>JAPDVU010000004.1:135431180-145431180 GCA_026230045.1 Corynorhinus townsendii
AATACCTATTTTTGCATGGTTGTTGTCATGCTTAGTGTACTAGTAACATGAACAGAGAGTACTTAGAAATGTGCAGGTACATAGATTACTATATGTGAGAAAATGAGAGTGATTATTACTTTTTGTTAATCCTCACCTGAGGACATTTTTTCCATTCATTTTTATAAGAGGGTGGAAGGCATGGAGGGACAGGGCGGGGAGAGAGAGAGAGAGAGAGAGAGAGAGAGAGAGAGAGAGAGAGAGAGAGAGAGAGAGAGAGAGAGAGAGAGAGAGAGAGAGAGAGAGGTGAGAGAGACACAGCAATTGGTTATGGCCCACACGTGCCCCAACAGGGGCCCAGGATGGAACCTGCAACCCAGGTATGTGCCCTTGACTGGGGTATTGAACCTATGAACCTTCAGTGTGCAGGCCAACACTCTAACCACTGGACAACAACCAGCCAGGGCAAGAGAGTGATTATTTTTATTGGCAAAAAGACACCTTGAGTCAGAGGAGACAAAACATTAAGTTGTTTTGCATATTAAATTATGTGGTCATAAAATCTAAAGAATTTTCATGAATTAAATATAAAGATTATTTAAATGCTCATTAAAGTATAATCATTAAAAATTTTAAAATTCTACCAGGATTCTTTTATACCAAATGCATTTGATGAATACTTGGAAATTCATGGGGTGACTAAACTCCAAGTTTTTTGTTTGTGTGACAAAAATAAAACTAAGCAATACACAGTGGAAAGGTTGACAAATACAAAGGGTGGAAAGATGAAGAGGAAGTTAATTTAGCCTTGCTATCCATGAAAGCACCATCACTGAGACAGTGACCGTAAAGTTTTCTGTTTCTTTTTCGGGGGTGAGTGGGTAGGGTGGTACTGTTAGTTAGATTGTTTTCTTCAGGATCTTATAACTCTAGTTCCAGGAAAGAAAAGCTCCTAAATGTATCACATGAAAAGATTGTATCTTTGGTTGTGTGACTCTAAAGATTAACTACCCTATATAATAAAGATATAATATGCAAATGGGCATTATGTGATAACGACCAGATCACAGATCAGCAGGAGGGTGGGCCAGTGAGCTACAAGCGGGCAGCAGAGAGCTACAGGAGGGGGCAGGGCAGCAAGCTATGAGGGAACGGTGCGGGGGGGGGGAGGGCAGAGGGAGCTACAGGAGGGCGGGGCAGTGGCCAGAGAGCTATAGGAGGGCGGCAGTGAGCTACTGGCGATGGATTGGTGCACAGGGCTACTAGTTAATAATATCGTAAAGAGAATGATTGTGGAGAGAGAATAATAGAGATGAAGAGAGGAAAAAGAAGATAGAATGAAGAGATAGGGAATTATAAACAAAAACAAATCAGCATTATGTTATCAGTTAGTTGTTATTAGCTATACCTGTTTCATGTTTTAAAGATAAGTCATATAGCCCTGGCCTGTGTGGCTCACTTGGTTGGGCATCATCCGGTGCACCAAAATGTTGCTTTGATTCCCAGTCAGAGCACATGCCAGGGTTGTTGTAGGGGGTGTGCAGGACATAGCCAATCGAAGTTATGCTCTCACTTCGATGTTTCTCTCCCTCTTCCTTCCTCTCTCTCTAATAATCAATAAAACTATTTAAAAATATATCATACAGCAGCCTTAGTAATATATGTTTTGTCACCACCCATTATTTAAATGGGCCTTATTACTTGGTCTATTGAGTCACATTATGATATTGTCTGAGAGTTAAGGGGAAATCTCCAGAAAAATCTCTTATAATTACCCTTTATGGTGGAAGGTTTCTTTCTTTTTGGACAAAAGAGCAAAAAGCAATATTAAATGTTAATATTCTAAATTTACCTGAGGCACACCTTGGATAGAAAATTGTTTTCAATCTGTAACAAAACTGCTAAGTCACTTGGGTTCCTATCTTCATCCTCCATTTATTTTTTTCATTCTCTTCGCCATTACTCTTTCTCTGTCTGGTCCAGTAATTTTGAGTTTTGTTTTTTGTCTTAACTTAAAAAATAAACTTACTCTACTTTTTGTTAGTAAGATATATATATCTTAGTATAGAATGGTAGTTATGGGTAAAGATAGATTTTTATAGAAAATTTGTCCAATTTGGTTAGGCTGAAAAAAGATTATCTCATTTCAAAAAAAAATATTATCCAAATTCATAGGAAATGAATTGGCCTTAGGTCAATGTCTGTCAATAGTAGGTTTTTCCTTTTCATCAATTATATAGTAACTGGAGGCCTGATGCATGAAATCTGTGCAAGGGGCTCAGCCCTTGCAGCCACGGCAGCTTGCCTCGGCCCTCGCAGCCCTGGCTTCCAGAAGGTCATCAGGAAGGATGTCTGGAAGGTCATTTGGCTATCCAGCCTAATTAGCATATTATGCTTTTATTATTATAGATTTGGTGAAGCAAAATATTCAACAAATAAGTGCCAATTAAAATGAAATGTTTCTCATTAAAGCAATAACAAATTATAATAAGTAATGCTGGCAAGGGTGAAATGACACTTGCTCACTTATGTATGGCTGTTAGAGATAGGACATATAGGATATAGTATTAGTCTTAATGTACAGATATAAAATGTACAACTATTCGTTTTCCTGTTTCCCCACAATATTAAGTTCATTTTAAAAATACAATTTATGCCAGCTTGATCAGTATGAAATGTAACTTGTTATTTAATTTACAGTTCATCAGTAATGAATTTATTTTCATTTTTTATTTATTTGTATTTACTCTTCTACAAATTGCTTATTCACATATTCTGTCACCTTCCCCTTGGTTATGCTTTTTAAAAGAAGTAATGAGTGTTATTTATATATTATAGTTTTCAACTTTGTTGTGATCAGTTTTATTACAAAACCTTTTTTTCCAGGATACCATTTACTATGATTTCATTTAGTATGTGATCTGTCTTCTGCCAAACGAATGTCTCATATTTCTTGAGCTACTGGTATTTAAAATGTGTTAGCATGGATTTGAGCTCCAAAGAGTGCACAATATAAAACAATCACATACATGGAAAGGCCCAGAGAACGAGCAAGTAGAATGATTATAGTTGACTGACAACAAAATCTGCGTCCTGGAAGACAGTTAAAATACCTTTAGAAATGAGTTAATGAAGTTAATTAATATGCATAAAAACATAAATACACTTCATTTGTATATATACACACATGCATATAAATATGCACACATGCGTATAATATTTAATAATAATCACATATGGTACAAACTGGAATTCCTTGAATAAAAAAAATCCTCTGTAATTTCCAAATATAATACCTTAAAGTTTGAGCAGGTATATGTTTCTATACCGAGAAAAAAATTACCAAATGAGGGAAATTTTGTGCATAGGTTTAGGAAGCTTACATATATAAATGAAAAGATGCACACCTTGCTAACTTAAATATTTATGTGGGAGAGAGTAAGGGAATAAAAAATGCTTTCTTGTCTGTGGGGGATATTTTTTTTTCCTTCCATCAAATAGCAATTTGGTGTGAAACTCAGTATTCAGAAAATAATACCAATTAAATAACCAAACTTATTTTTTTCTCATCAAAAGAATGGAAAATCAACAAATTCCGTGCTGGCAAGAGTGAAATGAAATTTGCTTAGTCTTCTTTGGCTATTGGCTATCAGGCACAGACTATATAGACAAGTAAGGGAAATTCTATATGTAAAAAGTCTACTAGTATATGTTGTGTCTTTAGGGTTTTGTAGCAAATTAATAATGTATTAGAACTTCATCACAGAAACACCATGAAATTCAAATAAAAGCACAGGAAAACCAGGTGAATTCAGTCAAATTCAACCGAACTGTGAATGAATCGATGATCCATATAATGATCCTATAAACATTGTCTCCAAATGAGCATTCATATATATTCTCTCCAAATGTGTATATGATTGAGAATTTTTCTTCCACTTTGACCACAGTTGGCATAACAGACTTGCAATTTTTCCCCAAAATGGAATATTTGTAATATACTTTTGTAGTTAGAATTTGATATTTCTGATTAATGTTCAGTATATTATCTTTTGGCTGTTGACCAATTGAATTTCCTTTCTTGGTGAAGGAAGTGCTTCTTTCAAGCTTTTGGTTCATTTTTAAATTGGTTTTGTCTCTTTCTGAAATACAAAATTTCTCCATGTTTGTTGCTGTCTTTTTAGTTTCTTCATGATGTATACAGAGGTCTTCTGTTTACATACTTAAACTTATCAGTACTCCTTAAGATCAGTGCTTTTTTTTAGTCTCATTTAAGTAAATTTCTAACCCAAAGTCATGAAGATAGTCTCTTACATTTTATTTTCAAATTCTATAGTTTTGTATTTTACATTTCATTTTTAATACATCTATAATTGATTTTAGGTTTACTGTACAATAGTGGTCTAAGATCAGTTCCTCCCTCCCTCCCTCCCTCCCTTTTTTGTTCCTTCCATCCATCTATCATCCATCCATTTTTTCTCTTCCTTTTCCATCTGGATACTCATTCTCTTCATTCATTGACTGAACTTTCCTTCACTGATGTGAGTGTCAGCTCTGTCTGAAATCATGAGGCCACATGTTCATGTGTATCGGTCAAAGTACATGCAGTGTACAAATATCACACAGTAATTTGCACAAAGCTCAATACAGAACTAATAACAGGAGATTGGAGTAATTGGGATTGGAAAATAATTAATACAAAGAGAACTTTAAGGAACATGGAAATTGCCTGTATACTAAGGAACTATTACCCAGACTAGCGATGGAGAACCCAAATAAAAGCCCCCTACAGGGCAGAGGACATGGCTGTGGCATGAGTGGAGGAAAGGTTCATTGAAGTGTCTTGCTGGCACGGCTTTGGTAATCTCCCCTCTGGACTATATGTTTTTGTGGCAATGCATTATGACCTGTGGGGACAGCAAATATCCGTGCTTATGGTAGGTAGCATGTTTTGACTAGAAAACCATGCTGTTTGTATAATATAGCTGTAGATTTTGCAATTCACAATAATGAATGAGCTCAGCAGAAAAATGTATCCACAGTGTGCTCACAAAACTATCTAAAATAATTATCTAGATCTATGAGGTTTTAGTAGTGCCAGTAAATGTATACATGAAAACATATAGGTGGAAAGCTAACACAGATGAATGACATGATGGAAAATAGCTGGTGTACAGGGGCAGCAGGAAAAATTGCACAACAACCAAATAGATGCTTGCTTATTCATTGATTTTTCTCCTTTATCATTCTTATTATCTATGTCTTGTAGCTTATAACTAACCATGGAAGCATTTTGTAAATAAAATCACTCTAATGTGTGATACAGAACTACACTCATGAAAACTCAACTTAGCAAAATCTATGCCATCATATGTACCCTTGGAGGATGGCTGGGGACAGAGGGTGAGTGGCAGAAGTGTGAGCAGTTGTAAGGTACTGAGTATATTTTGAAGTAGTAGGGAAAGGCTTTGCTGAAGACATTAGATATGTGATCTAAAAGCAAGAGGAATCTACGATGACTCTAAGATTTTAGTCTGAGCAGTTGGAAGAATGAGGTTGCTGAAATAGAGAATATAGGGAACTGGGATGGAGAAGAAAGCAGTATGTGTGCCGAGGGAGCACACGAGGAGTTCAATTTACAGATGTTACCTTTGAGATGCTTTGAAGATGATAGAGGCAATCAGATAGATGACATTGGAAACCAAGGAGAGGATACCAGCTGGAGAAATATTTTTGGGAGTCCTCAGCCAAAGCTGTGAAAATACATAGAGCTTGCTTTGTGGATAGATGCTTAGAACATTGTCAGAGATATTTTGCGTAATTTCTATAAGATTCTGGAGTTCTTATGAAGTACTAGGAAAATATTAACTTATTATGCAGAGCATTTTGGAGCCTTTATAGACAACAATAAGGGCTAGACTTAAGAATTATAGAAAAAGGCATAATATATTCATAGTGATGTTATTATTGTTGAAAAACAAAATATTGTGCTGAAAGGTTGTATTGATAATTTTACTATAGCTTTAACAATGGTGGCATATTATGAGATGCTCACTATAATATGGAAAAGCTATTTACTTGTGTATAAGAATGGCACTGGTTTTAGAATCCTTTGCCTATTAAGATCTTGTGATCAAGAGCAATCCAAAGTTTAGAAATTGATGAAAATTTGTTAATTTCATTGAATTTAAATTTTCAATCATGGAGTTCAATGAAATTAAGTTAGCAAATTGTATTAGGCGTTGACCAGAAAACTTGGTATTGATAAACTGAAAATAGAAGAAGACTAACTGAATAGATTGTTATAGCATTTTTTAAAAGAATATATTTCATAATAGCTCATGCACAGGGAAGTTGTATAAGAATTTGATGGCTGCCTTTGAATACGCTAAGAGGAAGTTATAAATAAGAATGACATGGAACAGAGGGGAAGAAAATGGAGCAGACTGAGCCTTGATAATATTTCATCTCCTGTGTGGCTGGGAATCCAAGGGGTTCTACATATTATTTCTCAATTTAAATAGTTTTTAAAGTAGGTTGTTACAACCCCAGTTAGTCTCCTATTTTCCAGAGCCCATCTGTGAAGATGTGTATGGAAATCCATTTGTCATTTTCTATCTTCAAATAAGAGGCTGCTTGTGTTGCTTGCCAATTGCATTTTTTTCTGCAGGTAACATTAGAAAAGAATAAAGGTGAGGTTTCATGTACTATTTCTTAGTAATAATTTTAAAGTACAATGAACAGTTATACTTGATAAGACAGCACCTTCTCATTGCCACTGTGTCTAGCTCTGCTACTTTTACAAAATGGAAATCCATATTTATGTTCTAAACACAGAGCAATATGCTAAGTATTCAGAGGAATAAAGCTGTTGACTAAATGCCTCCTAGCTTCTAAGGATTCGTGGTCTTTTTGAACCAATAGGAAGTAAATTAGAAAAGATGAATATGACAGTAAAAAGCTACTGAGTGTCATCAGAGTAATTGCGCAATAAAAAATAAAGTGGTAACGAAAATTTAAAAAAAAAGATTTGTGTAACATTTGAAATTGTTTATGTAGAATAGATAATGACTTAATAGATGGGATAAAAAGTACTGAGACTATTCCACATGGGGGGGAAAAGTGTACATAAAGGAATATGCATTAAATTAACGTGGATCTACCAATAAATCTGTTTGAGTTGTAGTGTCATAGAGGAGTTCAGTAGTAAATCAGAGTAAATAAGGGCAAATGTGAGACTTGGTTTGGGATAGACCTTGGTTGCCAGTTTATTTGGATATTATTTTATTTAAAAAAATATATTTTTATTGATTTCAAGGAAGAAGGAAGAGGGAGAGAGATACAGAAACATCAAAGATGAGCGAGAATAATTGATTGGCTGCCTCCTGTATGCTCCCTACTGGGGATCAAGTCCACAATTGGGCATGTGCCCTTGACTGGAATCAAACCCGAGACCTTTCAGTCCACAGGCCGACACTCTATCTACTGAACCAAACCAGCTATGGCTGGATATTATTTTATATGTATTGAGGAACCACTGAAGTTTTTGAGATAAAAATGCAATGCCTATAAAACAGAGTTTTAGGAAGTTTAATCTATTGCAAATTATGGGGTCAATGGGTAGCAGCTCAAAATGAAGGACTTCAGCAGAAAGCTTAGAGAGGAAATTAAGTAAATATTCAAAACCAATGGTAATAAAAATGTAAAGAGAGGGACAAAGCCAAAAGATAAAAATGAAAGCAAATTTAGTATTAATAAGTGAGTGCTTGAATTTGGAGAGAGACCTATCAAAGATGAACCCTAAAATATAATTTGGGATAAAAATAAAATCAAAGCACAAGAAATAGAGATTCATAAATGTTTCAGATAATGTTAGCAATGGAATTTTAATGTAGGGATACATGAAAATGTGGGTTAGCAAATTGTGATAATATTGTGAATTTTATGAAAATTCAAAACATGCCCCAATATAACTTAAAAGTCCTTTGGTTTTAGCCAGGGTTAGCATGAAGCTAATAAAGCTTGCTTTTCAGTTTCTTACTGACTCTGTTTCCAAAATATTTCACCTGTGATTTTTCTTTTCTACCCTGTACTGTGAATTTTCACCACAGTAAAATATCTTCCTGTCAGATATCCTTGACATTATTAATTTATTCTTTTAATCTACTCTCTGTATATGATCACCTTATCCCTGTGCTTAAAAAGCTTTTTTAAAAAAATATATATATTTTATTGATTTTTTACAGAGAGGAAGGAAGAGGGATAGAGAGTTAGAAACATTGTTGAGAGAGAAACATCAATCAGCTGCCTCCTGCACACCCCACAATGGGGATGTGCCCACAACCAAGGTACATGCCCTGGACCGGAATCGAACCCAGGACCCTTCAGTCCGCAGGCCGACGCTCTATCCATTGAGCCAAACCAATTTAAGCTTAAAAAGCTTTTATATGTTTCTATATCAGTTACAGAACATGTCTATGACCCAGCATTTAATACCCTTCAGGCTTTGGTCCTAACATAAAATTATAGGCTCTATCTGTGGGTGCTTGTGTAAACATAAATATGAGAGCTGCAACACATATAGCTATTAATGCAATTCTGTTGGTTTGAAGAAGCTTGTTAGGATAGATTCAAAGAATCCTAGAAGTTTGTAGTCATAGAACTTCAGGCCAAATGTAATTCAGACAAAAACACTAATGCTCAGAAATTTAACTTGAGTTGTATGGAATTTGCTATTGACAGAACAAGAACCAAAACCTTAGTCTAATTCATTTGGAGCTGTCAGTCTCTATTGACAGAACAAGAACTAAAACCTTAGTCTAACTCATTTGGAGCTATTAGTCTCTTATCGGCAATGCAAATATGTATATCCTATAAGTCTATAGAACTATGGCATCATTGTATGGGCACAGATATCCTAGGCAACAGAAACACACACTAATTATATTGACCCTTTTGCTGTTTCTTGGCAACTGACAACTCCTTTTTTTTTTTTTTTTTTTGTATATTTGGTTTCCATCTAGATTCCACCTGGGAATATCGATGGGTAAAATCTTCATAGATAGCAGATTATTTTTCTATACCTTTCATTGACTTTAAATGGAAAGTGAGGTGCTTATATGACTGTAATATCATACTGAGACACTGAATATTAATATTAATATTTTAAATAAGAACTAATAAATAGAAAAATGCATGCCATTTATAAAATATTTTAATATTTAAAAATAAGTGGAGTGAGGGAAAAAAAAGATAACTATTGTTTCTTTCTTCTCAACATTCTCTTCCAGCAGAGGACATGATGTCTTGAAGACAGACTCACCATAAATGTTCATATATTTTCAAAATATGTTTATTTTTATACCTTCATTTGCTAAATGTGGATTATTCAGTTGTGTTAGCATGGAAAAGCAAAACTTGTACTATGTTTTCTGGACATAGGAAGCTTTAGATACATGACTTCATCATCCCTTGGTTGTAATGACAGTGGGAAGCATACATAATTTAGAGATTTTCTTATAACTTTGTGAATGCTTTCTTACTTGAATCAGGTTTAGGTAGAGCCACCTCTTTATTTCCTTGGCACAATGAATGGCATAAGGCCAATACAATTTCCTGGTT
Source organism: Corynorhinus townsendii (assembly GCA_026230045.1). Classification (NCBI taxonomy): domain Eukaryota; kingdom Metazoa; phylum Chordata; class Mammalia; order Chiroptera; family Vespertilionidae; genus Corynorhinus; species Corynorhinus townsendii. The sequence continues at coordinate 135,440,781 of JAPDVU010000004.1, forward strand.
TTACTTGAAAAAATGTAATCCCATTTTTAAAGTAACCCATGGCTAATAGACTGGGGAGGAGGGCATATCCTGTCATCAGAGATAAATGACGCATAATAACTTTTTAAGCATTTCACAAAATTAACTTCTTCTCCACCTTCCTCTAGTTGCTTCTTACAAAGTTGGTAGATAACAGAGTCATTGTGCTTTGGATATTGGATGTATCATGAAATTTGCTTAACAAAGCATTGGGTCTTTGAAGGGTCCATTTTTTCGCATCAGTTAATAACTGATGGGCCTAGGCCTCAATGGGTTATTTTCCTAGCACAGAGTATGCACTGTGGAACTCTTTGCTTTTCACTTTAGCATCTAAATTAACTCATATCATAGCCATTACTGAGGGAGACAACCACCTGCCACTCCCATATGTGGCTTTAATGATAAATATTTCTATTTGAAAGTCACAAATGTCTACCCAACCCTGTATTCTATAGATGTTGAAACAAAGTGGACCAAATTTCATGAAATATTTTTAAGCAAATAATATCTTACTATGAGGGTCTTCACATAAGGGAAGACAATCTGTGAAAAAAGTAACGTCAGAAACCTAGCAGATGGCTCATAGCAAAATGTTTTAAAATCTAGTTTATGACTCTTGGAAGTCTTTAACAACACACACGTATATATATCATATACATATACATATATAAATATATGATATATATACATACCTTTATATATATACACACACATATATATTTGGACACATCATCTATTTGAACACATCATCTTTTGACATGTATGTCCCAGCCTTACATACACACACACACACACACACACACATTTGGTTTCTGCTCATAATGGCTCTAGTATAGAATTTCATTTTTGTTTGCTTGATTTGGGGGTAATTAATTTTGTCTTCCCTCCCTTCCTTTTTGTTTTACATGTTATATCAAGCCAAAACCAAACAAACTACACCATTAGATAATAGTAAGATTTACACAAAAATTCTAAGCACAAATTTGTGGTTAGCACTAGGCTTTCTGTTTCCCTAATAGCACCTATCATTTTTCTTTTCTGGTTTATTCTACAGAAAACATTTATTCTCTTATTATCTTCCAGATACATTATAGTTGTTGCAGACACAAAACGTATTGGAACATAGTCATTTCATTCAATGATCTCTCATTGTAGGGCTGGGACATACATGTCAAAAGATGATGTGTCCAAATAGAGATACAAATAAGCTATAAGTTTATCATTACTGTGAAGCACTTACATGATTGGAAGTATCAGAAAATTATTTTTAAGTATTGATAATGTATGGGCAGCACTGGAAAGGAGTTTAAGAGTTTACTAGAAAGAGGCATCCTGGTGGGAGGAGGGTGCAGGAAAAAATGTGCCTTTCCTGTTGCTGACAGTTATTCTCCTGGATAGCTCACCTCTGGCCTATTTTGTAGGAAATCAATGTTTATCAACCTAAATCGTAGCTGAGAAACCCTTCTTAATCTCCCTCAAGTGTATTTTTATTTATAATGTCTTTCTTGGAAAACTAAAAGTCTTCTTATAAAAGAAAAATAGTTTCAAAGTTGTAGAAAGCATTTAAAAAAACTTATTAAATGCTAAGCATTTCCCTTATGCTCTTTTATTTAAACTTTTCTACAGTATCATTAGGGCTATTTGTCAAAAATGAGTAGACTGAAAAGTAGGTCAAATAAGTCAGACAGGAAGTAAGATATTACATCAAAATTTGAAATTAAATCCCCATACTCTGCTTTCCTAGAATGAAAGAAGATAGTGCACAATCTTTGACCCTTTGCTTTTCTTGTTCTTTCATTCTTTTTAAAATTTATTTGTAACTGGTGAATACCATTTTGACATTTGCTATTTTCCTATATCTGTCACTCAAATCACTCCCAATCGTCATGCCTCAGATCAAGTACATTTGCTCTATGAAATCTTTTCTGATTAATTGTTACAAAATATTATTTTTTGCCTAGCTGGTGTGGCTCAGTGGTTGAGCATTGACCCATGAACCAGAAAGTCATAGTTCAATTCCTGGTCAGGGCACATATCCTGGTTGTGGGCTTGATCCCCAGTAGAAAGTGTGCCGGAGGCAGGTCATCAATGATTCTCTCTCATCATTGATGTTTCTGTCTCTCTCACCTTCTCCCTTCCTCTCTCTGAAATAAATAAAAACATCAGGAATATTTTTTTCTTCTATGAGTTTCTAAATAATTTGGCTACTTTGCCTGGTAACAATGATCAGGATCTTGATTAAGTAGCTCTGTGAATTCAGACCCCACAAATTCAAACATTTCAAAAATTTTCTACTTAACTTTCACCAGTGTCTTCTGAGCATAACAAGCACACAGTATTCTCTCCTTCATGGAACTAGAGAAGTCCAACTAGAAAGATGTGACTTTTAATTACCAGGATGCTAGATGGACCTGCCTCCATTAAGACAAAGCCTGCTTAAAGATAGCACTTTGCAGCAAGTCTTCATGAGAATATCCTTTTCTCTTAGGAACACTGTTGGCTGCTGTTTCTCACATTAAAGTAGCCTCTGCTTCCTTCTATTGCAGTTTGATAACCAGGTCTTTGTGTCATTTTCTGAACTTCAGCAACATTGCCTTTCTTGTACTAATAAGTATATCCTGCTATAGCTGAACCTCTCCTTGACTATATGTCTCCATATTTCAACTCTGTATGTAGTTGAGAATTCCACAATTTCCATCAATGAACATCTCATCTAAATACTTTCTTGACTAAGCCATCCCTGGCCACTTGTCTTGTGTCAGAGTCATCTTAGTTAAGGATTTTATCAACCAGAGTTCAGTGGCAAGAAATAGAAACCTTCTGATCCTACATACCCTTGATATATTGACTGGACACTGATCCCAATATCAGTTTTTATGGTAGCACTTTGGTTTGAAATTCTCAAAGGAACGCACCACTGTTTTTGGCATCACTGTGTTGCAAAGGGGAGATCATTTCAGAGGCTTCCCTTTGGACTTTTCTACCAAATAACTCATGAGTGAGAGAGCCAATATTGGGACATTCTAGTTGCCCCAATATGTCTTTTAAAATTAAATATGCAAGAATTGGGAAACTAACAGCTGAATAAGTTTGAACAACAATAAGTTTGTTCTTCCTTAATAAGCCACATTTGAGTCACAAGACTTAAATAAGTATAATCACCTACAAATTACATTCTTTTATACCCACACAAAGCTGAGGACTCATTTAGCATTCCTTTTTTCTCCCAGTAACTTTTGAAAATTGAGGTATAACTGACATAGCAGTTTCAAGTATACAAAATAATGATATATGGATAGAATGCAAAATGATCACCACGTAAGTTTAGTTAGCATCTGCCACCACACGTAGTTAGTAACTTTCAAATAAACACCACATATTATTAATTACAGTCGTCATGCTGTATATTACATTCCAAATACTAATTTACTTTATAGCTGGAGGTTTGAACCTTTTGACCACTTTCACCATTTCACTTATTCCCTGACCACTCCCCCGCCTCTGGCAACCATTAATCTATTATCTGCTTCTACAACTTTTATTTCATTTTTTTTGAGATTCCACATATAAGTGAGATAATATAGTATTTGGATTTCTCTGACTGAATTATTTCACTTAACATAATACCCTCAAGGTCCATCCATATTGTCACGAATGACAGGATTTCTTTTTTTTCATGTCCAAATAATATTCCACTTAAATGCATGTGTGTTATTTTTTCCCCCAATAAATGTAGGGTCAGCCCTTTGTATCCCTGGGTTTTGCATCCTCAAATGTAATTAACCTACTTTATCTACTATTCCCTGCATAGACCTACCCATTCCTTCCCCACTGTAATATAAGCTCCATGATAATACAGAAGATAAGCATATTTTAATAGATAAACTCTACAATACTTTTGAGTAAATATTTATTACATAAAATGATTCATATGTGATTATTCCTTTATTCTTTTGTACCATATTTTCTCTTCACTCATCCATTCATTAATTAATCACATATAAATTCACTTAGTAAATACTTATTGATTGCCTCATAACCTGCTTCTTTTGGATTCTCTAAATCCTATCTGCCTTCCAAGTCAACTGAGCCTTAGCTTCTCTATTAAACTTTGCTGACCATTCCTGCTATAAACTACCTTTCTCTTATTTGAGCTGTACCACATACACAGTGGCTACCATATTATAATGGTTCTATGATTATAAGCTTTAGTGACTTATTAATATGCTATGTATAATTCTGTGCTACTTATTAGTATGCTGTCCTTTAACAGTCCTAGTTTTCTAAGAATCTGTGTATTTTTCAAAGGCAGAGATATTATAATACATGGTTTTTAAAACTTGTCCAAGACATGTGATAACATCTAGACACAGAATGTGAAAACTAACTTACCAATTCTCTCTTTCTCTTGATAACAAATGTGCAAGCACATACATATACACACAGAATCCCAAGTAGCACTTCAGCAGCCACCAATTTATTCTGGTAGAAATTGACACAGAAAAGGGATGGGGGTATCTCTTGAGAATGGCCACTGAATCTTTATCTAATTTATAGGAATAATAGTCAATCCATAATTACATATGTATTATGTAAGCATATTATCCCATTTCTTAGTTTGCCCAAGATATACAAATGCTCTTTTTCTCCTTTTCTTTGCCACCATTTCTTTTGCTGTGAGAGAAGCCAAGTAGACTGAAGTTATGCTGGTCACAGAACATTTAAAAATAGCCTTCATTTATGAGCACTCACCTATGAAGAACTAACATTTGAGGAACTTTGTTGTGTGTGTGTGTATTTTAATTACAGCTTATATACCAGTGACAAATATATTAAGATGGATCATGATGTGCTCTCTATATAGTTTTTGTTTGTATAGCTAGCATTTGTATCTTTTAGGATAAAATACTCAATGGGGAAATGTTGAAATATGTTAATAACTACTAATAAATAAGGAAAACAGATGTCCCAGAAGAGCAATTGCAAGCTTTTCTTCTAGGGAATAAATTTAGGTAAATTATTGTTCTTTGTGGAAATATTAATAGGTTTTCTGATTGTACACACTTTTCTTATGCACTCAAGCAATTCAGAGGGAGATGAGAGAGGAGAGAGAGCTTGATGAAAAAATCTTTCTAATAGTGTATAATATGTCTTCTCCTAGGTGAATATTGAGTGTGGAAAAGCTCAATAGAAAAATAAATGTATAACAATGCATTAATAATTCTCTATTTTATATGTTTTTGAGGCCAAAGCACTATTGATCCAATAAACCATTAATAAAAAGAACACTATATAAATAACTCCTAATGAAGAGGGCCATAAATATAGAATTATATCCTATATAATAAAGATATAAAATTATATCCTATATAATAAAGAGCTAATATGCTAATTAGACTGAACAGCTGAACAACCATCTGGATGACATTCCGGACGACCATCTAGACGACCTTCCGGATGAAGCTGGGGTTGTGAGGGACCAGACAAGGCTGTGACGGCTGGCCGAACCAAGGCTGCAAGGGGCTGCAAGGGCCAGCTGGGGTTGTGAGACCCAAGCCCCTTGCACAAATTTCATGCATCGGGCCTCTAGTATAATATATGGCCAAACTGCGTCTCCCAGTTCCTCTCTCTAGAGGAAGAATACAAGAAGTCCTGACTGTATTGGGACTCTCTCCACATGGTGAGGAAATGAGCAACATTCTAGATAAGCATAAATAAAAATGGGGACTTTCTCTGCTAGGAAAAAGTGTCTTGGTGAAGGGTCTGCTATATGGCATTTGTTAAAAATTTGGACCAGTGACAAACTAGAAGTAATGGTGATTGCTTTAAGACTAACAAGGAAATTTATGAATATTGAGGTTGGAGTATGGAAAAGATAAATATTTTGTGCTAAATAGAGGTCTAGAAAAACTCCTTGTGACTCATTCTACAGTTAATGATACTGAAACCTAGGCAGGTGCAGTGATGGCCGGGCAGTACTAAGACCTAGAAATCCAGAGGACTAATTTCCTCATTCAGAAAAATACAGTGTCCTTTTCCATCTATATGTAAGTTAATAAATTTGGCAAATTTCAGTTATATAATATAGTGTTGTTAACTGTAGTCACATCACCATACGTTAGATCTCTAGAAATTATTTTATCTTATGTAATTGAAACTGTGTATCCCTTGACCAACATCTCATTGTTTTGCTCCCTTGAGCCTCTGACAACCACCATTTTACTTCCTGCTTCTATGAGTTTATTTTTTTTAATTTATTTTTATTTTTATTTATTTTTTAATATTTTTATTGTTTGAAGTATTACAAATAGTAGTACATATGTCTCCTTTTTCCCCCCCCCCCCCATTGACCTCCCCCCGGCCTCCCCTACCCCCCAGTACATGCCTTCACCTGCCCGCCCCCCCTCCCCCAGTGTCTTGTATCCATTGGTTATGCTTATATGTATGCGTACAAGTCCTTCGGTTGATATCTTACACCCCCCCCCCCCAACCTCCCCTGCCTTTCCGCTGTAGTTTGACAGTCTGTTCAATGCTTCTTTGCCTCTGTATCTATTTTTCCCCCCATTTCTTTCCATTAAAAAATCTTGCCTCTGCAGACTAGAAATAAACATATAATGTCCAACAGTTCTGAGTCCCCGTTTCAATGTCAAACAGTTCCTTATGTGTACATGTCAGCAATGATATCTGGATGGTGGGCACTTGGTGGCAATGCATGTCCGACCCTCTCTGGTTTGGTCCTAGGCAACCTGCAGCGATGCACAGCTGCTGACTGCTAGAGTGGCAAGGCATTGTCAACATCTTCCATCTCTGGACTGTTTCTCCTCTTGTCTTCGTGGTTGGAGCAGACCTGTCAATTCCTCTCTGTTGCAGGAATCCACATGGTCTTGGAGTTGTTTTCTGAAAATATACAAACATATTCTCGACCTGTGAGTTTATTTTAGATTCAACATAGAAGTGAGACCATACAGTCTTTGTCTTTCTGTGTCTGACTTATTTCATGTAGTGCAGTGTCCTACAAGGTTATCCATGCTGTTGCAAATGGCAGGATATCCTTCTTTCTCAAGGTTGAATATTCCATTATCCCATGAATAATATTTTGTTATTATATATAACACTAGAGGCCCACCAGCCTGCACCCTCTCTAATCTGGGACCCCTCGAGGGATGCCCAACTGTCTGTTTATTTTTCACTCTGATATTATATCAAATATTTCTCCCTGGATATCCCTCTCACAATCCAGGACTGCTGGCTCCCAACTGCTCGCCTTCCTGCCTTCCTGATTGCCCCTAACCGCTTCTGCCTGCCAGCCTGATCACCCACTAACCACTCTCCTATCAGCCTGATTGATGCCTAACTGCTCCCCTGCCAGCCTGGTCACCTCTAACTGCCCTCCCCTGCAGGTCTGATCACCCCTAACTGCCCTCTCTTGCAGACCTGGCCACTTCCAACTGCCCTCCCCTGCTGGCCATCTTGTGGCGGCCATCTTGTGTCCACATGGGGGCAGCCATCTTGTGTGTTGGAGTGATGGCCAATTTGCATATTACTCTTTTATTAGATAGGATATGTGTGTGTGTGTATATATATATAATATTACATTTTCTTCATTAAATTGTCTGGTGATGGTCTTGGCAATTGGAATAATGCTGCAAAGAATATGGGTGTGCAGATATTTCTTTGAGATCTGATTTCATTTCCTTTGAATATATACCCAGAAATGTGATTTAAAAATATGTTTAATTCTGTTTTTATTTTTATAAGGAACCTGCATACTCTTTACCATTACAGTTTTACCAAGTTACATTCCTGCAAACAGTGTCAATAGTTTCCTTTTCTCCACATGCTTGCCAGCATTTATCTTTTGTCTTTTTGATAATAGCCATTCTGTCAGGTGTGGGGTGGTACTTCATTGTGGTTTTGACTTGCATTTCCCCAATAATTGGTGATGTTGAGTACATTTTCATATACCTATTTGCCATTTGTATATCTTCTTGTGAGAAATGTGTATTTAGGTTATTTGCCCATTTTTCAGCCACTTTTATTTGCTGAGTTGTATGCGTTTTTTATATATTTTGGATGTTAATTCCTTACCAGATAGATGATTTGCTAATATTTTATCCCATTCCATAGTTTGATGTGATCCCACTTTTCCAGTTTTCTTCTGTTGTCTGTGTCTTTGGTGTCACATATAAGAAAAAAATTGCCCAGACCAATGTCAAGGAGGCTTTTCCCTATGCTGTCTTCTAATAATTTTAAAGTTTCTGGTCTTACAATTGTCTTAATCCATCTTGTGTTCATTTTTGTATGTTGTGTGAGTTAAGGGTTCAGTTTCACTATTCTGCATAAGAATAACCAGTTTTCACAACACCACTTATTGAAGAAACTATCCTTTTACTTTTGTCACAAAGAGTCTGAGATTTTGTACTGCTTAATGATACTAAGAACTTCCTCTCAGTGTTGTTTTGAGAATTAGATAGTACATATGAAGATAGCAAGCACAGAGCCTGTCTTGCAGTGATATATTAAGTTATAAATGAAATCAATTATCCTAATCTAATATGTGACATGTGAGAAACAGAATACGGAGGTATTGGCATAAAATTATTCTTTTACTTTTTAATTCTCACAAAATTCCATATCATGGCCAAACATTTCTTGTGTCTGGAGAGGGAGGAAGCTTCAGGCAGTGGCTCAGTGGCTCAGGCAAGTCATTATAAAAATCAGAAAAACTGAAGCATCTAATTCCACAAAGTAGTGATCTTGTAGTTCTAGTAGATACGGAAACAGCACAGGTGGAATGCACACCCTAACAAGCAGAAATAATGCACATGAGCAAGAAAAATTAAACCTTCTTATCATTAAAGGTGATACATCCAACACACTTTGGATTTCTGGGGACATTTTCATATTCCAGCCCATAAACGTGGAAGATAATTAGCCTATGAAATTCCACCCAGCAGTCACCCTCCTCTACTTAGACTTGTACAGGAAGCAGTGTAACGTAATTGTCAAGAGATCAGCATCTAGAGAAAGACTGCAGGCAGTTGGAGTCCTGCTCTATGTTCTGGTAACATGTGACAGGGCAAGCCACGTCCCCTCTCTGATCCTCAGTCCCTCATCTATAAAGTAGTAATAATAATGAGTAGGTTCTGCATATGGCAGTTGTAACAACCAAAAGACAGTCTGAGTAAAGGCCATGATGTGTGTTCTATAAGTTTCCGTATTCCAGTGAATAGAATTTCATTATTCAGTGAACAGAAATCTCCTGCCAACACTATGAAGAGTTCTTCAAATTAGAGCTGAAACCTTGCAGTTCCCATAACTTCTATAGTTCAAATCCCTTCAGTTGAGATTGTTATCTATTTCAATTGATTGACTGTTGCACAGTAGTCCATTATTTGATTTATAATTGGGACTAAGTTATTGAATTTATAATTGGGATAGAGTTCTAAATGCATTTTTTATTTATGTGTATACCCCATGCAGTTACAACAAATTATTGGTGGTTGAGCAACATTTACTGTAAGACACACATTTAGCAGTTGGGTTTTAAAGGGCAAATAAATTTATATTTCTTCATGGAAATGTAGAATCAATACAGCAAATAACTGCAAAAGAAGCCATGTAATCAAGCAAGGAAAGCCATACCACTTAACCAAAAAAAACCCAAATTCTGTTGATGATTCTGTCCCTGTCTGGGCTGCATTACAGACTTTCCATGCTCTTCTGGACCATGGTAAATATCTAGGAGAGATTTTTCACTTGACACACACAAGGCTAAAAGCGCTCATGGCCATAAAGTAGTTTGTGTCTAAGTTGAAAATTTACTCAACTTTCTGATTCTTGTTTAGAAATGCTCTTTCACACAGTTTTTCTGCAATTCAGTTTCTCTCTGCACACTACTATAAGGATGATAGTATAAGCTTTGCTTATCAATGGAGTATTTTTTAATACATGAGATATGACACTTGAAAGAGCTTTACAATTTAAAAATTCTTTACAAATTTCTTCCTAGACTCAAGCTTTGGCTCCATAGCAAGGAAAGTTATAAGGAATGGAATCAAATACCCCCATTTATCAAGTGGCTACTATAAACAAAGAGGTTCTGTTAGACACCAATGTTCATTTTTAGTCCTCAAAAAACCCAATTTCTCAATTTCAGATGACAAAACCAAGGCTCAGAGAGGTTAAAGGGATTGTCAACCTAGGATTTCAAAACCAAGGCTTTGTTGCCCTGTGTCACGGCTGCTCTGCCTTCAGACACCCTTGATTAGGACCTACCAGGCTCCTTAACAGGAGACTGTGAATTTAATATTTTCTGGCATAGCAAAAACACCTGCCTCTTTAAGATTTGACCCTACTTGTAAAACAGTTTTCTTCTTGCTGTGGTATTAGCTGTCATATTCATCTTTCTTTCTGACCTCATTCTGGCAAATCGTCTTGGAGAGAGGAATAAATAATGTTCCTGTAAATTGATTTATATGAACTCTAGATATATAGCACTAGCAAAAAATACTAGGCCATGTCTGGGACTCAGTCAGTAGATCAAAGTTGTCTATGTCTTATTATTTGTATTCATATCAAGTTCAGAATTACTACTGAAATGACCACTTTTCCTAATATCATTCCTCAGTCAAGGATCCTGCACTTTGACCGCCACTGATGTGGTCTCAAATATAATGCAATACTTTTTGCAATGTCCAGGAAACAACCCTTTGTAGAATCTGAACTTGAAGGGTTAGGCTGGAGCTGCAAAGATGAGCAATCGGAAAAAGAAGGATATGCATTGAGACTTGCAAGCACTAAAATGAAGTCTGCAAAAATACTCTATTTTAGAGAATCTTAGGGCCCTGTCCCTTTCACTCTGAGAAGCATGACTAAAGCCTAATGCTTTCTCACTTTAAGCTCCCCCTTGATAGTTACTAAATGCAACTTGCATCCAGCACAGCAGATTCCAAAGCAGAGGATATGGTTGTGTCCATGTCCTCCTACACTATTTCAATCATTTCCATTTCAGTGAAAATTCATATTCTTTATATTAGGATGTCATTATCATCTTCCAATCAATTAAAACATATTTATTAAGTGCCTTCCATTTGATTAGTGCTTTAAGAAAGTACATATCCATTGACCTCAAAAATATTGTCTTTTCATTGAGTGAGGAAGAAGTAGCATTGTATTAAAAAAATGCAGTATAGGATCATGGTTAAAGTAATTATTATAGGTAACTTCAATAGAAGAGTAATTGCAAAGGAGATTAAAAAGAATAGGAAAGCATTCAATATTTGGAATTTGTATGAGACCTCAACAGGATAATCAGATGAGAAAAAAAAGATATCTAAGGCATGGAAGCTGCATGGCAAATATGACAGAAGTATACAAAACAAAAAGTGCTATTCTAAATGCATTTTCAGTGAGGTATTAATTTGGGAGATTCGTGGACAGTAGTTGAGTGGAAACATGCACCCAGTTAAGAAAGAGGCAGAAAATTAGCTGAGAAACTTGACTTCATCATGAGTAGATTAGAGAGCAATGGACGATTTTAGAGCAGATATTAAGGACACGGTCAAACAGTTTCAGACACACATATTTCAGATGAGAAATCAGAGACAGGGAGTGTATGTACCAAAGGCTGTGCAGGAGTGACAACACACTCATGGAAGGGACTACGCGAAGCAGAGAAGAAAGGAAGTTGGTAAAGAAGAAGGAAGAAAATTATGAAGCAGATGTCTCTGGGGAAGCCTAACGGAGTCTTGGGAACCATTTCTGGGTAGGGTTGCCAAATAAAAATAGAGGAGGACAAGTTAAACTTGAATTCAAAAGAAATGATTGGTATAGTTTTAATACAGCTATGACCCATACATGCATAATTACTCTAATAGTTATTCGTTACTTATTTGAAATTCAAATTTAATTAGGCATCCAATATTTTATCAGGCAACCGTATCTGGGGAACTTCTCTGTATCAATATTTACCTCACATTACAGAACCATTCAAAGGACAATTGTTCTGCTGCTACTAAAAAATATGAATTTGTAAGATTTATCTGTTAGAATATAAACCATGTTTAAGTGAAAAAATGTATCTACATACAATAAATATTACATATTGAAACTAAGCTTTTGATAGGGAAGTTGTGGCATTAATCAAGATAGGAATTTCATAAAAACACACATTTGGTCAGCAGTTGTGGGAGAAATTGTAGAGTTTTAAGGGAGAATATGCAATTACTTAAAACTTATAGTTTCAAAATTGTAATAAAACATAGTTTAACTAGAGGTCTGGTGCACAGATTCATGTACATTGAAAGGAAATTAATTAGAAGGTGGCTGGTGGGGTGGGAATGGGTGAGATGGGCATACACGCCCTGGAGCCAACTTCCCGTGGTCCTTCCCAGGCCGGCCACACTGGGGTGGTGCTGGGGCTCAAAGGATGTCTGTGGAATAAGTGGGGTTCTTCCAGCAGGTGGGGTCCTTCAGCCTTGCCTGCCAGGATCGGGCCAAAATCAGCAGTCCGACCTACCCCATGGGGTCTTGGAGTGGAAGAGGGCACTCTGCAAAGTTGCTGTTGCTCAGCAGCTCCTGCATTGAGCGTCTGCCCCCTGGTAGTTAGTGTGTGTCATACCTACTGGCCAGTCTTAGCCATATATATATATATATATATATATATATATATATATATATATATATGGCTATGTTTTGAAGAGTGTATAAGAACCAGAATGAAGAGTGCACTTGGATGAATTGCTAAAGCATAATGATGCCAATTTGACTAAACTTTAGGGCTGGCAGAGAAAGGAAGTAAAAATAATTTGTCATTCACTTTTGTACTTTTCAGAAAGGACATGATGATTAAATGTAGTTATTACAGAAATAAGTACTTGAAACTCCTTTAAAGACTAATATTATACTAAAACATCTAAGAAGTTCAAGAATTATGTCAAAAGCTAAAAAAGTGGTCATAGAAGCAAACGAAAACATTGAATAATTTTGATCAAAGAACAATGTAGAAAATGACTGAAGATATATATATATAGAAAGACTAAATAGATTTTGTATAACAGACAAAATTGGGGGACAGAGGAAGACCAATAAGATACAACATCTGGATGGTACAGGATTGTGAAAGTGGTTGGTAGTAGGGCATGTGATATGGTGAGGTTTTCTTTCAAGAAATTAAGTCTTTTTTTAAATTTATTTTTATTTTTCAATTACAGTTGGCATGCAATATTATTTTAAATTAGTTTCAGGTATATAGTATAGTGAATAGACAAATTTATAATTTATGGAATGATCTCCCTAATACTAGTAATTCTAGTTACCCACCTGGCACCATACTTATTATAATACTATAGGCCTGGAGCACAAAATTCATGCACGCAGGGATGGGGCCTAAACCACAGTCAGACATCCCTCTTGCAATCTGGGACTTCTGGCTCCTAACCACTTGCCTGCCTACCAGCTTGATCACCACGTAACTGCTCCCCTGCCAGACTGATGGCCACCAACTGCCCTACCCTACCATCCTCATGGCCACCAACTGCCCTCCCTGGCTGGCCTCATGACCCCATCTGCCCTCCCTGGCTATCCTTATGGCCCCCAACTGCCCTCCCCTGCCAGTCTCATGGCCCCCAACTGCCCTCCCTGGCTGGCCTCATGACCCCATCTGCCCTCCCTGGCTATCCTTATGGCCCCCAACTGCTCTCCCCTGCTGACCTCATGGCCCCCAACTGCCCTCCCCAGCCAGCCTCTTGCCTCCCAACTGCCCTCCCTGGCCATCCTTATGGCCCCTAACTGCCCTCCCTGGCCAGCCTCATGGCCCCCACTGCCCTCCCATGCTGGCCTCATGGCTCCCAACTGCCCTCTCCTGCCAGCCTGATCACCCCAACCGCCTCTGCCTCAGCCCCACCACCGTGGCTTTGTCCAGAAGGAAGTTAGGTGGTAGGAAGATGTCTGTTCTCCTGGTCTAATTAGCATATTACCCTTTTATTAGTATAGATTATCGACTATATTCCCTAAGCTGCACTTTACATCCTCATGATTATTTTGTAACTACCAATTTGTACTTCTTAATTTCTTCACTTTTTAAAAAATCCTCACCCAAGAATATGTTTTATTGTTTTGAGAGAGAGAGACATGGATGTGAGAGAGAAACATCAATTGGTTGCCTTCCATATGTACTTTGCTGATGGGGACCAATCCACAATCTGGGTATGTGCCCTGACTGGGAATTGAACCCCAAACTTTTTGGAGTATAGGAGGACACTACGACAACTGAACCATCCGGCCAGGGCAACTTCTTCACCTTTTCACCCAGCCACCCAACCCCATCCCATCTGGCAACCATCAGTTTATTCTCTTTATATGAATCTGTTTTGTGGTTGTGTGTTTTTTTTTATTATCATTTATTTTGTTCTTTTGATTCCACATGTAAGTGAAATTATATAGTATTTGCCTTTCTGTGTCTTATTTGACTTAATATCACACCTTCTAGGTCCATTCCATGTTGTCACAAATGGCAATATTTCATTCTTTTTATGGCTGAGTAATATTCCATTATATATATAATGGATATATATATATATCAATGGATATATATATATATATATATAATGGATATATATATAGTAATATATAGTAATGGATATATATATATATAATGGATATATATATAGTAATATATAGTAATGGATATATATATAATGGATATATATAGTAATATATATTACTATATATATATCCATTATATGTATAATGGATATATATATATATATATATATATATATATATCACATCTTCTCTATCTACTTGTCTACTGATGGGCTTTTGGATTCCTTCCATATCTTGGTCATTGTAAATAATGCTGCATTAAACATAGTGGTGCACATGTCTTTTTGAGAAAGTCAGTGACAAAAAGATTTATTTGTAGGAGTGAATTGTCAACTTGTATATCTCCTTTCCTACCTTCAGCATAACCAAATTCTACTCACTCAGAGCACTTGCTTCTCATCATGCAGTTTGTCTTTCTAGATTGCTGTCATCACCATTAATCCTCCAACTGCCCCCTAATAACCTATTTTAAAACTATTCAAAAACCCTAGTAATCTATTTTATTTTATTTTTTCTTATGCTACCTGGCTGGCTATACATGCTTCCTCTGTCACATATTTTCTTTTACTTTCGTGAACACAGATATAAAGACTTTATTTTTTTGTATGTAGTTCTAAACACATAATAGGTGCTCAAAAAACACTCAATAAATCCAAGAGAAAGATTAAAAGAAAACATCTTACAACCTGCAACCCAGGTACATGCCCTTGACCAAGAATCCAACCCAAGATGCTTCGGTGCCCAGACCAATGCTCTTAACTACTGAACACACTGGCCAGGTCTAGGAACCAAGTTTTGATTGAGGGACTAAATACAAAGCTCAGCTAATTTTGGGAGTCACTCATTTTAAAGCTACAGGCACTTTTATAAATAAAAGCAAATGTCAAGCAATCTTAAGCATTTGCTATGCTTTTGAATATTCAGTGGCACAAGATTAACATTCTTTAACATGCTGAATTTGTATGAGCTCCAGCTGAAGCCATAGTCTCTCAAGGGTCACAGCTGCCTAATATTATTTTCTGAAACTGGAAGGTGTCCTGGTCTCCTCAGATTTTATGATACTGACATAGTTCATTCCAGGTCAGTAATTTATTCACCAAATGTTTACTTAGGATGTTTTTTTGAAGGGCATCACCAGAAGAGCAAAGATATGCATAACAAGATAATGTATTTGAATTTTTTTTAAAAAAAGATCTAATACCTCTCTACTTTTCTTGCCCCACCTTATGCTAAAGTCATTATGGTTTTTCATTGCTTCAGAGGAGAACTGTGATCACATGATAACAGAGAAATTAGGGAGACTATTCCTGCCTTTAAAGTTCCAAAATCTGTTCATACTAGAGGACTGAGAGAAATATCCACACTTTGTAGAGTTTTTGAAGATGCTAAACCTGTGTAGGGTTAGAAAGCATTCCCTCTCTCCCTGGCTTCCATCCCCTTAACATATTCTAGGTTGAGGACATAAGTTAAGTGAAAATCATTATCATCATCATCAATATGGACATTGTGAGCTCCAAAAGACAAGATCTGACTAAAGGGAAATAAACATCTACCTAAAATGCATCCTGTTACTTATAAATACAAAGCTCATAAAATGGGTCATCTAAATTTTGCCAATTTTGATTAATAGAAGACTTTACTGAGATGTGCTATCAGGACAACAGGATTGAATTCTATGCAAGGTACATCAGAACATAACTTATAACCCTCTTTTGCCTAGAATCGTTACCTCGGATGTAACTGGTTCAGAAAATTTAAAGAGGATAAGTCCATTATTTTATATAATTTCTTCAGAGGGGCTTTGCCTCTCATATCTTAGCCCCTCTTTTCTTAACATAATTTATTTCCCATTGAAATACTTTGAAAGGACAGGAAATTAAAAATTGGTTATCTAAGGAGTAATTGTGAATATTGGGAAAATTTAGAAAAACTTGACATTTAAGAAAATGTAGAGATTGAGAATGTTTCAGTAAAGAGAATACGTAAAAATGTTTGGCTGAACAATATTTCAAATATAAAATTCTGTAATTTTGTGGCTCAATGCCAGGATCCATATTGCTCATTAAATACCTGAGCAACTGAAATTAAAATTGAGGCAACAACAAAATTGCTAATCAAACAATGGATGATATGTATAGCTTTAGCATATAAATATCTTACATTATGGAATTTCTTATCATTATACCCCTAAGTAAGACTGGCATCAAGTGAATTCTATTGTTTGTAATCTTCCAAACTCTTCCCCTTGTTGAGAATCTGTCTCATAGTCAAGAGATTTTCATACTCACAATGAATTTTTCTTTGTACTTTTCATACTATTAGAATTTTCCAAATGTTCCCACTAGCATATATTAAGGCATTTATTTGAAACTATTAAAATAATAAATGACATGCCATTGTTAATACAGAAGAGGTTTTGAAATCCATCTTCTGGATGAGTGCTAAGTTAATCAAACTGCTTATCCTCACATGAACTAAGATCAATCCTCTAGACATTCTCCTCCTTCAATGAGAGAAGGATAACTCTGAATGTATGGCCCCAGGGATAAATGTGCCTGGCAATAAAAAGTAGTAGAGAGGAATAAGGGATATAAGGGACATAATTACCACAGCCAACTACAATTATCTTACTTCGGGAAAGTCACTTAGCATGTGGGTGGTTGATGTGTCTTTGGCATACCTAAATGAAGACTTGACCTTGTTAAATGCTTCCTTAAAATCCTTCAAAGGATAAGGTCAAATGAGCTACAAATACAATTAAGCTGTAGTGAAATTTTTCCTCTCTAGGTTCATTGTATGACAATCTATTTCTAAAGATTTCCTTTATGGTCTACCTGGTTATATTTTAATCTTTATATTATACTACTCTCTTACACATATTCTACATTTCTGCTATGTCTTGTAGTTCTCAAATTTCCCATTAATGCCAAGATCACTTGGAAGAAAAGCCATGTTCCATAGGATATAGAATTACTAGTGATAAAGGTAGAATTACAGGAGGGAAACAATTATTTCCTTACCATTTAGCTTCAAGAGCCAATGCTGGCAGGTTGCAACTGCTAATAGAGGCTCTAAAGCACCTGCACGGAAATCTGCTCCACTACACGGCAGTGAGGTAACTGTGGGAATACTTTTATTAGTTATAATCTTTAAAATATAAAATAAGTAAAATAAGAAGTAAAAGATAAAATAAGAAGTGTCTGTATACTTAATTACTTAATTAACACACTGTACAAGAATGCATATACACATCCTAGTAGGAACTCCACACATAAGACAAGCTTATTAATGGACGATGTTCATAGATGACAAAGGATTAAAGGCTGTGTCCTGCCAGTAGATTGCAACCACTTAAAACACATTAATAAAAATGTTACGTTAATGAAAACTGCTCTTCATACTGCCCCAAATCATGAAAATTGGGCTTTTAAAAACATTTGGTGAATAAACTTAGCAGAAGAGAATGCAATACTAGACCAAAAAAAAAAAAGCATTTAAAGATAGATGGAGTTATAAAGATGCTACAGAGAGAATTCGGTGCAATTTGAATTCCAGAGAGAGTATTGATCTTGGAATTTTGCAATGAAAACTCTGTGGAAATGAGAACATAATTGTTTTCATATGTTTATTTCAATTTCATTCCCCTTTAATTGAATGTTATGCTTTAGAAAATCTGACTGTGGCTCTAGCCGGTTTGCTCAGTGGATAGAGCATTGGCCCGCAGACTGAAGGGTCCCAGGTTTGTTTGTGGTCAAGGACACAGACACAGGTTGCAGGCTCAATCCCCAGTAGGGTGCGTGTGTAGGCAGCCGATCAATGATTCTTATCATTGATGTTTCTATCTCCCTCTCCCTCTCCCTTCCTCTCTGAAATCAATAAAAATATATTAAAAAATAAAAATAAAAACTCTGATTGTGGTTCCAAGATCAGGTTATACAGTTTAATACAAACCACTGGCAATAACCACTTTGTGTGTTTTTTTTCTGAATATTTGTCTGGAAATCAACTTGTACTGGTAAGTACTCTAGAAATACTTTGAAAATCTACAGAAATAGGGGAAATGTGTCAATAGATAATCCTCAGCACTCTCTAAGAAAACTCATTTTACATGTAAGAAAAATAATATTTAATATACAGTAAAGTTTTTAAGTGCAATAGTGATTGTCAAAACTATAATAAGCATTTTATAAATATATTTTAAAACAAACTTCAATTCACTTTCTTGATTTCTTTCTTTTTAATTTAAAATATTTATTGTTTAAAGTATTACATATGTCTTCTTTTTCCCCCATTGATGCTCCCTGGCCACTCCCAACCCCCAGTACATGCCCTCACCCCACTACTGTCTGTGTCCATTAGTTATGCTCATATTCATGCACACAAGTCCTTTGGTTGATCTCTTACCCTCTCACTCTCCGCCTACCCTCATAGGTTGGACAGTCTGTTCCATGCGTCTCCGTCTCTGGATCTATTTTTTTTGTTCATCAGTTTATGTTGTTCATTATAGTCCACAAATGAGTGAGATCATGTGATATTTATCTTTCTTTGAATGGCTTATTTTGCTTAGCATAATCCTCTCCATGTCCATCCAAGCTGTTGTGAATAGTAAGAGTTCTTTCTTTTTTATGGCAGTGTAGTATCCCATTGTGTAGATGTACCCCAGTTTTTTAGTCCACTCATCTGCTGATGGGCACTTAGGCTGTTTCCAGATCTTAGCTATTGTAAATTGTGCTGCTATGAACATAGGTGTGCATATATCTTTTCTGATTGGTGTTTCTGATTTCACTTTCTATCAACATTTTTTTCATCTGGTACCAGACTAACCTTCTCACTGTAAATAAGAAAATCAAATAAACAAGTGTGTGTGCGTGTGTGTGTGTGTTTGTGTAAACACATATAAATATATCAACTGTTTTACAGCATTGGACAACAGCCAATGCAAGAACTTCATCCTTGAGAGCATGGATATGCATAAGGGAAGTCCCCCATTCATTGCTGTTCTCTGTCTAGGGACAAATTCTTCTCATTGTGCAGTAAAGTAGAATCCAAACAATTGATGTGGTCCTGCTGAGTGGAGAAGGCAAAAATCAGAGTTTAGGGCAGATGCAGCAGGTCTAATTTATAAATGAAAGCAATATAGAGGAGAGGAGTCCAAAGAAGTTAAGATGAAGTTCCCCCAAAGTAATTGGTTAATGATTGGGCTGTCTACACACAGAATGAGGCTGCACATTTGTACCAGAAGTTGGCAACTATGAGGTGGTGAATGAAATATAGATACTAGAGGCTGAGATGTGCTGGGGACTTGGATTCTGACACATCCCTAGTACACTGGGCATCTAACAGAGACTCCATTGATGCCAAGCTTTAGTAGTTATGTCCTCATTCTAGAACAAAACTCCTATAGACTCACCCTAACCCATTTTAACCCATTCTGAAACTGGGCCTCAATATCTACAGAGGCGATAGAGTTTGGAGATTAATTATTGCTAATTTAGAGAGGTTTGAGAAACACACTGAGCTTTACTCAGGTATAAATGGCATAGCATCAAGCCTATCCAATTTCAAGGAGATCAGTCAGTAATTTAACTGCCCACTATAATAAAAATCAGTGCTTTAAGAAGACAGTGAAAGAACCTAGAAACTTCACAATATATAATCTATAATGTGCAATATAAAATTAAAAAAATACTAGTCACTCAAAGAAACATGAAAATGGTTTCCAAACTAAAAATAAATATAGCCAATAGAAGCCAACCCAGTGATGGCACAAATGTTGTATTTATCAAATTGCATCTATTATGAAATATTCAAATACATATAAAATATATTTTAAAATATGGTCTTAAGGAGTGAATAGATCATCTGTAAAGAATAATTGGAAACTATGAAGGAGAACCAAAAGGAAATTCTTGATATTAAATTTACAATAATTGAAATAAAAAATTAACTTGATGGCCAATGGCCAATGTAGTATAGAGTTATAATCCAAAGTATAAAATAAATATCCATGACCTGATACTGAAAAAAAAATTTAAGGAACTAATAGCAAAAAAATCACTTGATTAACATTTGAATATTATATAATAGAGAATGTCAGGTTTTGAGTCTTTTCCTATCAAGGGATATTTGGGAATTCAGATAGTAGGATAGGGATTATTGATAACACTGGCCATCCTAATATTGGATTAATTATGGGAAATGAAGTGTCATGGTATAAATATGTATGTTATATGTATTATACATATTACTATGTATTTTAAAACTGTTAATAGGTATAAATTCTAACATATTTTAAAAGTAGGTGTGGGGAAAGAGTTATAGGTTATGGGGTTCATGATGAAATAATGAAGTATAACGGTAGATGAAGAGTGTTTCTTTCAGTTTTATGCCAAAGCCATATATAGAGTTGATAACTAAGAAGCAGTGGATTTATGCAGCATTGAGAGAACCGCCAGAGAAGCCATCCACACTTATTTTCTTACATTATATACATAGACACTTCATAAAAATGATTCAACCTTTCTTTGCCATCATCTCTTTTCTATTATACTCATCTATTTACTGCATATACTTGTCAAAGAAACCTAAGAATTCAATGATTTCAAATGAGATCAACTTGATGTTTATATTTCTCAGTGTTCAAAAAAAGCTCATACTATCTTTAAGTACTTCACAAAGGCAGAAATGACCTATTTCAGGTCTGATTTGTTCATTATTTTGATGGATTTGCAGGGCGGTGCAAACATTATTCAGAAACCTTCTCAGTAGCACATTTCCCCCGCTTTCTCCCCACTAACTGTGTAACTAGGCTTGAAAATTGTTTTTAGTATTGTTTCTCTGCTGCTATATAGGTGGAAGTAGGAGCAGACTATGTCTGTACTAATCTGGATATTTTCAAAATGTTAATTTTTCATATGGTTTCCATCACTCACTTTTCCAACTTACTGAATAGTTGTATGTATACTTTTGGCACTCACCCTGAAAGCTGATTCATTCACATTATAAAAGAAAAAAAATACAGCCTCTTGTTAATCATTTTATTTAATACAGCTTTACCCAGGAAGATTCAATCATTCTGGCAACCAGGCTGCAATCCAATCTTTTTTCCATTTACAATGAGCAAATTCAATTCCCCACATCTCTGTTTTAAAGGAAATTTAATTGTGGATGAAGCTGAAAAGCTTGTAGTTTGACACTTGGATGTTAAATCCAGTGGGCTAAAGATGATGAATCAATGTTGATTTCCATTGAACTGAACAAAATGTGACTATTTCATCAGGGATCAAACGTCTTCACTTTATTCAATAACAATATGAAGATGTGGTTCCAATTTTAGGCATCTCATATTTAACAAAATTAATAAAACCCATACAATTATATAATCCCTATTACTAGGATACAAATTATTTATGATATATTTTAACTTACAAAATCTTATGAATTAAGCAGGTAGTAGTAAAAACACATTTTTCCTATTTAGTTATTTGTAATGTAATTGAATCTTCTGAAATCTTTGCTCCAAAGCAACAAGATCAATGCATATTTAAAGTTAATATAGTAAGATTACATTTGGTAATGTTACTGCTATTTTTTTTAAACTAAGATTCATTAATAAAATATTTGGATCAGTCAAAATAAAGGGTGAATAAATATTTCAGTTGTAGCTCTGGCATTGGAATCATATGTGGATTATAATATCAATTCTGTTTCTACCAGTTTATTTACATAATTCCTCAGCACCTCACTTTTCTTCATTTGGGAAATGGAAAGCTTGCCTTAAAGAATTTTGCCAGTATTAATTGAATATATACATGTGTATCGTCTGTTTGTGTGTGGGTATATTTACATGTATAAATCATATTGTCTGCTCAACTGTGATGTCTTATAGGTATTTCCTCTAAAAGATTTTATTTTTCCACTTGTAATTATTTGCATTATGAATTACCTTTTTGGTAATTTGATGAATATGACATTTACATCATGTTTAGTTGCCCTAAGTCATAATTGATAGCTTTTGAATGAAAGTACTTAAAAGAGTAATTCTTCCTTCAAAATTGAAATAATATTTTATTTTGGTTCAATTTAGAGTTTACAATTCATAGTGTATCTTTACATGTGATAATCTTTAAGGCCAACAATAACTCTTGAATATTAACATCTTTACTTCACATATTAAAAAGAACTGGAAGTTTAGAGAATGCTCCAGTTTGACTACAGTTACAAAAAAAGTAAGAGAATAGAGAAAAGAATCTGAGAATAGAGACTAAACCTTTTAAACATAACTTGGAAGTTTTTGGGTTTTTTTTAATGCATTAGGCAAATATGTATGGTAGACATTACTAACTGTAAACCTTGTAAGTTCTCTTCTTCCATTCAGTAGTAGCCCCTGGGCACACAGATACCCAGTCAGGGTTGCATCCCAGCCTCCATTTCAATGCCAGAAAGTCCAGGGAAATGAAATGTGATCAGAATTGATGTAACTTCTGTATCATACTGCTAATGGAAATGTGGGTGTACTATCTCTATTTTACTCTTTCTCTTTTTTGGACTATTTATTACATCAGTTTAGGATAAAAACCCAAGAGCATATTTCTAAATGTTGAAAGCTATTCCAACAGAAATAAAATTATCATCATGAAAGTATATAGCATTGTGGAGTTCTTATTAGATGCAAAGGCTTTGCTTTCAGATTCTAAAAGAATAAAAGCTTAGCATCTCTCTCTCTCATATCATTTAACTCTGCAGCACAGGAAAGGAATCAATTCAGTAGTGAGATTTTGCTGGAGAGAGCAGGAGGCTTTTATTAAAAGACAGATATGGAGGAGAAAAGTTGACTTTTTTTTTTACAAATCTCTTGCTCAATATTTATCATCATTGCCCAAATAGTTAGCCTTTCAACTCTGCATGAAGTAGACTATTGGGAGAGTTAAACATTTCCCCAGGAAGCAACTTTGAACATGTTTATCTGACAAAAATCTATTGTCTTATATTTTGATTACATTATATTGATGGTACTATTTTGGACCTATGTTCCCTCTAGAGATGTAAAGAAGAAAAAATGCCTTTGAATGTTATGTCAGTTAGATTTACACTCTACCTTCTATGTTTTCCAACTCTTTAGAAAAAATTACTGAAGCACTTCAAGCCTCACCTACCTTGAGTGTAAAATAAATACAAATTATTAATTGATTATGCAATTGTGAGTTTTCAATAAACAGAAAAGCATCAGAAATAATAAATAGTTGTCACTCTTTGAGTGCAAAGTACATGCATTTTGATATTTATACTATGTGTCCCATCTGCATGTAATAGTAATATGATGTAAGTCACACAGGCAATTTAAAATTTTCCATTAGTCAAATTAAAAAGGATTCTAAGTAGAATTAATATAATAATGCTTTCTGTAACCCAGTATAGCCAAAGCTCATTGCAACATACAATCAGTAGAAAAATAATAATATATCTTGCATTCTTTTTTATGTGTACCAGGCTCTGTGATCAGTTATATATATTTCACCTACAGCACATCTCAATCTGGATTGGCCACATCTTAAGTGTTTATTAATCACATGTTACCAATGGTGACTGTATTGAACAGTGTAAATATGTATATGGAAGTTATTCAAGAAATGTTTTTCCATAAATAAGGACCCAAGATACAGATAAACTAGAGGGCAGTGAGATCAAAGATATTTCTCTTAGCCAGTATTCAGAAAATGACACATAATTACAGTAGAATAAAACAACATGTAATGTATAATTATTGATAATATATAAGTGCTTTATTATCTTGACCATGATCTTAATCAAAATGGATTTTAATAAATACATTATTAACTACTCATAAATAGGCTAAGATGTCATTCTATTAGAGCATAAATGGGAAGACACATCTTGGGTGAACTAAACAAATGGTTTTCCTAAACCTCATGGATTATTGTAAAATGATGCCTTTTGAATAAGTTCTAAGGCTATTTTTTATTCTGTTATTTTCCATGCTTTCTTTTGTCTATTTTTATTCATCTATAGTAGGGACATATTGATGACAATACATATTTATAATTTTATTTATAGACTGAAATTATCTAACAAATACATTCAAAAAATATCTGAGCATAAAGTGCAACCTTAAAGCATGCTTTAACTGCCAGGAAAATGAAAGCTTTCTCTCATCAGGTGCCTACAAAATTATTATTCTTGGCTCTAAACAGTTCCAGATCAAATACAAAATGAATATTAAAATACTTTCACTGGAAATATCTATTATCCCTAAGGGATAAAACTTGGCATAAAATTTCTTTAACTTTTTGAAAAACTGAATTTATTTATTTACTATATGTATCTTATTCTGGAGCTTTACTAAATTAATTAAAATATGAAACTTGACTAAAATGTATATTATAATTATTTGTGGACTATTGTGTGACAGAAATCAAAAGTCTAAATTAATCAACTATAAAGAGGGCACATAGTTAGCTTGTATGAAATAAAAATATCTAATAAATATATTTGCTTATGCCATAAAAAACAATTTAGATAATATAAGAAAATATTCCACAAACAAAAATTAGTGATAAAATATAAATATTAGAAATAACTTTATAGCAACTTCACAGATAAAAACCAAAAACAAAAAAATGTATATTAATAAGAGGAGAGTCAACATTCTGTTCTTAGATATGACACTAAATATTACAAACACTTGATTTTTGAATTAAATACTTTATTTCAAAATGGGTTGAAAAATATTAGAGTTGACTGAAATTCCTTTAAAATTAGCCAAGAATATGAAAGGAAGAAATTAATATACCACAGGCCAAATAGCCATAATTTTATGAGTGGGGCTTTGAGGGAGTTCTAATAGTTCTGTGTGTCAGGCTCTATGACCAATGGTCTAAGTCACTTAAGCTCTGTTCGTTCTTGTCCTTTTGCTTTCTTCGCCTCAGTATGGACATCTTCCCCAACCCCCCCCCCCCCCCCTCCAAATGTATCCCTATTGATTTCAGAGAGGAAGGGAGAGGTAGAGAGAGACAGAAACATCAATGATGAGAGTGAACCACTGATCCACTGCCTCCTGCATGCCTCACACCAGAGATTGAGCCCGCAACCCAGGCATGTGCCCTGACCAGGAATCGAACCATGACCCCCTGGTTCATAGGTTGATGGTCAATCACTGAGCCACACCAGCTGGGCTGGACATCTTTTATTGATGTGTTTTGCATTGCACCAATGCTATCATGCTAAAAACAGGGTGCTATTAGAACCATCCACTGAGTTGCTCATTTCAAATATTTCATATTTCATTTCTAGTATTTAATGATCATGATTATTAGATTTCATTAGTCATTAAAAATGTCCATCCTTTTCTCTGGTTGGCCATCTTTTCCTCTATATTTAACATATCAATAATAATTATTGTAAACTCCTCACCAACTAACATCAATATTTGATCATCTATTTCTATTTTATTCTCTAGTTAATAGGTAACTTATCAGATAGCCATAACTCTTTATATATTTTTATCTTAGTAGTGTAGAATTTTCATTCACTGTTTCCGTAGTTATTAATCATTTGGCAGATACTGTGTTTTACAAAAAGAGTAAAGGCTTCAAATGGTGACACATTTATCCAGAGAGGATTCCCCATTTCCTCGGTTAATTTTGGGACTGGTCCTCTCCATCTAATATAGGATTAAGCTTGTTCAAAGCAGAATGGAAAAATCAGAAAATTTAGCTTCTTTTGGTTAACCACTATTACACCACAACTTTATCATCCTTTAGTACTTTTAATAGAGTATCTGTGATTCTTTGTCAATATTGAAAGACTATAAGAGTTTAATTCTTCCTGAGATAATTTTTAAAGGTATCCTCTTTAGTTTTTGTTCAGTAATGCTTCAAAATTTGGCAAGTGTCTTAAGAGGAATTTCCTCCTTGGTTTTGAGGGCTGCTTCATCCTCTGACCTTAATATATCAGCATACAGAATGTCAAACTCCAGTTTCTATTTCCTCTAGCAGCTACCTTCTGACACTGGACTCATGACCTTCATCTGAACCCTCAATCAGTGCTCCTACATTATATTGGCTGCAGATTCTCACTGTAAATTTACCTCTCATTCCAGCAGCTTCACCTTTGACCTATTTTGCATCTGCTTAGATTCAATTTATTTTCCAACTCCTAAGCATGGAATGTCTATGGGAGATTTCACTTTCCTTTTCACAATTTTCTGTCCAATTCCTTAGACCTCAAAATCTTACTGGTCCTGAAAATCTTCACATTTTGTCACCCAGTCCCTCACATCAATTAAAGCTTTGCTGCTTTGCCTTTTTCTAGCAATGGTCCATTTTCCAGTTGTAAGTTTATGCCCAAATTTGGCATATGTTTATTCTATAAAGCAGCTGCATATCTGGTAACTCACTTCTGAATGATTCTCCCCTCTATGGAGATAGTACAATACCAAGGAACTCACAAAAGATGCTGTTGTTAATACCCTGAGACTTGAAGCATCATAACAGACCAGGATTATAGGTTTCAATTTTTTTTTATTTAAAAAATCTATAGATAAAGACCATTTGGGCCTTTTTGCCCTTTAAGAAGGAACAACACAATTCTCAGAGTTCTATCATGTCTCAGATTCATTATCTGCCACTAGCTATCACAGATGACTTTGATAATTATAAAGTTTGTTATTTTCTCTAGTAAATTATTATTTGTTATAAATCTATAATGTACCATTGGTTAAAGGCAGAAAGTATAAGGTATACAGATGTTAAAATAGAATGAGTTTGTTCGGAGCATATCCTCGTTAAATTTATTTTAAGATGTTCATCACAACTACAAATTGTATTCTGCTGATCAAAGATTTTATGTAGCTAGCACATCAGAATGACTATGGCGTTAAAAACAAAGGTTAAAGAAAAAAGAGTGATGATCACATTGGTGTGTGTTTTTTTTTTTTCATTAACTGAGAGTAAATACTATTCACACTTTATATGTGTTATTTTCATAGATGTAATTTCAAATATCTTGAGACCTTCCCTCATCTTTCCAATGAGAAGTAAGACATATCATAAAAATAGGCCAATTTATTTTTTAGTGTTAGATTTAAAAGTAAAAGCTGTTTTTACTTTTATCTGATAGCCTGACATAAGATTAATTTAATCATATATATTCTATGATAAATTCAGAGTCCAAAATATACATTGCATGGAAAACTGACATTTTATTTACTTTTAAATTTTTATTTTTAAAATATTTTATTGATTTTAAAGAGAGAGGAAGGGAAAGAGAGAAAATATATTTGTTGTTCCACTTATTTATGCATTCATTGGTTGATTCATAAACTTGTCTTATTGGGAATTGAACCCACAGACGTGGCTTATTGGGACAATATTCTAACCAATTGAACTACTGGACCAGGGCTGAAAATGATATATTAAAAATTTGTAATTGTCAACAATGTTTTCATTATACAAAAAGTTACTAAATCAATAGCATATCCCTTATTAAACGAGACAAACATCTTTATTAGCACTCTCTCTGGTACATCATTTGGCCTTCATCTATATTTGTTGAATAAATCCATAACTATTACAAAGATTATATCCAAATCAATAATGTATATTCATCGAGCTTCTTGCACAGTGAATGATACTAGACCTACACTGGTGAGCAAGCAGATATCTTTTCCTCATGAAGCATTGTGGAGAACACAGAATGTATACAAATAATAACACAAATGATTAACAAAAATGATGCGACAAACCATGCAAATGAAAAGAATAGGATACTGTGAGGAGCATAACAGGACCTAGTTACACTGTGAGATACCAGGCAGTATCTGCAAGAAAATGGCATTTAGCATGTGTCCTAGGAAGGAGTAGACATTAGGTCAGCAGAAAGACTACCCCTAGGGACTGAATAATATCAGTGAGACTTTTGTGGGGAGATTTTGAAAGACATTGAAAGATTCCCAGTGTACTAAGACAATGAGAGAAAGTGGCTCTAACCCGGCTGGAGTTGGGCAGAAATTAGGTGTTGTGGCTGAATGATGGATCTCAAAAATACTAGGACTTAATCCTTAGAATCTATAAAAGTTACCTTCTGTGGTAAAGTCTTTGCAAATGTGATTACCTTAAGATCTTGAGATGAGAACTTAAAAGGATCTTGGGTAGGCTCTAGAGGCCATCACAAGTGTCTTTATAAGAGAAAGGCAGTGGCACAGAGAAGGCAATGTGAACATGGAGCAGAGAGGATGGATGATAATAGCCTTGATCATTGGAGTGTTGCCACAAACGGAGGAGTGCTGATTGCTGAAAATAAATCTGAAGAGGCATGGAATATACTTTCTTCTAGATTGTCTGCAGGGATCAAGGCCCTGTCAACACCTTGATTTTGGACTTCTGGACTCCAAATTTCTGTTGTTTCAAGCCACCTCATTGTGGTAACTTGTGACAGTAGTCACAGTAACTTGTACTCCTGGTAAACGTATGAAAGGGCTCTACCTGTTATCCTAGGTGCAATAAGCGGGATGGGAGGGTTCTTCGTATCATATTCTATTCACTTATTTCTGTTTTCTAAATTTTAAAAATTTGCTCAATTACATTTGATTCAAATTATATTTGTTTCAGCATAGTGGTTATACATTTATATCACTTCATAAGTGATCCACCCAGTGAATCTAACACCTACCTGTCACCATACATAGTTATTACAATTTACTTTATATCTGCATGGCTGTTTCTATAACTTCTAATTTGTACTTCTTAATTCCTTCATAATTTTCATACCTCCCCTCCCTCACCCCAACTTCCCTCCAGTTATCTGTTTGTTTGCTTGTTCATTTATTTTGTTTTTTAGATTGCACATACAAGTAAAATCATATAGTATTTGGCTTTCTCTGACTTATTTCACTTGGCATTATAACTTCTAGGTCTATATATATTGTCAAAATGGTAATATTTTATTCATTTTTATGGGCAAGTAATATCCCATTGCATGCATATATTGCATATATATATATATATATATATATATATATATATATATAAAATTGTGTTTTTAATTAGCATTTCTCTGATGATTACTGATTTTGAGCAGCTTTTCATAAGTCTCTTGGCCATCTGTATGTCCTCTTTAGATAAATGCCTATTTAGGACCTCTGTCCTTTTTATAGAAAATATATTTTATTGATTTTTTTTACAGAGAGGAAGGGAGAGGAATAGAGAGTTAGAAACATCGATGAGAGAGAAACATTGATCAGTTGCCTCCTGCACACCCCCTACTGGGGATGTGCCCGCAACCAAGGTACATGCCTTTGACCGGAATCGAACCCAGGACCCCTCAATCCGCAGGCTGACGCTCTATACACTGAGCCAAACTGGCCAGGGCCATTTTTAAATTTGATTCTTTTTTCTTAGTATTAAGTTGTATGAGTTCTTTATATAGTTTGAATTTTATCCCCTTATCAAATGTATCACTGGAGATTATCTCCTCTCATTCAGTAGTGTGTCTTTTCATTTTGTTAATGGTTTCCTTTGCAGTGCAAAAACTTTTTAGTTTGTAGTCCAATTTGTTTCTTTTTTCTTTTGTTTCCCTGTCTGAGGAGAAAGATTCAAAAAAATATTAATCAAAGCAATGTCAAGGAGTTTGCTATCTATGTTTTCCTATCCAGCCTCCAAAACTGCATTTCCTGAAGATTAGTGATGTTAAGCATCCTTTCAAATGTTTGTTGGCCATTTGTATGTCCTACTTGGAGGAAAGTCTATTCAGGCACTCTGCCCATTTACTCCTTATCAGAAGTATTATTGGTGAATATTTTCTTCCGTTCAGTAGGCTGATCTTTTGTTTTGATGATGGTTTCCTTTGGTTTCATGCAGTCCCGTTTGTTTATTTTTCTTTGTTTCCCTTGCCCAAGGAGATATATCAGAAGAAATTAATAAGAGTAACATCAAGGAGTTTACTGCTTGTGTTTTCTACTGGGACTTTAATGGTTTCAGGTTTTACATGGAAGACATTAACCCATTTTGTAGATAGTGTTAGAAAATGGTCTGGTTTCATTTATTTCCCCTATATCTGACCAGTTTTTCCAACACCATTTGTTAAACACTATGCTGTACACCTGAAACCTGAGGCTGATATAATATAGAGTGTCAACTATAACTGAAAAAAATTTAAAAATAGTAGAAAAGTAAAATAAAACAAAGTAAAAAATAAAAGGTCATTGGTGGTTTTTTGTTTTTGTTTTTGTTTTCTAAAGAGCCCGGGACAACTAAAACATTTTCTTATGCTCCCTCTTTCCATGCATTTTGCAAAAAATAAAAAAATAATAAAAAATGAAACACTGCTATTTAGGTTGGCCTTTCTCTCTCAGTAATGCTTATTTATTCTGGTTGTTTAATTTATATGCTAGTTCCAAAAATAGTGCTAACCTAAAAATAAAAGGTTTTTCAAAGTAAGAGGTAACATGCATTTAGTTAAGATCAATAAAAGTAGTCATTTGGGACACACTGATTCAGGCAAAAGCACAAGTAGTTTCGATTAGAAGACAAAAGCAAAGGGCATTTATGAGAAAGAGACAGGGAATAATTACATTAATAGAAGGTTCTTTTATTGGTGCAGATAACATAGTGATGTTAATTCTAAACAATGTTTTCAATTTTTAGTTCAATAGTCATAACTACTTACTTACTATCTTTGCAAACAGTTCTTTAGGGCACAATGTTGCTTTATTCCTAATCCAAAGGTTATTTTGCCCTGCTTTACTATGCCAAAGATTTGAGGCATAAGAAGTACAAGGCAATTCCTCCAGCTCCATTTTCAGGTGACTGAATTTATTATTATCTCTATATATAAAATCCTAAGCAACCAGACTATCAAGGGGCAGACGCTCCAAATGGTAGCTATGATGTGCACTGACCACCAGGGGGCAGATGCTCAAAGCAGGAGCTGCCGAGCTGTGGTGACTTGGCAGCTGAGGTTCTCTGGTGAGGCACCCAGAACCAGAGAGGAGGGAGCCCGATTCCAGGGTGTGTCACCTGAGAACTGCTCTCTCGCAATCCGGAACCCCTCAGGGGATGTTGGAGAGCTGGTTTCAGCCTGATCCCCACAGGCCAGGCTGAGGGACCCCACCAGGCCGCTGGTCCTATAAAAGAAAAGGCTAATGTGCAAATTGACCGAATGGCAGAACTACCGGTCGCTATGATGTGCACTGACCACCAGGGGGCAGATGCTCAATGCAGGAGCTGCCCCCTGGTGGTCAGTGCGCTCCCACAGGGTAAGCACCGCTCAGCCAGAAGCCAGGCTCACAACTGGTGAGTGCAGTGGCAGTGGTGGGAACCTCTCCCACCTCCGTGGCAGCACCAAGGATGTCCAACTGTTGGACATTCCCCAAGGGCTCCGGGACTGTGAGGGTGCAGATCAGGCTGAGGGATGCCCCTGGAGTGCACGAATCTTGTGCACCAGGCCTCTAGTTTTTAAATAATAGGACAATATTTCATTTTTTCTCATCATGTCATAAATTACCATGCAATGACCTTTCCTTTGTGGACTTCTGGCAAGACTTTCTAAAAGTCAAATAATATTTTTATAATATCTTCTTTTAACATATAGTTCTTATTCCCTCACATAACTCTGCTAGCTTAAAAAAAGCATGGTTTCCCAATATAGAAATGAACTTAAAACATGTGAGGTAAAAAGGCTAGGAAGTTAATGCATTTGCTTTAGTGTGCATAAATGTAAAAAAAAAAAATAGATCATTATGAAAGAAATAATTTTGACTTAGAACTTTAGAGATAGCAATTTTATTTCTTATTTTGTTCATTAGTGGGAAAAAAAATTCCTTCACAGCTACATATTTTGTATAATAAAGCAGTTTATGTACCAAGAACAGGAAAATGCATACTTGTAACCTCAATTACAAATTGAGGAATCATATTAAATATTAGGTAATGATATTTCCTCTTTTGTAGAAAGAAAAAAAATACATCAGGATTTATTGCAGTCATTAAATGATACATTAAAATTACATTAAGGAATTTAGTTTTCCTCCATCCAAAATCTGAAATACTCCAAGCTTTGGATATCAATAACTTCCCTCAAGGCATGTTTAGGCTCAACTTTCATATCATCGCAGAATTGGCAACATAATTGTGAAATATTATATTACTCAACAAATGGAAAGTACAATAACAGGACTATGAACAAACACAGGAAAACAAGAATGAATGGGAGGTGAGAAAAACTACAAAAAGAATGATCAAGCTGACAGTATTTTTTAAGTAATCAAATTCAATAACTCTGAGCCCATATGCTAATATAGAAAAATATTAAACGGTGAGCCAAATATCTTAGAATTAAGATGCAAAATACTTTTATGCTGAATATTTACTTAAAATTTCATGCAAAAACTCCTATTGGTAAATCAAATCATAATATTACCTTGGTCTATACTTTGTGATATGTATTCACAAATAATCTTTTGGCTTCAGTATGAAATGAAATAATGATTGAGAAAAGTGAGGTTTTGCAAAAGTATATATTTCAAGTAAATTAATAAGTTTGCCATGGTGCATTAATAAGCACGTTTAAATCCAATAGCTTTCTGGAAGGGCTGTGCAGAACATCCTTGTTCTGGCTGATCCAGACAGAGCTGCCCTGCCTTCTTACTGGCTGTGGCCCACAGGTAGCCCAACCCTGTTGCTCTTGAGCACCAGCAAACCAGCCTGCATTGGCTCAGCCCTGCATGCACCAGAAACACCAAAGAGACATCTTGGCAAGCTATAGTCCACTTTTTGGTCACTATCTATTGATTCATCCTATCTAATAAAATAATAATATACAAATTGACCATCACACCAAGACACAAGATGGCTGCCCCCATGTGGCCAAAGATGGCTGCCCTCATGTGGACACAAGATGGCCACCACAAGATGGTTGGCAGGGGAGGGCAGTTGGGGGTGACCAGGCCAGCAAGGGAGGGCAGTTGTGGGGGGACCTAGGGCTGCAGTGGAGGGCAGTTGGGGGGGGCGGGATCAGGCCTGTAGTGGAGGACAGTTGGGAAGGGACCAGGCCTGTAGTGGAGGACAGTTGAGGGGACCCAGGCCTGCAGGGGAGGGAAAGAGGGGGGACCAGGCCAGGAGGGGAGGGTAGTTAGGGGGGACCAGGTCTGCAGGAGAGGGCAGTTGGGGGCAAACAGGCCTGCAAGGGAGGACAGTTAGGGGTGACCAGACTGGCAGGGAAGGGCAGTTAGGGGTGACCAGGCCAGCAGGTGAGGGCAGTTAGGGGCAATCTGGCTGGCTGGGGAGCAGTTAGGTGTCAATCAGGCTGGCAGTGGAGTGGTTAGGGGGTGATCAGGCTGGCAGGCAGAAGCAGTTAGGGGCAATCAAGCAGAGGCAGGCGAACAGTTGGGACTGGGCCTAAACGGGTGGTCAGACATCCCTCAAGGGTTTCCAGATTGGAGAGGATGCAGGCTGGGCTTAGGGACACCCCCCACCCCATGCACAAATTTTGTGCATCGGGCCTCTAGTATAATAAAAATTTAAAAACCATTAAAATAGTTAACTTAAAGTGGAAAAGGAATGCTAGGACGGTAAGTATCAAGAGGAAGTGTGTTGTCTGATAGGCTCAGCTCCTTCTACTATTAGGGCAGGTCTCACAATTTGAGAAGACATAAGAAATAATAGTTGCCCTGACCGGTTTGGTTCAGCGGATGGAGCGTCGGCCTTCAGACTGAAGGGTCCCAGGTTCGATTCTGGTCAAGGGCATGTACCTGGTTGCGGGCACATCCCCTGTGGGAGGTGTGCGGGAGGCAGCTGATCGATGTTTCTCTTTCATTGATGTCTCTAACTCTCTATCCCTCTCTCTTCCTCTCTGTAAAAATAAATAAATAAATAAATAATAGCCAATAAATTCCTAATGGTGTGTTGATCATAGGAAATAAATTGCCCAGTGTCATATAATCTTCACAGAGACCATGCTAACATGGCCTAGTATAGATCTGCTTCTGTTAGCATTTTCATCTCCACTTGTGTTCCTGGTGCTAGGAGGCTTAGGGGTGGAGAGATGGGGTCAGGATATAAGAGTATAAAATATATGCTTGCCTATGAAAAGAAGGAAGAAAAAAGGCAACAGTTGCTGTTTCTTTAAAAAACAGGCTTCAGAAAGATGATTTTTATAATTTCTGCAACCATGGCATGTTTATATCTTCATATATTCCAGTGTTTGCAGTACTTTTCCTCCACTAACCATAAGTTGAAAATTTATTTTAAAAATGTCACAAAAACTCTAGCATTTAGAAATGTTTCTATTCCCTCATTATGCTCCTGCTTTTCCACATAAGTAACCTCTATCAACAGTTTATGCCCATTCTTCCACTCTTTCTGTGTGTATGCATACACACACACACATACACACAGATAGGGACAGTAGGGGATATGTGTATTTGCACATAAATGCAGACTTACTTTCAATAAAATCACTCATACAATGTCTACTGAGCTATATGGTTCCATTCATATAGAGCTGTTTCATACTCTTATGGACTTTCTTATCTTTCTAAATATGTGCATCCATAATTTGTTAATCGTTATTCAACTGATAGGTATATTTCTTCTTTTTGCTATTAAAAATGATGCTGCAATAACATTATTATATAAATACACATATGTGTATATTTGTGAATATTTTTGTAGGGTAGATATTAGTATGCACATTTTCAATTTTGACAGATTACTGTCATCTTGTCAACCTTAAAAGTTGTACCAGACAAAAAGGCTTTACCAATTTATACTCCCATCAACTTTGAGAGCACTAGTTTTAGTAGACTGTTTAACCATAATAAATTATTATATTTTCATTTACAGTTTCATAATATACTGAATAAAATTTGAAAACTTTCGATCACATTTATTTGCATTACTGATTGTTAATGAAATATCTTATACAGTAATTGGGCATGAGCATTTTTCAACTGAGAATTCCTGCTTTTGTTCATCTTTATTTTTCTTCTATTGATATATTTTCTTGTGAGTTATAGGGATTTTACATATAAATACTAAATATTTTATTGCATATGTGTTTTTCAATCTGCCTCTTGTCTTTTAATGATGTTTATAATGAAAATCCTGTGGAGATGGTATATAAATTTAGGTGGTTATATTTTTTCTTTATACTTTTTAAACTTTGTCTCATTTAGGAAGAACATAAAGTAGTGGCAGTCTTTTGCCCTTTGGACTATTGCCCAACTCCTGTGTATTTGATGCTGACATCTCTATTTTCATGAAGATAATCTGAAACTCTGGATCAGGTAATACAAACTCTCCTCTGTCTCCAACAATTGGCCAATGAGTGAACTGTATTCCAACACTCACGGAATTAGAACACATGACACAAGCTATGTAAGAGCAAGCTTAAGCAACCTGAGGCCTTTTGCTGTTACATTAGATAAAGAAAAGAAATTATTAACTAACTGACACTGTCATCTAGATGTACACTTAGACCTTTTTACGGCCATCTTGTCAATCTTTAGTAGACCTTGCCTGAAAATAACTCCAACACACACACAAAAAAGCAACACAGAAAGATATAGAAAAACACATTCCAGGTGAAACCACTTGGGTACTGGTATCAACAGTGCCCAAAGCTGGGGCTCCCCTTGGGCTTTTCAGTTATGTGAGTAAATGAATTCTTAAACTGTTATATATATGTTTTTAAATTTCTTTATTGATTAAGGTATTACATATGTGTCCTTACCCCCCCAGTTACCCCTCAACCTCCCCACTCATGCCCTCACCCTCCTGTTGTCCATTGGTTAGGCTTATATGCATGCACATAAGTCCTTTGGTTGATCTCTTCCCCCTTACCCCCACGCTCCCCTACCTTCTCTCTGAGGTTTGATGGTCTGATCGATGTTCCTCTATCTCGGGATCTGTTTTTGTGCATCAGTGTATGTTGTTCATTATATTCCATAAATGAGTGAGATCATGTGATATGTATCTTTCTCTGACTGGCTTATTTCACTTAGCATAATGCTCTCCAGTTCCAGCCTTGCTTTTGCAAATGGTAAGAAATCCTTCTTTTTTACCTCAAAAAAACTACAAAATGCAACTCCCATTTGACCCAGTGATCCCACTTCTAGGACTATATCCCAAGAAAACAGAAACACCAATCAGAAAGGATATATGCACCCCGTGTTCATAGCAGCACAATTTACCATAGCTAAGATTTGAAAACAGCCTAAGTGCCCATCAACAGATGAGTGGATTAAAAACTGTGGTATATCTACACAATGGAATACTACACTGCAATAAAAAAGTGTTATTTTTTCAAATGCAGGTTTGAATAGAGTTCATCTAAATTGGGTTTTAAAATAAGACTCTTTTTTTTTATATTTTATTATTGAAATTATTACATTTGGTGCCCTTGTCCCTGATTGACCTACTCCTCCCCTCTCATTTCCACCCAAAAATTATTTTTCAAAATCTCCTTTCATATATGTAATATTTTTTTCACTAATTTTACAATATAGTGTCATTTAAAAATATTAAGCAATACATAAAAATGTGAAGGAGGAAGCAAAAAATACTCCTCAATTTCCTGAAAGAAGCACTACTAATCTATATATATAAAAGCCTAAGCTACCATCACAACCAAAACAACAGAACAGACAACAGAACAGGCTGCATTGGGCGACCAGGCTGGCAGGGGAGTTAATGAGGGACGACCAAATGACTGAGCAGCGGGCTGTATGGGGCAACCAGGCCAGCGGGGGGTGGGGGGTGGGCAGTTAGGGGTGACCAGGCCAGCAGGGTGGGGGCAGTGAGGGGCTACCAGCCTGGTGGGGGAGCAGTTGGGAATGACCAGGCCAGCGGGTGGGGGGGGGCATTACATTAGGGGTGATCAGGCAGGCAGGCAGGTGAAGCAGTTAGGAACCAGTGGTCCTGGATTTTGAGGGGGATGTCCGAGGGGTCCCAGATTGGAGAGGATGCAGGCTGGGCTGAGCCACCCCCCCCCCCCCGCCCAGTGCACAAATTTTGTGCACTGGGCCTCTAATATTTTTATAATGTTCTTTTATATGTTCTTCTAGATCAGTGGTTCTCAATCTTTTTAATGCCGTGACCCTTTAATACAGTTCCTCATGTTGTGGTGACCCCCAACCATAAAATTATTTTCGTTGCTACTTCATAACTGTAATTTTGCTACTGTTATGAATCATAATGTAAATATCTGTGTTTTCCGATGGTCTTAGGCGACCCTGCTAGTGGTATGACATTTATTTATTTCCTCTAGGTTTGCCTCTTTCTGGCTTGAGGCAGTTGTTTCTTATTGGAAAATGAACATTCTGATTTTTGTAGGATTTTGGTATTATTTATGTTTACATCATGCTCATCTTCTTTTTCCCTTTACCTACCATATTACTAATGTTAACAAATTGATTTGTACTTTTCTCCATGTTTATATAATATCATTATTGATATACATAAGTACACAAAAAATGGATTTTTGCCATTTTTCTTCAACAATTTTGGGACATTATACAGTGTTCTCTTCATCTTACACTTCTCACATAATGGTATCTGAGAAATTCTTTCAATTAGTGATATAAGTCAATTTTTTATTTTTTTCATATACTTTACTACTTCAATAATCATTACCACAATTATTTCCAAATACTTTGCCTAGCCAATACGAGAGATGCTGCAATAACATTTTTACATTTTATTTCAATATAAATATGTTTTAAATTTTAGTAGCTAATTTTGAGGTTTCTTTTCCAAGATAATGAAATGAAATATTTTTCTCAAGTCCTCAAAAGCAAGCCCCTTTCCTTACATGTGCTACACAAGCAGGGGTTACTACTTGCAATATCTGTTATCAGTATAAACAATCAGGCTAGCTAGTTGTTACTTTTAGATTTTCTTAATATTGAAATTGAACATATATATTTTTAACTTAAAATAAGGTAAACATATTGGTGCATTTTGCCTTTAGTTGTTATGGTTTTCTTATTGAGACTTAAAGACCTCTATTTTTAATATATATTGTGAGGTATCAGTTCTTCATATATAATATGCTTGTAAATATTCATCCTTAACCTACTGTATTTGATTTTACTTATATGATTTTTCACTTATATGATTCAAATTTCTCACATATATTTTCTTTCTCAGCAGAGATTTTAGAAAGTCTAGAGGTTTCTTTACCCCTTTTGAGCTATGGAGATGGTGAGTAAGGGTTTTACATGCCTTAAGATATTTCCCTTGATTTCTCCACTAAGCCACCTTCTATTTGTTGCGTGTGCAAGTCTTTGCATGGACATATACCTAGGTATATGTATTTTTTAATTTTTAAGGAAAAGCCAAGCTGTTTTCCAAAATATGTCTATAATTTCACATCTTACAAGAAGTAAATGTGATTTACTAATGCTCTACAATTTTGCCAATGATTTCTTTGGTTAGTCTTTTTTTCATGCTAGATATATGAAAAAATGTGGAATAGTATTACATTGTAATTTTAGTTTGCAATTTTTTAATAGTTAATGCTGTTGAAAATATTCCCAATACTTATTTACAATTTATATTTATTTCATAGTGAATAAACATATATTTCTGTTCAAATATTTTGTCTTCTAATTAAGTTGCTGATGTTCTTACTGAGTTTTGAGATTTCTTTATATATTCAGAAGAGTTCTTAGTCAAAAAGATGGTAATTTCTTTCACTTGTATCTTATTTTTGCATTCTATTAACAGTGACTTGCAAAGACCAACATTTTTACTTTATATTACATGTAACTTATCAATTGTTTTATTTATGTTTTTAAAGTCCACAATATTCTTGTTTTATTTAAATCATTATCATTTGGATATTTTTATATAATAATAATAACCTATCTATCCCAATAGTTAACACTTTGGTGCTCTTCATTCTATTGTGTATATCCAGATTTCAATTTGGTGCCATTTGACTTTTATTGGAACATTTCCTTATGGATTTCTTGTATTTAATGTTTATAGATGATTCATTCTTTTAGCCATTGAAAGTAAGAAATTGTTTTGATTTCACTTTTATTTTGGATACACTTCTATCGGGTATATTATTCTACATGAGTTTTTTTTATTTGGTTGTGTTTTTCTCCTGTATTTTAATGACATTGCTCTACTGACTTCTGGCTTGATTTATATCCTATGAGAAGTCTAGTGTACTTTTTATCTTTGCCTATTAATTAAATAATTTAATTTTGTATATACTGTTTTTCTTCTGACTACTCTTTGATATGTTTCTTTATCAGTGGTGTTAAGCAAATTAACTATAATGTACTCTTGTATAATTTTTGTCATGTCATTGTATTTGGAGTCCATTTAGCATCTTGGATCTGTGGTTTTTGTTTCTATTAAATTTGGACTTTTACTTTTTCTAATATTATTTGTTTTAATCCCCCATTTCCATCTCTCTTTTGAAACTCTAATTACATTTATAGTAAGCTGCTGAAATTTGTCCCACAATTGGGTCAGTAATGCCCAATTTATGTTTCTATTCCATTCTTTGTTCTTATTTTGTAAAATTTCTATGGTTATGTCTTCAAGTGTTTTTTTTTTCTAAATCCTCACCTGAGGATACTTTCCATTGATTTTTTTAGAGAAAGTTGACGTGAGGAGGCAATGCACATTGATTGATTGCCTCCCACATGCACCCTAACCAGAGTGGGGGACTGAGCATGCAATCGAGGTACATAATCTTGACCGGAATAGAATCTGGGACCCTTCAGTGCTGATGATCTATCTACTGAGCTAAGCTGGCTAGGGCTATGTCTTCAATTTCATTGATCTTTTAGTGTCTAATGTACCCAATACATTTCATATGAGATATTGCAGTTTTTATCTGTAGAATTAAATTTGCATCTTTTTATATTTCCATGTTTTACTTAACATGTTCTCTCTTTTCCTCTAGCTTGTTATATATAGAGAAAATACAGTTAGTATGTGTTTCAGTGTTGTTTTTACTAATTGGACAAGCAGTGTTTTGGGGTTAATTTTGGTTAATTGATTTTTCTCTGCATCATGGCTAATTTTCCTGTTTTATTGCATATCTTATAGTTTTGAATGGATGCCTTGGTGTATATGTATATTTTGTATTCCTATAAATAGTGTTGAGTTTCATTACTGGACATAGTTACGTTACTTGAAAATAATGTGGTATCTACCTGTCTTGCTTTTAATGTTTTTTTTTTAAGCAGAACCAGACAGAGTTTAGTCTTAGTCAAAGTCACATTTTTACTCATTACTAAGGCAAATTCCTTCTGAGTCATCTTCCCAGTAGCCTCTGAAATATGAGGCTTTCCACTGTGGGAATAGGAACTATATTTGGCTCTGTTTGAGCTCTGAGGGTTGCTTCCTTCTGCTTATTTTACATGGTTGTTTCCTCTTGCCATGAATACTGATCAGTACTCAGCTGAAGATTCAAAGAGGACCCTCTGCACAACTCCACATTCTCTGTGTAGCTTTCTGCTCTCAGGAATCTGCCCTGTCAACTCCAGCCTTTTATCCTACCCAGGCACTCCTCTTCCTCTCCTCAACTCAGTGACAGTACCATCCTCTGCCCAGGTTCACCTCATTGTGATGCAGTCCCCAGCTTCTCTCTGGACAGCATACTATGGCAGTAATAGAGCTCATCCTGTTTATTATCTTTTAGGGAACACTACCCTTAATTGCACCATCTCTAATGCCCTGAAAAGTATTGTTTTATGGTGTCCAGATTCTTAGCTGGTTGTTTGGGAGGCTGTAAAATTCGAATGCAGTTACTCTATCTTGCTCATAAGCAGTTTTTATAGGTATTTTTTTCAAGATTACAAGGTGATAAATCCTAAGAATCACTGTTGGAATTTATTGTGCTCTTACTGTTGAATACACATGTAGGTATGGAAAAGAACTCCAATAAGCCCACTTAACTTGAATACAATTCTAATATAGTTTTGCATAGTTTTCATACACTTATAGACCAGTTATTCAAAGTCAGCAATCAAAGCAGTACTTTAGTGTAATAAATATTAGTATATATCCTGATAAATACAATAGGTTTGGAATCATATACATGGAATGACTAAATAATGTTTTTGCCAAGCATTTGATGGTGGAGACTAATCAAGGGAGATGGATAAGGTTAAGCCATGATTGTTTTTAAAGGTAAGTCATTAAAAGAAAGATACTTCACATGGAAGTTTATTTCTAAATATGCCTGCTCCCACACCTGAAATTGTTTGTCAAATTTCAATGTATTATTATTTATTTTCACTATTTTATTTTTCTTTTTTATTCTGGATGTCTGTTTTATAAAATTGCAGAAAAGTATTCAATTGCCACTAAACTGGAACTATATTGTGCCTTAGCAAGTCATATATTTCTATAAAGAAAAATAATTTGGAATTCTATTTGACATCCATATTTTATCTACTTAGGAATTTAATATAGTTCTCTGGTTAGTACTTGGTGTTTTTCTTCAGTAAACAATACATTTATCTTTATAAACATCTCAATATAGAATATTTTCATAGATAAGACCAAGATAACAAAAGCATTCCATTTCACATTAATTTAGTTATTGAGTGTTATTAAATATTTTTATTTCAGAGATTTTAATCTTTTGTTTTAGAAGTATTAGAATTATTAAATCAAGAAACTAAAATTCCTAAAGACTTTTGGTTTGAAACAAATATATTCTCTTAATTAAAAATTAGTTTTAAGCTCCTAGACAGAAATATTTGTTTTACCATAATGGTGAAATAAAAGAAACAAAAGCTAATTTGGCCAGGACATGGAAAAGTTCACAATGATAAAAAGTGAGATCTATGGAACTCTACTTCGATTGAGAAAAAAAACAAAATAAGGTTTCAATTG
This sequence comes from Corynorhinus townsendii, assembly GCA_026230045.1. Taxonomy (NCBI): domain Eukaryota; kingdom Metazoa; phylum Chordata; class Mammalia; order Chiroptera; family Vespertilionidae; genus Corynorhinus; species Corynorhinus townsendii. Next base: position 135,483,290 of record JAPDVU010000004.1, read on the forward strand.
TGGTAAATTCTGCCTTTATTTTTTGATAATAGGCAACCTGAACAGGCAGAAGTTCCTAAACTTCTGTAATTGTCCTTTGTTGCAAAGATTTAAGGCCTACACTAGGAATGCTCAATGAGGAAAGAAGGCCCTGGGTTTCACCAGAATTAACTGGGAAGTTTTCTTTTTGCAACTATACCCACCTGTCCTGTCCAGAGATAGTTCAACATGGGAGAGGAGAGGTGCCTTTGGAGCCTGATTATGTAGACTTGAGAATATGTAGACTTGAGAACTGACTCTTCCACTAAAGTCACAGCACTAGTGCTTACTTCCCACATCTTAGGATCTTCAGCTCTAAACACAAATCAAAAGTAACTCATAGAATTGTTTTGAGGTCGAAATAACAGAATCCATGTAAATTGCTTAGCACAGTGTTTGACACATAAATCCTCAATAAATGTTAAATATTAGCAGTCATACAGACCTACACCTAATGAAAGTGCTTCATAACACTTAGAAGTGATGGGACAGAAAATTAATTGAATACCAATTTAAATAATTGGACATACACCCTCCAAAACCCACCAGACAATGAGCAAGGAGAGGAGCAAAATGGATTCTTCTCCCCCTTCTATTTTCCTTGCCATATAGCCCCAATTTTTTTACAATCATAATGTAACAATCTTTAAGATCGTTCTCCTCTATTCCTATTTTGCTGAGGGTTTTCTCATGAATGGGTGTCAGATTTTATGAAATTCATATTCTGCATGAGTTGATCTGATCATATAAATTCTCTTATTAGCCTCTTGATATGATAGGTTGACAACCTGATCATATACGTTCTCTTATCAGCCTCTTGATGTGATAGATTGACAACCTGAATATAACATGGTTGTACTGGCACATGATTATATAATTTTATACATTGTTGGGAAATTTTGTATGTATGTTGCTGCAAGATGTGATCTTCATTTTCCCTTTATCTTTATCTGGTTATGTTATTAGGATAATGTTGATTTCATAAGCATTAGAAAGTGTTCCCTCTGCTTTTTTATTCCGAATGAGATTGTGGAGAATTGGTATCCTTTCTTTATAGTTTGACAGTATTCATAAGTAAATCAAGTGGGCCTATGGTTTCTATTTAGGAAGTTCATTAATTATTGATTGCATTATGGCCTGAGGACATACTTTAAATTATTTAAAAGAACGTAAATCATACAAAGTTTGTTTTATGGCCAGAATGTGATCTCTCCTATTCAATACTTCGTATGCATTTTAGAAAAATGTGTATTATACTATTGATGGGTAGAAGAGTCTTTAAATATCAATTAGATCAAGACGATTGATAGTGCTTTTAGGTCAATTTTATCCTAACTGGTTTTTCTGCCAGCTTTGTCTACCACTTACTGAAGAAGAGATGCTAAAATATACAATTAAAATGGTTTTTTTTTTTGTCTATGTCTCCTTTCAATTCTATTTTTATTTCTGCATTTAGATATTCTCTTTTGGTATGTAGATGTTTAGGATTTTCTTGGAGAATTTTCTCTTTTTCTGTTACTTTGTCTCCTTATTTCTGATCATTATATTTCTACATTTTGGTCTGGAAATAATGTAGTTATCCCAACCTTTGGTTTATTAGTGTTATCATGGTATAGTTCTCTCCATCCCTTTACTTTCAACTTATTGAATCTTTACATTTAAAGTATCATTTGTAGACCATGCTGTTTTTATAGTGTTGTGGATTCAGCACTATATTTTGTTTAAGAAAACTAATTCAACTGAGATTAACATGAATACAAGAAATTCCTATATGAAATGACAAAAGAGAATTGAGTCCATGTTTGATGGAAATGTATAGCCAATTACTATAGAAATCTTTTGTGACCATCAATCTAGAAAAATAAAAATTTCAATTGATTTTATTTTGCCTATTGCAGCTATCTAATTCTCTTTGTTTAACTGAAAATTCAAAATTACCAGGTGATCTCTTCTTGCCAATATTAACCTCAACATTGTCACCTTACTTTATTATCATGCAATTAACATTTTAGCAACTTCCTTTGTAATTTTGCATTGTTATTCCCCTTCTTAGGACTTTAATGATTCAATTCCTTTTCTTAAGATTTTTGTAAGTCTATGATTTACTTAGCTGTTTAAGAATGTTACTCTAGAGATTATTCAAGTAATTTTGTTCAGATTGAAGATGAATTCAAATTATTAGAACTATGAAATTGGGATCTAGAAGCATCTAATTTTTACATATGGACAATTTCAACAGCTTATCAGTCAAACTTCTACAAACTCACCATAGATGTACTATTACAATTGGACTTTTATAAAAATCTATATTTTCATGCAAGTATATGAAAACAGTGGAATTTATGCTTTAATTTTATTTATATTGCTTATCTTTATTTCACCAGAAATTTTCATCTTTTTGGTTTGAGCAAATATCTCAGATGCAGGCCTGGCCAGTGTGGCTCAGTTGGTTGGGGCACATACTGAGGGCAACCAATAAAAGATGTCTTTCACATGGATGTTTCTCTCTCCTTCTTTCCTTTTCTCTAAAATCAATAAGCATATCCTCAGATGACGATTAAAAAAAAAAAGAAGAAGATCCCTGATGCAGAGTATCTCTGTGGTCTTCTAGAAATTGTGAGTTAATCTCTGTTAAATAGTAAAGATGTATTTGTACATCAAATGTCAGTATTTTAACTACATATGTCTTATAAATACCAATAGAGAAAGGAAATTCTTTGTGACAGTTCTATGTATTTCTTTCTTCATTTAAAATAAGATAGTGTTCAGATACTTATTACAAAATTTTCACATGGTCTACAGACATTACTAACTTATAACAATCCTATTAAAATATTTAAGTATAATTGGCTTCCATTACTATTAGGTTCAGGTGTACAACATAGTGTTTCAAAACTTATGTACCTTACAATGTGATCACCATGAAAAGTTATATTTTCAACACATTCCCTATACTGCACAATATACCCCGTGGCTTATTTGTTACTGGAAGTTTATTTTCATTATTCACTTTTCTCACCCATCCCTCCACACACCCTCCCCTCTGGCAACCATTAGTATCTATTGGTCTGTTTTGCTTGGGGATTTTTTGATCCCACATAGCCAAGATATAGAAGAAACCCAGGTGTCCATTGATACATGAGTGGATCAAGAAGATGTAATGTGAGATCCTGTCTCAGCCTCTCATACCTGCTTCAAGGTGTTTTTTTCTTGTTTGTTGAATTTGAAGATAATGCTCAGCTAGTATTTTCTTTCCAGAGGAAACTGTTCCATATGTAGCTGTAGATTCATTATGTCCATGGGAAAAAGTGAGTTTGGGGTCCATCTAAATTGTGATCTTGAACCAGAACTTCTCACTGAATACTGATTGCAGTAAAAGTCCTCACTCCAGATTCAAATGCTGGAAATGTGTATTTCAGTTACAGTGCATTGGCCAATCTTCCAAAATGCATTGTTTTCATGATGAAATGAGCATAGGACTTAACCTTAAAGGTTAGTTTCCAAATTATAACCACATTCAATATGAAAAGCTGAGTGGAATGAGAACAGGGATCCTGGACATGAGGTTGCTGTAAAACATGAGACAATCAGTTCCCTGAATAGAGAATGAGCCTATTCTAGTTTTATGCTTCTTGTGCCAAACTTAGTAGGAGCACAGATCAGAAAGTTCAAATCCCAGTTTTCCCAGTCACTAGCTATATTGAGGTTGGGCAAGTCACTTACCTTTTTTAAGGCACTTCTGTAGTTGTAAGGAATTGAAAGGACTCTCTGTATACCTTGCCTTGCTCTCCACTTATTTTTTTTTCTACCTCAATTCTCTTAATTACCTAACCAAGTAGTTGGCAAACCACGGCTCATGAGCCATATGCGGCTCTTTGGCCCCTTGAGTGTGGCTCTTCCACAAAATACCCATGGCCTGGGCAAGTCTATTTTGAAGAAGTGGTGTTAGAAGAAGTTTAAGTTTAAAAAATTTGGCTCTCAAAAGAAATTTCAATCGTTGTACTGTTGATATTTGGCTCTGTTGACTAATGAGTTTGCCGACCACTGAGGCCTAACCCATTTTTCACTGGCTTGCAAAAATGAAATTACAGTTCTTTTATATACACACTAGAAGCCCAATGCACGAAATTCATGCAGGAGTTGGCCTTCCTTCCCCTGGCTGCTGGCACCAGCTTCCCTCTGGCACCCGGGACCCGGGCTTCCCCCGGCTGCCAGCGGGTACCCAGGCTTCCCTTACAGCCCCAGCTTCTCCTGAAGGACATCCGGTCTAATTAGTATATTATACTTTTATTATTATTATAGATAGGTTATTATGACATAGAAGCTCACTGATAACCTGTGAGAAATGCATATCTCAGGCCTATCAGACACCAGTCAAAGTGAATCCTCATCCCTGAGCCCTGGACAAGCCAGCATTTTCTTAAATTTCACTTGCCCTCTAGATGTACCAGTGACTCTCCTTGATGGTGAGCCCTCTCCCCAGCATTGTTATTTTATTGGACACACCCATTTTCACATTGGTGATCTCTTCTCATGTCCTCATTCTTACTTGGGGAGGGTATAATTTTTTACATAATCATTCATAATAGAGCTAAGTCTGGGCTATGACTTTTAGAAAGCTTACTTTGGGCTTTAAAAAAATTCGAAATAGAGAGCAATGTGAAATTACAAATAGTTACTCTTAGGTTCCACAGGTCCAAACATGAAGTAGAAATTGTGAAGATACTTGGAGAAGATGAATGATGAAGACTAAAGTAGACACCATAAAAATGTGGTAAGTCAGAGTTCTTACTTGCCCCTTTATTATGGGGTTCACTTATATGTGCTTTGTAAAGCTAGCACCTAAGATTTAAAGCAAAAAGAGATCACTAGAGTCTGATTGGTTATAGGATATCAAGCCCCACTAAGGAAATGTCATGATTCATGACTTCAAAATATTCACATTTTGTGATCAAATAAATCTAACTAAAAACAAGCAGCAAAGTGTAAACCCCAAGTCACTGGAGATTGACTTTACTTAGCTCACTGTCTAAAGTTGTGACATGACAACTTCAATATTCCTTTTCCTGATGATAAATATGGCTTAAGTCCCTATTAGTCCTTCACACACTAACATCAAGCAGTTAAAGAATTTTCAAAGTCATAATAGAAGAAAATGTTATGCATGATCAAGGGAAATGTTATCAGTAAAAGCAGACTCACACATTACCAAATGCAACTTTTAAAATAAATTTGATAAATATTAAACATGTTAAATGAAATGAAAACTTCCCACTTCTCAAAACAACCAACCAAATGAAAATGCTAGCTATGAAAAATATTAAATTGGAAATAATTCATTTCATTATCCCAACAGTAGACACTGAACACAACAGAAGAAAGGTCAGTAGAAATTATCAAAAAAATAAAAAAAATAAGAAAATATAACATAGCATCTGAGACTTTCAGGCAGTATTAAATGGAATATAAAATGTAATTGGAATGCCAGAAAGAGTATAATGACTGAAGTTTTGTAAAATTGATCAAAGAAATAAATCCATAGGTCCCTAAACCCAAAGAATCCCAAACAGTATAAATGCAAGGAGAAAACCACAATTAGGCATATTGTATTTGCACTGGTGAATAAGAGATGAAGAGAAATGTTTACGATAGCTAGATTGAGGAGAGTCATATATAATATGATACATGGATGACTACTTATTCAAAATAATAGAGGATAAAAGAGATTGAAAAACTTTATATGATTGCTAGAAAAATCTAATAACTCAAAGTTCAACCTACAGTAGAAATACTAAAGACATTTTTAGAAACACAAAAATAATAAATAGCAGATATGCATATCCATATATATTATTAAGTGTTCCTCATGACAAAGGGTGATAATATCACATTTGAAATATATTTGACATACAACATGATGTGAATTTAAGGTGTACAACATGTTGATACATTTATATATTGTAATATGATTGCTATTGTAGCATAGTTAGCACCTCTATAAATCTAATTATAATTATTTTTTGCTGGTAAGAATAATTAAGACATCGTCTCTTAACAATTTTAATGATTATAATACAATATTGTCATCTATGTTCACTATACTGTACCTTAGCTCTCCAGGACTATTTACCTACTGGTTCCAAGTTTGTATCCTGAGACAGTGTTCATCCTATTTCTCTACCCTGTTATCCCCTGATAACCACAGTTTACTCTGAGTTTGGCTTATTTAGATTCCACATATAAGTGACATTATATATAGTATTTGTCTTTCTCCAATTTATCTCACTTGGCATACTATCATCAAATTATTACAAATGGCAGTATTTCCTTCTTCCTCATGACTAAATAATATTGCATTGTGTATATACACTGATATATAAATAATATGTATAGAAAATATGTATATACACATACCATGTATTTATACATTCAGTCATTGATGGATAATTAGGTTGTTACCACAAAATTAATATTATAGAACATTACATGAAACAACTGCAGAATACATATGCTTTTCAATGTACATGGAATGTTAAGCAATATAGTCCATTTTGGGGTCCAAAAGACAAATATTTACATTTTCAAAGTATTGAAATCATCCAGAATATGTTTTCTAAAAATAAAAGTATTAAGTTATAAAACAATAAGAAAAATATATCTGTAAAATTCTAAAATGTATGAAAATTAAACAGTGCACTTCTAAATAACATATGGATCAAAGAGGGAATCACAAAGAGAAACAAATAATTTGAGCATGGTGAAAATAAAAACATTATATTAAAATGTGCAGATTGTTGCTAAAGCAGCGATTAGGAGGAGATGCATTTGATGTAAGAGTGTACTTAGAAAGGTTAAAAAACAATCATCTATACAAATAATTACCATAAATAACATAGTAAAATAATGAAATAGAAAAGAACAAAAAATTATATCAAAAGTTGGTCTTTGATATTTTAATAGTTTGTAAATGCTTAAGACTGACTCAGAATAGATACAGAATTTACTAATATAAGGAAGTATTTTGAAGAGCTTTCTAACAAGAAGTATACCAATGTGAATGACTATTTGCCTAAATAATAAAAATAAACAAAATTTAAATATCCATATAGCTATTAAAGAGTGATGTTTTAATTAAAATCTCCCCTCTAACAAAAATTTGCACACCCAAAGGGCTTCAAATGTGTGTTCTATCAATATGAAAGGAAAAAAAAATTATACCAAGTTCACACAAAACCTTTAATAAAACAAAAAAAGCCAGAATCCTCTTAAAGTCATTTTGCACATCCCATTATTATCCTACTTTATAATGCCTGTTGAAGACATTGCAGGAAAGAAAGTTAGGAGCTGATTATTTTTGTAAACATAGGCACAAAAATCCTTAACAAATTAGCAAATCAAACTCAGCATCCCATAAATGCCATATATAATACCAGTGTATTTATCCTGGGAGTGCAAAGTTGATTCAGCACATGAAAATTAACAGTGTAATGGGGTAAGGTAGGAATATAACATATGATCTTTGTTATACATAAAGAATAAACAAGCTTTTAAAAATGTTATTGAAATAGGAATAGGAGGGTATTTTCTTCAGCTCTACTAGGATAGCTATGAAAAAACTATGGCTAACATTGAACTCAATGGTGAAATATTGAAATTCTCCCCCCCCTTAAGCAGAGAAGAAAGCAATTATATATCTGCACTTTGATTTCCATTCCATATTTTACTGGAAATCCTACTCAGAGACAAAAAGATAAAAAGTCACAAAAGGCATCCTATATAATAAAAGGGTAGTATGGACATTTCCCCTCAACCAGAGATCTTCCAGGAGTTCAAACCAGAGGGCGGGCTGGCCGGGGGAAGGGAGTGAGTACCTGGCTGGCAGCCACTAGGGACCCTACAAGTGCACAAAATTTGTGCACTGGGCCTCTACTGAACTATAAGTGAAGAAGTCAGACTCATTATTGGAGGATGACATAATTGTGAATATGTATAACCCTAGGAAATAGGGTTAATATACAACACCATGTATATATTTTGTGTGAAATTGATTATATATTGTTATGGGTTAAATTATGTCCCTTAAAAGAATCATATGTTGAATTTTTAAACCCAAGTACCACAGAAAGTGAGTTTATTTGGAAATAGGGTCATTGCAGATGTAATTAGTTAAGATGAGATCATACTAGATTAAGCTAAACCCCTAATTCTATATGACTGATGTCCTTATTTGGATACAGACATGGAAACAAAGAGAACATCATGTGAAATTGAAGTTATGCTGCCGCAAGCCAAAGAATTTTCAGAAGCTAGGGGTAAGGCCTGGATCAGATCCTTCCCTTCAGAGGGAGCATGGCACGGCCAACAACTTCATCTTGGAGTTCTAGCCTCCGGAACTGTGGACAATATGTTGTTAGTTTTAAAGCCACTCAGTTTGTGATACTTTGTTAAGGCAAAGAAATACAAGTCCTAGAACTAGTAAGTAAATTTAGGTTGTGGGCAACAAACACAATATAAGCTATTTAAAATTGATTTCTAAATAATGACAACAAGTAATTAAAAATAACAGTTATAATGTCATTTATAATAATATCAAAAACATCAATTACCTCTGAATAAAACCATCAGAAATTTAGAACTATACCTGAAACCAACAAAATTTTGTTGAGATAAATTAAGGAGATCAATAGAAGTAGAGTTATATACCAAGTACAAATTTTGCTAAAATAAATATATCTGTTAATATTCATTTTTCTAAATTAATATATAATTTCAATGTCATCTCAATCAAAACCTCAGGAACCTCAGGAACTTTTTGAAGAAATTATCTGGCTGCGTCTAAAATTTATAATGAAAATGCAGAAGATCTCAAATAGTTACAAAGATTTTCCTCTCTTAAAATACCATTTTAAGACCAACACAATTTCATGCCAAGCTTTTCTATAAAGCTACACTAATTGAGACAATATGGATGGATGAGAAGACAGAAAATATATATCCAGAGAATAGATTCAAGAAATAGATCTGTTATAACTAAAACAAAACAAAAAACCTTACTCAATTGCTATATTCTTGGTTTAAATCAGTAAGTCTCAAAACATGCTCCACAGAACAATACTCTGTAGGAGGCAAATGCATCCTAACAAGATTTTTTTCAAGTCCATGAACAAGTAGCTTTGGGAGACTGGAATAAAAATAAAAAATAAAAAAATAACAACATAGGTTTATTTACTGGAGAGATTCAGAGGGTTTTAATATGTACATATACAATTAAAATGTACAAAAAAATGTGCAGAATTTCCCAAATTTGTTTGGCTTTGGAAACTGTTCCTGTCAGCATATCTCCCAGGAAAGCAAGGCAAACATGGCAAAATAATGGAGCAGAATTGTTAAGTAAATATAGGTGGGGAATGGTAGTCTCCTCAATAAATGATGCTTGGAAAACTGGATATCTATATGCAAAAGAATGAAATGCACCCTTATCTTATATCATACAAAAAATTAAGTAGATTCAAGTTTAAACTTAAGATCTAAAACTAAAATTTCCAGAAGAAAGACTCAGGAAAACAATTGGCCTTGACAATGAATTTTGTATATGACACCAAAAGCTCAGGCAACAAAAGCAAAAATAAATGAGTGGGATGACATCAAAGTAAACAGTGTCTGCACAGCAAAGGAAATAGCAAAATGAAAAAAAAAAACACATTATGGATTGGGAGGAAATATTTTCAAACCATGTGTCTGAGAAGAGGATGATATCCAAAATATATAAGAAGCCCATAACATTCCATAGCAATGATCAACCTGATTTTTAAAAATAGGCAAAAAACCTTAATACACATTTTTCCACAGAAGACATACAAATGGCCAACAGTTACATGAAAAGATGGTCAACATCATTTATCATCAGGAAATTGCAAATCAAAACCAAAATGAGGTTATCATCTTATAACTGTTAGGATGGCTATTATAAAAAAATAGTAAGAGACAAATGTGGTGAAGATGTGGAGTAATTGGAACACTTACACTCCTGATGGGAATATAAATTGATACAGCCATTGTGAGAAACAATATAGCATTTCCTAAAAAACTTAAAATAGAATACATACAATCCAGCAATTCCACTGTGGTATATACCCCCCAAAAATAAAATCAATACCTCAAAGAGATACCTAGACTCCTATGTTCATTATAGCATTATTCACAACATTGATGATATGGAAATAATCTAAATGTTTGTCAATGGATGACCAGATAAAAATGTATCATATAGTTATATTGCATTCATGTAGGATGAATGAGTCCAGAGATTCAATGAAGAGCATGCTGCTAACAGTTAATAATACTATATTGAATACTGGATATGGACTAAGAACATAGATTTCAAGTAGATACTTTCATTATATGCAAAAAAGGTAATTATGTGAGGAGATATGTTAATTAGCTAAGCTATTATAATAATTTTACTATATATTATGTATATCCAATCATGTAGACCTTAAATATATATTTTTGTTAAAAGTAAATATAAACAATTCAAAAAGTTCCAAAGTAATCTATAAAAATGTAATCTATACTTCAGTAATAAAGATATTACAATGACAGATTTTGAATGTTAATTCAAATTACATTTAGAAATCTTTTCAAATCATTGCAGAAAAAATTACATGGGTGAAATTTTTATATTATAGATATTATGCCTAAAAGTATTATTACCTTCCCTTTTCTATTACTGTGGGTTAAGTAGTAAAATAAAATGGAAATTGTTCATAGTATTGATGTTTGGTTTTAAAGGAGGAAAAATATCAACCACTATATTATATATGCTAATTTAACTAGTATAATAGTTTTCTATCTAAATGCTACTATAATTCAAGGCTTTATTGTTTTTGAATTATTACTTAATAGTAATGACTATGTCATAAGATATTTGAGTAAAGACAAGTTATTTAACATACTTTCAATAAAATGTGCTTAACTAGGTGTGTTCACCTGGTAAATACCAATTCATATTTAGACAAAGGCTAACAAATTGCACTAAAGTATTCATGCAGATGGTTAGAAAGAATTATTATTGAAAATTCTATATTTACAAACCACAGTATTCACAACCCAGGAGTGATAATGTATTGCAAATATTTTAGTATATCAGCTAATAAATATTATTATATTTTACAGAGTTTCAGACTCTTAACAAGCAGCTATACACTTTTATATACATTTCTAAACGTCTTAAACACTTCCCCCTCATGCACAATATTTGGAGAAGTTCACGCAGGCCAGTGTAAAGAGTGAGCAGGCAATGAGATCTGTTTTAAGGCATTAAAATGTCTCAAATTATATTTTAGCTATGATGCCACCTTTGAATTCTGCACTTAGGAAGGATGACTTTTATGGCATTTATAGATTATAGCTCACAAAGCTGTTTTAAAAAATAAACCAACCCGATGAACCCTGGCTATAAATGTGCTCTTAAAGTACGTTTAAGCCACTAGAAAAAATCTGAACCTTCACAAGGTGAGAAGCTATCTGGGCATTAAAATAGTATTGCTTATCCTGGCCTTCACAACAACCCTCATCACATACCTTGTTGTTTTGAGAAGGTTCTTGCTGCTGTTGCTTCCGTTGCTCATGTTGGTGTTGGTGATGCTGCTGCTGCAAGAGAGGTGCGAACAGCACCGTGTCCTCCGCTGTCTCATGGGGAATAAAAACTAACCACTGACAAAGATCTGCATCCACTAATATAGACACCTGTGCATATGGGAGGTTTTTATCTTCTTTAAAATTCAATTGATTTTTCAATATTTGCTCCTTAGATAGCAGATTAATGATAACAGAAAATATCTGTCTAAAAGGGTCTTTCCCATCTGTGAATAATCACATTATTCTATCTGTACTCACTTATTAATATTAAGATACCTTATTTATCCATAATATATGAGCTCATAAAGAACAAATAAATAAACCCTTTTCATCGTTATAGTAGAGCATTTTGTAAATAGAATAGCCAACCACTAAACATATTGAATTAATTTAAGCAACTCCTTATAAAGAAAACATATGGAACATTTCTGCTACAATATGTTTAAACATTTAAAACAATAAAAATGACAACAGAATCCCAAGTAAATTCACAATACTCATCATTTAAATAGGATTATTAAAATATTTTTGTGATTTATGTAAATAATGATTAGATTGTAATTTTAAAGTTTGGTTTGCTGCAGCGTAGTATTCCACTGTATATATATACCACAGTTTTTTAATCCATTCATCTGCTGATGGGCATTTAGGTTGTTTCCAAATCTTGGCTATGGTGAATTGTGCTGCTATGAACATAGGGGTGCATATTTCCTTTCTGATGCCTGTTTCTAGATTCTTGGGATATATTCCTAGAAGTGGGATCACTGGGTCAAATGGGAGTTCCATTTTTATTTTTTTGAGGAAACTCCATACTGTTCTCCACAGTGGCTGCACCAGTCTGCATTCCCACCAGCAGTGCAAAAGAGTTCCTTTTTCTCCGCATCCTCGCCAACACTTGTTGTTTGTTGATTTGTTGATAATAGCCATTGTGACAGGTGTGAGATGGTACCTCATTGTTGTTTTGATATGCATCTCTCTGATGATTAGTGACTGTGAGCAGGTTTTCATATGTCTCTTGGCCTGCCTTCTGTCTTCTTTTGAAAAGTGTCTATTTAGATCAGTTGCCCATTTTTTGATTGGGTTGTTTATCTTCTTTTTGTTAAGCTGCATGAGTTCCCTGTAAATGTTGAAGATTAAACCCTTATTGTTGATATCATTGGCAAATATGTTCTCCCATGCAGTGGGCTTTCTTGTTGTTTTATTGATGGTTTTCTTTGCTGTGCAAAAGCTTTTTATTTTCATGTAGTCCCATTTGTTTATTTTCTCTTTAGTTTCCATTGCCCTATGAGTAGTATCAGTGAAGAAATTGCTTTGGCATATGTCAGAGATTTTTCTGCCTGTGGATTCCTCTAGTATTTTTATGGTTTCCTATCGTATGTTTAAGTCCTTGATCCATTTTGAGTTTATTTTTTTGTATGGTGTAGGTTGGTGGTCTAGTTTCTTTTTTTTTTGCATGTATCTGTCCAATTTTCCCAACACCATTTATTGAAGAGACTGTCTTGACTCCATTGTATGTTCATGCCTCCTTTGTCAAATATTAATTGAGCATAATGTCAAATATTAATTGAGCATAATGATTTGAGTCAATTTCTGGGTTCTCTATTCTATTCCATTGATCTATATGCCAATACCAGGCAGTTTTGAGAACAGTGGCTTTGTAATACAGCTTGATATCTGGTATTGAGATCTCACTTACTTTGTTCTTCTTTCTCAAGATTGCTGTAGCTATTCAGGGTCTTTTATTTTAAATATCTACAAACCAATTTTCTCATCTTCCCTAATTATTAAAAACATTTAAAATTATTTAAAAAATTGTTTTTTGGATACCTTAGAGTCCTTCATAAAGGACTTTGATTTAATACTAACAATAAAAACAGGACTAGAAATTTTAAAGCAATGTATCATAAATTAACAGTTTTGTGAATTTAAATGAGAAAAAATTAATTTCCTATTCCAGTTCTAGCATTGTGATATTCTGTGTGACATCTAACAATTTATATTAATTCAATAATTTTGATTTGCATGCATCAAATTGATTTATGAAAATCCCTGAGTGTGAGAATAAATCATGTCAGCAAATAGCAAATAATATTTCTGATTTACTGGTATTATAAATTATATTTTGAATGTAATTCATAGTATATTTTAGGTATCTCAAGAAAAGGATTTCATTGCTAATATATCTAATTTTATAAAATATGTTTATAAAAGTTATGTATTTTTTATATGAGGACATTGCAACTTAAACAGGGATGAAAAAGTAATGAAACCATAAAGACAGACACAAATGCCTAGTGCTTGAGAGTTAAAAAAAACCTCTATTTTATGAGGAAATCATATAGTGTTCTACCAAAAATACAATACCCTGGAGGTATATAATACAATTTGTGGAAACATTTTGTATAACAGTCTGTATATTAATTGCTATATTTAGATATTTTGCTATATGTTTCATATAGAGTTATGTAGTTTCAATAATATACCTAATGTCACATATCATATACATTACATATTTTATTTACTAAATTCCAAACTAGGTAACAAACCAAATTATAGTCTCAATTGATATTTTCACAGCAAAATAAATATTTAAAATTCTGACTCTTTAACATATTATGAATATTAATCATCCATTATTACCTTTATATTTAATAAAGTGATATTAGGTTCCATGTGGCACTGAAATACATTGATAGGTGTTAGGAGTCATTGTAATGAAAGCAAAGTCATCTGGACATAAATCATTAAATTTCACATGGGTAATGCAATGGAGGTACCATAGAGTTACATTCTGCTAAGCCATGTATCATTTATTCTGCTTTAATATCCATTAGGTAATTCTTTAATTGCTTTTAAATACTCATAGGTTATGTTTTCATAATAGCATTTTATGTAACTTTTCAAGTTAGATTTTTACAACTGCATTTCGTAAGAAATTATACTTTAATATATAATGCTTTGAGTTTGAATATACTTAGTTTACTTACATACTTTATAAAATTGATTTTTAGAGAGAGAGAGAGAGAGAAACATTTATTGTTGTTCCCCTTACTTATGCATTCATTAGTTGATTCTTGTATGTGCCCTGGCTGGGAATAGAACTCACACCTTGGTGTATCAGGACAATACTGTAACCAACTGAGCTATCCAACCAGGGCCACTTACACACTTTTAAATTGTGTATAATCCAGATGACCTGCTGAAATATTATTAAAAATAAAATTCTTTAGCAGTTATGCTAAAAAGGATTAATAAATCATGTATGAACTCAAAACTTAAATTATTAAAACAGCTAATGTTTTTTGGCAGTTTGTAGCACTAACAATAAAATCCTACACTTTAGTTGCAGCATCAAGATTTTTTTAAGAAGTAGTCCTTGCCCAGCTGGGTGTAGCTCAGCAGTTAAGCATGACCCAGGAACCAAGAGGTCAGTGGTTCGATTCCTGGTCAGGGCACATGTCAAGGTTGCGGGCTCAATCTTCAGTGCGGGGCGGGTTGGGCATGCAGAAAGCAGCCAACCAATGATTCTCTCTTATCATTGATGTTTCTCTCTCTCTCTCCTCCTCTCCCTTCCTCTCTGAAATCTCTCTCTCTCTCCTCCTCTCCCTTCCTCTCTGAAATATTAAAAAAGTAGTCCTTGATATAAAAATAAATGAATTCCTAGAAATATAGAACTAAGGTACAAGACACTTTGAGATATCAAAAGGGAAACAGTCCTTTTTTACCTGTGACCCAGCTGACATGCTCAGTTTCCTGAGAAACCAAGCCTATTGCAATTTGGTGTCAAACACACACACTTCATTCCTGGACCGAATTTATGTCTCCTTTCAGATGATGCCAAACTGGGCCTGAAAACTTAAGTAGGAATGTTGTCTCTTCTTCTCTTTGCGGAAAGGACACAGCCCACACAAGGAAAGACAGGGAAGAACATCCTGTGTCCTCCTTTCTGGATCTCAACTGGTTCCTTCTCATCTATTGAAGGAAAGCAAGCTCAGAGAAAGTGACATTTCTGTCTTCAGATGAAGCCTGCAGTAAAATGGCTTCTAGATGCACAGTCCTGTCCAATTTCCTAGGTTAAAAAATATTTTAGTCCTGCAGCCAAAAAGTCTCACCTAGTCTTCAAGCTGCCTTTACCTGGACAGAGTGGTAAGGGTAGAAGAAGGAAAGGATAGAGTGTGCTGCACGGGCTCTTCCCTATTTTCAGAGAGAAGTCCTTTCTGGAAAATCTCTAGCACCAGTAGTTTCTTTCCATTTATGTGCTAATCTGACTTCTGCAGATGCCCACAGCTCTGCCTCTGCAACTGTCGCCAACCTCGCAGCCTGTCTGCTGAGTTCTAGGCCCTAGGTCTACCTGTACTCTGGGCTTCATTTCTTCAGCTCAGGGACAGAACGGGGCTGTGCCTGGGTGTCCTCTCTCTGGAACAACCCAAAAATCCACTTAGAACAGCACATTTTGGTAAGTATAGGGTTCAACTGGTTTATTTACTACTACTCATCTATTTCTGTCCTTCATTGCCTGAGCTCTCTCTCTCTCTCTTTTTTTTTTATTGTTTGAAGTATTACAAATAGTAGTACATATGTCTCTTTTCCCCCCCCCCATTAACCTCCCCCCAGTCTCCCCTACCCCCCAGTACATACCTACACCTGCCCCCCCCCCCCCAGTGTCTTGTATCCATTGGTTATGCTTATATGCATGCATACAAATCCTTCGGTTGATCTCTTACAGCCCGCCCATCCCCCAACCTCCCCTGCCTTCCCGCTGTAATTTGACAGTATGTTTAATGCTTCTTTGCCTCTGTATCTATTTTTCCCCCTATTTCTTTCCTTTAAAAAATCTTGCCTCTGCAGATTAGAAATAAACATATAATAACAAAAAATGTTTGAGTCCCAATTTCAATGTCCAACAGTTCGTAGTCCCTGTTTCAATGTCAAACCGTTTCTTATGTGTACATGTCAGCATAACCTTAAGAGAAATTGTTTCATGTTACAAAGATTTTTAAATGAAACTCTCTGTAGCCTGAAAATTATTTTGCAAGGAAACAAAGAGAAGTTTCCTTCAAAAGTCATAAGGATTGTAATTGAAAGTCAATATATTTGGCCTCTTGAACTAAAGTAAGTAATTTGTGTTTTTGCCTCCCTGACAAAGTTTATATAAAGTTACAAAAAGAAATTGACAGCCAGTTTGAAATGGAATTGCCATGGCCTAGAGCAAAGAATATCCTTACATGTTATTATTCTACAATGTCATTATAATTTTAGATATTTTACAACAGCATATTGTACAATTATCCCAAACAAACTTACAAGCTAATTCTTTGAATGTTTGGCAGCAATTTAAAAAAGGACATGAGAGAATCCAAGATGGCGGCATAGGTAAACACCTAAACTGCTGCCTCCGACAACAATTGAAACTGCAACTAAAAGATAAAACGTCTATCACCCAGAACCAAGCTGGCTGAGTGGAAGTTCTACAACTAGAAGGAAAGAGAAAAGAGCATTGAGACGTGCAGGAGCGCTGAAAAGCTGAGGTACGGAGGCGCGGGATCCGGGCTGGCGGCGGGCGACTGGGTGCGTTGCTTTTTTCAACCCCAACGGAGACAAGCCCCCGATTACTCTGAAATCCAGTCTCTGGGGAGACGCGGGGGACCCAAACTCCTACAGGGAGAAGCTGGACTGTCTGCCAGTGAGAGTGGCTTGCTAGCAGAGCTGCGCGCAGGAATAATTGTTTACGGCACTGGGGCACAGGATTCCAGGACACGGTCAGGACACAGCGGGCTTACTAGCAGCCATTGCTGTTTGCCACGCCCTAACCTAGTGACGCCCTGAGACCCCGCCCCACACAACCTACAAACCCACCCAAGCTCCAAGCAGCTCAATTAGCATAAGAAAGCCTGCCCTATTGCAGCTTAACCTAGAAAACTTGCAGCCCGGGTCAGACAGCTCCAAAACCTCCAAACCCCAAGCAAAGAGGAGAAAACTGCAGCTCTCACTGTAGCTCCTGCTGAGTGGCCTCAGACAGTAGCTGACCTGCACCCCATTGGAGATCCAGAAGCCAGTGTACCTAGTGGTCAGTGTGAGACAACAGATTTCAACTCCTCACATCCATAAGTGACACATTCAAGAGGCAGACTCAGTGAGCACCAAAGCCCCACTGAAACAAGTCCTGCCCCATAAGCGTGTCTTCAGCGCAGCACCTCTTCCATTATAGACACAGGGAGTGCTCACAGCTAATTGGCCTGGAGGTCAATTCCTCCCAGCGCACCAACAGCAATTCAGGCTTAACTACACCAAGACTTTGCACTCAGCCCACAAAGGGGTGTACCAAGAGCATCCACATCAGGTGATTGGGGAGGCTGAGCTACTGCCCCCTATAGGTCACCTACCACACAAAGCCACTCCATCAACACAGGGAAGAAGCCAAAATGCAGAAACAAAGAAACATGTCACGAATGAAAGAAACGGAGGAAAGCAAACTACTGGATGACATAGAGTTCAGAATCACATTTATAAGGTTACTCAAGAATCTTCTAAAAACTGCCGAGAAACTTGATGACACTTCTGAGGAGCTTAGTGAGACCTTCAAGGACCTTAATGAGAATGCCAAAAAAATGGAAAAAGACCAGTCAGAAATGAAGCATACACTGTCTGAAATAAAGAATATACAGAAACTCAACTGTAGATCAACATACCCCAAGAATCAAACCAAAGATCTGAAATATGTGGAAACAAAAAACATCCAACCAGAAAAACAAAAAGAAAAAAGAATCCAAAAATATGAAGATAATGTAAGGAGCCTCTGGGACAACTTTAAGCGAAACAACATCCGAATTTTTGGGGTGCCAGAAGAAGGGAGAGAGCAAAATATTGAAAACCTATTAGAAGAAATAATGACAGAAAACTTTCCCCACCTGGTGAAAGAAATAGACTTACAAGTTCAGGAAGCGCACAGAACCCCATACAAGAGGAACCCAAAGAGGACCACACCAAGACACATCATAATTAAAATGCCAAGGGCAAAAGACAAAGAGAGAATATTAAAAGCAGCAAGAGAAAAACAGTTAATTACCTACAAGGGAGTACCCATACGACTGTCAGCTGATTTCTCGGCAGAAACTATGCAGGCCAGAAGGGAGTGGCAAGAAATATTCAAAGTGATGAACAGCAAGAACCTACAGCCAAGATTACTCTACCCAGCAAAGCTATCATTCAGAGTTGAAGGTCAGATAAAGAGCTTCACAGACAAGAAAAAGCTAAAGGAGTTCATCACCACCAAACCAGGATTACATGAAATGCTGAAGGGTATTCTTTAAGGAAGAAGAAGAAGAAGAAAAAGGTAAAGATAAAAATTATGAACAACAAAATGACATCAAATACATACCTACCAACAAGTGAATCTAAAAATCAAGTGAATAAAAAATCTGAAGAACAGAATGGACTGGTGAATATAATAGAATCAGGGACATAGAAAGGGAGTGGACTGACGACTCTCAGGGGAAGCAAGTGTGAGGGTTGCGGGAAGAGATTGGACAAAAATCTTACTCCTATGGATAAAGACAGTGGCGGGGGGTAAGGGCATGGGGTGGGGTGGGGAATCAGGTGGAGGGGAGCTATGGGGGGAAAAAAAGTGGAACACCTGTAATAATCTGAACAATAAAGATTTAATTAAGAAAAAAAAAAAATAAAAAAGGACATGAAAGGATTTAATCCCTTTCAGAAGGAATTAAGGCACTGGGAAGGCACTTGAGCATCCTATATTGGCCCCTCTTGCCTTTTGTGCCAAGAGGGACCCTCATCTCACAATCCAATTGCCCTCAGCTGTTGCCTGAGTTTTCTAAAAGTTCATGCTGAGCTTGCAGCCTCCTGGTGGCTGGTACCATGGATCTGTCTCTCACCAATTGTGTGAGCTGGGCCCTCACTGGAGAAGAAACCTGAGTTCCCCGAGATATGTGATCAGTGCTGGGACCCCACCAGCAGGCCAAGGGATCCCAAGGCAGGTGCTGGGTGTGGAGGCCAAGGGGGCATAGGCTACCAAGGAGACAGAACTGAACCTCACACCACCCTGCTTGGCCCCGGAGGATGACTGGTTAGCCAGAGACGGGTAAGATTCTTCAGGGAAGGAACAACCTAAGACAGGCACAGTCGCAGAGGGGCCATCAGGAGAGAACTTGGGGGTCAACAGAGGTGGGGCGCAGACCCTCACCTCCCAACCCTGAAGGGGCCTCAACTCTCACCCCTTTGGAGGGAGGTCTCCTGCCCCCATGGCTGCTTTGCTTCCCACACCCAGCTCAGATTGGGACACAGGTGACAGACAGAGACTTGGCCAACAACAGCTGCCCTATATCTAAATCCAGCCTAGCATCAGGAATGCTCAGGGCCTACTCAAGAATGCAAATAATCCTTCCCACTAATATTTACTGGGTAAACTAAGATTGTTGGTAGAGTATTAAATTTGACAGTAAAATAGTAATCAAGTTTCCAGATTAATTTAAATAGGCTAATTGAAATAAGTGAATATTCAAGAAAATTTAATTGTACTGGACAAAAAGCTGTTCCTAAAGTAATAACTAAAATTTCTATTGGTAGTTCATCTCATGGTAAAATTCCTGAACATGCAATGAACCTAAAGCAGTCATATTTTTGGGTAAAAAAATTAAAATTTAAAGTTATCAAGACTGCATTATAAAATTTACAAAAGCCTCCATTAATCAAAAAACAAAAAAGGGGGGTATAGAAGGGTAATATCATGTAAGGAAAAATATCCTATAAGTAAATTACATCTAGAAAATTTTTACTTTACAAAATTAATTTTCATTTGTAATGCTAACAGCAAGACACCCATGAAAAACACACATGGTGTCTAAATAAGACAAAGGAAAATAGTTTGGGCAAAAATAAAAAGGATCCCAAATCAATTATATAGAAAAGATTCCTTTATTAACTTTTGGTTGAGAGTATGTTTGTATATTTTCAGAAAACAACTCCAAGACCATGTGGATTCCTGCAGCAGAGAGGAATTGACAGGTGTGCTCCAACCATGAAGACAAGAGGAGAAAGTCCAGAGATGGAAGATGCTGATGACGCCCTGCCACACTAGCAGTCAGCAGCTGTGCGTTGCTGCAGGTTGCCTAGGACCAAACCAGAGAGGGTTGGACCTGCATTGC
Organism: Corynorhinus townsendii; assembly: GCA_026230045.1. Classification (NCBI taxonomy): domain Eukaryota; kingdom Metazoa; phylum Chordata; class Mammalia; order Chiroptera; family Vespertilionidae; genus Corynorhinus; species Corynorhinus townsendii. The sequence goes on from JAPDVU010000004.1 coordinate 135,504,109, forward strand.
CACCATGTGCCCACCATCCATATATCATTGCTGACGTACATATAAGGAACTGAGCTCTCCTATCTTAAACTATTTTTGCATTAATTTAGTTCATAATTTGGCTGCTTCAGGTAGTAGAGTAAATCTAGTGTCTGTTATTTTATCCTTACTCATTTATTTTTAAAAACTTTTTTTGGCTTTAAAATACTTCTATGAAGACTCAAAATATTTAAATGTAATTAATAAGAACATGCACCGTCTCAAAATATACTGCACCCAACAGAATATGACACTCTTCAAAATAATGACTTAGGCTAGAGAAAAGAAACTATTTTACACGTCGGAATTCCTGTTTATTTTTAACTTTGTGGTCCAACCATGACCAAATACAAGACAGCTGCATTTGTTCAACAAAAAAATATTCTAGGGTTATACTTGGATTTTATGGACTAGGTTAAAAAAATAAAATAGAAAAATAGATATTGTCTGTTGAGAAAAGTAACGTCATTATAAAAATGAAGTGCCCTTAATAATATATGACTACATTTATTTATTTTTCTATCTTTATGAAAAACCTTTAATATTTAACTTGTTTCTTTTTAATGTTGTTTCAAAGTCAGTAGGTTATATAAAACTGACATGAAGCTGAGGTGTTTTTAAAGCTGATCATATGCTCTATTTTAGAAATTTTAAAGACATAGTATTTTTGTTGTTGTTAATCCTCACCCTAGGATATTTTTTTCATTGATTTTTAGGGAGAGAGAAAAACATTGATGCAAGAAAGACACATCCATTGGTTGGTTGCCTTCTGCACCAACCCCACCAGGCCAGGGATGGAACCTGCAATCCAGGTACGCTCCTTTGACTGGGAATCAAACCTGTGACTCTTAGGTGCACAGGCTGACACTCTAACCACACAGCATACTGTCCAGGACAAGACGTAGTATTTTTGAATATCTATTATTTTTGGTTTTACTTTAATTTGGTTTGTCAGAATGAGAACTAAGTAATAATTAGGAATCACTTGTCCTCTCCTACTTTGAAGTCATCTTCATCTATTATATAGGAACAGGGGTGCTCTAATGTTTTTTGAGTGGAGACAGCACAAAGAGCAACTGTGAAGCAGGTAGCATTGGGCTCTGAGCTCCTTTCATCACCTCTTGCCCCTGCGTATCTCCACTGCGTATCTCCTGCAAACTTTCACTCTGTCCTCGTTGAGTCTCATGTGTTGTGATTCCAATCAGAGCTTCCTTTACTTACACTGCAGTCAACCACTTAAAACGTGCAGAAAAGAAACTTTTAAGCCAGAGAAAGCATATTGAAAGAGCAAAATTAGAGAAAATAGGCAACAATGGAAGACAGTTTTTAGTTACACATTTCTTGCATATAGTTAAGTGAAATATTACATGTGATTCAGTATTACATTATATAAAATGAAATACAAATGAGTTATGTACTTTATTTATATCTTAAGGTTTTATCAAGTTATTTACAGTTACAATAAAGTATGCTAAACTCTTATTAATTATGACTACAAACCCATAAAATAATTTCTAAGGAATTGTTTTCTATGGAATAAATAAGATGAGAAAAAGTTAAACCACATTTTTGTCTGAAAACTACAAATCTCTAATTGCTTAGGGATTACCTGGGGGACAATTCCTTTCCATAGCTTCCCACATATAATTTTCTTGACTTCATATCACCAAATTCCATCTGCCTCCTATAAATATTCTGTTAGGAAACAGAAGCTAAAAAAGAAATCAGTTTTCCTAAAGCAGAGACCCACTTTGAATATTACACTATGTGTGGAACTTGGGTTCTGCTTCACTCGGAATCACCCTTGCGGATGTTTTATTTTAAAGATCTATATTAATATGATAAAGACAAAATAAATGAGATGCTTTTTGTATTTAGTTAAGGTTTCCCCATCACCTCTCATGGAAACCCAATTAAAATGTTATGAAAAATATACAGAGATTATTAAATACTCCTCAGGCACCTGTGAATGTGTGCTTTCAGAGCTATATTTGCTGTCTCAGATACAGACCTCCAGCTACACCGAAGAGTCCATTTTTTGGTTTATTTTTTAATATCTAGATGAAAATTTTGAGTAGCCTATTAATCTCAAAAGATACATAGTGGTTGATATTGAAATGATAAATTCATTTCCCAATACTGTTGAAAAAAAGCATATACCTTCAGGAACAATGGCATAGTCTAATCTCATTTAAGATAAATTTCAGGTTCTATTATTTCAATATTATGTTCATCATATTTTTCCATAATTTAAATGATAAACTATGCCTGCAGGAAAACTGTTTCCCAGTCAAATAAGACAGACCAGGCTTTTGAAACACAGTTATGTTAATATTTTCCACATAAATTTATTATGAATAATGATTCATTTTCTTTAGAATTAAGGAGCTATAATGCAGTTTCATTTATCTTCCTGAATAATATTCTCTTCCTTTTGCTTTGCAGCCTCAGTCCCCAGGCTATAGAGACACTATCTAATAAATTTTTATTTGGCAACTCTAAAGAATTCTGAAACGGTACAAACTAAATTCATGTTACAGTGGAAATTCAGAATGCAAGTATGCACATGGACCTATTTATTTTAAGCTATAGATCACTGATATTTCCTCTACCATATAAATCAAAGGTCATAAACATGAGCTGGATAGCCTGACAAATTCTGGGTCTTGTGGACTAAAATAAAGTTGTAATATATTTTACCTACCCCTTCCCAAGTTAAGATAGAAATCCATAATTGGCTTATATTACAAGGTGTTCTCCTGACAAGATTCTCATTGTAAGAGTACAGAGTCAGGCAAAAGTAGGTTTACAGTTGGTAGTATGCAAAAACATTGAGCTCATTCCTGTATTATTTTCCATATGAAATATAAACCTACTTTTGCCCCACCATGTATTCTCCCCGAGCTGAGGGTGCAGAGGATACAATGTTTCTAAAGAAAATGGAAGACCCTCTTGTTTTGCAGTGAGCTCTTGAGGTCAGGAATGGTAGCTCTGATAATAAGAGCCAGGGTCATTGCTGCACAATATTTTGCTGCCACTTACAATCTAGACTTAAACATCTTTATGTATGACATTCTCTACAATCAACCCAAATTTATAGGCTTTCTTTACATGAAGGGAGAGAGATTATCTTACACCAGACAATGTAATTTTCATAAACATTTCTTACTCAGTAAGCAATTACACCTTTATGTGTCATTTCCATTTCTATGGTGATTTTCATTTCAATTGCATCCACCCTACAAACTGAATTCATCCTATAGTTAAGTTTATTATAAATCTTGCTTCCTTCAGCAAACCAAATTGACTTTTGTCAATTGGTGGCTTCGATTGGTGGCATCCTTCTCCTAGTTCCTAAAATGAAAATCGCAAGTACATTTTTTACTTCTCCCATCCCTTTATTCCTGTAGTGATTTGACCAATGTACTGTCAAATTCTCTAGAGATCAGTAACAAAAAGGACAATGAAGTATCTTACAAATACATGGAAACTACACAACACACGCTTGAATAGCCATTGGGTCAAAGAAAAAATGAAAAGGTTAATTAGAAAAAAATATTGATACAAAAAGAAAACACAACAAAATTTATGAAATATAGTAAAAACAATACTAAGAGGGAAAGTTATGGTGACAAACACATACATTAAAAAGAATTAGAAAAAACACAACCTACAGGAATCATAAAGAGAAATACTAACTCCAAAGTTAACAAAAAAGGAAGGAAATAAAGATTAGAGAAAAAAATAAATGAAATATAGAATGTAAAAATAGAAAAAATTCTCAAAACTGAGCATTTTTAAAATTAAAAAAAAAACATAAAATTGACAAAACTAAGCTATACTAACGAAGAAAAAAGAGGAAATACAAATTAATAAATTCGAAAACTAGACATTACAAATTATGCCACATAAATAAAAAATATAAGGTACTATTATAAACAACTTTTGGCTATTGGTAATAAGGATGTAAAAATGGGTATAATCTCCTTAGGAAAGTATTTCATTTTTTTTGTTAATTCTACACCTGTATACACCCTTCCTACTCCACACAGATGAATAGATGAATAAACTGCAGTAGGACATGCGTAAATAATAATAACTATCCAAACTCTCTTGCATACCAATTGATCTTATAAAAGAATTGATAAATTATGAGTTTTTTTATTATAAATTATTTACAGATTTTTTTCCCTGTTTAAAATTCAGGGACTTAGAAAGTCTATTACATTGACTTCCAATGTCAGAAGCACAAAAATGGGAAATGATATATATGCATTTGACCACAATAAATGCAAATTAAATAAATCTACATCCTTTTTTCACTTTTAAAGTACTGTTTTGTATTTGATTCTGGTGTGAAAACATGCTATATATCATGTTTCCCCAGGTATTTCTAACAGGACAAGCCTTGATATAGGGGCAAAATTGAGCACTCTCCCAGCAGTAACAGGCAGCATTATCTTTTAAAATGTTAATTTTCAGTGTATAAAATTGGTTTCATTTAAAAAGCCTACTCTTGTAAGTTGTTTCATTGTCTCAGAAAATTCCATTTAAAAATAACAGTAGTGGCTATATAAAAAGCAAAATCTAATCTGAGATTTACTGTAGGGCATTTTCTTTTAAAGGCAGGTCTGTGCTTGTTCCTTGTCAGAAAATAAAAGATGGAAAGTGGCCTCCATGTAGTGTAATACTAAAGTTGGTATATTAGGAAATTAATATATTAAAACATATTCCACTTATTGAATTTGTAAAAGGACACTTGAACACTGCTCTCAAAAGTTTTAGGAGTGTAAAGTTAACAGCAACCCATCCTCATTACTAATGATAGCCCATAAAGTATACCAACCACATATAAAATGAAAATAATGTGGGATTAGACTGCAGAGAATCTTAGTTACCTGCCTTCATATATTCTCCATTTTTTCCCTTTAGAAAACTAATTAGATATATAAATTTGTCTTAGGATATAAAGTTTTATTTCTAAACAGCAAGAGTTGGATTCTACTTTCAAGAAATCACCTTAAAGGGGGATGACTCTGCTGGCGACTTTTTGTTTGATGCTTGTTTCTTCCTTCTTATTGCTTTGTAGAATATGGATTTGATAACTAGAGATATAATATCTCAAAAAAAAAAAAGAGTCAATCTTTGAGTTTGGAAACTTGTCACAAAACTCACAGAACAGATAAAAGAGATTAGGTTCCTGATGACTCTGGAGACTCCTTAACATCCACATCAACCTGGTCTGCCATAGGTCTTAAATTCTTTTACATTTAAGAAACATTAAAATATTAAAGAATATATATACCCTATTTTCAAATATGCACCCCTATTTTCATAGCAGTGTTATTTACAATAGCTAAGATCTGGAAACATCCCAAGTGTCCATGAGTAGATGAGTAGTCCATAAAAACTGTGGTACATTTAAACAATGGATGGACCTGGAGATTATCATGCTAAGCAACATAAGCCAGTTAGAGAAAGACAAATATTGCATGATCTTATTTATATATGTAATCTAATGAGCAAAATAAACTGACAAGCAGAATAGGTCCAGAGACATGAATGCAGGGGACAGAATGACAGATCTCAGGAGGGAGGGGAGTAGAAGGGACAGGAAGAAATTAACCAGAGAACAAATATGCATATATGCATAACCACGGAGAGAGACCATCATGTGGGGAAGGCCTGTGGTGGGGTGGGACTGGGTGAAAGGGAACAAGGAGGGGAAAATGAGGAACATCTGAAACACTGTCAACAACAAATAAAAAACTAATAAACTACTTTCATTAAGTAATTATTTTTAAAAGTTTTTAATGTTTTTGATGTAACAGAAATAAATTTAATGATATATGATATAAAGTTTTGTGATGAAGTATCTATTGCAATTAACAGAGTAAAACCCTGGAACTGACTGATTGGAGAAGGTAAGGCAAATACTAAGCATCCCAATAGTGTAAGCTAGAGAGGTGACAATTCTTGGTGTATGATAGCACAATATTTGTTCAAATTGTTGCCTGCTGTATATTGAAAGGTAGATAACATGCAACCTGGGTTGTAATATCACAACCTCTTGTACTATTACAGAAAAAAGTAAAAGTATACCAGGTGCTCAATCTTTGTCACATCAGTTGATAACATGAAATTAGAACCAGGAGGAAAGTAAGCGGAGATCAAAGATACAATGCTCAGGAATCCATGTATAATGGCTTGCAATCTAATTTCATTGAGAATTCATTAATTGGGAAGAGAGCTGGGATGAAAAAGATAAATTCTACTGTATTCCAATCTGGTGCATTGATCAACTCTGCCTGTTAAAGAGCAGCAATAGCGGGAGATGAACTGTGGCCAAACTCTTTCAAACAATTTTCTTACATGTCCTCTTGTTATAGTAAGCACACTGATGAAGGTCAGAATGAGGTCTGACATTGCTACCTAATCTTATTCTTTCAAGTGTATTCAAAACAGTCAAAGCTACTTTAATGCATGGGAAATGTGAAGAATGCAAAATTCAATAAGTTAAAAAGTGAGATTGTTCAGGCTTAACAACTATATCTGGATGAGAATTTCAGTTATGGTTATTTATACATGAAAACAATTAGAGGAAATATGCCAGACAATTGCTAATATTTGTAAGCACTTACATAGCCAATAAATCACCCTTAAGTTTCTTAAAGAGAATCCAAATTACCTTGCCCAGGAGAGGTGTGCAGTCCCCTAAAAGAGGGTCTCCCCCATGCCCATGTCAGACATGGTTGAGGAGAGCAAAGAACATAGCAGAAAATTAGCCACATTCTGTGTGTAATAAATATTGGGTGTCCCAAAAAATGCATACACACTTTAACAGCTGACAACTCACTCAATTTTCACTCCTTTCCAGGTTTAACTGCTTTGAAATAATGTCTAGCTAGACTAAACTTTGAACAAAAGAAATTTATCCTAAAGTGCCACTAGACTTTTTTATGGGGACACATAAAAGATAAAGTTTACAGTACAAAACCAGCAACAGCAGATGAATTGAAAGCGCACAAATACTGAACAAAAATATTCTTGATATTTGTGATTATATTGCTTTGCATTATCATCAGTGCCTATACCAGAATGTCACCAGTTTGAAAACAGGCATTGACAGAAAAAAGTATTAATTTCTATATATTCTTTTTTTTTAATTTTAATTTTTTTAATTTATTTTTTAATTTTTATTGTTTGAAGTATTACAAATAGTAGTACATATGTCTCCTTTTTTTCCCATTGATCTCCCACCAGCTTCCCCTACCCACCAGTACAAATGAAATGTATGTTGATAAACACCGACTTTATAATAAAAATGTGCATACATTCTTTGGAACACCCTGTATAGAGAAGAGAGGAAGAGGTAGCAACAGAGACAAGGTAGAGGATGAGATGCATCATCTATTTATCTCATTAGCTATCCAAAATGCCTATGAAATAATTAACAATATTACATTCTTTTTACTTATTGAGTAATGGGCCTTAAAGAAATGAAATAACTAAGCCAAAATAAAATGGCATGTAAACACAAGAACTAGGATTGGCAAAAGAGTAGGCTATGTCCTTACATACAGAGAAATTAAACTGGAAGAAATAATAATAATACATATTTCTAAGTAGTGAGATTATAGGTAAAGCTTAAAAAACTTACAGACTTTTCTTTAATTCTATAATGGGTAGGTATTTACTCTAATTCTTTTCAGGAAAAGCAATTTAAAAATTATTCTAATAGAACATATGTTCTTAATATTCCACTCTAAGACTGTACCACTATTTACGGTCATTATAATCACATCTCATTTCTTGCTCTTACAAGCTAATATGACCTACATATCTGGGACCATATATATGCACATAAGTTATTCTAGGATGCCTAGAGATGAAACCACTGAAAAAGTGTGTACATATTTAAGCTTTCTAGAAAATGTCATTAGATTTCAAAGAGCACAGTTGATCCACATGATCCACAGCTCTCCTTAGAGGTTTACCTGCTTGGTGGGATAAAACAGTATCTCTTGGTTTTTAAATTTGAGTCTATGTGGTAAAAACTGTGAGTATTTCTTAACAAGACGCTATTCTGCTAATTATACACTATAAAATGGACAATTTTTTCTGTGTTTTAAAGAAAATGTTATGTATTCTGCTATCATTCTTTTGTTACAATATGCTGGTGTCATATGAAGCTTCTTGAAAGTTTTCCTTTTAATTACTCAGTATCTTTTAATTAATAAAAGTTCTTAATTTTGATGTCATCTAACATATCAAGTGGTTTTATTTTTATTAACACATTTTTACATTTGCTTAGAAAGTCCTTCCCAGAGAGATGTATATTTTTAAAATATACTTAACCCCTCCAACTACAAGAAATAGCAACTCATATGAAATGTTACTTACCAGGGAAACTAATTAGAGATCCACAGCCCAATATTTTTATTGGGAATGGTTACATAGGCACCTTCTGCCCAGCATTTAACTAAGACCAGGTTCCCAGGAGAAAAGCTTGTTCCATGTAAGCCAAACTGATCCACAAGGTCGACACAGAAAGCCATCATTACAGAATGGGGGATACTTCCCAAACACCAGCCAAAGCCCAATCTCAGAAGCATGCCTTACAAGGATAACAGTCTCAGACTCACTATGTTAAATCTGTTGTGTCTTTGCTCTTTATCAATTCAATTAATTATGATAATTTTTAAATGTTTACCTTTCTGTATGTGCTCAGCCACAGCAAAGCAGTGCTCACACCTCATCTCTACTTGGAAGTGTCCACCTTCCCTTAGATTTCAGGCTGGGTGACTATCTGCAGGCACAGCTCTCTGATTTGATCAGCTATGAATTTGTGGGTTTTCTGATTTTTTGGTCGCTACAGTGGAAGTGATGCTGTTCCCACCTTTCCACATACTAATCTGAATCCAGCACCCACAATAGATATTTTTGCCCCCACAATGGATTTTTAAATATCTAATATATTTGGATTTTTTTCAATGTTACCTGTTAAATACTGATTTTTAACTTAATTGACCTATATTTAGAGATTAAGGCTAATGTACAGTACTAATTCATCAAAATTTCTTTGTTTCAAAAAGTGAACAATTTTTGAAATGTATATTTTAATTGCTCAATACAGGGGGGGTGCAATATGACCTATAACACCCATTAATTGTTTACAATATTTCCATTTATAGAAAAATGATATTAATATAAAATTAACAAAACTATTAGTTAACATTACTTTTATTAACAATGCTGATGTTCATAGGAATATAACAAATAATATATAATAAATTTTCATTATTTGTGGATTTTGTTTCAATTTACCTCCTCAGCAAGACAATGCTCTTTTTGTTTCAGCTCTCATGATATCAACAACTATCCTTTTTTTTGTCTGCTTAGTGCCATATTTTTCTCACTTTTGTGCTTTTTGTTGATTCTGCTGCTTAAAATGGCCCTTAAGCGTAGTGCCATCTATTGTTGGTGAATGTGAGAAGCCCGTGATGTAGTTATGGAGAACATATATGTGTTACACAAGTTTCCTTCAGGCATGAGCTGTAGAGCCGCTAGCCATGAGTTCCATGTTAATGAGTCAACTATATGTTAAATAAGGTGCTGTTATACAGATATTCACATAATCAATGTTAGAAATTGATTGGTTGATGAAACCAGGAACTAACTCTGTATTTCCCCAAGGAACAGTGTTTCAGAGTTCACCAATCCAGTGCTCACTGTGACTTTCTAGAACATAAACACAAATAAGGAGAATTGATTGTGAATATGTAAAATATTCCATTGTAATGGTTGATTTATCAATACACACACCCTGAAAGAAGTGGGCAGCCCCTCATTCCATGTTGCTCTTGACCCAGACAACTAGAGGAAGGTCTTTCTTACCTCCTGAACCAATGTCATTTTAACACTAAAAATTAACCATAATATCTCAAATTCATCTAACATCCAAAGCTTCATATTCAAAGTTGCCCCATATGACATTTGAATTAATAAAATGTGTATATATTCTGTTTTATATGTATATATTATATACTTTATATACATGTATAGCTACAGATACACATTTACACACACACACACACACACACACACACACACACACAGAAGCTATTCCTCTAAGATCCATTATTGCTTTTAGTGGGAAAAAATATATTTAGAAACAATTTTCAAGAGTGTTAATAGTGTTCCCTACTTCCTTGCTGTTATGTTAGAACTTTTGTGGACTGAAAAATGTTTCTAACGTTATCACAATTAGTTTAATATAATTTAAATATAAGAATATAAATGATACAACTTGCAATAATAACTTATGAAATGTAAGGTTTATTTACAGCACCTTTTGTCGCTGGAGTATATCCCACTAAAGATGTACAAAGAATCATTTTCTAAACCATTTGAAATACATTTTTTTCTCTATTTGATTTTATACCTTAAGTTAATTTGTTTTCATTTCTTTCAGTTTCATCTGTTTGTGCTTTTCTTTTTATTTAATGTTATTGTATTGAATATATAAAGCACCAACTTCAAAATTAAAAGTATGAAAATTATGTATTGAGATGTAATGCAACCATCCATGTTATATCTGCTTCTCCCCCTCTCCCCAACCTTTTGATTACAGTTTCATCAGTTACTGGCTTATCCTTCAGGAATGTTTATTTCTAAATATGTATATGAATTTGAATATAAATTTGAATATCAATATATATTTACCAATATATATTTTAAAATATATTGTCTTATTTCATTAATCTGTAACTTGTTTTTTGACTCAAATACTTTTCATGCTTGTCATTCTTACTCTGTTTATGTTCTTTGCAGTTGAATGACTGAGTTTTAAAATGACTTTTTTTTTTTAGTTGCAGCTAAGAAGTTATTTCTGCATTAGAGTTCTGAAAGAATTTGCTTGTTTTCTGCTAGTGCGTTTAGTATATATGTTGGATTTATCTTGACTTACAATGTGAGGTATGAATTCAATTGTATGTTTCTGCAAATAGCTATCCAGCTATCACCACAGTTTATTAAAGTGCCCATCATATTCCCCCAGTTTAATAAGCTGATGTCTAACTAAAAAAATCATATATTCAGAAACCTCAGAATGAGAGCACATATTTCATAGGCAGACACTTAACCTTAATTTTAATAAAGATGAGAGTTTCAAAAATATGTTGCCTACAAACTTTATAATTTAATACAACTTATAAAGGCTGAGGGATTCTAGAAATGATATTTCTGATCATCATTGTGAACAATTCTCTAAGAAAATGAAATATGACATAGTCAATGAAGTAGGAAAGCTCTGATTAGCAACTTATTCTAGAAAAAGATAGAATATAACAAAAAAATATTTTCTTAGTTCATATGCCTAGCAAGAAATACAATAAGAATGAAAACAAATTGTATAACAATAACAAAAAAGATTTAGTAAAAAGGTGGCAGTACAAAAAACTACTCTATGTTGCCTTCATAGATTCTGATGGGCATAAATAACATGGTAAAAATAAAATTATGGGTCCTGATAGATGAGAAAGTAGTGGGAGAAATCATCTAACTATCTTAAATTAGATAAATATCCCAGGGCAAATAATTGACAATCTTTATAATGTTAAACTAATTGGTATGTGTGCTATCAGAACATTATAGAAGTGATTTCATACATTACCATTAAGAAAGATAACATTTGAGAGGTAATTAAACACTAAAGAAGGGTTACCATGCATGTCAATCTCTGTAAGGTAAACTAGCTCTTATTTTTATAAGGAGTTAAGACAGACAAGAATTAATTCAGTGTTCTCACTTGTGGAAGCTACATAATTAAGATAGGTTAGCCATGCATGAATAAGTCTGCATCAGGTTTATTTTTTCATTTTTATTGTATAAAAATGAATTACATTTTTAAAAGCAAAATAAACTTCTAGAATCCTACTATGCAAGGTGCCCAATCATAGATAATGAAACATTAAAATTGAAAAGTACAATGAAACTAGAAAATTGTTTATTAGAGCTTACAACTTTTATCAAATTACAAAATGAAAAGAAAGATCAGTTAGATGGTTCAGTAATTTGACAATATTTGAATGAAGAAATCTTAGAAAACTCAATAGAAATATTTTGACTCAAAGTCAGTATTTTTTATCTGAAATAAAATAGCATTTTTCACAAAATAATTTAGCTAAAGGCTTAAAGAGATAAACACAACAAATAAAATAGTAATAATAAGCTTACAAAGTTCAGAAAGGTTGACTTCAATACTCCATACAAAGCAATTCCTATTCCTAATCTGAGTGTGAATTTATGGGAGAAAGGTGATTTTCTTGTTTAGAAAAATAGAACAAAGAGTCACTTATTTCAGATAATGTTAGAATCATTATCTGATACATGGTACCTAAAAATTAACTCAAAATGGATTAAAAACTTGAGCATAATATCAGAAACCATAAAACTCAGAAACCATAAAAATTCTAGGAGAAAACATAGGCAACAATTTTCTTGGCATGGATCTTGGTGATGATTTTTTGTATTCTACACCAAAAGCAAAGGCAACACAAGAAAAAATAACCAATTGGACTACTTTAAACTCTATCAAGTTTCTCCATAGGAAAGAAACCATCAACAAAGTGAAAAGGCAATCTGCCAAATGAGAGAAAATATTTGCAAGCCATATAACTTATAAGGGGCTCATATCAAAAATATATAAAAACTCATAAAATTCATAGCAAAAAAACAAACACCTGATTTAATATAGGCAGAGAAAACAAAGATGGGAAATAAGTAAATGAATAGGTGTTCAGCATTACTAATCATCAGGGAAATGCAAATTAAAACCACAATGACATATCATCTCATACCTTTTAGAATGGCTATTATCAAAAAGACAAAAAATAACATGCGTTGGTAAGATATGGAGAAAAGAGAATCTTTTTGCTCTGTCTGTAGGACTATAAATTAGTATAACCTCTAAGGAAAACAGCATGATGTTTCCACAAAAATAAAAAAAATTAACGCTAACACTACCATATGATCCAGCATTTCTACTTCTAGGTATTTATTCAAAGGACACAAAAATGCTAACTCAAAAAGACATATGAACTCCCTTTTTAATTACAGCAATATTCTCAATAGCCAAATAATGAAAACAACTTAAGTGTGCATCAATTAATAAAGGGGAAGAGAGGATTTTATATTTAACTAGAGGCCCAGTGCATGAATTCGTGCACCAGTGGGGTCCCTCAGCCTGGCCTGCAGGATCAGGCTGAAACTGGCTCTCTGACATCTCCCAAGGTGTCCCAGATTGTGAGAAAGTGCAGGCCAGGCCAAGAGACCCCACTGGTGCAAAATCGGAGCCTGGGAGGGACACAGGAGGTTGGCCAGCCAGGGAAGGACTATGGGAGGGCTCCAGGGCATGTCTGGCCTGTCTCAGTCCTGATTGGCTGGACCTCAGCACCAAGCTAACCTACTGGTTAAAGCATCTGCCCCCTGGTGGTCAGTGCACGTCATAGTGAAAGGTTGAGCAGCCTTAGCATATTGTTAGCATATTACGCTTTGATTGGTAGAACATCTGACTGGATGACCAGACAGCATATTAGACTTTTATTATATTGGATGGAATATCATTCAAACACAATAAAGGGAATTCTGACATTGGAGACAACATGGAAGGACCTGGAGAGAATTATACTAAGTGAAATAAGTCAGGCAGAGAAAGACAAATACCATATGATTTCAGTTATATATGTAATCTAAAAACATACAACCAAGAGGAAATGAAGAAGAACCAAGAAGAAATGAAAAATGACATTGCTGCTGTAAAGAACTCAATAGAAAGCATCAAGAGTAGACTAGAAGAAGCAGAGGACCGCATCAGTGATGTAGAAGACAAGATGGGAAAAAATACCCAACTAGAGCAGCTTATAGAAAAAAAAATTAAAAAGCAGGAGGAGAGCCTAAGGGAATTTTGGGACAACACAAAACAACATCCGCATAATAGGGGTTTCAGAAGGAAAGGAAACTGAGCAAGGAATAGAAAACCTGTTTGAAGAAATAATGACAGAAAACTTCCCTGATATAGGGAAGAAAAAACCCACACAAATCCAAGAAGCTCACAGAGTCACAAGCAAAATGAACCCCAAAAGACCAATGCCAAGGCACATTATAATTAAATTGGTAAACACCAACAACAAAGTAAGAATCTTAAAAGCGGCCAGGGAGAGACAGAAAGTTACATACAAAGGAACCACCATCAGACTAGCAACTGATTTCTCAACAGAAACTCATCAGGCCAGAAGGGAATGGAATGAAATATACAAAGTCATGCAAAGGAAGGGTCTGAATCCAAGAATACTGTACCCAGCAAGGCTATCAATCAAAATTGAAGGTAAAATCAGGAGCTTCACAGACAAAAAAGGACTAAGGGAATTTATTACCACAAAACCAGCAATGCAAGAAATGCTAAAGGGTCTGCTGTACAAAAAAAGAAAATAGGAAGTGAAGAAGGAACACAGGGGTAAAGAATAAAAATGGCGACAAATTAGTACCTATCAATAATAACTTTAAATGTAAATGGATTAAATGCCCCAATCAAAAGACATAGGGTAACTGACTGGTTAAGAAAACATGACTCATATATCTGCTGTCTACAAAAATCCCACACAGACTGAGGGTGAAGGGATGGAAAAAGGTTTACCAGGCGAATGGAAATGGAAAGAAAGCTGGGGTAGCAATACTTATATCTGACAAATTAGATTTCAAAGTGAAGGACATAACAAAAGATAAGGAAGGCCACTAAATAATACTAAAGGGAGCAATCCAACAAGAAGAAATAACTCTGGTAAACATATATGTACCCAATACAGGAGCACCCAAATACATAAAAAACACTCCTGGAGGATATCAAGAGAGATTAACAGCGATACAATCATAGTAGGAGACTTTAATACCCCACTATCACCATTGGACAAATCCTCTACACAAAAAAACAGCAAAGAAACATCAATCCTAAATGACTCACTAGACCAGATGGAATTAATTGACATCTTCAGAACATTTCACCCCAAAGCCACAAAATATACATTCTTCTCAAGTGCACATGGCTCATTTTCAAAGATAGATCATATGTTGGGACATAGGCAAAGTCTCTTCAAATTCAAGAAGATAGAAATCATATCAAGCATCTTCTCAGACCACAGTGGCTTAAAACTGGAAATCAACCACAATAAAAACAATCCAAAGAAATCTAACACACGGAGACTAAACAGTATGGTATTAAACAATGACTGGGTTACCAGAGAGATCAAGGAAGAAATAAAGAACATCATGGCAACAAATGACAATGAAAACACAACAATCCAAAATCTATGGGACACAATGAAAGCAGTCTTGTGAGGGAAGTTCAGAGCTCTACAAGCATACTGCAAAAAACAAGAAACAATGGTAATAAATTACCTAACCCTAAACTCAAAGAGTTAGAAAAAGAGCAACAAGAAAAGCCCAGCATAAGCAGTGGAAGGAAATAATAAAGATCAGGGTGGAGATAAACGACATTGAGACCAAAGAAACAATACAAAAGATCAACAAAACCAAGAGCTGGTTCTTTGAAAGGATAAACAAGATTGAATATCCTCTAGCCAGGCTCAGCAAGAAGCAAAGAGAAAGGACCCAAATAAACAAAATCAGAAATGAAAGAGGTGAAATAACAACAGCTCCCGCCGAAATACAAAGAATTGTTAAAAAATACTACGAACAACTCTATTCCAACAAACTGGACAACCTGGAGGAAATAGACATATTCCTAGAAAAATATAACCTTCCAAAACTCAATCAAGAAGAATCTAAACAGCTCAATATGCCAGTTACTTTGAAGAAATTGAAGTAGTCACAAAAAGCTTCCAGCAAACAAAAGTCTGGGGCCAGAAGGCTTCACAGGAGAGTTTCACCAAACATTCAAGGAAGAACTAAAACTTATCCTCCACAGACTATTCCAAAAAATTCAAGAGGAAGGAACACTTCTAAGCTCCTTCTATGAAGCCAGCATCACCCTAATACCAAAACCAGATAAAGACAACACAATGAAAGAGAATTACAGGCCAATATCCCTCATGAACGTAGATGCCAAAATCCTCAACAAAATTCTAGCAAATCGAATCCAACAGTACATCAGAAAGATTATACACCATGACCAAGTAGGATTTATCTCAGGAATGCAAGGATGGTACAATATCCGCAAATCAATAAACGTGATACATCACATAAACAAATTAAGAGATAAAAACCACATACTCTATAAATTGATGCAGAAAAAGCATTTGACAAAATCCAACACCCTTTCTTGATAAAAACTCTCAACAAGGTGGGAATAGAAGGATCATACCTCAACATAATAAAAGCTATATATGACAAACCCACAGCTAACATCACACTCAATGGGCAAAAATTAAAACCATTTCCCCTAAGAACAGGAACAAGACAGGGATGCCCACTCTTACTACTCCTGTTCAACATAGTACTGGAAGTATTAGCCATTGCAATTAGACAAGAAGAAGAAATAAAAGGCATCCAAATTAGAAAAGAAGAAGTAAAGCTGTCCTTATTTGCAGATGACATGATATTGTACATAAAAAACCCAAAAGACTCCATAAAAAAACTAACAGACTTATTAAATGAATTCGGCAATGTAGCAGAATACAAAATTAATGCCAAGAAATCTATGGCATTTCTATACACCAATAATGAACTTACAGAAAGAGAGACTAAAAAAGCAATCCCATTTATCATCGCACCAAAAAAATTAAGATACCTAGCAATAAACTTAACCAAGGAGGTAAAAGACCTATACGCAGAAAACTACAGGACACTGAAAAAAGAGATAGAGGAAGACGTAAACAGACGGAAGAACATACCATGGTCATGGATTGGTAGAATCAACATCATTAAAATGTCCATATTACCCAAAGCAATCTATAGATTCAATGCACTGCCCATTAAAATACCAATGGCATATTTCACAGACCTAGAAAGAACTCTTCAAAAATTCATCTGGAGTAAAAAAAGACCCCAAATAGCCACAGCCATCCTGAGAAAGAAGAATAAAGTAGGAGGGATCTCAGTACCAGATTTCAAGCTGTATTACAAAGCCACTGTTCTCAAAACAGCCTGGTACTGGCACAAGAAGAGACATATAGATCCATGGAATAGAATAGAGAATACAGATATTGACCCAAACCACTATGCTCAATTAATATTTGACAAAGGAGGCATGAACATACAATGGAGTCAAGACAGTCTCTTCAATAAATTGTGTTGGGAAAATTGGACAGATACATCCAAAATAAATGAAACTAGATCACCAACTTACACCATACACAGAAATAAACTCAAAATGGATACAGGACTTAAACATAAGACGGGAAACCATAAAAATACTAGAGAAATCCGCAGGCAGCAAAATCTCAGACATATGCCGAGAGAACTTCTTCACTGACACTACCCCTAGGGCAATGGAAGAGAAAGAGAAAATAAACAAATGGGACTACATCAAAATAAAAGCTTTTTCACAGCAAAAGAAACCATCAACAAAACAACAAGAAAGCCCACTGTATGGGAGAACATATTTGCAAATGTTATCACTGATAAAGGTTTAATCTCCAACATCTATAGGCAGCTTATACAACTTAATAAAAGGAAGATAAATGATCCATTGAAAAAATGGGCTACGGACCTAAATAGAATCTTTTCGAAAGAAGTCAGAAGGAAGGCCAAGAGACACATGAAAACATGCTCAAAGTCACTAATTATCAGAGATATGCAAGTCAAGATGACAATGCAGTACCATCTCACACCTGTCAGAGTGGCTATCATCAACAAATAAACAATCAACAAGTGCTGGCGAGGATGTGGAGAAAGGGGAACCCCTGTGCACTGCTGGTGGGAATGCAGACTGGTGCAGCCACTGTGGAGAACAGTATGGAGTTTCCTCAGAAAACTGAAAATGGAAATCCCATTTGACCCAGTAATCCCACTTCTAGGAATATATCCCAAGAAACTAGAAACACCAATTAGAAAGGATATATGTACCCCTATGTTCATAGCAGCACAATTTACAATAGCTAAGATTTGGAAACAGCCTAGGTGCCCGTCAGCAGTTGACTGGATGGGATAACTATGGTACATCTACGCAACGGAATACTATGCTGCCATAAAAAAGAAGGAATTCTTTCCATTTGTAGCAACCTGGATGGAATTGGAGAACATTATGCTAAGTGAAATAAGCCAGTCAATGAAAGAAAAATACCACATGATCTCACTCATTTGTGGATAATAAAAAACAAATTATAATCTGATGAACAAAAAGATAGATACAGAGGCAATAAAGCATCAAACAGACTGTCAAATTACAACAGGAAGGTTAGGGAGAGGTGGGGGAAATAAGATATAAACTGAAGGACTTATATGCATGCATATAAGAATAACCAACGGATGCAAACGATTGGGGGATGAGGGCATGTATGGGATTGGGGGAGGGGAGACAATGGTAAGATATGTACACATATAATACCTTAATAAAAAAAATGGAAAAAAAATAAAAACAAACATACAAACAAAACATGAATTCCTAGATACAGAGTATAATTGGTTGCTGCCAGAGGTAGGGGGATGGAGAGTGGGCAAACAGGTGAAGGTAGTCAAAGATTCAAATTTCCAGTTATAAAATAAATAAGTCTTGGGATGCAATGTATACAACAGAGACTATAGCTAATAATACTGTGTTACTGTGTTGTTGTTTTTTTAAGTTGCTAAGAGTAGATCTTGAAAGTCCTCATGATAGAAAAAAAAATGTTGTAAATATGTAAGGAGATGGTTAACTAAACTTAGTGTGATGATCATTTCACAATATGTACAAATACTGAGTCATTGCTTTTGTATACCTGAAACTCACATGCTATATGTCAATATTTCAATAAAAATATGAGGAAAAAAACCTTTCAAATAAATTGAACAAAAATGTTTGCTTCATATGACCTATTTGCAAACAAAACAAAAACACATACAGTAAAACACTAATAACAGAAGTCAAAGTAAACCTAAAAAATTGAAAACATATTCTAGTGTCATAAGTTTGTAGAATCAATATTTGTAGAATGTCAAGTTTCTTCTAATCCATAGAATCAACAAAGACCCAATAAAAAAATCCAACAAGTATTTTGGTAAAGTCTGTATGTGGGTTTAGTAGGTATCAACAAATAAACCTTAAGATTTTTATGCGAAATATGGGAACTAAAATAGCAAGAAAAAACTTTATACAAAAAGTACAAAGAAAATTCATAGTTAAATAATTTAATCATTTACTTTAAGTTAAAGTAATCAGAATTATGTGGTATTTGTGAAAGTATAGACACATAGGTCAATAAAATAGACTAGAAAGTCACATATATGCATATATATATATATATATATAATAGTCAATTGATTTTTCTACAAAGTTCAAAAATAATTTAATAGAGAAAGGAGAGTCAAATTAACTCAAAATGGATACTACTAAAAGTCTTTCAATTTTTAGAGGAAAAATATAGAAAAAAAGTATTTGGTTTAGGTAAAGATGCCTTAGATATGACCAAAAAAATCATGATTTCTTTGAAAAATTGAATAGGTTAGACCTTCTAATAATCTGAAATCTCTGCTCTTCTAGAAAGGTACATGTATTTAAATAAATGAAAAAAACAAGTCACAGACTAAAAGAAAAACAAATACATAATTAAAAAATTATTCATCTTAGCTCCAAATACTATACAAACTTGCAGTCTTAGAATATTAACACATCTATGTACACCTAATTCTACTGTTGCCAAAAGTCTTGCATGTTGAAACAGCCCAAGTAAACACATTTGCTGAGTGGTATCTATAAGTCCATTTTATCAAAATTTCTTTTCAATTAACCTAAACAACTGATACATATTGCTAAAAGGAATGTCCATGAAAAAAATAATTAAATATGGTCTTATATAACAGTTTACACTACAACACTGCAGTTAAATCTATTATTATAGTATCTTAAATATGTTCACATTTTCAATAAGTGTGTATCAGTTTTATATGCTGATTTATAACTGCTGTGGCTGCTCAGAAACATTGTGCTTATTTCAATTTCATTGGCTATCTTTTTATGCAGGTTAGTTGCATGAATAACTTATAGATAAATGAAATATTCTCATCTTTGAATAGGTTATAGTTAGCATTTTCTGTTGACAACATCTGTGTTCAATTTCTGAATTAAATAATTTATAGGCACCATAAAGCAAATAGGGTGACACCTAAGTAATTATTTCAGAATAATTAGATATTCTTCTTTTGTCATTTACATTTTAAATTCATCATATAGTCTTCTCATTGACAATACCACAATTTAGAAATAATCTTCACAAGTATTCATGAATCATGTTGTTAGTTATGCTAAAAAAGGATTTAATTAATTTCTGGGGCAAATTCCAGATCATAAAAACTTGGAACAGGATCGTTTGTATGTTTAATTAATAAATTGTAACATGCACACTATTTTTTCCATTCAAAATGTGCACTATAATACTAATCATTGTTCAGTGTGCATTCCTCCCAAGTGTAATCACAGGGAAATCTTCAGGATGAAAAATGGCTGTAAGAAAACATGAAAATTCAATGGAAATTATAATAGATTATGACTAGATATATTTTCACTTGTTTCTTTCAGATTACTTGCTGAAAATAATCAGAATCCAATATAAACTTATTCTAAAATGAAAAAAATCATGGACAATCAGACACATATTTAAATACCTTTATGTGATTTAACTAAATTTACCAGCCATAAAAAAGAAGAAAATCCTGCCATTTGCAACAACATGGATGAGTCTGTAGGGCACTATGCCAAACAGATTCACAAGATGGAAAGAGAACAGCAAATACTGCATAGTATCACTTATATGTGAAATCTTTTTTAAAAATTAAAAGCCCATTACATAAAAACAGAGAATAGAATGGTCGTTACCAGATGCTGGGGGTGGGATGGGAAGAGGATTTTGTAGGCCAAAGGACACAAGTTTTCAGTAGTAAGAAGTTCAGAGGTTCTAATGTATAGTATAGTGACTATAGTTAACAACACAGTATTATATTCTTGAAAGTTGTTGCAAGCTGATCTTAAGCTTCCTCATCACATACACACAAAGAATTATCTATGTAAGTAAGTGAAGTGAGGGGTGTGTTAATTATCTTGATCTTGATAATCATTCTACAAAGTAATATACCTTATCAAATCACTTTAAATATATGCAATTACATGATCAATTATTCAATAAAGTTTAAAGAACAAAATAAAACACCATTTCATATTCAACCATAGGGCCCTATGTTTTCTCTTTTTTTCCCCATATTCAATATGATTTTAGTATACAATGTGTAGTGTGTAAACATTCTCTTTAAAACCATTCTATTATTTTCCTATTACATGGCTAATTCTGCTACTTTTATCTTTCTTCTAACTAATATGAGTCTCCACAGTTTCTTAAATCTTTTTGACAGAAACTATGAGTGCCAACATTCCAGAATTCCACCTTTGTTATTTATTAGAGCAATAGCCTGAATGCAATTTTTTAGAATCATTTTTAAAATCCAAGGAAGAATTTACTTGGCCCAACTTGTAGGAGATGCCCAGTCGTGGGACAAGCAAGTGTTCTAGAGGTGGCTACTCACATTCTTACCAAATAGGTAAGAGAAATGGTATAATACCCAACAGGTGTCTTGATCAAAGCACTTATGTTAGAAATTTCAATGTAATTTTAGATGAAAATAAGTAGTTGAGGAGGATGAGATTATACAGAGATTACTCTGTGTTAGATTATGAGAAATAAGTCCAAGGTACTCCCCTGTTTTTATTGTAAAACTAAATGATTTTAGTCATAGTATAGGTTTAATTGAGGGACATTATAGGTTTTTGAGCAAGAGAGGCAGCCTGAAGAGATTTAAAGTCCAGATTCAAAGCACATTTTAGTTTTATTTGCCTCAGTAGCTTAATGATGTTATCTATGACCTGGGTTCTTCCTACCTCTCTAATTTGCCATCTGAAGTATGACACTTTGTCCTTAGGCTGGTTCC
The DNA here is from genome assembly GCA_026230045.1 of Corynorhinus townsendii. Lineage (NCBI taxonomy): Eukaryota > Metazoa > Chordata > Mammalia > Chiroptera > Vespertilionidae > Corynorhinus > Corynorhinus townsendii. Next base: position 135,526,255 of record JAPDVU010000004.1, read on the forward strand.
CCTCAAGGTCACAGGATGACTGCACAAGTTCTGGGCTTTATATCCAGACTAGTGGCCCAGTGCATGAAATTCGTGCACATTAAAAGGGGATTAATTAGAGGAAATAATTTAATATTTCTATTTACCCTTTCTCTATATTAGAAGTGTCAGAGATGAAAAAAATGTAGTAAAATGTATATGAAAACCTTCCTCCTGTCAGAGTCTGGGGCGCACCACATGACCCAGAGTCAAGTCCCCGCCCACCCACATGTGCCTCAAAATTGCATGAGACCCAGACCTGCCTGCCCCCCAGACCCGGCCAGTCCCACCCTTGTCAAACCCTGCTGGGCAGGGGCCATAGCCTCAGGTCCCCTGGCCCAGCACCAGGATGGGGGGCATGGCCTGAGGTCCCCTGTTAAGCCCCGCTGGGTGGGGGGGAGTGGCCTGAGTTCCCCCACCCAGAACTGGGGGTGCACCTTGAGGTCCCCTGTCAAGTCTTGCTTGGTGAGGGGCATGGCCTGAGGTCCCCTGTCAAGCCCAGCCAGGCAGGGGGGTGCAGCCTCAGGTACCCTGGCCCGGTGCCGGGGTACGGGGTGCGGCCTGAGGTCCCCCTTCAAGCCCTGCTGGTTGGCGGGTGCAGTCTGAGGTCCCCCAGCCTGGTGCCAGGTTGGGGGGCATGGCCTGAAGTCCCCTGTCAAGCCCCACCTGGTGGGGGGTGTGGCCTGACATTCCCCGGCCTGGCGCTGGGACAGGGGAAGCAGCCTGAGGTCCTCTAGCCCAGCACCAGGATGGGAAGTGCACCTTGAGGTTCCCCATCAAGCCCCACCAGGCAGGGGGCATGGCCTCAGGTCCCCTGACCTGGTGCAGGAGCGGGGGGGTGCAGCCTGAGGTCCCCCAGCCTGACACCAGGGGTGAGGACGCAGCCTGAGGTCCCCTGTCAAGCCCCGCAGGGGCGGGGGAGGGCATAGCCTCAGGTCCCTGCTGATTGCTTGTTAAGGCTCCTTATGGGAACTTGGCCTCAGCTGTGGGTGCAGCCATCTTTGTGATGGAGTGATGGTCAATTAGCGTATTCCCTCTTTATTAGATAGGATATGAGAACATCCAGAGCAACAGAAATGGTTTCTTATTCATCAGTTTGCCTCACATCTGACTTTATTCTCTGGACTATTTTTTTCAGAGCCTTGTATATGCCATTGCTTTTAACTTGAGAAAAAAATGATAATTGATACATCACCACTAAACTGAAGCTTTATAGGAATATTAGAAATGAGTGCAGTAATATATCAATCACCGATAGATGCATAAGATGACAAATGAATCGTTGAGTTTAATATTTTGTGTGTGGGACAAAAACTTGAGGAAAACATTTGCCTCAGCCAATGCCTGCACTGCTATCACTTAATCATGAAAACATTTATCTTAAAATGTAGTTAAGGTAGAGGATTAGCAGGGAGGAAAATAATGAAAACTGAGAAACACTGAAAAGGAGCCATGAATGGCAGTGATCGTGCAGAAGACTGTCTGGTTTTGAATACTTTGTTCTAGCTCCTTTGAATGTTTTTTATGATATATGTAGGAGCTTGATTTACCAAAGTAATTAATCATGTAATGACTAAACTTGTGCGTTCAATTACAGTCTTTATGGTTGATTGCTTTTTGTAATAAATACCATTACTAGCTCTTTCACTCCTTCTGCCCTGGGCAAGAAGGCCAGGACATAAATGGAAAAGACAAATATAACCAATGTTCAGATAAAATACTTTTTCTAAAGTGGGATGTTAGGACATATTAATTTTCAATGTCAGAAATATTAATTTGGTTTAGTGAAGCTAAAAGCATATGAACATTCACTAAATGTACAACTTCATTGCAATATCATCAGATCTTTACCACCACATTTCAATTATGTCATTAATATAAATAAGTTTAAAATGTTTTATTTTTAAAATATATTTGTTATTGTTGACAGTATTACAAATACCTCCCATTTCGCCCCCTTTACTCCCCTCCTCCCAGCCCTTACCCACCCTCCCAGGTCTTCACTACCCTATTGAAAATGTGTGTGTGTTTTAAGCCTCTTTACCTTTTTCATCCCCACAAAATAGTTATATTTAAAGCTGAAAACCATTGTTAAAGACAACATATTTTTTCCTAGAATAACCTATCATGAAAAATCTCATCATACATATATATATATATATACATATATAGAAACATACATATACATATATACACACATACATACACACACACACACACACACACACACACACACACACACACACACAAGTTCTTCCTTGGATTTTAAAAATATTTGGATTATATTGTGCCCTAATTCTGAGGAGGAAATCCAAACCCATCCTTCCATGGGAGGAAATCTTCCTTTATTTGGAAGGGAGCTTAATTTATTTGACAAGGTTTTACTGAGAACTACCATATCCCAGGCACCATTCTGGGTGATGGGAATAATGCAATGGACCAAACAGACAAACATCTCTAACATTTTGAGTTTACAGCTTAGTGTAATAAAGCACATACAGCACAGAAATAATATATATCTTATAAATGGCAGTGAGAATTTTGGAGGAAAATAAATCGTGACATTTAGGCAGTGCATGAGGTTGCAATTTTAAATCAGTGTTAAAAGAATGCTTGACTGAGAAGTAATATTTTAGTAAATCTCTGCCTGTTCACATTATTAGTATGGTTTCTGCCTATGATGGGACCATGACTGATACAGATTTTGTGCCAACAGTGGTCCTGGGATACTGTCCCTCAATTATAGATTTGGTGGTTGATTTAGTCATGGTCTTGCTGAACATCTTGTTATGGAAAATGAAATAATAATAATCTATGTATTACACTGACATCACAGGGAATCTAGTTACCACCTGTGGTTGTGATATGTGACAACTGAAGCCAAATTCCTGGGAACTCACATTGCTAAATTATTAGCTCAGGTCCTGATCTCAGAACCAGATGACTTCCATGATAGGACTAGAATAATCTCTTATTTCTTGCTATCTCAGTGTCAAACTTCTTGACTATTAAACATGAAATTTAATCTTGCTGTTTATATAATTAGAATGCTGGTTGAATTAATAATCTTGCTCAGTTTATCGTATGAAAGTTAGGGCTTGATTGAGAAATGCATAGATCTTGACACCTAGGAAGAAGGCATATGGTGGGGTACCATTGAAGTTGGAGAGAAATAAAAAATAAATAACAAGTGATATGAATTTAAAAGAGTGTCAAACATGGTAGAGACTAATCTAAATATATCAATAACCATTTTAAATGTGAATGCTCTAAAGGTATGAATTTTAAAAAGGTATTATCAGAGTATATTAAAGCAACATCCAACTCTGTTTCTATAAGAAACTCAATTAGAAAGGACATAACTGCAGTAAACAGCTATATCCTTATGGTAAACACTATCAACCAGTTAGATCTATTCAGTGGTTTCATCCACTCAATATCATTGATATTTGTATATTTAAAAAAACCCAAAACACCTAGTTATAAATTTAACAAAATATGTATAGAATCTATGTGTGGAAAAATATAAAACTTTAATGAAATACATTAAAATACTAGTACTTAACAAATGAAGATATTGCATGTTTATGCATAGGAAGACACAGTATTGTTAAAATGTGCTTCCAAACTTGATTCAAAGATTCATAGCAAGTCAATCTAAATCCAAGTAACCTACTTTATATCATTGATAAACTGACACTAAAGCTTATAGAGACTGGCAAAAGACCCAAAAAAACCAATATAATGCTGAATAACAACAAAGTGAGACAACTGATCAACCACAAGACTCCTTATGAAGCTTCAGAAGTCAGCGCAGTGTAGTATAGCTGAAAGAATACACACACAGATTAATGGAATGGAATGAAGAAGCCATATTTAAACCTACACAAGTAAATTTAACTGGTCTTTGACAAAAGACCAAAGGCAATTCAATAGAGAAGGATAGTCTTTCCAACAAATTGTGCTAGAAAAATTGGACACACATACACAAAATCTTCTCACAAAATTTAATTCAAACATATCATAGACCACAATGTAAAATAGAAACAACAACAAAACTAGAAGAAAACATATAATAAAATTTAGGTGGTCATGGCTTTTGCAACAATTTTTGTATACCATACCAAAAACACATTCTACAAAGAAAATGTTCATAAGTTGGACTTAGTAAATTTAAAAACTTCAACTCTGTAAAAGACTCATTAATAGAATGAAAAGACAATAATGCTTACACTGTTAGAAAGCATTTTCAAAACATGTCTGATAAAGGACATGTTTCCAAAATTTACAAAGAACTCCTAATCTCAATAATAGAAAAACAAACCAATTGAAAATGGGCAAATAATTGAGAAAACACCTCACTAATGAAAGTATACAAAAGGCAAATAACCATATGAAAAGATGAAGAATATTATTTGTCATTAGAGAACTGCAAATTTAAATAATAAGATACCACAACACAGCTACTAGAATGGCTAAAATCCTGAAAACTGATGACATTAACTGGTGGTGAAGATGTAGAGCAACAGGAACTTTTAATCCTTACTGGTGGGAATTCAAAATGGTACAACCATTTTCAAAGACATTCTGGCAGTTTCTTACAAATCTCAATACTGTGTTATCATATGATCCATAAATCATACCCCTATGACCCTAAAGACCAAACTAATTATAAACCGTATCAACATCAAAACTTGCACATGAATAATTATAGCAGCTTTATTTGGAATCACCCAAATTATAATAGCCAAGATGTCAGTTAAGAGAGAAAGTATAAATAAACTGTGGTACTACCATACAATGGAATATTATTCAGAAATAACAAGAAATGATCTATTGAACCATGAAAAGACATGAAGATACCTTAAATATATGAATATTGAAAAGTAAAAGAAACAAGGCTGAAAGGCTACTGTATATGACACTCTAGAAAAGGCAAACCTATAGAGAAAGTGGTTACCAGGGGATTGGAGAACTAGAGAGTAATGAATAGGTGAACCACAAGTTTTAGGGCTATGAAATTGTTCTGTATGTTACTGTAATGTTGAATATATGACCATATATATATATATATATATATATATATATATATATGTATGTATATATATCCCATCCAATAAAGAGCTAATATGTTAATCGACTGCCCCACCCTCAAAGATGGTGGTGCCCGGTCCCCTCAGCCCTGCTGGGGTGGCAAGGCTGGGCCCACCCCCAGGTGGGCCTGGTTGCTCCGTGCACCTGCCTCCAGAGTCTTCCAGTCCTCTCAGTACCCCAGCCACCCAGGGTTGGTCTGAGGCACAGGCAAGCCTCAAATGTCAGCTGCCCAGCCGCCCAGGGCCACCTAAGGCTCAGGTAACCAGAGCTGGCCAAGGCTTGTGACTGCCGGCAGTGGCAGCAGCAGAGGTGTAATGGGGTGTCGCCTTCCCCTGATCACTGGGTCACCTCCCACCCCTGAGGGCTCCCAGACTGTGAGAGGGGGCAAGCCGGGATGAGGGAACACCCCTCCCCATGCATGAATTTTCATGCGCCAAGCCTCTAGTATATATATACTAGAGGCCCGGTGCAGAAAATTCATGCACAAGGGGGGGGTGTCCCTCAGCCCAGCCTGCACACTCTCCAATATGGGACCCCTTGAGGGATGTCCGACCGCCCGTTTAAATGGGCGGTCGGACATCCCTCTCACAATCCAGGAGTGCTGGCTCTCACAATCCAGGAGTGCCTGGTCCCCCCACAACTGTCCTCCACTGCAGGCCTGGTCCCCCCCAACTGCCCTCCTCTGCAGTCCTGGTCCTCCCCCAACTGACCTCCCCTGCTGACCTGGTCTCCCCCAACTGCCCTCTCCTGCAGGCCTGATCCCCCAACTGCCCTCCCTTGCTGGCCTGTTCACCCCCAACTGCCCTCCCTGCTTGCCTAATCACCCACAACTGCCCTCCCCTGCTGGCCTGGTCTCCCCCAACTGCCCTCCTCTGCCAGCCTGGTCACCCCCAACTGCCTTCCTCTGCTGGCCTGCTCACCTCTAACTTCCCACAACTGCCCTCCCCTGCAGGCCATCTTGTGGTGGCCATCTTGTGGCAGCCATATTTGACCACATGGGCATGGCCATCTTGTGTCTTGGTGTGACAGTCAATTTGCATATTACTCTTTTATTAGCTAGGATATACACACACATATGCCTAATATGTAAATTGTCCACTCGGGAGTTCAACTGGGAAACTGGGAGTTTAATTGTTCGCTATGACGTGCACTGACCACCAGGGGGTGGCGCAGAATGAAGGAAGACCCTGACTGGCAGCTGGAAGGCCCCGATTGGCCCTGATTGCCGGCCAGACCTAGGGAACCTACCCATGCACAAATTTCGTGCACCAGGTCTCTAGTACATTTATAAAGACCGTTAAAACTTGAAAGCAAAGAGAACCTTTGGATGTGAAATTTTTAAAAAGTATGTCATTTAGAGTATTGTAGGATCCCCAGAAAGAATGCAGACTGTTACAAGAGAATCTAACTGTATCACAAATGAATTTAAACAACGGCATTAGGGAAAAGTGCTGACCTAAGTCACTTTGGAAATGAATGGATTATGTAAGACTAAACATAATAGCTGCCCTCTACTTGATAAAATTGTTTTCCATTGAGATACAGGTTAAGAATTCTGATACTGCTGTACATTGACCATGAAATAACTGGATGGGAGTTTGTGAGAGCCACATTTCTCACTGTTGAAATGGGAATTTATTCATAAGCAAGTGAAGGTGTTAGAATGATCCATGTGGTAATGGATTATAACTGGAGATAGTAAGAATTCATGTTTAACTTAGTAAAGATACATGTGGTTCATACAGAATTATTTATAAATATGTGTGCATACACAGGTTAGTATACACACATATATTTCTTTGCTCTGTGTGCTGAGAGGGCCCAGAAGCAAGGCACTTCTGGAGCCATCCACACACCTAGCCTTCCTTTGAGAAGTGGCTGACTATAACAATAGTGCAGGAAACTGATAAGATGAGTCTGGAGTATTTTGTAGTGCCATCAGGTAAGAAATTGTCCCAAAATTTTCAATGATGGGAGTATTGCAAAGGCACACAGGAGCCAACTGACAATTTACAGTGAATAAAGCTGAAATAACTTGAGCAACAATTAATAAAGCCCCATTGAATTCTAATTCAAACTATAAAATAAATATGTATGAGTTTATATTAAGAAAATATTTGGGTAAGTTGGAGAAGAAATCTCCCAAAATCTCTATGTACACTTCATCGCATCCTGAAGGTATAGCATAACTCCCCACTCTTTAAGTGTGGACTATACGTAGGTACTTCCTTCCAATGAGTAGAGTATAAAACAGGGATTTGGGGCTTTGCAGTGAAGAAACCCAACAAACATGACCTCAATTGGGTAATCAAAGTCACTACCAGCATGAATAAATCATGTTGATGTATGAAACTTTTTCATGAATGTTGAAACAGAGCTCTTCCTGTGATCTTTCTCCCAAATATATATATCCCCAATCTAATCAATGGAAAACATCAGACAAATTCCAATAGAGGGCCATCTTATAATATAGACAATGTCTGCTCCCAGAAACTATGAAGGTCATCAAATACAAGGAAATTCTGAGAAACTGTCATAGCCAAGAAGAACTTAAAAGATGTACAACTAAATGTAATGTATTATCTTGGATGAGATCATGCAACAGAAAAGGGGCATCAATAAAAACTAAGGAAATATAAATAAAGTATTTTTAAACTTTAGTTAATAATAATGTACCAATACTGGTTCATTAATTATAATAAAGGAACCACACTAATCAATATGTTAACAAGAACAGTGGTGGAGGAAGCTATAGGTTCTTATCTATAGGATCTGTCTATAATTTTCTGTAATATCAAACTGTTCAAAAATAGTCTTAAAAAATAAAAGGGAAGCTCGGCCCATTTGTGGAAAAAGCTTGCAACTTTGTCACAGTATAGAACATAAATTTTCCTCTAAGTCTTCCTTTTAAGGGACTTTAAGACAATTTATTACAATGATGGTGCACTGGGGAGAAAGGAATACTGAGACTTTTCAAAGATTAGTAGACATTGGCTCTGAAATGACACTAATTCCAGAACACCAAAAATGCTTCTGCAGCCTTGGGCAAAGTGTGTACTTTTTGTGACTCGTGACAGATGGAGTCAGTCCAAGTTAAACCTGCAGTAGGGGCGGGTAATGACCCATCCTGTGGTTATTTTCTGAATGTATAGTTGAAATAGATGTATTTCATAATTTTCAAAATTTCCATATTGGCTCTCTGACCCATGGATAAATGACCAATATAACAGGAATACATAAGTGGAAGCTTTGGGAATGTCCTCACCCTAACAATATAAGAAACCAGAAGCACATCTCATCCTTGCAGAATTGCAGAAATTAGTGCCACTCTCAGGGGACCTTGGGAAATGTGCAGTGAATTGGGTGAAGTGCTATGCACATCTAAAATTTTTAAGATTCTGGTGTTCAATGGAAAGTAAATATTATGCAAGATAGCAATACCACTAAAAGGTTCTAACTCGAAACTAAATCTGCTCATAGATGTCATACTGGAGAGAACAGTTGTCAAGTTAGAAAATGCAGTGTGTGACTGGAGAGACAATTCAAGTATTAAGTAGCCTTTACCTGAATGAATATTTGGCATGGCTACTATGTGTGAAAGCATCATACTGTGCTTGTCTTTTACAGGGGTCATCTGCTAAGCCTGCCCTTTGCCAGTTTTAAGTGGCTATGCTGATGGAAACTTAGAATTGCATGAGTCCTCAATGCCAGTGCAGATGAAGCAGTCTTAGTCTACTTGGGCTGCTGTAACAGAGTACCATAGACTAGGTGACTTATAAACAACAGAAATTGGTTGCTTACAGTTTTGGAGACTGGTAAGTTGAAGATTATGGTACCGGCAGGTTCACTGTGTGGTGAGAGCCCACTTCCATAGATAGCGTCTCCCCTCCCCTTCACCCCCCCATAACCTCATATGGCAGAGGAGACAAGGTTGCTCTCTGGGGTCTCTTTATAAGGAAACTAATTTCATTCCTAATCAGCTCCCAAAGCCTCCACCTCTACTAGTAAATACCCTCATATTGATGATTAGGTTTCAACCTGTGAATTTAGTGAGAGGGGCACAAACATCTATACTAATAAAAGGGTAATATGCTAATTAGACCGGATAGACTGGATGTCATTCCGAACGTCATTCCAGATGTCCTTCCTGACAAAGCTGGGGGTGTGGCCGGCCTGCAAACTGCCTGTGTCCCCTCGCCCAGGTCAGCTCCTCCCCCCAGCGGGAACCCCCCACCCCGATCCGGGGCCCCCTTCAGGGCAGGCCAGCTGGCCCCCACCAGTGCACTAGGCCTCTATCCTCCTATATAATAAAAGGGTAATATGCAAATTGACCCTAACGGCAGAACAACCAGAGTGACCTCTGGACCAGTCACTATGAGGCACACTGACCGCCTCTTGGTTCCTTTCCCCAGCTGGCAGGCTCCAATTGCCCAGTGGCCACCGTGGCAGGGGCGGGGCCAGCAAATGGGCAGGAACAGCTGACCTCTCAGTACCTTCCCTTGGTTGTCAGGCACCGATCACCCAATGGCGAACAAGGAACTGGGGGTGGGTGGCCATGGGGGGTGGGGCTGGCTGGGGGCAGATGGGGAAGATGGCCCTGATCTCAGGCCAGGCCTAGGGACCGTACCCGCACATGAATTTGGTGTGCTGGGCCTCTAGCTTAGCCTATAACAAGCAGTATAGAATTCCATGTAAGCCCTCAATAGTCTCACGTATGCTACCAAATGATAACCACGGGCCTTTATCACTCACATGTGTGCTGTTTTCCCGTGGTGATGAGGACACCCTGGTGGAGGCTGCAGGGACAGTGGGTTTTCCCCTTAGTTGAGGGGTCTCCAGCGTAGGAAACTCCTATGCTTTATAATAGGCTGCATGAGAACCTGTTCAACCTCTGCTTTGGGAGGAGACATTCACCAAGAATTTTGAATTGACAATTTCCTGAAAAGGAAATTTAAAAGTAGAAATTCTGTGTACCATGAGTTAGAAAAATTTTTGCTCAGTGATAAATGAAGCCTCAAGAGTAAAACCAAGTTTCAGAATTGAAGAATTACAAAACTAACAACTACACAATTGTCACAATGAACTTCAAAGTATTCATTATTGCTAGTTAGTATTATAATGTTATTATGATAATTAATACTTAAAAAATAGTGCTATATACATCCAGTAGATTAATCAACCATCAATAGTATCAAAATACTGACACATGCAATAGCACGAATGCTTCTCATAGACATGCTGGGTAAAAGCATCTGAACACAAAATATACATAATATTCAGGGACATATGGTTACAAGGATGAATAAATGGGTTTTACTTCAATATGCAATTCCCTTTCCTCTTTAATAATTTATAGAGTCAGATGAGAAAGTGTCTCAATGAAGACAGCAAGGATAGCATTACAGATGAAAAAAAAACAGACAATTGGAAAAAGTGGACACATAAACAATGACTAACATCCTCTTCATATTTAACCTCAAACTAAAAACCCAGATAAAACCAACTATAACCTCTACCTTTTATTTGCCATGTTATTGAGATCCTTTTAACACTAAAAGTCAATTTACACATGATTTCTGAATAAATGTTAAATAAAAAATCAGAGTTCTTAACTATATTCAAATTTTAAGCAAGCAATTTTTATTCTGGGAAATTTGTCATTTTGCTGTATTTGTGAATAAAACTTACGCACAAAAGTGATTCTAACCACAGTATTTTTATAGTGGGAAATGGAACAGATAAATTTCAAATTAAAAGGAAGTGCTAAATAAATTACTGTTTATCTAATTGATAGAATGCACAACAGTTAAATAGTTTTTAATAACCACTTTAATAGCATATTAAAATATTTATTGTATGGCAATTAAATAGGAAAAGCATAAAATTAACACTGAGTTCTTTTTTTTCAATATATTTTTAAAAATTGTTTTAAGTATTACAAATAGTAGTACATGTCTCCTTTTTTTCCCCCATTGACCTCCCCCCAGCCTCCCCTACCCCACAGTACATGCCTTCACCTGCCCGCCCCCCCCCCAACACCAGTGTCTTACATCCATTGGTTATGCTTATATGCATGCATACAAGTCTTTCTGTTGGTCTCTTACAGCCCCCCTCACCCAATGTCCCCTGTCTTCCCGATGTAGTTTGACAGTCTGTTCAATGCTTCTTTGCCTCTGTATCTTTTTCCCACCATTTCTTTCCTTTAAAAAGTTTTGCCTTTGCAGACTAGAAATAAACATATGATAACAAAACAAGAAAAAAAAAATGTTTGAGTCCCAATTTCAATGTCCAACAGTTCTGAGTCCCCGTTTCAATGTCTAACAGTTCCTTCTGTGTACATGTCAGCAATGATATCTGGATGGTGGGCACATGGTGGCAATGCAGGTCCGACCCTCTCTGGTTTGGTCCTAGGCAACCTGCAGCGACACACAGCTGCTGACTGCTAGCGTGGCAAGGCGTTGTCAGCATCTTCCATCTCTGGACTGTTTTTCCTTTTGTCTTCGTGGTTGGAGCACACGTGTCAATTCCTCTCTGTTGCAGGAATCCATATGGTCTTGGAGCTGTTTTCTGAAAATATACAAACATATTCTCTACCACAAGTTAATAAAGGAATCTTTTCTATATAATAGATTTGGGATCCTTTTTATTTTTGCCCAAACAATTTTCCTTTGCCTTATTTAGACACCATGTGTGTTTTTCATGGGTGTCTTGCTGTTAGCATTACAAATGAAAATTAATTTTGTAAAGTAAAAATTGTCTAGATGTAATTTACTTATAGGATATTTTTCCTTACATGATATTACCCTACTATCCCCCCCCCTTTTTTTTTATTAATGGAGGTTTTTGTAAATTTTATAATGCAGTCTTGATAACTTTAAATTAAAAAAAAATTTTTTTTTGCCCAAAAATATGACTGCTTTAGGTTCATTGCATGCTCAGGAATTTTACCATGAGATGAACTACCAATAGAAATTTTAGTTTTTACTTTAAGAACAGCTTTTTGTCCAGTACAATTAACTTTACTTGAATATTCACTTATTTCAATTAGCCTATTTAAATTAATCTGAAAACTTGATTACTATTTTACTGTCAAATTTAATACTCTACCAACAATCTTAGTTTACCCTGTAAATATTAATGGGAAGGATTATTTGCATTCTTGAGTGGGCCCTGAGCATTCCTGATGCTAGGCTGAATTTAGATATAGGGCAACTGCTGTCGGCCAAGTCTCTTGTCTGTTACCTGGGTCCCGATCTGAGCTGGGCCAAGTCTCTGTCTGTCACCTGTATCTCGATGTGAGCTGGGCCAAGTCTCCTACTGTTCCCTGGGTCCCGATCTGAGCTGGGTGTGGGAAGCGCAAAGCAGCCATGGGGGCAGGAGACCTCCTTCAGAAGGGGCGAGGGTTCAAGCCCCTGCAATGTTGGGGGGGTGAGGGTCTGTGCCCCACTTGTGTTGCCCCCCCAAGTTCTTTCCTGATGGCCCCTCTGGGACTGTGCCTGTCTTAGGTTGTTCCTTCCCTGAGGAATCTTATCCGTCTCTGGCTAACCAGTCACCCTCCAGGGCCAAGCAGGATGATGTGAGGTTCAGTTCTGTCTCCTTGGTAGCCTATGCCCCCTTGGCCTCCACACCCAGCACCTGCCTTGGGAACCCCTGGCCTGCTGGCGGGGTCCTGGTGCTGATCACATATCTCGGGGAAGTCGGGTTTCTTCTCCAGTGAGGGCCCAGCTCACACAATTGGTGAGAGACAGATCCATGGTACCAGCCACCACGAGGCTTCAAGCTCAGCATGAACAGAAAGCTCTGGCAATAGCTGAGGGCAATTGGATTGTGATAAGAGGGTCCCTCTTGGCACAAAAGGCAAGAAGGGCCAATATAGGATGCTCAAGTGCCTTCCCAGTGCCTTAATTCCTTCTGCAAGGGATTAAATCCTTTCATGTCCTTTTTTTTTTTTTAAATTACTGCCAACCATTCAAAGAGTTCATTTGTAAGTTTGTTTGGAATACTTGTACAATATGCTGTTGTAAAATACCTAAAATTATAATGACATTGTAGAATAATATCATGTAAGGATATTCTTTGCCCTAGGCCCTGGCAATTCCATTTCAAACTGGCTGTCAATTTCTTTTTGTAGCTTTATATAAACTTTGTCAGGAAGGCAAAAACACAAATTACTTACTTTAGTTCAAGAGGCCAAATATATTGACTTTCAATTACAATCCTTATGATTTTGAAGGAAACTTCTCTTTGTTTCCTTCCAAAATAATTTTCAGTCTACAGAGAGTTTCATTTAAAAATCTTTGTCATATGAAACAGTTTCACTTAAGGTTATGGTGACCACTAGTATGGTTTAGATTTAGTATTTTATTTTATAATTTTTTAAATTAATTTTTTTTAATTTTAATTTTTTACATATGTGTCCTTATTCCCCCATAACCCCCCTCTCCACTTATGCCCCGCCCCCTTGTTGTCTGTGTCCATTGATTAGGTACATATGCATGCATACAAGTCCCTTGGTTGATCTCTCCACCTTACCCCCACCCTCCCCTACCTTACCTGAGGTATGATGTTCTAATCGACGTTTCTCAGCCTCTGGATCTGTTCTTGTTCATCAGTCTATGATGTTCATTATATTCCACAAATGAGCGAGATCATGTGATATTTATCTTTCTCTGCCTGGCTTATTTCACTTAACATAATATTCTCCATCTCCATCCATATTGTTGCAAATGGTAGGAACTTCTTTTTTACTGCAGCGTAGTATTCCATTGTGTAGATATACCACAGTTTTTTAAACAACACTGAGTTCTTATTAAATTCCACAGATTTTCTGAAACAAGTTTTGTCATAAATGAATTTTAATAAAATTTGAAGCATGAGCAAAAGTAGATGAAAAAATAAAAACTATATGAATGTATATGGAAACCTCTACTAGAGGTTATCATGTTTATTTTTATTTTAGTTTCTTCTAAAAAGTTAATCAGAAAATATTATAAGTATAATATTTCATTTAACCTTAAAACTATAAGTAACTCAGTATTTAAAGATAAAACAGTATTTTAAAGTCAATAAATAAGGACTTTTTGTACCATTAAGTATTTTTAGTGCCAAAACTAATATTAGGATATGTAATATTTAAGACAAAATAGTTCTATGAAAGTAAATAATAATTAACCATAATAAAATGGTAAGAATAGTAGTATTACTTATTATTCATTTCTTGTATGTCTACTTTCACCTATTTTTATTTTTCACAAAATAGGTATAAGTAGAAATACTATCTCTATTAGTAATGGACTTGAGATTTTCCCTGACATGCAAATTAAAAATTAAGCCCTCAGTGGTTTCATAGATGCTAGCAAATAGCATGATACCCCTGGGTCAGAGATAAAGGACTTGACTACCTGCATTTGCATTGTTTCCCCTGTGATGCACAGCAGTCCAGGTGGATGCTGCATTTGTAATGGGTTTTCATCACAGCTGAAGAACCACAAGTTGGGGGAACTCCAATTTTTTATAATGGGTTGCAAGAAAGCCTACCCAACCTCAGCCTTAAAAGAAGATACTATCTCTGTTACACTGAGAGCACACAAACCTGTCTTCTCCAAAGAAAAATGCTATCTCTATCTTCCAAAGATTGTGCTATACAAACATCCTTGAAAAAATGAACCAGAATAGAAAAGGCTGGTTCCTCACTCATAAAATATGTACAAATGCAAGAGACCCAGTAACTGCCTCCCAACAAGTCTTCATTTCCTTAGCTATAAAATTTCTTTAAAGTTTTATGATATCATCTATAGTTTGAATCATCCTATATTATAAAAGGCTAATATGCAAATAGTCCAAACCGCAGAACAACTGAACATGGCGGGCATCGGCCACAGCAGGATGGTGGAGCAGGTGAGCAGGGGGGACCAGACCAAGGCAGGGCATGGTCGCTGTCATCAGGGCGAGCCTCTGGTGGTTACTGAAAATTCTTTGCTCTTGCGTGCTGCGGTCCCGCCTGGTGCTTGCACCCACTGCCAGCCCCTGGTGCCAGCCCTAATCTCTCAGTGCTATCAGCAGGTGCAAGTGATGACTGCTGGCCCCAATCATTCCTCAGGGCTTCTCCACCTTCCCCTGTTCCTGAGAGGAGATCGGGGCCAGCAGCTGCCTCTTGCACCTGCTGCCAGCGATGGCCCCGCTCACACCCGATGCCAGTGCCAGAGGCACCAGATGCCACTCATACCCACTGCCAGTGCTGGAGCAGTGGCAGCAGGAGCAGAGCTGCCAGCAGACAAGGGACCGAGAGCCACAGTGGGAGGGGCTGAGCAGGGACATGGAGGATGGGCCGAGACCTGCCCCTGTGCCTACTGCAGCCTCTCAGGACAGTTCCTTTCAAGGTGCACAAATTTGTGCACTGGGCCCCTAGCATAATATAAGGAATCTTAAAAATGTTATAGTGATATATAAAATAAGTCAACTTTAATCTTGTGTTTGTTTTTTAAAAAAAGGATCAGTTCCCCAGTAGGGGTTGTACAGGAGACAGCTAATCAATGATTCTCTCTCATCACTGATGTTTCTATCTCTTTCTTCCTTCCTTTCTGAAATCAATAAAAACATATATATTTTTTAAAGGATCAGTAACCTTACTTAAATAATACAATCTACAGGTCAATAGCAATATGAATTTCAATAATATCTAGGTAGTTTGAAAATAGGCTTAGGAACGGTGGCTTCATAAAAATCACCACTGCAGTGCGAACTTTTGATGAACTATATTAATATCAGGGAAAACATCTAGGAAGATAAAAATATTGTCAAAGTTGCTTCTATGACAAATTTTATTCAATATTATATTACCATTATTGTAGATTTGTTGTGAATACTTCTCACAATTCTATTCCTTATATGCCTTAATAGAAATGTACCCACAACAAAGGGCAGACACTTTTATAACAGTGTAACCTTAAGCAAAGAACAGATGAAGATCATGAGTAACTTAACTGTTCCAAGGCACACATTCCATATTCCACAGAAATACATTTCCAAACAGATGTTTCATGCTTATTCTATTTTTTATTAATAATCCATTTCTAACCCATCCATTCACCCCTCACACCAAGAATATAAAGAAAATAATTCATATTACCCCAAGGAGAAATGTCATTGCTCTATGAAAAAAACAAAAAATGCAAAATACCATTCTATTATCAAATACAGAATTTTCTGGGAAAAAATAAAGTGTTGGATTTATGAAAGCATAAGGATGAGGGGAAATTAAACTGCAGTCTTATAAAGTTTAAACAAGATTTTAAAAAGTATAAAAGACCAATACAATGATGTTTACTTATTTGTTTTAGTTTGGAAGAGAGGGTGATATGAGTTTACAGAACGATTTTTACAGTTATTTTTTTCCTTTGTTAGCAATGAATTCTTACATGAATTCTTGAATAGATTGAAAGTGTGTAAAAGATCCCAATAAAATTTTTTCTTTTGAGCAGTTCTTTGGTGAAAAAATGGATTGGTATCTGAGATATTCCTTTAACAACAACAACAAAAAAAGATGAGAACTAAGCTGGCCAGACAAATGACCCTGTTCTTCCTTTTGGAGAAGGAAATTGGTTATGAGGTACTGTGACATCAAGAGAAGAAATATTATGGCTCAACCAAAAGACGACAAAAAATCGATGATTTTAAAAATATAATCAATACATTGCAAAGGAAAATAAAGTTACTATTAAATTGGATAAAAGTAACTTTTGAGGAGAATATGCTGAATATTGCTAGAGCTTCTCTGAGGAGAAGAGAGTTTCTATTACAAGAGGGTTTTAAAGAAGTCTGTTATGTTTAGATTCTTTTAGGAAATTGCACAGAGTACTATGCAGCCATGAAAATACTATAGATGCTAGTTTTTGAATGATGTTTTGTTTGAAGTATTCTATAGTAGATATTGGGTGTGTAAAAGAGGGAAGAGGGATGTAACATCAATTAGACTCGCAATCTGATTAAGACTAATCACAACTAATTTCATCACAGTCCTTTTTCCTTGTTCATGTAATTCACCACAAGAAGCCCAAGGCTCAGGGTTTTCTTATCATGAGTGACTAAATCATATAAGTACATGTCTGCACTTTATGTAAGCTATAGATTGACTTCCCCAAGGACATACCTAATTTGAAATTGTCATAATTGAGCCAGCTTTAAAAAAAAAAAAAAGACAAAGCGAGGAAAATTACTGCCTACCCTCTTTCATGCCCACCATACCAAATCCTGAAAGGGGAAGATGAAAAGCCATCTTCTTCTTCTTTTTTTTAAATCTATTCTTTTTAAAAAATATATATTTTATTGATTTTTTTTTTTTTTTTTTTTACAGAGAGGAAGGAGAGGGATAGAGAGTTAGAAACATTGATCAGCTGCCCCCTGCACACCTCCCATGGGGATGTGCCCGCAACCAAGGTACATGCCCTTGACCAGAATCGTACCTGGGACCTTTCAGTCTGAAGGCCAATGCTCTATCCACTGAGCCAAACCGGTTAGGGCGAAAAGCCATCTTCTGATCAAGTCTCCTGATAATCACAGGTGGAAGTGATCTCTTTCTGATTGACTGCTCATGGCTGTTTCTCCCTCTTGTTTCTATCACTGCTTTCTACTTTGATTCTCATTTCTGTAAAGTGTATTTCACAATAGGCCAGACTAAAACTTCCTGGGGTGCAGGGCCATATGAGACCCATATTTTTCACCTTTAGCAGTACCTGGCATAGTGCGCTGATAATGGCAAAGAATTCCACCAAGGATCATTGAAATAACATAATTTAGACAGTAGAGTTATTGATGTAAGACCAAAAAAGTAGATAAATAAAAACAGAAAAGTAAAAGCAAGAAAACTAAAGGGAAGGAGAAGATCATGTAGAAGGAAATTTAGCAGGTATGCACCCACTAAAGTGTTACTAAAAAATCCTGTCTGCTGGACTTTCTAGCTCAGACCTGATTACCATTATTAATCAGCAAGGTCCCCCAGAGCCACCTAAGCACTGGTTGTTCAATTGCCCCATTCACACATACTTGGAGCAATTGTGAGATTAAACAAACTTGGAAATATTACTAGTATCAGAGTCCCAGAAGAAATTTTTACAAATCATGAAAAATATGACTATTGCCCCCACACACAGTGAGTGAATGGGTAAAGAAGTTGAAGTCACAAAGTTAAAAAGGAATGGTAGCAGGCAGCTTAGGACTTTTCTGTGGGCATGTCCTCCAACTTTTCTCATAAATAATGCAAGCCAGAGTTAGTACATTAAAGAGAGAAGCAAAATTTCTCACAGGCTGATGAAACCTCAGGAAGGCAGAAGCAAATTTAATATTTAGTATAGTATATATTTATATACTTATATAAATTTAATTTATATAACTTAACTATATATCAAAACAGTTAATATATAAGTTATAATGTAAGCAAGAAGAAATCTATTAATTATCCCTTCATCTGGGTTTTAATTGTACTTTTAAAAAATATGTTTTTATTGATGTTAGGGAGAGAGGAAGGGCGAGGGAGAAACATTGATGGCTGCCTCCTGCATGCCCCCTACTGAGGATCAAGCCCCCAACCCAGTGACCTCTTGATGCATGGGACAATGCTCAACCAACTGAGCCATACTATCCAGGGCTAATTATACTTTTACCAGAGGCCCAATGCATGAAATTCATGTAAGAGTAGGCCTTCCTTCCCCCGGCTGCTGGTGCCGACTTCTGTTTGGCACCCAGGACCTGGGCTTACCACCAGCACCTGGGACCCAGGCTTCCATTGCAGCCCTGGCTTCGTCCAGAAGGTCATCTGGAAGGACATCTGGTCTAATTAGCTTATTATGCTTTTATTATTATAGATAAGCCTGCATTAGATACTATTTACACTGTATTGTAATTTGCTCACATTTAGCATCCCTGCATATATGTATTTAAGTTTCCAAAAAAAAAAAAAAGATCTAGTCAAGGATACTACCTTAGAAATTAGTCCTATATTCAAAATCAGTCTCTACCCTTTCAGTTAACATTAAACAGTTGCTTAACTTCTCTGAGAATTTGTACAATTATAAAATTAAAAATTTGGAAAATTATATTTATCTTCTAGGTTTGCTGAGATGTAAAGAAGGTGCTGTGCACATAATTTCACATTTAATATGTGTTTACAAACAAGTATCATTTAAAATAGGAATAGAAATGTCTGGTACTTAGTCCTATTGCTGAAAACTAGAGTAATCCTTCATGGAAAACAATATTATAAATGTAAAACACGAATGTCTTAAAAATATGGAGAGACAATCCGTTAATAAACAGATAATTCAACATCATGCCTAAGCGACCATCGCAACTGAATGGACGCCCGAACAGGCTGCGTGGGGTCAGTGAGGGGCAACTAAGGGACTGAGCAGCAGATTGCATGGGGCAACCAGGCCGGCGGGGGGTGGGGGCAATGAGGAGTGACCAGGCCGGCAGGCGGGGGCAGTTGAGGGTGACTAGGCTGGCGGGGGGGGGGGGCAGTTAGGGGCAACCAGGTTGGCAGGGGGGGCAGTTGGGGAGACTAGGCCGGCAGGGCGGGTAGTTAGGGGTGATCAGGCAGGCAGGCAGGCAGGTAGGCAGGTGTACCGGATTGTGAGAAGGATGTCTGACTGCCAGTTATTGGGCCTAAACCAGCAGTTGGACATTCCCCAAAGGGTCCCGGATTGGAGAGGGTGCAGGCTGGGCTGAGGGGACCTGCCCCCCATGCACAAATTTTGTGCACCGGGCCTCTAGTAAATATATAAATTCTCAAATAATATTTAATTTGATTACATTCCACTAAAATCTCAAAGGGTTTTTTCTTGATCTTCACAAAGTAATGCTAATATTTAATTGCAAGTTTAAATAAAAGAAAATAGCTCCTCCTGAAAGTCAAAGAGAAAAGCAGGAGGAGGATAGAAGCTACTACTTTGCCATATTACACAGTATCATTGATGGAGGGAAAGACATCAGAACACTGCAGAGAATCCCAAAGCATACACTTACATAATAAATGGAAATAATTATATACCCAGCTACCAATGCAGACTACTGGTACCAAGCAACATATATATTGATATGTTGATAGCTCAATTACTTATAAATAAAATAAAGATAAATAAATCCCTCTCTCACACCATATATCAATCCACTTCAACCTGGCATATGTAAACAATAGGAGCTTTAAGTACCAGTATTGCTTAAGTCTTATGCAAACATAAATAATTTGAATAAAAAAATTCTAGATCATTAAATTAAATGTCTATTTTTTTCCTAAATTTTATTCCTGAGAATACACTTGAGATAAAGGTATAATTTATTGTCTTCTCTCTTTATATTTTTGTTTTTGTTTTGATTATTGCTTAATGCACAACTCCTTGGGGAAAATCAGGTGGTACAAAGGGAAGGGAAAGAGGAGAGAGGGAGATTGAGAATGAATGACTATTTAAGAAATGCTGATGGTATAGACCAGTGGTCGGCAAATTGCAGCTTGTGAGCCACATGCAGCTCATGAGCCGCAGTTTGCCGCTCTGTTGACTAATGAGTTTGCTGACCACTGACCTAGACTCTCGATTCCAATAATTACAGACTGTTGTAGTTCCTTGTGATTAAGCCCCTATCCCAGTGGTCGGCAAACTCATTAGTCAACAGACCGGCAAACCACGGCTCTTGAGCTGCATGTGGCTCGCGAGCTGCAGTTTGCCGACCACTGGGATAGACCTTGATTTTATCCAGACCACAAAATCAGGCTAGGAATCTACCTATCTTTGAGCTGGAATTTAGTTCAATGATTGCCAAGGGGAAGCTTATTAACATGTTTATGTTACTTTCTCACAGAAGGTAAACCTCATGTGGTTGATTTTACTAGTATAAGGATTGACTTTGCCAATTATAATACATTTCCATCTTTTCCTGTAAACTAAATGAGTTAAACTATGGCCATGATTTTCACTCAAATATACACTGAGTGGCCATATTATTATGATAACCCCATCAGTACTTCATGGGGCCACCTTTTGCCTTCAATACTGCAGCGATTCTTCTTGGCATTGACTCCACGAGATGCTGAAAGGTGATGCGAGGAATCTGACACCATGCCTGATGAATAGCACTGTCCAGTTCTGTGAGATTTGATGGTTGTGGAACCAGCTGACTGATGGCTCTTTTAACTTTGTCCCACAAATGCTCAATTGGATTGAGATCTGGTGATTGTGGGGGCCACCTAAGCAAGGTAAAGTCTCCCTCATGTTCTTGAAACCACTCCTGCACAATACGAACACCATGGCATGGCACATCGTCTTGTTGGAAGAAGCCATCTCCACTGGGATACGCCATCAACGTGATAGGATGAACTTGATCAGCAACGATACTTAGGTATGTTGTGCTATTCAGACGTTGTTCCACATGAATTAAAGGGCCCAAATTATGCCAGGAAAGCATGCCCCAAACCATAACACTGCCCCCACCAGCTTGAAGGATTGTACTCATGCATGTGGGGTGCATGCTTTCATGCTGTTTCTGTGAAATTTTCACTCTGCCATCTGCATGATGCAACTGGAAATGTGATTCATCGGACCACGTGACTTTTTTCCAATGCTCGACTGTCCAATCCTTGTGTTCCTGTGCAAATTGGAGATGTTTTATCTTGGTAACTGCAGACAGCAAAGGTGTTCGAACAGGCATTTGGCTTCCATATCCCATACGATGCAGTGTATGGCTAATTTGCCTACAAACATCAGGTGGTCATAATAATCTGGCCAGTCAGTGTATTTAGAATATGAGATAAAATAATAGCATTATTAAAATACTAAAGGCCTGGTGCACAAAATTCAGGCACAGGGGAGGGTTGGGCCCCCAGCCAGGCCTGTACCCTCTCCCAATCCTGGACCCCTCAGGGGATGTCTGACTGCTGATTTAGGCCTGATCCCTTAGGGATCCCTGCAGGATCGGGCCTAAACTAGGAGTAGGATATCCCTCTCACAATCTGGGACTGCTGGCTCCTAACCGCTCACCTGTCTGCCTGCCTGCCTGCCTGCCTGCCTGCCTGTCTGATTCCCCCTAACAGCCTCTACCTCCCTGCATCATCGCCCCTAACTGCTCACCTGTCTGCCTGATCACCCATAACCACTCTGCCTGCCTGCCTGATCACTCCTAATCACTCTGGCTGCCTGCCTGATGACCCCTAACTACTCTGCCTGCCTGCCATATCACCTCTAACCACTTGCCTGCCTGCCATATCACCCCTGTCTCTGCCTTGGCCCCCTACACTACAGCTTCATCCAGAAGATTGTCTGGAAGGACATCCGGAATGATGTCCAGAAGTTCTTTTGGCTGTCTGGTCTGACTAGCATGTTATGTTTTTATTATTATAGATATATCGCACTGAAATCATTTTTATTTTATCCTAATAAATTTTAGTATATCAGATTAAACAGATTGCCTTTAGGTTGAGAATGAATTAAAAGGAGTAAGTAATGTTTTTTGAAAAATCTTAGTAAAGCCTTTAGGTATAATTGCTAGAAACTTAGTATGTGATTGATTTACATGACTAAGTAACAAATCTTTTTGAAAGTTAGGTCATTTCCAATTCCTTGCTATCAATAAAAGTGAAGCATAAAGTAATCAAGTTGTCAGCTGATATAACATTAAAAATAGGTTTTATTTGAAACCATCATGTTATTTGGAATATAATTTAAAAAGCATTTAAAGAACTGAGAAACAATGCTATTACAAAGCTCTTTTTGTTTGTATCTCTTCATTTAAATACATTTTCTCATTATTTACATCTATAATGAAGAACTAGAAAAAGTTCATCCTAGCAGTAAGTAATAATCATCCAGGCATATATAGACTCATTGAAAAACAAAAGCCTTCTCCATATTGTAAAAGATCATTTCAATTTAACTTTTACTGCTTTTTAATAAAAGGCTAATATGCAAATTGTCCCCTCAACTGGGAGTTTGACCTAGAGTTTGACCAGGGGGCAGGGCCGACTAGCCAACCACCCACAGCCCCTCTCCCCACCCGGCACACCCCTGATCACCCCACCACCCCAAGTGGGGGCAGGGACAGCCTGCTAACTGCCCATAGCCCTTCCCCACAGCTGGCCCTGCTCCCAATTGGTCCCCCCTACTCTGATTGGGGGCAGGGCCAGCCTGCCAACTGCCTGCAACCCTTCCCCCCGGCTGGCCAACCTCCTGTGTCCCCTCCCCCTGGCTGGCCTGGCCTGATCCGCCCCTATTGGGGCAGGCCGGCCAGACCTCACCTGTGCATGAATTTGTGCATCAGGCCTCTAGTCTTTAATAATTATTCAGAAAAAATTATCAAAAGGTATTCAGGTTTTATCATTTGTACTCACACTAAGTCAAGGAGAATCTGAACATTATATTCTTCGGTCTCACATCCATATGTGTTTACTAGTATACCATAAAGGGAAGCAAGGAGAAATGTCATGGGGCAGAAACACAGGCAGTGTGCTATTTTTCAACTGTTGAATGATGTCATCAAGATGGCAACATAGGCTGTTCCTGACTTCAGTACCCCTTCACAAGACCAACTAGCAATATCCATACACAAGACACCAGAGTGAAAATCCTGGAACATGGGAGTGAGGCTGAAGCACCCCCTTAGACCACAGAAACAGAGAAAAACACATTGCAAGGCAGAGAGACATTTGGACTCAAGAGACACATACAGACAATGAGAAGAGACAAATGGAGAAGGTGGCCATCTACAACCCAAGGAGACAGGCCTGGGACAAATCCTTTCCTCACAGCCCTCAGAAAGAACCAGCACAGCTGACACCTTTTATCTCAAACTCCTGGTTAAAGAAATGTTAGAGACAAAACAGGAAGGGTTAGGGAATAAAGAGGGTCCATGGGAGAGGAATGCATACATAAATGGCATAAATAACTCCAAGATGCCAAAATGCTTATCTTACTTGTACAAAGGATAGAGAAATGCCACAGGATAAGGGGGGAGGAAGGCATACATTCACAGAAGATATATAAAAGTCACCGGATATTGGGAAGAAGGAAACATATTTACACAGAAGATAAAGAAATGTTGCAAGATAAGGGGAGATAAGAGGGGGCCACCATTAGGACTTTGAGCTTTGAAGCTGATACTATGTAATAGAATGACCACTGAGGAAAGCAAGGGGGTCCATTTTGGGGACACCCCTGCTCAGATGGAGTTTGTATAGGCTTCCAATAAACATCCACATTGTTTTATTAAATAAATCTGTTAGTCCACAGATTAATTCTTCATCTTCATCGGACAAAAATCCATGAGAAGACGTCTGCACCCCAAACCCCACGTTTTACTGGCCTCCAGAATTGTGAAATGATACATTTCTGTTGTGCAAGCCAAAACTAAAACAAAACACATATGCATTTACATAATGGCTTATATTATTGTTAATCTACTTAACATCTATATAGGTGGGACATGTTATTTTAAAATATTCAATATTTCAGTGAATATTTTCAAGTAAGTGTATAAAGGAGGAGAAAATAAAGTTAAGATGAACTATTCCTCCATCTTGGATTCAAGTAAATCCCACATCAGCATTCAGAGTAGAACAAAAAAGGCAGAATGATTCTGAACCTGCAATGCTACAGCAGGACTCACAGCAATGATTTCATCATCAGGTGCAGGAGATAGGTGAGCAAATTAAATTGGCCATCACAGGCTGTGGGGAAATGTTAGTTTATCTATATATATAAAATGCTAAGCAACTAGCCGACTGGTAACTATGATGCACAATGACAGCCAGGGGACAGACGCTCAACCCATAGGCATGGAAACATGGAACAGACTAATGAATCTCAGAGGGAAGGGGGAGGGAGGAGGGTGGGAAGAGATTAACCAAAGATCTTATATCCACACTAGAGACCCCATGCATGGAATCATGCACAGGTGGGGTCCCTTGGCCTGGCCTGTGGGGATCAGGCCAAAATCAGCTCTCTAATATCTCCCAAGGGGTCCCAGATTGCAAAAGGGCAGTTCTCAGGTGACACATCCCAGAATCAGGCTTCCTCCTCTCTGATTCCAGGTGCCTCACCTGAGAACCACAGCTGCAAAGTCATCGCAGCTTGGCAGTTCCTGCATTGAGCATCTGCTCCCTGGTGGTCAGTGCACATCATAGCTAACAGTTGGTCAGTAGGCTGGTCAGGCACTTAGGCTTTTATATATATAGATTACTAGTGGTCCAGTGCATGAAATTCATGCACAGGGGGCGGGGTGTCCCTCAGCCTGGCCTGTACCCTCTTCAATCTGGGACCCCTTGGGGGATATCCGACTGCCGGTTTAGGCCCGATCCCATAGGGGATCGGGCCTAAACCAGCAGTCAGACATCCCTCTTGTAATCCAGAACCACTGGCTCTTAACCGCTCACCTGCCTGCCTGCCTTATCGCCCCTAATCACTC
This sequence comes from Corynorhinus townsendii, assembly GCA_026230045.1. Classification (NCBI taxonomy): domain Eukaryota; kingdom Metazoa; phylum Chordata; class Mammalia; order Chiroptera; family Vespertilionidae; genus Corynorhinus; species Corynorhinus townsendii. The sequence continues at coordinate 135,551,809 of JAPDVU010000004.1, forward strand.
TGCCTGCTTCATTCTCGCCCCCAATTGTTTCCCCCCACTGGCCTGCTTCCCCTCCTCTCCCCCCCCCGCCCCAACTGGCCCAATTGCACTCAACTGCCCTCCTGCCAGCCTGCTCGCCCCAAACTTTCCCCCCTTGCTGGTCTGATCACCCACAACTAGCCCCCTCCCGCCGACCTGCTCACCCCCCAACTTACCTGATTGCCCCCAACTGCCCCCCACTGCCAGCCTGCTCACCCCCAACTACCCTCCCCTCCTGGTCTGATCACCCCTAACCGCCTCTGCCTTGGCCCCACCACCATGGCTTTGTCTGGAAGGACATCTGGAAGGTCTCCCAGTCTAATTAGCATATTACCCTTTTATTAGTATAGATATGTAGATAAACCCAATTTTATTCAGTGGATGTCATGTAAAAGGTAGCTATTATACTCATTCTTCAAACTTTGAAACGCTCCTTAGAGTTGTATTTCAAATACCTGTTATTCTTCCTAACTGTTTGAGCATTGGTTCAGAGTTCTCTTCTCTTCAAACAACTCCAACATTGATTTTGAAATAAAAGCTTCCCTATGGGATTCAGAAGGTTTTACAGTGCCTCAGTGTGAAGCACTAAACCTGAACTTTTAGGAATTTGTTTTATAACCTTGAGGTGTCTTAGGCATGCATGTTTGTAACCCTGGTTGATAGACCCTGTTGACATAAAACACTCAATTTGTTTTCACTTTTTTCTTTAGGTGACCAAGCTGACTCACCCGAGGAACCTGTTCATTTGATTTAGTTGGATCCGATTGTGCCCAATACTTACAGGTCAACACACACAAACAAATGTTTTTTAAATAACTGTGACTGACTCAATTTTTTGGGCCTCAATTGCTTGAACAATTTACGCACATAAGAAAATAATTACCTACTCAGTTATCAAGCATGTTATCAGTGTTAAATGCATCAATGAATGTGCACCTATGAAATGTCTTCAAATGTTTGCTAATACTGAAAAATTCTGTGTTTAAATTATTTGTGTACTATTCGGGACATAGTAGATAAATTTTTTTTTTAAAAGTTAAAGGTTTTTTAAAAAGACAGTAAAAGCAAAAAAATAAATAATACTGCCCTCTATCATGGTCTACACTTAATGTAAAATTTTATAAAAGAAAAAGTGATTATTTATAAAAATAGAATCATTATATTAAACTAGAGGCCTGGTGCATGAAATTTGTGCATAGGGGTCCCCTCAGCCCAGCCTGCACCCTCTCAAATCCAGGACCCCTTAGGGGATGTCCGACTGCCAGTTTAGGCCCTCAGGGGATGTCCGACTACTGGGTCTAAACTGGCAGTCGGACATCCCTCTCACAATCCTGGACCGCTGTTTCTTAATCACTCACCTGCCTGCCTGGTTGCTCCTAACTGCCCCCCCTCCCCCTGCTGGCCTGGTCTCCCCCAACTGCCCCTCTCTGCCAGCCTGGTCACCCCCAACTTCCCCCAACTGCCACCATGCTGGCCTGGTTGCCCCCAACTGCCCCCCCCCCACCAGCCTGGTTGCCCCTCATGGACCCCCTGCCAGCCTGGTCGCCCAAGCAGCCTGCTTGTTCAGTCATTTGGTTGTCCCTCACTAACCCCCCTGCCAGCCTGGTGGTAGGCAGCCATTTGTGAGGGTGTGATGGTCAATTTGCATATTATGTCTTTATTATATGGGATAAAATATAATAAAATCAATAAAATAGTCATGCAAATTTTATACGTTTTTCCCTATGCAAACTAGTATCCATTAGAAATCATAATAAAAAAGCAATCTCTAACACATTATTAAAAAATTGGGGTGGTGGGCACACATGCAATATACAGATCATGTATCATAGCAATGTTCACTTGAACCTATATAATCTTATTAATCAATGCTACCCGAATAAACTCAATTTAAAAATAAAATGAAAGGTATCTTCATTTTTTCAAATAGTGTAATAACTAAGAAAAATTAAAAAGCAATGGGTAAGAATGTTATGAATAAAAATAACTGAATAGTAGCACTGATGTAAAGTATTAGCTGCCTATAATTTAAGTACATCTCTGACAAAATTTTTATCCATTGGAATAACCAATGAGTAACACCTCCTTAAATCCTGCAAAGAGGTATAAAATATATAAGCAGTAAGTTCCAGAAAAAATAGACTGAAGGACACAACATTATTTAGGATAAAGCAGAGCCAAATCATACTAAAATATCTCATTCTTGAAGGCAATATAATTATTTCAAATATGCATGAAATTTTAAAGTTTCACAATATATAGAGCAAAAGTTGATCTAAACATTTTGAGTTGTCAAATTCAACATCATATTGAGTTTTCTACACCAATTCTTCAATTATAATTATATGCTAAACATGAAAAAATATACTGATGATATCTAAGACTTGAGCAACATAATAGGCGTTATCTACTAACTGTATACAGAGGTGTATGTGCCTCCAGATGCTCTGATTGAGTAAATACATTTCTATTGGTTGAATCAACAAAGCATTGGTTTTCAAATGTTTTGCATATTATTCCTCAGCAATGTACAGAACACTGTTCCCAATATTCAAAAATTATATATCTATGTAATAATTTTTTAGACATTCCATACATTTATCACATATATCAGACCATCAAGCAAATTTCAACACATCTCATCATTACATCAAGTCATCAGTATTGTCAGACTATAGTCTCTTAATTAGGTGCAATTAAATGAATTAGAAAAGAAACATTGAATGATACACACAACACACAATGGAATATTATTCAGCAATAAAAATGAATGAAGGGAGAGGAGAAAAATGGCGGCAGAATAGACAGATGTGTTCCGAGCCTTGTCCTGGAGCAGAAAGAAAGAACAGCTGGATATTTGGAGGAGAAACCAAGAGGGTGGTATAGGTAAGCACCTAAACTGCTGCCTCACACAACAATTTCAAAACTACAACTAAAAGACAAAATGGACACCATCCAGAACCACAAGAAAGCTGGCTGAGTGGAAATTCTACAACTAGAAGAAAAGAGAAAAGCTCATGGAGAATTGGAGGAACGGCAAAGGGTTGAAGTACAGCAAAGGGTCTTTGTGCGCAGGGAGAGGAAGGGCGGCTGAGAGCCTGGCTGACTTTCTCTGGCAGGAAGGGGAAGGAAGCCCCCGACTGCACTGAACCCCAGTTTCGGGTGAAACCCCATGGACCCAGGCTCATACATGGGGAGTCTGGACTGTCACATAGAGAGAAAGGCACTCGGAAACTCAGAGACCTGGGGGAGGAGGTCTGGAGGCATGTGCGCGAGTGTGCATAAAGACTGAGAAGATTGCCAAAGTCTTTTCCTAGCAGAAGGGAGTTGGAAGCTCCTGACTGCACTGAACCCCAGTTCTCACGGCACTGAACCCCAGTTCCAGGTGAGCCCCTGGGGACCGATGCTCTTGCAGGGGGAATTTGGACTCTCGGGCGGAGTCTCGGGAGGCGGGGAAGGCAGAGGTCTGGAGGCTCGCACAGGCAAGGGCAGGTCTGACTGGAAGCCAAGACTGCCTGCTCCACCCTGAGACTCCACCCCATCCAAGCTGAACACAGAGGCTTTTACAGTTTGGCAAGTCTAATCCTATAAGACTGTCTCCAGCACCGAACTTCTCCCAGCGTAGACACAGCTGATCCTCACAGCCAATTGGCCTGGAGGTCAATTCCTCCCAGCGATACCAACAACAGTCAAGACTTAACTACAACAAGGCTGTACACACAGTCCACAAAGGAATGCACCAAGAGTGTCCATCTCAGGTTAACTGGGGAGGCTGAGCCACTGGCCATATAGGAAACCTAGCACACAAACTACCCTACCAACTCAGGGAAGCAGTGAAAATGCAGTGACAAAGAAACATCACAAACTAAAGAAATGGAGGAAAACAAACGACTGGATATAGAATTCAAAACCACGCTTATAAGGCTTTTCAAGAATATCCTAGAAAACACCGATAAATATAACGAGACCCTTGAAGATATGAAAAAGGACCAAATAGAAATGAAACATACACTGACTGAAATAAAAAATATTATACAGAGACCCAACAACAGACTAGAGGAACACAAGAATCAAGTCAAAGAATTGAAATACAAACCAGCAAAAAAACACTCAACCGAAAAAGCAAAAAGCAAAAAAAATCCAAAAAGTTGAAGATAGTGTAAGAAGCCTCTGGGACAACTTCAAGCGTACCAACATCAGAATTATGGGGGTGCCAGAAGAAGAGAGAGAGCAAGATACTGAAAATCTATTTGAAGAAGTAATGACTGAAAACTTCCCCCACCTGGTGAAAGAAATAGACTTACAAGTCCAGGAAGTGCACAGAGAACCCCAAACAAAAGGAATCCAAAGAGGACCACACCAAGACACATTATAGTTAAAATGCCAAGAGCAAAAGACAAAGAGAGAATATTAGAAGCAGCAAGAGAAAAACAGTTAATTACCTACAAGGGAGCACCCATACTATTGTCAGCTGATTTCTCAACAGAAACTATGCAGGCCAGATGGGAGTGGCAAGAAATCTACTAAGTGATGAATAGCAAGAACCTACAACCAAGATTACTCTACCCAGCAAAGCTATTATTCAGAATTGAAAGGCAGATAAAGAGCTTCACAGATAAGAAAAAGCTAAAGGAGTTCATCACCACCAAACCAGTATTATATGAAATGCTGAAAGGTATTCTTTAAGAAGAGGAAGAAGAAAAAGTTAAAGATAAAAATTATGAACAACAAATACATATCTATCAACAAGTGAATCTAAAACTCAAGCGAATTAAAAACCTGAGGAACAGAATAAACTGGTGAATATAATAGAATCAGGGGCATAGATAGGGAGTGGACTGATAATTCTCAGGGGGAAAGGGGTATGGGGGGTGCAGGAAGAGACTGGTCAAAAATCGTACACCTATAGGTGAGGACAGTGGGGGGAAGGTAAGGGCAGAAGGTAGGGTGGGAACCAGGTGGAGGGGAGCTATGGGGGGAAAAAGGAGAAACAACTGTAATAATCTGAATAAAGATTTATTTTAAAAAATGGGAGGGCGGGCAGGTGAAGGCATGTACTGGGAGGTAGGGGAGGTCGGGGGGAGATCAATGGGGGAAAAAAAGGAGACATATGTACTACTATTTGTAATACTTAAAACAATAAAAAAATGGTAAAAAAAATGAAATAAAAATAAAATAAAAAATAAAAATACAAAAAAAAAAAAAAAAGAAAGAACAGCTGAGGGTCACACGAGGAGTGTTTGTTGGCATGTTAAGGGACAGCTAAACTCCAGGAGAAGGTGGGGGACTGCTAGACAGGTTCCCTGACTGTGCAGCCCCCACTGTGGCTGGGTCCCCTCCCGGACCTATGGGCTCAGAGGCGGAGACCAAGCCATCTTGATAGGGAAAGTGTAGCTTATCAGAAGCCTGAAAATCCACAACTGCAGCAACCACCGAACAGTTGCGAGCCCCAGAACACTGGTCCCCAATTGGTGCAAACTCGTGGATTCAAAGGAGCTCTTCATTCCACCACAGAAAGTTCAAATTTTGCCTGGGATAAGGTGAGGTCTCTGGTTCTGGTGGGAGAGAGAAATGTGCATTTTGTGGCTGCTGGAGAACCAGGGAAGTCTGTGCCTAGAAAAATCCATGGCTGTTGGGGCTGGCATAAACTGTGAATGTGGAAGGGGGGCCTCAGAGCTGCTAACAGAAGGGATCCCTAAAAAGCAACCCATTTTGATCTGATGTGCAGGGACAGCCTAAGAATTTCAAACGTGTGCTGGCTGCTTAGACTTGAGCGCAGACCCATTGTTTGGGCACTTGGGCTTTTTCCTCTTTAAATCCTTGCTTCTGTTTACTAAGCCCAATACATAGGATCACCCAGTTGGGGACACCCTGGGAGACTGCAGGGTAAAGTTGTTTTTCTGGAATCTGGGGGTCTGAGCGGGGCGTGACCATCAGAGAACCAGCTCTGAGGCAGCCCACTTCCAAAAACCGGTATTGAGTGCTACAGGGATAAACACAGGCTAGAGAGGCCATAAATAGACAAGGAAGTCAATCCATAAACACTGCCACCCAGGGGCTGACTCACAAATTGACTCTTGTGTAATCAAAAATAAAGGAATACGAGAAATTAAGACACCGCCTGCTTAAAAATCAGGACTGGCTTACAACACTGAGGAACAGTGGAATGCAGGGAACTGCAATACTGTCCGGACTGAGAAACAGGTGTGCCAAACAGAACAATAGAGCAAGTGAATGACCTTCACTATTGCACTTTATATATTTCTTTTTATTTTCATTTTTTGCATCTTTTACTTAAGAAACTATTTTTTTCCTCACTTGATTTTACCTTTTTAATTATTACATTTTTATTTTCAATCTGTATTATTATTACTACTATTTCAACTTTTTTTTTAAAAGTGTCATTTTATTTTCTGTTTATTTTACTTTGGGACTAGTGTTCTCCATTCTATTTTCATCTTTCCGTTAGCATCGTTTTACTCTATCTCAACTCTACCTTTATGCCATCACTCTCTTTCTAACTTTTCCCCTTTTGGTGTCCTGTTTATCTTACCCCTTTCCTGCTTTAGATTTTCCCTATTCTTTCTGTTTACCTCCTGTTAAAATTTCACCCTACATATATACCTAATTTCCAATCCCCTGCTCCAGGTCCATACACACCTCTCTCTTCGCTGTCTTAACTACCCAAAAATTGTTTTTCTCTCTGTCCTTTAGATGTTGTTTGCTTGAATGTTGATTATATCAAATTTTTATGCTTTTTTGTGAGATTATTTTGCTTATTCTTTTGTTTTTGTTTCTTTTTTTTTGTTGGTTTTGTTTTTGTTTGTTTCTTGCATCTGTTTTCCCTTGTCTTTCTTGATATTAGTTGGTGTAGTAGTTTGTATTAATCCCCAGGTACTTGTGGCTGGCATTTGCTGGGATTAGTGGTTGTTCTATTGGATTTTTCTCCCCATATATGTAGTTTATTTCCCTTTCCTCTCTTAGTCTCTTTCTTGTCTCTCATCTTTTTTCTTTCTTTTCCCAATTTCATTTTGACACTCCTTTTATTCTTTCTTTTTCCTCTTCTTCATTCTCTCCTATCCCCTAATTTGCCTTTCTCTGGTGGTCACCTTCATTGGAGGTTATTAATATCCTGAATACATTTCTGTTCAGTGCCTTGTGTGTTGTACCTGGTTGTGTTGTATTTTGTACCTTTAAGTTAACGCAGGAGAGAGAGAACTACATAACCAGACATCTGGAGAAGAGAGAACATGGGGAGATGAAGAAACAGCCCGCATATGAAAGAAAAGCAGGCATCACCAGAAAAGGAAGTAAACGAAATTGAGGCAAGCAACCTGCTAGAGAAAGAATTCAGAGAAATGGTCATAATGTGGCAGAAAAGAATGGAAGACAAATTCGACAATATGAGTAAGAACCAAGAGGAAATAAAGAACCAAGAAGAAATGAAAAATGACATTACTGCTGTAAAGAACTCAATAGAAAGCATCAAGAGTAGACTAGAAGAAGCAGAGGACCGCATCAGTGATGTAGAAGACAAGATGGAAAAAAATACCCAAGTAGAGCAGCTTATAGAAAAAAAAAATTAAAAAGCAGGAAGAGAGCCTAAGGGAACTTTGGGACAACACAAAACAAACAACATCCGCATAATAGGGGTTCGAGAAGGAAAGGAAACTGAGCGAGGAATACAAAACCTGTTTGAAGAAATAATGACAGAAAACTTCCCTGATATAGGGAAGAAAAAACCCACACAAATCCAAGAAGCTCACAGAGTCCCAAGCAAAATGAACCCCAAAAGACCAATGTCAAGGCACATTATAATTAAATTGCCAAACACCAGTGACAAAGTAAGAATCTTAAAAGTGGCCAGGGAGAGACAGAAAGTTATATACAAAGGAACGCCCATCAGACTAGCAACTGATTTCTCAACAGAACCTCATCAGGCCAGAAGGGAATGGAATGAAATATACAAAGTCATGCAAAGGAAGGGTCTGAATCCAAGAATACTGTACCCAGCAAGGCTATCAATCAAAATTGAAGGTGAAATCAGGAGCTTCACAGACAAAAAAGGACTAAGGGAATTTATTACCACAAAACCAGCAATGCAAGAAATGCTAAAGGGTCTGCTGTAAAAAAAAAGAAATAGGAAGCGAAGAAGGAACACAGGGGTAAAGAATAAAAATGGCAACAATTATGTACCTATCAATAATAACTTTAAATGTAAATGGATTAAATGCCCCAATCAAAAGACATAGGGTAACAGAGTGGATAGGAAAACATGATCCATATGTCTGCTGTCTCCAAGAAACCCACCTCAGAAAAAAAGACACACACAGACTGAGGGTGAAGAGATGGAAAAAGGTTTTCCAGGCAAATGAAAATAAAAAAAAAAGCTGGGGTAGCAATACTTATATCTGACAAATTAGATCTCAAAGTGAAGGACATAACAAGAGATCAGGAAGGCCACTTCATAATACTAAAGGGAGCAATCCAACAAGAAGAAATAACTCTGGTAAACATACATGCACCCAATACAGGAGCACCCAGATACATTAAAAATCTCTTGGAAGATATTAAGGGAAAGATTAAGAGCAATACAATCATAGTAGGAGACTTTAATATCCCGCTATCACCATTGGACAAATCCTCTACATGAAAAAACCAGCAAAGAAACATCAATCCTAAATGACTCACTAGACCAGATGGAATTAATTGACATCTTCAGAACATTTCACCCCAAAGCCACAGAATATACATTCTTCTCAAGTGCACATGGCTCATTTTCAAAGATAGACCATATGTTGGGACATAGGCAAAATCTCTTCAAATTCAAGAAGATAGAAATCATATCAAGCATCTTCTCAGACCACAGTGGCTTAAAACTGGAAATCAACCACAATAAAAACAATCCAAAGAAATCAAACACATGGAGACTAAACAGCATGCTATTAAACAATGACTGGGTTACCGGAGAGATCAAGGAAGAAATAAAAAAACATCGTGGCAACAAATGACAATAAAAATACAACAATCCAAAATCTATGGGACACAGCGAAAGCAGTCTTGTGAGGGAAGTTCAGAGCTCTACACATACTGCAAAAAACAAGAAACAATGGTAATAAATTACCTAACCCTAAACTCAAAGAGTTAGAAAAAGAGTAACAAGAAAAGCCCAGCGTAAGCAGAAGGAAGGAAATAATAAAGATCAGAGCGGAGATAAATGGCATTGAGACCAAAGAAACAATACAAAAGATCAACAAAACCAAGAGCTTGTTCTTTGAAAGGATAAACAAGATTGATGAACCTCTAGCCAGGCTCACCAAGAAGCAAAGAGAAAGTCCCAAATAAACAAAATCAGAAATGAAAGAGGTGAAATAACAACAGATCCCGCCGAAATACAAAGGATTGTTAAAAAATACTACGAACAACTCTATTCCAACAAACTGGACAACCTGGAGGAAATGGACATATTCCTAGAAAAATATAACCTTCCAAAACTCAACCAGGAAGAATCTAAACAGCTCAATATGCCAGTAAGTATGGAAGAAATTGAAGCAGTCATCAAAAAGCTTCCAGCAAACAAAAGCCCGGGGCCAGACAGCTTCCCAGGAGAGTTTTACCAAACATTCAAGGAAGAACTAAAACCTATCCTCCTCAGACTATTCCAAAAAATTCAAGAGGAAGGAACACTTCCAAGCTCCTTCTATGAGGCCAGCATCACCCTAATACCAAAACCAGATAAAGACAACACAATGAAAGAGAATTACAGGCCAATATCCCTCATGAACGTAGATGCCAAAATCCTCAACAAAATTCTAGCAAATCAGATCCAGCAGTGCATCAGAAAGATCATATACCATGACCAAGTAGGATTTATCCCAGGAATGCAAGGATGGTACAATATCTGCAAATCAATAAACATGATACATCACATTAACAAATTCAGAGATAAAAACCACATAGTTATATCAATTGATGCAAAAAAAGCATTTTACAAAATCCAACACCCTTTCTTGATAAAAACTCTCAACAAGGTGGGAATAGAAGGATCATACCTCAACATGATAAAAGCTATATATGACAAACCCACAGCTAACATCACACTCAATGGGCAAAAACTAAAACCATTTCCCCTAAGAACAGGAACAAGACAGGAATGCCCACTCTCACCACTCCTGTTCAACACAGTACTGGAAGTATTAGCCACTGCAATTAGACAAGAAGAAGAAATAAAAAGCATCCAAATTGGGAAAGAAGAAGTAAATCTGTCCTTATTTGCAGATGACATGATATTGTACATAAAAAACCCCAAAGACTCCATAAAAAAACTAACAGACTTAATAAATGAATTCGGCAATGTAGCAGGATACAAAATTAACGCCAAGAAAGCTATGGCATTTCTATACACCAATAATGAACTTACAGAAAGAGAGACTAAAAAAGCAATCCCATTTACCATCGCACCAAAAAAATTAAGATACCTAGCAATAAACTTAACCAAGGAGGTAAAATACCTATACGCGGAAAAGTACAGGACACTGAAAAAAGAGATAGAGGAAGATGCAAGCAGACGGAAGAACATACCATGTTAATGGATTGGTAGAATCAACATCATTAAAATGTCCATACTACCCAAAGCAATCTATAGATTCAATGCACTCCCCATTAAAATACCAATGGCATATTTCACAGACCTAGAAAGAACTCTTCAAAAATTCATCTGGAATAAAAAAAGACCCCAAATAGCCACGGCAATCCTGAGAAAGAAGAATAAAGTAGGACGGATCTCAATACCAGATTTCAAGCTGTATTACAAAGCCACTCTTCTCAAAACTTGTGTGGTACTCGCACAAGAACAGACATATAGATCAATGGAATAGAATAGAGAATACAGATATTGACCCAAACCATTATGCTCAAGTAATATTTGACAAAGGAGGCATGAACATTCAATGGAGTCAAGACAGTCTCTTCAATAAATTGTGTTGGGAAAATTGGACAGATACATGCAAAAAAAAATGAAACTAGATCACCAACCTACACCATACACAAAAATAAATTCAAAATGGATACAGGACTTAAACATAAGACAGGAAACCATAAAAATACTAGAGGAATCCACAGGCAGCAAAATCTCAGACATTTGCCAAGAGAACTTCTTCACTGTTACTACCCCTAGGGCAATGGAAGCTAAAGAGAAAATAAACAAATGGGACTACATCAAAATAAAAAGCTTTTTCACAGCAAAAGAAACCATCAACAAAACAACAAGAAAGCCCACTGTATGGGAGAACATATTTGCAAATGTTATCACTGATAAAGGTTTAATCTCCAACATCTATAGGCAGCTTATACAATTTAATAAAAGGAAGATAAATGATTCAATAAAAAAAAATGGGCAACATACCTAAATAGAATCTTTTCGAAAGAAGACAGAAGGAAGGCCAAGAGACACATGAAAACATGCTCAAAGTCACTAATTATCAGAGTTGCAAATCAAAACGACAATGCGGTGCCATTTCACACCTTTCAGAGTGGCTACCATCAACAAATGAACAAACGACAAGTGCTGGCCAGGATGTGAAGAAAGGGGAACCCTCGTGCACTGCTGGTGGGAATGCAGACTGGTGCATCCACTGTGGAGAGCAGTATGGAGTTTCCTCAAAAAACTGAAAATGGAAATCCCATTTGACCCAGTAATCCCACTCCTAGGAATATATCCTAAGAAACTAGAAACACCAATCAGAAAGGATATATGCACCCCTATGTTCATAGCAGCACAATTTACAATAGCTAAGATTGGGAAACATCCTAGGTGCCCATCAGCAGATGACTGGATCAGAAAACTATGGTACATCTACACAATGGAATACTATGCTGCCATAAAAAAGAAGGAATACTTACCATTTGTAACAACCTGGATGGAATTGGAGAACATTATGCTAAGTGAAATAAGCCAGTCAATGAAAGAAAAATACCACTTGATCTCACTCATTTTTGGATAATAAAAAAATACATTATAAACGGATGAACAAAAAGACAGATACAGAGGCAGTAAAGCATCAAACAGACTGTTAAATTACAGCGGGAAGGTTAGGGTGAGGTGGGGGAAATAGGAGATCAATCGAAGGACTTATATGCATGCATATAAGAATCACTGACGGATGCAAAACATTGGGGGGGTGAGGCATGTATGGGAGTGGGGTGGGGGGGCGGGGGGACAATGGTAAGATATGTACACATATAATACCTTAATAAAAAATGAATGAAATTTTGCCATTTGCAACAGCATGGATGGACCTCAAGGAAGTTTGCTAAGTAAAATAAGTCAGAGAGAGACAAACATTATATGTTTTCACTTATACATACATGGAATCTATAAAAAATACACAAATAAATGAATAAACAAAACAAAATAGAAATATACCCATGGATATAGAGAACAATTAGATGACTGCCAAAAAGGAAAGAGACAAAGACATGGGAATATTTCTTCAAAATATTCTTTTAAATAATAAAAAATAAAATCATATCTAAATACCTTATAAATTCAAAACAAAATCATACTTGAAAATCTAATTAAAGAGTGTTTTTAATAAATGAGATAATTACAGAAATGAAGAATGTCATTTACAAAGGAAACCTGTGGAAGCAGCAATGGACAGTCTTTGGAGATCAAAATATTCTTACAGATAACACATCCTTTGGGATGAGAAGAAACTGTTCAGGGAAGGAGTGGGCCATCTATAAGACAAATGTTGCAAAATACATTGCAAGGCAATTGCTTACTTTTTTCTTATTTGTGTTTCATGGTTTTTTTGTTTCTGTTTTTGTTTTTTTGTTTTGTTTTGTAAGTCCAGAGGCAATTATTTTACTGAGAAAGATTAGAATTTTAGGATTAGAATAAAAGGGAGTTTTTGGTTTTGTTTTGTTTTTTAGCTTTGAAATTCTAAAAGAGGTTAGTGAAGCCCAATTCAAAAGAGACTTAATAACTAGGTTTTTAGATTCTAAAATTCAGGCAGTTGAAAGTTAAAATACGTTCTGTGTTTTTTAAGGGCTCAATCAAATAGCAAAACTTAATTCTCAGAAGATTTTTTATGGTCATGTTTATAAGCCATGATACAATGGGAGACATAGATACATCATTGAATTATCCAGAAAATGCCTATGGTCTGGACAAGAATAACACAAGGTATGTGGACCTTATAGCTGAGTGCCATAGCAAATACTATTGTCAGGACAACAATAATATATGCCCATTCTCAAGGAACAGACACAGCAAGTCATAGTAGATGCTGGTCAGAAGACGAACCAAAGACCAGGCAGATCAAGACATATTAGAGATGCCACCACTAGCCTTGATGACAATTCAGGACTCTACACCCCTTCTAATGCTAAATATTTTCCTTCCAGCTCAGAGGGATTAAAAAGAAAGATCATTAAGATGGGACAATATCCCTGAGATTAGGTTTGAATTTTAAATTAACTCGTCTTAAATGCAACACTGATTGAGAAATTAACCTTATGAGACTGCTTTAACTTGAATGGCACAGAGTGTCTTTAAAGAGATGATATATTCTCCTCTATTGATTTGAAATAAGAGTTCAGGGGCAACTTGATTTCAATTATAGAAAAAAAAAAAACACCACATTGTAGTTCTATGCATCACAGTAGTAGCACATACTTTTATAATATGTGGTTCATGTAAAAATGGAAGGTTTACTGTGTAAAATGGCTATTTCATTTTAACAGAATGAGAATTTGATTTTATTAATAAATGGGGAAAGAAGTTTAGAAAACTAATCAGAGAAAATTATGAAATAAGAGACATGTTATGATGTAGAATGCGGCTTTCATTCTTTGGGTAATGGAAATTGATTGAGAATTTTAAATAGTAAAATAGCCCTGCCCAATGTGGGTCAGTTGTATGATACACACAAACACACAATGGAATATTATTCAGCAATAAAAATAAATGAAAGGTAACTGGGTCTATTGCTGGTCAGGATACATATACCGGGTTGCAGGTTCAATCCTTTGTCAGGCTGACTGCAGGAGGCAACCGATCGATATTTCTCTCCCTCTCCCATCCTCTCTCTTTCTCTCAAAAAAAGAAAAATAATAAATAAATAAAAAAGGGAAATAATCCTATTTCTTAAGTTTATTAATATATAATTAACATACAGCAATAATCACTTTTTAGTGTACAGTTTTATGAGCTTGTTTCTAGTTTTTGTGATATAATAAATATAACTATATACACATGTATGAATGTAAGTTTTCATGTCTCTTAATTGGACATCAAAAATTGGGATTGCTGGGTCATATGTTAATTATATGTTCACCTTTACTAGCAATTGTCAAAATATTTTCTAAAGTTGCTTAGCCATTTTTGCATTCAAGCCTGTAATCATTGAGTTTAGTTGCATTACTACTATATGTATGTCTTTGATTTGAGATATTCTTAGGTTTGCAGAGGTATTTTATTGTCATTTGAATTTGCATTTTCCTAATGATTAATGATATTGAGCACCCATATTTGTTACTTTTTTTTCTTCCACATTTAGTTTGGATATTAAACATTGTTAATTATATGTCCTCCATATATCTCTCTGGTGAAGTGTCTCCACACCGTTTGCATGTTTTATTGGGCTGTTTCTTATTAAGTTTTCAGTGAGCTATATATATTTTGGGTACACATACTTTTTCATATTTGTCTTTAGCCAAATTTTACCCCCCTCCCCCCCCCACTCCCCGTCTATGATTTGTCTTTTCAGATTGGGTTTGTGTGTTTGGGATCTGGATTCAATTTTTAGAATGAACTAGAATGGTCAAGATTGGAAGCAGGGAGTCTACAGTTGCATTTAACTGAAGAAACTAAACAGAATATAATGAATGATAGTAAACACACAGAATCAATAGAAGCTGCTAATTTGGATTTCAGGAAGATGGAGAAAGAGGAATAAAATTATGAATTAGGACTCTTTCCGAAATAAATGAAAAGAAAGTGTATTAATATAATAAACATATTGAGGGAAAAACTTTTTTCATTTGTTTATTCCATTTTATTTTCATTTTTAAAATGTGAGAAATTATATGAGAATTTGTTTAAGAGTGTCTAACTTTATATTTGCCATGATGGTTGCTCTGGTCAGATTTTGACACACATGTTGGTTATAAACTTCTCCTGGGATGAGAAAACTCTCTAGTAAAATGTCAGTTTCTTGATATCTAGCCTTATCTGTGCATCTCACCCGAATGTGACAGTTTCTAGGCAAGTATTTAGCATATAGGAAGTACTTGGTGATTAATATGAATATACTAATGTCACATGTTGATATGTTTTCCGTACTCTCAATCATGTGTTCACTAATATTCTGGTGTCTACCTTAGACTGAGCTACTTCCATGTCCATTTCTTATGCTGTTTTTTTTTCAACTTGGCCTACATTTACACAATCCTTGTTCTTCTTTCTTTTAAATACTACTGAATCTGTATAGTGGCCCAAACGAATATCATATTGCTGCTCCTAAAATGTACTATTAATGATATTCAATACAATTATAAATCTGAGGTGAACTTTTAGGAGTTTCTGAATATGTTAATGAATTCACCACAACAAACTTTTCCTGTATTCAAATTAACTCATTTTACTCTGTGTCAGATTAGGTCACTTTATCCTGTTTTCAAATTAGCTCACTTTATCCTATCTTCAAATTAACTCACTTTAACCTGTGTCCAAATTAACTCACTATGAACAGAATACAAAGATTAAAAATAAAGTGAAACAGTGAATCCTCTAAAACTTCCTCATATGTTAGCATTTGTTTTTGCCTTATCAGAAAATAGTCTGCATTTTATTCACCTCAAAGAAACTAATGTCCCAAGGACACTGGAATAAGAATTTTGACTTACCTTTCATGGACTGCCTACACTTTAACGAGTAGATTGAAATCTAATTGCAACATTTTTAACCCCATTTTACCAGATAGTGTTTTATTTCAATGGTATAAGTTTTAAGATCTGTAAATTAAGAAGTTTAAGACAGTTTTGAAGACAAAAACATTCCCTGAAAACACACTAACATTTTATTTTAACTCAACAACATCAAGTGCTTATAGATTTTTCCTAAATTATAATCTTCTAAGTTATTTCTTTGACCTGCTTGGTCAAAATATGAACTACCGTGTTCAAGAAGATATACCAAAATCTAATCAGTCAAATAAATTGAATGGAGATGAGAAACACAGACCTACTAAACAAACAGCACAAATTTAAACAAATGTAAACCTCTTAGAATCAATGAATAATCACATTTGTTCTGTATAGTCTAGAGTCGGTATCCTAAAATGTTATTGATACGTTTAACATTAAACGAAGGAAACACATTATTATTCCACTGAATTGTCTCACTATTGGAACTCAATGGATTTGATGTTTCCCATTAAAACTGTGAAATGTGTTTATTCAGCTTTCCAGTCAGAATAAATTTTATTCTTCAGCCTACAGGTTCAGTGAAGCTTAGGGGAACCAAACAAAATCCTGTCTGCTTCATAAATTATAAGCAACAACTGTGATGTAATGGGAACTGTATCTACTTCTGAATGGTTTTAGGTGGCAATATAAAATATTCATGCAATCAAATGGGGGAAAAGGAGCAGTTTTATTTTCATAAGCTAGGTGGGCTCTCTTGGAGTTAAGAACAACAGACTATAAGTGGAAAATGATTCCCTACTTCTTCTATTCAAACTAAGCTTGACGAGGAAGTTGTGAGGATGAATCCAAGAGTATAATGGGACATGTACCTTTCTACCCAGTTGCGTGCATCATTTTAGAGGAGGAAAACTAAAACCAAATTGTATTGACAGAGCATCAAAGTCATGGGTGGGACTATCTTTAATCCCTCTTACAAACCTCTTCCACATAACCTGCTCTGATACCTTCGAAGCACCTCTGCATTACCTTGCTAATTTTTTTAGCTCATAAACATGACTTTTATCCTCAACTAGTGGCCCGGTGCACAAAATTCATGCACATTAAAAGGAGATTAATTAGAAGAAATAATTTAATATTGCTATTTGCCCTTTCTCTATAATAGAAGTGTCAGAGATGAAAGAAAATTAGTAAAATGTATATAAAA
Source organism: Corynorhinus townsendii (assembly GCA_026230045.1). Classification (NCBI taxonomy): domain Eukaryota; kingdom Metazoa; phylum Chordata; class Mammalia; order Chiroptera; family Vespertilionidae; genus Corynorhinus; species Corynorhinus townsendii. The sequence continues at coordinate 135,568,964 of JAPDVU010000004.1, forward strand.
ACCTTCCTCCTGTCAGAGATGAAAGAAAATTAGTAAAATGTATATGAAAACCTTCCTCCTGTCAGAGTCTGGGGCACACCATGGGACCCAGAGTCAAGTCCCCGCCCACCCACATGCGCCTCAAAATCGCATGAGACCCAGACCCAGCCAGGCCCCCCTCATTGGGACATATCCAGACCTGGCTAGTCCCACCTTTGTCAAGCCCCACTGGGCAGGGAATGTAGCCTCAGGTCCCCTGGCCTGGCACCAGGACACGGGATGTGCCTTGAGGTCCCCTGTCAAGCCCCACCAGGTGTGGGACATGGCCTGAGATCCCGTCAAGCCCTGCTGGGTGGGAGGCATGGCCTGAGGTCCCCTGTCAAGCCCCATGGGGGCGGGGAGGGCATAGCCTCAGGTCCTTGCTGATTGCTTGTTAAGGCTCCTTTGGGAACTTGGCCTCAGCTGTGGATGCAGCCATCTTTGTGATGGAGTGATGGTTAATTAGCATATTCCCTCTTTATTAGATAGGATATTCTAGAACTAGTGGCCCAATGCACGAATGAAGATTCATGCAAGAATGGGCTTTGTTCCCCTGGCTGCCGGCACCACCTTCACTCTGGCCAGAGCCACCTTTCTGCTCTGGCCTGGAGCTGCCTTTCTGCCTTCCCACACTGCCCAAAGGGCACCTCATGGCTGGGGTGGTGTGGAACACCTGAGTTGTCACCATGACATCCTGCCCTGTCCCCTGCCACTTGGTGCCTGCACATGCAAATTAACCCAGCATCTTTATTGGGTTCATTTGCATACCCACTCCTGATTGGCTGGTGGGCGTTGTGAAGGTACATTCAATGAGCATGTTACTCTTTTATTAGGTAGGTGCACTGTCAGTAACATGAAGGCCAGACTTGTTTTATTTTCTATGTATCACCAATCTCTGGAACCATGTCTGCTGCATAGAAGAAACTAAATAATCATGTGATGGGTACATAACTGAACTGTATCTTTGATTAAGGAATCTTAAAATAAATTCCTTAATTTTTTTACTATACATGGGAAAATCATTAATTTAATATGCTAGGGTACATTTTCTGGCATTGATTATTTTTGTAATAAAAAAGAAAACAACTCAGTTATTCAGCAAGGAAACATCCATAACCATTTGATACAAAATATATTCACTTACAGTGTTACCCATATCCATAACACATATAGTTATGGAAGTATAAACTTAAAAAAAAAAACTGGTTCAAGGTTTCAAATGATTATAGTTTTCTTCAATAAATTTAACAAGTAAAAATAAGATTGAATTAAAGCTGACTGTTGATTTAAATTTGTTCCTGGTGTTAATTCCTACTAAAAAATCTAATCTAAATTAGAAAAATGATGGGATTACTTTATGAATAATTAACATTTTAATAAAGCAATAGACATTGAAACAACTAGAAAATAGCATTTGATACACAAGAATGGATGAACAACCATGATTCAGAATTTGTACAGATTAATTAATTGTTGCAAACAAATGTTTAATTTATGCAGATTAATTTGTGTTCATTAACCTATTTGAAAGAAGACTGAGAAGCAGGGAGCAAACTTGGAAAGATAAATAAGAAGATGAAAACACCATGTGGTGGTGTTAAGTTTGAAAAATTACATATTATGTAGTATTGCCAGAAGTAAGATTAGAGGTGGAGGTAGGGAAAAGCTGCCTGGAGTCTAGGCAGTGGTGAGATGATGTAGGAAGTTATCTACTTCATTACAAAGTACGGATTTTCAACTTGTATGTTCTGCTCAAAAATGTAAAATACAAAGCACCAGTGAATTAGATACTGTGTTATAATGAGAAGGATGCCATTTAAAATATTTTTAAATTTATTTTATTTTTATATTAAAGAGAGTATTACAGATATTCCCCATCCCCACGCCCCTCGTTGCCCTCATCCCCTCCCCTGTAGGTCTTCACTGTTTATTGTCTGTGTCCATGGGCTATGCATATATGCTTATAAATTCTTTGGTTAATCTCTTCCTGTTCCTTTCCACAGTCTGTTTCATGCTTCCATGTCTATGGTCCTATCTTGTTAATTTATTTTATTCCTGAGACAGGTGAGCAAAGGAAGTTGTATGGAAAGCACTAATGGCAAACTGTTTATGTGAAGATTGAAATGTTAAAATTGTTGGTTACATTAGGTGTGTTGACAAGGAGATATTTGACTACTGATAGAAAAGAAGTGAGGTGGTTAGTTAGGCAAATGGCTGGTGAAATAATATTCCAGACTAAAATATCAACCAAGTGCAAAGAACACAGGTTCAAAGTCCCTAAGGTGAGCATGTGCCTGGTGTGTTTCTGTCTGCTCAGAGAGCATCCAGGAAAATGTTACATCCTACTAATAAGAAAATAGGGCTCCTTGAAGAAATGGCTGGCTCTAGGGCTTAGACAGAAAAATAAGATGAGCCCGGGCCATCTTGTGTTAGAGAAGTTCTCAAAGAAGGAAGGGAACATGTTAAAAGGACATAGATACCAACATGAATGAACTTTCCCTGGACAAATGTGAACCATTTGAGATGAAAAGAAATATTTGCAGAAATAAATTATAATAAAAATTTAAAAATAGGAGACCAAGGGTCAATTTGAATATGATAAATTGAATACATTGAAAGTTTTTAAGTTATAAGATATTTACATAGTTTGGATGTAGTTTCACACCAAGTATTTATTGGCTGATAAATCAATTAGAAGTCTGATAAATGATCAGTCGCTATAACCAGCAAGGAACCAAATCACAATCATGGGCCCCCTGATGCAATGCAATGATGAAAACAGAGTGTTGCTTTCCTAATCAAAGAGGCACAGCTTGAAACAAATCTAAGAAACAGGCAAGTACAAGGTCAGAAACATTCTATAAAATAATGAGTACATATACTTGGGTGGACAAAGTAGGCTTACAGTTGTTTGTATGGAAAAATATATAATACAAAAATAAATAATAATACAAGCAAATGTTTATGCCTATTTGACTGTTTTAAAATCAATAATACTGTATTTTAAAATATTTTTCAGCATCTATGGATACAATAATATTATTTTTCTCCTTAGAAATCATTGGTGCATTTTATAAAGAGAAAGTATTAATTCTAACTATAGACAAAAGCCACTGTAATTTATAGTTTCATAATAAAAGATTGATACACTAAAACGTAAGAACTTTAATTTCCTTTTATTTTGAAAATATATTTAAAGGAATTTTCTATAATATTTAAAGCTGTAATATATATTTCATATAGTAAGATATGTCTATGATTTTTCACAGAAAGGTTTCCCCCCAGATATCTGTGCTCTAGTTATCTGGGGGACAGATATGCCAGACCTCTTACAACCTGGGGAAGCTGCCACCAGCCTCTAGCATTCTTTGTAGAAGAAAGGACACAGGATTACTGTTACTGATGGAATAAAATTGTTGTTTGGCTCTTGTATAAATGCCTAAATGAGAACAATTTACTAAATGGCTCTAAGATGCAGTTTCCTCAGGTATTAAACAGAGAAGCAAATGCACTGTTATTATTGTAGTTATTAGTATTATCATTTATGTCATCACGTTGAGTCTGACTTTAAGTATTCAAATATGTTTTGCGTTTTTTTTTATTTTGTTTTTCCTTATAAAGTCATAGAACAGTCTTTTGACAAGAAAGTGCTTTCATGAAAACTGGCAAACTGTGTCTAAATGGTGAGTTCACAGTTACAGCATCTGGCTTTGGTTGTATTTCTTTGAGCTGAGCAAGAGGATTCAACCACCCTCAGGGTGGTTTGCCTCCTCAGCAGGATAGCTGAGGAGCCAAAGGCAGAGAAGGGAACTCAGGTGTGAGGGAAGAAGAAAGGCTTGGACCAAACTGTCAATCACCAGGCAATCAAATTTAGAGAAGAGAACCTGGAGAGAAAAGATGACTGTAGTCACATGATCACAAGGAAAAACTGACACAGGTAGGATTCTACAGAATACTGATCTACATTGATCTGTATTGATATGTTTATTAAGAAGCTGTGGGACTATTGGGAAGTCGGTGGAATACCTTTTTAGTTCTAAAATCACACAGACTCATGCCCTTGTTTTTCTTTTCTCTTTTAAACTTATTTCATCACATATTATATATCATTATAAGCTGCTGTCCTTCAGCACCAAATAGCAATTAGTTAACTTTTGAAAATCTTGGAGTATAGTACTCATGCGAATTAGTCACATATATAAGAAATCTGCTTTAAAAATGTGGAAGAACATAAAAATATGATCTAATTTGCATTGCTCATGGAGAAATAAAAAGTCACTTCTTTGTGTTTGTACATATGAATGTGTAGACAAATATGAAATTCCTTAAATTTTTTTTCATTTGGCCCTGATTGGTTTGGCTCAGTGGATAGAGCGTCGGCCTGTGGACTGAGGGGTCCCAGGTTTCATTCCAGTCAAGGGCATGTACCTTGGTTGCAGGCACATCCCCAGTAGGGGGCGTGCAGGAGGCAGCTGATTGATGTTTCTGACTCTCTATCTCTCGCCCTTCCTCTCTGTAAAAAAATCAATAAAATATATTTAAAATTTTTTTTCAATTGTTCTCTGATTTGGCTAGATTAATTTAAAACAAGGTAACAGAACTTATTCCAATTTTTCTTAAACTTCACACATGGAAAATGGTGACTTAACACCTGTCTCTCAAAGGAGAAAAATACTTATTTTAGGTGAATTAGAATAATAAATAGTGGCACCAACTGTCTGTTCCTTCTAGGTTTCCATGCTTAAGTCCAGGGCAAGTATTTAATTTTATAATGAAGATGATGGGCAGTGGATATTGCACCTTTTGGTTCCCATCTTCAGTTGTCTGGGCAGAGGCAGAATTGGAGGACTTCAGTTTTAGTTCAATAAATTCATTATACAAGCAAGCTGACTGATAACACAGCAGTCTCCCGAGACCAGGAATAAATTCTTGTTTGACACTGTGTACCCTGCACTGCTACCTTTGCTCTAAGTTTATTAACATAAGGGACATGGCATTATGTGTCCGTGGGCTTCCTTACACATAAGTATAAGTCATTACAAATAGCTCCCTAATTCTCATTAACTCCATCATTTTAAGGTGCTGAGACAATATTTGCTAATCGTTATATATTTAATACAACATAATTATTGTTGGCTAACTAAATTTTGATGACAGAATAAAACTGACATTTACTCTTGTGCCTTTTATCATTCCTGTACCAGTATTCATTGGCCAGTTACTGAAATTTCCTTCAAAATTGCAGGAGAAATCCTTTTTCAGATAGACAAAAATTGAGAATTAATTGCCACTAGATTTGCACTGAAAGAAATGTTAATGGTATTCTTCAGGCAAATATAATACCTGGCTAAAACAAGGACCTACAAAAAATATGGAAATTAACCAAAAAAGACCAAAAAAAATGGAAAAAAGGAAACAAAGAACAGATAGGAAAAACACAGGAAATAGTAATCAGAATGGTATTTTAATTTAACATTCTGAATAATATTGAATATAAGCAATCCATTAATACCAATTAACATACAGAGATTGTCAAATGAGAGGGAAACAAAAGACCCAACCTTAGGCTATTTATAAAAACCCTTTAAAAATAAAAGCATGTTTTGGAAATTAACCCCTTAGCAGATGTATCAGGTGCAGGTGGGCCAAGGAGGGGGGATGGAATGGGGACATCTGTAATAGTGTCCACAATAAAAATAAAGTAAAAAAAACAACAACAAGAATATCTGGCTCAGCAGGCATGGCTCAGTGGTTGAGCATCAACCTATGAACCAGGAGGTCACTGTTCAATTCCTGGTCAGGGCACATGCCTGAGTTGCAGACTCAGTCCCCAGTGAAGTACGCAGGAGGCAGCCTCAAAGATTCTCTCATCATTGAAGTTTCTCTCTCTCTCTCTCTCTCTCTTTCTCTCTCTCTCTCTCTCTTTCTCTCTCTCATTCTCTCCTCTCTGTCCGTATATATATAAAATCAGGGAGGCCAGAATAGCATTCAAAATAAATGCATTAATAAAAATAAAGGCATAGATTTGCTAAAATAAAACTGATAGAAAAGTCATAATGTGCAAACTGAATTTAAAAACACACACACTAAAACTATTATTTTCAGACAAAGCAACTATCAGAACAAGAAAATTACCAGGAATAAAAAGAGATATCATACAATAATAAAGGGGTCAGCTTGCTGAGAATCATAAAAACTGTAAATGTGTACAAACTAGTCATTGAGCTTCAATATAATGTAGCAAAATATGATAGACCTGAAAGGAAAAAATAGGTCTATTAATAATTACAATTATAATAACAGGAGATATCAATACCTCTCCTTCTCAGTAATTGATAGTACATATATATAAATATATAGAAAAATCTGTCTGCCCATGAAGATTTCATACTCTCATTTACTCAGACATAAATTTTCATATTTAATTTCTATTTTTTTCAATATTTTATCTCTATATAACATGTAAATATTATGTGAACCTATTCTTACTTAGGTGTAATCTCTCAGAATTATATAACATTGGAAAGCCACACCTGCATATTGGGGGTAGGGAGTGACACATACTACTCATGTCTGTTAAAGATAAACAACCCACAGATGTGTTCATTAGCAATTGCTATAAAATAATGCTTTAATTTGAAAGAAAACCACATTTCTTGCAATCTATTTTATCAAAATTATCACGTGGAGACAATTATTATAAAAATGGTACCACATCTTTCTCAGGGAACAATTGGTGGAATCTGAAGAAAACATCACAGAAACCACACTAAAGCTAAAATTGAAAGAATTCCCTGTATTCCAGGTCACTTTAAACTGCTGTGTCGACATCAGCAATGTGTTCACATGAGATATGGAAGGCTTCCTTAGCTATCTGTAATAACATGTCCTGCAAGACAGGAACACTGCCATTGTATTTTTCTTAACTGTATTCACCCAGAGGAACAGAGACAACATATTGGATGGAGCTGTTTTATTTAAACACTCGAGGCCCGGTGCACAGGTTTGTGCACCAGTGGAGTCCCTCAGCCTGGCCTGAGAATCAGGCCAAAACTGGCTCTTTGACATCCATCCCCCAAGGAGTCCCGGATTGTGAGAGGGCAGTTCTTGGGTGACACACCCCAGAATCAGGCTCCCTCCTCTCTGATTCTGGGTGTGTCACCCGAGAACCGCAGCTGCCAAGTCACTGCAGCTCGGCAGCTCCTGCGCTGAGCATCTGCCCCCTGGTGGTCAGTGTGCATCATAGCTACCAGTTGGATGGTCGCTTAGACTTTTATATATATATAGATATCACTAATGACTCGTGATTTTAAGATTTAGTTGTTCGTTTTTGCCTTTTGGAAACTATCATCCAGGACAAATGAGAGGGAAACAAAAGACCCAACCTTAGGCTTATTAGGACAATGTGATGTTTTCTGCTTCCAGACAAAGTTGTAGACAAAGGTTAAAGATTCTTCCAAACTTATTTAAAGAAAAGAAAGACCTAACAATATTTTAGAGGTCAGTTTTATATGTATGGAGAGGTTTAATTGTAGAAGCAGAATAGAGTGGTTAAAGAATATGAGAATTCACAAAACCCAAGTCTATTATTAACCTGGATAAAAGGTTGACATGGGACTTATGATCTGACTGAGACTAGAGGTGTCTCCAACATCCATGTTTCACAAAAGAGCACAGGGCAGTCAATTAAGACAATGCAAGTTATGCAGATGCGTAGCAAATATGATTATCCACATCTACTACGTAGATTTCTGATAATTTGAATGAGAGTTGAGTATGCCTGCATTGGCACAGCTAGACATAGGGATGGAAAGTATTACATGAACATTTGAGCTTTTCAGGGGAATATTCAGAATGATCTTCCCCATCACAGATAATGTCTGAGTTAGCTGCAACTGGAGGTGAGGGAATAGTGTCATGAGATTTTAAGATAAAAAAAAGATAACAAAGTTGAATCAACATTTAATTACTATTGCTTTAAAAAAAAAGCATCTGTGATTCCAATTATTCCTCTCTTTTCATACACCTACTTCATTCTCCCATTCTCTTCTGGTCTACTCAAAGCCTGTGCTCCAACCACCCTGGTTATTCATAGGAATTTACATATATTGCTTAGCAAATACCTATTCACTTTTCAGAACTCCACTTAAGTTTCACCCTCATTCCTGCTCCCTCTTCCTCATTCCAATATAATTGAAAACTCCACACTCTGTGGTTGCACACTTGTAATCAAACACTTAGGGAAATTTGTCACCTTCATTTATGAATGGATTAAAAGCTGTCTGTTTTTTTCAAATATAAGCTTTTAAAGTCTAGGATTCTTTTATTTCCAGGTTCTGGAACAAAGCCTGGCATATACTAGGTGCTTTATGTGTGTGTTGAATGCATGTGTATATAACCAAATGAATAAGGTGGATTATTGCTTGGAAACAGAGGGATTATGAGACAGAATACAGGATCTCAGAGTAGAAGCAAGTATCAACAGCCTCAATTTCATTGCAAAATGGAGGAGTTGGCATTTATGGTCTTTAGAGCTCTAAAGTGTTAATGTCTAAGTGTTTTCTCTCTTTATATGTAGATATGTACCTGATATTTTTAACTTATAAATTAAAAAATGTCTTTTAAATTATTATATAACTATATAAAATCAACAATAAAAATATTTGGCATTTTTGCATTTATAGCACAGATTCTGTTCTATGCTAAAGTTAAATTTTATTCCATTCAATAAACTCTTTTTAACCCAGGAGAGAGTGATAGCTATAAAACAACTTGTTACTTTTACTTACATCTGTGAAGATGTCTAGTTTTATAAGTAATCATATTGCTATTTAAATAATAGTATTTCCATAAATTGAGTAAAGGCAATGTTTAAACTTGATATTATTTTATTTCATGGGATTAGAAAGGTTTACATTTTATATCATGGGACTTACCAAGATATGACCCACAATCTCTATTATACACTGTTTAAATCCATGAGATTACTAAAAATAATAGGCTGCAGTTCTCATGCCTTTAATTTTGCATTATAGAGTTTATCTAACTTATTTTTATCCAGTGTCATATATCTTATCTAAGCCTTGAAAGATATTATGCATGCTTTATAACATTCATCATATAAAGAAAAAGGGAAATGTTATGTTTTTTTCCTTATAAGCATGTCTGAGTGATGGAGAGTAAGAAAGCTGATGTCAGAGGGTAAGACAGAATCTATTATGTACCAATAAACCATGTACCAAGCTGGTATACTGTGGATACACAGTGACTTAAGCAATAGAAAGCTTTCCTTCAAGTAACAAAAGGTTTCTTTTGATTTTTTTCATACCTAAGTGTTAACACATGCAGTTATTTTAGGAGCAGTTTCAGCAACATTGCAACCATTTGAAAAATATGAAAATGGGTCAGTACTGTAATATTTCAGGATTTTAATTTTTTGCCTTGTATTTTTTTAGCCTTTCCTCAAATTAAATTACCCAATGCTTATTTTAAATTTTTGGCTAAACATTACACTGGATACAATTCTTTTGTAATGTTTACTTAAGAGTTTCTCTTTTATTATTTTAAACTGTCTTTTCCAGGGATAGTGGTATTTTCAAAAATACAATAGCAATCTTTTCATGTAGAAATTATGTTAAATGATTAAAACCAGAATGCCTGACATTATGTAAATAACTTTTTTATTTATTTAAAAATTGTATTTCTAATAAAGAAAATTATGATATATAAACCATAAGTCAACACTTCTAAGTACATTATATATTTTCCATAATTTAATCTCCATTTAAAACAATATGTGGTATGTACTATTATCAGCTTCATTTTATCTATGAGGAAACTGAGGCACAGAAAAGTTTAATTACTTGCACTTGATCACCCAGCTGTGGCAGCACAATCCATCTGTCATCTACAATAAAAGAGAAATATGCAAATTGATTATACCGCTGCAACACCCACCAGCCAATCAGGAGTGAGTATGCAAATTAACCCAACAACGATGTAAGTTTAATTTGCATACACAGGCGCAAAGCAGCTGGGCAGGGCCGGGAGCCTGCTATGAGTGGGAGAGCAGGGGCGGAGGGAACTACAGGAGTGGCGCTCTGGCTGGAGTGGAGAAGACTGAAGGCTCTGGCCGGAATGAAGACAGAAGGCTGCAGCCAGAGAGAAGGCCTGCGTCCCAGGTGCCGGAGAAAAACCTGTGCTAGCAGCCAGGGGAAGGAAGGCTTATTGCACGAATCTTCGTGCACCGGGCCTCTAGTTGAAATATAAGACAGGAAAGGTTGACAAGCAAATAGAGAGCCTTCTTCTAATATTTAAATTTCCCCCAGTTGTGTTTTATATGTCATCTTGATTTTACAATAACTTTTTTTTCTCATTCAGGACTATTTTTATTTGTCTATGATGAGTTTTTTGTTAGGCCTAGGTGATGGTTGGCTTTATGTGACAAGTGGGCTAGGCTATGGTGCCCAGGTTTTTGTTTGAACACTAGTGTAGATATTGGTGTGAAGGGATTGTGTACATGTGATTAACATTTACAATCCAGTTGACTTTAAGGAAGGAGGCTTACCCTCCATAATGTAAGTAAACCTCATCCAATCTGTTGAAAGCTCATAAAAGTAACAATTTGAGTTTTCAGGGGGAAAAAGAATTCTATCTCAAGACTGTAACATAGAAATCCTTCCTGAGTTTCTAGCCTGCTGGCAGGCCCTACAAATCTCAGACCTTCAGCCCCCACAATTCTAATTGCTTAAAATTATCCCTCTGTCTCCCTCTCTCTGTTGAGTGACTATTTTCCTTCATATTTATATCCTCTGTATGTGATTCTTTATGAAGGTGATGAGAAAATGAAGCAATTATGGGCAACATACATCATTATACCATCACTTTTGCTATTGCTCATCATTCTTCTTTTGGTCTCACCATTATCATCTCTATGAGGTAAGCCTAATTTTTCTTTACTTTCTGGATTATCTTTTTTCCTTCGTATAGGTAACATTTTCATAAGAGTTGGAAGTTTTATTACATAAAATAACCTAAGATGGAAAAGATAAACTTAGCTGACTATATTGGCCATTTAATATGGTTTTACTAGTTCTGCAGGCTTTGGCTGTTTAAATGAACAGAGGTTCCTTAATGGGTAGCATTCTGAATTTCCACTTTCTTTTCTGTTCCCAACCATGAAAGAAGATTTTAAATCTGGTAAGGAATAACTTAAGTTCCTTCTTAATAATGTGAGTCTACTCAGTGTGCATTAATTTCAGGGGCCACTGGCATTAGTGTACTCAAAGGAATTGACATTCTCTAATTTCCATAATTGAGCTATCTAAAAACTCATTCAAGCAGAGATACTGTTATATCCATACCTGTTCATGTAGGTATTTTAAGCCATTAAATTCATGTTGTAGATAAAATAGAAAAAACACCATAATTTAAGACATATTGCCACTCTCCTACGAATAGCCTGTATCTTTTAAATTAAATTATTGGCCCAGAGTTTTGGATAAATATTGCATATGAAAAACAAAAACAACAAAGTCTCGAGGTATTACAAGGATATATCAGTAATGGTTGAGTCAGACCAAGTTTATCTATGTGTTCTTATTAAACAGTACTTAAAGGCAATGACAATCTTGCATGGCTGTCAGAAGAGCTGAAGAAGAGAAGGTCAGGAGAGTGTACTGTGTTGCCAGTGTTTGTTAGATACATATTGTGTTATGAGCACCTTTAGGGTAGGCTAGGCTAAGTGATGGTATTCTATAGGTTAGGTGCATTAAATGCATTTTTAACTTCTGATTATATATATATTATATGAATGAAAGAGAAATAGAAACATCAATGATGAGAGAGAATCATCAATCGACTGCCCCCTACATGCCCCCTACTGGGGATTGAGCTCACAACCTGGGCATGTGCTCTGATGAGGAATCAAACCTTGACCTCCTGATTCATAGATTGACACTCAACCACTCAGCCACTCTGGCCGGTCCCCTGCTTCTGATGATTTCAACTTACAATGGGTTTACCAGAACTCTATCGTTAAGTCGAGGAGCATCTGTATTTCAAAGTAGGTGTGACAATTTCAATTTTTATAACTTTTGAAATAGCACTGTAAAACATCATACCACCAGTAAACATAGCACAGATGTGCCTGAGCTCCACAATTCTGATAATAACTCTGAAACAATTTCCATTGCACTAGGCTCTAGAGCTCAGAACAGATTCCCGAGGATACATTACCATCTAGGATTTTATTCTGAGCTTTCTTCTCAAACTGCCACTCAAACCTACACTAGCTTTTGTTTTTGCAGTTTTCAAATATTAATAAGCTTTGATTATGAATAATACAATTACATTAGCAAAGAAATGTCCAAGTGTGGGTGGACACAAAATATTATGAATGATAAAAAGAAACAACTGAATAGCAATTGACCTTAAGACAATTTAAAATAAACTAATATATTGGCCAATGTATTTAAGTTGCTAATTGTTCTTTTATCCATTGTTTCAACAGAGCTGGAGAATGTTAAATTTATTTGCACAGGGGACTAATTAACAACTTGCCTCAAATGCCTTAATTTTTTTTCAGTTGTTCACTTATTCTATTATCTTTAGAGAACACAAATTGAACACTTTAGCTAATTAAAAATCTAAATGCAAAAATCTAAATCTCAAAAAATTCACTGCCACTTTAAATTCAGTGCTCAACTTTCCTTTACTGCTATTGCTTGGGTGAGAATGCTATTTATTGTATTAGCAGAATCTTCTGTGTTTCCTTTCTGTTGTTTCCCACAATCCCATATTAGTTGGTAATTTCTCCTTTTCCCCTGAGGCTGCTCAGCAAAAAGAAAAGCTGACAATTTTCTTGAAATATTTGTATTAAATCTGTTTTTTCCATTGCATCTGTCACATATCTGCCTCAAGGAATGGAATTACACTTCTCTTGCAATCCTTCACCTTGCACCAGCTTTCTTGTGTGGTGCCAAGTGGAGTGGACCCCAAGAGAAATGATGGTTACTTAGCCTTTACTTTCTTCAGCTATACAATCAGCTTGTGGGACACACAGGGACTTACACAGATGCATGTATGCATATGTGTCTGTGAGTTGGTGAATGTGGAATCTGTGTGTTTTTTTAAAACCTTGTGATGTTTCTATGGGTAGGCGTTTTTGTGGGATGCTACAGTATTCTTTACTATGTGCAAATATTCTTACCTGTGATACCCACAAATACCAGGCGTGAGCTAAAGACATAGATTATTAGCAGGTGGATTTTAAGCTGTGAAATATGTCTGCAGGATGATAAATAATTCACATGTAAGACTAACAATGTTTTAGTGGTAGAGCATCAAGATTGTTCAGATAATTCCAGTAAAAGTTGACCTATGACAATAAAACTGTTCATCATATATGAGTGGTGAAGAATTTGGGTTCTGAAGAACTCAATAATCTAAGTCCCTCAAACACGGATTTGTTTTCTCTTTGATTCCCCAACATATTCCAAGAGTATGAAACAATGCCTGGAACACAATGAGGACTTAACATTTGTTTAATGAATAAATAAATACAAAGATAAAGCAAGTAGGAAGTCAGTTATTTTTATCATTAAATTATATGTATATCTACATTGCACTACTCCCACACACACATAAAATAAATACACTAAACATAATATTGAAGGGAATTCTACATAAAGCCAACTCATAATTAGTATTTCAATATGTAATTGATTGACTTTATAAATTGCTGCTCATCTTTAATGCCCCTAAGTCTTAGGTCTCTTTATTAACCTGTAAAACAGTCTCCAAAGTCCTTAACATTCACTTAAGTCAATTCTGCAAAGATCAGATGCAACCATACAAACCTGTCCCATATTTACTTCACTTCAGGCCATACAAAGTATGCCTGGCTCCTTCAGTCTTAGAGATAAAAACTGAGGTGGCCTTTGTATCACCTGTTTATGTCACCAATGCAATTTAGAGAGATAAAGGAAGAGGGACCAAGAACAAGGGAGCCAAATTATATTTCAATTACAGAAAATTATACATTATAATGTTTTATCACAAATATATATACACATTGATTGATTTCAGAGAGTATGGGAGAAGGAGAGAGAATAGAAACATCAATGGTGAGAGACTAGTTGAAAGGCTGCTTCCTGCATGTCCCCTACTGGGGCTTGAGCCTGCAACCAGAGCATGTATCCTGATGGAGAATTGAACCATGACCTCCTGGTTCAAAGGTTGATGCTCAACCAATGGGCCACACCAGCTGGGCTAAACTTTTTTATTTTCAACTAGAGGCCCAGTGCACGAATTCGTGCATTGGTGGGGTCCAGCCAGCCCGGCCCCAATCAGGGATGATCAAGGAGGAAGAGATGGTGGGAGGATGGCCAGTAGGCCTGCTCTGATTGGGGTCAATCAGGGCAGGGCCAGCTGGGGGAAGGGGCTGCTGGTGATTGGCTGGTGGGCTCCACCCCAAATTGGGATTGGGGGCAAGGCCAGCCATGGGGAGGGGCTATGGGTGGTGGGTCAGCTGATCCCACCCCTAAATGGGGTGGGGGGGAGTGCTGACTGGGGACCAGCGGCCTGGGGGAGGGGCCATGAGTGGTTGGCTGGCTGGTCCCTGCCCTTCTTTGGGGTGGGGGGCCTGATCTTGGGTGGGGCTGGATGGTGGGAGGGGCTTCAGGAGATTGGCCAGCCAGTCCCACTCTCTATTGGGTGGGGAGGGTGATCAGGGGTGCGACTGGCAGGGGTAGGGGCTGTGGGCCAATCAGGGTGGTGGGGGCCCATCAGGGTGGCCAGGGGGAGGGGCTGCAGGAGGTTGGCTTCCCAGCCCCACCCCCTATTGGGGTGGGGGGTGCAATCAGGGGCAGGCTGGCTGTGGGGAGGGGCTGTGGGCCTATCGTGGTGGGGTGGGCTGAGCAGGATTGAGGCTGGCAGGGGGAAGGGAGGAGACATTTGGCTGGTTGGCCTGCTCTTGACCGAGAGTGGGAGAGTCCAATCAGGGGCAGGCTGGCAGGGTTGGCTGGGCTGCTAGGTTGGCTGGCCAGCCCCACCCTCTGATTGGGCAGTTTTGCTGGCCACAGTGGGCGTCATAGTGACCAGTTGTTACAGTTGTTGATGTTATGGTTGCTGGCTTTTTATATATATAGATTCCAGTTTACATTCAATATTTTTTTGAAAGTTAGTTATCTTTGTTGTTGAAAGTATTACAGCTGTCCCCTTTGATTTTTCCCATTGACCCCTTCTTCCCCACACCTGCGTATTCCAGGCCTTCACGACACTATTGTCCATGTCCATGGCTATGCAGATATGCATATATGTTGCCCAGTTAATCTTTTACCACCACACTCCACGCCCATCTTCCCTCTGAAATGTGTCAGTCCAGTCCATGCCTCTATATCTCTGGACCTACTTTATTCATAAGTTTATTCCATATCAGAGTAGTGGTTTACACAATCATGCACTTTACAGGGTGGTTCCCCCGATATGTCCAGTACCCACCTGGCACCATAGATAGTTATGATACATTCCCTATGCTGTAATTTACCTCTCTGTGACTATTCTCAAACTACCAAAATAGGTATGTTTCATTTTATTCTTTTGTTTAAATGTCAGATCCATCAACAGAGCGACTCTAATAGACACTGAATTTTATTCATGGAAAAGTTGTACATATGAAGTTCAATATCCATTAATGGCTCACTCCACTCATCCACCCATATTAACTGAAGGTAACTCTAAGAACTGTATTACCCACAGTTGATTTACTGTCAGTTCAATTTAACAAAAGGAGTATTAAACTTTAAAAATTCTCATGGATGTTTAAATACTTGACATGGTTCATTCATGCTACAAGGTATAACATTGTGGCAAAAAATAGATATCAAACAAATACTTGACATCAGTTCATCCCTGAACGAACCTATAATATCTGTGTGTATGTGTGTGTATGTGTGTGTGTGGGGGGGAAGGGTTTGACATATTAGGTACTTTTAAAATTTAGGAAAAATGCAAAAACACAGCAAGAAAGTGCTAAATTGGATATTATCAAATGCTAGAATACGTCACATGAATAATTCCTCAGGATTGCTTGGAGCAAGAGAGACAAATGCTACCTGACATTATAAGAGGCCACCTCTGATGGAGGAGTAGAACTATGATGAGCACTAAGGAAAGGGAAAACTAGAGACAGCACTGTGAGCCCTACATACTTCGGGAAGAGTAAATATGTTGTGTGTGTGTGTGTGTGTGTGTGTGTGTGTGTGTGTGTGTTTGTTTTTTAGCAGTGCAAATCAATCTCTCCTAGAGCCCAAACTTTTTGAAACCTGATTAAAAACATTAACTTTCTAGCACTCGTGAGGATGACTTCTCTGTACTGTGTTATAGAATTCAGAGTATACAAAGGTAGGAGAACAGTGATATTGGTGGGTTATAAACCCAACATCTAAACAGGGACTCTCTCCAACTCCCTCCAAACAAAAGAAATGGAGAGCTTTATGTTAGCAGTGTTTTCATAAAAATAAATGTGCTTCTCACATATTATTATGTGTATCTGAAGACCTCTGCAAATGCCATCTCCGAAAGGCCAAATTATGGATAACATCCCTATTAAAGGGGACAATAAGCAATCATAGTAATTAGCATCTTACATGTAACTCAATTATAATACTTTAGTGGATATTGATTTACATGTGTAATTTCTGAATTTGGGTCCTTGTGATTAAAACAAAGATCAATAAATTTAAATATGCTTCTGTAATTGTTACTAAGCAAACATAAAAGTAAAATTATTATTTAGTTTTAATAATCAGTGTCTGACAAGTATTCTTCCCTGTTAATGTTCATTACTCATTCCTAAAACATACTAATCAAAATGTCTATTTTTCCACTGATGTTCAGATATAATCTCATTTTTCTCGGAAAGAGCATTTGCTCAAAATAAGTAACAAACTACATTAAAAGTAATTTTAACAATGGTCTCCATTATCTCATCATCAGAGCAGTCACTGTTTGATATCAAATTGTGTAGTCAGCATGTATGTGTTTTTCCTTTGTAGAATTTTCTTCTTTTTTGTTACTTTCCTTACACAAAGGATGTCAAAGATGCTTACCAGGATCCACAGTAACCACTTTAACTATGAGGTTTTAGCCTAATTTATTGTAATAGATCAAAGTGTACACTATTTGATTTCAACTTTATGTCTCTGTCTTGTCATTTTTAAATTTTATTGAATGTATTAGGGTGACATCTACATTAATAAAAGAGAAACATGCAAATTAACCATCACTCCACTACACCTACAGCCAATCAGGAGCAAGTATGCAAATTAACTCAACAAAGATGGCAGCAGCCACAGAGCTGGAGTGAGCAGGAGGCTTGGGTTGCCCCTGGCAATGGAGGAAGCCAAGCTTGCCACCTGCCCTGGCTGGCCCTGGCCTCTGCTCAAGGCTACAAAGTTTTAATTATAGAAGATAAATAAATCCCAGATACCTGCTTCCAGCCGTCCCTGGCCTCCGCTCAAGGAGGCACTGGAAAAAGTAAAAATAAAAAAGTAAGAAAAAAGCCCCTTATCCATGGGGTGAGGGTCCCTGCTGGGGGGGCTTGACCAGCCTGCAAACAGCCATCAGCCCATCACCCAAGCTGGCCACACTCCCCCAGTGTGGACCCTCACCACATGGGGGCATGGCCAGCCTGCAAACCACCACAGGTCCCTCGCCCAGGCTGCCCCATGCCCCAAGGGAACCCCTAATCTGATATGGGACACCCTTCAGGGCAAACCAACCGACCCCCACCCATGTACCAGGCCTCTATCTATACTAATAAAAGAGTAATATACTAACTAGACTGGGAGACCTTCCAGACATTCTTCTGGACAAAGCCATGGTGACGGGGCCGAGGTAGAGGTGGTTAGAGGTCAAGAGGGGAGGGCAGTTGTGGGTGTTCAGGCCAGGATGGTATGGCAGTTGTGGGTGATCAGGCAGGTGGGGGGGAGGGGGACGTTGGGGGTGATCAGGCCAGTGGGGTGGCAGTTGGGGGGGAGCAGACCAACAGGGGGGCCAGTTGGGGGCAAGCAGGCCATCAGTGGGGGTTAGTTGGGGTGATCAGGACAGTGGGGGGAGGGGCAGTTTGGAGTGAGCAGGCCGGCAGGGGTGGCAGTTGGGGGCGAGCACACTGGCACAGGGGGCAGTTGGGGTGATCAGGCTTTTGGGGGGGGGGCATTTGGGGGCAAGCAGGCTGGCAGGCAGAGTGGTTAGGGGCAATCAGGCAGGTAGGTAGGCAGGCAGGCAGGAGAGCGGTTAAGAGCCAGCGGTCCTGGATTGCGAGAGGGATGTCTGACTGCCAGTTTAGGCCCGACCCCTGTAAACTGGCAGTAGGACATCCTTCGAGGGGTCCCAGATTGGAGAGGGTGCAGGCTGGGCTGAGGGACGCCCCCCCGCCCCCCCTCCCCCAATGCATGAATTTCGTGCCCCTAGTTGGTTAATAAAATTATATAGGTTTCAGGTACACTCATCTGTATATGGTATTGTGTGTTCACTACTCAAAGCCTCCATTTTGTCTTTGTCTCTATCTCCTTTTGTCTCTGATTTGCAATACTGTTCTGATTCTATATTACATTTAAAAAATCCTCTTTGCACAGGTCCTGTTCTCTGAGAAGGAGACACCCAGATGGAGGGACGGGGGTTAAAGGGTTATTGGGAGTAACACTGAAAGCACAGGGTTCGGCAGCAGAATTGGGCAGGACAACCATCATGCCATGAGGAAGATCTACCAAAGTCTCTCTCAGCCCACAGGGGGCTCCAGAGTAACACTGCACGATAAGGGAGTCCTGCAGGAGGGACAAATGGCTGGACCTTCTATAAGTGCCTTGCTCAGTTGCTGGCTGCAGTCCCCCCAGGAAAAACAAACCCTGAACTACCCCAACCCTGCTGGGTCATTGGCAGTGCCAAAGCAAAGTGAGATCTCAGCTTGTAATAGCTGAGGCAAAACAGTAGGCTGTCCCCTAGGCCCTCCCTTCTCACAGCTGTTTTAATATCAATATAAAATAATTTCATAGCCTTTTCTTTGTAAATAAAATAATATATCCATAAAATACATATTTCAATAACAGTAG
Organism: Corynorhinus townsendii; assembly: GCA_026230045.1. NCBI lineage: Eukaryota > Metazoa > Chordata > Mammalia > Chiroptera > Vespertilionidae > Corynorhinus > Corynorhinus townsendii. The sequence goes on from JAPDVU010000004.1 coordinate 135,588,094, forward strand.
TAAAATAATATTTTCACTTTTCTTAAGTAATTCAGAATAACTCATTTTTAAATTTTAGTTCCTAGATGCATCTTTGGAAAAATAACTTTTCTATTATTTAAAATTTCTTTGAAATTTTAGGTTCAGATGAATAAGAAAGAGGTGAAAGACCAAAAAAACCTATATAGCACACTAAAAAAAAAACATGCATTTAAGATCATTTGAACAATATGTTGCCTTTAATTGTAGAAAAAAAAAGTGAAACTATTTTAAAAATTTTACATTAGTCAGGAGGGAAGAAAATGTGATCGAAAGTGACATTTTTGCGAGTGATAGTTGTAATCGAGTTTTCCATTTTTCCTACCGGGAATGCTATTCCAAACTGGCATGATCTCAAAAGCTGGACAATTCTTCAAAGACCAGTGTGCTGCCAAAGCTGGCTCCTGCTGTTCTCTCTGAATGGGCAATAGTAGTCTCTGTAAAGCTAGCCCTTGGAAATTAGACATTTTTTACTGAAAACACAAGTCTGTGATTTTTATTAGGAATTCTGCTAATCAAATGTAATGGCTTCCCCATCTCCCCCAAACATAACAATCATGCCACTAAATTAGTAGAGAAGTGCTAAATTTAATCTCTGATAAAGTATCACAGTAACCACTGAAAAAGGAATTCATTTTCTTACAAGGGAATAGAAAAAATATGTTGTGTTCTGGACACTGACATGTTAAATACTATCTTGAAGCAATTTAAGAAATAAAATATGTAACATTCCTGTGGGAATAAATATGCTGTAGACTTCAAAAAGAAATTCCTTGCAGTGAATCACAGTTATATGGAAAGAACTGTTCAAAACTTCCTTCTGGAATCCTATTTAGAAAACATTACAGAATGGAAGAGGCAGTGATATAAGATGCCAATACAAAGTAGGATTGGAAGAAGCTTGGAGAGCAAATATTTGTATATGCCAGTAAATAAAAGTCAAAAAATCACAAATCAATGATCACTAGGCACCATACAAGCTACGCTGAGAAAAAGATGCTGGCTCTGTTACTAAACTTTTATTTTTCACTGCTGTTTGTATTCATATCAAAATAGCACTATATAATTAGCAAGGCTTTAGAGTAGGTCTTCATATGTGGTAGAGCAAACCTTTCTTCAAGATTGCCAAAGAGGACATACAGACATGTGAAAAGATGCTCAGCATCACATATCATCAGAGGGGTGCAGATTGAAGCTACAATGTGATATCGCCTCACACCTGCCAGAATTGCTATCATCAACAAATGAACAAGCAGCAAGTGTCATGGTGAGGATGTAGAGCAAATAGAACCCTTATGCACTGTTGGTGGAAATGTAGACTGGTGTAGCCACTGGATAAAGCAATATGGAGTTAGCTCAAAAATTTATAAAAGAACTGCCTTATGACCCAGGGGTTCTACTTCTGTGAATTGATAAAGGAACCTAAAGCACTGATTTGAAAGAAGATGTGCACCCCTATGTTCATTGCAGCCTTATTTACAATAGTTAAGATGTGGAAGCAGCAGAAGTGTCCATCAGTAGATGAGTGGATAAGAGCTGTGGTACATTTATACAATGGAATGGTACTCAGCCTTAAAAAAGAAGGAAGTTCCGGTCATTACACTTAAGGTACTTGTCTTACCTTTTGTGACAGCATGGATGGTCATGGATATTATTAGGCTAAGTAAAATAAGCCATTCAGAGAAAGACAAATACCATATGATTTCACTTACATGTGGAATCTAATGAACAAAATTAACAAACAAAATAGAAACAGACTCATAGGTACAGAGAACGGACTAATATCGGTCAGAGGGGAAGTAGTTGGTTGGCTAGGTGCAAAAGTGAATGATTAAATAAAAAATAAAAGGACCAAACAAAAAGTAACAACTCATAGACAACAGTATGGTAATTACCAGAATGAAAGTGGAGTGGGGGGAGATCATAAGACAGTAAAAAAAAAAAAATATATTGACGTGTTTCCACATTAATTTTGGAATTAGTTTTTCAATTTTCAAAAAGACCAGGTTAGATTTTTAATGAAATTGTATTGCATTTGTAGATATTGGGACGAACCAATATATTTTTTGTAGGTTTCTAACCCACCAACATAGCATATTTCATGTAGATCATATTTTCTTCAATTTACAGTTTTACAGTGTATGTTCAAATTTTAAGATTTATTCCTCAGCATTTAAATGTTCATATTATTCTAAATGGAATCTCCAGAGACTACTAGAAAAATATTTGCAAAACATACAACTATTAAAGGTATTATGTTATGGACTATATAAAAATTCCTGTGAATCAAGAAGAGAAAAGTGACTGACCTAATGGAAACAATAAGCAAGATATTTGAACAGGAAATTTTAAAAATGATATTTACCTGGCCAGTAAGCATATGAAAAGGTATTCAACTTCATTAGTCTTAATGAAAATAAAAATTAAATTTAAAACCACAATGTGGTTTTAAAAAATTAAAAATTAAAACCACATTTGCCAGGATGTCTAAAGCCCAGCTACACAGCATCATGTATTTGTAAGGATACAGACTAACTGGAACTCAAATACACTTTTGGTCACAGTGTAATTTGTACAACTACTTTGGAGAATTACTTGGCATAACACATGAAGTTGAATGTGTATATATGGCTTAGTAGCATTCCACTTTCCTTTGGCAAAGGAGCCCAGCAATACGCCCAAGCCAACTAAGATGATTAAACTAATTGCAAAATACCATCTTTTAGGGTTTATTTCCTGCGACCATCCCCATACCTAGCCTGTTAGCAGTTAGAATCTAGATGGGACACAAACCACACCAGTAATTTGAATATAAAAATTTTCTATAAACACATATCCTATCTAATAAAGAGTAATATGCAAATTGACCATCACTCCAACACACAAGATGGCTGCCCCCATGTAGACACAAGATGGCCGCCACAAGATGGCCAGCAGGGGAGGGAAGTAGGGAGGGACCCAGGCCTGCAGGGGAGAGCAGTTGGGGGGGGACCAGGCCTGCAGAAGAGGGCAGTTAGGGGTGACCAGGCCTGCAGGGGAGGGCAGTTAGGGGCAAATAGAATGGCAGGGGAGTGGTTAGGGGGCAATCAGGAAGGCAGGCAGGCAAGCAGTTTGGAGCCAGCAGTCCTGGATTGTGAGAGGGATGTCTGACTGCCTGGTGGGATTGGGCCTAAACAGGCAGTCAGACATCTCTTGAGGGGTCCCAGATTGGAGAGGGTTCAGGCTGGGCTGAGGGACACACACCCCTGTGCACGAATTTTGTGCACCGGGCCTCTAGTTAATTATGAACAACCTGCTAAGGAGAATAAAATAGAATTTTATAGACAAGCCTATAGGAAAGGGACTCCCTTCCCAGGGCTGAGATTCGAGCCTTCCTGGAGGGCATGTGGCCACAGCTCACTGGTACTGGAGGAAGTTATTGACTGGCTATGGTAGTTAGCCCCAGCTGTGGGTGCAAGGTTGGCAGGTGAGAAACCAACTAGATGGTGAAGATGGTGCTTGAGCTAGAGCTGGCCCACAGCTTTCAGATAAAGCTTGATGGGTAGGAAGCTTCCTGCCAGATGGCTGGTAGCTGAGGCTGGTGAGCAGGAAACCAACAGGCAGGATTGGCAAGCCAGTTTGCTCCAGGGCAAGCACACCCTTGGTGTGCACACTGCTGGCAGCCACACACCAGAATGAGGAGCATCTCCTTTCTCCTGCAGCCTCTTTCCAAGCTTGGCATCTCAACTGAACAAAGAGAGACATTTACTGAGCATGGATTTTATCAATATTTGTTAAGTGATGATTAAATAAGTACATATTAAATTTCTTTCCTACCTTCTAATATTTCAAGCACAGTAAGAGTAGACTCTGGAACTTCATTTGTATATTCCTTAATACTTAGCACCATGACATGAACATGTCTACATGTACATACAAAATCTTATTTAAGATGACCTCTATATAATGAGCTAAACTTGCAAGCATTGTGGTAGCATTTCTTTTTTGCCTGTAACCATCCTATACACTTTAAGATTAGTTTATTAAAGAAGTTCTAATAATGAGAAAAATTTGGGGTATCAAGTGTTTTTGGCATATCAGCTAGAAAAAAAAACAATTTAGAAAGACATTATAAAATGAATGAATAACAATTTGAAATTCAAAGTCATGGGTTATGAATTCAATTATGTAGGAAAGGAACTCCTTTGATTTATACTTCATTTCTGGTATATTATCTGATGTCAGTCTTTGGTTTTATCACACCAGTTAGTTCAGGGGCTATCTTGATTAAAACATATAACATTTCTCCATAAGAAAAAGAACAAGTTTTAGCTAAGAAAAGAAAAATCACCAACTAGAAATAAGCCTAAATTATGAAATAAATATATTTTGTGTAAGTAGTCTTATTTCCTCCCTCTCACTTTCTTCCCTCCCTTCCCTCCCCTTTCCTCCCTTTCTCTCTCTCCTCATGATAAAGAGTAACATGTTGAATTTTGCTGGTAGAAATACCTTAATTTTCTATCCTAACTGTATCTTGCAGAACACCTTATTTGACATCAGAATTGTAGTTTAATAAGATTCTTCTGCCTCCTCATTCTTTCCCCTTATTCACCTTTTTTCTCATGTCAATATTCTAGTGATTTTATCTTTACCATATCCTGCAGTCATATAATTTCAAAATTGTTTATTTAATTCCTTCAAATATAACATTGATTTAGCACGTAACTAATTTTAAATGATAGGAACGTAGGCATGTTAGCAAAAAAAAAGTCAAAATTTTTTTCTTGCTTTACTTAATGATTTCCTTTAAATTCTACTTATCTGTCATGCTTTGTTAACTGTTCTGCCCCTTATTTATTTAGACATAATTAAAATACTTATTTTGTATTTCATATCTGAATATTCTGGTAACTGAAATCTCTAAAGAATAATTCAGTGTGAGTGTGAATGAGCAAGTGTATGTATTTTATAAGTTACCCATACAAGCCCCAGAAGTGTATATGGCTAAATGTTTTTATAACATGGGAATAAGTTATACCTTATTTCCTTTCACTTAGGTGTTGCTGTTTGTTTTTTGGGAGTGTGTGTGTGTGTGTGTGTTTAATTATTTGCATAAAGAGTGGAACTTTACTTTTGATTCTCTAAGAAGATACTAATCTTTTATTCTCCATCCTTCCTGGTACTCTTTCTGAATGTCTTTTTCTATGTGCAAATAATTCAAAATTTTTTTGCCTCAAGAAAAATAGAACAAGAATTTCAGTAATAGGTTTTTCATCCTTCAACTTTCTTCTTAGAATTTCCTGTCTTTTCAAAGAAAGTAAAAAAATGAATTTGATCTGGGTACCTGCCAATATTAATAACAGATTATATAAACATATGTATATCAAAATATAGAATAATATATTCATTATCACTGCAAAATATGCAAAGATCAAAAAAGGCAAAGCACATATACACGTACATACATATTCCCTAAATACTTTTTATTAAAACTGTTCTATTTATTATGAAAATATTCTCTCAGTGAAATCAATTGGGACAGTTCTATCCAAGAGTTCCCTATAAGTCATTTTCAGTCCTTTAAACAGACACTCCATTTATTTTAAGTCACTAGAATCAAAGTTTATAAAAAATAAACTGACAAAATTAAGAAAGAGTATTATTCTCAAAACAAGACCTATTTTAAATATGGGAATGAATGAAATGCTTAAATGTCAGAATAAAACAGCCTGGTACTGGCTCAAGAACAGACATATAGATCAATGGAATAGAATAGAGAACCCAGAAATTGACCCAAATCAATATGCTCAATTAATATTTGACAAAGGAGGCACGAACATTCAATGGAGTCAAGACAGTTTCTTCAACAAATGGTGTTGGGAAAATTGGACAGATACATGCAAAAAAATGAAGCTAGATCACCAACTTACACCATACACAAAATAAACTCAAAATGGATAAAGGACTTAAACATAAGACGGGAAACCATGAAAATACTAGAGGAATCCACAGGCAGCAAAATCTCGGACATACGCCGAAAGAACTTCTTCACTGATACTACTCCTAGGGCAATGGAAGCTAAAGAGAAAATAAACAAATGGGACTACATCAAAATAAAAAGCTTTTGCACAGCAAAGAACACCATCAATAAAACAACAAGAAAGCCCACCGCATGGGAGAACATATTTGCCAATGATATCAATGATAAGGGTTTAATCTCCAACATATACAGAGAACTCATGCAACTTAACAAAAAGAAGATAAACAACCCAATCAAAAAATGGGCAACTGATCTAAGTAGACACTTTTCAAAAGAAGACAGAAGGCAGGCCAAGAGACATATGAAAACCTGCTCACAGTCACTAATCATCAGAGAGATGCATATCAAAACAACAATGAGGTACCATCTCACACCTGTCACAATGGCTATTATCAACAAATCAACAAACAACAAGTGTTGGCGAGGATGCGGAGAAAAAGGAACTCTTTTGCACTGCTGGTGGGAATGCAGACTGGTCCAGCCACTGTGGAGAACAGTATGGAGCTTCCTCAAAAAACTAAAAATGGAACTCCCATTTGACCCAGTGATCCCACTTCTAGGAATATATCCCAAGAATCTAGAAACACTCATCAGAAAGGAAATATGCACCCCTATGTTCATAGCAGCACAATTCACCATAGCCAAGATTTGGAAACAACCTAAATGCCCATCAGCAGATGAATGGATTAAAAAACTGTGGTATATCTATACAATGGAATACTACGCTGCGGTAAAAAAGAAGGAGTTCCTACCATTTACAACAATATGGATGGAGATGGAAAATATTGAGTGACATAAGCCAGGCAGAGTAAGATAAATATCACATGATCTCGCTCATTTGTGGAATATAATGAATGGCATAGATTGATGAACAAGAACAGATCCAGAGGCTGAGAAACTGGGATCAGAACATCATACCTCAGGTAAGGTAGGGGAGGGTTGGGGTAAGGTGGAGAGATCAACCAAGGGACTTGTATGCATGCATATGGACCTAATCAATGGACACAGACAACAAGGGGGTGGGGCATAAGTGGGGAGTGGAGGGTTATGAAGAAATAAGGACACATATGTAAAAAATAAAAATTAAAAAAATTAATTATAAAATAAAAAATATTAAATCTAATCAATACTAGTGGTCACCATAACCTTAAGAGAAACTGTTTCATGTGACAGAAATTTTTAAATGAAACTCTCTGTAGACTGAAAATTATTTTGGAAGGAAACAAAGAGAAGTTTCCTTCAAAAAGTCATAAGGATTGTAATTGAAAGTCAATATATTTGGCCTCTTGAACTAAAGTAAGTAATTTGTGTTTTTGCCTCCCTGACAAAGTTTATATAAAGCTACAAAAAGAAATTGACAGCCAGTTTGAAATGGAATTGCCAGGGCCTAGGGCAAAGAATATCCTTACATGATATTATTCTACAACAGCATTATAATTTTAGATATTTTACAACAGCATATTTTACAATTATCCCAAACAAACTTACAACCTAATTCTTTGAATGGTTGGCAGCAATTAAAAAAAAAAAAAAAGGACATGAAAGGATTTAATCCCTTGCAGAAGGAATTAAGGCACTGGGAAGGCACTTGAGCATCCTATATTGGCCCCTCTTGCCCTTTGTGCCAAGAGGGACCCTCTTCTCACAATCCAAGTGCCCTCAGCTGTTACCTGAGCTTTCTGATCATGCTGAGCTTGAAGCCTCGTGGGGGCTGGTACCATGGATCTGTCTCACACCCAATTGTGTGAGCTGGGCCCTCACTGGAGAAGAAACCTGAGTTCCCCTAGATATGTGATCAGCACCGGAACTCAGCCAGCAGGCCAGGGGTTCCCAAGGCAGGTGCTGGGTGTGGAGGCCACGGGGTCCTAGGCTACCAAGGAGATAGAACTGAACCTCACACCACCCTGCTTGGCCCCAGAGGATGGCTGGTTAGCCAGAGACGGGTAAGAGTCCTCAAGGAAGGAACAACCTAAGACAGGCACAGTTACAGAGGGGCCATCAGGAGAGAACTTGGGGAGCAACAGAAGTGGGGCACAGACCCTCACCTCCCCAACATTGCAAGGGCTTGAACCCTCGCCCCTTCTGAAGGAGGTCTCCTGCTCCCATGGCTGCTTTGTGCTTCCCACACCCAGCTCAGATCGGGACCCAGGCAACAGAAAGAGACTTGGCCCAGCTCACATCGAGATACAGGTGACAGACAGAGACTTGGCCAACAGCAGCTGCCCCATATCTAAATTCAGCCTAGCATCTGGAATGCTCAGGGCCCACTCAAGAATGCAAATAATCCTTCCCACTAATATTTACAGGGTAAACTAAGATTGTTGGTAGAGTATTAAATTTGACAGTAAAATAGTAATCAAGTTTTCAGATTAATTTAAATAGGCTAATTGAAATAAGTGAATATTCAAGTAAAGTTAATTGTAATGGACAAAAAGCTGCCCTTAAAGTAATAACTAAAAATTCTATTGGTAGTTCATCTCATGGTAAAATTCCTGAACATGCAATGAACCTAAAGCAGTCATATGTGTGGGCAAAAAAAACAAAAATTAAATTTAAAGTTATCAAGACTGCATTATAAAATTTACAAAAACCTCCATTAATAATAAAAAAAAAAAGATATTGCCTTACATGATAGTAGGGCAATATCATGTAAGGAAAAATATCCTATAAGTAAATTACATCTAGAAAATTTTTACTTTACGAAATTAATTTTCATTTGTAATGCTAACAGCAATACGGCCATTAAAAGCACACATGGTGTCTAAATAAGACAAAGGAAAATCATTTGAACAAAAATAAAAAGGATCCCAAATCTATTATATAGAAAAGATTCCTTTATTAACTTGTGGTCGAGAATATATTTGTATATTTTCAGAAAACAACCCAAGACCAGGTGGATTCCTGCAACAGAGAGGAATTGACAGGTGTGCTCCAACCACCGAGACAAGAGGAAAAACAGTCCAGAGATGGAAGACGCTGACAACGCCTTGCCATGCTAGCAGTCAGCAGCTATGCACCGCTGCAGGTTACCTAGGACCAAACCAGATAGAGTCGGACCTGCATTGCCACCATGTGCCCACCATCCAGATATCATTGCTGACATGTACACAGAAGGAACTGTTAGACATTGAAACGGGGACTCAGAACTGTTGGACATTGAAATTGGGACTCAAACATTTTTTTGTTTGGTTTTGTTTTGTTTTGTTATTATATGTGTATTTCTAGTCTGCAAAGGCAAAAGTTTTTAAAGGAAAGAAATGGTGGGAAAAAGATACAGAGGCAAAGAAGCATTGAACAGACTGTCAAACTACATTGGGAAAGCAGGGGAGGTTGGGCGAGGGGGGCTGTAAGAGACCAACCAAAGGACTTGTTCGCATGCATATAAGCACAACCAATGGACACAAGACACTGGGGTGGGGGGGAGGGCGGGCAGGTGAAGCCATGTACTGGGGGTTGGGGAGGTCGCGGGGAGGTCAATGGGGGAAAAAAGGAGACATATGTACTACTATTTGTAATACTTAAAACAATAAAAAATAAAAAAATAAAAAAATTTAATAATTGCAATTTATGTACACAAATTATATACTAAAATTTTAAGAACATTCTTAGCTCAATTAAACTAATATCAAATGAGTTGGAAATGTATCTTGAAGGAGAAGTACTGCACAGTTACTATATAATAGCAATATAAAGATATATAGTTACATCAAATAAGTACTTAAAATTATTTTACAGATTATTTGAAAACATGTTTGTGAAGAGAAGTGGGAGGAGGAGAAGAAAGAGCAGGGACTGGGGGAGGAGAAGGTGGAGAAAGAGCAAGGGAAGGGCAGGAAAAAAAAAGAGTATTGGCCTCAGTGTGTACCATGCACAGATATGATGTTAATAAGGACAAACTCTTCCTCCGTATCAGCTCATGCTGGGTTACTCTCTACTTAAGGTACATGATCTTATAGAAATATGATATTGCTTGACCTTTATTTCTTAACAAATCCTGGAACTTACATACTGAACATACCTGAACAATCTGTTTATATTCTATTGCAAGACTGAAAGATGAATTTAGCCATTTTTGTAAAATAATCAGAGGGAAAAAAGCTTTAATAATAGCAAATGGAATCAGTTTAAAGACATATTAGAACACATTATGAGCTGACACACGAGTGTAGTTCTTTATTATAGCAATAACAGTCAAACCTGAGAAACAAGTTGGAAGAAAAAACTAACCAGTTGCTCTCCGAAATGAGAGAGAAGCAGCATGGAAGTTTCATATTGATTGTGCCAGTGAATAACAAAAGTAAAGCAGGTGGAGAAGTTTTGACAGAAAATGTATACATTGTACATTGAATGTTGTATATGTGGTGTTTGAAATTTCTTGGTCACATTATTTGGGAAAGCCTGATAGGAAGCTAAATATAGATAGGACACAGGAGAGATGTCTGAGCTCCAGGCATCCTATCTAATAAAAGAGTAATATGCAAATTGACCTTACCCCCGCTACACCCATAAGCCATGCCCACAAATCACGCCCACCAGCCAATCAAGAGTGAATATGCAAATAAACCCAACCAAGATGGCTGTGGCCACAGAGAGAGCAGGAGGGAGGCTTGGGTTTCCCCGGCAATGGAGGAAGCCAAGCTTTCCGCCTGCCCTTGCCTGCCCAGGCCTCCTCTCCAGGCTACAAAGTTTCAATGAAAGAAGACAAATAAATCCCAACAAAAATGGCGGCAGCCATGGAGCTAGAGAGCAGGCTAGGGTTGCCTGCGGTGATGGAGAAAGCCAAGCTTCTGCAACCCTGGCCTGCTTTGGCCTCTGCTTAAGGCTACAAAGTTTCAATTATAGAGGATACATAAATCCCAACAGAAATGGCTGCCCCCATGGAGCAAGCAGAAGGTTTGGCTCCGTTCCAGGCTACAAAGTTTCAATTGTAGAAGATAAATAAATCCCAGATCCCAGGGCCTCTGCTTGGGTCACCAGGGGGCATGGCCAGCCTGCAAACCACCACAGGCCCCTCACCCAGGCTGCCCCATGCCCCAAGGGAACCCCCGCCCTGATCCGGGACACCCTTCAGGGCAAACCAGCTGGCCCCCACCCATGCACCAGGCCTCTATCCTATCTAATCCTATCTAATACAAGAATAATATATAAATTGACTGTCACTCCAACACACAAGATGACTGCCCCCACATGGACACAAGATGGCCAGCAAGGGAGGGCATTTGGGAGGGACCAGGCCTGCAAGAGAGAGCAGTTGTGGGCAATCAGTCTAGCAGGGGAGGGCAGTTGGGAGGGACCAAGCCTGCAAGGGAGGGCAGTTGGGGGTGATCAAGCCTGCAGGGGAGGGCAGTTAGGGGTGACCAGGGTGGCAGAGGAGGGCAGTTGGAGTAACCGGGCCTGTAGGGAAGGGCAGTTGGGGGGGGACCAGATCTGTAGGGGAGGGCAGTTAGGGGCAAACAGGCTGGCAGGGGAGCAGTTAGGCATCAATCAGGCTGGCAGGGGAGTGGTTAGGGGGTGATCAGGCTGGCAGGCAGAAGCAGTTAGGGGCAATCAGGAAGGCAGGCAGGTGAGCAGTTGGGAGCCAGCAGTCCTGGATTATGAGAGGGATCCCAGATTGGATAGGGTGCAGGCTGGGCTGAGGAACACACCGCGCCCCATGCGCCCTACCCCACCACCCGTGCACAAATTTCATGCACCAGGCCTCTAGTATAGTCAGAGGTTGGAATATAAATAGAGATGAAAATCCTTTCAAGAAAGGAAGACTGGAGAGAGCTAAGTCAAAGAGAGAGAAAAGAAAAAACTAGAGCTACATTTAAAAAGATTTTTAGAAAAATATTTGTATTACATAGTACGAGAAACTTCAATTTAATTGAAATTTGAATTTATTAAAACCCATAATATCTTTTCTAAATTAAAACATATGGCTAAGTCTGTCATCTAATCTTTACACTAAATCTAATCTTAAAGTTAACAAAGGGGAAATTAAGGTATCATGTTATGTCCTTGGAAAACACAGAAATTAAATGAGTGTCATATTTTAAAGTGTTGACTCACATATTTTATTTTTATTTAAGATTATTAGGAACAATCCTTATATTTCTTTTAAGAAATACCCTTCCAGAACAACAGAAAATACTTTCATTAAAAAGAAAAAAAAAAGGAATTGTTAGAAAAAGAAGACGGCTAGCATTGGAAGGTCTTACAGTCTAATGCACCATCCAGCAAAAATAACAAGTGTATTTGCATCAAAATACAGTTTATCGTTACTCATTTACTACAAGGTGTTTTTTTTGTGTTTTTTTTTGGTAAGACACATGTCAAAAACTCATTAAAATGCATGAGCAAATAGAACAAGATTGTCACATCAGATATTCTCTCCTCTATGAGTGCACTAAATGAGTAACTTCAAGGAGAAATATGATTCTGTCATAGTTTCATTATATATCCAGAAACATTCTCAGGTTAAAAACAACCTTTCTATCCCTGGAACATATAATAATTGAAGTCGAAAATAAAGTCTACTTCTAATGACAATGTTTGCTTAATTTGTCTCTATAAATTTCTCTTTACTTAGTTATGGTAAAAATAATCACCTTCCCCATACTTATCTTTGGAAGCACTCTTACTAAATTAATCTGAAAACTACAGACAGAAAGACTATGAAATTAAAGAGATTGCCTCATACTCAGTATTTTTAGCAGTGGTTAAAAAAACCACACAAAGTTTTACTTGTTTGAAAACTATTTAAATTCATAGAGTTGGGTTATAGGACTCCTGATTCTGAACTGATTGTCATCACATGTTAATGGACCTACAACCAGGTTCATCTCATTTGTAAGATCAACCTCAAGGACAATCTCCATAGGAGCCCGAGGATGTGGTTATATTTACCCGAATTCCTACTTTCCCACTCTATTTTAAGCAAAATTAGAAGAGAAAATACATAGTTTTCTTATGTTCAGATCACCTAGAACATCACTACTATGTCTGTAGGACTGAGCGCACACACCTGCCTGAATGAATGAATGAATGAATGAAAGAGGGATAAATGAACCTCTCCCCCCATTTTGGCATCCTGGGGAATGTAAGTTCATTTTTCTGCACTACAATTACTAATGTGTTAAGCAAAGATGCTGGATTTTTAAAAATGAGAAAGCATCTTTCTATACACAGGAATTCAATTATGAATTCTTGGTTAGTGAAAAATTTAATAGACAAAGTTAAAGAAAATTAGAGTCTAAATTTCCAACTCCATAGGAAATAAAATCTGTGAAGTGAAGAATGAGAGTGAGGGGGAAAATACTTATTAAAGAGAAATAGTGTATCATTTATGCCACAATAATTCTTATTTTTGCCTTATTTTCAAAACTTGGAAAGTACAGATATATTACACTTCATGCTAATACTCGAACAAAATCACTGTTAAAAAGCTTTGTCTCTTTGCAACTGAAGGGAACCAAAAGTTTTACCTTTTGGGATATTGATTTTAAGCTGGTTATTAAGGAACAAAAGACTTAGAACGAACTTTAGACCCTCCCATCTTTCCTGCCGAAAAGACTCAGGCGGAAAAACCTGCTTCAGGAAGGGAACCTGGACATGATCACCTCCGAGCAGAAGATATATACAGTACATGCACACTTATATTAAATATGTACTCAAACGACCATTACATTTATTAAAAAATGGTTAACCTTGCTACAAAAAGAGAAATATAATTCAAACACCCTGTGACCATTATCACCTATCAGATCAGCAAGCTCCATAAATTCAACAGTACACACAATTAAATTGCAATAAGCTGTGGCAAACCAGGATTTTTCAACGACTGCTGGTGAGGTTGCAAAATAATGCAACCTCTTCTAGATAGAGGAATTTGGCAAAATTAATCTCATATTCACCCTTAGATCCAAAAGTCCCACTTCAAGTAATGTATCCTAAAGATACACTTGTAAAACCATGAAATGTTACATGTACAGACTACTGACTAACTAGCAAAGATGTGATGCAACATGCATGTCTATCCATAGAGCATTTACTGAATTTATAGCATGTATAATTAATAGACTAAAACAAATCATTACTCTGCAGCCTTCAAATGGAATAAAAAATCTCTATAATCAGCTGCGGAGTTCACAGCATAGTTTATTGTTTATTATAAAAACAAAGTGGAGGGGTTTCTAGTTTGTGGCCTAGCAGGTAAGAAACTTGGAAGTCACCACCCTGTACAAACAAATAAACTGCTGAGCAAACTGAAAAGCCAACAACTCTCCTTAGAGCTGGAAGAGATGGGAGGTCCCTGGGTTAATGGCTTCCCCCAGAATTGAAGAAACAAGCAAATACAGAGAAGCATAACTTACCTGAGCAAGATGTCTGTAGTGACCAGTGCTGAGGTAGGGACACAGCCTCTTCAAGTGACAAATTCTGGAAGGCTCCGTGTAGACAAATCTGAGAAAGAAACTCCAGGGGGGCCCAGTTTGAACAACGCAGGAGCATTCTGTTCCTAACCAGACCTGCCCTGCTGAGAAACTGACCAGAGCCTAACCTGCTGGGTTTTATCAGAACCTAAATGACCTGTGGAGGAACATGCCTAATCCCAGCTGTCTCTAATCTGTAGGAAGGGAAATATCACTCACCTGTCCCACCTGAGTGGGGAGAGAAAAAATGAGAAGCACTTGTGAAGTTCATGAAGCTCTATGGGCCTGGGCCATGCTACTGATGCCATTTCCAACAGCACGGAGGGACCTGGAGAGCATTATGCTAAGTGCAATAAGCCAGTCAGAGAAAGATAAATATCACATGATCACTCATTTGTGGAATATAATGAACAACATAAACTGATGAACAAAAACAGATCCAGAGACAGAGAAGCATCTATCAGACAGTCAAACCTCAGAGGGAAGGTAGGGGAAGGTGGGGGTAAGGGGGAGAGATCAACCAAAGGAGTTGTATGCATGCATGTAAGCCTAATCAACTGACACAGACACCAGGGTTGAGGGCATGAGCTGAGGGGTGGGGGAAAATGGGGGTAGGGACACATATGTGATACCTTAATCAATAAAGAAATTTTAAAAACCAAAGAACTACAGACAGACCTCATTGTATTGCACTGTGGGATTCTTACAAACTGAAGACAAAACTCTCCACCAGCAAGGAGATTACAACTGGCTTTATTGCCATGCTTCCTCTATTGAGGTGGCTTGGACCCAAACGCACATTATCTGCCAAGTCTGCCTGCATAAGATGCTTCCCCGCCTTCACACCTCATGACCACAGCTAAACAGAGAAAGGAAAAGTTGATAGAATGTAATAAGATAAAACAGTAGGGTGAATTGTTCATAGGACAATTTAGGGTGTGTGTATACAGGTATTTACAGTAAATTTATGTAAACTTTACTATATGCTTCACATTTGTCATAATATTTTGGGGGAAAAATAATTTTTCCTATCCAAGATCATGAAAATATTGCTCTATGTTTGCATCTGGAAGATTTTTAATTTTTCTTTCAACCTCTAGGTTCATAATACATCTTGAATTTTTGTTTAAGGTAGGAAGAGCCAAGATTTAGTATTTTTACCATACAGAGATCCAGTTAATATGACACCACTTACTGAATTTTTTGAGTAATTTTATTTATTCAATAATTAAAAGTATTGCCATTTATTCTCATGAAATTGCCACTGTGTCTTTGGGCTAAATCAGGTCTCCATATAGGAGGGCATCTATTTCTAGATTCTCTATTTTGTTTATTGTGTCCATTGTTCTGTGCATATACCTATGTCCCTGCATCATTATATAATATTTTCTTGACTACTTCCATTTTAAAACTCTTGAAATCTAGTAGTTTACCAGTTTTTAACTTCCTCAAAGTTGCTTTTTTTTATAAGATCCTTTTCATTTTCAAATTAATTTTACAATTGCACTGCCAACTCCACAAAAATAATTTGCTGGAATTATGATGGAGACTGTATTGACTCATTAAAGTGTACAGTGTTACATTAATACCCATTGTTAGGTTTTACCATAGTAAGCATATTAAATACATATTTAATATCTAATTTCTGTTTTTTCCTCATGCCTCTAGAATGTAGTTATAGATTAGAAATGTGAGGTTCTTATACATTAAGCATCTGGTCCACAGCTATACTACTGGTAATATTTGTATATAAAATACTAATTGTGTACCAGATAGTATTTTTTTTATTCTTAAAAATATTACAATAAATTTTGGAAGAAAAATGCAATTGATTATTCTTTACCATATATTTATGTTACTAGTTGGGGGAATGGATCTGGATGAAACTTTCAATTTTAAATGAATATATAGATCTGAATGTTAACATTCGTAGTTTAGTTGGAAAAATTCTCAAATTAAGTGTCTCCAGTGCAGATTTAGCAGCATCAAAGAATTTTCCCAGTTGCCAGGACTTGTATTTAGTCACTCTGAATTTGGATCTGATATCTGGATGTGTTTCTGATTTTGTTGAGGAGCAATTAAGATCCCAGTAAACTGTTTGAGAGTGAGAGTGGGATGTCTACATGGTTCATTGTTGACAGTAATGCTACATATTTGGAAAAAAGAAATTGGTTCTAATGTCCAGGAAGGGACAACATACATTTTTGTTAATTTTTCCTTTTGAATCATATTCATTGTTAACTTATATAATAAAGACTAATATGCAAATTGTCCCCTCAACTGGGTGTTCCACCAGGGGGTTAGGGCCTTCCTACCAACCGCCCACGGCCTCTCT
Source organism: Corynorhinus townsendii (assembly GCA_026230045.1). Classification (NCBI taxonomy): domain Eukaryota; kingdom Metazoa; phylum Chordata; class Mammalia; order Chiroptera; family Vespertilionidae; genus Corynorhinus; species Corynorhinus townsendii. Next base: position 135,604,877 of record JAPDVU010000004.1, read on the forward strand.
CCCCCTGCTGGCCTTTCCCCTGATTGCCGCCCCCCATCGGGGCGGGCCCGCCGGACCCCACCCGTGCATGAATTCATGCACTGGGCCTCTAGTTATAATATATTTTCATTGTTTTTTCTTTTCCCCATCTTGCCTAATTTAAAAATTATCATTAATTTTTTTTTTATTTTCTAGAGTCTTAATATTTGTACCTTTATATTTTGGATAAGTAACATTCTTGTTTATTTTCTTACCTGTATTATTTTTCTCATTTCAATTTCCCCCCATAAAATTTCATGTTTTCTTCTCATTTTATTTCATTTGCTTATACGATATTCACTTTTTTTTTTAAGTCCCACAAGTGAAAGCCACACAGAAAATAACTTGATGGAATGTGAGTATGTAAACATTCATATTTTTAAAAAATCATAAAATGTAAAGGACAAAACATATGATAATTGTTTTAAAAATAACCTTAATTGTGTGTAATATGATGATCAACATATTATAAGATGTTTGTAGAAAAATTGCAAAAAAAGAAAAAGAAATTGCACACCAGGCTTTGAACTGTATCTATGTACCAGGCCCTACTTGAAACCTTTGCTTTGTTAGCTCACCTAGTCATCACAACTCAATATGATATACATAAAAATAAATTTATTTATCTTTATTGTTGAAAGTATTACACATGTCCCCCTATTTTCCTCTATTGACCCCCCTCAACTGCACATCCGCCTCCATGCTGGCACAAAGGGTAAGATATCCTTCTCAAAAAAATAAAATTGGAACTGCCATTTGACCCAGTGACCTCACTTCCAGGAATATATCCCAAAAATCCTGAAACACCATTAAGAATGAATATATGCACCCATATGTTCATAGCAGAGCAATTTACAATAGCTAAGACCTGGAAAAAGCCCAACTGTCCATCAGTAGAAGAGTGGATAAAAAAGCTGTGGTACATTTACAAAATGGAATACTATGCAGATGTAGAGACATATTTTTAATGTGCTATAAAATAAGAATGGTTGAGAGTTAATAGGCTTGAAAGTTTGAGAAAAACAGATGGCATTGTATTAAATTATTACCCAAAGCAAATGGAATGAAAGAAAGAAAAAAAATAAGCAGGATTATACAGAGAGAGAGAGAGAGAGAGAGAGACACTAAAGCACATTTAGAGAGGAATACCTAGGATCTTTAAGAAGAAAGTGAAGAACGCCTGAGACAGTTGTTCCTCTCCTCTTAGAAATAACCAGTAAACATGAAGCCCTGTCAGATTTTAATCCTAATTGAAGAAAGCTAAAGGAAAACTGGAAGCCATTTCTCACCTTTTCAATTGTTGACACTGAAAAAATATATATTGAATAGTGTCAGAGAAAACAGAGAGACAGAGACTCATTCTTCATGCCATGTAAATTGGCACACACTACAGAGAACAAATTGGTAACATGGATCCAAATTAAAGTGTCTCATGTCCTTTAGCTTAGCAAGTCTACTTCTTGAATTTACCCTTACAGATGTACTTAAAGAAGTTTGCAAAGAAATAGACACAAGTTTATTATTGTGAATCATACATAATAGCAAAAAATAATAATTAAAAAACATAATGTCTTTAATAGTTGAAGAGTTAAACAAATTGTGGTTAAACCATATGATAAAATATGTTTTCTTATAGAGGGCTCAACTTTAATTATGAAATGTTGTCCTTTTCAGATTTCCATCCAATTGTATTTTTGAGAAATTTACATGTTAGAATTTATGTAATTTCTAACATGTACACATACTGGGCATTGAACAATCAAAGTAATGAAATTGGAATAATTCTATTTACTCTCTCTTTATCTGAAATGACTGCACATGTTGTATAATAACAATAAAAATACTAAAAACATGAACTGATCTATGCCAGGTTCATGTTACTATTCTCATTATTAATTCATATATCTCTCTGATGTTGGTATCTAAATTTTCAGTTTCCTATGACATAAGAAAAGGAGCCATTCAATATAATTTTTGCATTAATCAAATGGAATTGTATTAATCCTATCTAATAAAAGAGTAACATGCAAATTGACCATACCTCCCCTACACCCACAAGCCACGCCCATCCGCCAATCAAGAGTGAATATGCAAATAAACCCAACCAAGATGGCTGTGGCCACAGAGAGAGCAGGAGGTAGGCTTGGGTTTCCCTGGCAATGGAGGAAGCCAAGCTTTCCGTCTGCCCTTGCCAGCCCAGGCCTCCACTCCAGGCTACCAAGTTTCAATTATAGAAGATACATAAATCCCAACAGAAATGGCTGCAGCCACAGAGGGAACAGAAGGCTTGGCTCCACTCCAGGCTACAAAGTTTCAATTGTAGAAGATAAATAAATCCCAGATCCCAGGGCCTCTGCTTGGGTCGCCGGGGGGGATGGCCAGCCTGCAAACCACCACATGCCCCTCGCCCAGGCTGCCCCACACCCCAAGGGAACCCCCATCCTGATCCAGGACACCCTTCAGGGCAAACCAGCTGGCCCCCATCCGTGCACCAGGCCTCTATCCTAGCTAATAAAAGAGTAATATGCAGATTGACCATCACTCCAACACACAAGATGGCTGCCGCCATGTGGTCAAAGATCCTGCCCTCATGTGGACACAAGATGGCTGCCAAAAGATGGCCAGCAGGGGAAGGCAGTTACGGGTGACCAGGCCTGCAGGGGAGGGAAGTTAGGGGCAAACAGGCTGGCAGGGGAGCAGATAGGCATCAATCAGGCTGGCAGAGGAGTGGTTAGGGGGTGATCAGGCTGGCAGGCAGAAGCGGTTAGGGGCAATCAGGAAGGCAGGCAGGCAAGCAGTTGGGAGCCAGCAGTCTGGGATCGGGCCTAACCGGGCAGTTGGACATCCTTCGAGGGGTCTCAGATTGGAGAGGGTGCAGGCTGGGCTGAGGGACACCTCCCCACCCCCGCCCCCCCGTGCACAAATTTCATGCACCGGGGCCTCTAGTTGAAAAAAGTAGATGGAAGTACAGGAAAAAATGTCCCAAATCGACAGCACAGATAAGGGAGAATCCTTGAGACACTCTAGGCCTTAGAATCAACAACTGGGAAAAGCAGCAGGAAAGCCCACCCACAATGTAAATAAAATGAATAAAATATAGCTGAGGCACAAAGGAAACAAGGCAGAAGTGTTGGGATCCAGTGGATAAATATTGAATAATTGTTGATTGTAAGTAAAGTAATAACTTTACTAGAGATCTGTAGTATAATGGTTGCCACACGATTTTAGGCTCAGCCTTCCCCACACCTGAAATAAATAACAAGAATGATCTAGAACTGCTGAAATTAAGAAAATTTACACAGAACAATTTTATATTACTTCTAAACCAAAGTTTCTGATGTTACTCTTTTCATTTATCTTTTCTTTTTCCTCTTGAATGCACTATATTGTTGTATTCATTTCTGACTGGCAGAAATAAATTTCAATAAATTATGATTGCCACTTTATGGATTTCCAGAACATCTGATTAATGTAAAATGATATATTAGAACAGAGAAAATCTTTCAGGTACTGTGGAGACATTTTTCAATAGTTTAGAGAGTAGATGAAAAATGATATTTCAAAGACTTTTCAGTATGAAAAATCCTTCAGAAAATGACTGCTCAAGTGAAAATTTGTCTCTCTATAACTAAGATAACTTTTCTTAGGCATCATCTAGAGAAAAAGATAAGCTGGAAGAAACTTCTATGAAATGTAAATATTAATTATGCTCTTTTACAATAGTTTTTAAGCCCAATAGAAGTTGGAGCAGAGAATGGTCTTACTTTTCTCTTCATGATAATGTGTGTTGGCAACTTTTATTTACTTCTATGATTGTTCAAAAGGGAAATAGAGGAGACAGAGTGAACCTTGAGCTTTCTGCCCTATTTTATTGAGCCACTTGAGAACTGAATATCTTGTTTGACTACATTTAGAGATGGAGTTAAGATTGGCTGCATCATCACACTGTATTTTGTAAGTGGGTACTGGACACTTCCATAGCTCCTCCCAGACAAACGGAGGGTCATACATTAAAATCAGTACTAAGAAAGAATATAGGAAATGCCACAATGGAAGATTTTGTCAGCTCCGTGACTTTATAATTAACTAGTTTTTTACCATATTATAAATAGGGTATAAGTGTTTATAGTGGATTTATTAAAAACCATTCAAAGTTTAGCTTATATATGTGGGAAAAAATATATATTTCACCTATGGTAGGAAACTAATCTTCAAATTGACATAGAATTTGAACAAATATGATAAAATATGCTTAAGGAATGTTAGTTTTTTAGGATAATTTTTCACGAATAAGGAGTTCTCAAAATAAAAATTTAATACCTCCTCTAGGCTCTTCAAAATCCCATTAGAAATTATTATGCTATGTTTTCTTATATTACAAACACCAACTTCTTATGTGAAGTCACAAAACTAGAATTTTAATCTTTTACAATTTTGAAAGTAGGACAACTTAAAATCAAGAAAAAAATAAACGAGCAAATATGGATAGTTTTACTTAGCTATTTGTGTGCTGCATCATTCCATAGTTGAACAAATCCACTGACAAATCAGCAATCCATGTGTCCAGCAATGAGGTCTGAGTATGCAAAGAGAAAATCACACATATGTATAGTAGCATAAAGTTTCCTGACCGCCTAGTGTTAGCCCTTATGCTGCCTATGATAACTGTCTTTTCCAATATGAGTTTCAAGAAATCTGCTTGAATATGCTCCACTGGGCTTACACTGACTCACAATACAGACAATTATTGCAAAATAGGTGAATTAGCTTTGTTACATTTTCCAAGTTTTTACCTTATAAATTTCCTCCAAACAAAGACTTGTCTAATTCTTTGCGCAGGGCTTTGTAAGTAAAACAAGATAATGCCTGTTGTGATTTCATTTTTTTTTCTCAAATTTTCAATGAAATATTGACCTTTTTTCTTAGTTCTAAAGCAATATCCTAGCTAATAAAAGAGTAATATGCAAATTGACCATCACTCTAACACACAAGATGGCTGCCCCCATGTGGTCAAAGATGGCTGCCCCCACGTGGACACAAGATGGCTGCCACAAGATGGCCAACAGGAGAGGGCAGTTGGGAGGGACCAGGCCTGCAAGGGAGGGCAGTTGGGGGTGATCAAGCCTGCAGGGGAGGGCAGTTAGGGGTGACAGGCTGGCAGAGGAGGGAAGTTGGGGGCAACTGGGTCTGCAGGGAAGGGTAGTTGGGGGGGGACCCAGGCCAGCAGGGGAGAGCAGTTGGGGGGGACCAGGCCTACAGGGGAGGGCAGTTAGGGGTGACCAGGCCTGCAGGAGAGGGCAGTTAGGGGCAAACAGGCTGGCAGGGAGCAGTTAGGCATCAATCAGGCTGGCAGGGGAGTGGTTAGGGGGTGATCAGGCTGGCTGGCAGAAGCGGTTAGGGGCAATCAGGAAGGCAGGCAGGTGAGCAGTTGGGAGCCAGCAGTCCTGGATTGTGAGAGGGATGTCCGACTGTCCGGTTAGGCTCGATCCCACTGGGATCGGGCCTAAACGGGCAGTCGGACATCCCTCAAGGGGTCCCAGATTGGAGAGGGTGCAGGCTGGGCTGAGGGACACTTACCCCTGTGCATGAATTTTGTGCACCGGGCCTCTAGTAATTATATAAAAAAAGAGAATTGCTCCTCATGAAACTCATTAAATCTTACTTGATCTATTCTTATAGATTAAATATTTTAGGTCAATTGATGGTATAAAGAATGAAAACTTCTAGAATTAAATTTAATAAATTAAGCAATGAGATTCCCAGATTCTTAAACCATGTATAGCATACGGTTTATTAAACATTGGAGAATATTTAGAGCAGTTTAGAGAATTTTGAGCATGGAGAATAACTCTGATATGCTTCCATGACAAAGTGAATGACATACATATATTTTCAGAAATAAAAATTGGTGGGAATATGTCACATTGTCATTTTGAGAAAATATTTCTTATTTATATGTCTATAAATTAGAAGGTAAAATGAATCCTAAGCCAGAAGTTAAACAATAATTCTAATCCTAGCATACAGGTTAAAAATTATAAATGCTTTTTTCTCCTTAACTTTTGTGAGGTTGAAAAACATCTCATAGAGCAAAAATGCCATCTCTGTATTTAGAGAATGAAAACACTTAATCAAATAATATTACCTTTGTGAGGGATGATATCTATCTTGTAGCTTTAAAGAAGAAAATAGTAAATGATTTTTTTAAAACAGTCGAGCTGATGCATATTGAACAAAATTTTAATAAAGTGATTATGTGATCTTTTACAGGCAATTATCTATATATATCTATATCTATATCTATATCTATATCTATATCTATATCTATATCTATATCTATCTATATCTTTATCTATATCTATCTATAAAAGCCTGATATGCAAATTATCCTCACAGGAGTTCTACTGGGAGACTGATCTCTCACTATGACATGCACTGACCACCAGGGGGCAATGTGAAACAGAGGAAGGCCCTGGCCGGCAGCTGGCAGCCTGAGAAGGGAGGCCCTGGCCAGCAGCCTGAAGGCCCCAATTGGCCCTGATCACCAGCCAGGCCTAGGGACCCTACCCATGCACAAATTTCATGCACCAGGCTTCTAGTAGCTAAATAAGAGAGAAACTGTCTATAACATTTCAGAATCTAGGAACATAGCCACTCAGGCACAGTTCCCTCCCATCTCTGGAATAATACAAGAGCCAAGCAGATGAAGTCTATGAGTGTTGGTGCCACCAGAGAGCCCAGGTTATCAATGGTAAAATAAAGGGTCTGCTTTTTCTGGAGCCATTTAGGCTAGTGTTTTTCATTTTTTGCTGCACATTAGCAACACTGGAGAACTATAAGAAATACTTATGCTGGGGTTTCCAGCTTAGAAATTTTGACTTAGAAAGTCTTGGGTGTGACCTGACATTGTGACTTCTAAAGGATCCCTGGGTAATTTTAATCTGCTGTAAAATTGGAGAACAATTTCACAGACACAGGTGGCAGAACCTTGCAAATCCTCTTGGGAAAGAGTTCCAACAGTCACTTCAATGCTAGTGCTTCTAAAAGGAATACCCAGTCCTAGGGCTCTTGTAATGGGGAACTGCGCAGTAAGGCCAGATTTCCTTCTGTTTCTGAGGATGACTGGATATCCTAGCTTAGCAAAGCCTGTTTGTTGCTGATAATCCTCACGAGAAGAAACTACTGAGCCTTGACCACCTGCTGTCCAGATTCTCATCAAGAGATTCTAGCAAAATGACATAGGTGGCAAAACAAGTGAATGAAACTAAAATAAAACCCCACATCTAAGAATATAAAAAAACCTAAAAGCTAAAAATTAACCTGAACATCTACAAGAAGGAGTTTCCTCTTACTTAGAATTGAAGGAAGAGTCAGAATTAAAACTAAAATATAGTAACTCTCAGCAATATGTGATTAGAGCACAAATGAAAGACTTTCCAGAAATTATTTTTTAATATTTTAGATAAAATGTCCATACATGAACTGCAAAAAGGACTGTCATTGTTGAGAGTATTAGTGGTGAGTTAGGGAGGTGGGGGAAAAATTATAAAACATGATGAAAATCTCAGACCAAGATGCACATAACAAGAATTTCCAAAGGGAATTGGAGAAGAACAGCATAATGACTAATAGTAATAGCTGGGCACTTCCCTGAACTGCAGAATAGTTTGCATTATCAGACTGAAAGAGACCCCTGAGTAACAAACAATTAATGACAAGGCTCACACAGGTCAACATCCTCTGGTTAAATCCCAGACTTGCAAGAATAAAGGAAAATGCAGGTCTACCGACGAAATACAGAAATGCTTTTGCACTTATAGTCAAAATAGAGTCAAACTCGCTTCAGACTTTTCATATGCAACATATGGAACTAGGAAGCAATGGAAGACGTAAAAGAATGGTTCATGAGAACGGCTCATGAGAGAATGGTTCAAAAGCTTAAGAATCCTATAGTCACCCACAAACTGATTCATCTCATTAAGTAATTAGAAAGATACTTGTGCCTATGCAAGAATTAGAAAATATAAATACCAATGTTTCCTATCTTCAAAAGATATTTAAGGAAGTACTTGAACAAAATTATAGTTGGATCTAAAGGGATACCTGAAGACAAAGGAAGAAAGACTGAAAATAAAAAGCATTGAGAAGTGAAAGTAACTAGAAAGTTGCATTACTTTAATTAAAGGTTAAGATAAAACATAAGCAGCCTGGGGGATGTGTAGGAGGTTGCTAATACATGATGTTCCTCTCTCATTGGTATTTCTATCTCTCTATCCCTTTCCCTTCTGCTCACTTAAAAAAAAATCAATAAAAATATTTTTAAAAAGAGAAAACATAAGCATAACTTATTTGAAAGTAACTCAATACTCTTGTCAAGTTCCAGGTTTTGGAAAGAAGCAATTGAAAAAATAAAAACATTCCCAAGTTCTCAAGTGGTTGCTAGAGAGTGGAAAGAATTTGATGGTGTGGGTAAGGTAGGGACCTAGCCATTATTAAAAACAATATTTCTAATCACTTTAAATATCAAAACAATAATTTATGCTAAAGTAGAGCTTTTAAAATATTTTGATCCGCAAAAAGCCAATCAGAGAAATATAATGTGGATTGTTCTGGAAATAAAGAGGGAGGTATTCTTTTGAACAAGCACTTCATTTTCAAGTTCTTTAACATATTATTTTAATATCACACAAATCTGTTAAGGAGACATGATTATTATTGTTTTCATTGTATTGTTTTGTAGGAGACAATATAAAAATACTATAAGTAAAATAATTTTCTAAAAGTTATAAAAGTTAATATTTTTCACTAAAAACATATATCCAATTTTACATGACATTTAAACAGTTTTTGTAAACTTCTATTTCATTCCTAGGAGGCGCTATGAGACCAAATACAGTACTATACTTATTGAAAAAGAAGTAAATGAAGAAAAGCATGAATTATATAATCCCTTAATAACTTCCTTTTCAGGATTTCAGAGAAACATACTACAATTTCTTTCTGAAAAGAAAGTTTAACAAATGCTTCTGACCTGCCTCCTTTGTTTCTTCTGTAGTTTATCATAATTCATTGTTTTAGCTTTTTGTATAATTAGTCTGATCCCAACCTGCAACATGCTAGTAAAGATGCCCCTCCATTTGCTCCCTGAATCAAGGTTAAAGCCACTGCTAAGAACTGAATTTAGCTCCCTAAAAATTCACATGTGGAAGCCCTAAACCCCTAGTGTTATTGCATTTTCAGATTGAGCCTTTAAATAGGTAATTATGGTTAAATAAAGTCATTAGGGTAAGGCCCTATTCTAATAAAACCAGAGTCTCTCAGTTTCTCTCTCTCTCTCTCTCTCTCTCTCTCTCTCTCTCTCTCCCTCTCTTCCCACTCCCTCTCTCTCTGCAAGAAAGTAACCATTTAAAAGCCAGGAAGAGACACACCAGCAGAAACTAATCCTTGTGGCACTTAGATTTCGGACTTCTAACCTCCCGGTCTCTGGTACATTGTTATGGCAGCTCTAGCAGAGGAACACAGCCACCACCCTGCTGCTAAAACAAGGATCTACAAACTTTTCCTGCGAAAAGATAAATAATAAACATTTTCAGCTGTGTGGGTCATAAAAAATGGTGCCAATGACTTAAGACTGCTGTTACTTTGTGAAAGCAGCCATAGACCCTCTCTAAATAAATAGGTACAGTGTGTTTCAGTAAAACTTTATTTAGAAAAATCATATCTCACTCATTCATGGAATATAATGAACAACATAAACTGATGAACAAAAACAGATTCAGAGACAGGGAAGCATGGATCAGACCGTCAAACCTCAGAGGAAAGGTAGGGGAGGGTGGGGGTAAGGGGAAAAGATCAACCAAAGGACTTGTATGCATGCATATAAGCCTAACCAATGGACACAGACACCAGGGGGTTGAGGGCATGAGTGGGGTGGGGGTGGGCAGGGAATAGGGGGATAAGGTCACATATGTTATACCTTAATCAATAAAGAAATTTAAAAAATAAAATAAAATCAGGCGGTAGGTGGAGGCTGGAGTTTGCCAACCCCTACTCAAAATATATCTTTTGGTAACAATAGCTTGAATCAATAAATTATGAGAAATTGCTTCTGGCAGATCCCTGCAATCCAGCTCTTAATACCCCCAGGAAAACTGGCACTTTTTCTTACCAATACAGTGTGTGAGACGGGAGCACTGAGATCTTTCCATGCGGTCTTCCTGTTTCTCTGCAACAGCTTTGTTCCCTGCTTGGTTTTTATCATGACTTCAATCTTTACTTGTTCTAAAAACACCCAAGCAATGGCTACTAATCCATAAGTACAAATTCTCTCTCTTTTGAGAAACAACCCTGAGCAACTATATGCAAAACAAGCTACATGCTGCCTGCTGTTCTATTTCTAAAGCCCTATAAAACATTTTACCTGTCTTTCCCCACTTAAAATTCTCCTTCAGAGCCTTCTCATATCAGAAATTCTAAAAAAAAAAAAAAAGAGGCTTTTTCTGTGTTCTAGTGATAGCAACTTCCACAGAAGTTTTGGCAGTAATACTATGCCCAGGCATCTTCAAGTACATTTTTTAAGTTGATATAATTTTCTTTAAAAATAATTTCTTGCCATTTCTAGTTCCTCGTGTCAAAATCCTCACCTTCTTCATCACTCTCAAATGCCTGTACCTATAACCTGAGCGAGACTAGCATCAAAAATATGGGATTGAGAGATACTGAATTTTTGTTTCTGTAGGTTAATTATGCCTATCATACATATCTAATCCATCAGATTGCCTCCACATAAATCAACTTGAACCATACCAGGCCCTCAATAAATATTTATTAGATGCATGAATTGGAAGCACAATTTAATATTTTAAATGATGTAAAATCTGTAGTCCAAGAAAGATCACATTGCACCTTGAAATAAGTCAAGCACAATTGCCAATGGAAATAGGAATTCCTAACACAGAGAGCATTACTGTCAAACCATGCATTCTTCTGAGAGAAAGAATAGGCATATAGAGCATGTCAGACACCTCCTTATAAATGATTACAAATCAATGCTCTTTATTATTACTGACAATGCTGCAATGAATAACCTTGCAAATATGTCTTATCGGCCACAGGGAAGCAGATATAGTCTCCAACTCTTTGCTTCCTTCCTGTGATTGAATTAGACACCCACACCCTTCCCCGTATGACTGTGTAGTGGTTCCTGGTAGGTGGAATATACTTCACTGCCCTGATGACTTGGTTTTAGTCATGTGATATCTTTGTCTAATAGGCAGAAGTGACAATGTACTAATTTAAAGCAGAGACTTTAGGAAGTCTGTCATGTGTCCACTAAACCCCTTTAGCTTCTGCCCCTCTGCAAAAGCAACATGTGGCAGAGAGTGGGAGCTACTTCAGCAATGATCCAGGAATGAGAAGGCACCAGAGAGACCAGAAACTGACCTGCGGCCTCATGTAATATTAGCAATAAATACATGCTTTTTTTTTTTTTTTTTAAGCCACTGAGATATTAGGGTTGGCTACTGCTGCCACAAAAACTGACTAGCAGAGTCAAGCTACATTCCCAGAACTGGGATTTCTGGGTCAACGTGTAAATGCAATTTATATTTTGATAGATATTGCCAAATTTCATTCCATAGGAATATTACCATTTTGCACTTCAACAACATACCAGTGTGCCTATTTCCCAGCAGTATGTGCAACAGATTGTCTTAAACTCTTATATTTTTGCTAATCTGATAAGTGAGAAATTATCTTAGTGTCATTTGTATTTTCACCTCTCTGGTTAAGGCTGAGAATTTTTTTCGTCTTCATAGATTAAGAGATTAAGGCTCCTGTATTTCAGAGGATTCTCATTTAATACCTCTGCCCATTTTGCTTTTGGTTTGATCATATTTTCTTCTCAATTTCTATATGCTCTATGAGTAATAAGAACATTAGTCCTTTGTAGTTGATCAACAAATATTTTCTGTATTAGTCCAGTATCATTTGACTTAGCTTATAGTTTTATTACATTAAATTAAATTGTGATTTTTTTTTTTTTACTTCAAATACCTAAATCTGTTTTATATTCTTATGGTTCAAAATGAGCAGAGATCAGTTGGCTCTTTTAAAGATGTCATGAATTTTTGGGAGAGGCAAATGTGGTCAATTATATTTGATAGAGTTTCTTGCTGGGTATAGTCTAAGTTTAGCACATTTAACATGAGTCAGATATTTCCCAATATAGAGGTAGATTGGTTTGATAAACCCTGATTATTATAATCAAGATTCTTTGTCTTAGGATCGTAAAACAAAGGTAAAAAACAAACAAAACACCCCTACTTGCAGAATTGAGTGCTAGGAAAACATAGTCCTAGCTGATTCTATAAATAATTAAAAGGAATATGACTCATTATATATGGATAAATAAGAACAAAAATTATCAAAAAAGTCGCAAAAATGTTCCACATTACACAGTGTAGCAGAATAATCTAATTAGTAAAGCGTGTATACCTTTCTTTGCTATAGGTTTATAAAAAAATAATGAGAAATAGACAATTTCCCACCTCCACATTCATATCCCTAGACAATAATTTGGTTTCTCTTTTTAAGAATAGTGATTTTTCATATATTTTTGCTAGTTTGTATTTTAAAACATTGCACTCTAGGCCCTATCACACATTTATAAGCTGGGATCTAAAATTACTCATCAGTTTAAATAGTTGCAATATATTTTTAAATTTTAATAAAAATAAATATTTTAAATAATCTCATGTGGACAGTGTATGGACAAGTTTAACATATATTGGACATAATTTGTGGATACTTCTACCTTACCTACAAAGGAATTTATTATTCTGTTTAATCATTCAGCTCTCAATTTCTTGAGACTATGCAAAAATGTCCCCACAAACAAAAAAGCTTATTGAGGCTTTTGAAATTGCCCCTTAATTATAATGTTCAAATTTAACTTTGACACACCTTCACTAATTCAATATACTCAGAAAAGTTTGGGAAGACTGAAATGTTATTCATTTCAATATGTCTTTGCCAATAAATGTTTTGGATAAAATGTTTTAATCTTGCAACACTCTTTACTTTTTATGTTTGTCAAAGCCTGGACCTACAGATTTACCTTATTCAATTTCGAAAATGTCAACCTATATACCCTAATTGGCAAACCCTGTGAATGCTTCTAAATTAATCAGTCAGATCAGAATTCTTCCTGTCAGAGAAAGTCTGACTTCATTTTTCAATTCAAATAAACATATTAATAGGCATTCTCTGACAACCATCTCATTTCAGAATTCCAATTCTAAGATAGATAGATAAGACAGTCCTCCCGTGAATATCTTGATTGCATGAAATAGTGTGCCATCCTCAATATTTCTTACTGAACTTCCCTGGTTTTGCTTTCATGGAATTCTCTCAGGAGTGATTAATTGTTTCACAATAGTTGGCAAATGAAAGAGGCAAGTTCTCCAAATGAAAACAGTCACTTTTCTCTGCTGTCCTGTTCTAAAATATATAAAAATCCCAACAAAATACTCTATTTCTAAGGTCACTTTAAAAAAAATGTGCATCTGACATGGACAAACAATGCTGCAATAATTAAAGGAGTTCTTCTGTTGAATAATTCCTATTTTAAACTGTTATTTTGTTTTACACCCTAGCATATCCTTTCTTTTGTAAAGTAGAAAGAGAGAAAGGAAGATCAGCATTGCATTTCCTTGGAGATGACAATCTCAAGCTAATAAATTATAGGAAAGAGCAGGTGTGGAATTTGAATTTCTGAAATATGATATACTTAAAATACTCTTGCTTATATACTCCATGGAATGTTATCCCAGAGGGTGATAACTCCTTTACCCTCGGGAAAACTTAACACTTTTGTTTGTTTGTTTATTTATTTATTTATTATTTATTTTTGTTAATCCAAACCTAAGGATATTTTTTTTCCATTGATTTTTAGAGAGAGTAGAAGGGAGAGAGAGTAGGAGGGAGGGAGAGAGAGAGAGAGAGAGAGAGGTGAGTGCCTCCTACAGGTACTCAACTGGGGGCCTGGAATGAAACCTACAATCCATGTTCTTGACTGGGAATTGAATCCATGACCCTTCTGTGCATAGGTTGACACATTAACCACTGCACCACACTGGCCAGGATGAAATTTAACTTTTTTGCAAACATGATGTTTTCAGAGAAAACAGATGTGTACTCTGACCAGCATAGCTGGGCTTCAAATAGACCTTGAGTATTTAGATAATAAATGCTTTGATGGCCATCACAGTTGGCCTAAAACACTGTCAAAATTTGGGGGTTATTTAGTGCTATAAGATTAGCAGGAAAGTATAGACTCCTTTCCTTCTTCCATGACTGAGCTTAAATTGGCCCCCAGGAGAATTTCCCAGTTAGGGAAATTATAACTGAATCAATTTATTTGCTTTAAAAGATAAGTAAGGAGAGTATTTCTTACACATTTGTATTGAGAAGGCTAATCTGTTTCCATAAGAGACTACACTTAGGAGGAACTTTTAAATCTTTTTTGAGACCCGCTGGCCTGTCTCTTGGAGGTGAAAGAGAATGAGTTCAGAGAGATCTCGGGAGTCACTGGCAGAGCAGAGGCCCCTCTTGCTGTGCATCTGACATGGCTACTAAGCAGATTCCATTCTGTCCTCTCATCGGAGAGGAAGCCCACAAACATGAGCAGGGAAATCCTCTCACCCAAATGACTGAGCTCATAAAATTAGAGAAAGGTGGTGACTATGGATTGAGAATTCAACTCATACTAACGTCTAAATTAAATCAATACTTAGTATATTGAGCCAAATAGAGCCTGCTCTCCCTCAGGAGTCTGGTATGCCATGTTTCTCTGTAGTGGGTACCATGGGGCAGAATCGTTGATGCACTGAATGACTAGGCAAGGTTAACTCTTTACTGTCACAGAGGTTGGAGCCTTGGCAATGGTCCTGTCATGAAGCTGAACTCAAAAGGGACAAACTTGGTCTGGGAAGTCAGACCCTCTCTGACAAGCAGATTCCTCTGGATATCAGAGAACAGTTCACAATTTTTTCTAGCCAGTTCAACCTCTCCAGGACTCTTTCAGATCAAAAGCTAACATTACTTTTTAAATTTTCATGAGAAATTTATAAAATGTGATCAGATGCTAGTCTAGAAAAACAATTTATTTGTGAAACGTTCAAATTATTCAGACCAAAGTCTTTGATGAAAATCCAAAATGCAACCACAAAAAATAAAATAAAATGTTATAAAAGTTGAAACACAAAAATGTCAAGCCTTTGGAAAGAGAGGAAAAAACAACACTTTCTTAAGAAGAAATTCAGTGTACATGAGTGCACAATAAGAAACCAAGCAAAATGCGACATTTTCAGAACCAGCAGAAACAACAAATAAGTTAAAATCACAAAGGAACTCAAATATTAAATAACTTTTTCCCAATGTTGAAGAAATAAAAGATGGCAGTTTGGCTACTATAGGAAGAGCAAGAATGTTCTAGCAGACAAGGGCTCCTCTTGTCTGATCTGAACAGTTAGCAATGACTTGCATTATTTCATTTCCAACTTTATGTCATTTTTCTTACTAAATATTTGTTCTGCAGAAGCCTCTTAGAAATCCTTCATGTTCAGGAATACCCTAATATAAACACTTGCTAGAAAAAGTCATTATATTTGGGGGGGAAGGGGGCGGTTTGAGGTGTAGGGTCCTTAAAGGCATATGTGGAGTGTGAAATGGGTCTCAGATGATGGGAACATCACTATTTAGGAATAGTAATGATCTCAGAGAAGTGATATCTTAACTCTGTTCTTTAGAGATTTTACTGTGATGTTACATGGAAAGTGGCTCTGAAAAGTGTCAGTGGGAAGATGCTGAGGTCCTAAAACTGGCAGGACCATCCCATAGGCTGAGTTCATGGAAGATCATCCAGCCCACACCCCCACCTCCAACATGGAAACACATTAGACTGTGATATCATAGAAAAGAACCTTCGTTTTGCTAAGAGACTGATTGGGGCTATTTGTTATCACAGTTTGGGGTGCCCTTGCCAACTTGTTCTTTTTTTATATGTTTGTTTCTCTTTCTTGTCTTTATTTGATAATAAGGTTTCATTTACTCCATATTTCTCCTTTTACTATTTTAATGCTATTTCTTACATCTAGTTTCTGAATGGCTATTAATGTATATTTAACAATATGTAAACTCATTGTTACAAGACTTAAATAATTTAAAGTTAATCACCATCAGTAACACCCCAACACCCACACCTCTGGGCCCCAAGCTTTACAAGGCTATAGCTGCAATAATCCCCTTTACTGTGTATCATATTTCCCCCTATTTTAGCTTGCTTTTATTATACCCTCACAACACACTTTGGAGGATGTAATATCCAGCTATGTCTTACTTATATTGTCTAAATGTTTAGCAGTATATTCTCTCTATATATTACCTCCTGAACTTCATGCCATTTGTTCATATCTGCTCTGTTTAAAAAGATAAAGTTTTAAAATTTCAGTATTTTAGCTGATTTTATAAAAACTGTTCTCCCCAATTTATTTTCTAGACATATAATTTCTTCTACTTCTTCAAAGATTTAGTTGTAATGGATAAGGATTTCTAACACTGTTATATAACGATAATTTTCAAATTATTAATATAATGATATCTGATACCAAATGGTTTAAATGCATCCCTTTTCACTTTTTATCACTAAAGATATTAAAAGAAATCCAATAAAACATAGCAAACTTCTAAGAATGTTCACCCATTTAACTTCCAAATTGCCCATCCTTCTCAAGAAAACTCAAGACTTAAATCAAGTAGTTATTTTTTACCTAATTTTTCTCTTACTGCACTCAAAACTGTGTCCTTTCTAGTTGTTTTAGTGTTCCGTAAACACTACTTGAGACTAAATCCCCAGCATCTTATGCACCTAGGCTGCAAGCATGTGACCAGATCACCAACAAAAGGCAGAATGATAGGTACTTAAATGCCATTCAATCACAAGCTATTCAAAAAGGTAGGCAACTGTGAAATCAAGTATTGAGAAGTTGGCAGCATAAAAATTTAACACCGGGGGCAGATGGAGCTGAAGTCTCTGTGGTAACCAAGAGTGCCCTGAAGTGGTCTTGTGGTGATATAAGGTCAAGGTCATTACCAGTTCTTCCTGCAAACCTGATTCTTTGGCCCACCTGGATGCTCTATGAGCTTTATCCTTTAATTCCCCTCCCATCCCCTGACTTAATCCATGCAGAATGGGTTTCTGTTCAAACCCAAACATATAACTAACTCTAGTATTGTTTTTCAGCTATGGCTAATTGGCATCAACTGGGGTTTTGGCAAGTGAGGGGTGGGGTGGGAGGGTGGACTCTTTATATCAATGCCTGGGACTCATTCATATGAATCAGAATTTCTGTGCAAGGGAAATGCATTCCTATGGTGTAAAAGCTCTCCAGGTGAATCCAAGATATATCTAGAGCAGGGAAAGACTGTGCCAATGATTGCATATAAAGAACACCAGAGATATGTTAGCAAAAACAAAAGCAGGGTGAGTACTGGGTAGACATCCAATATTTACAAGACAAACAAACAAACAAAAACAATTACATCCTACCTTGAAAACCAATAAAGAGACTGCCATAACTTTGTTCATAATAAAGCTCTCCCTAAATATGAAAATCTATGTGATTCCTCTTATTTTTAGGCTCTGGATACTTATTCTAATTCTTAACTGCTTCAATAAATTTTTTTAAAAGTGATATAAAAGACAATTAGAGGAAGTGAAATTAGTCTTGAGACAGTTATCTACACTAATAAAAGAGAATCATGCAAATTGACTGTACTTCCACTATGCCCACAAGCCACGCCCACCAGCCAATTGGGAGTGAATATGCAAATTAACCCAACCAAGATGGCTGTGGCCACGGAGCAAGCAGGAGGCTTGGGTTTTCCTGGCAATGGAGGAAGCCAAGCTTCCCGCCCGCCCTGGCCAGCGGGCTAAAAAGTTTCAATTATAGAAGATAAATAAATCCCAACAAAAATGGCAGCAGCCATGGAGCTGGAGAGAGCAGGAGGCTTGGATTGCCCCCGGTGATGGAGGAAACCAAGCTTCCCACCCAGCCTGGCCTGCCCTGGCCTCAGCTCAAGACTACAAAGTTTCAATTATAGAAGATAAATGGATCCCAGATACCAGGGACTCCACTTGGGTTGCTGGTGGGCATGGCCGGCTTGCAAACTACCACAGGCCCAGTGACCAGGCCGCATCACACCCCAAGGGAACCCCCACCCTGATCCAGGATACCCTTCAGGGCAAACCAGCTGGCCCCCACCCATGCACCAGGCCTCTATCCTATCTAATAAAGAGTAATATGCAAACTGACCATCATTCCAACACACAAGGTGGCTGCCCCCATGTGGACACAAGATGGCTGCCACAAGATGGCCAGCAGGGGAGGGCAGTTGGGGGTGATCAAGCCTCCAGGGGAGGGAAGTTAGGGGTGACAAGGCTGGCAGAGGAGGGAAGTTGGGGTGGACCCAGGCCTGTAGGGGAGAGCAGTTGGGGGGTACCAGGCCTGCAGGGGAGGGCAGTTAGGGATGACCAGGCCTGCAGGGGAGGGCAGTTAGGGGTGACCAGGCCTGCAGGGAAGGGAAGCTGGGGTGGACCCAGGCCTGCAGGGGAGAGCAGTTGGGGGGATATCAGGCCTGCAAGGGAGGCAGTTAGGGGTGACCAGGCCTGCAGGGGAGGGCAGTTAGAGGCAATCCGGCTGGCAGGGGTGCAGTTAGGCATCAATCTGGCTGGCAGAGGAGTGGTTAGGGGGTGATCAGGCTGGCAGGCAGAAGCGGTTAGGGGCAATCAGGAAGGAAGGCAGGCGAACAGTTAGCAGCCAGCAGTCCTTGATTATGAGAGGGATGTCCAACTGCCCATTTAGGCCCGATCCTGGTAGGGATCCCAGGGGTCCCCTATTGGAGAGAGTGCAGGCTGGGCTGAGGGACACAACCCCCCATGCACAAATTTTGTGCACCAGGCCTCTAGTCCTATATAATAAAAGCCTAATATACTAAGTGTCCAGTCAACCGGTCAGCCATTCAACCAATCAAGGCATAATATGCTGATGATATGCTAAGGCTGCTCAACCGCTTGCTATGATGTGCATTGACCACCAGCGGGCAGACGCTCAGACTAGTAGGTTAGCTTGCTGCTAAGGTTTGGCCAATTGGGACTGAGTGAGATGGGCCAGACATGCCCTGGACCCCTCTCATGGTCCCTCCCTGGCTGGCCAACCTTCCGCATCCCTCCCCAGCCCCAATTGTGCACTGGTGAGATCCCTCTCCCTAGCCTACACCCTCTCACAATCCGGGACCCCTTGGGGGATGTCAGAGAGCCAGTTTCAGCCCAATCCCGCAGGCCAGGCTGAGGGACCCCACTGGTGCACGAATTCGTGCCTCTAGTTTAATACAATGAACATAGAGGGCTATAGCTCACTCCAATTATACAGGGAAGAAGGCTTAGGCCATCAATCACTAAGATACCTTCAAAACTTATTTTGCATTTAATTCTTAAGAAGAATTTGGTAATTTTGCTTGTTTTGATTTGTTTGCCTTTTAACCACATCAGAAAAGAACCAAGAATTTAGAGGACAGAGAAGGATGCTGCTAGAATCTGACATGCTGACCACACTGAGAAGTTGTGGCTGATATACTGATGAAGGTATAAGAGACAGGAACACCATTCAAACAGATAAAAGAACACAACCTGAGCTTATTTCATTGTAGTGTCCCACCTATTCCAATATTCTTGAGGGAAGATTGTTTTACAAAATAAAATAGTTTTAATCATCAAAAAACATATGTGATTTTTAGCATCTTTACTAAGAAGAGGGAACCTGCAGCTTGTTTGAGAAGAAAGTACTATAAAATGGTTTAATTTTTATATTCCCCCCATAAATCTCCATTTCTGCAAAATTCAGTTTGTAATCCATCTAACATCTATTAATGCTAAATTTGTAAGGCCCTATTGCATTTTCTAGAAATATCACATAATTGTGAAATTATACATACATATATATGATCAATACCATTTTCATCATAATTTAAAAACACAATGCAAACATGTTTATTGTTTTAATAAAACTCTGTCCAAACATAATTTATATAATAAGTATCTTAAAGCATTGAAAGTAAGTTAAAATTCTTTTTTATAAATATATTAAAATTATTTTTAATTTGTTGATTCATTAATAGCTTGCTTTTACATACATAAAAATACTTCCAGTTTAAGTTAATTACAGAAAATAAGTTCTATTTGAAAAACATTTTTAAAGCGTAAAATATCTAAAATGCTTTTTATATTTCATTGCAATCTTTAACATTGTTTATTACATCATAGAACTATAGAATAAAATGCCCTCAAATCAAAAACTTATGCCAATGTGTATAACCTCTACATGGCTATAAATAAATAAAAATGGTTTCAAATATTTTAAGGCTTGTGTTAAGTTTTGCTGAGATTAAAATAAGATCAGGAAATAATGGATTCTTCTGGGGATAAAGCTTTAAATTTTAAAAGGTTGGGAAACTCTACTGTGTGAATGGTGCAAGGGTTGGTTAATATCATTTTTTGAGTTATGACAAATAAGGACTTTGGCCTCTTATTTTTAAACTAGAGGCCTAGTGCACGAAATTCATAGGTTCCCTCAGCCCAGCCTGCACCCTCTCCAATCCAGGACCCCTCGGGGGATGTCCGACTGCTGGGGATTGGGCCTAAACTGGCAGTCAGACATCCCTCTCACAATTCTGGACCGCTGGCTCCTAATCGCTCACCTGCCTACCTGCCTGCCTGCCTGGTCGCCCCTAATTGCCCTACCCGCCAGCCTGATCACCCCTCACTGCCTCTGTGTGCTGGCCTGATCACCCCTAACTGCCCCCCCTGCTGGCCTGGATACCCCCAACTGCCCCCCTCCCCCGGCCTGGTCGCCCCTCATGGCCCCCCTGCTGGTCTGGTTGCTCCACGCAGCCTGCTTGTTTAGTTGTTTGGTCATCCCTCACTAACCCCCCCTGCTGGCCTGGTTGTCCCACCCAGCCTGCTTGTTTAGTCATTTGGTCATCCCTCACTAACTCCCCTGCCAGCCTGGTTGCCCCACACAGCCTGCAGTTCAGTCATTTGGTCATCACTAACCCCCCCTACCAGCCTGGTCGTAGGCAGCCATCTTGTGAGGGTGACAGTCAATTTGCATATTACCTCTTTATTATATAGGATGTTTATTTGTTTTAAAAATCAGCTATCACTAAAAGTTTGAAAGCTAAAATCCCTTCCCTACATCTTCCTAATATAATTTATAGATAAATCATTGATCAATGTTAAATTATTTTGCCAAAATATGGTTTCATGTGATACCAAGTAGTTTATTGTGTTTACAATTATTTTCTTCCATAACTTTTAACCAAGGAGTAAATAATTTAATTATATCTTCATACATAAATTTCTATCAACTTATTGTTTAAACTAGCCATACACTTATCATCAGTGTTTTTAGTCTTATTTCATTATTTTTCTTTCTACTTTCCAAAGGCTTTATCAGTCATTGCCTCGGTTTCGATGGTCCTTTCTAGCAAAGCTTGTGTCTGACTCTAATAGGACTGATTATTGATAATGTTTTCCTGAGTCAGATTTCCTTCTCTCTAGAGTCCAGATCCTCCTTTTCCTCAGATATCTTCCTTGTGTTGGCTCCATGAATATTCTAAACTAAGATATATAGGAGATAATATTCTGATTTTGTTTATCTAAAGCTATGTCTTTATTTGGCTATCATCTGACTATTTAGAAATGTAAATTAAATTATTTTTGCTAAAAATTCAAAGGCAGCCCTGGCCAGTGTGGCTCTGTTGGAGTGTTGTCTCATACACCAAAGGATGGCGGGTTCAATTTCTGTTCCAGACACATACCAGGTTGTGGGTTTGATCCCTGGTCAGGAAGCACGCTGGAGGCAACCCATCAATGTTTCTCTCTCACATCATTGTCTCTCTGTGTCTCCCTTCATCTCTATAAAAATCAATAAAATAAAAAATTCAAAGGCATTTTCCACTGCTCTCTAGCATTCAAAATATATCGATTAGTACTTATTTATTTGCAATTTGTTTTCTGCAAGATTTTACTAGGTATGTCTTTTGTTCACATCCTAACACATCATAAGGATTTGTTTGAGTCAGAGCTATCTTCATTTATTGTTTGATCTTTTCTAATATAGATACCCATTGAAAAGGAAATGAAATTCAGAAACCATAAGAAATTTGGAAGCAAAGAGTAAAAGGTGTTAGTAAAGTAAAACAAATAATTTGAGCATGCTTATAAAGGATAGTGCTCAAAATACCACCTGGATAGATCTCAAGAAAGAACCTTGTATTCTGGAAGGGTAATTTGAAAAAATTAGTTCAAAAATCCTAGAAGAAAACATAGGCAGTAAACTCTTAGACAACTCTTATAGCAATATTTTTGCCAATATATCTCTTTGGGCAAAGGAAACAAAAGAAAAAAATAACAAATGGGGCTACATCAAAATAAAAAGCTTCTGCATAGCAAAGGAAACCATCAACAAAATGAAAAGGGAACCCACTGTATGGGAGAACATATTTGCAATGATATATATGATAAAGTTTTAATTTTAAAAATATATAAAGAACTCATACAACTTAACAAAAGCAATTTAAAAATGGGCAAAGAACCTGAATAAACACTTCTTCAAAAAGGACATATGGATGGCCAATGAACATATGAAAAAATGCTCAACGTCACTATCAGAGAGATGCAAATGAAAACTACAATGGGTTATCACCTCACATCTGACAGAATGGCTATGATCAATAAATCATCAAACAACTGCTGGTGAGGTTGTGGAGAAAAGGAAACTCTAGTGTGCTGTTGGTAGGAATGCAGACAAGTGCAGCTACTTTGAAAAACAGTATGAAGTTTCTCAAAATATTAAAAATGTAACTAACTGCCTTTTGATACAGTGATCTAACTTTTAGGAATATTTCCTAAGAATCCTGAAACACCAATCAGAAAGAATATATGCACCTCTGTGTTCGTAGCATCATTATTTACAATAGCTAAGATCTGGAAACAGCCCAAGTGCCCATGATAGATGATTAGATAAACCTGTGGTACATTTACACAATGAAATACTAGGTGGCTATAAAAAAGAAGGAACTCTTTATCTTTTGCAACAGTGTGGATGGACATGGAGATTATTATGCTAAGAAAACTAAGCTAGACACAGAAAGACTAGTATCACAGATTTCACTTATATGTGGAATCTAATGAACAAAATAAACTGGAACAAAATGGAACCAAAGGCGTGAATACATGGAATAGACTGACAGAGTTTAGAGGGAATGGGGAGAGGGAGACTGTATGAAAAAAGGTAAAGAGAGTAGCCAAAGAGCATATATACTTAGCCCATGGACACAGACAACAGAAATTTGTTGTGGTGAAGGCCAGGGGAGGAGTGGTGGAGGCTGAGTGGAGGTTGGCAAAGGGGAAGAAAATGGAGGACATCTGTAATAGTGTCAACAATAACTTTTTTTAAACAAGGTCACACACATAAAATTATAAAGCCAAATCATACAGTAACTTGTGACTGGTGAGCATTCATAGAATTATATTCTTGTTAGTATTGAGATTGTCTAATATGACCATCAGTCATTCGAATAGAATATTCTGTGTCATTCTTTTAAATGACAGTGGCATTGAAATCACTCAACCAACCATTTTATTATTATTTTTTGTTTTCCCTTAACAATTGAACAACATTTAAAGGAAACAAAATAACATTTTTCTGAGTTGATGTACACTTTCAAATTACAGAGAAAATAATTTATGAAAGTCTAAACTCTTTAAAGGACTATGTCATCATCACATCTGTGTCCTTTAGATGAACTTATTGTCTGGTCTCTAGAAGGTGGATATATAGTATCTGTGTATACCCAAATGATTAACACAAACAAACAAAAATGTGTTCTAGGCAAACACCTTATATCAAGTTGTATATCTCACATCTCTTTTTAGAGTTTAAGAAGGGTTACGTGTCAATCACAGAGGAGATACCTTCATAGATGAGATGTAACGGGGATTTAACTCGGACATAGCTTTTTAAATAAAAATCAATAAATATCATATTACTGAATATTCTTTAACTATTGAAATATTTGAATAGTAGAATGGCATTTCTAAGAACAAACTTTATACACAATTTAAAAAAATTATATTCAGTATAAAATTTATCTTGCAGCACATATTAAACCAATATTAAAGATATCACTGGTGAAAGAACTTTTACTACAAACTATCAAAAACCAGTATTTCTCTCTAAAATTAAATACTGAATTCTCTCCAATTAAACTGATAGAATTTTAAAGTAAATTAGTTTAACAGGTTCATATTCATATATGATACATTTATTTCCCAAATCTAATGAATAAAATCTAGTGGGGCACACAACTAACACAACTTGAAACTTACTAAAAAGACATTTTGATAATAATATGGAAGAGTACAAGAATACTCACATAGTATTCCATTAAAAATGAAGGAAATAAAAATTTTTATTATCCATCCTTCAATATAGACATCAATATTTCAACAACTATGAATTCCATTCCCACTATTTTATAGTCAATTTGAGCTATAGGGAGTCTCCCATAAATCACAGAGTAAGACAGTAACAGTCCTAAGGCTAGAATTGCTTCTACACTATTGATTAAATACTGTATTTCTCCAATTTGCTCACTGGACAATGCCAGCTTTAACATGACTAAATAATTATCAATAAAGGAATAAAGCCAACATTATAGATAGTTAATAGACAGAAACACAAGAAGAAGATATGCAGAGGAATCTATAAAGTATAAATAAGAGTGCAAACATTTCATTGAAAGTGAACTTATTCTTCCCCACCAAACATTTTGGAGTGCTCTTTTTAAAAATCTTAGTGATGGAGTTTTTTTCAAACCTAGATTTTCTAATATGTTTTTTAAGTAGTTTGATTCTTATTTTCTTTTCCAACATATTCCTTTGGTTTATGACTGCAACTGAGAAAATCTACACATTTATAATATTTATTATTTTTACTTAAAATTCATAGAAAAGTTATAATATAAATAGTAAGATTCAATCTATTTTTAAAGCATACCATTAAGTCTTCACTTTAATAGATATTTCATTTTAGCATTTTGATCATTGCAATATCTGTCATTAAACAAAATAAAGAATAATTGCTGGAATCAACCCAGATCATTTAGGACATAATCATTATTCTTATTAGCTCTTTGCAATATTTTAAAATATTCTATTCATATTAATTATATTTTTAAAACCTTTAAACTATGCTAGACATGGTCCATTTGATTATTTAATTAGACTATGTCTAGTGTTACAATTATGAAACATTATCAATGCCATTATCTACTTTTTACTTTCCTTCTCTACCCAATATCATATATATTTTAACTGCTTTCAAACAACACTATCAACAATAACCATATTCAATTTCTTCTCCACTTTAAGGCTTTTGGCTAATTCCATAAAACAAAAAAGTCCTATCTTCATGCAAGTGGCATCTAAGAATTTTATTAAAACCACTGAGAAATGGTTATTCTTGGACCCCTATGTGCTATATATCTCCAATCCCCAAATAAAAAAAAAATGCAGTCATGTTTAATTGACACCTATGAAAGGCAAAGTCTTGTTTTTTAAATGGTAGTCATCTGAGGTTGTTATAATATGCTTCACTATTAATAGGTAGTATTGGAAAATAATGCTTTGAAACTTCATCCTAAAATCTGATTGTTAATATCTGGTATGAAAAAAAAAAAAAACGTAAAAATACTGCTCATTTTGGAATAGAAGGGTTGTGTTTTTAATAGTGAATTGAGTATTCGGCATTAAAGGCATACAACTAAAGAGCCTTTAGTATACTAATTTGTCTTGTGAATTTCCAAGATGGAGCTATATAATGTGAAAAATTTTCCAAACACAGAGCTTTATGTGTTCCTGTTTATATTTACATAGATATGGATAGATCAAGATATAAATATAGATATGGACATTTAGGGGTCTAATGTTCAAAGAACTACACTTTGAAAACCAAACCTGAACAACCTAAAACAGGGCTTTTGACTTGATTCAGTGAACTTCATCCATTGATAAGCTTTCAAGAATCCATAATCTTTAATATTTTGACATTACCATGCAATTTTTGTTCTTTCATTTTCTTGCATTTTCAACAGAGCACTATGGCTATAAAACCACACATAAGTGTGCATAAAATGTACACATTACATCACAGGAAGAGAATGGGTGATGTATGCAGAATTTCTTTGAGAATTCCATCATTGTCAAAGAATACTCTTTTTTTATTTAAACTTTCTCTATGAGAAGACATAGCATAATCTCACTCTTATTTCTTTAACTGAAATAAGGCACTTATAATCAGTTGGAATTAATGAATCTGCCTCAAATATTTTTAAAAAGTAATGTTGGCATACGGTTTTTGACTGGAGGGGGTAATAAATGGAGACAAAATACTTCTCTCCTTTGGCTCTGTCTCAGGATCTTGTCTCAAGGTCATGGCTGCGTTTGTCCCTACTACCATGGCAGTCTAGGATTCTGGAATTTCAGATCACAGGAAACTTCCCTCTAATAGAGAACTAGAAGAATTCCAGGTAACATCGAAAGTTGTCTAGTAAGGAACAATTAAACTTTTTTTGATTAATAACTTTCTACTAGTATCTTTAAATTTCCACTTATTGCAAATAAAAAAATATTCAATATAAAGACACCTTTATTATTTGCAAATTCTAAAATCCCTAACATTGTGTGCAGAGTAAGAGGGAAATGATGTTCATTCACCAGATAATCAGAGTCTCAAAGACTCAGGAACAGTGGGTTAGTCTCAGTGAAACTGTCTTAAGAATGAACATATTATATAGTGCTAAGAAATACAGTAGTTGGTCAAGTCAATCAGTTGATGTTGGTTCAGCTGAGCTGTGAAAGAGAAAGCTAAGCTGTCAGGTGTCAGAGTAGTCGATTAAAGCAACACACAAAAATGGAAGTGTTAAACCTTTAATCACTTAACTGCCAGGGTCTAAAATCAGAGAAGGTGCCAAAGTCCCTGTTCCATTTCCTCTACAGGGCATATTGGGCAAAGGTCAGGTGGATCTACACAGATGTGACGGTCATCTCTCTGTTGAAGGGGCCCAAACAAAAGACTCCAGCAGTTTTATGGAATCTGGGATTGGGGTGTGGAGTGGGGTGTCTTTAAGATTTCCCCTCCTTCCTTCAGAGAGAGGCATCTGAAGAAGACCTCTGCCCAAGGCCTCAGAAAAATATACCAACTAGTGAAGTCTCAGGGCTAGGAATGCAGTTATGTGAGAAAGCACGACCCACCAAGGAGTTCTGAGTCCTTGACTGTATCTCCCTCCATGGACCTTCCTCCCTGAGGCCTGCCAGGGAAAGCCTTTGTAATTGTCTGTGATCAAGCCTGAAACACCACCCAGAGGTTTTCAACTGGCTCCCCAGGTGATGGATGCTCAGACACCCCAAACCTACCATTATTTGTATGTATATAAAAGTTCATGGCTTATCTTAAAAATACGGTGGGAAATTACTAAAATTCAAAATCTATTTTAATTTTTAGGATGTATGTATTTTTTAATTTCATTTCCTTTCTCAATATATTTGTCTATATGTTACAAAGAATAAAAAAGTACCCAGATGTAATTATGATTACCTATTATATATTAAATGTTTCAAGCAAAATATGGTCTATAATAAGGTTACATTTTTTTGATATAACAACTGTGAGATATAAATCACATGGTGTACAATTCACCCATTTAAAGTGTACAAGTTAATTTTTTTTAGTATGTTCAGAGGATTGGGCAAACATCACCACAATCAATTTTAGAACAATTTAATCACACCACTGATCTTTCTCTCTGTATAGTATTGCCTATTGTGTATATTTTAAATAAATAGTCTCATGCAATATGTGATATCGTATCATTGGTTTCTAGTGTAGTATTTCAAGGTTCATACGTGTTGCACCAGGTATCAATGTTGTACAACTGTTTCAGAGATGGGGTGGGGAAATGTGGCCTCAGAATGGTTTGTCTATCCTGGACTCCTTGGTTTGTCTATCCTGGATTGTAACATCCTCCCTATGAGTGAGCTAGCCCAAGGCAATCAGGGCCCCAATATTCTTGGCCTGACATCACTCCAATATGGGGGTTGAGTACAGGTAGGAATCCTCAGACCTCTCAGTGGCACTCACTTGATATTTAGCCTCTATGACATGAAACTGGGGAAAGGAGATAAAAAATGTTGGCCACTACACACCCCTCAGGCTGATACCATAGCCCTTAGTGGGAAGTTTTGGGGAGAGGGTGCCCAGTCTTCTTGGTCACACTCACTCACTTCTTTTATGCTCAGATGGGCAGGGTGGGGAGAAGTGGCCTGGCTCAAGTGCCATAGACTCACTGTCCTTAGAGAGAAATAGTAGATTTTCTTTGTTGACTGTTTTGTCACTTGCTATATATACTTTAGACAATTTCCCCAGACTTTAAATAGCTGATTTTAAAAATATGTTTCACCAGGCCCTCGCCAGTTTGGCTCAGTGGATACAGCGTTGGCCTGTGGACCAAAGAGTCCTGGGTTTGATTCTGGTCAGGGGCATGCTCCTCTCCACCAGGGTTCTGATTGGGTAGGGCATGTGTAGGAAGCAACCAATTGTTGCATGTCTCTCACATTGATGTTTCTCTCTGTCTTTCCCTCTCTGAAAAACATTCTTGAGTGAGGATTTAATAAATATATACATATATATGTTTCACCAGTTATGGCTGTTTACTGGGGAGAGACTCCTTGAAGATCTCATACCACCATTCTGGAAACTGTCCTTAAGTTCATATTTTTAACCATTGAAAAAAATGTTGCTCACCCTATTTTTTATGTTATCCAAAATTGATCATCATCTGGGCACACTAAAATAATTTAGTGAGTGCTTTTTCATAGGCACTTCATTTGATTAATGCCTGCCTTATTGTTATTTCTCTCATACTGACTTACAATAGCACAAAACACAATCAATTGCTTTATGTCAGAAAAAAAAACAAAAGTAAAACCAGTCCAATCTTTGGAATTTGTAACAATTACATTTATGCAGGTCTCAAAGGGTAATCATAATAACAGCCATAGTGACAAAAACATTCAAATCCATCATCCTATGTTCAAAAAACCCATTCCTTTGAATTATTAGCATATATCTTTCCTATAGGGTTTTTTTTCTTTAATGAAAATACAATACAAACACATATAGGATTTTATAGTCCATACTAAAAAACAGCAATTCATAATGAATTGGCTTTATTATAAAATCAACAAGTATCTATTAGTGTCTGTCATGTACTCAAAACGTGCTCTAGGAAAAAACATGGGGATTATTAAGAGTAAATCTACTTTTAGGGATATAACCTAATTGCAGATGTGTGTTTCAGAAGAAAAATGTTGCCATTGATTTCTATTGTTTTTCAGTTTTTCCTTTCAAATCAACTATCTGAAAGCTCTGACCACAGTCTACCTTTCTCATTTTCAAAAAAAAGAGATTGCTTCCTGCTTTAACTGTGGCTTCTCTGCAGCAAAGTTCAAGACTAGGCCACATGTGTACATAGTCATAGAGAACAGAAATGGGAGAGAAATGAAAAAATAATAGGACTACAATATAGTGTTCTCTTCTGTGGGCAACTGAGACTTTACCCTGCCTATGACCTTCTTAGAATGGTCCACCTACCATTAAATAGAATTTATCTGTGGTTGCCAGCCTCCTCTCAGAATATCATGCTACTCTTTGTATATTCAAATCAAAGGGATCACCTTGAGTTTCTGTATTTTATCTTTCTCACCACAGATAATTACAAACTCTTCTCTATTCTCAAATATCTCTTTCTCTTTTCTTGTCAGTTACTTTTTAAATGTAACTAATTCATATATCAATTTAATCAAATTTTTCTTAGGGAAACTCCCTAACTCAAGTTGTCAGATCCATATTAAAGTCTGTTTTTATAGCATTAGACACTCATTTTAACAGAAAATATCCAGTTGTGATTATACATTTAATTATATGACTAGAGGTCCGGTGCTTGAAATTCATGCACGGGGCGGAGGTGGGGAGGAGTGTCCCTCAACCCAGCCTGCACCCTCTCCAATCTGGGACCCCTTGAGGGATGTCTGACTGCCCATATAGGCCCGATCCTGGTAGGTGGGATCGAGCCTAAACGGGTAGTCAGACATCCCTCTGACAATCCAGGACTGTTGGCTCCCAACTGCTCGCCTGCCTGCCTTCCTGATTGCCCCTAACCGCTTCTGCCTGCCAGCCTGATCACCCCCTAACCATTCCCCTGCCAGCCTGATTTATGCCTAACTGCTCCCCTGCCAGCTGGATTGCCCCTAACTGCCCTCCCCTGCAGGCCTGGGTCTCCCCAACTGCTCTTCCCTGCAGACCCAGTCACCCCCAACTTCCCTCCTCTGCTGGCCAGGTCACTCCTAACTGCCCTCCCCTGCTGGCCATCTTGTGTCCACATGGGGGCAGCCATCTTTGACCACATGGGGGCAGCCATCTTGTGTGTTGGAGTGATGGTCAATTTGTATATTACTCTTTTATTAGATAGGATTGTTATTAATATATCCTCACTCCATTAAACTATTAGATACAAAGGGCATTGTCATATTTTTGTTTGTGTTCACCTCTGTGTCCTAGACCAGTGGTCAGCAAACTGCAGCTCGTGAACCACATACGGCTTGTGAGCCGGGGTTTGGCGTTCTGTTGATTAATGAGTTTGCTGACCACGGGGTAGGGGCTTAATCACAAGGAACAACAACAGACTGTAATTATTGGAATCGAGAATCTAGGTCAGTAGTCGGCAAACTCATTAGTCAACAGAGCAGCAAACTGCGGCTTGCAAGCCGCATGTGGCTTGCGAGACACAGTTTGCCAACCACTGTCCTAGACACATATTTCAGTGCCTGTCACATAGTAATAACTCAGTGAATATTGAAGAATGAAAAGGAAAAATAAAACTGTAAAAGCTTGTAAGTATAAATAAATTAAAATTTTAAGGAAGGTTGATATGCAAACAAGTGAAAGAAAATCATTTCATGTTTGGGATTAATAGATTACAAATATAAAAATTCAGAAATGAATATGTCATATATAAAAACATATGAGGTGATAAAACCTGGAATTAAAGATACATCTTATATAATAATCACATATAATAAAGAAGTAATATGCAAATTGACCATCCCTCCAACACACAAGATGACCACCCCCATGTGGTCAAAAATGGCCACCCCCATGTGGACACAAGATGGCTGGCAGGGGAGGGCAGTTGGGGGGAACCAGGCATGCAGGGTAGGGCAGTTGGGGGCAACCAGGCCTGCAGGGAAGGACATTTAGGGGCAATCGGGCTGGCAGGGGAGCAGTTAGGCGTCGATCAGGCTGGCAGGGGAGTAGTTAGGAAGTGATCAGGCTGGCAGGCAAAAGCAGTTAGGGGCAATCAGGCAGGCAGGCTGGCGAGCGGTTGGGAGCCGGCGGTCCTGGACTGTGAGAGGGATGTCCAATTGCCTGTGTAGGCCCGATCCCGGGATTGGGCCTAAATGGGCAGTCAGACATCCCTCAAGGGGTCCCAGATTGGAGAGGGTGCAGGCTGGGCTGAGGGACAATCCCCTCCCCACCACGCCATGCACAAATTTCATGCACTGGGCTTCTAATATTGATATAATAGTAAAATTGAATACGTAGAAGCAAATCATTTAAAAACCACCTCAAAAGCCTGGAAATTCTTAGAATATCTTGCTCTGTAAGTGAGAACTGCTCAAGGATTCTGATCAAGACAGTAGCATGAATTAGGATGTAAAAATAGTAAAAGGAAAGCCAGCTACTAGGGTCTTGAGTTAATGTACATATATGTTTGTGGTGATAAGGCTGGGGATATAAACAGCAGAGAGAATCAAGGGGTATTTCAAATAAATTTTTCCACATTGGAGGTAAAAAATGAAGGATAAGGAAAATAAAGGTAAATAAATATGATTTCAAGAATGTTTACTCTGGGATAAAAATTAAAATTGCTAATTTTAGGAGTCCTTCAAGTGAAAGAAAACTTTGAAGAGGAAAGCAGGAAAAGTAAAAATTGTTGTTACAAAACAGATTGAAAGGGGCTGAGAGAAAATGAATATGCCACATGCCCGGAATTCTCTGTGAGTTCATATCCGTATGAATAGCAGGAAACTGAAGTCTGAGCATTCCATCACCACATGTGAATGGACACAGGTAGACTGACAACAGCCACAAGGTTTCTATAGCTCCTCTCCTCACCAGGGACACTGGTCTTCTCCTGGCCCATCTGGACTGGCCCAGTGACTCCTTTTGACTAATTGAATAAGATAAAACTGTGCAATTTCCCCCCCAGGTGTCCAGGGCATGAACCAGACATGACATAGATTAAAAGTCAAACTGGGATAAACACGGAGTTACTTTGTCCCTGATATGAGATAGTATACACTTCTTTTTTTTATGTTTGTATTGATTTTTTTTTTTTTTTTTTAGAGAGAGAGCGAGGGAGAGGGAAAGAGAGAGAAACATAAATAGAAGAGAGAAACATGGATGAGAGAAAAGCAATTTTTAAGTCTTGGTTTTAAGAGATTTGTGATCTGCACCCTTACTAAGACTAATATTGCCACGTTGTAGCTCAGCCAACAGCCAGCACCCACTGACACCCTAGTGAAAGTGGCCGTCACAAACCACACAGCGCCAGTGAATCAGCTAGATGTTCAGATGACTAGAACTCTATGACTGAAACAATGTCAGACCAGCCAGAGAACAGACCATCACAAGCAAAAATTAGAATAGTTTTGTAATAGGGCACTACATTTTAGTGTAATTATTATACAGCAATTGAAAACTAATTACATATCCCCCAAAATGAGTGACACTTAAAAACCAAAAACATATGTCATGAGCTCTGGGTCCAAGTGGTCAGAGGCTAGGAAAGTGGCTATCAAGAAAAACTAGTGGAGGTTGAAAATCAGGAAGAAAATCAAACTCTTGGTTGAATTGATTGTTTGCTCACTTTTGCCTATTTTTCAGAGGCATCACAAAAATGCTCTGTTAATAATCCGAGAAAATGGCATTCATTTTAAGGGGTTTCAAAAGAGATTGAACTTTATTTTGCAACTGGCATTGTACCCTATGTCTTCTAGGGAAAGTGAAAAAAAAGAAAAAAGGAGGAATGTGCAGGTGGCATGGAAGAACTGCCCTACATCTGAGAGCCAAATATTATCATCATAATCTGGGTTTATCTTGGAGCCTGATTATATCAGAGATTGGAGCTGCCCTCAGTATTTAATTATAAGATGTGCCATAATTGGTAAATATAATTTTTAAATGTCAATATGTATGAAGAGAGATATTGAGTAACTTATGGACCTTCAGTACTTCAGTCCATATTTATCTGGAGAGAAAGGTCTTGAAATGCTTGCTCACAGCAAAGGAGAAGCTAGGAAATAATTGACCATAATGAAGAAGTGTGTGGCTGCCTCCTGTGAAGATAATTAAGTGATTATTTCTACTGGGAAATAATCTTTGTACAAAGAGGATTGTTTGAACTCTGAGGGCTGTGGTTAACCCCATACCTTTTGTTTCTATGGTGGGACTAATAAGGCAAAAAGGAGAAAGGGACTGTGAAAACAAATCTTTGAGAGTTTTAATGACAACCACAATCCAGAATTTGCAAAAACTAGAAGTAAATGTGACATTTGGGGGATGGCAGTTATCAATACATCAGACCAGCTACCCCTCTCCAATTTGAAGGCACTCAGAAGAGCTGAACAAAATATAAGATGAATTCATTTGAAGATCATTAAAGAGATAAATTGGTGATGAGGTCTTAATAGCCTACCATTAGGAAAGGAAAATGACTCAGTTGAGCCCAGGACTTAGGGATACATTTTAGAGGTGCATTTTCTGTTTTTTTCTTTTACTTTATTGTGGTAAGAACACTTAACATGAGAGCTTCTGTCTTAAACTTTTAAGTGTATAAACCAATATTTTTTACTTCAGGTATAATGTTGCACAGCAGATCTCTAGGACTATTCATCTTGCATAACTGAAACTTTAGGCATGTTAATTAGCAATATCCCACTTCCTTCTCCATCTTTGACTCTATGAATTTGACTATTTTAGGTACCCTATATAAGTGTAATCATTCAGTATTTATCCTATTGTGACTGGATTACACTATAAGACTTCACTTAAGGTCTAGGTTAGGTTCTGTGACTTTAAATGAAATGACATATAACGAAACCAACATACCATAGGGCTAACTGATATAAACAAGAGTTGTTTCTTCCGCATCTAATCAACGTTATAAGGAAATGAAGATACATGAAAGGACGAGTTCGTTGAAGTACCAGCTGAAGTACATTTATTTACATAATGTCCCCCAGGTTCATCCATGTTGTCACATATTGCAGATTTTTTTCAGGTGAATAATTTTATACTGTAGATATATACAGCTTTCCTTATTCATTCATCACTCAATGAACATCTAGGCTGCTTCCATGTCTTCCACTGATGCAAATGAGCCTGAAAATGCTAATATCTCTCTAACATCCTGATTTCAATTGTTTTAATTAAATATCCAG
This sequence comes from Corynorhinus townsendii, assembly GCA_026230045.1. Classification (NCBI taxonomy): domain Eukaryota; kingdom Metazoa; phylum Chordata; class Mammalia; order Chiroptera; family Vespertilionidae; genus Corynorhinus; species Corynorhinus townsendii. The sequence continues at coordinate 135,639,636 of JAPDVU010000004.1, forward strand.
AAGTGGGTTGGTGGATCACATAGTAATTCTATTGTTAGTTTTTGAAGGAACCTCCACACTGTTTCCATAGTAGCTACACAGTTTTTCATTTCCAGGAACAGAGTACAAAGGTTCCAGTTTCTACACATCTTCCCCAACACTTGTCTTTTGATTTCTTTTATAAAAGCCATCCTTAGAGGTGTGATATTTCATCATGGTTTAGATTTGCATTTTCATGATGATTAGTGAAAAAGAGAGTCCTTTCATACATATAATGGTCATTTGCATGTCTTCTTAGGAGAAATGTCTATTCAAATATTTAGCCCACTTTTAATGAGGTTATTAGTTATTGGGGTTTTTTTAATTTGCTATTGAATTGTAGAAGATTCTCATACATTTTTATGGTATGCAAGTATTTTAAAGTTGCCAGGTCTCTCTGTCAATTATTTCCCTTGCTGTACAGAAGCTTTTTAGTTTGATGCAATTCTTCTTTGCTTAATTTTGCTTCTTTTTTCTGTTTTTGGTGTCATATCCATAAAATTATTACTAAGATCAATGTCTTAATGACACTTTTCCTCTATTTATTTTCTAGGAGTTTTATAATTTCAGTTTTGCATTGAAGTCTGACTGATATGAGTCTTGTGTATGGTATAAAATAAGAGTCCAACTTCACTATTTTGCTTTTGTATATCCAGATTTCTCAACACTATTTTTGAAGAAATTATCCTTTCCCTAATGTGGATCCTTGGCACCTCTCTCAAAGATCAATTGACCACATATGTGTGAATTTATTTCTAGGCCCTCTATTCTGTTCCATTGGTCTATACATATGTCTTTATTCCAGTATATATCGTTTTAATTACTGTATTTTTATAGTATACTTTTAAATTAGGAAGTGTGATAGCTCAAGATTGATTTGGCTATCTGTGGTCCTTTAAGATCCTGTATGATTTTTAAAATGTTTTTACTATTTATATAAAAATATCTTTAGAATTTTGATAGTATTGTAATGAATTTGGAGATGGATTTGGGTAGTATGGGCATTATAACAATATTAAATCTTCCAATCCATGAACATAGGATGTCATTCCATTTGTTTGAGTCTTCATTAACTTCTTTCATAAATATTTTGAAGTTTTCAGTATAACTTTCACCTTAAGCTTTATTCCTAAGTATTTTAATATTTTTTTGTGTTATTGTAAATGGTGAAAGAGTCAACACATCAGGAAGATAAAACTATTATGCACTTCCAACATCACAGTGATTGCCCAATATGTGGTAATTTGACTATTACCCTGCAGTGTTGGATAAAGCAATGCTCTAGGAGCAGTGGTCGGCAAACTCATTAGTCAACAGAGCAGTAAACCGCGGCTCTAGAATTTTAGTCGATAAATAAGAAATGCAAATGGATAGAGTATTAGAAAGAGAAGTGAGGTACCTCAATATTTTTTTCATTTTAAGAATTTCAAGCAGCACGATGAATATCTACTTATATCTTCCTTCTTGCCTTGGGTTCTGGATCCCAGTGTGTTAAATCAGTCCTCCATCTTTCTGGTTTACATTTGTGTCTGAACTAGAGGCCTGGTGCATGAACTTCGTGCACTGGGAGGCGGGGGAGGGAGGTCCCCTCAGCCCAGCCTGCACCCTCTCTAATCTGGGACCCTTCAGGGGATGTCTGACTGCCAGTTTAGGCCCGATCCCGGGGATTGGGCCTAAACCAGCAGTCGGACATCCCTCTCAAAATCTGGGATGGCTAGCTCACCTACCTGTCTGCCTGGTCGCCCCTAACTGCTCCCCTGCCAACCTGGTCACCAACAAATGCCCCTGTTGCTGACCTGGTCTACCCCAATTGCTCCCTCCGCTGGCCTGGTTGCCCTTTACTGCCCCCCGCCACTGGCCTGTTCGCCCCAAGCAGCCTGTTATTCAGTTGTTTGGTTGTCTCTCACTACACCCACCCCTGCTGGCCTGGTTGCCCCATGCAACCTGCTGTTCAGTTGTTTGGTTGTCCTTCACTAACCCCCCTGCCAGCCTTGTCGCCCCACACAGCCTGCTGGTTGTTACTGTTACTGTGATGGCGTCCCAGACAATTAGCATATTTCTATTATTAGTATAGCTAGCTAGCATTTTAAAACATGAGTTTTATGAAACAACCCTCAGTGTGTTCTTCTCTGTGGTACAGCTTAATCTTGGAATAAAATCCAGTTTACCCTTTACAACTAACTGTTGGTTTATTTTCCTTATTTTTCCTTTTCAATTTCTTCACCCAAATTTGTTGCCAGAGGCACTCTTCTTAGTTCTGGCCTTTCATCAGAGGATTCCATTCATTTGTCATATTGGAAAAGTGAAAGGTTATTCCAGGAAGTAGGAAATTTAGGGAAGAGTCAAGTTGAGATGGGGGCTGGTTGTATGTGTCCATTTAGGTCAACCCACCTCACAGACCTGTCTTTTGGGTACTTTGAGATTCATTAACAATCAAAGAAGCACTTTTCTTCTCAGTGGTATTTGGTAATCATGATAGCAATTTTTGTTACTTTGAAATCCCTAGGCTAACACTTACCTGCTAGGCCCAAAAAGTGTTTGAAGAAATGAGCAAATATATGTGTTGCTAAAACCAGAAAAAGGAATCAGCTAAACTTTAAGTGCTCTGTGCTAACCATGGCCTGTTCTTTTTTTTTTTTATGTTTTATATCCTGCTCTTTATTAAATAATATTCTCTTTTTTTACCATTTTTTTTATTGTTTTAAGTATTACAAATAGTAGTACATATGTCTCCTTTTTTTCCCCCATTGATCTCCCCCCGACCTCCCCTACCCCCCAGTACATGCCTTCACCTGCCCGCCCTCCTCCCCGCCCCAGTGTCTTATATCCATTGGTTGTGCTTATATGCATGCGTACAAGTCCTTCGGTTGGTCTCTTACAGCCCCCCTCGCCCAACCTCCCCTGTCTTCCCAATGTAGTTTGACAGTCTGTTCAATGCTTCTTTTCCTCTGTATCTTTTTCCCACCATTTCTTTCCTTTAAAAAGTTTTGCCTTTGCAGACTAGAAATAAACATATAATAACAAAACAAGATAAAACAAAAAAAAAAATGTCTGAGTCCCAATTTCAATGTCCAACAGTTCTGAGTCCCCGTTTCAATGTCTAACAGTTCCTTATGTGTACATGTCAGCAATGATATCTGGATGGTGGGCACATGTTGGCATGGCCTGTTCTTTATTTCCATTGCTCTCTGGTTGTTCCTGGGGCTAAACTTTATTTCACTTCAGAAACCATATATTAGGAATCAATGGAAATGAAATATCATTTCTCAAGGATGGACTGGTTTACCTAAAATTCATAGATTTATACCTCCACAAAGAACAATAAACAATGTTGGTAATCCTGAAGATAAACCTTTCAATCATCACTACTTACAAACAGATAAATGTTGACAATCATCCTGAGGAAAAATCAGGAGATAGGTGATGTCAGGGGGCTTTTACTTCACTCTGTAGTGCTTACAGGTGCCTCAGGCAGGGCTCCAGATGCTAAGCAGCAGAAGCAGCCTCTGGCTTCAGTGACTACATTCCATATGCCTTCTGGTGTAGAGAAAATCCCTCCCATGAGTCACTCTAATCCTCAGAGTCCAAAGAAGGGAAACTGACAGAGCAGTACCAGGACTCTGAGACTTTCAATATCCTATATGTAATGAGCTAAGTCTATATGTGGTACCTGGACTTTCCTGATTTAATCACTTCTTGTTCAATCTTGCCAAAGAAGATAACCAAATAGAGGGTCCACCTGGAAATCATTCTTCTGCTAGTCAATTTTTGTTGCTTCTCACCTCCCCCATACATTTACCAATGGGGGAATAGGATGGATTTTAAGCAGTTCTCAAAAGGAAATGCTAGACACCAATTTCTTTCTTTCAAATCGCTCAGGCAACAATTGATGCAGTTATTCTCCCAATGGTGAAGTTTAGGTATGTTTCAGGAAAAAATGTAAGCACTATATTGTAAGGAATGGGCTGCATGCTGGTATATTATAGATCAAGGGGAAAAACTGTGGCAGGAAAATTTTCATAGGAGATGTAGAATTTGGACAGGGCCTCTTTTTTAAAAAAAAATATTTTTATTGATTTCAGAGAGGAACGGAGAAGGAGAAAGAGATAGAAACATCAATGATAAAGGAGAATCATTGATAAGCTGCCTCCTGCAGGCCCCCTACTGGGGATGGAGCCCACAACCCGGGCATGTGCCCTTGACTGGAATCAAACCCAGGACACTTCAGTCCTTAGGCCGACGCTCTATCCACTGAGCCAAACCAGCTAGGGCTGGACATGGCCTCTTATGATACTTTAGATTTTAATAGCTTAAAGATACCACTAAAGATATAGAATATGGGTGGTTTTTAATGAAAGGTGATAATTTATATATTGACATATTATTGTAGTATTTGCAGAAGTACCTTTTGTAGAAATAGCCACTAGAGTGATTGAAAATAAGGAATTGAATGCTAGTATATGGTTCTCATAATTTTTAATCATTTAGTGAAACAAATCAGGAAACTACAAAAAGTTGAATACGATAATGTGGTCAAATAAAACATCACAGTATCCTATATAATAAAAGCCTAATATGCAAATCAACCGAACAGCAGAATGACCAGTTGGTGGGGGGCGAGGCTGGCAAGTGGGCGGTGCCAGGCAGCCAAGGAGGAGCCAATAGGCAGAGGGAGGCCACAAGTGGCAGCTGGGTGATGGGGACAGGGCCAGAGCTGCCCCCTGGTGGTAAGTGCACTCCCACAGTGATGTCTGTGGGGAGCAAGCCTAAGCCATCAGCCAGACATCCTCTGAGGGATCCCATATTGAGAGAGGGCACAGGCTGGGCTGAGAGACCCCCCGAGTGCAAGACTTTTTGTGCACTGGGCCTATGGTATTGAATACCAGATTTAAACTAAATTTAGTAAACTGAGGAGTTTAAGAACTTACACTAATACTCTTTTCTGGTACAAACACCTCCTTAGAATCACAGGTTCTGCTCTTTCTCTGCCTTCATAATCATATGCAATTTCCTCTTATTGACAAACTTTAACATTAAGGAAAAGGGATTGTAAGAAATACATTTTCATTTCCTATTTTCACTAGGGATACACATTATCCCTGTGTATCCCTAGTGAAAATATTTCTTCTTAGGGAACTAAGACTTCTAAACCAACAGAGGCCAATTTTCTATTTCATTAGGTTTAATAACATGAGGAGTGACTCCTGAAGACAATACATTCAAGGATTATTTCTATAGTTTTTTATGAGAGAAGTTTCTCTGAAAGTAAAGAGGAATGAGCCCTATTTCTATTTCTTAGATCCTGGGCCCACAAATTACAGCTGTGGGAGAAATAGCAGCACATAATGGTAGATTAGGTTCAGAAATAAACTCTGTCTATAGGATACAACCTGAGATACCTGCAAGAAGTTTACCTGAGTCTTCACAAGCCCATTGCACCTTTCCATCAGGCAGGGGATGTAGAGTAGGGACCATAAGTTGCATGTGCATGGGTCAAATGTGACCCTTCTTTTGCTCTGAATGCATTTCCTTATTCAGAAGTAATACCATGGGGAATTCCCTGACTGTGAATTAAGCAATCTCCAAAATTTCAAATGGCATTTTGGCAGGATTATTATTGACAGTGAAGGCAAATTCATCTCTAGCATGTGTGTCTATTCCAAAAAGAACAAACTGCTTCTTCTGTGACAGAAATGTCAGTTGTAATCAAATTGTCACCAGCCAGCTGCTTGTTCACTTGGGAAATATTACCATATCGGTGGCTCAGTGTCACTTTCTGTTGTTGACATAGTGGGTACTCACCAGTAGGTATAGCCATATCATCTATAGTGAGTTGAAGCCTATGTTGTTGAGTCCATGCATAATCTCCATGTCTGCTTCCTCAGCCACTTGCTTTCTCAGCTCTTTTAAGCAATGAATACAATGACTGGGCAAAGAGATTCATTGGCATGCACATAATGGGCCATCTTGTCCACATAATTATTAGGAACCTTGTATGCTGTGGACATTACAAAAGATAAAAATATCCTCTCTTTGGGTTCATTCCATGAGGTCTGCCCCAAGCCGCTTTGTCACAGATTCTCAAGTATTTTTCTTCCTAAGTCTATGACCACTCAGCCAAATCATTAGGCATTCATTGCTCAAAAGAAGTATGACTGAATGCCATGACCATTGTTGCTTAGTGGTTAGAGTGTCAGCCCATGAACCAAAGGGTCCAGAGTTTGATTCCAGACAAGGGCACGTACCTGGGTTGCAGGTTCCCTGCCTCAGTTGGGGCTTATGCAAGAGGCAACCAATTGATGTGGCTCTCTCACATTGATATTTCTCTCCTCTTTTCCCCTTCCCTTCCCCTTCACTCTCTCTAAAAATCAATGGAAAAAATATCCTCCAGTGAGGATTAACCAAAAAAAGAAAATAAAAGAAGTGAATGTAATATTTCTCTACTTCTTTTTCAGGAAAAGTTAACAAGCATGTACACTCCTCAAAGTTATGCCACCTGAAAGATTTCTCTTCATTCATGATCTTCTTTTTAATGCCCGAGTAGGAATAATGTTAGTTGCCCACTTTTAGTATATCATGCAGAACCATTCATAAACCAAATATACATTTCTTCTTCATCAGACAATTTTTCATAGGAACTTCCTCATAAAGCTGTAAGTGTGGGTTCATGGAGAGAAGACTGTGCTTTCAAAGTAGATGCATAAGAGTCTAAGTCTCTTACTCATGTCACTTAATTGTGCCTTTAGGATCTGTTCAAGTCTCTCAAATGGTGTGACAGGCCAACCACCTGACTCTTAGAATTCGCTAGTCAGTTAACCGATTGAGAACCTGTACTAAATACTTAATTTGTGCCTTAAAAAGTTGGTTACTTTCCCTTGCATGGGATCCATGATAGGTTGTTTCATCCTGCCAACTTCTCTCAAAGGAAGTTTCTGATGTGCATGTAAATTTGGGTAATTACTCTTCCTGTTATGTATACTTGTTCCTACATTATGTTTATTTAAAGGGCATGATTTTAATAAGGAAATATACATCTCTATCACTTAATTAACAGAAGGTAATGTTATTGTCAGTTTATTATAGTAGGTAAGTGAGTCTAAGAATCATTAAAAGCCTTTTAGAAAAAAAAGAGTAATGAATCTCGAAAGAGGCTGGAACAAAGATGTCTTTATTGTGATCTAGTTTAAATAGAGTAAAATTGGACTACTTTTATTGTAGGAAACTTTTAAAAATCTATGCACAAGTGTTACAAATGCATAAATGTTACCAATATATCTCTTTAATCATGATTTCAATTAAAAACTTAAATTTTACTTCTCTTTTTAATATTGTTTGTTGACAATAAATCAATATACACACAGTTACTTGAGTTTAGCTATGCTTTTTATTGCCACACTAGAAACGGGTTTAAAGATCTGGCCAAAAATAAATCCAACTTATGATCCTATTGTAAAAATATGATAGATCCCTGTCTTGATTATGTTTTTGTAGGCTAATGCCCAGCGCTATCTTTTGAGTTGTTCTTATAAACTTATTCCAGTTCATAATCATTGATATCATTTCCCCACTGCGTTAACACACACACACACACACACACACACACACACACACACACACACACGGTTTGTAATTAGATAAGTTTGGGAAAAATTAGGTTAAAATAAGTGCAAGAAGTTTTGCCTATTCCAAAATAATGGAGATAAATTCTAATATTATCTTCTAGATTATCATTGTTTTGCCCCTCACATTTAGATGTACAATTGACTGGAAATTGCTTATAGCAGTTTGACATGTGGTACAAGTTCCAGTTGTTTCTGCAAAACTATGCCTATAGCTGTACAGTGCTACATCCTATATAATAAAAGGCTAACATGCAAATCGATCAAACAGCAGAACAACTGGTCACTATGATGTGCACTGACCACCAGGGGGTAGACCCTCAATGCAGGAGCTGTGTCCTGCTGGTCAGTGTGCTCCCACAGGGGGAGCACCACTCAGCCAGAAGCCAGGCTCACAGCTGGCGAGCACAGCAGCAGTAGTGGGAGCCTTTCCCACCTCCACAGAAGCGTTAGGGATGTCCGACTGATGGCTTAGGCCTGCTCCGGGCCTAAGCCATCAGTCGGACATCCCACAAGGGTTCCCAGACTGCAAGAGAGTGCGAGCCAGGCTGAGGGAACCCCTGAGTACACGAATTTCTTGCACCGGGCCTCTAGTTTATTATAAATCAATTTCCATGTATGTTAGGTCCTTTTGTAGATTCCCTATTATCTTCCTTTTTTTTTTTTTTATCTTTTACTACTGCCACATTATCTTAATTATTGTAACTTCATTATAATTAGAGCAAGGCCTCCCACTTCAAAGACTTTTTAGCTATTATAGCCATTTTCATTTCCACTTAAAATCTATAATAGGCTTACTAATGTCCCCAAATATCCAAATACACAGGCTTACTTTATTGGGAGAACTTTTACTGGGTTTGAGTTAGATTTATTATTCAGTTTAGGGAGAATAGCCATGTTTAAAATATTACCTTCTAATCTCTGATACATTTTACCATTTATTTAGTTCTCATATAAATATGTTTTTAAATTTTCTGTAATATGTATTGGATAATTTTAGGATCATCTTTAAATACTGTGCTGTGTTTATAGACATTAATACATCAATATATATTCACTAATGCTGTAGTTATAACCTGTCACAACTTTAATTTTTTAACTTGAAGGTGGTATATAGAAATTCAAATGGTTATTTTACATATTTTATCCAAAAAATTCATGAAAAATCACTCATTAGTTATTACACTTAATTATATATTCTTTTTAATATTTTTCAAATGCAGCAGTAAAGGTAGTTTGCTTATAAATAGGTTCATATTGAATATACTTTATGTGAATCAACTTGCTCTTTCTTCCTTTGTATACATAATTATTACAATATAAAAATGTACATGGGAAATACTATATCACATTAAATATGATAGGTAAATAGTACAAACTATCATAATTAATATTTCCACAATCATAGGATATCTGAAAACCTAATTTTTCTTCCTTCATCTTTTTCATATGTTGACTAAATTGAAGTCTGTATATTATTATCTTCAAATCTCTAAAATGACAATGAATTAAAGATGTTCATCAATAAAAGAGCTCTGTAAGAATCATTTATTACAAGGAACCTGGGCCCTTAAGAAATCCAAGGGACTTAGACTTTATCTTCTCATAACCTGAGATACTAGGTTAAAAAAATCTGTTACAGAAGACTTGAGTACTTTAATTAAGGCTGATCAGGATAAAACAAAAACAAAACCTAGGTTAACAAAATAGAAAATCAACCCACAGAGAATGAAGAAATATGGGTTTAATCTGGTATTCAACAAAAAGTAGGTTTACAGCTATGAGTATATGAAACATGGAGTTTATTCTTGTATTATTATTAATTAATGTCTTAGTTATTCATATTATCACTGTTAACCTACTTTTCCCCACCCCGTTATATTTTTACAAAACTCAAAAGGAAAATGATTCAGTTTTGAAATGGGCAAAAATTTGAACAGTTATTTCACCATGGAAAACATATGATAAAGAAGCCTAAGTAAAGATGCTTAATTCATTAGCCATTAATATAAAGAAAGTTAAAATGGAAGGAAATACTATTACAAATCATCAGAATGACTAAAGTGAAAAAGACTGAACATATTAAGTGTCGGGCTGAATGCAATACTTTGGAAAACAGGTTGAAAGTCTCTTGAAAATTTAAATGGACACCAGTATTTGATACAGTCATTTATATATATAAAAGAGTAAGCAACAGAATGACCGGTTGGCCGGTAGCTATGAAGTGCACTGACCACCAGAGTACAGACTCTCAATGCAGGAGCTGCCCCCTGGTGGTCAGTGCGCTCCCACAGTGGAAGTGTCACTCAGCTGAAAGATGGGCACCAGATGTCAGGCTCACGGCTGGCAAATGCAGCTGCGGTGGTACGAGCCTCTCCTGCCTCCACAACAGTGCTACCAAGTGGCAGTGGCAGGTGCAGTGGGGCCAGGATGAGCAGGAGCAGTGCGGCGCCTGGCCTGGGCTCAGGCTCCTCCATGGCCACTTGCTGCTTCACGCACTACTATATCCCCCGAGGGGTCCCGGATTGCAAGAGGGCACAGGCCAGGCTGAGGGACCTCACCAGTGCACAAATTCGTGCACCAGATCTCTAGTTCCATTATAATATTTCATGTGCAATAGCGAACACCTGGGAACAACCTAAATCTCCATGAACATGTGAATATACAGTATCTATATAATGGAATGATACTCAGCAGTGAAAAGAATGAACTAGTATATAAATTAATCTCAAAAAATGATGCTGAATTAAAAAAGGAAGACAGAAAGAGTAGGTGCTCTGTGAATCATAATATAACATTTTAGGAAATGCAAATTAATCTAGTGATAGAGGGGAGATGCATGTTTGCTTGGGGAAGGTGGTTGGGGGTGAGGGTGATTTTGTAGAAAGAGGGATTCCTTTTTTATTTTATTTTTTAATGTTTATGTTCATTTTCTTGATTGGTCAGCAAGGAAACAGGCACCTTTGTTCTGTAGCCACAAGGGACTAAATTCTACTAACACAAATGAGCAAAGAAACCAGTTCTTAGAACCTCCAGAAAGGAAGCCTTCCAACACTTCATGTTAACTCTGTGCTGCTCAGACCATATTTCTGACCCCCTAGAACTAATGACCATGTTTGTGCTGTTCAAACTGCTCAGTTTGCCATAATCTGTATGGTAGCAGTGGAATCTACACCAAGCTTACTGACCCTCTCTCAGGAAAGGGTAAATAATACCTACTTCAAATAAGTTGTTGTAAATGTGCTAAAAAGACGTGTGTGCACACACAAACACACTTGAAAACCTTACAATTATTAAGCCCATTTCATCTTACATTTAATATGCCTCATGAAAACCTTGGGAGTAAAAGTAATTTAAATTTAGAATAAAAAAATACCACTGGGTCTTTACAGTTATCAAAGTATAGTAAACATTAATATTCCCTTATTTCAATTTAATAGCAATCTTCAAGTGTATGCTTTATTGGTTTATTAGATTATTTTTCAAAGGGCCTGGGAAATATATGTGTACATAGAATTCAAACTCTAGATATCGACTGCTCTATTTTATTTAAAGAAGCCAACATTAGATTTTAAGGCATTTAATCTTTAAAATAAAGCAATCTGTTATGGTAGGTTTTATAAGCCATGCTTTAACATTTTCTGTATTTCTCCTGTCCTGTCCTTGTTTTAGGTCAAAGGCAGAGAATTATAACTACCTGAGGGATAAAAAGATTATTGTTGACATAAGAACCAAGATAACTTACTGTGATCATAAAATCGTCCTATGGAGATATCATCAGGAAAAAAGAAAGTGTGTCTAAACTAAAATTATTCTATTATAAACTAAAATAATTTACACCAAATAAAGTCAATGTCATTTGTGTGTGTGTGTGTGTGTGTGTGTATTTTGGTTCCCCCTTACATTGTTCTTTAACAAATTCTAACACTCAAGAGTAAAAATCCTGAAAGAACCTGTGAGGCAGGTTGCTTTACATACTTTGAGCAAGCTGGTGCCCGATAATATTCATGCAGAAAGGCCCGTGTATAATGGGGATATACATTTCTTTATTTCTTTCAGGGGGGTGGGGGAGAGGGAATGGTAATGGTAGCATGGAACAAATTGACGAATCTCAAAAGGAAATAGGGAGAAGGGGCAGGAAGAGATTAACCAAAGAATTTATATGCATACTAGAGGCCCAGTGCACAAAATTTGTGCACTTGGTGGGGTCCCTTAGCCTGGCCTGTGCCCTCTCCCAGTCCAGGAGTCCTGGGTGGATGTCCGACTGATGGATTAGTGGGCCTGAGCCATCAGTCGGACATCCTTAGCATTGCCACGGAGGCGGGAGAGGCTCCCATCACTGCCGCTCTGCTCACTAGCCGTGAGCCTGGCTTCTGGCTGAGTGGCGCTCCCCTGTGGGAGCACACTGACCACCAGGGGGCAGCTCCTGCATTGAGTGTCTGCCCTCGGGTGGTCAGCATGCATCATAGTGACCAGTCATTCCACCATTTTATTATTAGCCTTTTATTATGTAGGATATGCATTGCCCATCGACACAGACAATAGTGCAGTAAAGGCCTGGGATGTACATTTCTTGACTGATTCCTGTCATAGCCATTTTCTGAACAATATAATAAAGAATGTTTCCATGTCTTCCAAGCAATATAGGAAATAATATCCATAGTAATATAGGAAATAATTTCAGAGATGAGTAAATGAGTCTGGATGTTTCTATAACCTGGATATCAATGGCACAAACTCAGAAATTATGAAGTGTTGAATTGTAAAATTTTGCAATTCAGCTCGTATTGCATTTACTGCAGCTCTTATTCCTTGCAGCATATTGCACTGAGTCCATGTTTTCCAGCATAAGTTCTTCCAGCAGTTCAATCCATGTTAATAATCAGCACTGGATTAATGTTAATCAAGTGTATAGTGGGACCTTTACCAAGTCTTCTCTTCTTTTCTGCCTACATTAGCTTCATCAGAGATAATTAAGTTTTATCATACAAATGAAGAGGCAGAAATTAGAAAGACAGGAAAATAGCAATTTACACAGCCTGGCATTTAACAATGGGGTAAGCAATGGAAACACAAGGAAATTAAAAGCATAGGAAAAAAGCAATTTACTAGTAAAACATCCATTAATATAGAAGAATTTTTAAAATACCCAACCGTTTTATTTGCCAACATTTTAAATATATAATTGGCTTCCAGAGTAAGATATTGGATTGTAAGCATGTTTGTAATGACTTCCCATCCTTCTGAGTCCTCATTCCAATGTAAACAAAAAATAGTTTTAAAAGTATATATAATATCAGATAACAAAACAAGAAATTTTAACAAATTTATGAAGTAAAAAATAAGTAAATAAAGCAGGCACTGCTCAAATAAAATGTAGGAAAGGAATCCAACCTATTTTGCATAAACCTTGAGAGACTGAATAGGAAGATAGAATGAGAAAACGGAATCAGCTTGAATCAGCTGACATGGGAATTATTACATCTGTAAAATAACCAGCAGTTTTTCTTCTAGAAAAAGTTCACATATGATCAAATGAAATACAGAGAAAATGGATGGTAAAACTGCAGAGGAATGTCCCCGAGTTTTGAGGATCTCCCTAAAATTGCCTTCATTCCCAGACTTCCTTCTAAACTAAAGGTAATTGGGCAAAAGGCCTCCCCACATGCAGAGTTCTACATCAGCCTTACAAGCATTTGAGGAAAATCTAACATAGGAAACAAGTAAGAATAAGATAAAGCAGGGAAGCTTATCAGAAATAAAAGGGATAATTCAGGAAAAGAAAAATGCTTTAATAAGTTTCATGAGAGATATCTGAAGCACTGTCATTTCCATTAAACAAAATTAGGATGTTATGTAGAAAAAAGACTGGGTAGACTTCAATTTCATTAATCATATGATAACTTAGAGTGGGCAAGGAAATTCACCTTTAAATATTATTTATGATAATGTCCCATAATTTTATGAATGGGAACCAAAAAGTTCATTATTATACATTACATGATTTTATTGGGAAGTTAATGGACTCGCTGGAGTGCCTTCAAATTAGTAGTTCAGGACTCAAGAGGGAAACAGCAATTGTGTTACATCCAACTATTCCTGTCTCTGGATTTATTTTATTACACACCCACCAGCTTGGCTAATATTTCTTTTAATAACTTAACAATGTTGAGAGCTGACAAAGATATGAATCAATGCTTATTCCTAGTCACTGCTGGTGTGAGTGTACATTGAAACAACCACTTTGAAAAAACAGTTTGACCTAATATAGTGAAAATCCAAATTTACATACCTTTGACTTAAATTCACATCTAAAGTAAACTTTAGAGAAGGTTCTATACATGAGCACAGGGAGAATATATAAGAGAGTTTATGGATAACCCCAAACCAGAAACAATTCATATACAAGCCCTCCAGAATAGAAAATACACTGGGGGTGAGGGAGTAAGAGATCAATCAAAGGGCTTGTGTGCATGCATATGAGCAAAACCAATGGACACAGACAGTAGGGGAGGTGAAGGCTTGTGCTTGGGAGAAGGGGTGGTGGAGGAGAGGTCAGTGGGGAAAAAAAGGAGACTCATGTAATACTTTAAACAATAAAGAATTTTTTTAAAAAAGAATAGAAAATACACACCTATCATGTTGAGTTCATACAATGGAATACAATACAGCAATGAAAACTGAATGTAGAAACAGATGCTTTTAAAAAGTGTTGGATCAAATATAAAATAGATTGAAAGTATTAAAGCATAAAATAATATGTTAGTATTTTTTTTCTGAGATTCTATACCAAATAAAACCTAAATATATTTTTAGGGACACAAAATTATAATTTTAAGGTGGCAAAACTCAGAAGAAAAACAGAACTTAATCAACCCCCAAATCTGGATAGGCATTATATGGAGGTGGTAGCTAGGGTGAAGGAGAAAAAGGAAGAAATTGTGATTGGAAAAGCCAGCAACATTATGTTTATTTTTCTGGGCCATACACATATGTTTCCTTATAATTAGTTATTAAACTATTTATAATTGTTTTTAAATTTTTCCCTACTCACATGTCCCCAAAAGGGGAAGTGAAAAGGGAATATTGAATAAAAGAGAAGATTAATGCATGGTGCTTTATAATAGTAATTTAACCAAGATTCTGATGCAGAGTCTGGTCATTTTTTAATGATATCAGGTTATACTAGTGAGTATTCAGATCTGGGAACCAAAGAAGTTCCTGGATACAACATAAAAATTCTGTGAGCCTCGGAGCAGAGACATTTCAGGAAGACTATGATTTAAGACACACTATCTTTAGACTTAGTTGAAATATTATTTGTATAAATGATACATAACTATGTTAAAATATTCAAACACTGAATTATACAGCTTACGTTACTGTCTTTAGCTAATTTGGATTGGCTAACATTTACACATGGTAAAATACTTTAACTATAAAAAGGTGTGATCTAAAAAGCAAGTCTTCTAATTTCTGTACTTATCAGCTTCCCCATCCAACAGTCAACGATCATTCGCTGTTTCCTCTGAACTATTCTAGATATACTGCAGTCTGTGCACATATAAACCCACACATCAATTGTTTTCAGACAAAGAGAGAATTCTGTACACTGCTCTTGCTGTTTTTACGTCACAGTAGTAAATGTATGTGCAGCTGCCTCATGAGCTTTAAAGACCACAGTGTGCTTTTATGTTTGTGTATTCTAGTTTTTTAAATATGTAGACGGTGATATTATGAAAGTGTCATGTCATTAAAAAGGAAAACATACAGGATAAGACAGTGATTGGCAAACTCATTAGTCAACAGAGCCAAATATCAACAGTACAACGATTGAAATTTCTTTTGAGAAACACATTTTTTAAACTTAAACTATATAGGCAGGTACATTGTTATTAACTTAATTAGGGTACTCCTAAGCTGGCCTTTGCTAAAAACGTCCTCAATCTGATTGAGTATGTTTGCTGAGGTCAACCCCTTCCAACTCTCCCATCCACGCTCGTCTTGTATATTTGTTTCGTCCATCTCCTTTCGTTCATCCTCTCTATATGTCCAAACCATCTCAACATACCTTTCTCAGTCCTCGACACTACATCTTCTTTCACTCCACAACGTTCCCTAAAATTAACTTAATAAACTTTACCTAAAGTTTTAAGTCTTAGTTAAACTATAGGTACATTGAATAAAACTTGATATCATACTTAATAACAATATTATTTATTGATAAAATTAAATTCCTTACACTATCCATAAAATTAAATCATGACAATGACTGACAAACACTAATGTGAACAATGGCCTTGCATCTCCTTGGAAAGTTTGGGTAAGTCAGGTTTGTATGTTGTTTTTAATTTTAGGCACGATTCCAGGTTCTCATCAATAAGATGGCTTCTCAATTTACTCTTGATAAAGTTCATGCTTGAAAATGATTGTTCACATAAATATGTAGACCCGAATAAGGAAAGAACAGCAAACGCTAGTTTTTTCAGTTGGTTATGTGAGTCAGGAATACTATTCCAGGTGTTAAAAATCAACATATCTTCCTTCTCCAGGTCTTTCAAAGCAGACCACTTGTGCTGTGAACTAAGTTCACATTTGTTCTTCTCCAATATTTCTATATCAGCACAAAGACGTTCAAATTTCAAGCTCCACAATTCTTTGTTTTTTTAAATCCAGCAATTGCATTTCAAAGATGCCAATGTCAGTATTAAAGGGAGAAAAATTTAATTCTGTTACAGTAGCATTAAGAGGTTTTTTAACAAAGGCTAACGTTGCTTTGCTGTTTCTGAATTCCTGAAACCTGTTGAGAAAAGCTTCCCTCATATTTAAAAGTGTTGTTTTGAAATAGCAAAGGTCAATAACAGAATTATTTTCTTGGCAATGTTTCAACAGGCTTGGAAAGTAAATCAAAGTTTCTCTTTCAAAATCTTGAGCAAAAAAAGAGATAATTTGTTTTCGAATGATATAACTTCTTCTAACATCGAAAAAATTGTGTTTCCTTTCCCCTGTAGTTTACGATTAAGCTGATTTAGATGAGATGTAATGTCTACCATGAAATAAAATTTTTGGATCTACTGATTGTTAGTTCTGGATAGTGAACACCCTTCTCAAGGAGAAATGCTTTAATTTCTGTTAATAAGGAAGTGAAACGTTTCCTCTTGATAACCAATGTACCTTGTTATGCAGCAGAAGATCTGCGCACTCACTCTCCATTTCAACAAAAAATTCTTTGAGTTGGCGATGATTAAGAGCTTTTGCTATAATGGAGTTGATCATATTAATCACCAATTCCATAACTTTGCAAATTTGTTCTGGAAATGTCTGTGCACAAAGCGCTTCTTGATGAATGATGCAATGGTAAGTAAGTATCTCGTGATTAATTTTTTCTTTCAAAATAGCAACAAACCCATTTATTACACTGGTAATACTTTTCGCCCCATCTGTTGAAATTGAGACAATTTTGAATGGAATATGATGTTTTTCAATGCACTCAATTACAGCATTTGCTATATCCGCTCCACGTGTTTGGCCTTTGAGTGGCAATAATACTAAAAGTTCTTCTTTAGGACCTGTAGATGAAATAAATCATACAAAAAGTGAAACTTGAGCTGTATCATTTATGTCACAAGACTCATCATCTGCTATTGATAAAGCTGAAACCAATTTAAGATCTTTGACTTGCTGGTCAGTTATATTCGAAGACATTTTGACTGTTCTATCTTTCACTGTTTTAGCAGACAAGGTAACTCTTTAATTTTTTTTAGAATATCTGCTTTGTTCTTAAAATCCCGAAATAGCTCTTGGGATGCATTTATAAAACAACTTTTTATGTTATTTGCTGTCTGTATATGGTTTTCCTCTCTTAGCAATCTCTTGACTAACCACAAAACTTGCAATATTAGCATTGTTGGAAGATTGCATCCAGTAATTAAATACAGAACTTGATTTTTCTTGACTCTTCTGAAGTTCCTCAACTGCTTTCTTCCTTGCATCACCGACAGGATATTTAGTACTAAATGACACGTGTTTAGTTGTAAAGTGTCTCTCCAAATTTGATTTCTTGTTATGCGCCAATTTTTCCTGACAAATAAGACAGGTCGGAAGGCCATTTAAGTTTTGAATAAACATGAAAGTCTCGGTCCATTCAACTTTACATTCACGGTTTTTGTCTTCCATTTTTCTTTGCTTCTTTGTAGCCATGTCAAACAGGGCACCTAAAAAAATTTTTCATTTTATAATAATAAAGCCACCAACACAAAATAATTACAACTCTTAAACTGATAAGAAAAATAACTGTGGGATTTGGAGCTGGTTGGAAAAATACAGGTAACTTTATGCTTTGAGTAGGTACTTTTGTCACCCACGCGCGACTAGCACTAACCACTGCACAATGAGACTGCTGACTGACTGGCTCCCTCAACCCGTGCATGAATCGTGCGCGCCTCCCCCGCGCTGCTCGCCTGCACTGAGTCTCCCATTGCCTGACCTACCGACACCCCCACTTCTTCTAACGCCACTTCTTCAAAATAGACTTGCCCAAGCCGAAAACAGACTTCTGCGCATGGGCCACGAAGTTTCATTCACACTGTACATGCGTGCCCGCACGTGGTATTTTGTGGAAGAGCCACACTCAAGGGGCCAAAGAGCCGCATGTGCCTCACAAGCCGCGGTTTGCTGACAACTGGGATAAGAGAATGCTAGGAAATATTTTAAATGTATTGCTGAAAAATTAAGAGAGAACAATTAATAGAGAAAATGCAAAAAAACAAAAGATACATTTTGAAATAAAAACAAAACTATAGCAATATGTGGCAGGGCTTATTTATCAGAAGAGGTAAAAGTGTATGCATCAAGAATGCAATGCTTGCCAAACACTGTGAATGGTGCAGAAACATGAGAAATAAAGTCTCTGGTTCTCCAGGCCTCACACTAGGCGACCAAAGAGTAATTGCACTGAAGACAACTACAGCAAAAAACAAAACCCACATCCACCAAACTAATGTCTTCATTGGCTCAACTCATCATCATAACAGCCTGACAGAAGAAGAGGAGTGTCCATTGCCAAGCAAAAATATTATACTTCAGGTTCTATCATTCTTCTACATACAATGTTCAGCATAGAGTAAAAAATTATAAGACATAAGAAAGTGGGAAGAAGATAAATGCATCTTTAGGTGTGGTTCTGGTGACTACTATAAATAAAGGAATTCACAGAACCAGAGCCTGAATTAGCCATAATATTGGAACTATTAAACTGAGATTGTAAATAATTATGATTAACATTAAAAGGAGATAGTGGAAAAGATGGAAAATGTCCATGAATAGACAGGAAATTGAAGAGCTCATTGAAACTATTTTTTAAATGTTAATTATATATGCTAGCAATAAAAAGAAATTCCCACAATTTAGAAGTTGCAAATGTTTTTGATTGGCTTTTCATGAGACTGAACACCAGTAGTTGAATAATTAGTAAACTCGGCAATGATAATCAGATATCATCCAAACTGAAAAACAAAGAGAAAAAGAGTCAAAGAGAACAAGCAAACAAACCAAAGGCAGAACAGACCATCCAAAAGCTGTGTGACAATATCCTATATAATAAAGCCCAAATATGCAACTCAACCGAAAGGTGGAACACCCAGTGGAACACCCCATTGCCATGACGTGCACTGACCAGCAGGGGGCAGACGCTCAATGCAGGAGCTGCTCCCTGGTGGTCATTGCACTCCCACAGGGGGAGCACTGCTCAGCCAGAAGCCGGGCTCATGGCTGGTGAGCTCAGCGGCAGTGGCGGTAGGTAAGGAGTGAGTGGTCCTGCACTGCGAGAGCCTCAGACTGCAGACTGCGAGAGCCTCAGACTGCAAGAGCCCCAGACTGCGAGAGGGATGTCTGACTGCTGGCTGGCAGGTGGATATTGCCTGAGGGGTTCCAGACTGCGAGAGGGATGTCTGACTGCTGGCTGGCAGGTGGACATCGCCTGAGGGGTTCCAGACTGCGAGAGGGCACTGGCTGGGCTGAGGGATCCCCTTCACACACCCCCCCCATGCATGAATTTCATGCACAGGGCCTCTAGTTAAAGTATAAATATCTATGCATTTGAAGTCCCAGAGGTTAAAGAGAGAAAACAGAAAATGAAATATTTTAAAAGCTTTTCAACAAGAATTTTCTAAAAGTAACGTATGACAAGAAGCAACAGATATGAAAATTTTGAGAATTCTACGTAGGAAAGTATAAAGAAGACACAGCTGGACACATATCTAAGCAAAGACCCTACTTTGCACGATATGCAAAAATTATTGCTCATAGAGTTAAAGGTAATAACTCAAACTATAAGGGTTCTAGATGAAAATGTAGGGAAAATCCTTATAACCAAGTTAATCAAATATGTCTTATATCTGATACAAATGAAAGCATGAAACTTAAAAGAAAATGATAAATTAAACAATATTATAATTTTAAAGTTCTACTGCTTGAAAGACATGTTAATAAGGAGATTAGACTCAGACTGAGAGAAAATATTAACAATGGAATTTAATATACTGTATATATATATATACATATATGTATATATATATTACATATACATATATGTAATATATGGAGAACCTTTAAAATTGAATAAAACTTAAACAATGGGCAAAAATAAATATATAAAGATACATTTCACCAGAAGTTATACAGATAATAAGTACATGAAAATATGCTTAACATCATTAACCACTATAACAGTATAAATTAAAATGACAAGAAGATTCCACTTTATACAGACTAGATTAGCCAAAATTAAAAAGTTTGTCAGAATCATGTGCTGACAAAGGTGGAGCAGTGGAAACTTTCATAATTGCTGATAGGAATTCAAAATGATACAAAGAGTTTCTAAGCAAACTTGGAAGTTTCTTATATATTGAGGTATATTCAACCCTGTGCTACTACTCCTGATATCACAGCAAGTTCATTCCTAAAAATTTATCCAAAGAGTATAAGGCTCACATCCATACAAAGACCTGGGTGTAAATGTTTAGAGCCATTTTCTTTATATTCAGAAAAATAACAAACAACCCAAATGTCTTCCAATTAGTGAATGAATAAAAAATTGTGTAATATTCAAACAATGGAATAGTATTCAGAAATTTAAAAAAAAATGTACATGGAACAATATGAATATGCCTCAAAATCATTAAACTAAGTTAAAGAAGCCAACTACCACCACTAAAGAGTCTGACATGAATCTCCTTGAAGGCAATGATTAGTAGAGCATCTGACACAAAATAGACTTCAATAAATTTAAGAAAAAGAATTAATTACCTTATAGCTCTAGGTGTCAGATACTTTGTAAATGACGATGTGAAATGCTACTGTTGTGATGTACCCAGAATCTCACAAAGGACGCCTCAAAAAAAGGTCGAATTATGGAGTCATTTATTAAAAGCCAGCAGCATACGAGGGAGCAAAAGCGCTCCAGACCTCGCAGCCCCGAACAGCTAGCCACTTCTGGCTTTATATGCAGAATATCACAAAAGTATTCATTACATCTTTGGGTCTGGAATGAGGAACCTGTTTCGCGAAAAAGCATTTTTACAGAAGTGAAATCGAGCAACTTAGTTATCTAAAATATCTACGAATCACTGAATCAACAGAAACACATTATCTGGGACCATCTGGGCAATTTTAGAATAATTGTGCTGTCCAGATTCTGAGATCACTGAGTCAACCGAAACTCAGTTATCTGTAGCTGCTGAGACAATTTAGGATCACTACCTGTCCTGGGTCCCAGAGGAATGTGCTTCGATGACCAGTGAGATCACAATCAATGGGATATTCAAACCATCATCAACAGAGTATTGGGATAGCATACATACATAAGTTCAGAAAATCAAAATAACTTTTAAATGAGTACAGAACCCAAAACAGCAAGGTTAAAATATTAAATAGCAATTTTTATCCAAGTATGGTTGCTACCATACTTCACTATCAGGTAAGTCATTTTGAGACCCTCCCTTCCCCTAAGTGAGTCATTCCACAGGGAAAAAGCACACTCTTTGTCTCTATGTCTCTGTTAAGATACAGAAGATATGCAGATATGAGAGAAGACAGAAAGAATGAAATTATTTTCATATAAAATTCTTTCAAATAAACTTCCAGATAAAATGATAATGACTTAGACTAATCCAGAAGCGAAGTGTTAGTTTTTATTAAACAACAACAAAAGTCAGGCTTTAACCTAACTCCGAGATTTGATTGGATTCAGCCCCAGAAACTGAATTTGTTTACAACCCAAGCAGGTTCGCTGTTAACATTACTATAGACTTAAATTTGCCATAACGTTTAGTGAAAATACTGCCAAAAGCAAAAATTCCATTAATGGAAGAATATCATTTGAATTTTAGAAGCACAATCTAACATTATTAGTAAAAACGAATGCATCTGGCATTGTTCGGGTTTACTGCAACTTGATTGCAAATTGTTTTTCTAATTTAATCTGTAGTCTGCAAATAATTTACCACTACTTTTTAATTCTCCTAACTTAAAATGTTTACTAATTTTGGGGAGTCTGGGTGAAAATGCAAAATGATGAGCTAAATATAAATTTTTAATCTGGTCAATTTATAGATGGAATGTAAAAAAAAATCATAATACTACTTGTCTCAATTAGTACAAGTCCACAAGCATATACAAGCAAATAAATAAAAAGATATTTTGCAGGAAGGAAAAAGACATACCCAGCTGGATTCAACAGGATTTTATATTAGCACACCAATGATTTATAGTATTGAAATGCAAAAATTAAACTGAAATGCGTTGTTTTCCTCTGGGCAGGATGCAAAGGTGATTTCCCAGGTTCCTGTCCAGGGGGATTTGAAGAATGAAGCCACGACAAAAGGTGGACTAGGGAAAGGTGGAAATTTTGGGGGAAACAAGCACAGACTCCCACGTGGGGAGGGGGAGACAGACCCACTAAGTCCCTCTTTTCTAAGGTTTATAAAGTCTGTAGTTCGTTGTGTCCTGGTCACTATAGCAGCTTCAGAGCTCAAAACCCAGATGTGGTTCCCCACTTTTTCTCCCTTTTGTTCTTTCTATTCCCTCTCGCCTTCCTCTTTATTCTGTGAATGAGTGGCTTCCTCTTCCTTTAGTCTGTAAATGTATGCCTTTTGGCAGCTCCCAGCCCCCTGATTCTGTGTATGTATGCCTTTTGGCAGCTCCCAGCTTTGCAGCCCTGCAGTTCTCCCCCATGGGCCGCCTAATTCCTTAAACTCCCTAAACTTGCCTATTTTATCCCTAAAAACTCCTTTTAGTATATAGTCAAGGTACTGGGAGTGTTGAAAAGAATTAAGAGTCCTTAATTTTAGCATGGAGTTTGAAACCAAGAAAAATGTAAGCTTAATCTGTAAAAAAAATATATCATTGCTTGCTATTTATAGAAACCCATCTATTAAATAAGGCCACCCTAACTATATTATAGGCAACTACAGTGATGATATAATCTGACAAATCTTCTCAAGCCCCTTCTTTTGTAAAACATTACAGCCATTTTTAAGTATGTACTGTAAACTGAGTCCTAAGTTCTTGACATACTGAGCTAAATACATAGGCCTTTTTAAATTCAGTGTGGGTAAAAATGATGGCTTAGACTTTGTTCAAAGTTATTTTAGCTTTGTAATCTTGGAGGCCCTCAGATAAACAAGACAAAAGATATAAATTATATGGTAATGCTGGTGAATGGACAAGTTTCCCATTTCCTGCCTCATAGTTCAAAGAAGTGCGCCTAAAGTTGGGTGGCCTTAGCTGCTTACACTGAGTGAGACATCAATGCATTTAAGGAATCCTACATTTGTAATCACTCCTGCTGCACTCTAGCCTTATCAGAACTCATAAAGGACTTATCCAGCCATCTAAGAAAATAGTTCTGCTACTTAGTGAGTTATTGCTACATGAGGAAGTCATATATGGATTCTGGGTCTAAGAATTCTTGCTGTGAGAACATTGGGGCCATCTCCCTTAAATATACTAACACTTGAGGAGTTAGGGTGAGAAGGCTAAAAAAGGCTAATTCCAATGTAACCCTGATATTTGGAGGCTAGTGATCTGAATCCATGTCAGCAAGCTCAGTGTAACCTATAATTAAGTCCCTCTCTCCTTCCCAGATACTGGTCTTGCAGAAGCTGTTACTGTGAACAGTGCACTGCCCAGGAGGGAGGTTTATTAACACTGGCGCCAGGCCAGACCATCAAATATGGCCCAGAGACCCCCAACACCTGGGGGCCTTCTTGCAAGGCCTGCAAAAAGGACCGAAAGCATAATCCATGTTTGTGGGACAAGGACCACAGGGAGATATAAGGGAGGGCCCCACACATGTTCTTCACTCAGATTTGGAAGGCTGTTCCCTGAGTCCACCAGCATATTAAACAGTGTCCCTCCATTTCTTTGAAGTGTCCTTGCCTTTCTTTGGTCTTCTGTAACAAGGGCATTCCACTTAGGTCCAGTTAGGAAGATTTACAATGACCTAACACCCTTCCATTTTTCCCTTCACACTTGTCTTCATTTTACAGATGCAGAAATTCAAGTTCCCTATCAGTATACAGTGGAACATTGGTCCTCAAACTTAATTTGTCCAGAAGACTGTTTGAGGAGATTTGTTCAAAAATTGAACCATTTTTTCCCATTAGAAATGATGTAAATTGAATACATTTGTTCCAGACCCCCAAATGATACCCTGTTTTAACCTTTCTTATATACACTAAACATCTAATGTACTTTTTAACCTATAAACAAACACTTATTTTCTTAAATGTATTGAACCACTCCCTACTTGCCTTAAATGAATCACTTTCAGCACCCATTCCAGGGGTGTCATTTAGGAAGTCAGTATGCAGCATCTTCCCTTTTTCACAGATCACTGCCTCTGAGATGCTTGCATTGGCTGCTTTTCCTTTATCCAAACCAACAACAGTTTTTCTACCTCTTCAACACAGCACAACTTCCTGAGATATTAACAATGCTGACTGACCAAGGTGTGGCAGTAAACTGATTCCTCTTCTCTCCTTTATGGTCTGGGAGATGCCTTTTGTCAGGTTAAGACAGACATTTAAAGGATACATTTTTTCCCCCTGAATAACCTGGTGGAGAACCGAATTGTTCCAGATGGGAGACATTTGAGAACTGAGGTTTGACTGTATTTCCAAAGGCTGTAGCGCTCGCTAGAATAGAAGCCTACAGGTCAGTCAGGGCTTCAGCAACCATTTGAACCACTCTGGGGCACTGCCTCTTCCAACAGATAAAAGGATTACTTGGCCTGGAAAGTCTGACTCGCCACTGGGCACTTTTGACTCATGGAAATGATAGCCAACTAAATGAAGGCATTTCCCTATATATGACTTTGAGGATGTTCTTTAAACGCTCATCTGTAAAATAAGAGACAGCATCAATGCCTTCCCCATAAAATTGCTGTTGAGTTAAAGGAGTTAATATTTGAAAAGTAGCTAAAAAGGGTTCTGGCTCAACCTGAGTGTCCTGTAAGTATCTTTGACTCTGATCATGATGATTGTGATTATGATATAGTGATTTTTCCTTTTAGAGATGGAAGGAGAAACTCACTTGTCTGCTATGCCCACTCAGGAAAAGCAAATATGTATCTTAGATATGTTGAGCATATTGTCTTTGGAGATCATGTTTTAAATTCACCAGATTCTCAGATCTTAGCTGTGAACTGGAAAGCCTTTCATGAGCAAAATATATGATTCTGTCATTGGCTGCTACAAATGACTTCAGTTTTCTGCACTAATAATCAGTACCAACCATTCCTATAAAAGTCTCCTAGCCAATTTGCTATGCTACCCAATACTAAGATTCCCTTTTGTGATTTCCTTTTTCCTTCAAGTCATTTTTAAACATTCATTTAACTTGATTTCACTTTTATGAAAATATATGGTGGAGAGATTAGAATATGCTATTATACACCTAAGGCTTATAAACCTTTAGGGGAATTTTTAGCTCTTATTTTAGAAACCCTCCACCACCACTCCCTGCAATAGATTTGCAAAGGTAGCCACTGAAGACAAACTGCATATTTTGGATTTTGGCCCAATGTCAAACTACTTTACTACTTAAAGAATGCTTTGAAGCTGGAAATGTATTTATTCATGCTTAGGCACAAATGCAGACATTTCACTGTTTCTATAGAGTCACATTGCTAATAGCTAACAGGCTCTTGGCTTATTCATTTAACTTTGGGTGTTCAAATTTTACAAAATTCAATTTCCTTTTAAACAAAAACAGCCAAAGAGTAAAATTCTATTAGCATTATGTCTAATCTTCTGTTTTAAACTACACTTATACAGTAACTACTGTCAAATAGACATTTAACTCCATGACCAATCTTCCAAGGTTCACATTTTCATTTTCTTGCAGATATTTATTTCTAAATTCACTGTGATAATAACAATGATAACATAAGAAATAACAATAACATCTTTTATTCAATACCTATCATTTAGCTGGCAATCATGGTTATTTTATGTGCATTATCTGATTTACTTTTCCTATGAGTTTAATAATCTTTTTAGATACATATTTATTGCTATTTTACTTTAAAAAAAAACAGGGTCAGAAAGATTAAGTAATTTTGGAAATCTACATTTAGCATGAACAAACATAGGGTGCCCCCCCCCAAAATGTATACACACACTTTGAATAATTATAAAGGCAGTGTTTATTAAAATACATTTTATTTTTAAAATAGAACTATCAGCTGTTAAAATGTGCATACATTCGGGGGGCGGGGTGTTCCTGTATGTTCTCACCACCTCTCAATCAATGTTCAACATCTGTATCCCTTACTCTCTATTAATGTGAACATGTCACAATTTCTAGTACCCATGTTTAACTGTAATTTCTAATTGAGAAATTCCTATTGAGAAGGTTAAAAAGGGCTAATTCCAATGTAACTCTGATATTTGGGGGCTAGTGATCTGAATCCATGCCAACAAGCTCAGTATACATTCTTGATAACCTATAATTAAGTCACTAGCTCCTTCCCAGATACTGGTCTTGCAGAACCTGTTACTGTGAACAGTGCACTGCCCTGGAGGGATGGTTATTAACACTGGCACCAGACCAGACCATCAGATATGGGGGCCTTCTTGCAAGGCCCGCGAAAAGGACCAGAAGCATAATCCATGTTTGCGGGACAAAGACCACGGGGAGATATAAAAAGAAGCCCCATGCATGTTTCTGCACTCATATTTGGAAAATTATTCCCTGAGTCCACCAGTGTATTAAACAGTGTCCCTCCTCTTCTTTAAAGTGTTGCTTGGTTTTCCTTTGGTCTTCTGCAGCACTATCAAGCCTGGCCTTTTCCTTCCATCGCACTGTCTCACCTCAGGAAAACTCTTTATTATGTCTAAATTCAGTATGTTACTCATACCCCAAGTATTTCTTCAACTAATCACTTAGAAAAGAATAGGGATCATCCTGAATGGGGGTGGGGTATGGGGAGGGGGTGAAGAAAAGACTACTTACTGAAAACCTTTTTTGTCTCTATTTCCTACAGATAAATATCCAAATTTCTTAGCTGACTGATAGAGCAATTCACAGTCAGGTTGTGCACTGTTCCTGTTGACACCCAGTGAAGACCTGAACCAACACTTTCATGTCTGAGTGCCACTCGGCTGCTTGTGTTTTCGATCATACCATGGTCTTTCATGGCTCCCTGTCTCTGCATAACACATTCCTCCTGGCTGGAATGTCCTCCTCTACCTATTCCTCTTATACAAACAACTAATTATTATGGATAATAAGCTCAGAGATATTTCTTCATCTAACAACTTAACTGATTACTTTCTGGAATCGAACCAGCTTCTACCTAGGTTTCCTCAGCACTTCGGTTTCACTGTCCACATGGTGTTATCATTTCTCTGTCTTCTTCTCTGTTGCCCCACCTACTGCCTGAGATCCTTAAAAGTAAATAAATTGATAAATGAATACAAACAAATGAATCACCAAATATAAATGTATGTCACATTATCAATAATTTACAAGCATTTATATACATCAGGAGTCTAGAAATCTGGATCTAATCCTGACTTTCCTACTTTGTAATCTTAGAGAATGCTATTCACCAGTGTGTGGACCAGGATTATTAATGCCTCACCTGCCTGGGAGCTGGGCTTTGCAACGGATTATCATTCAACATGCCTTTTAGCTTTAAGACCTATGATTCTATAAAAGAGTAATTTAAAATTTCTGTCTAATATGTCATCCAGAAGAAAAGAGTTATATTGAATAATTTTAACCTAAAATGTACCTATCTGCATCATACCATGTCATTTACTTTTTTCTTCATCTCTATTATATTACATCTCTTTCATTTTGCTCTGTGCATTCATTGTAAAGTGTTAAGATAGTCACAAAAATGCTGAACAGAAACACATTTTGCCCCTGGATAGTAATAAGAATCTATTAGTGACTTATCATCCTGGTAGACAAGTGTACACAGACAGTGAGTGAAATGTTGAGCCAGCTCCAGTATTAATCATCTGAAACAACTAAGAAATTATTACTTATTAAACCATACACAGACTCCAATCACCTAATTTATAACACAATAAATCAGTGATCTATGAATATCCAATGATATTCCAACTCACTATCAGATTCAAAGGATTATTTATAAAACATACAAACTCTGCTGATAAATAGACTGCAACATTTCTGGTTTGAAAAATGCCGTACTGTGACCATTGTAATTTGCTAGCTAATATTAATAATAGGAAGAGAGCAAAGGGGAAGCCAGACATTTCAGCATGGTCATCTGGGCAGCTTCACCAGGAAATGGCAACATTACACTCCCCAGGGAACCACTGCTCCATTTCCTGCATAGCACTGGGGGAAAGGCTCCAACTAAGGGGAAGATGGGTACATGCACAGTGAAGTCAGGGTGACCTAGGGAAGGTGCTTGCCTGTCAATCTAACCTGGGAACAATGATCATTGGCTAGGAGGGTGAACCCCAACGCAAGCCTGTGAACATTTTGGAATACTGTACATAATCCCCAGATAAAGAATTCTCTCTCTCTTATTTTCTTGTGCTCCTGCTTCCTTGCATTCTCTTGCTCCGTGACCCGTACTCACCCATGTGCTTCCATAGTCATGTGGCCTTAGGTAGCTACATGGCCCATGGCCTTGCAGACCCCACATGCAATGGACTGAAGTTGGGAACAAAAGCTAACCTAGCCAGATGCTGGACTAGGACTGGACTTTAATATGGAGCAAAAACTGGGCACTGGCTTTAATTCTTGCCCTGTGAAGACAAGATTGGACTTTTCCCATGGAAAGATGGAGGGAAACAGGAAAACCGGGGATTTAATTCCACAGGAATAGATAATACTCATTCTCCCAGGTGAGTCTCAGGAAAGTCCTTTCCGTGTGACATGGCAAGAATTCCACTTCCACTGGCAACAGTTGGGGACACAGAGGGCACTCCAATGATAACAATGGCTTACTCGAAAATATTTGATTTTTGACTTAGAGAGCTTTTCAATTCTATTTTTGACTTGGAGAGCTTTTTAATTCTATTTAATTTGAGTATTACTATAAACTGGAGGCTGAAAGAGTATATTATTTAAGATATCAGTGCAGTTGCATAACTGAGAGATTCAAAATACTAGTGAAGTTAACCAGGTAGAAATATATCTCCTTTACTTAACAAGTCTGGGTAGAAAAATCCAAGATTGATGCTGCCACTATAGTCATAAGAGCCCACATCCTTCTATCCAATTGTTTGCTAAACTCATTTTGGGCTTCCAATTTATATAGTCCAAATTGGTTGCTCTGGTGTTAACCATAGAGTCCACATGGCAAATAATAGAGGGGAAAATGAAGTGTTGAAAATAATCCTTACCTTTAAGAATGCAACCTAGTAATAGTACCAATCACGTCTGCTCACATGCTACTAGTAAGAGATTTGCAGGGCATGTGACTACAACTTTCTCTAAGGGAATTATAAAAATGTAGTGATAGGCAAGCAGACCCTATGCCAAATTACTATTCAGATATTTTATTACTAAAAGAAGAGAGAATGAAGAATAGCTGGGAGTCTTGGCTAGAAGCATGCTCCAAGGAAACATGTGTACCACAATCCAAACAGATTTATTACTGCCTAGTTTATTTACTTTGCAGAAACACACACACACACACACACACACACACACACACGCACACACATAATAAATAGAATTATTTTATTGAATGTTTTTAAAAGATATTTTCAAGCAACATTTTTAATGATGATCAATATTTTTTAATGTTATAAGAATAAGAGTGGAAAATCCTGGAAAGTGTTAACTGTGCCTATTTCAATATTTACCAGCTTCTCTCCTGCAGTAAAAACCTGAAAATATTTCACTAGGCATTGTGGACCCTGCACAGGAAGAGCTTAGGACTGTGTACTAGGTTCCTTTTGCAGTATTATTTGTGTGAAAATTCTGTGTGAAGTTAAGAGTTAGTTGAAAGGGCCAAGTTTAATGACCCACTGAATTGTAATTGATGATAAAACTTAGAATGGCTCAAATGTGATTTTGAGAACAAAAATGTAAAACAAAGTGTTAAAAAAGATTGGAAAGATGAAGAAAAACAACAGTGGTTGAGAGAATGGGTAAGGTATATCCATTAACATGGCTGTCTATGGATTTTCATCTACCCCATTGGTGTATACCCTGAGTAACCTCTTTTTTCAAGTGAGTATTTTTTGTTCTCTTCTTCTTTTACTTCCATTGTTATGCTGCCCAGGATCCACAACACATCGTCAGTTTTTCATGCTCTACTTATTTTTATACATGTACAGTGCATTTCCTCCTGACATTACCACCAGTCCACTATTGACTTACTCTGGCTTCCCTGGACTCCTCGAAACTTTGGTTATAGCTTGACTTTCTAATTCCTCTTCACCCATTCTCATTTAAAACCATTTCAATCCAGTTTTTATATCAAATACCTTAGTGCAACTGTTCTTTTTCTGTTATATTAACTTTATTCTTTCCAATTCTTTGTGTTTATTTGTATATTTGCACCTAAAACCTGTATGATTTTGTTAACCAGTGTCACCTCAATAAATTCAATAAAAAGGAAAAAAAGTGAACTGTGTTCTTTTAAGATTACTAATCAGCTCCAATATGCTAAAGTAATATTAATTCTTAGTGCTCATATTATTCAACCAATTATTAGTAGTTGCTACATCTGATTGACTATTCTCTCCTTCTTAATCCACTTCTTTCACTTGTCTTTATTCTAATTTTTCATTTCTGGTTCTGATACTGCTATAATAACCTGGTTATTATTTCATAGGAAAGGAATAAAGGGAAACTAGATATTGTAGGCATGCCATTTATACAGCTTTGCTAATTTAACACTCTCCAGGTCTGTTCCCTGAAAATTGATGGGGGAAGGAATTGGACAAAGGCAGTTTGGATGTATGCCCAGTAAGGTCTGAGTGACGTGGGAACGTGCCTACCTGTCATCCATACCTAGGAATGGGTAATTGGCCAGAATAGGCGTGGCCATTGCAAGGGCAAGAAACCTGAATATTTAAACCTCTGGGCAAAAGAGTGCGCTCTCTTGGTTCTTTTACCCGCTGGGCTCCTGGCTTTCCTGTTTCAAGAGTTTTGCTCTTCTAGGCCCACATAACTCATGGTCATGTGGGAGCCACGCAATGGACAGATGGATTTGAATTAGCCTGAATGCTGAACTGGACATGGCTGCAACATGGAACGGACGTTCCGGAAACCGGCCTTGCTTTTGGCTTTACTGGAACCCCAGCTGCACCTCTTTCAGGACTGGGTTAAGGGGCATGGGACTTTGCAACCCGAGGAATGTAACTCCATGCAAATAAAGTCTTTTACCACATCCCATTCTCCTGTGGGGGCTTCTGAAAATGCTTATTTCAGTGGTACCCCAAAAACCTCACACCCACTCTGAGAAATCTGGCCCACTGATTTCTCCAGTAACAGTTCCTTCTTTTTATATTGAACTCTCGGTATATGTTTGCCTTAAGTGTCAAGTTTCAGAGTCCGTTTCCTCTCTGTTAATATTTATTCCCTTGGTGATATCATGCAGTTCAACAAGTTTAAATACCATCTTGCTGTCCACACCCAAATTTATATATTTAGTTCAGGCTTCTCTTCCTGGCTCCAGATATTTCCCACATGACCTACTCTAATTGTAGATTTCACATCTTCTCTGGTAACAACTCTTCACATCTAGATTCTCAAGCCAACTATCTTGGAGTCATCCTTTGCCTCACACCAATGGTAATCATGTTTCCTGCAGGTAGACTCTGTCTTCAACATACACCTAGACAACCATTTTAGTACTAAGTCCAGAGTGACCATCTTGTCACATCCATGAGGATCACTTATCTGATCATGCAACAACTTTCTAATAAATCTCCCAAATGATTGTTTTCTCTTCACAGTGAAAAAACCAGATTGGGGTGTCCTATCAAAGCATAAGTCAAACTGCTATTTCCTTGTTCACAGCATGGGAATGGCTCCCCAATTTACTTAGAGTAAAAGTAAAAAACAAACTCTTTATAAATGGCTAACACACCCTGTAGATAGACCTCCTCTTCACTTTCTAACTACTTCCTGCTCTTTCTACTCCAGACCAGCATCCCTGTTTAAATTACAAAGGCCATATAAAGACTATTGCTTCAGCTTTTTGTTCTGCTGGAACAAAGTTCCACAAGATATCTACATAATCAATTCCCTCATCACAGTCAAGTTCTTTCTTCAATCATTACCGTCTTGAGGAATCTTACACCACAACCCAACTTAATATTGCATTCTCTCTCCTCTCCTTGGGAATTGATCAAAATTTTATCTTTAAAAAAAAATAACTCATCACTAATTTAATTTATTGTGTACAGAGAGAATATTTTTTTCTGCATGGTAACAAAGCTTTGAAATATGATGAGCTTTTTTTATACCTCAGTATGTGGTCATGTTGTAGTATAACCCCCATCTTACAAAGGATGCCTCAAAAAAGTCGAATTATGGAGTCATTTATTAAAAGCCGGCGGCATACGAGGGAGCAAAAGCACTCCAGACCTTGCAGCCCCGAACAGCTTGCCACATCTGGCTTATATTGGCAGAGTATCACAAAGGTATCGATTACATCTTTGGGTCTGGAATGAGGTACCTGTTTCGCAAAAAGCATTCTTTACAGAAGCAAAAATTGAGCAAGTTAGTTATCTAAAGTATTTACGAATCACTGAATCAATGGAAACACCTTACCTGGGACCACCTGGGCAATTTAGAATAATTGTGCTGTCCAGATTCCGGGACCACTGAGCCAACCGAAACTCAGTTATCTGTAGCTACTGAAACAATTTAGGATAATTTGTGCTCTTCTGATTCCTAGAAAAATGTGCTTCAGTAACCAGTGAGATCACAATCAATGGGATATTCAAACCATCATCAATGGAGTATTGGGATAGCATACATAAGTTCAGAAAATCAAAATAACTTTCTACTGTTTTAGCAAACAAATAAGTACAGAACCCAAACAGCAGTTTCTACCTGAGATGATTGCGACCATACTTCAGTCAACTTTCATAAGTGTTCTTTTAAGCTTGAAATGTATTTTGCAGTTGTTGAGAGTAATGTACCCACTACATTAAGTTAGTTAATTGCATTATTAAAATCTTTTGTATCCTTAGTGATTTTCCCCCCTGAATTTATCAATTAACAAGATAAGTATATTAAAAATCTCCCATTGAAATGGTGTATTTGTCCATTTTTCTCCTACAGTTCTGTGAATTCTTTAAATATTTTTGAGGATGATATTAGGTGCATCTAACTTTATAGTTTTGCATGTTTTTTTTAAATTTATTGAACTTCTTATCAGTATAGAGAGATCCTCTTTACCTTTAGTGATGTTTTCTGCCTTCAGACAGATGCTAATCTTCATGGATATAAAAGTTAAGCCTTTTGCCCACTGGTTTCATTTTGGGGATAGCCAAATTGAGGCCCTAGACCTATATCCAAGGGCAGGGTATTCCTAAATTACCAGACGCCACAATTAATATAGGGCAGGACATTTCTACAGCTTTAAGTCTCACTTTGCCCCTTCTGTAAGTGTGGCCTTGGTACAGCTCCCCATTATGGGATATGTCCTTGGGATATTTTATTTGTCATTGTTAGTGTTCCTGGATACCTTTGCAAATTAGTCCACTCATAACATCTTCTCATTATGCCATTTGAAAAGTTTGATAAAACAGTTCTCCACTTCATATTTAGGGCCACAGATTGCCCAGCTGAAAGATTAAAGGCCACCTTACCTTCTGTATGCAACCACGTCCAAATCTTAACGGGTGTTACCTAAGTACACGGTTTACATGTACCAATTTGGAATCAATTTGGATGCATTTAGCTACAAGTGACAGTGAATTCAAGTAGCTGTGACTTAAAGAAGTGACATTCATTTTTTAAACAGAAGTCATGCAAAAATACATGTCCCCAGCATACATATATATTAATTTATATGTATATATTCATATATACAAACTGAAACACATGTTTAAAAAATCATAGTATGTGCTATGCACTCTGATTTTTCAATTTTACTCTATGCTTTTAAAAAATCTGCCTGGTACCCATTAAATTGATTTCATTTCCACTTGCAAGTTTGAGTTTGAAATATATTGACTAAAATACTAAGAGTATTTACAGAAGCCATCCCTAGATGCAAAGGAGCCTAGGAAAATGAACAGGTAATAATTTTAACCTCTATAGTGGGAGATGGAGGCAGGGGATGACAGCTTTGGAGAAAGCTATAAAATAAGTAAACTATGGTATCAAAGAAAATATTTACCAAAAATGAAAAGTAAGCACCATCTTAAGTGGTAAAATATCAGAGCTATTTTTATTAAAATTATGGACCAAGTGAGAAATAACTGTTAGCATGATCTTTTTGTTTTCAATATAATTTGGGGGGTTGATCTTAATTATTCCCAACACACACACACACACACACACACACACACACACACACACACAAAACACAAAACAACAACACACAATAATTATGTGATATAATGGTGCTATCATTACAATCCCAATCACATGATAGTATCTAAGTCTATCAAATCAACATGTTGTATACCTTACATTTATACAATATTATGTCAAATATATTTCAATAAAAATTAAAAAAACAACATTGGGGGGCATTGATTTGAAGTAACAGAAAAATAATTTGTATAAAATACAAGAAAAGGACATAATATAATTGTGCTTTGAAAAAAATTAAAGACAAAATATAAGCTACTGTAATGAAATTAAGTGTCAGTAAATCAGCAAGATACAAAATAAATAAGCAAAAATCAATTATTTATCACCAACCAAGCATCATCAGGTAGAAATGGAAATTAGAATAGTTGAACACTAATAGGTTATTATTAAAATTAAATTGGCTTGTTTAATAACTTTTCAATACTGTTAGAGGAATCTATCTTACAAAGTAAGTAACCATAACCAAATTTATATTATTGAAACAATTTCCATGACTATATTGTCCAAAAATATATATATTTTTAAAATGTCGGTACAACTATCAGTTTTAGTAACAGGAAAAATAATAAATAAATTGTACCATATTTTATACTATAAATTCAATGAATATTAAAACTGAAGTAAAATAGACTGTATGGCACTCTAATCAGAATGAATGAATGAATGAATCAATCAATCAATCAAAGAAATAGAGTATAGAAATTGTTCTACACATGCATAGTAATTGATTTTTGAAATAAAGGCCAATGCAATTCAATACATAAGGAAAGTCATTTCAATAAATAATAATGGGAAAACACCCATTAAAAATAATAAATCCACATATATATAATTAATATAGATGGATCATAGATGTAAAGTCTAAAGCAATAAACCATCTGAAGATGAATATAAGATAATATGTTTGACTTTGTAATATGTAACAAGTTTAGCAATACAAACAGTATTAATCACAAAATAAAAACATAATAAATTATATTTCATTACAATGAAAATGTCTGCTCAACCAAAATGATATTACAAAAATGAAAAAACAAGACACAGATATGGTAAAAAAACTCACCCATACAGATCTGAGAAAGGACCTGTATCTAACATATTTAAAGAACGCCTAGACTATATAATCAGAAAACAATAAAACTGAAGAAAGTAAGAGCAATATAGTTGATCACCCAGTTCAGGAAATGAGATAGATGAATAACAAATAAGCATAGGAAAATTTTCTCACGACCCCAGTGAGAAATCATTTTACACAAGCTGGAGTTGCATAGTGTGGCAATATCTTATAAAGTTAAGATATACAATCTATCCAACAAGACAGCAACTCAACTCACAGGTACTTGCCAAATTAAAATAGAAATGTATGAACATAGAAAGAATGTCAAACATGTCAAAAATGTCACAGCAATCTTATTTGTATCCCAAACTGGAAATAATTCAAATACCATCAAGAGAAAAATGGTTAAACAACTTTTGCTGTTTTTATACTACAGAATAATATCCCATATAATTAAAAGGGTAATATGCAAATAGACCAAATGGCAGAACAACCAAACAACCAATCAAAGCATAATATGCTAATGATATGCTAAGGCTGCTCAACTGCTTGCAATGATGGGCATTGACCACCAGGGGGCAGACAGTCAAGTGGTTGAGCAGTAGCTATGACGTACACTGACAACTAGGGGTAGATACTCCAACCGGTAGGTTAGCTTGCTGGGGTCCTGCTGATCGGGACTGAGTGAGATGGGTTGGACATGCCCTGCAGTCCCTCCCTGGCCCAGTTGTGCACCGGTAGGGTCCCTCAGCCTGGCCTGTGCCCTCTTGCAATCCAGGACCCCATAGGGGATGTCAGAGAGCCAGTTTCAGCCTGATCCCACAGGCCACTCTCCTTGGGAGGGCGCCAGACACAGGGCTCATGGCAGTGTGAGCCTCTCCTGATGGGGACTGATTGGGTGCGAGCCCGCAGCAGGCACAGTGGGAACAGGATGAACGGGAGTGGCAGGTAGGAGCTGCAGGTGGTGTTAGACTGTGGGTTTTGGCCCCATCCCTGCAGGCCACCCAGAGGGACCCCACCCATGCAGGAATTTGTGCACCAGGCCTTTAGTTTAGCAATAATAGAGAAACGAGATTGTTACTTGTATCACTCTCAAAAGCATTTTGTTCAGTGATAGTAGCTAGCACAATAGAGTGCTTGAGTAGAGGAGTGCCTTTATATAAAGTACTAGAATACAAAAATTAGAGATCAGAGCTGTGGTTGTCTTTCAGAGTAAGTAGAAAAATTGACTAGTAAGGGTACAAGAAATCTTTCTGGGGTCACAAAGTTGTTCTGAACACTATACTTTCGTGCGTTTTTCTGTAAATATACTCATTTAAAAAAATGTTTTGATAAAAGAACCAGATCATGACTTTTGTAAGATTTTTTAAATTTTTTTGTACTTTTAAAGGGGTGTGAATAATATTTGGCATGAGAACAGCCCTCGTCTTTGAAGTGTATGATACAGTATTGTTAACTATAGGTATAATGTTGTACAGCAGATCTCTAAAATGACTCATCTTGCTCAACTGAGACTTGAGGTGGATTAATTAGAAACTCCCATTTCCCCCTTCCACCAGCCCCTGGCAATCACCCTTTGATTCAATTACTAGTCATTTGACTATTTTTGATATCTCTGATATATGGATTTATGCAGTATTTCTCTTCCTGAAACTGACATTTCACTTAGTATAGTGTCCGCAAGGTTCAAACATGCTGTCATGTATTATAGAATTTCCTTCTGTTTGAAACTGAATAATATTCCATTATGTGTACATACTACATTTTATTTATCCATTCATCTCCTCAGTAGATGTTTAGGTTGTTTTTATACCTTGTCTATTATGAATAGTGTTTCAATGAAAAAGAGGAGGCAAATATTAATATTATGATTTTAACTGCTTCCTAAAATATCCAGAAGTGTGATTTTTGGATCAGAGAGTAGTTCTATTTTTAAGTTTTTAGGAACCTCCATATTGTTTTCCATAGCAGCTGTACAATTTTGCATTCCCAACTACAGTGTAAAAGGGTTCCAATTTCTCCACATCCTTGCCAACAACTGTTGCTTTTTGTTTGTTTTGCTTTTTATAACAGTCATTCTGATAGATGTGAAATAATAGTGTGGTTTTAATTTGCATTTCCCTGATGACTAGTGATGCTGAGCATTTTTCATATACCTGTTTGTCATCTATATTTCTTCTTTAGAGAAATGTTTATTCAATTCCTTTATTTGAAGTAGTAGTTTTTTAAATTTTTTTTCCAGTTGAGTTGTAGGAATTCTTCATGTATTTTGGAAGTTACATCATCCGGCATACGGTTTACAAATATTTTCTGTAGATTGCCTTTTCAGTATGTTTACCTTCTTTGTTAATTAAGTATTTACTAAGTATGTATTTTATCTTTTGGTGCTATTGTAAATAGTATTGTTTTCCTAATTTTCTTTTCAGATCATTTATTATTTGTTAGTGTGAATTTATAGACATGACTTTATGTATGTTGGTTGTATACCTTGCAACTATATTGAAATAATTTATTAGTTCTAACAGTTTTTTATGGCTTTTAGTGTTTTCATGTATAAGATGATGTCATTTGAAAATAGAAACATTGTTACTTCTTTCTTTCAAACTTGGATGCCTTTCACTCCTTTTTCTTGCCTAATTGCTCTGGCTGGGACTTCCAGAGCTACCTTAAGCAGAACTGACAAGAATGAGCAACCTTGTCTTGCTGCTGGTCTCAAATCAAAAGCTTTTACATAGTTCTTCACCACTGAGTTAGCTGAGGGATTGTCACACATAAGTCATTATCAGTTTAGGTACTATTATTTCTATTTCCTGAGAGTTTTTGTCATGAAAGTAAGTTACTCTGTGCCACATATAGTAAGTAATATATTAGGTACCATTACTTTGTATAAATTAGCTAAAATGTGGAGTTCAAAATATTTCTTAATCATAGGGCATATTAACATTGCTATAAACCTATACCATTTTAATGTTTTTCAAAATTTCATTCAATATAAAGAATTGCCAGACCCCTTAAGAAAGAGTCATGTTTCTTCATCTTAGTTAAAATATTTTGCATTAGAGTAATTTTCCTTTAAGTGCCATGTAATATGTATATGATATATGTTGGTCTTGTAGTTATATTAAAATAGGCTGCATATAATATTATATTAGCTATTGCTAATTAAAATAAACTTAAGAAAAATGGGAAGTGTTAGGATAAATGCATTATAATTTATTTCAAAAGAAAATTATTCAACAGTTTGAGGGGAATAAAAGAACTAAGATATATTACAGGTAATATAATATAATGTTCAAGGAAGACTTTACATCATTTTGCTATCTATTGAGTTTTCATTAATATTAAAATGTAGGCATTCCTGAGTGTTCACTAAGAACCATAATATTATTGCTCTTTTATAATTCATTCCTCTATTTCCCTAAACAAATTCTCCTAAACAACTAGTTCACACATTGCATGGAGGTCCCTGAAAATATCATGATCTTTTATACACTAAAATATGCATTAGTATAAATATCCTGAAGACTGGAGAACACTTTCAGCCTAGAAAGAAAGACCAAAACAAGGTCACTTTGGAATGTTCAAATAATGAAGCAAAACACTGGGGAGAAAAAAGGGGAAAAAAAGTAAACCACAAAATGTCAATGGGGGGAAAAAGCAGTAAATCAATTCCGTGGGCAATCACAAAGTTTTTGCAATGTATGTCAAAGAAAATAGTTTGCCATACTTGCTGAGAAGACATTGATATTTAGAGTTAAACAAACAGTATATGACTAACTTGGAGAATTCTGAATGAATCATATCATACTATTTGATTTATTATCTAAAATAGTATAGTTTTTCTTGATTTTTTTTCTAGCAAACATGGCCTATGT
Source organism: Corynorhinus townsendii (assembly GCA_026230045.1). NCBI lineage: Eukaryota > Metazoa > Chordata > Mammalia > Chiroptera > Vespertilionidae > Corynorhinus > Corynorhinus townsendii. The sequence goes on from JAPDVU010000004.1 coordinate 135,679,265, forward strand.
TACTGAAAAGTTTAATGAAATGTGTTAAGGGTGTGGCAGACCTCTATTATAATAGCTAGTGACCTCTCCCTCCTGAGATTCATGCCCTCTGTCATCCTCTCTCCTGGGTGTGGGCAATTCTCTCTGGCTCACTTTAAACAAATACCATACAGTGGAAGTAGCAGGATGTCCATTTATGATCAGGTTATAAAAAGGTTGAAGATGTCATTGTGTGCACCCTCATTCACCCTTCTCCCTCTTGGAGCTCTCACACCGAGGGGCAGCAAACTGCATACATGGCAAAGAACTGATATGTGTAGTCAAAGCCAAAGAGATCGTGAGACCTGCCAATAGCCATGAATGAACTTCAAAATAAATCCCTCGGTTGAGCTTCAGGTAACTTTATTCCTGGCCAACACCTTGATTATAATTTGATGAGAGATCTTGAGCCAGAGGCACCAGTTTACTGGCAAAAGCATGAGAAAATAAATGTTTGTCATTTCAAACTGCTAAGTTTGGGAGTACTTTGTTAAAAAGGAGTAGAAATTTAAAACAAAATGTACATCAGAATGGGAAACAAGAGGAAAGTATGACTATAAATGATTTATTCAAACTTACAAAAATAATATGATCGCAATGACAAATTGAATATTTAAACATAGAGAAAGTCCTTGTTTGAGAAACTAAATTTACCACTTAATCTTGATTCAATTTTGTGCCAACTTCAAAATCAACATCATCCCAAAGATTTTCAGAATGCATTAATTCTGTATATCTACTAAAAGCTTTGATCACAAAGTTTAACTCTGTTCCTTTTCTTTTAGATACTTAAAAAATACAGATACATTGATATGAACATTTAGAATTTACTACCCTATGTGAATAGATACTATCTCTATAAGTAGTGAAAAGGAATAATAAGAACAGAGTTAGGAACAAATATCAGAGAGAGATTGAACTGCCTGAGTGGAAATACATCAGTGACAGCAAAATGAAATAATGAGTTCCTCATCACTTAAGGCATTCAACGTTGTCAGAGAAGAGGGAGTTATACATTTAGAGAGGTGTATCAGAATAGGTATAGGAATGGAAAATTCTCTTCCTACAAATTTGTAAACGGTACTTTCTATTGCTTGCTCTTACTTTGTATTTTTTCCTTTCTGTTTCTGAGTATTTGGCATGGAGACAAATCCCAGAGACACTGTGACAATTATAAATTAAAAATGACCCAATCACATCCTATATAATAAAAGAGTAATATGCAAATTGGCCATCACTCCAACACACAAGATGGCTGCCCCCATGTGTTCAAGATGGCCACCCCAATGTGGACACGAGATGGCTGCCATAAGATGGCTGGCAGGAGAGGGAAGTTGTGAGCGATCAGGCCAGTAGGGGAGGGCAGTTGGGGGGGACCAGGCCTGCAGGGGAGGGCAGTTAGGGGCAACCAGGCTGGCAAGGGAGGGCAGTTTAGGGATTACCAGGCCAGCAGGGGAGGGCAGTTAGGGGCAATCAGGCTGGCAGGGAAGCAATTAGGCATAGATCAGGCTGGCAGAGGAGTGGTTAGGGGGTTTCAGGCTGGCAGGCAGGTGAGCAGTTGGGAGCCAGCAGTCCTGGATTGTGAGAGGGGTCCCAGATTGGAGAGGGTCCAGGCTGGGCTGAGGGATACTCACTCCCCAGTGCACGAATTTTGTGCACCAGGCCTCTAGTTATGGAATAAGCCTAGTAATCTGGTATACTATAGAAACAAGTACCACCCAACTAGGAAAAATACATCAGAGTGGGACTTGAGCAGTAAATGATTATTGAGTTATATCATTATGTGTGTTTAGATTTATCTGTTATAGCAGCTAGCATTTATTTGTTCTGATCACTGCACTTACCAGGTAAAGGATTCTTATGTACCTCTTCTTGGGGAAACATAAATATCCCAACAAGGATACTGAGAAGATCCTGCATACAAGGAAAGTGCCTTTAGTAGTTAAGATTACAAATACGTGATCTGGGTTTGAAACCTGGCTCCAACACTTAATAGCTGTGCAATCTTGGACAATTTATTTCAATTCTCTATGCCTCAGTTTCCTCGTGTATAGAATGAACTTAATAGTTGCTAGTTTTTATATTTGCTGTAGGAATAAATGTGTGATGATGTTTGAAGGAAATGAACTAATAACTGACATATTTAAAGCAATGTAATACTTTACATTCTTTTCCTGTTATTCAATTTCTCCTTTTTCTCACTCTTATATGCATTCTTGATGAGCATGCTTATTGAACTCTTTGTTCCCTCTAGTTATCCCCTCCACAGGCATAATTTTTTTTTTTCAGAGACTACACAAAAGACCGAGAAAAACAAAACATACCTAGCAATTTTGATGTAAGCACAAAGGATTTCAATCAACAAAAGCTGACATTTGTGTAGAAAATAAATATCAAAAGTTTGACTTCTAGCAAATTGGAGGGAAAAGAATCTAGTAGGAGCCTTTGGTAATCAAGGATAAACTCTGTCTATTGAAAAGAAAAACAGTTACATAACACAGTAAAAACTGAAATTCTAACTTAATTGTGTTTGCCTTAAAACATTATATTTAAACTAGTGGCCCAGTGCACGAAATTCATGCACGGGGGGGGGGGGGAGTTTGGGGGGTGGTGGGAGGTGTCCCTCAGCCTGCCCTGCACCCTCTCCAATCTGGGACATCCCTCTTGCAATCCGGAACTGCTGGCTCCTAACCGCTTACCTGCCTGCCTGTATGATTGCAACTAACCACTCTCCCTGCCGTCTGCTTGCCCCAACTGCTCCCCTGCCAGCCTGATTGCCTCCAACTGCCCCCCCCCATGGCCTGATTGCCCCCAACTGCTGCTCCCTGCTGGCCTGCTCGCCCTCAACTGCCCCCTGCTGGCCTGATCACCCCTAACCACCTCTGCCTCGGCCGCACAATGATGGCTTTGTCTGGAAGAATGTCTGGAAGGTCTCGGTCTAATTAGCATATTACCCTTTTATTAGTATAGATGTGGTTTCTAAGATGAACTATGTTAAAATCTTATTATCCAGTTTGGAATAAGATATTTATTAATGTTGAGATTATAAATCTGGGCAATTAGAACAGAAATCTATCATATCAATCTTTAGAATGATGCAATTTTGCTATTTGAACAACCTAATTAAGGCACCATCCTGTTTCTTGCCATTAATAGAATAATTATTATTATTGTAATAATAATGGCAGATATTTGTATAATGCAATGAGCTAGTCACTATTATCAGGGCTCAAGATTCTAACTCATTTGATCCTTATAACAATTCCATGCATAGGTGCTGCATTACCTGTATTTTACAATATGAGAAAATTCCTTTGTAAAGGTAAGGTTAAATATATTTTCTAAAGCCATATACAGGTTGTCCCAAAAATGTATACACATTTTAACAGCTGATAACTCATTTTGAAAATGAAATGTATTTTAATAAACACTGTCTTTATAATTATTCAAAATTTGTGTATACATTTTTGGGACACCCTACATTTAAGAAGTGGCATGATACTGCTGATGAGATATGAATTGTTACATCTAGGTTTTTTATTTTAATAAACAAACCCAATGGGACAAATACATAATTTTTTTCCTTTTTAGGGAGTTGTGTTTATTTTGAACTAACTTTTATAAACATTTCCCCAGAAACTTATGTGTTCATATAGTGACATGTTTTTGATAACTGAAGAGAGAGGTACCACCCGTGGCCCGGAAGGAGAATTGCTCCCTGAAAAGTTAACTTAGTTAACCAGACTTGTGCTCAAACCAGCTGAAAATCTAGGCCAAGGATCAGTTTAGAGCTGAGTACTGTAGCATGAAATGAAAAGGATGCTTCATAAGGAAATTTAATGATGAATGGCAGTGCACTGCTTTTTAAGAAATTTCTAATAAGACAAATATGGATCAATGCTAGGTCAAGTTTTATTCAACAGCATTTATAATTGGCTTGGGCATGAAGCAATGATTAGGTTAATGGCTCTTACAGGAGGTGTTAATTTGAGAATTAAGACAGGCATCTAGATACCAATGTGCATAGGAAAGATATAAATAGATGGATATAGATAGGTATCGCCTATGAGGATGAAAACTGTTCCATTTTGATACTGATAACATTTGATTTGCTAAATAAATTCAACATATTTAGTATGCATAATTTAATAGTTACGTGATGATTCAGTTTCTTTACAAATTTTAGTCATGGTAATGGTTGAAATAATTTAATTAAATGTTTGAGACTCAATTTGGATACAATTCTTGCCTCTGATTCTAGAAAAAAAAAGCTACTTTTCAAAGTTGTTGACTTCTCTTCTGGTTTATGATTCTTTATCTTCAGGATCTTTGCTGTCACTGTTCTTTTATCTCTTAACTGTCTCTCACATCCACTACAATTTGTTATAGCTATGTACATTTTTATGGTCACACTTAGGAGAATGGTATACAAACAGTCTTGGAATGAGGATCTAATGATTCTTGCTCTCATGAGTAAGATAATGGAATACTGTGACAGGTATTTATTAAACTTCTCTGTATTCCTATATTGAAGTGTCTAGACATGATTTCAGGATAGGTGACGTGATCTCAAAATCCTTAAAGCTTCAAATGCCATGTTTTGCCTTCCACAGCCATGCTATTCTTTCCACTTGGTATCATTTCATAGATTAATTTGGTAGAATCTCTTTGCAAGACTGAAATATTGTGGAAAACTACTTTGAAGATGAATAAGAAGAAAGAAAAAAATTACTTATACTAAAGGGCACAATTTCTCTCCAAGTAAATTTTTCCAATATATCATTTAAAAATTCATCCTCTCTGCCCTAGCTGGTTTAGCTCAGTGGACAGAGCATCAGCCTGCGGACTCAATGATCCCAGGTTTGAGTCCGGTCAAGGACACGTATCTTGATTGCTGGCACATACCCAGTAGCGGGTGTGTACGAGGCAGCTGATCGATGTTTCTAACTCTCTATCCCTCTCCCTTCCTCTCTGTAAAAAATCAATAAAATACATATTAAAAAATAAAAATATAAATAAAATAAAATAAAAAATAAAAAATTCATCCTCTCTAAATCCTCATACCCCCAAGCAACTATTTTCATTTATGACTCTTGTTTTCTTTACTCATGTTAACTATGGTCCATAATAAGTATGATAAACTGCAGAATTAAAAAGAAAACAGTACTTATCTAAGGCCTTTTTATAAACTATTTAACTCTCAACAAGTATATTAGCCATTGCAATGTTTTGAAGTAACACATAAATTTTTTTCAGAATTTTCTTCAAAGAATACTTGATCCTGCTTCATATTGTTGAATAATATTAACATCTTAATTCTACTTTCCCTAAATTATGTTATTACCTTCCTCCACAATGTAAATATATAAGCTGTTTCTATATGTAATAAAGGCTTGTTATCTAGATCAATTTATATTTATAAAACACTATATTTCTACTATAAAAATAAATTGTTTAAATAAAGGTAAGAAACGGTTGAAAAAATAACCATTAAATGAAATTAATTAGTAATCTGAAAACAATTATTTGCTCTTTAAAATTTCACAGAAGTGTTTTTATTCATAATTCTGAAAGACTTTAGCATAGTTTATTCTCATTAAAGTTGTTGAGAAAGATTAAATTTGTGCTAATCATTTATATAGCGATCCAAAATTATCAACTTGCTATTATCTGTGCTAAATAATATTTTCTATGATTGGTGTAATAATACACAACTTAGAATCCTCCTGCTATTAAATGATCACATCATAATAAATACTGACTTGAGGATTTTATTCCTGTAATTATTACTTCATTCTTCTGCATCATCTCTTTATTACCTATATAAATATCCAGTCCTGCTATAATATCTTCATCTTTTGTATTTACATAACAGGTTCCATATCTGCCCTGATACTACTCTATTTGCTGTAATTATGCCCCATTTTTACTTCTAGTATTGTTTAGTTGTTCTCTATCACTCTCTTTATTCTTTTTTTAAAGATATTTTTTATTGATTTCAGAGAGGAAGAGAGGAGATAGAAACATCAATGATGAGAGAGAATCATTGATTGGCTGCCTTCTGCATGCCCCCTACTGGGGATCAAGCCTGCAACCTGGGCATATGCCCTTGACTGGAATTGAACCCAGGAGCCTTCAGTCCACAGGCCAATGCTCTATCCACTGAGCCAAACTGACTAGGGCTCTCTTATTCTTTTTTAAGCAACGGTACCATATATTTTAAAATTTCATTAGTATTTTAAATTAACCCATTTTAGGTGGATTTCTATTGCCTCCCTTTTTACTTACATCATTGATTTCTGCTTTTGTGTGTATTATTTTATCCTACTACTTTTGACATTTTCTATTCCTTTATTTCTAGTAAAATAGGGTGGATATTTGGGGCCTTTTTTTTTCTCTAAGTTAAGGCTGTTATAATTTTCCCTCTATAGCTATATTTCACAAGCTTTGTTATGTAATATTTTTATTATCTTTAATTAGTTAATGATGAGAACTTGAAGCTTTCCCACTAAGCTCAGGTATGATGTCCCTCTCACCACCACTCTGACATCATACAACTCCTTGCTAATGCAGTAAAACAAGAAAAGCATGTAAAAGGAAAACAGATTGGGAAGGAAGAAATAAAACTGTATGATGTTGAAAAGCAATGGGGAGAGAGGACATCATGGCCTTGTACATGATTTTAGTGGGAAGACTTTGAGTTTCTCATCAAGTATGATGTTAGCTGTAGGAAGTCTTTATCCAGTTGAAAAAGTTCACCTCTATTCCTAATTGACTAAAAAATTTTATCATGAATAGATGTTGAATTTTGTCAAGTGTTTTTACTACATCTATTGACAATCATGTTTTTATTTTTTAGTCTATTGCAGTGATGGATTAAAATAATTGACTTTTAAAAGTTGAATGAGACGTGCCCTGGCTAGTGTGGCTTAGTGGGTTGAGCATGGTTCCATGCACCAAAAGGCAGTGGGTTCAATTCTTGGTCAGGGCAAATGTCCAGCTTGCAGGCTGGATCCCTGAGAGGGAGGTGTGCAGGAGGCAGCATATAGATGTTTTCCTCTCACATCAATGTTTCTCTCCCTCTCCCTTTCTATCTCTAAAAATCAATAAAAAACTTTTTTAAAAAGTTGAACCAGCCTTCCACTTGTTTATGGTACATAATACTTTTTATATGTTTTGGATTCCATTTGTTCACATTTTGTTGAGGAATATTTTAAGATTATTGCCATAATTTTTAACTTTATTTTTATTGTTAACATTATTACAGATGTTCCCATTTTTACCCCCTTTGCCCACTTCTTCCCAGGCCCAGCACTCCTTCCCTCTGGCTATCACTGTACTATTGTCTGTGTCTGAGTCATGGATGTATGTTCTTTGGCTAATCCCTTCACCATAATTATAGATTATCATTAGTTGTAAGAAATGTGTTGCTGTAACACGCTTTAAGAAATGTGTCTTGTATATTGTATAGCCAAACTGACTTCCCTCCTGACACCATTATTGCCTTAACACCTGACATTCATTAATCATTTCTCAATTTTCAAAATTTGGTTATTTTGTGAATATTATACAAAGTAACATTATAAGTAGGCAGACTTTGAGGACTGTTTTTGTTTTTTTTCTTTTCAGTCAGCATAATGCTCTCGTGAGTCACCCAGATTGATGCATGTATCAATAGTTTGTTCCTATTTTATTGCTATTATTCCATGGAATGCATTTACTGTCTTTTGATTAGCCACCCATTAAAGACATTTGGGTTGCTTTCAATTTTTAGTTATTATGAAAAAAAGTGTCATGAACATTTCTTTACAACTCTTTAAGTGACAATATATCTTTATCTTCCTGGGATTAATACCTCAAGTGTATTTGCTTGGATAGGTTGCATGTTTAGTTTTAAGAAACCTCCTAACTGGATATACCATTTTACATTCCTATCAGTAATATATTAGCAGTCCCTTTTCTCTACACTTTTAGTGGCTTTTAGTGTCCTCAATATTTGTTATTCTACTCATTCTGATAAGTATGTAGTGACATCTCATTGTGATTTTAATTTGTGTGGGGCTAAAATGTTGACCATATTTTCATGTGCTTATTTGCAATGCATATATCTTGTTATATTTTTGGGAAAATATCATTTTATGTAATTTGCCAATTTTCTTTTTTTTTTCAAATTGAATATTCTGTTAATATGTACACACACATGGTATTTCTCTTTGTAACATGTACACACACATTCAAACACTCAGAATTATCTGCCTTGCGGGGAGGGGGGCGGATTATGTATGCCTAAGGAGAAAATAAAAAAATTTAAAAATATCGTAGACAATTATGTCCACATCACTTACAAACCTAGTGCCAAATGTGTCCTAGGATCTTTTGCCTATTTTCTAAGTGAACTTTTATATTTTTTTCCTGTTTAGGTTTCAGATTGCTTGATATATTCTGTCTTTTGCTAAATATGTGGTTTGCAAATATTTTCTGTCAGTGTGTAGCTTGTCTTCTTATTCTCTGAACAGTGGAGTATTTCACAGAACAAAAGTTTATAATTTTATGAAATTGAATAATCAACTTTCCAACTTATGGACATTTCTTTAGGTGTCCAGTCTTTATTTTCCATATTTCTTCTGTATTTTTTTCTAAAAGTTTTACCACTTATATTTTATATATAAGTCATGACCCACATTGAGGTAGCTTTTGCATAAGGAACGAGACTTATCTTGGTTTCTAGATTTGGGAGTATTTTTATATTATTTTATTTTGATGTATTTATTTATTTGGCCAATGGATATCCAATTACTTCAGCATCATTTGTAAAAAAAATAGTTGTCTTTTCTACATTTAATTGTTTTTACTTTTGTGAAAAATCTACAATATCTGTGTTGACCTATTTTTTGTTTCTCTGTTCTGTTCTATTGTTGTCTACTATTCTTTCTTCAATATCACACTGTCTTCATTATTGTAGCTCTAAGTCTTAAAATTGTGTGGACTCAGTCCTCCAACTTTATTCTTTTTTTGAAGTTATTTGAACAATTCCAGTTGTTTTGCATTTTCTAGTAAATTTCAGAAGTATTTATCAACCACAGCAAAAGAATCTTGTTAAAATGTTTATAGGAATTGTGTCCAACCTGTATATAAACTTGGAGAGAATTGGCATCTTTACTATTTTGAGTCTTCCAACCAATAATCACAATATATCTTCTCAATTATTTAGGTCAGCATCTTGTAGTTTTTGCATGTTTGACCTGTATGTACATGTTTCATTAGATCAAGACATAAGTATTTATTCTTTTTAAGCAATAGTAAGTAATATTCTATTTTCAATTATTTTTGTGCCCATGTTTTCAATGGTAATATACAAAAATACAATTGATTTTAAAAGCTGGTCTTGCATCCTGCAACACTGGTGAATCCGCTTATTAGTTCCAGGATTTTGTTATAACTTCCTTGGTATTTCTAACTAGATAATAATATTATTTGCAAATAGGGAGAATTATTTTGTTCCTTTACAAACTACAAGGTGACAAAAGTAGGTTTACAGTTATGAGTACTGGAAACATAGCTTGTTCTTGTATTATTATTTATTACTTATTGCATTATTTATTTGTATTGTAACTGTAAAGCTACTTTTGTCCACCCAGTATATACCATTTCTTTCTTTTTAAAAAAAATTTTTTATTGTTTTAAGTATTACAAATAGTAGTACATATGTCTCCTTTTTTCCCCCCTTTGTTCTCCCCCCGACCTCCCCTACCCCCCAGTACATGCCTTCACCTGCCCGCCCTCCGCCCCGCCCCAGTGTCTTATATCCATTGGTTGTGCTTATATGCATGCGTACAAGTCCTTCGGTTGGTCTCTTACAGCCCTCCTCGCCCAACCTCCCCTGTCTTCCCAATGTAGTTTGACAGTCTGTTCAATGCTTCTTTGCCTCTGTATCTTTTTCCCACCATTTCTTTCCTTTAAGAAGTTTTGCCTTTGCAGACTAGAAATAAACATATAATAACAAAACAAGACAAAACAAAAAAAAAATGTTTGAGTCCCAATTTCAATGTCCAACAGTTCTGAGTCCCCGTTTCAATGTCTAACAGTTCCTTATGTGTACATGTCAGCAATGATATCTGGATGGTGGGCACATGTTGGCAATGCAGGTTTGGTCCTAGGTAACCTGCAGTGGTACACAGCTGCTGACTGCTCGTGTGGCAAGGCGTTGTCAGCGTCTTCCATCTCTAGACTGTTTTTTCCTCTTGTCTTCGTGGTTGGAGTACACCTGTCAATTCCTCTCTGTTGCAGGAATCCATCTGGTCTTGGGGTTGTTTTCTGAAAATATACAAATACATTCTCAACCACAAGTTAATAAAGGAATCTTTTCTATATAATTGATTTGGGATCCTTTTTATTTTTGTTCAAACGATTTTCCTTTGTCTTATTTAGACACCATGTGTGTTTTTAATGGCTGTCTTGCTGTTAGCATTGCAAATGAAACTTAATATGGTAAAGTAAAAATTTTCTAGATGTAATTTACTTATAGAATATTTTTCCTTACATGATATTGCCCTACTATCCCACCCCCCTTTTTTTATTAATGGAGGTTTTTGTAAAGTTTATAATGCAGTCTTGATAACTTTAAATTTAATTAATTATTTATTTATTTATTTTGCCCACACATATGACTGCTTTAGGTTCATTGCATATTCAGGAATTTTACCATGAGATAAACTAACAATAGAAATTTTAGTTATTACGTTAAGGGCAGCTTTTTGTCCAGTACAATTAACTTTACTTGAATATTCACTTATTTCAATTAGCCTATTTAAATTAACCTGAAAACTTGATTACTATTTTACTGTCAAATTTAATACTCTACCAACAATCTTAGTTTACCCTGTAAATATTAGTGGGAAGGATTATTTGCATTCTTGAGTGGGCCCTGAGCATTCCAGATGCTAGGCTGAATTTAGATATAGGGCAACTGCTGTCGGCCAAGTCTCTTGTCTGTTAACTGGGTCCCGATCTGAGCTGGGCCAAGTCTCTGTCTGTCACCTGTATCTCAATGTGAGCTGGGCCAGGTCTCTTTCTGTTGCCTGGGTCCCGTTCTGAGCACTCTATTGAATAAGAGTGATGACAATGGATATCTTTGTTTTGTGCCCAATCTTGGGGTTAGAGAGAGTGAGTTTTGTTGGGGCTGAGTTTTGTGGTCTGTTTTGTTTTGGCCTGCCCATGTTGGCTTTTCTGAATCTTGGGGTTCTGCAGCTTCAAGTGTGGAATATGAGGCAAAATGAAAATCCAGACAACTGTCTAGCATGTCATTCCTTGGCTCCCGACCTCCCGAATCAGGCTGCCTGTCAGAGTATCTTAATGTTTGTCTAATAATGTCCAGGGATATTTAGCTGTACTCAGTTGTAGGAATAAGGAAAAAACATGCCCGTGCCATTTTTTCCACTTTCCATAATTTTTCATCACATCTCTTCAAACATCACAGTGGTATGATTTTGCCTTGTCTTGCTTAATCTCAGAGGTAATGGTCAACTTCTTAAATATAGAATATTCTGCTACTTTGTATTGACAGTTAAGACTTATCTTTTCTAAATGTTGTTTTAAAAATGTGTTAATTGATTTTTAGAGAGAGAAGAAAGGAGAGGATAGAGAGATAGAAACATTGATTAGAGAAAAACATCAATTGGCTGCTGCCTGCAGACCCCCTAGTGGGGATCGATTCCCACAAGTCAGGCATGTGCCCTGACCAGAAATTGAACTGATATATGCACCCTATGCTCATAGCAGCACAATTCACCATAGCTGAGATTTGGAAACAGCCTAAGTGACCATCAGCCGATGAGTGGATTAAAAAACTGTGGTGCATCTACACAATGGAATACTATGCTGCGGTAAAAAAGGAGTTCTTATCATTTGCAACAACATGGATGGAGATGGAGAGCATTATGCTAAGTGAAATAAGCCAGGCAGAGAAAGATAAATATCACATGATCTCACTCATTTATGGAATATAATGAACAACATAAACTGATGAACAAAAACAGATCCAGAGACAGAGAAACATCAATCAGAATGTCAAACTTCAGAGGGAAGGTAGGGGAGGGTGGGGGTAAAGGGGAGAGATCAACCAAAGGACTTATATGCATGCATATGAACCTAATCAATGGACACAGACAACAGGGGGGTTGGGGCATGGATGGGGAGCGGGGGGTAATGGGGGAATAGGACACATATGTAATACCATAATCAATAAAGAAATTTAAAAAAAAAGAAATTGAACCGGTGACCTCTTGATTCATGGGTCAATGCTCAACCACTGAGCCATAGTGGCCAGGCAAGACTTACTCTTTATTAGCATCATGGTGAAGGGAGTTTTTAAATTCCTATACTTTACCACTAAGCAAATAGACAGAAACAATAATCCCTAACAACAACATTAAGCATCTTATCCCTAGCTAGAGTTCAAAGGGGTATAGTTGCTTAAGCATTTTATATCCAGTTTTTTCACATTACCATATTTTAAGAAAATAATGACTGCTCTCACATATGTGTTAGTAAATAGGTGAACTATTAATTCAATGTGGAACAATACTTGTTTTCAGAGAATGGATGGAAATTTAAAAATATCTCCTGCATTTGGTAAATTATAATGGTAATGCTACTATTAATTAATTTCAGTATCCTTGTCACTGACAGGAAGTCTGGAAAGAGAATTCCTGCTTTGTAACTCCCCAACAGCTGGTTTCATTGCAGAGCAAGCGTTACTTAATTCCTAGGATCAACATGGCTAGTAGTAGAACATTATTTTTCCCCAATATTGTAATAACCGCAGCTGTGCTTATTGATGGGCAGAAAAGTGTAGAAGAAGAAAATTCTGAGAATTTGTGTGATCATCAAAAGTGTCATTCCTGCGGGTAACCGCCACCCTAAAAGCTATCTATTCATATTCTGCAGACAAACTGCATAATTAGCAAGATGTCTAGCTTGCTGGTTGAGAAATTATATATAGATGAAATTAAATAGCTGACTGATTTGGATACTGTATAAATTCCTAGTATACATATATTAGAATTTTTAAAAATGTAACAAAAACCTGCAGCATACAATTAGGAATAACAAAATATTTAATGTATTTTTAAAAAACGATATTCAAAATTGTTAGGGATTTAGGTTTTTTTTTGTTTGTTTTTTTTTTGCCATGCTAAATTAGACTAATAGAGGAAAGTAATTGAAAAGGTAACTTTAAAATTAGAAAACAGTTTTTAGATATTTTATCTTAATGATCCCACTCACATATCTTATGGTCAAACAATGTGTTAGAGTGAGACATTGGTTCAGGATGAGTCTATCCACATGGGGTACAGCACATCTTGGAATAGAAAGGCTTTCACCCCCAAGAATGTAGATATCTCTACAGACTATGCAATGTGTTGTAAATACATAATACAACAAGAACCAGCAATTATACTTTGACTTGGTTTTGTGTTTTAATCTGAACTAGGCCATATATGTTCTTAACAATAATATTAATTTAAGCTTCATATGTTATACAAGACATAAAAAGTTCTAAATTTAATTTTTTTTCTTTATTGATTAAGGTATTACATATGTGTCCTTTTTCCCCCATTGCCTCCCCCCCCCCCCCCACACACACACACTCATGCCCTCACACCCCTGGTGTCTGTGTCCATTGGTTAGGCTTACATGCATGCATACAAGTTCTTTGGTTGATCTCTCCCCCTTACCCGCACCCTCCCCTACCTTCTCTCTGAGGTTGACGGTTTGATAGATGGTTCTCTGTCTCTGGATCTGTTTTTGCTCATAGTTTATGTTGTTCATTATATTCCATAAATGAGTGAGATCATGTGATATTTATCTTTCTCTGACTGACTTATTTCACTTATTATAATGCTCTCCAGTTCCATCCATGCTGTTGCAAATGGTAAGAGTTCCTTCTTTTTTACAGCAGCATAGTAGTATTCCATTGTGTAGATGTACCACACTTTTTTAATCCACTCATCGGCTGATGGTCACTTAGGCTGTTTCCAAATCTTAGCTATGGTAAATTGTGCTGCTCTGAACAAAGGGGTGCATATATTCTTTCTGATTGGTGTTTCTAGTTTCTTGGGACATATTCCTAGAAGTGGGATCACTGGGTCAAATAGGAGTTCTATTTTTAGTTTTTTGAGGAAACTCCATACTGTTCTCCACAGTGGCTGCACCAGTCTGCATTCCCACCAGCAGTGCACAAGGGTTCCTGTTTCTCCACATCCTCACCAGCACTTGTCCTTTGTTGATTTGTTGATGATAGCCATTCTGACAGGTGTGAGATGGTACCTCATTGATGTTTTGATTTGCATCTCTTGGATGATTAGTGACTTTGAGCATGTTTTCCTATGTCTCTTGGCCTTCTTTATGCCCTCTTTCAAAAAGTATCTATTTACGTCTGTTGCCCGTTTTTTGATTCAATGTTTAAATTTCTTAACAGATAATGTCTTCCCTTTAAAATGTCATGAAGATTTTAGCACAATCTTGTTTTATACCTACCTGTGTATAATGATTGTTTCAGAGTTAACAATTAAAATACCTTGTCTTCTCTTGTAGTAATTGAAATAATGATAAAAATGGGAAAAACTAAGCAGCAGATGTTCACAAAATGAAAAAAAAAGACGAACAACATTGTTTCAACAAAAGTTAATTTAAAAACCACACAAAAAAAGAAACACTAATTAAGTTACCATACAATCTAGTAGGTTGCTGATTCATTGACTAATACTAGTTTTCAACAAATTTTTGTACTCAAGTTTCATTGAAGCAAAATCTGCTCCAAATTTATTTGTGAAATATAAAGGAATGAGACATAAATTAATAGGAACTAGACCTGCAAACTCCTCTTTCATTCAACTCTTTATTCTTATGAAAGTCTACTAAATAAATTGCCATCCTAATTTGTTGAAATGTGCAGTCAGAATACCTTGTTCTTTTGACTTGAGAAAAAAGTATAGAACAGAGATACGTTATCCTCAGATTATAGGACTCCAGGAGATTGGGCTCCCTGTAATTTCCTAACCCAATTTCATAATTTATGAACATGTCTTAATGTTGATAGTTCTAATATCTCTATGGCAGAAATAGAAGTTTTTGTTTTAAGTAACTATTATAAACCAAATGTCAGTTTCCCCCCTAAATTCATATATTGAAGCCCTAATTCCCAAAGTGATGGTATTTGGAAACGGGTCTTTGGGGAGGAAATTAGGTTTAGATAAGGTCATGCAGGAGAAACCCTCAGGATGGGATCAGTGTCTTTATAAGAAGAGAAGAACCAGAGCCTTCTCTTTCTCCTGCAAATGAGAATGTAGACAGGAGGAAGCAGTCTACAAATGAGGAAGAGGGCTCTCACCAGGCACCAAATCTGCAGGCACATCATCTAGGACATCCCAGCCTCCAAAAATGTGAGCTGTAAATGTTTGTTCTTTAATCTACCAAGTATATGGTATTTTGCTATAGCAGCCAAAATCGACTATGACAATAACTGTATTAGTCAGTCCCAGTCTGAGGGCAGGAGAAGATCAATGTCTCAGCTCAAGCAATCAGGTACAGAGAGCAAAATCTCCCTTCCTTGGCCTTTTGTTCTACTCAGATCTTCAACCTATTGGAGGATGTTCACCCAGATTGGGGAGTGTGATCTCCTTTACTCAGACTACCAATTCAAATGCTAATCTCATTTAGACACATCCTTACAGACACCCAGGAGTGTTCAACCAAAAATCTAAGCACCCTGTGGCACTCTCAAGTTGAAAAAAATTTATTCATCATAGTAACTTCTGGTGGTGATTATAACCACTAGAAGCTCCTTCCCATTTTTCATCAGTTTTAAATCTTTAAGGTCTTATATTTATTTGTTCACTCCTTACTAGTAATTCACTCATTCACTTCCTTATATTATGCCCCAGGCACCATGCTAAGGCATGAAAAAGAATCAAAAGTTAAGCATACCTATTGTACAATGTGATAGCTGCTGTGTTTACTTTGTGGACCAAATGATAAGAAAAACAAGCAGGTAAAATTAAGTGTTCCCAAAAATATCAGGGCGTGTTTAAAGAGGATGAGAGATATCCTAACTGGCTCTTAAAGAATGAGCACAGTTTCACAAGAAAGAAAGAGATAGTAACCAAAGGGAATAGTCCATAGCAAAGGCACAGAGGCCTGAAGGCTCATGGTTTGGGTGTTGAAATGGGAGGACTCAGTGTATCCACATTGACAGTAAGATGTGGAAATAGACAAGAACCAGACTAACGCAAATTCTCTGAGCAATTATTATCCTTGCAGTAACAATTATATCAGCCACTTTCTTCTGAAACTTTCCCTATAAATGCCTCTTTTCTCCAACATTTCTGAGCGATTTAAAAGTGTAAATAAATGTGGTTCATTCTATGAAATGCTTTCATTAGTCTTATCCTCCAATGGTACTGTAATTCTTTCCAGTTGACCATATTGCTTTGGATTGGTATTATAGATACATATAATTTCTCAGAAGGGCAGTAAAACGGACCATTAAAAACTTAGCACAAATTAGCTTTTTCATTATAATTGACTGCACACAGAGGGACCATAAGGAATTTGGGACATGATGCAGGCCCATTTCAATGCAAATGAAAGGAACAAAAGTGTGCAGATAGGGGATGCTATTCAGTTAGGACAGATCTCAGCAGAAAACCAAAATAGATTTTTTGGATAACCTAAAAGGCAGCATGCGACTTTTAATTATCAAAGCATAGGAGGTTACTAAAGTAGTGATTGACAGGTCCTGAAACAAAATATAATTCAGCTATGTCAAACCAGTCCCAGGCTCTTCCAGGTTTAAGGATGGAGAGAAAGAGAAAGACAAACTGCCTTCATTTTGGTTAACTATCAGCATAGCAGACAAGAGACACAAAAGATGCACATAACATTGAATTTAATAGAAGTGGATGAGGCTCACTGCTGTTTTCTTTTATTCTTCATAACAGCATATTCAATTTGCTCTGGTCTAAGTGGTCCTTATGGAACCCTTATCCACAGGTGAGAGAGCCCAGAAGTGCAGTCCCTTAGCCTTGGCTTTTTATACCACATTTGGCTAGATTGTTGGAGGGACAATGTCGGTACTCAAGGATCTACGTTATTCCCATGTAAGGGAATATTTACAGGACCATAATTGTATAATCATGCATTTTATATTGTACTGAGTCATTTTACCAATTAGAGATGCTCACATGGCTAACATGGCCATGCTCCACCAAAATTGTATGCCTCTATTTTTGTTTCTGCCTAAGGCTGTTTTGTCTATAGAGAGAGAATAAATATTTCAAAGAGATCATTTTTCTACAGAGATTTTTCTAATCCATTTCACTTCATATGTACATTTTTATTTGCAAAGAAGTTCCAATTGTCCAATGTCTTATTCTGTGCAAATTCCAATGTTCAATTTTTTTAGCCAATGGGAAGTCATATAATTCTCAATGCTTCTTAAGAATTTTCTAGTTTGTTTCTCCAATAATCCAAATTATTGGCTTTCCATTATGCATAGACAGATGACTGTCTATTACACAATTTATGCTTGAGCAAGGATGACATATTTCAGTTTTATTTATTAATTTAAGAGGTCACACATTTAAAACCTTTAAACTTGAATTTTAAATTATTAAATATAAATTCTGACTCCAAGTTTAAAAAGCTAATTGTAAACAGTTATTTCAGTTTCTCTGAGCATCTCATTGGGAATGAAATTGATAATGCTTATGTTACATATAATTTTAAGAGAATTAAATAAGGTTAAGTCATAAAGTATATTTTATTTGCATATGCTAAAAAGATATACTTTTGAATCTGAATCATACATCCCTATCTTTCTGAAATACCTGTTTTCTATTCCATTAATTTATTAGTAAATCATCTACACTTATGTATTTATGTATAACTTTACTTATTAAAATATGCACTCGGTATTGGCAAGATTCTAAAGTTCAGTAGGCCCTCATATTTGTTGAATGAATAAATGCTATATGTTTAGTTATTTAATCTTACAGTATCTTAGATATATTTATGTATTGGATGATAAAAGAGGAATGAATAACCCATGACTCCTTGTGTTTGGAGTAAAATGTACCTGGCGAATGAATATGCATATGAGTATGGGTATGAATATGGACATGGACATGGAAATGGACATCAGAGGAAGTACAAACTAAAGCATCTCAACATGACTAAACTATTAGATTTAAGATGTTTATTATCAAATCATCAAAATCCTGACAATGCAGATGATAACTAAAACATGTCTCATAGAATCTACATGGCCATTCAAAGATATAGGCTCCTTTTATGTATTCCTCTTCATCAGTGTGGACATGGAAAGAATGCTCAGTGAACTAGCTCATAACAGAGAAAAAAGAAAAATGTGGGGATGAACGGGAATGGGGGGAGTGGCAATGGGGGAATAAGGACACATATGTAATACCTTAATCAATAAAGAAAAAAACCCCACAAAATTTAGCATTTAGATTGAATAGGTAGCATGATTTCCAAAAGTAGCCATTGAGTTTAACCAAAAAATCGACAATTTGCAAAGACCATCTCAAAACAACTGTCCTGAATTCTAACCAATATTTTATTTATTTATTTTTATGTTGTCTCTAGCCAATACTTTAACATCCCATATTTCTGATGTTGTAAAGTGAAGCATTGAACACACAAAAGTCATTTGCCAAATCTGGTAAATTGTATCTCTTAATCATCTGCTCTATTCTGAACCTGATTAAATTGGCTTTTCTACGCTTACTAAGATAGTGGTTGGGCACCCATTACTGATCGATAACCTGTAATCAAGCGTGCATGCCATCAAAGTACTTGCTACGTCAGAAGACAGATGAACCTAGGTGATAGTATGCCAAATACTAGTATGTAACCTACAACAGGCAGAGAAAGGAATAATAGCTTACATCATGTTATTCCACTTGTAATCTTTATCAGAAATAATAACCTCTCATTTTAAGAGTATGGATTTGACAGCATATCATTAGCACAATCCATGAGACAGGTTCTGGGAGAAAAGTGATATACTATAACTGCTGGAAGGCTAAGGGTGCTTCCATTTTGCCCTCTGAAAGGATCTTCATTGAATCTGTTGTCAAAAGTTCCGGAAAGCAACAGTGAGAGAGCTCACTGAAAACCAGTGGCCATGTGAGATGCCCAGTGTCTTCAGAGACACTAGTACCAACGACAATGCTTGGAGATCAGACAGAGTCTCTATGTGGAGAGACTTTCTGAATGTCCCATACACATGAGCTCAAAAGTGGCCTATATGACTCCTATTCTTGAAATATTTCCTCCAATTCAAAGCAACTGCCCACTCCAAACACACCTAGTTAGCTGCCTAAACCAGAATTCACTCCAGAACTGATATTATAAGCTTAAACTAAAGAACTAAATGGGTATAAAAAACATTACTTTAAATTCTTTTTCAGGCACCTAACTCATTAATTGACCTTACTCTCATTTTGTGAAAATTAGGCAAGGAAATACGTCTTCCTTTCAAAACTTAATATCAGAGCCTTAATGAAATGCATGAATATATATTTAAGCTGAACTGTGAATATTTTATGATGAAATGGGTGTTTATATTTGTAAGGATGTATAGAATGGCGTAGCAGAAGCCCTGAATTATAACAATAAAAGCATGAGACTGAGCTAAGATACATGGAATATAATTTTTTTCTTCTGTGAAATACTTTCTTCCCTTTACATGCTCCATCTGTAAGATGAAAAATTTGAACACTGACCTTGGGTTAATTCTCTAGTTGTTTTTTTTATAATTATTAGATAGTAGAGAAGAAAAAAATAATTGATAGAAGTAGTGAATATACTACAAAGTTTCATATGGGATTTCTTGTTTACTGCATAAAGTCCAATTGATCAAATAGAGTCTGAAGGCTATATGTAAGTGGATTCATTGAAATAAAACCATAGTTGTATTTCATTCGTATAGTGCATACTTATTTAAATCTGCAAAATGGAAGTAAAGCAGAAGGTGGTTTTAAAACTATCAAAAAGAACACTTTTAAAGTTTCCTTCACTAAAAAGATATAAAAATATTTCTCCTAATTTATGAGACATAGGATTCCTAAAAACAGAAAAATTTAGTAGACCACAAACAGTATTTTATAAAATTATATGCTGTTTCTTTTTTACCACCTGGGACTTATTAGGAAGATTAAGGAAGATGGCAGAATTCACCTTCTTATGCCCTTATTTTAAGTAATTTTTTTTCTAAGTGATTTATGTGGAAACATGTTTGTACCTTATCAGATGTAAATAACCCTTTGCAAACACCTGCCAGCTAAAACCCTGGGTGATCCTTGAGCTTTGGTTTGCTACCACAAACTACCCAAAAAGTTAGTTTATATTTAGTGCAATACAATTCATCTAACTCTCTACAGATTTTTATGCTGTGTTTATGAGAAAAATTGCTAAACATCAATGAATGCATCAAGTAGAATGCATCAATTAATGCATCTGTGGTCTTCAAACATATCAAAAAAATAAAATCCTGTTGTTTTCAGCAGCCTACAAACAGGAGCTGCTGAACATATGGACAAATCATTTTCAAATGCACCCTTGATTGTAAATAATACTGTAGTGTTTAAGTCTGTACACATACAACCAGTACTGAATCAAAAATGCATTAAAAATAGGAAAAAATTTGCCCTGGCTGGTTTGCCTCAGTGGATAGAGCATCGGCTTTGATTCAAGTCAAGGGCACATGCCTGGGTTGCGGGCTCGAACCCCAGAAGGGGGCATGCAGGAAGCAGCTGATCTATGATTCTCTCTCATCACTGATGTTTCTATCTTTCTCTCTCCCTCTCCCTTCCTCTCTGAAACCAATAAAAATATATTTTTAAAAAATAGGAAAAAATTAATTTGTTCAATGCCGAAGAAATTCATAGGACACTTTTATCTTTGATTTACTGTTTCTTCCTCCCATGAGTCTCTAAATCAGAGATGGGGAACATCCGGCCCTGGGGTCATGTAAGGCCTGCAAAATCATATAGTCTGGCCCTGCCAAGGCACTAGGGGCGAGTTAGTTAAAAGTTTGTCAAAATATTGAAGGCTAATTTTTAAGTTGATAATTTTGTATGGACTGAGAATGATGTTATAAATATCCACATAACCCTTGGCAGAAGAAAGGTTCCCCACCCCTGCCCTAAATCATGGAAGGTTACATATAAATATAAAGATATGGACTTAGATGTATATATATAAACATATAGATAATATACATACATAGAAGCTGTATAAACATATCACTTTTCTAGAGTCTGCTTTACCATGCTGTATAAATATTTCAATATTTTAGTTAGACAAAAGGTTTTCATTACAATAAGAGGATATAAAGGTCATATTTTAGTGAAATGATAAATTAAAATTATTGTGCCATAAAATGTACCCTTGGAGTAAATAGAGAAGTATTTATATTTGAAATTAAAAAAATATATATCACATTTGAATTTTAAATGACATATAGCCAACCCTAGTTCATTGTTAATTTTATTTAATTTATAATTTATTTAATTTCATATTTTAAACTTTAATACTGGCTCTTCAGATGTTGGTGATGTACTTTAATACAAGTCACCACTACATGGACAACTATTAAAATGTCTGTCTCCACCTGGCTGGTGTGGCTCAGTAGTTGAGCATCAATCCATGAACCAGAAGGTCAGGGTTCAATTCCTGGTCAGGGCAAATGCCTGGGTTTTGGTCTTAGTGCCCAGTGGGGGGCAGAAGGTGGCCGATCAATGATTCTCTCTCAACATTGATGTTTCTATTTCTCTCCTTCTTCCTTTCTCTCTCTGAAATCAATAAAAAATATATTTTTAAAAAAATGACTGTCCTCATTACAAAATATTTGCCTATTCTTTAAATTTACATATTGGAGACAGATTATATGTACTCTTTTTTTTTGTCTGGCTTCTTTTTCATAGTTTATAATGTTCTTGAAATTCATCCATGTTGTTGCATATATCAATAGTTCAATTTTGTTACTGTTGACTAGTATTCCATTGTACAAGTATGCCACAATTTGTCCATCGCCCATGGATGAACCAATGGGTTATTTCTAGGTTAGGTTCTTATGAATAAAGCTGATTTACATTTTTCGTAGGATTATTCTTGTGGACATCTTTTTGGTGACTCTAGGAGTGAAATTGGTTGGACCATATGGTTATCATATGATTAATTTCATGAGAAACTGAACAATGGTATTCAAAAAATTCCATTATTTTAAATATGCACTTGCAATTTTTGAGATCTATGCCTGTTCATTATTCTTTCAAGCAATGGATGCAGTCAGTGTGAGTGTGTGCATATGTTTAATTTTACAAATTCGAGTGAATATGAGGTGGTATCTCATTGTAGTTTTAATATGCATTTTCAACACAATGATTTTTGAGCAGGTATTTATGTTTTTGGCACTCTGACATTTTTATGTATAGAGTATCATTTGAAGGCTGTTGTACATTTTTAAATTTGGGTTATTTGATTTTTATGATTTGTAATATTTCTTTATATATTTTGCATGAGCCCTTTGTTACATAGATGTGTGATATGTATGTCACAGCTGTTTCCTTGCAGTCTGTTGCTTTCATTTCCATGTTCTCAATGGTGACTTTTATTGAGAAAACATTTTTTTTATTTTGATGTACGGTCCAATTTATACTTTTGTTTCCCCCCCCCCCCATTATGATTAGTAAATAGAGTAGTTTCTAGGATTGACATAATAATGTACCACAAACTGTGTGATTTAAATAAGAGAATTGTATTGTCTTACAATTCTGGATGCTAGAAGCTTGAGATAAAGGTGTCCAAGGGGGTGATTTCTTCCAAGGCCTTTCTCCTTGCTTTGTAGATGGCGGTCTTCTCCCTGTGTCTTCACATCTTTCTGAATATGTCTGTTCCAAAATTTCTCCCTCGTATGACACCAATAATTTTGGTTTGGTGCCCTCTCTAATGACCTCATATTAATTTCAATGATTAAATCTGCAAAAGAACTATTTATCAAATCAGGTCACACTCTGTGTTGCTGGTGATTGGGACTTCAACATAACAATTTTCGAAAGGGAACACAATTCAATCTGTAACAGTGCCTTTTTGGCAAATGACTCCTTGCTTTCCACAGCTTGATAAAATATTCTCCCATACTTCCTTCTATCTCTATTCTATCTCTCACATTTAGGTCAACGATTTATCTCTAGTAATTTTTTTTTGTTTGGTGCCAGTTACAAATTAAACTTCATCCTTCCCATAAAATATCCAGTGCTACACTATTGGTTGAAAATAACTTTCTTTCCTCATTGATTTGTTTGATGATATTGTCTAAAATTAAAATGAATTAGCCGTGTTTATGATGTTATTGTCTAAAATTAAAACTGACCATATATTTGTGAATCTATTGCTGGATTCTCTGGTCTATTCCTTTGAGCTGTTTCTCTATCTCTATGCCAATTATCACACTCTCTTAGTTATTGTAGCTTTATTCACTAGAACAGCAGCCTTGTAGTAAATCTTGAAATGCTCTCCAGTACAATGTCAGCTGCCTTAGTAATTCCAGACTTCATTCTCCATCCAGAGATTTTTTGTTTTCTTACTTTATTTCTCTTCATCGTAGTTTAGAACATGCTCCCAAGTAAAGGTTGCTGTAAATATGGAGCTTATTTCATTTCTCTTAAGACTTGCAGTCCCTCACAAAATGCTGGAAAATAACCATCTCTGGGTAAATTTTACTAAGCCTGACACCAACCACTCTGCCATGTCAGGATCAGAATCCAGCCTGCAGTTGCTTTGATCCATTGATTATTCTGTCCCAACAACTTAAGGAGATAGTTTGTTTGTTAACAAATTATAAGTTTTGTTTGCTAACTGCAGCCTGACTTCCTACTCAGAATGACAACCTTAGAGATATTGCTTATCCTTTGTCATTCTGTAGTACCCCAAAACAAGTGAGATCATTCACGGATGGGAGTGGCAATGCAAGCTGTCCACAGGGAAACAGCCAAGGGACATTACTGCAGCTAGGCATGCAGCAATTTATTTGGGCAGAAGCACACCCATAGAGATCACACTTTGAATTTTAGTAATAGAGAAGCTTATACAGAATTCAGAATCTAAAGAGGTTTGCAAGAGCTGCGTTTTTTACAATGTTTACTCCATAAGTGATAATACAAAGAAAAGAACAAGTGTTTGGAGTTATATACACCCGGTAGAAACCTGTTTTGAGCCCTTATGATGTCTATAATATAACGATTCCTACTATCCATCTCCTCACGGCTTAAAGTGATATCACAGCGATGCTTTCTGTAATGCTTCAAGGATTAAATCAGTTAATCCATGTAACCTGTTTATCAAAGCATCTGTCTTTCCCTGTGTGCTTAAAAAAATGATAATTATTGCTATTTTAACTGAAGTTAAATACAATAATCTTCAGCTGGATGCTAAAAGCCAAAAAATTCCATCACCTACTGGCAAATATTCACAAGGGGCCTGATAGTTTAAGGATGTAATTACAAGATTGGTGCCATTGAAAGATAACAAGGAACTTATAAACAAACAAAAACAACAACATCCAAAAACAAAACAAAACAAAATACCAAACATTTGGATGTAAATGTGTGTGTGTGTGGGGGGGGGGGGGGGGGAAGGGGATAAAATTCACCTTTGGTCCCAAAAAAACCCTTAAGAAAATAATCCATCTGAAATTTACTCTTTTAACATAACAAATTCCCTTTACTTTCTGTAGAGTTCTAATTCAATAGTTGTGGATACTGAATGAAAACAAAAAGGGGCATTTAACACATAGAATGGGTGTGATATCTGTATGAATATGCATAGAATGAATAAGTAACTAATTTTTGTCAATTTAACATTTATTAATTCTTCCCTTTCAAACTGGTGTTATCTAATCTTTGAACATAGCACATTTTAAGGATCACATTGTTATTTCACAGTTCTGAAATTTCTCTATCCCATATATTGCTAGCAAATTTTTACACAATAATAAGAAAATAATACCACCTTAGAGTTTGGGTATAACTTAAAGAATCAGCAGATAAAAGAATATTTTCTAATCACTCACTGTTCCTTCAATATTATTATTGAATTTAATAAATATTTACCTTTTTAAGCACCTTTACACACATATACCTATGCAAAGAAGTGTAAGACACACCCCAGGTTCTGAACACCTTATAGTCTTTGAAGGAAACTCAGCTATGAAACTATTGTAAGATGTATTGCTAGTGTATAAAACCCAGACAGCATTTCTTTTCTTTTCTGGGAAACTTGGCAAAGGGCTCACAGGAAAAGTAATAACCCTGCTATGTCTGAATATATCAGTTATATTCTCTGAGGACTTCAGTAGGGGAAGAATCTTCTAGGTCAAGAAAACACCACAGGGAAAAAAAGGCACAGAATAAAAAAAAATGTATGCCATTGAAGTATGGTAGCAACCATACTTGGGTAAAAATTGCTGTTTAATATTTTAACCTTGCTGTTTTGGGTTCTGTACTCATTTAAAAGTCATTTTGATTTTCTGAACTTATGTATGATTGAATACTCCATTGATGATGGTTTGAATATCCCATTGATTGTGATCTCACTGTTCATCGAAGCACATTCCTCTGGGACCCAGGACAGATAGTGATCCTAAATTGTCTCAGCAGCTACAGATAATTGAGTTTTGGTTGACTCAGTGGTCTCAGATTCTGGACAGCACAATTATTCTAAAATTGCCCAGGTGGTCCCAGATAATGTGTTTCTGTTGATTCAGTGATTCGTAGATATTTTAGATAACTAAGTTGCTCAAATTCTGCTTCTGTAAAAATGCTTTTTCGTGAAACAGGTTCCTCATTCCAGACCCAAAGATGTAATCAATACTTTTATGATATTCTGCATATAAGCCAGAAGTGGCAAGCTGTTCGGGGCTGCGAGGTCTGGAGCGCTTTTGCTCCCTCGTATGCTGCTGGCTTTTAATAAATGACTCCATAATTCGACCTTTTTTGAGGCATCCTTTGTAAGAGGGGGGTTATATCACAACACCATGTTCAGAAAATGGGTTAATTTAAAGCATAAATTTTATGGAAGAGAGCAACAGAATGTGACACCTGAAAAACAGGTTAAGAATAGTTATGAAAGGTTTCAATGCTATTTTGAAGTGGTAGATTTTATATTCATGAAATTTAGGAGCAGATAAACTATGGTCTAATTTTTGAAGAAAAATATATAAAACATTCTATATATATATAAAACATACAATATATAAAATATGCTACATGTAATATATATGCTGCATATGATGTATAATAATCCTAATATATAAAAATCCAGGTCATCATGACTGAAACAACTGGACGGACAGCCAAAAAGCGCTGTGTGGGTAACCAGGCTGGTGGGGGTGGGGGGGGAGGGGGAGTGAGGGACAACCAAACAACCAAACAGCAGGCTGTGTAGGGCGACCAGGCCAGCAGCAGAGGGAAGTTAGGGGTGATCATGCTGGTAGTGAGGGGCAGTTAGGGGCAACCAGGCCAGCAGGGGTGGGGGGACAGTTAGGGGCGACCAGGCTGGCAGGGGGGAGGGCAGTTAGGGGTGACCAGCCAGACAGGCAGGTGAGCGGTTAGGAGCCAGTGGTCCTGGATTGTGAGAGGGATATCCGATTACTGGTTTAGGCCCAATCCTCAGAGGAAACCCCCCATGCACAAATATTATGCACTGGGCCTCTAGTGATAATATAATATTCTACAGATAATTTCTAGTGTTAATAATGTGTTTTAAATTATTAGGGTATGAGGAACATGCATTCATTTATTGCATATGAAAACCATAAAATAATAGCTTTGTACCATTAGAATTATACATCCACTATATTTATTATATCCAGATTGAGGTATTTTTATTGATCAGAAAGCATCCTATCTAATAAGAGTAATATGCAAATTGACCATACCTCTGCAACACCCATAAGCCATGCCCACCAGCCAATCAGGAGTGAGTATGCAAATTAACCCAACCAAGATGGCTGTGGCCATAGAGCAAGCAGGAGGTTTGGGTTTTTCCCAGCAATGGAGGAAGCCAAGTTCCCACAGCCCTGGCCTCTGCTCAAGACTACAAAGTTTCAATGATAGAAGATAAATAAATCCCAACAAAAATGGCAGCAGCCATGGAGTTGGAGAGAGCAGGAGGCTTGAGTTGCCCCCGGCAATGGAGGAAGCCAAGCTCCCACAGCCCTGGCCTCTGCTCAAGGCTACAAAGTTTTAATTATAGAAGATAAATAAATCCCAGATACCGGGGCCTCCGCTTGGGTCACCGGGG
Source organism: Corynorhinus townsendii (assembly GCA_026230045.1). Classification (NCBI taxonomy): domain Eukaryota; kingdom Metazoa; phylum Chordata; class Mammalia; order Chiroptera; family Vespertilionidae; genus Corynorhinus; species Corynorhinus townsendii. Next base: position 135,706,670 of record JAPDVU010000004.1, read on the forward strand.
GGCGGGGTTTGCCTGCAAACCACCATAAGCACCTCGCCAAGGTTGCCTCATGCCCCAAGGGAACCCCCACCCTGATCCAGGACACCCTTCAGGGCAAACCAGCTGGCCCCCACCCATGCACCAGGCCTCTATTCTATTTAATAAAAGAGTAATATGCAAATTGTGCATCACTCCAACACACAAGATGGCTGCCCCCATGTAGACACAAGATGGCCACCACAAGATGGCCAGCAGGGGAGGGTAGTTGGGAAGGACCAGACCTGCAAGGGAGGGCAGTTGGGGGCAATCAAGCCTGCAGGGGAGGGCAGTTAGGGGTGACCAGGGTGGCAGAGGAGGGAAGTTGGGGGTGACCGGGCCTGCAGGGAAGGGCAGTTGGCAGGGGGCAGGCCTGCAGGGGAGAGCAGTTTGGGGGACCAGGCCTGCAGGGGAGGGCAGTTAGGGGTAACCAGGCCTGCAGGGGAGTAGTTAAGCATCAATCAGGCTGCCAGGGGAGTGGTTAGGGGGTGATCAGGCTGGCAGGCAGAAGCAGTTAGGGGCAATCAGGAAGGCAGGCAGGCAAGCAGTTGGGAGCCAGCAGTCCTAGATTATGAGAGGGATGTCCCACTGCCCGTTTAGGCCCGATCCTAGTAGGATCGGGCCTAAACGGGCAGTGGGACATCTGTCAAGAGGTCTCAGATTGGAGAGGGTGTAGGCTGGGCTGAGGGACACACCCTACCCCACCTCCCGTGCACGAATTTTGTGCACCAGGCCTCTAGTTTCAATATATTCTTCATTGAATTACCCAGAATTTTATTTCAGCATGCTGTATGTACTAGTATGTAGTGGGTATTGTTTGTTTTTATTTCTCCATATTATGTGAACCATATACTGATATTTGGGGATTTACTTAACTTATAAATCTTGCATCTGCCTCCCTCTAGAAAAAATTTCTCCTGAGAGCTTGGGTACACACATGATCTGCCTAAATTATTGTTTCTGAAGTGAGATTCCTCAAAATGCAGGGGAACAGAGATGAGAGGTTTGTTGTGTTTGCTTGTTTGTTTGCTTTATTTGAAGAGGTAAAAGTGTTTCTTTTATTTGTTTTTTGAGTCTGATTCTTCCAAGTACTTAGGCTTTCTGCAATTCTCTGTGCCACCCCAAGTCTTTTCCAACATTTATTCCCTGCATGAATCCTGTGTAGACAAATTTTGTTGCTTGCAAATCAGATCTCAAATACAAGGTGTGTCGACTCTTTGACAGCAGGTGCAGTGTCTGATACCTCTGCCATCGTTAGCACAAAATCTGACAGGAGTTGTGCACTTGTTATGGGAGACATACATTTAATAAACTAACAAAGAGATGGTAAGCATTACAATGACACTTGTGATTTGAAAATTATGGAGAACTGTTGTAGGCTGATTTACTAGAAGCTTGGCATGCTTTGAACAGAAGAATGTTTAAAGTACTTTGGGGTCTAATGAGATATCTAAAACCTCCCAGAATTAAAATAGCAGCATCTTAGAATGGAAGACCTTTGATGAGCTATTTTGTTTTGATTAGCCTTGTTCAACATAATTTGAATTTCACTGTGAAGGAGCGCCATATGGTGTCAATAAATAAGTCTTCAGTGTGCTTCACTTATCATCTAAAATGTATATAAAAGGTCAATTATCCCTAATTAAGTCACTATTTTCTTTGGTATGCATGTGTGTTTTGCTAATCAAGCACCCAGTTAGGTTATTGAGTGTTTCTGCATGGCTGATTAAAGACATGTCAAAGATATGCATCTGGAGAAAAGCTGAAATGCTGTGCTGTCTTTCAAAAATAATAATAAAGAGAAAACATATATTGGGGTTGTTTTGTTTATTATTACTTTTATCTCATCTATCCTCTGTCAAAACCTTCTTCTGAAACCTCTATACCTCCCCTCACCTAGTCAGTGGTCGGCACATGTGGCTCGCGAGCCGCAGTTTGCCCCTCTGTTGACTAATGAGTTTGCCAACCACTGACCTAGACTCTCGATTCCAATAATTACAGGCTGTTGTTGTCCCTTGTGATTAAGCTCCTATCCCAGTGGTCAGCAAACTCATTAGTCAACAGAGCGGCAAACCGCAGCTCGAGAGCCACAGTTTGACGACCACTGACTAGGTTAAAGGAACATAAGGATATCCTGGAATAGCTGTATGCCAGGTCTGGTCCCAGGGACTACCATCTGACATGAAAGGGCTCAGCACACATTTACAATAAGTATGCAATATGAGGTAGGTAATAGGCACTGAGAAATAAGTGCAGGCACTGCTGTCAGGAACTAATCATCCATCACATGGATGTGGGAGGTGCAGGAATGGGAATGGTGGTGTTCTGAAAGCATCTAGTGGAGCGCTATCATTATCCGCTACCATCCTTTCTATGAGTTTAGGGGGGAAATCCATTTTACTTAAATATAAGCAATAAAAAGGATTATATTTATACCCCATATTAAATTTTTGTAAGAAAAAAAAATTGAGCAGGAAAATGTTCAGACAAATGAAAAATGCCAGGAAAGCATGCCCCTAACTAGAGAAAGTTGTGAACTAACATTTTTTAATGAGGTAAAATAATATTAATAAAAAAAGTAGAAGATATGAAAGCAATGTAAAAATCCTCTTAGGAAATATAAGAAATGCAACAATCAGGCAAAAAGAAAAACTGAAAAGAGAGCTTAGATGATACAAAAACAATGAGAAATAAACTGGTATATAATAAATTTAAATTATTTATATAATATTTAAAATATGTAACAAAGACTAAACTAGAATAGAATAGTGAATAAACACAATAAAAATGAGGTAAATAAAATAAATATAAAATGGAAAAAAGGAAAATGGTAATCATTAACAAATGAAGACAGAAGAATGATTAATTAAAATATATAGAAATAATAGATAAAGAATGAAAAAAATAGTAAGAAACCAAAGTAATAGCATAAAACAAATAAAATTGAAATGCATGAAATACATTTTGAACTAAAAGACAACCTAAAAGTCTATCTACACTAATAAAAGAGAAACAGGCAAATTAACCATCACTCCACTACAGCCAGCAGCCAATCAGGAGCCAGTATGCAAATTAAGCCAACAAAGATGGCGGCAGCCATAGAGCTGGAGCGAGCAGGAGGCTTGGGTTGCCCCTGGCAATGGAGGAAGCCAAGCTTCCCACCCACTCTGGCCTGCCCTGGCCTCCGCTCAAGGCTACAAAGTTTCAATTACAGAAGATAAATAAATCCCAGATACCTGCTTCCAGCTGGCCCTGGCCTCCACTCAAGGAGGCGCTGAAAAAAAAATAGAAAAAAAAAAAGGAGGGGCTGGGAGCCTCAGTTGCTGTGGGGCTTGGCCAGCCTGCAAACAGTTGTCAACCCCTCACCCAGGCTGGTCAGGCACCCCAGAGGGAACCCCCACCCTGAAAAGGGTGTGGCCAGCCTGAAAACAGCCCTCAGTCCCTCACCCAGGCTGGCCAGGCATCCCGGCGGGACGCCCCCCACCCTGAAGGTGGTGTGGCCATTCTGAAAAAGGCCCTCAGCCCCTCAACCAGGCTGGGCAGGCAACCCGGCAGAACCCCTCACCCTGAAGGGGTGTGGCCAGCTTGAAAACAGCCCTCAGCCCCTCATCCAGGCTGGCCACACCCCCAGGCAGGGACTCTCATCCCATGGGGGTGTGGCTGGCCTGCAAACCACCACAGGCCCCTCACCCAGGACGCCCAATGCCCAAAGGGAACCCCCACCCTGATCTGGGACACCCTTCAGGGCAAACCAGCCAGTCCCCACCCGTGCACCAGGCCTAAATCTATACTAATAAAAGGGTGATATGCTAATTAGATTGGGAGACCTTCCAGGAGACCTTCCTGATGGTCTTCTGGACAAAGCCATGGTGGCAGGGCCAAGGTAGAGGCGGTTAGAGGCCAAGAGGTGAGGGCAGTTGTGAGTGATCAGGCTGGTGGGAGGTGGGGCCGTTGGGGGTAAGCAGACAAGCAGGGGGGCCATTTGGGGGTGAGCAGGACAGCAGGAGGGCCAGTTTGGAGTGAGCAGGCCATCAGGGTGGCAGTTGGGGGCAAGCAGGCCAGTGGGGAGGGAAGGTGGAGGTGAGCAGGCCAGCAGGGGGGCAGTTGGGGGTGAGCAGGCTGGCGGGGGGGGGCAGTTGGGGGTGAGCAGGCTGGCAGGCAGAGTGGTTAGGGCAATCATGCAGGCAGGCAGGCAGGTGAGTGGTTAGAAGCCAGCAGTCCTGGATTGCGAGAGGGCTGTCTGACTGCCGGTTTAGGCCTGGTCCCTGTAAACTGGCAGTAGGACATCCCTCGAGGGGTCCCAGATTGGAGAGGGTGCCGGCGGGCTGAGGGAAAAGCCCCCATGCATGAATTTCGTGCACCGGGCCACTAGTATTTATATATATATAAAAAAATTCTATTAGAATAGAATGGAAGTAACAGTGGAAGCCAGAAATTATTGAATACACCTTATTTTATAGATTTGACTTTGGATACATGTAAAATAAACTACAAAAATTAAGGAAAAGAAACCCCTAATAATTAAAGGCATAATGAAAAAAATATGCCTAACTGTTTATCTCATTGACAGCACACCCACCCAAAGGGAAACTATACCAAATGATCTAACACCCATGTAATTTTACTGTATACCTGTTAAAGGGATATACCTTAAGGACAAACAAAAACTATTGCAAAAACACTTATGCTGCTTTCTGTGAATATGTGATTGACATTATTATTGACATGTTTAATCCAAGACTCTTCTGTGTGTATTATAGAAGAAAGCTAATGAGTATTATATTTATTTCATTGAGACTAGAGATTAGGGGTGTGGATAAAGGAAGTACAAATGTAAGACTGATGAAATGATGTTTTGAAAGAAGGAAATATTTAAAACTGTTGTCCTAATTTTGCATAAAAAGTATCATCATCAACTCATTCATATTTTGTTATATTAAAAGAAAATAAAACCACATTTCCAAGCCCTCTCCATTAAAAAGTATTTAAAACTACTAGAGGCTTGATGCATGAAAATTCATGCACTGGAGGGAGGAGTCCCTCAGCCTGGGCTGCCCCCTCTCATAGTCCAGGAGCCCTCAGGGGTGGGAGGCAACCCGTCGATCAGGGGAAGGTGCCGCCCCCATCACACCTCTGCTGCTGCCACCGCCAGTCAGTACAAGCCTCGGCTGGCCCTGGTTACCTGAGCCTTGGGGGGCCCTGGGCAGCTGGGCAGCCGCCTTCCAAGGCTTGCCTGCACCTTGGGCATTGGCTGGGCAGCAGTCATCTGAGGCTTGCCTGCACCTCAGGCCAGCCCTGGGCAGCTGGAGGGCTGAGGGTGGACTGAAAGGACTGTGGGACTCTGGCAGCAGGTGCAAGGAGTGGCCGAACCCACCTGAGGGCGGGTCCACACTGCACACCTGCCAACCCCCTGATGGGGCTAAAAGGACTGGGGGACTGTGGTGGGGCTGAAGGTGTTGGAGAGTGGGAATTTTTGCCCATTCCAGAGACCGTGGACTATGCCCTAAATAAAGTTGTCAGTGCTGACACCAGGCCAGGCCTTGAGATACGGTCTCATGGCCCCTTCCCACCACGTAGGCCTTCTTTCATAGAACACTGACAGCTTTCTGAAGAACAGGATGACCCTGTGAATAACATGGTCGTCAATGGCATGATCCTGACGTTGCTTAGGAAAAACTGTTTTGTCTTGGGTTACTTGCTCTGCAAAAACAAGATGTGGTTAATGTGCTTAAAAGTGGTCCTGCACGCCCAGTACAGGCCTCTAGCAACAGAAGGCGAGGTAGAAATGCAAACTGACCCATGATTGGGCCCGTAAGTCTCATGACAAGGGGGGGAATGATAGAGCTAAAAGTAGGTTGACCCCATGGAGTTCTTTTTGTTACTTTTATAATGTTTCTTTTGTTCTGCAACTCTTCCTGCTGCCCTTCCCTGTAAACTGCAAGTATGTAACAGTTGCACAAACCTGCCAATAGGAATGCAGAGAAGTGTACTCAGCCCAAATTAGGCAAACTGCACAGTACCCCTGCGTAACCAGACCCCTGATCCTGCCCCCTGACCAATCGACGGGGGCGTTCCCCCTGCCCACTGCTTTGGACCCCCTATAAAGCCTTTGTTCTCCCAAAGCTCGCTCTCTCTCTCTCTCCTGCCGCTGTGCTGGTGATTGCTGGAGATGGGAGCTCATGCTAGCATGAATAAAGGTTCTTTTGCTCTTGCATTGGGCTTGGCTCCTTCCTGGTGAGTTTTTGGGGATCCTGAAATCTGGGCATAATAAAGGGACTGGGTGCCACCATCTTGTGGCTATGGACACCGCTATCTTTGACAGTCAATTTGCATATTCCCTCTTTATTAGATAGGATGACAACCCATTGAGCCCCCCTGACAGCCATATTGCTGACTCTTAATATAATTTCATATTAAACAAAGACATCTTAGAGATACATCTAGTTTTAGATATAGGGAAGGAAATGTATAAGATGAGTCCAGACTATTTTGTCATTTCAGGAAGTGAGCAAGATCTCAAAGATAAAAAGAATAATATAAAAAAAACACCAGGACCAAACTGAAGCTTCTAATAGTCATTAATGGGTCAATTTGAGCATCATTAGAAATAACAAGTGCAATGTGTTGAATATAACCAAAATATGTAAATGCATGAATTCACAATAAGGTGGTAAATGGATAGTTGAATAAATAGGTAGATGCTAATAGGTTATTTTATCATGATGTTAGAGATCCAACTCATTTATTTTGAAAAATGATAAATAGTGGAAATGATTTTTCCTGCAAAAATTCAAAAGAGCCACATACTTGAAGAAGTTAAGTTTCCATCTATAGAATTATAAAAATGAATAAAATGCAAAGATGATAAAATTAGATCATCATTTTACAATCCATAATGAGATAATAGATCTAGGTAATGATCATGAACTATTTCTAACCTAACAAAAAGCAAGAGACAACAGCATGTGCTTTCCAATCAATGAGTGTCCACTACCTCACCTATAGAGTGCTCTAGGGATAGGTCTTCCCCAAACATCACCAAGCCTCTGTAGAACTCGAACTACCAACTTGTGGATAATACAGCAAACAAAGAAGCACACTGAGTTACACCACCGTGAAGCACTAGCACAATTCATACTGAGGACTTCTGCAGTTTGTTTGTTTTTTAAACAATTTAAGTGCAAAGATTGGGAAAGAGAGAGCATTGATTGCAATGTATGAAACTCATTTTACGCTGATCCTAAATAAACAACTTTGTGCGGTGTTTACATTTTCCCCCAAAGAGAGAATAATTATATAAATGATGTTTCAGCAAATCTATAGATATTTTGCAACCACTAATAATAATATTTTGAAGAGTAGTCAACAAATTGAAAATGTTTATGATATCACCTTAAGTAAGATAACAGCAGAATGACTATTGCATGATTGTACATAAAACATAGTATACATATAGATATGTACATACAAACATATAAATACATGTGTACATATGTAGATAGATGAAGGATAGATAGATAGACAGAAAGAAAAACAGAAAGATAGATGATAAAGAACCAAAGATGTATTTCCTAAAGTGATGGAATTGGGCATGCATTTTTTCCTTGTGACTTCTACTTCATGTTTTCAATATATTTTGTTCAATGAAGACACACTAATATGTAATACTTTCAATAATAATGATTTTTTAAAAAGACATATTAGTGCAATTAAGTAAAATTATGATTAATTGACTTTTACAGTCTTGCACATTGATAGAACTCTTTTTCCCTTCAATGAGGACAGTATGGTTTGAAAAGAACAAGGTTCATGGAGTTAGTCATAACAGGGTATGAATATCAGCTCTGCCTTTATTTTAAACCCAGGTTGTAAACATTATAATGCAATTTAGTCCTTTAATCACAATAAATTTCTTTAGGAATTCTATGGTAGTTTATCTGGGATCAAATTGTAGATCAATACACTTTAATTCTCTTTTGTATTTCTTCCTTGACACTCAAATTTGAGAAACTTCTTTCTTATCTTCTACCATTTATGAAAAAGTGTTAAAATCAAATTATAATGTCTGAGATTTAAGTGAAAATTTTGCATTCTTTCATTTTTCTTCATTTACAAAACATAGATTTATAATTTATTTTCATACACAAACTTTTGTATTGTTTATAATTCACTTTCAACGGACTCCACTTACAGTCTTTCTAATAAATATACAAAGAAAATTGATGTTCTTGGAATTCATTTTCTTGGCTGAAAATGCAATCGGTGTCTAAATATGGTCTTTTAATTCTTTATCATTTCAGGTCTAAGCAAATTTCAGCTGTCCTCATTTTTTTTTACCATATTAAAATATCTCAGCCTGAATCTTTAAAGGACAAATGCTATTTTGAAACATAGGTTTTGTTTTGGCCTACAAATTAATCAGCCCTTTACATCCTGCCAGTCACTTTTGAATTAAACAGCTCTTCTCTTCAGATCAAAATAACACCTTCAGTGCTAGTCTGTCATTTCAAGTTCATGCCACTCTAAGTCAAGATGGTGTCTTTGTAGCTCTGGGAGGATTTGAAGGGGTTCCGGATTTTATTCTGCTTCTCGTATTTCAGACAACTGCAGACTTTAAATGACCCCTTCGTGATTGGGCTCTCTGTAGCTGTCCAGGACATGAATTCATTCTTATAATCCCATTATCTTCCTCTTCATATTTAATAGCCTACTTTCAGATCTGCCTTGGAATGCCATTATGCAAAACCCACACACAGTATATGCTGCCTTAGTTATATATTACATCAGAGCAAAGTGTACCTAGCTGGCAATTTGGCTAATAAATATTGAGTACTGTTAATAAAAGTTGATGGACATAGTTCATTCCCTTAGTTTACTTCCTAAAATTTCTTGAAAAATCTACATTGCTAATTAAATTTGAGTTCTTAAATGCATTTAATAAGGCAGAAACATGTTTACAGATTAATTAAATAGTAACTACCCTCTCCATTATAATTTACATATCATCCCTTCAACCTACACTCCCAGTCCTTCTATCCTGCTCTATTTTTCTCTTTCCATAGCCTTCATCACATTCTTATATCCTAGGTAATGCTTATTTCTCAGGCTAATTTTACAGTGCTAGAAATTATGCTTCACAAGGGCAAATATTTTCATCTCTTTTATTCATTGATACATGCCAAGTATCTACAGCACTGCCTGGCTCCTAGTAGAAACCCAATGAACCCTACTATAGATTAGCACATATATGTATTTGTTTTGTTTTGTTTTGTTTTATTTGATAGAGAAGAGGATACAGAATGTTGTATTTAGACATTGGGTACTCTTTTGTTTAGGTTATTTGGAGGTTGGGGGGGATTTTTTTGTATGTATGTTATGCTCATATACATACTAGGACCTAATCAGATGACTTTTTCATGTGATTAAATAATTTGTAATTATGCAATTGAAACAGATGGAAGAGCCAAGGTGACACACAATATACCATGCTGTCTAACAGAGGTAACATCCTTCACACAAAGGTGGCTACTCACTCAAGTAAAGCCCTGAGCAAAATTTTAACGTAAGGCTACTATGTCCTGGACCTTCGTATCCTCACCTTCTCTGGCCCTTTGCCCATTTGCCAGTGTCCTTGTATCCTACTCATGTACATTTCATTACTCATCATTACACTTAGACATCCATACAACACAAAGCTGCCAAAACTGATAAAATTTTATCTGTAACCTATGCAGGAAGAATTGAATGTTCCCATAGAACAAAGCCTTATACTAAAGGGGTGGGATGGGGAAGATCTGCTGATGGAACTTAAAATATAGGGTGTCTCAAAAAAAAGGCATACACAGATTTTGAATAACTATAAAGGCAGTATGTATTAAAATATATTTTATTTTCAAAATTGAGCTATGACCTATTAAAGTATGTATACATTTTGGGGGAAAACCATATATATAGTTGAGAAAACCAAAAATACTGTGGCAGTATGACTACTCCTTTGACTCTAAAATAATTTTTTAAAATCTTTATTGTTGAAAGTATTACATAAGTCCCCTTTTTCTCCCCATTAACCCTTTCTAGCCTGCCCCCAGTCCTAGCCCCAGGCCTTCACCACACTATTATCTGTGTCCATGGGTTATGCATATATATGCATATAAGTTCTTTGGTTGATCTCTCCCCACCCACCCCTGCCTTCTCTCTGAGATTCAAGAGTGTGTTTCATGCTTCTATGTCTCTGGATCTATTTTGTTCATCAGTTTATTTTACGCATTAGATTCTACATATGAATGAGATCATATGATACCTATCTTTCTCTGACTGGTTTATTTCACTTAGCATAATACTTTCCAGGTCCCTCCATACTTCTTTTTTACTCTTCATGAAATCATTTAATTTGAGAAATTTAATTAAAATTTAAACTCCTGAGATTCTAACCCTAGCCATTCTCTCTCCCCCAATTAATGTGACTTATAGGAAGTTTTATGCTCCTGCAGATTACTATGAATTTTGTCATTTGGACTATAATTGGCAGGGTCACTTCCTACACATACATATAAAAAGCTAATTGCTGGCAAAACATGTTTCTGCTTCACACTATCCCTTTTAGGATCTACTAGGAAGAGGCAATGAAGGAAACTTGAAGTGCTCTAGCATAGTTAAAGACACTAAATATTTTATTTTCAATTCTATAGAGCACTCCTGAACAAGGAATTCTTTCTTAATACTAAGTTTTCAGAACTTAATTATGAATTTGGGGTCAGGGTGTCTCTAGCAGTGAAAAGGGCTATTCAAATTTAATTTGCTCTCTGCATCCAGAAAAACAATTTCAGATAAATGCATAGGAATTCTCTTTCATTTCAAATCAAGAATTGCCTTTACTCCATAAAATGTAAAGCACTGCTTACATATTGGCTAATATTATCTATATATATATATAAAAAGCCAGTGACCGGAATGCTGGAATGACTGGTTGTTATGATGTCCACTGCAGCCAGCCAACTGGCTCAGTCGGGGGCAGGGCCAGCCAGCCAACCTCTCATGGCCCCTCCCCTCAGCTGGCCCCACCTGTGATTGGCCCCTCCCCCCACAGGCCCAGTCCCAATCAGCCCCCATTGGGGTGGGCCAGCTGGACCCCACCCATGCATGAATTTGTGGACCAGGCTTCTAGTTAACAATAATTACAATGCATCTATAACTGCATCTTCCTCCCCTCTGACAGCTGTCAGACTATTCTCTGTATCTATGAGTGTGATTCTATTTTTTGTTTATTTTGTTCTTTAAAGTCCATATATGAGTGAAAGGGCTCTCTGTTCAAACACTTCTCCTACATTAAAAAATTTTTTTCAACCATACAAATTGGTCTCTTATCCCACAGTACTGTTATCTCTTAAATTATCCCTTTGGAATTTTATCCTGAAATATTTTTTATTAAAATCTAACTAGGGGCCCGGTGCATGAAGATTCATGCACGGGGGGGTGGATTCCTCAGCCTGACCTGCACCCTCTCCAATCTGAGAACGCTCAGGGGACCCCTCTCCAATCTGGGAGTTTCTGTCTGTCCTTGCAATCATATGAACGAATTGTCTGAGACCCCAACCCAGTTAGGTTTGTTGCTCACAGAATTATAGAGGCTTTTTTTTTTCTCTGCTCCATTGGTGGAGATTTCCTGGAAGTTTTAGGTTATCTTCCCTTTAATTTTTCCTAGACACTCTGATTTTACTTATGTCTCTCACCTTTGCTTTCCCTCCATCCCCCACTGCAACAGTAACTTGCTCCAGGCTCACTTTGCTCTAGTGTCTAGGAGATCTGTCTGCCACCAGAAGTATGACTCCCAGCATTCCTGGTGCTCCCTATGACTGGGCTTCCACTTCTGGTCCTGGGGCTGCCACCAGAACTACTACTCCCAGAATTCCTGGTGCTCCCCATGCTCTTGGTTTTCCCTTCTTGCTCTGTCTCCATCCCACGGCCTCCTGCTTTGCCAAGTCCTCCAAGCTGCCAGCTCTCCCTCTCTTCTCTCCATCTGGCAGCTTGGGGAGCCAAGTTCCCCAAGCCACTCCACTCTCCACTGGCTCTCCTGCTCTACTCTCCACCTGGCGCCTGTGTATGCAAATTAACCCACCATCTTTGTTGAGTTAATTTGCATACTCACTCCTGATTGGCTGGTGAGCAGAGGTACAGTCAATTTACATGTTTCTCTTTTATTATTTAGGAGGATTGTATTAAACAACCCAAGAATGATAGGTGTATTTAAAATATCTCTATATTTCCTGAAAAATTGAATTAGAAATAATAAATACTGAATTACTATTCACTGATATAACCTTTTCCTGTATTTTTGCATCTTGTATATATATATATATATATATATATATATATATATATATATGTGTGTGTGTATATATATATATATGTACATATATATATATATATATATGTGATTTTTACTGCAGTTAGGCAGTATCTCATACTGTTATGTTTTATTTTACTCTAGAGGGATCATAATATATTTTTGTATCCACATAGTGCCTAACTCGGTAATGCATATATGAACATAATAAACATCTAGTGAGATAATGAGGATGAAATTATTCCTAAGCAAAGTATATCCCTAAATAAATTTAATGGAACATGGACCACAAATTGCTACCACGACAAAACTCTCAAGCTCATGATATAGTGAAATTCTATGCAACTCCTTTATGACTTTGTTTTCTCTTGTATCCTATGTTATTTGTAGTAAGTGTGCCTATGTAACACTGAGATAAATCATTATTATTCTGCCCATCAATTTCCTGCTTGTAAATTGTTTACAATTTCATTGATCTGATGCACAGAAATGATTAGTATGAATATTCATAAATCTATGGCCCTGAACCTGTAGATGTCTTCAGAATGAGGAGACATCTTTTCATCGTATAAGGTCTCTTTGACCATTCGATTATAATTTTAAGGAATGCACGCTTTTCTACAAATGACAGAGATTTTATAAGCCCATCTTTATGTTCCATAAGAACACATTACATTATATTCTGTGCTGCTGGGTTGTATCACCTGTCAATTAATCAATGATTATGTCTTTAGTATCTAAAGTACCTACTATATGTCAGGTTTTGTTCTAAGGAATGGGGATGAATCTGTGATCAAAGCAAAGGTCTGTCCCAATGGAGCACTCCTCTGGGAGAAGACATACAATCCATTTATAACATTATGCTAAGTTGTTGGGTAATGATAAGCTCTACAAAGAAAATAAAGAAGAATAGAGAGACAAGGACTAGAGATGGGTCTGAGGAGATATTTGAGTACAGAATAAATTTAGGAACTGAGATAAGTGGAATCTGGGAGAAGAACCTCCCAGCAGAAGAAGTAGCTCTTATTTCGAATATTGGTAAGAAGTAAAAATAAAAACAAATAGCAGAACATTCAGGGTAATTGCACCTGAAGTAGGTGACCAAGGGAGAGAGTATAAATGGCCAAGGGCCAGATCGTAGAAGGCATGTACACTCTAGATGGGGATTCAGATTTCACCCTGAATATGACTGGGAGATATGGGTGAATTTCAAGTTTTTTTACCTCAGCAATTGGGTCAATGGAGATGATTGTTTATTGAAAGAGGGAACATTCAGGGTAATGGCAGGTTTTGAAGGAGCAATCAGGAGTTTGATTTGGGACATGAAACATTTGAGAAGTCTACTGGAATTCCAACTGAATATCTCAGTAGGCCGGTAGTGATATTATAAGGCCAAAATTATGGTGAGGTGAATGAGGCACTCTCCTCAGATGTTAAATTTAAAAGTGAGTCAACACATGCAGTAATCATAATCAATATTTTAATGTGATACTGTTTTAAAACCAAAATTAATGCAAACAGTTCATGGTGAACAAAATAGCAACATTTTAAAAGTATTTTGGTGGGGAGGATTTTCTCTCCTATTATCAATCACCCTTAGCGATATGCCTGTGAATATATGACCTCATCAGCTAAAAGAAACTTGTCAGATGGTATTAAGCTGACTAAGCAGTCTCTCTTAAAATTAGAAATCATCCTGGATTGTTAAATAAGTCCATTGTAGTCTCATGAGTCTTTAATAGCAGAAAAGGAAACCAAGATGCAGATTGGTGCAGTCACTAGAAAAAATAGTATGGCATTTACTAAAAAAAAAAAAATAGAACTGGAACTACTGTTTGACCCAATGATCCCACTTCTAGGTATACTAGTGGCCCGGTGCATGAAATTTGTGCTGGGGGGGGGGGTGTCCCTCAGCCTGGTCTGCACCATCTCCAATCTAGGACCCCTCGGGGGATGTCCAACTGCTGGTTTAGGCCCGATCCCTGGGATCGGGCCTAAACCAGCAGTCGGACATCCCTCTTGCAATCCAAGACCACTGGCTCCTAACTGCTCACTTGCCTGCATGCCTGATCACCCCTAACAACTTTGCCTGCCAGCTTGCTTGCCCCCAACTGCCCGCCCTTGCTGGCCTGATCACCCCCTACTGCCCCCCTGCCGACCTGCTTACCCCCAACTGACCCCCTGCTGGCCTGATTGCCCCTAACTGCCCCCCACTGCTGGCCTGCTCGCTGCCAACTGCCCCCCACTGGCCTGCTTGTCCCCAACTGGTCACCTCTGCCAGCCTGCTTGCCCCCAACTGCCCTCCCCTGCCAGCCTTATCACCCCCAACTGCCCTCCCCTCCTGACCTGATTGCCCCTAACCACCTCTGCCTCGGCCCTGCCACCATGGCTTTTTCCAGAAGGATGTCTGGAAGGTCTTCTGGTCTAATTAGCATATGACCCTTTTATTAGTATAGATAGCCTAAGAATTCCAAAACTGTAATCAAAAAGGATATATGCACTCCTATGTTCATAACAGCACGATTTACAATAGCTAAGATCTTGAAACAGCCCTAGTGTCCATCAGTAGATGAGTGGATAAAAAGCTGTGGTACATCTACACAATGGAATATTATCCAGCTGTAAAAAAGAAGGGTTTTTTTACCTTTTGCAACAGAATGGATGTACCTGGAGAATATTATGCTAAGTGAATTAAGCCAGTCATAGGAAGACAAATACCACATGATCTCACTTATAAGTGGAATCTAAAGAACATAATATAGTGACAAACAAAATAGATTCAGAGACATGAAGGCATGTAAAAGACTGACAGATCTCAGGGAAAGAGGGGGGTGACATTTAGGAAAGAGACTAACCAAAGAACTTATATACACATCTGCATAACCAATGGACACAAACAATAGTGTGGTGAAGACCTGGGGTGGAATAGGGGCCAGGAGGAGGAGGTAAAGGGGGGAGAAATTTGAGGGACATCTGTAATAATGTCAACAATAAAAAAAGAAAAAGAAAAGGAAAGGAAACCAAGAGATTCAGAGATATGTGGTAGGAGAATAGGCAGAAGACATTAAAACAAGCAAGAGGTGGATTATAGAAGCTATAGAAGCTAAGAACAACCCCTGAGCTACAGCAAGCCAGGAAATGGGGATTTTAGCCCTATAACTTCAAGTAATTGTTTGGCCAATACCTGAGTGAGCCTGGAAGTATATTCTCCCTTAAGGCCTCCGGAGAAGAGCCCAGCCCAGCTGCCACCTTCATTTCAGCCTTGTGGGGCTCGGAGCACAATAGCCAGATGAACCCATTAGACTTCTGACCTACAGATTGTGAGATATGAAATTTGTTTGATTTTTTTTTTTTAAATGCTAAGTTTAGTGGTAATTTACTTCAATAGCAATAGAAAAATAATACCATCAGGATCGATACTACTGGTTTTTCCTTTTGCCTGGAGCTCCAGTGTGGTGTAGCACAGTACTGTAAATCTGTCTGAACTAGAGAAAAATTTCAGATTTATCTTATACATGTTATTTCAAAGCAGAGTTGTATACAATTATTGAGGAGTAACTGTATATAAAGCAAAGAGAAGCTCCAAGGACTGAGCCACAGAACACACCAAATGTGATTATTCAGCAAGAGAAGAGTGTCCAGGAAAGGCTAAAAAGGCAAGCAGGAAAAAATGTAAAATTATATTACCCCAGAAACCTGGAGTACAGTTTAATGTGACTTTACCTTGACAGTCAATTGTTTCTGCTTCCGATCTGCTTTTTGTAGATTAAATCTCCTAAATCCTGGTCTCTTCAATCACAAAAAAAAAAATTCATATATGTAGTTGTGTATTTCCATGGAAGATTAAAATATATACTGTGAAGTATTTGACTTAAACTTATTTTTTTTAAAAAGTCACTTGCAGAGCTTAAGCTAGCCATCCCTACTTAATTTATAGTTTAGTAAAAATTGGTTGTCTGCTAAATTATCCTTGACCAAAGGTAACATAGACATTGGCCCTTACTGAATCCCATTTGATTCCTGTAGCATTTTTCTTTTTAACTAATGATGCTAGACTAGAATTCCATAAATAAATATATATGGATAGATAGTGCTCCCTAAAAAATGATGCAGGTATCAGATTATACCACAGATGCACATTTTCAAGGAAGAAACTCATCTAATATAATTGATTAAATGCAAAAGAAGGAAATGGCAATTATTTGAAAAAACACGTCTCTCAAGAAGACCCTCTAATATGAGGTTATTGCATGTTTTGTCATGGTGCAGGCATTATATCAAAATGCTTTTAAGATAGCCATAGATTATTTAACAGCTTTACTGAGATGCATTTTACATACCATTAAATTTCCCTATTTAATGTGTATAAGTCAATGGTTTTTAGTACATCTGAAGAGGCATACATTCATTCTTAAAATAATTTTAGAATATTTTCATCATACCCCATTCAAGAAACCTCTATAACATTTGGCAGTCACTCCCTATCTCCTTCCACAACTCTCACCCCCAACCGTGGACAACCACTATTACTTTCCCTACAGATTTTCCAATTCTGGGAAGCTCATATAAATTAAATCACACAATATATAGTCTCTTGTCACAGGTTTCTTTCATTGTGCAAAGTGTTTTCATGGTTTTTGCATGTTGTAGGAACATGCATCAGTTCTTTTTTTAAATTATGACATTGGCATTTAATTAGCTACTAAAGTTGTTTCCAGTATTATTTTTTAAATTTAGTAAATATTATTTTTAGAGCAGCTTTAGGCTCACAGCAAAATTGAGCAGAAAGTATAGAGAGCTCTTCACTGTTAGTAAAAAGCTTGTTTGTTGTGTTTTAATTTGGGTTCTTGTTTTTGATAAATAAGTATTTTATCACCTGCTAAAGAGACCCAAGCCTCTGCTCTTCTCCCACGTATCCTGATAAGTTTTCATTCCACAAGCATGAGGCTGGGCAGGTTAAGACAACGTGCATTTAGATGATTCTGCAGACTGGAAGTATTTTGATGTGATGGAATATGGGAGATGCTTCTTTCATAAAAATTCCCCAGGTAAGGTTCTGTAAATTGGCCCCTGATGATGCTGGTGGGGGTGGCCTTTTCACCTAGCCTACCAAGGATTCATTTGAAGAAATACCTCTCCTTAAGAGAATTTCCTCCTTTGCTTCAAGAGGATGGTCTCCCACTGTCTAGATATTCTTTGTAGATCTATGAATCCAAGTTTAGCACTATTTAGAAAAAAAATCTTTACCTTCAGAAACAAGTGAGTTAAGGTGGGGAGAGTAAGTTTAAACTACTCAAAATAGAGAATTCCCCAAGAATACATAGGGTTAATCTAATAAACAATAAAATACCAGTGCCAGTCAATATTGCATGATAGTGCTGTTTCCAATTGTGGATATTGACCCACTGACATTAAGCACAGGATTGTGTGTTCTTATTTTTAATATAAAACATTCTGTACTTCAGAAACAACCACATATTACCAACATTCTTTATACCTTTCATCTCTGGGACATTTCTGTAACCCTCAAAATGCCATTCTTCCTCTTGATTTAATTCTGGATCATTGAGGTTTTAGCAATACCCTAAAAATGGGATTGGGAAATACTTTAGCCACTCAGATGTGACAAGTTAATTTTGTTTTCACATTGATAGCTATATCATCCATAAAACTGCTTTAAATTGTAAGGAAAATGGCAGTTTACAATTGCATTAAAAATACCAAAATGAATGAATCCCATTACTCAAGACACAGTCATGACAGGTCTGTAGTTGTTATTTATTCCAAGTGCCTGTACTTGGATTCTATTGTGTGCTGGATGTATTAACTCCTTCAGTGTCAGGGCCAAAGAAACACCATTTCTAAAAGCAAGAGTGCTCAAAAATCACAACTTTCTGGTTTTAAAATTACAGTTGAAGGGGAATGATTATTTTTCAAAGAGACAATTTCCCAATCCTGTTCTTCACCTTCACATTTATGTATTCTTAAGTATACTACAGAGAAGTAAATCAGTTAATAAAAGATTTGAAAAGTGAAAATGCAAATATATCTTCTGAATTCCTGAATGGACAATAAAAAACAAGCTCTTGGTAAGATCCGTGATATTCCCAATAAATTAATTCTTTGTGACTTCTTTGAGATATAAATAGATTTCTTCATGCATCTTTCAAAGCCAGTTTGTTCTGGATCCACACTGCCTCATGTTGAATCCTAGCCCCGTACTTTTTAGCTGTCTCCACCATGGCTCATATTCCTGATTAGTAGTTATCTAACATGGTTTTGTTTTAATTACTAGTATAATCAATTAATATACCTAGAAGAAGTATAGTCTAAGCCTCAGTACATATTGTTTGAATAGTTGCATCCCACTGTAGGGTCCTTCAGCCACGTTTGTAAATGCATTTTTGATTTTTTAAATCTATTTTGTCTTATCCTAATAACCCATTTTAATATCTAACATTGGTAGAGTTTTATAGTTTACACACTATTTCACATAACTTATGTTCTTAATGTAATGGTCATGACCACTCTGGGGAATAGACATTATTATAATCACATATTCCAAAAGAGAAATCTGAGACTGCAGGGTGCTCTAGCATGGACTGTATCAAAAACATCGCACCCCATCTCCCTTGGTTGGCCACAACAGGCCTGTTCATAACAAGAAAATGCAATGAGCAAGATTAATACTAATAGCCATGGACTGAGTTAGACATTATACATGCATTATCGCTAATCTTTGCAGCAATTCAGTAATATTGTTTATATGATGATTACCTTCATACAGATAAGGAACTGGAGGACTCATGGAGGGAAAAGGCCACACCTAGTATCTTTATTTCAGTGCAGTGATCTTTACCTCCATCCTCCATTGCACTGAAGTGCTTTCTAGAAAGGAAGATAAAAGAGTCATGTTAAACCAATTTAGGGCTTCTATTGACATCACAGCTTATTAAGTACATAGCTTATTAAGCTAAAGCATAATAAACATAATTCTTAGTAACTAAACACATTTATCATATTTAGATGAATGATTTTCAATATTCTTGGGCCTTTATTTCCTCTCACTCTGATATTAATTTTGAAATTCACACTGAAGTTATTTTCTAATGTTTTCTTCAAAAAAAATGTGGGTATCAGAAACTCTCATATATAATATATATAAATTACAAATTATATGCATAAAATGCTATCAGCTAAATATATATGCATGATCATATGCCATTTGCCACATTATAATGTATTCACAATGTTTGTACTGAGAATTCTTTGACACCCTATATTGTAATTTTAGTTCTATGTATACATAAGCAATACCTCACATACGGATTAACCATTAATACAGCATGTCATATTATCCTTAAGTATTAATTTTTAAATACTTTCTATCTGAATATTAAATAGCAAAACTTTTAAAATCAAATAGTTATAAAAAGTTATTTTTGCCCTGGCCAGTGTGGCTCAGTTAGTTGGGCATCGTCCCATTCACTGAAAGGTTGCAGGTTTGATTCCTGATTGGGGCACATGCCTGGGTTGAGGGCTCAATCCCTGCTGGGAGGTGTACAGGAGGCAACCAATTGATGCTTTGCTATAGCATTTATGTTTCTCTCTCCCTGTCCCTTCCTCTCTCTCTAAAAATCAATATTAAAAGAAGAAAATAAAAAATAGCTATTTTGAAGAAAAAAGAAATGGTAATTCAACAAAGACAAATATACTGAAAAAATTTTAATTCAATCAGCTAGTATTAAATATTGACCAAGAGAGAAGGCTCAGGCAACTTTTGTTTTAAATAGGTTTATCATATTTCAAATATGAAATGAACACCAAGACTGAAATAAGATTTTAAGTTTGACATGATATACTTATATCTAGTGGTATGTGAGAAGACATTTTATCTAATCCCTTAAGTGAAAGAGAATTACAAGGCCTTATTTATGGGTCCAGTTAGATAATGCATGAATAATGCTCATATTTCCATCATTCCTTATTGACTGGGTTTACATTATTTGACTCAGACACTAAGCAAAGAAGATCTACTTATGGTTACAGAATTAAATGTAAATGAAACAAACTTTAACATTTTAAAGATCTTAAAATTGCCAACATTTTAGATAATAAGATGTTAGAAATAAAGAATAATTTCCTAAACTTTTCAACTTGGGAGTTAAAAACACAATATCTGAAATTGATGACACAGAAAACATTTAAATATCATAGAGTATATTAATAGGATACAATGATTTTGTTATGCCTAGATTTCGGGGTCCCCAAATTCAACCACCAGGGAGCCACTTCCAATGCAAAAAAACAAGAGTCTTTATTCAAGCCCGGGCTTGGCTCCCAGCCTCTTTACCGACGCAGCGGCCAGACGAGAGAGCGAGTCCCAGGGGAACAAAGGTTATATAGGGCTAGTCATTTGGGTGGGCTTGGGTGAGTGACATAGGTTACAGAGAGTGGTCACTTTGGTCTTTCTGCAGGGTTTTTCTGCAGGGTCTTACGGCACAAAGGTCAGGAGGTGGCCAATACATTCCAAGGTCTGAGCCATCCCCCTACCATTGCTTCCTGATAGCCTTATTAGGACCTTAGCTACATTCCTGGAGCTTCATTGGTCTACTCAGGCAGCGGTTGGGGGAGTTAGGACAATTCTGACATTCCTGTGGTGACCCCCAGTGGGGAGGGTCAGCTGAGGATCTAGCTCTGCAAGATGGGAGATAGTCAGTTCTGCTTTCTTCTTTCAATTTCAACAGAAAATAGAATTGAGTTGATGATAAAATTGCTTTTAATTGCTATTTTTTTAATGAGTAGTCAATTGAATTCAATCCAAGCTGATAAATCAAGAAATTGATATATTGTTTAAATTTTAAAAAATACTAGAACAGCCTAAACCTAGGGACTATTAAAAAAAAAAAAAACAAAAACAAAAAACACAGTTACTTTCAAAGAGTATTAATGCTAAATGAAATAAGTCAGTCAAAGAAAGTATAGATTTCTGTTTTGCTTTTTATTTGTTTTAATTTAATAACATTTTTCCTTCCAAATTACTTTCTCCACAAGTTAATCCACATTAAGATTACTTTTTAAAAATTCTCCAAATATCCCCCTTATTTGGTTCTCTGGGGAAGTAATGCAAGGCGAAACAGTGTTTTAAATAGGTCACTTACATCAGAATACTAAACACTTAAGAATTTAAAGAAAATAAATTGCCATTACATTTCAATTACCACAACTACCTTATTTGATATGTCCCTTCCCTGAAAGCATTCATGGTGGGCATATATAATTTTGTAGATATCTATTAAAGATCATTTGAACTCCCTGAAAGCTACCTAAGGAAATGCTGATTAGCTTACCCAGGAAATAAGTGCCCAACAATAGTTGTTGTTTTTTCAATTGAGGTGAAATTTATATAACATAAAATTAACAATTTTAAAGCAGCATTTAGTATATCTGCAATATTGTTCAACCACCAACTCTATCTAGTTTCAAAACCTTTTATTCACCCCCTCCCAAAACAGCCACACCCATCAGTCCTCATTCACTCCGTTTCCAACCCCAGGCAACAGCTAATTAGCCTTTTGTCTCTATGAATTTACCTATCCTGTATATTTCATATAAATGGATTTATATGTGATGTTTTGTGTGTGGTAACTTTCGGTTAGCATAAAATTTTTCATCCACAGAGTAGAATGCATCACAGTACTTCATTCCTTTTTATGGTTGAATCATATTCCATGTTATGTATATGCCATATTTTGTGTATTCATTTATCTAGTGATGAGCATTTGGGTTGTTTCTACTTATTGATTATTGTCAATAGTGCTGCAATGACCATTTTTGTACAATTATTTGTTTGAGTACCTGTTTTTTTTATTCGTTTAGGGTATATACCTAGGGGCATAATTGATGGGTCATATAATAATTCTATGTTTAACCTTTTGAGGAACTGTTTTCAACAGTCACTGCATCACATATCAACACATTACACTGATATTTTGTGAACTCAAAACATTCTGCTTGTTGGATAGATGTTCACTGAGCAGAAAAGACCTGCCCTCAACTATCTGTAGGGAGACATGTTTCAACATAACATAGTGAAAGAGCTACCAACAGACAGGCCTTTGGGACAATATCTCCTACTTGGTGCTTGCTAGTCTTCCAAGCAGTGGCAGAATATTCACTCAGTGAAGAAAGTACTGAAATGAATCCAACATTGATTAAGTGATTGAAACTTGGTGAGGTGATATTCAGGGATCCTACCAGCACTGAGATTTTGTGATATACAGTTGAAAAGAATGTAATGTTAGAAATATAACTCCATATTCCTTAATATTTTGCCTTGTGGGTGTGTAATATGTTATATACTCTACTGGTGGGATTAGTTTCCTTCAAACATGTTTTGTTCAAATTTGTTTATTTTGCAAGTGAAATGATTACCTGCTGTTTTATTTTAGTATCTCAGGAAATTTAAAATTAGGGTAATCAGTATATAATTTCCAAACACATTTTAAAACTGAGATATATACTCTATTTTATATATGCATACCTTTTTTATCTGTAATTGTTAGCTCATTTTCAAGTCTTGAGTGAGTTGGGAGAAATAACTAATGGCTCTCTAATAACATCAGCTAATTCTTATGTGTTTTCAGTGTATGTCATCAAGTTGTTTTTAAAAGCAAATTTTAAAAGTAATCTGAAAATGCTTCCCTTCCCTTTGCCTTCCATCACAAGTAAAGGGCTCTGATTACCTGATCATATATTTATTGTTTCTAAATTTTTATTGTTGAAAATATTACACAGGTCCTCTTTTTCCCCCCATTAACATCTTCCAGCCCACTCCTGTCAACCTTCCCCATGATCATCCACACTAATAAAAGAGAAATGTGCAAATTGACCATCACTTCGTGACACCCACCAGCCAATTAGGAGTATGCAAATTAACCCAACAAAGATGAAAGTGGCCCTGCCCCCCAGCTGTCCAGGCCTCTGGGCAGCACTCATCAGGCAAGGCGGGATGCCTGGTATGAGGGGGAAGGCAGGGAGCAGAGGGAGCTATGGGAGCAGAGGGAGCTACAGGAGCAGTGCTCCGACTGGAGTGAAGACTGAAGGCTCTGGCCAGAGTGAAGATGGAAGGCGGTGGCCAGAGCGAAGGCCTGGGTGCTGGGTGCTGGAGGAAAGCCGGTGTTGGCAGCCAGGGGAAGGAAGGCCTATTGCACAAATCTTCATGCAATGGGCCTCTAGTAATTTAAATAAATCCTGTGGCCATTCAATTAAATAAAGTCACATATGAAATTCCATGTGGCAGCGATGGGGAAACATACATAAAATCAACCCTTATTGCAACCCCAGTAAAACTCTTCACTAAAGTGGAAGACAAAGACTTTCATTATTGAATAAGCATTAAATCAGAATATGATGGGCATCACAGACACTTCACTAAAAGGACTGTCCAGAAAAGAATCTCACCCTGTCACATAGCCAAGCAGGAATAACCCATCACATGCATGTTCTCAAGATCAATAATAAATAGTCTTCAAGTAAGAGACAACTTATTATTAAGATATACAGTAGAGCCCCTTTATCTTCCAGAGATACATTCCAAAACCCCCAGTGGATGCCTAAAACCAGAAGACAGTACAGAAACCGATATATACCATGCTTTTTTCCTACAGGGACATATAATTTATGGCTTCTCTTTGGCATATCCCAGTTACCAGTATTGCTACTCTTGTGCTTTGTGGCCACTATTAAGGTAAACAAGGTTGACTTGAACACAAGCACTGTGACATCACAGCAGACAATCTGATAACAGAGACTAAGGAGCAAGGAGCATCTACACTGGGAATATCCCGGAAAAGGAAATTCACATCCCAGCGGGACAGGACAGGACAGCATGAGATTTCGTCATGCTACTCAGAACAGCATTAAATTTAAAACTTATAAACTATCTATTCTGGAATTTTCCATTTAATATTTTCAGGCTGAGGTTGACTGTGGGTAAATGAAACCAGAAGGGGTTGGGGGGAACTAATGTAGTTACATATTTTCTAGACAAGATATGGGCTCACATATCTATATATGTATCAGAGAAATACTTCATACAATAGCAAAGCTCTAACATTTTTGCATTTCAGTATGAAATCACTCAGCTAGAGTGACCAGCCCGTGGGGAGGGTTTATTTTGCTCAGGAAATTTGTCAGGCTAACTATGTTAAAGACTGGGTGTAGCATTAGCAAGAAAACGCTTCATTAAAGTTTATTTTACTTAGCATGTTGTGCAGACTTCAGGAAAATGTTTAGGCATAAGAAATGTTATGGTGGGTCAATAGAAAGATGGGAAATAAAGAAATGGCACTAAAATAAAAGAAGATCAGATTCAATCTGGCATGAAAGTCGTATAAGAGAATAATGGTTCTAGAATTGAAGGGAGTGAGTGAACAGCATCTTAAGGAGATAAAGGGATTTCTAAATACTCTAAGAGAAACAAGTCAAAAGATTACTTCGGGGCCAGTGCAAATTGAAGTAGGGAAGACCAACTCAGAAACAAATGAAAAAAATTCCCAAAGAATTTAGTTCTGACAGGTGGAACATGCCCAAATAATTGTGCTATGATTTTTTAAAGACCTCAATAATAAATTAAGAGGCTATATATGTCATTGTAATATTTGGCTAGCAAGATTTACTACTGTGTTTTCTCTGATTACTAAAGTAAAAAAATGCTTCTTGTCAAAAATAATTTAATGAGCATAAAAATTAAAGAAAAATCTTCTCCACTGTTGTTTTTCATCATCACTGTTAAAATTTTGTATTCTGAATTTCCATGCAGAGATTTTGCCTTTGTTTCTAATGTAGTATATTTTAACAGTCAATTGCATAGGCTCTAGACATCTTTAAATTCCTGAATTACTGGCAGATAAGCCTCAATGATTTTTACTATTTATGGAAATATATCTCCCTAAATTCATGGTAACAACACCTAAGTTTGGAATATCTTGCAGAAACCTGGCAACATCTGTTTAGTTTGTGTTATTGTTCTAATTTTTTTTTCATGTTAGGCCTTTTATAAACAGAAAACACTGTCTTCAAAGTTTTTGTTGTATATCTCTAGGACATTTTTCATGATGAACTGAACAATAGGCCATAAAAAGTAAGGATCTCAAATGTTATAAAGATCTAAAGGATAAGAGAGTGCCTACTGGGGGCCAAATGCTTTAAATGCATTTTTTGTTTTATTCTCACAGAAGCATTTATTTACTACAGATTAGAAAACTGAAGCTTGCCCTGCCCAGTGTTGCTCAGTCATTAGAGCATTGGCCCACACATCAAAGGATTGTGGGTTTGACTCCTAGTCAAGGGCACATACCTGGGTTTCAGGTTAGATCCCTGGCCCTCATCTGAGTGCATGTGAGGGAGGCAACCAATCGATGTGTCACTCTTAAATCATTGTTTCTCCCTCTCATTCTTTCTCCTCTTCCTCCCTCCCTCCCACTCTCTCTAAATATCAGTGGGATAAAATATCATCAGGTGAGAATTAACAAAAATCAAAACAAAACTGAAGCTCAAGAGATTGTCAAATTTTGTTTAAAATAATTTACAGGAATGGGAATTGTATAGAGTATATGATTAAAATATATGCATTGTTTAAAATTTCAGAAACTATGCTAGATTTTTATTAACCAATAATAGCCCATACATATTTCCATGTAAGTATGGTAGGATACTCTTGTTTATAAGAAAACAATCCTGACAATAAAATATGTGATTATGCATTTAATCTTTCTGAAGCTCTCTCCCAAATGTGACTAATATTACTTTGCATACATTTCAGAAAGTTGTGTGTGTTTAGAGTCAATGTAATTTAGATTTCTTTGGTCAAGGTAACGCCTTATTAAAATTGCATTAATATAATACATAATTTAAATAATAAATATTTAAAGCAAGATTAACATTAATATAAGCAATAGACCAATATCTTCACTACTATGTGCTACTCTTTTTTTAAAAAATATATTTTATTGATTTTTTACAGAGAGGAAGGGAGAGGAATAGAGAGTTAGAAACATCTATCAGCTGCCTCCTACACACTCCATACTTGGGATGTGCCTGCAACCAAGGTACATGCCCTTGATCAGAATCGAACCTGGGACCTTTTGGTCCACAGGCCAACACTCTATCCACTGAGCCAAACCAGTTAGGGCACTATGTGCTACTCTTAACCTACATGTATTTTGCCAGACTAGAGAGGGCAAATGAGATTCAATTTCAAGCCAATTCCAGCTGGTAATGAATGTTTGCCAGACAGTGTTTCACATGGGCAGCTGAAGTTTTATCCATATTTCTGACATGAATGTGGCAGAGAGAAATTTCGAACAAATAAAGGTGCATTTTCCATCACTGGAATACTCTCTCACATCTTTCTTCTCCAGAATATTGGTCATGTGTTTTATTTCTTTTTTTTTAAATATATTTTATTAATTTTTTACAGAGAGGAAAGAAGAGGTTATAGAGAGTTAGAAACATCGATCAGCTGCCTCCTGCACACCCCCCACTTGGGATTTGCCCGCAACCCAGGTACATGCCCTTGACCGGAATCGAACTTGGGACCCTTCAGTCTGCAGGCCGATGCTCTATCCACTGAGCCAAACCGGTTTTGGCTATTTGTTTTATTTCTTAATCTATCAGGGTTCAGGCAGTAATGGTTGCTGTGAAACTCCTCTTATATACCTTATCAAAATTTCCTTTTTTTCTAATGCTATTATCACCGCTCCCTCTGTGCCCTCTCTCCATCTCTCAAATAGAGACTTCTTGTAATATCTGTGTTTTTATTCTTAGTGGTTGACACAGAAGAACTTCGAAAATAGCTTTACATCTGATGCTCAACTTTATACTGGTCTATGGCTACCATTTTTTAATTTGACCTCTAAAACTAAATTTTAAAAGATTACCTTCTTATCAGAGCAATCTGGTATATTAAAGGGCACTAAGTAATTCATTTTAAAAGGGAAAGTGCAGATAGTGAGTACATAGGGGTATGGAGATAGAGCTGCAGCCTAGTCTGAGAAAGATTGATAGATTTAGTAGAGGCTCCTTCCTCTGAACATTAATATTTTCTAAGTCTGCTCCCCTCTAAGCATGTGTTCCCAGGAGTTGATTAGTCTCTCTCTCTCCCTCTCTCTCTCTCTCTCTCTCTCTCTCTCTCTCTCTCTCTCTCTCTCTCTCCCCTCCTCCCCCTAATTCTCTCACTCTCTCCCTCCCCCCTCTCTCTTTCTCTCTCTCTCCTAACTCTCTCTCTCTCTTTCTGACTTCCTCCATTCTTCCCCCTACTGTCTCTCTGTTGGATAGATAGATGGATGATAATTTTTGATAGACGGACAGGTAGATAGATGCTAGATAGATATGGATGGATGGATGGATGGATGGATGGATGGATGGATGGATGGAGGGATAGGTAATAGATGGTAGAGGGAGATATGGAAAGATAGATGGAGGAAGATATGGAAAGACAGATATCAGAATACCCATATAATTTGTTTGACCTACTAAATAACTCTCAATTTTATTAGGTGAGGATTTTTATTATTTTTTATTTGTGTTATTTGTTGCTGATATGATTGGGTCTCTTTGGTTGGTTTTCAGTATTTCGGTCCTCACTTGAACTCCAAAAAATATATAAACAAATGTAATAGTTAATTCTGCAAATAACGATAAGACAAATGTCTATGTATGTGTTTATATGTCCAGTTTGGGTAATATAGTTATATATTCAAAGGATTTGCCTTCCAGAAGGCAATGGCAGAAAATAGAAGAGAACTGGTACAGTGCAGCCTGCAGGATGAACATTAGAGCAGTGCAGAGTTGGACTTTCTTCTTTCCAACTTGAAAACAACACTTCAGGAGACTGGTGTTTTGTGTTTTTTTTTTTTTCCTGAGGTAGCTTTACCCTTTCTGATTCCTTTAATAAGCTGCTATTTATTTTTGATAGAAATAGCAAATACAAAGGTTATAACAAGCAACATCAAGATTAACTGAAACTATTTTTTGGTCTGTTTTTGGATTGTTACAGGCAGGATAAGAGAGGAGGTCATCTCCTCCTATTTCTGCTGGAGGTGGGGTTCGTATGATATCCCCAGAAAAGGAATTTTCTGAGACTTGCATAGCAGGATGCAATATGGTAGAAAGCTTTATTTCTGTTGAATTACCCCCTGGAGTTTCCAAAGTCCCATTTTTCATAGTCCAGTCATAGAAGAAGTATAGCTGAGGTTTCAATAGAGCTAAAATCAGAGCCAGTGTCCAGAGTTTCATTTCTATGTTGGACGTGGTCCAATTCAGCATTAGGCTAACTTAGTTTGTATTTTCCCACTAAAGTCCTTTAGTCCATTGTGTGTGGGGTCTGCATGGCCATGGGCTATATGGGAGAATACATGGAAGCCAAGAGGGAGCCAGGAACACACGAGCAACAAGAGTCCCAAGAGCAACAAGAGAGTAAACTCCTTTCTTTAGGGGATTATGTATCCGTAGGGTTGCAGTGGTCACACCAATTTTGGCCAATGACCTTTGTTCCCAGGTGTGACTGACAGCAAGCACCTTCCCTGCCCCCTTTGCTGGACATGCTTCTATTTCCCCTTTGTTGGATCCCTGGGGAGTGTGAAATTGCATCTTCCTGGTGAAGCTGCCCAAATGACATACCTATAAAATTTAACTTCCCTCTTTGCTCCTTTTCTGTTATTAATAACTAGAGGCCTGGTGCATGAAAATTCATGCACTGGAGCAGGGGACCCTCAGCCTGGCCTGCCCCCTCTCACAGTCTGGCAGCCCTCAGGGGCAGGAGGCAACCTGGCAATCAGGGGAAAGTGACGCCCCCATCATACCTTTGCTGCTGCCACTGCCTGCAGCACAAGCCTTGGCCGGGCCTGGTTACCTGAGCCTCAGGCAGCCCTGGGTGGCTGGGCAGCTGCCATCCAAGGCTTGCCTATGCCTTGGGCATCGACTGGGCAGCCACCATCTGACACTTAGCCCCTGGGTGGCTGGGGGGCTAAGGGCGGGTCCAGCCATACCGCACGCCTGCCACCCCCCCCTCCCCCGCCCCCCGGCGGAGCTGAAAAGACTGGGAAACTCTGGCGGGGCTGAGGGAATTGGGTGCCACCATCTTGTAGTTACAGGTCCCACCATTTTTGTGATGGTGTGATGGTCAATTTGCATATTCCTTCTTTATTAAATAGGACTAGCTAATAATAATGGTATCAGGATCATGCTCTAATCACTTTGTCCCTTCTCGCTTCTTTATGTTTATTTCAAGATATATTCCTTGGTAATTTTGCTAACTTATTCCACATTTCCTGCTCCAGAGGAAATAGCTCTGTCCCTTAAAACAGAATGTGCAATGACATTTTTAAAATACAAAAGTCCAGCGAAGAACTAAATGCAGGGGTGGGTGGGCAAAAGTAGGTACACAGTTGTGAGCATGAGAAACACGTAGTTTATTCTTGTATTATTATTTATAAGTTATTGTATCATTTATTATTATTACTTTTAACCTACTTTTGCTACCCTGCATATAAAAAAAGAACATGCTTTCTTTGGCAAAGCTCCCAACTTTGGTAGAGGTGTATTTCAACTGCTGAGCATATTGTTTTGATTTTCACCTAAAAAGCAGAACTGGCAAACACACCATGATAGCTGAACCAGTTATTTAGAGGTTGAAATACTTTCTGGTGTGTTGAAAATACACTGCTCCAAGTCCCCCGATTTTCCCCTGTCGTCTTGCAGCCCTGCTGTTCCTCAATGTAACCCAGACCGCTTTATCATCCAGGAAGGAAAATGTTGGACGAGCTCCCACAGGACACCATCAGGTTTACCAGCTGGACCTTTCCTTCTTAGGCAATGACTGCATAACTAGCTGTTGAATAATTTGAACATGACTCCACTCACAAAATTTGGCCTCTTGACTCCTTCAGTCTCCTTGGCCCACATGGGATTTAACATTTTACTCCCTCCATGCCATTGCTTTATTACATAAATTATTCAAAACCATAATGCTTTGATTAATTAGAATGTTAATGGATTTTGAAATTCAAGACTACATTGATTGGAAAAAATAAATCATCCTCTGTCACAGGATGAACAACTGAGTCTGTAGACTAGTAGGGCATGTCTAATAAGGTCTGCCGCATTCGAACATACTTCTCACACCCTATTTCTGTCTTTGCACACCAACACTCTGCCTGCTGTCTTGAGATGCTATTAATTTAAGGGGGAATTTTACAGTCTAAAAAGAAAATGCCATCAGAAACACAAACATGTGAGAAAACCTAGCCTAAAGCAGATATTCTGCAATTATAAAATTTGATTACAAAATGAACCCCTCTGCAAGGCAATAACCAGAAGTTTAATTTTAAAAACCATTTTGAGGAAACTTAGTAACTGGGTGCATTGTTCAAATTACATTTTAGGATTGGTAGTTCAAGTTGTTTTATATATGTGGTGCATATAATAACATTAAGAAGAGTACCTAGTATAGCCCTGGGTTTTTGTAAAGCACTATCAAGTATACACACACACCCACACACACATATCTTTGGCTCAGAAATAGCATTAATATGAATCAAGAAAGCACTTGAGCCAAGGATCTTAAGTTAATTATACACATGCTGAGAAATTTAGGAAGAAGTTTACTGATGTCTGCAATTTACTTTGAAGTACACCCAAAATAAAATGGATTAGTGATTGGATAGAGAAATGGATAGATGAATAGGCATTTGATAAAGCATTTACATGGAAATGTTAATTTTGGAATCTAGGTAATGACTGTTCATTATAAAAGTTTTTCAACTTTGCTATGTGCTTGAGAAACTTTCATAATAAAATGCTGCAAAGGATCTATTTTCTGCAGGAGTTGCCAGGGATCCTTAAATTCATTTTTACGATATTCTCTTCCCATGGGACTGATACAGAAGAATGTGTCTGGAGTCATTCCAGTTGTGTTAAAACATTTTCTCTATGGCCTTATAAAATAAAAGTTAGAACAAGGATCAGGCTGGGAGGAAATAGAGTTAACCAAACCTGAACTTTCTGTAATTGTCCTGATCTATTTTTTGTGATAGGACCCAGTAGGGTTGCCTGTTGATATGATAGGAAATAAAAATTTAGGGAATTAGTGATGAGTGAATCAGAGAATGTGCACTTTAAATTAATGAATCCTAGAGCTATTTTATGAGTTGAAGAGTCAAATAACACTATTATATAGGCCTGGCTGGGTAGCTCAGTTGGTTAGAGCATCATCCCGATATACCAAGGTTGCAGGATCAATCTGATCAGAACACATACAAGCAGCAACCAATGGATATATAAATAAGTAGGATAACAAATCCACAGTTCTCTTTCTCTCCTATCCTCTCTCTCTCTCCCCCTCTCCCTCAAATCAGTAAATTTGGAAAAAGACTATTATAGAATTTGAAATAAAATGCACACCTCCTCATTTTTATTTGCCACTACCTAAAATTCAAGACTATTTAGAGTGATATTTACTCAGCTACCCCTCCCCACTAATTTTCACACCATCCCAAAGTTCTTTTGCAAAAGTCTCTGTAGCACTTGCTAAAATTCTCTGTGCATTAGAAATTATTTTATAAATCTACACCTGCAGTCATTTGTCAAATGTTCCTTTTAACCCCTGATCTTGACTGAAATCAGATTCTTACAAGAGGACACCACCTTCCTGTTATGAAGCTACTTGCTTCTCTACAACCTAAGACATGGGGAAACAACAGTGATGTTCTTCTAGACACCTGGACCTTTCCTCTGACTTTTATGCCCAGACCTTTCTCATCTGAGTATTCTGCCACACAAATAAAAAACTGCTGTCATCATCAGAAGGCTCTCTGGCCACTTTCTCTTGAGGAGGCTAAAAGGCTAATTCCAATGTAACCCTGATATTTGTTGGTGGTGGGGGGGTGAGGGGGCTAGCAATCTGAATCCATGCCAGCAAGCTCAGTGTACATTCTTGATAACCTATAATGAAGTCACTACCTCTTTCCCAGAAACTGGTCTTGCAGAACCTGTTACAGAGGCCATAAAACTGTGAACAGTGCACTGCCCTGTAGGGAGGGTTATTAATGCTGGCATCAGGCCAGACCATCAGATATGGCCTAGAAACCCCCAACACCTGGGGGCCTTCTTGCAAGGCCTGCGAAAAGGACCAGAAGCATAATCCATATTCGTGGAACCAAGACCCCAGGAAGATATAAAAGAGAAGCCCTCTGCATGTTACTTTACTCAGATTTGGAAAGTTATTCCCTGAGTCCGCTGGTGTAAATAAAAAGTGTCACTCCTTTTCTTTAAAGCGTCACTTGGTTTTTCTTTGGTCTTCTGCAACACTCTAAGCCACTAATTATCTACTTCACTGAGTCCTCTTGGTGGCACATTCAGACACCACCCTGAACAACTTCCATATCCATGTGATCACCCAACACACAGCTGAGAGTCAAATATTTCTAATCTTCTGACAAAGGCTCACTCTAGCCACAAGCTCTCATGACCATACTTTAGATCTTGTCATTGGCCTGAACTCCAACCTCTTGGAATCCTAATTTCCATCATAGCAATCTCATTTTCTACTTCTTTGTCTCTTATTATTTATACAACAGAACCTTTTCTATGAAAAGCTACCTCTCATTATAATTTTTTATTTGTTTACACAGCATAGAACCACATGGTTCATAATTTCAGCCACTTATTGTCAGCACCTTCAATTCCCAGGTTTTGTTTTGGTTTTTTATTTCTTTTGTCCTGACTTGCAAATCCCCAACCTTGTATTAATCCATCCAAATGCCCTCTCTGCTCCTAATAATGAAGCTTTCAGCATGGCTGACTAAAAGAACATCATCCATCCATCCAGAATTAGTAGCACTATCAGGTCATGGTCTCCAAGATCAGCTGGGTTCTTGGCACTGTTATAAATGATACAATTTCACATGATTCTGGACAAGCTTAGTTCCACTGGCCACAATGACTAATCCAAACCTGTACATTTATCTCTCAGTATATAGCCAGGTTTCAAATTTTCAGAAAAAAATTTAAGAAATTAATTATCAGTGTGATTTTCCTAAACTTCTATTCCCATTATTAACTATTACCTATATTTTTCTAGGTATTTTCACTCTTTTCCTCAATCTCTTGAGAAGAGCTGTATCATCTTTTCACTGCTCCAGCCCTGGAACTCACTGCAAGATTTCAAACCTGGGTATCAGAAAGACTAATAAAACTGACAAAGAGACAACTTCTAGAGAGAGGCTAGTTTTGAGTACAAATAGGAAGTCTAGTTTTAGTCATGATTAAACAAACAAAAAAAAACCAACACAAACGTTTAGGGGAGGAACCAAGATGGTGGCATAGGTAAACACCTGAACTTGCTGGCTCGCACAACCACTTCAAAACTACAACTAAAAAACAAAATGGACATCATCCAGAACCACAGGAAGGCTAGTTGAATGGAATTTATACAACTAGAAGAAAAGAGAAAAGCACACTGAGAGTGAGAGGTGTGGAGGTGTGGAAGTGAAGTGCAGAGGTACAGAGGTGCGTGAAAAAGGGCTGACAACTGGGTACGTTGTTGTCTTTTTCAATAGGGAGAGAGATACAAGCTCCTGACTGCTCTGAACTCCAATTCTGGCTGAGACTGGGGACCCAGACTCATACAGGGAGAAACTGGACTGTCTGGCATTGGGCCGGAACACAAGGGTCGCTTTCTCTCAGAGGTGCTTGCAGCGATCATTGTTCCTGCACAGTGCTGTGGGACACAGAGACCTGGGGACCTCTTTGGGGCAGGGCTGATGGTCATCCATTGCTGTTTGCTCCACCCTGGTGATTCCCTGAGACCCCACCCTGCCCAATTTACAACCCCACCCAAGCTGTGCACAGAGGCTTTTGCATATGAATGTTCTGGCCTTTTGCAATCTAAAATCTAACAAACTGCAGCTGGGTCAGAGAGCCCCAGAGCCTCCAAAAGAAGGCCCAGGGCTGGACAGTAGCTTGCATTGCTTCATAGCTGGGCCTCATCTGGGCACCTCCAAACACCAAACTAAGAGGAGGAATCTGCAGATCTCTCTGTAGCTCCTGCTGGGTGGCCTCAGGCAGTGGCTGAATTTGCACCTCCTTGGAGATCCAAGAGCCAATGTACCCAGGGGTCAGAGTGGAACCATCTAGATTACAACTCTTCACATCCATAAGAGACACACTCAGGGGGCAGACTCAGTGAGTGCCAAAGCCCCACTGAAGCAAGTCTTACCCCATAAGGGTGTCTCCAGCACAGAAGTTCTCCCACTATAGACACAACTGATCCTCATAGCCAATTGGCCTGGAGGTCAATTCTTCCCAGTGATACCAACAGCAATCAAGGCTGAACTACAACAAGACTGTGCACACAGCCCACAAAGGGGTGCACCAAGAGTGTTCACCTCTGGTAATTAGGGAGGCTGAGCCACTCGGCCCTATAGGATACCTAGCTCACAAAGCCACTCCATCAACACAGGGAAGCAGTCAAAATGCGGAGACAAAGAAACAGGTCACAAAAGAAAGAAATGGAGGAAAGCAAACTACTGGATACAGAGTTCAAAACCACAGTTATAAGGTTACTCAAGAATCTTCTAGAAACCTCCGAGAAATTTAGTGAGACCCTCAAGGATATGAAAAAGGACCAATTAGAAATTAATCATACACTGACTGAAATAAAGAATAATATACAGAGAACCAACAGCAGACTAGAAGATCCCAAGAATCAAGTCAAAGATTTGAAATATGAAGAAGCAAACAAACAAACAAACAAACAAAAAACACAAACAAACAAAAAAACACCCAAACAGAAAATCAAAAAGAAAAAAGAATCCAAAAATATGAAGATAGTGTAAGGAGCCTCTGGGACAACTTCAAGCATACCAACATCTGAATTATGGGGGTACCAGAAGAGAGAGCAAGATACTGAAAACCTATTTGAAGAAATAATGACAGAAAATTTCCCCTACCTGGTGAAAGAAATAGACTTACAACTCCAGGAAGCACACAGAATCCCAAACAACAGGAATCCAAAGAGGACCACACCAAGACACATCATAATTAAAATGCCAAGAGCAAAAGACAAAGAGAGAATATTAAAAGCAGCAAGAGAAAAACAGTTAAGTACCTACAAGGGAGTACCCATACGATTGTCAGCTGATTTCTCAACAGAAACTATGCAGGCCAGAAGGGAGTGGCAAGAAATATTCAAAGTGATGAATAGCAAGAACCTATAACCAAGATTACTCTACCCAGCAAAGCTATCATTTAGAATTGAAGGTCAGATAAAGACCTTCACAGATAAGAAAAAGCTAAAGGAGTTCATCATCACCAAACCAGGATTATATGAAATGCTGAAGGGTATTCTTTAAGAAGAAGAAGAAAAAGGTAAAGATAAAAATTATGAACAACAATGTGACAACAAATACATATCAACAAGTGAATCTAAAAATCAAGTGAATAAAAAATCTGATGAACAGAATAAATTGGTGAATATAATAGAACCAGGGGCATAGAAAGGGAGTGGATTGACAATTCTTGGGGGAAAGGGGATCTGGGGGGTGCAGGAAGAGACTGGACAAAAACTGTAGACCTATGGATGAGGACAGTGGGAGGGGGGCAGGCGGTAATGGCAGAGGGTGGGATGGGAACCGGGTTGAGGGGGGCTATGGGGGGGGAAATAAAAGGAACAACTGTAATAATCTGAACAATAAAGATTTATTAAAAAAAAAACCACAGAAATGTTTAAATTACACACAATATATTTTTAGAAATATTTCCTGAGAAATGGTTAAAAAAGTAAACAGTAATTTTAAAATAATCAAGGTTTACAAATTACATTATTGTTATGTTCTGTTCTTTTATGAATCTATAAGAAATTAAATATTTTTAACATGTGTCTATGGTGTTGGAATATTGCCACTACAGCATCAAGTATAAAATTGACTTCAGAATGGAACTTTGATTTTGACAAATTTTGGAATTGGGAATTAACGTATCAGTCATAGGTCACATAGCAGTTAAGAATACAAGTTTTTTTATCTTAGATTTCTGGTGATGAGTCCTATCATTAACAATGATAGTAAGCAATGTAACCTTCAGAAATATATTTAATTCTATGACTCATATTGCTTATCTGTAAAGTAAGGATAATGAATTACCAAAACCATAAGCTTGTTTGGAGTTGGAAATTAATGTGTTTGAAATAATAGGTACAGTGCCTGAACAGAGTAAACACTCAATAAATTGTAGTTATAGTTATTATTATTATTATTTCTTCATTGATTTTACCAGTCATTTAAACCAAGGTAACAAAATTGTATTCCTTGTCTGGTGTTGTGGCTCAGAGGTTGAACATCAATCCAGGAACCGAGAGGTCACATGTTTGATTTATGGTCAGGGCACATGCTCAGGTTGTGAGCTCAGTCCCCATGACATGGTTGGTATGTGGGAGGCAGCCAATTTATGATGTTTCTCCTTCATCTCATCGATGTTTCTATTCCTCTATTCCTCTCCCTTCCTTTCTCTCTAAAAGTCAACAAAAATATATTTTAAAAATGTTGTATTCCTATCTAAACTCAATATATTGAGTGATGAGTGAAAAAAAGCATATTTTTTTTAAATCTGAGAAACTGTCAGTGTTTTTTAATCAAATTAACCTAAAATTTTAATACAATGTATTTTTCCTCTTATTATTTTTACTCTTTAGATTGAAAGTTGTTTGGTTGGAAATTTAAAAATTATTTAGACATTTTAGATTTATTTCCCAAATTGACAATACCCACAAAATTGGCCTTTAAGAATAACACATTCTTCAGTGTAAAAAAGAAGGCCTTCCTGTATAGATTAGCTTAACCCTACACAATCGATTTTGGCTTGATAGCATTATGAAATTAAATGTCCATTTGAGTCTGATAGTCTCCCAACTGAACTGTAAAGAATATGTGGTACATTTATACAGTGGGATACTACTCAGTGATAATAAAAAATGAAATACTGCCATTTGTGACAACACGGATAGATCTTGAGAGTATCACACTAAGTGAAATAAGTCAGACAGAAAAAGTAAAAATTCATTTGATTTCACTCATATGTGGGATATAAAACTGGAAGCAATAAATAAACAAATAAGAAAAATAAACAAAAATTCATAGTCACAGACAACAGTATGGTGATTATCAGAAGCAACAAGGGGTGGAGGGGCATTAAAGGGTTAAGGGGGTCAAATATATGGTGACAGAATTTCATTTGACTTTGGGTGGTGGGGACACATTGCAAATTATAGATGACGTATCAAGGAATTATACACTTGAAACCTATATAATTTTATTAACCAACTAGAGGCCCATTGCACCAGGGACCCAGGCCTTAGCTCCAGCTGGAGTCTGCTACCTTTGCTGCAGACTCAGGCCAGAGTCTGCCATCTTCGTCTTCGCTGCAGACTCAGGAGTCTGCAGTCTTCGTCTTCGCTGCGGGGCCGGAGTGCCACTCCTGTAGATCCCCTCGCCACCCCCCGACCCTCCCTCTCATAGCAGGCGTCCTGCCCACCCTGGCCACTCTGCACCTGGAGCAGCTGGGCGGCCGCCATCTTTGTCCTTCTAATTTGCATATTACCTCCTGATTGGCTGGTAGGCGTAGCAGAGGTACGTTCAATTTACATGTTTGTCTATTATTAGGTAAGATGTCACTCTAATAAATTTAATTTTTAAAATTCTACTTGGACAATGCATCACAAATCTCCTAGTATTTACTAATACTTAAAAATATTTCAGATGTTAATATTTAGGTGCAGAAATACATGTTAAAATACTTAAATACTCAAAGGCTCTATATTATTTATCAGAATTGACCATCAAGATATTGATGGTTTTAAAAAAAAGTCATTATTACATGAAGAGGTGGGAGCCAACATTGACAGAAGGGTTGAATAACAGCAACAAAAACTATCCAGACAACCAGAGTCCCTAGCAATTGGGGGGGGGGGCAGGAGGGGGGTGAAAGAGGGCATGAGTTGTAATTAAAAGCATGTGTGCTGGATGCCAGAAAAGAGTCAATGAGATGACCATATATTAACAAGCCAAGGCAGATGGTCCACTTTTGTTTGGAGTGGTCAGATGAGACTGCTAAAGCTAAACACCATGGCATATATTTCAGAACCAGAGTTTCTAGATATACATTTTAAGTGGTATATAAAACTAAATGCATCCTTTTATAAAATATGCTCTCATGTGGAAATAGCTATTACAAAGGAAATACTGCCTCTGATTATTGTTAATTATACCATGCTGTTCATGACTAGCTTCCTTATTTTTTATGTAGCTGTCACTCTATATAAACAATGGGATGTCTGCATTAACAGAATGACTGTATCTGACATACAATTTAAAAATTATTATAAAAATCTTGACACAGACCCAACTTAAATATTATAAAGTCACTTGGTATAAAAGCACACCAATAGGGCAAGAGTTATGTTACAAAGATGAGATCTGTGTCAACTAAGTAAAAAAGAAATATGAAGTTGTTTAAACATAATTTACATCAGAAGCATGAAACACACATATATACATATATATGTAAGCATGAATCATCATGTTATCTTATTCAGATGATACCCACATTTTTTATCAAATTGCTATTCTTTTGCTCTAAAGTCTGCTGCCACTATTGTCTTACTAGTGGCCAGGTGCACGAATTCGTGCACATTGAAATAGAATTAATTAGAAGAAATATTTTAATATCACTATTCGTCCTTTCTCTATAATGGAAGTGTCAACCAAATTCACGATTGACAATGACAGATCAAAACACAAGCTTGCAATTGGCACCAGCAAGAGCTTTATATGTATTGCACATGTGTGAGTCAACTTAACCTTTTACATAGAGAGAATAAAGTTGCTTAATTAGACCTGATTTCTGATGTAGCTAAACTTTTTCCAGCCTAGTGAAGCACCCCAGCTTCTCTTTCATGTAATTGTCAGCAACACAGCAATATCAACGCAAGCAGATTGTTATTATAGATCACACAGAGAGAACAAAGGGTAAAATATTTAACTGCAGCAGTGTTTGACTATATTCTGCGCAGTGAGAAAACCTGAAGTCATTTTCAAGGTCCACCATTTCTTACTTCTTTTCAGTCAAGTCAAGTTTCTAAACTTTCTAAATCTCTGTTTTCTGGCTAATGAAAAGAAAATAGGATTCCACCAAGTCTCCTCTCTACCTACTCCAGGAGTTCTGTGAGGATCAAATGAGATGAGGCATGGGAACATGCTTCACACATATTTGGTTACAGTGTAAATTATTTCCACCTGGCTATAAAACAAGTCGTGTTCCTGGGCTGAAGAAACTGCAAGGAGGCTAGTCGCTAGAAAGAGGAAGCCGGGTGTTGCTATGTGATGTCATTACCCGGACGGACACTTAGTATATTAGCCTTTATATATACAGATGAGTTAAAGGGGATATATCTCTAATGTACCAAATACACAATCACTCCATTAGGTATACCACATGTGATTTTACACCAAAATACTGATGAAAGTATTATTATTCCAATTTTATGTACTAGAACAGTGGTCCACAAACTGCAGCTCACAAGCCACATGCGGCTCTTTGGCCCCTTGAGTGTGGCTCTTCCACAAAATACCATGGCCTGGGCAAGTCTATTTTGAAGAAGTGGCATTAGAAGAAATTTAAAAATTTTGGTTCTCAAAAGAAATTTCAGTCGTTGTACTGTTGATATTTGGCTCTATTGACTAATGAGTTTGCCAACCACTGTACTAGAAGGTTAAGAGACAGGGAGGAGAAATAATTTGAACATATTCCCAAAGTTCTTAAAGTCTTATCTGTGCTACTAACTTGGTACTATCTGACTTGAAATTTCTGCCTTACATTGTAGTCATTAGTGTCTGGTAATTAAATAGATCAAAACTAGAGTGACATGTGAACATCCCATTAGGTATCTCAAACTCATTTCATAAAGGAGCCTTCTCAAACTGATGAGACTCTATTGTTTAATGTTTGGCATATGCCAGTGTTCTCTAGGTCTTGGCCATGCCCACTCTATTCGTCCTTAAGTGTGAGGAAGCATGAGACTTGGTTGGAAAGTTTGTAAGGAGGAATCTCTAAATGGTGGGGGAGCATCCAGGGGTAGCTGGCCAAAGGTGACTGCCCCTGCCTTGACTTTTCCAAACAAGTCTGACCCCTTGGGTGTTTTACTGGAATCCTTTTGTTCAGTCTTTAGATGTCCTTGCTTAAAGGACACTGCAGATGCATGTGTCTTCTCAAGGATGCTTACCCTGCTGATAGTTGATTTTAGTTCAAGCTGTTGTTACAATAAAAGCCTGGGGAGGCAGGTGAAGGGGGCTATTTGGTTTCTCAAGCCAAGGAGTCCCTTAGCCCTCTCTTTCACAGAAACATGTGCCAGAGTAACCATTAATCCATTGTCCAGGGTCTGCTGGTCAGCCCAGGCACTTAAGGACTAAGTTAACTCCACTTCTGGGGATTTTCCTTGCCATGGGGGGGGGGGGGGCAACCTGGTGCTCTGTAGACTTCTGCTCACATCTACTGCAGGACTTACATTTTACCATATTTCCTATATACTCTTTTCTCTCCCACCCTAGATATGTGCAGAGTTTATGGGAGATGCCTTGTAAATTCACTCAGAGATGATAGGAAAGCAAAGTCCCTTAGGCTTAGTTTCTCTTTTAGTAATAGTACCCCACATTTAGCAGAGAGAAACAAAATTAAGCTTTTGAGCCTTTACAGAAAGGTATTTGTCAATCAAGAAAAATTTTTATTTCACTCAAGTATATATACTCTCTAGGTCCATCCATACCAAACATGTCAAACTTGCAGCCATAAAAGGTAAGATTTCCTTCTTTTTTATAGCTGAGTAGTGATCCATTATGTAGATATACCACAGCTTTTTTATCTACTCATCTACTGAAGGGCACTTGGGCTGCCTCCAAATATTGGCTATTGTAAATAACGCTGCAATGAACATAAGAGTGCATATATTCTTTCAGATTGGTGTTTCGGGTTTCTTTGAATATTGTCTCAGAAGTGGAATCACTGGGTCATAATGCATTTCCACTTTTTATTTTTTGAGGAAACAAGCCAGTCAGAGAAAGACAAATACCATATTATTTCACTTATATGTAGAATCTAATGAACAAAACAAACATAGGAACAAAAAGGGAACAGACTCATAGATACAGAGAACAGGCTGACTGCTG
The DNA here is from genome assembly GCA_026230045.1 of Corynorhinus townsendii. NCBI lineage: Eukaryota > Metazoa > Chordata > Mammalia > Chiroptera > Vespertilionidae > Corynorhinus > Corynorhinus townsendii. Next base: position 135,748,304 of record JAPDVU010000004.1, read on the forward strand.
GCATATGGGGGGGGGACTCAGGGGCTGGGTTAAAAAGGTGAAGGGATTGAGAAAAAAAAGAGAGAGAGAGAGAGAGAGAAAGAAGGAAGGAAGGAAGGAAGGAAGGAAGGAAGGAAGGAAGGAAGGAAGGAAGGAAGGAAGGAAGGAAGGAAGGAAGGAAGGAAAGAAGGAAAGAAAGAAAGAAAGAAAGAAAGGGAGAAAGAGAGAGAGAGAGAGGGAGGGAGGGAGGGAAGAAAACTCATAGACACAGACAACAGGGTGCTAATTACAAGAGGAAAAGGGAGGTGGGAAAAGATAGAACAGGGTAAAGAGGGGATAAATGGTGACAGAAAGAGACTTGACTTTGGATGTTGAACACACAATGCAATATACAGATGATGTATCATAGAATTGTACACTTGAAACCTATATAAATTTATTAACCAATGTCACCCCAATAAATTCAATAAAAAGCTTTAAAATGTTTAAATATCAAGATACCAATAATGCGGTCTTTCTCAATTCCTGTTTTGGTTTAGAATTTCTGCGTAGAGCACAGTACTTTGGGGCTACACTGTGACTCTCCTGGCTCTTTGAACCAGATTGAGAGGTGAATGCATGTAGCACTTCCGTGGTGCCGATCTGGACCAATGGCCTCAGACATGGTCCTGTTGCTGGTGGATAATAATATCTACAGCACACATTATATTAAATACATTCTCCTAGAACATTCTATTTTCAGCTTTGCTGTATTGATTTTGTCATGTTGGATGTGACTACCAAGCTGCTCTCTTCAGACTCAGTTTTATGTCTGTCATAAAAGGACCTCATGTGTATAGTAGGATTATGACACATACACACTTTCATGCTGATACCTGCCTGGGAGTGGTCCCTCTGACATTACAAACCTGTTAAGGTATAGGTTGTATAATAGTAGAAAAATGACTCAAAGACACAATCATGAAATAGATGTTGATGTGGACATCAAACATGATCAATTCTCTAATGAGATAACTACTATTAAAAATCTATGTACATTGCAGCAGAAATGACCTTTGGTCTAATAGTCAGCAACCATCTTTACAATATGTGCAGTTAGCAAAGCTAGCTACTTTTTTTCTTGAATTTATGGCACGACATTGGTTAATAAAACTATTTTTCTTAAGACTTATATATAAGATTATATTTAGTGTGATGAATATTCCCCAAGTAAAAAAATGTATATCATCCTTTCTATCTTTCTAATTTTTCAGATACTATTACTTGCAATAAAATTTTGTCCAGTACTTTTTCAATTAGATTGTCTGGAAGGGACTTAAATGAACTGAAATTATACTCAGTATTTTAGCCAAACCAGAGGTTTAAGTCTTTATCTTTTGCCAAGATTGTAAATGTGCAGTCATAAGGTGAAATACAGATACTTTTAAATGAAATAACAAATGCAAAACGTAATAAACTGAAGGCCATGTATTTTTAGTCTCCTGAGGTTGGATTGGGCATATATTTTTAAATAACTAAAACATAGACTCATGATAAATAATGAGGTTAATGTTTTTATAGGTATTTTTATTTGAATTAAAAAAAACATGAAATTAAGAAAGTAATTTGGAACATTTATAAGATGTAAAATTTAGATCTCACCCTTCCAACTGTAAAGGATGCTTCACCAGAAAAATAAAAATACACATTAAAAGGTGCAAAAATATACTAAAATTATGAAAAACTAAAATGTACCAATTACCATAAATTAAAATTTTTCTGCAACTTTGAATTTACTAACTTTGGGCTTAGCAACAAACAAAAGAAAAAAGAAACTATTTACTTGCTCATTCATTGATATAAAGAAATAAATGAGTTTTTTCTAAGAATATCAGTGTCTTGACAGATATTTCTATGAAGAATTAATTTCTAAATACCAACAAAAACCACACTGAATAGTATGTTGAGCAATATCTTGAAATAAAGGAAATTGTAATTTTAGGTTTGTATATGGCTTATTTCTGAGTGGCCATGTTTTAAGAAAATATCACCTTTAAACTTTAGAGAAATATGTAAAATTTCCTGAGACAATCCTAGTTGGAAGTCATTCAGATTCTATACAAATTTAACACCATTTCCCCCAGAATTAGAGTGAATCTCTGCTTGTGAGGCACAAAACATATAAAATTTGGGGAATTCACTTTTAAAAGAAGAAAAAAATAAATCTTACTTTTGGAACATTTATAAGACTATGTCCATGTGTTCACATAGGATCTATCTATCATCTTTCTATCTATCTACCTATCTATCTATCTATCATCTATCTATTTACTTATTTACTAGAGGCCCAGTGCATGCATTTGTGCCTCTTGAAAGGAACTGTGGACCTCGAGGCTGCTGAGGGCACAGGAGCAGGTCTTGGCCCATCCTTGGCGGCCCCACCCTGCCCCTCCCACCTCGGCTCCTGGTGCCCTGTCTGCCAGCAGCCCCACTCCTGCTGCAGCTCTCACAAACTGACGGCACAGAGTGATTGAGGTCACTCAGCACTGTCAGCAGGTGCAAGCGGCAGCTGCTGCCCCAATCGGCCCTCAGGAGCACGGGGAGGTGGAGAAGCCCTGCGGGGCTACTGGGGCTGGCAGCTGCCACTTTCACCCGCTGAAAGCACTGAGTGATTGGGTCGGTGCCAGGCGCCAGCAGCAGGTGCGAGCACCAGGTGGGATCGCAGCACAAGGGAGCAAAGAATTTTCAGTAACCACCAGAGGCTTGCCCAGATGACAGCGACCAGTGTCTTGCCTTGGTCTGGCGCCCCTGCTCACCTGCTCCACCATTCCACTGCGGCCAATGCCCGCCATGTTCCGTGTGGCCCCCTGGTGGTCAGTGCACGTCATAGCGACTGGTTGTTTGGTTGTTCCGCTGTTCAGTCTATTTGCATATTAGGGTTTTATATATATAGATTGTTGAAAGTATTACAAATGTCCCCCTTTTTCCTCCATTGATCCCCTCCTCCCTGCTCCCCCTCACCAAGGTCTTCATGCACTATTATCTGTGCCCATGGTTATGCATATAAGTACTTCAGTTAATCTCTTTCTGCTCCCCACTGGATTTATATGAGCCAAGAAGGTTAAGCTCTTTTTGTTCCTTAGGCAGTGTACTTCTGCCTACCAGTGCTCAGACACGCCCATTTTCCTTCAGAACCCAGGATAAATATCCACATCAGAAACCTGAATCACTGTACATAGGCTGTTTCCCATCAGTTAACACCTTCTTGGCCCATTCTTACCCCACATTTAATACCCAAACATATTGGTAATTTTAATTCTTAATCCTTACCATTTTCTTTCTCTGAATCAATGCAACAAACTTTTGATCCTTTCGTGATTCTAAATGTTTCCACTCATTTAGCCCAGGTTTTCAGCACTACTTCCCTGTGATCCAACTTCTCATAGTTAGTGTATTTATAATCACCTGCACAAGTCTTGAAAATTGAAAATGTCTGAGATTCCTTATCATAGACTTTTATTAATTGGTTCAGGGTGGTACCCTGAGATTTACTTTTTTTAATTAAACACCTGACAATTGTTCATAGCACATTAAAGCAAGGATTGCTTTTCAGGAATTATCCTCACTTCTCTGCAATTTTATCAAGCTAAGTATTTAGACATCCCATCTGAATTCCTGGGGCATAGGTTGTATACTGAAGAACTCTGAGGAGTGATTCTGATGAATTCCTGCACGATATATAATTTATCTTGATCTTAGACAATCCTAAGAGTATTCAACTGCCCACACTTTTAGACGATAATGTTATCTTGGGAGTGAGTGATTTTTTTATAGCTGCCTCAGAAGATGGCTCTTTCCATGTCACAGTTCCTGATTGCTAAGTGATCTGTACTTGTCACAGGAGCCCTGCTGGATTCTGATTTCTTGCTCAGAGCTTTTGACCTGGTCTTTTCATTCTATAGGTCTCGACAGACTGTTGCCAGAACTTTTGCCTCTACCCCAGATTCTTCTCTCTTCATTGTCCCCACTCTAGAGCCATGTAACCTTGTCTAAATTTTGTCTTCACAGTCCTCAAAGGACTGTGTTCTACCTTTTACTTTTTACTCTGAAAATCAACCCTAGCACCTACACTTCATTAACTGCTTTCCAGCTAAACAGTAGGCCTTCATCCCCACATGGCCCCACTGATCCCTGCAAAACACTACTTTCATCTCGACACCTCAGTCTCAACTGCTCCATCAGAGATATGGGCTGCAGTATTCTCAAGCCTTTCCTATGCCAGGGACTTCTTTCTAAGACACGGATTTTCCATGGTGACAAAGGAAACTTCCCTTTCAGTGTTTTAGCTGCAATTTTAGCAATAGCCACCAGCAGATCATCAAAGCTTCTAGCCATCAAACTGTCCGCAATCACCGTTTTTATCTGCCCAGTTGGGAACAATTCATCATAATCAAATGGTGCAGGGAGGCCCTTGCTAAAGGCCATGTGTGTGGAACCTGTTTCAGGCATTCCTTACCAATAACTGGTATGAACAATTTGTTTTCACACACAACAAAATACAGGGTGGGACAAAAGTGAGTTTACAGTGGTTCGTATGGAAAATAATACAATACTAAAATAAATAGTAATATAAGAATAAACTCTGCTTTGCATACAATGGTAAATCTACTTTTGTATTATAATTTCCTAATAATATATTTGTCAAATTATTCGTGGCAATAAGTATTAGGTAGCTATTGAGGCTGTCCATAAAAAGGATTTTACTAGTACATGAAAGTGTTCATCTCCAAGTAGAACACTTTCAAGTGTCCTGCAATGACTCCTATAGGCATTAATTTAAATGAGGCTTTTTCTCCAGCTTTGGATATTAATAATGACAATATGTTTGCATAAAAATTCATAATATCTAAGACTCCTTCACATGAATTATCTCATTTCATCATAACAAAACTCTGTGATATAGACAGTAAATTTTATTGCTCCCATTGTGCATCCAAGATACTAAAGGCCACTGCAGTGGCATGGTTTGCTTTATATTAAGAAAAGGCAAACCAAAACACATGGTTTCTTGCACCATGCCCAGGGTTTATCTCATCATAAAGCTTACCTGTAATTACTACCTTATGCTTCAGATAAAAGCAAAGCTGGCTAGTTGAACCTAGAGGAAGCAAGCCCAGGATTCTGTTAGCTGTGACTGTCACCTTCTCATAAGCCATACAACAGTTTTAAGGAAGGAGTAATTTGATCAAGTATGTGTTTTATAGAAAAAGAAGACAGAACTAAAAGAAGGAGATTACTCCAGCACAATAAACTGGTGTGGAGGACAGCATAAAGAAGTAAAAGGCATCATCTCTCTACTCACAGTAGATGAGAGAAACCATAAAACTGGAAAAAAAAAACATACTGAAAATGTCTATGAAGTTTTGTATGACTCCGGTTTAGGGAGATTGGGTGTCTGTATAAGTTTAGCTGACTGGGCTTATTCTGGATGAGATCCTTCTGACCTGACTTTATTCCTCCTGTTAGTAATCATTGAAAAAGTAGTTTTAAGTACCCATGCCTTCAAATGTTTAAAGAAAACAACAACAACACTCATGTTGCAAATGCAATTCTTTTGAATATTTTGCAAAATAACCCACAGACTACTCAGGAAAATGCCTAACAATAAATCCTAGGCAACCTGTGAGCCTCATCCTCTTACCTTTGCTTTAAGATTATACTCAGCTTCCGTTAATATAGTTTTACTATAGCATTAAAACTGGGTATAAAGGACCTGATTTGCTAATAAGTAAAACTAATTTCCTAACTGGCTCTGGGAATTATTTTTTAAACTAGAGGCCTAGTGCATGAAATTCATGCACGGGGGGTGGGTCCCTCAGCCCAACCTGCACCCTCTCCAATCTGGGAGGCCTCAGGGGAGCCCTCTACAATCCAGGAGCCCTGATGGCTTAGGCTCACTCCTCGAGGTTCTCTGCTCTCTGCAGGGCCTGGCCACTCTGAGACCACTGCTCAGAGGCTCTCCGTGGCCAGGGCAGGATGCTTGCCTCATTGTGGGCTTGATCCCTAGTTGGGGACATGCAGGAGGCAGCCGACCAGTGATTCTCTCTCACCAATGATGTTTCTGTCTCTCTCTCCCGCTCCCTTCCTCTCAGAAATCAATCAAAATATATTAAATTTTAAAAAGAAAAAAGAAGAATTAATAAAAGTGAAAAACAGCCATTCTCCAGATTATTGTCCCAACCCCTTGAGATTCTGCTTCCCAGCAAGTGTGGACAGTTTGTCTCAAGTAAACTCATAAAAGTTCTCTCCAGGTTTGAGTGATTTTACATGAACATGACGTATACACCTGCTGGTTTCTGAGGGCGAGACAATAGAATCAGTCCATGAGGTCTGCTGTGAAACTGTAGAAGAGTCTGTTTTTGCTGTCAAAAGCCAGGTCACCCTTAGAAAGCATGTAGAAAACCGGAAATGGGATTTGCAAAGAGAAAACAGACAGAAGCAAACAGAGGGATGCTCCCACAATCTTTTCCACCCAGACAGGCTGGTTTCTCAAACATCCTCCCTCCCTGAAGTTGGTGAGTTGCAGCCTAAAGGTGGGGGAGTCAGAGAAGCCCAAGGCAAGGTCAGAGGCTCTGACCTCAAGGGAGAGCTTTCTGCATTTGAATGAAGCCTTGGAGTGAGATCCATTGGAATGACTCGCCCTGACCTCCTCTCCTCCCACTTGCTCCCTACCCCACCTCCTACTCCCCAAGCCTAGGATCTGTGTGCTCCCAGCTGTCTCCCCTGAACATGCCAGGTGCAGGTGGATCCCAGAGAGTGGGCACTGCTCCCCACAGCAGTGCCCAGCTCCAGAGGGTGCCAGCACCTTGCTGCTTGTGGTGCTGCAGTCCCAGGGACAGCAACACTCAGCAACGGTGGGTCCTCAGCCTCCCTCCAGACACAGGAGGAAAGACAACCAAAGCAGCAAGCCTAAGGGACGCCTGGGAGGGACGTGCTTGCTGAGCTTCCATGTAGAAGGCCACGTGTGTGCTGCCCAGAGGCCCTCTGGGGCCAGGGAGGGACAGTTGCCTCAAAGCAAGCATCTGGCCCCAGCCACTCAGTGGTGGGGGCGGAATGCTTGCCTTGTCATCACGGCAAAGAACCAAGCATTCCGCCAGGCTGCTCATGCTGCCCACTCTCAGCAGCTGCTCCCCCAGGACTGGGGGAATCTGGCGGGCTGAGGGGACTGGGTGCCACCATCTTGTGGCTATGGGCACCACCAGCTTTGTGATGAAGCATATTACCCTTTTATTAGATAGGATGGCTTTGGACAAGTTACCCAACTGTAGAGGATATCATTTTATCATTGTAGTATAGACATAGCAACACTTACTTTATAAATTAATGTTCTATACATGGATTAATATATACTAGTAGAAAGCCAGTAGCACTGCCTGACATGTAGTAAATAAATACACAATACTTATCATTACTACTAATATCTAGTGCTTCATTTGGAGCCGACTTAGAAAAGTGTTCACAGTGACCTGAGAGTCTGAATGAGCAAACTGATGTCTAGAGCAGGTCTTTGAACCAGAAGTGCTCAGATATTGGTTGATTCCAAGGTTTAGGAAAAGTCGTTATAAGGAGAAACTGAAGTGTAATGCTGTTCCATAAAGTAAAAAAGTGTTCAAAATAAAAAATAAATTTAAAGAAAAGCAGATGGGGACATGATATACGATGCAAAAGTCTGGTAAAGAGGTCCCACCAGTCAACACTGGAATCATTATACAGATTAAGTACAGTAATTAATTATAATGCCATGAAAAAAATCATGAGTGTAGATTGATAATAGGTAGATGAATAAATATATACATACAAACATACATAAGTAAGAGAGAAGGGAGGTCTTTTCCTCAAGGAGAGTGAGGAAGGGTACCTGGTAAAAGTTTAGGTATGGGTAGGGAAGAAAATCACTATTTTGCTATCATCAGAGGAGGGATTGGACCAGGAAAGAATTATCAATGAATGCTATAATTTTTTTTTTTTATGAAAAGCAGGATATTTTCAAGGTCTTAAAGTTTCTCTTCACTGATTCCTTGTTAGTGTCGGGGGTGGGGGGTGGGGGGAGTTAATTATACATAAAGATAATTGTTTAAGTGACTAAAACAAATTTTGCCAGCAAGGGACAGATGGATATCATGTGTTCAGATATGATACCCTGAAACACACCACCTGTGCAGTAACCCTGATCTGAATGAAAAATCTATCACAAATAAACACCAGATAACACAAAATAAGAATGTTTCTATTACATACCAAAGAAGGGGGAGCTTCATTCTTCAAAAAAATGTTAATGTCATTAAAGACAAAGAAAGGCTGTGGAGATATTCCAGATTAAAGAAATCTAAAGGGACATGACAACTAAATATGATCCATGACCCTTGAATGAATACTGTACAGGACAGAAAAAAGAACTCCTATAATATATGATATTATTGCGTCATCTGTCAAAAGTGAAATATGAAACTATGAAGAGTAAATTAGATTAAAATATTTTTCAGCACTGATGTCATGCCCAAGTTAAAGTTTTTGAGGATGGTAGCAGTACTGTGGTTATGTAAGAGAAGATTTAGGAAATGTATGCAGCAGTATTTAGGGGTAAGAAGCCATAATCTCTGTTAGTTATTACTTAAATGATTCAGAAAAATTATGTCTGTGTAAGTTATATATGCATAATGTGTGTCACTATATATCTGTGTGTGTGTATGTGTGTGTAAATAAAGTGTGAGAGTGATGAGGTAAAATATTAGTAATAAATGAACCTAGATAAAGAATAATATGAATGTTCTTTGTACTAATTTTATTTTTACAATTTTCCTGTAAGTTTAAAATTATTTCCATATTCAAAGTTAAAAATATAAAAATAGGTCCTTGGACAGTAGCACATATTTTCATCAAAGTAAAATAACTGTAGTGAAAGTCCCTAAATCCAAATTTGCTAGTGTGCTTACCGTATTGTTGTTCTTTCTTTTTTATTGAATTTATTCAGGTGACATTGGTTAATAAAACCATACAGGTTTCAAGTGTACAACTCAGTAAAACACTGCATCATGCGCCCATTGCCTAAAGTCTCTTTAGTCCCCATTTTCCCCTCTTTGCCCTCTTCCACCTCCTCCCAACCCCTTTCCCTCCAGCTATCACCTTCCTCTTATTTTCACCCAGCCCCGGAATGGCCTACAAACATTTATTTTGTTTTCTGGTAGAAACAGGTATTTAAAATCATATAAGTGAGAAAAAGTCATTTCTGTTAATTCCTGAATCGACTATCTTGCTTTTCTAACAGCATTTTGTTCCTCCCCTTTGTCATTCTGTTTGCTAAGCCATCAACAATGGCTCATTTTTATGAATAATAAAATGCATATGAGTTTTACTTTCAGTTTTTATGGAAAAGAAATAGCTAAGGGCAGGGACCACATCTTATAAATTTTCTGAGTATTTTTATTGAGTTTTTTTTTTTTTTTTAAATTCACAGTTCTATGACTTTTATAGTTTGGAAATAAGGTGCATTGCCTGTTCTTCCTGCTTCTTTACTCTGCTTATAGATTTAGGGGGCACATATTTTTTAAAATTATATATTATATTATATAGAATCTGTGAGAAATTAATAATCTCACCTGTTTTATGCCTTTCTTACAAAGATCTGAGGGTAAAAATATCCTCAAATCTTTGAGATCTTCCTGTGCCAATTTTGGGTGAACTTCAAGTTCTACTGAGTTGTTTTTAGATTTTATGAAAATATTTTCATATTTTACAGTCAGTGAATTCCATATTGATATTATCTTCATCGCTTTTGCTTTTTTTTTTTTAAGTTAGGTAGTTTACAAGGAAACACCAAATAAATAAAATGCTAATTTCTACCTCAGAAGACGCACAATTCTTGAGATTTGGTAGATTAAAGATTTAGTAATATTTGAACATACAAAAAGAATGCCAAGTATATGAATAAAATGATTCATTTAACATGTGAATTTTAATAACCACATTTTTAATAACCTGTAATGGGCATTTTTTTGGTACAAGTAGATTTATTACACAGACACCTGAAAATTCATGCATTTAAAAATAGCTGTAGTTGAGCTTCTAAAAAATCTATTTGAATTTTCTCTGTCCTAGTCTTTCTAATAAGATATTTTAGTGTCCAAAATCTAATAGAATTGCTTCAGGCTTTTGGTTTGAATTTTCAATGCACTGTCTGAAATAACTCCAGGACTAAAATGGAGCACATTAGTTATTTCTAAAGCATTGTAATGGACCATATTAACTCTAGAGAATACTGATGAGTAAAAAGGAAATGAGCAGAGGAATTAAGAGAAATACATATAATGAATATTTCACATAAATAAGTTACTTAAAGGATGTCATTAGAACATTTGGTTCAGCTCTCAGATTTTGAATTAAAAAACCATCCATATTCTATGGAATTGTTTATTGTACCTAATTCATTGATGTGTTTGTCTGCTCAGGCTCACAAAACATAATAGTGTAGCCTGGGTGCTTAAACAGGATATTTTCAACTTTTGAAGCCCCAGGAATGGGATAATATATGTGCATTCTTTCACCTTGTAGTAACCTGTTTTATCAAAGTTTCAGATAAATGTGTAACATTTCACTTTAGTGTCTTTTGTGAGAGTAGTCTTGATAGCATTTTAAAGGTATTTTCATGCCCAAACTCACTAAGCAGGCACTGGGAAAATAATTGTAAGCTAGCTCTTCCAGTATATGTTCCCTGTCACTTTTTAAAAATTTATTTCTAAATAAACAATGCATATCTACATTCCTTTGCAACTAAGAGACTGATTTATATTCTTATGAAATATCTGCTGAGAAAAATAACATCCTTTCCTTAGCAGTGATTGTTGACTTCCCATGTGAGCTTGTGATGGTATCTAAGTATGTTCCTGAGTCTGAACTCTAGAAAGATAATTTGATTTTCACAGTATCCTCCAAGACTGCTATGGCCATGGCAGCTAGAAATTTACTTCAGTGTTTCTGAACTTGACCTCCATGGAAGCATTTTGGAGGGGCTTTGATTCCTGACAGCCTGCATGAAGTAGAAAAAGGGTGGGGGCCAGGGAGGGGACTTGGTAGAGGAAGCATTTTCTTGATTTCTCATTTTAAGATTGGGAAAATAAATATGCAAAGAATTCAAATACTGGAAAACTGTAAAGGCATTTGGGAAGACATGTTTTAGAAATATAATTTAATATTTTACTGTAAGTAACAGGCAGCAGCTGCCTCAAAGCAAAAACCAAGGCATGAGATCTGAAGTACAGAGGTGACAAGGTGAGATGGGAGGAAAGGAGACCTGCTGGGTAAGGCGGCATTGCTTGACAGGTGACTTCAGGGGGGATGGAAGGACATCCAAAACCTCTTGGAGCCTACAGGAAGGCATGGAGGTTACTGGAGAGAGAACTAACAGGCCAGAAGACTGTTTAATTTGGAACAAGGATATGAAGCAGTGATGCTGTGTGAACTCCACAGGCAAAGCCTGAATAACAATTGAATATCTCAGCAGACACCTGTGTTTGCAGCAGATCACTGGGAGGACTGGATCGGTCAAACAAAGCACATACTAGTAGACACAAACAAGGACAATCAAGGAGGAAACGCTGCTTGCACCATCCAAACTCCCCAGAGTAGGATCCTAGAATACATTCAAGGAAGAAGCTGTTCAGACCAGAGTGAGGTGGGGATAGAATGAGAGAATTCTGAAAAGACTGAGCTTACATCTATAATACTGAATTTACCTAGAATTGATGAATATGTTTTCTGGTACTACAGAGAATATGGGGCTTGAAATTAAAATGCTGCTGAGTGATAAAGAAATAATTATCTTACCACCTGAATAGATGTCTCATCATTATTCCCACTATCTTTTCAATATCTAATTCAAATAATTAATACTTACTAATTAATGTTAATATATGAGTCACTTTCCCTTTGTTCTTTCTGTTCAAAAGGATAATGTTAAAAACACATATACAATAAATGGATTTATTTTTATGCTCTAAACTAATAATGTACACACACATTAATTGTCATAAAATAGAATAAAAATGGCCCTGTATTTTTCTCTTCTCATTTAAACATGGCTTAAAAATTTATGTAAATTATTTTAATGTTTGGCATGTCTTTTAATATGGCAATGTAATATATAAAAAAACTTTTAGTGTTAACATTTTCCTGACACACAATTCACTTCAAATGCTATATGCCATTATTTGATGACTAATATGTTCCTTAGCAACTTCCATTCCCTTAGGAAACTGAATTTATTTGTATAAAAGAAAACTATGTATCATGATGATCCAATTTTCTATTTTCTTTTCATGGCCATCTCAATATACTTCATTTAAATTTCCCTTTAACATTAACTTTAGAGTTATCTGTGTGTGTTTTCTTACTTTTATCTTATTTCTTCCAATTTCTTCCAAATGACTACAAAATAGTTTGTCTGAATGTCCAGGAGATTATACAAGAAAGAAGGAAACACCCTCATAATGACAGTATCTATAACTATGTCATTGGAACTCTAACAAGAATATCCTCTGCTCATTGAGATTCTACCAAATTGGGATGACAGGCCTCTTCATTTCCTGTTTTGTCAACTACGTAAGACACATTGTATCTGATATGTCTTTAATAGTCATGATTAATGGAGATAATTAAAAGTAGTAGTTTTAATGGAGAAAGATAGTGAAGGTTAGTACTTTTATGAAAAATGCTATTAAGATTTTAATGAACTGATTACTACCTAAAACAAAGTTCTCCATTCTTTCTCTACACTTAGATGAGGGAGAAATTAAAATAATTGAAATTTTTTCTAACTCAACAGAAATTCCAAAAAATATTATCTTTCTACCAACAGCAGAAACATATGAAGACATAAACCATTTTAATTTTATTTTAATGTCATTTATGATTGAGGAGCTTTTCTTTAACATAAACTGTGAATTATTCTGAGTATGAATTGATTGGTCGATATATATCATCCCTAAGAAATGAAAAGCTGAAGCATCAATAAAGATGAAAGGCATAAGATTGGCATGAGATAAAGTTAGAGGTCTCCAGACACCTGGCTCTCTCCAAATTAAATCAGTAAGTCTGTGGCCCTTAGGTCAGATGAAATGAAATAGTACAAATCAAACATTCCCCAAAAATTCATTAGCACTATGGATTAGACAGAGCAGAATCTTAAATTTTGAAAAATAATGCTTTTGAAATTGTTTGCAATCCCAATAGGTAATATAAACAGTGTTATATTTTGTTATATATTTACTTTAAAGACATTCATATATTTAAAAATTAATTATGCATGGTGACTATAGTTAATAATACTGTATTTCATATTTGAAAGTTTCTAAGAGAGTAAATATTAAAAGTTCTCTCTCAAAAAAATCAACATATTTTGTACCTATGTATAGTAATGAATGACAACTAGAATGATTGTGGTGATCATTTGGCAATATACACACAGTTTGAATCATTACATTGTATACCTGAAGCTAATATTAGTATTGTATGTCAATTATATCTTAATAAAAAATATTTGAGAAAGGAGAATGTTAGGAACCTAATAAGCACAAATACAGATATATTTTAAATTTCATAAAATGTCAGATGGGTGATATAATAGCTATGTTATTGCTAGGAGTATGGGAGGAGATGGAGGAGGATGTAGGGGGCATAAATGGGAATGGAAGGAGACTTGACTTAGGGTGGTGAGAACACAATACAGAGTACAGATGATGTGTTGTGGAATAGTACAACTGAAACCTGTATAATTTTGTTAATCAGAGTACCCCGATAAATTCAATAAAAAGGAAGAAAAAATGACCATCATGTTCTGTGACTCTAATTGCTCAAATAACATGCATAATTATGAAGAAAAATGGACATAGAGAATTTGATGAATAATTTAATAATTATGAAAAAATGACTGCCTGGAAGTGTAGTTTCTCAGGGACAATGAAATGGCCCTTGGAGTAAACTAAAACATTAAATAGGACTTGAGATAAAATGCAAAAAATATGGTTGATTTCAAATAAATGAAATATATTTTTACAGTACGGAAAACAAAGAAAGCTAGTCTAATCTTAGGGTGGGGGTTAAGAAAAAGTTGCCTGGAGAAATGTAAGTTCAATGGCATCTTAAAGATGGTCAGGAACTAACCAGATGGAGAAGGGTTACCTAAATCGTTCCACTGAGAATAGAAGACGCTCAATGTTGCCATCAGTCATTTCCTCTCACTTAAGCTGCAATAGCTGTAACAACCACACCCTCAGTGGTTTATAACAAACAGGGTTTTGAGGGTTCTTTTTGTTTGTTTGGTTTTAGTTTTTGTCAATCAGATTAAATGTCTTTCATGGGTCAGCTGTACCTTGTTTTTGATAGGACAGTCTCAGGGCAAAGGGACAAAATCAGTGACAGAACCACATGATGGCTTTTAATTGCTCTGCTTAGAAGTGGTACACAATGCTACCAACCACATTGACTGGCAAAGGAAACCAGACCAATAACCCTTAGCTAATTATTGATGGAAAAGGAAGCAAAAGCAGAGCCAGGCATTGTTGGTCATATTCAGCTGGGAAACAGAGGCCTGTTTGCTTCACTGGGAAGCTACAGCTTCACACTTCCCCAGGGAACCACCAGTCCATTCCCCACAGATCACTGGTGGAAGGGATAGAGCAAAGAGGGAGGTAAACACATGGGCAATAAAATCAAAATGGTGCAGTGGATGTGCTTGACCAAAGAGGACTGTCAGTCTAACCTGAAAAGTGGATTATTACTTAGGGGGTATGTTGTGGAATCCAATGCAAGCCAGTGAAATCTTGGGAAGTTAATTGGTTATTTTGAAAAATTACCCAGGAGAACAACTCTCTCCCTCTCTCTCTCTCTCTCTCTCTCTCTCTCTCTCTCTCTTTCCTCCACCCCATCACCCCACCCCCCACTCATGTTCTCTCCCACAAGGGAGCACATTACAGTGGGGGCCTAGTGGCCACCTGGGGCCTGCAGAAGATAGGCAGGCCCCAAAGGACTATGAAGCAGGCCTAGGAAAGACACGGTCCAACTTTTTCCATGGAGGGATGGAGAGAGATGGGATATTGAAAAGCCAGGAGGAGAAGGCTTTTGATATTGCGTCATAAATAAACCTTGCCACATCACAATCTCTTGTGCATGAATCCTTGGGTTTGTATCCTCTCAATCCCGTGGAAGAACCTGTTTTCCACTGAGAACACTACCATCCACACTGACTTGCAAAGAAACCAGGCCAATAACCCTTCTACAGGGAAGGGCAGTAAATTCTTGGGAACAGTAATACAATTTATCAAAATTTCTAATAATTTCAAATAATGTTTACATGATTTAATTTAAAAGGAAAAATTGTTAAAATATATTTTCTGTTTCTAAATGACTTTCAGATTCCAATGCACAACTAAAACACGAATAAAATGTTGATAATTTTCACTGTAAAATGCTAGTTTCTGATAATAGAGACAATGATATACTTTTTCCTTGTTATATTACACTAGAGGCCTGGTGCACGAAATTCGTGCATGGGGGGTGTGTCCCTCAGTCCAGCCTGCACCCTCTCTAATCAGGGACCCCTCCAGGAATGTCCGACTGCCCCTTTAGGCCCGATCCCAGTAGGATCCCAATAGGATCGGGCCTAAACGGGCAGTCGGACATCCCCCTCACAATTTAGGACTGCTGGCTCACAACTGTTCACCTGCCTGCCTTTCTGATTGGCCCTAACCGCTTCTGCCTGCCAGCCTGATCACCCCCTAACCACTCCACTGCCAGCCTGATCGATGCCTAACTGCTCACCTGCCAGCCTGTTTGCCCCTAACTGCCCTCCCCTGCAGGCCTGGTCACCCCTAACTGTCCTTCCCTGCAGGCCCAATCGCCCCAACTTCCCTCCTCTGTCAGCCTGGTCACACGTAACTGCCCTCCCCTGCAGGCTTGATTGCCCCCAACTCTCCTCCCTTGCATGCCTGGTCCCTCCCAACTGCCCTCCCCTGCTGGCCTGATCACCCACAACTGCCCTCCCTTGCAGACTTGCTCCCTCCCGACTCCCCTGCCCTGCTGGCCATCTTGTGGTGGCCATCTTGTGTCCACATGGGGACAGCCATCTTTGACCACATTGGGGCAGCCAACTTGTGTGTTTGAGTGATGGTCAATTTGCATATTACTCTTTTATTAGATAGGATAGAGGCCTGGTGCACGGGTGGGGTCTGGCTGGTTTGCCCTGAAGGGTGTCCCAGATCAGAGTGGGGGTTCCCTTGGGAGCGTGAGGAAGCCTGGGCGAGGGGCCTGTGGTGGTTTGCAGGCCAGCCATGGCCCCTGGCAACCCAAGCGGAGGCCCTGGTATCTGGGATTTATTTATGGTCTATAATTGAAACTGTGTAGCCTTGAGCGGAGCCAAGCCTCCTGCTTGCTCTGTGGCCACAGCCATTTTTGTTGGGATCTATTTATCTTCTATAATTGAAACTTTGTAGCTTTAAGTGGAGGCCTGGGCCAGCCAGGGTGTGCAGAAAGCTTGGCTTCCTCCATTGCCGGGGAAACCCAAGCCTCCTGCTCGCTCCGTGGCCACAGCCATCTTGGTTGGGTTAATTTGCATACTTGCTCCTGATTGGCTGGTGGGCATGGCTTGTGGGTGTAGTGGAGTGATGGTTAATTTGCATAGTACTCTTTTATTATATAGGATTGTTATTCTTCCCATAAAAGAAAATATCACTTATAACTCTGATTTCTATTCACTGGGCACAGACATAAAAAGCATTTCTGGGCTTGGCATCTTGAATTCACCAAGACTTCCAACATCCAACCCAATAAAATAAAGGGGCCTGGGCTCTTCTTAATTGGCATTGTCTATGGGCTCTTCAGTGCCCATGACAGCCTGCTTCATGCCAATCTCTGCTCTTGAACCCAGTATTCTCAAATGGCACCAAAAACAATATTCTTCATATTTGGACTTACCTACATAATCCTCAGCAAAGTGAAGCTGACCCTTAAGCCAGACCTTCTATTATTTCTTGCAATCAATAAACCATATAGTACCATATAAATATATCTAGTTCTTTCTTTTGGTTGAAACTCATGTCTTTCTCATGCCAGTTCTTTGCCCATATTTCTACATGTTTGCCTCTTTTCCTCTTCTCTTTTCCTCTCCTCTGCAAACATTTCCTAAGCATCCGTGCCAGCTTGCTTCTTGCTAGTTTGCCCAATGGTAGGCTCTGGTGGAAGACTGGACAGTGGGAGATGGGGAGAAGGAAGACATGGAGAAGCTAGGTTGTTTCTCTATTGGCTGCTGGTCTTAGGTGGGGTCTCCAGCAATGAATGCCTCTCATTATTTCCTGTCACTGCCAGACAAGCCTAGCATTGTACCAGTAGGTAATTCTTCCCCTGGGTCTTGGTGTAAACATTTCTTTCTTTGCTTGCTCTAGTTTAGGGGTTTTGCAGCTTCCTGATGTTGCTAAATTCTGGATTGCTCACCATCTGCTGTTTGGATTTTCAGTATATCCATCACCTGTGTAACAATTCCCTATAGTACATTCTATTTCAGGTAAGTAGAGTGATTTAATTTCCCAGTTGCATTCTGACTCATTACCTGTCCTAAATATCACTCAAGATCTTTTCTTTTAACAGTATGACTTTGATATTATTAAAAATATGTCTTCCAATGACATTAAGTACCAGCATCATAAAGTGTATGATAACTTGGTCAGTCACTAAATAAATACACAAATTTTTATATATAGTGCATTTATGTTAATTGAACTTAGAACATATTACTCTAGCATCGAGAATATAGCAACAACATCTTTTGTTTTCCTGTATTCATATGCTATGCTAAGTCATTTATAAATGATCCATTTCTAAATGAACTTCACACTTATAATTCATGCAACTGCATAGATCAATAAGCTGATCCACTCTTTAATAGCTACTTATTTAGCCACTATGCCTCATAAGACTGACAATACCAGTACTACTAGTATTTAGGACTGATGGGCTTCTATTTTAATCCATCTTCAAAAAGACTGCATTATCATTAGAAGATATCACGTCCCCTTGCCCCTCATTTTGAGAGTCATTGAAGGCATATCACCAGAAGCTTCAAATTATATGGTCATGATCTCCAAAGGTTATTTACATTCATATATTTTAGGGAATTTGGCGTAAGAATAGGTAACTTTTCATAGACTATTATAATCATTTCTACCTTAAAAGCTAAAAAAAAGAAGACCAAGTTTCATTTTTTACCATAGTAAACAGCAACTTCTATGATAAAATAGCATGAAAAAAAATCTTATACTTGTCAAAAAAATTAATAATTCTATTCTTGATAAACCTTGCCTCTCCAAGCAAGTATTAAAAAATAGTTTAGCATCTACTTTTCTTGAATACATTGTGCATCTGATGAAGCAACCTTAACCATGGAAGGGCAGAAATGTAGGCATGCCTGGCATCTCATGGAAATGGGTGAGTTGGTCACCAACATGAGGGAATTAGACCTTGATTATAGAGTGTAGGGTGTGAAAGAGGCTCTGTTGTGGCCATGCTCACGTCGTCTCATTCATACTCTAAGTTATGTCAGCCTACAAATTGCAATGACCTACATTTCTTTGACAGAGAGCTTTCTCTTGCTACTGAAACCTCATTTCTGCTTGTATGAAGGGATTGGAAGTGTCAGAAAATTACCTGTACCACCCCTTCACCACACACAGAGCACCACATTTATGTGTCTGTATATATATACTAGAGGCCCAATGCACGAAATTTGTGCAAGGGGCTTGGCCCTCGCAGCCCCGGCTGCCCTGGCCAGCCCTCACAACCCCAGCTTCGTCCAGAAGGTCATCTGGAGGGTCGTTGTGCTGTTTGTTCTAATTAGCATATTGGCTCTTTATTATATAGGATGTTTTTATTGATTTTAGAGGTAGAGGAAAGAAGATGAAGGGAGAGGGGAGGAAGAGAGAGAGACAGAAACATCTATTAACTGCCTCTTGCATGCCACCTACTGAGGATTGAGCCTAGACCCAGTCATGTGCCCTGACTGCGAATTGAACTAGGACCTTTTGGACAAAGCTTAACCAACTGAGTCACACTGGCCAGGACTCAATGTTTCTTAAGAGTTGGGATGTAAATACTCTGAGATGAGATAAACTTAACCAAATGGAGGCCCCAGTCATAGCTGGTGAGGTAGATGAGGCATCTTCATTAGAACAGTTCAACAGGTTGGTTGGGTACCTGATGTTTAGCTACTGATTTGGCAAATAACAATCATTTTCAATCCCTGTCAGAAATCATCTTCTACCCACATTGAATTGAGAGAAATATACATTCATTTTCTTTCTTGTAGTCATATAAACCTCCCTGTTCTCAGTCACAATATGGGAAAAACATTTAATAGATATGCGGTAAATTTTTTTAGTTATTTAAGTTTTTGCTTACAAATGTTGGATTTCACTACACACACGATGAGTTTAAAATTAATCACCCTGTGCATACCAGGACAATGAAATTCTGGAAAAAAAATCAAAATGTAATGTTTTATAAATTATTGCCTGTCATTTAGGAAATTAGGTAAAATTTCCAGAAATTGTATCATACACATACTTTAAAAAGTGCAGTCCTTAAAGCAACTTGAATGAGAACTGAAGATAAAGTGCTATTAAACTGGGATAGATGACTCAAAAATTGGCTATAATGATGACAAAATACTGATATCAAAATTTACAGAGAAGAGTTCGAGTAAAATTAACTCATAAAATGTGATAGTAGAAAACTACCTTTTTATAGTAATACATTGCTTAACAGAATATTTTTAAATATGTTTGTAACTAATTTAAAATAAACATAACAGGTAGACATGTAATCAGATTTTTTTTTATGTACATGTTCAAATTATCCACGGTGAGCTGCTGTATTCATTCACCTAGCTGGCTCAGAAATGATACAGTACCATTTCCCCCAGAGAGCTTCTTGCAGCCAGGATGTCTGTATCAGACAAGCTCAAGAGGCCCTGTGCTGTATTTGGAAACACTAACCCTATTTGACTCACAAGCTCTGTTCCACTATTTGCCATAACAAGGTAATGCCTTGTCATTTTTTTTTTCTTGAATTCTTGGCAAATCACTGTTGCTCCAGCCTTCTCTTTTAGAGAATTTTTATGAGTTTATTTGAACCAATCTCAAGAGATTCAGAAAATGCTTCAGAGAATGGCAGTTTTAATTCTGTATAAAATTAATAATGTATAAAATTAATGTATTTTATACATTATAATCAAAGGAGCAGACATAAAAAGGGTTACATGAAATTCATTGGTAATAGATTAGGGAGACAGGATAGAAAGCAAAGTGGAGAAATCTCTGGGATTGGATAAAAAGGTAAAATGGAGAGAGACATACTTCTTTTGCATTGGTGAATATAGGATAATTAACAATTAATATTTTTAGTACACAGAGATTGTATGTGGGAAAACAAGATAACAGTGATGGGTTCTGTGGTCTCTGGTTCTGGTTGGAGGTTGTACCCAGAGGAATCTGAAAAAAAGAGATTACTCTGACCTTCCAAAGGTATGTTGTCATAGGTGCAAAAAAGGCAATAGGCATGCTCAGTTAAGGTAAAGATTGACCTTGGTCAAGGAAGATTTTGGCCTAGGACATGACTACCTACCATGACTCACTTTTAGTTAAAGGGGTTTCCATTTTAGTCCTTCTTATTTTAGGCTTCTTTTGACCAATCTTTTTTTCTGTCCAATCTATTAGGCACTTCACCATCTATCTCAAAACTAATTATAATATGGTTCTGCTTTTCTGTAAGAACTCCCTCAGATGTTCATGAATCTTGGCTCTACACAAAATGACCACTTTCTCCACACACTGGTAGGGATTACTATTCATGTCCCATAAGGCCAGATTTACAATAGTAAATCAAATAGTAAAGTACTATTTTAGCCATTTCTCTGTTTAGGGGCCTTCACTTTATTTCTGATTTTTTACTATTATAGGTTAGAATTAATAAATTTGTGCATAAATTGTTATCACCATTCCTAATAATTTTTCTCAAGCTAGATTCTTGGAAGTATGACTCCCAAACCTGAAAATATGATCAATTTGAGTCCTTTAAACTTATAAACATATCATAATTTTTTAACTGATTGATAAATATGTTTTTATAATTTTGTCACTGAGGCTATTTTATTTTCCCATTACCAAAATAATTGATAATTTTAGATCAACTAAATAACAATAAAGTGAACAAATTGCTTCTTATTAATTACTTGAAATTACTATAAGACCAATGTTGATTTTCCTTCTTCTGTTTAAAGTACAAGCAATGCTTTTTTTTTTTTTTTAAAGGAAATTGCCAATAATCAAAGAATAGATTTCTGGTCTGGTCTACAAATTTCCACATTACAAAAACTAGAAGAGATAAAGGAAAAAATACCCACGGGCATCTTCATCAAAGCTAGTTGCAAAGGTACCTCGTGGTGCAGAAGTGGGGGTGAGGTCAATCACCAAAGGCCATAACTGGAGGTAGCAGCTCTTGTTTCATGCCTGAATGTAAACCTGGACCATTGTTGAGGATTACCTGGTTGGGATCTATTTCATATGTTAAGGATATTACATATATTATCCTAGGATAGTCCATATATTATATTAGATACTAGTGGCCCGGTGCACGAAATTCATACATGGTGGGGGAGAGGGAATTCCACTCAGCCCAGCCTGCACCCTCTCCAATTGGGGACCCCTCAGGGGATGTCCAACCACCTGTTTAGGGCCGGGGATCAGTCCTAAACCAGCAGTTGGACATCCTTCTCGCAATCTGGGACTGCTGTCTCCTAACCACTCACCTGCCTGCCTGATTGCCCCTAACTGCCTCTGCCTGCTGCCTGATCACCCCTAACTGCCCTGCCCTGCTGGCCTGATCTCACCCCCAACTGCTCTCCCCTGCCATCATGATCACCCCTAACTGCATCTGCCTGCCTGATTACCCCTAACTGCCCTCCCCTGCCGGCCTGATCTTGTCCCCAAAGGCCCTCCCCTGCCAGCCTGATCGCACCACCAACTTCCCTCCCTTGCTGGCCTGGTTGCCACCAACTGCCTTCCCCTGCCGACCTGATCTCGTCCCCAACTGCCTTCCCCTGCAGGCCTGATCACACCCCAAACTGACCTCCCCTGCTGGCCTGATTGCTCCTAACTGCCTCTACCTCGGCACCCACCACCATGGGCTTTGTCCAGAAGGAAATCGGACATCCAGAAGATGGCCGGTTGACCCGGCCTAATTAGCATATTACCCTTTTAGTAATATAGATAGATGATATAGGATTGGATTGCTTAAATGGTGGGGGGGGGGGGAGCTTTTTTCAGCAGGAGATGCTCTTGGAAGACAAAAATACATAATCCCTATATCTGGACTGATAGCCAGCCATATGCACTATACTGCCAAACTGGTCATTAAAAAACTGAACCACTTTCTTACACCTTACACTAAATAGCTGTTGCCCTAAAAACCCCTCCTCAGGCCCCACCTTAGGTTCTGCCTTCGCAGTTCACCCAGATTAGGTTCTGATTGGTCAGTTTCTATGCCAGTCAGTGTCATAAGCTCTGCCTCCTAGGCAGCTATTGGCTCCTCACATTTCACTCAGATTTTGTTTTGACTGGATGGTTTCTATGCCAGTCAGCGTCAAAAGCTCCTCCTCCTAGGCAGCCATTGGCTCCTCACACTTCACCCAGATTTGGTTCTGATTGGTTGGTTTCTATGCCAGTCAGCATCTCCGGGCCTATCAACAGGCCTGATCAGAGAGGCAGGGCTGATCAGCAGCTGCCACAGAGGCTACGGATCAGACTCTGCCTCTCTCTTTGGGCCTCTCTCCGGGCCTGATCTGCAGCCCCCTTGGCAGTCAGTGGCAGTAGCTGGTCGGTCGAGCCTTGGTTGTTTTGGATGTTACAGACCCTGGGTTTTTATATATTAGGATTACATAAATTAAGCTTAGTAGGGAAATAGGTAAAATATTAGTAAGGTGATAGGAATAGGTAATAGGTGATAATGAAGAAATATAATAAAAATACAGTATATTCTATATTATATTATGATATTATACAATTATATTATTATTATATATTCTATCAATTATAATTATGTTATATTGTAGTTATAGTATAACCTATACTAATAGCCTAGGTCATCATGCCCTGATGCTGTGATGCCCTCACACTGTCACAAGATGGCTGCACGCACAGTGGAGGCAGGGCCTGGAGGCTGCCTCACACAGCAAGGCCTGGGGGTCCCATGGCTCTGCCACCTTGTGCAGAGGAGGTGAGTCACAGCGGAGAATCCCTGCTGGCTCATGCAGAGGAGGCGGGTCATGTGGCTCCGTGTGCCACAGAGGTGGTACCCCCAGCTCTGGCCTACCTCTTTGGGGCAATCCATCAAGGAGCCCCGGATGGGTGGGCAGGCCTACCTCTTTGGGGCAGTTGATTGCAGGGCTCCCGCACTGTGAGAGGGCATAGGGCAGGCTGGGCCCCCCCGCCAAGTGCACAATTTTCATGCACCAGGCCTCTAGTTATAATTAATATAATATGTGTTAAGGTATTATATATTTTAAAATATATATATGTATATGTATTATATATATGAACATATATTCTTCTATATTTTAAAGCCTCTAGTGAGTTCATGAATATTGTAGTCTTGCTTTAACTTATTTTGTGTTGTTTTATGTCTTTCTCCTAAACTAAGATGATAGAAAACTTAAGGGCAAAGAAAGATTTGGTTTCTCCACTCCCCACTGCCAACACCATCTTTCACAGCTGCAGACTTAGCCTTCTGCACATACATGGTTCCCAGAAATGGTCGAACTTAGCAATTCTGAGGGTCACAGACCAGGAATATGGTTTGCTTGACTCTGTCATTTAAGTATAATAGGCAATAGGTATGTTCTGAAGTGAAAAACAGAAAGGATTTTAAAAGAAAAAGAAATAATAACTATTGAGTAATTATTTCTCATGTAAAGCTGGCCTCATCACCCTCCTAGTGTGCAGAGGAAGTGGTCACTTCTCATTTCAGAAAGTCATCTTTCCTACTACACTCTTCCAGTAGTCACAGCTATAACGGTTTGAGTGGTATTTGCTGACACCAAATAAATAAGAGACATAAAGTTAAATGAAATAGTGAAACATCCACTACAAATTACTAGGCACTCAACAGGCAGAACGATCCCCTTTTTACTTTGTAATCAAGTAGAAGTTTATACCCTTCAAACTATCATGCTGTTACAAATGGGATGAATGCAGAAAAGAAATAGCACCGAGGAAGATAACAGAAAGTTAAGGGTATGAACAACAATAGTAGGATATAAATAATCAATGACGTGAATGGGCAGAGAAAACACTGCAGAAAACCCTGTTTAAGAACATTTGTGGTAAAATACTTAAAAATATACAAAGACCTTAGGTGGGATTGGCTATAAAAGAGAGAGGACATCCCTGAAAGAAACTAAGATTTGATTGCACGTTTGGTTTCTGACTCCTTCTTGCTACTTATAAATTGGTGAGTTACTTATTCTTTCTTCTTCACACTTGTAAAATGGGGTTTATGGTATTTACTTAGATGAATTAAACAATTAACTGACTTAATTTATGTAGAAGGTTTAGCACAGTGCCTGGCCTATAACTATGTTATCATAATCAAAATAGATGCCATTTATTCAAATTGATGAAAAAACACTTAATTTGCATGTAGTAAATGATGGCTATTATTAGTCTAAAACACTTATTTTATCATTAAAGTCCTAACTTTTAAAAAACTTTAAATTACAGAAATACCAGAACCAGGTATATTCTTTCTATCAGGAGATGTGGGGAGTAATATTAACTAATATTATTAAACTAGAGGCCCGGTGCACAAAAATTTGTGCACTCAGAGGGGTTGCTCAGCCTGGAGGGGTGCTCACAGTCTAGGACCCCTCGGGGGATGTCCACCTGCCAACTTAGGCCCACTCCCTGGGGGGTTGGGCCTAAGCTGGCAGTCAGACATCTTTCTGGCAACCAGGGAACCCTCTGGGGATGTCCGACTGCGGCTTAGGCCCACTCCCCTGCGGCCACCTCTGTGGAAGGTGTGATTCTGGGACCGCCATGGCTGGCCTGGTGGTACAGGCTCGCTGGCCCTGCCCCCTACCCACTGGTTGTTCCTGCAGGTCATTCTGGAAGGTCATTCCGCTGTCCAATCTAATTAGCATATTAGCTCTTTATTATATAGGATATACAAAACTAAATAGGGATTATTACAAAACTAAAATTTTAAAAAGACCAACAGCATACATAATAAGTGTCATGTACATGAATTAAGAGCTTATGTGTTTATAGAATCCACTAAAGTTACTATAAATAAATTTGTATGAAGGCTGTGTCTCCCTCATATTTTCTTGTGCAACTATTTAAAAATCCCTAAAATTTGTTTTATTTGCTTTTCATTCAGTTATAATTTTAATATAATGATTTAGGTTAATTTTGTAACATCTATCAAAGCTATCCCTACAACTTTTAAAATAATCTTAAAATAAGGGGCAAAAGTTTATGACTAAGTTGTGCTATATTTTTTTGAGAGAAAAAAAGAGAAATCTAATCTTAATAGGTTTGAATAAAATTGGAACTCTGAACAGATAACAGATGAAGAGCTTATGTATTTTGTGTTTTTCCTCCAAGACTGTGTAATACATCATTCATCTAAGTATCTCACAACATGGGGTAACACACTGTGTTAGAAAAAGTTACAGTTAGGAACAAGTTATATGAAGCATATGTTGCTTTCATTATAGTATGTATACAGTAGATGAGAAAAGGGGTTTCAAATCTTTTAACTTCTCATTACCTCAGTCTGTCATTTACTAAACCTATCGAATAAAAGAGAAACATGCAAATTGACCGTACCTCCACTACACCCACAAGCCATGCCCAACAGCCAATCAGGAGCGACTATGCAAATTAACCCAAGAAATATGGCAGGAGCCACAGAGCTGGAGAGAGCAGGAGGCTTGGGTTGCCCCTGGTGATGGAAGAAAGCCAAGCTTTCCGCCCACCCTGGCCTGCCCTGGCCTCCACTCAAGGCTACAAAGTTTCAATTATAGAAGATAAATAAATCCCAGATACCAGGGCCTCCACTTGGGTTGCCGGGGGTGTGTGGCCAGCCTGGAAACCACCACAGGCCCCTCACCCAGGCCACCCCATGCCCCAAGAGAACCCCCACCCTGATCCAGAACACGCTTCAGGGCAAACCAGCTGTCCCCCACCATGTACCAGGCCTCTATCCTATCTAATAAAAGAGTAATATGCAAATTGACCATCACTCCAACACACAAGATGGCTGCCCCCATGTGGTCAAAGATGGCTGCCCCCATGTAGACACAAGATGGCTGCCACAAGATGGCCAGCAGGGGAGGGAAGTTGGGGGGAACCAGGCCTGCAAGGGAGGGCAGTTGGGGTGATCAAGCCTATAGGGGAGGGCAGTTAGGGGTGACCAGGCTGGCAGAGGAGGGAAGTTGGGGGTGACTGGGCCTTCAGGGAAGAACAGTTGGTGGGGGGGACCCAGGCTTGCAGGGCAGTTAGGGATAACCATGCCGGCAGGGGAGGGCAGTTAGGGGCAATCAGGCTGGCAGGGAAGCAGTTAGGCATCAATCAGGCTGGCAGTAGAGTGATTAGGGGGTGATCAGGCTGGCAGACAGAAGCGGTTAAGGGCAATTAGGAAGGCAGGCAGGTTAGCAGTTGGGAGCCAGCAGTCGTGGATTGTGAGAGGGATGTCCGACTGCCCATTTAGACCCGATCCTATTGGGATTTGGCCTTAACGGGCAGTTGGACATCCCTCGAGGGGTCCCACATTGGAGAGGGTTCAGGCTGGGCTGTGGGACCCTGCACCCATGCACGAATTTCATGCACCGGGCCTCTAGCCTATATATAAAAGCCTAAGCAACCATCTGACCATTCAACCGTCCAGTCAGTAGCTATGACACACACTGACCATCAGGGGGTAGATGCTCAACACAGCGGCTGCTGACCTGCGGTGACTTGTCAGCTGTGGTTCTCGGGTGATGCACACGGAACCAGAGAGGAGGGAAGCCCGATTCTGGGGTGTGTCACCTGAGAACTGCCCTCTCACAATCTAGGACCCCTCGGAGAGCCGGTTTTGGCCCAATCCCCGCAGGCCAGGCTGAGGGACCCCACTGGTGCACGAATCCCTGCACCAGGCCTCTAGTACAAAATAAAATCAAAGCAATCTGTAGAGACAAAAGTTTGAGACTAAATTACTGCCAATTTTCCATTAATTCATTACCTGCACATTGAATTACATATGATCTAATATTTTCCTTTAAAACTATTAAAAGTCATGAGTCACCTCTAATGTGCCCCAAGAATATAAAACTAGTAACTAACCAGACCAGTGGTTGGCAAACTGCGGCTCGCAAGTCACGGTTTGCCGCTCTGTTGACTAATGAGTTTGCCGACCACTGACCTAGACTCTTGATTCCAATAATTACAGGCTGTTGTTGCTCGCAAGCCACAGTTTGCAGACCACTGAACCAGACCAATAGCAGGAGAGAGAACATTCCTTTCGCTAATATGACAGAGGATAAATTCAAATTTTTAGCTTCATATTTTAATGTCTGAATAATCTCTCTAACATTAATGTTCCCATATAGTTCTCCAAAAGGCTCTTGTCACATTCCATGAATACCTCTTTCCTTCATGATTATCAAGTGTATTTTTCTCTTCCCTGCTCTTGAATCTCCCCTTCTGTGATCTACCCTTCAGGAGCTTTCTTTTCCTTGAAACTTTCTAGGTAATTGCAACTGACCATGTTAGTTTGCTCTTATATGTAATACCCCAAGATTTCCATGTTTCTTTCTGTGATTGTTTTTTTTTTTTTTTTTTTTTTAGAAAATTGATCTTATGGGTTGGAATCATCTGTGGTTTGTGGTGTTGGTTATTTCATTTTATTTTTAATATTTTTATCCCTTGAATATATACCATGTTGCATTGCTCTGAAAGACAATCTTTATAACATAGTTTCTCCTAACTTCTATATGCTATAGCACATGTTCTTAAGAGATAACATATTTTATTATTTTTGTTTTGTTTTAATTAAATCTTTGTTGTTAAAATATTACATATGTCCCATTTCCCCCATTGATCCCATCTAACCTGCCCATACCCACCACCCCAGGCCTTCACCACCCTATTGTCTATTTCCGTGGGTTATGGATATATGCATACAAGAAGATATAACATATTTTAAACACATATTTGTTAATTATTAATTATGTAATTTCAATCAATGATAATGTGATCAGAAAAAGTCTTAACTAAATAGGTTAATTTTATTACACTAACCAATATGGCTTCAAAAATTATATTTAAATATGAGAAATGGTGATAGAAAAAATAAAAAACAAAAATAAATAAATATGAAAAAAATATATTTTTAAATGGAGCCCACAAAATTTCCCTTGTTGCACTTGGTCTACATCAAAGGGATTTATTCTTTTCATTCTTTTAAATAGAATATACTTATTTATACTCCAACTTTTTCTAAAATACATTTGTAATTGTAACTATGGAGGCTTTTTCAAGAGGAGAAAATATCAACATCTTTTACACTGTAATAGAGTAAGGAAAAGTGACTATAAAGCAATAATGATCTTAAATATCTTAATTTGACATTCCTCAGAATCTTGACTTTGTGTTGAGTACAAGAAACATTCCCTAGTTTGAAGTAAAATAAGAGTCAAAATACGAACTAGAGCAGACAATATGAACAATAAATGGCATCTAAGAATATTCTGAGAAAAAATGTGCAATATAATTGGTCAGAGAGGAATATCTGAGATCTGATGAATTTCACAAGTCAAAGAAAATATGTGTTTACTGAGCACCTGCTACATGCAGAGCACTGTCAGCACTTTTGTGCAACTTGTTTGTCATAAACCCCCAAGAACACTGTACTACCATTTTTATTTTATATATCATGAGGAAATCACTGCTCACAAAACTTAAATAATTTTCCTGCTGCTAACAAGCAAGTAAACTATGAAATTTAAAGTCATACAGATTCAACTAGAGTGCAATGTCATTTTTATTACATTATATCTCTTTTTAAGGAATTTACAATTTGATAACATTTCAGAACTTTTGGTAAAGTTCTTATCAACTTCTATAGGAGCAACATTAAAAAAAAAGGATATACTGCTGCTGTACAATTTCCTTTGGGAATTCATAGGAAAATTGGATACATCAACATAAGAGAATTAATAGTGTGGGAACTTGGAAATAAAAGGGCCTGAGACTCGTCCCTTTCCTATTGGGAAAGTTCAGGGGAAGAAGCAACCTCAACCAGATCTCTTTTGTAAATATGCTCTTGACCTTGACTCAAGCTCCCTTATGAACATAATATGGTGTTTATATAGAAGAGAGAAATCCCTATCTGTTCAATAGTTATATTGGGATATATCTGGAGAGTTGCATTGCAATACTGTAAACTAACCCAGCATGGCTGTTCTATGCTGCAGGGCTGCCTGGAGAATTGGGATTAGTACTAGTAAATAACATAATTACCAGTGTACAAAAGAGATTTCATCCCAAAATTAAGTGGACCTCTTTGTGAACAAAGATATCCTGAAAAAAAGAGGACACGGTTGAATGGTGTGCATTGGTTTCCATGTTTTCCAGAAAGGACTGTTTCATCTGTACTTGAGATTTGCCGGTATCCTCTGGATCATTAGTAATTGGTGCTGGATAGGGAGCTGGATTCCTCAGAATCTGCTCTGAGGATTTCACCCACTGTGCTCTCATAAAATTCAAGACAAACATGGAGAGAAGGGAGACTATTGGTAAGAGAGAATGCCAGGAGAAGCCTCAAAGCAGTCCTGCTTTCCCATTGTCAGCTAGTTATCTATAAGTGAATCACCCGTGACATAGTCAATGTATTTAAAGGCAATTCATTAGGCTGACCTTTCCTCTACATACTTCAAGATAACAGGTCTCTCCTACTTAGCAGTAATGTGTGACTAAATAGTGTCTATAAGTAATAACTATGACTAAATAATGTCTGTAAGTCTACAAGCCCTCTTAAATTGGTCTAACTCATTCGAGGGCAATTGAATTATCTTAAAATTAATTGTTGGCCCTAACCGGTTTGGCTCAGTGGATAGAGCATCGACCTGGGGACTGAAAGGTCCCAGGTTCAATTCCGGTCAAGGGCATGTACCTTGGTTGCGGGCACATCCCCAGTAGGGGGTATGCAGGAGGCAGCTGATAGATGTTTCTCTCTCATCGATGTTTCTAACTCTCTATCCCTCTCCCTTCCTCTCTGTAAAATATCAATATAATATATTTTTTAAAAATTAATTGTTGGATGAGCATATAGAAAGCCTTCCAGTGACTCCCAGAAATAACTCACTAGCTATGAATCTATAATTCTGACACTGCATATAATTTTTTAGAAAAAATGTCTTCATGTAAGTCCTATCCTAATATGTGCGTTTAAGCCTGTGAAGGTATAAATTTTACAAATTTCAGGATCAGTTCACTTTGAAGATTAAAGAATTAAGCTTGCTGTGAGAACAACATGGCCTTCTAGCAGTGTGAAACTGACATACCTCCAATATCCGACACAGTAAACAAGCAAATACGTGGCAGGAATATTTCCAAATTCTAGCCACATCAATGTGATCCTTGACCTTAAATGGTTTATAGAAAAGTGAACTCAATTTAATCACTGCTCACTGGTCTCCTGCCATTGATGAGAATCATTAACCAATTTCAAATTTAGAAATCTCTGTAGAGGTATTTCTCCTCTCTCTACAACTTCCCAGCTATGCATGATGCATAAACATTGTCATCTGGAAAACACCTCCATGGCAAACACTGTTTACAATTTAAGACAGCTGCCTTTGTGGTTTATTATTTGGGGTTAGTATTTAAAACCACTGTTATTTTGTACAGTACCTTAATACACAGCATGTCTCTCTTGATGGACAGGCAAATGGACAATTTTCTGTACCTCTACTTTAACTGCTGCAGAGGATGGTACCAGGGTGCCCCAAAGTGACTTTGGTACATGTCATGCAGCTTGTAAGCCTGTATTTTATAGCAGACTATGTCAAATGGCCCCACTAAATTTAGTGAAAAATCTACCCAGAAACTTTACGTGATAACAATAATAAACAGAATGGAATATTTCATAAATATCTGACAATACTCTAATTGTATTGGTACTTTTAAAAAATTTATCTTTATTGTTGAAAGTATTACAGATGTCCTCTCTTTATTCCCCCACTGACCCCCTCCACCCCTGGCACTTTTAAATATTTATTATGTCTGATTATTTTATAAAGTTTTAAATTCCTAACTACAAAATATTTTTGAAATACATATCTTTATTGGTCAGTTCTTAAATAAGATTAAGGTGTAGATAGATATATAATATTTTATTATTTTAAGTGAAAATTATATTTTAAATTAAGATTATTTTTGTCACCTGGCATCATACTAATTTAGAACATCTTTTGTTGTAAACATAGACATTGAGTTGTAATGTATTCCAATTTGTGTTTTTATAAGATACTAGAGGCCCAGTGCATGAAAATTCATGCACTGGAGGGGGGTTTCTCAGCCAGCCCTGCTCCCTCTCACAGTTCAGGAGCCCTTAGGGGTGGGAGGTGACCCGGCGATCAGGGGAAGATGACACCCCATCACACCTCTGCTGCTGCCACTGCCAGCAGTGCAAGCCTCGGCCAGCCCTGGTTACCTGAGCCTCAGGCAGCCCTGGGTGGTTGGGCAGCCGCCATATGAGGCTTGCCTGAGCCTTGGGCCGGCCCTGCGTAGCTGCAGGACTGAGGGGACTGGGGGACTCTGGAGGCAGGCGCACAGAATGGCTGTGCACCTGCCGCCCCGGCAGGACTGAAGGCACTGGGCGGTGCCATCTTGTGGCTGTGGGCGCTGCCATCTTTGAGGGCAGGGCAGTCAATTAGCATATTCCCTCTTTATTGGCTGTGGGTAATGCCATCTTTGAGGATGGGGCAGTCAATTAGCATATTTCCTCCTTATTGGCTGTGGGCACTGCCATCTTTGCAATGGAGTGTGGGTTAATTAGCATATTCCCTCTTTATTAGATAGGATGTA
The DNA here is from genome assembly GCA_026230045.1 of Corynorhinus townsendii. Taxonomy (NCBI): domain Eukaryota; kingdom Metazoa; phylum Chordata; class Mammalia; order Chiroptera; family Vespertilionidae; genus Corynorhinus; species Corynorhinus townsendii. Next base: position 135,780,487 of record JAPDVU010000004.1, read on the forward strand.
GTGACTGTTTTGTAGTAGCTTATCTTCAGATCAGTTATCACTTTTGGTAGAGTATAGATAATCATGTCAATTAGATCTTCATGGTTTTTTATTAAATGTATTGAGGTGACATTGGTCAAATGAACATACAGGTTTCAGGTGTGGGTTTCTATGCAACAAGATCTATATATCACAGTGTGCCTACTGCCCCCTTCCCTCTGGCAACCACCACAGTATTTTTGTGTTCACACATTTCAGTTTTATATCCCACATATGAGTGAAATCATATGGTTCTTAGCTTTTTCTGACTGAATTATATCAATTAACATAATATTCTAAAGATCTATCCCAGTGGTCGGCAAACTGCAGCTCGTGAGCCACATGCGGCTCACGAGCCATGGTTTGCCACTCTGTGGACTAATGAGTTTGCTGGCCACTGGGATAGGGGCTAAATCACAAGGAACAACAACAGCCTGTAATTATAAGAATCGAGAGTCTAGGTCAGTGGTCGGCAAACTCATTAGTCAACAGAGCGGCAAACAGTTTGCTGACCACTGATCTATCCATGTTGTTGCAATGGGGCTATTTCATCCTTTCTTATGGCTGAATACTATTCCATTGTGTACATGTATCACATTTTATTTACCCAGCCCTCTATTGCAGGACACTTTGGTTGTTTCCATGTCTTGGCCAATGTGAATAATGCTGCAATGAACATAGGGGTGCATCTATCTTTGTGAGTACATGATTTCAAAGTTTTTGATATACTCAGGAGAGGGATTACTGGGTCATATGGTAGCTCTATTCTTAATATTTTGAGGAATCACCCTTCTGCTTTCTGTAGTGGTTGCTTCTCTCTACATTTCTACCAGCAGGGAATGAGGGTGGGAATGTAGACTCATTACAAGGTAGCTAAAAATTATATGAGACTGAGATGGAATTCTGTATGTATAGCATTTGTAATCACAGCAAACTGATTTTTTTAAAAAAAATTGTATAAGTTTATATTTACTCCACACCATATTTTAAAAAGGATACGAAGTGCCTTAAAATGTATAAATGAGATTGTAAATAAGCTTTTACATAGTGCAAAGAAAACTAAAGAATGAAAGATAAAGTAGAAGCCACAACAGGTTATGTTACCTAATACCCCTGCCTAGAGTCCTTTGTCCCTTCTACAATTCCTGTGCATTATCCCATTTGATTCTTAACACAGTCCTATAAAGTGGAAAGACTAATAACTAACCCAATTTTAAGGTGAAGAAAATGAGGTGCAAAGAGCTTAGACGATCTTCCCAAGTAAAGATAGGCTGGGAGCAGAGCTAAATTTCCCAACTTCTAGCCCAGTGCTCAGTTTCTGATGCCTGGGATGCCAGGATGGGAGAGACGCAGGGAAAGCAGGGAGGGGTGGCCCACTGAACGCTTTTTTGGCCTGTCTTGAGGTTCCAGTCCTTCTGTTGCTTGCTAACTCCCTGGTGCCCCTGCCAGAGCTGATGTCCTCCTCCACTCCTCTCCTCACCCACAGGGAGTCTCATTCCAACCTGCTTCTTACCTAGCATAGTCATTCTACCTGTTTATCATGAAAATCACCAAGTCCATTTTCAGGACCCGCAGGGGCTAATTCTTGGCCAAGTAAAGACCAGCTCAGTGTATATGTTTAGGATTAGATATATGTATGTATGTTAAGGTAAATCACGAACCAAAGGTCATAATTATAGGGAATGAAGTTCCTCATAATTATAGGAAATGAAGTCATAATTATAGGGAATGAAGTCTCAATAAAATAGAAATCCTTCTAATAACAGGGCTGTCTATACCCAGAGTGGGCTGGGCACATGTAGGGAGGCACTGCTGGGTAATAGGTTCCCATCCCTGCAGCAGCTCCATAAGGCTCATTGTCCACCTGTCAGGGACAGGCTGGGCAGGGTCTCGGCCTCTGACTCTGCTTCCAATTCCTCCAGATTTTAGGGAATTCTTGTGTGTGTGTGTGTGTGTGTTTTCTCTTACAAACTTTTTGCTATGTGGTGTTATAGTAAATATAACATAAACAAATACTGGATTAAAAACAAATTAGGCTCTTTTCATTCAAGACCATATTGTATTTTCCCTCTTATTATTACCCATCATGGAAAGGGCCCTGTAGCTGCTGGTCCTGACATATTCCGGACCCTGTAGCTGCCTCTTGCAATAGTGGCTGCTACTCCAGATAATTGTTCCTCAAGTGATAATGGCTGCCTCTCGCCATGGCAGCTGACGCTGGAGATTCCAGCTGCATCTCATGATAGTGCCTAGCCAGTTAGCTGCCTGTCCCCATATTGTCTGGCCGGTAGTACCTATTGTGTTTTTGTGCAGCCCCATAGCTGCATGTCATGAGAGTTAGGGGATTTTAAGGAAATACATGCCCAAGTGTAGCTCTAGCCCTGCCTCATCCTTCTCAGGCAAACTTTCACAAGAGTTAACATCTTCATAAAAAATGTGACTACCGTGGGAGAATTCCCCAGGCCTGCTGGGATGGGGGAGACATTTTTTACTGTATTTTTATTGCTGACACTATTACCCATGTCCCCGTTTCCTGCCCCTCACTTGACCCACCTCCACCCACCCTCTGGCCATCACCACTCTGTTGTCTGTGTCCATGGGCTATGCATATGTGTTCTTTGGCTAATATCCTCACCTTCTTTCATCCAGCCCTCCTCTCACTCCTTCTCTCTGACAGCTGTCAGTCTGTTCTCTGAATCCATGAGTCTATTTGCACTTTGTTTGTAAGTTTATTTTGTGCATTAGATTTCACATACGAGTGAAATCATGTGGCACTTACCTTCCCCTGAGTGACTTATTTTACTTAGTATTACTTATTATTACTTAGTATAATACCCTCCAGTCCCATCCATGATGTCATAAAAAAATAAATAAATAAGATTTCCTTTTTTATGGCTGCATAGTATTCCATTGTGTAAATGTACCACATTTATTATCCATTCATCTACCAAAAGAGAAACTAGGAAAATCCCATTTACTATTGCAACAACGACAAAAAAGTTACCTAGGGATAAATTTAACCAAGGAGGTAAAAGACCTGCATACAGCAAACTGATTATAGCATCTTCACATCTCCCCAGATTCATTAATCTCAGAAATTTAGAGATGTGTAGGACCAGAGTCCAACCTCTCATCAATGGTAAGAGTCATTTCTTTCCATAATAAACCCAAGCAAATGCCACTTAGCTTCTACTGTAATGCTTTTATATCAGAAAAATCATCATGTCCCGAGAAAATTTTGTGGGACAATTCTAATGATTAACAATTGTTGGCTTTGTTAGTGTTAAGAAAGTCCTATCCTAGTAATCACTGAGCCCTCCCTGGCCAACAGATAGCTCAGTGGCTTAGAGCATCAACCAAATATACCAAGGTTGCAGGTTTGATCCCTGGTCAGAGCACATACACAGAAGCAACCAATGAATGCATAAATAAGTGGAACAACAAATCAGTCCCTCTCTATCTCAAATTTTAAAAAAATTATAAAAAAAAGAAATAATTCTACATTATTGAATAAGAGCACCAGAAATGGACTTTCCCATTCATAACAGGTCCAATATATCTCAATTGCTTCTCTCTCTCTCTCCCTCTCCCTCTCTCTCTCTCTCTCTCTTTCTCTACCTCCTTCCCTCCCTCCCTCCCGCCTTCCCTCCCTTAAGGATAGTGGTCAACCTAAAGCTGGAAGCTTACTGAGCCTGTAGTTTGGCAAGGAAGCATTAACAACAACCAGTATTCTATCTTTCAGTGGGTGTATTTATCAGATGTCAGTGATGCCAACCACCTCTGTAAGGAAGGAGAAGATAATAAAACTTTCCTGAGTCACTATGTCACTAGAATCATGTATCTTCCTGCCTTTACTTGATACAACAAGCCTGTGGGATTGAGATTGTATACCATATTTTACTGCTGAAGAAGCTGAAGTTTGCAAAGGTTAAGTAACCTTTTCAGAACTACAGGAGGCCAGTATATTGAAAAAAAATGGAGGGGAGTATTTGGTTCCAACACTAAAATTGATTCCAATGTATAACAGAAAAACAAAATAAAGGAAGGAAGGAAAGAAGAAAGGAAGGAAGGTAAAACTTAGAACTATGACCAAGCATAAACAAAGAGACTTGATAAAGTGACTTAGTCATTTTGAAATATCATTGATTGGAAAAATTAAGATTTAGAAATCAAAAAGGGACAGCACAATGTCAAAACCATTATATGAACATAAATTTTTAAGAGGAAATTCACAGGGGGTTAGGAAATCAGTGAACTAAAAAGCAGTCTAGAAAATCAGTGCCTTGGGCTTTGTAATGCCTGTTAGGTATAAATCAAAACAAAAGCAAAGAACAATGACCATTTATATCAATAAAAGAAATGGAACTCAGAGATATCAATAGAAAACTATAATCCAAAGAAGTGATATGGATCTACAATGAAATAAAATTTGATAGTTTAAGAAATTAAATGGGTTGTCAAAACCAACCTAACACACAAACAGTGCAGCCCAGGTTCAAGGTGTATTAGAGCATTGATAAGCATAAGCAGGCTCACTCATCTAAAAATACCCAATCACCAATTTAAAATCTTCTCCACCAGAATCACTGAGTATAGCATGGATAATTTGAAAATAAATCATCCTCCCATCCACCAACACAGTGTAGTTTGTCAAACACAATCAGCACAAAACTCCAAGGATTTGAAGCATAGGGTAAATAACACATACAAGGATGAAGAAATAAAAAACAGTTCCCAAGAGATTGTCGTTTGAGATTTAGATGGGAAAGGTATTCAGAAGAATGATGACCAGATTGTCCTTTAAGTCCAGGTCCCAAGAACCAGTTCTTCATATATAACTTCCAATAATTCCTGGAAATGTGTCCATTATTTATAATACATGACAGTCAATCAAACAAGTCATGCAATTTTCCCTATAAGCTTCCTTGTAATTAGGAGAGCAGTTTTTCTTTAACAAAATTCCTGACTCAAATACTGTTCATTATATTTCATATTTTAAATTGTTCATTCCTTGAGAAATAATTGAATAACATTGTTGGACTGTAAAACAAATAAGCATTAGAGGGAATAAGCAAAGACATAAACAGGAAACCCAGGAGATCAATCTTGGATTTATATTCATATTCTAATTTATTTGTTCTAAAGTATTATAGTATTGTAGGCTCCATGAAAAAATACTTTTCAAGTAATTAGGGTTACCAAATATAGGACCATATACAGCAATAGTCCTTGGGCATAATACACTCTAGTTCAGAGTTTTACCACTATGTTAGCAAGGAACAAACATTTACTAATTGTTGCATTGACTTCAAATTACCATACTGGCATAGGGCCTGTGAATAATGAGTATGGATTTGAAAAACCATGCCACAGATAATTAAAATAGAAAAACACTATCCACTAAATTAAGAATTCATTTTAGCCAACCACTTATAATCATTTATATCAGATGTAGCTTCTCTATAATAATAAAGTGTGAAATGGTTAAAGGTTCTAAAGTATTTTGCAAGAACTTGAAAAAATAGGAGCCTGTTCAAATAAAGATTAGCAACATGTGTCTGAATCACTTCCTTACAATTTTAAATGTGTTCTTTATAAAACAATCTAGATTTCATAAAAATAATGTAATATAATCACACAATCTACTATATATCAAAGTTACTATCTAAGTTACTGGTTAGCTTTGAGTCAGCTTCATAATAGATTATGAAATAACTTAAGAAACACTTTAAGATAATAATTAAACAACCCCAGAAAGTTATCAACAATTTCAATTAAAATCTATATAAACATACATGTGCTATACCTGTAAAGTTAAAATAAATCTTGAAGTTTTCTAAATTGTTGATGCTTCTACTTCTCAAACATGCCTATTTTTAATTTTTTCACATTGACTTCCAGATCTTGTCCATATTCGTGTATAAGGTTACAATCATAGATATTATATATATCCTTACGTTAAGCCATATGGCTTTATCATTTTTACCTACAAATATGCCAATTGCATGTGGTTTAAGCCACCCTTTCCACCATTTCACATTACTATATTTTCTTATTTACTCAAATTAATGTGTATCACCATATTTTCCCAAATTTGTAGTTTAACAAAAGAAGAAATTGTCTCTGTAAGTAATTTAATAAATAAATGCTGAAATGTTTACCCCAAGAGTCTTAAAAAGTAATGTCAGCTTTTTTCAATTTCCAAAATTAGTTTGACTGAGAATATGCCAAAAAAGGGAAAACCAAGATGGCGGCATAGGTAAGCACCTAAATGCTGCCTTGCACAACAATTTCAAAACTACAACTAAAAGACAGAACGGACACCATCCAGAACCACAGGAAAGCTGGCTGAGTGGAAATTCTACAACTAGAAGGAAAGAGAAAAGCTCACGGAGAATTGGAGCAACGGCAAAGGGTTGAGGTATGGCAAAGGGTCTTTGTGCGCGCAGAAGGAAGGGCGGCTGAGAGCCTGGCTGACTTTCTCTGGCGGGAGGGGGAAGGAAGCCCCTGACTGCACTGAACCCCAGTTCTGACTGCACTGAACCCCAGTTCCAGGCAAAACCTCGTGGACCCAGGCTCAGACAGGGGGAGTCTGGACAGTCAGGTAGAGAGAAAGGCACTCGGAGACTCGGAGACCTGGGGGAGAGCCGGGGGAGCCCCGGTGGGCAGGGGTCTGGAGGCGCGTGCCAGTGCGCACAAAGACTGCGGAGGTTGCCACAGGCTCTTCCTAGCAGAAGGGAGTCGGAAGCTCCTGACTGCACTGAGCCCCAGTTCTGACTGCACTGAACCCCAGTTTCAGGTGATCCCCTGGGGACCCACGCTCTTGCCGGGAGGAAATCTGGATTCTCAGGCAGAGGCTTGGGAGGCGGGGAAGGCAGAGGTCTGGAGGCGCGTGCGAGCAAGTGCAGGTCTGATGGGAAGCCAAGACTGTCTGCTCTGCCCTGAGACTCCACCCCATCCAAGCTGAGCACAGAGGCTTTTGCAATTTGGCAAATCTAATCCTATAAGGCTGTCTCCAGCACCCAACTTCTCCCAGCGTAGACACAGCTGATCCTCACAGACAACTGGCCTGGAGGTCAATTCCTCCCAGTGATACCAACAACAATCAAGACTCAACTACAACAAGGCTGTACACACAGTCCTCAAAGGGGTGCACCAAGAGTGTCCACCTCAGGTTAACTGGGGAAGCCGACCCACTGGGCCATATAGGAAACCTAGCACACAAAGCTACCCTGCCAACTCACAGAAGCAGTGAAAATGCGGCAACAAAGAAACAGATCACAAATGAAAGAAATGGAGGAAAACAAACGACTGGATGTAGAATTCAAAACCACGGTTATAAGGCTTTTCAAGAATATTCTAGAAAATGCCGATAAATATAACGAGACCCTCAAAGATATGAAAAAGGACCAACTAGAAATTAAACATACACTGACTGAAATAAAAAATATTATACAGAGACCCAACAACAGGAACGCAAGAATCAAGTCAAAGAATTGAAATATAAAGAAGCAAGAAACACTCAACTGAAAAAGCAAAAAGAAAAAAATATCCAAAAAGTTGAAGATAGTGTAAGAAGCCTCTGGGACAACTTCAAGCGTACCAACATCAGAATCATGGGGGTGCCAGAAGAAGAGAGAGAGCAAGATACTGAAAACCTATTTGAAGAAATAATGACTGAAAACTTCCCCCACCTGGTGAAAGAAATAGACTTACAACTCCAGGAAGTGCACAGAACCCCAAACAAAAGGAATCCAAAGAGGACCACACCAAGACACATCATAATTAAAATGCCAAGAGCAAAAGACAAAGAGAGAATATTAAAAGCAGCAAGAGAAAAACAGTTAGGTACCTACAAGGGAGTGCCCATACAATTGTCAGCTGATTTCTCAACAGAAACTATGCAGGCCAGAAGGGAGTGGCAAGAAATTTTCAAAGTGATGAATAGCAAGAACCTACAACCAAGATTACTCTACCCAGAAAAGCTATCATTCAGAATTGAAGGGCAGATAAAGAGCTTCACAGATAAGAAAAAGCTAAAGGAGTTCATCATCACCAAACCAGGATTATATGAAAGGCTGAAGGGTATTCTTTAAGAAGAGGAAGAAGAAAAATAGTAAAGATAAAAATTATGAACAACAAATACATATCTATCAACAAGTGAACCTAAAAATCAAGTGAATTAAAAACCTGAGGAACAGAATAAACTGGTGAATATAATAGAATCAGGGGCATAGAAAGGGAGTGGACTGATAATTCTCAGGGGGAAAAGGGTATGGGGGAGTGCAGGAAGAGACTGGACAAAAATCGTACACCTATGGATGAGGACAGTGGGGGGGAGGTAAAGGAAGAAGGTGGGGTGGGAACCAGGTGGAGGGGACCTATGGAGGGGAAAAAGGAGAAACAATTATAATAATCTGAATAAAGATTTATTAAAAAAAAAAAGAATATGCCAAAAAAAATTTCATAGGGAAGTTTCTGAGTTCTTAGGTTCATTATGTCCTCATGGCCTACAAACTAGTCTTGTCTGTAATATATACAAAATTTATTGTTTTGTTCTGTTTTTTTAAAATATGCTTTCATTGATTTAGAGAGAAAGGGAGAGAGAGAAACATTGCTCCATAGCCTCCCACATGCACCCTGACCAGGGATCAAACCCTCAACCTGAGCGTGTGTCCTGATTGAGAATCAAACGGGCAACCTTTCAGTGCACGGATGACACTCAACCAACTGAGCTACACAGGCCAGGGCTACTTTTTATTTTTAACAATTCCAAAACTACTGGCTATAACCACTAGGTGAAAATGAATTAATCATTCTTATCTAGGAGTCATGTAAAAATATTTTTAATGCTAATTCTGATTTTTACCTTTTTTCTATAACAATTTTGTATATGATATCAATATCCAATGTGATTAGCAAAATCATCTTTCACTTAAGAAGTTACATTAAGCATCAGCTCTTCAGAAATTTTTATATATTCTGATATAAACTTCATAGAAGCTAACACGTTTATAAAAAAGAAATATCTAATTCCAAAGAATGGGCTGAAACAACTAGTCTCCTTAGATTTGTGTATTATTCATTAATTAATCTTTCACCAATGATTTGTACTGTACTTTTTTGTAGTACATAATTACATGAGAATAAGGAGGAGTTGTATCTACATAATTTTGATGCCTAAGAAAATTTATTTTTTGTACTTCAGTTATATTGTTAAAGGGTTTTGACCATTTGTATGTCTTCTTGGGAGAAGTGCCTATTCAAATCCTCTGCCCATTTTTAAAGTTGTATTGTTCGCTTGTTTGTTGGTTGGTTGTTGATTTTACGAGTTCTTTATATATTTTGAACATTGTCAGAGCTGTTGTTTCTAATATCTTCTCCCACTGGGTTGGTTGCCTTTTTGTTTTGTTGGTGGTTTCTTTGGCTGTGCATAAGTCTTTTAGTTCAATATAGTTCCATTCATTTGATGATGATTGGATAAAGAAGATGTGTACATACACACAATGGAGTACTACTCATCCATAAGAAAAGATGATATACTGCTATTTGTGACAACCTGAATGGATCGTGTGAATATCATGTTAAGTAAAATAAGTCAGAAGAAAAAGTTAAGAACCATATGATTTCACTCATATGTGGGATATAAAACTGAAAGCAACAAGTGAGCAAATAAGAAAAACAAACACAAACTCATAGACACAGACCACAGTATTTTGGTTACTAAGGGGAAGGAGGATGGGGGAGACAAAGGGTAAACAGAGCCAAATATGATGAATGAAGAAGATATGACTTTGGCTGCAGGGCACACAATGCAATATACAGATAAAGTATCATAGAAATATACACTTGAAGCCTATATAATCAATGTTACTCTAATAAATTTAATTTAAAATAAACAAAGGGGTTCAACATATTATGAACTTAGTGAATTTTATTTTAGAAATACTGTGTGTTTTCATTGCCACAATATATTCCTAAGAAATACTTCTTGCTTATATACATATATAAGAATCATACTTAAGTTAGTTGAAGCAAAAATAGAGAAATATACAGTTGGGATATATTGAATCAAAGGGAAAGGGAAATATAGTCTGCCAGGAGCCTGATAATAAGATTGTAAAAGCTATCAGGAAAGCTATATTTTGCTTGACTATTGCCTCTCCTTCACTCTTCTCTCTTTCCAAATTGACTTTTACTTCTCTCTGTGGATGAGTAAAAAAGTCACTGTCCAAAAAACATACAAATTCACACTGTATTAACTGTGTGTATTTGGGGGCATTTCTATATATGCTAAAGTCGTTTAGTATAGATGTCAGTGTTCCATTTGGTATACATGTGGCTATTGTCAGATGAATATATAACTAGATTATAGTGATGCATATAATTTGTCATAAGATCACATGACATATGATATTCATATCACTAGGAAGAAGCAAAGAGATAAGCAAAGGTTTAAGTAGAAGCTAGAAAAATAGATAAAGAAGCTAATGGAGCCCTAACCAGTTTGGCTCAATGGATAGAGCATCAGCCTGTGGACTCAGGGGTCCCAGGTTCGATTCCCACCAAGGGTATGTACCTTGGTTGCAGGCACATCCCCAGTAGGGGGTGTGCAGGAGGCAGCTGATTGATATTTCTCTCTCTCCTTGATGTTTCTAACTCTCTATCCCTCTCTCTTCCTCTCTGAAAAAAAAAAAAATCAATAAAATATATTTTAAGAAAAAAGAAGCTAATGGACCAGATATACAAATCCAAGTTTTTAAATTCTGAACATGTACACCAGATAATGGTTGTGTAACCATTATAAATTTTTCAATGCAAAAATTCAATGAAAATAATAAGTTCAACAAGTGAAGTTCAATTTTATGAATATTTAAATGGCATTTAAAGGATGTTTTCATAATAATTTGTCATTTGTGACTTTTTAAAAGTGAAATATTAATAAAGTATGAAAATTTACCATTGAGAAAATGTTAAAAACAAAATATGACATTTTGTTTCATTTTCAGTAGCATTCATTAATTAGGTGATTGCTAGGTCCTGGGAAGTAAAATATGAATAAATCTCAAGCATTATAAAATTTATAATTACCTAATGCATGTATTTTACCTAGTCAATTTACTATGCTTTTGGTGATTAAATATAATTCTTATTTGTCTCTTTAATATATTTCTAGATGTATGTTTTACATTTAAATCCTTATTTGAAAAATGATAAAGGGTTTACAATAGCCTATCAAATAAAAGAGTAATATGCAAATTGGCCATACCTCCACTACACCCACAAGCCATGTCCACCAGCCAATCAGGAGCAAGTATGCAAATTAACCCAACCAAGATGGTTGCTGCCATGGAGAGAACAGGAGGCTTGGGTTTCCCTGGCAATGGAGGAAGCCAAGTTTTCTGCACACCCTGGCAGGCCCAGTCCTCGACTCAAGGGTACAAAGTTTCAATTATAGAAGATAAATAAATCCCAGATACCAGGGCCTCTGCTTGGGTCGCCAGGGGGTGTAGCTGGCCTGAAAACCACCACAGGCCACCCCATGCCCCAAGGGAATCCCCACCCTGATCCGGGACCCCTTCAGGGCAAACCAGCCAGCCCCCACCCGTGCACCAGGCTTCTATCCTATCTAATAAAAGAGTAATAGCAAATTGACCATCACTCCAATACACAAGATGGCTGCCCCCATGTGGACACAAGATGGCCAGCAGGGAAGGGCAGTTGGAAGGAACCAGGCCTGCAAGGGAGGGGAGTTGGGGGTGATCAAGCCTGCAGGGGAGGGCAATTAGGGGTGACCAGGCCGGCAGAGGAGGGAAGTTGGGGGTGACCAGGCCTGCAGGGGAGGGCAGTTAGGGGCAAACAGGCTGGCACAGAGCAGTTAGGCATCAATCAGGCTGGCAGGGGAGTGGCTAGGGGGTGATCAGGCTGGCAGGCAGAAGCAGTTAGGGGCAATCAGGAAGGCAGGCAGGCAAGCAGTTGGGAGCCAGCAGTCGTGGATTGTGAGAGGGATGTCCAACTGCCCGTTTAGGTTCAATCCTACCTGGATCGGGCCCAAACGGGCAGTTGAACATCCGTCGAGAGGTCCCAGATTGGAGAGGGTGCAGGCTGGGCTGAGGGACACAGCCCCCATGCATGAATTTCGTGCACTGGGCCTCTAGTCTATTAATAAAACATAATATTTGCTTTCAATAATAAATTTGATGTTATTTGATTATAATTTATTTAAAAGCTTTAAAAATGTAGTTCATTTTATATAACAATAAAACATTTTCTATGCTTTCTCAAGGAAAAGTTAAGCTGGATATTATATATGTTTTCAAATATATTTATTTAATATTTAAATCATATTTCCTTCACATTGTTTTTTATATATTTAGAGAAGCCTTAAATGCCTAAAGTGGGAGATAATATTGAGAAATTATTATGTCTAAATGACTTTCAAGGAACGTTTTCAAATATTGAGTGGCTTGATAACAAGCTTTTTTGCTCATTTGAAATTTTAAAAATTATAAATTATGTACATGACAATATAAATGATTTTTTAAAATATAATTTTACCCAGCCTCCCACCTCCCTTTCCTCTGACAACCACCAGTCTTTTCTCTGTGTCTATGAGTGAAAAATGTAAAGGGATTAAGCAGTACAAATTGGTAGTTACAAAATAGTCACAGGGATGTAAAGTATAGCATAGGGAATATAGTCAATAATATCATAGTGATAAATATGTATGGGGCCAGGTGGGAACCTGAAACATTGGTGGGCCCCTCTGTAAAGTACCTGATTGTCTAACCACTATACACCTGAATCTAATACAGAATAATATTGAATGTAAAATGCAATTTAAAAATAAATTTTAGTAAAGTGAAAAAGAACAAACAAAATTACATGTGCTACCAAAAAAATAGAGTTTTAAATGTATGTTCCTTGAACATTTGGGTAAACAAATCACAATGGTGATAAACCTGTCTCTTAGAAATTTATCTGATCCATTTTCCATCACAGTAGGAAAAAAATAACAATGCAGCTATGGATTAAGAACTTACTTTGTACCAAGCAATGTATAAAATGCATATATTGCCTCATTTGAACCCCTTGTTAGTCCTATGCATTAGGTATTATTATCCCTTCTCCTACCACCCGTAAAACCACTCTATTAGTGGGCCTAAGATTTTAACTGGCTAACTTCCCCCCTTCCTCCCACCCCTGCCCCTGCCGCTGGTCTAAGCCCTCTGCTTGGGAGGACATCTAGAAGAGCATGTGTCTTGACTGGCTGGCATGCCAACACTGATGTGCTGGGATGTAAAAGAATATTCTGATTATTGCCTGAGACACCATCACTGGATAATCCTTCTTTGGACCAAGGTATTTCATTACTCTGAAGTAAATTATCTTGTGGAAAAAAAAATGTGAGTTTATGAGTTACTAATAAGTTAATGTGGATTATCACATTACTATCTAATTGACAGAGTTTATCAAGACCCTTGTACAAGTGAAGATGTTGTCAAAGGAGGAAAGACAGGTCAGTCAGAGCTCCAAGGAAGAATTGTTTTTTTCTTCTTTTTATGGAAACTGGTTTAAGACTAAAAGCTCTCTTTTCTGTCAATTCATTTTCATGGAATGTATGTGCACATAGTTTTAGCTTAATGATTAACTTACATAAAATTATGACTATTTTTGTATCTTGATTTTCTAAATGATACTCATATTCATGTTCTGATTTTTCTATATATGCTCTGCACAGACTAAAGTCATTAGAAATCACAATATGCACATTACAATGCCCTTTAAAAAGGGAGGTGTGAACAATTTGATCCATGATTAATATTATAATTGACAACATTTGAAAAATAATTTTATCATACTACATAAAGATTACATTAGTTCTGTAATTATTCTTTAATTAAAAATCAATCAAAGGGGTAAAGAAAAATAAAGTATGTAAGATTAATGATTAGAGTTCACTGTACAATGGGGGAAAATGCTTCTTGTTAACTAACTCAAATTGAAAGAAAATGCACTTTAGAAAGTCTAAAGATGACTATTAAATTTTGCCTAATTGGTTCATCAAATTAATGTAAGTTATTCCCCCCCCCCCCGCCCAAAAAAAAAAAGGTTAATAAATGAGAGATGTGCTAAGTGAGAAGACTCATTGTAGCGTAACTGGCTATGCACTTGCCCATCTCAACTGATCTTATGGCCAACCCTGCAATTACTAATCCTCCCTGTGTGTAGTGCTTAAAATGTGGCACTTCACATGAGAGGAATATAAAGAGAGAACAAAGGCTTGCAAGTGCCAAACGAAGAGGCTCTCAGGTCTCCTTGGTTGATTAATAGTGCTTAATACATAGGAAAATTACAGGAAAGAAACTGTAGCCCAAGAAGGATCTCTCAACCCCAGATTTCAATTGTTTAAGATGAAAAGCAATAGAGCAGTGATGAGTGGTACTGAAACACGTGGGCACTAATAAGTATAATTCACAAAGTGAGTTACTCTCTAATAACTGGAAACTCTGATCTGGCTTCTAAAATTTCCTTTAGACGTCTGTTTGGCCACAAAATAATCTGATACCATCCCTTGATGTACAAGATGAAGAGCTCCAACTTAACTAGGTGATCTGGACACTATATAGCACACTCGCCACCTACTGGCTATTCATGGTAATTTTCCTCTTTATTTTTTATCTGTTCTTAAAACGCCTGTAAGTCGCCTATTACATTTCATAATATAAAACGAAAGTGTGCAATGTATGTGTTACTTGAGACTATGGTCAAGAGGTTTCTAACATGTTATTTTTATAATCCAAATAGTTTAGGGTATGTGAAAAGAAAACTTTTGTAAACAAATTAATATAATCTCTCAAACTAATCATGCTTGGTAAAGAGGACGAGCCTAGTAAAAGTTTGTGCTGCTAATCCATCTTCCTTCTTTTTATGACCATTGCCTATTGTTGGGACCACTTAAATGCACTGTCAATGCTGGATCATTCATGGGTTTCTACGCAGTATCTCACTTGGGGTTATATACTCTTTCATCCAATTGTCTTGGTTTGGAAAATTCCACTCTGCTATTAGTTGACAGTAATAATGAAGTCTCATTTTTTCTTTTCTCTCCTCTTCTCACGATTTTACCTCTTTATCAGGGCTCTCTTGAAAGGCCAGAGAAATAAATTTCTAATTTTGAGCAACTTTAGGATCTCCGGGCTTTCTGAACACCTATCTGATCCCAGGAGAGCTGCCAACCTGCTTTTTAGAAATGCTAGTCATAGCCATGGAGTTTCATTTTACCACCTGACACATCAGAACCACCTCCCCAGCTAGTAATCATCATCTCAACATCAATATGATGAAATTACAGTTGAAGGAATATAAAGGATTTTAAAGATTTATTATGTCTGCTACCAGAGTTTCAAGAATGCTTGATATAGCCCTAACCGGTTTGGCTCAGTGGATAGAGCGTCGGCCTGTGGACTGAAGGGTCCCGGGTTTGATTCCGGTCAAGGGCATGTACCTGGGTTGCAGGCACATCCCCAGTAGGGGTTGTGCAGGAGGCAGCTGATCGATGTCTCTCTCTCATCGATGTTTCTGACTCTCTATCCCTCTCCCTTCCTCTCTGTGGAAAATCAATAAAATATATTTTAAAAAAAAGAATGCTTGATATACTCATATACTCAATAACTTTATATCTGATGACTAAGTCTTCTGTTTTGACCTTATAACACCAGCATGTCTTTGATATACATTTACCCATAGTTCTTTAGTGACCCCTTAACTACCTTGTACTGTGCAGAAAGTGAGTTACCTAGAAGTATTGACAAGCATGTTAGCAATATCTCGCCATATTTGCATAAATGTCCTTCCCATGTATCCATATTTTTTCACTTTATTAATAGGTTTAGTAAAAGGCCAAAAATATTTTTTGCTATGATTCATCCTTCTAAGGATCTTTCTCCATCACTCTAAGTTTCTGGTCTGCTTTGGTACTAGATACTTGTATCCAATTCCTAACACCATTATCAACTTACCTCATCTGAATTTTTAACCACATAAATCAAACATCAACTCATATAATATATGTTTCAAACAGCACAATATGGTCACAACAAAATAGAATCTGGAAAAGTAATGTAGTTCTTAAAATGAAGTGGCATTAATATGTAGCTATTACAATGACAATATGGTTATAGATTTACTGTTAACATAGTCAAGCTCTCTTGTGCATGCTTGAGTGGTAATCATTCTGTGGTATAAGTATTATATTTAATTGACAAAAGTTTTTAACATGAAAAATTAAGGATTGAATCATAGAAAATATTTATCTGGATTAAACAGGGTACGAAATATCCAGAGATCCAGGAGGAAAGAGCATGAACATGTTACATATATGAAACTGTTAATAAAAATGACTATTTTTCAGAAACTTTATGCACTGATGTGCAATTTAAACATTATAATTTTGGAGTTTATGACATTAGTTGTACCAGGATTTAAAAAAAATCCTCAGCCAAGAATATGTTCAGCAAGAAGGAGAGAAAGAGAGAGGGAGACAAGGCAAACATCAATACGAGAGAGAAACATTGATTGGTTGCCTCCCACACATGCCCAGAGGATCAATCCAGCAGCTAGGTATGTGCCCTGACCAGGAATCAAACCTGCAACCTTTTCGGGTACTGGACAATGTTCCTACCAACTTAACCACTTGGCTAGGGCCTTGTACTAGATTTGATATAGATATTGAATAATTTTATGACATGTTATTATCACACACACACATGCATGCATATGCATGCATATACAAACAGACCAAACGCACAAAAGTAGAAATAATACATGAAAACATTTTTTAAAAACCAAGATAGATTAGTAGCACAAACTTTTACAAGTCATTTTGGTGATGCAGGAGTATGATAGAGAGGGCTCGTACCAGCTTGTAAGAGCCAACTGAACAATTGTAAAACATCTAGGAATTCAGTGAGCCAGTTGTTAAATAAGGCCATTATTAACATTAAATTGTAAAAACTTATAATTAAACTGTATTGGAAACAAGAGCAATAAATCCGTGTCAATTTTTTAATTGTGTTTTCATATGTTTTACTGTTCTCTATGCTCTCCAAGTTATCTACATCTATTTTACCTGTATTTTACCATAGATACAGAAAGTATGAATATGAATTCAGGCTTAAGAACTAATGTCAAAAGGTGAGCTGCTGCGTCCTGTTGGCAATTCCTCATTCAGTGATGTTATGTTGCTGTCTTGAATCAGCCAGGGTAGTTGTGTTCCATACAAATCAGCAGACGCTCCATTTCCAGACTTTTTTCTCCAGGTCGCGGGGTGTCAAAGGAGAAACCAGAATTTTCAGTGGATGAAACTCTAACACACGGCTACAAGCCCAGCTCAGGCCTAGCACTGTGATATTGGCTATTTTCTTGAACTTCTTAAGCTCCATTATTCTCATCAAAATGGAGTGTTGAAAACTCTGGTCTTTGTAAAAACATCAATTTGAAAATCAAGCCCAACTTTGTTGCCTAACTTCAATTTACCACTCAAACCAACATACTGACCTAATTTATTTTAAAATGACATAGAGATTATCTCAATTAGGTGTCAACTTTATAAAAAAAAAGGATATTCAGGAAAAAAGTACAGATAACTTGATCAATAAATAGATTACATTTTGTAAAATATATGACAACTAGTTTTCTTTATCTAATTTTATCCAATAATGAAAATTCACTTATTCTGAAGCATTTTAACATTTATAAAGGTTGATACTCAAATAAAATACAAATCTGCAAATGATGTTTTTCCCATTAGGTTGTTTATTAAATAGTATATAAATATATTATTTAGATTCACCACTGAAATGATTCGATTGTCCTTGATATTATTTTTTCTCTGATAGGCACAGAGCAATTTGGCAACATAACAATCTTTCTATTCTAAATCTTATTACATCTTTTATTATTTTTCCTTTTAAATTGAATTTACTGGGATGACATTGGTTCGCAAAACCATACAGATTTCAAGTGTACAATTTAATAAAATGCCATCTGCACATTACCTCATGCACCCAGCACCCCAATTACATCTTAGTTATGAGATGAAAACATTGTTTAAGAGAATCCTTTTTTTTTTTTTTTTTAAATAAATCTTTATTGTTCAGATTATTACAGGTGTTCCTCTATTTTTTCCCCCATAGCTCCCCTCCACCTGATTCCCCACCCCACCCCATGCCCTTGCCCCCGCCATTGTCTTCATCCATAGGAGTAAGATTTTTGTCCAATCTCTTCCCGCACCCCTCACACCTGCTTCCCTGAGAATCGTCAGTTCACTCCCTTTCTATGTCCCTGATTCTATTATATTCACCAGTCCATTCTGTTCTTCAGATTTTTTATTCACTTGATTTTTAGATTCATTTGTTGGTAGGTATGTATTTGATGTCATTTTGTTGTTCATAATTTTTATCTTTACCTTTTTCTTCTTCTTCCTCTCCTTAAAGAATACCCTTCAGCATTTCATGTAATCCTGGTTTGGTGGTGATGAACTCCTTTAGCTTTTTCTTGTCTGTGAAGCTCTTTATCTGACCTTCAACTCTGAATGATAGCTTTGCTGGGTAGAGTAATCTTGGCTGTAGGTTCTTGCTGTTCATCACTTTGAATATTTCTTGCCACTCCCTTCTGGCCTGCATAGTTTCTGTTGAGAAATCAGCTGACAGTCGTATGGGTACTCCCTTGTAGGTAATTAACTGTTTTTCTCTTGCTGCTTTTAATATTCTCTCTTTGTCTTTTGCCCTTGGCATTTTAATTATGATGTGTCTTGGTGTGGTCCTCTTTGGATTCCTCTTGTATGGGGTTCTGTGTGCTTCCTGGACTTGTACATCTATTTCTTTCACCAGGCAGGGAAAGTTTTCTGTCATTATTTCTTCTAATAGGTTTTCAATATTTTGCTCTCTCCCTTCTTCTGGCACCCCAAAAATTCGGATGTTGGTTCGCTTAAAGTTGTCCCAGAGGCTCCTTACACTATCTTCATATTTTTGGATTCTTTTTTCTTTTTGTTTTTCTGGTTGGATGTTTTTTGTTTCCACATATTTCAGATCTTTGGTTTGATTCTTGGGGTACGTTGATCTACAGTTGAGTTTCTGTATATTCTTTATTTCAGACAGTGTATGCTTCATTTCTGACTGATCCTTTTCCATTTTTTTGGCATTCTCATTAAGCTCCTTGAAGGTCTCATCAAGTTTCTCAGCGGTTTTAAGAAGATTCTTGAGTAACCTTATAAATGTGGTTCTGAACTCTATGTCATCCAGTAGTTTGCTTTCCTCCGTTTCTTTCATTCGTGACATGTTTCTTTGTCTCCTCATTTTGGCTGCTTCCCTGTGTTGATGGAGTAGCTTTGTGTGGTAGGTGACCTATAGGGGGCAGTAGCTCAGCCTCCCCAATCACCTGATGTGGACACTCTTGGTACACCCCTTTGTGGGCTGAGTGTAAAGACTTGGTGAAGTTAAAGCCTTAATTGCTGTTGGTATACTGGGAGGAATTGACCTCCAGGCCAATTAGCTGTGAGCACTCACTGTGTCTATAATGGAAGAACTGCTGCACTGAAGACACACTTATGGGGCAGGACTTGTTTCAGTGGGGCTTTGGTGCTCACTGAGTCTGCCTTTGAATGTGTCACTTATGGATGTGAGGAGTTGAAATCTGGTGTCTCACTCTGACCACTAGGTACACTGGCTTCTGGATCTCCAATGGGGTGCAGGTCAGCTACTGTCTGAGGCCATCCAGCAGGAGCTACAGTGAGAGCTACAGTTTTCTCCTCTTTGCTTGGGGTTTGGAGGTTTTGGAGCTGTCTGACCCAGGCTGCAAGTTTGCTAGGTTAAGCTGCGATAGGGCGGGGCTTTCTTCTGCTAACGCTGCTGCTTGGAGCTTGGGTGGGTTTGTAGGTTGTGCAGGGCGGGGCCTCAGGGCGTCACTAGGTTAGGGCGTGGCAAACAGCAATGGCTGCTCGTTAGCCGGCTCTGTGTCCCCAAGGGCGTCCCGGAGTCCCGTGCCCCAGTGCTGTAAACAATTATTCCTGCGCGCAGCTCTGCAAGTAAGCCCCCCTCACTGGCAGACAGTCCAGCTTCTCCCCGTAGGAGTTTGGGTCCCCCGCGTCTCCCCAGAGACTGGATTTCAGAGTAATCGGGGGCTTGTCTCCCTTTGGGTTGAAAAAAGCAATGCCCGCCGCCAGCCCAGATCACGCGCCTCCGTACCTCAGCTTTTCAGCGCTCGTGCACGTCTCGATGCTCTTTTCTCTTTCCTTCTAGTTGTAGAACTTCCACTCAGCCAGCTTTCCCGTGGTTCTGGGTGATAGGCGTTTTGTCTTTTAGTTGAATTTTTGAAATTGTTGCGCTAGGCAGCAGTTTAGGTGTTTACCTACGCCGCCATCTTGGATTCTCCCCAAGAGAATCCTTTTTAAAAATTGAAATCACTCTGTTTTGAAGTACATAGTAACACCATTCTTATGTCACAGAAAGCAGAAAGAATAGTAGAAAGTTTATTTGGCAATATGTCTAAAAACCTAAGTTCTAATTCCTGTTTTACCACTTATTAGTCCTTTGAAGAAGAAAAAATCATATATCTTCAGTGGAGTAAATTTTCAGTGAAAACATATGTCATTAGTAGAATGACTTTAGTTTTTTTTTTAAATAACCACTTCCTCTCATAATCTATTAATAATAAAATCTAAATGTCATAGAAACCAGCAGCAAATATTAATTACTACTAACTTATTTTTTAATGTATCTATAGTGGTAATACATTAAAGCCCTTGACCCTCAAAATGCAGTCATTGCCTTACGCAAATCGAGTCAGTTCTAGTCCAGTGCTCAGCACAAACACTGGTACTTAGTAGATGCTCAATAAAACACACCGCATGAGTGAATGCTTAGGTAGATGATAACCATTTTCTCTCATTGATATTCAGCTCACACGCTCAATTAAAAAAATATGTGAGCACTATTTAGAGTTGAAAAGATAATTTAACACTTCTTTCAAAATGCTTTCTCTGCTTCTGTTCACTGGTTGAAGCGCTTTGAATCATCCAGCCAACTGGGCCTAAATGAGTGTGCCACTGCACACGTACTGCATGAGTCACCATGTGTAGGCAAGGAGGGTACACAGACCCTGTTTGGA
This sequence comes from Corynorhinus townsendii, assembly GCA_026230045.1. Classification (NCBI taxonomy): domain Eukaryota; kingdom Metazoa; phylum Chordata; class Mammalia; order Chiroptera; family Vespertilionidae; genus Corynorhinus; species Corynorhinus townsendii. The sequence goes on from JAPDVU010000004.1 coordinate 135,801,673, forward strand.
GAAATCCATAATCTCCTCTCCATAAGAGGGTTGCTGCCGGATTTTAAAAAATATGGCACACATACTTTCAACCCACCATTATAAGGTAATGTCTTGGTCTCTGTCTGCTTGGGTAAATGGTTTTCCACTTTCCCTTTTTGTAAGATGCATGGTTATTAAGCCCTGCATTTGCGAGACAGCTGTCTGTGGTTAAGGGTGTAAGCTGTGGATTTTCAGAGTGGACTGCTCTCTGCTACCGTGGACTCATTAAACTCCATGATCACCAAGCCCTGCTGTTCCTCTGCATGGTGGTGGTAGCCTCTCACACAGGAGGAGATGAGGGAGTCTGATGGTCTCAGTCCCTGGCCTTTCCCCAGAAATGTTCTGTTGTGGAGGCAGAGCTGAAGGACTCAGAAGCATTATTCAGTGTTCCAATTATTAGCAAAAATGCAAGCAGATGGAGGAGGGACATAATATCTTTTGCTAATTATCCAAATGGATGAGCTGACAGAACTTTACACCCTCCCATGAGAGCCAAGGGTCATGGATCTCCAGCCAGTTCTGGCCAAGCTGGCCGGCTGCCACCCAGCACAGTGCCTTCCATGCAGCCTCCTCTTCCACTTGCTGGGGCTTCTATCGAAGAGTCCTTATACTTTCTTTTTTGCTGAGGGTGGGGGTGGGGGAGGGCTTCTGTCACTGCTGTTTCATTGATAGTTTGTTTCAATGACAGATTCTGTTAAGTGTTAGACAAAAACACTTAAAACTCAAGTTTACTATAAACATAGAAGCCTATATGTCCATTTGAAAAATGTTTTATTTCTGTCCATTATTTTTTTCTTGCAAACAATGCACAGAAATATCATGAATGAGTTCTGTATCCACTCAAGTATTTGTTAATCTCCCCAATCATCTCATGGAAGGCTCTTTCTCTTTCTTTCCGCCTCTGGTTTGCTCAGCATTTCAGCAGAGCACTGGTGGCACTCCACTTACAAGTTTAATTTGTGCAGAAGCCTGTTAGTTCCGTTCTGTTCAACACTTTCAGCTGCCCTCCTCACCCTACACAGGTGTTCCACAAACCCATGCTCTGCTCACGGACTACGGGCAGAGTAAGCAGGGCATATCCATTACCCCAATGACTCAAAGCCCAAGACCTGTTGAAGGTGAGTCAATCACATGAGATCCATCTGCAAAGTGCATCACACACTATATGTTCTTTCCAGCCTTAGTCCTTACATTGCAAAATTTTACACATTTGCAGAAAATAATATAAGCTTTCTATCCACCTTTTCCACTTCATTGAACCTCTCACAGGCCCTGGCATTACCTTCCTCTCACACCATTACCTCTAGGACAAATGAGCTACTTTGAGTTTCATGTTTCTCATCTTCCAAGAAATATTCTATTTCCTCTAAGTGCTTCAAGACCCCTAGTCTTTTTAAACTCCTATGAAGTTCCCTCTGCTAAGAGAAATAATGCGATATATAGCATTATATTAAGTGAGGTGTTAAATTTCAGAGCATTTCTAGCTGTGTCTGGATAACATAAAGACAACAACATGAAATTTGCTAACACAGGAGTTCAGGAAAAGCCATAAATAAGTAAATGTGAATTGATAGGGATGCTGGATTCTATTTCTCTTATTAGCATGCCTGTTTTTGCTTAATAGAATTTGACTTTTAACATAGTAAACTGTTAAGACTACTTCATTGGGCATTGTAGAAATACGTCTCTGGTGAAGTATAATACTAAAGAAATAACCTACATCATAATAGTTATCATTATCAATAGTTTCTTTGGAGAAAATAAAATGAAAATATTGCCACACAAATGCCTCAGTAACTCAAAACATGGAGTGGAGTTTGCTTTATTAGTCATATATTATCAAACTATGCATGGTTTCTTTCCATTCTGTCGATACTGCTGGGGATATAAGATCACAGGCTTAAAGTTAGGAGGGACCAGAGAGGTCTGTCCAATCACTTTACTTTAAACACTATTACTATCTTTATCTCACATATGATTTTTTTTAAAAAAGGCTTAAAGATATTTAAGAAAAAAAGGGAGTCTTGCCTCAATCCACATAGCTAGCTTGTACTTGAGCTGAAATTTGAGCACTGGTTTAGAGCTAGTGTTTTTTTTTTTGACACTTTACTGTGTAGTAATTTGATCTGTAAAGTACTCTGTCTCTCTTAACATTTATTCTCCTTGTAAGAAATAGATGGTGTATATTATGTTCGATTTTGTCTATCATGTAGACAATAATTAAAAATAACATCTAGGATCTTGAGACTATCATTCTAAGTGAAATAAGTCAGATGGAAAAAGTCAAGAACCATATGATTTCACTCACATGTGGGACATAAAACTAAAAATAACAAATGAACAGATAAGATAAATAAACAAAAACTCATAGACACACACAAAAGTATGGTGCTTGCCGGAAAGAAAGGGGATAGTGGGTAAAGGGGGTCACATATATGGTGACAGAAGGACACCTGCCTTTGGGTGGTGGGCACACAATACAATGTACAGATGATGTATTATAGAATTGTACACTTGAAACCTATATAATTTATTAATCATTGTTACCCCCGATAAATTTAATAATAAAAAATAATATCCAGGGTTAGAAAATTAAAGATATTTGAATTCTCATACATTACAAGTGGTGCATTTGAACTGTGAGAAAATGAAGTGACAATATATGTCAAATGCTTAAAGAATTGTTATTATATCACTTTGAGAATTTTATCAAGTTCTGGCAGAAAATAGATGACTTACCCAATTAAGAAAGATTAATGATTGTGCTATTTACAGAGGTGTGGCTAGAGTAAGAGAACCAGAGCATGGTAAAGCGTTTAGAGATTAGTGACATGGGGAAGCTATTACCACCTCTACCACAAAAGGAGTAAGCCAGATACTGATGAGACACAAGGGTGAAGAAAAGGGGAGGATATTAAATCACAGAACTTAATCACTGTCAGACCTGAGGCCAGTAACCAGGAGATGGGGATAATGTGGAAAAAATACCCCAATTTCTCTCTTGTTGCACCAGCTAATCTGCAATTGACAATGCCACTAATTGGACAAAACCAATGGAAAGCCAGAGTCCCTCTTGACACTTAAGAAGGTGACTCTCCCTGGGCACCAGGCTTAACAGAGAAGGACAGCAGATGGACTTCAGGAGGCACTCAAGAGAAACAGAATAGCCAGCACACTCTCTAAGCCATTTCTAAGGAAGTAAGCTGGGCTTTGTGTTAAGATCAACACACAAATGATAACTGCAATATTATTTATAAATATAAGGTATTAGAAATAATATAAGTAATCAGCAGTAAGGTACTGGAGAACTCAATTTTAGATGTTATCCATAACTTTTCATTTGAAAATTATAAAGTGATTTTTAAAAGCATGATCTAAAGGATATTTATTAAATGGCCATATTTATGCTATATTAAATTAAAATGAGAAGGCTATACAACCTGTATTTGTGTTTGACATATGTTCACACATTTTAAAATATGAAAATACATGTAAAACTACATACTTATATTAATGCTTTCAACAAAATTAAAATGATTTGATGGATTGAAAATGAAGAGTTTAATTAGATTGACAATAGGATGAACCAATCTATAAGAAAGTGGCATTCTTCTTAAGGAATTGTAAATATTATGCATTCTCTTTCAAGTTCAACTAGAATCATAAGGCAGAGTGAAAGCGCAGGGTCTTTACATTGAAATTGATGTGACATTATGATTTCACAAACACTGAATACATTTTTTTTTATACAAGAACAAATTTAAAGCTATTAAGATAAACAGAATATTTTCCTCCAGGTAGGAAAATATTTGACAAATAATTCCAGTTGCAACATACCTTTAAGCCTAAAAATATAGAATATTTTTAAAAATATTGTTGACTATTTTGAAATAAAATTAATTAAGACCAATGGGAATCTTGCAATCCGGATTTATGATTATTCATTATTATACTACATTAATACTTGTAGCTTCTGGTTTCTATCTGCTGTATCTTTTCTCTCTATTTGTATGAATTTTAGTTGAAAATCGTATTGCAACTTTTTTTTCAACTGATAAACTAGGACTCAGGAGGATACTACATGATTATGCACTGAAAAAAAATGTATAGTCTCCATAAAGAAATGCCATAAATAAGCATTGGAGCATTTCACACTCAAATGCTCAGTTCTTCCCCTAACCCACATATAGATAGACATTTACACCCCAGAGATCAATTTCTTTAATGTCAACTTTTATTTGAATTTGACCATCAGAACATATTATTTTAAGAGTGTGGAAAATATGTTACTTCATATTCTCTTCACAGGTAGGACATGTGACTATTCAAGTCTAAGACTAATGATAACCTTGCTTAGTTTAAAAAAAGTCAAAGAAGTATTGTTGAATAGAAAATAAACAAGAAACATGAATACTATAACAATATTGGAAAAATATGAGACAGATGACAAATTTTAAGCACTCAGAAATCTCAAACAAAACTAAATGACCATCGCGTTCAAAAGAGATAATTGTATATAGTAGAGAGACAGAAAAATGACATAAAAATGTAAATATTGACCAAACAATGATATTTGGAAATCAACAAAGGATAAGCAAATGCTCAAAATTTGACAAAAAGTTTAAAAATAAAAACAAATAGAACAAACTTAGAAGGAACTGTAAGAGCAACAACAACAAAAATAATAGACTGTTTCCATCTGGTGGAAATTTTATTATTCACTGTCCATCATTGCTGCTTCACCTGAATCTTCTTATAATAAGTAGGATTAATTGATCTCAGTAAGTAGCTCATTTTGCCTAGCAATGCTCCAGCAATAATTTCTATCCAGAAACAGCTACCAATACACAGATCATGCTTAATTTTCTTAAATGATTACATAATGTTCTAATCACATCAATAATTAAAATATTACAAGTATATCTAGAAAATAGAAGTTTTGAGCCTGGCTGGCATGGCTCAGTGATTAAGCATTGATCTATGAACCAGGAGGTCATGGTTCAATTCTTGGTCAGAGCACATTCCAGGGTTTCAGGCTCCATCTCCAGTAGGGGGTATGTAGGGGGCAGTCGATAATGATTCTCTCTCATCAGTGTTTCTATATCTCTTTCCCTCTCCCTTCCTCTCTGAAAGCAATAAAAATCTATTTTTTTAAAAAAGAAAGAAAAATAGAAGCTTTGTGAATAAAGCTCTAATGAATGATGGAGTCAAGTGGAGAATAGCACAGAAAGAGAATATATGTCCTTATGTAATAAAGAAAGTGTGTCTGTCCAAAAAAAGAAGAAAATCATGATAGTTTCAGCTTTCCCAGGGTAAAATATCCTGGGGAAGAGAGGGTGGTTCTGTATGAGCCAGCTCCAGAAAAAATGCCATTTTAAACAAATCTTTGGATGAGAAAAGCAAATAACATCAAATACTGGAAATCTGCCAGGACCAGGTGGACAAGAAATGCTCAGATTTCTCTTTCATCAGTCATTGCTCTCCTCACATTTTTACTCTGCTTTTAACGCTAAATTTGCTCTCTCTCTCTCTCTCTCTCTCTCTCTCTCGCTCCTCTCTCGCAACTTTTGTATAATTTCCTACTTGTTGAAAACAGTTAATCTTTATTTGAATTTTTATTTAATTTAAATGGAAAATTAACAATCCCATTATTTAAAACCAACAACAACAATATGGTTTAATTCTGTTTGCTCATTAGTCTTTTTAGTGCAAAATTATTTCTCACTTGCTACATGGTAACTGTAGAAGGCAATGTAGCTTAGTCAGGTCCATAGCCTCTAGGGTCAGAGTGCCTGGATTTATGTTCAATCCAGGCTCTGCTACTTGCTGGATATCACTGACCATAAGCAAGTTAACCTGCTCCTCAGTGTCTTTTTATGTGTATTGGGGATAATAAAGAAGTTGTTAAGATAAATTAAGCTAATACTTGTAAAGCTTTAAAATCTGCTAAGTAATGAATCCAACTGCTTATAACTTTGTGGAATTTAGCTGGGTAGCAAGTCAGCTTCTGAGCAGCCAAATCAATACCACTAGTTATGCTGACTTTCAGGTCTAAAGTTGAAATTATGACCATATATGCTTGCTAGTGAGGGTGTATTGAAATGATGGCTTTCATTCCATTCTTCAAAATCACTTGATGTGGTTACACACCCAAATAAAAAGAATCACTTTTGCAGCCCCATAATAAACTTTTTCTTACTTTCCAATCGTTTTCAATGGGGAAATCATTTAGAGGTTAAAATAGTGAGAGAATCTGCCTTTGGGTTCTAATGTTTTGGAGGTGCCCGACTACAAAAAGACTTACAGGTAAATGCATGCTCGATGTCTTGGTGAAGATAAAGCAGTCAGCCCGAGGAGGCAAACACTATTTTAAACAAATACTCTATTTCACTGTTTGAAACAAAGTGGAAACTATACAAAATTAATTGATAATTAATTGATAATAATGTACATGCATTTCTCTATATTAATACTCAAGTGCCACTACTCACCATGGCTGTGTAAACTGCACATGCAGGGGAGGCCAAGATCCAACTTAGTCATATTCTGGTAGTCCCATGAGTAGTGTTGCCATGAGTGACATGATTTTCTGAAAAGACAGATTAACATTAAGTAAAGTTCTGAAGGAATGAAAGAAACTATATATTTTTCTCCATTTACACTGTAGTTGCATTTCTGGAAAACTGAATGTATGTTAAAAGGGCATAGAAAATTCTTTCAATTTACTGGAAAACTAATTTGAGCTCTAGACTCAGTAATTAGAAAGCAATGTTCCACTGTGCAATTGAGAATGCACAGTGCCTGGAATCCCTCATTCAATAAGTGCAAAAACCCTTTATAATATTTGCACCAAAGAGCACTTCAATTTTCTAAAATTCTCTCTAGAGGTAGTGTTTCTATTATTGGGAACCACTGCTCCAGACTATGAGACTTTGGAAAAGATGTAAACTCTTTACAGAATGCAATACATCTTTTAAAAGTGAAAAATATATAGTTATATATTACGCTTGATGAATTTTCACAACGTGAAAATACTCTGGTAGCAAGTGCTAAGAGACATTAAAAAGACCTGCATTAGAAATAGAAAAAGGAAATCACTGATTATTGAAGCTCAGGTAATGGTTAAAGTTTTTGAAGGAAGAAACTTGATATTTCTCATTCTTCACAGATGAGTACCATGCAGTAAGGGATTCTATACATAACCAGGGTTCTAGAAGTTACTCCACAGACTCCAGACAGGTTAACTTCATTTCCATATTTCCATACTATCAACCAGGTGAAATCAATAATAAAGATCTGCTTCATTGAACACTTAACCAAATATGACACAGTGCAGGCAAGACAGTGGAGCTGCTGGCCATGGATGCCATGCCTGACTACTCAGCTAAGTGACATAGCTTAGTCTTGTTTCATGCAATTCTCGTTTTTATAAATCAAGAGAAACATGAAAGGTGGAAAGCAGAGTGCAAAGAAACTCTTTAGGACTCAAGATTGAACTTGTGTAATGTTTTACCTTAACTGTGTGTGGGTTGGAAAATCTCCCCTCCACCTGGATGCACCCCCACCATTTAACCTGTGCTAGTGTTCACGTGGTGTAGCAGTCACGAACAGAGAAGCCAGCCTTTCTTTTTTGTGCTGTTCACGTGCACACTTGAGGAGAACTATTATCCCGGATACTCTGATAAAGGCAGCTTCTTTGTGCACTGCTAAAACAGCATGGAAATATTGGCATGAGTTAAAAAATGGTAGAGGTGCATACAGGTAGAGGTGGGAAAAAAGTAAATAAAATACGGGCTCATACATGAAAACAGAAGAGAAACAGTCCAGAGATGGAAGACGCTGATGACGCCTTGCCATACTAGCAGTCAGCAGCTGCGTGTCACGGCAGGTTGCCCAGGACCAAACCAGAGAGGGTCGGACCTGCATTACCACCATTTGTCCACCATCCAGAACTGAAGTACTGTTGCTGATATGTACACATAAGGAACTATTTGACACTGAAATTGGGACTCAAAAGAACTGTTGGCCCAGAAAGAAACTCACTACAGACTGATTAATTTGCCTCTCAGCATAACCATTATTGCTTGTCCTATTTTCAGTTCTTATAACTGTATTTCTCGTATCACATGATCTCACTCATCTAGGGGAGATAATGAACAACATAAACTGATGAACAAAAACAGACCCGGAGACAGGGAAGCATCGATCAGACTGTCAAACCTCAGAGGGAAGGTAGGGGAGGGTGGGGGTAAGGGAGAGAGATCAACCAAAGGACTTGTAAGCATGCATATAAGCCTAACCAGTGGTCGTGGACAACAGGGGGATGGGAGCATGCGTGGGGAGGGGTTTGGGATGGGAATGGGGGGTTGGTGAGGACAAATATGTGATACCTTAATCAATAAAGAAATTAATAAAAAAATACGGGCTCATAAATGTTACCCTAAAATAAATATATTTCATTATATTTCCACTTCCAAAACTTTCTTGTCCTCATTTTTATAACACAAGTTTCTTATTTTCCTCTCAACCACTGGCCACTCTTTTTCAATTACTTCTACTTCTTCCTGCTGTCCAGTTTAACTTTGTAAATTTGGAGCCCTCTAAGACCGTTCTTACATTCCCCCCCTTTTCAAGCGTTACTTTCTTCTCATGCAATTTTATGTAATTTATTTCCACCTTTCACTCCAGACCAGACATTCATCTACATATCTTGCATCCAAACTTGAATTCCTACCAAGCGTTACACATTTTATTGTCTAAAACAGAATAATTATTTCATCCAAATCTTCGGCCACAGTTCTCATTTCAGTGAATGTCATCACCATGCACTCAGTTACCTAATAAAATGTCTTTTCAAAAAATACATAAGTGCATAAAAATAGCAGGCTTATTGAAGGTCCTAATGACCCTAATTTCAAGGTTTTATCCAGACATCCATTTTTCTCCCTCTCCATTATAATCACAGAAGTTCAAACTACCATGAGCTCACCTGACTATACAATAACTTTGCAATTGACTTCTCTCCTTCCTGTGCTGGCACCCTATCTGATCCCCTCTATCATGAAGACCTCATCTACTCCTTTCCTGCTTGCTCATTAACCTCTACCCACCTGAGCTATCTGTGTCACAATTATACTAAACTAACTTCCACTTTAAAGCCTTGAAAAACCTATTCCCTTTACAAAGAAGAGAAAAATGAGGAGAAGGAAGCGGGGGGAGAAATGCTTTCTCCTTTTCCTCTTCATATGATTATTTCTTGTTCTGAGTCTCAAACACAACATCTTCAAAATAAATCTGTATTAATTATTCAATCTATGGTACCCCACCAGTCTTTGAATTAATTTCAATTGTAACCAATTACTTATCACTGCACATTATTTCATCTCACACCATTATGATGTAAAACCTAGGAGAGCAGGCATCTTATCTGCCTTGTCCATTGCTTGCTCTATACACAACACCTAGAGCAATGCCTAACTCATGGGAGGAAGTCACTAAATGTTTGTGGGATGAGATGAATGAATAAATGATGAATGAAAGAATGCATGAATGAATGAAAAAAGCTTTGTATGAGACAAGTGCATCATTCATTTCATCTAATTTTCTTTTCCCCCAAACAGTTGAATAAAAACAGTGTTTCAAGGCTAAATGAGTATAATTTAAATGTATTTTGTGGAAATACTGTTCCACTTAAGGTCAAGATGGCAGTGTAGATAAATGCAGTGCTTGCATTCTCCCACAACCTCATCAAATTACAACTAATCTATAGAACAACCATCATGCAGAACTGCCTGAAATCTAGCTCATGGGAGGAACCCCAGGTAGTTCCTTTTAAAGGGCCTGCTCATGGACTTATTCAAACTCACTCCCTCTGCGCTCCATTGCTGGGGCAGCAGCTTGAAAGGAACTAGAGACATATGAGGAGAAAACAGAAGTTTACTGGACTGTGGGTTAATGTTGCATTTTAGATTAATTGGGCAGTACTTTCTTGGTAGTTTGAAATACCCATGCCCTTCACTGTCTTTATGACAGAGCAAAGAAAGGAATACCTCTACTTTTTATTTTTCCAAAACCAATCTTCACTTTGCTCTCAAGCTCATATTGTGCCTGCTACAGCACTATAAGCTCAAAATTACATATTTTATTACTTGTTAATTTAATATATTTTTCTTCCTCTGATATTTTCCCTAAGGATTTTTAAACACTAATTATGTGTTATTTAAAACTATAATTTGGGGAGTAATTTTAATATTAATATATTCAAAACCCTTTCTTTACTGTTTCAACAAGTGCTACATCGAAGTTAACTGATCCCTCTATTTACAGAACTATATGAAAAAAGAAAATAACACAAATGTTGAGGTAATATTTCTGATTTTGTTTAAAATTGCTATTGTTCCTTTGGGAAATCTCAAGTAACCAGCTGTACTTTTTCCTTAACCTAGTTTTTGTCCATTGATTTTATGTACTTAATGTTACAGACACCCTGGGATATGAGATAATGGTCTGCATTCAGGATAGAAGTTTCAAGACTTAGACTTTTACAAACTGTGTCATGCAGTGATGATATTTTGTTTACTTGGATTTGTTTCCTTGGTTGTATTATTGTTGTTTATTTTAAAATGAGAAATGGAATATTGCCATCTTCTTTAAATGTCTTTATGTTATAAGCAATTCCAGTACCATGGAGGAAGATAATCATTCCAATAACAGTCTTCAACAGGGATAAGTAAGCAGAAAGTACATGGTGGCTGTAATTATCTGGGTCACTTTCCTCTTCACTTGGCTTAGAGAAACAAATATACATGTGTTTGTTTCTCAATCTTTTTTTCCACCTGGAAATAAGAACCATATGCTATATGGTCTTTGCAGTCAAATAAGGGGGGCGGGGCACAAAGTTATGTAAGTGCTCTCTGTATACTTTTTTCTAGAATAGTCTGGAGTAGCCAATTAGCTTTTTAAATTATTATAAACTAGAGGCCTGGTGCACAAAATTCATGCATGGGGATGTGTGTCCCTCAGCCCTGCCTGCACCCTCTTCAATCTGGGACCCCTTGAGGGATGTCCAACTGCTCATTTAGGCCCAATCCAGGTAGCCTCCTAACTGCCCGCCTGCCTCCCTTCCTTATTGCCCCTAACCTCTTCTGCCTGCCATCCTGATCACCCCCTAACCACTCCCCTGTCAGCCTGATCAATGCCTAACTGCTCCTCTGCCAGCCTGTTTGCCTCTAACTGCCCTCCCCTGCAGGCCTGATTACCCACAATTGCCCTCCCTTGCAGACCTGGTCCCTTCCAACTGCCCTCCCCTGCTGGCCATCCTGTGGTGGCCATCTTGTGTCCACATGGGGGCAGTCATCTTTGACCACATGGGGGCAGCCATCTTGTGGGTTGGAGTGACAGTCAATTTGCATATTATTCTTTTATTAGATAGGATTATATAGGATAGAGGCCTGGTACACAGGTGGGGGCCAGCTTGTTTGCCCTGAAGGTGTCCCAGATGAGGGTGAGGGTTCCCTTGGGGCATGGGGCAGCCTGGGTGAGGGGCCTGTGGTGGTTTGCAAGCTGGCCACACCCCCAGTGACCCAAGCAGAGGCCCTAGTATCTGGGATTTATCCACTCGCTCCTGATTGGCCGGTGGGCGTGGCTTGTGGGCGTAGCAGAAAGATGGTCAATTTGCATATTACTCTTTTACTAGATAGGATAATTTTATCAGGTTTTGAGTAACCTTCAAATGTAGTGATTAGAGAAGGAGAATTCAGTTGAGAAACTTAGATGTGAGGAATTAATTGAGCATTTTGAATCTAAGTGATGTATACTTTAGTTAAATACTTATTATAAAATTTCCTCACCAACTTATAAGGAGATACCACTGCATTTCTGATATCCTCCCCTGAATTCAGAAGGCAGTTAAGTTTGACTCAGTTTTGAAATTTGAGTTTGTTTTATGAGATCCCATCTAATTTCCAAATGGGTGCTTTAGTAATATTTTGGCTAGAAATGTTGTAACCTATAAAAGCATGGATTTCTGTGAATCTGCTAAGTTTTAATTACAGTTTAGGTGGAACTTATTCAAGTAGGAATAGTCCAATGCCTTTTTCCAGGACAAACCACACTGTGCCAACATTTTCTTTTTGACCTCCTCAGGTTGTTCTTTGTGCAGCTCTATGTGAGTCACATATTACAAGCAAATTTTCCCAGAGGATGTCAAGTGGATGAAGAGGGAAGGGTGAAACACACTGTGCTGTGTGTTTGATGCAATGATGGTGACTTGGGAAGGAAGGTTGAGAGAGAGAGAGCATGGGGTCAGTCACAGACTAATTTCATACAATTGCTTTGGGTCTTTCCAAGCACATCTGTGAGGTTACCATGTAGCATGTTCCCATTGCAGTATAATTTTCTATCCTCCTCCTCAAGGAAGCACTGGATACTCATGAAAGTTGACTATCTAAGTTGATCATTTTAGGGTGAAGTTGATTGTCTTAGGGCAAAGTTGATTGTCTTAGGGCAAAGTTGCCCTACAATTTCTTTCTATCAGAATACTAACATTAACCAAAAAAACAAACACTGAAAAAGAATTTTTATTAAGATGTTTTGATTTCATATGCTAACTAATACCTCTAATGACTTGGAACAAGAGTTACATTCTAATCAATCAAGAATACTTTATTAAGTGTTTACTAAGTATAAGGTTAAGTTATTTCCAGCCCAATACATCCCGTGCCTCTAGTGGAATTTAAGTAATGGACTCTGGCAGAAGAAAGTGCAGAAAAGTATTCCATGAACCCATCCTTTTGGTTACTCACCCCAATGTGAATGCCAACACTTCCAGTTTTTCTTTTAAAAAAAACAAAATGGTTACAGCTCTTCTCAATAACACCAGATGTTATAAATTGTCCACTAGAACACTATCACATTTCAAATGTATTTAAAGTAGACGATAACTATGAAAAGTGTGCTACACGTTAGCAAGTACTTGAGTGCTGGTATATGAAATTACTTATTACTTTATAAACTATATTTATGAAGACAAAATCTAAGATGAGAATAATATGCATTGCCTTTTGAGTTTGGTATGCATGCATTTTGCCCTCTCTTCCCCACACTCACAATGGAAATTACCTCCAATATGGCAATCTGTAAATGATTTTTATTCTCCCTGGGTATTTCAAGATGAGGTACAAAATAATATATGTAAAGTTGCGAGGAATAGAAATGCCAAGAGGTCAGTACAAAGCCTTTATAGTAACAACCAATTATTAGCCTAATATCAATGACTGGAATTCACAATAATTTGGCATTGTATTCTGTATTTGGCATTTATGAAAATGGCATACATTAAAAATATTAAAACTGGTATATATATATATATGTGTGTGTGTGTGTGTGTGTGTGTGTGTGTGTGTGTGTGTGTGTGTATATATATATATATATATATATATATATATATATATATATATATATATATATATATAATACACCTTGAGGTTACTTATAAAGAAGAAAGAGACTCAGTCTTCCACAAGTAGCTACAACCAAGGTCCCAAAGGGTTATGAGCAGAAATGATCCTAAATAGTCAAATAATTATTTACTACCATGCAGTACCATTTACTACTTCTTGGCCACTGAAATCGTATTACTATGACAAAAGAAGAAGGAAAAGAATGAGGAGGAGGAGGAGGAGAAGAAGTAAAATACAGAATGATGAACCAAATGAAAAGATGAGCCTCTCCCCCAAAGCATCCACCTCTATGCATTTTGCTTCTCATTTCTATCTAGTCCAGTGGTCGGCAAACCACGGCTCACAAGCCACATGCAGCTCTTTGGCCCCTTGAGTGTGGCTCTTCCACAAAATACCATGGCCTGGCCGAGTCTATTTTGAAGAAGTGGCGTTAGAAGAAGTTTAAGTTTAAAAAATTTGGCTCTCAAAAAAAATTTCAATCATTGTACTGTTGATATTTGGCTCTGTTGACTAATGAGTTTGCCGACCACTGATCTAGTCTTCTCAGGGAATAGAGAATTACCTTCCAAGTGATAAGCACTTTAGTCTCAACTTGCTAATATGGATTTAAGAAGCTGAAGAGAAGACCAGAAAAAAAATAACTTTAAAGGAACATAACACCAACTCCAGAATCAGAAAATTCCAATATATATTAAATTACAGTATATGCAGTTAAAATGAGAAGTGCATTGTCAATTTCATGAATTATCAAAGAAAGATACAATTAGGTCAGTCTACTCAACATACTAAAAAGGAATTTGAGCTAATCTATATTAGAAATATTGTATTGCAAGATATAAATGGAAAACCATCTTCCTTGGTCTCCTCCCCATCCTGGCTAATGTTAATAAGTAGAAAGTTCAACAGAGCAAGAGGTCATTAATTATTATATCATCACATAAACTACTTTGAGTGTCATTAAATATAATACCACAGATATCTGAATGTTGGTAGAATTGCTATAATTGAACTCTAATATTTATGTAGTCCAATGAAAAATATTTTGAAAAGGAACAATTAACCATGTTTTTACTGAAGCATGCAGTTGAAGCTATCTCTCAAATTCATTTCACAACCATTACATGGGTCAAACTGAAATAGAATATATTCGTGGCTTTATGTAGGTGTTATAAAGACATTCAGAGGTTCCACATTGTTTTTCAACTCTGCAGAAGTAAAAAAGGTCTTGCCATTTCCTACTGCCTGATGAAGCATTGCATCCTTATAGGAAATTAGGAATACTATGAATTATGGAATCTAGCTGTAAATGTTTTGGCAGCAACTATGCAAACTAACTTAAACTGTTTAGGGAATAATTATCACATCCAAGCCTGCTCCACTCAATACATTCACCACTGCAAATTGGGGACATTAAATAAATGCATAGTAGAGAGATTTAATTCAACCCAGCTTTCTGGATGGAATAAAATAATATTCTCAGAAATCTTCTTTTCAAATCAGTTATATCAGTTCCAACAGTGTGAACAAGGAGTATCTCTTTGTCCTTTGCTTGTTTATTTTGTACTTAAAATATCCAGATTCCCCAGAACCATATGGCCTGTTTGCTATATTATGTTCCCTGGTCTAACCTGACTACTTATTCAATCTAATACCTGGATTGGGTTTTGTATACTAATAAAATTTTTCTTAATCTGTGAGATAGTCAAATAATGGGAGATTTTTTAAAAAAGTAATCACTACATAAATTGTAGGTTAGATTTGTGAGGGTCCAAGCTCTAAAGTGCCACATTAGATTTTTAAAAAAGTAGTTTTTAATTGCAACAATTATTCTGAGTTATGTGGGTAATCTATATGCATGTTATGTATACTGCAATCAAAAGAAATCTGGGTGTCCAGAAAGTGAATAATGCAATTAAGAATAAGATCAGCTTCTATATTGTAAATTTATGAATTGGTTTAGTCATCTCCCTCCCAATTTCCTAAATTCCATTGTTCATTTCAAAGATTGTTACACATGTTTGAAGACCACTGTTTTCTAACTATACCCTTTCCCATTTGCATTACACAGTGTAAATATGAATTGTTTAACAAGTATTTTCAGAGTTTAGTGTGCAGTTGGACTGGTGAGTGTTTCTACTAGTCAGACACTCTTTTCTGAGGGAATTTACTGCTTTCTGGGCCCAGTTAAACAGCTTGTTTTCCAGGAGGAAATTCCACTTCAAGGAACACAGCTAAGGACATACTGATGTTTCTCTACTTACTGAATTTATTCAATGTTTCTTCCAATAGTCAGTCACTCCAAGCGTTATTGAAACCAAAATACTTTTACTTTTTTTATCATTTAAGCTCCAACATTTGGGGAGGACTTTTGAGATAATTTGCCATACACCAGATTATTTACATAACTCTGAAACAACTAAGATGATGATATTTTCTATTTAGATGATATCCATTTTTAAAGAATATAAAGGGTTGACAAGAAAAAAAGATATTTTCTATTTAGATGATATCCATTTTTAAAGAATATACAGGGTTGACAAGAAAAAAAGAGAAAGAGAGAGAGAAAGAATATACAGGATGGGGCAAAATGAGGTTTACAGTTATCTGAGAAATGCAGAGTTTATTCTTGTATTATTACTTATTAATTACTGTATTATTTTCCATACAAACAACTATAAACCTACTTTTGCCCCACCCTTTATGAAGACACCAGAATAATCACCCAGTCAACATTTACTTGAATAGATATTGGTGTCAAGGTAATGCAAACTTATTTTGATCTCCTTATTCAACTATTTGCCCCCAACTCTGAGGTCAAAGGTGGATGCCAGCAGGCACCCCCTCCCCATTGCCCTACCGGTTGCCCCAAAGATGGCCCTGATCGCTGGCCAGGCCTAGGGACCCTACCTGTGCAGGAATTTCATGCACCAGGCCTCTAATAGGACATAATTAACTTTCAAACCTGGCAAAAAGCACTGAAAACAGATGAAGGCCAGTTCTCAGTGCACATAGCATGAAGTAAGACCATCCTGTGTAGTGCAGTGTTGTTACAGGCTGGTTACATATGTGTGGCTATAACCAGGTTTTGTTTTGTTTGTTTTTACTCATTAAGAGAAATGTTTACAAAGTGGTCAGAATGCTTTTTGGAGGGAAAACAACAACAAAAAACACACCTTCAGGCATGTAATTTTCTGTTACAGAATCCTATCTAATAAAAGAGTAATATGCAAATTAACCATCACTCTGCTACACCCACAGGCCACGCCCACCAGCCAATCAGGAGTGAGTATACAAATCAACCCAACCAAGATGGCTGTGGCCACGGAGGAAGCTGGAGGCTTGGGTTTCCCCGGCAATGGAGGAAGCCAAGCTTTCCCCACACCCTGGCTGGCCCAGGCCTCCACTTAAGGATACAAAGTTTCAATTATAAAAGATAAATAAATCCTAACAAAAATGGCTGCAGCCACAGAGCTGGAGAGAGCAGGAGGCTTGAGTTGCCCTCCGCGATGGAGGAAGCCAAGCTCCAGAAACCCTGGCCTGCCTTGGTCTCCACTTAAGGCTACAGAGTTTCAATTATAGAAGATAAGTAAATCCCAACAGAAATGGCTGCTGCCAGGGAGCAAGTAGGAGGCTTGGCTCGGCTCCAGGCTACAAAGTTTCAATTGTAGAAGATAAATAAATCCCAGATACCAGGGCCTCCGCTTGGGTCGCCAGGGGGCGAGGCCGGTCTGCAAACCACCACAGGCCCCTCATCCAGGCCACCCCATTCCCCAAGGGAACCCCCACCCTGATCTGGGACACCCTTCAAGGGCAAACCAGCTGGCCCTGACCCTATCGGGGTCAGCAGGCCCTATCCTACCTAATAAAAGAGTGATATGCAAATTGTCCATCACTCCAACACACAAGATGGCTGCCCCCATGTGGTCAAAGATGGCTGCCCCCATGTGGACACAAGATGGCCGCTACAAGATGGCCAGCAGGGGAGGGCAGTTGGGAGGGACCAGGCCTGCAAAGGGAGGGCAGTTGGGGGGATCAAGGCTGCAGGGGAGGGCAGTTAGGGGTGACCAGGCCAGCAGAGGAGGGAAGTTGGGGGCAACTGGGCTTGCAGGGGAGGGCAGTTAGGGGCAAACAGGCTGGCAGGGGAGCAGTTAGGCATCAATCAGGCTGACAGGGGAGTGCTTAGGGGGTGATCAGACTGGCAGGCAGAAGCGGTTAGGGGCATTCAGGATGGCAGGCAGGCAAGCAGTTGGGAGCCAGCAGTCCTGAATTATGAGAGGGTCCCTGGAGGGATCACAGATTAGAGAGGGTGCAGGCTGGGCTGAGGAACACACCCCCACCCACATGCACTAATTTCGTGCACCGGGCCTCTAGTGATTAAATAATAAGTATTGCAGGTTCCTTTTGCTTAGTACCCTAAGAAACAAAATCATTTCAAACCTGCTTGAGATTTCAGTTGAATGGCATCCATTGTGATACTGAAATAGTAATACTTTCCATTGTTTCCTCCTTTATTTTTCTGTTTAAAAAAAACTTCAGTACCGCATTAGAGGAGTTTACTGCAATGCTTAGAAACAGACATAGTTAAAGGATTGACTTCTGAAAAGTTGTGCTACCTCAAAATATTTTTTATTCCAATGTCTGGTTTCTTTGAGGTCTTACAAATTGTTGATGGCAGTTATCTACCAGAGAGCTTTGCAAAGTGTTCATTGACTTTTGACAATCTGTGGGAATTCTAATTATTTAAAAAGGGGGTATTCAATAACCCACAGGAATGTGTTTATTACTTTATAAGAAGCAAGTTGTATAGTATGAGGATGCAGTGTTTCCTGTTAGTCATCTCTGTGTGTGTTTCTTCATTTTCCAGATTGCACCCAATCTGCAGTTCTTTCTAGAACATATCCCTTTAAATCAATAAGAAACAAAGCTCTAATAACGAACGCTGAATCAAGCCCATTACCACCATGCTAATTATGCATTGAACACAAGATACTGTTTACAGAGGACTTTTCTGAGACCTAAGCATAACATTAAACTCCATTCCAGGAGTAGCCAAGTCTCTATAAAAATTTTATTTATCTTGAAAGGCAAATGCTTGTTCTTTGCATAATACTGAAAGACATCGTTACTCCTACTTGACCCTCCCTAAACATCCTTAGATAGTTAGGTGGCCAATCATTCTTAACTGTGTCAGTAAAGTCAGGGAAACGGTTGGTTCTGCAGAGAGATAAGATTCCAAGTACTTTATGGAGCCGGAATGGGAGGAAACTATGGAGGAGGGCGGATGGACAGGTGGGAGCTGGGGAGAATAGCGTGTGATTTATTAGGGCAATATCTAAATGTGCATAGGAAAGCTGGATCTCTCTTGATATTCACAATCCTTGGAACTTGTCATGCACCAGAGACCCTGAAGCAATCATCCGTATGTCTGCTTGTTTATTTCAGTTGGGGTTTGTACGTGTTTACCGGAATGTAGTTTTCCTGGCAGCCGCGGCTTGCAGGGTGTCCGTGTGCATAGGCACGAGTATGAATTAATTACGTATTGAAAACATCTGCATTAGGGGCGTCCGCCCCTTTCGGGAGGCTCAGCTCCATCACTTGGTGTTAGGACCGCTAGAAGACCTGCCCGACGGGCGCCTGATTGTGAATCCCAGGGGGCCAGAGCTCCGGGAGCCTGTACCATCTCTATGTGAAGGGGAGGAGGGAAGTCAAAGGGAAGGCGCCCGAGCGAAGGGATTCTGCTTCCCCGCGCTGGGGTGGGGGCAGCCAGGGTACCAAGATTACCCAGCAAATTCCCAACTTCAGCATCGCCTCCCACCGGGGGAGGGGCACACGGCTCCTACCTGGGCCCCCGCCTCGTCCGAGGGCGCCCGGGCCCTTGGGTGTCAGCTTCTGTCTGCTGGCCAACGCGGCGAGAGCTGGGCAGAAGGGCTCTGCTGGATGGGGGTGGGGGGGGAGGGGGGGCCGCTGAGAGGCGGGAGGGGCAGGAGGAGGAGGAGGAGCCTGGGAGGAGACTGGAGCGGCGAGGAGGAGGGAGGGCTCCCCGCCTAGCCCGCCGCCGGGTTTGCAGGCGCTGCTGGCGGCGTCTCCAGCACTCTGCCCGCTGCTGCTCGGCTGCTCCGCCGGGAGATGCTACCCCGCGCCGCGCCGCGCTGAGGCCGTGCGTGCGCCGCGCCGCCGGCTGCGTCCCCGGCGCGTCTCTCCAAGTAAGCCGAGCTGACGGGCGGCTGCCAGCCCTCGGAGTCCCGCTGCCCAGCGGCCAGGGGCGCGCTGGCTCTCAGTGCCACCCGCAGCTGCCCCTCAATCCCCGGCGCGCACCCTTGTTTTCCGGCATCCTGCACTCTTCGGATTTGCCTCCCGTCCTCTGGTCATTTATTTCTCCCCCTTTGGAGGTAGAGGGCGGGGTAGGTGTCCCTCCTCGGCTCCCCCTCCCTTTCTTTCTCGGGGTGAATTTCTTCCCCCTGGCATTTCTCGGGCGCCGCGCTAAGGCCAGCTCCACGCGCCGGAGAAGCCGCGACTCCCTGCTGCTCGGAACTGGCAGGACTGGAGCCTGGCGGGGCGGAGTGGCCGAGAGGCGGCGGCGGGAGGCGCTGGGCGTGCGCAGGGGTCTGAGGACAGCCCGACACCCTGGGAGAACCCCCCGAAGAGTGGGACGGCGCCCCTCTCCGTTGCGAGCTTCTGGAGCACCGCGAGCCGGGAGGCGAAGGATGCTGTCGGCGCGGCGAGCGGGCTGCGGGGCAGCGCTGTGGCTCGGGCTCGTCAGCTGCGTCCTCTGCAGAGCCTGGACGGCCCCCTCCGCGTCCCGTAAGTACCCTCCTTGCAGCTCGCTCCGCGCCCGAGCCGCGTCCCTGCCGCATTGATGTGCCACCCTGGCCGGTGCCCTACCCAGGTGCATTCGCGGTGCTCGCCCCGGGTTTGGGTGCGTGTCTCCGCTGTCACGCACTTGCAGGCACTGCAGCAGGCAAACTCCAAACCCGGCTCTCCTGGGTGCGGGGCCCAGGGTTGTGACGCTGGAGATGTTTCTGGAAAGTTGTGCCTGGTCGTGGAGATGGGTTGGCAACTGCTTGGTTAGAGTGATTCGTGTAGATGACGGCTTCTCGGGAGTTGTTCATCCACTTCGGAGTGTCTGTGTGTGTGTAGAGGAAGTTCATGGCATTTTGCTTCGGTAGGTCAGTGGCTGGAAAGTGACGACTATGGCAGAAATAAGTTTCTTATTTTTATGTATGGTTTCAACTTAAATGAGCACGTACTTGGAGTTGAAAGAGGAGCACATTTTGAGCAGTTTGGACACCTATGGACTTGTCTTTAAACCTCCCTCCCACCCACCCCAAGAAGTTAATGACCATTTAGTACTTGCTTATTAAAATGGAGACAGTGGGTCCAATATTCTCACGGAAATTGCTTACGTTCTTTGGCTGTTTGAGGTAATGCAGTCCAGGACTTGGGACAGTCAGTGCAAAACACCAGTGATGTAGTAATGAACAGATTTCAAGTTCTCAGGAAAACGGTGCTGTTCCGTGTGTTTACCTCTGTGTGCTTTTGCCAGCTTAAAAAATTGCTCATGTTTTCATGAGCTTAGAAAGACATAGAGGATTCCACCCCATCTTCTGCATTGCTTTAGCAGTGCGTGGCGGCTTCTTGGTTCCGAAAGAGTTAAACACTACTAAGGTTGCCTATAGCAATCTTAGGGTAAAGTTCATACACACAGACTTGTTTCTGAGGATGAGCAAGGTGTTAAACAATAATCATGAAACTTAATAATGTTTTCCATTAAAAAAAAAGTTCAGTGTTTCCCAGAATTAATCCTATGGGAAGTAGTCCTGGGATGCATTAATGCACCTGTGTTATGGGAAGTACTCCTGGGATGCATTAATGCACCTGTGTTTCTATGTGTTATATCAATGTTCTTCTTCTGGGGTGTACATATGAGTAAGAGTAAGTATTGAAAAGGACTTTGTAAGGTGTGCTAAAGAATCTACTGCATAACAATATCATATGATGAACCAGCATTGGCTTTGAGATATTTTCCCAGACAGTAATTTTCTTTGCTTTTCTTGCACTGAAAGATATGGAAGCCACTAAATGGCAGTTTATAATGAACTTGAAAAATATTTTATAGGTGTGTTTTTTTTCTTCAAAAAACAGATTAAACCTAAAACGTGATATATTATTAACGTTTTATGTCAATTTAATAGGCTGAAACAAAAATTGTGAAAATATAATGCTTGGCATTAATATTTACATAAATATCTGACTATATCCTGACGACATTATTTTGATGAAATTTGTTTCTATTTCAAGGTCTGTTGATATAGAACTAACTGCCACTTTTCTAAGAAAATAAACTTATTATGAAGAAAGTTTATTCCATTCACTGATTGAAGGCGCTCAAACAAGGGTTTTGCCTGACTTCTGTATTTTATCTTTCTGTACACCTTAGTTGTAATGGGTGAATCTGAAACACTTGTCATGTGTGAAGCTTGGCACAAATGCAGCCATTGGGTAAGAATGGAAAAGTTGTTATTTCAGAAATATATTCTTCGTTTTTCCAACTTAGTTAGAAATTGGAGCTAGGGAAGAGCAGAGACCATTACTTTTAAGATAACGAATGTTATGTTTGATTATTAAAATATATTTATTGAGCTATTATATTTCATTGTTTAAAAATGTTCTAATGCACATTGTTTAAAAATGTACTTAATGGCCTAATTAAGATGACTTTTCACTTCATTTTAATTTAAATTGTGTTACCAAAACCCAAAGTTGCCTCAAATCCTGGAAATGAATTAAATAATATGAGTGATATAGGCTTGAATGATTACAATGAGCTTCAAGTGTTCAGTACTTTAAATTTACATTTTTTACACTTCATGAAAAATCATACTCATATAAAATTCTTCCGAAGAAGAATAAGAGTTATATTCTTAATACTGAAAACATTCAAAGGGGAAAAAATGGTAACTATGATAATGAACAACTCAACCAGGAGAGGTCATCACAAGATAAAAAGTATCATGAAAATAAAAAAGTAACTTTTTTATTTGGTACACATTTCAAAATATGATGACAGCGCTAAAACTTTCTGTCCTCAAATAACTTTTTAATATGATGGACATTTTTAGAAGATACAGTTAAATATTTTTTCATTTCAATACCATTTCAAATATACTAGTATATTTGCCTTTAGCTTACTTTTTTTTTTCTGTTATATTGAAGAGCATATTATTGTTGATACCATGCTTTTAAATTTGTTTTTTATTATTGATTTTTTTAAGAGGAAGAGAGGGAGGGAGGGAGAAAAGGTAACATCCATCAGCTGCCTCCTACACGCCCCCTAGTGGGCATCAAACCCTAAACCCAGGCATATGCCCTGACAGGGAATCAAACTGGGGATCTCTCAGGTGCATGGGGACTAAGCTCAACCAGCTGAGCCACAAGGACCATATCTTGATACTATGTTTCTTACAATCCGTCTAAGATAACTTTACATAGCTCATCTCTAGGATTAAGGAGAAATTATTCCTAACGGATAGTGGAAAAAAGCTGATGCTGAGCTGATGGAATAATATTATTTTCCTTCCTTATAAATATACATGTGTAGGTCACATATGTAAAGTTTAAGTAGAATATTTTCTTTTAGGGAGTTGCATTTATTTGAATATATTTGAAAGACCCTGATAGTGCAGTTCTAAATGATGAGGAGTTTGAAGCAGCATTTCATGAATTTAATTTATTCCCAAAGCATATTAATTTTGGTTTAAATAGTGCTTTATGATAAAGGTCACTTTACATTATTTTGTATACCCATTAAAGTATAATTTCAATTACTATCACATTTATGAAGTGTGTCTTCAATTGATCAAATACTTTTTAACAAATATGTTTTTACATATACAAACATATATCAATATCTGTATGTACTAGTATACGTAGGTAAATATTAGGTAAATCCTTTAAATGCATGTTATATAATATACAAATACATAATATTATTAATATAGGATTATGTTACATATTTATTGTATGTAAAATATTTACATATTATCTGACATGTCTTTCAAGGAGTCTAACTTGCCTACAAGTTCATAGATAAGTCTTTTTATGAACAATTACTTCAAGTAATGCAACAATATCAAAACCACAGTATATTGGCCTATTTTCTTTTTCTTCAATTTATATAACACCCTACAAGTGGTATCTTTCAAATAGTGGAATTAAGTATAAAGTATATAGTAAATATAAAAGGAAATACTACTGATTTACATTGAGCTTGAACATAGTCTTAATAAAATTAATTTAATTTATTTCATTTGAATTTACATTGTGATAAATTAAATTAACAAAATAACATTGTCTTAATACAGTTAATTTAAATAAAAAAGTGCAATAGGCTGGCAAAATGTATTGGTTGATAAGCAGTAGTACATTATTTACTTAATGTAAAGTAATAATAAGAAATGTTATTTTACCTTTTATAGAGAAATGTATAACCTGGTTTCATTATCAGCACAGATATTCAGGAAACAGGAACCTTTGTCCAAGTTTTACTCCTTTAACACAAATCTATGATAAAATTGGGTTACAAAAAAGGAATTCACAATTCAATATAGGCTTTCATTAACCTTTATACCATTTCAAACAGACAACATATCCTTTTCAGATGACAACTAACATCAAAGTTGTTTGATGCATATCATATTTTAAAAATTAGATTTCTAATTTATTTTTTCTATTTTAATTGTCAGGGTGTTTGAAGTTCTCTAACTTCTCTGAGATTTTTAAATCACTTGTTTTAATTAGTAGATTCTTCCAGAGAAAATCTTAATAATAAGTCTTTAAGGCTGAGCTATTAAGTCTTCATTTCTGAATTATTGTTTTTATGATTGAAACATAAAAGGAATTTGCTGTAGTTCCCCCTTGTCTTGCTTCTCTTTTAAAACTCAGTATTATTTGTACAGAGTAAGGAGAGATTTTAGGCTTAGAAATTCCTATTTCTTCTAGTGTGTGAATTTCTTAAAAATGTTGAACATCTGGGAAACCAACTTCATGTTATCTGGGCAGTGATTGATGCTACTAAGTTGAAGAAATAAAACATATAATTTCAGAAATTTCCCATATCTAATCTTTTAGAGAAGTGCTTTATCATTTATTGCTACTTGCAAAGTTCAACAACAGAGTACATAATTTTAACATCAAAACTACTATGTTATGGAAATAAAGCCAATGTTATACTTACATCTACATAAGTAGTTGACATTGAATGTTATCAGTGTTTCTAAAGAATACATATTTTAAGCTACGTAGATGTTAAAACATAAGGTATATTTCTATAATCATTTAATGATTGACATTTGGAAGGAATTATGTGCTTAATTTTGACATTTTAATGTGCAAGAATAGTCATGGAATGATCTTCACATAGCCTTTAACTTTTCAAGTGAGAAACTTAAAAGAGAATACTTCTCAGCAGTGATCAGTTAACACACTGGATCTTCCATGTCCTGGGGTCTTTAGAACCTGTATGTGATAGCTTGACCAATTACATATGTTGTTGGAATGTGGAGGTGCCACCTCTCGCTCTATCCTGTTTCCTTTATGAGGCAGAAAAATCCATTTGCAACTCTCTTACCCTCTACCTCTACAGTTCACTCATTCCTTCCCATGTTAGGCAGAGTGACTGACCTAACATGGTCAAGTAGCTAATGTACTGAGCTCCTTCTTCTTCCTTCCAGGATGCCTGCATAAGGTATAGATTCTGCTGAAAGATATATAAGAGTAGGCTATGCCTCTGCAAGGTTTTATGTGATAGGATAAGGAACCTTTGGTTCTTGCTATGACTAGAAAGTCTGTTAATTTTCAGCATTAAAGTTAATGCATCCAATTGTTGCCATACATTTAAGCCATACTCTCCTATATCAGTAATTATTATGTGAGGGGTCACATTTGCTCTCTACCTGTGACTTTGTTTCTAATCTAATACTCAGGCAGAGGTGGGAGTGCTAGTTAGTGTATCCTGTCACACCCAGATATATAAAAACTAGAGGCCCAGTGCACAAAATTCATGCACAGGTGGCGGGGGGGGGGGGGGGGGAGCGTCCCTCAGCCAAGCCTGCACCCTCTCCAATCTGGGATCCCTCTCACAATCCAGAACTGCTGGCTCCCAACTGCTCGCCTGCCTGCCTTCCTGATTGCCCCTAATCACTTCTGCCTGCCAGCCTGATCACTCCCTAACCACTCCCCTGACAACCTGATTGATGCCTAACTGCTCCCCTGCCAGCCTGTTTGCCCCTAACTGCCCTCCCCTGCAGGCCTGGTCACCCCTAACTGCCCTTCCCTGCAGGCCTGGTCACTCCTAACTGTCCTTTCCTGCAGGCCTGGTCACCCCTAACTGCCCTCCCCTACAGGCTTGATTGCCCCCAACTGCCCTCCCTTGCAGGCCTGGTCCCCCTCCCAACTGCCCTCCCCTGCTCGCCATCTTGTGGTGGCCATCTTGTGTCCACATGGGGGCAGCCATCTTTGACCACATAGGGGCAGCCATCTTGTGTCTTGGAGTGATGGTCAATTTGCATATTACTCTTTTATTAGATAGGATTGCCAGTAATTAGCTTAGTTAGTACTGAACTAAATGAACATGAGGAAATTTTTGCATATGTTAAAAACCAGCAATAAAATAAAAGTTGGCCCAGCCAGTGTAGCTCAGTGGTTGAGCATCAACCTGTGAACCAGGAGGTCTTGGTTTAATTCCTGGTCAGAGCACATGCTGGGGTTCCAGGCTTGATCCCCAGTGGGGGGTGTACAGGCAGCAGCCTAACAATAATTCTCTCTTATCTTTGAGGTTTCTATCTCTTCCTCTCCCTCTCTGAAATTAATAAAAATACATATTTTTTAAAAAGTTGTTTTGTTCACCTCTGATGTTTAGTTGGGGAATTGGACTTTCTCTAATTATGATCTGTAAAAAACCTCCTATTTGTTCATTCCTTTATTCATTCATCCATTCATCCATATTTCTGAATGGTCCTGTTTAGTGATAGGATTTTTTTAGAAAAACACTTAGAATACAATTGCTTTATCTATGGTCAATAACATTGCCAATTTAAACACATCTTGGTTACAGACTTTAAAGGCTAACACATTCAGTTCCATCTCATCCATTTAAGTATCACAGGAATTTGACATGCCTGGAGCTGGAAGTTACTTCATGTTCTTGCCCCTTCTGTACAATTAAGAAGAGTTAGATATTTTGAGTCAATTATTCTCTTAAAAAAATGAGTCATATGCACTTTGAAAACCATGTTGTTAATTTCCCCAATTGTAAATTTTGAAAGAGATCTTGTTAAACTCTTATTTAGTCTATTTTGGGGGTAGACTATTCATAGCAACAGCTTGAAGTAACTGATTTTTTTATAGCACTCCAGATTTTTAAACCTCCCCTGATAGTAGGAAATCTGGAAATAAAGATGTATTGGTTGACTCTGAGCTTGCTTGCTGCAGATATATTCTCGGTACACTGCAAAAGTGGGAAAGAAATACGGAAGAGCTCCTGAGGGCCATATTCTACATTTTTCTTATGACTTACGTTTGTTGGAAATACCCTCACAAACATACATAGCGATACATTCTGTAATGTTTTCATGTTCAGGGAGGAGGTAAAATTAGTCCCATGAATACTTTTACCAGGAAAAACTTATCTCCAAACATCTATAAGGTTTCTACTCCCTGTTGCTAGCCCATCACCCCTGCTTTGTTGGCACTGGGCTGGTGTCTTAGCTGCCTGGGAACGTGAATCAGACAAAACGGCCATGCTGGTGTGGCTTCACAGTCAGGTTCGCTGAGTCTGTGATGTGTGGTGCAGTTATACTGGAATCAAGTTATGTAAAGTTTAAGCAAATTCAGCAAGGATTGCTCACTTCTGTGCATTAGATATCATTTTGAAAAAGAATATGTAAAAAGAAAAATATTTCTTTGACTCCTAATTTTCTACTGCCATTATAATGCCATCATGTTATTTGATTATAGTATTATTTCAAAGGAATACATGGAAAAAGTAAATACATATACTCTGAATTAATAAAACAACTTTGGCAGTGAAATACCATGATTTGCCAAAGAAAATAATGTGTTTACTACTAAGAATAGTCTCTTAAAACAAAAGGTACTTATTGATAATTTTAAGTTATATGGACTCCAATGGTTATTTTGAACTGAAGATAGAACATATATTCATTAAATTATATCACTCTGTAACTCGTTTTACTGGACAGTAACCCTTTATGGAAATCAAATTATTAAGCAAATTTATAAGTCAATGTTTTCCTTTATGTACTCTATATGTCTTTATCAGATATTGGACAAAATATATAAACAGAAGAACTATATGAAAAATTTCAGCCTAAATTGTGTTTCATGGCAAATTTTTATCATATTTTAGGGGTGTTATTTGTTTAAAATTTACTAAATACACATTAACAATGGCCTAAGCTGCATTAACTTACTTAATTGCTAATAAATTTTAAGTCTAAATTTATAGATATAAAAAGTGTATTTGAAGCATTTTTGGTTCTACCAAACAAAATATGGTTGGAAAATCATATATGAATGTCAATTTTAGATGATTAAATGAATATGCTACTAGGTTAATGTTTTCAGTGTCAACCAGTCTGAGAACATGTGACCTGGCTTTTTTTTTTCCTCCTTTTGTGCCTATAGCCGCAAACACATAAGTTTGATCCTGCCATCAAAGCACATGTTGCTAATTTATAATGGCTTTTTTTTTTCTCAGTGCATCTGAATATAGAATTAAAAACTTCTCTACACAGTATACCATGCAACCGTATACAGGGTGTCCCCCAAAATGTATGCACACTTTGAATTATTATAAAGTCAGTGTCTATTAACAGACAGTTCATTTTCAAATTTAAAAGATTCTATAGAAATGAATAAATTTTTGGCAATGCCTGTTTTCAAACTGATGACTGCTCTGGTCCATGCACTGCTGATAACATGAAGCAATGGAATCGCAGTCATCAAGAATCCTTTTGTTCAGCCCTAACTGGTTTGGCTCAGTGGATAGAGCATCGGCCTGTGGACTGAAAGGTCCCAGGTTCCATTCCAGTCAAGGGCATGTACCTTGGTTGCAGGCACATCCCCAGTAGGAGGTGTGCAGGAGGCAGCTGATCGATGTTTCTCTCTCATTGATGTTTCTAACTCTCTATCCCTCTTCCTTCCTCTCTGTAAAAAATCAATAAAGT
This sequence comes from Corynorhinus townsendii, assembly GCA_026230045.1. NCBI lineage: Eukaryota > Metazoa > Chordata > Mammalia > Chiroptera > Vespertilionidae > Corynorhinus > Corynorhinus townsendii. Next base: position 135,830,399 of record JAPDVU010000004.1, read on the forward strand.
ATATATATATATATGAAGCATTTAGTTCAATATTTGTGTGCCCTCAATTCGTGGACTGTTGCTGGTTTTGTACCATAAATTTTATCTTTTATGTATTCCCATAAAAAGTCTAGTGTCACTTTAAGATGAATTTTCTTTGTTCAAAACTCAGTCTGGCTTCACCCATTATTTTAAATCAGTTAAACTTGAAAATGATTGAAAATTAAGTGAATTATCAGCTCTTAAAGTATGTATGCATTATGGGGGGACACCCTATATAATCTTATCAAATTTGCCCTATCAAATATACTATAACACCATCACCAGAAAATTTTCAGCTAACTTTTGGTTAGTGATAAAATTCACATGAAAAGAATATTGAAAATAATGTATATGCTTTTTCTTTAATAGATGTTTCCTCATTGAGTTCCTCAGATTTGTAGTGACTTACATTTTCAGCAGCAACAATAAATGTTTTATTCCATAACCATGCAGCAACAGACATTGTTATGCTTTTAAATTTGTTGTTGTTTGTTTTTTTGGTAATTGGCATAAATAGCTAATATTTGTTTATTATTGACTCCAGATCAGGCACTACTCTTTAGATGTATTACCTCATTTATTCCTTATAACAACTTCCCAGTTTGAAGATGAAGAAACTCAAGCAGAGAAGTTAAATAGATTTTGCCCAGGTTAGAAGTATGATCTATTTCAACAGAACTGTGTTCTTAACCACGGCACTCCTGGCTGAGTATGACATAGTATGTCACTGAACTTCCATTTCTCTGATACTGAGTTTCACCTTGCTTCTAGACAATGTTTTAAGAGTTAATTGATTCTCATATAGCATTATAGGGGGGAAAAACATTATACTGTTTCTTTTTTATTTACTTGTTTTTTAATCAAATTTTATATATTATGATGACTTAAAATTATATTTGTAAAAAGGAAAATATATATTTGACATAAACAGATAAACACAACTTATTTTAATCATAGTAATATCATAAAATAGTACATACAATGGCACTTGCATTTTCCCTTTTCATAATAAAGTGATTTTGCCATGTAATTCTATCTTTCATATACATTTCACAGCCTTGTGGTGAAAACACTTATTTAAGGTGTGTAAAATACTTAATACTAAAATATTAAAATGCCTTGTCAGATACAGCTAAAAGCTATTTTAAACTGGTCCTCAGGACACGTTCTAGTCTGTATCACAAACTGTAATATCATTGCCATCACTAGGGTTAAAAGATAATCCCTGTGTAATCTATAACCATTGTTTTGAGTAACAATTTTGTGTAATGCCTAAACCATCAAGCTTTTCTTGAAGGTCTTGTTGTGAGGAAAACTTGCTTTAATGGCAGTGGGAAAATATTTGTCTCAAAAATAATTATTAGTTCCAAGGCTTGAATATTTCTTGTGTCTATTCCCTGCTCTCCATTCCCATCACCACAGCTCTAGTTATGATTTTCAGTGTTTCCCTCGAGGCATTAATTTAGTAGATTCAGAGAACATCTCTGCTTTTAATCATTCTTGAACATCAATATCTATGCCAGAAATACTTTTCTAAGACACAGTTCTTGTCATGGTTCTCCACTTCTCTGATTCTTCCCTGTCTCTCTGATGTCATTGCTCTCTTACCCAGCATTTGCACCCCATGTAACCTAACCACACTGAAATTCTTGCAGTTCCTACAGTGCAGCATAGCATGTTGTTTTTCACCGTGTTTTTCTTATGCCTCCTTATATTCTGTTCTCTCCTTTTGGAATGTCTTTTTCTACTTTATTTATCTGATGTAAGAAAAACTCATTTGTAGTTCAAGCCTCAAACTTTGGAGCAGATTGGAGGTAGCATCACCTCCTTGTGGCAATTTGGTGTAATCACAGGAAAAATACTAAGAAAGTACTAAGCAGTTTCTTTGCTACATGAATCTACAAGAAATAATGTAAGTCATTTTTAATTATCTGACATTAGAATGAGAAATTATGCCAAATTGTTGACAATAGAAGAAAAGTAATGGATAAAACTCAGATACTTATTTTAAATCATCATTTATATATGAATATTAATCTATCATTTCAAGGGTAATAATGAAACTAAACTGTGAAAGTTCTAAAACCTCTCTCACCATCTTCCTACATGACTTTATTTTGCAGCATTTTCTGTACTTCACTTAAGCCATATGGTTGGTTAGATTTCTTCAAAGCCACGCATGACTGCCCTCTACAAAGCATGTTGTTGCAATGAAATGCCTATCTTATTAATACAAATCAAAGACAGACATCAACAAAATATTTATCGTACCTAACAGGTACTTTAAATAGAGTGCTTACAGTGTCAAAAAATCTTGTTAATGATAGAGGTAGGTGTAGAAAAACTTTATAATTATATACATCTGTAGTATATCATAATCTAACATATTCATTGATATTGTCAAAGTTGGCAAGAAATGTCAGGTGGTTTTAGCCTATTTAATAAAAGGGTAATATGCAAATTAACCATCACTCTTCACAAAGATGGCGGTGCCCATAGCTACAAGATGGCGGTGCCCAGTCCTCTCAGCCCCGCCGGAGTCCCCCAGTCCTGGGGGGGGGGGGTGGTGGCCACTGAGAGTGGGCAACATGAGCGGCATGGCAGAATGCTTGTTTCATCACTGCGGCGATAAGGCAAGTGTTCCATGCCCGGCTGCAGTTGGGATTCTGGACTGTGGAGAGCCTCTGGGCCACAGAGAGCCTCTAGGCAGTGGGTGTGGAGTGGCCAGGCCCTGCAGAGAGCTACTGGCACACAGATTCATGCACAGGGATACTAGTTTTTAATATAACAAAAATATTCTTTGTAAATGCAAAAATAGTCACTTATTCAATTTGCTTATAATTTAAATTTAACTCTCTCCATCTCTACATTTGAAACTTTATACATTCTGTGCATCAATCTTAAAATATTCTCCATTCTATACAGTCTTTCCCTTTTTAAAGCCTGCCAGTTCAGTGAAGTCTGTTTTAAATGTTACATCCATTGCATTGATTACCCTGGCCCTGCCTTCTGATAACACAAGTCAGTCCCTTTTCTTTTATCCCATAGTTTACACAAGCAAAGCCTATATTTTGTTCATAGATTAATAGATATAAGGGTATAGTTGTATCAAAGGAGCTAGGCTTTAATAAACATCTCTTATAATATTAGGAACTGTACTAATTGCATTGAATTTATTATATATAATTAGTGAATTACTTTTCTGCTGGAATTCTCACAGCATAAAGATGATAAAAAAATGGAAAGCTCACCAGTTTCATTTTCATAGTTCTTAATTTTATCAAGTTCTCCCTAATACAGACACAAAATTTATATCCTAGTAAATTCTGGTAAGTAATTGTAGTTGGGCTTTTAATGTAATAAAAGCTTAATATTTTCCCAAAACCACTGCCATAAAATATTTGAAGACATATATGGTAAAATCCTATTAAATGCAATTTTAAAATTTAGCCACTATTTTTATAGATAGATAATTAATTCTCAAAGATTAATATTTCCATTAAGAAAAAAGACTGTGTTTTATACTGGGTTGTCACCTTCAAGTTTCACTATAACATTCCTAGGTACCTAAGTAGTGTTACATAAATTCAATTGAATTGAAATGGGTTAGTTCTGCAGATAGTGAGATTGTAGCAACAGTACATATTTTTTCTTAGTTTTATTTTTCTAGCTAAAAGCATTGTATTTAGAAGTATAATCTACACTAATAAAAGACAAACATGCAAATTGACCATCACTCCACTATACCCACCAGCCAATCAGGAGGAAATATGCAAATTATTTCAATGAAATGCCTATCTTATTAATACAAATCAAAGACAAAGATGGAGACCACCCAGATGCTCCAGACGTGGAGTGGGCAAGCGCGGCAGGACGCCTACTATGAGAGGAAGGGTGGGGGGCGAAGGGATCTACTGGAGCGGCACTCCTGCTGCAGTGAAGACGAAGACAGCAGACTCTGGCTGGAGCCTGCAGCAAATACAAAGAAGGCAGATTCTGGCCAGAGCGAAGGCCTGGCTCCCAGGTGCTGGAGGAAAACCGGTGCTGGAAGCCAAGGGCAGGAAGGCCTATTGCATGAATCTCTTCATGCAATGGGTCTCTAGTTTTAAAATAATATTAGTTACAAAAATTTTTGTCTGTAACTAAAGGCCCTCATGTTATAAAAATACTGCCTTAAAATTGACGTGTCTGTATGAATTAGCAAACAAAATGAAACAGATAAGTATTTCAAAGGATTGTCATTCAAAAGTAACAGGGCTATTAGTTATTGTGAAAGGTAATTTTTATTACTTAATGTAAAAGGCAATTGAATTTCAATTTATTATCTGTTATTTGGCCAAAGTATATTAGGAAAATATTACTGCAATATGAGCAGTCTTCATATCATGAAAAACATGATTACATAATTATTGACTACAATGATCTGAGATATTTTAGATTTACAAAAAATATATAATCACCTAAAGTATAAATTTTGGAACTTAAAATGTGCTCTTACTGTACCTGTTTAGACTGTGGTAAAATGAGAATAACCTATCCATGTTCAAAAAGAGATTTCAGAATCCATAATAATAAAAGTGTAATATGATAATTAGACCAGACATCCTTTCAGATGACCTTCCAGAAGAAGCTGGGGCTGCCAGGGAAGCCCAGTCCCTGGTGCCAGAGAGAAGCCGGTGCTGGCACCCGGGGGAAAGAAGGCCTACTCCTGCACAAATTTCATGTATTGGGCCTCTAGTCTTATAAATAAAAAGAACATTGTTTCATCTCTCAAATTGGCATTATAGAGCTTTTTGTAGAGGCTTTCAGATCTGTTGTTCGTTCATTTATGTGTCTATAATTATAGTACTTAGAGCACCCCATACTGTGCTTGTTTCTACATACTGAACTTTCAAATGAGAGATGCACCAATGGATAGACAATCCATACTAGTGATGAGAGGGCTGGCTTCCTGGGGTTGTCTTGAGACAGCAGTTGCCTAAGAAATAGTTGAAGAGGGACAACTCAGACACATGCATTGCAGATTGGCATGTTTGGGAAAAATGACTATCCTAGACCTGGAGCTAAAATTATTTCTCATTATTCTATTAGACTCTTTACAAGCGTCTACATAACACATACAGTTTATAAAGTTTTGGTAGAAAAAAGTTGCCATTTAATAATAAGCTTCTGTGATCAAGCATCCTGCTTATCATTTCTTTGACCATTATTTCAAAATTATCTTATCATCTTTTTTGAGACATTTAATCTTAATAACTTACCTTATATCTCCCTTTTATTTATTAAGCATGGTAACATTTAAATTAAAAATTATTAAGTCGGAGGAGAATCCAAGATGGTGGCGTAGGTAAACACCTAAACTGCTGCCTCCCACAACAATTTAAACTGCAACTAAAAGACAAAACGTCTATCACCCAGAACCACGGGAAAGCTGGCTGAGTGGAAGTTCTACAACTAGAAGGAAAGAGAAAAGAGCTTTGAGACTTGCACGAGTGCTGAAAAGCTGAGGTACGGAGGCGCGTGATCCGGGCTGGCTGCGGGCGACTGGGTGTGTTGCTTTTTTCAACCCGAACGGAGACAAGCCCCCGATTACTCTGAAATCCAGTCTCTGGGGAGACGCGGGGGACCCAAACTCCTACGGGGAGAAGCTGGACTGTCTGCCAGCGAGGGTGGCTTGCTTGCAGAGCTGCGCACAGGAATAATTGTTTACTGAACTGGGGCATGGGACTCGCGGATGCCTTTGGGGACACAGAGCCGGCTAACTAGCAGCCATTGCTGTTTGCCACGCCCTAACCTAGTGACACCCTGAGGCCCCGCCCTGCACAACCTACAAACCCACTCAAGCTCCAAGCAACCAAGTTAGCATAAGAAAAGCCTGCCCTATCGCAGCTTAACCTAGCAAACTTGCAGCCCAGGTCAGACAGTTCCAAAACCTCCAAACCCCAAGCAAAGAGGAGAAAACTGCAGCTCTCACTGTAGCTCCTGCTGAGTGGCCTCAGACAGTAGCTGACCTGCACCCCATTGGAGATCCAGAAGCCAGTGTACCTAGTGGTCAGTGTGAGACACCAGATTTCAACTCCTCACATCCATAAGTGACACATTCAAGAGGCAAACTCAGTGAGCACCGAAGCCCCACTGAAACAAGTCCTGCGTGTCTTCAGCACAGCAGTTCTTCCATTATAGACACAGGGAGTGCTCACAGCTAATTGGCCTGGAGGTCAATTCCTCCCAGCGTACCAACAGCAATTCAGGCTTAACTACACCAAGACTTTGCACTCAGCCCACAAAGGGGTGTACCAAGAGCGTCCACATCAGGTGATTGGGGAGGCTGAGCTACTGCCCCCTATAGGTCACCTACCACACAAAGCCACTCCATCAACACAGGGAAGCAGCCAAAATGCAGAAACAAAGAAACATGTCACGAATGAAAGAAACGGAGGAAAGCAAACTACTGGACGACATAGAGTTCAGAACCACATGTATAAGGTTACTCAAGAATCTTCTAAAAACCGCTGAGAAACTTGATGACACTTCTGAGGAGCTTAGTAAGACCTTCAAGGACCTTAATGAGAATGCCAAAAAAATGGAAAAGGACCAGTCAGAAATGAAGCATACACTGTCTGAAATAAAAAATATACAGAAACTCAACTGTAGATCAACGTACCCCAAGAATCAAACCAAAGATCTGAAATATGTGGAAACAAAAAACATCCAACCAGAAAAACAAAAAGAAAAAAGAATCCAAAAATATGAAGATAGTGTAAGGAGCCTCTGGGACAACTTCAAGTGAACCAACATCCGAATTTTTGGGGTGCCAGAAGAAGGGAGAGAGCAAAATATTGAAAACCTATTAGAAGAAATAATGACAGAAAACTTTCCCTACCTGGTGAAAGAAATAGACTTACAAGTTCAGGAAGCACACAGAACCCCATACAAGAGGAACCCAAAGAGGACCACACCAAGACACATCATAATTAAAATGCCAAGGGCAAAAGACAAAGAGAGAATATTAAAAGCAGCAAGACAAAAACAGTTAATTACCTACAAGGGAGTACCCATACGACTGTCAGCTGATTTCTCAACAGAAACTATGCAGGCCAGAAGGGAGTGGCAAGAAATATTCAAAGTGATGAACAGCAAGAACCTACAACCAAGATTACTCTACCCAGCAAAGCTATCATTCAGAGTTGAAGGTCAGATAAAGAGCTTCACAGACAAGAAAAAGCTAAAGGAGTTCATTGCCACCAAACCAGGATTACATGAAATGCTGAAGGGTATTCTTTAAGAAGAGGAAGAAGAAGAAAAAGGTAAAGATAAAAATTATGAACAACAAAATGACATCAAATACATACCTACCAACAAGTGAATCTAAAAATCAAGTGAATAAAAAATCTGAAGAACAGAATGGACTGGTGAATATAATAGAATCAGGGACATAGAAAGGGAGTGGACTGACGATTCTCAGGGGAAGCAAGTGTGAGGGGTGCGGGAAGAGATTGGACAAAAATCTTACTCCTATGGATGAAGACAGTGGCGGGGGGTAAGGGCATGGGGTGGGGTGGGGAATCAGGTGGAGGGGAGCTATGGGGGGGAAAAAAAAGTGGAACACCTGTAATAATCTGAACAATAAAGATTTATTAAAAAAAATTATTAAGTCGTCTCAGTCCATCCAAAGGCAATTTCATCCGTGGGTGACTAAGGAAAGCCTCTCCATTGATACCTGTTAGCCAGAACTTAGAGGATAAAACAGAAGCAGCCAAGAAAAGAGGAGGGAAGAATGTTCCAAGCAGAAGAGGACAAGCATGCAATTCTGACATTGGCCAAGTTTGACCTCAGTCTGATGAAGAGTGACTTTGGAATAAGTCTTGTGTGAAACATGTAATGAAAAGAAAGTTTTGAAAGAGTACATGACCCTCCTTAATAGTTTATCACATAGAGACAAAAATCACTTATTATCTTTAACTGGAGGCCCAGTGCACGAAATTCATGCACAGGTGAGGAGGGGGTCCCTCAGCTCAGCCTGCACCCTCTCCAATCTGGGACCCCTTGATGAATGTCCGACTGCCTGTTTAGGCCCAATCCTGATAGAATCGGGCCTAAACAGGTAGTCGGACATCCATCTCACAATCCAGGACTGCTGGCTCCTAACTGCTCGCCTGCCTTCCTTCCTGATTGCCCCTAACCACTTCTGCCTGCCAGCCTGATCACCCCCTAGCCACTCCCCTGCCAGCCTGATCAATGCCTAACTGCTCCCCTGCCAGCCTTTTTGTCCCTAACTGCCCTCCCCTGAAGGCCTGGTCACCCCTAACTGCCCTCCCCTGCAGGCTGGTCCCCCCCAACTGCTCTCCCTGGGAGGCCAGGGACCCCCTCAACTGCCCTTCCCTGCAGGCCTGGTCGCCCCCAACTTCCCTCCTCTGTTGGCCTGGTCACCCCTAACTGCCCTCCCCTGCAGGTTTGATTGCCCCCAACTGCCCTCCCTTGCAGGCCTGATTCCTCCAAACTGCCCTCCCCTGCTGGCCTGATTGCCCACAACTGCCCTCCCCTGCTGGCCATCTTGTGGTGGCCATCTTGTGTCCACATGGGGGCAGCCATCTTTGACCACATGGGGGCAGCCATCTTGTGTGTTCGAGTTATGGTCAATTTGCATATTACTCTTTTATTAGATAGGATAGAGGCCTGGTGCACAGGTGGGGGCTGGCTGGTTTGCCCTGAAGGCTGTCCTGGATCAGGGTGGGGGTTCCCTTGGGGCGTGAGGAAGCCTGGGCGAGGGGCCTGTGGTGGTTTGCAGGCCAGCCATGCCCCCTGGCAACCCAAGCGGAGGCCCTGGTATCTGGGATTTATTTATCTTCTATAATTGAAACTTTGTAGCCTTGAGTGAAGTCCAGGGCTGGCTAGGATGTGCAGGAAGCTTGGTTTCCTCCATTGCCAGGGAAACCCAAGCTTCCTGCTCTCTTCATGGCCGCAGCCATCTTGGTTGGGTTAATTTGCCTAATCGCTCCTGATTGGCTGGTGGGCATGGCTTGTGGGCATAGCAGAGGTGCAATCAATTTGCATATTACTCTTTTATTAGATGGGATTGATGAATAATGTATGTTTTACCAGTTCTGTTAAAAATAAGCTTCAAGGAATCCTTATTCCAAGGATGAACATGACTATCTGCCAAGTTTGCTATCTAGAACTAAAAGCCTATAAATTACTGCATGTAAAATGCACAGCACAGAATCGGGTGTAGGGTGGAGATAACATTTTCCTAAAAATCACCATTTTGAAGTATATACAGTCGTTTAAAGGTTTTGGAAAATTGTATTTTTTTTGTTTCTGTTTTGTTGTTGTGTTGTCTTTATTGATCATATGAACTAAAAGTAGTTGTACTCTTTTGTAGTTCAACCTAAAATGGCAAATTTGTTTAATAAAGCATCTCTGAAGCAAACAAAAATCAAAGAACTGTACATGGGTGTTTTATGTGGTATGTATGTATGAACCATCCATGAATTTTAGATACTAGATGTCTTCTCCATGGCAGAGTTCACAGCCCTCTTTATCACCTGTGGCAAGATTTCCCTATTGTCAAAACTAATCTCCATAAATGTGTGAAATAAATATTCCTATACTATGAATGAGTATCCCACCAAAAAGCTCCTAAAATAGAGATCACTGTAACCTACTATTCTATAGTCATTGCTGAAAATTAGTTTAATAGTGATTATGAGCTGACATGTATTGACATGGATTTGGTACAAATATTAAGTGGCAGTCTGAATGTTATTTTAAGAAAGTATCTGATGGTGGTGATTAGCATAGGCATTCATGTCAAAAACATTGGGTTATGTTGTTGGCTCTGTGCTTCAGTGACTTTGGAAAAATTATTGAAACTTTTGAGCCCCAATATTCTTTTTTTTTTTTTTTTTTTATGGGAACTCATTGGAGGTTTTATTTATTTATTTTTTTCTTTTTATTTATTTATTTTAAAATAAATCTTTATTCAAATTACAGGTGTTCCTCTTTTTGTTTTCCCCCTATAGCTCCCCTCCACCTTATTCCCCACCCCACCCTACCCCATGCCCTTACCCCCTGCCACTGTCTTCATCCATAGGAGTAAAATTTTTGTCCAATCTCTTCCCGCACCACTCACACCCGCTTCCCCCTGAGAATTGTCAGTCCACTCCCTTTCTATGTCCCTGATTCTATTATATTCACCAGTCCATTCTGTTCTTCAGATTTTTTATTTACTTGATTTTTAGATTCACTTGTTGGTAGGTATGTATTTGATGTCATTTTGTTGTTCATAATTTTTATCTTTACCTTTTTCTTCTTCTTTCTCTTCTTAAAGAATACCCTTCAGCATTTCATGTAATCCTGGTTTGGTGGCGATGAACTCCTTTAGCTTTTTCTTATCTGTGAAGCTCTTTATCTGACCTTCAATTCTGAATGATAGCTTTGCTGGGTAGAGTAATCTTGGTTGTAGGTTCTTGCTGTTCATCACTTTGAATATTTCTTGCCACTCCCTTCTGGCCTGCATAGTTTCTGTTGAGAAATCAGCTGACAGTCGTATGGGTACTCCCTTGTAGGTAACTAACCGTTTTTCTCTTGCTGCTTTCAAGATTCTCTCTTTGTCTTTTGCCCTTGGCATTTTAATTATGATGTGTCTTGGTGTGGTCTTCTTTGGATTCCTCTTGTATGGGGTTCTGTGCGCTTCCTGGACTTGTAAGTCTATTTCTTTCACCAGGTAGGGAAAGTTTTCTGTCATTATTTCTTCTAATAGGTTTTCAATATTTTGCTCTCTCTCTTCTTCTGGCACCCCAAAAATTCGGATGTTGGTACGCTTAAAGTTGTCCCAGAGGCTCCTTACACTATCTTCATATTTTTGGATTCTTTTTTCTTTTTGTTTTTCTGGTTGGGTGTTTTTTGTTTCCTCATATTTCAGATCTTTGGTTTGATTCTTGGGGTACGTTGATCTACAGTTGAGTTTCTGTATTTCTTTATTTTAGACAATGTATGCTTCATTTCTGACTGGTCCTTTTCCATTTTTTTGGCATTCTCTTTAAGGTCCTTGAAGGTCTCACTAAGCTCTTCAGAAGTGTCATCAAGTTTCTTGGCGGTTTTTAGAAGATTCTTGAGTAACCTTATACATGTGGTTCTGAACTCTATGTCGTCCAGTAGTTTGCTTTCCTCCGTTTCTTTCATTCGTGACATGTTTCTTTGTCTCTGCATTTTGGCTGCTTCCCTGTGTTGATGGAGTGGCTTTGTGTGGTAGGTGACCTATAGGGGGCAGTCACTCAGCCTCCCCAATCACCTGATGTGGACGCTCTTGGTACACCCCTTTGTGGGCTGAGTGCAAAGTCTTGGTGTAGTTAAGCCTTAATTGCTGTTGGTATGCTGGGAGGAATTGACCTCCAGGCCAATCGGCTGTGAGGACTTGCTGTGTCTATAATGGAAGAACTGCTGTGCTGGAGACACGCTTATGGTGCAGGACTTGTTTCAGTGGGGCTTTGGTGCTCGCTGAGTCTGCCTCTTGAATGTGTCACTTATGGATGTGAGGAGTTGAAATTTGGTTTCTCATACTGACCACTAGGTATACTGGCTTCTGGATCTCCAATGGGGTGCAGGTCAGCTATTGTCTGAGTCCACCCAGCAGGAGCTACAGCGAGAGCTACAGTTTTCTCCTCTTTGCTTGGGGTTTGGAGGTTTTGGAGCTGTCTGACCCGGGCTGCAAGTTTGCTAGGTTAAGCTGTGATAGGGCAGGCCTTTCTTATGGTAAAGCTGCTGCTTGGAGCTTGGGTGGGTTTGTAGGTTGTGTGGGGTGGGGTCTCAGGGCGTCACTAGGCTAGGGCATGGCAAACAGTGATGGCTGCTAGTTAGCCGGCTCTGTGTCTCCGACTGCATCCTGTGCCCCAGTGCAGTAAACAATTATTCTTGCGCGCAGCTCTGCAAGCAAGCCCCCCTCACTTTCCGACCCGATGGCAGACAGTCCAGCTTCTCCCCATAGGAGTTTGGGTCCCCCGCATCTCCCCAGAAACTGTATTTCAGAGTAATTGGCGGCTTGTCTCCCTTTGGGTTGAAAAAAGCAACGCCTGCCCCCAGCCCGGATCACTCGCCTCCGTACCTCAGCTTTTCAGCACTTGTGCACATCTCAGTGCTCTTTTCTCTTTCCTTCTAGTTGTAGAACTTCCACTCAGCCAGCTTTCCCGTGGTTCTGGGTGATAGACGTTTTGTCTTTTAGTTGTAGTTTTGAAATTGTTGTGGGAGGCAGCAGTTTAGGTGTTTACCTACGCCACCATCTTGGATTCTCCCCCAATATTCTAATACATAAAATAATGAAATAATAGCACCTACATCAAAGGATGTAAGGATTAAATACAGGATGTTCAGTGACTAGTATGTGATGATAGATTAATTTTAGTAATTTTTTGTTATTTTTAATATATTAAACATTTATTATACAGTTTATATGAGGTTTATAATAGACAAGAGTCTATAAATATTGAAAGTTATTTGTGGTTGCCTTGGACATCTATAATAATAAGAGCATAATGTGCAAATTGACCAAATGGCCAAATAGTGGCACGAGTGTCCAGATGACCATACTATGACACTCACTGGCACCAGGCCAGCCAAGGCAGGTGTGATGCAATTGGTTGCCCATATACAGAGACCCAGGCCACCGCCAGCATGGGGGTCAATAAGGGGGCTCCACGATCGCCCCCGCAGAGAGAGGCCTGGGCCACCAACCTGCAGGCTGTGGCAGGTGATGAAGCCTCTCTCTACAGGGGCGGTCCATCACAGAGCCCTAGCCGGTGGGCAGGGCCTACTTCTTTGGGGTGATCAATCACAGAACCCTGCAATCAATTGCCCCAAAGAGGCCCAGACTACATGGTGGCCATGCTGTGGCAGGTGGGTGGGGCCTCCCTCTGTGGGGCAATAGATCATGGGGCTCCCAGACTGCAAGAATTTCAATTTATTATCTGCCACGCTGAGGGACACCCCCACCCCAGTGCACAGATTTTGTACAGCAGGTCTCTAGTTTGTTTTATAATTTAATAGGGTAGCTAAGACAAATTTGGAATGATTAGCAAAGATAAGACCCATGTATTATCTAATCCTATCTAACACAAATTAACCATCACTCCGATACAAGCCACGCCCACAAGCCACGCCCATCAGTCAGGAGGGAGGTAGTAGACAAATTAACCCAACCAAGATGGCTGGGCCATGAAGAGAGCAGGAGGCTTGGGTTTCCCTGGCAATGGAGGAAGCCAAGCTTCCTGCACACCCTAGCCAGCTTTGGACTTTACTCAAGGCTACAAAGTTTCAATTATAGAAGATAAATAAATTCCAGATACCAGGGCCTCTGCTTGGGTTGCCAGGGGGCGTGGTCAGCCTGCAAACCACCACAGGCCCCTCACCCAGGCCTCCCCACACCCCAAGGAAACCCCCACCCTGATCCGGGACACCCTTCAGGGCAAACCAGCTGGCCCCCACCCATGCACCAGGCCTCTATCCTATCTAATAAAAGAGTAATGTGCAAATTGACCATCACTCCAACACACAAGATGGCTGCCTCCATGTGGTCAAAGATCCTGACTCCATGTGGACACAAGATGGCCACCACAGGATGGCCATCAGGGGAGGGCAGTTGGGAGAGACCAGGCCTGCAAAGGATGGCAGTTGGGGGTAATTAAGCCTGCAGGGGAGGGCAGTTAGAGGTGACCAGGCCAGCAGAGGAGGGGAATTGGGGGCAAACTGGCTGGCAGGGGAGCAGTTAGACAACAATCAGGCTGGCAGGAGAGTGGTTAGGGGGTGATCAGGCTGGCAGGCAGAAGTGGTTAGGGGCAATCGGGAAGGCAGGCAGGTGCACATTTGGGAGCCAGCAGTCCTGGATTGTGAGACCACTGGGATCTGGTCTAAATGGGCAGTTGGACATCTCTCGAGGGTTCCCAGATTGGAGAGGGTGCAGGCTGGGCTGAGGGACACCTCCTCCCCCCTCGTGCACGAATTTCAAGCACCAGGCCTCTAGTTTCTACATAATGCCACATATAAGTGGTCAAAAAGTAAGATAACAATATATTGCAAATATATTAAGAAAGACTTAATTGAGTGAAATAATGAATGTATAATCTATATTAATTGAATTTATAATTAGACATTTATATGTAACAATATATATGATATTGTTATACTTACACAGAGATATTAGTACTCAGGAGTCATTTATTTAAAAATATATACTCACTAGAGGCCCATTGCATGAAGATTCGTGAAATAGGCCTTCCTTCCCCTGGCTGCTGGCACAGGTTTTCCTCTGGTACTTGGGACTCAGGCCTTCTCTCTGGCCGCAGCCTTCAGTCTTCCTTTTGACTGGAGCAGCACTCCTGTAGCTCCCTCCAGCCCCTCCCCTCCCCCTCATAGCAGGCATTCTGCCCTGCCTGGCTGCTCCATGCCTGCATGTGTGCTGCCCAGAGGCACAGAGCAGCTGGGGGGCAGGGCCACTGCCATCTTTGTTGGTTTAATTTGCATACTAACTCCTGATTGGCTGGTGGGCATTGTGAAGTGAAGGCCAATTTGCATGTTTCTCTTTTATTAGTGTAGAAGATATTAAAAAGCATAGTAGAGCTCCACTGGTGTGGCTTAGTTGGTTGAGTGTTGTCCCATTCACAAAGAGGTCGCTGGTTTGATTCTGGGCCAGAGCACATGTGGGGGGCACATATGTGGGTGTGTTGGGGGTGGGGGGTTTAGGCTTAATCCCCAGTAGAGGACATACAGGAAGCAGCTAATTGATGTTTCTCTCTCATCCATGTTTCTAACTCTTTCCCTCTCCCTTCCTCCCTCTCTAAAATCAATAAAACACATGTTAGAAAAAGTATAGTAGAAATTATTAAAACTGTGTAATGTATTTAGTAGAGCCCATTTCTCAGTGTAGTAGGTATTCAAATACCTTACTCACAATTGTTTCTGAAAGCACATTTGCAAATTAGAGAGCTTGTGGGCATGAGGAACATACCCAAATGCATCAACACGTTTACTCTAACTTGTCAGCCATATGTGCAGATGGTACGAAGCTGCTTTCCTGAAATGTGATGGAAAGTATAAAAACAAATTTGACAGTTGTTTCATTTTGAATTTGACTATCTAAATAACTAGAACACTGGGAAATCAAGCAGTGGATATTACTTTAGGTCCCCTAAAATCATTGGCTCAGGATTTTTGGAGGTCTAGCTGAAATTGTAATGAAAACATTTGAATTTATATTAAAAATAAATCACTGTGGTAATCTCTGGAGATTATAAAATCTTTTAGAAATGGGGTCTCTGTCCTGAAGGGTTTTATAATCTCTAGGAAGTAGAAAATATTAATAAATAGGATTTTAAAATGAGCAACTGTCCCTAATAAAAACTATGTGATTTCTTTGCCAAGGCCTTGGCAAAATTAACAATTACCTTTTGCTGTTTAGATAATGAAGATATGAATTGGAAATGATAGGGTCATAAAAATGATGGAGAAAGTTGGTCACTGGAAAATTGTATTCGGTCCATATTATGGCCCTAGTGACAGTTCATAGTGAATTCTTGGCATTTTATTTACTGGGCTCAACAGAGCCCTTGGCCAATCTGCCTGACCGTAATGAGGCCCTACATTGCAGCCAGCCTGAGTTCATCCATGTGACTTTATTTGTCATTTCTTTTCTAAGATTGGCCAAGTTTACAGTCTGACCCCAAAAAATGTATACACACTTTAACAGCTGAAAGCTCAATTGATCTTTCTTTCTTTTCAGATTTAACCCATTGGAATTAATAATTATTCAAAATGTGTATACATTTTTTTGGGACACCCTGTATGTATTACATTTTTATTTTCACAGTTTCCAAATTCTTATCACAGAGACTTATAGACTTAGGATATAGTCAACCAACTTGGGAAAATGTTTGTGTCTTCTCCTCCTTCACTTCTGAATACTCTTTTTAGTATCCAGAACTTTCATTTATGGAAAAGAAAGACAGAGGAGAGAGTGAAGAAGGTAAACATTAGTTTCTATTTGTGGGAGATTGAAACCTAAGTACTTCTGTCAGTCTGCTTTGATCTGGTTTTCTTATTGTCCCTTATTTCTTCCTCTTCTCCTTAATCATGAAGATGGAAAGGTAGAAGGAACGCTGGTTACACCATTGAGGAAACAAACCACTGCTCCTAACCTCTGCAAACAATAAAAATTAGCAATCAAAGAAAATATCCAGGACTGGTTTTTACCAAGTTATTTTTTTTTCACAGACCATAAAATACTAGACATAAACAAGTTAAATGCTGCTCCCTTTGAAAAGTTGATGAATTAGTTAATACATTAATACAAAACACATTTAAATCCAAAAGAAATTAAGGACAATTGAACAAAGTATCTTTTAGTAAAGCCAATTTTTAACTTTTCAGGAAGGGCTGGAAATGTTAATTGAATGTATGTATATATGCAATTTCTAGAAATTTATCTCAATTTTTATAATTATATTGTAGTCGGTTTATATAGCCTAAATAATTTTAATATCAAAATGGAATGTTTGTTTCATTATGTAAAAACATTATTTTGTTCCTGGACAATATTGTCTGCATGAAAGATCATTCCAGATTTATTTATAAATGTCAGTACTAATATTTGTAATAATTCAATGATGTTTAGCTTTAAAACTTTTTCCAATAAAATAAATAACTTTGATCATTTGACATACACGTATATGTGCTATTGAAACAGCAGATATCTGAGACAATTTCTTAATTGACCTATATTTCAAAGTGCATTGTTCATAACTGATTTTTAGTTTGTTTTTTTTAGAGAGAGAGAGAAAGGGAGGGAAAGCAGGAAGGAGAGAGAGAGAGAGGTTTTATACTTGGAATCTGTAATGAAAGAGAAACATTTATTTGTTGTTCCACTTAGCTATGCATTCACTGGTTGATTCTTGTATGTGCCCTGACTTAGGATATCAGAATGATACTCTAACCAATTGATCTACTTGGCCAGGGTCTGTTCATAGCTGAATTTAAGGAAGTAAATAATAGAGGATATAATTATAACATACTTTCACATAAAGATATCATGTTGATATAACTCAATATTTACAAAATACTTATAGTAAGTTTTAATTGTGACAAATGGTGTCATACTCTTCCTATTTACCTTTGATATTACCATGTGCTATACTTAATTTTTTTTCTCATTTTAGTAAGATTTCAATTAGTTGGTTTTCTATATATTTTGGGATAAATAGTGGCTGAATTTTACTAAAAATGTGCACATTGATAAAATGCCAGCAAGTCTGAGGATGATTACAAAATGTAACTGTATTCTTATTACAGCAGGTTTCATATCAAATGTTTAAAGAACATAATGTTATTATAATATTTAAGAATTTGAGTAATATAGCACCTCAAATAGAGAGCAGTATAAAGCTTTCTCTAAGTTTTGTATACTTTCAGTGTCTTTGAAGCTTAACTTTACAACATTGACCATACATCAAGGCTTAGCCTTCATCCAGTTTGATGTCTGGGATAAACCATGGTCTACAAGTGCTCATTGCTTATGTATCAATAAAAACCCACGTACTGTCTATATAGATGACTCAGAATATGTGCAAAAGTATGTTCTTTAGTAGATGGTCAGTTTTCTTAAAGCACAGTCCAACAAGAGGCTCTCCATGGGTGTCTGTTGGCCATGGAGCACTAGTCCATTCAGGCCATCCCTCGAGCTGCTATTGAGGAGGCTGGTGTAGAAGTAGGAACTTTATAGAGCTGCACTTCTCACCTGCTAATGTGCACATGAATTCCCTGGCCCATTCTGATCAGGAGGTCTGGGATGGGACCTACAACGTGGCATCTGAGATGATGAAGAACTGAGTGGTCCGTGAACCACATGAATAGCAAGGTTTCATACTTAGAATCTGTAATGAAAGATGTCATAGCAAATGTATTGCATATTTTGAAATTAAGCATGGTTTAAAGAGAAAAAATTGAAAACAAAATGTATAATATCATGCTATTAAATATTTTGGATATAAATAGAAGGTACAATAGTGTAGTTTATGATATGGTTTTGGGGAAAAACATACAAAAAGATCTAGATATGGGTTTTCTTCTAACTAACTAGTTGGGTCAATTTATATAAATTGACCAACACTTAGAGAGATTATATAATCTAAGTTTTAATGTGCATTCATTAAACTAGATTATCTCGTGAGTCCATTTTAATTTTTAAAATCTGTGATTCTAATCCCCCCCGGCTTTCCAGTCTTAGAAAAGAATGGCAAGAGCCTCTTCCAGACCTGAAGCCTGATTCATTTCTAACTGAGCTTAAAGGTATTACTGAAGTTTAAATAGTATTGTGTACTTAAAATGCTTAACAACTTGCGCTACCAATAACAAGCGGTCAATTAATGTTACTTATGAGTAATATTATAAAGATGAGGGAAAATGAATTCTAGGAAGAAGTGAGGCAACTTGTTCTAGCACATACAGTTTTCTAAAGCTATGCTAAATGACACTATTATATACTACTAGAGTTCCAGTGCACAAAATTCAAGCACTGGAGAAGGGGTGTCCCTCAGCCCAGACTGCACCCTCTTCAATCTGGGACCCCTCAGGGGATGTCCGACAGCTGGTTGAAGACTGATCCCGCATCGGGCCTAAACCAGCCGTTGGACATCCCTCTCGCAATCTGGGACCACTGGCTCCTAACCACTTGCATGCCTGCCAGCCTGATCACCCACTTACCACTCCCCTGCCAGCCTGATCGACACCTAACTGCCCCCCTGCTGGCCTGATTGCCCCCAACTGCCCTCCCCTGCTGGCCTGGTCTCCCCTAACTGCCCTCCCCTGCCAGCCTGGTCACCCCCCAACTGCCTTCACCTGCAGGCCTGTTCCCCACCAACTGCCCTCCCCTGCCAGCCTGGTCACCCCCCAACTGCCTTCCCCTGCAGGCCTGTTCCCCACCCACTGCCCTCCCCTGCAGGCCTGGTCGCCCCCAACTGCCCTCCCCTGCCAGCCTGGCCGCCCCCAACTGCTCTCCCCTGCTGGCCTGGTGGCCCCTAACTGCTCTTTTCTGCTGGCCTGATCATTCACAACTACCCTTCACTGCCGGCCATCTTGTGGTGGCCATCTTTGACCACATGGTGCGGCCATTTTGTGCAAGGGTATGAGAGTCAATTTGCATATTACCTCTTTATTATATAGTATAATAACAAAATATTTGTGTAGTTGATAAAATACTATAAGTATGCTTTCTAAGAAAGACCAGTCATTATTATAGAATATCACAAATACAAAGAAGGAAACAATGCTCTGTTAAACAATTTCTCTGTTAAAACTAGTAAAATTCTGCCTAAATCAATCTAATCTCAATTACCAAATACTCTTCTACTCTTCTCCTCATGTTTGATAAAGTATGCATGAATGCACTCCTTTTTATTCTAATATAACAATGAAAATATTAAACTTACTGATATGCAAATATCTCCAACTTATATATTATAATGTTATACTTTTAAAACATTTATTACTAACAAAAATTGTTATTTATTATTTCTATATATTATTCCTACTTATAAATAGAAACACATATTTGTATAAATGAGTAAATGTATAGAAAAAGCTTTAGTAAGGTGCATGGTATTGATCAGTGTACTGTCTGCCCTTCTTAATGGTAATGGATTGTGATTTTTACTTCGTATACAACCAGAAATTACTACATAGAGCATGATAGATGGCTGCCAATACTCTTGTTATTCTCCTTTAAACTACATGGCATTTATGCCAATAAGGTGATTTTTCAGTTTTAACAAGACATTCAGAGTCAGTCTTTGGTATAAAATCAACTCACAAGGGACCACAAAGTATTACTGTGACTATATCTTATATTTTAAATTATCCTAAAGAGCCTTTGAACATCAGGAACTGATGGTAAAGGGGAAGTTGGACAGAGTATGTGTAATGGCACCCTTGCTCTGAGCTTAGGCATTTCAATGTTTAGGACACATGGAGGAAGTTCATGACCCCACAGAAATCAGAGTTGGGTGGCCTGTTGGCTCCTTCGGTCTGCTTTAGTTGACTTCATCAGGCAGGGCCTTCTGAGGAATGTAAATAGCGTCCTAATTCTCTAAATAGGGGAGCAGGTGGAGGCAGTTGAGAGCCAGACACTTGTTTATTCTCCATGCCCGTGTTCCCATTTAATATGCAGCATTTAATAACTTGATTTTTGCTATTGGGTGTATGTTACTTTCCAGGGGTGTTATCTGTCTGACTTTTCAAAGTAGCACCATCACCATTCATAGTGAGTTTATATGAACTTCAACACAATGAGCAGGTGGAATTATTTTAGCACCTGTTCTGTGATTTAAGATAAAAATGGTCATTTCTCATTATGGAATTTATATGTGATCACCATAGGCAAAATAAACTTTCAAATATAATAATTTGCTAATAGTTAGGACCAAAGTTAGTTTTTGAAAGTACCATTTAATTACAACTTTAATTTTAAAGAATATTGAAACAAAAATAAATTATAAAAATTAAGTGAGAAGGCCAAGACTGTGTACACCTAAAATACAATTTTTTAAAGATTACTGAAAGTTATCTAGTTATCACTGCATGAACACCATACTTAACAATATTAATAGATATTTTTCAAACTATGTAAATATTTTTCAATCAAATTTTGTTTTCCCCGTTCTTTGCATATCATGAAGTGAAAGCCTGATGTATGGCATAATGTAAGAAAAGCATCCTAAGGAAAAAAAAAATTCCTAAGTTCAAAACTGTAAAACTTTAGCTATAAATTGATGACAAATGTCACATTGTCATTTTAGCATTTTTGTCTTCTGGGAATTCTGCAAGGAAATATGTGTGAAATTTTATTTTCCAACTTTCTTTACTTTGTGAAAAGTATAATGTGTTTTGTGCATTGAATTTTGAAAGGATATGGAAGGTCTGAGGAATATAGAATTGTTGATAGCCCACAAATTTATTAGGTACATTCAAGTTTTTATTTAAAAATATTAATCACTAGACTGTGGCATTGATTGTTTTGCTTTTATGACTGAGAGCTTACTGTGTTACTGTATAATTTTCATACAAGTGATCTAATGCTGCTATTAAGTGTGTGAATAATGAAATAATGAAAATAGCCAAGAAATTAGCTTAGATGTTGAGCATTACAGACAATAGTCTTCACAAGTATTAAGGGAGGTTGTGGTATATGGTTAGAAGTATAATCTTTGAACACTCATATCTTGGAATCCATTTTCAATTTGGCTAATACAGAGTACCTAATAATGTGTTAATTATCAATATCTCTAAGATACACGTGTGTGTGTGTATGTGTGTGTGGTGTTGAAGTTTAATTAGTCTACATAATTAGGAAACCTGTTACATAGTTGAAATTTCTGTATAAATAAAATTCCTCACCTAGGTGACAGCAATTTAAACACATTTGTAAATGACTTACATACCCCATGCTTCCTTCTTGATCCAATACATGTAAAATTATCCTGAGTACTTACTGATGTGACTATAAAAATGATTAAATATACCATTTTGTTTATTATTTTATTAACCATTCATGTCTGTGGAGCTTTTTTCACCACTAAATGCTATTTCATCCTATTTATATCAGAATTCTCTTTTGACTATTGACTTTTAAATTATAAAGGACTTCTAAAGCCATCTAGATAGAGTATGGTAGCTCTGTTTGTATTCAAATATGCATCAAACTTTTCCATTGCAACAAAACTCTGCATACCTCCGACTTTCCTCTCTGTTTATGATTAATTTTCTTCAAAAGTCTATGGGTGACATTTGAGTTTCCCATTCATTTTTATCAGACCACTCCTCCATCCAGTCTGTCAACAAATATTTTGATTTGTTGTATGAATGTAACAGATTTTGTATTAGCCTAAATTCAGCTAAGGAAATCTATTAAAGATGTCTATGGAATTAGAAGTGCTTTAATGTCTATGAACATCAGTTTTCTCATTTGTAAAATGATGGGAATAATGATACTTACTTGATTTTACTGTAGAAGAAATGATGACATATATCGAAATACATAGTATAGTGAATGGCAAGATGCAGGTATTTAATAAATGTCAGTTTTCTTTTTATTATCTCTGTTTGAAATTAATATGTAATTAATGAGTGATTTTAGGGATTCAGCATTCTTATGAGGTCCAGCCTCAGCCCAAGCCCTCTGTTGGATTGTCTTCCAGCTGCAGGAGTCACTCTGTGGAGAGTAACACCTTCACCCCTGTCTTCCTACCACCCTGTAGTTTGGTTGACTGCCTGCTGTGTCTCAGATTATGCCTCAAAAGATTGACATTTCTGATTGCTGTAGAAAAATCCATTTAAAAAAATGTGGTTTGTAGACAACTTGCTACAGCAGATGAACCAGAAAGGAGGGAAGGAGAGATTCCCCTGTGATGTCAAAGCATGAGTTAGAGGGGTGTTTGTACAGCCCCAGGATGGATGGCAGGGACTACATCCTGTTCAAGGACTCAGACACTGACATGATCTTTCTTCATCATTCATGGAAAAGGAAAAATTACCAAGAAGGGAAGTATTAACATCCTTGACGTATTTCACCAAAATGCTTTGGGCATATTCAAACCCCCCTTTCCCTCCCATTCCTTGTCTTTGACTCCTTTTAAAATCTGTTTCTAAAATTATTTCCAGTGTCCTAATTCAGCCATCTAATTATCTATAACTAATACCACACCCACCATATTTCCTCATCACTTTGGTGTTGCACGTTTCTCTGCCCTGAAGTGTCTAATATCCATGGTGACTAAAATTTCAGAACCATGTCATTGAAATCTGGGGGGAAAAGGTAGAAAGATGGTAGGACAGAGTATTTGAAACACAAATCACATTTATTAACTCATCATTTGTACCTATGGAAATATCCATTCCCATGGGTGTTTTAACTTGAAGTTTGGAAGTCTGAAGGACTGACAGCATCTCTCATAAAGTTTATCTTGCATATTTAATAGCAGCTGTGATTTCAGTCCTTGACAGGGGCAAGCCATATTTTGTTGATAAGGGATCTTCGTATAGTTTATTCTCTATGTCAGCAGTAGCTGTGAAGAATAGAAAGGAAAATTGGTGCTCTCTTTCTCCTCTTAATGATGAAGAGAGTTTCAAAGAAAGCAGGACCAAAGAAAGCATTTTGGGAATTTGCTGTGGTGTCTTTATTAGTTATAATTAAGGGGTTGCTGCCTACTGACGTAAAAAGGGTGGAGGCTAGTATGGTTTGAACATCTGGCAGTGTGCAAAGTTTCCCCACCACCCAATGCCTATGAGACTCAAAAAAATAAAGCATCTGCTTAGAAATATCTGAATTCACAGCCTAACTAGAATTTGAATATCAATTTAAGGTATATTCCATAGTTTTAGTATGCACTAATTTTCTAGATATAACTACTGTGTAAATGGAGGGAACTTTGTACTTTTTCAGGTCATGAAATTGAGTTTCTAACCATTTCAGAAAATCACAAACAATGCTGCTTGTGATATCTGAGGGGCAAATACAACATAGTTATGTCCATCTGCATCTGTAGTTATATGTTCACGGTGACTCCCGTTATAAGAAAAACATCTGACTGTTAGGCCTTTTGATGTACAGTACTTCAATATTTCCATATTGAAATGTATATTGTTCCTATAAATCACTTTCCTTTTTATATTAGAACTAGAGGCCTGGAACATGAAATTCATGCAAGAGTAGGCCTTCCTTCCCCTGGCTTCCGGCACCAGCTTTCCTCTGGCACCCAGGACCAGGGCTTCCCTTGCAGCCCCAGCTTCATCTGGTCTAATTAGCATATTACACTTTTATTATTATAAACTAGAGGCCCAGTGCCCTTGCGGGGGTGTCCCTCAGCCAAGCCTGCCCCCTCTCACAGACTGGGAGCCCTCGGGGGATGTCCAACTGATGGCTTAGGAATGCTCCCTATGAGGAGTGGGCCTAAGCCATGCGTTGGACATCCTTAGCTCTGCCTCAGAGGTGGGAGAGGCTCCCACTACTGCTGCTGTGCTCAACTGCCCTGAGTGCAGCTTCTGGCTGAGCAGCACTTCCCCTGTGGGAGCGCACTGACCACCAGGGGGGCAGCTCCTGTGTTGAGCATCTACCCCTAGTGGTCAGTGCATGTCATAGGGACCGATCATTCTGCTGTTTGGTTGATTTGCATATTAGCCTTTTATTATATAGGATGATTAAGGTATACATTTTCTGTGTAGATTATATTTCAATGAAATTTTATTTCAGGTTTATAAAAAGGGAAATACATGCTTATTTATACAAAGGAGGCATTGGATTTGATAAGGTTAAGAACCACTGGTAAGGAATGGCCATCACTTCTGTTTCCCTTTTGTGCAGTGGCTTCTTATCTACGGTAGACTGTTCTGACATAGACTTTCTTTAATTGAAGGGTTGTTAGCTCCCAATGCAAAAGGAAATAGTTCCTAGTCAGTTTGAAATGGAACATGGTGTGACTCTATCCAATATCAAGAGATGGCTTCACCTAGAAATTTTTAAAGGACAGCTTTCTGCCCTTTGGCTGGCCAGAGGTAAACTAAGTTGACTGTGAAACATTGGGAGGAAACAGTTTTCATTTGCTTAGAAAGTTAATATTTGCTTGTAAATGTTTTATATTTAACTAACAATGCTATCATTAAAAACTTTAGATGCGTTTGTGACTTCTTTTTTAATTTTAAGATGATAAATTTCAAGAACACAACCTTATTTCGGGGGGGGGTGTCACATTGCATGGTATCCTTTCTCACATTAAACCAAGTACTATTAATTAATTGAAATAATCAGTTTTCCCCATTATTTTATCATTTATTAGGCATCATTAAAATTTCACTAATGTTGCAACTTACAAATTCATGTCAGACATGTGTGTCATTCTATACAGGAAAATGAAAAGTCCTAGTCATGTGCAATTCAAGGTGAAGTTACCAAAGAAGTCTAGACCACATTTTTAAGCACGCACATTGTCCAAGTTACTCTTCCTTACTTGTATGGTTCACTGGGAAAGACCGTCTCAAACAGGGCTCAGCATTGATTCCCTGTTCAGAGACACTAACAGCTGCTAGGTCTTCTGCTGTATTTTCTCAGCTCTACACACAGTGACTTTCCCCTGTATGTCCTTGTTATTGACCCGTATCTTGCAGTTGATGTCCAGAATAAGCACTCCATTGAAAATGTTAGAAATATTTGCAGTGGGAGTAGCAACTCTTAAGATTAGGGCTGCTTCTAGGATACAGGATGTCTATGGATTAGTAAAATTCCCTCCCCTTTAGCAGATATAGCCCTGAAGTTCAGGTGTTGGTGAGCAGAGGGTTTCTTTCCGTCTGCTTCCTTCCCTTCCTCTGGAGAGACACTGCCTTTCACACCTTTGTAGACACATCATGACCTCAACTGAGCAGGGTCTTGCCCCTTCAGCAGGGCACCTTTGTGCAGAGTAAAAACTGTATACAAAGGCATGGTGGTCCTGCACACAATTTTGGCTATGGGAGGCCAGGGAGAAATAGAAAACACCCAAGTATTCACTGAAATAGCAGTTACAAGGGAATGAAAGAGGTTTTATAAGAAACCAAGAAGGGAATAGCAGAAAGGCAGAAATTAAATATAGCAAAATCTGTCCCTAGTCAGTCAAATCTCTTTTATTTTTTTAAATTCATTGATTACCTACTCTACTATATATGAACAGAAAATAAATATTATGCCGTAAGTTGATTATATTCCATATAAACGTTTACTTCCTATTATTCTAATTGGGGTTCCTTTTCTAATTCTATATGAAAAAAATTTATTGGTTTATGGAACCAGGGAACCATCCTACATGACTATCAGTAAAGAATGATTTTGCTGATATATATATATATATATATTTTTATTCTAAATAAATTTGAAAGTATATATATATATATATATATACTTTCAAATTTATTTAGAATAAAAATGGAAAACTTTAAATTTTACTTTTTGTTATACCTGTTCACTAGACATTGAAAATAAAGAACTTAAGTTCACTTTCTCCTGAAATTCACAAGCAAGAAAGCAGAGGTAACAGACTGTACTTTGTTAATGATATGCCTAAAATTAGATACCAAGTTATTAAAATTTTAGTTTTTTTATGAATGAGGACAAAAACCTCATTTCTAAATCTTGTCACACTTAAATTGTGCTGTCTCATTTGAGTTCCCAATGGATTAAGTCCACTCTTATGATTATCACTGCTGTGAGTTTATTTTTATCCAAATGACATAACCTCCAAAAATATATAAATTGGAAACTCTTTTCAGAATGGCTTGCATAGCTTGTTCCTCATGTGAAATGAAGAAAATCTGTAAGTTTCATTTTCTAATGTTTCAAATATTCAATCTCCGAAAGAAATTATTGGCTAATGTATTGTGTTTCCTAAAATAATTTGCTTAGTGAATAAGAACATTCAAAAACAAGTTTACAGTCTTATTGAAAATACCAGAGATCTATATCATAATTACTTTAAATAAACTAAATTACATTTTCTGTATGTCACAATTTTTCCACTCTAGGGTTTCTTAAAAATCACATTCAAATATTAAAAAATAGGTTTAATGCAATACTTTCTGGTCCCAGTCTTAATTTTTTAGGGGTTAGTGAATGATTGTGTGTGTGTGTGTGTGTGTGTGTCTGTGTGTGTGTAAAACTCTGGGTAGGTTACTTTGCTTTTATTAAAGTTTGATCCATATTTTGTGTCAATTTATTGTAAGGGGAATATAGTGAAGGTATTTACCTCATTTTAATTTTATTCAGTTTATTTCCTACGTCTCACAAATCCTTTCTTATCTTCTGCTATGAATTTTACTTTTGTCATCTTTTCCATCAACAAATTTTTACTTAAAACTGCACCCATGGAATGGTGAGACTTAGTCAGGCATGACTACAGAGAAAGAATGAAAATACGAATGATTTTGAATTTAAAGTGTTAAAGAATAAAATTCAACCAAGTAAATGTGAAGTTCTACATAATTGGCTTTATTAACTGTTTCATGAAACCAGCAGTATCCTATCTAACAACTAGAAAGAAGGATGATCCTAGTTGGAGGGTTGGGGCAAGGGAGCTATTAACAAACAAAAAAAGAAAGGATTTCATATTTTTAGACCAGGAGTACTTTCTTGGGGGAAGGGGAAAAGGAAAGGCAAAGGTTTTTATCATGCAGATTGTCTTTTTTTTTATGGGGAAGGCATGGAGAGGTCCCCCATGACAGATTAGCCCATTGATGTTGACCAGAAAATTGTTTAAGATTATGTTTCTGGGGGAGGTTGAAACAGCAATTAGGTCAGGTATTAAATCTAAGTTTGGTGTCCTGGTCTTCAGCACAAGTAAAGTTATTTGGACCTGTGTTTTTTTTCTCTTTAATAGAAGGAAGAAAAGGGCATAATGAAAGTCTCCAGATGATTTTTCCAAAGCCTAAGGGGTTGGAAATAGGTAGGGAATGGGAGACAAATGATGAACTTATTTATATAAATTAGAATTTGTATTAGTTGTTTATCATAGAAAACCCCCAAACAGTTATACTACCAAATACATCCACAAGTAGGCAATGTTGACATTGTTTTAGAAACTCAAACTCGCAGATGCTATTGTTCATTTTTCATGGTTGAAAGAAAGCAACTACATTTCTAACCTCAGTGTCCATGACCAGAGCAAGAAAAATAATGGAGAGGAGTCACCAACTGCATCTCACTTTGGACTGTTGGTAAAAGCCTCACCCAGTGAATCTGTTTACATATCTTTGACCAGAATGGTGTCATATGGCCTCCATCATTTCCAAATGACACTAGAAAATATTGGACGTCTACTGGGCGCTGTGATATCCCAAACCGAATTGAATGCTCTAGTAAGGAAGAAAAGAGAACAGCAATTGGCATTCAACTAGAAAGCTTGACAGAAATACCCAAGAGAAAGGAAGACATTCCTCACGTAGAAAAGAACAGAAGTCTTTCTGTGTCCTTGGTTTGGAATGAATAAAGTGAAAAAATTGCCTGTGTGCTGTTTTCTCAGTCGAGTTTCATAGAGAAATAAGAATTGTTCCCCTCTGCATGTTAAGCAGTTCTCAAGTATGTTGTCTGTGCTCACCTAGCAATCAATGGTCTCTCAGCAATATAATTCTATTTTTGTCAAAGAACTCGGAAAGAAATCCCATAGATGAGAGACTCCAAGACTGGTTTCCACTTCTGAAAATCAATGTATAAGAACCTTTCAGGCTCTGCAAAAATAGAATGCTTTGGGATACCAATTTTTGAAAATAGGTAAACATAATGCCAACTATCTGAATGGGGTAAGCAGCATAGGTTTTCCCCTCCAAAAGGGGGCCATAAATTTGTATCCATCAATTGCTTTTTCAATATATAGGACAGAATTTAATGTTTAATATATAATTCTGATCATGCAATTTGTTGTTCAGTGGTTTCAAAACTGAATGGAATTTAGAACTGCTAATCTCTACATGATTACATTTTATTTTAGGAATAGTTAACATGTAAGAATAGTGTTCACCTCAAAATCAGCAGGTTAATGGTGAGCACAATGTCACTGTAATTAGTTGAAAGAAATATATTAACTATATTATATCCTTTTGAGGTTTCTTGTGGTCTTATAGATTTTATTTTTTTAAAAATTAAGAATATCACAGATTTTCAACAATTATAACCACATATTTAACAGTTGGACAAAATGTTCAGATTCTTTTAATTATGCAAATTTCAGATATTATTACAGGTAGTTATTACAGGTAGATTTCAGGCTTATATTTTAGGAACAAACATTTAGGAACAGCCAACTGTTATAAAGTGGGAAAAATGAAAGCCATAGAATATTTATATCTCCAACCCTAGGAAGTTTACAATGTATTGTAGGAGATTGACACAACTAAATTTGGGTTTGATTTTTCTCTGTCCCACTCCATTAATCCAAGACTATAAAGTAATCCCTGTTTTACTATTGATATACTACGTTCTCATTAAGATTTGCCGAGTTATTTGCTTGGAAGTTATTGATTGCAAAGGCGTTCTTCTCTTTAGTAGATGTCTCTGCACTTTAGCTTATGGCTATGTCTTTGTGGACACCCCAGGTTCACCCTGATAAGGTATTGAATAATTAATTGGACAGATAAGATTGAAAATCTGGTGAGCTAAAAAGTTTTGAAAGATTCCACAGTTGAAAATGGTGCATCAAATTTCTGGGGCAAATGCCTTAAACATTTATTAAAGCTAAGCAATATATGAAACTATCTCTGAGGAAGGAATACTTCCTTCTTATATATTTTTCTGATAATAAAGTATAATCCAGAGCCCATGATATGCATCACAACTTCTTTGGTTAGAAAAGGATCACATTGTCACAGATCACAGTATGATGATTGCCAGAGGGAAAGGGAGTTGGGGGAGGTAGAAGAAAGCAAATGGGGGATAAATGGTGATGGATGGAGACTTGACTTGGGCTGGTAAACCACAATACAGTATATAGATGATGTATTGTAGAATTGTATTCCTGAAACCTGTATAATTTTACTAACCAATGTCAGCCAAATAAATTCAGTTTTAAAAAGGGTCACATCATCTAAATTTTCTTTTATAGGACAAGAATGCTATGTAAAGGGTGTGAAATCTTCGTGTTTAACACACAATTTCTCTAGTTGGGCTCTAAGTACTTCAGTTTCCTAAATAATAAATATATAGTCATTCAACACAGGCTTTTATTTCAGACAAATGACAACCCTGAAAACTATCGCTTCTGTTTCTCACTTCTCATCAAAACACTGCTGAAGACCCAGTGAATCAAATCGCTTGGAACTTCTACTTTGCTTAAATCCAGTTGTGTGGTTTTTTTTCTTTCCTTTTCCAAATACTGTAGGTTAGCACTAGAACAATGGGGCAGTGTCTCTGGGGGTAGAATTCTGTTTAATTGGGAAGGAATCCCACTATCTTTTGTAGGTTTAGTTCAGGAAGTAAGATTGTCAATTAGTAGATGGTGCAGCCCCATTGGAGCCATGCTGCAGAATAGCCTGCTAACAGGGGATTCACTGAAATAACTCAGTGTGTCTTGTAAAAGGCCAGTATAGGCGGGCAGCTGGGTTATGCCCGTCTTTTCAAGCTGTAGCAGCATCACCCTAGAAGGTGAAGGACACTCAAATATATAAAATAATGACTTAATATAAAATGACTATATATAAAATAATGCAGATGATTAGAGTAGAAGTCCACCCACTTCCATTCCCCCCAGGCATATTCCAGGATCATATCTCAATTATTGACCTAGGAACTGTCGGTCCGTATTCTTTTATTCTCTGTAGTCTAGTAACCTCCACTCTCTAGATTCTCAGTGAATGGGCATTATCACTATTCTAATGTCCAGTGAGAATCTCATTTTCTGTGGATGGAAATTTTAATATCACACGTTGGCACCGATTTTGCTTATTTTTGGTTGTTTGACTAAAATAGGTCATAGTATAAAAATTCTTAAATATAGATTTTTGATCAGGAAAATACATTTGCATATTTTTAAGATGTCAAAATTGTTACCCTGAAGTCCTTTTAGATATGAATTGCAGATTCCTAGAAAAATATCCAACATGGAATGATGGTTTATTAATAAATTGGAGGACACCTACTTATATATTTTAAAGATACCAAATTTGTTTACTACAGATTTGACTGCTGTGGTGTTCACCTTAATGAACATCACAATAATGTTCTTTTATGCTTAGAATGATGCATGATAATCCCATTAATACCTTTGGCAACCAGTAAATTATTAATAAGGTGATGATCATGCTAATGAAGCTACTTTATTAAATTTTGATGGATTTTGTGCTAGAGATTACGGCGAGGCAATTGAAATATAGAGTATTTTCTCCCAGGGCAAATCTTTTGGCTTCACTGAAAACTCCTCTGAAAAGTCTTCATTATTCACAGTATTGCTTGCCTATTTTCTAATGATGTGATAGTCACTTTCACAGAAACAAAATAGTCTGCACATCAAATGTTTAATTTGCTGCTGCAAAAGAATTCACAATAGAATTCTTGAAGTGGGGTTAATTACATTGTAATGAAAAAGTAAACCTATTGGGAAAATACTCTGAGTAACATTGCTCTGTTTCTGCCTGATAAAGATATGCATGCTTCTTTCATTTTATATTCTGGCAAACTTGGAACTAAGAGAAAACATTTAAAAGGTTTGCATAAATAGTGAAGTTCTTATATTTTATTAACATAACGAAAAAAATCAACATGTATAGTTATACATATTATAAAAGTAGTTAATAATTAGTAATGTCTAAGAACATAATATTTTGTCATAAATAGGATAAAATAGTACTTTTTAAATAATTGATAAGATATAGAGAGAAATTGCTAATGTGAACAAAAAAAAAAATAGGACAGTCCCTCAATATTGTCTCCATGTTTTCTTTTTCTACAAAGAATCCCGTCCTCCGGGTTCCTCTGAAAATAGTGTGGTATAGCTAAATATGTTATTGTAGGCTTACTTCATATATGTCAAATACTTCATTGGATACTTTATATGGGGTATCTTATTAAACCTCTCCATTTTTTGTTAGGTAATATGATAACTATGTTATTAGGTAAGGAGAATGACATTTAAATAGCATAAAAATCTTTCCTGTGCAATAGGATTCAAATTTAGATCCATTGGTCTCTAAATACTTTGTTCTCATTCATTATCTTTAAAGTACCCTCATGCATGTCAATTCATGTCTATGGAAGTTTACATTAGAGAAGCTTGAAAGTTGAAAGAGAGAAATGTTTTCCATCTAAGTTTTCTTATAATCCTGGGTGGATAGTGGCTGATACAAGTTCACAATGTTAGACTTACCATAAAGCTACATTAATTAGGTCAGTATGGTATAGGTACAAGGATAAAAAAAATAGACCAAGACAACAGAATAGGGTCCAGAATTAGACCTGCATATAGATGGTCAGTTGACTTTCAACAAAGCACAGATGTAATTTAATGGGGAAAGGAAAATTGTTTCAGGCTCTGGACTTAGAAAACTGGGTAGCCATATTGAAAAAAATAGCTTATCCTTACCTCATACCATACACAGAAATTAAATCTTGATGGTAGCTAAACCAAATATAATATCTTAAACTCATCAGTCTCTAGAAGAAAATGCAGGAAAATATTTTCTGGGATGTGAGTTAAATATTTCATAACAAAGGCCCAAAAAGCATAGGCCATAATGGTTAAAAACAAGATAAATTGGATTTAATTAAACAAACAAAACTCTACTCTTCAGAAAAATCCATTAAGAGAATAAAAAAGGTAAGGCAAAGGATAAATTTTTCACATTACTTATATTTGACAAAGAACTTTTATCTGGACTCTGTAAAGAACTACAAATCAATGATGAGAAGACAACACAAGTAAGTAGAGCAAAAGGTTGACAGTTTACAAAGATTCACAAAATGGCCAATAAGCACAAAGAATTGTTCAATATAATGCCATCAGTTTTACGTAAATTAAAACAAAAGGAAATGCAGGGCACACTAGAATTGCTAAAATTATTGTATTTTACATTTTCATTGCAAAACGATTGCCATAATAAGTTAGTTAATACATCCACTGCCTCATACGTGTAACTACTATATTTTTTATAGTGGGAATATTTAAGAGTTGCTTTCTCAGCAACTTTCAACTGTACAGTATTGTTAAGTACCAGTATATTCACCATGCTGTATGTTAGAGCCCCAGAAAATATTTACAACTGGAAATTTGTTTCTTTGACCAACAAGCATACAGTCCCCCTCTGACTATAAATTGCACATCTAAGTGTTTACTTAGTAGAAACAAAGTTCACAAAAAAGACAAGTAAAAATACATTTATAACCACCATTTCAGAGATCCAGAAAGTAGAAACAATCTAAAATTCTCATCAGTGAAAGGATAGATAAACAAATAGAGCTATGTTAATAAAATGTAGTACTACTCAGCTTTATACCAGTAAATAACAACTACTGATGTACTCAATGACCAGGATTAGTATCAAAAATCATTATATGAGCAAAAGTAGCCAGACACGAAAAATATCAACATTTATGTGACATTCAAGAAGAGACAATACTAATATGTAATAATAGAAATTGGTTTGTTTGGGGGAAATGCTATTTAATGAAGGACCTTTCAGGGGTAATTAACATATTCTATATCATTCATGTGGCTGATGGCTTCATGGGTGAATGTGTTTTTCTAACTGGATATTTAGCATCTTTGAATTTTATTAATTGCAAAATATACCACAATAATATTAATGTTTTATAAGAAATGGGAATGACAAATAGACAATATCATACTTCTTAATAAAGAATATCTTATTGTTTTAAAGTTGCCACATGCCTTCAATTTATTGCTGTCAAACTGTCTATACTAGCTTGACATTTGTTTGAAAAGTAGTTTTCTAACCTCTATTAAGTGACTTTTGATTTATTGTAAGTTAGGAAACCTTAAGCTAGCCAGTGGATTTTAGAAATGGGAGATGACTAAAGGACCTTCTATTACTTTGATTTTTTTAAATATATAAAATATTTAACTAGCTGAAATGTCAAAACCATTTGAAAGGTACACTCTGAGAAAACTGAGTTCCATCTGTATTTACTCCAGCTTTGTACATGTTCTTAGTTTTTGGTATACCCTTCCAATATTACTTTTTACAAAATTAAATGTGTGTGTGTGTTTGCACATTTCTATTTTACTGCCTTCTAACATGAAAATTAGCACACTGTATATTCTGTTCTGCATATTGATTTGGTAACTTATCCTGGAGATCTCTCTATATTTGTACATAGAGTTCCCTATCTCTTTTTATTTTAGGCTTTCATAGTTCTCCATTTTTGACCTGTTCCAAAGTTTGTTCATACAATCTTTTTTAGTAGGCTCAGTGTGTTTGAAGTGTTTTGCCATTTTAAATAATAATTCAGAGGATTCTCTTCCTCATATGTTAGTTACATTTGTGGAGTATATTTTTACACTATCAAAAGGTTCCCTTGATAATCTCTATCAAGTGGTTATTGTGTTTGTATACAGTAGTTAGAGATTTAGGTCTATTGTTATGTCACCTACAACTAAAGGCAAGTTAACTCTTCTTTCCAATTCTTATACTTGTTTTTTCTTGTTTAATTGCTTTGGTTACTGTCGTTAAAATAATGTTAAATAGTAATGTTGATGGTGTCTGCCTTTACAAGGCAATCCCTGTTACATTTTGAGAACAGTTATCTAGAGCTTTCACTTCACCATTATTGTGTAATTGAAATTATTAGCTCAAAGCCTATGAAGGAATTACCATGTGAACCATCTAATAGAAAACCTCTGATGGGTTGGACTTGGTGGTGAATATTTTATAATGAAAATATTTCCCAAATCTGTCTATGTATGATTCAGTCGGTTACTGTTCAAGATCTTAAACCTTCCTATTGCTCACTCCCAGGAAATTTTCCTGTAAATATTAAATCCTATATATCAACATTTCAACAGAAAAAATATATACATTTTATGATGTACTAGTACTACTTGACTTTCTCTGTGGCACAACTTCACACACAATAAATCTGATCAAAACAGAAATCCCTTCATCAATTTTTTTTCTAATGTCCTTAATCTTGGGCCTTTTGCTTTGCATGTTTTTATGTTTTTCACATCTGTCTTCATCATACATAGTGATACCGAATTGAATTTTATTCCTATTCCCTTTTCATAAATTATGGAAATATTGAATGTCATTGATTTTACTTTGCTATTTATTTCAGTGTTTCTTCATGTTTTCATGTCATAAAACTTTCTTCAGTGTTTCAGTGTTTTCATGGCATAAAAGTTTTACTGCTTTCATGCCGTTATTAGCTAAGAATAACTAAGTAGAGCAGCATGT
Source organism: Corynorhinus townsendii (assembly GCA_026230045.1). Lineage (NCBI taxonomy): Eukaryota > Metazoa > Chordata > Mammalia > Chiroptera > Vespertilionidae > Corynorhinus > Corynorhinus townsendii. The sequence goes on from JAPDVU010000004.1 coordinate 135,865,370, forward strand.
TCTTGGGAGAGTTGCGCTGAGCTAGGATATAAAGGGGTGCTCTTTAGTATGGGCACGGATACACACAAGCACATTTTAGGGAATGGGGTCTCGTAATGTTGGGATATCTGACTGGGCTATCATTTCTTTGGGAAATGTAGTCCTATTGTAACAAAAGTGGAAACTGTGTACCACAGCTGCCAGGACATGGGTGGATTGGGTAGCATATGGTTGAAGAAACCACTAGTGTAGAAACTGTTCTGAACCTCTGAGACTATGAGTACAAAGAAGTCTCTATTTCTGTAGCCTGTGATTTAGCCTGTCTCACGTGGAGTGTCTAATGAAGGGAAGAAACTACATTCTCAATTGTGCAGAACAAATACCTTGAAAAGGAAGTGTCTGGGTCTTTATTACTTTGGAGGCCTAAAAGACAGTGTACTTTGAAGTTAGTTCCTCCTAGTTAGACTGTTTTAGTCAGTGTAGAAGCATCCTGTGAATCCATTGCCACATGAATAATACATAGCAGCAATAATCTCTATTATCAGAATGTTTTTATGTATCCATAAAGTATATTTTCTATGGCTAAAGGAAAAGCAAGAGATTATTAAACTCCCAGTTTTATTTTATGGTCTGCTCTACCTCTTCAATTTATTCCACCTTTTTGTTTTAAAACAATTGCATTGATAAGACATTATTACAAAAGAAGCAATTTGGAAAACACTGATGATTCACTTTCATTTTGCCTCCTTGTTTCACTTTCTGTTTTGAGCACATTATGTCAGTTCATACCTTCTGTAATTGAAAAGGGGCCTTACAATCTTCCTAGTAGTTTTGCTCTGAGTTTACAGTAGATGGTTTGGAGAAAGAATGTGATAATGACTAAGCTCACAAAATAATAAAGTCTGCAACTACTTTTGTTTTGTAATATGTTGATGTAAAAGTGGCTTGAAAGGGTTGCTTTTGTTCTCTCCCACTTTACTTTTAATTATTAAATTATTTTTCAGTCTTATACAAAACTTGCTATACTTTAATCCTATAAGATGCATATTTAGGCTGACTGTGTTTCTTTTTATAGACTCAACTAGAGGCCCAGTGCACAAAATTCACGCATGGGTAGGTTCCTTAGGCCTGGCTGGTGATCAGGGCCGATCTGTGTGGTGACAGGCAGGGCAACCGGGGGGCCCCCGCTGGCACCCATTTTGGCTTGCCTGGGGCCTGCAGGCTTGGGGCAGCTCCTGTGTTGAGCATCTGCCACCTGGTGGTCAGTGTGCATCATAGTGACCGATCGTTCCACCAGTGGTTCTGCCTTTCAGTCAATTTGCATATTAGGCTTTTATTCTATAGGACTAGAGGCCCAGTGCATGAAATTTGTGCATTAGTAGGATCCCTAGCGGCTGCTGGCTGCCAGCTGTGTACTCCTTTCTTCCCCCTGACCGCCTGCCACTGCCACTGGCCAGGGCCTCCCTCCCTTCCCCTGACTGGCCTGCCCCCTGATTGAACTCCAGGACAAACCCCCGTCAAGGGGACAATTTCCACACTATGCTTTTATTATATAGGATGATTGGTTTCATGGGATGCAGCAGAATAAAGACATAAGAAAGAATAAAACTCTTTCTTTTGCAATAGCCCAGGCAAAGGAGAGATGATACAGGAAGCTACTTCTACATTTAGGCTCTTAGGTGTTCTTAAAACATTGACAGGGAAGTCAGTACTGAGTTTCTGGTAGCAGGTTGGATTTTACTGTTGGACAGTATTCATTAGCTAAGTTGTTCTCACCCATGCTTCCATCAGTGTGCACATACTGCTCCCAGGATATCGCTGAGCATTCAGAGCCATTCTCCTCCCCTCAGAAAGGGGACACAGGACTGTGGCAGAGAACACAGACATCCAGCTGACAGCTCAGAGGTCCCCTGGACCTGCCTCATCAATTCACTGAGCATGACTCCTGTCTTCCTAAGGAATATTTGAAATCTTTTGCACTGTTGCTCTGCATCCATTAGAAAGCATTTATGGACCAAAAGTACCTGGACAAAAGCCATCCCTCCCCATTCATAGCCTAAGCAAAAAAAATCTTTATTATCTTTAGGGAGTTCCCTTGATAAGCCTGTGATCTACAGATTAAAATAAAATGGTATACTGTCATTTTGCCCTCTACTAGCACTCATATTATCTATAATAATAAAAGTATAATATGCTAATTGGACCAGACGTCCTTCCGGACATCCTTCCTTCCAGACAGAGCCACGGTGGGTGGGGGCCTAGGCCGAGGTGGCCACCACGGCAGTGGGGGCCAAGGCCCTTGCACGAATTTCATGCACCGGACCTCTAGCTTATAACAACAACAGATAATATTTTTTAAGTATTACTATGTGCCAGAGACAGGTAGATATAAATTCTTTTGTTATACAACAAATGGCTATGGTAAGTACTATTTAGTATTTCATTTTCCAGATGAGAAAACCAAGGTTTTGAAAGGTTGAATCATTTTTCAAAAGACATAGAGCTCATGTGTGGTGTGACAGAAATTTTAATGCACAATTTTGCTAACCTGGGATCCTTAGATTCTTCCTTACACTGTGCTTCCTGAGGCAAAGTAGTATAAATACATTTATTTTAAAATCATGGATATTAATCTCAATACTTAAGGCATTTAAATCTAAATTGACACCCCAAAAGCAGTCTGCCGATGGTGTCCCAAATTACAATGATGTTTCAGGACAACAAGCGCTAGAAGATTTTATTTAGCAACTAAATTACAGGAATCAGGGAATCTTTTTCGCTCCCATACCATTTATGCCTGGCAACTAGGAGTGTCCCGGCCATGCTTAGTTACAACAGATACTTTTGTAGAAATAAACTGAATTGAATTCAAGTTATATGCTTACTGTTGAGGCTTGAAAACTTGCAGAATGTGCTCTTGGAAATTTTGCAAAGAGGAGAAGAGGTTAAAAAGAAGTAATAAAAAGAGAAGTCATTACATAAAAGGCTAGCATTATTATGAAAACAGAAAATTCCTTACTTCTGAATCAATTATCGGAGGACACAGAGGCTGTCAGCATCTTGGGATAACTCCTGGAACATCCTCTGGGGCAGGAATGCAGGCACTTGAGACCTGTGGTCTTCTCCGATGATAATGAGCATGGCCTATGTGGGCAGAGATGTTCCTGTTTCTCAAAGCCAATGTGAGAAGGTCTGAGGCTACTATGTTATTTCTTACATTAGTGGAACCATTTTGAGAACAGGAGAAAGAAGGAATAAATGATGTGTCATTGTTTATTTTTTGATAAGGGCACATTCATACATTGCACATTGTTGTAGATCTGCTATTCAACCCATCTTTCGGAATCTGGTGGTCTACTTGTAATGGGGGAAGCTACAATTTGAAATGAAGTAACTAAACTGCTCTATTTTTTGGAAAAAGAGAATATAGAAAATTTCCTAAACTAAAAACTTTCATGTGCTGAAATTGATATATGTAAACTAGAGATTATGGCCTTTAAATTACTGTTATTTATTTGCAGAGTTCTGCTTTACTTAGCTTTTTTGAATAAAAACTGCTTTACAGCACTTTTATATACATTATTCTTTGAATCTACCAAGTGTTCATTAAAATCAGCTAGAAAGAGATTACATCTAGCGAGGAGATTCAGGCGTATAGAGGTAATAGTTTGGAAGTGAGTCAAAGTATTTTGACTCAAACTTTAATATTTTTAACAGTATACTGCCTATAATTTAAGGGAGAAGCAGTGTGATAAAACAATGTTTTTAAAGGAGAAAAGGGGACAGAAATGCTGTTTCCAAATATCTGCACATTGGATCTTCTTTTTTTTTAGTGGATTCATTTTTATTTTTATTTTTTAACTTTTTTTTAAAATTATTGACACTGTTACAGATGTCCCCAATCTGCCCCCCAAACTTTGTCCACCTAGCTGCCACCCCTCTCTCCCTCTGCCTATCACCACACTGTTGACTGTGTCTGTGACTTATGATTATATGGTCTTTGGCTAATTTCTTCATCTTCTTTTATCCATTCCCTCCCACCCATCCCCTCTGACATCTGTCAGTCTAGTCCATGCATATCTTGGTTTTGTTTTTATCTTTAGAAGTTTTTAGTAATATTTGGGAAATTTGGAAATCTAAATTTCTGTATTCTTTTTCTTAAAGAACATTAGACTACAGCAGTGATCGACAAACTCATTGGTCAACAGAGCCAAATATCAGCAGTACAACGATTGAAATTTCTTTTGAGATCCAAATATTTTTAAACTTAAACTTTTTCTAATGCTACTTCTTCAAAATAGACTCACCCAGGCCATGGTATTTTGTGGAAGACCCACATTCAAGGGGCCAAAGAGCCACATGTGGCTGGTGAGCCGCAGTTTGCCGACTACTGGACTACATTATACACACTAATCAGTGGCAAAGAGCTTTATAATGAAGAAATTCTGTTATTTCTTTTGCATTTTTCAGCAATTGTTAGTATGTCATTCAATATGAGAGGCCATTCTTAAGTGTAGTTGTACAAAAGTAGGCAGGCAGATAAGAGAGATCCTTCACATATTTACATAAAGTATTTCCACTTAGGGATTCCTTTCTTTTGAAGGCTACTAGCTGGTGCTCAGTAGAACTGATGGAGGCAGAGAGAGACCTGCTCTACCCCAGTTCTCCACTGAATGATTGTTGAGAGCACATCTCACTCCACCTCCCTTTCACTCCCGTCTGTGACAAGTAGTGCTCTTCCCTGAAAATAAAAGTCTGTACACACTTCTATTGGTACAATGGTTGCCTCACTGAGATATTTTTATTGTGGTAAAAGTAGTTGTGAAGAAAAGTTACCTAGATAATAAAACCTCTCATTCAATTTCCTTTATTATCTTCTGTCCAGAGAGAGGTAGTGAAAAAAGGACATATCAGTTAACAGCTTAACTATAAGCAACCTAATGAGTAAAGGAAGAGGTTAAAAAAACTATTTAAATTATAGCTTTAAGTTCACCCTAACATGAACATATGTGAAATGTCTTATTTGTACAGTTTTACCTTTTTATGTGCTTATTTTTTAATTCTTATATTAAGTCATACTATACATGATCTCAAACTCCAAGATATTTTTATATAATTTGGAGAAGGAAATATTTTTTACCCCACCTCTATTATACTAGATAAAAAGGTAGCATTCTATACTTTGAGAGTGAGTTATTATGGTATATTGGAAACACAACTAGCCAAAAGTTTATGATTTTATATATATATATATATATATATATATATATCATATATAAAAAAAGTCTAATATGCAAATCGACCAAATGGCGGAACAACTGATTGCTATACACGCACTGACCACCAGGGGAAAGACGTTCAATGCAGGAGTGGTGGTGGTGGGAGCCTCTCCCGCCTCTGAAGCAGCACTAAGGATGTCCGACTGCCAGCTAAGCCAGCAGTTGCATTTCCCACAAGGGCTCCCAGACTGCGAGAAGGCACAGGCCAGGCTGAGGGACAACCCCCCACCCTCCGAGTACACAAATTTTGTGCACTGGACCTCTAATACACACAACACACACACACTCACACACACACACATGCACGCACGCACACACACACATTTTTGATAGTTCAACAGATATTTCTTTCTTTTCAGATTTAACCCATTGGAATTAATAATTATTCAAAGTGTGTATGCATTTTTGGACACCTGTATATAGAATACTAAACACTCAAACTCTCTGAGTTTCAGCTTCCTTCCCAGTGGAATAAGAATTGTGATAACCATGAAAGACTTGTTTGAATATCAATGTTTTATCAAATTTCTCCTTAAAATTAATGAGTTAATATTTAGTTCCAATTGGACTTTTCAAGTGTCTTGTAGCTATATAACTTGAATAATTTCTTCTTTCTAAGGTTTGCCTTCTCTAACTATAAAATAAATGCAGTACATTTGTCCTATCCTATATGTCCTAAGACTTCATTAACCACAAACTAGAAAACAGACTCTTAACTCATAGGCATTTTCTAGTCATACCTCACCCATTTGCTCATTCAAAGAAAAGTTGAATCTGAACAGATGACTTACCAGGTTTTTAAAAAGTATTTATGGAGGATAGTACATATGTATGTATGGATGCGTGATGTATGTAAGTATGTCTGTACATACGTATGAATTTAAGTGGATGGTTGTTACTATACTATGTAGTAATGCTTTACTAATATAATTATTTTGTAGCTGATTTCATAGTGTTATGTTGCAGCAACCCCTTGGCATGATTAAAAGAGCAAAATTCATTGCCTGAATAGCAATTCTTTTTTTTAAAATTTATCTTTATTGTTGAAAGTGTTACAGATGTCCCCTTTTTCATTCCCATTGACCCCTTCCAGCCTGCTCCTGCCCGCTCCCCAGGCCTTCACGACGCTATTGTCTGTGTCCATATATGCATATAAATTCTTTGGTTAATCTCCCCCCCCTCCTCCGTTCTTCCTTCTGAGTCATCAGTCTGTTGCATGTATAGCAAATCTTGATGAACCTCAAGGCTATCAATAGGTCACTTCTCAGTTCCCTTCACATGTGACTAAAGAAGCAGGTCTATTTCCTTCTTTATTGCACTGACTTGCACATTCAGTTACTTTTTATGACTGTGGATGTTGATTGTTTCTTATGACTCCTAGATGGTTATCTTTATCTTCCTTCTCTGTAGTTTTACAGAATGTGTCATAACTTAAAAATAAATCTCACACTTCTATACATTGTGAAAAAAGGTGATTTGTGCTTAGACCTCTTCTTTCTTTGAGTTTTCTGAGGATTATACTTCTCACCTTTTTTTATGAGAACAGTCTTCTTCATTTATTCATTAGGAGTTTCAAATGATAAGCATTGTGTGTGTCAGTGTGTGAGAAAGATCTATATATTAAAGCCCTATGCACACATAGAAAGTATTTTTAGTAATCCACAAAACAGTGTTTTAGGTTTTTGTGTGTGTATTTATAGTTTGAAATTAAGACATGGTGCCCTAACAAAACCATAATGTAGGGTAATTATCACTAAACTTCTAAACTGTGAAGCAATGGGAAAATCTATTATGATTTGGGTGAACATTTAATAAAAAAACTTTTCTTTGGCATCTTGGAAAAGCATAACATATGATTACTAAGATTTTTTTAGAGAACTTGGCAGTGTTCAATATAGCACAGAAAATGCGCCTTACAAATAAAATCCTTAGTGTTTAATTAATCACAAATACAAAATAAAATGAAGATTTTCTTAATGCAAATTACTTATGATAAATTTACTATAAACCAGTAATTCCCAAAAGGTGGCATGCTTGAATCATGAGATATATTTTGTACCATTCTTTAGCAGGCAAAGGAATAGAGACATCTTATATAATAAAAGGCCAATATGCAAATCGACCAAACAGTGGGATGACTGGTCGCTATGATGTGCACTGACCACTATCAGGCAGATGCTCAGTGCAGGAGCTGCCCCCTGGTAGTCAATGCACTCCCACAGGGGGAGCGCAGCTCAGCCAAAAGCCCTGAACAGGGCTCATGGCTGGCGAGCGCAGCAGCAGTGGCAGGAGCCTCTCCCACCTCCGCTGCAGCGTTAAGGATGTCCAACTGATGGCTTAAGTGAGAGGGCACAGGCCAGGCTAAGGGACTTCCCCACAGAGTGCACGGATTTCGTGCACTGGACCTCTAGTGTTATTAAAAGACTATTATTCAAAATTATCATTTTTTTCTTTAAAGTTTTTGTTTAAGGTTATATATAATAGCTTATAAATTTTACCAACATTTTCTCTCATTATTTTAAAGTTAATCTATCAATTGATATTTATATCTTATTAATAGAAATCTTTTATAAGCAATGCTTTCAAATTTTCCAATGGGGTTTTCAGATAACATAGATACCCCATCTGATCAATTAAAAGCTCTACTTCATAATATTATAAAAATTAATCAATGTTGGAAATGTATATCATTAAATGAACATTTAATGTGAGATAACTATAGCTTAAAGGAAAAGTTATCAGGTGACAATATGCATTACTAAAATGTTTTCCCTTGGTACTGCTCAGCATGATTTGTGTGCTCTACAATGGTAGAAGCTTATGAGGTCATCATCAGCCCCCAACATGTGTTGTTATTGTATTTAATAAGTAATTCAACATTATTCTCCCTGGAGCCTCAGAGTTCTTTGTATATATGTGTGTATGATATTTTACAATCAGAAACAATATGTACTTAGTGTTCAAGAGAACATCTACATATTTCCCCTTTGGGTTAATTATTTGCTAAGCTTTTAGTGGCCTGTACTCCAAAATTTAATTTGTTTGAAAATTTAAATTTATTTTTTCATATAATCAACATTAATGTTGGGATATGATCTGATACCAACTTTATGATCTTAAATCATAATGCAAAAAAATGCTGTACAGTATAAATGTTTTTTAAAATGCAGACATAAACACAGTTGAAATATAGTTATTAATCACTAGATTTTCACCAGAAATTTTCACCAAGAAACTAGTTACCTGACATTTAAAATATATATATTTTTAATTCTATGAATGCTAGTATCCCATTCAAGCCTCTTGAATTGTTGACTGTGATTGTCTTAAATAGGATCAGAGTTGAGGTGAATGTGAGAAGGTGGGTGGTGGTGGCTGAAGGAGCAATTCTCTGTGTAGAAGAAGAGAAGAAGTTTGGGGAAGACCAGGATATGGGGACCCAAGAGCTCTGAAGGACTGAACCAGGTAGTCAGAGCTCAAATATGGAAACAGCTGTGATGTGGGGGATGAAAGAAGTCAGAAACAAAATGTGTATGATGTGAGTGAGCTAGAATGAAATAGGCTTCCCATACGACATCCATATGACACACAGTGAGAATAAATCAGGCACTGTAGGTTTCTTCCCATACATGGAGCTGGAGTGACAGCCAGGGATATAGCAGCTGCTCTGTGAACTTAATCCCAAGAGAAAAGACTTCCCAGAATTATTTCCAACCAATCTACTCGTTCTTTTTCTGTTCATCTTTATTACCATCCCTCACAACCAAACCTCAATTCCATAAGCCAGTATGGTTAATTCTAGAACACTAATATGAATGATCCATGCATTAAACATTTTACATAGACATGATATTAATTGTTGGACCCTAAAAGTGTTAAGGGGACACATGGTGGGTATTGTGGGAGCCTAGAAATATGGATTCAAATCAAATTGGGGCAAGGGCTATGAAAAATTTCAGATGGTAACAGTGCTTTAGCTGAAATTTGAAGGAAATAATCTTGTGATTATTTCTTATTATTTTTCTCTTAAAGATATATAGGAACCAGAGGAAGAACATGGTTGAGGGAGTAGGCACTGAATTTTTTGTTTGAACACAGAGAACTCAAGGTGGTTGTAGATTATCTATGAAGAAAAAATCAATATGATGTTGGAAATATATGCTCAAATTCATACCTGGAAGGAGGTATAGATTTGGAACTTTGTTGCCTAAAGATGGTATTGAGCCCTGGCTGGGTGGCTCAGTTGGTTGGACTGTCATCCAAAACACCAGAAGTTTGTGACTTCAAGCCCCAGTCAAGGCTTCTCTCTCTTCTCTCTTCTCTCTCTCCTCTCTCTCCTCTCTCTCTCCTTCTCCTTCTCTCTCTCTCTCTCTCTCTCTCTCTCTCTTTCTCTGTGACTTCAAGCCCCAGTCAAGGCTTCTCTCTCTTCTCTCTTCTCTCTCTCTCTTTCTCTGTGACTTCAAGCCCCAGTCAAGGCTTCTCTCTCTTCTCTCTTCTCTCTCTCTCTTTCTCTGTGACTTCAAGCCCCAGTCAAGGCTTCTCTCTCTTCTCTCTCTCTCTCTCTCTCTCTCTCTCTCTCTCTCTCTCTCTCTCTCTCTCTCTCTCTCTCTCTGACTTCAAGCCCCAGTCAAGGCTCTCTCTCTTCCCTCTCTCCCCCCCCCCCTCAAAAATCAATTGAGAAATTTATCCTCAGGCGAGGATTAAAGAAAAATAAACATGGTCTTGATCAGGATTAAAGAAAAATAAGCATGGTCTTGATCATGGACCTCCTGTTTCTTTTCTTATATGGTTGAGGTTGATCTCACTCCACCCATAGGTGTCCCATCATTAACTCTCTTTATCACAGATTATGGCAGTTCTGTATTTTCCCAGTTGTTCAATCCAAGAATTTAAATCCATCCTTGATTACATTCTTTATCTCATACCCACATTTAATTGTTAAGAAAATCTTGTTGAAATGACCTAAAAAATATTCCCAGAGTGCAAACAGTTCTCACTGCACTGGCTGCCTCACCCATCTCCAAGCCATTATTTCACACCTGGATTATTATATAGGTCTCTGCTTCACCAAATTCTAGTTTTTTCCTACTAGGAATTATTCGCATCACAGCAGCCATAGTTATCTTTTAAGGAAAAAGTTAAATGTATCACTTTTCTGCTCAAAATCCTGAAATGGTTGTCTATTTCACTCAGGATGAAAAGCAGAGTGTTGAAAGTGACTTACATGAGCCTCTGCACTTCCTTCTTGTCCATCACCTACTTTTCCCCCTTTGTTCACTCAGCTGCAGCCCCCCTGGCCAGCACCTAGGCCCTGGAACACACTGGGCACTTTTAAGACTCAGGACCTTTCCGAAGCAGGCCTCTCTCCCAGACCCACGTGTGAGCATTTTCACCACTTTCTGTTGGAAAGTCACCTTCTCAAGGACACCTGAACTATTTGAAGACACAGTCCATATAACTTATCACATTCTAATACACTTTATTTATTTACACATAACATTCATTTTTAACTGTCACTGCTATTAAAATGTGAGCTACATAGAGTTAGGCATATCTATCTTTTTTTTTTTTTTTAATGTATGTTAAGCATTGAGAAAAGTACCTGACACATAGTAAGTGCTTGATAAATATTTGTTACATTAAAAATAGAGATTGAATGGTACCAGCATTTTAAAGGAGACTTTTAATTTTATTTTAGTGGAGTCATATTTAAATGTAATCAAAAGGAAATAACCAACAAGTTTAGAAACAATCATTTTACAAACATTGAAGAATAGATAGGTTTAGATAAAATATGAGCTGAATGTTTTCAGAGCTCTGTAAACAACACTAACAGACAAGAAACACAATTTGTGAAGAGATTAAAGGTTGTTCATATGGGTGTACCTTCATAACAGGGGAGCAATTGTTTTTTTTTTCTATTATATTCTGCTGTATTGAGTACTTTTCCATTACAATGTGTTCTGATTGATTGTCAGCAGACAAGCTCATATTCATCTTATTTTCAAATAACCCTTGTAGGCAAACAGTAAGAAGTGAAAAAAAAAATGGGACAAAATATTTGGGTAATTGCCTTTGGTAGTTTCAGTAAATTCAATTATCTTTTTTTTTTAATAGTAAATAATCAGGATACTTTTATTTATTATTTATTGTTGATACTATTACAGATGGCCCCATTTCACCCCCCTAATTTCTTTGATATTAGTTCTTTGGAGGTACCAAATAGAATAGTACAGTCAGAAGAGGAAAATATGGAAATGAATCACATATAACAAGTGTATATAAAAATATATGAGAAAGCAGTGAAGTGTTTTAAATAGCTAAACATCATCTCTTTAAAAATCTGACTTTAATTATGGATTATTATAGGTCCCATATTTGTTTTCATTAACTCACATAAAATGTGCTCAATAGCTATGAACAAGTGTTTTCAAAAATGTATTTGTATCACAAATATATAAATTATCCTAGTTTCCTTTTTAGGCATGCATCATAATAGAATGGGACTGACAAGTCACTGGCCCCCATGACCCCTACATTCTGATGGGATTGCTTTATCCTATATAATAAAAGCGTAGCATGCAAATTGTCCTCTCCACCAGAGTTCTTCCGGGAGTTTTACCAGGAGGCAGGCCAGCCGGGGGAAGGGAGGTAGGCCCCAGTGCTGGCAGGTGGCCAGGGTAAGGAAGGAAGGGAGTACCTGGCCAGCAGCCAGCAGCCGCTAGGGACCCTACCAGTGCACAAATTTTGTGCACTGGGCCTCTAGTTATGAAATAATTTATAAGCAAATTTGTCCTTGTCCTAAATTGAGTTAGGTGGACTTAAAAAAATCTGGACAGAGTCTACTTTGCTATCCTGATAACTTGCTATAAGAAGAGATAACAATTAGGGGAAGATCCTGTGCCTACCCTAGAGCTATAGCCACACATGGCCTTGTGCCTTCAGAAGGGGTCAGGGAAGACCAGGACCTGCAGGAAGGATGGGCAGAGCCACCTTCTGGATACAGCATGGGTTGGCTGCAGAGAGAGCAGTGGCCATCTCTTCTGCTCTCTGTCCCTCCTGTGAATGCAGCTGTCCTGTACTCTAGCCTGTTCTGCCCCCCCACATCACTCTTTGTTTAGACTCTGCAATCACTTCATGCTGCTTATTCAGTGGTGGTATATTTTGAACGACTCCAACATTCATAGCATTTCCTGAATCGTAGATCTGGGTAGTGTTGAAGGGTAGCAGGGCCTCCCAGAGAACCTGTTTTGCTTGACAAACTTCTTTTGCTGTATTGATTTGTTCAATTTCGTCATGGTTCTTAACAATCTGAGGCATCAACAAGGGCTTTATATTCTAGGCAAGAGACACAATATTAAAACAAAACAAAACAAAACAAAACAAAACAAAACAAAAAACCCCCACAAAGCTATCGCCAATTGTTCAAACACACAAATCTTTACAGGTTCAAGTTTTCTCAGCATTGGCTCCAGCAATGCTGCATAATTTTCTTTGGGTGTTCACCTTATTTGATCTTATGACCGGAAAATAATATTGCAAACACAAACTGCATCAGAGCAGCTGTTATGCTATTACTTCCAAAAAAAGCTTCAAACCTTTAGTATTCCTTCTTTGTTCCTTTGGTGCTGAATTTTTCTTCACATGTCAATACTAAGATAGGAAAACAAACTGATAAATCGAAGGTTGACTTCTCAATATTTCCCAATGGAAATAATCCTTGAACTATCCCACCGGTAACAGAAGAATTTGTATTTATATATAAGACATCATTTGGACTTTCATTGTTCTTTTATTCACAATATTGGGTGCATTCCCATGAAATTTCTTTCACATTTATTTTATTTGTTTCTACCTATATACACAGAGGACTTCTACCATTGCATCCATTTTAGAAGCCTCTACTTTTAGAACTACGGATTCATAGTGTAGAAATTTAGAGATCATCATATTTAATTCTTCCATTTCCTCTCAGAGATTGGTGTTCCATCCATTGAATTGAATCTGGCAGCACTAAAGGCCTTCAAGTTGCCTCTACTTTGTCTTATTTCATTAGGTGTTTGGAACATATTCCTCATTTGCCTGTATTTCTTTCATATACTCTAGAAATGTTGATGCATTATATTTATGAAACATGTCCCCCAAAATAATCTATGTTATAGTTTTATATTTTCTTATAAGGTTTTACTGCATATAATACAAAATATTAACTTTGGGCATATTTACTTAAAAATTAAAGACTACTTTCTACCTATGCAAGGGGTGACCTACATACCCTTCATTTGAACCCTTGTATGCAGTCCTATCTGATTGATTTTAAAGCTTTTCCATTAAAATTTTTTTTTCATGTTAAAAGTGTTCTGCTTTGGTAATATATAGTTCTCCATATATCAGATTTTCATGTGTACTTACTCAGTCCCGAAAAGTTATTCCTCAAAAATAGTAAGAAATAGGGTGGTTTATCTATAGGTAGGAATGTAGAGAAACAAGTAAAATTATTCTTTCAGTTCAGTTTCTGTAGTCCTATCATCAGTTGTTTATAATCCTAAAAACTAAGGTTAGGACAAAGGTTTGAGATAACTTGGTTAGGATGTTAATCTGGGTAAACCTAAATCTGAGATTAAAACCACACAGCAAGATGTTGGTCCTGTTACATGGTATGATTTGAGGATGTGCTAGCCCTGAAATACAGGCTCTAAATTAACAAGTGAATTCACCAGATTAAAAAACAACCGAGGATTTTGTAAAATAATGCATTTTCCTGGCTGATAAAGTTGGTGATATATTTAACTTAATGTAAACCAAACTTACTTAATTAACCAATTCATTTCTAATTACCTAACTAAAATACACTATATTGGTGAAATAGAAATTCTGAGAAAAATAGAGATAAGTGGGTAAGGAGAGATGATGATTTTGGGGTGTGGTGAGTAATGAGGTTATTAGGAGAAAGTATTAGATATGGGATATGGGCTGTTCTGTTTAGGATATTGGAGAGAAGGGTCTTGATTTACCAATGCGTAGTTTGGTTCATAGAGAAGAATTAAACATGTAAGTGTAAGAATAGTGAGGGGAGTGTGTGTAATGACCCAGGACTGACTTTCCTTCAGCTCTATGACTGAGTGCGAGGTAACCCCTCTATTTGAACATGGAGTTTAGAGAACTGATCTAGAGGAATGACTCCAGCCATCAATATCAGCCACTACACTCTGGAAACTTCTAGATGTCTTGCAAAGGGGATGTTATTAGATAGCATTCAAGGGAAGAAAGGACATCCTCATGGGCTTCCATATCCTGGGACAGTGTGAGATTCCGGTACCCAGGGCATTGGAGGATGGATTGACCAGTACGATGATTCCTCTTCTTTCTCCCTTCCTGTGCTTGTGTGAAACATTCCTTTCCTCTGGGCTGTGTGCTTTCTCTCCCCTCTGAGGCTGGCTTCATAGCAAATGAGCTATAGAAGAGGGCCTTTGTCAGGGCAGCTCTTATGATGGATTCAAAATGTACAGAAGGCACATCTCTTGGACACTGCATCCACTTACAGCCCTGCCCACATGTGAACAGAGTAAGAAAAAGAGTGGGAAGAACTAGTTTGTGGACTCCAAAGAAGTTTTATCACAGTATTACATGTTCCCTGAGTTGGTCTTGTTACAGTTATGTTGCACAATTACCAAATGATTAAAATCTCAATTGCAAAAGGTCATGCCAGTGAAAATGGAGAGTCCAGCCTCTCTTCACAGAAAGAACACAATAAAATCTAGGTAGACGGCAGAGAGCACATTGTAACTGGTCCCTTTACCACATTTCAAATATATTTATGCATTTTGCTTGTTTCCCTGTGTTATACCTAGAGATGAGCCATCCAAGTTCTATATACTTTGTACTAACCACATCAATTTATCTTTTTGTTTCACTCAAGGGGTAGATTGACCATATTTCTACCATTGTTTTTATTGCCTCCAATCCTACTCTTCTCTTATTTTCTAAAACCCTAGTGTCTCCTAGACACATTATTTTAAAGGATTTTTTTTAGAGACAGAGGAATGGAGAGGGAGATGGAGAAACATCTATGAAAGAGTGTAACTTCTATTGGCTGCCTCCAGCACACTTTCTACCAGGGATGGAGCCTGCAGTCGGGTGTGTGCCCTGACCAGGAATTGAACCAGCAACCCATTGCTATATGGGATAACGTCGAACCATCTGAGCCAGGGTAGACACAGATTTTTATCTTGTAACATCTTCAATCGTATGTCACATAATACTTTAAAATCTACAGGCATAACTGACAATCTGACTAAGTCTATTTATATTTTTTTGCATGAAAGAAATATGACCTGAAAAAGTCAGAAAAATGTTCTGCATTTAGTTCACTCAGAGAAGGCACGATCGAATACACCTGCCTAAGCACAGTGTCCTGTGAGTATGAGACTGGTGCACCCTTCCTGGGAAAACTGGAACACACAAAATAGCATGGATTTTGCAAATCATTCATTGATTATCAGGAACTTGATAAATGAGGAAATGAGGTAAATGAAGCCCAGAAACTAAGTGACCTGACTAAGTCAAAGAGCCCGTCCACATGCAGAATTGAATAGTCTATTGCACCAATTTTCAACCATTGTGCAGCAAGAATGTTTAAAACATGCAATACCTGACTATTTATTAGGGGCACTAACCTCTTTTCCCTTAGAGTGACAAATAAAAAATGACAGCAGCCAACACAACAGTAGCATCTGGTGTTAATGAATCAAAATTATACCTATTTTTTTTTTTTTTTGGCGGATTGGCAAAAAATACACTTCTGGTATGCCACAGAATTTTAGTAATTAGTGTATGTGTGCCATGAGATGAAAAAGATTGAAAATCACTGCTCTAAATGATATTTTAAAATCGAGGAAGAAATGCTTCAAATCTTTTTAAAATTAATTATCATGGAATATAAATGAGTGGCTAAAGTGATGGAAAATGTATCAAGGAGACCACTTACTTTGGATTAGTCCTTTAAAACAAAAAGATAAAGAACATGCCTTTATACCAAAATAGCACATTGAACAAGGTGTCTCATTTTCTTTAAAACAACTTGAAAAACACTTTTAGTAAGAAAGCAGCAGTGCCTGTGTGTGTGTGATACACTTTCTCTCCCACTCCCAGACCATTCACAGTTAAATAGGCTTTGACTCAAACATAACAGTGATTGCCAAAGTGCTAAAATGCATGTGGTTGGATATCTTGGCACAGAGGCTAACAGGAAAAACACCCTCCAGGAAAGTTGAGAGACTTTGTGTAGCTGTTTCACTTTAATAATTACAACTGCTAATTCACAGCCTCTTCCACCAGACACTTAGGTTTCAAGTAGCCTCGCAATTACAAATGTTGCCTTCAGTTTACAGGTAAGCTCTGAATATTTATCAGATGTTCCCTTTCTTTTCCTTTATTTTCTTCCTCCTCTCCTGCTTTCCCCTTCCTCCTTCCATCCTTTCCTCCCTCCCTTCTTTTTCTTTCTTTTCTGCTTATAGTTAAGTCATTAAATGTTAAGGTGAAGTATATGAGGGCTTATGCCTAATCTCTACCAAAATAGATTACACACACACACACACACACACACACACACACACGTATGTATATGTATATATTAGAGGCCTGGTGCATGATATTCATGCAGGGGTGTGTGTCCCTCAGCCCAGCCTGCACCCTCTCCAATCTGGGACCCCTTAAGGGATGTCCGACTGCCTGTTTAGGCCCGATGCAGGTAGGATTGGGCCAGAATGGGCAGTTGGACATCCCTCTCACAATCTAGGACTGCTGGCTCCCAACAGCTTGTCTACTTGCTTTCCTGATTGCCCCTAACCGCTTTTGCCTGCCAGCCTGATCACCCCCTAACCACTCCCTTGCCAGACTGATTAATGCCTAACTGCTCCCTCCCAGCCTGATTGCCCCTAACTGCCATCCCCTGCAGGCCTGGTAACCCCCAACTGACCTCCCCTGCAGGCCTGGTTTCCCCCAACCGCTCTCCCCGGCAGGCCATGTTGTGGCTGCCATCATATGTCCACATGGGGGCAGGATCTTTGACCACATTGGGGCAACCATCTTATGTGTTGGAGTGATGGTCAATTTGCATATTACTCTTTTATTAGATAGGATAGAGGCCTGGTGCATGGGTGAGGGCCAGCTGGTTTGCCCTGAAGGGTGTCCTGGATCAGAGTGGGGGTTCCCTTGGGGCGTGAGGCGGCCTGGGCGAGGGGCCTGTGGTGGTTTGCAGGCCAGCCGTGCTCCCCAGTGACCCAAGCAGAGGCCTTGGTATCTGGGGTTTATTTATCTTCTATAATTGAAACTTTGTAGCCTTGAGTGTAGGCCTGGGCTGGCCAGAGTGGCAGGGAAGCTTGGCTTCCTCATTGCCAGGGAAACCCAAGCCTCTTGCTTGCTGCAGCTCTGTGGCCACAGCCATCTTCGTTGGGTTAATTTGCATAATGACTTCTGATTGGCTGGTGGGCATGGCCTGTGGGTGTAGCGGGGGTATGGTCAATTTGCATATTACTCTTTTATTAGTAGGATATACATGTTTCATTTAAAACAGACTAAATATAAAAAATTATTTTCTGAATATTAAGGTATGATTATTTTTTTTGCCTAGTAAATTAAAATGTATGTACTTCACATACAATTGTTGAGGTTCTCTCTTTTACCTATGGTCTTTCTCCAAAAATTAACTGCCTTCTCTGTGCTGGAAACTATACTAGTGACAGTCGTAGTTTCTATTTATCCATCAAGTCAACTACTAAATTATTTATGTTGGACTTACCATTATGTAATATTCACTACAGTCCTTTGATGTGAATAGCATTGTCCTCACCTAACTTATTAAAGCAAAAACAACCATACTGGTAAGGTTCAAAGAAAGTAAATGATTTGGCTAAGGCTAATAACCAGGAAATAGAATTGCTGTGATTCAAACCCAATTCTTCTGAGACATGTGCCCTTTAGAAGGTGATTGAACCCAAGAAGAGGGAGAGGAGTGATGTGTGTTCCTGATTGTCTTCCTTCCCCCCTGCGTGCTCTCTGAGTGCAGGTTGACTCCACTTTTCCCAAGGCTTAGTCTACGACTTTCTAAAATCCCTGTCGCACTCAGAGTGAATAGAAGCTCTGCCATGACTTCATCCTTAAATTTGAATGCATATGCTTCTCAACAATTTAAAGTCATCCATAACTTACTTTAAGCACCTTTGGGAGCAATGTGATGGAGATAGCAAACTTTGCAATATAGCCATGATGCCTGCAATTTCATTTTCATTATTTTAGTATTGATGACATCAAAATAAACAGAATGAGGAAATTGGGATTTAGGACCCTGGGCTTTTCAGCTATGCCACTAAACATCTCTGACATGTGGGGCTCATATCTTTGTATTATTGGCTTCAACTTTCTAAGAATGGCATTAAAAAATTGCCAAGGGGACATTTAAGATAAAATGGAATTTAACATTTTTATCATTATTTTTAATAACAATAACAAAAAGTTTTAACAGGTAGTAACATCTACAGATCTTAACTCAATGAAATTTTACATCTTTCCACACACCTGCCACAAGAGAACACATTTCTTCTTTTGTCTTATAAGATCTTTTAACCCTAAAGAAAAGACCAGGATAGGAATTGTTGAATAACTGAAGACTTTGCTTTTCCTTTTCTCAGATGAATATTCAAAATGTATGGTATTGTGACTTTTGTTGTAGTTTTATGGAAATACACCTGGCATTGTTTCAGAAGATGTTCAAACAAAGCTTTGTCCATGAATGAATGTTACATTTTGTGATCAAACGTGTCATAAGTTCTGTCCCCACACGCAAAACAGAAAAAATAAAAACTGTTCAGGCTCTAAAGGGAGACTATTCAGTCTCTTACACAAGTAGACTTCAGGCCACACCCAATTTTGTTTCTCTATCCGGAGCTGATTTGATATTCTATAATACGTTGATACGTTACAGTCAGGTTCAATTGTTCTGTAGGTGAGGTTAGAGCATGTGACCCCATCCTCATTATTATTTCTGGATTTTAAAAAATATATTTTATTGATTTTTTACAGAGAGGAAGGGAGAAGGATAGAGAGATAGAAACATCAATGAGAGAGAAGCATCGATCAGCTGCCTCCTGTACACCCCCTACTGGGGATGTGTCCGCAACCAAGGTACATGCCCTTGACCAGAATCGAACCCGGGACCTTTCAGTCCCCAGGCCAACACTCTATCCACTGAGCCAAACCGGCTAGGGCTATTTCTGGATTTTAATGACCCTGTTATGTTGGAAGTCATTCTAACACTCAGAATCACTGCAAAATGTAATAGTCAGTGTTCAAGCACAGAAAAAAATAATAATTTATTTAAAAATTAGAAATAGCAAAAAACAATTTAAGTCTAAAATTATTTATACCCTTTTCCTTTGAGAGCAAACTGTGTGCAGGAAGACAAATATTACAATTAAAAATGGGCAAAGGATCTGAATAGATACTTCTCCAAAAAGGACATAAAGATGGCATATAGACACATGAAACAATGCTCAATATCACTAATCATCAGAGAGATACAAATTAAAACTATAGTGAGGTGTCACCTCACACATGTCATTATGGCTATAATCAATAAATCAACAAACACATGTTGGAGAGGATGTGGAGAAAAAGGAACCCTTGTGCATTGTTGGTATGAATGCAGACTGGTGCAGCCACTGTGGAAAACAGTATGGAGTTACCGCAAAAAATTAAAAATGGAACTGCCATTTGATCCAGTGACCCCACTTCTGGGAATATATCCTAAGAAACTGGAAACATCAATCAGAAAGGATATATGCACCCCATGTTCATAGCAGCATTATTTACCATAGCCAAGATCTGGAAACAGCCCAAATGCCTGTCGTTAGATGAGTGGATAAAAAAGCTGTGGTACATTTATACCATGGAATACTAGGACTATGCAGCTGTGAAAAGAAGGAAATCTTACCTTTTGCAACAGCATGGATAGACTTACTATGCTAAGTGAAATAAGCCAGTCAGAGAAAGACAAATACCATATGATCGCACTTATATGTGGAATCTAATGAGTAAAATGAACTAATAAAATAGAAACAGAAGTTTGTATACATAGAAGAGTCTAACAGCTGTCAGACGTGAGGGGAGAGAAGGAGCCTGAATAAAAGAAGGTGAAGGGATTAGCCAAAGAACATATGTGTATTACACATAGATACAAACAATGGGTTATATTGGAAGTCATTCTAACACTCAGAATGGCTGCAAAATGTAATAGCCAGTACTCAAGCACACACAGAAAAAGAATAAGGCCAGCGCGAAGTGGGGGGCAAGAGTGGGGTGGAGGTGGGCAAAGGGTGACATCTTAAATAGTGTCCACAATAAAAAGAAAATTAAAAAAAATATGAATGAGGATCACTGTGCGTCTGTGCTAGTAAAGATTCTAAAATCCAAGGGACTTTCTCTATCACTTTTTATTGGTTTGTTTGTTTGATTTGCCTTTTGATGATACTCCACTGGCCTAATTATCTTTCCTCTAATGTTTAACAGCGCCCCCACAGGAATCCCTCCTGTAAATGAATATCAAATTACAAGGCTTGAAAAATATTTAGGAGACAAATCCATATGATTTGTGCATATTTCTCTTTTTTGGAAAATAAGTCTACTTTATTGGCAAACAGTAAAAATATATCTTTCTTTTCTGGCACACCCCATGTCCCCAAGAATACACACAATGTTTTTTCTTCTAAAATAGCACAAGGAATTCTCTTGAGTTGATTTTTCATAACATGTTACATTTTCCTATGCATTTCTGTTACAACACATTGGATTTCCGCAGTGTTTCCATAGATCCTTCTGGCATAGCTGATCCATTTTAAATACTGCTCTCACCCTTTAAATTATTGATTCAAATTTTTCCTTCCCAAATCTAACTGCATTCTATTTGATTTCACAAGCCCCCATGTCCAGCCTCACACATCTTACTTTTTCTCTAATTGCTCTAGAATCCTAACTCATGTCTTATTTACTCATGTACCTCTCTCGTGCTATTACATTTAAACGCTTCCTGAAGTGTGGTATCTTTACTACAATTCTTATCCAAGTCCTGTCCAGTTTTCAATGCCTTGATAGATATATACTTTTATGACACCTTCTCTTGTCATAATAGTTCTTATTTCTTTCTTTTAAATATTATCACTTAGGGATTAAAAAAGTACAAATTGGTTGTTATAAAATAGTCTTGGGGATATAAAGTACAGCATAGGGCAGTGGTCGGCAAACTCATTAGTCAACAGAGCCAAATATCAACAGTACAACCATTGAAATTTCTTTTGAGAGCCAAATATTTTAAACTTAAACTTCTTCTAACGCCACTTCTTCAAAATAGACTCGCCCAGGCTGTGGTATTTTGTGGAGGAGCCACACTCAAGGGGCCAAAGAGCCCACATGTGGCTCGCGAGCCGCGGTTTGCCGACCCCTGGAATAGGGAATATAATCAATAATATTCTGATAACTATGTGTAGTGTCAGATGGGTATGAGATTTATCAGATGATCACTTAGTAACTTCTATAATGTCTAAATACTGGGGTCACACCTGAAACTAATATAATATTGTATGTCAATTATATTGGAAAAATAAAAATGATTAAAATTTTCACTTTTTTCTACATTAATTCTTTTTTGTTGAAACATGCATATCATGCATAACACATTCCTTTGGGCCAACAACTACAATCCCAGGTACTTCATAAAGTTTCTCTCCTTCTAGGAATGGTTTTTTAGACTTCCCATGATTTCAAAAGACTATTTTCTGGGTTTTTTTAAAAAAATTTTTATTGAGTTTATTGGTTAATAAAATTATGTAGGTTTCAAGTATAGACTTCTACTTTTTCACCACCTCAAGCCAACTCTCTTTCCATCACCATTTACCTCCCCCCACTTATCCTCCTTTACCTCTCCCCACCCCCTTCCCTCTGTTAATCACCATACTGTTTTCTGTCTACCAGGTATCTTGTTTGTTTTTGTTTTGCTTAATCCCTTCACCCTTTTCACCCCTCTGAGGGCTGTTAGTTTGTCCTCTGTGTCTGAGTCTGTTTCTTGGTTCTCCTTCACTTGATAAATGTGTATCACACTCAATTCCTCCATGATTAGCTCTCCTTGAAGAGGTGTCAGGTCTTTCAGAGCTTGTGTTCCCACCGCTTGCTGCTGTAATCCCTGGCATTACAGTTGGTGTTTGGAATTTTGTCACCGCAGATCTCACACATGACCAATCTGCTATGGGATCCATGAGCTGCAATTTATCCTTCCTTGACCCTAAATCCTCCTCTCAAAATACCGATGAGAAGATCTCTGGAACTTTCTATAAACTGCTCTTCAGATTTCTTTTCCTGTTTTACTAGCCTTTGGGGTTGGTTTGAGGCTTACTCACCCCCCACCCCCACCCCTGTCCCCCATCCCAGTATGTTATGGCCTAATATAAATACACCTGCAATGGCCCAGCCAGTGTGTCTCAGAGGTTGAACATCAACCTATGAACCAGGAGGTCACTGTTTAATTCCCAGTCAGGGCACAAGCCCAGGTTACGGTTGCAGGCTCGACCCCCCAGTGTGGGACTTGTAGGAGTCAGCCAATCAATGATTCTGTCTCATTATTGATATTTCTATCCCTCTCCCCCTTACCCTTCCATTCTGAAGTCAATAAAAAAAATATATTTTTAAAAGTATTAAAAAAATACATTTGGAGTGAAAAGCCAGTCAGCTGTATGAAGGAAACTATGCCCAGAAACAAGAGGCTGGCCTTGTTTCTGCAGGTCTACTCTCACCATTGTCCAGCCTCAACAAGAAAACTACTGCCATGTCACCTGTGCATGTGCTCCACAGAGGGCACTAAGTCCCAAAAATGTATGGCCCCTCCATGACATCAAAACCTGAGCTATAGTGATGACATTTTGTGCAAACCAGCTCAGATCCCCTTAAAATATTCTTACCTACAATTCTCTCTGCTTGAGGCTCTCCATGAAATACTCTCATTATGCATTCCCTTGCCATTACTTTGAGGAATCTCTCAAGGTTCACCCACTAAATCTCTCCCTTCTACTTGTAATCTACAGTATCTGAGTCCCTGCTTTGGACCCAGGAGTTGATCTCTACCAAAAACTATGGGCTTGACTTTTGCTCTTTTTCTTATTTCTCAAGGTCTTCTTTACAGAGACCACCCATTTTGTTGTCCTTTGCTCTATATGCCCAACCTCAACTGACAATATCCTGACCACAGAAAAGCTTCATCTTCCTTCCCAACCAACCTCTCAATATTCCTGGAAGCAGAAATTATGGGCTATACATTTAAGGAGTTTATGCCCTGTGCTTATGTGCCGCTCTCAAATTGCCTAATGTAATAAAGATATATGATGTTTTTAATTGAGTGATCCATTGATTAAATGTCTTGAGGCTAAATCAATAGTCTGAGAATTCAAATAAGGCCTAGAAAATGGAACATATGGTTTCTAAACTGATTTAAATGGCAGGCAGTGCATGGGATATAGTAGAAACTAAATAGAAAGCAAATATAAGGATTGTGTAATCCCAAACACGAATGCCTACTGTAAGGAATCAAAAGAATGTACCATATTAATAAGGAAAACCACTTAGGCATTAATTAATTGATGATAGTTAAGAGAGCATGGGGGTTAGGGGACTGGGTGAAAAAGGTGAAGGGATTAAGAAAAAAAACAAAAACAAAATAAAAAACCCTCATAGACAGCAGTATGGTGATTACCAGAGGGGAAGGGTGATAAGGGAGGTAGAAGAGGGTAAAGAGAGGATAAATGGTGATGGAAGGAGACAACTTAGGGTGATGAGCACACAATACGGTATACAGATGATGTATTATAGAATTGTACCCCTGAAACCCATAGAATTTCACTAACCATTTTCACCCCAATGTATTCAATAAAAATTTTAAAAGAATAACTTTCAACACCATTTATATTAGAAAAAGGAAAGATTAGTGAATGTTTTAATGGAATATGTTGTTATATTTGCTTTTTTTGTGTTATATTCTACGTCTCTGGCTCCATTAAAATATCATAGGGTTACTGCCTTCTTCCTGAAAGCTGGGATTATTGTTTCCCAGGTAGATATTAGTACTTCATGAAGGATGATCAGAATTGTTGAATATTTTACAAAGGAAAGTGTATGGCTTGAATGATAATTTAGTTTTCTTGATGAATTCCTCCTTTGTAAGTTGAAGAAGTAAAGTTTGAACCATTAGACTTCAAAGAAAAAAACAGGAGAGGGATTGAGCGTGTATATAAATACCTCATAATTGCAAGAACCATCAATTTGTTGTTCCACTTATTCATAGAAATACCCAAATTTGAGAGAGATAAGCATAGAAATACATTCTCTTTCATGTTGCAAATAATGTGTAACTGTCTCTTTTTTGCATATTCAGTAATGATTTGCTAAAAGTTAAAGAAATAAAAATATAAGAATTACTTCACTAACATACCATATTCCAAGAAGCATGTTTGAGCATGGAAGACTTTTTTTCATTCAGAAATCACTTTTTCATTAAATTAATATTATGAGATCTATGGTGTTCAGTCTCCAAGACCAATCCATAAACATAAATCCTCAATATAGCTTGAATACAACACATTTTTATTAAAAGATATAAAGTAAACAATCCTGTTGAGATTGTGAGAAGGATCCCCAAACTTGAAAATGAGCTTTTTTAGTACTCTAGCTTCAAGGGAAAGAAGGTTTCATTGGCACAAAAGTTAGCAGATGTCGCTGCAGGTGAAATCCGTCCACATGTGCTGTTTACATGTCCATGGCTCTTCCACCAGAGGACAGCAGAGGTCAGCCGTGATGACACAGACCATATGGCCCTTAGCTCCTATTTACTATTTTGCCCTTTGCAGACAAAAATAGCTGCCCCTGAATTAGAGGAGGATCAGGAGCCAGAGGGAGATCCCTTTGCAAATTCTAACAGTGATTTCTGTACTGTGAGCTCCAAGGGGACAGTGGCTGTGTCACATTTGACTTTCTCCAGACAAGGTACATGCATTGTGCACAGTAAGTGCTTAATAAATACGCATCCATGTAACGTTAGTAAATTTTCAAGGGCTTGACAAATCACTGCCTCCAGATCTTTCTCACTTGACATTATAGATATAATTAAATATTTTCAGAGAGAGCAGTTTTTATTTTTTATTTAAAAATTTTAGTTATTGACTTGAGAGTGGGGGGGGGCAGAGAGAGAGAGAGAGAGAGGAGGAGGAGGAAGAGAACCATCGATTTGTTGTTCTACTTATTCATGCATTCATTGGCTAATTCTTGGATGTGCCATGACCTGGGATAGAACCCACAACCTTGGCATATTGGGATGACTCTCCAACCAACTAAGCTACCCATCCAGGGCAGTAGTTTTCATTATATACTCTATTTGGAATACAGTGTATATCTCTCTGTGACCTAGTGTAGGATTGACTTTTGTAACTATTGTGCAGTCACTTAGAATTAAAATAAATACAATTATTAAAATAAAACATTTTGTTTCAGGCCAGGCCAGTGTGGTTCGGTGGTTGAGCATTGACCTATGAACCAGGAGGTCAAAGTTCAATTCTGGGTCAGGGCACAAGCTCAAATTGTGAACTCCATCCCCAGTATGGGGCTCGCAAAGAGCAGCCAATCAATGATTCTCTCTCATCATTGATGTTTCTATCTCTCTCTCCCTCTCCCTTCCTCTCTCTGAAATAAATAAAAATATATTTAAAATATTTTGTTTCCAGAGTACGCGCTTAAATATAATGTTATCTGATAAAACATTGTAATTATTTGACTTAATCTTCTTTTCCTCAGATATTTTTATTTACATAATTTATCAGACCAAGAGGAATATGTTAAAATTGTTTCTCTCAGATTTTTATTGCTTTATAAGTATATCAGTGCATTCAGCCAGCTTTTTTGAGATTATAATCTCTATCAGTAAAAAACACCCTCTCAATACCATATAATAAAATATATACTAAATCCTAATTTAAGTATTATTGATATTGCATTCCATTTCCATTTGCTAGTTTTATTCAATACTATCTGTTGCTAACCCAGAAGATAGAATGGGATTGCATCTCATTTTCATCTTGCCTCTCCATTCCTCCAACCACCACCACCACAAAACAAACAGAAGAAAAATATCTTTTCCTCTATTTATTGTCTTTTCACCTGTTGTATCTTTTTCTCTTTATATTCTCTCTGAAGAATTATGTTTTCCATTAGATTTGAATTATGTATATTAAATTATACATGTTACTTGATAAAATAACTTTTGTCATAGTTATTGAAATCTAGATTGTATGTGTAATTCATTCTGCTTTCTTCCAATATCGTATCATGATTTATTCACATCTTAAAAAGAACCACCTTACCTCCCTTATTGTGTCTTGTTGCTTATTTTTTTCTTTCATGTATTATATATTTAAAATTGACTTTCTCTTCCCTTCATATATGAATGATAATTTGACTGAGTAAAGAATCCTTGGTTACGCTCTTCTCTCCTCAAACGAAGCTATCTTCTGGCATCTCACATTCTAGAAGACAAATCTGAGATAACTTGATTTCCTTTTGTATTGAGGGTGGCATGTTACTTCCACCTGGAAGTCTATCCCAATCTTTATTTCTGAAATTCAGTAACCTTTCCAGAGAATGCTGCATGTGGTTCCCTTTCATGAATTCTATAGCATCTAATTTTGAAGAATACACACTGCATTCCTATGACTTAGCTGTAGTTTACAAACCAAGTAAATGTCAAAGCAAGGACTTGAATCAGTCTCTTGTATCCTGTTTCTATTTGCTCCTTCTGCAGGTACTCTACTTGTTCTTAATCTTAAAACTCTTACTGCTGTGGAACCATATTGGTTCATGTAGAATAGGCCCAAATTGTATTTAACTTAGAAATGATTTTTAAAAATTCTAGGCATGTTGCTAACACTTTTGAAGGAAGCCCAGTAAGGGTCTTTCCTTCTGGGAAACATTATTCTGAAAGAGCATATTGTTTCTCAGAATATCATCCCACCAACTCTAGCAGGTGTGGATAGAAAAGGCCCTTGGTTCTGGCAGCTTCTGTTCCAAAGAGAGATGGGTCAGGATCAGTTGTGTTACATGGAAAGGGCAGACAGCACCACCTACAGGCCCAGCAGCTGGTTTGGGCACCGCCAGCAGCAGCAAGTGACATTAATACCATGAGAGCAGAAGAGGACCATGGAAGCTGTCACAAAATAGCCAAGAGGATTCTACTCCACAGCAAATGGGGAGGAGGGGGAAGTTCTGGGGAATTCATAAAACCACACATTATCACAAAATTAGCACCTGATGTGTAATTATTTGTGACCTGTGACCTCCCTCTCCTCCGGTTGGGTATGGCCTGACTCATACAGGACATGCTCTTTTCTTTCTTGTCTTCTCTCCCTCTTTATTACAGTCTCTCATTCATTCTCATATGCATTCATTCTGTCTCTCTGACTGTCTCCCTCCCTCTCTCCACCTCCTCTTCCTCTCTTGCTCCTTTCTCTGGTTACTTCTCAAGGGGCATCCTTGGAGATGAGAAATTCTGTCACAGAGCCCAGAACTCTTTCTCACACAGGCTTACCATGAGCACATTCTCTGTCTCCCTAAAACAAAACGTGGGTTTTTGAGGGGCATGAAACCTGCTGGTCTGAAAGTGTAATGATAAAGGCAAGGCTGTTTTTTCCATAACCCATTAATGTGTTCTCAATGGTTGACTTGCCTGCTTCAATCCTCTTCAGCATTTATTATTGGAGTCAGCAGTAGAATTGCTCTGAGTTTTTGATAGTTTTAAAACTCACAATTCTCTGTCTTTCTCCACAATGTTAATATTTAAGAGTACCTCTTATGGTGTGGATAATTTAAACATGTTAAAATGAAATGTAGCTGAAACCGGTTTGGCTCAGTGGATAGAACATCGGCCTGCAGACTGAAGGGTCCCGGGTTCAATTCCAGTCAAGGGCATGTACCTTGGTTGCGGGCACATCCCCAGTAGGGGGTGTGCAGGAGACAGCTGATCAATGTTTCTCTCTCATCGATGTTTCTAGCTCTCTATCCCTCTTCCTTCCTCTTTGTAAAAAAATCAATAAAGTATATTTAAAAAAAATAAAATAAAATGAAATGAAATGTAAACAAAACCTTATCAGTTGATGTAGCACACATGACAAAAAAAGGATCACACCTGACAAAAAATCATCTTTGAAGGGAAGTTTCTACATTGAAACAGACTCATAGTAAAAAAAAAAAAAAAAAAAAAAAAATGGTTGAAAAATTATTGAGTCATTAACCTTACAACGGGTAGATACCAGTTTGGCTTCTCAGTTGGGCTATTTCTAAGCCATGTGAGTAACGTTATAACTGTATTACATCAGTGGTTTTCAAGTATGGCTGCACATTAGAATAATCCAAATACAAGTTAAATCAGAATCTCTGGATGGAGGCCCAGAATATTAATTGTTACTTAAAGGCTTCTGACTTCAAAAACTTCATTAAACTTTTTGCTAGTAATGATGTATCATAGTAATTATGAATTTCTTTAGCACAAAAGTTATTTCTCAATACAATGCTTAGAAATATAGATTGATACTAAATCAATTTAGTATCATGGAATAAAAATTAGAGAAAGAAAATGCATTAATTTCAGATATGTTCCAATTCCCTCATGCAGTGGAATTGGACTCCCTTTTCTGACCCTTACTTAATTTATATAATCAGAATAATGATACTTATCTCATAAAATAAGTGTGAGAAATAAATTAGCCACATGACACATTGTGCACATAACAAATGCTCAGTGAAGATAATGACAATAATGATGATGATGTCCACAAGGGTCATCATGTTTAGTAAGAACATTTCAGCACTGAGCCAGTGTTGGCTCAGTGGTTGAGCATCCCCTCATGCACCAAGAGGTTGCTGGTTAGATTCCTGGTCAGGGTTTATGCTTGGGTTGTAGGGTGATCCCAGGTCGGGGGGCATGCAGGAGGCAGCCAATCGGTGTTTCTCTCTCATCAATGTTTCTCTCTCTCTCCCTTCCTCTCTCTCTAAAATCAATTAAACAACACACATTTAAAAAAAGAAGTTTAATTGTGTTCTCATAGTCTTACACCTAATTCAGGCTAGAATGAGGATTCCAATTTGCCACATATACATCTTAGTCTAAAATTATCACCACCAGTTCCAGCTTATTTAGTGAAAAGTTAATGATAGCATAAGGTTTAATGGAATGACACAGAGACATGCAAAATATAAAAGAAAGTCTAAGCTCATGCACAAAGCAGCTAAAATTTAAATGGGTTTATGTATTTAAACATTGTCAAATAAAGAGTTAGAGGAAATTGTCAACTTTGACCTTTTAGCTAGGAAGTAAATAGAAAGAGAAGAGATAGGGCCCTGCACAGGATATTTTACAGGTGTGACTGAGAGAGTCATTGAAATTCAGAGAAAATCATTTAAATTTCAACATTCAGATGCAGATTTTGAGCACGTGGTCAAATAATGTAATCATTTGAAGGCTTATCATACTTCAGTTGAAAGTAATTTACAGCTGTTTCTATTGAGAGTTTATCATGTACAGCACCCTTTTAACACTATGAAATGCTGTCCAATCACTATGGTAGCCATATCTAATAACTCTTCTGCACAGTATCCCATAAATTACTTTAATGGGGCACTAATTTTTTCACATGTTTGAAATTTTGTGGCTAATCTTCCTAGGACATATGTTCACAGACACTAAAGATAGCACTCTAACTTAGAGTGTAGGATAATAACAGAGATGTCCTTCCAGGGAGTGATTTCCTTACTGACTTGACCCCTCAGGAAAATGATGCCAACCTCAAGAATTAGTTGGTTAATTAGGAGGCTGGTCATTCATCTCTGCAGGGAGGGTGCCTCTCAGGCCATCCTGCAAGGCAAGGCAGTAAGCAGCATCGTGTAGCTGTGCTCCTTCCTTATTCTGAGCTTCCTAATTCCTCCATGCAAGAGGGAATATAAGGAGTCCAGTTGTACTTGATCATCTTGCAAAGGATGCTGAGATGAGGTAAAGGAAGACCAAAGCCTTTCTGCTTTGGTGGAGCCTGTATTATATCAGTGTCTGTGCTAACTGGACTGGCAGCATGGCTCTGGCATATCAGGGAACCATCCAGTGTGCACTTTTTACCACTGCTATGGCTCTTCGTTAAAACAGGCAACATCTGCCCTGGCCATATGGCTCTATTGGTTGAAGTATCGTCCCTTACACCAAAAAGTTGTGGGTTTGATTCCCATTCAGGGCACATAGCTAGGTTGCAGGTTCAATCCCCAGTTGGGGTGCATAGGGGAGGCAACAGAGTGATGTTTCTCTCTCTCTCTCCCCCTTCCTCTCTAAAATCAATAAAAAATATATCCTCGAGTGAGGATTTAAAAAAAGAAGCAAAAAACCAGGCAACATCTCCATGGGCATTCCAGGATCTTTCAGCAAGAGAAGGCTATGTTATGGCTCCAAAATAAGAGTGAGTGGTTTCATCTGCCCTACCTTCCAAATGTGACTTATTGATTCATATTTGATAAGGAAACAACATATAAAGCATCCCAAATCCTTTTTATGAGTCCCAACAAATAGTAAAGCAGCATTGCTAAAGCTAGTCTTGAAGTTCAAGACATGTATCATATATGAATCACACAGTGAAAAACCCTGCTGCTAACAGCCATTGGCAATGATACTGATCATTCTCAAAAAACTGTTACTATTGTTAGTGGCAGAGAAGATCTCTGATCTCTTCTCCCCCTTTCTAACTAGTTATTTAGTTAAAAACATGGAAAATGTCACTGATTTTTTAAAGCAGCATATTCCAAAATCTAGTGGTCAAAGAAGTAAGCATCCAGGATAAATTGTACCAGGTAGAAAAACTATATCATTATTAAGTTCAATGCAACAAAATCTGTGTGTGTGTGTGTGTGTGTGTGTGTGTGTGTGTGTGTGTGAGAGAGAGAGAGAGAGAGAGAGAGAGAGAGAGAGAGATATGGATGTGAGAGAGAAACTTATGCACTCCAGCAGAGGATTGAACCTGCATCCTAGGTATGTGCTCTGACTAGGAATTGAAACCACAATCTTTTAGTGCATGGGATGATGCTCCAAACAACTGGGCCACCCAGTCAAGGCTACTAATATTTGGAATATTGTAAATACAGAATCATCTCCTGAAACTGGTATTCAAAAGGATCTAAAAATACTTGTACCTTGAGACTTTGAGCCTACCCAAAAATGCTTGTCAAGCCCCCTTTCACAATTTAATTTGCTCAGTCAGAAACTCTGCTAAATCTAGGTCAGTTCTTGTTCTAAACTAGAAAATTTTAAAATTTAGGCCAATGTTTGATTTTCACCCATGTTATTATTTCATGTGGAAATAATAACAAAAATTAAATTTATGCGACTAAGATTTTCATTTGAATTTCATGATACTTTTTATCCTTTAACAGTGATAAAAATGTTTTTGCAGATATGAAATGGTGCCTCTTTTGCATCAGTGGTTGCTGTGAGGCAGCAACAGGTCATAGGAAAGAACCAAACCAAGAATCAGAAAACTGTAATTCTAGTCCCAATTCTGCTGCTGCCCCCCCCCCCCAACCTGGGGTTTCCATTTGTAAAATTATATCCCACAGACAAGGAAAAATGTGACTACCAATCTGTGGATGTTTGTTTCTCAGCCACACGTTGTTGTTTTAAAAGCAAGCTGGACAATCATTCTATAATGAAGAATGTAACTAAAGGAGTTCTCCAGGATTCTCATTTTATCCTTTCTTCTATAAAACATGCTGCAAGCATCCAGTGTCTCCCACCTTGGGCAGATAACACTTACTTTGCGCACTACCTTGTTTATGTATGCAATTGATTCTAGCAAACAACAGATACATTTTTAAGACTGGCCTGGTTTTCATAAAAAAAAAATGCCCTAACAACCGTTAAATCAGATACAGTTTATGTGGCATTGACCCCAAGAACACCAGGAAGTAAATCATGCAGAGAATTCTGCACATTCAAACACTCAGAAAGAAAATGAGAAAAGGAGAAACAGCACAATATTGAACTAACTTGAAGGACATAAACTATGTGGTGACTGACACAGTCTCTTAAATTGCTTTCATTCCTCCTTAACACTTTCTCTCAATGGCTTCTTTACAGCTTTCAATTAACCCTCTCCCTCTGGTTGCCATTTATCTCTCTCTCTCTCTCTCTTTTTTATTGCCAATGATATCTAAAAGAGAGACTAAATTACAGATTCTGACATGTTTTGGAAATACGTTTTTATTGTTTTCGGTATGCTGCTGACTTGAAATGTCTAAGGGTGCAGTAGTCACTAAACTAATGCAATAGGGCATCAGGATTCAAGCCTCGCCAGCAGGGGCCAGCCAACTAACCACTGAAGCAGGGATTGCTGTCCTGACAGTGGGGCGCCATCTAGATCAATGGCCCTGGAGCCTGGCTTTTGTCCTCTGATTTGGGCCCCAGAAGTACCCCTTTGAAAAGCGTTTATACTTACAACATTGCTTCTCTTTATATAAGATCTTTCTCCCATATACTTCAGATGGAAACATCTTCAATTTTCCATTTTTAAAAATGTAGATTTTTAGAAAAAAAAATATAGAGCACCCCCCAACCCCAGAAATCAAAATGGGGACTTATTTCTTTAATTAAGGAAAATATTTTATTTTCCAGTTTTCAAAAACCTATTGCATGTTTCTCATAAAAAGCAAAAGCTGATTTGAGTGGCCTGAGGATCCTCTTCATGTCCACTTCCTTAATGATCTGTGAATCCCTGGCCACATAAGAGACCCGTCCGTTCATGGACAGCTAGCTCCTCTCAACCAGAAGTAATTTACCATGTGAAGCTTGCTTGGTCTGTGTTTTTGTGAAAATTGACTCTTGCCTTCCCAGTCTCTAGAACTCTGGTAGAATAAGAAGTCTGCATTGATTATAGAAAGATTATACATGACTGCATTTGAATGCATAGTGAGTAATGCAGTGTATTGGTTCATGGTGCATAATCATTGAAATCTTTTGACAAAAAAGCCTATATTTGTGGTCAAGTCAAAATGAATATTTAGAAATAACATTTTCTTATATTACTCTTTTTTTTTATGGAGCAAAATGAAATGATTATAGACTCCCACACAGGTATTAGCTTATGTTTGTCACCACAGAAAACACAACCTCTGACATACAGTATATAATTTGAACAATTGAGCAATTTCATATTGAACAACTTAATTGTTACATATAAAAATGGAAAGCCTGAATCCCAAAATAAGAGACCTATTCTAAACTCTGCATATCCCCCAGGATATGGGCTGCCTGTTTGTTTCATGGGTTGTTGCTGGTGAAATAGCAATCTTCTAGCTTTAACAACAGAAAAAATGAGCCTGGTACACAACACATTTTGTTTGTCTTCAAAGCTGTCTTCTGCATTTATCATAATACTTTGGACCATTTCCTGGTGCTGTATGTGAGTCCAGAGGTAGTGCTTCAGTGCGGAACTTGTTTAGTAACAGTCATTTCCTTTGTTTCTTCGCATTTTTTCAATAGTACATACTTAAGTTCCAGAGTCATCTCTATCCCTTCAAAAATTACCTTACATCATAATATACCATCTTTTCCCAATCTCAACCCTGTATTTGTGCAATCAAATATATCATCTCTTGTACATCCGCACTTCTTTTTTTAATTTGTATTTATTTTTAATTTTCATTGAATTTATTGGGGTGAATGGTTAATAAAGTTATATAGGTTTCATATGTAAAATTCTATATCATCTGTATATTGTATTCTGTGTTCACCACCCCAAGTCAAGTCTCTTTTCCACACCATTTATATCCCCTTTACCCTCTTCTACCTGCCTCCACCCGCCTCCGCTTTCTCTCTGGTCATCATCATACTATTGTGCTTATCTATGAAGACTGGTTTTGTTTGTTTGGTTTTGCTTAAGAGTTTTATGCTAAGTGAAATAAGCCAGTCAGAGAAAGACAGATACCATATGATTTCACTTGTATGTGGAATCTAATGAACAAACAAACAAACAAAAAATAGAAACAGACACATAGATAAAGAGAACACAATGACAGTCTTCAGAGGGAAGAAGGGTTGGGGAACTGGGTGAAAAAGCTGAAGAGATTAAGAAAAAATAACTCATCTCTGCTTCTTGATTTCTGCCAAAGGCCACTTTATTTTTTAGGAGCTCATTCTCCAAAAACCATTATTATAACTGTAAGTTCTCCTTAAGATCCACCCAATCAACAAGTATATATTTTTGACTTCCATAAATTCAAGGACATTCTTCAAGCTAAATAAAGGATAGCTATGGAGGAAATTCCTATAAAATTTTGTTTTAAGCAGTAGTTCATTTACATCTCAAGAGAGAGCTGTATTGTCTATTCTGAGCTTCACTGGTCCAATAATACCTTAAGGAAAAAATATGATAAACTCTATATAGAAAATTAAATATGAATTTGCTAGTGAGCTAGTAGGTCCATTAATGCTATCTCAGTGTGACAAAAATGTTCTTTGCTTTTACTGACTTCTAGTACTAAAATTGTTCTTAAACAGAAAAGCAGAGAAAAAGTTATAATGCCTATTTTCTGATAAAAGATTATAATGCCTTATAATAATAGCTATCCTTGCAAAAGCACTTCTGTGAATGCTTGCATCTGTTATGTCTATGACTACATATACATTATATATTTTCCAATGTCAATATTTGAATGCCCATTTTGGAAACAAGCATCAAAGGCTTAAATGACATGCTCATGTTCTCCACGCCATAAAATTGATTGATTGTCTTCTGTGTATGGGCTCTCACACCAGTCCTTTGGTACTGGCAGCTTATTATGGTCAGGGATCATGTAATTTAAAAACTTTCAGATATTTCAACTACGTAGTTAAAATATATTAGGTATTTCAACTATATTGTTAAAATATACTAAATGTTTTAACTGTATCATATTTTATATTAAAATAGCTCAGAATTGTGTGCTTTCAAAGTTTTTACAATTGATTATTGTATACTAGAGGCCTGATGCACCAAGATTGTGCAAGAATGGGCCTTCCTTACTCTGGCTGCCGGTACCACCTTCGCTCCAGCCTGAAGACGCCTTTCTGCCTTCCCATGCTGCCCAAAGGCCCAGAACGACTGGGGCGGTGCAGAATGCCTGCGCTGTCTCCATAATGACAATGCAAGTGGCCTGCCCAGCCCCCGGCCGTTCAGCGCCTGCATATGCAAATTAGCCCACCATCTTTTTAAAGTTAATTTGCATAGTCACTCCTGATTGGCTGGTGGGTGTTGCGAAGGTAAGGTCAATTTGTATCTTACTCTTTTATTAGTGTAGATAACTAATTCAGTCCCACTCTTCAGCAGCCTGTCTTTAACATTTTGATACCCTAATTGTCCCTATGAAATAAAATGGGTAATGTGCACAAGGCCATATTTTCAAATTGAACTAAGATATGTGTTATATAAAAGGCATAAAATGCACTTCACTAGGAGAGAATGGACTCTCCCCGAGATGAAATAAAGCAATGCAGTGATGTACTGATTGTCATCTGTCTTCTCAGTGTCCTCCATAACAGGAAACTACCTAAAGGATATGATTAGAGATATATATCAATAAGATGTAGGCATGTGGCCAAGTGTCTATAATTCTTCTCTGTTTTCTCTCTCAGTATGAAGACATCTAAAATCCCATTCTCTGTTCTAGGGACATATTTAGCATTGTTCACTGACAGCACATATTGCTCCCTCCCATCACATTTATTATTATTTAATTAAATAGTGACAAGTCAAGTGGTTCAGATAGAAACCAACTAGACGTATCCCCTTTACATAATTAATGGTATTCCCTATGGATGAGCAATTTCTTCAATTGCGAGCAGACTCACTTCAGATAAACTTATTTATGTGTTTCGACTGAAAGACACTTCTATTAACTTTAGAATATTTGAAACTGAAATAAATCTAAAATGTTCAAATATGACATTGTTTTAGGAGAGTGGAAACTATTAATAGAACCTCATTACTGCTTTTTTCCATCCCATTCCATTAATGTGTTACTATAGCAATTTTGAAATTAACACATCTTAGAAAAAATAATATGAGAAATTAAGATATTAAGAATAAAGTCTAGGATAAAAAGAGTGTATTTGGTTTCTAGAGAAAAATTAAGTTTCTACACATTAGACCATGTACTTTTCTCCCCACAGAGTAAGTTACATCTCAGATTTCACACTGGAGTAGAGCAACTGTAGTATATATAAAATAATGATGAAATGTTTAACATTGCAACTTGCTTCTTTTAAGAGACTTCATTTTTTAATATTTAAGGCTAGTGAAAATATATTTAAAGAGTAACTTTTTTGCTTTTTAAGATTAAGGTTTATGCAGGGGGCTATGGACAGCAGTTTTATGCTTCATATGGCCCAAGAGGATACAACAGTGATTCTCCATGAAGCCAGCAACATGGCTAGATAAATCTGGAAAATGCAGGATACTATTCCAAATCCATTAACAGAAGAATCTAATAATTTGAGCTTCATTTTTGTATAATACTGGAAATTGGAACACTAAATATTCAGTACATATATTTAAGATGACAACTTATCTTTTAAGAATGTATTTATAAGAATGATGGATAATATTTGCACAATATTGCCAGTTCTCCCTTGTATTTAGCTAGAATGCAAAGGATGATGTTTCTGTTTTAGTTATGGTTCAAAACCTCCTTGTTGATTTTTATTTTGCTTTGACCTCATATCAGTCCTATTTGGTGTCTCATAATTTCTACAGCTGAAACACCAATGGCACAATGGATCTAGTCTCTGTGACAATTTATTAATTATCCTTTAAGATCACATCTCTCTCCTGACTGCACTCTTTACTTTCATTTACATTTTTTATTGTTATTTTACAAATCTGTATAAGCACAGGACTTGCATCTCTTGTTTGAATATAGATCATCTAACCCTTGGAAGGATACGGAATTAATGCTATATAGTCTCCCATAATTTGTTACAGTAAGATGAACATTTTCTCAGTTTATTTTGTTCCTGAGAAATCTTAGCATTTTATTTAAACACTAGAAGCCCAAACTAGAGGCCCAGTGAGATTCATGCACTGGGGGAGGCGGGGAGGAGTCCCTCAGCCCGGCCTGCATCCTCTCTCAGTTGGGCATCCCCCAAGGGGCCCTTAGCATTGCCATAGAGGCTCCCACTACCACCACTGCGCTTGCCAGCCCTGAGCCCTGCTTCTGGCTGAGCAGTGCTCCCCCTGTGGGAGCGCACTGACCACCCAGGGGCAGCTCCTGCGTTGAGTGTCTGCCCTTTGGTGGTCAGTGCATGTCATAGTGACTGGTCGTTCTGCTGTTCAGTCTATTTGCATATCAGGGTTTTATTATATAGGATTCCTTTTCTATTGAGGCTGCATTTAGCCTAGCCATGATAGTGTTCCTGTGATGTTTGCTTAAGCAAGAGTTGAGTTTTTCTAGTTTTTTGCTCCAAAAATTAAGCTTGTGATAATAGTCATCAATTTTCTAGCCAATAAAAAATAATCAAATGTTGGATTCTGAAAAGAAATTCTCTAATGGTGGTGAATAAACTACATGCTTCTTTTTAATGCTTAATATGGGGATTGCAAACTATCCGCTCCTTACTTTATACACTGCATAATATCTTACTGCTGCCAATGATGCCCACTTTAAAAGAAAGGAGGGTAAAGAGAAATGAGAAGTACTGTAACGTCTGGCCAATATCATATATAATCTTGCCAATGCGAAGCTGACTGCTTATTCTGAGACAGATATGTCTGTTTTTATTTTCATGTCACTGAGCTGGTGATCTACTAGTTAGCCCTTCAGAGCAATCTTCACCCTTCTCCACTTGGAAGTTGAACATGGACAGTATGAATGTGGTCCTTTTTCCCTCCATATTCAGCTCTGTTATCTTTATGGGACCACCTGTTAAAAACTGTAGAGAGCCCTGGTTTTGCTCAGTGATTAGAGGGTCAGCCTGTAGAATGAGGGGTCATGGGTTTGATCCTGGGCAAGGGCAGGTACCTGAGTTGCAGGCTCAATCCCTAGCCCTGATCAGGGTCCCTGAAGGAGGCAACCAATTGATCTGTCTTTCTCACATTGAAGTTTCTCTCTCTCTCTGTTTCTCCCCCTCTCTTCCACTCTCTTAAAAAAGTCATTGCAAAATATATCTTCAGGTGAGGATTAAAAAAAACAAACAAATAACCCACAAAAAAACCTGGAGGGGTAGAGGAAATTGAAGTTAAGAATATACTCACCCAACTGTCTTCCTAGAAGCTATGTGTGCTGATGGCATATCTTCTCTTGACTTGGGGTGGTGAAGACAATACAATATACCGATGGTGTATTATAGAACTGCACACCTAAAACATGTAGTTTTATTAACTAATGTCACCCAATACATTCAATTAAAAAAATAAAAATGAAAAAACAGTGAATTTTAAAACTTTATTTTCTTTAAATGGTTATTTGAAAGCATTGGATTTAACTCACTGATTTTTATATTAAACTACATTGGGAAGACAGGGGAGGTTGGGTGAGGGGGGCTGTAAGAGACCAACCGAAGGACTTGTACGCATGCATATAAGCACAGCCAATGGATATAAGACACTGGGGCGGGGGGGAGGGCGGGCAGGTGAAGGCATGTACTGGGGGGGTAGGGGAGGTCGGGGGGAGGTCAATGGGGAAGAAAAAAGGAGACATATGTACTACTATTTGTAATACTTAAAACAATAAGAAAAAGAAAAAGAAATACATTTTTTGAAAGTAAGTAAAATTGGAAGGTAAATATTTGATGCAAAATTATCCAACATCTCCCATTTCAACTTTATATGAAGACTAGAGGCCCGATGCATGGATTCATGCACTGGTGGGGTCCCTCGGTGTGGCCTGCGGGCATCGGGCCGAAACTGGGCAGTCCAACACCACCTGCCACTCCTGCTCATCCCAGCACCAGTGCACCTGCTGCTGCCGCTGCTGGGTAGGCTCGCTGAAGCTCCACTGTGGTCTCCAGGCTGCGATGGCCAGTAGTGAGCCCTGCGTCAGGCACCCATGGGCAACAGAGCGTTGCTCCCACTGTGGGAGCGCACTAACCGCTAGGGGGAAGCTCCTGCATTGGCGTCTGCCCCCTGGTGGTCAGTGCACATCATAACAACCAGTCAACCAGTCCTTCAGTCGTTCGGTCGTTTGGTCATTTGGTCATTTAGGCTTTTACCATAGATAGATAGATAGATAGATAGATAGATAGATAGATAGATAGATAGATAGATAGATTGATTATATGCATTTCATACTATCTATGAAATGCATATAATTCCCTCTTCATAATAAAGAGGGAATATGCTAATTGACCATCACTCCATCACAAAAATGGCTGCACCCACAGCTGAGGCCAAGTTCCCATAAGGAGCATTAATAAGCAATCAGCAGAGACCTGAGGCTATGCCCTCCCTCACCCCCATGGGGCTTGACAGGGGCCATCAGGCCACGTCCTCCACCAGGCAGGGCTTGACAGGGGACCTGAGGCTTCACCCCACACCCAATGGGGCTTGATGGGGGACTTCAAGGTGCGCTTCCCATCCTGGTGCTGGGCTAGGGGACCTCAGGCTGCTTCCCCTGCCCCAGTGCTAGGCCGGGGGACCTCAGGCCATTCCCCCCACTAGGTGGGGCTTGACAGGGGACTTCAGGCTGTGCTTCCCACCCCAGCACCAGGCTGGGGGATCTCAGGCTGCACTCCCCACTCAGCAGGGCTTGATGGGGGCCCTCAAGGTTCACTTCCTGTCCTGGTGCTGGGCTAAGGGACCCCAGGCTGCTCCCCCCGCCCCAGTGCCAGGCCGGGAGACCTCAGGCTACACCCCCCACCAGGTGGGAATTGACAGGGGACTTCAGGCCATGCCCCCACCACAGCACGAGGCCTGGGGACCTCAGGCCGCACCTCCCGCCCCAGTACCTCCCCAGCACCGGGCCAGGGGACCTAAGGCTGCGGCCCCCTGCCTGGTGGGGCTTGACAGGGGACCTCAAGGTGCACCCCCAGTGCTGGGTTGGGGGAACTCAGGCCCCGCCCCCCACCCAGCAGGGCTTGACAGGGGACCTGAAGCTGCACCCCCTCTGCCAGTGGGGCTTGACAGGGGACCTGAGGCTGTGCCCCCATCCCAGTGCCAGGCTGCGGGACCTGAAGCTGTGCTCCCTTGCCTGGCAGGGCTTGACAGGGGACCTCAGGCCATGCCCCCCACCCAGCGAGGCTTGACGGGATTTCAGGCCGTATCCCCCACCTGGCAGGGCTTGTTGGGGGACTTTAAGGCATGTCCCCCACCCCGGTCTGGGCTGGGGATCTTAGGGCATGCCCCCCATCCTGGCACTAGGCCAAGGGACCTGAGGCTAAGTCCCCTGCCTGGTGGGGCTTGACAAGGCTAGGACTGGCTGGGTCATGGTCTAACCCAATGGGGGAGGGGGGGCGGCCGGGTCTGGATCTCCTGTGATTTTGAGGCACATGTGGGTCAGCGGGGACTTGACTGTGGGTCCCATGGTGTGCCCCAGACTCTGACAGGAGCAAGGTTTTCATATACATTTTACTAATTTTCTTTCATCTCTGACACTTCTATTATAGAGAAAGGGCAAATAGCAATATTAAATTATTTCCTCTAATTAATCCCCTTTTAATGTGCATGAATTTCATGCACTGGGCCACTAGTTACATATAATGCATAATATCTCTGATAATATCTAGATCTAAATGACTGCCATAAAATAATCTGTGATCATAAAGCACTCTAATTCATAATATGGGTTCTGGCTACTGAGTATATTATCCCAATAATATATGTTTATTTGGTGATACTTCCTCTAAATTTAGTGAAAACTATTTTACTGAGAACAATGACTAGAGGTAGAAAGAGAGGAAAATAAGGGATGGCTTATCTTTTCTCTATTATTACCGACTTCTGAAAAAGAACAGAAAGAAATAAAATGAGAAAGGAAGGGGAACTGAATTAATATTAATTTAACAATTTAGCCTTTATAAACTCTTTTTAACGTACACCGTCTTACTTAGTTCTTAGAATTCTAGAGGTAGGCATTATAGTTGATGCCATTTAAAACATGGGAATGCTAAGGAGGAAACAATTTAAATAATCTACTGAGGCAGTAGGATCAGCCTCTAGTCTTTTTTTATTCTTTTTTGTTAATCCTCACATGAGGATATTTTTCCCATTGATCTCTTTAGACAGAGTGGAAAGGGACACAGTGAGGAGGAAAGAGAGAAATATTGATGTGAGAGAGACACATTGACAGCTTTACCTCCTGCACATGCCCAGACTTGGGTCAGGGATGAGTCCCTAACTTAGATGAGTCCCTAATGCATCCCTGACTGAGAACTGAACCCATGACCGACCCTTCAGTGCACAGGCCAGTGCTCCAGGCATTGAGCAACTCTGGCCAGGGTAGCCTCTAGTCTTATAATCAGATCTATTTACCACAAAAAAGAAGAACTCTGAGCATTTTGTTATTCGTGTTCCTGGTTTTGGCTAAATTCTATTTTAGCATATTTTAAACATTATTTTTCAAGGGCATATCACCAATGAAAATCATTGTCCCAGATAAAGAAAATTATTAAATATATTTGTGTCATGAATGTCAATCATAGCTGTTAAAACTGACACATGTTTTTAAAACAGGGAATGTTGAACCATTCCAGCAAAGTTTTTAGTGAGTAAGTCCATAAGTAACTCTAGGGAAAGTGCAACAATTAACTTTGAATAAATTCTTAAAGGAAAAACAGTGTACTACATTGTGTTTAATAAAATCTATACATGGATTTATTTTAATTATTTTTAATTTCTAAAATGCATCATTTTGAGTATAATGAGAATTAGTTCCTTCATTCTTTTATAAGATCTAAGCTGCCTCTACATGCTGTAAGTACAGAATATTTCTGGGTGGCTGTTAATCAGACTGAAGAAAGTAGTAATGGGTTTATGAAATAATCTCAACCCCAAAGGAAGGATAGGCATTAACTTCTCCTGTGATATACTGGATACATTAATATATACTGCATCTTCAGTGCTTGACCTTAAATGACAGGATTACATACACCATTTATCCATTTATAAACAATACTTTAAAGAAGTGTTTCTTTTCAACATTGTTTTGTGATGCAAGATGAAAATGATGAAGAACACTTTTTTTATAGCATTAACTATACCACTAATTAAAAATATAATTGATCCATTTATATGCATGTTCTTTTACTACTAGACCTCACCAATCCAACTTTCAGATTCTAGTTAATCAGTGACATGATGTTGTGGTATTATGAACTTTATTAAATCTAGATTTTAATTTCTTCCAATATCACTTTGTTAATAGCACCTTTGAAGTCTATTAATCAAAATACATATTTAGATTTTTGTTTCTTTTATGCTGTCATTCCTAGATTTTTATTCATTTGGAGTATATGACTTCTTGATTAATGCTAGGTGTTCGCTAGAATGATCTCACGGTAAAGGGCACACAAGCAACTTTGGCTTCAAGTACTAGTATTCACATAAAACTTGACCATGTGGAATCTGCTTGGCCAAGTAACATTGGCAATGCCAGTCTCAAAATATCAGAAATGTCCTGTCCCTTTTCAATGGAGGGTATTAAGGAAATCATATTCTGTTTTACTGTGGTCTGTATCCTTAATGGATTTTTAAAGCTTTTAGAACAATCTAAAACTAGCAGCATAATGGCATCTATTGTGTGTAGGTTATTAGCAGGGGGGAAATGTGGTTCAAAATAAGAAAACCATTCATTTAACTTCTCCTTCAAGCAGTGGTTCTCAACCTTTCTAATGCTGTGACCCTTTAATACAGTTCCTCATGTTGTGGTGACCCCCAACCATAAAATTATTTTTGTTGCTACTTCATGACTATAATTTTGCTACTGTTAATGAATCATAATGTAAATATCTGTGTTTTCCGATGATTTTAGTCTCTACAGCAGCGGTTCTCAAACTGTGAGTCGCGACCACAGGTTAAGAACTGCTAGCAGGGTCACCTAAGACCATCAGAAAACACAGATATTTACATTACGATTCATAACAGTAGCAAAATTACAGTTATGAAGTAGTAACGAAAATAATTTTATGGTTGGGGGTCACCACAACATGAGGAACTGTATAAAGGGTCACAGCATTAGAGAGGTTGAGAACCACTGCCTTAAAGTCATTTTAATCTCTGGGAGCCTTGGTTTTCTTATATTTAATTGGATATTAAAATGCTTTCCATGGAAGATGTCCTGAGTTTAAAATAACATTCCATAAATAATTACTGGTTCATAGTAGGTTTCCATCAATTTCAGTGGCTTTCTTCTTTCTGTCTCATTTCTTTCATTTACCAATCTCACCAATATGCCAGATAATAAAACAATTTTAGATTACAAAAATGTTTTTATTAAATACATAACAAGAAAATATATTTGTTATTCATTCATGTAACAAGCATTTTTTTCTCATGGTTATCAGCAAAAACACAAGAGGGGTGGGGAGAAGAAGAGAGAGAAGTGAATACACGAACCTGCTCTTGGTTTTTTGCTTTGTTCAGAATAATACATACAGAAATATTTTGACAATAGTGATTAGAAAAAAGGTCTGGATTATATAGTTTAAATTACTTTTAAAATCTCTGATAGAACTCAAAACATGAAAACAAGTAATTTGGAAAATGGGAAAATATTTTTTAGTCAAAAATAAAACCCAGTTCCAGTACATTCCCTGCCAGACTATTTCCTTATCATTAAGAAAAGAGTTTAAATGAAAACACAGAGCCAAATGTGTATCACATTAACTGGGGGGGCGATTCCAGTAATTTCCTATGGACATAAAGATGCATATGTTAGTGAATTTGGAGAAGATATGGAATCTAATAAAAGTTAACATTAGGTAGGTGATAAAGAACACACTAATACAATTATCCTGATCTGGTGCAGACTGAGGAAAAATATAGTTACTTTAGAAAAATAGAAGAAGAATACAGTGTATGGATACTGTGTTGGAGAATTGTGTACCTAAATGATGTATAATTTTGTTAACCAGTGTCACCCCAATGAATTCAATAAAAAGGATAAAGATAAATAAAAAAATTTAACTGGGGAAAAACCAACTGGAAGAATGGTTTGCTCTTCTAAGTAAAATATAGAAAAGAGATATGTAAACAAGAAAAGATGTATTTTTGAGAAATATGCATTTAATTGTCAGCTAATTTATCAGAGATCTCAGACAAGCATGGGGAATTGATACTATCAGAATCAAAACTATTCAGAATCAAGAAATAAAAGTAATTCTTTTCATCTTGGAAGTTATCTCAACTTATAATAATGCATTTATATTTGTTTAATGTTCACATCCCCCATTTAAGGGTAGAGCATGATCATAAGAACCACATGAGTTTTGTACAACATACAGTAAATACAGCAACTAGGACAGTGCTAGGGACGTAGAGGTTGCCAAATAGAAATGTGATGAATGATCAATGTGTAAATGAATGGCTGTATGAATCATAGAA
Source organism: Corynorhinus townsendii (assembly GCA_026230045.1). Taxonomy (NCBI): domain Eukaryota; kingdom Metazoa; phylum Chordata; class Mammalia; order Chiroptera; family Vespertilionidae; genus Corynorhinus; species Corynorhinus townsendii. The sequence continues at coordinate 135,910,302 of JAPDVU010000004.1, forward strand.
GAAAAATATGTTTCAATGTAGGAAATGTTACTAAAACTCAGGAAGCAGATAACTAGGACGTTATTTTAGTTTCTAAAATCTGTTCTTACTATTACTATTTTTTCAATTTAATGGACTAATTTGGGGGCAGAGGGAAGTAGTATTGTAGCCTGGATGTATTAAAACCAAATAAACAAACAAATAGAAAACTGTGCTAGCTGATGACAAGCAATTTGTTCAGGTTATTAATAAAAACTATTTGCATTAAAAGTTATTTCCTGATTATGTGTTCCTCGATATTTGAATCTTATACTTGGTGCTCAACATATACATATTTCATTCAATGAGAAAATATTCTAAAGCATAATAAAATTTCTATACTTCACTCTCCTTTTTCAAGAGATATAAAAAGACTATTTATAGTTGAATAAGACTGATTAGTTAGTGTTGACTGTTCCTATGACTAATTAATGAAGAAATGGCATGTCCTTATCCTTTGATTTGCTGCTGATTAATAAATCAATAAAGTATTACTGGTAGGGGAAAAAAAGAACAGGAATACACTCATATAATGAGATGATGGTTGCCCCTTTTCACTCTCTGAATATTCATAGTCTCAAATAAAAAATGAAATTAACTGGGACCATGGCTGACTCTTTGAAGGAGAACTAGAATTAATGGCTCCTGAAGATTAAATTATTCACTCACCCCTGGAACAAGAAGCTCCAGGACAGGGTTGGGACAGTGTCACTGTGGTTGAATCTTGTCCCACCCTTGTGTTTCACTGCTTAATAAACAGGAATTTCAAACTTCAGGTTTGCTAGTGTAAGTTGGTTCTTTAGGGTGTGTCTTTGTCTAGTGCAAGCATGTCAAACTCAAAGGCTAACGCGAGCCAAATAAATGAGGCATGTGGCCCACGGGCTGCAAGTTTGACATGCTTGTTCTAGTGTACATGTTTGTGACATGTCTAAGATAAAATACTATTGAGGTTTGAGTCAGCCAGTCTAGGAGTTTCTAATGACACCACAGTCATGACAAAGATTCTGTGTAATGTAGGCAAGAAGGAGTCATCTTAGAGCCTTATATGCTGTTTGGATATATGAGCTCCGAAGTGAAGAACTGAGGGCTTCATAATTGACTCGTAAAGCTTCAGCCCTTTAGTGCCTCTTTCTGCAGGGATTTTATCACTATTTAAATATCTGGAAATAAGCCATATGAGGAGAGGGCAGAGCTGGCCCTAGAGTAGAAATAGAAAAGACTTCAGTCTTCCCTTGGTCCTTGACCAGTCATGGTCAGAAGTGGTTTAGGAGAGACACAGCTGCCTCTCCTGCTGCTCTACATCTGTGCTGCCTCTGGAATAAGAGACTCTCCTGGTCTCTTATTGGGACTCAGGAAACGTGTCCCTCACCTTGGATCTCTCCTTGACTTCAGCGCTCCTGAATGATCTGTTCTTATTCAACATCAACTACCACTTCAAGCCAAGGTAGTCCATTGGAGAAACCTGGGCCGAATGTTCTACGCCCGTTGAAAATTCCACATTTTAAGATAGAGAAGCCCCAGACTCACAATGGGCCCATTTTGGCCAATGTAGCTTTGACCATCCTTGGGACTTTTGGTGAATACTAACTCTTCCACCATCTATTTAGTAAGTCACATTGTGGATGAGTCTTTTTTTACAGCTTTAAGGAGATATAATTGATACACAAAAATCTGTACATATTTAATATATACAATTTGATGAGTTTGGTCACATGATACACCAGTGATATGACCTCCACATCAAGGTGATAAACATATCGATCACCCCCAAAGGTTTCTGGGGATCTGATGTGCAGCATAATGCCTATAGTTAACAGTGAAGTTTGTGCACTTAACAACCTGCCATGGCTTCAATCCAGCTTCAGACTGAATGATGTTCTGCTACTGTCAGTCTCCCACTTCCTGGGCAATCCTTTCTTCAGGCTCTGTAGTCAGGCTCAAGTCTGACTTCTGAGTATGCCCTTCCCCTCTCCTGCTGCATTCCTGAAGATGTAGAGGGACACTCAGTACCTTCCTCTTATAAAAACGTCAAGAGCTGCTCAATGATACCTGCTCAGGCATTCTCTCTTGTGAACCATATTAACTTTTAGTTACTGTCTTGCAACTGCTCTAGCCAGCAGGCTACAGATGGGGGAAGCCTATGAGGTTATTCTATACAAGATAATCTAAGTAGGAAATAAGGCAATAAAACGTCTACTGTAAGAGTTCTCTCTATTTTAATTTCCCACCTCTCTCTCTCTAACACAGAGCAGAAACACTAGGAAACAGGTGTCTCACCACCAGGTTTCCTCATCTCCTGAGACCTACCAGGGAGAAGGGATGGACTTTTTATTTCTTCTCTATCCTGGGCTATGATCTAGTCAGGCAAGTTTAGTGTTTGGGATATGACATTGAATTAAAGGAATTTAGACAATCACTTCCCACAGGCAAGGTCTGACCTCACTTTGCACTGGCTTTTGCCTTGATGTTCAGGGCAAATCAGTGCCCTCTTTGCTCTGGACAGAATAGAACAACAGGTTGATATGCTTCCTGACCCTCCCTCAAATGAGGAAGCCTTTGGGGGGAAACTATTTATGGGAAAACCAAAAATATCTCATTGTAATATCTCCCCACAAATCATCCTTATGTGTCAAGTTATTTCATGTTACATACCAGTCAAGACTCACAGGGTCTTACCAGGTCTGTCCTTGTGTACAGGGAAACACGGAGGTTTGAAGAGGTTAAGTAACTTGCCTTGATCACACACTTAGTAGATTGCAGAACAGCTTTAGAAATCAGATACTGTCATTTCAGAGTGCATATGTTCACTGAACTTGCAATGCCTTTTTGACAAGACATTTCAACTATCTATTGAAAAATGAAATAGTGTGGGCATTTCAAAAAACTAACAGATTTGATCGGGGGATGAGGAGGAGGAGGTGAGAGGAGTGTATCTGAGAACAGAACCTTCCGGCATCTTGAGGAGCACAGACCTGCCAGGCCACCTGCAATAAGATTTTTCCTGCTTGCAATGCTCAGCCCATTGTTTGAGATGCTGCATTCCTCCCGCTACAGTTCAGGAATTGCATTCAAATTCCTTCTTTCCACTGGATTATTTCTGTCCATATGTTCATGTTTAAAATAGTGCTTCAGGTAATGACTGTAATGTAGAGAGAAGTTTTCTTTACTAAAATAGTTTGAAATAGTCTATTGATTTTATAAATATATATATATATTTATGTGATACTCATTTTTTAAATTTTATTTTTTTATTTTAAGTATTACAAATAGTAGTACATATGTCACCTTTTTTCCCCCCATTGACCTCCCCCAGACCTCCCCTACACCCCAGTACATGCCTTCACCTGCCCGCCCTCCCCCTCTCCCCCCAGTGTCTTGTATCCATTGGTTGTGCTTATATGCATGCGTACAAGTCCTTCAGTTGGTCTCTTACAGCCCCCCTCGCCCAACCTCCCCTGTCTTCCTGATGTAGTTTGACAGTCTGTTCAATGCTTCTTTGCCTCTGTATCTTTTTTCCACCATTTCTTTCCTTTAAAAAGTTTTGCCTTTGCAGACTAGAAATAAACATATAGTAACAAAACAAACAAACAAAATGTTTGAGTCCCAATTTCAATGTCCAACAGTTCTAAATGTTTGAGTCCCAATTTCAATGTCCAACAGTTCTGAGTCCCCATTTCCATGTCTAACAGTTCCTTATGTGTACATGTCAGCAATGGTATCTGGATTGTGGGCACATGGTGGCAATGCAGGTCCGACCCTCTCTGGTTTGGTCCTAGGCAACCTGCAGCGGTACACAGCTGCTGACTGCTCGTGTGGCAAGACGTCAGCGTTTTCCATCTCTGGACTGTTTTTCCTTTTGTCTTCGTGGTTGGAGCACTCCTGTCAATTCCTCTCTGTTGCAGGAATACACATGGTCTTGGAGTTGTTTTCTGAAAATATACAAACATATTCTCGACCACAAGTTAATAAAGGAATCTTTTCTATATAATTGATTTGGGCTCCTTTTTATTTTTGCCCAAATGATTTTCCTTTGTCTTATTTAGACAGCATGTGTGTTTTTTATGGCTGTCTTGCTGTTAGCATTACAAATGAACATTAATTTTGTAAAGTAAAAATTTTCTAGATGTAATTTACTTATAGGATGTTTTTCCTTACATGATATTACCCTACTATCCCCCTTTTTTTAATTAATGGAGGTTTTTGTAAATTTTATAATGCATTCTTGATAACTTTACTTTAAATTATTTATTTATTTATTTATTTGCCCAAAAATATGACTGCTATAGGTTCATTGCATGTTCAGGAATTTTACCATGAGATGAACTACCAATAAAAATTTTAGTTACTACTTTAAGAACAGCTTTTTGTCCAGTACAATTAAATTTACTTGAGTATTCACTTATTTCAATTAGCCTATTTAAGTTAATCTGAAAACTTGATTACTATTTTACTGTCAAATTTAATACTCTACCAACAATCTTAGTTTACCCTGTAAATATTAGTGGGAAGGATTATTTGCATTCTTGAGTGGGCCCTGAGCATTCCTAATGCTAGGCTGAATTTAGATATAGGGCCGCTGCTGTTGGCCAAGTCTCTTGTCTGTTACCTGGGTCCCGATTTCCTTTACTAAGAAGATTCTCTTTATTTTTAGGCATTAACACAAAAATTCTAGAGACTATACCTTTGCATTTAACTTTTGTAAAAAAAAATCTAGTTTATTCTCTTTGCAACAAGAAAACAATATCTTCTATAAGCATTCCTCTTTTGGGATATGGATAATGGTCTAGTAAACTCAAAGTTTTGTGAAATAATATTTCAGTGCCATCTATAAATGTGCAACCTTAAAATCACAGAACTGGGCAAGACCACAGCCTTGACACTTCAGGACTTTATGACTGTGAGCATTAAATTCTCAGAGTAATCAATCTCACTGAAAGATAACCAAAAATATTTCAGAACTCACCAGAGTATTTTTTCTTAATATTATCAAGAACACACACACAGAGAGAGAGAGAGAGAGAGAGAGAGAGAGAGAGAGAGAGAGAGGAGAGGAGAAATTAAATCTTCTAATAGCAACACAAGAAAACATCTAATTTTCCCATGTATAGAACAATTGACTATGATTTTAGCAATGACTGATGAGAAGATTTCAACAGGGGTGAAGAAAAGGCAGATAAAATGAGTAAGAACATGGTATCATTAGGAAATACAGACAACCGCAACATGTTTAGGGTATGGGACTCTTATAGACACCAACTAAATGCTCATCACAAAGAATTGTTGGTTTCTCTCTAGTACATTGGGTTCTTCTAGAGAGACTGACACAACTATGATGGTGAGGGCTGTCTTGTGTTCAACAGTGCTCTTCATTGACTCAATGGGAAAGACTAAAGTGCTCTCTACAATGGAACTCTTTGCATCACTGGAAAGCTATAGAAATACCCTTGGAAAACAATGAATTTTATCAAGGAGTGGGAAATGAGTGATTAATTTCTAAATTCCTGCTTTTATAAATCTAAATTACCATTCTCAGACCAATTTCACTTCAGCAGAGTTGTGTATGTGCATATAAATGTATCATTTTTTTAAAGTGAAATTTCAATATATATGCAACTTCCTTGGCAAACCTCAAAATTAAAGAGAGACTTTCTTTATATTTTTAAATTATGCTTTCATGGTAGCCACAAATTTCAGTGTACTTTTCTGAGCATAAGCCTTGGCTATTGATCAACGTTTTCATCCTCTGCAGTAGTGTTAAATATCATGGAATTATCCTATCTAATAAAAGAGTAACATGCAAATTAACCATCACTTCGTGATAAAGATGGCTGAGCCCACAGCCAATAAGGAGGGAATGTACAAATTGACAGGTCAAAATGGTGGCACCGGCCGGAGCCACGGATCCTGTGGAGAGTGGGGGGAAGGCGTGGCATCCTGGGTTGCTGAGGAGGGCATTTGGGGGGACCACGCCTGCAGAGGAGAGCAGTTGGGAAGGACCAGGCCTGCAGGAAAGGGCAGTTCAGGGGGACCAGGCCTGCAGGGGAGGGCAGTTGGGGGGGACCAGGCCTGCAGGGGAGGGCAGTTGGGGGTGACTGGGCCAGTAGGAGAGGGCAGTTGGGAAGGACCAGGGCTACAGGAGAGGACAGTTAAGGGGGAACAGGCTGGCAAGGGAGGGCAGTTAGGGGTTACCTGGGCCAGCAGGGGAGGGCAGTTGGGGGCAACCAGGCTTGTAGGGGAGGGCCTTTAGGGGCAATTGGGCTGGCAGGGGAGAAGTTAGGCATCAATAAGGCTGTCAGGGGAGTGGTTACGGGGTGATCAGGCTGGCAGGCAGAAGCAGTGAGGGGCAATCAGGCAGGCAGGCAGGCGAGCGGTTGGGAGCCAGCAGTCCTGGATTGTGAGAGGGATGTCCAACTGCCCAGTGGGATCAGGCCTAAATGGGCAGTCGGACATCTCTTGAGGGTTCCCAGATTGGAGATGGTACAGGCTGGGCTGAGGGACACACCCCCACTCCCTGTGCACAAATTTCATGCACCAGGCCTCTAGTTAGTGTTATACAAACTTCTCAAGTTATCCCAGTGACACAAGTATTTTCCTTTGTCTATATAATGACACTTGAAATCAGTCAACTGTCAGATTACTTTTATCAGAATATGTGACACTGTTGCATGGGAAGCAATGATTGAATTAGTTTATCCAAACACTAATGGTGCAAATTAAATCATGCAACTCATATGTTTGTAGAATACTTTTCATCATCAAGTCATCAATTGAACAACTTTAAGTAATCCATTGAAACTAGACTCAAATACCCTGCTTACCAAGGCATGTTCTCTACTTCACAGATGTGTGTTAGCACTAAAGTTGAGAACTTTATAATGTCTCCATCAGTAGAAAGATCCTGATTTCATCAATGCTGGAGTCAAGTAAATTAGCCAATGTGATATGTTCATTCATGTCCCACAAATTTCAGAGAATAGGATTAGTGAAGGCCATGATACAAATACTACCTACCAGTCTACATACAGACTTAAGTTTCATACAGATTTAATTCCACTTTTAAAATTTACATTGGCTTTTTAGGTCTTGATTTCCTCCTATGAAAAATTGGTATAATAATCATGTGGGAGGAGGATTATGAAACTAACAAAGTTTAATCTTCAAGGCTGCATGTGCATAGTGATCCTCACAACCTGTAAAATTGAGTCCCCATAAAACCCAGATCTGTTCTGTACATACTTGATAAGCATGCTGTGGGGATTAAATAAGATCATATATAATCCTTTTGCCCAGTGCAGTTCACAATATGTGCTTAACGAGAAACTATTATCATTTGTAACATTTATTCAGTAAAAAAGTCTAATGCAGTTTATGAGGCAAATACTCATTTGAAATGATGACTGTCACTGTGATTAACACCAAGTTTTGTTCATATTCATATACCCAGCTTCGTTATTTTCAGAGGAGAAAATTTGTATTTACCTTGTTTACTTCTCAACCCTAGGCACTAACATGGTGCTGTGCATGCTAAGGACACACTAAAGACACAATAAGTATTTATTGTATCCATGAATATTGAATATGATTTAGCCCTATGGGATGATATTCAAATTGTAAAATAAAATGCGTTAAGAATCAACATTGGTAATTTAAAAATGCTCTTGTCCCTTAGTTGTCCAATTTATTATCAAATTTTCATGCCTACATTTTATATTTTTCTTCAATCTGTCATTAACCAAAAATGGTGTTAATTTCTTGGGATTTTTATAAAGTTCATGAATATTCCTGCAAAAAATGTGCTATTCCTGCATTGTCTCAGTAACCCCAGTAAAAATCACATAATTATAAATAATATAATATTCACATAACTGATCATTCTTATGCAACTGACTTATCTGCTTCAGTCAAATGCATTTTAATGATAACATTGGACTAACCCTAGGTGATAGCATCTGCTGCTTTTATGCTCAATCCATTTGCCACTCCTTCTGCACATACCCTGGAACATTCAGTTTAAGGTCACAGAAAATCTGCTCAGTTTGATAATGTCAGCCCATCATGTTTCATTTCAGTTAAGCAAACGTCAAATCAAATGATGCATGTCACAGATGTATAAGTAGTATGTGCATGAAAAGCAAATTTCAAGTCATAAATGCATAGAATCTTCTGATTTGTTCACTTGAACTATGTTCTCAAATTTTTGCCTGAAAGAAGCACAAGTGATGTAAAAAATAATGCATAATTCTCAAGTTATCCAATTGTCAACTTACTTGGAAACACTTTTTTTACAAAAATATTTTTGCATTAAAAAAATGTTCTCTCCTTGCAGTTATTATCTTAACAACAAGGAAAGCAGTCATTCTACTAAACATAAACAATCGCAGTGAGGACATATTAAGCTATATAAACATCTTACTCTTCTATGATTTCTTTAAAAATAAAATTCACCCATCCCTGTCCTCAGGGTTAGTTCAAGGTAGTCCTAAACCATCATAATCTGAAAATCGTTACAGAATTGAACCTGATCACTAGATAAGTGATTCTGACAAAATTGCCACTTTAAGGAATAATGATCAGGATAAATGTCATTCCAAGAAAGATTCTCCTTGTGAAAATGGAAAATATTTACACTTGAAAGAAACTTTGTAAATTGTGTTAGAGTTTCAGTATGGGATGCATTTCCTTATTTAATACTTTTCTACCCTTATTAAATACCTAGGCAAAATGCTTTCTATGTAGGAGGTACGTGATGAGTATTTGTTGAACTGAATTGAATTCAGGCAAAAGACAGACTCATTTGGAAGAGAATGGTTCTCAAATTCTTACCCTGTCCTCTACCTCATAGTTGCTTTTATAAAGGACTTTTCCTTTTCCCATTTGGTATAAGGGCTGTTTTAGTCTGAGATCCCCAAGAAGTAGACCCTTAAGGAGGATTCAAATAGTTGATTTAGTAGTTGAAGGAAACACTGGCAGGATGTGGGCTGAGGCAAGGAAGGAAGGAAGGATTGTCGATGGAGCTGCATTATCAAAATAGCAGCTACAGAGGCAGCCGTACTAAATGTACAGGAGAGCATCTTAGGACTAGTGTGAAATGCTGCCTCGGTGCCTTTCCAACTGGAAGGCAGGACTGCCCGGGCATCCATACATCAACTCACATTAGTCCTTGGATGTTTTCCACGAGGGTTGCTCCTAGGAGGGCTAATTCCCTAGCTCTTGCAGCTGCCAAGTAGCAAAGAGATCTTCAGTGACAAGACAAAGCCCTTAGGAGAGACGTAGCAGGTGTCAGCTGGCTCTCAGGAGTCAGGTGGTAGTCCATGAGGTAAAGGTGTGGAGACCTGCTGCAGTGGCATCTATTACAGACCATTCTTCAAGAACATGAAAGACATTTTTTGGAGTAATAACTAGAAAGAGTTTTTCTTAATGCTGTTATATTATGGCAGAACCCCTTTTTTATACTGTGGCTAAATAGTTACATCAAAAATCTGCCTCAGTGCCTACAGCCTACCCTCAAGCCCATGTTTCAGAGGCAACTGCCAATCATCTGTTTCTCCCACACGGACAGTGCCAGGCTGACCTCAAAACCAAGATAGGCTCCAACCCAAGAGATCCAGCCCCTTTACTCCCCCTGCACAGATCCCATGCTTCGCACTGAATCCCTGAAAATTGGGTTTTCTTTTGCCCAAAGTGAACAGACCAAAGGACTGCCTCCCACTCTGGGGTAAACACAGGAAATCATAAGCTACCCAGCGATTCTCATTCCATAAAATAGCACATCTATTCCACTGCATTATGTAAAAATGGGGTTTTTACTAGAGTTGTTTTATAGCAGGCTGCTTTATATCACAAAGAGTTTCATTGAAAATCTCAGCTGAGATGAGTCACCTATAAAACTGGCAGAATATAACTCGGGGAAGGCTGTTGTGAAGTTTTCTCAGGCTCATAAAACCAGGTTATGCGCCTTGACAGTTTCGATATTGCTCAAACATTTTACCAAAAGAGCCTGAATCATCGTACCATATTTTGATTTGATTTTTAGGGACTTTCATTTTGAACTTTCCTTTTCTGCTTTGATCTTTTATTTAAAAGTGTGAGAACACTTGACCTATTGTTCCTCCTCGCAATGAATCATGAAAGAATTCAGATCAATCTTCCACATTTATAGATAGGAGGGAGTTTAAAGGTCAGGTATAGAACAAGAAGCCTGAAGCATTTCTAATGTCAACAAACAAAAGCTAACATTTGCTGTATATACATACCATTTCCAGGGTGACATTGACTTATGACTTCATTGTTTATTTTTATTGCTTTTACTCTTCATGACATTCATGAAATACCTACTTTTATTATCCTTATTTATTTAGTGCAACTGAGGCTTAATGAGCTTAAAAATATCTTTAAGAGTCAAGAATCAAACCCAAGTTTTTCTATAAGGAATTATGCTTTAAAGCATTCCACTCTACCATTCTACCATTTCATGATATAACATGTGTCCCTATAAATATAAGTACGGGGGCAGTTTCTGGGGTGGTTGAAATATTATATCTTCAAAGGCACATGGTTATGTAGATTTCATGAGCATATGCATTTGGCAAAATGCATCCAATGGCAGAATACATCCAATGATTGGTGCATTGAACTGAAGGCAAATTATACAGGCATACTTCTTTCAGGTGCACTGCTCCTCAATTCCCTTTCTAGCCATGAATAAAAAGGCCAGTTGGTTCCCTCATCCTATCTCCCAGCCCACATGACAAGTCAAGGGTTGTGCACAAGATCCAGTCCAGCCTTTCAGAATCCTGCCTAAGGACTTGCACAACTTTGGCTAGGAGGTGTAAAAACTTACATTTTCTTTTCTAAGGTGACAATTTGTAAGGACCTGAATCCTACTTTGTGGAGAAGGTAGTTTTAGTGCTTAAAATGAACCTAAAGCAACATTTTGAGGAGGTGAACTACTTCAATTCTGTTTCATTGTAGTTTATTTAAATGTAAATGGCTATGTATTGCTAATAATGGACCTTTTAATTCTGGGTGATATTGTCAGTCTTGTAGATTTATCATTTTATAAAAGAAATTATAATGATGGTACTCTCCAAAGATTATAGATCATAGTTGTTGTTTTTTAATCCTCACCTGCGGATATTTTCTCATTGCTTTTAGATAGAGTGGAAGGGAGGGAAGGAGAGAGAGAGAGAGAGAGAGAGAGAGAGAGAGAGAGAGAGAGAGAGAGAGAGAGAGAACTACCATAGATCATAGTATTTTAGATGGAACCATAAAGAATGTCTAGACTAGCCTCCTAATTTTACAGATGAAGAAACAAAAATTCAAGAGAGACAAACTGATTGTCTCAAGGTCATAAAACCTAATTATCAGTCAAGCTGAGGTTAGATTCCAGGCCTCCTAATACCCACAGCCCCACAGTATGCTGTCAATAAGCCAAAACCAATACTCCTTGCTGCTATTCTACTTCTGCCTCTTCAAATGATATCTTAGTTGCCATTTACACTTTATGACTCTTGAGATCTGAAAGCTTTGTCAAAACAACCCTTCACATAATCCAATAATTTTTGTGACTGCAACTTGTATGAGGTGAGATTTGAACCCAGCAATCTGTAGAGTGTGTTCATGCCAGGGAGACTAACATCCCCAATTCTGACTTAGTTTTTGGAGGTTTAATTAGAAAGAAGAAAGCTGGAAGACGAGCAACAGCCTACTTCCTGAGACTAGACGCAGTAGCTCAAGATGGTCAAGGGAAAGACATTTCAAGAGGTGAAATGTCAGGACCAGATCACTAACCTCATTGGAGGTGAGCAGCTCACTTCTGTGTTCCATGGTGCTTGAGCAAGAATGAGGAGATGGTTTTCATGCAAAGATAATAAATGCTATTTGGAGTGTGCTGTTTTATTTTCTTACAGAACAGGGTAGGGATACGTAAGGAGGTAACTTTAACAATTTTAACTAGAGGCAAATATAGGAGTTAAGAATATCTTCACAGGTGTAAGTGGAAATATAGAGCAAATAAAATTATGAGGAATTTGCATTTTCTACTTTTATTTCAGTTATTAAAATGTGTCTATTAAAGATATGTAAATGGAAAAATAAAGTCACCTTTGCAGTAAAACATTCTTATTAATAAAAAGTAAACACCTAATTCTTATCCTAAAGAGGTTGCTACCAAATGGAGAGAAATAGTTGCAAAGTATTTTAAGTACATATAAGCCTTAAATTCTATGACGGATTTACATAATTTAGCATAACTTGTGGGTAACGATGATGATAAAACCACTAAACATCTGCTAAGCATTTACAAAACATTTTCCTTCCATTAGCACTAGTAGCTGGGAAAGAGCATACTTTGGCTCAAATTGTCCTTTTAAAAATCTGGTTTGGGGACAGCAGAATTTTTTCCAAGGTTTGTTTGAGGGACCTTGTTTTTTTCTCCTCAAAATGTTTACATAAGCAGAAGCTTTCACCTGATTGGTAGAAAGTAGCTTTCTACCATAGTAGCTTTATGCCATAAAGTAGACTCATTATTTTGATAATGGCAAGGTCAGACTTTCAGACAATTTCATCCATCCCTGTTTATATGCACGAGATCAAATTAAGCCAGACCGTGTTCTGGTCAGAAACAGACAGTCTTGTGGAAGCAGGAAAGTGTTGCTTATTATTCTTATAAGGTGTTAAAATAAACAGTCTTTCTGAATACAATAAAAATATCACATATTATTTTAAGCCCTAATTTTGTTGTGTTGTAACCAATAACTTTGTATAATAGAGCATGACTGTGTGTTTGTTTCTCTTTAAGAATTGGATAATTCATGCATCTTTTATTTTGGTCTCCTTAGCATTTCCTCATCAATAGATGTAAAATAATTACACAAGTTTGGCTTCAAGTTGGCAGGGCCTGTGTAAAATAGCATAAATGTGACCTTGGAGGGAGGACTCTTTGTATCGGTGATTGATCACTCAATTAAATTCTCCATGGAAAGGGAAAACTAAGGGATCTCATTACATTTTTTTTTTTTGGTTGTTACAAATATAGAACGATAAAAATATCAGAAAATTGAGTGCATGAAATATTAAGAGGGAGAAGCTTTAAAAAAACTTACTTTGAAAGCTAAAATTAGTTTAGATGTCTAGTAACACTATTTAAGCTATACAGAATGCTTTTAAGTAGAGTCAACAATGAAACAAACTCAACAAACAGATAAAAATACAACTCAAAACACGAGTTTGAGTAATAGTTTTCCAAAGCAAATTCACCCAATATCTACATCAAGTAATGGCATTTAAAAATAATGAAGGTTTCATAGGAGGTACGTAGAAAATAATACTCAAAACCACATAGCATCCAGCGAGAATTAAAATCAAACAACTAACAGTTAAAATTATTTTTACTGTATGTAATTCTTCAATGTGGTAAATGTCCTGTCAAATGAATATGAGTGTAGTAGACAGTCAACTGGATTCCAATTTATAAGGCCAAGTTTCCAGTGAGAATCCAAGAGCACAAGATGAAAGAATCAGCATACCAACTAGGTGCCAGGACAATGCTGGGCATAGGTAATACACAGGCACGGCTTGGGCTTTGGCACTAGTGACTGTGGGATGTGTTATTTAACCTATCATTGTGCCAGCCTGACCCCTATTCTCATCATACAGTATGAGAATGGTAGCAGCTCACTGGGTTGTCTGCATAATATCTACCATTTACCTTCTAAGCTGATTTGCCCTGTCATTGTTGGGCTGGTATTTTTAGAGCACAATTTCATATCATCCCTTCCTTCAAAATTATGCTACTGTATTTATTGCTAACATAAATTCAATCTTCTTCGTTTGACTTCTTAGTTCTTTATAATCTAGTCCCATTCTATCTAGCCAATATTGATTTCTGTTAGTTCCCAAATCTAGTCCACTATCCAAGGGTCTAGATGTGATCTCATTTCCCAGATCGACCCCAACCTGAACCAGGAAATGTTTACCTGGTTCCACTCTCTCATGCTGTGAGGACTCACCCTCATTGCACCCAGATTCCACCTCAGTCCTGTGGATGTTACTTACCTTACCTACTACACAATTTTCTTCTACTTTTACTGGGCTGAGGAATGAAGCAAATTAAGTGAAGTGGGCAACTACCTTTCAAAAAGCTTGGTGTATTGAGGTAATTCACATAATATGGAAAAGACAAAAGGTAGGGGAATGAATGGCAATTTGAGAGGGTTACTTCCTCATATTTGTGAAATTTAAAATAGAATCATCCTGGAAGCAGTGTGGATGGTAACTCAACAGGTGAGCTAAGTTAATGGGTGGTAAGTTATTGGGTAACTTAATGGTAAGTCAAGTTAACGGGTGAGGCTAAACTTGACTGAGACAGAGATGCAAATTAGGACGTAATTAGTTAGCAGTAATCTAGATGAGAAAATGTGAGGGCCAGTTTTGCCTAAGTTACCCTAAATGGCCAGGGGATTGTGAGTTATTTTTATTGGTTTGTTTTATTTTGTATGTTTTAATTGTCTGCATTAAGCACACATTCATTTTATTATTTTAATAAATTTAGCTGTTGAAACAAACAAAAAAAGTTATATCCTTTGGCCTCAAAATTATCTTACTAGTTGTTTCCACTAAATGGCTGAAAATGCAGTTAATCCTGATATTATAAAATATGCTTATGCATTGCTAGACAGATGGGATGGAGGGCAGAGAAGAGAGAAGCAAACAGAAGGAGGATATTTATTAATGTTACATTAGTTGACTGTAGTCACTGACATTGTAAGTAATTTGTATTTTCTTTCTTATACTCTTATAATTTAGGAAATTCAGTTAATGTGTGTGTTTTTGAATTTATTTTTTATATGTTTTAGTTGTTAATCCTCACCTGAGGATATTTTTCCATTGAATTTTTAGAGAGAGAAACATTGTCATCTGGTGCCCCAACCAGAATGGGGATCGAGCCTGCAATGGAGGTATGTGCCTTGACTAGAATCGAACCTAGGACTCTTCAGTCCACAGGGCAACACTTTTTTCAAATAATGAGAACATGGAGTTTACATAAAGATCATGTTGATGAGTACCTATCAGTAAAAATAACCTGGAGAGGGCACAGTGCAGATGCCAGATACTAGAAATATCTAAAGAGTCAATGTTTTGATTGTTGGATGTAGACTCTGTAGAGAGATGTTACAGAGAAGAAGGAGGTTTCTGTAATTGTTAAGTTTGGAGCGAGGGTGGGGGGGCGTTAAATGGCTGACACAGCTGTTGATGAGAAAGCAATTTGGGAGCAGGATCAGCATAAGGGACAGGTGAGAAGCCTTGTGTAAGTAAAAGGGAGGTGGAGAAGCAGTTGGTATCAGAAGGTAGGAGTATTCCATAGTTTAAAATTGCTTGCCCATGGTGGGAAAAAAAGAAAATTTACTTCATTTGGTTGTATTTATTTATTATTTTGTATTTCTTAACTAACTGTGTGCTCCATCATTGTCTACACCAGAAGAGGCCTATTCCCACCACCTCCTCTCCCCCTCTCCCTTGGAGCATGATTAAGTGAGAAGGGCAGGATTGCTATGGGACTCATTTTGAGAATACAGCATACAGAGTGCTTATAGTGTTTGAGTTGGAGATTCAGGAGGTGATTGAAGACATGTGCCAGATGCTGATGGATAGGCAGAGTTTGGGGTTAACAGCTTATAGTATGGACAGCTGAAATGAAACTCCAGCACCATAACTTTAGCTCTGTAACTTGAACAAGTTATTTAACTTCACTAAGCCTCAGTTTTCTTATCTGTTACAGGGAAATAGTGCAAATCCCATCTTATCTAATAAAAAGGGAATATGCTAATTGACCATCATACCATCACAAAGATGGTGGTGCCCACAACCAATAAGGAGAGAATATGCTAATTGACTGCCATGCCCTCAAAGATCATGGCACCCATAGCCACAAGATGGTGGTGCCCAGTCCCCTCAGCCCTGCTGGGGCAGCAGGTGCAGGCAAGCCTTGGATGGCGGCTGCCCAGCCAATGCCCAAGGCACAGGCAAGCCTCGATGGCATCTGCACAGCAGCCCAGGACCGCCTGAGGCTCAGGTAACCAGGGCCAGCCAAAGCTTGCACTGCTGGCAGTGGCAGCAGCAGAGGTGTGATGGGGGCATTGCCTTCCCCTGATCGCCAGGTCTCCTCCCACCCCTGAGGGCTCCTGGACTGTGAGAGGGGGCAGGCTGGGCTGAGGGACCACCACCTCCAGTGCATGAATTTTCATGCACTGAGCCTGTAGTAGAGATATAATAAAGGTTAAATGAATTGACATATGACAAGGATGTAGACCCCAGCTTGGCAGATAGTAAATACTATGGAAATACTGGTAGACATTTCATTTTCAGTGTACTTTTATTTCTATGAATTAGGCTCTTCATGTATTAGGTTAGCACCAGTCTTACTAAAAATTCAAATCTATTTTGTGTGTGTACTATAGCATTCATTTCCTTTTATATAAGTATTATCAACATTAATTTTCTCTTAGAGAAATTTGTTTCACATTTCATTTCTTTATGTAATTTCCTTATTGTTTTATCATTTTTTCTATTGCTCTATTTTATAAATAATGAATACAGACTTTTGATGATTCTAGTAAATAGAGACCCTTTTTCTTGCCCATGAAGCACGAGGAAAATTTTTATTCATAATATTTTATTTCTGTCATTGTGCTTGAGATTAACAGCACAATTTTTCCTCCACAAAGTTTATTATAGGCCATAAAAATAAAAGGGATCTCATTTCTGATTGGCTGAGAAAAGGAATTTAATCTTATGTAATTATCTTTCAAATCACACATGCATCAGCACAATAAAACTATCTATTAGATCACTGAACCATTTCACATGATTTAAAAAAGATTAATATTCATATAAAATTTATATATTTCTCAGCCTGTCTCCCCATGGTAGACTTTCTTAAAGCAAAACAAAATAGACTAGCAGAATGGAGTGCTGGATAATGGAAGTACTAAATGAAAAACATTTAGTGTATAGTCATGGTGAAAAATTTTCCCCTTTTAATTAAAAAAGCAGAGTATGGTATGGAAGCACAAAACTTGCTATGGGGTATAAAGACCTGGAATATTAGAAACGACCCAAAACATTGTATCTCAGTAGTATACAAGCTTTCCTTTGCCCTTGTACGTCATGAAACCTTTTCTTTAAACAAATTATTCCTCAAAGGTCTAATTCCCCTAATAGATAACTGATGGGGGGAGGGGTGACTCTGTGAAGTTGCTCCTGAAGCCATTCCCCAAGATTCCTCTACTCCAATGTGGTTTGAATGACATCTGCCTAATCCAGACATGACCTTTAGGACCCTGAGAAACAGCTAATGGACCCTGAGAAGTAGCCAATGAAACAAGGTTGTGTTACCGGAGAGAATCAAACCCCTGCTGTGGCTCGTGGGAGTGAGGTTCTTGTGATATCTTCAGAAAATGAATTTTCTAAGATTCATATGGTTCATACGGGAGAATGAGATGTGGAAGAAGATTTGATTGGCATGGAGTTACATTTCTCAGGTTGCAAAGTCTCCTGCCCCTTAAGCCAGTCCTGGAAAATATACAGCTGGGGTTCCAGCAGAGCCAGAAACAAGGCCAGTATCCAGAGAGCACAAGTGAACGTCTGTTGTTTGGAAGTTTAAATATATAGGTGTTGTGTGCTTGGCCACTAATTTGTTCCCAGATATGACTGGTAGACAGGCAGGCACCTTCCCACATCACTCGGACCTTTACTGGGCATGCGTCTAAGCTGTTTTTGTCTAGTTCCTTCCTCCAAACTGTTTTTGTCTAGTTCCTTCCTCCAAACTGTTTTTGTCTAGTTCCTTCCTTCATTGATCAGTGGGGAACAGATTTGGAGAATGTTAATGTAGCGTTTTTGCAAAGCTGTATAAATTGCATGTCTATAGTTAGTCTTTCCCTTTCTCCTTTCCTGTTAAATGATAACCAGGTCATTACAATGGCATCGGTTGCACATGGCACTACCCAGTAAAAGTGTATTGCTTCCTTCTTTGCATGGAGCAAGAATAATGTTGTTACCTTATAATTTTTTATATGGCCTTTACTAAGGAAACATCTAAATGTGCTCCTGGTTTCTGATTTTCAATACTGCTACTGCTACATACTGTGTTTATCTTTTGGTAGCCAACTTCTTTGTGCTAGAGATTATTTTTCAGCTTCTAAAGATTTTTTTAGAATAATTCTCAATTTTAAAACTTAAGCAATGGAAAAATACAGTCAAAATTTGTATTTGCTTGGTTGCAGTTTCAAACCTTTAAAAAAATCATTACTACCACTGTGCATTGCTCTCCCAAAAGGAATGAAATTCAACATAATTAATTAAGTAAAGGTTAAGTATGAAGAGTTTGGATGTGCTTACTAAACCACCAAGCAAAACACATAGCTCAGGCATTCAACAAAAGTAAATAAAAATAAATATATTGGTAAATAGCGAAAAGAGTATCAGGAATGTTTCCAAGTAAAGATTTCCCTGAAAAACAAGATGTTAAATGAACCACCTCAAAGCATATAAAATATCCTGTCCAGATTTTTTCCCCTTTTGATTTTACTTTTTATTTATTGAATTTATTGGGGTGACATTGGTTAATAGGTTTCAGGTGCACAATACTATAACATCATTGTATACTGTATTGTGTGTTCACCACCCCAAGCCAAGTCTCCTTCTGTCACCATGTTCCCCTGCTTTACCTTCTTCTACATCCCCTCAACCCCCTTTCCCTCTGGAAATCACCATACTGTGGTCTGCGTTTATGAGTTTTTTGGATTGTTTTTGCTTAGTCCCTTCACCTTTTTCACTCAATCCACCACACCAGTGGTCGGCAAACTACGGCTTGCGAGCTACATGAGGCTCTTTGACCCCTTGAGTGTGGCTCTTCCACAAAATACCACGGCCTGGATGAGTCTATTTTGAAGAAGTGGCGTTAGAAGAAATTTAAGTTTAAAAAATTTGGCTCTCAAAAGAAATTTCAATTGTTGTACTGTTGATATTTGGCTCTGTTGACTAATGAGTTTGCCAACCACTGCACCACACCAAGCACCTTCCCTTCTGATAGCTGTTCGTGTGCTTTCTGTATCAATGAGTCTGCTTTGATCTAATAAAAGTTTGGATTAAACTTGCTATTTACAACTGGTACACATTTCAAACCCAAGTATATTCTAACTTATAGTGAAGGGCACAATGGGTCCTAACACTGCTGGGGTGAGAACCACCTGGCATCAGAGGTTCTGTGAACCTTGGAAGTGTCCCAAGTATTCTGCTGAGTGTCTGGCAGGAGCAAGAGCGTAATTGTCACTGAATCTCAGAGGCAAGCACTTCATTGAAGAGTAAGCTGTCAACAGTCTAGAAATTCCATTCTGCCATGTTACAAAATGACAGAACACATCCCATGTCATCTCCCATGTTCATCAGCAGGTTCATGTAGGTTGCACTTTATACACAGTAAAGATGCTTTATGATATTCTTCCTTTGGATGGATAAAGAATGAGGAATGCAAATCAATGAAAATTGAAACTTTTAGAATAGTTATTGGCTGTAACTGGTGAGTGAACATAGCTGTACTTTGGAGTGACATAGTCATAGACTTGAATGCTGCGTCCACTATTTGTTAGCTATATAAAGATGGACAAGTTATGTAAAAGTAATTACCATCAGGCAGTGCAGTTGTGAAAATTAAAAATAAGTTAATATTTAACATATTTAACATAAAGTTCCTTGAAGGATGCCTGGAACATTATAAGCCTCCAATCATTGGCAAATAGTGGGGTCCTTGTAACTCTTATGATTGCAGGAAAGATAGATCTATTGGGGTTATCTAAAGAAATGGGGAAATTATTTTGATTAAGAAACTAGGTACTCTGATCCTGCATCAAATTTTTATGGAAACAACAACAAAAAAAATTGAGTACATCTAAATCTCAGTTCAAAAACTGGATCAGCTAAATACTGACATTCACCAACTTCGTCATAAGCCACAGGAGTGAACCTGTTTTCTGTTATTATTGTGACTAGTTCTATTCATCCTCCACATCTACCAACTCTATTTCTAGCAACCAGTCAACCTATCTTCTCTTTACCATTTTTTCAGCCTTGAACATCTGCTTATGTATAGTATCTACTTACTCACATGGCTCCTGATTTAAAAGACAAGTTATAGACACATAAATGTTGAAAGTGAGTATAAAAATATAAGTAAATTATAGTATAATCAGCAGAAACTATGCTACTTTGCCCATGGAACCTACTGCCAGCTAACTGACTGACTTAGTATCTCCTTTGAACCCCTCAAGATTAGATCTGATTGGTTTAATTAGTAAGTAGGAAACCTTTTGAGCAAAGCTATTTTGCTAGACTACATCAAGGGCTATAATCGATCTGATGAAGTGCAGCAGAGGTGTAGTGAGTGATGGGATCCAATGTTTCATATCATGGCTATTTATTCTGGAGGGACTTCTTGGAAAAGGGATGAAGAGGGATTATGCATGTTTAGGCTTAGCGTTTTCATCGTTTTCTATTCATGCTGAATGGGAAAGAGCTAATTCAGAAAAAAAAAAGAACTGGTTTAATGCTAGAACAAATGTATTTTCTATATCTTCTTACTTTTACCAATAAAGGTTAAATACTTGTATGTTTTTCTTTGTTTTGGTTTTTATACTCATGCTAAGGTTCAAGTTACTATAAAAGAGGCTGATGGGCCATCTCTCCAGGGGCTTCCCAGAAGAGATTTTCCACAGCCCCAGGTTTGAATTTAAATGTGAGGTTTTACTAAGATGATTATTTCCTTCATGAAAGTCCTCACAGGTCCAAATTAAAAGAAGCCTGGCATATTTTAAAAAATACAGATTATTAATTTACAATTAAAAAAACACTTAGCCTATATATTTTTTCATGACTTGTATATTTTTTCAAAGATAAATAGAAACCAAATAAAAACCTCTAGATTGCTCAACGAATTTGAAATTCAGAAATGTGTATAGTTTTTTTTTTTTTTTTTATCTACCTAGAGCAGCTATTTTCAATCTGTGTGCTGTGAGACTTTTTAAAACATACAGTATCTGACCATTTAGTTAGGAGCACTGACCCCTTTTCCCTTAGATCAGTGGTTCTCAACCTTTCTAATGCCACGACCCTTTAATACAGTTCCTCATATTGTGGTGACCCCCAACCATAAAATTGTTTTTGTTGCTACTTCATAACTTTAATTTTGCTACTGTTATGAATTGTAATGTAAATATCTGTGTTTTCCTATGGTCTTAGGCCGGCTGTAGAGCAATTAGTTTATGTGTGCCATGAGATGAAAAAGGTTGAAAATTGCTGACCTATAGGACAATACCTACAAAAGACGCCGAGTCTTTGGACCAGAATTTCTACTCTTTTGGAATGAGACCAAAAATATCAGTGATATTTGCCTGTAAGAATTTATTGTTTCGAGGCTTCTGTTGGTGATCACCTCACATCCTGTTGAGCACATTCTGCATTATTTATTTTTATATTGCAAATCAAGGCATAATCTTGTTTGACTATTATTCTATTTTCCTAATGACTCTATGAATTTATTCATTCACACCATCAACAACTTCTTATTCTGCACCTGTTGTGGGACTGGCACTACAGAAGACATTGAGGATACAAGAGAGAATACAAAATGTATTGCTTTTGCCAGCTTGGTCCTCAGAATCCAGTAAGCAGACAGACAAGAGCCTGATTAATTATTTCATCCCTCACTCTTCTTACATGATAACAAACTGTAATCAGCTTGGAGTTATATGTTATAGAACTTAACCTACATGGTAGAGTTTGTAATCCTGAATCATCTCCCAAATATTTCTTTAAAAGTTCCATCAGCCCCAGCCGGTTTTGCTCAGTGGACTGAAGAGTCTCAGGTTCAATTCTGGTCAATGGCACATGCCTGGGTTGTGGGCTTGATCCCTGGTGGGGGCCATGCAAGAGGAGGCAGCTGATCAGTGATTCTCTCTCATAATTGATGTTTCTCTCTCTCTTTTCCTCTCGCTTCCTCTATGAAATCAATAAAAATCTATTTTAAAAATTCTATCAAATAAGTTTAATAAAATGTTGTAAATACTAACATAGAAGCATGTTAAAAATTTTAAAATGTGTCCAGGAAAATAGGTTAACTTAAATGACTTAGGTCAGAGATCAAAGGTATAAAAGAGGCAAGAGAAAAAGGTGAGAATTAAGATCATTTCATTTATTCTTCCCCTTTCTTCCTTTTTTTTAGATCGGGATTTCAGTTTTTGGTCAGTGTGGGGGGTCAGGGGTAAGTTAGGGATTGTCCCTATCTTCTGTACTCTCTGCTCCAGGCCTTAAGAATATAGTTGTAACACAAAGAATGTCTCCACTGACTGGCAGTACTTATACCCAACCCTCGTTATTCACAGCTGCTCCCAGGGGTCATCATCTCTCCTGAACTCACAGTTCTGATGTTTCAAGGCAAACAGACAGTAGCTGAATGAGAAAGCTCTTAGCCAGTTAGCAGTGGCGTGTAGGAAGCTCTCAAAGTCTAGGAGGCAGAGAGTGCTTAACAGTTCTGCTATAAGTAGAGTAATTTGAATAGTGTTATTCTCCTTCTGCCATTTTTACCTTTTTATTAAAACGAAACCAACAGAGGCTTTGCTATATTAGTTTTTAGTGTAGTCAGTTATTGACTTATATTTATCATCCATCAGTTATTCTCTGACCCATAGTCCATATGAAAAAATATGTAAGTGTATATATATTTGGGAGGAGTCACTTGTCCTACCACCTGCTTTTATATTTGTAAAATGTCTCTAGTCCTGGTACTGTATATTAACCTAACCTCAAAATTGGTCCCTATACTATGTCACATTTTAGCATGGGTCTCACTTAATACTATTGCTACCTGATGTGAGTCTAACTGCATGGCACTTCTTTTTAATTAGTTATAGTCTAATTTTTTCGTTATTAAAATTGCTAATTTATTCACCAAGAGCTAATTAGAATTAAGAGTCAAAGTGATCAGGATAATTTCTTTGGTGAAATTAAATGCTTTAAAATGGTATTTCTTTATTTTAATCATTATAAATTGATACACTGAGTTATATTTATTCATGTTGTGTTAACAGTGGAAAATTTGAGTATACAGCATTTATATGGAAGGTTCTGCTTATATTTTTAAATGAATGAATGAATCAATAAGTTCTATTTTATGGAGAAAACTCACCAGAATTGATTTTTTTAAATTCTTTATTTTACTAGACTGTTATAGGAATGCTATATAGTCATATTTTAATGCCTTTAAAAATTTTAAAGGGGGATAGGTTATGCTGTATGCAAAACAGAAAACAAAAGCTGGGAAATAGATCTCTGACTTTTCTGATGTTAAGGTGTTCTTTTTATGGGATCATAAGTGCAGGGTTAATATAAATCGTACATTTAGCCAGTGAGAGCAGCAAATTAGTCAAACAAATCACACATTTCCTTCTCCAGGGAACTGGGAATCTTCTGAGCACTTAATATCACAAATCTGGGCTATGTGCACCAAATTCTATATCAATTATCCCCAAGGTAGATTGTTTCATTAATATTCTTGTGTGTTATTAATAAATTAATTGGTCTCTTGTTAATTTTACTATGCGATTTTTTTGTTTTCACCTCTCAGAAAAGAGTTGTGAGTTACCTTGCTTCTGCAGGGAGTTAGACGATTTCTCATGTTTCAGGGTTGAATAATAAGGTATAGGCAAGAGCACAAGATAGCATTCAATAGCATTGCTTATATTCTAGACAATTAAGATAAGTTATGGAAAGGGAAGTATCAAGACTGGTATTTTGAGAAAAAGAGAGTAGGGACCTAAAACAGGAAGGAGAAAGATGATTGGATGCCCTTGGTCATGAGACCCAGCTGGTTCCAAAGTGGTAGCCATTCACATGGCTATGCAGGGGGCATGGCCTTGGAGGAGGGGACTCTGTGATCTCATAGAGTTGATCCAGAGGGAGGGATGTTGTCAAAGAAGTCATCACGCTAACTGAACCGTGAGCACTTCTGCAGGGAACTACCGACCAGTGCCCTGTCCAGGTTCACGTACAAGGAGGCCAAGAGCCATGGCAAATAACAAATATTCCAGTTCTTGCTAATTTCACCAAGTGGGTAGTTTGGGCCAATTAATTTGATTTAAAAGTTAATGAAATCTGACATCTTTGAGTGTTTTGGAGCAATTCATAAGTTACATGATCTTTATCTATGAACTAAGGCCAACCACTTAGAAGCGAGATCAAAGAGCAATTACTCTTCTAGTCTTAACAAGTGTCTAGAATAACATCTTCCAAATCAAGTACCAGGGAGAATTAGGGCCGTGGAGTTCTGAGGTGAAGTATAATTAAGAAATACCAATATCAGGGCAACTTAAAACTCTTTGGTGATTCACAAAACATTAGCATATGAAAGGCTTTGAGATAACCCATAACTACAAGTATATATCTAACCCAGAATTTTTCACACTGATTTGATCATAAAAGTGTATTAACATTTCTGAGGAACAAACATCCTTTGAGATGCTAGATTCTTAGGGGAAAAAGAGTTACTGGTAATACACAGTTTCAAATATAAATGTTTGCCTTTGCCCAAAGAGCAAGATTATGTATATGAGTTCTTTCCTTCCTATGTTGGTACATAAAAGGAGAGAAATAGAAAATGTACTTCTCTGCATACATTCCCCCAGACCCTACTCTAGAGTGATACAACTCTAGATGGTATTGCAAGTGGGGGAGGTATCTTTTTCTCTATAATAATAAAAGGGTAATATGCTCATTAGACTGGACGTCATTCAGGACCTCATTCTGGACATCCTTCTGGATGAAGCCGGGGCTGGAGGGAAGCCTGTGCAGGCAGCTGGGGGAAGGAAGGCCTACTCGGGCACAAATTTCATGCATCAGGCCTCTAGTATATATATAGTAAATGTTTGTTTTCTACAATATGTATTTTCAGAAAGCTATTCTCTCTGTCAAGGATTGAGAATGTAGCTAATCCTCTTTAGAAAACAGAAGTGAAGAATGAAAGGTAGCTTTTTAAAAGTGTAATATTTAAGTAGGTTAACAGAACAGTTACATGAATAAGGAGATAATGATGTCAATACACATGGTTTTATAGTCATTTAAATATCTGTTCTAATTTAGTACCAAAACCTTAAGTGCAATGTGAAAAGCTTGATGATACATTGACAGCAGCAAATATGCCTGAAGGTTGGAAATTAGGGAACAAATGGAAAGATTAAAAATGAGAAGGTTGCAGAGAAAACCATGAAAAGATAACAGAAATGATATTAGCTGATTGGCATTAAGCAATTATTATTTTCCATTATGAGAAAAAAAAGACAGTGTGATTAAAACCTGCTATAGAAAGGAATGCAATTTGAGCATTAGGAAGAAATTTGGGAGTATGATGTTAGAGCAGGCAATAGTGCCCTGGCCAACGTGGCTCAGTGGGTTGAAGCATCATTTCATGCACTTGAAGGTAGCAGGTTCGATTCCTGGTCAGGGCACATACATAGATTTCATGTTTGATCCACAGCCAGGGTATGTACAGGAGGCAACCAATCAATGTATCTTTCTCACCAATGTTTCTCTCTCTCTCTCTCTTTTTCTCTCTCTCCCTCACTCCCTCTCTCTCTTTCTTATTCTCTAAAAAAAATTATGAAATAAAGTAGACAATAGTATCTGCAAGAAAATATTCTAGATTTATAGTAGATAGGTGCTTAGAATGATTTAGATAGTAAGTATCACAAAATTCTTAGAGTAGCAACACCGATAAGATTTAAATTAGATTTTAAAAGAATACAGGTGTTTTAAATTCTATATTCTATTATATGGTTCCAGTTGTATTTTTCTGCAGCACTAGGTTTGTCCATAAATGGATAATATTTCTCCATAGTGATCCATTTTCAAGTCAAAATTCTGTCTCATTTTCTGCTGCTGTCTAAATACAAAGCAAATCCCATTCCACAACAAAATTAATGATTAAAATGACAACAGCCTACAAGAAGGATGACCAACCATAGGACCTTGAAAGAGTCACAGTCAAACTTTAGGCATAATTTTTTTCAAGTAATAAATGAAGGTGTAGCCAATGGGATAACCTGGAGCACCCCTTAAGTGTTAACATTGTGTGTAGACAGCTGAAACAGTGGGCTTGCAATCAGACATCAAACTTCCTTCCAGCCTTGCTCTGTGCTGTGCAATCTTATTTGTTATGATCCATATTTGAGGTCTGACTCCTAGTTTTCAAATCAGCATGGCGAGGTCCAACACTTGTGTCTCACCATCAATGTCAATGGGCACTTCATGAGTGAACCCTGTAACTATCATCAAACAAGCACTGGAAAACAACTCACAAACTGAACCAGAACATTTATAAACATTTGCCAAAATGAAATGCAGTATGTCTCAGGAAAATATGAATTAATCTTTCCTCTATGTTATTTACATTGGATTAATGGAAAGCAATTTTTTATTTTTTTAATTATTATTTTTTTATCAGAAAATATACTTATGACCTTGAAGGACAGAGAGGGTTTCTCTTTACAAGACCCAGAGAGTACTTTTATAGGAAACAATTGACAACTTTGATTGCATTCATATTAAAATTACATACATCACAAAGCAGAAGACAAAAACCAGGCTTTAGTGGAAACCATCTTTTTAAAAAAGCTAACATTCATTGGGTTATGATTTGATTAATTTAATTAGCTTTATACAGGAGCACTGTAGAAATACACCAGAAAAATGTTATATATTCTACAGAGTAACAATTAGGTCACCCAATGGCCTTTATATAAAGATCTACATGACATGCTACATCTAAACTTTAGTGTCAATAAGCTTGAGACGAGTAGAATATATTTCCTGGTTAACTCAGTCATCTAGCCATTTTTAACAAATGAGCATCTATTATGTACATATCTTGGTATTTCTACTAATATGTCCTTTGACACATGGAAAGTGTGTTAAATATTGGGTTCTACGTTTTCCCTTGGCATCCAGGAAGCTCTGGCCTAAATTTATGCTCAGTTACAGAAAAGTACTCATCTATTGTATCTAGATGAGAGTGCATCTATCTCTATATTACTTAAAGCAGAATCTTATCGATATTTTCTCATTCTGTTTTATATGCATTTAACAGTGTAAGCTACATTAAACCTTTGAAGGAATAAAGTGGACTATAAGTAATAAATGACTAAATAAAAGCTGTGTATAATACAGAAAAATCAATTACCTTGAAATAAAGGCTTAATGAGTAATTTTTCAGGGAAGAACTCTTCCTTTAATGAGAAATTCTACTCATAGCCATATTCATCAATTAATAATTCATTAATAATGCCTTATATTTATGTACATTAAAATATGTATATTATCTCATTATCTCATAATAATCTTAGGATGTAGACAAAGCAAATAGTCTTTCTTGAATTAAGGATGAGAAATCTGAACAAAAGGCATTTAACGCCACATTAAGTGGTTTGTCCATAAAACGTACGTTTGCTATTTGCATATGGCTTGAGGATGAAAAAAATGTTGGGAGAAAAGGCATTTAAATAGAGAGTGAGGCAAAGGTAGGTTTACAGTTGTATAAAAAAATAATACAATCTATGTATATAAAAGCCTAATATGCAAATAGACTGAACAGCAGAACAACCGAACAATCGGTCGCTATGACATGTGCTGACCATCAGGGGTGTGCACGGATCATGGTGGGTGTCGGCAGCAGGCAGCAGAGCGCAGAACATGGCGGGCGTTGGGATGGTGGAACAGGTGAGCGGGGGTGCCAGACCAAGGTGGGGCGCTGGTCACTGTCATTGGGGCGAGCCTCTGGTGGTTACTGAAAATTCTTTGCTTCTGTGCACCCTGGTCCTGCCCACTGCTCACACCCACTGCCGGTGCCTAGTGCCAGCCCTGATCACTCCACACCATCAGTGGTTGCAAGCAGTGCCTGCCTGCCCCAGTCGCCCCTCAGGGCCTCTCCAACTCCCTCTGCTCCTGAGGGGCAATAGGGTCAGCAGCCGCAGCTCGCACCAGCTGCTGGCACTGGCCCCAATTGCTCCACGCCATTAGTGGGTGTGAGCAGGGCCAGTGCCGTCAGTGTGTGGGAGTGGCAGTGATGGGAGCAGGCTGCTGGCAGAGAGGGGACCTGGGGCTGTGGGGAGGGGCCAGGCGGGGTTGCAGAGGATGGGCTGAGACCCGCTCCTTTGCTCACTGCAGCCTCACGGCCCACAGTTCCTTTCAAGGAGCATGAATTCATGCACTGGGCCCCTAGTACTAAATAAATAATAATACAAGATAACAGTGTTTCATGTTCTCACAACTGTAAACCAATTTTTGCCTCACCCTGTATATACATAGACTTCAAAATCCTACTTCTCTCTCTTCAATCCTTCAAAATGTGGGTGTTTAAAGACATAAGTGTTTCATGCAGGCCTGTTTCCTGTGGAAATAATTTATATTGATAAGGACTTAATTATTCTACTTTGGCTGTCACATAAAAATAAATTCTCACCCAAACAGCAGTAATCATTGTGTTTAGGGAAATATACTAGTACACATACAAGAATGACTCTTTGCTCAATAGCAAAATATTCTTTCCTTCAGCTACCAAATTTTCTTGAAAACTTGAACTGGACTCCTCACTACCCTAACTTAAAGTACAGTATGTCAAAACAGTGTTGTTTATAATAACCAAGATCTGGAAACAACCCAAGTGTCCATGGGTAGATAAGTGGATAAACACACACACACACTCACACACACAAAAAAACAAAACAAAAACAAAACTGTGGTGCATTTACACTATGAGATACTATGCAGCTGTACAAAAGAAGGAACTCTTACCTTTTTCTATAGCATGGATGGACCTAGAGTTTATTATGCTAAACAAAATAAGCCAGTTGGAGAAAGATAAGTATCACATGATCTCACTCACATGTGGAATCTAATGAACAAAATAAACGGATGAACAAAATAGAATCAGAGTCATGAATACATGATATAAACTGACAGGTGTCGGGGGGGGGTGGGTGGGACAGACAAGATGAAAGAAGGTGAAGAGAATAGCCAAAGAATATATATGTATAGTCCATAGACACAGACAACAATGTGGTAAGGGTTAACTGGAAAGGAGGGCCAGGTCTGGGTGGAGGGGGACATAGGAGAGAAATTGCGAAACATCTGTAATAGTGTCAACAATAAAAATGAAAAATAATCCAAAAATAAAGACAGTTTTGGAGATATATTAATTCATATCATGAACATATTTGATATGTCAATGAGACATATTTTTAGAAAGATAACTTTCCAGAAATCTATTTCTTAATCTTGGAAGAAAATGGGAAATAGTTTTGATATACAGTATGTAATCACAGTCCATTTTTTCCAGATGTAGTAAGTTTTAGAACATGTTTGCAAGCAATCAGAATCTAAAGTCAATTCATACTCTAAGAGTTCTATAATCTCTCTAAAATTTGAAACTATATAACATAAATGAAAGGTCTCTGGCAGGCGATCTCTTCTAGAAGCCTAATGGAAACAATATGGTTAAGATTGCTTATACTGAAATTAAAATAAATAGGTATTAAATGTGACTGTGCCATTTAAAAATTATAGGATTTAGGGAAAATTACCTAACCTCTTCCCAAAATTGTGTTGAAGCAATATTTGTTGCATTATGTTATCATGAAATCATCCTTTAATAAAGTAATTAAATTTATCACATCAGTAGCTAAACATGTATTTATAACTATCAGTCAATGGGTAATCAGTTGATCTTTTGCACTCCACATTTAATAATACATGGTTGTTTATGTTATGCCCAGATTTCGTGATCCTCAAAGACCACCAGAGAGCCGAGTCCGATGCAAAAGCAAAGAGCCTTTGTTCGAGCTAGCCAGGTGACTGCTCTGCCATTCTCCACTCAGGGAATCCAGAGAGCAGCCCTGACCCTTTGTGCAGGACCACTTTTAAGCACATTAACCACATCCGGTTCTTGCAGAGCAAGTAACCCAAGACAAAACAGTTTTTCCCAAGCAGTGTCAGAGTCATGCCATTGATGACCATGTTATTCACAGGGTCATCCTGTTCTTCAGAAAGCTGACAATGTTCTATGAAAGAAGGCCCATGTGCTGGGAAGGGGCCATGAGACCGTATCTCAAGGCCTGGCCTGGTGTTAGCACTGACAACTTTATCTGGGGCATAGTCCATAGTGCTCTCTGCAATGAGCAAAAATTCCCACTCTCCAACAGTTTACACATTTTTAATATACATTTTCTATGTTTAATTTCAAAACATGCTTCTCTTAGGAGATTAAGGCAATTCTCTTTAATAGCTTTTAAATGTAAAACAAAAAAGCTTCCTATGTGACTAAAAAATGTTAAAAAGTTTCATAATGCTTTTTCTCATATTGTTTTAAATAATCATTTAACATTTGAGAGGGAAAAAAAAACTTTAAGGTCTTTCTCAAAGGTATTATACCCAGTGTTAATATGTGTTACTAAATTACCCCTTCCCAACCAATCCCTACTTTGCTTTTCAGATTTTCTGTTTAAAATTTTTCCCCAATATATGTCTTATAAGGTAAGGGAAGAAGCCTATAATTCCTGAGTTGATTAATAGAAAAGGGTAAAATATAATGAGAAATTCCATTCATCCATGTATTATTCAAAAGTTATTGAGTGAGTGTGTGTATATGTGTGCATGTGTGTGGGCGGGTGGGTGAGAGAGATAATTATGATCTGAGGAACAAGTATTAAAGAACACTGGAGCAGTTGGACATTTAATTGCCTCACTTCCTCTCCCCTGCGCAGTCCTGCCTTTACTACTGGGATTTAAGCATATGATGATGATATTTGGTTAAATTACAGTTTTACAAAGATACAATGCTTTGAGAGCAATACAAGTTATTTGTTACATTATATTGTGGCCACCTAAGTAAAGAAAATCTCAAGGAAATGATTCAAAGAAAGAAAATTCTAAAAATGAAATCAATGTACTTATGTAGAGTTGTATTTCCATCCATTGTATAAAATGAAAATTTTATGATAATATTTATAATAAGGCCTTGTAGATTGTAATATAAAATCTACCACTCAAAACTGATCTTTAAAAAATGTTAAAAATTGGCAAGCACCCTGGATTTAAAAATCCCTTTTTTCATTAAGACCACAGAACTGAATTTAAGTGTCTTCCAAATACTGATATTTATTTTCAATAAAAAATTTAAAAAAACAAGTGATATTTATTTTCAATTAGATCTACTATGATATACTCAGAACTATCTCTACTACCAAGAACTAAGAACCTTAAAAACCATCATTTTCCTCAATTCATAAAATCACTCTAGGTAACTTAACTGTTGTTTTTTATTAGGGGTGGCTTATTTTGTGTTTTTCTTTAAAAAGGAAAAATAATTTTAGTGAGTGTTTGTTGCTGATAAAGTGCTCACATATGTACGGTAAGTATATGTACCATAAAGAACATTAAGATAATTGATGGTCTCTCACTTAATTTTGGATGCTTTAAGGAGAGACAGTTGTGTTAAGATATGAAGTTAGACAAATTTGATTGTTAATCTTTTGTAAATTATATATTCATATTCATTGTGTGTGCTAACTGCTGAGATTTCAAAGTGACATTGACATGTGGTATTTAAAAACATTTTAAGGGGATAATTTTATATTTATAACAAACGTAGTTCGTTGTTGATCCTTTTCTTTTTGCTATTTTTGGTCAGACATCTTTCAATTTTATGTGATTTTTCCCCCCCTCTTTTTATTTGTGGTTTCTTCCATTTTTAAGCTTAGTTTTCTTCACCAAGAGTATTTAGTTTTCTTCCACCAAGAGTATTAAAGTCTACTTCTATTTTCTTTGTGTTTTGTAGTTGATTAGTTATATTGCATTATTAAATCCATTAAAATTACTTTCTTCAATTGTGTAAAGACCAAGTGTCCTAGTTGCAATTATTGTCTAATATTGAAGTTTATTCCTTGGTTTATAACTTCTCCTGTATTTATGTTAAATTCTCATGTGTAATAGGATGTATTTCTGGACTACCTTTTATTTATTTTTTATTTTAAATATATATTTGTTTCATTTTCTTTTGGTTTAATTATTTGAATGCCCTTTTAGATTTATTGATACCTATGTCTATTTCTAGGTCAGTTGCAGACTATGTCATTTATCATATTGTATTTCTAGATCTTCTTGCTTGGCCAATACTTACTGATGAAATAAAGTAGTGATAAAGATTTTTATATTACTTTTTGTTTATTTTAAAATAATTTTTATTTCAGAGAGGAAGGGAGAGGGATAGAGAGATAGAAACATCAATAATGAGAGAGAACCATTGATCGGCTGCTTCCTGCACACCCCACACTGGGGACTGAGCCTGCAACCCCAGCATATGGCCTGAGCGGAAATGGAATTGTGACCTTCTGGTCCATATGTCAATGCTCAACAACCAGAGCCACACCTGCCGGCCTGTGATCAAGAATTTTAAAGGGAGGAAGGGACACATGTTTCATGAGTTGACCAATAGCATGATTTAAAAAGCAAAACATTGTTTTTGTTGTTTTTATTTGTTTAAAATATCAGACATTATTATTCAAAGGAAATACACTTAATGAGAATATGAATTTTGGAGTAAGGTAGCAGTGGATTCAAATTTGAACTTTGTAACAATGGCTACTTTATTTTCAGTAAAATCACTTAAATTATTTGAGACTTTCCTATAAATGGGATTATTCATAAAAATCTCATCAGTTTAGAATATTTCTAAGCTGATAAAGAAACAAATAGAGCATAGTTTCTTTTTGGTAGTAAGTGCTCAGTAAGTTCAGTTAGTGCAATCATCAGTAATATTTATTATTATTATTACTGCTTTAGAATATTCTGAAGATCTTTATATTTTCTAATCTAGAAAATATTTTACCAAAATTCACTGCTTTAAAAAAATCTCCAAATAACCCTTTTATATCTGTATCTCTTAACTGAAATGAGGAAATTTTATTATTCTTCTCTTAATATGAATATCAAAATATATAACTAGTTTTTTTTACCAGATGTCTGTTCAAGTAAATGTATGGAAATGGCATATTTAACCTCACATACGTCTCTCACCTGGTGGCATGTGCCTTGGCTTTGAGTACATGCTATAAGTCTCTATTAATTACTCACCTGTCACTTTTAGTGAAAATCTTATTCAAATGCTGCTTTAGTGTTCTTTTCTTTATGTCTAACTTTGGGCTGGGTTCATTCGGTCCTGCCAGGCAATGAGTTGCTTTTCTCATAACTGCACAGGTATTTGAAAAACTGTCAGGTAGCTATTTTCATTATATATGTTTCATTATTATGTTGTCATCACTGCACACGTTTATTTCAAAGGCTTTGGGGGAAAATGACAGGAAACACAGCATTTTATTTCCTTGCCCCTTCATTAGATTAGAAATGTCAAGAAAGATTTAGATTGTACTTATTTTTATTAAAAGGAATGATGGATCTTTCTTGGCAAAAGGAAAAAATAGGAAATTTTAATTTTCCAAACTCCTGGAGTCAAAGATCTCAGTAAGAAGGCACTCTTCATTCAAAGTCTTTCTCTTCATTATTTGAAGAGATTTATATTTCATTTTGCAAACTCCAGGCCATCTTATTTATTTGAAGACATAAAAATATTCTAGTCAAGAACACAGCTGCATAAAGGAAATCTGTTAGATACCAGAAACAAAGCACACTGAAGTGAACCGAAAACATTATCATTGGTTACTTAATGTCTTGCATTATAAATTCAGCAGCTATTTGAAAAAGAGATGATGATAGCACCGTTCACTAAGGTGTGTTGTAAAAATTAGGTGAGTCAATATATGTGACGCTTCCAATACTGCACATGAGGTTGAACCCTATGAAATTACTGATATTTAAGCATTTCTCTCTCTCTTTTTTTTTTTGGCCTTCAAAAGCAACAATTTCATGTGGTTCAGCCTAAGTGCTTCTCAATAATGGTGAGTTTCCTCTTCACCCTTGATGTTTATACCATAGAACTAACTTTTAGCATAGACAGTCCTTACAATGTACTATTCTCATGGATGGAGGGCAAGGCAGGTTTGCTATACAAAGTTCCCTTTAGTCTATGTGATTGTGGTGCCGCACGTAGCGGGTATTCACTAGACAGGTGTCCACCATGATCTGCTCTGCATGGAAGATAAGACTGGATGTAGAAATGTGTAGAATGCTATGCTGGTGGTAGGTAGATGTTAATCATATTTGATGGTCTCAAATTTATGAAATTAGGAGACATTGTATTTATTCTAGATTGAAGATGATAGCATTTTTATGGGATATAAGTTTGCAAAAAGGTATGTATAAAGATTACTAAATACACTGTCTTTCAATAACATAGCGAGATCATAGTTTATTGAACTCAAGGTGACACAAAGAAAACACACACAAAAACATTTTCTTCCACTAAGAAGCATTGAGTTCATTGTTCGTATTAGTGACAATCTTTCCACTTAAACATTCTTTGCTAATAGTCTTTCTTATATATAAGATTGAAATAAATGGATAATATAAACAAGAACATTATATCTATACTAGATGCATGTCTGGGGTCCCTAGGCCTGGCCGGCCATCAGGGCTGATTGAGGCCAAACCATCTCACCCAATTCCATTTGTGGCTAGGCCGATCAGGGCCTGCCAGCCATGGGGAGAGATGTGGGGAAGGACCATGGGAGGATGGCCTGCTGGCGGGCGGAGGGGGGAGGGACTGCAGGAAGTTGGCCAGCCATGGGGAAGAACTGGGGGAGGTTGGCTGGCCATGGGAGGTTGGCTGTGGGAGCGCACTGACTACTAGGGGGCAGGTCCTGTGTTGAGCATCTGCCCCCTGGTGGTCAGTGTGCATCATAGTGACTGATCTACTGGTCATTCCAGTCATTCCAGTCATTCAGTCATAATGGTCACTTAGGCTTTTATATATTACTAGAGGCCTGATGCATGAAATTTGTGCAAGGGGCTCGGTCCTTGCAGCCCCGCCTGCCTGGGCCGGCCCTCGCAGCCTGGCTTCCTCCGGAAGGTCATCCAGATGGTTGTTCTGTTGTTTGGTCTAATTAGCATATTAGCTCTTTATTATATAGGATAGATATATAGATGGGTTCCTAGGGCATCTCATCAATGATATAACAACACAGTGTTAAACAAAATGATGTTATTTGAAGGACCTGCTGAGTTT
The DNA here is from genome assembly GCA_026230045.1 of Corynorhinus townsendii. Classification (NCBI taxonomy): domain Eukaryota; kingdom Metazoa; phylum Chordata; class Mammalia; order Chiroptera; family Vespertilionidae; genus Corynorhinus; species Corynorhinus townsendii. Next base: position 135,945,592 of record JAPDVU010000004.1, read on the forward strand.
TGTATGTCTAAACCAGAGAAGAAAATGATTTTATTAATTTATTTAGATTTACTTTTAAAATATATTTATTTTTCCATAGCTTTTGTGTCCTTACTGCCTGACCCCCCAACTTCAGACTCTCTTCTTTACCCAAACTCTAAACATAACTGTTGTAGCACTAGAGAGGGTAGAAAAATATTCAGAGGAAATGTAGACTGAGAGATGGGGGACCTGAAAAGTTAGTGTGTGGCAGGGGGTGAAGAGATAAGAGACTGAAAACGAGTTTGTGGAGTGGGCACTGCTAGACACCAGAATAGAGAACGTTTACTCCAAAATAGTCACTCTTTTCCAAATGCAGAATCAGGCTGATTATGTTTGTGCTTTCCATGGTCCTATCTTTATTAAAAGAAAAATGCACACACACACAAAACACTTAATAGCTGATAACAGAGTCAATGGTACAAAAATGTACCCATCAAACCACAAATTTCACCTTGTTCCTGCTTTTTGCTACATGATAGCGATAGCAACAATACCAGCAATAAGCACTATTCCTACCATTTACTGTTTGCCTGTTCAAAGCCGTACTTTATATTAGAAGCTTTAATGCAGTACTTATTCCTCACAACAAATATGAGAAAAAGAACTTTACCAAATTCACATAGAATAAAGATCATTTCTTTTAACCACCACAATGCTATAAAAAAATGTGTAATACTCTGCTTCCATGGTTTTGTGCCACCCCAGCCTTTCCAAACCATCATCTCTTGCCTTCTGCTCTACAATACATACACTGACATGGAAACACAGAAGTCCTTGACATCGCCTGATTCTCTGGTTCTATTTCACGCCTCTGTGACTCTCTGAACATGAACTTCTCTGCTGGGAGGATCTTTTCTAGCCAGTCTGCCCCATCCTCACCCTGATGAATTCTGTTCTCTCTCAGAGGCAGCCTGAGACCCCCTGCTCTAGGAAGGCATTCACCAGGCAAAGGTAACTGCTCTTGCATTCATACTGCCATAATCATTTACACAGGGTACTGGTGAGGTCATGGCTTGTTAACCTTTTCCTTGGCTCACCCAGGTCTTCCACCCTTTCCCAGGTGTGAGCACCTGAGGGATCTTGTTTATCCGCATTTTATTTTACATGCCAGTGCATGTGCTAAGAATTACTCAAGAGATTTCAATGGAAATCCCAATAGCCAAACTAAATTATTAATTTTGTATTTTTAATATTTCCCTTTAAAAGAGAGTTGAATCTATTGGATTACAACCATCTGAGATGATCAGAGATAGTAGTAATATTGACTGGAATACTCATAAAATTAGGAAGTAAGAAATAGCCTTATCAGATCTCTTAAAACTAAAACCCTATTGACTCTGAAATATAATATTACACTTTTTACATATACAATATGAAATACATTTTATTTCCTTCATATACCTGCCATTATTTTCTAGGGGCACTGAAAGATGGCACATATGTCTTTATAAAATAAATTGTACAAAAATAAATCAAGGCATTTAGTTGTTAAAAATCAAGCATCCAAGCTCTAAAGTATCTTTGTCACAGGGGAGGGGCTCACATGCCTCTTATATATTAAGAAATATATTGTATTGAGAAAAAGAATCCTATGGTTTAACATTGTTAGCCTTGTGAAGTAGCCAGCATTATTTTACAGGAAATTCTGTAATTTGAAATAGAACTCTGTTAGTGATTGAGGGAACAGAACCTAATAGTATCTAAAAGCTTCACATTATTAGCAGAACCTAAGCAGTGTATCCAAAAGTCTATGTCTATATCAAAAGTAAATCTGAGAAGATAAGCAATGATCTGATGAGCATTATCAAAATATACAGGTTCTAGTAGTAATTCAGGGAACTAAAACTACCCCTTTCCCTCAAAGTTTTCAGAAGAGACTAAATTATGTGTGTATAATCTACATGCTTAAAAAATTCATATATTTTTATTTTTTAAATACATTTTTATTGATTTAAGAGAGGAAAGGAGAGGGAGAGAGAGATAGAAACATCAATGATGATAGAGAATCATTGATCAGCTGCCCCCTGCCCACAACCTGGACATGTGCCCTGACTGGGAATTGAACCTTGACCTTCTGATTCATAGGCTGATGCTCAATCACTGAGACACACTGGCCGGGCCAAAAAAAAAAAGTATATATTTTTAGCAATTAATAGTATTTACTTCTTCATGGGTGTGCTTTGTCACAAGGTAAAATTCAAGTGTAACAGGAAATAAAAAGATAACTGTTTTCCAAATAAGGGTAGATCATTTTAGAAAAAAGTCCCTTTTAGTCTGATGAGTTCTCTAATGTCCATAGTTATGGAAGGAGGTTTTCAGAATTGGATTCTTCTTCATAATAGAGAGGGGAAGATTTTTAATTTAATTTTTTTTTATTTTGAAGTCATTTTAGATGTATAGAAGCCTTGAGAAGATCATATGGAGAGTTCCCATCATGTCCTTTATGCAGCCTCCTCTAATGTTAACATCAGACAGTCATGTTATGGCTATCAAAATTAAGAAATTAACGTGAGTATGCTTCTATTAAGTCAACTATAGACTTAATTCAGTTTCTCCAGGTTCCTACTAATATCCTTTGGTTGTTGCTATTCCGGAGTCCACATTTCTTTTAATCATCAGGTCTACTAGTAAATCTCCATTTTATGACGGCTTTGTATTTCCTTGTTTTTCATGGTTTTTGTAGCATACGTTTGTATAGCATCCTTCAGTTTGGATTTGTGGGATGTTGCCTCATGATTAGCCTGGGGTTGTGGATTATTGCATTATACTGGGGTCACATGATATCAATATTGCTGCTGACATTAACCTTGATCACTTGGTTAAGGTGGTATCAGCTAAGTAAAGTTAACTGTCCTTTTCTTTATTCTGTAAAGTTACTGTGTACCTTTACAAACTGTGTTTGTTACAAGCAAATCACAAAGCCCAAATCATGAACTTAATGGAATTATGCTCCACCTCCACAAAGGAAGCACAGCAAAGACTTTGTGGATATATGTTAAAATCATGAGACGAATTAATAAATACTCAGGGGAGAAAGTTTCAGGCTATGGAAACATCCTATTTCTCCTTAAAAGATACAGAGGCAAAGAAGCATTGAACAGACTGTCAAACTACATTGGGAAGACAGGGGAGGTTGGGCCAGGAGGGCTGTAAGAGACCAACCGAAGGACTTATATGCATGCATATAAGCACAACCAATGGATACAAGACACTGGGGGCGGGGGGAGGGGGAGGGCGGGCAGGTGAAGGCATGTACTGGGGGGTAGGGGAGGTCGGGGGGAGGTCAATGGGGGGAAAAAAAAGGAGACATATGTACTACTATTTGTAATACTTAAAACAATAATAAAAAAGTTCTCACGGATTTTATCATTTATCAGTGAATTTTGCCTATAAAATTATTACTATAGTATTCTTACTGGCAATTTTCAATTTCTCCCATTCTTTATTCATTTATTATTTGTAATTCTCTTTTATATTGTTGACAGTATTGCCCCTCAACACCCCCAGTCCCCTCTCGTCCCAGCCCCTGCCCCACCCTAAGCCTTCACCACACTATTTTCTGTGTCCATTGGTTATGCATATATGTATATCAATATAAGTTCTTTGGTTATTTGTAATTCTTTATTAAGGAAGACTTGTAATTTTTCTCCATAATTCATTAATTCACTCATTTTTATCAGTATAGACTTTGGGATATTTATGTTATTCTTTGGGTTATAATCCAATGCTAACTTCATTCATTCATTCAAAATATTCCAACTTTGGCCAGTAGGGGTATTTTTAATTGGTTCCCAGGTCCTCAATGTCTTTTTTTAGATGCTTCCATTATTTTGTTTTGTTGGGGGCTTTGTTTTCTTACTTTTTTGTGTGATTAATAAATGTTCTAGGCTCTTCTTCTATTTTCCCTGACAAACATAAAATTAGTAATTTCTCCAGGAGCCTTTCCTTCTGTTGTAATTATACTATATCTTATGTTATATGATAGAGGAATAAGATAATTCATTTAAATGAAAATGCTTATAATATTTCTTGGCACATAAGTTCATAATAACTATTTATTTCCTCTCCTTCCCATATAGGTCATATATCAAGTACAAATTATAACGAAAATGAAAGAAGGATGGAAGGAAGGAAGGGAGAAAGGGCATAAGGAAGGAGAAGAAGTCACTTAGATTTATCAATGTGACTTCCAAAAGGGATCTCCCTTTAGATAAATTCAGAAGAGTAATATTTATTGGCTAGATTTATGGGCAGGGGATTTTAGAAAGAGTGGAACCAGTGAAATATATGCTAAATGTAGGGAAACAATATATTTTACCTTTTGAGGTTTAATTAATTATAGTAATTAAAAAATAATTAGAAAAACTAGGTCTTGACAATAAATATCCAGCAAATATTTATGATGAGAGGAAGAGGTTATCAGAATGTTAAGTTTCAATGACTTGGCTTGTAGCCTATTTAGGCTATAGCCACTAAATATAGGAAACTAATGAATAGGCCAAATGTAAGCTTTTCATACTGTGGTTTAGGAATAGAGATTAGTATTCCGTACTAGGGATCAACAATAATGATAAGCAATAGAGAGGATGATTTGACATTATGAAAATTGTGAGCCAAGAGGTATGTTCTTGTGGCTTTCCTCAGTAACATATGCTACCTAGAATCAAATTAGCCTAAGAAGATGTAGGCAACAACAGGCAAATAGCACATGCAAGGAGTTAAGAAAAAAAGCATGTGGGGCGTTTGGGGCTGGGAGGTGTAAGAGCAAGGTTCCAGATGTTTGCATCAGGGCAGTTCTTTATAATGATTTGACAAAGAGGAAAGTTTGTGTAGAGGAATTTAAGTGAAAACAAGATGTATACAGATGTACAGGTGATGTATCATGGAATTGCATACTTGAAACCTATATAACTTTATTAACCATTGTCACCCCAATATATGAATGAACTTTCTTTAAAAAAAAAAAAGGATGTGCCCACCAGTGGAATTTATATTGTCTCTTTGTTTCTTCTCTAATGTTGACTATGTACACATCTTGTTGCAAAAGAAAAGGCCATCATTAACAGTATAAGTCTTGAATGAAAAGATAAACTAGTTCATTTTACTGAAGATGATTTAGCAGCAGAGGTGCTTTGAAACAGTAAGGAATTCACACATGGATAAAATACGTTGGGGACAAACCCTATTTGGAACCCTGTTAAGGTTTCTCAGGCCTTTTATTCTAATTGCTCAAACTCCCACTGTTTTTTGAAAGGTTACTGAAATCGCCCAGATTTTTTACTATTTTTCAATGAGTTTTTACTTTTACATTCATCTCTGTCACAAACTTATTTGGGGTAAATCAGTTGCGCCTCAATACTTCCGTCCACAGGCTTTCTTGTATTTTGAACAAGAAGCAGAAACCAATTCTTTTTTAAAACTTTCACAAAATTCCACTCCCTCAAACAAAATGGTAGGTTTTGGGGAAAGATAAATGTATACTACTATGTAAACACCTTAAAATTTAAAAATAATTCTAAAACTCATGTTTAAAATAATTCTCCCTTCTGACTAGTAAGCTATCATTTCTCTCCTTACTCACATCCTCATTTTTATTTCATTTCTTCTCCAATCCTAACCACTCAGGAGAAAAACAAAAGTAAGAGAAAATGTAATCTCGTGTTTTTATATCAAAAGAGTTCAGCTTTTCTAACCTCACAGGCAGATCAGGATTTCTATTTTCCAAGAAAATACTGAAATTGTCATTTGTAAAGGCCTGCCTGATTAACTATTTAGATAAAAATTCACTTCCTGTACCATCCTGGGAGGTGTAGACAAAACAGGAAATGGCTCTTTATTTCTCACATGGAGAACAGCAGATCAGGAATGAGTCAGGGATAAAGTGTGAGGTCAGGAGTCATTTATGAAATAATATTTGAAACACGAATTAAAATGAGTTGAAGGCAGATCTTTAAACCATTATTATAAAGGGAAACTAGGAAAGTGCCAACGTTCACCCACATTCAGAGAGTAGGGCAGTGGTTCTCAACCTTTCTAATGCCGCAACCCTTTAATACAGTTCCTCATGTTGTGGTGACCCCCAACCATAAAATTATTTTCGTTGCTACTTCGTAACTGTAATTTTGCTAGTTAATGAGTCATAATGTAAATATCTGTGTTTTCTGATGGTCTTAGGCTCTGTTGCGACCCACAGGTTGAGAACCGCTAGCAGGGTCGCCTAAGACCATCGGAAAACACAGATATTTACATTACGATTCATAACAGTAGCAAAATTACAGTTATGAAGTAGCAACGAAAATAATTTTATGGTTGGGGGTCACCACAACATGAGGAACTGTATTAAAGGGTCACGGCATTAGAAAGGTTGAGAACCACTGGAGTAGGGGAATGAGTTAAAGCCAGAGAATTATAAAAAGTTATAATAAAAAGCAATTACAATCATTGTATGGGTTAGAAGCAATTATTTTAATTTACAGACAGGGAAAGTGAGATGTAGAAATGAACACATTTGCCTGTGGTCACAGAGCTTGCATGCGGGAGGGAGGGTTCATCTCCAAATGCCTTTGACTTAAAAAGTGTGCCCTTCTTAGGACACCAGGACCTCCCTAGTGCATTCATTCTCCTCTGCAGAGTCAGAATAGAGAATCAATGAGCGATCAAGTAGTTTCACTTTGGGAGATTCCAGACTAAAGGAAATAAAAAACTATAAAAGATCCTTACATATAAAATACTTTTATAAGCAATTTTTATATAAAACAAATGATTGTGAATTTGTAAGAGAATAAAATAATTGCCCAGTAAAAATAAGGTCTATCCAGTAAAGTTGGATAACTAACTATGTTTTTATGACTTCCTCCAACAAAATCCATTAATTTAATGTTTGGCCTAAATGATAGCGGGAGTGATCCAAACTTTGACATTGGCATGAGAGACCCAAGGAAATAGAAATGACAGCCTGACAGCCTGATTGATGCCTAACTGCTCCCCTTCCAGCCTGTTTTCCCCTAATTGCCCTCCCCTGCTGGCCTGGTCACCCCTAACTGCCCTCCCCTGCAGGCCTGGTCACCCCTAAGTGCCCTCCCCTGCAGGCCTGGTCACCCCTAACTGCCCTCCCCTGCAGGCCTGGTCACCCCTAACGCACTCCACTACAGGACTCTCCCTTGCAGGCCTGGGTCCCCCCAACTTCCCTTCCCTGCAGACCCGGTCACCCCCAACTTCCCTCCTCTACTGGCCGGGTCACCCCTAACTGCCCTCCCCAGGAGGCTTGACCGCCCCCAACTGCCATCCCTTGCAGGCCTGGTCCCTCCCAACTGCCCTCCCCTGCTGGCCATCTTGTGGTGGCCATCATGTGTCCACATGGGGGCAGGATCTTTGACCACATGGGGGCAGCCATCTTGTGTGTTAGAGTGATGGTCAATCGGCATATTACTCTTTTATTAGATTGGATAGAGGCCTGATGCATGGGTGGGGGCCAGCTGGTTTGCCCCAAAGGTTGTCCTGGATTAGGGTGGGGGTTCCCTTGGGGTGTGGGGCAGCCTGGGTGAGGGGCCTGTGTTGGTTTGCAGGCTGGCTATGCCCCCCAGTGACACAAGCAGAGGCCCTGGGATCTGGGATTTATTTATCTTCTACAATTGAAACTTTGTAGCCTGGAGTGGAGCCAAGCCTTCTGCTTGCTCTGTGGAGGCAGCCATTTCTGTTGGGATTTATGTATCTTCTATAATTGAAACTTTGTAGCCTTAAGTGGAGGCCAAAGCAGGCCAGGGCTGCAGAAGCTTGGCTTCCTCTATCACCGTGGACAACCCTAGCCTCCTGCTCTCTCCAGCTCAGAGGTTTGCCACCATTTCTGTTGGGATTTATTTATCTACTATAATTGAAACTTTGTAGCCTGGAGTGGAGGCCTGGACTGGCAAGGGCAGGCAGAATGCTTGGCTTCCTCCATTGCCGGGAAACCCAAGCCTCCCTCTGCTCTCTGTGGCTGCAGCCATCTTGGTTGGGTTTATTTGCATATTTGCTCCTGATTGGCTAGTGGCCATGGCTGGTGGGCATGGCTTGTGGGTGTAGTGGAGGTATGGTCAATTTGCATATTACTCTTTTATTAGATAGGAGGTGAATATTGCATTATAGTGTGATATAAAACTGCCATATATAATGCCACTCTGTATGGTAATATATTGTTGAGGAAAGTTTCTAAACTTTTTAAATACACCATCATTTGGGTTTATTTTCAAAACTGAGTTAGATATAATTTGATCAAATTCAATTTGAAAATGTCTACATTATTGTAGTGGACATTCGGTGTTGTCATCATTATTTTGTTTTGCTTTTCCAAGGGGAGCTGATCTCCTTATTACATTTAGAAAATTCTTAACAATGGGTCTTGGAAGTTACAAAGACTACCAGCCTCCCTTGCAAGTAATTATAAAAGTTCTATAGCTGGTATGCAAATTATCCTAATTTATTGATGGAGAAAGTGAGGGCATTAACATGTGTCCTCAGTCAGCCAATTGTAAGCATCCATCTGTGAACCAGTGAAACAAGGGGACAAGACTAGGAAAGAATCCTTCAGGTATTACTAGTTCACAGTGAGTTCTCATGTTTCAGAGCCACTGGTGGTACAAGCTGAGGCATCCTATGCTGAGACATGGCACCAATAGTGTCTTCACTAGACAGTTATGTAGAATGATTTTTTTTTTACTCTGATTCTACACTGTCTGGGCTTTCACTGTTTCTTCTGGTTTTCTGAGTTGTATTTTTTTTAAATATATATTTTTTTTTATTTCAGAAATGGAGAGGGAGAGAGAAATAGAAACAGCAATGATTAGAATCATTGATCAGCTGCCTCCTGCACACCCCCTACTGGGGATCGAGCCCACAACCTGGGCATGTGCCCTGACTGGGAATGGAACCATGACCTCCTGGTTCATAGGTCAACACTCAGCCATTGAGCAAAACCAGCCAGGTTGTATTTTAAAACACCTAGCAGGCCCTGTATACTAGTGCAATTAGTCTCAAGAAATTCCTCCTCTGTTCCAATCCTTCACAGTGCCTTTCTGTGGCTTTCATCGGAAACCTTGGACAAGTGTAGTAGATGAGGCTTAGTGTGGGACTGTAACATGGTTTTTCATTTTTGGAATGAAATTAACTTGTGGAGAAATTGATGTTCAAAAATTCTTTTTATTATAAGTTCTATTCATAAGTGAGTTGTAATGTTAAAGAGGGGGAAAAAAGATTTTAAATTGCTTCCTGAAGCAGAATATGAGGCAGTAAAAAATATACAAATACAACTGCTATGCAGAGAACACAAGAAAATAGGAAGAAAAGACTGGTCTAAAAGAAGCTGACATGATTGATGTGAAAAAGATGTAATATAGATTTAAATTGCATATGTGACAAGAAAGGTATTTTGTCACAAGTGTAAAGCAGGTTTGTTTACTCACAAGCCTCTATCTCCAGACTCTAACTCATTAACACCTGCTTATACACTCTTCCAAGGAGGGCCCCACACGGACGATTTTTCTAGTTGTGTGCAGTTATCTTCAATATAGTAGCTTCTCATGTACTTTAATAGGGGGTAAGATGATAGCTGTTTGGATATTTAAGACAGAATTGGAAGATCTGACCTGATGCAGATAACTTTGCAGGAAAAGGAGATTGGGGCATGGACACAGGGAGAAGGGAAGACCAGCAAAGCAAGGAAGATAAGGGTGTTCTCAGAGGGAAATGCTTAGCACTGTTTAATGAAATCCTCCATCCATTTTTTTGTCAAATAGACATTAAAATTTCTTCCACTCATCATGATGTGTGACACATTTTTGTAACGGGAATGCTATATAAAGCCAGGAAACTTGCTCTAAGTTACCCAAAAGGTAGAGAGAAATGTAACCGGTGAGAGGCCAGTTACATCTGGGCCATTTATTATTTTCATATTTACATGGTCTTCTCTTTGAGGATTGGAATAACTACAGGTGCTAAATGAAGTGGATCTTTAAATCTGAGATACTGTAGAAAAAGATTAAACATTATAGATGTATAAATCTTCTAAAACACATCTTCCATAGATTATGTCACAATAAAAGAGCTGTCATACAAGGAGTCCTCATCTGCTGCATGCAGTGGGGTTTATTCATTTGATTACCGGGCACATGTGTCCTGATCTAGGAATGGCAACATGAGGAAGCTGTGATCCTTGTCTTCCTGGAGGTGGTAGAAGCAAAAGGAGTTAGTTTCTAGAGGTGTGGTGGTCACAAATTCACTACATAGTCCTCTAGTGAGAAGTACTACATTGCTTCTTTGTTCTTCATCATGATTATGCTGTCTTGTTCAGAGCTCCAGCTAAACACAGTAATAAGGCATTCAAACTGAATCAAGTCTTGGGTAACTTTTAACTGTGCTTAGTGTTGAATAAATAGCCAGGAAGCATAAAAGATACCGAGGAAATAGGAGAGATCTGACCTTCAATCTGTGGTGTTCACAGACTACGGTGAGGCTTGTGATTACCCTTGCTCTTCCTGCTACAAGGTGGTGTTGCTGTATCTCATCCCCTGCCAAATATTGCAGACTCGATCTTCCAGGCAGCACTTATGACCACAAGACTCACAGTGATCTTTTATGTCATCCTATAGTCAGTTAACTATACAACTGGAGGTGCCACAAGTCGGTCAGAAAGATCTTCACCATGGACAGGATTGATGTTTTCTTTAGAAAGCACAAAGTTGTTTTATTACATTACCAGTTAGCAAGCATTACTGTAAGTGTGTAATAATTAAGATAGTTGTGTATCAGCATAAGACTAGCTAAATAGAACAGCGTTACAGAGTAGAAAGTCCAGAAACACTTCCAATATTTCAAGGATCTCTAGTAGTGGACCCTTTACATTTCTAGCTATTGACAATTTTTGTTTTCTCCATTTTTTCTACCATGAACAGGATTTAAAGAATAACAACAACAAAACCTCTGTGACTTAGGTAGGCATGGCTCCTTTGTTCCTCAGGTTAGCTACCCTCACTTCTTATAATCTCTCTCCTGTCCAGGTTTTCTTGCTTTCTACTGTCTGGATCTATTTCTCTACATCCGTCTCCAAAATAGCTCCTGGGTAAAGGTGGTTGTTTTTTAAGTTTGAACCCTGAGAGACAGCCACAGATAGAGAGCTCAAGGAAGAGATGATTCACTTAGTTCTTTTCTCAGTAAAGAATTGAAAGAGAAAAGTGCTTCATGTTCTTTCAAGATGGAACAAAAGACAAATTGATATTGCACTATATCATCCAGTAGCACATGCATTATGTACACGGATAGTCTTATTTTATTGATTAGTCAAAAGATTCACGAGAAGAAAATAGTTCAACAACCACCTGTGTGTGTTTTTGTGGGGTTGCAAAACTCAGCTGAAATACCACTGGGAAGAGTTGTTGTGGAAATCTACAAGGCAGTGGGAGAGAATAGAATAATGTAAAGCTATTGTGTTTACCTGGTGATCAAAGTCTTCAGCATGTAATAGAGATTCTTCATATCAGCTAGCAAAAGAGTGTCATACTGGGGACAATAGCATGAGTGTGGAAAGGGATCATTTTCCTACAGAAAGGTAAGGGAAATGTTGTGTTATGGGCATTGGTATACTAACTAATGCATGTCAAGAAGGGATGATACCAAACTGAATTTTCTATAAAATTGAAATTTTATTCCAAAGTATTGTAAATTTTGTTTTGGGGAAGTTATCCAAGATTTATATTACACAATTCAGAGTTGAAGAAAAACATAAAGTCAATTATATCTCAATTTAGAAAAAAAGAAAGAAAAACAGTACAATAATACTGTATTTTACTCTTGAGGTCTTTATGTGGGGATTAAGTATTAGGGAGAAGAAAATTACTCTGCAAGTCACAACTGAAAGAGTATACAAATTTAATCAACTACTTAATCAAATGGTAACATTATATTGACTAATTCTGTACACACATTCCAGTGTTTGCAGTTGCTTGCTCTGATAGTTACCATGTGTTCCTTGTATGAATGTCCAAAGGATGAGAGGCAACCTTGGCTGGCCGACCATAACAATAGCTCCGCATCACTGCATGCCTTCCTCAGGAGAGTTCACGCTGCCTTTTATATGCTGCTGTCCTTTTAAAGGCAGGAGGCTCAAAACATGTCACCTCTTCTAGTCTTCATGTCTGTCTCCTCTTTCAGTGTTTATGGCTACTGTCTCCTTTCAGGCTTTCATTTCACCCTTAACTTGGACCATTTCCAGTCTTATGACTGACCTTACTCACTCTACTCTGCCTGTCACCCACTCTGTCCTCCACATTGTCACTTAGTGGTCATCTTTAAATTATAAAGCTAATCCTGCTATTCTTCTGCCCCGTTGCCTACAGCATAAATGACTCAGTCCTTTGTTCCATGTAAGACAAGACCCTCCACATTCATACATCAGAGATTTTCATCCGTAAGCCCTCAGCACAGTGCCTGGCACGTAGTGGACTCTCAGTAGATAAATGTGTTTGGGATAAAGTCAATCAAGGTGTGAGTGAGTGCCCCCTCCCTCCAAATGATGAACTGTTCTCCAAAAATAGATTAACTTTACTTGGTTTTGGCAATTGCGTGAAAATGTTTAACTTAGAATCTCTTACTTAGAGAATCAGAATTTCTTAATTATGAAGAATTTCATAATTATCCTGATTAATTCATTTCATTTTACAAGTTGCTTCTTTGATTATCACCAATAATAGTTACCTTAATGACTATAATATATAAGGAGGATAACTTTAAACAATTTTTCATATTTTAAAAATATGTTGTTTTAGAATCAATTTTTGCATTAAATCCACTATTCTGTCATTAGAACATATTCATTGCAGCAGAATTCCAGGACCAAAGATTATATAACTCTTATTGCTGTAGGATGCATTTTGTAAAAAGATTCTGTAATAACACATCAGTTCAGCCCTGGTTAGTGTGGCTCAGTTGGTTGGGCATCATCCCATGTACAGAAAGGTTGTCAGTTTATCCCCTTAAGGCTTGATCCCCAGTAGGGGGCATGCAAGAGGCAGTGGGTTGATATTGCACTCTCACATCTATGTTTCTCCCTCTCCTCTCTCTCTAAAACTCAATAAAAATATTTAAAAAACAAATGAACAAGAAACATCAGTGCAGGACCAGGTTTTTAATGTTATAACCAAATTACTATATTTACCCATATAAAGAAAAGTACATTGTTAGTACAAATTTAGCTTCGTTAGCTGAAAAAGCATGAAGGCTCAGTTTTCAAGAAAGAGAGATGCATTCATTCAACAAACATTTCTTGAACACCTAATATGTATAAGACACCATCTGGACAAATAAATAAATAGAGATACAAGGACTACAGTTGAATGGAGAAGATGATTATGTAAATAATCAAAATGCATAAATTACTTGGAGTCAAATAAAACTACTTGTTCTTTAAAAGTATTATGGTACCTGTGGGATTATTCTTTTTTTGTGTGCGTGTGCTTCAGGCATGAAACAGCTCTTGCCACCCACACAGGCATCAAGCTAGGATGAACTAAGAACTGTACACCAGCTTTGCCCCTAATTGATATTAGAGCAACACCACCAATCAGATGTCTTCTTGCCTATTGCCAGGGGGTGGGATTATTCTTTAGTAGCACTTACTGAACATTTCTTTATCAGAATGTGTTATCTTGTGATTTGCTTTTTAATTAATTTAGTAGACATCACAGGTTCACAAAGAGTTTACCACCTTTTCTTACAAGATATTTTAAGCCGTGTTTAGTCATCATGACTAAATTTATTATCAAACTTCAGCCCTGAAACCAAGAAATTTCTGTGTTTTATTTACATTTTAGTTTCTATTTCCATCTCAAGTGTCAAATGGCCTCATATGGTTTCAAGTATTTTATACAAAAACACCATTATTATTTTGCGGTATCTAATATTAGCAACACAGGAAAATATATTCAAAATAATTAAAATAATTTTACCACTCTCTGTCATATTTTAATTCTTTTCTAAATTCAATTAACCCATTAGTTTCAAAAGGACCAATAAAGAGTGAGACATAATGAAACATATTTCAATAGGCTTTTAATTTTTAATATAATATGTGGTTTTTATTCAATCATATATTAAAGGAGAATTTATGAGACCAAAGAAGGAAACATACTTTATAAGTGTTAAGTTAAAATTGTTCTGTTTTAGTTTTTATTTTTTGTGCTATATTTTGTTTGATTATCTTCTTTTTTTCTTTTTAAATATATTTCATTGATTTTTTACAGAGAGGAAGAGAGAGGGATAGAGAGTTAGAAACATTGATGAGAGAGAGAGACATCAATCAGCTGCCTCCTACACGCCCCCCACTGGGGATGTACCCACAACCCAGGTACATGCCCTTGACCGGAATCGAACCTGGGACCCTTCAGTCTGCAGGCCGATGCTCTATCCACTGAGCCAAACCGGGTAGGGCTGATTATCTTCTTCAAGAAGAAATATTAAATAAGTTATACCCATTAGTATTTATAATTTATACAAATTTATTCTATAATTTTAATATTTTAGAGTAAAATCTTATATAAATTTTGATGTTATTTCTTTTTATTTTTTCAAGTCAGTATATTACATTTATTCAGATTCTATGCCCATCTTTATATTAGGTAAATTATTGCTACAATTGGGTTAAAACAAAAACTTTTTGTTTCAGTTTTAAAAAATTATGTCTTATTTTAAAAGTGTTTTGCATTAGAAAAATAATAAATTCTCCAAAAAATTTATACTGCAAACTGTATCTTAATCCTCTACCAATGAAAATACATAAAACGTTATGAGGAATCACAGAAAACAAAGTTAATATAAAATTATAAATCTATTACTTTCTTTTACCCAACTGGCTAAATAAATTTTAAAAATAATATTTCACTGTCAACAGTGACCTGAAGTTCAGTAGTCTTGCTACTTTCAAGTAGAAGTATGAGCATAGCTTTTCAGGACAGTTTATAATGTCACTTGTCTTTGAACCCAGCAATTTCACTATTTTGAATTAATCCTGAAGAAGTAATGGACATTTACAGAAATGTGTGTGTGTATGAATGTGTGTGTGTATACGCACACACATCCTCATTCACATTGATGCCCACATGGGTTGCGGTGTGAACAAAAAGCCAAAGGCAATAAATTGGAGGGTAAATAGGAACAAAGACAGTGATCATAGACAAGTCTTCCAAGTACTTCAATATGAAAAATAGGAGAGAGAAGAAATTAGTAGCTAAAAGGTTAGATAGCACCTGAGGAATATTGTTTATATTGGAGGAGATTAGATCCTGTTTCAACATTAATGAGAAAGAATACATAGGCTGAAAAAAGAGTAGAGGAGTGGAAATTGATGAAGGTGGCCCTGAGAGGCCTGAGGCCAAGCATCTGCAGTCCGAGTGGAGGCACACCTGTGACAATGGGTGGAGTCACTTAGCCTCGGATGGGCATGTGCTTGAGAGGCAGAGCGGGAGCACTGAGAGACCCAGGGTTGAACCACAGGCAAAAGCCACACACACTCTTTTGGGGAATGCATTTATAATAACAAGAACCTCACATGCAAAATATTTCAGAACTCATTCCATTTGTATTATGGAGATTGACACTATCCTAAGGTTGCCTGACAAGAAAGAAAAAGTTTGTTCAATAATACCTGAGCCAAGTATGAGACTAGAGAATTCCTCTATAATCTAGAATAGAATTGGTCATCTTTTTTTCTTCAAAAAGACAGATATTAAAAATTATAAACTTTGCAAGTTATACAATTGGTGTCACAACCACTTAACTTTGACGTTGTACCTATAGCACAGAATTGGTCATAGGTAATACCTAAGCAAATAGAGGTGGTTGTGTTCCAATAAAACTTTATTTAGAAGAACCTGTGTTGGTCTGAATTTAGCCAGTGGCCCATAGTTTGCCGACTTCTGGTCTAAGACAGAAATCAGTGAAGAAATTCATGGTGATAAGCTCAAGCATTCCCTCTCTTGGTATTTAAGCTCATGCTTGAATTGTCCTTATATATTTTATTGTTTGAGGAAGTTGTCTTCTGTTTACAATAGAACATGGGGAAGAGCCTGACCAGTGTGGTTAATGAGTCAGATTTTAGGTAAGGCTCTCTCCCACTACTCTAAACCAGTTACTCAAACTCTAAGCTTTTGTGAAACAGGGCAATAGCTGCATCTTTAATCTTAGATTATAAAGAGAATAAAATACATATATATAATATTCTAAAGTAACTGCATTATTCAAACATAACGAGCTCACTGGCATTTGCCAAAAAATATATAAATAAGTTACTTCAATCCCCATATATAAGACCTTGGCATGTTATATAGTCCCTACCACATAATTGTTGTGGGTATTAAATAAAATATTCATATATGTGACGTGCTTAGCCATAGTGCCTGAGATATAGTATGTACTCCACAAATGTCAACTAATACTAACGTTTTAAAGATCCTTTAAAATTGTCAACTGATTCGTTAAAATTGGTGCCTGAAAAGACAAAGCCAAGTTACTCCAAGTGCAAGGCTGCTGTTGTCACCCCCAGGCAGAGGAATTACAATAATGAACACTTCCTCTTAGCCTGCCAAGGCGGCTTTGCAAGTGGTGTAAGAAATGGCTATTGACAATTGCCATGGAGGCCAATGACTCCAAAGCTGAGTTTTCAGATGAGTATCAGGAGACTTTTCATTCTTCTGTGAGTTGGAAGCCACGGTCCCAGAATAAAAGGAAGGAATCTGATTCTGTGATAACACAAACATAAGAGGCCAGATGGGACGGCCTGGCTACCCAGAGGCAGCTCTAAATTACACAGCAAATGTACTCATCAGCCCTTTGGAGGAACATTTGCCCTTATTTGATCAGTATATGCAGTTTGTTCACCAGACCAGGGAACGTTTGGTTATAATGTGATTCCAGCCCATTAAAGTTCTTCAGGCCACACAGGAGGTCAGGGTAAGCATCCGCCAGTTTTCCATGGATGAGGAAGGACTTAATGAGGGAGAAATGTGCAGTGCAGGTGTAATGTGACTCATTTCTCAGAAAGTGTACTAGTAGGGAAACCTCTTTGGTCAGGTGTGATTCATAAGAAGGAAAAGAACTTCCCACAAGAGTGAACCTACATTTTAAGCAGAAGATGGGCTTTTTCTCTCTCTTTTTAAAAAAATTAATTCTTTTTAAATGGTGGCTTTTCCACTGAAATCAGTGGGAAGTGACACCGATGCAGCCTTGGGTAGTGTTTTCAAAACATGAACTGTCACCTGGAACACCTGTTTTCCACAACAGCGAATGATGCGGGCTTTGGCGTTTCATGAGCCATTTGTCTGTGTAATTTTACAGCCCCAGCTTCCATGTAGATTTGTTTCTGACATAGCACATTTCTTTTTTTTTAAATTTTATTATTTAAAGTATTACAAATATTAGTACATATGTCTCCTTTTTTCCCCATTGGCCTCCCCACAGCCTCCCCTACCCCCGGGTACATGCCCTCATCTCCCCGCCCCCCCCAGTGTCTTGTGTCCATTGGTTATGCTTATATGCATGCGTACAAGTCCTTCGGTTGGTCTCTTACCCCAACCCTCTCCTGACTTCTGCTGTAGTATGACAGTCTGTTCAATGCTTCTTTGCCTCTGTATCTATTTTTGTTCATCAGTTTAGCAGCAGAATTTACAATAGCTAAGATTTGGAAACAGCCTAATGTCCATCAGCAGATGAGTGGATTAGAAAACTGGGGTACAATGACATAGCACATTTCTAAAGCCTGAATGTAGAGGCCAGGCATGCTGTACATCAGAAGTTGGTCACATATTGGATTCAGCTGTCTACTGGGTGTAACTTCATTATCAAATTTCTCATATCCTTTTGTTATAATCATCATCTTGAACGTTCATGACACAGTTTACAAGATTATATTTTTATCTTTCACTTATAGAATTTTTTTAAATGATACTAAAGATGGTGACTTAACAAGTTACAATGGCTGTACACTAACTAACTGAATGAGGATTCAAACTCAGCAAATACCTTGTTTGTTTGTTTTTAAAAATAATATCTGTTTATTTTTTCATTCAGAATGACAAATTATTCCATACATGAAAATGTTGAAAATAGAAGGCTGTTGATATAACAGGTGATATTAAATGAGGAATAAATAAAATATGTTTGTCAAGGGATTTGCTTCAGTGTACATTTCTGTAACAGTTAATTCTAAAGCGGAACATCAAGGTGAAGTCACTTGTGTGTGTGCACCTGCACATACACACAAACTTTTAAAGTAAAATGCCTAAGGAATTCTGTTTTAAACTCCTTTCTAGGTGGGTGAGAAAGATCCTACAAATTCCAAGATGCTCTTATATCGATCAAAAAATAGGAGCCGTTGAGCCAAATCCTGTGATTAAGCTCTAGGTTCCCTTTCAGATAAATTATCTGTGGTCAAGAGAAATAACTCACATTGGTTGATATGAAAGTCTTTATCTTCTTACCTAAGGTCATCCATTCACAACCACAAAAATATAGTGGAGGCACAAATACTATTAATTGAGAGTCTAAGTAATATTAATCCAAGACTTATTTACAGAGTCAGAGGTTTTGTGCTTTCCATTTTTACCTAATTCAGTAATCCATAATGCCTGAATTGCTCTTAGGGCAATGGTACTCAATTGGAAAGAGGTTTGTCCCTTGGGAATATTTAGCAATATCTAGAAATACTTCTGTTTGTCACAAGAGCTATTAGCATTTTGTGGGTCAAGGCCATGGAAGCTACCAAATATTCTGTAATGCACAGGACACACCCCCCAACCAAGAATCCTCCTGCACAAATCTCCACTGGACACCAGTGGAGATGAGTACAAACGCAAAACCACATTCCCAGAAACGAATATACAGTATATTAGTATTACTAGAATGCCATGTTATTAATTTGCAGTGGTAACTGGACCTGTCAAGAGAATCAGAATAATGATATCTACTGATGAAAATATTTCCTGCCTTAAAAAACTACATGGGAAACCCAATTAGAATCAGAAATTTATTTGCTAAGCAAAGCATTAGTTCTAAAGGAGACAATTGACCAGCTGGTGTGGTTCAGTGGTTGAGCATCACTCTATGAACCAGGAGGTCACGGTTCGATTCCCAGCCAGGGCACATGCCTGGGTTAAGGGATTGATCCCCCGTGTGGGGCAGGCAGAAGGCAGCTGATCAATGATTCTCATCATTGATGTTTCTATCTCTCTCTCCCTCTTCCATCCTCTCTGAAATCAATAAAAAAATATAAAACAATAATCAAGGAGATAGATAATCATAGAACATTTCTCATGGTTATGTTTACTTCTTCTTACAGAAAACATCCTATTATTTCCTAAAGTTTTTGCTTTTTTTGCTAAAAAATGTGAGTAGAAAATCACAATATAAAATTATGAGCACCCTAGCAGAAAACAAGTAGAGGATGCTAAGGGAATATTTAAGAGGACTCAGTCCAGCTTGAAAATTCATGGAAAGTTTCCTGTATTAAATGATTAAATTATTTCTAGCGTGTTTTAAAAGTTAGGGAGGTAGTTTTTAACTGAATAATAGGAGATGGAAGGACAAGCCAAAGCAGAAAAAAAAAATGATAGAAAAAAAGAAAAAACCGAAAATAGATGCAGTCATTTGTTTTATCATTTTACCATCTAAAATTCTAAGGGCACCAGGCTATGACCACTTGGGGAAGAAAGAGACGCAAAGGGCACTGGATGTTATTGTCAGCAGCTTAGAATACTCTTATCTGTGATATGACTGTAGCTTTAGATGAGTACATGCAGTTCTATTCCTATGATATTATTTCAGAGTTACTAATTCAAGATATATTTGAAATTCCCTTATTAGTTGTCCCTTCTTAGATGGCTGATGTAATTTGCTGCATTTCTTTGCTGATTTTTTTTCTGATGAATCATACCTTCAAAAATCTGGATGTCTTAAAAGATAGAGTCAAAGCCCTTTACTATTTTTCTCTGGAATTTGAATCAATAGTCTCTGTGTGACATCAGAATAATGACCAGTCATTAGATTCAATGTAAATAAATAAAAAAATATTTAAAATAATCTAACAAAACTGAGACAACCTCATCTTTAATCTCTTAATCCCACCAATTAAAGACAGATTGTGGCTTCTGTTCAATTCCTTTGTCCATAAATTTATTATGTTCCTAATATGTGCCAATCACTGTGCTAGCTTCTCAATAAGAAGAGATGACCATGAGAGCAACGTCACCCTACATAAATTATAATTTGATGTGTTATGAAGGTATCACTTTGCCTGACAGTATTAGCAAAAAGCAGAAAATAGAGATTGATGAACCTTATTTTGTGGTGATGCAGAAATCTAATAAGCTCCGAATGTGGAGTGAAATGAAGATAAGAAAATTGAAGTAATCAATATTTCTGGTTGGTGCTGACTTTCATTACAGTGCTAAAAACAATCATGGAAATAAGAAGGGATAGATGAATGCCATCTTGCACTTGCCCAGCATTAATACAGGGTTAGGCCATTGTGTCCGTGATGGAAACATCATGAAGTTGTACTCCTTAATATATGTGATGATTAAAGATAGAAAGTCTTAAATAACTTCAAAACTCTTATCCTCAAAGGTTCTCACTGGCCCCATACGGAAGGGAACAAAGAATGTTAGAGTGTGTGATTCCTTCACACATCTCATAAACAATAGTATTCTAAGCCTTCTAAAGAATACTGTGAAATGGACGGAAACCTCTCGAGAAACTCCTATTGTCATTGCATTTTGAAAGCTGTAGTAAATCACTGTTTGCACTTACTCTAAATAATGAGAACTGCTCTTTTTGATGTTCTTAAAATATATGATAAAGTTACTATCATGTAAATTACAATACACTACTGTATCATTAAAGCAAAAAAAAAAAAAACTGCATCCTATTACAACAAAGTTATGTATTAGTTTTTGGAAAGCCAATATGTAATAATTTAAATATAAAGAAGCTGATTAGGGGAAAATCATTCATCATTGTCATAAAAGTGTTTGTTTCTTCATAACAAATACACTTGGGGAAGAACACATAGTACATGCATAAGTAAAAAATCATATTGCTAACTCTCAAACCCTGTTAATATGCTGGTATAATCACTTCAATCTATTTTTAAAATTTTATAATTATAACTAATTTTATATTATCTTTTACTAATTAACTATATTAAAATTTATATTGTGTATTTTTCATGAATTCATTTTAGAAGTTTTCTAATTCCCTGTGTATATAATTATTTATTGACTAGAGGCCTGGTGCATGGATTTGTGCACCGGTGGGGACCCTCAGCCTGGCTGGCAGGGATCAGCCCAAACTGGCAGTCCTACATCCCCCAAGGGATGTAGTAGTGTGAGAAGTGGCAGGTGGCCGGGGAGGAGCCCGAGCCCAGTGCCACACTGCTCCTACTCATCCCTGTCCCCACTGCCACCGCTCATTAGACTCACTGCTGCTCTGACGCGTTTTCCGCGTGCCTGTCCTAGGGCAATACCGGCACTCCCATGACCCAGAAGCAGCCAGGGGCTCAGGTCCAGTCAGTCCCTATCTGTCTCTATCTTGATCCTGGTCCGGATGGGGGAGGGGCGTGCAGGGGGAGTGTCTGCGGGAGAGGCTCGCACTGCCACAGCTGCACTTGCCAGCCATGAGCCCGGCATCTGGTGCCCATTGGTCAGCTGAATAGCGCTCCCTCTGTGGGAGCACACTGACCACCAGGGAGCAGCTCCTGAGTTGAGCATCTGCCCCCTGGTGGTCAGTGCGCATCATAGCTACTGGTTGAGTGGTCGAGTGGTCAAATGGTCACTTAGGCTTTTATATATATAAAGAGAGATAACATTTTAAAGATCTTGATGCACATAATTTTTTAGAAGAATGCAAAATTATTTTGCTGTGTATAATGTTTAAATTAGTATTTATTTGACTATTACTACAGTTGAAAAATCTCCAGTATGTTGGCAACTTTTATTTCCTCTTTTGCAATTTATTATTTTTATCTCTTTTCCATGTGTAACCACTGTGATCGATTTTTTTCTCATCAACTTGAATAATGATGCTTTTTAATTTGGAAATTTCTAATAAAATTTTGATAATCCTATTGAAATATGGTTATACATAAAGGACTACAAAGTTACCTGCTCAGAAATATTAATTATAGCATTTTATTAGCTTTGGTAAATTATAAAAAACATATATGTTCATCAATTAGAAATTTACCAAATATATATTTACAATAGTTGTTAGAAAAAAATGAATTATATCTCTAAAAATTGGAAAAATTAGATGAAAAACGTATAAGACAGCAATATTTTTATATAATACATGGACCTGGCAGAATATATACCAAGATGTTCACATGCAAGTTCCTCAAGGATGAGCTATGAGGATTTTTATTTTTTAAGCTCTATTTCTATGATAATTGAAATATTCACCTTTCTAAACAGAAAAATACTAAATAGTTTAAAAATGTCCTTTTGTAGCATTTTCTACATTTTGTCCATTTTTTTCTTTTTTATTTGGGCCTTTTATGATGCTTAGATATTTGATAAGTCTCATTTCTTATCTAGATAATTTATTTTACTCCTTTGCCTGTCCATTCTTGCATGACTCCTAATGCTCTCTTTAAAATGTTTAATATTGTCCAGAACTAATTCCACACTTTTATTTTTATGTGTGAAATTTGTCTTAGCTAAGTTATCTATATGTTCTTTCAGGCAAATTTTTTTTTAAATCCTCACCCAAAGGTATGTTTTTGTTGATTTTAGAGAGGGAAGGAGAAGGAGGGAGAGAAACATTGATGTGAGAGAGACACATCAGTTTATCAGTTGCCTCCAGAACACACTCTGACTGGGGATTGAACCCACAACCTAGGTATGTGCCCTGATGAGAAATTGAACCCACAAACTTTTGATGTATGGGATGAAGCTACAACCACCTGAGAAACACAGCCAGGGAGTCTTTCATGCAATTTTTAGACTAATAAGGTTAAAGTGTACACACACACACACACCCCCCAGTGAACTTTTGGTTGTCAATGTAGTAAGCATGTACTTAAGTATGCTTTGATATTTTTCCAATACTGAAATGAACTGTAACTCAATAAATACATGCCATCTCTTTATAGAAATAATTTTTTATCAGAAAATTTTTAATTTGACACAAGTCTGTAACTTCTAAATGCAGCTAAAATTTGGCATATGCAAATGACTATAGATGAGAAAGTATTTTTAAAAATACTTTCTGTAAATGGAAGTTATAATTATTAAGAATAATCTTTATGTGAAGTAGAAAGTAGAACTTTTATAGTCTTTCTTCCATTCCCCTTTTTTCCTGTATTTCTTTGCCTGTCCCTAGATGCCTGCCCTTTACTCACATCTCAAGGGATTAAATACCATTTCATTTTTTTCTTGTCATCCATACTTGCCCTTGGACATTCAACCTTGATGTAATGTCCATGTCTCCCCTTCATGCCACTGGATCCCTCCCTTTGCAGCCACCTGGATTAATCCCCATCCCAGAGTCTGAACCCAAGTGATTCTAAATTCTAGTTTCACATTATCATCATACAGGTAGGTTTTGTTTATGGGTATGATAGTCCCTTGTCATCTTTATGCATTCTCCACCTCCACAGCCCTAGATTCTAAGCTCTCTTGTCTCTTAGAACAGGCAGTCAGGATAGGCCTGTTCTAAGCTCCTGACTTGACTGTTCCTCTTCCTGAATATCTTGGCCATACTGCACTCACTCTTCCTAAGGATGAAGGCTGCAGAGAGGGGAGGGCCGATCTGCAAGAATTACAGAGGGGAGTCAAAGTTCTGCATAGACTATAACTGGTCATACCTCTATGCCTGGATTTAGTAGAGTATTTAAACCAAAATATTATGCATTGTCTGTATTGTTCCAAATTTAATTTTCTGCTGATGTGAGAACATCCTAACCATCATAGCTTTCCTTCACATCACAGTCTAAGACATTGATATGTGAACTGCATCCAGCACTGTCAAGGGTGAGCCTGAGGAGCGGCGGTGAAGGATTTAAAGAAGACAGATAAGAAAATACAGTTGGGGCCAGGTGGGACACTGTTCTCATATGGAGAGAATGCAACAGCCTGTAAGCCAAGTCTTTCTTTTATAATCAGATCCCATGAGGCAAAGCAAGGGCATGGTCAAGATGTTTACAATGTTCTCATGAATTTTGAATCTACTTAATTACATGCACCTGAGAACTCTATCAAGCTTTGTTTTGGCAGCACTTGCTGCACCTCCTGCAGCCCACATCACTTAGTTACCTGGGACCACAGGTTTGGACCATAAGGTCAAGCTTACAACCATAGCCTTTGGCTATAATTGTGCTGGGAGGGCTTTGACCTGCACGTGCTTTGCCATGAGAGGACCATGCCCTCTCATTAGTCTGAGGCTTGAACCTGTCCAAATGCTATAGCTGCTCTCCACAGATATGGCTTAAAATGATTCTATAACCAGCAGTATTTTCATTTTAATAAAGGTTGAGTAGCTTCCTACTAAAGAATAAATATTTTATGCTATAATTTCAGGCATCAGTAAGCAGATGAGCTAGAGATGGAACTTTCTTGTCATTCCTGAAATGAATTTTATCTAATTGAACATTTAACAAAAAGTTATTGAAATAAGACTCAAATTCAGTATCTCAGTACTAGCTTTTCACTTTCTACCTGTATGACTTCATTTAAATCACCTAATTTCTTTGGATTTCCTTACCTGTGAAAAGGTACACATATCATGCAGTTATAGTGAGGATAAATGGAAATAATTCATTCAAAATTTATTATCACAATCAGTGGCACATTAATAAAGACAGACCATTCTATATTGTTGTTGTTATACATTTTATTTTATTAATATCTGCTTTGTTTCTCTCAGTTATGGAGAAACCTATACTAGAACCTAAACATACGGATTTTGTTAAAGTTAGCACTGCTGTTTAAGTCTCCTAAGATGTAGGCACAATTATCAGTGCTTATCTTATTGACTATTTTTATGACATGATAATCTGTAGATCTATGAATAGAAGTCATTCTTTTTTAAATTAAATTTATTGTAACATTGGTTACTGACATTATATACGATTCAGGTATGCAATTTTATAATACATCATTACTGTTTTCAGAAGTAAAGACCAATTGATACAATACTTTTTAGCAATAAGTTTTAAGACACCAGGTGTTTTAATCAGGGTTACAATTCCCTTTTTGTTAAATGTAGGCTATACTTTTACAATTAACTATGTTAACGATTTATGAATAATAGATACTATGGTAATCTCTCAAAACTAAGGTGATCTGATAATAGATCAGAATATTTCAAATTTTGAAATGTCCCAGGGAAGTTTAAAGCACAGATTGCTAACATTAGAACTTCTGGTGGTCATAATTTCAAATTTGGTACATGATTTCAATGATCATTTCTGATACTGATATTTTACTTTTTAAAACACTCATGATTCTGAAATTAGAATATCAAATCCTTAACTATTTATGGAGTGCTTATGAGCTAAGTAATGTCAACTATTATGAAGCAGGGAACTGCACTTGCAATTTTATAATTTCATAGATGAACTAGAGGCCCAGTGCATGAATTTGGGCACGGGTGGGGTCCCTCAGCTGGGCTGGCAATGGGGGCCAATTGGGACGGCGGGAGGTTGGCTGGGGGGAGGATCCGTGGGAGGTTGGTCAGTGGCGGGGGTACACTGGGGGTGAGGGGTTACGGGAGGTTGGCCAGGCACCATTTGTGGGAGGGGATACAGGAGGTAAGCTGGCTGGGAGGGAGGGGCCACAGGAGTTTGGCCGGTGGGGGTAGGGACTTTGGGAGGTTGGCTGGCCACCGGAGGTTGGCTGTGGGACCACACTGACCACCAGGGGGCAGCTCCTGCATTGAGTGTATGCTCCTGGTGGTCAGTGCATGCCATAGCAACTGGTCAATAGGTTGTGTGGTCTTTTGGTCACTTAGGCATTTATCTATATATAGATAAGATTAACCTTTATGTATTTCTTAATACATATCACATGAAATTTAATTACTATATTACCTTCTCTTTAGTATAAGCTAACACAAATCTCCAACAGTTGGTTTTTAAAATAAATCTCAACTAAATTAACATTTCCAAAATTCAAAGAAATATTTTATAATTAGGTGATATTATGAAAATTTAAAAACATCAAATATACCTTTGAAAGTTTATAGTGATAATTATCTCATAAGGAAGTATGCAGTAGATCAGGAAATTTCCTTTCTTTTAAATTCATCTTCACTTGAAAATACTAAAATGTTGTGAATGAAGTAAAGATAATCATGTGATAATAAAAATAAGTGGCTCCTGCCCTAACTGGTTTGGCTCAGTGGATAGAGCATTGGCCTGTGGACTGAAGGGTCCCAGGTTCGATTCCAGTCAAGGGCATGTACCTTGGTTGCGTGCATATCCCTAGTAGGAGGTGTGCAGGAGGCAGCTGATTGATGTTTCTCTCTCATCGATGTTTCTAACTCTCTATTCCTCTCCCTTCTTCTCTGTAAAAAAGTCAATAAAACATATTTTTTAAAAAATAAGTGGCCCTGGGTATTTTTAAAGAAATTAAGACATTTTGATGTGTTTTATTGGGAAGCATTAGACTTACCCAGGTGAAAGATCCCCACAGTAAAGGTATTAGCACTACATGAGCATGAAATATAAAACATGGGAAGAAAAATTTAGATCTCTTGTTGTCTATTTTTACAGAAAAATAGAAAAAATAAGCTTTTCTCATTCTTGATATATGGATAGGCATTGGTGTATGCACTTTATTTATATGTCATATTGTCATATTTTATAAACAGTGCCAATATTTCCTACAGAGAAGAGAAGATGGGGTGACAACAGACATTTTATTTGTCTGTTAATGCTCTTAAAGTGAAAAGTGACTAGAGAAGATTTTTACAAAGAAACCTTATAATGAATGTTACACTACAAATAAGAAAATGGCAAAGTTGATATTTTTACTCCCAATACTGGCCTTTCTTAGCTACATCATGAGGAGAAAATCACTGACCAGGTCTGCTAAGAAAAATTGGTCAAAGAGGCAAAAAGTTACCCAGGAAGTAACTTGAAATTGTGGGTAAATTCACTATTTTTTATAAGCCTGACTATGCATTTGTTATTGATGATAAGCTAGTGATAATTGTTCATATAGAGGCTTTCTTTTTTAAAATACACATTTTAGAGGGGATGCAAACTCAAAATAACTTTATTGATAGGATGACATAATCTAAAATATTTGGAGATAAGTATGGGGGAAAAGTATACTTCAAGTATTTCACCTGGTTGCTATAATAAAACCAAAAGCATTTATGTACTTTTTATAACATATCAATCTCTTTCCACATATATCATATATTACTTTACATGAAGACCTTATGAAGTTGAAATTAATTTCCCCGTTTCATGAAATCAAAATTTTGAGACATTGCAACTTATTCCAGGGGATAATTAACAAGTGGAACAGCTATAACCAGCTCCCTGATCTTAGGATTTAGAATTCTGTCTTGTTCTCACTTCCAACTTTAGTTACAAACCATCCACTTAGATAAAACTGAATTCAGTTACTGGCATTGAAGATTCCAAAACGAATTTCTTGTACTAGTATTATCTGATGTTCTCCAATTTTACTTTTTAAAACTAATTTACATGTCAGTTGATTCCTGGGGAGGGGGTGGGGAAGGAAGAAAAAATAGTAATTGACATGTCAACTTTATATTGATAATAAACTCAGTAGTCATTCATGAGGTTAACCTTAAAGGATGATTATCTCAGCCAGTAGAGGGAACCTGATGGGGCTTGACTACTCAGTTTATCACTGAGCAGGGTACAGGTAGGCTGGGTGATGCCATTGCTTGTCTTCTGAGCAGGCACTCACTGATTCCACTTGCACCTCCATTCCTCACCTTCCTACAGTCTCTGAATATGCCTCTGTAACTCGATGGCTCACTGATGAGTTGTGCTAGCAACTACTTGATACCTGGTTTCTGAATAATTTTCACCCAATTTTTCTCTAATGTTCAGATTCTCTGCAGCACTTTGCACAGCAATTCAAGGCCTTTAGACATTTCTTGGAAATTTATACGTGACATGTATTTAACTGATTTCCCTATAATCGATAATGTAGGTCAAAGCTCACTAAAGAAAGGAATAATAGGGACATTTTTAAATGATCTTCTCTTTAAGCAAGGTAGCTTTAAATAAAGAAGCTATTTAACCTGCCAATATTAATTTCATTAGACATGGGTATTAATACAGTATGTTAAACAGTGATCTCAAATGAGGTTTGAAAACAGATCTATATAATAAAAGCCTAAGCAACCATTATAACGGAACGACCAGAATGTCTAGTTGCTATGATGCACAATGACCACCAGGGGGCAGACACTCAACACAGGAAGTAGGGCTTATGGCTGGTGAGTGCAGCAGCAGTGGCGGGAGCCTCTCCTGCCTCCATGGCAGTGCTAAGGAGCAGTGAATCAAGTGGTAAGGAGCAGTGAGCAGGTGGGCAGTAAGGAGCGAGGGGTCCCAGATTGTGAGAGGGATGTCTGACTGCCAGCTTAGGCCACTCCCCGCCAGCAGGCGGAAATCCCCCAAGGACTGCGAGAGGGCAAAGGCCGGGCTGAGGGGACCTCCTCCAGTGCACAAATTGTGCACCGATCCTCTAGTTTAATATAAATCCTTAACTAATTAATGTTGACTGTTATGAGCACACCCACATTTTCATTCATGTATATGCCATGATGTGGGAAACTACTCACCTGAACTTATTATATAGAAATGTCTGAATCAGACAGAGTTTAATTAACATTAGTATTCCATGTTCATGACGATTGTAGTTTGTACACTGAAGTGAAAACATTTAAAGGTATTATTAAGAACTCAATACCTTTCTGATAAAATGTGATTTCTTGGGAAGAAAATGTTGCCTTGCTTTTTGGAGAGTATGTTAAAGTTAACACATTAGTGTCTATGATAGACTAGAGTATTCCTTATGCTGACTATATGAGGGCTTTCTCTCTCAGAAACTCTGAAATGAACCCAAATTTGCTAAGAATTTTTTTAAGGAGCTGGGATTAATTGGCTTTGTCACTTCATAAAATTATCTGCTTTATCTAAACCTTAGTTTCTTTACCTGTGCAATGGGAAACAATGATAGCTTCTTGGCTTTTGTAGTTTTGAGATTTCACAGACTTTGAATAAAACCTCCCCGTCTCAAGAAGTGAGTTCAATCCATTTACTTCTGACTCTGCAAAGCTAGGGTGTGATACATTCAGAAAGATCAATGCCACTCAGCCACTAAAATCTTTTACATAGTAACTTTGGCAGGGACAGACCAAACTACTTTTTTTTTGGCAAGAATTTCCAAATTATTAAGAACTTTGCTTTTCCTGAACACTCAGCCATTCTTTATACTCAGCCAGAATGATCTTTTCAAATAAAAATGTGATTGTGTCACTCCCTGCTAAAAACCCTTGAATGACTTCCTATTGTTCCTGGGACAAGAGCCCAAATCCTTATGTAACTTCAAAAGCCTGGGTAGTCTGACCCATCTCCCTCTGCAGAACAGAGCAATAATTCATGAATATGCTGCTGTCCACCTCTCCATTGTGGCTAGTGACTGTCTTTCAGTCTTTACTCAGCGCACGTCCATAGCCTGTATGTAATCATAAGGACATCAGGTACTAGGACAGAGGACATCATTAAAAATATAGCGGTGATTACAATATCCTTCTGAAGCAAATAGAAATCTTAGTAGGAACAAGTGTTGCTGAGTCACATAAAGCCAAACACAACCTTACTGTGAATTTAAAGAAAGAACACATGGGACTGAGGGACCGTTTCAGCTGTTGCCAGCTTTCCCTAGAGAATGAACTGCTTTGAAATTATTCTTTCAGCTTCTTTTAAATTTTTTAAATCTTTATTGTTGAAAGTATTACAGATGTCCCCTTTCCCCGTCCCTTGCCCCTCCCTCCCTACTCCCATCCCCTCCCCCAAACAACAAAATCTAATCACCCTGAAGGGGCTGATTCCTACTGCTGAAAATCCCATGAGATCAATTGTAGGTCAGAAGATGAATTTAGTCATTTACATGGAGAAATAAAAGTGGGTGTCCCCACTGGGGCATGGAATTAGCATAAGAAGACTCACTTGGCAAACTTGGAAGCTGCTTTCAGCAGGTGCCCAGAAGCAGATAAGCCTGCGGAACCTGAAGGGTGGCCCTTCAGGACACTTCTCCCCAGGGCCCTGAGGCCATATTATTAGGTTTTTCTTCACAAATCTCATTTCCAAAGATATGGGCTTCTTTTCTTCTTCTTATTTTTAATCCTCACCTGAGGAGTGAGGATATTTTTTTCCATTGATTTTTTTTTTTTAACAGAGTGTAAAAGGGAGGGGGAGAGAGAGAGAGAGAAACATCCATGTGAGAGAGACACATAGATTGGTTGCCTCAAGAATGCACCCTAACCAGGGGCAGAGATCGAACCCAGGTATATGCCCTTGACTGAGAATTGAACCCCCAACCCTCTGTGTGCAGGCTGACACTCTAACCATTGAGAAACATGGGCCAGGGCGATATGGGCTTATTTTCCAACTCATTCTTACCTCAGAGTTGATCTGGGGGGCGAGGATCAACTAAGATTTCTAATGTTTATGACTTCCTAACTAGACAAATCTGATTGCACTGGTGCTGCTTTAGATTGGGAGATTTCATGTGCATTTTTAAAAAAACATATAGAGGCGATATGACAAGATTCTCAAACTGAGCTATTTTGAAGTTTTCCAGAATTTTACTGCTTGGATAAAAGGTTTTGTTAATGTAAAAAGGAGAACAAAGTTCCATATTTGAATCTTAAAATTATAAATATGTGTCAAAAGTTACTGTTATCCTACCTTGAAAAAGATACCTGTAATTTTTTTTTAATGTTATATCTGCTTAAGGAGAAGTACAAAAATAGTTGTGTCTGAAGTATAGTAGCAATCATCTCAGGTAGAAACTGCAGTTTTAACTTTAACCCTGCTGTTTTGGGTTCTGTACTTACTTGCTTGCTAAAACAATAGAAAAGTTATTTTGATTTTCTGAACTTATGTATGCTATCCCAATTGATTGAATACTCCATGGATGGTGGTTTGAATATCCCATTGATTGTTATCTTACTGGTTATCGAAGCACATTCTTCTATACCTGGGAACCAGGACAGCACAATTACCCTAAATTGCCTCAGTAGCTACAGATAATGCGTTCCAGTTGACTTAGTGGTCCCAAGACCAGGACAGCACAATTATTCTAAATTGCCTCAGTGGCTCCAGATAATGTGTTCCTATTGATTCAGTGATCCGTAGACCCAAAACTATACTTAATCTTTATAGATAACTAACTTGCTCAATTTCGCTTCTGTAACTGCTTTGTGCAAACCAGGTTCCTCATTCCAAACCCAAAGATGTAATCAATACCTTTGTGATATTCTGCCTATATAAGCCAGATGTGGTGGGCATTTCGGGGCTGCAAGATTTGGAGTGCTGATTGCCCCCTCATAAGCCGCCGGCCTTTAATAAATGACTCCATAATTTGACTTCTTGATTGAGGCATCCTTTGTGAGATTTGGGGTGCACTAAAACATGTCCAGATATTTAAATCTATATTAAACCCTCCTCAATATTTGATTTGGAAAACCTATTCCAGTATACCTCATTATGTGGTAAAGGATTTATGTTTTCTTGGTTCAACCCCTAGTGTGCACAAATGTCTGGGTGATGAAGAGAAATAACTTTATATTTACTGAATCTAGAATATGTATTTGAAAAATTAAATTATAGATATTCATATTTGTAGACTGACTGAATGAAGCTTCTTAATAGAGAAAGTTTAAATACTGAATGTTCATAAAGTCAGGAAATTGTAAGTGCTACTGTACTTTGTAGAACTATGGATAGTTTTGTGTCTTCTCTATAGTATAAAGGCAAATAGTAAACTTCATGCACTTTGTGCTTTAGCCCTCACCATGCACTTACATAAATAGGAGACTGATGTTGCATAAGAAGAAAGGCTGGTCATTTCCATTCACCTTTGTACATATTGTCTCCCCTCTCCGTATGGAAAGAGCAAATGTAAAGAACAAAGTAAGGCGGGCATATTTCAGTGTTTATCATGTACTTAGCACTTGATTCATGATACAGCATGTTAATTTGTTTGAAAACATGAAGATATTCAAAAGGTGGGATACAGAATGTTGCATCCAGGCATGTGATTTAATTTATTGCATCCATGGGTATTAAATGGACAGTGAAAATATGGAGTTTTTAATTTTCTCTCATCTTTAATACATTTTTTTTCTGCCTTGATTCATTATTTTCATTTAAAACCTTGGATGAAAATTTTTAAAGAATATAAATAAATCTGTCCTGACTAATTTTCATTATTCACTATAGTAGTGTAAAATCAACAAGTACAAATAAATTTAACTACACTGCCTCGTGCACACATGTTCAATATTTTATAAGAGTGAATTAAGTCTTTGGAACATTTATATTCCAAGACTTATTTTTAATTTGTATTTATTTTTATTTACTCCTTTAATAAGAAAAGGCCAATTTTACACTCACAATCTGTTTTACAAAATAAATTTCATTATAGGAAATTATCTCATTTTGTATTGTAGAGCAGAAACAAGAAGGGGTAAATTCTTACTACAAAATATTTTTATTTTATTTTATTATTTATTTATTTATTTATTTATTTATTTATTTATTTATTTTTACAGAGAGGAAGGGAGAGGATAGAGAGTTAGAAACATCAATGAGAGAGAAACATTGATCAGCTGCCTCTTGCACACCTCCCACCAGAGATGTGCCCGCAATCAAGGTACATGCCCTTGACTAGAATCGAACCTGTGACTCTTCAGTCTACAGGCTGACTCTCTATCCACTGAGCCAAACCGGTTAGGCTACAAAATATTTTTTGTGTCAAATATTTTAAGCAAAGAGTGCCCATTTCATTATTTGTAATATTTATTCTGTATTTGGCAATAGAACACAGAACTGCCACTGTTTTTTCCTTTTGTGCTTATTTGTTCTGAGAATTTTTACAAATAAATGAATAGTTTTTATACCATAAACTTGGGAGATTACTGGCAGAAAAGACTTATGCTTTTTTTGAATGAAAAGTTTAAAAGATTTAAGCTATAATAACGAGTAGTTATTTATGTAATAATGTGTATGTTAAGGAGAGGAAAGAAAGGGTGTGGGGAGAATAGGAGTGACTATGGCTCCATTTAGAAAATAGTGTCATTCAGTGAAACTTAGACATCATCTGTTTCAATTCTCCCACTTGAATATGAAAACCATTTTTAAATCAAGTACAACAAATGCTTCCCTAATGTGAGGCACAGGAAAGCAGATAAATCTAATACTTCCATGCCTATTGAACCAAGAGATGCTTATGCAGGTCATTTCCCCTTGCTAAACTGGTTCCTTGGAAGGCATGTCTACTAATGCAGGATTCTCAGGCAGAGCAGAGCTTTTTCTCTATCGGTGTTAATTATTTATCACTGCAGAGAAAACACTTTCCATTCCAATTAAATTGTCACTAATTACTTGTGGACTAGAGGCTAAGATACTTAGTTTCCTACTTCCTTCTGAGAAAATATAAATGTACCTCCATCCTTGGAGTCAATTTGTAGGGGAAAGAGCATTTATTTTGGAATCAGAAAAAAACAAAACTACTGAGTTTGAAATCACCTATTTGCTTTTGGGCAGGCTACTTACTCAGCCTCAGATTTCTCCATGTATTATATAAGAAGTTTAGACTACTGATCTGAGCTTAATGGCTCATTTAAATTAAAACACATAACATCCATATGTACCCACTGTGTACTCCAATACTTAATTTCAGGGTAGTGCCAAGAATGCTGTCATCATGTAGCAAAGCAGCTGGGATTGCTTTTATTGATACATATTGGTTGTTCTGAAAACTGTTTTTCTTACCCTGCCATACTTCTTCCTCCAATGGAGGCAGCAGCAATTACAGTAGAGCTCCCCTGCCAACGACAAAATGTTCCATTTTATTCTGCTTTTCCCCCCCATTTCCTGGAATCAGTTACATCAATTTGGTGCCAAGTATATGAAGATAGCTAATGATAAATATTTTTCTGTGAAATTAAAACTTGATGATAAACCCTTTAAATGTGACTTCAGAGGGTAGAGAGTATTATGTAGAAATATAAAACATAAGAAAAAACTTTCCTTTTTCAATGCTATGCACAGAAGTGTCAGCAGACCACAGCCAGAAGACCAAATTCAAGTAGATGCTGTTTTGATACAGGCTTTAGCTAAAAACATTTTTTAAATGATTTTTTTAATCCTCACCTCAGGATATTTTTTCCATTGCTTTTTTCGAGAGAGTGGAAGGTAGGGAGGGGGGAGAGAAAGAGAAAGAAACATCAGTGTGAGAGAGACACATGGATTGGTTGCCTCCAGCAGGAGCCCCCACTGGGACCAGGCATTGAACCTGCTACATGCCCAGATACAAGCCCTTACCGGGAACCAAACCTCAAGGGCTAGGGCTATAACCACAGAGTCACACAGGCCAGGGAATGTAAAATGATTTTTTTAGGTTAAGGGAACAGAATATTTATGTCACATGGAAACTATATAAAATTCATATTGTCTTATTTTAAGTATATTTTTATTGATTTCAGAGAGGAAGGGAGAAGGAGAGAGAGAGATAGAATATCAATGGTGAGAGAGAATCATTGATTGGCTGCCTCCTGCATGCCCTCTACTGGGGATTGAGCTGACAACCTGGGCATGTGCCCTGACTGGAATCCAACTGTGACCTCTTGGTTCATAGTTGACGCTCAACCACTGAGCCACACCAGCAGGGCAAAATTCATGTTTTAATGTTCATAAAGTTTTATTGGAATGTAGCCACACTTGTTTGTTTTATATTATCTACATTGCTTGCAGAAAGTTGAGTGGCTTCCATAGAGACCATATGTAGACAGCAAAGCCTAAAGTATTCGCTACTTGGATCTTTATAGAAAAATTTACTTTCCTCCCGCCAATACCGAGTTGAACATAGAGACAGTATCAGACCTTGGCACCTGGCTACATGTTGGCAGATAGGTCTGTGCATCATATGTTAAAACAAGAAGAGACTGTAAAAACATTGAGATTATTTTCTCATTATAAAAAAGAAACAAATGTCTATAAATTTTAAAAAGTCAATAAAGTTGCATTTGTTTAAACCAATGAACAAAATTAATATGTAAATGACCAGCACAATTACTGCACTTTAAAATTTATAATACCATGAAGGAAGGAATTCACAGGAGTAAATTTTAGGTTTAGGAGACAATACTCAGAGAAAACTTGATCAGTTTTTTTCTTTCTTTTTTTGGAAATTGTTCAGTTTTAGACCTGACTGAATTCTCTTATCTTTTATCCATCATAATGAAAATGGAATAGAAAATTATTTTATATAATTAATAATTTGACCTAAGCATTCATGATTGTTTACTGATTAGTTCAAGTACAGCGCTAGCTAATACCATGAAAATACCTGTAATATCCAATATCTCATGGAAAATAGGTAACAGATGCATGCTTCTGGGGAAAAAAATGTATTATAATTATCAACATTTAGTAATTAAGGTGATTTTACTTCAGGTTATTGATTTTTCCTTAGGAGAAAGTAACTTTGAATCCATCCCATCCTTCTTCTCTAGAATTGTATCCAATATAGAAGTATGTAGATGATGCTGTCATTTTATTTTTTATTGTTCTTTTATGTTTGATATGGCTTGGTGCTTGTGGGTTTGTTATCCCTCTGATTTCTTTAATTTGAAAAAGAGATTACTGCTAATATACTCCCAAATGCTGAAGAAGAAAAAAAAAAGTCATTTCAAAAGAATTGAAAAGGCCCAAAAAGGCAGCGTGAATGATTTAAAAAATGTAAAAATTGTTTTGTCATTTTAAGAGGCTTTTGCCTCTCATTTTAAAAATATGGTCTTTCAAAATTTCTGCATAGAGCAACTAAAACGTTGTGGAGGGAAAGGTCCTTGGTTAAGTTACTAGAAAGAGTTTCACATCTCATTTGATGAGAGAGAGAGAATTCAGCCCCATAAAGAAGTCCTTGTCACTCCCATTCTTTCTGGATGGGGCTTTCCTTTTGGCTAGTGATTAGAGCTGCCTGACAATTCAACAAAATCACTAAGTGGAGAAGCACTTTCTAAATATGGGTTAATGGCTTTGTGAATCTAGTGCCTTAAGCAAAATTAAATTAAACATTTAGTCATTCATCTTCAGCATCCGTAACAATTCAAAGCTTCACGGTATACCCAGAACCAAGGGATTTAAATAAGTTTCACTGAGAGCCTACTTGGGCCAGACTGTGCTAAGATGAATGGGTTGAAAGGATATTTGGACTCTGCCCTCTGGGAAGCCAGGCCCAGCCTGGCCCAGCCAGCGTGGCTCAGTGGTTGAGTGTCCTGACATCAACTTATGAACCAGGAGGTTTGATTTCCAGTCCAGGGCCAATCAATGATTTCTCTCTCATCATTGATGTTTCTCTTTCTCTCCCTCCCCCCTTACTTTTACTGATTTCCTGAAATCAATACATATATATATACATATATATATATATTTTAATAGACTAACAGGCCTTTCACAGGGGTAGATCACCTATTAGGTCAGTGCCCATTGGTCTATCTCCCAAGCCCTGTGTTATAGAAACTACTGCAAAGATGTGTGTCTGACATACTTGTCAGCACCCTGTAAACAAAGTCTCCTCACAGTGTGTTCCTTCTACAATAGAGATAATTTCTTTCACTCTCATGTCCTTGATTTTAGTTGTGACACAAAAGTTATCTTACTTTTATTTTTGACAAACATCCATGGACAAAGCCTGAAACTTCAGAGATTTAAACTCACATAAGGTTGAAGTATTCACCATTTCATAGTTTCCATATTTCTGTATGTTTTCAGTTCATTGCAGAATATTATCAATCATATTGAGATGTGATACATTCATTTAGTTTTTAATTACAATTTTGAAATACTTAGTTCTTAAAATAGTAGCTGCATTTTCGTTTGCTAAAAGAAAGCTTTCCTATCTGAAAGAAACTTTTATTGAGGGACTATTTGCTGCCTTTAGTTAGTAATCAATCAAGTTATAAAATTGTGGAGAGTATAATTTTCTCTTCATTGTTTTATCCACAAATCCTAAATTATCATCAAGATGAAAATAAAGTATTTTTTTACATTTTTTTGTGAAATAATTTCAAATTTAAGTAACAGACACAATGTCATAAGTGAGGGGGAAATGGGGACATCTGTAATAGTGTAAACAATAAAAAATAAAAAGAGGGGAAAAATTAACAAAATGCCTATAGTCTCTCAACCTTAGCCCACAAATACAGTTTCTGTGAAGGGTCAGTAACTGTGCTAAAGATGTCAAGATGAACTTGACCAAGTGGTATAAAATCCAGTACTATCAGTTGTATTGCCAGCCTTAGGGAAAGGAGAGGAAAAGGGAACTTATGGGTCAGAGGTAATAAAAACAAAAATAGTTCTTCTATAGAAGTGTGTGTGGTGGTGGGATTTTACCCTCCTGGTTTTCTAGGCTGGTTAATCTTTGTGACAGTGTTTATAAAGACATGTTTTTGTAAACAAGAGCCAAGTCTCAAACTCAGGTTGAGACTGGTTCTCATAGAATATTCAATTTTACAGAGATATAATAACCTATAAATGGAATAAGCTAAGTAGATATAATGCCCCCATTTACCCATAAAAATTCTTTTTCTGTGCCTGGCGAGAGTGGCTCAGTTAGTTGAGCATCTTCCTGTGAACCAAAAGGTTGCCGGTTTGATTCCTGGTCAGGGCACATACCTGGGTTGCAGGTTCGATCCCAGGTTGGGGCATGTACAGAAGGCAACTGATTGATGTTTCATTCTCACATCAATGTTTCTTTCTCTCACCCTTCCTCACTAAAATCAATAAAAATATATCCTCAGATGAGGATAAAAAGACAAACAAGCAACAATAAAAGCACAGGCAACATCCCCATGGGTGTTCCAGAATCTTTCAGCAAGAAAAAGTGATGTCAAGTTCTATGCTGCTCACAAGTGCTTTCAGTAGGGAATTTATTTATTTATTTATTTAGTTAGTTAGTTATTCATTCATTCATTCATCCATGTATTTATTTATTTAAAGATGGTTAGACATTCAAGCATAGAAAGAAGATATATAACAACTTAGCTCAAGAAACAGAAATGCAAAAATTTAGGAAAAATTCAGGGAGGACTTGACATCTATTACCTGTAGAACTAGGGTGATTGTGAGGTCTCTAATCACTTGTACTTACATTTCTGAGGGGTTTGATGCTACAATATTACACAATTTCCTGTCCAGAACTAGAATTAGAAAGTTATTTGGAGTTTAGTTTTACTTTGTTTTTCCCATGTCTCATCTATTTATTTCTTAGAAAATCTGCCTGAATGTTTTACCTACAGTGGATATGTCACAATGATGTTTTTATATTCATATTCAACATTAAAGGTGGTAAGATGGACATGTCTGCTCTTGGGCAATTATGTTCAAACAGTAAAGGTGGAGGAGATGAGAGTAATAGTGATTTGACTGCATACGGGAGAATGGTGTGTTGATTACTTTGAAGGCAGGTAAAAGCATGGCCTTGCATGTCAGCCTGACATGAGTTTGCATCTCAGCTCTTCATTTGAGTCTTGCAGGCTTCTTTAATTTGTAGTTCTTATGGAATATGGATGATAATATTTTCTACTTCTAGATTTTAGTGTGAACAGTAGAAGAAATAGTGTGTATCATATTTTAAGCACACTCTTTGGTGCACAGGTACATGGTAGTTATTGTCAACATAATTATTCTATAATTTTTTAAAAATCTCAAAACTAATAGAATTTGGAGTCTAGTATACTCAAATACAGAGGAAGTAAAATTTAAGCCTTAAAGATTGGGCATTTTTTTTTATAGATAGTGAAATAAGAATATTACTTCAGATCTGAGTAAGAGTGTGTACAGTAGAAATTAGCATGGCACAGATTGGGGGTGGGGGTTGCTACCTAATGAGAATTCAAGGCAGATAGAAGTGTGTGATGGTTTGCACTAAAGTCAGGTATGAATGGGTCTAGGATATGGCAGACCTAGAACTTCAGGTGAATTTTAGCCCAATATGTCAGGTCAGAAGCTGATTTTAGGGAGTTTAACCAATTGTGTTACTGAAGTTCAAAGAAATTCTTTTAGAAAAGAGGACTAGAAGGCTTTACAGTTATCAAGGAATGAGGTGAGGAGAACTTGGAATAATTTTGGCTGAAAAAATAAGTTTTATATAAAGCTGTAAATCTGTATGTAGAATAATCTATAAGAAACCATAAGTACAGAATAAGAAATAAAATGCTATGGGTAAAACAGGAATGAAAGGAAGGCAATATGGTTTAGCCATGAACTTAAACCAAGTGTCCTTAATTTATTACTGAAGAATCTAAGGATTAATGAATAAATATTGTATACATCATAATTTGGTGAAATGAAAACAATTTTTGTGAGCTTAATAACCAATGGGATATTGGTACCCTAGATAAATAATATTACCTATGCTTGAAAGATTAGACAGAGAGTATTAAACTAAATGTTACTAAAAATAGACTCTCTTGAGGGCCCCATATTGTAAAAACTGTTGTCTTTTTAATATTAGAAATAGTATGATTGTATGACTGGTGGATTTTTATGGAGAAAAACAATTAGAGTCTTTAGTTTGGCCATATAGTTTCAGGATATCAAGATGTCAAAAAATAGCAACAATGAATTTACTTATTTAAAAGTTATACTCATCTGCTTTAAGACAGAGTTTAGAAACTTACAAGTTGCATATACAGCATGGTAAGATATTAAGCAATAAATCAAAAGAGACAGTAATGAAGGGCAACAGAAGAAATACAAGCTATTAGGACTCTACAAGGAATCGGTTATTATTAAATACTCATGTTAGTTCTGAGTTTCTTGGCAGCTAAGTTAAAAAAAATGAAATATATTGTATTATGGAGTTTTTAATGTTTACTAGAGGTCCAGTGCATGAATTCATGCACGGGTGGGGTCCCTTGGCCTGGCCGGCGATTGGGGCTGATTGGAGCCGGCCAGCCAGGGGGAGGGACCACGGGAGGCTGGCTGGCCACAGGAGGTTGTTTGTGGGAGTGCACTGACCACCAAGGGGCAGCTCCTGCATTGAGCTTCTGCCCCCTGGTTGTCAGTGCGTCATCAGAACCACTGGTCAATGGGTTGTTCAGTCGACCGGTTGTAATGGTTGCTCAGGCTTTTCTATATATACATAATAATAATATGAAACTTGATCCACAGATGTTTGTGCTAATAACCAAATCCATATTGTTCCCCATACAGATGTATATCTTTAACCTGAACTTTACAGACATTCTATTTAAGAAAATAATTACATCTATTCCTTATAAAAATTAAAAAGGTACATTTCAATGGTAACATTTCCTTCAGATAATCAAAGAGTCCAGTGTCCCAGGTCAACAAAATCAAATTTAAAACTACATGTAATTAGTGTAATTTAGAGGTAGAAACAGTAAATTTTAATGATATTTCTGAAATCTATTGTACTCTATTAAGTTTAATTTGAGAGACAGTGAAATTGACTCAGGATTAACATGGGAATGGAAGAAAAATATAATCTTTCTTATATTACTTTTTTAAAAA
Source organism: Corynorhinus townsendii (assembly GCA_026230045.1). Classification (NCBI taxonomy): domain Eukaryota; kingdom Metazoa; phylum Chordata; class Mammalia; order Chiroptera; family Vespertilionidae; genus Corynorhinus; species Corynorhinus townsendii. The sequence goes on from JAPDVU010000004.1 coordinate 135,986,441, forward strand.
TAGAATTGTATTTATCTTCTTTCCATTTAGAAGATATACCTGGTGTCATTTTAATTCTGACTGAATGCCTGCAAATATCCAATATCTGTCGGTAATCTGAAAATAAATATGTGTGCGTATTCACAACAGTGCTAGGAACTTTCTGGAAGGAACAAACATGGACATAGGAAGTGCAGCCAGTGTGCTGGGTTGGACTCAACCAAGAAAATTGGTGTGGTGTTGTGATGGAGGTTGATTGTAAGCCTCTCCTCAGCGAAGAGAGGGGATGATTATGGCTGAGTTGTTAGTCTTGTCCTCACTCTCATTCCCACCACTTTCCTTTCTGGGCAAGCAAGCACTCCAGGCGTGGCAGAGGGACAGCTCTTCCTTCTCTCTGATAAACTAATGGAAACCTATTTTTCACTAGGATGGAAGGACATTGTCCTGGGGAATTTTGAAGTGGCTATGGTGGTAATTGGATAATTTCTGGAGGACAGCAAAAGGTACAATTAATCATGAAATGGCTGGACAGATGTATTCTGCAAAGCAAAAAATTTAGGGCAATAAGGAGTTTATGCTACATGACAAAAGAAAAGGATTTTAAAAACTTTTTTTAAAAAAGCTCAATTCATTTTCAGTCTCAGATATTTATTTTGTTGTCATCTATAGATTAATTTAAAGTATTATAATATGTCAACTTCTGTACCCATCAGATTGGGAAGGCAGTACTTAATGACATAACTTTCAACTAAGTTAATGAAAAAGGTTTAAGTTCATTCATTCACTTACTCCAAAAAATCTTAGGTGCCTACTACATGAAGAAATATTAATAGCTGACAGGTTGGTGTGGCTCACTGGCTGAGCATCACTCTATGAACCAGGGGGTCACTGTTTGATTCCTGGTCAAGGTACATGCCTGGGTTTCCAGCTCAATCTCCAGAGTTTAGAAACTTACAGAAAGCAACTGATCAATGATTCTCTCATTATTGTTGTTTCTCTCTCTTCCTCTCCCTTCCTCTCTGAAATCAATAAAAATATATTTTAAAAGAAATATTAATAGCTAATGCATATAGTATCTATTATATTCCAGACATATTATTAAGTGCCTTATACATATTAACTCAATTCATCCTCATAAAGAGCCTTTGTGGTAGATTATTCTCCAAAATTTATGGAAGGGGAAAATGAGGCACAAAGAAGCTAAGTAATTTGCTCACTATTGCATAGCTAATAGGTGTTGGAGGTAGGACTTAATGACATTGGAGTCAGAATACTCAAAAATGTGGTATACTGCCTCTTGAGGTCTAAGTGATGGGCTAAGGATAAAATGCGGGCCAAACCGTATAGTTCCTACAAATAGAGTTCCTGGCTTTATAGCTCTATCATCACCACTATCTCATTATTATTCATGATTATTTCTGTTGTTATAGCCTGGTACTCTATTTCTGTTACTAGAAATTCATCACTAGAGACCACTTCATGCTAAAATAGGTGAAAAAATGTCCCCTACCCAATATATATATGACCATTATCATAAATTTATAATTCAACAATAGTTCAATTTTCTGCAGTATAGCAGACACTGTTGTTATCGCGGTCTGGTTTGTTCTCAAGAGTTTTGGCTTCTAAGGGTTAAAACAGGTAAGTGCACAATTATAATTTAAAATAATGTTATTCAGGGTTCAGAGGTGGGAGCAGCTATGCTCATCATTTTATGTTTCATGGAAACATGGAACAGATTGATGAATCTCAGAGGGAGGAAGGAAGGCGGCGGGGGGTGGGGAGGAGATTAACCAAAGAACACATATGTATATATGCAAGCCCATGGACATGTTGACAGTAGTGTGGCGAAGGTCTGGGTTGGGGCAGGAGCTGGGTGGAGGGGGGTAATGAAGGAAAAAGGGGATATCTGTAATACTCTTAACAATAAATATAAATAAAAACATATTTTATTGTAAATACAAAACAGCAGACTGTCTTTCACACCCAATATTAACATTGGATTTAATTTTAAATCCTGAATACATGTTAGATAATTAGATAGTGAGAAGAAACACCTTTGCCACCATTGGAAATAACTGGGGGCAGTGTTTTGGTTGAGGTAATTTTAAGATATGTCTCCATTAATCATTGAAATTCTAGAAACATTTCCTATTTTGACGTGGAGCTAGCTATTAGAGGGGATTTTGCTCTGTCTCCAGAGTGTGTGATTTGTCTCGAGTGCTCTCAGGGCTGCCACACATGTTTGTAGACTGTGCCCTGGAGAAGGCTCCTGGCTGAGGATGAAGTACATGTGAGCTGAAAGGGAGCAGAAGGTTGCTCCCCAAGAGTACAGGGGGTGCATTTCTGATTTGCAGTGAAGTATCTTACCTAACCCCTGCAGCAACCAAAACTCAAAAGTATTCCTGGGGGTGTCTGACCCTCACATGGATTCAAGGTCTAGTAATAAAGGGTAACTGTAATTTGACAATCTGAACCAAATTCAAAGAAATTTCTCAGGCCATTTGTCATGTAATTGTGAACATAGTACTAGCACAAATATGTCATTGGGTAACAACTGTGCAAAGTGGTGTTCGAGATTATTATCTCATAGCATATTTGGTAATATTGCACACTGTCCAAAATTAAACTTGGTATTTTTAGTGCTAAAATGAGTAAAAACTAATCAGAATGCCAGCAGGTGCAACATCTCTGAATGAAAGCACCCCATTCAAACAGCTATTTGGATTCTTTGTACATGGTCTGTGTAGTTTTAATGATAAATATAAATGGAATTTTCATACTGACATTTAATTAAAATGAAATTACCTATCATTGTTACTACTACACAGAAGCTATTATTTATGTTGATATTATTCTAATACCATATTAGACTGAGATTGAATTTGTATCACTGGATTTTATGAATAAATTATTTCTGATTCCTCAGGGTGTTTTTTTTTCTTTTTAAGCAAAGGAGTAGATGGTATTGCATTGTTCATGGTTTTTTGAAGAGTTAGAGGTAGATATTGAGTAGTTCTGTGTAACTGTAATGGAATACGGTTTTCATGGTTTGCCTTTTGGGTGTCATTAGATACTTTGGTTTTTAAATGTCTCCTGTGTTAATTTACATTTTAGTATTTGAGCTAACATTGACATATTTTTTTAAAACCTTTATTGTTGAAAGATTTATATAAGTCCTCTTCCCCTGCCCATTGACCTCCTCTAGCCCACCCTGACCCCCCACCCCAGGCCTTCACTACCCTATTGTCTGTGTCTATGGGGCATGCACATCTACACTAATAAAAGAGAAACATGAAAATTAACCATCACTCTGCTACACCCACAAGCCACCAGCCAATCAGGAGTGAGTATGCAAATTAACCCAACCCAGATGGCGGCCTGCCATAGAGCTGGAGCTAGCAGGAGGCTAGGGTTGCCCCAGCAATAGAGGAAGCCAAGCTTCCCACCCTGGCAGCCCTGGCCTCGGCTCAATGCTACAATTCAATTATAGAAAATAAATAAATCCTAGATACTTGCTTCCAGCCCACCCTGGCCTCTGCTCAAGGAGGCACTGAAAAAAAAAAAAAAAGGAAAGGAAAAAAGGAGGGGCTGGGAGCTTGTGTCGCTGGGAGGTGATCAGGCCAGGATGGGATGGCAGGGGCCATTGGAGGTAAGCAGACCAGCAGGGGGGCCAGTTGGGGGTGAGCAGGCCATCAGTGGGGGTCAGTTGGAGGTGATCAGGACAGCAGGGGTGGGGGCAGTTTGGAGTGAGCAGGCCAGCAGGAGGCAATTGGGGGTGATCTGGCTGGCGGGGGACATTTGCGAGTGAGCAGGCCGGCAGGCAGAGTGGTTGGGGCAGTCAGGCAGGCAGGCAGGTGAGCAGCTGGAGCCAGCAGTCCCGGATTGTGAGAGGGATGTCTGACTGCCGGTTTAGGCCTGATCCCTGTAAACCGGCAGTAGGACATCCTTTGATGGGTACCAGATTGGAGAGGGTGCAGGCCAGGCTGAGGAACACCCACCATCCCCATGCATGAATTTCATGCACTGGGCCACTAGTATGCATATAATAAGTTATTTTGTTGATCTCTTCCCACTTGAGATAATTTTTTTAATGAATAGCCTTCTGTCAAGTCTCTCTCTCTTTTTATTTTTTTTACTACTGTTGTGATTACTTTAATTTGCCACAATCAAGATAGCATTTTGTTGTCGATAGAGCAGTGATATTCATGGTTTTCTATCTATCCATCCATCCACCCATCCCCCACCCATTCCTCCATATATAATGCACTGTGGATTTCCAGGGATAACTTATACTAAGCTAATTGGAGTTTTCTATTGTAATTTTTTTTTAACAATGACAGTGCAAAAACCCTTAGTATGGACTTCAGAACATCCAGATTCTTGGTATTTTAACAGTTGTTTCTATTGACTATTACAAACACAGCATATTATCTACGTTTTTGTTCTAAGGCAACAGCACTCAGTACAGTCAAACAGGAGGAAATGGCTGTGGTTTGCACTGTCCTAGACTTTCTAAGTTAAGCAAATCAGTTCCCTGTGATTCTGAAACTTGTTGTTTTTCTTCCCCTTTGGAATAGATAGTACAATATTTATAACAAAGGTTTGGCACAAGGTTTGAACTCCACTAATGTGATTATGAATTTTAAGAATAGACGTTTTCCCTGCTTAAAAACCATGTATATCTTTTTTAATTGGACAAATAGAGGCAAAACAAATTTCTCTGACTCAAACCCATACTCAAGTTTGAATTTGTGAACAGTGTAGTTTACCTTAAAAACAAATAACCAGATCCTTTCTACACAGCAAATAACCAAAATAGCAAACATTATGCTTAATTTTTAGTTAAGAGGCAATCCAATGATTCCAAAGAGGACATGCAAATAATATTAAGCATTCATTCATTAGACGGCATAGACCAAGTAGAGAGAATAGAGGAAAAACAGTCAAAACATATTATATAAATGGCTACCCCAGTTGATTAAAAACTGGTCAGCTTTAAGTTCTTGTAAGGATTTTCAATGAGAGGAGTGAGTATCATTCCCCCACCACTCATCCTACCCTGAGTTTATCTGCATCAAATAAACTGCCAGCACATTTCAACCTCCTTGTCTGCCATCTTAAAATCTGAAATAAATCAAAGGGACCCATAGAATTCTTCTAGCTTCCATGACCTTGAGTAATTTCCTAAAATTTTTTACTTACTGCAAAGGACATGGGTGATAAGATAATTTTAAATCTTAGAAATTTGTGCTGATAAGTGAGGGTTAGTTGATGAGTAGACTTGGATTTTTAGTATCCCTGACAAAAACAGTAACACGTGTTGGCAATATAGCATCATTTTACTGTTGAGGTCTAATGTGTTTGGAATTTTTGACTTGTGTTTATTTACACTTTGTTTATGCATTTGTGTTTTAATTATTATGCTATAGTACAAGAATGTGGCTTTATGCTGTCAATTATGAGTAGCCTTAGGTTAATTGCTGTATTTAATTTCCTCTTACAGCTACAGCCTCTTGCGACTTATAACTTCCTAAGACTGCAATAATTTTAGTAACAAAAGAAAATAGATTGACTAGCAGACAGAAACTTGTTTGTTCTCTTTTTTTTTTATAAAGAACAAAAAAACACTAATTTGAAAAGCTATATGCAGCGCTATGCTTATTGCAGCATTATTTACAACTAGAGGCCTGGTGCAAGAAATTCGTGCACTGGGGATGGGGGGCATCCCTCAGCCTGGCCTGCACCCTCTCACAGTCCGGGACCCCTAAGGGGATGTCCCATGGGGAACGGGCCTAAGCTGATAGTTGGAAATCCCTCTCGCAGTCCAGGACCCCTCGCTCCTTACCACCTGCCTGCTCGCTGGTCCTTACCACTGGGCTCACTGCCCCTTAGCACTGCCATAGAGGCAGGAGAGGCTCCTGCCACCGCCTCTGTGCTTGCCAGCCAAGAGCCCTATCTTTCTGTGTAATTGTCTGTGGGCCAACTGCTCTCTTCCTTCTCATTTAGGGCGAGCAGCATGTGAGGGCAAAGCGTGCTGTCATGGAACGCAGAGGGCTGTCTGGAGCTGAGGGGAGTGGCTGCGCCCATGGGGTGAGAGGTGGACACAGAGGATGCTATCTCATCCAATTGTGGGGTGGGTTGGCTGGTCTTCATCTGCCTGACCCCACCCAGGGAGGGACCGAGCATGGTGTCCGCCTCTCCATTCTCCATCCTTCCATCTGTGACACCTGTCACCCTTGCCAGGCCTCCCCCAAAGTGAGTTCAGCTCAATCCCTGAATGTAAAAGGGCAAGGTGGGGGGTGGGTGGGGGGTGGGTGGGGGGCTCCACTCCAGTGCTCCCTGATTCCCAGTGACAGGACCTGGTCTCAGGACGGTGGCCACAGCTGCAGAACACAGATCTGTTTCAAGAAAAGTTGGGAATGCAACTTTTGTATGAGCCCCTATTCCAAAAGGTGGCAGTTTATTCACATTGTGGCAAAGACACCTTCAAAAGTAACATAAGTGGGTAAAGTCAGGGCCAAGCTGGGTCATTTCCTCATCCAATCTCTCTGAGGCACGTGGACAGAACCAAGTCTCAGCTCTTCGCAGGACACTTCTGGGTTTTTTTTTTAAACCTAAAGGACAGTGGTCTGGCTCCATTCTTGTTCTTTGGGAATTTTTCATCGTTGGATAAAAGGATATGTACATTGGGGCAATCCTCTTGAGATACAATATTCCAGTTGCACCCATGTGACGATGACAGCGCCCCTCAGAAGGAGGGAGCCAGCAGATGGGGAGCAGGGAATTCTGAAAACCAAAGCAAAGGTTCAGAACACGGAAGAAGTCCTTGGTGTTCTGCTGAGAAACTTGGACTCCTGCCTCTGCGGTCACACAACTGTCACACGCCAGGCAGTCACTCAGAAACATCTTGGTGTCGGCTAACTTATGGAATTCTCCCTTCTCTCCGTTCTCCTGAGCCGGACTCCAGACGTTGACTGTAGCATTCTCTTGGTCATCGTTCTTTTGTTTGTTTGTTTGTTTCTTTTTCTCCAAAACATTACAAAGTTTATATGAATATAACATACAAAGATGCAGCCTCCTTTCTAGGAACAGGGAAGGAAGGGTTGGTTCAGGAAGGCACATGGAGCTGCAGCAAGCACCACCTATGGGGAGGGCTTAATCTTTCAAGTTCATTTGAAGTTAAAGAGGCCATTTTCCTTCCTTATTAATTTGTGTTTTTCAAATGATCTGTAATTTATTTTCAGATAATGATATATACCTTATTACTTTATAGCATCTTTATTACCTTTTTTATCTTCCAGATAAAGAGATAAAGCCTGGTGCTTCACTTTGTCAGTAATAGAAATTAAAGTTGAGAAGAAAGAGGTTGAATGAATGACCCAAGGTCAGATTATGTGTCTCATTAGACCCTTGTATACAAATGCTGAGCCCTATGCTCTTCCATTGACATTTCATTTTGGGGGATCCTGATGAGCCCAGCAAAGAGGAAACAAGAGTGATCTTGGTTGTTTAGATAAGAAGCTGAAAGCAAAATGTAGTACTGAGAAATAGGAACATCAAGGAGTGGGAAGAAGTGGAGTATAAAAAATCCTATTATAAACCTACCCCTTGTGGGAGATAACAATTGCATGGCTGTGCCTGACTATGAGAAGTTGCTAGACTTCACTGTGAGACACACTGAATAATCTCAGTGAAATATGTAGACTGAAGAGGTAAACAGGCTATATTTTCAACTGCTTCATATATCACAGAAATTATAAATGTATTCAGGAAAATGTTCTTCAGAAGTACTACTCCCTCCAACCACCATGTGGCTCCCCCAAGCTCCTCTATTCTCCCTGAGAGCTTGCACTCTATTTCATCAAGTTTGCACCTCTCCTCTTGTCCTGGTACCCAACAGAGAGGCCATCAGAGGAAGGGCACCGAATCCACTGGCATGTGTGTCTTGTTCAAATGGAGACCCTCCCCTCCCCTCCCCTTCCCTCCCCTCCCCTCCCCTCCCCTCCCCTCTTCTCCCCTCCCCTCCCCTCCCCTCCTCTCCCCTCCTCTCCCCTCCTCTCCCCTCCCCTCCCCTCCCCTCTTCTCCCCTCCCCTCCCCTCCCCTCCCCTCCCCCCTCCTCCCTTCCCTTCTCCCTCCTCCTCCCCTTCTCCCTTCCTCTTCCCCTTCCTCTTCCTCTTCCCCTTCCCCTTCCCCTTCCCCTCCCCTCCCCTCCCCTCTCCTTCTGTCTCTCTCTTTCAACACATTTACAAACCAGTCAAATTGTGATCTCTTAATCAGATGGGAAGTTTTATTGTTTACCATTTTACATGTGGATAATGCATACCTTCCTATCTCATAGAGTGGTGAAGATTGACAAACATTTGTATTTTCTTAATCCCTGTTGATGTAGTCATATAAATTTTAATATTTGTATGTCATTTTGGTTGAATTTCCTTTCACTATAAGATTTTTTATAGATGTAATACATCGAAATTAGAAATTCAACGAGAGGTTTCTAAAAAAATTAGAAATAGGACTACCATATGATCCAGCAATTCCACTTCTGTGTATTTTATTCAAAGAAAACAAAAACACTAACTCAGGAAAGATATGCACCTAAAAGTTCATCACAGCATTATTTACAATAGCCAATGTATGGCAACAACCTAAATGTCATATGGATGGATAAAGAAAATGTGGTATAAATACACAATGGAATATTATTCAGCCATGAGAAAAAAAGGAAATCCTACCATTTGCAGCAACATGACTGAACTTTGAAGACATTATGCTAAGTGAAATAAGTCAGACAGAGAAAGACAAATATTGGATGATCTCAATGTGGAATCTAACAAAAGCTATCCCTTCCCCAAATTAAACACAAGCCCATAGGGACCAAGAATAGGTTTCTGATTGGTGGTTACTATAGACAGGGTCCAGTAGAGGGTGGGCAAAATGGGTGAGATGCATCAAAATGCACAAATTTCCAGTTATAAAATAAGTAACTCAGGGGGATGTTCTGTACAGCACAGTGACAGTAGTTAATAACACTCTATTGCATATTTGAAAGTAGCTAAGATGTAAATATTAAAAATTATCATTGCATACACACACAATTTGCAGTTGACTTTCTGAGGATAATTAATAAAATATATAGTTATTCAGTGGCACAAACAAAAAGATAATCATCTATAAGCACTAAGATCCAAATAAGTATCAATTCAATATACTTCCCTGCCTCTTTGTGAGAATCCTTTTAAAATTTGCCAATAATGTCAATTCTAATGGAAAAAAGAATCCCTCTATTTCTTTTCTTGCATATTTTACCTGGAGTGTTGTTGTGTGTGTTTTCCCCCTTTTCTAAATTTTCTGGCGCTCTCTTTGAAGAGTTCTTTCAGCTGTAGCAATTTATTCTTGTAAACGTCCACTCATTACATGATCTGGAAAGTACTGTTCTGTTTCCCTGGTCATCGCCTTTTTCTAAAATAGGAGGTTTCTAATTTTCTCCATTTTCCACAACTGGTTTGAAACTGTGCTGTCCTTTCCTAAATGGTTCCTTTGTGTCCAGCTCAACGAGCCCTGTGCTTGCTGATGCTGTCATACTTGTAGACAGAATTTCCAAAACCTCAAGCTCACATTGCACATGTCGAGTTTAGTTGAAGAAGTTTACACTAAACTTACTTAAAACAAGGTGATAGTGCCCTCTCAAGGTATTTTGCATGTGAGCAAGACAAATTTAACATTTTTCTTTGCAGTACTGGTTACAAAATGATGATCATGATTATGAAATGTGTAGCAAGATGAATCCTGGTTTTTCATTGTTATATTAATTATATTTTTATATTACAAAGAGGATATTAAAGTGTTCAGAAGTCTGAAATGTCAAAATCACGAGCTCTCATCTCAAAGCAGATTTTGTCATTATAAATGAACTTATCTCCATACCGATAATGTCATGTTAGTTTGCTGTCAACATATTATGCAGGTAAAATAACATGAAATATATGAAGTAAATATTTTTAAAATTACAATGTAGGCTTCTGAAAATCACTATTCATGTGTGATAAGTTTTTCTATGACCCAAAACAGAAATGTCTCAATATTCAGAATAATCTTCCAAATATATGGTGACAGAAGGCGATTTGACTTTGGGTGGTGGGCACACAATGCTATATACGGATAATGTATCATAGAAATGCGCACTTGGCACCTATATAATCTAATTAACCAATCTCACCCCAATAAAGTTAATTTAAAAAAAACACAAGAATAATCTTACAACTAAGTTCAATACATGCTTCCCTTAATTATAAATGTTCTACATTTGGAATACACACATGTATGCAAACTGCAGGTATTCAGAAAAAAATAAACTGGTCTCATTTCAAGAGAGGCGACGAAGCAAGCATTCCACCAGGCCGCTCACACTGCCCGCTCCCAGTGGCCACCCCGCCCGCCCCCCCCACCCGGGACTGGGGGACTCTGGCAGGGCTGAGAAGACTGGGCGCTGCGATCTTGTGGCTATGGATGCCACCATCTTTGTGACGGAGTGATGGTTAATTTGCATGCTACCCTTTTATTAGATAGGGTTATTGTTATATCACCCTTATTTAATAATTTAAGCTATAGAAAAATATAATTGCAATAGTTCTTTTTTAGTTCATTAATTTATCAAACACCTTTGGAACAGATACTCTTTTTCTTTGGAACTTTCCCCCCCTATATATTGTAAAATCTTTATTGTGGAAAGTATTACAGATGTCCCCTTTTTTCCCCCTTGACCCTTCTGGCCAGCCCCCTGCCCCCGCCCTTCGCCCTTGCCCTGGGCCTTCATCTCACTATTGTCTTTGTCCATGGCTTATACATATATGCATACAAGTTCTTTGGTTAATTTCTTCCCACCCATCCATCCACCCCTGCCTTCCCTCTGAAACTCCACAGTCTGTGGAACAGGTACTGTTGTTTGCAAATACAATTGATTTGAACCTGAGAGCAGTCCCAGGAGACAGATATTACTGTTATCCCACTTTAAGGATGAGAAAACTGAGGCACAAATGCTAAAGTGACTTGTCATAGATCTAGCTTGTGGTGGAGCTGGGATTTGAACCCAGGCAGTCTGGTTCTAGAAGAGTTACACTTGAATGCCTGGCTCTGTTGCTCCCCCAGCAATCAAGTGTGGTGTCACTGAATCATCTTTCCCTTTTGTCAGATAATGTTTACTGTTTTGAAGCTTTTAATGTCTTCCTGAGACTTAAATGATGATTCTTTTTGCTTAGCATGTATGCCATTTTAAATATATCAAATTTATTCTATCCTTTCACAGCAACAGAAATGCTTTTAAAAAAGGATTTCTCACAATTACACAATGACAGTAGTTATGTCATTGAATTGTATAGACTATTATGTTAGTACTAGGGGCCCGATATATGAATTCGTGCACCTTGAAAGGAACTGTGGGCCATGAGGCTGCAGTGGACACAGGGGCAGGTCTCAGCCCATCCTCCATGCCCCTGCCTAGCTCCTCCTGCTGCGGCCCCCGGTCCCCTGTCTGCTGGCAGCCCCACTCCTGCCACCACCACTTCCACGTGCCGATGGCTCAGAGAGATTGGGGCCAGCGCTGTCAGCAGGTGCGATTGCCTCTCAGGGCTTCTGCACCTCCCCCTGCTCCTGAGGGACGATTGGGGTTGGCAGGCGATTCTCGCACCCACTGCCAGTGCTGAGTGATCAGGGCTGGTGCTGGGCGCCGGCAGCAGGTGCAAGTGGCAGCTCCAGCACCGGCAGCAGGTGTGAGCACCAGATGGGACCGCGGCACGTGGGGGCAAAGAATTTTCAGTAACCACCAGAGGCTCACCCCGATGACAGCGACCAGCACCCCACCTTGGTCTGGCACCCCTGCTCACCTGCTTTACCGTCCCCCCGTGGCCAACACCTGCCATGGTCTGCGCGCACCCCCTGGTGGTCAGCATACATCATAGCAACTGGTTGTTTGGTTGTTCCGCAGTTCGATCTATTTGCATATTAGCCTTTTATTATATAGGGTATAGTAGTAGGCGCCTTCATCTATGTGTCCAGGCAAGACTTTCCATAAAGCCAAAGAGATTTTCAGAGGTTTGGATGTGGATTAGACAAAGAATGCTAAAAAATAACACTCAATATCTCAAGCTTCAGTAATGCTTGTTAAAGTATACAGCTCATGAATTTGGACTGACATCATTTTACTTTCTTACAGTTTCTGAAGCCAGACTTGACCTATGTGTATACTTAGAATTCAATTTCCTTCTAACATGAATTGATTATTCTGTGTGATGTCCTTTCATATTACATAACTTGAGTGGGCACTGAGTCTGGTTTGATTTATTTTAGCATGTGTTAACAAGAACAGTTTTCTGTGTAGCTTATCTAATTGAGCTGCACAGCAGAATAGCTAGTGTCCAGATGTCCCCATCATTCGGCCATGGTTGTGTTGTAAGCCTCTGATTTTAACATCTCCAGTGAGTGACATTACACTTCCTATTCCCTGAACAGAAGAAGAGGAGGCAAATACATTCCTTTGATTTTACACAGAAAAATTTTTCATTTCTTCTAAATGTACTTCATAGAGAAGCAAAATAATATAATTTGTCCTCACAATTTTAGAACATAAATAATGATAATTTCATGACTTTTTAAAATGGAAAAGATATCTAAATAATATTTTCTCTGTGACTACAGAAAAAAAGTTTTTGTAAAAGTTGTTTAAAATATTGCTGGCAATTATATAATATAGATTATATAATATGTAATCTATAATGTTTCTAAATGGCTATTTGTTACAATAATAAATCACCATATATTCAGTTTTTAAGTGTTTCTGGTTATAGCTTGCATTTTTTAGATTTTGTGTCTCTGCAGTTATAGGGTTTTGGTGGTTTTGTTATTTTTTGTTTATTTTGTTTTTGTTTTTTTAGTGGCTGTCACTTTTCCAATAAAGATGTTAATGCAAAGAGGTAATGCCTGGAGTTGAGCAGGTATCAATGGTTCATTTCCTTCCCAAAGAGGAACATGTTATCATGTTATATAAACTCAGTGTTACATTCAGGGAGGACATTATACACAATAACAATCACAGAGAGGCACCAGATTAGACAGAACCCTTTGAGATGTTTTTGTTTTTTTCATATGAAGATTGTGATGTAAATTGATCTTCTCTGCTTCCCCCCTCTGGGATCTGACTTTGATCACAAATATTTTTTTTTCTCTTCTTGGGCATACTGAAGGTTTGGAAACTAGTGCATATGGCTTTCAAAGTGGCAAATTGACTTAATTGACCCAAATTTAGCAGGGAGTAGTCATCTGACTATATAAGTATGAAATTAGATAGAAAACGATTTTCTATTTTCACTCATAGAAGTCATTCAAGTTTCTTTGACTTACTGAGTTCAAACATCAAGCGTTTTTGAAATATCACCAATAAGTAAGGAAAATAAAGGTTATTTTCTAAATAGCTTGATTACCAAGAAACAGAAAAAATACAATTATATTGAAACATTTTTTGGTCTTCAGAAGACCAGGTAACAATGAAGTGTTTACAAATTGACTAACAGGCCAATTTAAAAGTAATTTTCAGAAATACAAAGTATGGCTACGGTGAGGTTTTAGCTGATACTGTTTTGCCTTAAGGATGATGACATGCTCTTTAAGAACACAGGAAAAATAGGATGGATTGAATGAAGACAGAGGCGAAGGCAAATGTTGAATTATCAAGTACTCATGGAACATTATTTCCATTTAAGTAATTTGATTATCATGGAGTCAGATGTGAATTTTGACATCATTGAAACAGGAAATCACAGGAAACTGTTTCACTTTTTCAGTGACCTACAGCTACGCGAATTCTGCTTGGTTCTCATGCTAGGAAAGCAGGATTTCTGTCTGCACCTTTGGTGAGGAGAGAAGTCACTGAGCAGACATTGTCAGTTTGCCTAACTGTGCTTTGCAGACTTTGAGCCTTCATCCATGCTGAGAGCAAACACAGGCTGTTAAATTGGCTTTGTAAGTACTACCTAAGGGACTCCTGGGAGGAGGAATGAGGCAATAACAGTGGCTGCAGCAGCCTTCAAAACAGAGAAGATTAAATGTGGAATGCACACTGAACCTCATCATCGTCTTGTCGGGGAATAAAGTTGTGTGGCTGCAAGCAAGGGCCTAACGGTAGTGCCTAGGAATGATGGACAAAACCAAGAAGAGAGAGGCCTTTCTATGCATGGCTAACATACAATGGTACATTCCAATCTTGAATGCTTAAAACATTAAGACAGAAAATATTGTCCATCTATGGTCATAAAAGCAAGGCTTAAAAATAGGTACAACTATGAGTAGCATCCATGTGGAATTAGTGGGTTGGTTTTTCCCCCATAAATTTTACACATGACCTGAAGTTCTCTTATATTAGAGAATCTTCCCTTTGTAACCTAAACACTTCCAATTTTGACAGTATTATTTAAATATTAGAGGCCCAGTGGATGAAAAATTGTGTACTCGGGAGGGGGGAGTCCCTCAGCCCGGCCTGCGCCCTCTCACAGTCCCCGGGCCCTCAGGGGATGTCCTAAACCGCAGTCTGGCCTTCCTCTGTGGGAGGCCACCCAGAGGGCGATCAGGGGACAGCACCGCCCCCATCACCACGCTGATGCCACTGCTGCTGCTGGTGGCCCCCTCTGTGGGAGGCGACTGGGCAGCAGATCAGGGAATGGCACCAGCAGGTGCAGCCCCGTTCCCTCCCCCCCCCCGCCCCCATTGCCCCTCCACTGCCGCTGTTCACTGCTGCCTCCCCTCTCCCCCATGGCTGTCCCCTCCCTCTGCCCACTGGCAAGTGCTTTGGCTGGCTTGGTGCCATCTGCTCACTGGCTCCGCCCCCGCCAACGGGTCTTTCTGCCCTTCAGTCAATTTGCATATTACATTTTTATTATATAGGTTGTAAACACACCTGGAAACAATAACACCATTGTGTTAGCACAGTTGCTAAGCCTTCAAGTGTGATTTGCTGGTGAGGCCACATGGAAATAAGGTCTATAAAGAGAAAAGGATCTGGAGAAAAAAAGGAAAACATTAGATAATCTTTGCTTCTTTTTTTGTCCAGGGCCAGTACTGCTGGTTTCAACCCAAGTGACATCCAAATTAAGCACATTGTAGAGTTTGTCAGTGATAGCGACCTAAAAAATATTCATGTGTTTTGATCACTGGGTTTTATTTATTTTCTCTGGGCCAGAACACAGCTTTTGACTTGAGTAAACTCAACAGCTGGGCCAGTACAAATACAGAAGAGCAAATACAGTAAAATACATGCAGTAAATATAGTAAAGTATTTGCACTGTCATATAAATAGCATTATCTGCTTCACAGCAAAGAGTTTCCTTTCCAAATCTTAACCATCAAAGAGCTCATTCTGATGAATGAGTTTTGGTAGGACCTCAGCTGGTCTGTAAAATGTGTGCATGATGTTTTAGGGGTATTTTATGATTTTCAGAAACATAATGTTCCAATGGAAACTTAGCAGTTATTCAAGAGCTTAGGGATGGTTTTCTCCAATCTAGGGCATTATTGTTTGTAATCTGGAATTATCTCATCCCTGGATGCTGTCTCCAGATGAAATACCTAGAATTGAATGTGGGTCACTTGTTGGATTCAGTTTCAAGACATTTTTTTTTCTATGAGTAAGATGAGATTATGTTTCATTTCTCCTTAATACTCCTAGTGACTCTCACAGTCCCTAGCACTCAGCAGGGCTTCACTCAGTGTTTGATAAATGAATAGTACATGAAAATACAATGGGAAGAAAAAACTGTCATGAATGCAAAGACAGACAGTGGTAGTGCTAAAGATACTGACTACATGTTATAGAATTGTTATAGAATTACAGAAGAGAAAATATGATTTTAGTGGTTGGATTACCATACAATACACAATGTAAAGTAAAACTGGAAACCATAGAATGTGAATTTACTTTATTCTACTGAATGAGACAGAGGAGTTGATTAGCATTGGAAAGCAAAAATGGAAAATATTCCTTTCTGTGTTTTCTTGCAAAATATTTATCTGGTCTTTTTGTTGTTCCAGATTACAAAACATTGTCAGAGTATTTGGATATTTAGAGCTAAGGGAGTCTTACATGATATCAAATTAAACTTCTTTTTTCACATACATTTGGTGAGACTTTCAGGAAAAACCCCTACATGTGATATAAAGTCCCTGAGAAACACCCTGAAAAATGTTTTTTCTCTTTATGGGAAATACTAGAGGCCTGGTGCACAAAATTCATGCTCTTGGGGGGGGGGAAGGGGCCTTTAGACCAGATTGTGAGATGGCACAGGCTAGGCCCAGGGATCCCACTGGTGCATGATCCGGGCCAGGGAGGGATGGGGGAGGTTGGCCAGCTAGGGAGAGGCTGTGGGAGGGCTCCAGGGCATGTCTGGCCTCTCTCGCTCAGTCCTGATTGGCTGAACCCAAGCAGCAAGCTTACCTATCAGTAGGAGTGTCTGCCCCCTGGTGGTCAGTGCATGTAATAGTGAGTAGTTGAGCAGCCTTAGTATATCATTAGCATATTGTGCTTTGATTGGTTGAATGGCCAACCAGCTGACTGGACACTTAGCATATTAGGCTTTTATTATATAGGATATGGGGTAAAAATCATCAGTTTAGGGAAAGTATGCCACAGCCAACTTGCTTATTTTAGGGAATCATGTCTAAAGGTCTAATGTTTTTATTTTTATTTTATTTATTTATTTATATATATTTTATTGATTTTTTAAAGAGAGGAAGGGAGAGGGATAGAGAGTTAAAAACATCAATGAGAGCAAAACATCAATCAGCTGCTTCCTGTTCACCCCCCCCCTCCCACCTACTGGGGATGTGCCTGCAACCAAGGTACATGCCCTTGACTGGAATCGAACCTGGGACCTTTCAGTCTGCAGGCCGACGATCTATCCACTGAGCCAAACTGGTTAGGGCTTTATTTTTATTTTTTCTAAATGTTTGTCTAGTACTTAAAATTAATAGGGTATAAAAGAGAGTAAAATGATTTGCTCTCTGGCTCTTACACAATACCTTTAACATTGAGATCATAAGGTCAGAGTATCATGCTGACCAAAAAGAGGAGGAAGTAGTGATTTTGATGGAGACCATGGCAACAGATGATGAAGTTAGGTTCAATATAGGGACAAAAATGACAAAATCAAAGCAAAAATAATAAAACTCCATTGATTGACTTTCTGCTAAGTACCCTTGTGTCTATAATAGATTTGTTCATGATAGATCCATAATGTCATTCATAATGTGAACCCTAAGGAGGTCCATAAGTAATGTTTTCCCAGAGGGGAGATGGTGCTTCTTCTAGGACAGTGGTCGGCAAACTGCGGCTCATGAGTTTGGCCCCTTGAGTGTGGCTCTTCCACAAAATACCACGACCTGGGTGAGTCTATTTTAAAGAAGTGGCATTAGAAGATGTTTAAGTTTAAAAAATTTGGCTCTCAAAAGAAATTTCAATCGTTGTACTGTTGATATTTGGCTCTGTTGACTAATGAGTTTGCCGACCGCTGTCTAGGAGAAGCTATAGGCCAAGCATATTCCTAGGCAGGAATTGAAATAGGCTTTTATTAAAGATATGCCCAAGGAATAGCTTTTACCCAGTTTTGAATTTAAAAGCTTCTGCAGAAAACTGGAATCCTGAAAAATACAGAATTCCTAATTTTTTAGGAAGTACACGTAAAACCTACATAATTTTATTAACCAAAGTCACTCTAATAAATTCAATAATTTTTTAAAGACAATGAAAAAAAAAACACAGAAAGAAATGCATCATTTATTGTAATTGTTTCTTTTCCTGTACCACATGACCTTGTGATGTTAATGGAATTAGTCTGTTATGATGAACATGCATTTCTGTTTCCTCCAGTTCTTTTTGTCCCAGGTATTTACTTCTTATCATAGCTTCCAAAGAAAGTCATCTTATAAGGACTGTGCTTTGGTAAACTGTATTTCAAAAGGGTAAAGTGACTTCATACCTTGCCATTCCATGGATTATTTGCATTTTAAGATATCTAGGAATAGGGAACTATGTTTAACTTGAGATTTCTAATACCCTGAAACATAAGTGGAGAGGGTTATTATGAGGTGTTAGAACCAGTAGTTTAACCACTCAATTCTGACCATGAAGGCAAATATAATACATACACACACGCACACGCACGCACACACGCACACACATACACATGCAATCTATATATATAAAAGGCTAATATGCAAAGTGTCCCCTCGGGAGTTCAACCTGGGAACCAGGAGTTTGATCACTCACTGTGATGTGCACTGACCACCAGGGGGCAGTACGGAATGAAGGAAGGCCCCAGCCTGCAGCCAGCAGCCTGGGAAGGGAGGCCCCGGCCAGCCAGAAGGGCCTGATTGTCCCTGATTGCCGGCCAGGCCTAGGGACCCTACCCATGCACGAATTTTGTGCACGAGCCTCTAGTTATTGATAATTCTGTGTTGTGACTTCTATTTACCCTCCAGAAAGTTTTTTCTGTCTCCTGTTTAAATTGAAATTAGAAGTGTCAAGTGATTCTTCCTTTATATAATAGGGGTACTTAGAAGGCAGTGAATTGTCTAGCTGCTCCGAGTATTTTATTTCTACCATCTCCCAGCTAAGATTCCTTATTTAAGGCCAAACCATCTATTCGCATTCTATTTTTAATTGGTTTCCTTTTTCCGTAAATATATTCATTTTCTTATGATGCTATGAACTTTTACAATAGTTCTTTTCTTTGTCTTTCCCCAAATTAACACATTTTGGTAGGGAGAGGCACAAAAATATTTCAAAAGGTTATGGCATACAGTTATGTGCTAATATAAAGATATTTGTTTGACTAAATGCAAAGCAAAAACATATAAACAAACAACCTGAAAAATAATTAGATGTTCACAGGCAATTTTAGCATAGCAAAACAAGAAGTCAAAAATCCCTAGACTAATATTAAACAAAACAAAACAAAAACTGCCAGCATACTTTTCATCCATAGTTGCAAAACACTAAACATCTAAGAATTAGAAGATAGAAATTATATTATAGGTATTCTAAAATTTAGATACTAAGAAGTGTTAAAAAACCATCCTATTCTTGTCTTTGTGAATCTAAGGCAATGTACTTACTTTCTATTAACCCTATTTTGTTTTTGTGTAATTTTTTCTGGCCAGAGTAGACCCAGCACATCAGATCTACATGAATAGTGTCTTTCCTTTTTCCTGTTTCATGTAATGCTTATAGCTCTCTATATAATTACTGTTTGGAATTCCAAGTTGCAGAGTGACAAGGGAGACACACACACATACAGAGACAGACAGAGACAGAGAGAGAGATTAAATGTGAATATGAAATGAATATAAGACTAACACATTGTAGGTATTTTTTGAATCAGTTCCTTACCTCCTTCTTCCTCTTCCTGATATATTTTCAATAAAAAAAACCTCCAAAGTTAATATTGCATCACTGAGACAGATCCTGTGAGCATAGTTTAGGTAACAGTAATTAACGTCCAATTTAAATGCAACTTGATATGAAAATTTTAGAAACAGTTTTTAAGATCTCTCTAGGTATTCATCTGGCCACAAACTGAGCCTACTTTCTATAATACATCATTTTTTTGTTGTGTTCACCACGCCAACTCAAGACTCCTTCTACATAATTTTATTAACCAATGTTACCCCCAAAATTCAGTAAAAATGAATAAATATAAATGAGCCTACTTTATACCAGTCTCCAAAAGAATTGCTCAAACTGGATATGCTTGATGCTCTTGTCTATGTGTATGTTGATTAAGCTCTGGATATTATATTTTGGCTAAATAGCATTAAGATCTAAGTTAATGATTCTGTCTACAATTATATGTAATCATTAAGTGCTCGACTCAATGCTTAGACATGACCTAATGACCAAATATGCTCACTGTTCTCTTTCTTCAAATCCTAATTTTGCTGAAGATCACACACACACACACACACACACACACACACACACACACTGCTAATAAATACAGAAAACAGCTATTTGTATTGAGGCCAGTGAGGGACACAGACATTACATATTCACGCACCTGCACATAGATGATTCAGAAAATCCACAAACTATTATTTCTGTTTGCTTTCTCAAAGTCCTCCAAGAGAACACAATCCCTTCCAAAGCCCCTAAGCCTGCCTCACATATCTCCTCCCAGAACTCCCCAGTCTACTACTTGTCAGAGATTCTATGAATCAGGTACTTGACAGTGGTTGTCATTAACTGATAGCAAATTAATTCAAACAGCCTTAACTCCATGGTGGACGACACTGTTATGTGTCTCTTGGTATTATTCATTGTGTCATAAAGGAAGAACTTCAGCATTTATCATCCCATTTACAATTTTGTGTTTGTTGATGACACATCATAGCCACAAGGAACCCTTACAGTGCACAGGGACAGGGACATGCACAAAAGCGCTGCAGACCAGAAGAGTGATGGCTTTTTATATTGAACTCATTGCAGCTCTGGACAGCACTGCTAGCATCCAACTCACAGAACTATTTTACAATCCATTTCATAATTGAACAAGCAAGAAACGAGATGTGTTAAACAAATGTGAGAAATAAGCCTCCGCCTGCTGGGGAACATGCTGCCTATTGGATGTCCAGTTTTCTTAGGGAAAGAGTGTCACAGTTCATTGGCTTTATTCATGTGCAGATGTCAAGTACAGAGAATGAACTATTTTCCATCCTATGCATAAAAGTAGTTTAATTTTTTTTTCCTCTAGGGGAAAGTAAAGAAAAAAAAATAACCACTACCCTGTACAAAATTCAGAAATATGATGCCACTTGTTTTATACTGCAAGAACTGAACTGTGACATCATACAAATGTAAGAAGAAAAATCTCATTTTGATTATAGAATGAGCAAGGGAGAAATTTTAATAATTCCCTAAACTTATTTCTTCAAGGGTATTTGGAGAGAAAAAAAAAGAAATTACATATTTAGAGGACTTGGTTCTATTCCTTTGAGTTGAGTCTACACAAGTTCTTGACCTAAGGGCAATCTGAGCTCACCAAATGGTAGGGGAATTATAAACAGTACACTACACACCTTTTATACACAGTGGATATGCTGTGTTGGTTAAATACTAAATTTTGAAACATCTGCACCAGGTAGATTACAGAGGGAATCTCTTATATATAATAATTGTGTATCTGGTTGCACCAAAACGATGAAACTTTGATAAATACTTGAAAATGCTATCCTATTCATCCTGCAAAAGTTGGCAACTGTGGCACAATGTACCACCTGAGCTACTTCGAGCTACTTCAAATACAATTAAATTTTAAGAAAAACACATTAATGAGTAAAGTTCATCTAGCAAGCAGTCCATTCATATTTCCAATGATTATCAATAAATGAGAATCCTATAAATGCCCAATGCACTCTTAAGGTCAGTTTTTATGACTGCATAATTTTAAACCAGCTTAATCCTCAGTGGCTATTAAAATAAACAGGAATGAAGTAATGTCCTCTTAACTAAAGTGAACATTTTATACAGAAACAAAAAGAATATTAAGTGTGGCCTGCTTTATGTGAACATATTAAGAGTGTTATTCTGTGGAATAAATTGGGAAGACCTAGGATCTAGGAACTTTGGCCATGGTATCCAGGCTATTGAAAGGGTGATGTGTGGCTGGCTGGAGAGTTGACTATTGCTGCAGAGGCACAGATGATGTGGTATCTGTTAAAGACAAGAATTTCCCTCTCACCTGTGGTGACCACGGGGTAAGCATAAATGCTAAAGTAATCCTCTCTCTCCTAGCTATGCCTTCTAAACTGTCAAGATGTTTTCTCCTGGACAGAGTTAGAATCAAACAATATAACCCATCATGTTCCAAAAAGAAAGACAGTATCCTATCCATAAGTGGCCATGGTGACTCTTTATTTCTTTTTTTGTCATATTCCTTTATTTATGCTAACATAACGAGGCTAGCTGCACATGTGAATTTTGCCCACTATGTATTTAAGTGTGAGGATGAATCTTACCCATATTTGTATTTTGAGTACCCGGCATGTCTCGCATATAGTATGTACTAAATAAACACTTGCTGTGTCTAATCTTCCCGAGAATCTTTGTGAATGATAACGCTAGTTTATCTCACTTAAGAATCTTGATTTTTTAACTATTCCCATTCTACTCTTATGTTATACCTAATTCTGGCAGTTCTGTTCCCATCACGCAGATGCTCATTTTAACACACTACTACAAAACTTTCGAGCTTACCTGCCTCCCTGATCTGGAGTTCTTCTACCTTAAATTCAGTTTACATACAACTATAGTACTAAGTACTAATCCCCAATTAGTCCCTGCTCAAGAATAGACAGTAATTTTGCATTTCCTATTATATCAAAGTGTAATTTTTTCTATATTTTACATCTTCTATAATTGTCTGCATTTTTCTCCAACTTTATTTTTCATTACATGTCATTAATATGTATCAGTCAAAAATTCTCGATTCAACACTTTCTTATTAACAATATTATGACAAGCACTGTTTGAGGTTCTGGAAATATTGACAAGTTCCTATCATCTTTTATTTTTTGGGGGGTAGTGGAATGGGTGGCTATAAAACAAACTCATAGAGATGATAATCAAATGAGAGTGGGAAAATATGTTATATGGGGATAAGTGGCATGAAGGAAAATAAAGCATGATATGAAGACAGGCAGTAATGGGTTGCTCAAGGAAAGCCTCTCTGATTAAAAAAAAAAAAATCAAAGAACCTCAGAAAAGTGAGGAACACTTTAGGTGTTTCTGATCACTGGACTTTCCATTTTAAGAGAACATTAAGACTGTCAACATTCTTGGCTGTTGGAAGAAAAGCAAGTAAAGATAACATGGTGGTTTGGATGGCAGTGGTAATTGCAAGAGCAAGGACAAATAGTACATATAGCTCCAAGTTTTTAATTCACCAACTAGCAAATGTGTACTGAATGATATACTAAATGTTAGGGCCGGTACTAGATCCTCATCCTTTCTTTTCAGTTAGCCCAAATGTAATTGTGGTGTGGTTTTTGGAGAAATGTTATATCATGATCTAGTAATTCCAAGGTCTGATATATGACCAAACTGTTTAGAAGATATGATCAATTATCAGAAGGTGCTACTCAGTAATAACCAAGTGTCTAATGAATCATTTTGGCTGTTATCAAGTTTGTTCCACTTATCCAACGATGTCATTTTTATCTGTCTCAGTCATTCAGAATATGCAGTCAAGCCCAGTGTAAGTGAAATGTGGGGTTCAGGGTGCAGATTTTTCCTGTGGGTCCTTGTACTCACAAAGTTTGAAGCATAAACTCGTGGACAAAAAAGGCTTCTTTAATAAAAAAAAAGTTTATTGGAAGCAGATACAAACTCCATCAGGGCAGGGGTATCCCCAAAGGGAATGCTCTGAGGAGAGGCTCTCAGATGGAAAAAGCCTGCTCTCTCTCTCTCTCTCTAATGGGAAAATTAATCTGAAAAAAATGTGTCTCATATCCCTTTGTCTCCAGTTTATTTATGCTGCAGTTCTTTGTCTGAACTTGACCCTTTCTAATTGGACCCTTACTTGATTTAGGACCCCCATGCTTTCCTTATTGGTCATTCTGCTACATCGTATCAGTTTCAAAGCTCAAAGCCTACATGGTGCACACACACCCCCTCCCCTCCCCCCCCCCCCCCCCCCCCCGCTTATCTTGCAACATTTCCTTTATCCTCTGTGCGAGTAGAATAAGCATTTTGGTGTGTCCAAGCCCCTATCTATGCATTCCTCTCCTATGGACTCTATCTCAGTTGACTTGCCAGAGATGATTTATTACCCCTTAGGTCAGAGCTGCTTTAGATCTAATTTATGGCTGCTTTAATTGTTCAGGCCAGAAATGTTTCCACCTGCCTGGATTCCCCATTCCTATCTTAAGCTAGCTGGTTATCCCTTTTCATAAGTAGAAAGGAACATTAGAGGAAAAAGAAAATTTTTGAAAAGGCACCCTCAAAAAAGTAATTTGTAAATCCAAACTCAATTCTTCCCTCCTTGGGAGAGGAAAGGAAGCATTATAGCTCCCAGATAAGGGTGTATTGATCACTAGGTTTATTAAATTCATTTTATTTAGTAACTTTGAATTTATTGATGGAGTTCTAGTTATCTTGTGTGGTATACCAAAGTCCTGTCAACTTCATGTCTTAAAAAATTAATTTGCTCATGATTGTGTGGGTCAGAAATGCAGGAAGAGCTCTGATGAGCTATTCACAGATTTCTGTGGCATCTGCCAGGGTGGCCAGGGCTGGAAGATCCACACCTTTGATGAGGGGTTAATCACTCACAGATGTGGCGGCTCACTGCTCTGTGGCTTCCTTGCTTCTCCATGTGGCATCTCAGCCTTCAGGCACCCCTCTGCATGGTTTGGGTTTCTTGTGGGAGGTGATGTCTGTGCAGTCGGACTTCCTCCATGGCGGCTGTCTTACCTCAGAGCCAGTGTGCCAAGAGCTCTCCACAGAAGCAAAGGGTCTCTGTTTCACATCACTTCTGCAACTTTCTGTTGGGGACCGGTTTTTGAGGAATAGGCATTAGATTCTGTCTGCCCATAGAAGGAGTAGCAAAGAATTTGCAGTCACACAGATTATGCAGACTTTAATCATGACAATATTGAAAATTATAAGGATGAAACGCATGAGGATGCCTTTATTCTCTATTAAAAAATTAAAGTATGTTAAAAAATGTTATTTACCAAATCAAGAAACATGTTATTGTATATTTAACATTTTTATGGACAAAATTAAAAATATTTTTTATAATTCTCAGTTATTGCTTGCTATATATTTATGTATGTATGTACATCCATAGGTATGTAGGCATACGGACATCCCACTGATAAAATGTTATGATGTTTAAATTTCTAAAAATGTTTTTGTAAACGTAAAGTGACTCAAATTATTAAATCTTAACATCAAGTGCATATTTCTATCTCGGTTGGGATTACTTATTTTAGAATTATTTACTCAAAAAGTAGATAAGGAAAACACTCATAAAACTCTGTTGGTATCTGTTAAAAACCAAATTAGAAACATCAGGAAATCCAGTGCTTAGAGGAACATTTAAATTAATTATAATGTCTTAAATATTTTGTGAGGAGTAATGAAGCTGAAAATGTGTGCCCTTTATTGTCACGACTTTGAGCCAACTATTTTCTCTTTATTTTATATTTTTATTTATTTATCTACTCAATCAGAAATCAGCAGTTACCCTTCAAAATATGTCACATATTCCGTTATCTCCAAGTGTGCGTTATCAAGAGATCTCAGACACATTTCCAAACGTAAGGCTGCAATTATGAAAAAGTCAAAGGGAACTGTGAATATAGGCTTTTCTCCTTTATTAACAATCACCACTTGAGAATTACTTATTGACGTGTTTCATTTATGAAGTACACAGCAAGTATCACTAAACATGAAAATAATTATTTAGGTTACCTTTTTTTTGCATACTAGATTCCTGTTTGACTTTTTTTGCTATAAAACGTACCCTAACCCAGGCTGTGTCATTTATAGGAATGCCCAAATATACAGGGAGGGGTAAATAAAGAATGTGCTGGAGGGCTCCTAGAATGATTTGATTAGGAATGAAGGTCAATCCCTTCCTTTAAAAGACTGGTTATATGTCACTCTGAAACTTCTTTAAAGTCAAGGGGATGTGGCTTTTCCCTAATATTATAGGATGATTGGGGTGATGATTGTGACTTACTTTTGCATTTTCAAATGATGGTAATTGACCACAACCAAAAGTAAAGATGCAGTGCCCAGAGATATCCATTTCTGTGACAGCCTATCAAATATCAAAGTAGAAGCATATGACTCATCTCTTGTACCCTGAGGGAAAAAATGTGTGGATTAAATGTCTTAGAATATAATATATATCTTATTTCTTATTGGTGTTAATTGCCCACCATACATTTTTTTATATAAGGTGATGGAAAAATATATTTTAAAGTTCAAATCATATTTATCCATGACCTGGCTGGTATTGCTCTGTTGGTTGTGTGTTATCCTATGCACAAAAAGGTCACCAGTTGGATTCCCAGTCAGGGCACATGCCTGCCGGATTTTGGATTAAATCCCTGGTAGGGAGCATGCAAGCGGCAGCCAATCAATGTCTGTCTGTCTGTCTTTCTCAACAATTCTTGAGGCAAAAAAATCACATTTATTCACTTAGACAAAGTATTAATGATCCCAATATTAATATTAACTGGATATTCAGGGGAGATGGGAAATATCTGTAATACTATCAACACTAAAAATATATTTAAGAAAATTAGTAGATATTTCATTCAGTCAACTACTGTTAAAAAGTAAACTCCTAAATGGATCATGACTCAAACATGATAGAAAATTATTTCTTGCTCATTTATAAAACTGGCATTCCCAATTTGTAACTCTTTTCAAAGCAATAATTCAAGGACCCTGAATCATTTCACTCAAAGTCTATGCCATCCTCAACTATTAATTTTCAGATCACCATATTCATCTTTTATAGGCCTGTGGCAGCTGAAAAAATATGGAGAAAATTGCCTGGGAAATTGTCATGGGCTAGTCATGGAAGAAATAAACTTAAAAGTTACCGCCAGGTAGTCCAAGAAATGTAATCCAATTGTATGTCTCAGAAGAGAGAAAATGAGTTGGATAACAACTTAGCCAGAAAATCCATTTTAATTAAGACCCTGAGATCCAACAAAATGAAGTAGGTGGACAGGAGGCATAGAGACGATTGGAGGTCTGCAGTAGGCTCATTGAAGCCTCTGCTCAGACACCAATAATCAGTAATTTGTTTTTGAAGCCTGGATGGGTAGTTCAGTTGGTTGGAGCATTGTCTCGATAAGCCAAGGTTATAGGTTCAATCCAGGTTAGGGTGCTTAGAAGAATCAACCAATGAATGCATAATAAATGAAACAACAAATTGATATTTTTTCTCCCCCTTTCTTTTGAATCAATAATAAAAAATAAGTTCTTTTTGAGAATCTTATAAACTATATTTAAACTAAAATGTACCAATAGCTAACTCTTCCACCCTCTCTCTCTCGACATAAGTAACCATTTACAGTTTGAAATATAAAAGAGCATGAATTGTGTGTGTGATTTCTATATTATATATATGAAACCATCAAAAAAAGTTTTATTTCCACAGTAAACATCAACGCCTTATTTAGGAGATCCTCTAGTCATTTGACAATGTCTCTACTCCCTCTACCCCTTGACAAGGGCAGTGAAGAGTGGCTTTCAATGGGAGCAGTGTTTCAAAGGGAGCAGCATCCTCACTGAAGCTGTGAGTGTGGACCTGCCCATACTTTACCCTGATTATCTTTATTATTTCTCATTACTTCCCTGCACATGCAGGCTGCATCCCTTACATTTCAGACAAGAAGTTATTTACATTGTTCACATCCCAAGCTCCCCTCCTCTACCACTTGTAGTAGAGTCAATGACTGCCTGTTTCACCTCTGGTTGTGAGTTCTCATTCAATGGTAAGCACTCTGGTGTCAGGGGTTATTTCTTTGTCATCTTTGCATTCTGAGCTCCTTGCAAAAGGTCTACCAGTGGCAGGTGCTCAAGAAAGCATTATTGTATAACTTGAAGCCTTCCACTGACTATTCTGACCTACTCTACTCTGAAATTTATACCAAAACTCTTATTTTCAGAGTTCCAAATACGACAGAAATGCGTTATGTTCTACTTTTGATTG
Source organism: Corynorhinus townsendii (assembly GCA_026230045.1). Classification (NCBI taxonomy): domain Eukaryota; kingdom Metazoa; phylum Chordata; class Mammalia; order Chiroptera; family Vespertilionidae; genus Corynorhinus; species Corynorhinus townsendii. Next base: position 136,014,197 of record JAPDVU010000004.1, read on the forward strand.
TGGTGTTGCTTGTGAGAATATATACCGTTTCCAAAACTCATCCATCTGTACGTTGAGAATGTATACATTATAGTATACAAATTATATCTCAATAAACATAATTCGTTGATTATATTTTTATTTTAGTTTTATCCTATCTAATAAAAGAGCAATATTCAAATTAATAATCACTGAATACACCTACAAGCCATGCCCACCTGCCAATCAGGAGTGAGTATGCAAATTAACCCAACCAAGATGGCTGTGGCCATCGAGTGAGCAGGAGGCTTGGGTTTCCCTGGCAATGGAGGAAGCCAAGCTTTCTGCACATCCTGGCCGCCCCAGGCCTCCCTCGAGGCTACAAAGTTTCAATTATAGAAGATAAATAAATCCCAACAAAAATGGCAGCAGTCACAGAGCTGGAGAGAGCGGGAGGCTTGAGTTGCCCCTGGCAATGGAGGAAGCCAAGCTTCTGCAGCCCTGGCCTGCCTTGGCCTCCGCTCAAGGCTACAAAGTTTCAATTATGGAAGATAAATAAATCCCAGATACCAGTGCCTCCGCTTGGGTTTCCAGGGGGGCATGGTGGCCTGCAAACCACCACAGGCCCCTCACCCAGGCTGTCCCATGCCCCAAAGGAACCCCCACCCTTATCTGGGACAACCTTCAGGGCAAACCAGCTCCCCCACCCGTGTATGAGGCCTCTATCCTATCTAATAAAAGAGTAATATGCAAATTGACCATCACTCCAACACACAAGATGGCTGCCCCATGTGGTCAAAGATGGTCGCCACAAGATGGCCAGCAGGGGAAGGCAGTTGTGAGGGACCAGGCCTGCAAGGGAGGGCAGTTGGGGGCGATCAAGCCAGCAGGGGAAGGCAGTTGTGAGGGACCAGGCCTGCAAGGGAGGGTAGTTGGTGGCAATCAAGCCTACAGGGGAGGGCAGTTAGGGGTGACCAGGCCGGCAGAGGAAGGAAGTTGGGGGTGACTGGGCCTGCAGGGAAGGGCAGATGGGGAGGGAGGGACCCAGGCCTACAGAGGAGAGCAGTTGGTGAAGGACCAGGCTTGTAAGGAAGGGCAGTTGGGGGTGACCAGGCCTGCAGGGGAGGGCAATTAGGGGCAAACAGGCTGGCAGGGGCGCATTTAGGCATCAATCAGGCTGTCAGGGGAGTGGTTGGGGGGTGATCAGGCTGGCAGGCAGAAGTGGTTAGGGGCAATCAGGAACGCAGGCAGGTGAGCAGTTGGGAGCCAGCAGTCCTGGATTGTGAAAGGGATGTCCAACTGCCCATTTATGCCTGATCCCAATAGGATCCCTTAAGGGGTCCCAGATTGGAGAGGGTGCAGGCTTGGTTGAGGGACACAACCCCTGTGCTTGAATTTCATGCATCGGGCCTCTAGTTAAGATATAATTGCCATATAACATCAAGGTGTACAATGTAATGATTTGATATATGTTTAAATTATGAAATGATTACCACCATAAGTGTAGTTCACATCTATAACCTCACATAGTTATTTTTTTTCTTGTGATGAGAACTCTTTAGTGTATGACATGGGGAATATCGCCAATAGTATTATAACTCTGTACATGAGAGATGGTTACTAGATTTATTGTGGTGATCACTTCATAATGTATATAAATGTCGAATAACTATATTGTACACATGAAACTTGTATAATACTACATGTCAACTATACTTTTCTTTTTGGTAATATATTTTTATTGATTTCAGAGAGGAAGTGAGAGGGAGAGACAGAGATAGAAACATCAATGATGAAAGAGAATCATTGATTACCTGCCTCCCGCATGCCCCCCACTGGGGATTGAGCCCACAACCCAAGCATGTGCCCTTGACTGGAATCGAACCAGGAGCCCTTCAGTCCACAGGCTGAAGCTCAATCTACTGAGCCAAACCAGCTAGGGCTCAACTATAGTTTAATAAACATAAAAGGAATTTCTTACTAAGTTATGTATTCAAATTATCTGGAAGTTTTACTTCATATGCATTTATTTTATAGGCAATAATATTTTATGCATAATTTCAATAACAAGCATGAGACACCTATAAATAACAATATAAAATATATGCTAAAATTCATAAGAATCCTTACAAATGGTTAAAATATAATAAAACAGGAAAATCTTCAAAGTGTAGTTATTATGCAGGAATGAAATTAATTCCAAAGGATCTAATTTTAAATGAAGTAATATGATTGGTCGGTGAAATAGAAATGGGAAATTTTGTGATTCCTTGTGGCAAAATCCCCTAGACTCAGTGGTCGGCAAACTACAGCTTGCGAGCCACATGTTGCTCTTTGGCCCCTTGGGTGTGGCTCTTCCACAAAATACCATGGCCTGGGCGAGTCTATTTTGAAGAAGTGGCATAGAAGAAGTTTAAGTTTAAAAAATTTGGCTCTCAAAAGAAATTTCAATCGTTGTACTGTTGATATTTGGCTCTGTTGACTAATGAGTTTGCCAACCACTGACTTAAGGGACAGGCAATGACCCAGTGTAAACCAGTCAAAAGTAACACATGGTTTTGTTTGAAACTATGAAAAGGAAGCACCCCTTTTTTCTCTTCCTATGCTTACCACCAGGAGGGTATGCAAGTAGAGCTATTGGCAGATATCTTAGGACTATATGAAAATTATGACCAAATCAAAGTAGCGGTGAATGGAGCCAGGAAACCAACATCCTTATTTCTACCCGACAAATATTAACTTTGTGGATTGGTCTCAGAACTGTCTCTCTATTTTATGGATTCTGGGTATGCAAATCTTTGCTAAAATAAGATTTAATTTTGTGCTTTAATGTTTTATAGATGATAATATAAAAGTGGTCATAAAAGAATATTTCTTCATTTTTATGAAAAGTAGTTGAAGATACTGCCTACTATTTTCCCAAAAAGTCGGCCTAGATTTTAGTGCTAAGAGAAAAGATCTCTCTTAAGATTATTAGCTAAACTTACTTTTATCAGCATGAAAACTAATTCACTACATTTCTTTTGCCTTTTTGCAGAGGGCTTAGAGTTTGGTTTGTAATGCTCAATAATGATTGAAATAAATTCATCCATTCTCTGTTTAAGACATTTTTCTGTCTTATGGTTATTAATTGTCCTAGGTCAGTGGTCAGCAAACTCATTAGTCAACAGAGCCAAATATCAACAGTACAACAATTGAAATTTCTTTTGAGAGCCAAATTTTTTAAACTTAAACTTCTAACGCCACTTCTTCAAAATAGACTTGCCCAGGCCATGATATTTTGTGCAAGAGCCACACTCAAGGGGCCAAAGAGCCGCGTGTGGCTCACGAGCCGCAGTTTGCCGACCACTGTCCTAGGTTATTGACATTAATCTGATCAATTTTTACAAAGTAATCAGGTTATGTTATAAATTAAATACCACTAATTTGGTTAATCTTCAGAATGTAAAATAGTTTTGACAAATTTTATTAGAAAGCTGATATATCAGGCAGAATCTATGTGTTAAATCCCAATGTATCTCTAACGAAATTATTTTAATATTTATTTTCATTGTAGTTAAAAGATAATGATTGTAAGTACCTGTGATGATATTAAAAACTTGGAACAGGTTTTGATTAATAGATATGTCAGCACAAATAAAATGGTGACGCATGCAATGTATCAATGTGTCGAATGTAAGAAAGACATAAAAAGAGCAGAAACAATTTTGTAGAGTAACACTAATATTTGACATACGGATAAAACAATTTTATCATGAACAATGTAATGATGGTCACATATTGCTAGAAAGAAAAAACATGACAATGAATTTAAAATGTTGAAAAACTTGTGGAAAAGCAGTTTTAGTATTTATTTCTTGTGTTAATTTTTAAAAAACATAAACAAAAAAAACAAAAGCAAAAAAACAGACTTGCTAAATTGTCTGAGTTATTTACTTTTAGGGAACTATAGACTGAATAATGCTTCAAAATTTAAAAGTTTTATGTGCATGTCTGATCGCATTTTGATCCTCAAAGCATCTTTTGGGGTAGGTCTGGCAGGCATTAATCCTTACTTTATATAAGGGGTTGCATGTTTATTGTTTCTGTGTTTTCTTGAATGGCCCTGTATTTTTAGTAATAATTCTTGATGTCTGTAAGACACTGGATTTTATTGATCATAAGATATATTCTTATTGGAACATTAACAAGTAATGAAACCTACAAATCACAGTCACTCAGGTAGGTTAAAGCCATTCCCTGTACATGTACAAACCTCAAAGGCCCCAGCATTGTATTTGCAGAATGGGTGTCCCTGTGGAAGGTCATTCTCCAGAGATAATAGTGGAAAATATTTTTAACTTCTAGGAACCAAATGGTTGGAGTAATATTTGATAGAGCTGGTGAGTCAAATGTTTACCAATATGCCACGAGATAAAATTAAAGGATGACTATCCATACATAATTGCAAAATGAGATTTCAAATGCTAACATCAATGGCTTTTCACTTGAAATGCCATGTAACCAATGCTCTTAATAGGGAATGTCATTGTTTGGAAAAGCAGAAACATTCAACTCTAAATCTAAATGTGATTTAGAAGAGTTCAGTGTGAAGAAATTATATAATGTTAATTTATTTTGTTTATATATTTTATGTATGGGCATGATAAAATCTGTCTCTAAGAATAAATAAACTTTCAATACATACAATATAAAATTTCTAGATATTGGAAAACACGTAATTTAATTGATTCAGTGTTTTCCTTCTTAATGTTATATAAAATAACGTGAATCCACCAGAAGTTGACTTCTTATGTTTAAGTGTCTAAATACTTAATATCTAAGTTCTGGCTTGGAGTATTTTGTTCCATTTATCTGTCTAATGATTCTTGTATAGGTACCACAACATTTCAATTATTTATGCATATAGCACATGCAAACATTTTAGCATTTCTTAAAACATGTTGTAAAAAGAAAACACACACACACATGTATCTAATTGAGATAATTTCCAAGTAAGTGAATTATCAGAAATTGTCAAAAAGACAATTTAGAATTTTTAAATGAACGATTCCTATAAGGAATTGTATATTTCATGTCTTTTACATGAAACTGTTGCTTATTTTTAAAAGTTTAGGAGACAGTAAAGGCTATTTCAGAACAATGATAGTTCCTGCTCACATCAATGTATGATTGGTAAATGGGAATAATTGCCTTAGAACATTCATTGAGATTCTGTCTGCTTTTAAAGAGTGAAAAATATAGAATTAAAAAACATGTTCTGCCCTAGCTGGTTTGGTTTGGCTCAGTGGATAGAGCGTCGGCCTGTGGACTGAAAGGTCCTAGGTTCTATTCCCGTCAAGGGCATATGCCCAAGTCACAGGCCCAATCCCCAGTGTGGGGTGTGCAGGAGGCAGCCGGTCAATGATTCTCTTTCATCATTGATGTTTCTATCTTTTTCTTCCTCTCTGAACTCAATAAAATAAATAAATAAATAAATAAAGTTATTATGTTTTATAAATTATGCACATAATTCTAATGAAATTATGGCAATATAGATATTTATTTATAGTTTTCAAAATATTTTTGTGGATGTCTTGCCATAAAAAACATGAATGACTAAAATCGTAAGAAGGGAGATGGACAAGAATCTATTGTACAAAATATAAAGAGCAGTGTTTTTCTGCAATTTGACTTTTAAACCCTAAACACTATTTTTTTGTGATAATTTCTCACTCTATTACCCAAGGTTTGAAGAGACTGTTTTCAGGCTACAGTGACTCAATCAGCATAGCCAAAAGTCAGTCAAACATTGGGCTGTAAATTGTCTTTTCTGGAATACAAAATACTGTATCATTATTTTATCTTCACTGAAGTCATCTGTCCCTAATATGGCAAATATTTGACATCCTAAGTTATCTTATAGAAAAGTAGGGGTCATTTATTTAAGAAAAATAATTGAAATAAAATTAGTTCCTCATATGTATCTTAAACTTATAATTATTTTTAAAAGCACTTTTTATTGATTTTTAGAGAGAGATGAGGGAAGAGGAAGAGAGAAAAACATCAATGTGAGAGTGAAACACTCCTGCGTGACCCCTACTGGGGATGGAGCCAGCAACCCAGGCATGTTCCCTTGACAGGGAATTGAACTGGCAGCGTTTTGGTGCACTGGACAACACCCAACCAACTGAGCCACACCAGTTAGGGCTTTAAACTGATATTTCAGACAAACTTGCTTATATGAACTGGTGTCTGTCAATTCTCTGCATTCTTCAGTGGAGTAGCATTTACTAGAATATTACCTTCATCCTGGCAATTAAACAATTGAATCCACTAGTTACATACAGTAAAAGCATTTAGAGAAAACACAGTAACATTACTAAAAATGTGAACAAAAGTAATACCCGTATTAGAATTGTGAAAGTCTGGCATTAATTAACGTGGAAAAGCAATGCTAGAATAGTCTGGAGAATAATATGCATGAACAGTGCCATGCAAGGTCAGTGAACAGCTGGTTCTCCATTTTTATGGTGAACACTACTAATTAGAATGGATTTAAAATTTATTTAGCAGACTCTCTGAGCTCTTTAAGTTTAGATTGTTCAGGAAGAAAGACAAATATTCTAAGTAGCTTGGGGGATTGTGTCTGACTATTACAGATTTGATATATGAACTAGTTAGTAAATTATAGAATTCACAAATGCTCCATCAAGATGTACCATGCTCCAATAATGGTCTTCTCATTTTTTTTTCGTTTTTGGATGGCAATGAATATTAAGGATTTTTTTTTTCATTTTACATGGTCTAATTCGTTTGCATTTTCCTCCTACTGTAAGATTCTTAGATGCAGTAAGAATCTGGAAAAAAGAGGGTTGTTCTTAAGGTAAGTTAGGGTCCTTTTGGATTAATTATAGGAAGTTGGCTGAAAGCTCCCGATAAGATTGTTTGAGTTCTCTGTGATGTTGACATTTCTCCCTAATTTCAATAGTCCAGGGAGCATAGGCAAAGATAGATAGAGCTTTCCCACTACCTTTATAGCATACCTACTGTGCTAAAGAGAACACACACACACACACTCACACACCCACACACAACCTGAGAAGTTCAAAATGGCAAAAGTCACACCGTTTGATATTGATACGGCCAGCATGATGACTCAGAACCAGTTATTTGTTCCTCTCACTACACTACACTTTCAATAAGCAATTTCTCACATCACAGTTTGATCACCAGAGTCTCACAAAATGTCCTCTGATTGCTATATGAGCAAAGGGAAATAAAAAGAAAACAGCCTTTTCCTTTAGATACTAAATAAACTGAAAGGTGAAGTGAAACTCTTTCCTAGTAGTACAGGTTAGAAAGAGGAGGATGAGAAACAAACAATATATAAGATACAGACTCTCACTAGTCCCTGGACTTGCCTAAACAGCAAGCCTTAGTCCTGGTCAGGTAGCTCAGTTGGTTAGAGAGTCATCCCAATATGCCAAGGTTGCGGGTTCCATCCCCCAGGCAGGGCACATACAAGAATCATCCAGTGAATCAACGAATGCATACATATGTGGAACAACAAATAGATCTCTCTCTCTCTCCCTCCCTCTCTCTCATATCAATTTTTAAAAAATATGAGCCTTGTCTAGGTGATAATATCATACAGCATTGTGGATAATAAAATGAAAGTATAGTTATCAAGTGCCTACTAAGAACTCTGCAATGCTTTGCCTCTAAAAAATGAGTTAGAAAGACACTGTCCTCACAAGAGTGTTACAGGGAGCTGGTGGGAGGGGGATATTATCCCAAGGTGCAGAGGAAAAGACATGGACAAGACAATAAAGACAGTGGAGTTCATCCAGAGGCCTGATAGGCCATGACCACTAATTTGTGTCTTGAGAGCTGTGTGTTTATTTTTGTAAAGCCCCTTCTAGGCAAGGAGGAGGGATGGATGGACAACTCTGGAGCACTGCAATGGTGGATGGGGCAGGGGTGGAGTGTAATGTTCCTCCTGTGAGCACAGGCTGGGTTTTGGAGCACTTTGGCAGGTCACAGTGGATAGCCAGGACAACGTGGTTAGGAATCCAGGCATTGGGAATAAAGCCTGCCTTGGTCGCCTGATGTGCTTATTTCAATCCATTTGAATGCTATAATGCTAAAGGATGGGTGGGGAGGAAAGATTTCAGAGCTAGAAATGAAATGGGAAAATGTCCAAACAGAGGCCTGAGGCAAAGAGAGCTCAGAAAGCATCGGAGCTGATATTGCCCACATAAATCAGACCTGCCGCAGGTCCTACACTCCAAGTTGGTAGAGAAAGGGCTCAAACCAGATTTTGGGATCAAAGTTTGGTGAAACTGGACAGGCTGGTACAGGTCAATCTGTCAAACTTCTGAATCTTTAATCTGTCATTAATCCAGATCCCATTAACTGGTCATACTCTGGAATGTTTTCCTAGATCGGCAATTCAGGGTTTTTCAGAATGCTTGCTGCAAGTTATTGTCCTCTTAAAATTCCCAGTCAGCATCAGCATTTCTTCTTTGCTTCATGGTAGACCTGAAGCACTTATGATCAATCATTTATTTATGATTTGGGAAAAATAAACAAAACTTTGTGACCATTCAGTGAACTGGGACTGAGATGAGCCCTGGTTACTAAAACCACAAACTTATTAGCAGAATATACTAGTAGTATTCTTTTTCCCACACTGGCTCTTAGTAGATGCAAAACAATAGACACATTGATTAGAGCAAAATTTCCAATGTCATTTTAGTCAAAATTAAAACCAACTAGTATTCTAAATATCCATTCGAACAGGAGAGGAGGGGGCTGAGTGGCCACCACCTGGTACCTCTGTACCTCCAGTGCTATGACCAAAACCAGGTGGGAATATTTGTGGAGAATACTCATTCTTCTGTTAAGTCCTGGTGCTGGTTGAGGCATATTTACACTAGGTGAAATAATCCTGCATCCCATCATCACTTGTGCTCCACATTTAGGTAACTAGAGGAAAAGTCCACTGTTAGGAATCAGAAAAACCTGTCCTTGTCTAGTTTCTCCTATTAACTAGTAATGTGACCTTGTACAAGACACTTATTGTCTTGTGAGCTTTAGATTCTCTATGTAGACATAAGTATACTATTGATAGCTTGGTCTACTTCTCAGGGCTTTATAAGATTTAAGTGAAGTTATACTTTGATAATATCTAAATATGAGTTATACTTTGATAATATCTAAATATCTGTATAATTGTTAATATCATTGTAGCTATAGGTATAGTTCATGCTTCAGTTCCTATTTTATTAGTGTTTTAAGGCTTCATGTGATGCTCTTATCTTGAATGGGCAACCTGGTCTCTTTCTCCATAGATTCAATTTCAGTTCATGAGGGAGGACAAAGAAATTGAGCTGTGCCTTTGAGCTTATTCTGGTAAAGTAAAAAGTGGCACGGTTTCCATGGGTTAAGGAGAAAAACTTGAGGCACATCACTGGTATAATTTTGTATTTGGAGACAAGGTCAATGGAATGGTGTAGCAGGCAACAGGTGCAAGACTGTACAGCTGACTACATGTGGCAGTTTTGTTGAATACTCAAATACACACTATAAACTGGGCCTCAGAGGTCATGTGCAATTTCTAAAACTAAGTACAGTAAGAAAGTGCTTGTAGATTTAAATGTTTTTCTTGCTTTGTTCAAATTCTATGCACATCAAAACAAATAAGCCTTGTCAACTGTTTTCTTTATCCATCTGCAATTCTTCTTTACCCATAAAGAACAAATGAGACTGTATTTTACATTATAAATAAGACTAGAGGCCCGGTGCACGAAATTCGTGCTGGGGGCATGTGTGTGTGTCCCTCAGCCAAGCCTGAACCCTCTCCAATCTGGGACCCCTTGAGGGATTTCCGACTGCCCACTTAGGCCTGAAAACGGGCAGTTGGACACCCCTCTCACAATCCAGGACTGCTGGCTCCCAACTGCTTGCCTGCCTGCCTTCCCGATTGCTCCTAACTGCTTCTGTCTGCCAGCCTGATTGATGCCTAACTGCTCCCCTGCCAGCCTGTTTACCCCTAACTACCCTCCCTTGCAGCCCTGGTCCCCCCCAGCTCTCTCCCCTGCAGGCCATCTTGTGGTGGCCATCTTGTGTCCACATGGGGGCAGCCATCTTTGACCACATGGGGGCAGCCATCTTGGGTGTTGGAGTGATGGTCAATTTGCATATTACTCTTTTATTAGATAGGTTAATCATCTAAGTATGCAAAAGCTTGATTTAAGCAATCCCAAGTACATAAAATTTGTTTAATAAATTTATGTCTAATTAGCTGACCAATGGGGGGTCATGCTAATCATGCCAGATAATTAAAATAAATGTCATTCAGCAGCATGGGGTTCCACTAATACAGGAGCAACCTTCTGGGCCTTGTTTCATCCAAGCCAGGAATCCCCCCATGGTGGCAGCCTGCATTATTTAACATCAGTTATTCATGTTCCTGAAGGGTATTGGTCACTTTTCAAAACTGTCTGTGGTCATGAGCCATTTGACCCTGCATCGTGATAATAAATCTCTCCCATAATCTGTAAAACTCATGTAGATGATGTTTAGAGATTCCGTCAGAAAGAATGCCAAGGAGTTCTGCTCCCTATTTAATTCCTATTTAAATAAAATTAGATTTTATAATTGCATTAATTTACATAATCCACAAAACCTTTGTACAACTTCCTCTTACTTTACAATATATTTTACTGAGGTTGTCATATTCTAACAGGTGTTCCCTCTTGGGTGTGTTAGCTGGTAGAGGGGTGACTGAGAAACAGAAATATGTAACCATCAAACTAGTACTTTTCCCACTTTTTTTTTCCGTCTCCCAATGAGGTTCTAGTGTTCTCTATTTTTATGAGCATGGCTTTCATCTTTGCACAATGCAGTGGCAAGGGTTATATGCACATCCTTACTCTTACAGCAGAGTTAGTAATTGACTCCTGGACTAAACTGTATATATAAACCAAGAAAAAACAACCCTGTTTAGCTAAAAGTCTCAGTCAAGGAGACATAGAAATAGTATGCACATAAATGCATAAATTACACAGTTTTGCAAAATTAAATGATATTTTATTTTCTGGACGGCTCTATCTATTGGCATCAGATGGGTTTCAAAGTGTACATTGTTGCTTGAAAACCTTCCACAGGAGATTCTGACATTGTAAACAGGCTCAGTTTGAGAAAAAGAATAACATTGAAGGGTTACTGATCTGTGGAGTCCAATGAAAGAAAGATCAAAGAAAATCCTTACAGATGCTTTATGAACATTGGAAAAAGATGGTATTAATGTGTAAGCGTTTTGGTAACAGCAGGCTAAAGATTGTTGAACAGAATTCATTTATTCTAAAGAGTGTTACCAGTTTTAAAAGAGTGTCTTTTTTTATATACTTTAAAAAAAAGGCAGTCTACAATAATGATGCTTCAGTTAATCACTAAACTTCAACTGAGTTTGAAGTGATTTCACCTTAAGAAACACTCTACACATGAGTTAAAGGAAGATAATGGTTATCTCCTGTCTCCTGGGGCTGTGGAGGTGATGTGTCCACAGGTGAGAAAATGCTGGTGCTTTATGTACCTAACACCTCACTAAGATGAGGGCAGCAGAGGTGAGTCCCTGAATCTCACCTGGGAAGCAACTGCTAGTTTGCTTTTGTGGTGGATTCATCTCAATTGAAAAGAGTATTTTATGACTGAAGGAAGCTGTGGTCTCATTTATTTTAATTATATTAGGAAGGGATTCTAAGATCAAAGGAATGGCTCCATGATTTAGAAAGGGTGGGTATGTGTAGAAGTGCTCAGGGCTGTTGTATGTAATTTAGCAAACGGCACAGAAATACCATGAGGTGGTAGGTAGGTTCTTTCATGCAGTGAGTCTGGGAAGTTGAGGGGAATCCCTCAGAGTCTGCAAAGCTTTCTCCTCTGTACCGAAGCAGTAGATATAAAACAATCGACAAGTAAATTACTTTCATTCCTGAGACCTCAGTTATCTCCCTATGGAAATGAGATTGGGTCCAATGACCTCTAATATCTGTCTAATTCCTTCATGCTGTAACACTAACTCTTGAATATTTTTTAAACAAGGGAGCATTCTAATGGGCAAACAAGATATTTTTCTTTATACCTTAGAGTAAACTGTTGTTCTTTGTCCGATTGCCATGACTAATCACAGGTATCGCACCATTGAATGTTAATACAGCTGTAGAACTTTACGTCCTTTTTTGTAAAATTGTAGCAAAGCATAATGTCTCTAGGAACAGTTCAATATTTCTTTTGCTAAAATATTCTGAAATTATTGTCGGGTTGGATAACTAACATGTAAACGATTTTAATAAGCTAATAGCACGTAAGTGTCCCAAGTGAGTTTGTAAGAGGAATTCTATAGGAATGTGTGTGTGCACATGCACGCATGTGAGGATTTGAGGTTATGCTGCCATCATAAAAATTGTGGTGGTATCCAAAGCAAATTCAGTGATGTCTATATTCTTGCCTTCTATTCCAGAGGAAAGTTCATAGTCTGCCTGTTCTCTTTGATTTACAAATCTGAAAAGAGCTCTCCTACCTAAATGGTTCCAAATTATCTTAGGATAAAATGCAAAATCTTAACATGAACTAAAAGGCACTTCAATAGCAGAGTCCTGTTAACTTCTATAAGCTACATATCCATCACTTCTCTCCCTGACACAATCTAAATTCTAGCCATCCTGACCTATTTTCATATGCCTGAGTTCTCTACTTTCTTTCCAGTGTTCAGCCTTCATAGTCCCTGTCTCCTTAGACAGAGATACCCTCCCCCTGTCATCTCACCAGCAAACTAGTTCTCTTCCTTCAGGGTTCAGCTGGGTAAATTTGACTTTCATTAATGGAGATTATAATCCTATCAAAATATCAGGTCTGCATCTGACAACAGGGGAAGAGCCTAAGACTTCAATTAAATCAGTCATATTTATTGAGAACCTGTTTTCCTGTGTAAAAATGCCACAAAGAACATTAATCTGATCAAGATTCAGACCTGCCGAAACCGGTTTGGCTCAGTGGATAGAGGATCGGCCTGTGGACTGAAGGGTCCCAGATTCGATTCCGGTCAAGGGCACGTACCTTGGTTGCTGGCACATCCTCAGTAGGGGGTGTGCAGGAGGCAGCTGATAGATGTTTCTCTCTCATCGATGTTTCTAGCTCTCTATGCCTCCTCTCTGTAAAAAATCAATAAAATATATTAAAAAAAAAGATGCAGACCTTACATTCTAGCAGAGAAACACAAAACCATAAACATTAACTATGATACTGTGATAATTGCTTTGAAAAACAAAGAAGGGTCAAGGTAGAAAACAGAGGTAGGAAAAGTGGGGAGCAGCCCCAGATATGTAACCATTGATATTGTATAAAAAAAAGAAGACATGCTTACACTTAATCCTAAAGGGTGTGAAGGAACTGCCTATGAAACGCAGGGTGGGTGCATATATGTGAAATCCCTGAGATAAGAAAGATGGAAGATAATGAAAAAGAGGGGATAGAGGAATGTGAATTAAGATTGAGGGTGTCAGATGATGCAGGGACTTCTTAGCTAACCTAAAGATGCTGAATTTTATTCTAAGGAGGATTTTTAAGTAAGAGAGTGACAATCTAGTGCTGTAAAAATAGCATGATATTAAATATTTATATAGCATTTACTATGTGCCAGACACTTTTTAAAGGACTCAGCATTGATTAATACTTCCAATAAACCTGTGAAACAAAGTAAGGCACAGAGAGGTTTCATGATTTGTCCAAAGCTGTGCAGCTAATAAATTGCAGAACTAGGATTTACACCTGAGCAGTCAGTCATATGCCAAAGTAACAATCTATATTTATCTAGCCAGCATCTACCCCCTGTATTTTTTAAATAGCATTAAGTGATGCTTAAATCCATGAGGATAGCCCTACCTGGTTTGTCTTGGTGAGTAGAGCATCTGCCCATAGACTGAAGGGTCCTGGGTTCGATTCTGGTCAAGGGCATGTACCTCAGTTGCAGGTTCTATCCCCATGCTTGGTTGCACGCATTCAGGAGGCAACTAATCAATGTATCTCTCTCAAATCTATGTTTTTCTCTCTCTGTCTCCCCGCCTCCCTTTCACTCTTTCTTAAAAAAATCTATGGAAAAATATCCTCTATCCTTGGGTGAGGATTAACACACACACACACACATACAGGCACACATACAAATAAATAAATAAATACATCAATCAATCAATCAATCCATGAGGACATATGATATATTTTTTGAGGAAAGATGAATCGGGACTGAGCCCTGGCTGACTCCACCAGTGCAAGGTGGGTAGAAAGTTGAAACCAGCAAAGAGACTGGTAATCAGTCAACCAGTAATAGGAGGAAACTCAGGACAAAGAAGTGACAGGGAACTAATATAGGAGAGTGTCCTAAGGCAAAGTGAGGGATCAGTTCTGCTGCGTGATGCTGAGAGGTGAGTAAGATGACCCACAAGTCTGTGCTGGACTACCACATGGGAATTGTTCATGACCCTGAAAAGAGAAGTTTTCATGAAGTAGTATAAAAGAAGGCTGAAATGTGGGATGAAGAGTGAATTAGAGATAAAGTCAAAGAGCATACACTCAGACACACGTATACACGTTCACATATACACTCACACACGTAAGGCTAGAGCAATGGAGCTTATGCTGTGCTGTGAGAGAAAAGTGAGCTTTGTGTATCAATGTGTAAACCTCTTTGGAGAGACAAAGCAAGAGAAGATTCAGAGAAGGCAGGGAAAGTTCAAGGCCAGTCTTTGATGGAGGAGGGACATCGAGTACTTAGCACATGCAGAGGACTTTGGCCAGTGGGTTCTTGCTCTGCATTGTGCAAAAGGGGAAATAAGAAATATTTAATACCATGTATAATGGGCCATCCTCTATGCTAAATGCTTTACATACATTATTTCAGTTCATTCTCAGAAAACTCTGAATCAGTGTTTTTAATTTTTAATTATGGAACTGAGACTCGGAGGAGTTAAATGACTTCCCCAAATCTCAGAGCCATTCATTGCTGGAGCTAAAATCAGAAGGCAATCAGCCTGGCTCCAAAGTTGGCTTCCAGAGCCAACAGTTTACTTAGTTATTGATTGGTAGGTAGGTGGCAAGGCTGAGAGGGCTAAACTAGCCTTCCACCTGTAGGCACCTGGTTGCTGGCAGGGCTCAGTGTAGAACTCAAGTCCCTTGCCACCCAGGCCAGTGCTCTTTCCATGTGCCCCAGTCTCAATTGCTTTAGGAAGCAGGCAGTTTAAAATAAAATACATGACATTAACTATGAATTTGTTCACTGCAAATTTAATGGAATTTGGGGTGGAAATTGCAACAATTAAAATCATGAAAATCAGATAATTGTTTTTCAAGACAAAAAATAAGGTAAAGGATTCTTTGTATGACTGGTGTAGAATTTCCTAATTAGGACTTTGTGTGCATACAAGTAGTTTTTTAAAGAGAATTTTCAAGTGCCTGATTAACTTTTAATCAGGATGCTAAGGTGATTAGACACAGTCTGATCTGATTATGGAAGGAAAAATGCAATTGAATGCAGTGTTCTACTCTTTTTGAACACATATACAATACAGAAGCAATTTAGAGGAATCTCAATAGTTATTTACTTAAATCTGATTTAAAATAGCAGTGGCAACTTTACAAAGATTAGATATGTGTTTGTTAGTATGTCTTTCCTATATAGAAAAGAGGGATTTTTCTTTTTAAAATGTTTCTAGTAGTTTGCCAGTGTGTGGCTCAGTGGTTGAGCATTGACCTGTGAACCAGGAGGTCCCAGTTAGTTCAATTCCTTGGTCAGGGCACAAGCCCACATTTGGGGCTGGATCCCCTGTAGGAGGCGAGCAGGAGGCAGCCAATCCATGACTCCCTCTCATCATTGATGTTTCTATCTCTCTCTCTCTCTTTTTTCCTCTTTGAAATTAATAAAATAGATATCTTAAAAATGTTTCTAATAGAAGAACTGTCAAATTTTCAAGCTGTTACTATAAAATGCCAAAGAAATTTTATTTTTCATAATATAAAGAGACTATATGTTTGTCATTCAGGCTTATTATTTAGACCATAGTTTCATTCTAGCATCCTGAAAACATTCTGCTTGTTTGTTTTAATTTTTTTCTAACTCACTTTTATGGACCATTTAATATGTATATCTTTTACACCAGCCACTATGTATTATGGTGGCCTGTTCCATATGGACATCAAACAGCTTATCAGAGGTGCAACACAGCAGCATGTCAGTTCATATCCTACAGACTGTGTTTCTCTCTAAGGGTCTTCCTAAGTCCCATAAGATCACATATCTATTCCTCAAATTGGTGTCTACGGTGAGAACACAACTTGGGTTGGTTTCCCTTCTTTCCTCTTATTCCCTCATTCTTCATACATGTTGCCCAGGGTGGTATTTACAAATATTCTAATTGCATGGCCCAGGCTAAGACTGGCAATAATTCCTTTGCTATCTGCCTAACCATAAAGGGAAGGCACATATGTCTTTACCTTTCATATCCAAGTGCCAGAATGGATCTCACTTTATTAAAAAATACACACACACTTTAAAAAAATATATTTTTTATTGATTTTTTTTTTTCAGAGAGGAAGGGAGAGGGATAGAGAGTTAGAAACATCGGTGAGAGCGAAACATCGATCAGCTGCCTCCTGCACACCCCCTACTGGGGATGTGCCCACAACCAAGGTACATGCAGCTCTTGACCAGAATCAAACCTGGGACCCTTCAGTCCGCAGGCCCATGCTCTATCCACTGAGCCAAACAGGTTAGGGCCACACACACTTTTATTTCAGTATTTTTCAACTACTTGTTTGATTTGTGCTTTTATCAAATAACTGTTTTAGGTTGTTGAAGATCTTAGAATTTACTTCATTTTGCAAAAATGAGGAAACGTATGAACTGATTAATGATTATGTAATAAAATGGTAATGTGAGTCAGTTGTGTTTTGTTTTTTGAATAACTCCCAGGATCAACTGAATGTTCTTTTTCAGAGCCAATACCTTTGTGATGCCTAGCATTACATGAGAAGAAATGTCTATTAATTTAATAACCCAACATGACATCAAATGGGCTGCTCTCATTGGAAACAGAAATGAGAGAAAGCTTGCAAAAGGATTGTTTGCAGTTGGGTTAAGAATAAATTAGTCATTATCCTATCTACCTGTTAAACATGTACCTGTTCCTCTTCCTGTATGGGGTACTCAGGAGATAACACTGAAAGTATCCTATATAATAAACGGCTAATATACAAATTGTCCCTACGGACAGGAGTTCAACCCACTGGGAGTTAGACATGCGCTGACCACCAGGGGCCAGTGCAGACCATGGCGGGCTTTGGCCATGCGGCACTAGCAGCAGGCAGCAGTGGAGGCGCTGCTGGCTCTGATAGGCCCCTGGCAAGAGCAGGACCTTGGCGGGATGGTGGAGCAGGTGAGAGGGTGGCGCCAGGCCAAGGTGGGTGAGGAGGGAGGCCCCGGCCAGAGGCCAGCAGCTGTTAGGGACCCTACTCATGCATGAATTTTGTGCACTGAGCCTCAAGTCTATAATAATGGGTGTGTGCTTATATTAACTTCAATTTCCTTCTCATTTTGAAATTGACTAAATTTTGCCCTAACCAGTTTGGCTCAGTGGATAGAGCGTTGGCTTGCGAACTCAAGGGTCCCAGGTTCGATTCCGGTCAAGGGCATGTACCTTGGTTGTGGGCACATCCCCAGTAGGGAGTGTGCAGGAAGCAGCTGATCAATGTTTCTCTCTCATCGATGTTTCTAACTCTACATCCCTCTCCCTTCCTCCCTGTAAAAAAAAAAAACAATAAAATATATTTTTAAAAAAAGAAACGGACTGAATTTTACCCAGATGATGCATGGATGGTTGAATGGGTGGATGGGTAACTATAGAGATACATAGTTGTAAATATAGGTATGGATATATGATAGATAGATATCTATTTGCATACTGGTGGTCATTTTTATATAAAAAGTAACCCATGTCTATTCTGCTGGATCTAATCATTATCTCCTACATCTATGGAATAGTAAGAATTTAAAGCTGAGAATTTTTCTTAAAATGATTTCTTTCCATTACATCAATCCAGAATTTTCTAAATGCCAGGATAATGAATTTATTTAGAGTTTTGTGATGTGCTTCTGATAATATTTTTCCTGATAAGTTATTAATAATCTGAAAAAAACATCTGTACAAGGTCAGTCAGTTGCTTTGAATCCACAGGACAGGAATTTGTATCACATTACTCTTTAGACAATAACAAGAGGAAACAAACCTACAAATGCCATTAAAACTTCAAAGAAAATTCCTCCACAAAAGGAATTTTTGCCATCAGATGATGTGACAAAGGGATTTCGGATGTGTGCTCATAATTGGTCTTTCATGTATGTTTATGTATTCAGCTTGTCCATCCATCAAGAGGGCCACCTATCTTGAAGGTAGTGCCCTCATTTAGTTATCTGCAGAGAGACTAGAATCTGAATTGATCATTATTTCAGTCAGGTCCTGAATGTAAGAATTGTGAAAAGCAATTTTGAGTTAAGATATATCTACTTTTGGAGAAAGCTATGACATTCACAGGAAACCCTAGTTCATTTTTAGACAGATGTGGACATTTTGTTGGGTCAAATCATGAAATTAAACCTGACATACATCTTTTCAATTGTATCTTTCCTTAAAAGAGTGTAGTTAATTTCAAAGCTAGGAAGTATATCAAAGTAGCTGCTTTGAAAATTATCAGTTAAACTACAGCATTGTTTGGATGAGATCCAGTATTTTGAGACCAGAATATTCCCCTCTCCAATGTTTTTAAAGACAATGCATGATTTCTTCCTTTAGTCAGGGAAATCAATTAAT
Source organism: Corynorhinus townsendii (assembly GCA_026230045.1). Lineage (NCBI taxonomy): Eukaryota > Metazoa > Chordata > Mammalia > Chiroptera > Vespertilionidae > Corynorhinus > Corynorhinus townsendii. Next base: position 136,033,054 of record JAPDVU010000004.1, read on the forward strand.
GATGACACTAATGATGTTTGCTCACATTTATGGCAAGTTGGCCACGTGCCACACATTGTACAAGTGCTTTATATGAATTATTTAATTTAACCTTCATGAAAATGTCATGGGATAATTATTATTAAAACTATTTTAGGTTCAGTAACCTTCTCACTTAATTTGTAAGTGGCAGAGCCAATATAATTTGGCATTTCACTCTATACCTATATGATTAAAAAATAAATAACTATAAGCTTTTTGTATACTTATATATGAAAAATTCTTAAGAATTAAAAAAGCTGTACATGACACTGACAATAGCTAAAGCAATATATCATAGAAGATAAAGAAATGGAAAAGAAGGTTCTCACTCTTAAGAAGTTTGCCATCTAGTTGTGAGGATAAAGCAAGCACACACATATTCACAATAAAACTCAGCCTATAATGTATAGGCTGAAAAATTTACCCCATGCTTCCAGAGATTTAATTTTCTTTTTCTCTATCAGATGTTTGTATCACTAAGGAATCTGTAGGCTCAGTGATTGCCTTCTTATCTCTTAGATAAATTTATTAAAACTTAAAAACTAAAGCAAACATTTTGATTCCATCTTCCTTGGTACTAATAAAAGTTTGTATATAATACATACAAAGGTATATTAATAATTATTTCAATATCTTATAGGATGAAATACAATGTATTGTCATAACCTTGTGATTCATTATAAACCAAACGTTGCCTTGGTCCAGGCCTTTGAAGAAAGCAGAGTAAGGACCTACTGGCCAAAATTCTCTACTGCTACTTCTGCCCATCTTCTTTTCTCTCATAGGATAGTTAAAAAAATCTCTCCTCACTGGCTGGCATGGCTCAGTGGTTGAGCATCGACCTCTGAACCAGGAGGTTCGATTTCTGGTCAGGGCACATGCCTGGGTTTCGGGCTTGATCCCCCATGTAGGGCGTGTAGGAGGCAGCTGATCAATGATTCTCTCTCATCATTGATGTTTCTATTTCTCTCTTCCTCTCCCTTCCTCTCTGAAATCAATAAAAATATATGAAAATAATATCTCTCTTCACTCATTGGCTGAACCTCCCATTTCTTCTCTGAACTCTCTCTAGCTTTGTATTATGCATCATTTCTCTTCTCAATCCCCAGTGGCTCCTTTTGTCTTCACCAGCAGTCATATATGCTCTATCCTTACATATGTTTGTACATATGTTCATGTGAGGGATGTGGGTGGGTGGTTGTGGGTATTATCTCCTGACCCCGTATCCTTTCCCAGTTATAGCTCTTTTTGTGTTCAAAATACCAGCCAAGTAAAAAAAAAAAAAGATTCTTAGAAAGCATAAGAGAATTAATCAGATTTAGAGTTGGAAAAAATAAACTGCAAAAAAGAATATCCTAGGATATGAAAATATATGTATTTTATATGTTTATATTATTTTATAATAAAATTATATTATTTTTGCTATACAATTATAATATATTATTATTTTGTATCTGAATATGAATACAGATATTCAAATTCACATACAAAATCCTAAATCTGAAATCTCTTTCCCACAAGCAATTACATATGGATCTAATTATAAAATCACTCTTTTTGATGGGTTATAAACTAGATATGAGGGAAAGAGCTCAGATATAATACCAAAAGTCTAGTATTTACAGCTGGCTATGCCATTTACCTGTCCCTATAATATTGACCAAATCACACAAAGTCAGTTTCTTCATCCATAATAGTTTCCCTTGCTACTCAGAGTTGTTGCTCCAGTCAAAAATAAAGTGTCAATTTATGTTAGAGAGCTTTATAAACTGCACAACCCGTCCATGATACAAATGTAGAATGGCATTTTCATTGCCTTTCATTGAGATGTATGTCCTAGTGGCTCTTTAGTTTTCATAAACAAATCATTCTCCTATCCCAGTTTTGCTGATTTGTGCAGCTCTGTGTTTACCTAAAAAACAGAATTGCTATATTCCAAGTAATTGTCAGGACTCTAGTATCGAATTTACTGCTGCTCAATTCTTCAGTGGAGAAAAATAATACCCATGGATGATTACTCTAAATTGTATTACTGGAATAAGCCCTACAGTCAGGAAGCCTGAAATCCACCGTAGTATTCCTCTAGAAAATATGTGTTTTTTTTAAATTTTCTGAGAAAAACTTTAGAATAATAACATTATATAAAAAGAGAGCTTTCTGTAAATCATGTCACTTTCTACTGTAAGGATCTAGTTAAGTGTATTACATAACATCTACTCCAACTGAAAGGTCTCAGGAGCATAAATGGTATTTCTTTTAGAAATTGATTTTTGTTCGTAATCTTATCACCACCAATTTGTATAAATGGCCATGCACTCATCATCACATTAAAGGCTTATTTGTGTCACAAGGCTTGCAAATAGACAGACTTCAAAGATAACTTTTCATATATTATCTGAATCCATTTCACTCTTGATTTTATTATACTTTTCACTCTTCACTTTCCTTTTAGATCATTTTTCTTCACCAGCATTATCTTAAATGTGTGTGTGTGTTTTGAAAAAGTAATGCACTTAGTAAAATATCAAAAAACAAACAAACAGAAGAATACAATGACAAGTCTTTTTGATGAGTCTCTTCCCCACCCCTGAATCTGGAATCCAAAATCTCTTTCCTACAAGCAATCACATATAGATGTAGTTATAAAATCACTTTTGATGGACTATTGCTAATATTTTGTAATAGTCAATATTTAGATATGTTTTAACAAATTAAAGGTCAATGAATAGCATTGGTCTCATAAATAGATGCTGTAGAATATTTTACCCAAAATGTGTTAACAGTTCCTATTATTCTATATTTTTACCAAATGGAACTTTTTTTTATTTTTACCATTCTGAATGTTCAAAAACTATAACTTATATTTTAAATTAATATTTTTCTTCAGATGTGTATAATGGAGCATAGGACATAGGTTTAAAAGCCATTTTAATTTATTTGTAGACCATTGTTTTCTGATTTTCTTTATTCTTATTTTACTGATTTTGAAGTTCTTTGCTTGATAAGAAAATCAGGTTTTTATAACATCTCATTTATCGTAAGTTGCTGTTTATCTTGGACTTTGTTCATAATGTTTTCACATCCACAGATTGCTGATATTCATTCTTTTTATCAATGCTGTTTTTTTTTAGTTTTTTTTTTTTTTTTTTAGCTTTGGGATTTGGGGTGATGCTTAGAAAAGATTTTCCTAAATGAAGACTTTTGTGTATTTTCATTTACTGTTATATCTAAATCTTTGCTAAGTCTGGGATTTAGTATTCTGGAGTAAGAAAATATATAGAGCTCTAATTTTGATTTTATTTTGTTTTGCTGGTTTTTATCTAGATATTATCAGTTGCGTAAAGACCACTTATTGAAAAACTTTTCTCTTAATGATTTTGTTTCACCATTATTTTTTACATAAATATCTGTGCATTTCACTGTATTTGGAACATTGTACTTTGTATGTGTTTGTCTATTAAGATACCAACAACAAACTGAATTAATCTTAAAATATGTTTAAATGTTTTAATATGTTTTTATTGATTTGTAGAGAGAGAGGAAGGAAGAGGAGGAGACAGAAACATTAATATGAGAGAGAAACATCGATCGGTTGCCTCCCACACACAACTCTACTGGGATCAAGCCTGCAAACTGGACATGTGCTCTGACCAGGAATCAAACTAGCGACATTTAGATGCACCAGATGATGCTCAACCAACTGAGCCACACTGGCTGGGGCTACTCTTAAATATTAAGTAGAGCTAGTCAACACTCTTTAATCTATTTTCATTTTCTTACGTGTTAAATATTCCATGTGAATTTTAGTGTTGGTTTGCCTTGTTTCAAAACAAAAATAGAAGCCAAAATAGACAAACAAACGAACTTTCCAATATTGGTATAGGAATTGGGTTAATTTATAGTATAATTTGGTGATGATTGCCAGTTTATAATTTTGAATCTTGTGCAAAATGGGCAAAATTCTATTTTTCAAGAATATTAATATGTACCTCAGTAAAGTTTTTAAAGTATTTTACATAGATCTTATACATTTTTTATAAATGTAAAAACTTTATAGTAGACTTATCTTGTAAACAGTATTTTTCCTTAATTATGTTGCAGTACTGACAATTTCTAAAATTTTAATTTTATATTCAACACCATACTGAATTCTCTTACAAGATGCAATAATTATCTCTCTACTTCTCTTGAGTTTTCTGAGTAGGTAATCATTCTACAATTGTGGTTTTAATTATATAATTCTGCTCCATTCATTTTCTGTGTGCATCTGCTATTTTATCACTTTGCCCATATATACCACTTACTGCCTATAGCAAAATGTTGAATAATAGGTGGGGTAGTGGACATTTTTTATAGTAATGCTTTTGCTACTTGACCAAACATAATGCTAACATGTTTATATATATATGTGTGTATATATATATGTGTGTATACATATGTGTATATATGTGTATATATATGTATGTATATATATCTGTATTATGTTAGCAATGTTGTATATAGCCTTATTAATTTTTATAACATTTTTAATTAAAATTTTGCATACATAAGAAATCTTAAGTAGGTTATTGCCCTAATTAGAGAAGTCACAGAGAAATAAAAGTAATTGGAAAGAAGACCTATTATATAGGATCAATGGAGAAGGTTCTGATTGAGAACAGAATGAATGCAAAGAATAGATGTTAAAACCTCTCTAACAAGAAGCACCATTGATGATTCATTGCTAATGTTCTTAATACCCATTTTTGCACTGACCATATCTTTATCCTCAAGGTAATTAGATCCATGCTAGAGAAAAAACATTTAACTACAGATATTCAGAAAATTTCCACAAAAATGTACATAGCTAACAGACTGCATATCAGTGAAATCATTAAGTAAGAAGGACACTCTTGTGTATCATGGAATTTCTGTTTAGCTATTGAGTGCCTCACCCTAAAACAGAAACAGGTCCCCAAATATCCCAGGCATTTTTAAAACCCTTATCCATAGAAGGAGAGGTAGACTATAAACACAAAACCAAAGTGCTCACACACACACACACACACACACACACACACACACACACACACACACACAATTTAGGTAGGAGGATAAAGCATAAAAAAAAAGCCAACAGATTTATCTTCCAAGAGATAATATGATGTTGTGCTATGATGATGTATGAATTTGATGAAATTTATAAATACAAGCATGGAAGGAAAAGTTGAGGCATTTTCCTGTAACGTAAATAAAAAAGCTAGTGATGGACTATGTGAAGAAAAGATAAGAAATTAGGAGTACTATCCTAAAAGGTTCAAAATTTAAGTTATGATCTTAGAAAAAGAGAGAAAATGGTGGTGAGAAATGATTAAAAATATGTCTCAGGTTCTGGCCAGCGTGGCTCATTAGTGGAGCATTGATCTATGAACCAGGAGGTCACGGTTTGAATCCTGGCACATGCCCAGTTTGAGGGCTCGATCCCCAGTTGGGGCATGCAGGAGGCATCCAGTCAATGATTCTCTCTCATTACTGATGTTTCTGTCTCTCTGTCCATCTCCTTTCCTCTCTGACATCAATAAAAATATTTTTAAAAAATATGTATTATGAAAATATTCTAGAATTGAAAGACACAAGTTTCCAGACTTAAAACATTGTTGCAAAATATCATACTAGTGGAGATTAAAAAAAATATCCAAAAGAGCTTTTAAAAATGAAATTTTTTAGAGTCCCATATGAATTATATGGGATTTCATCAGAGTCACATCACCATCCTGACAACTGGAAACAAGTTGAACAAAGCTTTTAAAATTTTGCAGAAGAATGGTTTTCAATCACTTTGTTAAATAAGTGAGAGAATAGATTACAAACACTTTAATCGTGCACGATTTAAAAAAATGTACACAATTTATCCGGCCTGAGGATATGCTTTGTTAATAAAGGGTTGTGGTCCGGCAGGTGTGGCCCCATAGGTTGAGCTTAGTCCTGTGCACATGCCAGGGTTTCGGGATCAAAAACTCCCCAGTAGGAGGTGTGCAGGAATCAGTGGATCAATCCATGTTTCTCTCATCAATGTTTCTCTCTCTCTCTCCCTCTCCCTTCCTCTCTATCTAAAGCCAATAAAAATATGTTCCTTTGTTTGTTTGCTTGCTTTAAAAAAGGGAATGTAAACCAAGAAAGAACAAGAGGGAAGAGTTGCAGTGGTTGCACCTGGGAAGCAACATGGAAACGGGGGAAAGGAGCAGAGAAAATTAGAGTTCGCTTTTTGTTTGCTATTTAATCAAACTTTTACTCTTACACTTTTTGCACGACTATAAAACATATAAATTTGACTTTAAAAGCTTAAATTTAAAAATGGGAGTTTATTAGATATGTCTAAAAACATCAATGGTATATAGCCTCCAATTTTAAAATATTTATGGAGTGCGTGGATTTTATCAGAATTTAATTCACAATCATTAGCAATTTCAAGAGCCAGAGAAGTATTTCATGTCCCTTTATTAAGTCTGCTGAAAGATCAAATTATCCTTATACACACACAAGTACACTGAAATAGTTAAGAGAAGGGGATGACAAGAAAGATATTCACATGAAGCCATATTATCATTAAAAATTCAAGTTAGCTGCAAGGGAGGATTAAGGGGAGAGTGTGTCCTTAGTATAAGGCCTTTGATGTAGCTGCATAAATGTGTAGCTGGTGTGACTAGCACCTTTTAAATTGATTCTTACAACAAAAGCAAATATGCTGGATCCCTCATTATGGACAGAGGGGATGTAGGAAATTAAATAATGTGTTTTAGTTTATCCCAAAGCACAGAAGAATGATCAAATGGAGGCATGTTTTCAAATCTATTTGTGAGTCAGACCATTTATGTATATTAAAGTAGCTAACACTTCAGTGTTTGTGGTTTTGGTTTATTTTAAGGATCTTTTCAACAATATGCTGTAAATGGAATATTCAACTGAGTGTGAACGTTCAGCTGTAGAATTTATTTTAAATCGTATAAAGTCTTATTATCAGATATTTACACTGATATGTCAGCTTAAGAGTGCCTAGTCCTAGAGAAAATATATCAAAAGACATTTTCAGATATTATTTTAGCTACTGATAGAACCAGAATGAGATACACACTATATCTGTTCATAATGCCTTTTAAAAATGCAGTAAAATTTTTAGTTTTGAAGGTTTACCTAATTGTTAACAAAAAGCAATTTTATTTCCATAGTTTCACTTTTGTTAAATAATACATTTATTAATTCACTGTTTCTCTGTTACCAGATATCTCTAGAGAATGATTTCAGCCATTGATTTTACTTCCCTTGTTCAAAGGAAATCCTTCAGCTTTTTCTCCGCAGCTCTCACCAGTCATGTAGAAGTGTGGCTCCAGCCAGAGTAAATCCTGTGACATCTGCAGAAAACAGTGGAGACCAGAGCAGTCTTGCCCATACAATCACGAGTAATCCTCTTCCAAGCTACACACAGGGTCCAGCCTCAGCGGGCAGAACAGAGATTAGCCTGTGTGTTTTGTTGTTTGTGATGTGATTCATGGTCTTGTAATGGGAGTCTGTGTTGAATCTCAGCCCTGTAGTCTTCAGAGGAGAGGACAAAGAAGAGTTGTAGGCATAAAGAATTTAACAGTTTCAATACCCAACTTTTTAAAAATAAATATATTTTTGTTGATTTCAGAGAGGAAGGGAAAGGAAGAGGGAGAAAGAGATAGAAAAATCAATGATGAGAGAGAGTCATTGATCAGCTTCCTCCTGCACACACCCCACTGGGGATTAAGCCTGCAACCCAGGCATGTGTCCTGATTGGGAACTGAACCATGATCCCCTGGTTCATAGGTCAGCACTCAACCACCGAGGCACACTGGCTGGGCTTAATCAGTTTTTATAATTTATATTTTCTTCTAACAAATTTTGTCAGGTATTTGACATATCTTCATGAAGAACTCTGTTTTTATAAAGAAAACCAAACAGTGAATTTTATTTTTCTCTCAAGTCAGTTCATTTAACCTTATTTGAGAATGTACAGACTTTTCTGATAATTCAGTGAAAACAATTAAAACTATAAGAGACAACCACCCTCACCTTCCCACAACCTAATATACAAATTTGCCAGTACACATACACATAATCTTTGTTTTTCTCCACTGGATACAATGGTGGTAGGGGGGAAGCTGCTACTTCTCTGTTTAAACCCAGTTCCATACTTGAATCCCTTGCCATTTTGCAGTCTTAAGATCTAATCTATCCATTACTTTTGTTTATCTCCTCTCATGTTATTCCCTTCAAGGTATATACTTATGTCTCATCCATAAAATAAAGGAAATCAAACACACAAAAGAAGCAAAATACAAACCTTTATTTGAAACTGTAAACTTTCTCAGCTCTCATCTCATTCTTTTGCTCTTACAGGAGTTATCTAGATTGACTATTTTCATTTTCTCCTAATTCATCTGCATTCACTGTTATTGTTATGTCTAGATTATGATAAAAATAGGAATACTGCCATAGCTGGTTTGGCTCAATGGATAGAGCGTCGACCTGCGGACTGGACTGAAGGGTCCCAGATTTGATTCCAGTCAAGGGCACATGCCTGGGTTGCAAGCTCAGTCCCCAGTAGGTGGTGTGCAGGAGGCAGCTGATCAGTGATTCTCTCATCAATTATGTTTCTATCTCTTTCTCCCTCTCCATTCTTTTCTGAAATCAATATATAAATACACACACACACACACACACACACACACACACACACACACAGAAATACCTTAAGTTTTTTTTCTTACACTGTATGACTCATCTGGACACATCCATAGGGTGATGAAACTCTCAGGGGAAACTGCCGGCTATCTGCTTGCTCTGACATTCATTTCATTTTGGTTTATGTCCCCTTCATCCAAACCTCTTTTGTTAGTGTCACTAGTTGCCAAAGCCAACAGACAGTGATGCGCCCTCATCTTACTATGCATCTTCAGCTCCATGAAGCATTTCCTCCTGGAATCATTCTCTTGTCAGAGGCCCTGCAACTTCACATTCTTCTTGTTCTTTTGTTTGTTTGTTTTTCCAGTCTCCTCAGCATGGTCTTCTCAGTGTCCTTTTTTGTCTTCCTCCTGTCATCTACATGCCCAAGTGCCTAAGACTAGGTTTCTTGTATTTTCTATTTATTCTGTCATGTATGTCCCCTATAAATTGATGAGTCCTGAGTATATATCCCTGATCTCCTGGGTCTCAAGTTCAATGGCATACTGGATGGTTCCATTGGATGGCCTAATGAGACTGACATTTACTCTGTTGAAAGGAAAACTCTTGATCCCTATAGTCACATGCTGCCACTCTCCACTTTGCATCCTACCCCCATCAACTTCCCTCTCTATTGTTTACATCTCGGTAAAAATTATCTCCATCGACTCCATTGATCAAATTAAAACCCTAAGAACAGAGCCTTTATTTTTAATGATACATATTAAAATGTTTATAGATATATGATGTCAAGCATTTACTTCAAAATACTTATAGCAAGGTCTATAAAAGAAACATTTGCCCTAAGTTAATAATTGTTCCAGTTGGGTTATGGGTAACATAAAATGCAGCTTCTGATTAGGCCCAGGATGGGGTCCAGGATTCTGTAGCTCTACAAGCTGCAAGGTGATGAGAAGCAAAGTAATGAGGGGTTTCCTTAACGTTGTATTTTAAGTACCCCCTACAACATTTAATGTTACCTTCTGTGCATCATACAATTTATTTTCTTAATAGGAATTTCACAGTACTTATCTGAATTTGCTTATTCATTTTCTTGGTGAATTGTTTGCCTCTCCCACTATACAGGCATGTATCTTACCTGTGTTACCTGTTCCTACATCCCGGAGTCAGCTCTGTGCACAGACAATAAATGCTTAGTAAATATTTATGACAGTAGTATGGAGAGCAATTGGAGCAACAATAACAGAAACAATAGATGTAGAGCTGATTAACAGGGTGTGTAATGAAACCTAAAGAAGGAAAAGAAAAAAATGTACTCTTGGTTGTGCAACTACAAATTATTGATGTTTGGGTCTTACTCCCCAAATTATGACTTAGTTGGTTTAAGATATTGCCTTTTTAAAAGTGCTCCAAGCTAACTCTAATTTGCAAGCAAGGTTAAGAATCATTGCTGCTGCTGTTGCTGCTGCTGCTGCTGATATCAACAATAGCCATCCTCTACTGCTTACCTGCTATTTACTAGAGAGTATTCTGCGTACTCTACATTTTTTACCTATTTCATCTTTATAATAATCCCATGAAGTAGATACCTCTATCCTTATTTTACAAGCGGGAATATTGAAACAATGATGTGGTACATCACTTCCTTAACATCAACCAACCTGGGCATCCTCAAGCCAGTATTTAAACAACAATGTGACTCTAGGCTCATAACCTTGACTTACAATGACAGGATACATATTACAAGAAGTTGTGTAAACACAGAATTATTTTAAATGTTATTTTAAAAATACCACTCAGCCAAATGATATGGAACACAGGATTCACATATGACAAATGAAGGAGTAAACTTTGTTCAGAGGAAACAAATACCATATTAATATCCCCAAAATAATCCTTTTAGGGAAAACCAGGAAACAAAGAGAGGAGCAGATGGTAATGTGAGGAGAGAATGAGTTTGCAACAGACCAAGCATTACAGTACTTAAATTGAACAATCAGAGGCACTGACATGCACCGTACTCTGTAGAATCATCCCCTGCCCCCCGCCCCCCCCCCGCCCCCGCACATGGCACTGAGTACATGGGACCTAGGAGATCTGTTATCTGGAGTTGTGTCTTCATTCCCCTCTTTTAACCCATGTCTGGGTACCTAGGATCTTGGAATTTGCTGCCTAATGGGCTCCATCTAACTTTCAGAGCTCCTGGGGCTCTTCCCTGGGGCCTTTCTCCCAGTCATGACATGCAAGCTGGTCTTTTAGAGCGATGTAATTTTAATGTGGCCCAATCAACTGGTGAGTCACAGAGTGCCAGAGAAGCCAATTTAGTGTAGGTCTGGAAGGGAGGGTCTTAGTGAGGGCAGTGGGGGATAGGCCTCAAACATCTAATTTCTATTCTTGCCCTAAGGGTGCCCTAAAGATGCACCCGAGGTCAAATTCTAATTCCAGAGATAAGGCTCAGTGTTTAACCTCCAGAAGGTGGAAAGTTAATCTTGAATTCAAGACAGGACCTTAAGATACTTTGTGGTTTTTAGAGTATCTGGCCGACGGCAACATCTTCCCTTTCCTATTCTCAGATTCTCAGTCTTCTCAATGAATTTCAGCAAAAAGGTAAAACTGTTCATTTTGAGTTATTATGAGAAGATGGAAAAGGGGCTTATTTTTTCACTTCTGTGTTTGAAGGACCAATCTGAAGTTGGCCTTTGCCTGGTTATTGGATCTTCACATAGTGGCCTTCTCTGCCCCCTTTAACTCTGACCTGCAGATAAGCAGTGCAATCTTCTGAGCATCATTCAGGATCTTTTAGCAGGTGCTTGGGACTGATGTGTGGGTCACATCCTGAGATTTTTGCATACGTTTCGTTTCAAAAACACAAAGGAGTCAGCCTTGTAAAAGGAAACACTTCCATCAAATAATTTTTTTTGGTAGCTTTCAAATTTAGCTAAGCATTTGTTTCCTCTTGAATAATCAACATTTGGAGAGTCTGAAGTTATAAATGTAAGCTGTTTTTAAATTATGTACAGACTTTCTGCAATTCTTTTCTCTAGGACAAGAGGGTGCATTGTTTTCTCTTTTCAGGTAACTTAAAAACAGCTGAATATGTTGAACTTAATGTGTTTTCTGAGAATGCTGACTTCTTGAATGAGAATGAAAAATATTAAATTTCTGCTTAGCGAATGTTGAGACCATTCAGTCTGATAATGATTTTGCTTTTTAACAGAGCGTATCCCTGTATATTAAAAAAATACACTTAAATTGCCTAGAGCTACCATAAAAGGTAATGACGCAGTGGGTTTACTCACTATTTAGTAGTGCTTTTTATTTGAGCATTTCAAAGTATTAGTAAAAGTATTATATCTCATACATCTATGAGAGACTTAAATAAAAATGCAGTAAATGCAGGTTTGTTAAATGAGAATATCAAAAGTAGTTGTTTTGCTAAAAGTAATTTATGTCATTTTCTCTAGAAAAGGGAAGATGAACAAAATTAGCATTGTTTTGTCTCTGTTATATTTGGCCCAATTACTAAAAACATTTTAAATAGCTTGACCATCATGACAATTGCTCTTGTCTCTAACCATAATACTAAACTTCTGATATATTAAACATACCAAAATATTTTCCAAAGAATATTTCAGTTAGTTTTTATACATTTTGCATTATTTTACCTATTTCTGCCATGGTGGCCATCAGTGCCAACATTAGTCTTCATTTGCATCATTTCTTATTGTAATTATACACAGAATTTATAATATTAACTTCAAAAATTTTTCAAAAAACCTTCCTACTTCCATAGTGTCTCTGGACTTGGTCATGTGATATGCTTTGGCCATTGAGACACCAACAAACATGTCACAAGCAGACATTTGATAAGCATTTGCACAATGGGACATAATCTTATGATTATTGATGTTTGATTGCCAGGCCAGGAATATAAAATGTAATAGGATTTTGTTCATAAGTTTGCAAACGAATTCATACTTGAGAGATAAGTAAGGTCCTTATTGATATGTCACTATAAGGAATTATAAAAGTTATAATATTATAAGATATTAGCTTATCTCTTAAATATGAAAAGACCATGCCTTCTAGAAAAAGACTGTGTGACTTAGAACCTGGCTCCTCCAATTTTGTATATGTGATCTTGGGTAAATCATTTAAACTTTCTGCTCCCATTTCTTCATTTGTAATAGTCATGATAATAGTACCTACTTCATGGGATTTGCAAGGAATTAAATTAGATGACAATAGCAATGGTGCATATAAATGGTACATAAATATCTGTCGAATACATAGAGTAGGATAAGACATGAAGAATTTATGGGGACAGGCTCCTTGCAAATGTTCAAGGATCTATGTTAGTTAAGGAGTCGGATTCTAGAAAACAGAGCCAAAGATAAAGGCTTACAGTAATCACCTCTATTTTAGGGGGAAAAAATCTCAAGGTCAGAAGTAGAGGACAGGGGGAAATCAAACCAAGATAGAAGAGAACCCAAATACAAGAATGGTTTCTCCTGCTGGGCCCATAGGGCTTGATCCTGACTGGAGTAATGTAAACTGTTGCTTAGAACTGTTTTTTCCATGTTGGGTTTTGTCAAATGCCTTTTCTGCATCAGTTGATATGATTATGTGATTTTTGTCTCTCAGTTTGTTTATGTGATGTATCACGTTTATTGATTTGCGGATATTGTATCAGCCTTGCATCCCTGGAATAAATCCCACTTGGTCATGATGCATGATCTTTCTAATGTAATGCTGTATTGCTAGAATTTTGTTGAGGATTTTAGCATCTATGTTCATCAGGGATACTGGCCAGTAATTCTCTTTCTTTGTAGTGTCTTTATCTGGTTTTGGGATTAGGGTAATGCTGGCTTCATAGAAAGAGCTTGGAAGTGTTCCTTCCTCTTGAATTTTTTTGACTGGTCTGAGGAAGATAGGTTTTAGTTCTTTGAACGTTTGGTAAAACTCCCCTGTGAAGCCTTCCAGACCAGGGCTTTTGTTTGCTGGAAGTATTTTTGGTGTTGTTGTTTTTGTTTATTATTGCTTCAACTTTATCAGTAGTTATCAGTCTATTCAGGTTCTTTGATTCTTCCTGATTGAGGTTTGGAAGATTGTATTTTTCTAGGAATATGTACATTTCGTCCAGTATGTTGGAGTAGAGTTGTTCATAGTATTTTTTGACAATCCTTTGTATATCTGTGGAGCTGATTGCTACTTCACCTCTTTAATTTTTGATTTTGTTTATTTGGGTCCTCTATCTTTCTTTCTTGGTGAACCTGGCTAGAGGTTCATCAAACACTAAGGACTCCATCAAAAAACTACTAGAATTAACAAGTGAATTTAGCAATGTAGCAGGATACAAAATTAACACCCAGAAATCTATGGCTTTTTTATATACCAATAATAAACTCATAGAAAGCGAAACTAAAAAAATAATCCCTTTTACCATTGCAACAAAAAAATCAAGATACCTAGGAATAAACTTAATAAGGAGGTAAAAGACCTGTACTTGGAAAACTATAGGACACTGAAAAAAAAGAGTTAGAGGAAGATATAAACAAGTGGAAAAATATACCGTGTTCATGAGTTGGTAGAATCAACATCATTAAAATGTCCATACTACCCAAAGAAATCCATAGGTTCAATGATTTCCCTATTAAAATACCAACAGCATATTTCACAGACCTAGAACAAACTCTCCAAAAATTCATATGGAATAAAAGAAGATCCCGAATAGCTGCAGCAATCCTGAGAAAGAAGAACAAAGTTGGAGGGATCACAATACCAGATATCAAGCTATATTACAAAGACACTGTTCTCAAAACTGCCTGGTACTGGCACAAGAACAGACATATAGACCAATGAAACAGAACAGAGAACCACTATATCGACCCAAATCATTATGCTCAATTAATATTTGACAAAGGAGGCAAGAACATACAATGGAGTGAAGACAGTCTCTTCAATAAATGGTGTTGGGAAAGTTGGACAGATACATGCAAAAAAGTGAAATTAGACTACCAACGCACACATACACAAAAATAAACTCAAAATGGATAAAGGCATTAAACATGGGAAACTAAAAATCTTAGAAGAATCCATAGCAGCAAAATATCAGACATATGTTGTAACAATAGTTTTACTGATTCAGCTCCTAGGGCAATGGAAAATAAGGAGAAAATAAACAAATGGGGCTACATCAAAATAAAAAGCTTCTGCACAGCAAAAGAAACTATCAAGAAAAGAAGAGAGCCCACTGCATGGGAAAACATATTTGCCAATGTTATCTCCAATAAGGTTTAATCTCCAAAATTTATAGGGAACCCATACAATTAACAAAAGAAAGATAAACAATCCAATCAAAAAATGGGCAAATGACCTAAATGGACATTTTTCGAAAAAAGACATACAAAAGGCCAAGAGACATATTGAAAACATGCTCAAAGTCACTAATCATCACAGAGATGCAAATAAAAATGACAATGTAGTACCATCTCATACCTGTCAGAGTGGCTATCATCAACATATCAACAAATGACAAGTGCTGGCAAGGAGATGCAGAGAAAAAGAAACCCTCAAGCACTGCTGGTGGGAATGCAGACTGGTGCAGCCACTGTGGAGAACAGTATGGAGTTTCCTCAAAAAGTTAAATATGGAACTCCCATTTGACCCAGTAATCCCACTTCTAGGAATATATACCAAGAAACCAGAAATACCAGTCAGAAAGGATATATGCAACCCTATGTTCATACCAGCCCAATTTACCATAGTTAAGATTTGGAAACAGCCTACGTGCCCATCAGCAGATGAGTGGATTAGAAGACTGTGGTACATCTACACAATGGAATACTACCCTGCTGTAAAAAAGAAGGAACTCTTACTATTTGCAACAGTATGGATGGACCTGGAGAACATTGTGCTAAGAGAAATAAGCCAATTGGAGAGAGATGAATATCACATGATCTCACTCATTTGTGGAATATAATGAACAACATAAACTGATGAACAAAAATAGAGCCAGAGACACAGAAGAATGGAACAGACTGTCTAGCTTCAGAGGGAAGGCAGAGGATGGGGGAGGTTAAGAGATCAACCAAAGGGCTTGGATGCATGCATATAGGCATAACCAATGGACACAGACATAGGGGGTTGAGGGCATGTGCTGGGACTGGGAGCGGCCAGGGAGACATCAATGGGGGAAAAAGGAGACATATGTAATACTTTAAACAATAAAGAATTTAAATTAAAAAAAAAGAATGTATACCTAAACTTCATCTTCAAAAACCACCCACAGTACTACAAATAAATGTCAGAATGTTTACAAAGTGTAAAAAAGGAAAGAAAGAAAGAAGGAAAATGAGAGAGGAACATTTACCCTCTGGCTCCCATGCCTCATTGATCAAGGCTTGACCTTAGGATGATAACTACCTTGGAACTTGCATGGTTGGACAGTTGAAGCAAAGTGTTGTCAGGGTACACTCGTTTGAAGTGATACCCTAATGGCAAGCTGGAGTTCTTATCTGGGTTCTTGTCTTATGAAGTTTGAAGAATAAAAATTTGTGGACTAAAAAGATTTTAAGCAAAAGCATGGAAACTTATTGTAAGCGTGTACAAATTCCTGCCTGGGAAGGGGCTCTCAAAATGGGGAAGAAAAAACCCAGTGAATCTCTTTGTATAAGGGTTTATAAATGCTGGCAGCTTCTTTGTCTGTATATGCCACTTTCTAATTGGACCCTTCCTCATTTTATGCCCCTCCATGTTTTTATCCTAATTAGCCAGTTTCCCTCTTGTCTGTGTAGTATTCATTTCAGAGTTTCAAAGCCCACCCAGCACTTTCTCCTTCTTCTCCCTCCTTTCTTGTAATATTCTCCTGTCCTCTGTGCTTGTAAGATAAACAGTCTGGTGGTTTGGACCTGGCTCCGTCAGTCCCTCACATGTGCATTTCCTTCCCATGGACCTTACCCTAACTGTCTCTCCTAACTCTGACTCCTCTCAGAAGCATATTGACAAATAGATACATAGACTAAAAGGTAGACTGAGGGAATGCAGAACAGGGGCCCACAGGATGCACTTGTGAACAGGTGGAGGTCACTGCCTTGCAAGTGTCTGTGGCCCTTACATTGCAGAGTCAAAGAGTAAATGAGTAAAACAGCAAAATGGCACATAGAAAGAAGAAGGTGGTAGCATTACTTGGAGAGATAAAAGGGATGAGATAATTTGTTGGAGAAGAGGCAAGGTAAGGAAGTAGTTTAGTAGGTAAAGTACCCACCTTCTGAATGCTTTCCTATGTCATTTTGTTTATATGGCATTTTGTCTATCTTTTGACAGTGAAGTTTGCTTGAAAACAAGGTACAAATTTCTGATGGTTTCTGAAAAAATTTATTACACAGATCCTACTATCAATAAAATTGCCTAATTACTCCTCATGGTAAATATAATTACTTCCCAGTTAGCTCCATCTAGTAATTTAACAAATATAATAGATATAGAACATTTAAAGATTTTGAAACCAACTTGACTGTGGAAATGGGGAGTGCTCTGTAAACATAATAATGTCTCTAATAAACCTAAGCTGGCATCCCGATCCTCATACTGAACTGTGTTTAAAATAAATTAAGTTAGCATTTCTCAATATTTCAGTGAACTATACTTAGACACTTTCAGAACTATCCTGCTAATGAGTAATGATGAACCTGGAAATATGTATTCTATCATCAGAGTCAGAGAAATAATAGTTTTAAAGTATTTGTGGCAAGGCATCAATGAAGAATTTGAAACAAATATATTAAATCTTTGAAATTTAACTCAAAAAATAAAGTAGGCTTTTCTTTTTGGTTTTAAAAATGTGATTTTTCTCCTTCACTTAAACATTTCCCTGAAATCTATTTTCTTTTTTTTTGAAATCCCACTGTAGCTGAAAGAGCATCTGGTTTAGCTGGTGTTTTCACTGAACTCATTGATAATTTAGTGTCATGAAAACAGTGACCATGGCTGTAAAATAGTTCATGTTATAGAAGTTGATGCACTTTTTTTCTGGAATTTAAAAAATCATATATCATATAAACATGTCAGTTTTAAGGAAGACACCCAGAGCTGACACAAAGTGATTAGTTTTGTGTAGCTTTGGCTTGCTAAAATGTATTAATCTAATCAGTTATAATCCATTTAATCAAACATTATAAACTAGACTTGAATAGCAATTTAACATTAGCTCTTCTATGTAATTTTATATACAGTAAATACATTATTTAACAAACAGTCTGGAATACCAAAAAATCATTTAAGTGGGTGTTGGAGACCGGGTGTAAGCTGACATGGTCTTTGCACCCAAAGGGACCAACAAGAATTGGTCCCTTCCCAGGCAGTGTCCCCTGACTTGTTTTTATCTGACTTGTTTTGATCTAACTTGCTTTGATGGCACATTCCTATTGTCAGCAGATGAGTAGAATGAGAGCAACCATTCATAGCTTATCAGAAGTCTGTAAATATTTACCGAGAATTTGGCTTTCTGCTTTATCTTAGAGATTAAGAAGAACAGAGACTACATTCCTCTTTGTTGACCTCCTATTCAGTATTTGTGTATAAAAGGCATTGCGTAGTCAATAAACTTGCCACAGTCTCTCGAAGACTCGCCGCCCTCCCCACCCCGCTGTCCTGTCTTTCTTTCTTTTCTCAATTCCCACCATCCTACCTCAGCCCAGTTCAACCCTCAGGGCTGGTCCCTGACAAATTGGTGCCCGAACAGGGACTTGAACCATGGGATTCCTGAGAAGTATGTGGGTGGCTTTTTTGTTAAGAGGGTCAATCTCATGGTAAGGTTTCTTCTTAAACACACACACACACACACACACACAAGGAAACTTTTTGAGGCGATGGATATGTTTATTGCCTTGATTGTGGTGATGGTATCATAGGTATATGTATATGTCAATCTTACCAAATAGCTTATATTAAAAGGGGCAATTTCTATTTTATATCAATTATACCTAAATAAAGCTGTTCAAAATATTGGAGTTACATACTTCCTAAAATATAGGATATTTTTTAATGCAGATTTATTTTTGAGTATGACATAAATGGGCCTGATCTATCAAAATGCTAAAATTACAATTATTATAAGTTTCCCATTGCTTACTGGTGTGAAATGAAATTGGGATGCTTCTTATTGAATTTTTTAACATTTACTATTTTGATTGCCTTTGATAAATTCTGACCATAGGCACTTTAGATTAAACCACAGTATATCATTTGTTAAATAGTTTTTTTTAATTTTTTATGTTAAATTTCATATTTTATGAGCGGCAAATATATTTTTGGAAGAGTTATATCTAGAACTGTTATCTATGGCTTCTATTATCTGTTATCCTCAGCAAGTTTTTTGGCAGTAAAAAAAGTATCAATTACATAGTTTTCTTATTTCTTAAAAATGGACACACCCCATCTCCATTAGTTTTAATGGAAAGGATTAATCTGATTTTAAAGAAAGCATTGACTCATTCTTAGATAGCTTACCCAGATGGGCAAAAGCAAGGCTCTGAGCTCCAAAGTATTCTGTTGAGGAAGAAACCAACAGAAATCTCTGAAATTTAAAAACAAAAACAAAAAACTAAGGTAATATGTAGATCAGGAAGAAGAAAAAGGAAACAATGCAATATGTTAATTACATAAAGTTAATTGTGTGCTCCTCTTCTCAGACTAATTAGCAAAATAAACACCATTCTATGTCCACTCTTATTGTTACAATTATCACTGTACAGAAATTATTTCTGCATATTAAAATATAAAGCTCAATGGAGCACAAGACTCCTGCTTGAAACATTTAATCAAACAGTGAAGACATCCTGCCTTCCATGAAATGAGAAGCATTAATCAAACTGAAGGAATTGGTGCTTTTGCCCTTTTTAAGTCATCAGAGGCAAAAAATACTTATACATGGAATTATATAGTATCTTCAAATTTCATGTGAGCTACTGTAGGTGTTAAATATACTCTGAAAATTAGCAGGAATTAAGAAAAAACATGCAAAAACTGATAGTCATAATTTTGTGATAGCTAGAGGGGGAAGGATGAGGAGAGGTAGAAGAGAGTAAAAAGTGAGGGTAAATGGTGACGGAAGGAGACTTGACTTGGGATGGTGAACACACAATACAGTATACAGATGCTGTATTATAGAATTGTACACCTGAAACTTATAAAACTTTATTAACCAACTAGAGGTCTGGTGCATGAAAATTCATACACTCAGGGGTGGGGGGCTCAGCCCAGCCTGTGCCCTCTTGCAGTCTGGGACCCCTCAGGGGATGTCCACCTGCCGGCTTAGGCCCGATCCCCCCGGGCCTAAGTGGGCAGTCAGACATCCCTCTGGCAGCCCAGGAGCCCTCGGGGGATGTCTGACTCATGGCTTAGGCCTGCTCCCCACAGGGAGCAAGCATAATCCACGAGTCAGACACCCTTAGCACTGACAAAAGGAGGCGGGAGAGGCTCCCGCCACTGCCACTGCACTCGCAGTTGTCAGCTGGGCTTGTGGCTGAGTGGAGCTCTGCCTGTGGGAGCGCACTGACCACCAGGGGCAGCTCTTGCATTGAGCATCTGCCCCCTGGTGGTCAACACGCGTTATAGCAACTGGTCGTTCCACTGTTAGAGTCAATTTGCATATTACCCTTTTATTATATAGGTTTTCACTCCAATAAGTTCAATAAAAAAAGAAGAAAATAACACATAAAGAGGTTTTGATTTCTTCCTTTTGCATCAGCTATCATTGCACAATCTTAGGAAGAGAAAGTTGCTTCCTTTCAGTTTGTTGTTTATTAAGCAAAATGCTGCTGACAACAGATAGCCAAGCTGAGTGATAAAAATTGCACATATATGAATTCTTCAGTTAAGCAACGTAATTGGGCTGAGGTGTTCTGGTTAACCCATGAATTACTTAAAAGCAGGAAAAGATCATTCCACCTGGTGGAGACATTTATACCAACTTGGGAGATTTTTCTTTGGGGTTAGAGACCGTGATATAGCCATGGAGGTGTCTTACTTTGTAAGTTTTTTGAAATAAGTACTACTTATTTATGGGGAGGAGACATAGCTGTCTTTCACACCATTGTATGGCTAATTTGCTACCTGGAAGGGTGTATCCATTTACACTGAGAATTTCCTGTGGAGCCTCCCCACCATAATCTTCTCTCTCTCCTTGGAGATGAAAGCTCCAGGCCACATTAGTTTAGTTTGTTACCTTTTGATGCTTACCTAAGTCTCTGGACTATTTCTGCTTAAATGTGACTGATAGGCAATGTTGTTGCGTTTTTAATGTTGTTGTTGCTTTTTTCCTGGTTAGCCTTATAGGGAAGAAAAAAAAGTTTTTGGATAACTAATACGTGAAAATTCACCAAAAAATATAAACATTTAAAAGAGACAAATTAAAAAGAGCCACAAACCTGAGTATATCTGCATTGTCAAGTGGCAGTCTAATTTTAATATCTCATTTGTTTACAAAGGAGCAAAGTTTATTGTTAATAGGTACTCTATGAGACAGTTATCATTAAGTGACTTTTTTTTCCTCCAGACATTTCAAATCCTGGTTATTGTTGCTTTATTCAAAGGTGTTGATAGTTGTGTCTGAGTCATGTGGCTGACCCATGGTAATTTGTGATTGGAGGAATGAGATTTATTGCCAGGGTTAGCATTGCATATGGACTGCTATGGGCATTTGGATGGCGTGTCTTAGACTCCTGAGGCATAGATAAGCTCATCTGAAATTGCATCTGGATTACCGGACTAGAATAAAGCAAAGCAGAGATGTGCAATGGAAATAGGGAACAAAGCAGGTAACTACACACTACTTTTACAGTAATGTTATACCAGACTTAAAAGATACATAGAGGATAAGACAGACTGCAGAGTTTCTAAGCAGGAATGGCAATTGGATTGTATTGTAGAGAAGGATCTCAATCTACCCTTTAATATTCAATCTAGAGCACAAGAATGATGTCCACATTTTATAAATAGATATAGCATCTTTTCTGGGGACTGCAAAGCCTGCAATAGAAAGCTTCATTTCTTATTACTATTTACAAGTCTAATGCATGACTTTGGGCAAGTCTAATGCATGACTTTGGTGCTTAATGTATGCTTTCATGTGTCCATGTAAGAAACGTCCAAACTTGTAAAGAATTCTATAAGAACTTTATTTGAGTCAAACTGATGACAATTGCCAGGAAGCAAGATCTCAAATGCTCTGGAGAGTGACAGTTTTTCAGTGTTCTTTTATGCATTTGGAATTAAGGAAGATTACATGCAGGTGGGAGAAAGCAAGGCGGGCGTTGGACTAGAGGATAGTTAAGATTCCGTGCTCTCTTGTGGATGATTGTGCTTATTTCAAAGTTGTGTTAATTTACATGCATAAAAATAATGGCCAGGGCTTGATTAAGGCAACAATAAACCTTTTACTAAGAAAGTTATAGGCTCTGTGTGACTACCCACCAGTTAGGAATTTATGATCAGATCATTCTCAATTTACCTTTTTCATCCATAAAAAAGGATGAATTCTTCAGTTCAGCAACATAATTGGGCTGAGGTGTTTATGTTCAAAGGTTATTTCTTGGACTTGTAGGGATTTTTTTTTATGTCACATCTTTCAATCAATAATAAAAATATTATCCATTGTATGTATCAGGAACTAAGTGTTTTACACACCAAAAAGGGAGTGTGGTTTTTCCACACAGTGACCTCATGAAGTAGGTACTTTTATCAGCTCTATTCTGCAGCTAAGGAATCTGAGATACAGAGCTAGTAAGTGGGGGAGGTGACAGTCAAACCCAGGGAGGCAGACACCATAGTCTTAACTACCTTATCACTTACCTAGGAAAGAGAGGTGTTTTGTTTTTCTTTATTTCATGTGCACCTTAGTTTATAATCATTGCTTTGTACATAGTATATGTTTAACACATGATAATGCTACTTAGTTTCTGCATGTAACTTCCCCTTGGAGGGTAAGTTGCAGGTGGACCTCCAAATTTCCCCCTCATATCCTCTGCCCAATCGATAGGCACTAAATATTTGACAGATCACAATTTTAAAGTCTTGCTATAGAAAATGAATTAGTGTTCTTACTTTCAGAGCTAATATTCTAAATCCAATTAGTTTTATGCAAATACATATCAATACAACTACAAGTTGCATTGGGTATAAATGGTAACATTGATAAGTTTATAAGCATCACAACCATAAATATTTCATGTAGCAGAGCAGAATATAAAACAGAGTGAAAAGATGATAGACAGATAGATAGAGAGATAGATTTAATATAAGCAAAGGGCAAAAGTAATATATCAAAAAGAAAACGTAGCCTAATATGTCTTGATTGGTTGAGTATCACCTCATGAACTAGAAAGTCATGGTTTGATTTCAGGTTAGGGCACATGCCCAGGTTGCAGGCTTGACCCCCAGTAAGGGGAGTGCAGAAGGCAGCCAATCAATGTTTATCATCTTCCTTCTCTCTGAAATCAATAAAAACGTATTATTTTTTAAAAAAAGAAAATTTAGAGAGCATCATTCAGAGAAATTGTCCTAGAAGATTTTTAAGTTGTTTGTCTGAAAATTGGAGAATATTTTAATTTGAAGTATTGTTGCAAATTTAGGTAAATTAGTATTCCTGAATATTCTTGGCTCAGAGTAAATGCTTAATATTTTTAATTCATATACTTTCTTCCTTGCATATTTGCCCTAACACATAATAAGATCATTTCTTCAAAGACACTATAGACTATAGCATGTTTTAGATGCTATTTCAACTCTTTAGGTTCTAAGAATATAATAACACCCATCTAGTCAGTTTCCATGTATTGTTAAGAATTTAGAAAACATATTTCATGAAATAAATGTTCTTTTGCTGCAATAATATATCTATTTCATTTTATATACATTTATATATTTATGTATATTTCAGATATTTTATTTTATATTTATATATTACATTTTATATATTATATTGTTATATATTTCATTTAATATTTTAATTGCAGCATTTCAACAAAGTTTTAATTACATACCTCATTTTTCCTAGTGTTTTATATAAGTCAAAATTTTTAATTTGATGAAATATTTTAACATAAGCCATTAAACAAAAAAGCCCACCTGTTATGTTTGTTTTTATTTCAATTAATGTGGCCTATATTTGATAAGTTTAATCAGTACTACCAAATCATTAATTCTAGGTTAGAATTATAAAGCATTGTTAAAGGTACTCACAGCAGTTAGGATTTACTTGATTAGGTAATTATAAGAAAATGAACATTTTTTTTGTTTCTGTGTGAATAATGAAGTCGTTTAAAATGTTTAATGGAACTAAAGCGATAATAGCGATGCTGTAGAAATATAGATGGCATTATTATTGCAAACACATTTCATCTTAAGCTTTGGAGATGATTCATTTCTTTATTGGAGCTCTTTGTTTTAGAGAATTTCAAATTGTATATTCTGTAAAACACATGCATTTTATCTCAGAACAATACTGGAAGAAAAAATTCACATCTTAATTTTTAGACATGTTGGACAACTGGAATCTATGAATCTTAAACAGAAAATAAAGGTATTTATTTGATTAATTGAGAGTGATAATGGTATTTTAAGATGCTTATTATTCCTTTGTTCCATTAATAAGCATAAAAATACATTTTCTACTTTCTTTTTGTGTTTAATTATTTTTATCGATTGATATATATTGACTTTATTGGTGTGACATTGCTTAACAAAACCACACAGGTTTCAAGTGTATAATTCTATAACATCTTTGCCTATTGTATTGTGTGATCATTGCCTAAAGTAAAGTCTCTTTCCATCCCCATTTAATCCCCTTTGCCTTCTTCCACGTCACAACACCCCCATTTCCCTCTGGCTATTACCACACTATTGTCCGTGTCCATTTTTACATAGGGGCACTTGGGCTGCTTCCAGATCTTGGCTATTGTAAATAGAGCTACAAGGAACATAGGTGTACATATGTATTCTTTGAAATTAGTGTTTTAGATTTCTTTGGAAATATTCCCAGAAGTGGGATGGCTGGGTCAGTCAGCTGCTACATTTTTAATTTTTTCAGGAAACTCCATACTGCTTTCCACAGTGGCTGCACCAGTCTGCATCCCCACCAACAGTGCAGACATTTTTGTCCACATTCTCACTAGCACTTGTTTGTTGATTTATTGAAGGTAGCCATTCTGACAGGCCTGAGGTGTTATTCTGACAGGCCTGAGGTGTTATCCGATTGTGATTTTAAATTCTATCTCTCTGATAATTAGTAACATTGAGCATCTTTTCATATGTCTATTTACATCTGTAAGTCCTCATCCTTGTTGGAGAAATGTCTATTCAGATCTTTTGCCCTCTTTTAAATTGGATTGTCGTTTTCTTGGTATTGGGTTGTATAAGTTCTTTCATTTGGGGCATATTTCTTTGTCTCCCCATTTTGTCTGCTTTTTTGTGTTTGACTGTATATTAGATAGATCTGCTATGACTTGAAAGCTTGTTATCAGGGCTTTCTGATATAAGTGCCTTGTGAGGGTTGGTTGCACAATCTTCTAGATCACATTTGCGAGGTGTTTTATAAATATTTCTTATGTGGGTCATGTTCCCCCTCCTACTGTAGTTGAGTCTTGAATGTTATTGGTCCATTTGTGGGTGGAGTTAATCCTCAGGTCGGCTAACTATAGAGACAGGCCTCTTTCCCTGCGAAGAATGGTTGTTCAGGGGCTGCCCCCAAAGTGGAGTTGTTCCCAGAAGGTTCTGGTGCCTCCTTAAGTCCTTTTTGGCTATTCCATTTGTATGGCTAGTTGGGTTGATTGCTGACATGATTTGAAACCCGCCTGTGGTTGTGTTGGTTCTGGGCCCACTTGGTTGGGGTTCTGGTGCAGGTGTCAGACATTTTGTATAACCAACCTTTGGCTACCTGTTTGGAGCTACCATGCTATTCCCTGATTGTGGCTGTGCCTACTGAGCCTGGGTATGCATGGGAGGGGTCAAGCAGTGTACCAGGGTCAGCTTCCTGCAGCTTTGAGCTGGGGACAGATCAATGAAATGTCCAAGGTTTTCTGAGGTTGGCATCCATCTGTTGGATGCTCTGACAACTCCCTCAGGTTTCCTCAACTTCCCCTCAGAACCTTTTGAAGACTGTAGAATGGGTCCACGTTACCTGTGCCCCACTGTCTCTTTAATGGTAGGACAGGGCTAGAGGGGGTCTCTATTTGGGGGCAGTGTTGTCAGACATTCAGTGGGGAGCATGTGGCCCCTACTTCATTGTCCTACCACTCAGTCTCTGCTAGAGTCTCCAACTCCATATCCTCCAGAGGGGGCGCACCACCCATTCACGTTGGGTGCAGGAGCAAGCTCAGCAGGGTGGACTTGGGAAAACAGATCAAGGTCTTCCCTGAGGGGTGGCATTGGCCAAGCCCATGAAGGGGGAGTAAGTTATATGCCTCCTCTTATCTGTGTAGCTGTGCCTGCTGGAGCCCTGGATCTGAGCCTCTGAGGGAGACCCACTTGGGAGGTCCTAGCTCTGAGCAGTATTTCCTTCCCCGCACTGATCTGAACTCAGCAGGGCGGGGCCACCACAACTGGGGAAGATAGAACGAACAGTCTTCTGTTGTGGGTGGTGCTGGTCTAGCATGCAGTTTCGGGGAAAGACTGGCTCCTGTGTCAACTTCTCACAGTTCAGTGTTTGTTTGTGTGTCTGCCTGTAGTTTTTCCAGAGAAAGAGTGCACCAAGGGTCCCTGTTGGATGCAGACAACAGTCCTTTCTGCTGGACTCAAGCTTGGCAGGGTGGTGTCACCAGAATTTGGAGGACCTGGTTAGTGCACTCTTCCAGCTGATGATGTAAGAATAGGAATGCCCGACCTAGGAAGATGGCACCTGAGGGCAGTGGGGAATATTAACTCAGGACTGAGACCTCCGTAGCTGATTCTTCAGATATTTCTTCAGGGCCATGCCACCCAGGTCTTCTCTTTATGATTCAGTATGCCCTGATTCACCTTCCCTCCACTGGTGTCCCGGTGAGTGCCTGAGAGCAAGCTCATGTGTGTTGACCTTTTAGAAGGGCACCTTGGATTCTAGCAGACTCTCTCTTTGTCTCACCAATTTTCACTGCCAGATGCTATGCAGGCTCCTCTTCTAGCACTGGTGCTCTGGATTGGGGGTCCTCACTTAGGGTTGAGACTCCACACTGCTCAGGAGGGGATGGGGACTTTCGCAGCAGAGATATCCCTCTGGCTTCTCAGCCACCACACATGGATGCAGGGGCCAGCCCTCTCTTTATCTCCACACTTCTTACCAGTTTCTATGTAGCTTCTTCTATAAATCCTTGAATATAATACTCCTGTTCAGTTGTCCTTCAGTTAATCATGCAGACTGATTGCTCTATAATACTATATAATAAAGAGGTAATATGCAAATTGACCATCACTCCAACACACAAGATGGCCGCCCCCATGTGGACACAAGATGGCTGGCAGGGGAGGGCAGTTGTGGGTGATCAGGCCAGCATGGGAGGGCAGTTAGGGGCAACCAGGCTGGCAGGGGAGGGCAGTTAGGGGCAATCTGGCCGGCAGGGGAGCAGTTAGGTGTCGATCAGGCTGGCAGGGGCGTGGTTGGGGGTGATCAGGCTGGCAGGCAGAAGTGGTTAGGGGCAATCAGGCAGGCAGGCATGCAGGCAGGTGAGCAGTTGGGAGCCAGCAGTCCTGGATTGTGAGAGGGACTGCCCATTTAGGCCCAATCCTGGTGGGCAGTCGGACATCCCTTGAGGGGTCCCAGATTGGAGAGTGCAGGCTGGGCTGAGGGACACACACACACACACACACACACCCCATGCACAAATTTCATGCACCGGGTCTCTAGTTTAGCTATAAATCCAGTTTGGCTTTGGGAGGAGGTGATTGCAGCTTCCACATACTCTGCAGCCATCTCAAAACTCCAAGTTTTCTAATTCCTATCTAAGAAACATAACAATCTACATTTTAGATGTTTATAAGCTTATTATAGCCTCTTGATTAATGCAGTCCATTATTTCTCACAATTTGTAATGGACTTCCAAATAATATTCACCTTTGAACCTTTATTTGATGTCTATTTCAATTTCCTAGTATAAGAGTAGATGGATTACTACTTGAAGTTCATTGTAAATTGGCTTCATTCCCTTTGAAAGCTTCAGACCTGATGGCTTTAATAACAGTTTATAGTCATTTTGGATCCATTTTCTCTTGATGGGTAGACACAGTTCCACAAGTCAAGCTGGAGGCCTTGACTTCTCTGCTCCTTGTCAGTAGATTCTT
The DNA here is from genome assembly GCA_026230045.1 of Corynorhinus townsendii. NCBI lineage: Eukaryota > Metazoa > Chordata > Mammalia > Chiroptera > Vespertilionidae > Corynorhinus > Corynorhinus townsendii. The sequence goes on from JAPDVU010000004.1 coordinate 136,061,065, forward strand.
TTCCTAGATTTACATATAAATACATTTCCCAGAGGCAACATTTACAACATTTACTCATGACAGCAATGGTCCTTGGGAACTTCACATACAGTAGTTACATGTCATTCTGGAGAGGATATTGTTGATTGCCTGTCATGCCTACTGCATAGATGCCATTCAGAGGGTTATTTGTTATTTTAATACATTAGAATCTGAAACATTAAAGTCAATTAACCCAACAGGGCCACAGTATGAGTCAGGCTCAAATGAAAGTTTCAGGTGCTACGAGTGATAACTGCCATTAAAAACGATGAAGAGCTTAGTACCAATGACGGAACTGTGCAATTAGAATTATTTGTTGTTCTGAGTATCCACACTCACCACGTTTTCAATTTCTGAATAACTGTAAAATTAGTATTTTCAAAATGTCTGGAAATACACTCTCCTCCCTTGTTAACATCCAATATCAGAATAAGGAAGTATTACATAAAGCATGCCAGTGTGGGAGCAGAAATAATCCACTGATATGAAAAAGAATTACAAAAGGTAAAAAAGCCAGCTTTTGAGGGTATATTGGGATAACTTAGACATTTCATTTAGTAGAGTGCCAAGAATAAGTTTACATACTTTACCAGAATTTTACATACTATTTTTACACACTGGAATCTTATATTGTGTTTATATTTGAATCTAAAAATCTGAAGCTAAATGTGCTTTGATAAAGAGTTTGAAAGTGAGAAGTATCTCTGACCTTGGGATATTTTATTTTCTGAACATTGAGGTTTGTCCCTCAGAGAATAAGTTCATTGGGGCTGTATAAAAAACTCAACCCTGGATACTTTGAAAAATAATTTATTTGGCTTTTTCAACTTTGAGGTCAGTCAAGGCAGACAGATGCCAAAAATAAATATTTTCATTATGAACTTTTAAATTTGAGAACAAAATTTTCTCTTAAAATATTTTAATTATTATTTAATTAAAAATAGGTGGGGTTTCTCTTTTTATAGTATCACAAGTCCATATGTAGATAGAATACTTTAAACTTTAATTTTTTTCTCTGTTAAGTATATATGTTTCTAATCACGTATTCACTGGTAGTTACTTTTGTGTGACAGAGCCCATTTTCATCCCAATTTTATTATTTCTATTTCAGCTTCACTTAGTTAAGAAGAGAAATACAGTGTCTCTTTTTTGTACTGTCACTGATTAATTAGCATGGCTTATAGCACTCATGTAGGCTCTCTGAGAAAACTGAAGTAGGTGGTCAACTGCAGTTCCAGGAGAGAAAGTGACAGATGAAAAACAACAACAAAAAAAACCTTTTAGTTCTAGTATGAGAATTCTCTCTCCCTTTTCTTCTCCCTCAGCCTGGTATGGTTCCCAAGGCAAAACTGCCTTCCTACTGCCACAGTGAGCCAATAAGATCCTCAATGTGTACTACGCCTACCCAGTTATCCTAAACTATCAGCTATCCACAGAACACTCTCGACAAGAGATGGAAGCAGAGTTTCCTGCATTTCTTCAATAAGCTAATTAGAGAAATATTATTATAGTAAAAAATAGGAATGAAACTGCTCTTCAGAAACAATAGAAAAACTATTAACATGTTTTCCAGAATTACTTCTTTCTTCATTGGTAGGCATTCTTCTCCCCCCTTGTTTCTGTTGTGGTCAAGTCTATTCAGCTGGCATAAGTAAACAGACATGATAACCTGATGCAAAAGAAGGCTTGGATCTTGATCATATTTAAGTTGTTTTCATTATTACTTGCCTCAATGAGTTGAGAACTAAGGATGTCACATACTATAAAGTGAAATTTAGTGTGAGATCTAACTGGCATATAATTTTGGAAAAGAAATGTTTAGTTTAGCAAAACAGCTGAGAACTCTTTACTGTCAGTGAAGTTCCAAGTGAGAATGCACAGTAGGAGCTTTGGATAAGGTCTTTCAAGACCCATGACATAATAAGCTTTGAATAATAAGTAATTGATTTGAACATCATATGTGGGTAGAACCGGCTTTAACAGTAAGTGTGGATTATACCCTCAGAATCCCGAACAGGGCAAAGAAAGATGGGGTTAGTATGTACAAGGAGTTCCAAGGGCTGAAGACTTAGGAAATTTTAGGCACAGAGTTCTGGGTAACTTTCCAGGAATGTTAGGAAAACTCTTGATTAATAAAGAAAATCTCTCTTCACAAAAGATGACAAGCAGAGTCTGAAAAATTGAGACCCCTATTTGAAAAGCAATAAACACTAATGCAGATCTGTGTAATAGTTTCAGTGTCTTGGTTTTATTTGAGGGTAATTAATAACAAACAAACCACAAAGTCTTCTAAAGAAACGTTTAAGAGAATAAATCTGGAAAAGGGGTATAGATAAAGAACAAATAGCACCATGCAAATTTTATTGTATAATAAGAATGACTTTGAATGATACCATTTTGTAGTTTTTGGAGTCTGTGTTAAACTATTTTAATGTAGTTTTTGGAGTCTATATTAAACTGTTTTAATGTTTCCTCTCCATCGGGATAGCAGCTAGAACTCACTTTGTAAAATAAAAGGAGAGGGGTTGACTAATAGAAACAGTATAACAAAAGTGGTTGACAGGGGATAGGTGGTTGGGGTGGGGTTAGAAATTGGAAGAGGTTGGTAAAAGGGTACAACTCATTTCAGTAGATATAAACACAGATTAGGCAAGTCACAAAGCTGGTAGCAGAGAAAATAAAAATACACGAACTAAGAAGTCATAAATAAAAACATGGGAAGCTAGAATAGGGCAATGAACTTGACAGGCAGGAGGGTTAGATTCTCTTTTTATTTCTGGCACAGTATTTTGTGATTAAACATTTATTTGGTGTTCCATAAATTTGTTCTTTGGCACACATGTGGTGTGGTTGATTTTGCAGAAAAACATATGCTTATTTCTCACACATATACATAGTGTATTCTATTAACATCTTTATGGTTTACATTATGATAAATAGATTCTGATTATATTCATTAATGCTCTACATCTACTTTATATCTTTTGTATTTTCTTTTTTTAAAATATATTTTTATTGATTTCAGAGAGAAAGGGAGAGGGAGAGAGAAATAGAAACATCAATGATGAGAGAGAATCATTGATTGTCTGCCTCCTGTAGGCCTCCCACTGGAGATCGAGCCCGCAGCCTGGGTATGTGCCCTAACTCAGGACTGTACTCCTCACCTCCCAGTTCCAAAAGCTGATGCTCAACCACTGAGACACACAACCAGGCCTTTTGTATTTTCTTTTGACTTCATTTCCAGTCCATTACATTTAGTGAGACACGTTCTCTTCTTTAAATTCATTTAAATTTCTACTCAGCAAAAAGCTATTTGGGGAAAACAGTATAATATATTAGCTATCGTTTCTTAAAAATTTTCACAACAAAAGTTTATTATATCACTGCCAAATATATATCCCCAATACTGTTTTATGCAATGTACTGTAAGCTTTCAGATTTGTTCTTGCAGATGTTGAACAAATATATACAACTAGGTTTCTATGTGTTAATATATAGAAACATTAAAATAGGGGTAAGCCATTTAGGATGTAAAATAATGGAACTTGCTGACTAGATGAGGACAACTTGGAACTTACAGAATTTTAGCAATGAATTCAAATACATTTTTTGGTTTTTAAATTTTGTTTTGGCTTTTAAATATAAATCTTTGAATACTTTATAGATTCAAATCCTTGAATTTATATAACTTAACCAATATGTTGCTCTGGATTTTAGATTATAATTTATATTTGTATAATTTTATTTTCTATTAGCAATTTAAAGAACTTACATAATACCAGAGGCCTGGTGCACGAAATTCATGCATGGGATGGAGGGTGTCCCTCAGCCAAGCCTGCACCCTCCAAACTGGGACACCTTGAGGGATGTCTGACTGGCTTAAAGGGACATCCCTAAACGGGCAGTCGGACATCCCTCTCACAATCCAGGATTGCTAGTTCCCAACCACTTGCCTGCCTCTGCCTGATTGCTCCTAAACACTTCTGCCTGCCAGCCTGACCACCGGCTAACCACTACCCTGCCAGCCTGATTGATGCCTAACAGCTCCTTGGCTGGACCGATTGCCCCTAACTGCCCTCTCCTGCTGACCTGGTCACCTCAAACTGCCCTCCCCTGCCAGTCTGATAGTCTCTAACTGTCCTCCCCTGCAGCCCTACCCCCCCCACCCCCCAACTGCCCTCCCAGGCTGGCCTGGGTTCCCCCAACCCAAATGTCCTCTCCTGCAGGACTGGTCTCCCCCCAACTTCCCTCCCCTGCAGGACTAACTGGCCTCCCTGCTGGCCTGATTGCCCACAACTTCCCACCCCTACAGACCTTGTCTCCCCCTACTGCCCTCCTCTTTCAGCCCAGTCACCCCTAACTGCCCTCCCTGCAGGCCTGGACCCCTCCAACTGCCCTCAACTGCTGTCCTGGTCCCCCGCAACTGTCCTCCTCTGCTGGCCCGGTCACTCCTAACTGCCCTCACTACTGGCCTACTCACCCACAACTGCCCTCCCCTGTAGACCTGGTTCCCCACAACTGCCCTCCCCTGCAGGCCTGTTCCACCCCCCCCCTCACTGCCCTCCCCTGCAGGCCTGGTCTCCCCCAACTGCCCTCCTCTGCTGGCCTGGTCACCCCTAATTGCCCATAACTGCCCTCCCGTGCAGGCCATCTTGTGGTGGCCATCTTGTGTCCACATGGGAGTGGCCATCTTGTATCCACATGGGGCAGCCATCTTGTGTCTTGGGGTGACAGTCAATTTGCATACTACTCTTTTATTAGATAGGATTAGCTTAAAGTTTTATGCCTATGACTCTCTTGTTACTTTGCAACAAAACTTCACAACACACTATTTCAAATCATGTAAATCAGTATTTTAAATTTTAATCAATTTCTGGTCAATATGTTTACTTTGGGGGGCATTTATCATTGATGAACTGAAATGGTATGTTTACCCCAAATTAAATATATTTTTGAAAATAGATGTTACCTTAAGATAACAAAAATACCTACCACAAAAACCTTCACAAAATAAGAACCCACACAAGAATAGTATGCATCTAAAGCTCTATTTAATATCTACAATATTGAATAATACTATTGGACAAGAGAAAAACCTTTAAAAAATTATTCCCAAACAGAAATAGAATCTAGACTACCATTCTATCTACTGAGACAGTCTTAAATTTCTATAGTTCCTGCTGCGCTGAGACCTCAGTTCTGACTTTGAATCTCAGAGTTAATCAAGGAGAGCAAAGAATATATCCTCCTGTTTCTTGTGACTTGAAATTAAGGCAACTTAGAATGAGTACTTGGGATGGGTGGTGGGTGGGGAATGATTAACCCAGGAACTTAGGTGCATATATTTATAGCCCGTGAACACAAACAATAGTGTGGTGAAGGCCTGGGAGGGGCAGGTGCAGGGTGGAGGGGGTCAATGGGGAAAAAGAGGGGACATCTATAATACTTTCAACAATAAAGATAAATAATAAAAAAATAATGACTACTCTTTAGGAGAATATCCCATGTAAAGACACAGACACAGAAGGGGAAAGTTCATTGTGATGATAGAGGCAGAAATTGAAGTTCCATGGCATCAAGCCCAGGATTGCCAGCAAAGCACAAGAAATTAGAATAGGCAAGGAAGGATTCTCCCCTAGAGGCTTCTGAGGGAACATGGCCCTGCCTACACCTTGATTTTGAACTTTTAGCCTCCAGAACTATGAGATAATATATTTCTGATTCTTTTAAAAGAATGAATACTCTTTTAAGAGGTCTTTCTCCTGCAGGTTATTACTGCTTACAGAATCAGTACTTCACAAGTATTTGGGATTGAATTGGGTTCAATGAAACAGGGGAATGATGAGCACCTGGTGGCAGACAGGCTGACCCAGGTGAATTTGAACGGTGGCTTGGGATGGAATGAGTAAATCTGGCACACATCCTGATGGCCACTCCCTTTGAGCAGGTGGCATGTCCCCAGCCATGTAAGCAATGCTGTCTCCCAGGTTCAAGCTCTGTCACTTGCCCAGAAGACTGTAGGGATCACGTTTAATTCTCTAATCCAATTTCCTCCTTCAGCCAGAGTGATATTTTTTGCAATGTAAATCAGCTTGCTAAAATTTTTTCCCAGTTCTTATGCAGAGCTCTTAGAATAAAGACCAAAATCCCTGGAGGAACTACCAGGCCCTACAGGATCTGCCCCTGCCCATCTCCCCAGCTCCTTTCCTGCTCTGACAGTCCTTCACTTTTCATCCCCATCTCTCCTGTGTACCAACTTCTTTCAGATCCTGGAACCTGCTGGGTTTCTAAGTAAGCTGGCCTTTACCTGGAATTTGCCTTGTGTTTTGAAGGCTCTCAGTCCTCTCTGCCTAGCTAACTTTTACTCCTCTACATCTCATCCTGCACCCCAGTTCCCACCTGAGGCCCCTGATGGGTTCAGGATCTTCTCAGACAGCTCTCAGTGAACCTTGAAGGATGCCATATTTTGTCATTAGATATGTGTTAAGGATTAATAAATATGTCTTTATGAGTAGAGAGTTATTGCCTTGTCCAGCTAGCCTCTCTTCAAATGGAAGAAGTATATTTTGTCTTTTCACAATAAGAATGTATTCCTCTCCTCATCAATAAAGACAGACAGACAGACAGACACACACACACACACACACACACACACACATACACACACATACACATGATGTGGAAGCCACATGCATGTCTGTCAATGGATGAATAGATAAAGGAAGTGTTGTGATGATATAAATATACGGGAAGATAGTACTCAGCCTTAAAGAATGAAGGAAATTCTATCATATGTGAAAATATGGATGAACCTTGAGGACATTCTGCTAAGTGAAATAAGCCAGTCACAGAAAGACAAATACTGCATGACCCCATCAATGCACTACCTAGAATAGTCAAACCCATAGGAGCAGAAGGGAGAGAGTTGGTTACCAGGGACTGGGGTAATGAGAAATGGGGACTGGCTGATCCAAGGAGCATAAAGTTTCTGCATGTGAAATGAAAAATTTTTACAGATCTGCTATACAACGTTGTGTTTGTAGTTAATGATAGTGTACTGTTCATTTAAACATTTATTAACAGGATAACATCTCATAATATGTTTTATTTTTGGTGCAATAAAAAAAAATATAAGGATTGCTAGAGATCAAATCCCATTGTCCATAATATGAGTAAATGGGTCAATCCGAGCAATTCAGAGACTTCCCTCAATATTTTTGGAATTGGAGGAAAGGGAATACAGTCCCTATTTGGTGCAAGAAGCTTGTGTACAGAGGAGTGTATGAAATCAACATGTTAAATGTGGAAACGGTCTAGTGGACATTACAGTTTACCCCGAAGCCACCTGCAGTTGTGTAAATCAATAAAAATTCTATTTTGACTTCTGGTTAAGTTATTTGGGTTTCTTTCAGTGGTAAGGAATGATAATAATAACAACATCAACAACAAAAACATTTGTTATGAGACTATAAATGCCACGAGGGCTGGAATCTTGTCTACCTAGCTCAGCAAAAGTAGTTAAAAGAATACATTTATTGCAATTTTCAATTCATTTTTTTAATTTCTAGTAGACAGAAACTATAATTTATTTTTAATTTTTATGTGGACTAAATGCAATATATGTTTGAGGTATTTCAGGGTTGCTGAATTTAAAGAAAAAATATATGTAATTTTCTGTGTGAATTAATAAAATTATGCATGTAGAGAGAAAATGATTTACAAAAACATATAGGTAATAATAAAGACAAGCCTGTTAGTGAATTTTTTGAAGTTTGGACAAATCAGCTTTTTGTGTTTGAAGCACAGATTTAGGATGGCTTGAATAAATTGCTAAATGGTAAATATTTACTATCTGGCTGTTTACACAAAGAGTTTGCGGTCTTGTGCCCTAGAGGAGCACCAGCAAACTCCATTAATCTATAAGTGGATATTATTTCAACTCCAATGAGCCCTTTAAATTATCTGTCATGCCCTGGCCAGTGTGACTCAGTTGGTGAGTGTTGTCCCATGCACCCAGAGGTCCATGGTTCAATTCCTCGTCAGGGCACATGCCCAGGTTGTTGGCTCAATCCCCAGTAGGGGGTGTGCAGCCAATCAATGATTCTTTCTCTCCCTTTCGGGTCCTCTCTCTCTCTCTCTCTAAAGTTAATAAAAAACATGTTTTAAAGAAGTTTTAAAAATAAATAATCTGTAAGATACTAGTTTTTGTAAAAATAGTTACAGTAGTTCCAATCATGTTGTGCCCAGATTCACAACTTTTCACATTAATAAAAGTTATAGATCACTTATATACAAAGGGGCATATACTATAAAATCAGCTTTAGGAAGACTGACCTGTCATTTCGTAAAGTATTTTGAACACCCCCAAACATTGGCGTCTTGAAGTGTTATTTAGGTGAGAAGAGCACAAAGCAGCTGCCTTCTGCCTGGGGCCCTGCAGGTTGTTTCATGTGGACCAGCAGCCAGGGACCCGCCAGCCTGGAGTCTTAAAGTCACTGCACGCGTCACAGCTGTAGGTTTTCTGTCTGTGAGACTGAGAAAGCACCTGTGCAATGCATGCCAGGAAATATGTTCCCATGAAATAGAGATTAGGTGTGTGAGAGTCCTTTGTTATCCTTCTATCAATTTGGGGCTAAAGACTGGGAAAGAGTGTCAGGAAGAAAAATTTCCTGTTAGATTTAATTCAGTCAAATCAGGACAGAGAATCCAGACAGGACTTAGATTAGATTTCTTCAGGGCACATATGCGACTGCCTTCCGGCTGTGAATGATGCCTGCTTGGGCCATGTGTTCATTCCACCATTTGTGAGATTTATGTCGCCTTCTTCCCTCCAAAGTGCTGAAGATGCGTGGTGGAGAAGTTTAAAGTTACTGCAGCAATTTCTTTTAGTTGCATATTAAAGCTGTAATGCCTTATCTAGGAGGCGGAGCTGTGAGTCTCTGCGATGTCTAGCTTAGAATTCCCTAGGGAAGTGACAGAGACATAGGAGTTTGCCAGTTTATAGAGCTGGTGAATTTTGTGTAGCTCCTCAAATATTACTGTGAATTCTTAAAGCTGCAAGTGAAAGATTTTAGTGTCGTCATAGAGTAAACCTAAATTTTGGAATGATTGCCTTATCTGTGCCTTGTGGAAATGGATACATTGTCTCCCCCCCCACCCCCCACCCCCCCGGACTAGCTCTGAGATCATGAGCATAGAAGGGAGACCACTCTGTTTGGATAGGTCACAAAACACAGCTGGCTGCTGACCAATCAGGCTATTGCAGTCACACAGACTGGGTTTTTGATTAAAACAAAACAAAACAAATAATATAACCAATTTTCATTGTAAGTAATGAAAAAAGAAAAGCAAAAGATAGCCATAGAATGGTAAAGGAATGGGACTTTTTTACTATATGGGATAAAAAAGGGCCTCAGACTGGTTATTGTCTGCACCTAATACAGATGCAGGAAAGAAAATGGTCCAAGTCACCATGTGGCATTAAAATAAGGGAGGTCCAAGCTCAGTGAGGGACGATAGCTTGGGGCTCTTTGTAATCATCATATTCTACCTTCTCCAGGTTGTATTTTCTGCTTGGAACTTGGTGTGGAGTTATTCTTGTACATGTCTCAAAACCCCAAAAGAGAAATAAAGAAAGAAGTTGCAGTATTTCTGAGCAAAATAACATAAGGAGCCGAGGAAAGACTCATTACACATTGTTGGAAGCAGGTTCTTTTCTGTTTATGGGAAAACAACGCATAAACAGAGCTCTAGGTCAGCTGTTTGCTGGTTGAAAACATCTCCAGTCTTGTAAGCACTTCACAGTAGCTCCTTTGAGTGACCTCATCTTGTCACACTTGAAAGTTTTGGGTTGTTCTCTGTTTTCCTTTCTATATACCCACTGCATGAAAGATTTCAACTTCCCAGATAAATTGCAGTCATCTGTTTCTGGTGGTGGTGGTGGTGTGTGTGTGTGTCGGGGGGGGGGGGGGGGGGGCGGGGACTTACGGCATGAACCTTGTAAAGAAAAGCCAGGTTTACTGATATTTTCTTCTTTTTGGAGTTTATAAGATCATTCCTGGTGAGGCTGTGCTCACCCCTGTCAACATCAGTGAAGTACCAGTGACCTCAAAGACCAGGTATTCTGTTTGTAGCTTCTTGAGTTCATCAAGTTTTTTTTAAGTGGATACCCAAAACTTAGTTGTTTTTTTCTACAAAAGTCAGGCATATTAATTATCTCAGCTGCCTAATTTGCCTGCCTTTGTCTATGCAAATGTAACGTTTGCAGTACAAGATGCATAGTGTATGCATCTAGCTGTACGCTGTTAAATGACAAAGTAACAGTTTAGTACCAATTTTGATGTCTTGTATTAAAGAGGAAATTGTCCATTAATTGGGACAGTACAGTGCCTCACAGGCAGTGGAACACTCTTGTCTTGCAGAGGGATATGGGTGGGAATGAGTTGTTTTTGTGTTTTAATTGTTCAATTACTGTTGACATACAATACTATTATTAGTTTCAGGTACACCAGAGTGATTAGACATTTACATAACTTTCAAAGTGATCTCCCATGAAAGGATGAAAAAGTACAAATTGCCAGTTATGACAATAACAAAACAAAACAAACAAACAAAACAATAATCATGGGGATATAAAGTACAGCGCAGGGAATATAGTCGGTAATAGTGTAATAACTATGTAGGAGTGAGTTTTATGGAGTGTCAGAAGAGGCAATGTGGAAACAGGACAGATTGGCAAGGACTAGGTGGTCAGGGATTTCCTTATAAGGCCAGCAGTTCCTGTTTTCTAGGGTCAGATAAATTGGAGGACTGTGATTGGTTAGGTTTTTCTCAACAGGTGTTTCCCTTAAGTGCAGTTTGACTTATTTGTAATGTGGGCCAGGCCCTTGGGGCAACCTCAGGTGTTGTGGTTCCTAATATTTGAGTTAACTTTATCAACACATATATTTACAGTGATATAAATTCATAGGGGTTATGAACTAGGTAAGGAGTAGTGTTCTCAGTACTTAAAGGATTTGAAGAAGACGGTGGTGTCCACTGGCTGTCCTGTTTCTCAAACCTCGATCACAGATATGTTTGTGGAACTTACATTGCATTGTTTTAGAGTTAGCTGCGTGTCTGCTTGTGAAAGCTGAGAACCTTCTGAGTGTCACAGACTGTGGGTCCTCTGGAGAAATTTAAGCTCTGGAGAGACTGGACCTGCCTTCCCCCATAAGTGACCACCTAGAAGGTGGTGGCTGTCCCCAACTTACGTCAGGGGAAGTCTCCATCTCTCCACCACCCTGGCAGCCACCTACTGTCTTAGCCCAGCCTCACTTGTCTCTTAGTTTTGCCATTTTCATTAGAATCGTCACCCTTCAGGGTCAATAAGAGTTGATGACAGGGGTTCAGAAAGAGTGGGATGGGGGAAGGGTTTTCAGGGAATGAGACAAAAGGGCTGGCTTTGAGAGAAGGTCAGCTCTGGGGCCCAGCCACAGAAGAATGGGAAAGCACTTCCCAGCCTGGGAGAGGGAGGGGGGAGGGGAGGTGGACCTAGAGGGGAGGGTCTGCCTGTTGTAGAAAGGGGCACTTTTAAAAGCCTTTATTTTATTTCTATTCGGATGACAGTGGTTAATACAATTACATAGGTTTCAGGTGTACAATTCTATAAAACATCATCTGTATATTGTATTGTGTACGCACCACCCCAAGTCAAGTCTCCTTCCATCACCATTTCCCCTGTTCTACCTCCCCCATGCTCCTTTCCCTCTGGTAATCACCATACTGCTGTCTTTGTCTGTGAGGGTCTTTTTTAGAGCCTTTATTGTGCTGAATATTAGCAATATGCCAAAGAAAATATCCTTTCCTGCTTTTCTGGAACAGATTCATGTAGTCACTCCTTCTGACTTTTTAGCACAAATACAATTTGCAATAAAAGAAAAATGTAAAAAATATATCTTTGGAGGGATTAGGGTAGAAAAAAGGGAGCAGTCTGTGGAGATGGTGGCGTGCCATCCAGTTTATGTTGCAAGTTCTGTGTGCCTATGAAGCATATGAGTTAGCAATAGGGCTTCATGTGGAAAAATCACAATTGGCAGCCTCAGTTCATACTGAAGAAAACCGCAGAATCCATGGAGAAATGAAGTGCCCTGATGAGCACCCAACTGCTGAAAAACAGTGCTTCACAACTAAGGAAGAGGGTGGAATTTTCAAATTCTTCTTTGTGTTCCATTTACTGTTTTCTTAAAATAATAGGAGCCCATTACAGGCACATTGTATTTTTACCTAATGGAATGAAACTCTAATGGATTTAATTGCCAAAAGAAAAGTTAAATGTAATGTTGAAAATAATAAATATTCCTTAATGAAACAAATTCTGATTTCCATTAAATATACCTGTTGTAGTTTACCCATATACAAAGTCTTTGTAATTAAGACCTCCCCTTTACAATCACAGGAAAATCTCTGCATCTTACTTCCCTTACAAGTTTAGAATACCATGTTAAAATATTTTTGCTACCAAAGACTTTTGTTAGTTCTCATTTTAGTATTCTTTTATGTGTATTTCCAATAAAAAGAAAACCTACAAATGATATTTGCACATCTGGAAAGTTGGAAAACTGTCTAAAACTATAAAATTAAATTGTTCAGCTTTGTAAAGAAGTCAGTATAAATTCTTTTGATTGACAATAATGTCTATTCACCTCAATAAATAATTTCACAATTTCAAGGCTTTTAAATCAAATTCTACTTTAGAGAATAGAAATTTTGTGGTAGTCTACAAAACTACGACTTCTACTCAAAATCACATCAAATATATTTGAGTTAGTTACAAAGTAGCACTGAAAGACTGTCCATTATATTATTTATATTTACAATTGTTACTGTTGGCCAAATTGATAATTTCATTTCTGCTCAAATACAAGATTTCAACTGGGATTTGTCTCATTGCATGTAAAATGAGAATTTAGATAATTTGATTTCACAGCATTGACTGAGTTCAAATTTTTATTGAAACGTGGAGTTGGGGAGCAGATCTCCCCCTTGTGGGTTCTTGTCTCATGAAATTTGAAAAATCAAATTTGAGGACTACAATGACTTGTTAGTTAAAGGGTGGAAATTTATTGGAAGCAAATACAGACTCCCACATAAGAAGGGGTTCCTAAGGGGGTAACCCACTAAGCCCCTTTATTCTAAGGTTTATAAAGGCTGTAGTTCTTTGTCGCTTCATGCTCTCTTCTAATTGGACCTCTTCCCCATTTTATGACCTGTGCTTTTTGTAATTGGTCAGTCTTTTGCAGAATATCAGCTTCACAGTCTGAAACTCATGTGGTGCCCCCTCTTTCTCTCCCCTTATCTTGTAACATTTCTCTGTCTCCTGTGAACATATGTTTCCCTCCTTCCAACATCTGTCAACGTTTCTCTGTCCTCTGTGAAAGTATGTTTCCTTTTCCCCCATACTCTGATTTTTCTTTATCCTCTGTTTATGTATATCTTCCTTTCCCCTTATCCTGTGGCACCTTTCTATTCTCTGTGAGTGAATGCTTTCAGCTAGCTCCAAGCCCTCACCTATGCGTTCCTCCCCCATGGACCCTCTTTATTCCTAAGACTCCCTAAACCTGCCTATTTTATCCCTAAAATTCCTTTCAGTATCCCCCCTGATTAGGAAACCCCAAATGCTGTTGGGGACAAGGGCTGTCGATCATTCAGGCTACTTACTGCTGGACAGGGACATTGATTGGGGCAACAGTCAGGGTCCCATTGGAGGTGGGCAATCTAGGGGTCCATGGAAGAAGGATGCAGCTGCCATTTGCAGTTCCATCTGGAGGACCATTTGCAGTTTTAGGTTTTCCAGATGAGAAGACACAAATTACACCAAGAGATTAAATAAACAAGGACCGAAGATTAGTAATAAAAACAACATAAAAAAAAGGTCCAAGAAGGGGATCTAGCCAACTTCTCAGGGATGGCATCATATCCTTTATTTGCACCTAGACATCTGGGGAGAGAGATTGTGAGGCCCTTTTATTTATTGATTGATTGGATTGATTGATTTATTTTGATTTCAGAGAGGAAGGGAGAGAGAGAGATAGAAACATCAATGATGAGAGTGAATCATTGATTAGCTGCCTCCTTCATGTCCCCTACTGAGGATAGAGCCTACAATCCGGGCATGTGCCCTTAATGGAAATTGAACCCGGGACCCTTCAGTCCTCAGGCAGACACTCTATCCACTGAGCCAAACCGGCAGGAGGCAGCTGATTAATGATTCTCTCTCATCATTGATGTTTCTGTTTCTCTTTTCCTCTCCCTTTCTCTCTGAAATCAATAAAAATATTTTTAAAAAGACTAATATAAGAACCACTGCAAAGATGGGGAGAATAATCACCCAGAGATACCCAAACATAATTTAGCTGACATCAGTGGCTTCCCCGGAAGCCTTCTTGAAGAGAAGTTTCAGATCGTCCAGTCTTACAGGAGTAGGAGTGCTGTGCATCTGGTGTCAGTGTTATTCTGTCCTCCTCTTGGGCAGGTGTCCAATGCTTCACATGGGACAGATGAATCCAGAAGTCAATGCAGCTGACCTGTTGGGAGGATCAAGACTGGGGTCTGTAAAGGGCCTTCTTTAGTTGTTTAAAGTCTTGCTTGGTCTCAGGTTCCCAGACTAAAACAGAGAGGTTATCCTCACTGGGCCTCCTTGATTAGCTGGTAAAGAGGGAACGCTATTTCTCCATAGCTGACAAATGGGGTAAATGGGAATCACAGCTTTATTTACTAGCTGCAAGTCCTGAACTAGTCAAGAATGACTCAATTGCCCGACTTCTTTATCTCTTTAAAACACATAGAGTGTGTGCATTAAAAATATTATACAACAAGGCATAACCAGCAGAATCCCCCACATGAGAAGACTGATTCTTTTTTAGATGTTTTGTGGCATTCTGTCCCTGATTTTAGAAAAGCTAAGTGAGGATAATTTGGATTCTATCCTAGAATATTATGCAATGGACTCACCTCGTATGTAGTGGATTTACATTTGGTGAGAATTAGGGGACAGCAGAAGATAAAGAATTTTAACTATGCCTGTTCCTATTTACCCTAAGGCACTTTCATTCTTGCCCATCCTTTAGTTTAGTAGAATTGCCACTGAACCAAAGGATCTGTCTGGGTAAGAAACTCCGTCCTGTCAAAAAGTAAAGCTACTTGGAGAAGCTTATGGGACTTTATGTCAGTTTTCTCTTTGAATTATAGTTATTTTACTAACTAGTTATCTTTTTCACGTCTATTGGGACTAGAGAATGAGATGTAGCAGCAATCTTTCTGCAGTGCCATTTGTACACTAAATTTATGGTAGAGATTTGCATTCTAAGTGCCTCTCTGGTAAGAGCAGCTCTCAAAGAGAGCATGTTTATGTTGCCATTTGTGTTTAAATTGGAATTCTAAAGCAGACCCAAGTTAAACATGAAGACAACTTCAGATATTTTTCTGAAGTCAAATATGGGTTGTTTACTTACCATTGAAGTTATCTTTCTCTGTCCTCCCCCTTTTTTGTAACTATCAGCAACATAATCTGTAATCATTTTTAATCATCTCTCTTTTGTTTAACTAGTTTAGAAATTAGGGATTTTTTGGCATTTTTATGAAAAGTACATATTTAAAATTTATGCTTAGTTAAAATAAGATCTGGAGTTAAAAGGAGCCTCCAGAGACAGTTTAGTATATGAAGTTATGGACTTATATATACTTAAATAAATATGCCATGTGCTTATTTATAAGATACACAGCCATTATGGTCAGATAAATCATGAGCATCTTGGCTAAAATTTCCCATTCATTCATTCAATACCAGTAGTTGGAGAGTGTCCCAGGCAGCAAGCCTGCTCTAAGGATGCTCAGGGTACTGTTCTTGAAGTGCTTTCCTTCTAGTGAAGAGAGAGAGAAAGAAAAGACACAAACAAGAAAACGAGCTAGAAGACAGATAGTGTGAAGTCATGGAAACACGTGGACTGGTAGAGTTTAGTACCACTTTTCATTGTCATTTTAACCTCTCAGACATTCTTGCTCATCTGTGAGAGGGAATTAGAAAAGGTGACCTGCCTTTTTTAAAGGACTTTCAGCTAGGACCCAGAGACTTGAGCTCTGTGTGCACAGTGGTTGGTCTCAGGATTTCTCAGTAGATCTGAGAAATTATTTTTCTTATTGATTTTGCTTATTGATTTTCTTAAGTAAATAATTTATATGTATTATATTATATAAATATATAATATATTATATGTATTATATATTTATATTACCTATACATAGGTAATATAAATATTATATGTATATTTATAATATAAATATTATAACATATACAATATATATTCATTGTAAGGTATGCAAATATCCTGAAATATGTAGAAAAAAATCCTCTTTTACTACCTTTCTTCCCCTCATCTGAAAATCCCAGAAAACCAATGTTATATAAAACAATATAAGAGTATCTTTTATAAGATAATTGGTATGGCTTGAATTGCTGTTATTATTAAGATAGTGTTATTGTTTGAATTATATTCCCCCCAAAATATTTATTTATTTAGTTAGTTAGTTAGTTTATTGACAAAACTGTTTTGCTCTGGGCCACCTGCAGGAATGATTGCAGGAAAAGAGGAAGTAAGACTTTTTCACAGCTTCCTATAGCACAGAAGCATTTTGACAAATATTAGTAGCAATAAGGAAGAGGAAAATGAGGCAGCTGTCAGCACTTTTCCCTCGTGCTGACTTTAACTTTCTTGTTATTTCTTGTTGATTGTATTCATCTTCATGTAGAATAGTGCCAAGCTGAGTAAATGATGTTCGACATGAAGAGACTTTAAACAAATTGTACATATTCCATTCTATTATATATTACTTTAGTGTTTTATGAACTATGGAAGTTGTTGATGTAACAGTGTCAAAAAACACTTAGAGATAAATCACAATAAATTTCATCTTATCCTTTGGGATTTTCCAGTTTTCAGATTTACAAGTTTTAGAATGCCCACTGGAGCTACCTATGCATAAAAATTCACTGCCTTTGTGTTAGTCAGGGTTCCCTAGAGAAACAGAACCAACAGGAGGTGTATATAGGGAGAGACAGAAGGAGAAGAGAGGGTTAGTAAAAGTTACAGTTCCTTGACAGAGGTCAGTCTTTTTTGTAATAAGTCTTCAACTGATTGAATGAGACCTACCACATTATAGAGGGTAACCAGCTTTAATCAAAGTCTACTGCTTTAAACGTTAATAACATTTTTAAAATATTTTCACAGAAAAATGGAGAATACTATTTGATTAAATGACTGGGTACCATGGCCTAATTAAGTTGATACATAAAATAAATAATCACAGCCCCGTTTTCTAGGGAATATAGTTTTTTATTATGTGTTTTTTTTAATTGATTTTAGAGAGAGAGGAAGAAAGAGGAAGAGATAGAAACATCTATGAAAGAGAAACATACGTCGGCTGCCTCCTGCATGCCCCCTACTGGGGATGGAGCCAGAAACCCAGGCACGTGCCTTGACTGGGACTCCAACCAGTGACCCCTTGGTGCATGGGTTGATGTGCAATCCACTGAGCAACACTGGCCGGGCTCGGGAATATTCTTTTAACATCATTTTATCCCTTCCAAAAAGGAGGCAATGTAACTTTAAAGAAAAGTATATGTGACTATTTAAGTTAATATACAAAGTTAGCCAAACTGCAAAATTTGAGAAAGCAATCCCTTCAAAACTGCCCTGACTTCTGACATCAACTGCAAGTGTTGGGGGAGGGGCAGTCCAGAAACCATCATCAATTTTGATAATTCACCAGAAGATCTCAAGGAAGTCTCATTAAGGTTATCATACTCATGATTAGATACATTGTAAGGGAAGCATAAAATAATCCAAGGAAACAGACAAGGTAGCATCTGGGAGGGGTTCTAACAGAGCTGCTGGTCATCCTCTCCCCACTGAGCCATACCTACTCCTGGCTATGATATGTGACAATATGCACAGTGTAGTGCCAACTGTGGATGCTCATCTGAGTGTTGTATTCAGAGTGTTAACCAGGGCTTCTTTACATAGGCAAGATTGAGTGAATGACTGCCCACATAGTTGAATTTAGTCTCCAAGTCAACTGATACCTCATGACCTGAAGGCCTCAACCTGAACAACATGGTTGGTCTTTCTAACTCAGGCACCATAAAACTGTTGGCTGTGGCCAATCCTTACTCTAAACAAAGATAATGCTGTCGGAAGTGGCATAGATTGCCCCCCAAGGGCCAAGCCCAAACCTCTCTTTAGACAAGGCCAGTTTTTTAAAGGAAGAGTTAGGTAATATGATACATTATTATTTGGAGATAAATAGCACCAATGGAAAAGTTTTAAGGCAAGAAGCCACTAAAAAAATAAAATAATATAAAATAAAACAAAAACAATAGTATAATGGAAGCACTTAACTTTCCTGAGCTTCGTTTACCAGATCTCTAGTATGGGAATATTAAATCACATGAACTTGAAGGTTCCCTTGATATTTTATGATTTTGTGACTTTAAAGGGCTGCAGAAACTTAACATACGTCTCTTTTCCAATTTCAAAAGTAACTTTGACTTGTTGAAAAATTCCAGGCAACTTGCCTGTAGCTCAGTTATAGGAACCTCACCTTCAAGCTTGAGGTTCCTGAATTAACATATCATTCAACTTCAGAAGGAATTAATGTCAAAGGCTTCATTTGCTTTTGCAAGTGTCTCTTTTAATGAACAAAGTCCATTTCTCACCTTCTCCCTTTCTACTCTAAAATGTCTTTGTCCTCACTATCTTCTCCATCTTCACTAGATCACTAGAGAAAGACACAATAATGAATTCAGATTTGTAAAATAGTGAGATCATTTTTTTCTCTGTCTCAAAGAGTTTTTAATAAGAGTTTTCTAGCAGAAATGTAAAAATGGCAGTATACCTGCAAAAAAAAAAAAGCTATCACAGAAAGCTATCACAGTTGGATGTGGTCTAAGTTGCCCCCCCCCCCCGCCCCCCACCAAACAAAAGTCTCCTTTACCACAGTTCTGTGGGTGGTTGTCCAGTTCCCCATTGAATGTTCCTATTGATAAGGAGTTCATAAAGCTGCGTGGTTCATTTTACAGTAGTTCAAAAACTATAAAATATATCCATAGTATTAAAGTATTTGAATTGATTTATATAAGATACAGCATTAATGGAGGAACTGTCACTGGGTTTTGTTTTATTGTTGGTCAAATGACATTTCAGAACTTTGTTGGTGCTTAGATATCTTTGGGGATTAATGAGTGAAGAAAAGTTATGCAAGTTTGTGCACTTATATGTTTAGAACACTCTGTCATTTTTTGACTGTGACAGCACACAGATCATGTTGTGTTATGCAAAGATTTTCTGCATTTATGTGAAGGATTTATTGGGGCAAAATGGACTTCAAGAATGAAAGGGCAATTACAGGCAGAGAGTAGTAAAAGGCATCATGTCAAGAGGAGTAAAAATGAGAAAAGGAATTTTGATTTTATAGAAATACTATGAGGTTGGCCATCTGTTATGTCTACTCCTAAAATGATGAAAGCTTATAATGGAATCTGTCTTGATATTGACTACATTTCTCCTTCTCCAAGTACGTACAGAATGTTATTGACATAGAATTTGAATGAGCTATCCCAATAGCAAAAGTGGGCTATCAATTATATCATTAAATAAGTATAGAGAAACAATCAACCATACTGCTAGACATGAACAATTTAAACAAAAATCCCACGGCTCTTGCTCGCCTAGTTTCTAAT
Organism: Corynorhinus townsendii; assembly: GCA_026230045.1. Taxonomy (NCBI): domain Eukaryota; kingdom Metazoa; phylum Chordata; class Mammalia; order Chiroptera; family Vespertilionidae; genus Corynorhinus; species Corynorhinus townsendii. Next base: position 136,080,860 of record JAPDVU010000004.1, read on the forward strand.
CCACTGTTCTGCTATATATAAGGGTCAGTTAGAATAATATGAATGTATTTAGATACAAAAGATTTCATGGCAAACAAAATTAATTTCAAATTAAAATTGAATTTTACAACAGGTTGCAATATAGGTAAGGTCTAATATTAATAAAATAATCATCTTATTTTAAATATTCATTTAAATATTAGCTATCTAAATATTTTAAGAGTCATATAAATAGGCAATGTTCTGAATATTTGTAGTTTTTAAATAATATACACTTTTCAGAATTTTGCAAAATATTGTAAAAATCACCTAAATGTATTAAAAGTCAAACCACCACTTATTCAAATATATGTAGAAAGTATAGCTAGAACCATAGGCTTCAAACATGTATATAAGACAAAGTACAATGAGGCTTCCTACTCCATACCCCTAGTCTCCCTCCGTAGAATCATCAATTCTATGTGTCAATTTCTTTTTTAACTTTTCTGTAACTTTCCAATTATACACTCAAATACATAAATATTTATATAGACCAATATAAATGTATAGATGATAGATAGTTAAATAGATAGATAATAGATTTCTTTGCACAAATGGACCTTCGCATACAGATGCTTTTTTCAGTGAAGGATGAAACTTTAAAATCTGTTTATACTAGCACACAGAGATTTACTTAATTCTTTCAAACAGAAGTGGTGTCAATGTATCATTTCCTTATGAAGAAAATTATTATTTTTGTTGTTACTAACAATATTGCAATGAACATTCTTTTATATTGATTTATTGGGGTGATAATGGTTAACAAAACCTTGCAGGTCTCAAGTGTACAACTCAAGAAAACATCATCTGCACATTGCATCATGTGCCTATCACACGGTATAAAGACTCCTACCATTCCCATATATACACCCTTTGCTCTCTTCCATCCCCCCCCTTTCCCTCTATCACCCTATTGCTATCTGTGTCTATATGTCCTTCTCCTTTTTTCACTCAGCCCCCTCTGACAGCTGTCAGTCTGTTTTATGTATCTATGCTTCTGTTTCCATTTTGTTTGTTAAATTATTTTGTTCATTAGATTCCACATATAAGTGAGATCATATGGTATTTGCCTTTCTCCTACTGGATTATTTCACTTAGCATAATACTCCACTAATTCTAAAGAATATATGCACTCCCATGTTCATAGCAGTGTTCTTTACAATAACCAAGGTGTGGAAACTGTCCAAGTGCCCATCAGTAGATGAGTGTATTAAAACACTGTGGTACATTTATACAATGAATACTGCTCAGCAGCAAAAAAAAAAAAAAAAGAAAAAAGAAAGAAATATTGCCTTTTGTGACAGCAGGATGGACCTGGAGAGCAATAAGCATTCTTACATATGTATTGTTTCGTTCTTGTGTAAAAAATATATGGAAAAGTGAGACATGGAATCTGGGCTTTATTCTCTACTCTTATAGAGGAGTTTGTTATGCTGTTTTAGCCTTTCTCTACCTACAAATTCTTCCTTATGTTACCTGAACAACCATACTTTATCTTTCCCATTTGACATTTATCTCTCTGAGAAGTTCTCTACCAAGTGCTTTATGCAAGACAATTTGTAAGAATAAATTGCCTTGTAGCATATAACACAAAATATCCATTAGTATTATTGTATTATTTTTCAACCTACCCATACTATACTCACTTAAAAAAAAAGGTTGGTTTATTCATAGCTTAACAATTTCTTAGCTATATTGTGTGTGAATTATATATAGTTCATCATAAGATAAAAGGGATGAAACATAAATCAAAGTCACTTAAGAAATTTTCTGTCCATAGCCCTCTGTATGTTCTATGAAGAACATGCTACTAAAACATTTCCAGACATTTGTTAACTTCCCTCAAGATATATCTAATGTTGGTTATTTAATGCTTGTAGTTAAACCTTTTAATATGTACTATTCTTTCTCAAATTATTTTATATCCTGTCCTTTTGAATCTCTCATCTCTAGGGCAAGTTTTCCTATTAAAGTTCACGTTTTCTCTTTAAAATTATTTTTATTTTTTATTTTGGAGAGGAAGGGAAGAGGCTAGAGAGATAGAAACATCAATGATAAGAGAGAATCATTGATTGGCTGCCTCATGCACACCCCACACTGGGGATTGAGCCCACAACCCAGTCATGTGCCCTTGGCCAGAATCGAACCTGGGACCCCTCAATCCACAGGCCTACTCTCTATCCACTGAGCCAAACCAGCTAGGGCTTCATTCTTTCTTAATTCTCTCTTGGGAAAGAAGAATGGCCATATCTGAGATAATATTATTTTTGATCCGTGCATCCTTTAAATATTTAGTGTATATTCTAATTATAGTTGAGCTGGAGCTCTGCACATGGATCCTTTTTTGTGTTTCCTTAGCTGAATTGCTTATACGTTTTTCTTACAAATGGATAAATACAGTCCTTGTCTGCCATCATTTTATGATTAATGGCTGTATCGATATCATGAGTTACCTCCATGAGGAAAAGCAGTGGGGTAAAAAATCATGGAGGGAAATACCAGAAGTGACCAGGTGAAGGAAGGAGGGTTAAAGAGATAAACCAGTGACCTTCATGCTTTCTTCATCAGGCATGTCACTTACACATCCAGGAGACTCATGCTCTGGTCTTTCTGTAGCCACCCAATTTGCAGCCCTTCAAAGGGGTATGTGACTGATAGTGACATATGTGAAGAATGACCAGAACTGTTATCCAAATGTTGTCGGTCATGCTGATTGAATTGGCCTCCTTCTGTCTTTGCACAATTCTTCTGGGTTGCACATCAAGTATTCATTATGCTCAGCAGCACTTAAATCCATAAACTGCTATAACAAACAACTTCAGAATAAAACAGAAGGCAGCTCTTGTCTCTGTATCTTCAGGATAATTTGTTCTGCAGAAAGTCGGACACACTTTGGATTAAACTAGATAAAACAGTTATTAAGTAATCACCATAATATGTCTGAATCACTCAAAATATTCAGTGAAGGTCAATACCTTTCATGCTTCCCTTGAGGAGAACGTGGGGAAAATTTCATAATGGACTCTCAATCTGTGGAGACAGGTTTAAGAAATTCAATTTCATAGTTAATCTAAAATGACAGAATAATTACTCCGTGGGATTCCTCTGTGTCAGATCTTCACCAATGTCAAGTTGGTAGTGTGTTTGGAATCTCCAAGGCTCTCTCTGCCTTCCTCTGCCCCATTCCCTGGTTTCCATGGTTCACTAGGACTCACGGGACTCAGGGTATGGTCATGTCTGCGGCTATCATTTATTCCAGCGAAAGGCTACACAGCAAAATCCACACAGAGAAGAGACAGGTGGGGTCAAAACCAGAAGAAGCCAGATGTAACCTTCCAAAGTCTTCCCCTGGAATCACATGAAAGGCTCTTAACTCCTCCAGCATTGAGTTGTGACAACACACGAGAAATGTTATCTACCCAGGAAGCCCTCCTGAGACTAGACTCTAGGGTTTTTATGGTACCTTCTATCTAGCACTTAGCAAATTGCAGTCTCCCAGAAGAACAGCATGTATTCAGTAGAAACCATAGAGTTTGCACAGACAATGGAAGTGCAGTGGACTAGTCTTATCATTTAGGGAAAGTTATACATTAGTGCTGGGAACTGTTTGCCATTCAAGTTCCCAGACACCTGCCAAGCATTGACCTTTGAAGTAGCCCTTTGCAAGGATAGCAGTCTCAAGCCCATGTGTTATCTTGACTTTTCTGTGTAGGTTGTATCTGTATAGCAGCAGCAAAGCATTTTGGGAAAAGATTCAAGTAGTGCAGAATTAACCTGAACAGTATATTCCTCCTCCTTAATGATTAATTCTGCCTTACTCAATTGTTGGGTCACAAACTACTGGAGAACTCCCCAGGGGTAGTATGAAATGAGACCCCATGGAGAGACTGAAGAAAAAGGCAGATCACTTCAGATTGGTAGGTGGTAAGTTTAATGAGCAAGGGCATTCACTTACAAAGCTTGTCTTGGGTAACTGCAAGATGAGTAGATTTCTGTACCCACCCACCAAATCTGTGGCCTTAATAGGGTTCTGTCACATACCCAGTCCAGATGTTCTTATCACCGCATTAGTATCTCAAGCCTGTGTCCTTAGGATGCGTCTAGCATGGGGAAGGATAGTGAAATGCACATTGCAAACACAGGGACAGCAAATCTTTTTTAAAATATATTTTATTTATTTTGGAGAGAGAGAGAGAGAGAGAGAGAGAGTGACAGACAGCTTCCTGCTGGGGATCAAGCCTGCAAATCAGGCATGTGCCCTACCAGGAATAGAACTGATGACCTTTCAGTTCATGGGGCAATGACCAATCAACTGAGCCTCTCTGGCTGGGTGGCAGTCATATCTTCCTGATGTCCTTCTCCAACACCAGTCATTACACATTGTCTATAAACAATTGTTGCAAACATTTCAGGCATATATTGAAGACAGTGTCTACAAATCAAGCTTTATAAGTATCAGTGGTTCACAGTCTAATACATTTATACTTGCTCACGTATTATTATTCATCCCTGCAAAAAAAATCTAATCCAGCAGGGTAATGTGATAGAGCCAACATTATATGCATGTACACAAGCACTAGAAGAAAGATTAAACAAAACAAATGAAACAAACAAAAAAAGGATCTTTCTCCCAAAATATGTTTTTTCTTCTTTCTTAAAATTTCAGAGGCAAAATGTATGTCTTTTGACGTTATTTTTTTATTATATTGAGTGTATTAGAATGTCTTGATACTTTTCTAAACCTTTCCTGATACTATTTTTGATATCTCTTATTATGGTATTTGCATTTTCAATGATGATAAATCTTGCTTTAACAAAAGAGAAGCCTTCCTTACCTACAGCCATAATTCCTAAAAGACAATGGAAAATGCCCAAATGTTCTTTTCTCCTTCCTTTTACAAAAGCTCCCTTCCAATAAAGACAAATAATTAACTAGCAGGCACTTTCAGTGAGATCAGCATTGCTAACCATGATGGAATGGGGAAAGTCTTTGCCGCTGTGATCTCTTCCTCCCCATCCATACCTTTTATGACAGAAATGATTATTTTTACAGAGTAAGACGTTCAGGTTAATAGGCACCATTCTTCCCTAGGCTGACAAGAAAGATGGTATATCCCTGAAGATGCTTCCATATATCTTCCGAATGGAGGAGAAAAGAAAATGCAACTGTGGCAATAACCAGAGATTAATTGTTGACTAACATCGCTGAGGGTTTAATATGTGCTCTCAGAGCTTTACATCTGGATCTCATTTAATTCTATAAATTAGCAATCTGAGGTAGGTTTTTATTATCATAATTATTAACTTCCACCTTTCAAGGATGAAGAAACTGAGGCAAGGGTAGCATAATTCCCCAAACTCCCCCTGGAGGAATAGAGCATGCATTCAGGCACTGGCATTGTGATATCAGAGTCTCAGTGTTAACCATTTTACCTTGATTTCCCCACCACAGTGTTCTTATGTGTGTGCATTTCTGTCTCTAGGCAGGGGGATGAAACGTGTGTTAATGTATATACATCTACTCATACAGAAATACATACCTTAAAACATTAAACACATTTAACAACTATAGGCCTGGTGCACAAATTCATGCACCAGTCAGGTCCCTTAGCCTGGCCTACACAATCAGGCTGAAACTGGCTCTCTGACATCCCTAGAGGGGTACCGGATTGCGAGAAGGCGCAAGCCAGGGCAAGGGATCCCATTGGTGCATGATTGGGTCCGGGAGGGACACAGGAGGTTGGCCAGCCGGGGAGGACCACCAGAGGGCTCCAGGGCATATCTGGCCCATTTCACTCAATCCAGATGGGCTGGACCCCAGCAGCAAGCTCACCTACTGGTCGAAGTGTCTTCCCCCTCTTGGTCAGTGCACATATAGCGAGAGATTGAGCAGTCTTTGCATATTACACTTTGATTGATTGAATGAATTACTGGACGACTGGATACTTAGCATATTAGGCTTTTATTATATAGGATTCTTTAAATCAGTCAGTTAAGCCCTGGCTGGTGTGGGTCAGTTGAGCACTGTCCTGTACACCAAAAGGTTGCTGGTTCGATTTCAGGTCAGGGCACATGTGGGTTGTGGGCTCAATTCTCAGTGAGAAACTCTCACATCGATGTTTCTATCTCTCCTTTTTTTTCTCTCTAAAATAATAATAATAATACATATAAAAATAAAATCAGTCAGTTAAATCCATTTTAAATCAAATGGATTGCAGGAATTTATTTTGATAGTGGCTTAATTGTTTTATACTGTTTATCTAAAAGTTTTTCATTTCATTCCTAAAATAGAAGCAAAACAAAAACTAGCATTCTAGTTAAGTGTTTCCACCCATTAAATATCTAAGAAGCTAATATTTTCAGAAAGAAGTTAAACTTGCCCTCTATAATGATTAAAAAGAGTACATGTGTATGCATTATCTATACTAATAAAAGGGTAATATGCTAATTAAACTGGGAGACCTTCCAGACGTTCTTTTGGACAAAGTCATGGTGGCGGGGCAGAGGTAGAGGCGGTTAGGTGCCAAAAGGGGAGGGCAGTTGTGAGTGATCAGGCCAGTGGGGGGGGGGGGCTGTTGGGGATGAGTAGGCTGGTGGCGGGGGCGGGGGGCAGTTGAGAGTGAGCAGGCCAGCAGGCAGAGTAGTTAGGGGCAATCAGGCAGGTAGGCAGGTGAGCGGTTAGGAGCCAGCAGTCCCAGCTTTCAAGAGGACCTAAATCAGCAGTAGGACATCCCTTGAGGGGTCCCAGATTGGAGAGGGTGCAGGCAGGGCTGAGGGACACCTCCCACCCCATGCATGAATTTCATGCACCGGGCCACTAGTCAATATATATTTGTACATTTTCACTCCTAAAGTCATATTTATTTTATGACTTGGAAATAAGCAGTAAGATAGTCTTCAGTGGAAATGATTCAATAGTTCTTCTGACTTCAAAATTTATTGTCTCATAAAAGAGCTAATATTCATTTGACTATTTTAATAGTCAGGTATTATAGTTACCAACCTATTTGATCTTGCTACTGTATTTTTTAACCATCAAAGTAGTTGTGTAAACCCATATTAATATTCCTCATTTTTATAATGAAAACATTTAGAGCTTCATATGATCAAGAACCCACAATAAATATAACTAAATCAACAAATTCTCTATAAATAAAGGAACTGAAAAGTTTAGTTAATCCATTTATTCTCATTATGGGAAATAGTAAGTGTTCTGTTAGGCTCTTTGAAATATTAAATATAAGTATTTTTACAGACTACAGATTCAGAAAAGCTATAATTATTTCATTTTTCTATATTAACAGAATAATAAGGTTATGCTCAGTTCTGGATAAAACCTTTTAGGAAAAACATTTTCACCTGGGAGGAAGTAGTGGATAGCCTTAGCAGAAATTAGTTCTGACAGTGTCTGTGGCCAGAGAAAGGCCAAGTCAGGCAATATATATGTTCAGATAAGATTTATGTCATTTGCTCATATAACCTTGGGGACCCATAGAATGGTGAAAACATCCATTTTGTTCATCTAGCAGCAGTTTGCATAGAAATACATTTTGGTATCTCTGAAAGTCATCCAGCCTATTCATAAGCATTGTCAGTGAATAGGGAGCCTGTGTTTTGAAATTTTGAGTTATTAAGGAGCATCTCCTTCTATCTCATTTAAGCCTGCGGTCCTGAAATCTCCATTTGTTGGCTATAACTGTTCTGTGGAGTAACTCCATGGAATAAAGGGTCCCAGGATTTATTCCTGGTCAAGGGCATGTACCTAGGTTGCAGGTTCAATCCCTGGCCCAATCAATGCATCTCTCTCACATCAAGGATTCCTTTTCTCTCTCTCTATCCCCTCCCTCCCTCCCATTTTCTCTAAAAGAAAATCAATGGAAAAATATCCTCCAGTGGGATTGACAAAAAAACAACAACACAAAAACAACAACATAAAAAAAAACCCAGAAAATCTTGTTCAGTGACCCTATTAAAAAGTAAATATAAAAATTATTCTGAACAAAAGAGACTGATTCTCAACAGTCACATGATTTCACCTACTTATTGACATAGAGAAAATATATATTAGAGGGGAAACATTTAAATCAGAAGATCAAGAGATGGGGTGTTTTCTACTAAATAATGATTAAACAGAATTCCTTTTATAATTTTTAAGAGAACATCTTGCTATGAGTTATCATATTGAGTCATGTTCATTATTTTGACATACTGAAATGCTCAAGGCATATTTTTCTTTCTTGCCACAGTGAGTTCAGTAGAATAAATAAAATGATTTTTTTAATGTCTAGAAATTTCAGGGGTCCTCAAACTATGGCCCGCGGGCCACATGTGGCCCGCCGAGGACATTTATCCGGCCCGCCAGGTATTGCTGCCTGTCCTGCTTAGCAGTCGACTCGTCCTGGGCCCGCAGTGTGCACAGGAATTTGTTCATAGTTGTCTTTTTTTAAACTATAGTCCGGCCCTCCAACGGTCTGAGGGACAGTGAACTGGCTCCCTGTTTAAAAAAGTTTGAGTACTCCTGGTCTAGATCATTTAGAATTTTTCTTCTAAATATACATTCTCATCATAAAACACTGTAAATGTAGAAGGTATGGGACCCAAAACTATATAGGATTCTCCCAGGTAATCCAAAAAATAAAAATAAACAAATAAATTTCAAGTAATTTTGGAACAAATGGTCACACAGTCAGCAAATAAGAGTTCTGCACAAACTCTGACACTAATTCATCTCTTTCCTTATTTGGGGAAATGGAGGAGTACGGTTGAGTGGACACAAAGGTACCATTTAGTTCTTTAGTTGCATTGTTAGGTAAATTGTGTTGTTTATTCCTTATTTTTAAAGTGTAAAGAGCAAAACCCAAATAGCTATATTCTCGCTAATGTAGTTTACTGGTTTGGTATTGTGTTCCTAAGAATCTAAGCCCACATTCTCCAGTTGACTAGAGCATTGACGAGGGTTAAGTGGACTTAACACAAGAGAATCATTCCACAGCTAAGGCCATCTCTCTACAGAGACAGGAATTTGTGAAAACAAAACCAACTTACACCCCAAACAGTTGCATTTGGAGTGACTGAATTTCCCTCCCTCACACATTAAGAAGCCTCTTGTATTATCGAAATATCAGCACTCTGTTTTCATTGCTTTTGTTTTGACTTCAAAGTGTTCTGTGGGTCCAGAGCATAGGGTGATTAATGATCTCAATATCCATGTGTTCTCTGCCAAATTGAATTTAGCATATTTGCTGCAGGTGATCCCTGGGGCCTTTGTACACATGGAAAGAAGGCAAATTAATAATTAAAAAACACAACAGCTATCTGATGGTCACTTTTAACTGAATTTGTTTGTGGTCAGGACCACGCTTTATAATTCAACTCTCCACTTCAGTTACTCTTGAACTGTGATGCTCAGAGAACAGAGATGGAGAAGGTTCAGAAATATTTATCTTTTGCCTGGTGGAGGAATGCAGAAGATGGAGTAAAAAAAAAGAAAATCAAGTAAGAAGGCATGAGTTCAATAAAAGATTGTGAAATGCTCTCTGCACAGATGGCCCCTCTGCCCACCTGTGGAATGTGATAAGGACAACTGAGGACCTGGAGGGCGAAGTCCTACATCTCTTTCCATGCAGCGCCTGGAGCAGAAGAGAATCCAGTTATGTTGAGTATTTACCCCAAAATGTGATTATTTTAGAAGTAGCCCAGGCTTACAGGTATGAACAGCAAACTTAACCAGAGCTCCCATTTTTTAAAACTCTTCCTTTTATTCTTGAAGCAGCTCATTGTGCATTTGTTTTCTGGAATGAACATAATGGTCTTGACCATTCTGGTTGTTTTCTTCCCCCTAGAAGCAACCAAGTCCAGCATCTGATTTTTAGCCTCCATTTGCATAGAGTATTTAAAGGCAAATGACATTTATTTTTGCCAGACAAACTCTGTATTTCACAAATGATATTAGTGCATGAGGACTCTGAATAGTATTCACTGTAGCATTAAACTGCATTTTTTTTATGGCCAGATACCATTTTAATCTGTATCTGCAGGAACTGTTCGTGAGAGTATTACCCTGTGAGGTTACATTTGAATAAGTTTTCCTCAAGGAAGTGACATAAAAATAGGAGCAGAAGTATTCCCTGGAATTTATAAGAGGCAATAGTGTTCGCTTTCTTCTTCACTAATGTGACTAAAGTGTTATGGTGCTCTCATAAATTTCACACCATCATGAATGCGTGATGTCAGAAGATGCTCTGGACTCAGAAGCTAATGTTTGCAACAATTTGATACTTGCAGAAATGGATTAAATTTAATTTACTATTAGCTTACTTTAACTCCATAACTCACAAAATGTATGCCCATTGTGTAAGTTTCTTTATAAAACATGGTGGACCACAAGGTTTGAATACAAGGTATGCTTCAGAAAAGTGTGAGCACACCATATTCTGAGCAGGTGGTGAAGAGCATTTATAACAAACCCTGAAGCAAATTCCATTTCGATAAAGAAATAATAGAAGAATATATTGTTGATAATGATGCCACAATGATGTGGTCTCTGCTTAACTATTTCAGCAATGAATTCAAACAACCTTAGTGAGAGGAGCCATAGAAATCATGAAGGAATAATCAGCGTGTCATTTTGCAGTAAGTTAGCAATTGGCTATTTGTCTTTTACTCAATTTTTTTTTTGGGGGGGAGGAAGTGGAGACACTTCACAATGGACTGCAGTAGTATTTATTGAATCCCTGAAGGTGCCATGTGCTCAGGGTCACAGTGCACTGCTCCATACTGCCCATGTCGAAAGGGTGCCACTCAAAGAGACTGTGATATGAATCACTTTCCTGGTATCCTGTGACTCAGGAGCCCTGCAGGCTCCATGTTTGAAGCAGCAAATCAAAAGATGCATAAGATGAAGTTTCTGCTTTTGAGGTCTTCCTAGAATAAGTTAGGTAGCTATTACTTTATAGGTTAAATAATCTCATATTCAGAGAGCTAATTAACCAGCTTTCAGTCAACATAGCTAATGAGAAGAGTATATGAAATTTGGAATTTAGATGTTCTAACCAAAGTTGGTGTTATTAACAGCACATTACACTTATTTTTAAACCCAAAACCTTGTTTGAAGAGCATAACATGGTTTAGTAATAAGTTTCATGAATTATCATTTTAACACCCCCTTCCACATTTCAAGAAAGTATATAAAAATGTGCTAGTACCAGCTGTTTCTAGATCCTACTTTAAAAACACACAAAACGATGCTAGACATTTTGTTAGGTTTAATTTTAGTTGTGCTTCTTGTGACGTTTAGTTAAAATAATCGTGTGCCTTTGTGAGAGTGCATGGTTGGACTTGATATCGAATCCCACTTTCATTAGTTATTCTTTGGCTGTGAAAATATCCAGTTGAACATGTTCACCTCAGGTTATTATACATAAAGGGGGACTGATAATGCCTACATTTCAGATCAGATATTACACAAGCACTCAGTGCTTCTGAGAGATTAATAAATAAGTGTGTATGTCAGGCATCAATCACTTATTAATAAGTATGTACTTCAAGCCTCTTTATTCGGTGGTTTTATGTGGGGATGTATTGCAGGCCAGTCACTTGCTTTCCCTACAGAAATGAATAGGAATGTTAAAAAAGAGTCGATTTAGCAGTAGAAGTCTATCTGTAGAATGTTAAGTCAAGCTCAAGGTAGATTTAGTAAATAATATATTTAATAAATGATACTCCAAGATTTGGCTGAATCCCAAACCCAAACTTGTAAACTGACCACTGTATATTGTCTCCTTTAAACAATCTAGTTATTTAACACATGAGTTGTTTAAAGAAACTATGAGAGTTTAGGGAATGTCTATAGTATTTTGAATTTATAGTAGGGAAGACACTGGTAATCTGTAACTAGTTTTGAGCATGTCTATTAGAAATAGACTCTTGGGTAGAATGAACCATAGGTCTAAATCAGAATAATATTTTGGAGGTTTTATGTTTGTGATAAGAAAGTGTGTAAAATTCTTTATTCGCTTAGACTTAGAGCAATCTGATAGTTCTTGAGTTAGTTTAATTATCAAAATGCGCATGCCAAGTAAATATGCTCTTATGTTGTAGATATTATTAGTCATGTCTGTGCAAAGAGTTAGAGTATACATTCAGTTATTAATAACAACGTTAAAGTGAGGTTAGATATGTGGCATTGATGATGATAACTGCATGGATTCATAGTTCTTCATATAATTGAAAAACCACGCATTATGAAAAGTTCTGTGTTGACATGTATTCCATATAAAATATAAATTATAAAATTTTCATTTAAAAAATAAGCACTTAATTCATTAGGATAAGCAGACTAAAAGAACATTATTTCAATTTAAATGTTAGCCTACTTATTAAAATCCAATAGGTGACAAAAGCACAATGCTAAATATTTACAGGGACACTAACTATTGAATAACCACTTTAGAGGAAACAAAAAACACAAAGAAGATTACTTATCTACTTAAGATGAAAACTTCTAAAACTTAATAGATATTTTTTAGATTCCTACTTTGACTTTGAAGTATGAACTATAAAATAATTTATGGAATTTCTTAAGCAGAGTAATATGAAGTGATTGGTATATGAGCTCTATGGAACAGTAAATATATAAATGTTATTCAATGATATTAAAAAATGGAGAATATAATACAGGTAAGAGGTTAAGTTGACTTCCAGGTTGACAAGAAATATCAAAGGTTGACATTGTTAACATGTTAACACTGTAGAAAAAAAAAATGGAAGGAAAAGAATCTCTTTAAAGTATAGTTCCAAACAATAAAAGTGCTCCTTCAAAGATATAGGAACAGCTCATGAGTGGGTTAGATACTAATATGAATAAAATAAGAAATGCCATATTGAGACTGGCCAGCATTGCTCAGTGGTTGAATGTCAACCTATGAACCAGGAGGTCACAGTTCATTTCCCTGCCAGGGCACATGCCTGGGTTGTGGGCTTGGTCCCAGTATGGGGTGTGCAGGAGGCAGCCTATCAATGATTCTCATCATTTTCCATTGATGTTTCTATCTTTATCTGTGTCTTTCTCCCTTCTTCTCTTTTTAAAATCAATAAAAAATAAATAAATGTTTAAAAAATACAAGATTTAATCAAAACTATTTCATGGTGCCCAGTATTTCATCTTTAAGGTTCCCAGAGGTAATTTTGGCATCAGTTTACCATTATTAAATTATATAAAAATATTATGGATGCATTATAAGCACATCTTAAGTTCCTTCTTATCAAACAAGAGCTTATTTAAATTGTTATTTCCAAAATTGTGTTTCATCAAAGCTCATTTCTAAAAATGCCTCACTGAAAAACAATTCTACACTCAAAAAGTTTGGGAAATACTGCATTTTAAATTCCCCCTTGGATACTGGGAAAACTATATTAATGCTCACCAAATGTAATTTTACTCTTTGTTTCTTTAAGTCCCATCAGAATATGTTCCCAGTCATGACCAATAAAATGTGAGCAGAGGTTAGTGAATTTCAGGATGAGACATTGGTAAACTTGTGAACAACTCTTTAATTTCGGGGCTTTTGTTTCTTTGTTTCCCTTCCCTTACCAGGGTGGTGAAGGAAGTCCCACGTTGTAACTACAAGGCATTGGCACCTCCATCAGCCAAGGGCTTTTTTGAAGCAGAAAAATTGCTATCCTGTGATAGGCATGTAGTGTGAATGATAAAGAAAAATTTATTGTGTTAAGTCACTAGGAATTTAGAATTTATTATTCAAACAGAATGTAGCCTGTATTGACTATACAGTTATGTATAATGAATATTATATAATAAAAGTTCTTAGAAGCCCTATTATAAGCCCAGAATCTATTCCTAGTTTCTTGATGTGGTGTTATATGGAGACAGTTTGTGAAACACTGATGTTAAATGCTTCTTCACCTGACCTGTATTTTTATCTTCTTTACCTGTATGGGATCAAGCACTTTGAAAGGTAACTATCCACTGGATGGAAGTGTGAAGCCACTTGCTTTTATTTATACAAATATTCCCTTCACAGTTTTGAGATGTGTATTTATATTGATCTGAAAACTGGTGGTCATGTTTCCTATCTTCTTTACTACTGGGCATGTTAATCATACCTTGTATCACCCTTCACCTTTTCAGATAGTGCAGATTATTCCCCTTGAAATAATAATAATAATAATAATAATAATAATCACTTTTGAAGTCTTTCAAGCCTTTAATTAATTTAGTTGTTCTTTTCTGCATTTTCCAGAGTTCTGTTACTTGTAATTGAGGTACAACAACCATTGTTACAAATGTTTTACAATATATTTTTAAAGGAATAAGAAGCCTTTTTATTGAACTTTTGTTGATATTGTGAAAATTTAGAGTGGGACTAGAGGACAAAATGGAAAAATCAGAAGTCATTTGCTTTCTGGTTTTCAATGTAGGGGATGAATTTGTTCACCATACTTCTGAAGCATACATGCACACACACACACACACACACACACACACATATAGTACTCTAAAATCATTCATATTCTTCAGTCTACTCCCAGACCTTGATGAGCTGTTTCTCTAATTTATTCATGTTAACCTGACACTGAGTTTTCACAAACAATTCTGTCGCGGGCTGGCACGGCCATGGCATACTCAGCCCCAGGGCGCCTTATGGGCCGCACCAGCTCCGCCAGGTTCAGTGACCCTGAGTGGGGGCATGTGAAAGGCTTAGAAAAGACAGACAAGAGAATGAAAGCTGGGACTCGGTGGGACGCTGCTTCCTTGATGGGGAGACAGCGCCACAGACTACAAGCCATGTTTCTATTTAATAGCAGATGCCAGGAGGCAAAGTAAAGGCGTGGCCAAGATGTTTACAACATTCTCTTGGGTTTCGATCCTACTCAATTTCATGCACCTGATCAAGCTTTGTTTACTTGCAGCCTATATCACTTAGGCACGTGGGGCCACGTGTTCAGACCATAGGTTCAAGTTTACAACTACAGCTGTTGGCTATAATTGTGCTGGGAGGGCTCTGTCCTCCAAGCTGGGACTTGCACGTGGCCATGAGAGGACTGTGCCCTCTTGTCAGTCCAAGGCTTGAACCTGTCCAAACACTGTAGCCGTGCCCCACACAATTCTAGATAATCTCTAATTTCTGCTATTTCATTATGTAGCTTTTATGCATGATTTATTAAAAGTAATACGGTTCCAGCACTGATGACTGCAGTATACACTATTGATGCTTTTTTTTTTAAAGTTAGGAAACACATTTCTGCTCCAAGAAGAAAATATCCCTTCTTTCTGTTTCCTGTGCTTAAGATAATTAATTTTTTCAAAATGTCAAGATCATCTACCCAAATCTCTAATATGTTATGATACAATATATTATATAATCTATTATATATTTTCTGTAATATAATATGCTTGTTGAAATCTTTAATGAATTACCTGTTAATGTAGATCTCACCAAATTCCTTGATATAAAAATAAGAGTCACTCTTCTTTAGTTTTTATGTCACTCTTAGGGCCAATATCAGGCCTTCCTCCTTCCCTTAAATATAGATATTCTTCAAGGAACTAACTTATTTGACTTGGTTTTGTTTTGTTTTCTCTCTTATATTCTTATATTCAACTATTTCTTCCAACTAGATGATTTGAAAATCACATGTTTGATCCAGATCTGACTTCATTGACTCACCTGGTATTTCCAGATGCTCCCAAACACAATTCTGTCTGCATCCGCTTATTCATTTCCAAAGCTTACATTTTCCACATCTCGCCACGAAGAAGGATTTCCTCCATTTATCCTTTTATCCTATGGGCCAGTATGTGACCATTGTCCAAGTTACGTAGGTTCTAACTTGGTTACCTGCTTTGGAGGGGTTATCTTTTAAAAAAATCATCTTTGCTTATATCGCATGCATACTAAGCATATGTTCTGGATTTATGGGATAATCCCACATTCAAGTACTTTGTCATATTGTTAACATCAGTATATCTGAATTTGCCCAAACAATTTCCTTACTATTTAGATTGACTTTTGAAAATATGCACCTTAGTCATAAGAAGCTTGGTGGAGTAAAAGTAAATAAAGATGACTATGTTTTCATTTTAAGGTGTGGTCAGTTAAAACTTATTAAACCTAACATTTTATAAAGTTTATGAGAAGTGCTAAAATTACCCATTAACTTTCCTCATAAGAAACTCTTTATCTTTTATTTCTCCCTTACCCAAATTCTATTTGACATTCAATTTAAAATCCAAAGGATGTAATGAAAGCCCTTAAGATAATGACTGTGAAATAGCAATATAAGCTGACATTTAATGAAGTAGACGTGTATGTCTCTTACCTGAAGAGATGTGAGAATTGAAAGTCACACTGGTTATACGGTCTGTGTTTATCTTCATCTTTTATCAGAATCTCTGGGGAACATAGCTTAGCCCTCTACTAAGTATCTTTGTAGATATTCCACAATTTCATATTATTTAAAGTTTACTGATAATGCAAGAGCTAAAGCTATTTAATACTGTTTAGTATTTTGCTTTCATAATACTCACAATCCCAATGAAACCATTCCTCATTAATAGGAATATAAGTGGATTCATATTTATGATTCTGTTATCATCATTATTTTATATAAATTGCTTATTCAATTAACTGAAAAACTTAATATTGGAATTTGAGACAGGGAGATGCCAGTTCATGAGTCATTATCTTCATTATCAAATGTCATTGCACACCTGGAATGCCACACAACTCATTCTAGTTCCTACTAGATATAAATCAAAATGTTACATTGCCAACCTGCCCTAGACTTTCATTTTAGAAAATGAAAGCCAGAAATTTAGGTATATTTCACTTATTTATATAGTGAAGAATTTATAGAGGGCAAAGAGGTGACCATTGAATACATTCAATATCATTGTAGACCTTTAAACCATGTTAGTATGAAAACTTCATATTAAAACTATAACGAGATATAGTGGGTATGCCTTGCAGTCCAAAAATATAGCTGTGCAATAATTTTTATCTATAAGTCAACTTAAGAACTATCTCAAGCCCTGTTCTTCTGGGTTGTCCAAATAAGTGTTTCCCTTAGGGTGATGATTAAGTTTTAAGGGCTTACAGAGTGCCAGACGATGAGTATCCATATTGCTATCATGTCATCACTGTTATCAGGTGTCTCCTCAGAAGCCCACCACCCTGTTTGATTCTCAGGTGCAGATCACATAGACGCGCCTCATTTCAGCTACTATGTTGGTGTTCAGTAAATGTTTGCTGAATTTGGGTTTGTTGGAAGTTAATCCATATCCCATTTTCTCAATAGGAAACACTATCCTCAGTGGTATCTAGTTGACATTTATCACATTTTATTTTCACATAGCAAGCATAAACCTGATTTACATGAATCACAGACTTATCTAGTGTTAAGATTTACTAATATTAAAGAGTAGAAGTAATGCAGAAACACAGGTGAAACTCAAAGTGATTTACAATGTGCCCTGTGGCTCCCTGGCCTTTCTTTCCCACATTGGGTATATTTTGTGGACCAAAGTAATAGATGAGCTATCTAAATGAAGTAGGCTGGTCACTGAACACAGTGAGAAGTGTATCTATCAAACATCTCCATTCTACACTCAGATCCTTCATGGATTATATGACGTTTTCCAAGGGCCCATGCCTCATAAGTCTGTAGATTCTAAATGTGTTTCCCATGTGCAATCCCACACCAAGGACATTCTGCTAAAATAATTTCATAAATAAGGAGTTTCCTTTTAGAATATATTAGTAAGTTTACCAGACAGGGTCAGATTTTATACTGGGGTGGTTGTGTTGTTGTTGTTTTGTGTGTGTGTGTGTGTGTGTGTGTGTGTGTGTGTGTGTGTGTGTGTGTGTGTGTTTCCCTCTGGGAAGAAAATAGATGATAGGCTATAGTCACTGCTAGTATATCCCTCTCCATGTGGCAGAAGTGTAACTGTGATTATTCTGATAAATACTGAAATAAATGTTGTAATCTCACCCCTACTGTAAATAGGGCAAAATCGAATCAAGAAATCATATTTTGAATACCTATTGCAAACAGTAAATTTGAAAAGGAGGAATGTAACTGAGACAGAAATGATGTTGAAATGCATGCTTTCTTTGTCACATGATAGCATTTTAACTATTAAAACAGAAAACCTCATGTAGAGGTCTATAAGCCCAGAGTCATCAATTTCACATGAGGTCACAAAAGGATTCCCAGAAAGTTTTCCTGGACCACTGGCAGGCTGAAGTACAGGAGAAAGAGATGTTTTTAATGGTTTGAGACAAGAAATCATTTCCCATTAAGCAATAAAATAATTGAAGAGGGGTGTGTGTAGCCATGTACGAGCATATGTTTTTTTCTTGTTTGTGTGTTCACATTATCTAAGCAATTTTTGAATAGTCTACTTTCATTTGGTCAGCATTTCTGAAATCTGTATGAAATAAAGATAGCAGCATGTGGTAGTGGAAAGTGGAGAGGGAGGGAAAAGGGAAGAATGAATTCACAGTGGAAATGGCATTTCCTAAAAGCCCACTTTCTAGCAGGAATGATAGTAGGAGTTCTATAAATGCTAGGTTGGCTTGACATTGTAACACATATCTGTCGTTGCTTTTCTTCTTACATAGAATTCTAATGTCATGTGTGGAAATGCATTGCAGGGAATCTTTACAAGATATATTCTCTAAAATATCTTTCAGGTAATGGGATAAATCTTGATAAAGTGACTCCATGGCTTCTTGCTGGTTTGGTACATTGTGAAAAATAAGAATCACTCTAACTCCAGAGCAGAAAAGAATCATAGGTCTTTCTTCCTTAATTAATTGACCTAGTATGTAGATTGAGATCACCAACGGCAAGTGTTCCAGGTAATTGAACTTGAAATCATGAGGTTACATGGATGTCAAATGTCTCTCTGTAAAT
Source organism: Corynorhinus townsendii (assembly GCA_026230045.1). Classification (NCBI taxonomy): domain Eukaryota; kingdom Metazoa; phylum Chordata; class Mammalia; order Chiroptera; family Vespertilionidae; genus Corynorhinus; species Corynorhinus townsendii. Next base: position 136,099,814 of record JAPDVU010000004.1, read on the forward strand.
AAAAATATTGCTGTTCAGTAATAATCATGAAGTGCAATCTTGGTAGCAGTTGCTAAGGTATTATAAACGATGAAACCCTTTCAGAGGATGGTGGCTGGGAACATTTTAATATTTCATTCAGTTCTAAATTATCTATAATGATCTATATAAACTACAATCTAGACATCTTTTCCTTCAATATACAAGGTTGAGGGTATGGCAGAAAAAAATTAAAAAAAATTATATTTGCAAGCACACTGGTGGTTTCTTGAGACCACGGTAATGTCAAAATCACATTAGTGAACATTTATTCCTAAAAACAAACCTCTGTTAGTTTTTGCCTCACCAAGAAAAAGACCAATTGATTTTAGGGGGAAAATGAAGCTAAATGTGAGGCATTGAAATAGCGATTGAGAAGTGGGTGAAGGCAGCTTTGACGTGAGGTGGGTTTTATCACAAGCAGGTTCAGGTTTATTTTAAATTCTGAATATTTATGATTACACCAAACACGTGAGCAACTATTGCAAGTTCTTATTTAGATACCTGCAGAGAAATCTAGTTGAAATACACAGTACCTCACCTACGAGTCTTCCCCTAACTCAAAGCTTTTATTGTTTTATTGCTTATAAAAGCCCAAAGATTCTGACTATGGAAATAGATGGCTCATAAAATGTTACCTAAGTCCAGCTCTGTATACAGGATATTAATTTTAGACACTTCACTTTTTCACTTTCAAGTTTCATAAAGTAATTTGCATGAACTATAGTTTCAATGTATATAAAGATCACATTTTTATTTCATCTTAAACTTAGCTTTAAATGTCATCTATTTTAAAGAGAGAAATTAAAAATAGTATTTTATAAATGTTCTTGTCAACATGCCTAAGAAAATAGATATTACTATGTTATTCAAGTCACATTATAAACAGTATGCTTCTCTTAGATCTATGCTGAATCTCAAATTTGGCAGACTAATGTATTAACGTGCTTTTAAATGCTGCTGTGGGCTCAACTTTTATTGCTTAATTGAGACTATATGCCACTGCACAATTATGCCAAGAATATAACTTCAGTGAAGGAGAAAAGATATGTTATTGTCCCAAAGGCTAACTCTATCCTTATTTTATATTAGAGGAAGAAATATACATTTCTGAGGTTGAAAATTAGCAGCAGCATTCTCTTTTGCTAGACTATGAAAGACCACGAGACTTTAATTTTTCCTATTGTGTTCTATTTATTTATTATTTTATAATTTTTATTTTTAAAATTTTATTTAATGTGTTTCATCACCATTTGTCCCCTATGTTCTATTTATTTTAATAGAACCAACTTGCTATTTTCAAATTCTCACCTGAATTGTTATTGATTACATGATCTAATACAGAGTGTATACTGGCAAAGATGGCATTCTTTCCTTTGGCGTTATGTAAACAAAAAAGTTGTGCTGCTCTATATAAGTATGAGAGTCTTGCAACTGGAAATCAGGTTGGAAAAGTTTTCATGCCTCATTAAAAGCTGTGCTATAAATTCAGGTTTAACAGTTTGACAAAGTAGTATTTCAAATTGCAATCATTGCAGAAGTGTTTATTTTAATAGTTTCAAATGCCAAGCGGAAGACTGTTAGAGTTAATAAACATCTCCAAATGGATTCTTTATGATAAAAGAATATCAATGCTTTTATCCTGGGGATTTAAATGGAATCATATCAGAGAACCAATTCTGGCTTTCAAATCCCACATGCATTTTTTTCTTTCCCTAATTCTCACTCAGAATTTTGCATTTACACATGATACACACAATCTAGGAAAATGGGGCTATAGATGTGTGACCTCTTTTTTTTTCTTTTAATGGTATTAGCTTCCAAAATTGAATGATAAATAGAGTCTTTCAGAGTCTAAATAACTTTCTGGACGAGACACTCCTTATATACCTTAATTTAATCCACACAATTCCAACTTCTGTATTATCTCAGTATTGGCCTGTGTCAATTACATTTAAGTTGAGATTTCCCTTGTTCTTAATATAATGACTGAATTTGATATTACCCTGGATATTTCAGATATTATGTTTTTGAGACTCTGAACATTAAGTTTGCTGTTTTAACAGTTCTTCTGTGACATAACACTGTGATTGCCAGATTGGGGTGAAAGTCCAGGTTTCTCACTCAGACACCATGCAGTGCTGAGAACACTTGGTTATTGCTTCCCGGAGGTGGAATGTGAGGCTCCCAGCTGAGCCTCAGCTAACACCATCCTGGGCCAGGAGGGGAGAGAGGTGCCTCACTGCCTTTGGGTGAGGGTGGAAATCCAGGATTACCTTTCTTCTTTTTTTAATCTTTGACATCACTCTGCTGAGAGATGGGGAGAGGCTGGAGATATGACTGCTAAAAACCTGTGAAGATGGGAAATCGGTTTCCTACTTGATCTTTGCTGATGGTGATGGAAGTGAATTCTTTTCTGTGGTGTTTTGCTAGAGTAGGTGTTTATTTTATAAAAGTATTCTGTCTTACAAGGCTACCCTTTCGTGGCCCTTTGGCTAGAAAAATCTGGCTTTTGTGGCACGTTTTTTTGGCCTTTGTCCATTGGTGTTTCTGTGTTGCTGGATTCTCTAGCACCAAGTCTGGGATATGTGAGCAAAAAGGAAACCCAGGGAATTCATGGCCATGTTGTTCCTCGAATCTCAATGTCCCTAGCCAGCCTACCTCCTCTCTCCCATTTTAGTCTTCTTACACTTATTTTCCTTAGAATATCCAGGGTTTGGGCTGTGCTTTGCAGGTAGAGTGAGATGTCTGTTCACTCCATCTTGGTCTGCAACTAAAAGACCAAGGCCTTGTTTGATTCTATGGGTATGTATGCTGTACAGGGTATCAGGCTATGGACACTGAGAGGTAGATAGCGCCATCAATAGATTTTTTAAAATTTATTTTTATTGAGGTAACATTGATTAATAACATGATATAAACTTCTGGTGTACATTGTAATTAGATACCTGTATACTCTATTGTGTACTTACCACCATAAAGATAGCTTACATTTGTTACCATATATTTTACCCTCTTTACCCCTTCTTTACCTCTTATAACCTCCATTCCAGTTGCCTGTATCTATGAGTTAGATTTTGTTTTGTTTCATTTGTTCATTTGTTACTTTTTTTTTATTTTATATTTCACATATAAGTGAAGCCATATTTTTTTTTACTTTTTCATTTGACTTATTTCACTATTAGCATAATACCATCAATATCCATATATGTTGTTGCAAATGGCAATATTTTATCATTTCTATGGCTGAATAGTATTTCATTGTGAGTGCATGAGTATATATGTGTGTGTGTATTTAAATATATGTCACATTTTCTTCATTCATTCATTGATGGACACTTAAATGATTTTCATTACCTTGGCTATCGTAAATAATGCTACAGTGAACATATAGGGGTACATCTGTCTTTTCAAATTAGTATTTTCATATTCTCCAGATACATTTCACAAACATCCCTAGTATTAAATTGGGTAATGTGCCTTTTATTTTTTAAGATACTTCCTTATTTATTTATTATTTTTTATTGACTTCAAAGAGAGGCAGGGGGAGGAGAGGGAGAGAGAGAAACATCCATCAGTTGTTTCCCTACATGCCCCAACTGGGGATTGAACCTGCAACCTAGCTATGTGTCCTAGTAAGAATGGAACCTGCAACCTTTCAGTACACAGGATGATGCCCAACCAACTAAGCCACACTGGCCAGGGCTAATGTGCCTTTTAAAGTGATGATGTTTTAGATGACAGTGATGAAAAACGTCAGATTACAGATTGTAATCATTGATGATTGAGAGACCTCACTATACCCTGTCAGCTCTGAGCCATGTTTAACTTGTATTTAGGTGAACAAAGATTACATTTGTCAGTGATGTACATACTACCCAACTTCTGTAAAATATTGAATGCATTGTGCCTAGCTATAGTTAACAGTCAATGACCTCATATATAGCACCCAATTCTAACTTTATTCCTGTTATTCCTGAATGCATTTTATGTTCACAGTAGTAAGTATGGTATCATTCAAAATGTTTTGTGTTTTCTAAAAAGTTACTCAAGCTGCTATAAAAATAATAGCAAAAACGTAGTGATAATTTTTTTAGTAATTAGTAGAATTTAAAAAAATAACATGGTTTAAAATATATTGCATTTTAAAGAAATACATGTGAAATTTAAATATAATGATAGCTTATTATTTTATTTCAGGACATATTTAATTTCTGTTCAAGTGTTCAACTGATGTATAATTACCCCAAAGCTATCTTAAAACAACAATTTATTATTCCTCATAAGTCTGTGAGTCTGGAATTCTGTGAGGGATCAGATGGCTGATATTTCTGTTCCACCTTTAGAGGGCTGGGTTTACTCATTTGTCTGCATCCAGCCTGTAGCTAGAGTGGCAGGTCCAAGGCTTTATTTACGTATCTGGGACCTCATTTACTTTCCACATGGCCTCTGCAAATGGTTAGCTTGGTCTTTCATGTCGTTCTAAGCAGAGTTCCAAAAAAGAAACTCTCGAAAGTAGAATCCAAAAGTTCTCTTTTTTTATTTAAATATTTTTATTAATTTTTAGAGAGACATGAAGGGAGAAGGAGAGAAACATAAGTGTGAGAATGAAACATTGATTGGCTGACTCCCCCCACTGGGTATTAAGCCCTAAACCTCAGCATGTACCCTGACCTGGAATTGAACTAGTGACCTTTTGGTGCATGGGAGGATGCCCACCCAATGGAGCCAATTGGGCCATAGCCACAAGCCCTCTTAAATGAAGCAACATATCAATTCTGCCACATTTTATTGCTCAAAAATAATCACAGACCTAGCCTAAGTCCAAGAGAAGGAGGAAAAAAACCCTACTTCTTAGTGAGAGGAGCAATCAAATTTTATTGCAAAGGGTATGTGGAGTGAAAGATATTGTTTGTGACCATCTTTTGAAATAACATATCATGTAGGCTTCCTGGGTGGAATTGCTTATTTCACAGTTTGCAGCTAGAGATATTGTTACTTTGGTAGCAAAATAATTTATTTCTAAATGATTGTAATGTTATAAAAGGCAGATCTCAAACAAACAACCTAACTTTATATCTCAAAGGACTAGAAAATGAAGAAAAAACTATGCACACATTTAGCAGAAGGAAAGAAATAATGGAGATGAGAGTAGAAATAAAAAATAGAGACTAGAAAAACAATAGAAAATATCAACAAACTATGAGTCCTTGTGAAAGAGATTTTCAGAGTTTTCAGTTAATTTTCCTTTTTTCTGGCATGGACTCAATCAAACTCCCCCTTAATGGCTATATGTATTGTTCAGGTTCATCTCTGACATTTCCACCACTATGCAGCCCACACTCTAGACACAAACAACAGGGCCAGCTTCATGCCATGTGACCTGTGCAATTACACCGAACCCTGCACTCAGAAGTGCCTGCCACTTGGTTTTATGGTTTGCTATGGCACTATCTTGAAATTTTTAATAACTTTTGACCAGGAGGCCTGCATTTTTATATCGCACTGGATCCCCATTATTGTGAGCCAATCTTGTTTTCCTGTTTAGAATGAGCTTTTTATTCCTCACAGTAGACTACCTGGCAAGTCTTGAAACATTTCTCAAGATATAGCTTAAATATCACCTTGCTTCTGAAAATTACCCTGATTCCCCACCCCCACCTGCAGAGGGAATAAGTGGATCTTTTCTATATACATATATTTTTGGTCCCATGACACTTGGCATAAACTCCTACAGTACAGTACAGTAATTGTTTTTTTATGAATATTTGTATATATATTTTCTCCTCCATTAGTTGGGCTTAAAGGATGCTTTATTCATTATTACTTACTTAAAAATTTTCCAGTATGTAGTCTAGGGCATGGATAGTAAGTAGTCAATAAATATTAGATTGAATCACAGAAACAATGAATAGAAAAATAGATTGTAATTTGGTATACTTGTCTTTAAAATATTCAGAGGAGATACTATAGATTTTAACACCAAATGAATTCATTTGCTAATAATACTCACCACCTATCTCTACCAAAAGCACTCCATTATAATTTTGGACTAGTCTTCCTATTTGTTCTTTTTTTTTTAAAATTTTTATTGTTTTAAGTATTACAAATAGTAGTACATATGTCTCCTTTTTTTCCCCCCATTGACCTCCCCCCGACCTCCCCTACCTCCCAGTACATGCTTTCACCTGCCCGCCCTCCCCCCCGCCCCAGTGTCTTGTATCCATTGGTTGTGCTTATATGCATGCGTACAAGTCCTTCGGTTGGTCTCTTACAGCCCCCCTCGCCCAACCTCCCCTGTCTTCCTGATGTAGTTTGACAGTCTGTTCAATGCTTCTTTGCCTCTGTATCTTTTTCCCACCATTTCTTTCCTTTAAAAAGTTTTGTCTTTGCAGACTAGAAATACATATATAATAACAAAACAAAACAAAAAAATGTTTGAGTCCCAATTTCAATGTCCAACAGTTCTGAGTCCCTGTTTCAATGTTTAAAATTACCATGAGATGAACTACCAATAGAAATTTTAGTTATTACTTTAAGAACAGCTTCTTGTCCAGTACAATTAAATTTACTTGAATATTCACTTATTTCAATTAGCCTATTTAAATTAATCTGAAAACTTGATTACTATTTTACTGTCAAATTTAATACTCTACCAACAATCTTAGTTTATCCTGTAAATATTAGTGGGAAGGATTATTTGCATTCTTGAGTGGGCCCTGAGCATTCCAGATGCTAGGCTGAATTTAGATATAGGGCAGCTGCTGTTGGCCAAGTCTCTTGTCTGTTACCTGGGTCCCGATCTGAACTGGGCCAAGTCTCTGTCTGTCACCTGTATCTCGATGTGAGCTGGGCCAAGTCTCTTTCTGTTGCCTGGGTCCCGATCTGAGCTGGGTGTGGGAAGCGCGAAGCAGCCATGGGGGCAGGAGACCTCCTTCAGAAGGGGTGAGGGTTCAAGCCCCTGCGATGTTGGGGGGGTGAGGGTCTGTGCCCCACTTCTGTTGCCTGTTTGTTCTTTATTGGAAGTATAAAACATGCTCTGTTATCAGATATTCAATAACCGCCCTGTAGTTATTACTTGAACTTAAATTTTTCCTTTGAACTCAGCTTCCCAGAGGCAGTAAAAGTCATACACAAGGCTTAACACTTACTGAGATGCAACTCTGTCCATCTTCATGAATTCATCTTTGCACACTCATCCATAACTGGATTCTCAGTTCATGGAACAGCTTCTACTTTGGCCATGATGGGGTAGCAGAGACCAAATTCAACCTTCCATCTTAAAGAACCACAAAAACAGAGCAAACATATGGGATAGTGATTTTTCAAGACTTTTCACAAAAATCAATAAAATATCGCACTCCTTGAGAAATTAGAAACAAACGAGGAGACCTGCGATTGCAGGAGCTCACTGCCTGCGGAGCGTTTCCAGGCTGCAGTGTGGGTGTAGGAGGACCTCAGCTCTTTCCTTGGATGGAGGGGACAGAGATGAAAGTCTTGAGAGGCCAAGAAGGCAAGAGTTCTCAGGGAAGAGTGTAGGAGGGGAGAAAACTTCATAGAAAGGGAATGCTGGAATGCTCAACAGGATTCCTCTGGAATCTTCAGTTGGACACTTATTTGGGCCATATGTATGAGGAAGCCATACCTGGGGCTGGAGAAAGAACTGTGAAGGAGGAAAGGGAATAATACTAGAAGCTCACAGAGGGCTTGAATAGTGCCTATTCCCACCAGACAGGCAGGAAAACCTTCATGGATATGGAATAGAGCCCATACAAATCTTTGACTTGGTAGTAAAGCAAAATTAGCCCTAGACTGAATGCTGCCCTGGTCCCACCTAACAGAGCTTCAAAGCAAGACCCCAAAAACGTGTTCAAGTAACTCAACTGAATAATAAAAAAAAAACCTGACATATTAATAGAAATAAGCAAATATCCAGATGCAGCGAGGTAAAATTCACCATGTCTACTACACAATTAAGTTTAGTAGACAAGGAAACTAGCAGGAAAGTGTAACCCATACTGAAGAAAAATAAAATAAACCACATGGGCCAAAAAATAACACAGATAATAGAATTAGTAGACAAGGATATTAAAACAGTTGTTACTATTGTATCCCATATGTTCAAGAAATTAGAGGAAAGATTGAACTTCTAGAGACTAAAAATTACATAAGATGGAATTAATGCCACCTTAAGACATTGTAGAAGATGAGTGAACTGGAAGACAGAAAGATAACTTATTTTTTAAAAAAAATACACAAAGAGCATTTGTGAGCTGTGGGACAACATGGGTCTGGAAAGGGTGGAGAAGCAGAAAAAATTTTTTCAAGAAATGACTGAAAAATATCCAAACTTGATTAAAATGATAAATTTAAAAATATAAGAAGCTCAACAAACCCCACATAGAGGAAAACAAAGAAAAATACACTAAAGCACATCATAGTAACTCATTTAAAACTGAAGTTTACCATAAATTATTAAGCTCTTTGAGGTCATGCTGTAGATTTCTTGGGTATTATTAAATGTAGTTCAAAATAGGATATACACATAATTGCTACTTATTCTATACTCACAGATTAATTTTATAAAATCAAAACATTTATCTGAATATTTAAAACCTAAGAAGGTCTTTCCACCATTTCCAAACATGTCTTAGTCTGAATTATATCTTATTCTTCTACATATTTATAGGAAGCTAGGTAACGTAAGGCAAATAATTTTGCAATGAAAGTTTTACTTTTATTAGTAGTTGAATTTGTTTGTACAGAGTAAGAGATTTTATAAAAGGAAGTCTTGTTTTCAATATGATAGTGGCCTGGTTTATTTTCACTGAAGCAACTCACCTTTTAAAAATTTCAATTTGCATTAAGAAACCTGGTAGATTCATGTACTTAATCTTGGCACACATTAAAAAGGGGACAGTAATTGGTTAATGAGTACATGCTTAGGTCAGATAAAGTGAGGTAATATTTTCAGAAAACAGCTAAATGAGCAAATTGAGCAAATTGCTGAGTTCTCACAATGGTGCTCAACCATAGTGGATAGTTGATAGGTAGGTTAACAGATAAATACCCATACTAACAGACTCACAGATTTAAGAAATTTGGGGAATAGAGTGAATATAAGAAATACATATTAGCTTATATAAATGACATTCACTAATGGAGAAACTACTAGTATATTATAGTTTTTCCTCAAAGTTCATTTCTTACTCAGAAACTAACCTGCCTAAAACTCTCACCAGTCCTAATGGGATAGCTGTCCAAAGTCTGCCCATTTTGTTATTCACCTCTCCTTTTCCCTAGCTGTGAGCTCTTAGAACCACTTATTATAGCCGTCCACAAACTTCGAAGTCTCCTCTATCAGTCTTAGATGTCAGGTTGCATCCTTTTCTTCTTTACTTTCTTTTTCTGCACATCCTTCATAGCTCTAAAGTATTGCATGTAATAAATATACAAAAACAAATTTACTCTAGATGTAAACCAATCATGTTAAAAACCCTCTCAAAGAACAATAGCTTTACTAGTATATGGATATGTAGAAGGCAATTGCATTCTGTTTACCAGAAATGAATTTCTAAGGGGTGATTTGATTGTTGACCTCAAAAATTCATCTTAGCCTTGCCTTCTTCTTAATAATGTCTCCTTAGGTATCTTTCCTCTTTCCAGGCCATATCATTCTATTTTCCCCAGTATTAAATATCAAGGGTTTTCTTTTCAATTTTGAAATGTCGATTCATAGCCTCTTCTGCAGAAGATCAAGTCAATAAACAAATGTGGGCCAGATGTCAGGGCAAAGCATCAATTTTGAATAAATATCTGCACCCTTTCCAGGTGATCTGGTTAAAGAGACGATTTGTTTGCTTTGTAGTTCTGAGACCTTCTCTCCTTGTGTACAGAATTGGCATATATATATATATTTTTTTCATTCCTAGGATCTTGTTTTATTTTTTTTATTTTATTTTTTATTGTTTTAAGTATTACAAATAGTAGTACATATGTCTCCTTTTTTTTCCCCATTGATCTCCCCCCGACCTCCCCTACCCCCCAGGACATGCCTTCACCTGCCCACCCTCCCCCCCGCCCCAGTGTCTTATATCCATTGGTTGTGCTTAATATGCATGCGTACAAGTCCTTCGGTTGGTCTCTTACAGCCCCCCTCGCCCAACCTCCCCTGTCTTCCTGATGTAGTTTGACAGTCTGTTCAATACTTATTTGCCTCTGTATCTTTTTCCCACCATTTTTTTCCTTTAAAAAGTTTTCCTTTGCAGACTGGAAATAAACATATAATAACAAAACAAGACAAAACAAAAAAATGTTTGAGTCCCAATTTCAATGTCCAACAGTTCCTTATGTGTACATGTCAGCAATGATATCTGGATGGTGGGCACATGGTGGCAATGCAGGTCCGACCCTCTCTGGTTTGGTCCTAGGTAACCTGCAGCGGTGCACAGCTGTTGACTGCTCGCATAGCAAGGCGTTGTCAGCGTCTTCCATCTCTGGACTGTTTTTTCCTCTTGTCTTCGTGGTTGGAGCACTCCTGTCAATTCCTCTCTGTTGCAGGAATCCATCTGGTCTTGGGGTTGTTTTCTGAAAATATACAAATATATTCTCGACCACAAGTTAATAAAGGAATCTTTTCTATATAATTGATTTGGGATCCTTTTTATTTTTGTTCAAATGATTTTCCTTTGTCTTATTTAGACACCATGTGTGTTTTTAATGGCCGTCTTGCTGTTAGCATTGCAAATGAAACTTAATTTGGTAAAGTAAAAATTTTCTAGATGTAATTTACTTATAGGATATTTTTCCTTACATGATATTGCCCTACTATCCCTCCCTTTTTTTTTTTTATTAATGGAGGATTTTGTAAATTTTATAATGCAGTCTTGATAACTTTAAATTAAAATTTTTTTCCCCACACATATGACTGCTTTAGGTTCATTGCATATTCAGGAATTTTACCATGAGATGAACTACCAATAGGAATTTTAGTTATTACGTTAAGGGCAGCTTTTTGTCCAGTACAATTAACTTCACTCAAACCTAGGATCTTGTTTTAAAAGAAGACACTATTGTGTGAAATAGGAAATGAAAACTCATTTTAGAGTGGAAAAGTTAACATTTACAGCTTGTTATTTTGAGGGTAGGGGCATAAAAGATATGAATAATTAGTTAACTTGATATCTTAATAGCTTTTTAAATTATGTTTTGAGGTAACATTGGTTAATAAGGTTTTACTGGTTTCAAGTGTACATTTCTATGATAAATGATCTTTATATTGCATTATGTGCCCACCACCCAAAGTCAAATAATCTTTTCATCACTATATATTTGACCTTTTTTACCCTTCACTATTCTTCACCACCTTCCCTCTATAACCACTGTACTGTTGTCAGTGTCTATGAGTTATTGTTTGTTTGTTTTTCTTGTTAATTGTTGCTTTCAGGTTTATATCCCACATCTGAGAGAAATCATATGGTTCTCAACTTTTTCCATCTGACTGATTTCTTTTTTTTAAAATTTCTTTATTGATTAAGGTGTTACATATTTGTCCTTATTCCCCCATTACCTCCCATCCCCCCCGACTCATGCCCTCACCCACCCTGTTGCTGATTTATTTCACTTAGCAAGGTTCATCTATGTTATTGTAAATGATAGTACTTCATATTTTTTTATGTCTGAGTAGTATTCCATTTTATATATGTACCACATCTTTATCCAATCATCTACTAAGGGACACTTTGGTTATTTCTATGTATTGGCCACCATGAATAATACTGGTAGCTTCCCAACATTGGTTGTAAACTCTTACAGAAGAAGATAATGTTAAGTTGTTCTTTATATTTTCATTCAAGAAAACTGCCAATTGGAGGAAAGTTAATAATAAAAACATCAGACAATAGTAACCTTAAAAAAATCCCTTAAAAAGTGAAATATATAGAACACATGAACCATGTAAGTTATATAAAATTGTACTATATTGGGTATAGACCATGAAACAATGTGAACTTTGAGCACATGTACCCATATCCCTCATCTTTGTATAAGTGAATAATTTTTCTTTAAAACATTGGAAAAAGTTTTATTTTTTAATATACTTATTTCCTAAACATGGAATTCCTTGCTGATTTCCACAGTGAGAATTCCTAAATAGTGATATTAACTATGAATTTTCTGGAAGCTTGCAAATGCCAGGAGAAAAAGTTGGTTGTTTTTCAAAACAGGAGTAAGTTCTCATGTTTTTTATTTGTTTATTTAATTTTGTACAATTAAAATTTTTTTATGCAAAGCTATCTGGAAGCCAGAAAAACAAAGTTGCAGATCCTCAGCTTGTGATAAAATGTTCAGGTTTAACCCCCTGGGGGTTAAACCCCTTTCTGCTTGTGACTTCATTGTTCCTATGATGGGACTGGAAATAGAATGAAAAGCTCCAGATTCATCCAAATCTGAAAGCCTGGATATGTAAATCTTGTTCTACTTTAAACTTGGTCTTTGGATAAACTTTTCCAAGTTTCCCAAATCCTCCCAAAGGGCTTGCTGGTACTGAGAATAGAACTAAAATCTCCAGATTCCTCCAAATCTGAATATTTCATGCCTGGATTACCTGTTCTTTTTGGGTCTTTTTAAATCTTTATATAATCTTTCCCTCTAATCCTCCACATTCTCTGTAAGGCCTCACAATGTTTTGGGGGTGATGTGATATTGCTAAGAGTTGCCTTTTTAGCATCAGGGCTACAAGAGGTCAGAGAATGTCACCTTAATCTATATCTGTGGATTTCACTAAAAAAAGAAATAACTCCATAAGCATTCAGACTAATGTAGATGACATGTTTTTTATGTATGCAACATCCCTTTTACAGTTTTGCTCTAATGAGACAAAGAACAGATCATAACTAGTATAAAGAAATTGGCAGAAAAGACATTCTTAGAAATCATCTAATACTCATGATATCAAAAACAACTGTCTATGCTTTGCTCATATAAAACGTTTTGCATAACTTAATTATAATTTAAATGTATTTCTTCAGAAACATGCATGACACTTTGGTCTTTATTTTGCTGACCTCATTTAGATTGGACTTCTTTGCTGATTTTGATGTGCAAAGAAAGCATTATGGAATCAGGCCCAAGAGGATTAGAATCATCATTTGTCATTTGCTAAATGGGATGTCAAGCCATAATTTAAGATAAATGCCTTAAAGTCTCTGCAATCACAGATGTATTTTTAGAAGTGTTGAATGAGATTTCACATTCTCAACACTTCTACAATCTTTACAGACAGTAATGAGCATCTGAGGCAGATAAAGTGTGCAGAGTTATGACTGAGAAGCTGAAACAAAGAACAGTTTCGCCAAGGTCCTTCACGTGATGAGTAACACTGATGACTAGAAAATTAATCAGAAAAGATGTTCTAAAGATTTATGATAATACCTACATTTTTGAAGGTATAAATGAATCAATGCCATGTATTTTATTTTCAATATGTAAAAAATTATTTTTAAGAAACATGAATTTAAAATGTGATCATCATTCAATGATTTCATGTTATGCATTCATTTGATCTTATCCAGAAATGTACACTAACAAAATCAAAGGTCTGGTCACCCTCAAATGCACTTTTTTCCTAAAATTTTGGGTTGTGGTGCATGTAAGAATGTTGGATTGTATCTTAGATTTCATTTTTTAAATTAAATTTATTGGGGTGACATTGATCAACATGAACATATAGGTTTCAGTCTTAGATGTTGTAAAACACTAGTTTATTCATATACATATATAATACTATATACATATATAAAATTTCTGAGGTGGTTAATTTTATGTGTCAACTTGGCTGGGCCACAAGGTGCTCAGATATTTGTTCAAACATTATTCCTGATATTTCAATGAGATTTAACATTTTAATCAGTGGACTAAGAGTAAGTAGATTGTCCTCGATAATGTGGGTGAGCCTCCTCCTATAAGTTGAAGGCCTAGATAGATTGAAAAGACCAGTCTCCCCCTAGCAAGAAAGAATTCTCCAGCAAACTGCCTTCAAACTCATCTACAGCACTGGTTCTTCCTAATCCTATAGCAGATTGTCTTTGGACCTGAAGTGGAACATAGACCTGGAACATCAAGGGTCTCCAACCAGCCATCTTTTAGACTAGACTTGCATTTTTGTCTCTCCTGGGTTGCCATCCTTCAAGCTCACAATGAAAGTTTTGGATTTTCCAGCTTCCATGATCACATGGACCAATTTCTAATAATAAAAATCTTTCTATATACATATGCCACGTATTGGTTCTGTTTCTTTGAAGAACCCTGACTAATATATAAAATATGTTACATCTGGGTAGTTATGAATTCACCCCTGGATACCAAGAACTCTCTCAGCACCCAATGTTAATTAATCATCTAAAAACAACAAGATTGAATTTTATTCAAATGGAATTTACAGAATTCCCCTTTTAATTCCTAAAATGTAATGGAATAATCAAGCCTGCTTCATTCCAGTTATCTGTACTTGGCCTCGACATTACCAGTGAAATTGATTTTCTCAGAATAAGTGCCAGGATTGAATTTTTCCCCCATGGGTGCTAACTTCTTCCACTCTGGTAAGAAAGAGAAAACACATGGATGATTAATATAGGAATATGTGTGTGTAATTATGGACACATGTTTTAGCTCTTCCCATGGGATAATGGCTCAGCACACACAGTTCAGATTCTGATACCAGTGTAGCCAGGACTTGGGATTGGACCTGTTATAGTATCAGCATCACAGCATAAACTACATCTAGCTGTCTACTCTTCTGGCCTGAGAGGAACTGGCTTTTCCTTGTAACTTCACTCAAACCAGTAAAGTGTTGGAGGGTCAGAAAGTAAACTACTTCCATAAAATGATCTATATATATATATATATAAGGCTAAGAATCCTTTCTTCCCTTCTACGGGTACTATGACGAGCAATGACCACCAGGGGGCAGATGCACGTTTTCCTGTGCCTCATCTCATTTGATCCTCACAAAAGTCCTAGACTAGGTAGATAGGAGACTTGGTGTAATCCTATTTTCTTTTCATTAGAAAGACAATGGAGATTTAGAAAGTTTAGAAACTTAACCTGACTGAAAAGAAGTAAGAAATGGGTGGAACTTGAAAATGACTTCAGGTTTTCTCAATGCGCAAAATATAGTCAAACACTGCTACAATTAAACACTTTACCGTTTTTTCTCCCTGGATGACCTATAATAATAATCTGCTTTGTGTTGATATTTACTGCTATATTGCTGACAATTACCTGAAAGAGAAGTTGGAGTGCTTCATGGGCTGGAAAAAGTTTAGCTAAATCAGAAAGCAGGTCTAATTAAGCAAGTTTATCTATCTATATATAAAAGGCTAAGCTGACTCACGCATGCACGATACATATAAAGCTCTCACTGGTGCCAATTGCACATGTGTGTTTCTATCTATCATTGTCGATCATGAATTTGGTTGACACTTCCAATATGGAGAAAGGGTGAATAACGATATTACAATATTTCTTCTAATTAATTTCCTTTCAATGTGCACAAATCTGTGCACCGGGACAGTAGTCCCATATAATAAAGGGGAATGACTGGTTGCTATGACACGCACTGACCACCAGGGGGAAGATGCTCAATGCAGGTCAGTGTGCTCCCACAGAGGGAGTGCTGCTCAGCCACAAGCTGGGCTGACAGCTGGCAAGTGCAGCAGACTGCCTACGGGGCAGTGCTTAGGATGTCCGACTGTGGGTTAGGCCTGCTCCCTCCGGGCTCCCAGACTGCTGCAAAAGGGCACAGGCCGGGCTGAGGGACCCTCCCTCCCTCTGAGTGCACGAATGTTGTGCACCTGGCCTCTAGTATTTATATAAACTTTTGTTTGTGTTGTTATTATGAGAAGAGGAAAGGGAAGAGGCACAAAAGGCTAGGAGTAGGTAGAGGCCATTGAATGTTTGTGAGAGGTGGGGCAAAGAGGAAATTTTGCATCAAAATGGAAAGTCAACATTAATACTACAATGAGACCAGATGAGTAAACTGGCCAATCTCAGAAGGTTGTTGACAGGATCAGTGATGTTTTATACACAATATTTTGGAATCATGTAAAGAATCAAGTCTAGCATCTTGGTGAAAGCAGTTCAGTAAATTACTTGTTTCAATAAGAAATTAGTAAGATACAATAATCATTATTAGCATCATCTGTTTATTGCTTCACAAGAACATTTACATTTTAAAAAATGTGATACTCTACAAATTCTCTAAAGGAGTTTTAAAAAACTGGAAAATGGTATTTACATAAACATAGGTAAACTATCTAAATTCAAATCTAATAAGTGGTAGAGTCAGAATTTAGCCCCCTGTCTTTTAATTCTGTACACCATGTATAGTAAGGAATATACAAAAGGAAGGATTTAGTGCATGTCAAAATTTGGGTGTACTGGGGATAGATAATAAACCCACACAGCTAGACAGCGTTAAAAATACACATAATCTTTGCATATAAGCATTTGCAGCTCAATGTTGTGGAAAAGGGGAAAATCAATGTTGGCTGAATTCTCTCTATGCCAATGTGATCTATCATTGTCACAAATGAACCAGATATGGAAAAACTTCTCTTTTTCTCTAATTTTTATTTCTGCAGCACAGTGCAAGTATCATTTTAAAATATTCTAATTTTTATTAGTTTTTCAATGAAGATACTTCTTGTTAATTAAATGTATTGGGGTAACATTAGTTAATGAAATTGTATAGGTTTCAGGTGTACAATTCTATAATACATCATCTGTATATTACATTGTATGTTTACCACCCAAAGTCAAATCTCCTTCATATATTATAGGACCACTTTTACAATTAAGATGCTTCTAATTTAGCACATTGAAAGGCTCATTCTCTGAGACATGAGTGGCTTAGAAGAGCTTCCAAAATTAACTGATATAACCCAGATAATAGCTTAGGCCCCAGAAGAATAACAGCTCATGTCCCTACTTGGGATCATTAATATGTGTGGGTGTATAACCATTTCATTTCTACTTGAACTATAAATCATCACCTTGTTTTGTTGTGTAATTTATCAGTTATCTTTTCTTCTTTGCTACTCCTTCACAATTTGTTTTTCCTTTCTTCAAGAAGAGATCTGAATGAGAATAAGTATATTTATCAGCTTCGATTCACATACAGTCCTGATAAGGAAAACAGATGATTCTTCTTTTTCTGCATAGCTGCTCGCTGCCTTCTAACACTAGGGACAAAAAGGAGCCTGCTATAATCCAAACACATTTCTTTACTTCTGACCTTGAAGGTTTCCTTTCAGAGCATCTCAGGATTCTCATAACTGCTTCATGTTAATGTGACACCTTTCCTGACGCTGAGATGTGCCCATGAATACACTTTGTTTTAAGACTGTTCCTTATCGGAACCAGATACAGCACACAAAATAGTATGTGTTCCAGAGTATCAGAAAATAGCAGTTTGTAGTCAAAATCATTAATACTGGATAAAATATCTACCAGGTGCACACAGGGCTGTTGACATTGGGAAAAACTTATTTTGCTCAGTGTGTGGGGAACATTGTTTTTATTTAATAGCATTTTGGATCACAGCATTGATCCCCAACAGCACTTTAGGTATCTCTCTTGTCATCTTTTTCTGAATAGTTCAAAAATGAGTAATATTTCTAAAAATTCCTTAAATTAGTCAATGCCAGGCCAGCTATTTCCTGGAGTCTTCCTTAAAGGGAAATAAGCAAGAGGGATAAAAGAGGAAAGAATGCTGACCCTCCCACAGTGCCCTTCCTACTTTACAGGTGGGACACTTCGAGGCTCCCAGGTTTCCAAAGACAGGGAGAGGGAGTAGGAGGAGGGGGTAAAAGAAAAAAAAGAGAGCACTGGATAGAGCTGAAAATTTCAGAGGATAAATGGGAAGAAATAGAGGGAAAATAGGGTAAATAAAAATGGGAAGGAGGGGCCCTAGCTTGTTCGGCTCAGTGGATAGAGTGTCAGCCTGCAGACTGAAGGGTCTCAGGTTTGATTCTGGTCAAGGCCACATACCTCAGTGGCAGGCTCAATCCCTGGCCCTGGTTGGGGGTTCATGTGGGAGGCAACCAATCAATGTGTCTCACTTTGGTGTTTCTGTCTCTCACCTTCCCTTCCAGTCTCCCAAAAAAATCAATGGAAAAATATCCTCAGGTGAGGATTAACAAACAAACAAAACTATGGTGTGGGGGAAAGTGGTGGGGAGATAAGAACTGGAGGAAAATTGCCTGGCTCACATCTTCCTGTTTTCCATGGATTTATCCTAAGTTTTTCCAAAAACTTTATGTTAAATGAGTTTTGCCAGTGTTTGATGTTACCGGGACTTCCATCAATTTACCTCCTTTCTTTTATTTTTCTGTCTTCTTCTTTACCTTCTTTTTCTTCCCTCCTGCCCCCATGAGTTCCCAATTCATGGCACAAGTAATCTCCATTTACATATAAAGAAATTATTCTTTAAAAATACCATAGAGTCACAGAATTAAATTACTTAATTGCATGGGCTAAGGACATTGTTCTCAAATGTGATCATGATGAGGTAACTAGATGAACAGTAGTTAGTTAACATACAATCTGAGATAATAAAGTAACTTAAAATTATTTGGAGGAAAATAAGTAGCTGTCAATACTAGATTCTAATATGGGCATGACTAGCTTCTAATATACGGGCATGTGTGAACTAGTGCTGCGATTTAAGGGGGGAAAATGGGAGAAATGTGACAATTAGTAAAATCCAAGCCACTCATTTACTGTTTCTGCACTGAAATAAAAGAAGTCAACATCGTGCATTTGGAGGGGACACTGTTTTGGGTGGTCCCCAGGGAAGATGATTTGGAAGCAGTGATTTACAACATCTGAATCTGAGAGCAGATCAAGATTCATGGATATCATTTTAAATAGTGTCTCACTCATTTTGTTATGCTCAACTTGGTCACAGTACATTTTCAAAGCACAGTGTTTATTTTCAATGACCTAGGGAGCTTTTTTTTTTTTCCCCTTCCCTTTCTCTCTCTCAAAACAAACCAGCAAATAAACAAGCAACTGCAAAACCCTTGTCTTTCCTGGTAGAATTCTCTGTCAGATTTATAGTCCTTCTCCCACCCTATCAGAATATTGAAAAGGAGTATGAATTTGGGGAGGAAATAACTGCAGTGATAGCAGATGAAATCTGCATAATGAAGCATATTGAATGTATTTTCCTAAAATGAACTGTACTGGAGAACAGAAGAAAGCCTCTTATTTGTTATCGGATCTCACTTGTAGAAATTGGAAACCTTAGCTAATTAAAAATAATCCATAAAACCCATTAGGTGAATGGGAGAGATCCTTTTTGAAGAGTAAGTGTGTAAACACATAGTTATACCCCCTTCCTATTTTTCCCTTCCCCTCTCTCCTCTGTCTTCTTCCTCTCCCTCTCCCCTTCCCCTCCTCTTTTCCTCCTCCTTCATTTCTACCAATGATACCTCCTGCATTTGCTAAATTACCATTTTTAATATTAAAAATGCTCTTCTGAAGTGATCCATCATGCATTCTAATACCGAATGCCTCATCTTGCTAGATGTCTCACAGATAAATGAGAAGCCTAGCATCACACTAGCACTCTGTTGAAAATCTTATGAACAACTTTGGTCCGGAAATGTTAAGGATCCGTTCGTTGGTTTCAAATTGGCTGGGCAAGTGGAAATGAATTTTCAGGTTGTGCCACTGTGTCATTCTGGTCCTAAGTGCTTCTCTGAATTTTAATGATTTCGCCTTTCTCAGTGCTTAGACCTCATGAACCTTCCTTCAGTTTTGAGGCTGCCTTTTTTGCAGTCTATGATCACTCAGTTTCTGGAACCAGTCTGGCCTCTGCTTTAAATTGGCCTTCTTTTGTGATTCATGCAATTATCTCTGAGCTGTTTAGATGGTCACAGGCCCTTCCCATCACAGTATCTCCAATTAAAGCAGCTCTTACTGTGTAAGGAAACCACAGCCCTTCATTCCAGTTTGTTGCAGTCTCACGTCCAAATATTCAGAAACCAGAAAAGGCAATGGTAGCTAGTTGAATTTTTTTTTCACTATGATACAAAGATGACAGCTTTTACTAGTTTTCTGATGGGATTAGGATTGGGTAGAAGAGCAAAAAAGGCTCTTGCAGTGGAAGGGGCCTGATCAAAGCATTAGGATGCAAGCCTATAGCATCCTACCTGGCTACAGGTCATTCTATCTCTCCACCCAAGTCCCAGACCTATTAGCATTTCTAATTCTAATTACTCAGTGTGAGTTTTCCTGAGGTATATAAAGGTAAACTGAAGCTCTAGGATTGGTGTTTAGAGAAGTGTTATGTGGGTTGTTCCACAGTCTCTTCAAAATATTAAATCCTAGGCCTTAGTCCCATATATACGTGGCAGAATTAGTTCCCTCTGAACTGGATGTTGAAACCTCCCAACAGCTTTCGAAGAGCCATTTAAAAATTGGATGTTCTGAGACTTTGCATGCTGTCTTCAGACCTCTTTCATATCAAAGAATTAGTTCAGAAGACGCTAATATATGAAAATATTTTAATAGTTTAGAAAATGGGAAATCATTGGTTTTTTTTTTGTGCGTTTTATGTAATTCTTTGACCAAGACCTTAAGATTCAAATAAGAATATTCTTATAATTTTTTTCAAGAAAATCTAGTGAAAAAAACAAGAGGATATATGTGATGGAGTCACTGACATGACTGATTTCAGTGTCTCTAAGTAATTAGTTAAGTTATGCCTGTCTCTTTCATTAAAAGCACTATTACACAGGCTGATGCAAAAGATGACGGTGGTAAATGGGTTTTCAGGTCATTTCATATAAAGTTAAATGTGGTTGTCATCTCAATTGATCATTCTGCATCGTTTCCAGACTGTCCATCCATCTCTTGGAACAGCCTGTTCAATAAGCTCTACAGGAAGAAATCTGGGCAATTTTAAAGAAAGTGCATCTTTAGATTAAATGGCATTGGAGTGTTTTTATTTCCTGCCAAGATGGATAAGAATATATTTTAAAGTGTGTTAGTCTCCTGTTCATAATCATTAGGTTTCCTTGGGAAACGAGTATTTAAATAAATCCCAAATAAATATCGTATAAGTTCTTTAAATCTCAAGCAAGAAGCAATTAATTCAAGTAACTTTGATCCATGAGAATCTAGTACTCACATAACTCTACATTTCCATCTGCTAAATTAAATTATTAATTGTTGACCACAAATTTATAAAATCATCATATTATTGAAGTATTGAATGATGTCTTTGAAGCAGTGTGTTGGAGGAAAGCTGTTTAATGTAGTAACAATTGATTAAAAATATATATTGATAGACTTAAAGACAACTTATTTTTATTTAGGGAGATATTTTGGTGGTAAGCTATTTCAGGAAGAATGGGTTTTATACTTTCTAATACTATACTTTTACAGATAACTAGAGGAAAAATCTTTATATAGAAGGCACAGAGAGATGCTGGGCTCAAGGGGAAGAGTAGATCTAGACATTTAGGATAACGTAGAAACACATCAAATTTATTTCAGTCTAACATGTAGTTAAAGAAGAAAGGTGATAACAGTGTAGTGTGATAAAGACCACAATAGGGGCCACAGGTATTGGTGAGGACCTAAAGGAGGGTATATGACCCAGTCTAGTGATTATCTAGGAAGTGTGAAGAGACTAAGATTGAGCTGAATCTGATCAATATCATTCATAATTAGTCATGTTGTTGTTCTGAGGCTCATGAAAAAAAAAGGTTAACCTCATACTTCATTTTTTAAAAAACACAATAGCAAGGAAGAAATAAACCCTCTGCCTGGGAAAGGTTATGAGATGCTACATTACAACCAGAAAAGAGAGGCAAAATCTGACTCATCTTTTGTTTCCAGCTTCTTTAATGAGAAGAAATGGTTGGGAAACTAGAAAGAGTTTCAACAACACTACAAGGTGAAAATTATATACTGAATAGGTGAAGCAACTTAGAAGGAATTGCATAGCCACGCTGAATGAGATCAGTCTCTAGAACCTGACAATGTGTCCCAAGTACTGAAAGAACTTGAAAACGTGTTGTCATTGAGAAACTGTAGAAAAAGAAGAGGCACAGTGCATTTTTATAGCACATATGTTTTCTTTGATTTCCAGTAAAAGAAATGACTAGATTCTAAAAAATATTTATACATCGATTCATGGAAGTTCTTTTTTAAAACACATTTTCTAAAATATTGTGTTGTTAAAAAGTCATATGTACCATCAAGATGGCCCTTCAAGGAAGGAGCCCCTGTCTCAACTACTGGAAATGCCTTCAGCTGTCACTGCCTCAGGAATAGCCTCAGCTGCATGAGATAATGCTTTTCTGGGGACAGTTCGCATCTGATGATGGATGAGGCAGGATACAAAGGGCTATCTACTTCTGGCTACCACAGGACAACTCTGACAGCTCAAC
Organism: Corynorhinus townsendii; assembly: GCA_026230045.1. Taxonomy (NCBI): domain Eukaryota; kingdom Metazoa; phylum Chordata; class Mammalia; order Chiroptera; family Vespertilionidae; genus Corynorhinus; species Corynorhinus townsendii. The sequence goes on from JAPDVU010000004.1 coordinate 136,122,295, forward strand.
ATTGGAATGGCCATAGTTTTGGCTGGGGTTGGCAGGCCTGTATCAGAGTTGGTCGTCTCCCTCTGCCCAACCTTGCTCCCTTCCCCTCCCTTTCATGGGTGTGGACCCCAAAGGGAACTCCAAAAGATGCCCTGCACTCTAACTTCATCTCAGAGTCATCTTCCCAAAGAACCCATCCTGAGACAATGTTTGAAGTATATAAAATGATGCCACTCAAAAGCGAAGAATTTGAATATAACCATTTCCTTGGAAGCCCCATGCACACTCATTCTTACTCCGAATCATTTCCACTCATCTCAGAGGTAACCACTGTCTGAGCTGGTTTTTACATTTGCCATGCTCTTGCTTTCCTTTGTGGATTTCATTCACATCTTTGTATTTGTAAACAGAATGTTTTATTTTGTATATTTTTTGAAATTTATATACTTGGAATGACTCTGTTACATTATTCTTCATTCTGTTTTTGGTACCAAGGTATCTGAAATGTCAAGGAGTGAAAGGATGAGTTCCCAAGGAAAAATAACGAGACAACTAAAAAACTGAGCATTATCGATGAAGGGTGAAGAGAGAAACATCTTATACTTGAAAAAGGCTTAACACATACTATTCCCACTACCTAATCTGTTCCTCTCTCCTTTCTCTGCCTGGCTTGGTGCAAATATCACCTCTTCTTCCTAATTGCCATATTTTGGTTTACTACTAAAGTATCTATTTTTACTTTGATTCCCAGGTGTCTGTTTTACTAAATAGTACAGCCAGATAAGAATAAGCATAGCTGAGGCAGAATTCTGTAAAATTGACTTTCAGAATCTTGGACCTAAATACCATTTTTCTGTTTGCAACTATACTTATTTGGGCTTATTAACAAAGTCCACAGATTGATATGGAATGGAATGAGAATTGCATATGATTTTCCAAAAAGTTACATAAATTTTAGTTCTATTGGAAAAAAAATACTACAAACACAATACTGAGTGTATCTGATCTGTTTTCATCCATATGTCTTGCTCTGCATTTTCTATTGATCTTTCTCTCTGTGTTCCACATGGTCCACAATGCGGAGGTTACTCCCTTGAGTCAGAGTTTCAGATGCATCTTCTCCTCTGAGACAGATTAAAACCCTCTTTAGCAGCCTGTATGTTCTGTGCTTCTGTAGGTCTTGAGACCTTGTTTCTCCTCTGTTCCTGGGCTATGCCACACTCAGCTTTGAATCAGCAGTGAAAGAATAGCTGCTGTGGTTAGTCAAACTTGCAGATGCTTTTCCATGGAAATGTAATGCCTTCCATGGCATTGTCCACTTTACACAAACAGAGCACTCCTTTCTGTGCTGTTTCCCCATGGCCTTGCACTGGCATAAGCCCTGCTCATAGTAGTCTCTCAATTATGTCTGTATATTCAATAAACAGTGAATGTTCTGATGAAATCTCTATAAAAGATACATTGTGAGTTTGAATTTTTAATTTAAAGTAAATATATTTAACATAAACTTCTTTTTACAAGATCTATTCTGATAGCATAGGCACAGTTCTAATTATCCAGAGAATTGACTTATAATCCCTTTGAGTGAATACTAGCTATTATCTATAATTGAGAACTGCGGGGATTCTGTGGATAGCAAATGATCAGAAATTAAGTTCCCTGAATCATTTATTGTGGGATATGGGACCAACTTTCATAGTTGAATAAATAAAATTCCAAAAGAGACTGTCAGTTGCCCAGATTTCTTAAGAACCAAAAATGGACTTGCTTTTTTGAATGAAAAAGACCCCAAAGTAGGGGAAAATAAAAGCTCTCATGGGTGTCTTGCTTTAGAGGAATATTATAAACATTTAATGTAGCTCAATTTAACATCCCTACATTATCTTCATTGTGTAAATGCTCCGTTACCTAGGCCACGGTTCTGTAATGCTTTAGGTAATTCTATTTCACAACGGGTAGATATAACCATTCAGTTCCACGTCGATATATTTATACCTGATGCGGGGGATATGGAGGGCTATGCTGTATATGGCTCATAAATCAATACAAAATGAGGCCACATTTATGCACCATTTACAGTGAAATTTTTATATATCCTGCATCCAAATAATTACACCTATTATATTCCATGTTTTAGAGAAAAATCACATCTTTTCTGCCATAGAAAATTGCTTTCTAAGTAGATAACTAATTTCTGAACCAAACATAATATGCAGGCTCACAGCTAAAGCAACACACTTACTTTGCACTTGGATAATCACTAGGACCTCAGAGCATTGTCGCTCTAATCAGTTTTGTTTCAGACTATTTGTTCACTATCAATCTAAAAATTTATTATGACCCGATACTCAAATGTACCAGAGAATAAATTAATATAAATATTAAAAAGTAAAATAGTAATGTCAAAATTGATGTGATATGTGTGTGTGTGTACAAACTTTATAATAATACAGACTCTTTACAAGCAAATTAATATATTTTATCTTGCATCTGTCTTGAATTAACAAATTTAATTTTTTTTGCCTGCTGCATGAGTGGGGGCCGGCTGGTTTGCCCTGAAGGGTGTCCCAGATCAGGGTGGGGGTTCCCTTTGGGTATGGGGTGGCCTGGGTGAGGAGCCTGTGGTGGTTTTCAGGCCAGCCACACCCCCTGGTGACTCAAGCAGAGGCCCTGGGATCTGGGATTTATTTATCTTCTATAATTGAAACTTTGTAGCCTTAAGCGGAGGCCAAGGCAGGCCAGGGTTGTAGGAGCTTGGCTTCCTCCATCGTCGGGGGCAAGTCAAGCCTCCTACTCTCTCTGTGAAGGCAGTCATCTTGGTTGGGTTAATTTGCATACTCACTCCTGATTTGCTGGTGGGTGTGGCTTGCGGGTGTAGTGGAGGTATGGTCAATTTGCATATTACTCTTTTTATTAGATAGGACTAGAGGCCCAGTGCATGAAAATCATGAGTGGCTAGGGTCCTTAGGCCTGGTCGGCAATCAGGGCCAATCTGTGGGGTGACTGGCAGGGTGATTGGGGTCCCCCCACTGGCACCCACCTTGGCTGGCCTGGGGCCTGCAGGCTGGGGGCAGGTACTGCATTGAGTGTCTGCACCCTGGTGGTTAGTGCACATCAGAGTGACTGGTCGTTCTGCCATCTGGTCGATTTGCATATTAGGATTTTATTATACAGGATAGTTGAGGACAAATGGGCTCTCACAGCATTAGCAACTGGGCAATAGATAAGGGAAACCAGCATTCTCTGCACAAAAATGTGTTTGAGAGGATAGGGAAGAATTATATTTAAATGGAGATAAATGGATATTTTGCATGAATTGCCAACATTTGAGATTTAAAGCATTTTGAGCATCCCTATATTCGGGCCATCTCTGAGAACAGTAGTGGAGATAAGGAGAACTTGGACTGAAGCAACACATTCCTGTGTCCCTGCAATCAATTCACCATATGCAAGTTCAAAGCTCAACTTCAAAAATGCATATCAGGTCAATCTTACTCAAATCCCTAGGGGATAATGTCATTGACTCCTGAACAAGCTCCATGTCCTGATGCCTCCTCATAGAGTGTGTCCTTCACTTTCAGTCTAATTCTGCCCCTTGCCCTCATGTTGTTCTACATTGGAACTGAATTTCTATCGAGTTTGCAGAACAAAATACTCTATTGTGACACCAGGCATAGTATTTGGCTAGAATATTCTTACCCATTTCTTATCTTAGTCTTTAGATTTCTGGTTAAATATGAACATGGGATTTGTTCCACCAGAATGTTTACAAAGCACTCTTATAATTCAGTTAGGGGGAAGTTTACTATAGCCAGATGCCATTCTAGGAAAAATGGCCAACAAGAGATAAGGCAGAGTGAACGGAGGTTAGAAAGGAAAGTACCTTGATTGAAAGGTGTATGCTCAAACACTCCTGGAGCACCCCCTGGGAATTGTCCATAACCTAGCTTGGACAACTTTGCAGGAAGAGACCACTCTGACTAGGTCAGGTAAGAAAAGCCTTAATTAATTATTTAAGTGCCTCTTCACAACTCTAGGAGTGGGAAGAGGTCCAAGGACATGTCTTATTAGGTGATTTCTAGGGAGAACATATAAGACTAAAAGTCCTTGTATCATCTCACTGCCTTTTTTTCCCATTTCCTTTTCTTCCTTCTTTTGTGTTTTCCCTTTTATATAAAGAGTTCAAAAGTACAGTCCTTCTCTTCTATTCTTCCTAGTCCCTCATAAAATTGAAGAACATATTTCAAGATATGGGGTGGCTTCTCTGTAGGTATTATTCTAGTTTCAAAGAGTATTTATCTCAGTTTGTTTATTTTGTACTGGGGATATTTCCTTTTGACACACCCAATTTATTAAGCTGCTTTTCCAAAGAAATGATTTGTGTGTATGTATGCATATCTATTATCTATCATCTATCTCTCTATCATCTATCTATCTCTCTATCATCTATCTATCTATCTCTCCATCTATCTATCTATCTATCTATCTATTTATCTATCTGTAGATATCTACCTATATCTTGATTTTGTCACCATCTGCCACAGTTCATATATTTTATATGAACACTTGGGGTGGGGATGCTGTATTTTTGGCATGATTGGGACTTGAACACCTGAGAAAGACAGCATTCTCTGCCATCTTTCCAGTCATCAGCAATGCTTTTGCGTGGCTAAAAGTTTCATTATTGATTTTAAATGAACTGCAAATCATGAATCAGTATGAAAATAGTTGTTAACTGCCTTGGTTTCAGTAATGAAAATAACACATCTTTTTAAAGCTAAAAGCATCTCAATTATTTTTATGTTAATTGATTTTTTATAACAATACTGGGGGATTATTCATGAAGCAAAAGAAAAATGCAACTAGACTGGGATGCATCTGGATTGAGGACAGAAAGATGTTGACATTTTTGTCTGGCAGAATTAGATTACTTAATCTTAGGAAGATTCTTATCTCTATTTACTGTAAACAGAGAACTGATACCAATGTGGGCTAGAGGGGTCATGTCCACTCTCTGGGGCTCAGTTTTCTAACCTGTAAATTTATGGAAGTGAGAATATATGGATGTCTTTCTAGCCCTAACTTTCCATGGTTCTATCATTGACATGAAATAGAGACACATACATATACGAATGCATACATATACATGTGTGCACCTATGCACACAGTTTATGGTTCTGCATACTGAATATGTAAGAAAGCATATGTTTGAAACTGTTTAAGCTTTTGGATAGTAAATTTACATGATGCGGTGCTGGCTGGGTGGCTCAGTTGACTGGAGTAGAGTCCCGCATGCCAAAAGGTTGCAGGTTAGAGCCCTAGTCAGGGCCAGTAGTGGAGGCAACTGATGACTGATTGATGTCTATCTCTCTCTCTCTCTCGCCCTCTGTCCTTCTCTCTCTCTCTTTACCTCTCTACCTCTCTCTCTAAAAAAAAATCAATAAAATTCTGTCAGGTGAGGATTAATAAAAAAAAAATTGCGTGACGTTGTGATCCCACTGAATACACTTTCTAGCTGTTCTCAGCTTGCTGGGTTCAGTTATCCATCGGCTCACCTGGGTCTGAAGTGGTTAAGGAGAGGCTTGGTGGCAGAGAAGGGGATGTAAATCAGAGGAATGGAGAGAAGAAAGCAGTCTAAACCCAGAAGGAGAAGTTCAGCATTAAAATTTATGACAGCACTTCTTGAGGAGGAGAGGAGAGGGGTTTAAGTGAATGAAGGTTTTCTCATGGGGAATAAGGAAAAATAAATTTAGACAGAAGAGCCCATTAAAGACCAGGCTGTGTTCAGTAGTTTGCAGAAAGCAGGGTCAGCCATTAGATGGTTTAGGACAAGATGATATAATAATTCAACTGAAGTTTGGGAATGATTATCCCGGCAGTGAATGGTAGGCAGTCTAAATTTGGCAGAATGAGATTGATAGACAGTATATCAGTGGAAAGCTGTTATAGCAATAAAAAATGGGAATGGCAAGAGTCTATGTCACAACAGTGACAAGAAAAAAGGCAAGAAATGAGTGTAGGGGAGATAGATGGTAAACGAGTAACAGACTGTATTTGATCATACTTTGACTCCTCCCAATATTCAAAAACATCATTTATATTTCAGGCCAAGGATTTGAGCTAATGATGTTGACACATATTGATGGCAGATTTGAAGAGCTGAAGTCTATGAGAAGATGCCAAATTGTGTTTTCAAGGAAGTTTGTGTTTTTGGGTTAGGAAACTGAACATATTCTGAAGGCACTCTAACCAGAGAGGTACCCAAGTAAAAGGCCAGTTGACTAGGCCAGTTGCTTAGGGAAGGTACCTATCTCTAGAAAGGTAGTAGCTGAAAACAAAACTGTGAACCAGCTCAGTTGGTGTTGCTCAGTGGTTGAGTGTTGACCTATGAACCAGGAGGTCATGGGCTGGATCCCCAATAGGGGGCCTACAGGAGGAAGCCAATAAATGATTTTCTCTTATCATTGATGTTTCTACCTCTTTCTCCCTCTCCCTTCCTCTCTGAAATCAATAAAAACTATATATATTTTTAGAAAGATTAAAAAAATTGTGAACCAGTGCTCACTGAAAATTATTTTCCATTAGGGTTCCTACTCTTCAAATCTGGATATTTTTACTGGTTTCAGATAAAATAAAAATATCACTTTTAGTTTAATTTTTTTCTCCTTTGTTGTTAAACATAAATGTAATGTTTTTTTTCTTATTCCATTACAAAATGTAGATTTAGAATAGGTTTTAGTGTCTATTGCCAAGTAATCACAGTATTCACCAAAGGCATATTGTAATATTTCATATTCATTAGCAGTTTCATTTTATATCCAAAGTTTCAACAAAAGAAAATTATGTACTTGTTTGTCCAATCTTAGTACTTTTGAAAATACTATAAAATTCATAGCTACTCTAGAAAATAGAAGCAGCCTAACTAGCTCTTGCTATTTATTTTCTTAAAAAAAAAATATATATATATATTTGACTTTTTACCCCTCTTTTTGTGTGGTGTAATTATTATTACTTTTAAAAATATTTTTATTGATTTCATGGAGGAAGGGAGTGGGAAAGAGAGAGAAATATCAATGAGAGAGTGTCATTAATTGGCTGCCTGGAGCACTGGGATTGAACCTGCAACCAGAGCATGTGCCCTGACCAAGAAGGGAACTGTGATCTCCTGGTTCATAGGTTGATGCTTAACCAGATCCAAGCTGATTTTGCTGTTATCATTATTTTAATTTAAGGGAGGGAAGGGTTTTTGCTATGAATTGCTCTGAGATCACAGTGGTAGTAGAGGCATGTTTATTTGTTTTCATGTATTCCAAAGTGCACATGAAAAATCTACATAGATTCAAGATAATTTTTTTGGAAACAATTGTATTAAGAGTAAGTTGATTTGGTTCTCTTGAAATATCAATAAGACTAAGCAGGAAAAATCTAGTAAAATTTGAGGCATTTAGATATCTTACAGTGTAGTTTAAAGAAGAAAAACTGAATGTGTCATATATTAAGTGCAACCTCATGATAATCTCATGATTTAATTGTGTGGTAAATGACTCAGAGAGTAGGACAACTAAGGATAGGTACAAAGTTGATAGGTGTATGCATGGAATCTGGTCCCACAAACCCCGCTGCTTTCAGTAGTTTTCCATCAGTCCTAAGCAAACATAAAGAATACAACTGAAACTGGGTACCATTTAAGAAAGTTTTCCTACCTTAAATGCTTTTTAGAAGGTAAGATTTGCTATATTATTGCCTTGCATAAATTACTTATTTTCTCCCAAATATTTGAGTGAAGAGCTTTTTATTTCAGGAGGCATATAAGGTATTCTCTATGATCCTAGCAGAGGAAGGAATTTTCAATTAGTCAACAGGATCATGTCTGTTAGAGGTCAATTAGCAATAGTTCAGGTATTAGAAAATCCAGTTTTAATAAAAGAAAAAGAAAAGAGGAAATCTGGTTTTAGTTTCAGCTGAGGCATTAACTGGTTATATGAAATTGGAAAGTAAATGTATCATAATCTAAGTTCGCAAGTCATATTTATTTACATAGATTTTAAAAGAAATGAAACACACACACACACACACACATATATATATATATATATATATATATATATATGTAATGACTATGAAAATTTAAACTACTCTGTGAATATGTTACTAGGAGAAATATAATTTTACTAGGAAAGTCTAAAATTTCTGTCATTCTGTTGGAATTTGGAGATTACTTAAAAAAATATTTTTTTAACCTGCTTGTGCCAAAAAGAGATTTGTCTCTCAATCCTTATTACCCAGCTTCTTAATTCCTCTGGCCAATTCAATTATTAAAAACCCAAACCGAGATATCACTGTTGAGGCCAGAATCTGCTAATTTAACATGAACTACTGTATTACTTAGTAAGAACTCGATATCTGTATTTATTTTTTATTGCTGCATAATAAATTACCACACATTTAGCAGCTTCAACCAGTACCCATTATTTCACAGTTGTGTGGGTCAGAAATTAGGGCTGAACAGCATGGCTACTTATTCACTGGATAGAAATGAAGCTGATGGCGGAGGCTACCGTTCTCATTTAGGGCTCAAAGCTCTCTTCCAAGATCATCTGTCATTGACAGAATTAATTTCTTACATTAAAGTCCTTGCTATCCAGCCGTGGCTATGTAGCTCAGCTGGTTAGAGCATTGTCCCATACACCAAGGTTGTGGGTTCTATCTCTGGTAAGGGCACATAAAAAGAAGCAACCATTGAATGCATAAATAAGTGGAACAACAAATTTAGTTTATTTCTTTTTCTCCCCTCCTCCCTTTTCTCCCTTCCTCTCTCTATCAAATCAATAAATACATTAAAAAAAAAATGTAAGTCCTTGCTATCCTTAGCTATTGTCTGGGGCCCTTTCTCACTCCTAGAGCCAACTTGCTATTTGGCCCTAATGAATGGGCAGTTCACACATGGTTGTTTGCTTTCATCCAGGCCAGCTGGAGCACATCTCTTTGACTTCTGTCACCAGTCTGAGAAAACCCTCTATTTTTAAAAGGTTCATGTGGTTAGGTCAGGCTCACCCAGTGTAGCTGCCCTACTAGAGACCCAGTGCATGAAATTTGTGAACTCAAAGGGTCCCTCAGCTCAGCCTGCACCCTCTCACAGTCCAGGAGCCCTCCGGGAATGCCTGACTGATGGCTTAGGCCCAGTTTCTGGCCGAGCGGCACTACCCCTATGGGAGCACATTGACCACCAGGGGGCAGCTCCTGCATTGGGTGTCTGTCCCCTGGTGGTCAGTGCGTATCATAGTGATTGGTCATTCCACCGTTCGGTTGATTTGCATATTACGCTTCTATTATATAGGGTATTTGTCCATTTTATATATTTTATTTTTCATTTAACAATTTTTATTATTTTTAATGGATTTTTTTTTTTTTTTTTTTTTTTTTTTAGAAAGAGAGGAAGGAAGTGAGGGAGAGAGAAACATCTATATGAGGGAACGTCAATTTGCTGTCTCCTACTCATGCCCTACCTGTGATTGAATCCACAACCAGGGCATGTGCCCTAACCAGGAATTGAACCCGCAACCTTTCAGTGCATGGGGCGATGCTCAACCAACTGAGCCACACAGGCCAGGGGTATATATTTTATTTTATTTTTAATTGATGGTAAAATGGTAAGCTTGTGAAATGATTTCTGAGGTATCTGGCATAGAGATTTAGTATACAAAGGGAAGGTATATTATTATGTTTTTTCTTTACGTTATTTGTGAAGTTATCCTGGATTCATTTTAATCATTTTTTTAACCATACCTTAATAATTACACTTAAGCTTCTTTTGTTCAACAATTTCAGTAATTATTATTCTCCTTTAGCATTTTCTCTCAGCAGACAGGCAGACTGGAAGGGGTGATGTGAAATATATCAATCCTGTATGGTGGGCCCTGTGGGTCCCATACACTAGCCCACTGAATGTTCTCAATAAATCTAAATTGTGCCATTTAGAGATGAGGTATAGCAACCTTCTCATAGTAAGTGGCAGAGTTGGGATTTTATCTGTGTTGATGGGATGTTAAATACATACTGTTCCCTTCATGTTTTCTGGCATGAGTACTCATTCCTTTGAGAGATAGAAATTCCCAGATGATTCCAGTAAGTAGGTAATCCCATGAAACTTGTATTCCTTCAAATAATTCATATAGAATATATACCTATGAAATTAAATTGATTTTCATCTTTATGAAAAATATGCCTTTTTGAATATAAGATTATGGGATGCTTTTGTTGTTTGTTTTTTGTTAATCTTCACCCAAGGATATTTTTTCCATGGTTTTTAGAAAAAGTGGAAGGGAGAGGTAGAGAGAGACAGAGACAGAAAGAACTTTTTTTTTTTTAAATGTGGAAAGCATGCAGGAAAATTTTTTTTTTTGTCTAAAGTTTTACATATGTCCTCTTTTCCCCCAATTAACCCCCCCCCACCTCATACCCAGCCATTCCCACCCCTGGCAAGCCCCCACTGCCCCAGTGCCTATGTCCATTGGTTATGCTAACATGCATGCATATAAGTCCTTTGGTTGCTCTCTAACCCCATCCCCTATCATTTGTCTCTGGATCTATTCTTGTTCATTAAAATATGTTGATCATTATATCCCACTTATGAGTGAGATCATATGATATTTATCTTTCTCTGACTGGTAATGCTCTCCAGTTCCATCCATGCTGTTGCAAATGGTAAAAGTTCCTTCTTTTTTATAGCAGTGTAGTATTCCATTGTGTAGATCTACCACAGATTTTTAATCCACTCATCTGCTGATGGGCACTTAGGCTGTATCCAAATCTTAGCAATTGTAAATTGTGCTGCTATGAACATAGGGGTGCATATATCCTTTCTGATTGGTGTTTCTGGTTTCTTGGGATATAGTCCTAGAAGTGGGATTACAGGGTCAAATGGGAGTTCCATTTTTAACTTTCTGAGGAAACGCCATACTGTCTTCCACAGTGGCTGCACCAGTCTGCATTCCCACCAGCAGTGCACGAGGGTTCCTTTTTCTCCACATCCTTGCCAGCACCTTTCGTTTGTTGATTTGTTGATGATAGCCATTCTGACAGGTGTGAGATGGTACCGCATTGTTGTTTTGATTTGCATCTCTCTGATGATTAGTGAGTTCCAGCATGTTTTCATGTCTCTGGGCCTTCTGTATGTCCTCTTTCGAAAAGTGTCTATTTAGATCCTTTGCCCATTTTTGATTAGATCATTTATCTTCCTTTTGTTAAGTTGTATGAGTTCTCTGTAAATTTTGAAGATCAAACGCTTATCGGAAATATCCTTGGCAAATATGTTCTCCCATGCAGTGGGCTTTCTTGTTGTTTTGTTGATGGTTTCTTTTGCTGTGCAGAAGCCTTTTATTTTGATGTAATCCCATTTGTTTATTTTCTCCTTAGTCTCTATTGCCCTAGGAGCTGTGTCTATAAAGATATTGCTATGACATATGTCTTCTATTTTGCTGCCTATGGAGCCTTTTAGAATCTTTATGGTTTCCCATCTTACATTTAAGTCCTGTAGCCATTTTGAGTTTGTTTTTGTGTATAGTGTAAGTTGGTGATCTAGTTTCATTTTTTTTGCATGTATCTGACCAAATTTCCCAGCACCATTTATTGAAGGGACTATCTTGACTCCATTGTATGCTCTTGCCTCCTTTGTCAAATATTAATTGAGCATAATGGCTTGGGTCAATTTCTGGGTCCTCTCTTCTGTTCCATTGGTCTATATGTCTATTCTTGTGCCAGTACCAGGCAGTTTTGGGAACAGTGGCTTGGTAATATAGATTGATATCTGGTATCGTGATCCCTCCAACTTTGTTCTTCTTTCTCAGAATTGGTGTGGCTATTCGGGGTCTTTTTTGAATTCAGCATTACATTAGAAAGATAATACACCAAGACTAAGTGGTATTTATGCCAGGGATGCAAGGATAATACAATATCTATAAATCAATAAATGTGATACATCACATAAACTGAGAGACAAAAATCACATAATCCTATCAATTGATGCAGAAAAAGCATTTGATAAAATCAAACACCCTTTCTTGATAAAAACTCTAAACAAAGTGGGGATAGAAGGATCATACCTCAACATAATAAAAGCTCTTTATGACAAACCTACAGCCAATATCATACTCAATGGGAAAAACCTAAACTCATTTCCCCTAAGAACAAGAACAAGACAGCAATGCCCACTTCCACCACTCCTGTTCAATATAGTATTGGAAGTGCTAGCCATAGTGATCAGACAAGATGAAGGAATAAAAGGCATCTAAATTGGAAAAGAAGAAGTAAAACTGTCCTTACTCTCAGATGACATGATATTATACATAGAAAATTCCAAAGATTCCATCAATAAATTACTAGACCTAATGAAAGAATTTGGCAATGTAGCAGTATACAAAATTAACGTCCAGAAATTAATGACCTTTTTATACACCAATAATGAACTCACAGAAAGAGAAGTGGAAAAAAATCCCATTTACTATTGCACCAAAAATATTAAGATACCTAGGAATAAACTTAACTAAGGATGTAAAAGACCTATACTCGGAAAACCACAGGACATTGAAAAAAGAGATAGAAGAAGACATAAACAAATGGAAGAACATACCATGTTCATGGATTGGTAGAATCAACTTCATTAAAATATCCATACTACCCAAAGCAATCTACTGATTCAATGCAATCCCCATTAAAATACCAAGGGAATATTTCAAAGACACATCAACTGGTTGCCTATCACATGTGCCAGGAACGAACCTGCCACCCAGGTACATGCCCTTGACCAGGAATTGAACCCACTACCCTTTGGTGCACTGGCCAGTGATCTACCACTGAATCACAGTGGCCATGACCATGCGTTTTTCTTTTTATCAGTTAGGTCCTGAGGTCAGTACTATGAGAGAAAAAAAAAAGCCAAATTTCATCAGCCTTCAACAAGATACACATCTGTCTCTTTCTAACCTGTAAGTTTGGAGATAATCATTCTAGGGTTGGTATAATGCAGCAAATGATGTCTGGGATGCAGGCACCTTCTATCCCTGTAGGTTCTACAGTCTGGAAGCAGGAAAGTGTGTTTGGGGGTGGGGTTGCCTCTGGCTGCCACAGTGTTAACTTGGAGCAGCCTTAAAAGGGTCTTGGAGGGTCACCAACAAGCCACTGATTAGACATTGAGATGTCATGGAAAATTAGAGCACAGGTGGAATCCTGTTTTGGAAAATTTCCAGTGGTGAATGTGACAAGACTTGGAACACATTTAATTGCCAGGACAATCTGGAGAGCTGGAGGCATGATTCTTCCTGGGGAGCCAGGCGAGGTGCTTGACAGATGGGACTTTGCCTCAAGCCTCAGAGAATCAAAAGGCTCCTGTCTCATTTTTTCAAGTCTCTTCTTGGCTCCCTAGGCATCCCTCTTCTATGTATTCCCCTCACCTAGATGCCAAGTGTTTTCTCTAATAATAAACACTGCATCTTTACCAGTTTTTTAAGTCAGTGTCATGCTGTGGCTTGAATTTAACACAATTTTATTGAAGATAAAAATGGAGAAGTGTTCAGATGTTTCTATCATGTATGCAATGCTAAAATGATATTTTTAACTTAGAATAATATTTTCTTTAGAGAATGAGATTTACTAGTACCCACATTCTCTTTGATTAAATATCAAAATATGTAAACCATGATCTCATTAAAATAAGCCATTGATTCATTTCTCCCATATCAGAAGGTAACAGAAGCAGATTATGATAGACTAAAATGTAGATTCTGAGTTGTTTCAATGCCAAATAATGATTTATACTTAAGTTTTTGGAAATATTATAATAATGTTCAGTTTCTTCTGATAGACATATCTGGATTTATTAATGAATACAGGGTTGTTGATGGGGAAATTTGGAGGATTCCCCAAAATATTTAATAAAAAAACTATTTTCTAAGATATGAAATCATGGCAAATATACGTATGTCTTTTTAACAACCTCCTAAATCTTAGGAGAGTGATTTACAACCTAATGCTAACGTTTTTAATTTCTTTAGCAAATAGTTATGATGAGTTACATTGGAGAGGAAAAAGTAAGAGAGGAAGAGTAACTTGGTGAGAATTTTCCCAAAGGCAAACTGAGACAAGAAAATGAGCTGGTTGATACTGGGGTTGTTCTAAAAAATTCAGAATACTTGGTCATTATGAAGTCTGGGCACTGTCTGGGGAGGCCAGGTAGGCAATCAACTGAAGTAGAGACAGTGTCCTAAAGAATGGAAAAGTGAAGAATATGAAGTCAATGGGCACATGGTATTTAATAAGATGGCGAAGCAGAAATAAGGGAATGTGTAAGAAGCCTAGACCAACCTTCTGAATTCACAGTCTTTCCTAGAACCAGCCCTGCTGTCAAAGAGATTGTGGGTTGTGGTGTGTGTGTGTGTGTGTGTGTGTGTGTGTGTGTGTGTGTGTGTGTGTGTGTGTAGGGGGTAGACATGTAACAAAGAGAGACTCAAACAAATTCTAAGAGACATTAAAGGTTTGTAGAACCACAAAGTTAATGCTCAGAGATTTTTCAACAAGTTTGAGAAGTGTTAAAAGACTAATGGCTAAAAACCAATCATCATTTTCCAAATCTAGCCCACCATCCAGATGGGCTTTTTTATTTTTCTGTCAAATGTCTTAGTTTTGAAGTTTTGGAACAGACTTCAATTTTCCCCCTTAAATTATCTCTCCATATCTAGTCAGACTTAGAGTTTTCCTTTTCTTTCTTCATAGTCTTTCCACATGCAGAATTTCCACTCCCACAATCCCTGGCAGGAATTTCTAGCAAAAATATCCTTTTATCATCCTCCCTCCTTCCCTCCCTCTCTCCCTTCCACTTAAATTGTGTGCATTTATTACTGAAGAGTTATAAAATACTATCATTACATCAAATTTATTTAGATTGGACATAAATAACCTTTATTGAAAGAAGTATAATTATGTAAAATCAGGACTGGTGGAGTTTCTGGGAAGTGCAGTCATTTTAAAACCAAACCCTCCCTTTGATCAGGACTATACTATCATAAAAAATTCCTACCTGGTCCTCCTACCCTCATTTTCTTCAATCACCCATGCATACTGCTGTGTGATGAAAACTCCCCAAAAGAGTAGGCTTTATAAGCATTTATTTTAGTAACAAAAAAACAACAACACATTTTCCTAGTGAACTCTTAGTAGGGAAGAGAAACATTAAAGATTTAACTTTGAGCAGCTGCGCACTACACAGAAAAAGGGACTGAAGCCAGGCCTTTATGACATTTTTTAACTTACCATCCTCCATCTTTCAGTAGCTTTGGAGTCATTTCTCCAGGTCTGCATTTTTTTAAAAAATATATTTTTATTGATTTCAGAGAGTAAGGGAAAGGGCTAGAGAGATAGAAACATCAATGAAGAGAGAGAGTGCTACCTTCTGCACACCACACAACTGGGGATCGAGCTCACAACCTGGGCATATGCCCTGACTGGGAATAGAACCATGACCTTCTGGTTCATAGGTCAACGCTCAACTACAGAGCATTGCTGACCAGGCAAGTCTGCATTTTTACCTAGTTCTGTCCATCAACAGTTTATTACTTGAGTAATTCTTAGCTCAACACCCATTAGTATCTCATGATTGCTTCAGGAACTTTCTCTTTAGATGATATGAAAATGTGTTGGGATGAGGTAAAAGATCAGAGTAGATACACAAGGACTTAAAAAAAGAAAATAAGTCAATTTTCTTAAATTTCTTTATTGATTAAGGTATTACATATGTGTCTTTATTCCCCCCATTAACCCCCCACTCCCATTCATGCCCCCACCCCCCTGTTGTCTGTGTCCATTGATTAGGCTTACATGCTTGCATATAAGTCCTTTGGTTGATCTCTCCCCCTTACCCCCACCCTCCCCTACCTTCCCTGAGGTTTGACATTCTGATTGATGTTTCTCTGTCTCTGGATCTATTTTTGTTCACCAGTTTATGTTGTTCATTATATATTTCTTTTGACTAAAGTTTTACATATGTCCTCTTTTCCCCCAATTGAACCCCCTCATACCCGGCCATTCCCAACCCTGGCAAGCCCCCACTGCCCCAGTGCCTATGTCCACTGGTTATGCTAACATGCATGCATATAAGTCCTTTGGTTGTTCTCTAACCCCATGTCCTACCATTTGTCTCTGGATCTATTCTTGTTCATTAAAATATGTTGATCATTATATCCCACTTATGAGTGAGATCATGTGATATTTATCTTTCTCCAACTGGCTTATTTCACTTAACATAATGCTCTCCAGTTCCATCCATGCTGTTGCAAATGGTAAAAGTTCCTTCTTTTTTACTGCAGCGTAGTATTCCATTGTGTAGATCTACCACAGATTTTTAATCCATTCATCTGCTGATGGGCACTTAGACTGTTTCTAAATCTTAGCAATTGTAAATTGTGCTGCTATGAACATAGGGGTGCATATATCCTTTCTGATTGGTGTTTCTGGTTTCTTGGGATATAGTCCTAGAAGTGGGATTACAGGGTCAAATGGAAGTTCCATTTTTAACTTTCTGAGGAATCACTGTACTCAATTAATATTTGACAAAGGAGGCATGAACATACAATGGAGTCAAGACAGTCTCTTCAATAAATGGAACCCACCAGCAGTGCATGAGGGTTCCTTTTTCTCCACATCCTGCCAGCACCTTTCGTTTTTTGATTTGTTGATGATAGCCATTCTGACAGGTGTGAGATGGTACTGCATTGTTGTTTTGATTTGCATCTCTCTGATGATTAGTGACTTTGAGCAGGTTTTCATATGTCTTTTGGCCTTCCTTCTGTCTTTTTTTGAAAAGTGTCTATTTAGATCAGTTGCCCATTTTTTGATTGGGTTGTTTATCTTCTTTTTGTTGAGCTGCATGAGTTCCCTGTAAATGTTGGAGATTAAACCCTTATTGTTGATATCATTGGCAAATATGTTCTCCCATGCAGTGGGCTTTCTTGTTGTTTTATTGATGATCTCCTTTGCTGTGCAAAAGCTTTTTATTTTGATGTAGTCCCATTTGTTTATTTTCTCTTTAGTTTCCACTGCCCTAGGAGCAGTATCAGTGAAGAAATTGCTTTGGCATATGTCAGAGATTTTTCTGCCTGTGGATTCCTTTAGTATTTTTATGGTTTCTCATAGTATGTTTAAGTCTTTGATCTATTTTGAGTTTATTTTTGTGTATGGTGTAAGTTGGTGGTCTAGTTTAATTTTTTTGCATGTATTTGTCCAATTTCCCAACACCATTTATTGAAGAGACTGTCTTGACTCCATTGTATGTTCATGCCTCCTTTGTCAAATATTAATTGAGTATAGTGATTTGGGTCGATTTCTGGGTTCTCTATTCTATTCCATTGATTTATATGTCTGTTCTTGTGCCAGTACCAGGAAGTTTTGAGAATAGTGGCTTGGCAATACATCTTGAAATCTAGTATTGAGATCCCACCTACTTTGTTCTTCTTTCTCAGGATTTCTGTGGCTATTCAGGGTCTTTTTTTTTATTCCAGATGAATTTTTGAAGAGTTCTTTCTAGGTCTGTGAAATATGCCATTGGTATTTTAATGGGGAGTGCATTGACTCTATAGATTGCGTTGGGTAATATGGACATTTTAATGATGTTGATCATTCCAATCCATGAACATGGTATGTTCTTCCATCTGTTTACATCCTCCTCTATCTCTTTTTTCAGTGTCCTGTAGTTTTCTGCATATAGGTCTTTCACCTCCTTAGCTAAGTTTATTCCTAGGTATCTTAATTTTTTTGGTGCAATGGTAAATGGGGTTGCTTTTTTAGTTTCTCTTTCTGTAAGTTCACTATTGGTGTATATAAATGCCATATATTTCTTGGCGTTAATTTTATACCCTCCACATTGCCAAATTCATTTATTAAGTCTATTAGTTTTTTGCTGGAGTCTTTCGGGTTTTTTATGTATAATATCATGTCATCTGCAAATAAGGGAAGCTTTACTTCTTCTTTTCCAATTTGGATGCCTTTTATTTCTTCTTGTCTAATTGCAATGGCTAATACTTCCAGTACTATATTGAACAGAAACTCATCAGGCCAGAAGGGAATGGAATTAAATATATGAAGTCATGCAAAGGAAGGGTCTGAATCTAAGAATACTGTACCCAGCAAGGCTATCAAACAAAATTGAAGGTGAAATCAGGAGCTTTACAGACAAAAAAGGACTAAGGGAATTCATTACCACCAAACCAGCAATGCAAGAAATCTAAAGGGTCTACTGTAACAAAAGAAATAGGAAGCAAAGAAGGAACACAGAGGTAAAGAATAAAAATGGCAACAAATAAATACCTATCAATAATAACTTTAAATGTAAATGGATTAAATGCCCCAATCAAAAGACATAGGGTAACGGATTGGATAAGAAAACACAATCCATATATCTGCTGTCTACAAGAAACCCACCTCAGAAAAAAAGACGCACACAGACTGAGGGTGAAGGGATGGAAAAAGGTTTTTCAGGCGAATGGAAATGACAAAAATAGCTGGGGTAGCAATACTTATGTCTGAAAAATTAGATCTCAAAGTGAAGGACATAACAAGAAATAAGGAAGGCCACTTCATAATACTAAAGGGAGCAATCCAACAAGAAGAAATAACTCAAGTAAACATATATGCACCCAATACAGGAGCACCCAAATACATAAAAAAACTCCTGGAGGATATCAAAGGACAGACTGACAGCAATACAATCATAGTAGGAGATTTTTAATACCCACTATCACTATTGGGCATGTACTCTAAACAAATAAATCAGCAAAGAAATATCAATCCTAAATGGCTCACTAGACCAGATGGAATTAATTGACATCTTCAGAACATTTCACCCCAAAGCCACAGAATATACATTTTTCTCAAGTGCACATGGGTCATTTTCAAAGATAGACCATATGTTGGGACATAGGCAAAGTCTCTTCAAATTCAAGAAGACAGAAATCATATCAAGCATCTTCTCAGACCACATTGGCATGAAACTGGAAATCAACTGCAATAAAAATGTAAAGAAATCAAACACATGGAGACTAAACAGCATGCTATTAAACAATGACTAGGTTATCAGAGAGATCAAGGAAGAAATAAAAAACATCATGGCAACAAATGACAATGAAAACACAACAATCCAAAATCTATGGGACATAGCGAAAGCAGTCTTGAGAGGGAAGTTCATAGCTCTACAAGCATACTGCAGAAAACAAGAAACAATGGTAATAAATTACCTAACCCTACAACTCAAAGAGTTAGAAAGAGAGCAACAAGAAAAGCCCAGTGTAAGCAGAAGGACGGAAATAATAAAGATCAGAGTGGAGATAAACAACATTGAGATCAAAGAAACAATACAAAAGATCAACAAAACCAAGAGCTGGTTCTTTGAAAGGATAAACAAGATTGATGAACCTCTAGCCACGCTCACCAAGAAGCAAAGAGAGAGGACCCAAATAAACAAAACCAGAAATGAAAGAGGTGAAATAATAACCGATCCCGCCGTAATACAAAGGACTGTTAAAAAGTACTACGAAACACTCTATTCCAACAAACTGGACCACCTGGAGGAAATGGGCATATTCCTAGAAAAAATATAACCTTCCAAAACTCAATCAGGAAGAATCTAAACAGCTCAATATGCTAGTAACTATGGAAGAAATTGAAGGAGTCATCAAAAAGCTTCCAGCAAACAAAAGCCTGGGGTCAGACGGCTTCACAGGAGAGTTTTACCAAATATTCAAGGAAAAACTAAAACCTATCTTCCTCAGACTATTCCAAAAAATTCAAGAGGAAGGAACACTTCTAAGCTCCTTCTATGAAGCCAGCATCACCCTAATACCGAAACCAGATAAAGACAACAGAATGACAGAGAATTACAGGTCAATATCCCTCATGAACGTAGATGCCAAAATCCTCAACAAAATTCTAGCAAATCGGATCCAGCAATACATCAGAAAGATCATACACCATGACCAAGTAGGATTTATCCCAGGAATGCAAGGATGATACAATATCCGCAAATCAATAAACATGATACATCACATAAACAAATTGAGAGATAAAAATCACATAGTCATATCAATTGATGCAGAAAAAGCATTTGACAAAATCCAACACTCTTTCTTGATAAAAACTCTCAACAAGGTGGGAATAGAAGGATCATAACATAATAAAAGCTATATATGATAAACCCACAGCTAACATCATACTCAATGGGCAAAAACTAAAACCATTTCCCCTAAGAACAGGAACAAGACAGGGATGCCCACTCTCACCACTCCTGTTCAACATAGTACTGGAAGTATTAGCCATTGCAAGTAGAATAAGTCCATTTTTAACCTGTCTAATGAAAACAACTTTTTTTTCTTATTGCTCTTATAGTTATTATAATATTGTGTATAGTCCATGTTAAACAATGTAGGATTAAAATTCTTTCACTTTCTCTTTATATCAGAACTCTGTGCAACATCTCACAGGTTTTGATAATCACATTTTATTCAACTAATATTTATTTAACATTTCTATGCCAGGCTCTGAGTTAAGCTCTAAGGAAAATATAGAGCAGTGAGTAAAACAAACATGGCTCTCCCTATAAAGTTTATATTCTAAAGAGAGAAAGAGGTAATCAGCAAGCTAAATAAGAAAAATATATAGTGTGATGGATAGTGGGAAGTGCTAAAAGGGAAAAAAAAAGTCACAGAAAAGAGATATGAAGTATTAGGGTTCTGGTTTAGATAGAGTGGCCAGGGTAAATCTTATTGTGATGGTCACTTCTGGGAAAAGACCAATACATGTTCTTGAAGGAAGCAGGTATACAAAGAAAACAGTAAGGCATTTAAGTGCAGACCTCAGTATAAAATTATATTTATGGAAATTCTACTATAGGCAAGATGCTCTACTAGCAAATAGGAAAACATTAAGATAAAAGACTGCACTTAAATGTCAGATAAATATATTAAATAAAGAATGGGTCACTTTAGGTAAGTATAAATTTGTATCTTTAGAATTCTCTTTAATTACCAAACTCCTTCTGGAATTTTACTGGACCTCTGAATCCACTTCAAAATATGGGGTTTCAGTTAAGATTCTTTATCTGTCTTGGGGATGTAGAACCTACCAGCAATGAAGCAAATAAATTTATCTCATTATGCAATAGAGGCTTATGTATCTAAAATCAAGGCCAATTATATAATTTTCCCAATGGAAAATTTTTTATAGACATTTATGTACAAATATCCTTTTCATCTCTCTCACTCTTATTTAAAATTTTATTGTGTCTAGATGGTAGGAATAAGAGCGTGTGGATTTTTGCAAAGCAAGAAAAACGCAAATAGAGGAAATTATTAGGCCTTCATATGAAAATAAATTCTTAATATACAACTAAAAGGACTATATATACAAGAGGCATACGAGTAGCATTTCATTTGTAAGAGTAAATGGAATTTTGTCACAGAGTGGAATTGCATGGCAGTTCCTTTTAACGCACACCTTTTGTGAGCTTTGGAGGACTGGGTTCTGCTCCTTTCTCTTACATAATAATGATGCTCATGGGGCATGGATCATTTTTTTTTTTTCCTTTTAGAGAAAAAAAAGTATCCGAAAGTCAGAATAAATCAGAAAGTAAGCTGCTTTTTTTAAAACATATTTTATTTTTCCTCAAGGGGGCATTTTCAGTTCAGATTAGCATACTTTAAAATTCATATCTGAGCTGCAGTGCTCTCAGATTAACACCCTAAGGGATAAGTAATAGACGGAACTGAGGGTTGTATATGAAAGGCTCATTCATGCCAATAATTTGAGGAGGCTGCAGGAAGAGGAGGCCAGGCACCCACTGGAGCATCCCTGTCCCTCTGGCTTCATTCCTACCTAGAAACACAATGCTGCTAACTGAATCTTCTGTGGGTTCAGAAACTGAAATGGAACTAATGATCCTTACCTTTTGGGTTCAAAGAATATAAAGACAATACCGGTTTTTGTACTGTGAATGGGAAATTGTACAGTCAGATTCAACCTATCCCCCAACCAGCCCCCCTGCCAAAAAAAACCTTCTCACAGCTTTCAGAGAAAGGTGTTTGTCCTCTTTAATTATGTGTGTGCTGATGGAATATCCTATATAAGCATGCCCAAGAGCATACTTCCCCAAGACTCAGAATCAGGAATCCAAGGAAGTGAGGATGCAAAATTGGCAATGACTGTTGGAAAGTAGGAAAACTGCATATTCCCAGGTGGATCTCTGAAAGGTAAAAACTGCTATGGTTTTCTGTACCAAAGAGGCATGGTGCCCTATAAGCATAGTGATTGGTGTGTGAGAAATAAGTATCAAAACACAGCAAAAATATGTCTTGCTAGATTTTATTTTTGTGCAATACAGTGGCCTACTATCAATTGGCATTGTTTGCTAAGACAAATACATATAGAAAAAAAACAGAAAGAGAGAGAGAGAGAGAAGGGGAGAGAGAGAAATGAACACGTAATCCCTGTGATAGCCACAATGTAAAAACAAAATTTCTTTACAACCCAACTTTTCCTTGGCAAATGCTCTGTTCATTCTCCATTTGTCTTGTTCATTAAAATGTTTTGGCAAACTATTTTATTTAGGTTAGCCATCATAAATTATTCCACCATTTAAAAAAAATGAAGTTTGATGATGATTCTCTGCTTTTTTCTTTGTTTATTCTAAATAGCAATTTATAAATCTTTTCATATCCTCCTTAAACAGGAACCTACCTTTTTTGGCAGAATTTCTGTTATTAAATTTATGG
Organism: Corynorhinus townsendii; assembly: GCA_026230045.1. Classification (NCBI taxonomy): domain Eukaryota; kingdom Metazoa; phylum Chordata; class Mammalia; order Chiroptera; family Vespertilionidae; genus Corynorhinus; species Corynorhinus townsendii. The sequence continues at coordinate 136,145,079 of JAPDVU010000004.1, forward strand.
GGTGACTTTGTTTAAGAAGATCATATAGGTTTCAAGTGTACATTTCTATGATACATAATCCATATATTGCACTGTGTGCATACCACCCAAAGTCAAACTATATTTCATAACCATATATTTGGCCCCTTTAAAGCTTTACCAACACCACTACTACCCCTTCCCACCCACCATACTATTGTCTGTGTCTATGAGTTTCAGTTGTATATCCCACAAGGAGCTAATATCCAAAATATATAAAGAATTCATACAACTCAACACCAAACTTAGAAACAATCCAATTGAAAATGTAGGCAGAGGACTAGAATAGACTGCTCTCCCAAGAAGACATACAAATGGCCAACAGATATATGAAAAGATGTTCAATTTCACTATCTATTAGGGAAATGTAAATCAAAACCACAATGAAATACCACCTCACACCTGTTATAATGGCAGAATTCTTTGTAAGCAATTCTAAAATAGACAAGCACATGCTAGATGCATGCCTTCTCTCTGCACAGAGGTTTGTATATACCGTTCATATCACAGTGTGTCTTCAGAAGGGAAGAACACTCACTAAAACCAAATGCCTGATGATATTTTATTGAGTTGTACATTTGAAACCTGTATGGTTTTCTAAACCAGTGTCACCCCAATAAATTTAATTTAAATTAAAAAAAAAATAAAGTGGGTTTCTTTTAGGCAAAAAAAAAAATTAAGTAAAAAAAGAAAACTAAATGCTTGCTATTTGTGTTTTTAAAGGCTCATGTTTGCCTCATCTTGTAGAGGTTTGATGTGAAGTGGTTAGTCTGCTAGCATTTATTAGGTCTTTGTAAATAAAACAAAACAAAATGGTGGGCAAACAATGCAATATACAGATTATGTATCATAGAAATCTACACTTGAAATCCATATAATGTTATTCAACAATCTCATTCCAATAAATTTAATTAAAAAATGTTATATGATGAACTCTTGAGTAAACTTAGTACATTTTTTTATTTTAGTAAGCCTAAAAATTCAGACACATATATTAAAATATTAACCCTTGTAAATAAAGGAGTAAAATAAAGCACAAACTTTATAACTTACGTTTCCTTGCCATGAATCATGAGATCAATTTTGAATATTATACATTTTATTTTTATTTATGTACTTCTGTTTGTACACATGTATCAAAGAAAAATAAATTTTAGCAATAGCAATAAAACTATATAGGTTTTGTTTAATGAAGTCAAATCTATTCCTGACAGATGACCCATTTTCACTGTTCTTGGCTAGCACTGTTTCAAAAATTCAAGAAAATGAAATATTCTGTAGAGCAGAAACTCCTTAGTGTGAATCTCTAAAATGAAGACATTGTTTTGCAGGCATGTTTGTGTTCTGCCTTAAATCACTTTAAGGATTTTGAAAATAAAATTCAATAGGTTTTGAAACAAGTTGTGTTTGTATTTCCGTCATTTTTCTTTATGCAGTGTTATCTGGAGTGATCTAGAAGGCACCTAAGAGGAGATGAAATAAGATAATTAGGGAACAGAAAGAGCATGCTGGGATTTCTGGGAGAGATAAGGAAATAAAGAGCCCAGGTCCAAAAAAATGTATACCAAGCAAGATTTATAAAAGGCAGTTAAGAGAGTCTCAGGAGGTTCTTCTTATCTCCCCATCTAACAACCCAACCTATCCATCATCTCTGACTGAATTCTTGCTAAACAAACAAACAAACACAAGCATTGATAAGATCATTATTGAGAAAAGGGAGATAGAGTATATATAAATATACAAACTTTTGGAAAATCTGACCACCTTGATTTACAAAATTTACCATGCAGTTCAATATAGAATGGGGCATTAAATTAAGTCATACAAGCCAAAAACACTTTGAGATAAAATGCTAGAAGACATGAAAATGTTAAATAAGAACTATTTTTAACATGTAACAATAAAATTGTTTTCCTGACGGCATAAAGAATATCATCTTCCAAACTCAGTTACAAAATACTATATTATAAATAAATTATTTTTTCAATGAAATGAAGTAGTGTTGATATCCTGTTAAGAAAATAGGATGATCCTGCCCAGTGTGTTCAGTGGTTAAAGTGTCAGCCTTCCAGCCAGAGGATCTTAGGTTAGATTTCAGGAAACCAGTATGTACCTGGGTTGCTGGTTCTTTCCCTGCCCCCATTCAGGGCACATGGGGGAGGTAAACAGTCAATGTGTCTCCCTCACATGGATCTCTCTCTCTCTCTCTCCCCCCCTCCCTCCCCCCACTTTCTTCCCCTCCTTCCACTGTCTCTGAAAAACCATGACAAAAATATCCTCATGTGGTGATTAACAAAACAAAACAAAACAAAAAAAACAACAAAGAAAATAGGATGACACTTAATATGAAATGCAAATAACCGATGTTAGGAAGATATAGTATTTTGTGATATATGTATGGTTTCTTCATATCCATTTATGCTGACCAAAATGTAAGTCACTTAACCATGTTGAATTTCAAGGGATTTGTGTTTAATAGTTATACTGTAATACATTTATTTCACTTTATATTTAAGTATATACCCTTTACAAGATATAATACTTTTAAGTACATCTACTGAACTGGCAATTTGATTAAATTTTTGGATTTTTCCACTCAAAAATAATTAGGTGAACTATTTTGTGAAGGCAGTTTAGAAACATGTTCAAAATGCATTGTGTATTTCTGTGTGCACTGGCAAGCTCCATACAATGCTCCTAGCAAAAGCTAAACAAGATTAGTGTTTCCCAACTACCAGAGGATAAAATCAATTTATCATCTATTCTCGCAGAAGCCACAGAGTTTTATAAGTGATTAAATTGGAAAAGCTGCTTTGGGCAACATAGAAATAGAGCATCTCCTGATAAAATTATGAGGGAGGTTGTCAAATCTGTGGAAGCCTGTGATGCAGTTAGGCAAGGTCAACCCCTCTGGAACCCTAGTTACAATGACATTTTCTCACGCGTCTCTTGTCTCTGAAACCTAAGGAGGGAACAGCTTTCTTAATAAAATCCCTTCTGGTTTTCCCATCTCCCTGTTGAATAAATAAGGAGTGTATTATATATTATGTGTTGCTCAGAAAGGGTTGTTCTTGCTGGCTGCAGATTAGAGACAATAAACATTTATGAGTGCTATGCTGAAGTTGGGGAAAGTGAAAGAGGTTGATTCAGGAGAACAACCACGCCCTGGCTTTGACTCTGACACTTAGTTACCTATGGCCTTAGGTGAATCACTTTACCCTCCTGTTCTCACATGATTCATTGCAAAATAATGATGCGCTGAACCAGGTTGAAGAGCCCTGGTCACTCTAACATGTCATTCCTTTTTGCTTCAATAGGTGCATTGATTATAGGCATTGAGTTTACTTTTGTATTGTATTTCAAGGGTGAGAATGCCATAGAGATGAGACTAAAATAGGTTATTTGAGATTGAATGGTAGCTTTTTAAATGTTTTGTTATTTGCATTCCAAGAACTCGTACTATATGTGCAGAAGTATAAGCAGGGCATGAAGAAAGTTAGGAAGAAGAGCGAAGTAGGAGATTGAAGGCACAGAAAAACTAAACAAGATAAACTTAGGGCTGTAAGTGATAGGGCTAAATCAACTTTTATAAAGATAGATCTCAAAATAGACCATGCCAGCATTCCTAAGTGTCAGAAAGGATGCCAGGAAGACCTTCTTAGTGAAAATGTGAGGGCAGCATTCGAAGGGAGGGTCAAATGATGATCCCCCTTAGGGCACAGGCTGTGAAAGAATGCCTCCCTGGTTTGCTGGCTCTGAACATCAGCCCACCTGCACCTTGACAGAGGATGGCAGGCAAAAGTACCTGTTGTGTTGAATGGGACCTTACCAAAGCTCTTCACTGACCTGATGTCACCAAGATTGTTTTTTGCCCATATCGGGTGCCAAAAAGAAGCCTTCTCTGGTGATAGCTGAGTCTGCTAAGCAGCGGATGGTCTCCAACCAAGGCTGGTAGGTTGAGGTGGTGATAGTATTATGATTACTTTCTTGAAAGCCCTGAGTGAGCATACACACAGACATGTGGACATGCACAGGCATACAAAAGGAAAGGGAAGTTAGCAAAAAAACAACAACCCAACAAACAAACAAACAAACAAAAACAAGGGAGAGAGAGAAACCTTCCATTACTTGGTCAATTTCTTGTGTCTTAAAAAGTTTTTTTTTTAATGAGACAGTTACCCATTACCAATTTACCAAATGATGAAATGATGGTAAATACATTGAAACCAATCTTGCCTGGCTTAGGCTATTTAAAAATGACTCCATTCTGTTTTGTGATTAGAAAGACTTTAAGCGAAGACAATTGAAATAAAACAAAAATAAATGAATAGGAAGTTCACTCAACCAGAGGAAAATGAAACAAGTTAATTCTGCAAAGCTAGAAATGCATTGCACTCATGAGATCTCCTAAGGAGTCTGTCCTCCAAGGATCTGACAGGCTCCCTGGGGCCTATTGCCATCCTGATGTTCATTTCCTTCATCCCCGGAAACCTTTTCCCATATCAAGATCAAAGACTAAGCCTCTGGCCAGTAGGCACCTCATCTGTTCTATCATCAAATTCATGGCATTAAACATCTATTAGAAGATGGTATTTGAGAACAGCAGCCTGATGAGCATATTAGTCATTCAGGTATAACAAAAATGGAAGTAAATGGTGTACTTTTCACTGGGTTGTACCCTATATAGTTATATCATCAAATTAATACATTAATATGTCCTCAGTATTTTAGATCTGATTAACCCAATGCCACTTGCCTTTGTAAGGGGTAATTCAGAAACTGCTCATTCAAATTACACAGGGGAAATTATCCGTTAGTGAATAGCTACTATATGCCAGGTGCAGCGTTGTCTTTCCTCTTCTGAATGACCCTGCGAAGGAGGTTTCATTTCACGGTTTGGAAAAGCCAGGCTCAGAGTGAACGACGTCTTGGTCTCAGCTCTTTCTCTTGTGTGAACAGCTTCTTACCACTTCTGCTTTTTTTTTTTAAGTATGCCTTTATTGATTTTTAGAGAGAGGAAGGGCAAGGGATAGAGACGGAAATATCAATGATGAGAGAAAATCATGGATTGGCTGCCTCTTGCACACCTCCTTCCAGGGATCAAACCTGCAACCCTGGCGCATGCCCTTACCAGGGAGGGAACCTCGACCTCCTGGTTCCTGGGTCCACACTCAACCACTGAGCCACACCAGCTGGGATGCTTCATTATCTTTTCAAAATTTAATCTTTTGTCTCTTCTGTTTCTAAATTGTGTTTAAAGCTCTTTATGTTGATGAAAAATAATGAATTGAAAAAATATTAATTTAAATAAATCCCCAATTTCTTAACAGATTTTACTAGTTTTCTGATTAAAACATTATTTATCCTTATCCATAATTAATATATATATATATACATATATATATGTGTGTGTGTGCAAGGATTTAATATAATAGTTTTTCCAATTTGAATTGCAAAGTTTCCATATGCTATTTATCAATAAAAATACCTAAGTATTCTTATTCTTTCCAGTAGACACTTTCCTTTCAGCCAACTTCAGGTTTCTTTTTACCTCATTCCACAGCGGTCCATCTAAATTGCCCTCCTAGGTAAATGCCCCACAGTCCATAATCATTTTATACTTCCATCAAAATTTGCACCTTTCCAATGTCCATCTCCTCCTCAGAATTTCCCTTCTTGAGTCATATTTCTTTTATTAAAAAAAATTCAAATTATCCTTCCTGAGTCATATTTATTTTATTAAAAATTGTATTCAAGTAAATAGATGTGTACTTATTGATTGCTCACTAAAGACAAGGTACTACTATACTATTGTTGAAATGAAGAAACAGAAATAAAAAGGAATACACAAGTTAGAAAGAGAAGTTAAAGGTAGAAAGCAATTTTTAAAAAACCCACACACATTGTATATAAAGATTTGAGTTATTGGGCAGCTGATATTTGGACTGTTTCTAAAAGATTAAAGATCTGGAAACTTAAAGGTGGCAAAGAGCCCTAGCCAGTTTGACTTGTGGATAGAGTGTTAGTCACCGATACGGTTCTGGTCAAGGGCATGCAACTTGGTTGTAGGCTCAATTCCTGGCCCAGGTTGGGGCCTGTGTGAGAGGCAACCAATCCACATGTCTCTCTCACATCTCTCACCTCTTCTCTCTCTCTCTCTCTCTCTCTCTCTCTCTCTCCTCCCCGCCCTCCCTCCCCCCCCCCTTCCACTCCTTCTAAAAATCAATGGAAACATATCCTTGGGTGAGGATTAACAACAACAACAATGACAAAAAGGTGGGGAAGAATATTTGAGAAGGTGGTACAGTATGAGTCTGCTTGGACTGCATTCACCTATACAGATGGGTTTTAGGGACAGTTATGGAAAATTTAGGAGCCTTGCTGGCATGCTTCCCATCACTCCATTAAGGAAAACATTAAAATTTTCTTCATAGGAAGATGATCTGTTTATTTGTTGTTCCTGACATTCCTTTATTTTAGCTGAAATAACCGGTGATTATTTGAAACCGTGCTTTGAATGGAATTTGCTCTAACTTGTGAAAAATATTTGTTGTAAGATAAACCAATTCAATAAATCACTTGAAATTCTACAAGCTTTTTATCTAAAGTCAGAGACTTGGATCCAATAGGACTCTGGAGGCAGACTGTTTCATTTCCAATTATATTTTACTTCCAGTAATGAAATGAATCATTTTCACAGAGTTTTTTTTTTCTCTTTCATTCACTTCTGTACACTGCAAACAAAAATAGTATAATAATAAAATAAAGATATATAGGAAGAATGCTGCCAAAAATATCCTGTTGTCTCAGAGTCCATTGAGATGGGAGTCTTCTGAATCATATTGTGTGCTTTCTGGAAAGGGAAAAGTGATCTTAAGCCTGTGGATGGTTCATATGTCAATTTAGTGAAGGGAAATAGCACTGAAACACAGCTCCAAAAGAATGGCTGCTGAAAAGTCTTACAACATTAATTTTATATCATGGACAGTAATGTGCTAAGTCAGCCAAACGTAGTCCACTGAAGTACATGATCTGGAAATAGGATGCATGATGTCACCTTTTAAAAAGGACATACTGTGTTCAAAATAAATCTCATTTATCTCAAAGCAAGTCCTATGCACTCATCTATCCATATAAATCTTTGTAGTCTATGCCTTCATCATAATCTGTCTTAGACATAGATTATCTGTACCTTATTAAATTTTACTGATCTGTATACTGACGTGAATTATAATGTATCATTTTGACAAATATATACTACATATATATATATATATATATATATATATACTTATAATTAGAACCTCTTTAATATTGCACCTTGCCAAAACAATGTTCTTATAAGAGTTCTATAGTTGGCAAAACCATACCGCATCTAAGGAAGTAATAGACATTTTTTCTTACACTATCATTTTAAACAATCACTGACAAATTATCTTCAAGTTAATAACACATTTAGGCTTCCTCCAAAAACTTCTCTTTTCATAGAGAAATCTATTGCTAAGGGGGGGGGGGAACCACACACAAGACTAGAAGTCAGTTTATTGTGTTTTTTTTTAAATTAAATGAAACATTTATTGAGATATAAAGCCAAGTGTAAATTCACCATTTTAAATTAAACAGTTCATGTATTTTAGTATATTTACAGAGTTGTGCAACCATTACCGTTATCTAGTTTTAGAACATTTTCATCATCCCCCCCAAAATCCTAAATCTATTAGCAATCCTTTCCCCTACTCTTCTTTACCCAGCCCTTATAACTGTTAGTCTATTTTCTGTCTCTATGATTTTGATTATTCTGGACATTTCAGATAAATGGAATCTTTTAATATATAGTTCTTTGAGACTGACTTCCTTTGCTTACCATATGTTTCGAAGGTTCATCTATGTTGTAACGTGTATCAGTAATTCACTCATGTTTACACTATATCAGTATACTGTATTTGTTTATCCATTCATTATTTGAAAGACATTTGAGTAGTTTTCACTTTTTGACTATAATGAATAAGGCTACTGTGAAAACTTATTACAAATTTTTATATGCCATATGATTTCAGTTATCTTGGGTATATATATCTAGGAATGTTGTGTCATATGGTACCTCTGTGTTTAATGTTTTTAAGAAATGACCAACTATTTTACATTCTCAACTTCAATGCATGAGTATTACAGTTTTCTACATTATCTCAAATACTTCTGTTATTCCTTTTTTTATTATTACAGCAATCTTAATGTGTTTGAAGTTGTATCACATTGTGGTTTTGGTTTGCAATTCCCCGAAGAATAATGAAATTGAGCATCTCTGCATATGCTTTTATTTTTTACTATTTATATATCATTTTTGCAGAAAGGTCTACTCAATTCTTTTTTTAATTGGGTTATTTATCTTGTTATTGTTGAGCTGTGATATATATATATATGTGTGTGTGTGTGTGTGTGTGTGTTCTGGATACAAGTGTCTTTTATTTCAGCATCAATGGCTCTCTATAAATATTTCTTATAAGGAAGATCTGCTATCAGCAAATTCTCCCCATTTTTGTTTTAATTTTTAAATTTTTTATTGATGAGAGAAAGAGAGAGAGGGAGAGAGAGAGAGGAAGGGAAAGAGATAGATATAAACATCAATGAGAGGCAAACATCAATTAGCTGCCTCCCCCATGTTCCCTACTGGGGATTGAGCCCCAAACCCGGGCATGTGCCCTGACCTGGAATTGAACCAGTGACCTCTTGGTTCACAGTTAGATGCTCAGCCACAGAACAACACTGGTCAGACAATTCTCCCCATTTTTAAAAATCTAGTTTTGCTTGATACAAAACTTTTGGTCATATAGTTACATTTGATTCCAGTATTAGATTAATTATAAGTGGTTCTTTGTATTTATTTAGAAAGAACATAATAAAGCATATTATTTTTGAATAATTAGATATTTTGTTACCCCAAAATTATCAAAATCACAAAATGTATGCATATTTACTCACAACCAAAATTTTAGCCCAAAGTACAGCTCTCACTACCATTATTCTTTTAAGAAATATATTTTTATTGATTTTTAGAGAGAAACATCAATGTGAGAGCATAATTTATTGGCTACCTACTGCACACCCCCTGTTGTGAATTGAGGCCGCAATCCAGGCATGTGCCCCAACTAGGAATCAAACCAGCAACCTTTTGTTGCACAGGATGACACCCACCCAACTGAGCCACACTGGCTAGGGCATCAAACGCTTATTCTTTAAACCTAATTGCAGACACTATTTTACAGGAATGCATCCAACAAACTCTTTTTGATCATCCATCACGTGCCAAACAATGAAAGGATTTGGGACTGAGGAGATGAAATGAAGTGTGCTCCTTTTCCTCAATATAATTTCAATCTAGCAGGAAAACAAAACCATATATGCCAATTATCTGTTTCTATAGACACAGTGAGCAATGGCTTCAGGCATCAAAGCTGGGGACATGTATTCCTGGAATGGTCATTGTAAGATTTGCTTTAACAAAAACTGAACTTGTTTTAATGCCTATCTTCTGAATCTCTTGTTTACCTATGGTGTTTGCAGATGCTGAAAAATGTGTTTCTTATTAAGGGTTATGATAAAACAATATATCCTTACAGCATCTCAGACCTAATTGAGCCACAATGTGGATATGGCAAAGAGTAAAGCTAAGTATTGTGTATGCAGCTAAGTGAGAGATAAATGAAATCTTTTCAGAATAGGATATGATGTCAGATTCTATTTTGCTAAATCTGGTGGAAACTCCAGTTGATTAGTCTTGTCCTAGGGCAGCCCAAGTTATCTCATTATTGCACATTATAGGAAAATTAAATAGCACCATACATCCTCAACGCCTTCATTGCAATTACCAGAACTGAAACCACAGCAATTTAATATGCTCAGGTGTTCCTACACAGCATCTGTAGCTTGCAAGGACTCCTGATCAATAACAGGTTTCTTTTCCTCTCTCTCTCTTCACCACACTGGGCAGCCCAACCAAAGCGAGTCGCACTCCTGGCAGCTGTTCTCAGAAGGGAAAGAAGAAAGGACCATCTAAATGGGAACTCTGAAGTTTGAGCATTTTAGGAACTCTTCTTCAAATGAACTTCTAGTTAGACTAATTAATGATAACACAGGAAAGGATTTGATCATGATTAAAGCTGAAATTATTTTCTGCTTGAGAGCTGTTCCAAAAGGTCATCACTAATATTTAGGGAAATAAAGATGATAAGAAAAAGGCCAAAGGCAAAGACAGAAAAGGTAGGCCATGCTGGAGGGAAAAAAGAGTGTAATGGTTTTTCAAATTTTATAATTTTACAGAAAATAGTTGTGTTTTCCTTTTAACTTTATAACATGGGAAATTTTTATATCATGCTGAAAGTACCAGAAACTCAATACCTAAACAACTTTTTAAAGTAAAATTAATTTATCATATGCCGTAGATCATCTAGTTATGGTTAATACATTGTGTGATGCATCAGACTTGGGACGACAAGTGCTGTGACATCTCATAGTGTGAGGAATAGACACTTGGGAGGATATATAGGGCAAAGGTCATCAGGAGACAGCCCAAGTCCCTGATCACCCTGGCTTTCCCAGAGAGAGGCTGTCTGTGTTTGTGAAGGCAACCTAAGGAGCAACCTAGATTACTGATGAACAAAAACATTCTTGATTCCCAGACAACATGAGCTTTTCAGATATTCAGTACCTACAGACCTTGGGCCCCACAAACATTTATAGCTCCTATTGCTAGAGGAAGGAAATACTGATCCGGTGGGAACCTGAGTGTGGCTGTAGCCCTTCCAAATGGTGAGGTGTGAGGTGGGGGAAGTCCCAGCAAGCTCATTGTCCAGGGAACCACAGTGAACTCCTTTAGGGTAGGTTGTGAACATGTAGCTGAAGAAGGCTAGTAGATTCACTCACCTCCTCTTTTTGTCCAGGTTCCCCTTCTCTCATCAATCCCCTTTGCTTTTCTGACAGTTTTGCTACCTGTAAATAAAGATCAAACAATTATTAGAAAGAGAAAATTCTCTTCAAAATCCCACTTGGAATGAGCACCACCCTTGTACACACAATGTTATTTATCTTTCTTTACGGAGAGTGACACACATTATTAAATTAAACTATTATTGAATAAGGTGTGGTAGAGACGTGAAGAGGAAGGACCACATGATATTTAATAGTCAGGAGGCTCCTCTGAGCAAGATGTTTCAGCTGAAACTTGAATAAGCCTTAGCTAAGGCTGACCTGGGAGAAGAGTAGGCTAGGAGGATATAACCTGAAGTGGGCGGGTGGGAACAAGCTGAGTGTTGGAGAAAGGCTGCTGTGGCTCAGATGTGGGGCGGGCAGGAAGTGGGATCAGCGGGTACACATGGCACAGGTTTTGGAGGGACTTGGGCACAGATTTAGATTTAATTCTTATAGGAATTAAGCAATTAATTCCTGTAAGACATGACCTGATCTGTGTTCACAAAAAGGAAGGAAGTCTTACCTTTTGTGACAGCATGGATGGACCTGGAGATTATTATGCTAAGTTAAATAAGCCAGTCAGAGAAGGACAAATACCATATGATCTCACTCACATGTGGACTCTAATGAATAAAAAAGACAGAGGAACAAAACTGAACCAGAGGCATGGATACATGGAACAGACTGACAGAGGTCATAGTGGAGGGTAGAGGGGGGAACTGAATGAAAGAAGGTAAAGAGATTAGCCAGAGAACATATATGCATAACCCATGGACACAGACAAGAGTGGTGATGGGCAAAGGAGTGGGGAGCAGGGATATCTGTAATAGCGTCAACAATAAAAGTAAGTTAAAAACAAAGTTCACTTTGGCAGCTGTGTAGAGAAAAGATCAGTTGATGGGCAAGAATGAAAGCAGAGAGAAAACCCTTGAGGCACCAAGTTAGTTCAATTAAGAGCATAAAACAGCAGAGGAGGGTAGCAGTAGTGGAGATAGAGAGAATTGGACTCATTTGGGCTATTTTGGAGGACAGCCAAAATCACTTGGAAACTATTTAGCAGCTGTATCATAGCCCATTATATGGATGTACTATAATTTGTTTAAACACTGGAAGGAATAATGTAAAATCCAAGTAATCAATGCATATTCTGAGATCTACTATTAAGTTCTTATACAGCATTTATACTTTGTGAATATTCATTAAAAAGGAACATGATAGATCCCTTATTTTAGTAAATGACATTTCAGACAACCTAACTTTTAAAATCATCATACAGTACAAGTTTTCAGTTTAAACTAAAAATAAATATAATGTATAAAGAGTATTCTGTATATAAATGCTGCTATTGAAATTTTCTTTTATGATTTTGTGGATTTTCATTTTTAGATTTGGGTAGGTTAGACTTGGAGAAATGTGGGGATTCCTGCAGGAATCAGAGACTATCTGATAATTAAACCCCTCTTTGGCTTTAATTAAAACTTAAACTCAGGGGAGTGAAAATACCTTATACCAATAAAACTTTGGCTATGCAATTTAGAGCTTAAGTTAAAATGAAAAGTTATGCATCCTGTAAAATTTTCAATAGGCTGTTTATTTTTATGCTTATTTTTAACTTTCATTATATTCAATTAAATGTTAAACTTCATCCTAAGTCACCTAAATCTTTCATGAGCTCGCTGTGTGGAAAATAACTTGGCAGATGTTTAATTGGAAGTAATTGTTTACTTATGCATAAAACTGTTTTTGTAGGAGAGAGGGAAATACTAGAAAAAATTGTGTGCTTAAACATTCAGATATCTTGGTCATGAATAGAGGCATAAAGAGAATATATCCTGTACACTTGTAAGAACACCTTAGATGTATGGGACTCTAAAGGAAAGAATAATGGCAATGTACTTGCTGGTCAGGATTTAATCAATCTCACTTATTTACTGAGTTAGGGAACAAGAGAGCTCACTTATTTATTGAGTTAGGGAACAAGAGAATAAGGGTGGGATAAATTTTAACAACATACCATAGATAATCTTTGTTCACAAATATATTCATAACCCAGATGGGGATACAAAAGTACACGCTGATGAGTTTTTTGTTTTGTTTTGTATTTTTTTCTTGGCGTATGTTATCTCTTTTGAATGGAATGCTCTCTTTACTTTCTTGGCCACACGATTATGAATTATTTTTTAATTGACCAGTTTCACAGCTGTGAAGCTCTTTCTTCTCCGTTAGACAGCATTGATTATCATCCTTGTCTCTATACTTGTTTGGATGCACCTATCGGCGTCTCTATAAGACCATGAAATCCTTTAAGGAGACGACTGTGTCCCAAGTGCCCAGCATAGTGTCTGAAACACAGTTGGGCATAATCAATATGGATTATTAATAACTGACTAATAATAGTGCAAGACACCTTATGATACATTCCAAATCTCTGGTGCTGACAAGAAGTGCTCTGGGAATTTGCAGTTCTAAAGAGGAAGTGATCACAAGAGTCTGTAATCCTAGTGGTAGAAATACAGTCCTATGGGCAAATCATTAGCCATGTGAGGTTTCACTTGGCTCAGTAATAAATCAGGTTGGGGTGAGGGAGTAGATGGGGGAGGGAGGATGGATTGGGAAATTCTTTGAGAGGTTTTCATCTCTACTGATCTATGGTTCTACATTTCAAAGTATGAATTTTAAAATTGGTCTATTATGCTTGGCACCATTACTTTGCGATCTAACAGTAAAACAGGAAATATGTTTAACATAACAATATACTGGACTGAGATATGCTTCACATCCAGTCAGCTCCTCAGAACATGTTACAGAAAGAGGTTACAGAGTTCTCTTTGCTTTTTGAGATTCCATTTGAATTCACTGTTGCAAATCTTTTGATGTTGACTTTAAGAAGTGAATTGAAATGAAGGAGGAATCTAGAAATATAGTAGAGACAAAGCAAGCAGCAAATAAATACATAGGGGAGGAGAATTAGTGAAACATTTCACTGAGGATACCTGGAAATCTCAGGCTGGCCTTTGAACTAGGACTCAGTTCTTTGGTTTACAAATTCACTACCCATGAAAGCTCACAGATTAAGTATCAACATAACAGGATATAGCTTCATTCTTCATTAATATTTTTTTGCTCCCTTTGCAGCTTCTCTGAGGATTCCAAAAAATGTCATTGGAAAACAACAACAAAACACACACCTTAAGACTGGAAGCTACTGAAATTTATATAACAATCATACAGAATTAGTGAATAAAGTGTATTTAATACACAGGCTATTTTTCTCAGAGGCTCTCAACATATCAGATGAATGTTAACCCCTCCAGCCAGTAATTAACCATGAAGACACAAGCAAGCATTCACACCATGTTGGTTATTTTTATTTGTTTGTTTATGATTTCTATAATAGCTTGAGATGTCCTTTGAGGAGAAAAAAAGGATTAAACTAATTAAATTGGCAATGATATTATCCAAGTAGGCAAAATCTATTGATTTTCATCTTTCCTACGTATATGACTTAGTATTTAAATATTGTTATGTGTACAAATATATCTTAATATAATATAAATACAACTTTTAAAATTAAGACACATACCTCTGAAGATAAAAATGAGATCCATTCCCATGGAGAAATATAACAGTAGGTATTCAACAAAAGTGTGCTGAATCCAAATGAATGAACATAGCCTCCTCTAAATGGATGGTGAGACTGATGAGACTGCTAGGGGTGTTTTGTGCTAATCTCAGACTATGGAAAACCAATATTGTGGTGAACCAGCCCTTGTGGTTCTTATTGTGACTACAAAATACCCTTCAAGCAATAACCATCAGGAAAGTAAACAAATAAAAGTTTATTATTTACAGAACCTGGAAATTACACAGTACACTTAGGGATACACAGTGAGGTCTCAGTTAGAGAGAGAGAAAGAGATAGCATGAGCATGGGCCTGCTTTTATTGGGGTCAAGGGTGGGGGCCTCGGGTTTTTTAGGCTCACTCTTAATTGGTGAATTAGAAACATGGTGAATTTCGAGTACGGAAAAAGAAAGCAAACACATAGCCCACACAGTCAGTTATTGAAATCAACCAAGGTTTCTAACACAGAGGATCCTCAGTGTGGGGACATGGCCTGGCTGTGCCTGGGAATGTGGCTGGCCTGCTGCCATGTGTTTATTCCAGGTAACATCTTTGAAATGGAAGCATTAGCCATTGTAGTTTAAGTCAGCTACTTGCATTTCAAAAAAGAGAAAGCCCAACTATCAGGGCTTACGCTACATATAAAATATAGCCCAGCTGGTGTGGCTCCATGATTGAGTGTCTTCCTATGAACCAGGAAGTCACAGTTTGATTCCTGGTCAGGGCACATGCCCGGGTTGCAGGCTCCATCCCCATTGGGGGTGTGTGCAGGACGCAGCCAATCTCATCATTGATGTTTCTATCTCTTTCTCTCCCTCTCCTTTCCTCTCTGAAATCAATAAAAATATATATTTTTAAAAAATCTAAGCAAGGAAATGGCGCAAAGTAAAAATTACGTGACAAAATCAAGCAGTCTAATGAACAAAGCAAAATTTCTTTTATAAGCTAGATTCTCTGTTGATGTGCAAAGATGAATTTATTTTTGTAGTATAGTTGCTTCTTCCTAGGTTCCCCTCATATATACTGTAGGAACAGGTCTTTTATTATCAGAATCAATTCTGGTACTTATAATTATATTGGCTTTTCTCACAATTAAGGGAAGAGATTAAATATATTACAAAATGAATAAACTTATAATCTTAACACTGTTAACTGTCAACTATTGATAGAATTTGGAAAAGGCTTCAATAAAATGTTTTATTCTATTTTGGATGTCTCCAAGAAGAGATTGTGTTGCTCAATTTTCTTACTAAGTTAGTTCAAAAAATGGACACTGCTCACTCCTACGGTTGGACAATGCTGGACTGTACTCCTGATGACATTAGCTTTACCTCTGTGTTTATTTTATTAAGCTTATCTTTCAATATGGGTAAAATTAGTAGATAGCTTCTATTTTCAGGAAATCAAGGTATCAAAAAATAGTTGTTATGCCCTAGCCAGTTTGGCTCAGTGGATAGAGCATTGGCCTGTGGACTGAAGGGTCCCAGGTTCGATTCTGGTCAAGGACACATACCTCAGTTGCAGGCTCCAGGGCGAGTGCAGGAGACAACTAATCGGTGTTTCTTACATCAGTATTTCTGTCTGTTCCTCTCTCTTCTACTCTCTCTAAAACCCAGTGGAAAAATAACCTATTTTGTAATCCTATGGTGAGGATTACAAAAAATAATGTTGGAAAACAAACAAACAATAAAATAATTTAAAAAAATAGTTGTTAAGAGTATAGTATTAAGGGTTGATTCTCTAAGTCACTGGAGCATTGAAATTATAATAGAACTTTTTTCTATGCAGTGATAAAATCTGAATCAGAAGTTGCTTTGCATATTACAAATGGCACACCTGTTCACCTTTTGAACACAACACAGGTCCCTCTCTATACTTTTCTACTGGACAAAATTAAAATCTTAAAGTCCTTTAAGACTCTTCTTCCTCTCTCTATCCTGTCAATAACCAAATCCTATAACTTAGGTTTTTCTTTATATGCTACATCTTATATATGGCCCCTTTGGGTCACACAGCCACTCATCTGTTTATAAAACAACTACCTGGGGCCTTCTTTCAGCTAAGCACTGTGCTTGGAACTAACACTACAACAGTTAGGAAAATGCAGTCATTGGCACCAAGGGCCTTCAGATTTGCTCATCACCTCATGCCGAGACTATTGTAATATGTTTTATTTATTATTTTAAAACTATTTGCTTCCTTTTTTTGCCTCTACTTGGTGTAATTGAATCGTTTGATCCCTATAATGCTGGCAAAAAAATCTTCTGTGGCTCTTAAATGCCTATGGAATAAAATGTTCAAGTTTCCTTACAATATAGTTTTTACTTAATTTTCAAACATTTAAAACCACTTTTGCTCTAAGGGAACCACCTGTTCCTACTCTCTGGTTTATTTCAATTTTCCATACCCACCCTCGTCCCCTTGGTTCATGCCAAATGTCCCAACTGGAAAGCATCTGACTCTTCTTTTCACTTAAGCTCAGTTCCCTTTGTACCTTCTGCTCTGGGGCTTCAGTGAAATCTCAGCCACAGCGACCTCTCCTGAACATCTAGGGATGCATCCTTCCTGCATTGAAGCATTCTTGAATGTCCATCTTGATTGTTAGCTCCCCATATTATTAAAAGTGTATATTTAACATAATGCTAGCTAGGTGAACAAACCCCCAAATTTCACTGGATTCACAATCATGATTGTTAAAAATTTTTTTATTACATATACATTAGTGCAAGAAATATATTTGCAGCCACTCCATTGTAATTTTCCTCTGGTAAAGAATTTTGTTTTTAGGAACTAACCTATGTGCAGTACTGAGATTTCAAGAATATTTTGAACTTCTTGGAAATTTCATGCCCCTGTTCTGTCTTCCTTGAAGGATGGAATTATTGCACATGAACATCTCCTGGAATGCCCTAGTTCTTTCTAGTACTGGTTTCTCATTGACTGCTCCTTTTTTAAAATATATTTTATTGATTTTTTACAGAGAGGAAGGGAGAGGGATAGAGAGTTAGAAACATCAGATGAGAGAGAAACATCGATCAGCTGCTTCCTGCACACCCCCCACTGGGGATGTGCCCGCAACCAAGATACATGCCCCTGACCAGAATCGAACCTAGGAACCTGGGACCTTTTAGTCTGCAGGCCGATGCTCTATCCACTGAGAAAAACTGGTTAGGGCTGACTGCTCCTTCTTGCTGCTCTGGCTCTGACTGGGAATCAAACCCACAACCTTTTGTTATATGAGGACATTCCAACCACCTGAGCCACTTGGCCAGGGCCCAGAACACTTTCTTTACAAACATGTGGAGACCTGAATTTGGTCTGCGAAGTGTAGTTTGCTGACTCTTTGTTTATGGCATAAACTTTGCATTTGGAAAAAAAACAAAAAAAGGATAAAAGGATCTTGCAATCACCCTATATTTTCTGCCAGGAATTTCCCAAATCAACTTTGAATGATTCACTTTTTTTTCTCTCCTTCATTTATTCTACTGTAACCTCTCTAAAAAATGTTGTAAGAGTGAAGAAGGACACAAACAGGAATTGCCAATCCTATCTAATAAAAGGGTAATATGCAAATTAACCATCTCTGCATCACAAAGAAGGCACCCATAGCCACAGGATGGCAGTGCCCAGTCTTCTCAGCCAGAGTCCCCCAGTCTAGGGGTGGTGGCTGCTGAGAGTGGGCAGTGTGAAAGGCCTGGCAGAATGCTTGCTTCCTTGCCACTGGGACGAGGCAAACGTTCTGTGCCTAGCCTGATGGGCCTCTGGGTTGTGGAGAACCTCTGGGTAGCAGGCGCAGAGTGGCCAGACCCCACAGAGAGCTACTGGCACACAGGTTCGTGCACAAGGCTACTAGTACAATATAAGCATTATCCAGTAATAGAAAAATATCCTGCTCACTATGTAGTAAAACCCTGGAATTACTGAAGGTCTATAGACAACAGCCCAGCTATCGATATTTAAGGAACATTAGTCACATTTAGATGCAACAAATAAATAGTTTAATTCTTATAACCATTCACTATTTCCCAAGTAAGAAAATTCAGACTTAGAAATATTAAGTAGACTTATTAAATAGGAAATAGCAAATCTAAGATTTGAACTTTGATCCTCTGCTTCCAAATCTTGAGCTAATTAGGAAAATAGTACATTAAATTTTTATAAAAGACATTGGAAGATTTTAATGCTCTCTATAGTTTCTTCAGTCCAAAGAATTCTGTAACAGGACATTCTCAATTGTAAAACATACAAGTTATGGCAACTCTCACCATTTTTAGTAATAAGTAGTAAATCAATGCAGTTCTCATAGACATTTTAATAGAGCATATTGAAAACAAAACAACTGTGCTCTCTTTTTTTTTCAGTATTTTTCTGATGATTTTGTAGAATTAGCCTCTCCTCATAGTTCAAAGTTGACATTCATCCTTAAAGAGTAAAGGGCATTTTAATGAGATGTTTGCTGTAGATGAAATTGCTGAATTTAATGTTTTGGTATTTCTTTCCTTGAGCAAATGACATAAACCAGTGTCAGAGCATATAGCTATTGGACAATATTGTCTGAGATTATGAATTCTTATACTGAGAGATTATTGAAGCACCTGCTGTTCATAAAACACTCTGTCATACTGGAGACAAAACTATCAAATTTCATTAAAGTTTAGTTAATTCAAGTCAGGCTTTAGATTTCCAAATAGAAATAGTGAGCTGCAATGTGTCAGAGCTCTAAATTTCATTACCAAAGCAGGTGTCATTATTTGACATACACAACTAGTATCTGATAACTGTATTGTGCACCCTCAAAGGAAATAGCAGAAGGATTCATTGAAAGCAAACCTTCTGTGTTTTTGAGCACCACAATCTAAGAACACAAATAAATATTACAAATGTGAGGTCAAGGCAGTAAGGATTTTCATGTTACCATGAAATTTTTGAAGTTTTATTCAGAAAGCATTTTCAATATTTGCAGTGTAAGGAGAAAATAAGGAAAGAAAATTAACCCACAGTATTAGAAACTGATTGAGGGCCAGTGAAATGATTTCATGCAAAATAATTTACTATTTTAAATATAATGGTTAGCAAATCTATTTATATGGCTGAATATTTATATAGCATTAGTGGAATTTCAATTCAGTTCTCAATTTTTAAACTTTCGTGCTATTACTTAAAGTTAATTATTCTCTCTCTTAAAATTTATTTAAATATATATATATATATATATATATATATATATATATATATTTATTTATTTTCCCCCTCCCAGGTGTGGAAAGCACTCCATCTTTATGATTAAATTTAACAATTACATATTTTTACTAGGACAAAAAAATGACTTCTTGTAATGTTTACTCCCTGGGTCTCATTATCCATTATTGTATGAGAGTGTCTATTTCTTTCTCACCAGTAGCTTTTAAAGTGTTTAAATAAAATGAATCGCTACCAGCACTCTCAATCATATCTTGTCAAAGATTACTTTTCCAACCTCTTTTAACCATTTTCTTAAAATAATGTTTATAATTCCTTTTTGTCATTGTAGTTTTAGATATATACCTTTTAAAAAGTCAAATTGTTTCTTAAAGATTACATGTATAAACCAAATAGAATAATACAAATAAAGGGTGAGGATGACAAATTGGTACTAGTCTGTCTTGGACCTAAAGACAAAATGCCTACTGATGAAGCCTCAGATTATAAAAGCTTTAATAGCACTCTGTCAAATTATTAGCTAATTCTGATTTTTTCCATTAAACCCCAAGGCTCTTTTTCATTGGAGGTAGTATCAAGTCACCGTTCTTCCAGAGTCCATATTTGTGTAGTTGATTATCTAATCTAAATATAGTACTTTTTATTTTTTCCTATTAAATTTAATTTTGCTTATTCAGCATGTGCCTTCATTAAAGTTGTTGATTAAAAATCTAACCAGAAAAGTTCCAAGTAGAATTATGTAGCACATTCCCCTTAAAAACTCCTTGTGGGCATCAAGCATTCATCAATATCTCAGGGCACCCTTATTAAACCCATTAAAACTCTACCAAACTTATTGCCATTCTGCTCACAATATTGTGTGTCTGTCAATTGCTTAGTTGAAACATAGACTGACTTAGTCTATGGTCCCTGTGAGGCCCATAAAGAAAATTCAGAGTACTTAAAAAGTTGCTATGAATCTGTAATCCCATCATTTTTCCTTATTTCTGGTAAAATATCTGCTATCTATCTCTCCTCAAGCCATATTAGAGAGTTTATAGATGGATGACCGATATGTGGGATCATCTTTCCTCATTCATTGGAGTCTCAAGGTAGAAATCACAGTGACTATATTTCATTATTTCACAGGTCTGTGCCTGGTGTGATAGAAGATATTTGCATGGTAGCAAATCAAAGGGTCTTCATTACTCACTGCAATTTCCTGTCTTATCCTAGAATTGGAAAAAATTTGACTGGTGCCAAGAGAACACAATTATATCTGACCTTTTCTTCTGTTTTCTTTCCCAACAATTTATGTCACTCAACATAAAATGCTAATGCTCTCATGCAAATCACAACTTAGGCATCATTTCTTTCCCACTCCAGTGCTTTAGAATTGAGCCTAAAGGCTCAGTGTGTCACTAGGACCTTTATTATATCTTGTGTTGTTTAAATCAGAGGACTCTTCAGGAGATGTAAGAGTACGATATAATGCAGGATACAAAATTTACATAGTCCTGACCCCTTAGCATCAACTACAGAAATTAACATGAAATAAAATTTCCTTAAAACAATATATTCTCTTTTTTCTACAAAAATTATTTCCATTTCGGAGAGTTTTCTCAAGGGCATTCTGGCTTCTGACTAAGCATTTGAAAGATTTCTAAATTTCCTGGTGTTGGAAACTATTATATTGGACTCCGTACAGTTTGCCTTGTAATTGGGAGGCCTTCATGTGAAAAGCAGAGCAGATCAGCAACAGAAAATCTCTGCTGTTTTCAAGAGTAAGGAGTGTATAGGGCCAGTGAACCCTGGTTATTGTTTTATCTGAGACAAAAATAATGGGAAAGTTGATTATAGGTAAGTAGATTATAATTCCATTGCTATTCAGTAAAATGGAATTGTTGGGGCATAGCCTTGGTAATCCTGCTACTAATGCACACCCTTTTAAAGCTCCTGGTTCTCACTCACCCAATCTGAAAATCACTGATTTCCAAAGAGAGGAAAGAAGCTTTTTGTCCTTGTCTCTTTAAAATAAGTATTTAGAAACACAGTCACTTCATAATTTTCTGATATGAAATTTACTTTTGAGAACTATTGGTGGAAAAGATGAGTGCTATAGCTGTTAAAAATTGGTTTCTAAGCCAAATGCAACATGGCTCAGCATCAAGTATTTTTATGTATCAAAAAGGGAACAAGAGCTGGGCATTAAACTGAGAATGTATAGTGAAATGATGGTAAAAAATGGTTGGAGTACAAATGGTTCTTTGTTTTTTCTCTATATCTATCTATTTATTTATTTATGGTGACGAGATAGGCCAGTAAGCCAGGACAAGCAGAATAGGGAAACTGAGACAGATAGTTAAACAGCAGTGTGTAGTCATCTAGCAAATCCTATCTTCTCTAAACCAGGGACACTTAAGAGTAAATGGTTTGCACTTTTCCCCAAACAGAGGGTAAATAGCTTAAATCACCCTACTCTGGGAGACAGATAGCAGAAATCCAATTAGTGCTACTAGTATTTGCCAACCACACCTAAATCTCATTTTGATACATCAGCATAAAGATGATGAATATTTCATTGAAATCCTCCCCTAAGATCTCCCTAAATGCCCAGACTTTAAAACCCCTCAAAACAAAGGTCCTGGGGCATGCTCTCCTTCCCAGGAGCACGACAGCCACGCCCCTCTTCCCCATAAGCACCCTTCTTCCTCCTAGACTCTAAGGATCCCTACAATACTTGCAACCACAGCAGCAGTGGGCAGTGGCAGCTCATCCCAGGAAACCCCCCTGAACCTGCCCCCAAAGCTGTTTTCTCTGACTTCTTAGTGAGCCTAAGCAGATCAACCTGGGCTCACTTCTCCAGCCCTGTCTTGTTTCACTGTCCCAGCTTTAATAAACATCCTCTAAAATCAACCTAGGCTTGTGTTGTGAAATTTTTCCAACATGAAGTCAAGAACCTAGGCAGACCTGCTCGGGACCAGGCCCTCTTTCCAGTAACAGTAATAGGTATGAATTATTCATAAAGGATTGTGCTTAGGCACCATTTTTTTTGCCCACAGATGCTGGTTTGGGGTCTTCCATAGGCTTCGTCCAAGGCCTCTGTGGACTTGTTGGACTAGTGAATGAGTACTGCATTTTTATACCAGTTATTATTACTTAACATTTTTCCTCTTGGGATATTAGCCTCTTAACCTCATCAGTGCAATTCTTGCATGAGAGAATGTTAATGTTTTACATAAATGTAAAACAAACCCAATACCTATGTTATTATATCATCCTAGGTTGGTCACTGGAGCCATAAAGTTGAATAGAGCCATATATGTGGGATAACTGGGAAGCAGTCATTAAGAGACACCAATGTTACAAACAGGGTGATAGTAAACGTAAGACTTTGAGTGAAGGTTCTGTTTTGCTTTATACAAGAAGAAATATATGTCACTGTAGAAAAACAGGAATATATATAAAAAAACCAACTAAAAATATATAGCAATTAAAAGGATCTGCAGTTTCACCACCCAAAGAAAGCTATGGCTGAAATTCTGGCTGCCAATCACTCTATCGTTTTTATATGCTTATATGGGTATGAAAGGTATGTTTTTTACTATTTTTTTAAATAAAATAAAAATTTTTTTCAATTACAGTTATGTACCAATATCACAGGGAACACTTTGTAAAATATGTGATTGTCTAACCACTATGCTGTACATCTGAAACTAGTACAAAGTAATACTAAATGAATGGTATTCTTAATGATGTGCAATCGTTGCTTTAAACTTTCACCTAGTGTTGGCTATTAGGTTATTTCCAATTGTTTGCTATTAGAAGTAATTATTTAATAGACAGTGTGGACTGGATCATCCCAACATTTGGTGATATTTCCTCAAGTTAAATTTCCAGAAATGGGGTTTATTAAAATTTAAACATTTTAAGACTCATCACACACATTTGCCAACTGCTTGAGATAAAAGCTGTGTCATTTACATTGTGATTATTAATAAGACAGTGTTTTTAATAGGTTTTTATTGATTTGAAAGAGAGGAAGGAAGAAGAAGAAAAGGATAGAAACATCAATGATGAGAATCATTTATTGGCTGGCTCTTGCATGTTCCCTACTGGGAATTGAGCCCACAATCCGGGTATGTTCCCTGACTGGGAATTAAACCTCCTGGTTCATAGGTTGATGCTCAATCACTGAGCTACACAGGCTGGGCAGTACAACAGTTTTAATAATGAAAAATTCTTCTAACAAGTTTTTTTATTTTTAGGGGAAAGAAAAAATTCTTTTACTCCTTTATAAAATATGCAATTATTTGCTTCTTTTCAACTTCAATTACTAACATAGTCTATATAACTTAAATGACTATTTGCTAGCATAGCTAATGAATAACATTTACTACATGCTTTAACATAATGCAAGGACCCTCTAGAAGACTGCTTAGAATTTATGTAAGCATTCAGTAATCACCTACTTGCTTTCTACTAGACTGTTAATTCTGAAAGCAGGATTTGTTCTTTTGTTCCACAAATTTTTATTGAATAACTATTATGTATTAGGCATTTTACCATTTTCTAGGAATGCAGTGGAAAGCAAAATAGACAGGGTTCTCTTTCTTATACATGAGAGAAAATAAGCAAGAGCACCATGTATATATGCAACTCTGTCATAGATCTAGAATTTATCTGTACACAGATTAAGTTTAATGGTGCTATCTATAGATCAAGAAAACTTGGAAACTGATGAGTTCACATTCATTTTGACTGTCACATTTGAAGACTGCATTTCACTTCAAGAATGAATTATCTCTTAAAAGTTTACTCATGAGAATCCCACATAGGAAATAATCTACACTGAGTGGCCTGATTATTATGATCTCTGAACACATAATAATCTGGCCACTCAGTGTCTATCCTATATAATAAAAGGCTAATATGCAAATTGTCCCCTTGACCAGGAGTTCGACCAGTAGGCAGGCCGGCCAACTACCCATGTTCCCTCACCCTGGCCAGGCTGGCCGGACCCCACCCATGCATGAATTCATGCACCGGGGCCTGTATATATATCCTGAGTGGCCAGATTATTATGCTTTCAGAGATCATAATAATCTGGCTATTCAGTGTATAGTAAAAGCATACTATTACACAAGTAGTTAATGTTGTTGATGGGATGTTCAAACTACATATTCAATAATCCTAAATGTGACTAAATAATTTAAAATTGAAATGTTAAAGTCTGACTTTCACAGGAGTAAAATTGAATCATTTAAAGGTGTAACAGTGCCCAGGATAGCTTTTCTTAATCAAACTTCTCATTAAGCAAAATTAACATGTTACAGCATGACTTGTTTTAATCTACTGCTGTAGTCAATGCTGAAAGTTGTATGCACACAAGGGAAAATTTTGTCTTTTTGCTATCTTCTTTCTACTGTTATTCTTCCCAGAATCAGAGAAAAAACATTGGAAATGTAAACAGTGTGGACTGTTAAATAAATTTATATCCAACATTATTGAAAATGTCCATTTCATGTATTGCTGAAAGGAAAATTACAGTCTTAAAGAAAAAGCAATTGTTCCTGGTAGGGCAATAATTTATTGCAAAGCACAGTCTGGTAAATATGGCCATTTGCTGGAAAATAAGGTTAGATTTGTTTTTCATTACTCATCATGTTCACGCTTGCTCCAGAGCCAGTCCTGAACACATAGCATCATCCCAGTAGAGTATCATGGTCCTCTCAGCTCACCTGTGCCATTTCTCTTCTTGGCCCATTTCCCACCCCACTGCTCTTATGATTCTAAGTGCACAGGAAACTCACCTCTTGGCTTTTTGTTGTATGCAATATCTATTTTTTGTTTGTTTGTTTCCAAAGTCTTTGTTCTTCCTACTAGGCCACTATACAGTATATGCAAATAAAACAATTCTATACTCTGTAAAGGATTCCCTCTTTACCTGTTGATGTGAGAAATGTAAATCTGTAGAGAACTTTTATAAGAGTTTATTTGAGCCAAACCTGGCAATAATTTTTGGGAATCAAGATCTTAAATGCTTTGGAGAAGGACAGTTTTGCAGTTTCTTTTATGGATTTAAAATTAGGGAGGGAACATTTTACAAGAAAGAGGGAGAAAGCAAGGTGGGGATTGGATTAGAGTATGGCTAAGGAGGGAGAAAGCAAGGTGGGGATTGGATTAGAGGATAACTAAGGAGGGAGAAAGCAAGGTGGGGATTGGATTAGAGGATAACTAAGGAGGGAGAAAGCAAGGTGGGGATTGGATTAGAGGATAACTAAGGAGGGAGAAAGCAAGGTGGGGATTGGATTAGAGGATAGGTAAGATTATGTGTTTTTTCCAGGGTGGTTATGCCTTTGAGAGGTATTACTTCTGGCATTGTAAAGGTTAACCTAGATGCATAAGAACAATGGGCAGGGCTGGCTTAAAAACCTTTCACCAACTAAGTTGTAGGCCTGGGGTAAAACTATTCATGGTGACCAGCCCTGCCAGGAACTTATGATTTTACAGCACCCCTTTTAACCACCTATCCTTTCTTAACTCATGATTTCCAGATGTTTTTCTCAACAAATAGCTATTAATCTCAGATAATGTACTCAACATTGCTGGCAATAACATCAATAAAGAGTAACATAGGATTAAAGTAGAGTTAAGGAATGTGGATTAATTAAAAAATAGTCTATGCAAAATTCTGATCTTACTGGGAAAATCAGGCCTAATATAAAGTTCTACCCATACATCATCTGTCACTGTAGATGATAAATCATAAACTAATTTATAATATGCTCATGACTATGAGTGAGTAAATGTGTGGTGTCTTTCAAGAACATTTGCATTTATTTAGAGGTCGGTAAAATGGCTTACTTCCTGCATTTAAAGAATTTCTTGTATAAATCAAACTTACCAGAGGGAAGAGGGCTGGGGGAGGGGGGTGGTAGAGGGTAAAGGGGGGTTAAATATATGGTGACAGAAAAAGATTTGACTTTGGGTAGTGAACACATACTGCAATACAGATGATGTATCAGAGAATTGTACACCTGAAACCTATACAGTTTTATTAACCAATGCCACCCCGAAAAATTTAATTAAAATAAAAAAAGGAGAAAATTTACGGGATGGAGGCCTTCCTGGTAGAAAGTAAAAAAAAATAGAATTCAAGCCTATGAATATAAATAAACTTAATATTGTCCCCTGTGGGTACAGAAACATATATATATGTGTGTGTGTGTGTGTGTGTGTGTGTATATGCCTAAGTGGCCATCGCAACCAAAACAACCAAACAGATGATCGAACAGGATGCATGAGGCAACCAGGCTGGCACAGGGGTTAGTAAGGGGCAACCAAATGACTGAGCAGCAGGCTGCGTGGGGCGGCCAGGCTGGTGGGGAGGCAATTGGTGGAGACCAGGCTGGACGGGGGGCAGTAAGGGGTGACCAGGCCAGCAGGGGGGGAAGTTGGGGGTGACCAGACCAGCAGAGGGGCAGTTAGGGGTGATCAGGCAGGCAGGTAGGTGAGCAGTTAGGAGCCAGTGGTCCCAGATTGTGACATAGATGTCCGACTGCCGGTTTAGGCCCGATCCCCAGGAGGGGTCCTGGTCCTGGATTAGAGAGGGTGCAGGCTGGGCTGAGGGGACCCCCGACCCCATGCACGAATTTCATGCACCGGGCCTCTAGTTACTTTATAATATAGCTCAAGGGAGGAAAATATGCAAACTGACAAAGACAGCACCAGAAAAATGCCAATCCTCTGAGGCCTTCGGAACACCTGTTATGGAAATGGACTTGGTTGACATAGAAATAACAGTGATGCAATATGAGTGCCTTTTTTATGACAGTGTCTGCTTTTATCAATTGCAAATGTACTATGTACACAGCCAGCAATATGTCAAAGAGCGTGGTAGAAATGTGTTTGGCCCAAATAAATGGATCTGTATATAAAGAAGTTTCCTTTATCTAAACTGTATGCTCAATAATCAAAAGGAAAGGAGAGTTACCTATGTCTAATCACTCTTAACCACAGAGGTAGTTGTTGTGGGAGAACCAGCTTCATATATTACAAAATCTATACATAAATAAGCTTGTCATGCCTAGTCTTTAAAAAATATATTATATGCATATATATATGTATATATACTTTTTAAAGACTAGGCATGACAAGCTTATTTATGTATAGATTTTGTAAATCTATACATAAATAAGCTTTATGTATAGATTTACATATAAAAAATTTATGTATAGATTTTTAAAGACTAGGCATGCATATATATATATGTATGTATTTTTATTGATTTTAGAGAGGAAGGGAAAAAGAGAGAGAGAGAAAGAGAAACATTGATGTGAGAAGCATTGATCAGCTGCCTCCTGCTTGCCCCCTATTGGGGATCTAATCCAAAACCAGGGCATGTGCCCTGACTAGGAATTGAATCAATGAACTTTTGGTGAAAGGGATGATGCTCAACTAATTGAGCCACACTGACCAGGGCAGGCCTAGTCTTAACATAAGAAAATTTAGATATTCCAATAGCATTCTATTACATTCCATCTTACGAAGTCACTGCCTTCTCTCTATCTATAATGCCTGCTCCACACTCAAGTCTTAGGTCAAATCCAAGCAATTAACTTACTTGATGGTCATAAGCAATCAGAACTTATTTTTTTTTCTTCTGTAGCACATAAATAAAAAACAATAACACTTGGTTAAGCATAACAATTTTGAGAAATAATATATGTGGTACATCTTATATAAATTACAAAATTTGAAGTAGGTGACATACCCACACATACTTAGGCATGCTACATCTATTTTTTTCTATTCATGTACTCTGTAAAAAAAATGCTCTTCTAATAAAAAATAAAAATAGTATTATGGCCATTGCTCAAAAGTGTTTCTGTATATGTGGTCACAGTAGGCTACTGGAAGAAGTTCCAATCAGGGAACTTGCAATTTTCTTAAAAGCAGGCACGCTTCTTAAAAGTTTAACTTTGTAGAGACGAGGTATGAACCATGTATGCTCACATTCCATTATCCAAAGTGACATTGCCAAGTCCATGGTCAGTGGGATGGGGACACATACCCCTCCTATTGGGAGGTCCTTCAGATCTCTGTATTCAACAGACAAGAGTACCAATAATTTGAAATCATAATATGACCTACCACATCCCAGACTGAGAGGGAAATCAAGGCTTCTGGCCTGAACAGCTAGAAAAAGAGTTGCTGTTCACTAAGATGGGAAAGACAGTGGGTGGAGTAGACTTAAAAGTACAGGGTGGGGCAAAAATAGATTTACAATTTGTGTGGAAAATAATAATAAATAGTAATACAAGAATAAACTGTTCCACACACTCACAACTGTAAACCTACCTTTGCCCCACCCTATATACAAAAAAATGATGACAATATTCCATTGTTGATGTTATAGTTCAATAATTTTAATCATAATTTAAAAAATCTATTCTGAGATATAAAAATATGTTATTCTGGATGTCTGCTCAATAGATCCAATGACACAAGATAATCAAGGTAGTAGGTCATTCTCATTTGAAGTGAAGTAACTACATAGTGCAGAACAATTAACAAGGGATTATGACTATATCTGTATTTATAAGTATACCCCATTTCAAAGTCACATAATCATTATTCACAGATCATCAGCTGCATTTAAGGGGTGGTGATATTCAAGCTGTCTTGCACTTAACATCTCTAAGAGGCATAAATACTGCCCTCAACTACAGAAATAGAAAACTCATATAAAATCTGCACAGCATGATTATCAGTATATTGTATGTATCCCTTGTGCAGAAGTTGTATTTTGCAACCCTGGTGGAAGTTCTGCATCACATGTGTGTATGATGTTGCCTACATCACCTAAGCTGACTGGTACAAGGGTTTCTGAGGAATAAGGGAGGGTTAATCAGCTTTTGGCAGAGATCAGCAAAATTTGCAAGCCTTTTAGCCTCTTCATCAACACTCATAAAATATTTTGGAAACTACAGGACAAAAAACAACCCATCCAAGCAGAAAATTAAAAAGCAATCTGCCAGTTCAATAGAATTCAATCTTTGCTAGGCTGTGAATGCTGGTAAAATGGTTAAATATTCATTCATGATTACCCAGAGACACTAAGCTATGGTAGAAACATGAAAAAAATATATATGTAAGAGCTGATAGGGCAGAAAAGAAAACAGGGGTAAATTGTGCATCTTACAGAGCAGTGTTTTGTTTTGTTTTAAACTGGATTTCTACCAAAATGCCTGAGAAACCTACATACAGATTGAATGAGCAACTGCTGCTTTTCCAAACAGGGAGCAAGTCTCTTTTTTGACACATAATTGTTTAATGTATTAATAATTATTTAGAAAGAATCAGAAAGTAACATCACACTTTTATAAGTAAAAAGAATAAAGCCTGGCCTCATGGCTCAGTGGTTGAGCATTGACCATGAACCAGGAGGTTACTATTTGATTCCCGGTCAGGGCACATGCCTGGGTTGCAGGCTTCATCACCAGTGTGGGGCATGCAGGAGACAGCTAATCAATGATTATCTCTCATCAATGATGTTTCTATCTCTCTCTCCCTCTCCCTTCCTTTCTGAAATCAATAAAAAATATATGAAGAAAAAAAAAAGGATTTTTACAACTCCTTAAAAAAAAAAGAAACTGTTATTAGTCCTTTTAATTTATTTTCAGACTGTGAGGTGACTGATTTAGACATCTGTAAAAGTTCCAGTACATATTTGTAATATACAACATAATTTTTATGAAACAGTAAGTATATGAGCCTGGCCGGTGTGGCTCAGTAGATTGAGTGTCATCCCATACACCAAGAGATCACTGGTTCAATTCCCAGTAGGGCACATGCCCAGGTTGTTGGCTCATTCCTAGTAGAAGGCATGTAGGAGGCAGCCAAACAATGTTTCACTCTCATCCATGTTTCTATGTCTCTCTCTGTCCTCTGTCTCTCAAATCAATAAAAACATTAAGAAATAAGTATATGAAAGTATGAAGATATTCTTTCAGTTTCACAGACATCCAAAGTTAATCTGTGAATTTTGTGCATAAGAAATTCACATTTTTTCTGTTTTCATATTAAATTGCTACCTAAGATTTTCATTGATTATAGAATTGTACTCTTTTTCTCCCTTGGCAATAAAATAGTTCCCAAAGTCACCAGTTATGTGACCCAAGAAAAGCTTATTGTTTCAACTATCAATTTCTTTTTAAAAAATCTTGACTAGGCAAAGCTGATTTTATTAGGTGCATTGTAGTAAGGAAGGAACATTGCCACCTCAGAACAGTGCCTTGAAAGAGAAAGTTGGAGGAGGATGTTTACGCAGCACAGGGTCTGGGCAGAGTGATTTTAAGGCAGGTTCAGCATGAGGAACTCTTATTAGGACTGGGCAGTCTATGACCTGATAGCTTTGGATGGGTGAGCAACCAGGAGGCAAGAGTCTCAAAGCAATTGGGCGAGCCAGGTCTTAGTATTGACAAATAAGCTGTTTAGTTGGTTCATGACCTTATCTTCAGGAACAGGCAGTTTACTGATCATTCTTGCTCTCAGTATTGTTCAAAACAGGGCCAGGGAACTCTGCTGGTTTCAGTACTCAGTTGAGAATGTACCAATTCTGTGAGATTTCAGAAGAAAAACTTAACTAGTTTTAAAGATAACTGCTCCAGGTCCCAGACTTCCCAGATGAGTAAAGTTTCTCTAGTCACATTCTTTGCCAGACATAACATCAAAAGATGATAGAACTCAAAACTATTGAATTGCATACTTCAAATGGGTGAATTGTATTGTGCGTGAGTTATAATATTGCAATAAAATATAGCTATACAAATAAAAGTAAAAGCAGCTGAAAAGGGCCCAGCTGGCATGGCTCAGTAATTAAGCGTGAACTGTTGACCTATGAGCAGGAGGTCATGGTTTGATTCCTGGCCAGGGCACATTCGGGCTAAATCTCTGGTGTGGGGCATGCAGGAGACTGCTGATCAAAGATTCTCTTCGCCACCCACCCCCACTAAAATCAATAAAAAATATATATATTTAAGTAGTGATAGAATGCCAAACACACAATAGAAGACTGATAGCAGTGAAATGTTGCAATAAGGCTGCCATCTAAAGGGGACAAAGGGACAAAGCTATTCTTGACTGGAGGAGCTCCTTCCTCAGCTTTTCTAGCCCTAATAACTAACATCTTATTCTCTTTTGGTCTCCTACATGTCCCCACATTTGGCACAGATATGTGCTCAAAAGAGAGGAAGTAATCATCTACCCATATTAGTTAGAAGCCAAACTCCTGGAGTTCCAAAAAGGAGAAAAACCTCAAACAATATGACATGTAGTCCTGCTGTTTGGGGGCTAAGACAGTTGGGTGACCAGGCATAAGAATCCTTGACTACTTGTTTCTCCCATTTCTAAGAAACATCCCTTAGACTTAGTATTGGAAAAGTTTTTGGTATAATTTTGGAAATGTTTCCATTACAGAATGTGCTTTTGTTATGAATATCCTACAGTTGAATAATTGCAAGTTGTCTCATTTGATGCAGAAGAGCTTAGTGGGTAAAGCTTCCCATCTCAAATGGGCCATCAAATTTAAAACATGTCTTTGTGAGTCTAGAAAAATCAGAAAGCATAATTATGTGAAGCTCACTCTACTCTCAATCCTTTTGAATGCCCATTTTTCAGACATACTGCAACAAATAATTCCTTACCTCTGCTTCCTCTTCCTTCTCTTCCTCTTCTTCCTCCTGGGTTTCAGAGCTAAAAAGGAAGGAATCCAAAATTGTTTTTGTCAGGAGAGGAAAGCAATAGATCTAGTACTTGCCCTGTCATGAGTTTTGGTGAGAAAAGTATTCTAAAAATCACAATAAAACACAGGATCATGGAGGATTTCCAAGGCAGTGTGTTTGCTAATCTCCCAAATGAATAAAAAACACCTTATTCCAAATTCCCTTTTTTAGGTCTAATAAGGAGAGATCTATTAATGCCTCTGACTTTAATATTAAGATAATTTACTTTGTTCTTGCCACATTTTATTGAGGTGTAATTGACAAATAAGATTAGAATATGTTTAAACTGTATAAAGTGATGATTTTATGCAAGGAAACCTTTGGAGGAGCTTCATTATATCTTGAAATCAACTATGACTCAAAACATCTCTGATTCAATAAAAATGCCGGTTTGATGGTTGGACTTTGCAGGCAGGCTCTGCCACCACATTCTGGCTCTCATGAGATTTCATAGGCCTGAGGTTTTCCCATTTTTTGTTGTTATTCTCCGTCAGTACTGTATCTTTTGGCTGCCCAAGAGTGAAGTTACTAACTGTGACAACACACACAGAATAAGGGACATTTGTAAAAGTTGAGTGTCTAGAAAAGATGCTGCTGTCAGGGGAAGGAGGGAGGCAACTATACAAGGTGCTGTTTGCCTTCCTGTCCCTGATGAGGTCAAGGGACACATAATACCATCAAAATAATATGAATCTTCCTAGTAACCTATTCACCAGCCAACTCCAAATTTTCCTTGCCTTGGATGTGCTATCCCTGAATGATTTGTTGCTAGGATATTATTGAATTTTCCATATTGCTAATTTAATATGAATAGTAAGAAAAACGAACCCTGACATGGATATACAGAAAATTGCAGTCACCTCATGGTGAAATGATCATTTTAATCTAGCCATGGAAATAAACATTGTTTTTGAAGTTACTCAAGTCCTTAAAATTTACGTGGCATGTGCTTACTAGAAAGTGGCAGCAAGACAGAGGAAGCCAGGCAGGGTCTCTCAAGGAAAAGAAACCCATTTGCCTTCTCCGTTTTTGTGTCCTCTTGTTCAGTGCTGGAAATTAGTTTTGATGGGGAGCTCTGGCAAATGTTAGAGATTTATCAGTTTAATGTGATAAAGAGAAAAACATCTACTGGCAGCCAGGCTAAGAGTGGTGCTGGAAATTGAATCAGATGCCACAAGGAACAAAATAGACTCTTCTGAGATTTGCAGAATACATGTAACAAACCAAACCATCATCACAGGCAATTTAAGCATAAACTCCTTTAACAAGAACAGCTCATTGATATGTCTCAAGGTAAGACCATAGGCAAACCACTCCAGCAGAAACTCTGCGTAGACATGTGCTAACAAGCACTGTGTCAAGTGTCCTCATCTACAAGTCCTCACCAGTGCCTGTGAAGACCATCCTATCACTTCCTGTAGCCCCCAAACTCTAGTAGTGTTTTACCCTTTAGAGACACCCTTTGATTCTAGCAAGCTAATAGGCTTAACTTGGACTATATGGTGTTGATGATTGTTCTTAACTGGTAACCTTTGACAAGTAATATGGAAAGAGTAGAAAGAAAAGAGCGATAACTATGAGTAAAAATCATGTAGGATATGATAGGTAAACATGTAAAATACAGCATAGGGAATATAGTCAATCATATTGTGATAACTATGTATGGTGCCAAGTGCCTGCTGGAATTAAAGGAGGGAACATTTTGTAAAGTATTGTCTAATCACTATATCATATACCTAAAACCAATACAAAACAATATTGAAAGTAAAAAATGGGGATTGCATATCTTATAAAATATTCCCAGGAATTCTAATGCACAACCATACCTGAGAACCAGTGGATTCAAGACATGAACATTTCCCTCCAAATGCTTCTTTAATTGAGTTATAATTTACATATAATAAAAGGCATAGATCCATAGCAATTGTTCAGTTCAATAACACTTTGACATATGTAAAATTCAAGTGACTCACCTCAATCAAGATATGTCTTTTACACCCAAGAATGTCCTCTCATGCCCTTTTCCCTTGTCATATCCCTTCACATAGGCAAGCATTGTTCTTCTTTTTATCACCATATATTAATTTTGCCTATTATTGAACTTCATATAAGTGAAATCACTTAATAGAGAGGCTATTAAAGATGATTGACATAGATTAGGAAATGTCAACCTAGAATGGCACAGCGTCAGCTTTGAAAAGCTTTTCAGATGTAGTTCACTGTAATTCCTCAGTTTTCCAGTTGAAATTAAAAACGTTTGTTCATTAACCCAAGATCATACAATAATCCAAGATCATGCATAGTTGGGATCAAATTCATTATCTTCTAATCCCTTTTCATTGATATTTCTTATACTATTCCTCAACATCTTAATAAATATTAACTAAATTAGAAACTATAAAATATCTGTAAACCCAAATTGATACTACCCCTACCTTGGTTCAGGCCTCTGAAACCTTTAGTGAAACCACTGAATAATCTTACTGACTAGGCTCTTTGACCTTAGATTCTCTCACTTTAATTCACTCATTCATTCATATTCATTCATTCATTGAACTGTCAAACACATCTTCGGAACTCATAGTCTATTGAACTTTAATTTTTGCATTTTGCTACTAACTTTAATTTTGTAAAACACAGATCTGATTACACAGTCTTCACTGGTTTTCAGTTGCCAAAGATTACCAATATGTGGCCTGCTGAATTAATTCTATTCACAGAAGTGGCTTTTTTTTTTTTTCTCACAAAATTACTTTTAAATTGATTGCCCCATTGAAGGCCTGGAATAGGGTGGACAGGGCACAAGGGGGGCGGAGGGAGAGAAGACATCTGTAATACTCTCAATAATAAAATAAATTTTAAAAACATTGAGCCATTAGTATTTAAAATTGGGGCAATTATCTGTGATAATTAACTATTCTGGCTTCTTATTTTCTTTTTGAAAAATAAGGACATTTGGAACTTTCCCTTGTATCATGGCCACATTGATTTGGAACTGAATAGTAATCATGTTCTTAGTTATTACAGCTCTCAACACATCCCTATCGTCTTTCTGACTCTGTGGCTATGCACAGGCACAGTCCACTTATCTATGTCACCTTAGCTTTTATGCATTTTACTTTTTGATCCTGGTCTTTTAAGACAAAGTCTAAATTCTTTAGCCCAGAATTTAAGGCCTTTTGCCTTTAAAAGCAGCTTTTCCATTACTTATAACCATATTATATTCAGTCTACAATAATTGTTCTCCCTGGAGTCACAGGATATGAATGACAACATTATTTTAGTTGGAAATCGAACAGTTTTGCTCCTTTTCTCATTCTTTTTTGTCATATAAGTAATAAATGCCTGTATTTTCCTTTGCTCCCTGGGAAGGGTTCCTCATCCCCACAATGAAAGAACTTGGTTCTCAGTTGATTAAGGCTTTAAATTTCATAGAAATTAGAGTCTATATTAAAAGAGCAAACTAAAGATGGCCTTTGCTTGAGACAGAAGGCCTTGGAGTAGTCAATATTAAGCATGTTGTGCTGCTGGTACCTAGTACGAGGAGGCTCTAGTAGAATTATGGTTAAAAAAAATGTGGTTCTGGCCTAAGGCTATTGCAAACTAGTATCGGAGACAGACAGGTCATGGGATAAAATGGGAATAATCACAGGATACAGGGATGTATGGAACAGGAATACAGGCCAGGGGAGGGGGCAACTTTGGTCATACCAGTAAGCAGCCAGTTTGGTCTTTAAGCCTCAGTCTAAGTCCAAGTTTTATGGGTGTGTAGTTGCTCTGAGATTTACTACTATTTGTCTGAGTTCGCATGGCATACATGTTTTACATAAGAATCTAGTATTCTTACGATCATTTTCTTTGCTATTATTTGAAATTTTCATTAAGCGAATGTAAATGTAAATGTAAATGTAAATTCATATGATCTCAAACTTTTCTTCAATACTTACCAGGTAATTCTTCATTTATGCACTTAAAGCCTTTTCAGAGGCTGTTGACACTGTTCATTCTTGGAGAAAAGTATATGCTTAAGACAGATACTTTAAATTACTAATTTGAAAACACATGCCAGATTAATTTCTGTTATAAGATGGTTATGCTGTAATATTTCACAGTTGTGAGTGTGTCACTTACAGGGACATTATAGTTTTGATTTAAATTGAACAGAGTAAATGCATTTAACTTTTTTATATTGAATCAATACTAACAGAAATCTGTATACAAAGATACAATTATGGATTTTAAATATTTATGCCATAAGGGAAAATATATTGGTTTGGGATCCTAACCAAGTTGTTGAAACCTTAGAAACCATAAGAAAATAGGGTTAAAATAATAGCTTAGCAATTATTTTGATGAATAATCTTAACCAAACCACTTGAACTTTGATAGTGCCTCTCAGATAAGGGAGTATCTTAGATCTCTTTGCAGCCTCCCTGGCACAAGGACTGAGACTAAAATTATTACTTGAAAACTATGCTCTTTCACAGAAGAGGGCTCTGATTTTCTATAAATTTGTGTTAATAAGAATGTGAAGTATGTTCAGACAAATCTTTCTAATTTAACTTTATCCTGTCAATTTAGGGACACAGAACACTGATCTTTTAACAAGAAAAAGTAGAGTGAAGGATTGAAAGAACATCAATAGGTAAAATAGTCATTTGCTGAAAACACTTGCCCTGAGAGTCAGAAGTCTGTCCAGGTGTAGTATACCCAGCCATCAGCCTCCCTGCCAAGGACACTCTAGGAGCTGGGGAATCAGATCTAAACAAGCCGAGGCTGACCGTAATGCTGTGCGCTGGTGAAGTCTCCACACTGATTAGCCAGGTATTCTAAGGGTCAAAGAACTGAACCCACATGAAGTCAACCTGGAAAAACAAAGTATGGAACCCAAACAACTTCAGTGAAAAGCAGTCACTTTGAGGATTTTAAGCATGACAATTAAAAAGGTTAAAATTAGATTGATGAGATTTGGGGAGCAGGGCAAGTAGACAAGAGAAGTTGATACTTTGAAAACCAGTTGAGTTCTTGATGATCAGCCCTTCCTGAGCCTCACTTTTGTGCTCAACACCTGAAGAAACTGTATGGCTAGTAGTAATGTTATCCCCCAGTATAGATCCCAGGACCAGTTACTGAGTCCCATTTATAGCAGTGGAGTCAGCAATCTGTATTCACTTTATAATGCACCTAAGTGATTTTGATAATACAGATGCTTGGAAAATCTGCTCTAGGAAACATTAAACAGAATTTCTTATTTTGAGAGAGTGCTGCCCAAGTAAGGTGTGTGTGTGTGTGTGTGTGTTTCCTTCCCTTCCAACAATTGCTTTCTCTTTTGTACTGTTATTCTATTATGACTATAATGTGTAGGGCCACACTGTTTGCATGTATCATGGTAGATACTAAGTATTAAGATGTTTTTGAATACTAGACCAAGAAATTCTTTAAAAGCTTCTCTCTCACCCTAGCCGTCTTGGCTCAGTGGATAGAGCGTCAATCTGCAGACTGAAGAGTCCCAGGTTCAATTCCGGCCAAGACTGGGTTGCAGGTTTGATCCCCAGTGGGGGGTGTGCAGGAGGCAGGCGATCAATGATTCTCTCTCATCATTGATGTTTCTATTTCTCTCTCCCTCTCCCTTCCTCTCTGAAATCAATAAAGAAATATATTTAAAAAAATAAAAGCCCCCCCCCCCTCTCTCTCTTTCTCTCTCTCAACTCCATGAATCAGAACATGGCTTGGACATAGTGAGGTCTCAGTAATTAAATCAGTTAATAAAATATTAAAATACATTGTATAGACCATTAAAGAGAAACATTCAAAAGATGCTTCATGGAGCAAGTGGCACCTGAAGGGGGTTCCAGTAAGTTCCATTAAAGTAGAGAAAAGGAGGAAGGGATTATAAGTGGGAGGAAAAGAGTTAGCATATCAAGTCAACATGCATGATTACAGGAAAAGGTGCAAATGATGAAAATTAAAGTTAATGTCATCAATATTTTAGATTTCTCACCAGAGAGTAATAAAAGTAAAGTGTTTAGTAAAGCACATTTGGTCATAATAGGTATTTGGAATCAAGAGAAACTGTGCATTAATAGTAGATGTTTATGCCATATGTCATAAGTGTACCATCTGGACTCAATTAATTTCAGTTTCAAAAGAATAAGTGAAGGAGTCCCATGGTTTAATTCTCTCTCTCTCTCTCTCTCTCTCTCTCTCTCTCTCTCTCTCTCTCTCTCTCCACTCATGCTGTTATTTCTTTTCTTTGATTAATACGATAGCACCACTTTGTGCACAGCCCATCCCTTGAAGATGGTTCTGTGATGGACAGCATATGACCTTAGACAAAGCTTGCTTTTCTTCTTTCTCTTCTCCTTCTCTCCATCCCTCTCCTTTCCTCTCCATCTCCTGCTTCTATATTTTCTTAGCTTATCAGAGAAAGAGACCACATTAATCATATCTGAGTTATTTAGCTAATATGCAATCATTTATTTCAATCATAAATGATCATATGAGTAAAACATGCAGTCCCTGCCCAACTGGCATGGCTCAGTAGTTGAACGTTGACCTAGAACCAGGAAGTCAAGGTTAGATTCCCAGTCAGGGCACATGCCTGGCTTGTGGGCTCGATCCCCAATGTGGGGTGTACAGGTGGCAGCCTATCAATGATTCTCTCTCATCATTGATGTTTCTCTCTCCCTCTCCCTTCTTCTCTTGGATCAATAAAAATATATTTACAAAAAAATACAGTACTCTCAGTTTTAACTAGAGATTATGATATAATCTACATATTTCACTTAAAACATAGACAATAAGATACAACTGATATGAACTGGGATCAAAACATGAACTGTTCCTCCTAGCACTATATGAAATTCTGTCTATTCTGAAGGTCATGGAAAATGACAGAAGTGTTTTCAGCAAAGTTGAATCTATAATAATATTATGTCCAAATATTATTGCATAAAGTTCTCTTGCTCTATGTCAGAAGCAATAATATTCAGAAAAATCCTATATAATAAAAGCCTAATATGCTAAGTGTCTGACCATTCATTCGACTGTTTGACCAGTTGCTATTATGCACACTGACCACCAGGGGGCAGATGCTCTGAGCAGTAGGTTAGCTTGCTGCTGGGGTCCAGCCAATCAGGACTGGGCAAGACTGGCCAGATACACCCTAGAGCCCTCCCGTGGTCCCTTCCCAGCTGACCAACCTCCTGCAGTCCCTACCAGGCCAGCTGGCCCCAATAGGCCCCAATCAGGACTGGGTGAGATAGCACTGATCAGCCCCAATTGGCCCTGATCAGAATGGGGCAACACGGGCCGGACACTCTCTGGAGTGCATCTGGAGAGATGCAGTCCCTTCCTGCGTCTCTCCCTTGCCCTGATTGTGCATTGGTGGGGTCCCTTGGCTTGCCCTGCACCCTCTCACAATCCAGGACCCCTCAGGGGATGTCTGCAGGCCAGACCAAGGGGACCCCCTCCCACAGTTCATTAATTCATGCACCGGGCCTCTAGTATTATATAAAAGTGTCTCTGCCCATTGCCCATATGCCCCCACCCCCATCCTTCAACAGTTCCTCAGTTTCACAGACTCAATTAATTCAACTCCATTTTTTCAGTTACGCAGATCTAAAATCTTGGTGCTCTCCTTGACTCATCTCTTTCTCCCTTAGCCCTGGCACATTGATTCTGCTTTAAAAATATATTCTGGGTTTGATCACTTCTGACCACCCCATTGTAACCTAACATTGTCTTTTTTCTCACGTGGCTTATTGCAATACAGTCTAACTGGATTCCTGCTTTTGCTCCTGCCCACAATATGGCAGCTAGAAAGATTTTGTTCAAATTAAGTTGGATCATCGTGCTTTTCTTCTAATAGTTCCCTACTGGCTTTTCTTCTCATTCAGATTAAAAAGCAAAGTATGTATGAGTCTCTTCTTCATCTGTGCCCCTGGTCATTTCTCTGACTTTCTCTCTTACTGCCCTTCTCTTTGATCTCTCCTCCAGCCACATAGCCCCCTTGCTAGTTCTTGACATGTGTCACTCCCTAGAGTCCCCTCTGCTGTTCCTTAGATAAAAGTGAGAACCTTGCCAGGATCTGTGTTCTTATGATCTGCATATGTTTCCAGAAGTGCCTGCTTTAACTAGGTAAATATAATAGTGTGTGATGTATTCACATTTACTGACATGAACATTGTTATTGTGTCATGGGTGAAACACACACAGACACCCACACAAAGCAGCTAATTTGTTGTCCTTTTGGGCTTTCCATTCGTTGGTCAAATATCTATATTCACACCCATTCTTCTTGTGCAGGCTGATGAGAATTCTGTGTGATTAATGCTGAACCTAAGCCAGAAAGCATCTGTGCACCGCTGGCGCTGTGCTTGAACAATTTTAGGCTACACTCCAGTGGTGAATGACTTCGACCTTCTGTCTTGGCATATAGCTTTGCCAATGCTTTTCCTTTGAAAAAGTGGAATTTGAAGCCCCTAACAAATACTCACCTTATGGCTTCTAACAATAGTCATTTGTCCTATGTGTGGGAATTATTTCTCACCCCAGAGCCTTAGATATTGCTCTTGCTGATTTCAAAATACATTTTCTTAAAGAGGATTGTGCTCTAAAACAAAACCCATACACATATTTTTATTGGAAGTCATATTCATTTTGTAATACTTTATATTAAGAACATTAAGATAAATACTTTTAAAAGTATATGTTACGCCCTTTGTATTTCTTTCCTGGGACGAGTTCCTCAAAGCCCCATAAACCTTTTTTCCTGCCATTCCATCTACTTTTTCTTATTCTGTTGGTTTATTTTGTGTGTGAAGGTGAGGGTGGTGAGATTTTTTTAAAGATTTGTGGCTCTCTAGGGAGAATTTAGCTTCCTTGCTTTTCTACAGTGTGTAGATGTAGATGGAGACTGGCCCTGTTACCAGCTCTGGCTATTATTCACTCTAACTCAATGTGAGGGCACTTGCCACAGACAGCTGCCCAGACAGGTGGCCTGCATGGCACAGAGTCCCTGAGGCAGGTCAGTGTGAGAGCCATCAAAACTTTTTGACAAAACTGGAGTTAGGCAGGGTGAAAAAGAGGGAAATTACATTTATACCACACTCCAGTGTTCACAAATTGGATTGCACTTAATTTATTTTTCATTGAACCTCATAATAATCCTGTGATCTTAAGTATTATTTCCCCTTCTTTACAAATGAAGGAAATGGGGGTTAAGTGAGGTTACTTTATTTGGCCCAGAAGAGTTAGAGTCAGGAATCAAATCTTGATCCTCTTACTACAAGTTTTTACTCTTGACTCAGCATCTCACTTTCCTCTCGTGCTGTGCCTTGTGCTAAAGGGAATGAGTAGGGAGGACTGATACTCCCTCCCAGGCCCTCCCCTCCTTGAAGGACCATTGGTCAAATCAACAGAGAAGCTGAAGTGGTGGTG
Source organism: Corynorhinus townsendii (assembly GCA_026230045.1). Lineage (NCBI taxonomy): Eukaryota > Metazoa > Chordata > Mammalia > Chiroptera > Vespertilionidae > Corynorhinus > Corynorhinus townsendii. Next base: position 136,187,092 of record JAPDVU010000004.1, read on the forward strand.
TGACTACTGCTAAATCTGATCAGTTCCCAGACACACCTTCCTACGCCACCCCACCATGCCCACCTTGTAAAGAAGCCTGGCCTCTGCCTTAGGTTTACGTTACTTAGGTTAGGTTAGGTTAGGTTAGGTTAGGTTGTGTGTTGGACTATACATAAAATACTCTATCTGTCTGTCTGTCTATCTATCTATTATCCATCTATCTATCTATCTATCTATCTATCTATCTATCTATCATCATCTATCATCTATCTATCTATCATTTTCTCAATATAGCAAGTGTTTGAAACATCCAACTCATAGAAAAAATCAGCCATGACGAAAATTGTAATTTTTAGGAGATACATGAAAATCTAGAGAACAACAAAAGAGCAAAAATTGTATTACATGTAATATAATCATCTTCCAAAGTGTGCCATGTGAGCCTGTATGCGACGCGAAGAGTCATTGATAGTAAGTTTAAAAGCATAGGCTCTGGTGTCAGAAGGCTTGAGTAAATCTCTGAGCTCTGCCAATTAATATTGTGGTGACCTGAGTGACCAGTCTACATTCGGAGTCACACAGCTTACTTTTGCACAAATGGGTGCTAATACTCTTACTGAAGTGTAGCCAGAGCTAAATAATTAATGTATGTAAAGCTGAAGCTTAGTGCCTAGCCTCTAATTTGCACTCAAAACAGAAAGCTGTTTCCCACACCAGTAATTCTTAATCAACTACATTAAATAAAATAGCTAATGTTTTATTTAGATATCAATATTATGTCAGCAGTGGAGACTGAATTCCAAACAATATTCTTTCAACAAAGGCATGATGAAATAGGACTTCTTATTTATTTATCTTTATTATTGAGAGTATTATAGATACTCCCCTTTTTTCTCCCATTGTCCCCCTCCACCCAGTTCCCACCGCACTCCAGGCCTTCACCACACTATTATCTGTGTCCATGGGCTATGCACATATACTTATAAATTCTTTGGTTAATCTCTTCCCGGCTCCTCCCCCCCCACACACACATTTTTCTAATGTATATGGTCAGTATGGTTTTTGCTCAAGTTGCAATAAAAATGTTACTTTAAAAATAGCAATATAACCTAAAATATCATATTCCTTCGAGGTATTTAGAGAAAGAGATAGAGGAGACAACAAGGCACTGTGGAAGGCACAGGGGATTGGATTCCAGCTTCCACTGTGGAAGGCACAGGGGAAAGGTCAAAGCTAGAATGTGGTCTCTATTCTAGCTTTGACCTTTACTAGCTTTGCAACTTTGGATAAATGACTTAATCTCACCTAGATTTAACACACTCATTCATAACATTAGGGAAATAATAATTATCTCACAGCTGATACTAAGAGCAATAAAATAATGCATGTAAATTACACAGAACAGTGCCAGTATTTTGATAGATGCTTAAACAATGTCAATTTCCCTCCCTCTTTTTTTTTTTTTTTTACTTTACTTTACTTTTCCACACCTAGCCTTCTGAACTAAACACCTCCAGGAGCCAAAGGAGCATGACAGAAATCTTAGTACATCTAATAGGAGCCAATGAGAAAAATCCTCAGAGAGAAGAAAGGATTGTTGAAAATTCTCATCATATCATTGGAACCGATGGTTTGCACAAAACAAATCACTCATACAAATGGCTGGGCGATTTATTTAGGAAGCAAAGCATAATATTTATAGGAGGTAAAGAGGGCAGCAAAGAGAAAAAGGGAGTTAGTGAAATTTGACCTTGGTGAGCTGGCACTATTTTGTAAATCTCACTTCCCTGGGTGAAAAGGATTAACTTCCCGAACAGATAATTCCACACAGGAGAGAAACATGGGAGGCTTCAGAGGTCTTACTCCACGTGGTCAGGTTCTTTTCAGATTATTCTGGTTGAATAAACAAAAATGGGAAATAACCCTTCTAAAATTGTATAAATATTAAGATTTGGAATAGGCATATGGGCATCACTGTGCTACCGGAATGAAATATTTCAAAGCAACACACGATTTCAATTAATGCTGTTGCACATAATGGTGATTATTTTCCAAATGATCTATTTGATTGATATCCATGTTCTCTGAGTTTTCTCCCAACAATACCATTAAAACTGTAAGGGGGAAAATTGTAGGTCAAACTGACTCCTGGATGCAGGTTATGAAAGAAGAGAAAGTTTTAAGAAAGCAGGAAAGGAATGAGGGAGAAGTCAAGAGCAGTATGTACTATATTGTTACCCTGCCAGCCACAGGATCTATAAACTATTATTATAAAACTGGTTATAATGACCATTTTTGGTACTGGGAATGAGATACAAGGCGAAGAATGGTGGAAGGTGAATCTTATTATATTCTATAAGATCGTTCCAGAAAAGCCATGTCTTTATAATTAATCCTATTGTTAATGAGAGTAAGTTCGTGGTACATGTTATATTTTTTTATAAAATTTATAGACTTTTAGGATTAAAAGTATCCAAATAAGTCATATAGTCCAGAATTCTCAGGCAATGAAAGGCTTTCCAGAAAATTGCCTGTGGCTCAAATCAGACTAAAATAAGACTAGCATCTGACTATCTTAATACTCAGTCTAGGATGCTTGCTGCTCTACAATACTTTTTTTTATTAGCAAATTAACCACTAGTTAGACAAACCTGGGTATTCATAAGCTCTGTGTGTGTGTGTTAAATTTGTAGTTTGACTTAAGCCAATTTGTTTTTCCACTGTTGACTACCTTTTTTTCAGGATACTTTGGTATTTTTAGAGGTGGGAGGTACAGTTCCTCTATTACCCAGTAATCATATCATCTCATTTTAAAATGAAAGCAAATCATAGAAGTCAAATTTTACACATTCAAACTCATCTTAGCAGTCAAGCAGAAAATGTCATAAAATCTACTCCAAGAGCTTAATGAGAACCCCGCCTTTTGTCTTTGGGGGTATTCTAATAAACAACAGGTGTGGAAGTTTCACTTAGACCAGTATGACAGTTTTTCTATTAGCAGGATTTGGATGCCATCTGCTCGTATACCTCCTTTTATTGGGCTTTGTTTGACTGAGCTTTGCAGATATTGTGTTTTTTACAAATTAAAGTTTTGTGGTAGTCTTTCATCCAGCAGGTCTGTCAGCACCATTTTTTCCAGCAGCGTTTTCTCACTTTGGGTCTCTGTTACATTTTGGTAATTCTCACAATATCTCATTGTTATTATATTTGTTATGGTGAACTGTGATCATTGATTTTTGGTGTAACTATTGTTAATTGGGGACACTACAAACCATGTCCCTATAAGATTGTGAATTTAATTGATCAATGTTGTGCGTGTGTTCTGAATGCTCCACTAACCAGCTGTTCCCCCATATTTCTCCCTCTCCTTGCGCCTCCCTATTCCCTGAGATAATAAAAAAAAAATAGGTTAATAACCCTGCAATGGCCTCTAAATGTTCAAGTGAAAGGAAGAATACTTGTCTCTCACTTTAAATTAAAAAAGCTAGGGCCCTGGCTGATGTGGCTCAGTTGAATGAGCATCGACCCATGTACCACGATGTTGCCAGTTTGATTCCTGGACAGGGTACATGCTCAGGTTTCAGGCTCAATTCCCAGTAGGGGGCATGCAGGAGGCAGCAGATCAATGTTTGTCTCACACATCGATGTTTCTCTCTCTCTAAAATCAATAAAATCATTTTTTAATTGTTAAAAGAAGAAAAGCTAGGAGTGATTAAGCTTTATGAGGGTGACATGTCAAAAAATGAGAGAGACCAAAAGCTAGGACTCTTATACCAGTTAGCCAAATTGTGAATACAAAGGAAAAGTTCTTGAAGGAAGGTAGAAGTTCTCCTGAAATGAACACTTGAATGAGAAGAAAGCAAAACAGCTTTATTGCTGGTTTAGACAGTTTGGGATAGAAGATTATATCAGCCCCAGCATCTGCTTAAACCAAAGCCTAATCAAAGAAATGCTCTAACTCTCTTCAATCCCATGAAGGCTGAGAAAGGTGAGGAAGCTGCAGAAGAAACTCTGAAGCTGGCGGAGTTGGTTCATGAGGTTTAAGGAAAGAAGCCATTTCTGTTAACAATAAAAATGCCAGGTGAAATACCAGGTGCTGATGTAGAAGCTGCAGCAAGTTATCTAGAAAATATAGCTAAGATAATTAATAAACATGACTACCGTAAACAACAGATTTCAAATGCAGACAAAGTAGCCTTGTATTGGAAAATATTATCTAGGACTTTCAAGCTAGAGAGGCCAGGTTAATACCTGGCTTCAAAGTCGCAAAGCACAGGCTGACCCTCTTGTTAGAAGTTAATGTAGCTGGTGACTTTAAGTTGAAACCAATGCTCATTTACCATTCCGAAAATCCTAGGGCCCTTAAGAATGGTGTTGCATTTACTCTACCTGTGCTCTGTAAATGAAACAACAAAGCCTGGAAGACAGCACACCTGTTTACAACAGGGGTGGGGAACATTTGGTCCTTGGGCCATCTAAAGCCCCAGAAATCATTTGGTCTGGCCCTACCAAGGCACTAGGGTTGAGTTAATTAAATGTTTGACCAAATATGGCAGGCTAATTTTTAAGTTGATAATTTGGTATGGCCCTTGGCAGAAAAAAACGGTACCCCGCCCCTGGTTTACAACTTATTTTACTGAAGATTTAAGCCCACTATTGAGACCTACTGCTCATTGACAATATACCTGGTCACCCAAGAGATGTACAATCTTCTGATGGAGAAGTACAATAAGATTAATGTTATGTTTTTGCTTGCTAAAAGCAATCCATTCGACAGCCCACAGATGAAGGAGTAATTTTGACTTTTAAGTCTTATTACTTAAGAAATACATTTCTTAAGCCTATAGCTGCCATAGAAAATGATTCCTCTGATGGATCTGGGTGAAGTAAATTAAAAACCTTCTTGAGAGCATTTTGCATTCCAGATGCCATAAAAAACATTTGTGATTCATGGGAAGAGGTAAAAATATATACATAAAAAGAAGTTGGAAGAGTTGATTCCAGCCCTCATGGATAACCTTGAGGGATTCAAAACTTAAGTAAAGAAAGTAACTGCAGATATGGTGGAACTGGCAAACAACTACAACTACAATTATAGGGTGGGGCAGAAATAGATTTACAGTTGTAACTCTGCAAAACAGAGTTTATTCTTGTATCATTATTTACTAGGGGCCCGGTGCATGAAATGTGTGCACTGGGGGAGGGGGTCCCTCAGCCCAGCCTGCCCCCTCTCACAGACTGGGAGCCCTTCGTGGGGAGCGGTCCTAAGCCACAGTCTGGCCTCCTTCTGCGGGAGGTGACCAGGCTGATCAGGGGAAGGCGCCAGCACCATTGCCCTGCTGCTGCAGCCACTGCCAGCCACCGCAGCCACCAAGGTGTTTTCATCAACATAGACTCCAGTCCCTTCACCATGAAAAAATGACAACTTTCTTTAGGCATTTTCAAGATGTGTCTTTCATAAGATATGACATTTCTTTCTTTATTTTTCTTTTTATCCTCACCTGAGGATATGTTTCCATTGATTTTTAGAGAGTGTGGAAGAGAGAGGAAAGACAAAGAGAGACATCAATGTGAGAAGGACACTTTGAATGCAGCCAGGGGAGGAGCCTGCAACCTAGGTACATGCCCTTGATCAGAATCAAACCTGGACCCTGTGGTCAGTAGGCCGAGGCAATATCCACTGAGCCAAAGCTGCTAGGGCAGGATATGATATTTCTTAGCCCTCCAGCAGCAGACCTTCGTCTTTTCCTCCAGGAGTGTGGTGGAAAATCTCTAGATCACCTTTTTGGATTCTTATTACCCAAGTTACCAAGAACATTACCAGTGGCGTGCAGGGAGCTTAGCCAGTGAGCGGTCAGAAAAGGTGTTTCCTCTGTAGCTCAGGCACAGAGGCAGGACTGCTGGCAAGCCAAGCTGGCACTGCACCCCCTCCACTCAAGCCTCTGCTGCAGCTTGGGCAGCGCACCCCCCACCCGGCTACACTCAAGCCTCTGTGGCTGCTTGGGCAGGGCCCCCCAGCTCTGATCAGGCCCTGCTCAAGCCTCTGCTATGGTTTGGGCAGAGCCCCCCAGGATCCACTCCGGCCCTGCTCAAGCTTCTGCCACCCCAACCCTGGCTGATTGGCGCCAAGGCCTGTAGTCCAGGAGTGTCAAGGGTGTTCTAGGACCCTGGCAGCTCAGGGCCTATGTGTGGGCCTACAGGCTCGGAGCAGCCTGGGTCCTGAGGATGTTCCCAGGACCCAGGATGCTGGGGGCCTCCATATGCAAATTAACATTTCATCTTTGTTGGGTTAATTTGCATACTCACTCCTGATTGGCTGGTGGGTGTAACAGAGGTACAGTCAATTTGCATCTTTCTCTTTTATTAGTGTAGATTATTTATTGTACTATTTATCCACAAACAACTATAAACTTACTTTCCCCCCAACCTGTAGAATTGGAGCCTGAAGATGTGACTGAATTGCTGCAATCTCACAATAAAATTTTAATAGATGAGGTGCAGTGTCTTATGGATGAGCAAAGAAAGTGGTTTCTTGAAATAGAATCCACTTCTGGGGAAGATGGTGTGAAGGTTGTTGAAATGACAACAAAAGATTTAGAAAAGTACATACACTTAATTGATCAAGAGGCAGCAGGATTTGAGAGGATTGACTAATTTTGAAAGAAGTTCTGTGGGTAAATTGCTATCAAATAACACTGTGTGCTCTAAAGAAATTGTTTGTGAAGGGAAATGTCAATGAATGTGGCAAACTTCACTGTTGTCTTATTTTAAGAAATTGCCACAGCCACCCCAGCTTTCAGCAACCACCCCCATCAGTCAGCAGTCATCTATCTACATCAAGTCACCTTCACCATCCAAAAAATTACAACTGCTGAAAGCTCAGATGATGGTTAGTATTTTTTAGCAATAAATTATTTTTAATTAAGGTGTTTATACCATACTTTTAGACACAATGCTATTACTGCACACTTAATAGACTATAGTATAGTATAAACATAACATTATATGCAACAGGAAACCAAAAAATTGGTCTGACTCACTTTATTGTGATACTTGCTTTATTGCTGTAGTCTGGAACTGAACCTGTGGTCTCTTTGAGTTATGCCTGTGGTTGGAATCAGGCCAAAGCATCTCCTGGAAGTGGTTTCTCATGGGACCTGATGGAATTCATGGCCTGAGGCAGCATGAAGAGTAGAGGTGATCACGCACACTAAGCACTTGAGTGTTGTCCATGCCAAGAGGCTTGCTTCACTAATGAAACTTATTTCACTAATGAAAAATCATTGCTACTCTCTAGGATGATAATTAAGAAGCTTTTGAAGGTTATTAGATATCAGCATAGTGGAAGGATTATAACAATCACATCTGAAGTGTGTGCTTTTGGTTTCTCACATTCTAATAACCTACAACCTAGGGTGTTTGCTGTGTTGGGGTTTTTCCAATGTTTCTAGCTGTCTCATAAAACTAAAATACATATGAAATATTGTTTTTAGAAATATAACAAACCAAGAAAATCCTTCAAATTATCATTTTAAAAAAATGTATATTTTATTGATTTCAAAGAACAAGGTAGGAGAGATAGAAACATCAGTGATGAGAGAGAATCATTGATCAACTGCCTCCTGCATGCCCTACACTGGGGATCAAACCCGTGAACCCTGATTTTCTGGTTCATGTGTCAATGTTCTACCATTGAGCAACACTGGCCGAGCCAACCATATTTTTAATATGTTTTATCGTATTGTTAACCATCCATTCTTTTTGTTTTGTGCAATATAAAAATCATCTCATTCAACTTTGGATAAATAAGTTTCCATACATCAGTAAAATATGTTTGGTGAATGGTAAATTGTCAACCAAGTTATATTCTAAGAATGACAAACCTCTATTAAATAAGTTTCATTGAAACATCTCCCTTTCTCTCTGCATAGTCCCACACATTGACATATCTGCATATTTGGTCATTTAACCACTTTTCACAAATTATCATTTTTGTCATTTTTTCAGTATTTAAATGAATAATTATCTTTTATTGATTAAAGTGCCTTTATTTGCTTGCAAAAATATTACCATTTTCTAATAAAACAATAGCAAATGCTGCAGTCAGTTCCAATAGGGATTTGGTTATCTGAACCCCATTGCTAATTGCTTAATTTCTTTGCAGGGTAATTAGATTGTTATCTGATTTTGTCTTGCTTCCACTGAGTCAGGATGCACACAGTTAGAAAATATATTAACTAAGCCATCATTCTTGATTGCTTCTTTTCAATGCCAGTGAGTCTATATAAATACAAATGGGATTATATAAAGTACTCTCAATATTTAGAGGTCTTAAAAGTCAGGCCATTTATTATATTATATATCCCAATGTTTTGCTTTATTTTTTAAGTTCATTCTGTGATGCTGTTGGTGACACCATGCACAGTTAGCTACCTATGTTCCTCTCCAGATGGCCATCCCTGAATTCCCTTCGAAATCCTGCTGCAGTAGAGTAGGAATTAGGGATGATAGCTCTGTGTCAGCAGAGTAGAGGTGGGAATGTGTTGGTCTCCATCTCTCATGTCAACTCAAGGGACCTTGATTTACTTTTTTATTTCATGTTACAATATGTCTGCATTATAATGTAGATATTATAATACATCTGTCAGAATAGAGAGGTTCTGCTTACGAAAAAAATGCAGTATCACCGAGCATAACAGTGGTTGATATACTAATAGTGAAAATTATTATATGAATGTGAAAATTATTAGGTGAATAGAAAAACTCCAGAAACTTGTTTTGTAGTAAAAGTTACCCCTTCAAAAACATTTAAAAAATATATATATTTTTGTTGCTTTCAGAGAGAAAGGGAGAGGGAGAGAAAGAAACATCAACAATGAGAAAGAATCATTGATCTGTTGCCTCCTTTATGTCCCCTACTGGGGATCAAACCCACAACCCAGGCATGTGCCCTTGACCAGAATCCAACCCAGGACCCTTCAGTCTCCAGGTCAATGCTCTATCCACGGAGCCAAACTGGCTAGGGCTCAAAAACGTTTTTTGAATCTTACGTTTATCTTTTTAATTTGTTTATAAATCTTATTTATTTATACTCTTACTAGAGGCCTGATGGATGAAATTTTTGCAAGGGGCTCGGCCCTTGCAGCCTGGGCAGCTTGCCTTGGCCCTCGCAGCCCTGGCTTTGTCCGGAAGGTCATCCGAAAGGTCGTTCGGCTGTCCAGTCTAATTAGCATATTATGCTTTTATTATTATAGATTTCCGGAGAATCCGAATAGGCATAAAACTGGCTGGCTCTTATATAACTTATATAAAACACTCTCAAATCATAATTGATTATTTTTAGATTTGAGTGACTATTCCTCTTTTGGAACAATGATATTAATTAAATATATTTTACTTGTATTTTAAAGGTATCTTTTCTTTTTTTAATTTTTGACAGGCTAATATTTTTAATAGCTACCAAGCTTTCCAATAATTAAAGCTTGTTCCAAGTGATTAGAAAGATTACCCCTTTGGCTTTAAATTATAAATATAGAAAATGCACATGTTATGTTAGTTTATAAAATGTGTGTGATAAATAAAACTAAATTTAAATAGAATAAGGAACAATGTGAAATGTTTAATGATAAATATGTACAGTGGAGTCAAAACAGTTTAAGAAATGGTGTTGTGAATTTGGTCAGATACAAGCAAAAAAAATGAAACTAGACCACCAACTTACACCTCACACAAGAATAAACTCAACATGGATAAAAGACTTAAATGTAAGTCATGAAACCATAAAAATCCTTGGGAAACCATAGGCAGCAAAATCTCAGATATCTCTCATAACAATATGTTTGCCAGTACATCTCCAAGGGCAAGGGAAACTAAGGAGAAAATAAACAAATGGAACATCAAAATAAAAAGCTTCTTCACAGCAAAAGAAACCATCAACAAAATTAAAATGGAGCCCACAGTATGGGAGAACATATTTGGCAATGATACATCTGATAAAGGGTGAATATCCAAAATATATAAGGAATTCATACAACTTAACAAAAGAAAGTCAAAACAATCAAATTTGAGGATATAACCTATTCTTATTGTTATATTTTATTATTACTTTTAAATACTATAGAGATGCCTAACCTACATACCAAACACTCTATTCAGTTCTTTTTATATGCAATCATACATATCATCCTATTCTCTTTTTAAATTATCATCTGAGGACATGTCTTTCATTCATTCTAGAGAGAGAGGAAGGGGGAGAAAGAGAGAGAGAGAGAGAGGAGAGAGATGATTTGAAAGAAAAATAAATAGTGAACTGGGGATCAAACCTGCAACCTGGATATGTTTCCTGACTGGGAATTAAAACAACTACCCCTTGGTGAATGGGACAATACTCCAACCACTGGCCAGGACACTGTCCTGTTCTTCAGCAAGTATCCTCATTTACAGACAGAAAATAGAACTTTAGAAATATTAAGTTGTCCAAGGTTATGTAGCCTGTGGCAGAAAGGGTTAAAAATCACATTTATTTTACTCTATAAGAAATATAGACACATTAGTTGATTGTCGCAGTTCCCAGTTAAGTTTTCAGGATCAGCCTATAGACCTTGTGGTCCAGCCAGATGTTTATTTAACTTCATTCTTGCAGTTACTCATGCCTAGAAGGTCTCATTTCTTTTTCCTTTCCTTCATATCGTACCTGTCTTTTAAGACCAAATGCAAGTTATATGCTCAAAAACAACTTCCCTCCATTGTACTCTGAACTCTCACAGCTCTTACCTTGAGTTTATTTGAGAAGTTAGAGACTCATCTGATGGTCATATTAATACTGCATATTGTTAGATCTCAGAGATACAGAATGCATTGCCTCCTTTCTCAGTATCCTCCAGAGAGCACATTAAAGAAGTTGCTACATAGAAATTATTCAATTAATATTCATTTACTGGCAGCTGTAGGTACCTGGAAACATTCTGAATATTTTTGGCTTCCATGAGGAGATAGGATAATATAGTAGAACCAGAGAACTGTTGAACTGTTTCATTCACAGAATTTAACTAAACTTCTTGATCCATGATGTCTGCTAGCATCATGGGAACAGGCAATGCAATAACTTAAGACAAGTTCAAAGGAATTAATTTTCATAAAAGCTTATAGAGCTTGTGCTTCTTTGTCACATCACAAAATCTTTCATTTTAGCTTTAAACCCATATTTTCAATGTCCTCCATAAACTGTGGGTGGATTTTCAGGGATAATGGCAACAGTGAGCCTATAAATGGAACACTGACCCCCAATTTATTCAGATATGTTTGCTCTTGAAGATACTATGTGGTGATCCCATTTTATAATCTCTTAGACCAGTGGTCGGCAAACCACGGCTCACGAGCCACATGAGGCTCTTTGGCCCCTTGAGTGTGGCTCTATCACAAAATACCACAGCCTAGGTGAGTCTATTTTGAAGAAGTGGCATTAGAAGAAGTTTAAGTTAAAACAATTGGGCTCTCAAAAGAAATTTCAATTGTTGTACTGTTGATATTTGGCTCTGTTGAGTTTGCCAACCACTGTCTTAGACCAATGTATTGCTCAGATTCTTATACTTCCCCTCTGATGTCCAGGCTTAATAGATAACCTGTGTCCTTATTCTTTAAATTTTAATGCATCAACCAAGAGTGAAAGTAGGAGATTTCCCAAGTATCTTGTTAAGTACCAAATTCTTATTAAGTATCTAACCAACTAATTAGAAAAGAAGTCCCTACTAACATTTTGAAATAGATGGAAAAATACAATTTTCCTAAAGATAAACTGTTTTTCAATTATTTTTTTTTAATTTTGTATTTATTGAGTTTAGAGAGAAGGGAGGGAGGGAGAGAAAGAGAGAGAGAGAGAAAGAGAGAGAGAGAGAGAGAGAGAGAGAGATCCATTTTGTTGTTTTTGTGTTCTATTTATTTATACATTCATTGATGATTCTTGTATGTGCCCCAGCCAGGGATTGAAACCACAACCTTGGTTTATGGGGATGACTCTCTAATGAACTGAGCTACCCAGCTAGGTTGAAGGCAAACTCCCAAATACAGGGACTGGCTACAAAGTCCAAAGCAGGTGCTGATGATGGAACTCTGCCTTTGCTGCCTTAGAAAGGTGGCATTGCTTAATGAATACAAATCAAGACTGTTGTGGTTGAAGTCTTTCTGCTCTTTACTCAGCATTACATTAGGCACGTAATTAACTTCCCTAAGCCTTGATTTCCTTAGCTGAATCTGTGTCTCATAATAACTAAATATTTCTTTTAGAATAATGTCCTCAATTTTGTTTAGTAACCAACTTTTTAGGCCTATCACAACATATTGTGGACTAGGTCTTTGGTAGATGTTCAGACAGCCCATTTATGAATGAACTTCTTCTATTGCCCATTTTCTTTAGAGAAAACTGTTTCCTCTTCCTAATTAGAACTAGATATCTGCAGTATATAAGCTATCTTTTGATTTGAATGAACAGTACTGACCTTGGAAGCTTGACCTCCCTCCTGGCCATTGCTCATATGATGTGTATGTCTTTGCATTAGAATGCATTTTAGAATTTAAAAGCTGTAATTCAGGCTATTTAGTTGAAGGCAGGTCCTCATGTATACCTCCATGTACTCTGTGTTCAGAAAGGTAAGTGGTAGCATTCAGAAGCTTCATATGCCTAAAAAAAAAAAAGTTGGAGAAGAGAGAGAAAAAGAAAGGTATAATTCTAACAAAAATCCAATCAGAGACACACAAGGGAATCGATAAGTCAGAAAGTCCAATGCTAATATGGCCAATAGATAATGGCCATGGTCATTTTTCAGGTCTAAATGCAGTCATTTTTCTTCCTTTATTTTATTAACCAAATCTAATAATATAATATTTGTTATCTACCTCTAATCAATATTATTACTTGATTCCATTGTTTCAAGTTCATAATTAATACATTTTCCTTTACTTTGGCTTCCTCTCTTCATTCCCATCTCTACCACAGTAATCCCAACACACTGCTCTATGCCCCTCCTCTATATTCTTGACCTTCCCCTTTGACTTTACAACTGCCTTATCCTGTGTCATCAGCCAATAATCTATTTTGTATTTTTTAAAAATTACATTTGGATCTCTCAACAATGCTGAAAAAGCTTTTAATCCTGCTCTTTTCATTTTACTGATGAGAAAACTGAACTACCATGGCAAGAACATTAAAACTATCAATTGAATTTATAGAAAACAGATAATGTGTAGTGCACTTAGTAGTTTACAAAATTATTTTACATACATCACTGGATTTTATCCTCCTAAGAATCTCATAAAGAAAACAGTCTTTATTACACATTATTAGATAAGAACCTAAATATCTGAGAGTTGAGTGATTGCCCAAGATCACATGACTTCTACTCCAGCATTTCTTCCACCACAATATTTCACTTATGTTTTTTCCATTCACTCCAAGGCTCATTATTTTCACTCAATTCTAATTGTCTGTTCTTCCTTTTTCAATACTAGACTCAGATATTTGTGAAGTTATAGTCACAGGCATCATTTAGGGCACAATTTGTAGCTCCAAGGTTCCTGAACAGTTTATACAAGGCAAATCTCTGGTGAGAGCTTCCATAGTTCTACTCATTCATTTGCTGAGTACATGGTTTCAATTGAAACCACTGGTACAATTGAGAGAAAATCAATTAAAAAGAAAAGAGAATTAGGAATGCTCTTTAGGGATTTCATTTTGTTCATTTGAGAGGATATTTGTAGCCAAGTTCTTATTTGTTGACATTAAATAACAGATTCCTTTCCAGAAGAATAGTATGTATCAGAACTAATTAAATAGTACGTACTACAATTTCCAGGATTATAAACATAAGGGAGAAAAACCTACATTGTTGTGTTTTGTTTTTGTTTATTTTTCTTTCATTTTTGAAGTGATTTGCTTTTCTGGCTCTCTTTCTGAATGAAAAAATAAAGAATCAAGGCAAAGCTAGCACCCTAGCTGGTTTGGCTCAGTGGATAGAGCATTGGCCTGCGGACCAAAGGGTCCCAGGTTCGATTCCAGTCAAGGGCATATACCTTGATTTCAGGTTCCTCCCCTGCCCTTGCCCTGGTCGGGGTGCCTGCAGGAGGCAACCAAATGGATGAGTTTCTTTCACAATGATATTTTACTCTGTCTTTCCCTCTCTCTTCCACTCTCCCTAAAAATCAATGGAAAAGTATCTTCGGCTCAGGGTTAACAACAACAACAAATCAGGTAAAGCTTAGCAAATGATACTGATTAGCTGTAGAAAACCATATTGCGTCTATGGGTAAATTATATTTGTTTCTAATAATTTAAATTTTTTTCAAAATTATTTTTAACACAGTTAGAGGAAATCTGCCCATGAACTATTAATTTGCCATTTAAAATAAACTATGTGAGTGTTCAAAGGCCTTCTTTCAGTGGCTCATGTCATGCATAAAATATGCAAGGAAATAAAACTGCAAACTTGAAGGAAAAGAGAAACTCTGGTGCCCGCTGCACTTGCCCTGTAATCAAGGATGGTGGTATATTTATCCCATTGCCTCACTCCTCCCTTCTTATTATGTCAGCCTTCCTCATCAAAACACTTACTTTTCACTGAATCCTTGCACATTAGATTCTCATGCATATTTAGCAGCAGATCACTCAGGGATTCTGCTATGGCAGCAACCCTTCTTCCCACGGAGCTACTGCAGAGCAGACCTGCAGCAAGGCTGCCTGTCACAGGGCAGCTCACAGACACTGCACATTAGCTTTCCGGCAACGTGAAGTTGACCACAACTTGATGTGACAGCCCTTCCACTAACAATTCTTTAATCTTCCTGCAGTGGCCTGCTTCTTAGGAGACTGAGCACACAACAAGGAATTCTATTCAGTTCACACCTGGAATTCTCCTAGGGGAGATGACCTTTTATGTTTTTAATGAAGATTTTATCTTTTGCTTTTCATGAGCAAGTGGTCAGGCATTTTTGTGGCTTTATAGGAGAATCAAATGCATCTCATAGTAATTATGGTTTTCTAAGATTCATTTCTTGAATATAGACATTTTGTGGAAGGAATTCTATTTTAAAATATTCCACTGGTAGAGTGAGTAGAATATTTGCAAACAACCTAATCTGGATTATAATCCCCTACTTGGAAACTTCTTTTTGTTCTTTTTTGTGATTTTAGGAAGCTCTTTACAACATAAGGATACTTTTGACATTTTGTCCCTGAGTTAAAAGCTGAAAGAAAAATGTCCCCCTATACACACATATACTTCTTTTTCTTTTTTGAAGTGACTTGTTTTCTCTACCTTTATAGCAATTGATTGGAACCACATAATAAACCATATAAAACTACATTAGATGTTTTTCTTCTAGTGGAAGTGATGGGATATAGTTATGCCATACAGTTCTGAATAGATGCTGCAATTGTGAAATAGGACTGACACATTTAGAAAAGATCTGCTCCCCTCCCCATTCACACTTCTATTACAAATGTCTTAAGAAGGGTACCAGATGATAGAATAATAAGATTCTGTAAAGGATTTTATGGGTCATCTGAACTGTTTTCTAGCCAATATAGAAATCAGTTTTATGGCAGCCTCAGCATACTATGTTCTTTTTCAACAAAAGTTCTTTGAAAAGAAGCCATATAATAATAGCATATATTTTGTCTTTTCCTGGTGTGTTTTTTTAATCCTCACCCAAGGATATGTTTGCTTGTTTGTTTTTTATTGATCTTAGAGAGAGGAAGGGGGGAGGAGGGGGAGAGAGAGAGAGAGAGAGAGAGAGAGAGAGAGAGAGAGACATTAATTGGTTGCTTCCCTTTCGCACCCCAACCTGGGATTGAACCTGAAACCTCTGAAACCTAGTGCCCTGACTGGGAATAAAACCCAAAACCTTTTTGGTGCCTGGGACTATGCTTCAACCGACTGAGACCAGGGTATTTGCCCTTTCCTTTTTATTTTAAAGTGCCATGTGACACAAAAAGGAACTATTAATAAACTACAAAAGTACTTTCAAATCAAATTCCTGAAATAAATGGACTTAGTTAGATTTGAACATCCAAAAACTTATATTTGAAAGTGTATTGGTATAAAATGTATAGTTTAAAATATTAGACCACAGTCTAAGAACTGATTATCTTCATTGCTTTTGCTGAAAAAGAAATTTTAAAGTAGGATTACACTTTGAGAAAAGTTGGTTTCACTTAACTAATTTTTCCTAGTAAATTTTATTTCCTTTCCTGATTAGTCTAATTCTTGTCAAGGATGTATCAGAAAACCCACTAAGTTTCTACTTTCAGTGTTATATTAATCCTTAGTAGAAGATATTTTTCAATTGACTTTTAGAAAGAGTGGAAGGGAGGGAGAGAGACAGAGAGAAACATCCATGTGAGAGAGGCACATGGATTGGTTGTCTCCTGCACATTCCCCAACCAGGGCTAAGGATTTAGCCTGCAACCAGGACCCTTCAGTCTCGGGGCCAGTGCTCTTTCCACTGAGCCAAATATGCTAGGGCCTACTTTCACTGTTTTAAATAGTTATATTAATGTTGTTTAGTAAACAGTTGGCTTTATCAAGTTGCAGGTGCATTTTAATTTTGGACATCTGTATATATAAAAGCCTAAGTGACCATCTGACTGGCTGAGCAGTAGCTATGATGCACAATGACCACTAGGGGGTAGACACTCTGACTTGTAGCTATGACATGCACTGACCATGAGGGGGCAGATGCACAATGAAGGAGCTGCCAAACTGTGGTGACTTGGCAGCTGCAGTTCTTGGGTGATGTACCCAGAACCAGAGAGAAGGGAGCCTGATTCCAGGGTGTGTCACCCTAGAACCACCCTCTCACAATCTGGGACCCTTTGGGGGATGTCAGAGAGCTGGTTTCAGCCTGATCCCTGCAGGCCAGGCCAAGGGACTCCACCTGTGCATGAATCCATGCACCAGGCCTCTAGTTTTCATATATTGAAATATGCATACTATAATCTAGGTAGTTCCTAGGATTGAACCTATTCTGACACATTGCACAGCAGATCAGTCAGGCCTCTAGCATCTGAATGGCACACGTCATTGGGTAGATCCATACCTATCAAGTAGACCCAAATGGTTTCTTTCATCTTTGGGCTTTTAAAAGATTTAATAAAGATGACAAAAGGATTAATGAAGGGCTGAAACCTTACTAGAGAACCACATATGTAATTGACTATTAAAAGTTCCTAATTAGGGTAGTAGTAACATTTTAGTCCACCTTTTGTTTAATACAAATTAACAGACTGATATTGGCAGTAATACACTGATTGTATAGGATTATCAATCTCTTCTTGCTCAACATTGAGATTTAAAATAATGGTTGTTCATCAACTATGTTTCTGTAGCTTTAATAATATTTGTTCCTGGGCTTTCCTCTAAATTCTAGTGGATACAAATTCTCTTTTTATTATGACGCATACCTGTGAAGGCTGCTTATGAATTCCTGATGCAAATAGCATTGTCTCTGTACTGTTGCCTTAAAAAGAGGTTTTACATATTTCCCTGACTTTCAGTGGGAAGAGACCAACTTCTCCCCAGTGTATGACATGGTATACTTTTTCCAAGTTCTATAAAGGAAAAAGTCCAGGTTTGAAGTCAAACTGGCTTGCATTTGAATTCTAGTTCCACAATTTACTAAACCAAATCGAGATATTATGGTGGTGACATTTACGATATTAAATGAGGTAATTTACTTGAGTGTCCCCAAATCATGTAATAGCAAGTTCTCATCTTCCTTCTCCTCTGTGGTTACTTCTAGCATTAGACCAGCAATCTTTCATCCTCGCTTCCCTATGGGGAACTTCCTTTTTCTCTATTTCATGCCACTTGCTGTGGTTGACAGTTGCATACTTTATCTTGAGTGAAAAGAAAGATTAGATGGGGAAATTTTAATGTTAATCTTCCAGTAAAATAAATTAATCCTTCCCAAAACACTGATTATTAGCTCAGCACATCTATGGCACCCTAATTCCTTTTGAGAAATTATTTTTATTTTCAGAAACACAGTTGCAACTAAGTTATTACAGGTAGGGTAGCCCAGACCTTATTGCTGACTTCCAGGCTTACAGCTGGGCACAAAAAGCATTTTTCTGCTCCTTGTGGGTGAAATTATAGAAAACAAAAAGCACAAGTCTGTTCAGGTAGGCAGATGGCCAAATGAGCTTCCTATAAGACAGGGCCACGTGTCATCTTATCTTTCTTGTTATACCTTTGCTATCTGACAGGACAATGTCAGGATCTCTTAACGAGGTGGCCTTACAAGTGTATATTTGAATATTTTATGAAAAGTCACTGTAGCTTTTTCTGGAACTGACAGTAATTAAATGCATGAACTCCAAACCTCATTTCAGGAGTTACGTGTAGCTTTTTCCTCTTCCAAAGACATATTCATGATGTGTAACTCACCTCGCTGACTTTTGCAAGAAAAATGATTATGCTTTTTCTCTTCTTTCAGTTCTCTTTGCTGCATGAGTCAAACTCATTATTGCAGAGAACATTTCTATATGAATCTTCACATAAGATGTCTCCATACAGTGGTCTGGAGGCACAGCACACCTCTCATTCTTACTTTTTCCTTAATCATCAAGGAATAATTGACTGAACAACAGTCACTGGCTAATCCTATATAATAAAAGTGTAGTATGCAACTTGTCCCCTCGACTGGGAGTTCATCTGGGAGTTTGACCAGGGGACAGGGCTGGCCAGGGGAAAGGAGGGAGTACCCAGCCAGCAGCCTGCAGCCAGCTGCTAGGGATTGTACCAGTGCATGGGGCCTCTAGTGTAAAATATAACTTTCTAAAATAGAACAGAACACAGTGAATAGGCATTTTGGGCCATCTGTTTCTACCTATTCTAAATTTTGGAGGAAAGATGTGGAAATAATGCTTTATCTTGTATCAAATAATCCACACCTATGTATATGCTTATTGTGTAAATATTTTTTAAGGTAAGGATGTTTATTTTATTAAATTTAGAAATATTTTCATCACAAAGTCAATTCTGTTCAAAATTAACACAATTCCATTACATAGAATTAATCTCCTCTTTCCCTATTTTCTTTATATGTTAAAAAATAATTTCCTGATAAATATTTTTCTGCTTTTTAAAGGTACTTTAAAATAATTTTGATGTTTTCTATTAGCTAAATAGAGGCCTGGTGCACAGATTCATGCAAGGCGGGGGGAGGGGGAGGTGGGCGAGGGGTCTCTCAGCATGGCCTGCAGGGATTGAAACCGGTATCCAACATACACTGAGAGATGTAGTGTGCAAAGTGGCAGCTGGGGAGGAGCCACTCCCACTCATCCCTGCCCCGCTCATCCTGGTCAGCGCTGCCCTCGCATCTCCTGGTCTGCTGCACCCAGCTATAGAGAAGTGGGTCCCTAGGGTGGAGCTACCACAGCCTCACTAGGGGCGCAGACTGAGGCTCGAAGTGGGGTGAGTGCCTGAGGGGCCCCTGGGGTGGAGTCATGGTAGCTACGCAGTGAGACTGCCCACTTTGTGTGCTGTCCTGCAAGTCCTGGGGTGGCTCTGGTCTGATAGAAGAAGGCAGGCACTAGGGACGGAGTTCGTGGTCTCTTTTTTTCCTCCATCCATCCTGCCCAGGGAGGATGTGGTTGGAAGAGTTGACCGGGGTCGGGGTCATCGTGCCTCCGGAGCAGTGCCTGGGGAGCGGCGGAACTTGGGCGGATGGCCTGGCCTCCCAATGTGAACTGCAGCTCAGCCCCACCTCCTTGCAATCTTTCACAGACTCAGTGGACTGTTTCTCTTTTCCTCTGTCCAAGTTGACTGCCCCCTGGTGGTCAGTGCACATTATAGTGACTGGTCAACTGGTCAACCAGTGGCTTAGGCATATATATATATATATATATATATATATATAACCTTTAAAGTTTATCTTTTCCCCCCTTTCCATGTAAATATTTTTTCCTTAAGTTCAAAGTTTTTTTTTTTTTGCACTAATGAAAAAATAATTCATATTGAAACTTAGACTTTTTAAAATAAGGCATCTGAAAATTGATGCAGGTATATCTCTCAGTTAATGGATGGTGGTGATTTCCATAATAAATGTGTACATTTAATATTTTCCTCTTGGAATTTTTATGTGTTAATTTGAAAATTTAAAGATACTAAACTTTTTTATTGCAGTCTTGGACATTCAAATTCATGGTAGCATATTAGGGTTTATGAGAAGTCAAAAAGTATTGAGGCTTGTTTAGCTTAGACTATTAAACATGGAGTTTCCCATACTTACTTAAATAGCAAATCTGCTTTTTGGGTTTTATTTATTTGTTTGTTCTGTTGTTGTTTTGTTAATCCTTAGTAACATCCAGAGGAAAGGACATTGAGAGTCCCTGCTGATGGAAATTCCAAAGCACTCAGGGGTTAGAAGAGACCTGAAAACATTCTCCAAAAATAGATTTTCAACAAAAATTTTAAAGTTAATATGCTGCCATTATGGTTTTATCTGATAACTATAATATATTAAATAACACAGTATGGAAAAGTAAATTCACAAAAAAGTAGCTAAAGAAG
The DNA here is from genome assembly GCA_026230045.1 of Corynorhinus townsendii. NCBI lineage: Eukaryota > Metazoa > Chordata > Mammalia > Chiroptera > Vespertilionidae > Corynorhinus > Corynorhinus townsendii. The sequence goes on from JAPDVU010000004.1 coordinate 136,207,635, forward strand.
GGATGACCGTATTTTATGTATTAAGTTCCCCAGAGTATAATACATTTATTTCCTAATTCGATAAAAATATGGTTTGCATAACAGGAGTTAGTGCCAGGGGTCAAATAAAAGGTGGAACAAGCAGAATAAGAAGTGTTCATGGAAGCAAATGGGAGTATTTAATAAATTGGAGATAAGGATTCTTGATATTTGTATAGACAAGCTGGGAAAAAAAATAGATGAATTAGTGAATGATGGAAGAGCATGCAAAAAAAATTGACATCATGATATCACCTTCAAGGTAAGGTCAATGACAAATGGCATTTGTCTCTCTGGGACCATTTATAACAATGTGTTGTTATTTTTATTTTTTTAATTTATTTTTATTTTTGAAAGGATTAGAGACGTCCCCTTTTATATCCCACATTGACCCCCTCCACTCCACTCCCACTCACAGGCTTTCAGAGCACTACTGTCTTGTGTTGATGGGTTATACATATATGCTTATAAGTTACTAGAGGCCCGATGCACCAAATTCTTGCAAGGGGCTTGGCCCCCTCGGCTGTGGCTGCTTCCTCTGCCTCAGCCCTGGCCGCCGAGGCTTTGTCTGGAAGGTTGTCTGGAAGGATATCCTGTCTACTTAGCATATTAAGCTTTTATTATTATAGATTTGGTTAATCTCTTCCTGCCTTCCCTCACCCCTTCGCTCTGAGATTCCTCTATTCCATACTTCCATGTCTCTGGATCTATTTTGGTCATCAGTTTATAAAACCACAATTTATGCAGTGAGTTAGAAAAAGATGTATAGACGTATGGGCCCCTCCCCTCTTTTTCCCCCCAGGATGATATGAAGGAATCAGGAGGGTGATGGAAACACTATAAAAACCATGACCCAGAGTGCAACTGAGGCCTGACACTGTGAACTTTCAAGATACCACATTTAATAATGTTTAAATGCACTATCCTACATTTGGTTGGGAAAGACCACCTGCCTAAAGACCGTGGGATGATTTAGCAGCAGTGGGCATAAATTGGACTCAGTTATTTTTACTTCTCTGCCTTTGGGCAGAACGGTGTGGTGATCTATCTTCCTGGGATTTCAATGTCAGCTGCTTGGGTGGAAAGCCAGGCTGCAACATGAGTTACATGCTCTTGGGCAGTTTACATAGTGCTCTTGGATTTATTATTTTTCCTTATGGGTTTTCTTTGTAGGGTTGCTAAAAGGATTAGATGAGATAAGTATATAAATTGCACAGCATGGTGTGTGGCCCACCATAAATGTGGTATTATTTCAGTAGACTTTAAATATTGATTTTGTCTCAATTGGTTGTATGTGGACACTTAGGCCTATTTCTGGACACCCCATTTAAAAAGAAATATAAGCTGTGGACAGAGGAAGGAAAGGAGAATGCAATTCTGTCATGTGAGCTATGTTTGTTAAAATTAGAGATTTGGGGACTACAGAAGACGTGGCTATCTTTGAACACTAATAAAAGACATTTTAGATTTAGTCTATTGGATGACAGAGAGTACAACTAAGAGTAAATATTTAGGAGGGTTAATACTTTTCATCACTGCATATTTTTAGTCTCAGACATACAAGACCAGGGGTTTATCACTGAGAGATTCAGACCTTGGGTATGGAGGGAATAAAGATCTTCTCAGCTTCACTCCAAACCTGGGATAGCATGTAGAATATTTCTGACACTTGGCTATCCCTTCACTTCTCTCTTCTTTTAAATAAATAAAGAAATATTACAAATAAATAAATAAATACAAAATAACATTCATTTTTCTTCATGAAATGCAGTGGTTTATTTTGTTTGTTTTGTTTTGTTATTATGGATTTTGTACACACATATGCACATTTGCACATAGCCATGTAGTAAATGACTTAATTCTACTTTTGACATGAAGTTGAATTGTTTTAACAAGGTCAAGAATACCCCGTCATTTCTGCTTTCTGGTTCATAAATAGAATACATTTGCTTTTAAAATATCTGTAAAACAGAAATTTAATTCATTTGTCTTATTTATTTCTTTTGAAAGTAGTAGGAATGGTAAATAACGACTGACTTGATGGTTGATACAATTAGTGCATTTTCCCTCAGTCCTAGACATTGCTACCTCTGGGTTAAAACACTATCTGGAAGCAGCAGGATGTCAAGCAAATCTGCAAACCTTCTTTCCCTTTTTCCCCATTCATTTTCCCTCTCAGGCATTGCTGTGTCAGAGAATGACTGGTTTTGACAAAAGGCCCAGTGGCTTAGAATACAAAGATAGAACCCCAACAGCCTAAGCCTCTGTGGAGACTGCTCGCTTTCCACCTGGGTGATATATTTTAAGCACTAATATTTCAGAAGGAGAACTGTTTTTTAAAAGCCTACTTTTTTTTTGAGTAAATATTTATCTGTAATTATTTGGGAAGGGATTTTAAAGAATCCAACACTCAGGACTGATCTAATAATTACTGTAGTATATTTAAGTAAATATCATTAATTTAGTCTAGTTATCCAAAGGAGAGGGGCATCAGAGGTGATTTCTCTTTGTGGGAATTTTAATACTTGTGGAAAAGGCCAGATTGTCAACTGTGAAACTGAAATATGTTATCAGTGGGAACCAAGTTTGAATGGAATGTAACAACATTTATCACCAGAGTCTTTCAGGCAATAAAAAACTTTCTAAAGTTGGTAGAAAAAAATATAAGACTTCAACTTTCTAGAAACCACATGGCAGTTCATTTTGGCAAATCGTATTGGGCATTTTAACCCACAAATAATGACTTAAAGGCTGAACTCTTATCTATAGAATGGCTTACAAAACAGAAAAAAAAAAGGCAGGGGGTGAACATAAAAGGAAGGTGAAGACACACCTTCATTGGGATTCAAGGCTGTGGCATATTCTGTGTACAAATAAATAGGCTACAACACCTGCTGGTGTGCTGGCATCTGGCTTGAAAGCAACAAACATCTGTTTGTAATTTGCAGTAGGAGACCATGACAGTGAAGAACTGGATACTGTCACAGAATATACAACCTGGTTAAGTTACTAAAAGGATTCAGAGGAGAGATTATATATGGATAATTAGGGATCTATGGCTCCCATGTGATAAGATCATAAGATGTGCTGGATTTTCTTTCCAGGTTGCCATTATATTTCTATCTCAAGTCATGATTGAATAGACTTGAAACATTACAAAGTAGTTTGTGAAAGAAAGCATCTATCTTCTACCTTCTTAGAGATTAAGTATTTCTCCATAGTGATGTGGACATCCTAAAACTATTCAAATTTATGTAATCTCCAGTGTCCTTGACAAGACCAACCTAGGAAGAATAAAGGATATGGGCAGTGATCATAGCTGTGTTTGCTGTGAGCCACAGAGTTGATCAGACAGGTACATCAGGGTTCCTCATTCTCTCTCTCTAAATATTCTCTTGATCCTTGGTGGTTGTGATTGTGATATTTTGAGCAGTAACTCATCATATTGGTGTTTCCTTCTGGCACAGATACTGATAATTTTGCTAATATCCCCAAGGCCTGGAAGTTGAAGACTTTTTCCTACTTTTTTACTAAATAAGGACATGAACACCTGGGGACTTAGGAACAACACTCCCCATCTCTCTACTTTTTTCTCATTCCAAGGATTTACATGCAGGACTCCTTGTTTTACCTGTCGCCAGATTCTGGAACTCCAAGGATGGCTTCTGCCCAAGTTTGTTTGAGTTGCTATAACAACATACCACAGACTGGGTAGCTCAGAAACACTAGAAATTTATTTCTCATTGTTCCGGAGGCTGGAAGTCTCTGATCAGGGTGCACTCATGGTCCAATAAGGACCCTCTTCTAGGATGCAGACTTATGACTTCTTGCTGGAAGGGGCTAGGGAGCTCTGTGGGGTCTCTTTTTTAAGAACACTAATCCCACTCATTAAGTCTCCACCCTGGTGACCTGACCACTTCCCAAAGCCCCACCTCTTAATACCATCATATTGGGCATTAAGATTTTAACACATGAATTTTGTGGGGACATTCACGTTCAGATCATAGCAGTTTTATAAGATAGTGCATTGATATTTATCAACATGGAAAATAACATTTTTCTAGTTTCGTGTACTTGGTGACATAGCAATACTCTGTTTTATTTTTAAATAAAATACTATATTTAAATGATTGATAAAGTCTCCAGATACTAAGAATGATGAGGATCCCATAATAAAGGATGCCAATGCTACACCATTTCAATTTTCCAGGCTTTCATTTGGAATTACCAAATCAAGAACAGTGTTATCTAATATCATACAATTTTATCACTTGGCAATATCTCTTCTTATAAATGTCAAGTTCTATGTGTAGCTTAGGTATCTGAATTACATCATCCTAAAAAATGTAACAAAAACTTATTATATAATTTATTTTTATACTTAAAGTTAAGGATGTAGAGTGTACTCAAATGAGCCTGTTGCTTATTAAAAACAGTAGTTTAACCAATACAAGTAAAGAAAAGATTATTGTTTGCATGGCTTTACAGAGATAGATATGTGTGGCTTCCATTTTCTTTGTAGTTTGTTTTTATCTATGTGCTGAGACCTGTTTTTATCTATGTGAGTGACCTTCCTTCTCTCTTGTAGGAAGATTTGCCTAAGTTTATCAACATTTACCTCAAGACTATATGCTGAACTTCACAAACCTAGTTTCTGTTTATCAAGAAATTCAAAATTTAAAACACTTCTACCATGATTATAGAATATAATGGTGGCAATCATTTGGAGTAATCTAACATTTATATCACAACTAGAGGCCTGGTGCAAGACATTCGTGCACAGGTAGGGTCCATAGGCCTGGCCAGTGATCAGGGCTGATCTATGGGGTGACCAGTGGGGCTATCTGGGGGTTGCACCTGCTGGCACCCCCTTTGTCTGGCCTGGTGCTGCCTGCTCGCCAGTCCTGCCCCCTGCTGCTGCTTCCGGAGGTGACTGGTGGGGTGATGGGGGGTCAGCGCTGGCCTGTTCACTGCCCAGCCCCACTCCCCATTTGCCCACCACTGCTGCTGGTAGCCTCCCTCTGCAGGGTGATTGGCAGGTTAATCAGGGGGCCCCTCCTGAATTGAGCATCTCCCCCCTGGTGGTCAGTGCATGTCATAGTGACCGGTCATCCCACCATTTGGTCAATTTGCATATTAGGCTTTTATTATATAGGATATCAAAGCTATCATCTTATTAGATTTTTAAAAATTTGGGTTGCCTAATTAAAGTTAAAATACACACCCAGCCAATCAATATAAAAACTTTCACCATTGAAAAAAAAAAAAAGAAATGTGGCTTTCTATTTGGGTAACATACAATAGAAGCTCAGTATTGTTAAAATGATTGAATAAGTATATGGGGGCTAACATCTATAAAGCAATTTCCCTTGCCTATTTAAAATAAACAATTAAAGTTTGAACACACTTAATTTAACTTTTAATTATAATTGATACACCAATATTGAAGTTCATTTTTCACTACTTTTGAAAATCAAAAAGCTAGATCCGTGATTTTGTTTTGGTTTCATGACTGAGGGCAGCTTGGGAGGGATGGGGCCTCCAAAACCCAGGTCAGAGCTATTGCTCCACTGGCACCATCACAAGGTTCTCTCTAGGGACGATACTTTTAATTTTTTATGTTCGCTTATTATTTTAATCCTCTTAATGATTTGTGCCTGATTTATTTCATTTTGTTAAAGTGTTGCTGCTGATAACTTACATCTTTGAGAAAGTAACTCCAACAACTGGAATTTAAACTGAGTATTCTTAGTTCAGTGAGATCATTTTGCCTGAAGCTAGTATTAACTCTTCATTTCACCAAGTGTCAATTAGTGAGTCTGTATTGAATTTTGTTCAGATGAAATCTGAGGCATTGAATATTTAATTTTTAATTACACAGTAGTATTTGTTGCTTGGATCCCACTCTTGCACCTTAGACACATGCAGGTTGTTTGTCCTCTGCTCAGAAAAACACATTTAAATAAGATATATAGGAACCTTCTATAGGATTTATTTTACCAACGAGGCCCTGTATTGTTTTAAGTAACATCATGCAATTTTGGAAAGAAGAAGAAATGCCATAAGAAATACATGGCTCAATGCATTTACATTTTGTTTCTACTACTACTCATTCACTGAATACTTATTATCTCTAGACATTTTTATGTGCCCTCTTATGTAAGTATTACTTAAATACCACTTTATCTTCATTTTATAAATAAGAACATTTAAGATTTAGAGAAGTGAACTGTCATGTACAACATCATCCAACCCTTACATCAAGCATGTCAAACTCAAAGGCTAACACAGGCAAAATAAATGAGGCATGCGACCCATGGGCCACAAGTTTGACATGCTTGCTTTACATGGTAGGCACCAGGATGTAAACTCCAGGTGCATACTATGTAATATGTAGCCTATTTATAGCTCTGTGTTTGTTAATTGCCACACACATCTATTAAACAAGAATTAAGTCAATTGTTGTTTTTTTAAAATCATCGTTTCTTGAATTCCTCTTTTAATATTTTCTATTCCCAAGAGTATGCTTTGTATCACTCTCCATATGGGAAAACTCTTTAAATAATCTTCAATGAAAACATTGAGATTTGGGTTTCCAAAATTATGGCTAAACTGTTTCACTTTAATATTATTGCTGACCTACTAAAATATTCTACCTGGTAAAGCCCACTAACTATGATGGTATGAAATCACTTTCTCTAGATGAGTTCATCACATGTTTGATCCAACTGGAAATTTTGGGTCTTGAGATATTTTTAATTGGGTAAGTAGTCAAGACATGATTTCCTCTCAGAAAGGTTTTTGTGTTAAACATTTTCTAAACAAGGGTTATTTATATACAGTCTCAAATAGCTACTCCTCAAAATCTCATTCCTTGCTGAGTTCTTTAATGGAAAGATATGATAGAATTTTTAAACATAAATAAGCCAACAGCCATAGATATCTTAAAGATGGATTGTATTGAAAACTAGAGGCCTGGTGCATGAAATTCATGTGGGGGGGGGAGCAGGTGTCCCTCAGCCCAGCTGCACCTTCTCCAATCTGGGACCACTCGGGGCATACCCTGTGGGATTGGGTCTAAACCGGCAGTCAGACATCCCTCTCACAATCTGGGACTGCTGGCTTCTAACCACTCTCCTGCCTGCCTGCCTGATTGCCCCTAACCATTCTGCCTGCCAGCCTGATAGCCCCATAACCTCTCCCCTGCTGGCCTGATTGACGCCTAACTGTTCCCCTGCCGACATGATTGTCCCCAACTGCCCTCCCCTGCAGGCCTGATCGCCTCCAACTGCCCTCCCCTGCCAGCCCAGTCGCCCCCAAATGCCTTGCCCTGTGGGGCTAAGGGGACTGGGGGACTCCAGCTGGATGAGGTGTGCAGTGCCTGCTGCCCCCTGGAAAGGCTGAGGGGACTGGGGATTCCAGCTGGATGAAGTGGGGCTGAGAGGACAGGGCGCCACCATCTTGTGGCTATGGGTGCCGCCATCTTGTGAGGGTGTGGCAGTCAATTAGCATATTCCCTCTTATTTCTTGATATGCCCCAAGGGGTCCCAGATTGGAGAAGGTGCAGGCTGGGCTGAAGGACACCCCCCATGCAAGAATTTCATATTCCCTATTTATTAGATAGGATAATAGGAACCTACACAACTTCCCTTGACTAATGAGAATGTCATAATATGAAACACTTCAGACTTCTATGTGTGCCAAAATGCCAGCCCACTAAGAAGTTAGTATTATGACAAACAGCATTTGTAACCCTCAAAGAAGCTTTACAAATTCATCAAACTCTTAACCTTCACTTAAGTTTTCAAATTAGTCAAAGGGAGTAGTTTGCTGCTGACTGCCCACTGGAGACCCACTCCTTAAAATACAGGCAGCTCATCACTGCTCATTACACAGACTTACAGCCAGGAGATTAAGAATGACTACACATGCAAGCTGTTTCATTCCCTCACCCTCACCTAAATCTTAAGAGGCAACCAAAACATCTAAATGGCATTGAGTGGAATATAGAATGTGATTTTCAGTATGGCATTATCACATGATATAAATAATTCATTAGCATTGAAAATAACAGCTTGCCTTAAAGTTTCTCAGTCTGTGTAATAGAGCAGAAGGTAAACCCTTGCATCTTTAATGCATAACATGCTGAGCCTCATCCAGATCCTGTTTTCCAACTCTTACATGATGCTCTTGGCTATTTATATTAATTAATTAATTAATTAATTATTATTTTTCAATTACAGTTTCCATTTAATATTATTTTGTATTAGTTTCAGGTGTACAGCATAGTGGTTAGACAATCATATACTTAACCAATGTTCCCCTGGTAGTTCTAGTACCCAACTGACACTGTACATAGTTATTAAATATTATTGACTCTATTCCCTATGCTGTAATTTATATCCCCTTGATTATTTTGTAGCTACCAATCTGTACTTCTCAATCCCTTCTCATTTGTCACCCAGTTCCCCAACTGCCCTCCCTTCTTACAACCATCAGTCTGTTCTCTGTATCTATGAGTCTATTTCTGCTTTGTTTGTTCATTTATATTGTTCTTTAGATTCCACATATAAGTGAAATCATGTGATATTTGCCTTTCTCTGACTGATTTAATGTACCTTAGAAAGACTCCTCTTTTATTCTTCACTTTTGCTATGGTCATCCTTGCATCATTACAGCTACTTATGCATATGAGCATTTCTAGACTGAACTCCTCAAAGTTTGGAACACTTTCTATTATCCAGTCCTCTGTTGATGGGCACTTGGGCTGCTTCCATATCTTGGCTATTGGAAATAACACTGTAATGGGCTATTCAGAATTCTGTGATTTTTAGATCCAACCAAGGTAGCATTTCCAAAATTGACCCCAAATCACTTTTTCCCCCTCACATAACCAATTACATTTTCTATCCTTAAGGCATACATTTTTCAAAATGATTTTAAACATGCTAAATACTAATATGCAAACACTAAATGCTAATGTTTAGCTCTAATGATTTATTATTCTATAGGGATAATTTTATAGCAGTGAGAATTTATCAGGGATAATTCTACATATATAAAACCCCTGCAACTGGAATGGTGGAACAACCAGAATGACCTGTGACTATGACGTGCACTGCAGCAGCCAACCAGGTTGATCTGGGCCCTGATTGGCCCCCAACACCCTGACTGGGGACGGGGCTGGCCAGCCAACTGCCCTCGGTCCCTCCCCGGCACTGGCCAGGCCCAATGGGCCCCCATTGGGGTGGGCCAGCTGGACCCCACCTGTGCATGAATTTGTGTACTGGGTCTCTAGTTTATCTATAACATCTGATTTCATATTTCACTTAGAAAATCAGAATTATGTAATTTTTGTGTTGATGGTGACATAGTGATTTAATGTGACTTTTATTTTTTAAAATTTATCTTTATTGTGAAGATATCCCCTTTTTTCCCCATTGACCCCCTCCACCCTCCACCCTGCACCTGCCCCCCCCCTCCAAAACCAGGCTTTCACCACACTATTATCTGTGTACATGTGTTATGCATATATGCATATATGTTTGTATATACTTGGCCAAATGACACTCCACAAAAATATGCTAAAACTTACCCACAAAATAAAAGACCATGAGAGAAAATTGGAAAATTAATTCAGCTGATGGAACTGCCAAATATTATTTGATTTAGAATAATGTTACTAAATCACGACCAAGGCAAAAATTTTGGGCCGTAAACAATTTTTAGGCCCTCCAAGGAAAGAATGGTGATCTATATACCTTCTATGTATATTCAATGGCATGATACATGCAGATCAAAGAACTGTTGAGAATCTAGCTCATTTTTAGAATAGCAAATTATCCTTGAATATAAAGCCTGCATTACTAAATGTCAGTTTCCAGAAGAAGCTGACTTTTCCCCAGGACGTTAAGTGCAGGAAAATGAAACTTTTATGCCTTTCTCCAGTAGATTTTAGCAAGGTCAGAATTGGCATCCCCTAAGATATTTTACTTTATTGCAATAATATGTAATGCTTTGATGTTATGAAAAAACAAAAGTAAGACAATGACAAATTATAATTGCAATAGCTGAACTGTTTCAAGATGATATAAATCTGATTTAGAGTTGGGATTTTATGAAAACAATACTTTAACTGGCAATAAAATATTGAAAATGACCTACATTGAGAAGAAACAAAAAAAATTTAGGTTACAAAACTATCAAGTGCATTAATCTAAAATAGCTTTTAAAAATAGCTATTAAGAGTTAAAGTTCAGTAGAAGGTGTTATAAGTCAACAAGAAAATGGTGGCTACTTTTACTAAAGAAAACACTTGAAATTTCTGATTTTATTTTTTTCTATCTGAGATAATAACTTTTCTCAATTTTTTTTGTTTTGATAATCCTCACTGAGGATATTTTTCCATTGAATCTTGAGAGAGAGAGAGAGAGAGAGAAACACCAATGTGAGACACAGTGATTGGGTGCCTCCTGCACGTGCCTGGATCAGGGCTGAGGATGAATCCTTCAACTTAGGCATATGTCCTTGACTGGAATCAAACCCAGGACCATTCAGTCTGAAGGCTGACACTGAACCAAACTGGCAGGGCTCTTTTCTCAAACTGATATGAGAACATGTTTTAAAAAAATATTTCATGGAAAGAGACTTGACTTGTGGGAGTAAACACACAATACAATATACAGATGAGGTACTGTAGAATTATATACCTGAAAACTGTATAATTTTATTAACCAATGTCACCCCAATAAATGAAATAAAATATTGCTCAAAAATTTAAAATATTTTGTTATTATTCTGTTGCTGTGGAACACAAAACAGAGAAATGAGAAACAGAGGAAATAGGTTGTTGCCAACATTGTTGAAGTTCAGTGTGTGCTTTTCCCCCCACAGAGTGATGGGGAGAGTTGATAATAGAAGGTGTTCCTGACTTTGAGGAGTTCACAGTCTATACATGGTCATCTGCATAAGTTTCAGTCATGCAACAATGAACACAGCAACAGTGAAAAAAGAAAGAGTGGTCTCTCTAAGGGAAGTTAAGATTTCTATCCCCTGTAAACAAGCCTTCTCTGATCTCTAATGACAGTGGACTCTGCCAAAATGAAGCATCTAATCCTGGGTGTCTCTAAGGAAAGCTTTCACCATAGCAAAATCAATTAGAACTTCCCAAATGTTTTGAGAGTCTGTTTTGACACATTTTGTCTTTTGTGTGGCATATAAATATACATAAGTTTCTCTCTGTTTCTGTTACTGGGTTACACAAAAATACCTGGATGTGTTTTTTCTAGAGGGTACGTTGGGATGACCTGATTTGAGGTAGAGGTTATGTTATCATTTAAATTTACTGTTGGCAGGCTGGGAAGACATCCCAAAGACATAGGTTATCATCCTGGAGAACGCAGTTTAAGTGCTGATCATAAGAGACATGCTATAGATCTTAAGATGCTACAGGGTGAGGAAATAAACAATGATTTATAACAGAAGCCTCTATTTGAAAGTCACAAGGGCAGACACCTGGAATTACAGGTGCTGATTTGTGGTCAAACTGTTTCTCACATGGGCAACTCTAGAAAGACAGAGATGTTAATAGAATGTTCGCTAAGAATTTCCCAAGCAATGCAGAGGACTAAGTTGTTTTGAATGCATTTCTCTTTTTATACATACACCAAATACAGTATAATTGGGTCCAAGAATAATGCAGCATGGACTTTTACTATATCTAAAAATGAAAGAGAGATTATTTTCTTGCTTTGAAGAAAAAAACAAAATGTTCTTGAGTAGCTCTATAATATCTGTAAAGAACATAATTAATAGATAATTAGGCAACACTATGTTATTTGGATCTCACTTTTTTGGATTTACTTAAATTTATTGTTGTGACATTGGCTAATAAAATTATATAGGTTTCAAGTGTACAATTCTATGACACATTTCCAGTCAAATCTTCTTCCATCACCAGGTCTCTCTTTGAATATTTTGGACATAGTATTCTCAAAGTACATATGTTGCTGAAATGTGGACACCACTCGGGGGCTATTAGAGACATGGTAGGAAGATGACAATTAAAGAACTAAAGTAGATGGAATCTCAGCTCAGGTGGAACCAGTCAAATGAGAATTAGAGACAATTAAGGACATAACATTGAGGAAGTGGCTTTGACAAACAGCAGCCTGAGAAAGCAGACTGGGCAGCAGCAACCAGGAGGAGTATGGGGAGCCTGTGGCATCTCCCAAGTGGAGTGAGGAGACCATCTCACAAAAGTAATGGAAGTCAGGTAGGGGTGACATATGTAGTCATTGAATTTATCAGTGAAATTACTGCACTGTTGTTAAAGCAGTTCTAAGGCCCAGTGAGGAAAATTGTGAGTCTGGGGTGGACTGGCTGACGTTGAGGGTGAGAATCTGAAGACAGAAGGAAAGCAAAGGAAGGACACATTATTTGTAACCACAGAAGGCTTGAGGTATTCTTTAACAAAATGGCTGGAACTGTTTTTTAAAGAATAATGACATAAGCCCTTAGAACTAGAAAATGTATGTGAAAGAGCAGAAAAAAAAATATTCTCAATCAACTCTTATAAGACTTTGACAAGATTAATCTGGTTCCTTTCATATTCATACGTTTTTTGTTCTTAAGAATAATGCAGTTTACATAAATATCAATTCTTGTTAGCATTGCTTTGAATGACTTCAGCCCTAATGCTTTACTCATATTTGCTTCTTTGTTATAAATTACATAATTCTTTGAAATTACACTTACAATAATACCCTAAACATATCATGAGCTATACTTGTGTAACTTTTTCCTGGTACGAGATAGCTAGTTTTATAAGAATGATTTGGAATTGAGGTCATTTTGTATGTGAATATTAGTGCGTCACTTGTTTTGTAGGCTAGTGTATCATATATTTATGGTATCTGGTGTGCACACTAAATAATAATTGTAGAACAAATTTAACTTATCTCCTATCTGACCAAGGTTTCTTATCTATTTTTTTAAAATAAACATTGAAAAATTATTAAGAAGCCATGAAAGCAGTGATAAAGGAAGACTGAAATAATTTGTTAGCTGTCTTTCTTAGTTTTCAAAGTGAACCAGCTTAACTCATAGGCTTTGGAGTGAAGCAAAACAAACACACTTGTTTAAAATTGAGGCTCCTCTGTGTTACACTGATTATATTATGTAACAGCCATGCACTTCAGTTATCTGTAAAATGTGGATGACCAATCCCATTGAATTGTAATAAAAATTAAGTTAGGCGATGCTACCCAGAGTGCCTAACACACAGTAAAAATAGCAGAAAGATGTCTTCAGCTGTAAGAAATAGAAGCCCCAATGACATCTATCTTGAACTCTTAGGGAATGTATTTCCTTGCACCGTTTGGAAGATGAGCCAGGGGTTCCAGCTTCCTTTCTCATAGTGGTACTTTCTTCCTGCGACCGCTTTGTCTTCAGGTGCCTCCTTCACCCTGGCTAGTACAGAAATCTGGCTTCCCATCCTCATACTCTGTCAGTCAGAGGAAGAGACATCAGAAACACAAACCTGCCCTAGTCAGGTTCTTTTTCCAGCATCCGCCCCTGCCGCCAACCTTCTTCCCATATGTCTACCTGACCTGAATTAGGTCACAAGCTCCTTTCTTCAGCACTTCCACCAGCCAATGAAGGCCCTGGTCTAACATTGGCTAATGTTCCTAAACCAATTATTGCAGAGGTTAGGGGGTTATCCTTTGTTCAGTCAGGGTCACCTTTGGAGCTGGTGGTTAGGTCACGGTCCCCTGAATCACTGTATAAAAGAGGGAAGGATCCTGCCCTAGCTGGTTTGGCTCAGTGGATAGAGCATCAATCTGCAGACTGAAGGGTCCCGAGTTCGATTCATACCAGTTGCGGCTTGATCCCGGCCTTGGTCAGGGCACATGCAGTAGGCAACCAATCAATGTATCTCTCTCATATCAATGTTTCTCTGTCTCTCCTTCCTCCTTTCCACTCTCTCTAAAAATCAATGGAAAAATATCCTCAGGTGAGGATTAACAAAGGTGTGTGTGTGGGGGGAAGAAATAGAGGGAAGGACCCTTAAAAAAAAGAGTTCAGTGTGGAAAGGATAGCAGGGTGCTGATTAGGCATCTAAATAATAGCTACAATGCAGCTCATCTTGGGTTTCTCTTCTGTCCCACTAAAGAGTGAAGCCAAAGGGCTGGGCCTACCTGAGCTGATGTCACTCCATGTCCTGGATCAGATATCTCAGTGGTCTTGAGATTCTTTGCCCAATACTTACCTTGGTATCTTTGCCCTGTGCTCATTACCTGTTTTGGCACTTGAATACTCAATGAGATCATAGAATGAAATTAGTTTCGTGCAAATGCTTTAAAACATATAAAGTTAAATAAGGTATTTATCTAGAAAGGTAAACTGATTCCACAGGTGTGCCTTTGTTACATTATTCTCCTACAAATGCCAGATTATTTTAGGACTTCACAGTGGACAATGAGGAATAGAATTTATAAATTGTCAAAAAATGAGCTAGAGCCTGGCCAGTGTGTCTTGGTAGTTGAGCATTGATCCATGAACCAAGGTCACTGTTCCATTCCCAGTCAGAGCACATGCCCGGGTTTTGGGCTCCATCCCCAGTGTGGGGCATGTAGGAGGCAGCCCATCAGTGATTCTCTCATTTTGATTTTTGTATTTCTCTCTCTCCCTTCCTCTCTGAAATCAATAAAAATATACTTTAAAAAAATAGACCTAGAAATTAAATGTCCCTGCTAAATCATGCACCTAGCCAGTAATCTAACATACAGAATACAAATAGAAGATAATGTCTATGGAGACATTATATTTTGCTAGAGGCAGTCCAGGTGCTTGTGTGTGTGCATGTGTGTGTGGTATGGAGATAACATGGTACCAGTGAAGTATTTACTATCCTCATGTTTTGTTTAGGGCATCAACTACAGGCAGTTGTTTGATGATAACGGGTCTCCTTACCATCAAACACTTCGGGTCCTGTCTGTTTACATTTTACACTTTACCTTTACCCACATCTCCAGCCAGAAGTCTTTATTCTGTGAAAATACTATTATAAATACTTTATTAAGCAAAGTGATGCCCAAATTTTAAAGATTTGATAAATCGGTTTTCATGATAGGAATATAAAAATGAGTATAACAAGTTTTCTGCCCCAAGGAGCTGAGAGACTAATTTGAAATATTCATGTCTAATTATTAACTGCCTTCTAATATGATAGGTGGTATAAAAAAAAGCATGTAGATGTGTACACGGTGCCAAGAAAGAAATGTCTTTGTATGGATCATCATACCATATCTACCTATATGCCTTCATTGATAGCATCAGATCTTGTGGAAAACTGGAAGAAATGATTTCTCTTTAATGAAGAGCAGTGAGTGAGTTTGTAAACAAAACAAAATATACCAATATACTTAATAGGAAACATTTAAAAGTCATTGTGGCATTCTTAGTGTTCCTTTAAAAAATTCTAGCATGTCAAAATAGGATTGTTTCTTGTATTTTTTTCAAGAGATTGTGTTCTTTCTGGCAAAATAATACATGCTCATGAACAGTCAGGCTAGATAAGACTGAGATGGGTGAAATACATATTAATTAGCTCATCTGATTGTCAGAGGAAGTTTCCTTTCATACATGAGCTGTCATCAACTTCTGAAGTGTTCTTCAAAGGTCCTTGAAGTTACACTGATTCCCTACCCACTATTTTTTTGTTATAAATATATGCTTTATCCATTATCTAATTTCCTTTTCACTGCTAACATAGCATTTTATGAAGCATTTTTACAGCCTCCCACAAAATATCTTTTATGAGCCTAATGTAATCCTGCTATTTCAGTGCAAGGCTGAGGCCTGGGGGCTCACTGAGAACTTCATCCTTGTCATCTCTAGAGACTAAATCTGCAGCCCTTGTTTGACTCTCAGCTGTGTGTGACTCTCAACACCTGAGTAACCCCACATCATCACCTGTCAGGTGGGGGTCATGCTTACTGCCCCACTCACATTTAGTACTGTTACTCAAAAGCACATAATTGAATATTAAAACCACTATATGTGTGTATGTGTATATATGGATAATTTTCTCTGGAGAACCTTGAGCAATTATATATCATATATATTATAAACACATCTATGTATGGGTATAGATATTAATGATATTACAAAATAATTGTTTTATATTGATCCTGATCTTAGTTGTTGCATAGAAAACTCCAGAGATCCAGAGGTACTACACATTTTCTCCTACCTCCGGAGATTAGCAGTAGGTAGAGACTTGGGTGTAGTGTATAATTTATTACAGCTTGATTGGGAATGGGCTCATATAGTTCTGATTTTTTCAGAAAAATTTTAAGCTACATGGAATGGCCACATATATCTTAAACTTATGAATTTAGAGTAGGTAATTATAAGAGTGCAGCACTCATTCCACAGTTTATGAATTTGGAAATTTTCTCTAAATCCACAACTTGGTTTTTGAAATACTGAGAACCAAGTCTTTATGAGTAGAAATAGAAAAACATTAAAAAATATTTTCATGTCATTTCAAGATATATTCATGAAGTACATTTTTAACCCAAAGAAAATAAACTAGGTGTTCATTTATATGTACGTATATGTGTACATATGTGTAGGTACATATATATTTGTACATGTATACACTTATATACTTTTTGTCCCAACAAGCATTTGACTTTTTTTAATATAAACTAACAGGAAATCATAGGTTTTAGTTACTATAACTAAGACTTTGTAATGGCCTATGATATTAACCTCTTTATAGTTCAATTATACAATACTGTGTCCCTATAATTCTTAAAGGTCAGAGATCTCCAGAGAGAAACAACCAGTAGGACAGAGAGAGAAAGAAAAAAGAGATAGAGAGAGAGAGACAGAGGGAGAGAGAGAGACACAGAGAGAGAGAGACAGAGAGAGAGACAGATGAAAAGGGAGAGGGAGAGAGCACTACAGAGTCTTGGCACAGGTTGTTCCTTCTACAAGGAATGCTTTTCGCATCACCAGTTCAGTCAGATCACTACTGTTTTTCATCTCTAAGTTAATTTACATGTTTGTTTTTCAGGGATATAGAGTGCCTGCTAGACACTCTTATGGTGCCTCCTCTTGCTATTCCTAATGCATAGTTTACAGCATTTATAATATTAGTAGTGGCCCGGTGCACGGATTCATGCACCTTGAAAGGAAAATAATTAGAAGAAATATTTTAAAATTGCTATTTGCCCTTTCTCTGTAATGGAAGTGTCAGAGCCACCTCTGCTCACCATCTGCGGGGCAATTGGGCCCTTGCCCAGCTCCCTCAGTGCCTTGGAGCTGAGTGGCCCCACCCCCCACCGCTGCCACTGGTCACCTCTGCAGGGCGATTGGGCCCATGCCTACAACTGCCTTGGCCTGGAGCCACCTGCTCACCTGCTCCACCATCCCTCTGCAGCCCAGCTCTCCACAGGGCCCATCAGAGCCAGCAGGCCTCCACTGATGCCTGCCATGTTCCGCGCCACACCCTGGTGGTCAGTGCAGGTCACAGTGAGTGGTCAAACTCTCAGTCTACCTCCTGGTCAAGGGGACAATTTGCATATTGGGCTTTTATTATATAGGATTTGACAAATCCTCTGTAATGTTTATCTCCTCAACTAGACTCTAAGCCCCCTCATGGCAATGACCATGCCTATCTACCCTCCATTATACCACAGAGTCTGTCCAAGAGCCTATAGCATGAAAAGTATATGTTTAATTAAAGAATACAGTAAAACTCTCAGTGGCGGTACTATGAAGCCTTGGCCACAGAAACAAATCTATAGATTCTTCAAAGTAATGTGTAGCTTAAACTATATTGCTGGATGTCAAGGTAAATAAGATAATTGAGAGAATGAAATGGGAATCTTCTGACTATAAAATGGATGTGGTATTTTAGCACTGTCATTGAAAAATTTTCACCAAACCCCCTTTTATTTGGCTGCCATATGTGAGTGTCAGTGTATGGAATATAGAACAGTTAGCCTGATTTGCATCTACTTTGTTAGGCGGAAAACACAGTTTCCATCTTTCTTCAGTATCTCTGACTGCCTTCCCATGGTCTTTTTCAGTGGCTCCTCCTTGGCAGTGCATCCTTTAAGCCTAAATGTTCTCCACTTACCCTTGTTTTCTGAGTGTTCAAGTAGCTCTTTCTGGTGATGTCAGCTACTGTCACAGCATCACCTATCATCAATAAGTAAAATGCTCCAAATCTATAATTCAAGCCACATCTTTTGAGTCCTGAATCTGCATTTTCTTTGTGATCTTGACTCAGATGTTCTGCATCCACCTGAGACGTAATCTGCCCTCTAATTAAATTCAGGATAACTCTGCTCCTTTTCCTTGTCCTTCTCCGATATGCTCTGCATTAACTCATGGTATCATGGTTATCAAAGCCAAAAAAGAAGAAGAGGAAGAGGAGGAGGAAGGAGGAAGGAGACCCATTTTCCATCTTCCCTAACACATTTGCTATGACCAAGAGAAGGCAGAGTTGCAACTTGTGATCTCAGGATGCCTGGTCTGGTCAGCTGCGCCAGCTCAGGCTCAGCTGTCCTGAAATCTGGATGGGAAAAGAAAGCCCGTGCCAATGCTGTTCTGCAGGATAGAAAAATCCTGGGGCTTGGAAGCATCCCAGGTTTCTGCAGAGAAAGCTCATTCTGGGCTGGAGATCCTTGTGGCCACTGGCATGAGATGGATACCAGGAGGAGAGAATCCATGAGAGAACAGTCTCCAGAAAACAGAACCCAAGAGGCTTGCAGAAGAGGTGGACGGTGCTGGGTGAAAGAGGTCTCTTGGTATTTGGTTAGTGCTGCACTCCTGCCTTTGGACCAGGTGGTACCAGAGGCACAATGTGTGTCATTTCTGTGCTTTCCCACCTGCTGCCTGAGCCCATGGAGAAGCTTCTGTGTTTGTAGTGTGTGAGCCCAGGTCTCTGCATCATGCATATGAGCCATGTGTTGCTCTAATCTGCAATAATTCAGCCAGTCCAGAGAAGTCTCTTGAGTACATGAAAAATCTCCAAATTCTTACTTCCAGGTGCAGAGTGTTGGGAACAGATAATGTGAGAATTAAACTTCATATAGGAACATTTAAAAATCAATGCCCTAGTCAGTGGTTGGCAAACTCATTAGTCAACAGAGCCAAATATCAACAGTACAACGATTGAAATTTCTTTTGAGAGCCAAATTTTTTAAACTTCTTCTAACGCCACTTCTTCAAAATAGACTCGTCCAGGCCATGGTATTTTGTGGAAGAGCCACACTCAAGGGGCCAAAGAGCCGCATGTGGCTCACGAGCCATGGTTTGCCAACCACCTAGGTTGAAGTGTGTAGGAAGGCTGCAGGGTGGCATTCATTACAAAGCTATCCTTACAGCCCAGTTCGGGACTGCTGCCTAATGGAGGTCAAAACCCCAATTTCATCTTTCTGCCTCATTTGCATGGGTATATTTGCCTTGTCTGTTAGCACTGTGCACATGGACATGGACCTGTTGGTCTCTGGTGGTGCCTCAGAATCTTTCTCCCCCAAGAGCTTGTGCCCCCTTTGTATACTCTTATAGGGTGCCCCCCTACATGCATACACACTTTAACAACTGATACTTCACCTAATTTTCACTCCTTTTTAGCCTTAATTTATTTGAAATAATGGGTGAAGTCTGACTATGCTTTGAACAAAGAAAATTTATCCTAAAGTATCACTAGAATTTTTTTTATGGGGATACATAAAAGAAAAAGTTTATGATACTAAACCAGCAATAGTCAACAAATTGAGGGCATACAAATATCAAGCAAAATGATTCTTGTTGTGATTCCATTGCTTTGTGTCCCTCTCATCAGTTTGAAAACAGGCATTGACATGCTCACACACAAAAAAATTATTTTTGTAGAATCTTTTAAATTTTGAAAATGAACTGTATTTTAGTAAACACTAACTTTATAATCATTTAAAGTGAGTATACAATTTTGGGACATCCTGTATAAGTCCATAGTTGGATTATTGATATGTTTAGATTATTGTATGGAGGGATTTTGTTAATTTGTATATCACTTTAAAATAGCAGAGATTTTAAGAATAATACTGATGAACTCAGTATCATATAGTAATGTCTCAATGACATTATTCTACAATCAATTCATTTTCACATGTTTCTCTGGGGGCAGCCTGTATTAGCCCAGTCCATTTGCAACCAGATTGCAGTTGGGAAGCCTAACTCTTGTTCAGCAAACCCCTAATGTTCCTGGGCCTCCCTTTTAGGAATGGAGACAGAGTCAGGATGGAGGGTTCCATTAAGAAGAAAAACATTTAAATCTAAGTCTTGCATCTGAGAGGAGAAACTTGTTCTTTGAGTCAAAACTCTATTGTTGTGCTAATAAAACAATGATATTCAATACCTTTTAAAATCTGCTTCAGTCTTCTGGTAGACCAAATCTGCCCATCGTTTTGTGTGTGTGTGTGTGTGTGTGTGTGTGTGTGTATATATCTATATATCTATATATATCTATATATATCTATAGATATATATAGATATATATATATATATTATTGATTTCAGAGAGGAAGGGAGAGGGAGAGAGAGATAGAAATATCAATTGATTGGCTGCTTCCTGCACACCGCCAACCCAGGCATGTGCCCTTGACAGTAATTAAACCTGGGATCCTTCAGTCTGCAGGCTGATGCTCTATCCACTGAGAAAATGAGCTAGGGCTTGAATCTGTCCATCTTTATCATCACTCCTGACTCCTCACAGATCAAAGATCAATGCCTGATATGTGGTAGATGCTCAATAAATGTATTAGATTAATTGGGAAAAATCACAACCAACCAGCGCCTTTATATTTCCTCATCTCTGTATCTGTACTCATACTATTTCTTATTTATAATGCCTCTTATTTCTTTTTTTCCCCTTTTAAAATAGGTATGTATCCCAACCATATAACCTATATTGTCACTTCCATAGGAAGCCTTCAAAGACTTTTCCAGCCAAGCCTGTGTCATGAATCCCTCCTTTTGGGGGGCTTTCATAGAATTATTTGTAATTTGCACCTCTATTGGTCTATAAATGTTTTCTAACTAGTATTTTAAACACACACACATTATTAGCATATCTACATCCTTGAGTAAATACATTAAACTATTCTTTGTCTCAGTAATTAAAAATCACCTAAAATGTAGAAGCTATTTTATAAACAATTAACAGAAAAAGGGAGTTCTTCTTATAATATTAACTGTTGAGAAAAATGTATGCTAACTTTTCTATTGCCATTGGTGGTTCCTAGATGCTTTAAATCTAACATATATAACTAATCCTCTGCAATTTGTGTCCCCACACATGATCTAATTTCAGTAAATGAAGAGAGGATGTGTCATGCATAATAGGCAATGGTATACTGGTGAATATTTAACAACTGGCTCCTTCCCTCAAATTTAAAAGCCCTGGTTGGTAGTGTTTGCTGCTTTATATAGTATTAAATATACCCACCATGGTGGATTCCTGCTTACCAATACGACATTTCTGACACTGGAGTTGAGATATATAGTGACACAATCATCTATAGGGTTTCCACAGAAGTTGTACACATGCACTTTGAATAATTATAAAGGCAGTGTTTATTAAAATACATTTCATTTTCGAAATTGAGCTATCAGCTGTTAAAGTGTGTGTGTATTTTGGGGGGACACCCAGTAGTACCTCCACCATACAGGTACAATATTTGTAAATAACTTTAAGGACATAATAAAATGTAGTCTCTAATGAGGGGCATGATTAACAACTGTCTTGCAAATTCCTGTAAATTTAGCTGTTAGCACTGAGAGCTGATATGGTTTGTCTCCAGACATCAGTAGAATGGATTATCGCTTATTCAAATTATAAAATCACCCTGAAGAATGCAATAAGAATATCAACTTATAAATAATTTAAAAAATAAATTGATTATATGTCTGTTATCAAGAAACATATTATATATTTTATTTCACCTGTATTATTCCTGAAAAATCTGTTATTTCAAGATGTTATATGAACCATTAAAATCATGAGACAATGATTCAAATCTATCAATAATGCATTTATCAAGTTTTATGATTGTACAAAGAAGGTGTACCTGGAAAATATGTTAGTACAGGACATTATGGTGATCAAGAGTGGTATTATTCTTTAAGAGAAATATTAAACTTTTAGGAAGATCTGGATAAATTGATTCTCATACCCTCATTGTCCACTAATTCACAGGCCAAAATGATGGTACATCATAGAGCTAAGTGTCTTATGCAAGTGCTTATAGCATTTGGCAAGAGCACTTCTGCAAAAGGCAGGTGGAAATCTACTCACTGAACACCAAACTGGCCTATGCTGAGGTTACCTGCTAGGAATTCCTTAAACTAGCGCCTGTTCTCATATCATCACAGATATTCAAAATAGTGGTTTACTAAACTTTGTCTTTGTATGCATATTTCATGTTCCTATAATGCCACATAATAGTTGAGGCATTTGGTGATTCCAAATACAATATTTGTTTGTGGACACAGCTCTGGCTATGATTTTGCCCAATGGCTATTCCTGAAGTATAGTTGATCCTTGCTGTTCTGTTGGATATTGATTTATAGTCATGCTTTTTCATCTGTGCAGATGTAAGTGGTAGTTGCTGAGGCCTTTATATAAAGCAAATTTGCTATTACTGATACATAGTTTAAAAATATTTCACTATGTAATTTTATTAACCAATGTCATGGCAATAAATTATTGTTTTGTAAATGCAAGTACAAAGCTATTTCTCACTATAACCCATCAATTTCTCTAGGACATTCATTCTAGTTTTTTTTTAAACATTCTTTATTATCCACAAATTCCCATTGCTAAACTTTACTGAGAAAATAAGTTACTGCTTTAATTTGGATTTCCTTAAAAAATAACAACAAAACCCCACATTTCATTAGCATTGTAGCATTGAAAGTTATCCTTGTATTATCTAACATTTATGGAAGTGATCGATAAATCAAATTGTAGGTCAATGTTTTTAACTCCTTGAGCTATGTTCCAGTGTAGCATCATACTCTAGAACAGAGGTGAACAGAGGTGGGGAACCTTTTTTTTTTTTTTTTTTTTACCAAGGGCCTTTGGATATTTATAACATCATTCAAGGGCCATACAGAATTATCAACTTAAAACTTAGCCTACTATATTTGACCAATTGATTCACCCCTAATGCGTTGGCAGGGCCAGACCTTATATGGCCCAGGGGCCTGATGTTCCCCACCCCTGCTCTAGAAAAAAAGTCCTTAGAATAAACACTAGGATGAATTCTGCTGTATATACATATATTCAACCTATATCTATCTGGAGTTAAGGTTAGTGTAAGCAAGATGTAACGTTATTATGTAGAATGTTAGTTAAATCTACAGGGCATATTAAGAGAATGGATGAGAGGAAACCAGCTGCTTTATGACAAGCTCAACTGGGGTGAAACTCTACAAGGACACAGAAGCACAATGCCTGCCTCTATAGCAGGCTGTGTAATAATGAGAGGAGAAAGCAACAGGCAGAATTGCAAATAATCAGCAATCAGAGTAGTCTTGATTAGAAAGAGTACGTAGACTATGAGATGATGATGCATAATCTACAAACACAATCACTTTTTATAAACACAGCTACACTTACAATCCAAGAAGAGCACTTCCAAACAATTTTTGGCCATATTCAACCCCTCCCCCCAATACCATAAAAGAGAGAAAATAGGAAAAGAAATTGATGAGGGGTCTGATTGGAACATGGGTTTGGGGGCTAGGCAGCATGGGTTTGAACATGAGCTCTATCCTTTGTTTGCCTCTGTGACAAAGGGAAATAGCTTCACCTCTTTAAGTCTCTTTTCTCATTTGTGAAGAAAGCCTTAGTACATAAATATTTATCACAAACCTAAAAAAATGTAGGTAATATAGATTAGAGATTTTAGATGAAATATAGGAGTTTGTCCAGAAATAGAAAACAACAGTTGGTTAAGAAATATATACAACTGGCTGGTTGGCTCAGTGGTTTAAGCATTGGCCTGTAGAATGAAGGGTCTCGGGTTCGATTCCTAGTCAAGGATAAGTACCGCAATTGCAGGTTCCCTAGTCCCAATAGGGGTGCATCCAGTAGGGGTGCATGCAGGAGGCAGCCAATCAATATCTCTCTCTTCTCTCTCTCCCTCTCCCCTCCCCCTCTCTCTTTCTCTCTGCCTCTTCTTTCTCCCTCCCTTCCACTCTCTTTCGAAATCAATGGAAAAATATCCTTCGTTAAAAAAAAAAAAAAAAAAAAGCCCTACTGCTGTTGCTCAGTGGTTGAGTGTCAACCCATGAACCACGAGGTCATGGTCAATTCCTGGTCAGGGAACATGCCCAGTCGGGGGATCGCAGGAGGCTGCCAACCAATGATTCTCTCTCATCATTGATGTTTCTGTCTCTCTCTCCCTCTCCCTTCTTCTCTCTGAAATCAATAAAAAGAAAAAAACAAATATATACACAGATAAACAGAATTATCCCTAAGTAGCAGTGTATGATATGTGATATGTTTTGAGAAAAACAAATTTTTTCTAACAAACAAAGAAATGCATGACTTAGTTCTGAAATGCCCACTACAGGATTTCCTGCATTTTATTAGAAAAGTAGAACAGAATAGATGCAGAGACATAGAAGCATGGAATGGAACAGACTGACGAATTTCAGAGGGATGGCAGGGGGAGGGTGAAGGATTAACTGGGGAATTTATATGCGTACTAGAGGCCCAGTGCACAAAATTTGTGCACTGCGGGGGTGGTGTTCCCTCAGCCCGGCCTGTGTTTTCTTGCAGTCCAGGACCTCTCTCTCCTTACCGCCTGCTTGCTCGCTGCTCCTTAGTGCTGCTATGGAGGCAAGAGAGGCTCCCGCCACTGTCGCTGTGCTCATCAGCCATGAGCCCGGCTTCTGGCTGAGCAGCACTCCCCCTGTGGGAGCGCACTGACTTTGAGCGTCTCCCGCTCAAAGGTGGTCAGTGTGCATCATAATGACAGGTTGTTCTGGTCATTCTGCCATAATGGTCGCTCAGGCTTTTATTATATAGATATGCATAGCCCATGAACACAGACAATAGTATGGTGGAGGCTTGGAGGAGGTCAATGGGAAAATAAAGGGGACATCTATAATACTTTCTACAATAAAATAAGCTTTAAAAATAGTAGACAATACAGGAATCGCCTGAAGAGCTCTATGTGTAAGTCCAGAGCAGTGGTTCTCAAAGCATGCTTTCTGGACCATCAGCATCAGCATCAACTGGGTACATATTAGTAATGTAAGAAGGTGGGTCTCACCCCTGACTTAGTAAATCAGAAACTCTGAGGGTGGCATCTGGCAATCTGTGGTTTAACATGACCTCTAGGGGATTTTTATGTACACTAAGTGAATGAGAGCCATTGGCCTTTACCAATTAAACTACAATCTTTAGGTGGATCCTATGCAGCGCCAAAATTGAGGAAAAATTGAGAATTACTAAAAAAATATATCTTCTTTAGATGGTACTTGTTAAATTAGTAAACAGAGAAATATGTGCATTTTATATCCATTCACCCAGTTATATGGGTTTATTTTCAGAATGATTGTCTCTAAGCAGAAAGCAAGGCCTTGGGGAACAGGATGTATATAGTACAAGGAAACCAGGAGATGGAAAAGACTGAGAAGTGGGCAGTACCCTTGTAGAACAATACTGAAGACTTGACATAGTAAAAAAAAAAAAAAAGTCTTGAGAGGCATGGAGAACTTATATGGGTGTTTAAATGTGAATACTGTTTTTGTCTTGTGTGTACCATTGTGCAAGTTTTGAATAAGGTGAGGTAATGCTAAAATCGCCCTGGCTATGTTGCTAAATTGGTTGAGTGTCATCCCATGCACCAAAAAGTTGCTGGTTTGATTCCAGATCAGGGCACTTGCCCAGGTTTGGGGTTCAAACCCCAGTAGAGGGCATGCAGGAGGCAGACAATTGATGTCTCTCTCTTACATTGATGTTTCTCTCTCTCAAATCAATAAAAACATATTTTATAAAAAAGTATAGCAAGAATCAAAAGACTATCACATAAAAAAGCATACAACTATAGCACACTCTCCAGTTTGATATTATCATTTCAGAGTAAAGGGCAAACAATACCATTAAATTCAGCATTAGTAAAAGTAGTTAATTTGATTATAACATCCTATTATTACGTCTATTTATCAATATTTTAAATCCAATTTTTGAGACATGATTGCATTTTCTTCTTAATTAGCACCTTCTTCCAAAATGATCTTGATTTATATTTGTACAAATCTAGACCCTAGATAGTTGGTTTCAAAATATAGTCTGGTCTCTGAACATATTAAGTCAAGTACTTCTTCTAGATTTAGAAATGGTAGCCTATTAGTACTTAAACTTATTTTTGAATTAGAATATGTTCTGAAAATGTTGTATTCCCAGAGTAATTATGTTCTTGCATTGATCCCTGGGTATTCCAATGCTGTTTACACATTAATTTAGTCAGTCTCTTATAGGTTTAAGAAGAAAGCATATTAATGAAAATGAGATATTACCACCCTGTGGGATTTGAACCAGGAATTTAAAACAGGCTTAAAAAGCATCAAAAAATGGAAGCATAATTACCAATAAAACTTTTAATGATTTTAAGGAGCATTAAAATGATATTGTGAATCTATAAGTAAAGCTGTTTATGTATTTTGCTTTGGACATTAACTACTAAGGTATTAGTTGGGATAATATTTTATTTTATTCCATTATTTATAGGAATGCTGTGAAGGAAAAATATTTCTTAAAATTTGCTAACTCTTCATAAGTAAAAGTAATTGAGACCTAATATCAGAAATATCTGAGGGGGGAAAAAAGCAGATTAATGGATACTGAACTGCGACTCCTTTAATGCTGCAATTTTAAGATTTTTCTGAGAAGTAAGGCTGACTATTTAAAGTAATAGTACAAATTTATCTTTTGTATCGTATATCTCCATTCAGTGAGAAGAACTTTTGTTGAAACTGCAAGGAAATACATAATTACAGCTCTGGGAATAACCTTGGCATGTTTTACACAAATGTGGGTTTTTCATCTGTATTGTGCCTTCAGCATACCTAAATGCCCAAACAGACTGTCCTTGCCTGGAGCCTCAGGGCATGGTTAGTCTGTCCTCAGGCCAAATGGAAAGTAGATTTGGGAAAAATCACCTTTCAAACCATTCAATGTGAAGATCTGTTCCACCTCCCCTGTTCCCTGCTCATATGTTCATAACACAAAAACACTCTTCTTATCCATAGATGAGGAAAGGGGACAAATGTATGTTTCACACTTTCTTAAAAGTAAATGAGAGGTTTTAATTTTAGTGTCAGAAGATAGCCCACACTTTATTGTGAGTTCAACCGAGGAGTAGCTTCCAGCACAAATGTCAGGATTGGACCACCTCCTTAATCAGCGAATTCACTGGGCCATCTCCTGGGTCTCCATCCCCATCTAGTAGTTTCTAGGAGCCTCATTTTGAAATATCTTGTTTTCAGTCTGTCCCAAGCTGTTACTTAATCTCCCAAGTATTTTGTTGATAGGGCTTTAAACTGCTGTTAAATAATAGGATGTATAGTGTGTGAAGATTAAATTAGAATTTTCTTTTTTTTAACATTAATACTAGAGTAGCTCCTAGTAGATAGGGCACTTAATAAAAGTAGTTATTACTATTGAAGATGTGATTTATATTCTTAATGTTATAAAATGATATACTCTCTTCAAATGCTCACATGAACTGTCTCTCACGGTGCACATATTAACAGCAAAATTAGTTTTCATGTCGGAGACAATAAGAAATGAAAGGGAAAAACCTGATAACCGTGGTTTTGAACTCTATATCCAGTCATTTGCTTTCCTCCATTTCTTTCATTTGTGACCTGTTTCTTTGTCTCCACATTTTGGCTGCTTCCCTGAGTTGATAGAGTGGCTTTGTGTGCTAGGTGTCTTATAGGGCCCAGTGGCTCAGCTTGCCCAGTTACCTGAGGTGGACACTCTTGGTGCATGCCTTTGTGGGCTGTATGCACAATCTTGTTGTAGGTAAGCCTTGATTGTTGTTAGTATCACTGGGGGAATTGACCTCCAGGCTAATTGGCTGTGAGGATCAGCTGTGTCTACCCTGAGAGAACTGTGCTGGAGACACCCTTATGAGATAAGACTTGCTTCAGTTGGGCTTTGGTGCTCACTGAGTCTGCCCCCTGTTGTGTCCCTTATGGATCTGAGGAGTTGTGATCTGGATGATCCCACTCTGATCCCTGGGTACACTGGCTCTTGGATCTCCAAGGAGGTGCTAATTTAGCCTCTGCTTGAGGCCACCCAGCAGGAGCTACAGAGAGATCTGCAGATTCCTCTTCTTTGTTTGGGTTTTGGAGGTGCCCAGATGAGGCCCAGCTGTGAAGCAATGTAAGCTGCTGCAGAGCCTTGGGCCTTCTTTTGGATGTTCTTGGTCTCACTGACTCAGCTATAGTTAAGTTTAAAATTCAAAGGACCAGGACGTTCATGTGCAAAAGACTCAGCTCTCAGCTTGGATGGGGTGGAGTCTCATGGCAGAGCAAACAGCTATGGCTTCATGGGGCTGGATCACAGGGCGGGGCAAACAGTGATGACTTCCCATCAGCCCTGCCCTAAGAGGCCCCTAGTTCTCAGTGTCCTGCAGTAATTGCTGCAAGTACCTCTGAGAGTGAGCCACCCTCCAGTTTTGCCTGCTGCCAGACAGTCCAGTTTCTCCCCATATGAGTCTGGGTCCCCAGAGTCTCACCCAGAACTAGAGTTCAGAGCAGTCTGGAGCTTTTGTCTCCCTTTTGATTGAGAAAGCCCGCCACTTACTCAGTTGCCAGCCCTCTCTGCACACGCCTCCTTCCCTCTGCCTTCCACAGCTCCTGTGAGTCTCAGTGTGTTTTTCTCTTTCCTTCTAGTTGTAGAATTTCCACTCAGCCAGCCTTTATGTGGTTCTGGATGATGTCCATTTTGTCTTTTAGTTGTAGTTTTGAAATTGTTTTTCAAGAATTTTCTAGAAAAGGCCAATAAATTTAGCGAGGCCCTCGAGGATATGAAAAAAGACCAACTAGAAATTAAGCATACACTGACTGAAATAAAAAATAATATACAGAGATCTAACAACAGACTAGAGGATCGCAAGAATCAAGTCAAATATTTGAAATACACAGAAGCAAAAAACACCAAACCAGAAAAGCAAAAAGAAAAAAGAATCCAAAAATATGAAGATAGTGCAAGGAGCCTCTGGGACAACTTCAAGCGTTCCAACATCAGAATTATGGGGGTTCCAGAAGAAGAGAGAGAGGAAGATACTGAAAAACTATTTGAAGAAATAATGACCAAAAAATTCCCCCACCTGGTGAAAGAAATAGACTTACAAGTCCAGGAAGCGCAGAGAACCCCAAACAAAAAGAATACAAAAAGGACCACACCAAGACACATCATAATTAAAATGCCAAGAGCAAAGGACAAAGAGAGAATATTAAAAGCAGCAAGAGAAAAACAGTTAGTTACCTACAAGGGAGCACCTATAGGATTGTCAGCAGATTTCTCAACAGAAACTATGCAGGCCAGATGGGAGTGATAAGAAATATTCAAAGTGATGAACAGCAAGAACCTACAACCAAGATTACTCTACCCAGCAAAGCTCTCATTCAGAATTGAAGGACAGATAAAGAGCTTCACGGATAAGAAAAAGCTAAAGGAGTTCATCACCGCCAAACCAGTATTATATGAAATGCTGAAAGGTATTCTTTAAGAAGAGGAAGAAGAAGAAAAAGGTAAAAGTAAGAATTATGAACAACAAATACATATCTATCAACAAGTGAATCTAAAAATCAAGTGAATAAAAAATCTGATGAACAGAATAAACTGGTGAATATAATAGAATCAGGAGCATAGAAAGGGAGTGGACTGACAATGCTCAGGGGGAAAGGGGTGTGGTGGGTGCAGGAAGAGACTGGACAAAAAGCGTACCCCTATGGATGAGGACAGCGGGGGGCGAGAGGGGGGTCGGTAAGGGCAGAGGATGGGGTGGGAACCGGATGGAGGGGAGTTATGGGGGGAAAAAAAGGAACAATTGTAATAATCTGAACAATAAAGATATATTTTAAAAAAAGAAATGGAAGGGAAGAGGTTATTTCAGATATATACTTCCTTTAGCTAAATGATATTTTGAGAAATCTTTAAAAAAAGGAAAGGGAAATGTTCAACATGTATTTTTATTTCAAAAATATATGTTTAAAAAAGGGATACTACAAGTAGTTTAAGATCATAGAAAGAAAGCAGTCTAAGAAAATCTGATCAGAGTTTATGGGGGTGTGGGGGGTGTCCATTCTTTATTCTGAGGCCTTATTTTATTTATTTATTTATTTATGGAAATGAGCAAAAGAGCCAGACTGCAAGAGACAAAGAGTTGATAAGAGTTTTAAAAAATATTTTAAGATGCTATTTTTATTTTCTAAAAAGCATGATGATTGTCAACCCTTTGAGAAGGATTAAGATAGGAACCACTTATATCACTCATTTTTAAAAATTCTCACCCTAGGATATGTTTTGTTTTCTTTGTATGATTCTAGAGAGAGAGACAGGGAGAGGGAGAGGGAGAGGGAGAGGGAGAGGGAGAGGGAGAGGGAGAGGGAGAGGGAGAGGGAGAGGGAGAGGGAGAGAGAGAGAGAGAGAGAGAGAGAGAGAGAGAGAGAGAGAGAGAGAGAGAGAAACGCTGATGTGAGAAATATCTATCGGTTGCTTCCGTATGCAACTCAACCAGGGATTGAACCCATGACCCTTTGGACCATGAGAGGACAGCTCCAACCAACTGTGTCACACTGACCGGGGCAGTATCATTCATTTTAATAATCACATAATTTCCATCCCATCCATCCCCCAGTCTCCTACACACAGAGACAAATGCTTAAGAATTTATCTATTACTTTAGCCTTTCCTAATCTTAATGACAAAATTATTGTTATGGAAAACTCATAGATATTTTTGTGATGTGCCTTCTTCAGTTTACTTCCATAAACTAAATGATATTGTTCAATGTTTCTTAATGAGATTAACATTCATCAATGATATCTGGGGATACTTTTTCTTCCACTTACATACCTGGGCATATGTCTTTTTATTTTGCTGCAAAATCTTTTTTCCCTTCTGCATTGAAACTATTAGCTATACATGGTTTTGAGTTTTTGTGTTTTTTTGCTTTTCCACTTTCTACCAAGGAAATTCAGTAAGATGACAATTTATCAGGAGACTTGTAGGCAGGCTAATTGGCTTCAATCTACTTTTCTCTCTATATAATACTTTTTTTCCTTAAACAACTTTATGAGAAGTGCCAGACCATTGTGGATACATTATCTGGTTGCATCCACCAGGTATTAAAGTCTCCACTTTCCCAGTGAGACTCATTTGTTTGCAATTTCTTCCTTTATCACTGGAATGTTTTTCATGAACAAACACCATCATGGTGGCCACATGGAGACTCCGATATTTTTATTTTGGTCAAGAGTTCCCTAATTTCCTTCTTTAATTATTTCAAAACTCGAAGGTCTTCACTATATATCCATACTTAATCTGTTCACTAGACTTACATTATAGCTGTTGATGACACTAAAATCCAACATTCTAATAGAAATACAAGCCAAGTCACATGTGTGAGTATACATTTTCTAGTTGCCACACTTAAAAAATGATTTTAAAGAGGTGAAATTAATTTTATGAAAACATTGTGCTTAATCTAGAATATCCAAAATATTATCATTGGAACATGTAATATAATCAGTACAAAAATTATTAGTGGTATATGTGACTTTTCATAAAGGAATTCTTCCAATTTCAGGACATATTTTATACTTGCAACCTGTCTCAGTTGGAATAGCTCCATTTCAAGTGTTGATAGTAACAGTGGTGTGTGCTACTGTATTGGACCTTGCAGGGTCAATTCCAAAATAAAGAATATAGATTAGATGATCTTTATGGTTCCTTTCCTTTTACCTCTTACATTTTTTCCTATTGAATTATTTTTAGATCTTGAAACTATGTGTTGTAGGAAACAAATGGAAGGTGGATATCTCCCTAAAATTGTGGGTAGTAAAGAAAGAAGTAATTCATTTTTTTCTTATCAACAGCCATTTGCTTTTGGAAAGCATTCCCAAAGTAGATCTTTTGTCCTATTATTATCAAGGAATACCACTTATATCTCAGTTGATAACCTCCCTTTGATATACTTTAATACATTGATGAACTTTTTTAAATGATATCCTGTCAACCCTATTTAATTTTAAAGCAATATATTAATATTATTTCTGTTTTATTGTTAACTTTTCATTTTCTGCTAATTACTTAGAGTTCCTCTTGAGGATATATTTAAATAGTCATCATGGAAAAAAGATAAACCAATTAATAACTGACTAAATTATTTACTGTAATTCATGGAGAGACTTTATGTATTTTTTTAAATACATTTTTATTGCTATCAGAGAGGAAGGAAGAGGGAGAGAGAGTTAGAAACATCAATGATGAGAGAGAATCATTAATTGGCTGCCTTCTGCACATCCCCTACTGGACATCGAGTCCACAACCAGGGCGTGTGCCTTGACCAGGAATCAAACTGTGACCTCCTGGTCAATGCCCAACTACTAAGCCTCACTGGCCAACGAGACTTTACTTACCCAAGCTGTGTTTACGTGCTTCTTAACTTAAGAAGTTAAGGAAATGCATATAAATGTTAGGGAAATAAGAATTTTACTGATACTAGAAGTTCATAGACAAAGTTGATTGAGGAATTTAGGGACAAAAATGTTCTACATGGGAGGCTTAAATAGTTCCAGCAAAGCCAGAAACACCAAGAAAAATAAAAAAGAATACAGGAGACATGATTGGTTACTCAGGTGTGAAGAGGTGATGTAGTGATGGAGAAAAGGTTGATAGGCATGTCTGCTGGGGATTTACCCCGTAATATTATAACCATCTGGCTGATTGAAAAACCTGCAGGGAAAATGTTAAGGTAGAATTGTTGAATGTTGAACTTGCAATCTGTTTCTCTGCATGTCTATAAAAAAAGACAGCACGGTGTGGTCTGTAATAATGTATAGTCATACTGGAGAAGGTAACTAGCTCAATCACCATTCGCTACAGCAATCTGAAGTCATAAAATACCACACACTTGGGTGACCCAGGAAAATTGATGTTCAGTGGGGTACCGATACAGAAAATGGTGAACTGTGGCCATTATCATACAAATAAATAATAATAAAAAACTGGATGTTTTCATTTTAATTTTCTGTCCACTCCTCTACACATCCCACTAAGCTAGTGGCCTATATAGATATTTCACAGAATACACTCTCTCTCTCTCTCTCTCTCTCTAGTGGCCCAGTGTGTGATGTTGCGCACAGTAGGCTGTCCGCCGGCTCGCCCCCAGGAGCCTTCCGTGGAAGCTAGCAGGAGGGAGCCGCGTTGCTTCCATGAAGCCACACAGCTTCCAGGGGAGGCGGGAGTGAGCCGCCAGTGCCCGAGGGAGCTGGGAGCAAGTTGTGCTGCTTCTGCAGGAGGCAGGTGCCTCGGGGGGCGCTGACAGGTCTCACTACCATGCTATTGGTGTGGGTGCCCCTGGCAGGGGTGGTGGGGGAGGAGATCGGGAGTCAGAGGTGCAGGCTGCGGCTACCCCCGAGGCTGGGTGTTCGCCCTGTCCCCTTGGGGGCGCAGGGGCAGGGGTAGGGTGTCCCTGCAGGGGGATTGGAAGAGCTCCCTGTAGCCACTTTCTTCTTCCTTCTTTGCAGTCCAAGCTATCAGGTGCTCTCCTCAGACCCCTGGGAAATTGGCTCTGGCCGCCCCGCCCTTCCATAGCTCCCTACAGCCCCCCTCTGCTCTCCCCAGCTGCCCGCCTGTCAGGAGGCTGCTGGGGTGCCCTGGTGTGGGCAGCACAGTCCTGGGGCAGGGGGTGTGGGTGTGGGGAGCAGCTCCAGCAAAGTTTAGTAAACCCCAGGTCGTTGCAGGGATTCAACTGTGGGGCCGGGGGGATCTGCCTGGGCTGGACGAAATCGCACTAGACCCAGAGTCCTGCCCTGGGCCCCGCAACCCCACCTGCCCTGTGAACAGTTGTGATGTGATGGTGTCCCGGATTATTTGCATATTTCTCTATTATATGTATATTTCAGATTATATATATATATATGTATATTTTACAAAATATATATAATAAAACAACATTAGACCTTTTTATGAGAAAAGTTACAGGGAAATATTAACATTTTAATTCCACATACTGTAAGATTTTAATCTTGGCAATTTGACATGGAGAGTGTGTGGGGGCTAATGTAAGTAACCAACAAGAGTTGAACATCTTTTAAGTAACAACATTGTGTATGCTGCCTTCCTTACTTGGTCTCCATTAGTGCTAGGAAAAAAAAAAGGTGTGCTATTAAAATCTTCTAAAAGATAGGGACACAGACTGTAAAGAAATTAAATTGCACAGGATTCCACCTTTATTAACTGAATTTAAACTGAAAAAAACTAGATCCATGAGCACATTGCTTTCAGACCAGTTTAAGACTATAAATTTCCCTTCCAAGTTTGAGGAATTATCCCCCTAAAGAGAGGCACAGGACCTTTGCACCTTCTAGTGGATCACTAGATTCACAAGCATGAATACATGGTCCAGCCAGACTGTGGGGCCTGGAGTTTTCCCAATGAGACAGTAAATATGAAAACAAGGTAAAATCTACTCTGTTAAACAAGTACCACATTATAGTGAGGACATCTGTTGCAGGTCCAAGCTTTTGGTGTTTCATTCATATCTCAGCACCACACACCATTCCTGTACATCCCAACTGGAAGCGCCTGAGACTCTTCCCAAAGGCTTTTCTGGCCAAGGAGTCGGGCTCAACAAAGATCAAGCAGAAGGACCAGGAGTTCATATGGCGAGGTGCAGCCCTGCTCAATGACTGACAGCTTTGGTGGCTAAATATCCTCGTTGCTTTGTTCCTTGGTTGGGATGACACAGAGACAGTCTCCCAGAACTGTCCAGTGGGATTGGGTCACCAAGTTCTTCAGGGCCCACAGCCATATGCAGCTCCTTCTCTCCTTTGCTTCATTTCCCTCTCACATTACCAATGCTACCTGGGCTCACTCCTGCTACCCCCCAAATAGAAGCACTTCCACATTTGTTCAAGATCTTCTTCTGAAGGAGTTGAACTTAATTTATAATCCCAACTCTGAAAGTTGGAATTTTGACATAGGAGTTGGTAATGGTAATCTTGTAAAATATCATTAAGGGCCACGTGCCATTTTTTTTAATATAGCAAAAGAATGAAGGAGGATCCATAAGGCAGAAGGCAAAACGTTCATAAGAGTAAGGGGGTGAGAAAGAAACAGGAAGGGAAAAGGGAAACAGGAGATGAGGGAAAGAGGGAATCAAAGCTAGGGAAAATACAGTTTTAAGGAAAGCAAGGATTCGTTGAGGTTGAGTATGTTCGTAGAAGGTAAAATCATTTTGAATCATTTTGACTTGCTGTAAACTTGGACAGTGAGCAACAGAGTAGAACCACAGCTCTCTTTAAATGATAAGAGAGAGAGAGAGAATGATTAAATAATTTTTGTGTATTGGTCCAAGTGGAAGAATTTAGACAAGTCAGTGAAGTTTTCAATATGGGGTGATGCTTGTTATAACATAAGGACAGACCTTCTAACCAATCACTTACCAGGGTAAAGCTACCTGTCCATGACTTAACCCCTGTATTGCTGAAGTTGTTCAGATGGTATGGTATTTCTGAGATGTGTGACATGAATTCGGATTATATTACTCTAAAGTCTTACCAATTCTATGAATCTGTATATTAAAGAAGAAGAATTAAGCTGATAAAAGGGAGCTATTTCTTAGCTATCATCTAACATCTTCATACTTACTAGTATTTAATACTTTATAATATGATTTAACCTTGAAACATCTAATTTCCCTGGGAATCTAGCATCTCTTAGTACACTGTCCAGTTTTCCAACAATCCTTACCCAATTTTCAAAGTGTGCCCATTCACTTAAACTCAAGAGACATTCACAGAGCACTTGCTCTGTATGAGGGTCTACTCACCCTCACCAAGAAGTCAGGGTCTACTCTATTATCACTTGTAATAAACCATGAAATGATAAAATACAGTGCACTTTATTATATGGAATAAAATCTCAAGTTGTATAATGGACTTAGTTATTGTGAATCCTTTCTAATTGATTCTCAATATATTGTCCCACGTGTCACTATCTGTCTAACCTTGGAAAATCATTTAACCTGTGAGGACAGATATCCCTTTGTCTATAAAATGAGAAGCTTGAATAATAGCCCCAAATTCTACCATCTGGAACCTGAATAGTCTTCAAATGTGTGCTTCAAATGTATGAGAGCTGAATACAATCTGTGGGCCTGTGCAGTTTTCTGGGAGAGATAAGATAGTTTTTAATCAGATTCCCAAAGGAGGCTTTTATTCCAAAACATTATAAAAATCATAGAATCATAGTACCTTGAAGATCTTACTTTTGTCTGAAATTCTCTGCTTCATAATTCTATGACTCATTACCTTTGTAGTGATTTTGAATAGCCATTTTTATGAAACAAACTTGTCCCTTAAATAAATATCAAAGTTACACATAAACTTGGAATAATGGTTTATCTACCGGTGAAGTTTTTCACATATAAAGGGATGGTTTATTAGGCTCTTTGGCAAATAAAAATTGATTTATTGTCAAACATTAATAACCAACTAAAACTATGATGTAGAATTGGGCAAAAATACATATAAAATTTCTAGGACTGTGGCATTTAAACAATTCTAGTGACTAAAGTAAAACCAAAGTTATTTTTCTTTTAGGAGGCTTGTCAAGTGTAGAAAATAAAATTTTTCATGTTCCTCAAAATACAAATCATTTAATAAAAGAGAAAATACAAACACAACAAATAAAATGAATCATTTAAAGAAATAATACATTATTAATGTGAGCTTAGTACTACCTTATTTTGTAATATCACTATATCTCATTTATATTGATATTTATTTGATGTTTATTGTTGTGTGCTTTTTAATCCTGGCCCAAGGATATATTTGTTGATTCTTAGAGAGAGAAACATCGATGTGTGAGAGAGAAACATTGATTGGTTTCCTCCCATACACACTCCCACCAGGGACTGAACCTGTAACCTAGATATGTGTCCTGACTAGGAATCGAACTCACAGCCTTTTGGTGTATGGGTCAGTACTCCAATCACTTGAGCCACCCAACCAGGGCTGTTGTGGGGTTTTGTGTGGTTTGCTCTTCTTATATTATCTTAAGGATTAATGTTTTTTAAAAGAAAGGAAACAAGTGAAAATAAAGGAGTTAAAAGAAGTAGTTTATTGAATTGGATGTTCATCAGTCCTTGAACCTTCAGATTCACTGCTCAGCATGGAGCAGACATGCAGTCTCACTGAAAGTTAAATTGTTTTATGGGCTATCGCTCAGAAGAAAAATCACCTGTTTCATAGGTGCTTGTGGAAAGAGTCGTGAAAAAGATTAATATGGTGAAGAGGTTTCATGCCTTTAACCCTTATGACTTTTATACATTAATTTTTGTTTTGGTAACCATGCCATTTCCCTCAAAATAATGAGCAAAGTTTGTGAACTTTACATTTTAGGAATTTACTTCAAAACATTAATTAAATTAGCCATGCACCGCAATATGTATTATTTCAGAAAAATGCTTTCGGATTATTTATCTGTACTACACTAAGATGATGTGTAAGGGATGGACAGCACAGTGTTTTTCAGGAAAGTTGTTTCCATGAGTGTGAATACATATATTTTCCAAAACCCAAAGCATAATTAACCCATATAGTTCAATTCTAAGGCTACAAATTAACTCTGAGCTTGTAAGTATAGGCATACTCATTTTATTTTTATTTTTAAATTATTTTTTAATATATTTTATTGATGTTTTACAGAGAGGAAGGGAGAAGAATAGAGAGTTAGAAACATGGAGAGAGAAACATCGATCAGCTGCCTCCTTCACACCCCCTACTGGGGATGTGCCCTCTACCAAGGTATATACTCTTGTCTGGAATCGAACCTGCGACCCTTCAGTCCGCAGGCCGACGCTCTATCCACTGAGCCAAACCGGTCAGGGCAGTCATACTCATTTTAATTAATAAGAGCAAAATGCTAGCTTTTGTTTTTAAAAATAAATATTGGACTTGAATCTCCCCTTGTTTTATTAAAATGTATATGCAAAATAATTGAAGTCATAGAGCATAAGGCTAGGTATGACTAACATGAAATAAAGAGAAAAATACAAGTGGAGTTCCTAAAATTAAAAATTTATGTACCTTACAAAGTGATCACACCAATAAGTCTAGTACCTATCTGACACCATACATGGTTATTATAATACTTGCCCAGTGCACAAATTCATGCACCTTGAAAGGAACTGTGGGCTGCAAGGCTGTGGTGGGCACAGGGGCGGGTCTCGGCCCATCCTCCGCACCCCTGCCTAGCCCCACCTGCTGCTGCCCTGCTCCCTCCACCATCGCTCCCACTAGCTGATGGTGCAGGCCCCGCTTGCACCTGCTGATGGTGTGGAGCGATCGGCGCTGGTGCCAGCAGCGGGTGTGAACAGGGCTGGCACCGTCATTGGGTGCAAGCTGCAGCTGCTGCCATGATTGCTCCTCAGGAGCAGGGGGCGGGGGGGAAGCCCTCAGGGGTGATCAGGGCTGGCAGCCACCACTCGCACCCACTGATGGCACTGAGCGATCAGGGCCGGTGCCAGGCGCCAGCAGTAGGTGCAAGTGGTGGCTCCAGTGCTGGCAGCCGGTGTGAGAGGGGCCAGCATCGGCAGCAGGTGCAAGTGCCGGGTGGGACCGCAGTGTGCAGGAGCAAAGAATTTTCAGTAACAACCAGAGGCTCACCCCGATGACAGCAACTGGTGCCCTGTCTTGATCTGGTGCTCCCACTCACCTGCTCTGCGTATGCCCCCTGATGATCAGCGCACATCCTAGTGATTGGTTGTTTGGTTGTTCTGCCGTTCAGTCTATTTGCATATTAGCCTTTTATTATATAGGGTTGTTGACTGTATTCCCTTTGCTGCACTTTACATCTCAATAGCTATTTTTGAAACTAGCAATTTGTACTTGATTCCTTTTACCCTTTTTACCTGTACCCCCAATTTCTCTCCCATCAATTTGTTCTCTGTATCTATGAGCCGATTTCTATTTTGTTTGTTCATTTATTTTATTTTTTTTAGATTCCACATATAAGTGAAGTCATATGATATTTGTCTTTCTCAGTCTGATATTTAATTTAACATAATACTAGTACCTTTTAAGTCCATCCATGTTGTTGCAAATGGTAATATTTCATCTTTTTTATGACTGAGTAATATTCCATAGTATGTATATACTATCTCTTCTTTATCTGTTTCTCTATCAGTGGACTCTTAGGTTGATTCCATATTTTGATTACTGTAAATAAAGCTGCAATGAACACAGAGGTGCATATATTTTTTCAAATTAGTATTTTGGACTTTTTCAGAGGAATACCCAGAAGTGCAATTACTGGGTCATATAGTTCTATTTTTAATTTTTTGAGGAACCTTCATCCTGTTTTCCATAGTGGCTGCACCAATTTTCAACCCCACTAGCAGTGTACTAGGGTTCCCCTTTCTCCACATGCTCTCCAAAACTTGTTGTTTGTTGATTTTTTTTAATGATAATCATTCTAACAGGTGTGAGGTGATATCTCAGCGTAGTTTTGATTTGCAGTGACTTCCTACATTATTCTGGAATTTTAAAATTTGGAATATTTTATCTTCTCCATTAACTGTGTCATCTCTTAATTCATTTTTACTTTTACCACTTTTCTCTTTCAGCCAAATTGAATTTGAACAAATATCCATCATATTAGTTGTATTTTCAATCATAGTTGACATGCAATATTATATTAGTTTAAGCTGTACAACATAGTGATTAGACATTTGGATAACTTACATAAATATCACCCCAATAAGTTTATCATATTAGTCTTGACTTTGACTAGATTTTTGTCAGTGGCAAATGCCAAGCTAGAGTGAAATTGGAGAAGGCACAGTGATAAAGAACCTCTCCTCTTCTCCCCATTTTGTTATATGCCAATGTGAGGTTTCATAGCATCTTTTCAAAAAGAAGCGTTTTTTTTTATTTTAGAAGAGATTCAGATTTACAGAAAAGTTATGAAGACAGTATAGAGTTCCCATTTCCCACATAACCAATGAAAAGTTTCCTCTATTATTAACATCTTACCTTAGTGTTAATATTTATCACAATTAATAAAGCAATATGTACACATCATTATTATATCTAATATTCAAATTTCCTTAGGTTTTGAAAAATTTGTTTTTTATTATTGAAAGTATTACGGATACCCCCGCTTTCCCCCCCAACATTAACCTCTTCACTCTGTACCCTCCACCCCCCAGGCCTACACTGCATATTTGCTGTGTCCATGAGTTATGCATACATGTATATAAATTCTTTGGTTAATTCCACCCCTTCCTCCTTCCTTACCCCCCCCCCCAATTTATTTTCTGTTCCAGGATCCCATCCAGTTTATGTCACCTTAGGTTTAGTCATTATGTCACCTTAGGATTCTTTTGACTGTGACAGTTTCTTAGACTTACCTTCTTATAATGATCTTGACAGATATGTAGGGTACATACTCTTAATATAACTTTTTACTGTTACCTAGCTGAGGTTGAGTTTGTTAGGATTTTTCACTATAATGTGGACCCTTTCCAAACTACGCCCTTTGGAAGGAAGTTACTATATGCAGCCCACACTTAAAGGAGTGGGGAATTATGTCCTACCATTTTGAAGGGACAGTATCAACAAAGTATTTTGAATTACTCTGCATGGGAAGATTTATAAGAAACTACCAAACTGTCTTGCACAGTGGCTGTGCCATTTTACATTCCCACCAGCAATGAATGAGAGTTACTGTTGCTCTGGATTCTCATTAGGAATTAGTATTCCCAGTTTTTTGGGTGACAGCTATTCTAATAGGTATGTAGTGACATCTCATAGTTGTTTTTAAAATGTGTATTTATTGATTTCAGAGAGGAAGGGAGAAGGAGAGAGAAATAGAAACATCAATGATGAGAGATAATCATTGATGGACTGCCTCCTGCATGCCCCCTTCTGGGGATTGAGCCCACAATCTGGGCCAGTGCCTAGACCTGGAATTGAATCATAACCTCCTGGTTCACAGGTTGATGCTCAACCACTGAGCCATTACCGGCCAGGCTTATAGTTGTTTTAATGTGCATTAACTTAATGAAAATGAGGAACATTTTTTCCATATGTATGTAATCATCATCTGTATATTTTCTTTGATGAAGTGTCTGTTCAGATATGTATTAATTGGGTTCCTTGTTACTTTATTCGTGAGTTTTACGTGTTCTTTGTTTATCTTGGACACAAGTACTTTATATGTCTTGAAAATACTTTGTCCTTGTCTGTTCTTTGTCTTTTAAATCTCTTAACAGTGTCCTTTGACAAGCACAATTTTTAAGTTTAATAAAGTCTAACTTATTTTTTTCGTAGATCATGTTTTTGGTGTTATAGG
Source organism: Corynorhinus townsendii (assembly GCA_026230045.1). Classification (NCBI taxonomy): domain Eukaryota; kingdom Metazoa; phylum Chordata; class Mammalia; order Chiroptera; family Vespertilionidae; genus Corynorhinus; species Corynorhinus townsendii. The sequence goes on from JAPDVU010000004.1 coordinate 136,249,333, forward strand.
TAAAAACTCATCTCCAAATCCAAGGACACATGTTTTATCATATTGTTTTTCTAGATGACTTATAGATTTTCATTGAACATTTAGGTTCATGGTCTATTTCAAGTTAATTTTTATGTAATATGTATAATTTGTGTGTATGTTATTTTTAATTGCTTAGCACCTGAGCATCCAATACCATTTTTTCTCTCCTTATCAATGAAGAAGAATGATTATCCTTTTTCAATTGCATTGCTTTTGTCAAAGATCAATTGATTATATTTGTGTGGCTTTATTTCTGGGCTTTGGATTCTATTCCGTTGATCTATACATCTATTGCTCTGCCAATCTTGAGAGTACCTGACAGTCTTGATTACTGTTGCTTTACACTTTGTCTTGAAGCTTAGTAGTGTGAATCCTCCAACTTTGTTCTTTTCTTCAGTATTATGTTGGCTGTTCTTCTGTGTCCTTTTCCTTTTCATATAAAATTTAGAAATATTGTGTCCATATCTACAAAGGAAGTTGCTGTCGAATATAGAGGTCAATGTGGGAAGAGTTGACATTTAACATTATTGAGTCTTTCAACCTATGAACATGGAATACATCTCCAACCACCTCTTGTTTTTAATCCTGTGAAATAATGAAGGTGTCTGTGCCACTATTTAATAACACATATATTTGCTCAATTTAATATATCTTAGAACTCATGAAATACCAGGAAAGACATAAATAAAAACCGTCTGCTTAAAATGATTAAGATTGTAAAGATCAAGATTAAATAGATATGCAAAAACTTGAGTCATACTAACAGGTTTCCAAATATATTCATATGAGAACATAATGACAACATGTTTTGATTTATATTAATTATGAGTCTTTTCTGAATATCGTATAGAAACTATGGAATTTGAAATTAACTTCTGAGAAGATTATTACATATAGGAAAAGAAGAAAGGAGTCTCAGGAATCAGTGTTTTACCCTTAATTAATTAGATGGGGAAGGAGACTTTTTTGTCCGGGAGAAAAAAAAGACATGATACTAGGAAGAAGCTGAAACAATTTCTTTGGGGAAAGAGATGCAGAGAGAACGTAGGTTGTTAGAAAAGAATACTTTGAAAAAACATAAGAAAGGATTTCAAATGATGGGACCAGAAACAAGTGACTTAGAAAAGCATTCTCCTCCATCTCACCCCCAAAAAATGGAAACTTGAAAAACAATGCCCAAGATATCATAGAATGTTTTAAACATTAAACACTGGCTTATTATTTGGAACACAATATTTTCTGAGTTAATTATTTTATTTTATTTTATTTTTGTCTCTCTAGGACATTTTCCCATTGATTTTTAGAGTGAAAGGGAGGGGGTGGGACACAGAGGGAGAAACATTGCTGTGAGAGAGACACATGCCCTTGAGCAAAATCAAGCCTGGGACCCTTCAGTCCATGGTATGATGCTCTATCCACTGAGCCAAACTGGCTAGGGCTTTATTTTTATTTTTTTAAATTTATCTTTATTGTTGAAAGTATTACAGATGTCTCTCCCCCTTTTGTCCTATTGGTCCCCTCCACCTTATCTCTGCCCATCCTAGACCTTCACCAAACTATTGTCTGTGTCCATGGGCTATGCATATATGCATGTAAGTTTCCTGGTTAATCTCTCCCAACCACTCCCCCCATCCCTGCTTCCCTCTGAGATTTGTCAGTCTGTTCCATGCTTCTATAGTTCTGGATCTATTTTGTTCATTAGATTCCACAAATGAGTGGGATCATGTGACACTTATCTTGGTCTGATTGGTTTATTTAGCTTAGTATAATACTGGCCAGATCTCTCCGTGCTGCCTCATAGGGAGATATCCTTCTTTTTTACTGCTGCCTAGTATTCCAAGGTGTAATTGTACCACAGTGTTGTTATCCACTCATGCCAAAAAATTAAACTACACCAACCAACATACACCATACACAAGAATAAACTTAAAATGGATAAAATACTTAAATTTGGTATTTCATGGTAAGTCCTGAAACCATAAAAGTCTTATAAAAAAATCATAGAAAGCAATAATCTCAGACATGTCTCAGCAATATATTTGCCAGTGCATCTCCTAGGGCAATGGAAACTAAGAAGAAAATAAACCAATGGGACTACATCAAAATAAAAAGATTCTGCACAGCAAAAGAAACCATCAACAAAATTCATTTTTATTGTTGAAGGTTTTACAGATGCCCCATTCTTTTTCTCCCATTGACTTCCCTTCTCCACTCCTGCCCCTTCCCTGGGCCTTAACTGCTCTATTGTCTGTGTCCATGGGTTATGCATATTTGCATATAAATTATTTGGTTAATCTCTTCTTGCCCCTCCCCCCTTCCCTCTAAGATTCCTCAGTCTGTTGCATGCTTCCATGTCTCTGGCTCTATTTTGTTTGTCAGTTTATTTTGTTCATTAGATTCCACATATAAGTGAGATCATGTGATATTTGTCTTTCTCTGCCTGGCTTATTTAGCTTAACATAATTCATAGCCTATTATTGGTTTGATAGTTGGCAAATTCTATATGTTAAAACAAGTTTCATTTAGCAAGTTAAGAACTGTTTTCTTTCAAATAAATGAAGGCATTTAAAATGTCCAAAAATGCAATCAAAAGGCAAGAGTTTTAAATACCTAGGAGAAAGTAAATATTTCAAACAATTGTTTGGTTGTTAACATGCCAGGGAAAGGTTGGTTTTGAATATATCTTTTTTAAATTTTTTTCCAGAAAAATGTTGTTTCAGTAACCCCCATAAATAATTCTGTCATGAGCTATCAGCTACTAGTAATGAATTTGCATACAAAGGAATAATTTATTTTTAGTGTACCCATAAGGCTGGGATGCTACTGACAACTTGAAACTGCAAAAAAAAAACAACAACACTATTTTATTAGCTACAAGACCACACTCCTAATATATATCTGATGAGCTACATATTAAATGATGAGAGGTTATTTACACTCCATAGGAAAAGGATGAATCATTTCTTATTGTTTTTGAGAGGTATACATTGTGTTTTTGTTCAAATTCCAATTTCAGAACTTCAAACTCCCGATACTCTATCTAATTGAAGCAGTAGCATGCATACAGGTTCACACACAAAGCACAAAACAAATGATCTACCATGTATAAAAGCAATAGATAGTAACCATGAAAATTATTAACAATAGTGAATTTTTACTTTTCTGAAAATTCCCAGTTATGTATTGAAGCATAATTACATTGCATTTTGTTTCTAAGCACATGTTTTTGTTATAAGACATCTAAAACAGATTGAGAATATAGCATTGGCAAATCAAGCCAGCATACCAGATTGTCCCTTCAAAATGTTAGAGCACATTGGAAGAAGGAAAAACTTTCTTGTCAAATTTGTAGGTCAATATTTAGAGACTTTACTTGAAGCAAGTACATGAGCAAAAAGTGACCCTAGTTATAAAGAACCAGGAAACAAAAACAGTGGTCCCACCCAGACCAAATTAAAGTAACCCAAAGGATGGCACTGCCAACCCCCTGCAGAATGGTCTTTTGGCCACACTGTGTGAGGGCTATTCTTTATGAATGGAAATGGAGACTTATAACAACCTTATCTTAAATTTGCAAAGATTTTCAGTAAATTTTGGCTTATATTTAGATAGGTTATATTATTTTAAAATGTAATTAAAAATATACAATTATGAATAGTCATGTAATCTTAAAGAATATAAAATTCTACTGTTTGACATAGATATTGAAAGCCATATTAGAATTCAACAGACTCTGGTTATACAGTCAAATGTTTATTATTTATAGTAATTATCAACTTGGGGGAACTAATTTATGAATGATATGGTCACATAAGTTACTGTATAATAAGAAAATGCCATTAGCAAAATAAAATAAAAATTTTTTGAAGAAAGAAATGGAATTGACAGAATGAAAGCTCTCCCCCAGTCAATATCATGAAGAAAAAAAAAAGTAGGTATTCTAAAAAAAACCAACTGTTTTATCATTCTTTGTCCCCTTTTCAATAAACTGTCTCTGGTTTTACAATAGGAAACACTTTTTCTTTCCAGTGGGGGATACCCAATCCTGGGAACATTTATGTGTGTACATCCTAGAAGATTATGTTTTTAAGACTAGACACATTTCCAAACTCCAGTTCCCCCAAATACTTCCACAACTTTAATTATAATGAGAAGTGTTGAGGGCAGATAGCATTTGGTCTAGAGCTATTGTGCATTGGATGGAATGAAGGGTGAGAATTAACAAGGTTAATGCATTTATATTGGCTAAAAATTCTACATCTGAGAAGAGGTAGTCTTTTTTTCATAGCATTTCTGCCAAATCATAAATTAACCTATAATAAATGACATTAAGGAGGTAGCTTTGTTCCATAAATGGGTAGGCTACCATATGGCTTTGATGTTAGTATAAAGTTAATCACAAGCTAGGTGATAGGCTGTCTTATAATTCCATAATAAATTGCATATACAAATGTTGTGATTATCTGCCCAGCATGCACATTTGTTATCAGTAACCTTTAGGGAATCGTAAATATGAAATTTGGATTATAAAATAGATATGAGGGTGTTGTATTAGAAAGTCATGTATAATGTGTAGGGAGTTAGGAGGTGTAATTTTTGAGTCCCCTTTTCTCCCCTTGCTTTCTGGCAGGATGGCTGCAATGTAATTGGCCTTGGACTGAGAATGCCTAGTGAGCCAATTCTGGGCATTTTTAGCTCTCCTTGAAAGAGGGTAAGATGCCTCTCTTCATGACACCAACTCTAGTTTTATTCCACCGAACCATATCCTTTCTACTTCAGTTCTTTCCAAGTTAAGCACAAAGACTTTCAATGAAATCAGCTGCTCACTACAAGCTATGACATTGCAATTCTCTTGTAACCAAAATATTTGATTGTCCAGAGTGTTTTATTCAGAAACCATTTGGAAAATTAGAGTGCCTGTTCTTAATCTTTATTTGGGAGAATTAGGACAGTTAATACAAGAGTAGCAAATTGATGGAAAAGAATATAAGAGAAACAATGAAAACTCATCTCATGCATTTTTCTTAAAATGGAGAAAATAATATTTTTGCATTTTTTTTCCTGCTGTTTCAAGTGCAGGCAACACATGATTTATATGTCATTCACACACCAATGGGGAGGTTTTTCATACTGATTGCTTTCACTCTAATAGTGCTCTACAAACAAATAAAGAAATTAACTGATGTTACCCCGATCAGATGATCCTTCTTTGGAGATGTGACATTTAATCTGATTATTCATGAACATTTTAATGAGAGATTTATCACATGTCATTAGACATTGAATATTAAAATACAACCAGTCACACTGCATTGATGACAAGGTTCCATTTCTAATTTGTGGGAAAAGAAGAAGCAAATAAGATAAGTTTAATAGTTGGACTTTATTTCTTTTTGTTAAATCTTATGGGGAACATAACCGCAGTGAAGGAAAAAAATGTCTTAAAGCCAGAACTTGGTGATAGCAATCAGCTTTTTCCTTCCCAGTCCAATTAAATCAATCGTACTTCAATTTCACAGGAATGAGACATATTAATGATTAATAGAGGACTAGTTGCTCATTTCTAATATGCAATCAACTACAAATTGATAAATGGTTTTGGGATTTACCAAAGCTTATTCGTAAATCTACCATTTGGAGCTTAAATGAATCACCCGTTTTTCATAAGAAATGATTTAACAAAGTGTGACCTTAGATCAGTTCTAGAAGCCAGCTTAATCTCACTCAATTTGAGCTCTCTCAGGAAAAAGAATGTATCCAGTGATGAGCTCAGTGCCTCAAACATAGATGGTGCTCAATAAATATTAGACAAATGAAAGAAGCAAGAAATGAAAAACACCTGAATATGTTATACTATTAGAGTATTGAAATCTAACCATGATTTTAACTCTATTTCTATTGATTTTTAGAGTGAGGAATGGAGAGGGAGAGAGAGAGCAACATTGATAAGAAAGAAAAACTGATCGGCTGCCTCCCACATGCCCCCTACTGGAGATTGAGCACACAACCTAGGCATGTGACCTGACTGGGAATCTTTTAACTGTGACCTCTCAGTGCACAGGGCCATGCTCAACCAACTGAATCACAGCAGCCAGGCTAAACTCTGTTTCTATATAAAAATCCACATTTGAACGCTGGTTCTAAGAAACACAACAGCAATTTTTCCAGCCCTCTCCTCATGAGTACCAGCAATGGGGGCACTTTTGTCCTACACAACTGGTCAGCTCCCAGTGTCCTGTGGAAGTTAGGGAAAAAGGTAACTCCTAATGTGTCAGGGGGACCATGATGGCCATTGAGCTCCTTAGGTGAGATGCCACATTATAGAGAAAGAACAGAAGGTCACAATGGCAATAACTTGGGACACTAAGCAATAAAACACTCTGGAAGTGTAAAGCAAAGAAGAAAATTGTATTTATAAGAATTCTTCTAAAGAGACAACTGGATGTATTAAAAGGAATTCTTGAGCTGTCTGGGAGAAGAGAGTAAGATCCTCTCCATTTTACTCACAACAATGAGTGTGTGCTAGGGAACTGTGGGTTACTTGTTTATTTGTTTGGCTATGTGCATTATGCAAGAAGCAAGGGTGATGTCTTCCATATCTTCCTTTTCTGCCTTTGCACTCAATCAGGCACTAGGCTTTGCCTCTAAAAATGTTGAGTAAATATTTAGAGAATCAATTTTCAGGTGCAGCAAATTACCCTGCCAATAGAACTATTGCTCTTCTCCAACCCTGGGCCTGGAATGATGGCTGGGAGAAGGAGTTACTCTTCCAGGACCAAATATATGGAGCAGGCATAAGTATTGCTTGTGCACATTTTGGAAACTGCCTTATAATGTATGAGGAGGAGTTTATAATACCCACTCCTTCAAACACCTTGAAAAAAAATAGCTGCATTTTTCTTGCTATTAAAATGCTGCTTCTGTGGCAAAGCTATAGAAATAGAAAACAGATCAATCTTCAAGAAGATTTGGGGAGAGAATTAGAACTGTTCTAATCTTGAATGTGCTGATGATTATCCAATTTTTGCATTTTCCAAAACTTGTGCAACTGTATACCAAAGAAGTGAATTATATGGTATATAAAGACTTTAAAAATTCCTATCTATCTATCTATCTATCTATCTATCATCTATCTATCTATCTATCTATCTATCTATCTATCTATCTATCTATCATCTCATTAAAGGGTACCAGTAGAAACAAGCCTGATTTTCTCCTTATCTAAAATATTGCTGCAGTGGGCTTTGATTTTCAATATATTTCCCAAACCTTGTCTCATGATTCTATGTTAGAAGTAACTAAATAAATCTGAAACTGTTTGGTACATTTTGTATGAGCAATGGTCTGTTCCACAATCTTGTTCAGATCACCATCATTACTTTCTCATACTTGTCTAGTATGCAAAGGTCAACTACTAAAAATTATTTTAATTTCCCTTCAGCTTCCTTGATTATTTGTAGAGAGTTGTTTCTAGGTCAGATTGTCTTAGCACACACAGCTAACTCCAGTTGAGCCAAACCAGATTCCTTTCAAAGGCTCTGACATTGAGAGTCTGTGCTGGCATTTCTTTTGTTTGTACAAAAAATGTTAGGACTCATTTTGCCAATTGTGATTTCAAAATCCTCTCATAAACTTGCTTCTTGACTTTATTCCAAACTTAAAGCTGAAATTGACCTTACAGTCATCAGCAGAGGCATAGAGAGAGAAGTACACTATCATGGTGTTATTCAACACACACATATAGATTGCCCATCTTTCAACTTTAAAATATAATATGGTGTCCACAGTTTGGGCTGTTATGTCAATAGCAAATTTAATTAAATAAAAACCTAAGGAAAAAATGTGGTTTATTCCTGAAAACCAGAAATTGAATTTTGCCAAGTGGATTGTTTTAAATGATCAAAGGAATACTTCATCAACTCTAGCAGTGTCATGGGAAGTCATATGACCATTACTTCTATGATACATTAATTGGGACACCTTGTAATTGCAGAAACATAGAAACATACTGTGCTTTTAAAATTTTTATATGTTTCAGTGCACATTACGCATAACGCTACCTGAAAATATCATATTAAGCAAGGGGAGTTTTGAATTTGTACATTACACATGGAGTGACAAGTTATATCATAAAATATTCTTGATAGCCATGATTTGTACCTCATTAAGTTACATGCTTTCCTTGTAATTTCTCTTGTATTTTTAGTTATATTTTATTTATTTTCACTTTCAAGTGGAAGCTCTGTAGCTGCTGCCTAGTTTACCCCACTGGCTAAGTGCTTTGCTACAACTCACTGGTGTTCTCTCAGCAGTAGTTCAAGGCTATTTATTGCTCTTACTCAATATTGTTTGGATTATATTACCAGGGTTAGAAAATACCTTTTGATTTGGTGCTTTCTAATCTCTCTTTTCTCAGAGCCAGGGCTGTCTCTGACGTTGAGCAAATACTGGCATGTAATGTTCATGTGTACATGCCTTCAACCCATACAGAGAAAGAAATGAATCCCACATCCCACATATGTATAATTCATACTGGCTTAGAACGTCAATTGAATTTGAACCTGCAAAACACTAAGATATCTGAAAATACTTTTTAAATTAAATGTATTAGGGTAACATTAGTTAATAGGATCATGTAGATCTCAGGTATAGATTTTTATGTTACAAGATTTGTATATTGCACTGTGTGCCCACCATGCAAGGTCAAATAACCTTCCATAATCATATATCTGTCCCTCTTCATCCCCTTCCTTCTGGCAACCACCACACTGCTGTTTGTGTACACAATTTCAATTTTATATCCCACATATGAGTGAAATCCTGTGGTTCTTAGCTTTTTCTGCCTGGCTTATTTCACTTAGCATAATATTCTGAAGGTCCATCCATGTTTTCTTATATGGCAGTATTTTGTCTTTTCTTATGGCTGAGTAGTATTTCATTCTATATATGTACCACATCAATTTTTTCTTCTTTTTTAAAACCTTACCTGAGGATTTTTCCCCATTATTTCCAGAGCAAGTGGAAGAGAAAAGAGAAAGATGGAAGGGAGGTAGAAGAGGGAGAGAGAGAAACATTGATGTGAGTGAGCCACACTGATTGGTTACCTCCTGCATATACCCCTACCAGGGCTGGGGAACCTGCAACTGAGGTAGGTGCCCTTGACCAGGAATTGAACCTGAGACCCTTTGGTCCACAGGCTGACTCTCTAACCTCTGACCAAAACCAGCCAGGGCTATACCACATCTTCTTTATCCAATCTTCTATGGCAGGACACTTTGGTTATCTCCATGTGTTGACCACTGTGAATAATGCTGAAATGAACATAGGGGTGCATATATCTTTGCAAATGTTTTCGAGTTTTGGGTGTATATATCCAGGAAAGGGATTGCTGGGTCATATGCAGGGATTGCTAGCTCTATTCTTAATTTTTTGAGGACTTGCCAGACTGTTTTCCGTAGTGGCTGTACCAGTCTACAATTCCACCAACAGTGAAAAACGGTTCCCATTTCTCCACAACCTTTCCAACACTTGTTATTTCTTTTCTTGTTGGTAATAGTCATTCTAACTAATGTGAAGTGGTATCTCATTTAATACAGCAATTTAATTATTTAAGTCATTACTAGCCATGTTTATCTTATTCCTATTTTTTTAAAGAACAAAAATCAATGTTAATATTTAAATTATTTGAGTTGTAGAAATTTACATTTTTCTATAGAATTATTTATAACATATTGATAGTCCATAATTATTGTTCATAACCTGTCTATTGATGTAGTGAGCCTATAATGGCCTTATATTTAGTCATATGCACACCTGTTATAGTGACTTATGCTGTACGGACAGGTGGTAGGAAAGTCTAAATCCATTCTAGTGGTAAACCCAAACTGTTGGTTGCCTGTTGGTTACTGTTGTATAGTCCTGTCTACAAGCTCTTATCAAAGTTAAAAGAAACTGACTGAACTGAAGGAGAGTTTATGACTATTCCCAAACGATAGATATATCCAACAGCATGAATGGATAATGACTTAATTTATTAAGCATTACAAGAAATACCTGTCTCCCTGCTGTGTTACGTTCCTCGTGGCTCTTACAAATGACCTCCAGCCTACTGGACAAAGTGGGTGAGATGTGAAGGTAGCCCTGATATATATGCTCTATTTTATCTGTGGAAATTGTCACTGGAAATCTTAGTTGGCAGTTCATCAAAAACTAGATCTTTATGCATCTGAATATAATATTTTTAAAAAAACTTATATCTCAGGTATAAATGACCCAATTCCATCTGGTAGTTAAGACATATTATGAATATTATATATTTGAAGCTAAAAGGCCATTATCCTAAGGTTTTATTACATACATATGATCATGTTATTTTACTTCTTAAATTATATCTCTTCTCACTTTGTCATGTAACTCTTTCCAGTGAAGAAAATTAAGAGTACAGATAAATTATTAATAAGAATGTATCAATCATTTAGTCTGATATCTTATACCAAGGAAAAGTTGAATGCCCAGGGTATACAACAATGTGACCGTGTCTTCCATCTGGTTAGTGGTAGAGCAAGTGTTGTAGCCAAGGTCTCTGAACTCAGTGTTCTCTGTCCTATTACTTAAATTTTGAACACAATCCAGATTTGATTACTACTAAAGTAGAAATGGCTATGGCTTATAAAAACATATGGAAGACTCCACACTCAAACAGCAAATTAAACATGATTTATAGAAATAGTAGACCAAAATTTTTGAGTTTGAACCGTTAGGTGTCCTGATGTCAACAGGGACCGCCCAAGCTCGTTAGTTAGGCCTAGAGTTGTCTGAGATTCCCACCCATCCCAGTTCTCTGCATACTCCCTGGGACTTCACTTTCCCATGATCCACCTTTATTTCTCTGCTCCAGAGTTGTCTCCTGTTGTCTGTGCTTTGTACTGTTGACTCATTTGTGGATCCTATTTCCTCCCAGCTTGGAGGGTTCTTTGCTCTCTTCCTTAATTTATCCCAAGCCTCAAATGCTATTTCCTCTCTTATGTGGAATTTTCTCTCAGTTTCTGTCTCAAACTTGCAGATATAGACACACCCAGGGGCTTGGTAGTGCACTGTCTTTTACCCCACCCAGATAATTCTAGGGTTATATATAGAGAAATAAACAGGTTTTTCTATCTGGAAGAAACTAGTGAAAAGTCCTGTTCTCATCTCCACTACGTAAAAAGGATGGAATATATTACTAGAGAAAGCAGAACATGACATCAGTCTCTATAATAGAGAAAAAAACCTCATAAGCACTAACATTAAATGAGCATTTACTGAGTGGCAGACCCTGTGCTTTCTAACAGCTTTGTAACATTATCTCATGTAGTTATCAAAAGAATCATGTAAGCTAGATTCTGATATTATCCCAATTTGGGGGGAAAGGGAAATAAAACTGCCTTGAGAGTAATCTGGCTTTTCGTTGCCCTTCAATTTCTTTTATTTTGATCCATTTATCAGGACTTTGTCAATGTTATCATCTCCATGTTACCTTTGTGATCTCACATTTCCCAATTCCTCCTCAGGGAAAAGAGTTGATCTGAATAATCGCTAGTAATAAGAACAGGACTTAGTGATTGCTGAGCATGTTCTGTGTACCAGGCATGATGGTTGATACTTAACTGGCATTATCTCATGAAATGCTCAGAACATACCACAGATTTGCATCATATTGTTATCAGAATTTTAGCTGAAGGGGAAATTGAAGCTTATAACGTTAAGTCTCTGCTCATATCTACAGCATTGCTAAGAAGTGACAGGAGAGGGAGGAGGGGAATCCGACTGGAGTTTGTTCCAGCAACTACTTTGTTCTAGCAACTGCCAGTGTCACCCTGGTCTGGGTAGCTTATGAAGCTTCGCTATTTAGAATGTGCTTTATGTAACGTGAGTTCAGAGCATTAGAAAGTCTTCCTGGGGCTTTTCAGGCCACAGGGCAGGGTGCAGGTGTGCATTCTGCCTGCCTGTTCTGATTCTGGAGGCTGTGGCTCCTAGAAACTCACTGAAAACAAGAACACTGTAAGCGTCTCTGCTTTTTCATGAAATACCTTAGCAAAACATTTTTATTTCAAAAACATAAACCACTTGCTATATTTATGGCTTGGTTTTGTTATGTCCTTCTTAGGAATATTTCTATCTGGAGTTTACAAAGAAATGATAGAAACCTCCAGTGCAAACCCCGAAGGAAAGGCAGACTTCTCCTCTAATGTTCTGAAATTTCAGGGAATCATTTAGAGAGGGAGTGTTTTGGGAGGCTCACTATCAGGTTCACTGTTGTTGGGTACTGTGTGCATTTGTAGATCAATTGTCTAAAGACCTCCCACAGGCCAGAAGGTCATCTTTGGTGAATTAGTCTGATACCTTATCAAAGATGTGCCAATTCTCCCCTTTTTTATTATATTTTATTCTTCGTATTGCCTCAAGTACACTCTAAATGGAGAGCAGAGTGTGCGTGAGGAGAAACACTTAGCAAATTAGACTAATGAGGACCATACTATTTACTTTGGGACTTCTATTTGATTAAAAGAGGATTTTGCCACACAGCTGCTGCAGCCGAGGTTACCCAGAGCATCTACTATAATCGCTTCCTGTCAAGGAGCCAGTCCCCCTGCAGTCAAGCAGATCCAGTCTTCTTTTGTAGATTTTTCTCTTCTTTAGTAAAAGGCATCTTAACTGGGAGAATTTTAAACTCCAGTGTTTGAACAATAAAGTGCTGTTGAGTTTCTGCGAAGGAAAATAATAGGTAGGCTTAAAGAAAGAAAAAGGGAACTGCATCTCACTGTTAGAGGTAGTGTGTTAAAAGAATAATAAGCAAGCATATGGAAGACAACATCTGGTGAATAGTGCCTTTCTGTCATGGCTTGTGTTACAGGGAAAAGGACGAAAACGTGTCCAAGTCAGACTCTAACTGGGAATAATACGAAGCCAGCCCTCCCATCCATATTTGGGCATTTGAGAGGAGAGAAAGCAGGGCTGCCCTAGAACAAGAGCAAATACCCAGGTATTTGCACAGTAATCCTTTATGAGAAATATTCTGGGAGCAGTGAGAGGACACTTCGTTCTGTTAAAGCTCCTTTTCCTCCTGGATTTTTTTTGCTTCTCCTTCACTTTCCATTTCTACCGTTGTTTTTCCCATTCCCAGTCTCCAGCTCTTTCTGCTCTTCAATTTGTGGTGCTGTGGGGTAATGAAAGGCAGGTGTTGGTGTGACAGTGGCCCACTGCTTATCACACTCTAGATTGCATTCTTTTTTATCTCTAAGCAAGAGTTTTGTGCAGGTGTTTGGGAGGAAGCAGCAAAAAACAATGCTTTTCCTAATGGTTTTGGCATCACAAAAAGAAACACCATTTCTCAAAGACACTGCAAATTCGGACCAGATAAATATACACCGGACAAATACAAACTATGTAAACTGTGATGGAAAAACAATTATTTATTTATATAACAGAGCATGAGCATACTAAAATCTTGGGCGGGGAGGGGGGCGTTGTTTTACTTTTATTATTTGTCAACTTGGCACAGTAACTCTGAAGACAAAATGATTTTTAGATCTTTGTGAGAGATTTGAACATTTTTAAAATCACCTCCAGTTTGTAAATGAGAATATTCAAGAAAAGAGATCCTGGAATACAATATGAATCATAGTGAATATGAAATATGGATAATTGAAGAGAACTTTTAGGTTGGTGCAACAGTACTTGCTGTTTTATAAAGGAAAAAAGGAAAGCAAACCCTAACTTATTTCAGAAGTGTAAATTAAAAATTCAACCGGCAAAATAGGCAAATACTTTTGGAAAGGCGCTTGAGGTACCTAGGTATTGTATGTTCCGTAATACAAGCTCTCAGGAGTGGGGACACTGTCTTTCCTGTTCACTGCTCTGTCTGCACACTTACCCTGGTGCACAGTTGGATGAGTAAATGAGTGAATGAGTGAACATGTGTATCACAGGGAAAAATCATGGATGTCATGGAGATTCACTACTAGTGATAAGTAAGGAGGATATTACAGGGGATCACTGGGGCACGGATGTGTGGGGACCTACAATCAGAGGAATAGTCATCCGATGCTAGGCTGAGAGGGCGTGCATACCCCATGGACAAAGATCTATTGGAGAAAGGTCTCCACTCTCATGATGTTCTACATATGTATATGGAAAGAGGGCAGGGGTTATGAAACATTAAAAACAATGAAACTCCTTAACTGAGGTGGTGTGTGTGGGGGGGGTATTCAAGAACACAGTCACTGCAATACCTGTTGTTTTTAAGCAGCTGATTGAGATCTACTTACTCACATACCATGCAACTGACCCATTTAAAGTGTACAATTCAATGGCTTTCAGGATATTTACATAATGTGCATCCTTGAGTCTGTGTGAATGTGTGTGTATATGTGTGTATGTGTGCATATATATGTGGATTCCCACTCGTGTGTGCATAGCCGGAGGAGGGAAACTGAGCCAGCAGGCCATCCAGATCTGCCTCTCTTCAGCAATATTGCTAATATCCTTATAAAATTGGCAAGTTTTTCCTCTGAGCTTCCTGAACTATATTTTATCTGAAGATATTGCCTGAAATTTCATAATAAGCTCTGGGAAAAAGCCATATGTCATTGTTTCCTCTGACAAATGAATTACAGTGTTACAACTTTCAGTGAAAAGGTTTCCAACATTGAGTTCACATTCATGATTTACGGTCTTTTACTCACAACTTACAAATGCCTTGCCGAGGTTAGCTAAGCCTGGCCATTCCTGTAAAAGCGAAAACATAACTGTTTAACAGTCTGGCAAAATGCAGCCTACAGAAATTTTTATTTTAGGAAGTAACAATGTCATTTACTGACATGTTTCAGGAGGGAGCACAAACATTTTCATTGTCTGTTTTTGTATTTATATGTCATAGCAGTGTGTGGGTATGTGTGTTTGTGTGTGTACACAAGCTCCTATACATTTACACTAGCAAATTCTTCAGAATGTTGAGAATTAAATAATACATATATGTTACTAGTATACTTAGTAATACTAATATATTTTTATGATAATCATACATATTTTATGGCATATAATATATATAAAATATATGTCTTATATAAATATATACCATATGTTATAGATTATTTGTAAAAATATCTAATAGTAATGTAGATCTAAAGAATGATATGTATAATATGTCATCCTATATAATAAAAGCCTAATATGCTAAGTGCTTGGTTGTCTGGTCCTCTGTTCAACCAGTCAAAGTGTAATATGCTAATGATACGCTAAGGCTGCTCAACTGCTTTCTATGACGTGCACTGACCACCAGGGGCAGATGCTCTGACTCATAGTTTAGCTTGCTGCTGGGGTCTGCCCCATCTGGACTGAGCGAGGTGGGCCGGACACACCCTGGAGCCCTCCCATGGTCCCTCCCCGACTGGTCAACCTCCTGCATCCCTCCTCGGCCCCAACTACCAGTGGGGTTCCTCAGCCTGGCCTGCACCCTCTCGCAATCCAGACTGAGGGACTGTAATTTTGCTACTGTTATGAATCGTAATGTAAATATCTGTGTTTTCCGATGGTCTTAGGCTCTACAGCAGCAGTTCTCAACCTGTGGGTCATATTTACATTACGATTCATAACAGTAGCAAAATTACAGTTATGAAGTAGCAATGAAAATAATTTTATGGTTGGGGGTCACCACAACATGAGGAACTGTATTAAAGGTTCATGGCATTAGAAAGGTTGAGAACCACTGCTCTAAAGGAATGCCAGAAAGTCTGAGCATGGTGATTTATTATTATTATTATTAATTATTAAGTTTATTGTGGTGACATTGGTTAATAAGATTATATAGATTTCAAGTGTATATTTCTATGATACATGATCTGTATATTTCATTGTGTGCCCACCCACCACTCAAGGTCACGATGGTGACCTTCTATTTAAAAAAAAAGAAAAGGGGCAAATTTTGTCTTTATAAGAATTTCCCTCCTGAGAAATTAGGTTAAAAGAAATAAATAATTAAGAACATTATACACAATACTGAGACATTTTTTACTTGTCTGTTTCTTTGTTGTTACTCTGCCCTTAAAATATAATCCTATATAATAAAAGCCTAATATGCAAATTGACCAAACAGAAGAATGACCACTGGAATGAATGGTTGCTATAACGCGCACTGACCACCAGGGCGCAGATGCTCAATGCAGGAGCTGCCCCCACCCCGCTGGCCCCAGGCCACCCAAGGAGAGTGCCAGTGCCTGCCCCCGCAATCGGCCGCTGGTCACCCTGCAGAGAGAGGTGACTGGCAGCGGCAGGGAGCTGGTTGGTGAGTGGGCAGCACCAGGCCAGCCAAGGTGGGTGCCAGGGAGGGCCCCTCAATTGATCCTAATTGCCGGCCAGGCCTAGGGATCCTATCTGTGCATTAATTTCATGCACTGGGCCTCTAGTAAAACATAAATTGCTTAACCTTGGACAAAATATAGAAAAACCTTATTCCTGACACCCATGAAAGAGAGAAACTGGTAGAATGCAGCAAACACTGGGACAAGGATTCCCCATGGTGGCTGTGAATGAAGACAATCAGAACTGATCTGGGAAATAACTTGGCAGAGAAAACTCAGAGTTCAAACTCCAGGTTGCCTTTCTTGATCCAAAAAGAAGTTATCACTTTCTCCTGTAAACTTTCATCTTTTTACCTATTCTTGTCACTAGAGTTTTTTGTGAATGTTTTACTCTGCCAACCTATATTCATCCCGAGAGGTATTCCCATGTAAGAAAAAAAAGTTTCATATTCATGTTACACTTAATAAATACAGAGTGAATTCATGAGCTATATGTGGGGCCTAGTCCTCATTGCTTCTCTGCTGACATGTTTTAGCTCATCACTCAACCCACCACAGTGCTTACTCTACCAAAGCCTGGATGTCGCCATAGACACTTCCACAGGTCACCCGGAGTGGGGAACTCTGACGTCATACAGGGAAATACATTCTTGATATCACAGGTTAGATAAATCTTTCTCATAAAAACACTTTTGTATTTCTCCACTTCAGGGATATTATGTAGATTAGTTGGAAACTTAAATACAATGTTTATTATCTTTTAAAAGATAGATTTTTCTAAATAAGGTATTTTGAATGGGTCTTTTGGAATAAACTCTATGACTTTCTGTGTCCCAAGAATATAGTGGGCTGGAAAATAGAATATATCTTCCCATGAGAAAGAACTGAATTTCTTTAAATGTATAAGGTTATAGATGTTCTCTGCATAGCTGTAATCAAGCTAAAATAATGAAAGAATAGTAGGGGAATATGTAAAATTAGAATTTATTTTCTCTAGAAAGAAAAAGAGAAACTAGAAATCACATTTTTAATACATGAGTGAATTTTTTATCATGCGATAGTTTTAAAATTTTTTTTAAAGGAAACTAAATTTTCTAAAGTAAACTTATTTTATGATGATTTGTGATGACACTTCTTTTGGCCTAGAAGAAATTCTTAGGTATTTTAGAAGCAATGGAAAAGTAATTTAAAGTGTTTTTTTCCAAATGTGTAATGGGTATTTATAATATACAGAGTAAAAAACAAAATCATATTTTGGATCTTTCAGACCTGACTTAGCAAAAAGCTAATTTGCTTTGAGGCTCTTTGATGCATTTAATTCAATTTATTGGAAGTGAATTAATGTGAAATGATAAAGTAATTATTAAAATGGAAATGGTAGAAAAGGAATGAATCAGATCAACAGGGGGGAAAAGTGACTGATGAACGCACTTCACAGAATAATTCCCAATTTAATTATATTAAATCTAATTGTTATCAGACAGATGACGGGAAATATAGCTTTGCTGTCTAATAGAGAGAGGGAGCAGAAAGGAAAGAAACAAGACAAAACAAAACAAAAAAACACACACACACACGCACACACAGTCAGAATGTCAGTAGGATAAATAAATCCAAGAGTAAACTGAGAATGGAAACAAGAATGGACTTGTTAAGGAGGCACTGCCTCTCTGCAAGCTCAAAAGAAAATGTGTTAAATGAATGTCATTTGGTTTCAGAAAACTAATTGTAGCTTGTAAAGCATCCATATTCAAGTCGATAAATACATATCGAATGAATGCTATTTTTGAGACATGCTGCTCATCTGTCTTCCAGCTGATTAGGTTTTGCTGATACCTAGAGCAAAGACAAAGCCAAGTTCTATTGATCAATGCCAATCCCCACGGAAATGATAATGAACAATCCAGGCAGTATACCTTAATTTACTTTTTTATATTGAGTGTGATAAACATGTGAAGTCATATACTTTACAGTAATCTGACTGCTTACGTTCATATGACTACACATTACCGTAGTTTCAGCCTTCCATAAAACAGACACATGCATTTTTGATGGTTGATTTTTAAATTTTGTGATTTAAAAAAATCTATTTTAAAATTAACCTGAAGAAAGTGGGGATTATTCTGAATATTGTACAGTTTTTTATAGATTCATTTAAACTTTTTTTTTTAATTTACTTTTTCTCAATGGGTAAGGAATCCTTTGTTTAATGCTGCTCATTTCTCTTCATCTTTAGTGATGTCATTTTAGTCTAAGTTTCTGTAATCTTCCTTCTGGACTACATAGGAATCCTCTAGTAGGCTTTTCCTCTTCTTATTTCTTGTCATCATCCTATTTATTCCCCAAACCACATTCTGGGAGATTTTGAAATAAATATAGAAAACAAATCATTTCACACCCAACAATGTATTAGAAAAGGTAAGGCATACATTTGAAAATATATGTACTCTTACCAACATGGTGGTAAGAAGCATAAATACATAGTGCTAGCTTTTGGTAGCATGGCACATTGGTTACTCTGAAGGTTTCTTACATTGGAAAGCAACCAGATTCTCTATAAACTAGATTATCATGTTCTTTTCAGATAATGCATTGCTGGGGCCACAGTAATTTAGGAAAAAAACAAACAAGCCTTCTCACCTCATTTTCCGATACCCAAGGCACCCAGTGGCAGAAACCTAAAGAGGGACCTTTTCTGAAGAATAGAGAGAATTAAACCAGGGAGGAGATGGGGCTTTTGGAAAACTGACTTAAGATGATTGGTTTTCTGATACTCTCACTGTGGACTACCTCCATTTTCAATCATTATTTGTGATGTGGGCACATTACCAGGCTGCTGTCAGAATTAATTAATGTATGAATTGCATTGACATTTTTGAATAAATGATTCTTGAAGAGTTATTGGTAACTGAGATTTCTAGACATTTGACTGAAAATGTTTTCATTTTCATTGAAAAGTTTTGTTGTCATGACCCATTTAAAAATAATCTCTTTCTGGGCATGCGCTTGCTGTTTGGCTGTTTGCTTAATTGCTAATGACAGACTTATTTTTAAGGGAAGAAGAATAGGATATCTAGAGACTTCTCTCATATTAAGCCAAAACATTGATATTAACTCTAAATGTAAGAAAGAAGTAGTAGAAATGAGTGTTTGAGCAGGGATATTTTCAGACTAACTAGATCATGACAAGAGTCAAAGTGTGGGATTACAAGGAAAGGATGGAACTCTCCTCATTTAGTTTCTTTCCAATGGACATTGCAATTTCGTGGACCAAAGGAAAAAACCAAACACAATTGTATAAAAGTAGCCACGAGGAGGTAACTGGGATGAAAAGTGACAGATGGCTTGCCTGTGCTTTCTTGCTACCATCAAGACAATGAGACTCCTTTCTGGAAGCCCTACCGATGGCAGAAAAAGTCTTTCCCCTTTCGTTGGCAGGATTTCTGTATGCACAGGACAATGTTGTGACTGAAATGAAAACTGCTTTCAGATGAAAAGGAGAGTAAGATGGAAAGGCTTGCCAGCCTGTGTTCCTTTCTTGCTCACTGAGTAGTCTGTTTCTACTTGGGGTCTGGATAAAACTTTTCTTAACTTCTCTTCACTGGGAAAGGGGCCATTCTTCTTGGTTACCAGTTCCCAGTTCCAGATCAGCTGGGGATTCCACAGAGCTATCCTCATGGATCTTAGTTTGTACCTTTCATCTTAACCACAGTATTTTAACCTGTTTCCATTATCAATGTGTATATCAGATATTTTGTTAGGCACCTAAAAAGAGAATAGTGAACAAGACACCCATGGTCACTGTCTTCATAGAGCTTCCCACACAGGTTTCTGTGTAAATATTAAATATGCAGATTATGCCTTATGCTTTAATAGAAATGAAGCATTTGTATTGACACTTATCAACGGGCAAAAACTACTACTTAAAAGAATACTAACTCCCACCCAGCCAGGGTGGCTCAGTAGTTGAGTTTGACCCATGTACTGAGAGGCTACTAGGTTGTAGGCTCGATTCCCAGAACAAATGTTTTTCTCTGATCAGTGTTTCTACTAGTATCTCTCTATCCCTGTTCCTTCCCCCTCTCTCTAAAATCCTTTTTAAAAAGGAATGCTAACTCACAAAGTGTCTTTTGGACAAGAAATGCTACACTTTAAAATTAGACCAGTTTTGTCATTAGCTGAATGCCAATGCAATGTTCAATTCTAGGGGAGGAAATTGTTATTCAAATAATTTAGAAGGGTTTCTTTGCAATCACTTGGGGAAAATACCTTAGTAAGTTTTTGACTTTATCTTGAATGTTTAATGATAGAGAGAAATGGGTAGGGCATTTTTAAATATTTCATCTTTAATAAAATTTTTGTTTTGGTTGAAAGGAATCATCTGGTTAAAAGTGAAAGAAATAGAAGAGTTAAGAACCAAACTAAGGGATTTGCTAAGGTCACCTACCTGGTTAGTGACAGAAATAGAAATCAAATCTCTCCATTACTACACTCTCATGAATTTGTTGTTTCCATTGAGTGCCTGGTAAGAAAAAAAAAAAAAAAAAGTCCCCAAACACTTTCTTGTATATTTGAAAAAGATAAAGACCTTCACACATTCCATAGGAACCAGGCTGTGTTTGTAAAGCTGATAACCAGGGGAAACTTGTTCTCACCCATTTGGCCTTTAGGGTTCTTTGCTCACACATGGGGGCAGAGAACTAATAACAATAATGGAAACAATGTCCTTGCACATAAACATTTGGCCACTCACAGCATGCGATGTCTTGTAAGAATAGGGGATAAAATAATGGTATAAAGATTTACTGTCAGGGAGTTGGACCAGTCTCAGCAGGATGGCAGCTCGAAGCAGATAGATAGCCTGGCATGCTTGGGTCACCTGTGTTTACACTGATGAATGTGTGTGGTTTCCCTGGTCTGTAGCATTACATTGAGTTTGTGGTTTTTATAGCACCTGTAGCCATCTCTGGAACGTATCTTTCTGTTTCCATTGAGAGACAAGGAGCCTCATACCTTGACTTCCCAGAAATAAATTATATGACCCATGTAAGAGCAATTTGCTACAGATAAAATGACATACATCATAAGGGTTAAATATAATATCATTTGTATTACCATATATAGAACTATTCAAATACAAATATTTTGAGTTGCAGAATTTGTTGGTGAAGCATTTACTGAAGTTTCATATATTCATTTGGTTGCATAATTTAATACTTAGGTTGAGGATTTTAATGTACCGTTTTCTAGAATGAAATGATTGTGGTATGGCATTGTAAGAAATAAGGTCTTTGGCTGATAGTAGGAACTGTTTCTTTTAGGTTCTGCTTGCATTTATCTAAGAATTTATAATAACAAACCATTTGTCTTGAGTTCCAAAGTAAGCTAAAGACACTTGTTATGAAATCATGTAACTACTAGGAATTTAGATGAAAATCTTTGCATTTCTGAATATTTTAATTAGAAAACTTTGTGTTTTTTTTTTTTGTAAAAATAAAATGTCCTTTTATATAATATACAAATTTATGGAATATTTATATTATATTGACATAGCATGTTATTAACTTATATGTTACATGATATTTAATTTGTGGCAGCTTTCTAAAAATATATTTTATTGATTTTTTACAGAGAGGAAGGGAGATAGTCAGAAACATCGATGAGAGAGAAACATTGATCAGCTGCCTCCCACACACTTCCCACTGGGTATATGCCCGCAACCAAGGTACATGCCTTTGACCAGAATCGAACCCAGGTCCCTTAAGTCCACAGGCCAACGCTCTATCCACTGAGTCAAACTGGTCAGGGCTGTGATAGCTTTTTGCTAAGTATACTCAAGTCATAGTCCCCATGCATGATATGAATGCAATTTTCTTTAAATATGCAAATTTAAAAAGTTATATTTTTTCAGTATCACCTTCATTGCCTAAGATCATGCAGTTTTGTTTTATCTACAGATATTATTCCAAATATAATCTTTAATTATAATCTTGTTCCAGTCCAAGATATATTTGACTGTTGGAAGCAGACAAATGCCATTTAAAAATCAAAGCTTGTATATGTAGCAAATAATTGACCATACTCCTTATCTATATATGTAAAAGCCTAAGTGACCTTTACAACTGGAAGACCAGAATGACTGGAACTAGTTGACCAGTTGCTACGACACATACTGACCACCAGGGGGCAGATGCTCAAGCAGGAGCTGCCCCCTGGTGGTCAGTGCACTCCCACAGGGTGAGCACCACTCAGCCAGAAGCCTGGCTCATGGCTGGTGTGCACAGCGGCGTCAGCGGGGGCCTCTCCCCAACTCCACGGCAGTGATACTGAGTGGCAGCAGCAAGCACAGTGGGCCGGGATGAGCATGAGTGTACCAGAGGCGGCTCGGGCTCCTCCCTGGCCGCCTGCCACTTGGGACACTGCTACATCCCCCGGGGGATGTCTGACTGCCCATTTAGGCTCAATCCCGGCAGGCCACTGTGCACAAATCTGTGCACTGGGCCTCTTGTTTAAAAATAAATAAAAAACAAATAATGACTTCAATGTAATCCAACAGGTGTTTCTGACAAGCATAGACATTGTAAAATGCTTTACTAGTTGATACATTTTTATCTATTAAGTATTTTTAAATATATTTATGAAAACTATTTCTTAGGAAATTATGACTAATTACAAAATAGAATCTTCATAAAACCAACCTGTGATTCACTCTTGATTAAATGGAATAACATATAATGTGGGCATGTTTTACTTGTACAGATTCCCTTTCCTGCCTTCTCCGAGTAGCTTTCTAGAAATGGGGGAAAATATGGCATGGGTTTTGTTTCTGTGGTGTCTATCAAAGCATAGCAAGGCCATGCTTTGTATTGTCTATAATTTCTCAAAAACAGATGGCAAACAAAGAGAGTTAGAAAATTTGTAATTTTCTATCTTGCGCCAAAGACAGACCACTGAGTAAAACTGCGGCCCCTTTAAACATCAAAACAACCTTCAATTATTCTGACTGGTTCTGCATGTTTCACCGTTTATGGTGCTTTTGAAGACCTAAGTTCATCTACTAATGCTGTTTTCTTTCCATCTGCTAAGATCGTTCCATACATACTGGTTTTGCATGCCAAAATGTTTTACCTGGCAAACGAGTTCAGTAAAGCTGCCTTCCATCTTCGTTCTGATTAATTTTATCTTTCAAATACTGAGTCATTAAAATTAGAAGTCACAGAAAAGGAAATTAATCAGGTGTATTCAAAACAAAAACTTGGAACACTATAATTGACCCTCTGAAGCTCCTTAGTGTTGGAAATCATCACTGATCCATGTTAATTCAGCAGAGCAAAGTGAGGCAATTTCTTTCACATTTTACTAAATGGCCATGTTTTGCATCCTGGAGAGCGTGCATCCCAGGATGAGTGACTGACTCTGTTGGGACTTGGTGGCTCAGTAGGTGTGCCAGCGTGAGCAAGGAAACACAAAGGCAGCTGTTGTTAAGGGAGTTGGGTAGATTTTTGCCAAGGCCTTACCCATCAAACCTCTTCTGTGAACCAATGATTAAAATATATTAACTTTGGAAAAATATTCTTGGACTATTTTCTTTACTGTGTGACTTCAAAAAAATAGATTACGAATATTTTAATCAAGGAATATTTGCTGCTAGACTGATTGTCTAAGAGACTGAATCCTTGACCAGTGCCCTTCTGATAATCAAGAAAGTAAATGTGTTGAGTTTTATCATGTCAATCTCCTGTTCAAATGCTTCAATATTTTTTCCATAGACTATAGATTAAACATATGTTAGAGCCCCAATTTAATTTTGCCTCTATTTCCATATCTTATCACAACCTTGTCTAAGACAGTATTACTTTACTTGAGATTGAGGTCCTCACCAGACTATGTGAAGGACCTCATTGCTTATGTGTGTAGGCACTGAACTATGTGGCTTATACACGTATACTCACTTAACAACCAAAATGACCTCCATAGCCCTCCATATTAATGTCCTGTTTATCCTAGCATTGAGCTTGACTTCTAGTCCAGACTTCCTTGGACTATTCTGCTAAGAATTGCTATATTTGTTTCTGAGCTTTTATCCTCTTTATAACGCATTCAGCATTTCATCCAATGTCCATGGTAGTGCGTTATATATTTTAAAGGTTATTTTATAATCTTACATTGATATTTAAAGTTTGCATTATATGTTTGACTTATTATGAGAGCCAGTCACTAGATTTCCAACAAAAGCTTTATGAAAGAAAAGGTGTGGATTTATTTTCTTTCTTTTTCTTCTTCTTCTTTTTTTTTTGGCCACCTTCCAGTACCTGGCACAGGATGTTATAATAACAGCTATTTCATAAACATTTTTTCGGGGCTATTCTGGTATTTCTCCAAGGATGTTCCCTTTGTTCCTCTGTCTCTGATTTATTTCCATATTCTCTGTTTTACTCTCACTCTCTCCCACCCTCTCCCCTTTCCTTCCCCTTGTGTGGATGCCAAATACTGGCTATCTCTTGACCAGTTAACTTTGGATGCAGACCTTGTTCTCTGAACTACTAGTTATTTGCAATAACTCTTCATTCTCCTACTTGGATTTTTCTTTTGTTCCTCAGGCCCGGTTTGCTTCTGATCCACAGTACTGTGCAAAATGCAGCATTTTTTGTCCAACTTTATTGAGGTGTTGAAGTATAACATTGTGTAAGTTTAAGGTACACATATAGTGATTTTATATATGTTATATTGCAAAGTGCTTACCATGATAAGGTTAGTTATCCCATGTATCACTTCACATAGTTACAATTTTCTTGTAATGAAAACTTTTAAAATCTACTCTTTTAGCAACTTTCAAATATATGGTACAGTGTTATTAACTACAGTCACCATGCTATACATTACATCCCCAGGACTTACTTATCTTATGAATGGAAGCTTGTACCTTTCCACCACCTTCACCCATTTTTCCACCCCTCACCCAATCTGTACGCTGTTTCTATGAATTTGATTTTTAAATGTTCCACATATAAGGCAATGATTTTATGGGTATGACACCCAAAGCACAGCAACAAAAGCAAAAATGAAGTGGGACTATCATCAGACTGAAAAACTTCTGCACAGCAGAAGGAACCTTTAACAATGAAAAGGCAGCCTACAGAATGAGAGAAAATATTTGTAAACCACATATTTCATAATGGGCTAACATCCAAAATATATAAGGAACTCATAATATCCAATAATGAAAAAACAAATAATTCAATTAAAAAATGTGCAAACAACCTGAATAGACATTTTTCTAAAGAAGATACTCACATGGCCAGCAAGTACATTATAAATGCTTACGTCTCTAATCAGCAGGAAAATATAAACCAAAACCACAGTTTAATAATTTGCCATAGGGCCTCCTGCCCACACTTACATGAACCACATATTCAGCCAATTAATAATTTTCATTCTTAAGAAGAGTCCATTGTTAAAAGTAGTGATTTGCCAAAAAGAAATCCTTTGAGAATGTAAAGTACTTAGGGATTTTGATTTTATTAAACAGCCACAAAGTAAAAGAAATGTGTTAACTAATTTCTTATCCTTTTTGGCAAAATTAATTCATTATTTGGAAAATCAGCAGTGCTAAATCCTAAAATATAAATTTTAGCCTGTGAATTATAAGTGAAAGCATGTATACTAATGAAACAGTACAATAAGTATGTTTAAAGTCAACCTTGAATTTCAAAACTCTTGACTAGTGAGAGATTGAGAAAATACTTACTGGGGGTGGTAATGCAGTTGAGAGTGATAAAGAGACCTCAAAGTCATCACTGGGAAGCAATGCAGAGTGTGCTCTGTATTGGGATTGTCCTATTCAGCATGCTCTCAGTATTTTGAATGAAGGCACAGAAGGCCACTTATAAATTTTACAAATGGTAAAGATAAAAATAAAGATTTTTTTGTAATAACTTTACAAACCTTAAGAGTTTAGGATTCCAAGCTGATTTATGGTGTTGGTGTTTGAACGAAATTTTAATGAGTTTTGCATGTTATATGATTTCTGCAAAAAGCAAGTATAATCAAAGGTTGCATTCACGGATGAGGAGGTTTCACATTATGAAAGAAATATTGGTTCTTTTTATTTTGAAGGCTCTTATTATTAGACCAGATCTGGCATGGTTTGCTCATTTCTACCTGTGACATTTTAAGTGCCAGTGAAATAGGAGATGATAATAGGAAGAGGAGGATCAGAAAGATGAGGTATTTAAAAATGATGCTTTATGAGGAACGAAGGGTAAATTGTCTGTCTGTAGTCTGAAGAGGAAGCTAAGGGGAGATGTAATTGCAAATGCTAAAAAGTTTTCAAATTAACAATTAAGAGTCAAATGCTAGGTATAATCCTCATGACTGACCTAGTGGTCAGGGAAGGTGTGAACACAGAGAATTGTCCTGGGGTGCAGGATGTGGATAGTATTATAATAGCTCATAATCAGTATACAGTCAGGAAAACAAATGACTCTAGATAGGACAGAAAAAAAGAGATATGATCTATTCAAAACCCAATGCCTTCTTTCTTCTCTGGCCTTCAGCCTAACCTCCAAACCTGACCAAATCCAACTCTAAAGAAAGTCTTGGAGATGTTAGTTTTCTGGTTTCCTGTAATCCTGACAGGTGCACAGGGGAGAATGGAAGGTTTTGGTCTGTTGCCCATTAGCACAAGTAGGGTTAAAAGTTGCTATGGAAACAGAGGCCCAGGCAGGATATATAGAGGCAACCATGAAATGGTCATAGAAGGCTTCGCACCCACAGATATTTGAGGATCTGCTTTGGGAAAGGCAGAGAGATGCTCTGTGTTGTTCCACAGACCAGTAAATGGCATAAATTATTCAGAGATGAAATTTAGCTATTTATGAAAAAATAGCTTCATAACTGGAATTCATGGCAAAATGATCTGTTCTGTTATCATGTGAGATGTTCAAGCAACAATATTATGGGAATTTTTTCATGGATGCTATAGAAGGAATTCTTGGAGTAGGTGGTAGATTTGATCGGATGGCATCTACCTTAAATTTTACAATTTTAGGACTTCTAAACTGCTCATCTAAAAATAACAAAGTATAAAAAGTCGATGAATTAATATACAAAACATGAATAGAAATTAAAAGGAATTCAATATATTCAACATGTTTCAAAAACCTGGAAAAACAAATATTAAGCCTTTCTTATCAGCCCTTTACAGGATTCTGAACTTTAAAAACATATTAATCAGTACCCCAAATAATAAGCCTTTGGTTTTCTGTGCAAAATTTGAGTAGGAAAAAGCACCTCCTTCCACACAGATGTTGGCACAGTCCTGAAGGATGGCAGCTAAGGAGCCAGCCTCAAATGTCAGGGCTCACAGCGGCATCTGTGTGTGAGAGCAGATTGTCCCATTGGTAAATTCCACTCACTAGCAGGGGCACAATTATGCTGTTATTGACTAAAATGCCTCCTCTTTCACATGGACATATCTCGAGTGGTACAAGTGGCGAATAAGGGTGCATTTCCTTTATATGTAAGAGAAATTAACTAGAAAGTAATGGACAAAAAAAGGGGGGAGGATGGCATAGCTTCATTTATTATGTAAATAAGAAAGTACACTAATAAAGAATCTCATCGTTGACATCTAAGTAGCAAGCAGCTAGCATCTAGCTCATCCACTGTAGAATTCTTATAAAGCATCCCAGCCCAGAGGTTCCCAGCAGGCTTGAGTAGAGTCAGTAATGGGAAGTCAGGATTGCCATATACAACCCACTGGGAGTCAGAATAGCAGAGCAAGGAAAGACCCGGGTTCTAAGCTTCATTATGCTGGTGATTAGCTGTATGAGCTTAAGTATTTTATATTATCTGTAAGTGTCTGCTTCAAAGGGTTCTTATAAGATGAAAAGAGATAATATAATGACACTATCTCAATATATGGTATCTGTTATTATTCTTTGGGTGCTTCTAGTGGTTAGAGACATTTTTTTTGGTATTAAACTAATTCCAGTTTCCCTGTAACTTGAGCCCACTAACCCTCATTATGGCTTGGGAGCTTCATGTAATAAAGGAATCTTATCTTTAACGGACAGACTATTTATTAAACATTTGAAAACCGAAATTGTAACTTTGCTCTCATTATTTCTTTTATAGGCTAACGGTCTACATTCCCTTACCTTTCTTCCTGTTCCCTAGCTCCCGGGCACCTCCTGATCCTCGTGTCTTCATGAGCAGAGATGTTCTGAACATGCAATGCGGCTTGGGATGGGACAGATTGTGGTTCAGTGGTTGGAGCACAGAGATAGGCATGGGAAGTGGAGGGCTGGAAGGATTGGAACCAGCCTAATTTTGGTTTTCAGACTGCATGATTCAGCACCTCTGACCTGCTTCCTGGTCTTCACAAGTTCTGTGGTTGGCATTGTTCCAGAGGCACTGACCTGTCTGCCCCTCCACACACTGTGTTTCACCTGGATTTACTCACAGGTTGAGTAAGGGCTTCTTGTGTGGTGGTTTGTGTGTTTCCAGAAACATTTCTTCTCAAAACGTTCTCTGATTTTGCCTGAAAATCGTGTATTTAATTCCTTAACCTTTTATCTGAAATGTCTACAGACAACCCTGAGCTAAACCATGCTTTAACTAATTTAATAATAACATATAATATGTAAGACTTACTTTAACTCATGCTTTAAAGCAGCATTAAAATTAGTTCTTTTCAGATATATGGCTCTACAGATTTTACAAAGATACATAATCATGTCACCAGTGCCCAAATCAGATTTAGGGACCACTGCTCCTTGTCACTTTATAATCAACGCCTCCTTCAATTTGCAGCCCCTGGTAACACCATTGATTTTTCCCGTGTCTATAGTTTTTGCCCTTTTCTGGAATGCCACATAAATGTCATTGTACAATTTGTAACCACTTTCTTCTTTCACTTAACAGAATCCTTTTGAGAATCATAGCTGTATAGCACGCATCAGTAATTTGTTCCTTTTAATTGCACCACAATTTGTTTATCCATTCACTAGTTAATAGGCATTTGAGTTTTTTCCTTGGGTTTGCAGATTTTGGATAAAGCTGCTATAAAATTCCATGCTCAGGTTGTTATGAAGACATATGTCTTTATTTCTATTAGGTGGAAACCTAGGTTGGTAGTAAGTTTATTTTTTTTGTTAGTTTAACTTTATAAGAGGCTGCCATTTTGTATTTCCATCAGAAAAAATATGAGAGTTTTGGTTGCTTTACATTCTCATCAGTACTTGGTATTGTCTACATATACAGGGTGGGGCAAAGTAGGTATTCAGCTGTGAGAACACGGGCACAGAGTTTATTCTTGTATATTATTTATTAATTATTATATTGTTTTCCATATGAACAACTGTGGACCTCCTTTTGCCCTACCTTGGTTTTCACTGTGGTTTTAATTTGCAATCTCCTCATGTTTAATGACATTAAACATTTTTGCATGTGCTTATTTGCCATCTTTATCTCTTCTTGATGAAGTGTCCACTCAAATTATATGTCCTTTTGTATTGGGTTGTTTTTTCTTGTTATTGAGTTGTGAAAATTCATATATGTATATTGAGTATCAGTCCTTAATCAATACTAGTATGTGTGTTTCTTTAGTTTTTTTTTCAGTTATAGTTTCATGCAATATTATTCTGTATTATTTTCAGATGTATAGCTAAATGGTTAGAAAATCATGTACTTTACACAGTGTCCCCACTACACTGCTTCAAGTACTCCCCTGACCCCATGCATATTTACCTCAATTCATATATTGCATTTTGTCCATTCTTGGTTCTTTGCTTTTCCATATACAGTTTAGAATCAGTCTGCAAAATTCCAGCAAAAAGCATGCCTGAATTATTTTTGAGATTGCTTGGATTGCTTCAGTTTAGAGAAGTAATTACATTTTTATGTTATTGAGTCTTGTGACCCATGAACTTGTTACATTGTGCCATTTATGTTGGCCTTCTTTATTTGCCTCTTTAATGTTTTGTATTTTTAAACATCCATTTTTCCCCCTATATTGTGTTCACTCTGTTTCATTTTGTGTTGTTATTTTTAAATGATAGTTTTTTTATTAAATTTAATTCCTAATTGCTCAAGTATTATAAAGAAATATAGTGATTTTTTTATCTTCTATCCTGTGATCTTGCTAAACTTACTAGTTATAATACCTTTTCTGAAAATTATTTGAGATTGTCTACTTAAATTGCCCTGTGTACTGCCAGTAAGGGCAGTTTTTTTTTTTTTCCTTTCCAGTCTGCATTCATTCATTCATTCATTTGTGCTTCCTTCATTGCACTGATTAAGGTCTATGAGTGAGAGTGATGAAAGCACAACTCCTTGCCTTATTCCCAATCTTCGGGGAAAAGCGTTCCATCGATGTTAAGTATAATGTTAGTTGTAGGCTTTTTATATGAACAGTTTATCAGTTGGAGAAAGTTCCCATCTGTTATTAGCTTGCCAGGAGTTTCTATTACAGGTTAATGTTGAATTTTGCCAAATCACTTTCTACATGTATTTAGATGATTATATATTGGTTATTTTTAGTTTGCTGATACACTGAATCACATTGATTGATGTTTTTTTAATATAAAATCAACTCTATTCCTAGAATATAGACCACTTGGTATGTTGTTTTTATATATGACTTGTTAATATGGGTAAGGATTTTGTACCATATTCATGAGATATATTGATCTGCAGATTTTTATATGATTTCTTTTTTTAATTAATTTCTTTATTGATTAAGGTATCACATATTTGTCCTCATCCCCCCCATTCCCATCCCAAACCCCTCCCCATGCATGCCCCCACCACCCTCTTGTCTGTGACCACTGGTTAGGCTGATATGCATGCATACAAGTCCTTTGGTTGATCTCTCCCTCTTACCCCCACCCTCCCCTACCTTCCCTCTGAGGTTTGACAGTCTGATCAATGCTTCCCTGTCTCTGAGTCTGTTTTTGTTCATCAGTTTATGTTGTTCATTATTTCCCCTAGTTGAGTGAGACCATGTGATACCAGAAATGCACTTATAAGAACCGAAAATGAGACAAGCAATAATGGTTATGCTGGGAGGCAAATGAATCAGTCTGTAGTGAGTTTCTTTCTGGGCCAACAGTTCTTTTGAGTCCCAATATCAATGTCAAACAGTTCCTTATGTGTACATGTCAGCAATGGTATTTCAGTTCTGGATGGTGGACAAATAGTGGTAATGCAGGTCTGACCCTCTCTGGTTTGGTCCTGGGTAACCTGCCGTGACACACAGCTGCTGACGGCTAGTACGGCAAGGTGTTGTCAGCGTCTTCTATATGGTAATATTGGCCTCATAGATGAGTTGGAAAGGTTTGCTTCCTTCTTTATTTTTAAGAATATTTATTTAGGAGTGTTTTTCTTTCTTCAGTGTTTAGAAGAATCCACCAGTAAAGCCAGTTGGGCCTAAATCTTAGTTTTTGAAAGGATTTTTAACAATGAATTTAGTTTCTTTACTAGATGTAGGTCTAATCAGGCTATTTATTTCTTTTTGCATGAACATTAATAGTTCATATCTTTGTATGTGTGTTAATTTCAACACATACAAAGATATGAACATTAATAGTTCATATCTTTGTATGTGTGTTAATAGTTCATATCTTTGTATGTGTGTTAATTTATTTACATACATTTGTTAATATTTTTTACTGACTTGTTAGTAGCAGTAAGATCTTTATGATGTTCCCTCTTTCATTCCTTTTTTAAAAATTTAATAAATCTTTATTGTTCAGGTTATTACAATTGTTCCTCTTTTTTCCTCCATATCTCCCCTCCACCCGGTTCCGACCCCACCCTCTGCCCTTAATCCCCCCACTGTCCTCATGCATAGATGTATGATTTTTGTCCAGTATCTTCCCGCATCCCTACACCCCTTTTCCCCCGAGAATTGTCAGTCCAATCCCTTTCTATGCCCCTGATTCTATTATATTCACCAGTTTATTCTGTTTCTCAGATTTTTAATTCACTTGATTTTTAGGTTCACTTGTTGATAGATATGTATTTGTTGTTCATAATTTTTATCTTTACTTTTTCCTTCTTCCTCTTCTTAAAGGATACCTTTCAGCATTTCATATAATACTGGTTTGGTGGTGATGAACTCCTTTAGCTTTTTCTTATCTGAGGAGCTCTTTATCTGCCCTTCAATTCTGAATGATAGCTTTGCTGGATAGAGTAATCTTGGTTGTAGGTTCTTTCTGTTCATCACTTTGAATATTTCTTGCCACTCCTGTCTGGCCTGCATAGTTTCTGTTGAGAAATCTGCTGACAGTCATATGGGTGCTCCCTTGTAGGTAACTAACTGTTTTTCTCTTGCTGCTTTTAATATTCTCTTTGTCTTTTGCTCTTAGCATTTTAATTATGATGTGTCTTGGTGTGGTCCTCTTTGTATTCTTTTTGTTTGGGGTTCTCTGCGCTTCCTGGACTTGTAAGTCTATTTCTTTCACCAGGTGGGGGAAGTTTTCGGTCACTTTTTCTTCAAATAGGTTTTCAGTATCTTGCTCTCTCTCTTCTTCTGGCACCCCCATGATTCTGATGTAGGTATGCTTGAAGTTGTCCCAAAGGCTCCTTACACTATCTTCATATTTTTGGATTCTTTTTTCTTTTTGCTTTTCTGGTTTGGTGTTTTTTGCTTCTGTGTATTTCAAATATTTGACTTGATTCTTGCGATCCTCTAGTCTGCTGTTAGATCTCTGTATAGTATTTTATATTTCAGTCAGTGTATGCTTATTTTCTAGTTGGTCCTTTTTCATATCCTCGAGGGTCTCACTAAATTTATTGGCCTTTTCTAGAAAATTCTTGAAAACCCTTATAACCGTGGTTTTGAACTCTATATCCAGTCGTTTGCTTTCCTCCATTTCTTTCATTTGTGACCTGTTTCTTTGTCTCCGCATTTTGGCTGCTTCCCTGAGTTGATAGAGTGGCTTTGTGTGCTGGGTGTCCTATAGGGCCCCATGGCTCAGCCTCCCCAGTTACCTGAGGTGGACACTCTTGGTGCAGCCCTTTGTGGGCTGTGTACACAGTCTTGTTGTAGTTAAGCCTTGATTGTTGTTGGTATCACTGGGAGGAATTGATCTCCAGGCCAATTGGCTGTGAGGATCAGCTATGTCTGTGCTGGATGAACCTCTGTGCTGGAGACACCCTTATGGGAGAATACTTGCAAAAGCCTCTGTGCTCAGCTTGAATGGGGCAGAGTCACAGCACGGAGTAGACAGCATTGGTTTCCCATTAGCCCTGCCCTAATAGGCCCCTGTGTCTCAGTGTTCCCTGGTAATTGCTGCAAGCACCTCTGAGAGAAAGCCACCCTGGAGTTCTGCCCACTGCCAGACAGTCCAGTTTCTCCCCAAATGAGTCTGGGTCCCCAGAGTCTCGCCCGGAACTGGAGTTTAGTGCAGTTGGGAGCTTTTGTCTCCCTCCTGCTTGAGAAAGCCAGCCGTGTATTCAGTTGTCAGTCCTCTTCGCACACGCCTCAGTACCTCTGCCTCCTGCAGCTCCTCTGAATCTCAGTGAGCTTTTCTCTTTTCTTCTAGTTGTAGAATTTCCACTCAGCCAGCCTTCCTGTGGTTCTGGATGGTGTCTGTTTTGTCTTTTAGTTGTAGTTTTGAAATTGTTGTGCGAGGCAACAGTTTAGGTGTTTACCTACGCCGCCATTTTGGTTTCTCTCCTTTTATTCCCTTTTGAAAACTGGTTTTCCCTTCCCATTTGTCTGGCTATAGGTTTATTATCATTACAATTGATAATTATAAAGGACCAGCTTTTGACTTCATTTATTTTTACTATTTTGAAATCTGTTTTCAACTTTATTAATTGCTAATTATAATGTGTCTGTGACTATTTCTTTGGCCCATGGTTTAGTTAAATATCTGCAGATTTTAAATTTTCAAATAATTTGAAAATTTTAGATTTATTTTTGTTATTGGTTTACAATTAAATTTTTTATTGTTGGGGATTTTACATTGTATGATTTAAACTATTTTAAATTTGTTTAAAAGTAAGTGTTCTATGGCTCAGAATATGCTGTATCTTGGTGAATGCCCCATGTGCACCTGAAAGTATAATTTTCCATTGCTGGTTATTTTATAGATGTCATGTAAATTGATAGGCTGATACTTTATTTAGAACATGTTTTGAAAGATAAGAAACGACATACAGTGTAAGAGTTAATGGTGCGTCTAGTTTAAAAAAAAATGTCCAGGAGCAGTATGGAAACATCTGTCCTAACCACATGGATAGCACAGCCATAGTGGCTTTGATCGGAAGGTCCTAGCAGTGTGTTTTTGAGGCCAAGTAGAAGCAGATTAAGGAAAAGACAGTATGTATCTTTAGTAGCCCACATTCTTCATTAGTATGTTCCAGTCATTTCACATAGCAGTTTTGCTGCAGTTGTTTTGACATAGACCTAAAAAGAAGCCTATAACATTTCAGACTTTTTCACTCAGTCTTCATCCCCGCTTACTGTAGGTCAGGGATTACATAAAGTTCAGAGAAGGGGACATCCTAAGAGGCATACTTATCCAATATAATTCAGTTATAATATCAGTCATGTATAACATAGGATATGTCAAGATAAATCTGCATTTACTTAGGATTTTATTTATGTTTTTAAGAGTACATTAACATCTTCTGTGGAAAATGTGCTTTAAAATATATCTAATTTTTAGTAATGTTTGTTTTTTACCAACTTATAGATACCCAAACCCTCCCATAGCAACCCTGGGGAGAGATGTGAAGGTGAGGTTATCTCCCCCCACCTTAGAAATGGGTGTTTAAAAGAGTTTAAGAAAAATCAGTTAAACATATTAAAAATTATTTCAGCCTTTTCCTTTAAACTCTAACAGATTTACACAAGTTTTCTAAGCCAATTTGCCATTTTGTTTTAACGTAAATATTCTTTTTCCTAGACAACTCTCAGGTACAAAGGGAAAAAGTATAACATTTTAGTAGTTTTGTTTTCACACCTTCTGGAGAGCAATCAAATTCTGTAATCCATAAAAGAGTATATTCATATTTTGTTAAAATACAATTCAGTCTGCAACAGGCGCTTTAAAGGAATAGATATAAAGGGGCTTTTTCTGTCCCTGATGATGCTTTAGCAGAAGCATTTGTTCAATCCAGTTTTGTGGTTTTTTTCTTTTAAATTATGTAATATTTGAGGAAGAACCATTGCTACTAGATCAAGCAAATTCCTCCTGAGAAACTAGAAATCTCATGCTGTTTGCTTTTCCAAAGGCAGTGTGTGCCAAGGACCTGCTGCTGAGCCCAGTGTTTTTCTGGTCTTAAGTAAGAGAACTCTTGGAAACCCAGGAGCTTTGAGTGTCACTTGTAGAACTCATAGCTTCCAGAAGAAACTGGATGATATCCTTTGAAGGTCTTGCCCCCAACTCTAATATACCAGCCTATGTTACAGACAGTGTTTCTACATCCATGAAAAATGTCACCAAAGATATTCCTGGAATTGAAACCCAGAGGACAAGACAAAACTCCCACTTCTAGGGGTGTGAAATGTTAAAATCCGCTGCCCTACTTATCTAGGCTTGTGGACACATTGTGACTAAGGAAGATTCTTTCATAATAAAATAGATGAAGCCTGCTCACCAAACCCGGGATGTGAATATAAGCACCTATTTTAATTGTATTCTTTTAATGGCCTGCTTTCTCACATGTCTGATTAACAGGAAGTTTGAGATACCCTTGTTGATATCATCACCCCATTTATGCACCCCAGTATTTGCACTGCCCAAGCCAGAAGGGGATGTCCATCACCAAAGCCTTTTCCTGTATTGGCAATCCCTGAGGGCTTGCCCCGCCCACTCTGATGGGCCATTACTAAAATGCAGTCTTATTCACAGCCTGAAGTTTTGAAAGAAGGCAACCCTACTCCTTTATTATTAATTACTTAGCTCTTCTCCATCCTGCTCTTTAACTGTGGCAACTCTTAGCACTCAGCCCTCCCAATTCACAAACACAATCAGTTTTCCAGGCAAGGCACCGGCAAGCTACTTGAGTGCTTGGCCAGAGCAAGTTAACTAAGAGATATAAATCTTCCAACCCTTCCCTCTACAGAAGTCCTTCCTCTTTGGAAAGAAGCAGTTTTGCTTTTGTTTGTTTGTTTTCCCATAAACTCCATAATCTAAAAGAACTGATTATTATCTCTTTTCCTTAGACCATGGGTTTATTTGTATGCCCTTTTAAGCGGGGGGGGGGGGGGGGGGGGGGGGGGGGGGGGTGGCAATTAGTGACATTGGGATTTTTCAGGATTCCTCAAGTGATCTCTAGATGCATATATCTAGACTAGCAAAGGAATGAAAAGAAGAGTCACTTTTAGTCTCTGTCTTTGCTAGGATACTCTTCCTCTAAACATAGAATGCCTTTGCCCCTCCCCCTTCTATGACAAGTCTCTCCTCCTCCTCTTCCTCTTCTCTATCTCTTCCTCTCCTCCTCCTCCTCCTTCTCCTTCTCCTCCTTATACTTCTGCTCCTCTCTCTCTCTCTCTCACACACACACACACACACATACACACTCAGGAGGCAATGCTGGAAAAAACAAACAAGAATGAAATCTCTGTTAGTGCCTGGGCAAAGCTTTAACCATACTTGGGGTAAGAATTTGGGGCCACATTAGTTATGAAGAGAGGGATTTCTAAGTTCCAATTTTCCCATATGTAAAGTGAGATTCTAATAATTCAGAACTCATATAATTTTTTGTGATGAATAAGGTAAATAATTCACATTAAGAGAGTGCTCAAACCAGAGTAAAAATTAATATAGCCATAATTTAGCCCTATTATTTCTCCCTCCATTTTATTAAAAATATTTTACCTTTGTACAGATATGGTATTCTCATTTTCATTTGAAGCTTTCTCTATATTATGTACCCTAACCAGGGATTCTGTCTCCTTCCTGCTCAGACCTAACCATTCCAAAGGCATCTTGTTCTATAGACCTCTTCATCAAAATAATCCTCATTGCTTCTATTTCCCTTTATTTTTACATAGATATCAAATATTAGACTTATATTAGTTTCAGGAGGTTTATTGGTGTTGTTGATCCAGTGGAAGCCTCTATATAGACTGTCAGGTCATCTATGAAAAAACAAGTTCCAAGAAGGGAAGCTGCAAGGTTTTCTAAGGCCCAGGTCTGTAAGCCATTCAGTACCACAGCCTCATTCTCTTTGCCTGAGGATCAATGTTAATTAAAGGTGGGAGGAGGGGAGGAGGAGACTCCTGCTTTGATGGGAAGGATGGGATGGAGCCCTGGTTCTGCTACCCTTTAAAACAATTGGCTTCTAAGGGCTGGGAGGAGGAGAGTAAAGGGGGGAGGGGTAATGGGAGATATCTGTAATACTATTGACAATAAAATATATTTAAAAAGAAATAAATAAAACAATTGGTTTCAATAACATGGCCAAATGTCTTACAAGTTCTCTAAGAGTAAAAGCCATAGTGTGAGTGCTTATCAAGTAGATAAAATGTACTGTAATATTGGGGGATTTTTATTTTTATTTTATTTGTTAATACTCACTTGAGGATATTTTTCCATTGATTTTTTTTTTAGAGAGAGTGGAAGGGAAGGGGGGAGACTCAGAGAGAGAAACATCAATGTGAGAGAGACAAATCGATTGGTTGCCTCCCACAAGTGCCAGGGATCAAGCCTACAATCAAGGTATGTGCCCTTGACCAGAATCAAACCCGGGACCCTTCAGTTCAAGGGCCAAAGCTCGATCCACTGAGCCAAACTGGCTAGGGCTTGGGGACTTAAAAAATGAAATTATTAAACAATCACCTATTGATAATTGCTATTTTAACAGGTACAATTGCAACCTCCTATTAGTGCTAGAATCCTTGATTTTTGTATAATCTTGTTTCTATACTGCTAGGAACAATCTTTTTTATTGAGCTTTTATTTTTTATATTCTAAATGTATTAATGCAATAAATGTAACTTTTCACTTAAAACTATCATTATAACTATGGTTACCGTTGATTGCTTAGCAATTGTTTTCCTTATCAAAATTCTTCTTGGTTGATTTATTTCTTAATTTTTTCCATTAAATGGTGTAAATTTTAGGAAAGTATTTTTTTTTTCTTATATTCCTTCAGAATACTAGATTCATGCATAGTCTCTTTGATATTCAAATGATCCTCACTGGTTTGGGTATATTATAACTTTTACTTCAGAAGCCTTTGTTGCCTTTCATTGAATTCTTCTGGTTTATTTTATTTCCAGTAATTCATAAGCTATCATTCTGTTTTTAAAATCACTTATCTGTAAATGTTTCTCATTACAATGCTCATTTCAATTTTAAGCAAAGTTCAATCATAATATATCACATATAATGGTAAGTTTAAATTTTATAATAAAAATATTTACATTCTTTATATAACAGTCATATCAGAAACTTACTATTTTCTTTATTAAATAGATTAAAGTGTGTTTTAATATAAAAAGCTATGTAGTATGTATGTAGTATGTATGTGTTATGTACTAAAATTCAATCAGGCATTCTGGGAGCTACAAATGGTGTCCAATATTGCCTGAGCTCAACATATTTTGGGGTAATGCCTCCTGAACCCTGTCACTTTCCAAGACCTCAGGACTATTTCAAGAAGGTTATCCAAAATAACACTTATAAGGAAAAGGAGAGAAGTCCTATTTATTGAACATACTAGTGGCTTGGTGCATGAAATCTGTGCACATTATACGAGAATTAATTAGAGGAAATATTTTAATATTGCTATTTGCCCTTTCTGTATAATAGAAGTGTCAGAGGTGAAAGAAAATTAGTAAAATGTATATGAAAATCTTTCTCCTGTCAGAGTCTGGGGAGTGCTGCAAAACCCAGAGTCAAGTCCACGCCCACCTGCGTGCGCCTTGAAATCGCGTGAGACCCAGACCCAGCCTTCCCTACCCTCATTGGGTGAGATCCAGACACAGCTGGCCCCAGGCCCATCAAGTCCCGCTAGGCAGGGGATGAAGCCTCAGGTCCCCCATCAAGCCTGCCAGGTGGAGGGCACAGCCTCAGGTCCCCCACCCCAGCCCGGCACCACACAGTCTCAGGTCCCTGCTGATCACTCAATAAAGGAACCCCGACTCCACTGTGGTCGCAGCCATCTTGTGTTATGGGAACTCTGCCTCCATTGTGGGCGCAGCCATCTTGTGACAGCATGAGGGTTAATTTGCATATCACCTCTTTATTATATAGGATATGTATCAGGTATTTAATAAATAGTATCTTTTTATATGTTTTAACTTTAGTTTTATTGTTGACACTATTACAGATGTCCCCATTCCTCCCCACCTTGCCCACTTCCACCCATCCCCCAGTCCCCTTACCTCTGGCCTTGACCACACTGCTATCTGTGTCTATGGGATATATATATGGTATATGTTCTTTGGCTAATCTCTTTACCTTTTTTTATCCAGTTCCCCTTCCCTCCCCTCCCCTCTGACAGCTGTCAGTCTGTTCCCATGTATCTATATTTCTCTAATAACAGTGTCTTATTAACTGTCTCAGCAAAGGTTGGAAGTAGATATTATTTATGTAGATTTAGAACAAGAAAACAGAGGCTGAGGGGGCTTCAAAAGCTGTTTAAGATCCCAAAGTAGTAGGTAGTCAAACCAGTACTGATTAGTTTTTATACCTGTAGAGCCTCCCCTTCCCTCCCCTCCCCTCCCCTTCCTTCCCCACAACTCCTTTTCTGTCATCTGCTTCTTTTGTTTTCTGTGCCTACTAAGACTTTTTTAAAGAAAAAACACATCACATCTTCCTCGTCCGCACATCTCTAGGGTCTGTAACAGGGCAAAGCACAGAGTAGATGCTAAGTAAAGGTTTGAGAAAAACAAAGAAATGGAGGCATCAATTAACTTTTGGCTTTGGGGAGATTGGTTATTTTCACACATATTGGCTCTGTTAGGTTTGAATAAGCAGAAAAAGGTACTTATCCTCAAGGGCGTCCTCCTCCTGTGTGAGAAAGTGACCATTAGATAATCCTATATTGCAAGCAACTTCCTATCTTGCTAAAGCTCAGTAACTCTCCATTCCCCCAGTAACTTCCTGTTCCCGCCCAGCCCAGCCCAGGACCACCCCTGCTAAAAGCCCACCTAAAAAGATCACCTGAAACCCTTTAAAAGTCTCCACCTTGGACTTTCGGGGCAGACACCATTTTAGGTCTCTGCCCATTTGCTGGCTGATGCCCTGAAAAAATTTCTTTTACTTTCTTAGGGCTCCTGCATTCCTCCTTTGGTGACCCTGACAGTCTCTTTCCCCATTTCCCCTTTCTCTTCTCACAGGCAACATACCCTCCTATGTGGTCAGAGAGAACTCAGATTTTTGGTCACTTGAAATAGATACAAACAATACTAACATGTGTTTACATATCGGAAACACTCCTGGCTAAGGGAGCAACAGCTACACAGATCCCAGGGATTAAACCTTGGCCCCACCAGGCAACTTGCTGAGTGACTTAGATGTTATAGGCTATTAAATTTCAGTGTTTTCATCTAAAATGATGGGCAAGGCTTTTTGCTGTGTAATTTCCTTAGGAATCGTAATGCCTAGAACAAAATAGGTACTCAGTACTTATGGGTGAATAATGCATGCCACATAGTTCTCTTTTTTTGGTTGCCGTGGTTTTAAATAGGCTGACAAATGTGAAGTGTTTTAAGAGAGCAGGCAAAGTAAGAGCTCAATAAACGTTAGCCATTATTGTTATGTACTAGTAAGTGCAACTCTTCACACAAATACTTTCTCTAGCTACAATTTATCATGCTGTTGGCTTTCTCAAAAGTTTCTATGTAAATGTCTGTTGTTGAATATAATGTCCTTACTGCTATTCATTGTTATAAATTTGTGATGTGAAAAGTTGCTTTCCACATCAACATATATACTTCCTTTAATAAGTCAATGAAAATTGCATAATCCATCCTCTTTTCTATTTCTCTTGGATGCCAGGAAGCTCAAAATGAAATTCAACGCCTGTACTATTTCAGACATGTAATGTTGGTAAAATTATCAGTCCTATCTGGGCTATTTTTAAAAATATAAATTTTCCCTGTTGTTCTATATTCTGCAATATTTTCTATAATATTATGTCCTGAATATTGACTAATATTGTTCCATACTTTTTTTAAGGAAAACATTATTTTTAATAAATATAAAATATATACCAAAAGCAGTTTGTCCATAACTACATTTTGTTTTCCAAGTAATTTAATAATTTCAGTTTAATTATCAAACAATATCAACTGACAAATGTAGTAGGAAATATAATAAATTGACCCTAGGATTTTTATTATTGGGTGATTAGAAATTTGATTATAAAGAGGCTTACAAATGTAATTTTATAAGCATATAAATGGCACGCTTGTTATGTTAATCATGATGTTTATATTTTTCAAGTGTAATATTTTAGAGCAAAACCAAGGGTTTTCAAATACAAAAAAAGAAAACAAATGCAAAATAATTATGTTTATTTTTAATGTAGCTTAGAAATAACACTGCTTACACTGTTGAAAAATTGCATATATGACTTAGTAAGAAATAACTCTGTAATATTCAATAGGACACACTAGGTCCAATTAGGTTAATTTATATTAGGAAGTTACAAATTAATGCATATGCGTTTTTTTAAGTAAGTCCTCACTGTCATCCATACATTCTGTGACTTTAAGCCAAACAAGGGGAAATGAAACCAATTTTATCCTAGGTTAATTGATGCCTAAGTTCCTAAGACCTCTCATCAATGTTATAATGAAACAATGTTGAACAAAATAATGTTCTTCAAGTACCTCCTAAATATGTTTTCCAATACAGCAATCATTGGGTAAAGGGGTTTAAAAAATATCTAATTAATTCAATTCATGTTTTAATGTCTTTTGGTATCATCAGTATTCCTTGACTTCTATACCATGTTCTTTTGTGTAATTGCTACAGGCTTTTCTCTTGTGTTTACTGGCTTATATAACGTATCTGAAAATTATAACACCCTGTTTTAAGCTGATAACAGCTTAACTTCAGTAGAACTCTTAAACTTTACAATATTGTGATATGTCATCCCATTCTCTCCTGCCCTGAAATGTTTCTATTAAAAAATCCTGCCCAAGGGCATCTGTAGGATGAACTCCAAGGTTGTCTGGATTCTCTGGTCAGGCACACTAGTCATGACTGGGTACTACTGTTATCAGGGAAATGATAGCTTGAGAAAAAGAATTTTAGGATGGAAGCTGAGTGATTTATAGTAGCATCACTGTATTCCATAGAAGATGGAGGTTTGAATTAGCTTCCCTGCCCTGGCAGGGCAGCAGGATGGGACCCTGGAGGGTTCATTGCTTGGCACCTGAATCAGGCCAGAGTATGCACTGGATTCCCTGGTCAAGCAAGGCCTCCAGTTGTGCTCTGCTGACAGGGAGAGCCACTGTTTTCTGTTCAGGTGCCACTGTAAGCAGGGCTACTGATGGGCCATGCAACTTCCCATGTGCTCTGGTTTGCTTCCTGGATGGGAAGGCTGGAGGCCGTATCCAGCAATTCATGGGGCAATGAATTAATTTCCCTGCCCAGGTGCAATGGGATAAGCAGCTATAGAGCCAGTAAAGCTCTTTGTTTGTTGTCTTAACTCAAAC
Organism: Corynorhinus townsendii; assembly: GCA_026230045.1. Taxonomy (NCBI): domain Eukaryota; kingdom Metazoa; phylum Chordata; class Mammalia; order Chiroptera; family Vespertilionidae; genus Corynorhinus; species Corynorhinus townsendii. The sequence continues at coordinate 136,292,329 of JAPDVU010000004.1, forward strand.
TGACCTGCACATCAAGTTCCCTGGCTGAACATGTCCCCTGGCTTTGTTCTGTACATTGTTGGCTTTGCCTCTCCTTCTCTCAGCTAGTGTGCTGGACCACACAGCTGCCAGGAGTTCTTGCCCACCCTTCTGGTCAGATGGGGCTGAGAGCCACTGGGTGGGAGCTCACCTCAGCCTGGGTGAGGAGGGGAGGAACCACTAGGCCACTCTTAATTTCTCAAATAGGCTATCTGGTTGGGAAGGGCTGGGAGCTCCCCTCAGCCTTTGCTATGAATTAATGCCTGTGCCCATGCATAGTAGGGCACACTCCACACTCAGCACCAGCTTTGCTCTGTAGCTGATCAGCTCTGCCTGTGTCTCAGCTGAAGCATTACTGGACACACAGCTTCCTGCCAGCACCTCTGGTCAGATGTGCCTGGGAGACACTCTCCACGGTGGGTGACTAAGCTCCTTGCCTAGGCCTGGGCAAGCCAAGCTCTAGGGCTGACAAAAAAGTCTTGCTTGAGAATTCAAATCAGACCTATCTGCATCCTGCTGAGTTCCCTGGTCAGAGCTGACCATAGACTTAGTTCTGCAGATGAGCAAAGCCTCTGGCTAGGATTACTACATTGGCACTGAAGTTATAAACTGGGCCTGCCAGGTGCATGTTGCAAACCCCTCCTCTCTTCATTCATGATCAGATTCCCAGTGGTTGAACCCTACAGATTTCCCTGCAATTCTTGTGGAGTAAGATCGGAGTAGGGCCTCCTACAGAGCAACCCACCATGCTGCGGGGAGGAGCTGGTTGTCCTCCCTAGGTCCTCGTTTCCCATTGGAGGACCTGGAGGCTCAGGGGAGACCTCTTTCCCTGGTGCTGTGCTGGCCTGGGGGGAGGGCCAGGTTTGGTCAGTGGTTAGGCACTCCTCTTACACCTCGCAGGCAGTCTGGCTTGGTCTCTGTTGTGCAGGAGGGTGCTTTAGCCTCACCCCCATGTTCTAGGGGTCTCTCGGTGGTATGTTATTTTTGAATAACTGTTCTTGTGAGGGGAGCAAAGTCAGAAATGAGTTATGTTGCCATCTTGGTGGCATCAATCTCCCAATTTAATTCAGATGTTAAAAAAATTAGCACGCACTCAATCTTTGTTCTTTTAAATATGGATAATTAATTTGAAAAGTTTTAAATAGATTAATTAAATACTGAAAGTTAAATGGACAGGTAAAGTAGGTGAAATAATTTGAAGTTGTATCCTAATACTCATAACTAATTTGTCTTCATGTTGTGAATTAGTTTCTTATGAAGCCTTTCCAACACTCATAAAAGCTATGTCAACTTGGTATTTTGATTATTATGTCAACTTTTCCATATTATCTTTTCTTCAGGTATATTAAGTTCTTCCTTCCTTCTTTCCTTCCTTCCTTCCTCTCTTTTTCCCTCATTCTCCCTTTCTGCTCCGCCCCCCCCCCCCCCTTTTTTTTGTCTTGGTCAATCTCTCTTTCTATTCTTACTCCTATCCTCTTTTAACTGTGTTCCCAAATAAAGCATTAACATTATCTCATATAAATTGCTGAGATTTTTCTAGTTTAAACCTTTATACTTATTTTTATTCCAAATGTTCACCTGCCCCCACACTCAAGCCTAAATCTTGTGCTGTTCTACACTTCCATTTTTCTACATTCAGAAGTATGAAAAAATATAGCTATAGCTATACTGACTAGTATATACAGGTAAATAATGGTTCATTATGCCGTACAAGCTATATTTTATGTGTGATTTTGTGGAATCCATGAAATTATAGAATAGGAATTGGTACAAGCTGTTTCTTTTTATTCGTGCTACAATTCTTCCTATAGATGCTGAAAACATTTCTTCAAGGACCAATACTTGTTTTTTTTTTCCTACTGTGATATTGTATGACTAAAAACATACCATGTTCCAGAGAAATATTAGGGCCTCTGTACCTAGTTCCCTTCATTTTCCTTTCTTATTGTAGCTTCCTTTTCAGTGTTTTGATTATCCATGTAAAAGGTTGCTTTCTACTAGTCTCTTGCAAAGTTATTAAACAAAATCTCCCTTTCTCTCTCAGTGTGTGTGTGTGTGTGTGTGTGTGTGTAGGGTGTCAGTACTTTCAGTCAGCTAGTCAGTATGACCTATTTAAAGAGCAACATTATTTATACTTCCTTCATCTACGGAGCATGTAAATCAGACACTAGGTTGCTGGCTGACCAGTATTGATTGCAAAATGTCATGAAATTTGCCACAAATTGGAGATAATTAATGCTCATTGCTTTAATTTTAGACTGATTATTGGCCTCCCCCTCCCAAGGCATACTCAGAAGAGACACATAGGTGAGAGATAAATTGACCAGAATTCTTGGGAAACAGTAGGATCCGTTGTCTCAGTAGTTTTTGATTAAATTCTAAGATGCTACACATTTACCATGTACCCAAATCTTATACAAACACAAATATTACCTCTAAGTATACAAAAACCCTAATTTCTGTCAAATTCCGTAAGTTTATGACATATACTGTGTATCTAGAGTTTATCACAATTTGTATCATTTTAATATCAAATTATTTTACATGTAATATTAGTGAATTTGTGAATACTATTAGTTGGTCATTGGTCCTCATATATGAACTAATATTAGCTTAAGACCAATGACATTTTTTTCTGTACATAATAAGACAGTTTTCACTTTGCATGAAGAATTTTACTTTGTGTAAATAATTTGAACTACTGCTGGGATTTATTTTAAGCCCAAGGAAACATTTGCTTCATTAATTTCTCAAGGTCACGATTATAGAACAGATATGTGAAATAACACTTGTAAAAATGTGTTAAATTAAATACCCAAGTAAAGTTCATTTTAAATGAACCTAAGAAATCCTTCCATGCCTGTTGAGGCAGAAAATTACATAAACTGAGGACACCTTTCAATTTTCATAATTGTTTTTTATTCCCCACATGTTGGATTTAGTATTTAAACAACTTAAAAGCATAATTACACTGTGTTTTACAGTTTTATTCTTGATGTATCTCTTTGTTTATTTTGGAAACATACATACTGTTGGAATAATAATACACATCAATTTAAAAAATTCCTATCTGGATGTTTTATATGGGGTTTTGCCCCCAGATGATACTTTGTGACAGCACATTGACTGTATAGTTTCCTTTCTCAATCTTTCTTTCTATTGGTTGCATGCATGCAGGGGTGGGGAACTTTTTTCTGCCAAGGGCCATTTGGCTATTTATATCATTCACAGGCCAGATGATTTCAAGGACCTTATATGGACCTCGTGCCGGACGTTCCCCATCACTGGCCCATGTCCTCACTTGTTAGCATTTCAATCATCTTGACCATTCTTCACTGTCTTGCTTTCTCCCAAGTGCTTTTTAAATATATTTTTATTGATTTCAGAGAGGAACGGAGAGGGATAGAGAGAGACAAACATCTATGATGAGAGAGAATCACTGACCAGTCGCCTCCTGCATGCCCCTCACTGGGGATGGACCCCGCAACCTGGGAATGTGCCCTAAAGGGGAATCGAACCGTGACCCAAGGGCTTATTTTGGGATCACACCTTTGCCACAGCTTAGCTGGATGTATGTTAATGTCTCTGATAGCAATTTAGACGTTTTTCTAATGGCCCAGGATCTAGCATATAGCAGACAAGTATTAAGCATTTATGTGAGTGTATTGAATTATTGTTTACAAATCACTTTCATATCTGTTCATCTGACCCTCACATCAGATTTGAGGATGGCAGGAAAATTGCTGTTATTCCTGTTTTATATATGGGAATATGGAGGCTTTGGAAGTTTAAATGCCTTGCTAAATGTTACGGAGACATATGCCAAAGCATTATATCTGGAAACCAGGGGCTCTTGGTGTTTCTTCCCATCTCCCTCTATAATAGCCAGTCTTTTAGTTTATCATCTGTATGCAGATGCCCACGTAATATCCCAGAATACTGACTATTTCTGTACCCTCTGCTCCCAGAGAAATCCACCCAAATCCCTCTAGGTTGAAAGCACAGAGAGGCATGTGTCAGCTGCATTATCATCATATACGATGTCTGTGAGGTTTTAAATCACAGAGCCAGTTACTAACTGTAGAACAGGACAATAAAAATGATGCTTTCTAAAATGAGAAAGTTACTTTTACATGTATCATTGATCTAATAAGTTCTCTGTAGCAAATATTTAATTAGAGTTTTGAGCTGGTTTCCTCACTGTGGAAGGATCATATGTATATGCTATATATTCTGATTTAAAAGGCAAGGACACTTTCATCCGGGAAACTCTCCCCATAGAGTGGAAAACCCAGGATAGGAACATGATAACTTGCAGCCAATAAGATCAGACTAATCTTTGAACACTGCTTAGAAGGTAAGAGTTTGGGGAGTATTTATAGTAAGGACCATGTAAACGGGTTTTATCAGTATCTTATTACATAGGTGACAACCAAAACATGATTATCTGACTGAATGTTAGTCTACAGACCTAATACCCAATACACTTGTTCTAGTTACTTGGAGTGAATTGTGTTTATTCCTGGGTTGCAAGCATAACATGGTGAGAGAAATAATAAATTGCATAAGACAGAGATGAGGAAAGTTTCTTTTTTTTTAAGTTGCACAAATAAAGAAACATTAAGCTATGGGTCTAACTCTAACTCTCTTGTGTAAAAGGCCTGTAAAAGTTATACCAAAATATACCCAGGATAAAAGGGGAGGGTGACCAACAGAAATTTCAGGGCAAATATTTTTGCAATGTCAAGCAGATACATGTAATGCATCTATAATCAGTAGATTACAAGTAAGGAGGGGAAAAAAGAATCAACATTTTAAGACCCACCTTTGTGCCAAACATGCTACATTCTTTGTGCCAGATGCGGTCCATACTCTAGATTGTTTAGTCCTGATGATAATTTACAGGTAGAGATTATTATCCTAGTTATTATGAAAACATTCTATCTTGGTGAGAGTAGTTTGCTAAAAATGGCAAAACTTAAAAAAAAAAAAATGGCAAAACTGCTATGCTATTCACCCACATGTCAATCTCAATTATTGTGTCTCTGTGTGCATATAAAAAGAAATATGCATAATACTTGTTAAAATGTCATAATAAATATATTTATTTTCTTAATTTAAAATATTTGCGGGACCCTTGTTCCTTTAAATGCTCAATCAGGTAATTTTGGAATTCTTCCATAGATTATCTCATTCTTAATATTCATGTTTATCATCATTATACTTGATTGAGGCTCTTGGAAGCCCTGGAAACTACCAAAGTTTGACAAGACATACATTAGAAATTCTGTGATGTGTCTTACTGGACAAGACATTAATTGAACTCTTTCCTTTCCTTTTCAAATCATTTCAATTACTAGGGATAGGCTTCAAAAACAAGTAAGTATTCATATAGTTTACTTTGAATTTACTGAATTTGGGGCTTTTGTATATGTTAAATGAATCAGATCCCTGGCCCGTGTGGCTCAGTTTCTTGGAGCATCGTCCCATGCACCAGAAGGTTGTGGTTTCGAATCCCAGTCAGGACACATACCTAGGTTGCAGTTTCGATCCTTGGTTGAGGTGTGTACAGGAGGAAACCAATTGATATGTTTCTCTCATATATATGTTTCTCTCCCCTCTCTCTCCCCCTCCCTCCTCCTCCTTCTCCTCCTCCTCTCTCTCTCTCTTCTTCCTCACTCTCTAAAATCAATTTAAAAAATAGTCAGGGACCACCTATCATATTTCAGGAGTTTGGGCACAGATTTTTAAAACTGCCTGACAATAATGGCAGAAATGATTCATATACTGATGAGGCATGAGAGTGTGTCCTATGCAGCATATACTAAAAATTACATAAGATGCACGCAAATAAGATACACAGTGTACAGATTAGATATGTGTGAGTATAGCATCCAACCTGCAACTACTGGGTACTTAGTGACTCCTTCCTTGCTCTTCAGGCCTCTAGCATCTTGTGGTCATGGAGCTACCCTTTTCATTGTCTCAAACAATGTTTGAGACAATTGCCCAAGGAATTGTCTCAAACTCCTTCTCCCATTGTCTAGTTCAAAACTTGCTTTCTTTTGCTGAGCCTTTCCCTTTCCTTTTACTGCCTTTCACTGCTAAGGCTAGCATGTCAGTGTGCTGCCTCTCAGAGCAGCCTCCTTGATCCACCATTTCTTAGCTGGCCCCACTTCGAAGGCACAAATCCTTACACTAGCCCTGTTGTTCCATCCCTTTGCTTCCTAAGGATGTTGGATACCATACTGTATACCAAAATATAAGAATGATTTATAGATCAGTTGAAAACCTCACCTGGAACAGTTTGAGGGCAAAGGGCAACCTTAAAAACCACTGCTATTATTGAGAAAAATGAGAGCAAAACAGTAATGAAAATGGAATTTCATTAAACTATGACATTTCTATGTTTACTTAAAATTGTTATGCAGTATACATTTTGTTACAGGTATATTTATGTAAAAGTAAAATTCAGGTCAAAATCAAAATCAATAACCATCAAAGCCAGGTATCTTTACATTTAAAAACTTATTTGGCTGTTTTAAATTATTGCAAATTCTTGTGCTACTCAATAATGTGGCATATGTGGCCCATGATAGGTAACTTGTGCACACATACAGACCTAAACATGATGAGTTTTTAATCTTTATACAATGGAAAGGACACTATGATGGAATGGGATACCCCCCCCCAAAAAAAAAAAACAGTTTTGATCAATAGATCCAGCACAAAACAGAGAAGTATGAATTCCCAGCTCTTGAAAGTTATCAATGATGTGAACTGATACAAATCATTTAACCTATTTGACGTTTGCAAATCGTCTAACCTCATTACACAAGAAAGGATATCCATGGCCATATAGAGTTAGTTTCAGAGAATCAGGCTATCCAACTCCAGGATGTGACATTCATATTATGGTCTAGTGCAGTGGTTCTCAACCTTTCTAATGCCGTGACCCTTTAGTACAGTTCCCCATGTTGTGGTGACCCCCAACCATAAAATTATTTTTGTTGCTACTTCATAACTGTAATTTTGCTACTGTTATGAATCGTAATGTAAATATCTGTGTTTTCTGATGGTCTTAGGCTCTACAGCAGTGGTTCTCAATCTGTGGGTATGAAATAGCAATGAAAATAATTTTATGGTTGGGGGTCACCACAACATGAGAAACTGTATTAAAGGGTCGCAGCATTAGAAAGGTTGAGAACCACTGGTCTAGTGGACGTCACTCAGTGGCATTGGTTAGTGTGGGACCTTAGAGCTGTAGGCAGTGGATTTGTTTTATTGCTCTTATTGTTTTTGGACAGTGAAAATCAGATAATACATGCTAAAGAGTTTTGCAAATGTTAAATGTTACATAAATATTAATGACAAAGTTACTAAAATTACAATCTCAAGGCAACACCAAATAATAGTTAATACTGAGCACTTGACTCTTCTTAAAAATGAAAAGGTAATGTCATTCTCAATATTCTGAAGATGTAGAAATTACCGTATGGGGGTTATGCAGCACGATAGTTGGAGGAGTCTCAAACACAAACAAATTGACTTATAAAAATGGCAACATCCTTAGCCACTGAGTAATATATATCTGATAGCCTGCCCATTTAAAATGATAGCATGGCATTTTGTCACTTTATTTCTTGTAAAACAACCAAGGATATGTAAAACCTGGAACACGCCTGTGTAGTGATGGTTTTATGATTGCTAGGGTGTTTGAGATGCAGCTCAGATTCCTGAATAAAACATATTATTACATGAACATCTGTGAACATAATGCATCATCAGAGATTTGGTTGACCTTTCGGGTCAAATTGGTACAGACTAGTTGACATGAGGTGAAAGGATGGAGAACCTAAAAAATATTACCTTTCTTGGCTATTACTGTGTTAATATCCTGATGAAATGATTCATACCTGATTTACCTCTGAATTTCTGCTGTCACATAAGAACATTTTGCACATATTAGGCACTGATTAAAGATAACTTGCATGAAAAAAAAAAACATCAGGTTGATAATAATGTGGGAAGGAGCAATTACTCTGTCATAAAGTAAAAGAGACTAATCTTTAAGAAAGACTTTTGGGTGTGTATTAGGAAAAAATTTTCTGACATCTAAGAGATGTGTATATCCATTTCACTTACTGGTCTATTTCCTATTAAACTTAGAAATAACTATCTGTCAAGTGAAAAGAATTGTTCATAATTCAGGTGCATGAAAATGAACTTTAAGAGGAAAACTTTCAGTCTGAATCTCTTAGATTATGTGCTCAATGTAGTGAAGGCTATTAGAAAATGCATTTCTTTCTTTTACTCAGTTTAACTAATACATATATTCAGTAATACCTAATGTTATGTTGACCTTTAGATTGTAATCAACAAATAATTCAAAACTACCTTTGGAATCATGAATAGAGCAGTAATGTTGTTGTATTTAGCCTGCATTACATGTAGGGAGTGTTTGGTTACAGCATTTATGTCTTTTCAGCATATGGCTATTAATTCAAAACCAAAGTTCAAATATTTAGTTGTCTGACCTTAAGCAGGTCATCTGGTTACTCTAAGCATCAGCCTCCTCATTTTCAAAATGGGGATCAGTTCTAACTGATTTGGTTCAGTGAATAGAGCATCGGCCTGCAGAATGAGGGGTCCCAGGTTCAATTTAGGTCAAGGGCACATGCCTGGGTTGTGGGCTCAATCCCCAGTAGGGGGCATGCAGACAGCAGCCAATCGATGATTTTCTTTCATCATTGATGTTTCTGTCTCTCTTTCCCTCTCCCTTTCTTTCTGAAATCAATAAAAATATAAGAAAACAAAACAAAATGGGGATCATAATGCTTTCATTATTATTTCAAAACCTAATAATCTATATATATATAAAAGCCTAAGCTACTGGCTGACTGGCCTATAGCTATGATGCACACTGACCACCAGGGGGCAGACGATCAATGCAGGAGCAGAAACCACAGGCATGGAAGCATGGAACAGACTGATGAATCTCAGAGGAAAGAGGGGAGGGCAGGAAGGGATTAACCCAAGGTATTATATGCACCCTCTAGCAATCCAGGACCACTCGGGGGATGTCAGACTGCTGGTTTAAGCCTGATCCCCACAGGCCAGGCTGAGGGACCCCACCAGTACATGAATCTGTGCACCAGGCCTTTAGTAAATACTAAATTAATAATGGAATGAATTGCTCTAAATTATTGATGTCATAATTACTAGAGATTTAAATCAATGTTTTGTATCAGTGAAAATGTTTGCAGACTGTTTAATGCCCTCATTTGCAAGTTTCTTGATGCTTATTAAAACTAGAATTTCCACTTATCTAGGAAAAGGTGATTGTCTTATTTGCCAAAAGTTGTGTAATTGAAACTGACAATTTTATGAAAACAAGTTATTGTTTTCTTATCCCCCTATGTATATTTATCAAGAAATGGGTAATATAATATAAAAGATGCCTTTTTTAAAGGCCTTTTTATGTTTCTAATTTCTGAGACAGTTTATTTTGGGTGTAAAGAAGAAAATGAAATTTAGTTTGTGAAGCAAATAGTTCATTTCATTAATTCTCCTTCTAAAACATGTAGAATAATTATTTTAAGAATTTAAAAAACTGTCACTTGGAACAGTTTGCAAATGAATGATTACTCACAAATTCACCATCCTGTAATTATGCTGTAATTTTGGAAAATGCACAATGTGTGCATTTCTCACTTTAATATATCTGGAAACCTTACTCTAAATAAATGCCTATAAGATATATGATGCCTATTCATATGCATACATGGAGCTTCTCAATTACATGCAAATAACAACTACTTTAACAAAGCAAGTTTCTCAACTTTCTTAAGATTTCCCTTGGGTAATCAGCTTTTTAAAGAAAATACTGAGAAATAATGATAAATGTAAAAATATAATTTGGGTTTGTTTCTTTTCCTGAACAGTTTATATATTAAGAAAAACATGTAGTTTTTTCTTCAGTAAGAAGGGATAAGAGAATGGTTTGTACATTTCCAATATTTATTTCTTGAATATTAGAGTCAGTTCAGTAAATTCTACATGTGGTATCTACTGCCACCCATCACATTACCATTCCCAACCCCTTCACACACACACAGACACACACACACAGACACACACACACACACACACACACACACACACACACACACAATCTCACCACTCACTTCTCTCAGCCCAGGTCTGTGTATCATGCAATGGTTAAGTTGACATGAATAAAAGAGTTTGATGTGTACATTCAACAGTATTCAGAGATGTATGAAATGGGCAAATTTGTTTTTAGTGACTGCTTTGAACAATGCAATGATGTTCAAATGGTAATAACTTGGGTTGTATTCAAACTAGTGAACTAGAAGTTTAAGGTTCCAAAGCCCATTCCCAATTTGCTGAGACATCTAAGGATGTGCAGGGATACTTCTGGAACCACTGACTTCAAAATGCCTAATACTAGTTGGAGATGACAATGTAACCAGAAAATAAAGAATGTGTTTTTCAGGTTCCTGGAGATAATGGGCGCATTATGTTTTTCATCTCTAGTTACTGTCTTGTCAGCAGGCTTATCTAGTCTTCCACACTTCCTGTTGTAGAAATACTTTTCTGTCAGAGTTTATGCTTTCATAAGATAAACATTTACATAGTGGCCTGTCACGGTTGCAAGCATTTAAAATGCATTTAGAAAATGCAGCTTCATGTTGTATTTGAATTGACTTTTTTTTTTTTACAGAAAAACCTTCAAAACTTAGGCCAGTAAAGGCCTACTTCTCAAAAACTGACCTTCTTCTGCAAACTGGAAATTCCCTAGTCATCTAATCGGTGTTTGCAAATTGTACGTGCTTTCAGACAGAGCCTGCAATGGGGCACTCAGTTCACTCACTGGGAACATACTTAATTGCACATGCAATTTTCACCTATTGTCAAGAAGGAACATAGAAAGCAGGACTAGGACTATTTTGAAAGTGGTTAAAAAAATCTAAAATATGTCAGAAAGAGTTTGGATTTTAGAGAAACAAACATCAGTTCAAATACTTAGTTGTCTGACCTTGGATAGGTCACCTTTTCATTCTAAGGATCAGTTTCTCTATTGGCAAAATGGGGATCTTATGCTTTCATTGTAAAGTTGCAGGGGAGGACTGTGATAGAAGCTTGAAGCCACCTAATAGAGTGCAAGTCATGTGATAGCCATTCAGGAAGTAATGGCTATTATGACTGTTAATGGGAAAATTAATAATCTTGATGCTTGTCCTATCACAAAACCAACCAAAATGTAATTCTTCCAGTGAACTCATCACCATAGTGTCAAACTGACATCAGGCACACCATCCATTATACTAGTACTCTTCTATATTCCTTACACTGTACTCCGATATACAGTAAAAGAGCTGTGGACTTGAAATCAGGAAAGTGATTCTGGTCATATTATTGACTCGTGTGATCTTGAAAAATCATTTAACATCTCTGAAACTCAGACTTTTTATTGAAAATTAGACAATACCTGCTTCATGATATGATCAAAAGAACTATATCACATGAAAGAAGCATTGCACTGAATGTATTAGGCACTCAGTGTTTAATCAATGTTAATAAATTGGTTCTGCATGTAAGAGATGCCTTCAGAAATTTATCCTTGGAATGGAATACGTTTCCCTTTAACATCTGAAATATTTTCTTACAGCGATGCTTTGAGTTGTCTCTTTTTGGCATTGTTGAAAAAAATCTGTAAGCAGAATTAAATAATTTATTTAATCAAATTTCTGTAACTCCATTAGTTCCTCTTTTTCTATATGTCTGCTTGATTATTCTCTTCTAATTTCCTCATTGCTTATAATTCCTTTTTATTGGAAACAATTGTGGTATAAATTATTACTAAACTACCCTAGGCTCCAGTATCCTTACAATAGGACAAGGTGTTGGAAATAATGCGTTTAGTTCCCATTCTATATTGACTTTTGACAAGTCACCTCTACTTCTGGAGCTTTAGCTTTCTTATCCATCAAATGATGATATTTGAGGTCATTATTATCAATATCATATGAAATCCTGAGCAATTAAGTACATTTTAATTGAAAAGGAGTGTTATTATTAAGTTAAATAATGCAGAATAGAATAATGATTGGACATAGACTTTACATATTGGCACCCTGGCTTTATGAAGCTGAAAATAATATTTTGTATTGAGAGGAAAATCAGACACCTTAAGAAAATAATTAGAAAATTAGGGAGGTAAGTGATGATGTAAAGGAAGCAAGGGATGAAAGCTCAGAATCCCCCAAGAGCTGAGGAAGAGAGTTGCTGTTTATAGGGAATGGTGAAAAGGCTTATTCTGTGAAAATAATTGGGATGATCCCTAAAAAATAATTCCATTTTGTGAAAAGTGTTAAGTCTATGTCTAGATTTTTCCTTTTGCTTGTGGATCTCTACTTGTTCCAGTATCGTTTGCTGAAGGGCTATCATTGTTTCATTCACTTGCCTTTGCTTCTTTGTCAAAGAACAGTTGAATATGTATGTGCGAATCTATATCTGGGCTCTCTATTCTGTCCCATTGATACATGTGTCTATTTTATTTCACCAATATCACACTCTCTTGATCACTGTAGCTTTATAGTCAGTCTTGCAAGTGATTACTGTGGGTCCTCTGACTTTGTCTTCCAGTAGTGCATTGGCCATTCTGGAACTTATGCTTTTCCATATAAACTGTAGAGTTCCTGGAGTAATGATATTCAAATTATTTACATGCCTAACAGAACTAGTTTCCTCTTTTAAAATACAAAATGTAAATTGGCAACAACTAGATAACACACCTGTCTTAAAATCACACCCAAACATCATAGCTTCCTGCATAATTTAATGATATCCTAATATCTTTCTATAAATTATGCAGGAAGGTGACTATGATGTTTGGGTGTGATTTTAAGAAATGTTCTTCTGTCTTTCAAATTATTTTAATGGTTTAACCTAACTTTTAATTATTTTAATGATTTATAGATAGGTGTGTTTTTTTAGAGTTTAATGTTTTATAGAGGAGATATCATAAATATTTGAATTTAGCTGTCACTCCGATACAAGTTATACCATTTGATGTGCTTTTTTACATACTGCATACATGTAGAATTATTTCAGAAGTATAATTGTTAGTATGAGATATGTGCTGGTATTATACTTGCTAATACATTTTATTTTAATATGGAGGAATTTGTAGGTTTTGAAGTAAGTCATCCCTAAAATATCCTTTCCACAAAATCTTACAACATGAAAGAGATAGTTTTTCATATTCAATCGATGAGCAATGTGATGAACTTGAACTTGAATGGACAATATACTTATGATTCATCTGGAAATGGATGATTAAAAGCAGGATTTGCATTGAATTTTTTGTCAAAACAAAAAGCAGTTACCAGAAGAGGGAGGATGAGGGATGAGCTTCACTGGAGAGTGAAATAATCATTTTGAGGAAGATTTGCTTTTTATTATATATTTAATTTTGAAGACATATAGCTAAGTTGTACTTTCTTTTAAAACATATAAAGGCACATCTTTTTCTTCCTCATTGTGGGGAAAAAAAGAACAAAAATTCTAAATGATATTGAGTATTTTCTCTTGAAGGTGATTTCTAGAGAAACAATTCAAGTCAGTATGCATTTAATCCTAGATCTTTGTGTGTTACCTCTGAAGCACTGTATAAAAATAGATGAGTATAGAGTAGGAAAATCAATTACTCTGATTCCATTAAAAGAGCAGGGGATTGAAAAATTGTTTAGAAAGAGTTCTACTGAGAAAGAATTTTACCTGCTCAAAATTAGAGCTTCCCAGTAGAATTTTCAGTGATAGTGGAATTGTTTTATATATCTACATCGTCCAATGCAGTTACCACAGCATTGAGTACTAGAAATGTTACTAGTATGACTGAGGGCCTGATTTTTAAATTTATTTAATTTTTATTTATCTTAAATTGTGATTAAAATGGCCATTTGTGCTTAAGATACTTCATTGGACAGCATAGACATACATTTTGAAACTTTAGTTATCTGGAAGCCTGTTTACCCAGAATCTTCATTTTCTGAATGACTATTGATAATGACAGAATTGCTGCATTTGTGTTTTACAAAAATTAATTATGTGTGGCTCCCATTTTAATTTTCAGATATTTGTTTTTAACAACCTTTAAGATGCTAAGCAGCCTATATAATAAAAGGCTAATATGCAAATCGGCCAAACAGTGGAACAACTGGTCACTATGAGATGCACTGACCACCAGGGGGCAGACGCTCAACGCAGGAGCTGCCCCCTGGTGGTCAGTGCCCTCCCACAGGGGGAACGCCACTAAGCCAGAAGCCCTGAGCCAGGTTCACTGCTGGCAAGTGCAGCAGTGGTGGCAGGAGCCTCTTCAGTGGGGAGCGGGCCTAAGCCATCAGTTGGTCATCCCCTGAGGGCTCCCGGACTGCAAGAGGGCCCAGGCTGGGCTGAGGGACCCTCCCAAGTACACAAATTTCATGCACTGGGCTTCTAGTTATATATCAATACTGAACACTATAATGTTAAGATGAATTTATTGTCATCCATAAAATATATGTATTGCATAGTATTGCTTAAGATACATAAGGAAAGCCTTGTCCTTGATCTTACATGGCTATTGATAGTTTCTGTTTTTATGTCATACAAACCCTCAAGGGATCTTTAAAAAGAAAGATTTTTTTCTCCCTCACAAAGGAAGTTATCCATCCAATAAGTCTGGAAATCATCATAGTTACAAGGGAGGAAGCATAGTCAGCAGATGTATCTTGTAAGACATTCTGGACCTATTGTGAACTAACATTTAGTCAATTAACTGGAGCCTCAATTACAATATTATTTTCAGTTCTATGCACAAATCAATATTCTAAACTGATATAAGCCCTGTGGCCTCAACATGATGAAATACAGGCTTAGAAGCAACAGCCATTTTTTGGGGAAAGAACTCCAGGAGGGCTAGCCAAGCCCAGTAGCCTGATCACATGACTGCTATTCAATTAAGGCAGAAATCTACCTGTGTAGAATATTGTTGAGAGCCAGTAAGTCTATCATCCTTAAAGTCCAACCAAACCGGTGAGGAAGAACCTTTGTGGTCTTACTTAGGCTCTAAACTCATCTTTATTAGTTACTTTTCTTTCTTACATTTACTTTATTTCTAAACTTGTTCCTTTTGTCTTTCAATCTTTCTCTCCCTTCTTTGCTCCAAGTCTCACTTTTATGCTCTTCTCTGAAAAATTCCCTCCATCTGTGATTTCTTTCCCTTCATCTTCAAATATTTTATGTGAGAGAATGCTATAGGGAATATGTCCATTCAATTTTGATTGTTAGGTTATTTCAAAATTGCCTTTGAATAAATTGATTGATAGAAAAAGTTGCAGTTCTGAAGAGTAGGAAACATAATGTCAAATACATTTTATGTAAGATACATTTTATACACAGAAAACATGGAGACAGATTATTTTTGCATTGACACACATGGTCAATTTTAAAATATGTCATTTCTACTCACTGTAAATATTGCTTGATTATGCCAATGGTATCCAGTGTGCCACATGCATCATTAGTTTAGAATCACTTCCCAGTCTGAGAAATTTCATTATATTACATTCTAGTAGTGACATATGGGGAAGGGAAAACACAAAATAAGTTTTCAATAGTATGATCTGGAGCCAAAATTGATAAATTCAGATGCTAATGTATTATATAGGATTATGAAATTAGAGGGAACCTTAGAAATCGTTGACAGATGAAGAATGTGATATGGGATAAATCATGTGACTTATTCAAGGTCAGTATAGAGTATAGTTAATGGGAAGGTTCTAAGCCCATATTGCTAACAGTCTTTTACAAATATACCTAAACTTAATCTGGATCCTACATTTGCCAAATAAGTTAGGAAATACTAGACTAATGTAAGGTCAACTGATGTCAAATATTCCTCATATTCAACCTATGTCAGCTTGGCTTCAAAACAGTCAAGGGAAGTCAGGGAACTTTTAGTAATTGACAGTGTAAAAACTGAGTCTGATTCTTAATTATAATATTAGGATAGAAATTTCCTTGAACCTTATTTTGATACCTTTTGTTGAGTATGTATACCGATAAGGTGATCCAAACCTATGGCCTTAGCTCTCAGAATGGAGAGGGAAATGTTACCAACATCTTCTTTCCTGACAAGTTTTCTTTAAGCAATCACTTCTTTCTACTTAGGTGGTCAGACCCTATAATGCGCTGAATGTCTTTCACACAAGGGTCTGATTAGTTTCTCCAAGTTAAGAGAAGGGCCTCCCTACTGCAAGGTTTTGATTATTTCTGGGAGGAACCCTTGACTCGGTTATACCATGATTTGAAGATGCTCAAACATTTTCTTGTGCTAATGTCTCAATAATAGCATCTGCTTAAAAAGCTTCTAGAGTGAGATGTTGACCTCTGTCTCAGGACATCAACTAATGTAATCAATGTGAGTGGGACAGTGAAACACTGTGGACATTTGGAGCCAAATAATTTTGAATGGTTAGCAACATCCCTTGCCCCAGATGCCAGTAACATTCCTACTAGTTGTAACCACCAAAATGTTTCATGAGGAGAAAACTCTCCCAGCTGAGAACCGCTGGAGTAGTGGACTAGAAATGAAGTAACCTTTGCCTTGTATCACCATGCCTCTTGTACTCTTTTGGGTTCTGGTTATGCATTAGCGAACTGAACAGAAGGCAGGCATTAAACAAGTAGATAAATATAAATTATAAATTGTGATAAGTAAGTGGTATGAGGAAAAGAATGAGGCCTTTTCAGTTTTCTCAGCTTGAATGGCCAGGGAAGGTCTGTCTGGAAAGTGATGAAATCTGAAGGATGAGTGGGATTGATCTAAATGATTTGTTATGGAAGATCAATTCCAGAAATTCCTAAAAAACAGAAGTCCTAGAGTCTGAAAAGAGCTTCCGACAACTGGAGAAGAATAAGTAAGGGAGACTGTGATGCAAGTTGAGGTTTAGGAGAGAATCAGGGTCATAATCTTATAGACTCTTGCATGTCATGCTAATAAATTAATAACTTATTCTAATTTAATTGAGAAGCCATTGAATGTGCAAATTCAGGATGCTTGATATTAAAATGAACTGGATTCTATTGTCTTAAAACATAGGCTGCAGAAATTCAATAGTGGAGCTTTGGGTTGCCTCACTCAATATATCCTTGCTCTGAAAGGTAGCCAGCCTTATAAAACGGGCAATTCTGATTCTATATAAAAATTCAATAATGATTTTGCACAATCTAGTGATATTCCATGACATTTCTTGGTGGCCATTGAGGCTTTCCCTATCACAGTTATTTCTGGAGACTACAGTCACTGAATGCACCTAGAGTCTTTAAGGGGAGGTTTCTAAGTTACCAGAATTTTTTTAAAAATATATATTTTATTGATTTTTTTACAGAGAGGAAGGGAGAGGTTTAGAGAGTTAGAAACATCGATGAGAGAGAAACATCAATCAGCTGCCTCCTGCACACCCCCGACTGGGGATGTGTCTGCAACCAAGGTACATGCCCTTGACTGAAATTGAACCTGGGACCTTTCAGTCTGCAGGCCAACGCTATCCAGTGAGCCAAACTGGTTAGGGCCATTACCAGAATATTAATACAAACTTCCACATCTTTTCTTGGTCATCTCATAGCCCTGCCTCGGGCTTCAAACCCAATGCCATCTCTACATCTCTGCAAGTTCCCTGCTCCTCAAATTTGTAATTTAAAGCAAGCTTTGAAATAATCAAGTTTTACTTTATCTAGTTCCTATTCCTTATTAAGCCTGCTTTTATGGCCCATGTTCAATTAGTGTAAGCTGTCTATAAAAGAAAATTTTAGGTGCCATCCATTTGTTTCATAATTAAAATAATAATGTGCACTCTTAATCTTTCAAGGGCTAATTCTTCAGGCCCAGCCACAATCTACAAATTGTTTTTAATATATATGTGTATATATTTTATTGTTGATAGTATTACAGATGTCGCGTATTCCCCCCCTTTTACCATCCTCCTCACAGCCCCTACCCCACCCCCCCAGATCTTTACCATCCAATTGCCTATGTCCATGGGCTACTTGATTCATGATAACTGATGGAGAAGTATGAAGGGTAGGCATAGCACTTTTCTTGCCATTTTCACAGAGTACAGGTAATACAGATATATGTTTTTGATTATGCATGCATCAGGGACTATGATTTATGGCACTTGGTTATATCTGTTACATAAGTAATGGGCTTGTAAGCCAAAAATAAAGCTACTATATTCACACCTGAGGCCTGAGAAATGACAGTTAAGTTTAGTGAAAGAACTGGGGAAAAACAAAAGTCTATAAAAATGCCATAGAAATAAACACAATGAACACTTATAGCCTATCTCTTTACCAAGGAATGTGTTACTTTATACCTTGTATTATAGAATTTATACACCTGTGTTTTTCCCCCAAGCTAAGAAGTGCTAGGTTATTCTTGTGACTTCAGATATGTTCCTATTACACATGCCTCATCTGGAGCAGGTGTTCAATGATTGTGTATTGAATAAATGACTTAGTACATGGAAACATCAACAGAATTAAGAAGGCACCACATTTTAGCAATTTTTGGCATCAGTTTTATTTTGTTCCCTTTTGGGAAACTCTTTTGCTGAAGGTTAAGTGCTTTAAAGAAATTTTTAAAATGGTTACTCTAATTAGTACATATAAATTAGTTTTTTAACCTAAAACAGAGTGCTATTTTTAGAAATTACATTATATTAAAGTGGCAGTTTTATGCTATCCAAAAAATGAAGTGATTCCTAAATTCAGATGCCTTAGTTTATTTATGCATGTTTGAGATATAAATTAAATTTCAGAGGCATGAAGGTTCCAAGTCATGAGGGAATTAAATATGATTTTTAAAGTGACTTTGGGGGATTCTTTTCTATGTATGAACAGATAAAGTAAATCATGTCTGTAACCATCATTTATGTGGGTAACAAAAGTGTGATTTCATCTGTAAAGACAACTATAAGGTTGTGTTATGTGGATCAAATACTTATTTTTCATATTATAGAATCAGGGTGTTCAAAAGAAGGCATAGTTTTAATTCCCATAGTTTTAAGAAACTAGGTAACTGTGATTCAGTGTTCATAGGCCTTGCTAAAAGTCTTTAACAAGCAGGTGGCAGAAGCAAGCGTTTATGAGCTCATGTATTTCAGCACACCCACAACCGTGGGTCCTTTTCATGAAAATCAATGCAGGTTTACAGATTTATGCTAACTACTGGTATTAATAAGGGAGAAACCTAAAGTGGAGGGGAGCTCACTCACAATAGTGGTTTAAGTTTGTGCGTGGATTCAGAAGTACAAGTCAGCATTGCTGTCAATCATGCCTATGCATAACTAGACTATTGCTCAGTGGGGAAGAAAATCAGGGTTGGAAGAGTCCAGAGAATCACTAGGCTAAATAACACAGAGATGTAAGCAGAAATGATCATTCAGAAGCACAGCATAAATCTGATTCGTGGTAATGCTCTAAATCTTCACCCTTGGTTGCAGCCTTCACTGATTAAGAAGATAAATTAGATAGTGGTAGAATAAAGCAGGCCAGAACTGAGAAAAAGTTTGGGTATGTGGTAGATCTTGAGAGGAACACAGAACACTAAGAACCAGATGGAAAAGCAGGTTTTGAGTGTCTAGGCTCTGCTCAGGTTCCAGGAATTTACATTTGACAGTTTGCAAAAACATAGGCTGGATCTGAGAACAAAGCTTTAATGAAAAGGTCAATGTTTTGTAGCAGAGGCACCAGGAGTTAGCCTGACAAGACCAAGAGGTGAACCACAAGTATCTGAAAGTGGTAGCTTGACCAAGAGCCATTACAAAGGCAGGAAGAAACTGACCAGAGGCCAAGGCAGGAAGGGTGGTGCCCATGCGGATGCCATATTGGAGGATTAGGAGATGACTGAAAGTGGGGGAACATTATGGATTTTATTCAAGACTGGGAGCTATTAGATATAGGACCAGGACACAAATACAAAAACTAACAATCACTAGTCAGTTCTAGGAAATAGGAAGACACGTGGTAGTAGGGTTCAGCATTAATCTCAAAGGAACTGAAGGGTTGCTGCTGGGAAGTGAGGGACACTAATCTTAGAAATGAGACAAATGAGGTATACAAAGAGCAGTATAGGACAAGGGGGCCTGGCTGTCTCCATATTCCTCATCCTAACACTCCCATTGACATATATTTTACATGAGGTTTGAAATTCGCCATCAGAGCCATATCTTTCATATACACAGAGGTCTTATCATAGGTAAAGCAACCATAGTCTCTTCCTTGTAGTTCTTCCTTTTTGTTTGTTTTGATTTTTTTAGTGTTTTCTAAAGTATTATTTAATTAAATAGCAGAGGAAGGATTGGCAGTATATGCCAAAGTTACTATCTTTAGGGGACACCCTGAGGCATTATTTGGGCACATCTCTTCCTCTTCACTAAAGATGTCTTTTGTATCTCTACTCTCTTAATTTATTTGGCCTTTTACATATAATTTACACTTTACACGTTTTGTCTCTTGAGACAGTGGTCATTCCAGTTGCTGCCAAGCCTCATCAGGATAGTTGCTCACTTAGACACCATTTGAAACCTCTCAAAACCACGTCTGAAGACTATATGATATTTCAGGATAAGGGGCTGGAACTCCTTACTCTGTATATATCCATATATACCTACTCTTGGAATTGGGAACCATCTGCCAAGTTAAAAGCTCTCCCATTGGCCAATTGCAAAGCACTGTATCTGAGCAAAAGTTCCTTCCTCCACATGGCTCCCTGGGTTTTATCGTCCACTAATCCTTCACTTAACCTCTCTGTCAACTCCTGGCTCAGGTCCTGGGGAGGACACAGAGGGTGCCAGTACAACTCCATGGGAGTTACTCTCCTCTTAAAAGGATTGTATATACAACCTATCTATCTCTCTATCTCTTAATCTATCTATACAGATGGAAAGGATTATACATAGCAGAAAATGAAAAACATGTAAAATTACATGATGCCAAAGTACAGAGGAGGAAAATAATAATTTGGGCTATTTGAATTGGGTTTTGAAGAATATTATTTCCCCCCCTCTAAAGAAACTGTGAAAATAGTTGGAGTTTGGAGAGACAAATTGATTTACACCTAGTAATACCCTTTAAAGAATATTAATACCTGATAACCTGCCTACATATGTGCTAGTTTATTTTCTTTAAAAAGTTTCTCCCACTGCTAGAATTCTGGTCAGCCTTTTGTTTTCTGATTTTTTAAACTTAAGATAAAATAAGAAGCCTAATATCTACAATACACCTTGGTCAGATTTGCTTATAAGTGACATGGTCCCTAACCCCCATTTTACACCATACTTGATTTTTTAGAGTCTACCTTTTATATTTTACTCTTTTCTGCCACTTAATTCAAAAGTATTCACTATGACCTTATAATCATACATTTTAGATGGTCTTGGGGTATTTTTTCTGCCTTTATTTTTTTATATTGGTTCAGTTTCTTTTTTTAAAGATAGACACATTCTTTTGATGTTGATTTCTTCAAGCTGACCTCTAACTCCCCCTCTTCAAAGTTACTGCCAGAGATGCAATGCTGTTGATAACTTTCACCTTGAGATTCACTTGGGCATCTCTGAAGTACTTCTTTTGGTTTTCTAAACTAAAATTTGTAAGAAATCTCTGACTTGGAGAACTCTAAATATAACATTAGAAATGCAAGAGGGAAAACATGGAATGGCAGGTATACAAAAGGATACAATATAAAATACTCAAATAATTAATAATAGAATGAGAAAAGGAAGCATTAAATTCCCATCAAACAAAGCTTTGAACATTAGAGCAAATGAAAATGAGGAGGAGAAATCTATATGGAAACCAAACAATTACTGCTTCCTGACAGCTGCAGTTATTTATCAGTGTTCCATCATTTGCACTAAATGGTCAATCAATACCTTTGCCTCTTTGTCAGGCCATTTGCTTTGTAGCTCGCTTCCTAATGGGAAATGATTCAGCTTGTCCTGGTGGTTGTCTTTCTGCCCATAACTACTAGCCTGGCAGCAACACCATGTGCTATGCTGGCTCTGAATGAAATTGAGACTTTTGTTCCCAGATTTCAGTTCTCTCCCTACCTCTTGACCTCACCTGTGGTTCATTGTTCATGTTGTCAATTACTTTGATTCTTTCTGCATAAGATGCTTGCATAGCTAATACTTGTGTGGTCTTTGTAATGTGGCAGATTCCTTTCCAATGTGACTCAAGCCTTTTTTTCCCACACTCATCTTCCCTGTTTATGCATTCCCATTTGTTCTGTATGTCAGTCATGGCATATTACTCTGGAGCACTTTCTTAGAATTTAGGCACTTCCCTAGACTTCTATCTTCTGTCCACAGAGCTAATACTATCCACAGGGTTACTGTAAGAGTAAAATAAACCAGTGTGTCTATATATAGTTAGCTTGTTACTTAGGGGTTGGAAATCACTCGAATAATATTTGTAGAATGAATGGTATGAAATAAATAATGAAGAAATTTGGCTGTTATTATTATCCTGTTATGATTGCTATTCTTTCATTTAGAATACACTTCTCCACCTGACTCATCTGTTAAGATCTATCTCAAATACAACTTTCACATGCTACCCTACCTTGAGTCATTATCATAATTATCTGTTCCTTGTCTAATGTATCAGAGAGCTTTATTCGTACCTCATTATACCACTCATTATACTGCATTTAACAACACTGCACATGTGATTGCTCTAATAGATGCTGATAATCACTATGGCTAGAAGGTATTTGTTCATTCTGTAGTCTCCCACTGCTGTCATGTACCTGGGACACAAAAGATTATTTGCTTTTGAGTAGATAGAACCTAGTAATACCATACAGTCTTCAAAAGGACTAATTCTAACAGTGGAACAAGACACACAGATGGAACCATGTTAGAGACTCAGAATTATTTTGAGGTCAGCCCTATATATCAACTTTAGATGAGATCTGTTTATGAGTTTAGGGTTAACAGGCCTATTTTTAAGCATTACATTACTTCTTACTTATTTTTCTTGAAGTGTGTGCCTATAATAAATAAAAATAGCCATGGCCATAAGAACACAGTCAAGGTTGTAAAGGTATGTTAAAATGATCAATTGCTAATTATACAGACATAGAAATTAAATAGAAAGTTCTCTCTGTAGGCATATATAACTAAGAAAAACAAATGGATGCTTATACAAATGCCTCATGGCACGTTACTTAATTACCACACTATTCATTTAAAATATCTGACACAGAGAGAACCTCTCGGGTAAATGAACTTTACAGGTTTGAAGTTCTGGGCTCTAGGTTTTAGGCCCATTATATGTGTTATCAGAGGCCAGTCACTCAATCTCCTTGCTTTCCAGCTAATTTTATCATCTGTAAAATAGGAAGTCATAATGTTCTCCCACCTAAAATGGTAACTCTAAGAAGGAAATGAGATACAGCAAGTGTAAGTTTTTTATACTCTAACACTCCATAAAGGCATGGTTATTGTGAAATAGAGCAAGTCCCTGGGCTTTGATGTATGTGTATAATAAGAGAGGACTGTCACTTAAGACTTCATCTATTATCCACTATTATTTGTCTGCTATCTCTTTTCAGGGGCTAATCTACCTGCACCTCTCACATTTTAGTGACTCTAGTTTTGATTTATATACAGTTTCAGCAGCAAACAACTTCCCATGGACCATACATTGGATTCAATTCCATGTACCACTGGGGACCAAAAGGAAATCACCATACCCAAACTGATGAGCAGAAAAATGCTGCTTCTGATGAACTGCTAATATCTTTTTCTCAGATCATAGTGATTATTATTTAGGAAAAGACGACTGGTGCAAACCAAGGTATAACACAGATTTTTATACACCAATACTTTAGCCTGATGAAGATTGGGTAATTGCCTACCTAAAGAACTTGGTGGAAAATTACATGAGCCACTGCATTTGTGAGCTCTTGCCATGGGGATCTACTAGTATGTCATGTTCTTCTCCTTATCCCCTGTGTGGGCTCCAACATGGATCCACATAATGAGAAGATATTAAGCTGCTCCATATAGTGCCTTAGTCACAGTGTTGGGGTTCAGGTGGTACTAACATGCTTATGCAAGCTTGAGAGAATGGCTAAAATAGGTCACTAACATGCTCTGGGCATCACTCACCTATCCACAAAATTGAGGTAGAACCAGATGTGAAGAACATGGCTTTTGAGCACAGAGCATCAAATGCCTACAATGCCCTGAAACTTTGGCTGAATCCCTTGCCTTGAACACTATGAAGCATGTTGGCTTAGAAGCTAAATCTTCAGAGAAAAGGTTGGGATTGGGTTCCTGGCTGTTCAGCAGTAAATCCCAATCTTCAGCATATCGTCAGGATGTTCAGTCCTATTTGGATGATCCTAAATACATTATTTTCCCTCTTTGGGCTGACAAAAGAGACTTCTGGGGTTCAAAAATTCAGAGATAAAAATTCTAGACCTTTCAACAGTATTTAGCCCTGATATGTGAGTTTTTAAATTAAATTTATTGAAGCAACATTGCTTAATAGTATTATATGGTTTCAAGTGTATGCCACTTGTGACAACATAGATGGTCCTTTTTCAACAATTTGAAATTGCCCCCAAAGTGTTTCTAAAAGGCAGTGCATATAACTAGTTGTGTTTTGTTGTGATACAAGCACCTTCTCCTCTGTTACCTGATACCAGGCGCGAGATTGTGTTTATGTTAAGTGTGTACCATTTGCATGCATTTATGTTTGACCCCTTTTGGCCAGATAATCAGGTTAACACTTTAGGAATCTATCATTCTGTGAACTACTGGATGAGTTTGGACAAGTAACTTAATGTAGCCAAGTCCAAGTTTTCTCATCTCTGCTGTGAGAGTATAATTATAATGCCTGTCTGCCTATATCAGTGGTTATTTGGATCAAAGGAGATCAATATGGGCATGCTCTGCAATCTTCAAGTAGGAAGAAATGTTCATTAGACAGAAAAAAACACAGCTTGGGTTCCATGATTGCCAGATAAGACCATACCTCTATTATACAGTTGTAATCTTATCTAATAAAAGAGCGATATGCAAATTAACCATCATTCCGCTATACCCACAAGCCACACCCACTAGACAATCAGGAGCAAGTATGCAAATTAACCCCAACCAAGATGGCTGCGGCCATGGAGAGAGCAGGATTGAGGCTTGGGTTTCCCTGGCGATGGAGGAAGCCAAGCTTTCCACACATCCTGGCCCAGGCCTCCGCTTAAGGCTACAAAGTGTCAATTATAGAAGATAAATAATTCCCAACAGAAATGGCTGCCACCGTGGAGAAAGCAGAAGGCTTGGCTCAAGTTTCAATTGTAGAAGATAAATAAATCCCAGACCCCAGGGCCTCCGCTTGGGTCGCCGGGGGGCACGGCCAGCCTGCAAACCACCACAGGCCCCTTGCCCAGGCTGCCCCACACCCAAGGAAACCCCCACCCTGATCTGGGACACCCTTCAGGGCAAACCAGCTGGCCCCCACCTATGCACAGGCCTCTATTCTATCTAATAAAAGAGTAATATGCAGATTGACCATCACTCCAACACACAAGATGGCTGACCCAATGTGGTCAAAGATCCTGCCCCCATGTGGACACAAGATGGCCAGCAGGGGAGGGCAGTTGGGAGGGACCAAGCCTGCAAGGGAGGGCAGTTGTGGGTGATCAGTCCTGCAGGGGAGGGCAGTTAGAGGTGACCAGGCCTGTAGGGGAGGGCAGTTTGGGGTGACCAGACTGGCAGAGGAGGGGAGTTGGGGGCAAACAGGCTGTCAGGGGAGCAGTTAGACATCAATCAGGCTGGCAGGGGAGTGGTTAGGGGGTGATCAGGCTGGCAGGCAGAAGCAGTTAGGGGCAATCAGGAAGGCAGGCAAGCAAGCAGTTGGGAGCCAGCAGTCCTGGATTGTGAGCAGGCAGTCAGACATCCCTCGAGGGGTCCCAGATAGGAGAGGATGCAGGCTGGCCTGAGGGACACCCCCCCCATGCACGAATTTTGTGCACCGGGCCTCTAGTATTTTAATAAAATGCCTTTGATAATCAGAAAAATTAAAATAAGCATGATCTCAGTTACATCTAAGTACGCATTCCAGAAAACAGATTCATTTCAGGAGAAATCTATGGCAAGAGGCAAAGCAACCCCAATATTGGTTTTCTTCATTGGTGGTGAAATTGCCTCCCTTGATCTCCACAAGCAAACATCCACCTGGATTTTCTTTGGTGTGGCCATATAGATGGAAGATTTTTATGATTGGTTAGAATGTTATTTAGAAAGAATTCACTTTAAATTACCAAGGAGAAAACCATAAAAAATTCAGAGGGCTATACAGGATATACATGAGTCTCAAATGTTTAGATGTAAGCTCACATCTAATTCGACACACTATGGTAAACAGTGTGAAGTTTCCTCAAAAAAAACTTAAAAATAGAACTGCCATTTGACCCAGCGAATGATTCCACGTCGAGGAATATATATCCCAAGAAGCCTGAAACACCAATCAGAAAGAACATATGCACCCCTAAGTTCATAGCTGTGCAATTTATAAAAGTTAAGATTTAGAACCAGCCCAAGTGGCCATCAGTAATGAATGGATAAAAAAGCCGTGGTACTTTACACAATGCAGCTGTAAACAAGGAAAGATCTCTTACCCTTTGAGACAGATGGAGGAGCTTGGAGCATATTATGCTAAGCGAAATATGCCAGTTAGAGAAAGACAAATATCACATGATCTCACTTATATGAAGACTCTAATGAACAAAATAAACTGACAAAAAAGATCCAGAGACATGGAAATATGAAATACTGATGATTCTCAGAGGGAAATGGGGAGTGGGAAGAGATTAACCAAATAACTTACAAGCATAACCCATGGACACAGAAAATACTATAGTAAAGGCCTGGGGAGGGGCCAGGAGTGGGGAGGAGGAGGACAGTGGGGGGGGGAGGAAGGGTCATCTGTAATACTTTCAACAATAAAAATAAATAAATGAGTGAATGAATGGATTTGACATACTTTGATTTTATTCATTGAGCAACGATGACAATGATGACCAGGTTGGGAAAATGATAGGCTCTAATATTAACCGAGTATGTTCTTGTGTGGATACTCTGCACAGCTCTTTAGTATTTCACATAGTACCCTAATGATCCTAGAGATTCAGTAATGTTTTATCCCTATTTTACATATTATTCAATGGAGGTTTAATGATGTTGGTAGAAGTTTACTCAAAGTCACACGGATGACCCATAGCACTGTCACAAGGGGAGTGGAATACTTTTGAATATTTAAATGACTTATTTGAAGGTATTCTCTGATGCTTATTCCACATGTTTAAAAAGGAATGGCAGTCATAAAGCACATTTTAGGCAGCAGCCCAAAAGACTGCTGAATGTTAGCAACTACCGTCTTAATTTGATGTAGGCCTTCCAACTTCAGGTGTTCTTTTAATATTCCATATGCCAATCCATTTTGTTGACCATCTGCATAGCTGTAAACTGTCGGCTAAAAATTGTTGGCTGGACTAAATATTTACACTGTTGCATAATATAAAAATCTCAGTTATTTTTCTCCAGTTGCACAAGACTAGTTGTCTCCTAACCAATGAAATACATTGAATTTCTCCAGTTTTCTCAATACCTTTAGGGTACTTTTTTTTCAGACATCAGGTTCTTGAAAGCAAGGACATAAATGAAAGGTTTTGTGGCTTGTTTGTGTCCTCGTTGCCTGGAAGAACTGTGTCTCATGCTGGGTAGCTGTGCACGTGAGGGTTAGGACTGTGGTTAGTCTGATAAGTGGTTAAGAAGATGGCATTCAGCGCCTGGAAACAACATCTATTCCTGAAACCGCTTTCCGTTTAATTAGAATGAAGGATGTGAATGTTGTGCTCACTTAAAGAGCAAGGGAATGATGGAAAATGGCAAGTTTTACTACTTAGGAGCAATAAATAATTGAGTCCCTGGCTGACACTCTCTGCTCTCATCCAACTAAATAGTTGTTGCAGCCTGGCTGAGGACACATGCGTTTCTATCTTCTCAGTATTCGCTGTACTGGTTGATAGTTAATTACCTGCTAACATGAGTTCCTCTTCCTCCCACCAAGAAATCACAAATACAGGAAAAAATAATAGTCTCTTCTCCAAAAGTTCACTTTGGTCTTGTTATTTGCGTTCTTTGACATTTATCTATATAACAGGGCTCCTCTCAGTGTTCCTAATGTGCCCAACCTAACCATGTAACTTCTTTCTTCATATTTACTTCTTTCTTTTTTGTTGTTTGACAGAGAGAGAGAGAGAGAGAAAGAGAGAGGGAGGGAGAGAGAGAGAGAGAGAGATTGCTTTATCAATTTGTTGTTCCAATTGTGTATGCATTCATTGGTTGATTCTTGTATGTGCCCTGACCAGGGATCAAACCCACAACCTTGGACTATGGGAACCATGCTATAATCAACTGAGCCAGAGCCATATTTACTTACTTGAAAATGGTGTGTTTTTCTTTTACAATTATGTTCAGTTCATTAATTGAAAGTGGGCCTGCCTTTCTTCTAGAGTTTTTATGTTCACAAATGGCTTGCATTTGCTAGCATCTAAAGGAAGATTTCTCTCACAAAATTAAATCATTCTACTTTTCATTAAATCTAATCTATAATCTAGCTTCTCCCTTACCCAATGAAGAAGCAATAAATAGCATTTTTTATTACTCTCTAATTCCAAAAATTCTGTCTCTTCATACTCTGTAATACATGCAAGTTGTGTGCATAAATGTGGACTATGCTGCCATTTTGTTAACCTTCCCTGTTTTGTTCCTTTCCGGGTATCAGCATGTGCTGTATTTGGAATCTTTACTCCGACGGCCACTTTTGCTGAGACCATGAAGCAATGCAAGGCCACCACTGGCTTTCAACATAAAACAGGAAAGCCAAACGGGAATTTTCACAAGGGCTTCTGGCTGCTGATCTGAGAAAATATAATTTTAAGAATTTCTAATCTATGCCCTGAAACATTCTTAAATAAATTGTGAGAAATATAAATAAGAAATCAATGTGTAATCTAAAATGATCAAATTTTATTTTTCTGCCTTCAGTTTTATTTCAGTCTTCAAAGTAAATGAATTTAAATTATGTTTGAAATATGCATTTTAGTTCACAGGCAGATTTCCAGATTTTAAAATGAAACAAAAAAGAAACGACTTTACCAGTTATTTCTGCTTACATCTATGGTCTTTGAGAAAATCTGAGATTTTATTATTTTTTTCATTGTCCCTGATTTCTTTGATTAGCACTTTTGCTATCTTTACAATTTTTTCTAATTGAAAAGGCATATCTTGCTCAATCTTTAATTCAGTTTACAAAGACATCTGAATATTTGAAGCTCCATCACTCTCATGCTCTCTCTCTCTCTCTCCATATATATATGGAGTGAGTGTTTTTAAACACTCACTGAGTGTTTTTAAAGCAAGGTAGCTTTTCTATTTGGTTGTTCCCTCAAAGGAAACTGTTGTTTCAATTATAAAACAGGACAGGAAGTACACTGATAAATGTTCAAAACTATCTTTACAGCACGAATGCCAGTGAACAGCCTCCGAGACCTCTGGTTTCCATTGCATAAAGACTTGCTGTGACCCAAATGCAGAAATGTCAGGAGAAGCATTTATTGAACCCAATATATTGAGTTCTTTCTAAAAAAAAAAGAGAATAAAAGGAAAAAAGAACCTTTATTGCCTTTATATTTCTGGTTTTACAATTAATTGTTGAGAAAGAAAAGTTGAGTTTTTGTTAGCTCTTGCTTTCTACACACTCATATAAAACTTTTTCCCCATTATGTTAACAAGAAAGGTTTGTACCTGTAGTTCACTGTACATTTCTGATTTTAGTAGTTCGGATCTCTATTGTTTGTTCCAAAATGCTGTCAGCACAGTCTCTTCAGACCCATTTATCATCCTGTAGGGTAGCACCTCTGTACTCTCTCACTTTAGAATGCTGGAGTTTGCTAATGTTGCAGCTTTCGATATAACAAAAGACCCCAGTCATTCCCCTAGAGAAGGTAATTATCTATTATGCTTAGGGGACACAAAAAGAGCTCATGCAGAGAAGTGCCTACATACTCTGTTCATGCAGGGCTGACCTGAATCAATTTGAGATGCCTACAAATACACATTGGGTCCTAGATATAAGCTTTAAAACATCTTGTTCCCATTTTTACTAAAGAATTATTTTCTCAGATAACTTCAAATATTGAATAAATTTTATTGTGATTACTAATATTCAAAGGAAATCTGAAAGGAAAATGACACCTCTTTGGGAGTGTCTGATTTTCCCATCCACCCATCATGGGTTGTGTAGTCATGCTTTCTAATTGAAAAGGCATAGGTCTTTCTTTGGCGTGGTTCCCTAAGTCTATTGTCATGGTATATGTTAGTTAGATTTTATAGAATAGAGAGTGTGTGTCTTTTCAATACAGAAAGCAAGCAAAACTAAATATTACTGAGGTATTATTTAGAAACCACAGGGCACTCAGTATTTTGTGAGGTGCACATATGAACCATTGCTGATAAGAGTGATAGTTGGACCCCATTTGCATCCTATGATGCATAAGACATGGTTTCTGCCCCTCTGACAATTATAGCTTTTGGTAGGGTAGAGGAGATAAATAATTTATTGCACTGATATGTCCTAAATGTTATACTAGTGGTAATTGTTGCTCCCTTTAGTTAGATGAACAATCTATATATGTATATATAAAGCTAATATGCTAAGTGTCCATCTGGGTAATGACGTCACATAGCAATGCCCAGCTTCCTCTCCCTAACAACTAGCCTCCTTGGAGTTTCTTCAGCCCAGGAATACAACTTGCTTCATAGCCAGGTGGAAACATTTTACACTGTAACCAAATGTCTGTGAAGCATTTTCCCATGCCTCATCTCATTTGATCCTCACAGAAGTCCTGGAGTAGGTAGATAGGAGACTCGGTGGAATCATATTTTCTTTTCATTCGCCGGGAAACAGAGATTTAGGAAGCTTAGAAACTTGGCTGGACTGAAAAGAAGTAAGAAATGGTGGACCTTGAAAATGACTTCAGGTTTTCTCACTGCACAGAATCTAGTAAAACACTGCTGCAGTTAAATATTTTACCCTTTGTTCTCCCTGTGTGTTCTACAATAATAATCTGCTTTGTGTTGATATTTACTGCTGTGTTGCTGACAATTACCTGGAAGAGAAGTTGGGGTGCTTCACTGGGCTGGAAAAAGTTCAGCTAAATCAGAAAGCAGGTCTAATTAAGCAAGTTTATTCTATATCTATAAAAGGCTAAGTTGACTTGCACATGTGCGATATATATAAAGCTCTTGCTGGCACCAATTGCAAACATGCATTTCTATCTGTCATCGTCATCCTGAATTTGGTTGACACTTTTATTATAGAGAAAGGGCAAATAGGGATATTAAAATATTTCTTCTAATTAAGTTCCTTTCAATATGCACGAATCCATGCACTGGGACACTAGTGTGTGTGTGTGTGTGTATATGTATGTATATATATATATATATATATATATATATATATATATATATGCAAATATTTGCAGTTTCTGTTCTATTTTTTTAAAAATATATTTTATTGATTTTTTACAGAGAGGAAAAGAAAGGGATAGAGAGCTAGAAACATTGATGAGAGAGAAACATCGATCAGCTGCCTCCTGCACACCCCCTACTTGGGGATGTGCCTACAACCAAGGTACATGCCCTTGACTGGAATCGAACCCGGAACCCTTCAGTCCACAGGCCGACCCTCTATCCACTGAGCCAAACTGGTTTCGGCTGTTCTACTTTTTAAATACATTAATGGTTTAGGAATTTTCATTCTGATGCCAACTGGTAAAATACAGTGATACACTCTCCAAGTTCCTCAATGCTGTCTCAAAGGGTAAGGTACCTATTGATGGGCACTTAGGCTGTTTCCAGATTTTATCTATTGTAAATAGCACTGCTATGACCATAGGGGTGCATATATTCTTTCTAACTGATGTTTCAGAATTCTTAAAATATAGTTTTAAAAGTGAGATCACCAGGTAATATCTTAAGCAAAATAGAACAGAGCTAGACAAGTATCACATGATCTCACTTATATGTGGAATTTAATGAACAAAATAAAGAAATGAGCAAAATAGATCTAGAGATATGAAAGCATTGAACAGACTGACAAATCTCAGAGGGAGAAGGTTGAGGTGTGATGACATTAACCTAAAAACTTATATGCATAATCCGTGGATACAGTGATGAAGGCCTGGGGTTGAGGGTGGGGCAGGTGTTGGGTGGAGGGGGTCATTGAGGAGAAAGGAAGCATCTGTAATACTTTCAACATGTTGATACAGATGTGACTCCTTGGTTCAAGTGATTGAGGTCATTTATTAAGTTAATTTTGAGACTGACATTGTCAGAAAACAGTGGCTCTTTGCCAAAATTATATTATAGGTTGAATTGTATTGTAGGTTAAATTGTGGCCCTTCTCCCCATGAATATATGTTGAAGACCTAAATTCCAGTACCTGGAATGTGATCTTACTTAGAGAGAGGGTCTTTGTAGATGTCATCAAGTTAAAATGAGATCATTGGAGTGGGCCCAAATTAAATTTGATTGGTGTCCTTATAAAAGATGGTATGCATTGTGGCAACTGAGGGAAGGCAGCCATTTGAAGACAGAGACAGAGACTGGAGTCACGCTGCACATGCCAAGAAACCTGAGGCTACCAGAAGCTGGAAGAGTCAAGAAAGGATGTGAGCAAGCATGGCCCTGCCAGCATTTTGATTTAGTAGGTTTCGGATTTTAACCTCTAGAACAGGTGACACAATACATTTAAATTTTCTAAGCCACCAGTTTGTGGTACTTTGTTATTGTAGCCCTAAGGGGCTAATGAATTTAGTAATATTTTCCTTATCATTTAAAATTATACATATCACAAAATATTTACAAGTTGGATCAGAGAAGTTGACCAGAATTATGGCATATAAAGCTGCAATTAGATTCAATTAATGAGCTACATGTGAGAAGCATTGTCACTAATGATTCACCTGGGAAGGACTATTTAGGTAATTTGAAGTTTATTTTATATTTAGAGAAATTCGTTAAAATGGCCAATTCTATTTGTTCAATAACATTTATTGAATTTACTGTATTCTAGGTTCTCCAGGGAAATAAGAATTCAGAATACATAAATAAGAAATGACATTCAAAAGCTGGTTCTGTGTAACAAAGACCCAACGTTTTCTTAGAATTCTTTTGTGAAATTTCAGAAATCTTTATTGGCTAATGCATTTTGTCCCTAAAGCTCAGGTTTTATAGGAGTAGGGTTGCCAGTTAACAAACAGGAGGCCCTGTTAAATTTGTATTTCAGATAAACAACACACTTTTTTTTTAAAGTATAAATATGTCCTATGCAATTTGGGGGTCATACATACTAAAAAATGTTCAGTATCTGGAATTCAAATTTTACTTCTGTCTTGTATTTGCCTTTGTTAAATGTGGCAGCCTGAGGAGGAGTAAAAGTTACATTCAAGAGTGCCAAGATGAGGAATCCAAGAATCATCACCCACAAGCAGCTGCATTCCATACTTCTGTTAATTATTGCCAGTAATTGATGGGTCTAGGATGGTTTTAAAAGTCATCTGTGCTACCACAGATTTAGGGTGAATTCTGGGATTAAATGAGGTAGCAGTTTTGTGTGTTAGAATGTATACTGCTAAATAGTTAGGGCCCTGTAAACTAATGCATAGGATTTTATTTTATTTTTTCACAATATATGTAATGCTTGGTGGAGCGTTATCCTGCATTCTGAGTAAAGACATAAGGGGAGCTGCATGCATGCATTGGCAATAATCTTCAATCTATTTGTGAATACTGAGTGTCAGGCCCTTGAAAAAAGGTGGGTTTGCCTTGTTGTTGTTGTTGTTCTGTTGTTTTAATCCCTTGGTAAGATTCCAGTTGAATGCCCATTGAAGCAAGTGACTTTAGAAGCATCGGAAAGTCCTGCTGTTGAAAATAGACATTCGTCTTGCCAGGATGTTCATGTGCCGGGGCTGTTGTGACAATGGTCCACAGATTAGGTGGCTTCAAACAGCAGAAAGGTATCCTCTCACAGTCCAGAAGCCAGAAGTCTAAATTCCAGGCATTGGCAGGATCTGTCTCTCCTGAAGGTTCAGAGGAAGTGTTTGCTTCATGCCTCTCCTAGTTCCTGGTGGCTGACTACAGTCCTGGGCATTCCTTGTATCAGGGCAACTCCAAACCTTGCCTCCATCTTCACATGGCATCATCCTCTCTGTGTGTGTCTGTGTCCCTTCTTTTTTATAAGGACATCCGTCATATAGGAATAGGTTCCACCCAGTCCTAGTGACCTCATCTTTACTTGATTACATCTGTAAAGACCCTGTTTCCAAGAAGGGTTGCATTCAAAGTACTGAAGGTTCAGATCACATCATATCTTTTGGGAATACATAATTCAACACACAACAACCAGTATCTACATGTCAGTGGGATTTTAAGAGCCTCAACAATTGAGATTTTTATAATAAGAGATATGTCTTATTATAATATTTGAGATGTTCTGTACAGAATATCATTATTGGAGATTAACAAAATTTTCTCTTTAAAGAATAGCATTTTCCCTAATGTTTTTAGAGCAGACTTTTAGAAATATTTAGGGAAACATATCTAGGTGGTAATATATGAATACTATATTTAAACATTTTGTGATGATGAATGTAATTGTAAAATAAGTTTCATAGTCTAGAGGAAGAAATTGGAAGGAAAAAGCAAAATTAGTAATATAAACAATTTTTTCTTTTATCTTCCCTTATTTGTGGGCCCTTATTTCTGTATTTTGAAATACTTCAATATTTTTAAAGTATCGCTCAATTTACAATTGTATAAACAAAGTTTAATCAATTATGCAAATTTACTTTTTAGGTAAAAGACTAAATGAGCTGAATGCTAAGATATTTTAAACTCTTGTAAGAAAACCTATTTTTTCTCATTTCCAAAGGAAATGTCTGTAAATATGCTCTGCTTAACAATTAAATAAATGCTAAGATAAACTATAGCTATTCTTTAAAAAATTATAACTTTTACAAATATTTCTAAAGTTAGGAAAAAAGGCCTGAGAGGTGAGGCAGGGGCAAAAGAAGACAATGAGGAAAAAAGGGGGACATTGTAATATATTCCACAATAAAAATAAATTAAAAATTAATTTAGAAAAGTCCTGGATTTTGAGTGACTTCAAATTTGAGTTTACTCATTCATAAGTGAGGATTAAATATCTCATCATAATGCCATTAACAATTTTAAAATATTTCACCATAATAAAGGGCCTATAACAGTGATTTTTGTATAGTAAATATTCAAAATATGTTATTCTCTTCCCTTTTTCATTGTTTAATAAACCACTCAAATGTGCCCATTAAACATAACCAGGTATATGTGACTATTTTCCTTTTCTTTTCTTTTTTTTCTTGTGAGTTTAAAAGAGGTAAGGAAGAGGTTGTTTGATCTTTGTACTTTTTTTCTGTTGAAATTGTTAATGCCTGAATTTAGAATTATTCTATAATCCTAGTTGATATATGATTGAAGATTTATGGTAGAAAACATTTGGCTCTATAAACCTCCATCAGTAGTAGTTTTCAGGTGGTCAACAGAATAAATGAGAAATACCCATAATACTCTTGTTGTCCAATAAAATATCATTTGCTACAGAACGTCCTTTGCATTGTAAAGGATAAAAAGACAGATTATGAACACCCATTTTGGTCATTTTCAGGAAACATCTGACTCACTGAAGTATACGTGGTATATTTGAAATATAAATGTACATACTAATGGAGCTGATTTTATCATCCTTAAAGTATAATCCAAGTCAATAATTTACTACCACTCAAGAGAACACAGGAAGGATACAGGGATGAGGTAATTTGTGTACCCCGTCCCTAAGCAACAGATGGTGATACAATTTCTGTGTTCCTCACAGAAGACAGTTGAGACTCTCACATACCTGCACATGCTAAAACCAAATAACGTGGAGAGCCTGGCTGTCATTTACTTAGATGTTTCCCAATCACCTGCTATTTTCACCATCATGCTGACTAAATACAGATCTTGGACTTATAAGATCATATTTTCCAAGGCAATGTGAAACTCAACAATGATAAGATCTGTACAGTAATATTTATGTAAGAACATATCTGAAAATGATTGCATTGGTTCTACGAATACAGCATGTCCCCCAGAAATGTTTACACACTTTAATAGCTGATAGCTCAATTTTGAAAATGAAATGTATTTTCAAAAACACTGTCTTTACGATTATTCAAAGTGTGTGTATACATTTTTTTGGGACACACTATATGTAGGTCATCATATTAAGAAATCATTCACGTGAAACAGCATTTCTTTTTTAATACAAGAGGAATAATGGTCTTCTCTAAATGTCTATTGAAGTGCTCACAGATTTTATTTGGGTGACCTAGAACAGTGGTCAGCAAACCGCGATTCACGAGCCACATGCTGCTTGCGAGCCGCGGTTTGCCACTCTGTTGATTAATGAGTTTGCCGACCACTGTCATATACTACCCTTTACCTCTTTGCACACAATATGCCACAATTGCCTAATCCTACAGCTTCCAACTACACGGTAAGATTTAGTCCAGTGGTCAGCAAACTCATTAGTCAACAGAGTGGCAAACCGCAGCTCGTGAGCCGCATGTGCCTCGCCAGCTGCGGTTGGCCAACCACTGACCTAGAATGTTGCTTACTGTTATCAGTGTCAGATAAAGACAAGGCAGGCACTCACTTTCCTATTGTTCACAAAATAGAGGGGAAGGTTCAATGGCTGAATAGACAATTTCAACACATTGGCAAATGGCATCATGAGGGTGTTCTGGAAGCATAAGGAGGAGCTGGTGAGCCAAGCCTGCAAAGACAGGGAAGCTTTCTAGGGGAGACAATATCTAACTTGAGTTGTAGGGATGATTAAGATTTAGGTGCAGGGTGTGGTATTTCTGGTAAGAGAACATCTTTAGAAAATGTGTGAACCAACAGTACGGGTCTGAGGAAAAAAAATCATGGTATGGTCTGGTCAGGTGTGTTGAGACAAGAAGTTGCAGAGTGAGATAGTAGAGAGGTCTTGGAAAGCTTGTATGATGTGAAAGTGCTTTTCATGGTTATAAATACTCAAAGGCAAGCCCTTAGTGTCTATTGCTAACTGCTTTATGCTAATTGGGTCATTCACATTGATTCTGTTGGTTGGTTTGTGAGGCATTTGTACCTTTCAATTGTTAGATGCAGGTAATGGCTGCAGGTAGTTTGTTAACAAAAGCAAACCTCAGTCCTGATTCTGCTATACATTCAAACACTTAATAAGCAGCAGGAACAAAAAACAGCTATACAATCAGTTTGTGAATTAAATGAAACCTCAGCTTTCTGTCCTTTTAGACCCTCTAACAAGATCTTGAATGGAAGGCTCATGTTCATATGGGACAATATTCCTTCCAGAAGCAGTATTGGGATACATGTCTCCTCAGAACCAGCCTAATCCTGGCAGCCGCTCACCATAGAACCTTAGGGCTGGGGCACCATTCTCAATGGAAATATATTGGCTATAGACTGCTGGCTCTGGTTTGTTAAACCTTGTTCAGGAAAGGGTCGAGATTCCTCACAATATTACTAGCTTCTCCACAGATCTTGAATATTTCTCATTTCACCATGAAAAATCAATTCAATCATTCACTATCCAGATAAGTTCTTCTGTGCTGATCAGAGAGGAGGGAGGCTGGAGCACTGAGCTGACCTCAGAGAGATGGGCTTGTGATGAGTCCATCAGTGGATGACTCACCCTCAGCACACCAAGCACACACTCCTCCTCCGTATGGTTCCTCAGATGCCAACCATCTCCAGGGTGTAGATTAAACAACTAACACATATGTCATACTGTCTAGAAAAAAGTATTTAAAAGGAAACTCATTGCATTAGCAGGCTACAATTTTTAAAAGCTGTTGCTGAAGGCAGAGTGGAGGTATCAATCTTGTGAAGGACAAAGGGATGGACAGAGGCCAGATAGAGGTCATTACAACAGTCAGCACTAAGCCATTTAGACTAGGGGAGAAAAAGAGAACATTTAGAGAAATACATGTTTATACTGTTGTATCAGGCTTCAAAAATAAAAGCAAATTCTGTTAAATAGTTATTAGCATAGGTGCTAATTAAGATTGAATATAATGTATATACCTACTGATGTATATTAACATACATATATTTGTGTGCATATATATTTATGTTTGTATACATATATATCTTTCTAGTGTGTCTGTCTTAGATATGTACATTTCTTTCCATCTCATAAAAAGTAGGCTAGGATTTTATTAAATTAGTAGTTTATTAAATGAGTGTAATCTAAAGGCCCAGTAGGCCAATTTGTTTGTTCTCATCTGTTTATTGTTTTGCATCCATTTATCTACAAAAAGTGAGAGAAATCACCTCTTTTAAAAACTATTGAAGAAATGTTCACCTTGTAAATAACATACAATGGACAGCTTGTTCTAAATCTAATCCAAGTTCTAATATATTCTGAAAAGTTATATCATTTATAAAAGGTGAGGGGCAGTAGAGCTCATTTAAAATGCTAACAAGTTTGTAGTTAATCAGTTTTAACAATTATATAATTAATAGCTGGGTAGTTAATAATTGCCAGACAGGAAAGGCTGCTGCTTAGCACACAATTAATTGTAACTCAGCGTCATCTTGCCATTATCCATTACATCCAAACAGCTATTATGTTTTCTTTATCATGTGACAGTATAATTTGATCATTTCTCTTACAACTCTGTCCTAACCAAAAATCAAAAGCAATATTCTCAGAGTTTAATGAGGAAAATAAAATATCTAACATAAAATAAATGGGTTTCACTGACTACTTGAAGCCATTTGATGACAAACTCAATATACTGTTTTTTCCTTCTCTAAACTTCAACGAAGATTATTGTCTGTGTAACTAATTTTGACACTTAATATCACTTTAACTTCTATTGTCATTTAATTGCTCCATATGTGTCTTATTTCCCTCAGTAGATTTTAAGCCCCTGTGTCTTGTACATCTTTTGTAATCCCTCCGGCCACCCAATGACTTTATACACATTCAGTAAATATCTATAATGAGTAAATATCAGAAATGGGTTTGTGACATTTTCTCTCCATAATATGGTGGGTTTGACATTGCAAAATATGCTCAGCAATGCCTAACTCTGTCATCTTTGCAATTCAGAGTGCTGTGAATGAATTGGTGGTGGGGTCAGGTAAGGGATACAATGAGTGACCTCTCTTTTAGACGAATAATTTTTAAAAAGGAGCTACAAATCACAAACTAGGCAACTATACTGCTGTCCAATTGTAATTATTTGCTTAAATAGAGCAAAGTATGTTATAAATCATAACTCCATTTCTTTTTTAAAATAGTTTTCATTTATAGTTGACTTAAAAATTATGTTATGTTAGTTTCAGGTATATAACATAGTGATTAGACATTTATACAATTTGCAAAGTGATCACCCTGAAGGAATTAAGAAGTACAAATTGCCAGTTATAAAAATAGTCATGAGGATGTAAAATACAACATGAGGAATGTAGTCAATAATATAGTAATAACTTTGGATGGTATCAGGTAGGTACTAGACTTACCTACCTGATACATATCTTGAATGAATGTGGGGATATTTTTGGACTCCTTAGGTATCCTCATGTGACTGTCTACCTTGGGTGGAAAAGAGACAGCATGGATTTATGAATTTTCAGTACATAGGTACAGTTTCTCCAAACCTCTGTAGGCAGAAGCTTGAAGCTAGCCACCTTTGCTGAAGCCACTGAAAGGCACTGATACCAGCTGAGCTCGCTACATTAGAAAACGAAGCTGGTTGATGTCTGGGCCAATGATGATTGAAAAAAAGCCCAATCTACTGCTCACAATGTAATGACTTCGCAGTTTCTTATTTGCAAATATATCTGTATGACCAGATATAGACTTTCCTAGTTCTTGCCTTCATTGGGCTATTCCTCCTATTTATTTAAACTTAAGACTATTCACTGTCATTGTTTTTATAAAAAATGAGTGGATAGTCTTTCTAGTGGGAGTGGGGTTCTCGGGGTACCACTGGAATAAGCGTTTCCAGAGGGCCCTCCCCCACCAGGAGGATGGTAAAAAGCTTTTTCCTGGAATTACATCTCTGGGTTTGCAAAATCCCATTTCCCT
Organism: Corynorhinus townsendii; assembly: GCA_026230045.1. Lineage (NCBI taxonomy): Eukaryota > Metazoa > Chordata > Mammalia > Chiroptera > Vespertilionidae > Corynorhinus > Corynorhinus townsendii. Next base: position 136,332,730 of record JAPDVU010000004.1, read on the forward strand.
TAATCAAGTCCTGAAAGATATGCGGCTGGGTTTCAGTAGCACTAGAAGCAAAGCCAGAACCCAAAGTGTCTGTTCCATGATGGAGCTGGGACTAGTCTAATACTGGCTAATTGCAGTCCATTAGTCCATTGTGTGTGGGGTCCACATGGCTGTGGGCCCTGTGGGTGGGTGAATGCAGGAGCAGGAGTTTGAGAGCCTTGTAAGCCATGAGTCAAGCATAAGCAAGCAAGAGAGTGAACACCTTTGTTTAAGAGATTAAATATCTCAAATCTTCCTGTGCTTGCAGTGGCCATGCCTACTCAGGCCAATGTCCTGTTTCCAGGTGTGACTGACAACTACCTTCCCTATTTCACACAGACTTTACTGGGCATGTGTCTATTCCTGCCCTGCCCTGTCCAGTCCCTCCAGTGGCTGCCTGGGGAGTGTTAAACTGCAGCTTCCTGGCAAAGCTGCCCAAATGACTGTATTATTGGCCTTCCCTTTGCTCCTTTTTGGTTATTCATAACCAAGTCAAATTACAATGGTATCAATTTGAATTGCTGAATCCACTAGTTTATCCAACTCTCCTCAAATGTTACCATTTTTCTCTTATAGTTCTAAAATACTAACATATCCCATGAATGTTATTTGCTATCACTCTGGGAATCCCAGGGTTTCATCTCCATTTAGCAGCTAAACAGTTGCTTTCAAAGGTAAATTGAATTGCATCACCACCTTTCTTGAAACACATCCATTGTTGGCGTGAAATTTCCATGTTATATTGAAATAGAATAAAACTCCCAATTCTTACCAATCCTTAGGAAAATATGGTTCAACCTGCATCTACCTTCAGGCCTTAGCATCCTTGCCGTTGTCCATAGCAGCCTTGGCACGCTGGCCTTGTTATTCTTTGTAAGCCTCACTAGTTCCCACCTTTGTTGCTCAGCTGTACTCCTGTGCTGTTACACCTCTTGTCTGGGAGGCTCTTCGCTGCAAAGGTCCTGGGGCAGGCTCCAGTCATCACTAAAGTTCCAACTTTCATGTTATTTTATCAGAGAGACCTTCTCTGACCATCTTGTCTATAGCAGCCTCCCAGCACTATGCCTATCTTTCTTCTTTCACCCACTTTATACCTTATCTATAACTTGTTATATATTACAATCTGAAATTACTTTATTTCTTTACCTATGACCCCTCCCCATCCCCCTGACTGCAATGTAAATAAATATAATAGGAGACTGAGGCCTCACCTCTATTTCTAATCATATCCTTAAAGCCAAGAATCCTGCCTAGCACATAAGTGCACAACAGTTTCCCCATTGATAAATGACTAATGGTTCACTGAATAGAATTCTTCCTCCCTGTTTCATGGACCTGTGGTTTGCATTCTCCCATTAGCTCATTTTTCCTTAAGATTCCTCGTCAGTGTTTGTACCACTCCCTACCTCTAATGCTTGCCTTCCACACCTTCCTTTTAGATGACTGGAAACTTGACAAATAATAATTTTTAAAATTTTCCTGGAATGTAATGTCAGCTTACTTTTATTATTTTATTTTTTAACATGTGACCTGTTGCATTCACTTTATTTATTGATTTATTTATTTTTATTTTTTTCTCCTTTATTGATTAAAGGAGTTTTGCTCCCATGACAACCAAACTAGGACTGTAGTAAAACTGTGGGAGCCTAGTGTTTACCGTGTTCATAAACTCATGACATTTGCCTGCTTGTGACTTCAAAGGACATCTAGGACAAACCTTTATTTTACCCAGGAGAAAACCGGAGGTCTGGGGGTTTATTCAACAAAGGTCAGATCACCAGTGAGCAGCAGCTGAGGCTGAAACTGAAGTCCAGTAGGCTTTGCTGTGTCAAGACTACACAAGAGCCCTCCTGGTTTCTAAGCATCTAAAGTCACCGTGCACCGGGTGACAGGTTAGGAAAAGAGGCAGGCCAAAGACAACAGCGTTGTCACACTAGTGAGCAAATCACAAGGGAACAAAAAAATGATATGAATATTAGCCCACTGCCTTTTTGTTTGTTTGTTTTTTAATTCTGCATTTAAGGAACACTTAGTGAGCAGAGCCCAGGAGATGTGACTTCAAAGACCTCAGCGATAGAGAGAGAGGAAACTTTCTCTACATTCAGCAAATGATCTGCAGGTTTCTGACCTAACTCACAGATCAGATTGGCAGCCCAGAAATTACTACCTTCAGTTGAGAAACACAAGACAATGTTAAAATGAGAATTTGCAAGGAATTTTGTTAAGCTAAACAGCACGGAAAGATGTGGGTTAATAAAGTTGTATAAAAGAACTATATCATTTGTGCCTGACATTTGATTTCTTTAACAATTTTGCCTAAGTTCCTTACTTGAAACCCAGCTTTCATCATAGAGCCTGGACCCAGAAAGAGTTAAATAATTTTTTGAATAAAAATATAGGTATATATTTCTTAGTTTTGGTCTTTCATTGTTATTACATATTTGGTAATAATCATATTTTTGTGTGTTTTTTAAATTTCAGACACAGCTGAGCACCCAAATCTATTAGAGAATAGTATGAAACTCAGTGACTGCCCACTTGGAATTACATCTTATTCCCTATGAGCATCTGTCATACACTAGGGATTTAGCCTGTAGATTCACAGAGATCAGAAATCATCAAGAAAAATCTTGTTTTTCCTTAGGGATATCTAATGCCAGAATCTGAACTCAACAGAGAAGTTTCAAAGAGTTCTGTAGTAGTAGTCTCATATTTGTTTCCATAGACCTCACACAATTTAAATTTCACTATTTTCATTCTGCAAAGCAAGCATCATTTTTGGTTAGTGATAATATAAAAGGTCATTATACAAAAACACCCACTTTACCTGTGCTAAAACTTGCTTTCCCCTCCTGTGTTGTGACGTTGTTTCCAAGGTAAAATGAGTTCACCTGGCTGTTCCAGTTGAACTCAGAACTCACTACATGTCCCTTGCTGCTATGCATGAAGTCAGTGAAGAACGTATTTCCTATCAGCTGCCTGGCCTAGCCTCATTTTTCTCTGTTGTCAGAATTGTCTTTCATTTTGTTGTTGTGGTTACATGACACTCTATGGCTTTCATAAGGGCAGAGATATAAACTCAGGGATTTTGTGGTTTAAAGGTTTGCCCATGTTATTCTTCAGATGATAGGTATTCAACTTCCTTTAAGATTGATTTGCCCATCATATTTTTTTTAAAAAGGTATACAAAAGAGTAACTCCATTTTTTAAAAGTTGGTATTCTGATCAAAAAACTATAAGCCACTAATAATCACAGACTTTTAATGGAAAGGATCCTAATGGGGATTAAAAATAGGAATTTTATTGTGGTGAAAACAGTCTCTGGTGAGCATTGTAGGCTAATTTTGCTAACAGCTAGTTTCTCAAAAGCCCATGTTAAATAGGCATTTACTCAGTTTCATCTAACATTCAGGAATGCAGACCCTCAGATAATGTTGTTTACCTATTGCTAAAAATGTAAGTACTTACGATATCACACATAAAATGGGATGTTTGGGGGAGGAAGCAGAGTTCTTTTCAGGTTTTTGTCTTTTTGTTTATTTGTTTTCTTATTCCTATTATGTTGTTACATACAACATTCCAAAAACAAAAGAAAATTTTACATTTATACTTTTTTAATTTTAAATTTTAAATTGTATTTTAAAAATCTAACTTTATATTTCAAAATAATTCTAATTAACTTTTATTTCTAATCTGTTTGAATTAGTGAGGCTTTATATTGTTAAAAAGATTAAATGAGAATTATATTATTTTACTACTCTTCCCCACAGTGAAGACATTGGCATTAAAATGTTGCTGGGTGCCCTGGCTGGGTGGCTTACTTGGTTGGAGGGTTCATTCCCGGTCAGGGCACATACACATGATGCAGGTTGCAGGTTTGATCCCAGTTCAGGTGCATGTGGGACTCAACTGATTATTGGTTCTCTCTCATCAATGTTTCTCTCTCTTCCTTCCTCTCTTTCTAAAAAAATCAATGAAAACATATTTTTGGGTGAGGAGTAAAAAATCAAGTTGCTACATGCTAACAGTTAAGATTGAGTGACTAAAACGTGTGGTCATGTAGGAATAGCCTGGCCTGAAAAGGAGAAAGATGAGTGAGCAAAAGGCAGAGCGAATAGAAGGACCCAGGTAAGACTGAAGAGGTAAAAATGGGAATACTGAGTGTGAGGGTGTGCATGGGAATGAGTGAAGTCATAAGGAGATTTCTACCGCTATATCTGTTTCTTAATCATAACCATGGTGTGAGAGTTTTCATCATTCTTTTTGTTTTTTGTTTTTCAATGTGCTGATATTTTATTTTCATTGATGTATAATTGACATACAATATTCTATTAGTTTCAAGTGTACATACTAGTGATTTGATATTTATGTACATTACAAAATAATCCACACCATAAGTCTAGTTACCATCTGTCACCAGAGTTATTATAACTTATTGACTATATCCTCTATGCTATACATTATTCCTCATGACTCATTTACTTTATAACAGAAAGTCTTTCATGCCCTTCACCTAGTTTATCTTCCTTCAACCCTTCCCCACTCTGGTGAAATCAGTTTATATCCTGTATATCTATGAGTCGGTTTCTGTTTTGTTTGTCAATAAATTCAATAATAACAACACTATAACAACAGCAACAATAATAATAGCTAATACTTAGTGATTACTACAGATCAAGCCCTAGTCTGACCTAGCATTTTTATAATGGTTTCATATAGCCTGTACATGCATATAGGAATCTTAATTATTCAAAACCTGGGAGGTACTTGCCATATATTTTCTATTTAATTTTAAAACTATGGTAAGCTGATCCAAAGAAGGGAAAGTTGTTCTGGGAGAATGTATTAAAATAAAAATATAGGACCTTAAAATATTTTTTTAAAAGCATATTAGGATGTTCACCTAAAAAGAGGAGTAACTGTAGAAGAAAGAAAAGTCTTAAATTTAGTGAAAATATATTAATACTAAAAATAACAAGACAAAAGCCTGAACCACATCTGAAAATTTGTATTCAACAACCCAGTTCAGCCATGGCTGGTGTTGCTCAGAGTTTAGAGTGTTGGCCCACACACTGAGGAGTCTTGCGTTCCATTTTATGTCAAGGGTACATACCTGGATTGCCAGTTTGATCCCCAGCCCTGGCCTGGCCGAGGCTCATGTGGGGGCCAACCAATCAGTCTCTCTCTCTCTCTCTCTCTCTCTCTCTCTCTCTCTCTCTCTCTCTCTCTCTCTCTCTGTCTTATCTATCCCTCCCTCCCTTCCTCTTTCTCTAAAAAACAATGGGAAAAATATCCTCAGGTGAGGATTAACCAAAAAAATCCATAAAACAAGCAAACAAAAAACAACCCACTTCAAAAATCTGTATGTAGGGATGACTTTATGAACACAGTAAATGATTTCCTGTGAGGTTCTAGAGCTGACTGATTATAACTGTTACATGAAATTTAAATGCTATAAATTATATATATATATGATATTAGCCTCTTATTGGAGTGTTGTTTGCAAATATCTTCTCTAATTAAGTTGATTGCCTTTTTGCTTTGTTGGTAGTTTCTTTTGCTGTGTAGAAGCTTTTTAGCTTGATAAAGTCCCACTCATTTATTTTTGCCTTTATTTCTTATTATCCAAAATACATAAAAAAAATCATACACCTCAACCCCTAACAAACAATCCAAGTAAAAAGTGGCAAAGCATCTGAGCAGACATTTCACCCAAGAAGACACACAAATGGCCATCAGATGTATGAAAAGATGCTCAATTTCACTAGCTATTAGGTAAGTGCAAATAAAATTTACAATGAAATACCACTTCATATTTGTTAGAATAGCTATTATCAACAAGGCAGCTAATAACAAGTGTTGGAGGTTCTGGCGGGAATGTAAATGCATATAGCCACTATGGGAAACAGTATGGCAGTTCCTCAAAAAATTAAGACTGGAGTTATTATATGACCCAGCAATCCCTCGCCTGGTATCTACCTGAAAAAACTTGGAAACATTTATTAGAAAATATAACTGCACTCTTATGTTCATTGCAGCATTATTCATGGTGCCCAAGACATGGAAATTTGCCTAAAGAGAGGAGGAGTAACTGTGGGAGAAAGAAAAGATGTGGAGTCTTGAATTTAGTGAAAATATGTTAATACTAAAAATAACAAGAAAAGCCCTAACCAGTTTGGTTCAGTGGATAGAGCATTGGCCTGTGGACTCAAGGGTCCCAGGTTCGGTTCTGGTCAAAGACATGTACCTTGGTTGCGGGCACATACCCAGTAGGGAGTGTGTAGGAGGCAGCTGATAGATGTTTCTCTCTCATCGATGTTTCTAACTCCCTATCCCTCTCCCTTTCTCTCTGTAAAAAAACAACAATAAAATATATTTTTAAAAAAATAACAAGAGCCTAAACCACATCTGAAGTTTACTCCTCCTTTAATAGATGATTGGATAAAGAATATATGGTACATATACACAATGGAATATTACTGAGCCCTAAGAGTAGTACTCAGCCATTTGTGACAACATAGATGAACCTTGAGGATATCATGCTAAGCAAAGTAAGTCAGATAGAAAAATTAAGAACCATATGATTTCATAGTATATGGGATATAAAACTGAAACTCATAGAAACTGACAACAATATGATGGTTACCAGAGGGAAGAGGGGTGGGGTGCTAGTGAAGGGTAAAGGGGGCCAAATATATGGTGTTGGAAGATGATTTGACTCTGGGTGGTGGCCACACAATACAATTGATGTACACTTAAAACCTATATAGTCATATTAACTAATGTCACCCCAATAAATGTAATTAAAAATTTAGATGTTAATGATATAGACTATAGACTGTGTGTATAGTCAACATATCCAGTGTCAAGAGACAGGTTGAAATGTGGCCTGATATAGAGGGAAGAACTCTGGATCAAATATTTAGGACTGTACAATGCAAGATTAGTATTATCAGCTACTAAACTATTTTAAGTATTGGTGATGTTGTTTGAATTCAAACAAATGAATTTCAGATGAACTCCCTATTTCTGAAACTGCCTTGTACACGTGATGCTAAAATATGCATCATAACATCCTTTCCTCAAGCAGTTTCATGTGTTCTAACATTAAAACTGAATTTCTTAACTAAGCCACCCAAACCCTTAATTTTACGGAATGTTCTAATCTTGCAGCTCCTGAGTTTTCAGAAAACCTACTTTTATTTTCTGAAGGGGAAAGTGTATATAGTAAATGCAGCTCAGTGGACTGAAAAAGAAACCCAGATGTTTAACCATGAAATCTAAATTTGAAATGGTCTTTTGGAACTATGCTGAAATGTTTCCAAAATATCATGAAGATCAAAACAAATTGCTGTTGAAATGACCTTCACTATGAGCAGTATTAGCAATCTGTGATTTATGTGGAAAGCATTCTTCTTTCTCTTTAATCTTTTTTTTTTAACTTTACCAATGATTGATAAAAATAAATTCCTGAAATATTCTTACTAAAAAACAAGTCAATATGATATGAATTACAAAACACATATATACTTAAATATTAATCTTACCAGCACTGTTTATCCATGTTTACTAATATGGTTAGCTATATGCCTATTATATACTTGGTATGGCTTGGAATCAGGCTACATTATAATTTGCTTCAATAATCTTTAATTGTAGGAAAATAATAGAAATAAATATAATACCTATTTCATAGTTGAAATACAAGGTTACATAGCTTTGCCAAGGACAAACAGGTTATGGGACCAGAGGTTCAGTCTCCAGGGTCCACACACGTAACCTTACATTATACAAACTGTATACTTCACATTTATAAACATGCTCTTGAATTTGTTCACTAAGGAGAGTGAACTTATGGAGGATAATGTGAAGAAGTTGTGTCTTAGCTGGCAGCCATGTTTCTGAAATCCAGCTCCCTTTTGTTAAAAATCCTATTCATCGATTTTAGTAAAATATCATAAAATGGCTAAACTAAGGCTCCAATGAAAGTGTGTCCTAGGTTACTTTAAGTTTCCTTCAAGAAATGTGTCAATTATTTTTGCATAGATCATGAGGCATTTTTTTTTTGGTAACATCTAGCATGTAAATTGAAAGATGTTTAAAGATAAGGGGAAGGCTATTTTTGATACCAAATATAAGTAGAAGCATTCAGTGTTTGTTCTTCTGTGACTGGCTTAATCCCCTTAGCATAATGTCTTCATGGTTCATCCATGTTCTCGTATATTGCACATTTCCTTCTTTTCTACATATTATAGATATTTAATATATATTATAGATATATTGTATTCTTTAAATCCATTCACCCACCAATGGACATTTATGTTGTTTCCACACCTCAACAATTGTGATTAGCGCCTCTGTGAACATGGGAGTGCTGATATCTCTTTGACATTTTTAATTATTTTGGATAAAAGTTTAGTTATGCAAGAGGAGTAGCTTCTAAGATCTGCTGCCCAAAATTGTGCCTATAGAAAACTAGACACTTACAGTTTGTGAAAAGGGTAGATCTCATGTTAAGTGTTCTTACCACAGTGCTATAAAATGAAATGAATATGTGGAAGACAACACAAACAAGGTAATTGGGATGCATCAGGGAGAATGTAAGGATCGTGACAACAGAATCATGGCAAAGACTCAGTCAAGAAATTTTATCCTGTATGTGAGGGTGCACTGAGGTATGGCCTTACTAGGACGTGAGGGTTTAATATTGACCTTTGCTAAATGCTCTGCCTGAACATTTAAAACCTGCAACAACCATAGGGGGAACAAACTACTGTCACCCTCATTCTTTTATGAGGAAAGTGAGATAAGCAGTTATTAAGTAACCTGAGTAATTTAATTGTTGCTAATCAAGAGTGGAGCCAGGGTAAAGAGCCAGGTAGCCCCATCCCAGAGCTCTCCTTCTCCATCATTGTGCTGTGTCACCTCCCAGGACATGGTAGAGCTGTAAGCATGATTGGGATGTACTGAGTGAGGCATAGTAGAATTTATGGATGGAAGAGAAATCAAATGTTTCATCTGAAAAATAAAGGATTACAAACTATCATAGCATACATTTTTCAGAAACTGGATCAGATGAATAAAAGCACAGAAGAATAAAAAGGCTGATAACATTATTGACTTTTCTGAATTTTTTTTTAGATTGATAACTTCTTAGGAAAACCATATTAAATATATACATATTTTTCTTTTTCCTCTGATATGTTAAAGAAAACCAGTAGAGGGAGCTTTTACCCATGAGTTTTTATTCCATTAAGAAAAGAATCAGTCATGAAAATAGAACAATCCTAAATATGATCATTACAAAAATAGGAAACCTTCCATAAAATAAGCTAAGACTTGTTTCTGGCACATCACTTTAGAAATCAACTGCAAAGCATTTCTGCCTGCTCACTCTGTGTTCACTGTAGTGCTAGAGAATTGCAAGGGTGGGCACCTCTACATGCCTGGCTCATACTCCAGTTGAGATGGATTTTTGGTATATAAGCAACACATAGTAGGATACATTTCAATAGATAGGAGGATATTATCAATAAATGTGCCTGAGATGATAAGCAAACAAGAGTTAGAAAGACGAGAACACAGAGAATATTAGCTGGTTCTAATAGGACAAGAGATATGGAATAACCAAAGTCCCAGGTTTATCTGGGAGACATAGGAGACAAACTTGAAAGTCATGTCCAACTGTGAGCCCTGGCAGGGAGTAGAAAGTGATCAGTAGGTTGTAGGAAACAAAAGTATACTCTATAATAGAGTAGTAACAGGACTGGGGAGGGTATAGGTGTGGGAAGGACAAAGTTAGAGGATAGTTCTCAGGTAGAAGATGCCAATATCAGAGGGAAGAAACCCAACAAGAGGCAACAGCACTAATCTAGGCGTGAAGTGATTGATTTAACAAGATGTGTTGACCTGGTTTGCAAACCATATAATCTGTACTTATTGAAAAAGTCTTACAAAGCATAGTGATAATAATACCAGTAATAGTTATGTGCTTTCACTCTCCTTTGAGACTGCATTTAAAAAAAAAAAAATGTAAGTAGCTTTAGACATGTTCCAGTGAGCCAGTTTGTGGAATGTTTGTCTACCTGCCTTCATCTCCATGATTTACTGACTGCTTAGTTTGCAGTCCTTTGTTCTTCTTATTTTATTTATTTCTCCATAACATAAATAAGTAACATTTATTTGTCTAAAGTAGCGGCCAAATATAATGAGGATAGATGTCCAGCATAAGTCATCATCATCCTTACATAGTCCGCTTTAAGACTTTTTCACAATCCACTCCTGATGACCAACCTGACTCATGGAGGGATAGACAAGATTAATCCAATGTAAGGATCAGAGAGATAACTTATGGGAATGGTAAGGTAAAAAGATAATTTGGGGTCTTCAATGCCAAATTTAAGGGCAATACATATCTATTTTTGTCTGTAGCAAAAAATGAAAAAAAAGTCACTAATTTTGGAAGCTTTACTGAAATGCACTATTTTCTTTGGGTTCCTGCCCATGCAGTGACATTTATTTTAACACATGTCTTAAGCATTTGTCTGAAAATCATAAGCATGCATAGCACAAGCTTTTTGAGCAAATTACATGAATAAGATTGTAATGTGACAATACATGGCCTTCAATTAGCAGCAGTAATGAATGGTGTTCATAAAGTAGACCGGATGTTTTGCCAGCTCCAAGACATAGGGAACAGCAGCCAAAAGAAAGCCAAACCTGGGAAACATCACTTCAGCATTAACTTGTGGGATTACTTGTACATGGTTTTTGTTTAAATTGTTAACATTAGAAAAAAAAAATCTTTAAGTTAGTAATTCCATTATATTTAGTAGTCTTGAAAATATATTTAATTTCATTCTTATTTTTAAATATATATTTGAATTGATTTCAATGAGGAAGGGAAAGGGAGAGAGAGATAGAAACATCAATAATAATTTTTGATCAGCTGCCTCCTGCATGCCTCACCCCCACCCTCCACTTGGGATCGAGCCCTAAACCAGGCTTGTGCCCTGATTTGGAATTGAACCATGACCTCCTGGTTCATAGGTTGATGCTCAACCACTCAGCCACACCTGTGAAGCATATATTTAATTTTAAATACCATGTTAACAATAATCTTGACAGCCTGGTTTTTTTCCATTTCCATGCTGATTCTTCTCCCTTTAAAATTCATTTTCATTTAATTAGCAAGTGTTTAGCAAATCGTTACTATGCACTGCCAGAGATTTTAAGGTGCCAACATTTCAAGCAACGTATTGCTCTTCTCAATGTTCCTGCCTTGTCAAAAAATAGAGTTGGGAAGACAAAACTCTTCAGATGCCAGCACCTTTCCCCATGTGTTTCCTGCCACTTATCAAGACCTCTGATGACGTTGAAACTACCCTCCATCTTACACAGATCCAGTGGGATGTGTGGCTCTTTTCAAGTATCAAGGTGGTAAATGTGTTTCCCAGGAATGCAGTTATGTGACTGAACATGATGGAACAATCTTAGATGCAGAGAACAGACTGACAGAGGGAAGGGAGGGTTGTGGGGCTGGGCGAAAAAAGGTAAAGGGACTAAGGGGTGGTGGGTGGTCAAAACAAAACTCATAGACCAGACTACAGTATGGTGATTACCAGAGAGAAAAGGGGGTGGGGGGAAATAGAAGAGGATAAAAGGGGGATAAATGGCAATGCAAGGAGATTTGACTTGGCGTGGTGAACACACAATGCAATGTACAGAAAATGTGTTATAGAATTGTACACCTGACACCTCCATACTTTTATTAACCACTGTCACCCAATTAATTCAATAATAATAAAACAACAACAACACTCAATTCTCCCTAAGAACAGAGAGCTTAAGGTCAGCCTTATTAGTTCCACTTTACATTTGGAATTTAGGGCTAGGAACAAGGGCAAAAATGTGTCCTCCATAGATGGAATACTTGCAATTTGTAAGGCCAAAGAGATTGACATGTGTTTTTTAATAATCAAGTTGTATGTAAGCTCTTCACTAATCCAATCCCTTTTCTATTGGAACAAATTTGCAATTTCAAGGTTGCCTGCTTTAGAGCATGATAAGTCAGGGTAACGTCCTTAGAAAAGAAGCAATTAATGCATTACTAAATTGTGAACTCAATAACGGTATTGAAGGTTAAATGATTCCAGAATTTTCACCTTATATAGAAACATGTTCAGTGTGTGGTACCCAGAATTAGTTCTTACTTATGCCAGGCATTATTCCAGAAACTTTTAACTTAGTATCTCATTTTATCCTCACAATAACTCTATAAGGCTGGTATTATATTTTCCAGAAGAGAAGAAACAAAGCAATGGAGTTAAGTGACCTGCCCAGGGCTACAATTCAGAAAGTGACCGAACCAAGATTTAAACAAATGTACAAAAGAGACACTTAATCTTTTTAAGTCTATTAAAAGCAGTGTTCACCATTGGTAAATAAGGTTTCTCTTCACGCAAGGAGAGAAACCAGAGCTTATATACAGTCTGTGCATTCTGCTGTCACCAAATAGCAGAGGATGATTGGATTTTGTAAGAAACTTGTTAATCAAACAGATGTGGTTTTAATAATTATGAAATCTCTTCATTAAACACTGGCAGTAAGGCATTACAATATTTTCTCCAGCCTTTTGGCTATGATCAAGTGTAGAATATCTTCTCATTAAGATAATGGGGTTGAATAAAAGAGTGTTTCATCATTCTCCATAAGGGAGCAGAGTGAAACATTTGTTAATGATAATCAATCTTTTTCACATCTTTTTAATTCATTATTGTACAGGGTTAATTCTTCATGCATTTAGGTTTTGGTCATGACAAAATTCATTGGTCATAAATGTTAACTTTGTAAAAAAATAGAATTTAACTTAATGCTGGGAACATAGTCAGTAGAAATAAAAATATTTTGTTTCAGTTTGCTATCCTAGAGAACTATTCATCAAAAAAAAATTCATATATTTTAAATTAAGTTATTGAGGAAATGTTTTATGTATATTATTTTTCCAATTATTTTTATTACAAATAAGATCTGGAGAAAATTAGAACTGAGTTATAGATATACTCAGCAATAATATAATCTAGTACATGAGTTCACTTCTTAGTCTTATATGATTATTGCAATAGTACTATATAAAAATAATTATAAGTATAATAGATCCAGCAAAAATTGCAAAATATTAGAAATAAGGGTCATCCTTTGAATTTTTTATACATAATCTCACAAACCAACATTGACAATATTAATAACTTGGTGCATTTAATTTCATTATTCTTACCTATGAAAATATTTACTTTGTAAAATTTTACCTACTGGTAATTACAATTCACTCTTAGTCTCCTGATTATTTCACTTACCATTTATCAAAAGCACTTTCCAATCATATATTTTACAATCAGAATTTTAGTGACTCTAATATTTAATTGAGAAAATGTAATTACATAATTTAGCTCTATGCTAAACTGATATTTGTATCATTTAAAATCTTTTTGCTATTATAAATAATCAGGTAACCAAAGGGTTTTTACATGATCTCCCCCCATATTTAGGATTATTCGTATAGAAAATAATCCCCAGAAGTGGATTTATTGAATCAAGAGTATGAATACATCTGAAGCTCTTACAGTAGAGTCCCTGAATGCAGCCTTGGCACCTGGTACTTGGCATAGTTCCTAGTGTTCTCATTACTTATGTTTTTATTTCTTTTTAAAAAATATGTTTTTATTGATTTTAGAGAGAGAGTGGGAGAGAGACACAGCAAGAAACATTGATCCATCCATCTGCTTCCTCCTGCAAGTCCCCTACTGGGGATCAAGCCCAGAACCTGGGCATGTGCTCTGACTGGGAACTGAACCAGCAACCTTTTGGAGCATGAGACTATGCTCAACCAACTGAGCCACACTGGCCAGGGCTCATTGCTTACATTTTAAAGGTGTCAAAATTTTGGAAGAACATTTAAACGTGGCTATTTTATTTGCAGGGCTGCTGATAATAATCCTTTTTACTTGAATATATGTTCATACTTTTCAATGAACTTTCACATGTAAGATCTGGTTAGAAATGTGCAACATGCTTTCAGGTGGCACAAGGGAGATCGTTTGTTCATCCCTTTCCAGAGGGAAAAACGGGAGCCTCCGAAAGGGCAAGGGTACTGGCTAGAACTTATTCTTCTTACTTGGACCTGGAACAGTTTCTTCGCACCCTATCTCTCACTCTATGTGTTTCACTTTACAGGGTTTGAAATAAGTTGATTGTCTTTTTTTTTTTTTCAGTTCAGTGAATAATTGCTTTTATTCTTTGAGGGGGAAAATACCCTATACTTATTGGAAGTCTTTTTGTCTCTTTTATAATGCAAAATGCACGTCACTCCTTAATCACCATGATGAAATTTTCCAAGTGCTTAATTCAAAAATAATATTAACATATTTTAAAGACATTTTAAAACAGAAATGAAAGGCAGAAATCAAAATAAACCATTAAACTTTTTATTGCTTAATATATTGGTCAAGAGAAATTTTCATTTAAAACTTTTTAAAATAGCTATATAAGATCTATTCTACAAGCCATTCCCATACATGTAAATTCTCAAATTTGCCCAGGGAAGTCCTTCCATAATGGTTTAAGATAAAGGTGGATGATTCCCTAGCTTTATAATTGTTGGGAATTGATTTAACTTTGATGGAACCATTTTCCTCCCAACTTTAAAAATGTTTGCTAATATCTATCCAATATAAATGAGCATTAAATAACAGAGTGGGTGAAATTGCCTGCTATAGAGGTTGATGAATTCAACATACAACACCTACTCATTTTATTTCTTCCCTCCTGTGTTCTTTCTTTTTCTTTCCTTTAGTAATAAGGAAATTATCATCCTGATTTCAGAGATAACATTATTGCCAGAGAGTGAAGTGACTTGTTCAAGTGTATACAGCTTTAGGAATCATTGCTGGGGTTTCAAACCCAACTTTGTTTACCTCAAACCTTAGCTCTTCTCACTAAATGAAAAGGCAATTAAAAGGATAATGATAGGAAATGTTTAAAGTCTACTAATTATAATTATTCTAAAGCATATTTTTTTTCCTATGGCATATGGTTGTTTACCTATCACCAGTGGACTACAAACATTGCTAAAAATTTTAAGTCAATATAATGAAAATATTTACAATATAATGGAAACATTTTCAATGGAAATATTCAACAATGAGTGCTTTAAAAAAAAGCAAAATTTTGGGTCAAATGCAGATTAAGTGGCTATCAGAAAGGCTGGAAAATTTCTATTCAATGTGAACTAGATTATTTCTAAGATAAAAAGAGTTTGTGACTTAGTTGGTTTTCAAATTCACCTGCCTCTGGATTGTAGTCTTTACTAGTATACTATATGTACAGCAAGGCTACAATGAAGCCATTGGCCTACAAACCATCTGTAGTTTGTTTCAAATCTGTTGAATCTCCTTTAACTTTTAAGGTGTTCTCTTGCAAAATAAAATGTAGTGAGGGCATAGAATGTCAGGTGTTGTGAAAAGTATCTTTCTCCCTCTCTCCTCAAAATCTCTCTCTCTCTCTCTCTCTGTCTCTCTCTCTGTCTCTCCCTCTCTTTCTCTCTGTCTAGCATACAGTCATTTTCCAAACAACTGTATGGAAAAATATACAGGGTGTCCCCTAAAAATGTATACACACTTTGGCTGCCATTATTAATTACGATGGGTTAAATCTGAAAAGAAAGAAACATCAGTTGCACTATCAGTTGTTAAAGTATGTAAACATTTTCATTTTGGGGGGACACCCTATATAATACGAGGATACACTCTGTGTTTCATGTACTTACAACTATAAATCTACTTTTGTCCCACCCTATACACCCACACTCACACATATGCTTATAGAAACATATGTACTTATGTATTCTTTATAGGTACATATTTTACAATACAAAGTGCATATCTATACATACTCGTGTGTATTTATGTGTGTATTTATTAAGCCTAACAACAGTTTTATAAAGTGGATGCTTCGGTTACCTGCTCTTCATTGGTGAACATAAAGAAACACAACTACCAATAGGCAAAGCTGGAACTCAGTCTCTTAACATTTCGATTACCCTGTGATAATTTAAACTTATGAGTAGGTTTTGAATTTTTATCAGATTCAATGGTATTCAGCATCTTTTATAATGTAGGCCAAACAAAACCAAATCCAGCTATCCCAGAAATTTAAAAATGGCTATCCATGATACTTTTAAAATATTTTCATCTCTCTTGTAAAGATGAGCTAAAATAGTTCAGAAAAGATATGATCCGGGCCAGAATAAAGGAAGTTATAGAAAAGGCTTGAATAACAGATTGAAAGAAGATACTAAATTAGAAAAATTTTTTGAAAGTGATAAATACTTACATGTGGAACATGAATTTAAACAGGGGTTATAGTTTTGCCCCCTCAATATTTGTGGTTTCTGTTTACATGCCATCTCCCATCTAATCTCCACAAAGACCTTGGGATTAGAATTATTCCTGTCACTTACTATTTACCCTGTGTTTCACCAGGACCAATTCCGTGATTTCTCCCAAAGATAGACAGTGATCTGGTATGGGTATGGGGGGGCGGCAGTGTGTGAGGATGAGACATGGGTTTCCTTCCACCTTTTCTTAATAACATCCCCATGTCTATGAGGTCCTGAAACGTGCAGCATAGGGCAAAGGATCTCCCTGAAAGATCGCATCTTGGCGAGAGAAACCCAAACTCTGTCCATGTTCATTAATATCTGACCCCAAGTAGTTGTTTCTTTGCTCCTTATTCTGCTATCTGCAGGCACATTTCATTTTTGAAGTCCAGAGTATCTGCTTCTCCCCTGTTTCCATTCTTACCTGACTCGGCTCCCTTAGAACTAGAGACAGAATTATTTGGGATGTCCTGATGTTCTCTTCTCTCTGCCCTTGCATTCTCAGATGCTCATTGTACAGTTATTTCTTTTAATTCAACTACATGATTGTTCCATCTCCCCCGCCACCTCCAGTCAAAAGAGACAACCTTGATTCATTAGCTTGGTCCTGTGCTGAACCTCTTGCTGTTAGCCATGGCTATATAACCAGTCCGGTCCAGCTCTGTATAGATAGGCAGAGACAACCTTGTGAGCAGGCTGGCATTGCCTATCTAGTAACATTTGGTGAAGTTTTTTGTTTTTTTCACCAACATAAAATTACACAATCTTTATATTGACCTCAGTTATATCTTATTGAAGTTAAGATTTAATTTGTATTTTTTTGCTGATTGTAACAGATGGGGTAGGCAGAAATTTGTAAATTTCTTGTATTTTATCTGTTACTGCCTTATGAGACTCAACCATATAGCTTATTAAGTGTATTACTTGAGAAATTTAGAAACAGAAGCCTTTTCTGTCATGAAAAGCTAAGTATTGATGTAGTGGTTAATTGCATAGTCCAGTTTCTTGAGCTATGAGAACAGCTGATAGAAATAAACAGGGGACTAATTAAGTGTTTTTATTCCTTCATCCCATTTTATTTTCAAAAGAATGTGTTTTCTATGACACAAATCAAAGATAGAACAATTAAACTTTTACATGTGTTTTCTTAGAAGTAAATTCAGCAATACTTGATAATAGTCATTTTTATTGAGGCACTGCCTCAAGTATTGTCTATAGTGTAGGAAAAATTAATTTGTTCCCTAGACCTATTAATAATTAAAAATAAGCAATCTGGAGAACATTTGAACATCAATATATGTGCTTATAATAAAAAAAATTCCCTTACTTTAATGCCAGCCTAAATACTATGCTTAAATGACAACAGCATTTAGTTACCTATTACTCAATATAAAGACCCCATTGTAACTCACTCACATACATTGGAATGTTGAATGTTACATGTTAAAGTAGAAATTAAAAATACACAGACACACACACACCACACTTACACTGACATTGAGTCAGAAAATTTTCTAGGTCTGTTTTCTCATATTAAGTACATCATTTTGACTAAATGATTCTTAAGTTTTTCCCCCCTATGGTATGATATGAGTATAAATTTATGTTTCTAGTTCTCAAGAGGCTGCTAAATCTTCAGTTTGATCACACTAATTCCCTTCCATTGATGTTCCCAGTTAATAATGAACACATCAATGATTCTTGATTCAATCTAGATATTAAAGGCTGTGTCTAGATAGCAATTGCAGAGTAAAAGGAATGTCAGTGAATCGCCTTGGACCTCTCTGCTTAATACAGGATTGTATGCAAGTTGTGTAAAAAATCTCTGACCAGCCCTCGCTCACCTGTTCCATCATCCCGCTGTGGCCGATGCCCACCATATCCCGTGCTCTGCCACCTGCTGTCAACACCTGCCATGTTCTGCACGTGCCCCCTGGTGGTCAGAGCACATCATAGCGACCGGTTGTTCGGTTGTTCATTTGTTCCGCCATTCGGTCTACTTGCATATTAGGTTTTTATATATAGATTTTCATGTCACCATATATCCACCTTATAACCACTTCCACCCATCCCCTACAATCACCATATTATTGATCTTTTATATTATTATAAATTTTAAATTATGTGAAATTTAAAACACTGTAGGAATGACCAGTCTGGATTCAGTTGTATGTTTTCTATGCTGACCTACTTCTATTGCACTGTCTAGAATTTTAGTATCTATGTCTATAAGATTATGCATCAGAAAACACTGACATGATAAGTTGATAAAAGAAGAATAACTGTTTGGAAATATTAGAACTACATGATTTTCAACATTTTATACTCAAATGCCTATAATTTTGACCCCAAAAATGTCAGAGCACATAGAAACCATGTTGAATTTTATATCTTGGGCATTAGTAAAGAAACATAGATTCCATAGAGGGAATATAAGTAGAACTAAATATAAGTAAAATAATATATAAGTAGAAATAAATATAAGTAAAAAAAAAATCTTCTCTTAAAAGATCTTGGAAGACATTGTCTTGATACTCAAACCAGTTTCATCCACATTTATCATCAAAGGTTTTCATCTTTTAGGACATATATTTGCCATCTCTCCTGAATTTTTCTCAGCTATCAATTTTCCAGCTGTTGCTACTTTTATATTTAACTATAATACTGAGGGTAGGATAACAGCTAAAATTCTAGTTAGGTTCAAATGTCTGGAATCTTGATGAAAATTCAATTCATAAAATTTTAAAAATAGGAGTTCAATAATTTATTTTTAAGTATTTATGTGATACAACACTAGCTATGGCCACATTTATTCCTGCCTTTTCTGTGGACATGTAGATAGTCCAAATCTAGTCCAAGGCAACTAATGGTGTAGTTACATTGGTTTTCTGTTTTTTGCCAAGACCCAAATGTTATTACTCCTGAAGTTTAATGTCTCATATCTTCATGTTCTATTTTGTTTCTCCCTGAAGGTGAACCCCCTCCAATCACCCATTAAAACTATATTCAAAGCCTTCATTTTCAGGACCTGGTAGTAACTTCCAATTCTATTTCTCACAGTAACATTTTAATTTTAGTAGGCATTAAATTCTTTAAAAAGAGGAATAAAACTCTGAGACAAGTAGATGTATAAACATGTAGAGTTAAGCTGGCGATAAGCCATAAAAGAAGCATCGGAAGGTAAAACATTTTTCCCTCTAAGGCAAAAAGAAAATATTAGTTAAATACATTCTGAGTGGTCCTTCATTGAAATTTTTGCTATCCTCAGAGACATGAACAAAAATGCATGTCAACTAACTACTGTTTAATGTGCACCCACCCTATCACTGCTTTTATCTAATGAGAAAGAAAACTAAATAATGTAGGTTGTTACTATTTATTTTTATTTTTTACTGATTCTAACAGGCCACAATAGTTTTGCTGACCTTGACTGAGATTTCTCTATATAATAGTTCTATTGCTGGGCCATAGAATCAGAGTATTTCTGCAGGTCTTTTCAGAATCCTTGGGCAGAAAGTGAAGCAGATGTAGGCAGGGGTTAGGAAAGATAGGCTACTTATTTTGCCCCTGCAGTTTTGATGGAAAGAAATATTTGTTTTAGGCGATCTGTTTCTAAGAAATGCAATTTTGAGGAAACCACACAACCTATTCTTAAAATTATTTTCCTTTTTTCTCCCTTGAAATTTACTCTAATCATCTCAAAGTAAGGAATTACTCTTAACAACAACAAAAATGCTGCAGCTCACATTAAATTTGCTTTTGTTCCAGGCGAAAACCTACTTCAGATTTCTCAAAGATATTCTTACTTCCATTATATCTGGATGATATACCCTATTTGGGAGTGAAGTAAACTTCAGCATACAATCTTCTGAAGTATTTTGGGGTGGCATTCTCTAGCAATGGGACTGAACTCAGCATTCCTCGTTGTACCAGTTGGAACTGTAATTGGAGTTTGTGTCTGTAAACTCCACAGGCTCCCATCCTAAGAGACAGGAATAAACAGGCATCTGTAATCATTCAACAAACATGTATATATCCCTGATGTGGTGGTGGGGACACTGCTGGGCATGGAAAGTGAGAGATAAAGGAGATACAGCAGAGAATGGCTGCAATTGATATGAAATTATACTCTGAGCAAGGCTGGGTTGTAAAGTGTATTGTAAATATATATGCTCTTTGAAATCCAGGAAAAATATTTTCCACATCAACAATTGTGCCACTGGAAAATAAATTGTTATTGGTGAACAGTGGCATTTGAAGTTATTAGAAAACTCAAATTGAAAGGGAACAGTGCTCTGCCATGAATAAATGATGTTCATACTTCTTTTCGCAAACTGCTATGTCACCTCCAGTGTAACTTGTCAAGTGCATTCTTGATATTAAGTTTCAAATAACAGTAACCAAGAAGTGGAACTTAGAAAAATGTGTAAATGTGCATATTCTTATGTTCTGAGCAGTAAGAAATATGGAATGTCAAGTGATGAACTAATAGCAAACACATAATTCAAGTCTTTTTTAGGTTGGCTTGCCACAAAGAGTCGGCAATTGTGTCAAGGAAATGTAAGAGTGTGCAGCACGAGTCTGTAACCTGATTTATTGAATTAGTCAAATAAGACAGTGCTCCTTACAGGGGACTCATAGATATTCCTGTAGACACTACATAAGAAATTTGCCCGGTGGAGGGGTCTGCAATGTAGATACACTGCCTGGTTCCATAGCGTAGGTTGTTTTTGCCTTTTGATGGTGCATTTTTAAAAGTAGAATATACTTAGGAAAGATCAAAATGATTATGAATATGACTAGAAAGAGGACAGCCACCTGGAAGAATTCTCTAGACTTCATTGGTTGATAGGCATTTCTTTTTTTCAAGTTAGTCATCAATTTGAAATTCTGGAATCTAGGTGCCTTTTCTATAAGGAAAAAGGTAAAAGAAATATTGTGACCTACTTCATTGGTTTACATGAAGGCATGTTAAAACTAAGAAAATATTTTCAATTATCTACAAAAAGTAATTGTCTATTTTGGCATACCTAGTAATGTCATGTGTTTTAAAATTACTTAACCAAGAAATGTGAAAAAATATCAAGTATTTAACTCTGGTTTTGTTTATTAAGTTACAGTAGTAAACAAAACTAATATTTGTATGTGACTTAGAATTAATTAATTTATTTATTTATTTAATATATTTTATTGATTTTTTACAGAGAGGAAGGGAGACAGATAGAGAGTTAGAAACATCAATGAAAGAGAAACATCGATCAGCTGCCTCCTGCACACCTCCCACTGGGGATGTGCCCACAGCCAAGATACATGCCCTTGACCAGAATCGAACCTGGGACCCTTCAGTCCGCAGGCTGATGCTCTATCCACTGAGCCAAACCGGTTTCGGCTGTGACTTAGAATTTAAAAAGCATTTTTTAAAATATCATTTCAGGGAACTCTTCATTAGCATAGTGATATGTTTGGAGATATTATCTTCTAGGCAAAATGATTGCCTGACCCCTATACACTCAATACTTTAATGAGCCCTTTAGCTCTCTATTACCAAAGCAGTCAATATTGCATGGCTGATATCTGCTATGTTATATCCCTCTCTGGACTCTATAATCCCATCCAGCCACAGATAGTTATTATCGTCCCCAACCCCCCACTTCCCAGACTCCATTTGTAAATATAGGCCACCTGTTGATACTTAATAATACTTTATTAACTCAGATTTCATTACTGTCTTGCCAGAGGTAAAACTGAGAGTCTAAGATGTTAAGAGATGCACCCAAACAATACTAGTATTGAGAAGTGGACCAGAATGCAATTCTGGGCTTCCTAACTCTGAATCCTAAGTCTGTGCTTTTATCCTCCATCTTTTCCTATTCTTTGCATATTTGAATTATAGGGCTACATTGTAAGGAACATTATAATAATGAATGCAGAAACATTCTTAAGTAGTACTAAACATTTGTTTTATGTCCATTTGTGTAGATGACAAAAATTTCATAATATTTATAAAACACCTGTTCAGTAGTATTTTTAACAATATTCACTTTGCAGGTCTGCTTCCTAAACACAGATCGCAGGGCCTGGGTTTCTGGTTATTTATAATCCACCCCACAGTTCATCAACGCTCCATTTCAGAAAGTGATTGAATAAAATAATCAGAAGGCAAAATTCCTTTCAAGGCTATGTAATTAAAGTTCCTAATGTGAACCCTTGAGCCAGTAATTCAGATCCCTTTTGAATGTATATGTCTCATGAAAAGAAACAATCAATCATGATGATAAAACAAGATGGGCCATGCGTGCTATGAAATGAATGTTGATTTCTTGAAAATCTGGATATGTTCAAATGAGCAGAGTTGGCATTGTGTCCTGGGCTTTATTGACAAAGGAAGGCAGTGTCATTATCTATTACTTATGATGGTTCATCAAGCTCCCAATGAGAACTGTCAGCCTGGAGCCAAGAGATGAAGCTGGAAAATAATTGTTTTTCTGTGCTTGGCTATCAATCCATACCAGCATTAAACGATCTGTTTGGTAATTTCCTTGAAATATGTTTAATTTATTTATATAAAAAAGAAGTGATTAAGCAAGCACCTTTTAGGTAGTAAGATACAGGCTAGCTTTTAAACATGATGTAACCTTGTGAGCATCTTATGACATTATGGAATCCGGAAACTTCAGCCATGAAAGGGACCTGAGGGTTTCATGCCCAACACTCCTGCTCTACAGATGGGAAACAGAGATTCAACATGAATGTGTGTCTTGCTCATGAGAGGAGGAGACTGAACAGAAATTAGAACATGGGTTTTCTACATCCGGTTTGGAGGCCAGCTCTCTAGAAATGTAGGTGTTGGGATAACAGTGATTGTTTCTGTAAGACTGCAGATGTCTCTCCATTAGGTAGCCATGAATATATAAGTTTAATTTCTGTTTCACTGCTATTTCTCATTTCAAAACACAAAACCTATAACTTTTTCATCTCTTGGTTGCTTTGTGCATGTAGGCAATACAGAATTCTGTAGATTGGGGTGTCTTATTTCCTATTTGATCGCATGGTTTTCTCAAAATATATTTTTTCTCCCATCTGGAATTCATTTTCTGGGTATCTCCCCCTCTAAGGAAGCTAAAAGACAAAACACTGTTTATTTTTGTAAGTTTCCTATGTTTTTACCCTATAATTTTTCTGTTCAGAAACCTCTAATTGTTCCCAATTCCCTTTTGTGGGAGATTAGAAGTAATCTGTTTCAATGTTCAACATACTACTTATGTTCAACCCTTTTTCTTACCAATTCCCAGGGTGCACCTAGCCTATGAATCAAAGTTACTTTGGGTAACCTCTAATTAGTCTCATTTCTGTACCTTTGCTTGCTTATGGTTTCTCTTTGTTTCTTTCTATGGAAGGAGTATGATCTTTTCATAATGAAAAAATCCTAAGATTGTAGGGCCTGTCTCCTATCCACCAGGCTTGAGAAAAGAACCACAGAGATGAAAGAGGTCTCTCAGGATTGGTCCTCAGCAGTCTAGCTGAGGTTTTGATCTCTTGGGTTCTGGTCCCTGTTTGCGTGGCTCTAGGTGTCTTTCCTTTTGATCCTCCCTCCCTGACCTTCCCCATATGGGGCTGGGGGCGATGGATAGGCATAGCACAGGGATTTTTAGGGCAGTAAAAATACTCTTTATGATATTATAATGATTGATATATGTCATTATATACTTGTCTAAACCCATAGCATGTGAAATACCAGGAGTGAAACCTAAAGTAAGCTATGGACTTTGGGTTAGACAAGGTTCATTGGTGATAAAAAATATATAATATTTTAGTGAGTGGTGTTGATAAAGAAAGAAGCCATGCATGTGTGGGGTAGGAAGTGTATGGGAAAATCTTTGTACCTCCTTTGCAATTTTGTTGAAAACCTAAAGCTGCTCTAAAAATTTTTTTATTTAATAAATCTTTTATTCAGATTATTACTATTGTTTCTCCTTTTTCCCCCCATAGCTCCCCTCCACCCGGTTCCCACCCCACCTTCTGCCCTTACCTCCCCCCACCCCCCACTGTCCTCATCCATAGGTGTACGATTTTTGTCCAGTCTCTTCCTGCACGCCCCCCATACCCCTTTCCCCCTGAGAATTATCAGTCCACTCCCTTTCTATGCCCCTGATTCTATTATATTCACCAGTTTATTCTGTTCCTCAGGTTTTTAATTCACTTGATTTTTAGGTTCACTTGTTGATAGATATGTATTTGTTATTCATCATTTTTATCTTTACCTTTTTCTTCTTCTTCCTCTTCTTAAAGAATACCTTTCAGCATTTCATGTAATCCTGGTTTGGTGGTGATGAACTCCTTTAGCTTTTCTGCTCTAAAATAATTTAAAAGTAAAAGAAAACATAAAGATACATTTTATATTAAACTTTCACTTCTTTTATAATGAATTTGGCAAAATGTCGCATTTTCTGCTGTAAAGGGCTTCCGATCTTTGACTGGTACTAAAGTCCAACTCTGCACTTCCCACAAGGCCCTTCAAGCCTAGCTGCCCTCGCTCCCCCCTCAGTCCGTCTGACCTTCTCCTCTTTGCTGAGCCCATGTTTCCCCTCGTCCAGCCACACAGGCTCCATGTGGTCTTTGAACATACCCATCCTGGTCCTGTGCCTGGGCTTTCTCACTGGGTTTCTCTTCCTGGAACTACCACTTCACAGACACCAAATAACACTTTGACTTCTTTCCTCTTGTCCATGAAGCTTTTGCTATCAAAAATCTTATTGATGAGGCTTTCTGGAACCCCCAATTTAAAGGACACCCACCTACCCACCCAATCCTGATGGGTACTCTCATCTTCCTTCCCTGTTCTATTTTCCCCCATATTATGATCAGCATCTGACATACTACAGTGTATTTTTTAATAATTTTATTTATTATAGTATAAAACTGTGTTATTCCTTGTTGTATTTCTTCTGTGAGTTTGAATGCATATCATTTTTGCACTCATCATCAGTGACTTGAGCCAGGAACACTGGAGGATGTGTATCTACACACCACTTTAGTCAATTATCTAAAGGTAAATGGATTAAGTAGTCCAGGAAATAGAGTTGGTTGTCAATAACTACATTGCATCTATTGTTAAATTTTGTCTTTGAGTTAACTAATTAATGAAATGAGTCAGAAAATGAGACATTTCCCAGTGGACTAGCAAACCTCAATCCAAAAAAGCCTCAACCATAGGAAGGTTGTCAATGAAAGTCTGAAGGTTATAGAATGATGAATCCCAGAGGGAAGGGGTGGAGGGCCCGGAGAGATTAACCAAATTATGTATATGCATGTATGCAGTGCCCAGGAACACGGGCAAAGGATGGTGAAGGCGTGGGTGGGGTGGGAACACAATGGTGGGTCAAAATGGGTGGAAAGGGGTTGGGATATTTGTAATACTCTCAACAATAAAGATTTTTTAAAAATAAAAAAAAGTATGTTCTCAAGTTCATTCAGTCATATTGCAATAGAGCTTAACACTTTTCAAATTATTGGTTTATTAAAAGTGCTAGTAGCTCTGACTCATTATGAGACTGCAGAATTTGAGTTTAAAAAAACTCAAATTGGCCCTAGCTGGTTTGGCTCAGTGGATAGAGTGTCAGCCTGCAGACTGAAGGGTCCCAGGTTTGATTCCAGTCAAGGGCACATGCCCAGGCTGGGCTTGATCCCCACTAGGGGGCATGCAGGAGGCAGCCAATCAATGATTCACTCTCATCATTGATGTTTCTATCTCCCTCTCCCTTCCTCTCTGAAATCAATAAAAATATATTTTTTAAAAAACGAACCACATGGATGTTTACCTTTAAAAAAAAATTTTTTTTTAAAATCTCAAATTGTTTCAGAGATTAAAGCCTCAGTCTGATTCTAGGACAAATCATTCATTCTATTTTTGAATGCCTCCCTCCTTTTTTTTTGGCATAAAGTAATATGAATTAAATTTTCTGAAAAAAAAAAACTTGTCTAGAGTACACAAAGAGTAAAAGTTAATTTTTATTATTTTGTGTAATAGGTTTTACTTCTGTGAAATTAGAAGCTCAAGTTAGAGGAGACAAAACTTATTTTTTTCCAAGCCTCACAAATCTGTATGTGGTTTTTTTTCAGAGCATATAATAGTTCAGTAGATAATTTGAAACTGATTCATCTGTTAGACCATCTGTCAGAAATATGCTGCAGCTGTTAAATGTCCAGCAAAATTTGAACTACAAGTCTCCAAGTGATTTGCCCTTGGTACATGCAGACCAGACAATTTCCTGTTTGATTTACAACCATGATTCTTGCAACTGTGGCTGATTTCCTAGCTATATTTTAAATATTTTTCTGAGCAGAGCTATTGGACCAACCGAAAGGAAAATGAAAGAATATAATCTTATTTTTTAATGTAATAGCATTGAATTTATTCATTATTATTCGCTAATATACTAATTGTGTTAAAAGTATATAAAGAGATCAATCAAAGGACTTGTATGCTTGCATATGAGCATAACCATTGGATACAGATGGGGGTGGGGTGGGGTTGAGGGCATGTGCTGGGGGTCAATGGGGGAAAAAGGAGCTTTCACATAAAATCCACAAATGATGTCATAGATTTCTTTCATATCTTTAATCCTCTGTTCTATTTACTTTGTAGTAATTATGCTTCTTTTCTCTTTAAGTAATTATATTAATTAAGTCATTAGTTTAATTTTCTTTGAAAAAAATGTTAATACAAAAAAAAGAAGAAGAAGGAATACCTACTATTTGCTCCAAACTCCACATATTAAGAAAGGGAAGAAGCCCTCTTTCTTCTGGAACAGATCCACTAAAAACAAATACTTATCACAATAGATTTTCAATGAAACTGCTATTAGAAACACTAATCAATGTCTTATGTACCTTTCGAAAACAAGCCAGAGAAAGACAAGTACATATGATTTCACACATAGGTGGGATTTACTGAACATATTAAATGTTGATGGAGATCAGATAGTTGATGTTTCTTGTGCATGATACAGTGAGGAAGATATTTGCATCACATCACGGGATGAAGCCAATGCTCACTCTCAGGACAAGCAGTTTTTAAAAATGGAAAAAAACAACCATATTCTTTAAAGTGAATACATCTCAGTAGCACAAA
Organism: Corynorhinus townsendii; assembly: GCA_026230045.1. Classification (NCBI taxonomy): domain Eukaryota; kingdom Metazoa; phylum Chordata; class Mammalia; order Chiroptera; family Vespertilionidae; genus Corynorhinus; species Corynorhinus townsendii. The sequence goes on from JAPDVU010000004.1 coordinate 136,360,314, forward strand.
CTAGGAATTAGTTCCCCTTGCTCACTTTTAGATGGATTTATTACTTATCATTGTCAGTAATTCATTGTTTTAACAATTTTTGTGAAATTCCTGCTGCAGGCAAGGTTCTTAGGCCCCAAGAATAGAGGCTCAGCCAGGCGGGCACATGCCATGTTCTCCTGGTTTTTAGAATAAATAAATAAACAAATAAATAAATGAGTTGTCGCCCCCTTTGTGATTTTTTTCCCCCAACATAAAATTCTAGAGGTGGCATCAGGAAGCATAGATGCTATACAGAAAATAAGAATTGGGCCAGGATGGTGAACTATCAAAAAAAAAAAAAAAAAAAAAGATTGAAATCTCTATTCTCCAATAAATTTGATTTGGTCCTTATATTCAGTTGAAGGCCTCTCCTCTCACATATCACAGTATACTACAGTGATTTCCTCTTAACCAAGTCCTAATTCCTTCCAAGACCCTAATGAACATCAATAAAGTTGAATCTGTGACTATAATTTTTTGTTCTAAAGCAGAGATATCTGTTTCAAAAGAAAGAAATGAAAGGAAAGAAAACCCTTAAAATGTAATTTGTAAAACAGAATTGCCATAGGATCCAGCAATCCTACTTCTTGTGTACATCCAAAGAAAATGGAATCACTATCTCAAAAAGAAAAAAAGTAATAAGTTTAAAAAAATAAACAATCAAGGTAAATAGATTGTGTTTGGTGCTGTGAGAAAAATATAACAGTGTGATTGAAAAGCAAGTAATATTTGGAGGGTGTAAAGGCAGAAGTTGAGTTGCTTGATGTAGATAAACTGGCCAGGAAATGGAACACGGAGAGTGGAAAGGCCCTTGAGCAGGGGGAGTGTGCTTGGTGTGTCTGAAAAAGAGAGAAAGGAGAGTGGGATTAGAACTTAGTGACCCAGAGGAAAAACATGAAATAAAATAGAACCAGTGTTACTTCAGGGCCAGCACACCACAGGCTTTTGTGGCATTTGGATTTCATACTAAATGGGAGGTTGTCAGGAGAGAGAGACATCAATGTGAGAGAGAGACATCCATTGGCTGCCTCCAGCATGCCCCCTACTGGGGATTCAACCTGCAACCTGGGCATGTGACTTTGACATGGAATGGAATCTGCAACTGTTTTTGGTGAACAGGACGATGCCCAACTAACTGAGCCACACCTGCCAAGGCCTGCCTTTCTTCCCTTCCCTTCCCTTCCCTTCCCTTCCCTTCCCTTCCCTTCCCTTCCCTTCCCTTCCCTTCCCTTCCCTTCCCTTCCCTTCCCTTTCCTTCCCTTCCCTTCCCTTCCCTTCCCTTCCCTTCCCTTCCCTTCCCTTCCCTTTTCCCTTCCCCTTCCCCTTCCCCTTACCTTTCCCTTCCCCTTCCCCTTTCCTTCCCTTCCCTTCCCTTCTTTCTTGAAAAGGAAATAACAAATTAAGCAGAAATCATAATCTTGGGAATACAGTTTCTGAAATATAGATGGACTAGATCCTATACCAGTCTTCTCTTGGTCAGACCATGGGAAGTGATGCTACTTATAATTTATGAAGGACATATTCGGCTTTATTAATCTCAGCAATTACTCGGGAAGCACCTGAGTCATGACTTCAGTCTCCTTTTCATTCAAACATGAAACTCTTCAATAGGCTAGAAAAGAAATAACACTTTACTTGTCCAAGAGGTTTTCCCACTGTCACTGAAGCAATGTAACCAATAGCAGAAACTGTCTAGGAAGTCACACAAACGGTGTCAAGGAATAACATAGAAAGCAGTTGTTGGATACAGTTCCCATTAGGTGGGTACCCGGGAAGTTGCATATTCAGACTGGTGAATGCAATAATTAACAATAGTCAGGCATGTGGCTAGGCAGACAGAGCATAAGGAAATTCAGGAACAAGAGGCAAAGTGCAGCCCTTGGCACTCCAACTCTGAAAGGAGCATCAGAGGGAGACGGAACATCTCTGGGAAGAACTGAGATGCTACTGGAGAGCCAGAGAAGGAAATTAGCACAACTATTCAGCTTGCAATTCAAGAAGGCTTGGGCCATAATGAGCATTGTTTGGAACCAGAGTGAGGTCTGGCCTCTTAAATTTGTCCTAACCATGGAGGAAAATGGCCATAAAACCTGAGGCAGGGTAATTCCAGCTTCAAAAGTTAGGAATTGAATGCACAGGACATAAGGAGACCATTAAGTGATGCATTGTGCTGAGAAAGTGCCTTCCATAATAGCTTTTCCCCTAAAGTACCAGTGTAGATTTGCTAGAACTTCTGCCTGATAGCACTATTTAGTTCTGGAATTCCTTGCTGTTCTTATTTGTTTTCTTTGTATTAAGCTTATGTTTCCAAATGTGTGATATAAAATACATTTTAAGTGCTTTAAACTAAAACAATATTGTGTTGTGATAATTTTACATTATTTTAATGAGAGATACAATTGAATGTCATTTCCAATGCCAATTCCATGTATACTGAAGTCCTTTGACCTTGCAAACTCCTGCTCATGCCCCTTGTCAATAGAGATCCCACTGCCCTTAGGTGAAAGGTAACAGCCATTATTGAATTAGAATTCTTACAACTAGTCTGTCTTCTGGATTGACTGAAATTGTGTGAAAATAAAACTCAAGTCCCATCTGCTTCTCTAGTTTTCATCCAAGATTCCCTGGAAGGAAACTCCACCAGAGACCAAATATTTGCTGTAGTTGTGTTGCTGTAGTTTTGGAAGCCATCCTAGTATGAGAAAATACAATACTAAATTACTTCAAATGTTTGCATGCTGTCTCTCTTTCTCCCTCTCCTTTATAAAAATTGTAACTTTCTGCAGGGATTTGCCTGATTTCCTAGTATTTAATATCTTCAGAATATCGAGACACGTGTTCTAGCACAGCAAGCAAGCTGACTCTTTGGAATATGTAATGTGTGATAACTATTGTTGCAGTTGGAAATAAAACTGGATAGTTCATCATAATAGTCAGTATGGCAATATGTTCCTGCATGGATGCATGGAGTGCCACTACAAACGTTTCTAGGAAGTTTCATTACCCATTATGGCCTCTATGATTTTGCTTAAGCTGTTCCTTCTTTCTATAATTTTCTTAACCCCCTTTTCATCTATATGTAGTTCATCACTTCTTTAGGTTCTATTTTTGTATAGAATATGTTACCGATACCATAAGTGAACATTAATCATTCTTCCTCCTGGATACCTAGGATATTTGTTATACTGGACCAGAGCTTGGGAAATTTTTTTCTATAAAAGGTCAGATAGTGCAGCCCAGCCAGTGTTGCTTAGTGGTTGAATGTTGACCCAAGAACCAGGAGGTCATGGTTCGATTCCAGGTCAGGGCACAAGCTCGGGTTGCATTCTTGATCCCCAGTAGAGGGCATGCAAGAGGCAGCCCATTGGCGATTCTCTCTCATCATTGATGTTTCTATCTCTCTGTCCCTTTCCCTTCCTCTCTCTCTGTGAAGTCAGTAATAATAATAACAATAATAATAATAATAATAGTCAGATGATGCATATTTTTTTGGAGGCTATGTGGTCTCTTTTGTGACATCCCACTGTTGTGTGAAAGCAGCTATAGACAACACATAAATGAATGTGCATAGCTGTGCTTTAATAAAGCTTTATTTATAAAAGCAAGCAATGAGCCACACTTGGCCTATTGTTTGTGGACTCTCATACTTGACAATTCTGGAATTTAGACCTTGAGAGAAGCTTAGCTAATGCTCTCCTACTATGCGTGGGTCGTCTGTATGAAGGACTGACATACTTAAGGTTATACATTTATGATGGAGCCAGGACTGATAAGCAACGCACCTAAACAACAGCCCTGCATTTTAATTTATTTGTAACTTTCAGTATTTCATGATATTCTATTTAGCACTGAATTACAAGCTGTTTAGTATTATCACTTGATCTTTCATGTTTAACCTCTTCATGTGGGTCCATGTATTATTACCTGTTGTGGGGAAATGGACCATGAATATATATTAATATATATATATATTAATTTCCCAAAGTGTTTAGAACAGTACAAAGTATAGAGTAAAATCTCAGTAACTATTTATAATTAAAAGTCATTCAAGAAAACATACAGCACATGTAGCAATTTTCATTCTTTTAATTAAATTGATGGGGGTGACATTAGTCAACATGAACAAGATCTGTATATTGCACCCTGTGACCACCACCCAAAGTCAAATCTTCCCCTGTCACCTTATATTAGGATCCAGTTTTCATAATTATATGGTTATAAACTATGTCTCAATTTAGGAGAATGTGAGATTGCCAGTGCTTAAAAGTGCTTAAATTCTGACAATAACTTTACAGCCACCTTTTACAAAAACAACCAACCAAACAAAAAACACCCACAAATAATTTCTTGTATACTCTTATATTTCCTGTTCCCAATTTCTTAAAATTTTAATTATATGATTTTTAAAAAATAGTGACAAATTTAAAATTTGTTCTAAAGATGATTTGTTACAGAAGTCAAACTTTAAAAAATGTAATGTGGATAAATTATCTTCAGGTTTTATGAATGCTCTATTTACATTCTAAATTTAAATTAGTGAATGGATCATTTAATCAATTATTCATCAACCTCATTTAAATTACTTTAGATGTCACTATATATACACACTGAAGGTTAACTCTTGGAAAATGCATCATTCATTAGTATTATCCTATGGAGCAGGTTTGGACTAAGAAAATTGTTCCCAGCACTCTGACAGGGCTCACCTCCTCATTTCCTTCTGATTACTTCTGAGCTGTCACCTGATAGCAGAGGCTTTCCTTGACTAGGCAGCAAAAAAAATCTCTCAACCTCCACACTCCCCCAAGCTGCCTGCCCCTCTTTCATATTAATGTCTCTATAGTATTTATCACTATCTCATAATGTAAATTTACCTTTTACTTTTTAGTCTGTTTCTTTCTATGAAAATGGGGAATATTGTCAATGTCCTCTATTGCTGCATTTCCCCTGCCTGGCACAGCATAGGTGCTTGGTGCATATTTGAATGAATGAAAGGAAATGAATGAACATTAGCACATTCTTTATACAATGGGAGGTTGAGAAATAACAATTACTCCAGTTAAATGCAGGACTATGGCAAAAGATTATAAAAAGTTAGACTCCAACGAGTCAGGAGAGAAGAAGTCAAGGTTTTATTTATTTGGGGGTACTGGTAGCTAAACTGAATAGCACAATTTTTTAAACAATTAATATGAAATTCTTCACTTTAGACACCCACTTTGTGAACTGATACTTTAAAAATAATTTTTGTTCATGTTTTTATACTTTTACATTTAACTTTCTGGGGAATATATTCATACACACATGCCATATTTCCCAGAAGCACCTGCAGTATAACTAAGAAAAATAAAAAATCTAACAGTGGTTTACAGGGATGGATTTGTTCATTTAACTTCAAATTTGTACACACTTGAGGGATGAGATGATAAATAATAATTAATTTTCCTAGTATCATTGGGGATGGAACTTTACCTGAGTGACTTTTCAAGAAAACTAATTCATTCCTTCTATTGCTAATGTTTTTCTCTGTTTATAAACATGTGAGGTAGATATCATTCCAGAATATCCAGTGTGACCTTTGTGCCATTAAATGGAGGACTGAGTATGTACTAAGATTTGTTGAGGACTTAAGAGCACCTCTCTATAAATCAAGTGTTGTGTGCCTGGCCAAGTGTTGCTCAATGGTTGAGTGTGGACCTATGTACCAGGAGGTCATGAATTGATTCTTGGTCAGGGTACACACCAGGGATATAGACTCAATCCCTAGTAAGGGGGTGTACAGGAAGCAGTCAATCAATGTTTCTCTCTCATCATTGATGTTTCTCTCTCTCTCCCCCTTTCCCTTCATCTCTGAAATCAATAAAATATATATTTAAAAACATCACGTGTTGCGCCACATTGTAATTAAGCAGTGTGCTTTAGGACTCTAAGGTCATTCTGGAAATGTCTTTAGAGTGTGTGTTGAGCACTGTTCAGATCCCTGGAGAGTAAGTGTTAAGCAAACTATCAAAAAACTTATTCCCATATATTTTCAGTGAACTAAACAATTACACGAGAAGAAACATAATATGTCAGGTGACTCTCAATGCTCTACAGGAAAATGAGGCAGATGTGGTGCAGAGAGTGACGGTAGCAGCATGCTCTTTCAGCCAGGTGGACTTAATGAGCTTGTCTACAGCAATGAAAGATGACTGAACAGAGCCTGGGAAGAACAGGGTAGAGCCTCATGGCAGCTGCAATAGTAATTGTGAAGGCTCACAGCAGGAGCAGGCCTGTTGTTGAAGGAAGGGGAAGGGGACCAGGGTGGCTACTTAGTCACAGACAAAGATGTGGGAATGAGAGGCAACTAAGGAAGTGGCCACTGTAGCCGTTTGAGGGCTTCTGACTTTATTCTGAGGGACTGTTAGTAGGAGCCACACGGCCCCCATATATATATATATTTTTTTAAATAAATCTTTATTGTTCAGATTATTACAGGTGTAATAATCCTCTTTTTTTCCCCCATAGCTCCCCTCCACCTGATTCCCCACCCCACCCCATGCCCTTACCCCCCGCCACAGTCTTCATCCATAGGTGTAAGATTTTTGTCCAATCTCTTCCCGCACCCCTCACGCCCCCTTCCCCCTGAAAATTGTCCACTCCCTTTCTATGTTCCTGATTCTATTATATCCACCAGTCCATTCTGTTCTTCAGATTTTTTATTCACTTGATTTTTAGATTCACTTGTTGGTAGGTATGTATTTGATGTCATTTTGTTGTTCATAATTTTTATCTTTCCCTTTTTCTTCTTCTTCCTCTTCTTAAAGAATACCCTTCAGCATTTCATGTAATCCTGGTTTGGTGGCGATGAACTCCTTTAGCTTTTTCTTGTCTGTGAAGCTCTTTATCTGACCTTCAACTCTGAATGATAGCTTTGCTGGGTAGAGTAATCTTGGTTGTATTTTCTTGCTGTTCATCACTTTGAATACTTCTTGCCACTCCCTTCTGGCCTGCATAGTTTCTGCTGAGAAATCAGCTGACAGTCGTAAGGGTACTCCCTTGTAGGTAACTAAGTGTTTTTCTCTTGTTGCTTTCAAGATTCTCTCTTTGTCTTTTGCCCTTGGCATTTTAATTATGATGTGTCTTGGTGTGGTCCTCTTTGGATTCCTCTTGTATGGGGTTCTGTGTGCTTCCTGAACTTGTAAGTCTATTTCTTTCACCAGGTAGGGGAAGTTTTCTGTCATTATTTCTTCTAATAGGTTTTCAATATTTTGCTCTCTCTCTTCTTCTGGCACCCCAAAAATTCAGATGTTGGTATGCTTAAAGTTGTCCCAGAGGCTCCTTACACTATCTTCATAGTTTTGGATTCTTTTTTCTTTTTGTTTTTCTGGTTGGGTGTTTTTGTTTCCTCATATTTCAGATCATTGGTTAGATTCTTGGGGTATGTTGATCTACAGTTGAGTTTCTGTATATTCTTTATTTTAGACAGTGTATGCTTCATTTCTGACTTGTCCTTTTCCATTTTTTTTTGGCATTCTCATTAAGATCCTTAAAGGTCTCACTAAGTTCCTCAGAGGTTTTTAGAAGATTCTTGAGTAACCTTATAAATGTGGTTCTGAACTCTATGTCATCCAGTTGTTTGCTTTCCTCTGTTTCTTTCATTTGTGGCATGTTTCTTTGTCTCCACATTTTGGCTGCTTCCCTGTGTTGATGTAGTGGCTTTGTGTGGTAGGTGACCTATAGGGGGTAGTAGCTCAGCCTCCCCAATCACCTGATGTGGACGCTCTTGGTACACCCCTTTGTGGGCTGAGTGCAAAGTCTTGGTGTAGTTAAGCCTTGATTGCTGTTGGTGCACTGGGAGGAATTGACCTCCAGGCCAATTGGCGGCGGGGACTCGCTGTGTCTATAATGGAAGAACTGCTGCGCTGAAGACACGCTTATGGTGCAGGACTTGTTTCAGTGGGACTTTGGTGCTCACTGAGTCTGCCTCTTGAATGTGTCACTTATGGATGTGAGGAGTTGAAATCTGGTGTCTCACACTGACCACTAGGTACACTGGCTTCTGCATCTCCAGTGGGGTGCAGGTCAACTACTGTCTGAGGCCACCCAGCAGGAGCTACAGCAAGAGCTACAGTTTTCTACTCTTTGCTTGGGGTTTGGAGGTTTTGGAGTTGTCTGACCCGGGCTGCACGTTTGCTAGTTAAGTTGCGATAGGGCAGGCCATTCTTATGCTAAAGCCGCTGCTTGGAGCTTGGGTGGGTTTGTAGGTTGTGCAGGGCGGGGTGTCAGGGCATCATTAGGCTAGGGCATGGCAAACAATGATGGCTGCTAGATAGCCAGCTCTGTGTCTCTGACTGTGTCCCCGTGTCCCATGCCCCAGTGCAGCAAACAATTATTCCTGCATGCAGCTCTGCAAGCAAGCCACCCTCACTTTCCCACCTGATGACAGACAGTCCAGCTTCTCCCTGTAGGAGTTTGGGTCCCCCGCATCTCCCCAGAAACTGGATTTCAGAGTAATTGGGGGCTTGTCTCCCTTCGGGTTGAAAAAAGCAACACCTGCCACCAGCCTGGATCGCACGCCTCCGTACCTCAGCTTTTCAGCACTTGTGCATGTCTCAATGCTCTTTTCTCTTTCCTTCTAGTTGTAGAACTTCCACTCAGCCAGCTTTCCCATGGTTCTGGGTGATGGACATTTTGTCTTTTAGTTGTAGTTTTGAAATTGTTGCACGAGGCAGCAGTTTAGGTGTTTACCTATGCCGCCATCTTGGATTCCTTCTCCCCCTTATATTTTTAATTGTGTCCCTTTAGTCATTATGTACAGAAGGATGATAGGGGAATAAGGGAGGAAGTAGGAAGACTATGCAGCCTTTCTGATGACTAATGGCCAGGTGGTACAAGGTGGCAACATTTGGGATGATCCAGTATGAGAAGACACAGGCCTTCATGCAGTCTCTCAGACAATGAGAGTATGTAGACAGAGAATAAATCCAAGGGTTGAGTCCTGGTCACTTTACCATTTAGACAAAGAAAATGAGAAAGATCCCTTAAAGGATTTGGAGAACAAGCTGGTAGTGAGGGAGGAGGACAAAAAAATGAAGGGGGGTATAGAAGCCAAGTGAGGAATAGAAGTGAAGGATCACCTGGTACCAACACAGTTGACTACTCAAATATGGGAACTGATGCACTTGAAATTGGAGATTATTGTGTTCTCCTTTCCTGATGCCTATTTCTTAGTCTCTTAGTTCAGGTAGCATTCTTCCTAATCTTCCCTCCTCCAATCTCAATGTTTCAAATCCTCTACTCCTATAATGAAGATTGTCAGGAGATGCCAAATTCTCAAGCCTATTAAATAAACATCCTCAACTTTGCTGATGATGCCGAGAAAGCAGGTTTGAATGGAGACCCTTAGGCAGAAAGCACTGGGTCATACTTATAACTCTTGAAAACTAGAAGGTTGTTTAAACTGTTCCTGTGATTTGTCAGAATGTCATAGTTGAGTTGCCTAAATTCTGATCACTTGCTAAATTGTTGTATCATAGATTTTTTAATTTGTTCTGTAGTTAGTAATTATTTTAGCAAATACACACCAATTGTTATATAAAGGCTTTTATTAACGCTTCCCCCTTCTCTCTTCTTTTCAGAAAAATGTGATGAACCCCTTGTGTCTGGGCTCTCCCATGTAGCTTTCAGCAGCTCGTCCTCCATGTCTGCAAGCTACTCTCCAGGCTATGCCAAGATCAACAAGCGAGGGGGTAAGCAACTTTTATCTCTTATGTCAACAAGTGTGTTAAATAAGAAATTCTATATTTACTGATGTAGTGGCATACTGTACATAGCTGCATATAACTCCCTCCTCAAAAAAAGTCCATACAATCTACTGCACTGTGACTGTCACACAGCTAGTTATTCTCTATCCCTCATGTCACTCTGCTTCTACATGTCACACAAGACACTAGTTGATAACCTCAAAGTGGATCAAGGTAGAAAACAACTGAAGGAAGTTATTTCCTCTTTAAGAAGATAAAAAATAAATTCAGATATGGTTATTTTAATAAACAAGAAGTTTTTCATGTCATTATAACATTCATATGCAAATTCCCTTAGGAGAGGAGCCATGTTGGCTGAAGTTCATGCTAAGGTATAAATAGCTAATAAGCCACATTTATTGAGTATACATATAATTAGCACAGCATGACATTACTTATCTTAAAGAAAAATAAAGGCAGAAGGGAATTCCAGAGGGAGAAAAAATGATGTAAGGGAATTCAGGAATGCTAGGGATATATTTTCTTCTTCACTATTGGCAAGAATCTGTCCTCTGATTGTATATTTGCCTTTATACTCTGCTTCTATATGTATTCATATACTATACAAGAATCTGAAAGCAAGATCATATACCAAGACAGAAGGGTAAAAGGATGTAACTTGCTAATTATACAAATACAGAAAAGAACAAATTCAGTTGAGCCTTATGTTGATACACATTGGCTTCAACTTTTGTCATCATTTATTTAAATTATATTCTTCAAATAAATTTTGGAGAAAGAGAGAGCTCATGAATATATAGAGAGACAGAGTATAAATGCAAATATACAATCAGGGGACATATTGATACATGCATAAAATTTAATCTTAGGTGTCCCCCCAATACAAATCCATCTCTTACAGCTTTGGTATCAGGGACCAATATATGACAAATTGGGGAGAAATATCATATTTAAATGGAAAAGCCACTTGTAATTCTCTCATGTCTTTTGAAGCCTACTTCTTTAAGTTGTTTGCTTGTTTGTTTGTCTTAGAACAATACCTAAGTCTTGTGATTTGTATTCTGGATTTATCTCAACATTCTTTATTGAAAGTTTCCCAGCCTGTCATTCTGAGTCAATGGCAATCAATGGGTACTCTTGCCAAAGGGAAGCACAGATATTAAAACTTTGAGAGTTCTGGATAAGCTATCCACTACCTTACATTTATATAGTATTTTACAGATTAGAAAATGCTTTCATGTGTGTTCAAGATGTCATTTGATCTTCATAACAACCTTGTTAGATAGAATGTTAGGTTAGAGATGCCAATTATTTCTTCTGCCAAGCTTTCAACTTCCTACTTCATATGCCTTTTGTAGAAATAACCCTCCTTCTACAATCCCAAAGGGACTGCCATTCCACCACATGGTCTTCTCCATCTACTAACCATGGATGATGAGAGAGAACCCATGAGCTCAACTGATGCCCTCAGAACCTCTGTGTTTTTTGTTATGTGACATAGATTTGGGGACTGAGAGGGCTATTGGGGAAACCAGGAAGGACCATATGGAGATAAGATGAAGAGGGAAATAAAAGTAAAGACCACATGGATCCACATAGAAAGTGAATAAAGTTCTGGTCATTCCTATTCTCTTTTAGGTCCCTGCTGTCATCATGCTATAACTCTGGCTGTATTTCTTGAGTCTATGAAATTTACCTTTCTAATTTAATGGTCACCTCCTCTTGCCTGAGCTAATTTGAGTAAATTTATCTTCCTAGTTACTAAATAATCTCCTTAATAAAAACAGTTTTCATTGGCCCCATTTTACAGATTAAAATGATAAACATAGAAACCCAAAAAGACATCAACTGGAAGTCTGAACTTGAGATTCTAAAGTGGCATAGCTATGGACTAGTGGTTCAGGGACACAAATCTATGTCTTCTACTCAATTCTGACACTCTTCATGCCTGATTAAGCCAGATAAAGCAATATAAGTCCTGCACATAAATTTGCCCAAAGAAAGAACCTACAAAGAGGTAGAATGTTTAAGGCAAGTTTGATTTATGTTTATATAGTCAGAGAAATCCTGTCATGAAATCTCAGAGCTTCTTAAGTAATGCACATCTTGGATAATTTCCTTTCTTTTTCACCCTCTAGCCACTTTGGTTTACTTGGTAGATCCTTCAATGCTGGCTGCTTCTCAGAGACTTTTTCTTTTTAGATTTACTTCCTGGATAATCCCTACCATGTTAGAAACAGTCTTCTCTATTAAAAGCAAAGGGCAGAGAGTTGTTGGCAGTGTTTTTTGAGGTTATTTCACCTTTATTTCCTCCAGCAGGGAGAACAGATTGCATTTGCAGACCACATAATTGACGATCAGTTCTAGGAGGAATAGGTGTATAACAGACATCTGGAAAGAGGCAGATCCTGTAAAGTCCAAACTGTGTCTTAAAGAGAGCTACAGTCTTTAATATAGATTGTTGGCAGATTTCACTCCACTCTTTTCCATTCTCCAGCCTCTACCCTTTCTCCCAGCCTCTACCCTTTCTCAGTGTGTCTCTTTTTTTTTTTATTATTGATTTTTTACAGAGAGGAAAGGAGAGGTATAGAGAGTTAGAAACATTGATGAGAGAGAAACATTGATCAGCTGCCTCCTGCACACTCCCCACTGGGAATGTGCTCGCAACCAAGGTACATGCCCTTGACTGGAATTGAACCTGGGACCCCTCATTCTGCAGGCGGACGCTCTATCCACTGAGCCAAACCGGTTAGGGCCTCAGTGTGTCTCTTAATCTGCTCCTTCCTACTTCCCTTAAAAGATATCACTGAAGTTAATAATTGCCTCCATGCTTTGATGCCTTGGCTTGGTCAAATCATTGCTTTTATCATTTTCTGCTTCCTGTTGTGCAAGAGGGAGCTTTAGAAATTAGTATAACGCCAACCTCCTCTTCAGGTCACATGTACAGTCTATATCTACACCTTGGCACCACATCTCCTAGGCTCCTAGGTGGGTCCGCAAAGAATCACACTTACTCTGCTCTTCAGAGGGTTTGTTCCCACTACTCCTGAAAAGCAAATTTTTTCTCTCCTTTTTTACACCCTTAATATCATGTCCCTTAGTTATATTTGTAAGCACTTTCTAATTTCTATTCTTTCTCCCCTTTCCTGCTTTATATATTAAAAGGATTACAGCTAATTAAGTCCCAAACCAGAGGGGATGCACTATGTATTGGTAAAGTGATCACAAAGCCTCCACGAGGACATTGTGCCTCTTGGTGCCAGGAATGCCTTAGCTTGTGCTCTTCTGTTCTCTCATATCCCGGATCCACCCTTCTGTTCCTTATTGCCCACCCTGGGAGCCAGTAGCTGCCAGATCAAGTGCTATTCCTAAACTTGATGAGGAAGCTTTTTCCTTAGACGATAACATCAAGGCTTAAATTGTGAAATAGACTAATCTTTCCAATTGGTGAGCTTCTGTCCATGTTGGCAGATTTCACTCCACTATTTTCCCTTCTCCAGCCTCTACCCTTTCTCAGTGTGTCTCTTAATCTGCTCCTTCCTACTCGCTAATGATTCATTATTTATTAAGAATTTGTTGTCTGAAGTGTTTCTTCTCCTAGGAGCATTGGCCTTTTAAGACTAGATCCTTGGGAGCAGGAAAATCCAGAAGGCTGATTTTCTAATATAGCATTGCAGGATATTTGACATTCCTATTTGGACTGGCTATATTTCTTCATCTTCGAATCACTCTCCTGGAAACACCTGCTGATCTTGCAGACTCCGATGCAGTGCTGAGCAGTGGGACAAGAATGACTTGTCTTCATGCATAACTAGGTTTTAATATGGAATCAACCAAGGATGAGTATGGTATTAGTCAATTATTTAAACTTTCTGCATCTCAGTTTCCTGATTCCTATGGGCATTATATAATTTATCACCTAAGCCAGGAACTTTTGACAGAGAGTTCAATTAATAATTACACCAGAGTAATCTTGGAAGTCTGGGCCCCCTCTTTATATTTTAACATGAATCAATTATAGACTTTAACAGAGCTCTGGTGAAGGCTAAATGAAAAAATCTGCAAAAGTGTTGCATTTAAATATTAGTCTCTTTGCCATCAGTTTCCCTCAGCTCCGCAAAATAATATTGCAGATATTAATATTTTAAAGCAACTGAAAAAAATGCCCTCGTCATTACTAAAATAGCACTTCCCTAAAAAGTGATTTCTAGGATTTGTGTTTTTGCCACTGCCTTTGTGTTTCCCCTGTAATCATCTAAGAAAAAAATGATATTATAATAATTAAAAGATAAAAATATTTTAATGAGTTTCACATAATCAGATTGCCTCTTAACATTAACTTAACATTAACTTGAACTTTTCACCTTAAGTTCCATTCATTTCAAATAAAATAGTTTATGTCAGTGATTTGAAAGTGTTATTTTGTTCTTAATTATCTTTATATTTTTAAATTAGATTTTATAGACTCATAATATTTAGTAATTTTATGATGTTCAACAAAGTCAAAAGAATTTTTTTGGACATTAGGGAGAATAAAAGTAAATGTTTATTCCCCCCTACTCATTCATATAAATTCTGTTTTTAAAATTACATATTTAAATGATTTCTTTTAAAGCCACCAGTAGGTCTTTGTATTCACCTTTTCAATTGAATGAGAGTTCAAACTCTATTGTATGTTTTATTTTATTCTCTTCACTCCAAATCTCAAATACAAATGAAAACCTTGACTTCACTGGAAGCTTTAAAAATTATATGTACAATACATGATACACTTGTATGATTGACACTTGCTCTGATGTAATATTAAAGGCATGTTCACCAGGAAATGGCTCATAATTTGTTTAGACATGCCTTTTTAATTTGCAAATACTATTGCTATTTTTCTGCTGTGGCATCAAATTTTATAATGTTGGAATTTTAAATCCTTCTTTTCTGTCCCCCATAGAAATATATGCTGGGTTGTGTTGCATTTCCCTTAGAACACTGTGAGGTGTGTGCTGTTACTGTGTTCTCTTGCACCAACACATACAACACAAATGTCCACAATCAAATCAGCCAGGCAGATATTGTGCTCTGTGGTCCTCTCTTGGGGAGTGTGAAAACCTTTCCATCATGGGGCATCTGTAGGGCCAGCAGAACATGCTTTCACTCAGGGAGGTGCTGTTCTAAAATTGAGCCAATCACTCTATACGTAAGAGTTTTGATTGGGTTTGTTTAATATGTACAATTGTGTCCCATGGGTCTTTGATAATAGTGTGATGGAAGATAATTTTGGGTTTGGCAGAGTGAACAAGAGTTAATTAGAAAAAGGGAGTTTCTAGATTTGGGGCATTTAAGATGAAGAACTTTTTAGTTAGTTAATTTAAGGAAGTTGCTGTTCTGCTAGGTTTGTTGCAAAGATCTTCATATTTGTCTGTGAGAAAACCATGAACTGGATTAGAATCAGTGCTACTACATTAACCACTGCTACCATCTGTGAAATGGCTCTGGGATATTAACTTCCTGACACTCTCCTTATATCACAATATTAACAGTTGATTGTCCAAAGGAATGGGAAAATTGTGACTAATCAATTAATATATTTGTAATATATCTCTGTAATAGATGCCTTGTAATTTTATTTTCCATGCAATATTGAAAACCATGATATTTGGTAATTGCCTTATAAAGTTTAGGTCAAATGGGGTGGGAAAACTTCACATCTGAACTGGCAAAGAAATATATTTAAGTGAATATTTATTTTGAAAAGATGTCCAGAATAAATGCATCTTTGTAGATTTGTTGATACAGAGTTACAAGAACTAGATTTCCCCTTCGCCCTTGGAGGACCTTGGGTCCCTTCCTCCTTTGGTTTAACTGACTCAGTTACCTCACTTCTATAATGAGAAACTTGGGCTACATCACTTCTAGAACCCTGTCTTCTCAGAATACCCTCATCTTGGAGGCAAGGTGAATCACAATTTCTTGTCTTGATCCTAATGGATACTTTCTCTTTAATAACCTTGAGAATAGCCATGTTATTTTATCCAATAAAGTTTTTACAAGTTGAAATTTTCTTTCTAAACCATTCTGGAATGTATACCAATAGTACCTTTTGGAGGTTAAATGTTTAATTATCCCTTTGATATTTGATAATTTTATTCAAAGAGAGGCTTTAATACTTTTTACATCTCTGCTAAGAAGGTGGGAAAATTATGTGAATGGTGTGTACCATAGCAGAAATATTCATCTTAAAACAGAATGCTTCACACATTCTCAAAGCACTTTCTTAACATGGTACTGCTCACATTTGACTCTCAAATAGTATTTTCTTAACAAAGAACAATTAAATCAAATTATACTGAATGCATATATTATTCCACCCATTTTAAACTTAAAATACTCATTGCTTCTATGTTGAATGACTTGTTAAATCGAGAGTGAATATTTGCTAACATTTTTCAGTTTCCAAAAAATGATGCTTTATCTTGTTACGATGTAGCTAATTTTGGTCCAGATAATGATAGAGGTTAGATAACAATAGCAAACGTTGTTATCATCATTTATAAATTTAAAAAATTAATATCTGAACATACATGCAGAACAATTGGGAAATGGCCCCAGGGTATGGCTGTTCTCCCAATGCTTTCAAACTGTGAAACAGCCCCTTAGCTCAGGATATTTTTTGCATAGATGAGGCTCAGGCGCCTGTAGCTAATAGAACACATTCCATGGGTCCTTATATGTCTAGCTCCGTGGTCGGCAAACTGCGGCTTGCGAGCCACATGCAGCTCCTTGGCCCCTTGAGTATGGCTCTTCCACAAAATACCATGGCCTGGGCGAGTCTATTTTGAAGAATTGGTGTTAGAAGAAGTTTAAGTTTAAAAAATTTGGCTCTCAAAAGAAATTTCAATCGTACTGTTGATATTTGGCTCTGTTGACTAATGAGTTTGCCGACCACTGGTCTAGCCCATAAGGAATACAGTACATTTTGTGTTTCAGATGCATTGTAGCCTTTGAGAAAAACAAAGGTTAGAAATGAGTAGGGAATGCCCGCATGTCACTGTCTGGGAAACTCCCATCAGCTGACCATATGAAGGACTCTGCCTGGTGAGGGGCACTGCACAGGGTCCATTTTTAGGCAGGGTTAGGGCACAAACAACCACACTTGTGAAAAACATGCTTCAAACCCTATAATTACATTTCCTCCATGCCAGATGAAGGACTGCATCATTTTTCAATATCTGCTCTTCTATAATTAGAGAAAGTTCCCTGCTTTTTACCTATTTGCCTCCTTTCCCTAATTTCATTCAATAAGAGAAACAAAAACAGACCAAATTATTTCCAAGACCATTGGAAGGATTTAATCTAGTTATGGCTCTATTATCAACCTGGTTAGGTCAGACTTATTAGAATGAATAGTCCCTTATCTTAATACCTTGAGCAAATTAATGACTTTCTCACACAATTTTCTTAGGGAAGAATACAAAAATTAGATTACCTCCCTTTTATACCCATGAATTCCAAACGAATTTAAAAATATTGTCACTAATAAAATTCAAAGCAGTCCAGCCTTCGTTAGCATTCTGCCTCTTCTATACCCTGCAAATGAGCAATCAACTCTGTTTACTTGATCCCTAGCCTTAAAATGGAGATACATGATTGACATGAATACTGCTGACAAGAAACCATGACATTTAGGACAGTCTAGTTTTATTGTTCTT
Source organism: Corynorhinus townsendii (assembly GCA_026230045.1). Lineage (NCBI taxonomy): Eukaryota > Metazoa > Chordata > Mammalia > Chiroptera > Vespertilionidae > Corynorhinus > Corynorhinus townsendii. Next base: position 136,377,784 of record JAPDVU010000004.1, read on the forward strand.
GCCTCTTTAACATAAAATGTAAACACAAAAGGTGAAAAATTTTGTTTCCTAGGTTTTCACCCCAAGGTCACTTTCATTTTACTTTTTCTTAGCTATTTTTATTTTCTTAGCAATATAAGGAATTCATGTTGTTTTCATTTTGCTTTGTTTGCCTTCTTGGCAGCTTCTGGAATTTATGTTGTTTGTACCTATTTTCGGCTTTGAAACGGGTGGGCAATGCTGTTTATTTCAGTTGAGGGATCCTTGTCTGAGTTATATCTGTTACCTTCACATCAGCCCACAGGAGCAGCCAGGAAGACTGCCTCCAGGGTGAATTATTCTGTGTTCAAAAGCTTATGCCTGAGCATATGTATGAACGAAGCATAATTTACACACATCTTGTGGATTTTTCCCTACCCCATTTCTGACACATATGTATTTCAATGGGTTATTTATCTGAGTTTTTGTTTGTTTTGTCTGCCTTTGATTTCAGCTGATGCTTAGAGCACCAGATAAGCCATATAGACTCTGTTGTTAAGGTGATGAAAAGTACTGCAGGTCCCAGAATCCTGTCCTTTTGTTTCAGGTTTTTTTCATTATAACAATGATGAGATGCTGCAAAAATTAACTCTTGTTTGTATTAATTAGCCTATGGTAAAATTGGTTTTGTTACACTTCCTTTTGTTTAAAGTCTATAGAACCTATTGATGTCATTGAGGACTTACCAATATGTTAACTCCCCTAATTTTCCTACTTAACTTTTCTGAAAAGAGTGGAAGTAGAAACCACAGGCTTCTGTAATCTACATGCTTCTGTGATAGTAGAGGCTGATAAGTAAGGGCTAGAGCCTCTTGTTTTCCCTTTTGGTAAGGCCACTCATTCCTATAGGGTCAGATAGGTTCCCAGAAGAACGATTAAACGTAGCTTTCAGATAATACCTCCAGGAGAGAGAAACAGCAGGGCAGAACAGATTACCATCCTCATTGTGGAAGGGCTTCCAAAAAATGATGCTTTATCTTGACACTGATGTAGCTAACTGCAGTCCAGACAATGATAGAGAATAGATAACAATAGCAAACATTATTATCATCATTTATAAATAAAAAACGTCCAGGGAGGCCAGAAAACCAGAGGGTGCCACCACTCCCCCAACCCCAATCCTTTGACACCTTATGTCCACACTATACTGGATTATAAGCAGTTACCACTGGCCTCCAGATTTTATTATGTGGATCATTCTTTATGCAGAATACCAACATTTTTTTAAGTCACTTGTCCTTAGGCAGTGAGTTCAGGTGTCACCTTTTTAAAAAGTCATCACTGCCCTGACTGGTTTGGCTCAGTGGATAGAGCGTCGGTCTGCGAACTGAAGGATCCGAGGTTCGATTCCGATCAAGGGCATGTACCTTGGTTGTGGGCACATCCCCGTAGGGAGTGTGCAGGAGGCAGCTAATCGATGTTTCTCTCTCATCGATGTTTCTAGTTCTCTACCCCTCTCTCTCTCCCTCTCCCTTCCTCTCTGTAAAAAATCAATAAAATATATTTAAAAAAATAAAAAATAAAAAGTCATCACTGATGGATAGAAAGGTATCTCCTTGTTTTTCAAGGTGCACCATATTTTTATGTCTGTCTCAGAGGTTAGTATGCAGTACTGCATTGTAGACTTACCGCTTGTCTGACCCTATGACACTGGGCGTGAGTTTAACACAAGCCCTATGTCTCATGCATCTGCGTATGCCCAACATCTCATCTGGTCCCTACAAAAACCCTAGGGAAGAATTTGGAAGTAATAACATTTCATTTTATGAATACAAAACTCAAATTCAAGGAAGTTTAGTTTCCTGCCCAAGGTCAAAGTTAACATCAGATTTCAGCATTTGAAATAAACTATTCTGACTTTAAAATAACTCATAGTTCTATTTTCCACATGTTCCCTGCCCATGTGAGCTGTTCTTTAAGAAAAGTTGTAATAATATTTCAGTTGGTTATAGGGCATAGCTAAAATTTTCCCACTGGTGTTTCAGAACGCAGACACATGTCTCTATTTTATTTTTGAGAAGTATATACTGACTTCTGTAATTTCTTTCTATGCTTATTATCTTGGTTTTAAATAATCAAAGAGTAATAAAGAAAATATTTTAAATATTTTACATATAATAATGTATTTTTAAAAGACTCACCTTTTTTTCTACACTAAATGGAGCCAAAATTTAGACTTCTTCAGTCTTGTTTCTGAATTTGTATGAGATGAGGTGGTAGGCAACAAAGATATAACCATACTTGAAATATCCTATCTAATTAAAAGAGTAGTATGCAAATTGACCATACCTCCACTACACCACAAGCCACGCCCATCAGCCAATTAGGAGCGAGTATGCAAATTAACCCAACTAAGATGGCTGTGGCCGCAGAAAGAGTAGGAGGCTTAGGTTTCCTGGGCAATGGAGGAAGCCAACCTTTCTGCCTGCACTGGCCTGCGTTGGCCTCCTATTAAGGCTACAAAGTTTCAATTATAGAAGATAAATAAATCCTAACAAAAATGGATGCAGCCATGGATCTGGAGAGAGAGCAGGAGGCTTGAGTTGCCCCCGGTGATGGAGGAAGCCAAGTTTCCATAGCCCTAGCCTGCCTTGGCCTCTGCTTAAGACTATAAAATTTCAATTATAGAAGATAAATAAATCCCAACAAAAATGGCTGCAGCCACAGAGTGAGCAGGAGGCTTGGCTCCACTGAAAGCTACAAAGTTTCAATTAAAGAAAATAAATAAATCCCAGATACCAGGGCCTCTGCTTGGATTGCCGGGGAGCATGGCCAGCCTGCAAACAACCACAGGCCCCTCGCCCTGGCCACCCCATGCCCCAAGGGAACCCACCCTGATCCAGGACACCCTTCAGGGCAAACCAGCTGCATGAGATAGTGAGGGATTTCTCTACAGGGTCTGGACACCAGCTTCGGTTCCCTCGGTCTGCAGTCCAGTTTCCTGTGGCTCAGCATGAGGAGGCATGTGGGTGAACTAGCCTAGAGATGCCAGCCAGGACCCTTTGTGCTCCTTGCAGGGGAGAAGGACTCAGAGCAGACAAGGCATCCTATTCAGTGAGTAAAACAGAGGGACACTGCTGGAGTTTTTATTGTTGTTGCAATTCCACATTAATTTATTGTGAGATCTTTGAACCTTTTCTTCCTATTGATATGACATACATTTGGAAATCATCAGTGCTCCTTAGCAATTGATCAGTAACACAGCAAGGATTCAGTAAGGAGAGAGACAGACAATATGTTGTGGGAAACATGGTCATCAGTCTCTGGAGGGCCAACAATTTAAATTCACATAGACTTCTCACTGAGACTCAAATCTAAAACCCTGCGGTTCTATTTCTGTGTATGTGATGAATCAAGATGTAAGGCTCACTTTGTTCTCAACTCCTTGGGAACTCCTCCTACCATTCTTTTTTCTGTGTTAGGATGGCTCAGCTGGTACAGAAAAAAAAGTCAGATTGATTTCTTCAGAAGCTCTGAAGTATTACCTTGCTAGTTTCACACTCAACATTGGGAATAACAGAAGGCAGAAGGGGAGAAATGAAAGTCCTGTTACCGAAAGAGTATTCTATCTCTCACTGTTGCATGAAATAGTACAGTTATTCATATTTCAGGCATCTCAATTAGACACTCATTATTCATAAACACTTATGTAACTGAATAATTCAGGCTGCGAGAGAACATCACCATTTTTTCTTTATTTATAAGACCTTTTGTATCTAAAAGGAAGAACAAAAATTGTTTATAAAATACCCTTACTCATCCCAGTTCATTCCAGAGGCAACCATGGAGTGCTTACTGCAAGCAGGTATATTCTTTGCTATACTGTTTAACTCTTCTGACCTCCCACTCTAGCCATCCATCCATCCACTCCTTATATCAGTGGCCTGATTCACACATTCTCATGAATGTTCCAAGTTTATGTACATAGCATGTCCTAAAAGTTCTGGCTTCTAAAGGGACTATGGAGGCCACCTAATTCATGAATCTGTTATTGTCTCCTGTTACTACTTTCAAATTTATATAGTAGTCCCCTCTTATGTGTGATTTCACCTTCCACTGTTTCAGTTACCCACAGTCAACAGCAGTCCGAAAATATTAAGTGGAAAATTACAGAAATAATGCATATCTTTAAAAAAAATACCTTATCTGCTGCAGGTAAATCTACATTTTAAAATTTTTGCAAAGTACCTCCAAGAAAACAAGGCTAACACAGTACATTTGGACATGTCTTTTCAAAGAAACAATCTGAACAAGTGGACAAGGGCCAATTCTAGTAGACTGGTAATATCAGACTAAGAGAACAGCATTCATTGATCCTTTCAGCTGTGGCCCTCTCAAATAATTCTAATGTTTAGTGACACAGGTCAAGACCTGGAAAGGCCTAATAGACAAGACTAAGTAAGTATCAAAATAAGACTTGAGATGTTGCTGACATTAGAGGGAAAGGTGGAGCCTAGCCATTCAATGAAAATTCATTGAACTGGACTCAACATTCATTTGCATGTCAGACTGGGACATCTGAAGAGTTGACAAGGGAGCTTGTTAGGGGTTTTGAGATAAGAGCATCTCAGAGAGGCAATGCTTCTCTGAAGCACATTGGTGAGTGTTCCCATCTCCAAATTTGGAGAAGGCTCAGATGGCCCCTGGATATCTGTAAACACTTGCATGATTTAATGAAGAGGATTATTAAAGACTTTCTCCCCATTAAGTCCTTGATGGACTTGAGTTTCCTTGTGGGGCAGACAAAAATTCTTCCTTCCTTCCTTTCTTCCTCTCTTCTTATGTGCTTTCTCATTCAAATTTAGTAAATACTAACTTGTTTTAGTTTTATATAAAGCAATGAGCTATCATTAAATAGCTCACAACTTAGGGCTGGGCTGGGGGCATGATGTGAACATGGTGGCGGTGATAAAGTCAATAAATGCTTTTATAGGTTTCATACTGCATTACTCTAAAGGTCATATGTGATCAACATGATTAATTGGGCATGTTGCTTTTTATATTAAGTTTTAAAAATATTGTAGACATATAGCACACATTAATTCAAAAACTAAATTCTCATCAGAAATATTTAATGTATATTTAAGTTTCATAAAATTTATGGTTTAAAAGCTAGTCTCACATATCCAAGTGTTCCCAAAATAGTTAAAAGCCCTCCAATAACTGAACTGAGTATCTGTTTTTAAATATAAGTTTAAGATAATTGCACTAAAATTAAAAATTTAGTTTCTCATTCTCTGAGGCAGGTGCTAGTCTCCCTGGCCACCTGGCAGGTGTTCAGTAGCCACACGCACTAGTCAGGTTGGATCTATGGGACTGCTGGCTCTGGGGGTTTACAGGGCACAATCACATGCAGTGACATTGACCTTTGGGGAAGAGTGAGAAATCAGTGAAAAGCAGGTAGTGGTGTGGAAACAACAAAATTGTAGTAACTGGGGCACTGGTGAGAGAGCTGGGTGTTTAAGGTCAACCTACAGGACAGCTTCCGTTTAAAGGGAAAAGCAATAATGGCAGAGACAAGAATGAGGTAGCTATGATTTTGTGTTGGAAACTTTTTAGAATAGTGTACAGTGTGGGGATTCCTCATGGCTGGGGGACATGTAGGATCTACTACTAGCTGCAGCTTGAGGGTGGCTCTGGGGGCCAGTGGCCAAGTGCAGCCTCAGCCTCCAGATTGAATTTCCTCCAACTAAGTGCTAGCCAGAAGTATTATTTGAAGCTGAAGGACAGTAGGGAGTGTGTGGATCACAGCTCTAAGGAGCCCATAAGGAGCTCCTTTAAGATAAAGAGGTTTGTTTACTGTTGAAGAAGGAGCTCTACAGGCTTCCTTTGTATTCCAGGACTTGTATAAGCTGTGTGATATTTGTTGAGATGGTATCAGGGTATGCCCAGCCAAAAGTCCTTCATCAGGCCCCAGACTCAGTTGCTGACTCTGCTGTTGAGGGTAAGGAGCCATGGTACTTTGCTTTGGACAGCTGAAGGTAAAACCTCTATAGGAGCCAGAATGGCTCACGGTATTAGGGAGAATGATATTCTGTCGTTGAAGACTGAACTAGATGCCTTTGGATGGTCTGTTTCACTGGCATAATCCTAGCAATACTGACCTAGATTTGTCACTAGGCTCAGCCTAAGCCCAGGTAGAGATAAAGTTGCATTCATATATCTGAGCCTTATATGTAACCTCGTGTTTAGTATAAGAGTCAAAAAGTTTGTCCAAATCATTACATGTGCATAATTTCTATTAAGTTTAAGAGGATTGATGATTAGAAGGGGACAGGAGGACATTATTTAATAATTACAAGAGAATGCATTCTTCAGCAAGGATAATGTACCCCATTAAAAATAGAAACCATTCAATTATTTCTCAGCTGAGAAGTACTGGTATCATAAATAGCATGACCTTAGAAGACATCAGTCATGATTTAAAATCCCCAAATGGAGATTAAAGTATTAATAGTCATTGGGTAGATGTAATTTTCCAGAGGTGAGAACTGATATACAATAGATTAAATAATTTTCCCCGGGTACCGGTCATGTATTTTGGAGCCAGGACTAATATCAAGGTCTACCTAACTTTGTGTATTGTTCACAATGAGGAGCTACCTACAATTTGGGAGGCCCCAGAGCTGCCATAATAAGTCAGAGGTTGCATAATGTACTATGTTCATCCAGAAAAAATAAAGAGCACTTCAAAGTAGCAAAAATCTGTCCCAACATCATCTCATAAAGCAAATGCATAAAGCAAAAAGGAAAAAAATGGTGATATCAAATACTATTTTTAAGTATGTAATTGAAATCTCTTAGAAATATCTACTTAGAGAATTTTCTATGTGCTTTTGCTGCATGAGTTCTGTAGACCTTACATATTCATCAAGTTCTGATCTAAAATGCAGCATCTCTGAAGATAACCTCCCACTTTATAGACTACAGACAGAGTAGTCAGGGAAAGTACAATTCAATGGTGCCCATTGCCTTTGAGGAGTTTTCAGAGAAAATTTTAAAGAAAAAAAATGCTATTACATAGACACAATGTAAGTTTATGGATATATCAATTTTTCCTTAAAATATGAACATTGATAATAAAATATAAATTCTCACAATAAAAGAATACTTCTTTAAACTATACAGCTTACTGGGAATTAGAATATAATTGGTAAATATTGACTGATGTCCTCTAAGGTCCTGCACTACTTCTCTGCAGCTTTCTGGGTTCTGACTTAGCGTTTCCCATAATATATTCTTGCCCCACAGATCAACTTTTAAGGACCAATTACTTCAAAGTAAAACAAGTATTCCTGCCAAAACCGGTTTGGCTCAGTGGATAGAGCGTCAGCCTGCGGACTGAAGGGTCCCAGGTTTGATTCCAGACAAAGGCATGTACCTCAGTAGGGGGTGTGCAGGAGGCAGCTGATTGATGTTTCTCTAACATCTATGTTTCTAACTCTTTATTCCTCTCTCTTCCTCTCTGTAAAAAATCAATAAAATCTATTTTTTAAAAAAAGTATTCCTGCTAAGATGAGGGTTCACATGAAAATGAAAGAGTTCCTGGGGAAAGCCAGCAAGGCTGTGGGAAGTGGCATGGACAACTTAAGCCAGTGCATAATCTCCAGCCCTATTCTGTGAACTTGATTTTGGTTTCAGCTCCATAGGGAAGCTCTGGAACTAGCTAGAATAGCATCTGGGAGCTAGAGTATTTATAACCTTACATTCTTCAGACATTGATTAATTTTCACTAAATTTCATATCTTCTATGTTTAGGCAAGGTGAGTTCTGGCCACCGGAGGGAATTCTGCATGTGCTGGCTTTTACCTAATAAACTTGAACCTCTCTATATCGTATGCCCCAGTAAGTCCAGTGATAAGAAGACATCCTAGAAAAATACCTGTACATTTTGATTAGAATAAGTCTATGTAAATGTACATAAAAGCATTGTGTGTAATAGCAGAAAAGTGGGAAAACCCAAATTCCATCAATAGCATCACTGTTAAAAAAAAAACAAATTATAATTTATATAATGAGCTAAAAGTCAGAGCAAAGTAAATGCTCTACAAATAATCATATGTATATGGATGAATACAAAAACATAGCTGGAATAAAACAAGTCACAGAAGAATACATACAATTCCACTTCTATAAACTTCAAAAACAGATAAAATAAAACAATATTATGTAGGAATGTATGTATATGTGATGGAACCATAAAAAAAAGTAAGAGAAAGCTTAAGTGAAAATCAGACTATTGGTTACTACTGAGTTGGAGGGAGGCACTGGTACTGGGAGAGGTACACTGGGATATCAAAGGGGTTGATAATACTCTACTTCTTAAATTAGTTTATGGGCTTATTTTTAAATTGAACATATATATCTTCTTCTGTTTATATTACTCAAAATGTCATTAAAAATCTATAAGGAAAAAATCATATTATCCAGCATAAGACAGGAGAGAGAATGAGAGTGGTGGGTTCCCTCTGGTTTACTCATTCATAATAAATTCACTCAGCAAATGTCTGAATGCTGAGAGTGGGGCGGGCGGGGGGGGGGGAAGGGGGCGCGGGAATTCTTATAGAAGCTCAGGTTATGAAATCAAATAAGACCTAGAGCTCTGACTAACAAAGTGCTGTGATGATGTGGGGACTTAGAGGGTGGACTATAACAGCTGGGTCACTTTATAGCTGAATAACCTTGGCAAAGTTAATGAACTTCATGGGACCTCCATTTCCTCATCTTTAAAGTGGAGATAATGCTGACTACCTCATTCACTTGTGAGGATTACAGGAGTTCGTACATGTAAAATGCTTCCAGTAGAGCCAAGAGGCATGGCCAGTGATCATTAAACAGATTTTCTTTCAATCACATAAGAGTTGCACTGGAAAATGGTGGGCCTGGCTCACCTTTAAGAAAAGATTTATTCGAGGTTTTTCATTTGAGATTGTCCATCAGTACAGGATGAGAAAGGTCACTTGGGCAGGCAATTTGGCACGTGCAAAAGCATAGAAATTCAGAAGGCCAAGGGGAGGGGCAGTGTTCGAGAACGTTGAAGGAAACTGTGTGGGAAGTCTCAGTAGATACATGATGTCATGTGAGACTGGCTCATAAATCTGGATTTTGTATGGAGGTTGCTTTAACCCGTTGGAGATTTTAGATATGGGTGTGGATTCATCAGATTACTTAGGATTTAACTATGGATACTTTATGGAGGATGAACTAAAAAGGGACAAAGTAGTTGCAAGAAGACTATTTAGAAGTTATTCCACATAAAATGTTGATGGTCTTAAGCAATGCAGTGGAGGAGGAAAGAAGAGAGATTAAATGGTCATTTCTCTAGAATTAACTATCCTTCATACCTGATAAGCTTTGGAGAGAAAGAAAGGAAGAGACAAAACCATGCAGCAGAAAAACTATACCTCAAATCCCAGTGGTTTACAAAAATGACTTATTTCTCACGAAGATACATCTGGGTGGGCTGCAGCATTTAAAATATATCTACTTGTTGCCATTCATCTGTCTCTTTTTTGGGAGCTGTTGATAAGACAGCAAAACAAACACTCCCAAAATATGTCTTAGGTATATCTACGTGTGCAGTTATTACATGAATTACCACAACTGTAAATCTGCTATTTATATTGTCTTAACTGTAGTTGCCTCATAAAAGCAATTGATATGATGATGAAATGGCTATTGTTTGTGACACAATCTAAAACAGACACAATTTCACTTAATTTAACACTCCTCTCAGGTGCAGTTATTCTAATAGAGATTTCTAACTAAAGATTGACAGTGTAGTTCAGGACATAAGTATTATATTATGGGCCAGATGCTATTATTGGTGCTAGGCATATGGTCATGAACAAAACACATAGTCCTATGTCCTCATGGAGATTCCTTTAAAGGAAATTCTATAAAGAAAACTACATTGATGAAGTGGCACCATTTCTAATTCTGATAGTGGAGGAAGCAGTGGGAGTTATTAATAACTCTTCTGGGGTATTCTTTTTAATAAGATTTTTTATTCACTTTTAGGCACTTATCACTCAGGGTTCTAGTGGTAACAATAGCAGCCACACTAGCTGTTCTTACAGAGAAGAACTTGTTAAAAGATATTAGAGAATTGCAGAAAATTCTAGAGAGCGACACGCACCTGCACAGGTCTGCTCCTGTGAGGTGAGCACTGACACACACACCAGCTGACTTGCAGGACCCCACTTTGGCCTGGGAAGGCCAGCTGCCTCTGACGGCATTCGTATGAGCAAATCAGTTCTGCATAGCCACCACTTCTGCCCCATCTTCCCTTCCTAAACAAGGTCTGTGTCTGTCCAGCTGTTGGGCAGAATTTAAATCACATGCCTCTGCCCTAGCAGCAAGGGAAGCTGGACAAGTAGAACCACTCACATGCCCCAAATGTGGGAGTTGTTTAAAATTGCCCAGTGGCCACAGGGTCTGAACAGTGTCTTCAGGCAGAAGGAGTTACTTAGAAGAGGACTCATCAACCACTCCAAACAAGAACCCTCAGAGGCTTATGTAATTGATAGAGATGATTGATATTTCGTATATTAATTAGTACCAGTAAGTAAAGTTCCACATAGAGTTTAAACTGCTTAAATACATGAACTTATTTCAAAAAAGTAAACAAAATCTATTTGGTGGATCCTCTTGTAGGACTTACACTCAGGATAGAGAACAATGAGCTACCCGGGCTCTGAATTTTTCAATGAGTTCAGGGAGGTGTCAGCAATAAACATGACATCGTGTCACATGTTATGTGTGAGAAGTAAAAGTAACATGCCCTGGAACTGTGTTGAAGGGAACGTCTTCCTTTAGGATGAGCCAGGAGAGGCTGCATTTATTTGCTCAGAGAGCAAATATTTACCAAAGGCATTTCATTTAGCGAATGAAGGTTCAAAGTCAAACAATATATGTTTCTTGGAAATGCTAAATTTTCTGCTGACATTGAAAACTATATTCAGAAATAAAAGGTTTGTATTGTCAAGAAAGAGGTATAGGTGGGAATACACAGAGAATTTTCAGGGTGAGATGGGCTGTTTAATTTGACTAAAAAGTTGTTGGTCCCAACAATATTGCAAGGTGATGGGAAATGTCTTAATAGAGAACTCAGGTTTGACTTTCTTTTTAGGATTTTGCTGTTTTTCTATCAAATAGATGGATGTGATGGAAGGAAGGTGTTAGGAAGACTCCATGGGCAGCATTCTGTAGATTCAAAGTGCTGATAACAATTAGAAAGCAACTTCATTATCCCAAGTGACAGATAAGAAGGATCTTAACAGCATCATGGGAAAGAGAACAGAGTGCAAAGTGAGATGCAGGTTATATGGAATCTGTTGTTCTTGGCATTTTATTTAGATGTGGGGAGGAAGGCAGACATGATTCTCAACTACCAGGCATTAACATCCTTAGAAAAGTGGTGGGAAACACATTTTAACAGAAAGACAAATAATTTAGATAAAATGTGTTGTGTTTAATGTGCTGTATTAGTTTCCTATGGCTGCATAACAAATTGCCATATTTTGTGGCTTAAAACAACACCCATATTTGAGTTCACAGTTGTCTGGGTCAGAAGTCCAGGCTGGGACTGGGTTCTTGGCTCCGGGTGACACATGGCTGAAGGAACATGTTGGCCAGACTCAGTCACTTGGAGACGTTGAGAAGAATCTGCTTTCAATCTCATTCTGGTTGATGGGTTGACTCCTTGCATTTGTGGAACCAAGGTCCCTGTTTCTTCAGCTAGGCAAGCCTTTTGCACAGAAAATCTCTCTCCTGCTTTGAGTTTGAGAAAACTCTCTGCTTTGTTGATTAGATTATGCTGTCCAGAAACATCTCTGTCAATAGGGTCAACTGATCAGCAACCTTATTGAAAATCTCTAAAATCTTATTTGCTAAATAGTGTAACTTAATCATGAGTGTGCTATTTCAGCCTATTCACAGATAATGTGAGGTATTGTGTGCCTCCCCTCACCCCCCAAAAAAATAGGTGTTAGTACCAGGGTTTGGTCTAGCAGGAGCTGATAGATTACTTTTTCCAGAAATACAGATGCATATAATTTCAAAGATAAAATCATGAAATATTAAAAGAATTGTAAAAGGGGCAGTGAATTATTTAGAAACAGTGTCCCTGCATGCATGCTACAATATTCAGTTGGGTGTTAAAATGTATGCTCCGAGGAAGGCCTCGGTATAGTTTTATGTGAGCTGCATATTTTCAAATACTGCTGGAATGCAGTTGGAGGCTGTTGAATGCCTTTCTCTGGCTCCCCTTCTCCTTGCAAAACTCCCTTTGATTTCAAAGGTGCTTCATTCCCAGAATGAGAAATTGATGGTGGGAAAGTTTAATCCTTCTAGGCGAAGGTTTGAAACAGGTTTTTCAATTTACAGATAAAAATTCTACCTTTGGACTTCAGCATTGTTCAGGTTTACCTGAGATAAATCCATTAGAAGTAGCCTACACCTTCTGACCGCATCTTCAGGTTCTGTCTGTTTCCCAGATGGGGTGGCAGGCAGGAGGGGAGAGGGTAGGAGACAAGATGCTCCCCTCCCCAAAAAGAGGTAGAGCTATCCTACTACTGCTTATGTTTTTAGTCACAGAAAGCAAAAATTTACTGATCCTACTTTTAGATGTTAATGATTTATTTGCTAGGAAAACCATATTTTTGCTTCAGCTTTATTCATCATGCTCGCTTATAAAGGAAAATTTATTCTGTCCTCGGGATCCCAAATCTTTTCAAGTCTACAAATATTTATTGAATGCTTTTGGATAGACTCTGGGAGGATGCAAAGATGAGTCATATATGGCCTTTCCCTTCAGGGACTTTTAATCTTCCAGGATGGAGAGGTAAATGCATATCTCCTTTCTGAATGGAAATATATAATGAAGCAAAGGATATAAAAAATGCTATAACTATGCAAATGATTATAGCTTAACCACATCAAATCTTTTGTCATATGAGGTTAGATATTACTAAATATAAAAAAAACCCACAATTACATATACAATATAAAAAATGCCATTTGGCATTAATCTTTATACTTATAAAAGAACTCATAAACACTACTTCTAACTACATTTAATATGAAATTTCAGAAAGAGGTTTGATTAACAAAAAATAACATTTATCAGGTCTAAAGTATAACATGTCAGTCACACAAACCCCACTCTCAGAGATGATCTTCTCCCTCTTCCCATCCCATGCCCCATAATCCACCTCCAGTTATAACCATTTCAATATCACAAGGCCCCACTATCATCCTAACCCAGGCCTCCAGGCTCAGAATTCTCTTAGATACTTGGTCATCCCGGCGCCACCTAATGGCTGAAACATTCATTGTCTTAGTTCTGCTAGTTCAGGTTGAGAACTACTTGTGTAAAGCCTAACACCATCAGAAAACACAGATATTTACATTACGATTCGTAACAGTGGCAAAATTACAGTTATGAAGTAGCAATGAAAATAATGTTATGGTTGAGGGTCGCCACAACATGAGGAACTGTATTAAAGGGTCGTGGCATTAGTAAGGTTGAGAACCACTGTGCTAGAAGAACAGGAGTTAAACAAGAGACAATAGTGGAGTCTTGAGATATGGACTGTGAACACACAGCCAGTGGGCTTGTAGGAGAAGGTTTTCTCTAGCCCCTCTCAGTAAAGGAAGTAGTCATAGTGTTGGGGGTCTTCAAAGAGAACAAGAAAGATATGAGCCAGTTATCAGCAACAGAGAGAAGAACAGGTGGCTGATGAGATCTCCAACCAGACTGTGGTTTTTACCTGAGCCACATCACTTACATTTAAACTCACAGGATAGAGGAGCATGGAGAAATAGCTATGATAGACTTAGATTTTCAAGCAAATTACTGGGCACAAGGCGGACCAATACAACAAATGATATTTGAATCTGAAAAAGTAGTGGTTTGCTTGTTATAGAGAAGCAAAGTAACAAAATGAAAGGAGGTCCTGGCCCTAGCCAGTTTGGCTCAGTGGATAGAATGACGGCCTGCAGACTGAAGGGTCCTGGGTTCAATTCCAGTCAAGGGCACATGCCCAAATTGCAGCCTGCAGGCTCGATCCCTAGTAGGGGGCGTGCAAGAGGTAGCCGATCAATGATTCTCTCTCATTGATATTTCTAACTCTCTCTTTCTCTCCCTTCCTCTCTGAAATCAATAAAAATATTTTTTTTTAAAGAAAGGAGGTCAATGTGTGAACCAGGAGGTCATGGTTCAATTTCCGGTCAGGGCACATGCCCGGTTTGCGGGCTCTGGGAGACCAACCCATGTTTCTCTTTTATCCATGTTTCTATCCTTCTCCCTTACTCTCTCTCTAAAATCAATAAAACATTTTTTAGTATGAATATTAATTGGCTAGTTTGGTCATGTCCAGCAGACTATACTGTATGTTTATCATAACTCTGATCCTCCTGATCAGGAGGGAGCAACCCCACCATATCCAGTGGGAATAGTTGTTCAGAGCAAGTAAGGAAAAAGGAGGTGAGGAATGATAGAAAGTCGGCACCGTATAAAATGTTATATGTTCATTTAAACCATGGTATTAGTCTCCCACTTATTAACACAGACTAACCTAGCTGTAATATTTGAGAATGAGAATAATAAAGAGCAGAACTCATTTAAAAAATAAAGTGTAGCTGGCCAGAATAATTAAAGCTGTATGCTTTCATATTTTCAGGTTGTGATAAGTCAGGAGTTGAGTCACTGTTGACACAAATAGGTCAATCTCATTTAGCAGCATGCCCTTGTAAATTAGATGGCTTCTCATCACTTCTTCCTGCTCCATGATTCTACAAACGCCTGTCAAAAGCTTTAATGATCCCAGGCAGAACACTAATTATGTGCCCTATACTAGCCATTACAATAAACTAAACCCCTGTGACCGCAGGGGGGGAGGACAGAGACAAATATTTCAGTAATATATTTGCAATGTATTGAGGAACCATCCCGAGGCACAAATGTGTATTTGTCTCAGGACTTGTTTCATGTTTTCACCTTAATCTGCCTTTGATAAAATGGGCATGGAACAAAGATGAGGGACCCCTTCACCTGGGAGCAGGATCCAATTCTCTAGTTCAGTGGTTCTCAAACTTTCTAATGCCGCAACCCTTTAATACAGTTCCCCATGTTGCGGTGTCCCCACAGGTTGAGAACTGCTAGCAGGGTTGCCTAAGACCATCGGAAAACACAGCTATTTACATTACGATTCATAACAATAGCAAAATTACAGTTATGAAGTAGCAACCAAAACAATTTTATGGTTGGGAGTCACCGCAACATGAGGAACTGTATTAAAGGGTCGCGGCATTAGAAAGGTTGAGAACCACTGGTCTAGTTGGATCCTATACTGTTTCTAGAGAGATGTCATTCTGGCCCCTATAAATCAGTACTACAAATGACAGCCCTTAAAATGGGTGGCTTCCTCTGGCCCATCTACGACAAAGCAGCAGAACACAGTGCTTAACACACAGATTCCCAGCCAGGCTCCCTGATTTCAAATCCCAGCTCTGGCCCATCTTATGAGGGTGACACAGTAATGGGACCGATCTTATAGAGTTGTGAGGATTAACCTAGGTAAGATTTTTATTTATTCTTTTTAATTCATTAAAATGTAATTTATTAAAATGTAACTATAACATTTATTTATTTATTTTTATTGTTTGAAGTATTACAAATAGTAGTACATATGTTTCCTTTTATTTCCCCCATGGACCTCCCCCTGGTCTCCCCTACCCCCCAGTACATACCTTCACCTGCTCCTCCCCACCCAGTGTCTTGTATCCAATGGTTATGCTTATATGCATGCGTACAAGTCCTTCAGTTGATCTCTTACAGCCCCCGCCCCCAACCTCTAGCTAAGATTTTTAAAGTGTTGATAACAATGACTGGAACATGGGAGGCACCAGAGAAGGGCATGTTAAATGAAGGAATAAATAAATAAATGTATAAACATCCTCAAGCTTTAAGTAGATGTTAAGAGCTTTTGTTAATATTTTATATCAATTAAAATAGAAAAATATTACATATTTATTAAAGAAAATTTAAAACTTAAATAACTGTAATTAGAAAGAAAATAAAAATTGCCCATAATTTTATAAATGGGGATTAACTACTGATAATATTTTCGTGTAGGCTTCTCTGCTTTTACACACAAAATTGGAATTCTACGATATTTAGTTGAATATATCATTTGTAATGTCATTTTTCACTTATAATTTTATGATCTTATAGTCTGACGTATTGTTAATAAGATAGCTATTTATTAAGCTGGTTCCCTATCATTAGATGATATTCTGTGATTAGATATTCTGAGATGAGTTCCCCTATTTTCACAATTTTATTTAATGCTGCAATAAACATTGTTGATGTAAGTCTTTGCCCACATTCAGAAGAATGAGGATACTGGAAATGAAATTGCTGGAACAAAGTAAAAGAACACTAAAAGTATTTGATAAATATTGCCAAAATCACCTCCAGAAATGTCATGTTGATTTGCACTTGAAGTATAACCACTGCTTCTCACAGTGACAGCCTCGTGTTACACCCAGGTCAGTTCACCCTAATTGACCCACCACACCCCAGAACCAAGTGAGCTTTCCCCCTCCTCAGCCTGTTTCTCTTCTCCTTGTCTCTGTCTTCTCTCTGCCTCTCTATCCCTGTATTCTTCTTTTTGCTTGCCCTTTGCTACCAGGTTTTAGTTGCTGCTAAAAGACATGTATTGTGTTGTATGTTCTCCACAACATTCATGGACTTTATTTTAACTTCAAAGTAATGCCCCACACGTGGTAATTAAGAATCTCTCAGAGTCTTTAAAACTCATGTTCTTTTCTCTGACATATTATATTTGCTTCTGGCCTTAAATGCTGCGGGGCCCCCAGAAATCCACATTTTAGTTTTGGCTTTAAGCATGGAGAAATCATAAGAAATGTCTTGGAACATAGAAAAATTATTGATATGATGTTGTTACTGCAGCTTATGAAGTTTGTTACTTTTCATTGGAGACCGAGTTTATTATATAAGCAGCCTGTCTCATGTTTCTTGCCATCGCACAAGTACATTCCCTAATATAATTTATTCATTGAAGCCTACGATTGTGTTTCTGCCTGAGGGGTTTATTTTCATCTCCGTACAATATACAAAATTAAACCCTAAAGACCAAAGCATTATATGTTTCAAATAATTCTTCTATAGATATTTGTAATGTATATTTCATGTAATATAACAAGATCCTGTGCATCGATCGAGATCACTGTAAAGAATGCAAACTAAATTACAGAGTGTGGCTCACATGCATTGCAGCATAGATGGTTTCATTAATCCCAGCATAGAAAATCCTTCAAAAGGCAGAGAATAGGTCTCTGTTCTTTTTAAGCTGCTTTTGCTCACTTTTGACTTTGTTAATTTTTATGACTTAATTATCATTCTTATTCTTTATCTTATTATCAATTTTTTTCTCTTTACTAGGAAAAAATTCTTCCCCTGACACACCCGGATATAAATGAAAGAAATACAGATCATAAATCAAAGTCAGCTGCACTGAGTTTAACTTACACTGATTGACTCTTGAGCCCAGAGTTTAGAATAGAGCAGGTTTGGATTTTTTGTTTTTTAATCCTCACCCAAGGATATGTTTTTATTGATTTTAGAGAGAGAGGAAAGAAGAGAGAGTAAAAAATACACCTACACACACTGATGTGAGAGAGAACTATGGATCAGTTGCCTCTGTACGCACCCCAACCTGAGATTGAACTGGCAACCTGGGTCTGTGCTTTGACTAGAAATTGAACCCACAGCTTTTGGTGTAAGGGATGTTGCTCTAACCAACTAAGCCACCTTTCCAGGCTAACAGGTTTGGATTTTAATTCAGATTCCTCCCCTGGACATCTGTGTAACTTGGGGAGAATGAGTCGCCCATTCATTCTTTCATTTTCTCATCTTTAAAGTGGACAAGACATCAATTTATTAGGGCTGTGTTGAAATTTTAAAGATATAACCTGCTTAGCCCAGTGCTTATCAACAAACTTGAAGTAAATGGAGGAAAAAACAAAACAAAACTGTTAACAACAGTGTAGAACTCTTTTGCCTTGTTTGTCTAAATAAAAGAGCAGATCCAAAAAAGAGACTCTAAACTACAACCCTTTGGACCCCATGCTCACTGAGCATTTGAAAACTGCCTATAGGGCATCCTATTCTTGA
Source organism: Corynorhinus townsendii (assembly GCA_026230045.1). Lineage (NCBI taxonomy): Eukaryota > Metazoa > Chordata > Mammalia > Chiroptera > Vespertilionidae > Corynorhinus > Corynorhinus townsendii. The sequence continues at coordinate 136,396,004 of JAPDVU010000004.1, forward strand.
GAATTCTTATTCTGTAAACAATTTATAGAATTTGTTAAAAAGTCAGTAATGTGAATCACCACTCTGAAAACAAAGTTGAAGTTGAATTGATAGAAGTGACAGATGAATGACATGAAGACATGGGCTTTAGCCACACCCATTATCTTCAAAACCTTAAAGGTAAAAAAATAAGTATATAATATACTAGAGGCCCAGTGCATGAAATCTGTGGACGGGTAGGGTCCCTAGGCCTAGCCAGCAATCAGGGCCGATCAGGTTCCCCACCTCCCCGCCTCCTCCTTCCCTCGTCGCCGGTGTCTGCCACTGCCCACCCCATTTCCCCATCCCAGCCCAGGGCCTGGCTCCAATCAGGTGATTGGGGCCTGCCGCCTGGGGGAAGTGACCCGGAGTTTGGCTAGCAGGCCTTATCAGCGATCGGGGCTTGCAGGCTGGAGGCAGCTCCGTTGAGTGTCTGCCCCCTGGTGGTCAGTGCGCATCATAGCAACTGGTCATTCTGGTTATTCTGTCATAAGTGTCGTTTATATCTTCTATATATATAAAAGCCTAAGCAAATGGAACAACTGGTTGCTATGATGCACACTGATCACCAGGAGACAGACGCTCAACACAGGAGCTGCCCCCTGGTGGTCAGTGCGCTTTCACAGTTAACCTCCCCCAGTCAGCTAATCTCCCATGGTCCCTCCCAACAGCAGGCAGGCCCTGGGCTGAGACAGGGAACCAGGGATGAGTGGCAGCAGATGAGGCTCCTTTCCTGGGGGGCTGAGAGCTGGCTCCCTCCTTGGGTCCAGTGGCCAACTTCCTGTGCTCTGTCCCTTCCCCCCGGCTGGCAGGCCCCGATTGGCCTGCCTCTTGCCCACCGTGGTGGCAGTGCGGCAGTGAGGGAAGGAGCGGGGGGAGGCAGGGAACCACGCAGTGGTGGAGTGCTGATGATGGCAGCGTCTGGCATCCTTTCCTTCTGCGCCTGGCCTGATGACCATCACCTTGTCTCCTGACCCCACTGGGGCCTTTGAGCCCCAGGCTAGGACAGGGAATGGAGAGCGGGGGGCAGGTGGCAGACGCAGCTCCTTTCCCAGGGGGCCCGAGGGCCGGCTCTCTCCTCAGGGCCAGCAGCCAACCTCCTGTGCCCTGTCCCTCTCCCCAACTGGCAGGCCCCAATCGGCCCACCATCCACCTGCTGACCTGCTGCAGTGGTGGCGCGGCAGCAACAAAAGGAGGGGGCGGGAGGCAGGGAACCGTGTAGTGGTGGGGGTGCCAACAATGGCAACATTGTCATCTGGCATCTGTTCATTTCATGCCTGGCCTGACAACCATCACCTCCTCTTCAACTAGGCCCTAATTGGCCTGGCCCTGATTGGCCTTGATCGCCGGCCGGACAGGCCTAGGGTCCCACCTGTGCACAAATTTCATGCACCAGGCCTCTAGTATATAGATAATAACAATGCAGTAGCTATGCAATGTCAGCTTCAACATAAATTTTTCATCAACTCCTCGTCTGACCAGATTAATCTCCCAAGTCCCTATTATATAAAATATTATAAAGTATCCACTTATCAGAATGATACGAGTGTAATGTTTCCTGAGATTTATAGCACTTATTAAAAAAGAAAAGAAAATATGAATAACTAAAGAAATAATGTGGTCTCATTTAAAAAAAATATTGATTGCTTTTTATTGTTGTTTGGTTTTTTTTAGAGAGCGAGAGAGAGAAAGGAAGGGAGAGAGAGACATTGATTTGTTGTTCCACTTACTTATGCATTCATTGGTTGATTCTTATATGTGCCCTGACCAGGGATCAAACCCGCAACCTTGGTGCATCAGGACAATGCTCCAACCAACTGAGCCACATGGCCACAGCTGGCCTCAGGTTTTAAAAAAGTAACTTTATTTTCCAGGTATTGAACATGTACTCTGCACTTCACTGACCAATAATTACATTGAAGTTATAAAATACTTAGAATTAGTTGCTAACTTTCACATCCTCTGAGAACTTATTTTCAAGATGACAAATGCTCTTCCCTATGATATGACTGTAGTGAAGGGCCGATGCCACATTGCTTCATAGATGAGTAAGAACAATGTCAGGAATTCAGTAGCTGTACTCAGGCAGATGCCTTTAATCATGAACAGATTCTTATGTATTTGTATGTAATATAAATTCCAGCCTATCCATATAGCATTATACTAAGTGTTTTTTCAGTTGCACCTCCTCCCCAGCAACATATATATCTGTAATTTTTGAACAATTAGAATAAAAATTAAGAGTTAAATAAATATTAGTAATATGGTAAACCATTTCTATACTTTATATTTTTCCTCATTTGTTCACAACATCCTTTTTTCTCATTTTCTTTCATATTCTTTATTAGCTTTAAATATCCTTATTGGTTCTTGAATCAGACAGTTCTAATAGTTGCATAGAATGGACAGATCTCTACTAATGGATGGTAAGAATTATCTGTCTTTAATCCTCAATTCAAATTATAACAGGAGACAGTGTTACTAATGGAGCATGATGATTTTGCCTTTATTTCAGTATTAAACTAGTGATGCTTCATTAATTTTTAAAGGGATTTAATTTACCTATTAAGAACTTTATAGAATCCCTTTACTTTTCATTTCTTAAGAAAGCCAAAGTAGTTTGCATACTCCTCTCAATTTGATATATTTTTCCATGCTTCTTAATTAAACAAAACATTTGAAAACAAAACCACATTTGAAACAAAAGATAGATGTTGTCAAATGTTTCAATCTTCAGTGGTCTTTTATTTAAATGTCTCTTATAAAATTCATTTTTTGCATAAGAAAGCACTGGCTTTGGAATTAGCCTTATCAGAGGTCAAACTGAGTTCTGCCCTTTGTTTTCTGTGGCCTGGGCCAACCAAGGTTTTGTTTTTAAACTTACATAAAAATGGGAATTATGGTAAAGATAACTTATAAATATATTACTATACTATATGCTCATTGAATATAAACTTTTTATATTAGTTTTTGTTTATGGGGATGAGACTAAATATTAGTATCCCTATCATTTAAAAAGCCCAGAATATGGAATAAGAATATTATAAAGATATCAGGAAGTAAATAGACAAAGGCTACAATGAAATTATTCTAGTAATAGTTTTATAATTAGTATATGTGTATATGTGGGTTGAGAACAGTCAATATCACTAGTTAAAACAACAGTGACAAACCCTTTCACATTCTAAAATAGTAGTAATAAATAGAACTAGTAAAGATATAAATGTTATTCTATACCAATCCTGGACCATATTAATCATAATTTTACCTACTTTTAATAGATGTGTATTTATTTCCGTAGTCTGCTCTTTTCAAATATATATATATATATATATAGCTAATATACTAAGTGTCCCTCCACCCATCAGACCCATCACTATGATTTGCACTGACCACCAAGGGGCAGAGGCTCAATGCAGGAGCTGCCCAGCTGCAGTGACTTGGCAGAGGTGGTTCTCGAAACCAGAGAGGAGGGAGGCTGATTCCTCACTGGGCCCGTGTGATTCCACCTTTGGCTGTGGGCATGTTGTTGCTGGGGCACTGTTGGCCCCGAATCTGGTTTACTGCACACTTGCGTTTGTGTTCCATATCCTGTATGACAGCAACTTTGCAGAGTTCCCTCTCACACTCCGGGACCTCTCTGGGGATGTCGGACAGTCGATTTCACCCATTCCCCACAGGCCAGGCTGAGGGACCCCGCCTGCTGGAGGGACCCTGCTCACTCTGCAGATGCTGGGGAGGGACCATGGGAGGTTGGCCCCAGGTGTGTCCGCCCATCTCACTTAGTCTGGCCCTGCCAGCCACCTTCTAATTAATTCCCTTTCAATGTGCGCAAATCCATGCACTGGGTCACTAGTTTTATAATAACTTTTATTACATCAGTTGGGTACACACTTTCTGTGCAATTATATTGTCCAAATTTCCATTACTTCCCCTGTCTATGAACATTTAGATGGTCCCCTTTTCAGTTAATTATGAATGGATTAGGAATAGTGGGACAAAAATCATAAGATGTACATATCTCTTTCCTTTGTGGAAGGAGTGGCAAGCAATGAGAGCTATTTCTATAGAAAAAAACAACAGTCCAGCGTTGGCAAGGTAGAGTTAATGTATTGAAAGCATGATAGCATTTTGATGATTGAAATAGGTATGTTGCTACATTGAGTCAAAAAATAATATAGTTGAACACTTCCTCTTCCTAGAAAAGCTTTTATGTTTGGTTTTCCATGGCACTACATGCTCTTAGTTATCTTCCTACCTCTAAATAGTTATCAAACATTGACATGTCCACTCAAGTCCTGGACCCTCCTCTCTTCTCTCACTAGGTCAGCTCATTTAAGGCCATCCTTAAATATTCACCTAACCTTTTACCCTAATCCCTGACTTTTTCCTGAGATCCTGGCTTCTATATACAACATACTTGGAACTATGACATGAATGTCTCAGAGACATGTCAAACCGAATCTTCTTCCCCAAATCTATTTCTCTAATAATGTTGCTCATCTTGGGAACCAGCACAAATATTCTCCTGTTCCTCAAGCCAAAATTTCTGGAAGCTGTCTTTGCTTCCTTCTTTACCTTCACCATGCCACCACTAACCTTCACCCTGAAGCCCAGGCCCGTAAGCTGCTCTGCCGGCTCCATCATTTGTCTACTTCACTATAAACCACTTACAACACACCTTAAGTCAACTCACCTTCATGATGCCTTCACTTTCACTGCTGGCCTCTGTACTCTGTTGTAATTATTCTTCATATCATAGCTCTAGTGTTACTGGCTTCCAACATAAAGCAAAGTTACCATTGTCATTTGATCACAAGTTGCTAGGTATCACAAGCCATCTTCTTGGAGAAATTCAGAATATCCCATGCTTTCTGAATTGTAAGAAGACACATATAATATGCATAATATTAGGTCAGGTAACCTAAGGCAGGTGAGTTGTGGGTTTTGTTTTCTTTATAGTGATTGCATTCTTGAGGAATTAACCAAAAACTGTCCAGTTAAGCGTTAGAAAACCTTAATCTTTTGCTCTTCCCTGTATTCAGTAAGTAAAAAGAAAAATAAATAAAATAGGCAAAAAGAGAAATACACAATGTTAAACCTAATTTAGCTATTTGCCCCACCTGCCCTTCTCTCTAATACTGCTCATTGTTTTCCTCCTACCATCATTGGATTTTAGTATTTGCTAATTACATCTTTTGTGAATGAGATGGCTAAGAAAACAATGAGAACATTACTTACGCCAGCAATATTATGTCTGTGTTACAAAGTTCCTCATCAAATACTATTATGACTTTTATTATAATTTTTATCATGGCTCAATGAAATTTTTGAGGCTTATCATGTGGACACCCATTTCCCATAAGGTAACACAAATTATTTGTGTAGCTAGTTTGGGATCTGCCATAGACTGAATTTTTGTACTCCCCTAAAAGCCATGTGTTAAAGCCTATACCCCAGTGTGATGGTGTTTGGAGGCAGCACCTTTGGGAAGTGACCGGGTCATGAGGGTGTCTCTTTCATGAATGGCATTAGTGCCCTTAGAAAAGAAGACGCAGAGAGATGCCACACTCTTTCCACAACGTGAAGACAGCGAGAAAAAATGGTCATTTATGCAGCAGGAAGAGGCTTCTCGACAGACACCAAATCTTCCAGCTTCTTGATCTTGGACCTTCCAGCCTTCAGGAGCAATAAATCTCTGCTGTTTGTAAGTCACCTAGCCCAGGCTGTTGTAAGATCCCAAACAAACTTAAAGCAGTACCATTTCTTTCTGATTCCAGTCCAGTGGCCTTTCTGTTATATGACTTCATATATGACCACTAGAGACAATTCTGTTTTGAAGAATCCAAACTGGTGATGTGGTGGTCATGAAGATGTGGGACATTTTTCTTGAAAGTAGAAGATGTTAACTATGAAGGAGAACTGACCATTTTGGGCCTGTTTCGTTTTGATATGGTTTTCAACTCCTTTCTCTACATTTTTATTCTATCCCAATTTCAAGATTGTACTATTGGAAAACCTATTAAATTAGTTCTTTACAAGGAGAATTGATGGCTTTTTCTAAAATTTTTATTTAATTTATTAGTTAGCACATTATGTAGGTTTCAGATATACAATCTATAATACTGCATGTGTATATTGTATTGTGTATTCACTACCCAAAGTCAAGTCTCCTTCCAAGGTCATTTATCCACCCTTTATTTACCCTCTTCTACCTCCCCTCACCTTCTTTTCCCTCTGGTAATCAACATGCTGTTGTTTGTGTCTATGAGGTTTGCTTTTTGTTTTGTTTTGTTTTTCCTTAATCCCTTCACCTTTTTAACCCAGCCTCCCAACACCCTTCCCCACATCCCTCAGTCTGTTTTCTGTATCTATGAGTCTGTTTCTATTTTGTTTGCTTGTTTTGTGCATTAGATTTCACATGTAAGTGAAATCATATGGTATTTATGTATATAATTATACAATTTACAGAAGATTGTACTAAGCACAACTGTATTTACAAGGTACAGCTGTTATATATGTCTATCTCCTAGTGTCGTTTTCCTACTCATTTAGAACCTATGGAGCTGGAACTACTATAAATATTTTATTTCTATCAAAATATACCTACTATGATTTAGTGGAATAACTTTATGTTGCCAAATATATGAATGCCAAAAATCTCCCCTCTTTGCTAACACAGTTTCTGTAGCTACAGGGCATATTTATTGAAAGAGCCTACTGTGTAGTATGCACCTTCATAGCGATCATAAGGATTCTAAGCATGAACTTAGGAACAACATAATGCCTGCTGCCTTCCAGAAATTTGGGGTTAGGATTAGATTAAATAATGAACACAGAAAGTGCTGACTGAAGAGGAAGGAGTCACTTCCTCTGCATGAGTTATGGGGAAGATCAGAGAACTGATAAAAGACATTGGCTTTTTACCTATAGCAGTGGTCCGCAAACTGCTGCTCGCGAGCCTCGCGAGCCTCGCGAGCCATGGTTTGCTGCTCTGTTGACTAATGAGTTCGCCGACCACTGACCTATAGGATATACTCACTTTAATGATATTGATCTTGAATACAATCCCTTTGTATTTTCTCTCCAAAAAATGGAACTAAAGAGAAAGTCTTTATAACCTATGTTTTCTATGTTTTCAGACATTTGGAATAGTTACATCATAGTCTGAGACTGAGTGTACAAATATAAAAAGTAGAGATATGAGGCAATTTTCCACTTATTTCAAATCAGTAGAAATAAGTTTCAATGTTCATGATTTCATTGGAAATTGGCCTCACCTTTGTACCTTCATGTATACCTAGCTTGAAAATCATTTTATATACAATAAGGTATTTCCCTTATATCATTGCATAGATCGTTAACATTTGCATTGTTCATGCATCGGTGTATATATAAAATTTGTTTACAATTGACTATCATTATACACACCACAGACAATTTTGCATATAGTTTTGCATATGTTATTTGTATATATCATTGACATAATTGTATATACAATAGTAGACAATATGCACATTTCCTTTTTCCTATTCTGCATTTCTTCCCATGATGTCTTTTAATGGCAGAGCCTCTTCTCCAGAAAATAATGAGGCTTCAATAAAGGAGTCCCTGAGGCAGATGGCATGGCGATATCATTTGCATCTCTAATTATTTTGTTAATAAACAATAAACTATATTTAGTTACCAGTGAGAACACTTACATTTTGTAAATGTGCCTCTGACCTTTTTTGTCTTAAGTGAAGGAAACAATAATAAATAGCCAAACCTTATTTTTCACAAAATGCCAGCTGGAGACTAGATTTTGATGATGTAGATGAGAATCAATCTTGAAATTCACTTAATTTTAGCCACTTAGCTAAAAGCTGACACAGAAGTTAATCTACTGTGATGAGTTCAATCTCAGTTCTTAAGACTTTCACTTTGGATTGTACATCCTTTCAGCGAAGTCTCCTTGGAGCCTCTGGAGTAGACTAATGATGAGATTCCTCATTTCTCCTGGAATAACTGAGAAAGTCCTTGTTCTTTTCTGGCTCCTTGGGATAGCCTTTCCACACACGCTCCTGACCTGCAGGGACTGATTGCTTCCTGCCCTTGATAAGCCAGTGACTGTGATAATGTTCACAGGATTGGACGTGCTAATGCATGAGTAATAACTGCAGACCAAGGAAACTTGCTAAAATTGAATTCTAAATAACTGTTCCTTTCTTAGTCCTGTGCACTCTGAGTACATGAGTTTTGATACAATCCAAGGACTTTTGAAGATAATGGGTATTTATTTTATTAAGATTTAATTGGTGTTTAATTGATGAAGGCATCTAAAGGATTTTTATGAGTGAGTGAGAACCCTATGGTAAGCCAAGAATACTGTTTAGAATAAACACGGTGAGTGCCTTTGAAAAATGTCCAGTTCCTCTTTACTGAAGATACCACTATGAATCACTAGTATTGTTAAAAATATTATTTTCTTTGTTACAGTTCAATTTATATTTGTCTTTCATGATCTGTGCTTTTCTTATATGTCATACAACTAGGGTAAAAGAAATTGCCCTCTTGTTTCGGGTCTCTTACTTCCAGGGTGTCATTTATTCATTAGCTTGTCCATTCAAATATTCATTTATTATTTAATTAATTCTTGTGTTCATTCATTTAACAGATATTTATTGAGTGCCAGTTATATCTAGAGAACCATGGTTGGTGGTGGTTATTAACTGATAAGTAAAATGCAGTCCTGGACTTGAAGACAGTTGGTAATCCTGAGTTTACTTATGTGCCTGTTCAGGATTTGAGTTCCATTACTTCATTTATTTCTGCAGCTAAATCCTTACTGCAGTCTTCCCTAAAAATAGAGGTCGGATTTATCTGATAACCAATACTATTGCATGTTTGAACTCTTAAGCCCTTTTAAATCTATAAACTTACCTTCTCAACTCACTCCAAGCAATATTTCTTGTGAGCTGCTTTAGAGAACAATGTTTTACTCTCCTTTTTTTGTCAGAAAGATTAACGTCTTGAGAATCATGACATTTTCTGGACAATGCCAGTGAATATGCACGTGGCTAGAGCAATTGGGAAACTATTTTTAATTAACCCTGTTGTTTCCAAAATTCCATAGATTTTAATAGGAATGAGTGCCAGAGATGAAGAATATAAGATAAAGCAGTAGATTTGGAAACATGAAATTGACCTTTTGCCCACATAACATTTAATCTTTTAAAAACATTGGGGTGGTCAATAGTTTCCCAAAACTATGAACCCTTTGACCTTGATTGCATTTAGAGGTACAGTGGACAGACATATTGGGGTACAACATGAAGCTCTTCAGCCTTTCTTACAGGCAAAGATTGAACAACAGCTTTTTAGTTGTTACAAAGAAGAAACAAGGTTTCAGTTACTTGGATGTGGTTATATTTTCATTGCCTTTATTTTTCACACAAGAGACCTCATTTCTATGCACATTAAAAGTATGATATCTGTAATACTATCAACAATAAAAAAGTATGACATATTTTTCCTAGTAATAAAGTTTTTATTAAATAAAAATATTTTTGTGCATTCTCCAAATAAATAAATAAATTGTATCCTCAAGTTTAAAAAAGGGCTAGTAAAATTATTTATGAAAATTATTTTTAAACCCTTAAAGTTTAGCATATAGGAGTGCTCTCTAAATATCTGTTAAATGAATAAATCAGAGGGGTTATTCATACTAAAAATGGAAATGATCAAACTCTTTAATAATAAAAGTTATGTAGAGTCAAAAGCTACTTAGTGATAGAATAAATTAAAAATTATATCTCCTCTGATGGTAATAACACAGGTCAACCAAAACTTGGATCAAAACTCTTAGTTTTAAAGCAATAAGAAATTAAAATCACTTGAGTTTAATTTGTCTTGCTCATTAATTCAGCTTAATAGTTTGTATTTTGTGTCAATTTTCTTTCTAAATGATATTAAAATATAATTAGTTCCATCTCCCACCCCATGTAAAATTCCCCTCTAAATAAATTCTTATTATCCAGCTTTTACTTGAATATCTTCAGTAGTAGAGAGCTCACAGTATTTGTTTTTTATTTTCCTTTGTTGGTAATAATCCATTTTCTTGGTGTTTTCTATTTTAATACTTTAAAAATTGTTACATTATAATCTAACTACCTGTAATTTTAAACTTCTTTTCCTAATACCACCACCTGAAGTAACACACAAAAAGTCTCTTTTCTCTTTGTCATAGTATTTCCAGGAAATTAAAAAAAAAAAAATAAGACCATAGATCATTTACACTGTTTGGTAATTACATTTAAAAGTTAAATGATCAGTAAATGTTCAAGATTTTAAAATCAAATTTACTTATATTATTTTATTTAAACTCATGCACAATAGTTCTCTTTTATTCCCTGCCCCAGGCTACCTCCTGTGAAGATTTGTTCTATATGATGAGAATAGAAATTGCACTGTGGCTTCTATGTAGAACAGGAAGCTGATCAAAGTTAATGTTGAGTTCATGTTACTTTCAATGGCTATCCAGCCTTTATGCCTTTTTGTGAAGCAGTCTAGTACTTTTGCCTGACATTCATTTTTCTTGTTTCTTATAGCTTAATCTCAAGGTAAACATGACATTTCAAAGAAAAGGTTGACACTGGGTGGAAAAGGTGAAGGGATTAAGCAAACAAACAAACAGCCACTTAAGGACACACACAACTGTATGGTGAGGAAATAGGTTTGGAGGGAGGTGGAATAGGGTAAATGTGAGATAAATGGTGACAGAAGGCAACAACTTGGGGTAAATGAACACACACACAATATACAGATGACGTATTATAAAATTGTACATCTGAAACTTTTATAATTCTATTAACCAATGGCACTTCAATAAATTCAATAAAAAATAAATCAATAAAAAGGAATTGACATTTTAAAATCAAAGATCTTAAAATATAATGGACATGTGACGTTCCCTGCAACTATTTCATATATATATATATATATATATATATATATATATATATATATATGAAACTAACTTTATTTTGCAGTAATTCTATTTATCATAACTCAGATACAGGTGTTTTTTTGTTTTTTTTGTTTGTTTGTTTGTTTTTTACCTCTGAGATGGTAAATATGCAAATAGAGGCCTCAATAGGTTTGCTTTTAAGTTTCATACCTAAATATTATCAATATTATAGAGAGACCTTCTTATAAATTTTCTTAGTGTAGTATGTTAGATCTTTGAAGGAACAACCATATTTAATAAGGAAACCTTTGTACTCCCAGAAAAGCATTTGTTTCAAATGTGGTAAAATCAATTTGATATTCACTTTTCTTCCTTGGTCAAATTTCAAAATAAGAAGGATTTATAGTACAATAAGTACTCTATGAACTGTGAATGCTTAACAGTATTGACTCAAAAATAATTGTAAAATAAATATTAAGTAAAATGCTAATTAAAAATATGAATTAAAGCTGCATAATCTTTACACATAAAGCATGTATACTTGTGGAATATGTGATATTATTGTTACATAATTAGGAAACTTTGTATCTCTATTCTTTTAAGAAGTAGAAGATTGAAATTTAAAAAAAAATATATGTATATATAATACTGATTTTTTTTTTACAGAGTGGAAGGGGGAGAATTAGAGACGTTGATGAGAGCAAAATATTCATCAGCTGCCTCCTGCACACCTCCTACTGGGGATGTGCCCACAGCCAAGGTACATACCCTTGACTGGAATTGAATCTGGAACCTTTCAGTCTATAGGCCTACACGCTATCCACTGAGCCAAACCGGGTTAGATAGCAGATGGAAATTAAGTTGCTCCTTGCTTTTCTCTTAGAATACTTAAGCATCTTTGGTTCCTTCCAAGCAGTATTATGGGATTAAGTCCCATCATCATTTTAACTACTCTTTTTGATCATAGGTTTTCAATTGTCTTTATTAAAATGTAAATCCCATGAGCTTGAGCATCTTTTCATATATTTCATGCCTTAAAGTCCTGCCTGTTAACGTCTCTTGACAATTTTTTTTTCCCATTGGTTTGTCAGACTTATTTATACATGTTGGATATGAGCATTTTGTTGGTTATATGTTTGGAAATACCTTTCCCTATGTATGGTTAGCCATTTCACTATCTTACTAATGTCTTTGGAAAGTCTATAATTTCTAATTTTAATATAATCTATTTTATCCATCTTTTTCTATTTGGCTTATTCTTTTGAGACATTTTTAATAAATATTTCTCAACCACAAGAATGTAATGTTCTTCTCTCATGCCATCTTCTAGAAGGTTTATGTTCTAGTTTTTACAAGTAGATCTACACATTTTCCACCTGATATTTTTTGTTAATCCTCACCATCTGAGAATATTTTTTTCCATCAATTTTTAGAGAGAGTGGAAGAGAGGAGGCAGAGAGAGGGAGAAACATGGATGTGATAGAACATGTGGATTGTTTGCCTCCTGCATGCTCCTTGACAGGGGCTAGAGATCGAACCTGCAACCCAGGTCCATGCTCTCTACTGGAATCAAACCTAAGACGTTCCAGTGCGTGGGCAAACATTCTAACCACTTAGCAATATCAGCCAAGGTTCACCTGATTTTTGAGTATAGTTTAGGGCAGAAGAGCACTTTCCCTTTTTCCCACATGGATATCCAGTAGATCCTGGATATATTATTGGTAAAAAAAAAAAAAAAAAATCCTCCTTTCTCTACTATTTTCCTCTGCTATGCCATAAATTAAGTGCTGATATACACATATATACATGCCATTTTGTTGCAGGGATTTATATTTTACTTATTTGGTCTATTGGTTTATCTTTGTATCCACATTTATGTCTTAATTATAGTAGTTTTATAATAAGCCTTGGTACCAACAGAATAAGGGTAATACAAATTAAACTCACAATGAGCCAGAATGTTTTAAAAAAAAAGAGAGGGGGGGAGAGAGAGAGAGAGAGAGAGAGAGAGAGAGAGAGCTAAATAGACCAACTTTTGGCCAGAATGTGGCACAATAGAAACTTTTATGACACTATTGGGAGGGGTGTCAAGGGTAAAAATCTATTCAACTAATTTGGGAAATTGTTGGCAAAATTAATTAATTTTTAAAATACAAACCTTTTTTGGACCATAATACTCCACCTGGGCATATACCCATCAGAAGTGCACATAGAGATGCTCAGAAACATGAACAGAAATGTTGATGGCAGCATTATCCTATATAATAAAAGCCTAATATGCAAATTGTCCCCTGGGGCAGTTGTTCGACCAACAGTTTGACTGGGAGACTGGGAGTTCAACCACTCGCTATGATGTGCACTGACCACCAGGGGGCTGCGTGGAACATTGCAGGCATCAGTGATGCACTGCTACCTCTCTCCAGCTACCTGAAGGCAGGGGTGACGGGGATGGAGGTGCGGTGAGAATGCAGGTGTCCTCTGAGCTTGCTCTCACTCCCCCTGCTACCTTTCCCCCAGACACCAGGACTTGTGTGCCAGGGAAGCCCCCATGGTCAGGTGCCAGGCGCCCACAAGAAGCCCACTCCACACCCGCACAGCCTCTTTTGAGTGAGGTGAGTGGCCGTCCTGGGGCCACAGGGCCCGGTCGGGTTCCCTGTGTGTTTGCACAGGAGCCAGTGTGTGAGCCCGGCTGGGAGAGAGTGTACTGCTCACGTGGCTTTGGTGGGCACCATTGGGCAGCTCAGATGCCCACACTGCACCCCAGCCTGCAGTGTCCAGCTGTGCTCACCTCATCTCCATGTGGGGACTCTGGCACCATGACTCAGGTGGAAGGGGGTGCATGGGGGTCCAGGGGCTCAGGTGCTGCCCAGGGCCCAGAGGTCAGCTGGGTTCTGCCCTTCCAATCCAAACACTTGCGCTTCAATTGCTGGCCAGGCCTAGGGACTGCACCAGTGCACGAATTTCATGCACCAGGCCTCTAGTTCATAATAACTCCAAATAGGAAATAGCCACATGTTTAACATTAGAATGAATAAATAGAGTAGTATATTATACAATTTAATATTAGACAGCAAAGAAACTATGCAATCGATTGGTATATACAATTCATGTATGAGTCTCTGAGACAATTCATTAGGGAGGAGGGTTGACTGTATTTAGAAAAGGACACAATGAGAGCTTATGGATTGCTGGAAATGATTTCTTTATAGATCTGTGTGGTATGCTCATTTTGCGATAATTTGTAATACCAGATGCATGTGATTTCTTCATTTTTGTATGCAGATATAAAGTCTGAATGAAAATGTATCAAAACTGTTTTGAATAGAATAGTGCAAATATTATAGTTAGATGTCATCAATTCAACCCAATATTTTTGCAAAAGTAAATTATGGTTCCATAATTATTTCTAAGCATAATATCTCATTAATCATGAAGTTGAAAATGCATTTGTTGAAAATGGGCATCTTAGTTTCTTATTAATGTTCAAACAAATTGATCTGGTGCAGGCTCAGATTTCCAGCTGGTCAAGAACATTTTACATCATAATTTAGTTAGTTATCCTATTAGGTCTCTTTTTCAGCCTATGTAATTGACAAATTTCATAAGCATGTCTTTCATGACTCAGATAATCAAAATATTAAAAGTGACAGAATGCAGAATGAAAGTCTGTGGCACATCGTTAGGGAGCTCTCTTCAAGTTCACATAGTCATTAATCAGCAAATTTGGGGCATAATTATTAATCATTTTTGAATTTACCTAAAACTATTATTTCTCAGACCACATTTCACCATTTTATCCTTATAGATATTGTCAAATGCTTAGCTAAAATTAAGTTAGAAATACATATATGGCATTTCCTTTGTTCTACTACATAAGAATGTGCTCATTAAAGGAAATTCTTATAACCCACCAATGATCACCCCAAGTAACACCACCCCCCCTTTCTCTTTTATTCTAAATGTTCATCACCTATATGCAAATTTTTTAATAACTTTGCCTATTTTTTTTCTAGATTTACTAAGTCCCCTGTTTTTTAAGCTCATGGGTTGTTTGTTTGGGCTATCTTTATGGTACTTTTCTGGCAGCTCCTTTGATAAATATTCAAGGAAGCTAATGTTACATTTATGAATAATACCAGTCCTTTGGGATATAATCTGAATATTTCAAAAATGTTAAAGCAGCTATGCCTTTCTTATTATGTCCTATCCTAACCTGACTCAGAAAATAATTTCCTGTACTCAGTGCTTCCTTCTGCTCTTCCTAGAACGATCTAAAAGCTGCTGTCCTTGGGGGAGGTAGCAATGGGAGATGCGTAGTTCTGTCTTCCTGTCATCTAACAACAGATGATAAAATCACATCTTCTTTCTGTTTTGTTTCAAGTATACTGGAATACTCCTTTGTTTTCACTTTATTTTATATGAGCAGTTATTTATCATATTATTTTCAAAATGATAATGGCACTAACATTTTAACTTTAGTAGCTCATAACAGGCTTTAATTAATACTCCTTCTAATCAACAAGTAATTAGACTTGGTTGAAGTTTCTTTGTTCTATTTCTTGTAGGTAGGTCACATGCCACACCTTCTAGCTGTTTATGTCCCACTGTAAATAAAATCTGAGCTCATTAGCAAGCACCTTTTAGCTCATATGATGCCAGCTCGTTTTATCTCTTTCAATGAGATAATTCTCACTTTCATGCTTAACCACTATTTTTAAATGTCTCATTACATCAGTGTTACTATTTTCAACCAGCTTTCATTTGTACCTCATGATATATTTTTTATAATATGCTCACATTCCATATGCTTTTCAGTGTTCAGAGGACCTTTTCAGTTTGTTATGTCTTTACTAGATGTCAGATGAATGAAGATTCATGCAGAATGGGCCTTCCTTACCCTGGCTGCTAGCACAGCCTTCGCTCTGCCTGAAGCCAACTTTCCTCCTTCCCACGCTGCCCAGAGGCCCAGAGCATCTGGGGCAGTACGAAAAGCCTGAGTCCCACCCCCGGCCGCTGGGTATCTGTGTATGCAAATTAACCCTCCATCTTCATTGGGTTAATTTGCATACTCACTCCTGATTGGCTGGTGGGCATCGCAGGTACGGTCAGTTTGCATCTTTCTCTTTTATTAGTGTAGATTTTTTCTTTTTCAATTTTGAAAAACTAATCATTACTTCTTCAAATGTTTATATTCTGTGTATTGGTTTTATTCTAGAATTTCTTAGATTTATCATTGAAATTCCCACTTTATCCTCCATGTCTATTTACTCCTACAAATTTTAACAGCTTTATTGATGTATCATTTATGTATACTAATCTATACATATTTAAATTATAAAATGTGATCCTTCTTATATATGAATATGCCCATGAAACCACCACCACAATCAAGATAATGAATACAACCTATACCCCAAGAATCCTCTGGAACTTTGTAACCTCTTCCTTTCCCTTCTTTGTCCCCATCCTGAAGCAATTCTTGATCTTCTTTTGTTCCTATATATCAGTTTATATTTCCTAGAATTGTATATAAATCCTTCCAGTCAGCATAATTATGTTTAGATTAATCATCAAGTGTGTATCAATGCCCAGTCCTTTTTATTGCTGAATCGTATTCTGTTCTGCGGATATATACAATTTGTTTATCCATTTATCTGCTGATGGACATTTGAGTTGTTTACAGCTTTGGACTATTACACATAAAGCTTCTATGAACATCCTGGGCAGGACTTTGTATGTTCACATGTTTCATTTTCTCTTGAGAAAATACCTATGAGGGGAATGATAGGATTATTGGTCAGTAGTGCAGACCACTAGTACCTTCATCCATTCAGGTGATTCTTTGCCCAGCTGTGGGTGGGTAGTTTCCTCACATGTGTGGGTTAATTGAAGACTCCAAGGAGCCCCCTGCTGATTCTTTAGAGTTATCTCTCTATGCAGCTTCTTCCTTGGCTTCTAACTTCAGCCAACTTGGTCTCCCCAGCTCTATCTTCTCAACCCAGGGATTCTGCCAAGTTCTTTCTGTGTCTCAGCCTTGATACTCTCTCAAGATAGAAAGATGAGGAAATGGGGCTAACTCCATTTATGTCCTGTACCTTAGGAATCTCAGCCTCTTTTGCCTCATATCTTATTATCTTGCAAACCATTGTTTCATATACTTTATCTGCTTTTTCGTTGTTTCAGGTGGGAAAGTAATTTAGATTTCTGTACTCCGTCTTGGTAGAAGCAGATGTTCTGAAACCCTAGCATATTTTGTATTTTCTATGGGGACTTCTGTATAAATCCTTCCAATTACCTTTCAGCGGACTAATTATTTGTGAAATAATGTAAGTTGTGGATTTTTTTCCAATGAGATATTTTTTTTCTATTAATGACTACCGTTTTTAATTTCTAAAGCAATCTTTTGGGTTTTTTTTTTAACATTTGTCTATAAATAGTTTTATGTTTCTCTATTGAATCTGATCATTACTGCTATTTGTAATGCCTTACATTACTTATTTATATATCTGAGAACTTAAAAAGTTTCTTCCCACTGATCCTCAATTGCTATTATATCTGGAGTTCATTTGCATTGATCTTTTGACTATGTTAACTGACTTTGATGACATTTGTAGGTTGTTGTTTTTTTGTTTTGTTTTGTTTTTGGCAATTTAAAACTTTGGTTTGCATGCTATTCTTGACAACCAGTGTCTGTCTGTCTGTCTCTCTCACTCTCTCTCTCTCCCATCCTTTTCTGCTCTATAGTTTTGTGATTTTCTCTACTCAGCTGCCCAGAGATCTAGTCCAGAAATACAGCCACATGGACAACCTGTGCCTTTGCCTGGCAGTGTTATTAGGGAATCACAGGTCCAGTAACCAAGCCAGTGGGAGCCTTTCCTCAGCTCAGCTATGCCTGTTTTCCAACTTCTTTGGGCATAGTCGCATATTTCCAAGTCAGTAAGCAGCTGTTTTCTTTTCATAAGCAGAATAGTCCTGGGCTAGTTGGGGTTTTCAGACCTGGCACATACTTCCTTTGTCTGACACACATAGTATATTTACTTTTATTGATGACCCTCAGAAACCAAGTGTCCCACTTCCTCTGTGTGTCCCCAGATCCCAATTCCAGCAGGCCTCAGCTTCGGTCCTACATATTGTTTGCACTTTTATTGCCTTTCTCATGCTTGGAGATGTTTACTAGTATTTTATTTTTGATCCTGGCTATTTTTTTCAATTTTCTTTTTATCTATCTTATCTAAAAATACTGTGTATTTAGACCTGAAGGAGGCCTCCAAGCCTAAAGTCACAATGCTATCTTGCCTGCAAGTCTCCTTTTCAATTTATTCTTTTCATCTGATACATAAATCTCGACCAGTTATTAAAGATAGTTCTGTATTTAATTGAATTGAATTTTTTTTCTACTGTTAAAGAAAATTAGACTCCAGGCTTATAATCTCTAGTGGTGTTACAACCACCCACTTAGGCATCATATCCATGCAGGAGCCATTTGTCACTAGAAAAGAAACTCAGTGCTCTTTCCTAAACTACCCACTAAGCTTCTTTTTTCTCTCAGAGGTACTAATTTACAAAACAGAAATGGCTATCATAATTATAAGCTATCACTAAGTTTTGGTGCAAGTTTCATTCATTTCTCTAGATTCTTTATTATAATCTATCACTCAACACCAGTAAAGTGGATATCTAGAATATGAACGCAGTGTATCTTTATAGTTCACATACACACAATCTGCACTCACACATATGCACACACACACATACACAGAGGAGGAGGGATGTGTGTATGAGAGAGAGAGAAAAAAAGAAAAGGGGTGAAGAAAGGGAGGGAGTTGGAAGGCAAGCAATGGGAGGGAGAGTAAAAGAGAGAATGATCAACACAGGAGACAATAAGAGGGAGGCAACAACATCCCTACTGTTTAGGGAATAGAGTATTATATTAAGTCAGTTAAGCCAGTCAGAGAAAGACAAGTATCACATGATCTCACTCATATGTAGAATCTAGTGAACAAAATAACCTGATGAACAAAACAGATCCAAAGACATAGAAGTGTGGAACAGACCAAGGGATCTCAGAGGGAAGGGGCCTGGCAGGAAGAAATTAACCAAATAATTTATATGCATGCATATATAACCTATGGACATAGACAATAGTGAAGGCCTGGGGATGGAGGTGGAGAGTGTCAACTGGGAAAAGAGGGGACATCCGAATACTTTCAACAATAAAGATAATCTTTTTAAAAAAGAGTTCTATATAATGCACATCTTCAAGTTACTCTTAAGAATTTACTAATTATTCACTAGATATTTTTGATTCTATTGGTTCTAGACAGTTATTCTTAAGTCTTCTCAGAAACTAAGAGTTTATGACTATTTAAAATCTCCTCCTCCTCTACCTCCTCTTTGACTTTCCATTTTTTACTTTGAGCTACCACAACATCCACAGGGAATGTGTTTGCCCTGTTGCACTCTCTGTGCCATCTTTGGGAGCAACTCTGCTCTCCTGTGTCCATTTTTCTGAGTTTTTTGTCATGAAAGGGTTATCATTCTTAACCCTTG
The DNA here is from genome assembly GCA_026230045.1 of Corynorhinus townsendii. Classification (NCBI taxonomy): domain Eukaryota; kingdom Metazoa; phylum Chordata; class Mammalia; order Chiroptera; family Vespertilionidae; genus Corynorhinus; species Corynorhinus townsendii. The sequence continues at coordinate 136,415,520 of JAPDVU010000004.1, forward strand.
GATTGATAGAGTTATACATGTCACAAGCCAAATGAACAAAGTAACCAACTTCCCCAAATTACATTGCTTGATAGATAAAAGAGCAACAGGAACCTTTTCATCGATCTTTCCACTATGTTCCTCATGCAAGCCTGATATTTGTACTCCCCTTGAGGTTAATCACTATTCTCTCCACATATCCTTCTGCAAAGGAATAAGTTTTAATGTATATTTTTACTTGTTTCAGATTTGTGCTTCTCTTAAAGTTATCAATAAAGTTCTATTCTTTTTAAGTGATGAGATTAATGGGATTAGCTAGTCTATGTTAATTGCATCCTTATTGAAAAATGGTAATGCAGCAAAAATAGGTAATATAAGGAAATGTATTCTGCAATATTCTTTGCAGGATTAATTTGGGGAAATATTCTAAATTTCAACAATCAGTTGAATATAGTTTCTCTTCCCTCATTGTAATAATTGCTTGTTTACTTCAATGGCCAAACCACCTTGTTGCTTTTGTAACACATAGATAGGACTTTATACACAATTAGATATAGAATTTCTCCTAAGTTTGGAACAAGATGTCCAATAGACAGGAAAATATATTTATAATCTCTTGATGACTGGGTACATTGTTATCTAAAAAATTTATCTATGGCTCCTCCAAAATTTTACAGAACTGTAGGCGAAGTATGCATGTGGATGATATATTACCATAGGAAATATTAGATACTACAATGGGAAAAAATATGCATGCAAATAACACACAAAGTAGAAAGCAGAGGCAATTACTTCATATCGCTAGTGAGCAGATTTTCAGGAAAGTGATTCCAAGGAGGTTTTATAGACTGCACTTTCCAGAGCCCCAATTCTGAGATGAAGACTAACACATAGGAATTTATTAAGGGATTTTAGGTGAAGGAGACCTGTGGAAGGGAAGGGAATGAGAGGAAATAGGCAGGGGGACAGGTCAAGATGCAATGCAGTCTCAAAGGAGGTTTCAACCAATTCTGCAGGGAGTGTTCCCAAGTTGGAGTGAGGGGTCTGGATTTTACAATCTCTGGTCAAGCAGTCATTGCATCTGTACAACCTCAAGAAGGCTCTTGGCCTTGGGTAAATCCCTCTTTTTAATTCTGGAAATTCCTAAAGAGGAATTAGAGCTAACTAGTGTCTTCCAGCAACACTGAATTACAGTCATAAAGGCAGACCTGAGTGGCATATCACAGCCTCTAGCACAGGAGTTATTATTTGCAGGGAACATGCTGATACTTCAAGGAGAATTAGCATGTTCCCAGTTTTATTGACCTTTTGATTATGTATAGTACAACCTCAATATAACGAACTAATTTGGATGAGGGGGTGTCTAATAAAGCTGCAATTCCATTATATAATAAAGTAGGTTTTCTGAATGCCTGTTTTAAAAAAAATTGACAAATTATTCCTAGAAGTGGGATCACTGGGGGATATATATACCATTATGTTTGTAGGGGCATAATTTACCATAGCTAAGATTTGGAAACAGCCTAAGTACCCATAAACAGATGAGTAGATTAAAAAACTGTGGTACATCTACACAATGGAATACTACGCTGTGGTAAAAAAGAAGGAATTCTTACCATTTGCAACAACATGGATGGATATGGAGAGCATTATGCTAAGTGAAATAAGCCAGGCAGAGAAAGATTAATATCACATGATCTCACTCGTTTATGGAATATAATGAACAACATAAACTGATGAACAAAAACAGATCCAGAGACAGAGAAATATTGATCAGACCATCAAACCTCAGAGGAAAGGTAAGGAGGGTGGGGGTAAGGGAGAGAGATCAAGCAAAGGACTTGTTTAGATGCATATAAGCCTAACCAATGGACACAGACACCAGGGGGGTGAGGGCATGAGTGGGGGGTGGGGGGATCAATGGGGTGATAAGGACACAAAAGTAACACCTTAATCAACAAAGAAAAAAAATGCAAATAAATAAATAACAAATTTGTTTACCTGTTTTTACTTATGTAGACATGTTTATATAATCAAAATTAAGTATATATGAAAAGTTTAATTTCACAGAATAGTTTTCTATATGTATTACTGTATTTTAAATTTATACTAAGTCTAGTGAATACATGCATTCACCCATCACCCAGAGTAAACAAATAGTTGGGGCTTGGCTCAGTGCACATGTAAACAGGCCTGCATGTGTTAAAACTGCTGCAGAAAGTCACACCAAGGGACAACAGAACCAGTTACCATGAGAGATGTGTGATCACATGATAATCATCTCCCAAACTTTGTTTATGAGTGATGACTCTTGGATTAAAATATGTAGACTATAGTTGTAGATATGTAATATTTATTTACTATAAATAAATTGCTACATTGACTTTTCCAAAATAGCCATTGACTTTAGCAAATAGCCTATTTGCTAAAATTTGTTAAAAATAACAGTGAATTAATAACAAAAAAGTAACCTATTAATTTAGTTATAAGCAAATTTTGCTTAAAAGGATTTAAAAATTAACAGTGTTAATTTTCACATATGACATATAGATCAGAAATTCTACCCATTAAATCTGAAGTCTGTTAAATCAAGGTCTGTAAAATGGAGAATTTACTGTATTATCTATGACTTCATGTTACAGCAACAGAGTTAACTACTTATAACAGATGTAGTATAGCCTGCAGAGCCTAAAACATTCAGTACTTAACCCTTTACAAAGAAAGTTTTCTGGCCCTTGATCTAGGGTTCACAAGCACCAAATAATATATCACTTCAAATATAAGAAACACAATACAGTATATATTTTTTTTGCCTTCTATCCTTTGTGCTATTATAATATGCATTTAACTTATACATCGCTAATTCATTGTTACTGCTTTTATTTTAAACACTCAACTATTTTTTAAGAAATTTAAAAACACGATAAAATATTTTATACTTATGGACATGTTTACCATGTTCAGCATGTTTCTTCATGGATATATGAGTTTCAATATGGTAATTTACCCTTGGAGCTGGAAAACTTCCATTTCTTATAGTACATATCTACTGGTGATGGATTTGCTCAGTTTTTGTCCTAAATATTATTATGTTGCTTTCATTTTAAAGGATATTTTGGCTGGATATAGAGCTTTTGGTTGGCAGCTTCCCCTTTAATTTTTATTTTTTTCATCACCTCAGATATGTTGTCTCATTGTCTTTCAGCTTGAATTGTTTTTGCTCAGATATTATTGCCCTCTTCTTACTTTCAAGATTTTCTCATTAGCATTGTTTTTGTTTGTTTATTTGTTTGTTTGTTTGTTTTACCAATTGATTATGAGGTGTCTTGGTGTGTTTTTGTTTTATTTATCTTTCTTGGAATCTGGTAAATTTCTCATATACCTTGGTTTATATTTTCAACCTTTATTTCTTCAAATGAATATTTTTCTTTCTAATTTCTACCTTCTCTGCTTTTAGTATTCCATTTGCATGACTGTTAGGACACAATATTATCCTGTAAGTTAGTGGAGTACTATTCATTTTTAAGCCTTTTCTGAGCTTCAATTTTAAAGGTTTATATGACCCTGTCTATGTTCAAGTACACTAAAGTGTTTTTTCACCCTCTCAACTTCTAAATTGCTGTTAAGCCCATCCATTAAAAGTTTTATTTCAGATGTATTTTTTGATCCAAAACCTTTCATTTTTTTCTTTTTTGTTCTTTCTCTTCTCCATTAAGATTTCATATTTGTGTCTTCAATATTTATATATTATCTTTTTATAAATGGCACTAATTTATAATCTCTGTTTTAAAGTCCTGGTCTGCTAATTTTATCATCGCTGTCATTTTTCAGTCAATTTATATTGACTGACTTTTCTCTGGTAATAAGTCACTATTTTCCTGCTTGCCCAAATGTCTAGTATTTTATAAAAATTTTCTACTGGGCATTATTAATGCTATGTTGTTGAGTTTCTGAACTTTCATGGCCTTCCTTAATGGAGTGTTGAGTTTTGTTTGAGCAAGGAGTTATTTATTTGTGTGTAAGGTTGGTCCTTCTTCAGGCTAGTTACCAACCTTTGTTCAGATGTGTGCAGAGTAGCCTGTATCGTAGGACTAAATTATTATAAACCCTTTCTGAGATCTCTACTGAAACCTAGGGTTGTACAACAAGTTTGTTCAATCTTATCTCATCTGAAATCAACCTAGTCTCAGCCCTGGGCATCCTCTGGTTGCTCATTTGAAAAACTCCCTCCAGGTGGTCTTGAAGAAGGTTGGTTTCAAATACACAGCTCAGTTTTCATCCAGAGTCTGAGCTGTAGAGACTCATTGGTGATCTTGTGCAGCTTCTCAGGGCTCTTTCTTGGCACAGGTGCCTCCCTCTGGTACTCTGCCTCGGTAGCTATGCTTCTGATTTGTCTCCATCTTAGTGATGCTGCTGTTTCTATTTGGGACACTCCTTCACGAGCTGTGATCCAGAAGATGAACCAAGCAGAAAGCCAGGAGCTGGCAGTGCTCACCTCATTTGTTTATCTTCTCTCATGGACCAGGGTCCTGCCCTGACTGTTGTCCAATCTCCAAAAAGGGTAATTTTATACACTTTGTCAGGTTTGTGACCTTTTTGTGGTGGGAGAGCTATTCTATCATAGCTGAAAGCAGAAATAAGCCATATAAACATCATTAAATTAATGACCTATCTGTGATGATTTAAAAAATGATTTTATTAGCATGGTCCTCATTGAATGAATTTATTGTCAGTCTTTAAATTCCTTATTTGAAAATGATGCATATATTTTGGTGTACTCTAAATTGGATAATGTATTGAATATTTTTCTCTTATTTTCTCCCATTAGCAGCCAAACTCACTCAAAAAATTATGTTGCCTGTTAGCACCAAGCATTATGCATTTTTTTGTAATGTATTTATGTGCAACCACAGTTATTTTACATAAATTAGGAGCCTTTTTGTTCTATATTAGTGCCACTTTTCTAATAAATATTTTTGCATTTTTACTATTTACCAATTATTTATTATATTTTGCTAAAAGAATTTCATTTCATTTAGCAACTCAAATTATTTTCCTGGAAATGTGATTATCAAGAGTCATAGGATATATATCTGTTAAGAGTTAGTGAACATATTGCCCAATTTACTACCTTATTTCTCATAAGTACAGGAGCTTAATGTAAGACTATGGCCTCATCTTAAGAACTAGTGTTCTTTGAACTCTGACTTTTTGACAGCAAAATATATTTTAGAGTTGTGTATAATTACTTTTTGTTACATTTATAATCTACTAAAAGATAAAACCTTGTGTGAAGAATTAATAGATTGTTATATATTTTTCCTAGTGATTTTTAGTTGAAGAATTCATGGTAAATTGATCAACCCTCAGCCAATTAGACTTTGACATGTACTAATAAGATCTAATTGAGGAATTATGAAGACATTTGCTCAGGAGAAAATGAGCACATAATTATACCATAAAGAGGTTAGAGTATCACTGTAACCCAGCTGGAAGAATATTAGTGAAAGTCCCAGTGGCATCTGTAAAGGACATTTCATAATATCTATGTGAAATACAGCACTGCCAAGGCCAACTACAAGATGAAAAATAATCCATTGTCAATTATAGAAGTTTAACTTTGAATATCTATTCTCCCCTTTTATATCTACTTTGTTCAGGTGCTGGGGGATGGTCTCCATCTGACAGTGACCATTATCAATGGCTTCAGGTTGACTTTGGCAATCGGAAGCAGATCAGTGCCATTGCAACCCAAGGAAGATACAGCAGCTCAGACTGGGTGACACAATACCGCATGCTCTACAGTGACACTGGGAGGAACTGGAAACCTTATCATCAAGATGGGAATATCTGGGTGAGTCATTGTGGGAAAGCAAAGACACACAGTTGACAAAGTTGCAGATGTGTGACCCTTGACCCTCTATGCCCTGGTGTGGTCTGGTTGGAGGTTGATCTTGCTGGATTTTTGTTTTTTTTTGTTTTTGTGTTCTTGTTCTCTGTTACTTGCTAAATGAGAAAGAAATGCAAACAAAGGACAAGGAGGTGGGAATGCAGATCCACACTGCTGTGTGCTCATCCTGCAACATGCCTTTCTCATAATGGTGGGAAAATCTAATCTTTCAAAGTGAACGCATCCTCTTCCCCAAGTTCTAGTGTATTTTTAGGCAAACAACACCTCCCAATGAAACATTTAAAAATCTGAAAATCAAGTGGTATTTAACAGATTAATTTAGTAATTACTTTGATTTTCTAAATATTAATAATTGGAGCAGTGTGTTCTCCACTTTATTCTTAACCAAAGATTCAATCAATCAATATTTGCAAAATAAAAGTTCCCAAAATATCTTTCTAGATTAGCCTCTATAACTAGATGTTTGGCTAGTGAAAGCCAAGGTAGGCATTTAAAAGTCTGAATTCAGCCCTGGCCGGTTTGGCTCAGTGGATGGATCGTCGGCCTGCTGACTGAAGGGTCCCAGATTCGATTCTGGTCAAGGGCATATGCCTTGTTTGCAGGCACATCCCCAGTAGGGGTTGTGCAGGAGACAGCTGATTGATGTTTCTCTCTCATCAATGTTTCTAACTCTCTATCCCTCTCCCTTCTTCTCTGTAAAAAATCAATAAAACATATATATATATATATATTTTTTTTAAAGTCTGAATTCAAGTATCTAGTTTCATTCATTTGGTTTATAAACTCAGAGAAGTCACTCTGTGTCTCAAGTTCTTAATCTGAGAAAGCAATAACACCTATTGGGAGATTTAAATGAGATTATGTAAGTAAAGAAGTTTTGTAGGCTACAAAGATTTAGCAACATGTGTTATGAATTGCCTGTCTTAGAAGCGTTCTGCAAAACCAGGGTAGTATTTTTCAGTGAGAATAGTCACTCATGATAATTTTCAGATTTTTTTAAGTTCCCTTCTATCCTTACCTTTTACGTTTCTTCTTGATTAAAAATAAATGACAATATTTTAGATGAAAGAAACATGATTTAAAGTAGGAGTTGTAATGTGGGAAAATTGTGGCATATTTTCCGTTTACCAAATGAAGTGGCCACTGATGGACAGTGAATATAGGCTGGGCTTGGGAGGCATGGCAGCAGGCAGACCCAGCTCTGTGCCATGTGCCACTGAAGTGCTTGTAACAAATTATCTGTTACCTACTGATGCCCATGTGTCCAATGAGCCATGTAAGGGGATATTGTTTAAAATGAAAGGATCATTCTGTCCTATCCTTTCAACCATTTGTTGTAGTGGCTGTGCTAATTTTCCAAATCACTTAAAAATATGTTCCAGTAATAAAGGTGAAGCATCATTGTTTCACAGTTCAGTAGTATATGGAGATTCTTTCAAACAGATCTAGAATGTTTTCCTGCATGTGAAATTAAGGACGACCGCCATCCGGGTGTCTTGGTCATATATCTGCTGTCAGATGATAACATCTTTGACTTCACTTAGGACACTGACACAACACTTTTTCAGAAATCGATAGGAATTTTCTTTGCTTGTTTATGAATACAACTGCATTGTGGCTACCATCAGTCATTGAGGAAAGCATCCAGTGGGCATATTTGAAATAATTTTATCAATACTAGTAGCTTATTGAGAAATAAAACACATCAGAGTTATCTGCATTAAACCCTTTCTAACATGACCGTTGGCATAAATGGGGTAAAAACTTTAGGATTTGTATAGAAGAAAACCATTTTCAAGGTGAATTTATTGTAAGCTTTTTATTTCTCTGAAATAGATTTTTCTGTTTACACCTCTCTCAGGCTGGGTGATATTTTAAAAGTCTCATGAATTTTAATAAGTTGAGAGGATATTGCAGATCCTTTTGCATATACTGTAATGCCTTTACTAGTGAATTTTGATCACCTTCCTAAATTCACATTTGTATTGTGAGAGTCTCATTTTAAGAGGTCATGAGACTATGTCTTGTGCCAATTTGTGAAGCATTTAATATTCTACACATATACAACATAGTTATGTATTTGCTTTTTACCAAAAATTTAGAATATAAAAATCAGATTTTTTAATAATAGAGAATATATTGTTGGCATACACTATTAAGTAAAGGAAAATGATTAAGTGTATATTATAAAGTTTCTTAGAGGCAATAAAATATAGTATACAATTGTTCACAATTTAGTGCAATTTTCATTTGAGATAAATTAGGGTATATGAAATCATTGTTCTAAAATGTTAAGTATATTTGATTGCTTGGCAAGCTCTCTGGAAAGGGAAGGGCTCTGAATACGAATAATGATATTCCTAGTTGCTTATTTTACTCTGGACTCAAATAATGGAGATGCTAATATTCTGACTAGAGCAAGGTTGGATTTAGGTGGCATGTGGCTAAATGACTTCAAGCAATTTTTATGGAGTATTGATAGATAGGTTCCCACAAATATTTTGAATAAACTATTACTTCCCCCATGTAAGATGAATGTCTCTGCTCAAGTGGCAGCTTAGTGGAAGTTGGAGGAATATTAGTATGCCTACCTGGGGGAATTTAGAGCAGGAGGAACCAGTGTGTTGTATGGTCATGGCCCCGAGAGCAGTGAAAGGAACCACTCTGAGGTGCACTCTGGAATCTGACTAATAGGTCCATCATCACACTTCCTTCACATAGATCCATGTAACTTAGGGCAGATTCCTTAAGCTTTCCATGTCTAAGTTTCCTCATCTGTCCAATGCAACTAATTACAGCCCTTACTACACTGCAATGGTACCTCCCTCAATAGAGATTGCAGGCATTGAATTACGTGAAGAGCTTAGAAAAATGCCTGGCACCTATTAACCACTCAATTATTATATTTGCTAAAAGTGAAACTTTCAGGTGCATTGCTATAGTATATTGCATTGGCTCTGTCCTTCAAACTTCACAATAGCCTGCATTTTCACTCTACAATAGCTTTTCTGTACTAACGCATTGGAATATGTGTTGTATTACAACTGTGCTTCTTAGCCTGAAATGACTATTAACTTATTTCTAAGTATAATTATGAATGCTAATCTAATTTATGACATTTGAGTCATGATCCTATTCACTGTCATATGGAGTCCCATGCATCACAGTATAAATTGTGTCTAGATAGTTCACATTCTGGGCAAGATGGAACTGGGAGGGTGTGAAATTTTATCATGTTGCTTGGAACAGTGCACAAGTTAACTTATGAATTGTTTTTTGGGGGAAATTTTTTAAAATATATTTTTATTGATTTCAGAGAGGAAGAGAGATGGAGAGAGAGATAGAAACATCAGTAATAAAAGAGAATCACTGATCTGCTGCCTCCTGCATATCCCCCACTGGGAATGGAGCCTGCAATCGAACCACGATCTCCTGGTTCATAGGTAGGAGCTCAACCACTGAGCCATGCCAGCTGGGCTATTTGTGGATTTTTTAATTTAAATTTTCAAACCACAGCTGTGGGTAGCTGAAACCCAAGAAAGTGAACCCACAGATAAGGGGCAAGGAGCGGGGCGGGGTGCAATATGCTGATTAGCCAAGCAAGTAGACAGTCTCTGAATGTCAGATACTCAAAGCATGTCTGTGGACCAGTATCATCAGCATTGCCTGGGAGCTTGTTAGCAATGCAGAACTTCAGAGACCCTCCCATGCTTTTCAAATCAGAATCTTCATTTTAACAATATTCACAGATGATTCATATATGTGTTAAAGATAGAATGTGTTCTCAATATTTGAGGAGCTCTCACGGGAAAGATAAATGAGAATTGATCTTTGTGTCTCCAAACCAAAACACAGGAGTAGAAAAAGTAGAATTCACAGTGCAAATTGCACACCAATTTATGGAAAAGAGAATAAACTGACAAACAGGCACTCACTGAGCAGCTGCCAATTATTGAGGGTTGAAGATAAACACAATGACTGCCTTCTAGAGGCAAAAAATAGAGTGACAATGCTAAGCATATAAATTTAAAATTACAGTGTAGAACGATATGTATCCTAATGGATAGAGCTTCGCACTGGTTGTTCTGGGAGACAAAAAAGGCCTTGTTCAGAGTGGTTGAAGGCATTGGTCAACAAAGGCTTCTTGAAGAGCTAAGTATTGTTACTAAGTAGGTGAAGAGTTGGTCATACAGAGAAGAGGAGCAGGAAGTCATGCCCTCAAAGGAATCTTCTACTGAAATAGGTAGTAATAGATAGTGAAATATCATAAATAACCCGGTCTCTCCCAAGTTCTTTATTATAAACCTACAGATAAAAATCTGACTTTTCTTTAAAATTTTGCAATCATATCCTTTGAATTGATAATGTTTAAGTTATACCATGTGAATATCCAACTTTGGAAGGATTTTGGAGTTTATGCCTTCTTCGAGGGCCCATCACTGTAATAGTCACAGTACAGAGTTCAGTGCCAAGCACATAACAGATGTTTAAGAGTGTACAATTGAATTGAAGTACCTCATTCTGAAGATAAATGGGCTGAAGCTGAGAGACATGATGTTACTTAAATCCAAGGCACACATTCAGGTCCACTGACCCCAGTACTCAATATGGAGCCAAATACTTGTTTTGTTTTGTCCTTGGTTTAGCAAGAAGCCCCATTACTCTAATGACCACTTGCTTATTTTGACTAAATGAAAGCAATTCTATTGAATACACAATACTTACAGAACAAGATAGTGTAGACTGTGGTGCTAGACTTCAAATATCAAAATGCTGTTCCAACCCTTAGTAACAGTGAACACTGAACCACATTAGTGGTTAATGGTTTAATAACATCAAGCAAAGAGCTGATAGATCTGTCCTTAAGAATAACAAAGTCTAATTATGAGGATAATAACTGTAAACAAAAGCCTGGCTATCTTGTGCAATTTTCTGTATGCTTATACATCATGTGACTCTGAAGATATCTCCACATTATATTTCACTTATACACACAATTTAGCCAAGTAACTAATTTGGTCCATGTTGACTTTGAGAAAGAACTAATAGAATGTTAAAGTGTCTCAGCAAATAAATTTAGTTAGCTTGAATCTACTAGCTTAATTATATTTTGTATTATCATCCTGATAAGAATATGTCTTATGGATAGCCTGTTTACTCCATTTCCCTCAGTGCCTTTTAAGGGGCCTGGAAAAGGAATAAAGTGGAGACTTCGGCTGCTAGGAAAATTATATCATGCTCCCAAATGGAAAGATTATTTGAGATACACTTCTACATTTCTCCCATGAATTTCACTGACATGTTTTGATGAGACAGTGTGTCTATTGTAATTGACATTGGCATGAATTAATATGAAGCTGTAGTGGAGTCTACAAAAACTCTGTCCTGGGATGGAGCAGAACAGTGCAGAAGCTCTCTCTGGACCAAATGATAAATAATATCAGCCAAGCAGCACTTACTGAGGTTTCATTATGTGTTCAATATGCTTTATCTCACTTAATCTTCAAAACAACATAAATGTAATAATGTGGATGATGATGATGATGAAGTCCATTCTATAGATGCAGAAATTGAGGATTAGAGGAGGTAGTACATTCCTTGGAGCACGTGGTGAATTAACAGTGGAGCTGGGATTTAAAACCAGGACTTTCTCACTAATTAGCCTTTGGTCTTTACCATTATGGCTCCCCTCAGCTCTCCCTTTCACAGTCTACAGGAAAAGTGGTGACCACCACATTTTAACTATAATGTGCTGCCCATATAGGTGATAGTATACCATATATACCATACATTCTTTTTGTAAAGATACGGGCCCTAGTGGGTTAAGGCCCCAATCTCCCCCAGTGTGACCTCATTGTAACTACTTAGGATATGCAGTGGCCTGTTTCCAAATAAGATAACATTGTGAGGTACCCAATATATGTTGGAGTTTGGACCTCAACATATGAATTTTAGTTGGATATAATTCAACACATAGTACCTAAGTACTAAAAAGCACTTTATAAATTTATAGCATTGAAACCTAATTACTACCACTATGGTGGTGGCAGTGTTGTGTACATTATAAAGAATATGTACTGGGCTTATAAGAAAGACAATCCTTTCTTAGAGGAGTTGTATATAGCTCCTCATGAACTCAGGAATTATCCCTGGGTCAAACCATGAGAGATTGGTTAATAACCAATTATATACGACCCTCTGCATTCATTTATTTATGAGCAAGACCGCAAAGAAACACTTCCATAATTATTCTCTCTTGGGCAACAAATGAGCTAAATATGTGTTTTTAAAATCAACCCCTCACCCCATCCCATGAAAACTATTTGGCCTTTAAAAAATGCCCAACTTTCAAATCTCATGTATCAGTTTATTCTGAACTAAACACCATTTGGTACTATGAACATCATCTCATTCCTGGAGATATGCTACTTATTAAAAACGGGATTCTAGAGAGCCTGCATTCTAAACTATTGCAGACATTTCTTCTGTTCACAAGAAAAGAGCTCTCTCAAAGACTCAAAGAAAGCTCTCTCAAGGACTCAAAGATAAAACAGCTTAGTCCTATTCAGTCTTGAGATTTAACTGCTAATTCATTTGGGCTATAATGGAATGTATTTTTGAAGGTGGGCAAGTTTCTTCTTGAGCCCTCACAGTATTCTTCAGGGAAGGTGAGGAAACACAACCCCACCATTGCCTATATGAAACCAGCTGCCCACAGCAAAGGCATTATTCATCCTATGCATTTAGCAGGCACAATTGTTCATGCATTCTCACAGTGACTGTCCTGCTTGTGTGTTGTTCAGTTTTGTTATGGTATACAAATTGGAAAATAGAGCTGTGTGTGATAGCCTGAGAGCCACAGAAAAAGACGGAGATTTTATCATGAAGTTATTCAGGCTGTTTACATTCAGCCAGGCACAGACCAGTGTTTGATAACAGAACCAAACAAATACACAAGTTCCCAGTTCCTTTGAAAGGATTTTGTGATTCTGATACCAGAAGGTATATATAATGGATTTGTCACATGATATATTAAATAAAAAGGTCAGTGTATGATTAAATATCTATAATTTGACAGTTTCATTCTTGGAATAGGGATAGGAATATTGCATTTTGGCTTTTCCTGAAATAAGCAGTAATGCCAATATTGTTGTTTTTTAACTTTAAAGTCAAAGACTAAATAGTTCATTATTCAGACAATTTATATTCGGAGTTGCGCTAACTGATAATGAAATAAAAATACACATGCCTGTACACTCAATTCTTACTAAAAAGTAACTGTTACTCTTCCCCCAAGTTATATAAAACCCACGCATATTTAATAGAATCACTTCTATTTTCCCACTGATGCAATTGTAGTGCATGGGTGTTAGGCATTTTGACTAAGTTCAAACTCCACTGCTAATACTGCCATCCACCCAGGACCTACACAATAAGTCCTCTCTGCCAAATACTGTGACAAGATCCTGAAAGACGAGAGACCAAGTTTGTTCCCTGGTTTCTCTGTCCAAAGTTTTTGCTTTCTCCATTATACCAGACTTCAGATGATGTAACAGTGGATGATTACATGTACTTTCTCAGAAAGGTTTATTTGTCTTGATAAAAGGTTGGGTCTCACCCACTAGGACAGTGCCTTGTGCATCGAATGTGCTTAGTAAATGTTTGTTAACAGATTGACAGAGTTTTGGGCTTTCGTGGACATGGGGATATGTAATAATCATTGGGTGCACATTTAAAAAATAATAATGTTTATTCTTGATTTATATGTGTCAAATGCCTACTGACAAATGTTGTGCACACCTACATCTAGTGAAAGGAGAAGTAAAGTGTCGAAATGGCATTAGGGGGAAAGCTCAGGGTTTGAACAGGGGAGAAAATATAGCAGAGGTTGCAGCAGGAAGGAGGAAAGAGGGAGGCTGCGAATGCCGGCCAGGGAAGCAACTCTTCTCCCCTCAGACCTAGAGCAGCTTGGGGATGCCAAGTGAAATGTCAAGAAGCTAATGCCAAATGCTGGATGCTGGGTCAGTGTGGATAATCCAGTTACACCATAGACAGGCTTCTGACCTCATGAAGGCCAAGTAGCAGGATGGCGGTATAGGTTGTGAAATGTATGCAACAGGAAGGTACAGGGCACAAAAGAGTGTATATTCTGTGTTCATTTGTACAAAATGCAACAGGCAAATCCTGTGTTGGATGGTGATTTTCTCTGTGGGACGGTGGTGGCTGGAAGGGAACACTGAGGAAGGCTTTGAGGGTGTGGATAATTGTTTCTTGAGTCAGGTGCTTGTTACATGTGAGGAGGTCATCAAGCTGTATGTTGATGTGCACTTTTCTCTGTCTATATTAAAATTCCATAATAAGTCTTAGAAGACAGTATAATTAGACTTGAAATGAAGGTCCATCTATGAGGGAGGAGGAATTGAAGGAAATTAGAAGCTATATTATTAGAATTGCTCTCTAATACCAAAAATAATTGCAGGAGAACAGCAGTGGGCCAGGCAAAGGGAATAACTAGAGGCCTTAGCAAAGGACCTTAAAAGCCTACTCACAACATGTAGGGGAGTTACTTCAATGTTTTTGTAAGCTCACAGTTTATGTGCATACATGGCTCTATTCACACTTAACACATGGATCGCTGGGATACCGCCATCGATTACTTACTAATGAAGATAGTATTTCTAAAGAAACACCATGTCTGACTCACATTGCCTCTGGCTTGAACACAGATGAGCACATATAAAATAGACATGCAGCTCGCTTGCATAGGGACCAGCAGTTACACCAATCTAGAGCAAAACCTAGATTGTTTTCCTTACTTGCCAGATGAACTCCTAAACTTATCAAATTTAGTTCAATATTATTCTTACAATTGCCATGTATGTATAATAGATAACTTTCCATGTCTGAAGTGTCCCCAATTAAAATTGAGGAAACATAGAACATGGGGAAAAACTATGAACAGAGAACTCATATAACAATTATAAATATATTTACTCTTCAGCCCAACCATCAAACTTCTAGGAATTTACCCTAAAGATACACCTTAATAGTGTAAAAACACATATGCACAGTTTATTCATCACAGCATTGTTTGTGATGACAAAATATTGGAACCTACTCATGTGACCAAGTACTGGAGATTGGTGAATAAACTAGGCTATATATGCAAATGGATACCCTGCAGCTGTAAAGAATCCTGAGAAATAGCTCTGTGGGTTGGTATGGGGTGGATTTCCTGGATATTTTGTTAAATGAAAAAAAGAAAAAGGCAAATAATATTTATTGTGTATTAACTTTTATGAAAGGAAAAGCAATGAAAAATATGTATATATTATTGAAGCAATTCTGAAAATATTTAAATATAGAATATATAGAGCCAATGAGTAAATGTGTTGATAGTGTCAGGAGCGTTGGTCCTTACTATGAAGAAAGTAAGACATATATAGGGAATAGCCAAAAACAAGAGGGAAGCTCATTAAAAGTATTTGATGTAAATATGTACATGTGTGTATATAAAGCTACACATATGTTAAATGCAATTTATTTATTTATTTATTTATTTATTTATTTTATTTCCTGCCTCTGCCTATCAACTGAGTCTAGAAACAAAGACATTCCAGTAGTGATGAGCGTACCTAGTGCAGACCTTAGTTACTAATATCATTATCCACTAAAAGGAATTAGATCTGCTTGGAAAAATTATATTAGGTTTGGTCAAATAAGGTACAACTTAAGTTTGAAACATCTATTCATATCAGAACAAAAGACAGAAATGATAGGTAATGGCATAAATGTTACAAGATCCAGCTAGAAAAATTTATATTGGCCATATCTGGACAAGTTGAGCATAAAAATAATTAAGGTGTTCAGCCGATGTTGCTCAGTGGTTGAGCTTCCACCTCTGAACCAGGAGGTCACGGTTTGATTTCCAGTCAGGAAACATGCTCGGATTGTGGGCTTGCTCCCCAGTGGGGGCGAGCAGGAGGCAGCCGATCAATGATTCTCTCTCATCATTGGTGTTTCTATCTCTCTCTCCCTATCCCTTGCTCTCTGAAATCAATAATATACCATATATATATATTATTATTATATATATGGTATATATAATAATATACCATATATATATTTACATTAAGGACAGTAATTAATTACAAACCTTTAGAAGTAATAGGCATCCTAAATCTGTAGAGATGATATATAGATAAGTAGGTAGATAGATATTGGGGAAATATAGATAGATATAATAAATAGGTAGATAAAGTAGGAGAGAAGACAAGACTCTTGCTTAATTAGAATGCCAAATTCTGAGTGGTAAATGTGGAAGGTATGCTGGAATAAGAAAGTCATACTATTCCAACCATCACAGTAAATACCAGTCTGGCATGTGACATCCATGCACATTAAAACTGGGGTATTAGAAGGATTTGTATGATATGTAGAGTATTTGTATGGTCTTAAAGTGTCTCCCACAAATTAGACAACACCTTGATCAAAATTAAAATCCCCAGGGAGAGGCAGATAAACAATGTGTGCCTCCAGATGTGATGGATTGAGGACTCAACATCATGCTGGTAATATCCCACTAGGACTGTGTAAATGGATTGAATCTACTATGAGGACGTCACTTAAACCCAAAATGAGAATATTCTATGAGGACCATTCTACTAAAAATGAAGGGTGTAGGGTACATTTCAAAACTGTCAATTTGATAAAAGACAATGAAGAGCTAAGGAATTATTCTAGGTCGAAGAAGATTTGTAAAAATGACATCATCAGGAAATATGTGATCCTTCCTTGCATCCTATCCTGATGGGAAAAAATACTATAAAGGCATCATTGTGTCAGTGGACAAAATTGGGATATGGAAGGTTGATTATAAAGTTACCAATTTCAGGAAATTTAACATTGATATTTGCTAAAATATAATTATACACTTCATAACTTATGTCCATATTTTAAAAATATAAAAATGCAGCAGTAAATCGACATGATATGCAATTTATTCTTAAGTGGTTCAGAAAAGAAAATTGTGAGTGTGTGTGTGTGTGTGTGTGTGTGTGTGTGTGTGTGTGTGTAGGGAGAAGGAGAGGGACAGAAAAAGAATCATGAAGCGCACAGCACCAAGCAAAATAGGAGATTCTGAATAAAGAATCGAGGGTATACAATGTCTGATAGCCTATTCATGGTAGTTTTCTCTAAGTTCAAAATTATTTCTAAAGAGGAAGTAAAAGAAGTATTTTTAAAAATTTCCCTTGAAATGCAGTATTATAAACACATTATTTTTATTGATGTTTAAACAGGGTATTCTTTCAAACCCAGATGCCTTTTGAGAGTATGTAAACATACTTTCCTCAATTTGGATGTTGAAACCTATATCAGTATGTTTAATTGTCTCTGTCACAGTAACTGGATGAGAGCTGATGTCCAGAAGTAATTAGAGATTGAATGTGATAAGTTATGGGAAAAGAAATTACAACACGAGCAGTGAGTGAGGGGCCACGGGAGGGACAGTGTGCAATGAGAACTGCCTGAATTGACAGCAGGAGGTGGGACACGAGGAAAATTCCCCGGCCTCCCCCCACCACCCCTCACCAACTATCAACATACAGTGTTCGCTGGGGACTAATCCTGATGGAAATAAAGGTCAATGTAGCTTTTTTATGCTTAGTTTTATATCATATGCTCAAAAATGCAACAAAAATAAAACTATTTATTCAGAACATGACACTTTCAAAGCATATATATTCAACAGGATTTTTAGGGTAAAGGGGGTGATAGTAGTTTGCTGAAATTCCTGGATTGTACCCTCAGGCATGAACTCCAAAATACCAAGTCACACTTATCAGAGTGAATTTGAAAGTGGAGAGAAATAAAACAGATGAAATTAGCTTTGAACAATCAATATTTCACAAACATCTGTAGGAAGAGGCACTATGGGCTGAGACTGAAGAAAATAAATCACAGTTAGATCTTGTTCTGGAAAAATCCCTGAGATCTACATTGGATAGCTTTCTCTTGATGGAAGGATACTAATTATTCTCTGGAAAGAGTTTTCAGACAAATATAATCTACAAATTTTCTGCATTCATTTATTCTGTTCAGATATCAAAAAGAACATGCCTCAGTGAGTGAGAAATAGATTTATATTTAAGGATAACTAGGTATACATTTTTCTGTAATCAAGTATAAATATTTTCTTCTTTCCCTACTAACTCTGAGATTCATTCACATAAGGTGATCTATTTTTAAAATGGTTAACTACTCTGTGTTTAAAAATATCGTCTGCTCAAGGTAGTCGTATTTATAAATAGCATAATCTACTTTTTGATATTTTTATTATGATAATTTAAACTTATTGCTTAATATTCCTCTCCTTTGGATAGATTTTGTTGAACATTATTTATTTTATATAATGTTGTACATGGCTGCATAAATGCCGTTCAACCCTTATACATTTGGAAAACCAGGGAGAAGCCAACATTGAGAAAACGATATTTTGAAGATGCCTCTCTAAGAATGAACTCTTGAAAGCTACACAAGTTTTGCATTTACATATAAGAGGAAAACTCCAGAAAAAAAAAGAAGACCAAAATGCTGACACAGTACGTGGATTCAGATAAAATGAGTGAAATGATATGAAAAAGCAATTGAGATTGAGTGTAAAGTTTGAGGCAATTTCTAGAAAATTACATTAGATTTTGTTTTAAAATCTTCAAAATGGAATATGGGCACCAAGAACATGGTCTGTCTCCTTGCTTAATAGATCAGGAACACATGTGTTAACAGAATAAGACCAGTACAGCATCATACGTTAACTCTTATAGCTACTGAAGGAGATCGAGTGTTTTAAAAATCACTAAAATCAAATCCTAGGTCTAATTCTGACCCTGACACCTTACCCAGGCACCAAACTCAATGCCTACACCAGTCCTAACCCTAACCTGTAGTTGCCTTATAAGTATATATTTGAACTTCAATCCAACTTCAATTCTCTAATAAAAACCCAGTCATGTAACAAGAAAAAAACATGTAACATCTATTTAATATATTATGATCACTTAAATATTAATGTACTCATTTCTTATTGACCTTAACTATAATTTGGAAGAACTCTATTATTTAAAGAATAATCAAGTCAAATGGAACACAAAAATGAAAGTCATTTCTCAAATCACATTATTGACAAAATAGTTATTTAAGTGTAAGTAGAAGCAAATTGTACTGTAGAATATATTATTTTAGAATAGCAATTACCAACAGATCTTCCCATATAGTAACATGATTAAATTAAGATGTATATTAAGGTTGATAGGATTATAAGTGTCCTTTTTTTCTCTTTTATTCATTATATTTTGTTACATAATCAGTAAGAATTCCTAGTATTAATTTTTTCCCCTGAAAAAAATCAAGAAATTAGTGATGCGGGAGAAGCCCGTGTCCCTTTCTTCCTGGTCACACAGCCTTATTTGCGGCCTCCTTTGCAGTTAGGCTCAGAATGTAAATCCTTGCAGCCAATGGAATGTGGGGAGTAATCACTTTGCTCCCATGGAGCCCCACACTCTCTACTCCTCTCTCTGCCAGCCAGGGGCAGTGGAGCCCCAATATGAGATGGCTGGACTTTACATCCTTGCCTCTCTCTACAGCCCATCCCACATTCATACATTAAATCCTATCTCATGTAACCTATTCTGAGGCACAACTTTAGAAAGTCTCTTTTGTTTCATCTCATCTCATCTCATCTCATCTCATCTCATCTCATCTCATCTCATCTCATCTCATCTCATCTCATCTCATCTCATCTCATCTTCACTCTAGATCTTCTCTTTAGCATATAAATAAGCATTTATTTCTTTGGACTTTGAAAAACCATCTTGATCCCCACCAGGATCTATTCCTTTGTTCTCCTTTGTTTCAAAAATTTCTCAAGAAAAGTTTTGACCTGCTCTGTTCAATTCTCTTCCATTCTCAGACTACTTGAGTCTGCCTTTAACTCTCACTTTCACAATTGTATTTCATCTGCCTTCACAATTTAATAGAGTTGAACTCTTCCTCTTTCATGATATACTTTCTGCAGTTTCTGGGCACCAACCACATTCTTTTGGGTTTCTGCATACTTAATTTGTTGTTCCCTTTCAGTCTCTTATATATATATATTTTTTTCTTGTAACCAGGATTTTTTTTTAACTGTTGGAATACTCCAGAAATCAGTCTCTGATTTTCTTTTCTTTTTTTTTTTTTACCTTTTTTTATTGTTTTAAGTATTACAAATAGTAGTACATATGTCTCCTTTTTTTCCCCCATTGATCTCCCCCCGACCTCCCGTACCCCCCAGTACATGCCTTCACCTGCCCACCCTCCCCCCCGCCCCAGTGTCTTATATCCATTGGTTGTGCTTATATGCATGCGTACAAGTCCTTCGGTTGGTCTCTTACAGCCCCCCTCACCCAACCTCCCCTGTCTTCCCAATGTAGTTTGACAGTCTGTTCAATGCTTCTTTGCCTCTGTATTTTTTTCCCACCATTTCTTTCCTTTAAAAAGTTTTGCCTTTGCAGACTAGAAATAAACATAACAAAACAAGATAAAACAAAAAAAATGTTTGAGTCCCAATTTCAATGTCCAACAGTTCTGAGTCCCCGTTTCAATGTCTAACAGTTCCTTATGTGTACATGTCAGCAATGATATCTGGATGGTGGGCACATGTTGGCAATGCAGGTCCGACCCTCTCTGGTTTGGTCCTAGGTAACCTGCAGCGGTGCACAGTTGCTGACTGCTCGCGTGGCAAGGCGTTGTCAGCGTCTTCCATCTCTGGACTGTTTTTTCCTCTTGTCTTAGTGGTTGGAGCACACCTGTCAATTCCTCTCTATTGCAGGAATCCATCTGGTCTTGGGGTTGTTTTCTGAAAATATACAAATGTATTCTCGACCACAAGTTAATAAAGGAATCTTTTCTATATAATTGATTTGGGATCCTTTTTATATTTGTTCAAACAATTTTCCTTTGTCTTATTTAGACACCATGTGTGTTTTTAATGGCCGTCTTGCTGTTAGCATTGCAAATGAAACTTAATTTGGTAAAGTAAAAATTTTCTAGATGTAATTTACTTATAGGATATTTTTCCTTACATGATATTGCCCTACTACCCCCCCCTTTTTTTTTTATTAATGGAGGTTTTTGTAAATTTTATAATGCTGTCTTGATAACTTTAAATTTATTCAGCCTAGCATCTGGAATGCTCAGGGTCCACTCAAGAATGCAAATAATCCTTCCCACTAATATTTACAGGGTAAACTAAGATTGTTGGTAGAGTAGTAAATTTGACAGTAAAATAGTAATCGAGTTTTCAGATTAATTTAAATAGGCTATTTGAAATAAGTGAATATTCAAGTAAAGTTAATTGTACTGGACAAAAAGCTGTTCTTAAATTAATAACTAAAATTTCTATTGGTAGTTCATCTCATGGTAAAATTCCTGAATATGCAATGAACCTAAAGCAGTCATATGTGTGAGCAAAAAAAAAAAAAAAAAAAATTAAATTTAAAGTTATCAAGACTGCATTATAAAATTTACAAAAACCTCCATTAATGATTTTCTTTTCTTTCCATCTTCACTCACTTACTTCCTTGGAGATTCCAGTCTTTGAAAGCAGATATTTCTCTTCTCCATAGCTCATTTGCTTTTAACTCCACTATTCTGGGTGATTAGTACAAAAAATTGGAATTGTTATTGACTTCTTTTTTAATTTCATATATCATATACCATCTATTAGAACATCCTATTGCTCAACCTTGAAAGTATTTCCAAAATCTTACTACTTATTGCCTCTCTGGTCTGAGACACCACCTATTTCTTGAATGATCATACGAACTTCCACCGACCTCTCTATTTCTATCCCTGTCCCCTTATGCACAAGCAACCACAATTTAAAAAAAAAAGTATATAAATTAGATCATGTAACCACTCTGCTGCTCAGAACCCTGCAGTTATTCACCATTTTGCTCAGAACCCTGCAGTTATTCACCATTTTACTCAGAGTAAAAGCCAATGTCCTTATTGTTGCCTAAAAGGCTCTATAAGACCTGATTCCCTGTTACTTCTCTTATCTCAACTACTCCTCTCTTTATTCAGTCAGGTACTGACTCACTCATCCTGGAACACTACAGAAATCCCATTGCTTCAGGGTTTTTGAACTGGATATTTCATCTACCCAGAATATTGTTTCCTCATATATCCCGTTGACTAACTCTCACTTGTGTTCATGTATTTGCACAAATGTTTCTTTCCCAATAAAGACAATCTAATGCATTATTTTTAATTCTGTTGTCTATATACACCTATTCCCAAGCACTCATAATCACCCTTCAATTACTCTACTCTCTGAACAATTTCACAGCAACTTTGGCTTTTCATTGTATTATATAATTTACTTAAATATTTTGTTTTGATTTATTTATCTAGAATTTAAACTTTGTAAGAGTTGGAATTTTTTTAAACTAGTATATGCTGAGTGACTGGCTATAACAGTCTTTGATACGTGATAGACACTAAAATATTTGTTGAATAATTATTGGGATAGAAAAAAGACTGTTTACAGAAAAATAATTTTATCCTAGCCTTTATCCAGCTGTTCTTTTGTTGAGGTAATGTTATTCTATAAGACTAATATCTAGATTAGTACATTAATTTTACTTAGAGGACTTCAACTTTATCTTCTGGGTTTATAGTAAGTGGGAAAAGTGATGTTTATATCTATCAGTACCCATATGCCTCTCTCTCTATTTCTCTCTCTTGACAGGTAAATAGATAGATAGTAGATAGAGTAGTTGAGAGATAGATAGATAGGTAGATATGTCAGAAAAGAATGTATGCAATCTTGGATTTAGTGTGAGAAACCTACCATAAACTATGTCTTTCTAAATAATTTTCAAACCTCAGGCATAGAAAATATAGTTATTACTTTAGGAACAGCTTTTTGTCCAGTACAATTAAATTTTATTGAATATTTACTTATTTCAATTAGCCTATTTAAATTAATCTGAAAACTTGATTACTATTTTACTGTCAAATTTAATACTCTACCAACAATCTTAGTTTATCCTGTAAATATTAGTGGAAAGGATTATTTGCATTCTTGAATAGGCCCTGAGCATTCCTAGTGCTAGGCTGGATTTAGATATAGGGCAGCTGCTGTCGGCCAAGCCTCTGTGTGTTACCTGGGTCCCAATCTGAGCTGGGCCAAG
Organism: Corynorhinus townsendii; assembly: GCA_026230045.1. Lineage (NCBI taxonomy): Eukaryota > Metazoa > Chordata > Mammalia > Chiroptera > Vespertilionidae > Corynorhinus > Corynorhinus townsendii. The sequence continues at coordinate 136,438,647 of JAPDVU010000004.1, forward strand.
TCTCTGTCTGCCTAGGACCAAACCAGAGAGGGTCAGACCTGCATTGCCACCATGTGCCCACCATCCAGATATCATTGCTGACATGTACACATAATGAACTATTTGACATTGAAACAGGGACTCAGAACTGTTGGACATTGAAATTGGGACTCAAACATTTTTTTGTTATTATATGTTTATTTCCAGTCTGCAGAGGCAAGATTTTTTAAAGGAAAGAAATGGGGGTGGGGAGTGGGGGGAATAGATACAGAGGCAAAGAAGCATTGAACAGACTGTCAAACTACAGCAGGAAGGCAGGGGAGGTTGGGGGCGGGGACTGTAAGAGATCAACCGAAGGACTTGTAAGCATGCATATAAGCATAACCAATGGATACAAGACACTGTGTGTGTGGGGGGGTGCGGGCAGGTGAATGCATGTACTGGGGGATAGGGGAGGCCTGGGGGAGGTCAATGGGGGAAAGAAAAGGAGACATATTTACTACTATTTGTAATACTTCAAACAATAAAAACAAACAAACAAACAAAAAATCCTCAGGCATAAGCAATATCTTTATGAACGATTTAGAGAAAAAATGTGCCACATACCCATTCCCCTGCATACTCTAACTCCACCTCTGGTTCACTCCAGATCAGTGGAGAGGGTTGACGAAGATCAAAGGAAACTTGCAATTTCTGGTATATAGGGAACAAGAATAAAAAGATCAGAGTCCACAGGTTTGAAACAAAAATGGATATCTAGATGAGGTGTGTACCAGATAGAAAATGGATGTTCAAGCTCTAGAGAAAGATCAGAGCTAAAAACAGAGCTATGAGAGCCATAAACCATGTGTGATCAATGGAGAGGAAAAGATTATATGTGGTTACTCAGTGAGCCAATAGCAAGAGAACCAAGAGCCAATGAAAAATCCAAGGGAAACGTCTACTAGTAAATTCAAGTGACAGGCTGAACTTAGGGAAAAATTAAAGCAAAAATTAAAGCAAAACAAAAACATAGTCAGAAATATTAGGAAAACCAGCATACAGTGGGGGAGCAGAGTCAGTTACTGCAAGAACATTAGACCTTCCGAGGTGGTTCATGGCCAAAATTTAAAACAGGATTTTACATAGAATAATGCCTAGAGAAATCACTTTAATACAAGTATATGTTGAGAATTCATTTATTTAACAAATATTTATAAAGCTTAATCTTACTGTACGAAGGGTACAATGAACAATGGGGATTTAAAAAGATATTGTCTCTACTTTCATAGTGATTACAACTAATTTGAATATAAAGGTGTGATTATAATACTTTAAAATTTAATTGGGGATGAAGTGATAAAGGGGGGGCAGAGAGAGAGAAACAAGAAAACAAAAGGGGGAAAGAGGGAGGAAGAGAGAGAAGACGGGGTAGTCAAGAAGGTTGTTTTAAAATAGGGAGGATGTTTTCTTACTTTTCTTTTTTATAGGTTAGAAAAAAGTTGAACATGTTTGTAGACTAAGAGCAGGAGTCTGTGGCAGGGATCTGAGGCTGATAAAGGTTGTGGCTGGAGACAAGGGTATTTCCATATGTAGAGAGGCTACCAGGTGCCAGGCACTGTGCCATATACTACTAGTATTTGGTTTTATAAAAGTTCTAAAACAGCCTGCATATTCCAATAAGCCTATAAACTAGAGAAGAGCATACTTATCTGGAAGATATTTTACTTGTAATCATCCCTATGAAGACTGAAGAGAAAAGAAGATGCTCTATTAAAATACTAGTATATGGAAATAAACATTAGTCAGGTATCTTACTTTTAAATATATTTTCTAAATAAATAAACACCTAAGTTTATTTAGAGAATCTGTGTGTTTTTTGTTTGTTTGTTTTTATCTTCATCCACGGATATGTTTTTACACCAATTTTAGAGAGGGAGGAAAAGAGGGGGAGAGAAAGAGAGAGAAGCGAGAAACTTTGATATGAGAGAGACAGATTGATGGGTTGCTTCCTGCATGTACTCACCCTGACTGGGGATAGAATATGACACCTAGGAATGTGCTCTGATCAGGAATCAAACCCACAACCTTTTGGTGCTCCGGATGATGCTCCAGCCAACTGAGCAATCGTCTAGAGCTAGGATATTTGTTTAAACAAATACAAAACATTTCTTGAGACATAAAATATAATACGTTATTATCATTGTGGTATTTTTGGTCCAATACAGTATATCAGAGTCATAAAGATAGAATTAGCCCCAAGACAATAAAGACTTCTGAAAGGCAAAAAGGTGAATAACCATGATGCATATTGGCATTTGTGTGTGTGTGTTTCTCTCTTCTCATTGACTACCAGCTCCCACTCTAACCATTGATAATAAATGGTAGGCTGTAGTTTTTTTCTTATTTTTGCATTATGTGGATATCCATTGTAGTTTATTTTCACATTTTTCTTAATCTTTCATTTTCTTAAATAGATCTTAGAATTCAAAAATTTAGTGATTATCTTATATAATGGACTGCTTTCTTAAGTGCCCTATAATTTTATAAAATGGCTTTATTTGACAAAATTGACAGAAAGCATTTAGTAAAGAGTAAAGTCTTCTACTAGAATATAATTGCTATTAATAATAGTATTCTAATTAAGCCTAAATTTCTGATACCCGGAGATGGTGAGTCTATCTCTAAGCATGAGGTAACTATGACGATCACTTCCTAATTTAAAAACTATAATCAGAAGAATATTGACATTTAGTGATATCATTTAAAAACATGAAAACAGCTGAAATATTCTGTGGCCCTGATATTTCTTCTTTAGCAAGGTCATCAGGGTGGCATTACATTGTTTTACCTGCCTACATGAAATGACCAAAGAACAAAATTGTATCGGGTCAAATGAAAAGCCAGTGGTTTTACTAGTATATCACTTACTGGAGTTTGGAATTCAGATGCCTCATAAATATTTAAAAGGTAAATGTGTTTAGCAATCTGCATATAGATGGATAATGATAATGCTTGAGACCTTGGCAAATCAATTAACCTCTGGGCCTTTGATTTTGAATTAAGCGTTATTATTTATTGGCAATTGTGTGACCATTCTAATTAAAAAGCACTTTCCGACCCTTTTAATTATTCATTCTGTAAAGCATCCTCTTGTGGATAAGCCTAACATGCCTATTTTATCAGTTAGTGTATTGGGGAAAATAAACATAAAATAATTGATCTGGGACAAAGTCCATGGCATCATAGAAGATAAAACTCTTCCTCCCTACCAGTTCTTTGGATTACTCATTCATATTAGAACAATTTAACCTCTTTTAATTAATTTTCTACTTTAAGATGTTAATTTATATTTTGAAAATATTTGATATATTAAATAAGTCCTTTACTTAAATCTTAGGTTATATTCCAAACATAATGTTCAGATTTTGTAACATTAAAGAAGCTATGGGCCCTGGCCAGTTGGCTCAGTTGGTTAGACCATTGTCCCCATATGCCAAGGTTGCATGTTTAATCCCCAGTCAGAGCACATACAAGAATGAACCAATGAATGTATCAATAAGTGGAATCACAAATTGATATTTCTCTCTCTCTCTCTAAAAATCAATCAATAAATTAAAATAAAGCAAAGAAGCTATGATATCTGGACCTTTCCTAATGATAGTGAAAGTGAAAAGATTAGGTATTTTGGTAATTTTTGCATCATAGTGTATTGTCCCTTGAAGAAACAGTGATGAATCACTTCCTATCCTATATAATAAAATCTTATCCTATATAATAAAAGCCTAATATGCTAAGTGACCGACTGTTCATTCATCCTTTTAAGCAGTCACTATGACGGGCACTGACCACCAGGAGGCAGACGCTCCAACAGGTAGGTTAGCTTACTTCTGGGGTCCATCCAATTGGAACTGGGCAAGATGGACCAGACATACACTGGAGCCCTCCCATAGTCCCTTCCTACCTCCCGCGGTCCCTCCCTGGCTGGCTGACCCTGATTTGGACTGGGCAAGACAGACACGCCCTGGAGCCAACCTTCCACAGTCCTGCAGTCCCTCCCCAGCCTCTAAAATATTTCTTCTAGTTAATTTCCTTTCAATGTGCATGAATCTGTGCACTGGGCCTCCAGTCTAAAAATAATAACACTCAATGCAACACATTCAGTTTCCTTATGAATGGGAACTGGTATTTATTCAAAGTACTTGCATCTGAACATTGGGGGAAAGATATGATGATGCTTGGCTGTCTATCAGAGACTTTACAGCAAACACTGAAAGGTTAAAGCAGATGCTATTTTTATTTTTTATATGAAGATTTTTTAAACTTAACTTGGCTAGGAATTAAAAATTTTGTGAAGCATACACATGCACTCATATTTTTGCACTTGTATGCAACTATGTATATAAACATGGCCCTGACTACATGGCTGTGTGGTACAATATGGCAGAGGCTCTGGGGTACAATTTGGGTATTCTAGTACCTTCAATTATTAAACCATCACAAACTGACTCAGAAATAAAGCAGTGTTGTACTCACACTTGTGCTTGAGTGAACTTACTGCATGCAGATTTTTACTTACTTATTTTTTATTGTATGTAATGGTCATATACATTGATCTTAAATATGGAAAAAATTAATGAACTTTTTAAATGAGGTTCTGATTAATATATTTTTTCTAAAAATATTTTTTACTACTTGAAAAATCCTTTCTTAGATCAATAGTCATGTGAAAATGTAATGTGAGCAGTGAGCTTAAATTTCCGAGAGAAGCACTGACTTAAAAATTTACATTTTGAAATATTTAAACATTTCTTTTAATAGTAGGCACTTATGACTGTACTGAAAAATGATTTCTTTTTGTTCAAACATATACTAGTATATACCTTAAGAAAATAAAGTGAAAGGAGGAGTTTCATTACATTATTAGATAATTGTTTGCTTATGATTTTTATCTGCCATGACATAAGCATAATAACAAAAACTTTTTTTTCAGTATGGATGGATAATTATCAACAGCAGATAATTGTCCAAGATAGGACATATGTCTTTCATATGCCTCTGTTCTTTAATTAAAATATTAGTCAAATGTCCACAAGGTATTTCCACAGTCAACTTATAAAATGAGAATCGCTTCAATTCAAAAGTACTAATTAAAGGTAGAATGTGATTCAGTGAAAGTCACTGATGGTTCATTAAGGGAAGAATTATCAGAATTGAATGAAAATATGTAATGCATACGATCCTAATGAGAGAATATGCTATTTTCTTTCCTCCCCTGTTACTAGACATTTACCAACAAAGTGTTTAACCTTGAGAAAAATCAAAGAAGCTTTCCTGAGCACATACCATTTCTCAAATACTAAGCTAGGCAATTTAGGATTTCTAAAGATAGTTTGGTGATAAAATACTTGCTAGTATTTCCTTGTAGACTAATTAAGGAGAAAGACATTAGTTTATACAAGAACTAATGGCCCAGTGCACAAAATTCGTGTACATTAAAAGGGGATTAATTAGAGGAAATAATTTAATATTGCTATTTGCCCTTTCTCTATAATAGAAGTGTCAGAGATGAAAGAAAATTAGTAAAATGTATATGAAAACCTTCCTCCTGTCAGAGTCTGGGGCACACCATGGGACCCAGAGTCAAGTCCCTGCCCACTCACACCCGCCTCAAAATCACATGAGATCCAGACCCGGCCACCCACCCCCCACATTGGGCTAGATCCAGACCCGGCCAGTTCCACCCTCATCAAGCCCCCCCCCCCCCCCGGCAGGGGATGTAGCCTCAGGTCCCCTGGCCTGGCTCCAGGATGGGGGGCGTGGCCTGAGGTCCCCCAGCCCAGACCAGGGCAGGGGGGCATGCCTTAAGGTCCTCCGACAAGCCCCGCCATGTGTGGGACATGGCCTGAGATCGCATGTCAAGCCCCGCTGGGTGGGGGGCATGGCCTGAGGTCCCCCATCAAGCCCCGCCAGGGAGGGGCATGCAGCCTCAGGTCTCATGTCAAGCCCTGCTGTGCTGGGGGTGCACCTTGAGGTCCCCCGTCAAGCCCCGCTAGGTGGGGAGCACGGCCTGAGGTCCCCTGTCAAGTCCCGCCAGGCAGGAGGGTGCATGCAGCCTCAGGTCCCCTGGCCTGGTGCTGGGGCAGGGGGTGCAGCCTGAGGTCCCCTGTCAAGCCCTGCCAGGCTGGGGGTGCGGTCTGAGGTCCCCCGGCCTGGTGCTGGGGCTGGGGGAGCAGCCCGAGGTCCCCATCAAGCGTCGCTTGGTGGGGGGCATGGCCTGAGGTCCCCCAGCCTGGTGCCAAGGTGGAAGGCATGGCCTGAGGTCCCCTGTCAAGCCCTGCTGGGTGGGGGGTGTGGTCTAAGGTCCCCTGGCCTGGCACTGGGATTGGGGGAGCAGCCTGAGGTTCCCTAGCCCAGCACCAGGACAGGAAGCGCACCTTGAGGTCCCCTGTCAAGCTCTGCCAGCTGTGGGGCACGGCCTGAGGTCCCCTACCAAGCCCCACCGGGGTAGGGGAGGGAGTAGCCTCAGGTCCCTGCTGATTGCTTGTTAAGGCTCCTTATGGGAACTTGGCCTCAGCTGTGGGTGCATCCATCTTTGTGATGGAGTGATGGTCAATTAGCATATTCTCTCTTTATTAGATAGGATGGGCGCACTAATCCAAAAATAAGACTGCCTTAAACAAAACCTCTTTTTAATTTCTTTTTCTTCTGTCTTTTTGCCCCTGTTGCTAATTATTTGATGTTGTTGTTGAAGCTATAGTATTTTATTTCCTTCTTTTTAGAATTTAAATACTCTCAACATTTTTGGTGGTTACTATTTGACATTTTAAAATGTGTATCTTTCTTAATATGGAATGTGGTTCCATATGCTTACATTCATCTGTATCGATGTAGAGCCTTAGTATATTTCACCTTTTTAAAAAATATATGTTTTTATTTATTTCAGAGAAGAAGGGAGAGGGAGAAAGAGATGGGAACATCAATGATAAGAAAGAATCATTATCATCTGCCTCCTGCACATCCACTGGGAATGGAGCCCACAACCCAGGCATGTGCTCTGACTGGGCATCAAACTGAGACCTCCTGGTTCATGACTATATACTCAACCACTAAGCAACATCAGCCAGGCCTTATTTTACTTTCTTAATGAAAAAAAACTGGTGTGGATTCAGGCTACTGTGTCTAAAATGGGTGCACAAATGCAAGGAAAGTACAAGAAAAAAGTAAAATCTTTAAGGAAATGAAGAGTCTAAACTTTAAATGTTAGGTAATTCTATATATTCCTTTGTAATTTAATTATATTTTTATTGTTTTCAAAATAATTTCTTACATTATAGTTCATGTTTTAGTGCATGATACATTTAAAAAGAGTTAATATTTTGGAAATTATATAGGAAAATAGGCTAAGTTGAATTCCTGTATATAGCAAAGCAAATACTAATTTATTAATTATTGACACTATTTTGTGCCAAATAAGAAAGCAATTAGTAATAGTATTAACATTCTCTTTTAAGTATTTCAAAGTTAAAATAAAATAAAATGTTACATTATTTATTTGTGATGTAAAGGTAGACCCATGACATTATGAATAACTGGCCTGCAGAAAACCTTTGGCTGAAGGAATAAGAGGGGGTTGAAATCTCAGATATGCTTCACTATGCAACTATACAATAGTTAATTTATGCCCTTTAAACTAATTTAACTTTTGGAAATAAAGTTTGTAGAAATTCGTGTACTTACTTAAAGATGTCTTTATAAATGTTCATGAAACATTATTTGTAATAGAACAGGGTTGAAAACAATTGTCCATCAATAAAAGGTGTATGAAATATGTTACAGTATATGCATATGATGGAATATGATGTAACTGATCAAAATAAATGAAGAAGATGTGTAGGTACCACAATATAAACATAATCTTGATATAGTCTTAATTAGAAAAAAGTTGTAATGTATTACATTATATGATTTTCTAAACATAAATTATTTTATCTTTATATGCATATAAAAATCTGGTAGGCTATATGAAAAACTATTTTTTTTAATGTCCAATATTTTTTTATTGTTTTAAGTATTACAAATAGTAGTACATATGTCTCATTTTTCCCCCCCATTGACCTCCCCCTGACCTCCCCTACCCCCCAGTACATGCCTTCACCTGCCCGTCCTCCCCCCCGCCCCAGTGTCTTGTATCCATTGGTTGTGCTTATATGCATGCGTACAAGTCCTTCGGTTGGTCTCTTACAGCCCCCCTTGCCCAACCTCCCCTGTCTTCCTAATGTAGTTTGACAGTCTGTTCAATGCTTCTTTGCCTCTGTATCTTTTTCCCACCATTTCTTTTCTTTAAAAAGTTTTGCCTTTGCAGACTAGAAATAAACATATAATAACAAAACAAAACAAAACAAAAAAATGTTTGAGTCCCAATTTCAATGTCCAACAGTTCTGAGTCCCAATTTCAATGTCCAACAGTTCTGAGTCCCCATTTCAATGTCCAACAGTTCCTTATGTGTAGTCAGCAATGATATCTGGATGGTGGGCACATGGTGGCAATGCAGGTCCGACCCTCTCTGGTTTGGTCCTAGGTAACCTTCAGCGGTGCACAGCTGCTGACTACTCTTAAGCATTAAATAAATATTTTTATACAGGAATATTAATATATTTTAAAACAAGTATGAGTTGATTCCATAACCATTAAAAAAATAATTCCCATGTAGAAAACAAAGGCTCCTTATTCTCACTCAAACTGACTCAAAGGTATATGCATTACATGTTCTGCAGTCATAATTTCGTTTCCATTTTTTTCTAAGAATATGAAAAGAACCAGTATTTTCGACATTACATTAATAAAGGAGTCATGATTAAAAACAACCATTTTAATATATATTTAACTATTCTAATGCTATCAAGAATTTCAATCATTCTTTACTATTTAAAGTAAATGAAATAAAAACTTCTAAGATTACAGTAGTTACTCAAATGTTTGCGATAAAAAGGAATGCCCAACACAGCTATATTATTTATTCAGTAAAAAGAAAGACAGACTACAAAAAGGATAATTTTCACAGAGTAAGTTATACATTATCTGGTTTAAAATAGATGGATAGATGGAATAATTCTAGAATGCTTTAAAATGGATTGTGAAATTTTTCATTGGGACACATCTATTAGGAGGGCATTTCAGAAGTGACTTCCTGTATATGTGATGAGTAAGTACCTTTTGATTGAAGATACTAGAACTGTTTAGTAGAGATTCCTTGTGGCATTTAATTCTTACTAGTTCTGTTTATTCATGCCACATTAGAAATAGACACTTTACCTCAGTCATCAAAGATGAGCTAGTGGGAATAGTTACAAATAAAGAAAGTTACCATATTTGGGGCACAATAAAAAATTGTGTTTTAAGGCAAGGACTTGAGGAACACTTACTAGGTATTTCCTTATTTGATGCCCTTTTCTGGATTATCTGGTTCCATAATAATCACATTAACATTTTATCCCTATTCTTATTATAATGTTTACAACAAATTATCTTTTCAATAAGATAGTTCATATGGGCATGTTCTTTTGCTATAATTAATATAATTTATGATTTAATTAAACGTATCCAAAATCATTGACAATAATTTAAACAGATTATATGGGGAAGCTAGAAATATTTAGGGTATTTTTCTTCTAATATGATTCATTGGTGTAAATAAGTTTAAACAAATAACACAGACATGTAACTCTTTTGCTTTGCAACTTGATATATCACGTATTGCTGGTCCCCAAAGAATTTCCTTCCTAATTATGTTTTGTTCTAGATAATATTAAAGTTCATTGACATTCCCATAATACACAACAGGATGACTGCATGAAAATTGCCTGGGAGCAATGTTGGCTAATGGGAAAATGCTAGCTTATATTAAAAAAGTACTCATTAAGGATACATCAATAGAAAAAAAAAAGTTAATTTTATTAGTACTTATCTGATTTCCCCTTTGGACAGGTTAAATTATTGTCTTCATTTTTTATACATTGAATTCTTCTTTGGTAGATACATCATCTATCGATATAAAACCAGGTATCACAAGGAAAAAGGTTAACAATATATTCTTCACCATTCCAAAAAAGAAAAATTTTTAAAAATATGTGCTTCAGCCTGGCTGGTGTGGCTACATGGTTGAGCATAGATCTATGAACCAGGAGGGCACATGCCTGGGTTGTGGGCTCAATCCCCAGTGGGGGGGAGGGTGCAGAAGGCAGCTGATCAATGATCAGTGATTTTCTTTCATCATTGATGTTTCTCTCTCTCTCTCCTTCTCCCTTCCTCTATGAAATCAATAAAGATATATTTTTTAAAATGTCTGTTTCAAATATACTTTCTTTTCTGCCTATGAAGGAAAGTTTGAAACTTTGAAAGCCTGTGACAGAATTCAGGCTTGGCTTACACTTTCATGTAAATCAACCCTGAGCTTCATGCTTGCTATTTTGTTTTCTTGTTAAAAAGGGATTCTAGAGGGCAGTGGGTTCCATGCAACTTAATTATAACTGTCAGTTGAAAGACCTACACAGACACTGTCAGTTATTGGGTTTCTTATCAAGCCAGTAATGTGGTACGGCTGTTGTACTAATAATGAAGTTTTAATTAGCTCTCAAAAATACAGAGAGCTTATTTAAGGCCTCCAAATTGAATAGTGCATGCTTAGCTGGAAGGCATGAATGGGGGCCAAACATATCCAACAACTGTCAAATACTTTGTATGCACATTAGTATATAATAGCTGGGAAGCTTAACATTTGTCTTAGAAGAACTGTGTGTATAAAATGTTCCAGGACTTTCTTTTATATACTTAAATGATGGTCTTAAGATTACTATTCTTTATTATCCTAGCAAATATGATAGCCGGGCCAAGGGTTCAATGTATCTGTTTATATGAGTGGCATTGTTGGGGAAAATACATTTTCACAAAAGTTTGAATTATCTTTGTTTAATTGGGAATAGTCTTTCTTCATAGTTATTCCAACATCACACTTATATTTACTTATAAACTCTTATTGCTTGTTCCCAAAAGCCTGACCTGTGTGAAATTGTGCCAGGCCCCTGGTTCCTAATCCTTGCGTCGCTCACAGACCCAAACATTTTAGTAATAGTTCATTGAAATTCCCACCACTGGAGAATTTTTTATGTATTTTCAATGCAGCTCCTGGAATTAGGCCAGGGCTTTCTACTCATGCTGTACACGATGTGTAATTTAAACTAATGTTACTGGAAATAACCCTTTCCACTCCTGCCTTCTCCTCCACACACACACACACACACACACACACACACACACACACACACACAGAATTTTAAGCAGGGCACCAATTTTGTCACAGTGAAAGGAGGAACTAAAATGAATTGCTACTGGAAAAGTAATATCTGTGTTATTTCTTCTCAGATCATCTCTTTTCATCAACCTGGTCTGGCTCTTATTTTAGTTTTTTTCAAGGGTGTGCTGTGTTTCACTGCTGCTGATAGGGGTGTTTGTGGAATGAGTGCATTAATTGATTACCCACTGTGCAGCAGCTTCTGTGGGTGGCTTAGAGTTAAATATGCATGCGGCTCAGAGGCTGCAGAGTGACCCTCTGGGGGTTGGAGGCAGGGATCCTGAGGCTTTGAATTTTGAATGAGAGTGGGTCCAGGGAATGGGAAATAGGGTGTGTGTGTGTGAAGAATTGTAAACTCAGAGATCAGCACGTATAGCTTGTGTGGGGAACCACAGGTGTTTCCTATGCTCCTATCACAATGTACATGAGCGTCAGGACAAAGGCCCAAGGTATGATTACAGTGGAGGTTAGTGACTATCAACTTCAGAGGACCAAGGTCATGTCCTGTTCATACATGTTTTTTGTTTTATTTGTGGGGGTGGTTGTGTGTTTTTGTTCAAATTTGGGACACTAATGACTTCTTTTCAAATTCATGATTGAAAAGCCACATAATTATTGGGGGGGGGGATAGAATATTTTCTTTTGACATTGCTTTAAAAATATTGCTTATACACCCTGGCCTGTGTGGCTAGATGGTTGGAGCGTTGTCCCATACACTGAAAAGCTGCAGGCTCAATTCCCAGTCAGGGCACATACCCAGGTTGTGGGTTTGGTTCCTGGTCGGGGCACGTGCAGGAGGCAACTAATTGATGTTTCACACATCAGAGTTTCTCATTCTCTCTCTCCTTCCTCTCTATAAAATCAATTTAAAATAATAACAAATAATAAAAATATTGCTTACAAATATTATTTTCTAGGAAATATGGCTTATTTTATGCACCTCATAGGTTAGGGTTTGGAGGGGATGGCAAATTAAGTCAGGACTTTAAAAAAAAAGAACAACTCTAACACACACATTTCAGGAGAACTGAACGAGACAGGAAGTTTTATTGGTGAAGGGTTAATTCAATGCCCATCTCCCCCTCTCTGAGTACCATTGCTGCTGTTGTTAATAAGACTATGCCAGCCCTGAGACTATGTTAGGAATGGATGATCTAAGCAGGAGTTAGGAGTCAGTGAACTTTTGAAAGACTCTGCCATTTCTCTTTTTAACTTCACCCTCTGAATAAAACCCAAACTCTTCATTGTCACAACTCCCTTCAGAAATTAGCCGGTGCTTACCCCTCTGACCTCATTTCCTCTCTCCTCACTTCTCAGGGGCCTCTCAGCACCTTAGCCTTTGAGCTGTTACTCAGAGAAGATGGGATTTTTCCTGCTTTATGACCTTTGCTCTAGATTGCTTTACCTGTGGATCCTCATAAGCCTCCCTTCACCCTATCAACTACCTGTTCAAACAGCACCACCTCGGAACAGCATCAGCTGGTCACTTCAGAGTACCCCTGGTCTCTCTCTAACACCTTCTTCTGTTTTACTTTGCTTTATAACATTTGTCTTGTGTGACCTTGACTTGTTCATTTGTTTAATACCTGTCTTCTCCATCACAAATTAACTCCGTGAGGGAAAGAAACTTGGCTTCCTTACAATCACATTTGAAACCAAGAACCATAGAGGGTTTGTACTAACTAGTCAGTAAATATTTGTTGAAAGGAATACAATGATAAGCAAATGCATTACCAGATTTGACAAGCCAATGTCTATGCCACCATCCCACCATCCAGAGGCAGGGACCACTCCTAATCACTGCATACTCAAGTCTGTCTAATAAAAACCCTTCTCACAGATGAATTCTAGCCGCTACTTCTAATTCACTGGTGTTGGCATGGGAGATTAGCTCTACTTTCATCCTTTTCTAGATTATTTAAAACTAGTCTCAATTTTTAAAAATTAGAATTAAGTACATCACTTTTATTTTATTTTATTTTTAAAATCATCACCCAACAATGTTTTTTAAATTTATTTTAGAGAGAGAGGAAGGGAGAAAGAGAGAGAGAGAGAAAAATATCAATTGTTGCCTCCAGTATGCACCCCGACCGGGGACTGAACCTGAAACCTAGGTATGCCCTGACCGGGAATGGAACACACAACCTTTTGGTGTAGGGGAGCATACTCTAACCAACAGAACCACCAGGCAAGGGCAAGTACATCACTTTATATAAAATATTGCCAACTGTAATATTTTATATTGGTGAACATTTTTCAAGTTAGTTTTAATATCATCCTATATAATAAAAGCCTAATATGCAAATCAACTGAACAGCAGAACAACAGGCAGAATAACCAGTCGCTATGATGTGCACTGACCACCAGGGGGCAGATGCTCAATGCAGGAGCAGCCCCCAGCCCACAAGCCCCAGGCCAGCCAAGGTGGGTGCCAGCAGGTGCCCCCCCGCCCATTGCCCTGCTGGTCACCCCACAGATTGGCCCTGATTGTCAGCCAGGCCTAGGGACCTTACCCATGCACAAATTTCATGCATTGGGCCTCTAGTACTTCATAAATTGTAGAGAGAAAATGTTATATCTATTTTTAATTTTTTTTTTAGTTCTCTGATGATTTCTAAAAAGATTGTGATAGTAATAATAAAAATGTACAATATTTATTGAGTGTTAGCTATGTTTACAGACATTATTATAAGTGTCTTAAGAGAAGCTAGCTCATTTAATTTTCATGTATTCTGTGAAAGTAGTACTTGCATTTCCCAGATATGATGATTGAGGTGCAAAGATGTTAAATAACCTACCTAGCTCAAACATGTACTTGACAGTGGAGATGGAGTTCAAACACAGGCAGCAAATACAGAGCAACTTATGACTATGCTGTGTTTTCTTCATTTTTATTCCAACCAGGAGGCCTAAGGAATGTATTTTCTAATATATTTTTGACAAGTAGGTGTACAAGTGAAAACATCTTTGTCATCCTTGGTTTTCCTATTTATATAGTAGTAGAAGGAGAGAAAAAAAATTGTCTTTTTTTTTTTTTTTCATATCTCAGTGTCCACAGAAGGCTTAGGATTTGGTTTATTTTATTTGAATCTGATGCCTAAAAGGATTTGGGAGATGAAATATTATCCTTGGATTCACAAGGCCTTAATAACTTCAGAAATGATCCAGAGATGTGTTTGCAGAATTCTGGACTTGTGTTTGCATAATAAACCAGCAGCATTTGAATGATATTTCTAAATCTGTTGAATCTACAAAGTGAGAAAATTTAATTTTCAAGAGATGTTTACAAAAATTATTTTTATTATCAGCCAAGTAATTATTAGAACTGACTAGAGTCCAAGGGACTCTGAAACAAAAATCCTTCCAGAATTTTGAGCCAAATCTTTTGGTTTTAAACTTTCATCTAGTAGATCTACATCATATAAAAGAATTCTAATTCTAGTCACATGATACTAGAGCTTAAGTAACTGAACCTATAGACTATGTACTTGCTATAGGGAAACCCAGTAAAATAGTGCTGGTTTTGTCAAAAACCAGGCTATGTGAGTTTACTTCTCCAGGTCTATTTATAAAAGTAAGGTGCAAATGCCACCTGGAAGAGCAGCTGCTCAATACATGAATAACATTTTCAAAACAAACAAACAAAAAATAGCAGCAATAAACAGGAGAAAGAAAATCATTTTATATTGCAAAATCACTGTTTATGGTAATATGTGTGAGTCAAAACTTTATACAGCTAATTAGCATGTAACAGGTACATCAAAAGGTAAAATACATGGAGCTTTTATAGAAATGACTTGTGAAAGAAGCTTTTTTTTATTGCTATTAGAAGAAGGGGTGGGGAGAGAGAGAGAGAAACATTGACGTGACAGAGAAACATCAATCAGGAGCATCCAGACCAGGGATCAAATCTGCAACCTGGTTATGTGTCCTGACCAGGAACCAAACCTGTCACCTTTCTGGTGCACTGGACAACACTCCTACTTATTTACTTATTTCCAGAAGTTGCTTGAGGCACTGAAGATACTCCTACTAACTGAGCCACACCTATCAGGGCTGAAAGAAACTTTTAATATACCAATGTTACTGCATACCAAATCCATGATATAAGAAAAGTAACATTATTTAAAATATTAATCTTCCTATGACATAAAGCCAAAGAATTCATCATTTTAAGCATAACTTGATAATTTATTCTCACAAAGAAAAAATGACAGATTACAAATCAAATATTATACAAGTCATAGACTTGTACCTCAAGAATAAGAATATAAGAAAAAGAACTAAATTTTCAACATGTTTAGTTCACCAGCACCACATGTATTGGAGTAGTGAAAACTCAAAATATGAACAGTCATTTCAAAGAATATGAAACCTGGAGCTCTTTATCTCAAGACTTTATGGGTTATGCTCAAAGCTTTACTTAGGGTAAATTCTCAGCTTTTTTTTTTTTTTTTAAATAAATTGAGCATTCACTCAAGAATGTAAAACAGAAAAGGATGAGGAAAGACATTATAAGGGAAAACAAAGAAACATGAATCACTATTAAAGACACCTATCACAGCCTTTGTGGACCTCTGGGCTTAGAACCACAGCAGAAAGCATAAGAATGGGATTGCAGATCCAAAGAGGAAAGTGGCATTTGATGGAAAGGAACTATCATGGAGCTACAGAGATAACAATTAAAACCTGTAAGAATTTAAGTCTTGAAAAACGGATTTATTTACTCTGGTTATTTAGATTTTAAAGATGACACTACCAATTTTTAGTGATAAATCTGCCTTTAAAAATGTTTTCAAATTCAGCTTTTCAAACTTAAGAACAGGGGATATATGTGTTTTGAGGATAATGAGAGACAGGGAGTCAAATTGATTAAAGTTATGAAAAGCGATGCTATATTGTATTGGAGGCAAAAAGACCAGATTGCAAAAATAATTGAAGAGGCACAACCAAGAGGTAGTCAAGAGATAAATATCCCCTGATATAATTTAATTCTTACATTTAATCCTTATGTCATTTAGTCTTTACATCAATTCAGCTGTAAAAGTTTATTTAAAAATTTACATCATAGGCAATTCATTCATATACACAGGAAGTAATCATTTTTTAAAATTTTACTTATTTCCAGAAGTTGCTTGAAGATACATCTGACAGAGGAAACAATTGACCCACATTCGACATTTCCATATAACAGATTTGCAAATGACCTATAGATCATGCTGATAATGACTGTGTGTGAATAGAAAAGAATACTGGATTTTTTCAGGGTCAGCGAAGTTAGCAGAAATGAATAGATTATAAGCCTTGAAGGCAAATAAAGTAGTCACTAGTAAGGCACATTTTTTATTTTTGCATTTACCCATTCAACAATTATTTTTTGATTACCTATTTGATAGGCCTTGAAAAAAGGATATAGCAAAATAGTGAAGAGACACAGAGCAGTCAACAAGACTGGTCAGGATTTTCCCTGGGAGCTCACATTTAACTGGGTAATCTACACTAATAAAAGAGTAAGATGCAAATTGACCATACTTCACAACGTCCACCAGCCAATCAGGAGTGAGTATGCAAATTAACCCAACAAAGATGGTGGATTAATTTGCATATGCAGGTGCAGAGTGGACAGGGGCGGGGTGGGACGCTTGGGTTGTCGCCATGGTGACGACGAGGTATTCTGCACCGCCCCAGCTGCTCCAGGCCTCTGGGCATCATGGGAAGGTGGAAAGGTGGCTTCGGGCTGGAGCTAAGGCAGTACCAGCAGCCAGGGGGAGAAAGGCGCAGTCTTGCATGGATCTTCATGCATCAGGCCTCTGGTATGAATAATTACCTGAACAGCAGTAATGCGTGCGCGCACACACATTTACAGATCATAATCTGGAGAAATAAGCAGAGTGATGTAAATCTGCAGCAAGACCCAGTTAGATGGGAGGTTCAAGGAAGTGTTCCTTGAGGAGGTGAAATCTCATTTGTGTCAGGCCAGGGAATAGGAGAGTAATTTCCAGAGAAAGGCTTGCATGATGCAGGCCTAGGAAAGGATGAACTTGGCTGAGTGTTGGAAGTGAAGGAGAGAGTGGCCAGGAGGGGTTTGGAGAGGAATTCAGCAGCAAGATCACAGAAGGCTTTATTAAGCTATAAATAGGAATTTGCATAAAGTTAAAGAGAATTTGTAAATCATTAGAGAATTGTAAACAAGGGAGTGGCATCTGATTCATATTTTAAAAGAACATTCTGGCTGTTTCTGTTGAGAATGAGTCAGAAAGAGAGGGGAATAGAGAGCCAGGGAAAGGAACCAAAAATCCAATCATTCAGGGAGTAAAAGTCTTCTGAGGACCTATCCTGTACATGAAAATATTTAAATTTTGGGTTGCATCATGTTATCGACAATGGATTTATAAAGGCCAATCAGAACAAGGACAAAGAACTACTTTAGAGATAATTCATTCTGTCCTTGTACTGTATGTATATCTTTGAACTAGAAAAAAAAAGTTCCATTTCATGCAATATTTATTTGCAGCTGAAATGGAAGGGAGAGGAAGCCTGACCAGGAACAATGGAAGGGTGAAAAGATGTTATGTATTGTCTGTGTGGTGTTGTCAAAGTGCCTTATCTTCCAAGGTATCTGTAAGCCTCAGTGTGCAGACCTGGGAATTCAGGGAGACATTTAAATTCCATCAGTATTATTGTGCACAGCTGAGGGCAGACACTATTCTAGGTGTGGACAATACAGTGTATGTCCCTTGAGATAAATTCAGTCCCATACTCATGGGGTTTATATTCAGGCGATGAATACAGACATTGCACCTATTACTGGACTAACAGAGTCTGTTTGCCTGTACAATAAGACACGAACAAGAGTTTGCAGCCAAGAAAATAAGGGTTTATTATTTGAGGAAATGGCACCATGTCCCGAGTTTCAATAATCTAGTGCTCAAGACCTGGCTCACCAGGGGCTTCCAGGTAGGAAAAAATCATTAGACCTAGTAACTAATTGAGTTAGGTTGTGGTCAGGATTTCGGTCTTTACTGATTGGTTGGTTCTTGGGCACAGGGTAGTTGATCATTGCATCTGGTCCTGATGGCATTTTGTCTGGTTCATTCTGCTTTCCTGGGTCAGGAGCTGAAACACAACTGAGACTAAGATGTTACCTTTAGTTTGATTGAAAACTCTGTCTGTGGTAAAAACACACACACGCACACACACAAAGGTTTTGTTCCTAAATTTGTTTAAAGCTGACCAGAACCTCATTTTCCTGGGGCCTTAATGATTAAAGGAGTAGACATGCGAGAGAGAGGGGGTAGGTAAGTCAGGGTGCTAGAGGAGGCCACTTTGAGTCAAAGGAGAAAAAAAAATAAAAGGTCAGATTAAAGAAAATAAAATTTCTGCATGCCTACACATGGTAGGGATAGGGGCGTATGGGGCCCATTGGAGCATAAGTGGAGTGCCACTTAGGACTTCAGGAGAAAGCCCTAAGGGCAGACAAAGGATGAGAAGAATTCAGCAAGCAACAGGAGAGAGGGAAAGGAAGCAGAGAGCAAAGAACTTGGTATATGAAAGAGCGCTGCTGAAAATGAAAAGTGTATTAATTATTATCATTCTAAAAACTGTAAACCAGATTAAATCCATTTTCCGAATTTTCTTTATATTTCTACAGTTCTCAATATCAAACATACCCTTGACATGAGAGCCTCAAGATGTTTAGTCACTGCATTTGGTAAGGTCTGAAGAACATTTGTGACCAATGGTCTAGTGAGGAATTTTATTGTCTATTTAATATCATACAGCCCCCAGAATTATATTTTATGTGGAAAAATTGTGCAAAATTGTTAGTTAGGTTAACTACACTATATTTAATATAGTTAGGTACTGAATGGTTTTTTGATTACATGGGGAAATAGGATTTTTAGAGGAAGCAGAAATAATGTAAATAAAATGAAATCATACTTTTATTCTTAAATACTAATGACATCTTTACCTGTGTATATTCTTTTTTTGGGGGGTGGGAGGGTGTTGACTAGGTTTATTGTATTCTTACTCCTTCCAACAAAACTCTTCAGCTTCTATCAGGTATGGTTTTTATTTCTTTCTTTTTCATAAGAAAAATAATTCTTAAGTTAAAGGCAAGAAGCAAGAACAAGGAGGCAGTAGTCTGACCTAAGGAATTCCATGGGGAAAGTCATGGCATTGACTTCTATTTGGGTAGACTAAATATGAGGCATTGCCTGGCATCCGGAACTGAAGCATCTGGCAGAACAAGCCTTTCTGTATCTGATGTGAAACTGCATGCAGCCTGCTACTACCTTAGTATTTGAACCTCGTTGCTTCCTGTGCTTAACCCTAAACAAAGCAGGCGCGATACATGATGAGTGTAGATGATATAAATAAATAACTTTATTTAAGATTTGAATCTTACATGGAGCAATAATTGAAGCAATTATTCTTATTACCTTCACACTTCTTTTGCAAGGAAAGCACTATAGTTAAATAGAGATAGAAAAGACATGTGATTACATCTCTCATTTTTAATTACCATATTCTCTTAGACCAGTGATTTTTTACCTTTTTTCATCTCTTGGCACACATAAACTAATTACTAAAAATCTGCGGCACACCAAAAAATATATTATTATTTTTTTTGCTGATCTGACAAAAATTAGATATAATTTTGATTAATTCACACCATATAGCTATTATTGTGTTGGCTGTTGTCATTTTTTAATTTGACAAACTCAGTGCCCCTGACTAAGTAGTCAAGCATTGCATGTTTAAAGTTCTTGATGCACACCAGTTGAAAATCTCTGTCTTAGACTCAGCTCTATTAGTGTTACGACAACTGGCATATCTCTGAAGAGATTTTTTTCAACATTAATGGTAAGCTAAGCATTTCAGTAATACTTGTGCTAGTTCCACTCAAGACAGAAATGTTCATACTCCTTTATGCTTTCTTTATGTGTGTGTGTGTGTTTTCTTTATGTTTCTTAGATTTCAAGAAAACATGCATTCAGGTATAAACTGCTCTAAGACAAGTTTTTGAAAACTTAACCCAATTTTCCTCTAGTCTCCTTTATAAAAACTTGGATTATATCTAATGCATGCCTCAATCCTAACATCCAAGTTGATTTTAAAGGAAAAATATAAAGCCAGAAGGCAAAAGAGGGTTGGGTTGTTAGTCTCATATAGTTTTTTGGCACCACTTTATTAACTTTTTAGAATTTTTCTGACTTTAAGATTCATTCTTTTTCTGTCCACTTTCCACTTTTAGGAAAATTAGAAATATTTCTTACAGCTACCTACCTCACATTCAGAGCTGCCAAAATCGGCCTTCCTAACTCTCCTGTTTTTTGTTGGTGTTTCATTTTTAAACAGACGAAAAAATCAGTACCATAAGTATTTGAGGTAGATCTATAACTATTCATATATGTGCACTCCTTTATGCAATAAGAATTAATCCTTGCCAAGACAGGGAGGATATGAAAAAATATGGGGAGTGTCTGACCCATAAATATTTCTTTTCTAGTTTTTAATCCAATGTTCTAGCATTTCCTAATTTCTCAGTTTTCAAGTGAATTTATCTTCTCATCTTTTTCATTTATACAAAAGTTACTTGTACTCAACTATTTCATTCTGAATATCGTCCTCTTATTAAATGAATTGTATGTTTCCAATATCATTTTTCTAGTTGAATCCCAACCATTGAGTCTTGATTATATGCTATAATATTATGATTATATCACTTTATTAAAATCAGAACACTTTGTTCTTTACCACATAGTCTTAGTATATAGGCAACAGAGACCATAGGAAGTTTTCTGAAGCTCTTTCTGATTATATTATCATATAAATTACTGGTCATGCCCATATTGATTATACTTTACATCATTCCCCATATCCTTCTTGATATCTGGTTGTATAATATTATCTGGGACTTTTTCCCTCTGATTCTAATTTAGATCTGAGTCATATTGATGAAACTGGCAAGTCTCCAGGCAGACATTTTCTTTCTGCTCCTCATTAGAAGCTCTCAGATACCCTAGCCAAGCGCCTATCACTCTGGGTTTTATTCATGGGATGAAAAGCAAAATCTCATTAAAGTGCTGCCAGCCAGCAATTTTGCCAGATATTCATACCCCACAGCATCCTTTATCTTCCAAAGTTCCAACATTCATTGGAATAAAAAATGATAAAGCCACCTGTGTCCCACATTTCTTCATGTCCAAAAAGGACTTGGGAGAAGATAGGGCCCTGATTTTGTCTTCTACAAATGCACATTCAGAGGATGCCTTCAGATCTCTCAAGTATTTTATTTTGCCCATGATTTTATTTCAGCCTCTTAAAAATAGTGTGTTAATTCTGGAATCGTTGTCCTGGTTTGTCAAATGAAAAGATAGTTGGAGTAATGGAGTGATTTTTCATAGCAGAGAAAAACGCAGATTCCAGGTCAGATGCTCACCTTGGTTTCTAGCTCTGTCTTTTTAACACAGAATGAGATCCTTGTGTTTCCTGTCAACTACTGCTTGTGTCATCTACACCACCCACAGCTGCTATGTTTAGAAATATCTATCAAACCTCACTTAATAAGCTATACTTCGTTTTGCACCTTTGGTAACAGGCAGGTATGACTCTCAGTTGGAATTCTGATACACGTGAGATAACAAGAGTATTAAAAAAAACTTAAATAAGCCCAGCCAAGAGAAGTGCATCTCAATATTGACATTAGTTCTTCTATAAGTAAATGGAGACTTCCTTTAGGTTTTTGAACATTTTGGAAATGACAATGACTTTGTTTCTACCCTGGGAGACCTCACTCATATACCAATGGCCCTAACAACAGTGTGTTTAACTCTGATCACACATCATGAATTGATATGAGTCCTAGAATTAAAAGACAGATTTGTACAATGTTGTACTGAAGACATTAGCTGAAAATGTGTAATATCTTAAGTGAGGAAAAAGTCAGAAATTACTAAGAAGCTAGATTTCATGAAAATCTTCTACATAGCTGAAATATTAATTATGTATGTTTTTTGGCAAAGCAATTGAATGAATTTTAGTATTTTTTTATTTTTCTCTTGGATTCTTTTTTATAGTAGAACTAGTGGCCCAGTGCATAAAATTCGTGCACGTTAAAAGGGGATTCGTTAGAGGAAATAATTTAATATTGCTATTTGCCCTTTCTCTATAATAGAAGTGTCAGAGATGAAAGAAAATTAGTAAGATGTATATGAAAACCTTCCTCCTGTCAGAGTCTGGGGCACACCACGAAACCCAGAGTCAAGTCCCCGCCCACCCACATGCACCTCAAAATCATGTGAGACCCAGACCTGGCCAGGCCCCCCCCCCTCGTTGGGCTAGATCTAGACCTGGCTAGTCCCACCCTTGTCAAGCCACGCCAGGCAGGGACTGTAGCCTCAGGTCCCCTGGCCCAGTGCCAGGATGGAGGTGTGCCTAGAGGTCCCCTGTCAAGCCCCACTAGGTGTGGGACATGGATGAGATACCCTGTCAAGCCCCGCTGGGTGGGGGGCATGGCCTGAGGTCCCCTGTCAAGCCCCACCTGGTGGGGGGCATGGCCTGAGGTCCCCCAGCCTGGCACTGGGGTGGGGGAGAGCAGCCTGAGGTCCCCTAGCCCAGCACCAGGATGGGAAGGATAACTTGAGGTCCCCTGTCAAGCCCTGCCAGCCTGAGGTTCCCTGTCAGGGGGTGGGGGAGGGCGTAGCCTCAGGTCCCTGCTGATTGCTTGTTAAGGCTCCTTATGGAAACGGCCTCAGCTGTGGGTGCAGCCATCTTTGTGACAGAGTGATGGTTAATTAGCATATTCCCTCTTTATTAGATAGGATGACATTATGGAGCATCTCCTAACTTGAATTTGACAGTACCCCAAATGGGCAAATAGTTAAAGTTTGTTAATGATAAATATATATTGCAAATCAATCAGAATCAGGCTTCCCACTGAAACAGCTGTCATTACAATCCTTGTCAACCTAACACTCCAGGAAACTACACCTTATCTATGAAGTTGACAAAAGAACTCATTTTCTCTCTAAATATCACTACTTTTGTATTGCCTATAATGTTTGTGATATAATTTTACATAAACTTCATATATATTTGAATCCCATTTTTATGTCTATTCATCTATTGATGCTTTTAACAAATATATGATTTCCAGTTATCTATTGCTGCATAATGAGCCACCACAAAAAAACTTAGTAGCTTGAAATAAGAACAACATTCATTTGTTCATGAATTTATAATTTGGGCAGGTTAGTGGAGATGGCTCATGTGGCATTAGGTAGAGCAGCTCATACTGGAATTAAGGAGGCTCTTCCAAATGGTCTCCTCACATGGTGAGCAAGTCCATACTGCTGTCATGAGAGCTCAACTGAGGTCTTGGTTCCTCTGAATGTGTGTGTGACTCTCCATTGATCTTCCTCCCTCTTGCCTAGTTCACACTGCCACTTCCCTATAATTCTATTGGTTGAAGCAGTCACAGGGCCCACCCATTTTCTAGAGGCAAAGACATAGACTCCACTTCTCAGTGGGAAGAGTGTCAAAGAATATGTGGTCAACTTTAATTCACCAGGATATTTTATCTCAAGAGATGAGACCTGAGGAAGTATAATAGGTTATGGTGACTGCCTATCAAGTCTTCAAACATTTAGCCATCATCATTCACCAAAGTTCTTGCTAGACAGTAAACAAGAAATTATATTATGTAATTTTTTAGTGATTTAACTTTTTATATGTAAATTATACAATTTGAGCAAATAAAAACTCTTTTAAAATATATATGTTTTTTATTAATTTTTTACAGAGAGGAAGGGGGAGGGAGAGAGTGTTAGAAACATCAATGAGAGAGAAACATCAATCAGCTGTCGCCTGCACAACCCCTACTGGGGATGTGCCCCCAAGCAAGGTACATGCCCTTGACCAGAATCAAACCTGGGACCCTTGAGTCCGCAGGCCGATGCTCTATCCATTGAGCCAAACCAGTTAGGGCTAAAAAAGACTCTATAAACTATTCCAAGTATATAGTTTGGAATGTAAGTTTCTTGAAGACTCAGACTTTGAAATTTTAATCTAATATATGAAGAAACAAATCTGAGGTTTTTATAAATATGTCAGATATATACACATATGTATATTCATAGGAAAAGTTATGGTAGATCATAGTGTCAGAAATTGGTAGGGAAAAATACATGTACTACATATAAAATATTTTACACATAGGGTATTTTACACATAGGGTCTGGTATGTGTGCCGCGTCAGCATGGACAAGGGTTAGGGTCTGGTATGTGTGCCGCGTCAGCATGGACAAGGGTTAGGCCAGCCTGAGGGAGGGCCAGCGAAGGATGAAGAAAAGACAGACAAAGAGAATAAGCTGGGTCTAGGTGGATCTTCTGTGCCTGGCTGAGGCCACAGAACAGATTCAGACTGCAAGCTTTATTTTATAGTCAGAGGTAAATAAGGTGATTTACAATGTTCTTGTAAGTTTCACTTGTTTTGGCAGCATTTGCTGCACCTCCCACAGCCCATTAGCTAGACAGGAAAGATCTAGGGAGCAGTCACAAGATCAAGCTTAATTATGCTAAGAGGGCTGTGCCCTCTAAGCTGGGACTTGTTTGTGGCCTTGCCAGCCGGTCAGTCCAAGGCTTAACCCTATAACCGCTCCCTACAGGTATGTATATAGTTAACATAAATGCATTTGCTTCATATCTTCTTTATTGTATTATCTATTTCTGTGCTGGGAGAAAGATGTGATATTTTGCCTCCTTTGTTCTTTCTACCTAAGACTGGTAAGTAATGAGTACTTCACATGTTGTTTTATTATGATGCACAGGACATCCTTATAGATTTTTTGAGTTTACTTAATTTTGGGCTTTGGATTTTATAGTTTTTATTGATAGATCTCTTCCAGAGAACATGTATAATGTATAATGGTGAAGAAAGAGAATCAGAAATGCAGTGATGTGTGCGTGTGTGTGTGCACGCATGCATGTGTAATTTCAAGAGGGAAACAAATGTCCTATCTCCTAAAGCAGAAGTGTGTACAGATTAAGGAAAGGACCTTTCTAAATAGGCAGAGTTGATGACTGTCGATGTGCCTATCTTCCTATCTGGTAAGAATTTTGATGAATGATGGCTAAATGTGTGAAGACTGGATAGGCAGCCAACATAACCCATTACACTGCCTGTCTCTGTAGTATTGTCTTTAAGGAATTTAAATATTTTTTCTGTCATCCTACATTTCATCCTTCACAAATTATTTGTGTGTCTATGAGTTGAAGATTAAGACACTAAACTCCCATCAATTTACAAATGGCTAACATTAGAGGAAGACGCCCTGAAGTAAGATGTACCTGGTAAGATGTCAAAGGTGACTTCTTCCATGTTTGGAAAGACAGATACTAACAAACTATGTGCACACTTTGAAGAATTTAGCATTTTGTCTATCCTTTAAACTTTGTTCTTGAAATATTTGCTTATTGTTTATTTAGAGACAATGGTGGATATTACAGTCTACAGAAACTGTGAAAGGACCACTAGTATGTAAGCCAGCTATTGTCATATAATTACAACCCACTGGTGACCTCATATCCCCATACCTAGCAACTTTTTGAACCATTTCTTCTAAACAGTTTACAGTTTACCTGGAAAGGGCATAAAGTAAACAATATTTTTTCTGTCTTCTAAGTTTCCAGTGACATATTAATGCCGTTGGGATATTTTACTGTTCTGGGCAACTGTTCCTTAACCCAGGTCAGTCAAGAAAATAAAGACCAAATTGCTTTATATGGGAATCAATAACCTTCAAAATCTGTCTCCATTTATATTTCTAAATTAATCTTCTGTTCCTAATCCATCTTGCACCCTTGGCCTTAGCAATTTTTTAACTTTATGTTTGGTTGGTTTTCTGTTGTTCTTTTAACTAGTTCTTTTCTCATGCTTTCATCTTTTTTGGACATACAAGTTCCTAGCCTTGTAATACTGGTACGCCTGTAGTTGACCATGAAAAATATTCAATTCAGAGTGACAACTTTGAACAGTTTCTGCGAGTGTACATCCCCTTTACAGTGTTAGTTTGGCTTTTAGCTTTTTTCTTACCTTACAGTGTATACCTCTGTAAGAGCAGAGAGTAAAATGTTCTTTATACTGAATTTACTTATCTCTTTGAAGAAGACTATTATTTTTGTAAATTATCTTTAATTTAGCTACCATCTAATTGGTGCTCAGTAAATATAAATGAATCATATTTACTGATGGCTGACCTTGACTTGAGAATCATCATCCTATCTAATAAAACAGTAATATACAAATTAACCGTCACCCTGTGACAAAGATAGCGACGCCCATAGTGCCAGGGCAGGATGCTGGCGTCATTGCCCTGGTGACAACGCTAGTGTCCCATGCCCAGGCCGCAGAGGGAGGAAGGGCTGCCAACAGAACGCTGGGCTGGGTGGCTCGGGGCACGCCCCCGGCCCAGTGGACAGAAGTCCAGCTTACAGAAAGCAGGCTCTGGGCCAGGGGTGAGCTCTGAGCCGCTGACATGCGGTTTGGGACATGCCAAGCAGACAAACGCCCAGCAGACAGAACACTAGCCGCTGGCCCGGGGGCATGCGCAGAGCCACTGCTGCGCAGCTCGGGGCACGCCCCTGGCCCAAGGGACAGAAGCCCAGCTGACAGAATGTGGGGCTGCTGGGTTGGGGGCGTGCCCCCAGTGGTCCCCACAGTGGACAGAAGCCCTGCGGACACAATGGAGGGGGTCCTCTGCGCATGAGCTGCAGAGGAAACACCTTTTCTGAAGGCTCATTGGCTAAGCTCCCTGTAAGCTGCCTCTCACAGTGTTCT
This sequence comes from Corynorhinus townsendii, assembly GCA_026230045.1. NCBI lineage: Eukaryota > Metazoa > Chordata > Mammalia > Chiroptera > Vespertilionidae > Corynorhinus > Corynorhinus townsendii. The sequence goes on from JAPDVU010000004.1 coordinate 136,465,800, forward strand.
TGGTAACTTGGGTAATAAGAATCCAAGAAGGTGATCTAGGGTTTTTCCACCACACTCCTGGAGGAAAAAACTAAGGTCTGCTGCTGGAGGGGCTAAGAAATGTCATATCCTACCCTAGCCAGTTTGGCTCAATGGATAGAGCCTCGGCCTGCCAACCACAGGGTCCAGGTTCAATTCAGATCAAGGGCATGTACCTAGGTTGCAGGCTCCTCCCTGGACAGGGCCCAGATCAGGGCTCATGCAGAAGGCAACCAATCGAAGTGTCCCTCTCACATTGATATTTCTCTCTGTCTTTTCCTCTCTCTTCCAAGCTCTCTAAAAATCAATGGACACATATCCTCAGGTGAGGATAATAAAGAGAAAGAAAGAAATGTCGTATCCTAAGAAAGACACATCTTGATAATGCCTAAAGAAAGTTGCCATTTTTTCATGATGCGGGGACTGGAGTCCGTGTTGATGAAAACACCTTGGTGGCTGTGACAGTGGCAGCAGCAGTGGGGTGATGGGGCTGGCGTCTTCCCCTGATCAGCTCAGTCACCTCCTGCGGAGGAAGGCCAGACTGTGGCTTAGGCCCACTCTCTGTCAGTAGGACATCTCCTGAGGGCTCCCAGTCTGTGAGAGGGGGCAGGCTTGGCTGAGGGACCTCCCTCCCACCCCCCCCCACACACACAGTGCACAAATTTTGTGCACCGGGCCTCTAGTACCTAAGAATAGACAAATATGTAAATTGACTGTACCTCCGCTATGCCCACAGCCAATCAGAGTGAGTATGAAAATTAACCCAACAGAGATGGAGGTTAATTTTCATATGTAGGCACCCATCAGCCTGGGTCTAGGGAACTTTCTAAGCACCCAGGTCACTCTGAGGTAGGTCCCCTGTGTGTCCTGAGCAACCTGGGAAGGGCCTGAGCCAGGGAGCCCCTGGGCAAGGGCGGAGCAGGGAGATTGGAAGGAGCTGAGGGTCCCCTGCTCAGGCCCCAAACCCTGGCCACAGGCTTGGGTCCTGGGCAGGGGCGTAGCCAGGCGATCAGAGGGAGCTGGGGGTCCCCTGCCCAGGCCCCAAGCTTTAGGCCTTGGCAGGGGTGGAGCTGACGATCGGAGGGAGCTGGGGGTCCCCTGCCCAGGCCCGGAGGCTTTAGCCCTTGGCAGGGGCAGAACCAGAGATCATAGGCAATCAGTGTGAACTACAGAGGAAATACCTTTTCTGACCACTCATTGGCTAAGCTCCCTGTATGCCACTGGTAATATTCTTAGTAACTTGGGTATAAGAATCCAGAAAGGTGATCTAGGGGTTTTTCACCACACTCCTGGAGAAAAAAAAAATGAAGGTCCACAGCTGGAGGGCTAAGAAATGTCATATCCTGCCCTAGCCAGTTTGGCTCAGTGGATAATGCCTAGGCTTGCTGACCTCAGGGTCCGGTTTGATTCTGATCAAGGGCATGTACCTAGGTTGCAGGCTTCTCCCTGGCTGGGGCCCAGGTCAGGGCTCATGCAAGAGGCAACCAATCAAAGTGTTCCTCTCATTTTGAAGTTTCTCTGTCTTTCCCTTTCTCTTCCACATTCTCTAAAAATTAATGGAAACATATCCTCAGGTGAGGATAAGAAAATAAAGAAAGAAATGTCATATCCTATGAAAGACACACTTGAAAATGCCTAAAGAAAGTTGTTATTTTCTCATGGTGAAGGGACTGGAGTCCGTGTTGATAAAAACACATTCGTGGCTGCAGTGACTGGCAGTGGGTGCAGCAGTGGGGTGATGGGGCTGGTGCCTTCCCCTGATCAGCCGTGTTTCCTCAGTAGGACATCTCTGGAGGGCTCCCAGTATGTGAGAGGGGGCAGGCTGGGCTGAGGGACCCCCCCCACCCCAGTGCATGCATGCACTGGGCCCCTAATATTTAATAATTGAGTGATTGGAGATCTAAAGAAATCCTTGAAAACACTACAGAAATTGTCAATCCCAATGCTGGCCTTGTGTGCAATAACTCCTTACCTAGGTTTATTATATGCTCCTAGGTATTTGAAACTACTATAAAGATTTCTCTGATATATATTGTGTATTGGAATCATATCTATAGGGAACAGCATTTCCCTCTTGTACTATAATACTTCTTGTACTATAATGAAAGAACAGATGGCTTTAAATATAAAATTTCATAATGTCCTCAAGAAATTTATAATTTGTTAGACTTTTATTTTTCTTTGTTTTAAGTCATTTCTTTTTTAATTGTGAAGCCTTCTAAATTAAATCCATTTTGATTGACTTTTATTGAGTTTCACCTATAATTTAAAGGTATAAATAATGGGAAAGGATGCAAAAGTACAATAAAGCCTCATAACTAAATTATGTTTATCTGCAGTTTGTAAAAACACAAGATTGACATTATTTGATATACATGAATTTAGAACCATTTGGAAACATACAAAATGTTACCAGATGAAAGACAGCTCTTAGATGAGAACAACAGCATGATAGACACATACCTTTTTAGAGGAAGAAGCTTCTCCTTTTTTGAAAAGTAAAATGCCATGCAATGCCATCAAACTGTTCATATTTCAAACATTAACTTAGTATTTCCTGGTTCCAAAGGACATGATTAAAGCTCTTTGGAATAACAAGGGCTGGCAGAATAAATTCCTATTTCCACTTTAGTGGTTGTACCTATGTGGCATAATCAGACTTACTAAAGTATCTGTCTATGGAGAGTTTATTATAAAATATTGCACTTTCATTTCTGCTGGAGGTCTGGGTATCTATTAGGAATTAAAGTAAGACCTTGGATGATCAGTTTCTTCCTTCAAGAACTGAGTTTTCCCCTCTAGCCTAAGGTAATTTATTGAGATAAATTGTGATATGAGATGCCATAAATGTAGACAACTTAAGGTTTAAGAAACAAAATGAGTTTCAGAATTGGGGAACAGGGTACTGAATCACACTATAATCCAGACTGATTAATTTACATCTCCAACGTAAATAACTTCGTCTGTCAGTCTTTGGTTTTCTGTAATTACAGTATATGAAAGGCTCACTTACTCTCCCTGCCACTCATCCTTCACCTACACACATGCTTTCAGGCAATGCCTGCGTCTTGCTCTTGAAGGAATGACTTCCTGCTTCTCTCTTTTCCCTGGATGACACCTACTCATCCCTCATTATGAAGTCCACTTATTGTCTACTCTAGGAAGCCTCCCCACAGTCAGTTTAGGTACATAATTTTAGTTCTTTCTTCAGAATATTTTGTAAATATCTACCTCCACATTTAACAGTTTGCATTATAACGATTTTTTTCATACATCTTAGCCGCTATAATTTGAACTCTTGAGGACTAGCTAGACTGTGTCTTCATAGACAGTAATCTATGTAAGTTTGTTAGCTGAATGGCAAACTGAGCAATGTCAAGAATAATGCAAACTAATCCCTAGCCAAGTGCATTGTACTTAAACAACTCTGATAATTGGGTCAAGTAGCTTCATTTCTTCTGCTAAACTATAATTTTAATATGATAAAATTATGAATTCTAGACAAATAAAAATAAACACTAGTCAAAGATTTTGTTTATGAACTAATGTGTATACTTTTAGGAAACATCTCTGCTCTGGAAACATTGAAGAGATAAAGTTTGCCTTAATAAATTTTTCTCTGCCCTTTCTTAGTACATGTTGGTGGTGACAATCTCTTACAGCTCTTTTTTTACTAAAGCAGTATCCAAAAATGTCAATAGCTCCACTCACGCTCCCCATGGAATCAATTAACCACAGGGAAATTTCAACTATCTAAGAGATATAGTTGTGTAAGTTTAGTATGTTGGGTTTTTAAAAATATGTTTTTATTGATTTTTAGAGAGAAAATGGGGGGGGGGGGAGAGAGGAAGAGAGATAGAGAGAGAAACAGAGAGAAACATTGTTATGAACAAGAAACAGCAGAGATTGACTGCTTCCTGCTTATCCACTACTTAGATCCAGCCCACAACCCTGGCATGGGCCCTGACAAGGAATCAGACCAGGGAACTTTTGGTGCATTGAATGAATTCTCATTCAACTGAGCTGTACCAGCCAAGGTTTATTTAGTATATCTTAAGAATTTTATGTTTCCTAGGAAATTAGAGAAGGAAAACTTTTGGAGCATGACTCAATTTTCCCCCTTATAATTGTATTTGAGAAAGATATATATGTTAATATCTAGGAGCACAACTTAGTAAATGTCAATTACAAATGGTCTGCAGTGTGTAAATTTCATTAGCATTCCAGAAATGAGTTAGAGCTGCTCTTAAGTAATGGTTCTTAAATTTAATCACATAATAAGACACATGGAACCTCTAGGACTCTTTTTGAAAGATCATTTAAAACTCAAGATGTGAAATTAATTATAAACTATACGTAATGTTGCTGATTCAGAAATAATCTTATTCTATATTTTATTATAAATACACAAGGTTTTTGAAGTTTTGGAGATTTATGGGATAAAAATAGAGACTATCCACTATGACTTAAATTATCCAAAAGGTACAATTTAAAAATATTTTATTAATATTTATTTGTTTCTTAGTAGATATAAAAATACAGAACAAGGAAATCACTCAGGAATAGGATCTAAGGCATATATGTATTAAACACAGTTCTCAAGATGGACAATTTTCTGTGTATTTGCTTTTCTTAGTTAATTAAGAGTTTCAAGCACTTTATTTTAAATCACTGGTGCTCCTGGGATAGCTTTATTTTAAAAACAAAGTAGTTATTTTAAAAATAAACTCTATTGCTTAAGGAAATGAAACCTCTGGTGTGTGGGGGTTAGAAGGAGGATGTTTGTATGCGTGTGCTTATTTTAAATGATCTGATTCATTATATGAACTACCCCATTGTATTTACAAGCTGCATTAAGTAAATACAAGATATCAGAACTCTTTTTCCCATCTTTGTGGTAGCTGTTCTCCCAGATGGCCTCTGTGCCCTTTCTGGTCCTAAACCTTACAAGGGTTTGGGCCCTGCAACTTTGTATTTTGGGGATTCCTGAGGCCCCGTATGAGAAATCTGATCACTCTGTGGGAGAGACCACATGAAACAAAGACTATAATGAGAAGCATGTCAAGTATATATATATATATATATATATATATATATATAGAGAGAGAGAGAGAGAGAGAGAGAGAGAGAGAGAGAGAGAGAGAGAGGAAGAGAGAGAGAGAGAGAGAGAAGCATGTGTGCCAAGGCACTAAGTATATGGAGATACTATCTTGGATGTTTCAGATCTGCTAAATCATGCCCAAATTCCTGACCAACAAACTCATGAAAAGTCATAAAATTGTTGTAATTTGAAGCTTTTAAATTTTTCATACTTTGTTTTGCAGCAATAATCAAAACAATCTATTTTTCTCAAATGAAAGTCCCACATTTACTGACACACCATTAGAAATCATTTATTTCAGCATCAGAAAGCTGTTTTGGAATTTGTCTAGAAAAACAACATACAACAGTTAAGTTTTAAAATGCCTCCACCGTATTTTATTACTAGAGGCCCAATGCTTGAATTTCATGCAAGAGTAGGCCTTACTTCCCTCAGCTACCAACACCATCTTCCCTTTGACACCCAGGACCTGGGCTTCCCTCCAGCTGCCAGCATCCAGAACCCTGGTTTCCCTCACAGCCCTGGCTTTGTCTGGAAGCTAGTCTGGAAGGAGGTCAGTCTAGTTAGCATATTATGCTTTTATTTTTATAGATAGTACTTGATTGGTCAGACTTGTCACTTGCTTTTTCTACCTTCTTGCTTCCACCATGAGCATGCCAGTGAACCTGTTTTTGCCAAACTTCTCTGTCATTTCCCCATTGGAAATACAATGGACGTATTTAAGGGAGTCACTTATTTGACCTTTGTGTGGAACTGGACATTTTCCTTCATTTTCAGATTCTGAAACATCGTTTCCCTTAATTTCTTCTGCATTTGTCCAGCTTTTCTCAGGGTCCTTTGTGGATCTGCCTTTTCTAGAGAATGTTGGTATTTCCCAAAGGTCCATTCACTTCTCTTTTCACCCACATGATCTTCTCAAATAATTTTACGTAGGCCCATGGCTTCCACCACATATTGCTCTCTTCCCAAATTCCATGTCCGTTCTAGTCCCCTCTACTCAGCTCCAGAACCACATACCCAGTTGCCTACAGGATAAATTTGTTAGACTTTACTCCAAGGTCATGAAACCTACCTACCAAACAGAATGAATTCTCATCTCTTACCATGCTACAGGCAGATTCCCAAACCTGGTCCAGTTCTGTATTGAAAACTTGGAAATAGAGCACCCAGTCACATAAGCCAGGCACCACGGTTCATTCTTAACCCCTCTCTCTTCATTCTCCCTATACGGAGCCTTTACTATTGGCTCCGGTTTTAAATTTTTACCCGAGCTTTAACTTCAGCAATTGGGTTCATTTCTACCTAACAACTCCTGAGCACATAGGGTGGGTTTTGGCAGAGAATGTGCAATAGTTAACAGTTGAGTGATGCGTTATGTGTGTGACTGTCTGGAGTCTCCAACCAGCCTCAGATAGAATGGCTGAGGGAAGAGGAAGCAGAAGAGCTAAGCGATAGGGCAGGTCCTCTGGTAGGTGTCCTGTGACTCAGTGATACACCTACCAACCTCTAGAGGACCCAGTGAGTGTAGGAACAGAAAGTTGCACTGGAGATTTTGTCAGAATCAACTACCCATAACCAATTCCTAGCACCTGCTCTGTGTGCAATCAAAGTGGTCCCATGTACAGGAACTTCTGGGGGCGGAGGTGTTAGAATAAAACAATAGGTTCAATCTATTTTAAATTAGTTCTAAAAAATCAATGACAATCAATTACACTTTCACTTAGTATTTAGTAATTTTTCACAAATAGATCATTCAAGCTGTAATTTCAATTTGTTTGTAATTCTTAACTGGCTCCTCAAAACTAAAAAAAAAAAAAACAAAAAACTAAAAATAAAAAAAGAAGGCTCAATAAGTATACTTTCAAGCTTGCTGGCCCTTGGGATATTCTCCAATATTGTCCTGTAATGTAATATATCACCTATCAATTCTATCATCATAATACCTCCAGAATAGATCTCATATTCTTTATCTTTGTTTAAGCCCTGTTATGATCCAATTCCAATTCATTGAATAATTTCATAAATAACTCTTCTGCTTCCAGTCCTGATCATCTGTAAGTCAGTTTATCATTAGAGAAGCATCCAAAAGGTAAATCTATTTATGTGACCATCCCTCCACTCATCACCCCCATCCACCTCAAAGACACTCTATGCCCTTCAACTCTCTCTAGGATAAAACCTAAAGTTCAAAAGTGTTTTGAATGGCAGACAGGACTGAATCCAGTTAGTCCCCAGCCTATATTTCCACTCTCCAGACACTATCCCTATCTCCAGTTCACTCCCCACCCCTCATACACATCTCCCCACCCATCCTGGTTAACTTCTGTGTTTCCCTCCAAACTCCACTGAGGCAGCACTGCAGTCAGCTTTTTCTGAACCTCGTTCAGGACTCAGGTGCTTTGTTCATTCTGCTCCCAAGCACACTCTGCTTTCTGAATTCCATTCCACTCCTGTGCTCATTGGCTCTCTCCTCTACCTGAACTGAGGCTCTGGGGAAGCCAGACTGTCTTACTCACCCAGTGCTCATTATTACCCTGTCAATAGCAGACGCATAATAAATAGTAGTTTATTAGTCGATGAACAAGTGAATCCCTTATCCTCTTGATAAAGTGTTTTATTTTATATTCTAAAACTATCCTTCAGAAAACATAGAACCCAATAAATGCTGTCCTGATTAAAATTGTAATAATAATGATAGTAATAAAGTTGATTTATCTCCTGGCTTATGCTGTCAACACTTTGGTAGAATAAAAAATTACTTCTGAAGATCTGAAACTGAGGCTAAAAATCAGGAAAATCCATTCAGTGCAATTAGCAGCTATGTACTAAAATATAAATAGAGCAATAATACAGCAAAAATAATTATCTATTGCTTAATTCACTCAAGCCATAGCAGTTACTGCTGAGTAAAAGCCATATGCACAATGAAATTTTGTATTTCCATAGAAAACAAAATAGGCAAAAATTATTTGCAGATGTTTACTAAAAATAAAATATACCATCTTTATGCACATTTAATATGATCTAAAAATAGCTTTCTACATAATTTCTCAGTTATTCTGAATACATGAATGAGTACCCAGGGAGAGAATTAAGAATTAAATACCATTACAATTGATCAATATTGTAAATAATTGAACATGCTCTGTATGTCTTACAAACCGCTAACTTAAAACTGAAAAATAAAAAAGCCAAAGGAGATAAATCAAAGAGAAGCCCTTTCTAAATTGTATGTCTTCTAAACCCTTTATGGAATTTCCAGTAGAAAAAAAAAGTTAAATATTTAATGACTGTATTACAATCCAAAGTGAAATGTCAGGACTAACTTGGAGTTAATGTTCAAAAGTAAAAGACAGATGGTGTCAGTGTATCAGAAGCTTGAGAAAAGATCAGGGTCCTAAAAACAATTATGTTTTTAAACTATTAATTAAATATATTTTCTATTCTCCAGCTTTGGCAATGTGGCTCAGAGGAAATATATTTGTTGCTCTTTGAGCACTTTGAATTTTTTCTTGTATACACTAGTACATTCCATATTCATTTTTTATTTCTTTTTCCACAATCCTTTTGCATTCAAGGAAATTTTATCATTTGGCTGAATTAATAAACTCAAGTTACTTTCTCTCATAAATTTGGATCTTATTAATCCACTGTTTCTTGAACATTGATTGCCCTTTAATATTTATATACTACAATGTGTACCATGTTAGCTGACATTTGCTAAATTAAAGACATTTATTTATACACTGGAGGCCCGGTACATTAATTCGTGCATGAGTGGGGTCCAGCCAGCCTGCCCCGCTGGCCAGCAGGAGGGATGTGGGAGGTTGGCCAGCTGGCCCCATCCCTGATTGGGGTGGGGTGGCCGATGAGGGGCTGGGTTGGCCAGGGGGAGGGGCTGCGGCCAGCTGCAGTGGGCATCATAGCGACCATTCTGGTCGTCCTAGTTGTTCTGGTTGCTTGGCTTTTATGTATATAGATATGTGTACATACATAATTTTTGCATGTGATTTGAGAATTTTCAAATGTTCAGAATATGTCTACTTTACACAGTAAAAATGGAGATGATGAGTCATATTAATATAATTATATATTAAAAAGCAAATACTGCCCAGCCAGTGTGGCTCAGTGGATGAGCATCAACCTATGAACCAAGAGGTAATGGTTCAATTCCTGGTTGGGGCACATACCCAGGTTGTGGGTTCGGTCCCTAGTAGGGGGAGTGCAGGAGGCAGCCGATCAATGATTTTTTCTCACTGTTAATGTTTCTATCTCTCTCTCCCTCTCCCTTCCTCTCTAAAATAATAAAAGTATATATTTTTAAAAGTAAATACATACATAATGAAGACTAGTTCTGGACCACAACAGATTTTACCTGTTCTCAATAAGGTAAGTAGAGAAATTGGGCTTCAGGGTCTGGATATATTGTTATCAATTTCACATTGCTACAACATGGGTAACCTTGATCAATACAGGGCATAGCCCATTTTAGATGATTATGAACATTACCTACTGGCTGCAAGTAGTATGACTAAATATGAATATCAGTCCTTGAGTAATTGAATAAAAACCCTGTTGTTGTTGTTTTTTGCCTTTTTTTTTTTTTTTTTTTTTTACCCACAGGTAGTTGGAGAATCAGTGCCCTAGGATAGCACTTTGTAAATACCATCACTATTTCTATAAATTTATAATTTTAGCCCAGATCACTCTTTTGAACTTCACACTTAATTAGCCAATTACGTACTCCATAATTTAATTTGGATGCAAAAGCCTTTCCATTTTAATATGTTAAAAATTCCTGACTTCCCAATAAAACAAAATGAAACAGAATCCCACCTTTTCCCAGTGTCTCTCAGTCTCAGTCTGCTCAGGCTTCTATAATAGATTACCACAGTCCTGGTGGCTTAGGCTGTGAAGTTGAAAATCAAGGTACCGAACCATTCAGTTACTAGTGAGAACTCTTTTCTTTATTTGTAACCTCACATGTCAGGGAGAGAGAGGAGAAACAGGCTGTCTGTGGTCTATTTTATAAGGACACTAATTCTCTTCCTGATGGCTCCACCCTCATGTCCTACTTACCTCCAAAAGCCCACCTGCTAATACTATTACATTGTGGTTGGGATTTCAACATAGGAATTTGAGGGAGATATGAACATTAGTTTATGGCATCCCCATCTTAGCAAATGAGAGCTCTGTCCTTTTTTTTTTTTGCAAAATTTTTGGGTTCATCATGAATCTTGTCAAAGAGCCAGTCTGTCAACAAATACAACCCTACTGTCAACACATATCTTAGATCTGATCACTTCCCTTACATCTTCTGTGTCTGAACAGGTCTGGTTCCAGTCGTCTCCTCCATTCTCCTCTCAATATCTGAACAGGAGGCACGGTGATTATTTAAAGATGGGAATTATATCATGTTACATCAGTGCTCAAAACCCTTCATTGCTCTCCAGGTCATTCATTAAAACATTGTGAATTCCTTACAATATACAACAGTTCCCTAATAATCTAATTTGTAAGCAAAATCTTCATCCCATCTTCCTCTCATTCTCTCTGCTCCATTCACACTGGCCTCCTTGTTGTTCCTCAAACACACCACGCACATTTCTGCTCAGGAAATTTATACTTGTTTCTCCTTAAATCTCTACAACATGTGAACTTTTCAGAGACAATGTCCCTGAAGACCTTCCATGAAATAGTGGACCCATCCCCGCACTCTATTTTTCTGGTTTCTCCAGCAAAAGTGGCAGGCTCATATGTTGTTATACCCTTAGTGGGTGGAACCATGCTAGGTATTTATTAAAAACTCTGCATTTGCTGAATGAAATAATTTATCTTTTCACTATGGCCTTTCAGGCCATACTTGATACTATGGATTTTATCATGCTGGTCACATTTGGATGAATAACAGGCTTATCTATCTAGATAAATCCTTTTGCCTGTGTGTGCTACAGCCCTATATTCAATGTGGCAATGAAGTAGGACACCAGTCTAGAACAGTGTTTATAAACATCAATGCTATTGGCAATTTGGATCAAATAATCCTCTGAACTGTAGATTGCTTAGTAGCATCCCAGGATTCTATCTACTGGATGCCTGATGCCCCTGGTAACCCTCTTCCCCCACTGTGATAAAAAATGTCTCCTGCCATAGCCAAAGTTCTCTGCAGGGGAAGGGACTTACCCCTTAACTAGGGAATCTTGAATTCATCCTCAACCTTTGAGGGCTGTGGGATTTCTTAAAGGATTTTAAAATGTTGCCTTGATCCACCACATCCTTCTGCTTGAAACCGAGGAAACTGGGGAATCTTTCCCCTTAGGATTCAGGTTCCTTCTACATTGTCATTGCTTCACCTTCAATTTCTTATGACATAGATTTGTTTTTCTTCTCTCTCTTCCTATTGGAAAGGACCGTCCCTTTCATCCTCTCCTGAGTTCATTCCCTCCAAGATTTGGAGTAAAAAATTTTTATCAGAATTTCCAAGTCTAGCTCCTGATTTTTAAAGGGAGCTTTTGGAATTCAGAAACTACTTTTATCTTACACAAAGAATAGCTTTCAAGGCCCTTTTCAGGCAGAGAATCAAAGAAATGTAATACAGTAGTCAAACAACTTTCCTTTATAGTAGTCATTTGCTCTCCTTATGAAGCATGGGGCCCAGTGGACAATCAGATGACAAACCGACTGGGCATTATTTTAGAATAAAAAGACTACAACAACTCTTAATGTTTACAAAAAACAATGCAATTTGGTTTACAGTCTTCAAGAACATTATAACTATTGTGTAAGTAATATATGGTGATTATCAAGTATCTCAAATACACATTATTTTCTTTTTCTTTACTTTTTTAGCATTATTTTTATTGTTGACACTATTAAAGATGTTGCCATGTTGTATTTCATAGAAAGGAATAACTGATTGTGGTGAGACATGCAGTAATTATTTCTTTCCTTCATTTAAAAGGCATTTTTATAGTGAGCATCACTATTAAATGAGGTAAATATTTGTGCACAGGACAGCATACGATCCTTTCATTAAGAGATATTGTTATTTTAAAAATGGGAATTGGGTCCTGAATCAAGAGGTTTTTTTAAACATTTGATTTTAATGAGTCATTGAATATGTATTTGCTTTTATGAGATGCACATATTTGGAATATGGTTGCATTTGTCAGCATAAGAATGATTTAAATTTCCTTAAATAGACAATTAGGATGCAGATGTTCTTGCTGACAGGTGCTTCCAAAGCAATAAAAAAGATGTAACTATAATACTTTTTGAAAATGTAATACTCTTGCCTCTACTTCTATTAGGTTAAGATTTCCTTATTCTTGTCAAACACATATAATGATACAGTTCTATAATCAATGTGTATCACTTATGTCTAATGATTGAAAAAGTGCATGGCAAGATCCAGAATAAGGACAAGTAAAAATCAATACAATATTTTTGTGGAAAATGCTACATTAGCTATTGAGTGATAAAAGTTTAATGGGGCCTCAGAGTGATACTTTATTTTGAATTTGTGTTTTGGGAATATCTGTAATTGACATCAAATTATAATGAAATAGCTTTAGTGCTAAAATCATGTTTTACTTGATTTATAATATTTCCCTTAAACATTAAGTAACACTCCTAACTCTGGTTTCTGTGATTTGCTGATAAAATTCTTACTCACTTTTTCCTTTTATGGCATGATTTTCTTAGACTTCAAACATTATTTTTCTAGACAGGATATATTTAAATATTTTAAGGTGATTCATTTGAGAGTGGGAATGAAAATAATGCTGTTGAGAGAGGACCTACGTTAAACCAGGCAGTATACTAAGGGCTTTGCACACACATCAGTGTTGTCCCTTTATTATTTTGGTAATTTTGATATCTCTTCTTTTGATATATGTGTTTGCTCCCTTCCATTGATTTTAGATTGTGAATTCGTATGCAATTGATATATTCAGAAAATTATCAGCTCCTTTTATATTGGTCATAATGGGGTTTGTAACCTCTCATAATAGAAGTCAAAACAGCCAACGGAGTCTACAATACACAATCAGCCAAGTTTCACAGAGTGAGAGCTGGAACCTGGAACATCTCCTAAGCTTTGAGTAGGCCGATGAGGAGGGGCACGTTTCCTAAGTGTGTATGGAAAATGCAGAATTCCTAGGTCCTTATTGGTCATGTTAGCTGGAGTGCATGGTGTCTGAAGGATAGTAGTTAGTATAGGAAGGAATGAGGCTGCAAAATTAGTGCCTCCACACAGAGGAGTCAGGTGATGCCAGGCAAAGAGGTTTGAGCTTTTACCAATAGTAGGTGAAAGTTGAAGGTTTGATGAAGATTTTTATTTTTGAGCAAAGATACTATTTTATTTTTTTGAAACATGTAATTTTATTTTATATTTAAAATATATATTTTTATTGATTTCTGAGAGGAAGGGAAAGAGAGAAAGAGCAACATCAATGATGAGAGACAATCATTGATCAGCTGCCTCCTGCCTCCTGCATGTCCCACACTGAGGATAGAGCTTACATCCTGGGCATGTGCCCTGATTGGGAATTGAACCATGACCTCCTGGTTCATAGGTCAATGCTCAACCACTGAGCTATGCAGGCTGGGCTGAAACATATAATTTTATTTTGGTGAAGATAATTCCTTTCTTTTTAAATTTATTGGGTAATATTGTTAATAGGATTATATAGGTTTCAAGTGTACAATTTTATGATACATCACCTGCATATTGCATTGTGTGCCGCCACCTAGCACCAAATATTCTTCTGTCTCCATATAGTTGACCTCCTTTATCCTTTATCACCCACCTACTAGTAACCCCCTTCCCTCTGGTAACCACCATGTTGCTGTCTGTGTCTATGAATTTGTTTGTCTTGCTTGTTCATTTGCTATTTTAAGTTTTATATCCATGAGTGAAATCACATGGTCTTTGCAAAGAATATATTATGGGAGATGTGTATTATTTACATGAGTCTCTGGAGCTTAGATATAGACAGAGAGACAGACATAGATGTGTTAACCTCCCAAGAAGGCAGAAGAGAAAGAGAAAAGAAAAAAAAAGCCGAGTGCTAACTTTTAGTTTATGTTCATTTAAGAGTGAAAGAAAGAATGATGACAAGTTCTCTCTCTCTCTCTCTCTCTCTCTCTCTCTCACACACACACACACACACACACACACACACACACCACATACACACATACACGGAAACATCAGAAAATTAATAGAAAAATCAGGGCAGCATAAGTACTATGAACTTAAGGTATGGCTTTATGAGGTAAGGATTATGCAACCACATAAAAGAACTTGGGGGGAGGGGAAGAGAATGAAGAAATAAATCAAATTTGATGACTTCTCATTTATTAATATATTTCTTTCAAGTTTGCTGCTATGGGATTATAACAGCAAACTATGGGATAGAGGTTTTGACACTCCCTTTGCTAGTTCTATATAAATATTCTAATTCTCTGCTTTTAAACATTGGGGTTTTATGGAAACCTCATGTTTTGTTGTTGACTTTTGGCAACTGAGATGGAACTAAGACACAAAATGTTGCATTTTAAAATTCACTTTACCCAAATGACACTAATAGGTAAGAAGTTCCAAGTACCAACCAGCAGATTTATTTTCTCACTATGCATAATTTATATCAAGAGACTTTTGTCTAATGACCCCAGAAATTTTCTTTTTAATTTCTTTGAAGTTCTTAAATAAATTTGCTATTGGCTTTCAATTTAGCACAGTAATAAAGTCTAGAATATTTGTTTCATTTTCTGATATTTAACCTATAAAACACTAGAGATAAATGTATTATTATTATTATTAGTTATTTTTATCCCTGGCTTATCAGGTTTAAATTGAATGCTCTTGATTTTACTGATCTTTAAAGCAGCATTTAGTGTTGACATGTGTTCTTTTTTTCTTATTTAGTTTATAGGATGTTCATTTAGACATACATAAATTAATAATTTACAAGGAATTTTCTTAAAATTGAAATATATGTTATAATTCTTAAGTGTAAATTATGTTCCATTGATCTGTATTTATAAATTTTTACCTCTGATCTCATAGTGTATGAGAGTCTGCTTCTCACCTAGTTACTGTCAAGGGCACAAGCATAATTTAAATTTTTCTTTATTTTTACTCTTGATAATTTATATCATAGGCAACTGAATCTTTATAAATCAATTTGCATTGTATACAAATTATCCTAGCATATTTCATTGCAATGCTTTTTTTATATAAAATGTACATTACGTATACTCAAAGTGTCTCATTGAATGTTGAACTACCAACTTTGAGGATTGAGGGTTAATTTAATATTTCACCTTGGACATGCCTTTGGAGACTAAATCTTGTTTCAATATACTAGTTGTGGGTAAACCTGAAAATTTTCTTTTCCTTTGCATAAAAGTATAAAAATGTAAATAATATGTAAATATGTAATATGTAGGTAATAAACACATAAGCCAATAAAGTGTATTACTAGGAGCCCCCCCCCCCTTACCTACTAAGTCAGGAACTCTGGAGGTGGGGCCTAGAATCTGTTTTAAAGAGCCCTCCAGGTAGTTCTGATGCACACAGTCATTTGAGAACTTCTGTTTTTTAACTTTCTAAAGCTGTTATCTATTTCATTTTATTTTTCAGTCTGCTGCAATTCTTAAAAGAAAGCTAGAATCTGTAGAATCTGAGTGGAATAAATTCTTATAGATGAAAAACATCCCCACTCCCCCCTCCCCCATAGCAGGTTGTAAAAAGTCTCAAGCTAAGGCATACCTTTTCATCTTTTTCTTTTCTAGACACATTATTTTTTTAATTGAGTTTATTGGGTTGACACTGGTTCTCAATTTTTGTAAGTTATCATCTCCCAAACTTTAGATTGTTAATAATTCCCCCCCTTTTTTTTAACAATCTCTTCTTTTGCATTTAAAAAAAATCAATTACAGGTTGCATTCAATATTATTTTGTATAAGTTTCAGGTGTACAACAGAGTTGTTAAGCAGTTATATACTTTGTAAAGTGTTCCCCCTATTATTTCCATTACCCACCTGGCACTATACATAGTTATTACAGTATTATTGACTATATTCCCTATGATGTACTTTATATCCTCACTAATGATCTTTCTTTAAGAGACTTTACTTTTGAGGTGTAATCTGTATCATAAAATAGTTTTACTATTTTTGCCTGAAGGCTTAGCATGCCCTAATGAATTTAGACTCTGTTCTCTTCTCCATATTCACAGCCTCCTTCTCTGAGTTCACAAATCACAAAACATGTAGTAATATGTGATAGATCTATTACATAGATCTATTCTAACAATCAATGTGAGTCACACAGAGGTCAGAGTGCATTTGCATTTGAAGGTCACCAAAGGAGGCTATGTGGAGAAGATGTCAGTTACATCTATATATATGAAAGCCTAAGTGACCATTACAATTGGTCGACCAAACAACCAGTAGACCAGTAGCTATGACGGACACTGACTACCAGGGGGCAGACGCTCTATGCAGGAGCTGCCTCATGGTGGTCAGTGCACTCCCAAAGCCAACCTTCCACGGCTGGCCAACCTCCTGTGGTCCCTCCCCCCAGCTGGCCAGTGTGCTCTGAAAGCCAATCTCCCTTAGTCTTTATCCCTGGCTGGCTAGCCCTGACCAGCCCCTATTGGGACTGGGCAAGATGGCCCTGATTGGCCCCAATTGCCAGCCAGGCCAAGGGACCCCAACCATACACAAATTTGTGCACTGGGTCTGTAGTCTATATATATATATAAAAGGCTAAGCAGCCATCCCATCAGCCGGTAGGTATGACGCGTATTAACCACCAGGGGACAGACGCTCAATGCAGTGGCTGCAGAGCTGCAGTGACTTCATAGCGACCTCTTGGGTGATGCACCCTGGAACCAGAGAGGAGGGAGCCTGATTCCTCACTGAGCCGCGTGATTCCACCTTCAGGCATGGGTTATGCTGTTGCTGGGGCACTGAAGGCCTCAAATCTGGTTTACTGCACATTTGTGTTTGCATTCCACACCCTGTACAACAGCAACTTTGCAGAGTGCTCTCTTGCACTCCAGAACCCCTCAGGGGATGTTGGAGAGCTGGTTTCACCCCTATCTCCATAGGCCCCCCACCTGCTGGAGGGACCCTGCTCACTCCACAGACACCCTTCAAGCTGCGGCGCCACCCCAGGTGCAGCTGTCCGTGGAGGGACAATGGAAGGTTGGCTCTAAGGCATGTCCAGCCTGTCTTGCCCAGTCCCACCCAACTGGCCACCTTTTAATTAATTTCCTTTCAATGTGCATGAATCCATGCACTGGGCCACTAGTTTTCCTATAAGCTGTTATTGAAGTTGAAAAAGTAAGGTGATAAATAGAGGACTTGTGAAATAAATATGTCACTTTCTATTCATGACAGTAGGAGGGAAAATTTTCTTACCTAAATCTTTGACTGATCACAATTACTTGAAAATGAATTTTACCATTCTCACTCATAGTTCTCATTTAAAAATCTGAAGAGGTTTTTGTTTGTTCACTTGTTTTCTGTTTGTGTTTAAGCTGTTTTAAAGCTCATCACTGAATTATTTTATATATCTTTTGATAAAATAAGTATTTCAACTCATGATACTGAAGAAGGAAATCCCATCATGTCAATAATTTCAATTGCATGCATCAAATGCCCCCCCCTAAAAAAAAAGGAAAAATAATTTTAAAAATATGTTTTCTGGTTTTAGCACATGTTCCACCTATTTTCCCTAGATTTTGCAATCATCATTGAAATTGCTATAGATCAGTCCCACACACCACTTTGTAGATAATTAAGTTCTAATACAAGAACATATTGTTAACCTATTCTAAATTTGTCTGTTTTACACAGAAAATGTAATATTGTAAGTTCCTATTAAGTTATCATTTTCCTTGAAAATAATAAGCATATATATTATTGAAATAAAGACAAGGACTAATAACTTTCAGTTTTTTTCTTCACATTAAAAAATACAGCCTTTATTTCTGGCTTGCAGAGAAGGTAAGTATCAAAATGAGTTCAGTGGGTGAGGTTGAAAGTGATAAGAATGCTCTGTCAAACACCCTGCCAGAATGACAAACTTCTCAGTGCTGTCTTTAAGAGGGCTGTTTTGTGGGATTCTATGTGGCAGACAACAGAAACCACTTTAGGAATTGTAGGGGAAAGTAATTTATCCTAGCAAACTGACAGCAATTCAGAAATAGGCTTTAACCTGACCTTCAAATATAATCTCCACAAACCATAAGTTGACCTTGCTCATTAAGAGAGCTGCCACATGTTTGGTGGTTAGTAGGCTGCTGCCACAGTTGCTGAATCCAGCCTGGACCACCTCTGCTGTTCTCCATTCAGCAAAGTGCATACCAGACCCTACTTCACCAGACAATTCAGTCCCACATCTGTGACATGGGCCTATGCACCTCATTGGCATGATGCTAACCATATCTGTAAGAACATCTGGGAAATGTATCTTTGTCTTTCCAATATCTGCTCTCAGGAAGACACTTCCAAAAGTTTGAGGTGACTGTTGTGTGAACCAAAACACACATGGACCACCCTGTGGTGTTCTCTGCAGAAACTAAAAAGGTGCTCTGCTGATCAATCATCAGGAGGTTAGTGTTTAATTTTCTGATGAGAGTTTTCATTTTCTCCTCCATATCCCCTTTCTACCCTTTTCTCCTTGACATTTACAGGCTCCTTTGCTCTTTGGCTTTCATGTGGTTTCTGCCCACAGGAACTCTGGCAGGAGATTGGAGGAGGAAGCATGCTATTTTGGGTATTTATCCCTGGTCCCCTCCCTTAGGGATGCTACAGGATGGTTTCTTGATTAAAGGCGACCTTAGAACACTTCCAGCGGTAGCCACCTCCACACAACCTTTACTCTCCAGGTTCTTAGGCTAAGGAAGCACAATAATAATCCCTGAGGATGCATTTCTCCATATGGTCTCTTTATTCCCTGCATGTACCTTTATAATTAGTCCCTTTCTTAAACACTCCTTGATTAGTTCAAATCCAGTGTGCTATTTCCTACCAGAGTCCAGACTCCTAGATTTCTTGAAATAAAAATAACAAAAAACCCCAACATTTTCTATGGTTAAGTCTTAATAATCACCATTAACTATTCAGATAAAGAAGCTGCTTAAATGAAAGAATAAACCTCCATATTGTAAGATGAAAGACTTTGCAAATATGGGTTTGGTGGTAATTTATAGATTCTCTAAAAAATAAGAATTCCAATGCCTGGTCCTAAATTGTATCCATTTGGAAATCATCAAACTGGTACAATCATTTTTAAGCGTAATATGTTAATATGTTAACAGTATAAAACCTATGAGTCCAAATTCAGTTTCCTTTACTTAACTTCTTTATAACGCACAGAAACCAATAGTTGCATTTAACAAAAATTTTGTCATTATTTTTCAAAATTATATTTTTAATAATTTTAAAAGTAAGTAAAAGCAAAATCTACTCTGTGTTTCTAAGAGACCTGAAATGCATTTGACAACATTATAACTGAAGTAGGTTAAGGAGCCAAATTTTAATAATTATTCAATGTCCTCCCTTCTTTGTAGCAGGAAAATGTTACTGGCCAAACCAATTATAAAGATATTAATGATCAAAAAAATTGCTTGACTGACTCCTTTGTATTTTAACCAATTTTTTTGCATACCAGGTAGAAGGAAAGTGAATTGAGAATTCCAAGACCTCATTCTCTTTTTAATGGCACAAAATAAGCTTGAATGTAAAAATACCTATCCTATCCTATCTAATAAAAGCCTAATATTAAAATTAACCATCACTCCACTACACTCACAGATCACGCTCACCAGCCAATCAGGAGCGAGTATGCAAATTAACCCAGCCAAGATGGCTGCGGCCACAGAGAACAGGAGGGAGGCTTGGGTTTCCCCAGCGATGGAGGAAGCCAAGCTTCTGAAGCCCTGGCCTGCCTTGGCCTCCACTTAAGGCTACAAAGTTTCAATTATAGAAGATAAATAAATCCCAACTAAATGTCTGCCGCCACAGAGCAAGCAGAAGGCTTTGCTCTGTTCCAGGCTACAAAGTTTCAATTGTAGAAGATAAATAAATCCCAGATACCAGGGCCTCCACTTGGGTTGCAGGGGGGCATGGCTGGTCTGCAAACCACCATAGGCCCCTTGCCCAGGCCACCCCACACCCCCAGGGGACCCCCACCCTGATCCAGGACACCCTTCAGGGCAAACCAGCTGTCCCCCACCCATGCACCAGGCCTCTATCCTATCTAATAAAAGAGTAATATGCAGATTGACCATCACTCCAACACACAAGATTGCTGCCTCCATGTGGCCAAAGATGACTGCCCCCATGTGGACACAAGATGGCTACCACAAGATGGCCAGCAGGGGAGGGCAGTTGGAGGGACCAGGCCTGCAAGGGAGGGAAGTTGGGGGCGATCAAGCCTGCAGGGCAGGGCAGTTCGGGATGATGAAGCCTGCAGGGGAGGGCAGTTAGGGGCAAACAGGCTGGCAGGGGAGCAGTTGGAGCCAGCAGTCTGGGATTGTGAGAGGGATGTTCGACTGCCCATTTAGGTCTGATCCCACCAGATTGGAGAGGGTGCAGACTGGGCTGAGGGACACCCCCCTCCCCCATGCACGAATTTCATGCACCAGGCCTCTAGTATGAGTTATAAAAGTGGCTTAAAGTTATCCATCATTTATGAAGTATACACTTACAATTAATAGTGTTCCTAGGCATTACATATTTTCTATAAGTTCATTACCACATCAAACCAGAAAATGCATTAGTTCTTTCAAGCAACTACAATAATAAAAAAAATACTAATGATGAGTTTTAGCATTCAGAGCAAGACTTAAATGATGTTCACAATATTTTCTAGAAAGACTTATTCTTTCCTCACCTGGAGATTTTTATTACTTCTGGTAACTATTACAGATTGAGGAGTGACAGCAGATTTCACTGACCTCCTAAGAGTGGTCAGGCAATAAGAACTTTCAAGCAAATTATATCTAAATATAGATTGTCAAACTTAAGCATAAAAATTAATTTACTCTCATTATAAATTAATATTGAGGATCAAGTAGAGCAAAGTGACCTATATATTAGAAAAATATCCAAATAGGAAAATAATATGTTATGAACTTAAGTAAATTTGATCCTTCACAATTTAAAAAAAGTTCTAAAGGGTAGATAAATATCCATGAGCTCCAGTAGTTAAGGAAGGGGTAGGTTCTAGCTCTCCACCAGACCTGCTATGTCACAGAGAAAACTAGTATCAGAACAAATAATAATAATAATAAAAACAGGCACAATAAGTGTTTTACAACTCTCTAAATTCCATTAAATCCTAGCTCTCTGTCTTCTGATGCTCTGACAGCACCTTTAATGTTTACTCCAGACATAAGCCATAATATTCTAACAGCAGTATCCAGCTAACCTTCTGGTCAGAGTCAGGCTATGAAATCCTCCAATAAACTTCTGAACACAGGACCAATGCAGGTCTTAAGGCTAGGATGACAATCCATAGGGTTATTATAGGTTACTAAGTTCTCTAGATTCCTACACCCTATTCTTGTGGGGCAGGAGTACTCCTATGGCTTCTCTATTCAATCCAAACCAGGAAAATCAACCATTTCATTATTTTACTTGAAAAAATATATATTGTACTTTGTTTTACACCAAGCCTCTGACATTGATTGAAGACAATCTCTCTATATATAAAAAGCCAAGGACTGGAACACCATAACGACCAGAATGACCGGTTGCTGTGGTGCCCACTGTGGCCAGTGAACCAGCCCGATTGGGGGAAGGAGCCAACTGGCCAACCTCTCGTGATCCCTCCCCCAAGCCAGCCCACCCCTGATCAGCCTGCTGCACCCCAACAGGAGGTGGGGCCAGCCAGTCAATGTCCTGCAGCCCCTGTCCCAAGCCACTGGCTCCTGATCGCCCTCCAACCCCATTCAGGGGTGGGCCCAGCCAGCCCACTGCCCACAGCCCCCCCCATGGCCAGCCCCACCCCCGATCAGCCCCCACCACCCCAATCTGCCTATGGCCCCTCCCCCCAACAACCTCCACTCCTGATTGGCCCCCCCACACATCAATCAGGGATGGGACTGGCTGGCCAACCTCCCACCGCCCCTCCCCCAACCACTGACCCCCTATTGGCCCCCCACGCCAATGAGGAGCAGGGCTCTCTGGCCAATCACCCACAGCTTCTCCCCACAGCCAGCCAGGCTCTGATCAGGCCCCAATCAGGGCAGACTGGCCAGCCAACCTCCCACCATCTCCTCCTCCCAACAGGCCTAGCCTAGATCTGCTGATTGGGGCTGGTCTGGCCAGACCCCACCTATGCACGAATTGGTGCACTGAGCCTCTAGTAATACATAAAATGCTTATGGTAGCTGGCTTGGGTACTTGTTATTTTGATCAAAACTCTTTAATTGCTAGCTAACTAATCTTTCAGAACATTTAATTTTTAAATAACTAGCCATGAATTTTTGTATTTTTGAATAGGCCATTTCAAATTGTATATTACAAGTAATCTAAAGAGTGTGTGTATGTGTGTGTGTGTGTGTGTGTGTGTGTGTGTGTTTACAGACCATATAACAGAAATTTTAAACTTCTTGAACTGATTCTATTCCCCCTTTAATAGTATCCTTTCCTAGTCTGTTCTTAGCTGCCAATATGCAGGGCATATTTAATCACAAAGTTACACCCATCCATCTTGTGCAGAAAAAGTTTATCTCCACTATTAGTTGTAGTTCAACTGAGTTTCATCGCTGACATTGAACTTTTATATCTTTATTTTCAATCAAGACCATCTGTTTTGTAGATATGAAGTTAATGGTCATCCAGCACAATACTTGACACAATACAGACACCCAATAAGAATTTATAAATGAATGAATGAATTATTAAAAGGTCTTCCTTCTACAATTTCATTGTTCAATTTATAGCCAAGCTTGTGCTCCTTATGTTTTTAATCTTTGAATTTTATCTAACCAAGCAATTTTTAAACAATGAAATAATTTAAATTGCTTTTGTTATGATAGGAATTATATAACAGCAATGAAGTAAATATAAATATTGTAGAGTTTTAGGAAACTCTGAAACAAAATAAACAAGCAGTTTTTCTGTATTGAATCACAAAATATGTTAGTCATTTGTATTGTTAGATTAATGTTATATAAAGAGTGTATGCTTTTGATATTCTATTTCTTAAATAGATAGAGAAATAAAAATAAGGAATCACAAATAACTTTGTTTCAGCCTTGAAAATTATTTTTGAACCCAGAAGTCATGCATTTCCACTAACAGTTAAAGAGAAATCCTTGAGAGAAATTTCCACAAAGAAACTATTGACACAAGAGCTTTGGGTTAGTCCTTAGTCTTTGCTTATTTATATAAAGAATCAATCTTGGCAGACCTTTTACTGTAGGGTTTCAATAGAGTCTTATTCCTTTTATGCCATCAAAACTTTAATTTTCTAAATCTGTTTACTGGGAATGGCAAAGGTCTCTTCTGTGGGGGCTGTGATTCAATAGTTCCAAGGACTAATGGCTTAAAACCTTGAGACTAGGAAAGGTTTGATATTTGTTAAAATGTATTGTAGAAAACTGTTTTTATTCACTTAGTGTCAAAAACTAAATTTAATTAAAAGGAGGCTGATTTTGCCTAAGATCTTGTGACAATTAATCTTTGATCATGACCCCAAAAATCTACCTATGCTTAAATAAATCTGATGGGAAGATTCCATGGTTTCTCCAGAATTAAGAACATCTATACTAATAAAAGGGTAATACGCAAATTGGTCATGGCGCCCTCACAGTAACAACTGAACAGCAAGCTGCGTGGGGTGACCAGGCTGGCAGGGGGGTTAGCAAGGGACGATCAAACGACCGATCAGCAGGCTGCTGCGTGGGGTGATTAGGCTGGCAGGGGGGGGGGCAGTGAAGGGCAACCAGGCTGCAGAGGGAGGCAGTGAGGGGTGACTAGGCCAGCTAGGGGGGCAGTTGGGGGAGACCAGGCCAGCAGGGGGGCAGTTAGGGGCAATGAGGCTGGCGGGGGGGGGGGGGGGAGGGCGCGGGCAGTGAGGGATGACCAGGTCGGCAGTGGGGACAGTGAGGGGCGACCTGACTGGCAGGGGGGGCAGTGAGGGGCAATCAGGCTGGCAGGCAAAGGTGGTTAGGGGTGATCAGGCTGGCAGCGGGGGGAAGTTAGGGGCTATCAGGCAGGCAGGCAGGTGAACAGTTAGGAGCTAGCAGTCCCAGATTGTGAGAGGGATGTCCAACTGCCAGTTTTGGCCCGATACTTGGGATTGGGCCAAAACTGGCAGTCAGACATCACCCGAGGGGTCCCTGATTGGAGAGGGTCCAGGCTGGTCTGAGGGGACAACCCCCCACCCCCCTTGTGCACAAATTTCGTGCACCGGGCCTCTAGTTTATATATATAAAAGGCTAATATGCAAGTGTCCCCTTGGAGTTTGATCGCTCACTATGACATGCGCTGACCACCAGGGGACAGCACAGAATGAAGGAAGGCATGGCTGGCAGTTGGCAGCTGGGAAGGAAGGCCCCAGCTGGCATCCAGAAGGCCCCGATTGGCCCTAATTGCTGGCCAGGCCTAGGGACTCTACCCATGCAAGAATTTTATGCACAGGGCCTCTGTCTGTGCATGCATTGGCCATACTGTTTTCCACAGTGGCTGCACTAGTCTGCATTCCCACCAGCAGTGCACAAGGGTTCCTTTTTCTCCACATCCTCTCCAGCACTTGTCATTTGTTGATTTGTTGATGATAGCCATTCTGAAAGGTGTGAGATGGTACCTCATTGTTGTTTTGATTTACATCTCTCGGATGATTAGTGACTTTGAGTATGTTTTCATATCCTCCTGGTCTTCTGTGTGTCCACTTTTGAAAGGTGTCTATTTAAGTCCTTTGCCCATTTTTTTGATTGGATTGTTTATTTTTTTTTGTTAAGATGTATGAGTTCCCTATAAATGTTGGAGATTAGACCCTTATCAGATATAACATTAGCAAATATGTTCTCCCATGCAGTGGGCTTTCTTGTTGTTTTGTTGATGGTTTCTTTTGCTGTGCAGAAGCTTTTTATTTTGATGTAGTCCCAATTTGTTTATTTTCTCCTAGTTTCCATTGCCCTAGGAGCTTTATTGGTAAATATATTACTTGTAAAGGTTTACAACTAAAAACAACATTGCCTCACTAATTTCAAACCCTCATTTCCACTCTCTAGAGAGAATCCTAGCAATTCTTCAATTTTGTAATTAACACATTATTTGTAAATGATAGACTATTTACATTGCCTTGATTTTTTTTTTAGTTTAAGATATTTTGTACTGATTTCCATTTATGCCACCTCTCCGCAAAACTTGTAAATATGTTTCTATCAAATGACTATGATATATGAATTAGACAGCATGTTTTACATCTGAGCCCCATAGTATAGGAAATTATCACATTTCCTTTATGAATAAACTTTTTTTAATCTTAATTTTTATTACTTAGTTTCCTACTAGTACCTATTTTTAAATGTATTTCTAAACTCTCCGGCAAAGTTTTAAGTGCCCTTTCTGCATAATCAAATATAAAATAAGTTACCTCTGTGTGTATGAAAGCGCACCACACGTGAGCCCTTTCTCTGAAGAAAACCCTCTGGCCACTGCTCTTTCTCACCCAGTGAACTGCCACACCCTGCAATGGGGGAGCTGGCCTTTCATCCAGACCCCCTCCATCAGGAAATGATCTAACATGGCCTGCTAGCCCTGGGCTTTCTCAGGAGCGCTAATGTCTGCAGCTGGAGCCTGCAGGGTGCGCCCTGGGTGTCAGGTGTGTGAAGGGAGTAAGAGGTGGCCCTGATGGAGCCCAGGTAGAGGATGGCCTGGGCTGTGCTCAGTGTCAGGGGCCCATCTGAGAGCGCAGCAGTCAAGCCCAAAGCGCAGGTGCAGCTGGTGCAGCGGCCACGCCTCCCGGGGGAAAGGGATCTGGGAGTGGTGGGATGGGAAACACGTGGGTGCCCACGTGTGGGAGGCTCCTGTCTGGAGTCTGGCTCAGCCACCTGTCCTGCAAACCCCAGGCCTCGTGGAGCCCCCACCCCTCGAACTCAGAGTCACAGTAAGGGATACCTCTGCCCAAAAGCCAGCCAGGTATATTTTATACATAATTCTCCCCTGAAACAGCCTCCCTGTAATCCTCCATCCCTAACCTTCACTTCTGTGAAATTTCTCAGCCAGAGGTGGGGTGGGGGTGCGGGTCTGGCTGTGGTGCAGGACCTTGGGGTCCAACTAGCTCTTATACAGAATTTCAACCTTTCTTTTTCTTGTCTTTCTTTCTTTCTTTTTTTCTTTTCCTGGCCCTCCCACACTTTGACTGCAAGCGATTCCTGTTGCCTTGCATTCCCAAACTCTTCAGATTTAGCAGGTTTTGCTATGGATATAGACTCGGCTGTACAAACCAAAGCCAACTTTTAGGGTTTTTACTCTTTGCTGCTAAACCAATCAACCCTCAGTCTGTTTTTGAGGGTCCAGTTTGTGGATTTATCTCAATCCTATTGTCTTTTCCCCAGTTTTGGTCCATATTCAGTTTCGCCTCAAAAACAAAAAACAACACACACACACACACACACACACTTAATGGTCTGAGTGGAATTTCATAAAACATCGTGGCTTCTGTTTAGTCTCCTATAGTCCCTTTAAAATTGTGTATGCCACTGTACAAGTACAGGACCTCCAATAATGTTTCATTGTAACATTGATAAACAGAACCGTTTCTGGCAGGGGCAGCTTTGGGTGGACTTTACATGTTCTCATGTCTGCGTGAGTTTTCCCTGGGTACTCAGGTTTCCTCCCACATCCAGAGATGTGCAGGTGAGGTGAATTGGGTTTAAGCTCTCCAGTCTGGGGGGTGGGGGAGAGAGAGACTGCAATGCAGGGCCACCTGTCCTGGCCCCTCCTGTTTCCTGAGCTTCTAGGACAGGCTATAGTCACCTATAACCCTAAACTGGAATAAGCAGGTTGGAAAATAATGATCTTTCTTGTTTATTTATTTGTTTCTTTGTTTGTTTGTTTATTTTAATCCTCACTTGAGGATATTTTCCCATTTATTTTTAGAGAGAGTGGAAGAGACAGAAAGACTGAGAGAAACATGGATGTGAGAGAAACACATCAATTGGTTGCCTCCTGCAGGAGCCCTGACTAGGGCCCAGGCCTGGGAAGAGCCTGCAACTGAGTTACGTGCCCTTGACTGGAATCAAACCCGGGACCCTTCGGTTTGCAGGCTGATGCTCTTTCCACTGAGCCAAACCAGCCAGGGCTTACTTGTTTTTATTAATCATTTTTAAATGTCTGCATAGCTCACATTTATTTTAATGTTTAATACCAGGTGTATTTCGGGGTCTTTATTTTTTTATTTAGAAGTTTGATGTTTTAGTGACTAGAACTATGCTACAGGAACTTAACTCTTGTTTATGTCAATAAGCCTACAGTAAAATTGATTTTGTTATACATCATTTTGGGTGAAGTCACAGTTCTCAAGAACCTATCACTGGCCTCAAGGGAGGGCTTACTGTGAGTTCCTATACTTTCCACTGGCTGGATACTATCCTGCAGCATTGTTATGCCAGCATTTTTTAATGAAAACTCTGCTGATAGTATTTAATTTTCTCTTTTAAAGTAAATCTATTTCAACAGTCATCCATAAAATTTGTTTGTATTATCTTCTAAGCAATGTCGACAGAGGTATATTTATATACTGAAATTTTAACCTTGGTAGTTCTGGGCGATGGGTTCATAGGTTCTTTTATTTCATCATTTTACTATTTCCAAATTTTCAACAGTAAACATATATCTACATTTATTATTTTAAAGAGAAAAAATACTATACAATGCTGTTTTTAAATGAATTGAAACTCCCAAAGGACAGGAATTATTTCTACTGACTTGTATTTAGTCAAGTTCAGTGCCAGGAAGAGGGACTAGTAAATAGATATTGGGCATTTCCATGTTCTGGCTCTCACCAAATAAAGAGACACACGTGCAACGTCAGCATGCATAGTGCTCTGGACTAAACAAATGCCACATAAACAATGACCATGGGACTGCAGGATCACTGTCTTTCTGGAATTTGATGAACTCAGGGAAAACTATACAGCAGTCTAACTAAACACACCATTTGCTAATGTGGCATCAATGATGAAAATCATCAAGAAAGTTTTGATTTTAAATATGTTCATGAATAGGAGTTCTAGGGTGTTTATGACAGTTTTGTAAGATTAAAAATAAACCTATATTTAATTCCTTTGAAAATAATGTGTAGAAACTACTAAGAAATTGTCTCATATCAAGAGGTTTTAAAAGATGGAAATCAACTGTTAAAACTTGTTCACTATGAAAATGATAAATGTTTTATAAAGTAATTTGGTTTCACAATAGCATTGTTGTGTTATTTAATTTCTGTTTAGGGGAAAAATCTGGCTGTGGTTAGAGAGACAAATTTCCCTTTAATCTGTGGTTAGAGAGAGCAGATTTCCCTTGGAGCTGCATTTGTCTAAGTTTATGGGGTTTATTTGGGCTTATAAGGAGTGGCTGGGATGAGGGTACAGATGTTGGTAATAAAGTACCCAAACCCGTCCTTGGAGTTGCCACTGGTTATCTCCCCTGATTTTATTTTTCAAAAAAAAACACAAAAAACAGGCAAAAGAGATGCTAAAAACATTGTAATTATATATGTATATAATATATACATATCATTACAACATTTAAAAATATATATTGTATATATATCATACTCTATATAGCATGTTATACTAAACTATAATATGCACTACTAGTATACATATTTATTTATTTAAAACGTCTTAAACACCTAAGAAGGCTGGCTTCTTCACATCAAGAGCAAGACAAATCCTTCCATTCCTTGTCTCTATTCCTTGTTACCATTAATTATTTCCTATTACTGCTTCTTTATTTGTTCATTTTAAATTTTCAATGTGTTATGTTTATATTTTGCTAATTCTATTTTTTCTATGTAAAATTATTTTGCTCTTTAATCTTTCAAAGCATTTTTGAAGCTTGGCATGCTAATCTTATTGTTTTGTTTATTCCTCATTAGCCCACCAACTATTTGAGGGCCAGAAACTTATGTAATTAATGTTTCCCCTCTACGCCCAATATAGCACCTAATTCACTCATTCAGCAGATACTTATTGAGCTTATGATATATCAGGTCAAGTGTTAGACATTGGTAGTCTCAGAAATATGACAATTCTGACAAATTAAATGATAATTGAAGGTGATTTTACAAATTCATTACTGTACTAAGTTGGAGTGAAAAAAGAGGGCTTCAATGCAGACTAGCCATAATGTACTGCAGGACAAATGGAAATTTGATATTTAAAATTATATAATTTTGAAATTTATCTAAGAGATCAAATACTTAGTATTAACAACACAGGAGATAATAGAAAACTTAAATACTAAATATTGAACAAAGGAGAAACACATCACCAACTATAAACCCATCCCCCACATGAGAGAGGATACATTTCCCCTCCACATACAAAAGCATTGGTAGGCCTAAGCAAGCATTAGTGTACAATTTTGTTCCTTGCTTTACAGTATAACTCAGAAATTCACAATAGGAGTTCATTTTGAATTCTTCTGTGTGGCTCATTTTCCACTTGGGGAATCCATTTCTCATCCATTTGTCCAAAACTATAGCAAATGTGTCTACAGCAAATTCAAAATTGCCTCTCATCCATTTGCGAGCAACACATAAATAACAAAGGAGACATTAAAAAGTTCGTTTTTCTTCTTCTTTCCCTGAAATATCTCTTCCAGTGAAAGAAATCATTTGAAATAATTGTCTATTCAGCAGCACTGTAATGGCTGTGGAAACGTAATTGTCATTTACCTCCCAGAAGTCCAGTGTCCCCATGAGATGAGATATTTTCTGTAGATAAAATGGAATCTTTCTGTGTTTCTTGATACACTTTTTCTTCATGATACTTAATTTTTAACCCCTTGGTTTTTTAATGTGCCTGCCATAAAAGAAGCTGAATACCACCAGTGCATCCCAATTTTATGATTATGGACTCTAGACTGGATAGGCAAAGTGCTTCCTTTTGAGCAAGGACTTGGTGATTTTAGTACCTGGAGAAAAAACAAAATCAACTCAAAAAAAACAGAAGCCCAAGGGAAGCCAAAATGCATTAAGTATTATATTTTTCAATACTTGGAACTTCTGCCCTTAACTGACCATAAGTAAGATCTTATTTTTTCAGTTTTAGACATTTTATTTTAAACTCTTTTAAATTCATATGAATATTGTTAGCTTGTTGAAATCTCATGGGACTGACGCTTGGAAATGTTGCCTATAACCTGGAGATCTAGTTTAAGTCAGAGAAAAGACAGTGTTTTAGCATAATGAGCAATTTGTAAATTAAGAAAAGAGTCACAATTATGGTATAATTAGAATTCTCTCCCTGTGCTTTTTTTACATATTTTATTTTATTTTTTAATCTTTACTGTTGAAAGTATTATATATGTCCCCTTTTTTCTCCCATTGATCCCTGGTAGCCCACCCCTGCCCTGCGCCAGGCCTCTACCATCCTAGTATCTATGTCCATGGATTATGCATATATGCATACAAGTTCTTTGGCTGATCTCTTTCCACCCACCCACCTACCCACCCTTACCTTCCATCTGAGATTCCCATCTGTTCATGTTTCGGTGTCTCTTCCAGTTTTCCATTAATGTCATGAAAAAGTACACATGCATCATATTTTATCTTCATCGTCTTTAAAAATGGAATGATAATAAATAGAATGGTGTGTGTGTGGGGTTGGGGGGGGGGGGGGCGGCTACCAGCGTGGCTCAGTGATTGAGCATCTGCCTATGAACCAGGAGTTCACGGTTCAATTCCTGGTAGAGGCACATGCCCAGATTGAGGGCTCGATCCCCAGTGTGGAGTATATAGGAGGCAGCAATCAATGATTCTCTCTCATCATTGATGTTTCTATCTCTCTCTCTTCCTCTCTGAAATCAATACAAAAATATGTTAAATAAATAAATATATAAATACATAAATAGAATGGGGGGGACTCAATATTTAATTGTGTGTGTGTGTGTGTTATAGCATTAGAAATGTAATGATGAGAAGTCATTCTGATGTTACCTTGTTGCCCAAATTGTGGGTTGAAATAGAATTCTAACTCCACAAAGATTGTAAAGTTTTCTTTTGACTTTTTATATTTCATTTCCTTGGAACTTAGACAATTGCTAATGGGTGCACCCAATTTTTTGGTTTTTTTCTTATGCTAGTTGACCTAGTAATATCATTTTTATTTCCTTAAAGTAGCAAACAAAGATATACAATTGTGACTCCTCTATAATTTACCCTCCTTCCCAGAGTTTACAGGCCTACACTTTCCATGTGATATAAAATTATTTACTCTGGTTTAGTATTTTTTTCTTAAGTTTAGAATAGAGGTTCATCATATTCTCCATTTTTGTGTGTGTCTAAAGCTAGAAGATGATAATTAAAATATATTCATTTTCAGTTGTCATGCCTCAGTGAAATGCTATTGGCTTCCCCAGCTGTGGGGTCATTGGTTTGCATCATCTGAAAATAGGTAGGATAATTTATATTTAAATGCATTTCTCTTCTATTTAAAAATCCTCAGTTTGCATACCAGGTGATTTTTTGTGTATGGTATTTGTAAAAAAGACTATAAGAAGAGGGAGAAAATCTGTATTTGTAATTGTTTCCTCCTAAGTAGCTCATTATCAATGACTAGTTTTTAGTATTAGTCAAAAATTTAGGTCTTTTCCAATAGATGATATATACATATATTTTTTTAGGTTTCAAATGAATAATAGCTTTTTTCCTTTTTCTTTTTTTTTTTTTGTTGTTTGAAGTATTACAAACAGTAGTACATATGTCTCCTTTTTTTTCCCCCATTGACCTCCCCCCAGCTTCCCCTACCCCCCAGTACATGCCTTCACCTGCCCGCCCTCTCCCCACCCCCCCAGTGTCTTGTATCCATTGGTTGTGCTTATTTGCATGCGTACAAGTCCTTTGGTTGATCTCTTACAGCCCCCCTCGCCCAACCTCCCCTGCCTTCCCAATGTAGTTTGACAGTCTGTTCAATACTTCTTTGCCTCTGTATCTATTTCCCCCCCATTCCTTTCCTTTAAAAAATTTTGCCTCTGCAGACTAGAAATGAACATATAATAACAACAACAAAAATAATAATAGTAAAAAATGTTTGAGTCCCAATTTCAATGTCCAACAGTACTGAGTCCCCGTTTCAACGTCTAACAGTTCCTTATATGTACATGTCAGCAATGATATCTGGATGGTGGGCACATGGTGGCAATGCAGGTCCGACCCTCTCTGGTTTGGTCCTAGGTAACCTGCAGTGGTGCACAGCTGCTGATTGCTTGCGTGGCAAGGCCTTGTCAGCGTCTTCCATCTCTGGACTGTTTTTTCCTCTTGTCTTCGTGGTTGGAGCACACCTGTCAATTCCTCTCTGTTGCAGGAATCCACCTGGTGTTGGAGTTGTTTTCTGAAGATATACAAACATATTCTCGACCACAAGTTAATAAAGGAATCCTTTCTATATAATTGATTTGGGATCTTTTTTATTTTTGCCCAAACAATTTTCCTTTGCCTTATTTAGACACTATGTGTGTTTTTCATGGGTGTCTTGCTGTTAGCATTACAAATGAAAATTAATTGTGTAAAGTAAAAATTTTCTAGATGTAATTTACTTATAGGATATTTTTCCTTACATGATATTACCCTACTATCTCCCCCCCCCTTTTTTTTTTTATTAATGGAGGTTTTTGTAAATTTTATAATGTAGTCTTGATAACTTTAAATTTTAATTTTTTTTTTTTGCCCCAAAATATGACTGCTTTAGGTTCATTGCATGTTCAGGAATTTTACCATGAGATGAACTACCAATAGAAATTTTAGTTATTACTTTAAGAACAGCTTTTTGTCTAGTACAATTAAATTTACTTGAATATTCACTTATTTCAATTAGCCTATTTAAATTAATCTGAAAACTTGATTACAATTTTACTGTCAAATTTAATACTCTACCAACAATCTTAGTTTACCCTGTAAATATTAGTGGGAAGGATTATTTGCATTTTTGAGTAGGCCCTGAGCATTCCTGATGCTAGGCTGAATTTAGATGTAGGGCAGCTGCTGTTGGCCAAGTCTCTTGTCTGTTACCTGGTTCCCGATCTGAGCTGGGCCAAGTCTCCTTCTGTTGCCTGGGTCCAGATCTGAGCTGGGTGTGGAAAGCGCGAAGCAGCCATGGGGGCAGGAGACCTCCCTCAGAAGGGGTGAGGGTTCAGGCCCCTGCAATGTTGGGGGATGAGGGTCTGTGCCCCACTTCTGTTGCCCCCCAAGTTCTCTCCTGATGGCCCCTCTGCAACTGTGCCTGTCTTAGGTTGTTCCTTCCCTGAGGAATCTTACCCGGCTCTGGCTAACCAGCCATCCTCCGGGGCCAAGCAGGGTGATGTGAGGTTCAGTTCTGTCTCCTTGGTAGCCTATGCCCCCGTGGCCTCCACGCCCAGCTCCTCCCTTGGGAACCCCTGGCCTGCTGGCGGGGTCCTAGTGCTGATCACATATCTCGGGGAACTCAGGTTTCTTCTCCGGTGAGGACCCAGCTCACATGATTGGGCGTGAGATAGATCCATGATATTTCAAAATGTCTCTCAATTTGAGAATCTGAGGTATAAACTTTTTCCCAATTTTTTCTACAAAAGAAAATATTAAAAAGGTTACCTCCATGTTAGTATCAATTTAAATTATAAAAATGACCATGGTATTAGTTTCTCCTTACATTTTAATTTTAACATTCATCATTTGTGCCTTCTCAATTAAGTATTTGATTAAAAGCAAATCTAATAACAAAGCCTAAAATAGAGCTTCGTGGCACAAAACAACACAACCTCCTTGTCATCTAGCATTGTCAATCATAAATTTTGTAACGAGAAACTATCCATACTAAAATAATGTTAAGTGAAAAAGTAAGGTATCAAACAACAATGTTCTTACATTTGCAATGTGATTAATATACTTATGCATAGAGAAATCCTAAGCAAAGACACAGAATCAGACTCGGGCTGTTCAGTTCTTGCCTCCAGGCTACTGCTAACAATGGCAGTACTGGTTTTCTTAGGTCCATGCTGGGAATGTAAAAAGATTATAGGTCATTTTGTTTAATCCCTCATTTTACACATAAGAAAATGGAACCAGTAAAGGTGTGAAAATCATCTCCACTAGTCAATTTCAGTCCCTCATGTTTAGAATGGAAATCTGAATTCAAAGGGAGACATTTGGGAAGGTTTTTCTAGCAGAAAAACAAAAAAGGTACTCTTCATATTATTATTTTTTCTTTCTTTATATTTTCCTTTTTTTTTTAACTTCAAAATACCCTTTATATCACCGTGTAGAATCAGAAGAGTGTCTATCCCCCAAGGCTGAATTCACCAGACAGAGGAAGGATCAGAATCTTACTAGCTCTTCTTCCCTGTCCCTTGTTTTCAAAAACACAGATATATCAAGTTCATTTTTTAAATCATTTATCTGAATATATCTTCATGAGAAGTTTCAGAAAATAATCCTTACGTACTATCTTTATAGGATTTATATATAAATTTATATATATATATATATATATATATATATCCATGTTAGTATCAATTTAAATTATAAAAATGACTATGGTATTAGTTTCTCCTAATTATATATAAATTATATATAAATTACATTAAAATGTTGATTTTTAAATGAAGAATTCAAAATCTAAACATGAATTATTGAGTTTTAATAAAAACTTTTCCAGGCATTAGGGAATGTTAATATTTTGGAGAGCTTTCTAATAGAAAAAAATTCAGAATGGTTCATATGTAATGAGGTTTAAAAGTGAATACTAATTTGTAAAAGAAATTATTTCAAATTGATTTTTTAAAAAGAACAGACACATACAAGTATTCACAAAATACTATATAATAAAAGGCTAATATGCAAATTGTCCCCTCAACCGGGAGTTTGACCTGGAGTTCAACCACGGCCCCTCCACCTTACCATCCCCACCCCCTGACTGTACCCATCCCTAGCCTACCAACTGCCCACAACCCCTCGCCCCGGCCTGATCGACCCCACCCGTGCATGGAGTCAAATACTGGGCCTGTAGTTTAAAAATAATTAATTTCTGTAATCCTCTTTCATTATCATTTCCTATGACAATAATGTCTAATAAAATTTTTGTTTAGGGAAAAGGAAGATCATTTGACCATTTCCCTAGAATGGTTGTTTAATTTTTTTTCAATTGTTGATATTTATTTTTTAATTCAATCTTTATTGTTGATATATAAATTATTTTTGCCTAGCTTCTTAACTTGTTATTAGTAATGTCATATAAATTTTTAAATTTTTAGGATCCTTGTCAACTTTGTGAACAGCTCATTGAATTCCTTGTATGGGTATGCTGAAAGATTTTATAGCATTTCAAATTTTAAAAACTCTTTATATTCATAATCATTTTTTGTTGCTTTATAGTGGCATATTCTAGGTTTAATATTATCTTTGTTGATGTCTATATATTTTGTCAAATGAGCAAAATGTAGGCCTTTCTCTTAATGAAGTTCTGCTTTGAGTAAGATCTAACATTGGTGCCAAATTGGTCGAGGCAGAGATAGTATGTTCTGCGAAGACTAAAATATTTGTTGTCTGACCCTTTACAGGAAACAAAGGGTCAGTCCTTGATGTAAGAGAATTTTTGTTACAATTTTTTGCAGTGTCAGAATATTTTATATTAATTTTAATGCTCATCTTGATCTTTGTTTCTTATTCCATTAATTCTGCATATAAATTTCCTCTGTTTATATAGGGCCTAATCAGGAGTTGGAATTTTTCAAAAAAATTTTGGTTAATATTCATCAGAGGATATATTTCCATTGATTTTTTAGAGAGGATGGAAGAGATGGGGAGAGAAACAGAGAAACATGGATGTGAGAGAGACAAATCAATAAGTTGCCTCCTGCACACACCCCAACCATGGCCAGGGATGGAGCCTGCAACTGTGGTATGTACCCTTTATCAGCATCCAACCCAGGACCCCTCAGTCCACAGGCAGATGCTTTGTCCACTGAGCCAAACTTGCTCGGGGGAATTCTTCAATCTTTAAAAAAATATTCCACCTCCTTCACTATAACAATATATTTTGATTTTATAATTGCATATGCTACATTGTCAAGTATTAGAGGTGTTGAACCACATACTTGACTTGCAGTTTTACAGATGTGGTTATTGAAAGAATCCTCCACATACTACCTTCTTGCTCTCTACATGAAACTGTTTCCTTACAGTCCAGTGCTATTGGTGCAGGTTCCACAGGACTTGTCCCTCTGGTCCTACATCCTGTCTCTCTGTGGTCTGTGTCATACTGCTGTGTGTGTTGGCACAGGGGACCAAGGACCAGCTTCAGTGTTACCAGGCATGAGGGGAAGTGTGATGGAGAGGGAGCAGGAATAAGATGATGGTTATAGCTAGCTGTGCTTCTAATACATACTTTTGCAAATTGCAAAAACACCTGATAGGAGAATTTATTGCAAGAGCCTCTAGTAGGATTTTCAACAGCCTCTGTTAGTAAAGGTCATACATTTCATTTTCTTTGATCTTTGCATCTGTCTTTGCATATCAGCATACAGAAAGAAAGAGAGAACAGTTTTGAAATCCAATAAGACTGTAACACCTAGATAAACAAACATCTTTATTATGACATTAAGGCAGCATAAATGAAATTGCCAAGATACATGCACACTTCCACCTCAAAGCATTTCCCTTCCAATGAAATAGCCATCAGGGCACATCCTCCCAGGGTCTTATTTCTTCATCACCTCTGAACCATTTTGATGCCTTGGAATAGATTTTTCTGATTTCTAGTTTTTGCCTCAACCTCCCCTCTGATTTCTCTACTTTGTTGGTAAACCTACATGGTCTCAGCTGTCCCTCTCACCAGTTCACACTTTTATATCCATACTTTTGAAACCTGCCAGTTCAGAAATATTCTCTAAGGTTCTCCCAGATGTGGGGCTAGAAATATTCTTGCATCAGTCAATCATAATTATATTTGGGAAGGAATCTAAGTATTTTATTCTGTATTTTCAGTCATTTTACAATAAAGCTTATGAATTAAAAGTCTGAACTGTAAGCATCAGCTTTCTAATGTGTATTTTAAAAGAGAATTGTCATGCACCCAACAAATTTCTGGATTAATTACATTATCCAAGAAAAAAATATATATATATAAAAACATATAAATATATATATGTGTGTATATATATATATATATATATATATATATATGGTATAGTTTTCTTTAAAGATGGTGATAAAAGATGCAAGATAGATGATTAGCAACCTTCTAGCCTAGGTATTTTTAATTTTGCCATTTTTCTAAATTTAGAAAACTCCTATTTTATGCCATTTCAAAAGGGTATTTATAAGGACACAGAGACTGAAGATGTTCAATAGATTTATTATTCATACCTTTAGTAAAAAATTTTCCTATTTGATGCTTCAGATTTCTGAATGTACCAATATTCATCTTTACAGCACCTTTTGAAAGAAAATGCAAGCACATATGTTTATTATAAGTGACAGGACTCTGAGATGATGGTTGATATGTGTTGATGAACTAAGATTATATTCAGTGGGATATGAAATTGCTTCTATTGAATTTCTTGGAAGTGTTTGAACAGACCAAAGAATTTAAGGCCGCATCTGCATAAAATAAGACATTATGGTTGGTCAATGCTATTTTAGATTTGAGTAATTGATAACAAATCATAAAGAAAAAGTCATATTTTACGTGGTATAAAACTCAAAGACCAATATTATTCAAGAATTAGAATCACAATAATGTAGTAGACAGTTAATGTACTTTGGACATACACACGCATCCATCACTACCTGTGTGACTTGGGTTAGTTTATAAACTTCCCAAAGGAAGTATTACATAGGTTTTGAGAGCAAGACTTCTGGTTTGGGTTCAAGCTTCACCATTTATTGGCTGTATGACCTTCAGATAGTAACTAAGATGATTTTATATGTTGATTTTATATGTCAACTCTACTGGACCATGGGGTTCCTAGATATTTGAACAAATATTATTGGGGGTGGTATCATGAGCATTTTTTGGATGCAATGAACAGCTAAATTGGTAAACTGAGTAAAGCATATTGCCTTTTTAAATGAAGGCTCCAATAGAAGAAAAATCCTGAACCTGCCCTGAGGGAGAGAATGATCCCTTCCTAAGGGCCTCCGAACTGGGACTTGGCTTTTTCTTGGCCTTGAGACATTGGCCGTTGGACAGGATTCATACTTTCGGGTCTCCTGAGTCTCCAGCTTACTGAAATACTCTGCCTTTTTTGAAACTTGCCAGCTTCCATAATCACATGAGCCAATTACCCATAATAAATTTCCTTGTATACTTCCTATCAGTTCTGTTTCTCTGGTGAACCATGATTAATATTCACTTAAGCTAGTTTCCTCATATTTAAAGAGAAGGTGACAGAGATACTATCTTAGGGGATTGTTATACAGATAAAACACAAAGTTTTATATAAACCTGGCAGTTGATATTTGATCAATGAATGCTAGCTATTAATTTTTTTTCTTTTCTGGAAACTAGGGGATGATAACTTTTTTATAGGTTTGTAATTAAGGTGAAAAATAACAGTTGTACGGAGCATAAAGTGATCACTTACACATTATAAGTGATCAAACATTATATTTCCTGCCGAACAAAAATCTTTATTTAACAACTTTATTCCCCCCCGGCCTCCAAAGTGGCTATTGAACTTGCTGAATGTGGAGATGGAGATTCATCTTTTAATTCTACATGCCTAGTACAGTGCCTGAATCAAACCTAGCAAATTCTTAATGAACAGAGTCTCAGGTCTAATATTAAAAGCAGCACATAGGAGAAATTTGGCTTTGAAAACATTAACTGCAAGATACAAAACTATAGTGAATGAGCTATAACAAATCATAATCAGATCCAAAGCTTAGCAACGTTCAGCGAGACATAAATATTGTATAGATATGACTGCATAACCATTTGCTTTGGTGTTAATTGAAATGAATGAATAAACTACTTAGAGGCAGTTTCTTATGTATTTTATAATAGCTAAAGCTCTATGCCCCTAATATTTGCAATGGTTGTAAACTGTAACAATTTTCAATGTCATTTTTAAGAGAAGGGTTTGTATTAACAGTAGTAAGTCAAGTCTACCATGAGTCTTATTTGCACAGGGATATAAATATGGAAATGTAAAAGAGCAGTACAGCTCACCTATACATTGTTTCTAGTTTTTGCAGATAGCTTTATGGAATCTACTACTATTATGATATTGCCATATAATCTGTAGTATGTGATTTTCAGATAAAATTAACTCATATTTCATTTGTTTTCTTAAATTGCTGCATAGATAGGAAGAGGCTTTGCAATCTTATTTCCTGCTTTGAAATTTTATTTCTTGCATTTATATGCCTTTTCAATAAAATTCCATTAACATATAATCTAGCACACAGTGGTTTCTTCTACTGTTTAATAAAATGGCATTAAAGGTAACTGCTATTTTTTTCTAAAATTAGTATGTCACATTGAATGGGCACACAGGGGGCACATTTTGCATTTTGAAATGTATTCTTTGCTGGAGCAGAATGAATGTGACCAATGTAATGGAAACACTACCCTAATGGCTTGTTAAACCTGGAAAGAGTGCCTAGATGAAAAAATAATTTTGCATGTATTTTCAAGTGACTGAGAGAGGCAAAAAAACAACACTCTATGTAGGGAGGGCAGAGGCGCATTTCTTTCCATAAAAATTCCTACATCTGGAAGAGAAATATTTAATCTATCAGAAACTTAACAGTGGGATTCCCACTATTGGAGAAGATAATCATCTACTGTAGTTGAAAGATCTAGTGAACTTTTAAATGTGTTTTTTTTCCAAATCTGTGTCTTGTCTTTTCACATTGTGTACTGTTATGTTTTTTTATATACCAAGTTTTAAAAATTTAATTGGCCTACATTTTCTTTTTTTAAAATATATTTTTATTGATTTTTTTTTTACAGAGAGGAAGGGAGAGAGATAGAGAGTTAGAAACATCGATGAGAGAGAAACTTTGATCAGTTGCCTCCTGCACACCTCCTACTGGGGATGTGCCCGCAACCAAGGTACATGCCCTCGACCAGAATCGAACCTGGGACCTTTCAGTCCACAGGCCAACGCTCTATCCACTGAGCCAAACCAGTCAGGGCAACCTACATTTTCTTATATGACATGTGTGTTATTGTTCACGAGAAAAATTCTTCTCTATTAAAATATCAAAATGACACTCTGTTTTCTTCTTAATCTTAAAAATATCACTTATACAATCTTAATTCACCTGAACTTATTTTAGTATGTGATGCGCAATACAGGTCTACCTTTATTTACTCTTTTCATCTGTATGTATCAAGTTGTTCCAGAAACAATCAATGATTTGTAATACCTCTCTCTGAAACCATACAAAGTTCTGTAATGTCAGTCCAAGGAGTGGGGAAGTAGCTGCCAACCTTTTGCAGAAGGAAACAAAGTAGAGATTTTAATATCTTGGTAGTCTAACTTATTGAGAATTATATTTTTGTGGGTGGAACATTCTTATTTGGCATCTGAGTAATGTGATTCCTTACCCTGACAAAATATGCACCGAGTCCCACTTGAACAAAATTGTTAATATGGTTTTAGTTTTAGCTTTGACCATTAGCATTGTGTTCACATAACTCTATCTGATCCCCATTCAACTCTAAGTTACTTGGCATTGTTGCCAGGAGGTATTTCCTTTTAGTGGCTGGAAAAAATTCATCTGTTTTTCCTAAATCTTTCCTAAATCCAAGAAGTCTTAAATCTATTTATCCACAGTTATAGGATTTTCTCCAAAAGCTATTTATAATTTTCTTGGCACCGAGACTTATGTGACACTCACAACATGTCTGAAAAAGTTAAATCCACGCAGTGTCCTACTAACATGGAGTAAAGGAAGATCCTGGGGAGGGGGAAATCTTATTTTCCAATTAACAAGGCAATTTGGAGTATGAAAAGTTTATCAAATATATTAAAAACTGTACTTTTTAGGGTAACTTTAGAGATAATGATTTTAAAGCATTTTGCATTTTTATCTTAAAATGCATATTCCATCAGTGCTCTCTATTGAAAGAGATCTGTAGAACTTAGAATGATTCTATTGTATCAAATATTTAATTTGGCTTTTGGTTTGCTTTGTTTTCTATTAGCAACTCAGTTTGTGGAGTGTAGGATATGAGAGATAAATCTGATGGAGATTCATCAACACACAGCCTCTAGCAGTTAACATGGATACTCAATATTAAATGTATTAGTCATCTCAGTAAATAGTAGTCAATAGGTTGATAATTCACATATGATAGAACACTGGCCATGACTGATAGGTTTCTATCCCATCTTATTAAGTGTAGGTCTTTCTGTCCTCGAGAAGTAAATGCAATTAAATCTGGGAAAAATAATTGTTGCAAGAATGCCTAAAGCTATGGAATAAATGTGCAAATAACTTTAAAGTTTTTCAGACCACAGAAAAGAAAGTAAGGTTTATTGCTTGCACAGCCAGGAAAGAGGAGAGGGATGGTATCAATGACATTCTGTGGGAGACAGTGAAAGATTATTTGAGGGCCATAGAAAGCCACTAAGAAAGAAGTAGAGCAATAAATAATGAATCGATGGACTTACATGTTTGTGCACAAAACCATTTATACAGTATTTTACATATTTTAGATTTAATGAAACTTTCAAGAATAATTGGACATACAGAACTTAGGCACAGCCATTAGAATCTAGCCTGAATGTGATATAAGCTCATTTTTTTACACTATAAGCTAATTTTGAAATTGTCTATTCATTTGGCTTCTACCACATGGAACTATCAGAGAAGAATTAGGGAGCAACCAGAACCTAGCACTTACTGGGTCTCTAACATGTGCCAGAGGAGTTCTGCATCATTACCTCATTAAGGTGCTGCTAACTTTGGTGGAGCAGGATAAACATGCTTCATTGAGAAAATGCTGTTTGATCTCTCTCCAGAAATACAAGTAGGAATTATGCACATGGATAAGTGGGGATAAGCACAAGCTGTTTGAAGATATACCTTTGTTCTCAAACATCATGTATAAAACAAAGAGGAAAATGGTGCGTCTAAATTTCTTTTTGGTTATATGTGGATGTTTTAAATTTTCACAGCACGTTTTTTTTGTATTTTAAATTTATTACCTTAATTATTATCATCTATCTTGTACACCCTCCATATATGTACTGTTGCATAGCACATAGTAGGTATTCAATTAAAAATAATTGGCCACATGAAATTTAACAGCATCTCATCCATTGGCCTTCTAAATAAGCTTAAATTTATAAATCTTCTCATTATTTTTCTTGGTTCAGCTGACCACTGACAAGATTGCATTTTCTATAATTTCCTGTCTCTTTTCCCAAGATGTTATGGTTCTTTGACTCAGGACTACAATATCAAAATCTAAAGAGAGAAAGGATTAAAATTTCTCTCTCATTGCTATATCTATTCCCAGTGGGACTACACTCCTCGTCATAACAACAAAGCAAAACTGTTAAGAAATAAGCATGGGTCTTATCCACACTAATAAAACACCTATTGGGGAAAAAAAGAAAAGAAAAGAAATAAGCATGGGAACTAAATTTCCAGGCATGGGGTATACAGGGAGATCACAATCAAGGTAGAGCAAAGGGTTCTGGAAGGAGAGGG
Organism: Corynorhinus townsendii; assembly: GCA_026230045.1. Lineage (NCBI taxonomy): Eukaryota > Metazoa > Chordata > Mammalia > Chiroptera > Vespertilionidae > Corynorhinus > Corynorhinus townsendii. The sequence continues at coordinate 136,508,828 of JAPDVU010000004.1, forward strand.
TCAGACACACACAATCTGGAGCTTCAATTGTCAACCAGAGGTTAAGGCAGGAGTTACTTGAGAGATGTAGGGATTCAAGAGTTAGACTGAAAAGGACAGCAGTGATCCAAAACTTCATCGTCACCTGACATTTCTTTTCTTCTGGATCCTGGGTCACAGGTTGTCTGCACTCACATGTTCTCATGTCAATTTTCTGGACATCTTACTCTGCTGCCATTAATTGTCAACCACACCACTACTTTCCTCCAGGAATTAGTTTATCCGGGGTCTGGGGTTGTCGGCTCTACTCTTGCCAGGCTTTCAGGCTACACCTGATGCCTACCACATCTCTTTGCCTTAGCTTTTTCTTTCCTTTCACTAAATCTTGCCTGACTTAATGTAGCCCTCCCCTGGGGAAATGGGAAAATAATCAAGAGCGACTTTCTCCCCCTGGTGTATGTAAATAATATTTAATATTCTGATTCAGGTCCAAAATAAAGATCCTTCCCTTTGCAAATAGTTATTACTAGTATGCTTTCTTTCAACATTCTTATTATTCTGGGATACTTATATTTTATCAGTATTGGCCTATTATGGCCTTGGCAGCTGGCTCTGAGAGGGATGCCAGAGACTGAGAAATCCTCTTAGGCACGCTCTAAGCTTTCTGTACTGGTCTGTGCCCATATTGATTACACTATGCCTGTGGCCTTGCTTTAGAGCAGTGGTTCTCAACCTTTCTAATGCCGTGACCCTTTAATACAGTTCCTCATGTTGTGGTGACCCCCAACCATAAAATTATTTTCGTTGCTACTTCATGACTATAATTTTGCTACTGTTAATGAATCGTAATGTAAATATCTGTGTTTTCTGATGGTCTTAGGCGACCCTGCTAGCGGTTCTCAACCTGTAGCAACAAAAATAATTTTATGGTTGGGGGTCACCACAACATGAGGAACTGTATTAAAGGGTCGCGGCATTAGAAAGGTTGAGAGCCACTGCTTTAGAGAGTTCATAGTGACCATTTGAAATATGGTACAGCTTCAGAAAAATAACTTCACTGCAGTTTCTACAACTATTTATAAGAAGCTGCAGCAATGATGCTATAGAATGTGTATAAGGATTTAGTGAAAAGTTTATCAATAGCCTTGACCAGGTTGGCTCAATTGATTGGGATGGAGGTCACCAATTTGATTCCTGGTCAGGCCACATGCCTGGCTTGTGGGCTCAATCCCTAGTAGGGTGCATGTGGATGGCATTCCATAGATGTTTCTCTCTCATTCCCTCTCCCTTCTGCTCTCTTTAAAAATCAATAAAATCATTTTAAAATCGATTTTATCAATAACCTGAGACCCATGGAATAGAAACTTAATGAAAATAAAACATTTTATGTATTCACTACAAACATAATGCAAATTCCTCCATGCAGGAAAACAAACTATTATTCTTCCAAACTCTCAGTTTAATAAGTCTCTTGGTTTAGTATTAGAACTTCAGCCAATTCCAGGCTAATTATCTCCAAGTATGTGCATGAATGTGATTATATATATATAATATATGTATATATATACAACATATACATACATATATATATGTGTGTATATATATATATATATATATATATATATATATATATATATATATATATTAAAAGATCACATCATATTGAGTGGCCCCATCATAAACATATTGAACATGGGGATCCCTTTTTATTTTTGACCCCCAGCCACTCCTTCTGAATTCTTTGTCCTTTTAAATCCTTTTAAATGGGCAGCTCTCACACACTCATCCTCTGGGTGTTGCATTGAGAATGATTGGTCTTCTCCACTATTATTTTAGACAATTACATTTATCATGAGAAATTAATCCTTGAGGGATTAATGATGCATGCCTTTCTCTTGCCCACAGGAACAAAACTATTATTCATTTTCCACTTGACAGAGATGACCTGTGAACCCATTAGCATTCTCGTTCCCTTGCTGGCTGTGGTATGAACACAGGAGGTCAGTCAGCCAGTGGTGACCCCTACAGGCATAGCAATGGAATCTCAGGGAGCATTGCAGGTGCCATAATGAATGCCACCACTGCCAAACCTATAGGAACCTAAATACCCTTTGTCAAGGTGATGCATCTGCTAATGTGAGGTGAATGGTAAAAACCTCTGTGACATATAGTTGAGTGGTAAAGATAGATGAAGAAGTCAAGAGAACTAGGAGGAGTGGGGAGTTTGCTATTGGAACTTTTCTATTCTCTCCAGGGGGACATTTTTTCTTCCTCCTTACTCACTGTACCAGGAAAACAGTAGAGGTTGTTTTATAACATTTTACATTAAGTTCCAGTGGCTGCCTCTGCATCCCATTCCTCCGTGTTCTGTGATGTACCATGTGACCACTCTCCCTGGAAATTTTAATGAGAAGTGCAAATGCACATAATGTAATGGTGGAATGACAGGCAGCTGATGTCGTTAAACTAGGAAGTAATTATAATGCTGAGCCTCACCATGGGCACTGGGAGTAGAGAAATGCATCCAAAACATTCCGTTTGTAAGATGCTCGAGGTCTGTTGGGAAATTGCAGGGTGATCTCATCCCCTGAAAGTGAAAAATGAATCATTCTCTGGGAAATGGGCTAAATTTGACTTGTGAAATCACCCTGGTGCCTACAATCAGCATCTCTGAACCTGCTACAAATGTGGAATAACTGGTGAGCTGTCTGAGATCACAGATAAACTTAAGCAAGCAAAAGATAGCACACAATGTTTTGGTGAAGAAGTAAAATGAATCACAGTTATTCACATAGTTAACCTGTTTAGATAACTTTAAACACCATCTTCCTCTCCCTTAGATTTTACAAAATTATTCATTTGGTCTAATTCATTTGTTAACATGAATGTGATTCTTACTTTGGTGAGATTCTTGAGGACAGCAACGTAATATCTTAGTTATTCTCTATATTCCAAATGCATAATTCAGTGTCATTCAAATAATAGATTTTTAGTAAGTAAAATAATTATTGAATAAATGAAAGAATAAATGGTACAGAGCTGTGTTTTGTGACCTTTTTTCTTCAATGTTTTCTATTGTTATGGCTGGAGATCCTGGTATTACACATGCACCTGTCTTACCTGAGCTTGTATCTGAGTCAAAACCCTCCTCTAACTAAGCAAGAAATGTGGGCTCAACGGTTTGATTACCAACAATCTAGCTTGTAGTCAGCTGTTTGGGGTACAAATGAAGATGAGCTAAGAGATAAAAGGCTATAGTGAAATGAATGCTAATGTTATAGAATGTTTAATTAAGAACATCTCACAAATAACGGGGTTCAAGATTTCAGACCCACCCCGACCTGTGCTCCCCTGATCTGGAGTATTGGATATTTTAAGAAAGACAGAAATATTAGTAAAATCAAAAAGGTGTGCATGAAAAATGCATCTTCTGTTAGCTTTCAAGACAAATAGAGTTAGTATGCTCATGTGAGTGCTCTGTGCGGGAGGGTGTCTTGTGCTGCGCAGAGAACCTGATACCTCACCCAAAGGGCATTGATGAGAAATTCTTTAAAAAGAAGCCATTTGGCTGCCACAAAAAAGTCAATTTTGAAATAAAGAACTTAAATGAAATAAAAGTTTTAATTTTCTAAAATTTACTTATATTTTAATTTGATAATTTTCTAAGTGGCTATGAAACATATATTCACCTGTACTTTCCTTGTTCAAAAAGGAATTTTTTACATCCCAAATTGCATGTTCCTGCTCTTGTGTAAGACAAGGGAATTTACACTGGCATTAGAAAACATTTGTGAGAGGAAAGAAAGAGGTCCTAAACCTTTATTATTGATTTAACTTTCTAATTTTCAAGATGCTTCAGTTATCCTGGTATTTTTTTTTTTGCCTCACTCTTTTTTTTTAATATCTCATATGAAAGATTACCATTGTGTTTCCTTTTAAACTACTTATTTTAGAGAATTAAATGCAATGTCTTAAACCATAATGCAGTTAATTTAGATTTCTCGCAAACACAGTATATATAGTGCCTAAGTATATTCAGTGGGGTTTAAACAGGGTAGGTAAATATAGTCATCAGGTGAGTTGCCATGCTGTTGAAAAACTGATTTGGTGTTTAATATTTATTTTGCTTTTTAAAAATTGTCTTCTATTATCCTGAGGCATTACTAAGCAATTAAAGCTTTGCTCTTTACGCCTAGCTGCCTTGGATATTGTGCAGTTTATGAAATCCGAATAGCTCGACGCAGCAGGATTCTGATTTGCAAAGAAACAATCTGAAAGCTCATCTTCCCAGGCAGGGAGACACTGGTTAATTTATTTCACTGTATTAGGTAAGACAGGATAATTTCTTATGTTGAATGGTTGCCTGTTGGAAGATTAGACAATTCAGGGAAAGAGGGCTCTGAACAACAAGCCATCCTATTGCACTGATCACTGGCAGTAGAGGCTGCAAATGAAAAAATCCATGATGTTCATCTTGATTTATTAAGGTCCATGTGAGATCCAAATCAACTGGAAACTCTCTCCACAGCCTCAGCCCACTCTTCCTGAATTAAAGTAATGTTTTAGTGGTATTATTTTGAATACTGTCATCTCAATCAAGCCCAGACCTTAGTGCCCATTTATAAAACAATGGAACTCACTGAAAAATTTTACTAAAACACCCCAAATTGCTTATCATTATCATTTAACTGAATGAAGTATCTGTCTTGGCAAAAGAATAGCATGCAATGGAGCTTCCTTTTGGTGTGTCTTTAAAACGGTTTTCTTCAAATTGTATCCCCAGGTGTCTTAACAGAAGAAGGTAAAACCCTAAAATGAAGGTGTGCACTGGGGGTAGCTTTTGAATACAGAACAGAGCAGTTTCTTAGCTGCAGCCTTGGATATCAGCTTGCACTAAACTGATTAATTCATTTGAGATAGAGCAGATGATCACCTCCAGTATTCATGTACTTTCAATCTGGAACTTGACTCTCTGGAAGAATTTTTTTTATGAGTTTAGAAATAGTTTGGAGCAAAGTTTTAAATTTTTAAACAATATTTGCTGAATCTCCTTTTCATGCATAGCATGAATCTCCTTTTCATGCACAGACCCTGTAGAGGACCAGATATAAAAAAGTGTAGGCTTTGCGGCCAATTGATGAGTCTCTGTCCTAATACCCAACTCTGCCATGGACAACCTAAACAATAGGTGTGGCTGTGTCTCCCCCCAAAATAACATTTCATTTACAAAACAGGTGAATGGCAAGATTTGGTCTACGGGCCACAGTTTGCTAACTCCTAATGTACAACATTGTGTTAAGAGTTATTTAGGAGATAACGTTATGAAAGTTATATTGTGTTTGCTCAAATTTTGTTTAGTGGGATAATGATTAGAAAACAATTAGTAAAAGGAAGCAAACAGGTAATATGTATGTCAGGGAACTCATTTGAGTACAAACCAGATGTCCATTGCATTAATATTCACTTGGCAATGGCTTTGAGCACAATCTACTAAACCAAGAGTTTCAGTCTTCCAGGTTTCTCCTCTGAAATATCTCTATGGTTGTTCAGAGGTAACTGCATAATTTGTTGGATTGTTCTAGCACCCAGGTGCCTCCTCTGTTGGTAAAGCAGACATACATGTCACCTTTGTGGGGCTCTGTCATGTCTGCTTTCCAGTGCTGCCTCCTTGAGCCACTGGGGTTGGGGCTAATGATGGAGGCAGAAATCTTGTCATTTGTCCTGTACAAATGTCTGTTCAAAGCCTTGTCAATCTTTCTCTTATTCCTTCCTGTCTTAGTGTAGCTTGCACAGAGGTGGGCAGGAAAAATATTCTAGTAGGTAAAAGGGGCAAACTTGCCAAACCTCTGTGTATTCTTAATCAGGGATGCAAATTATCTGTGCCCAAAGGGTTACCACTCTAGCCTGTATAACTTTTTCACTTAGATACACATAGTTACATGCAAATTCATACATCCTATGGACATCTCCCGCCAGGGAGCATCCATAGTGCCCAACGGGTTGGGGTGTGCTAAGAAACTCCCGCCTCTCTGACTGAGGCCTCCCCTTGAGTTTGGTTCATCAGCCAGATGCCTTTCATATTTTCTCCTGCAATCTGGTCAGGGTCTGGGGCCCATCTGGCAAGTATCAGTACCTTTGACAACTTGAAGACTTTAGTCCCACTCACTGTCCCTCAGAGGACAGATTCTGAGGTCCCTGAGCTAGTAGTGCAAGCAGATACATGTCGGGGTGGGGGTAGGAGACACAAGCCTCCAGTTCTCCAAAGCTAATATGTTCAGGAAAGGCTGCTGCCCAATTGCTCTCCAGTGGGTTTTGAGGCCCAGATCAACCAGAATGCAAATGGTAACAGAAAACCTCTTCTATGCTTTTGCCTCAGCACTGATGCACTCAGTGTTTACTTCAGTCTAAATCCATTGTATACTAAATAGTGTGAAAGACGATTAAAAAGTCCTGGGCCCTGGCCAGTGTTGATCTGAGTTAGAGCTTTGACCCACACACCAAAGGGTCATGGATTCAATTCCGGTAAGGGCAGGTACCAGGGTTGCAGGTTCCCAGGGCCCAGTCAAGGTGCATGTGGGAGGCACTCGTATATCTCACATCCATATTTCTCTCTTGCCTCAGGTAAAATTTTTAAAAAATTTTAAAAAATGTCCTGGGTATTTTGTTCATTAGATTCCACAAATGAGTGAAATCATATGGTACTTGTCTTTCTCTGACTTAGCACAATGTCCTCCAGATGCAGCCAAGCTGTCACAAAGGGTAAGGTTTCCTTCTTTTTTATGGGTCTGGGTGAAAGGATTAAGCAAAATAATAATAATAATAACCACAAAAAACAAACCTCATAGGCATGGACAATAGCATGATGATTACCAGAGGAAAGAGTGGTGGGGGCAGGTAGAATAGGGTAAAGGGGGGATAAATGGTGATAGGATAAGACTTGACTTAGGGAAATGAACACATACTACAGTGTACAGATGTTGTATTATAGGATTTTACACCTGAAACCTATATAATTTTATTAACTGATGTCATCCCAACAAATTCGATTTCAATAGTTCTGGGTAATTCAAAGGCAGATAAAGACCACTGTGTCACAACATGGTACCTGAAAAATATATAATTACCTACTTATAGAGCACAGACCCTCTGAAGGAAATTTATCATTCAGTAGAATGTATGTGAAATGAGCTCCAGGTAAGAAAACCACAGTAGCCCTTGATGCTTGGCTGAGGGGAATGATAAAAATGTTTCCTAATCATGCAGAATTAACATTTAATGATCATGTATTGTGTGTCAGGTACCTTGCTAAATGCTTTTACATTGCATCTCATTTCATTTAATCTCCATTATAATCCTATGTGTAACAAATTGTTTAATAACTTTAAAGTAATTATTATTAATGCAAAAAATAACAATATTGGCTACCATTGACTGAACAACTATTGTGTGGCCATTTTCATTTATTAAAACTTCAATGGAGTCTTTCAAATTTAGCATTATCATTCCAGTTTTATAGATGAGGAAATTTTAGATCAAAAGAGTATCCAAACTGGTAAATGGTAGAGCCAACGTTGAAACACAGATATATTTCATTATCTCTCTCTCACCCTTTCATGATGTGGAATGAATCTTGTCTTCTACGCCTGGCAGCTGTAAGCCAGCCTAGTGACACAAGAAAAACTCACATTAAATGTTGTTTGGATGATTATCTTTATCCATCAAAAAAGTCCAATAGTTGCAATGAACCACATATGCGTGTTTTTTTTTTAATTTTAAGTTTACCTTTATTGTTGAAAATATTACAAATGTCCCTTTTATGTTTTTATTAATTTTTTGGAGGTAGAGGGAGAGGGAGAGAGAGAAACAACTAGAGAGATACACCAATCTGCTGCCTCCTGTATGACCCCCACTGGGGATTGAGACTGGAAGCCAGGCATGTGCCCTGACCGGGAATCAAACTGGCAACCTCTTGGTGCAGGGATGATGCCCAACCAACTGAGCCACGCCGTCAAGGACACATATGGCTATTTTTAAGGCTGTTTTCCCCCACAACATTGCAATGACTGTTAGAATTGTAAGCTATTAAAATGCAATATATAGATGCCATGTCATAGAATGGTACACTTGAAACCTATATAATCTTATTAACCAATACCACCCTAATGAATTTAATTAAAAAGAAAAACTTCAAGTGACCCTTTTAACAAAAACATATGCCAGTTCTGTACCCAATTCACTGAGGCAATTCAAGTAGAAGTGCAGTTAAAAGAGTATGTATTGGAAAATACATGAGGTTTAAAATGTCTGACTCTAGTTAGAACATCAAATTCAGATGTATGATAAGAATTTTTGGTTGCTAAATGAGAGCATTATATAAATCGTTAAATATTCCACTTTCTATTTACCTGCATTTTCTCAGATTGATCTACCTATAATCCACATCCCAAGAATTTGAGAAAAGAACACTGTTTCATTTTTTTCCTCATGAGTGGACAGTGTGGATGTAGATAATTTTCGTTAATCACTGAGAGTTCTATTGGCTGATGGTGGTCTACAGTATTAAAAAAAGGTTCTCCTTTGCATTTATAGAGGCTGTCCCCAAAAATATATACATACTTTGATAGCTGATAACTCACTTAATTTTGAAAATGAACTGTTTGTTAACAAACACTAACTTTATCATCATTCAACATGTGTATACATTTTTTGGGACACCCTGTATTTAGTCAAAAGATAACAGGTGTAATATAACTCCATTATAGATATACTTGTTTTAAACATAATTTAAAGCCTTCTAAGGTAGATTTCTCAGGATTTTTAGAGATATATGGATTAAGAAAGAGAAGTTCAAATAGAATATTTAAATATATATGGTAACTAGCAGAGAAATAAATTTTAATTAACAAAACTCAGAGAGGGGTGGGGAAATATATGAAGGCCAATAGAGTAAGGGAACTGACTTCTTTACCTTATGGCACAAAGTCAAGCATTTGCTGTCTAATGGGATCGAGATAAGAAATTTATGTAGTTATTTAGGCAGTGTTATGGGTGAAACCAGCAGAAAATCGAAACCATAAACCCTTCAAGTGCAATTTAAAATATTGCCCTAGCCGGTTTTTCTCAGTGGATAGAACGTCGGCCTGCGGACTCAAGGGTCCCGGGTTCGATTCCGGTCAAGGGCATGTACCTTGGTTGCGGGCACTTCCCCAGTAGGAGGTGTGCAGGAGGCAACTGCTCGCTGTTTCTCTCTCATCAATGTTTCTAACTCTCTATCCCTCTCCCTTCCTCTCTGTGAAGAATCAATAAAATATATTTTAAAATAAAATATGATGCCAAGTTTCTTGGAAGTAAGTTAGTTTAAGTGATGAATTAACATAAAAAAATGCAAAGGCCAACCCTGACTGAGTTGCTCAGTCGATTGAATGGAGCATCATCCCTTACTCCAAAAGATTGTGGGTTCAATCCCCAATGAGGGTGTGTACAGAGGGCAACCAATCAATGTTTCCCTCATATCAATGATTCCCTCTCTTTCTCTTTCCTTTTCTCTCACTCTAAAACCATTAACCATATCCTCAGGTGAGGCTAAAACAAATACAAAGGCCAAGAAATTGAGAACTATTAAATATGACTCAATGTAAAACCTGTGGGGAGAAATGAGTAAAGAATAATACTTAACTATACTTATTTCTTAGTGTTCATTAAACACACACACATGTGCGCACATGTACACATATGTAGGACAAGAAAGAAGGAAAGACAATAAGATATAATTGATAACTGTCCATTGCTGAACATCCAATTAGAATGAATAAAAAAGGGGATGAATACAAACATAGGAGAATACTAACAGTTAAGAGTCCATGAAAGAATGAAAAAAATACCACATAATTCAGAAGTGATTGAACATGAAGTGACTCTCAGGAAATGTTTACTATCTTTGATGACATAATTGTCTTTTTTGCCACCCAAAAGCACTCTGAATGATTGTTGAGTACCCAGCATGAAAGAGAAAGGAGGTATTATACATTTTAAAATAAACTCTTACGTAATGTGAATTGCCGAACTAGCAGGTTAAGTGGAATATTCTCATAGCTACTGTATTTTTTGTTCTTAAACTTTTAATTGAGACACATACTGATTTTGTGAGCAAGTGAAACCTGTAAGTGGCAGAACTGCTGGGCTCTGGCTGGTCAGAGTTTCGGATCTTCAGACACTCAAATGAGGGGTTGGGTCCCATCAAATTGTGTGGGTTGATATGGAAGAGAGATAAGTAAATAAAGCTCTAGTTTAAAGATTTGTGTGGTATCATAAACACTGGGCTTTTTTAAAATAAGGGGATTTAACACTGTGCAAAGAAATTGAATTTTTTGAAAAGATAAGATAGGAGTAAATATAGAAAAGGACTTAAATGACTTAGTGCATTGAAGCAAAAAGTACATTCTCCTTGAAGTTTCTCCCTGTAGAATAATACCCAGACCAGCTGTGGTTTGGAGTCTTTTGTAGTTCACCAAACTGTTAATTTCTATTTTATCCTTTATAGCTAAGATATTTAGGATCTTATTTGAAAATATGAATGAAGTTGATTTTTTTAAAAACTATTTAGTTACCTTTGTAATATCAAAACAGATCTGTTACACAAGGAGTTTGTCATTTATTCACTCTACCGGAATTGATGCTGGTGGCTCCAGGTTTGCTAAACAGAGGTCATGGCCAGTTGACCTGGCCTCCAGCCTAGTGTGTTCTTTCCAATGGGTCCTAGAGATCTTGTCTGGTTCCCAGCTGTATGGTTTCCAAGAATCAGAATGACTACATCAGTTGATGTTTGGTTAAGTGTCTTCTAATTCTCTGTGGCCATAAATATACTCCTATTAGAGGCCCAGTACATGAAATTTGTGCGCTAGTAGGGTCCCTAGGCTTGGCCAGTGAGCAGGGCTGATCGGGGCCTTCTGGCTGCTGGCTGGGGCCTCCCTTCCCTGGCTGCTGGCTGCTGGCCAGGGCATTCCTTTGTTCCACCCCACCCCCTGGTGGTCAGCTCACATCATAGCGAGCAATCGAACTCCTGGTCTCCCAAGGGAACACTTTGTATATTAGCCTTTTATATATCTAGACTAGAGGCCTGGTGCATGAAATTCATGCACTGGAGGGGAGGCCCTCAGCCCTGCCTGTGCCCTCTCACAGTCCAGGACTCCCCGGGGGTCGGGCCTAAGCTGGAACTCAGACATCCCTCTTGCATTCAGGGGCTCTCGCAGTCTAGGAACCCTTGCTCCTTACTGCCCACCTGCTGTGGAGGCAGGAGAGGCTCACGCCACCTCCATTGTGCTTGCCAGCCATAAGCCCAGCTTCTGGCTGAGCAGGGTTGGGGGGAGGGAGTGTGGCTCAACCAGAAGCCAGGCTCCCTGCTTCTTAGTGCTGGCCCCGCCCCCCACCCATTGGTGGGGGGGTGATCTGGGGCCAGGCCAGCTGGGGGAGGGGCTGTGGGAGGTTGAGGCACTGTGGTTGCACCCCATCTAGCCTCTGTAGAGGCTCTGGGGCCACGCAGCCCCCTCTCCTGCTGTCTCTCCAGAAGGAGGGGCTGTGGTGCTGGGACTGGGACCCCGGGACCCTGGAACCCCGGGACCATACTGCGGCCACTCCCACCACCTCTGTGGGAAGCAACTGGGCCTATCAGGGGAAGGTGCTGCCCCCATCACCCTGCTGCTGCTGCCACTGCTGGCCGCTGTAGCTGCCTGCCCTTGCTCGGCCCTCGCAGCCACTGCAGCTTTGTCTGGAAGGAGTTCCGTTCCGAACGTCCAGAAGACATCTAGTCTATCAGTCTAATTAGCATATTACCCTTTTATTAGTATAGATACCTATTTACATTTCCAAATATATGAGTGTTTTGGAAATTCCCTGGTTACCACTTTTCTTATCTATAAAATAGTAATGCTAAACTATTTGTTTTTTAAAGTGTTGTTTTTTTTTTTTTCTATCATGGAACAGACTGACAGATCTCTGGGGGGGGGGGGCAGATTGGAAGAGATTAACCAAAGATCTTATATGCATATATGCATAACCCATGGACACAGATGATAGTGTAGTGAAGGCCTGGGATGAGGTGGGAATTTGGGTAGAGGAGAGCAAAGGGGAGAAATGGGGGACATCTGTAATACTCTCAGCAATAAGAAAAAATAAATAAATCTGAGGCACCGTAATTCTAACTTCACCTTTGGAACACATTTATAAAAATAATTAAAAGGGCATTTTTTCAATCTTCAGTGTGCACAATAGACACATATACTTAAATCTCCACTTACTGTTTCATTGCATTTATATTCATTGGATAAGTATCACATGCTAATCTCTGAAGACCCAAAAATAAATAAGAAAATTCCAACCTTTTGAGTAACTCTCAGTCTATTTGGAAAAATAAAAAAGAAAAAATAAATTATAAAAGTATGAAAGAAAGTGTATATATAAAATTGTGTCACAATAAATATGGAAGAATAGCCTTGAAAATGTTTAGTTTGACTACCGTAAAGTTAATCTGTGTTTTAGATAATACCACTTTTAAAAGTTCTATTGGTTTTCTAGATCCAGACAAAACATTAATCCCAACCCCCATGTTTTGCAAACATGAACCCAGAAGCCTGAGAAATCGAGTGGCTTTCCCAAATTTATTTATTCATGTTATTAGAGGTAAAGCCTTGGAGCGCTCCATGTTTTGTTCTCCCTGTTGCCTTCCCTCCAAATGTTGGCCGGTTTGTTTAGAATATCTAAATCCTCAATTCCTTCCCATGCCCAGTTTCCTGTCAATTTCTTTGCCTTTTCTTATACTGTATAGTCTAATCACCCTGGCACTTTCACTGGTTCAACTAAGATTATTGCCTCCTTTGTACCTGATTTTCCTTCTTTGTGGGATGCCCCTGCCTGCCCCCTTCTCACCCCAGGTATTTGTATGGCTGACTCCAAACCATTCCGATAGCATCTCTATTATCTCCTCAGAGAGTGTTTTTGTTTCTCAAACTTGCTCTTTCCTATGATCCCCTTTCATCCCATGTATTCCCATCATTACAGTTTATATTTTTAATAGTCTCTTTCTCTGTCTGAAATTATTTCATGTTTATCATCTGTTTTCTTCCTCTTGAAACAAGCTCCATGAAAGCAAGGATACTGACTCTCCTCTTTACCACTCCATCTGTCCAACACTGAGCAATATGTTCTTAATAACACTTGTTGAAGGGATAAGAATTCTGGTTCTCACAGATTATGCATAGCATCAATTAAATAGGATAATGTTAGCTATTATGAGTTGAGGGCACCAAGAAATATATATCTGTAAAATGAAAAAAATAATGACCATGTTTTCTGAAATCTCTATATGACTAACTCCTTATAGTAAGACTTTGAAGGATAATAATGAAAATAAATCACTTAAGGAAGCTATAACATTTTCATGTTTCCTGTGTATTTAAAGTAGCTTAACCTAACTCACAAGATATCACCTTTCTCCAGGTGAAAGTTGTAGTTGGTACAATAAAAGGCTGCTTCTTCCAGGAGTTTGAAGTTGCTGATACTGCCCTGGGAGAGAAAAAACCTAGGACAGAGTTATTTTGGGAATAAAAACTTTGAAACAGAAGAAGTAAGAGCTGGCCAAGGAAGATGGAAAGGAGAAGCCAGGAAGACCCATGGGAAATGTGGGAGCCATGGGGTTGGGGATGGGAGCGGGGTGAACAGTTTGTGGGGGGTTTTGTAATGTGATCTTAGTCAAGAAGGCAAAGGGCAACGTTTAGAGGAATTTCTAAAGGAAGCAAGTGATCCCTGCTTTGGAAAAATTAATGTAGATAAGGACTAAGATGTATCCATTATATTTGGCAACAAAGGTACAGTTGGCAACTATCCTTGGTTAGTTAACGCAAGTTTCTATAACAAATCCCCAAGTGTCATTGCTTTTCACAGCAGAAATTTGCTTTTCAATCACCAGATAGTTCAAATGAATTTTCTTGGTTGACAGGTAGCTAGCTTCCCTTAAAGTGATTCAGAGACCACATTTCTTCCTTCTTTTGGCCCCATCCTACCATCATAGGGCACAGACTCCTCTGCACTTAGTGAGTTTGGGAAAAGGGATAAGAGGAGGCACTACTGTTTTTTAAGCTCCTGAACTTAGAAATTACACTCATCACTTCAGCTCACATTCCCTTGGGAAAGAAAACATGGCCCCATGTCTGGGCAAGGAAGCCAGAAAATGTAGTCCATGGATGCACAGCTACTATGGAAGGAGGCACAAGTAACAATGGGTAGTAACCAGTCTTCCAGAGTGGTGCAGAAATCTGCAATGAGGTCATTTTTATTTCAAAGATATTCATTGGTCATCTAGAAAAGCGGGGCTTCATAACATTATGTATGTTCTCATACAAAGTTGTAATTTATTAGAAGAGATAAGGTGTATATGAATTATGGTAATTCAAAGCTATTTCTAATTCATGTAAATTTTGTGATAGAAAGTTAGATAAGAATGTTTAAAAGCATGTCCTTGTATTTGGCTAAACCAGTACAAATGAAGACTCTTTTCACTGATGTGTCTTCCAATTTTCAATTGACAAGCATAAGTCACCCCTATTTCCAGATTAAAGGCTATTGCCAACTGGATTGAACCACTTACATATGAATTTATCTTGGTGTACACTCTAGCCCATAAAAAGTCTAGTGTGGCTTATGAAACTAAAATCCTACATTCCTGATTTATTTTGTTTTCTACTTTTTAATCTATTCCTAAGCATATTGCAGTTTCAGTATTGGATAAACAATTTGTGTCCAGCTTAGAATGTTTTATAAATGGAATTGTTTCAGTAGAGGTTGGGGTGGAGGAAGAGCCAGGGGAATGTTACATTATTTATAAATTGTTGAGTTAAGAATTAAATGTTGGAAGAGAATATGTCTGAAAAAGGCTTAAAGCAAAATGACTAGACTTTACCGATTCTACTTCAACGGAAGCAGATGAACATTATATAAATCAAGAGTTGGCAAATTTTTTTAAGAGCAGGGTAGTATTTTAGGATTTGGAGGAAACATACTGTGTTTGTCACAACTGCTCAGTTTTGTTGTCAGTATAGCATGTCAGTTCAAATGAGAAGAAGCTTTCAATTCTACTCATGTTTAATACTCTTTAAAGGCCTTCCTGCTCAATTAGTCAATTAGTAGCCACCAGATGGAGAAGGCTATTTCTTCATGCCTATATGTATTGGCACGCGTGTGAGAGTGACAGTGAGAGACAGTGGATCAGACCTCCCCATGTCCCTTTCAGATTCCAGGAGCTCAGCTGCCGTGGGCAATAGACCATTAGATACTTAGATAATCTTCTGCCTGGCTTCATGCTTGACACTTCTGATCAGACACAGCATTTCATTTCCATTATCACAGATGACAGAATAAAATGCAGAATGTGTTGCTGTAAATGTCAATAGGTCCGGGGAAGAAAAGACAGCTCTGCCTCTGTGTTTAGATTAATAACAGTTGAAAATAAATGCCCATTTCTAGTTCCTTGGTCTTGTTTAAGTTTTATACATTTGATATCTGCTTGTAATTATCTACACATAGTCAGGGATTTTTTGCCTAGGCTGCAAAGAGAGAAAAAAATAGAGATATAGAAAATATTCTGGTAATGGCTTATTAGCTTAATTGTTAAACCACAATATTAAAAGTGAACTGCTAACATCATATGTATTAATAGTTTTATTTGACAATTATCCCCTTGAAATAAAAGATTGATAAATTGCCACAACAGTAGGCCTAAAGCCTTCTATTTTTCAACCTTCTCCTAGTCTATAAATATTAATTAATCATTTCTGAGACATACGTTTCTAGACATGGTTTTATTTTTTCTATTGAAAGATAATATTGTTTTGGGATTTTGAATGCTAGAAAATAATACATTCATTTCTTGCTTTTCATAAGCTCAGAAATTTTATTTGCCCTCTTACCTACAGGAAGACTACCAATGTATTTCTCTCGATATTCTGCCCAGGAAATTCAACATAGTCTGCAATCTGTATCTGAAAGAAACTACAACATTTTAGAGAGCACAGACAAAAAACAAAACAAAACAAAACAAAAAAGTAACCAAACAAATGCAATCATTGACACAAAGCAAGAATTATAAATGCATTATTTAATTGCTTCATGAATCTCCCCAACTCCCACCTCCATCAATACCCCACAAACTCTAGACTTTATTTTGTATCATATTTGAATTTTCTCTTTGTAGAAAAGCAGAGAATGTGATGGTATGCCCACAATCGAGGGAGAGAGAGATTGAAACATCAATTATGAGAGAGATTCATTGAAAAGTTGCCTCCTGCATGTCCCCTACTGGGGATCAAGCCCACAACCTGGGCATGTGCCCTGACCAGGAATGGAACCAACCATGACCTCCTGGTTCAAAGGTTGATGCTCAACCACTGAGCCACACCAGCCGGGTGAGGGACACTGCTTTCTGATTATCCTGTTCCCTGTGTCTTCATTGGAGCACTAATTATGAAGAGCACACTTTTCTAGTTTGATAGAGCAAATCTCTTCTTAATCTGCCCTGAGGGTTACAAAAGACATATATCTACCTTCTACAACATTCAGGAACTGGTTAACAGCTGGAAAGAATATGTGTACCTGAAATGTTCTAAATACCCATGGTGAATAGAACCTACTTAGAAGCCCTTTTTTTCATATTCCCTATATTTTTACCCAATTCAATGCAGAATCCTGAGCACTTACAAAACTATGCATACAAATAGGCTGTTTTGTACTTTGCTGGTTCTATTTTTCTTCTTGTTTTTCCTCTTACTCATTTTCATTACCTTTTAAAGTTTATCAACCTGCCTCCCCCACCATTTCCTTCCATTTATTTTTTTTATTTCCTTTTTGTTTCATTTATTCTTCCTTATTCTTCTTTGTACTCTACGCCTGAGTCCTAAGAAGAATGGCTTGTGATTTAGACATGACTGTAAGAAGGGACCCCTTTTGAGACCTAATGCATCTGTCATTAAAATGACAAAATGATAATAAAAGAGAGAGAGGCTGCTGACCTCTGTGGCCAGAAGTCCTCACTTCTCCCAATTGTGTGGTTCATTGAAATAGCTCCACAACCTCGTCAGGGTTATCTTTATAAGATTTCTAGCCTTAATATCTTTTTTTTTTTTATCCCCATGAAAAGATCAAGTTTCTTTTAAATCCCACTGGTTCTCCCATTTCCCTCAGTGTTTCCAAGCAGCGGAAATCCTATAAATCAGTATAATATTCTGGCAGTTTTGCATGCCATCAGCTAAATGTAATGCTTTTGAAATGCAAGCACAATTCTTTTTAAGTAGGCATTTAATTTTAGTGGAATTTGCATTTGACAGTCCCAATTCATGTGTTTCAACATCCCAGTGAAATAGCTCTCTTTGAATTCTAATGGACTGAATACAGTGAAATTAACCTTTTGCCATAGGAACACACTATACTAGGCAAGCGCTTTCACACTGTTTTGAGTCACTTCTATGTAGTAATAACAGAGTGAATGCCATTAATTTAATTCAGAGTGGTGAAAGGAGGGTGTAAACACCCGTCTTCCTTAATTACTCAAAGTGAGGCACAGGCTGTAAGTAAGGACATTGACCTGGATCTCCAGTTCATCACTGCATTTTTCAGTTAGTGGTGATGTGTCAGGTATCTGCAAAATACCTAAACATAACGCAGTGCTGGGGGAGACTGTTGGAAATTTCCCACTATGATTACTATTAGCTCGTATTTTTGAGCTTATTTATTAATCAATTCAAACAATTGTCATCAGTAAAGTTAACCATCAGCAGAGTACAAGTTTTTCATCAAGTTCCCCATTTTGCTTTGAAATAGAGAAAACTTGCATAGGAATACAAGGTTTAGATTTTAAATATTTAATATTTCTCTTGGACAATAGTAATGCTACTGGCCCTGGCCGGGTTTCTCAGTTGGTTGGAGTGTTGTTCTGATATGAATTGTGTGTTTGATCCCTGGTCAGGGTACATATAAGAAACAACCAATTAGTACATAAATAAGTGGGAACAACAAATTGTTGTTTCTATGTATTTCTCCGCCGCCTCCCCCCGCCCCAGTCTCTAAATCCATCTACTAAACAATGCCATTAGTCAATTATTAGCTGTGTACAAAACCCAACTCACTTAAAAATCTTGATTAACTCATTAAAAAAATATATATATATGTATATTGATTTCAGAAAGGAAGGGAGAGGAAGAGAATAAGATAGAAATATCAATGTAGAGAGAGAATCATTGATTGTCTATCTCCTGCACACCCACATCTGGGATAGAGCCCACAACACAGGCATGTGCCCTGACCTGACAGAAGTGAACTGTACCTCTTGGTCCATAAGTTGATGCTCAACCACTGAGCCACACCGGCCAGGCTTAATTAATTCTTTTTTAAAAATATTTTCTGTTTCCCTTAGGGTTACATATTTTACTAAAATGGTTTTTAAAGATCTTTGGTCTATCCTATGACCTTATTATGACTTTTTTTTCTGGCAATTAGCCATTAGCAATCCCTGTGTAAAAATAAGTTGGTATCTTTCGCTGAAGAAACTATAGAGAATCGTCTTATTGTAATGAGTTTACTTCAACATTACTTTCTCTACTTCTTGAGATACATTGATACACAGTGACCCTCCAGGTTAAAAGTTTTTCTGAAGGGAAGGGTTTCATTGAGCCCAGGCTAGCTAGGAAAAGGACCCGGTCCTGGGGACTGTGATTTCAACCAGCAGCTGAGGACTGCAAGGGAAAGACAAATGTGACTGCTTTCCTGAGATTGAGGAGCATTTTATGGAGTCTGGAGGGGAAAAAAAAAGGTGTAAGTTGTTTTAAAAGAATTTGCATTGGCTGTAGAGAAAGGGGGCTGTAGAAGGGGAAGCAAGGCTTCTTTCTGGGACAGGTGCAGAGTTCGCAAGGAAGAAGGGTTTGCTTTCTCTCCACTGGTTGTGGTGACAGTTCAGAAAGTGCATGTATGAGCAGGAGGCAGTGGCCTCTGGGATGGTGGTCGCTACTCTCTCCACATAATGACGGGCACAGACACCTGCAGGTGAACTCAGGGCTTCAGTACATGTCCAGGAATGTGAGCAGTCTCGGTGGTTTGCCCCTGTCAACTGATTTCCCCCCTTTGTCTCTTCTTCCACCCTCTGGCCTGCTCTCATTTAATGGAGGATATCTCAGATTTTTACTCTTGCCAAGGAAAAGAAAGAAAAATGGTTTTTTAAGGGTAAACAACATTTTACTGCTCAAATTCTCATAGGACAGGGTGACTGGGATCTATCTCCACAGCTAATTGAACTATAGATTGCAGGACCCATCCCAGACATCTGTTTTTCTAACCAATTTCCAGTGTTGCAGATACTGCTGGTCAACAAACCACACTCCCAAGTGAGTCTAACCATGCTCTCTAGTACTTTTTTCCTAAACTCAACAGGTTTCCATGTGTCACAGAAATAAGTAATATGTTCTTAAAATCACTTGTTTAGAGCAAGGGCATTGGCATCAGCTGGCTTGGGGTTATATATTTTCACTCACAATATGTGGGATTTGGGGTAAATCATTATACCACTTGGCTTTCAGTATTCTCCATAGCAGATAAATATTACCAATCATGAATTTTTTTTATAATTAGATAATATTTATTAAGCTCTCAATAATGACGCTGGAATGTAGAAAGAGCTCAATTAATTAAATAAATTCCAAACTGATGCTGAGCAAAGCCAGTGGTCTAAAATGCCAGGTTGTTCTGTTGATGCCAATGTTAGATATAAAATGAGTTAATAACTGTCCCCCAAAATAGTTAATTCTTGTGAAAACTGTTCCAAAGTGAACTTTGGTATTAATCTCTCATTTTTTTTTTTTTTACTTCTAAGATGTTTTGGCATAACAATTTTTGAATTATTTTATTTTAAATGTGTCTATCATTAGGAGGTGCAGTCATGAGTACTCATGGACCCGTATTTTTGTAGTAAAAGCTAAATATAAGTACATGAAAGTGAAAACATTTGACTCCCACCATGTCATGATCCCCATTGACATTTTGAGTGCTTTTGGGACTAAACAAATTAATGTTGATAAAGATTAAGATGAACTGGAGTTATTATTCAGAGTGGTCTAGTTGGAAAAGCTTCCAAATTAATCTAAAATGGAGAAATCTTCCTTGCCTTATTCAGTCTTCCCTCTGGGTCTTTGTAAACAGATGCAAAACTACTGTGATGATATTATCATGGAAATATTTTGAAACCTGTTTGTGTTTCTCATAATGTTAATGCTGAAGTAACTCTGAATGATTTAACATATTCATGGGAGGATAATAGGAACACTTGGAAAGTTACTTACCGATGATGTGACCTCTGACATACTAAATCTCTTTTGTTCTCAATTTCATTGTTTAGTACAATGGTTAACTATGGGATGGTTATATGAATGTTATAAACATTGTTTATCAATTGGGTGATGATAAAAATTCCCAAACATAGCCTTTTGCTGAAGGACCTATCATAGTACAGTGACAGGTTCATAGATGACATGCAATAAAGTTTAACTATTGTGCAAATTCTCATAACTCTATTCTTCCCAATGCCTCGTTTTCCTTACTAAATGCCTCTCACCTTCTAAAATTATATGGTTTAGCATTTTGTTCATTAGTTTTTGAGAAAATAAGTAAATGAAGGAAGTAACATCTTTTCACAAGTTCACTTTCTAAGGCACATGTTAAGATCTCATATGAGGAAATACCTTTAGATAAGAAAGGTGAAAATTTATGATGATATACAGTGTATACCATTAATGTGGAATATAACATTTTTGAATGCTGAAATACAGGTTACCAGGGAAAGAAAATATTTATAAAAACTGGTTAAAGATTGCTTCGGGTAAGTGTTCAGAAGAAGACAAAGTGTTGTTTTTACATACAGGTTGGGATATGCTCCCGACCTTATTTTCAGATCACTGCTGGCTCCTCAGTTCCACCCTCCACAGAGGCAGAAAAAATACATTAGGTCACTCGCGAAGGGGCTGCTTGAGTCCCGGAAGCCTGATTTGCTTTGAAAAGCTTGAACTTTTTATTTGTCAAAATCCAGGGTTTCACTGGCTTCTGTATGGTCCCTGGCCAAAATGACTTATTTGGATGGGGAGTATTTCTTATTCATCAGTAACTTTTTTTAAGGCAGTTATTGTGTCTCTGAGCAGATGAAATAGTTTAACAATGCTCAAAACTTGTCCAAGATGCAGATCTAAATTCTCAGCTACTCCATTGAGCACATAACCAACACACAGACCAGAGAAAATTTAGTTTAAAAGAAATCTTATCAGGAATCAAATAATAGATCACAGGCTATTTGGATTTCCTCGCAGGATAATAGAATCAAAGCCAGCAACAGCAGTACTAAAAATGGGGGCTGACCTGGCTCTCTGATGTGGATAAAGGCAATGTTTTCATCTGTTGTTCTTAACTGGCTCCCAGACTTGGAGCCCCGCGTGCTCCTACTGTCCACTTCTACCTCAGACCTCACACTCCCCTTAAATTTAGCATGCTCCAGCCCACTCCTTTTTTCTTCCCTGTGTTCCTTTCTCACACACCTGCTCTTCTTGTCCGCCAACTTGTTGGTGCATGGTATCAACTCTCTTTTCTCCCACGCCTGAATCCTCAGCATCATTTTTTATTCTGTTACTATGTGGTTTTGACTTTGAGATGGACCTTAACATGTAGGGGGTATAGAGGGGTGCTCTTGGACATTAGCATGTAGAGGGTTTGCTTGGGATCACTAGCTGTGGAATGGAAAGGAACAAAGGGGCAAGTGAAGGAAAATACGGGAGGATTGGTGTGGGGAGAAGTTGGGGTGCAGTGTATTCTGAGCAAAGTTTTCGACTGACCTCATCAGAAGCTCTGAACCTAGGATGGCCCTTCGGCATCAGCCTGAGATGGGGGGATGGGCCTGGGGCTTGTTATTCCACTTTGCCCAGTTATTGGATTCAGTTTTCCCAAGGAAAGGGAAGAGATCTTGGGTAAAGTGACTCTCTTTAGACAAGGAAATTCCACAGGGGAAATGGGCCTTTATTCGTGATTGGGCCTCTGATTAGTGCATAACAGTGTCCACTGCAGACTCCTTCTTATATAAAAAAATATATATATTATCAAGTCACATTTTCTTCATGATTTTTATATTTTATTCCTATTTTTTGCTGCTCTAGTTTAGGCACTTATAGGGCCTAACATATAGGTACTTAAAGGTAACTGAGGCTTCCTAAGTGGCCTCCTTAGTGTGACCTACCCAGTCCATCCATGTTCGCTCCTGTGCTCCACCTCACAAAACTCTGCTACGACCCTGTCACTGGCCAGTTCAGGTACTCTCCCTGGCTCCCCATTGGCAACGGACTGAAATGCAACCCCCTTAACTTACAACGGAAGCACCGCCACCGTTGGACCTGTCGCAGCCTCACTCTTTCCCCCAATCACACATTTTGCTTTATTGGTGCTACTAATTCCTAGCCTCCCCCCCTAGTGCTGCTTATTATATCTAGCTCCAAGGGTTTTGGACAGAATATTTATATTTATTTTTCTCATTGTGACTTTTCACTTCAAACTCCTTTCCAAGATATGTAACAGTAGCAAAAATAATGTATATAACTTTCCCCTACATTTCCAAATGTTAACGATGCTCTATGGGAACTTTGTATCTAACCCATTTCATTGCATGTGATAGCCTCCAGGTTCATCCATGCTGTCACAATGGAAGAAGTTTTTTTCTTTTGCATGGATGGCTAATATTCTGTTTTGTATGTGTGAGCGTGTGTGTTACAATTTCATCATCCATTCATCTGTTGATGGACTTTCAGATTGTTTTCATGGGATCTCTATTGTGAATAATACTGCGATGAACAAGGGCGTACAGATGTCTCTTCAGTATTTTGTTTTCATTTCCTTTGGATATGCACCCAGAAGTGGGATTGCTGAATTGATTTTCACTCTTTTGAGGAATCTCTATAATGTTCCTTGTAGTAGCTGTACCAGCTGATATACCTACCAACAGTACAGTGGTTCCCTTTTGTCCATATCCTCCCCAGCATTTGTTGTCTCTCATCTATTTTATAGTAGATGGTCTAACAGGTGTGAGGTGTTATCTTTCCACTGTGATTTTGATTTGCATTTCCCTGATGCTTAGTGATATCGAGCACCATTTGGTGTACCTATTGGCCATCTGTATGTCATCTTTGGAAGAAATGCTTATTCAGATCCTTCACCCACTTTTCAATCATATTATTTGTTTTTGTGTTGTTGTGGGGGTTTTTTGTTTTGTTTTGTTTTGCTTTGCTACTGAGGTCTTTGAGTTACTTTATATTTGTATATTAGCCTTATATCAGATGTATAGTTTGCAATTATTTTCTCTCATTATATAGGTTTCCTTTTCATTTTGTTGATGTTTTGCCTTGCTGTGCACAGGCTTTTTATTTGTTTATTTTTGCTTTTGTTGCTTGTGCTTTAGATGTCATATCCAGAAAAAGAAAAATCACTGTCAATCATAATGTCAAGGATCCTTTCCCCTATGTTACCGTAAAGGAGTCTTATTGTTTCAGATCTTACATTTAAATCTTCAAATCAGTCCAATTTAATTTTTATTAGTGTTGAAAGATAGGGGTACTATTTCATTCTTTTGTGTGTGAAAATTCAGTTTTCCTAACACCATTTATTAAAAATAGTATACTTACCCTGTTGAGTTTTTTTGGCTCCTTGTCAAAAAAAACACACACACACCAGTTTTTAATGCTTATCAGATAAAAATTTCCATGCTGAATGTTAATTATTCAATGAATGAGTTGCCTAGAACACCTTGTTCAATTTACTACCAAATATACACATGGGCAACATGTCTTACCAAACTGGGTCCTATTGATTCAAGCCTTTCAAATGTGTTATAAAAACAACTTCTCTCTCTTTACCTGGATGGTGTGACTCGGTTGGTTGGTTGTCATCCCTTGCATGGAGATGGTCCAATTCCAGGTCAGGACACATGCCCAGGTTGTGGACTAGGTCCCCAATGTTTCTCTCTCTCCCCCCGTCCCTTCCTCTCTCTCTAAAATCAATAAAACGTATTTTAAAAAACCAAACCACAATACTCCTCTCCCAGCGTAGGTCTGTTTGTACATCAGCCCTACCAGGATGTGGGTGATACTGTGCTGAAGCTCCTTTTTCTTTCCTTTCTCAGTGTACTCTCTATTTACAACTTCAAATAGGTATCCAGGGTTGGTTCTTGTTGCATCAGATTAGTTTGGTTTAACAGTTCTTTGTCCCATGGCTGGTTTTTCCTTCTCTCTAATTTCAACATGTTTTCTTTTCCTCGGATCCAAATAATATTTCACCAAGAAAATTTTGTTCATCATAAAAATTTATTGTCTAAGATTTGTGGGGTTTTTTAGGGAAATTGTATAGTTGTATAAAGAGTGAAGGGATTCTGCCATTCTGCTATTGGAGTTCACCCTAATGGATTTAAACTGTGCAGGTCCACTTACATGCGGGTTTTTTTCAAGCACTGTACAGTGGGCCCTCCCTGCTCCCAGGTTTCACTACCAGGGATTTAACCAACTGCAGATGAAAACCAGTATTTTTTACTAACTCTTGAACTCCTCAGAGGTGGGGGGGGGGGCACTGTAGGCATTGTTTTCTGGCATTTTATAAAAGTCACTGGGGCATCAGCAAATTGCGGTATCCACAGGGGCCCTGGAAACAGTTCCCACAGATACAAAGGGATGACTAAAGTTTATATGTGGATTCAAAGGTTATATGTGGATTTTGGGCTATGTGGGGGGTAAGCTCTTCTAATTCCTGTGTTGGTCAAGTGTCAACTGTAGTTTTAGAAGTGGTTCTGGTTTTGAGTGACAAATATGTTTTGTGGTTATTTGTATTTGGGGAGGGGTGATTTAAAATATTAATAAAAAAACCTCATTGGCTTAATCAAAGGCAAAAAAAATTTTTTTCAAATTGCAACACTCTTCTCAGAAAAGACCAATAATAACTGAGAACAGCTGGAGACTGATTCAGCTGAGTGTGGTGCCCTATTCAAAGGATATGGGAGAAATAAGCACCAGGCACACACACATTTTTTGGCATTCTGTAGGCAATTATAAGGGCTCAAAATCATCAGTACTCTACAGGGAATACAGTGGTGAATGTTTCTACTTTTTATAAGTTTCAGTGTAGTAGGAGAGAAAAGCATAATACACTGGTTAATTTTTTTGGAAGTCTTAATAAAGAATTAAGTATAATCAAATAAAGAAAGACATTAGATTTGGCCAGATCTGAAATAAACAATAACTATTGTTGAAATATTGAAATTTGATTAGAGCAGTTGAGATCATACATGAGTGTAAATCATTTCATTTGGACTATCATTATTTTAAAAATATGTTGAAATGTGCAGGCAGCTCCTAATCTAACATGAGAATTTAATTCCAAAAAAAGAGGAAGGATACCTGATCTGCAGGTAGCATTACCATTACATATAGAAGCCAGGATGAAGACAGTGAGAGAGAGGAGTGACTGTGGGACCCACTAATGTGGTCACATGTCTAGGCAGGGCATCCCTGCATAATGAGGTTATTACTGCAAGAGAGAGAACACATGGAAATCTCCTGACATTTTTCAAGGTTGTTAAGCAAAAAAGGAAGTTATGAACAGAATAGTTTTTATTAAATTCATGCTTTGTAATAATTTTTAAAACCAATAAGGGAGTAGATTCAGAAATTGTGGGCACACATACACCTCTCCAGAGACTTCACTATGTTCTCTTAAAGAAGAAAGTGCGATGTAATGGTGAAAATCATTCAGTTATTCTCCCAGAAACAATTGGGCACATATTGAATCAGGAAAAGTGCTGAGATCGTTGAACAACAAAACTGAGAGTGCTGATATTTCTTCATTTTCTATGTTGTTATGGTGATTTGTGTATTCAGCGCCTAATGGCATGTGAATGGCATGAAGGATAAGTGATTAGGAGTTGTTGAATGCCTCTAGAAGAGTTCACTGGGAAGAAATGACTACTTGAGCATAAATGTATTGTTACTGCTTGAATGATGATAGCTGCGTGTTTGTTCGTTTCCTCTACTCAGCAAACACTATTCATTTCCAGGTTTTGGTGTTACATCAAGCAAAAGACTCCAACTGAGAAATGATACTATTATATACACATACAACTCCCTTGCAAGTGTGTCTGCTATGAATTGATACTGTGGATAAACTATGCAGTATGAATAGCCGATGGTGTCCTTTAGAAAAGCACAATTAGAAACATAAATATTTTTACATATGTATAGCTGTATGTTCAGGTTAAAGAAGGTAAAAATTAAATGGACTACTACTTTTTTTAATCCTAGAGGGATACCTCCTTACCAGAAGTATTTGTAAAGACAACAAAGATGATAATTTTACAGTACAGATTTTCCTACAGCCAGACCAAATGTCATTAAATCTAATTTACATGAAAGTGTGGCCATGTTGGGATCTTTTGTTAGAATTAATTACTTATAATGTGAATGCCAATAATTACCAGCACAACTATACAAAAGTAATTATTGTTTAGCTTTGTAAATAAACCCTTGCTAGGGCTTTCTCTCTGAAATTTCAAAGGATATTTTAAAATAAGTGAATATTTTATCTTCTTCCTAGGAAAGTATTGCTCACATTGTTTCAAGCTGCAAATCAGAATTATAAATGCTAGTGCCTCGGTTTCAATCTATTCTCTGTCCACACATGTTTAGAATGTGATGCTAGAATCCACCATTTGGTCTTGGCTACAAGGTTGCATCTTGGAGGTTGCAATTTTGTTTCTCTAAATGAAAGGAAAAGAGTTTTCAGGTGACAATATCTGAACATGTTTAGTATTTTTAAGGTCCACCAATACCATTTCTATGTGCTATAAACCCTTCAGTAAGTATAATTTATCAGGTAGCTGATCTGCTTTGTCCCCCCAATATATATTATCATTTTCTACTGATAAATAGGCCATGTATTTTAGACATGTGGGGATACTCTCATTTCCTACAGAAGATTGCTGAATCAACAATACAAGGCTGATGGGGAAAAGTTTAAAAAAGTTTTTAAGGCGTGGCCAGCCTGGCTCAGTGGTTGAGCATAGACCTATGAACCAGGAGATCATGGTTCAATTCCCAGTCAGGGCCATGGAGGAGGCAGCCAACCAATGATTCTTTCTCATCATTGATGTTTCCATCTTTCCCTGTCTCTCCCATCCTCACTGAAATCATTACAAATATATTTTTAAAAAGTTATTAAGTCAAATTTATGGTAAAAGAAGCAAGTACATATGACATTGTAAGTTATTAGAAATAATTAGAAAGGGAGTTGGGATTTGATTTTTTTAAATAATCAGTGTTCTAAAACTTTTATTTCTCTTAAGCACGTGCAAATCATTTTATTATGGGAATTCTTTCTCTTGCACATATTTGTTTTTTAGGAAAGGAGTTTGTGAATTGTTTTAAACATAGAACATTATGTTATTGTTCATATTTTGAGCACTACTGTTAAGTTCTTTTAGACATTTATTTCCTTTTCAAATTGTTGATTTTAAAGATTTGATGGATTCTTAAGTATAATTTTATGATAATTTGGAAAGCAATTTTTCCAGCTATACCCAGTTTAAATTTTACAGTGACAGTTATGTGAAAAATAGAAATACATCTTGTAGCAATTTTGGAAATGATTTCTGCTAAATGAGTAACATATAAAATGATATTTTTTTTGCTTTTATACCATGAAGCTGGTTTGTTTTTTCATCCTAATAATAAATTAATGATTGTTTAGCTTAGGTTATTATCATGTACTCAATAATAGAATATCAATTTTATATATCTGAAATTATATAAAATTCCCATGTTTGTATTAATGGAACCTAATCATTTTATGGGTATTAATGTAATTTATTAATTTTAAAAATTATTTTTCCCATTGTGGTTCTTTTTTTTTGGTTTAGGTGCTCTTAATATCTGTTTTCTATTACATAACTTTAAATGGAGAAGTTAAAAATATGCAAACAGCTCTGAGTTCTTTTGCAGAATGTAAAATAATTATGTGTGAATTTGTTCCGGTGATACATATTAGCTTACTAGTAAAGTAACCACCGTAGATCATAATACATAGAAAACCCTCATGTGTGGCTAAATTGAAAAGGTGCTACACCTTTTTTAATTTACCCACACCTCTTTACCAGACAGTTTTTTGGACTCCCATAGCTATAAATGCATCCTAAATAGTTATGTCTCTCTAATTTTCATCTCCAGTTTCAACTTCTTTGTGTATTCTCACTCATGCATCCAGTTGGACAAAAAATCTCAGCAGTCCATGAAGAAAGTCATAGAGAACCTGAAATGCGGTTCCCAAAACAAAGCTTTTCATGTATCTGAGGAAATCTTATAACATTGATTAGGAGAGAGAGAGAGAGAGAGAGAGAAGAAAAATGTTTAAGAAATATAAACTTATACAGAGGGAAGACAGGCTTAAACATATTAATATTTTCAGATTGAACTCACAAAGTAATTTATTCCATCAACAAGAATAAAATGTAATAAAAGGTATTTGGAGATCAAAAATAAGATCATAAAAATACAATAGCAGAACATTTTAAAATATTTAATATAACTTTTAAGGAATAAAATCGAGGAGGGAAGTAAAAAATTAAAAAAGAAGAAGAAAAGGAAATAGAAAATATAATAAGAAAAATAATAAAATGAAATGGAATATATTTAAATAGTAGAAATTTTAGAAAGAGAAAATAGAAGGGAAAATTAATCTAGCAAATATTTTTCAGCCCTGGCCAATTTGGTTCAGTGATTAGAGTGTTGGCCCACACACCTAAGGGTCATAAGTTCAATTCCCAGTCTAGGGCACAACAAGGGTTGCAGGTTGGATCCCTGGCCCTGAGGGGCACATTCAGGAAGCAGCTAATCGTTATCTCTCAATCTCTCTCTCTCTCTCTCTCTCTCTCTCTCACCCTCTCCTGCTCTCTTCTGTGTCTCCCCCCATCTCTCACTCCCTCCCTTCTATTCTCTCTAAAAATCAATGGAAAGAATACCCTTGGGTGATGATTAACAACACAACAAATAGCCTCTCTAATAAATGAGTAATGTGCAAATTAACCATCACTCTGCTACATGCACAAGCCATGCCCACAAGCCAATCAGGAGTGAGTATGCAAATTAACCCAACCAAGATGGCTGTGGCCACAGAGCAAGCAGGAGGCTTGGATTTCCTCAGCAATGGAGGAAGCCAAGCTTTACGCACAGCCTGGCTGGCCCAGGCCTCCAGTTAAGGCTACAAAGTTTCAATTATAGAAGATAAATAAATCCCAACAAAAATGGCTGCAGCCACAGAGCAAGCAGGAGGCTTGGCTCCACTCAAGGCTACAAAGTTTCAATTATAGAAGATAAATCCAAGATACCAGGGCCTCCACTTGGGTCGCCAGGGGGCATGGCCAGCCTGCAAACCACCACAGGCCCCTCGCCCAGGCTGCCCCATGCCCCAAGGGAACCCCCACTCTGATCTGGGACACCCTTCAGGGCAAACCAGCTGGCCCCCACCCATGCACCAGGCCTCTATCCTATCTAATCCTCCTACCTAATAAAAGAGTAATATGGAAATTGACTGTCACTCCAACACACAAGATGGTTGCCCCCATGTGGTCAAAGATGGCTGCCCCCATGGGGACACAAAATGGCCACCACAAGATGACCAGCAGGGGAGAGCAGTTGGTATGGACCAGATCTGAAAGGGAGGGCAGTTGGGGGTGATTAGGCCAGCAGGGGAGGGCAGTTGGGAGGGACCAGGCCTGTAAGAGAGGGCAGTTGGGGGCGATCAAGTCTGTCAGGGAGGGCAGTTACGGGTGACCAGGCTGGCAGAAGAGGGAAGTTGGGGGTGACCAGGCTTGCAGGGAAGGGCAGTTGGGGTGGGGGAGGGGCCCAGTCCTACAGGGGAGAGCAGTTGGAGAGGAACAGGTATGCAGGGGAGGGCAGTTAGTGGCAAACAGGCTGGGAGGGGAGCAGTTAGACATCAATCAGGCTGGCAGGGGAGTGGTTAGGGGGTGATCAGGCTGGTAGGCAGAAGCAGTTAGGGGCAATCAGGCAGGCAGGGAGGCAAGCAGTTGGGAGCCAGTAGTCCTGCATTGTGAGAGGGATGTCTGACTGCCTGTTTAGGCCCGATCCAGGTAGGACGGGCAGTTGGACATCCCTTGAGGGGACCCAGATTGGAGAGGGTGCAGGCTGGGCTGAGGGACACACGCCCCCCCCCCATGCACAAATTCCGTGCACCAGGCCTCTAGTGTGTGTGTGTGTGTGTGTGTGTGTGTGTGTGTGTGTATACATACATATATATATATACACATATATATATATATATACACGCACACTGAGGACCTTGTGTGTCCAGAATAACAAAGGGCAAAAACAAGAAAACCACCTTTGTTATGTTTTCCTATAACCTTAATAGAATGAATAAGTTCTCTGTAATTAACCTTATGAAGCTCATGAAATTCAATAATATAGCTAATAATGTACACTCAACTGTCATAAATTTGGATACGTTAAATAATTGAACATATTCAGTTTTTTTGTCAGTTTCTAGTTTATGCTGAGGTGTATGTACCTAAAAATATTTTCAGTCATACCAACAAAAGAGGAAATAGCAAATGCTGATTTACTAAGTAAAAATTTCAGAAAATGTATATTATATTTAAAGG
Organism: Corynorhinus townsendii; assembly: GCA_026230045.1. NCBI lineage: Eukaryota > Metazoa > Chordata > Mammalia > Chiroptera > Vespertilionidae > Corynorhinus > Corynorhinus townsendii. The sequence continues at coordinate 136,539,576 of JAPDVU010000004.1, forward strand.
CTTTAGAAATAATAAAGTATGCTACAGGAAAATCAACATTTCCATCTCTATAATTACTTGAAAGAAAAACTAAAATTCTACTGAAATACAATAAATATAGACCAGTTTTTCTGCTTTTCATTAAAATGGATTAATATTACAGGTGTCTATACAACATTTTAATAAGTGTAAATATCTACCCAATATTAATTAGCCACTAAGAATAGACCTACTTGGTTAGTCCCTTTGAAATAGACCCAATTGCTCAACCCCTTATTTCTATTATTCCATTAATGGGATCCATCAGAAAAGCACTCTAAATTTTCTTTCATTGTAACAATAAGAAAAGACAATGTGTCTTATTTATTCTGGAGGTAAGCATATCCAATGGCCTATATAAGCACAGAGCAGAAAATAAAGAGACCTAATTGATTCTAAAATCTTCCATTTCTAATATATCATGAGATGGTCAGCTGTATTTTTAAAGCCTTTATTGGAAAATAATTCAATAGGAGACCAAATATTATAATGATTTTTTTAAAGTTGTACTCCATTCTTTCACTGTACCTCATATTGAAATATGTGGAGTGTTTTAAAGACAAGATGGTTCTCATTCTCAAGGAATTATAATAAACTAGATGCCCGGTGCACAAAATTTGTGCATGGGGGGTGGGAGGGCGTGGTTGGTCCATCCCTCAGCCCAGCCTGCACCCTCTCCAATTCTGGACATCCCTTTCGCAATCTGGGACCACTGGCTCCTAACTGCTCGCCTGTCTACCCGCCTGATCGCCCCTAACTGCCCTCCCCTGCTGACCTGATTGCCCCTAACTGCCGCCCTGCTGTGTGGGTCCTGGGTGAGGGTATCCAGCTCCCTCCTCCCTCCTGTCAGAGTCTGGGGTGCACCATGGAACTCAGACCCAGCGGGCCCCACCCACACTGGGCGAGACCCAGACCCAGCCAGCCCCACACCTGTTAAGCCCTGCCAGCTCGTCATGTCCCTGGCTGGCACCAGGCAGGGATGCAGCGTCAGTCACGTCCCTGGCCGGTGCCAGGCAGGGACACAGCCTCCTGGTGCTTGGTCTTTACAGCATGAGGGCATGATGACCATTTGCATATTAGCCTTTTATTATTATAGATGGGAAAAAGTTATACCAAAGCTTTAGAAAAGTCAAGAGTATACCTGTATAGGAAACATATATACTTTTACACTAGCTTACAAAATTAGTGAAAGTGCCCATGCCAGATGTAACTATGTGTCTTTATTTTATAGCATTTCTTGCTTAATATGTTAACATTTAGTGATGGAAATAATCTAAATGTAATAGGATCAATGCTCTGATAATCACCAGAATTTTCTTCTTCTTTTTGCTTATAAAACACCAGAATTTACAAAAAGCTAATGGCTGACTGAGGAAAGCACTGATTAAAAATGTCAAGCTATGTAATTTCTAACAGAATTAGTGCTTGTCAGATTGCAGAATTTTGACAAAAGAATCTTTTAAATACAGACTCAGATCTTTGTGCTTACCTTGGCTGCAGAACCATATATTTATTTCCCTTAGAGTTTTGCTGAATTAATAATTTCTCTTTGAAAGGATGTCATTTGTAGCCAGTGGACTTTTCAAGCTGTGTTTATCTTAAATTTGCAATTGAATTGATTAGAAGAGAATATATTTAAATATGGGTTAAAAAATAGGGTTTTGTTTAAAGGGGAGAAAGAAACTAGAATAACTTAGCTCAACATCCAGTAGAATACTTATCAGTCTAGTTCTGAACATTAATGCAAGCTATAACTAAAGGCAAATTCTCTAGGTCTCCTTTATCCTAGAGCCAGGAGGTGAGATAAATAAGCCATAGGCTTGAATTTTAGGGTGTGACTTTCATGGTATTACTACAAAAACAATTCTGATTCTTCTTTAGAAACTACATACTTTTTCAGAGTTTTCAGTGTATGTAGATGAATATAGAAATACATGTTGATGTAAGTGCATTTATGGCTTTATCTGGTGGACGGGCCTGGGAGCAACCACACTCCAGTAGTACTGGACACACCAGGTTCTAGGTCTTCGTTCCTAAGTACCATTCTCCGCTAGTCTTAGGAAAAAAATGCCTAACTTCAGGGCCGAGATATGAAAAGTAGAAGACAAGTCCAAAATGTCTGTTTGTGCCAGAAAGTAAGGAAGTGTCCAAGAATGATAGTGACATGTCAAATGTACATAGGAGTTAGTCTAAGGGGAATTCTATTGATCAAATTGGGAACAATTTGGACATCAAAATAAATAATGATCATACCACATTATAACTCCTTAAATAAAATGAGAATCCTTGAATTTGTCCCATTATAAATTTAAAAAGCATGAGTAAATAAATGAGGAAAAGGAACAGTTTTCCTTACAGAAAATTGCCAACTAAGCAATGTAGAAGGAGTCCGGGGGATCAGAAAACCACAATATGGCAGTTGTTAATTCTGCCAAGAAATACAATGGATGTAAAAGCTAGTGGGTAAAAATTCCATGGTAAAATGGAATACTTCCATAACCTGAATGAAATGCCCTCCAAAACATTAATTGGGAAAAAGAATAATTATGGTAGAGAAAGCTGGCAAAGGATCAACATTAATATCACCAGTAATGGGACACATTGATATCAGGCACCACCTGTTATAAGTTTTACTTCTGTGATATTCCTCCCAAAATGCATAACCTGAATTTAATCATGAGAAGGCACTGACACCAAAATTGATGGATATTCTGTAAAAATTTAGACTCTGATTTAAAAGTGTCAGAGTATAGAAGTAAAGAATTATAACTGTTCTAGAATTAATGATGCATAAAAACTAGATATTCTGTGATTCAGAACTGAGTCCTTTTGCCATAAAGTGTAGTTTTGGCACAGTTGGTAAAAACTAAGTAAGATTAGTACATTTGGTGGTAGAAGTTAATACAGAGTCCCTGATTTTTGAAGATTACTGTGGATATGTAAGAAAATATCCTTGGTTTTAGAAATGAAATACTAAAATATTTGGAGAGAACAGAAATTATGTTGGCAACTTACTTTCAAGTAACCCAGAGGGAGGGAGAGTTCTTCATACCATCCTTGCAATTTTCAGGTAAGTTTGATATTATCTCAAAATGAAAATTAAGAATATAACTAGGAAGATGGAGAAGTAATGGTGTAGAAGAAAAGTATTACAATTAAGAAATGAAAATGTAATTCAGAATTGGACCTACGAAATAGTTGTACATATAAATTGAAACTTGAAAGTAGATAGCAAAAATAATTCTAGAGAATTTTAATTCCATAGAAAGTTTAAAAGTAGTAGTCGGAAACTGAGAATGTTTGAGCCTAGTCAAAAAAATGAAAATGATTTAGACTTTCAAAATATCTATGAAAAGTTTTCAAGCCAAAGCACTTAAATATATGTTATTGTAATAAAAATTAGGAGATAGGATAAAAGATCTCCTAATCCTGTTCAAATCTATGTAGATATAAATCATGGTACCATTAGGGGCCTGCCCATGGAAGAATATGTTTAAAATGACATCTCTAAGTTTGCAGGTCACTGACAATTCTTGTAGATGGTAAAAATAAAATGGATGGATGCTTATTTTAATAAGCACTTTCAAAGCTATTTTGACCAAAAATTGCAAATAAGCACAATATAAATATCTAGAGAAAATTAATCCAATGTATACACAGAAGAATGGGTTACAAAATATCAGTTATGTCACAGCAAATATGGCATGGAGAGCTTAAATCTTCATTTTTCTTCATGGACCTAAAAAGTTCAAGATAACTTAAAAAGGATGAGTTGACCATTTCACTAATCACTGAGAGTTACCCCTGGGATCCTCTTGGCAGTTATGTCTACTAAACCTGCAGAGAGGTAGAGCAGACCTGAAGAAGCAGTAGAGGAAATGTCTTCAGAATCAGGACTAATCTTTTAGCATTGTGCTGTGATTTCCTCAGTCTGCTACCAATATTTAATTTACTTACATATTGTCCTTAAACACTTTCTCCATATCAGTACTTGATGCTAAATTCTTTTCCTTTACCTCACCACTTACCCATTTCTAAGATATATCTCTATTTCCAAACTTTTCTTGAAACCGTCATAGAATATTTTGTGCACATCCATCTACTTCCTGTGATTATTTATAGCACATGATATTAGTAATAATTGCTCACTGCCTTGTAGATATCATGGACTATCATCTTGCTGTTCAACTCTATATCCTCAATTGAATCTGAGGTTCTTGAAAGCTGAGTCCTGTCTTACAGTTAACACTAGAGGCCCAATGCACAAAGATTCAGGCAAGAATGGGTCTTCCTTCCCCTGGCTGCTGGCACCGCCTTCGTTCTGGCTGGAGTCGCTTTTCTGCTCTGGGCCGGAGCAACCTTTCCACCTTCCCATGCTGCCCAGAGGCCCGGAGCAGCTAGGGTAGTGCGCAATGCCTGTGACGCAAGCATTTCGCCCCACCCCTGGCCTGCTCTGCACCTGTGTATGCAAATTAACCCACTATCTTTGTTGGGTTAATTTGCATACTCACTTCTGATTGGCTGGTGGGCATCATGAAGGTATGGTCAATTAGCATGTTACTCTTTTATTAGTGTAGATCAGTGGTTCTCAACCTTTCTAATGCCGCGACCCTTTAATACAGTTCCTCATGTTGTGGTGACCTCAAACCATAAAATTATGGTTGAGAACCACTAGGAGGGTTGCCTAAGACCATCGGAAAACACAGATATTGACATTACGATTCATAACAGTAGCAAAATTAGTTATGAAGTAGCAACGAAAATAATTTTATGGTTGGGGGTCACCACAACATGAGGAACTGTATTAAAGAGTCATGGTATTAGAAAGGTTGAGAACCACTGGTGTGGATAGTGTTTACTGTGACCCAAATTCAATGCCAACAGCTGCAGAGCAGCAAGAGAAAGAATTATGTTTCTCTTCCAACTGGCTTTTATATTTAGGTCAACTTCTGGATAAATTAAACAGAGGTGCAAGCAAATAATATCCATGAATATTAATAACCATAAGTGTATTGGAAGCACAAAGAATGATGAATGGAAAAGGGATGTTTGTGATAGAACAACAGAAGGAAACTGCCTTTCACAAGGAAACATATGCCACTGTTTTCTGAGGCCAAGTCTTTGGATGTCTAACTGAACTCACTAAAGCAATTTATAGGTTGTTTATGCTAATTTTAATGTTATTTATTATTCTATATTCCTAAACAAGTATATTTTTAAAGCATTAATCTAAAACTTTGGGATACAATATAAAAAAAAATCTTGTATTTCCCCTGGCCAGTGTGGCACAGTTGGTTGGAGCATCGTCCTATGCACCAAAAGGTGGTGGGTTTGATTTTTGGGTTCAATCCCCAGTCAAGGGAAGCAACTGATCCATGTTTGACTCTCACATCAATGTTACTCTCCTTTCCTCTCTGTAAAATTTTAAAACTTAGGATCTTAAGATTTAAGAAAAAATCGTGTAGCATTTGAATTTCTAGTAGCATAGGTTAAATTAGTTTTCTAATCAAAACATATTTAGCTATCATGCATGTCATGCTTTTCTAAAATAACACCTGTTATTTTCTAATATATCCGTTTGTTCTGAGTAATGTCTTATGATGCTCCATTTATATTCACTAATAGATATACTGCTCACATTGTACCAGTAACAGTGGAAACTTTTATTACATGATCTAATCCTATATAATAAAAGCCTAATATGCTAAGTATCTGGTCAGCCATTCAACCAATCAAAATGTAATATGCTAATGATATGCTAAGGCTGCTCCACTGCTCACCATGACATGCACTGACCACCAGGGGGCAGACAGTCGACCAGTCGCTATGACATGCACTGACCACCAGGGACAGACATTCCAACCAGTAGGTTAGCTTGCTGATGGGGTATGGCCCATCTGGACTGAGCGAGATGGGCCGGACACGCCCTGGAGCCCTCCCACAGTCCCTCCCCATCTGGCCAACCTTCCATATCCCTCCCCGGCCCTGATGGTACACTGGTGGGGTCCTTTGGCCTGGCCTGCTCCTTCTCACAATCCGGGCTGAGTGAGCCTCCCTCCCCAGTGCATGAATTTTATGCACTGGGCCTCTCGTGATATATAAATAAGTTAACTTCCCAAAAGTAAATGAGGCCATCGTTATTTATTTCATTCAAATTAGAGAACACAACATGGTTAAAAGAAATTCACAGATTATCTAGTAATTCAAATAATCACTCTTTGCTCTTTGGTTTAATATAATGTTTAGTTCTGTAATCCTGCCACCCCCCTAGCATGGCCTTCAGTGCCATCCCAATTGTCATCACACTAAACCACATGCATTAATTAAGCATCCACAGCATTTAGCTCCCCTGTTAGTCTTTGGTAAAAAAGAGTGTTAATCTGTATTGAAAGATCTTGAGTGTTCTCCACAGGAAACAAAATAGATCCCTGGCTGGTGTAGCTCAGTTGGTTGAGCATCCATGCACTAAGAGGTTGCTGGTTAGATTCCTGGTCAGAGCACATGCCCAGGTTGCAGGCTGGATCCCCAGTAGAGGGCCTCCAGTAGGCAGCTGATGAATGTTTCTCTTTCATTGATGCTTCTCTCTTTCTCTCTCCCTCTTCCTTCTGCTCTCTCTCAAATTAATAAAAACATATTTTTAAAAAGAAAACAAAATAGAAAAAAAGGTCTAAATAATATAGTCTTCTATAATTGGACCCTGAAAATACTTCAGCTTTTTGTATACAATATTAAGGAAAGCATACTAATACCTTATTCTCTTTGTTGACTGCTCTAATTGAGATGCCTGAAAATTTGATACATAATTTTAAGATTGTTAATGCCAAAAGGAAAAAAAAATCTTGTTATAAAACGTCATGGACATTTGTTTGGAAATGCTAAGAAATTAATTTCTAAAATCATTTCAGGGAATCATTGAACTTTAATTGTGCTCAACAAATGTTTATGGATGCTTTTGTCTTGTTTTTTACTCAATAGTGCTTTTGTTTTAGGTAATTTAGAAAACACAGGAGAATGGAATGGTTAGTGTAGTTCAGGTTGCCCGATTTAGGACATAGATTGAGTTGAAAGGAATAGAAAAGATGAACAAATGGGGCTTTGGTACACTGCTAAAATCATCTGGAAAATGGGCATAACTTTGCTGGGAGAATTGAGGAAACATGAACATGCAGGTCATTTCTGGCAATTGTTATTTTTAATGATATGATATTATTTTGTCTTAAAATATAGTAGATGATCTTTTTTTGTAGCCAAAATTCTAGTGTGATCTGTAAAAGAGAATCCTCCTGATTTAAAAATATATGTATATACATATCTGTTTAAAAACACTTTTCCTTGTAACATCTGAAGACTCATTTTCATTAGTGTGTGGTAATAGGGATAATATAACCCTCATAGCTATGACTGACTAATTGCTAATATTAATCAACTAGTGAGATATGGGGAGGTTGTCATAGTTCATAAATAAGAATCTCAGCACAGTTAAGGTGATATGAGGTTGTAACAATTCTTGGTTATTCAGACATTTTTGAGGATTAATAGACAAGTCATTGAATTACTATTGCATCAATATATATAGCTCACATGCTTCATGTTTTTTGAATGCTATATTATTTTGAATTTAAGAAAGACAAAAACAACCCTAACCGGTTTGGCTCAGTGGATAGAGCATCAGCCTGTGGGCTCAAGGGTCCCAGGTTCGATTCCAGTCAAGGGCATGTACCTTGGTTGCAGGCACACCGGTGTGCAGGAGGCAGCTGATCGATGTTTCTCTCTCATCAATGTTCCTAATTATCTCTCCCTCTTCCTTCCTCTCTGTAAAAAAATCAATAAAATATATTTTAAAAAAAGAAAGACAAAAACACTAGACATATTGTAAAAAAGAAAGGGGAGGGCCTAGAAATCTTATCATCCCTGCTCTTCTGTTCCCTTTCACCACCATCAAACTTTAGTTCTAACTCTTGTGTGACTGCCTTATGCATTGGGACAAGGCTCTGGGGGTATAGTGTCTAAATACAGTTATAACTTTAGAAACGAATCCACTGTCCCTCAAATTCTTCCTCAGGAATGACAGGTAAAGTAACTGTCACTTCTCCTGGGTAGTGATAGACATAAATATGAGGTGTATCAGGTTACAGTGTCTATAATTGAATATTTTTATAGCACTTACCTGATTTTCGTTGCTCGTTCTCTGTGTTCATCCCTTGGGAATACCAGAAATTGGGTAATTTTCTATTTGAGTTCTGGGAGATTGAAAGCTGTGTGACTTTTTGAAAACTTTCTGACACATCAGTGCTAATTTGAGTAGAACTTAGCTGGCTCTCACACTTGATGAAAGCAGTGAACACGGTGAGCTAAGACAGCCTTTCATCCAATGTCTAATAGCTTGTTGACATGTCACTGGTGAACGCCAAGTATCTTTTCTTTGCCTGAGTTCAAGCCCCATGTGATCCTGTATTTAGCATAGCGAGAAACCTTTGCAGCAGATCTTTCCATGGACTTAAGATATTTCTAGAGTCACTTATTTCCCCATCTTTGCCCATTACAAAGCTTGCTGTAGATAATCTTTGAAATAACAGGGCTGAAAAACAGGCAGTAAATTATTAAAATAGACCAATACAAACTACTTTTCTCTAGGTCTTCATAATAACTAATGGTCCCCCATAAAGAGTAACACACTGACCCTTGAATAACAGGTTTAAACTGCACAGGTCCACTTATACAAGGAATTTTTTTCAGTAAATATGTATTGTACTCTTGTCATGAGAATAACAGCCAAGGGCAGAATTAGCACTACTACCTCACAGCTTATTTACATAATCAACAATTGAAGATCAGCTGCCTGGTTTTATTTGAGTGACCCAATGTTAACTGTCTCCCCATCTTACAAATAGTGTTTCATTGAGTATCGGTATATAGGCTCTGAGTAAATAATAAATAATACGAGTAAAAATCAGACACTTTAACCTAAGGGTAAATATAAATGGTTTTTGCAAATCTTTATTGTTGTTACAGTAACTCCTATATTTTATAAGTACTACTGGGAATTCACTGACCTATTGAAAATTCACTTTTAAAACCCTATAGTGGTTTAAAAATAAACCTTAAAGAAAGCGTTTCTCCCCTGTGTAGCCCACTGCAGCTGAATGTGGAAATGCATTTCTAAGTGTTCCTGTGTTCTGATGCAGTGCCCTCTCCTTGGGTTTGTCTTGTATGCTGTTTGACCTTCTAGCTCTCCACAAAGCCATATTCACAGCTGCCTGAGTGGCAGTTATGATGAAGGGCTCTGTTCTCTAGATTGTGTCTCCTAGGTTGAGAATGCGATTTTTAAAATTCACAACGAAAGCACTAACACCCATAGACCAAACTTCAAATGAAAAGGACCCCCTGTCAATATCTGCATAACTTCCCTAGAAAGGTTTTCCTTTTATAGGTTACACTTCACGTGTTTAATATGATATGTGAAGTTTCCAATGTTAGACTGTTCATCATGATGTTGGTATTAATGTATTATTTATCTGTTTATTAATTAAATTTATACTCAATAAGCATTTTGCCTAGCATGCCTAAGGAGAAATCTAAATTGAAGGAATACAGATACATAAAAATGGTTGATGTCTACTAGACATGTTTCAGATAGAACATGAGAATAAAAGAAGCGTACAAATTCTTATCTGGCGAAACAGAAAGTACTTTGGATGATAATGGTGTTTCAGAGCCATAAGGACTCACAGTAGATTAGCTGTGGTCAAAACAGAGTTATAAAGGAGGTAGTAATTAGTATAGGTCTTTAATCATAGAGTTGAGCTAGGAAAATGTATAAGTGGCCAGCAAGGTAATGGTTATAGCAAATAGCATGAGAAAAGGCTTAAAGATAAAACAAGATGATTAGCACTAAGACAATGGAGTGATAGAGTGCAGGTAAAGCACAATACCTGTGGGTGATGGAAGATGATTGGGAGAAATTGACTTGTATATATCATAGAAGACCACGAATTCTAAGTCGATTTGTTTTACATTCACACTTAATGCAATAAGCACCAAAATGTCAGTGAAGGCTTTTGAATATGTATATAAATATTTTTAGAATACTTTATGTAAGCTATTTTAGAATATTTTTCTGTTCTATAAACTTCATTGAAGCAGCTTGAAACCGCAGTTTGAATCTCTAAGATGAGAGGTAATGGTGTTGCAAGGGTCTGGCCTGGAATAATAGATGTGTCTTGACCTTGCTCATTACCTGTTTTACTGGTGCACTGTGCATTGTACAGCACCGCTGGGTGAGGTTGCCTTGATAGATGGAGCTCTCGTCTACTTGCATTGACCCATTTACAGCTGTCCTCTGAAGGGGAGAATCAGGCTACTGTGTGATGCCGCATTACCAGTGATTTGTTATTCTTATCCAGATATACCCAGAGGCATAGGTTTGACCAGAAATGTACAGAGAGAAATGGACTGGTACACTTCTGTGTCCTATAATAACCGAGGAATATTATGTCATCATTGCCAAGTTCTCTCAGTGTCTCTTTAAAAATAATTTTAACTGTGCTAGGAGCTGAGCAGATGAAACCTCACTTAGGAAGTTAGCTGAATATCTTCATCACAGCATATATCTAGGAGAACAGAAAATCATGGAGCTGTACACATTTCAAACAATGCTGATATTGAGTGACAGAGAAAGAATGTGGCTCCATGTTCTTAGAAATAGTATTACAATAATGCATTTCATATTACCATTGTGCATTGTTTTGTGATTTCAAAAAAACAAACATGGAGACTACATGAGAATCTTCCCAGTACCCCTCATTTACAGATGCAAAATTCTGACAAAAATCCTAAGATGATTACTTGATTACATAATGTGTCACTCGAGTTCAACGAGCATCCAGAATTTGGTCTGTTGTCCTAATAATCAAACATTCCCCTTCTTGTTGTTGTTCTTTTTAATTAATAGAGACAATTATTTAAAATGTAGAAGTCAGATATTGAGCCTTGATTAATGCTCATGTAGTTTTTTAAATGATTCTTTTTTATGATTCCAAGACCACTGCAATCCTCACCAAGTAAAACATAGTAGGGCTATGATTTCTTGTGGTATGATCATTTTATTTCTAATACTTCATTCTAAAGTAAAAGCAGTATTTTATGTCTCACTTCACATTTGAACATGTAATAGTTCACAGTGAATTAGGGTCAAGAGACACCCCTTAGCCTTTTCTACTCAACCAGTATAATATAACTCTCCTTCTTCCTACTGGTTTAATTCAGTTTTTTTTTTTAATGTTACATGCAATAAACATGAATATCTCAAGAAAAATAATTTTAAATATGATAATGTTACATGCAATAAACACCAATTATTTAAGAAATATTAGGAGAATTCCTGCTTCCTCCTTGTGGTGGTCATTTTAACCTCTTAGGCCTTTGTTCATAGATACACAGGCTTCAGGGCAATAGTCATGAGTAGGAGAAGGCCTAGGAGGCAGCATCCCTGCTGTTCAGGGTGTGTCTGAGGCTTTTTGAGCCCCAACAGACTGAGATAAGTGTCTCTGTGTCTCCTGGACTCTCCTCTGCTTACAGCATTCACTCAGCCTGACCCCGTTTAACTCTCCAGCCTTTGGGACTAATGCCTCTTAGGTCCTGCTGCCCAGGTTGCAGTATTCAGAACAGAATGAGATAGCATACATCAGTGTTATCTGGGCTTCAAAATCTCCACTGGCATTGGTAAGCAGCCTGCGTCCTGTCTAAGGAGCAGCAGCTGCGCGAGCTGCCTGCCCCTGTCCAAGAAGCATCAGCCATGTGAGTAGCCCATCGCTGTACGAGGAGGAGCAGCCCCGTGATCAGCCCACCCCTGTCCTAGGAGCAGCAGCCCTGCAAACAACCTGCTCCTGTCCAAGGAAAAGCATCCTCACAAGCAGCTTGCCCTGTTCGAGGAGCAGCAGCCTCGTGATCAGCCCACCCCGTCCTAGGAGCAGCAGCCCTGCAAACAACCTGCTCCTCTCAAAGGAAAAGCAGCCTCACAAGCAGCTTGCCCTCTTCGAGGAGCAGCAGCCACACACAGCCCACTCCAATCAGAGGAGCAGCAGCCTCGTGATCAGCAGCCCCATCCAAGGAGCAGCAGCTGTGTGAGCAGCCTCACCCCACCAGCCAGAGGAGCCACCACTGTGGCAAACAACATCCACCAGAGGAGCCACTGCCAACTGAGGAGCAGCCACTGCTGCGACCACATGAGGAGCAACCGCAGCCTGAGGAGCCACTGCCATACCCAACGAGCAGCCCCAGCACAACTCGACATCTAGATCCGTCTGTGAGATCAAAACTGGGTAGACAAACCCACAAAGGAAAGAAAAGGAGGAATCCTCAGAAAAGCAGCTAAATGAAACAGAGGCATGTATATGTCAGAAAAAGATTTCAGACTAAGGGTCATACAGTTCATAAACCAGATGGATGAAAAAATCAACAACTTATTTAAGAATCAAGAAGAAATAAAGAGTGATATAGTTGCCATAACAAACACCATAGAAAGTTTCAACAGTAGACTAGGAGAAGCTGAATACCATATTAGTGAATTACTGTAGAAGACAGGGAAGCAAAACACACCTAAACTGAACTGCAATTGCAGAAAAAAATTAAAAGACAGGAGAAGAGCCTGAGCCTAAGGGAGATATGGCACAACATGAAGTGAAGTAACATGAATAATAGGGGTGCCAGAACAACAGGAAGAGGAACAAGGGTTAGAAAACCTATTTGAAGAAATAATGTCAGAAAACTTCCCTGATGTGGGGAAGAAAAAAGTCACACAAGCACAGAGAATCCAAATAAAATGAACCCAAAAAGACCCACACCAAGACACATCATAATTATGATGGCAAATGTTCAGGACAAAGAGAGAATCTTAAAGGCTGCAAGAGAGAGACAGAAAGTTACACACTGGACCAGTTGTCGGCAAACTGCAGCTTGCGAGCCACATGCGGCTCTTTGGCCCCTTGAGTGTGGTTCTTCCACAAAATACCATGGCCTGGGCAAGTCTATTTTGAAGAAGTGGCATTAGAAGAAGTTTAAGGTTAAAAAATTTGGCTCTCAAAAGAAATTTCAATTGTTGTACTGTTGATATTTGGCTCTATTAACTAATGAGTTTCCCAACCACTGCATTAGACTATCAAATGATTTATCAATAGAAACACATCAGGCCAGAAAAAAAAGGAAGGAAATTTACAAAGTGATGCAAAGCAAGGGATGGAATCCAAGAATACTCTATCCAGCTAGGCTATCATTCAAAATTAAAAGAGAAATGAGGAGCTTCACAGACAAAAAAAAAAAAAAGGCTAAGGGAGTTTATCACTACCAAGCCAGCAATGCAAGAAATGCCAAAGGGACTGGTGTAAAAAGAAGAAATAAAAAGGTAAGAAGGAACACAGGCACAGAAAATAAAAATGGCTACAAACAAGTACCTATCAATAATAACTTTAAATGTAAATGGACTACATGCTCCAATCAAACAACATCGAGTGGTTGAATGGATAAAAAAACATGACCCATATATATGCTGTCTACAAGAGACCCACCTCAGAACAAGGGACTCACACAGACTGAAAATGAAGGCATAGAAAAATATCTTTCAGGCAAATGGAAATAGAAAAAAAAGCTGGGGCAGCAATACTTACATCTGACAAAATAGACCTCAAAGTGAAGGCCATAACAAGAGGTAAGGAAGGCCACTAAATAATATTAGAGGGATTGATACAACAAGAGGATATAACCCTGATAAACATATATGCACCCAATGCAGGAGCACCCAAATACATAAAAAAACAACTCCTGGAAGATATCAAGGGAGAGATCAACAACAATACAATCATAGTAGGGGACATTAATACACCACTGACATCACTGGATACATCCTCTAGGCAGAAAATCAGCAAAGAAACAGCAATCCTAAATTACTCACTAGAGCAGATGGACTTAAGTGACATTTTCAGAACATTTCACCCCAAAGCCACAGAATATACATTTTTCTCAAGTGCATATGGGAAATTTTCAAAAAATAGACCACATATTGGGTCACAAGCAAAGTCTCCCCAAATTTAAGAAGATTGAAATCATATCAAGCATCTTCTCAGACCAAAATGGCATAATATTAGAAATAAACTACAATAAAAACAATAAAAAAATCAAACACTCAGAAGCTGAATAGCATGCTATTAAACAATGATTGGGTTACCAAAGAGATCAAAGAAGAAATTAAAAACATCCTGGAAACTAATGACAATAAAAACACAAAAGTCCAAATTCTGTGGGACACAATGAACGCAGTCCTGAGAGGAAAGTTTATAACTCTACAGGCCTACCTCAAAAAAACAAGAAAAAATGGTAGTAAATCATCTAACTCTACAACTTGAAGAATTAGAAAAAGAGCAACAGGATAAGCCAACAGTGAGCAGAAGGAAGGAGATAATAAAGATCAGAGCAGAAATAAATGAGATAGAGACCAAAAAAACAATACAAAAGATCAATGAAACCAAGAGCTGGTTCTTTGAAAGGATAAACAAGATTGATGAACCTCTAGCCAGGCTCACCAAGAAGCAAAGAGAGAGGACACAAGTAAATAAAGTCAGAAATGAAAAGAGCTGAAATAACAACAGACCCCACAGAAATACAAAGGATTGTTAAAAAGTACTATGAACAACTCTATTCCAACAAACTGGACAACCTGGAGGAAATGGACATATTCCTAGAAAAATACAACCATCCAAAACTCAATCAGGAAGAATCTTAAAATCTCAATAGGCTGATAACTATGGAAGAAATTGAAGCAGTCATCAAAAAGCTTCCAGCAAACAAAAGTCTAGGGGCAGATGGCTTCACAGGGGAGTTTTACCCAACATTCAAGGAAGAACTAAAACCTATCCTCAGATTATTCCAAAAATTTCAAGAGGAAGGAACACTTCCAAGCTCATTCTATGAAGCCAGCATCACCCTAATCCAAAAACCAGAAAGAGACAACACAAAGAAAGAGAATTACAGGCCAATATCCCTCATGAACATAGATGCCAAAATCCTCAACAAAATTCTAGCAAATCAGATCCAGCAGTACATCAGAAAGATCATACACCATGACCAAGTAGGATTTATCTTGGGGATGCAAGGATGGTATAATATCTGCAAATCAATAAACATGATACATCACATAAATAAATTGAAAGATAAAAATCACATGGTCATATCAATTGATGCAGAAAAAGCATTTGACAAAATCCAACACCCTTTCTTGATAAAAACTCTTAGCAAGGTAGGAATAGAAGGATCAAACCTCAACATAATAAAAGCCATATATGACAAACCCACAGCCAACATCATACTCAATGGGCAAAAATTAAAACCATTTCCCCTAAGAACAGGAATAGGACAGAGATGCTTACTCTCACCACTCCTGTTCGACATAGTGCTGGAAGTACTAGCCATTGCGATTAGAAAAGAAGAAGAAATAAAAGGCATCCAAATTGAAAAGAAGAAGTAAAACCATCCATATTTGCATATGACATGATACTGTACACAGAAAACCTTAAAGACTCTGTCAAAAAATTATTAGACTTAATAAATGAATTCTGCAATGTTGCAGGATACAAAATTAAAGCCAAGAAATCAATGGCATTTCTATACACCAATAGTGAACTTACAGAAAGAGAGACTGAAAAAGCAATCCCATTTATCATCACACCAAAAAAAAATACCTAGGAATAAACTTAACTAAGGAGGTAAAAGATTTATATGCGGAAAACTACAGGACACTGAAAAAAGAAATGGAGGAAGATATAAACAGATGGAAGAACTTAACCGTGTTCATGGATTGGTAGAATCAACATCATTAAAATGTCCATACTACCCAAAGCAATCTATAGATTCAAAGCAATCCACATTAAAATACCAATGGCATATTTCCCAGACCTAGAATGAACTTTCCAAAAATTCATCTGGAATAAAAAAAGACCCCGAATAGCTGCAGCATTCCTAAGAAAGAAGAACAAAGCATGTGGGATCTCAATACCAGATTTCAAGCTGTTCTCAAAATAGCCTGGTATTGGCACAAGACTAGACATATAGTTCAATAGAATATAATAGAGAACCCAGAAATTTAACCAAACCACTATGCTCAATTAATATTTGATAAAGGAGGCATGAACATACAATGGAGTCAAGACAATCTCTTCAATAAATGGTGTTGGGAAAATTGGACAGATACATGCAAAAAAAATGGAACTAGACCACCAACTTACACCATACACAAAAATAAACTCAAAATGGATAAAGCACTTAAACCTAAGATGAGAAACCATAAAAATATTAGAGGAATTCACAGGCAGCAAAATCTCAGACATATGCAAAAGCAATTTCTTCACTGATACCGCTCCTAGGGCACTGGAAACTAAAGAGAAAATAAACAAATGGGACTACATCAAAATAAAAAGCTTGTGCATAGCAAAAGAAACAATCAACAAAACAAGAAAGCCCACTACATGGGAGAACACATTTGCCCATGTTATCACCGATAAGGTTTAAATGTTTACAGGGAACTCATACAATTAAACAAAAGGAAGATAAACAACCCAGTCAAAAATTGCAATGGACCTAATTAGATAATTTTTGAAAGAAGAAAGAAGGAAGGCCAAGAGACATATGAAAACATGCTCAAAGTCATTAATTACCTGAGAGATGCAAATCAAAATGACAATGTGGTACCATCTCACACCTGTCAGGATGGCTATCATCAACAAATCAACAAACGATAAGTGCTGGCAAAGATGTGGAGAAAAAGGAATGCTCTTGCACTGCTGGTAGAAATGCAGACTAGTGCAGCCACTGTGGAGAACAGTATGGAGTTCCCTCAAAAAACTAAAAATGAAACTCCCATTTGATCCAGGGATCCCACTTCTAGAAATATACCCCAAGAAACTAGAAATACCAATCAGGAAGGATATATACACCCCTATGTTCATATTGGCACAATTCACCATAGCTAAGATTTGGAAACAGCCTAAGTGCCCATCAGCAGATGTGTGGATTAGAAAACTGTGGTACATCTACACAATGGAATACTGCACTTCAGTAAAAAAGAAGGAATTCTTACCATTTGCAGCAGTATGAATGGACCTGGAGAGCATTATGCTAAGCGAAATATCTAAGTCAGAGAAAGATAAATATCACATGATCTCACTCATTTATGGAATATAATGAAGAATATAAACTGATGAACAAAAACAGAACCAGAGACAGAGAAGCATCAATCAGACCATCAAACCTCAGAGGGAAGGTAGGTGAGGGTGGGGTTAAGGAAGAGAGATCAACCAAAGGACTTGTATGCATGCATATAAGCCTAACCAATAGACACAGACAACAGTGGGGTGAGGGTATGAGTGGTGGGGTGAGGGGGGGCATAGAACAAATATGTAATACCTTAATCAATAAAGAAATTTTAAAAAGAAAAATGATCTTACATACAATAATATTATATGCAATAAATATTAATTTTTCAAGAATAAAAGTATTTAAGTATTATAATACTATTAAAACTGTACTAACATAGTATGTTATCACAAAAGTTGTAGGAAATATTAAAAGTCTGCAAATAACAGGATTACTTCTATTATATTCTAAAATAATTTCTCCCCTCTGGTTCTATTTTTTTCTTTTTTTTTTTAAATTGTTTAAAGTTTTACATGTCTCCTTTTCCCTGATTGACCCTCACCCCCCAGCCATTCCCACACCCGGTAAGCCCCCACTGCCCCAGTGTCCATGTCATTGGTTATGCTGATATGCATGCATACAAGTCCTTTGGTTGCTCTCTAACCGCCCCCCCCTCAACTCCCCTCCCCTGCCATTTGTCTCTGGTTCTGTTTTTGTTCATCAAATTATGTTGATCATTATATCCCACATATGAGTGAGATCATGTGATACTTATCTTTCTCTGACTGACTTATTTCTTTAGCATAATGCTCTCCAGTTCCATCCATGCTGTTGCTAATGGAAAAAAGTTCCTTCTTTTTTATAGCTGTGTAGTATTCCGTTGTGTACCACATTTTTTTAATCCACTCATCTGCTGATCCCTCTGGCTCTCTTTTTGTTCATCAGTTTATTTTGCTCATTATATTACACAAATGAGTGAGATCATATGATATTTATCTTTCTCCAACTAGCTTATTTCACTTAGCATTTATCTTTCTCCAACTGGCTTATTTCACTTAGCCTGACACTTTTAAAATCCATTTTGTCAGATATGAGTATTGCTACTCCAGCTTTTTTTTTTTTTCTTTTCCATTTGCATGGAAAATTTTTTCCCATCCCTTCACTTTCATCCTGTGTGTGTCTTTTGTTTTGAGGTGGGTCTCTTGTAGATAGCATATAGTTGGGTCATGTTGGTTTTTTTTTTTACCTATTCAGCTACCCTACACCTCTTGATTGGAGCATTTAATCCATTTACATTTAAGCTTATTATCCAGGGGTACTTAAATTTATAGCCATTTTAATTCTGTATGACTAGGTTTCTCTCTCTGTTTCTTCTTCTCAGCAGTCCCTTACAGCAGTCCCTTTAGCATTTCTTGTAATGCTTGCTTGGTGGTGATTTACTACTTTCACCTTTTTTTGTCTGGGAAGGTCTTTATTTGACCGTCTATTTTGAATGATAGCCTTGCTGGATATAGTGATCTTGGTCTCAGGTCCTTGCTTTACATTACCTTGGTACTTCATGCCATTCCCTTCTGACCTGTAGAGTTTATGATGAGAAATCAGGTGTCAGCCTTATGGGAACTCCTTTGCAGGTAACAGTTTTCTTTTCTCTTGCTGCCTTTAATATTCTCTGATTGTCTTTAATTTTTGGCATTTTAATTATGATGTGTCTGGGCATGGGTTTGTTTGGGTTCTTCTTGATTGGGGTTCTCTGTGCCTCCTGAACTTGTGTGACTTTTTCCTTTACCGGGTTAGGGAAGTATTCTACTATTATTTCTTCAAGCACCTTCTCTATTCCTTTTTCCACTTCTGCCTCTTCTGGCACACCATTCTAATGTTGTTACATTTCAGATTGTTCCACAGCTCCCTTAAGCTTTCCTCCTGGTTTTTAATTGTTGTTTTCTTTTTTCTTCTTGATTCTCTAATTGAGTGATATTTTTAACTCTGCCTTCTAATTCACTGATTTGATCCTCAGCTTCCCCTAATCTGTCATGTATTCCTTCCAATGTGTTCCTTATTTGTATTATGTCATTCTTTATCTCAGACTGTTCTCTTTTCATAGTTACTAGGTCTTTTTTCATACTATGGAGCATTTTTAACATCCTTACTCTGAACTCTGTTTCAGATAAATTTCTTATCTCTGCCTCATTTATCTCTTCTTCTTGAGAATTTCTTAGATCTTTCATTTTGGGTTTTTTTCTTTGTTCCCTCAATTTGGTTGTCTGTTTGGCTTTGTGACTATGTATTAGGGAGATCCTCTATACCTCTCAATCTCTAGTGCAGGACAGTATTAAAGGCTGTTTCTGACTAATTGGATCAAGCAAAGACTCCAGAGACCACCTCTGTCTACAGACTAATAGGATTCCCTCTGTCTACAGACTAAAAGGATTCCCACTTGAATTGCTCCCAGGCAATTGTCCTCAGGTGTGGTGAGAGTTTTTCAACAGGGTGTGGCAGTTGCTTCTGCCTGGAGGCTAATTGTTACTTTTAATCTCTTAAGTGGCTTTAGGGCAAGTTGTTTTCCAATAGGTTGTGTTGACTGTCTTCCCCCCAGGCAAGGCAGATTTCTATGTGGGAAAGGTGTCCTCCACTGTGTGAGGGAATGACTCAGCCCAGAACATTTGAGGACTTGGGGTGTTAAGCTCTATCCCCTGAGTCCCTAGTCCTGGGTTCTGCTCTCACACCTCCAGTCCACTTCACCCTCACTCTGCCAGAGCACACGGTGGGTAGCTCCACAGGGAATTTTTGTGCATTGGCCCTTTAAGAGTGCCCAAACTTTCAGCTGCCACTCCCTAGCAGACAGCACCCCACTACTCTTCACAGCTAGATGTTATATGGGTACCCTCCTCAGTTTGGTGTGCTCTACTGGGGAGCCCAGCTTTGTGATTAGATTCCAGAGTTCTCAGTGGCTCTCCCTGCCACAGATGAGATATCTCTACAGGACTTCAGTGACCATCTGTGGGTGCCCGGCCAGCCCTTTTGCACCTCCACCCCTCCTACCAGTCTCTATAAGGTCTCTGCCTTTGGTCCTTGGGTATCATGGTTCTCTCCTGTGAGTTTTCTGTTGAGTATTCAGGAAGCCTTTTCATATTTCAGTTGTAATTCCAGATTGTTCCTGGGAGCGTCCTCCTACTCTGCTGCCACCATTTTTAATCTCAGTCTAATTTACTTTTTAACTTTACACTATTTACATTTCTATTTACCAAACTTGATCTTGTTTTATTTTGCTTCTCTTTGTAGCTTTGTGTCTTTAAATATTGTCTCTGGCATACACTTTTTATTATTCTCTTAAGCTTTACACCCCTTGACTATTTGATAGATGACTTATTTCCTTTCATCAAACATAAATGAATTTTTTACCCATGGAAATCTGAGGAAAGAACTCTCCAGCACACTATTAAGGATGTCTATCCAGTTCACACTGATGTATTAATGTATACATTTTGAGTTTGGCTGTACAACCCTATTTTCTCTTCTTATTTTTTTAATCTTTTAGCATTGAAATGGGATGGAAATATAGGATGTGAAGCGGGGAAAAGCAACAGAAGATAAAATTAATTTTGCAGCATATCATGTGGTCAGGTTATGTTGTTTTGCAGATTTAATATTTTTAAATCCCCTACTCAAATATAGAAGATTCTATATCCATTTGGCTATTTCAGCTACCCACTCTAGACCTTCCTGAGTTCTATGATTATTATTATTATTATTATTATTATTTTGCTTTTCTATTTTTATTTTTTGAAGCAAATTGGGTCTTTAAACACACAGAAGCCTGGTTTTTGTTATGAAATCTGAGGATGAAAAACAAACTGTGAAAATAATTTTAAATATACCTGGGTTTGCAAATAGACAGAAGTTCTTTAAAGTCATTTTTAAGTTCCTTCAAAGCCCCAAAGTCTGTTTATAAGTTTCATAAGTTAGATTTTTTTTAAAAAAAACACCTTATTAGGAACGAAATTTGTGATAATCCGACCCCCCGACCCCCCCAACCCCACTCCACCACCGACCCTCCCCACCCCCCCCCCACCCCCACCCCGCTCTCTTTTTGTCCTCCTGAGAGTGGAACATACATTGTAGTTTTGTTTGGATGATAATATACAAACCGTGTGTCAGCAGGTGGAGAGCCAGCCACTGAATTTCTGCAAATTGTAGCATGCCCAGCTCTTCTTTAAGAAGCAGGATGAATTTAGTTTTTGCTGTGACTGGCTCTGAGAAAGACACTTAGCATGCTTTGCATCATGAAGTGAGCCTCCTGTTGCTATCATGAGAAAATATGTCTATGTCTTCCGTCAAATCCGTGTTGGGCACACAGGAATGTAAAGCCAGGCTTGTGGCTGCAAAGCAGCATAATCTCTGACCACCTGATACGCTACAAAATTATTTTTATCTTCTGCTGCTTTCCCCACTCTTCACATCCTGTATTTCCATGGACATAGGAAGGCAGCAGAATTAAAGTCAGAAGCAGAATGATCATTGAACACTGATTTGAATATAAAATCTATGTCTACTTGAAAGGGAAAACTTCCAGGACCTCTTCCATGTAATAAATCCCTGGAGAATTTAAGAGAGATGAACTGTACCTAATTACATCTGAGATAACTAAAACACAGGGACCTCTGTGAAGAGGGAGAGCAGAGCCTCAAATCCTCTGTTCAGCACTTTTCAAGGTTCAGAATAGTTCATGCATTTGGCTAATCTACAACTGTGTGGTAAAACGCCCCTCAGCTCCATCACCCTCCCTCTAATGGCCAATGATGAGAAACCAAAATTATTAAGCTTTGCTTTCAGAGATTTTTAAAAACAAACCAAAAAGAACTGATGGCTCAGAATGCCGTGTATTACTTTTTGTTGTTGTTTGTTAAATTTATCTTTATTGTTGAAAATATTACAGATGTCCCATTTGTTTGTTTTGTCTTATTCCCCATTAACACCCTCTACCCTGTACCCACCCCTCCCAGGCCTTCATCACTCTATTGACTGTGTCCTTGGGCTATGCATACATGCATATAAGTTCCCTAGTTAATCGTCACCCCTACACCCCCCCCGCCTTCTATTATTTCTTTATTGCAAGTTAGTGACCAAAATTAAATAATATCCCATAGAAACACTGTCTTTTACCTCAAGGCTATAAAGCTTCCAATTTCTTTGATCTGGCTTCACTGTGAGAGTTCAGTGAGGCATTGCCTGCCAGGAATAATGTGCTATGACTTCCAGATCTGTCCTCAGTTGTAACATGTCCACTATACCAGAAATACAAATTTGGACTCCTCCTTAGAAAATCACCATAACTTGATCATGTTAAAGCTTACTATTATGGAGATTTTATTGCAGAATTTTTTCACTGGGTTAGATTTTCACTGTGCAGAAGTGTTTGGAATTGTATATATACAATTCTATAAATTATAAATCCTGTTTGTATAGGATTATTTTAATAGGATATTTCTATCAAGAAAACACACTAAACTACTGTTCTATCTATAAAAAATATTTATAATAGCCATATTGTGATGTGAATATCAGTTTTGTGTCATTTTCACAAATGTGTTTTTGTTTTGTTTGTTTTTTTCAAAATGGGAAACAGCCAGATAAAGGATTCTTCCTGAGCCTTAGGTTTAATTTTCTACCAAAATAATTTTATTATATTTATCAAACATTATAGTTATGGTCATGTTGCATGTTTCTAATTAATTATATTTGGTGTATGTATTTGGTGTTTAATGATACTACTCTTTATAATATAATCCACCAGTTTCTTATCTATAGAATTGAGAACCACTCATCTTAACTTACAGTCATGTGCAAACCTGTTAAGAAATTTTATATCATTTTGAGAAAAAAGTGGATCTTCTCTAAGGTGCAGATTTTTTTAAAACTATATATATTTTTATTGATTTCAGAGAATAAAGGTAGAGATAGAAACATCAATGATGAGAAAGAATATTGATTGGCTGCCTGCTGCATGCCCCCTCCTGAGGACTGAGCCCAGAACCCCGGTGTGTGCCCTGACCGGAGATCAACTGATCACTAAGCCAAGCCAGCTGGGCGAGATGCAGATGATGACACATTTATGATGCTCAACATATAATATTTCTCTAATTAGAGTTTTATTTTAAAATAATTATAGATTCACCTGCATTTGTAAGAAATAATATAAAGAGATCTCAGGTTCCTGTTTTATCCAGTATCCCCCAAAGGTGACATCTTATAAAACTGTAGTATGATTTTACAATCAAATTATTGGAGAACATTTAGACTCGTGCCAGATGGGAGAGGGTCAGGGGACTGGCTGAAAAATGTGAAGGGAATAAGAAGTACAAATTGGTAATTATAGGATAGTCATGAGAATGCAAAGTTCAGCACAGAGAATATAGGTAATATTTCTATATAATAAAGAGCTAATATGCTAATTAAACCGGGCAGCGGAATGACCTTCCAGAGCAACCTTCCAGAATGATCAGTGGGCTGGGGCACCAGGGTTGCGAGGGCTGAGGCAGCCGCCTCGGCTGGGGCTGGGAAGGCCTACTCTTCCATGAATTTTGTGCATCGGGCCTCTAGTATTCTAATAGCTATTTATGGTGTCAGGTGAATACCAGATTTATCAGGATGATCACTTAGTAAGTTATACATAATGTCTAATCACTGGAGTGTACACCTGAAACTAATATTGCATATCAACTGATGGTCATCTATGCAAAGTGTTAAAGCATTCCATTCGGAAGGCAGATAACATTTTCATATGTGCTAGGGAATATAGTGAGGTTGTAAAATAACCATCCTTTTGCACACGAAAAGGCGCATCTTTGGTTATAAAGAAAGCATTAAACATGGCAACTGCTGTATGGATTTTCTGTAAATCGGGAGCTGTAATGGCGACTTGTTTCAGGTTCTCACTGAAAAGAACCCCGGGGTTGTGTATGCACAGCTCCAATATAACAAACCTGTTTGTTCAGCTAAGTCAATTCTGTTAACTTGTTGAAAAGAATCTGTTAAGTGAATCATTTAGCATCCTATAAACAAAACAAAGGGTGATAATTGTACAAATTATTCTTTTCATTTTATTGAGTTGGCAACGTGTGGGCAAAGGCAACCAGCATCTACACTTGGAATTAAGTAATTAGGTTCTCACAGAAGGAGGTTTTAATTTTAATTTAGAAAAATCCCTTTCTGGGTAGTATGTAAAGTAAATTGCAAAAGAAAGAGAATGGACTCTGGGAGAATATTCAGAGAGCTGTCAAGAGGGTGAAGGTTTGAAAAAAACATAATGGCCACATGAACGGAAAAGCGTCACTGCAGAGACAGGACCCAGCACCAGGCCTTGTGGATGTGAAGAAGGAAGAGGAAAGTGGCATATGTGGCGGAAGATTCTGGTTGGAAGATTAGGAGAATGGCAGTATCAGCAAACAGTATGGGAAAAGTAGGAAATGGAATATGTTTTGGTGGTGAAAGGGCAATTTTTTAAAAAATTTGAAACATCATCTAGCTATCCAAATAAAGATGTTTGTCAGACAGTTGGAAATTCTGGCCTAGATCTCAAAATCTAATTTCAGGCTAGAGGTAGGATATGGAAATCAATGCCCTTTATTTGGATTGGAATGAGACCTCCTAAAGGAGGGTTGAGAAGTTAGAGACCTAAGAGAATAGATTGATCTCTGTCCCAGAATCAAAATGAGATCACAGCCTCAAAGAGATATGATAAGGGTACCATGTGCTCTGAAGGGTTGCAGAAGGTCAGGACTGAGAAAGAAGCCTTGGGTTTCACCATATTAGTGCAGAAAATGAATTATAGGAGAAAAAGGGAAAAGTGGGAAATGAGACGTAAGCCCTTGGAGCCTGGTATAAAGCTGACACTCCACTGGGAGGTCAGAAAGGGAGGATATGGTATTGTAATGACGAGTAGGGTTAAATGACGTTAATTGTTTTTCGTTTCGTTTTTGCTTTTCTTGATTTTTATTATTTATTTATTTATTTATTTATTTATTTTTAGTCAGGACATTTGCTTTGTTTCACTAAAAGTGCTGAAGCTGTTGTTTTTTAGGGAAATAATTACAATAAAACCTCAAAGTAATGGACTAATCAGGGTGAGGATATGTCTGCTAAAGCTGAAAGTCTGTTACATAATAAAGTAGGTTTTCTGAATGCATATGTTAAAAAAACTGACAAATTAGTTTACCTGTTTTTGATTATGTAAAATTACACTTGTGTAATTAAAATTAAGTATGAATGAAAAGTTTAATTTCACAGAAAAGTTTTCTATATGTATTACTGTAATTTTAAATGTATACTAAATAGGTTTAGTAAATGCTTGCATTCATCAGTCACTAGGAGGAAGCAAATGCACAGGACTAGCATGGCTTAGCTCAGTGGGAACCTAGGCAGGCAGGCATGAAAACTGCTGCAGAAAGTCACGTCACCCTATAACAGAAGCATTGCTAGAGATGCTGTGTGATCACCTGCTAATCATTCATGAAACACTAAGAACAGTGACCCTTAGGTTTAAATATGTAGACTATCGTTGTCGATATGCAATATTTACTTATGTTGGCAAAATTAGTATAGTGGTTTTTTTTCCCAACATATGGCCTATTCACTAAAATTTGTTTAAAATAACAGTGAATTAATAACCAAAAATAACCTGTTAATTTAATTTTAGCAAATCTTGGATAAACACATTTAAAATTAACAGGGTGTTGATTTTCACATAATACATACCAACCTGAAATTTTGTAAGTTAAATCCCTAGTCTGTTATATTGAGGTCCATAAAATCAAGGGTTTACTCTATAGCACAAGGGCACCATGGAGACTGGGCTAATGGAAAACATGGAAGATGGAGTTCAGTGAAAAGATGGGAGAAAATAGCCCACGTAGGACTTGCCCTTGATGGACTGTGGAAGGAAGTCAGTTGAGCAGCGGGCTCTGGATGTGCCATACTTTTATTATCCATTTATCAGCTGATTGATATTTGGAAGGTTTCTAGATTGAGGTGAGTATGAATAAGGCTCCATAAAAATTCACATTCAGACTTTGTGTGAAGATTGATTTTCATTTTTCTTAAGCAGTGGGATTGCTGTGTATGTTTAAGAAGTTGCCAAACTGTTGTCCAATGTGGCTGTCTCATTTTGCATTTCTACTAGCGATGCCGATGCCCAGCATTATAATTACCAAAGGTTATTGTCAGAAGATTTTCCTTGTTGTTTTATTTACTTACGAGCTTTATATTCATATCAGTTCCCCTTGCCCCATAAAACCAAAGGATTAGATGCAGACTGACCCATGGAACATGCAGGACATTTGGAACAAAGCTAAGGAAACCTGAGCTTCAGAAACCGCATTCTTTTATCATGACCTTTGCCCCAGAGAGACACTATATTGTACTAGACCAGAAACAAATCAGCCCTCTTTCCCAGAAGGAACAATATACCTATCTCCCCAGCTGCTTGCAGTGCAAATATGTTTATAAGGTAGTTCACAATGAAAGCTTGCTCACAAGATGTGCAGAAACATAAGCCAGCCTGAGGAGCTGTCTCCCAACACTGGGAAGAGTTTTGAATTGTCAGTTTTACCTTCTTAATATCCATAAAGCTTGTTCATGAAGTATATTGCTTCTTGGGTCATGTTTGTTATGTTACAGGTTTGTGGTATAGTGACCAGTTCACTTTAAAATTTTTTTTGGCATAAAGCTTGTATTAAAATAGATTGTTATTTTTTAGATGTACAAAATGTGTATATTCTATCATGAAAACGCCACACCAACATTATACACTTGGAAAAAAATACAAACAGGATATATTGCAAATTTATGTAAGCAATAACTTAGTTCATACCATGCAATAAAAAGTATATTAATCAAGATACACAAGCTTTTAGAGGTTCTAAACTGAAGGACTCTTCTTCTGCAGAATCCTTAAAACCAGTGGCACCTAAAATTTGTTAGCCTTTCTACTGAGAGGTAAATTGTAGACAACAAGGATGAAAAAGATTAACAGACCAGTTTTCTATTACAAATCATTCCATCTTTGTTCAACAGTGGCTGAAACTCTTTTTTTATATTCACGTTTGTTTTCCTGATAAAGTCATGCTACCTGGCTATTAGTTGGACTTTTTGGATTTGGTTTATCCAGCAGAGACTGAATTGAGGTTAAGATAGAAGATACATCATATGTTGGACTCCATCAATTCTGAAGGATATCTCAACATATGCTACCATCAGCATACACATTTAGATGAAACATCTTGGATAAAAACCTAACAGTTAGTGGTTTATTTGGATATTCTTCAGAAAATTCTATTACTAGTTTGAAAGTACCATCGTCAAAGGGTGTCCCTTCCAAATATAACTGCATTCCACTGCATGATGTTGTTTTCAGATGATGCACCACTGACACCCACAGGGTTCTCTTGCAATCACTTGAAATCCCGCATGAGTCTCCTCCTCCAGGAAGGGTCGACATACTCACAGCTGCCCCTCTGTCCATCTCTAAAATACATTATTTTTCATCTCTATCTGTAGTTATGGCCTGTCTTCATTTCTAATATTGTTGTTCCCCCCCCCTGCTTTTTTGGGGGGTTAGAATTTAGTCTCACCAGAGATTTTCCAATTTACTTACTTTGTAGAGGGTCATCTTTTGGCTTTCTTGATCTTTGTGTTTTATTTATTTTCATTCTTATCTTCTTAATTGTTTTCTGATACACTCTACATTTTTTAAATTTAGTCTGGTCTTTTATTCAAACTTCTGAAGTGCTTAGCTTAGGTCATTGATTTTTATCCCTCTCCTACAATAAATAGTAAAGACTAATTTTCCTCTAAATACTACTTCTGTTCATGTCACAATTTTTGATAGCTTACTCTTTTTATGACTAATGTGTTCTTAGTAGTTATTAACTATCAGGTGATTTTTTTTTTTTTACCAAGATGTTGTTGTATTTGTCCCCATTTGTCTCCATTGTTTGAGTTTATTCAACTTTACACAGCTAGTTGGTGGCAGAATTAAGACCTGCACTATTTTGAGAGATTATATTTTTGTTTTTATTTAGCCAATGTTACTTAACTACATTGTCTTCTGAGAATGCAGACTGTGTGGCATCAACTTTTGGATTCTACTCTGACTTAATTGAAGGCCTAAAATATCTTATTTTTCAATCCATCTTTTGAAAAATATCTGATGTAGGGTTTTAAAAATCTATAGCATTAGGCTTATGAATTATTTTGTCTAAATATATCCTCAGTAATTTTTCCTCTGATATATCCATAAGTGAAAGATAATGCTGTCATATTCCATTGTTATGGTAGTTTTATTAATAAAGTCTTATTAAAATAGTTATTCAAAAGAACATTTTTAATACACACTTATTAAAACCTAGGGTCCTAGTGCACAAATCCATGCACCTTGAAAGGAATTGTGTGCTGCAAGGCTGTGGTGGGCACAGGGGCGGGTATCAGCCCATTCTCTGCACCCCCACCTGGCCCCTCCCGCCCCAGCCTTCAGTCCCCTGTCTGCCTGCAGCCCCACTCCCGCCACCTCCACTCCCAAGCACTGACAGTGCTGGGCTGCTTGCATCCACTGAAGGTAAGGAGCGATTGGGGCCAGCACCAGCAGTGGGTGCAAGCAGGGCCGGTGCCCTCAGGGATGGTCAGGGCCAGCAGCCACCTTTCGCACCCACTGACAGTGCGGAGCCATTGGGGCTGTGGCAGTGGGAGGTGGAGAAGTCCTCAAGGGCGATCAGGGCCAGGAGCTGCTGCTCACAACCACTGATGGCGCTGAGCAACTGAGACTAGTGCTGGCTGTTTGGTTTTTCAGTTGTTCTGGTTGTTCCACCGTTTGGTCTATTTGCATATTAGCCTTTCATTATATAGGATAATAGGAAATGACCCTGGCCAGTGTGTCTCAGTTGGTTGGAGTATCATCCAGTCCACTGGAAGGTCACAGGTTTGATTCCCAGTCAGGGCACATACCTAGGTTGTGAGTTCCTCTCCATCTCTCTCTAAAAGCAATCAAAATTATAATATTAATAGGAAATTTCCTTTTACTCATGGTTTGATAAGGTAGTGGCTGTGAGAGAAGAGGAAGCATTTTTAGAGGAGAGCAGAATGTGTGGACTCTTCACAGAAAGCTCAGAAGTTAGTTGAACCATTCAGGGACAAACTAAATATATGCATATGAACCCTAGTAGAAGTGAACATTCCTTATACAACTATGGCAGAGTAGAAATTCTCCTGATACTTTAAGATTGTTTGGTCAAGTCCATTGACATTAGTGGTGGTCAGCTAATCTATATAGGTCTCTGTGATTTCTACAAAATACACCTTTTTATCTTGTACAGCATATTAATTTTAATTTCTAAGAGTAAATGGGCTTCTCAGGAAATAGCCATTATCCCAGTGAATATATATATTTAAGCTGTAGATCTTTGGCCGTATAGCAAATGTAAATTCTGTCTTTAAGTAATTTGTTTCTGGTTTGTGTGTTTTTTCTCACTTAAACTAAACTTATCAGGTGATTACTATACTCTTATATCAAATGATGCTATCTTATCAACTACCTCAGACTGTTTGATTGAAAAAAATTACATTATAGATCTTGAGATCTGACCAATATCTATAGACTGTGAAATTCAAAAAGGAAAATAAAGGAACATAGAATAAACAATTTTGGGCAACTTACATGACCAATGAGAGCCTACACTAAATATTTCATAAATTTTCCTATCTATTTTGGTTATTGTTAAATAAAAATAGTTTCATATCAGGGTACTTATTCTCATAAGATGATTCAAAGAGTAAGATTAGTTTGAGTATCTTGCAAATAAAATAAAAGTTTCCTACTGTATTTTTTTTCTTTGATTTTCTATATCGACTTCAGTACAAGAGAGGATGATGGGCATCAGCAGACAAAAATAATTCAATTATTAGTGATTAGCATATATAAAAGTGTACATGTTAAAGTTGCATGTCTATATCTTAAAAACTTATATTCTATGGTATACTAGTGCAGTGAAATCCTTTGAATTAGCGGACACTGTGCCTGATAGAATAAATAATTTAAGTATTGGTATTGTGTAGCAGGATAGCTTTTTGTAGCACACTCTAGCAAAGAAGAAATTCTTTACTGGATTTCCTAAAATGTTTGAGTTGGAGGCTTTACCATGATCAATACCATATTTGTATTGCAGAGTAATAAAATTGAAAGTGGGGCAGGGAACTGGGAAACTTTATAATATCTCAGGTATGAAATAATGAAGAAACCCTAAACCCTGAAATGGATATAGAAATGAAAAGGAAGTAAATGTAAATAAGGAATTATAACTCAGATTAGATCATGAAAAGCATAGGAGAAGGTGAAGTTAATAGAACCAAAGATTTTAGTAAAAATATGATATTGAAAAATTAGGAGAATTCTGGAGAGAGTTCCAACTGAATATACCCTAAGGACATTTAGAAATAATATTATTGAGAGACTAGAGGCCCGGTGCACGAAATTCATGCATGGGTATGGTCCCTAGACCTGGCCTGTGATCAGGGCCATCTTCCCTGGCTGCCTACAACCAGCCCCACCCCACCCCCCACTGCCACCCACCCCCAGTTCCCCATTTGCCATTGGGTGATTGGTGCCTGACCACCAGGGGAAGGGACCGAGAGGTCGGCTGTTCCTGCCCAGTTGCTAGCCCCGCCCCTGCCATAGGTCACCCTCTGTGTGTGGGGTGACCAGTGGGGCAGAGGCCTTGGCCTGGCATCAGGTGCATTCCCCGCCACTCACCCCCGTCCTTTGTTTGCCATCAGGGGTTCAGAGCCTGCTGGCTAGGGAAAGGGACTGAGAGGTGGTCAGTGCACCTCATAGTGACTGGTCCAGCAGTTGTTCTGCCATTAGGGTCAATTTGCATATTACCCTTTTATTATATAGGGTAGGATAGAGGCCTGGTGCACAGGTGGGGGCTGGCTGGCCTGCCTGATGGGGGCCCCGGATCGGGGTAGGGGTCCCTGCTGGGGGCCAGGGCCGGCCTGGGCAAGGGGCCATGGTCATTCTGGTCTCTGGTCATTCTGGTTGTTTTCACCATTTTGGTCACTGGGCTTTTGTTATATAGGATTATAATTATTATGGGAATTTTGCACACATATATAGCAGTCATTGTTCTGATGAGAAGCAGGCACATTCTAAAGTGTTTACCTAAACAGAATTTAGTGAAGGGACAGTTAATAGGAGTGTGGCAGGTTTAAGGGAATGAACAAGGGATAATGAATTCTTGTGAATGACAAACACAAGGAAGCCACTGCCATTCCTAGGGCTTACAGAACAAGGAAAGAAACAATATTATCAGAGACCAGGAAGAGCTAGAGCCATGGAAGGCAGGCTGCTGAGAAGGGTGGCCATCTGTTAGTCTGCCCATTAAGGCAAAACAGGTAGGTCCCCAAGGGCAAGGGAACCTGAGTCATCCATCTGTAAGCCCCATCATTACTCAGGCTCCTTGAGGGTCTGAAAATAAACCTAGGCAGTGGAGGAAGCAGAGAGTGACAGCAAATATACTGTGGAGTTATGATTGAAGACAAGAAAGTGGATGACTTTACTTTTGAAAGGTTAGAACAACCTAATTTTTAATAATACACAGAAAATAATATCCAATGAAGAGGATGAAGTTGTCTGAGATAAAATAAAATGCAAAATATAAATGTCCTCAAATAAGAAGATGACTAATTCTGGGGGATGCTGAAGAAAAATTAAATAGCCAAGAAACAATTTATTGGATCACCATCAGTGATCTTTCTGATTTCTCTTTTGGAAGAAAAGATAGTAGTAAACAAATTGCTGAAGCTTCAAGACAACACAGTGAAAGAGGGAAATGCAGAGAACAAACCATCTATTTGATAAATTTTGTATTGGAAGGGAGTAGAAAACTAGAACTAGTAAATATGGAAGAATATACTATAATTCTTTTTTTCTATGAAAGGTGAAATTCAAATAGAAAAAAATTAGTTTCTTTAGATGAGGTATCCTCACTTTGGCTCTTTTTCTGTATCACAAAGAAACATTTACTGGGTACTAATCTTGCTGTCAAATATAAAAAATGGTAGGAAGCATAAGTATGTTAAACTGAGAAAGAATAAAGCCACTATTAAAATCAGAGAATACTTTTGGTGTCAAACTTATTAATATCTCATGGGGTATCAAGCTATTTAAATGAGTGAATTTCACATTTTTAAAAAAGACCCAATTTGAAGACAGTAATTTACTTTGCTATTACTAACCCTCATCCTAAATAAAACTGGACTGTGTTTTTTGAACTTATGCTTATGAAAGCATTTGCTTCCACATTTAGAAAGAGAGGTACTTGGGGTACTTTCCAAGTACAGCTCAAATATACTGCCATAGAAATGTGTCCAATATTTGAAGAGAAACAATGTTCATGGAGGATAACCTGAGATTACTGCCAACCATCCATTCTTCTAGATGCTCTGAGCTGTTTCCAGATGAAGCTAGCCAGTAGAGAGCTGACTATCCGCATTGACATTTTGGTTCCCATAGTGAAACTGTGTTTACAGAAGTGCACGTTAAATTTTTTCCATAGGGCTGTATTGAAGGAAACTCCTTATGAGATCTCTCTATCTTACACAGATGTTGCTGAACCCTTTGCTCATTGTAAAGCATAGTTCCTTTTACATTGGATTCATTTAACGTATCTCTTTCTGGGCTCCATACCAGGCATCTTAGGCTTCTTCAAGCAACTGCTTAGATAAGATTTATACAGATATGATGAATCTCACATCTGATTGCATCGCCATCTGTGTGGTGTGCCAGGAATCTTAAAACCAAAGTTTTACAGAAACTCAAAAAATTTAGTTTGTGTTTTTTATCAAAGTAGCATATGATAAGTATTATTAATCAACTAATATAGAGAGTATTTAATTTTAAAAATGAAAAATCTGTTCCCATTCTCTCCCATCCCTGGTTTCATTCTCCCCATATATTACATATCAGTTTGTTCAGTTATCAATTTTGATATCAATATTACCTATTGACTATTGACTTCTTGATAGATCAATTCATAGTTAGCTACTTACTTTCTCCCCATGTCTGGCCTGGTTTTTGATACACATAGAAATAACAGAGTTAGCAAATATAAACAGGTGGGAATGGACATTTTTATTCACTCATTTAATCAGGCAGTAAACCGATTATTATTAGACACTAACCACTAGGTAGGGGATCAGATATAATGGTGGACCAAATATTGAATCCAAGACTGACATACATACTTCTGAAATAGTCATTCAGTGGGTAATCCTATCTAATAAAGAGGTAATATGCAGATTGACCATCACTCCAACACACAAGATGGCTGCCCCCATGTGGTCAAAGATGGCCACCCCAATGTGGACACAAGATGGCTACCACAAGATGGCTGGCAGGGGAGGGCAGTTGGGAGGGACCAGGCCTGAAGGGGAGGACATTTGGGGGTGACCAGCTCTACAGGGGAGGGCAGTTGGGGGGGACCAGGCCTGAAGGGGAGGGCAGTTGTGGGGAACCAGCCCTGCAGGGGAGGGCAGTTGGGGAGAACCAGGCCTGAAGGGGAGGGCAGTTAGGGGTGACCAGGCCAGCAGGGGATGGCAGTTAGGGGTGACCAGGCCAGCAGGGGATGGCAGTTGGGGGCGATGAGGCCTTCAAGGGAGGACAGTAAGGGATGACCAGGCTGGCAGGGGAGAGCAGTTAGGGGCAATCAGGCCAGCAGGGGAGCAGTTTGGCATCGATCAGGCTGGCAGGGGAGTGGTTAGGGGCTGATCAGGCAGGCAGGCAGGTGAGCAGTTGGGAGCCAGCAGTCCTGGATTTTGAGAGGACAGTCAGACATCCCTTGAGGGGTCCCAGGTTGGAGAGGGTGCAGGCTGGGCTGAGGGACATCCCCCACCCCATGCATGAATTTCATGCACCGGCCCTCTAGTAAAACCATAATGAAGTAATTGCTATTGAGTAAAGGGAATTAAAAGTACAGGATGTTATGGGGCTCCCTGTATAATGGCAGGGTTTGACAAGCTAGGGTCAAGGGATGTGCTTACTGGCTGGAAGCTCCATCTGAGCTGAGTCCTGCAGAATGTGTTGTATAGCCAGATAGAGGATGATAAGAGCGCCCAGGTGAAGAGGCCAGATCAGGGGTATAACCCATGCAGGATGGTATGAAGGTACTTCTCTCCTTCTGCTTTAACGGGGAGTGGTCATAAGCCTGAAGACTCGCCTCAAGGCTGCAAAATGGAAAATCTGTCTCTACACTTTGATATAAATTGTTAACATGGGGGGAATAAAATTTAAAACCCAGCTAGAAGTAAAATGTCGCTTTAAGAAAACTGATTATGGTGACCACAGATTTATGACATCAACTTAAGGAGTATCTGTGTGTGTTCCTATTGCAGCAGAGATATTTTGTGTTTTAACAAAATAAGATATCACACTTCAGCAAATGTTCTTTAGTTGTTTTTCTCACCTAATCCCCAATGCACTAGACTCCTCAGGAGCACTAACATCTCCTCCCAGGCTTGCTTACCCAATGGCTGAATGTTTTAGTCATATTTTTTTCTCCTTACGTAAAACCTTCACACTGAGATAAACAGTCTTGGTCATTTGCTGCAGGGGTATGTGATAATTTATTTTAGATGTTTTGAAATGCGAGGTTTTAGTGAGAACTAAATATATTTATTCTCTTCATAAAATACTTCATAAGTTACATCTTTGACCCCATAACAGTGAATTTGAGGGGAAATTTTACCTCATGTATCACATGCCGCACACTTCTGAATCCCCATGTATTTTCCTGTGGCCTGATAAATTATATGCTTCAAGGGTGACAGAATGCTTTCCCAAAGGTTATTGGTTTTTAGGTGCCATGTGGCTGCACAGCCTTCTGATGACTTTAGACTTGGATCATATATGGGCTGAGGGAGGATTTATTAATTTGAAAGATTCTCTTAGCTCAGGGGCAGGCAAACTAGAGCCCACAGCCCACTCTGGTCCCTGCCTGTTAAAGATCTCTCACTGCTTTTAAAGTCTGTATGCTAAGATGGTTTTTACATTTTTCGAATGTTGTTTAAAAAGAATAACAGAAAAAAAGAAGAGAGGATGTGGGGCTGAGAGGTATGTGGCCTGAAATTACCAAAAAAAAAAAAAACAACAAAAAAAACTCTTTGACTCCTTGGTCCTTTACAGAAAAAAGTTTGCTTATCCCTCTCTTAGGCCATCCAAACCATTGTTTGGGCTAGAAGAACTATTTAGTGCACATGGTGAAAAATATCCAGTTATTGAAATTTCAGTGATGTTTAGGTTATTTGAATGTGCCTTCTGAATGACTCCCAACATGTTATAAAACAAAAAAGCTCCAACTCTTTGCTGTGTATTTATAGGACCATAAAGCCGTACCATAGGTTTAACATTATATTATATTGTTCTTAGCTTTACTAAGCATAAAGCTTTGCAAGTTACATAAATGCTATGCTAGTAAAACAAAACAGAATAAAACTATCCTTCTAAGCACAGATACAAATCACAGCTACAAAAGGAGATTTGATAGTGACAACATATAATTCCCAAGCTTCTGTACATTGATTTTTCAACCTTATGATGAATCTGATGTTTACATGTATACACAGAGCATATATTATTGTGTGACATTTTTCTAAATGAAGGTTGAATTTTAAAGGATATTGTGTAGTCAAGAAAGCTTCAAATTTATTAATACTTCATTTTAATTTTGATGTAGATTTCCAAATTTTAGGGATTTTATAAAAATTAGCTGCATGTCTTTCCTTTTTTCTTCCCATTTATATCTATGTGAAAAGCTACAAGTGAATGTGAAAGTCAAATTATGTAAACAACAAAAAAAAGCTCCTTTTCAAAGCCTATAACATTGTAGGCATTACTAAAAATATGGTATGTGTTGTTGGTGGAAGTGCGAGATCCCTTTCCCCACTGAGTGCTTGGGATGGGGTCCTTACCATATCTGGAGAAAAATAATTTTCTGAGACTCACATGGGAGAATGAGTGACTTTTCTTTGTATGGAATTATATTATTGGGGTTCCAAAGTACCAGTTTCTTTAATCCAGTCCTAGAAGATATGCAGCTGGGGATTCAGTAGAGCTACAAGCAAAGCCAGTGTCCAAAATTTCTGTTCCATGGTGGAGTGGGACCCAGTTTAACATCAGGCTAGTTGCGGTCCATCAGTCCATGTGTGGGGTCCACATGGCCCTGAGCCATATGGACGAATGCAGGGGAGCCAAGAGAGTGCACCCCTTGTGACAAGAGTCCCAAATTTCCTGAAAACATAAGAGAGTAGGAGGGCCAAGAGAGAGAACTTCTTTGTTTAGGGGATTAAGTATCCCAAATCTTCCTGTGCTTGAGTGGCCACGCCTACTCTGGCCAATAACCTGTTTCCAGGTGTGACTGACAGACAACTACCTTCCCTGTGTCACCCAGACTTTACTGGGCATGTGTCTGTTCTCCCACTGCCCAGTCCCTTCCCCCAGGGATCCATGGGGAATAGACTAGTGGCTCCCTAGGAGTGTTAAACTGCAGCTTCCTTGCAAAGCTGCACAAATGGCATGCCTATAATATTTGGCCTCCCTTTGCTCTTTCCAGTTGTTATTAATAGCTAGGTTAAATTACAATGGCATCATATGCACCATAGCAGATGAGTCTTTCTTTCCTTCCAGTAAAAGTGTCATTCAGACATCTGATTACTTGTATTAAAACTGCAAAGGAGCTTTTGCTAATGACTCCAATAGGAGCATGCTTTGGGAAGATGTGTGAGAAAGGAAAATACTAATGCTGTCAAAATTCATGGAAATGAAAATGCAGAAAGAAGTACACTACGCAGGCAAAATATACTACCATGGGCTGGAAATCAAACGAACGTCTAAAATGTGGTATGATACAAATTATCAAACTTTCTATTTGACATTCAAGTATGTAATACCAAACATCAAAAATAAATGTGTTGTGTGCCTGAAGAAAGAAACCTTTATTCCTGGCTGAAAATGTGATTCTCACTTTAGGGTGGGGTTGGATTGGATGAGTTCATGACTTTGTCCTGGTTTGTTCCTATTAGCTATTCAGCATCCACTGGCTTAAGTCCTCTCATTCTTCTAAGCCTGAGTTTCTTAACTTGAAAAAAAAAAGCATCCCTACCAAAGTTAGAATTTTCTGTCATGCACCAACAATACAGTGTGGACTTATGTATTAAAGTGATGTATAAATATTAGATGTTGTTTTTATTAAGTCAAGGGCTACACCTTCTTCTGTATTCCTTAACTTTCCCAATAAGAGGAGACATTTCACATGTATTTGTGCCTTTATATTCAAGACAATGATCAGGAATGCCTATGCCATTGCTTGGAAGCATTTTAAACTTCAAGTAGGATAATATCTTAAATCTCAATATGCTTGAAAATGAAGAAAGTGCAAAAAACACTATATACTGATGCTGTGAATCCTAAAGAAAATATCCTATGTCATATACTTATTCATGAATAATGAATGTATCCTCTCTGGAAAACCAAACTTGG
The DNA here is from genome assembly GCA_026230045.1 of Corynorhinus townsendii. NCBI lineage: Eukaryota > Metazoa > Chordata > Mammalia > Chiroptera > Vespertilionidae > Corynorhinus > Corynorhinus townsendii. Next base: position 136,577,347 of record JAPDVU010000004.1, read on the forward strand.
ATAAAATGCAACCCTCCTTAACATCTCAGATTCTCAAATTCTCTATGTGGTCTTTAAATTCAATAGTGCAATCTCAAATGCAATATATCTACTAGTAAACTAGGGGCCCACTGCATGAATTCATGTACCTTGAAAGGAACTGTGGGCCGCAAGGCTGCATTGGGCACAGGGGCAGGTCTTGGCCCATCCTCCAAGCCCCTGCCCAGCCCCTCCTGCCGTGGCCTCCTGTCCCCTTTCTGCTGACAGCCCCCCATTTCTGCTGCTGCCACTCCCATGCGCTGAAGGCACTGGCCATGCTAGCATCTGCTCATGGTGTTGAGCAATTGGGACTGGCACCATCAGCAGCTGCTGCACAGATTGCCCCTCAGGAGCAGGGGGAGGTGGGGAAGCCCTCAGGGTGATTGGGGCAACAGCTGCTATTCCCACCCACTGATGGTGCCGAGTGATCGGGGCCAGCACCAGGCACTGGCAGCATGTGCAAGTGGCAGTTCCGGCACCAGCAGCAGGTGTGAGTGCTGGGTGGGACCGTAGCACATGGGAGCAAAGAATTTTCAGTAACCACCAGAGGCTCGCCCTGATGACAGCGACTGGTGCACCATTTTGGTCTGACACCCCCACTCACCTGCTCCATTACCCCACCATGGCTGATCTGCACCATGTTCCACACTCTGCTAGCTGCTGCCAGTGCCCACCATATTTCGCATGCACCCCCTGTTTGTCAACGCATGTCATAGCAACCGGTTGTTCGGTTGTTCCGCTGTTTGGTGTATTTGCATATTAGCCTTTTTTATATAGGATCTATACTAACTATCTTTCCAGGCAACTATCTCTGTTAATTTTTCTTTCAATTGCTTAAAAAACAAACAAACAAATGAGGAAACAGGTCCAATCATGAAAAAGCCCAGAACAAGCTGTGGATTTTGATGTCCTCACTTTTGTGCCTAGTTGGTCTTTCTCTGACATACATTCCTTTATAATAGTGAAATGGCCAAGAGGACCTTAGGGAAGAAGCACCTCCACTCGCAGTAGTTCTGTGTTCTGTTTTATTTTCTGCCCCAGGTCTTCCCTCGGGAACCAGGATGTAAAAAGTGCTCAGTTGTCCTCTTCAGCACTCACTTCTGCCTCAGGGCTCTTCCTTTCTCCTAGATGACCCCACTGTTCTGGAGCACATGTGGCCAGATCGTGTATGTTACATTACCCTGTAATCTTCTGCTGTTTTCTAGGAACTTCACATTAACTGAGGAGGGAGATTTTAGTTCTCAGTCCTAAAAATGATAAGATGTGTAACTTTCTTGCTTAAAACTCTTCGGTGGATTTCCTTCCAGCACCTTTAAAATGAAATCTGTAACATTACAATGGCCTTGCTCTGACCTACCCTCTCCCACACCTCCCCCAACTCTTCCCTTCTTCATATGCTCCAAAAACACTGCCTTTCTTACTGTCCCCTAAACATGCCAAGTATGCTCAGGGTGTTTGCAATCCTCGCTCTGCATATATGTGACTTAATATGTACCATGTATAACAATATTATAGTATTCAACATATAATGTGTTATACATGCTATATAACAATATCAGTGGTATATTTATTATATATCTACTAGGGGCCCAGTGCATGAATATATGCACCTTGAAAGGAACTGTGGTCTGCAAGGCTGCAGTAGACACAGGGGCAGGTTTTAGCCCATCCTCCATACCTCTGCTCAGCCCCTCCTACCACATCCCGCCCCCCACATCCCCTGTCTGCTGGTACCCTGCTCCCACTGCTGCCACTACCACGCACTGATGGCACCCACCCCGCTTGCACCCACGGACAGCACAGAGCATTTGGGGCCAATGCCATTAGTGAGTGTGAGCAGGGCCAGTGCCATCAGTGTGTGCAAGCAGCGGCTACTGCCCCGATCGCCCCTTAGGAGGAGTGGGAGGTAGAGAAGCCCTCAGGGGTGATCAGGGCAGGCAGCCACCCCTACCACCCACTGATGGTGCCAAGCAATAGGGACCGGCTCCAGGAACTGGCAGCAGGTGTGAGCTGTGGCTCTGGTGCCAGCTGCAGGTGTGAGCAGGGCCGGTGCTGACAGTGGATGCGAGTGGTGGCTCCTACACTGGCAGCAGGTGCGAGTGGGGACTGTCGCCAGCAGCAGGTGTGAGAGGCCGTTGCAGGCCCTGATCTCCCCTCAGGAGCAGGGGGAGGTGGAGAAGCCCTGAGGGGCTATTGGGGCCAGCAGCTGCATCTTGCACCCATTGACAGCACAGAGTGATATTGGCTGGCGCCAGGTGCTGGCAGTGGGTGCGAGTGGGGCCAGCGCCAGCAGCAGATGCAAGCGTCGTCAGGACTGCGGCACATGGGAGCAAAGAATTTTCCGTAACCACCAGAGGTTTGCCCCGATAACAGCAACCGGTGCCCCTCCTTTGGTGCCTCCACTCACCTGCTCCACCATCCCACCACGGCGACGCCTGCCATTTTTGCGCATGCCTCCTGGTGTTTAGCACATGTCATAGGGACCGGTTGTTCGGTTGTTCTGCTTGTTCCACTGTTTGGTTTATTGGCATATTAGCCTTTTATTATATAGGATTATTTCTCTTCCCCCTTATGTACTTTAATAACAAACATGCTATGAAAATAAAAACTCTGTCTATGTTGTTCACTCCTATATACCAGTGATTTGAACAGTATCTGGTACAAGGAAGACTCTCAGGTATTTCCTGAGTCAGTGAGTCAGCAAGTGAGCGAATCAGTAAATGATAAATGAATGAATGAATGAGTTGTTCCAGCATAAGTGCTTAATTTGAATCTCATTGAGTTAGGCACCCTCCCACCACCGTTACTACCAAGTGGCATCCGCCTGTCCTGAATCAGGTGGGTTGAGAAGTGCTGAAAAGGTGACCTTTTAAAGAAAATTCAGGGGCTGTTACTCAAAGAAAGAGAAGAGTGTACTGAGGAGGGAGGAACAGCTGTCTTCCTCGTGATTCCCCCTTCTCTCTTTTTCTCACCATGCCTGTATGTTAATACCTTGGACTAGGTTTATATCTTTTCTTTTGCTCCCTTCTCTGGAAAGGTTATCAATTCTTCTTTTGAAATATCTTATATCTTTTTTTGAATACTTTCCAATACAATCCACATTGGTATTGACCCTCAGTTCCCTTGTCACTAGGCATACTGCCCATGGTGATGTGATCTCCACAACCCAGGATCTCCTGACTGTGGGTTTCTTATTCTGTCATTTCTTTAAAAAAAAAAAAAAAGTACAACATAGTCAATTGTTCTTTTTACCTAATGGATGTTGAAAATGTTGTCAGTTTTGTAATGGTGGCATAGGAAGGAAATGTGAAGGGGATTTTTTAAAAGCAAGAAATAGGGTTGGATTTTAGGAAAAATGATTCATTGTGCAATTCAAATTTTAGATCTCATAATTTAAATGTTTATTGTATGCTACAGTGGGCACCATATGGTGTTCCATTTGTTTAACATCTGGGTATATTGACATATATTAAAGGAACCATGGAACTTTGGCTCAGTTTCCATTTAAAACTGCATTTGTTGCCCTCGCCAATGTGGCTCAGTGAATAGAGCATAACCTGGCACTGACAGGTTGCATTAGATTCCATGTCAAAGGCACATACCTGGGTTGCAGGATCCATCTTGGGCCCTATTCAGGTGAGTGCAGGAGGCAACCAATCAATGTGTCTCTCTCACATCTCCTCCTCTCTTGCCCTCCTTCTCTTCCACTCACTCTAAAAACAAATGGGGAAAAAAATGTCCTTGGGTGAAGACTGAAAAAAATAATAATACAACTGGACTTGTTTTTAAATAAAGGAAGTATGTACATTTTTTGTTTGTTTGTTTGTTTTTAACAAATTGCTTTTGGTGTGGAGAATATAAAGTCCTGGCATAGGATAAGAAAATTAAGTTTAGTTTTGTAGATACAGAACATGGTTGTTTCTAAGGTATTTTCTCCCTAATTTGTTAATCTGATTTTCCCACCAGGCATTTCCCGGGAACATCAACTCTGATAGTGTGGTCCGGCATGACTTACAGCATGCCGTTGTTGCCCGCTACGTGCGCTTCGTGCCTCTGGACTGGAACGGAGAAGGCCGCATCGGGCTCAGAATTGAAGTCTACGGCTGTTCTTACTGTGAGTATCACACAGATGAAATTCGTGGTGGATTTTGCCATCTTCATGTAAAGTCTTTGTGTAAATTGTGACCTGTTTATTTTCAGTTATTTAACATGGGTTGCTTTCTTTGACAGTAAACTGCCTTCTGTTTTTATATATAAATAAAATATAAGGTTGTTTTTTGTTATAAATATATGTTTAGATTTACTCACAAACATGTTATGTAAGAATACCTTAAGAATATCTTAAGGATTGGGAAGCAATTTTGTTCAGTTAGCTAAAACAACAAAGCTTATTAGTAAAATTGCCTGAAGTCTTATGAAATACTTCAAAACAGAAACCTATGTTAATACCCACCTTTTTGGCTTTTTGTGATGGATTTTGAGTATATTCCAAGAACTTTCTTCCAGTACTGCTCCATTGTAGCATCACTATTCTAAAACCAAACACCAAGTTTTAACGGCAGCTACATTTTACTTGTCCATATGTTTTATTTGCACCTTTTCAAATTTACTTGACCATCTTTTTTTTTTTAATCATGAGATTTTTTTAAACTCCCTTTTTGTATTTTTAAAAAATACATTATGCATAGTTCTACTGATTCCACTATGAGGATTTTGGGGGATTTTAATTCTGTTACTACTTTTTCTGCTTATTTTTTAAAGTAGTGTTTGATTTCTTCTCCGTCTCCTCCATTTCCTCCTCTTCCTTCCTTCTTCATCTTCTTAAGCCCTCTTACCTGTCTATCCTCTCTTCCTTATTCCTCCAGTAACCCATCTTTTTGCCTGTGACTTCAAATACTTGAAAACTTTATCTGTGGAACTTCTTTTAGGCCAGGTTGATGGTGGCGCCTAGAGATGACTTATCTTAGCTCATTTGCTTCTATAAGCACAGAATTACTTTAGGGACACACAATGACCTGAAAGATTGTTGGAGGCTGTTTGAGGCTACTATGTAGTATAAATTCAATCTGAAAACTCATGACTTGCAAACACTGGCTTTAGAATATGAACTCTATTTTAAAATATTTCTTTCTCCTACGAAGAAAGTTTGCTCCCATTCCCATTCTTCCAGTTGGCTGGAGGAGGAGGGATGCTGGATATGAGCAGGGTGAGGAATTGGGATATCAGCTTTATGCAAGGGATCTCTTATCAGATGCTCCCTTAACCCTTCCTGTAGACCCATAAAAATCGAAGCTTGCTATAACCAGTAAATGAGAAAATGCACTATTGGGCAAGCTTTTTAAAATTAACCAAATACTTGGTAGTTAATAATAAAAACTATATAAAAGTTTCACCTCTGTATGGACTTAATTACAGAGATTAGTGAAGGTCATCACTATAATGATGACCAAATAATATTTTATTAATTCATGAGAAACATGGTTATATACACACTAAGCTGGTTAATACAAAGGGACCACGGATATAATTTTTATAGTTCTATAGGCCTTTATTTTATTTGGTCATCACTTGATTATAGCAAATACAATGAGTAGAAACACAGCGTTAGGTCTTCAGGAGAATTAGATGTTTAGAAGGAAGTTTTAATTCTTCAGGTGAAGCCTAAAATGAGTCCGAACATAAATTTGTGTCCTTTCAATACCACAGTGAATAAGAAAAACTTGATATGATAGATAAAGGCCATTAATTAATCTAGTAGTGTTTATATGGATGAAAATTGTGAAAGTTAGAATTTTCTCAAAGGCACTCATCCTGAGTGTGAGCTGCAAGGGAACCCAGACAGATGGGTATAATGCTAAAGCTCAGCACCACGTTATGTTTTTCTGCTCCTTAATTCCAGCAAAGTGAGCACCCATGTGACCAGCACAAGGTCAATAAAAGAGGCATATTTCTCCCCAAAAGTACGCCTTGGGCCTATATTTGTGAAAATTATCCATGCTGTTAAGGAATTTATTTCCATTAGTATGATTATTCTATGGTATGAAGATTATACAATTATTTTTTCATTTCATGTTTGTGAACACTTGAGTGTTTCTAGTGTTCATTATTTCTATAAAATTTTTATAAACATTTCTCATGAGTGTAGACCGAGGAAGGGGTAATATCAAGTTAGCATATGCATTTTTCCAAAATTTATTAAATTACAAAAACTTAAAGTGGTTGTATCAAGTTAGACTCTCACAAGCAATGTCTGAGGGTTTAGTTGCTCCAAAAACTCTGACATTTAGTATTGTTTTAGCCATTCTGGTGGGTGTTTGTTATATCTCATTTTAGCGTTAATGAACACTTTCCTGATTTTAAAGGGGTTATGCTTACTGGTCTTTTCTGAAGTCTTTGTTCAGGAATCTTGCCCATATTTCTATTGGGTTGTCTTTATCTATTTTTATAATTGTTTTGAGTAGTATTTTTTAATTTTTAATTGTTTAGATTATTATGTATGTCTCCTTTTTCCCCCATCAACCCTTCCCCAGCCACTCCCACCTCCCAGGTCAAGCTCCCACAGCCCCAGTGTCCATGTCCATTGGTTATGCTAACATGCATGCATACAAGTCCTTTGATTAATCTCTTATCCCCCTCCCCTGCCTTCCCTCTGAGGTTTGCTGGTCTGTTTTGTGTTTTTACATCCAACTCTGTTTCCTTTTTCATTCTTATTATGATATGTAGACATGTATCTTTTTTGAGATGGCTTTAAAAATAATTACTTGAAAACCAACATAACCAATTAAGTTGCTTTGGAACTCACAGAAAATGATAAGAGCAGCTTGCCAAAAGAAAATAGCCCTCTGACTGTAAAACATGACAGTGTGTTCTATAATCATTGCAAGTAGATTGTAAAGTTTTGAGTTAGTGCTATCATGGACTTTCCCATTAATCTTGGGCTTTGGCAATCACAGCATGCAAGAAGGAAAAATACCTGAAACTAATTAGGAAGCTGAATTTTCTACTGTATATGCCTTTGTGGTAGGAGAAATCATACCCTTTGGGTAACTGTATTAACATTTATACCTATAGATGCCAGTGGAGTAATGATAAATTGGCAACATAGAATCAAATAAAATAAGATGGACGTTGAAAAATAGCATTGTAATAGGTTGTAATAAGTGGATAATGGTCTTCTAGAGATAGCTGGCTCTAATTGCTGTTACTTGATAAGACAAGTGTTTGCAGATATGATTAAGTTAATGGTCTGTTTTAAAAAGATATCTATTGATTTTTAAAGAGAGAGGAAGGGAGAGGAGAGAGGGGAAGTGGGGAGGGGGAGAGAGAGAGAGAGAGAGAGAGAGAGAGAGAGAGAGAGAGAGAGAGAGAGAGAGAGAGAGAGAGAGAGAGGAAGCATCAATGTGAGAACTATACATCCATCAGCTGCCTCCTGCATGCCCCCTACCAGGAATCCAGCCCTCAAACCAAGCATGCATGTGCTCTGACTGAGAACTGAACCGGCAACCTTTCAGTGCACAGGAAGACACCCAACAACTGAGCCACACTGTCCAGGGCAAGTTAATGGTCTTGACTTGGGGAGAGTATCCAGTGGGCTCTAAATGCAATCACATGTATCTTTATAGGAGGTAGGCAGAGGGAAGTTTTACAGGCAGAAAAAATGGAGGCAAGGTGACCACAGATGTAGAGACTGGAGAGATGTCACTATTCTCCAGGGAATTGCAAGAGGAGAGGAGATTACCCCCAAGACCCACAGAGGGAGTGTGGTCCTGACCACATATTGATTTCAACCCAATGAAACTGATTTGGGACTTTTGGCCTCCAAAACTGTGAGAGAACAAATCTATGTGTGTTTTTTAAGCTACCATAATTTTGGTAATTTGTTATAACAGTAACAGGAAACTAATACAAATGTCAGTGTTATTTTAGGAAAACAAGAGACACAAAAAATATCTCGAGAGCAATGCTCTCCAGTGGAAATTTTATACAAAGATGTAAATGTTCTAGACCTGCTCTAATCACTAGACAGCTGTGGCTATTGAGCATTTGAAATATAGGCAACACACTGAGGAACGCAATTTTTAATTCATTTGGATTAAAATAATGCAGCTTAAAGGAACCAAAACCTCTGCATCTTATTTTTTCTCCTTATAATCTAAACAAATTATAACATTTTTTTAAATTGACAGTCTCTAAATTTTTCCCTGGGGGTTAGAAAACAGCAGTTTAATTTTTCTGAAGAGGCTGTTTTTACTGTCAAAAATTTGATGATGAGTCTCTTTCCCTAATCAGATCCTTAACTAGGTCATTTTCCTAACCAGTATCCAGAACAGATTATTCTTTATTTGTCTACTACTATTTATAAAGAATACAAATTATACTTATGTCTTTTTCAAGAAAAACATGCATGTTTATACAAGGGAGAAAAAAAGATGTGATAAGCATATTTGTTATGGACAACTTTCTTAAAGTTACAGTGATTTAGATTTACCTACACTGGACTTCAGACTGGAGTGGGTCCTGAGATGGTCCTCTATTTTTTCTTGAACACAGCGAACTGTTGGCTCCAGGGCTCTGTTTGATTTTTCAATGAGAAAAGGAATCACGGAGCCTTGAGTGGGGAAATGCAGATCAGATAGATGCAGTCTTCCATTTGCCCTCTTAGGAGTAACAGTCCTGTGGACTCCAAGGTCCCTGCAAGGAGGAAGTAGGCTTTGAGCACTCTTACAGGAGAGAGAAATGAATTCTCTCAACATTCTTAAAAACCCCTTCAAGGGTTTATCTGAGATCTGTCTGAAACCTGCAGGTTAGAGAATGGGGTTGTTCTTTGATTTCAGTTTGCTGGAAACTCGAGAGAGAGAACTCTCAACGTGAGCCCTGCTTTGGTTGGAGTGTATTCTCCTGTAAATCCCCTCATGTGTGTCATCTTTCTTCCATGATCAGCTCTTGCATGGCCGCTTTGTTGCCTGAGCAATTAGGTTCTTCTCGAGGTTGAAATGAGAGGCTCACGCTATTCCAGTGGAGAAGTTTAGTTCCAGGCCACTGCTTCGAAGCCTTGGGGCTTCTACTGTTATAGTTTCCTGACTTGTCTTGACGATAAAATGAATTCCAGTTTCAATGAGTTTAAACTCGTTTTAGATTATTCCGCTCCCTCTACATTTGGTTTTCCCTCAAGTTAAGTGGAGACAAGTGCATTCTGTTATTTTTTAAAACTTAGAGTTATCCTCCATGTCCTTTGACTCAGTAAGCCGTCTCCCAAAACACCAATGCTAATCTCCTTACTCTATACCAAAGGGACTACATGAAGTAGAAGGGAGACCTCTCAGTCTAATAATTTTAAAAAATCATTATGGCTGGAGCACTCAAACATTTATTTAACAAAAGCCCAACACAGTGTATTAATTAAAGTAGTGAGCCTTTTTTGACAAATATTAAATTGGCTTTAATCAGAGTCTTCATAAGAGGAAGGTCAGCAAATTGGGAAACCAGGATATACACATTAATAATATAATTTTTATATATGCCTTCAATTTGGATGAATAATTAATAAAGCCTAGTGATGTTATGCAATGTAATCCCGGTAGAAAATAAGTGCCAGGCTGGGGGGAAGGCCATATCAAAATTTTGATTTATTTTGTTTTATATATATATATATATATATATATATATATATATATATATATATATATATACTATAGGCCTGATGCACAAAATTCGTGCAAGAATAGCCCTTCCTTCCCCCAGTTGCCAGCACTGGCTTCCCTCTGGCACCCAGGACTTGGGCTTTCCTCTGGCCACCGGCAGGCACCTGGGGCCTGGGCTTCCCTCACAGCCCCAGCTTCGTCCGGAAGGATGTCCACCCTAATTAGCCTATTATGCTTTTATTATTATTATATTATTATTATTATTTAAAGTATTACATAAAATAGACCCTTTTCCCTGATTGATGATTGATTGACCCCCCCCACCACCACCACTCCCACCCCCAGATCAAGCCCCCACCACCCCAGTGTCTGTGTCCATTGGTTATGTTAATATGCATGCAAGTCCTTTGGTTGGTCTCTTATCCCCCCTCTCCTGCCTTCTCTCTAAGGTTGGACAGTCTGTTCAGTGTTTCTTTGTCTCTGGATCTATTTTTGTTTATCAGTTTATGTTGTTCGTTATATCCCACATATGAGTGAGATCATGTGATATTGATCTTTCTCCGACTGGCTTATTTCACTTAGCATAATGCTCTCCAGGTCCATCCATGCTGTTGAAAATTGTAACGGTTCCTTCTTTTTTATAGCAGCGTAGTATCAAAATATTTTTAAATTGATTTTAGAGAGGAAGCGAGAGAGATCAGTTGCCTCCAGCAGGCACCTCAACCAGGGATCAAACCTGCAAGCTCCATATGTGCCCTGACCAGGAATCTAACCCGCCACCTTCTGCTGTACAGGATGAAGCTCCAACCAATTGAGCCACACTGGCCAGGGTGAGAATATTCTCTTGTAGGAACCACAGACTAATTCCCATAGTTCTCTTGCTGCCTAAGTGAGAAATACTGCATGTATACATTTGTTAGTTTGCTAGGGCTATAACCACAAACTGTGTCTTAAGACAACAGAGATTTATTCTCTCATAGTTTTGGAGGGCAGAATCTAAAGTTGTTCTCAGGGTTGGCTCCTTTTAGAGGTTCCAAGGGAAAAACTGTTTCTTCATTCCTCTGCCTTCACCTGGCCTCATCCCTCTGCGTGCCTGTGTCTCTCTGTCCTCATATGGCCTTCTTATGAGGACACCAGCCATGGCATTTAGGATCCACCCTAATCCAGTATGAACACATTCTAAAGTAACTAATCACATCTGCAAAGACACTATTTCCAAATAAGTCTCCATTTTGAGTTTGTGGGTGGATGTGCATTATGGAAGAACATTATTCAACCCAGTACAGCATATACTCATTACAATTGGTAAGAATTTCTGTTTAGATCAATCTAGCTGGGCAGAGAAGTAAGAAACAGGTTTGGAAGACTACCCATGTTTCCCTATTGGAATTAGAAGTTTAATTTTGCATAGTATAAAAGGGTCCCAGATATATAGTTATTGTGTTCATCACATACACATCTGAAGTAAAAGATTTATGATGTTGTTTGAGAATCAATATATTGTGACACAGATTCATCAATCTCATTAGCATTTATTGAGTTCTGCTATTTGTAAGTCAGTTTGCTAACTTTAAATCCCAAATGCAAATCTGACCATATCTCACCTGTGATTAAAAGATTTTAACAATGCTACATGACCTGGAAAGGCCAAGTAGTGAGCTTGTAATGTACTGCCCTTTCTATGACCTCTGCAGTCTTACACCCGATCATGTCCACGACGCACTTCATGATCCGCTAATACAAATATTTTTATTTCTAAATACATGACCTGCTTTGTAACATCATTCAAGATGTTCTCTCAGACTGCAGTGTCCTCTCCATCATTCACCTCACCAATCTGTCTCACCTTCCAAGATTCAATTGAGATGCCATTTCCAACAAGAAGATATCTCTGAATTTCCAGAATAAACCACTTTATTTCTTTTTACTCCCGTTACACTATGTGAACATATCTAATGGAATATTTATCAAAACATTCCAAAATATAGCAGACCTTAAGATATTGGGAGAAAGGGACCACCAAGTCACCTTATTCATCATTGACATTCCATTAATTAGCAGACTCAAGTCCCTATATTCAGTTAATGTTTGGTGAACTGAACTAATGTAAGATGTAAATGATGTAGACCTAATTTATTCCCTCAGTGAGAACTGATTACTATTTGATGTTGTATAGATTTTTTTTTCCATTGGTTCAGCTGGGTATGATTTTATTACATCATATTGAATGGTGCTCTATTAGCATACAGAATGTTGAAAGAATTGTGAAACTGAATATATTAATAGATGTTTCAAAAGTATCACATAAAGCAAAGAACTCCATTGTCCCTTTTCTAATTTGAATGTGTGTAGACCTTGTGTTATTTTTATTTAAGGTTATTTTTAAACCACAACCCTAAGAGGCTGCTTCATGGATTACATATATAAATTATTTATCATCAAAAGAGAAATATTATACTCTTATTAATTAATTTGAACTTTATATCCAGATTAATCTCTAAATAAAAGTAAGTCAATATAAAAATAGATTTAATATCAAAGCCAAGTTATACATGATAAAGAGATACTTAAAATTGTGATGCTAATAAATTATGTATGTAGGATATGCTGTGTTCATAAGTTTCTGTGCAATAGATAAAAAGATTTATATATTAAAAACCAGAAATGTCCTTGCCTTTAAGAGAAATGGAACTTAAATTCAAGCACATGTAATGTTCTTCAGTTTTTTATAAAGGAGTTTGTATTTTAAACTGGAATTGGAATATTGCAATGCAAAGACTATTTCTCTATATCGATGGTCAGCAAACTCATTAGTCAACAGAGCAGCAAACAGTGGCTCGCAAGTCGCATGTGGCTCATGAGCCGCAGTTTGCCGACCACTGCTCTATATGTAATAGTTGGTGGTAATATGGCAGCAACTGATCATTCTTGTAGCAGTCTTATATTTTTGAGATGGTGACAATATATACTAGATTATTTGTGTCATGGTTTTATTTAGTAATGTAAACTTGAATTTATAAATATTAAAGATGATAAGATATTATTTTACTAGAGGACCAGTGCACGAAATTTATGCTCTTTGTGGGGGAGAGGGGATTCCCTCAGCCTGGCCTGCACCCTCTTGCAGTCTGGGAGCACTGGAGGATGTCTGACTGACGGCTTAGGCCCATCCGTCGGACATCCTTAGCATTACCACGAGGCTGGAGATTCTCCCACCACTGCCATTGTGCCCACCAGCTGTGAACCTAGCTTCTGGCTGAGCAGTGCTCCCCCTGTGGGAGCACACTGACCACCAGGGAGCAGCTCCTGCGTTGAGTGTCTGCCCCCTGGTGGTCAGTGTGCATCATAGTGACCGGTCATGCCACAATTCGGTCATTTGCATATTAGCCTTTTATTATATAGGATACGCTGTAGATGAGGCCCACTAGAGCCATAGAAATGCAAAAAAATTCACTGTTAACTCATTCTCAAGTTGTCCCCACTTAAAATCAAATTTTCCCCCTGGGGCGTGTGCTGCAACTTGGGAAGCACTGGGCTTGGCACTTTTCCTCTCTGAGCTTCATTTCTGAATACATACACATATACCATGGGAATTGTAATCTCTTCTCCGCCTACCTCACTGGGTTGTCATGAGGTGGTTCTGAGTTAATAAATCTAGAAATGTTTCATCAAGTAAATAATGTCTAAATGGGAAGATATTGTTATTTTTAAGCCCATGGGTACCCTCGCTGGTAGCAGATGCTGATTAGGGGAGGAGGGCATGGTTCTTTCCTGGGACTGTAGCTATGGAAGCTTTGCAGAGGGTTCTGCAGACCTCGGAGGGGTGGGCTCTGGCTAGCAGCCCTGTAGCAGTGGTCATCCCTGAAGGCACTGGGTGGGGTAGGGGGGGCAGGGCATTAGGGGAGTACTAGGGGGACAGTGAGGCCAAAGGGGGAGTAACTGTCAAACCTTCCCGCTTGGTGCTGTTCTTTAAACTGTACATGGCCATTTCGCAGCTGTACATGCTCAGGGCAAGCTCCAATCTCCTGGAGCAGGGTGGGGGCTGGGCCAGGGCGGAGCCAGGTGGGCTAGGAGGGCGGGTTTAGCTGCAGCCCCTAGCAAGGTTCAGTGCACTTCTGCTGCAGAGATGGCACTGCTGCTGTCAGGGGGATGGGTCTGACCCTGGGGGGCCACTTGGGCCTGCCCCTTCACCTGGGTCTAGAGTTGTAGGGAGGAGAGGTGTACCTGGCCCCAGCAGAGGGGGCCTGGAAGTGGTGGGCCACAGGCCATGGGTGCCTTGGGAGCACTGACAGTTCATTGCCAGCATGCTATTGTTGTAGGAGCCCTTGGTAGGGATGGTGGGGGAAGAGATCGGGAGTCAGAGGTGCAGGCTGTGGCTACCCCCGAGGCTGGGTCTTCTCCCCATCCGGTCAGCCTCCCTGTCCTCCTGGGGGTGCGGGGGCTGGGTTAGGGTATCTGTACAGGGGGCTTGGAAGAGCTCCCGTGGCCACTTCCTCTTCCTTCTTTGCAGTCCAGGCTCCTGTCAGGTGTTCTCCTCAGACCCCAGGGGCTCCGGTCACCCTGCCCCTCCATGGCTCCCTGCCACCCCTGCCCCACTGGACCTGTCAGGAGGCTGACGGGGCTCCCTGCTGAGGGCAGCATGGTCCTGGGGCAGGGGGGTGGGGGTGCGGGAAGCAACTCTAGTACAGTTTAGTAAACCTCGGGTCCACATAGGGATTTGGCTATGGGGCAGCGGGGAAGTCTGCCTGGGTGGGATGAAATCGCACAAGACCCAGAGTCCCGCCCCATGGTCCCACAGCCCCACCCACCCTGATGAAAAGTCATGATGTGACAGCATCCCAGATAATTTGCATATTCCTCTATTATTAGTATAGATATAATAAAAAGTTAGATACTTAGTGGGTCCCTGGATAGATGTTTGAGGGTGACGTTTGCATTGAAAGGAAATTTAGGTTCTGAAAAACAAATATTGCATGCTCATTTTTCATATCTATGGTGATACATGCAATCAGCCTTTAATTAATTTGTTTTCACTGTAATTTCTTTACATGGAAGACAGTTACTGTTGAGTTTATTCAGGGAGAAAGCATGGCAAATGTAACTTTCTACTTAGCTACAGGACAGTTGCAAATGCAGCTAGTTCATATTTTGGAGATATTTTAGTATTCCACTGATTCAGAGTTATATTTACATTATACTGCTTACTATGAAATTTAAATTCACTGTCAATCATTTTGAATGTTAATTTGACATATAAAATCAGGAATGTGGATTTAGAAGTAAACAAATTTATTGGTAGAGCATAACATGTAATTAATCCCCATGTTTGCAGCTCTGAATTAGGAAAAACAGTATTAGTGTATTGTGGAATAAGAGAGGATAAATATTTCACTGTAAATATTACTACAAAATTATTTTCATAAAATCATTTTCCAAGAAAAACAAACATATCAGAACAAACTATACACATATTATGATAACTTGCTGAGATAAGAATAAAATAGTAAATAGTAACTATACTTCAGCATGGTTTACAAATAAGGTATTTTAATGACTACAAAGAGCCATATGTACACACTACATGCACTTCAAAAGTAAAAAGTTCCCAGGAGACCTCTCAGTCCAATCCCTTATTTTGCTAATGAGGAAGCCAAAACCTACAGGGTTATGTGACTTGCATAAGGGAATTAATTGCATAGCAATCTAGAGCATTGTTATGACATTTGATACCTCTCTTCTCTGCTTAATCCTTTTCTTCTCCACCCACAATGTCTTTTGGTAATCATAGTGATGGCCTACAAAAAAATACCATTTTGTAGACTCTAAGGACTAAAAATTGGGCCATAGTTTTTAGTGTAAGGACATATAGAAGGGGGTTTTTAGAAAGAAAAATATCTCAACAGTATTGCACATTCTACATATTTCACAGGAAAATGTAAAGGAATGAGCTTCATGACATGCTCATTTAAGGACAGCTTGCAAATAAGCACAAATGAAGCTTTCCTCGATTGTTGTTCAGAAAGTTCATCAACCTCAATCAGTGCCTTTCCTTAGAGTATCTCAGCTCATGCAATATTTTAACTACCTTTTGCATACATGTTAATCCTTATTTATATTAGCATTTTGCAAAGAGTATCAAAGTCAAAGTTATGCAGTCCATCAACATGTCACTTATAATATCTGTTTAATGTGAGGAAAGAAGTTAAATTTAAAGCACTGCAAATATACACTTAGATTCTTGTATTAGCTATTATTCTTGAGTTGTTAATCTTAATGATCACCTATTTAAATGAGCTTAGCCAGGGAGAAAAGAGCAAATATTTAAGATGGTAATTATGACCCTCATGAATTAAAAGTAACAATATAAAATAATTTAGTATGATGTTTAAAATTTCAAGCCATACTAATTCTTGGATATACACTTAAAAATTAGAAAATAGTCATTGTAAAATCTACACTAATAAAAGAGTAAGATGCAAATTGACCGTACCTTCGCAACACCCCAGAGCCAATCAGGAGTGAGTATGCAAATTAACCCAATGAAGATGGTGGGTTAATTTGCATATGCAGGCACCAAGAGGCCAGGGGTGGGGTGGGACACTTGCACAGTGTGGGAATGCGGAAAGGCTGCTCTGGGCTGGAGGGAAAAGGCGGCTCCGGCCGGAGTGACGGCGGTTCCGGCAGCCAGGGAAAGGAAGGCCCATTCTTGCACAAATCTTCGTGTGTAGGGCCTCTAGTATTTAATAATTTTATTTTCATAAGATTATATTAGACTAGTATCAGGTCCTTCATGCCTAGCCTTGAAAAGAATTACAATCATTTTATTTTATACTTTTATTCTAAATTAACATATATACATTTATAGTATTTTCTTATGCTCCAAATGGTGTCATATTAGTCTTTTTCAGCTTTTATGGTTATTATGGTTAACAGGAAGGAGTTAAAGAAGTTGCCCTATCTTCCATTTTACTCCCAGTTACTGGGAGAATGATCTTAGGGAAGAAAGAAGGTGGGTGACCAGAACCTACCTCGGCAAACATTCTGATAACTATAACCCTAAGCACCGTCTTATCAATGGAGCGTTTTGACCAAGGTATCCCTGTGTTTAGCTTATGGTAAACACATTTAGCTTCCCTGGATTTGTGAGCATGGCTCAAATACATTTTAAACCATGCTAGAAAGGAAGTGCTCTGGACTTAAGATGACTAGGGAATGCATTGTGTTTCCTCATTTGTCAGTCAACAGTGTTGACTCATTCTGACCAAACTTCTCAGCATCGTGGTAGAACCCCCTGATTCTCCCACATGACCTTCCCCAAAGGATTCTAGAGCCTCTCATCTCCTTCAACTTTTATGACTTGTGCCATTCATTCTTTTCTTCTTCTCCATTTTTTCTTGTTTTCTATATCCTTTATAAATTAAATAAATAAATAAATAAATAAATAAATAAATAAATAAATAAATAAAACAAATTATATTTTATACTTTGGCCACAGTAAGTATCAGTATAGATTCTTATCCTTAACACTGTTGATGTTTTGGGCCACATATTGTATTGCTGGGCTGGGGGAGAAGGGGGAGGTTCTCTTTTTCATTATAGAATCTTCACCATCCTCACCTTCTACCTAATTGTGGCAACCATACTGACTCCAGATATTAAGAAATGTCTCCTGGGGGACAAAATTGCCCCTGGGTGAGAACTACTTGTATAGATGGGCTTGTCACCTGGTCATTGGCTCATTATATTGTTAGGAACTAAAGATAAAGAAAAGAGAGGCATTTTAGTGCCTGCTGTGTGCAGGAACTATGCAGAGATTTCCTTAGACTTCAAACTGATAAGGTTTATAGTCATGGTTAAAGTATGCCTTATAGATCCTTCTGATACTATAGGTAAAAACAAAACCGTATCACCTTATCAGCATAAATATTGCAAAGAAAAATGACCCCCTGAATTTGAATGTCTTTTAACTGTGATATGTATAGAGAATCATGCAAAATAAGCTGTCTTATTTTAATTAATTGACAATTAATCATTCTTTGCCAATAGTTACATCATCTTTTCAGCTAGGATCAATTTAAATCTCTGTTCTTCTTTGGCTAGTTTTACATTTTCCTTAAAGTGATTTTTTTAAAAGTTTGAGATCAAGATAAGATTAACTAGATCACAATAGTTTAGCCTGAATGTTATTTATATGGTTGTCCCTTTGCATTTTCACTTGTCAATAGACAGTTGAAAAAAAAGGAAATATTATAGAATGTGCTTTGCTTATGGTCTACAAATTCATATTGTTTTCAGTTACTTCATTCAGATAAAAAAACAATAACATTGTTTTGCAATGTATAGAGATTTTCTCTAAAAGAGAGGAAATATATAAATAAATAAAATAAAGCTTTGTCTTACTTCTTTCTTATTTATTGTTGACAGTTTTACAGATGTCCCCCATTTCCCTCTCCTTTGCTTCTTTCCACCCAACCCCCAACCAGAAAAGAGGAAAGTCTGGGTTTGAATTTTTACTAACACCCCCACTGATGATGTAACACCACATGCCACCACATGACTCAGTGAATATGCTCAGTAATCCATGCCAATCCTTTCCAATCCATGCACATTGCTCTGCCTTTTCCCCCATCCCCCACCTCCTAGGCTCTGATAAGAAATGCATATGATACAAATGAATGTGCTTTGAATTTTAAGGATAAAGCCATTTATTTATCGGGCTTACTCAGAGACATGCATAGTGAGGCATAATACATGGAGAGTATTCTACCTAGAGGTTCTATCTAGAGGTTCAAACAATTTCTTTAGTGGGCAGTGCCATTCAATTGGCTTGGCTGATTTTTTGCTTCAAATTGAGCTGATCAAATCAGAGCTATTTGGATAACTCTAGGCAGCTTCAATTTGGTTCAGATGATTCACTTACTTTATAAGAATCTTGACCACAAAACTGATTTTTTTGTATAGGAAATTTTATTCATTTTTTGGGAGGAGAGGGTTATAAGACTATGGATGCTCTTGACAATGCCCTAGGATCACATTACTAAAATTTCAAAATTTTAAAAAATAGGTGATTTGGTTGATAAATTGCCACTTATTTAAAGTAATCCTTACTAGTTTGAATCAGAAGCACATCTGCTAGGAAACAGTGGATCTATAATGTCCTCACAATTCTGCAAAATAGGTGATGTTATCCCCACTTTGCAAATGACCGTACCAAAGTTTGTACTTACCCATGTTCAAACATTGGCAGTTTAAATTTTGATCTTTCCTCAGAAACATGTTAGGCAGCATAAAATCAGAGCATAACAGATCCACAATGAGGGCTGTAATAATAATAATTATTAATATTTATATAATTAGAGTATCCAGCGTATCCTGAGCATTAAGAATGTGTCAGATATTGTGCTGCATGTCTTATTTAATCTTCTTAATTCTGCTACAAATTAGGCACTATTATTTTCTCCTTTTTACCAATGAGAAAACTAATGGCTAAGTAAATTTTTGTTTACTCATTCAACCAGTGAGTGTAAACCAGGATAATGATGTATTTGTTTATTTATTGATCGCCTATTCCCAAATGCTTCAAAAAAATTGGGGAAAAAAGTGGGTCTGTCTCTATTTTGCTTGATAGTGCAATCTGTTCATTAAATTCCACATATGAGTGAGATCCTATGGTACTTACCTTTCTCCTATTGGCTTATTTCACTGAGCATAATGCTCTCCAGGTCCATAGACAGAGAACAGGCAGGCATTGCAGGGTTGGAGGGACTGAGCAAAAAAGAAAAGAAAAGAGAGAACTCATGGTCATGGACAGGAGTGTGGTGATTCCATGCAGCAGAGGGGAGGGTTGAAGGTGGAAGAGGGAAAAAATTAAAAATAAATTTAAAAAAGAATAATGTGGCTTTCTATGTGCCTGACTAGAGCACCATACACCTAAAATAAAATTTCACTAATATAGTTAAAGTTGTGACAAAAAGAAAAAAAATGGTTGAATAAATATGTGTACAGCCATTATAAAAATTTAAATAAATTTTAATGTTAGCAAAAAATGGTCATTATATGGTATTAGGTGAAGAAAAGCAGAATATAGAAAATGTTTATACATAATATCTCTTTCACTTACCAGTTAGTAAAAAAAAAAAAGTACAAAAATTATATGAAAATATTAAACATTTTATATCTGAGATATATAGTATTATAAATAACTTTCATGTTCTTTTACATAATTTTCTGCATAACTAATATTGTATAGCTGTATTATTAATGTTTAAAAATGACTGTAATCAGTATAGCTTTGAATGTATGCAAATTTGAATCTCAATTTGTAAATTAGATGTGAATAAAAGTTCTCATCCCTTTGTCAATAATTTTAATTTCAAGCACCCATCTTGATGTTCTTGGGGAAATTTAAATTTAATGGATCTTGGTTTCAGTCTATTTTAGGGTCTTTTTCATTATTATGCTGTGTATACTCTGTCCACTCAGATTGATCCTGAGACTTAGTGCCCACCACCACCACCCCCGCCAATCCACATCCCTTCCTTTCCTAAGCCCATTTACTATCTGTTGGTTCTCCTGGACTCCTGGATAGCTGATCAAATGGAAACTTGATCCATGGTCCACCTATAAATTAATACCCCAAAAGAGCAACCATTTCTATCTGAAGGAGTCTATAAAGCTATGAGTAAACTTATTTAGTTAGTGTTCAGATGCTGGTAATATAATTCAAAAACTGTGTTTTATGATGTAAAATTAATAATTCCATCAAAAGTACCTAAAGTTTATATTTTAAACAGTATATATGAAAAGTAGTGTTTTATCTCTATACAATTGTGATTTATGTTTCAAAATTTATGTTTGAATGTTATATAAAATGCTCAGATTAATTATAATTTGAAGAATATACTGCTTCTAACGAGAAAACTATCTAATTTCTAAAGCATATTTTTAGACAGAAAGGATTCAAAAATATCTTAAGCAAAATGATACCATTTTTTGTATTTTAAACTATAAAATACATTGGATTTCAATTTAAATAATTTGTGTTTTCTTCAATCTCTAATATTGCAGAGAGCTATGGGTGATTTCGTATGTCATTGAAATAATTCAGAATTAATTTGCAAAAATTTGCCTCACAATGTCACTTTTTGGTTTTGAGTACAGTATGCGTGTATAATGATTATTTATATTAAGTGTATTTTGAAGTGTCACATTATATTTTATGCTATGCAATATGATATAATGAAAGAAGATGGGTCTTGGGTTTAAATCTAAATTAAATGCCATCTTTATTTAATGGGTGATTTGAGATGGTTGCTTAAGCTTTCCAAGTTTCCCTTTTGCCACCTCAGAATGGAGTAATAATGCTTACTCTATAGATTTGTCATGGGGATTAAATGAGATAACAGATGCCAAGTGCTAAACACAGTGACTGGCTTAAGGTAAGCACTTATAAATATCATGTTATGATTATTGTTGCTGCTCACATTTTCTAGTTCTCTTTGGTAGCACATAGGACTATTTAGTAATTGCTCATCCATTTCTTATATTCTGATTGCTGAGATGAATTTCATTACCTAGCATCCGTTCTTTACTTCATCAGAAAACAGGCCTTCAAAATTAAGCATGAAAATGAGGTCTTAATGCTCATGCAGAGTAATCATTGCTTTCCACAAGGAGTTGCCTTCATTTCCAAAGATGATTTTCAGGACTTAGAAAAGGTTCTCTGAAATTATTGACATTAAATGAAGAGCAGAAAACAGGAGTCACAGAGCCAGAAACTGATTAAAGGTAGAAGGTCTCTTGGGTGTTATCTCACCCAGCCCCTAAGTTTGCAGATGAGGAACTGAGAACTCCCCTGAAGAGATAAAATGACTTTTTCTAAGACCACCCAGGAGGAACTGGTAGCAGAACCATATTGAACCTGGTTTTTGTATTTAGTCAAGTCCTCATCTATTGATTTATATCAAATACTGGAGGCCCGGTGCATGAAATTTGAGCATGGGGGAGGGGGGCCCTCAGCCCAGCCTGCACCCTCCCCAAATCGGGCCTAAACCGGCAGTCAGACATCCCTTTCATAGTCCGGGACCACTGGCTCCCAACTGTTCACCTGCCTGCCTGCCTGATTGCCCCTAACTGCCCCCCCCCCGATGGCCTGGTCACCCCCAACTACCCTCTCCCCCCATGGGCATGGTCGCCCCATGCAGCCTGCTGTTCGGTCATTTGGTCACTCCTCACTAACACCCCTGCCAACCTGGTCACCCCACACAGCCTGTTTGGTCGTCCATTTGGTTGTTTCAGATGTGATGGTTGCTTAGCCTTTTATATATATAGATAACATGTATGTATTTATTTCCATTAGAATTTAATCATTGGTGTATGTTGGGCCCAAACATTCTGCCTTGCTTGTAGTAGATACTATTGAAGTCTTTTTGAAAGTAAGGGTTTCTGTTTTATCTATCAAATAGGTACAAAGTTGATAAGGAATAACTAATTGCTCAGAGATTGACAACAGATGATAATTATGGAGCCACTTGTATAGGATATAGTTGAGTTTCTTTACACACATGGTAATTTTATTGACAATTAAGGGTGAAGAACCAATGCACATCTCAGTTTTTCTGGAAAATGGAAAGGATTGTTACAAGCCCAGTGAAGTTATGAAGGGATATATTGAACCCAGTGAAGTAGGCTATTTTAATAATTGATTAAATCATATAGGAATCATGTTTAAGCTATCTTTAATAATTAAATCATACAGAAATCAGGAATGGAAGGCAAACAATCTAATAATTAATATTGAGTTGAAAAAGGAAATTAAAAACAGATCATTAGCAAAAAATACCTTAAGCTCAGTAAATCAATGCTATCAAAATCATTATGACAGTGACACTGATCAAGTCCCAGTTTCTCAAAATATTTGTATGATCATTAACTTCATAGGAGGGCAAAGATATATAATTTAATGAATAATTACAATAACTGTTGACAAAGAAAATGTAAAGAGGGAGAAGTGAGAGATGGAAAAGTGAAGAAACATTAAAATTAACACAATGTATGTTTGTTAATAACTTTGTTCTCAATCTTTCGCAAACGTGGGGTTTTTTTTAGTGATTTTAAATACAGCACTTAAGCCTTTTGAAATGACAGGTTAAAGTGGCAATCCTAATATTCTTCATATTAATATGCTGACTTGCCATCAACATGCTATTTAATGTGTCATTTTAATTTTTAATTTTGGATGCTTTTTAGTAATAATGTATTTTGTGAGTGTTAACAAAGGATTATTAAAATTATGATGTCAACCAAATTGCTATATCTGGATTTTCATGACAAATACTTCATTTAATTATTCCACCCATTATGAAAAAGTAAACAATAATGCATGCACAGATGCAGACACACAGACAACTCTGCTGTCTATATTCTACCATAAAAACCTCTCCACCTTATTACAAGGTGGAGGCTATTTTTTGCTAAAAGTATAGCATTTTAACTGCTTAATGAGTGAGAGAATTCTCTGATTGACCACATTTTCTGCATAGATTCCACATTTACTGTCTGATTTGCATGGCACTCCTCACAGAAAGAAGTGATGCATGGATTCTCTTGAATGTGCATGTGACACCCTTCTTGCCACCTCCACCCCCTTGCCCATATCCAGCCAAGAGTGCTCATAGGATGTTTTTCCCTAAATAGTTAGAAAATATTCAGTTAAATGTGAAAATATTTCCAAAAGAAGAAAAGTGAAGAGTGGTCTGTAGTGAATGGAAAATTCTTTTCCCCATTTTCAACCCATCTATATCTATCAAATCCTTTCTTAGAAATTGGTAAAATCTTTGCATTTGACTAGCTTATTTTAATCTAGAAAACTACACCAAAAAACTTATAACTACAACTCTTTAAGTCCCACATCAACTTTGCAAAATTTCCAGAGCCTAAATCCCTTATAAAGTAAGCTTCTGAAAATGTTTAATCTGCCCAAATGGAAAAGAAAATACTGGATCTTTGAAAGTCTTCATAATTAAGTAAATCTGACCTATATAAGTTTTTCTGCTTATGTCAGCTACCTATAGAAAAGCTTATTGATAGTTTGCATTTAAAGGCACAAAAGGAGAGGAAACCTGTTACTATATAGAATCTTTCCAAACCCTAGTTATTCTCTTATTAGCTATGAAGCCTTGGATAACTCATTTATCCTTTCTAATATCAATGTTCTGTTTGTAAGGTGAATATGAAAATATCTAATCTTTGGCATTGTATTAATTAAGGAGTTTTTGTAGTTTGATATTATAAGTATTAATTGCATAAATTGCATTGTATATATTGCTTGGAAAATAAATGGCCAGCCATTTGAATCTTTGCTTTGAGAACAATTTGTGTTTTAAGTCAAGAAATATATTAAGATTGAGATCAAATTTATTGAAGACAAGATTGATCTAATTATGAGCCTATTAATTCCAACTATTAAAAATTAAGGAAGTATAAATCCTATATACAACTTAAGGTGATCTTCTCCAACTTTTATTTAAGTAACAGGTAAATGAAATCCAAAGAGGCTGCAATTTATTGATTGTAAACTAGCTGATTAGTGGCAGGTGCAGAATTGAACTCACAACCTGCAAGTCTGTCATGTGGATAAATACTCCCCCTTAAGTAACATCACTTTTATGTTCGCTTTGAACCCTTATCATATAATTTTATGAGCTAATTATACTTTATTGGCATATTATCCATTTCTGGAAGATATGAACTGTTTCTTATACAGCATGCCTACCCTTCCAAGCAACCAAAACTGTACCTCACACATAGCAGGTACTCATATTTAAGTTGTCTTTTTAAATGTGGTAATGATAAAAATAATTCTCTGATTTCACTTAGATTTTAGTGGATATTAAAGTCAGGAGTTTTCAGTAAATTGGAGAAATTGATCATAATCTTGATTCCTATTTTTTTATATCTATGGACTTTCCAAACTTTACAGCAAAGTTAAGGTTGGAACTTTAGTTTTGTAGGTGAGTACATTACAAGTTACTTTGAAGGTGTAACAGCAAAATCTTGATATCCACAGCTGGAGTTTGATGTATAGATACTCAGGACAACAAAGGTCACATTGACCTATTACTTGAGTAGAGGAGAGAGAGAAAAAAAAGTATTTTCAATGATCCATAACAATTCTTCAAACTGAACTAAAGATATCTGTAGACTGTAACATTTAGCAAATAACTGCCAATTCTAAGGTTATTCCATGCAGTTCTGTTAGTCTTTGTTTTATTTCAAATTTTTATTGAATTTATTGAAGTGACTTGATTAATAAAATTGGCTGTAAGTTTTAGTCATACAATTCTGTAATACATCATCTGTAAATTGTATTGTACATTCACTATCCCAAGTCAAGTCTCCTTCCATCTTTGAACTTCAGCTTCTTCTTCCTTAAAGATGAAAAGTAATTCTTCATTGGTAAAAAAGAGAATATTATTTTATCTTTAAAAATTAATAAACATTTTATTTAGGTTTAATTGACAAATAAAAATAAGGTGTACAACTTGATGTTTTGGTATAATATACCTTATGAAATGATCACCACCGTCAAGCTAATGGACATATATTTTAGATAAGTTATGAAGTCTTCCCAGCTCAATGCCAAGCTCATTCAGTGTCCTCATTGTACTTCAGTTTCTTTTCCATTTCCTATGTTGCATAACAAATTACCACAAACTTAGTGGCTTAAAGCAAGTAGATCTATTGTTTTTTATCACTTTAAGGAGCCAGCTGTCTGGGTAGGGTTTAATTGGGTCCTTTGCTCAGTCTCACAACACTGCCGTCAAGGTGTTAGCCTAGACTTGGTCTCATCTGAAAATGTGTGTTCTCTGCCCAGTTCAAGCACTGTTCGCAAAAACCATTTCATTGTGGCTGTAGGACTCATGTTGGCTTGCTTCTTTAGAGAGAGTAGGAGAGCTAGCCTATTTTGCCTCAACTCTGTAAATCCTCTTTTAATAGCCCCACCCGTTTGAATCAGGCCCATGCAGGATTGGTCACCTTTTTGAGTAGCATAAAATTAACTGATTAGGGACCTTTGCTGGCCAGTTATTTGTGTCACTTGGCTCAGCTGTAATCCTCAGTAGCTCAGTCAAGCACAAATCCAGGTGCCGCTGTGAACATTTTTATAGATGGGATTAATCTCCATAATAAACTAAGTGAAGGAGATTATCTCCAATGATCTGCGTGGACCTGACCCAATCAGTGGAAAGGCCTTAAAGCAGAGCTGAGCTTTCACTGAGGAAAGAAGAAATTCTGCCTATGAATAGCCTTTAGGACTTGTGCCCAAGAGCTTACAGTGTTTCCTTCATGACAGCCTCCCTTGTGATGGTGGACTCTGCTAACTAGACTCCACAACACATAGGCAAATTCCTTGCAATGATTCTCTTTTGCATATGTATCCTCGGGATCTGTTTTTCTAGTGGCTCCCTGACTGAGACAGGTGCTTTCTTGCATCTGTGGAATCCCCTACATCCCCAGGTAATGTGACCCCGTCAGAAGAGTGAATCTGTCACCTTCCCATGTCCTACCCACACATAAGTAGGCTGTATGGTTGTGTGCACCAGCCCCAGGGAACCTTGAGGTCATGTCAGAACTCTGACATTTAGACATTCTGCAATTATTTAGTTTTTAGGTTTTTTTTATTGCCCAATAATTTGGTTATTTTTATTTCCCAATGGGGGACAAACAGGAGGACTTTGCTTGGATGGAAGTTTAAAAGCAATTATAGGGAAAGAAAAAGATCACAAAAACAATGGCACTCAAGCTTGATGCAGCATGGGAGAGGTTTTGAAGGCATAAAACTTACATCCAAGTTGATAATTATAGATCCAGTACCTCAAAAATCTTTAGTTGAAAATCTAAAGGTTTATGTCCTGTCATTTTCTGTTTTCTAGTGTTTAGAGCCAGCAATCCAGTAGATATTTTATATCTGCACTGTCCAATACCAGAACCATCAGCCTGTGTAGCTTTTGGGCACTTGAAACGTGGACAGTGCAACTGGGAAACAGATTTTTTTACTTTATTTAATTATCCTATCTAATAAAAGAGTAATATGCAAATTGACCATATCCCCACCACAAGCCATGCCCACCAGCCAATCAGGAGCTAGTATGCAAACTAACCCAACCAAGATGACTGCAGCCACGGAGCTGCAGCAAGCGGGAGGGTTGGGTTTCCCCAGCAATGGAGGAAGCCAAGCTTCCCTGCCGCCCTGGCTGGCCCTACACTCAAGACTACAAAGTTTCAATTGTAGAAGATAAATAAAGCCCAGATACCAGGACCTCCACTTGGGTCACCAAGGGGCATGCCTAGCCTGCAAACCACCACAGGCCCCTTGTCCAGGCTGCCCCATGCCCTAAGGGAACCCCCACCCTGATCTGGGACACCCTTCAGGTAAACCAGCTGGCCCCCACCCAACACTAGGCCTCTATCCTATCTAATAAAAGAGTAATATGCAAATTGACCATCACTCCAACACACAAGATGGCTGCCCCTGTGTGGTCAAAGATGGCTACCCCCATGTGGACACAAGATGGCCGCCACAAGATGGCCAGCCGGGGAGGGCAGTTGGGAGGGACCAGGCCTGTAAGGGAGGGCAGTTGTGGGTGATCAGGCCAGCAGGGGAGGGCAGTTGGGAGGGACCAGACCTGCAAGGGAGGGCAGTTGGGGGTGATCAAGCCTACAGAGGAGGACAGTTAGGGGTGACCAGGCCAGCAGAGGAGGGAAGTTGGGGCTGACCAGGCCTGCAGGGAAGGGCAGTTGGGGGCATCCCAGTCCTGCAGGGGAGGGCAGTTAGGGGTGACCCAGCCTGTAGGGGAGGGCAGTTAGGGGTGACCAGACCTGCAGGGGAAGACAGGGGCAAACAGGCTGGCAGGGGAGCAGTTAGGCATCAATCAGGCTGGCAGATGAGTGGTTAGGGGGTGATCAGGCTGGCAGGCAGAAGTGGTTAGGGACAATCAGGAAGGCAGGCAGGCGAGCAGTT
Organism: Corynorhinus townsendii; assembly: GCA_026230045.1. Classification (NCBI taxonomy): domain Eukaryota; kingdom Metazoa; phylum Chordata; class Mammalia; order Chiroptera; family Vespertilionidae; genus Corynorhinus; species Corynorhinus townsendii. The sequence continues at coordinate 136,605,025 of JAPDVU010000004.1, forward strand.
GGGAGCCAGCAGTCCTGTATTGTGACTGGGATGTCCGATGGGATCGGGCCTAAACGGGCAGTCGGACATCCCTCGAGGGGTCCCAGATTGGAGAGGTTACAGGCTGGGCTGAGGGACACATACCTCTGTGCACGAATTTTGTGCACCAGCCCTCTAGTATATAATAAAAGCATGATATGCTAATTAGACTGGACAGCCAAACAACCTTCTGGATGTCCTTCCGGACAAAGATGTAGCAGCAGGGGCTGAGTCAGGGGTGATCAGGCAGTCAGGCGAGTAGTTAGGGGTGAACAGGCAGGCAGGCAGAGTGGTTACGGGTAATCAGGTAGCAGGCAAGCAGGGACAATCATACAGTCAGGCAGAGGCAGTTAGGGTTGATCAGGTAGGCAGGCAGAGTGGTTGGGGTGATCAGACAAGCAGGTGAGTGGTTAGGGTCTATCAAGCAGGCAGGCTGGTGAGCAGTTAGGGGGATTAGGCAGGCAGAGTGTTTAGGGGCAATCAGGCAGGCAGGCAGACTGGTTAGGGGCAGTCAGGCAGGCAGACAGAGGCAGTTAGGGGTGATCAGGCAGGCAGGTGAGTAGTTAGGGGCTATGACACAGGCAGGCAGAGTGCTTAGGGGTGATTAGGCAAAGGCAGTTAGGGGTGATCAGGCAGGAAGGTGAGCGGTTAGGGGTGATCAGGTAAGGCAGGTGAGTGGTTAGGGGCTATGAGGCAGGTAGGCAAAGTGGTTAGGGGTGATCAGGCAGGCAGGCAGGCAGACATGCAGTTAAGAGCCAGCAGTCCCAGATTGTGAGAGGGATGTTTGACTGCCAGTTTAGGCCTCACCCCTGCAGGATTGGGCTGTTTTAAATCGGCAGTCAGACATCCCCTGAGGGGTCCCGGATTGTGAAAGGGTACAGGCCAGGCTATGAGAAACCCACCCGCCACTGTGCACAGTTTCGTTCACCAATGATGAGAGAGAATCATTGATCAGTTGCCTCCTGCATGCGCCACACTGGGGATCAAGCCCACAAGCCAGGCATGTGCCCTGACTGGAATAGGGCCATGATCTTCTGTTTCATAGGTTGAAGCTCAACTACTGAGCCACACCAGCTTTAAGTAACCACATGTGGGTAGCAGTTGTCATATGAGAGCACCTCTAGAGGAATAATTTACTGCCGCAGCTGGACCTCTCTAGGTACTTGGACCGCCTGGGCTTTAATAAGACCTGTGACATGTCTGCAGTTTCATCATTTGTTATATTAATGTGAACTCAGTCAACAAATAACCTGAACATATCTTTTTAACCTGGAATGAAATAGACTGATTCAGTACTATGCTTTCACATATTGCAATTCCATGTGCTTTCTTTATTTGCTTTAAAGAAAATTCGCTGTGCCTATCTGCCACTGGAGACAGAAATTAAGTATATGACAAAGTCTCTTTTCACATGGAAATTGCAGAAGGACTAGTTTTATCTGAAACAATCGCATACAAATGTAAGCAGGCATAAATGCAGAAGCAGTAAAAAGCATTTTGTTGCTGGGGAAAATGACATCTCTGGTATCAGGTGATTCAGGCTATCAGTTCTGTTTCCAAAAATAAGTGTGGATAGCCCATCTCAACATCAAATACCCTGGGAAATGTCACTGTATTAACCATACCTCTCAGTGGATCACTATTCTGGAAACTCGGAGAGTCCAGACAGATACCAGGCCCTGGAGCCCTCAGAGGGACAGCAGAAGCGCTGATCTGAAACTGGGAGTTTCAACCTTTGATTTTTACAAAGCCTGACTGTGGTTCTACCCTAATGTGGGACTCCAGATAATTTACAGAACTTCCCATTTGTCATTAAAAGGGAAGAATCATATTTTCTTGCCAGGGAGCGCGGAAAGATGCAAGGCCTGAGAAGGATGATTAGAGCTCCCTGCTTTCATATTCTTTTTAGAGCCAGGGTTGCATGGCAGGTCAGTTTAACTAGCCTGTACCAGTTTCTCTCTCTTTTTAAAAAATATATATTTTATTGATTTTTTACAGAGAGGAAGGGAGAGGGATAAAGAGTTAGAAACATTGATGAGAGAGAAACATCGATCAGCTGCCTCCTGCACACACGCTACTGAGGATGTGTCTGCAACCAAGGTACATGCCCTTGACTGGAATTGAACCTGGGACCTTTCAGTCTGCAGGCTGACACTCTAGTCACTGAGCCAAACCTGTTAGGGCTGTACCAGTTTCTCTTGAATAGACTCATCTTGGGAGCTGAGGAGCGTAAGGAATTAGGAGAGAAGGATTCTCATTCAAGAAGGATTTTTACAGCAGAGCACAACGATTTAAAACTAAATAATCGATACCTCTGTTTTCAAAAGAAACTAAATGCATCCCTGGCCCTGTGTATGAGTGTGTGTATGAGTGTGTGTGTGTGTGTGTGTGTGTGTGTGTGTGTGTGTATTTGTCCATGCCCAGGCCTCTTTTCTCCAGGGCCTCATTATATCTCCCCACGTCTTCCTCTCTCTGGATCCTGCTCTGCCTCCTCCAGTTGCTCCATGATCACCACTCTCCTCTCATTTTTCTATGTGAAGCATTTCAACCCACCCTTTTAACTGAAGCTCGTGGGCCCATCATTTCACCTGCAAATAGCCCCACCCAGTATTTAGTTAAAGTTTAGTGGGTTTTCCTTCTTTCTAACAAGTAATTAGGTCACATGGTCAAAGTTATACAGCTAACATGATTATCCTGAGGAAGGATGTGTGTATTCCTGCAACTGCGCTCTGTGGCAACATCAGCAGGACTCCCCCATGCATCATCCAGCAAGCAGGGAGTGCATCCCCCTATTATCCCATTTATAGTATGCTTTAACTATCTCTCTACATGACAGCAATCCCCAAATATGTAATGAGTTCCTGATGGCAGAAAGCATTTCATATCAATTTTTGTAACCCCAGGCCCTCCTATGCTGCCTGGCACCTAATTACAGCAATCAATAAATGTTTAATAGGGTCATCATTCATTTAACAAATATTTGTAGTCAATATACGAGAAATGAACACTTAAGCTGAGATCTGGAAAATGAGCAAGAATAGGACATGTGGAAAAAAGGACTAGGATAGTTAGGGCTAAGGGAGCAGCAGGGTGGAATGAATTAACTAGTGGGTTCATGAATGACAGAAATACTGGAGTATGTAGTACTAGACAGAGGACTAAAGATATTTTGTTGCAGGTCATTCTTAAGAGTTCTGGATATTTGTATTAACAACTTTTGTTTTGTCATAATAATATTCATTTATTTGATAAATTTACTAGAACCAACCATGTGTTGGGGGTGAGAATGGTATGGTGGAGATGGAAACCAGTCTCTGCCTGCTTGGGGGAGACTGGCATTGAGAACGGTTCAGTGGCATGGCAACTATGCTCATCCAGAAAATGCGGTGCTCTGAGGTATTGGAGACCAGTGGCGATACTACTGCCTTAGGAAGTGGTGGTGTGGTTAGGCTTTGGAGGAGTTGAAGGTAGGAGCAAAGGTAATGTTCCCAGTTGAAAAAAAAAAGCATAAGTGCCAGGCACAGAAACATAAGGCTGGTGTGGCTGCTGCACAGAAAGTGTTTGATATGAAATGAGGCTGGAGCGTGGGGAGTCCTTGACAAATGTCTTTATAGGTCATGTTACTGGTTGTTGTTTTTTTTCTATTAGAAGTCTAAAGGGATGCCACTGAAGTATCTGGAGTCAACAGTCTGTGTGTGTTGGTGTGATGGGAATGGAGGAAACATGACATCGTATCTGTTTTATGTAAACCTGGCTCTGGCTGCAGGTTGAGAGCATCTGGAAAAGACACGGGGACAGTGGTGGTTACAGTCCAGGAGACAGATGGAAGCTTAGACCGGGACAGTGGTGGCAGAGTGGGAATAGGGCAAGGATTTAAAAAATAGTAGAAGGTAAATTCTGCAGGACTTAGTGATGGGTTGAATATGGGCTGTGGTGGACAGAGATGCTGAGAATGACTCCCCTGTGTGTCTGGCCTTGCCAGCTATTGGGCAAAGATATGTACAGAAGCAGGGACTGATGGTAGAAGATCTAGTTCAAAAGAAGTATCATGAGTTTGCTTTATAAAGTGTTCAATTTGGAAGGATGATTACAATATGCACAAGGTTGGACAACTGAATAATACAGGACTCAAGAACTCAGTGTTGATAAGGCTAGAGACAATTTGTGGTTGCATGGTGAAGGAAATTGAATCATATTTGGATGTGGTTACCTAGGGTGTGATTATAGTGTGAGAAGAAGAGGAAACTGACTCTGAAGAACTCCCAAATCTAATGGCTGAGTAATGGAACATAAGCTATAAATGAGACAGAATTGGTGAAAGTCAGGAAACCCAGAAAGGAGTGCGTGACCAGAAACATGCAAAGGGAGATGGAAATGGGCACAGGCATGAATGCTCTTAAGAGTTCATGTAAGATGAGGACTAAAGAAGAGCCCTTTAAATTAGTGAATTCGAAGTTGATGGTGACCTCAGCATGAATTGTTCACTGAAGTAATGAGAATTGAAACCAGAGTGACATGAATTAAGGAGTGCATGAGAGTTCAGGAGATTGAGTCAGGAAGCATACCCATAGAGTGCATAGAGTGGCATCTCCAAATTAAACATAACAATTTATAATAGAATGATCAGGCAGTTAGTGTGTTCCCTTAGTAAAGTTCACATTTGGAATCAAGGTGGTGAATTGCATTACCTTTTATTATTTCTTAATTTACAGTGATTTAGCAGCCATCCCATTATACAGAATTTACTTGATCCTATTTACCCTAGATGAAGAACCTGAGATAGAATCCAAAATTTTCAGTGGCATCCACTATTACCAACATGATTCTCTCAAAATTATTCTCCTTCCCTTCTTGTGTTGTTTCTGCAGGTCTCTCTCTGCTTTTCCATTTATCATCTCCCTGATATTCTTGGATGGTGTACTTGGTTAGGCTAAGCTACGGCTTTTAATAGGCAAGTAATAGCATTCCCTTTCCCCCTTTACAGATGATGTGTATAATTTGGCTACAAAAACTATTTGCTCATTTTCTCCTGCCTACATATGGCACTGCTACCAACCCATCTTTTGCTTCCCATCCTCATCTCCATTAAATGCATTCCTCTACCTTTTCTTTTTATATGATTGGCCCATTGACATTTAAAAAATATCAACAGTAGTCTCGTGCATTGATTAGCATTTTTTCATGTTCACAATTTAACAGCTTGTTTATATGTAGGAAATTTGTGTTTTTAAAATCCTTTCTTCTTTCCAAATATTTTCTACTTTCATAGAAGTTCAGGCTTTACTACAGAAAAGAATGCGAGATTTATAATTTGAAAACAAGAAGAGGAAGCAAAATAACATTATCAAGTTCAAACTAACTATTTGCATTTTAAAATAGCTACTTCTCTCCTCATGTCAGATCAGCAAATGTACAACAATTACCCATCAGCCTGCAAATAAGGAGTATTGTATTAGTTTCCTGAGTTTCTTTCCAACACAACTACTTCTTTCTTTTCCAATGATACTTCTGGCATTAGAGGTTTTAATTGAATTACTTAGAAAATACTTTTACACCAAGCTTCTTAAAATAACAAAACTGCTTTCAAATTGAGAAAATAGAGCATTTACCTAAATAGATTTTTTCATTGTTTACTATGTTGGCCATATTGTTTCTATAGCTCATTTTTTAATCTCTCTCTTTCTTTAATTAAACAACCTAATTGTTTGAAATGATTACCTTTTCTCCTTTGTTCCCTTATAAAGTAACCTGCATTGGTATCTTTAGTTGTATGATGAGAGGGGGCCTAAATTCCTTTTCTTTAGGTGTTTGCAGCAAGCCAATACACTTGTGATTAACTGTACATGCAGGGTGTTTTGTTTTGTTTTTCCATTTGCTCATGTTATTCAATGAAAACAAAAGATGGGCTGCTTATGATTATTTTTCCCTCACTTCACAAATGGTAAAGACTCAAAGCAACAGTGGTGATGAGCAGTTTAATATTCTTACCTTTAAGCCAAATCCCCATATTCCCTGAAATGTAATCTAATAGCAAAGCATTTTCTGACTCTTTCTTCAATTTTAGCATTATTGTCATTGGGTACATATTAAATGCATATATGAATGCAATTTCCATTTTGGCTAATATATAGATCAGTATAGTGATCACTGTGGTGATCGGTATTGCAGTTGAGCCTGAAACTACTCTGGAGCAGATTCTAGTTTCAGATCCCAACCCTGCCTTTTTGTAGCTGCCTTGTCAAGTCACTTAACCTCTCTGTTTTCTCACTCATAAAATGGGAATAATAATAGTACTGATATTATAGGGTTGTTATCAGGATTAGATAAATTAATATTTATCAAATTCCTGGAACATAAACAAGTACTATATCAATATAATATATATATTAGAGGCCCGTGCATGAATTCATGCACAGGTGGGGTCCCTCAGCCTGGCCTGTGGGATCAGGCTGAACCTGGCTCTACAACATCCCCCAAGGGGTCCCAGATTGCAAGAGGGCACAGGCCAGGCCAAGGGAACCCACTGGTGCACAATCGGGGTTGGGAAGGGATGCAGGAGATTGGCCAGCCGGGGAGGGGAGGGACCATGGGATGGCTCCAGGGTGTGTACGGCCTGTCTCGCTCAGTCCCCATCGGCCAGACCCCAGCAGCAAGCTAACCTACTGGTCAGAGCATCTGCCCTCAGTGGTCAGTGCACGTCATAGCGACTGGTCAACCGGTCGACTGTCTGCCCCCTAGTGGTCAGTGCACGTTATAGTGAGTGGTTGAGCAGCCTTAGCACATCATTAGCATATTACGCTTTGATTGGTTGAATGGCTGACTGGACACTTAGCATATTAGGCTTTTATTATATAGGATATATATATATGTGTGTGTGTACATATATATATATATGATTATATGATTAAAATATAACTGTAATATGCACAGATTGCAGGCAAAGAAATATGTACAGACAGAAACATGTTTATTCATTTCCCATTATTAGCATCTGTATCCTCAGTCTTCTTGTTACTTACTAATAGGGGATTTTAAATCTCTTATTCTTTTTGCCCATGACATCTAGTTTACCTTTCTTCCTTTGTTCAAGGAGTGCTACACATTTTAAATGATTCCTATATTCATCTCTACTGTTGACTGTATAGTTAGGTAAATTGACACATTTTATCATCAGTGCAGAGTAAATAGATTGCAATGCATCTAAGATTTCACCTCTGCTGCAAAATATACTCCGAAAGAAATTACCTTGGTTAGGAAAATAACACTGTCATTGCCAACTTTTTCTGCCAAATCTTTGGCAGTTGACTTCCTATGAAAGAGTTAAGCTTGTTGCTGTGTCAAATATTCAGTTAGTCATTAATTAAAGTAGAACAAATTCAATATTTTTTATTTAGCAGATTAACCAAAAACCACCATGTTTGCAATTTATATTCATCCCACAAACTGCATATGCATTAAACATTTCCATCTGGAGTCCCAGTGATTGTTTTTCTCCCATCTCATGCTTGATAAGCTGTTACTGATTAGACAGGGAATTCTGAAGCCGCTTAAAGAACAGGTTTTTTTAAAGTTCTATCACCTTGGTATTCTTTACTCCGTAACAGATCTTGTTTGAGGTTCTATTTTGCCTGCAGGTTCTATTTTGGCTGCAATCCAGATAAAAGCTATAGGTCCCTTGACCACGATGGTTTAACACAGTTGACCATATTTTATGTCTCTCTCAACTTTCTTGGTATTAAAAAAAAGCTCTATCATCTAGCCTAATATAGAATATATTTTCTTTCTTACTTGTCTCATTTGGCTTAATGCCAACTAAACCTTAATTTACTCTGTGCTGTGTCTGTAATAAAACATAACCAGCATATTTTGATACATAACACTTTCTAAGCATTGTTCTAAAGATTGCATGTGCTTTGACTCATTTCATCCTTACAACAGCTATCATCTATGATAGGTGATAGATATTGTTATTATCCCAATTTACTATATGAGACAGCTGAGGCCACAGAGAGGTTGGGCAAGGTCCTCGAGATCAAACAGCTAGGAATTAGTGGAGCTCAGCATGGAACCAGACATTATTTCTAGGGCCCTGGCTTCCAACCCCCATACTATATGCATTTTACACGTTTTCCAAACTAAGGCTCAGTGTGGTATTTCTTGTAAAAGGCCACCATGTTAATGACTAGTAGTATCAGAATCCAGACTCCAGTCATTTTTTTGTGTTTTATTTCCATAGATATATGCTTTACTTTCTATTAATTGATTATTTAGAACACATTGCCTAAACAAAATGGTCTGATAGACATGAGACTAACTGACCCAGCTAGAAATCAAATGCCCCCTGCTATTGATATTACAACCAGATATCTCCCTGACCTCCTCTTATATGGTATGAGCTTGATTCCTAGCTTGTGCACATATTCCAAAATTCACCCTGTCCCTATGCCTGAAGGCAACTAGGTATAAGGTAATGAGTGTTTCAAAGTAATCTTCCACTGTAGGAACATTGGAATGATTATTTAAGATATTTTTTTACCTTAAACAAGTATTAATATATTTCTCCTGCAAAATGGGTTTATTTGGAAACAACAAAGAATTGCCATTCTGGACATGTGGTTTAAAGGTAAATCCCTGCAAGTCCAGAGAAACAAAGGAAAAGGATGTTCTTGTATGAGCTTGGGAGGGGACTGTTATAAATGAAGAGTCCATGGGAGGGAAATGAAAGTTCAAAGTATCTTTCTCCTGCTGAAATAGTAAGATGGTATCACTTCCTGTCAAGATGCAGGTAGTCTCTTCCTGTTGGAGTCAGGAGTTGGCGTGGAGTGAGGTGTGAGAGTTCTCTTTCCTAGTCTCCTGTTCCATTTTCAATGAGGGTGTTGTGTTTTGTTTTGTTTTTTAATTTTCAGAATACATACATTTTTTTACAAAAGCACATAGACTCTTCTTTTTACACTTTAGTTCTGAGTTATACATCTTATTGGTCTTCAGACCCCCAGCATTTTGGCTAGCAAGTAGGAGGATCTTATAAATGATAGTTAAGTTAATAACTATCATTTTTCAGTTTTCATATAATCAGAAATGCAATTAAAAGCCACTAGTACCTATAAATATTTATTTTCAACTAATACCCTAAGTTTAGCATAGCTTTATGGTAGCATAAAACTATGTATCTATGTATCCTTTCTGAACTATTTATTTTTCTGCCTCATGTCCCTTAGCAGCCACAAACTCATGATTCCAGTCCATTTAGGTAACTTCCCTTTCCCTTGCTTTTCCTGGCTCCCCATCCACATGCCCGTGCTGGCTTGAGCTGAGTATCCCAAAGGGAAAAAAGGTTGAAATGATGCAAATGAAAATTAAAATAACTTGAAAGATGACCCATAACGCTTTTCACATATCCTCAACAGATTAAAGAAATGCTTTCATTTTATGTGATATGAAATCAATATAGTGTATGTTCAACAAAATGAAATAGCTGCCTTTCTGTCCACAATAAATGTGTCATCCAGTAGAAGAGATGAACAAGAAACTCAGTAGAATGACTGCTAAGTGTGATCTTAACCAGGAAACAGCCTTCATTGTCTCAGTCTGTGCTGTGCAGTCCGGTGGTATTTGAGCTGCACCTGAAGAAGGAATAGGCAATTAGGAGAAAGTATCCCCACAATTGGCAGTGAGCAGGCCTCTATTAAAAAACATGCAGCATTGTCCCCTGGGTCCTCCATGGCAGCTATAGGATTCACTGATTCACTCCACATCATAATGTAGGATCCTGTCTTCTCTCTGAAGCTAAAAGTGGCAATCTCAACCATTCATCACTTTAAAAAAAAGAGAAAGAAAGAAAAGGAGGTTAATCCTAATTAGTTTATCAGAGGGAACTTTTAAAAATAGGAATATTATGAACTTCAGTTTAGAGGAGTCCCCTCTTCTGCCATTGACTGTTGATGCTATTTCACCACAACTGTTTTCTTCCACCTCTGGCTTGTGCCCCTAGAAAGAAACCAAATGAGGCAGATCATATGCTGGTGCTCCAAAAAGAGAGAATTAGGGGAACTGTGTCCTCTGGCTCATAGTGGGTTTTTTGTTTGTTTATTTGTTTTGTTCTTTTGTGTCAGGATTGTCATGTTTGTAGAACTGGCAGACTGCAATTCAAAATGGTCTTGTTCACTTTATTCATTGGTTTGTTCAAGGAGGAAAACAATGATTTCATTTGTTGTGGCCAATATATATATTTGGTGTTGAGGTCATTTAAACATCAATTGGCACCACAGGGAGGGAAGAAAGAAAAGAAGGACCATGATCACTAAAACATAGTGGGTTGAGGGCAATCATGGTTTTGTTTGCTTGTTTGAAGTTGCTGAGGCATCTCATCACTGTCTCTTCGGACTTTCAGTTTATAAGGGCTCACTCTTCCATTGAAAGCAGAACTGGAATGGGCATGCACCATCTGTCCACAACACATTGATTAAGATTTGGCCCTGTGGCCACCCACAGCTAGCTGCAAAGGAGAATTAAAAAAAAAAAAAAAAAAAAAAAAAAAAAAAAAAAAAAAAAACAGCCTCAGTTTCATTGCCATGTGCTCAGCTAAAACTTAGAATTTTAAATATTAAAATAAGCCTTCCATTGCACTTTTGTTAAATTGCTAGCAGTCTTGGCCACATCATTTATTCCTTCTGCTTTTAAATAAAACAATTGTCATGTTTTTAGGAGAAAATTGAAAATTATACATTGAAGGGTGCTTTAGTCTTCTATAACAAACCTAACTCCAATTTAATTTGCCACATAACTAAAGTTCAGTGTTGGAACAGATATTAGAGCTTCCTGATTGAGTTTTGGGAGGTTGTATTTTTCTAAGAATATGTCCATTTCATCTAGGTTGTCTATTTTGTTTGAATAGAGTTGATAATAGTATCTATACAAATAAAAGGGTAATATGCTAATTAGACCAGATAGACTGGATGTCTTCCAGACATCCTTCAGGGCAAAGCCATGGTGATGGGCACTGAGGCAGAGGCAGTTAGGGGTGATCAAGAAGGCAGGCAGAACACTTAGGGGCAATCAGGCCGGCAGGGGAGAGCAGTTAGGGGTGATCAGCCCGTCCAGCAGGGGAGAGTAATTAGGAGCCAGAGGTCCTGGATTTTGAGAGGGATCCCAATCGGGCCTAAACCTGCAGTCACTGCAGTGGGACATCCCCAAGGGGTCCCAGATTGGAGAGGGTGCAGGCCAGGCTGAGGGACCCTCCCACCTCCGTGCATGAATTTTGTGTACCGGGCCTCTAGATTTTTCATAATCCTTTGTATTTCTGTGGGATTGGTTGTTACTTCACCTCTTTCATTTCTGATTTTGTTTATTTGGTTCCTCTGTCTTTGCTTCTTGGTGAGCCTGGATAGAGGTTCATCAGTTTTATTTATCCTTTCAAAGAACCAGCTCTTGGTTTTGTTGATCTTTTGTATTTGTTTTTTTTTTCTTTTTTTCTTTTTTTGACTCTGTGTCATTTATTTCCACTCTGATCTTTATTATTTCCTCCCTTCTGCTTACACTGGGCTTTTCATGTTGCTTTCTTTCTAACTCTTTGAGTTGTTGGGTTAGATTATTTATTACCATATTTTCTTGGTTTTTGAGGTAGGCCTGTAGAGCTATGATCTTCCCTCTCAAGACTGCTTTCACTGTGTCCCATAGATTTTTGTATTGTTGTGTTTTCATTGTCATTTGTTGCCATGATGCTTTTTATTTCTTCTTTGATCTCTTTAGTAACCCAATCATTGTTTAATAGCATGCTATTTAGCCTCCAGGTGTTTTATTTTTTTTTTATTGTAGTTGATTTCTAATTTTATGCCATTGTGATCTGAGAAGATGCTTGATATGATTTTTATCTTCTTGAATTTGAAGAGAATTTGCCTGTGGCCCAATATGTGGTCTATCTTTGAAAATGACCCATATGCACTTGAAAAGAATGTATATTCTGTGGTTTTGGGGTGAAATATTCTGAAGATGTCAATTAATTCCATTTGACCTAGTGCATCATTTAGGATTGATGTTTCTTTGCTGATTTTTTTGTTTAGAGGATGTATCCAGTGGTGTTTGTGGGGTATTAAAGTCCCCTACTATGATCGTATTGCTGTCAATCTCTCCCTTGGTATCCTCCAGATTTTTTTAATGTATTTGGGTGCTCCTGTATTTGGTGCATATGTTTACCAGAATTATATCTTCTTGTTGAATTGTTCCCTTTAGAATTATGAAATGGCCTTCCTTATCTCTTTTTATGGCCTTCACTTTGAGGTCTAAGTTGTCAGCTATAAGTATTGCTACCCCAGCTTTTTTTTTCATTTCCATTCACCTGAAAAACCTTTTTCTATCCCTTCACCATCAGTCTGTGTGAGTCCTTTGTTCTGAGGTGGGTCTCCTATAAACAGCAAATATATGGGTCATTTTTTCTTATCCATTCAGCTACCTTATGTCTTTTGATTGGGGCATTTAATCCATTTACATTTAAAGTTATTATTGATAGGTACTTGTTTATCACTATTTTTATTCTTTATGCCTGTGGTCCTTCTTCCCTTCCTATTTCTTCTTTTTATGGAAGTCCCTTTAGCATTTCTTGCATTGCTGGTTTGGTGGTAATAAACTCCCTTAGTCCTTTTTTGTCTGTGAAGCTCCTGATTTCACCCTCAATTTTGATTGATAGCCTTATTGGGTACAATCTTCTTGGATTCAGACCCTTGCTTTGCATGAGTTTGTATATTTCATTCCATTCCCTTCTAGCCTGATGTGTTTCTGTTGAGAAATCAGTAGATAGTCTGATGGGAGATCCCTTGTAGGTAACTTTCTGTGTCTTTCTTACAGCCTTTAAGATTCTTACTTTGTCATTGGTGTTTGCCAGTTTAATTATAATGTTTCTTCGTGTTGGTCTTTCTGGGTTCATCTTGTCTGGGACTCTGTGAGCTTCTTGGACTTGTGTGAGTATTTTCTTCTTCACAATATCAAGGAAGTTTTCTGTCATTATTTCTTCAAGCAGGTTTTCTATTCCTTGTTCTGTTTATCTCCTTCTGGGGCCCCTATTATGTGGATGTTGTTTCATTTTGTGTTGTCCCAAAGTTCCCTTAGGCTCTCCTCCTGTTTATTAAGTTTTTTTTTTCCAGTTGCTGCTCCGATTGGGTATTTTTTCCTACCTTGTCTTCTAGTTCTCTAATGTAGTCCTCTGCTTCCTCTAGTCTACTATTGATGCTTTCTATCTTGTTCTTTATTGCAGCAGTGTCATTTTTCATTTATTTTTGGTTCTTCATTTCCTTTTATTCTTACACATATTGTTGAATTTGTCTTCCATCCTTTTCAGCGTCCTTATGACCATTGCTCTGAATTCTTTCTCTGACATATTGCTTGCCTCCATTTCATTTACTTCCTTTTCCAGTGATTCCTCCTTATCTTTCATATGGGGGCTGTTTCTTTTTCTCCCCATGTTTGCTCCTTTCAGGGTGTCTGCTTATGTAGTTCTCCCTCTCCTGTGTTGACTTAAAAGTACAAAATACAACATGACAAGACACAACACACAGGCACCAAACACAAATATATTCATGATGATACCAATAACCCCAAATAAAGGTGACCACCAGAGAAAAGAGAATTAGGAGAGAGAAAAGAGTGCAAAAATGATATTGAGAAAAGAAAAAAATGTAAGAGAGAAAAGAAAGAGAAGAAAAAAAGAAGGGGGAAAATATGTATATGGGAAGAAAACTCCAAAACACCAATAGCTAATACAAAAAATGCAAACAACAAACACTCTGAGATAAATGCAAACAACAAACAACAACTAATCCAAAAAATGCAAGCAGCAAGCACCCAAACAACATACACCCAGCTGATTCTGCGGAGGCAGAGCTCTCTCTAGGTGATCTCTGACCTTTCTTTCCAGTCCATGGATTGCCTCACTAGCTATGTTTAATTCACCAATTCCAGGTGGATGTTATTTGATTCAGCTGTTCCTTATATCTACTCTGTGAGAAGGTCCAGGGCCCGTCCATACATTAAGTGCTGCTTTGTCTACCCCTGGACAAACTTTTTAGGTGCCCGATGCTGGGGAGGCTGGAGTCTCAGTGTTCGCAGGTTCGCAGCTGAGGCAGCTGGTCCCTGGGCAATGTGCTTGTAGGTTCCCGGGAGGTATCTGAGGTCTCCCCCGTTGAAGGTAAGGCTGGGCTTATGATCACAGATGCTCTCCCTTTCCAGATGGTACAGTCTCTGTGGCAGAGTTGGCCGCTCCAGGAGAGATTTCAGCAGTAGTAGAGGCTGCCTGGCCAGGAGAGCCTGGTCCGCTAATCCCCAACAATCCTGTGGAGTATAGCTGTTCCTCACTCACAAAGACAGACACTCCCCACACATCCACACACTCTCCTTTCGCTCTTTCACTCACACACTATCTTGCAGCCTGCTGTCCTGTCAGTCACCATCTTGAATCTGCTACAACTCTTAATATAAATATCTGCTTCTATAAGAACAAGACGAATGACAAACTAATGTTTGGAATATGGGGAATATTATGTTATCTTGTTAGAGGCTTGGAGAAGCAAACACTAATATAAACTCCTCCTTCTAAACTTATACTTTGTAAATTAAATTTGAAAATATATCAATGCTATTCTCAGCTTCACTTAGGCTGTCTCATTTTAGGATTAAAAGTAAAGGTGAGTGTACTTTTTTGTTTGGATGGGGTTGTGGGCTAGCCAAATTGTAGCCACATTATTTAATGCATCAAGTCATGTTCACCTTGATGAATTATTAATAATGTAATGATTTGCTACTCATTAACTCAGCTATTTGAGCATTTATAAATATAAAATCTAGATTATTTTTCTCAAAGTTAAGGAAACATATTTTTGTTTTAAATAAGTTATATAATGTCAAATTGGTATCTTCAATTTAAGAAAAAAATTTGCCTAAGAAAAGTGCTCTGAAAATAAGAACATCTTTAATGATTTTGTTACCCATTTCCTAGTGTTGTTATTTTTATCCCTTTTATTTGGGCTGGAAAACAGTACTATAGGTGACATCTCTCCTAAAAACATACACTTACTATTTATGAGAGCTAGACATACATAGATTATTCCTATATGTATAAAAGTTTTATTGTATGTCATCTAGCCAATCCTTCATAGCTAATTATCATTTTAAATTCTCCTTATGCCTAATCATTTTATAAGTGTGTGGCTCCTCATTATGTCATTCAGAAACTCTTTTATAAGTCATTCTCTGATCCAGTGATCAGAGGTATAAATGATCAATAGCAGCAAGCAAACCATTTGCATCTACAACCCAGATGCCCTGTATGTTTCTGTAAAATTATGTAGCAACCACATACACACAGAAGCTCTGTAAGTCAAACAGTAGTCATGTTTCCCAAATGCATTTGCCTTTAAACCCTGGAGCCCCATTAAACACAACTTGAAATGGTAAGAAATCCAATGAGGCATGTCACCAAAAGCAGTTTTCCCGAAAAAATCCATTATATCATTTTCAACTTTAATACTAATCAATGGCATATAGTCTAAAAAAATTAATAGGGATATTATCAAAGGAGCATTTTAATGGGAATATAATGAAAATACTGAATCACATTGTTTAAATAGGAAAAAAGGGGATATCTCTTGGCTTAATGAGTTTTGAGAGAGGAAAGGTTTGAAGAATAAGGATGAGTTTAAAGAAAAGAAATGAGTAGGCAACAAAAAAAAATAGGTACAGAGATGCAACAGAGTGAAACTGATAAGAGAAAATAACAGAGCAATTTATTATTTTTGTCCTCAGTAACGGAATAACATGTTTTGACTATGCTCTTTTTGATATGGCTATAGAAAATAATTAATCTCAGACCCCCTCCCTTATCTAACTCTACAAAATATGTTTTTGTCTGGGAAATAACTGATTTTATCTTTAGTAGGATAAAAGGTCATTGTCAAAGCAGGTGCAGGCAAAACCTCAAATTATATTACAGAGACTTAACAAATTAGAAATAGGGCTATTTTTTTTTTGCCATTGTTCCCTTTTCATACTGAAAATAATTTTATTTTTGCCTCTGTTGTGATTGGGTGGGATGCTATCCTTGAGAGGGACTGTAGTGCTGTTTGTTCTCACTATTACCAGTGTGTCATTTGCAATCTACATGGTGGAAACTGAAAGCCTTAAGGAACTCTTGCTCCATTCATGCTATTCTTTCAGGTTCCATTCAAGAGCTGCTCCTATTAAAGTCTTTAAAACATTAGCATCATTAGATACTTGTCTCAATGGGATTTACTTTATCAGATAATTTGCAGTGTATCTGTTAGCATGTTGAATGGGTAAGGGGGAATGGACAATCACTAAAATGGGGGTGACACCAATGAGAAATGGTCATTTCCATTGTTTTAGAGGAATTCTGCATGAAATGAATATCCTAGAAACAGCATTTTATTCTCATTATTGGAAGATCAATTTAAACACAAAGTTTAGGAGATATGAACAATGGCTATTTGTACTTTGTTTAGTAAGAAAAACGATTAAAATGGGCATGGTCATCTTTTTGCTGTAGTGCAACAGATTTTTTTAGAGCAGAGTTTAGACTGTAAACAAAAATTCTTATTTGGATTCATGAACCTCCTTAACCCCAGGACTTTGACCTTTATTCTCCTAATTAATATTCTAAAACTTTTCTAAATTTCAAGAGGAAAAGATTGATAAAATTATCAAATATTTTTTCCAAATTTTGGAAAAAGAAGTTTCACTTGGATTTTGGAAAATGAAAAGGATATCTATGAAACAGTAAAACTTTAGCAGGAAAAAAAGAATATTTCTTGCATAAATATAATAGCTTTTCTGTGGTAACTTTCAAACTCAGGAGTTTTTACATTAGAAAACTAGAAATTACAGACTGAAAACACAATGTTTTTGTTTTGTTTTAGTTTTAATTAAATTTATTGGGGTGACATAGGTTAATAAGATTATATAGGTTTCAACTGCACATTTCTATGGAACATGATCTTTATATTGCATTTTGTGCCTACCACCTAAAAGTCAAATTATCTTCCATCACCATAAAAAATTTTCTTGAAGTTGCAAATTTTTTTTACTTTACATTTTAAAATAAAGAATACTTTCTAAACTTTGAAGCCATATTATTTACAAAGTCAAGTGACAAAATACATCACCACTCTTATAAGCAAAAGCATTCTCTAAAGTATTATTTTTAAAAGTATGTAAAGGTTTGGTTATTGAGCCTTGAGACACTGTGTCAGGTCCAAAAGCTACTGTCTGTCTTAAAAAGTAAGGACCTAGCATGTTGCCATGGTCCAGGCTGGCCATCCAGGATGCATTTGCTGTGTGGTTCATCAGGATCGTTGCTTCTACCAGGACCCCTGGGAGACATACTACTCAAGCTGTTTCCCTTGCAGACAGACCTGTTTGTCTCCCAGCTAACATATACCTTTATTCCAACCTCTCTGCTCCTTCTGGGTCTCTCACTTCCTCAGCATCATGGACCATCACCACTTACCTAGGAGTTTAGAGTGATCAAAGTCCTCTCTTCTGATTATGTTGTCTCCACCAATAATCGTAGGCTTTGTATTTTTCTCATTCTGTCCATCACTGTCTATAAATGCTCTCTTTACAAGCCCTCCTTCCCATGCTGTGTATAAAACCTTTGTACATAGCATTCACCACCACTGACCACAGAACTAGTGTGGAAAACAATTTTGTCTGGCTTTTCACACATATGTCTTGAACTTTGTACTGTTTCTTTTATTTGAACTTGAATTAGCTAATATATTTTTAACCACAGCATTACAATATAGCAACTGAGACAGATTTTTCCTCTAGAGCACTTCAAAATCTTATCAAATTTACTCATAAAGTATAAAAATTGGAAGTAAAGTATAAAAATATAGCATAAAAATAAAGTATAAAAATATAGACTTTGTTATATAGACTTTGGTTTGGAGTTAACTAAATTTGGTAATTTTTAGGTGTATCAAAAATAGGTTACATTAAATATATAACATTCAACCCGATGCTATGGTAGTGAATTTCTATATTCAATAAATAGTATTTGCTTACTGGATAGCAAATGTATGGGCTGTAAAGAAATTATGATTTAAACAATGCTTCTGTGAAGAGAATCAGAGGTGAGACTTTGGGTTAAAGTTTCAGTTTGGACATCGTTATCTGAAGTTGTTTGGACAAGCCCCAGATCTTCCCCATGCACCTTGGGTTTCTCAGGTTATAGTGAGAGGACCTCCAAAAGTTTTGTTTGACCTGAAATGTTACTTGTTACACTGAAGAGAAGAAACAGAGCAGGCTCAATTACTTATTATTTCAATTTCTCTTTACTTCTCCATATTTTGTAACCTTCCTTATTTGTGAGCAAAATAAGCTACATCAGTGAAGGTAGCAAAAATATAGAACAGCCCTAACTAGTTTGGCTCAGTAGATAGAGCATTGGCCTCTGGACTGAAAGGTCTGGGGTTTGATTCCTGTCAAGGACTCATGTCCCGGTTGCATGCTAGGTCCCCAGTGGGGGGCGTGTGGGAGGCAGCCTATCAGTGATTCTCTCTCATCATTGATGTTTCTATCTCTCTCTTCCTCTCTGAAAATCAATAAAAATATATGTAAAATATATAGAGATAACAGAAAGTAGGGTGGGCCCTAGAGTCAGCAAGCATGGCACCCTAATTTTTCCTGAATCCATTAATTCTAGTGTAGAAATATGACCCGGTTGTATACCCAGGTCTGAATCAACATTGCCTAGAGAGTAAGAATATCCATTATTGCAAATCAAATTAAACAAAAACTTAATATATCATAATAAAAGCTAATGTTCATTAGCAGATTACAATGTACCAGATACTGTCTTACGTGCTTTGCATGTATTAACTCATTCAATCTTTATCATTGTATAAAGCACACTATATAATTACCTTCACTTTTTGAGGATCAAAGAAATTGAGGTTTAGGAGAAGTTTTGTAACTTATTGAAGATCACATAGCTGCTGGGCAGGGAATAGAAACTGGCAGTATGAACTAAGTCTGTGTATAACTAGATCTCTGTGTCACTTCTCCTAATGACACAAAGTCCTTCTCTTCCAGGTCATTTTGGTTTAATAAAGAAAAGATATATGTGTTATCATTCTTTGATATGACAACACAAGTTGTGCTGCTGTGCTAGATTAAATATTAGCAAAAGGAGAAGGAAGCGTGACAGACTATAGCTGAATGTGACCAGATTTCTGTACCTGTGCAGGGTCATGCATTCATTTTAATGGGCCCTGCATCATTGTAGCCAGATAAGTAATTTTACTCCCATGTTCTAGAATTAAAATAATTAAGTTGTACTAATTATGTGTTTGCTTAAACAATATCAAGACACTAAGAATGTACAGTAATTATTAATCTATCATTATAAATCTTTTGTTAGGTTCTACTTATAGAAGACTCCTTATAATAAATGATTATCATTTATTTTCTTTGAAAGTAACTATGCATTATTTAGAATGTAGATATTTTTACTCTACTTTGCAAATTTTGACTGTTCAATTTTAACTGTTCAAAGTACTCACCCATGAAAATGTTTCAGTGCCTGTGGATTTTATGTTTAAAATCACCTTTGGGAATTTCCAGCGTCAAATTAATCAGGAAATATGACTATGCCTAAAATTTAGTATTCTGACAATCTAAAACCTGATTTAAATCCAAAATAAATAAGTGTATTGTTCTTTGTAAGCTTGTCCAAGTCATCCAGAGTATGAGATGCTTAATTCTGAAGCTGAAGGGATCTAAGATGATCTGTTCCCTTCCTTCATTTACAGGAATGGGCTGGGGTCAGGTCTGAGGTCTGTGTGTTCAGGTCCAGTGCTCTCCTGAGCCTAATGGATGGTCACAATCCTGTTGGTTCAACTACATACTTCTTGGGTCCTGAGAAAGCTGACAGCGCTTTAATTTCCTAATAAATTTCTTGCCTCAGCATGCCCTTTTTTCTCCCTAGAATGAAGACTTGTGCTTTTCTTCTAGGTCTACATTAAGAGAAACTCAATTATTGACATTTTAAGGACTTAACCACCCTGCTATAAATAGCACTTGTAACAACGTTATATATGTCATGCCTTGAGAGGTGCATAAATTGTTAGGATTGACCTAAACTGTAAGAAATGTCAAATGCAGAGGATTGAAAATAGGATGTGTAGGCAATGTATCAAAATGTGTCCTACTTCCAAATTCAGTTTCTTTCTTAATACCCTGCCAAACAAAAACCCACAAAAACAAATTTTCCTAAAATTAATGTGAATTTGTGATGTTTGTCTACCTTACATTTTCTGAATTTAAAATGATCCTCTTTTAGAGGCTGCAAAATTCTCCAACTTCACATCTAGGTTTTACATATTTCCAATAGTTCAACTCTTATTCAAAAGAAAATGTGAGATCTCATCAATAGAAATCCTTGGTGTATGTCAGGCAGAGAAATTCAAAGTATAAATAATACAAGACAATATCTAAAATTTTTGAAATATAAGAAATCAACTTCAAGTTTATTTATAGCCTTAAAGTAATTTAGGTCCTAGAGGGTAGAATGGCTAATTTCCCCATTCTACTAGATTCAATGATATCTTTATTTTTGTGCTGCAATTTCAAGAAGCTTGTTTCCAATCAGGCCAGAAAAAGCAGGCAATGTTCAACTGGTAAAAAAAAGAAAGGAAATTCTGTGCCATACCTTATGGGAAATGATGGATGATGGTGTGGTTTGGATTCTGTGACTTTCCTAGGATTCTGTGATTTTCCTAGGATTCTGTGAGATTCTACATAATGTATGGAAGGAAAAACATCCTTGTGCCCTTAGGTCCTGTAGCTGGGCCTGAAAGTTAAAGTGGCATATGACATTAATTGGAGAAAAGCATACAAATTTTAATAAAAATTTTATGTGTACCTGGGAGTCTTCAGAAGACAAATGAAGACCCAAATAAACCATTAAGCCCAAAATCTTATATTCCTTTTTAAACAACGAAGAATAAATTATAAGAATATGGCAAGAAAAGGGGCTTAGGCTTGAGCCAATTAATTGAGACAGTGATTAGAAAATATTAGGGGGAAATTACTTGAAGATAAGGGTGATTTTACTAGATTTGTTTATTCAGGTTCCTACTTCCATTGGCACCGGTTTTGATAATAAGAATGTTATCATTCTCTTCCTTGGTGCAGGGAGGGCACCTTTTTCATGGGAAGTTGTATGACCACCTTTGAGATAGAATGGGAAGGTCAGCAAGCCCTTCCTGAATCAGGTTTTCTCAGGTGCCTGCAGCTCAGAATACTCAACCAAAGAGTCATGTTTGGATGGCATATTCTGAACCCCTTCAACATTAATGCACTGCTCACATTAGACTGGCAAAGTGCTTAGTGAATTGTAATGAGATATGTAATCCACAGAGTTTGGTTGCAGTAAACCTGTGAGGACTGAGAGTTTTGCCTTTGTAAACTCCCTAGGTAAGTCCCATGTTCTAAAATTCTTATCCAAGCAATGAGGCAAAAACAAAGGAGTATGTCTGTTAAAGGTGGCATTATGCTCATCTATGAAGATACTTGCAATTTATTGATCATTTTTCTCAGGATAATTTAAATGTCTTTATTATACTTTCACCTTCATATTATGTTGTAGTTTGAAATGGCTCTTTATTTTCCTATTGAAAGAAATGAATGCAATGTAAATATAGTCAATCCTCATTATTCACAGTAGCTCTGTTGTTTAAAGCTGCCATGAACACTGAGTAAGCAAATGGAGAACCATTGCTTCTAGGGGAAATATAGGGTTGGGTTCTTGCAACATCTGGTCATACCTTTTTTCATCCAATCGATATATAAACTTGCTTTATTTGTGTTTCTGTTTGACGACACCTTCCTTAGAACATATTGTTGATTCATTAACATTGAAGTCAAGGTCAACAGCACTATAGCTCATGCCTGATCAAAGCTTATCTAACACACATATTTTCTCCACAAGGCACATAACAGCTTCTTTGTGCTTGGGAACACAAGGAAACACTTCAGCATCATGCTTGGGAGAGAGACATCTTGAAAAGTGAAAACATCCACAAAAAGCCCCCAAAATGCAAAATAAACCAACAAATAAATAAATAAATGAAAACATGGCCCTAAATAGATCACGAATGGACATGTTTTTATAGGATGAGAACTGACACAAGAGAGCAGGACATTGCCTTGTTCGACCTCAGCTGGGAATGTGAGCTTCAGGTGTCTCTCTGAGAGCAGCTGTAGGTGAATGATAACAAAAGCACCATGAGTGTTGATGCTGGGACTACAAGTACATTTTAGTGAGAAGGGACATTTGCAGATACAATTTCTGACCATAATGAAGGATCAACTGTACCTGTTAATTGTTAATACTTTTAAAAACATATATATTTCCTTGTCCAGCTGGCGTTGCTCAGTGGTTGAGCATTCACACCTATGATCCAGGAGGTCACATTTCTATTCTTAGGGCACATGCCTGGGTTGTGGGGTCAATCCCTGGTGGGGGGCATGCCGGAGGCAGCCAACTGAAGATTTTCTCTCATCATTGATATATCTATCTCTCCCTCTCCCTTCCTAACTGAAACCAATACACATATATATTTTTAAAATATATGTATATATATATTTCCTTTTTAGAAAGTTTTCTTACATCTCAAATCTCAGAGTGATAAATATATTTTTGGATCATATGATACCATTAATATTTTTTCTTAAACATCCATCTTTATTCATTTTGCACTAATTAACATGTTTTCTAGAGAATTTCCCTTTTGAGAAATAAAATTTCTTGCAGATGCTTACTGCAGTAATTCACAAATTATATGATGGAAACTTTAATTTTTTGGACATTATGATCCATTTAGTCTTATATTTTACAGTATTCAAGTTTAAAGAAATACAAAAATAAAACATATCTGGGGGTACTGGATAGCAGCCTGTTTAACATTAAAAATTTGGGAGATTTCGTTAAAATGTTGGGTTCCTGACCCTTCTTAAATATTGAATGTGTAATCACTGGCATGTACACATGAAACTAAAATAATATTGTATGTCAATTGACAAACAAAAAATACTGAATGCTTGAATAACTCCAGATTTGCTGCATAGCTTCAGTTTGCCACAGGCAGATAACGACTACCTAACTTATACCCAAAATATATCCCAAACATGTCCTATTGTTCTCTATTATCAATAGTTTCTCTATTATCAATAAGTTTCTAAGCCAGTAAATTAGCATCTTTCCCTGTTGATTTTTTTAACTAAGGATAATATTGTCTGCTACCCATTTCTTTATCAAAGGGAGAAAGTGAAAGGCAGATCAATGGTTTTTATGAGACAGCACCACTGATTTGTATGAACTGCTTGTCCCCTCTGAGCATTGAAGTTGTAATTTCAGGAGCTTCCAATTATTTTAGCCCTGTCAGGATTAGTTATCTGCATTGCTCATTCACGGAAAATGAATTAATCCAGCCGGCTCACCAGGGCCTCAGTGGGCGTGCGTGTGTCCTGAAGTAATGGATAACACACCCAAATTCACAGTGAATCCGATTCCCTTCAGTGCCCAAGTCAGCAAGGTGTGTTGATGGCTGGGCCACAGAGTACCGTTTAGTGTTTTGCCTGACAGGACCCAACCACTGTAGCAGATAGGAGAAAGTACATTATGTCACAATCTGTATACATTCTGAGCTTTAGGGACCATATTTTATAGCTGAGGTAGAAGAGTCACCCAAAGGTGTGTGAAATTAAACCCAAAATAAGGTGAAGCCGTAATGGCCTGTATCGCCTGCATAAACTCACAGCTTCCTAAGCATTGTGGAGCATTCCCTCTTACTAATGTGGACAGTTTGTCTTTTCTTCAGTGTTATGTAAATTACCATGACAGCAGGGCCTCAGAAACAAGTTCCTAAATCAAATTGCCATATTTTAGCCTATGTGGTATTAAAATTTGGCTCCAACACAGTGTTTTACTTGGAACTAGAAACGAAGCTTAACTGAATAATAATGAAAAAAAAAAAACACAGCTGAAATTACTGTTAGGAATAATTAATATCAAAAGGCATTCTGGGGGCTTTCATGAATGTCTGATTTCTTTCCTCATCTGTGGAATATTTACTTAGGATTTACAATTTCAAATAGGCTTTTCCCTAAAAGAAACCTAGATTTTGTATGGTCAAAAGCTGTAGAGCTATTTTCAGTAATAGCTATTTTATCATAGAGAAGTCAAGTCTAATTTATTTGATTTTCTAATTAAAAAATAAATAAAATAGCTTCCATATAGATTTCCTACAAATATATTTTATGCTAGTTTTCAGAAATTGCTTATTACACCTCAGATGTATCAGAGCTATAATCCTGCTCAGAGGTAGATCACTCTGATTTTATGATACCCTATGGGTAATTGTGTGTGTGTGTTACCACTCAGGGAGTTGGGGGCAACCTCAATGGTTTTCTTTTTGCATTTTCATGTTGAATAATGTGATTTTTAAAATTACTAATATTTCCCTGAATTTTGTGCAAGTGAGCTAGCCACATGATTAGGCAATCACAACTCATCATATATTATAGTTTTTCATGAAATAATACAATAATAAAAATATATAGCAGTAAAGCTATCTTTGTTCTTCATTGAGTAATATAAAATATCAATAACTATCTCAAGTTAGGGTAAAATTGCTTAGCTAAAATGTGCCTGAAACTTAGTAACTTTAGTCTGAGATAGGTAAGTTTTTCTTAAATATATTCAATTAAAAGGAAAACGTATATTTTGTATTTAAACTCATGCTAAAGTTAAATATTTTAGTCTTTTACTTTTAAGCAAATAAATCCAGTATGACTGTAGTAAAAATATTTAATGTTTTAAACTGTGTATTCTTATAGAACCTCCCAGTGGTAATATTTATATAAATGCATGCCACTAAGTCATGCCTACTTCTGCACCCTTAGAGAGTAGCCTGCATTATACTAGGTATGGTTTTGAAGGAAAATAAGAACAATAGAATTTTCTTTGGCCAACTATGTTTATATCAGTTTAAAAAGTGTTTATTGTGCCAGAAATACAAGGTGAAACAATGCAGAGTCAGTACCTAAGAAAGCTTAAAGACCACAGGGAAATTGGTCCAATAGAGAGTTCATCCTATATAATACAAGCCCAGCGACTGAAATGGCTGAACGACCAGAAATCAGAATGACCAGAGACCAGAACAACCACAGCCCCGTCCCCCAGCAAGTGGTTAGGGGTGATCAGGCAGGCAAGCGAGTGGTTAGGGAAGATGAGGCAGGCAGGTAGAGCCCCACAATCAATTGCCTCAAAGAGGGAGATCCAGGTTGCCCTCCTCACCCTGCAGGAGGGATGTTCGATGGGAGACACTGGCGAAGGTGGACGCTGCAGGGAGGGGTTAGTTCCATGGCGGCTCCTGAGCAGGCAAGGTGCCTGCAACCTGGCCCTGCCCAGAGATCGCTGCCTCCGCCTGCGGCTTCTGCAGGGCTGGATTGCCACTCCTCCTGCTACAATGCCTGAGCAGATTCCAGACCCTTCCTTGACTGGGGGCCCGCTGACCAGACTCCCCAGCTCGGCCCTGACTTCAGAGGAACTGAAATACACTGACAGCCACAACATTGGAGTTATGATCGCCCCTTTGCACTTCCTGGAGGTGAAACTGGGCAAGAGGCCTCAACCCGTGAAAAGTGAGCTAGGCGAGGAAGGGGAGCAGAGAAAAAAGTGCTGTGAAAAGAACAAAGTGGTGGCAGTCCAATGATGGAACAAGAGGATGGAGCGGATGGAGTTAATGCAGAAGGAATCTGAATGGCTGGAGCTCATGAATGAGGAGCTGAAAACCCAGATGGAGGAGCTGAAGCAGGAGTGGAAACAGCTCATCCTGTCGTTCAACCAGCATCGCCCCAATGGCATCATCAGGACTGACAGCATTAAGACCCCCGACTCAGAAGGCAACCCACTGCTGGAACAGCTAGAGAAGTGACCATGGGCTAGGAGGAGGAAGAGCAAGAGGAGGAGATGAGGAGAGGGGGAGGAGGAGGATCCCAGAGGTCTCTTTCTTGCTGCATGAAAAACTCTTCAATGAAGCTCAGTACAGCCAGCATCGGCCAAGCTTTTCTGTGAAACTCAGATCAGCCCCTCCCTCCAGGTGAAGAACCCCAGGCTGATGAAACCTAGGACCAAGTTCTGAGACCAAGGTAGTCCTGAGGGGGGCCTGTTCTGCCTGGGACCAGGCTTGCAGGAGGCAGGACAAAGGCTCTGGGCTAGAGAGAAGCCCAACCAGACAGCCGTGGGCACTTCTCCAGCCTCTCCACTAGGGCACCCACCCAAAAGACTTCCGAGCAGCCAGGAAAAGCCATGAGTTGCAAACAAAATTAGACTGAGTATGGAACTCAGAGTGAAACTGCATTCTGCCTGCCCCTAGCCCTGACTCTGACCCTGACCCTGATCCTGATGCAAGGCTGGAGAAGGGCACAGTACGAGGCCCTGCTGTACCCACTAACCATGGTCCAGCTCAGTCCTGCTGTGGTGGCAGCCGGGGCGCACCCTCACCGGCTCTGCTGGAGTTGCTGTGGGCACGAGGCACGGGCGCCCTTCCAAAGCACATACTCACTGAATGTTTACAAACTAGCTATCCTGGCAGGGCTTTCAACTGCACATGTTTTTTATACTTTCTTTTTTTAATATTTTTTACAAAAAAAAAGATTTTATACAAGCAATATATAAATGGATTTCTATAATCACTCGATGTGATACAGTATAAATATGCCATGGTTTGTTTGTTATGAACATATATTCATCAGTTATGGCTGTTGTATATTACTTCTCAATACTGTAGTCTCTGGGTTTTGGGGGTGGCAGGGGCGGGGGTGCGGTGCATTTTCATCCTGGTAAACCCTTCATAGTACTCAGTTCTCTATTGCTCAGTAATACAGAACACTTATTTGCTTTTAATAAAAAAAAGGGGGAGGGGCCCAGGCTACCTGGCCAGTGGCTCTGCAGCAGGTGGGCGGGGCCTCACTCTGCAGGGTGATCGATCTCGGGGCACTGCCATTGATTGCCCCACAGAGGGATGCCCAGGCCACCAGCCAGTGATTCTGTGATGGGTGTGTGGGGCCAGCCAGCGATCACCCCACAGAGGGAGGCCTAGGCCAGCCAAGAGATCACACCCCACGCCTATCACCCACAGAGGGAGGCAACTGGTGGTGGGGAGCGGGGGCCAGCTCTGCACAGTTGGCAAGCAGTGGGAGCAGTGGGGGCGGGGGCAGGTTCAGCTGCCAGTAGCCGGGGGAAGGAAAGCCCAGATAGGCCCTGATCTCAGGCCAGGACTAGTGACCCTACCCGAGGAGTCCTAGATTGCAAGAGGATGTAGGCTGGGCAGAGGGACTCCTTCCTCACTGAGTGCATGAATTTTCATGCACTGGGCCTCTAGTTTCCATATAAGATGAGAGGGGATGCAGAAATGTGTGCAAGGGTGCCATGACCAACAAGCAGGGGTGTTTCCTATACTGAAGTTTTTCTGGTAGGTGAGGCTTAAGGGATGTTAAACTAGATTTTTAAAATAGCTGTTTGTTCAAGGAAATGAGCATAGCATGAGGGAAGGCACTAGGTGAAGTTAGCAAGGGATTTAGTCATTTCACAGTCATTAGCACATAAAGAGAAAGATGAACTAAAATATGAGGGTGTGGGAGAAGGCAGGAGGTCTGCCATTGAGGGCCTTGCAGGCCATGCTGAAGAGCTTTCAGGAGAAAAAAAAAGTTTATTTTGGAAAGATCTTTCTGTGTGGAGGATATATTCAAGGAAAATTATACTGGGAGATGGAAATTGTCCGTTAATGATGTTGATACAATAGACAGTGTGTGAGATGATGGTAACCTGTTGGTAGTACATGTAAAAAGTAAGCTTTGTGTTTGAAAATTATAGACATGCTGAATTTCACAGGACAGTGAACTGACTGAAGGTAGGTGTGTGAGGAAGGGAGGGGCTAAATAAAGTCCCAGATCTCTGTCCTGAGAACAGGAACAGTGGGGCCAGAGAAAGAATTACAGGTTGGACAAGTTGAGTTAGATATGCCTGTGGAAGGTCCATGTGGATTAGTCATCCGGGTAATTAGATATTGGAGTCCAAATTTTATGGGCAAATGAATTGAGACTTCTCTAATATTCTCATTCTAGTATGTCTTGTCAAGCACTTAAGAGCAAAACAACACATTGTAAGGAGAAATATTGCATAAAATGTGAGATGCTGACCTTCATGAAGGGGCTTTTAAGGTTTTTGATTTTTTCTTATTTTTTTTTAAGTAGAAGTGATTTTCAGACTCTCTAGATAATTTTTAAAGGATTTAAATATAGATAACAGTATAGTGATCACCAGAGGGAATAGGGAAAGGGGAAGTAGAAGAAGGTAAAGGGGGGATAAATGGTGATGGAAGGAGACTTGACTTTGAGGTGAATACGCAATACAATATACAGATGAAACCTGTATATTGTATGCCTGGAACCTATATAATCCAATAAAACTTTAAATAAATAAATAGGTGAATAGATAAAATAATTTAGAGAAGGCTCATTTGGTACTGTTACTCTAAATTAGCTGCTATGAACATTTTTAAATCTATTTAACTATTTATTTAGGTCTAAACCACAGTTACTACTGAAATAAAACGCAGTGGGTTAGAAGAAAAAGACCAGATCCTAACTGTGTGCAGAAAAGATGAGATAGACAGTGTCTCCCCAGAGTTAATGTCTGTCAAGTACATATTACCAAGTCAAATAATAATATTATGAATTTTTCCTATCAGCATAAAAATGTAATTTAATATTCTCATTCTTTTGATCTGACAATTAAAATCTATGATATATGAGTAGTTGTAGTACTTCAATGTATTTAATTAGTAATCAGTAATCCCTTGAATAAATAATAATTATTAGTTTTCAAAACTCATGGTTTATGCAAAAACACTTGACTAAAATGAAAAGTGTTTAAATCATAGCAAATAATTGTGAAATAGATTACTAAGAAACATTTTATTTTAAGTTTTTATTTCTTTCAGTAATTGATTTATTTGTGTGGATGAATATATCATAGAGATGCATAACAATTACATTTATTTGTAGCAAATGTATCCTTTGCTTTATCAAAAGCAAATTAACAGGCAAACAAACAAACAAAAACCTGCTGGCTCCTCAGGACTATTCTATAGTAAAAGGATAGGGGCTCCTTGGAAAAATGGCTGATTCCAGATCTGGGGAAGGGGAAATGCAAGATGAGCTTGGAGAATCTTGAAGTGCCAAAAATTCAGAGAAAGACGAGAGAGAGGAGAAACGAGGAGGGGTGAAGGCAGAGGAGCAGGAGGAGGGAAAGTATAGAGGAACCCATCTGAAAGAGCTCCCAACTGCTAAAGCTAGAATGGTTTTAACAATGACATATTGGATTAAACTCAAAAAATGCAATGAAGATGAATAAATCTGTAATGCTATAAATAAATAATTAAATGAATGAATACATGCATGCATGAATGAATGATTGAATGACTAGAACACACTTTTCTTACAAAAGAATTCCAAGTAACATATATAGATACTTCCCGTTCCAGGAGGTGCAGATTAATTCCCCTTACCTTGATTATGGGCTGGGCTATGGTGACTAATTTCCACAGGAAAGAGTACAGAGAGGAAAAATAGTGACTTTACAGTAAAGAAATTAAGCAGACATCAATCTCATCTACATCACTAGTGAGAAGTCATGTTCAAATTGTGCTTGCCCCAATGGGAGATGATAAGAAGGATACCACAATTTGTGGTGTTTTTCCTAAACAACAGAGACACAAGTCTAGTCCTAAAAAAACAACAACAAAAAAACCCAAAAAACTTCATACCAACCCAAGCTGAGGAAGATTCTACAAAATACCAGACAGGTAGTTCTTGAAGGGTTAAAGTTATGAAGGATGAGGAAAGACTGAGAAAATGCTACAGATTAGAGGAGGCTGATGAAACAGGATGACTGAATGCAATGTGAGAATCTTGATTGGATCCTGGAATAGAAAAAAAAAATGACATTTGTGAAAGGTAGTCTGTATTTCAGTGAATAGCATTATCCCTAAGTTAATGTCTTAGATTTGACAAATGTACAGGTTGTGGAAAATGTTAATGTTAATGTTAGAGGAAGTTGGGTAAAGGATATATGTAACTTGGTGCATGAAGGTCCAAAAAACATATTAATCAGCTATAATATACAGGTTTCCTACATTATAAATATTGTTATATATGGTTATATGTCATAACCATTCCCATAATATAAATATTTACATTATAAATATTGGACCATCATTATACATTTTGAAATATAACCAAATGAAATTATATTCTCCTCTCTCTCCCTCCTTCATATATATCCGTGGTTCTCAACCTTTCTAATGCCGTGACCCTTTAATACAGTTCCTCATGTTGTGGTGACCCCCAACCATAAAATTATTTTCATTGCTACTTCATAACTGTAATGTTGCTACTGTTATGAATCCTAATGTAAATATCTGTGTTTCCCGATGGTCTTAGGTGACCCTGCTAGTGGTTCTCAACCTGTGGGTCGTGACCCACAGGTTGAGAACCACTGCTGTAGAGCTTAAGACCATTGGAAAAAAAATATATTTACATTACGATTCATTAACAGTAGCAACATTACAGTTATGAAGTAGCAACGAAAAAAATTTTATCGTTGGGGATCACCAGAACATGAGGAACTGTATTAAAGGGTCGCAGCATTAAAAAGGTAAAGAACCACTGATATATATGTACATATGCGTTTCTGTACACATACATATATACACACATATATGCACATATAATTCATGGGTTATTCCATAAACTAGATAGATAAGTAAATGTATAAAATCTAGAAGGATACACACCAATATATTACTCATTAACATTGGTGACTCTTGTGTTAGGGCATTTTCTATTACATTTTTAAATTTCTTATCAACAATAAGCATCCTATATAATAAAAGCCTAATATGCTAAGTGTCAGGTTGGCCTGTTGGCCATTCAACCAATCAAAACGTAATATGTTAATTGATATGCTAAGGCCACTCAACTATTCGCTATGACATGCACTGACCACCAGGGGGAAGATGCTCCAACCTGTAGGTAAGCTTGCTGCTGGGGTCTGGCTGATTGGGACTGAGTGAGACAGGCCTGACATGCCCTGGAGCCCTCCCATGGTCCCTCCCTTGCTGGCCAACCTCCCGTGTTCCTCCCTGGCCCCGATCATACGCCAGTGGGGTTCCTCAACCTGCAACCCCTCGCAATCCATGACCCCTCAGGGGATGTAGGAGAGCTGGTTTGGGCCTACTCCCACAGGCCAGGCTGAGGGACCCCACTGGTGCACGAATTCGTACACTGGGCCTCTAATGTATTATATATATATATATATATATATATATATATATATATATATATATATATATATATATTAAATATAGCAAAGGTATTTTTAAATATTAAAATCTGTAGGTGGTAAAAACTTCTCCAAAATATCTTATCCAAATTCATAAAGTAGACTATGTAACAATGAAAAAAACAAAACAAAACCAAGAAGCTTTCTACCATGTTATTTGATGAAGTGGGCTCATTACCAGCTCTCAGAGTTATTGTTAGAAACAAAATTGTGGAAGCACTATGTTATTTTGCATTCACTTTTTGACTAGCTATTATTGTTGTTCAGATTGCTTAAACAGTTCCACCATGCAGGTTTAATCACTGCACAGAAAGCTTAATTCTAGGGAGTGATAAGCAATCAGGGTAATGGGGCGAAAAATGGTGGCTTGTCCCCAAATAACCACAACATATTATTAGATGTCAAATAAAATCTTAATGTATTTTTTGTAGGAAATAAAACTAAATTCTGGGTGTTTCAATACCTCAGACTCTCTTAAAAGTGTATGGTATGTGTTTATGCATATATTGTATATCATAAATTATCTCCAGGAATTTTGTAATTTCAAGGTCAACTCTAAAATCATAGCCACACACTGATGTTGTGAAAGCAAATAACCCATTGAAAAAAGATTACCTTGATTATATAATGAGAGAGAACCGAGTTGCAAAGCATTTTGTCAGTTTTTCCACTAACCACTGACCACTGACCATTGTAAGATGAGGCTTGGTGGCTTGAATAGCATCCCTTCATGTTTTTGTTAATATCCTAGGAATGACTGTCTGAAGAAAAAAAACAAAAAACAAAAACCATTCCCATCCTTTCTGTCACTTTTTCTTTGCTCTAAATGCAAGGAAGAGAGACATCAACATTTGCATAAGTCACTATTCTATACCTAAAACTGAATATAGATTTTGATTTAGGAGAAGATAAAGGAGGGATAAATTCTTCTTTCTATTTAAGCTTAGAGAACATGAATGGAGAATATGTTATGTTAATTAATATATATTGAAGGTGTATAAAACCATGATGTGTTGTTGTTCAACTGTCACTGACATAAAATTGAGTGCCGAGATTTACTTTCTAGAATTCAGAATTTATCCCTTCCTTCTGAATTTTCCCTTATTAAATTTTCAAGACAAAAAGTAATATCTACTATCTACTGGATTATCATCATCAGATTTCACTTTTTCTTCCTTTTATCTTTCATCCCAGATGATAAGATATTTTACTTGGAATTCATCTGGGACAGAATAGTTGATTAAGCTCAAGTCTAATTGGTTTTGCGGTGCCAGCAGAAACCAAAATTGAATGGCTGTGTTTTCCCCCTAGTAAAATAAACCTCTGTGATTCATAGTCTCAGAGAAGAGAATTCTGTAGATTAAGAACGTCTTTTTATTGACAGTAAAGAACAGATTATTAGAATTATAACTTAAATGTCAAAGTTAAAATTTTCTCTCTGAACTTTTTAGAATGCAGAAATTCTCTAAACTATTTTTAAAAAATGCAAATGTTTGATATAATGGGGTAAACATTTTTAAAGAATTTAAAATCTATCAATGATTTGAAGGAAGAACATAGATTTTCTTTCTTTTTAATTTTTAAATTTAATTTTATTATATATTTTTAAATTTTTATTGAACTTATTAGAGTGACATTGGTTAATAGATTGTACAAGTTTCAGGTGTACAATTCTATTGTATTGTGTTCATCACCCAAAATCAAGTCTGATTCTGTCACCCTTACCCCAAATTCAGAGGCAGTATTGTGATTCTAAATTAACTAGAGGTCCAGTGCACTCAGAGTGGGGGAATCCCTCAGCCCAGACTACACCCTCTTCCAGTCTGGGAGCCCTGGGGAACGGGCCTATGCCATCAGTCGGACATCCTCAGTGCTGCCACGGAGGCAGGAGAGGCTCCCACCACCGCTGCTGGCTTCTGGCTGAGCAGTGCTCCCCCTGTGGGAGCACACTGACCACCAGGGGCCAGATCCTGCATTGAGCACCTGCCCTCTGGTGGTCAGTGTGTGTCATAGCAACTGGTTGTTCTGCTGTGTAGTCGATTTGCATATTAGCCTTTTATTATCTATATATATAAAAGCCTAAGTGAGCATCGCAACTGAATAGACGACCAAACAGGCTGCATCGGGCGACTAGACTGGCAGGGGGGTTAGTGAGGGGTGATCAAAAGACTTAGCAGCAGGTTGCATGGGGCGACTAGGCCAGCGGGCGGGGGGGGGCAGTGAGGGGTGACCAGGCTGGCAAGGGCGGGGGCTGTTGGAGGCGACCAGGCTGGCGGGGGGGGGGGGGGACAGTTGAAGGCAACCAGGCCAGCAGGGGGGGCAGTGAGGGGTGACCAGGCTGGCAGGAGGGGCAGTTGGGGGTGACCAGCCAGCAGGGGTGTGGGCAGTTAAGGGCGATCTGGCAGGCAGGCAGGTGAGCAGTTAGGAGCCAGCGGTCCTGAATTGTGAGAGGGATATCCGACTGCCAGTTTAGGCCCAATCAGGATGTCTGCCCTAAACTGGCAGTCAGACATCCCCCGAGGGGTCCCGGATTGGAGTGGATGCAGGCTGGGCTACGGGGAAACCTTCCCCCCCCCCATGCACGAATTTTGTGCACCGGGCCTCTAGTATAGGATAATGTCTTATTATGGGCAGGGCCTCTAATTCAATTTTTTTAGGTAGCAAAGGGAGGGGCAGAATTTTCACTTGAGCCTGAAGCTAAAATTGCCCTTAGCTCAAAAATCTGCATACCACTGAGACATATCTTGGTGATGCTCATTCTATTATGTGTATAAGTATTGGGAACCGTCTTATCTCTTTAGTGAAAGGAACCTTTTGTTATGTTACAATGACTAACTTTATCTCATGAGTTGTGTATTGGCTTCAAGCCTGTATCCAGTTCATGCAGCAATTTCAGCTCTTCTGTTCAGTATTTACCTGGCATATCTTTTATTTTATTTTCTCTAAATATTTCTAGATTTTTATGTATTAGATAGGAATAGCCCATGGACACAGACAATAGTCTGGCAAAGGCCTGGAAGGGGGTGTGCAGAGTGGAGGAAATCAATGGGGGGAAAAATTAAAACAAAGGCACACCTGTAATACTTTCAACAATAATGATACATTTTAAATAAAGGAAAATAACTTAGTTGAAAAGAGTTTTATGTGAAATAATATAAGTAATTGCTCTACACTGTACTTTATATTCTTAACTCCTCTCAAAGAGATATTAATTGACCCTATATTCACTTAATATTAATTTACCCTATGTTCACTGACTGCAGGACTGACTTCCGCTATGCCGACCCAGCATTGACTGCCACGGGGGCTGCAATCAGACCCTTCTTTTCTATCCTGGCCTCTGTCCGGGCCTGATCGCAGCCCCCTTGGCAGTCAGTGCTGGGTCGCTGAGGCACCCCCAGTGTGGCAATCAGTGCTGGGTTGCCCTGGCGACCCAGCACTGACTACAGGACTGACTTCTGGTGTTCGGTCGAGCCCCCAGTCATTTTGAATGTTATGGACCTTGGCTCTTTATATATATATAGATTAGAGTTATCCAGTTTGACTAGGTTCTCGATGATTTCAAATTAAAAGCCAAATAAGTGGATTTAAAAAATAATTTTAATGACAAAATTCTAATTATGAGAAGTAAGCTTCTATTTGTATTCAAAGCTTGATCCTTGGATTGGAAAGGCACTAACCAATATGGCATAATAAATTAGATCATTCCATTTCCATTTCAGAGGTACATTAAGTAGCTGCTATAAAACAATCCCCACCATCAACTTCTTTTGAGGATGTTGACAAAATTGTTTATACTTCTAAAAACTTCATATAACTTTGTCTTCATTGAAATTCCCTAAAATCAAATTAGAACTTTTATAGTCACAATATAGACTAGATATTTGTTCTCTTAACTTATTTATGGCTAAGGATCACTGTAGTCAAAAAGATGAGTAGCCAGATTTTCCATTCTAAAGTCAGGGAGCTAACATGAAATTGCAGACAGATGTGAAGCCCAGGAGCAAATGGTAAAAAGCTTCTTTAAGTTCAATTAGCTATAGACTCAGAGTACTACCATGAAGTTTACTCAAAATGTAGTAAGATATAAAAAACATTAGAAGGTGAATCTATCACCAAACTCTGAATTCAAGTGCTTTCATTATTTTGTCAAAGGAAAGCTAATTTGTGAGTAGAATGTGTATTTTAAAATCATAAAAATTAGCCTTATTTAAAAAGGAAGACATTAAGATTTCATTATACTGCAGGAATTAAAATTTTTACTTATTTCAAATAAACTCTAGAGTCCCACGTAAAAAATTGAAGTATATAAATCATTGATGTTATTTATGTTAGTCAACATAATTAAAATTGAAGGTCATTATTTTTAAATGCATTTTTATTGATTTCAGAGAGGAAAGGAGAGGGAAAGAGAGATAGAAACATCGATGATGAGAAAGACTCACTGATTGGCTGCCTCCTGCACACCCCCTACTGGGGATTAAGCCCCCAACCTGTGCATGTGCTGCAACCAGGAATCCAATTGTGACCTCCTTGACTTTTTGGTTCATATGTAGATACTCAACACTGAGCCACAGGGGCAGGGCTGAAGACCATTTTTTATGGCTACTTCCAATACAATTCACACAGGACACACAATCAATCAAAAGAAGAAATAGGACAAGAATCCAGGACTCCATATTTCTCAAAATAAAGCACTTCTTTCTTATTTTTTTCTGTGCAGACAATGGTTGGAAATAGATTTACTTCACACTGGATGGCAACACACAA
Organism: Corynorhinus townsendii; assembly: GCA_026230045.1. Taxonomy (NCBI): domain Eukaryota; kingdom Metazoa; phylum Chordata; class Mammalia; order Chiroptera; family Vespertilionidae; genus Corynorhinus; species Corynorhinus townsendii. Next base: position 136,641,290 of record JAPDVU010000004.1, read on the forward strand.
AAACTGAACTATAATGTGTTTGTTTGTTTTTCTTATTTCAGGGGCTGATGTTATCAACTTTGATGGCCATGTTGTGTTGCCATATAGATTCAGAAACAAGAAGATGAAAACACTGAAAGATGTCATTGCCTTGAAATTTAAAACCACCGAGAGTGAAGGGGTGATCTTACATGGGGAAGGACAGCAAGGTGATTACATTACACTGGAACTGAAAAAAGCCAAATTGGTCTTCAGTTTAAACCTAGGTATGTTCCAACTTTTGGCTCATTCTTTCCATTTATTAATATTTCCATTAGAGAAGTATTAATGTTGTTTAACCATTAAAATGTAAATTATAAAAAAAGTTTACATTGTTATTGATTCAGTTTAACCCACAGTGGTTTGTATATATTGGCATACTTATTCATTCAAAAATATTTGCAAAACACCTGTATTATACAAGGTGTATATTAGCATCTGAATACAGTAGTGAACAAATAGAGAAGAACCTTGGGTTCATAAAATTTATGACCTAGTGGAGGAGTAAAATAGTGTCTTGTATGTTATTATCTTAAAATAACTAAATCAAAAGAAATGATGTCAAATAGTAAGTATAGCTGACCTTTGAACAACATGCAAACCCTCCCACAGCAGAAAATCCACATATAGCTTTTGACTAGAGTCAGTTCTTTGCATAAGCAAATTCAACCAACCATGGATTTTTAAAAACAGTATTTTCTGTTGCAGGTTGGGAATCTGAGGTAGGGAATCCAAGGTTGGAATTTAATGTTAGGAATGCTAAAATTTGTTTTTTATTCATGATTGGTTGAGTCCAGGCATACAAAGAGTTGACTGCATTCAATGAGTAAAAACTTCATATAAGTGAGCCCACCAAGTTCAACCATAGTATGAAATCAATTAAATGGGCTAATATAATACTGCAGAGGTAAGAGGGGTCAATATTAGAATATGTACTGAGAAAGGTCATCTACAAGATGTTCAAGTTGCTATCAATGACAAAAGATAACCATGGGAGAAGAGCTTTTAAAGGAAGCATTCACTTCAGACAGAGCCGTTCCTTGCTGTTCCTTGAGCAAGGAAGAGGGCATAGAGGCAGTGAGTAATTGAGAAAGAAGATGAAATACAAAAGTTAGGAATTGTTCAAATCCTGTAAGGACCTGGCGAGCAGGGGTGGGGGACCGTTTTTCTGCCAAGGGTCATTCAGATATTTATAACATCATTTGTGGACCATACAAATTAATCAACTTAAATATTAGCCTGCTATATTTGGGGAAAAGATTAAACTAACTCATATGTAATGCGTTGACAGGGCTAGACTAAATGATTTTACAGGCCTTATGCAGCCCATGAGAGGAACATTCTCCACCCCTGCTGTAGAGCATGGCACAGGGTTAGATACTATTTTTAAGCATGGGAAGTTTACTGAGACCTCTATAAAGATAATGGTTCCATCCACATGAGAGTTGAAGATGGACTCCTCAGGTATAAGGCGAGCTGGCTCTGTCTTTCAGAAGGTGGCTGTCAGTGGAGATGCTGAAAAATGGGTCTACTGTGGAGATGATTTTAGTGGCATTTTCAGCATGATTTGTAATGAATTGGGTGTTTAGTATGAAAGGAAGAGATTAAGTAAAAGGTAATTTATAGGATACAACTGTGGTGCCAATAGATGTTAAATGCCATTTTCAGAACTAGAGAAAGTTCTGTTTTCTCTGTAGAGGAACATTAGTTTAGGGGATCATTAGTTTCCTAGACATTTCCTCTAGGAACTACGGATTGGAGTTCTGTTTGGACAGGGTGCATTTTAGGTGCTGATTGATAATCATCAAAGTTGAGATTTCTCTTTGGCATGCCTGAGATTGACAGGAGAAAGTGCTGTTTGGAGACTAAGAAGGGGGCAATGGATAGGAGGAAATAAGAATATGTGATGTCAGAGACGAAGAAAAGAAAAATTGGTGGTTACTGTGTTGAAGTCTCTTAAAATGTCACATAAGAAGACAGAAAAGGGAGATTACTGCTTAGCAACATAGAGGTTACTGGTGATTTACTCTCAAGAATAATATGCATGTAATATAAAAAAAAACTGTCTGGAAAGAAATAGACCACACTCGTTACAGTGGCGGACATAGGTGCTAAATTATTCACAATATTCTCTACTCTTATTATTGAACATGTATTTATGTGTTACCTAGGAGAAAAATTAGCCCTAAATAATTTTTGAAACAAGGTTCAATAGGAGTTAAGAAGACAATATACAAATGATGTATCAGAGAGAATTATATATTTAAAACCTATATAATTTTAATTAAAAAGAATGAAGTTAATAAGGAGGAAATGGGGAGAGAAACCCAGGAAAAAAATGTAAGTTATTTTTTAAAATACACACAGACAGCAACTGGATTATATCTTTAAGTTTATATTTTCACACTTTTCTCTTAAAAATGTGAAACATGCAGAGCCACTATGCTTTTATAAAGGTGTGACATTACATTACTGTTCTGAAACAAGTAATTGCTCATATGACCACACACACACACGCACGCACACACGCACACACACGATCAGTACCATCAAGATCAGTACCATTTCCCTAGATAGCAGTTTACTTAAGGACTTTTATTGACTGACTAAAGTTTATGGCTGCCATGGAAACAGTCACTCATTCACTGTCCCTTTTTAAGGCCATTACCTAAATGTCAGGTACATCTAGAGCTGCTGCTTAGTCTTCTAGTCTAACTACTTAAATAAAACTTAATGTAGCCTTTCACCTGGAATGATCATTTCTTTTCTTCGCCCTTCCTCCTCCACGTGCACCCACAATAATCATATTTGATTTCATCACCAAAGGAAGAACATTTGATCTAGGAAATCCATAAAAAATGTCAGATATAGCTATCATTAGAATCTTAAATATGGAGAAAACGGGAAATAATTATTCATGCATTCCGGTGTTTTTCTTATTTTATGATTTTCATTCTGAGACAATATTATATTTTTATAGCATTTATTTTTGTCTGACCATAAAAAGTAATATTTCATTACACAAAATAGAAAGTGGTATAAAGTACATAAACAGCATCCCCAGATGACCTTAGCAAACATTTTGAATTCTCACAGCCTTTCCCTTTTATTTGTAGTCTTATTTCTATGGAGATCTTATTTCAAAACTAGCTTAAAGCTATATATATATTTTTGCAAGTTTTTATTTTAAAGTATAACTTCTATACTTTTCCATGTCATAAATATTATGTTGTGCTTAAGATTATAGTATTTGGATTCAGAGGAAATTGACAATTGTAATGCTGTATTTTCTTGACCAAAAATAACACTAACCTCAGTAATAACAGACTGTTAACAGGTACTATTTAACGAATATTCACTAAAGGCCAGGAAGTGTGCTAGGGTCTTTGCATGTACTAAGTAATGTAATCCCCACAGCAACCTTGTAAAGCAGGTACTATTATTTTCCCTTTTTTACATCTAAAGAAACAAGAGACCCAGAGAAGTTGTCAACTTGCCCAGCAACCTTGAACATTAGAAGCTAGGCCCTCTGGCTTCAGAGCTCATGGGACACTGACTTCAACAGGAACCTAATTTTTTTAAGCTCATTATTTTTAAGGGAACAGATATTTTCATCTTTACTAGCTTTTATGTACTTTGAACATAAAACTTTTTAAGTACAGTCACATGCTGGTTTTCCCTATAGCAACTTCAGTAGGCAAAGCATCAACCCATAGTGGGTTGTGTTTGTGTGTATGTGTGTGTGTGTGTGTGTGTGTGTGTGTGTGTGTGTGTGTGTGTGTTTAATTTTATTTTTATTGTTGAGAGTCTTACAGATGTTCCCCTCCCGCTCCCCCTTATGTTAGCCCCCCTCCACTGAGCTCCCACCCCACCCAGGCCTTCATGACACTATTGTCAGTGTCCATGGGCTATGCATATATGCATATACTAAATTCTTTGGTTAATCTTTTCCCAACACCCCTCCTCCTCCCTTCCCTCTGGATCTGTCAGCCTGCTCCATGCTTCCATGTCTCTGGACCTATTTTGTTCACCAGTTTATTTTGTTCATTAGTTCCATTTATAAGTAAAATCATATGGTATTTGTCTTTCTCTGACGTGCTTATTTCACTTAACATATAATCATCTCCAGGTCCATCCATGCTGTCGCAAAGGGTAAGAGATCCTTCTTTTTTTACAGCTGCATGGTATTCCATGGTGTAAATGCACCACAGCTTTTTTACCCACTCATCTGCTGATGGGCACTAGAGCTGTTAGTGTTTTAATGAAAGGTCTTCTTCTACCCAGAGCCATGGTGTCATCATCTTATTTCTTTTCCACTCCTGTGATGCAGGAAGCAACCAGCTTGGCCCCATATATGGCCACACGTCCGTGATGATGGGGAGCCTGCTGGATGATCACCACTGGCACTCCGTGGTCATTGAGCGTCAGGGCCGGAACATTGATCTCACGCTGGACAGGAGCGTGCAGCACTTCCGCACCAATGGGGAGTTCGACTATCTGGACTTAGACTATGAGGTGAGCTTGAAGACATATAAACTGTGATCAATGTCGAGTGGCTGCCTCAGTCTCTCACTTGTATTATTGCTAATTATGTGCCTTCCTACACCATTTTCATTTTATTCTCCAAAGAAAATTCAACTTGTAATTTCAATTAGTTTATTAACATGTCATTTTATTCTTTTATAAATTTCAAATAATAAATATTTGAAATATTTTTTAAATCTTGGTGCCAAAGTAACAATTTGAAGAGAAAGAAGTCTATCATGTTATCAAGATTATTTAACAAGTCCTGAATAAATTTAAGTTATGATCTTTCCATTTCTCATTCATTATAATATAAACTATTTTACTTCATAATACACAGTATTATAAACAAAGAGTTGCCTAATATTTATTACAAAATATTGAATAAGAAATCCTGAGTTCTGATTTATATTAAGCCATTTATAAACTTATAACTATTAATAGTTCTTTTGACAAGTTCTATTTTCTCAGATATAATTGTCACTAAAGGAATTAAAATAGATAATATTTTAAAGACATTGTCCTTAAATAAAAATGGCTATTTCTTATCCTCCAAATGCTCAAAGATTAAGGAAGCTATGATATTGGTCCAGTAAAATTATATATTCTCATAATATACAGGTAGGCATACCAGGTATTTTAATAAATTATTTGCAGAGCAATTCAACCTTTAAATGTCCATTCAAAAATGTTAATCATACATAGTAACAAGAATTCTGTAAGAACATAATAATCATAGCATAATGTATATTAAGAGAAAAGGCATATGCTAAAGGAACAAGCAACACATAGCAGTAAAATGAGCAGGATGAAATAGTAATCAGCCAGAGGTTTATGAACTTCTTAATTCACGGAACTCTTGATGTCTATTAACTTTTCACAGCCATCCTAGACCCTTCTATAGTGGTTAGGCCCAAATAATATAATGAATGTTTATGCCCTAAGAACTCAGCAGCCATTTGAAAAACAAAATACACATAAAATGAAAGGGCAAATTATAATTTTATTTTATTTTCATGATAGTAATTATTTACTAATGGGCTGTGTGCACCTGCACTGGGCAACTCCCCAGACATTGGAATCAGAGTTGACACTGCCACTCTCATTTTCTGTTCTACTTTCACTTTTCATGTGACACTGATTTTATCAGCACAATGTCCAAAACCTCAACTTCACAAAGACAGGACATCCTCAAAAGCAAAGTAGCAAGATGTTGGAGCAGTGAACTACCACAGCTAGTGTTTAACACAATGCCCAAAAGGTATCAGGGATTACTGTTTCTTTATAAAATGTAAAGTAAACCGTGGCACCTTTACCAGTTTGTGGTGTCACCACACTGTGCCTTGGCCCCAAGTTTTAACATTGAGTTATATACATACACATATATATATGTATCATCTATATCTATATCTACATCTACATCTATAGCTATAGCTATAACTACATCTACATCTGTATCTGTATATAAGTGAAAAAGTTAGGATTTACAACAGTGTTTTCTATTTTCTTGTATGTTTAAATACTTTCTAACTTCTGCACTGTGAGTATATTACACATATTCCTAAATAGGAACTTGGAATAGAGTATGCTATATAAATCCTGATATGAAGACTTTCTAAGTATTAAAATAAATTTAAAGTATTCAGGAAATAATTGTCTCTCAAAAAAACAACAACACCTTTCTTTAAGCAAAAAATGATTTTTAAAAGGGAAATGATGTGAGAATCCCTGGATGCCTATCTTCTCTAAATTAGTAAAATTTTTGGCATATGTGACTCATCTCCTACTTTAGGAGAGGACATAAAGATGTATTATTCATTCTCCATTAATAAACTGAAGTACCATAGAAGATGAGAAATCCTGGAATATGAGCAATGGACAACATAATTCCAATTTAAAAAAAAAAAACAGAATTAAAAATTTGGGGTCACAGCCTCAGTTTAGTCTGTGATGAAATCTATGGGTATTCATGCACACACAATGCTTTCCATGCAGTCAGCAGTTCTGTGGACACTTTGAAGACCATCTATGTAGCAGTACCGTGTCTGAGAACCTCATCTGTGGACTAAAATATCTGAGACATATTTGTTAGAGACACTAGGAATAAATTTAAATGCACTAAGCACGAATCAGCAGACTCAACTTACTTTTCTTTGTGGAGCTACTGCTGATTGCTCTCTTCTTAGATACTGCAGTTACTCTCATGAGCTAGAGCAAAAGTGGTTGGTCTGCCTTTCTCTCTCTACATGTTCATCTTAATAGAAGGAGATTATCTTTGCTTATTTGTTTAAAGATGAGGGACTACAGTAGAGTCCGCCTCAGTGTCTTTGTGCATGGCTCATTGGCTCATCCATACAGTAACAAGACTCAAACCTCAAAAGGAGCTTCTTATAAATAACAAAGCACTCCTATCACTCAGGAAATGCGAAGGGTTTTAGGAACTCTGAGCCAGGAACTGGAGACAAAGACCAAATATATTTATTATGCCAAACCATTACATGGTATTTCCATCATATAGACATGACAACTCTAAATCACTTGAGGAGCATACATGGTAGTACACTGTAGAGATGAGATCTGAGTAGTACTTACTTATTTTTGTTTAATGTTATTTAGTTCATTTAAATCTTATATCATTTGATTTTTAACAGTGGATAGGTTTGACAATCATTCTCATGGGCCAATATGAGTCAACACACCACATCATGAAAGAAACAATAGAAAACAAGTTTGCCTCTTTGGGAATTTTTGTGGGGACTTAAGAGTTCATTCACCTCACTCACCTCTATGGAGCCCCTTTACACCACAAAGAAAGCCAATCACCATTTTCAGTCAAGCTGCTAGCTGCAAGGTCACCTGAGAAAGGTGCAGTGGTACACAGGTGTTCCTGTCCTCCTTCCTCCTCTGAGCCAGTGAAATCACAGGGCAGGCGAACAGGCTGGTGTGTGGCCTGGCTTCTCTCTCGCCTTCAGCGAAATTCCAGGGCATACCCACTAGGGACATGCTATGCTCTTGCTTTTATAATACATATTTTCTTGGAAAGTAGAGTATGGCTCCCCCTTGTCCATTGAAGTACCTGGGTAGGATTTTAGAGAGAATCAATTGCATGGAATGAAAAGCCTGGGTTTGAATCCCTTTCTGCCCTTTACTGGTTGTGTGACAGTGGCTAAATCATGTTCACCTTCTATAAAATGAATATAATGGCACATTTATTATAGGGTTATGTGAGGAGGCAACAGGAAGTAAGAGAAACTACCATGTATGTCAATTATACTTCATTAGACTACACCTAAAAAAACAAAACTGTGTTTATTCTCTTTCATACAAAAGGATCCCCTAGGCAGGTAGCCCTGGGCTCAAATGGCAGCATCATGGTCATCAAGACCCCCATCTCTCTCTCCTCTTGCTACTCCTTCATCCCCACTGCAGATCACTCCAAGGTTGCTACTCATTCCATGTTGCTTTCCAGCCAGCGGGAAGGAGAGAAAGGGAAGGAAGGTCGTTTTAACTATAGTTCTTGGAGTCACACACAGACCTTTCATTTAAATCTCATGAGACCAAAACTTGCTTCAAAGAGGTTGGTGAATGCCATAATTGGATAGGGAACAATGTGTGGAACTGAAAAGCATTTTTTTCCTCTAAAGAAGGTTAGGAGAAAGGACACTTAGAGGTATTTAATAGTCTGCCACACTTTATAAATCTTGGTAGCTAACAAGATGGTTAATGCAGCTATTTTTCAGAGTTATCATTGAATGGCAATATCAGTAATAAGTCAATCATATGAGTCATATGAATATCTGATGGTTAATAACTACAACAATTTTTAATATCAGAATAGTTACAATTTCAGAAAGTATTTTGTGGCCCAGCCACTTTATTTTACTGATGAGAATACAAAACCAGAAATAAGTGATTAGTTACATTTTCATATTATTAGTTGCATTAGGAACTGGGATTGTTACCCACATCTCTTAGTTGTAAGGAGCCTGGTCAATTGAGCCCATAATGCTTCCTGTACCCAAGCACCTTCCATAAGGTAGGATGTGTGCCAAGGGTTGCTGAAAGCAGAGAAACGAGGAGTGTTTGAATCAGTCTCCCAAAGGAAAATGAAAAGTCATAGATGAGCTATGAACAAAGAGAAGGAATCAAACAACACTTACAAACTGGGATTTAGGTATATTTCAATATGTTATGATATTTTGTTGAGGATTTCAGCATCTATGTTCATCAGGCCTATCTTTTTTTTCTTTGTAGTATCTTTATCTCCTTTATGAATTTGGATAATGTGGCCTCATAAAATGAGCTTGGGGGTCCTCCTTCCTCTTGAAATTTTTGGAATAGTTTGAAGAGGATTGGTGTTATTTTTTTATGAATGTTTCATAAAATCCATCCCTGATCATAGTATTTCATGAAATGAGCTGCATTCCTGACTTTGAATTCACAGAGTATTTCAAATCTTTATAATAAAGTGTTCTCTTTTGCCTAAGCTAAAAGAAATGTGATACTGCATGTCATTCAGCATAAAAGATTTTATTACTATCAACTAGGGAAGAAATTGATAAAATAAATTATAGATAGGAAATTAAATCCTTCTTTAAAGTATCAATAATTCTTACCTTTGGTGTTAGGTAAACCTATATATACATAATAAATTCAGTTCAATGCTACTTAAAAACAGTGTTTTTCAATAATTCTATGATCTTGGTTATTCTCAATTTTTCCTTTTGTAATTTTCTAATTTTTAAATATATTCTCAGTTTTCTTCCTATATATAAACTTTATGGTAAATGATATATAGCTAACCATTATTTTTTAAAATTTATTAAGTGAATTATTCTGATTTTCTGTATTATCCCATAAGCCATCAATGATTTGGGGTTTATGAGATAACTAGTGTCCTGGTGCACGAAATTGATGCACATTAAAAGGGAGATGCAGAGTCATTTCCCTGCCCACCCACATGCCCCTCAAAATCACGTGAGACCCAGACCTCCCCCACATTGGGCTAGATCCAGACCCGGCCAGTCCCCCCCTTGTCAAGCCCTGCTGGGCAGGGGGCATAGCCTCAGGTCCCCTGGCCAGGTGCTGGGGCAGGGGGTGCAGCCTGAGGTCCCCTGGCCTAGTGCCGGGGTGGGGGGCATGGCCTGAAGTCCCCTGTCAAGCCCCACCTGGTGAGGGTTGCAGCCTGAGGTCCCCCGGCTTGGTGCTGGTGGGGGGGAGCATCCTGAGGTCCCCTGTCAAGCCCCATGGGGGTGGGGGAGGGCATAGCCTCAGGTCCCTGCTGATTGCTCATTAAGGCTCCTTAACGGAACTTGGCTTCAGCTGTGGGTGCAGCCATCTTTGTGACAGAGTGATGGTCAATTAGCATATTCCCTTTTTATTAGATAGGATATAAATCTAATTAGATATTTAAAATGACATGTTGTTAAATAGTGGACCATAATTTTCTAATGACCTCCTAGTACATAAAGATCTTTGCCTTATGTATCAAATATGAAGTCTTGACATTTAAAAACTTTTGTTTTCAAAACTTTGTAAGAAAAATTGATAATGATAACACTGAGTTATAATTAAACATAAAATATCTATATTATATATCATGATATTACATCTATGATTAGTAGACTCATTTACTACTGATTAATTATTAGCAATGCATAAGTAAGACTAATTTTTATTATATAATAATGATATTACAGTGCTGTTATTTGACCAAAGATATATGAAAAACATGTAATCTTTTCTATAGGTAATAGTAGCTAGAGATTCACAGGAAGAAATAGTGACCTTCTTCCTTATAATTTAAAAGACCTGTAATATCTATAAGCCTGCACTTCTCAAGTTACAGCCCCAAATTTTAAGATGTTCCTACTCAATGTAGTAATGAGACTTCCTGAACTATTTTCTCTATTCACCATAAGTCTAATGAATGTTTGACTGTAATGGACATTAGACTACAATAAGTTTATGTCAAGTCAATACAACATTCCTTGCTTTTGGCTGCAGTTTTATCAACTTATATGTTAGTGTTGATTACCTCATGATGACTAGAGGCATTTATTGATGGTATATCTTTGAAGGATAAACATAAAATTGTATTTTTAATATTACTTAATATGTTTGCTGTGTAGTGTTTTAAAACATTCTCAGGATAAATAATAAAATGCCTTTTGGGTAGCAAAAACTCAAGGGATTGCTGCTATTTTCTTGTTCAAGTTATAATATAATTGTCAGAATTAATAATACTCTTGTGTACTTCAATAACAAAAAAATTAAATATAATAGATTTTGGACACAGAAAATGTCTGTACATATTGGTTGATGTAAATATAACCAACCTTGCCTGTATTGATAGTTCTGTCTCGTTAAATGTGAATGTTATTTTTTTAAGTCGGATACTGTGTAAATGTTTTGTTGTTATTTATTTCTCAAAGATCACCTTTGGAGGCATACCTTTCTCTGGTAAGCCAAGTTCCAGCAGTAGAAAGAATTTCAAAGGTTGCATGGAAAGCATTAACTACAATGGCATCAACATAACTGATCTTGCGAGAAGAAAGAAACTGGAGCCTTCAAATGTGGTAAGATCTTTTATCCCAGAAATATTGGTTCATAGAAAAATCACACAACTTGCATTTTCTAAGGGCTATTCCATAACAACATCATAGCATTTTTTATCACACTTATGTTGGACTCAACAGTATAGAACTGACTTTAGAATTACCAATGTATAGAACCTGGACGTACTCTAAGAATCGATACTAGATTTTGAGTTGAATTAGCTGGAAATAGATGTTAAGTTTTTTTGGTAAAAGTAAACACATAAAAATAATCATCTGTGAAGGTACAGAGAAAATTTAATTTTAATATTAATTCAGAGAGAGTCTGCCATAGATTTAATAGTTCATGTGCTGGAGTGGAAGAACTATACATCTAGAGGATAAATGGTGTTGTGTAAAAAAATTGAAGGGCCAGTTAAAAATATAAAATCATATTCCTCAGAATATTATGGTGGGAGCAAAGAAGCTGAGAACAAATGTAGATTTTCAGACTTTTAAAAGGAAGACCCTGGAATATAAAATTTAGTGTATACCAATATAAAATTCAGTATATCAAATTTGTGTGTACAAAATAGGGGGAGTATGAGATAGAAGGAATAGTTTTGCAATTTTTGTTTTAATTTTGTACATTCATGTCACTGTTTCCATAAATATTAATTCATTATGAATTAAGCACAGTTCATGGAAATTTCAGTGGGACTTTGAGGTGAATAAAAGAATCTGAAATAATCAAAACTATGCTGATACTAAATAATTAAAATTTATACATAAGTATGGATATAAAACCCAAGATCATTTGCTCCAGAATATCAGTTTAATAAATAGCAAGCAAATGACCATGATTCCCACTGAGACCAGAGTAATATAATAATAACCATCTGAATAGGACATCCAGAAGAAGACAGAGGCATCACCTCCCCAGATGCTGCATCATTAGTTAGGGGGAGAGAAGCAGCTTTTTGCTGTCTTCAGAGAGTCCAGTGGTCCACTCCGAAGCTCTCAGAGATGTACAGCCCATCCCCTGGCCAGCCCATCACAGCAGGCTGCCTATCAGTTTCATGATGGATTGTGCTTGTTACATCCAAACTTGATGGCTAACTTCTGCACCTTGTTAGGCATATTGTTACACTCCAAGTACTTATGTCAAGGTATCCAATTGCTGAATTCAAGTCAGCCTACTACATGTGATTGTTTGGGACAGGCTAAAGCTCTCCTTTGAAAAATGTGGAATTATAGCTTTGTCTACTGTCTTCCATGGATCCTTATTTTATTCTGCATTTTCCTCAAAGAATGCCCTTCTGTTTTACAGGGAAATCTGAGTTTCTCCTGTGTGGAGCCTTACACGGTGCCCGTCTTTTTCAATGCCACCAGTTACCTGGAGGTGCCTGGACGGCTCCACCAGGACCTGTTTGTGGTCAGTTTCCAGTTCAGGACTTGGAACCCCAATGGCCTCCTGCTTTTCAGTCACTTTGCAGATAATTTGGGCAACGTGGAGATTGACCTCACTGAAAGCAAAGTTGGTGTTCACATCAATGTCACACAGACCAAGATGAGCCAAATAGACATTTCCTCAGGTCAGTGAAATCTCCTGATGTTTGCTTCTGAAAGTGCTAAGGCAATTTCCGCAGATAAATTTTGCATTGTTTTTTGTTTGGTTTGGTTTGGTTTGGTTTGGTTTGATTTGATTTGGTTTGGTTTGGTTTGGTTTGGTTTGGTTTGTTTTGGTTGGTGTTACATGCTGGTGGTTATATTTGGTTCCAGACTTTGACATTCTTTCTTGGTTGCCCTGAGTGCTGATTGAATAAGGGAAACTCGGAACCTTACTGAGAAGGTGAGGGGTGGGCAAGGAGAAAAGTTGTTTGGGACTGTCTTAGGGCACCAAAATCTTCTATTTCTTATAAATGCTCATTCCTATTTAATGGAGAAATTGATATTTCTTTGAGTGAATATTTTATCTTTAAAAACAAAGAATGTGCATTTTACTAATGTAATAATACCTGGTATCTTTTGAATTCATGGTCATTTAGATATCTTTTACAATTAGTAATGGGATTATAATAATTTAATTATGGCTTCAAAGGCCTATTCAACCACCTGAATCAAAACTTCAAAGGATTTTGTTAAATTTGTGCAAATTGTCAGGGAAAAAAGCAAACAGGAGTGAGTACAACATGTATGTATCAATCGAGGAGGGTGCTTTTAAACTTGACATCACAGTGGCATGATAAACTGACACTTAGGTAACATCGTTGTTACCTGAACAGACGTAGCAACCTTGGAATATTCTTTGAGTAATGTCATACAAAGAAAGTTGAAATTACAGGTGAGATATTCTAAACAAAGAAAAATTCAACGTGTTATGGGACTTATAAGCAATAAAATGTTCACACAGTTTCACTAGGTGTTTCTAGCAATGGTTGTGTTTATTTTGTAAAGGACTCCTTAGAAGACAGAGAGAAAACTAGTTTCTGAGCACCTTGGACAGAGATGTACAAAACACAGAGAGGAAGCTCATGACCAAGTGCTCAGCTGCATGACTGCTGGCCCGCAGGCTAGACTTTCCAGGTTCACTGGTGACGCCATATGCATACCCCTGACACTGTTCCTGACAGGTCATACTATTTGTGTTCATCTCACTCCCCCTCTGTGTGGTCAGCTCTTTGAGGGCAGTAGCCAGGCCTGTTCTATCTCTGACATATGGAACAGCACTTATAACAGAAAAGGTGTCCTGGGGAATGTTTATCAAGTTCAGCACAGGGGCCCTTTGATCCAGTGTTCACTAACAGGGTGTCTTTTGCAGCAGGATGTATGTCTCTTTTTTTTGTAAATTGGCTTTGTGTATCTGTATGGACTGTTGCTGAAAAGACTTCAAGGAAGACATAGTGACCATTCTGCAAGAGGAGTTTCTGAAATCATAGGCTGGTGTGAACTACCTAGATGTTTACTTTTTCAGTTTTTGCTTTGTTAGTTGTGCTTTTTCTCCTGAATGTTCTAAGTCAAAATGATTGATCAACCATATTTTATCACTACTTCCCAGTACAAATTCAATTGGGGAGATTTAGTAAATAGAAAATATCTGAAGAGATCAGTATAGCACATAAAACAAATCCACATATAAATATTTACCACAGATGGAACACACTAAATCCTGTCATGATTCATGGTTCTTTTCTAGTGACAAACCGCATAAACATATGTAGCAAGGCCTCCCTCCTGGAGTGCTCTTAACAAATCCAACTTTCTGAGACCATTGTAATGGAAAGAATAGGATCCTAAACATAGTGATCAACAAACAGTTACTAACTGAATTTGGTCTAATTTAGGACTCCAAGATACTCTCATCTAATTTAAACTGTGTTTATTAAAAAATAAAGAATAAAGAAATCGAACACTTAACAACTAATACACTTTAATGGATTTGCTTAAGTGTGATAAAATTGGACTTTAGAAATCTGTGTCAATTTAGCCAATTATCCATGCAAATTAAGGGAAACTGGTATGAAATGTAAATATTTCTATAGTCTCCCTCTTACATATAGTAATGAAAATACCTTAGTGCTTCAGATCGCTGCTGCGTTTTGTTTTTTTCTATACATGTTGTGAAAACTGAGATCACATAAGATATCATTGCTCAAGTTTGAGAAATTTTAGTAAGTAAATAGACACACATACATTTTTAAAAAGTCAAATCCTGTACTCATTGAAATTGTGTGTATTAAAAATTAAAGGAAAAGGGGAATCCAATATATCATAACTCCATTCATTCATCCTACAAATATATAGAGTGTACATAGAACACAATTTTCATATGCATTTTAATGCATCTTACCAGATTCTATTAAATTTAAAAGTAACTTAGTGTAAGTAGCAACAATGAAAAAATAATTAATTTAGAAAAATAAATTACCTTTAGATGTACTCTGATAATTAGGATGTTTTCTTTTCTTTTTCTCTCCCATTAAAAAATAAAAATTGTCACTAAATGATTTCATGACCTAAAAACAACTGGTGACCACAGTTTGGAAAACACTAACCTACAGCTTTGTCTCCTCAATTGAACTGTGGGAATTTTTAAAGTTCTAGTGATGCCATTATAATAACCTGATTATTATTTAACAGGAAAAGAATAAAGGGAAGATTAAATGATATAGACATGCCATTTATACAGCTTTGCCAGGAAGCTGCAGTTTAACACTCCCCAGGTCTATTACCTGCAAATCAGTGGGGGAAGGGACTGGACAATAGGTATGTGTCAGTGAGGTCTGGGTGACATGGGAAGATGCTTATCTGTCAGTCACACCTGGGAAGTAGTCAGTGGCCAGAATAGGCATGGCCACTGCAAGGACGTGAAGGGACATGGAACTTCGCAAATCAAGAAATGTAACTGTAAACAAATAAAAACCATTTATTCGCCTGTGTGAACCTTAAAAAATTCCTTTTCTGAAGATATTACAAGAACCCCACTCCCACTAGTGATAGAGGAATTCCACCCACCCAATCCTCCAGCAACTCTAGTTGCTCAGGGGGATTTACTGTATCATTTTATATTGGAAAACTAAAGCTGTCTTTCAGGAACAAATTATGATATCACTAGAGGCCCAGTGCATGAAATTCATGCAAGGGGGAGTGGGAGGGAAGTGTCCCTCAGCCTAGCCTGCACCCTCTCCAATCCGGGACCCCTTGAGAGATGTCCAACTGCCTGTTTATGCTTGATCTCACTGCGATCGGGCCTAAACGGGTGGTTGAACATCCCTCTCACAATCCAGGACTGCTGGCTCCCAACTGCCCTCCCCTGCAGGCTTGGTTCCCCCCCCCAACTGCCCTCCCCTGGAGGCCTACCCCCCCAACTGCCCTCCCCTGCAGTCCTGGCCCCCCCCCCCAACTGCCCTCTCCTACTGACCTGGTCTCTCCCAAATGCCTTCCTCTGCTGGCCCAATCACCCCTAACTGCCCTCCCTGCTGGCCTGATCACCCACAACTGTCCTCCCCTGCAGGCCTGGTCCCCCCCAAATGCTCTCCCCTGCAATCCTGGTCCCCACAACTGCCCTCCCCTGCTGACCTGGTCTCCCCCAAATGCACTCCTCTGCTGGCCCAGTCACCCCTAACTGCCCTCCCAGCTTGCCTGATAGTCCACAACTGCCCTCCTCTGCAAGCCTGGTCTCCCCCAACTGCCCTCTTCTGCCAGTCTGGTCATCCCCAACTGCCCTCCTCTGCCAGCCTGGTCATCCCCAACTGCCCTCCTCTGCTGGCCTGGTCACCCCTAACTTTCCACAACTGCCCTCCCCCGTAGGCCATCTTGTGGTGGCCATCTTGTGTCCACATGGGGGCAGCCCTCTTTGACCACATGGGGGTGGCCATCTTATGTCTTGGTGTGACAGTCAATTTGCATATTACTTTTACTAGATAGGATAATAGTAGTAATAAAGAAATCCATGTGTATTATTGTCTGATATAGCCAAAAAGAATAAGAAAAAAGAAAAAAAAAACCTGAAATAAGGTGTTTTATTATAAAACACCTAATTATATGCCACTAAATCACAAATTGATGTTTAGAATAATATTCTACAGTTGTGATCTGCCAAGAAGAATTAGGTCATAAAATGTGATTCAGCATTTGTATAGTGGAAGGAAAGTTAATTCTATTAAAGACTTTTCTCACCTATTAAAAAAAAAAATCAATTTCCATCCATGTAAACAAAGTCTTCCAGAAAAATCATTCAGCTTCTGCCCTGTTTCTAAATCAACTGTTTGCTAAGTTGAAGTATTCAAACCTCCTTGTTTTGTTTAGGTGAACATTGCTTCCATTTTAGAATGACTTTTCTGCATCCCTACTACAGTAGAAAGTTGTACTCAGCAAATATCACCTTTGTTTGTAATTCTAACTCCAAAGAGAATCTTTGTTTTATTTTTGTCTTGTCAACCTTTGAGTCCCATTTGGGTGTGTTAAGGGAAAGCAGCTTAGTCTCTTGGGCTGTCCTAGTAAAAGAGCAAAACGGGGTGCATTGTAAGCAACAGGCATTTGTTTCTCATAATTCCAGAGGCTGAAAGCCCAAGGTCATGGCAGTAGCATGGTCGAATTCTGGGGAGGGCTGTTCCCCAGGTTGCAGACTGGGGACTTGTTGCTGTGTCCTCACCTGGTGGAAGGGGCTAGGGACTGCTGTGGTGCCTCCTTTGTAAGAGTACTAATCCCCTTCATGAGAGCCCCACCCTCATGACCTAATAACCTCATGAAAGCCCCACCCTCTAATACCATCACACTGGGCATTAGGATGTCAATGAAGTTGAACCTTAAATAACATGGGTTTAAACTCTGCAGGTCCACTTTTATGTGGATTTTTATCCATTAAATACTGTAAATGTGTCTTTTTCTCCTTGTGATTTTTTAAAATAGTATTTTCTTTTTTCTAGCTTTATTATAAGACTACAGCATATAATACATAAACATACAAAATATGTGCTCATTGAATGTTTATGTTATCAGTAAGGCTTCCAGTCCACATTAGGCTATTAACAGTTAAGTCTTTTGGGGGATCAAAAGTTACATGTGCTTTGTTGACTGCATGGGAGGTTGGTGCCTCTAACCCATATGTTGTTCAAGGGTAAACTGTATATGAATTTGGGAAACATGAACATTCAGGCCATAGCACAAGGAGGAGAAGTTTTTTGGCTTTTTTGTGTAGCCAGGGAACTTGCTGGTAAATACTTGCAAGTTCCAGTTGGTTCTCAGTAAATGCATTTCCCTGGAACTGCTTATGGCACGAAGCAATTAGAATCTCTCTTCTCTTGGTTTTATGAACATTTGAAAATGTAGTTAGCACATTTTTATTTGAAGGAATTACTTCATTTCAACTTGCAAATTTCAGTGATAGCTTGTTCCATGAGGTTACCTTTTCATCACATAAGTAAAGAAAGGTCTAGATTGTAATACTATTTTTTTAATGTTTTAACTATTTATTAAGAATGATTTTCAGCTTTGTGATTTTAAACTACTGATATGCTTTCAATATTTCTTAAATAACATTCCCACAACTCAAAATTAAATAGTGTTTATCTAGGCATCACTTTATATGATTCAAGAGATTGGTTTTACAATTGTCTTAGAGAAGTAATGGAGACTTTGTTTAGTAATACATGTACTCTTTAATTCAAGTAAAACCATAATGATAAGAAGCCTTAAAAATGTCACTCACCTTTAATCAATTAACTTTGAATCATTCTGATTTTACAAAAACAAAGAAGTACACAGAATATTTATCATAATGTAGAAAACATAATAGTAATTGAAAACAAACAAAATATTTTAAATGAAGGGATGACTGAGCATTGCATGCTTATGTGGAATACTATTATGTCATGAGAAATCATGTTTCTCAAATAAAATTCAATGCCATTCGAAAATATAATATGGTAAGTTAAAATTTGTACAAAAATATATGTAGGATATGTCTCCAATGTTATTATTTAAGTACTCAAATAGCTAAGAAATAGTTCAGAATTAAATAAAATCTGAATAATACTAATATTAATCATCTTTAGATGTTGGGTTATTAGTCCATGACTAGCTTCTTAGTACATTTTTCGTAATATCAAAATGTATTAGAATAAATATTTATTACTGTTTAGAAAAATGTGTACTATGAAATAATGAAGGATGAAATGACATTTCTGAAAAGCATGCTTAACAATATTGTGAGTAGAAATTACATAGAGTAAGTTATATCAATTTAAAAATTCTAGTTTTCATAGTTAATTAGAAGCATTTACATAGTCAATTTTTAAAAAGTTTGTTCTTGAAAAATGAGCTCCAGCCTAATTTTATTAATGCTATTCATAAAACAAATGGAACATTTCATATTCTGATGCAGAAATTTGGGTTTGGATCTATGAGCTTTTATTTGAAAATATGTTTAACTAATTTTGAACAAATTTTATGCCTTCCGTATAATTTTCAACCCATTTTTCCCTAGACAGGTAGAAGGAAAGATAGAAAGTAGGACAGATAGATGAATTCACATATATAAAGGCATTTTCCCTTAAAACTATTGCTAACTATCAAAGGATAGCAGATTTTATTTTCTCTCTTAATGATGAATCAATGAATGTAAATATCTTTATTTCCAAATAATTTTCATATATGTCTAAAATTAGTAGCCAAAATTATTTTTTTAGATTTCCTTACTTTTTGACACACTTTCAGATTTGTAAGGTGTTCAAGAAAAACTCTGAAATCCATTTTAAGGTGCAGAAGATAAAACATGGCTCTGGATTCTTCGAAGACCATGGTGAGCGAGGAAGGTTGACCCATAGAGCACTGTGCTCATTTTAGAAATCTAGCTTTGTTCTAGGACAACATATCTCCTCTTATTTAGTAAAAGTCAAACGTGAGAAAGGTATAGATCTATATAGCTATATCGATATAAACATAGGTAACCTTGGACATTTCTACAGTGTGGTTTGCTAACTTTATTCTCCCAAATCACAGATAGACGTGCTGTGAGAGCCACATGGTGCCACATAGAAAGCATTTGGTGCCCACCATCCAGATATCATTGCTGACAGGTACACATAAGGAACTGTTAGACATTGAAACAGGGACTCAGAACTGTTGGACATTGAAATTGGGACTCAAACATTTTTTGTTTTGTTTTGTTATGTTATTATATGTTTATTTCTAGTCTGCAAAGGCAACACTTTTTAAAGGAAAGAAATGGTGGGAAAAAGATACAGAGGCAAAGAAGCATTGAACAGACTGTCAAACTACATTGGGAAGACAGGGGAGGTTGGCGAGGGTGGCTGTAAGAGACCAACCAAAGGACTTGTACGCATGCATATAAGCACAACCAATGGATATAAGACACTGAGGGGGTGGGGAGCAGGGCGGGCAGGTGAAGGCATGTACTGGGGGGTAGGGGAGGTTGGGGGGAGGTCAATGGGGGAAAAAAGGAGACATATGTACTACTATTTGTAATACTTAAAACAATAAAAAATAAATTAAAAAAATAAAGCATTTGGGTGAACAGTGTAGTGCTCCTGTGTAGCTTCACCTAAGTGACTTTTATATCTTATCTCCTAAAGTGGCTATACTATCATCATGAAGCTGAATGGAAACATACTTTTTAAAAATATATTTTATTGATTTTTTTACAGAGAGGAAGGGAGAAAGATAGAGTCAGAAACATCGATGAGAAACACCGATCAGCTGCCTCCTGCACACTCCCCACTGGGTATGCGCCCACAACCAAGGCACATGCCCCTGACCAGAATTGAACCTGGGACCCTTCAGTCCGTGGGCCGATGCTCTATCCACTGAGCCAAACCAGTCAGGGCGGAAACATAATTTTAATTATACTCTGTGCATGCTGGTGCCTTGTCACATGGCTAGAAGCATTATATTCCAACATGAAAGGAAAGAGACACTGAGGATAGTTTTGTGATATTAGATACTGACATTCTTTCCCAAAAGGGGAGGGGGGCATTTTAATTTATAATTACACTTCAAGATACTATACCCACTCTAGTTTCTACAAGGTTTCTGGGCCTTTTAATTCTTTTTTTAATTGATTATATATGGAGAGAGGAATGGAGAGAGAGAGAGAGATACATCTACAGGCTGCCTTCTGCATGGCCCCTACTTGGGATCAAGCCCACAACTTGTGTGTACGCCCTGGCCAAGAATGAACCAGCAACCTCTGGGTTCATGGAATGATGGTAAACCAACTGAGCCACACTGGCCAGGGCATTTTATGGGCCTTTCTAAACATCCTATGCCCTTTTCAGGGAAGATGAATAAAACATGATAGTGTATATGTATGTATAATAATGTTTTTAAATGCAAGGAAGAGGATAAATTTAATAAACTTAGATGGATAAAATGGAGGTAAAAACTCCCATTAGAGAATACATCATGTTTTAAAAACGTCAGTTTACTGATAAACTAAAGAGAAAAAATAATCAAACATCACTACTACCAACTAACTATGAGAGTAAAAATTAATTATGTAAGACCAGCAAAGAGCACATCCCAGGAACCCCAAACTTAATACATAGATGTAGCTGCAGATGCTTCCAAAACAGATGGAAAGGCACAGGAACAAATTAACTTTGCTAAGGGCTGATCCAGAGGATATTGTGCTAAATGTAATAAGCCAGTTAGAGAAAAGCGAATGCATAGAATTTCACCTTCATGTGGAACCTTAAGAACAATGTAAACAAACAAACAGAAGCCGACTCATGGATACAGAGAACAGACTGATAGCTGTCAGAGGGGAACGGGGTTGGGGAGCTGGATTAAAAAATGAAGGGATCAAGAAGTACAAATTGTCTTTAGAAAACAGGCACAGGGAAAGAAGTACCGCATAGGAGATATGGTCAATAATATCATAATAGCTATGAGTAGGGCCAGGTGGGTTCTGGAAATATTGGAGAGAACAAGTATATGATTGTCTAACCACTAAACTGTGCACCTGAAACTAATACAAATAATATTGAATGTAAATTGTAGTTGACATTTTTTAAATAAAATAAATAACATTTTAAAAGGGCTGTAATTTCTCTAACTGATAGGTAAGTAGTAAATATAGCATTGTAGATTTATATAGTAGAGAGATGAGTCACCTGTATTATTAAGGGCCTTCCATAGAAATGTATATTCTTCACAAATGTATACAATTTGTATAGAAACAAGGAGATTTGTTACAGGGAACAGGCCCACACAGTCACGGAGACTGCGAGGTCCCAGGATCTGCAGTTGGCAAGTGGATACCCAGGAGAGCCTACAGTGTAGTTTCACTCCAAGACCAAAGGCCCGAGAGCCAGGAGAGAGGCTGGTGTAAGATCCAATCTGAAAGCCAGCAGGCTTGAGAATGATGAGCTGATATTTTAGGTCAAATCTGAAGTCAGGAGAAGACCAGTGTCCAGGCTTCAAAGACAGATGGAGAGGGGGAATTCTATTATATGAGATCCATGGCGAGCAATCTGTTTTATTAAATATACTGATTGAAATAGTAATCTCATCCAGAAACACCCTCTCAGACACACCCAAGATAATGTTTAACCAAACATCTGGCCATTCTTTGACCCAGTCAAGTTGACACATAAAATTAACCATCTCATTAACTTTAGATATTTTTGCCATTTTGTTTTGTAATTTTGTTGTAAATAGTTAATAAAATTTTTAAAAATAGTGGTGCAATAGAGAAGTCAGAGATTGATTATCTTCGTAATCAGAAAGAATATAGGGTTATTGGATTAGAAGTTCTACCTCCTTCCTTCCCCCATTAATCTTATGGATGAGAATTATCTGGGGCAATGAACTGGACCAGGAAATTTAGACTGTAAGATATTGCAATGGACTATTTCTTTTGATTGATGATTTTTTCTCTGATGATTTTTAAGCAATTTGAGCTATCCCATGCATTAAGAATTTAGGTACATTGGGTTATTTGCTGCTTTGTTATAATATGTTGTGGAGATAAGCCTCTTTGCGGGAGGGAACCTGCATATTCTAGTGGAGTTACTGGGAACCTCTGAAATTAACCTGAGACCAACTTAAAGAATGACTCCTCTGAGTATCCTCTGAGATGTCTACTACATATGTGTCACAGTTGTCTTTCCTTTGTTCATAAAATCTCTCAACCAGATAAATTTGGAGAAATCACACAATACTGCTCAGAAAGTATGTACCTTTACTTGGTAACATTGTATCAGAAAGTAATTAAGTGTATGAACCAATCTTTTATCTTAACTCAATTTTATGATTTATTGAAGCCTTTCTAACTCAAGCACAGACCCTACTTCTGATAACCGAATTCCTACAGTTTTTCCTGAGTCCTCTTTCTTCTCTGCAACCACTGCCTTTGCCCTCTTACACCCTATGATCTGATTTTTACAAGTAAAGCTCTGCCTAGATCTTGGTTGTAGTACTCATAGTCATGTGACTAGTGTGTGAAGTTTTCTGAAAGATATGGATAACCTGCCAGTTTTTCTTCCAGTCTTGCTTGCGGTCTATTTTGGATCCGTTCAGAGGTTGGAACCCTATTGTTAAACTTGTGGCCAGAGGCTGGGATTTTGCTACCCCTGGACATATCACCCCCCTGCCAGTTTTCTGCCTAGGTTCTGGAGTATTGCTCACTTGGATTTCCCAGTCTCTGCTGTTTTAGTTTAAACCCTGAAATTGCTGACTCCAGTCTAGGCTGCAGCCTCTTAGTGCCTACAAATAATTGCCTTGTGTCCTTTGCACACAGGTTTTAACTATCTCCCAACTTGAAATGCCTGTCAATCCTTGTGCAGATCTATGCCAAATCTCAATCTCACTTTGTCTTCTCTTTCAACAAAGTCCTATTGCTTCTAGGTGTACAGATAAAACATAGTTAATTGGGGAGACGGGGCAAAGGGAGAATTACAAGCAGGGAAGTAGTACAGTGCACACAATTCCGTGAGCTTTCACTTTGGCTGTTCATGTGTGGTCAATTCACATCATGTCCAAGAGTCTAGCAGAGAGGAGCCTGAATATTTAACATTCTACATCATTATGGGGCAGGAGTCAGGAAAGCTGCCTTGTTAGGAAAGGGAGGCCCCTGGAGCCCAGCAGCTGATGCCAACCTGCTGCTGTGTGGTGCTGACTCATCAGCTAATCCAGCTCTCTACTAAGGGACTAAAAGGTTGGAGGAAATGAGATGCTTCTCATCTGGTCCAGAGAGAGTGATGATGACTATGGTGGTAACAAACGGCTATTAAATTGCTTTCACCATGACTGTCACTGTGCTAAATTCTTTACATTAATTGTCTTGCTTAAGGCTCCAGTGACCTTGTGAGTTAGGTATAAAACCTTCTTGCTCACTTATTTATATCAATGCTAAAATCATTCTTCTAGCGACCCACGTACAAAACTTAGAGAAAATCAAATTTTATTCTCTATCTTGCCCTGGTTCGTATGAAGATTTAGTAAGTACCACCAGTTCTTGTGAAGTACCTCATCTATCCATCATTTCCTTATTCCAGTGGGAAAAAAGAATCATCACTTGAAAAAGATAATCAAGACCACCTTCATTGCCAAAAAGAAAATTTCTTTCCCATCATTGCCCTATTGTTATGATACTAATAATAAGCAGAGACTCTGGAGCCAGATTCCCCAATGGCTAGTGCTGACTGAGGCCTTTCTCTGTTCCAGTCTCTGTTTAAATGAAGTTAATGTTCACAAATGTATGAAGTCATTTAATTCAATAACTCCTCAGGATCAAGGCCATTATCATCTGTATTGTACAGATGAAGAAACAGAGGCATAGAGATAGAATAACTCACCCAGCCTTTTCCAGCTATGAAATCACAGAGCTTGAAAAGGAATTCAGAACATCTGAGACTAAAGGCAGTCCTCAGGGCTACTCTGCTGTATAGCCTCCCACATCCATTCAACGCATTGGCTTCCATTCTCAGAGGATCGGGCATCACTGATTATGACACAACTGAAACATTTTTCAAATGCACCCAACACCAGTGATGTTATCATGTGTCATTGGGATTCACCAAGGAGCCTTTCAAATAATCTCCCTTTTGTTTCTCATTTTTCTCTCATATTATCCAAATTTTTATTTCTAAAATACAAGGACAATATTCTGATTTTCTCCCAGTACCTAAAACAAGATCAAATTTCTTAGCCTGCCATATAAGAGCATGCACACACTGAGCCCAACTGGAGTAGTTTGCCTTCATTTTTCTTGCTTTACCCCAGGGATTCTGACTATTTTCCACTATCTGCCAAGAATTCCTTTGTATGCTACCCTATTAAACTCCTGCTCATCCATCAAGACCCAGTTTTAGTATCATTTAGTGTCAATTTAGTATTATTTCCTTTTTTTTTCAAATCCCGGAGATCCATATACCATCCTTTAGTACTCATATGTTGAGTAATAATCATTTTTTTGTTCCACCTTAGATTGTGAATCCATTATCACAACTCACTTGTCTCTGTGCTCCTAACGCTCACAAAGACACTTGGCAGACTACAGTGACCAATATTTTCAGCACTGATATTTTTGTTGGTCTGCACTGGGACATTATAGAGTTTGCTTTCTCTTCTCTCCACCTCCTGCCTCTCTATACAAACCCACTCTACAAATTCTCTCCTGATTAAAATTCCAAAATGACTGTTTTCATTGTGTCATATTCTGATTGAAATTTTTTCCATGAAGCCCAGTTTTTTTTTTAAACTCACGTGGCTTCCCCAAAAAGCCTGAACACTCATCTCATGGTGATCTCAATTTCTTCTAAAATTTAAAAGCACGTGTATTGTTTTTACTTGTTTGACATTGTCTTACATTCAGACACTTGCCTCCTCTGGATGAAAATACTTAATCTCCTTAAGTGCTTTGAGGACAATAATACTGTTCTTATTTCTTTCTGTCTACCTCTGAGCCTGGTGCACTGTGGCATGTTTCCAAATAACCAGTTGATTGATTTTTTTAAATGAACTGATGCCAACATGTTATAAACTGTAACTTTATAATGCTGTTGTCTTCATCCTTTTATATGAACCAAATTCATTGTGAAATGAGAGCAGCAAGTATCTCAGAGGAAATAATTGCTTAACTGTAGGAGGCTAATATGTGTGAAATTGATCAAGACCTGAATTTTGATGTGATACTTTTATAGCAAAAGGAGTTGTTTTTTAAGCTGTTGAAGCCTAGAGCTGTACTGGGTAAACTATTATATTAATAAAATTAAAGTGCATATACATTTGCCGAAAAATGTATTCTCAGGAGCATGACATGAAGTAAAACCTTGAAATTAGTCTATTCCCTTTCTATGTTTCCCCCACAGAATACAAAAAAGAAATGTGTATGATTAAAATTAATTTTACCTTTAATTCTCTTCTTCAGGCTTGGGAAAGCATTCAACATGATAACTCCAGGGGAAAATAAGGGAATCCATTTTTCCCCCCTGCCTTCTACTTAAGGCCCCTGTTGGCCAGTCAGTTCTATACTCACCTACAACAGACTTTCCGTTAGCTGGAGGAGTCTCATCTGGTTTGCTTTATCCAGGGGGACAAGACCATAGAGTACATTTGTGCGGAAGTTCCAGCACACTTTATTCAGCTGTGATGGGAAGAGGAGAGCTAATGTGCTCTATCCCTTACTATGCAGTGCTATACAGCAAAATGTGAACTTTGGATCCTGCATGTAGATCCATTGGCAGGTGAGCTTCTTCCAAAGAGCTATACATGCTATTTCACACAGCATAAGCAGTGCCTTGGGCATGCGTAGCAAATGGTCTATTTGTAAAAAGCTTGAGGAGGGAAATAAAACCCTTGATAGTCTCTATAAGAAATATTTCCCTTAGGAAGCTGAAAGAAAAAGAGGGTGCTCTATATCTTTACGTATCGTTTGACTGCCTGGAACAGTTCTGTAATACGCAGTGCAGTTTACCACATAGCACAGTCAGTGGGCATCACTATGGAAAACACACACATAAAAGCAAGCAACTAAAGAACGTGAGATCCATTGCAGCAATGAATGAATCTGTAGCAATGAATGCAGCTGACAGTTGTGTGACTCTGTAGGAGGGTGTAGGTGTATATACATACCTTTAAAATGCCTTCAATATTTAATAAAGTAAAATTCAATAACTCTGTTTCTAATCAAGTACTATACTGTCTCCATTTGCCATGGTTGAATGACGTAGAATAGAAAAGATTGAATCAGTAAGATAATGTGATGTAAACAAGGATGGATTAGAGCTCATCCTGAACTTTTGTAAAATGCTTATATTTTTAATACTTCCTTCTCTCAAACATTTGAGCATTACTATAAAGCAACAACAAAAAAAATGAGATGGATTGACTGCATGAAAGAAGCCACGCGCCTGTGTCTGCAGGAGCTGAGCAGGCTTCTTAGGAAGGAATATGTGGGCATCACTTCTTCATAGGATAGCCAGGAGGCAGAGCCAACTCAGTGGCACATGATCCACACAAATCACAGTTTCCCCAACTCCCACCAAGCAAGGATGCATTGGCCCAAAACGTCACTAGTGCCCAGATTGAGAGCTCTGTTTTAAAGACTGTTCTTTGTTACACTCCAAACATGGTGTGCTGTGAAGAGAGGGTCCCGCTTCCTCCCCTCAGTGGCCTCCCATTTTCTCCTGTGCTAAATAACAAGCTTCGATAACCTGACTCCTGAGGTCCCTGTTAGAGGCACTTAGGGTTTTTCTTTTATCTATCAATTGGCTCTACAGCTTCCTCCTCTTCTTTTCCCTTCCCAATGTGTATATGCTTTGAAAACCCCCCAGCTCCTCCCTTTTATTTCAGTGGTGCTTTCTCTCTGAAATGTTTGCACTTCCAAACAATGAGGAGACACTGTTGATCTATCCTAGTCAGTGAGCTACTTCTCCAGTAAACATTCTTCTGTACTATCCTGTACCAGGCTTTATTGTTTTTCTGTTTTATACAAATTCCAAACTCCATTTTCCTAAACATTTGAACCCTGTGGTGTTGTGTGCCACTACAACTTGGGGCTGCCATTTTGTCCTGACAGGCACAAATATAGGTTAGGTGTCTTTGTGAGGTTGGCATTAGGCAGCAGGAATTATCTAAAGGATATAAATAGTTGGTTGTCCATATTAGATTCAAGAGTTGCAAAAATTTAATTAGCTATATTAATGTGAGAGGACGATAGACTTTTGGAGTGGAAAGGAGACCTAACTGCCATCTATTAGTTTTCAAAGTATGTTTGGTAGAAGTCTAAGTTGAGAGACAAGGAAGCTGTGACTGAGCCCTGAGCTGACAAGAAAGGCAAGAGCACTGGACACCCGTGTCCAGCCATAGTTGGGCTTCTGAATAGAGTGGGGCTCTTCTCTGAGCGGTCAGCTTAGAAGTCTCTTCTCCTCAGGTGCTCCTTGCTTTTACCAGCTCCAAGGAAGCCTCTTCTCATTGTGCAGTGGTGACAGCTGACATGCCACTCCTTTTGACAGAGACCAACCTCCCCTTTACTGCCTGTACCTCCCTTTATTACCCTGGGTTTTGATCTCCAACAGAAAGTTCACACCCCATTGTGTGAGAATCATAAAATAGAGAAATCATAAAGAGAAGAAAAGTCACAGTTCTCCATAATATTCCTCTCGCCCATATGACTTTAGTGTCATTTGCAGATTGCAAATTTGCACACACATGTATAGACACTCTCACACATGTATGCACACACAGGCCTTCCTTTCCTGAACCATTCATTGTTACATGTTGGTTACCTAGTATTTGCTAAGCATTAAGGTTATACAGAATGCCCTCATTGTACTAATGCTATAATGAGAGATGGGAAATATTAAATAAATACATAAATATTTATAGATTGTAATAAAAACTGTAAAGGAAATAAGGAAAACTACTGTATGTAACAAGTAAAGAGTATTACATTTAGACTCAGGTATAAATGATAAATAAAAGGGTCAATATAGGATAGCAAAAATATAAACTACAAAGACCCTACAAATTGAAAGTCCTTGACTATTCAAGGAATGTAAAATAAAAAGGAGACAAGAAAAAAAGAACTGAATTTGTACAGGTAAGTAGAATCCTGATCATGGGAGGTGTCATCAGCTATAGTAATAAGGTAAGATTGAAACTTATTAAAATTTTCTTCTCAGGTAGTGCCATGATACGATTTTTAGATGATGTCTCTGGATACTATGTGGATAACAGATAGATGGATCCATGATGGATAGATGAATGGAAGGAATGATAGAGTAGATAATAGATTATAGAATGGGATTATAGACAACAACAGTGGGGAAAAGGAGACAAATCAGAATCTGTTGAGTAATCCAGACATAGATAGTGGTAGTTTTAAATAAGATGACAGATGTGGAGATAAAGAGGAGTTATGTTTTGTGAAAAATTTAAAAGGTTAGTACCAACAAATCTTGGCAATAGATTCTAGGTGATTATGAAACAAAGGTAGGAATCATGACTGGACTGCAGGTTCCTGATTTGATTAACTTAATACATAGTGTTTAACTAGATATATCAGTCCCTTTGGCTGATGTGGAAAAGAATGGGAAGAAGAGTTTGGAGAAAGTCCAACTCTTCGTTGGACATGCTGCATTTTATCCGCCTTGTAGATATCTACATGGACAAGTGAAGCTGTCAGTTAGGGATATGATCTGCAGCTCAGAGAAGTCAGGGCTGAAGTTACACATTTGGGTGTCACCAGCATATGGTATTGGAAGTCAAGAGACTGATTTACTTTAGTGAATAAGAAAAGATAGACAGAGAAAAGAGTCCCTTAACAAGCTTCAAGGTTGTTCATCTTTTTAGAATTAAGAGAGGAGGAAAAGCCCACAAGAGGATAGAGAAGGAGTATACAATTAGGTAAGAAAAAAATGTAAGATAGTATGATATTCTGGAATCTCCTGAGGAGACTTTCTCAAAGTTTAACTACTGTTAAAATAAAGAAAACAAAATACACCTAAGTTGTTAACTATATAATAAATAAATACTTAGAACTTCTCTAAGTGCAAGGTGGAAATTAATATGGTATGAGAATTATACTCTCACCTCTTCTGCTTAATGATTTTGCTGAAGACCAAAACAGGACAGATGCCATCTCTACTGGATAGGATAAACCCAAGCTATTACTATTTGAAACAGGAAAATATTATTTTATGTTTATAATTATCAATGTTGACTTCCTATCTATGCCCTATTCAACCCACTCCTCCTCACCTTTAATGACAAGTCAATACATTTATTCAGGAAGGTTAATGTTAAAAAAAATAAAAGAATAATCAGAGAGGTTGGAACCTAAGGAAAATAAATTGAAAATATTTTAAATGAACATTGAAGGAGATAGGAGAGAAGGCTAACCCATGGAAGGAGCCCAAAGTGCTATAAAGGAAATAAAAAAATCAACCAGGACAATCTTGTTTCATGAAAAACAAGTGCCCGGCCAGTGTATCTCAGTGGTTGAGCGTCAACCAATACACCAAGAGGTCATTGGTTCAGTTTGAATTCCAGGTCAGGGCACTGCCATGGTTGAGGGCTCAATCTTCAGTTAGGCGTGTACAGGAGGCAGATGATTGATGTTTCTCATTAATGTTTCTCTCTCCCTCTCCCTTTCTCTCTATCCTATATAATAAAGAGGTAGTATGCAAATTGACCCTCACACAAGATGGCTGCCCCCATGTGGTCAAAGATGGCCTCCACAAGATAGCCAGCAGGGGAAGGCAGTTGGGGGAGACCAGGCTGGCAGGGGAGGGCAGTTGGGGGTGACTGGGCCATCAGGGGAGGAGAGTTGTGGGGGACCAGGCCTGCAGGAGAGGGCAATTGTGGGGGACCAGGCCTGCAGGGGAGGGAAGTTGGGGGCAACTGGGCTGGCAGGGAAGGGCAGTTAGGGGAGACCAGGCCAGCAGGGGAGGGCAGTTGGGGGTTACCTGGCCAGCAGGGTAGGGCAGTTGGGGGCAATCGGGCTGGCAGGGGAGCAGTTAGGTGTTGATCAGGCTGGCAGAGGAGTGGTTAAGGGGTGATTAGGCTGGCAGGCAGATGAGCAGTTGGGAGCCCGCAGTCCCAGATTGTGAGAGGGATGTCTGACTACCAATTGGGCCTAAACTGGCAGTCAGACAACCCCCGAGGGGTCCCAGATTAGAGAGGGTGCAGGCTAGGCTGAGTAACACCCACCCCCACCCCCATGCATGAAGTTCATGCACCAGGCCTCTAGTAATCAATAAAATCATATTTAAAAAAAAACAACAACATAAGAGCAACTAGAAAAAAGCACAACTAACACTAAGGGGCTCTCTGTGACAAATATTAAATGCTTGATCTACATGTACCTCACATAATGCTGAGAACAAATTATGAAATGGGTAGTTAACCTGTTATAAGGATAGAGCCAAAACCTATAAAGATTATACCAATAATCTAAGTTCTAAAGTAGCAGAGTTGCTACTTGAAATACATTTGGCTCTTTTCCCAAACTCTCAAACTTTCTAATACCTTATGCTAGTAAAAAATAATAGATAAGTGGCAGATGTTCCAAAAGCAAGGGAAATGTTGAGATATCAGGCAAATCCAGGGATAAATAAGAGTGCACTGGTGTAATGAAAATGTGAATAGGCACATTGTTCTTATTTTGTAAGGTTAGGCAGCAGGAAAAAATGTGAGAAATAAGCAGATAAACAATAATTAAATTAACATGTATCCAGCAGCCAGCTGTTGAATAGTAACACAAAGCCAAATATAACTAAATATGTACTTTTCAAGTAATCTTGGAAATAACTTCCCTTATACATGATAATGCAAATGTTTACAGCTAGTTTGGGTATTTCAGGCAACAGTCTATTTTAGTGGCTTAAGTTTAGTACTTCCATTCTTTACTTCATTTTCACCTGCAAAACCTAATTGTCTTGTTTCTACACCAATAATTTTCTGGAAAGCATTTTCTAAAAGGTAAAAAAAAAAGGGGTGGGGGCACATAAAACACAACTTTCATTGAGTGTGTATTTGGCAGTCTGTTTTGCTTGCAAATCCAAAAGACGGTGGTTCCTCTCAGGGATGCTTTTTTTTTTTTTTAATGTGTTACTCCAATATGTTTCCAGTGCTGTTCAATGATTGCTACAAGGGCACGGAGCTAGAAAGAGCAGCCGGGCCTTTCTTTGGCTTCCATGTACTAATTTGGAAATGGAACTGTCTTTGGGAAGCCTCCCTTGTTAGTTTTGAATGTTGGATGTACTTATGCATCCAAATTCTTTCCCCTGACGCAGCCACGAACAAGCTGTGTTACCCTGAATTTAGCCAATGTGAAATGGTAGGAAGCATCATAGCGTATGCCCTCAAATGCGCACCACTTAATGCTTGAATTTAATGCTCATGACAATGTTGAAGTTGCCTGTACTCAGCATAAACAGTTTGTAGCAAATATACAGAATTGTGTATATAGGACATTAACTGTCATTCAGGAAAGTGGATATTAATCTAGGCACATTCAAACACTGTTATGATCAGAAAAGCATGTACCAATTCATTGGTTCTGTTCTCTGCCTCCGCTTGTCTAAATACCTAAGATGTATTGAGCAGTTAGTTATATCCTAAGATGTAAGGAGTAGTAGGTTGTTGTGGTTAAGAAGTTGGAGCCTAGAATCTGAATGCCTGGGTTCTGACGTATCATATGTTTAGTTTCTATCCACTACTTAATATCTCTTTGTCACAGGTTCATCATTTGAAAGATAGTATGATAAAGATAATAATAGCTTCTACCTCTTACTCTGTCATGAAAATAAAATGCAAAATTGTTAGGAGGGTCTCTGGCTTATATAAATTTGAGGCTGTGATATTATTTTATGTTATTCTTACTGACCTTGTTTGTATGGAAAAACATAAAGGTGGAATCAGTATTTCCAATAATTCATAATATAGTTGAAGAGATAAAAAAGTAAATAAATGGACACTTTATTTATATGACTTTGAAAACAAAATCAGATTAATTAATGGTAGAAAACACACACATTATTTTATAATGCTTGATTTTTAGATAAATAGATACTATAAATATTGTGCTCAGATTATAAGTGCAGTCCTATAAAATTAAAAACAAAAGAAATGGTACAGATCAGATTGTACCACTCACTGTCTCATTAAAAAATGAGGGGATTTGCCAAAACTGGTTTGGCTCAGTGGATAGAGCATCGGCCTGCGGACTGAAGGGTCCTGGGTTCAATTCCAGTCAAGGGCATGTACCTTGGTTGCGGGCACATCCCCAGTAGTGGGTGTGCAGGAGGCAGCTGATCAATGTTTCTCTCTCATCGATTTCCTAACTCTCTATCCCTCTTCCTTCCTCTCTGTAAAAAAATCAATAAAATATATTTTTTAAAAAATGAGGGGACTGCCCAGTCAGTGTGGCTCAGTAGTTGAGTGTTGATCTATGAACCAGAAGGTCATAGTTAGATTACCAGTCAGACCACATGCCTGGGTGGTGGCCTCCATACCCAGTAGGGGGCATGTAGGAGGCAGCTGATCAATGATTCTCTCTAATAATCTAATCATTGATGTTTGTATCTCTCTCTTCTTCTTCCTTCCTTTCTGAAATATATATATATATTTCATATATATATATATATATATATCTTAATTATATATATATTATATATATATAATTAAATGAGGGAACTAAGACTCAGGTGTAAGAGATCAGCCTGGGGTTGCACAGTTATGTCATAACATGATCCAGATCAGAGTGCCTTCTTAGGTATATTTCTGGGCTTTTTCCATTGGTTTACACTGGTTTTACAAATCAAGAACAGACCACATTTGATTAATGGGGATCAGGGATAAATAGGTAGGAATTTGTAGAGTTCTGGAATAGTTTATCGGAGCTCTGGAGTACTTTTACAATCCCATTGAGTGAGGGAAGAACCTGTAGTAGATAGAGACACCTCTGTCTCCTCCATAAAACAGTGGGAAGCCATCTGAGGGAAGCAAAGACTTGTCAGGGAGTGCTGTTTCCTATGATTTTAATATTCATTTGCAAATATTTATTAAATGTCTACTACATGCCAACTTTACTGCATTCTACAAC
Organism: Corynorhinus townsendii; assembly: GCA_026230045.1. Classification (NCBI taxonomy): domain Eukaryota; kingdom Metazoa; phylum Chordata; class Mammalia; order Chiroptera; family Vespertilionidae; genus Corynorhinus; species Corynorhinus townsendii. The sequence goes on from JAPDVU010000004.1 coordinate 136,674,941, forward strand.
CTGATAGAAATCAAGGAACAAAACAAAGATTTATGAGTTTTTGAGCTTAAATTGTGGTTGCAGACAACAAATAACAATTATAATATATAAATAAACATACAGAAATTGCATAGTATATTAGAGGGTAAGTGAATGTGTTATGGCAAAGGAAGGGGGAGAAAGATGCAGAATGTGGTGGGCAGGCACATAACAGTGTAAAATAGGTCCACATGGGCCTCACAATAAAGGTGGTGGAAGACCTTCAAACAGGCGAGGGAGTTATCTAGTGGACATCTTGGGAAAGAGCATTCCAGGCAGAAAGGGAAGGCAAAGCAATGGCTCAAAGAGGGGAGCATGCCTAGACTATGTGAAGCAAGGAGGTCAATATTTCTAGGGAAAAAAGGGAATGAACTCTCCAAAAAATTAGGGTGTCAGAAAGAGGAAAAGAAGTTGTTTCAAGGAGAAGGTAGTAATCTCCCGGGTAAGCTGCTGCTGGGATGCCAAACAAGATAAGGACTGAGAACTACCCATGGAAGGGATAACCTTCACAGTGACCTTGATAAGAGAGAGCAGCGAGCAGTGGTTTTAATTGAGAAAGAGGATAAATTAGATCAAAGGAACTGGACATTGAGAATACAACCATGTGATATGAGGAATTTTGCATAAAAGAAATGAGTAGGTGAAGAAGAAATTAGAAAGGGAGATATTTTTCCAACTTGAAAGATCATTTGTTTGGCAATGCAGTGATTCATCAGGCTGCACAAAATTGTGGAGCAATTTCAGTCTTTTCTAGATTGGGTTAAAATAGACCTGTTTAAGAAAAGTATATATTTTCACCTAGAATTAAAAAAAAAATTTAAATTTAGTTGTTTTGATATCTTTGAACTTGCATACCCAATTTTATGTGCTCACCATATTGATAATATTTATTGATGTAAAAGTAATTTTTCATTTTTATATTAATTATCCCTGCATTCTAGTGACTAAGAAAACATAACCTATTATGTCCTGTCTCTGTCCAGTGCTTAGGGTAAATAGAAAAAAATGCACATCATTCACCAAAATAGTGAGTTCTGTTTTTAGCTGCCTTCAAAAACATGTATTGAACTAAAACCAGCAACTTCTAAAACCACCCTTGTTTCCAGGAAGTTTTCAAACTGCTGATTACTGAATGTTTTAAATACTGTAAAGAGATCTATGGTATGGTTTCTGATATGGTTTCCGATGTACTTAGATGATGGCCTAGCTTTATCACATATTGTTGTATCACTCAGAACCCAGTAAGGAAACAGAAACCATTTCTGTTTTTTCAACAGATAATTCAGTAAAAAGAAATTACTAAATAGACAGTGGCAGACTAACCAGGCAAAAGAGGACACTGAGGTAATATGGGTATGATAATTGCTGGAAGAAGTTAGGTTATTAAAACAGAGGGAGTTTAGGAAGCCTAAAATCTGGAGAACTGGAACCCAGACCTGTAAATAATAATAGGAGTGTCTATAGGTATTCAATTACGAGACTGTGCTATGCATAGTTGATACTCTGTGTATTTGTATGAATAATGATTGTAAAGAGTATTCGTGGAAACAATAATATTGTGTACAATTATATAATAGGTACTATGTACTCTAAAGACACTCATGCACATGCTTATAATAGCGCATGCTATGAATGCTATGTATGATAGCATAGTATGTACTGTGTAAACTCAACATATGGAGTGGTGGTGTATGTGTTAGTGGGGAAGGGAAATGTTAAAGAAACAACGTTCCCAACTTGGCTGGCACATTAAGTGACTGGAAGAGGGTCCCTGAGAATCCGGGATCAGACCTCTGAGTGCAAGTGCTTGACCGTGTGTGCTAATACATCTCAGAGTACGGGAAAATCTGGAGAAGATATCCCAATGCCACTGCACCAAGTACAGGTACATGGAGTGACGGCAGCATTGGCAAGGACAGCAAACGAAAGGGGAAGAGACAGTCTTCCTGGCACACAGATGGTAGAGCCTAGCAGAGAGCCAGCAGGTAAAGGAAACGTGGTTTTCAGAGTCTCACCACCTGCACCACAAAGCGGAATATAGAAGGATGGGTTCTGAACTGAGATAGTTTAATAACTAACAAAACTGTGATATATGTGCATTGGCCTGATAAGTAAAACTCACGCTTAGTTGCCACTTTTGATATTGAACAAATCAATGAATCCAAAAAAGTTTCTATGATCATTTATGTGAATTTAGTACCTGCCGTATGTGAGGGAAATGGCCTGAGTCAACCGAGAAACGAATGTTTGTTCTTGCCTCTGAAATTCCCACTGAGCTCACAATGCTTTATTTTGTTCGCCAGGGAAAACCCAGGACAAAATGGCCACCTGTGCTGAAAGGACGTTGCCCTTCTCTTAGAAACCCCACTCACGTCTTGCTTGCTCTGTCTGCACTGTGTACCCTCCATGTGGGCACGTGAGCTTTGCAGTTCTTCCCCAAACCCCGGGTCTCAGTAACTACTGACCATGCATATGGCCTCATCATCTTGTGAACAAAATGAGCAACAAGCTTTTAAACTATGAAAACAAACGTGGAAATATTCATGGTATCCCTCCTGAGAGGAGACCGTGGTTTCACCTCTACACGAGCATGGTCACAACCACACTTCACCTTTCACATCACACAGACCCCAGCCAGATGTGCAGTACATAGGAAAAGAAAAGAACTATCGTTCCCCCCTCTTGCTATTCTTTCTCTTCAGTAAAACTCAGAAAGGCCAGAAAGCCCATGTTATAAAAACACCTGCCTTCATTCTCCATTTTTCTCTGGGCATGGGTGTGTATTATCCAGCTAACATCCCAAGAAAACAAAATAATTTCAAGAAAACAGTAATAGGGCTGACTTTCAATTATTGCCTCTTTGGTCTCATTTCTGGGCCAAGAATGCCCCTCCTAGCCTACCCCTTCCCCCTCCATCCACAAAGTGTATTGAGCACATAATACCAGAAACATTCGTTTTAAACATAATTTTTTCCATTGTAGTAATCAGGGGCTTTGACCCCTGTTAAAATGCAAATATTTCTGGAAGATGATTCACATCTTTTCTAAAACACAATTTTGAAGTGAATGCTGTGCCAGAGATGTTCTGAGGTGCTACTGAGAAGGGCGGAGCAGAAGACAGTCTGATAGGAAACAAACTGTTTTGGAAAGAGCAGTGCCTCCCTGTTAATACAATTCTCAGAGTGGCTGTTGTGTTTCTTTAATTCTCCAGGTTTGGGGCACTTTCTCAAGAGGGTCTTTCTGAGCATTCCATTCAAGGCAGACCTTTATTTTCTATAATCCAACTCTTATTATTTCCTTTATCACCTTTTAAAAACAATACACAGTTGTTTCATTTAATTTTTCCATTGTTTTTTTGTTTGCCCCTACTACTAATATAAGTTCTTTGAGAATCAGGATCCCACCTCCCTGGTTCCACATTGTTTCTCAAGAACCTAGTCCTGTGCCTGGCACAGATGTATATGCTCAATGCAGTTGGCTGGACAAATGAACAAATGAATGAAGAAGTGTGAATGAATTTCAGATAGTTCTTGCACCATCCAGATACAAATGCCCTATATTTATCAGAAAAGGCATAATCAATTGTTAAGCTTTAATCCAAATTTTAACATTACCTATTTATGCTTTCATATCAGTAAGTCAGTTAGTAGCACATAGCTGGACATTATGCTTCTTTTTTATTTATTATTTTAAAATTTGTATTGAATTTATTGTGGTGGCATCTATAATAATAAAAGCATAATATGCTAATTAGACCGGACATCCTTCCAGACAACCTTTTGGATGAAGCCAGGGCTGCGAGGGAAGCCCTGGTCCCAGGTGCCTGCCAACAGCCTGAGGGAAGTCCGGGTCCCAAGTGCCAGAGGGAAGCCTGTGCCAGCAGCCAGGAGTAGAAAGGCCTACTCTTGCACAAATTTCATGCATTGGGCCTGTAGTTGGTTATTAAAATTATATAGGTTTCCGGTGTAAAATTCTCTAATACATCGTCTGTATATTGTATTTTGTGTTCACCATCCAAAGCCAAGTCTCCTTGCATCACTTTTTACCTCCCCCCTTTTCCCTCTTTTACTTTCCCCCTCCCTCTTTCCTCCCTGGTAATCAACTTGCTATCTGTCTGTGCCTATGAGTTTTTGTTTTTTGTTTTTTCCATAATCCCTTTACCTTTTTTACCCAGTCCTCCAACTCCCCGTTTTTTTTAAGTACATTAATAATTTCACATTCAATCAGCAGTAACAAAAACAATTTAAATGCTTTTCATGTTCTAAAGAAGTCATAAAAGCACTGCAACTAAATGACACTTTAATAACGTGAAGTTTTATTTGCAAATCTCTCATTTCTCTGTGCTCATACCGACACTGTCTCCTTCTCTTACTTTCCCTTGTGATTTCTCATCTTTAGCTTTAAAATGGAAAAGTGATTAAACATGTCAAAACAAATAACTCTGCATTTTAGTATTTCAAGTAAATTAAAATTTCATGGGCTTTTGAAAACTGTCAGATGGAAACATCCAGTAATAACCACATCAGCTTCTAATGGAACAAGTTTCCACCAAGCTTAAAAGACCTTTTGTATTTTTATAAATCCATTTTGAATGATAGCTGAAAATAATTAAGTTCAGTTCATCCCTAATAATGCTATTTATGAAAATAGTTCTTCAGAGGCTTTATTTCTGCACTGTAGATGACAAGCAAACAGGCCCAGGTGCTGCATGCGTTTATGAAAAAGAAACGACTTTTCACTCTGCTTAGCTAAATCACGTCTAGGCTGCTGTCCTGAGATGCAACAGAATTAACCTGTTCATTATCATGAATAAGAAGGGGCATAAAGTGGGGGGTTACAGTAAACATTACTACATCTTAATATAAAATGTAGATGTTTGTGTCTCAAGGTGATTTTTCTTCCATATTAGAAAGCACAGGCAATGCCTGAATCCATAGCAAAAGCTGAATGATGGATTTTCTATGTCTATCATTCTCTCTTCCTGTGTGTGCTGGAATGAATTAGGTCCTTGGTGAGCTCCAGGAGGCTGTGCAACAAGCAATGCACTTGGAAAATATGGGGCAAGTAAAGCAGTCTCCCTCCGCTGAAAGAGTTTATGTTCTAAAGAAGGAAATGGGTCGCTAACAAAAAACTACAAGGCAGTGCAATAAGTTCCATACAAAAAAAATGCACATGTTGTTTTGCATGCAAACAGTGGTGTATCTTGCTTTCCAATTTGGGAGAATTCACTGGAGATTTGGCAAAGGAAATAGCATGTGACCTGAGAAATAAAGGAAAGTTCAGGCAGGGTTCTCGATTAGGGAAGGAGAGTGAGTTGGTCTAAGCCAGCAATTTTCCACCTTTTTCATCTCATGACACATAAACTAATGATTAAATTCTGTGGCACACCAAAAAAATATATATTTTAGCCAATCTGACAAAAAATAGGTATAATTTTTATTCATTTACACCAGATGGCTATTGTTGTGCTGACTGCTATTTTTTTTATTTGATAATTTAAAGGAAAAGAGGTCAGTGTCCCTGACTAAATAGTCAGGTATTTCATGTTTTAAAAATTCTTGCAACACACTAGTTGAAAATTGCTGGTGTGAACAAAGGGAAGAGTATTTACAAGGTGTGAAATTGCACAGTGTCTTCAAGGATCTTTAGGGGTATCTGGAACACAAGAACAATACTGAAAAGGAGCAGAAATTTCTCAAATTTTGTCTAAGTTGGGAAGTCTTGTGTGCCCTCTGAGGGAACTTTATTATATTTCACTAGAGGCCCAGTGCTCAAAATTTGTGCATGGGGTGGGGGTTCCTCAGCCTAGCCTGCACCCTCTCCAATCTGGGACCCCTAGGGGGATGTCCAACTGCCGGTTTAGGCTAATTGCCTGACTAATTGCCCCTAACTGCATCTGTCTGCCAGCCTTATCGCCCCTACTTTGCCCCCCTTGCCAGCCTGATTGCCCCTGCCTTGCCCCTCTGTTTGGCCTGATTGCCCCTGCCTTGCCCCCCTGCCAGCCTGACCACCCTGCTGGCCTGATCACCCCTAACTTGCTCCCATGCTGGCCTGATTGCCCCTAACTTGCTCCCCTGCTGGCCTGATCACCCCTAACCACCTCTGCCTCAGCCCTTGGCCTAAGCCACAATCTGGCCTCCTTCTGCGGGAGGTGACCTGGTAGATCAGGGAAGGCACCACCCCCATTATCCCCCTGCTGCTGCCACTGCCAGCCTGTTCCTTGACCCTTCATAGTCGCACCTTGGCCCTTTGCAGCTGCCCACAGCTGCCTGAACCTTGGCCCTCACAGCTGCTGTGGCTTTGTCCGGAAGGATGTCTGGAAGACATCTGCTCTAATTAGCATATTATCATTTTATTAGTATAGATTAATATAGATGGGTAGCTATTAGAAGTGTCTGAAGTGCCATTTTGGTGCCCCAAGTCAAATTTGTAATAAGCAGAAGTAGGAGAATGTGGGTTCTCCTGATACTTTGGTATATGGATCAGGATAAGTCAGCCTTCAAACTTCTCCTGGGGGGTGCTGTGTTGAATATCCTGGGCTATATTGTTAAGCTGGCCTATGCTTTGAGCATGTGCATATAAAAATGTATGTGGTTATACACGTGTAACATATTTTATCCTATCTAATAAAAGAGTAATATGCAAATTGACCGTACCTCTGCCACACCCACAAGCCACGCCCACCAGCCATGCCCACCAGCCAATCAGGAGGGAATATACAAATAAACCCAACCAAGATGGCTGCAGCTACAGAGAACAGGAGGGAGGATTGGGTATCCAGGGCAATGGAGGAAGCCAAGCTTTCCACCTGCCCTTGCCAGGCCAGGCCTCCACTCAATGCTACAAAGTTTCAATTATAGAAGATAAATAAATCCCAACAGAAATGGCTGCCACCACTGAGCTAGCAGAAGGCTTGGCTCCGCTCCAGGCTACAAAGTTTCAGTTTGTAGAAGATAAATAAATCCCAGATCCCAGGGCCTCTCCTTGGGTCGCCAGGGGGCGTGGCCGGCCTGCAAACCACCACAGACCCCTCACCCAGGCCATCCCATGCCCCAAGGGAACCCCCACCCTGATCCGGGACACCCTTCAGGGCAAACCAGCTGGCCCCCACCCCCACCCGTGCACCAGGCCTCTATCCTATCTAATAAAAGAGTAATATGCAGATTAACCATCACTCCAACACTCAAGATGGATGCCCCCATGTGGTCAAAATTCTGCCCCCATGTGGACACAAGATGGCCAGCAGGGGAGGGCAGTTGGGAGGAACCAGGCTTGCAAGGGAAGGCAGTTGGGGGTGATCAAGTCTGCTGGGGAGGACAGTTGGGGGGGTACCAGGCCTGCAGGGGAGGGCAGTTAGGGGTGAACAGGCCTGCAGGGGAGGGCAGTTAGGGGTGACCAGGCCTGTAGGAAAAGCCAGTTAGGGGCAAACAGGTTAGCAGGGGAACAGTTAGGCATCAAACAGACTGGCAGGGCAGTGGTTAGGGGGTGATCAGGCTGGCAGGCAGAAGCAGTTAGGGGCAATCAGGAAGGCAAGCAGGCGAGCAGTTGGGAGCCAGCAGACCTGGATTGTGAGAGGGATGTCCGACTGCCCATTTAGTCAGACATCCCTCAAGGGGCCCCAGATTGGAAAGGGTGCAGGCTGGGTTGAGGGACAGCCCCCCCATGTGCACGAATTTTGTGCACCGGGACTCTAGTGTATATATAAGGATGTTTGTTTCTGTTTACCACTATAGACTTGGGGCTAAGTGTAGTGCCTGTCACATGGTGGGAACTCAGCAGCAATGTATTGAATATTCTGGCTATTTTCCAAACCTCTTCCTTAAGAGATTTTTCTGAATGTATGGGCACCATTTCTTTGTTCCCAGTCCGGTTTAAGGGGAAACCCATCCTTCCCCATTCTCTATCATAGTGAGTACCGGCATCTTTGGTGGGCTATCAGCTCACCTCTTCATTCACATCCCTGTCCTCAGTTTGAACAGATTATTTCTGCTTCATACACTACTGAAGCGTCTTCCTGTGAGTGTACCCATTCAAGAAGTCCCTTTGTATACTTTGTGGGTATATTTAATCCAAGCAGAACATTACAAGGTGTATTTAATGTCTTTATTTATTTATTTTTTATTTATTTATTTATCAAGAGAAGCTCTAAGGCCATGCCCACTTTGTAAGTTATCTATTTGATCTTCTCTCTCATTTCCAGAGCAAAAGAAGAATTAGGAGCGTTTGTGCTGCATATATGAAAACACTTCAGTGGGGACTTGGATTTACCCCATAGATCTGTCCAGAGCATTTGCTATGAATAGAGTATTTCACTCTTAAACAAATCAACCACGAAAACCATATCCACATCTTGTTTCCTTAAAGCAAAAACCATCTTTGCCAATTCCTTGCCTGCCTTTATACACATCCACAAATGTTCCCTCTCTCAATAGTAAAGGTTTATAAATGTTCTACTCTGGGCATGTGGGAACACTTATAGCTAGTCTATTGATTGGCCCATCTATATTCTCATGTAGCTCGGTGATTATGTGAATCCATGTATCACTGCTTAAAATTTAATCTTTGGATTATCTGCAGAGTTCATTTATTATGAACAATGTTATAAAGTACAAAATAAAAGGAGAAAAAACTCTTTCTTTTCACAAGCTAATAGTTGTTATTGCTTCTGATCTGTTAATAATTAGTCGATTCCCTCATCAGTGGCCGAAGCCATCTAGTATCTCTCTCTGTGTTGCACATAGGTATAGGCAGGTATAAACTTACCAAGTGAAAATGTCTTCTATGAGAATATGTAATGTATGCTACAAATCTTTGGGTATAATAATCCTCTTACAAAATACATACTGTCTGTCAACTTCACTTTTCTGTTTCCACCCATCAGTCAGTGGGTTGCATGGCATGTCAGCTGAGCTAAGTAGCATGAAAACATATCTGACTTTTAGGAAAAGAAGAGCCACTGCTGTCTGACAATAAGCCTATCCTATATAATAAAAGCCTAATATGCTAAGTGTCCAGTCATCCAGTCGGCCATTCAACCAATCAAAGTATAATATGCTAAGGCCGCTCAACTGCTCGCTATGATATGCACTGACCACCAGGGGGCAGATGATCTGGACGGTAGGTTAGCTTGCTGCTGGCTGATCAGGACTGAGTGAGATGGGCTGGACATGGAGCCCTCCCTCAGTCCATCCCCAGCTGGTCAACCCCCTGCATCCCTCCCTGGCACAAATTGTGCACCATTGGGGTTCCTCGGCCTGACCTGTCCCTCTCGCAATCTGGGCTGAGGAAACCTCCCCTCCCCCCCCCCCAGTGCATGAATTTCATGCACGGGGCCTCTAGTATATTAATAATGTTTCTATACAACCATGTTGTATGAATACAGAGGCTTATTTTTCTCACTCACACATTTTCACATCAACTCAGTTGGGTTCAAGTTTGCTCTCTGTGCAGCTCACCTAGGCCACGTGGATTTCCAGGGTCTGGGCCTGCCCTGGTGAGGGCAGACTCACCCCCGAAGCCAAATCATGTCATCATACGCATTAGTAAAAACTGAAAATATGTGACCTATTTCCAGTGGGCTGTTTTATTATTTTAATGAATTTAAAATATTTATACATACTCTGACAGGTTTTATTATTACTCTTTTTGGTCAGCCCTAAGTTACTTACCAGATTTCACCTATGGTTGGAAACTTCTTTATTTTTCTGGAATTTAATTATTGAGGGTCATTTTGCCATGGAATTTTTTTTAATATTTTTTTTATTGATTTCAGAGAGGAAGGGAGAGGGAGAGATGGAAACAGCAATGATGAGAGAGTATCATTGATCGGCTGCCTTCTGCCCACCCCCCACTGGGGATCAAGCCTGCAACCTGGGCATGTGTCCTTGACCAGAATCGAACCCGGGACCCTTCAGTCAACAGGCTGACGCTCTATCCACTGAGCCAAACCGGCCAGGGTGCCATGGGATTTTTTTATGACTTTCATCATTACAGTTAAGTTGTATCTTACCACATTAGGAGAGGCAACATGTTACGTCTTAGAAGAGTTCTTTCTTTAAGTTAGGTGAAGAAACTTCCCTCAGTGAATATTTCCAATATCAGTGTTTAATTAAGAAAGATTTTTTAACTGAACATATGTTCAGAGTGTGTCGTATAAACCACATTGAACAAAATGCACTGATTAACTATTTTGTGATATAGAAATATTAGAAAAACTATCCTTTGTCTCTTTGCCTCTCCAGAAATAACTTTGTCATCATCTGCTGACAAATGCATTCTATATATGTGCGGCCTAGATGATAGAAACAGACATCCTACTTTGGAAATGTATGAGCTTGTGGGATTTCTAAATTGGACATCTTATCAGGCAGAACAGAGTAAGGGACACACACACAGACAGCCCTTTCCATTTTCTATTCTTGAAGAAAATTGTTTCAGCTTTTCCAAGTCAGACATTCTATTTTTCAAGGCTGAATTTACAAAAGGTGCTTTCTGAAACTCATGATAAAGCGAACTGCAAGGGGAAAATGAACATCTGTTGTACTGTAAATCCCTCCACAACCAGAGAGACACATATTGACATTTTTGGTAGCAGAAGTTTATGTGACGGGTATTCATGCCTAAAATGTTCCACAGGTAAAGGAAGATTCTATTCTCAAGGGGTCTTGGCGTGCTCATATTGAAAAAGCAAAAGCATAATTACAAGTAAGCTGTTAGTTTTCAAATTTGAATAGTTAGGAAACAAAGGGGGGCCGTCTGTAACTATTTCTTATATTCTGAAAGCCAGTTGTGATTGCTGTCATTATTTCACAGGACTGAGTTGACGAGGCAGGGCCCATAGAAGCTGCTTGGAGACTTCCACCTGGCCTTGCTGGCTCCAGGGAATGGAGACTTGTTTTATGGTGGAGAAACCAAGTAGTATGGTTCTATGCACGCATGGCTAAAAAAGACTTCTAAAAACACATGGCTCCTATTTACATGTGTTTTCCTTATTTTTAGAACCTACTTATTAAAATAATAATGCTATTCTTTACTGTGGTACAGTTAACCATAATCCTGAATAATCTTACCTAATAATAGACAAACATGTAAATTGACCGTACCTCCGCTACGCCCACAGCCAATCAGAGTGAGCATGCAAATTAGAAGGCCAAAGATGGCGGCCGCCTGGTTGCTCCAGGCGTGAAGTGGCCAGGTGGGGCAGGACACCTACTATGAGAGGGAGGGCGGGGGGTGAAGGGATCTACAGGAGCGGAGTGCCACAGCAAAGACAAGACTGCAGACTCCAGAGTCTGTAGCGAAGACGAAGATGGCAGACTCCAGCTGGAGTCTGCAGCAAAGACGAAGACGGCAGACTCTGGTGGGAGCTAAGGCCTGGGTCCCGGGTGCTGGAGGAAAACCAGTGCTGGAAATCAAGGGAAGGAAGGCCTACTGCACTAATCTCTTCGTCCAACGGGCCTCTAGTCCTATATAATAAAAGGCTAATATGCAAATAGACCAAACGGCGGAACAGCCAAACAGCCAGTCACTATGACATGTGCTGAACACCAGGGGGCACGCATGGAACATGGTGGGTGTCGGCCACGGCAAGATGATGGAGCAGGTGAGTAGGGGAGCCAGACTAAAGCAGAGTGCCAGTCACTGTCATTGTGGCGAGCCTCTGGTGGTTACTGAAAATTCTTTGCTCCCATGCGCCAAGGTCCCACCTGGTACTCGCACTCACTGCTGGTGCTGGTTTCGCTTGCAACTGCTGCCAGCGCCCAGTGCAGGCCACCATTGCTCGGTGCCGTCAGTGAGTGCGAGCGGTGGCTGCCAGCCCCAATCACTCCTCAGGGTTTCTCCACCTCCCCCTGCTTCTGAGGGGGGATCAGGGCAGCAGCCACCCCTCACACTCACTGACAGTGCCAGCCCCGCTCACACCCGCTGATGGTGCCAGCGGGTGCAAGCGGAGCCAGCGCTGGCAGCGCATGGGAGCAGCTGCAGCGGGAGCAGGGTTTCCAGCAGACGGGACCAGGGACCATGGCAGGAGGGGCCAGGTGGGGACAAGGAGGAAGGGCTGAGACCCGCCCCTGTGCCCACCACAGGCTCGCAGCCCACAGTTCCTTTAAGGTGCACAAATTCATGCAATAGGCCCCTAGTATTTATATAAATATAACACTTTGGTTTAATGGATTTTTAAAATAGAAAGGAAATGTAAGGCTCCATAGTCAACACTCTTTTAAATATGAGAAAACTGAAGTCCAGAAAGGTTACAAGATTAGTTTCCCTCAGTTTACATTTTATCCTCTAACACTTGTATATTCCAATCTTACTTTTGCTTTTCAGAGTCAGGGGTCACCATCAGTATTTACTCTGTTTGATGTTCCAGGCTGGCTCCCTTCTGCTTAAGTATTTCAAATGAAACCTAAGACCTGATAAGAAAATTTGGTATTTTCAAAATAATTTTGATTTCTTTTGATGAGAAGTCATTCTTTATACTTCTAATATCATTACCTTGAGACCCTTGATATGGAAAAAGTAAACCTTCCCAGACAATTTCTTGACTTTGCCATTCCAATGAAACTGAGGGTGGCCAAGTGCCCACATGATATTATTGAAAAACTCCACAAGAGATGTTGATAGGGACCTTGCTTAAAAAACAAACAACAAAACTCTGATCAAGTTGAGCATACTTGTTTTATAAGTAAGGGAATTAGGATTAGACAGCAAAATGAATTGCCTTTTTTAAACAATTCTAATCGTGGTTTTTATACTACATTTGGAATTTCCTCACCACTATAAGGCTGTATTTTTCTTATTTTTCTTCCTTTAATCAATACTGGCAAAAATTAGATGGATCATAAGGAACCTGACATTTCCTTTTCTCAACCATTTTCTTCCATACATCTTTGTCTTTTACATTAAGGATTAATAGCATTAATTTTTGTTTTCCCCATATCTATTATGCTTTCACACTCAAGAATCTTCATGTTCTTTGCTAAGCTTCCCAGAAAAAAATGGTATGTTAAATTGTGAACTTTTAATAATGGAGTTGATTTTACCATTTGTAATCACTTTTAGTTTCTTGATTAAAGATGGTACAATCGTAACACTTAATTCAAGCCCCAAAGTGTATATGTGTAACTACATTTAAAGATATGTTTCAAATATCATCTTATGTAGTGTCAAATGTAGACATTACAAATGATAGGAGTTATTGACATTATTTTAAGAGCTTTCTAAGTCAGATTTTAAAACTGAAGAAGTTGCTATGATAAATAGAGATGTCCTAAGTCATTCAAACATGAGAGAAGTTACTAATTATCTAATTATTCTCTAAATTGGCTTTGGTATATCAGTATTTATAAATATGATAAAGGTTGTGTTTGATTTAAGTTTATTTCTAAAATATCTGAGCACTTATATGCATTTTCTAAAAATGAGCAAAATTCATTGGAATATTTGAAAGATTTAAATATTTTTATATTGGCATTCCCTTCCCAACCTTTTTTATTGCTAAAATATTAGAAAAATAAGTTTGTGTGTTCTATATATAAAGTTAAATCTTAGAAATTAGTGTATTCTATTTTCCCTAGCTGTTAATGAGAAATTAATTTTAATACATTTGTCATCTTCCTTTTTTTAATTGAATTTACTGGGGGTGAAATTGGTAATAAAATTATATAAGTTTCAGGTATATAATTCTAAATCATCTGTGTTTACCACCCCATGTCAAGTCTCCTTCCATCACCATTTATCCTCCCTTACCCTTCCTCTACCTCCCCACCCTTCTTCCTTCTGGCAATCACCATACTGTTATCTGTGTTCATGGGTCTTTTATTTTTTCCCTGCCTAATCCCTTCACTCTTCTCACCCAACCCCCAAACTCCTCCCCTCTGACATCCATAGGTCTGTTCTCTGTATTCATGACTCTGTCTCTATTTTGTTAGTTTATTTTTTTTCCTTTGGGTTCAACATATAAGTGAAAGCATTTGTCATCTTTCAACAGATTATAAACCAGATGCAATACATTATAAGCAGGAAATTTAGTTTATTCCTTTTCCTGCAGTCTTCTATAAATATGATTCCAGTGAGGGGAAAAGCAGTATAGTCAGCATTCTATACCACATATGATGTATGTAATGGTGGTAGGTTTTACTGACTCTAAGGCAAATAAGTGCCTTCATAAGATAAAATCAGTTCATCAGCCTCAAATTTGACAATACATGTCATTTAAATCAAGTGGGATTATTCTCACTCTTTCAAATAACTCCACCAAATGTGTAATACATAATGCTCATGGAAAACTAGTAAAAGAGAAATATAGGTGTTACTCTTATGTATATTTGTAGAAATTTGAATTCCAGTAATTGTTTTTTCTGTTCATCTGTACAACTCTATTGAAACCATTTTGATTTAAGAAAATTAATGGATTTGAAATGGCTAAATCTTTATTAGTGAATCACATGTGTTTGCCTAAATATGAAGTTCTACCTTCACAAAGAAAGAAAACCCAAGGCAATGTGATGAACAAAGTTTCTTGCAAAGGAAATCAGATGCATCATTTACTTTCAACTACACACATAAACAAAAAGTGAAACTTTGTATGTTGGAACAAAATCTATTGAGTAACCAAAAGGTACAGGGTTCAATTTGTTTACTCTGAATTGGTATCTTTAATTTGAAGGTACAGCATTTTTAAAAGCTTAAATCATGTGGTTGGCTCAGTTTGGTTATAAGTATCATGAAAAATCTACTCAATGACATCATTTCTGCCTTCTCCAACAATGTGTGTGGTATGTGCCATGTGCCATGTAAATTATCTTACATATTGAAGAAGCCGAATAAGTAGTATCTTTGTCGTTTGGGCTGCTGTAACAGAAATACCATAGACTGTGTGGTTTATAAACTATAGAACTTCATTTCTCACTGTTCTGGAAGCTGGAGGTCTGAGATCAGGTGCCAACATGGTCTAATTCTTGTGAAGAATCTTTTCTGGCTTGCAGACTGCCAACTTCTCATATCTTCACATGCTGGAAACAGAGAGCAGGAACAAGCTTTCCTGTGACCCTTAGAAGTGCACTGTTCCCATTTTTCTATGAGTTCCACCTGATGACCTCATTTAATCCTAATTTTCCAAAGGCCCCATCACCTAAGGCCATCACATTGGCAGGTAGTGCTTCAACACAGGAGTTGGGGAAGACACAAACATTCAGTCCATAACAAGGAGTTTGGAGTTTGGACTCATGGTCATGCTGACTAACCAATTTCTGATGAAAATAGTGTCAGGAAACTGAGTTAATAATTGTGTATCCTATCTGCCAATTGCCTACAAATTGGGGATTACATCATGATCATGAAACCTAATAGCAAAACATATTCTCTGGGGGAAAAAATCGGGAAACCTGCAATGAAATAACTCAAAATTCCATTCTTTTAATACCCATTAAATGAGTGCCTAGACTTTTTCAAGACATTACACTAGTTACTGTAGGGGATTCAGGGATGATTAGCATGATGTTTCTGCCCTCTCTGGATATGATTCTCACTAATATTGGTTCATTTTAATCTCCACTTTTATTACCTTTCTTAATGATGCTATTCTCAGTTGATGATTTTAAATATAAGCAGACTTTTCCAAGACTATCTAATATGTACCAATAACAGCTTTATCCTTTATTATATGGGCATGAAGAGACAAAGGTTTATTCTTTCCTTGACATTTATGGCATCCCATGTTCCTGCGCTTCATAAAAGGTTACCTAAATCAAATTTATTCTGAATAAGCAATATTTAATATAAAAATGTCAAAGAAAGAGGGTGAGATCCTCCATAGGGCAACATAGAATTGATTGAATAATAAGTAGGGAATGATGAATTATGTATTCCCTTTATATTTCAAATATTTGCTAAAAAATATATTGATTCTAACATTAATTCTGCTATGATGACAGTTGAAAGGTCTGCAGACACCTCAGTTTCATAATGCCCCAAACTGAATTTTTCTCCTTCCTTAGGAATGCCTCCTCTTCCTTTTCCTCCACTGTTTTTTCCTACCTATACCTTCTATCATAGTTGGGCAATATTCCCATACATCCATCTCTTAAGCTAGAAATCCTGCCATTAGCCCTGATTTCCCCCTTGTTTCACTGCCTAGGCAACCAATTATCAAGTCCTGATTTTATCTCTTAAAATGTTCTGTAACTCGCCCAGCCAGCATGGCTCAGTGGTTGAGTGTTGGCCTATGAACCATGAGGTTGTGGTTCAATTCCTGGGGGCTGTGGGCTCGATCCCCAGTGTGGGGTATGCAAGAGGCAACCAATCAATGGTTCTCTCTCATCATTGATGGTTTTTTTCTCTCTCTCCTTCTCCCTTCCTCTCTGAAATCAATAAAAATGTATTTTTTTAAAAAAGTTCTATAACTCAGCCATTTTCTCTGTCTTTACTGCTAGTTCTGGCTCTCATGTATGTTATTCATGATCATAGCTTATTCCCATCTCTAGGTGACTTTGAGTCTTTATTCAAACTCCTGTAATGCATTTTTAATTTTTTATGCAATAGACAGTCTAATCTATTTAAACCACAAAGCTAACCATGTCATACCCTGCTTGATGTTTTGTTTTTCTTTATTGATTAAGGTATTACATATATGCCCTCACCCCCCTGGTGTCTGTGACCATTGCTTAGGCTTATATGCATGCATACAGGTCCTTTGGTTGATCTCTCCTCCTTACCCCCACCCTCCCCTACTTTCCCTCAGGTTTGACAGTCTGATCGATGCTTCTCCGTCTCTGGCTCTTTCTTTGTTCATCAGTTTATGTTGTTCATTATATTCCACAAATGTGTGAAATCATGTGATATTTCTTTCTCTGACTGAACTATTTTGCTTATCATAATGCTCTCCAGTTCCATCCATGCTGCTGCATATGGTAAGAATTCCTTCTTTTTTACCGCAGTGTAGTATTCCATTGTGTAGATGTATCACAGTTTTTTAATCCACTCATCTGCTGATAGACACTGAGGCTCTTTCCAAATCTTAGCTATGGTAAATTGTGCCAATATGAACATAGGGGTGCATATATTCTGATTGGTCTTTCTAGTTTCTTGGGATATATTCCTCTGAAGTGGGATTACTGGGTCAAATGGGAGTTCCATTTTTAGTTTTTTGAGGAAACTCCATACTGTTCTCCACAGTGGCTGCACCAGTCTGCATTCCCACCAGCAGTGTGCTAGGGTTTCTTCTCCGCATCTTCACCAGCACTTGTCGTTTGTTGATTTGTTGATGACAGCCATTCTGACAGGTGTGAGATGGTACCGTGTTATCGTTTTGATTTGTATCTCTTGGATGATTAGTGACTTTGAGCATGTTTTCATATGTCTCTCGGCCTTCCTATGTCCTCTTTCAAAAAGTATCTATTTAGGTCCATTGCCCATTTTTTTGATTGGGTTGTTTATCTTTCTTTTGTTAAGTTGTATGAGTTCCTTGTAAATGTTGGAGATTAAATCCTTGTCAGTGATAACATTGGCAAATATGTTCTCCCATGCAGTGGGCTTTCTTTTTGTTTTGTTGATGGTTTCTTTTGCTGTACAGAAGCTTTTTCTTTTGATGTAGTCCCATTTGTTTATTTTCTCCTTAGTTTCCATTGCCCTAGGAGCTGTATTGGTGAAGATATTGCTTCGGCATATGTCTGAGATTTTGCTGCCTGTGGATTCCTCTAATATTTTTATGGTTTCCAGTCTTATGTTTAAGTCCTTCATCCATTTTGAGCTTATCCTACTTGATGTTTTAAAATATGCCAGTCCCCAACATTTTGGACTTTAGTACATACACTGTGCTTCTTGCCAACCTGCTATAGCTCTTAGTATATCTACCTGGTTCCAGCCTACTTTGACTGATTCATTATTTGAGGATTGAAATAGCACTTCCTGTTTCTACTTCCCTTAGCATATAGTTTTAATGTAATTTATTATATTTCTGCTTTACCTATAATTTGAGAATAAGTTCATTCATTATTTAGTGCTTGTTTGATGAATGATTGAATTAATCTTGAATGCATTTAAGAAATTTAAAATTTATAGTGGAGTAAGGAGAATACATTCCTTATTCTACTTCATGAACAATTCTTTAACACTTTTTAGAACCTGATTAGGCAAAGATTTGTAACTATATTGAGGTCCCAAAGGGAGGACTTATAAGTACAGTTAATATTAGTTCTTATCCTTAGTTGCCATGAAATAATATTTCAGATAGCCTCCTGATGACTATTATTAACATGAAAATTTCAAATTGTTTTTATGAATGAGTTGCATAGTTTAGTAAGCCTGCGATCTATTTGTGGCTACCATTTACATAAAGCAAGCACATCATATATCCTCTCTCTTAACCAGATGCCATTTTGACAGTATCTGACTCCAGCTCTTCCAATTTCCCCATAAAATATCTATGGAAAAAAATGTTGAAGATCACAATGAGACATTGAATTAGAACTGTCTTTGAATCTATTGTATGGAGAGCATCTCACTAGGCAGATGATATCAGCTTTATAAAAAAGGGGAGAATGACATACATCTGTAATACTATAAACAAATTTAAAAAACAACAACAACAACAAATGTGGATGGTGGGATGATCCATTGTGTTTCTGCATGTAACAGACCTGGCACCAGCACTGGGAAGTAGAAGAAAGAGGGTTTGTATTTCTTCTTTTGTCTCCTAGTTCAGAAATGCTTAGCAGATTGCAACATGGAGGATATAGTCAATAATGTAGAGGGAACAGGGCCAGGTATAAACCACAAAACTAGGCAGTCATTGGCTTGGTGGATGTCCACTTCTTCCAAGCCATTCTAAATGTTCTTTTTAATAGTAGTGAAACATAACTCTGATCGTGTCAACCTGCCTATGTTTTCCAATACTTCTCCATTGCAAATACTGAGTAGCCTAAATTACTCTCCTGACAGGGCCCAATCTGTATTTTATTTTGATCCTTCTTTTCCATGAAAGTAGAACCATGACTTGCAAAATAGTCCTGTAAAATACAGTGAAAACAGAATTCACATAAATTATATAGAAGTTTGCCCTGACAGGTGCTCAATGGTTAGAGCATAGGCCTGGGGGCCAAAGGTTGCTGGTTTGATTACTGGTCAAGGGCACATACCTGGGTTGCAGGTCCCAGCCTGGTCTTGGTGCTTGCTGGAGGCAACCAATCAATGTTTCTCTCTCTCTCTCTCTCTCTCTCTCTCTCTCTCTCTCTCTCTCTCTCTCTCTCTTTCTTTCTCCCACCCTTCCAATCCCTTAAAAAATAAATGGAAAAAATATCCTTGGGTGAGTATTAACAACAACAAAACATGATATAAAAGCTTTTGTTGATATTACTCTACTGAGTTTACAGTGCTTTTCAGATTTCTAGGCCATTTTGTCAAAATAAAGTGCCTCTGGATTGTCAGTCATTAACCACTGAGATAAAAAAAATCAATTTACAACAGAAATAAAAATCAATTTATACTGTGTATGCTATAATCCTTTGGGCTACACCTTTGTAATACTGGAAACATTCTAATGAGTATAAATTTAGCATAGATCACACTATAAGATGCAATGATAATGAAAGTTGTCATAGTTCCCTAAAATCCAAGTTGAACTTGTATCCACATCAACAGCATTACCAATTCCATGACAATACGGAAACATCTGAGAGATCACGTATTGGGTGAAATCCCCTCTGCAGAGAGGATAGACAGATAAAGACATGTGTTAAACCAGTCTTCCGTTGAAAGAAGCCGTATTACTGGACAGCACTGTGAGGGATGGATGGATGAACTGCTGAACTTGGTTAGCTCTACACAGAGAAGTCAAATATTAATTCTAGGACCTACCTGTCTAAAGGCATCCAGGATTCAACCTTCTAAGACCAAAGATTTTGTCTACTTAGTTCCACCCAATGGAAATATGTGGCCCTTCTCTCACATCCACTCATCCTTCAAATTATACACCCTTATATACCCTTCTAGACCAGTGATTTTCCAAACAGTGCACTGTAAGAATTTTTAAAACATGCAATACCTGACTATTTAGTCAGGGGCACTGACCTCTATTCCCTTATCAGGAGAGGGGGGAGTCTTTTTTCAGCCAAGGGCCATTTGGATATTTATAACATCATTCCTTAATATAATTCACTTAATATAAATTTATGTTTCTATGAAAAAATCTCCTAGATTTGTTGATTTTCAAATCCTGCCTGTGGTTGCCTTGGTAGGGCCAGACCAAATGATTCACGGGCTTTATATGGCCCATGGGCTGGATGTTCCCCACCCCTGCCTTAGATTATGAAATAAAAAATTGACAACAGCTAACATAACAATAGCTGCCTTGTGTGAATAAATCAAAATTATATCTATTTTTTTGGTCAGAATGGCAAAAATATATATTTGTTAGTGTGCTGTAGAATTTTAGTGATTAGTTTATGTGTGCCATGAGATGAAAATCACTATTCTAGACTACTCTGACCTGAAGTATTTCATCAACATTCTTTAGACTTTGACTTAAATGTTCATTTGACAGTTAACCTTGACTTTTCTATTAGATGCTCTTCCTCAATTTTTGTTTTAAACTATTGTATATTTCTTATACATATTTTCACATATTTATCAATTGATTTCCCTTTCAATGTACAGACTCTATCCCTCCTTCCACACAAAAGAGGTGAAGTGTAACTTCAGAGGTGGAGAAAAGGCACAGTGAAAGAAACAGTGAATATGCCTGGAGTTGGCCCTGAGCTGTGCCCTTGGCACTATAGGCATGAATTCCGGAGGGAAGGTCCAGGAACAACACCCTTTTCTTTGGATGGACTCCTTGAGCATCCTTGGTTGGAAATGCAAATATCTGTGTTCAGCAGTTCTCAACAGTTAAAACTGTATGAGTCTCTAGCAATTAGGACTAATAGAACAAGCTTTCTAACAGTCTATAATTAGCATCAACATTGTTTTGCAAACCTCTATCCAACTTTTTCCAGCAATGTTTCCTAGTTATCAGAGATTTCTTGGAGTGGACAACATGTTATGCCCCTCCTCCAGAGGGAATTCTACAGTCTTTTCATATGGTTGCTCTGAACATTTAGCAGAAGTTCCGCACTCATACTGATGGCTAAATCTGATAGAAGCCTCTTACCCTGAGGATATGATTCCATTTAATAAGAACCTTTCTGAGGTCATTCAACTGAGGTCAGAAAGCCCACCGAGGATCAACTTCAAGACAGAATTGAATCAGAATTGAAGATCTATTCACCTCACTTGAAAATTGACTATTTCATAACATAAAAGGATAATTAGAGTCTCAGCAATGTCTAACCTAGGTGTAGTGTTATAGTTTTAATTAACCATCAAACTTTTATGGACCACTTAGGATAGATCAGGAATTGTGCTAGTTTGATACTCAATAATGACTTCTAAAATCAAATTCTTAAAAATAGAAAATGGATGGTATGTAGAGCAAATTACATGCCACCTTTCTCTCTTTCTCAGATCTGCCCGTTGTGAGAAGTAAACAACATAATCATACATTACATAAATCATAATATATTTAGTTAACAATTAATGAACAACAGGTCATCATATACACACTTATCTATATATTTGTCTTGGAATTATATTATTTTATAATTCAATCCAATCTTTTATGTCATTTTACTCCATAGAGACCACACCTCCTTTAATCCCACTGAGGGCAATAAGCACTTTACCATACTTCTGGCTCCTATCATACACAAGTCAGTGTGTGTGTGTGTGTGTGTGTGTGTATTCTTCTTAAACTTGAAGATAATGTTTGTTCTACTTCCCTCATTGAAAAAAAATATTTGTATTTAATCTCATTTTTTCTCTTTAATCTAAAATGTGTGGAGAACTGCATAGACCTACTGTTTGTTGACAGGGTGACTCAATTTCCACTTTCAATATGTTAGGTGCGTTTGAAGGTGAGGAAAACCTAGGTTAGGTATAATGGTGGGCTAATGTGCATAGCTCTTACTTCAGCTTCTTATACCCAAAGGCAATCATTTAATGAAAACCTGAGTAACTGAAGTGAGATCTTTACCTTTTGCTCATTGCCCTTGTATCATAACAAATTGGAACTATCTAATGTCAAGAATATACTAGTACTATTCTGATCACTGATCTAACTATAAAATTTTGCATGTAAAGAATACACTAATTTTTCTTCTCCTTTCCATCCCTGCTGTGGTAGATAGAATTAGAATAATGCCCCCACCCCACACGATGTCTATAGCCTAATCCCTGGAACCTTTGAATGCGTTACCTTACATGGGTGATGGGACACATCCATGCAGGCAGCTGCTTCCTTGCACCAACCTCACCCTGCGGATAGATAGCCGTGTGCATCATGTGCCATAGACAGTGCCTGAGATTGATCAAACAGAAGTTGCCAAGCACATTGCAAAGATTAAACATGTATAAGCACTACATAGTATGGGTCCAAAGTGAAATAAGTCATTGTGAAATGCAAGAACTATCATAATGTTGCGCCCTTCAGGAAGATTAATCTGTAAGCAGAGTGAAAGGGTTGGACTGGGCAAGGCAGGGTGGCACAGACCCAAGAGACCAGAGATAAGAGAAAAGGCATGTCTGAAATGCATGTAGTAGAGTGAATAGAGAAGAGAGAAGAGATAGCATCACATTGAAAACTTTCCATCTGCAAGGGGCATGCGGGGCTCAACACATATGTTTAGCATTAGAAATCACGTAGATATATTATTTTACTGGAAAAAAAATTCCATGCCTCAAACTTTTTAAAGTAAAAAGATTTAAAGTATTTACCATGTTTAGAAAAAGTAAATTTCTGTATATCTTTAAGTACTAAATATTACAGGCTTAAGGAAATAATTGCAAACTTACAAAAACTATCATTGGTATTTACTGAAGAACAGAATCCAACAACATTGGAAAATGCTTCAATAGAAAGGTGAGATTTAAGAAAAAAATAGCGATTTGGAAGACCCACAGTTTACTTCATTAAGAGTATACAGATGTCATATTATAAAGTTGTACACCTGAAATTTATATAATGTTATTAACCAATGTTACATCAAAAAGTTTAATTAAAAAGAAACTCATTAAAATGCTGTTTTCACTCTCGGAGTTGTCAGAATATCTGGAAGGCTTTCATATTCAATCCTTCCAGAAAATGTTGTAAAATGTTCTCAGGCTCATTTTTATTGAAGGACTTAAAGCTGCAAATCAGATGTAGCTCTTCCTTTCATTACTGAAACTGAATATGCTCAAGAGTAAATTCCACATTAAACAGGGAAAATAAGAACAAAAGCAAAGTGCTATGGTTAAGCAAAGCCTGTTAACTCCAATTAACCAGCATTGCACGGCTGTGTTGGTGCAACCTATTGATTAATAAGGAGCAAAACATCAATATTAAACTTCTCTTTTTTCCTGGTAAATACTTTTTAGAACCTTGTGTTAATTTGTTATATTTGCGAGTGACCATTTTACTAAATTTTATTAGAGATAGTAAAGTAATTATATTACCTAAATATAAGATATATTCATGCAGCATATTATTTTCAAAAAGAAAAATAGCATCTTTATCAATCATACACAAAACACATTAGTTCCATTTTATAACCTTGTTATTCAATTTGTAGTCCTTTTCCAATGTTAAACTTTCCATCATTACTTTCTGTTCTATACTGAACTTTATGATTGCCTTAGATTACAATGTAAATATCGGTTTTGGGGTATCTTTTATGTGGCTATAGCACAGAATTAAGTTTGTTATATCTTGAAGCTTTTTCTCTTGGATGGCAATTTTTTCTGCTCTCATCTTACACTTTATTATTTATGCAATAAAATAGGCCATTTCCATTATTCAATGTCATAAGACATTTTCCTTGGAGCTTAGTACTTCATTTTCTGTATCATATAATGGAAAAAGTATTTGTGAAAGTACTTCATTTTCTGTATCACATAATGGAAATAGTATTTGTGAAAGCAACATGTATTCACTACCTATGAATGGAAATTTAACTTAATTATATTCATACTTATTATTAGGAATGTTTTTATTGTTCAGTCAGTAACTATGACTATTAGACTTATTACCCAAGGGTATTTAAAAACAAATATGATAGAACTGGCAGAGTTAAGATAATGGAATAGGTAAATCTTGAACTCATCACCTCCTTCCACGATTACATCAAAATTACAACATAAGGTGGAACAACCACCACTGAGAACCACCTGAGGCCTACCTAAACAGAATTCCTATAACCAAGGATATAAAGCGGAGGCCACATTGAGATGGGCAGGGAGGGGTAGACATACAGTTGAGTCAGGCCCCATGTCACAATGTAGCAATTAATAAACTGAGGGAATATCTGAGCCGTGAAGGTTCTCCTGATCAGTAAGGGGTGTCAGAGACCTATACCAGCCTTCCCAGGCTGAGGCACCAATGCCAGGAGAGGATCCAGTAACATCTGGATTTTAGCAAGCCAGGGCAAGACTTGGCCCACACTGAGGCCCCTCCCAAGAGGCTCCAGACCCAAAACATCCCACAGCCAACCTCAACCCAAGCTCCACCCGGAGCTCCACCCAAGCAGCTTCACAACAAACTCACCTGAGGGTCAGCTCAGCCAACACAAGAACCTTAGTAAAGTGACTCCTGCTCCCCCACACAACAGCTCTTCTGCTGTAATTGCAGCCAGTCCTCACAGCCATTTTGCTTGAGGCTCGAACCCACCTGCCAATATCTTTGCAGCATTGCAGCCCAACTACAACAGGAAGGCACACAACCAACACAGCAAATACCCCAGGAACACCTGGCTCAGATGTCTAAGGGACATTGTGCCACTAGACCTCATAGGATACCTTATATAGAAGATTGCTCTTTCAAGACTGGAAAATTTAACAGAAATACCTAATATACATAGAAACAAAAATAAGTGACAGTCAAAATTAGGAGACACAGAAATGTATTCCAAATGAACACAGGACAAAATTTCATAATGGCTATAATGTGGTACTTGCCCAGTAAATAAATGGCTATTATATTAATTAGTATCCCCATATCAAGCCAAACAGAGAGTCAATATCTGACAGTAATTATCAGTGATGCATTGTATCTACTATACATTAAGGAGAATTTGTGGGCCTTCTATAAAACTGTAAACTTCAAATCCATCACAGAAATGTCATCTATTGCAAGAAACTAAAGTAAAGATATTTAATTATCATTTAGATAAGTATAAGGTAAAATAGTAATTAAACTTCAAATATGAATATTGATAAGCCTGAGTTCCTGAGGAATGGGTTTGAGGATTCCTATAGCTCCTCCATTCTTCATTTCAGAGACAAATGTGAGCTATTCAAAGATGCATAGGGATTACCTCACTTCCACCTTGTGACTATAAGGAGGGGGCGAGTGTATCTCTAGAGACTCTAGGTCACTCCTGGAGCTTCCCCTTTCCTGAGTTTTCCAGTACCTGAGCCCTTTACTATTTAACTAGCTGGATATGAATTTTCTCTTGCTTGAAACCAAAGTGTCTCATCTGATTCAGATTAGAAAGTCTCAGAATTGACACTGGTGCCCATCTGACATATTTTAAATGTACCATGAAAAATGTACAAATTATAGTGAAAGACTCTTTAAGGCAGATACCAGGAAAATAATAAAATGACTGGAGCAGATTGAAGCTTACCCTGAGGGGATAGGTTGGGAATGGGTGGAGACTTCAGGTACAAAATCCCTTTGAGAGTTCACAAGAAGACCATTCCCCAGTGGTTTCATCAGATACAGTATCAGCTACAGAAAACAGAGGTATACCCTGTTACTGTGGGCTGTATCATTGTTCCTTCCCCCTCATGGAACCATATTGGTTTATTCTTGCATCTTACTAAGTTTGGCCTGACAATTGGACTTGGCTGCCTAGATGTATTAAAGGTGGTCATAATTCAGAACTTGGCTTCCTAAGTGCAAGTGACCCACTATTTTTCTTCAGTAACATCATTAAAGCCATGTACACATTTATATAATATTAGAAGCCCAACGCATGAAGATTCATACAAGAATGGGCCTTCTTTCCCCTGGCTGCTGGCACCGCCTTTGCTCTGACCAGAGCTGCCTTTCTGCCTTCCCACACTGCCCAGAGGCCCAGAGTGGCTAGGGTGGTGTGAAATGCCTGCTTCATCACCACCTGCTATCTTTGATGGGTTAATTTGCATACTCACTCCTGATTGGCTGGTGGGCATCACGAAGGTACAGTCAATTAGCATGTTACTCTTTAATTAGGTAGATGACAAATTAATCCTGGTGCATCAATCAGGTTTTTTGCACCTAATGCAATCAATTTATAACTATTTTAGTACTTGAGCCAAAGAACAGAAGTTTTTTTTTACAAAGAAAGTTTTGTGTTATGTGGTAGTGGAGGTAAGGGCTAGTGCTGAAAATAGTTCCACAGAGAGTTTTGACCAGGGATACTCTTACCAAGACAATGACTTTGGACAAATTAATTAATCTTCCTTAGACTGTTTTATCATTTAGAAAAATAGATATGATACCTATATTGCAGTGCTGAGTAATAAGAATTAAATAAGAAGATATCTAAGGCCCGCTTGCTTAGCATCCAGTGCATTCTAAATAAATTTTTTCTTGAATAACCAATGATAAAGAGGAAATTGAAGGTGAAATAAAAATGTATCTTGAGACATACAAAAATAGAAATGCAACATATGAAAACTTCAGGGATGCAACAAAAGCAGTTCAAAGAGGGAGATTCCTACCAATAAACATGCAAGATTAAGAAATATTTCAAGCAACTAACTCTATACCTTAATGGACAAGAAAAAGAAGAATAAATAAAACCCAAAGGTATCAGAAGAAAAGAAATAATAAAATTAGACAAACCCATAGGTAATATTATATTCAGTGGTATAACATCACTCAGAAAAATTAACTCAATGGTGGAAGGTTGAAAGCTCTTTCTCTAAGAGGAGGAACAAGACAAGGGTACCCACTCTCACTACTTTATTTAACACAGTACTGGAAGTCCTAGCCACAGTAATCAGATAAGAAAAAAAAGTAAACACATCAAAATTAGAAATGAAGAAGTAAAATTATCTCTATTTGCAGGTATGATTTATATATAAAAAAATCCTAAGGACTCCACAAAAATTCTGTTAGTCAACACATTCAGTTAAGTTGCAGGATACAAAATTATATACAAAAATAAGTATTCTTTCTGTACACTAACAATGACTTTTCTGAAAAAGAAATTTTAAAAAACTATCTCATTTACAAAAGCATCAAAAACAATAAAATAATCATGAATAAATTTAACCAAGGAGGTGAAAGATCTCTATACTGAAAACTACAAAACATGGTTAAAAGAAAGAAGGAAGACACAAATAACTGAAAGGGGACTCCATATTCATGATTAGAGAATTAATATTGTTGAAAGGCCAGCATTTTTATATTAGTAGAAAAAAAACAAAACACAACACTCCTAAACTTTACATGGACCTGTAAAAGACCCCAAAGAGCCAAAGTAATCCTGAGAAAGAAGAACAAGTGGACAAGCATCACACTTCCTAATTTCAAGCTGTATTACAAAGCTATCATAATCAAAACTAGAGGCCCGGTGCATGAAAATTCATGTATTGGAGGAGGGATCCCTCAGCCTGGCCTGCCCCCTCTCACAGTTTGGGAGCCCTCAGGGGTGAGAGGCGACCCGGCGATCAGGGGAAGGTGACTCCCCATCACACCTCTGCTGCTTCCACTCCTGGTAGCACAAGCCTCGGCCTGCCCTGGTTACCTGAGCCTCCGGCAGCCCTGGGCAGCTGTGCAGCCACCATCTGAGGCTTGCCTGTGCTTTGAGATGGCCCTGGGTGGCTGGGGGGTCGAGGGGACTGGGGTACTCCTGAGGCAGACATGCGGCAGGGACGGGCCCAGCCTTGCCACGCTCTTACCACCTTGGTGGGGCTGAAGGGACTGGGCACTGCCATCTTGTGGCTGTGGGCACCGCCTTCTTTGATGGTGTGGCAGTCAATTAGCATATTCCCTTTTTATTGGCTGTGGGCACTGCCATCTTTTAGGGCAAGGTAGTCAAATAGTATATTCCCTCCTTATTGGCTGTGGGGATGATGGTGTGAGGGTCAATTAGCATATTCCCTCTTTATTAGATAGGATACTTTGGAACTGGCATAAAAACAGGTAAAAAGACCAATGACACAGAATTGAGAGCCCAGAAGGAAATCCATGCTTATATGCTTGACTAATATTCAACAATTGAGCCAAGAG
This sequence comes from Corynorhinus townsendii, assembly GCA_026230045.1. Classification (NCBI taxonomy): domain Eukaryota; kingdom Metazoa; phylum Chordata; class Mammalia; order Chiroptera; family Vespertilionidae; genus Corynorhinus; species Corynorhinus townsendii. Next base: position 136,703,247 of record JAPDVU010000004.1, read on the forward strand.
TACTAAATGGAGAAAAGATAGTCTCTTTAATAAATAGTGCTGAGAAAATTGGATATTTACATGTAACAGAATGAAACTAGATCCCAATTTACACTGCTTACAAAATTAACTCAAATATATTAAAGACTTACATAAGACATGAAACCATTAGACTCCTAAAAGAAAAAATGGGGGGAAAAAGCTCCTGGACGTGGGCCTTGGCTGTAATTTTTTGAATATAACATCTAAGCACAAGCAACAAAATTTAAAAAATCAGATTATATCAAACTAAAAAGCTTCTGCACAGTAAAAGTAATGAGTAACAAGGGTCAATATCCAAAATAGTGTGCTAGAAACAAAAATAACATTTTATTGCCCTGGCTGCTCTGGCTTGGTGGATAGAGCATTGGCCTATGGACTGAAGGATCCAGGATTTGATTCCAGTCAAGGGCATATGCCTGGTTGTGGGCTTGATCCCCAGTGGTGGGGGAGAGGGGTGCAGGAGGCAGCCAATCAATGATTCTCTCTCATCATTGATGTTTCTATCTCTCTCTCCCTTTCCCTTCCTCTCGGAGTCAATAAAAATATATTTTTTTAAAAAAGAACTTTTTATTGAGGCCATTCATTATGGTTCAAGAAAAAAGAAGAGGGATTAGTCTTCCTACTTATATTATGATATAAAGCAATGTAAAGGAGTCACTCATTACTTATATAACTTATCATTTCAATTAGTGGTTCAGAATAAGTTCTTGGAAAACTGATATGCCCAAATCAAATACAACAACTGGTTTCTTGATGTGCTCATCAAGTAAAATAGAAAACCACAGTCCGAACATTCATATATTGTTGTGGTTCTAGAGCTATACTGTGAAAGGAGAGAAAGTTTACCTGTGAATAGAATGTATTACAATATTCTGATTCTGAGAATTGCAACGAAGTAATTTTTATCAATTGTTCTGTGGGTCGTATTCACATATCATCATCTTATCATTTCCAAAGCAGTGAACACTGAATGTGACATCAGCCTTATAGTAGTGTTGGCTTTAAGACTAAAGATATTGATATGCACTCTAGTCATGACAATTTCTAAAGAAAAAAAATTAATTATAATCCATTTACATCAATCACCACAAGTAATGATGTGCACATCACCTTGTCATTTCATTTGCAGCATTCAGTTGCCAGGCAAACTGGAGAGTTTATGAAGCATTAAACTGTGTCACTGTTAGCCAGATCAAATTCCCTATAACATTATATGGACATAAAGTGCTTTCTGAGGGAGATATGGAAAATGTTAACTGAACTGCCCTCAGAAGACAGAAAAATGATTGTGATATATAATGCTTGGGATGAGTATTATTCCTTTCTTGGTGTAAGCCCATTATGGTTTCTAAAGGACTAAAATCAAATTATAAGGGGAACAAAGAACAGGACTCTAACCTGGAAGATGTACAGATAGACATATCAGATATAATGGTCTAAATAAGAAAGAAGAAAGAAAGAAAGAAAGAAAGAAAGAAAGAAAGAAAGAAAGAAAGAAAGAAAGAAAGAAAGAAAGAAAGAAAGAAAGAAAGAAAGAAAGAGGAAGGAAACAAGGATATAATGTGACTCACTCTGTACATTCTAGAAGTAGAGAGCCCAGGTCCGGGAGGCCCAGGGAGAGTTGTGGGGCCCTGGAAAACCATCTTTTTTTCCAGTGGATTTTGAGGATGGGAAACCAAAGCGTGGAGAAGGTGAATGTGTAGCCAGAGGCAGCACAGGTAGAAAGTGCCAGGCCCCTAAAATTTAATGCAGTATATTTTCAGTATAGCCCAAATTAAATTTAATTTAGGGAGCAAGACCAATTTCCATAAAGTTTGCATTAAAATTAAAGTTAAGTACCACATTTATGGGTATACAAGACAGAACAAATCCTGAAGTGTAAAAAAAGAGGCCAAGAGAGGGGAGGCCCAGGAATCCTTGACCTCTGCTCAGAGGACAGGAATGGAGGCCATGGACCACTATTCTGAGGCCTGTGGTGTAACCCACAATTTTAGTGCAAGGCCTCTAGCAACTCTGCCAAACAATTTGGTTTCCCAGAGGTCTGTCTGGTGTACTTTACAGAAGACATTTATATGTGACAGTGAAAAATACTATTTCTGGAGGGGAAAAGAACAATCCAGTTAGCTCTAGGTTTTCTATTTCTTCATTTCATTTTATTTTTTTGCCTTTATATTTCTAGCCAGCTTTTTCACAAGAGCCACAAGTCTCCAAACCCTCCAGGAATTCAAAATTTTCCAGAGGCTACACACTTCTTAACCCCATCTAAACAACACTGCAACCATTGTAAAAAAAAAAAAAAAGTATAAACAAGGTAACAAACACCTGGGAAAACCTCTTTTTAAAAAAGAAAAGCTGAATTTTATTTCACGGGATCCTGTTCCTGCCTAACAGTAAGCTCAACTGAGGCAAATGTGTGCCAACATTTTTTTTGGGGGGAAGGGTCATATGTTGTTTGAGGTCTAAATATGACTATAAGGTACAAAAACAATAATCTGCAAATGGTCCACACTTTCTGAAGAGGTGTTTCATACTTATCTATTAATCAGGAAATGGCTGTTTATAGAATAAAATGGTACTTTGGTTTCATTGACATTCTCTATACGTCAAAGCACAAAAGAATCCCAGCCCTTTCCCTGTTACAGCTTTCCCCGGGGCTTGGTGACATGCCCTCTACCTCCTGGTGAAATCCCAGCTCAGCTGCCTTTTCCCACAAGTCAGTTCCTCCAGTCTCCCAGGAAGACAGATCCTTGTCTTTCTCAAGATTAATCCTTCTCTTTAGTTTTTATCCCTTGTCACAGAAATCTTGCTCAGTGATTGATTATCCCTCTTTCTCCTAAAAGTCTCACCTTCTTCCTGTATTCTAACCTGGCAGTTCTCAGAGTGGTCCTCTAATTAGCAACATCAGCATCACCTGCAAACTTGTTACACATCCCAGATCCCAGGGCTCAGCCCCACGCTAACTGAATAAAAAAGTCTGGGTTGCAGCCCAGTAATCTGTGTTGTAACAAGCCCTGCAGGTGGGTCTGGAGCAGGCTAACATTGGAGAATCATAGCTCTAGTATATTCCATCTTTTTATTAATGGATCACACCACAGCCTGAGCTTCCCTTCACCTTACCTGTCAAGTGCCTCGGGGCACTTGGTCTCTCCCTTTTCTCTTATTATGTTTGCTTTTCAATCTACTTGTTATAATCAGTGTCACTGCATTTTGAGGAATTACACATTTTGGTTGATTGTAGTATTACCAAATATTATAGGAGTAAATAAAGCTGGGAATAGATTAGTGATTTATGGACTGCTAGTCTTTTCTCTAGCTCTGTTTGACTGAAGTAGACTCATCCTACTGGTCTTACTCAGGACTAGAGAAGAATTATTGAGTAAACAGGATTGGTATTTTCTCAGTCTATCAATCATATCATTGGCTGTCTTGGAAAAGTACTGACAAGTGATGGAAGGTAGTGGGGCAGCTTGGGTTGAGAGAACCTGGCTTCATCATTGTATGACACTAAAAATTAGTGTTGTTCTGATAAGGATGATGATGAAGATGATTACTCACAATATACAAGGATATTCATGTGTGCTTTTTTTTCTTTAAAACCTTACAAAAAAACTGGTGACTTATGTTTAATTCCATTTTTTTGACGAAGATATCGAAGTGTAGGGCTGTTAAGGAACTTGTCTAAATTAATACAGCTAAAAGGGAGCTGGATTTCAAATCAAGGTGTGTCTAAGCCTATAGACAGGTGTTAATAAAACCTGTGGGATAGTTGTGGGGGGATTCATCTATTTATGCATTTATTAGTTCATTCAAAAATACTTGTTGAGTCCCTGCTTTCTGAGGGCACCAGGGTTGGCTCTGGAAAGTTAGAGAAGAAAGACACAGTGTACAAGGAATCATATTCTAGTGGAAAGACAGATATCCCCATTTCTATAAGAGTTATGGTTTGGAGCTCCCCAGGGAACTGAGGGAGCCTGGAGACTGACTACACAGTGCATGTAACCTGGGGCGAATATTCATGGAAGCCCTCATAGGGCAAGGGCATCAGAGTTTTGGTAGAGGAGCAAGAGTCAGCCAGGAAACAAATCACAGGAAGGGGACATGGGAAAGGGCATTTCAGGCCAAAGGAATAGCTAGCATGTCCAAAGGGGAAGAGGCAGATAAAGCATGGAATACTTGAAGATTGTCAAGCTTGTAATGGCAGAGGGAGGTGAGAAGGAAGAAATAGGTAGAGGAAAGGCCACGGGACCTCCATACCCTGCTAAGGAACTGGAGTCTTCCCAGAAGTCATAGGGAAGTGGAATACTTTTAAGCAAAAGAATGATATTTAGAAATATTATGCTGCTAATAGTGTGGAGAATGGATTAAAAAAAAAAAAACTGGATGGAATGAGTGCCCAGCACTACCTTGTATTCTGCTGTTTGAGGAGGAGTTAGGTGTCAGGATTCTAACTGTGCTGGGCTGAATTGTGTCACCACAAACTGATAATGGAGGGATGTTGAAGTTCTAACAAAGGCATGAAACCATCTCAAGCACCTTTCATGCCCACTGGAGAATAATCGGTCATCTGGAACCTACTCTTCGTCCAGGAAAGGCAACCCAGGGCCTTAAAATGAGGCTATTTTTAGAGGTAGAGTCTTTAAAGATGTAGTTAAGTTAAAATGAGGTCATGCAGGTGAGCCTCAGTATGTTAAGATATGAGTCCTTATCTACACTGATAAAAGAGAAACATGCAAATTAAACATCACTCCGCTACATCCACAAGCCACATGCACCAGCCAATCAGGAGTGAGTATGCAAATTAACCCAACCAAGATGGTGGCTGGCTACTGAGCAAGCAGGAGGCTTGGGTTTCCCCGGCGATGGAGGAAGCCAAGCTTTCCACCACTCTAGCCAGTCCTGGCCTTCGCTCAAGGCTACAAAGTTTCAATTATAGAAGATAAATAAATCCCAACAAAAATGGCTGCAGCCACGGAGGGAGCAGGAGGCTTGGATTTCCCCAGCGATGGAGGAAGCCAAACTTCCTGGCCTGCCCTGGCCTCCGCTCAAGGCTACAAAGTTTCAATTATAGAAGATAAATAAATCCCAGATCCCAGGGCCTCCGCTTAGGTCACCGGGGGGTGTGGCTAGCCTGCAAACCACCAAAGGTGCCTCGCCCAGGCCACCCCACACCCCAAAGGAACCCCCACCATGATCCAGGACACCCTTCAGGGAAAACCAGCTGGCCCCCACCCAGGCACCAGGCCTCTATCCTATCTAATAAAAGAGTAATATGCAAATTGACCATCACTCCAACACACAAGATGGCTGCCACTATGTGGTGAAAGATCCTGCCCCCATGTGGACACAAGATGGCCACCACAAGATGGCCAGCAGGGGAGGGCAGTTGGGGGGAACCAGGGCTGCAGGGGAGGGCAGTTGGGAGCGATCAAGCCTTCAGGGGAGGGCAGTTAGGGGTGACCAGACTGGCAGAGGAGGGAAGTTGGGGGTGACCGGGCCTGCAGGGAAGGAAGGGCAGTTGGGAGGTCCCAGGCCTGCAGGGGAGAGCAGTTGGGGGGTACCAGGCCTGCAGGGGAGGGAAATTAGGGGTGACCAGGCCTGCAGGGGAGCAATTAGGCATCAATCAGGCTGGCAGGGGAGCAGTTAGGCATCAATCAGGCTGGCAGGTGAGTGGTTAGGGGGTGATCAGGCTGGCAGGCAGAAGTGGTTAGGGGCAATCAGGAAGGCAAGCAAGCAAGCAGTGGGGAGCCAGCAGATCTGGATTGTGAGAGGGATGTCCGTCTGGCCTAAACAGGCAGTCGGACATCCCTCGAGGGGTCCCAGATTGGAGATAGTGCAGGCTGGGCTGAGAGACACCTCCCTATCCTCCCCCCTCCCTCCCCCCCGGTGCACAAATTTTGTGCAGCGGACTTCTAGTTTGTTATAAAAAGGAGGGAGGACCATGTGGAGTCATCAGAGAAGATGACCATGTACAAGACAAGGAGAAACACCTCAGAAGAAACCAAGCCCGCTGAAACCTTTCTCTCCAATTTCTCACCTCACGAATCTCAAGAAAATAAATTTCACTCGTTTAAGCCATCCAGTCTGTGGTACTTTGTTATGTCAGCCAAGCTAAGGAGCACACTAATTTTTAAATCACGCATATTTGAAATGACTGCTGCCTATTCAAATTAAAACAACCATGTTGTAGGAAATTCTCCTATAGATAGCATCAGGCCCACCCAGCAAATGTGTGCTGAATTTGCTACAAGTAAACTGTTAGCAAGGCTCATCTTTTCTTTTTCTACCATTGTAAGGAAAAATAAAAGAACAACAGAGACTTCCACCTGCACCACAGACCTGTCCTGAGGATGAATTAGTATGATCGAAAGCTTTTGAGCCCTCAGGATGAAGGAACACTGTGCTCAATGCAAGGCAGTCTTCAGTCTAAATCTCTTGTTGGAGTGGAGTGTGCAGATAGGTGTCCCTGCCTGAATACAAAGGCATAAAAGCCTCTTAAGCACCTGACAGTTTTTCATGCCCACTTGAGAATCAGTCCTCTGGAACCTGCCACCCCTCCAGCCACAAGGAAAAGGCAGCTTCCTCTGTCACTTTCCCACAGCATCACAAATTATAGAAGGGAACCAAGTACTGAATGAGGCGGAGAACCTGCAGCTGGAAGTAGACAGGAAAGTGCCACTGTGAGCCTCCAGACCCTGCAGAAAAGTATGAAGCTCAATCCTGCTTTGTTATTGCCGGCAACTCCATGATCAATATCACGGCTGCACAAAGACAGCAGAGTAGAGAAACAGCCCAGAAGCATGCAGTTCACCCTCACCTAAACTGCTGTTGGTTAACCAATGGAAGATTTGTCCATGAATATTTAAAATATCCAATAATACCCAACAAGGAATAGAAAATTTCTGTCATTAAGAGATTTTGATACTGCACATATTTTGTCCCATTCCTCTTATCATTGAAACAGAATATTAAAGACTATTATAGCATTCACTTTAATACCATCACATTAGTTTCTAAAATAGCCTTATCAAAATATGTATCATTTCCTAAGTTCTTGAGGTAATTCAGTGTTCTTTCAGTTATTGGCTTTCTTTAAAATGGTCAGAAATAAAGTTTGAGCTCTAAACTTTGAATTCTTTGAAGATTTTTTCAAATGGCTTTTATTATTTTAAAAGACAAACACAAGATACCTCAAAAGCTGGAAAATACAGTATTTTATGACTAAATATTTTTAAAAATACATTATGTAAAAAAAATCCTAGCTAATAAAGAGGGAATATGCTAATTGACCATCACTCTGTCACAAAGATGGCTGCACTCACAGCTGAAGCCAAGTTCCCATAAGGAGCCTTAAGGAGCAATCAGCAGGAACCTGAGGATATACCCTCCCCCACCCCCATAGGGCTTGAAGGGGACCTCAGGCCACACCCCCTGCTCTGGTGCCAGGCCAGGGGACCTGAGGCCATGCCCCCTGCCGGGTGGGGCTTGATGGGGGACCTCAAGGTGCGCTTCCCATCCTGGAGCTGGGATAGGGAACCTCAGGCTGCTCCCCCTGCCCCAGTGCCAGGCCGGGGGACCTCAGACTGCACCCCCCGCCCAGTGGGGCTTGATGGGGGACCTCAGGCCATGCCCCCTGCCTAGCACCAGGCCAGGGGACCTGAGGCTGCACCCCCTACCTGGCTGGGGGACCTCAGGCTTCGCCTCCTGCCTTAGCACCAGGCTGGGGGACCTCAGCCCATGACCCCCACCCCGGTGCCAGGCCAGGGGACCTGAGGCCACACTCCCTGCCCAGCGGGGTTTGATGGGGGACCTCTAGGTGTCCTTCCCATCTTGGTGCTGGTCTAGAGGACCTCAGGCTGCTACCCCCGCCCCAGTACCAGGCCGGGGACCTCAGGCCACACCCCCCACCCGAGCACCGGGCCAAGGGACCTGAGGCTGCACCCCCTGCCTGTCAGGGCTTGACAGGGGACCTCAGGCCGTGCTCCCCACCCAGCTGGGCTTGACAGGGGACCTCAAGGTGCACCCCCAGTGCTGGGTTGGGGGAACTCAGGCTGTGCCCCCTGACCATCAGGGCTTGATGGGGGACCTGAGGCGCACCCCCCCCCCGCCAGTGGGGCTTGACAGGGGACCCGAGGCTGTGCCCCGCTCCCAGTGCTGGGCCGGGGAACCTGAGGTTGTGCCCCCCCACCTGGCAAGGCTTGATGGGGGACCTCAGGCCATGCTTCTACCCAGCAGGGCTTTACAGGGGATCTCAGGCCATGTCCCCCACCTGGCAGGGCTTGACAGGGGACCTCAAGGCATGCCCCCCACCTCGGTCTGTGCTGGGGGACCTCAGGCCATCCCCTCCATCCTGGCGCTGGGCCAGGGGACCTGAGGCTATGTTCCCTGCCTGGCAGGGCTTGACAAGGATGGGACTGGCCAGGTCTGGTCCTAGCCCAATAGGGGCAGGGGCTGGCTAGGTCTGGGTCTCATGAGATTTTGAGGCTCATGTGAGTGGGCAGGATGCTGGTGTGCCCCAGACTCTGACAGGAGGAAGGTTTTCATATTCATTTTACTAATTTTCTTTCATTTCTGACACTTCTATTATAGAGAAAGGGCAAATAGCAACATTACATTATTTCCTCTAATTAATTCCATTTTAATGTGCATGAATTTCGTGCACCGGGCCACTAGTACTTATATAAAGTTAATAATGACTACTTAAAGGGAAATGGAAAACTATTTTTAAACCTACTCATAAAATCTATTTTGTAATTGAATTTACTTTTAATATTTTATGTTTTAAAATCCATTCATAAAATAGAGTATAAAATACTTGAATACCATCTAAAAAAAGTTTAAGTAAAACATGGCCTACCCAAAAATACCAATGTACTAGGCTTCTGCATAAGTTTATTTTCTGGATGCTGACTCAGATGCTAGCCAATGCCTTATACTGCATACACATATAGTAGTTTCCAGTGATAACTGGTGATATGAATAATGACAATAAGACCCTGAGCCATCCTTATTCATCAAAGAAAGACTCCTTTAGACTCATTCCAATGGCCATCCTGTTACACAAAACCACAATAATGCAGATTTGGAAGATTTTAATGTTGAAATGAAGAAATAAATAGTGTTGCTGGTTAGCCAGAACTGAGCCAGAATTTACACAGAAAGATCAATGGTCTAGAATGTTGCACCCTGGATAACTGATCAAGGTTTAGCATCATGCCATGAGATAAGGTCAAACACAACTGTTCCTTACAGAATAAGCACTATCATCTCTATAATGAGTATTAAAACCCCACAGCATGTAGTCCCATAAAAGTAAATTCAGCTCAAATGTAGCCATTAAGAAATGTAAGCACTGGCCGGGTTGCTCAGTTGGTTGAAGCAACCAGTACATCAAAAGGTTTCAGGTTCCATCCCTGGCATATATGGGTGTGTGTGTGTGGAGGGGGAGGGGGGGCGATTGATGTTTCTTTTCTCTCTCCTGTCCTCTCCCTATAAAAATCAATAAAAATATATCCTTGGGTGAGGGTTTTTTTAAAAAGTAAAACTTTTATTTTTAGATGATAACTATGGAAGCTGAAATAGTATACTGTTTCAAACCCATTCAGTATTTATTCAAACACATTACTATCTCCTGTTGAATTTTAAGTGGATTATTTTGTATATCATGTGCTTTTCTTCAACCAGGGCCATTTCTAAAGTTTTTATTGATTATAGTATTTGTTTAAGACTGAGTTCCTTGGAGATTGTGGATGAGTGTTCAGAATCTTTAGAGAAATGAAGTGTGTCTGTTACAATTACTCTGGCATGCTTCCTTGAGGGAAGATGAGAATCTATTGAGGTCTAGGAAAGACTGAGTACTTTTGAGAATTTAGAAAACAGTTCCAAATTCTCTCTTTTTAAAAAATTCTGTTTTATCATCTCAGAAAATGTGAAATTAGGTACAGATGGTTGTCTCATATTCATTTGAAGGAGTGGGTTTGTGTAAGAATTAATGTAAACAAATGCCAACAGGGTTTCTTTATGCTTACGGAGGAGATCAATGCCAAAGAGACTGTGGGATGGCAGCAGGTGGGCCCCAGGCATATTGTGAAGCAGATCGAGTTGGTTTTCTAAACCCCCATCCTATCTTTCTCTTTCTTTCTCTCTCTCTCTCTCTGGAACCCTTTCTTATGACTTCTTGTGTCCCTTTTTTTCTTCCCCTCTGGCATCAGTATACTATTTTACATCCAGTGTGCCCCTCAGTCATACCCGTTCTCCAGAAGAGTGTAGAAAACAGATTTAAATGCAAGCTCAGATATACAGACAGTGTCAAGAACCTTGAGGGGGCTGGTTTTGTGCCCTGCATACAAGCTGATAAGGTAGCCTGCCAAGGTCCCATGGATGCTGGCAGGAGACATGGTTTTCCAGCCAAAGACAAAGGACTGCTTATTACAGCAATAGCCGTGGCCAGAGTATCAGCATTTCCACAGGTTCCCTGAGCCCTGTTGCCACAGGGTTGTGCCAGGAGGGCCAGAGGATGACTTTCCATGTCAGCAGAGGAATTCCAAGCTCAGGAAACTCCAGTCTTTTATTAAGGACAGCAAACCTGGCCACACCTGCCCAGAGGGGACAGCAGACACACATGCACTCTACCTATGCAGATGCCACAACCCCTTCTTCCATGGCTGTTTACTGGAATACCAAGTTCTGAATCAAGGGTGGTCAGGGCTCTGTCCACAGGACAGGCAGAAACATAGCAAACTATCTCCCAACAGGCATATCCTCTGTGTGTGTGGAAGGGTCTGTATAGGAACTTATGGGTGTTTGGTTAAAATGAACATTCATACAACATCCCCAATCCTATATAATAAAAGCCTAATATGCTAAGTATCCGGTCATCCAGTTGGCCATTCAACCAATCAAAGCGTAATATGCTAATGGTATGCTAAGGCTTCTCAACTGCTTGCTATGACATACACTGACCACCAGGGTGCAGATGATCCAACCAGTAGATTAGCTTGCTGATGGGGTCTGGCTGATCGGGACTGAGTAAAATGAGCTAGACCCACCCTGGAGCCCTCCTGTGGTCCCTCCCTGGCTGACCAACATCCCACATCCCTCCCCAGCCCCAATTGTGCATCAGTGGGGTCACAGCTGGCGAGCACCACAGCAGTGACGGGAGCCTCTCCCGCCTCCGCTGCAGTGTTAAGGATGTCCTACTGCTGGCTTAGGCCTGCTTCCCGTGGGGACATCCCCTGAGGGCTCTTGGACTGTGAGAGGGTGCAGGCCAGGCTGAGGGACCCTGCCCCAAGTGCACAAATTTCATGCACTGGGCCTCAAGTAAAATAATGTAATTCCACATTAGTAGGGTGGAAGTTAAAGACTCCAAGTTTGTTTGTAAATTCATAAAATATAAGGCTCCAAAAACTCTTGAGTAGCTGACTGAAATATGTTCAGTTGAATGATTGAAGTATTCTTAGCTGAGAGTTATGTTAGTGTTTTGATATTTGCATATTTTAGGAAAGTGAAGATGGACTTAAAAGGTCCACAGCTCTGACTTAGGGTTCCTTCAGGGATCTTTTATTTTATCACACACATTCTCAGTAGAGTAGTCCCCTTTTACCTTTGGAGCACCATATGTTCCAAGACCCCCCGTGGATGCCTGAAACGGCAGGCAGTATTGAACCCTATGTATACTATGTTTTTCTTATATATCAATACACTTTATGGTTTCTCTTTGGAATATCCAAATTGCCAGCATCACTACTCTTTCACTTTGGGGACATTATTAAGTAAAATGAGAGTGACTGGAACACAAGCACTGAGATACCACAACGGACAATGAGAAAAGCCCAGATAGCAACTGTGTGGGTTGTGTATGCAACAGGGAGAACAGGGAGATGCTGGACAAAGGGATGAGAAGGTGGGAAGGAAAAGGATGTGCGAGATTGCATCATACTACTCAGAGCAGTGCCAAATTTAAAGCTCATGAACTGTTTATTTCTGGAATTTTTCACCTAAAATATTTTGACGTTGGCTGACTGCAAGTAAGTGAAACCACAACAAGCAAAACTGTAGATTGGGGTGGGGGCGGGGTGTTGTATATACATAGAATCACTAATTGCAACAACAACTTCCATTCTCCACCTTCTAAATTTTGCTCAAAAGCCTCATTGGCAGAGGCTAATGTGGAAACCTTTAGGGGTTCTGGGAAACAGTTCCCAGACTTCCAGCCCTTGTTTAAAGGAGAGAATATAGAGGTGGGGGTGGTGGTACTGGCTCATCGACAGAACTTCTGATATATGAGAAAACAGAATCCAACAGTCAATAGTATTCATATGATGGGATTCAATGCAGCCATTAGCTATATTTGGCACTGCCTGAAAAATCACATGGGAAAATATTCAGTGTATTAGTTAAATGAAAAATGGAACTTACAAAACAGCAGAGTGTAGCCCCACATTAGTATACCATAGAGCATAACCTGATATACTTCCAGCTTTGTAATGAAACTTTTTCTCAATGCAAAATTTGGTATTGGTATTTCATACATCGTGTTAACATCCCATTTGAAAAATAGGCCCCTAAATAAAGAAATGAAGCTCATTTAAGGTAATATGTGCAAAGCCTGGAGAACAGCAGCGCTCTATGATTTTTAGCTAAATATAACATTAGGAATCAACACCCTGAAATATATTACTTTGCCCAATGATACTATCCTTTATTCTAGTTATGGTTACTTTTGAAGTCAATGCTGTAATCTTAAAAACAAAAATTTTTGTGACTAGGTGTTTCAGGAAGCCAGTGACTGCTGTCAAGATCACATCTACCTAAAAACCATAAAATCACAAATGTTTTCACCATGTCCATGATAACAGAGGGAAACAGTTGATTTTCTTCTGAATGTAGTGGTTTAATTTGAGTCTGTCCTTCAAAAATACCACCTGTTATCTGGTCCATTATCAAGATGGATGCCACAGGCTATTGTTGAGAGAACCAACCTTGGACAAGTAATTGGTATTTTAAAAAATGATTTGAGCATATTACTCTTCTTTGCAGAGTGATCATGCCACATATGTAACTGATGTCTGATAAAGTATTTTATTGGAATGGAATTGTTTACCCTGCAAACTCACTCACTCTGGGTGTCCCCAGGAGAAGTTTTCCAGGTCATGCTATCCCTGCTAATGTTACTCAGTTAATCTGTCCTTGGTCAGTCTTGCCCTGTATATGATTTTTTAATTGTCGTTGTTTTCTCCCAAGCTGATATTCAGACAGAATTCCAGTCTACATTTGCGTACTGGCTTTCATTCACACTTTAATTTGTATCCCTCTTCTCTTCAACTGGAACTTAAATAGTAGCATTTAAAGATCAGAGATGAGTTTTTAATTAGTTCAGTGGGAGAGTAGAAAATCTCTAAAGATTTATGTTCTAGTAGGGAAGACTTTATACACATTACTGTGAATTGTTTTATTTACATTCCCCTGTGATTATCTGAAAGACCTAGATGAAGGAAGATTGAATAATAGTATTTATGCACCTCCATGTTCATTGCAGTGTTATTTACAATGGCCAAGATTTGGAAGCAGCCCAAGTGCCCATCAGTAGATGAGTGGATAATAAGCTGTTTATTCCACATTTACACAGTGGAATACTACTTGGCCATAAAAAAGGAAGAAAATATTACCTTTTGCAACACCATGGATGGACCTGGAGAGCATTATGCTAAATGAAATAAGGCAGCCAGAGAAAGACATTTACTGTATGATTTCACTTATATGTGAAATCTAATGAACAAAAATATGCTAACAAACAAAATAGAGATACAGAGAATGTAGATACAGAGAATGAGCTGATAGCTGTTAGAGGGGAGGCCATTTGGGAGGCTGGGTGAAAAAGGTGAAGGGATTAATAAAAATATGTATATACCTCATAGACACAGAGATAGTATGATGATTACCAGAGGGAATGGAAGGTAGGAGGAGGTAAAAGAAGATAAAAGGGGGATAAATGGAGACAGAAGAATACTAAACTTGGGTGGTGAACACACAATACAATATACGGATGATATATTATAGAATTCTACACTTGAAATTTGTATAATTTTATTAACTAACTAGAAGCCTGGTGCACGAAAATTGTGCACAGGTAGGGTCCTTAGTCCTGGCCAGCGATCAGGGCTGATTGGGGCCTTCTAGCTGCTGGCTGGGGCCTTCCTTCCAGCTGCCAGCAGGGGCCTCCCTTTGTTCCATGCCGCCCCTTGGGTGTCAGCGCATGTCATAGCGTGCAATCGAACTCCTGGTCTCCCAGTTGAACTCCCAAAGGGACAATTTCCATATATATGCCTAATATGGAAATATATATATATCACTCCAATAAATTCAATAAAAATTTTAAAAATGTATTATTTGCATCTCCTTTAATTTTGATCATAAAATTTAAAAAAAATAGGTGCCCTAACTGGTTTGGCTCATGGATAGAGTGTTGGCCTGTGGACCAAAGGGTCCCAGGTTCGATTCTGGTCAAGGGCATGTACCTGGGTTGTGGGCACATCCCCAGTGGGGGGCGTGCAGGAGGCAGCTGATCAATGTCTCTCTCTCATCGATGTTTCTAACTCTCTATCCCTCTCTCTTCCTCTCTGTAAAAAATCAATAAAATATATTTTAAAAAAATAGGTTAAGAGGCCATATACTTTCTGGACTTGGACTTATAATCACAAATCTGGACATTTTATAATAGTTACAATAAACGTAAGCACACACACATATATCTAATATATGCAAGTACTGTGTGGGTAATTATGGAAGGTAATGAGTGTAATTCTCTAAAAGAATAAACATAACAGCATCATAAAAATATTATGAAGATTTGAAAAATAATGAGCATATCCCTACAAATGAACTGTTTAAATTGGTCACATTAAGGAAAATAAACTATTTTAATCTATCAAGCCCATTATATTAAAATACACTTCATTTAGTGGATTAATATCACAAGAAATTAC
Organism: Corynorhinus townsendii; assembly: GCA_026230045.1. Classification (NCBI taxonomy): domain Eukaryota; kingdom Metazoa; phylum Chordata; class Mammalia; order Chiroptera; family Vespertilionidae; genus Corynorhinus; species Corynorhinus townsendii. Next base: position 136,718,249 of record JAPDVU010000004.1, read on the forward strand.
ATAATACTATACAAACAATGGTGATATAATTACTAAATTGATATTCTTGCCCCCACCCCTGTCCATGTACAAATAGATATATAATTCAATTCTTGAGAGATGTGCTAAATCATTTCAGGAAGGGCATTTGGGAAATGAATATCAGACTTATTAGTTTTTACACTGCATTAAAAACAAATACAAATAATTAAAACAGATTGTGCATAACTTAAGTATGAGCAGTTATTACATAGAAAAGAAGCAATGTAAGGGATGAGTCACACTAAAATAAATACTCAGTTTCCTGGTGTGTTTTTAGGTAAAGTTTTTCTGACATCAGGATGTCAAATGAATAACCTCTCCCAGACACTTAGAACTTCATAACCCAAGGAAAACATGTTAGTGTTTTCAACAGGAATCAGCAGTGCATTTTGTCATAAATATTCTTTTTCCCCCCTAAACTATAATATTCATATCTCAAATACTCTAGTATTTGCGATACAAAAAACAACAACAAACCTAACTTTGAGCAGTCTGCATTTACCTTTACAGCAATCTTCTGAATTTTAAGAAGTTTAAAAATACTAGTAGTTCCCAATTTTCTGTTCTGTGGCTGGTAACCTAGCCCAACACCATCCAAGCAGTGGCCAAGAGCAGACTCTAGGTTTGATCCCAGCCCTGCCATTTAAATAGGGTGTTACCCTGAGCAAGTCATTCAGCCTCTCTGCTTTGGTTTCCTTCTTTACAAAATGAGAATAACATTCCTAACTGACAGGAATGTGCTTATAAAGGTTAGTAAATATATTGAACAATGTTTGGCACAGAAGCACTACAGTTAGTTACAATCATACTCTCCCTGAGGAATAGTTTGTTTATGTGTGTACAAACATGATGGCTGTTTTATGATTTAAATCAGAAAAGCAGGTTATATCAGAGTGACAAGCACCTGCTTTTGCATACCATTTTTTAAGGTCTGGTTTTACACATTAAATGGTTGAAAACAATAAAAGCAGTAATATTTTGTGACACATGAAAATTACATGAAATTCGAATTTCAGTGTCCATAAATAGCATTTTATTGGATCACACATGGTAGAGTTGAATATGGCCACAAAGCCTAAAACACTTAGTATCACCCTCTACAGAAAAGATTTGGTGATCTGTAGGGGATCATTTTATAAAACAGTGTTGCCCTTTCTTCCATTCTTGCATATAACACTACAATAATTCAATAACTTTATTGTTTTCCGAGAAATCAAGTGAAGAGGAGTGTTATTAAGGAATCTTTAGTTTCATTTTTTAAATTAGAAATGTCTCCTTTAATATTCCTAGAAAGTATAGAATGGGTGAAGACCAAATTAGTCTTTAATTTTACATAACGATTTTAACATAATCTGTGTTTCTACAAAAATTTCATGTTTAATACCAAAGGTTTTTTATTTGATTTTTGAAGAGACTAGTTCTTATTTCCTGATCCCTGTTGCCGAGCTTTCTAATGATTTTTTAAATGTGGAGACAACTCTGTCTTACACTTCTTTTTTTAATCTCCCATTGTTGCCTAATATGTAGCAAGCACAGGATAGGACGTTTGATATATCTTCATTGAGATTTATTGACTTGAATTAAATTACTTGGAGTTAAGTAAAACATCTCAAACAATAAACCCTCAGTAATCTTGGCTGTGTTTACTATGTCCTAAGGCCTTGCAAATAGAAGCCACAATTTAAAAGTTCTAAAATAATTACAGAAATAAATAGGGTGCCATTTACTACAAAGCTCAACTGTCAATTACCAATTCAATTTTCAGCTGGCAACATGTGAATGGAGAGAACTTACCATATGCACTATCTTGTAACTGAAATAGAAGTGTTTTTCTGGGTCTCTCTTTGCTTTGTGGTTCTAAATATTTTAGCATGATTAATTATTTCTTTTGCTAAACTATTATCTTATTAATTAAAAAATATCCTGGGAATAAACATAAACCTAGTGAAAATGACTTTTCTTCTTTGTTATAGTGCTACAGGTTACCCCACCCAAACAATACAGCTCTCATATATAAAGAAGCATTTGTAGTTTGACATTCTCTCTGAGTATACAGAAAAATCAACAGGTAATGCCAGAATAACCCATTTCCATGCTGCCTTGTATCACTGTGCTCATTTAGACATCTTCTAAAAACTTTTTCAGGACATAGTAAATTGGCTTTAAATTTATGTCCAGCTTGAAAGTGAAACAACATTGGGAATTGCTTTCCTTGGTTTATATCTGCATCCCCTTAATATACCAGTGTTGGAGATTGGAATTCCTTTACCCCAAATAATTCCCTAAGAAAAAAAAAAATAAGGAGCCATTCATGCTTTGTACAACAGAATGGGCCTGTAGGTATTTGAACAGGGATTTGAACCTTTAATGTCACCACTTAGCCTCTGAGTATTTTGGGGCAAGTTAATTTTCAAGGTATCATTGACCTTGTGAGATAAGGTGTTAATATCCATTCTTTGCAATATTCTTGTTAAGATTAGAAATAATGGATGTAACACAACTGTTGTGGTAAACACTCTATCAGTGATGGATATTGTTGTTGATGTCATAAATCTGGTCAAAGTCTTTATTGACCCAGTGAAAATCTCCTCCCTCTTGCTCTGAGTGATCATTTCCTTCTTCCTAATCAGTCTCTAGTAAAATAAAGTGACTTGTTAGGGAGCTTCCTTTAATAACCATCAACTACATTAGGGCTTTCTCCTGTGATAGGGACTTAAGTTTTAGCTTATGACTGTGGCTTGGAAGTGAAGTTTGTCCATGTGGCACTGAACTCTTCCAGGGTGGGGAGGAGATCAGTGAGAGCTCGGAACCAAGGAAAACAGCAGAAAAAAAAACAAAACAAAACAAAAAAAACTTACCTTACAGGAAGAAACTTCCCTTCTCTCACTCATGGTCACTTGAATTTAATATATCTTTGGCAGGTATTATTAAAATCAAGGAGAACTTTAAAGAAGTTGTTTTGTGCCCTCTAACCTTCCTTCATAACCCTATCCCACTACATAGTTTTATAAGTAGCCTCTTTAGAGATGTTCAGAGGGCTAATCACTTCACTGACTATAGGACAAGAAATTAGTCTTCTGCCCTTCTACTTTCCTGTTCCTTCATAATTCATGCTACTCCAGTATAATTTTCTCAGAATTTATTCAAGGTTTACACATTAACTTAACAAATATTGAGTGACTACCAATATTCCAGATGCTGAATATGCAACAGGATAAAAATAACTAGTAGAAATTCCTGCCTTCATTGAACTTATATTCTAGTGGAACCGTATAGACAATTAACTGAACAAATAAAATATTGTGTATATTTAAAGGGAATAAGTGCAAGAGAGGGGAATACAAAGTTCTGGGAAGTAAAGTTGAAGTTCTAAATAGTATTGGGGGACAGCTTTGGGGTGACAATTAGTAAAATAACCAAGAGTACAGGTCAGGAGAATATAAAATGGGAAAGTATTCGAGGCAAGAGAAGCCATAAGTGCAAAGGTCTTGAGGTAGGAAGATGCCCCTGTATAGTCTAATAAGAGGAAGGAAGCCACTATAGTTGGAATAGAGGAGGTGAAATCAAATGATCAGGGGTGGTGTAGAGGCAGATGGAGAATATCCAGGCTCCTGTAGGCTACTAAAATTATGTTGGCCTTTACTTGAGTAGTACGGAGACCCTTTGAGGGTTTTGTGATTTTAAAAGGCTCACTCTAACTGCTGTGTTGGAAACTGTGAGTGACCAACAAGGCTGATGATGGGTCTTAGAATATGAGGACTGAAAACAAGCCACTATATTTAGCAATAATAGTAGCTCTCGGTTGACTAAAGTAAGAGATGTTTTGGTGTGCCTGTTTGGAATCATTTCAAGTAAGAATGAAAGAAAAATAATTGGAATCAGCAAGCATATTTTTCATAATAATTATTATTTCAACTGAGTTTTGTCAAAAAGGGAGCAGAGAAATGGGGCAATAGTTGGACAGGGAAGCATGGTTAAGTCTTGCTTTTAAAAGAAGAAATTTGTTTGCATAATAATGGAATCAATTTGCAAAGTGCAAAATAATTGATAATGCAGGTAAAAGGGATGGAACTGTTGGAGAAATTTTCAGGCACAAAGTAGGAGAACTAGGACTAAGTACACAAGAGTAGCAAGCCCTAGAGGCAGGGACAGCTGATCTTAGTAGCAGAGGGGAAGGCTGAGTGTGGGTGAAAGAAGGTATATAAGGCCCCTTAGCCTTTTGAGGAGCATTCAATATTTACATACAAGGGACTATTTAGCTAACTTAATCTCTAATCATAAATTTAAAATGAAGAATTTCTATCAGGATAAGGAAGTACATTTTCTGCTGAGATAGGAGACTAATTAAGCCTCTTTAATCCTACTATGCATTATAACCCTGGGAAAAACATTACTCTAATTGAATGTAGCCATTGTAGGGAGTACACAGCTCATCCATTTCCTTATGTCTGGTAGAGCCTGTCGCATCTCCAGTTTGTACATGAGCTCCTTCATTAGGAACTAGGATTCGGAGGTTTGCTCAAGCACAAGAGACAGCTTGGTTTAAATGATCTTAGAAAAATTGCCCCTAAAATTAAATTCATTTCAGTCAAACTTTTAACTCCACTCTTTGGTTCTGAATCAATGAAAGTATGTTAAGACTTGACAGTTGGATGGGTGGTCGATTTGGAAGCCCATTGTTATGGTTGTGTGAGTCACAATAAAAACAAGAATGCTGGCTGTTAAAAGGAAAGCCTTTGCACAAGCCAAAACAAAGCCTCTAGACTCTAACTTAACAAGTGTTTCCATTGGTATCCACAAATATTAGTGCAAACACAGTGACAGGTTTCAAATGAACTTGGTGGAAAAGGCCATTCATATTTTATCATGTTGGGTTAAGGAATTACAGTTGTGGGCAGTGTTTTACTCAGGCTTAGCGGAAACTCCTGGATAGTCGTCAATACTTTCACGCTCACCAATGCATTTAAAATATGTTCTTGTCTGTGTAGACAAAGGCATCGTATTAAATTTGTGAAGGTAGATCATTTTTCTTTAGTCTACTGAGGTAAACGAATCAAGCTAGAACCAAAATCTCAATAAGATAAAGTAAAAATAAATGCTGTTAAGATTTGAAAGAAAATAATGGACCATGTCATCCTTGGCTCATTTATGCTTTATATTCTATGCTTTCAAAATGTCTTCCTAAACATTAAACATGAGTCTTCCTAAAATGGTGACGGGAATTTAGTAATGCCTTCAGGTACAAGTTACTAAGCTTTCTGTAAAAATATAGTTACTAGTTCTGGTTAGTGTGGCTAGGTTGGTTGCCACTTCCATTTCACTCAGAGCACAGGACCAGGTTGTGGGCTAGATCTCGTGGCTGGGGGTGGGGTGAGGGAGGAGGCAGCTGATCTATGTTTCTCTCTCAAATAGATGTTTTTAACTCTCTCCCTCTCCCTCCCTCTTACTCTAGAAATCGCTAAAAATATTATATATATATATACACACTAATATGTTATTTATAAATAAATTTGTCTAATATTGTCATGTAAATATATAAATAAGTCTATTGCTTTGCACATTCACCACATGGCAAAAGAACATACATCTGAAGAAATCTGATGCATCTTAACCTCTCTTTCACTGATTTTATTTTCATTCAAGATGTGAAAAGGATTTAATCTTTCACTTTGTTATTTGTCTGAAGAACAAATGTCCACATTATCTCTATGGCTATGTGATCCGTAAATGGCAGGCAAACCAAAGCCTGTCATTTGACCACCCTGATTAAATTTTTTTTATTATTAATAGCTCAGATTTAAGAAAAATGATTGGATTATTTTTAAGTTTATGGACAGAATAGACAGGCTGTGTTATGATGCAATGTAACACTAGGCATTTGACCTCTCAGAATGCCTCTGACCAAAGAAAAGGAGCCAAGCTTAAGAAAGTTTTATATATTCCTTCAATAAAATTACTCATTGTATTTTCAGAGATGCTTTCTATCATAAATCAGTGTCATTATAAACAAACAAGTCGAAATAAGCAGGAAGAGAACAAAATAATCCCAGATTCTCCCCTAGAGAAAAACCTCTGCCGGCCAGTTTGGATGGATGAACATACATTCCCTCCTCCCTGCATGAAGTCAGCTGCCTGAGTCCAGGCAGGAGGAACGCTTGTCTGCAGCCTGCTCCTAGTCCCCTGGCCAAGCTGTGCTTCCACCCACCCCGCTGCTCCCCAAGGCATGCAGTATCTGTTCTCTTACAGTCAATGTCTTCTTGACTTGCTATTTTAATGCCACAATGCATTTAAATTTTACATGATACTATAAAATGTGATGTATAGAGAAAAACTTGTTCCAGGAAAACCAACTTTACTGATTTGTAAAGACTGCCAGTGAAAAACTATAAAAATTTACTTCAAAATTATTATGGTCAGATAATTGTAAAATATGGACCAAAGAATGAATAAAAATAGAAATATAGAGAGCAACCTGATGATTATATATTTTACTCTAAAGTGATTATGCATATACTCATAAATGCATATATAGCTTATTACTTTTTAATCCTTACCCTAGAATATGTTTTTATTGATTTGAGAGAGAGAGGAAGAAAGGGAGAGAGAGAGAGAGGAAGAGACAGAGAGAGAGAGGGAGAGAGAGAGATGAGAGAGAAACATCCATTGGTTGCCTCCAGCACACTGTGATAGGGATCAAACCTGTAACCTAGTTATGTGCCCTGACTGGGATCGAATCCACCACCTTCTGGTGCAGGGGTCAATGCTCCAACAACTGAGCCACCTGGCCAGGGCTTTATAGCTCATGTTTAAAATATTATTCAGATATTTAATTAGCATATCCCATTTTTTTTAAAAATGTCCTATATAAAAATATTGCTGAATTAATGAATTTACATTTGAAGTTAAAGAAAATATTTAATATATGTTTAATTTTTAATAATTTTATTTTTTAAACAACTGTTTTGATTAAATGACTATCATCCTGATCATGTTTGCTACTATTTGCATAATAGTAATTAATTGCTATAATGTTCAATTAGATTTTGGTATATTTATTATGTTTCTTTATAATTTTTAATGAAAACATCCTGTTTTTAAATACTTCTGTTTCCCATGAGATGTTTTGTTTAAAGAAGGAAATACTGCATATTATATTTCTTTCTTGGAAATATAGTATATTTCTTTTCTTGGAAATGCAAAACATAAATTAGCATGATACATACTATGAAATCTTCACAGTAAAAAAAATAAAACGACTCAACAAGAAATCTAATTAATGTTTTATTTAATTTTAATACAATTTCAAGTTTACAGAAAGGTTACAAATACAGAAGACTAAACAACTTTTTTCCTGAATCATTTGAGAGTAAATTGACAATCCGATGTCCCATTATTTCTGAATATTTCAGTTCCTGCTTTCCACAAACAAAGACATTCTTCTACATAAGGGCAGTGCAACCATCGAAATAAAATAAATAAATAAATAAATATTATTTTATTACTTCCTTCTAATCCTCAAATCTCATTAGTTTTACCAGTTCTCCCAGTAACACCCTTTAAAGCAAAACGTTTAAAGTAGAAGTTCCCTCAAAGTTTGTCCAGTGTTTTTTCATGATTTGCTTCAATTTATACATGACTAAAGAGATGCTGTGGTGGTTTAGCCTGGCTGGTATTCTTCGCTCAGTGGTTGAGTGTTGAACCAGGAGGTCAAGGTTCAATTCCTGGTCAGGCCATATGCTGGGGTTGCAGGCTTAATCCCCAGAAGGAGGCATGCAGGAGTCAGCCCATCAATGATTCTCTCTCATTATTGATGTTTCTATCTCCTTCTATGTCTTCTCTTTATAAAATATTCCATTTATTTTTATTTACTTTTTTCAGTATAGATTAATATTTCCTCCTTTAATGGGTTAAAATCTGTTGCTTTAATTTTTTATTTATTTTGATGCTCAATTAGTCCTATATTTGGCTATTGGGAGCCCCTTAAAGCTGGTGTCTGTGTCCCTTGATCTTGATCCCATTATATTTTGAGCATTCTCTGCTTTCTGCCACAAAAAGATATTCTAAGATCATCATGTACTATACTTACCCCAGAAGAAATCAGCCTTTTCTCTATGGAATACTCCTTCCTTCCCTCCTTCCTTCCTTCCTTCCTTCCTTCCTCCTTCCTTCCTTCCCTCCTTCCTTCCTCCCTCCCTTCCTTCCCTCCTTCCTTCCTCCCTCCCTCTCTCCCTCCCTCCCTCCCTCTCTTCCTCCCTCCCTCCTTCCCTCCCTCCCTCCCTCCCTCCTTTCCTTCCTTCCTTCCTTCTTTCCTTCCTTCCTTCCTTTCTTCCTTCCTAAAGATGTTTTCATTGATTTTAGAGAGGAAGGAAGAGGGAGAGAGAGTTAGAAATGTCAATGATAGAAAAACATAAATCTGCTGCCTCCTGCACACCCCATATTGGGAATCATGACAGCAATCCCTGGCATATGCTCTGACTGGGAATCTAACCAGTGACCTCCTGATACATGGGACGATACCCAAGCAGCTGAGCCACACCGACCAGGCAAAGTACTTGTTTATTTCAGTGGAGAACGGTGTTTAGAAGCCACAATCTGCATGTTAGATGTGCACATTACAATGTGGTGTCTCTGCTCCCAAGTCCTCTCCATGGACAGAGTAAGGGAATATATGTATGAATGTGCATAAGTAGGTAATAAATAGACATATAGGTAGGTAGATAGATACACATTTACATCAATATTTAGTTCTCTCTACATTTTTAGAGTTGGAAAACCATGCATTCATACCAGTACTCCAGTACCATAGGGTTTATTCTAGTTGTCCACTTTTTCATAATTGCACCTCCTTTCTCTAAGTGGAAGAACCCTGACTGTCATTGCCTTCAATATACTTAATTATAAATGTAGTCCCATGTTTGTTACTAACTTCCCATCTCTGCCACTACCATCTCCTCCACTGTGTTCTTCACACCTCACTCAGGCTCCAACACCGGACACCAGGCAGCCCTCCATCCCCCCAACCCACATGGTCATTCTCTTCACCTTGATAATCATCTAAGTCTCCATGTCAAGCCATTCTCACATGGGGACCTCTTCACTCTGCTCAGACTCCAGACCCTGAGTGGCTGTCCCCATTCCTGGGTGTTCTTTATATCCCTCCAACCCTTTGAGTCCCCTTTTTGATCTAATTCTCTCTATAATTATATTTATTTAGCTATTTGTCATCCACTGTGTTTTTAATACAATGTTTTTATTTTATTTTGAGCTTGCTCAGTTTTGTAAAGAAATTTCTAGCCTTTAAACATTTCATATTCTCAGTGAAATAGTTTGTATTTTATAATCCCCACATCATTGGAGTCCCTAAATTTTGCTTACTGTTTTTACTGACTTTCATTCACAGTAGCATTCTTTCATTAGCTGATATTTGATTGCGAGTTATTTGTTTTACTTGTAACCTGTGAGCATCTTGAGTACCTAAATTGAGAGTGATTTTCCTAGAAATAGATTTTTATTTTCTTCTGCTTGAAGTTAGGGGCACTGTCAACAATGTTGCTTCCTTTAGTATTGCTTTCCTTTGATAGAAGAAATCTGGGACTCAAGTTAAAGTTCTTTGATTTCCTTATCTCCCAAATACAAAAAAATTACTAAATTCCTCCAACTGGACTTTCTAAAATCCTCACCATTAATCCACTAAATCACTCTCCCCAGTCCATCTTCCATTTTGATCTAACTGGAAATCTCACCCTGTGATTGCCACACCCTGAACTCTTAAAGCTTTAAGGTAAAACCACACCTTTTGGATTGTCAATTAACATCATAATAATTTGGCCTTTTCTTGTCTGCCTCTCAGCCTCATAGTGTGCCTGTCCCTAGTTTTGCTGCTTCCATAATCTAGCAATAACAAACTTTTTAGAATTCCACATTTCTGCATGGGATCAGAGTCCCTGATATTCTGTAACTAGTTGAATTGCTAGCTGCACTTGGATGGATTTCCTAACTTCCATAGGAAAGTCTCAATACACTTCCCTTTCCCCAAGATCTCAAATATATCTTAGAAAGAACTCCATTGCAGCTTGTTTCACTTTGTATTATAATTGCTTATTCAAATATATATCTTTCCAACAGAGTGTAAGTTTCTTATAGCCAAGTTTCATGTACATTGCCTTTGATATTTCCAGTTCCAATTACAGACTGGCATGGAGCAAAACCTTGGTGAATAATAGTTCAGTCCATTATGGACATGCATATATGTAATTCCTGCTACGTTTGGACAAATAAAGAATGACATACAAGCAAATTTGTGCAAGAAAATAAATGGTGGAAATTTGGTCAGCTATACATCTCCAAACTGTTACTAAAGCTGAAAGATTATTGAGCACTTTAATAAATAAATATGTCTATGAGTTGTGATTATTCCTATTCATTAAAACAGTTCTGCACAAACACATTTAGTCAGGTTGCAAACACTCGACTTGATTTAAAATTCAATAAAAAGTTAATATAAAGACTCGAAATCTAAACTCCACTGGGGAGTGATGATCAAATCAGAAGTAGATGCTGAATTTTGATTGTCACAAGATATATAAATCCAAGTTTCATTCCCACAGACAGACACAAACACATGTGCGTGTGTGCACACGTGCGCGCACACACACACACACACACACACACACACACACACTGCCTCTTGCATAACATCCCCTAGTTGCTTTAATTTTTTCTCAACAGACATCTTAATGCTGATGAAGCAGAAAGCAGCTCTCTTGATAGTTTGAATGGAATGCCTCAAAATTTTTCATTTGCTTTCCTACATCAGACTCAATAAATGTTAGCAAACACCTCTGCTCAATTTTACCATTGAGGATGCATTTTATTTCTCATTGTCCCCAATATTTGATGTGTACATGACCATACTGGATCCTCGAGATTTAGTACTATTAATTATTTTTCATTTGGATTGATTTCCCAATAAACATAGGCAAATTCAAGTTCTTAGAGATTTTCTTTTATTTGTAATTCATTCCCCCTTCCTCTGTTCCCAAATATATATTCAGCTATTAATTTCCTATAAGATAGTAACAAATGTTATAAAAGCATCACTTTGTCTACTAAGTTATGCTTTAGAATAGAAGTTACTTCTAAGCCTTGTTCTTATTGTTTCTGGTTCAGTATTCATTGTGAAGTCACCTCAAGGTGAACCAAAAGAGATTTATAACAATCCTATCTAATAAAAGAGTAATATGCAAATTGACTGTCACACCAAGACACAGGATGGCCACCCCCATGTGGACACAAGATGGCTACCACAAGATGGCCACCACAAGATGGCCACCACAAGATGGCCACCACAAGATGGCCTGCAGGGTAGGGCAGTTGTGGGAAGTTAGGGGTGACCACACCATCAGAGGAGGGCAGTTGTGGGTGACCAGGCTGGTAGAGGAGGGCAGTTGGGGGAGACCAGGTCAGCAGGGGAGGGCATTTGCAGGGAACAGACCTGCAGGGGAGGGCAGTTGGGAGCCAGCAGTCCTGGATTGTGATAGGGCATCCCTCAAAGGGTCCCAGATTGGAGAAGGTGCTGGCTGAGCTGAGGGACACCCCCCATGCACAATTTCGTGCACTGGGCCTCTAGTTATGCATAAGAATGGTTATAATTCAATGCAGTTTAATTAGAGCTAACTGGGTTCCATTCACCATCTAACTGAAAAAAAGAAAAAGAAAAAAGAATGAGAATGCAGGTAACTCTATAGATAATAAGGACTCTTCCTAATAACTTAGGAAGGAATCTTGTAGTAAGTAGATGGAATATTCTGCAGTGGTACTCTACATTAATGAAAATATCACAAAAACTATTGAGCTTGCATCTGAAAATTTGGTCACTCATTGGTAGGTATTCCTGCTTGTGTATGCAAAGTTAAAGTCAATAACCACTAAATGCAGTGAATATAGAAACTGCCTCAAAACACTCATGTTTAGGATGGACAATATAGTAAGGTTGAATAAGTTTTATTTAATAAATGTTTACTTCATACTTAATAAATGTTACATATTTTCATTGTTATTTCTAAATGTTAACCAAAGAGAACAAACACATTTTAAAGCCCAAACCATTAATGTGACATGCTTTTCTATGGAACCACAATAGCACGCACATCATGTCTTCATTCTCTTTTCAGTAATTAAAGCATTTTCCACAATACCACTGATGTGGCAATATGTTGGGTGTGAGCTTTAGCTCTGAATACCTTTACCTTTCACTTCTTTATACCAGAGCATGGAATCTCTGGCCCAGTGGTCGGCAAACTCATTAGTCAACAGAGCCAAATATCAACAGTACAACGATTGAAATTTCTTTTGAGAGCCAAAGTTTTTAAACTTAAACTTCTTCTAATGCCATTTCTTCAAAATAGACTCGCCCAGGCTGTGGTATTTTGTGGAAAAGCCACACTCAAGGGGCCAAAGAGCTGCATGTGGCTCGCGAGCTGCGGTTTGCCAACCACTGCTCTGGCCCAATCCCAGATACAAGCTTTAATTATGACTTCTCATAGAAAATCATTTCATCTTTCCTTCTTATTCTTATGGGTCTGAACTTTCTCAGTTGCCTCTGTCTTTGCAACTTTTCTTTCAATGCGACAACTAAGATGGGTGACATCTTGGTGCATCTGGTTTACAATTGCAAGGTAAAATACAGGATGCTGATTAAATTTGAATTTCAGATAAGTAACAGACAATGTTTTATTGTAAGTATGTATCAATTCAGTTTAAACAGTGTCTGTATTTTATTAGCTAAATCTGTCCAGCCTAATCTCACTCTAATTATTGAGTAATCTTTATAAAGCAGAGAAGACTTGTATAAAAATTGAGTTCTCATGTATTTCCTTTTATTTCTTATGCAAAACTGCCAACCATCCTCTTTTGATTTGAATTTACTTGGTTTTCTAATCTTCCAATTGCTCCATGAATTTTTTTTTTCATTAATTCTACTTTCTCTTTACAATGCAATCAGTTCATCATTGTTTCTTCAATATTCTGGTTCTTTTTTTTTTCTACTTTAACTGTTCATTTTTGTGAAAAAGAATTATTCCAAAATGTTTATTTTATTACTTTTATATCTTCTCTAAATGAGTCAACTTTAAGTAATACTCAAGTTTTTAATAACACAGGTCCATTACCCCCTTGGCATTCTCTTTGCCAAGTTTAGACTATGTTAAGGGACAATACTACTGCTCTATTCCACACACCAGAATTCTGGAAGAAATGGTACACATCTTTTCTTCTTCATATGTGTCCAGTTCTGTAACATCCATAATGGATTTTTTGTCTAAATAAAATCCTGGGTGATAGAAAGTTTCATCTCTATGTGGCTGGTAGAGTCTTCTCCCCTTCTAGATCATCCTATCTAATAAAAGAGTAATATGCAAATTGACTGTCACTCCAAGACACAAGATGGCCACCCCCATGTGGTCAAAGATGGCTACCTCCATGTGGACACAAGATGGCCACCACAAGATGGCCTGCAGGGAAGGGCAGTTGTGGGCAGTTAGGGGTGACCAGGCCAGCAGAGGAGGGCAGTTGGGAGAGACCAGACCAGCAAGGGAGGGCAGTTGTGGGGGACCCAGGCCTGCAGGGAGGGCAGTTGGAGGGGGACCAGGCCTTCAGTTCAGGACAGTTCGGGGGGACCCAGGCCTGCAGGGGAGGGCAGTTGTGGGCAATCAGGCCAGCAGGGAAGAAAGTTAGGGGTGACTGGGCCGGCAGAGAAGGGCAACTGGGGAGACCAGGCCAGCAGGGGAGGGAAGTTGGGGGGACCAGGCCTGCAGGGGAGGGCTATTGGGGGGTGGGGAAGGCCTGTAGGGGAGGCAGATAGGGGTGACCAGGCCAGCAGGGGAGGGCAGTTAGGGGCATTCGGGCCGGCTGGGGAGCAGTTAGGCATCAATCAGGCTGGCAGGGGAGTGGTTAGGGGGTGATTAGGCTAGCAGGCAGAAGCAGTTAGGGGCAATCAGGAAGGCAGGCAGGCTAACAGTTAGGAGCCAGCAGATCTGGATTGTGAGAGGGATGTCCAACTGCCCGTTGGGATCGGGCCTAAACAGGCAGTCGGACATCCCTCAAGGGGTCCCAGATTGGAGAGGGTGCAGGCTGGGCTGAGGGACACCCCCTCCCATGGACAAATTTTGTACACTGGGCCTCTAGTTTTGTATAATACTGGCAATTTTTGAAATATTGACACCATGATCATGTTGCTCTCCAGACCCTGAAGTTGTGTTTGGTACTCTTTTTTTTTTTTAATCTTTGTGGTTGAAAGTATTACATACGTCCTCCTCCCCGCACCCCACCATTAACTTCTTCTAGCCTACTCCCACCTGTCCTCCCCCCTACCCAGGCCCTTACCACCCCATTGTTTGTGTCCATGGGTAATGCATATATGCATACAAGTTCATTGGTTGATCTCTTTGGCACTCTTTAGATCAAATATAAACTTCAAAAAATGTCACTTAGTATTTCTTATTATATTCCCTTCTGCTAGTATCCCCCATCCCAATTTCACAATTTTTTTTTTTTAATAAGACTGGATGTTATCAGTGTACATTTACCTAATCAACTCTAAAATTCAATACAAACTGCACCCTCCCTTCCTTAACACAAAGTTTCCTCCACCATGTAACTTATAGGATTCTCTCTTTGGTCAACCCATTTATTTTTCCAGTTACCAATTCTATGTATCTTAACTCTTAACACACTTAATTAATGTAATCATACTGCAATGAAAAGATAATATATCTGAATGAAATTCTGGACACTTCACTTTAGATAGACTGACTTTCTAGGTACCAGCTTTATCGTCTTTAAAAAGGGAGTAATAGTTCTTATCCAACACATTCTGAGAGGATTAAGTATGATATCTTATGGCAGCTGATCCATCATGTAGTGTATTTAGGCACTAAATATATGATAATCTTATATGGTTATGTCCTAATTTTTTTAAATCTTAATTTAAAGATAGTAAGGAAAGGGGGCTATGCATGATATTAGTATATGCTCTTTTTAAAATATATATTTTTATTGATTTCAGAGAGGAAGAGAGAGAAAGAGAGAGATAGAAACATCCATGATGAGAGAGAATCATGGACCTGCTGCTTCCTGCAAGTTCCCCACTGGGGATTTAGCCCACAAATCAGGCATGTGCCCTTGACCAGAATTGAACCTGGGAACTTTCAGTTCGCAGGCCAATGCTCTATCCACTGAGCCAAACTGGCTAGGGCTAGTATATACTCTTAAATGTGATATGCAATGGCCACTTGAAAAAATTAATTAATTATTTACCTGGTTTTACCAAGAAATAATTTTCCTTATTAATTGAGATTTAACTATCTAAAAGCAAATTTTAAAAACATCAATTTTGCCCTGGCTGGTGTGGCTCAGTTAGCTGGAGCCACCTCCCATGCACAGGTTCAACTCCCAGTCAGGACACATGCCCAGATTATGTGTTTGATCTCCTGGAGGGGCACCTGTGGAAGGCAACTAATCAACTTTTCTCTCTTGCATGATGTTTCTCTCACTTTTTTCCTTCCTCTTTCTCTAAAATCTATATATATATATATATATATATATATATATATATATATATATATATAATATACATCTTTTTAAAATTAATTTTGATAAAATTTTTGAGAGTATATTCTTATCTCTCCTTGAGCAGAACATGTTGATATATATGTATCATCTTATCATGATTCTATGAATCTATGAACATCATATACATTGCTGTATAGCAGTCCGTACTATACTTGCCCTTGCGAAATGCTGCACATTACCATTATGTTGGACAGATTCTCCATTATTCCATTTCCTATTGAATGCTAGATTACTTGGACCTGCACAATCCACTCTCCTCCTTCAACATCCCCCTCCCCAGCCCCACTCAGCATCATTCCTGATTCTCCCACTGCATTTTCTCACTTTCTAATTTGAAGCTTATCATCTATGAATGGAGGCTTTAGGTCACCCATTTTAATGACGTTGGGAAAAGTAAAGGTAAACAGTGGGTCAGCATCCAAGAGGCTGACCTATGCATCAACTTTATTAAACCTGTTTGGTGGCTTTGGAGACATTACTGCTTATTTCCTAATTTTCAGCAATATCCCTAGTGGCTGCCTGCTGATGGGAAAGTTGTAGGTAAGGATATTAGGAGAAACCCACCAACTAGCGTATAAATGAATGCCAAACATTTTGGTACATGTGCTTTGTGTCTTCATTATCTGCTTAGCATATCATTTTGTAAGATATCAGGTCTTTAGTGCTAACAGGGTCAAGTCCTGAACAAAAGGTTTTATAAACTTAACAGTGTGTCTACTAGTCAGCACCAAAACCAAAATAATCTACACTGATAAAAGAGAAATATGTAAATTGACCATACCTCTGTGACACCCACCAGCCAATCATGAGGAAATATGCAAATTAGCAGGACAAAGATGGCGGCAGCCCCACCCCCCAGCTGCTCCAGGTGGGGAGCAGCCAAGCGGGGAAGGACGCCTGCTATGAGGGGGAGGGTGGGGGCCAGAGGGAGCTACAGGAGTAGAGCTCTGGCCCAAGTGAAGCGAAGACTGCAGACTCCAGCCAGAGCAAAGGTGGAAGGCGGCGGCAAGAGCTAAGGCCTTGGTCCTGTGTGCCAGAGGAAAACTGGTGCCAGCAGCCAGGTGAAGGAAGGGCTATTGCACGAATCTTCATGCAACGGGCCTCTAGTAGTTTATAATTACACTTATTTCCCTGAAAGGAAAAAAAATAGATAGATCCTGTTGATACAAATCCACTGAATACTAGAATGGACAAAAGCTGTTTTTAAAAGTATCTTTAAGTTTTTTAAAGTTGTTTCTTATTAAATATTATTTACATGAGTATTTGGCATTTATCCTAGTAATGTCAAAGGGATATTAAAAATTCTATACCCTATTATTAACTACAGTCTCCATGCTATAGCACAAAGACTTCACAAGTTAACACACCTATGTAAATAATAACCATATGATGAAATAGAACATTACCAGCATTTCCAAAAGTCCCCATGAACCTTCTCCCAGTCTCTGCATCCCAATTACTTTTCTTTTAAAAAAAAATTTATTGTTTGAAGTATTATATATAGTATTACATTTATCTTGTTTTTCCCCCATTGACCTCTCCCTGACCACCGCCCCACCCAGCACATGCCCTCACCACCCTAGTGTCTATGTCCATTTGTTATGCTTATATGCATGCATATGAGTCCTTTGGTTGATCTCTTACCTCTCCTCTCTCCCCTGCCTTCCCTCTGAAGTTTGACTGTCTGTTCAATGCTTCTCTGTCTCTTAATCTATTTTTGTTTGTCATTTTATGTTCATTATATTCCATGAATGAGTGAGATCATGTGATTTATCTTTCTCTAACTGGCTTATTTCTCTTAGCATAATGCTCTCCATGTCCTCCATGTTGTTGCAAATGGTAAGAGTTCCTTCTTTTTTACAGCAGTATAGTATTCCATTGTGTAGATGTACCACAGTTTTCTAATCCACTCATCTGCTGTGCCTGGCCAAGGTGTGTGTGGGCAGGGGGCAGTTCTGCAGGTGGTGTGGGGCTACGAAGGCCTACCCTTGCACAAATTTCATGTATCGGGTCTCTAGTTGGTGTGTAAAAAAGCCATAGGTTTCTGGGTGTTAATTTTGTATCCTGCTACATTACCAAATTCATTTATTAAATCTAGTAGATTTTTGATGGAGTCTTTAGGGTTTTCTATGTACAATATCATATCATCTGCAAATAATGACAGTTTACTTCTTTTCCAATTTGGATGCCTGTTACTTCTTCTTCTTGTCTGATCACTGTGGCTAGCACTTCCAGTACTATGTTGAACAGGAGTGGGGAAAATGGTGGGCATCCCTGTCTTGTTCCTGTTCTTAGGGGAAATGGTTTTAGTTTTTGCCCATTGAGTATGATGTTGGCTGTAGGTTTTTATTATGTTGAGGTTTGATCCCTCTATTTCCACTTTGCTGAGAGTTTTTATCAAGAAAGGGTGTTGGATTTAGTAATATGATTTTTCTATATCAATTGATATGATTATATGATTTTTATCTCTCAATTTGTTTATGTGATGAATCATGTTTATTGATTTGCCAGCATTTCCAAAATACTTGGTAAGTACCATACTTGCATCCCCAAAATAAATCCCACTCGGTCATGGTGTATGATCTTTCTAATATAATGCTGGATCTGATAGGATTTTGTTGAGCATTTTAGCATCTACGTTCATCAGATATATTGGCCTGTATTCTCTTTATTTGTGTCTTTATCTGGTTTGGGGATTAGGATAATGCTGACTTCATAGAAAGAGCTGGGAAGTGTTCCTTCCTCTTGAATTTTTTGGAATAGTCTGAGGAGGATAGGTTTTAGTTCTTCTTTGAATGTTTGGTAAAAATCCCCTGTGAAGCTGTCTGGCCCAGGGCTTTTGTTTGCTGGAAGTTTTTTGATTACTGCTTCAACTTCCTCCATAGTTATCAGCCTATTCAGTTTTTTTTTATTCTTCCTTATTGAGTTTTGGAAGGTTGTATTTTTTCTAGGAATATGTCCATTTCCCCTAGGTCCGTGGTTGGCAAACTGCGGCTCATGAGCCACATGTAGCTCTTTGGCCCCTTGAGTGTGGCTCTTCCACAAAATACCACGGCCCGGGTGAGTCTTATTTTGAAGAAGTGGTGTTAGAAGAAGTTTAAGTTTAAAATATTTTTCTCTCAAAAGAAATTTCAATCATTGTACTGTTGATATTTGGCTTTGTTGACTAATGAGTTTGCCGACCACTGCCCTAGGTTGTTAAGTTTGTTGGAATAGAATTGTTCATAGTATTTTTTTATAATCCTTTGTATTTCTGTGGGGTCTGTTGTTATTTTGCCTCTTTCGTTTCTGATTTTGTTTATTTGGGTCCTCTCTCTTTGCTTCTTGGTGACCCTGGCTAGAGGTTCATCAATCTTGCTTATCCTTTCAAAGAACCAGCTCTTGGTTTTATTGATATTTTGTTGTTTTTGTTTTTGTTTTTTTGGTCTCTATGTCATTTATTTCTGCTCTGATTTTTATTGTTTCCTTCCATTACTCTGGCTTTTCTTGTTGCTCTCTTTCTAATTCTTTAAGTTGTAGAGTTAGATAATGTATTACCAGTTTTTCTTGTGATTTGAGGTAGGCCTGTAATACTTTGAACTTCCCTCTCAGGACTGCTTTCACTGTGTCCCATAGATTTTGGATTGTTGTGTTTTCATTGTCATTTTTTCCCAGGATGTTTTTTATTTCTTCTTTGATCTCTTTGGTAACCCAATCATTGGTTAATAACATGCTATTTAGTCTCCAAGCATTTAAAATTTTTAAATTATTTTTATTGTAGTTTATTTCTAATATTATATCATTATGATCTAAGAAAATGCTTGATATGATTTCCATCTTCTTGAATTTGAAGAGACTTTGTCTGTGTCCCAATATGTGGTCTATCTTTGAAAATGTCCCATGTGCACTTGAGAAGAATGTATATTTTGTAGCTTTGAGGTGAAATGTTCTAAAGATAGTGATTAAGTCATCTGATCTAGTGAGTCTTTATGATTGCTGTTTCTTTGCTGGTTTTTTTGCAGTAGTTGCCAACCAGTGGTCCATGGACCACTGGTGGTCTGTGAGGTCTGAAAGTTTGGCAACCACTGGTCTAGAGGATTTATCCAGTGATGTCAATTTAAAACCCCCTACTATGATTGTATTGATGTGAATCTCTCCCGTGATATCTTCCAGAAGTTTTTTATGTATTTGGGTGCCCCTGCATTGGGGGCATATATGTTTACCAGAATTATATCATCTTTTTGTATCAATCCCTTTAGTATTATGAAGTGGCCTTTATCTCTTGTTATGGCCTTCACTCTGAGGTCTATTTTGTCAGATATAAGTATTGCTACCCCAGCTTTTTTTTCATTTTAATTTGCCTGAAAAATATTTTTCCATCCTTTCACTTTCAGTCTGTGTGAGTCCCTTGTTCTGAGGTGGGTCTCTTGTAGACAGCATATACAGTATATGGGTCATGTTTTCTTACGCATTCAGCTACCCTATGTCTTTTGATTAGAGCATTTAGTCCCTTTACATTTAAGGTACTTGTTTGTAGCCATTTTTATTCTTTATGCCTGTGTTCCTTCTTCCCTTTCTATTTCTTCTTTTTACAACAGTCCCTTTAGCAGTTCTTGCATTGGTGGCTTGGTAGTGATAAACTCCCTTAGCCTTTTTTTGTCTGTGAAGCTCCTGATTTCCCCTCCAATTTTGAATGATAGCCTTGCTGGATAGAGTATTCTTGAATTCAGTCCCTTGCTTTGCATCACTTTGTATACTTCATTAGTCCCATGCTTTAGATTACATCCCCATGACTTATTTATTTATAGCTTGGAGAGTATACTCTTTTTTTTTTTTACCATGTTTACCATTTTGAAAGCAGACATGAAGAAATAAGAATAATTTAAAGATGGTTATGAGAGAGCCATAATACTACCAAAGGGATCGAGTCGCATGACTAATGGAGCCATGTCTAAGCATAGGATATAACTTTGAAAATTATTTTGGCTTTGATGACCCACCTATTCTTTGTCGAAAAGAAAACAACAAAAACTGTATATTTAGGAATTGGAGGAAACACACACAATTTCCAAATACCAGATACTGAGCAAAAATTCTGCTCATCTTAATTAGTTTAAAATACAAAGAAAATTACAAATGAAGAGTTTGCACAGGTTAAGAAAACTACTTAAGCATTCCATGCTCAGGGAGCCCATTTTTTAGAAATTTTCAGGGGACTCTTTTTAACTAGTTAAAAAGCAGTTAGACATGAGAAAGGCTTTAGAAAATAAATTGCTTCTTTTAAGCCTAAGAATGTAGCATTTAGCACGTTGTGGGTAACTGAGTTTTATTTTTTTAAGTTAAAGAATAAGCAGACATTGTAATCAAATATTTCAAATTTATGTCTGTTCACTATGTAAGAGGCACAAGTTATCAGTTACTGTCAGTATATTCTGTTCTTCAGGAGAAATTCAAACCACAAATCTTAATAAATTTATAAAAACCTCACCTTATGTGAAATGATCACTGTTCCCTTTTGTGGGTGTTTTCCAAGTGCAGACACTTTTGAGCATCCAACAGTCTCCCAATTAATAAGAAGCCATACTTAGGGTAGTTCCTCAGGTCACACAGGATGGCCTACAACAAAGGAAGACATTGGAGGTGAAAAAGTTTCAAGCACTTACTGTCATTCTCTCCCTCACCCTCTGCAGATTGGGAACATGGCCCTTCTTGTGTCTGTCTTACAGGGGAGATGTGGGGGCAGGGAGCTCTGGATGTTAGGAACCATTGAAGATAAGTCTCTGCCAAGAATGCATCTCCTCACTCCTTCCCCTGGAGAAATTTACTAAATCTCAAATAATGAAGAACATCTGGATCTTTTCCTAAGAGAATTTTGAAGAATGCTCAACCAGTTCTTTTTTTCCAGTTTGAATTGATACAGTCCAAAGCTCATGAAGAGTCCTGATGGTGGAGATTCAGAAGTGGCTTCCGAGAATGAGGACCTCATTCCCATGGGGAACTTCCAGACATCCTCTCCCACCACATCCTATAACCCCTTAGCAACCTGCACTCCACTCTAATCATCTCCCAACTTCCTGTGTTCAGATTTTCAGTCTCTCTCAGTCCACCTCCTCCCTCAGGGAGAGGGAGAGCTTGGGCATTTGGAGGAGAGAAAAGGTGTGTCTGGCCTAAAGGTGAGGATCAAAAAGGGATTTCACATTGAAGTAGCGTATTTCACTGAAACTCCCTTGCATCATCTGGAACTTGTTAGAAATGCAGATTCAAATATACCACTCTAGATTACAGAATCAAAGACTTCACTGGTGGAACCCCGCCATCTGAGTTTTAACAAACCCTTCAGTTAATTCTGGTGCAGGCTAAGGTTTGAGACTACCTGTCTCATGTTTCCTCTGGGCTTCTCCTTTCCAACCTTGGGTTGTTAAGAAAGAAAGAGTCAACAAAGACTGTCACCTAAGAAAATGTCTTATAAGAGTTTATTTGAGCCAAACTGATGACAGTTCCTGGGAAGCAAAATCTAAATGAATTGAGACAATGCTTCAGAGAATGGCAGTTTTACAGCATCTTTTACACATTAGGATCAAAGGAGAAAGATGTTGGAAGAAGTATGTAGATTAGGGGATGCGAGAAAGCAAAGCAGGAAAATCTCTGGGATTGGATAAAAAGCAAAATATAAGAACACATACTTCTTTTACATCGGTGGGTATAGGATAGTTAACAGTTACCGCACATAGAGATGGTATTCACGAAACAAGACAGCATTGCCACCTCATGCTCTGGTCTTGTGGCTGTGCCTTCTAGTAGTCTGTAGTGGAAAATTACTGGGACATTTCACAGGTATGTCACCTTAGATGCACAAAGACAATACACAATTTCAGAGATAAAGATTGACCTTTGGCCCTAACCAGTTTGGCTCAGTGGATAGAGTGTCAGCCTGCGGCCTGAAAGGTCCCAGGTTCAATTCTGGCCAAGGGCACGTACCTTGGTTGCAGGCACATCCCCAATAGTGGGTGTGCAGGAGGCAGCTGATAGATGATTCTCTCTCATCGATGTTTCTAACTCTCTATCCCTCTCCCTTCCTCTCTGTAAAAAATCAATAAAATATATTAAAAAAAAAAAAAAAGATTGACCTTTGTCAAGGAAGCTACAGACTCAGGACATGACTACTCACTGTGACCTGCTTTTAGTTAGGAATCATTTTGTTCAGACCATGTGTGGCTACATTTGGTCTCTGAGTTTGTAACACCCACCATGCAGGCCTCCCCTGAGCTTGTCAAGTTTAGTATGTGGCCCCTTTTCTGTCCACAAAAGAAAAAGAGTGATGGAGGAAGGGAGGATGAGAGAGAGAGAAGAAAGGAGGAGAGAAAGAGAAAGAAAATCAGGCTTCCTGTTACTTTACTTTTGTCTTGAACCTGAATAGAAAGGAATAGGAAATAAATAAACACACTGAAAATAGAAGGAAGAAAAAAAAAAAAAACACTTCTGCACTTAGAAAGGATATGTAAAGCTTATTCAAGACACTTACATTCAATTTCCAGTTCTATTTTGCCATAGCTGCAGCTGAGAAGATGCTGACTTAAGAAAGTTGGCCTAGCTGATCCTCACATTCCTTCCGACATGAACTCCAAGGCTCTAGGAGTTTTCAGGATTAACAGAAAACAGCAGGGCGTAAGAATCATTAGGCATATGGCAAGGAGTGCTTTATTACGTTGGGAAATATGTATATATGTAAAGACAGCTTCTCAGATAAAATGATTGTGAGTTCTCATCGCAGTTTTATTTCAAACATGCTGCTTAGGTTACCATGTAAGCCAAACTCAAGAATGCCCCCTGCTGGTCAAACATTTTGTTGGAAAAAAAAAAGGTGATATAATAATGAATGTCTGGCTAAAGGTTACTGGCTTGTCACAAAATGGATTAAAGATGCAAACAAGAAACTGACAGTCAGCTAAGTTGGTATCCATACAACCCCAGAATGGATCTTGAACTATCATGAAAGTTTCTTAGAAAACTGCTTAGGAGCTTTATCAGGAATTTTAGTTACTTTTCAGGAGGGACTGGGAATTACACTCTTGTAAAAAAGTTCTGTCTCACAACAGATTTGGGACTTTTTCTCAAATCTCAGTTTCTACTCTCATATCTTCTAAGTTTCTGTTTTCTTTTTTTCACTTTTATTAAGTAATTTAAACTTCCTGAATATCAACTGCTTCATCTAAAAAGTGGGGAAAATAATTTCTTACTCAAATGAAAATAAGGCTAGGAAAAAATGACCTCTTTAGAGTCTTCCATGGTCTATGACTGACTAATAAAAATTATGCATTCAAGGAGAGAGGCAATATAAGGTGGCGTTTTCTATCCTTGGGTAGAAAAATTTGTCCTATTTTATTTATCATCAAACACTTTCAGAGTTCCTGCTATGTATTTTTCATTTACAAAAGTTAACTCAATCCATATGATTTCCCTGTGGTGTAAGTACAATTACTATCCCCATTTTACAGACAATACAGTTGAGACACTGAGTGGTTAAATAGCCTAGGCGTAATAGTTGGCAAGTGGCAGATGCTGGATTTGAACCCAGGAAGGCTGCCTCCAGAGACTGTGCAGTAAACTGTCCACTCATTGATATCCTTCACCCTGCTTGAGTCTCCAACAGTCAGATTGTGCCTTGTCAGAAATCAAAGGATGTTAAATAACAGCCCAGAAGTTGAATTTTAAAGAGCTTCAGTGGGAGAGAATGAAATACCTAGTTCAGGTAATTAAAGCCCAGGTCATTTCCTTGTGTTCTGTTGGAGTGCCTAATCTCCCCTCTCCCCCATGCTTGTCCATTTATATTATAGTCATCAGTCCCTGGACTAAACCTCTACACCAAACCTGAGCATAGACACTGTGGTTTGCCCTGGTTATTGCAGAAGAGGACACCGAAAGGGACTTAGGAGCATCTCTTTGACAAATGAGGGTCCCCTGCCCATGGCCAGTGGGTAGGGGAGACTGGGGGGAGGTCAATGGGGAAAAAGAGAAGACATATGTACTACTATTTGTAATACTTTAAACAGAAAAAATTAAATTTAAAAAATGAAATAAGTGTAACATAACAGGATAGAAGACATTGATGATTTCAGAGACTCTGTCATTTTCTTGGTGCTTTAAAAGACTGCTTTCTCAGGTAGTACAAGGATGAAAGGATGCATGTTGGGGTCAGGAAACCAGAGCTCTCTGAAGACTTAGGAAACTAAAAATAATAATGATCAGATGTAATAGTGTAACTTAAAAGTGTAAGACTGCCACCAACCAAACTGTTTCTCAGGTTTGAGAGCTCCAAAGCGCACCCCCTGCTCTCCAAGATCAAGCTTAAGTGTCAAGAACCTCACTCGTGGGCAGCTGTACACCACACAGTTCTAATCATGTCATGTCCACAACTCGGAGCGATCTCAGGCTTGCCTGGTGACCTCTGGATGCTATATTCTTGGGAGGGTCATTGTCTCAGTGCATCTTATGTGTCAGGCACAGTGCTGACACAGGCTTTGTCAGGTCTTCATTGTCTGTGGCATAGGTATTATTCCTATGTTAATGATGGGGCCCGTATTTTAGTACAGGTACTTGCTCCAGCCACACAGTAAGTAGGGAAAATGGGATTTATTCTCCCATTTCTCTGACGCTGACCTAGTGGTAGTTTCTGCTCTCTTAATGTATCCCTGAATCCTGGACCTCTAACTTTGGAGTATGTTATTGCTTTCATACAATTGCCAGTGCTTTGTTCAGATATCAGTGTGTGTATATGTGTGTCCATCCTGTGAGAGTGAGAGATATCAGTCCACTTGTAGGGCAGAACTTGTTCCCACTGTGACTCAGTAGAAAGTTCATAACTTTTTGAAGACCATCCAATCAGCAGAAGGCTCTTCTGCTGGTCTTTCCCTCTAAGAAAACATTCTGGAAGCTTTTCTGTAATGCAACTTACAGCATAGCATTCACAACTACATCAGAACAACTAAAACATACTTCTGACACCTTCAAAGTATTATGGGAATAGAAAAGATAAACGGATAGCTAAGCACCAGTGTAAAAATGATGAATTGGAACCATATTATTGTTTAGAATTATCGTTTTTTATATTTCCTTAAGAATTTCAAGTAATTTTTGTTGTTTTTCCATTCATTCTTTCTCTAAAAGAAATAAGGTAATGGAGAAATGCTTTAAATTTAAAAGTGCATCTTGTTTAATATTACAACTATATGATTTTTCCTATTTTTGATTATATAGAGAAATAAACATTTCATTCCCTTGAATAATTTTACAATTTACAAGGCTTGCTTATATTGCTGAATATATTTAAGCATGTTCAAAATATACAGCCTGGTCTCTTAGATTCTAAGGTAGGGACTATGGGCAACAGTTAAGGCAAATATTTTTTTTTATTCTCTTTGGAAGCACTGAATTGAAACATTGTAATCTTCTCTAGACCTATCTGCTATTTCATGTTTCAGCAAAAGACTTAATTGTTCTTTGAAGAATTTCTAAATCTAAAAGTGGTGGCAATTTATATTCCAAAGAAATATAATTATCTTGCTTAGAAAAGGGAAGAAACATGGAATTACCTTTATTTTTAAATTATAGCTATAATCATATATTGGCAGTACATGTGAATAATTTAACAAAATTATGATGGTAAAAAAAAGCCTGCAACAAAGAGGAAATGTGCATAGGTGATGACCCTCTGCCGGGTAAAGGGAATTTAAGGGAACTTTATTCATTTTTGTGTTTATTTATTTATTTGGGCATATTAAAGGCTTTTGTAGGACCTGTATTTGCTTATAATGTTGAATACTATACATTTTATAATGCTTTGGGCACTATATGTTTATAAAATACAAGTTAATGTTTTTAATTTTGAACTTATTCTAGAATTTTATAATTCTTGAGGTAAAGTTTTCATGACATGTCAAAAATAGATAATGATATGGTGAATAACAGAGGGAAAGGGGTGTGGGCGAAGTAGAAGAGGGTATGGGGGAGATAAATGGAGATGGAAAGAGATTTGACTTGGGGTGGAGAACACACAGCACAATATATAGGTGATACACTAGTATTATAGAATTGTATACCTGAAATCTATATAATTTCATTAAACAATGTCACCCCTATAAATTCAATAAAAAGTAAAAATATTAGAGAATAAAGTCATGATACAGTTTATAAAACCAATTTATTTTATTTGAATATAAATAATGGGTAAAACAATATCTGTACATATTTTATAGTGAAAAGGATGTGTAACATGGTGTTTTAAAAAATAAGACTACTATATAGGGGTGGGCAAAAGTAGATTTACAGTTGTAAATATGCAAAGCTTAGTTTAATCTTATAATATTATTATTTTTGTATAATCTATATTTTCCGTATGTACAACTGTAAGCCTACTTTGGCCCATTCCATATATTTAGCACTTAAAATTAGAATCTGTTATTTACATATACTACATTGGAGTCAGAAAAAGCTAGGCAAGCATCACACCCTATCTCCCGAAGACACTAAAATTACAGGCCCTGTGGTTGGTGAGACATGAGAGAGAAAGGTGACCTGTTGTCTCAGATTGCAAAATTCAAAAGGGCTGTTCAGTGCTGGCTGGTGTGGCTCAGTTGGTTGGAGCACAGGTTCGATTCCCGGTCAGGGAACATACCCAGGTTTGTAGGTTTGTATGGGAGGCAACCAATGGATGTTTCTTACCTCTCTCTCTCTTTCTCTTTAAAATTAATACATTAATCTCTTTAAAATTAAACATATCCTCGGGTGAGAATTTTTTTAAAAGGGGTTTATTCAAAGGAGTGTTGATCACTACATTTGAAAGGGGGTCTACATTTGTCTAAGACCATTAAACATTACAGTTCTCTTTGTCATATTAGCATAGGTCACTGAGCATAAAAATGGCATGATAAGTGAGTTAGGGATGATGAATGTGGTAGCAGTACACAGGCTGTTAAAAGACACTGCAGTCATAGAGTGATGACCTGGGCTAAGTGGTGGTAATGAGAATAAAGATGAAGGGCAGTAGGAATAAATTTCCAAGGGAACAATGGACATGATGACTGACCACATAAAGGAGGAGAGGGGACTCATTACAAATGAGTCCTGAGTCTGAAACCTGATGATTAACATTCAAAGGTACACTTCTGGCGATAGTGAAGTCTCTCTTCCTGTCTGAGGAGAGAGGTGGGAAACCAGACCCTTAAAGATCAAGAACTTGGGGCAACAGCAACAGAGCTAAATGAAAATATATGGAGATGGAAGAGAGGAGACCAAATTAAAAATGAATGTTTACATATAATACATCCTAAGATTGATTGACTTTGTGTGTAAACTCCAGAAAAAGTGCCAGGACTTGTTCTTAGAGAATTGAGTGTTCCTAGGAAACAAAAGAGAAAAGAAACCAGGTCTGGAAACAGAATAATGATTAGAGGTGCTACGGGAATTTAAAAAAGAAACACAAGAACTAAGTCAGAGAGAACTTCATGAACTATGGGGCACTGGCAAGTATCAAAAACACTTGGACATCAAGGGAATGAAAAAAGCTTTGTTTTGTATATATATATATATATATATATATATATATATATATATATACACACACACACACACACACATACTTATTTCATCTAAGTAATTCCTTCACTTCACTACAACTATTTTCTCAACAGCCAACACTGAAATAGTTGTAGTGAAGTGAATGAATTACTTAGATGAACAGAAAATAAATGACTAACTATGGAAGTCCAGTTGTACAATAGCCACCAGGCAGTCTTTCCATATTCAATTAAACATCAAGACTTAGGAGGTGATCATGGGGGCCACATTTTGTACCAATTTACTCAAAAGTCTATTAACCAGGAAGTAAACTTGCCAGACAGGATGACCTCAGATGACCCCATTCAGTGAGAGTCCACTGAGCAGTGTCACTCAATATGCAGGAGGCAGGCCCTTTGGTCTCCCAAGGTAACAACCAGGAGCAAAGAGATGAGATTCACAGTGGCGGGTACAGGAGCCCCCTGTCTTAGAAGTCTCCTTCCCACAGTGGACATTATATCTCATAAAATTCCAAAGGCATGAAACACACCCAGCTTCAATAAGTCACCATACATGTTAGGGCTCAAAGCTATGGAGTTGCCAGCAGGCTTCCATGACATAATGATATTTCTCCAATGCAATGCAATTTATTTTTCTGCTTAGGAAAAAGAAAAAGGATTAGACTCATTATTGAGTCAAACCTGTTGAAGATGGTCAGCAAGTAAAGTGGTTTTGGAAAGTAACATGAATTCCTGAACAAAACAAAAAAAAATGTTTTTCCAAGGAAATCCTGAGAAAGATCAAGAACAAGCAAAGTGAACCTTGGAGAAGAGGGAGGTCATGAACCATATCCAGGATAGAGATTAGTTTTCTCATTTGAAATTTAACATGAAGTTTCTTTCAAGCAGATCTAAGAAAATATTCCCCAAAATTTGCAGTACGGGGTTAAAAGATACCTGCTAGAGATTTAACAAGTAAAGACAACCTAAATGTTTTTCTATTTTAAGTCTTCAAGACGCATTTACTTTAAAAGTCTTTGGTATGATAAAATTTAGAAGTCTATTAAGTCTGATTCATGAAATCAAAACCCCTTAATATTATGATGAAAAAAAAAGTTATTCTAGCTTGTATATCATCTTCAACAGCTTGAGTAGAATTAAAACTACGCATTAAGGCAGGTAGAAAAAGTCTGAGTATGTTCTTGAGAGAACAAGATGACAAATGGAAATTAAATGTGTAGTATCCATATTTTATTTAATTGGCCATTGGTATTAATATGTTTTAGAGCATGTAGCTAATAATATTAAGGGAAAATTTGCCTAATTCTATTTTTTCTTCATGATTTTGGAGGGAACATGGGATTCTATGAGACCATTTGTAGCATGTTCACTTTTTAAAGTCTCTGGCAAGTCAAACTGAATAGTGAACCATTTGTAATAAACAGGCTACTCAGTATCAGGTCTAGTGTTAAGCTCTTTATTTCCAAATGATTTATTTTTTAAATATGTAACTAGTCATGCCTTTGTGATTTCTCACCAGCATGTTCTTTTGGTTTCACATGAGAATCACATGGAAAGTTTTAAATATTGTGATGCCCAGGCATCAGGATCAAACCTAGGCCTCAGCTTGCTTTATGGGTGTCCCAGGAGATGCCGATGTGCAGCTACATTTAGGACCCATTTCCTTATTAAACAAAAGTACTCAGCTCTGTGCAGGAAAATTACCAACAAGCCTCTGAACATACTCTCTCTACTCCCAGAGATTCTGACTCAAAAGGTCTAAGATAGTTCCAGGGGTTTTGCATTTCTAAAGAGTTCCACCTACATGTTGGGGAGCCAGGACTGGTACCAATACTTGAAAGCTCTAGAGAAGAAATCTCTACACTGGCTTTCGTCAAGTGGCATAGGAAAAATAAGTCCTGTCACTCAGAACAACGTAACCTATGGAGCCTTTTGATCTGTAGGTCAGAGAAGTGACCTTTTAGCACTAATGACTTCTAAATGGTGTTTTTAAAATTATTTTTGTTAGGGAAAAATGAAAAATTAATCTATCAATATTTAACAATGCAAAAATCATAAGCTGTAGCTAACATTGCAAATGTCGGGTGTGATGGGAGTCAATTGCTTTAAATCTTCAAGTTTAGAAATGTTAGTTACTTAAAATGTTCTAATATTGCACAATGGTTTTGAAATGTTTTGATGAATCATAAGATAGGCAAGCATCTATTCAAATAAAAATGATTAGTTATTTGCTAGCACAGCAGGATAACGATAAACTGGACATAAGCAGGATTATAACACTTATTATAAACATCTCTATATATAAAAGGCTAAGCGACCAGCCCAATGGCCAACCGGCTGGTAGCTATGACTCCCACTGACCACAAGAGGGCAGACACTCAATGCAGGAGCTGCTAAGTGACAGCAACTTTGTAGAGTGTCCTCTCACACTCTAGGACCCCTCTGGGGATGTCGGATTGTCAGTTTTGGCCCAATCCCCATAGGCCGGGCTGAGGGACCCACCTGCCAGAGGGACCCCGCTCACTCCATAGATGCCCTTCGAGCCCTGGTGCTGCCTCAGGTGCAGCCAGCTGGGAAGGGACCATGGGAGGTTGGCTCCAGGGCATGTCTGGCCCATCTCACCCAATCCTGCTCCAGCCACCTTCTAATTAATTTACTTTCAATGTGCACAAATCCGTGCACTGGGCCTCTAGTGTATAATAAGATTTCTTATACTTATCTTATTGTAAGAAATCTTTTTTATTTGAGTGTTTAATGTGAGCAGGGCACTATGTTAGGAGCCAAGCAAAAGCTACAAAGAAAGTATAATAATCTTTTATTATAAAATGTAGACTGCTCTTAAGGACCACAATCCAAAAAGGATGTGTAAGGCATAAGCAAAGTTCAACAAGAAAGTAGAAGTGAAGTATATTAAAGAATCTTGCAACACAGTTTGAAATCTTTCAAAAACTGCAGTGACTTAACTTGAAATAAAAATTGAGGAATGGCTGAACCTTGAACCTCAAGCATTTAAAAGGAATTAAATATATGATAATGTTAGGGGCTGAATTCCCTCTCCCAGAGTTCATATAATGAAATTCTAACCCCTAGCACCTCAGAACGTGAATATATTTAGAAGGTAGAGTGTTTAAATAGGTAGTTAAGTTAAAATGGAGATGCTGGGGAGGGTCCTTGTCTAGTATGACTATGACCAGTATCCTTATCAGAAGAGATTAGGACACAGACACACCCGGAAGGAAGACCATGTGAGGCCCATCACAATGACAGCCACCTGCAAGCCACGGAGGGAGCCCTCACAAGAAATCTAACCTGCCAACATCTCATCTTCAACTTCCAGCCCCCAGAATTATGAGAAAATTAATTTAAATTTGTAAGCCTTTATTACGTTGTGAGGGCAGCCCTAGCAAACTAATACAGGCAGTAACTTTCTGTAGACAGTGTCCACAGAGGAACAGATACTAGGAAATGAACTGTTAAAACATAATAGGGGTTGTTTGGGACTCTGTGAAATCTTCTAGAAAGTGATATTTTAAATGTTAAAAAGTACCTATTTTTAACTTCTGATAAGTAGACATTGTTTCCTCCTTGAGGAAAAAACACAAACTTTGCTACAGGACCATGTCAGTATCCTGCTGTCGTTTATTTACTAGTCTCTTTGCACCTGGTCAATAGAATAGCTATTTCATTTTCGCCTGCAATATTTTGACTTCACATAATACTAAGTAGTGCTAGAATGAGGTTTTGGTATTTTTTTCAATGTCTTTTTATCTTTCTCACTCTAAGAGTGCTGCACCCAGAAGGAGTGAATTAGGCGGTAGAAACACTACCTAGAATTCAATTCAGCTTGAGTCAGATATGTGGATACTTTGATATTTAAATTTAACCTTCTGTCTCATTTCTCCATCCCCATAAAAAAATTAAAAATCAGTTTCACTCTTTGAGAAATCACTTTGAATGAAATGAAAAACCGCATGCAAAGTAAGACACGCAGGGGAGAGAGAGAATATGCATGCCTCTGAGTTTATGGAGACAGTGTCTACCAAACCAGAGGCACTTGTGCCACAGAGAGGATTGATTTGCACGGCCCCAGCGGTCAAGGGGGCCTCTGGATCCCAACCTAGGAAGTTCTGTAGATGTAGGCAATGAATTTGCTTTGTTTGATTGGCATGTGTATGACAGGAAGAGACAGATGTGAGATGAACCCACTCTATTTCCAAAAGGTCAGGCAAAGTTAAGGAAAATCAAAGCAGAGGAAGTTGAGACATAGGAAACGATCACACAAAATTAGATAGACCTCACACAGAGCCTGAATGTGCTTTTGCTTTCATACTGTGATGTGAGCCTCTCGGGAAAACACTGCCTCCTAAAACTGTTTCCCCAGAGAAGCTTGGAATTTTACAGTAGATATTTATTTATTGCAGAAAGTGTTTTTTATCAACTCTTGATATGCAAATCCATAGTGTAAATGAGTTGATTAGGTCCATTCTCCTCTGGAAAGAGGTAGAGTGGGATGGTAGAACGAAATTGGAGGTGGGGTCCACAGTTGAAGGTGGAGAGTGCTGGAGAGGAGGAGCAGGAGGAACAGGGGTGAGTCATGGGTTCCCACAGAGCCAGTGCCCACTAGCACAGGTCAGACCTGGGACCTCATACCTGGGAGACTTCTGATGCCGCAGAACCCTCCCAACTGTAGGAAGACTTAAGGCAAGATTCACAATAACCAGGCTCACACTGCGACAGTTTCAAGCACGGAAGGCCAAAGCAAGGCACATGACAGCATCAGTGAGAACTTAGGAGAGCCAGAACTCAACCCGGTCCCCTGCTTAATTATGCCCTTGCTCCTAAGCAGCTCTGAGCCACCTGAGGCAGAGCTCAAAAGACATCTGGAGATCCAGAAAAAATAAAGGAAAGCTGCATTTTCTGGACAGAGATCTCATATCCTGGATGGGGAGAGGGTTATTGATTGATTGAGTATTCAGTAATGTGCACTAGATAAATCCTTGAGGAGACGAGCCTTGGTTTATAAAAAGGGCACCATTTCTTAGGCAGCTGAGACCAAGGCCATCCTTACAGTTGCACAAGCAGTTAACGGCAAATGGCTCTCAGGTAAGGGGTACGTGAGAGTTGAAATCCAGCCCCTTCCAGGCAGGGTTGTGAACACCGGAAGGAAGGGGCACTACTGTCTAATGTTCACAAATGTGTTTCAAACTGACTATGCCCTGAGGCCACAGGCCACCTCATTTTAATTTTCAACTTCGCAAAAGGTTTTGGACAGGCCTGTTTCAGCCATGTCCCTCCATGGTGTGTCATCCTCAGGGACCGGTGGGAGAAGCAGCATGGGGATCCCCAACAGGTAACCCCCTCCATGTCACAGGCGTTTCAAGTATCTGGGTGCTCTGAGACCCACGCTACAGGGGCAAAGCTCCATTCCAATAATTCTGCATTCTCACAGAAATCCTGCAGCCCTCTGCTCACTGAGAAAGTTGTACTTTTATAAAAACCCTCTCTATTATTGCAGTGAATAAAATGAGATTTTGAGCTTATTGTTGGATTTAATCATTATTTTTATGGCAGAACTGGGGGTGTGGGAGCAGTTATAACAGTTGTTTTTTTAATCTCCTTTATTAAGTCATCTATCATAAGCAAAATTTTGTTTCTAACCTTAGTTCTTTAGTTAAGTTTCTAACTTATCTGGTTTTCTTTTCACATGTTGTATATTCCCATTTTATGCCTCTAAAGTTTATAGAATAGCTATTTCATTTTCTCCAGCAAAAGCTGGTTAGCAGTCTGGGATAGCATTATGGTTAAATGGCAAACAGAAGAGATGATTTGAAATTAAAGCTACTTAGCAGTGAGTATTAAGAGGGGCATGGAAAGCTACCTATTAAACTCATTTATACTCAAGCTTCATTTTTCAGTGGAGGATTTCCCATGGCCTCCTGACTTTCTTGCTCAGCTCACTTTCAGGTTCCTGATAACCAGGCCAAGAGGAGAAGAGATGAAGGATGAACACAAAAAGTTTTCTGGAATAAATGTGGGCCTTATGATAGTCCATCTAGAATACCTTTCACATTGCTAGACCTATTCTTCCTATAAAAAATCACATTTATGTATATACATTGCTTATCCATGTAATGCTTCAAAAATCTCAATAAATATATTTTAACAGCATGGAAATGCAAAAAAAAAGCAGTAAAAGAGGAAAATTGTTAATAATGCTCTAAGAATTTATGTCAATGAGTCATGACTGAGATGATAGAATTATTTTATTAATTTAACTCTGATGGTGATGACCTCCCCTAGAATCTTGTTTCCTTTTACAATCACTGTATATATTTTTCTTCTCCTTGCAGAGCTAGTTCAAGATTTGTCCTCTCTGTAAAACCTCTCCTAATTTCACCAGCTCAGGGTGTCATTGTTTGGTTGTTCTGATTTCTTAAATAGTGATGCCAACTCTAGGCTTAGTGAGGGATCAATTTGCTTCCCATTATATACCCAGTACTCATCATTATGTTTGTATGAGCAGATGAGTGAATGAATGAGTGAAAGAATGAGAGTCTCATACAATTTTTAATTGTTTCTAATAGTACTCTGCTAAATTTTATATTTGCTGAATATATTTTAGATGATAAAAATTTTGAAGGTAGAGGCTGTGACTTTAAACTCTTATTTCTCTACTAGAGACCTGTTGCATGAAAATCCATGCACTGGAGGGGGGGTCCCTCAGCCTGGCCTGCCTCCTCTCACAGTCCGGGAGCCCTTAGGGGCAGGAGGCAACCCGGCAATCAGGGGAAGACGACGCCCCATCACACCTCTGCTGCTGCCACTGCCAGCAGTGCAAGCCTCAGCCAGCCCTCATTACCTGAGCCTCAGGCAGCCCTGGGTGGCTGGGGGGCTGAGGGGACTGGGGGACTCCGGAGGCAGGAACGTGGAGTGGCTAGGCCCGCTGCCAGGAATGAGGGGACTGGGTGCCGCTATTTTGTGGCTGTGGGCACCGCCATATTTGAGGGCAGGGCAGTCACTTAGCATAGTCCCCCCTTATTGGCTGTGGGCACTGCCATCTTTGTGACAGTGTGAGGGTCAATTAGCATATTCCCTCTTTATTAGATAGGATTCCTGATCTTGCCTTATCACTAATGAAGTTAACCGAGTCAAGTAGAACAGTTTTCTGGGAAATCTCACATTAGCCCTGTGATCTTGCTGGTCTTCATGGGGCAGTATTGAGGGTTTTGTTAGTGGGATGCAACCCCCATGCACCCTACCCCCCCACAAACTGCCCCTCCTACTTTGTGCTGAACTCTTTACTTGATGAGGACAGTAAACATAGAAGCATTACAGTTCAAACTTTCAGAAAAGATTATTTGTATTGTTTCTTTTTTACATATATATATATGTACACACACACACACATATATATATATACGTGTGTGTGTGTGTGTGTGTGTGTGTGTATATATATATATATATATATATATATATATATATATATATATGAAAGCTTTTATATTCTTTACCAGGGCAAATCCAGGTTTTGTGAAACCTGAGCTTCATAAAATTTGGAGATGGGGGAACTCTTCACAAAAAAAGGAATAAAAAAATTAGAAACAAAATGGAAATCTTTATTTACAATAAGAAAACTCTCACAACAACTTATTGAGACCTGAAGGCTCAAGTCCCTTATTTTCTGAGATATCATTGGGTGGTTTCTGAGAAACACTGATACTAAAATGTTTGGGGAATGCAACCTGGCTTCCCCTCCCTAGAAGGGGACTCCCAGCAACTCCCACTCATGGTGGCCTCTTAAGTGAGGCGTCCTGGAGCTTGAATTTAATTAGACTCACAGTAAATTCCCCTCTTGCACATAAAAGGTATATATATATATCAACATCAGAATTTATTGAAGTGCACTTTTATTTCATTCCTCCTTTTTCATGTCTATGATAACTAAGGTAGATAATGTCTTATTCTGGCTTTTTAGTTGCAAAGAACAAAGGCTCTTTTCAAGCTAGATCAATAGAAGCGAAGCTCAATTCCAGAACTAGGAATTCACTCACCTATTGGACACAATTATTTTATTTTTTTTTAAATTTAATAAATCTTTATTGTTCAGATTATTACAATTGTTCCTCCCCCCCACACGCATAGCTCCCCTCCACCTGGTTCCCACCCCACCCTCTGCCCTTACCTCCCCCGCATTGTTCTCATCCATAGGTGTACGATTTTTGTCCAGTCTCTTCCCACACCCCCACACCCCTTTCCCCCTGAGAATTGTCAGTCCACTCCCTTTCTATGCCCCTGATTCTATTATATTCACCAGTTTATTCTGTTCATTAGATTTTTAATTCACTTGATTTTTAGATTCAGTTGTTGATAGATATGTATTTGTTGTTCATAATTTTTATCTTTACCTTTTTCTTCTTCTTCCTCTTCTGAAAGAATACCTTTCAACATTTCATATAATACTGGTTTGGTTATGATGAATTCCTTTAGCTTTTTCTTATCTGTGAAGGTCTTTATCTGCCCTTCAATTCTGAATGATAGCTTTGCTAGGTAGAGTAATCTTGGTTTTAGGTTCTTGCTATTCATCACTTTGAATATTTCTTGCCACTCCCATCTGGCCTGCATAGTTTCTGTTAAGAAATCAGCTGACAATTGTATGGGTGCTGCCTTGTAGGTAATTAACTGTTTTTCTCTTGCTGCTTTTAATATTCTCTCTTTGTCTTTTGCTCTTGGCATTTTAATTATGATATGTCTTGGTATGATCCTCTTTGGATTCCTTTTGTTTGGGGTTCTTTGTGCTTTCTGGACTTGTAAGTCTATTTCTTTCACCAGGTGGGGGAAGTTTTCTGTCATTATTTCTTCAAATAGGTTTTCAATATCTTGCTCTCTCTCTTCTTCTGGCACCCCCATCATTCTGATGTTGGTACGCTTGAAGTTGTCCCAGAGGCTCCTTAAACTATCTTCAAATTTTTGGATTATTTTTTCTTTTTGCTTTTCTGGTTGAGTGCTTTTTGCTTCTTTGTATTTCAAATCTTTGACTTGATTCTTGTGGTCCTCTACTCTGCTGTTAGGTCTCTGTATAATATTTTTTATTTCAGTCAATGTATGTTTAATATCTAGTTGGTCCTTTTTCATATCCTCGAGGATATGAAATTTATCAGCCTTTTCTAGGAAATTCTTAAAAAACCTTATAACCATGGTTTTGAACTCTATATCTAGTAGTTTGCTTTCCTCCATTTCTTTCATTTGTAATCTGTTTCTTTGTCTCCGCATTTTTGCTGCTTCCCTGAGTTGGTAGAGTAGCTTTGTGTGATGGGTGTTCTATAGGGCCCAGTGACTCAGCCTCCCCATTTACCTGAGGTGGACACTCTTGGTGCACCCCTTTGTGGACTGTGTGCACAGCCTTGTTGTAGTTAAGTCTTGATTGTTGTTGGTATCAGTGGGAGGAATTGACCTCCAGGCCAATTGGCTGTGAAGATCAGCTGTGTCTATGCTGGGAGAACTTCTGTGCTGGAGACACCCTTACGAGACAAGACTTGCAAAATTGCAAAGCCTCTGTGCTCAGCTTGGATGGGGCAGAGTCTCAGGGCGGAGCAGACAGCCTTGGCTTCCCATCAGCCCTGCCCTATGCAGCCCCTGGGTCTCAGTGTCCCTCATTAATCGCTGCAACCACCTCTGAGAGAAAGCTGCCCTCGAGTTTTACCTGCTGCCAGACAGTCCAGTTTCTCCCCAAATGGGTCTGGGTTCCCAGATTCTCGCCCGGAACTGGAGTTCAGCGCAGTTGGGAGCTTCCTTCTCCCTTCTGCTTAAGAAAGGCAGTGGCACACACAGCAGTCAGTCCTCTCTGCTTGCACTCACGTGCGTGCCTCCGAACCTCTGCCTTTCGCAGCTCCCCTGAGTCTCTGTGTGCTTTTCTCTTTCTTGACAGTCCAGATTCCCCCCATATGAGTCTGAGTCCCCAGGGTCTCATCCAGAACTGGGGTTCAGTGCAGTCAGGAGCTTCCATCTCCTTCTCTCTTGGGATAGCCAGCCAGGCACTCAGCCGCCCGTCCTCTCCGCGCACGCATCTCTGTACGTCAGCCTTTTGCAGCTCCTCTGAGTCTCTGTGTGCTTTTCTCTTTCCTTCTAGCTGTAGGATTTCCACTTAGCCAGCTTTCCTGTGGTTCTGGATGATGTCCGTTTTGTCTTTTAGTTGTAGTTTTGAAATTGTTGTGCGAGGCAGCAGTTTAGGTGTTTACCTATGCTGCCATCTTGGTTTCTCTCTTGACACAATTATTTTGAATGAGTGCTCTGAGCCAGACGCTGTACTAGATAGAGATACAGTACCTTTCCTCCTCGTGGAGAAGGAACTGGTCAATGATTGTCAACCACACAAATAAATGTAGAGCCAAATGTGATAAATGTTATGAGAGAAGCACAGTTCTCAGAGCATATAACAAGGAAACAGAGAGGTTTGAACCCACAAATTTGTTTACTTGTTTGTTTGCTCCATTGATTTTCTATTTGGTGCTGTTGCAGGGGATGAGAGGAGTCAGGGCTATCAAGAAAGAGGAAGTTGTATTGAGCACGGATAGGAATTTACTGGGTAAAAATGGTGGGGATGAAGGATATAGAGCTTCAGACCCTGGAGTTTAAAAGGGAGGAATGACAAAGACCCACGTAGCCAGGTAACTGAAACCTGAGTCAGGTTTAGCATTCACAGTAGCTCTACTGAAAGCAGAGAGTCCTGACTCATGTACCTGTGCTGTTCAGTTCATGAGTGCTGGCCACATATGTCTCAGGAGCACTTGAGGTGTGGCCAGGCCAAACTGAGGTGAGCTGTAGGTGTCCATACTTCATATGTGTTGGTATGTAGAAGACTTCACATGAAAGGAA
The DNA here is from genome assembly GCA_026230045.1 of Corynorhinus townsendii. NCBI lineage: Eukaryota > Metazoa > Chordata > Mammalia > Chiroptera > Vespertilionidae > Corynorhinus > Corynorhinus townsendii. The sequence goes on from JAPDVU010000004.1 coordinate 136,757,323, forward strand.
AGAATGCAGGATATCTCATTAGTAACCTTTTCACATTAATTAAATACTAAAGCAATAATATTGTGAATATATTGGGTTAAATGAAGTGTGTCAAAATTAAGTCACATTTCTTATGTTTTTATAAATGTGCTACAGGAAAATGTAAACTTACATTGGTGACTTGTCTTTGTAGCTCACACTATATTTCTATGGGACAACACTGTTTCAGTAGTGGGTCTCAGTCCTGGCTTAGGACACTACCCATAAGCCTTTGTCTCAACAGAATGAGGGCCTTACACCACTCAGGGTCAGGCTGAGTGGTGTAAGGCCCTCAGTTCAAACGAAGTATCCTACTGATCATAACACAGGCTATTCCTGTGAATGCCCTGGCTCACATGTATGTATTATAGGTTATACATCTGTATCTCTCATCCCTCCAGCTTCTGGAAAGCTACATCTTTGCATCTACTCAGACTATAGGGATCTTTTTGTGTGGGATAACTATATGCAAAATCATTTGTGGGAAGTCATTTGTCTGTGAGGGTATTTTTGATGGTGGCCAAGACTGATCAATGCCTAACTCCAGAGAGATCATTTAATAAAATTTTAAAAAATGTGGCCTACCCGGTGTGGCTCAGTGGTTGAGCCTCAACCCATGAACTAGGAGGTCATGGTTTGATTCCCAGTCAGGGCACATGCCTGAGTTGTAGGCTCAATCCCCCATAGGGGTTGTGCAGGAGACAGGTGATTGATGATTCTCTTTCATCATTGATGTTTCTGTCTCTCTTTGCCTCTCCCTTCTTCTCTCAGAAATCAATAAATAACTTTTAAAAAAATTGCCTGGTGCCTTCTGCAGTCTCTACACCATGGTGCACATGCTTACCACACAGAAATCCTGACTCTTGGGACTCAATTCATCCATCTGTCTTGAGACAGAAGGGATGCAGGCTCATGAGGGGGACATATGGCCATTGATGGCCACCCTTCAGCATGAACTTGGGGTGAAGTCTGTTTTGAAGTGGGTACTTCTAGATAGACACAGTGACACGCACATGCCTCTCTGTGTATTTTTTTTTCCAAAGACACTTATTTCCATTTAATAAAACAATTCGGGTTTAGGCATCTTATCTTGACTAAAGCATTTTCATGGTCATGGATATTTATGGTTGCTTTTCAAAGTTTACTTTTTAATGGCCCTTATTTCAAGGGCTATTAATAACAACAGGACCAGTCTTTTCAGAGTCTGAGCAAATGGCTATTTCTTATGTAGCCCAGAATACCAAATTACACTGGTGCCTGAAAGCATGTAAATACGAGCATATATTTACACATCTACTGGAAGCCTTCTGCTTAAACTGAAATATTGCTTCTCTGGCTTCTTAAATCCCATGGAGGAGAGTGAAGACATCAAAAGGGAACACTTATGCTAATTTCAATCAGTACTATCTATGTGCAACATGACTGTCTTTTAAAATCAGATCACATCATTGATCACTGATGGATTCACTGGTATGATGGCTTCAGCCTGGAGTCCCTCTACCTGGGATCTGCAGGTTCTTTTCACTCCATGGGTCCTCTCTTCCTCATGGGATGCCCCCACCAATGACTAAAATAAAACTGCTCTTTATGGCTTGAATTTTTCACAAGTCAGCTTTGTGTGGATTTGTAGATGACCTTGCATCTCTGCCAGCTCATTAGCTTTGGAGTAACATGATCAATGTAGAACTTCAGCTTTTAAAATAGAAATTTTAGTAGCTTCATGAGAGAACAACTTGTCTAGATCATGCTAACACCTTGTTAAATGGAATAGATCCTTGTCTTAGCTGCTAAGACAGTTAATGTTCTTTTAAAATATCATTCATTTGAGGAACAGCAGGAGTAAGAGTGTTGTTTTTTCTCTCTCCATTTAACTCCAGCTTCACAGAGATTACTGATTCCATGAAAGAAATTCAAGCAACCTCTCAAATTCTCTCAAATTCTGTTGCATGATGCCCAAATGTCTTTCTGTGGCATGCAGATGTTCACATCTGGTCCACACATAAATGCAGTGCTATTCCTCAGATCTGCCTCTGGCCCAGGCCCCCTGATCATAGCCAGAGTGCACACACCCAGGGTGTGTTCTTTATAGCTTCTTAATTTGAATTTATTATTTCCTCATCCTAGAATTTTATAAGCCTTCTCCTTCTAACTCTTCTACTCTGCTTCTCTGGCAACCTTCTCCCAAATGTTACCTTTTCTCTGAAATCTTCCAAAAATGTCCTGAATAGCGTTATCTCACTTGACTCTACATCAATACTGAGTGCTCATCCAGGTTATTTCTTTACATATCTGTATCCCTGATACATGAGTACTAGAGAGTAAGGATCTGGATCAATTTTTGTCTTCAGGGAGATTAAAAAAAAAAAAAAAAAAAAGAGCATATCTCTACCTTTTGAAATTTCTCTTGCCCTATACCCCCCAATTTCTTCAAGCTTTATTTATATGGTGTGATCCAAATTTATTCATCATCTGGATAACTTGTCTTTTCAGATGCTTCCATTTTCTTATGTCTGTTAAGTGAAGTTTTCTGGTTTGGAAGGATAGCATACAAACTGATATGTGGTTTGTAGGCCTTAGAGAGAGGTCTTAAGGACACTCCTCCGCTTTTCATCTGGTCTGCTTCCTCAGATGCCACTTAGGCCCTGAATGACCTTGAACTAAGGAAGGGCATAGTCTGGAGTTTCAAATGCCACTGCCACTGTCTTAGGAGTCCCATATTCTGCTTCCCGGCTCACTCCCAGCCCTGACACAGGGATAATTTAAACTGAACAGCAGGATTGATGCTACCTGAACATCACCATACTGCCTAACATGTGTGGTCCAGGTTGGATGGCACCAATTTTTATTTGTATTGTTTCAATTGTGTTGTTATTATTTGAAAATGAACAAGTGTGGTAGAATTCTTTGATTTTGAAGCTGCAAGTCATATACATACATACACATATATGTATATATACACCCACACATACAGTATATGAACACATGTAAACATCTTTTAAACAGAACATATCCCAAGTATACATTTCTAAGTCCACTTAAGAGTAACAAAATGTTTGTAAGTTGAATTAAATAGCACTTCTTTATTCCTGACAGTGTAAATCAACTTAAGGAAAGCAACTATTATCTCAGCTACGTTATAGGTACCATAGCTTGCAAAAACAAATTTGGTGCCAAATTTGGAACTTATGTTGGAGAACAATGGTCTTCATACAGACACAGATTCTCTCTGTATTCTCATTAGATTGTAGCCCTGGTTTTCTGCTGTAACAACATAACATTTCATTAAAATACAAGTATGCTTGGGAATTCATGAGCTCCTCTTGTGTTTTGGAACAGATATGGCAAGATTAATGACTATGTTAGGTTTTCTTTGTATTTATACATTTTTATATTTGTATTTATATCTGTATTTGCATCTGTATTTATGAGAAAATATTCTTTCAAATACTGAGTTCAGCTGGCAAAGAAAGAAAAAAAAAAGAACCATAAATGAAACTCAGAGACTGTGAATAAGAACAGAATGTGTAATGCAGTTGGGCCCTGTGGGCTTCCCAGGAAGAACCCTCTTCTCCCGTGATGAGTAGGGTTGTCAGTAGTGACAATAATGCTGTTAGAAATGAAAACTAAGTTGTGCTCACCAGTGTTTAACTGACAGTGCCACAATGCCTTCAGGGATGAAATGCAAGTACTATGGCACAATTCATCTCATGATTCTTGTGGTTCAATAATTTATCTTCATAAAACACCAATGACAACTATTATTCTGTTCCTCCTGTGAGTGAAATATGATGTGTTTGCATTGTTTGGGGGATTCACTAACTATGGCCATGTGCACATAGTTTGTAACCAAGTGCATGCATAAGTAGCTGAAATGTAAATAGGAACATTTAAGATTGTCTCAAAATCAGACTGAGTTCTCCATTTTTGTAGTCACAGCAGAAGAGTTCATATATATATATATATATATATATATATATATATATATATATCTATCCAGCAACTGGAATGGCAGAATGACCAGAACGACCAGAGCGACTGGTCGCTATGATGCACACTGAGCAGGCAGGCAGACCAGCGGTTAGGAGTGAGCAGTCTCAGGTTGTGAGAGGGATGTCCGGCTGCTGGTTTAGGCTCAATTAAGGGGTCCTGGATTGCGAGAGGGCGCAGGCTGGGCTGAGGGACCCTGCCCACCAGTGTATGGATTTTGTGAACCAGGACTATAGTATGTAATAATGAGCCTTGTTGAATGTTTGAAAAGGAATTCAGAAAAGGAATAAAAACTAGCTGGATATGAAAGAGAAGAGCCACAACATTATAGTGGCTAAGGGTAGATAAATTTAATTTTTGAGAGTAAATCATAGAATAAAATACCAAAATGAGAATAAAAATTCCCAATTTAATCCTATTTGAAGTTCTGAGTTGTGTCATTTCCTTCTGATTTTTGGTTGTTGAGTGGAGATAATTCAGGTTTCTAAGCATAGTATTTAATACTCATTTATCTTAAAAATTTGTACATGCATGTTATAACCATCTTTATCTGAGGGAATGCTGTAAGCAAGGAAGTTTCTGTTTTACTCATATGTTAGTCCATAGCTGCTAGATTAATCTTCTCCAGAAATCTCTAATTATGCTACTTCTCCACTCCACAAAATTCTTCTGAATGGAGTTCAAACTTCTTAACCTGAAATTCAACCAGTTCCTCTCTTCTTATTTCCTGCATGAAAAGTACTCTTACTTAAGGATACGCAATCCATTTGTTCATTCAACAAATATATATTGAGCATTTATAGTCTGGGGATTCAAATATAAAAATATGCAGTTCATGTATATTCAGCTCTGTGTTGAAGGAGCTCAGAAAAAGGCAGAAATCATAGAAACAAAGTGACCTCCTAAACTTCTATTCCTTTATGATTAACACTCCCTTCATTTGGAGTAGCCTTAGCATCCATTTCCATAAATGGAAACCTTCCCATGACATTTTATCTAATCTCCTCTAAAGAAGGTAAGCCATTCATTCCATAGTTCATTGTCTCTCTTCTTTTTAAAATCTCAGCACTAGAAAATATCTACTTATTTTAATGTTTCTCAATATATGCTATCTAAAATTCAGTATTTCTGAAGTCCTGGACAGTTTTCCCAATAGATCCTATCCCCAACGATAACCAGAACTTGAAACTACAAAACAGCCACATACTTGTTGTAAAATCATTCAAATTTAATTGAAGACAGAATCATTCTTATTTTCTTTCTAATCATTCATCTCCCTACACATGTAGGAGAAAAAAACTACCATTTCTCTCTACAAAATCAAATAGTTCAATAAAATGATTTAATTGAAACAAAAAACAGACTATCAAAAGATTCATGGCACATTTGGTACAATTCTATGTTGAATGAAATTTTCACTTTTATAAGGGAAAATTAACCATTTCTACTGAACATTAATAAGGGCATAATTATTTCCTCCATAATATATACAATTTTGTGTTGGTCAGTAAACTAATCTATTTTAATGAATTTTTAAAATTATTTCAGTCTATCCTTTCATAAAACATCAAGTAATGAAACTTGCACAATTACTTTTTAAAATAGCTCTAAAATTATGTGATTTTTTATATTTTTTTCATCTATAATAAAATTGTATAATTTACACTCCTAACAAAATGGAACTTACCTTTTTTTACTGTAAAAATGAATAAATAAAACTTAGCTTTTTTACTGAACATAGATAATTATACATAGCTTGCTAGATGCACCCAAAAATTCATACTTAAAGTAAGAAGTATAATGAAGATGATTAGATAACTAACTCCAAATTTAATCACTTTGAATATTATCTTTATAATCTTATGCCAAATATGTTGGTGATACTTATCTAAATTTCAACATGTTGTTATAATCTACATAAATTTATTAGTGGTAGCTGTACTTGAATTTCAGATAATGCATTAAAAAGTTCTGCATAGGATGAATATTAAAAATATTCTCTCAGTTAAAAATTATCTTCTAAAAGGAAAACATAAAATATCATGATTTAAGTTCTTGAACAGGCTAAATCAGTGAGACTTTCATTCCTAAAACACTGATTTAAATCAGAAATTATGAATCTTGTTGATAAATAATGTTTTTCTCATAGTATTCAGTAAGTATGTGATGAAATTAGGCAACAGATCCTCACAGTTTTATTGTCAGTACTTCTTATGTTTATGCCTGCAGGATATAATCTATATTATAAAAGGCCTGTGGCCATAACACCATAACAACCAATGACTGGACTCACTGGGAGGTACATTGATGAGTCCCGCAGCAGCCACAGCGGGTGGAACTTCTGGGTCCCATGGCGGCCATGGCGGCCAGGACACCAGGGTCCTGCAGCAGTGGCAGGCGGGACTCCAGGTCCAGCGGTGGCAGTGGGAGGGAATCTGGGGTCCCATGGCAGTGGGGGAGGGAGTCCAGGGTCCCATGGCAGTGACGGGAAAGATTCTGGGGTCCCGCAGTGGCAGCAGGAGGGAATCTTGGGTCCTATGGCACAGGGGGTCTGGGTCTTGCGCAATTTTGTGCACTGGGCCTCTAGTCCTATATAATAAAAGGGTAATATGCAAATAGACCAAATGGCAGAATAACCAACCAATCAAAGTGTAATATGCTAATGATATGCTAAGGCTGCTCAACTGCTTGCTATGATGTGCACTGACCACCAGGGAGCAGATGCTCTGACCAGTAGGTTAGCTTGCTGCTGGGGTTAGTCCAGCTGATCGGTACTGAGTGAGATGGGCTGATGGGCTGGACAACCCCTGGAGCCCTACCACAGTCTCTCCCCAGCCCAATTGTACACCAGTGGGGTCCCTCAGCCAGGCCTGTGCCCTTTCGCAATTAGAGACCCCTCAGGGGATGTCACAGAGCTGGTTTCAGCCCAATCCCACAGGCCACTCCCCTTGGGTGGGTGCCAGATGCAGAGCTCATGGCTGGCAAGCACTGTTGCAGCAGCAGGAGCCTCTCCTGATTGGGACTGATGGGGAGCAAGCCCGCAGCAAGCACAGTGGGGTCGGGATGAGTGGGAGCGGCAGGTAGGAGCTGCAGGCAGCATTGGACTGCAGGTTTCAGCCCAATCCCTGCAGACCACCCAGAGGGACCCCATTTGTGTACGAATTCATGCACCGGGCCTCTAGTAATCATTTAAAATGCATTTTCTTCTAGCAACTAACTTTCATCAGGGAGAGAGTTATTCTACCTTCTTCAGATCTCATTGTTGTGACATACTAGGAACTAAATTAAACTTTGGATTATTATCTAATTAGAGAAGAAGAATCATCCTAGTTTGTCTCATAGTGTTGCTACATAAACCCATCCCAAGAAGATGCACCCTCACACCATACAAGCAGGCATTGTTACAATCCTGGTCACCTCTCTGTGGTTTCCCTACAGTACCAGATCTGCCTTGGAATAAACCAATTTAAATGCTAAATGCCCAATCTGGCTGGAGTGGCTCAATTGATTGGTTGCTGGTTTAATTCCCAATCAGGGCACATACCCAACTTGCAGGTTTAATCTGGGGTCAGGCACCTACAGAGGGCAGCCAATTTCTCTCTCTCTCTCTCTCTCTCTCTCCTCTTGTCCTAGGATGAGGATTAAATAAATGATAGATAGATAGATAGATAGATAGATAGATAGATAGATAGATAGATAGATAAATGCTCTAAGAATGAAACCACTATGACTCTCTCTTATAGTGCTGATATTGTGACTAAGCTTTGTTAATCAGAGTGGAAAATGTGAATATTTACAAGGTACTAGAAAGAGATCTCTCATCAAATGTGTAGACACAGGCCAAATAAAAGAAGATTTATTCTTAACATCTGTCTTTATAGCAGAATGAACCAATTCAACTTTGCCTAAAATAAAAGTGATCCTACAGTGAAGTCAAGTGGACTCTTTACCCTTATTTATGATTTCAATAAATTTCTAAATGGATGGCATTCACCATAAACCATTTCTTGTGTAACCATGAGTTTTGTTTGAGCTGAGACATTGACAAAGTTAAAAACCTCTATTAAAACCAACAAGAACATTAATGGCGAGCAGAGGGGTCTAATTTCTGTTTGCTTGGGTTCCTTTTGAGAATCCCTTGGGAAGAAATAAAAAACAACCGAGGTATATACAGAAAAACAAGAACAGAAGCCCTTTCCTGTCTTTACACCCTTTAGAGACAAAAACCGAGGCCACACCCCCTGACAAACTGCTTTATAAGCAGACATCTGTTAATAAGCCGCAGTGATCCTGGTTGAAGTCATGCTCAATAAAATGCAAAAGGGCCTACTGAAATGCCAGCATTTTCATTTTGTTTTGATGACTTTCTCAGAGAATAACAATGTTCAGCTTAGATTTTTTTTTTTGGAGTGCCCTTTGGAAAAGAACATTTTCTCTTTTAAAAGCCACACAAAGCTTAACTCACGCAGTTTCATCGTTCTCGCTTTCATGAAGCTAATAAAAAAGACTAATGTATTACTTAATGAAGCTATTCTTAATAAAAATAAGAATTAGTAACAATAACTGTTATAGTCACATTAACCTTATTTTCACACTAACATAGAAGTTGCTTAGATATATTATATGTCTACCATAATTAGCTTTAAAAAAATAAACCTACTGGGAAATATAAATTTAATATAAAAAGTAAGATATCTTTTCATTGTTGTTTTAGAAATTTGAGTTAATTACCAGTGCTAAATCCAGCTACTAAAATCTTAAGTTTTTGAAAGTGTAAATACTAATGAATGGAAGCTCTAGAAAGTGGGAGAGAATCCATGACTCACAGTTCACAAACTTGAGTCTTAATCCCAGGTTTGCAACTTACTGCATAATATTTGCAAGTATCCTAACTTTGTGAGTCGTGATTTACTCATTTGTTCATTTTCAGAATGAGATCCTAATTATTTGTTTTATAATGTTCACATGTAAGTTTCATCCAGGTTCACAACAAAGGCTGATAAAGTCCAATATGATCAAACCCTGATGCAAGATTTTCATACCAAATCATAAGCATTCAGTCCTCAACATAGCCCACATGATGCAGACAAATTCCCAAATTGACAAAAATCTATTTGCCAAAAACTTATTTTAAAGATTATTCTTTAAAGACATTAAACATATTACGAATGTATGCTCTATGAGGTCAGGAACTTTGGTTTTGATGTGGCCTAGTGTCTAGGGCATTGCATGGCACATAGCATTAAATAAATGAATTAAAGAATTTATGAAGTATATCCTTTTCCACTATATTCATGGGATGATTCAGTTCATAACTATATTCCTCATGAATATGTTCTTCATGAATATATTCATTAAAGACTATACCTGTGACCCTTAGCTTTTGATAAATTGAACAACCCTTAAAATACTAATATATTCACATATATTGAATATATTTAAGAGAAATATATTCATGAATATATTTATAAGAGTGGATTCATATTCATAGACTACATATTCAAGAAGAATATTCCCTAACACAATTACGTGATAATTGGTAAATTTAGTGTATATGGTGAGATAGTCATTCATCAATTCTTTGGAGAATTATTTTTGATCAATACAATTTTAGAGAATTGGTTTTCAGTGAGTTGACCTATAGCACTCTTTTTTACTCTGATCAGTATGATATTGGGCAACTAGCAACTGGAATTCACCACCCTATTAACCTGTGGACTCAGATGTCCTCCTGTGAAATCTCTGTTGAAGGATGGATGAGATCCCCTTTTTTAAAGGGAAAGAGGTTACAGTCAACTTTAGGCCAAGAGCTACTTGATCAGCTCATTTTGGCATATTGTTTCACCTTCTTCCTGAATTTGGTCTTCTTATTCCTCATTGTTTTTCAGAGAATATGGCTTTAACTTGGAAATTTGTTAGTGTGCGAATACTTAGAACACTTATTGAAGACAGATAGATACAAAGGGGACAGAGTTTAGCTATTAGCCTTAGTTTATATTCTGTTTATAGTATACTAGAGGCCTGATGCATGAAATTTGTGCAAGAGTAGGCCTTCCTTCCTCCAGCTGCCGGCACCGACTTCCCTCTGGCACCCGGGATCCAGACTTCTCTCTAGCACCCGGGAACAGGGCTTCCCTCCGGCAGGCCGCCAGTAGGTACCCAGGACCTGGGTACCTTGCAGCCCTGGCTTCATCCAGAAGGTCGTCTGGAAGGATGTCTGGTCTAATTAGCATTTTATGCTTTTATTATTATAGATAATATGGATACAGTGTGCTCTTTATAAGTATATAACATTATATAAATACAGAGCATATAAAGAACGTGTATGAAGAGTATAATCTGCATAAATCAGTTATCAGCCACTTGAATTTCCTTTCTCAAGTTACGTATATGTTCTTTCAAATTTATAACCCCAGCCACCAAAGGGCTTGGCCTCTCTGGAGAATCACTGGCATTGTGAGCCATAGTTTCCAATGAAATTATTCTCTCTCAGATATCTGAAATCAGAAAAGAAATTGAGAACATTTTGACTAAATGAACTATGACAGTGGTGAGCTTGCAAGACCTGAACATTAGGATATTTAAGCATCTGGTTACACCTTTCTGTCTAAGAGATACAGACATGGTGAGCTCAAGAAAAAAATGGAAACTAAGAACACCTAAGAGAGTAATTTTATATGAAGAAAAGACTGTATACAATTTAGAGAGAAACGAGAAAAAAGAAAGTAAATATTTTTATGTCGAAGGATTATTTTGAGGGGGCAGGAGACCCTTTAAGTATTTTTGCTCTTTGAGTTAAAACAATTTATATTCTCTGTAAGTGTGAGACACAAAAGGGTTGTAATCATGGTTTATAAGTTAATTAAGGAGAGGAGAGCCATTAAGTTTAGAAATGAAATTAGACATAATTTAAAAAGGGACAATAACCTTTCAAAGCCCTGCATGTGTCCTGAAGTCCCCTCAGAATTTTTATGATGTTATGATGTCTTTCTCTACCTTAACACAGTCCCTAAATATCTTTTATTTTCTTATATATGACTCTTCATGTTAAATTAATGGTATTGATAGCTAAATTGTTATTGCTCTAATATTCTACTCTAATTGTGTGCATGCTTCATAAGTTTTTGATGGCTTCCGTACACATCTACCTCATGGCCCTAAAGATAACAGCAACATCAACATTTTCTACATGGCTAAGGTATTTCAGTGAGGTTCTATATTCCATGGAGTCTTATCTAACTTTTACTGATATACAGGCATACATCATTTTATTGGCTTTTTGCTTTATTTCACTACACAGATGTTGCGGTTTTTACAAATCGAAGGCAAAACCCTCCATCAGCAAAAATATTAGGACTTGCTTTATTGCAATAGTTTATTAGATGGTCTGGAACCAACCCTGAACTATCTCCAAGGTGTCCTTCTGTGCTGTACATATAGAACGTGTACAAGTCCCTTCTGTGCTGTACATGTAGAACGTGTACAAGTCCCTTCTGTGCTGTACATGTAGAACGTGTGCAAGTCCCTTCTGTGCTGTACATGTAGAACGTGTGCAAGTCCCTTCTGTGCTGTACATGTAGAACGTGTACAAGTCCCTTCTGTGCTGTACATGTAGAACGTGTACAAGTCCCTTCTGTGCTGCACATGTAGAAGGTGTACAAGTCCCTTCTGTGCTGTACATGTAGAACGTGTGCAAGTCCCTTCTGTGCTGTACATGTAGAACGTGTACAAGTCCCTTCTGTGCTGTACATGTAGAACGTGTACAAGTCCCTTCTGTGCTGCACATATAGAAGGTGTACAAGTCCCTTCTGTGCTGTACATGTAGAACGTGTGCAAGTCCCTTCTGTGCTGTACATGTAGAACGTGTACAAGTCCCTTCTGTGTTGCACATATAGAAGGTGTACAAGTCCCTTCTGTGCTGTACATGTAGAACGTGTACAAGTCCCTTCTGTGCTGTACATGTAGAACGTGCGCAGATCATGACTGTATGGCTCACTGAGTTGTTTGAAAAGCTGAATATGCTTATGTAAATCATTACTTCTATAAAGAGACAGAACATTAGCAAAACCCCAGATTGCTTCTAAATTCAGTAATTGATGTTAAAGGGTTGCTCTTCTAGCAACCAACACGAAACAATGTACAATAAATAACTACTAATGAAATGTAATTGTGCTGTATGTCAAGGGAAAAAAATCCATCTGTAGGTGTTATTAATGTTAACTTTAGATGGAGATAGGATGTGACCTGTTAATAAGAAAATAATCATTGTTCATCTATATCATAGACGTTTAGTGCTTCAAGATACCTAATCTAACACAAATTCCCTCAGAGAATTCCCCTTGTGGGATACTGCTGGGTGGCATCTTTTCATTACCCCTTGGTTAGTATTCCAGAGAATTCTGCAGTAAGGGACAAATTCTCTTACTGAAAACCATGCCTCTATCTTAACTTCCCAGGACTTTCTGTGACTTTACTACTTATGTTAAGTCACAGAAATGGCAAAGAATCGCCTTTCAGATCATAGGTTTGTTTGTTTTTCCTGTGGCACTGGCTTCACCTCCCTGGTCTGCCATCTAAATACTCCCAACTTTCCATTAAGCTACCAGCAGCTGCCATCTCCTATCCACGAAAGTAGACAATTTAAATAACTATCTCTATTGTCATTGTGATTTTTCTCCTTTCATCTCAGACAAAGTCTCTTTAATCTACTTTGAGCACATGTGACCATTGTGTTTAATGTGTAGAGTCACCCATAAGGGCAAGGACAGATTTATAGACCAAAGTAATCAACTTCAGCTAATGTACTCAACATGACTTAATCAAATCCATACATTGTCAGTGATTTTCTGTTACCCTATACAGCATAGGAATGTATTTCAGTCTTATTTTAAGTGTCTAGAACTGAGAGGAATCTTGTAATCAGTAGATATGCATCATTTATTTTAGTGATAAGAATTTCTGGGACAGAGAAGTAAAGTGATTTTCTCAGGTAATATTAGTGTCCATGCTATATAGATTCTAACATTATATTTCCATCTTATGTGTCATGTAGTAGACTTACATATCTATGCACACACACAATGTATATAATACCAATCCATGAAAACATATAAAGAAAGTAAAACAGCCATTTTCAAAATTTATGATATACTAAAAATACTAATTTTTAAAATATTAGCTTTAATTTTTAATCTTGTCCAACAACTATCACATTTAGGATAAATTCACAAGAAGGAATGAATAGAATAAATTTATAGCCTAAATATATGTGAAACTTTAGTCATACAAATATTATTTTACCACGCTCACTTGTAGCATTTTTCCAATCCCATTTTGCCACCAAAAGTGAGAAAAACTACCAGAGGGCAGTTGACACTCAAAATGGATTGTTGTTGAATTGAAGATTACAGAAGAAATAGTTCATAAATATATGGAGATGTGTCCTTCATGGTTCAATGCTCACAGTTGGAGGAAACCATTGAGCCAAAATAACAGAAGCTGCCTCTCTCGCTAGGAGTCACATGGTAGAAAAAGTAGTAGAGAGGTTTGCAGAAAAATAGCTACTGTGAAAGGCAGAGATGGATTTTTTTGCCTATGTCTGTGGCTTAAATACATTATTTAGTCACTGCTTTGAGTAAAGGATAAAAATTATTCAGTGGCAAGTATAAAAACAGAGTTCTATTAAAGGGCAATAATTCAGAATTGCCTGAAATGAAAAACTGTGGTTCAATTAGGCATTTTATGATGTAATTTAAAAATAACGATTTACACTCAAATCATAAAGGATTGTACCTCAACATAACATTTTAATATCTCTCTTCTATGGCAGGACTCCGATCATGATTGTTCTCGGAACTCATGAGAGTCTGAGCTGTGAGTGGCTGGATAATCTCTCTAAGGAGAAACTGTGCTCCTCCTGTGGATCTTCAGCACACACGGGTGTAAAAAGCCTCTATTTAACCAAAGCCACTTAAATTCACAGTCCTCTGTGGTTAATATGAAACTACTGCTTTCAACAATATTTAAAAGAAAAGAATTTTATGATATGTACTATTTTAAAGAAACCCAATCTTAAATTCTGAAATAGTTAATTTTAAGCTTTTAATTTGTCATAAAAATTTAGAAAAATAAGAAAAGGGATTCAAGAATTAATTAACTTAAGGTAAATGTCCATTATCTTCATTTATGGTATTCTAGTATACTTTCTCTATGATATTTTTTTAATATTACTTCTGTGACAGAATGGAAAAACACTCACCCTCCAGTCTATCATGTCGCTCTCTTTACTCCTTAAAAAGGAGGAGGAACTATGTGCCTTTGGGACACTGACAAGATCATGTGCTCTGTAATCAATCTATCCACTTCTCTAGCAGCCATGAAGATGGGGGATCAGCATTTCCAACAGCATACTACAATTAGGCTACAGAAAAATAAGAGTACATCTACATTTGATATTACTGCTTGTCAATGACCTCCAGTTGGATACGAAAATTATCTGATCTATATTCTGCCTTCTCTATGTATTTTTTTTTATTTTTTCCTTGTGCCATACAACTCCGGCTTATGAAATATAGGGAATATTTCATGGAAATTATTAAAATGTATGTTTAAGTATTAAAATCTCACTAGATAGCACAATAAGGCAAACTTCTTGAGAGCGAGAATCATCACACTTATTTTTACATGCTCTACAGTGTTTCACATAGGTATGCCCTCGGAAAAAGAGGAATTGATTGGAAAGCCTTTGCCATTTGGGCAGTGTCAGTTTCCTATAAACAAGAATGATTTTGTGCCTTTAGAGAAAATGGTAAGATACTGCAATTTATCTGAGACATATGTGAAAAAAGATAAAGGACTAAATATGACTTAGTTTAAATTTAAAAAATAAATTGTAATGTTAGTATTGAAAAATTATTTTCCAAAATGGTATAATAATTTTACATCAATAATTTTCTTTTTAAAAGAGAAACAAGGGGTCAGTGGGGGGGGGGGAGGAGAAGTCTGTAATACTTTCCACAATAAAGATAAAAAATAAAAATAAAGTAGAACAGAAACAAAACAGTGACTATACACAATAGTAATACATATTAAATTTAAACCAACTAACTGCCATATTTTTATAATATTAAGGAATAGAAAATATAATCTATAAACCATTAAATATTTAAAAAATAAAATAAGAAAAAGGATTCCAAAAAGCATAAATAAGTTGGTAATATTTTCATTGTCCAATGAAGACAGGTGGTACAATTAAAAAATTATGACTATATAAAGTATGATTCTTAACCTGAACAAAGAGCTAAGCCCCTGTGATTTTATATACACTTTCAGTATCTCTGAATCAGGATTTTTCTTAGGCCGGGAATCATGGTTTTCTTCAGATTTTCCGTATAGACTATATCCCAAATTATTTCACTGTGCAGCTAAACAACTCAAGGATTGTACATTCTCTCCCTTGCATTTCCCATCTACCATAGTGCCCTCACCCCACTCCAGTTACTGTGACCTCCGTATTTCCAAATCTTATCCTTGTTTTACTTGATATCTCAGAAACACTTAAAAGGTTTAGCTCATCCATCCTTGGAACTATCTCGCATCACAATTTCCTATTTGTTTATTTGTTTTCCTGTTTCACTTGCTACTATTTCTCAGTCTTCTTTCCTGGACCTTTATCCTCTTTCCAGCTAGTTACATTTAGAGTACTCCACCTCTCTTCTCTGTCCTAATTCTCTCTCTAGGTAAGTTTATCTAGCACTCTGATTTATGCTCATGACATCAAATGTCTATGTCTAGACCTGACTTCTTTGAACTCCACACACAAATGTACAACAGTCTGCCTGACATCTCTACTTAGATTTCTAATGGACATACCCAACATTGACTCCCTACCCCAGTGTCCCATTAATTAAATGGCATTGATTTCCCCTCCATTATTTAAGTCTCATATTTTTCTTGTTATCAAATTTTTGATAACCAATTAATGAGTCAGAACTGCCAGTGGTACCTACAAAATATATAACAAATGTGAACACTTTTCTCCAATGCTAACCTTGGTCCAAGCCCCCATCTTCTCGTGTCCTACTTACTGTACAAGCTTCCTAGTAGGCCTCCCTGCTTTCAGTCTTGTATCCCTAAATCCATTCACTGTACCGTAGTTATGTTCTATATGGTCACTGCAAACACTGACTTAGTGAATACTAAATAATTGTTCCTATAAGAAATACAGGGTTAGGTTCCTACAGTCCTCTGATACCAACATTTGCCTCAATTGATCAGTACATAACCTTGTTTTATGTGTGTCTCTGTTTAAAGTTACCTTGATTAATACACATGTACATTGATTCATTAACACTGAACAGATGGCTGACAGCATTATAACTTGGACCTGAAAGAAACTTACCTATGCTTTCTTGCACTGAGGAACATGGGCCTATCATGAATAAAGATGCCGAAAAATTCCTATATGAACATTTTTACAACATATATTTTTATTTTGGTGGGTAAATATTTGGGAGGGGAATTCTTGGGCTATAGGATTAATATTGTTATTTTTTTTAAACTTCCAATTTTTCAAAATGGTTGAACAAAATTACATCCCACCAGCAACATATAAGAGTACAAATTAACCCAGATCCTTACTTAGTCCTTTTAACTTTTAACCACTGAAGAGATTGTAAATGTATGTCATTGTGGTTTTAGTTCCCCTAATGACTAATGATGTCAAGCAATTGTTCATGTGTTTATGGGGGATTAATACATCTTTATGCATGATGTGATTTTGCCCACTTTTATCTTTCAACTAGAGGCCCAGTGCATGAATTCGTGCATGGGTGAGGTCCCTTAGAGTGGCCTGCGGGGATCGGGCCCCAGCTCATGCCTCCAGCCTTGCAGCCCCACAGCCCCGGCTGGCATCCCGCCATGGCCTGGCCCCCTCACCTGCTCCACCATCCCACCTGCAGGGTGATCATTTGGGGCTGGGTGCCCACTTCCCTCCCCCCCACCCACTTCCTCAGCTCCTGGGAGCCAATCAGCAGCCCCGTTCCCCTCCACCACCACTGCTGGTTGCCATCTGCAGGGCTACCAGTGAGGCCCCTACTTATACCTGTTCCACCATCCCACCATTGGGGCCCATCGGGGCCGGGAGCACCTCCACTGTGGCCCTCTGCCAGGACCGCGTCAATGCCTGCCATGTTCTGCACCACCCCCTGGTGGTCAGCGCATGTCATAGTGAACGGTCGAACAATTTGCATCTTAGGCTTTTATTATACAGCATTATTGATTTTAAGAGCTTTTAGTAGATTATTGTAATATGTTCTCTTATCAAATATGTTCCTTTGTTTTGCTCTCTGTCTTGCCTTGAATTTTCTGAACCATGTCCAGGATAAGCAAGGATACTTCATTTTGGTGAAGCCAAATTTAACAGGTGATTTTGATGATGTAAGAAATCTCTGATAACCCCCACACCCTGAAGATATTCTGTTTTCATTCAGAAGTTTTATAGTAGGGCTTTTGTGTTTGGGTACAAAACACATCTAGAATTCATTTTCATGTATTGTGTACGGTGAAAAGTGAGATACATTTCCCCCCAACATTCATTCAGTTGTTCCCACATAATTTAAAAAGGAAGAAACAAACAAAAACACCTTATCTTTCTCCATTGAGTTGCCTTAATGCCTTTGTCAAAAAAAATAATGGACTACATATGTGTGAGTCTATTTCTGATCTCTTTGTGAATTATTATAGCTTTATAGCAAGTCTTTAAATTATGTGATACAGCTCCTAATTTTGTTTTTCTTTTTGCCTTATTTTTTAAATATTTGTTTTTTTGTATTTCCTTATACATTCTAAAATATTATATTTATTTTCCTACAAAGGCCAATTTTGGAATTTTTACTAGGATGGCATGGTATATATCTCCATTTATTTCGAGCTTTAATATCCTTGGCAATGATTCAGAGGTTTCAGTGTAGAACTTTAAAAGTTCCCCAAATGAATAATTTTCAGACAAGGTAATAAAATTGACTAATTTGAGCCTTTTTTCTCAGAAGATTCTGGGTACCTAAAAAGAAAGACTCTGTCCATCCCTATGATTCTACATATTAAATAAGCAACTGGGTCATTTCTAGCAACTCATGAAAAATGTCATGAAGTATGCTCTCCCCAGTGTATTCGCCTGGTGAAAGGTTCCATTCTAGTGGCTCTTTCAGAAAAGGCATGTTCTCATGTGGCATTCTGTCTCTACTGAGACAGAAACACATTTAGCAGTTTCTTCAGCTTAAAAAAATAGAAGTATTCCGTGCCTGCCCAAGAACCTTATTTCATGTTCTCTCTGATTGTAATTGATCATTTATTATAGAAGGTAGTTTGTATTGGCATGTAGAAGTGAGCAGGATTAAATTGGATCAATTTCCCGATGATATGGAATTTATGTAGATAAAAAGACATAGTATGTGACATGTTTATATAGAGATGCATACTTTATTTTCTTTATTATTGCATAAATAGCTAACTGATAACTTATGATGTATATTACATAACAGAGAACCACATAACTTCCTAAAGATGGATTCATATTCTAGGGCATTTTTCTTTCAAGATTGAGTATTGAGCAAAAGATTGAAAACTCTAGTCACTATAATTTTATTTGAAACATATTGAAACAGATGTTACATCTTGGTTTGCTACTGTATTTTAAATACTTTCTTTCTTCAATATTCATTAAACCAGTCTTTTCTTCTTGTCTTTAATAAGAGTAACATCTGTTTCTTCTAGTTCAATCAAAGCAACCACCTCAAGAGTCTCACTTTAAAAATAATGCTTTTAGAGAGACAGCCAAAATAGAATATGCTTCATTAACATTTTACATTTGCATACTAAACAAACCTTTCTAACAATTACAAAGTTAGGGAGATGTTAGAGAAAATATTGTAAAACAATTTAGTCATCTTATGAAAAAAATTAAGACCAGAAGGTGAAATATGGTTTTAAAGATGTTGGTTTTAGGTTAAAAACTGTTTTTGTGAAAACACTGGTTTCCTTTTGGAATGTACAATTGAAAAGTTTTCATCATTAGGAATTGGTGAAGAAATGGAGATATTTATTATAGTTACATCAAATAATCTTTCAGTTTAAAATTAAATCAAAGTGTTGCAATAGTATGTTTTTTTAAACATAGAAAATACATTAGAAAATGTATACCATGGTATATCTCAATCTCCTCAAAGTTAGTCACCAAGACAAATCCTTGCTTGAAATTGGATTTAATTTTTGAAAATATAACACAGACATTCAGAACCACATCTATTAAATAATCTAGTTTTACAAAACTCATTTTGCTCAAGATTGGCTTTAAAAACAGTTGAATTTGACATTAACAAGAGATATATTGGGAGCTACCGGTCCAAATATTCAAAGTCCTCACCACTGATATTATTCTACTGGATTTATATTGAGGAGGGGGGTATTCATAAAGAAAACCAATGTAATAATTTCATAACAGCTAATGCTTATAGAATTAAAGTTCAACAATACAAGTTGATATGTAGAGAGCTATGCTCACTCACTGAAATAACTAATATTTACTGAATGTTAATTATGTACCAGGTACTGTTCTAAAAGATAATATATGCCCTTAGTTCTCACAACAGCCCTATGGAGCAGATACTTCTATTATCCCCATTTCACAGAGAAGGGAAGCGAGGCAGAAAGAGGTTAACTTATGGGAGGCCCAGCTATTAGGTGAGCAGAAATGAGATTTGTATCCAGATGTCTGACTTGAGTCCATGCACTTGACCTTTGTTCTATTCTGCCCCCATAAGGGTGGCTCTGTAGGCCAAACACCCCTTCTCTATCTAGTTCAGTCTCTCATAGAAGCATGTTTCATATGTGCCTGAATAGAATAAAATCCCCAATGTAGGGCGTTTCCCCTGCAAGATCATTAAGAGTACCTTTTGACTAACTCGCATATATAAACTTTTACATGCAGCTTTAACAGCAGTGTATTTGTCTTAACCTTGTCAGACTTCTGGCACATTTTTTTGCAGAACAAGTCATCTTTACCTCGAAGTTGTTTGAATGCAGGAATTTTTTCCATGTGTAATGCTGTCACTGGACATGTTTTTCTAAGCTTCAAATGCCCATTAGCATAACATTAGGACTTTTTTTTTCAGTTGCCCCAAATATGGATATTTATGATGTCCACCTTGTTCAAATGTATTACACTTGTTTAGAAGGATATTTATAACAAATATACCAATATTTGTAATTGTGAGGTAATAATCCAAAGAAAAGTACTCAAGTTTCAGCTTCCTCTTCTGTGTAAACAATGAACCAAAGCTTCTTTATTTTTTATTTCTTTAAATATATGTGTGTGTGTATATATATATATATTTCAGAGAGAACAGGCAAGGGAGAGAGAAATAGAAACATCAATGATGAGAGAGAATCATTGATTGGCTGCCGCCTGCACCTCCCCTCCCCCCCTGCCACACACACACACACACACACACACACACACACACACACACACACACACACACACACACACACACTGGGCATTAAGCCTGCAACCTGGGCATGTACCCTGACTGGGAATTGAACAGTGACCTCCTGGTTCATAGGTTGATGCTCAACCACTGGGCCATGCTGGCTGGGCTAAGCTTCTTTCTTTATTTTTTTTTCCATTTTTTTATTAAGGTATTATATGTGTACATATCTTACCATTGTCCCCCCCCCACCCCACCCCACTCCCATACATGCCCTCACCCCCCAATGTTTTGCATCCGTTGGTTATTCTTATATGCATGCATACAAGTCCTTCGGTTGATCTCTTATTTCCCCCACCTCTCCCTAACCTTCCCGTTGCAATAATAGCACTAGAACAGAGCCTGGTGACTAGAGAAGCAGTATAGCTATATCATTAGATAAGCTTAATTCCTTGCTTCTTTATGTTTTTATCTAATGATACAGATATACTGCTTCTCTGGTCACCAGGCTCTGTTCTAGTGCTATTAGAAATACTAATTAATTTATTTCTCAAAAGAAATCTATAAAGTGGACATTGCTATTTGAATTTTAGAGAAGAGAGACCTGAGGCACAGAGAGATTAAGTAAATTGCCCAGGTTAGCAAGGACAGGAGCAAATGCAGGACCCTGGCTCCTGGACTAGCCCTCTTAACTACAACACTGTTTCTTGTGCTCAGCTCCCTTGTTGCTCACTGTTGAGAAGAGTCAGTACAGCTACACATGCAGTGCGTGTAGATGGTGCCAGTGTGTGGGCACTTAGGAAATTTGAAGCATAAGTCTTTTTTTTTTTTTAAGTTCAAGCATCAGCACCCTTCTTTATTGAGCCTGTCCTGACCACTGGCCAGCCATGAGGAACACACTGTGTATCAGGTATGGGTCCTTGGTGGGTGTCTCCCTTCTTAGGAACAGTCATTGACTATAGGATAGTGAGTGGAGGAATAACACCTCTTTCACAGCAAAGGAGAAGTGCTGCTTTAGTCCTATCTAGTGATGTGTTCTTTGTGATGTATGTTCTTTGATATTTTAATAAAACTTGGAATGATAGTACATTTCTTTCTAGAATAAATATATTCGTATTTATTGTAAGTTTATATCTTATATCAATGACCTGATCAGCTGTGGTATTCTGAGTGATTTCCACACGGCATGGAATTTGAAAAGTTCTTAAATGTCGTTAATGTTTCATTTCATATGAATTAAAAATTATTAAGCAATACTGTTAATTTGCAATATTCTTTAAAGAGGTGATTTCTTATAGCTTCTCTGATGCAAAACTAATTCTGTACTACTTCTTCCAAATGGCAGATGGTCTAGGACATGATAAAGGGAAAACACATTTTGGAGCAAGTCTGCAAGAGAGGTCAAATAATTTTATTGTGGTCCATCTTTCATACAAAGTTGTTCAAGTCTCCATTGCATTGGAGAGAAATGACTCAGGCAGAGGTGAAATATGCTGAAACGATGGCCTCCTCTTTTTTTCTCATCATGAAATGTGGCAGCTGAGTTCTGCATAGTGGGAGAAAGTGCTTCTTGAGTGTCAAAAGGTCTAGATTAGAGTCTTAGCTCTACAAACTAATAACAAGATAGCAGGTTTAAGAGCACTGATCCACTCATAATAAAGTGAGGAGTCAACACAGAGATCCCTTTTCTCAGTTTCACAACATACAGCGATGGCTTTAATACTCATGAACTTATTTTAATGTGCCTTGGGGAAAAATGCTAGAATTTGCTTCTCAACCCTGTAGTATAAAATTCCCATTCTGATTACAATTTTAAGAGAAAAATGCCACTGTAAAAAAATACTACAAGCCCTGTCCAGTGTGTCTCAGTTGGTTGAGCATTGTCACATGCAACCAAGAGATCACCAGTTGGATTCCTGGTCAGGGCACATGCCCAGGCTGTGAGCTCCATCCCCAGTAGGGGCTGCAGGAGGCAGCCAATTAATGTTTCCACCTCTCCCTTCCTCTTTCTCTAAAAGCAATTAAAAATATTTTTTATAGAGAAAGTACTGAAAGACATGTAGTGTGTGGTCTTCCAGTATGACAGAAATCTGACAGTGCAAACGCTGAAACTGGATGGTGTCTCAGTTTACGTGCAGCCCTCGTACTATGTGAGACAAAGATATCACCAGAAACTGAGCTCTTGTACAGTGGTGGCAGCAAATTGGTGTGTGTGTGTGTGTGTGTGTGTGTGTGTGTGTACAGTATAAGAGAACTCTGACCATAGATGCACAGAGGTTATATAACATACTTTCTTTTTTGTTTTGCTTATATTTGTGTGTTTGTTGTAAGAATTCAGCCCCTGGAACCAAACAGATATATCTGAGTTACAATTCTAAGTTCCGATATTTATTAGGTACAGATGCTTACATTTTATTAGATTCAGTTATCTCACTTATTTGGGAAATATATACCTATATATTTTAATTTTCTGTGAATTATAAGTGAGTTAGATGCAAACAAAGTGCTTAGCAGAGAGATTGCCATAGGAAGTGTATCTATAAATACTTGCATATACAGAGACCATGAAATTAGATTTGTTTCTAGAGTGAGCCTTTGGGCTATTATTTTTTTATAACACGCAGATAAAGAAAAATTCAAAGAAGCAGCACATTTTCTTTTGAGCAATTAGATAATTCTTTCCCCCATTGAAAAATGGGCTTAATTATATTTGAGGCCCATTCCTATCACAGGCTGCTGAAGCTTGCCTCTGGATGATTATTAACATGAAAAGTTCAAAATAATAATTGGAACTAAAATGAATAGAAATCACAGTTCAGGCTCAGATGTAGCAGTGGCTGCTACCAATAGGCTGCTTTTATCTTCGGTCAGCGTCTCTAGTAATTAAGTTTCCTGGAGAAAATAAAGTAACCTTTTTATTTTAATCTGATAGAAATAATAGATATTTTGCCATGAACAATTAAGCTGATGATCTTCTTTCATAAATTAATTTTGTGAAGAAAATATTTTCAGAGGGATTTTTAGAAAGGCTTTCTGGTCTACCATATAGGATGGTAGCTAAAGATATCTTACAAGTGACTTCCTTTGATGTGTGGTTATTTAGGATTAAATTTGTGGAATGAACATTTGTAAGATTGATGTACTTGAGATCCTGACCCCAAATTGCATTTTAAAGCAGGGTTTATCACATTGCAAAGGCAAAAACGAAAGCCAGAATCAAAAACAGCCTCTTTTATGGTTAATCCATACTAAACCCAGTTTTGTACTTGAAAGAAAAATGTTATGGTAAAGATACAGGCCAACTACTTGAGAAGGAAGTTTTTCAGTAAACATTGCTACTACTTGTCAGACAGCTAACAGATTTTAATTTAATTTTTAACCCCTTTATTGATTTTTAGAGAGAGAGAGAGAGAGAGAGAGAGAGAGAGAGAGAGAGAGAAAGGAGGAGAGAGAGGAAAAAAAACTCACTTATTTGTTGATCTACTTATTTATGCATTCATTGGCTAATTCTTATATGTATGTGCCCTGACTAGGGATTGAACCTGCAAGCTTGGTGTATCTGGATGACACTCGAAGCAGTTGAGCTATCTAGCCAGGGCTTGATTTTAATTTTAGAATAAGGTTTTTCATTTGCATAGTAATTTCAGCACAGAAAAATATATTTATCTATGCATATGTGTTATATATTTCATAGTTTGGAAATCATTTACCATTAGTTACTTTAGAGCAAGGAATTTCGATTTTCCCTGTTGAAATAAAATGTGCTCAAATATGTAATACTGAATTAAAATCTGAACATCCTAAAATGAATACCTGAGAGGTGATATTTGTAATGATATTTATCAGTATAATTTTAATGATATTTATCAGTAAATACTACCTATATGTGACTATCTTCTAAGTTCCATAAGGCCTTAATATTTTTCTTTAAAGTAGCATTCCTGTTTAATAGTATAAAGCAACCACTGGTTTATGCTTTTTCTGTAAAGGACCACACAGTAAATAGTTAAGGCATTGCCAGTGAAACAGTCTCTGTAGCCACTATTCATTTTACTCTGTCTTTGGCAATGTGTAAACAAATGAGCGTGCCTGTAGTCCAATACAACTTTATATGGACACTGAAATCTGAATTTTATATAATTTTTGCATATAATTTAGTATTTTTCTTTTATTTATTTTTAATTATTAAAAATATGAGAATATTTTTTAGTTATCAGGCTGTACCAAAATGGACAGCAGCAGCCTGCATTTGGTCTGTAAACTTTGGTTTGCAGACCTCAGACCAGAGCCTGGGAGCCGTCATCAGTGTTTCATTGATTTACTCTCATTTCATTTTTTGATGCCTTTACCTGCTAGGCTTCTGTTTCTTTTGTGAAGCTGAAGTGTATCTTCAAATTACTTCTACCTGTGGATTCTACATTATTCTACCTGGAGCCGGCTAACACAAAATCACTTCCCTTAACATAGCATAGAACTTTAGAAGGTCAAAGAAAGCCATTCTGACCCTCATAAACTTCTCTGTCTCTTAGTGTTTCTTAAACCCCTTCCAGATATTTATCTTCAGTGGCCATTCTCTGTATGCTCCTTAATTTTCTAATTATTCTTCATAAAATAAACATAAATTAAACAGAACCTTTAAATTATTGTCTGTGTAATGGAGAGCTTGATAGGATTTTTGTTTTCCAAGATCTTTGTCCTAAGTAACAATGGAATGTGATTAATAGGGGTGGGAGTTGTCGATTTATTTTGTTATTTTTTATTTATTTAAATATAACCTACTTCATTATAAAGATACCTTGTTGGCAAATGATCTGATAATTTATCATGCTTATTAGTGATCAATTAGCAAAATAACTATAACTATAGTTAATTTCTATCAATTGTACTTTCCATAGGTTCTTATTGAGAAAATTAATAATACAAAAACAGTTTATAAAAAGAGCACCGTTAGACAAATCACAAATCCATTTTGTGATGGTAAAGGCTAGTAAAGCTAACCAGTAAGTAAATTATTAAATTAAAATAATTCATTATTACCTTTCAAACAACTTTATTTACTTCATTCATTTTCCCAAGTACCACAATGGCACATTAATATTATCTCCTTAAATTGGTTTACATTATTCCTTACTTGGTTCAATGTAGAATAAAATACTTACGATGTTAAATAAACATGAAATATCAATTGTAAGTAGTACTGAATTTTCCTATATTAAGATATAACTAATTTTTACTTATAAAGTTCTAACTGTTGATATTAAACATTGTTTAAAACTGAATCATCTTAAGGAAATAAATTTACTTTTATTTCGTACTTTACAGGTTCTGGGTTGAACGATGGACAGTGGCATGAGGTTCGTTTCCTCGCTAAGGAAAATTTTGCTGTTCTCACCATTGATGGAGATGAGGCATCAGCAGTTCGAACTAACAGTCCTCTTCAAGTGAGAACTGGAGAGAAGTACTTCTTTGGAGGTAAAAGACTGCCATTTTTTAAATCTTGTAACTAATAATTGCTAAAAATAGAGTTTCAATGAAGTTTGATTATGAAGTATTTATATTTGATTCAATGGACACAGTAGATATCAGGAAAATCAGTCATATCCCCATTGTGTTAAAATAAGTGGCAAATTTATTTCTTCATGATGAAGATACTAAAATAACATCAGCATATTATTCTAGTCCAATTCATGTATAAAGCATGAGATTCTGAATCTACTCCTTTTTATAATATTATATTCAAAAGTCCTTGAATTCTATATTCATCATCATACCTGTGTTATTACCCCAAAATATGGTGGCTTACACAGCAAGCATTATCTCACAATTACTCTAAATGAGGAACTCAGGAATGGCTTAGCTGGGTCTCCTGACTCAGGAGGGTCTCTCCTGAAGTCAACCCAAGCTATTGGGTGTGGTTACATCATTTGAAGCCTTCATTTGGCTGGGTGGTCTGCTTCCAAGAAGGCCACTCGCTTGATTGATAGTCAGTGCTGGCTGTTGGCTGGGGAGCCTTAGTTCTCCTTCATGTGACTCTGATCCTTCAAGAGGCCTCTCCTATAGGTGATTGGACTGAGAGGGAGGGAGCTGGAGAAGGTGGAGAAAGGGAGTAAAGGGAAGGAGAAGGGAAAGGAAAGCCACAAGCAAGAGAGAGTTTCCAAGATATAAGCCAAAGTTTTCTTACAATTCAATCTTGTAAATGATATCCTACATATACAGTTATATACAGTTTATTAGAAACTAGAGGCTCAATGCAGGAAATTCATGCAAGAGTAGGCCATCCTTCCCCCAGCTGCCAGCACTGGCTTGCTTCCCACTGACACCCAGGACCCGGGCTTCCCTCCGGCCGCCAGCAGGCACCCGGAACCTGGGCTTCCCTTGCAGTCCCTGCTTCATCTGGAAAGTCATCTGTTCTAATTAGCATATTACGCCTTTGTTATTATAGATGAGTCACTAAATCTAACACACACTTAAAGGAAGGGATCACACAGGGACATAGGGGTTATTTAGACCATCCTAGAGATAGCCTATACATATCTTAGTTCTTACGTAATGTAAAGATTAGTAAAGAGGAGGATTCTCTTAATGATAAATTTTACTATACGTAATAGAGTGTTGTAACATAAAACTATAAAGTTTTCTATGTTGAGGAATGCATCCTGGAAGAAAATGATTTTTTTAAATCATTAATGAAGTATGGCAACACCTTTTTTTAAAAGGTTTTTTGTGTAGAGCAATATATCTTTTGTTAGGTTATTGCCTTTCTCATCTTAAATCATGCAATGTGAAATCTAAATAAATATGCTGTATCATTAGAAAAGGCTTTGGATTAAACTTTAAAGATATATATGTGCACATATATTTGCCTCTAAAATATAGCTATTAATATTCACATGTATATTTATCTGCTTATATAAAATAAGTTTATAGATCATTATATGTATCCATTTTTTTCTAATTATTAGAATAAGTCTACTTGAGAGCAGCTGTCTCGTACAAGGGTGGGAAAAAGTAGGTTTACAGTTCATTGTGAGTATGTGAAACAGAGTTTATTTTTATATTATTATTTATCAACCATTGTTATTATTTATTTGTATTACAACTGTAAATCTACTTTTGATACCCCCGTGTATCTTGTTCCCAACTGAATCCCCAAGGTTCTACAAAAATTCCTGGAATATAGTAGATGATGAATAAATAGTTATGAATTAATTAGTAAATTCTGAAAAATAGGTGAGATAAACATTTTATTCCCTGTTATTAAAAGAAAAAATAGAAGCCCCAGGAGCTTTACTGAGTTTGTAGCAGTACCTGGACTCCAGATCTCTGACTCCTGTACTAGGGAGTGTCTCCCTCTGTGTCATGGTGTGATGATGAAGTGACAACTCAGAGACAGAAGTCCTGACCTAGACCTCTGCATCTGTAATCTTTCATGGCATTTATTGGAAATTAAAATAAAAACTACCAAAGTTTAAAAAGGCTCATAATAAATAGTTAATGAGTGGATGAAAGTTAGATAAAAATATCTTATTGATGTGAGAAAAAGCAGCCGAATAGCTCAATTGGTTTTCCTCCAAAGAGATAGTTGATGTGATGGGCTTTTGGCCAACAGTTGTTATTGTTGTCATAGAAAATGGATCACTATAGTCAGTTGGAAAGCTGTTGACAATTCCTACCCATCCAAGTGCCAGTGGAATATCTTTGGCTGTGGATGAGCTTGCTGGTTGTCTAAGGCCCATTTTATCTATTTCCATCTAGATGGGTTAGCAAACAACTATAACCACAAATTTATGGCACAGAGTTTATAGGAGATGAGAGCTTTATAGTTTCACACTTTACTAATTTTGGTTTTCAAACTGAGCAGTCTGCAGCATATTTCTTCCCTCTCGAATTGCTGATGTTCCATTGAGAAAAGCTGTCAGCAAATGGTTTTGATGCTTCCTTGGTTATGTCTTCATTAGCTGAGTCCTCAGGGTATATAGAAATCACTAGGGGAACTCCTTACAATTCAAGTTCTCAGGTTCTGCCCCTAGAACATGAAAATGCAAGATGCTGAGAAAGTAAAGAATTCTAAAGCTCAAGTGATTCTGACACCACTGATATAAGGAAGAGAATTGTAGATTGACCTCAGCCAAGTTGAATGCACATTGTTTTAGATTCTTTTTGAAAGACAACATCAACTAGTGAAAAGTGAGATAAGTAAGAAATGGCACCTTGAAACAGTGAAATAAAGTCAGAGTCCAAAGTCTAAGGCACAGATAGATTTTTATTAAATGAACTAGTGACCCAGTGCACGATATTCATGCACATTAAAAGGGTATTAATTAGAGGAAATATTTTAATATTGCTATTTGCCTTTTCTCTATAATGGAAGTGTCAGAGATGAAAGAAAATTAGTAAAATGTATATGAAAATCTTCCTCTTGTCAGAGTCTGGGGTGCGCCACGGGAACCAGAGTCAAGTCCCTGCTCACCCATGTGCGCTTTGAAATCATGTAAGACCCAGACCCAGATGGCTCCACCCCCATTTGGCTAAATCCAGACCCAGCTGTCCCCACCCGGTGGGGAGCCCGGCCTCAGATCACTTGGCCTGGTGATGGGGGCCCAGCCTGACGTCCCCTAGCCTGGGCCAGGGGGCATGCCTTGAGGTCCCCTGGCCCAGGCCGGTGGGCACAGCCTGAGGTCCCCTGTCAAGCCCTGCCTGGTGGGGGGTGCAGCCTGAGGTCCCCCGTCAAGTCCTGCTGGGCAGGGGGCATGGCCTGAGGTCCCTCAGCCTGGCACAGGGTCAGGGGGTGCATCCAGAGGTCCTCCGGCCTGGTGCTGGGGCAGGGCGTGCAGCCTGAGGGCCCCTGTCAAGCCCCACCAGGCAGGGGGCACAGCCTCAGGTCCCTGCTGATTGCTAGTTAAGGCTCATTACGGGAACTTGGCCTCCACTGTGGGTGCAGCCATCTTGGTATGGCATGATGGTCAATTTGCATATTCCCTCATTATTAGATAGGATAATTGTAGCAAGTTGGCACAACACTGTTGATACACATCTATACTAATAAAAGGGTAGTATGCAAATTGGTCAGGACGTCCTCACAGTAACAACTGAATAGCAGGTGGTGTAGGGTGACCAGGCTGGCAGGGGGGTTAGTGAGGAACAACCCAACGACTGAACAGCAGGCTGCATGGGGCAACCAGGCCAGCAGGGGGGTTAGTGAGGGACGACCAAACAACAGAACAGCAGGCTGGGTGGGGCAACCAGGCCATCAGGGGGAGGCAGTGAAGGGCAACCAGGCCAGCGGGGGGGGGGGGGGGGGCAGTGAGAGGCAACCAGGCTGGCGGGGGGGGCAGTTGGCGACCAGGCCGGCAGGGGGGCATTTGGGAGCTGCTAGGCTGGCAGGGGGAGCAGTTCGGGGACCAGGCTGGCGGGGGGGGGGGGGAGGTCAGTTGGGGGCAATCAGATGGGCAGACAGGTGAACAGTTAGGAGCCAGCAGTCCTGGATTGTGAGTGGAATGTCCGACTGCTGGTTTAGGCCCAATCCTCAGGACTTCCCCCGAGGGGTCCCAGATTGGAGAGGGTGCAGGCTAGGCTGAAGGGACCCCCCTCCCTTGCATGAATTTCATGCACCAGGCCTCTAGTGTTTCTATAATGTCAGTGAAGTCCTAGCTCTCTGACTTGCTCTACCTTGAATAACATGCTCTCTTTGGGCAGCTACAGCATAGTTCTGGAAGCAATATTTTGCTACACTCAGAGTGGGGCCATGGCAAGCCTCCTAAGCTAGTGGCTGGCACAGGATCACTAAGTGATCTAGACTCTAGAGCCTTCTCCAAGGCTCAGGTCACAGGCCTCACTGGGGTCTTACATCATCTTACACAGGCTGCAGGTGTCTTGAAAAGATATTTTGCCAAACTACATATCCTTAATACCTTTAATTTCACCACTGAGATATCTTTTCTAATGTCATCTAACATTCTTACTGACTATCAAACCACTAATCTAACCAAAGAAAACCCAACCTGGCATTCAGTGAGTTGCTTAGAGGAAGAGAGCAGAAATACTGGTTTCTGAAACAATGCTCAGGACCACCTCTGGCACTTGGCTTTCTGATTAAAACACTGGCTGCCTCTGGGCTGTAACTTGAAACGCACATAACTACACAAGTTCATACCATTTATGCTGAAAATGTTAAAATAAGTCACAGATGTTCTAATGAAAGCATCTTAGGAAACATTAATATAGTAGGATAAAATATTGACTTTGTTCCTAAAAAATAAATGAGCTTTGATTGGTGTACACTTGATTTTGGATCCTGGCTTCACTTTAGCTGATAGATAAGTTTAATAATTTGTCCTACTTTCTTCAACTATTAAAAGGTAGTAGAATCTGCTTTGTGACATTACCCAGCATGACCTGTTAAACCCAAGGCCTGGCCCGGCCCTAGGGATGCTAAATAATGACTGCCTTTCCAATTTATCTTGAGACTTTAACTCACAAAGAGACAACACTTCCCCACCCCCAGGGAAGATTCCAGATTTCACACTCTGTGCTTATCCAAAGCCTCACCAACTTCTCCACTACT
This sequence comes from Corynorhinus townsendii, assembly GCA_026230045.1. NCBI lineage: Eukaryota > Metazoa > Chordata > Mammalia > Chiroptera > Vespertilionidae > Corynorhinus > Corynorhinus townsendii. Next base: position 136,788,376 of record JAPDVU010000004.1, read on the forward strand.
CAAAGCTTTTCCTCATTAAACACAAATTGTTTTCCTGGTAGCTGAAAGTTTTGCTTAAAGGTCTCCTGCCCTCATGTACTTAGTAACAGCTGCTAAATCACATCCCTGCCTTGTTTGTTTTGAATTTAAGTCCTAGTCATGCATCTGCTTTTGCATGGACTGCCCTGCTGTCTCACACCCCTGTGAAGATTATCTCCTGTGCCTGCTCCACACTAATCCCAGGAAGGTCTTGGTTCTCCTGTGTAACGTTCATGAGCAGATATTTCAGCACAAAGAGTTTTTTGGCTTGTTCTTTCCTGGGAATAAACAGAAAAAGAAAGTTTAGGATATTTCTTCAGCAAAAGATACTTTACGTGTTTTAACTCTTCCTCTATCGCTCAACTGGAATTCCTTTTGTTAACACTTTATTAACTTTAATAATAACGTAATTAATTTATGTATTAACTGCTTGCTTGGTAATAAGTTTTCTGATCTTGGCCCAGGGCCATGGTAATAAGAGAGTGGTAAGATTTTTAAATTTCTAAATTGTCTTAGGATTGGCATTTTTTATTATCCCTGTTGTTTTCATTTAAAAAGAGGAGAGGTAAGAAGTTCCAGAGCCAACTCCTGAAGGGAGTTGTAAGGAACACAGTGGGAGGTGGCAGCTCTGAAGAAAGTGCCAATCCTTGCCCAGCTAGCCTGGCTCAGTGGTTGAGCATTGACCTATAAACCAGGAGGTCACGGTTCAATTCCCAGTCAGGGCATATGCCTAGGTTGTGGGCTCAGTACCCGGTATGGGGCGTGCAGGAGGCAACCAATCAATGATTCTCTCTCATCAATGATGTTTCTCTCTCTCTCTCCCTCTCCCTTCCTCTCTAAAATCAATAAAGATATATTAAAAAAAAATTAAAAGATCACATCCCTTTCCAGTTACACATCTAAACTCACCAGTGCAGAGCCCTTTAATCCCACTGAATACAGTTAGTAGTTATAGGTACAAGAGGCCAGAGGATTTCTTATCCCCACCTGCACTGTCAGTTTCTGCCCCATGTGCCTCCCCCCAATAAACATTAGGTCAGAGATACTGCTTGTGCTGGCCTAGAACAGCTGATCTTATCAAAATCAAGGATAAGATTTAATTATTATGGCAGATATAACTTTTCAGGATCTTGAAAATAAAAATAATTGTTTATTGGATCAGGTTCCATGTTTTATCAGAGTGCAATATATGTATATGACTAAGGGGTAGCAGAGCCAGGGTTTAAGTAATTTCATTTACTAAATATTTACTGAAATGTGGCAATATTATTTATGCTGAAGCCGTAAACCAGTAAGAAAAATTAAAAAAGAAAAGAAAAAAACTTGCTCTCAGAAGGTTACATTCCAGTAGAGATATCTAACACATTCATAAATTGAGTCTATTCGGGAGACAGTGAATGAGGGGAGGGGAGGGGAAGTTCTTGGGGAAGGGGTTGATAAGGATGGCCATTCAAACTCATGTGGCGGAGAAAGCCCCAATTAAGGTGGGATTTGAGCAAAGAGCTCAAGGGGGTGAGGAAACAGATTTGGATGAGCTAGGGGCAGGGGCAACCCTGGAGGAGGGAAAGGAAGTATGACATGCTGTGAAGCTGAGGAGCCTGAGGGGAGTGTGAATGAAGGGGTCTGGCAGGGCTTTGGGAATGTGAGTAGGCAGAGGCGGGATTGTGAAGTCTTTGATTCAGTGATATGGAAAGTCAAGTCCAGACCAGCCTGGCATCTGATAAAATAAGTTAGTCTACAAATTACTCAGAATCAGGAAGAACTTCTAATGAGAGGACTGGGACAGGTTTGGAAACCAAGGGACAGGTGGTTAAGTAATAGATACCACTTACTTTTTTCCCCGCATCTTTATTGAGGTACATTTGATAACTAAAAACTGTATGTATTTTTAAAAAATAAAATAAAATGACCTATCAAGCCACTGTTTTGAAAAAAGACCACAGCTAAATGAGAGGGAGAGGGCAATGGTGACTGTAGCAATAATCCAGATAAAGAGATGAACTAGGTTGTAGCCGGGTGAGGGCCATATGTGGGGGCTGGTTGGGGGAACAGTCAATTCTGAAAACATTTTTGGAAGTCAAGCCAGCAGGACTTGCCCTCAGTGGGACATGGGCTGTGCCATAGGAAAAGGAATCAAGAATAACACCAGTCTGCCTGATAAAAAGCCTCTGGCTTTCCCTTCCCACCATTCCACACTTCCTCCTTCCCCTTCTAAACTTTGGGGTCCAGTTGCCGGTGTTTCCTTAAAGATTGCTTCCAACCTGTGCATCATAAACTACTGAATGTGTTGTTGTCTATGCAGGAACCTGTCGTTCCTCCTCGGAAACTATGAGGATCATGACCCACCCCCACTCCACATACACACACTCTCTCACTCTCACTCTCACTGTGTGTTCTTTTTACTGCACCACACATGGACATATCAGGGTCAAGAGTCTACTGATTTAAAACCCTCTCAGGTAAACTAAAATTCCAATAAGTCTCTGATTTGGGGGACCACACCACCATTTGGAAAGGCAACTGGAGAATACTGACTCAAAGCATAAAATCAATGGCCTCTTGAAATATTAGTTCACATATAACCTCCTAGTGCCTAGACTTCCAGCTTGAAAGTATGTTCTGGTTATAATCTTTTCTTCTTGGTCTTCTTTCCATCCATGGTCCAACTCTACTGAGACTAGAGGGGGTTAAGAGATAAACTATTAATTGCCTTTTGAGAAATAAAATGGAAGTTAACCATTACCTACATTTACATAGTGCTAGATATCATTTATTATTATTTAAATAGGTGGATGCCCCATATTTGTATAATTTGCCTCTCTTTGAAATACTAATTTAATATTAATGATAGAGTCACTTTTTCTGACCAACTAACAATTCATTAAATTTTAAAATGAGAAATGAGGAAATCAGAAATTAGAGTTTCCTGTAAATTGTTAATACTGTATTTGATGTGGATTGGCTAATGTTATGTAATCATTGGAATTCATTTGTCTTTTATTGCTTTTGAACCCATCAATTTTTTGTTCATATTGATTTTTATTGTTCTTTTACTATTTCACCCTGGCTCGTTATTAAATGTAATTTTTCCCTCCTTTTTTTTTTTTTTTTTTTTTTTTGGCTAGAGGGGTTTGGTCTTCCCTTATTGTAATGAATTAACTAGTAACTCTTTCTCAGTTATTAGTTTCTGGAACAGAATTTGATTGTACATAATCAAATGCATGCTCACTTAAATATTCAGATCAGTATTTGCTATTCTATCCAAATTCTTTCTCCACTTAAAAAAAATGCAATTTAAAGCTATTTCTTTCCATTACAGGAACACTAACAAGGAGAAATGTTTCTCTCTCAGTCCAATTCCCAAAGAACTTTTGGTTGTTTTAGTTTATTTTCCAATTATGTGCATAAAAGAAAAGGGCAAAAAGAGGAAGGGAATTGCACAATGAACTTGAATACATTAACCTCATCTGAAAGGAAAGTATTCATTATGTAGTTCCCAATTCCAAGGACCATTTTACATCTCCAATAAATAAAATTTGAATAAAGGTATGATTTTGGCTAATTATCACTAGAATTATTGTGATATTCTATATGCCTTTGCCTTTTTGCTATGACTAACTTGAATTGGGAATATTCAAATTTAAGACAGAAGTTTAAGTAGTTTTTCAAATAAAAAAAATTATGAAAACTTTGACTTGCAAGAATTGTCTTAACCCCGTGGCTGTTTATCCTTGCTTACTCTGCTTTCTTGCCTCCTTATATTAATTTTTGTACTTTTAAAAACTCTGGACTAAGAGAACATAATGTTCTGAGTGTGGAAATAATATAGATATCCCTACAAAGATATGAATTAAATATGATTTCTCTGTGTGCATCTTTTAGGAATTATCTTCCATATCTGAATGCTCTGAAGTTGAAAAAATTGACCAAGTTTTAAAATTGACTTGTATATCTGTTGTAAATGTGTGATATATGTCAATGTTTTACTTGTAGAACATAACCATTTATCCTCCTCATTCCATCTAGTTAATTTTATAATGCTTTACCCAAAAAATGAAGCAATTTATACTTTCCCTTTTCATGAGTAATGCTTCAGTTTGATGCTGTAAAGATCAGAGGTTAAGACAATTAGACTTTGGATAGTATTGGGCACAATAACTCTGAAGGATAATGAGGTGAAAGAGAAGGAGTTGATCTTACACCTGAGGAGGAAAGAGGGAAGGACAAAGATTGCATAGGACTCCAGATTATATCTGTGCTGAGATAGTGCTGGTTGGCTATGGTCCACAAAAATTACTTGTTAGAAGCCTGTGTCAGATAGAAATGGTCTGACTCAGGTTCTCTTGCCATGTTGAGTAATTGACTGGTGCAGGGTGGGTAAATATGGGCTCAGCAGGAGGGCATCTGTGGATTCTAAATAGACCAGCCAACTGTGACCCTGAAAGAGGAAAGGAGATGTGACCTGCAGCCCTTGTTGGCCACCAAAAGTTATTGGGTAATGATACAAACAAGAGAAAATAAATGATCTAGGACAGTGGTTATTAGTCAACAGAGTCAAATATCAATAGTACAACGATTGAAATTTCTTTTGAGAGCCAAATTTTTTAAACTTAAACTTCTTCTAACACCACTTCTTCAAAATACACTTGCCCAGGCCGTGGTATTTTGTGGAAGAGCCACACTCAAGGGGTCAGAGCTGCATGTGACTCGTGAGCCGCGGTTTGCCAACCACTGATCTAGGAAGTTCTTTCATAGCAATTCTTTATAAACCAGAGAAGTTTTGTTGTGGTGGTTGTTTTCTAATAAAAGTGGTATTTCTGTTTACATTTCTGATTTGCCTTGGCTGAATGAATAGAGGAAATTATTTTAAAGTATTGATTTTTAAAAATTGCTGAAAATTCAAATAATAATATGTGCAGAAATGGAATCCAGTGTTTACTATTGGGCTCATCTGCTATCATTTATCTTTGTTTGCCTGTTTTGTTTTTCCTTTAGGTAGTCAATTATTTATATGTAAACTTCTTCCTTTGAACTAGGAAGTAAGTTTTTTCTGAGTGTGTGAACCCTCCTCCCCCGCCCGCATTGTTGACTTTTTAAAGAAGATTGCAGACTTAAAAATAAGCATTTTTTCAGTCTGGTTCATCCACTAACTAATCAAATGGAATCTTTGCTAAAATCTCACTTTTTTTTTTAATTAACATTTTGGCAGGAGTTTGCAGTGGGGGGGAGGGGGGGGGCGGCAGAGGCGGGTCTGGAGGTCCTGCTTGCCCAGCTCAGTAACCAGCTATCCCTCAAATAATTAAGAATTATTATCCACTCTCCAAGGAAATTTTATAGTAATTGGGAATTTATAAGTCTCTGGCCTTTAAGGCTCTAAAAAAGGATGAATCTCTAGTAGGGAAATTCTGAGTCTTTTTCAGAATAGAGTGGGGAGGAGGATTTGAGGAATTAGGACAAAACCTTCCTAGGTGTTCAAGTCAGATGTATTCAGAGTCTGGCCCTAACTTTTTTTTTTTAATCATTTTCACACATTTTCCATCAAAACATCCCTAAGGCTCTCCGATATCTGGATCTTCTGATCTCCCTTCCTTGCAGTTAAATATAATGAGTGCAGAAAATGCTACAGCACCTCCTCCAGCAAACCTGATCTGTAGCTACAGACAGGTTCTCTAGCTCTGTTTCACAAAATGCCTGAGGTTGGGAAGAGAAGCTTCCTGTGCTTTCTCAGACCCTTACTGGATAAAAGAGTGTGCAAATATGAAATTTGAATGAGGATGTTCTCTGCCAGCAGTGGACCATGTGAAATTCCTACTGGGGAAAATCTAGATGTCTCAGAACATCTCCAATAAAACAAAATCCTTTAATACCATCAGAATTTTTTTCCATTATTCATGGCTATTGCACAAACTAAGTGATGTGACTCTTGAATTCAATAGGTATGCATGGTTTTAGGTTTAATATTTCAAAGAAAAGGATTTATGGAATGTAAAAGGAGAATGGATCTTAGAATACCTATAGTTAATGCTATATGTGGAAATAATGTTTGAGAAAGATCAAAAGAAAGAGAAATGTCGGTTGGGCTTCAGGGTGGAATTCAGAGTGAGCAGACTGAATGAAGCAAGGAGGTGATGCCTGCTATGTGGACACTTAGAAGTAGAAGTAATTTTGTTACTTGCCAAGCTAGTGCAAAAGTTAACCACTGATTCAAAGACTGTTAGGTAGAAATCTGTGTATTTGCTAAGATAATGCATGTTTTTGAACAAGCTCCTGTACCTTCATACACAGAAGGATTTTCTAGGGCTCCTCTTTGAAAAGAGTGCTAGGCTCATCCTTAGTGAAAATTTGATTCAGTAGGTCTGAGGTAGGGCCAATGCATTTTAATCAAGCATCCAGGTGACTTGTTTTCTGTTTATTTGTTTTTTATAAACTATTTATTGAGATATAATTCACATAGCACAAAATTCACTTTTTACAGTGTAAAATTTAGTGGTTTTTAGTATTTTTGCAGAGATGTGTAACCATCATCACAATCTAATTTTAGGTCATTTTTCTGATTCCAAGTAGAAAGCTCAGGCTCATTAGGAGTCCCTCCACATTCTCCTACAATAGCCCCCAGCCCTAGGCAATTCCTAATCTACTTTCTGTCTATAGGTTTGCCAATTCTGGACATTTTATAAAAATTGAAACACATTATAGGCTCTTTTTTTTTACTGGCTTCTTTCAATTAGCATATTGCTTTCAAGGTCTTTTCAATTGTAGCATTATTAACAGTACTTTATTACTATTTATCTGCAAATAATATTCCATTGTACGGATATACTACATTATACTTATCCATTCATCAATTGATGGACCTTTGGGTTGCTTCCACTCTTTGGCAATTAAGAATAATGCTGCCATGAATATTTGTATACAATTTTTTGGCATGCACATTTGTCCTTCTTTCTCTTGAGTATAAACCTAGGAGTGGTAGTCCTGGGTCACATGATAATTCTATGTTTAATATCTTAAGAAACTGCTGAACTATTTGCTGGGTGATCTCAATGCCTTGGTTTCCTGTCCATGCTTTGAGAAACACTGATTTAGACAATAATTTGGGTATCAGGATGCAAAAGGAAAATAGATATTTGTTGGATTCTGATAATGAAAATCCTGGATTCCATAAAATGACAACATTAAAAAATAATAAAGTGCTGGATAATGACATGAGGTGAATGTCATTAAGTGGAAAGTTAGAAATACAGAAAGAAAAAATTAGGGGGAAAACAGAAGATCTCCAAAATTCAAAAAAAAGATGCTCTTGTTAGGTGATGATCTGGAGAAAGAAAAGTAGGAGGAATAAAGTGTATCTTAGTAAGATTTATTTATAAAAACAAATGAAATTTTTAAAACATGATTGAATTTCAAAAGGGTATCATGGAGAGTATAAGACCTGAATTAAATTACCTAAAAACAAAACAAGAAGCATAAAAGTAAGGGATTGGGAGGGAAATAATAAAATTTGTTAGGATTATTAAACTACCAATGGACAAAGTAAGAATCTCTTAACATAACACAGTATTTGAATGTATTTTTATTATTAAAGTCACTAATCATTTTTTCAACTAACAAAATATGTTTTTTGCCCATTGGTTTTGCTTTCTGGAATAGGACATCCACAAACATGGTGTCTCTGTTTAATAAAAGAAGCCTCCTTATTGTATCAAGAATTTCAGAATTTTTAGTTAATCATGCTTCTATTTAAAAAAAAAAATTAAGTGCACATTTTCATTGTTGGGGAAGTTAATCTCTGAGGATATGTCAATAATATAATAAATAGTAATAACAATTAAATGCATTTTCTCATTTTTTTTATTCTTCAAGTGAGACCAACCCAGAATCACATTAATTATTGCACCCAGCTCGAATCCAATTCTCTGAATGATGTTAGCACTCTCTATTAGGTCAGGATTTGTTTCTTTGTGGTCTGGTGACCTGATAACTGCAGTACACACTCTTTTGAAGATAAATTCAGGAGAATCATATAGCCATCACTGGTCCATAGCAATTTTTACATCTTGCCTAGGCAGCAAGAGCAAAGGGTATTTTTTTCAGCAAGAGCAGAGTATTTTATTCCAATGCCCTCTGTGATCCATGGTTTCCCTCTCTGAGAGGTCCCTCCTATTCCATTGTCCTGCATGGCCTTATCTGGAAAGGTCATTCAGATTGTGCCCTTCTGGTGGGTCCCATCCTTTCATAGCTGACTCCTGCTGAGACAGATATAATTCCTAAAACTGCTTTAGTCATGCGACTTTGTAGGCCATGTTTGTGGTTTCCTTGTCAATATAATTCCCTCAGAAATATTGTAGTCTTCTATTTTTTTTTTTTTTAAGATAGGTTCATGTGCAAGTAACCACATGCAAATATCTGTTTTTTGACGTCTTTTAAGCTTCCCTATATTCTTCCAATTCCCAATGGAGGTATGCCACTCTCATCTTTCCTTTGCCTCCTCCTCCTCTGTTCAACCTTCAGACTCTGAGAAAGAATGACCTTTGTTAGTATTTTTTTCCTTTCATGTATTCATTTTATTTTCATCTATTTAGCATTCATAGTATGTAGTACATAACAGAAATCTGCTGAAGATCATATAGTTGCAGAAAATATGGGTTAGATACTAATATAACAAGTCCTAATGAATGAGAAGCTCTGTTCTCTCCCCTAATTTTTTCAGCTTTACTCTTACCTGAAGGTAATAAAAAAACATCTTGGACTATAACTTTCTTTCCTTCTAAGGCTCTCTCTTGGTATCTATGGCTTATAATTATTATAGTGCTTTAAGGATACAATCCTTTTTACTATTTAAAGTACAAAAATTAGGGGTTCTCCATCAATTCAGATTGTCAATATAAGCAGAGAACACCTTCCATTTCAAACTGGTTTTTTGTTGTTGTTGTTTTGTTTTGTTTTGTTTGTTTTTTATCTCTGCCTGCAGGCTGGCAAGTTCTAGACTGAGTTCATCACTCCTTTTGAAGACTTTCTGAACACAGCAGGGAGCCAACTTGCATCAGCATTTGAATATTCCCTAATATTAAAAAGTTCAGTTGGCACCTTATTTGCCTTCCAAGGAACAGCCATCAACAGTATGTCCAAATATTTTGCTACAAATAACGAAGGCCCCAGATTTCTGAGCCTGTAATATCCCAGGCATCGGGGCCTAGTGCCTACTACAGGCAATTCCATGAACTTTTTAGGTTCTTTCTCACATAGCACCCTATTTTTAAATATTACCAAATATGGTACTAGTTTGAATCAGGTTCAACTCTGAGTGACAGAGATAGCAATGGAAAAGTAGAGTTTTCCTTCGGTCTTCCATAAAAGAAGGTGTACGTCAACTCTAAAGGCTATTACAGTGGAGGAGAGTCAGGCTTCTCTCTTCCATCCTTAGCAACTAGTATTTGCCTTTGAGCCCAAATGGCAGTTTAAACTCCAGATACTCTATCCTAATTCGCAGCAGAAGCCAGGAGAAGAGAATGAGAGGTGCTGCCCCACTTCTTTTAAGGTCATTCCCTTGAAGTCTCATATTCTATACAAAAAACCTCATTGGCTGGAACTCACATGGTCACAAGGGAGATTGGGTGACCAAGTACCCAGCTCAATGTCAGTGTCTATGCAAGAAGGAGAAAATACATATTGGAGGGTAATTAGAAATCTGTGTAACAACTCCCCTATTTAATATTAAGCAGTTGATATTATCTTCAAATTTGATTATAGTCTGTGCACCCAATTTTACTTAATTAAATGGCATCCAATATTCTTATTTTCTCCTTGGCAACTTTTAAAAATCCGTATATGGTTGCTTAACCTAAGAATATTGAATTTGGGAAATATATTTAAGTGGATTCACTTCCTTTGCAAGATTTTAATTATCCATCATGCCATCCTAAACCTTTTCATAACAAATAATTTAGAGTGGTTAAATTAAATAGTTTTTAAAAAGCATAGCATATTCTCTAATCATGTTTTTATATCTCTCTTCCATTTCCAATCTTATTTCTATTCCCCACAAAAAGCCTGATTCAATACATTTTTTGGTCTTAAATTAAGTGAGATTTTTTTATTTGTGCATTTCTTACTTGCAATTAATGTTGATTATTATTATTCAAAAGCTTTTCTCTTTAGCTCCGAAGGTAAATGATTGTTCCTTTCTTAATTTGTATATAGTAGAGCTGCAAGGAAAAGGAGAAATGTGATCATGATGGTTTAATCTGGAGAAATAGAAATTTGGAGGCCAGAACAACTACCTTTGGGTTCACTAAACTTTCTATAACTTAAAAAGAAGTGAGGGGAGGAGAAACCAAGATGGCGGCATAGGTAATCACCTATACTTGCTGCCTCTCACAACCACATCAAAACCACAACTAAATGGCAGAACAATACCACCCAAAACCGTGGGAAAGCTGGCTGAGTGGAAGTTCCACAACTAGAGAGGTGAAGAAAGCTCATTGAGACCAGTAAGAGGTGTGGAGGCGCGGAAAGTGCTGCACTTGGATGTGCTGCTTTTTAAACCGGGAGATACAAGCTTCCACTTGCTCTGAACTCCAGTTCCAGGTAAGACTCTGGGGGACCCAGGCACATACGGGGTGAAACTGGACTGTCTGGCATCAGGACAGGAACCTGAGGGCAGCTTACTCTTAGAGGTGCTCACAGCGATCATTGTTCCTGCATAGGGGTGCAGGATGCAGAGAACTTGGGACTTCTCTGGTTCAGGGCAGCCATCCCTATTTGCTCCACCCTGGTGATTCCCAGATACCCCGCCCCTCCCAATTTATAATCCCACTCAAGCTATGGGCATCAGCTTTTGCATATGAATGGCCTGTCCTTTCACCTAAAAAAAAACTGCGGCTGGGTCAGGCAGCCCCAGAGATTCCAAAAGAAGGCCCACTTCCTGGCAGCAGCAGCAGCCTTGCTTCACAGCTGGGCCTTGTCTGGGCACTTCCAAAACCCCATACAAGGAGGAGGAATCTGCAGATGTCTCTGTAGCTCCTGCTGGGTGGCACCAGACAGTGTCTGACCTTGCACCTCCTTGGAGATCCAAGAGCCAGTGTACCCAGTGGTCAGAGTGAGACCATTGCAGATTACAACTCTTCACATCCATAAGTGACACACTCAAGGGGCAGACTCAGTGAGCACCAAAGCCCCACTGAAGCAACTCCTGCCCCATAAGGGTGTCTCCTGCGCAACAGATCTTCCACTATAGACACAGCTGGTCATCACAGCCAACTGGCCTGGAGGTCAACTCCTCCCAGTGATACCAACAGCAATCAAGGGTTAATTACAACAAAATTGTGCTAACAGCCCACAAAGGAGTGCACCTAGAGCCTCTACCTCAGGTGACTGGGGAGGCTGAGCCACTGGGCCCTATAGGACACCAACCACACAAGGCCACTCTGTCAACTCAAGGAGGCTTAGCAGTTACCCAGTACATAGAAACAAACACAGGAAAGCAGTCAAAATGCAAAAACAAAAAAACAAGTCACAAATGAAAGAAATGGATGAAAGCAAAATACTGGATATAGAGTTCAAAACCACAGTTATAAGGTTACGCAAGAATCTTCTAGAAACCTCCAAGAAATTTAGTGAAACCCTCAAGGATATGAAAAAGGACCAATCAGAAATCAAGCATACACAGACTGAAATAAAGAATAATATACAGAGATCCAACAGCAGACTAGAGGATCCCAAGAATCAAGTCAAAGATTTGAAATATGAAGAAGCAAAAACACCCAACCAGAAAAGAAAAAAAGAATCCAAAAATATGAAAATAGTGTAAGGTGCCTCCGGGACAACTTCAAGCCTATCAACATCTGAATTATGGGGGTGCTAGAAGAAGAGAGAGAGAGCAAGATATTGAAAACCTATTTGAAGAAACATGACAGAAAACTTCCCATACCTGGTGAAAGAAATAGACTTACAAATCCAGGAAGCACAGAGAACCTCAAACAAGAGGAATCTAAAGAGGACCACACCAAGACACATCATAATTAAAATGCCAAGGGCAAAAGACAAAGAGAATCTTAAAAGCAGCGAGAGAAAAACAGTTAGTTACCTACAAGGGAATACCCATATGACTGTCAGCTGATTTCTCAACAGAAACTATGCAGGCCAGAAGGGAGTGCAAGAAATATTCAAAGTGATGAATAGCAAGAACCTACAACCAAGATTACCCAGCAAAGCTATCATTCAGAATTGTAGGTCAGATAAAGAGCTTCACAGACAGAAAAAACTAAAGTTCATCACCACCAAACCAGTATTATATGAAATGCTGGAGGGTATTCTCTAAAAAGAGGAAGAAAAAGGTAAAGATAAAAATTATGGACAACAAAGTGACAACAAATACATATCTATTAACAAGTGAATCTAAAAATCAAGTGGATAAAATATCTGATGAACAGAATAAACTGGTGAATATATTAGAATCAGGGGCATAGAAAGGGAGTGGACTGACAATTCTCAGGGGAAAGGGGGTGTGGGAGATGCGGGAAGAGATTGGACAAAAATCTTACACCTATGGTCGAGGACAATGGGGGGTGGTAAGGGCATGGGGTGGGGTGGGAACTGGGTGGAGGGGAGCTATGGGGAGAAAAAAGAGGAACAACTGTAATAATCTGAACAATAAAGATTTATTTAAAAAAAAGAAGTGAGGTGTCTTAAATGTGCAACTAGACTATAAGCACCATGAGGTCAGGAAATATCCTTGATTGGCTCATCCCAGTATACTGAGGTATATCACAGTGCCTGATGTATGGAGGGAGGGTGGGGTGCTCATTAAACATTTGTTCAATGAATTAATAAGAGTAATTAACTATATCAATAAACAGTATTCTATAAGAAAATTTATATTATTTTATGTGAGGAACATCAGTGTGTATGCATTGTATATTTTTCTGCACTCCTACTGTTTAAAAAGTGTAAGATACTCGGCCATATCAGATATATGATCCATTCAACCTTATATTTTTATCTCTTACTGTGAAACTTATAGGAAGGCATAATCTCTCCCTAGACAGGAACTTTAGAAGTTAAAGATGTGCTCTAGAACTGATTCCAGGGGCGAGTTCCTACTGGGGACTTGAGCTCCAAGCCAATAGTGTTCTTGGCTTCACACAGGAAAGAATTCAGGAGCATGACAAGAGGTAAAAGTGAAAAGGCAGGTTTTCTTGAGTGGAAAGTCTGCCATTGAATGGCAGACTCTCCTCAGGAGAGAAGGAAGAGAGACTCCAACCATCCAGGAGGCTGAGTTTATATCTGCTTATAGTTTCTATGGGAAATGACTAGTATGGAGAAATAGAGACTAGGAAAAGAAATTGGCATTAACTTTAACCTTTACAAGGTATATTGTGTGGTCTGTCTTCCCCTATGGCAGTGGTTCTCAACCTTCCTAATGCCGTGACCCTTTAATACAGTTCCTCATGTTGTGGTGACCCCCAACCATAAAATTATTCTCGTTGCTACTTCATAACTGTAATTTTGCTACTGTTATGAATCATAATGTGAATATCTGTGTTTTCCGGTGGTCTTAGGCAACCCTGCAACCCTGCTAGCTGTTCTCAACCGGTGGGTTGCGACCCACCGGTTGAGAACCGCTGCTGTAGAGGACAAGCTATGGGACAAGCTATGGGAATCTGCAGGAACCCTAAAGCCCCAAAGCTGACTTGAAGAGTTTTGTCATGTTTTCTTTTCTTTTTTTTAAAAATATATTTTATTGATTTTTTACAGAGAGGAAGGAAGAGGGATAGAGAGCCAGAAACATCGATGAGAGAGAAACATCGATCAGCTGCCTCCCCATTGGGGATGTGCCCGCAGCCAAGGTACATGCCCTTGACCGGAATCAAACCCGGGACCCTTTAGTCCGCAAGCTGACGCTCTATCCACTGAGCCAAACTGGTTTTGGCTGTCATGTTTTCTTCTTAAAATCAAACAGTAATATTCATTAGATTTTCACTATTTTCTGGTAACTACTCTGAACAGTTTCCTTAACTTATTAATCCTCAAGATAGCCCTATAAGGTGACTATTCTTATTGACCCATGCAGACTTTAAGCTTCAAGTTACGTGATTTTCCTGAAGACCCTGAAATCTTAAGAGTGCATGAGGATTTGAAATTAGGTTTCTGATTCTAGACACTAACTTCCTAACCAACATAATGCATTGTTCACTAGAATGTCTGCATCGAGTTGGCATTTTCTTAATTACTTTCCAAGTAAAATTGTAATCACTGCTTTAAATGCTCCACATAACATTGTTACATTAAAACTGAAATCAATCAGATCAGAAAAAAGGGCTGAGAAGTTAGATTAGCTCTACTTTAGAAACCCCTAAAGAGAAGCTGCCCCCAGCTTCATTTCACAGCTGTCTGATGTCCGAAATGAAGAAGGTGAATCACATTTTCTCTTATTGACTTTTCTCATGGTATTTACAGGAATGAGAGTTAAGTATAGATAAGTATTTAAAAGTCTGTTCTGTGATTAGTGGGGCTTTATAAAAAAAAAATCTCTTCTCTCCAGAGTTCTTTCCTTGTCTCTGTAAGAATACTTGAAAGCTGCCTATCATGCATCAAATGCCATTCGAAAAAGTTGATACATTAAGCCATTATCAGCCAGCAACACCTTAGCAGGAATTAGTTGATCAGAAGGAGAAGGATCTTGAGAGAATTAACCATAAGAAAAACATCAGAGAGTCTAGAAGGCCTAAATAAGCTAGAGCTTATGAAAATTATCTAGAGACAGTTTATAGAAAAAAAATTAAGTATCTTAGAACAAAAATATGGTGATAATTCAGGTTGAAAATGTGGTCTCATCTTAACAAACAATAAGAAAGAAGCAAGACAAGGTTACATCACTCATATTTTTCTTCAGTGTTCCTCCAGAGGGAAATGGGATTTCAACCTGGAAAAGGAAAAAATGAGGGTCCAAGAAAGGACACTGGAATCTAAAATCAGTGAAGAAAAGAAGAGCTACAGGTTGTCTATAAAAAGAGCTCTTAGCAAAGTATGTAGATCAGGGATATAAATTTTAACTCTCAGTTAAAAATAAAATTATACAGTCTGTGAACTCAGCAACTGATACAGCCAGGAGTCATGACGAGCATAATATTTTTGAGTCTCCAAACCACCTAGGGTCCATGAAAGCATAGCTGTTCCAAGTCTACAGCCATATAGATGGTCTCAGGCACAGATGTGAAACCAGCAGGGACTGCTGTCAATTGTAAAGTGGGACAGGGACAATTCCTTTGCAATAATTATAAAAATTGATTATTAAACTGATGACTTATTAATACTTAGTTATTAATGAAGCAATCAAGAGCCCCACTATGGATAAATCACTTCCTGGTATTTTTTGTCAATTTTAATAGGAGTGATAGGTTGAAAGATCAAGGTGTTTGCATTGGCAAGCCGTACTTATTGGAGGAGAAGCTCCAACTTTCCTGCGTTCACACACTATTTGAAAAAACTAAAATTTTGCCTGGCTGCAGGAGTTCACCAGATCCCTCAGCTTTCCTGGGGCAAAAAATGTCTGAGAACTACATAGACACCATAAGTTTAACTTGATTTAATAAAGCCTTAGAGCAAAATCTGTACTTGAACTTTAAAGCTATAATTAAGTTCACTCGCTTTTCCTTTAATATGAAATTTTGACCTCAAATTTAATAGACATAGACCAAGGGAAAAGGAATGTGCTGTCTTCATAAAGTTTTATGGTTCTGACCTCTCCACACCTTTCTCTCCACACCTTTACTTTGTGAAGCTGAGAGGAAAAATACAACAGAATTAGGAATGGCTTATGTCTGTTTGACCATTGCCAAGGGCTTGGGCACACCCCCCCAAAAAACACACACACAGAGGTACACATGCCATATCTTCTGCCACCACCATGAATTACAGAGTAAATCTGAGATGAAGGCTAGTGAACTATTATAAAAGGCCTACTTTTTATGAAACAAAGTAAAAGTTGTCTATTAAACTTTATAAACATCTGGTTGGTATATTTGTAATGTAGACTATGATTGCCAGCATCACGGCCTCACAGCCATGGGTATAAGACGTAGCCATCTGTGCCTGGGGGGAAGATGTGGAGGAGGGCAGAGTGCAGGCCTCTCCCACCCACTGGTAGGGCCCCCTCTTCTCTGAATTCTGGACCCTATTCTGAATGTGTGGTTCTTACCTAGTATCTCAGATAATGTTTCCTTAGTCACTAGCTCAGATTAATTTATAGCTTTCTGCTTCTGCCTAACATCTTTTACTGCCTTTTGCTTAGGTACACTTGCGCTGTAGACACAGTGAGGTCTTCAAGAGGCAACACTAGGCTATTACTATCATCCCTTTTCTGGGAAATAGTCTTTATGAAAGACTCTAATAATAACATCAAAGCAAGTTTATCAGCCAAAACCGGTTTGGCTCAATGGATAGAGCGTCAGCCTGCAGACTGAAAGGTCCCAGGTTCGATTCCGGTCAAGGGTATGTACCTGGGTTGCGGGCACATCCCCATGAGGGGGCGTGCAGGAGGCAGCTGATTGATGTTTCTAACTCTCTATATCTTTCCCTTCCTCTCTGTAAAAAAATCAATAAAATATATATATTAAAAAAAGCAAGTTTATCAAATTTGCAGATGACACAAACCTGGGTGGAATAGCTAACAGCACAGCAGCGTTGTTAAGGATTAGAATGGAAATTTAAGAATCTATGTCCAGGCTTCCATCCTACCACTAACTAGTGGTCCTCAATTTTCCTATAAATGTGACTTAAACTAATGGCACATGCATCTGGGGACTGAAACGTAATTAGGTCCCAGATCTGTTTGCCTAACCTTTTCTTCCGTATATCAGAGTAGTCCAAGCCGGAAGTGATGGCATTTGAAATAAGACAGTGGCAGTGATCATGGAAAGGATGCTAAAGGACAGATTCAGAGGATGTGGAGGCACATTATTCTTTGGTAGCAAAGTGAATGGGAGGCCTGGTGATGAGTTCTGGGTAATGCAAAACATGGTTACCATGGTCACTGGCTTAGACAACTGGTGAAGCTGTACATATCAATCAGGTTTGAAAAAAGAAGGAGGTTTAATTTTGGAAGTAATGATGGCATTTTTAAAATAAAAGCCTAATGTGCAAATTGTCCCCTCTTCCTGGAGCTCAACCAGGAGTTCGCCCGGGAGACTGAGAGTTCGACCGCTCACTATGATGTATGCTGACCACCAGGGGGTGGCATGGAACATGGCAGGCTTTGGCTAAGCACTGCGACCTCTCACCAGCTACCTGAGGGTGGGAGGAAAGGGGATGGAGGTGCGGTGAGAATGCAGGGTGTCCACAAAATTTGCTTTTATTCCCCCTGCTACCCTCCCCCAGGATGCCAGGGCTTGCACACTGCACCAGGGAAGGCCCCATGCTGAGGTGCCAGGCACCCACAAGGAGCCCACCCCACACCCTTGTTGTGTCTTCCAGGTGAGCCGGGCCACAGCTGCCAGGACCACAGGGGCCAGTCAGCTTCCCCATGGGTTCATGCAGGAGCCAGTATACGAGGCCGGCTGGGAGAGAGTGCACTGCCCGCCTGACTTCGTGCAGCGTGGCAGCCCAGGACCCAGAGATCAGCTGGGACCTGCCCTTTCATGCCAGATGCTCCGGCTTCGATCGTAAGCCAGGCCTAGGGACCACACCCATACTTGAATTTCATGCACCTAGTCTCTAGTCTCATATATAATTGACTAAGTAGGTTTAAATGTCAGAAGAGATCATTTGGGAGTCTCTAGCAGCATTAGAGGATGAGATGATGGTCAAAATTATGAAAGTGGGTGAGGGTGGATAGAATGAGGAAATGAATATCAAAGTCCAAGCAGGAAGAGACACTAACTTTAAGGAGTGGACGGAGGAGAGAGAATCTCAAGTGAGACTTAAAAGAGGCAGGTAGAGTAGGGGACAAAGAACCATGGGATATTGAGGGTACAGAAGCCATGAAAATAGGAGGATCAAGAATAGTGTAGAGTGTGGCAAAGGAGGCTCTAAAGACACATCAATGCTAAAACAAAACCCCTCATTGGAGGATTTGTGTATTCTTTACTTCATATGTGTGCATTAATATACAGTATGTCATGTAAATATATTTTTTTCATATATACACATGTGCATATACACATATTTATATTTTGCATATGTAAATGAATATATGTGTGTAGATATTTTATAATGATTGCCTTATAATTAGGAAATCTTACAAGATTCTTAAAATTCTACCTGCTGAAAGTACTTAATTTTTAATGATAAATCATGCTTTCTTGCCTCACCTATAAAGAGAGTATTTTAAAATTTTAATTTTTTTGTTTAAAGAATTATATAAGCTATTTTAATTAGTCCATTTAATGATTTTTACATATATGAAAGAAAATTTTCAAAATAAAAATTACAAAATTAAGAAAAGAAAAATAGAAATGTTCTCCTTTTTGGCTATGATCCAGCTCCAGTCTTTACTACTCCTTTATCTCAGTTTCCCTAAGCATTGGTCAACTCTCAAAGACCTTCCCAAGAGCAGCCTCACTTAGTGCCCCAGGAAGTTCTCCAGCTGCCATCTGGCTGTGCTGTTCTTATCAGACTGGCATGTCTTGGGAAAGCTGTTCTCAGGTCTCCACTCCTCATTGAGGTGGCTTTGGTGATAGCATGGAAACCCTAATAAGAAAAGTGAAGTCTGTTGTTTACATCAAGCTAAAAATGTCCAGGTGATCTTAGTCTGCACTAATAGAAGAGTCAAGACCATGAGAAACAGTAGCTGTATTTTCTTCTATACTGGTTGAACTATACTGTGTTCTGTTCTGGGTGACAAATTTTAAGAAAACTAATTCATTTGAATGTATCAAGAATAGGGTAAAATGGAAAGTTTTGTAAATTGCTTTGTATGTGCGCATGATGATAATATCCAAATGGCAATCAAGTGGACAAAGTTTCAGAATGGAATGCTCCCTCTGCCTTCTTCCTCTCCTTTAAAAGTGTGGATTGTTCCACAGACCACTCAGCAAATGCCTGCTTGACAGTCAGAACTCAGCTCTGCCAATAAGCAATCCAAAACTTTCAGCAGGGTCTTCTGGGCAGAAAAGAGGAAATAGCCAAAAGAAAGAGAAAAATAATTCCAGTACAGTGACAATCAATGTGGGCTTTTATTTATTTATTTTTGATAGAACTTTCAAAAACACATTTCCATTGACTGAAAGATTTGGGGAATGTTGGCTTAAAAGCATACAGGTGATTGAAAGAGGGAAAGGGGTGTGTGTAGGTAGAAGAGAGTAAAGGGGGGATAAATGGTGATGGAAAGAGATTTGACTATGGATAGTGAACACACAATACAAAATATAGATGACATATTGTAGAATTGTACACCTGAAATCTATATAATTTTATTACCCAAATGCCACTCCAATAAATTCAATAAAAATGTATTTTATTTTATTATTTTCATCACCATTTATTCCCCCTATGTCCTTTTCCACCTCCACCTACCCTCCTCCCTCCATTCCCACAATCACCACACTGTTGCCCATGCCCGTGAGTTTTCTCTCTCTTAATTGCTCCAAAAAGCATACACCTTGCTTGATTCAGGATTCTTCAGGATCTCTAATGTGTGAAGGTACACGTGACAGATTTTCCCACATTTGTTTGACCAGTGTATTCACTGTAATCACCTGTTCTCCAACAGATCTAAGGAATTGAATGAAATGCCTGCCACTCACTGATCAGGATTTGTATATGTGGAAACCAGGGGTTGGTTTCTTCTCCAGGTTAAGGTTGGTGAGACAGAGCTTCATGTAGGTATACTCTTAACTAAATAGGTCTACCTCCTTGCTAAGGGTACAATTTAGTAGAAGATAATACTGCTTTAGTGCTTTTTATAGGAAACACTCATTTTATCTCACTTTACCCAGTAATCCTTTGAGGTACCACATATTATCCTTCCGTCCCTATTCTACAAATGAGGACCTTGAAATTTAAAGTATGTAGTCCACCTGACATAGCTTACAGAGTTAGTCGGTGGTGGGGCAGGGATTCATACTGCCTTGTGCTTAGTAGATACACAGTTTATGTTAATTGAGTTCAATTAGCTTAAATGGCATCATGTATTTTAGTGAATTGGCTTATGAAGTTATTCGACCACTCTTGGTCTGAGGTAGGGTATTTAAGAAAATATCTACTATGTAAGCAAGGACTCATGCTGAGTTAATGCTTCTAATAGAATAAACTAGAAACTTCTTATTGTATCCTGGTCCTATCAGCACTAGAAAAAAATTGATTTGATTTCTGTTTTTATTATTTTTGCTGCAAATGAAGGGAATAGCCTTAGGAAAGTGATTTCCTGGCATTTGATCTTTGTAAAGAAATTACACATAATTAACTTATTTTGGTTTTAGTAAGTTACTAATTAGGTGATTTGTTGAGATTCCAGGGGATTAATCCTTTGGCTTCCAGCATGGAGGTAAAAAAGAATCCACTATCTTAGAGAAAACAAAATCATCAGGAGTTCTTGAGCCCCCAAAGAAAATAAATGATAGAATAAAAAAATTGGCAATGCAAGGCTTTAATCTGAGCATTTAAAGCAAAACAGAAATTGATGAAATCTTCTGATCAAAGCAGTAGAATTAAAATAGAATTAAATTATTTATTTAGCTGAGGGTAACATTTTTCTTTGTAATACTTATTATTTTTCTTAGAAATCAAAACCCATCATCTCAATTATGTCATAATATTTTAGTTTTCACAGCATGAAATCTAAATGGCTCTACAGCTATATTATTAAATTAAACCTTATTGTTCCCCACATGTAACTTAACATTTAGTATCTAAAGGTCATCTCTGAAACATGAGATGGAAAAAATAAAATTTAGCAGCTGTATTCCATTATCCTAGTCAGAGAGGAAGGACATGAAGAACAAACAGTGTGAGATGGCGGCAGAGTGGATGAGCAAGAGGGGCTGAGCAATTAATACCTTGTTGTGAGGAAAACTAATTGGACCCAGTGCTGTTTTCCTCACATTTTCAGCTTGCATTAGAACCAGTGAGGGTGTTGAAAGGTTGAGAATGAGGACTAGATTAAGTTTATTTGATATGACCTTTATTTATTGAATGAAAAGAACTTGATTTCTGGAGACAGGTATGCTAGCTCTTGAACTTCAGGTGATTACAGTAGGTGTCATGATGATTTTTTTGGATATTAATCGTAAGTAAATATGAAGAATTTTTTTAGGAATGTCATACCCACATCAGATTAGGGTCACCTTTCCAAATCTTGGCATTTTGCTGTTTAATTTCCTTTGCCCTGGCTGTTCGTATGAATGCTGCAGCATGCCTAGCACAAGATACACCTAAAGAAAGTTCTATGAAAGTGAGGTTGAACAGAAAACAATAATTTAATAATAGTCTGGTTCCTTATAAGACCTTTGGGTCCTTAGACTTTAGGTTAATCCATTGATGTATTTTACTCCTTCAGTATGTGGGTGAATATAGTCAAGTTAACTTATTTTTACCATCACCTACTGATGAAAATCATCAGTTAATGCCTTCCTGCAGAATCTAAAGGTGGAGAGAACATAGAAACCCTCTAGTAAACAGCCCCTTGACTGGTAAGAAAATTAAGGCTTGGAGAGAAGAAATCTGCTGAAATCATTGAGCTAGTTAGTGGCAGAGCTGGGATCTGAATTCAGGACACTAAGATGTGGTTCTGCTCCCTTTTCACTCTTCAGTTCTGAGTCTGTGCTCCCTGAATACCAGGACCCCGCTTTTAGTTGTCTCGTGATTAAGTGCACACTCAGTCTGTGCCACTCTTGTTAATAGTCACTCAGACATATCCAGAACTCTATGGAAAAGGCACAGCATTCTATACAACAAACCATGGCACTTTTCTCTGTAATTCAACAGTGAATTCAGCAAATGTTAGGATTAAATGTAAAATCTAAATATTGCATCTTTTACCTTCAAGTAAATACATCCCCTGCAGTTCCATCCATTACTTGCTTATTGGAGATGTGTTATATGTGGAGCAGATGGCCACTATTTTCATGTGATTTTCAAATCATTTCCTGATTGACAAGATGCTCACTGGTTAGAAGTATTGTGAGCCCATCTCTAAAACAAGGTGAGAAAGCCTGAGGCAAGTTTGGAATTGTTGAGCATTTTGCCGAGGACAATCTTTTAACTAACCTTTATAATTATTGTGCAGAGGGAATTCTCAGCTTGAACTTTTCAGTCTAAGAATGTTATTACCCCAGTGTGAAAACACACAGGATCAAATAAAAGTAGGGTGATTGTTTTTAGTCACTTTTCAAGAGCAAAGGCAATTCACTCTTGTTTTTTTGTTTTTTTAAACCAGCTATAGAACATGGGAAAGAGTGCTTGTTATTGCATTGTTAACTAAATGCCCTTCAGGATGTTAATAAATCAAAGGTAGGTGGTTCCAGCACACAGCCAGCTGTTAGAATGGAAATAGTATATCATTAAAGCCTATTAGATCAGCATACTTCTTTTCAAATTTTAATAATATATTTTTAAATCGAATTTAAACTGAAAATGTTATAGAGAATAAAAGCATCCCAATAAAGACTTGGTTCATAGCAATCAGCATTTTAAATCAGCCTTTGAGGTTAAAGAAATGGTCAAAAATTCCATAAAATTATCTTTTCAATAAAGAAGGGCAAAATACTCAGTGAGCATTAGCATTTGCTGGTGTGTATGGGTGTGTATGTAGCTATAGAGAAAGTGTGAAAGGATGCACGCCAAAATGTAGATGGGGATCTCTGGAGAGGAGAGGAAGGGGAAAGGAATGTGGAAGTGAAGGGGTAGGGGTATGCACCTGTAAGCCTGCCATGCTTCTTCTGTATTGTTTGAATTCTTTTTCATGTACTGTTTATTTAATGAGAAATTAATAAAATCATCTTAATAAGATACTTTAAATGGCAAATGTATTTTAAATGGTATTTCCCTTCAAGAAACACAAAATGCTTCACATACATAATTCTGTTGTCATTGAAGTACCTACCTTGACAAATTATGAATTTACATGTAAAGTCAATGATCATTGTCATTAAAATAAGATAATCATGCATACAGGAAGCTAGCTGTTTATCAAAACAAGAGAATTTTTTTTCAAAATTTAATAATTGCCATTTAATTGGCTTATGTACGTGTTTTAAATGTTTTAAAAAGTCAAGTAGTAGGTCCAATGAATGGGACTTGATTTGCAAATGTCCTCATGTATTATGTTTTTTAAGTTAGTGTTCAAAATTTGAATGCTGGATAGTGAATATTAGAAAAGACATTTTATATCTAGATAATGGGGACTTTTAGTATATTGTTTCATCAGGGTAGTTTTGCAGACAAATCAGTAGCTGCCTTGTTTTGTCTTTATTTTGACCTTACTCTTCCTTAGCTTTTATGTAATTGGAAAGAAAATGTATCCAGTCAGGGCAATTTACTTCATCCACATCAAGGAATCGCCTTGAAGATTTGTGTGTGTGTGTGTGTGTGTGTGTGTGTGTGTGTGTGTACGTGCTATAGAGGTCTTCAGACATCCAGGCCACTAAGCAGGATGTTATGATTTACTTAGAGGCAAATGCATTCTTGCTGTCATTCCCTTAATAAGTAAATTCTCCTCAGACTAATAATGAATAAAACTGAAAAACCATTTCATTAATTCATATTTAATAAAATTTATTTTTACTAATGATATGATTATATCCTATTAAAGGCATCACCTTTCCATATTTTCTAATTCAATTTATTGAGGTGACATCCTATATAATAAAAGGCTAAAATACAAATTGTCCCCTCCACTGGGAGTTCTACTGGGATTTCCACCAGGGGGATGGGGCCAGCCCAGCAACTGCCCACGGCCCCTCCCCCAAGCTGGCCACGCCCCCATCACCCCTCCCACTGGGGGCAGGGCCAGCCAGCCAGATTCTGGCATCCCCTCCCTCTGGCCAGCCTGGCCAGATCAGCCCGATCAGGGCATGTTGGCTGGACCCCACCCATTCATGAATTCGTGCACCAGGCCTCTAGTTAGTTAATAAGATTACATAGGTTTCAAGTACACATCATCTGTACATTGCACTGTGTGCCCACCACCCAAAGTCAAATCATCTTCCGTAACCATATATTTGGCCCCCTTTCCTACCCTCCCATCCACTTCCCCCTGGTAACTACCATACCGTTGTCTGTGTCTATGAGTTTCGGTCTTATGTCCCACATATGAGTGAAATCACATGGCTTTTAGCTTTCTCTCTCTGATTTATTTTGTTTAGCATAATATTCTCAGGGACCTTTCATGTTGTTACAAATGACAGCATTTCATCTTCTCTCATGGCTGAGTAGTATTCCATAGTATATATGTACCACATCTTCTTTATCAAGTCCTCTATGGAAGGATTCTTTGATTGTCTCTATGTCTTGGCCACCATGAATAATGCTGCAATGAACATAGGGGTGCATATATCTTTGAAAATAGATGTTTTGATTTGTTGGGGTAGATACCCAGATGAATTACTGGGTATCTAGAGTTATCAGATGATCCTTTTCTTATTTTGATTGATCCACCTGGGAATGTAGATTAGTACTCAAATCATTACCCAGTAAGCATTATGAATACTTTTCAACCATGCCATGGTAAAGCCTGAAAAGATACTTACATATTGTGCATATATTAAAAATATTTTTATCCATTTTAAGAATGTCTTAGAGAGAGCCAGTAAACTGACAGAAGAGTTCATGATAAATAGCAGAGCCCACATCTGGACTCAGAACAGCTACTTTTGCAGCTTTTCCTCTTCTTCAAATAAGATGACTGTGCTCTCAGTGAGGGTCTTCTTTATTCTGGTTGCCAGATCCTGTCACTATTTCAACCATGGTGCTGGACACATTCTGGTTTTACTCTCACTTCCCTCTTTGCTTCTCTTCAGCTGGCATGCCTTTGCCTGTTTGTATTTATGCCACAGGTAAACCTAACATCCAGTAATAACTTTTACCTGAAAGTGTAGCATTCAATTCTGCATGGCCAAGGTGTCTCAATCTCAAACCTGTCAGAAAGCAGCTTCTCCTACCTCTAAGTTCAGGGGTATTGGCTCATTGGTGCCCCCAGTACAGCAAGCCTGTCTCCTCCAGTGTACACTGAAAAGGAGCAATGTTTTGGGACAGAAATGTGTCATTTATGTAAAATGTCACACTTCTAAATCACACACACACACACACACACACACCAGCCAGCCCAATCATGTGGATTTGGCCTAGGGATGATACTGTGGTGGTTTTAGTTTTCCTATTCTGTACTCTTAAGCATGTACTACCACTGGTGTGACCATCACTCAGGCTTTAAGACTGCTACCTTCTCCCCAACTAAACAGTTCATCTTGGTGTGCAGGCACGTTCGACTCTGTGCCCTAATAATACCTTTTGCACTTTCAGAGGTTGGAGCTTCTTGTCAACCTCCAGCCACTGAAGATTCCTCTGAAGGCCAGCTTATGTGTCCCTAAAACACCTCGAAACTTATTGTAACAAACTATGGTAATTGCTTATTTCCTTTCAAATATTTACATTTAGATAAAGGTCAAACTCCTATCCTTTCACACTTATTTTCCAACACCCCCTCTGCATTACGGACAGTCCAGCTGTATCAGAATAATCACGCTTTCCTGCTGTTTGCAAATATTGTTTGCTCTGTCTGGAAAGGCCTCCTGTTTATCTTCTGAGGTTCAGTTTAAATACCTCACTTCTAGAAGACCTTTCCTCCTCCCACTCCCCTAAGCCTTCACTGTTAGATGTTCCTTCCTTGATATTTGCTTAAGAATTTGTTTATAGTGCTGTTAATATACCAATTATACTTCTCTAGGCTGGCTATGGACATGCCTGTCTCTTCCATCATAATGTATGTATTGTTCCACTTTCCGGGAGAATATCTGTTCCATGGCAGTCGTTCAAAAATTGTCTGTGGACTGAATAAATGAATGAATGAATTAAAAATGGAATTGTCTGAGAAGTTGGATGAATTTCTCCTGAGCTTTTTTAAATAGCTGCACATATTGAAGTTGACACAGCATAGTTAGCATTCGAGAACATGACATATTGAAATTAGAAAATACCTGATAAGAGCTGCCTTTTACTAGCAGTCTGAACCTGTTGAAGAAGAGTTAGCAGATGGTGATCAGCACTATCTGGTGAATGTTTTCTTCTTCTTGTTTACATATATTTTTATTGTTGATAGTATTACAGATATCTCTCATTCATCCCCCCCCACCCCCTTTAGTGTTTTCTTTTAAAATAAGCAGCCCTCAAACCAAGGCATAACCTGATTACCCAACACACACACACACACACACACACATACACATACACACACACACATGCACACGTACGCACACATCCCAGATCACATCTATATATATAAAAGGCTAATATGCAAAGTGTCCCCTTCAGAGTTTGACCAGGAGAATGGGTGTTCGATTGTTTGTTATGGCATGTGCTGACCACCAGGGGGCAGTTACAGAACATGGTGGGCAACCGGCTGTGGGGCGCTGAGGGAGCCAGGGAAGGAGATGGGGGGTGGGGAAACTGATAGGCCCTCATGCAGGCCAGGCCTAGGTACCCTACCTGTGCATGCATGAATTTTGTGCACCGGGCCTCTAGTTTAAGTATAAGAAACTATTCATCCTGAAAATTGGATTACATAAAGTTTGATTATATGCATTAAGAGCAGAATGTAAATTATGGTAATTAAATAAGCAATATTTACTAACTTACAAGGTTTTTATTTTATGGGATTTAAAGAGTTGTCTTTGAGTTTTGTTTGAAGAGAAATAATCCATCTATAGATGAATGCAGGCCATAAAAATATTTGTTCTTGATCTCTCATTTCCCTTTAATGATAATGTTACATTTCCTTCATCTGCTTCTTATCCTTTTCAAGGTAATTTCATGCCCATTATCTGATCTTGCAACCACCAGCCAGGTTACTGTCAGAAATGTTTTCAGGCTTATATTTGGATGTGGTGTTTTAAAGAAGATTCTTTCCTTAGATGTGGTTACACGTGAACCATTTATTTACTCAGCACCACCTCAGTGAGACCCATGGCAATCTCAGTTGTGCTCATCCAAGGACAAAATTAGGTTTTAGGATTTAACCAGGAGGCAAAATCAAATATAAATAAACTTGTTTACCTGAGCGCAATAGAAACAAAGAGAGGCCATTTGAACTACAAAATCCTACAGAACAATAATGAAATGCAAAGTTAAAACTGTTAATAGAAAAGGTTAACAAAGAACATATATGCATGTATGCATAGTCCTTGGACCCAGACAATAGTGTGGTGTGGGCCTGGGGAGGGGCGAGGGCTGGATGGAGGCGGGGAAGGATGGAGGTATGGGTAACATCTGTAATACTGTCAATAATACATAAAATAACTTAATATTGTTGCTCTGAAATAAATAAAATGCTATTAATGGACATTGACCTTCTGAAATGAAATAATAGCAAAGAAAAGAGAAAACAAGAAAACTAAGCCATCTCCCAAAGTTGAGAACCACCTCATGAATTATGGAGCCCCCCCCTTGTGTCCCTGCTATTTTTATGTATCTCACTTTTTGCACTGGCCTTGGCATTTCTCATGTTAATAACATTCATTGTTTCTTCCATTTTAATCTATTGGTGCCTAGGCATCTTTGATTGTTCCATTAATTATCAATGCCAAACCTTGTACAGAGAATAGGCATCAATACATGTTTTTTGTATTGCATGGAACTTTAAGGAAGGATAAAAAGTATACCAACTCTAAGCCTGCATACTGTTTTCTAAACCTTAAGCAATTCAACCAAGAAAAAAAAAAAGGTAAAACAGATCCCTTTCTTCGCTGCATGAGCAACAGTAAATACAGCTATCTATGAGTTTTCCAATAGGAAATATGGTAATCCTACCCATAATCTAGGATGTTTGGTGCTAAATATATTATTCGTGACATGTAATTATAATGAGTAGCTTGCTTTTTAAAGGACATGTAGTGATGTGAGCAGTGAGAATGAAATTGGCCATTTTCCTCCCTAAAGCTCTGTGTCTTCCCCAGGCAATAAGATATGTCTTTGTAAGTAGAACATGTGGATAAAAAGACGAATCACCTACTATCTCAAAGCCTCATTTTAATATTTAATTTTACTTTAGGCAAGTCCCGGTACACTTGAGAAAGCCTTTATTTACTTTTATTTCCTAGCATTAATTTTGTTGCTCTGAAATACACCAAGTCTTTTGTTTACTAAGTGTTAAATTAGTTCTAATATTGTGAATGTAATGTTTTACTTTTATGAATGAGTTTGTATTCCAAAATTCATTTAGTGTGGATGATAACACAGATTATGAACCTTATTCTCCCTTTTTTTTCAACAAAAGCTGGTGGGTGGATGGCAGGGTAATTCATTCTCAGACACTAGCTTAATTCATTTCCATGCACTAGTTAATTCTGCCATTGTTCTCGTGGAGGATGCCTGTCTCTGTGTCCTTGGGAGCACAAAAAGGCATTTAACCTACAGACCCTGATCACAAACTCTTTTTCTACACTGAGTAGATTTAACGATCAAGACCAGTCATAAGGAGATGAAGAGAAGAGTGCTAATAATTATTAATTACCTATTACCTGCCAGTCATAGTATCAGGTATGTTACACCATCTCTCATTTACTCTTTAAATCAACAGAGCTATTCATACTTACAGAGTTCACTGAGGCGAACGGAGGTTAAATGACTTTCAAAGGTATGTTAGTGAGAAAATGTCAGAGATGAGACTGAGTCCAGGACTTTGTGATGAAAGCCGCATGATGACATTCTTGTAGGCACTTTAGAATTATACATGTGATGGTGTACTCTAGGAACCCATTTTTATTACTCTGAACAAAGTGAGCTTTCCTTTACTTGATTTATTTCTTTAAAGTTTCAATATAGCATTCCTCTGCTATTCTATTCTTATTACTATTTCTGTAAATTAAGGGGAGAAAATATCTCTTACTAAACCTATGTATATGATCCAAATAGTCCACGTAGCATCTGGATCTTTTGCTCATCTCTCAGTGAGGATTGGGTCAGACTCTCTTGTCTTTATATTTGTCTGCTGCTTATTATCTGTAAGTATAATTAAAAGTGCTCATTTTCTAAAAGCCCAGTTAATATTATAGTAAATATTAGTCAGGAAAAGTATATGTCTTTTTCCAATTTTATCTTTGTTTTTATATACATTACTTGGCCTATATACAAAATTTGGAATGGGCTGTGGATTATGAGCCTAAATTTATAAAACACCAGGAAATTTCATATATATGTGTGGGTGTGTGTGTGTGTGTGTGTGTGTAAGAAACCATCATATTTACATTTAATTATAAAACTGAGGGGTAAGTATGAAAAGCTGTACATTCTGAATGCATGGCATATTAATTCCACACAGCTTTGTCATTTTTACATTTTCTTATAGTTATTTGAAAGCAAAAAAAAATCTGTGTGAATCTGTTTTAATAAGATAGTGTTATAACTTTATGTAATAGCTTACATAAATTCCCTTTGTAGTTAAATTGACTGAAAATGGAATTCTTTAGTCAGACATATGTGATTGTGAGAAAAAAAAAAGTGTCCGTATATTTACATTTTGCTTCCTTGTTGGATCAAATGTATGAAGATATTTTCCTGTATTTTTTTAAGAACTCATGAAATAAATGTTATATATTAAATTAAATTGTATGCAAAGGTAGCAGTTTTCACTCAACTCCAACACTTTATTTTACTTGGTTAAAATGACTGGCTGATGTATGTCTGCTAAAGATAAGGTACCTATTTAAAAAGTGATATTCAAAAACGTTGGTCAGTGATAGTTCTTTCTGTCTTATTAAAGACAATATATGCTTTCTACCTTTTTTTCTCCTCTTTCTTCAGTAAAGTTAGTGCAGATAAACTGTATTCAAATTATCCATCATATTTTAGAAATATATTTAAACTTAACACTGAATTTTCACATTTAAATATCAGGAAAAATACAGGCCCATCGCATAGTTATTCTATAAAGAGAAACTAAAATAAGACCTGCAAAGAGAAGGAAGATTTCAGCACCCTGAGTCTTTCCCAGACTTTTGTCTATTCTGGTATATGTAGGCTCAAGCTTAGTTAAATAAGAACCAATTAAAAATTGATAGATTAATTTTCTACCCATTAATTTTAAAAACCTTAAAAGAAGTGTGTGTGTGTGTGTGTGTGTGTGTGTGTGTGTGTGTTTGTGATAGCCACAAAACCATCTTATTTCTACAGATGAGGACTAAATGTGACATTGTAAATCGAGTTTCAGATTTATTTTGCCTCTGTTCCATAATAGAAAATTCCCAAGCTTCAAAGTTTATTAATTCCTATTTCCAACCCTTTTCTTTTTGGTCATGTCTATCAATCACTGCCTTTCAGAAAAATTAGAATAAATGGAAAAGGGATCTAGCAATCTATATAAAAACCACTGTGTCAATGTGGTGAAGAGAGAATTAAGGAATATTAATAGAAAAAATATTTCATCATGTTAATCTTAGCTCAAAACTTCCAGGGACTACCAATTTACCCAATAAATTTTAAAATCCCTATATTGACCTACTGAAAGCTCTGCCTATATTCTGTTCCAAATTTATCTTTTAAATGTAATTTTCCATTTGTTCCATTGATTCATTTGTTGCATTGATGTCACATTGATTTTATCACTTTTTATCAAACATGTTATTCTTATTCCTAACATTATTTGGTTGGATTCACTACTTCCCTAATAGAAATCATTCATTCATTCACTCCTTTATCCATCCACTCATCATACTTTTATGAGTAAAAGTACATTCTAGGCACTAAGGATATAAAATAAAGAAAACACAATTTATTACATGGAGGAAGCTTATAGTCTAATAGAAGAGATATAAGTATAGTATTTAGAGTATATCTTAATAATTAGTAATAAATTATGCTTTCTCCAAGTATGCAAACCTTATCTAACCTTTAAATCCTGGACTATCACTTCTTATGATATTTTCCATTGCCTATATTATTTACTTTATAAGGAAATCATGACTTCTTGAATTTATCTCAATAAAAATGAATTTATAGAATTCAGAATTATTATTATTATTGATGAAAGCAATTTTTTAAAAAATCATCTGGAAGTATTAAGTATAGTGCTTATTATACATAGAGTTAGTGCTTAATAAACATTTTTGCAAAAATAAATAAATAAAAGAAGCAAAGAAAAAACCTGGGCAGAAGAGAAGAAGAAAAAAGTGAACACAATTAAATACAAATATGGAATAAAACACATATAAGGAGGCAATATTTCAGTACCACTAAATTCATCTAATATATTATATAGATTATTGCTTTCGAGATTCAGTATTATTACACTAAATAATCATTAAATCTTAGTAGTGATAGTCTGAAGAAAGTACTCACAACTAGTTTAGGAGTGACCAGCCTGTAAACATCACATCAAAAACTTTACCTATGTTTATAATCCAATGAAGGAATGTTGGGAGGAATTTTCAAGAGGCAAGATGCAGGGTCAAAAACTTAATCTGAACTGTTTTCAGATGGTGATGATCAACCAACAATTGGCCCTTGTCTGCAAAAATAAAGGTGATTATTCCATGGTAAAAAAAAATCAGTATGAGCCAATCATGGAAATTCTTTTCCTCTTACTAGTAAGTGAATGAGGAAGGTACTTGTGAGCCAATCTTGGTCCATGGACTTGTTTAGAAACTTGAAAGAGTCTGTGTTAAGGCAAAAATACACTGAAGATAAGAAGAGTGAAAACTTACAAAGAACTGGGATGCTATCTGATGTGATAGGTCCCTGAGATCACCATACGTCTGGATTTTTTTCTGTTAGATGATAAATGTTCATAGTGTTTAGTCCAAGTTGCGTTAGTGTTCCATTGCTAGTAGGTTCCTAACTAATATAAGAACTATTGTAAATAATCATATTGTAGTATCAAAGCAATTGAAAAACACTCATTAGCAATTTAGACATGAAGTTAACTGAATTCTTTGAAAAGCAAAAGCAAATAATGCTACTTGTAAGATTTTTCAGCTCTAAACATGTAATTTTTAAAAATATATTTTATTGATTTTTTACAGAGAGGAAGGGAGAGGGATAGAGAGTTAGAAACATCAATGAGAGAGAAATACCAATCAGCTGCCTCCTGCACACCCCCTACTAGGGATGTGCCCACAACCAAGGTACATGCCCTTGACCAGAATCAAACCTGGGACCCTTCAGTCCACAGGCTAATGCTCTATCCCCTGAGCCAAACCAGTTAAGACTCTAAAGATGTATTTTAATGAGTTAAAAATATTTTTACTTGCATGTGATTTTTTAAAAATCCTAATGATCCTATATAATAAAAAGCTAATGTGCAAATTTACCCCTCAGGAGTTTAACTGACCAGGAGTTCGACTGACCGTTATGATGTGCGCTGGCCACCAGGGGGCGGCACAGAATGAAAGAAGGCCCTAGCTGGCAGCTGGCAGCTGGCAGCCAGAGGAAGGAAGGCCCAATCAGCCCTTATCACCGGCCAGGCCTAGGGACCCTACCCATGCACGAATTCCATGCACTGGACCTCTAGTAATGACGTACTAGGTGTACCGGTTAACAATGGCAGATTATAATAAAAGAAAACACAATAATTTCAAGAGAAACAACAAAAGTGCTTTACTAGTAATTAGCAAATTAATAAATTATAACAGTATAGTTCTATTTATGTTTTTAATGTGAAAATGTTCACTTTCAAGTTTAGGGTCTTTTGCCCTGATTGTGGATGTAAGAGAATATGAGAGGTTCTGTAGAAATAAATCATGTAAAATTTCAATACATTTTAATGTATTCATTATAGTTCAATATATTTCTCAAGACAAGTAAAACAAGCAAATATGATTCTGAGTAGAATTCTTAAATGGGTTTTGTAATGTCTCCTCTCTGTTGTGAAAATAATACAGGATTTAGAATTTCACATGCAATAGAACATATTGATTCACAAAATGAAGTGGCTCATTTGTGTTATGTTCATTTAAATTGCCCTATTCTTAGTACTATGTAGTTTACTTCAAAGTGGATCATGGATACTGATAAGTATATTTTTATACACTTTATAGTACCATTTGCCACAAATGATACAAGATGCTTTACTGAGATTGAGCAATATTTAACATTTAGTTTAGTGAGGCAAAATTCTGTATATCAAAATGAAATTTATAGACCTCAAAATATTGTTCTCTATTCTTTAATCACATTTTGTATGTGTTGTGTGTGTGTGTCTGATTTAGTCCATTTTTCCTGACATTGTAAATCATGAAATTTTTCTGCAACTGACATTTGTTTCTTCTCTTCAAGGCTGCCTCACAATATCATATTTTTGGTAAAAAGTATGTGTTTGGTAAAGTAGACAATACATTTCAGACATCAAACTTAAACTAACCACCATTTTTATTGTAACATTAAAAGCCAAACTTCTACAACCCTACACTGAAAAGAGAAAATATTTGTCCTTAGTTAATGTGACTGGGCCAATTTTTTTATAGCACAAGAAAATACATTTGATTTCATAAAATAAGATTTGAGCCCTGGCCAGATGGCTCACTTGGTTGGGGTGTCATTCTGTATACCAAAAGGTTGTGGATTTGATTCCTGGTCAGGGCATATATCTAGGTTGTGGGTCCAGATGTATATGGAACATGACTAATTGATGTTTCCCTCTTACACTGATGCTTCTCTCTCTCTCCCTCCCTCATCCTGTTTCTCTAAAATCAGTAAAAACATATCCTCTGGTGAGGATTAAAAGAAAAGATTTGAACCCTAGCTGGTTTGACTCAGTGGACAGAGCATCGGCTTGTGGACTGAAGGGTCTCAGGTTCGATTCTGGTCAAGGACACATGCCAAGGTTGCAGACTCGATCCCCCGTGGGAGGTGTGCAGGAAGCAGCCGATCAACGATTCTCTCATCATTGATGTTTCTGTAGGTCTTTCCCTCTCTCTCTCTCTCTCTCTGAAATCAATAAAAATTTTTTTTAAAAGGAAAAGATTTGACAAATGCTAAGTCCTTCACAAATAACAAATATGATAACACTTAACTGGCTTTTTTGGCTAAGATAAGTTTATTTTTTTTCTCATGAAGGGTAATGAAAAGTTTTATCAATCAGTACATTCAAACCAATGCATTTGAGCAATCTATCTTTTGAGTCAGTGATTATCTGTTAACTTTGGATCTACATCAAAAATTTTGCCTTCTTTGCAGTATTTTCCTATTTATTTGATTGGGTCCTAGTTATTGTTGTTGTTTTTTTAAGTTTCAAAATGTTCCTATAATATATTGTAACTGTCATATAGTAATGTATCTCTTTATGTTTAGAAATTAAAGAAGTGTTATGGAAAAATTATTTATTTCTATAAAGATGTTGAAAAAATATTA
This sequence comes from Corynorhinus townsendii, assembly GCA_026230045.1. Taxonomy (NCBI): domain Eukaryota; kingdom Metazoa; phylum Chordata; class Mammalia; order Chiroptera; family Vespertilionidae; genus Corynorhinus; species Corynorhinus townsendii. The sequence continues at coordinate 136,822,885 of JAPDVU010000004.1, forward strand.
AAATTTATTAATGTTACATGTAATAGTTCCTAAATATAAGAAGCACATACCATAGCTTCTTTAAACTATACTGTTAGTCCTTTTTATATAAACAGCTCTTAGAATAATCCCCAAACAGTGTACAATTTATGAAAAAGAAAGGAAGGGAGGGGGAAAATAGCCATTCAAGCAATCTGGTAATTTCACAGTAACAGCTGCATCTGTTATAAAGTTCAGATGACTATAAATTATTTTTAAGCAATATATAATGGAAATCTATATTTATTATATGTAGCAATGCCATTTTTATTTCTGTAATTAAGTTATCTTTCTGGAGAACAGTGTTAAATATATATTTATTGTACACTAAAGTTTTAATTAATGAGATGTAAATTGCCAAGCAAGCTTATCTTATTTCTTTAGTTTCTAAACTCATGCCTTTGCCTCTCCTCTTTAAACCAGTTATCCACTAATTTGCATTGATGCACTAGACCTCCAGGAAGCACCTCAAAGTGTTCTATCACAAAGAATTATTAAAATAAGAGCTTCAAAGCTAAATCTTCCCTGGTAGCTAAAAAGCAGATAAGGACCGTATAAATCTGATTCCCCAAGACAAGGAGTTCTATAAATTAAGGGCAAATAGGCAAGAGATTAGGCAACATGTGATTTAAGGTAAAAGTCTTTCAATGGTCATGAATAAATTCCTTTTAAAGACATTGTATTCTGTTCACTAAATAAAAATGTGCCAATTCTTGAGTGATTCATAACAAACTTTTGCTTTGAATCAATGAGCTAATAAAAATGAATAAGTAACATCAGCAAAGGTCATCTGGTCTACCTGTTGCTTTAGATTGGTTTACTCTATTGTCTTTTCAGTTTCCTCAGCTCTCAGAAAAATGATGACTGATATGGTCCAAGAAAATTAAGACTTTTGAAATATGTGGCATCATGGTAACATTGGTTTTATGCCAAGGCAAATATGCAATTACTGTGCCTGCAATGACTATAATATAATGTAAATGGAAATAATTTATAATAATACTGTGCTTTATGTCAACTATACTTCAGCAATTTTGAGATATGGCATAGCATCTTGCTTTCCTTAGGACTAATAATGTACATTTTACCTAGGTCATAATTTTAATTTACTTCCCTTGTTAAGATAGTTTTTTCTTTCTGTCAATCTAACTATAGTTGGTATTTAAATGAAATGTTAAATAAATATTGTTTTTGTTTTATCTTTGCTTTAAAATATTTTTAACTAGTTCCATTGTTTTTAGAAAATTCAGGGACTTCATGAACTGCACTTCAGGAATAAGTAGCTAATTGGTGCTATACTTTATGGACACATTCAAATAATTTCATGGATTTAGTGGTTTCCCTTTTTATAAAACATGAGACCTGTGTCCCTGGTATAAGTCTTATTGTTAATTTATGTTGCTTACTATATTGCCCATTGGTGAATTATTCTGTTTCAAGGGCAGAAGTATGTGATTTATTTTACATGAAAAAAGCATCATATAATTTGGGCAGTAGGTAAATAAATATGATTGTTAACCTTTAGCATGCTAAATAATAGTAATGCATACAGTCATTCACTTGGCACAGCTTAATACCATAAATGGAAATATGAGTCTATGAATCTGTTATTTACTTAAAATTTAATGATAAGACTGAGTTGTTTAAGCCCAACCTTTGTTCCTTTCCAGTTTCTCTCGCTAGCAATTACACCCTCATATACATTTGCATACTATAAACCACAATTCTGTCATAGTACTTAGAATTTTGTTCTTTACATCTAATCTAGTGTTAGGAAAGTCTTTTCTCATGTACCACCATGGAAGCTTTATGAGAAAACAAAGAGCATCATAGCCTCATCAAGTGCATTATTCATAGGAGTGCAAGAATAATTGTTTAATCAAGATCCTTTGCAATGTACAGTGTGCACATGAAGAATTGATGAACACTTCTTCATGCAGTGGAGTATAATTTCGTAGCTTGATTTGGTATTTTAATCAAATGAAAGTTACCTTTATTGGATTGTCTTCATTCAAAGTTAGGGACGCTCTCCCCTCCTTAGGCAAGGCTGTGTCCTAAGCAAAGTTTTATTACAAAATGGAACAAGCTAAGATCTGACATCTGAGAGTTGTTTTCTGTACCTGCCTAATATCGTTTGAAATTATATTTTTGTCTTTATTTCAGATTCTGACCTCTATCATTCTATTGTAACATAGTCATCAAAATCTGCTCTATTCGTCTGGATCATAATCATGAAACTGTGCTTCCCTCCTCTTAACACCCCTGTCTCTGCATTCCTTCAGAATCTGGGCTCAGTCCGGGAACACACTGGAGCCCAGCTGTAGAGCCAGACTCCTTGCCCTAACGCATGTGTCTTCCAAACTGACAGCAAGAGTTTCCCTCATTCACCAGAGGCTCTTTCCCCTGTTCATGGGAAGTCTCAGCATGGCAGGTACCTCAGGGAACAGAATCTTTTGATTCTAGAACCAGTGGCCATCAGTACTGAGATGAATAATGTTTAGCGGTTTATTTGATCTTTCTCCTTGCAGCTTAGTGATTCAAGATGATGCCTTTATCTTCTGTTCTTTAGTTCACATCTGGATTAAAGGAATCAATAAAGCTTTCTTTACCCCCATTGCTGTTTACTTTCCTGGGCACAAATCCCATTTTGTGGGTTTGTTTATCAGACTTTCACTTTATTTCTATTATGATACTGACCGTCCACTTGAGACATTGTGTTGTAATTTTCTGCTTTTAGAACTTCAGACTGTTAAGTACTTGCTTAATTTCAGATATGTTTCGTCCATCAGAACAGTGGGAAATGAGTTAATAAAGCTTCTATGTCCATTTGAAAGAACCATGAGAGGTACTTCACCAGTTGCCTGTAATCTAAATGTTACCAAGAATGAAAAACATAAAGGAGAGTTACAATCGCAGTTGTGTCCACAACTATTCCGAACTATGCACAATATCAAAATAGCACTTAGCACATTAATGGTTATTTCTATGAAAAGCCTGCAATGTAACTTATGTCACAAATTGGACACTAAAATACTTCTCAAACATTATTTTTAAAAATTAGGAAGTGAAGGCAAAAGGGGAAAACATAACTTGAAAAATAGCATTTTCCCCAAATTAAAATCTCAGTTTTTAAGGAAGTAACCTTTCATTAATTTTCTATTAATTAGGTCTTATTACCATACAAATATGTATCTGCTAAAGTTCCAAACATATTTGAAAAACCAGCTGATTTATTGACTCAAACCTCAGTTTTGGGCAGCACTGATTTTTCCTATTACTCATAAACCTTTATATATATATATTTATATATATATATATTTTACCATATACCATTGATCATTTCACCCTTCTGTTCCTCCTAGGGAGCAAACCCTCATTATACTCACTGGATACATAACAATATTTGAAAAATATATTCTCTTTGTTTGTGTGCAACTTATGGCATCTATTTTATTAGTGTAAAGTGTGAGTGACAAATGTCAATGCCAGTTAATGTAGGACTTTAGCCTTAATACACATAAGAGAGATTATAAAAAGCCTTTTTTTCTAACAAAAGGACAAGCAAACTTTATCTAAATGAAGTTTCTTTTCAAATAGTTTCTATAACTGTGTAGTTATGCTAATAGCACTGCAATTCCTCAGAAATCAAGGCCAGGTCCTTTGGAATTACCAGGAACACTCACTTTGAAAGCCCATTCATGTACTCCCTACACATGGAAGTTCAGAATGGACTTGCTTGTGAAAGCTTATTTATTCTTTGATAATACTGAGTGAGCTGCAGAAGTATCACATTTGGGCACCACAGTATATTCTAAAAGGATTTTATGGCCATTAGGTACATCTGGCTCATGAGTAACTGTCTTGTATCTGTCACTTTGTTTGTTTAACTTAATCTCTGAGAATGTGTTATCCCTGACCACCCTCAAATTCAACTGGTGTTTTCTTCATCTCCCATTGATGTCTAATATGTATCTCAAAATCAACCCAAACACAGCTCTTGATATTACCTAACAATAAAGCTTCTATTTCAGTCTTCTCCATCTCCATAAATGACAATATTCTTACAATTGCTCAGACCGAAAACCTTGGAGTCAGTCATTCTTGATTCTTCTCTTTCTCTTCAACATCAGTGCACCAGCAAATCCTGCTACCTATACCCTAAAACTATGTACAAAATCTAACTGGTCTCCCCACTTCCACCTCCACTTTCCTGCAGTCTATTCTCAACACATGGCCAGAAACACACTTCTGTAATGCAAGCCAGATAACATCATCCTCTCCTCACAACCATTCACTTCTTACCATGTTACTACTGATGAAGGAATAGTCCTCGAAACAGCCTTTCAAGTACTGTGCAATGGTTCCTTTGAACCCCTCTGACTCACCTCCGACTGCTTTTTCCTCATGGTGTCTGCTTCAACTGTTTTTTCCTTCCAGCTTGCTAGGAACAGTGTTACCCCAGGATCTTTGCACATGCTTCCTCTCCCTGGAATGCTGTTCTACATGTCCTTATGGCTACCTGTCTTTGTCCAAAATGTCAACTTCTTGATGAGGCCCTCCTGACTGTCATATTTAAAGTGGAAAGATCTCTTCCCACCCACTCTTCTACTCCCCACCCCCTTCCCAGCCTACTTAATTATTTTTTACTCAAGACTCTTACCTCTCCTAATATCATATGTTCTTTATTTGTTTGCTTTTGGTCCATCTCCTGCACTCAAATAAAAACTCTTAAAGTTCAGGGGTTTGTGTCTATAATGTTTAATTTTACATCTTTGGATGTTAAGTGAGTGTTGTCATATGGGAACAATTGCATGTGTATTGAAGATGTATAGTCATCTCTAAATCTCATAACAACTCTAGAATATTTAATATGTACCACTACTAATATTCAGAACAGCTCATACATACACAGCTTAGAGCCTTTGACCAGGTTTATTGGTGCATGTTTATATATTAAGTTAGCATCGTCTTAGACTATTATAGGTACCTTCTTAATTTGATCCTGGGTCCTCATTATTGTAATTCAGCAATAATATGTAGTCCATATCTTGACACTTAATTAGTTATTGAATTATTTTTACTAGAATTTAAAGTTCTAATAGCTTTTAAAGTTGAACATGTGGCCTTAATTTATGAAATTTTTCTTCTCAAGTTTATTTTCTGTTACGTATTTAGAATGTAACTTTTAATTTCTTCTTCATCAATATGTTGACCATGACAGTCCGCATCTCTAAAGATTTGTGACCTTTTCCAATATTCTCCAAACAACTATAATTGAGACCATTAGGCTACTTTCTTTCTTCATTACTAATTCTATTGCCTAAAATCTCACTTCATAAGGTAGTCATGGGGCCTTTTCATTCTCATATATTTTCAACTTACCAGGTTACCTTTGTCTGGGATAGTTCTTTTATTGTGAGAAGATATAATGTAGGTATCACATTGTAGTTTTTCTATTGTCTATGTGAATATTATGTGCTTGTAAATAATTATCCATTTTGTTTAATAGCTGGAAACTTCAATGGATTCTCAGCTATCCCCAAAATGGAAATCTACAGAGATATGATTGGTCTGAGTAAACAAAATTCTCTGGAATAAGAAAGATAGGTGGGAGCAGAAGGGGTCTGAGAAGATAAGTAGGGGGGTTGAATTCATATTTAGGAAGGCTTTCCAACTCATAGTCAGAGAACCCAAAACAAGGTTCAAAGGCTATGTTATGCCAAATGAGTAAGGGTAAGGGAGCTCACAGAGATAAAGGCTGAGGTTGTGGAAAATCAGTAAAGGTCAAAGAACTGGTACCTAGTTAAAAATAAATAAATAAATAAATAAATAAATAAATAAATAAATAAATAAGGAGAATTAGATTCTAGGAACCAAAGAAAGCTCAAGCAAAGAACTTGGATCCTAAGAGTTAGAGCTCCATCATGATAATAAATTTAGAATGTAATTGTGATTTTTTTCTTATTTAAGATCTTTCTGGGATCCTAATATTTTCTCACTTATTATGAAAAGTACTTAAATATAATGGAGTTTGTGATTTTCTGAAAATTATTATTTTAAAGGCTTTTGCTATATGAACACTAATGATTAAGTTGGTATATCCTGTTTTGTGTGCTTTCTTTTTTAAAAAATATTTTTTTATTGATTTCAGAGAGGTAGAGAGAAGGAGAGATAGAAATATCAATGAGAAAGTATCATTGATCGGCTGCCTCTTGCATTTCCCACACTGAGGATCAAGCCCACAAGCCAGGCATGTGCCCTGACCGGGAATCTAATCATGACTTCCTGGTTCATAGGTGGACACTCAACCACTGAGCCATGCCGGCCAGGCTTGTGTGCTTTCTTTACATTTTCATAAAATGTTACATTTGCCATTTTGTTTTTACTCACCCAGGGATATCTAAGAATGCATTTCATACCCTGTATATTTTAACTCTTAAATCATATTGAATTACACAATAAGGATGCTTTATCTTCTCATTAATAATAAATTATCCAAAATTAATTTGCATCATTAGTGCATAGTTACCAGTTCCAGTTATATATCACTTCATAATAAACAACCACAAAAGTTATTGGGTAAGACAATCACCATTTTTGTTGTAGTGATCACAGAATGTGAGTAAAAAATTCAGTTGTGGTCCTGGCTGGCTTTGCTCAATAGTGAGAGCATCAGCCCATGAAGCAAAGGGCCTCAGGTTCGATTCTGGTCAAAAGCACGTACCTAGGTTGCAGGTTCCATCAACAAAATGAAAAAACAACCCATTGAATGGATGAACATATTCGCCAATGATCTGATAAGGGGTTAATATCCAAAATTTATAAAGAACTTATACAACTTGACACCAAAACAAGCAAACAATCAAATTAAAAACTGGAAAAATGACCCTGGCCAGGTAGCTCAGTTGGTTAAAGTATCTTCCTGATACACCAAGATTGCAAATTTAATCCCCAGTTCGTGCACATACATGAATCAACCAATGAATGCATAAATGAGTCAAACAATTAATTGGTGTTTCTCTTTCTCTTCCTCTATAAATAAATAAATAAGTTTAAAAATAGGCTATTTTAAGACATGGGCAAAGGACATGCATAGATACTTCTCCAAAGAAGACATACAGATAGTTAATAGACATAAGAAAAGATGCTCAATATCACTAATCATCAGAGAAATGTACATTAAAACCACAATGAGATATCACCTCACACCTGTCAGAATGGCTATCATCAATAAATCAACAAACATTATTTTAGAGGGCATCTTTAACCAAGTTTATGACTTGAGGTTCCTGGATCTAAATCCAGTTGAGGGCTAGCATATGACCCAAAGTTCTTCATAAAGGGTATTTACCTCTTCTCTCTCTTTTGTTTGGAACCAAGATTTCTTCCTCTAATGTCCCCTGAGGATGGAGAATGAGAGGTTAAATTTTAATTTGCCTTTACTCTGGGTATAAATTTTGGAGGATCCTAGCTTAATGTGGAGAGGGTCTCTAGTTTAATACTCCACATTTGTTAAGTGTGGGTCCTTGATTTTTCACCCACAGCTGCAAAGATTGCCAGAGTGAAGTCTATATTCACTGGGATGCTCAATATACTATTTCCTGTCTGGGTTTCTTTCACCTACTTTCTCTCATAATACAAGGTTGGACAAATGTAGGTTTACAGTTGTTCATATGGAAAATAATACCATAACTAATAAATAGTCATCCAAGATTTAATTCTGTGATTTGCATTATATATACATATATATATATATAACTTTTTTCAAATCATCTTAGTTGTGTTTTTTTAATCAGCTGCATAGTTGATCTAGATGACCTACTTGACATTAATAAAAATGAACATTCTATAGTATTTTTCTTTAACACTTAAATGCATGTTCTTAATATTTGTTTTGGATTCTTATATGAGTAATATATGCATTAAATTTTTCTTTTGTCATGTACTTCTGGTGACAATTTTTAGTTTCAAAGTTTCAATATTAACAAAAATGAATTAAAAAGGGATTAATATTTCTTTTTTCTAGTTTTTTCCTCTCTTGTTCACTGTTACTGTAAAATTGAAATGAAAGATTGGTAAAATTCACCTATTCTCTCTATCATATGGAGCTTTTTTTTGTGAGAAGACTTTTAGTCACTGATTCAATTAGTGCAGTGATTACTCGAGCATTCTGTTCTTTATAGAGATGGCATTACAATCTATAGTTCTGTTCATTTTCATTGTTTGCAAAATTTGAGCATAAAGTTGTCCATTAACATTCTTATCTTATTAATGTAAAATGAATCTAAAAATTTGCCTCCACTTGAGCCTTCTCCACTTCTGGCTTCATCACTTTCAATAGAGACTTATCTATTTTATTTATCTTTGTAAAGAACAAGTTCTTAGACTTGTTCTCATACTAATACTTCTCATCTTTTTCTGTATCATTAGAATCTTCTCATTTTTTTCTATCTGTTTTGTATTTACTCTTTCTTTCTTTGTTATTTCTTAAGATGATTCCATGATTCCTTAACTGACATATTCATCCTATACACTGAGTGGCCAGATTATTATGATCTCTGAATGCCTAATAATCTGGCCTCTCTCTCTCTCTCTCTCTCTCTCTCTCTCTCTCTCTCTCTCTCTCTCTCTCTCTAGATATATCTGGCCAGGGGGAGGGGATATGGGCAGTTGGTCAGCCTGCCTGCTGGTTGAACTCCTGGTCGAGGGGACATTTTGCATATTAGCCTTTTATTATATAGGATATACACTGAGTGGCCAGATTATTATGCATTCAGAAATCATAATAATCTGGCCACTGAGAATATTCAAGTCCACTGAACAGCTGAATGATTGGTCGCTATGATGCACACTGGCCACTAGGGGGCAGATGCTCAACATAGGAGCTGCCCCCTGGTGGTCAGTGCGCTCCCACAGGGGAAGTGCTGCTCAGCCAGAAGCCAGGCTGCTGCTCCCTAGCACTGTCTTGGAGGCAGGAGAGGCTCCTGCTACCACCACCAGAAGCTGGGCTCATGACTGGCTAGCACGGAGGTGGTGGCAGGGGCCCCGAGGAGTCCTGGACTGCGAGAGAGCGCAGGCTGGACTGAGAGACCCCCCCACACCACACCACCAAGTGCACGGATGTCTAGGGCCTCTAGTTTTTAATATAAGTATTTAAAGCTATAGTTTTTATTTAGAAATCTGCTTTAGTTGTATCCATGAGTTTCATTATATAGTATTTTCATTTTTGTTTAGTACTCTTCAGTACATTTTAACATGTATTATTATTTTTATTAGATTTTTAAATTTTTATATGCATATAGGTATTTTATGAGTGATTTCTTTATGACTGCTTTGTAGCTAGAGATAGTAAATGCTTGGACATATGCTGAGATATTTGCATTGTGGGTAATTATATTGTCAATTTTCATAAATCTATGTTTTCTGGAGATAATATATTCTCTAATTATTGAATACAAAATTATATATTTTTGGATCTTAGAAGTTTGGCTGTTAAGTTTATTAAGCAAGATAATTTATTCTTTTTAATTTAAATTCTTATTGTTTAAAGAATTACAAAAGTGTTCTTCTAGATAATTTCTTAAAATTCAAGCCTTTCTTCTTTTATTTTAAAAATAAAAATGCATTTTATTTCATTGAGGAGAGAGGTATATTTACACAAAAATATGGCCATCTATGATAGCAGGTAATTCCCAGTTCTAAGCTGCACAACTATCTTGGCAGAAAATCAAAAACTAAAATGAAAATGAACATTTGGCTGCCATTGTTTCCTTGCCTGTGGCCTTTCTTCGGTGTCACAGCAGGGCAAAGATGTGGCAAAGGTTGTATCACCAGATGTCCATAGACCTGGAATGCCTAGAAATAGGAGCTCTAATTGATTCTGTAAAAAGAACTTTTCAAATTGCTGAGGGGCTAATCCCAGCTTGATCCAGTACATAATTAAAGGACATCATAATATTAAATAAGCTGAACTCAGCAGTAGAAAGCAAGTAGTCAAGGCAGAATGTGCTCAGTGAGTGGAGGAATTTACCTGCTCTCATTTTAACTCTTCATAGAATGGATGAACCTAAATCATCCCATTTCAGAACAATTGTGCCCCCTAAAATGTTTTTGGCTTCAGGTAGTAGAATACTGGATGCGCACTGGCTTAAAAATAATGAATTTTGAATGGTCATTATTATTTTATCAAATGAGAAGCCTGGAAAGAAGGTGTTCTAGAATTGGCTAATTTTATGGTCCACTAATGCTAGAAACTTTATTTCTTTACTCTGTTACCCTTGATGGGCTGCCTGACATAGTTGTCCAAACAGTGGTTGGCAAACTCATTAGTCAACAGAGCCAAATATCAACAGTACAATGACTGAAATTTCTTTTGAGAGCCAAAATTTTTAAACTTAAACTTCTTCTAATGCCACTTCTTCAAAATAGACTCGCCCAGGATGTGGTATTTTGTGGAAGAGCCACACTCAAGGGGCCAAAGAGCCGCATGTGGCTCGATAGCCGCGGTTTGCCAACCACTGTCCTAACACAACTGTATAGAAAGGCAAATAGGAGTCTTTCATTCTGCCCCCAACACCCACCACCTCTCCCTCATGGACACACACCATTGAGAAATATGCTACCAGAATACCCTAATAGATTTTACTTCAGATCTTATTAGTCATAATTATGCCATATACACCATGCCCTAGCTACACAGGAGCCTGGATCAGTGCATATCTGACATGTCCAGCCTCTATTCTGGAAAGCTGGCCGACTCTCTTTTTGTTTTATATATATATTTTTATTGGTTTCCAAGAGGAAGGGAGAGAGGGAGAGAGAGATAGAAAAATCAATGATGAGAGCGAATCATCCATTGGCTCCTCCCACACAATCCCCACTGGGAATTAAGCCTGCAGCTCAGGCACGAGCCCTGACCGGGAATCTAACCATGATCTGGTTCATAGATCAATGCTCAACCACTAAGCCACACTGGCTGGGCAGACTGACCCTCTTGATGTGGAAGAAGACTGAGAACATTTGTTGAATAAACAAAAATCAAAAGGATATTTTGAGGAATGTCAAGTTTTGTTTTTCTCTGTCTTAAATGCGAAAATATGGGAGCTTTTTATTAGCTCGTAAGTACATTTGTACTTATTTTGAATGTAGAAGTTCTAATATTTTGAGGCACCTCAGTAAGTGAAACCACATGCTGCAGACCTCATGGGAGAGACCAGTCAGCACTTGCTCCTCTACTGCCCAGTCAGAGCTGCAAGGAGCACCAGTGTGAGACCTGGAGCAGCTCTAGTGAGCTGTGAGCCTCAGCTAGACCCCTTCACCTCTCTGGTCCCGGGGTCTTCACACAATCAGAGCACGTGTGTGTCTGTGGAAAGGTGTTCCTGAACTAAGTTTCTAACAATTGCTTTTACCAATCACATCTTTGAAGGTCTCTCAGCTGGAGGAGTGTTGAGTTTTTTCTCTTATTGCTGAAACACCCAGCAGAAACAGAGTTGACATCTCTCATGTCATCTCTCAACACAAAGGACTTAATGAAGAATCATGAAAGGACACTTACTATGTACAGGATGCCAAAAGGAATAAGTTACAGTTCATTCTCTCAGGGGGCTCACTGTAGAAATGTAGTTATTGAAATGCAAATCAATATATTCATTAAAATACAAAACTCTCACAGTTCAAAGGAAGGAATGCAGTTAGGACCACTTGGCTGGGTTAAGAACCTCTGATTTATTATATATAAGAGAAAAATGCAGGAGATTTAAAATTTTTTTTATTTTATTGTTTAAAGTATTACAATTAGTAGTACATATGTCTCCTTTTATTCCCCATTGACCTTCCCCCAACCTCCTCTATCCCTCCCCACACACACATGCCCTCAAAACCCGTCCCCTCCCCACCCCGTTGTCTTGAGTCCATTGATTATGCTTATATGCATGCATACAAGTCCTTCAGTTGATCTCTTACCTCCCCCCACAATCCTCCCCAGCCTTCCCACTGTAGTTTGACAGTCTGTTTGATGCTTCTTTGCCTCAAAATTTCATCAATTTATAATGTTCTTTATATTCCACAAATGAGTGAGATCATGTGGTATTTTTCTTTTGCTGACTTGATTATTTCACTTAGCATAATGCTCTCCAGTTCCAGCCATGCTGTTGCAAATGGTAAGAATGCCTTCTTTTTTACAGCAGCGTAATAGTCCATTGTGTAGATGTATCACAATTTTCTAATCCACTCATTTGCTGATGGGCATTTAGGCTTTTTTCAAATCTTAGCTATTATAAATTGTGCTGCTATGAACAGAGGGGTGCATAATCCTTTCTGATTGGTGTTTCCATTTTCTTGGGATACATTCCTAGAAGTGGTACTGGGTCAAATGGCAGTTCCATTTTTAATTTTTTGAGGAAACGCTATGTTGTTTTCCACAGTGGCTGCACCAGTCTGCCTTCCCACCAGCAATGAAGGAGGGTTCCTTTTTCAATGCAGGAGGTTTTTAATACTTTATGTTTCTTAATTTGAAAAAAATAGATTTGCTATGATTGATTTAGTGTATTCCTTCTCTCTCATTTTTTATGAATCTCTTTTCAACTTCCCATTGGATATCTTCTAAACACCTGACCCCCATCTCTTCAAACTGAGCAATCCAGACCCAGACTCATTATCCCTCATCCCCAAACTTGATCTTTCTTACCTGTTACTGGTTATTACTTCAATTAGGTCTTTACCTGGGCACATTGCTTAAGAAAGATGGTTTATGATTTTTTTGATTTTGACCTTGTCTAGCCCAATATCAAAGAGAAATGAATAGAGTATATATGCTACTACTGATCCTTAATAAATAGGTAGTTACAATTATCCTAAGATGTTTTAAATTTTAATATTGTGAACTCATAATCACAAAGGGGATTTAATTCCACCAAACACCTTCCAATGTTTAAATGTGGGCATTAATATAAAGACTCATCTGAATTTAAGATGTTAATAAATCAATATGTTAAAATATGGAGGTGCCCTGGCTGGTTTGGCTCAGCAGAAAGAGTGTCAGGGTCCCAGTTTCGATTCTAGTCAGGGGCACATGCCTGGGTTGCTGGCCAATCCTCGGTGGGGGGTGTTCAGAAAACATCTAATCAATGATTTTCTCTCATCATTGATGTTTCTATCTATCTTTCCCTCTCCCTTTCTCTCTGAAATAAATAAAAATATATTTAAAATATGGAGGCATATATATGATAAGGATTTGCAATTCATTGGGTGACCTACTTTTGTATACATCTTTTGTGGTGGAATTTAATAACTGCAAATCTATGAGGATGATATTCTGAGTGGAGGTCCCATTTAATTTCCCAAGAAACCACAGTTCACCTTTCTAAGTTGGTTATTTATGTACTGTTATTGACTTTCCTTCATTTTATAGATGATGCATAGCTTAGCGAATGATAAAAAAGTATTATTACATTTACTTTAGCTCTTTGCCTTTGCTTTGACTCTGCAGGAAGGGACCTTTAATTTTTATATGCTTTGAAATTCATGAAAATTGACATTTTTTACCCGATGACTTATTTTCCCAATTTCATATGCCTTTCCTCTTGACTAAATGTAGTCTTTTGTCATGCTGTGGAGGCTGCAGATTACAAAGTTCTCCTGTATTCACAGATCAATAACCGTGGGTTTAAAGAATATGCTTGGGAAAATTAGAGACCGGTTTTATACTCACATATTTTTATATGTAAATCTTAACAATCTTTTTCCAAGTCAATAATATGTTGCTAATACATATTACATTAACAGAACATTTTAGTGCAAAATATTTGATCACAGCATGGTAAATTAATTATTTTCTCCACATTAATCACTTCTCTATTAAGCATGTATTGCTCATTTGATATAAGAGATAGAGGAATAGTTTATTCTCTCTCTGGCAGCTTTGATGATCACTCATGTGGGTGCATGAGAGTGTATGTATTTTGTTACATATTTACTGTAGTGTATTAGAGTCATATATTAGTTAGTACATGTCTACATGTGCATTTAAATAGATATGGGAGAAATGGATGACGATGTACTGCACTGTTCAGAAATGAACCAGAGTCTATAACCACTGTCTCTAAGCCCCATTTCCCTTCAGAGTTGTAGGATATGGCCGCATCTGTAGCTCCCACAACAGCTTGAGATAAGAAGAAGCTCCATGAGGAGCATTTCCCACCAGACAGCCCATAGACAATGGTCTGGGACAGTTGATCTATCTGGCCTGACTACAGGGAGGAAGCTGCTTGGGCTATTGGTCCCTGGTACAGTTACCAGTCATATTTTCACACATTACTAAGCAAACATTCCTCTCAATTCAGCTGATGTGCTCTCACTTCTGAAAGATGAATCCAGATTGGGGTGCTGACAAAGCGAATGCCAGAGAGAAAATAGTTTACTGTGATCTAAGGCAGTGGTTGGCAAACTGCGGCTCACGAGCCACATGCGGCTCACAAGCCATGGTTTGCTGCTCTGTTGACTAATGAGTTGCCGACCACTGGTCTAAGGTAACTGTAACTGTAACACAATGAATGTCACCTTGAGAAACCATTTAAGAACAGACAGTGGCCACCCTGGACATATTTCAATGTCCCTTTGGGCCTTTTTCATCTGGAAACATTTTCTTTCACTTTTGTTTGGCTCCTATCAGAGTTTTCTTTAGTTTTAAGTGTTGTACCTGGCTAGTGTTCTCAGTGATTAGAGCAGCAGCCCCCACACCATGGGATCTCAGGTTTGATTTCAAGTCAAGGACATATTAACTGGGTTGTGGATTCCATTCCAGGCCCTGGTTGAGGCGCATTTAGGAGGCCACCAATCCATGTACGTCTCACATAGATGTTTCTTTCTCTACTACCTTCTACTCTCGCTAAAAAAAAAATCAATGAAAAAAATATCCATGGGTGAGGATTAATAAACAAACAAACAAACAAATAAACTGTTGTACCCAGATTTTCATTCAAACCAAGGAACATTTTTTACCTACTTTTATCAGAAATCAAGAGAAATAAGTCAGCCATCTGTATTTTACTAACTAATTCTGTAGTCCTCATTACTCAGTCTTACCTTTTATAAATTACTAGAGGCCTGGTGCACGAAATTCGTGCATGGGGGTGTGTGTCCCTCAGCCCAGCCTGCACCCTCTCCAATCTGGGAACCCTCAAGAATCGGGCCTAAACGGGCAGTTGGACATCCCTCTCACAATCCAGGACTACTGGCTCCCAACTGCTCACATGCTTGCCTTCCTGATGGCCCCTAACCACTTCTGCCTGCCAGCCAGATCACTCCTTAACCACTCCCCTGACAGCCTGTTTGCCCCTAACTGCCCTCCCCTGCAGGCCTGGGTCCCCCCCAACTGCCCTTCCCTGCAGGCCTAGTTGCCTCCAACTTCCCTCCTCTGCTGGCCTGGTCACCCCCAACTGCCCTCCCTTGCAGGCCTGGTCCCTCCCAACTGCCCTCCCCTGCTGGCCATCTTGTGGCAGCCATCTTGTGTCCACATGGGGGCAGCCATCTTCGACTACATGGGGGCAGCCATCATGTAGTCATGATGCACAGGTGGGGGTGCACAGGTGGGGGTGGGGGCCAGCTGGTTTGCCCTGAAGGGTGTCCCAGATCAGGGTGGGGTTCCCTTAGGGCATGGGGCAGCCTGGGACAGGGGCCTGTGGTGATTTTCAGGCCAGCCATGCCCCCTGGTGACCCAAATGGAGGCCCTGGTATCTGGGATTTTTTATCTTCTATAATTGAAACTTTGTAGCCTTCAGCAAGACCAAGACAGGCCAGGGTTACAGAAGCTTGGCTTCCTCCATTGCCAGGGGCAACTGAAGCCTCCATGCTCTCTAGCTCCAAGGCTGCCGCCATTTTTGTTGGAATTTATTTATCTTCTATCATTGAAACTTTGTAGCCTTGAGTGGAGGCCTGGGCCAGCCAGGGTGTGCAGAAAGCTTGGCTTCCTCCATTGCCAGGGTAACCCAAGCCTCCTGCTCGCTCCATGGCCACAGCCATCTGGGTTGGGTTAATTTGCATCCTCGCTCCTGATCGGCTGGCTTGTGGGTGTGGTGGAGGGATGGTTAATTTGCATATTACTCTTTTATTAGATAGGATGGCATTTACTCTGCATCTCTAACTTGGTTTGGGATGATAAAATGACAGAGACTTTGTCCTCCTGGAAGTCAATGGGAAGGAAGCTTTAGCTAGATGTATGAATTGTTAAGTGTCATTGAGTTAGGGAGTTGGCTTCATGCATCTTCACAATGCCAATAGGATCAGAGCACTTGAGAGGACTGGCTAAGACTTTATTCTCTACATGGGTGATGGCCAAGCCAATGGGAACCCCCTATTCTAATCCCTTGGCAAAGCTCCCTCTCTACTGACCATGCTTGAATGAGCCATGACTTCAACCTTCTCTGTGGCTTTGTTTTATTCTACACTTTCTTTGCCAAATTGGTTCACAGTGTTCCTTATATGTGTTAATAGATTCAATCACAATAGTCCATTCTAACTGATGAGGCAGGCCTGACTGGAAAAAGATGAAGGCTGTCCTAATTGTTCTTAACCCATGATTGTGTTTTCAACCCAGGAAGCCAATTTTTACAGCATTCGAAGTGGCCACTCTCCGTTGTTAATGTTTCATATGATTTGAATATTATCAAAATATATCTGTCTTACTAGATATTATTTTTGCCAAGAAAAGTCATCGTATTACTAATTTTTAAAGCATAATTTTACCACAAATTTGAATCAGGTGCCAAAATAACTACAAGTGTGAATATTTTAAAGTAATTTTTTTTTACTGCCAATGTAGGAGAAATTTCTTTCACTGGTTTATTGTTTTGCTGGAATAAGCCCAAAGGAAAGTGGGCATGTCTTATTATTATAATATTTATTTTTTTAATTTTATTTTATTGTTTAAAGTATTACACATAGTAGTACATATATCTCCTTTTTTCCCCCATTGACCTTCCCCCAACCTCTGTCGTATGCCCTCATCCCACCCCCCAGTACTATTAGAGCATTGAAATATTATTTTAGAGTAATTCTTACTTTATAAAACAGACTTCTAGATTTGACAAATGTATCATTCTCTTGAGCTGTTTCTGGGCACAGGCAGTAAATAGAAAATAATAAGTCCAGAAATTTTCCTGCAATGGATGAGACTTCATAGTAAGCATAGACCATGGTATTTAATGGGATAGCGATGCTTATTTGTCACTGAGATCCAGAGCAGGGAGCATTTTAGTTTATTTTACCCAAGCCCAGTTTTATTTTATTTATTTTTTTTTACTTGGTAATTATTATATTTTCTTTGGCATATTTTACATACAGGGGAAGGTATACATTGGAGAGATATAAACATTTTAGAAGATATAAATTGCCAATATTTTACTTATGCTTCCAAAAAGACAACTTGGGACAGCTACACTCATCAGAAGAAAATAAACATACCTGGCAAATCTATTTGGTTTATGTGTCTTTCTAGCAGTTGGTAGGAGTTTAGCCTAAGTAATGGAAAACTATACTGACAATAAAACTCATTTTATAGAGATGAATCTTAAAGATTCCAATAGGCCTGCATTTAGCTTGAAAGCTGTAAACCTTCAGACTGTAATTCAAATTTTATCATTTTTCCCCTTATTCAAACAAGAGCAAGTTGTATTCTTATTTCACTCCAAAAAATGTAATTATGGAGGTGAAAAGCTGATAATGTTACCACCGCTTATGAGGTAATTTGGACCTTTAGGAGGTCAATTAATTGGCCAAATGTCTACTTTTCTATGCATAACATGGTTTTCCCACTGCTATGATTAAAGTTAATTTATTTACAGGTACGATGAACACTTTCCTTGAATAATAGTTTAATGTACATCTTCAAATTTTGCTCACTAATGCATTTATTTGAAATAAGTTTTTGTTCTGTTTGTTTGATAATTTGAAGCAATACCTGTGAGTCATTTATCTATACGTGGTCCTGTAATCTACATTACTAATGTCCATACACATTACAGTAGATTGCAGAGTGCCTTGAAGAGGAACTCGTCTCTAGGTCAAGCTTGTTGGCCCTTCCTCTTTCATTTCACCCCACTGTCTTTTTTTTTAGACTGTTTACTTCCTCTGGAAGAGCATCAGATAGTCTCTAGCTGTATTCTGGAAACATGGAAAGGGAAGGGAACTGAGAATTCCACATCTAATTTGAATCTCACTAGAATCTTCCTTATTTCACTCTTGCAATTTCGCACACACCTTCCTGCTCAAATGAATGACTCTCACTCAGATTCACAGTTTCAGGGGCTCAGAGTCTGACTCTTGCAGTCTTACAGGGAGTGGAAAGGCTTTCGTCTGCCCTTGCTCTCTTTAGACCTCTGGATTTTGAATATTTCTGGGGTTGAGCCATACTCCCTGTCTGTATCACTTCTCATAGGTATGTCTCTCCAGAGATATTTAAGCACCTTTTCTTTTGCACCATCTCTGTTTTCATTGCTCATCTACCTCATTATCTTTTAAAACTGTGTTGGAATAGTTCACCCATCATTTTACTCCTATTTCTTCAACATTGCAGAGCTTTATACTTATTTATGGACCTTGATATTTGGGTAAGTTTCAGAGATAGAGGAAGTAGAACCATGGTCAATCCATCAACTTCCCCTGAGCCAGTTCTTACATGTCTTTGATCATCGATATTTATGAGAAATTGGTGAACGCTTTTATCATCTTCCAAAGAAATGTATAGACATAGGACAATCTGCATAATACTGGGGTTCAGGATAGTATGTGTGGATGAGAAGAAATATGATAACATGTGGAATTTTCCTACATAGGTTAAGGAAGTTTAGTCTTTTTTAAAAAAATGAATGAAAAGTTGTGTCTGTTAAATTTCATCTTGCATACATTGATTTACACTTATTGATAAATAAGTAAAATTTTCAAAGACATTTATTTACACTTATTTGTAAATAAATAAAATTTTTCAAAGACATTTATTTCTCAAACATACATGTTTTGGATACTTCCTCTATATCATGTTTGTAACTTGGCACTGAGAATACAGAAGGTGGTTCCAGTTCTAAGACAGCAAGGGCATTTGGTAGGAGAGAAGTGAGAAAGAATTCTAACTTCCTATGAGAGAAGACACCAGGAAGG
The DNA here is from genome assembly GCA_026230045.1 of Corynorhinus townsendii. Lineage (NCBI taxonomy): Eukaryota > Metazoa > Chordata > Mammalia > Chiroptera > Vespertilionidae > Corynorhinus > Corynorhinus townsendii. The sequence continues at coordinate 136,842,052 of JAPDVU010000004.1, forward strand.
AGACTAGAATTTGGGGAAGAAGGCAATCATTGGGAAGGTTTTCTTGAGGAATTGGTGCTTGCAGTATTTGAAAATATTTTTTATCTATTTGAATACTATATCTATTTGAATACTAAGGCACCAACATATTTAGAATATATATAACTTCCTGGTGAATTTCACCTTTGTCATTCATATACTAACCAACCTTATTCCTCTAGTGCCTTTTCTGCGTTTGTTTTTGGTTTTGTCTTAAAATATATTTTGTCACTCCATCCTCCTTAGTAACAGTGTTTCTGTGTGTCAGACTGTATGCTTAATAATTTATATGTATTCAGTTCATTACCCAAATGATACTATGAGATAGATACTATTTTCTCTATTTTAGAGATGAGGAAAAACTATTAATCAAAAATTTTAAGTAATTTAGTGAAACATATAATTGGTAAACTAGATAGAAGAGTAGCATCAGACTAAGACATGCTTTGTAGCTAATTACTCTCCACCTATGATACTAATGTTGCTATTATAAATTATATCAATATTTTTGGACCATATTACCAGGTGGGTATATTAATCTCATCATAGCCACCCAGGTTTTTAGTTATGCTTCATAGATATAGAGTTAAAAAACAAACCCCATGGCATGATCTGTATTTTCAATATGGTTAAAATTGATTTTAACTATTGCCCAATTTGGAAATATTTCTACCTTCTTACTTTGCTTTTGTCTTTATTTTACTATCTTTTTTTACTCCTCCTTTACTTCTTCCTTTTGCTTGATCAAATATGTTTCAAAAATATATATTCTTTACCATTAAATGTAAAATACATGGATTCCATATTTTTTATTTTAGAGATTATTCTTATACTTTTTCATGGGTATTTATAAAAGACAGAAGTAACTTAACATCTTCATCTTTCTCCTAAACTAGGAAAAGAAACTTGATGTATTAGTCTGCCAGGCAGCTATAGCATCACAGACTAAGTAGCCCAATCAAAAGCATTATTCTCACAGATCTGAAGGCTGGAAGTCCAAGGTCAAGGTGCCAGGGTTGCTTTCTGATAAGGCCTCTCTTCCAGCTTGTAGATGTCTGGAAGACATCTTATAGCTACATCCTCACATGGTCTTTCTTCTGGGTACAAGGGAAGAGATATCTGGGTCTCTTCCTTTTTTCACAACTACACCAGTCCCATCGGATTGGGGCCCACATTTATGACCTCATTTAACCCTAATTACCTCTATGGAGGTTGAGGCTTTAATATATGTATTTTGGGGAGACACAATTCAGTCCATAACATTTGGTATAATGTAACTCCTATTACCCCCTACCATTCTATATGTTACTTTCTCCTGCATTTTAGCTCTACCTCTTTTTAACTACCGTATTGTCATTTTATAATTTCATTTTTGTGGAGTCAATATATTTTTATTTTTTCCCATATTTTCCTTTTTTTTTCTCTTACCCTTGCTAGAGTTCATTTTTCTTTGACACACATCCTTTAGTTTTGATAGTTTTTTAATGGGTTTTGTTGGTGGTAACTTGGTTCAATTTTTGTTTGCCTGAAAATTTCTTAATTTCACTTTCTTTTTGATATTTTAGCTTGTTTTATAATTCTACATTGGAATTTTCTTTTCTTTCAGACTGTATTATTCTACTGCATTCTACCTCCCCCCCTCCCCTACTTGTTAACAGCTTTCCTGCCTACTTTATTATTAGTTTCTTAGGAGTCCTCTAGCTTCTTTCTTGCTACTGTTATACTCATTGGGGATCTGCTCTTAAACTATTCTATGTCTACTAATAGTTGATTTTTAAAATTTTGTTTGGGAATTACTTTCCTTCCTGAATCTAAATTTTAATCAGTTCTTAAAAACTCTCAGACATTGTGTCTTTGAATTTATTCTCTATGATTCTCTCTCTCTCTCTTTTCTCTTTCTGAAATTTTTGTCCTCCATATTTAACATTCTATATTCGATTTTTTAAACCACTTTTTATTTCTGGACTACATTCTGGGTATACAACCTGTCTTTCAGTTCACAGATACATTCTATAGCTTTGTCTCATTAGCTTAATGCAACTAATAAGTTTTAAAAAAATATTGATTTTTAGAGAGAGGGGAAGGGACAGAAAGAGAGAGAGAAACATTGATTTGTTGTTCCACTTACTAATGCATTCATTGTTGATTCTTGTATGTGCCTTGACCAGGGATCAAACTGCTATCTTGGTTTATAAGGATGCTTTTATTTACTAAACAACCCACCAGGGCTATAACTAATGAGTTTTTAACTTTAATAATGGATGTTCATTCTTGGAGAACTGACTTAGTTATTTATCAAAACTGACTGATTCTTTTTAATTTTTTTATTATTATTTTTTTATTGTTTTAAGTATTACAAATAGTAGTACATATGTCTCCTTTTTTTCCCCTCCCATTGACTTCCCCCCGGCCTCCCCTACCCCCCAGTACATGCCTTCACCTGCCCGCCCTTCCCCCCACCCAGTGTCTTGTATCCATTGGTTATGCTTATATGCATGCGTACAAGTCCTTCGGTTGGTCTCTTACAGCCCCCCTCGCCCAACCTCCCCTGTCTTCCCTATGTAGTTTGACAGTCTGTTCAATGCTTCTTTGCCTCTGTATCTTTTTTCCACCATACTGATTCTTTTTAATACTATCTCATTTCTTTTTTTTTTTTCTTAAATCCTCACGAGGATATGTTTTTTATTGATTTTTAGATAGGAGGAAGGGAAAGAGAGACAGAGACAGAAACATCAGTGAGAAGAGAAATATTGACTGGTTGACCCCCACTGGGTATCAAACCTGCAACCTAGATATGTGTCCTAACCTGGAATCAAACCAGCCACCTTATCACCTTTTAGTGCACAGGATAATACTCCGTCCAACTGAGCTACCTGGCCAGAGCTCATTCCTTTCTTATATGTTTGATTTCATTTTTTATTTCTTTAAATAATTTTTATTCATTTGATAATGTTCACAATAGTAAAATTTATTTCAAATTCATGGGGTCAAATTTTTTGTGTGCAATGTTTCTGCTGAATCTTATTTATTACGCTTGTTTTCTTATGTTTTGTGTTTTTGGATTGTGAGTTTAAATTTCTATGGTTTTTATCTCCCTGAATACTGTAATTCCAGAGTGAATCCAGAGAGGACTTACACTTCCTTCAAAAGATAGCAGGTTAGCACCCCTTTTTCTATTTTAATTCTTATTATCAAAATAAATTTGAAACCCATAATTTTGTTGAGCAAGATTGTAGCTTATGAACTCTTAGGAAGTAATTTTTTTTTCTTTTTCCTTCTATAGGCCAGGAAAAGTGAGACAAATTCCCTTGTTATCTCTTTGCTGACTAGTGAATTTTTCTCCAGTATCTTCTTTACCTGAAATTTCAGGAGTTTAGTCTTTATTTGATGGTGTGTCGGTGTGGGTGTGGGTGTGGGTAGGGGCAGTTGGGATTGGTCCTATTCCTTGCACAAATCCATTGCTTGATTTCAAATTCCACTTGGCTTTTAATATGTTTTTATTGATTTTAGAAAGAGAGGAAGGGAGAAGGATAGAGAGAGAGAAACTCCAATGAGCGAGACATTCCTAGGCTGCCTCCTGCATGGCCCCAATTGGGGATTGCAGGACTCTCAAATAAGGCAACTGAAACAAAGGCCTGGAGGAAGTAAAGACACAAGATTAAACATCATTTCTTTCAAGAGCAAAAACCCAAACATATTAATTCAATTGCTCATTTGCCTAACAAATATAGAGGGGTCCTTAAAGTCTAGAAACTGTTATATGTATGTATTATCTTATAAATGGTAGCTTTAATCTGTTAAAAATAATTTGTTTCCAAACATTTAATAGACACCATATATCTTGAACATATCCCATATATACAGAATTGGTTATTTTAAGATAATTAGGGTGGTGAATTTTTAAAGTATGTGAATATATATATATGTGTGTATATATATATATATATATATATATATATATACATATATATATTAAATTCATAGAGACAATAAGACTGAAGCAATGAAAGTAATAGGAAAAGAGGAGAAACACACACACACACACACACACACACAAGTAAATAAATAAACCAATACAGATAAGTGTAAATTGTGACAAATTCTATAACGAGAATGAGTAGCTGAAGAACTAGGAAGAGAAAATCGATAGAATACTTTTTAATAGAGCGGGCTTGTAAGGCCCATCTTGAAAGGTAACATTTGAGCTGACCTGAATCATTAGAGGAAATCAACCATGAAAAATGAAAGGGAGAAGAAAATTCCAGGCAGAAAGGACGTGGTTTTCCTGAGGCACAGACAAGAGAACAAGGGGCCAAAACATAATTTGCAAGAATAGACATCTTAAACATTTAATTGGGGAACTAGCAAAGTAGGCACACAAAAATATGACAGAAATATTTCTAATTGTAAGAAATTCACTTGAAGCATGAAGTATATATTGAAGAAAATTATTAAATTTTGTAGAATTTTATTACACCTATTAAATGGTTGAATTGCTTTACTTTTTAAATCTCAGGAGGAGTTCTGAGTGGTTGTATGTGCCCTAATATTTTTAGGATTTAGGAACGCAGTAGGTCTAAATCTGACTAAGGGGGATATGAATTGAATTTGGAATGGGATGTAGGAGTCAGAACATCCAGTTTAGTAAGGGAATGAAAGTCATCCTGGTTTGATAACATAGAACATAAATATATAAGGATCAAGTGTCAAATGCCACTGAGAAATCTAATTAAAGGGTAAAGTTGTCCTTTGGTTACCTGAAAATCATCCTGAAATTAGGAAGCCCAATTTCATTGAAAATCCATGAGCACTGAATGCAGATTAACTGCCTGCTCCTCTCCCTTTCAAAACACCCCAAAGGTCTTTCATCGACATCAAAATTGCTTCTTATTTATATTGTTGTAAATCATGGGTCATGATTCTTTACTTTCACAACCTTATTATTTCCTGAAGATCATTTTGGTTTGGGTCTGTCTGATGTTTCCTCCTTTCTGGACTTAGGATATGTATTTTGGAGCAGGAGTACCACCAGGCGATGTTGTATTCTTTTCATTGCATCTTATCAGGTGGCCCACAGTATCAACCAGTTCCTTGACTGATGGTGATAACTTTTATTACTTGATTAAAAAGATGTCTTGCAGGGTTCTCTGCTATAAAATAACTAGTTTCCTTTTTGAAATTAATAAATATGTTTTTAGAGAGACACTTTGAGACTTTGTTCCTCATCCAACTTTCACCTATACACTTGAGCATCAATTGATATTTCTTCCCTGAATGAATTATTATTATGACAGTGGCCAAAGGGTGACTTGCTAATTCCAACATGCCTTTTTTATTTGTTAGTTAGCATAGTACTATAGGAAGAGGTTTCTATACTCCCCATTTAGTTATTTTCATGCAGGTTGGCTCATGGATTCCTATTCTATTTAATGAGGTTTGATCTATAAATTAATTTCCTTCTTTATTTTTCTCTCTCCCTTCTCTCTCTTCCTTCCATCTTTCCTTCCTTTCTTCCTTTTCTTTTTCTTTCTTCCTTTATTCACCCTCTTTTCCTCCCTCTAACCCAACCTCTCTCTGTTTCCTTTTGCCTTCCTTCCTTTATTATATTCTTTATTTTGATACTCAAAATATATTTTGATAGTCCATATTTATTTTGCACTCAAATTGTCCAGATTTGATCAGTAGAAGCCTTCTTCAGGCTGGATCCTATGTCATTCTGACATGATATCATTATTTTTTTAGCACTTTTTTGCTTTCTTATTCAGCAAAATATCTCAGTCTCATATTGTGCTTTTGTGCTTTTCCTGACCCATCTCTGGAGTCAACCATTTCTCCAATGAGCTGGTCTTATTCAGCAGAGAAACTGAGGTCTGAACTATAGGGATAACCCTGCTCCTGGATTATCTACAGGGCATGGTAGAAATTATCTGTATATTGAGCACTCACACAATTCCAGCTAGATTTATTTCTACATCTATCTAAATACACTGAAATGCATAAGTGCACACTGATAGATTAAATTCTAAATCAAAGCCATAGTATCCATTTAAGATTTTCCACTTTACATTTGTACCCCCCTTTCCTGACAGCGGGAACCCGGTTCCACAGTCCTTGGTAGACGTATATATTTACTCAATCAACCTGTATTGTAGTTAGGTTCAAGCCACACCAGACAGGTGTGCTGCATAGATATCCTCACTGTGGAGGTACCAACCACCAGTGAGCTCATGTCTAACACTCTGCTTGCTTGGACCCACATTCCCAACAGAGTGAATTAGTCAGGAAGCGATTGGTGGTAGACATTTTTCACAATCATCTAAGATTATATTAAAAGGATGACATTGCATGTTTCTTAGCATCCTTACAACATTCCACCAGCCTCTCTCTGACCTCCCAAACTTTCCAACTTTAAAATAACTGTAAATAAAGATAAATTTGGCATGCACAGGATTTTAGACATGTGAAATTTTCAACCCTGTTGCCTCTTGTTTGCTATTTCTGTCCCATCAGTTTAACATTATAATTGACAACACTTTAGATTGGCATTTTACTGTCAAAAGAAATATCAGCATGCTTTTCACTGATGTATTTCTGAATTAAAATTTTAAAACCTTGAAATTGCATGTATTTCTTTTGTCAGTAACAATAATAAATACTGAGTGGACTTCAAATCAGGTATGAAGTTTTTATATCCTAAGTCTTGAAATGGAAATCTCAAACATGGCAGTGAGGCAACATAATTATAATGATCCTGTAAAGCAAGGAGGTGCCCCTGTTTACTGAGAGTGAAATGAAATTGAGGCAGGCAGGATCACAATTCACTGTGGGTGTTATAACACATTGTCAGATTGTAAAGCCCAGGAACAATGACCCATGCATGAATATTGCATGTTATAGTCCAAATTTATAGATATAATAAAGTTAAAGCTCTAAGCCAAAGCAAACAAAAGTTTACCTTTTTTTCCCTTTATATTCTTTCTACTAAATTGGCAAATTTTTATTAATGTTAACTTTCTATCCATTTTGTATCTATTCATTTCTGACCTCATATTCTCAGTTGCAAATTTATATCTCCAAACACTCCTGCTATTAATCTATTAAATAGGTCAATTCCTGAGCTTTAGAGTCATCATTGAAAGTTTCATAGACATTAATACCCTGGTATTTTTAGTGACATTATATTTGTACATACAGGGTACAAATACAGGAAGTAAATAACATTTTCTCTTCCATTTCAAAGGGAATTAGGGCACTAGGAATTTCAGCCTCAGAGACGCAATGTCTTTAACCCATTGCTAACTATAAGGGAATGGTCAGCAATCCACCAATAACTCTGTTTTGCAGGCTAAGGTTTTGTTATTCAACTTCCAATTTTTAAAAACTATTTGAGAAAGTAATGGCAGGAGTTATTAGTTATAATCTGAATTAGTTTTCTATAGCTGCATAGAACAACCCAAAAACTCAGTAGCTCAGCATGGTAATAATTTACTCTCTTCTTTTTCTGCAGAAGCAACTTCTAATTCAGGAGCATCTTGGCTAGGAAGTTCTGGCTTAAAGTGTTTTTATGAGGTTGAAGTTATGTTTCCCAGGGCCTCGATTATCTGAGGGCTTGACTAGCTTTGGAGGTCCCACTTCAAGATGGCTTTGCTCACATAGCTAGCTATTTGCTGCTGACTGTTTGGAGTAGGCCTCCCCACCAGACTACTTGAGGTTTCTATGGCACCTGGTCTGACTTTCCCACAGCAAGTGGTCCAAGAGACCAAGGTGAAGCCTCTAATGCCATTGATTAGTAAGCCCTGGGAGTCACAGTAACTGCACCTAAACAGCTTTCTTTCCTCTTGGATATCCCAGGAGCTTCATTTGGATATGAACTTGACTTAGATAATGAGTTACTGAATTTTGAGCAGATTCTCTAATGCAAGCATGTTAAACTCATGGCCCACAGGCAGCATGCCACCCACAATGAATATTTATGCAGCCCAGCCAATATAATGATATGTAAGAAACATTTTAATAAAAATTCTGTAACTTAATTTTATAATATCGTTATACATAATTATTATTAATATTTTCACTTAAAATGGTTTATTTATATTATATATTTTCTTTTTTTTCTTTATTGATTAAGGTATTACATATGTGTCCTTATCTCCCCATTGCCTCCCCCACCCCCTCTACTCATGTACTCACCCCTCTGGTGTCTGTGTCCATTGGTTAGGCTTATATACATGCATACAAGTCCTTTGGTTGATCTCTCCCCCTTACCCCCACCCTCCCCTACCTTCCCTCTGAGATTCGACAGTCCGATCAATGCTTCTCTGTCTCTGGATCTGTTTTTGTTCATCAGTTTATGTTGTTCATTATATTCCACAAATGAGTGAGATCATGTGACATTTATCTTTCTCTGACTGACTTATTTAGCTTAGCATAATGCTCTCCAGTTTCATCCATGCTGTTGCAAATGGTAAGAATTGCTTCTTTTTTACCTCAGCATAGTATTCCATTGTGTAGATGTACCACGGTTTTTTAATCCACTCATCTGCTGATGGGAACTTAGGCTGTTTCCAAATTTTAGCTATGGTAAATTGTGCTGCTATGAACATAGGGGTGCATATATCCTTTCTCATTGGTGTTTCTAGATTGCTGGGATATATTCCTAGGAGTGGGATCACTGGGTCAAATGGGATTTCCATTTTTAGTTTTTTGAGGAAATTCCATACTGTTCTCCACAGTGGCTGCACCAGTCTGCATTCCCACCAGTAGTGCAGGAATTCCCACCAGTAGTGCAGGAATTCCCACCAGTAGTGCAGGAGGGATCCTCACCGCCCCCCGCCCCCCACCCCCGCATCCTCCCCAGCACTTGTCATTTGTTGATTTGTTGATGATAGCTACTCTGATAGGTGTGAGTTGGTACCACATTGTCATTTTGATTTGCATCTCTCAGATGATTAGTGACTTTGAGCATATTTTCATATGTCTCTTGGCCTTCCTTATGTCTTCTTTCAAAAAGTATCTATTTAGGTCTGTTGCCATTTTTGATTGGGTTGTTTATCTTCCTTTTGTTAAGTTGTATGAGTTCCCTGTAAATGATGGAGATTAAACCCTTATCAGTGATAACATTGGAAAATATGTTCTCCCACGCAGTGGGCGGTCTTGTTGTTTTGTTGATGGTTTCTTTTGCTGTACAGAAGCTTTTTATTTTGATGTAGTCCCATTTGTTTATTTTCTCTTTAGTTTCCATTGCCCCAGGAGCTGTATCGGTGAAGATATTGCTTCAGCATATGTCTGAGATTTTGCTGCCTGTGGATTCCTCTAATATTTTTATGGTTTACGTCTTATGTTTAAGTCCTTTATCCATTTTGAGTTTATTTTTGTGTATGGTGTAAGTTGATGGTCTAGTTTCATTTTTTGCATGTTACACATAATTACTAATAAGGAACTACAACGTTTGCTAATGACTGATTACTATTAGTATAATCGTGTTGCATTCATTTCCCTCATGCACCCATAGTGCAGGCACACCATTTCTCTCCACTAATACTAGCAGTGAATATTTTAGAAGCCGATTGCCACATCATTAGTCTTGGACTGACTTGTTTGGTGTGTGCAACGGGAAATATTTCACTTTCAGAGAACAAGAAAAATAGGTTTATTTGCATTATGCTTATTAATTTGTGCAGTTATTCAGTGTCTGGTAAGTTAATGTCCAAGAAAAATCTGAATTTTTATTAAAATGTTCTATTATTTTATGTTAATGATTACTCATTTATTTCTGCCCTTTGTATTCAGCATGTCTCTATGTTCCTATGAAAATTGAAGTTTTGTTTTTTGGGTTTTTTTGCAGCCCACATAAATTTAAACCTTGTTTATTTGGCTCTTGTTAGCTTTTGAGTTTGACATGCTTGCTCTAATGGGATAAAACATTGGAGGGCCTTTGGAGGGTGGTAAATATACTTTCATGTTGAAGAGACATGAATCTCTGTGTCTCAAAGGGCAAACTCTAGTAACCATCCTCCAAGAGAGCCATAAATCTTAACTTTATATTTTTCATACCTTTGGGTAGTATTGAATCAGTGCTGACCTGTGTGACAAATAGATCATTGCAGAAGTGACAGGTGCAGTTACTCAATTATAGCTGCTCATCTGAAGACCTGTGAGCAATTCTATGCCACCCACACAATCAACATACAAAGATAGGATAAGCATAGAGCTATCACTTTAAACTCTCTAGTTCAAATGGAGCAAAACAGGAGTTACATAGCAGTTCTGAAATTCAGTCAGGCACATGTTGCTAATTCCTTGATTAGAATTCAGGTTTACTATTTCCTAGAAATGATTATCCATAGCTCTTGGTTGTGCCTTCTGGATTCTCAGTTTCACCAATCTGATCCATGCTTTCCTTTTGAAATGAAATATTGTCCATGTTCACAGCTGTGTAGTTTCTTGCCTGTAGAATTTAGCATCTAAAGACCTTCTCCTTTTTGTACCATCTCTAGTCCTTTTAGTCCAAGCTTGTGATGTTTTTCTCCAGTATAGTTCTCTTAAAAATTGGTAGCCTTTCTATGAATGCTATTCAGGTTTTTGTTTTATTTTTACATTGGGTTTCTGCTGAGATGCTAAGGACAAGATGCCCTTAAGATTATTAGAATCCTTATTGTGTAATTCAGAGGATCTGTAATATACACCAATATGCTTCCTAGAAGTATTTTTGTCTGACTAACTGGTCCTTTGAGGCACCACCTAATGTGTTTTAAAGTCTTAACATGGATTTTATAGTCACACCTCATGTTATCTTTAGATCATGTTTTAGTGATAGTTGATCTTTGCCTGAATGTGGTTTTTCATTTTTGCATTGTTTGACAAACTGAAGTGACTATTATTGAGAAAGCATTATCATCAGCCCTATCAAGGACTGCTTCTTCATATTTAACAGTTTTTCTTCAGCTTTTCTCACTTTTTTCCCCTTTTTACCATAAATTGAAAGGTGTCAGAATTCGCTGTCTGGAAATGCCATTAGCTCAATTACAAATATCTCAAGTATATCTCCTTCCTTTCCATATTAACACAGTGTTGCTAAACATCCCATTGCAACAACACAAGATCTGGTTTTCTCTCATTTCCATTAACATTTTTCCTCACCTTCCTTCAAGCCATTTCCAACAAACTCCAGAGCCTTTAGGCTTCAAGTAACAGTACTTTCCAGGCCCATCCAATTTATTTGGACATCCCAGCACCTAAGTCACTGTCACATTTTTAGATTTATATTACAATACTCTCTCAGTACCAAATCCATTAATGGTTATTATAACATTGACAAGTCACTACAAAATGCAGTGGCTTAAACTCATGCTTTTTCATCTCTCATGGGCCTCTCCATAAGATTGCTCAAGTATGATGGCTGACTTTTCAGGGTTAGTAGTCTCAGAGTTCAAGTTGAAAACTAGCCTTGAAAGTCATGCACAGCCACCACTTCCACAGTTTTCTACTGACCACAGAGGTCAGCCCTAATTTGATGTGGAAGGGGTCTACAAGATAATGTGAATTAATGGAGTCCCTCTTGGAAATGTTAAAGATAATACAAGGAGAGGGGGGAAAACTTAAATGTTTAATAATAATTTAGTAATATGGCCTATAATTGTCTTCTACTAGAATGTATCTCATGTGCAAAAATGAAAGGACTTGACACTTTCAAATTCAGAAATTCCTTAGGACCAAACAGAACATTGTTATGGTTACTGATGAAGTCTTGTTTTATGAACTTAATTATACCCAATTCAGTTCACAGCAATCTGTGTTATGTAGCTGCTTTGCATCAGAGAAGGTCATGTTCTCACAAATAGATCTACTCATTTTGAAGTATTTCTAAGTCAGTATGGATATTTAGAGACTTCCTAGTATTCAACAACAGAACCAAATGATCATCTTGTCAAGAATAGTCATTAACATTACAGCTGGATGTTTACTTTCTGCTGTGTAGACATTAACTCCTTTCAATATTATTTTGATTGAACAGACTTAAAAGCATGTGTATGCATACAACTAATCTAAATAGATGACTTTTCTAAGATCAGCAATTTCAGTGGAGACTAAGTCAATGCAAATAAAAAAAATGTGACAGAAAAATATATAGATGAGCTATAGGCTTAACATTGAAATAGAGTCTTATATTAATTTAAGGAATTAATTTAAGTTTAATCCTATTTTTATATAAAATTCTGTTGATGGAAAAGGATATACTTCACCTCTATGATTAATCTTTAAAGAAGTTCAAATGATAATCATTAAACTTTAAATATTATAAACCATTAATAAAGGGAGAAGGAGTTTTCTATTGTCCTTAACTACTATTACCAAACAAAATAGAACATTTTAAAAAATAATGTAATGGTCAATTTTTTTAAGAGTTTTATTGAAAATTTACTTTTAATAAGTTAATGGCAGGTATTGGTCTCAATCCATTATGTAGAAATTATTTTTTGCTGTACATATATTATTTGATTGAAATAAATGTGTGAATAACCTCAGATTTTTAAGCAAATTAACACAGTTTAAATTTGCCCTGGTAGGTCAATTTGATGTAGGGAACTATATGAAAAGGAAATACTTTTGGGGACTTATTTTAGAAATAGATTATTTTCTATGGCCTACAAATTTTCTATGAATACTAATTTTCTATGCATATCTCTACTGAAAGTCATAATAGTAATTGTTTGATGGTGCTATTTTAAAGTTATCTATAATAATAATAGGGTAATATGCTAATCAGACCAGACATCCTTCTGGGACAAAGCCGGGCCTGAGGGAAGCCAGCCTGGGCCCCAGGTGCCAGAGGGAAGCCAGTGCCAGCAGTTGGGGTAAGGAAGGCCTACCCTTGCATGAATTTTGTGCATCAGGCCTCTAGTTTTGTAATAAAAATTTTAATCTTATTTCAAACTTGGCATGCATGTGTGTGTGTGTGTGTGTGTGTGTGTGTGTGTGTGTGTGTGTAGACATTCAGAATTCAGAGCAGGGTGGCTGATCCTTATGTCTAAATGTATTCTTTGTAATGTTTGTTAGGATTTTATAAACTGAGAAATCATTTATAATGCAAATATATCTTTGGGTTGAATTGGACATTAATCCATAAAATAGATTCATCTTAATTGATAATAGTAAATTTAGCTTTTTTACATCTAAATAAGAGGCCTCTATTTCCTTAAGGAAATAGATGTAATATTGAAAGTTTAAGAGGAAGGCACTTGAATAGTTGAGAAAGGTAAAAATTGTATGTTCTAATCTCTGTAGGCAGGGTCAAGTGCAGAAGTACAGCAGTGAGCTATTAACAGCAGAGGGACATAGAATGAACTGTGACAGAGTGAGAAAGAAAGAAGTCAAGGAGAAATAATAAGGAATGCTAGACTCCAGAGACAATGATTCATTTAGGTTCAACCCTTATGTCTTTCTCTGAAATAATATCTCTTTCTCACAGTACTTCATTCTTCTGTACTGAATACAATACCAGCAAGGACCAACAAAGCAGGAGTTGGAGACAATGGCTGAGATCAGGGAGCATCAACAGAGGAAACTTAGTGAAGCGTGCTGTGCACAGCTTTTAACATCTCCATTTCTTCTGCTCTCTCACAGGTTTTCTGAACCAGATGAATAACTCAGGTCACTCTGTCCTTCAGCCTTCATTCCAAGGATGCATGCAGCTCATTCAAGTGGATGATCAACTTGTAAATTTATATGAGGTGGCACAAAGGAAACCAGGAAGTTTTGCAAACGTCAGCATTGACATGTGTGCCATCATAGACAGGTAAATGGTCGTTTCATTCTGATTCAGATTGTCCAGACTTTTCAAATTCATGTTTTTGTTGTGGGATGAATGAAACACTCACCCTCCCACCCACCCCTCTGATGGGCTAGGCAGGAAGAACCTTTTGCCATGCCTGTGGTCCTATATGTGGATTTTAGCAATGCCTTTTATATCAGGACATGGATATACACGATAGAACAATCTGTGATATCACATTACTCCATCAACCTCGCTCAGTGAGTGTGAGCATTATGTAAGTGGTTTTGCAATCAATGGCTGAGATATAAAGGAACTCCGTTTATTTTTAGTTTTGCTTCCTATACCTACAAGCAGAGATGCCCTTCTCTCCTTTTCTTGGTCACAACTCATCCTTATCATATTGTCCCAGATAAAGCCTCCTCGAAGTAAAAGAAGTATTAAAAAATGTTGGTGGGCTATGTGGGGGGCTTACAGAAGCAGAATGTTTAATGTAATCAAGTTTGCTTATAAAATACATGTGCTAAAATATTGCAAAATCTAATCTTTATTAGTTTTTGCAACTCTGAGGAGGAGCTTTTTAGGAAAACTGAGTTGACTTCTCACACAATGGAAAGATGCCTCTTTTGTATGAAATATTGTGACAGAATTACATACTCTACCTTAATATGCTTCTAAAATTGCCTTTTCTTCCAGCATGAAAATATTTCATTTTCAGATGTTTTGCCCATAAACAAATCACACCTAACCATTTACTGAATTTAATCTGGTGAATTTAGGTGATTAAAAAAAAACATTTCAAAATTAGAGGGCTATCTTATCCTGAAAGATAATTTAATTAATTTTATATTTTAAAAGATGAAAGTTCTATGTCTCAATATGCTCCCCCCAAAATATATACACCTGAAATCTCTAATAATAGCATTTAATTTAAGAAGATATCCTTGGGAAAGATATTCATAGATGATTAATCTTAAAAATATATAAAGCCATTTATAAAAAAGTATTTTTCCATATAATCTAAATAAAATACTATTCATGTGAAATAAATTAATTTATGACAGCTACAGATTGTGACTTTTTAAAGCCTTAACATATTTGTAATAAAATTTGACATATCACAGTATTTATTTCTATTACATACTTGCAATACTCATAATGGCAGTCTAAACAGTTTATATTTAAACAGAACAATGAACAATTTTAATAGAAGTATACTCATAATTTTGAACCATCAATATAGTGTAATAACTGTTATTTCTGCCTAATGCATATGGTAGCAGTAATCAGAAAAAGTGAGAGATGAAGTTTTACAACCATATTCTGGTATTACATGTTTATCTGTAAATTTTAGTAATTGTTTTCCATACAGGATGATTTTTCTTCTTAGAAATAGTTATACAGCATATGGAGATATTTTACTACCTTGCCCATCTTTCATGCCAGTAGCTTTAATAATATAATAATTTCTGTCAGTAATAACCAAGTTAGTTATTTCAGCTTTTGTAAACAGGCTAGATTTTATGGGCAATGTTGCTGTTTCACTTCAAACAACAAGTTTCCTGAGCATTACAGTTAAATTGTTTGCCACTGAAGAAGTATGGGAGAGATTTTGAAATTTTAATAGATTACTCCAATGAAAAAAAGTGGGAGTTAAATTGCCCTCAAAAGAATTAATGATATTTTGGTAAATGAATAGAGTGGAATATGGTCTTCCTGGAGAAGATGTAGTATGGGAAATGTAAATTCCAATTTTTGGTAGTTATAGAAATAGAGTTAGTCCCATTGTCCATGTTATCAAGTGTTCTGCAGTTGACAGAACAGGTAATTTCTTTCCTGTCCTCCTGGATGATAACCCACCTCTGACACAGGTCCACAAATTTCCTAAAACCACTATGGAATCCATGTTCTGCTTGTCTCATTTTTTAAAGAAATAACTTCTGTACATTAACTACCAATGTGTGGAATACCACTTTCCTTTATTTACTTGAAATGTCTTCAGGTCAAAATCTTAATCTGTGAAGTGTTGTATTTTTTTAAATGTGACATAAGACTATATTCACCTATTGGAACTATTGAGGAGATCATTGAGGATTTGGTCTGTATCTGCCAAGTGAGAGGACCAGTGGGTTTAGCCTGAACTCATATATTGGTGACCCACTAGGTCACACTTTAATGACACATCCTTAGCTCACCTCTTGTTCATTCCCACCACCCCACCACCACCACCACTAGCTAAAATTTTGCAATTGCCTTATCTCTTCCATTTTATTTTCAAACTACCTAAATACTACCTAAGTAAGCCTGCATTTGGCTCTTTCTTACTTTTCTCCATTCAAACTTCAGCCTGATTATTTGAAAGCTATTGGGGGGTGGTGGAGGGAGAGGACCAGATAAATGAGAACATAGGGTGAAAAAATATGAACACTTCTGCAAGTGTGATTTTTATAAAATGTTTGGAGATAATAGGAGCAGCTGCAATGATTTGATGAGTAGAACTTAGAAAAATAGTTGGGGAAGATGACACTAAGGGAGTTTTGCTGTGTGTCCTGGAATACCTTATGATTTCAACTTATTTTTCTTTCTTTGTGTGTGGTTGTACACGTGGCTTGTTTCCTGTGAAATGTAGAAATAGGGAGCTATTATATATCATAATCCAAATGAGAGATTCTGGTGGCTTCAGACCAGTGCGTTAGCACAAGAGGTATTGAGATGTGGTTGATTCTGAATATATTTTGTGGTGTTTCTTGATGTGTTAGATGTGGAGCATGAGAAGAAGAGAGGAAATGATTTGGTAAAAGCAATTGGAAGGAAGGCATTGCCGTCTGGTAGAGACTGGTCAGGGGAAAAAATTATGAATTCAGTGGTGAGCATGAGTTGAGATGTCTATTGGACGTTTGGGTTGAATTGTCAAAAAGGCACTGGGATGTAAGTATGTAACAAGCACATATCAGCAGACTGATAAAATGGCCATGTTGACCTATTGAGGGCCTCTGGTTTCTTCAGCTGTATTTCCTAAACAGCCATAGACCTGGAAGGGCAAGAGGCGAATAGAGGGCAGGAAACCTCTTCCAACATCAGAAGCCTCTAGCTCTACCCTTTCATTGATGCCCTGCTCTCAGGGAGGAGGGCCTCTGTCACATCCTTGGTTGCTAGAACACTCTCTGAAATCAAAAGCTATCCAACACATAACCTCTTGATTTTTCCTTGCATAATTACCATCTTTAATCTGCTCCTAGCACCCTTACACTGTTGATTCCTTATGGCAAACATCTTTAGACTCCTTTTATAGTTCCTATTCTCAACCCACTTCACTCTAACCTACTTTCAGATGTAGAAATATGAGCCAAACCCACAAAAGTTAGCTTTACTCACTTGTTCCTGCCAGAGAGAACTACAACAGAATCATGGGGCATTTCAAAGGAAGTGAGGGGAGAAGGGAAAGGAGGGTAGAGAAGAGGGAGAGAGTAAAAGAAGGGGATGGGGGCTGGAGTAAGTCCTGGGAGGGTCGTGGCAGATGTTGGTCAGAATCTATAAAGGAGGAGAGCTGCTGCAGCCTTGGAACGTGAGAATTTATGCGGAGTTACTGCTTGATGCCTTGTCTGTGATTCTTACAAGGACATATGGGGTAAAGAATCTGCTGTTGAAATATTTTGAGTTTAGGTATGTGGTGTTCTTGCCTCATTTGGAAAAATGTATCTGTTTTGTGAGTAATAGTAAAGCCTGTTTTGCTAGTTGTGACTTGTATATCAATCCTAAGACCACCCTTATAGCTTAGCTGCCAGAGAGGTCATTCTTCTTTGCCAGAGTCAGGGGGAGCCATGTGACACAGTCCTGGCCACTGAGAGATAAGCAGAGGTCAGCTATGGTGTTCTTGAGAAAGCTTTTATTTCCTGATTCAGCTGTCACTCCTGCCCCTACACTGTCCTTTTTTCCAAAGCAGACACCATGCCTGGAGCTGTGCAGTCAAGAAAATTCGAGCTCGAGTGAACCAGAGTCAGAAATCATCTTCACTCCTTTTTATGTGGAAAAAAAAGTAATCCTTGTTTATCCAAGTCACTGGAGTCAAGTTTTATTTTTCTTGGAGCCAAAAGCAGCTTCCATTTCTAAAATCAACCAATACCTTCCTTTAGCGACAAATTCCCAAGTGGGTTTGTTGACGGCTTTGAAAGAAAAGAGGGTACATTTCTTTGGGGGCTTTGAAAGAAAAGAGGGTACATTTCTATTAAGTTGCATGCCAGTGATGTCCCCTAGAGACTGGCACTTGGGCACTGAGTGGCTATTTAGAGACCAGAGCAAATTCATGTGGTCAGAACCAGCATCTGGTAGAAAAATTGGTAAAAGTAGTTCATTAGGATTATAATCTTAGCTTTCCTGTCACCTCCCTTATAAATACATTAAGAAACAAAGCCAGTAAACATTCTGAATAGCACAGGGAGCGGAAGAAGAGGAGTAAATATGCCAGCCTACAAAATTACCCCTCAAGAAATTCTGAATAGATTGGATCCTATTTCTGAGTTGGTAATTAAGTCTTCATTATATTTTTGGATAGAAGTGCATAATCACAGTCCCAGTTTTTAGTTTTTATGTCAGTGATTTCTTTTCAAGAACATCTACCCATTTTGTTTGATTTTTTTTCCTTGAAAGAAAAGAAGTATAGGATTTCTTTATAGGAGCCTTTAAAGGAGGGTTGGATAGATACAGTGATGTTTCAAAACTAAGCTGACTATTGGAAAGGTGAAAAACAAAGAAAGAGATGAATATTAGTTCAGAAGGAGGTCATGCATTTCTGTAAAAGCAAGGCTAAAATGTAGAGGCCTAACTTAAATGAATAAAATGTAATGTTATTTATTTTTTAAAATTGATCTTCATTTGCTCATGAGCTCCCACTTCCAACCTATACCAAAAAAACTAAATATTTGAACACATGTATTTGGGTACCCTAATATATAATATATGTATATATTTTTTCAGTCAGTATAATATTCAAGCTCATTCAAAGGCTATTACCCCTTTTCAAATGTCTTCCTTGACCCCACCAGCATGGCCCTTGGGTCAGAACCAGCCAACTTATGTAACATCTTGTAGTCAGAGGAGTGGGATCTGTTCCATGTGCTCTCAAGTTGCTTCTGGGCTCTCCAAAGGTCCCCAGCCTGTTTAGTCTTCAGGGATTGCCCTCTGTCCAACTGCCTACTACTCTGGCCTTGTGGTATGCCTTGGCTACTGCTAGGCTCAGGTTTGGGGGTCTGTGTAAGGTGTTACCTTGCCCAATTTGTCTAAGACTGTTCCCCTTTTAGTACTGAGAACTCTGTGCCGGGAGAAACCATTCAATTTCGGTAAATTAGGATGGTTGGTCACTCAAGATCTGTGTGTTCTTTGCCCTTTTTCTCCTAAATCTCTTTTCCTGGTATACCAGAAAGCCATCTAATCATTCTTTTAGATCCCACAGGAACACACAGTGATTTCTAGACCTCTTGCAAACTTCATGCAAGTTGAAAGTATTCATGGTATGTATGAGGGTGTGGGGTATGGGAATAGCTGTCTTTGCCTCAGCATGTCTTGCTCTGTATGTACTCTATAGCACTCACCTCAGGATGACATTAGGCTCTCCATAAATTCCCAAAGGCAGAATGGAGGGCACACGCCACCAATACCATAGTATTTCTAAGTCTCTGTTGAGATTCATTCAGTCAATAAATAGTTATAAAAGATCACACTTAGTGTGAGCATCCCTTTCTGGCACTTTAATGCTGATATGGCAGAGAGAGGATCATTGATCAGAATTTAAACTGTCCTAACACTTTGGGCTCATCTTCTGTGCTCTCCAAGACCTAGCTCTACCAAACCAAATCTCCTTGGTTTTAGACTACTTTGCCAAAATTGAATCCTCACATCTCCAAACATTTTGTCCTAGTCCAGAGTCCAGAGGTGAACTCTCCCAGTCCAGGTTCCCTGTGGAAATGCCATTGGTTCACTGAGTGGACAGCCACAGTACAAGAAAAAAAATGCATGAAAATTTTTAAAAAACCAAAATTTTGACTTGAAATATCTAAAAATGACTTCCATTGTAGGAAAAGGAAGGCCCATGTCTCAACCATGGATATTTCTGCAGTGGCAATGTTTATGCCCATGTCTGGATGCCCTTCCCATGTACCTGTGAGCTGCTCCTGTTTGCAGTCCCATCCTCATCTGGACCCCAGGCAGAATTGCAGCTGCTATCCCTCTGGCAACTTCAATTTTGGAATTTCTCAGTTTTTTCATTAACTACTTTAAAAAATGTTTTATTTTTTTCATTTTAATGTCTGTCTCTTTTATTGGCTAGTAAGGATGTAGGGTCCTAACTGTGAACTGCCACCCTCTGGGTCTAAAAGTATTCATATATTTCCAGAATGACCACCCCTTTCTGTTGGTTCTTAAGAACTGTTCATGTCATCAAGCCAGCTGGTATCAAATTGTACTAGCACCTCTTATACATTGGGAAACATTTTGTCTTTTACCAATAGATTCTATGACAATTACATGAAACTGGTAAAGGAGGCAAAATGTTTCTCAGATAAACTTCACATTGTTTCAAACGTTGTGCCTGTTAAATTCTGACATCATTATGACTCTGATCCCATCAAATTCCAAAGCAGCAAGGAACAGGTAGGCTGGAACTCATTCCTGGAGAACCAGAACCAACAAGGAGTTTTTCAGGCTTGAGGCCAGATTTCCCTTTGCAGAAAGAACACCCATCAGAAACAACCTAAAACCAGATCACCAGCTCAAAATAAACATCTAGAAAAAGGACTAGTTATGTAATTCAGTTCTGACTTTTTTCACATGACCAGGCATGTTGTGAATCTTTATTGTAGATACTAGTGGCCTGGTGCATGAAAATCGTGCACATTAAAAGGAAATTAATTAGAGGAAATATTTTAATATTACTATTTGCCCTTCCTCTATAATAGAAGTGTCAGATATGAAAGAAAATTAGTAAAATGTATATGAAAATCTTCCTCCTGTCAGAGTCTGGGGCGCACCATGGGACCCAGAGTCAAGTCCCTGCTTACCCATGTGCACCTCAAAATTGCATGAGATCCAGACCCAGCTGCCTGCCCCCCCCCCATCCCCCGCTTTGGGCTAGATCCAGACCTGGCCGGTCCCACTCTTGTCAAGCCACCAGGTGGGGGGCACAGCCTCAGGTCCTCTTGCCCAGCACCAAGGCAGGGGGGTGCAGCCTGAGGTTCCCCCATCAAGTCCCATTGGGCAGGGGGGTGGGGGGGCACAGCCTCAGGTCCCTGCTCATTAAGGCTCATTACGGGAACTCAGCTCTGCTGTGGGTGCAGCCATCTTTGTTACGGAAACCCCTGCCTCCGCTGTGGCTGTGGGTGCCACCATCTTTGTGGCAGAGTCAATTTGCAATTCCCTTTGATTATATAGGATATTCATGTTGTCTCTGAACCTTATCTCAGTTCTTTCCTGTCTTGAATCCCATTGATTTTATATTGCAAATGGCCATGTTCTTTCTTTCTCTCTTGAGGCTAAATTGAATTAGTAGTAGATTTCTGGAAAGCCCTGTTTGCTCATCCTTGATCAGATGCATTTCTTGAATTAGATGCATAGCTCTGTGTATAAACTTTCTTGGTCTTCTGGGCTAATTTAGGCTCCCCTTTAATCTTGAACTCCATTGCCAAGGACATTTGGTTTCTTTTAGAAGGACCCTGAGAGGACTTTCCTGTTTACACCTAGACATGTAAGCCCTAGTCATTGATCTAGCACAAAAACACACGTTCAGTGACCGCAAAGTGTCACACCCAGGGGAGCCCCTGTTCCAGTCATCTCTCTGAAGTGATTTCAAAGTGATTTTATTTTTAAATACTAGTAAAGGACTAGAGTGACAAAATTTATTTTAAAAAAGAAAACACAGTAATGAAATGCCTGAGGAGATAATTCTCCTAAGGGAAAAAGGCAAATAAAAAAGCCAAATTAACCATTTTAAGATTCAACAGCAGCCTTATTTGTCTTTGATGTATTGCATGTATTAGGACAAAAGAAAACTATATTTGCTTGTGGCGTGCCATATCTCTGTGCTTTGACATTTAAATCCCAAGGAAGGCCTAGTGTATAAAAGTAATGTCAGAAGACACTTATGCATTTGAAGATAAGCAGAAAGGAAAAAAGATAAATAATTTTAACATGTGGCTAAGTTAACAACAGGGAGATTTAAATGAGTCATTAAGTTTTATTTTTTGTTTTTCATGTTAGATTACCTGACAAAATAAAAACAAAAGCAACTAATTAAACAACATATTTAAAAGAAGTTCCTTAACAAATATTTTCTTTTTAAAACAATTGCTTTTGTCAGTTACTTAGCTATATTGCAAAACTTTCATTGAATTCATTTAACTGCTCTCCTCTAAAGCCAGCTTTACATATTAATCAAAGCTCACAATTCCCTTTGTGAAATACAGGGGGTGGTACCCTTGGTCTGATGATTGAAGAGTTGGAGCAATGGGCTACCATCTTTCATCTGGTGTCCTCCTCACATGTTGTGTGGAAGTTAATTGTTCATTCCCAAATATGTTTAGGCAAGTAATAATTGTTATTGTAATAACATAGTCTAAGTACATTTTCAAATGCTTAGGGACAGAAAGAGTTTCTATTAAAGCAAATGGAAAGTTCTTAGAAATATAAGTACCCCAAAACAAAACTATCAGTTTAAGCATGGGAAAAAAAACTGGAAAAATCTGCAGAGGGTCATTGGTGACTGTAGTTTTCACTGCACTTTAAGAAACTAAAACTAGAAATTGAGGATGGAGTTTTATGGAAATGGGTCATTAGAAAGTCAGTGGACCAGACTTGTACAATGTTTTTTGGAATTTTTAAATTTGTTATTAAATTTATTGGGGTGACATTGGTTAATAAAAGTATATGGGTTTCAAATGTACAATTTTATAACTCTAGAGGCCCGGTGCACAAAATTCATGCATGGAGGATGGGGGGTGTCCTTCAGCCCGGACTGCACCGTCTCCAATCTGGAACCCCTTGGGTGATGTCCAACTGCCTGTAGGATCGAGCCTAAACTGGCAGTCGGACATCCATCTCGCAATCCAGGACCGCTGGTTCCTAACCGCTCACCTGCCTGCCGGCCTGATTCCCCTAACTGCTCTCCCCTGCAGGCCTGATCCTCCTAACTGCTCTCCCCTGCTGGCCTGATCCCCCTAACCTGGCCTGATCCCCCTAACTGCTCTCCCTGCTGGCCTGATCACACCTAACCACATCTGCCTTAGCCCCGCCACCATGGCTTTGTCTGGAAGGACATCCAGAAGGTCATCAGGAAGACATCCAGTCTAATTAGCATATTACCCTTTTATTAGTATAGATCGTTTGTATATTGCATCTAGTGTTCACTATGCAAAGTCATTTCTCTTTCCATCACCATTATCTCCCCTTTACTCTCTTCTATCTGCCCCACCCTTTCCCTCTTGTAATCACCATGTAGTTGTCTATCGAATTGAAATCAGCAGAGCCCAGAGCAATTCCTGCTGGCTAGCAAGTCATTGAGTATTAAGTTAAATTAAAATGGTTAAAATATGTTTCCTTTTAAAGTTTTATTTCTTTACTTCATTAAATTCAACATATTTAAGACTTCTGTTCTGTAGTATGGAAAAAGAAGGTAGAACTCTTATGTTTTCTTTTGTTAGTTGCATTCCAAATAACAGAGGGAAAGAAAGGGAGGGAGGGAGGAAGGGAAGGACTATTAAATTGCATTGCTCTCTGGTTTATTTGTATGGGGCATGACCTACTTCCATTAAAATAGAAATCAGGGTAAAAATTAAAGAACGGTGTCTATGTACTACAGAAGTTTAAATATAAAATTTTCTTTGAAAAATTTCCTTTACTATTTAAATGATCTATGACCTGAGAAAAATTGGGTCATTTCTCTATGGCAAGAAAAACAGTTTTATTAAGACTTGGAATTTGTCGTCATATTTTATTAATTGAACAGAAGTACTTCCTCTTCCTGTGGTTGTATGTCTACTACCTAGAAACTAGTTTCAAGAGGGCAAATAAGCTTAACTTTTTAGATAACCGTTTAGATAAATTCTGTAAGTAATCCATTGCCATATTAGAGATAAATTCTTCTTCATTAAATGTGTCTATGAATTCATTGAGGAATGTATTAGAGTCTGAGTCTCATTTTGCTTACCAAATCCCACTTACATCAAAAAGAATATTACATGAGCAAGAGAGGGATACAAATGGAAGGGGTGGGGAGTGTGTGTGTGCTTGTGTGTATGTGTGTGTGTGTGTGTGTGTGTGTTTGGAATGTACTTGAAGGTGAGTCTGTAATAAATGTTAACATACAAATGGTAATATCTGTAAAGGCTGTCTTAATCAGCAAATAGATTGATATAAATAGACCATTTATTAATAATTGTGAGGAGGGTAGACTTTCTAAGTTCCATACAACTTTTATTTATAGGATCAACTCAGTTTGCTTTCAATAAATGGAGCCTGCTAAACTTTTATTCCAGTAGCTTCATGATCTTTGATTCTATAGCATAATTCCCAAAAGGCCTCATCAACATGAAAATTGCTTTCATGGGCACACTTCACTGAAGGACCCCCTCTGGGCATATGGACATGATATAAAAGTTAATTTCCTTTACTTGAAACATCAGGCATTTGAAAATTAAAGAAGAAAGAAAAAAACTTTAAAATATGGAAGAGTGACATTTCTAAAGTTAGAAACACCATACACAAGAAGGCAAGTTTCATTCACATGGCTATTATATTTTCTTAACTCAGGAGACATTGGTTAATCTCCCGAGAAGGCTAAAGCCCTGGACTGCCCACACAATGAGAAAACCAAAGGTGCAGAACAGGAACTCTTCTCAAAAGGACTATACTAATTTAGCAGTGGACACAGGAGACATTCATAAGAAGTTTAAAAGCTATATTAAGAAGAGAGTACTGTTTAATTGTTATAGACAGTGGTTTCTGCAGGAAATTAATGAAGGGGGAATCACTGTGGGCTGACATGGCTGGTAAAAGCTCCATAAAAGTATGCTTGAGAGGAACTGTTATCTCAGATGATAAGAAATTAAGGGAAATAATATGCCAGGCAAGAGCAAAGACATGAGTAGATGTGTGGAGGCACAGATGACCATGTAGTAGTTCTGAAACATTAAAATGATTAAAGGAGAGAAGAAAGCTTGTCATGGAAGAGATGAAAATATATATTACTTATCCATTCATTTCACAACCATTCATTGATTACCTACCAGGTGCCAAGGATAGTGTTAGCCTTGGTGAATAAGACATGGACTTTACATCCTTATTAACTAATAAAAGAGACAGACTTTTTAAAAAATGCAGTTATTGAGAAAACTGGGAAATTCCAAAATTGAAGTAGTCACAAGGGATGGCAGCTCTAATTCTGCCTGAGTCCAGGTCCAGGTGAAGATGGAGATTGCACATGGGAGCAGCTCACAGGGACATGAGAAGGGCATCCCTGGTGCATGGAAGGCCCATGCAAAGAACATGGGATATAAGTAAGATGGTAACTTCCAGGAAACTCATGTAGTGAAAGTAGGGTCTCCCAGAGAATGACAGCCATTAGTGTGACACTAGTATTTTAAGTAGAACCCATTCCTAAGGGGACTTGTAAAAGGATGACAATGAAACCGCTGGGCTGGTCAATAAGGAATCATTGAAGGATTTGCAGGGAAGTCAACATTTGCATTGCTAACAGTTGCTCTGGTGATGTGAGCAGAAGTGGGGAGAGCCTGCACTCTTGCAGTAGCAATAGGCCTGGATGAAAGGGCCAATCCAATGTGTTTCTAAGTTGGACTAGGGCGAGCTCATTATATATGGACACAAGGAAGGTATTGGTGGGAAAAATAAACTGGTTTCAGAGAGAAAAAGGCTTTAATAAAATATAAGTATTATCTTCACTAGTCCCTAAACAGTGTCTTAACTGCATATGTGTGTAGTAATAAGTAGGTTAGAGTAAGATTTTACTGGGATCTAGTGAAGGGTGAGAACCAGTAGCAGCAATTAAGCAATAGGGGAAGTCAAAGAGAGAAAGTTAAAATAAGAAAGGCAGAGCTGTTAGAAGTGCAGGTAATGACACACCAGAAGAAAGAGAAACACAGAAGAGGTCAGGTCAAGAGCTGTCCTGTCCAAGGAGCAGTCACTAGTCCAATGTAGCTTTTGAATACCAACTTATACTGTAGGTGTGCTGTAAGTGCAATACACACTAGATTGTGAATTCTTAGTACAAATAAACGAATGTAAAACATCTCATTCATAAGTTTTATATTTATTTCATCTTTGTATTAAATAAAATATAATGTTAATTTCACCTCTCTCTACTTTTTAAAATAGGGTTAACATGAAATTTAAAATTGCATATTATATATGGCTCACTTGATATTTGTATTGGATAGTACTGGTCTAGAATCTCTAGATAGTTCCAGCTACAGATTGTGCAGCTATAAAGGAGGCTCAAGGTTCTGTGTTAATTTTATCCAAAAGGGAGTGAAAAGATCCATGCAACTTCTAATAAGACTCAATAAGTTGTTCTTTAGAGCTGTTTTCTTTCATAGTCAGTGGGGATTCCCAGAAGGTCTGGGAAACTGGCATCCTTCTGAAATGCTCAGTCCCTTTTAATTAGTTAGATGTTTCCGTAAGCCCTAAATCTGCTTGCAGTACCATCCCCAGAGATTGTCTTTGCAGACTTAGAAGCCAGATGTGTTGGTTTTTCTCCTGGAATATTAATTCCCTATTCATTAAAAATAAAATAAAAAGTATTCATGAAAAATGATGAGCCCTAAATTAAGTAGACAAGATTTTAGTTGAGCATACTTTAGAACTTCCCGTTTTATAGATTAAATTCTTCCACGAAAGTATCTGTCAGTCATACAAATGTGTATAAGTCAACATTCCTGAAGTGAAAGTTGGGTCTCAATTAGAAATTACTCTCAGCTCCTAGGAACAAAGGTCTAATTAGAGTTTGTTAGACAAGTCTGCAATTTCTTATTTCACATGAAAGATGTCTGAAGGAGACAATCCAAAGCTTGTATGGTAATTTCACAGAGCAATCAGAGACCCAAACTGTAATATTTTACTTTAATTTCCTTAGGTCATGGTTTCCATTCTCCTAATCACAAAATGGCTGCCTGATCTCCAGACATTTCATTTGCCTTTCAAGAAAAAGAGTAGGAACGCCCACCTCCCCTTTTAAAAAAATTTTCCCAAAGTTTCATGCAACACATTCACTAATATCTCATTGGCTGGATTTAGTTGTGACTGTAGGGAGTTGCAAGATACACTGGAATTATAGTCTTTTATTTTAGGTGATAATATACCTACCTACTAACATTTGAAGTTATGTTACTGAAGTAGAAGAAGGAAATTGATAATAGAATAGACAAATAGCAGTTGATAGCCCATGTGATAACTCAAAAAGTAAAATTTAAAAAATCTTTAAAGTTATGCTTCCTGAAAACAATCGATGCCGCAATTTGTATAACTTATTGAAGTTATACATATTTTATATTTTTCCTCTAACCATTCAAAAATAAATACATTTATCTAGTCTTTTGCCTTTAGGCTTAGGCAATAGACATTTTGCTTTATTCAAGGCTGAATAAGATATAGCCTGTCTCTTCAAGGATTTTATAATACAATGGCAGAGGTGGGCATATACCCTGATTCTTATATTGATTGTGTAAACTTCTCCTACTTGAAATTCATCAATAATTTTATATTGCCCTTAGCGAAAAGACACAAATCCTTTAAGGAAGGTCTGAGTCTTGCTTCCCTCTGGAATTCCATCTCCTCCACAGCCTCTAGCCATGCTGCCTTTGCTCAGTGCCTGGGTGCCCTTTCAGCCGCCCTTGCTTGCACTGTGTTATGAATTTGGAATTGCCCCATCCCTACCATTCATCACCTGTCCCTTGCCTTCTTATCCTACAGACCAATTCAGGGGTACCTTGCTCAGAGAAACCATCTCAGATACTCTAAGACTTGGTTAGATTCTTTTAAACATCTTCATAATCATACATTCAAGACTGATTATATTTCTATCTCCTCTTCTAGTCTTTAAGCTTCATTACAATGGGACACAGACCTGAATTTTCTCCTCATTCTGACATTCTGCAGTACCTAGCTGTGCCTGACATTGGATATGCTTTAAAATGCATACTTTTTGGTAGAATGAACAAGTAAATGCAATAGTTGTACACACACACACACACACACACACACACGGACTATGACAGTACAAAGAAGAAAGAGAGTAATTCCAAATGGAGGAATTTGGAAATGCTTTGTGAAAAAAATGGGATTAAAGTTGGGCCTTCCAAGACAGAAAAGTTAGTATCAGATAATAAGGGGCAATGCTATCTTAGAAAAATGGACGGTTTAAACTAATAAGGCATGTAACATGGCTGAAATAGGAAGTTGCCACAAATTCTCAAAATCCCTGAAAGAAACATTCTAAGAATGTCCATAGTCAGGAGAGGCCATTAATATCTGGAATGTGATCATGCACTTGTTTTTAACTCTATGCATTCTAGAGGAATTGGGTCATCAGATTTTATCCATTGGAAGGAAAGGCCACTACAATTCATTCATTTTTTTTTTTTTATAAATCTTTATTGTTCAGATTATTATAGGCATTCCTCTTTTTTTTCCCCCATAGCTCCCCTCCACCTGATTCCCCACCCCACCCCATGCCCTTACCCCCTGCCACTGTCTTCATCCATAGGAGTAAGATTTTTGTCCAATTTCTTCCCGCACCCCTCACACCCGCTTCCCCCTGAGAATTGTCAGTCCACTACCTTTCTATGTCCCTGATTCTATTATATTCACCAGTCCATTCTGTTCTTCAGATTTTTTGTTCACTTGGTTTTTAGATTCACTTGTTGGTAGGTATGTATTTGATGTCATTTTGTTGTTCATAATTTTTATCTTTACCTTTTTCTTCCTCCTCTTCTTAAAGAATACCCTTCAGCATTTCATGTAATCCTGGTTTGGTGGTGATGAACTCCTTTAGCTTTTTCTTGTCTGTGAAGCTCTTTATCTGACCTTCAACTCTGAATGATAGCTTTGCTGGGTAGAGTAATCTTGGTTGTAGGTTCTTGCTGTTCATCACTTTGAATATTTCTTGCCACTCCCTTCTGGCCTGCATAGTTTCTGCCAAGAAATCAGCTGACAGTCATATGGGTACTCCCTTGTAGGTAACTAACCGTTTTTCTCTTGCTGCTTTCAAGATTCTCTCTTTTTCTTTTGCCCTTGGCATTTTAATTATGATGTGTCTTGCTGTGGTCCTCTTTGGATTCCTCTTGTATGCAGTTCTGTGCACTTCCTGGACTTGTAAGTCTATTTCTTTCACCAGGTAGGGAAAGTTTTCTATCATTATTTCTTCTAATAGGTTTTCAATATTTTGCGCTCTCTCTTCTTCAGGCACCACAAAAATTTGGATGTTGGTACACTAAAAGTTGTCCCAGAGGCTCCTTACACTATCTTCATATTTTTGGATTCTTTTTTCTTTTTGTTTTTCTGGTTGGGTGTTTTTTGTTTCCTCATATTTCAGCTCATTGGTTTGATTCTTGGGGTACATTGATCTGCAGTTGAGTTTCTGTATATTCTTTATTTTAGACAGTGTATGCTTCATTTCTGACTTGTCCTTTTCCATTTTTTTTGGCATTCTCATTAAGATCCTTAAAGGTCTCATCAAGTTTCTCAGCGGTTTTTAGAAGATTCTTGAGCAACCTTATAAATGTGGTTCTGAACTCTATGTCATCCAGTAGGGTGCTTTCCTCAATTTCTTTCATTCGTGACATGTTTCTTTGTCTCCATATTTTGGCTGTTTCCCTGTGTTGATGGAGTGGCTTTGTGTGGTAGGTGACCTATAGGGCCCAGTGGCTCAGCCTCCCCAATCACCTGATGTGGACGCTCTTGGTACACCCCTTTATGGGCTGAGTGCAAAGTCTTGGTGTAGTTAAGCCTTGATTGTTGTTGGTGCACTGGGAGGAATTGACCTCCAGGCCAATTGGCTGTGAGGACTCACTGTGTCTATGATGGAAGAACTGCTGCACTGGAGACACGCTTATGGTGCAGGACTTGTTTCAGTGGGGCTTTGGTGTTCACTGAGTCTGCCTCTTGAATGTGTCACTTATGGATGTGAGGAGTTGAAATCTGGTGTCTCACACTGACCACTGGCTTCTAGATCTCCAATGGGGTGCAGGTCAGCTACTGTCTGAGGCCACCCAGCAGGAGCTACAGTGAGAACTACAGTTTTCTCCTCTTTGCTTGGGGTTTGGAGGTTTTGGAGCTGTCCCATCTGGGCTACAAGTTTGCTAGGTTAAGCTGCGACAGGGCAGGCCTTTCTTATGCTAAAGCCGCTGCTTGGAGCTTGAGTGGGTTTGTAGGTTGTGTGGGGCAAGGTCTCAGGGCATCACTAAGCTAGGGCATGGCAAACAGCGATGGCAGCTAGTTAGCCAGCTCTGTGTCTCTGACCATGTCCCTGCATCCCACGCCTCAGCACAGTAAACAATTATTCCTGCTCACAGCTCTGCAAGCAAGCCCCCCTCACTTTCCAACCCGATGGCAGTCCAACTTGTCCCCGTAGGAGTTTGGGTCCCCCGCGTCTCCCCAGAAACTGGATTTCAGAGTAACCAGGGGCTTGTCTCCCTTTGGTTTAAAAAAAGCAACGCCTGCCACCAGCCTGGATCGCGCGCCTCCATACCTCAGCTTTTCAGCACTTGTGCACGTCTCAATGCTCTTTTCTCTTTCCTTCTAGTTGTAGAACTTCCACTCAGCCAGCTTTCCCATGGTTCTGGGTGATGGACATTTTGTCTTTTAGTTGTAGTTTTGAAATTATTGTGCAAGGCAACAGTTTAGGTGTTTACCTACGTCGCCATCTTGGATTCTCCTCCAATTCATTCATTCTTTAAACTATTCTGCCTCTTTCTTTCCCACCCTTCCTTTTGGAGTCAGTGGTCAGAAGATCATAAAGTGGGCACACCATTAAATAGGTTACTGAAATATTTTTTAAATAATTGTTTAGAGATACAGAATTTTCTAAATTCTTCTATTTAGCCAATGAGAGGAGAGGTGTTAGAGAAAAATGTTCAAGTTGAAAAGGAGTTTGTTCAAATACAACAATTCCCTTAGAGGGAAATCTATAACCAACTCCTGGGTGGTAAGAATGCTATATCATGGCTGATACAGACTGAAATAAAAAATAAATCCAAATTATCTACAAGGTAATATATGTGTCAAGAGGAGTGCTTTCAATAAAAGGGATGAATGATGATGTGGTTGGTTCATGATGCAAGATCATGATAACCAGGTGAACATGGGGTGAAGACAGAGGCTGTGATGCAAAAGTAAATTATTTGGAGAGGGAATGTTTCAGTCCTATGCTTCTCAGTCTTTTATGTGCATACGAATCTCCTGGGATCTTGTTAAAAGATAGATTCTATTTGGTAGGTCTGTAATGAGGACAAAGTTTCTGCATTTCTAACAAGCTCCAAGATGATACTGATATGGTTGGTCCATGGGCCCCACCCTGAATACAGAAAGGATGCAGGTGTGTGGAAAATGCAGTTCAGTGGTGAGAAGGAAGACCGGTGATGTGTTGCAGCCTAAAAGAAGGAAGTCTATTTCCTTCATCTTTTCCAGGGAAAATAAAGCAGGTATTGTAGAAATGACATCTTATGAAATAGCCTGGCATTATGCTTCAAACACTGTAGCAACTAATTACCATTTTCTCAAAACTGTATCTGTTTTTCACCTGTGTCACCTGTTCTCTTTAGAGTTCCATGCCTTATATTACTATGAGAATGGAAATCAGAAAGTTGTTTTTCAGTAAGCCATTGTCTATCTCTATGTATAGAAAGGATACAGAAATATAAAACATAATATCTAAATTTATGGTTACTAGATACTTCTTGGCTAATTCATTCCTAGATTCTCTATAAACAATTGTGTCTTAATTTGACTCATTCATTGCAGGGAACTGTATAAGTCAAGGCTTATTGTTATAAACAATCTAAGAAAAGAAAAAGTAATGACTCTGATGCATTTAAGAAAAAATGGCATTCTGTAGTTCAACAGTGAGCAAAGAAATACCGAGGTCTGTGATCTCTCACCATAATACAATGTTCCAGACTCCCCCGTAGTCATCCAGACTATCCTTCACAAGCCTGCTCTTTATGTGCCTCCAAACTTAGTTTCCTGTGGGGGCATCCAGCTGGCCGTGCTGACATGCCTGGCAGGACCCTCGCTCTTGTTTTCCTTAGTACAGTGGTCAGCAAACCGATCCCCAGGATCGGGCCTAAACCAGCAGTAGAACATCCCTCTCACAATCTGGGACTGCTGGCTCTTAATTGCTCGCCTGCCTGCCTGCCTGCCTGCCTGATTGCCCCTAACTGCCCCCCCCGCCACTGGCCTGGTCGCCCCATGCAGCCTGCTGTTCAGTTGTTTGGTCGTCCCTCACTAACCTCCCTGCCAGCCTTGTTGCCCCACCCAGCCTGCTGTTTGGTCATTACTGTGAGGGCATCCTGATCAATTTGCATATTATCCCTTTATTAATATAGACAAGTGAAATGATTAGGGAGGAATGTATTGAAATTCAAAAGTAGGTACCATAACAGGGTGACCATATAATTTGTCAAAAACTGGGATGCTTTTAAGAATGAAAGGAATATAACAGGTATGAGCTGGTTCTAACCTGGACAAACTGAGATGTGTAGTCACCTTACATAGTAGGTGTGGGCCTTGCTGAGACTGGAGCTGGGGCTGGGGTTACTGGATTTAAGACAATTTTGAAGACACACGTTCATGGACCTTTACCCACACATTCTGCATTAACATATCTGAGCTATAATGCACTCATTTTCCTCCTGGCTTGCTCTGCTTATAGTGTTTGTACACTAGTATTCTCATAAATTATGGGATAGGTACACATTCTTATTTTCTCAGCAACCCATTTCCTGTGGGCAGCCCCCATCCTATCACAGGCTCTGGTTTCCCATTGGGTTCAGAGAAGCTAATCTGTCTTTAATTACAACCGTGGCCACAGAGACTGCTTTAGGGATATGCTTGTGATCAAGGCCAGCCATCATGGTAAATCATCTGGGATCATGAATCAGGCAGCCCTGGGATAAGGACACAGTGGGAAAGCTTTGGAAAGATAGAAATAAGTTGGAATCTTGGTTACTCTGTCGAGCCCCCTGATCAAGCATACACCCAACTCCATACTTTCCATTTATTTGAACCAATCAATTTTCTTTTTTGTGAAGGCAGACTCTGTTGTCTTTCCTGTTATTTACAGTGGATCTCATCCCAACTAACACAGCTTCAGTTTCATGGTGCCCCATATATTTGGCCCTATAACTCCCTATATTATGACCTTTGTTTATCTATCATTGCTAGCTGGCCAATCACTTTTATGTTTCTTACTTCAAATTTTAGAAACGAAATTTGTTGACTCAATTTATCTTTTTTTCATCAGGCTCTGGTCATATATTTGCTGTAAATCCATGTCTTGGCTCCCCTAAGTCATGGGGGCTGACCAGGAGTCCCCACTCAAAAGACCTGTATCAGTTTACTTCCCATGGGAATATCTGTAGGACAGGTCTTGAGGCATCTGTATAAGATACAATTTTATACTCTACAATAACTTTATCCTTTTTTTAATCATATCACCTGGATTATTGATATGTTTCCCAGAAATGCTATAGAAATGTTGGTGGCAATGAAAATAGCATCAGATGTTAAACCTATGGTCCGACCAGACCTTGGTTCAGCAACCTCTGTACTTGAGTTCTGGCTAAGAAAGAATTCAGAGACAAAACTCAATCTATAAGAGAAAATTTATTTAGAAAGTTACAGACTCCTGGGTGGTAAGAATGCTTACCACCAGAGGCAGAGGAAATGAGCATTAGAAGAAATGGGCTCAGGAAACAAGTTCTAGGAAGGGCCCTTGGAGCTTAGGAGAGAGAAGGTAGGGTGCCTGGGGGCGGGGAAAGGCTATGGTGTGCTCAGAGGAGAGCTGCCCTGGGCCTTCCATCTTGAGAGTCTTTATCGAGAGCTCTCAGTGTTTCAGGATCTTAATAGAATATTCATCTAACTTCCAGGTGTGTCCTTTCAGGATCATGGTTGCCACTGATTGGTCGGCACCAGGGCAGAGGGTCACTAGTCAATGCAGCTGGTCCTGATGTCAGCCATGGCATCACTTGTCTGGTTTTGTTGCTTTCCTAGGCCTGGAGCTGAATCAAAAATAAGGCCTAGATGTTAGCCCTAGGGGTTAATGCTAAAGGGAGTGGTAATAGAAGGACTCCTGTGGGAGCTGCATGGGGCCACTCTTCCGCCCCTTGTTCCTCCAAGGGGATTTACCGAAGTATGACCAGCAACATGCTAGCGAAGGAAAGGTTACCCCCTAGGGTAGTGAGATCCTTGTTTTCCCAGTTCTGCCCTTTGCTGGACACCCAGGGCTTTCCACTCTGATAACCTTCTATACCTGGCCCATCCCTTCTGTCCATGCCTAACTGCCATCACAGCAATACTTGGACATACTATACCCCCCCTTTTTTTTTTTTATCTTTTAGAAAACACTTACAAAGAAAATGTTTAATATTGAAAAAGTTGCATTTTTATAATTTCATTTTTTCCTTTTGTAATCTTATAATTATTATATGGAACCCATATCTGATAATGGTGATTTTAAAGAGTTCAAAATCATTGCTCCTTAAAGGTAACGTCAACATTTTGTAAGATACAATGCATACTAATTAAAGTTAAGGAGCCCTGGGCAAGAAAATATAAAGACAAGCCCTTTGCTGAAGTTATGCAAAAGTGTATTAAATATTCAAGATTAATTACAATCTAGAGAAAGATTTTTTAAGGGTGCCATTTAAAGTTCGCATAAAAGTTATGCATTTATTATTAAATCAAGCCAATTAGTAACATAGTAAAAGAAGAGTTAATTCTCGTCACTCTAGGTAGTTCTTTTGTTCTGTAAAAATTACTTATAATTGTCCCGGCCAGGTGGCTAAGTTAGTCCTATACACCAAAAAGGCTATGGGTTTGATCCTGGTCAGGGCATGTACAGTGGGCATGTACAGATGATGTTTCTCTCTCAAGTTGATATTTCACTCTTTCTCCTTTCCTCCCCCTCTAAAATCAATAAAAACATATCCAAAGATGAGGATTAAACAAAAATAAAAATAAAATTTAAAAGTAACTTACAACTGCATAATAATTACATGCCAATACCTACAGTTTCACAAAGTAGAAGGTATAAATAACTCTTTGGTATTTATTTATTTTCTAAAACTAATAATATTCCTCCAGAACCCTATCCTGA
The DNA here is from genome assembly GCA_026230045.1 of Corynorhinus townsendii. NCBI lineage: Eukaryota > Metazoa > Chordata > Mammalia > Chiroptera > Vespertilionidae > Corynorhinus > Corynorhinus townsendii. The sequence goes on from JAPDVU010000004.1 coordinate 136,877,211, forward strand.
TGATTTCCACAATGACCAGTTCATTGGTGAGAAATTATAAAATTTTATTTCTTTTGGTAGAAGCAGAAAGCACATCTTTTACTGAACAAGACTCCTGATGTGTAAATGCTTGATTCAAGAATGACCTATCTATGTTAATAGCACTCAGAAAGTTCTGGTTCCCACTCCCCACATTGGCCTGTATTCTTCATTTCAGAACATATGACTTGGCATGTCCCCTGCCTTGTACAGACCTAGACACACAGGGAGCTAATCAAGTCAACTTCTGCCCTTATCCATCTGACACCCTGTGTTGTTTTGGGGCCACTGCCAAGGGGAGACATGCTTTCCTCAGGCTCTAATGTAAAATTACAAATGCAGCCCTGCCTGGGGAGCTCAGCTGGTTGGAGCAAATCCCCTGACCAGGTTAGGTTCCTGGTCAGGGCATATACCTATGTTATGGGTTTGATCCCAATCAGGGTACTTATGGGAGGCAAACAACCAATCAATGTCTCTGTCTCACATAAATGTCTCTCTCTCTCCCTCTTCCCCCCTTCCTCTCTCTCTCTCAAATCAATAAAAAAGTTATCCTCAGGTGAGGATTAAAAATAAAATCACAAATGTATTTCCCCATAGCAACAATAGTCTAAAAGTTCAGAGCATTAAGATTAGGCATTGTGGGTTGGCTTGGGAAACAATTCAGTTACCCCCTATTTTCATACCAACAGGGGAAGAGTAATCTGAATTTCAAACAGTTGAAAGGCAAATGGACTTCAGTGTCATCTTTCCATAATCAGTAAGACATTCAAAGGACAAAAATCACTTTCTCCAAAAAAGAAAGTGGGGCAAATTTCTACTTTCTTACAAGTTAGGAAAGTGAACAGCTTTAGGCCATGCATGGAGTCTAAAGACTTCCTTCCCCTTTGTTTCCATGCCTACTGTGTCTGAAAGAGAATCAGAATTAGAACAAACTCAGTGGTGAAAGAATTCATTATTAAATGGACTAGGGAATACATGATTCAAAGCATGGATCCTGAAAATAAAACATAGCCTGTGAAAGAAACATTTCCCTCAACACCAGTGTTAGAAAACATTTCCAGCAGCTTTCACACATTGAATCTGTAACCACCCTATGAAAGGGATGTGAGCAAGTGAATAGTCATTCAAATAAACAGATTCCGAGTGAGGGTTTATTTCCCAGGGAGGAGAATCTGTGCCCTCCTGTCTTCACTCTACCCCCTGCCTGTCTTGTCATCTTCCTGCCTGCAGGCTCATTTCCTGTGGCTTACCTTCTGGCAGATTGGAAAGCTTTCAAACTGAAGTGTGCACCACAGGAGTGCCCTGCTTGACCACTAACAAAGCGCACCGCACCCTCCCTCCCCCTGCTCCTGGCAGCATTTTCAGCTCATGGGCCCTATATTCAGCCACATAGATGCTGACTATTGGCCAGGCTTATGGGGAGAATTTTTTTTCTTCATGTTTATTTGGAATATTAAGAAGAGAAAAACAAAACAAAACAAACAGAACAAAACCCTCAAGCACTGTGTTCTTCATCATAACACACTGGCAGGATGACTTGTTTTTATTTAATGACTTTATTTATAAACTGCCTCTTTCCTATTAAGATTAGAAAATGGGGCCATGGGAAAAAGAGCTTGAATTTTGGCTTTAAGTTTCTTGGAAGCTTGTTTTTTGGAAAGATGGGATTAGCCAACTTGCGCTACTGGAGTTTCCCTGTTAGATTGTCTACAGTATATTTGTGGGTATTGGCTTAGTATGTTACTCATATTACTGTGTCAAATTCAAAGAGAACTCTTGATCTGAGCTCAGACAGGAGCCTGAAGGATGTATCCAGAGTTGGAGTCTTAGAAGGCTAGTTGTGGTTGGTCTGAAATCCTGTGTTCCATCCAATACCATGCAGTCACTCTTGAGTCTTCGCTTTGCAACTTGCTATGTGGGATAGAAAACTAACAAAAGGAGTCCATGTTCATTTTCTATCCAGTCCTCTTATCTCAGTGAAACTGAGAAGCAGAGGTTCTACCTACAAGTTAACTTTTATAAATAATCTCAATATTAACTATTGGGACAAGAAGAAAAAAAAATCTCTAAATAGTTAATGGCATAAATTTGTCCAAAATTTTGAGTTGCACCATGTATCAAGTGAACATTATCAGCCATTAAAACAATAACCTGTACTTACTATTTACATCCTGTAATAAGAGGACTGAAGGTCAAAATGTTATTTCAATTGAGTTGTAAAAAATAATTCTCCAACAGTGCCAAGTCATCCTAAAGTATTCTTTGGCGTTTGAAAACAAAATAACCAAACTACATATTGAATACCACAATTTGCAACACTAAAGTGAATTATTTTCATTTTAAGTGTTGTGGTGATATTAAGAGGAATCAAACAGAAAAGCAAAATAAAGCTATAAATAGGCTACGTTCAACATTGCTCCCTTCCAGAGAACTCATTAATTCATTAATTCACTGCAACAATACTTATCAAGGCCAGAAGAGATGCTGTAGTATTCATTTGTACATCACTCAGGATGTTCATATTTTTTTCCAGTTTTATTGAGGTATAATTGGTGAATAAAATTGTAATATAAGTATACCATGTGATGATTTGATATATATCCATTGTGAAAGGATTCCTACAATCGAGTTAATTAACATAACCATCACCTCACTTTGGTCCCTTCTTGTGCCTGGATGAGAATGCTTAACATCTAGTCTCAGCAAATTTCAAGTATACAAGAGTTTCCATGCTGTAAACTAAATATCTTCAGATCTTATTTATAACAGAAAGTTTGTACTCTTTGACAGTGTCAAATTCAAAGAGAAATCTGGCTTTAAGGCTAGTTCCCATTTCCCCTTCCCCCCAGCCCCTGGCAACCAACATGCTACTCTATGAGTTTGACTTTTTTTCTTTAGTAAATGATACCGTATCATATTTGTCTTTCTCTGTCTGGCTTATTTCACTTAGCATAATGCCCTCCAGGTTGCCACAAATGGCAGGATTTTCTTCTTTTTAAGGCTGAATAATACTTCATTATGTATGAATACACATTTTATTCCCCCATTGACAGGCTGAAGTTGTTACCACATCTTGACCACTGTGAATAATGCTGCAATGAAGGATGCTCTTGTTGATAATCTTGTCCTATCACTTTCTGCCTCAGGTCACCATTAGCAGCAGGGATGTAGTAGTGAACATTGGAAGTTACCCCCTTAAAGTAATTTAAAAGGATACATTTAAAAAGAATTATGCAACATTGATAGCATCTTAGTTTTTTAAAAAGATTTTACATTGCATATGATGGACATTAGAAACACTTGTTTTTTAATTTTACTCTCCTATTATGGACTAGAGGCCCGGTGCACAAAGTTCATGCACAGGGGAGGGGGGTGTCCTTCAGCCCAGCCTGCACCCTCTCCAATCTGGGACCCCTCAAGTGATGTCTGACTGCCGTTTAGGCCCGATCCCAGTGGGGTCGGGCCTAAACGGGCAGTCGGACAACCCTCTCACAATCCAGGACTGCTGGCTCCCAACTGCTTGCCTGCCTGCCTTCCTTATTGCCCCTAATCACTTCTGCCTGCCAGCCTGATCACCCCCTAATCACTCCCCTGCCAGCCTGATTGATGTCTAACTGCTCCCCTGCCAGCCTGTTTGCCCCCAACTTCCCTCCTCTACCGGCCTGGTCACCCCTAACTACCCTCCCCTGCAGGCTTGATCTCCCCCAACTGCCCTCCCTTGCAGGCCAGGTCCCTACCAACTGCCCTCCACTGCTGGACATCTTGTGGTAGCCATCTTGTGTCCACATGGGGGGGCATGATCTTTGACCACATGGGGGCAGCCATCTTGTGTGTTGGAGTGATGGTCAATCTGCATATTACTCTTTTATTAGATAGGATAGAGGCCTGGTACATGGGTGGGGGCCAGCTGGTTTGCCCTGAAGGGTGTCCCAGATCAGGGTGGGGGTTTCCCTGGGGAATGGGGCAGCCTGGGCGAGGGGCCTGTGGTGGTTTGCAGGCCAGCCACACCCCCTGGCGACCCAAGCAGACGCCCTGGTATCTGGGATTTATTTATCTTCTACAATTGAAACTTTGTAGCCTGGAGCGGAGGCCTGGGCCGGCCAGAGTGTGCAGAAAGCTTGGCTTCCTGCACTACTGGGGAAACCCAAGCCTCCCTCCTGCTCTCTCTGTGGCCGCAGCCATCTTGATTGGGTTAATTTGCATACTTGCTCCTGATTGGCTGGTGGGTATAGCAGAGTGGTGGTTAATTTGCATATTGCTCTTTTATGAGATAGGATATTATGTTATGACCAATTTCTGAAAGCAACCCAAAATTCTTCCTGCAAAACTGCGTGTGGACATTCATTCATTGGTGAGGGCACTCACTGTACCAACCTTTATCTTCTAGTCCTCTGAGAATGCACATGCATGCCAAAGAGGGAGGGTGGGGTGTGTTTTCTCAGTTCGTCTCCAGCAGAGATCAGAAAGAAGTAATTGCTGGAAAGAATTGTGATGCAGGCTGCCCCAGAAAAGCCTATCCCTGGAGTATAGATGTGTACCTAGGAGGAACACACTACTCAAAGAGTTTGGTTTGACTTCTATGAATTGCATATTTTCACTGTTGTGAATTAAGCTATTACTGGCTCATTGTTAGTTTAGTAGCTAACAAATGAGTAGGTGTTTTGAAAGGCAATGCTTAGTAGCATTTAAAATATTATTTTAAAATTGTATTTCCACTGAGATGATTTTCTAATATCTATTTTCAGTAATAACCCATCATGTATATGCAAACATGTCAAAATTAGTGAAATAGGAAATATTGCCATGACATAATTGTATAGAGAAATATTAATAGTTGGTAAACATTGCAGTTTCTATATAGAAATATTACATGGGAGGCTGATCAGCATTTTTATTCATTCAAAATATAGTCATAGCATCCATCCTGTTAAAATTATTTAAATGTAAATCATAGTACATCTATCCACTTCATCTAAATTACATAATTAAAATATGTGGATATCTGGTATGACCTAGTATGCATGTGTATCTCTGTGTGTATATATAAGTATAAATATATATATAAATATATACATATATATACACACACACAACATATACATATACTGATAGAAATATATACTACTGATTATATATAATTTTATAGTCATATATAATTAGCATATAATTATATATACTACTGAGTATATATACATATGTAATATATTGATTATACCTATATATTATATCTGATTGTTCTATATATGTATATATATAAAACATGGAGATATATACTATACAGTATACTCCATATACTGATATATGTAATCAGTAGTTTTCCAATATCTGATAGAATTTCTTATCCTGCTACCATCATGAATTTATCATCATTCCATATTCAAGCAAACAAGCACGTACCTCATTTCTGGGATGTTTAGATTGAGACAGGTGCAATCTCTTTAACTAAGACATTCTATAAACTGAAGGGATGGTTCAGAGGGATCATATAATACTGACTGCATTTGAGCAGAAAATAGCCACAGGTCATTAAGTAAACTTGATTGTACTTGAGTGTGGAATAGCTCCTTCACAGTGAGGGTCAACCGTTCACATGATAACATCAGAATTACCTCCTATAGCATTACACTTGAGGAAAATGTACTTTCTCAAAACATTTTAAATACTTGGATATATATTTTATATACTCACAGGCACACTTGTGCAATATCACTATTTACTAATGCCAATGTTTACTGTGTGTGAGTCTGCTTAAAGAAAATAGTCATAATTTCAACTCAATTGTCAGAGGTCACTTGTAGATAGGGACCAGTTGAGTTACTTTTCCAACCAGCCACAGAATGCAAGCAAGTGCTTGGACTGAATAGGGGCTGCCCGGGCTTTAAGGCTAGTTGCCAGCAGGCTTCAGTGTCCTGTATGGCGGGCCACAGTTTGACTAATGACCTCTGCTAACTGCAAGTCCTATGATGAAAAGCAAAGGCACACTCTGACCACCCTTAAGAGCCTTTTTCTAAATTGGGTTTTTGTGGAATGCCTATGGTGTTATGAAAGTGATGGGATTTGACTTATAGTAGGGTTTTATTAAGTTAGCCCAGCCAGGTTGATTTTCATTGCAAAGATCATGTAACCTATATGCCCAACAAAAATCTGATTAAAATGCTTGATATAGTGACCATACCTTTCAAAATTTTGATAATTATAGAAAGAACACACACTACTTACACTTTTTATAGTGGTTCCAAAGCCATTTTTCTATTGTTTGTGTATTTGATAAGTGAGTAATTCCCTAAATCCCCCCTCAGTGCCCCCCCCCCACACACACACACACACACTCCACTACCTTAGTATTGGAGCAAATTATAAAACTGTGTCCCTTTCTTATCCGGGATATTTACAGACCTTTGGGCCATTGTCTATATTTTATAGGATACAATGCCTGGATCGCTGCCACATGCTCCAATAACTCTCCAGTTATACTGTTTAGAGCTTTCAATGTGTGTGGACCATTCTTTCAATGACCTATCTCTTAATTATTAGACCTACTCTGTCTCCTCCATAAGTATGATCCTGCAGCCTCTCACTTTCAAGGTCATCCCTGAACATCAATATTATCATTAACTATAACCACTCCATAATTTTGCTGCTCATTCTCTCCAGTTCCCTAAATCAAACATAACAGAAATACATTTTTCCTACACTCATGCCCTCACATTCCTTCCTCTCAGTTTCAGTTGTGTGTTCTAGCCTTTTAATCACTCATTTGAAATGGTCCTCAGTTTCTTTGCTCCTCGCTCCTCCCATTTTATTTTCTCAGAAAAATCCCAATGTTGGTTAAGTGCAACAGTTCTCAACGTGCTTCTACTCTCCTCAGGGAGCAGAATGTGGCTGGGAAAACACCAGTCTCAAGGCCCCATGTTCCATCTATATGCTCATGACTCACAAACTTGTATCTCTCGCTCTGTCCTCTCTATGCGGCCTTAGGCCCTACACCCAGCTGCCTGCCTAGTCACAGTCATCACAGTCTCACAGGCATCTGAAGCCTGTGTTCAACCAGACTATTGATCAAAAACAAGTGTTCCTCCCTCAGTTTCCTCCATCCGAGGAAATGTCAGCTTCATTCATCTGTTTGTTCTGGCCAAATCTTAGCTTCATCGTTGACCCTTTCTCCCACCCCTCACATCCCAAATCTGCTAACCAGCAGAGGCCCTACCCTCAGTGTACCCTGAATTCAGTTGTTTCTTCCCATCTCCACCAGATCCTGTTCTGAGCCATTCATTGCATTTATTGCTGCACTAACTTCCCAATTGATCAGCACAGCAGCCAGGGTGATACATTTAAATGAGATATTTTCTTCTCATTTGTTGTAAAATCCAAAGGTTTTATCAGTGGCGTTCTTATTTATAAATTATGGCTTTTGTTTACAGATGATGAAAACAATGCATGTATTCCTATATTGTAAAGAAAACAAAAACAAACATTGTGTAATCCTTTGGTCACTGCAATGACTGCTGCCTTTCAGTCATCACTGTCTAAGGTTGGGACTAAGAAGGGAAGTACTAAGAATAGAGAGGATTTAGTTGTGTTTGCAATATAGTCATAGTTATTTGTTTACACACTCTTCTATTATGGTAAAGAAAGAGAGCTGCTTCAGGTTTTAGCTAGTTGAAATATTAGTAAGGAAAATTCCTATGACAGAGCTTCAGATACCTCTAACCTTTAACAACTCCCATCCAAACTCACTCAACTCTTCTGAAAAGACCCAGATACAAAATATTTCATTGACATTATTAGACACTCTCTAATCTGAACAACCAGCCCCAATCAAGTGTCATCTATTTGCTCAAAACTACCCTTGTGGATTTAACAAGCAAACACTGCCTATCTTCTGGATCTTTCTCTGACACAAATTCTTCTGTTTGTATGGGTTGACTCAAATGTATCTGTTGATCACTTATTCCATATGCCCAAGGAAGGATAATTGGTAAATGAAATTAGCCCCAGCTGTATTAATTTCATGTTTGAATTTCTTATCAGTGTTGTTGATTGAGGATATATTTTCCTATTGATTTGGTCATTTCTCCTTTTTTTAATTGATTTTAGAGAGAGGATGGGAGAGAGAGAAACATTGATCGGTTGCCTCCCATACACATTCCCACCACCAGGGATGAAACCACACACTTGGTATGGGCTCTGACATTTTGGTGCACGGGATGACACTCCAACCAACCGAGCCACACTGGCCAGGGCTATTGTGGAATTTTTATACGGACGTATTATATAGTTATATGCCATTTCCTATTACTTTAAGATTAGGGGTCGAAGATGAGTAATTCAAAAGTGGTAGTTCCATCCTGAGCCCTTTTGCCAAGAGACCAGGATTCTGTATCAGTCAGTCATGGGGTTGGGTATGAAAAATGTGTGTGAAATGGGTATGAAAAATTTGCTTTTAAGCCAGTCAAATGTGCTTTTATTTAAAAAAAAAAAAAAAAAAAGGAAAGAAAAGAAAGGGGCCTAAATAATTAGAAAGCTCATATATAAATACTTACTCCCTGTTATTCTCTATAGAGTTGCTTTAGCCTTACTATCATTCTAGTATTAAAAATTGAAGCCCAGACAGCTGAGTGCCCTTTTGGATGGTGGTGGGGTGGTAGTGGTGGTGGTGGTGGTGTGTGTAATAGATATAATTAAATATCTGTCATTGAATATAATCATTGTAAGATTCCTTAGTATGAGTTCCCTGACCATGAACCCCTGAGACTACTTCAAGTTTCATATCAGCTTCTGTCACAAAGTTCAGCTGCGTCTTTGCACTAAGCCGGTGGCTCTTTCAGTTTTTACTGTAGAATTTTTCATTTGTTCTAATACAACCTGCACTTCTAGTCCCACCAACAAGCACCTCCTCTGTCCTTGTGTCCTGGTTATAACAGAAGATCTTTAGAATGATCATGGCTGCAAAGGCATAGCACCTACACCTCATTAATCCATCATGTTGTAGTGGTTTGGGGATGAGCTTGCTTTGTTTCCCACTATATCTTCAGTCTCTATCCCTGGAAAATCCTCATGGTAGATTTTTATTGGATCAATGAACATTTTTGTTGAGTGAATGGAGTGGGTGAGTGATCCTATACTCATCCTCCAAATATAAGTGATATGACATCATCACAAATAGACGTAATACCAGTCAATTTGTGATAAATGACCAAGAAAATCTCAGAGGAGACAGAAACCAGGTGTAACTGGGAGTGTCTGGAGAGGTTTTATGGAATATGGGTTCTTTCAAGAGACAAAGGTAAACTAAGTGAATATGGACAACATAAATCCAATCAGAATAAGTAGAGACAAAGTGACTGAGTAGGGAGAATGTAAGACATGCTTGAGAAAGATAGACAATAGTGTGGCTCAAACACAGAAGTTAAAATATCAGGACCTCATCATGGAGTGCTAAGTCAGAGAGCAGTCATTTAACTGGGTAGGTAACCAATAGAAAAAACAGCAAGGAGTTTATGAAGTACGTTACAGTCACGTTGAAAACACAAACTTGAATGGCAGCCATAATAAAGTATATGAAAAGAATTACTAATGGATAATAGACATCTTTCTGGCTTGCTTTTACTATTCACAAATGCAGGCACATGAACTCTCTGCTCCTGATTCATTTTCATGAAGGGCTCCAGGCAACCAGACTTTATCTTTCTTGGCCCTCAGGAGAGGGCAAGGTTAATGCTCCATCAAAGGGTCGCAACAGCCAATTGTTTTTGTTCAGAATGGCTTTCAATTTTTATAGGCAAACTTAAATGTATGATTCTTAGAAGAGAATGCTGAAAGAAGGGACATAAGGTGGGAGAAATCTGGCATATTTTAAAGTTTTAGGTTGCAGTTGAATAAAAAGTACTTAGTAAAATTCATTTGCAAATAGAAACATTTACATTACAAAGAATAGTACAAACATATCAAAGTAAATACTGAATTTAATTGGCTCACATGGAAAGAATTACTTAGTAGTAACCATTCAGCTTCATTTGTCATTTGACAAATGCTGAAACTAAAGCAACCACAAATAGTCTAGATAAAGTTTATTTTTGCAGGAAAACTTTCTGGAATGTTCTAGCCCACAGTGGACCCTCAGAACCTCACTCCAAGCTTGAGCCTTTTAACCTACTCAATATTGTTAAGTGTCTTTACTCTTATTAACTAAAGTTAATAATTAAACTGCTGACTTGATGAATATAGTTGCAATACAATTAGCTTTGCATAAATTGCATTTAATTGAATTTGCCACCCTCTTCAACTCAGAATGGATGATTCAATTCATAGTACACATTTCTTTCTTGTGTGTGTGTGTGTTTATTAAAGTTTAGTTGGCATATAAGGTTATGTCCGTTTCAGGTGTACACCATAGTGATTCAACATTTATTTAATTACAATGTGCTCACCACACTTAGTCTAGTAACCGTCTGTCACCATGCAAACTTAGCACAATACTATTGACTGCTTTACCTTTCTCACCTGTACCCACCCCTCTAGCAGCCATCAATTTGTTCTTCATTCCTGTGGGTCTTTTTTGTTTGTTTGTTTTTATTTTTTAAATTCCACATATAAGTGAAATCCTATGGCATTTGTCTTTCTCTGACCTTTTTGTGGGGGGCTGAATTGTCATTTTTTATTGTTCAGTTTATTTTATAATTCTATGCAAACTACCACTCTTCCTGGAGTCCATTTATCAGTTGCATTCCCTGCCTTTTGGTCTGCCATTATTCACTTAAAACATAGATTTATACTTTAAAAAGAAGAGATAAGAAGATGTCTTCCATTGTTTTATTCCTTATGTGCTATCTGCTCTTTTAAAGTTGTGTTTGACCTTGTTATATATGCTAGAGGCGAACATGGGGAATAGATAGTTGGAATCAGACACCTGATTCAATTTATTCTTGTGTTCCCAATGTATGTTCTCCCCAACTGTACTTTGAGGCTAGTACAATTTAGTACAATTATTTTTTTCAGTAAGCATTTTGATCAATGCATTTTATATTTAATTTAATGAGAAAAATATTCTACCTTCAATGAGGTCACAATCTGAGAAGAAAGAGATACAATAATTACTCAGTTAATTAGCTTGATTATAAAATGGAAGCTTCCAGTTAGCAGAATTTCTGTTTAACTGGATTTTCTAATTATCTCAGGATTAACCCATCTGTTCAGCAAAGCTGCTTAGGACAGAGAAGCCTGCATTTTAAACGGCTATTCTCAGAGGTACATGTACACTTATATATAAATAAGAGTTGATAGTTCAAGATATAATTTTAGAGAGGCACCATTTTGCCAACACAAGATAGCATTCCACTGGGGAGATAGTTACAAGAAAAATAAAAAGTAGAGCTCATCTCCTAAATTAGCACCTATCAGTCATCTCCCCACCAGACACTGATATGACCACACCCTGGCACAGCCCCCAATCTGGTGAAGGAATTAAAGTTACAGTACACTATTGAGTGCTACTTGGCATGGAGGAGAGAGCATCTCCTTCCATGTGAGGGTGCAGGGAATGATGTCCAGAGGACACAGAGCAGGCAGGATATTGCTGATGAAGCGAACAGCATGGGGAGCCAATTAGGGCAAGTGCAGGCCATTTCCTTTTGCTGGCTTCCGCAATTCCTAACTAAGTTGGTTTGAATAACTGAAAAAATGTCTTAGTTTTTTTGGGCTGAATTAACAAGCTATCATAGATGGAGTAGCTTATAAACAACAAGCATTTATTTCTCACAGTTCTGGAGTCCGGGAAGCAAAGTGCTGGCAAATTTAGTGTCTGGCAAAAGCCTGTTCCTAGAGAGCTATCTTTTCACTATAGCCTCTAATGGCAAAGGAACCCTTTCCCGGGCTCTTCTATAAGGGGACTCATTCTTCATGAGGATGTGTGGCAGCCTTGTGATCTGGTCATTTCCCAAAGGTCTTACCTTCTACTACCATCTCCTTGGGGGCTTAGGATTTCAACATATGAATTTAGGGGAAACACAAACATTCAGATCATAGCAGATAGTATTATTGGAACTACTCGTTCTATTTTATTTGGGGAATAAATATTTATTCATCTGCAATAAGTCACAAACAGTGTGTCAATTCTATGTAAACCAACCAATAAAGATATTGATTCTTCTCCCCAGTTACAATAGAAGAGATTTCCCTCAGCTACAAGGCCAGACTCTCTCCCTCTCCTTATCTTCAGAGAAACTTTTCTTGAAAACTGTCCCTTTTCTCCCTTGTAGATTGCACTACAAGCTTCTAACCAAACCAATGCCATCAGCCTTTAAACACACTCGAGTCTGCACTATATCAATCTTTAAAAAAAGGCTTCTCCTTTTTATTTTTAATATTATTGAATTTATTGGGGTGACATTGGTTAATAAAATTACATAGGTTTCAGGTATACAATTCTATAATACATCATCTATATATTGCAGTGGTTCTCAACCTTTCTAATGCTGCGACCCTTTAATACAGTTCCTCATGTTGTGGTGACCCCCAACCATAAAATTATTTTCCTTGCTACTTCATAACTGTAATTTTGCTACTGTTTATGAATCGTAATGTCAATATCTGTGTTTTTGTGACCCACAGGTTGAGAACCGCTGCCGTAGAGCCTAAGACTATTGGAAAACACAGATATTGACATTACGATTCATCACAGTAGCAAAATTACAGTTATGAAGTAACAAAGAAAATAATTTTATGGTTGTGGGTCACCACAACATGAGGAACAGTATTAAAGGGTTGCTGCATGAGAACCACTGGTATATTATATTGTGTGTTCACCACCCAGATTCAAGAAAGACAAATGCCATGTTATTTCACGTATATGTGGAATCTATTCAACAAATGCCATGTTATTTCACTTATATGTGGGATCTAACAAGCAAAATAGAAACAGACCCATAGACACAGAGAACAGATTGACAGCTGTTGTGGGGATTGGGGAACTAGGTGAAAAAGGTGAAGGGAGTAAGCAAACAAACAAACAAACAAAAAACCACAGACAACAATAGGGTGGTTATCAGAGGGAAAGGGGGAGTAGAGGTAGGTAGGAGAGGGTGCAGGAGAGATGCATGATGACAGAAGGAGACTTGTCCAACATCAGTCTTGAGTGATATACATTCCTCCACAACCTCTGCTTCCCTTCACCACCAAGACTCCCACAAGAGTTGTCTCCAGAGCCTCACTGCCACTCAATCTTGGCCACTTCACTCTGGCTCCCACCTCCATCGCTCAACCCAACAGCCCTCCTCAAAGGACACTAATGGCCTCTGAGTCTCTTAATAAAATGGAATTTTCTTCTTTTCCTTCTTTCTCCTCTCAGATGCTATAAATCAAATTTTCTTTCTTGAAACAATCTCTTACATTGGATTCCATGGCATCACACTCTTCTTACTTTTCTATTATTTCTTTTGGAATCTGCCTACTCTCATTAATTTTATTTAAAAAAAATATGTTTTTATAGATTTTTTTAGAGAGAGAGTAAGGGAGTAAGGAGATATCAAAACATTGATGAGAAAGAAACATCAATTGGTTGCCTTCTGCACATCCCCTTCTGGGGATGGAGCCTGCAACTTGGGCATGTGCCCTGACTGGGAATTGAATTCGTTGGTACATGGGGTGATGTCATATTGCCCTGGCACTAATTTTCTTTTGTATCCTCATTATCCTTTGTCCAGTTGTGAAGTGAGAGTTCCTGAAGACAGCCATATGTCTTTTCCTCTTTTACTCTTGTTTCCTGCATTAGGCAGTTTCATTCATACCCATGGGTTCCATTTCTGTGCACTCTAAAAACCCCCAAATTTAAATTTTCAGTCAAGGCCTGCTTTTTAATCTATCTAGGTTTATTTAACAGACATCTTGAATGGAACACTTGTAAGACTGAATGTATCTGTCATTCCTCATATCCTAAATCTGGACCATCCCACTGTTTTCTATGCAGGAAATACACAAATGCTTTTCATTTTTAAAACACTTTAGAACAGAGTTTCTCAATCTTTACACTATTGGCATTTTGGGCCAGATAATTCTTTGGGGTGGTCACTCTTGTGCATTATAAGATGGTCACCAGCATCCTTGCCCCAGTTGTAACAACCAAATTGTGTCCAGACATTGCCAAATGTCTCCTGTGGAGGAAAAATCAGCTCTGAGTAAGAACCACTGCTTTACAGGGAAGACAAGACAGCAAGATTCCTTTATTAAAAAATAGAAATCATATTCCAGTTTACATGATGTCACTGGAACAAAAGATATAAGGCAGGAAAATAATAAGAAATCTAATAAGTGAATTATCAGTCCCAATATATGCCTGAAATGAATAATATTACATATAATTTATTAGCCATCATTATTTCTCACATTAGTTACATAGTACTATGAATTTCATAAATTATCTAAAATACTCTTTTTAAAACGTTTTTTTATTGATTTTTAGAGAGGGAGAAAGGGAGACATCAATGTGAGAGCAATACATCATGGGCTGCCTCCTGCACACCCCACACTGGGGATGGAACCTGCAACTGAGACACGAACCCTAATTTGGAATCAAACAAAACATTTTGTGCAAGGGATGATGCCCAATCTACTGAGCCACACCAATCAGGGTTTTCTAAAATACTCTTCACAAAATTTGTTTAAGTAAAGTCTGGCCTTATCCCCTCACACCTGTCAGGAGGGCTATTATCTAAAGAGACAAGACATAACAATGTTGGTGAAGATGTGAAGAAAAGGAAATCCTTATGCACTGTTGGTAAGTGAAGCCTCTATGGAAAACAGTATAGGAGTTCCTTAAAAATTAAAAATAGGACTATCATATGATCTAACATTTTCCCATTTAGGTATATTTCTGAAGGAAATGAAATCACCATCTCAAAGAGATATCTGCACCCCACTATTGTAACATCATTTATAATAGCCAAGACATAGAAACAACCTAGTTGTCCATTGACAGATGAATAGGTAAAGAACATATTCCAGTTACATATGATGGAATATTATTCAGCCATAAAAAAAGAAGGAAATCCTGCCATTTACAACATGGATGGACCATGAGGCCATTATGCTAAGTGAATTAAGTCAGACAGAGAGACAAATAGTATATGATCTCATGCATATGTGAAATCTAAGAAAGAACAAAGTCTTGAAACAAAGAACAGATTGATGTTTGCCAGATGCAGGGGGGTGGGGTGTTGGAGAAATGTATTAGGTAGCAATAAGGTACAAAATTCAATTATAAGATTAATACATTCTGGGGGTATAATGTACAACATGGTGACTATAGATAATAATGCTCTATTGTATATTTGAAAGTTGCTGAGAGAATAGATTATCCAAGTTCTCATCACAAGGGAAAAAAATAACTAAGTATAGTGATGGATGTTAACTGGATTTGTTGTGGTAATACTTTCACAATATATACATGTATCAAATCATTGTGTTATATACCTTAAACTAATACAATGCTATGTGTCAGTCATATCTCAATAAAACTGAGAGGGGAAAAAAGATTTGCTCATTGAGAAACAAGAAACCATATTGGACTTTGCTAGTAGCCCCAGACTATCTCATATCATTTCTTTTCCGCTCCTCCATCTCTAAACCGCAGCCACACTTTTCTTGAACTCACATGCTTTTCCTGTCATCCAGAGTTCTCCTGCCTCGAATGCCCCACCCCTCTCACTTACCCCCTTTCACACTTTGTAACGTAGCTGATGCATCACTTTCCAAAAAGGTCTTGGCTGTACCCCCAAAACCCTCTGTTGTTTCATGCTCTCTCAGAACTGTGCTCCTTTCCTTCTCCTCTACTTACCCAGTTTATTAGTGAGTGTGCACTGGTATGATTATTTATCACACCCAATAAACTTTAAACAAGTAGTAAGGGATAAACTCTGAAACACTGATCCCTTACAGCAACATGCATGATTAAGTTTAGGGAGGCAGGGAGGCAAGGGAGGGAGGGAGGGAAGGAGGAAGGGTACCAGGCACCTAGTCACCAACAGTGCAATCAGCACTGTGCTTTAAAAAATCCTTGTCATATTGGTATTCTCCTATGTTATGCCACACTTCCTACCCATCTTAATTTTAAAATCTTCCACTATTAGCCTCTGAAGTACTGTTTTCCAGAATTGTTAAATTGCTTGGGTTACTATTATACACATTTCAGTTTAAGAAAAATATGTTTAGGTGGCAAATGTATTAATTAATTATTCAAAAGTTTACTTTATCCCACCAAATTTCACCAGGTTTAGACTGAAAATTCTACCTGAGTGGAGTTGGACTAGATCTGCAGTTGGTCATAGTATGTTTCCTTCAGGATCTTCAGAGGAAAGGGCCTATGTCCTCAGAACACCCCAGGACATCTTTTCAGTGAAAAGAACGAAGCCTTGTGTTTTCCATGCTAATAATTAAGGAGTCCTTTTGAGTGGAAGTATTTAGGCCTGAATCCGACAGTTGTTCTGGAAAGACCAAGTGTGGATTTCATATTGGAATGTAATGTTACCTATGAAATTTTCAACCACTTTTAAGATTTTCTTAGTTTTACATCAATTGGAATTTCTTATGAACCTGCTTTCTCCTACATGTCCTACAAACTACAGTAAAAAGATGTGCCTCTGGGTGTTTTCAGACTGTCTGTGGGGAGACAGAGGCTGCATGGACAACTAGAACTTTGTTTGAATGTCTAACCCAGAGTTGAAATAACAAAATCTAAAAGTAAATTGTTTTCTTTGACATGTTTTCATATTTTATGACCTGAGGAGAAATAATGGCAAAATTTGAACATGTTCAAATATTTAAGAACCATGAAATTAGTATCTATTAAAATAACAATGCTTTATTGTAATTTTAAATAATATATGTGCTTTAAAGTATTGTAAAACTTTTTCTATGCTCTCCAAATACATTACCAGTCCACCAATATAATAAAAAGTAAGTATAGTAACAAAATGGTGGAGAGACATTGAGACTTACTGAAGGTCACAGACTCTGAAAGGTTAGAACTGAGAATAAAAAGTGGAAAAATATGTTCTTGATCAACTGGGCTTCATGTTCAAGGTTATGCCCTTTATTTGTCAATAGTTAACTATGATATGCCACGGTTGCTGAGTTTAATACCTTAGAAAACATTTTTTTCCTTCAAATAATAATTATATTTTATATATTAATTTACCATAGCTATATGAAAATAGAATCCTTTGTATGATGACCAGGACAAAATATCCCTTCCCTCCCCCCCAACCCCACACCCCCAGTATTTGTAATGCAAAATATTTTTATTTTTTAAAATAATTAAAATTTAATTTTTAAAGAGTTTCAATTATAGGTGACATTCAATATTATAGTAGTTGAAGTAATATGGAAAATTTTTTAAGTTATTCTAAGGTTATTTCAAAATCAGATTGAAGTGTTGCCGACCAAGGTAGTTAGACACTGTTTATCTATCTCTTTTTTTTTTAAAATAAAATTCTAGTAATTTCAGAGAGGAAGGGAGAGGGATAGAGAGAGAGAAATATTAGTGGTGAGACAGAACCATTGATTGATTGTCTCCTGCATGCCCTACACTGGGGATCAAACCCACAACCTGGGCATGGCCCTGACTGAGAATCGAACTGTGACCTCCTGGTTCATAGGTCAATTCTCAACCACTGAACCACACCAGCGGGGCTGTGTATCTCTCTTAATGTTTGGATTCTCTCTTCTGATTTCTATGGTGTGAAAGAGATGGGATTGTCCAGTGCCTTCCCAAGGAAAAAAGAATCCAAGAATATTAATATATTTATACTTAAGGCTCATAGTATTTTCTACAGTTATAAATGTACTTTAACAAATATTCAAAAATAAAGGCATTCCTTGCTTTGCATATAATTGATGGATCAGTGTTATTGATTGTCCTACTTACAAGGACAGCTGGTTTTTATTATTTAAAAGAGTGGGGCATAAAGTAATTTTTATTGTTCTTTTTAAGTGTATTGTGGCTTCAGTTGCCCATGGAGGCACCTGCTACTCTGGGATGTCACAGCACTTCCAGTAAATCAGGCACAGTGTTATGAAGACCGAACTTGAGGGTTCTGGATGGCTGCCCAGATGCTTCTTCTCCCTATTTAGACTATAATAGTGACCTCCAAACAGTGCCTTCTCTTTTACCTCTCACAATGCACATGATCTTGCGCATTACTTGTGGTTCAGTTAAGTGTATGTGGAGGGGGTAGGATATATTGTGAATTCTTGCAGATTTCCTCAGTGGCTTCATAGTCTTAGTCTGTGGTGATAGGAAATGGAGAATCAAAGATGATTTTATTGATTCACTCAACAGTTCTGCAGAAGGTATTTTGTGCAAGCCTGTTCTGGGTAAGATTTTGAAATGTAAGTGTCTTGATCTTACAGATCAAGTTTTGCCATAATAAAGGGGTGGAGCTGACTCAGGCTAGAAATCTACAAATTACAATAAGCTATTTAGAAGCTAATAACTACAGAAGAATCACAGCAGCAGCAGAAGGATCCCTGCCAAGATTTTCTTTGACCATGAGTCTCAGACTTGAGCAAGCAATCAGAGTCACAGGAGGGCTTGGTAGAACTGATTGCTGAGCCCCACCCCAGAGTTTCCAATTAGGAGGTCTGGGGGCAGGGGTTGGTAGGAACCAGAGTACACGTGTTTCAAACGGACAACCAATTATTATAGGAACCATGTTTTGAGAACCACTGCCTTAGATGGTAGCATCTGAGACCAAGTATCCGTGACCTACATCAAGGAGCAGAAATAACTTTCACTTTAAGGATAATTGTAACTTAGCAAGACTTTAAGTAAGACCTGACCATGTTTGCTGGTTTTGTATATTTTGCCTTCTTTCAGCCAATTTGTTCATATCTACTGTTGACAGGCTTCAGAAATAAGTTTAGAAGCTGGAAGCAGAATTGAAAAGTTTTGTTTCATTGTTCAATAAAGCTGTTGGGTAATTTATTCTTCAATAAAGAAACATTTGCATATCCAGATTGATTTAATAGCCTCATTGGCCAGCCAGAGAACCTTGTCCTTTGAGAAACATTGACAAGTAGGTGTATTATTGTTGTTATTATTATTAGTTTTTAAGGAAATATAAAATAAATATTTCTAGAAAATTCTAATTAATTTTTTTTTAAGTTAATGCTATTATAAAGTCATGAAGAACACTATTAACTATTATGTGTCCTAAGAAAATCAGTCTCTTTCCAAGGGGAAAAGCAAACTAACAAATAACAAAGAACTAAAAACAGACAAATCTGACAATTCTAAGATAAAGTCAAAATTAGATTGTTGACGCAAACACTGCTTGGGACAAAGTTAAACAGGCACCAAACCTTTAGTCAAGGCTATTGCTATAGGTGAGAGAGGCCAGAACTCAGTCTGAGCTAGCCTCTGCTGAATTATAGGACAGGAAAATTTTCAAGAGTTGGGATGTGAGAGTCTATGTGTCACCTGTGTTTGCTAGTTGGCTTTACCAAAAGGAAAAGTAAACATTCTATCATCATGAATGGAAGTACACAGTTTTATAACTTGGAGTAAGGCCTCTAGAAGTTAAGTTTCTATCCTCCAACAGTGATTGGGAGAGAAAGGCATCATCTTCTTCAGTGATTACATTTCAAAGAGATGACTCCTGGGTCCTTCAGAAAAACAACCCTGGGTTATAGAACTGGCAAATGGCTTTAAAAAGATTTACATCTCAATGAGGAAGAGGAAGGATTTATAATTACAGGTTTTCTAAAGTAGATGCTCTAAGAAATTGGGAGTTAGGTGCCTAGATTGGGAAGAAGCCTGGCTGAAGTTTAATCAAGTTGAGGGCAACATTGAGGTAATCTTAGTCAAAACTTTGTTTTTTTTTATGTAGTTTTAATCACAGAAACAACATGTGGCCTAAACACACTTGGGAATAAACTAACAAATCAGACATTGTTGAGGTGCCATGCCTGGTGGATGAAAACATCCAGTTCTTACCTGCATGATAATGAATTGAAATAAAGAGGAGACCTCGCCTGTTGACCACACACTGCCTGAATGAAATACTGGACAGGAACAGGGTAGAGCAAAGAGGGAACCACGGGAACTATCTTTTTCATTTTGTTTAAGTCTATGATGTTAAGTCCCCATGCTTGACAATGTCTTGGATACTTCACACAAGGTTTGTTACTCCCAAGCATATGGCAGCCATCATTGTTGGTACCTAGTACCATCACCCAAGGTGAGTAGGCCCTTCTTGCTGTGCCTCTGCACCAATCCTCTAAATTCCTCAATTTAAAGCTACTACTTCAAAACCTGCCCTATGAAAAGTACTATAACCATGTAAGTGGGTTCTAAATCATATTTTCAGTTGAATTACTTTGACTCATATGACCTCAATATTCTCCTCTGATTTTTAGATGAGTAAACTGAGGCTGAGAGGAGAAATCTATAATAATAAAAGCGTAACATGCTAATTAGATCGGAGTCCTTCCAGATGACCTTCTGGACGAACCAGGGGCTGTGAGGGAAGCTGGAGTCCTGGTGCCTGCTGGCAGCCGGAGGGAAGCCGGTGCCAATAGCCTGGGGATGGAAGGCCTACTCTTGCATGAATCTCATGCATCAGGCCTCTAGCATTATTACATAAAATGAAATTAGGCTAGTAAGGTGATAATGTTCTAGACATCTGTTCCTAGAACAATGAATGACCACTATTAAGAACACTTAACAAGACTTCAGTTAGATATAACACAGGAGGGCAGGGACCTGGGGTCTAATTAGTATTTTTCCCCTTACCATGTAATTGCAGATAAATTCATTGACCTGATGAACCTAGATTTCGTATCTAACAGGGGCTTGGTCAGATAAGATGATGTCAACGTTCTTTGGAGTTCTGGCATTATGATTCCTTCCAGGGGCCGGGGGAGGGGGTTAGCAAGGTATACTTGATGTTCTGTTTAAAGGATGGAATGCTGTGGGGTGGGAATCCACAGTTCCTGAGATATGTACTCTTTACCCACAGTGTGAGTCCTGCTTCTGACTAGAAATAAACCTACAAGACAGACATTGTTGAGGTGCCATGCCTGGTGGACGAGAACATCCAGTTCTCATCCAGTTTGATTTAATGATGCTTTAATTTCATTGCATGTGTCAAGGCTTGTGGAAAACAAATCTATTTATGTAGCATAAACTCCAGTTAAGTATTACCACAAACATTTTGGTGTTATAGTAGTTTCTATGATAGAAGAAAATTAAGAGTAATAGCTACAAATTTTCCATATAAGAAATTTGACATTTTATACAGCTTGAAATAAATAGTTCTCAGGATCAGATGAAAGAATTTTGTTTTGTAAAATGTGCCATTTGATACAATTGCTTTGCTTATAATATCTTTGCAGCAACTATATCTCAACTTGAGGATATCTTTTTCATTTTGTTTAAATGGACATCCTTCTATAGAAAATTCATTGGTCCAGATATTAAATACATTCAAAATTAACATCCCTCCATAGAAAATTTATTGATCCAGATATTAGATGTATTTAAAATTAATCACATAATATAATGGGAGGTATTTTGCTAGACAAAAAAAATCAAAATTTCAAAGCCAATTAAAATTCAAGGGAAGATTATAGAAATAGGATTTGATGCTTAAGAACAGAAACTTGTCATAAATTTTTTGGGGGCAACTATGATAGTTCTAGTGATCTAATCAATAAGTTAGAATGGAAAAATCAGAAATCATGATTCTATTACCTTTGAAAGTAGTATTTATTCAGTGACTGTACAGTGTTTAACATCACAAACTTTTCCCCACTGTTTATCAACTCAGTCATGCATCTTAGAGATGATAATGTGACCCTTAGGGACAGAGCTTGCCAGGAATTGGTGATCATTGGTAGGCATGTGTTCTGCAACTATCTCAATTTTGTGCTCAAAGTTTCATGTACTATCCATCAGGCAACAGATACAGAGAAATCCCCATGTAAGTAAGATGTGTTTTAAGCTTTTTCCATTTTGGTCATTGATAATTATTCCCATTGGAAAGCTGGAACCTAGTACTGTTGGCTGGATGGGAAAGCTCTATAATGTTACAACCTGAAGAGAGAAGGACATTGTTATGTTGCATAGGTCTACTCTGAGTCCCAACTCACATTTCTAGTTTACATAGATTCTCTCCTGCTATCTAAACCCCACTATCTAAACCCTGATTTGCTAACCATGTGGACCAAGTAACTTTTAATTCCTTTCACTTCAGATGATTTCATTTATTTATTTTTATTTACATATTTCTTTTCAAATTCAAGCTCCAACCAAACATTCTTACCTCACAGCATTTTTGTACTCCTGCTTTTGCCAGCAGACATATATTCCAAATTAATAATCATTTCCTAGACTGAAAGCAAAGCCTTATGGATGTTTTTAAATAATATTTTACTCCAGCTCCTACAGATTGCAGAGAATTATTTTTGCTCCAATACAGCATCTGTGTTTCATGTGCCTCTTTTGCCTGGCAAGGCCTGAAAAATAACAGATCTTATTTTCAAGTTTCTTTTCCCCACCATTAACCTGTGTTTTTGTTGTTGTTGTTGTTGGTGGTGGTGGTGGTAATGATGGTGGGGTATGTGTGTGTATGTGTCTGTGTGTGTATGTTTAATAAATACTAAAAACACAATTTTTCCAAGTCACAAACATTATAAGTTTGAATAGATCTAGAAACACCCAGGTCATGCGATTTCAGTAGAAGATATCATAGGTTCACTAGCAATTTATTTCTTAAATAAGGCATTTGACAAATGGTAAGTACATGTGTTTGGTTTGACCAAATTTCAATCCCAGAAGGTGACATTTTGCTGTTTTATCTGGACATTCTAGGCTAATGCTTCCATTTAGAAGTCAAGATGAATATAGCTAACCTAATGCAAATTAAAAAACAGCTTTAGCCCTAGCCGGTTTGGCTCAGTGAATAGCATGTTGGCCTGCGGACTGAAAGGTCCCAGGTTCTATTCCAGTCAAGGGCATGTACCTTGGTTGCGTGCACATCCCCACTAGGAGGTGTGTAGGAAGCAGCTGATCAATGTTTCTCTCTCATCAATGTTTCTAACTCTCTATCCCTCTCCTTTCCTCTCTGTAAAAAATCAATAAAATATATTTTTTAAAAAATAACAGCTTTAATCACAACTTTTCCATAGATTGTTGTACATGGTCATCTTCAGTATTTAGATGGGGAAAATGTTTTCATTTCCCCAACCACTCTGGTCCATATTTAGTTTCTGCAACTTCATAAGCAATTGGTTACATGAGACCTAGGTTTTTCTTAGCAGGGTGACATCAGGGAAGTTTCTTACATGTCCTGGGCTTCAAGGTTTACCTCAAATCTGTGAAGCCTTCGAAGCTCTTTTGGATTCTACTACTCCAGGACATGGCAATAATTTAAAAATCAAATCCCTATACAGCCCAGCCAGTGTGGTTCAGTGGTTGAGCATCAACCTATAAACCATGAGGTCACGGTTTGATTCCTGATCAGGGCATATTCCCTGGGTTGTGGGCTTGATCCCCAGTGTGGGACATGCAGGAGGCAGCCAATGATTCTCTCTCATCATTGATGTTTCTATCTCTCTCTCCTTCTCCCTTCCTCTCTGAAATCAATAAAAATATCTTTTAAAAAAAAACAAATCCCTCTGCAAGTCTTAGAGAAGTAGATAAGTACACACATGGATACGCTTGTAGCTTTATGTTCTTTTAAATCTGCAGTTACACATTCACCAGTCCTAAAATTTGATGATGAAATCTAAGCACACCATGCAAATAGACATTGTAGTAATTTGTTAGCAAGGCAGCTGGTGGGATTCTACCCCAAGAAGTTAGGCTCCTCCAAGAAGGAGAGGTCTTCTGGCTATATTGGTTGGCTCCTCATTTTTTATTGTTGTTTGTTTTTATTCTTCTTTGGATCTCAGTCTACCTCCACTGTTCAGTTTTTATCCCCAGTGAAAAGCTTTGTGTATGGTTTTGGTTTGTTCCCATCAGTCACTCAGAAGAAAAGATACCCAAAGGCAAGGACATCAATCACCTTTGTGAAGGTCCCTGGGAAGTCGTAATTTATGTGTTGGTAGTGGATGTATTCCACTCTTTACAGGGCAGAACTGCTAGACTGGGAACGTGGTTAGCAAAACAGCCATCATTAACCTTATAGCTTTCCCAATGAGAAAGGCATTGCAAACTGGCCAAGGCCAGTCGCAATTTCAGAGCATAAAAGGGGCTCCACACAGGGTAAAGCAGGTTATCAGGGTCTTGGCACAGGTTTAGAGTAATTTTCTCTAAACAGTTACCCTCAAAGAAATGGAAATCAGTAAAATGGTCTTAATAAAATGGCTAGAGAAGCCCAAATCTTATCATATATTCCTTCATGTTTTATATAAAGAGGGTTTTGTTTGTTTTAGAAAACTCTTGACTGGCTTATTTCAGTCTGATTTTATTTTTACTAGCATCATTTCCCTTAGCTGCTAAGAGTAAAGTAAAAAAAATCACTAAATTGTATTTGTTAGGGTATTAAAATTACATGATAGGTTCTTTCTGAATGGGGTGGCTCTGCATAGATGATTTAACAATAAATGTTTCTCAAAAAACTCCATCCCAACAAGAAAAGGAATGTTATTGAGCAAGAACCAAAGATCTAGGGATGGAGAGAGCGCTGGGGAGAGTGCAGGTATGGAAAGTGAGTCCAGGTAAAGGATGCTTAACCTCATGTGCCCTCTCACCAGGGACTGATGACTTCCTGCCTTACAAATGCTTACAGACTATGATGAAAGGTGGTGGTGTTTCTGTCCATCATTTTTGCTATGTATTTCAGTATTCATTTAAAAATATAGTTAAAATAAAACTAGGAGAATTATGGTGCTAGAAATCCAATAGTGGTTCCATGGGAAATTAGCTTAGATAGGACACCACATCATAGATCTGGTTCACAATGTGGATCCAGAAACTTTATTTTCACATTACATTTTATGTGGTTAGACTTATCAGAATAGCCTCTTACCTCAGTTTCCATATTTGAAGGAAAAAGTAAAAATTGTATTTGGCTTAGAATGTTGTGAAGATAAAAATTGTTAGAACATTGCTTGTTACCAATCATGCAACAAATGTTAGTTGTCTTAGTTTTATTTGAATTCTCAGCAGACATATGTTAGCTTATCAATTTATGAACTATATTAGAGGCCCATTGCACAATATTCGTGCAAGAATAGGCCCTTGGCTTCTCTACCAGCTTCCTGGGAGCCAGCAAGTCCCCACTCCCCAGCTGCCTGGGAGCCAGCAAGTCCCCGTTCCCTGGCCGCCTGGGAGCCAGCAAGTCCCCATTCCCTGGCCGTCCAGGAGCCAGCACATCCTCCCTTCTGTCTGGAGTACCACTCCAGTAGCTCCCTTCACAGCCCCCCTTCCCCTCATAGCAGGCTTCATATCGCTCTGCACCTGCATATGCAAATTAACCTCCATCTTTGTTGGGTTAATTTGCATACTCACTGATTGGCTGTGGGCGTAACAGAGTGATGATTAATTTGCATGTATCTCTTTTATTAGGTAAGGTGTTTCAGGGGGTGAGAATTATTTTCTCCTTTTGGAATATTTTGGTCAGGGCATCAACATAATTGGCAAGCTGCATTAGTTTTGAGAATATTCTTTCACTAGAGGCCCGGTGCACAAAATTCATGCACAGGGGTGGGGGAGGTGTGTCCCTCAGCTCAGCCTGCACCCTCTCCAATCTGGGATCCCTCTCACAATCCAGGACTGCTGACTCACAACCGATCACCTGCCTGCCTGCCTGATTGCCCCTAACCCCTTCTGCCTGCCAGCCTGATCACCCCCTAACCACTCCCCTGCCAGCCTGATTGCCCCTAACTGCCCTCCCCTGCCAGTCTGGGTCCCCCCTAACTGTCCTGTGCAGCCTGGGTCCCCCCTAACTGTCCTCCTGTGCAAGATTTGTCACCCCCAATTGCCCTCCTCTGCTGGCCCGGTCACCCCTAACTGCCCTCCCCTGCAGGCCTGATCGCCCCCAACTCCCCTCCCTTGCAGGCCTGGTACCTCCCAACTTCCCTCCCCTGCTGGCCTGATTGACCACAACTGCCCTCCCCTGTGGGCCATCTTGTGATGGCCATCTTGTGTCCACATGGGGGCAGCCATCTGTGACCACATGGGAGCGGCCATCTTGTGTGTTGGAGTGATGGTCAATTTGCATATTACCTCTTTATTATATAGGATGAGAGAAAAAAAGTGGAAGAAAAGTTCTGAGCGGTTGTGGTAGATATCTGACTTGGGCTCTAAAGAATCTGCTAAACTACCTGCCACCCCATCCCAGTGTACCATAGAGAGTTTTTCAAGCAGTCAGCAGGACTGTCTCTCAACCCTGTTTGATTGTTGAACTACCGTGTCTTATTTTCTAGTTTTGAATGTGGCAATCTTCCATTTATTCATATTCTTTTGTTTGCTTTTGCCATTGTTTATGTTAGTGTTCATTCACATGAAATAGGATCCCTTTCTGCCTAAAGGTGAGAGAGTCCAGCAACTTAAGAATATTCCTGAAAAAAGGTTATTGCTCATTTTATTGTCATGTTTTAGAGTTATCTAGGGCCTTCAGTACCAGCATTTAATTGGTCCACATCAGCACTGATGGAATCAGCAGGAGATGAATGCTTAGGAAGTTAGAGACATGAGAACCACGGCCAGGTCTGCCACAATTATAGCCATGCCTGTGGGAAAATCTAGCCTCTTATCTTCCTTGCAATGAGACAATGAGAGAAGACGATTTATCCCAAGAGTGCCTGAACATTACCTAAAGAGACTGTTTAAATTATTGAATCAGAACAAGCTTTAATGTATAGTGATTATTTAGTTAAATTCTTATCACACACACCAGCTGGTGAGGACAAGATCAGGTAAGGGCAAAATTTTAAATGCTCTATTTTGTCTGGACATTAATTGCAATATAAGATGAATCTCATTCCTTCTCTTAAAAAATTGCATGTGAGGATGAAAGGACCTTTAAGCATCTGGTAAGAGAAGCAGGGTCAGTGTGATCAGACAGGCAGGATCACAGAGGAGACCCAGTTGGCTCAAGGCTGCAGGGGAGGGCAGAGGGAAGATCGCACAGAGCCTGTAGGTCATGCTTAGACTGTCCTCTTTATCTTAAGAACAGTAGAAAGTCAAAAAATTTAAGCAAGGAAGCAGGTTTTGTTTTTTTTTTTTTTAATCACTATGGTTTCTATGTGAAGAATAGATTTAAGGACAGACTGATTTAGCTGTGGACCCATTCGGGATACTTGTCCTTTCAACCATGATGGAGCCAGTATGTACAGACAAGTGGGTAGATTTCAGAAGACTTTTGGGGAATCACTAGTATGTGTAACTCCTGTTTGCTTGTTTTTACACACGTATTTTTCCACCTGTGAATAGATCAATATATACTATCTTAGTCAATTTGGCTGCTGTAACTAAGTACCCTGGACTGGGTGCTTTATAAAGAACAGAAATTCATTTCTCACAGTTCTGGAGACTGGAAGTCCACGATCAAGACAACAGCAGATTGGATGACTGGTGAGAGAGCCCGCTTCCTAGATGGCTCTCTTTTCTCTTTAAACTCACATGCTGGAAGGGGCAAGCTAGCTGTCCAGGCCTCTTTTAAAAGGGCACTAATCCCATTCAGGAGGACTCCACATTTATGACCTAATCACCTCCCAAAGGCCCCACCTCCTAATCCCATCACCTTGGGGGTTTGGATTTCAACATAGAATGGGGGGGGGGAGGGCACAAACATTCAGTCCATAGCATAATTACATATGTGTGTATAGAGAATATGCATATATTTATGGACATACTTAGGAAAAAATATGTGAAAACAAATAACATGAAAATGTTTAAAGTGAATATATTCAGTGTGGTAGGATTTTGGAGACATTTTTCTCTCATTCTTTACCTCTTTTCTTTTCCTTATATTCTAATATACATTCAATGCAAAATATATATATTATACACTGAGTGGCCATATTATTATGATCTCTGAACAAATAATAGTCTGGCCACTCAGTATATATCCTATATAATAAAAGGCTAATATGCAAATTGTCCCCTCAAACAGTAGTTCCAACAGCAGGCAGGCCAGTCAACTGCCCATGTCCCCTCCACCTGGCCAGGCTGGCCAGACCCCACCCATGCATGAATTCATGCACCGGGCCTCTAGTATATATATACTATATATATACTATATATATACTATATATGTATATGTGTGCACAAAATTCGTGCACAGGGAGTGTGTCCCTCAGCCCAGCCTGCACCCTCTCCAATCTGGGACCCCTTGAGGGAAGTCCGACTGCCCGTTTAGGCCCGATCCTGGTAGGACATCCCTCTCAAAATCCAGGACTGCTAGCTCCCAACTGCTCACCTGCCAGCCTTCCTGATTGCCTCTAACTTCTTCTACCTGCCAGCCTGATCACCTCCTAACCACTCCCCTGCCAGCCTGATCGCCCCTAATTGCCCTCCCCTGCAGGCCTGGATCCCCCCCAACTTCCCTCCCTTGCCAGCCCAGTCACCCCTAACTTCCCTCCCTGCCAGGCCTGGTCCCTCCAAACTGCCTGCCCCTGCTGGCCATCTTGTGGTGGCCATATTGTATCCACATGGGGGCAGCCATCTTTGACCACATGGGGGCAGCCATCTTGTGTGTTTGAATGACAGTCAATTTGCATATTACTCTTTTATTAGAAAGGATAGAGGATTGGTGCATGGGTAGGGGCCAGCTGGTTTGCTCTGAAGGGTGTCCCAGATCAGATTGGGGATTCTCTTGGGGCATGGGGCAGCCTGGGCAAGGGGCCTGTGGTGGTTTGCAGGCTGGCCATGTCCCCCAGCAACCCAAGCAGAGGCCCTGGTATATGGGATTTATTTATCTTCTATAATTGAAACTTTGTAGCCTTGAGTGGAAGCCAGGGCCGGCCAGAGTGGGCAGGAAGCTTGGCTTCCTCCATTGCCAGGGAAACCCAAGCCTCCTGCTTGCTCTGTGGCTAAAGCCATATTAGTTGGGTTAATTTGCATACTCGCTCCTGATTGTTTGGTGGGCGTGGCTGGTGGGTGTGGCTTGTGGGTGTAGCAGAGATATGGTCAATTTGCATGTTTCTCTTTTATTAGTGTAGATACACTGAGTGGCCAGATTATTATGTTTTCAGAAATCATAATAATCTAGCCACTCGGTGTATATTATATGTATACTTGAGGCCCAGTGCACGAAATTTGTGCATGGGGTGGACACTCAGCCCAGCCTGCACCCTATCCAATCTGGGATGCCTGAAGAGATGTCTGACTGGGCAGTCAGTCAGACATCCCTCTCACAATCCAGGACTGCTGGCTCCCAACCACTCACCTGCCTGCCTGCCTGCCTGCCTGATTGCCCCCTAACCACTCCCCTGCCAGGCTGATTGACTCGTAACTGCTCTCTCGCTGGCCTGATTGCCCCTAACTGCCCACCCCTAATGGCCTAGTCATCCCTAAGTGCCCTCCTCTACTGGCCTGGTCGCCCCTAACTGCCCTCCCCCGCTGGCCCAGTCACCCCTAATTTCCCTCCCCTGCCAGCCTGGTCACCCCTAACTGCCCTCCCCTACTGGCCTGATTGCCCACAACTGCCTTCCCCTGCTGGCCATCTTGTAATGGCCATCTTGTGTCCACATGGGGGCAGCCATCTTTGACCACATGGGGGTGGTCATCTTGTGTGTTGGAGTGATGGTCAATTTGTATATTACCTCTTTATTACATAGAATTCATTGTGCAATATATATATATTTAAATAAAGATAATATATGAATGGAATATTATTGAAATCCAATTATAAATAAGGCTAGTATCAAGATAATTATTAAGTAATTTAATACAAAAACTTTTCCCACTACTCCAATATGATAAGTGCTTTTAACATAAAAAACAATTTTGTTTTTAAAAAGGCTCTCTCAATTTGTTGTGGATTCTCTCAATTTTTTTCATGAATTATGCATAGCTCTTAAAAAATAAGAAGGTAGCAATTAATAATGTGGTTGATTTAATTAAAATCCCTTTGCCATTAAATGGCACTAGAATTCAATACTGCAACTGTTTTAAAATTAAACTAATGTTGGTGACCTGCAAATGAAGTGTGAGATGCAGTATTTTTATTTTCTCATCTTCTATGTTTCTGAAGATGCAAATCATCTCTTTTTTCTGTTTTGTCATTTTATTCTATAAACATAACTAGAGGCCTGGTGCACAAAATTTGTGTATTCAGGGAGGGGTCTCTCAGTCCGGCCTATAACCTCTTGCAGTCCAAGAACCCTTGCATGAGGAGCATGCCTAAGCCTACAATTGGACATCCTTAGCTCTGCCACAGAGGCGGTAGAGGCTCCCACCACCACTGCTGCACTCGCCAGCTGTGAGCCCAGCTTCTGGCTGAGTGGCGCTCCTCCTGTGGGAGTGCACTGACTACCAGGGGTAGCTCCTGCATTGAGCATCTTCCCCCTGGTGGTCAGTGTGCATCACAGCAACCAGTTGTTCAGCCGTTCGGTCGACTTGCATATTAGCCTTTTATTATATAGGATGTTTAAGAGGATTATCTCCAGATTGCTGGATTGGAATCAGAGTTTCAAATAAAATTTAAAATTTTATCTGGAAAAATTTTCTATTTTCAATTTAAGGGGTTTTGTTGTTGTTGCTTTTTAAGATTGTCTGACTGCATAAGAATCTAGGGCATTTTTACTGAAGGTTTGGGTGCTATATAAGCATTAACCAATCCTAAGTGAAAACAAATCAATTATATTTATTTGTGTACTCCTTATTGCTTAGTAATAGATAATCAATCCTTATTAGAAACTAGTGGCCCAGTGCACACAATTCGTGCACACCGGGGGGGGGAGGGGGTGTCCCTCCGCCTGGCCTGCACCCTCTCCAATCTGGGACCCCTCGAAAGATGTCCTACTGCTGATTTACAGGGATTGGGCCTAAACTGGCAGTCGGACATGCCTCTCACAATCCAGGACTGTTGGCTCCTAACCGCTCACCTGCCTGCCTGCCTGATTGCCCCTAACCACTCTGCATGCTGACCTACTCATCCCCAACTGCCCCCCGCTGCCGGCCTGCTCACCCCCAAATGCGCCCCCCTACCAGCCTGATCACCCCCAACTGCCCCACCTGCCAGTGTGCTCACCCCCAACTGCCCCCCCACCCCTTGCCAGCCTACTCACCCCCAACTACACCCCTGCTGGCCTGCTCACTCCAAACTGCCCCCCCCCGCTGTCCCAGTCACCTCCAACTGAACCCCACTGATGTCCTGCTTACCCCCAACATCCCTGTCCCCCACCAGCCTGATCACTCACAACTGCGGTCCCATCCTGGCCTAATCACCCATAACTGCCCTCCCCTCTTGGTCTCTAACTGCCTCTACCTTGGCCCCACCACCATGGGTTTGTCCAAAAGAACGTCCAGAAGGTCTCCTGGAAGGTCTCCCAGTCTAATTAGCATATTACCTTTTGATTAATATAGAGGCCTAGTGCATGGGTGGAGGCTGGCTGGTTTGCCCTGAAGGGTGTCCCGGATCCCCTTCAAGGGTGGGGTTTCCCTTGGGGCATGGGGTGGCCTGGGCAAGGGGCCTGTGGTGGTTTGCAGGCTGGCCACACCTCCATGGGGTGAGGGTCCCCGCTGGGGGTGTGTGGCCAGCCTGGGTGAGGGGCTGAAGGCTGTTTTCAAGCTGGCTAAGCCCCCCAGCAGGGACCCTCACCCCATGGGGTTCTGGCCAGCCTGGGTGAGGGGCTGAGGGCTGTTTTCAGGCTTGCCACACCCTCTTCAGGGTGGGGGTCCCTGCTGGGGTGCCTGGCCAGCCTGGCTGATGGCTGTTTGCAGGCTAGGCATGCCCCTGGGCGACTTAAGCTCCCAGGCCCCCAGCCCCTCCTGTTTTTTTGTTTTGTTTTGTTTTGTTTTAGCACCGCCTTGAGCGGAGGCCAGGGCCAGCTGGAAGCAGGTATCTGGGTTTTATTTATCTTCTATAATTGAAACTTTGTAGCCTTGAGCAGAGGCCAGGGCCGGCCAGGGCAGGTGGGAAGCTTGGCTTCCTCCATCACCAGGGGCAACCCAAACCTCCTGCTTCTCCAGCTCCATGGCTGCTGCTATCTTTGTTGGGTTAATTTGCATACTTGCTCCTGATTGGCTGGTGGGCATGGGTGGTGGGTGTAGCAGAGGTATGGTCAATTTGCATGTTTTTCTTTTATTAGTGTAGATACTGAACAAAAATACAACAATTAGTTGACAAAATTTTTGTTTCCTGGTCTTCTCTTAAATGAGGTCTATGATGATAAATTTAAAATGTTCTAATGACAATGGAAATACCTTTATATTATAGGTCATATACATATAGATACACAAATAATAACACAATAGGGACTGGGAGGAGGTGTCATGAAGTAACATTCTAGTATACCACCTGAATATCTATATTTACAAAAATTTATAAGTAATAAAAACAGTTAAATTACTTTTAAAAGTTAATGTAGGGTTTGGCTCTCTATATATCTACATAATTGGCATTGTTTCTATTATATTGGATAAATTATATTGAAATTTGTTATCTTAATTTCTTCTGTTTTCCCTTGTATGATTTTATTTTTACTAAGCCATGATGATATACTTTTTGAAAAGTATCAATGGATCCTGAGCATCCTTTTGCAAATCATGCCAAATCATGAAAATACTAATCTTTACAATGCTGTAGGAAGTTAATGAACCAGATATTTCTTTAAAAGGAGTTTTTCTTTGGTTTTAGCATAGCAGAGAATCCTAATGGACAGGAAAGACAAATTATTTAATGTGCAACATGCTCATACACCTATTGAAAAAGGAACATGTCAAATGTGAATCTAGCTTCTCACTCTGTACTTTATCTGCAAGAGATCTCAGCATGAGCTATGAAATGCTGTAGACATTTACAGTTGATCTGTAATGAGCATATTTCTCTTAAAGAGAAATGTGAATGTACAATGTGGAAGCCTTCCTGGGGAATATCTCATGCTTTCTTTGACCCCTGAAGATGTCTAGGACTGATGCTCTCATCCGGTGTGGAGTGTCAACTCTGCAAATCTGTGGAGGTGTTTGTTAGCAGCCTGGACCCACTCTGTCTTGTTTCTTGTTGTTTGTCCTGATTATCCTGGCACAACAGAGTTTCTTTAGGTCTTCTTGTTTCCTCTTCCACCAACACCGTGTCTCCCTGGGAAACTCTCATTGTTAACTATCCAAATCCTAATGCCTTCCTGATTTTCCACATTCCAGAAGAAGCAGAACATTGTTGTCAGGCTTTCCTTACTGTCTCCTGGGAGAATGAAGTGTAGACTTATGTTAGGACACTGTTCTTTCTTGTAGCCGTGGCTTTACTCATCTGTATTCCCCTCCATTAGGATGCAATCTTCTTGAGGCAGGAAATGGTCGTATTCAATGTGTGTTCCTAGAACCTTGCACAGGTCTTGGTTCATAGGAAGTACTCAATGATTCTATAAATTGCCACTTTTAATTCTCACAGCCAGCTAGGTGAATTAGGCACTATATTCCCCATTTTACAAAAGAATAAGCCTAGATCCAAATGATGGAAGCGACCTGTGCAATGTCATTAGTATAAGTGAGCCCAAAAATAATTATTGGATTCTCACTGACAAGATCTAGAATTGAGAGAATAATTCTGAGATCTAAGAACTTCGAAAAGCCCTCTGATGTGTTTTATAATGAGAGGTGGAGCTGAGGCCATATTATTTTGTCTTAATTATACATTTTTTGAGAAATGTATTATTTCTACATATATATAGTAGGAAAGTGAAAACCCATGGTGATTTATGAAATAGGAACCTAAGATGCATCGCTTGTGTTTGTTATTTAAGAGAACTGACTTAACGCTAGAGCAAAAATAAAATTCAAAACATTCCATAACTCAAAACATTTTACATGTAAATCAAACATATCATTTTACATCAACAAAGAATTTTTTTCATTTTTGGTGTGTTCTTTCATATAGTAATTCAATATTTGTTTCCTGCTCGCTTATGCTAAGCACTGACTTTAATTTCACCATAGTTTTATGCTTGTTAAAATATTGTCTCATGCTATACATTTCTAATTTAAATATGGAATTAATTTTATTTAGTGATTTTAGGGTTTTTTTTAAAGCAGGATTTCTAGATGAAGTGAAGTATGTGTTCAGCCAGGGCTATGCATCCCTCCTATTTCATGAATTGTCATCATGTATGCAAGGCTTCCCCCCTCTTCTATTGAAATAGAGAGCATTTTGTGATGGTCACTGTTTTGTGCTAGACTTATAATATAGGACATATATTCAATATGCAGTTTTATTTTGGAGCAAAATCACAAATTTATTAATATTGCCAGGATAGTCACCACAACGCTGTGGTTTCTGAATACTTGCTAACTTCAAGAGCACAAAAAAATTTAATTTCAGGATAAAAAATCTCAGCAGGATTGGGGCTGCTTCACCAGGGTGCATTCAGACGGTTTATAAACTGAACCCAGAATGGCTCAAGGAAGGCTTCCCCAGAGCCCATTATCCTTCAAGAAGCCTTAGCCTTTCCTTTCTGACACGAGTGAAGGGAACAGGGTTTTAATACAAGTCCTGTAGCAGCTATATCTGAAGGGTCAGAGCTCATGATAAAGCTGCCAACACGGCAACTTTAAGAAAACATCCCGATGACCTTTAATAACACTGGGTCTGCAGCATTCACTGTGGAGGGTCTGTATTTTAAAATCCCATTTGAGAAACTGATCTCCCATTTGACAGGATCATGGTCTTTAATCTTAGTTTTGGTGTGCAAGAGTTGACTGCAAGCCCTGCCAAAGCTGGCCTTTTGCGTGGTTCTGCTGACCTCAGGAAATACTCTCTCTGCTGATAGGTATATTTTTCTGTTCTCAACTCTGACTTTCTGATCACTCATTTCATTAACACTAAGTGCTCCACATCTTCTAAAAGTAGCAGGAACTTTATATCATAGAAGTAGACTGGATTCACCATAGCTTCTAGTCAACCTATTTTCATTTTGTCCCTTAATCTCTTACACCCTTTATAAATTAAATAACCTTGAAACTGGGCCAGTGATATACAACAATAATTTTAATATCTATGTATGCACTAGTGAAACAAAAGTAAAATTATCACTAAAAACTTTCAGGTGGCATAACTCCCATTTACTAGTGAGTGAGCAAAGACTTGAAAAAAAAATTAAGTAACTTGCTCACATTGCACAGACAATAATTAGCAGTGCTAGAATTACTGTTTCCAGATCACCCAGTTTTCAAAACTCATGCTATTTACAATCTTCAAGACATACACTTACATTTCTGGCCTTATCATCTCAGTTTAAATCTATTTAAATGAACAATTAGCTCTGAATAACATTATGGGTTAAAAAGAAAAGCTTACTTTTAGTGGCCAGAGGAAAGGGGGTCAGAGGCTGGGTGGAGATGAGCAAAGGGTGGAGGTTGGGGATGGTAATATCTGTAATAATGTCAACAATAAAAATGAAGTTAAGAAAATAAAAACTATTTCAGAGCATGGAAGTAGAGGAAAACTTTCAAAAAATTTTGTGAAATAGCCAAAACCGGTTTGGCTCAGTGGATAAAGCGTCAACCTGCGGACTGAAAGGTCCCAGGTTCGATTTTGGTCAAGGGCTTGTACCTGGGTTGCCGGCACATCCCCAGTGGAGGGCGTGCTGGAAGCAGCTGATCGATGTTTCTCTCTCATCGATGTTTCTAACTCTTTATCTCTCTCCCTTCCTCTCTGTAAAAAATCAGTAAAATACGTTAAAAAAATTTTTTTTGTGAAAAAATTTCAACAATTTCAAGTCTCACAGAGATTTTATCAAAATAAAAGCAAAAACACATACACACACAAACAAAAACAAATAAACTCAGACCACTCCCACCCATGAGTATGGATGCAAAAGTCTTAAAGGATGCTCAACATAATTCAGCAGTCCATTATAGTTCATATTATAACATGACCAAGTGGGGAATAGTTCAGAAGTGGGGGATAATTCAATATTAGGAAGTCTAAAGATATTAGTCATCATATTGATAGAGCCCAAGAGGAAAACAATATGATCATTTCTGTGGATGTCGAAAGGGAATTTGACAAAATTCAATACCAGTTCTTTAAAAAGGAAAAGACCTCTGTTAAATGGGAATTGATAAATACTTCTTAAACATGATTTTATTGGTGTTCTATATCACTAAGCTTATCTTCAAAGCCATCATTTAGCCAACATCTATCATAAAGGACAACACTAGAGTCATTACCACTAGAACAAAAAGCTGCTGCCCACTATTTCACTATGACTTAACATATTGGAGATATATAATAAAGAAAGCAATTAGAGGCATACAACAAGAAAGAGAATAAGCTGTCTCTTTTTGTAGATGATATTGATATAGGCCAGTAAGCCATGGCAAGTGAAATTGGGAAACTGAGACAAATAGCTAAACAAAACGACAGCAATTTACAGCAGGTACAGAAGGTCACCTCCCTAGAAATATCATCTATGCCTCAGTTGTATTTCATCTCCAGACCCAGAAAAGCAGCAAAACCAAGTGGGCCACACCAGGATCAGATGCAATGACTAATGACCTCCTGACACTGACCAATTTGTGGAGACCACAGCCCTGGAGGAGCACACCTAAAAAACTGATGTATGTTATGCTAAAACCCTCCCCTGAGACCTCCCCTAAGATAAAACTTCAAGACAAAGGACCCAGAGTGTACTCTCCCTCCGAGAAACAGCCCCTGCCATTCCCATTCCCATTCCCTTTTTCTCCCCCCACTTCTTCCTCCACAGGCACACATTGTTAAACCCTAAAGAACTCCACTAGGCTTGCAACCAGGTGAGCAATGGGCAGTGGAAGCTCATCCCAGGCTAAGCCCTCAACCTGATCCCAAGGCCTCCTTTTCTCTGACTTCCCAGAGAGCTAGGGCAGCCCAGCCTAGGCTCTCCTGATGCTTTTTATTCTAAGCTCCTTTTTGTTTTACATTCCCAGCTTTCATAATTGTTCCCTCATAATCATCTGTATTCGTGTTGTGAAATTTTTTCCTGCAGGAAGTCGAGAAACCGCAGACTACCAGCTGGCCCTAGGCAGACCCACCAAGGGCCAGGTCCCCTTTCGGGTAACAATATGATTATTTATTTGGAAAACTGAGAGACAATGGAATAACTACTCGATACAAAGAGATAATTTCATAAGATAGCAGAATATAACTCTAACATACTGAAATCAATAACCTTCATAGATAATTAAACAAAAACAGGGTTGAAGATATATTGAAAGAGAATAGAAAACTCCTTACCTCAATTTCAGGTAATAGTGGTTTTCAATAATTTTTTTTTTTTCATTTGGGAAGTATGGGCAAGTATGGTATGTGCAGAGAATAATTAGACCATTTTGTGTCTGAATTGAAGGGCAAGAAAAGTAAAAGGGAGCAAACCCTGGAGAACCTTAAATGGTGAAGAGTAGAGCTGGTTGAGGAAGATCGGGGCCAGACACAGGGGGTGCTTTAGAAAAGGTGTTTTACTCTAGTTTTGTTTTGCTTTACAATTTGACTCAAATTTTGAAGTTGATCATTTTGAAACAAATGGTCATCCCATCAGAGTAGCACCAGTGTATTCATTGTTCTCATAAAGAGTCTGTGTTTGGGGTTTGTTTTTTCTGTTTCATCCCCCATGTGAGTTTCACCTAGGAGGAAACTGGTTATTTGGAAGTCTTTCATTAGTAGTAACCATAAAATCCTCCCTGCTGCATCTGTCAGTGCCCCTGGGAGTACATGGGGCTGTGGGATTGAGTTTTGACCCCTGTTCTACTCCCAGTTAGAGTCAGTCAAGCAGAAATTGGGAGGGGGGATGCTTATTCAATTGCTTGACTAAATACATTGTCTTATTTCCTTGGATTAGAATTTTTGTGGATTATTTCTGGGTGGTGGGGAAGGGTTTCTCTTATGGTGGTATATCCTGAGCTATCCTGAATCATGAAAAACCAAGAGTAGATTCCAAGTGCAGATAGAAGGGAAATGCTAACGGTTTCACTTACTTTTTAATATTTATATATTCTATGGGAATTTATTACTCCACTCGAAATGGTTATAAGCAAGATTGGGTTTGCAGTTGTAACAAAAATAATCAACACTAAAAAAATTAAATGCTCAGTGCTAAACTCAAGTTTAGGCCTGAGTAATTAGGTTTGGGAATACATTTTTGCTACTGAGGGATAAGCCCCTAGAAACCCACAGTTATTAATTATCTGAAACACTAAGAAAGACTCAACTGTTTTGACATAAATGATAATGCCATAATAATTCAGAAAGAATAAAAATAGGCTCAAGAAACTCTAACTAGAAGCAATTCTAGCCTATCAAATTTTCTACAGGGCAATCTTACTTTTAAGTAAGATAATAAATCTGCAGAAATGAGCTGTTTGCAGTTAAAATTAAGCATGTCAAATCATTTTACGACCATTTATAAAGTCAAGTGCCTGTTAATAAAATAGTTAGATTTTTATTGTTATTACTTTCTTTAAAACCATTTCCATTTTTGATGAATTATTTTCTTGAAGGTGGTCCAGCTTCAGGGGATTCTGACATTTAATTTTTCTGGGTTTGAAAAAACTGTAAATGTCTTCATAATTTTACCTTCTTTACCTTCTACTCTTTTTTTATTTATTGGGGTGACATTGGTTAATAAAATTATATAAGTTTCAGGTGTACATCATCTGTATTTTGTATTGTGTGTTCACCACCCCAAGTCAAGATTCCTTCCATCACCATTTATCCCCCTTTATTCTGTACTACTTCCCCTACCTCCCCCCTACCCCACCCCCAATATCCTTCCCTCTGATAATCACCTTACTGCTGTCTGTGTCTGTGAGTTGTCTTCCCTTCCCCTAATCCCTTCACCCATCCTGCAACCCCCACTCCTCTCTGAACAGAGCTATCTCTCTGTTCTCTATGAGTCTGTTTCTATTTTGCTTGTTAGTTTATTTTGTTCATTGGATTCCACATAAGAGTGAAGTCATGTGGTCCTTGTCTTTCTCTTACTGGCTTATTTCACTTAACATAAATAATACTCTTCAGGTCCATCCATGCTATTGCAAATGGTAAGATTTCCTTCCTTTTTACCATTCCCTGTTACTCTTAAATGTTTAGTGAGGGTTCCTACTGGCTCCAGATTTATGAATCGAACAATCATCATTGTTGATGACTTGGTTTTGTTTTTTTACTATATGTATATTTTTCTGTTTCTAGTGAACTGAAGAATAGTAGAAAAATGAGTTCATAGTAATAGTGGTATAATGTTGTTATTAATCACTTTATGATATCTATTATAGGAAAGTAACTATAGGATAGCTCTGCCATCAAATTCTTGGTACAGTCTTTATTTCTTAACAGTAAAATTAGAGATTGAATACCCAGTTACAAAATAGCAGTATTTAGGTGAGTATAGAGTTGACTTCTAGAAACTTGAACCACATAATACCTGTCTGACATTTAATGCCATTGTTAGTCGCATATAGAAATGATTAGAATAACTGTTGCCTCTCCCAGTTTTGCTGTTAAAGATTCAGCTGTGATAGATCCCTGACATACACAGTTCACCTGTTAAAAGCCTTCCTGCCTATCCTTGCCCATGCTGTTCTCATATCCAGGAGTACCTTCTTAAGTTCTGAGCTCTTACCCATCTACAAGCAACTCAAGCATCATGTGCAAAGAGCTTCCATGACAATTAGCCATCCCACCTCACCATAGCATCCTATACATAACCACCCTGCACCCTCCCAGAGTATTCTGTCCATGCTTCCACAATAACATGTACAACAGTGTGTAGATTTCATCATATTTCCTTAAAATGGCCAGTGCTTCATATAATTCATGGAACATACTAGGTGCTCAATAATTATTCTTTCCATTTATGAAGAAGAGATAAAGTATTATCCACTTTTCATTAGTTATTTCTTCAGTGAACCTTAAAACATCTTCTCTGCAAAGCATGTAATTGTCTAGCCCATGATAATGTTAATCAATTTAATGATACTGCCAATGTTATTTTTTGGTTAAAATGTAAATTCTCAAACAGAGCCTTAAAGATAACAGTATATGCAATTCCATACAGCAACGGGTATGACAGCAGTTTACTTTGGCACAAAATCCAATTAATGAGATAGTGAATGTTCTAAACCATGCTACCCAGGATTTCTATAAATGAGTTAAAGTTCTTAAATTAGAATAAATTTGAAATGACTTATTTCTGTGTTCTTGCTTAGCTAAGTATTAACAGAAACAGTGATAACAGTGGATAATCAACTGGAGGCTATCTTCTGGGAAATATATCAAGTGAAGTAACAA
Source organism: Corynorhinus townsendii (assembly GCA_026230045.1). Taxonomy (NCBI): domain Eukaryota; kingdom Metazoa; phylum Chordata; class Mammalia; order Chiroptera; family Vespertilionidae; genus Corynorhinus; species Corynorhinus townsendii. The sequence goes on from JAPDVU010000004.1 coordinate 136,917,647, forward strand.
TAGTGAACATACTTATTTTGAAGTGTTAGGGACACAGTATTAAAGTGAGTATGTTCACTAAAACAAGATATTAGACTATGTGCAAACCACCTTCCACTATTTATTGACATTTATGACATTAGCTTTGTGGTGAAATCCTCTTCCTTTTTTGAACAGACAAAGAGACAAGTGTGAACACTAGAAAACAAGGATTAAGGACATTAATCTGAGGATGTTATCTCTGGCAATAACAAGCTGTGAGATCTATAGAAAAGTTTAGTTTCTGTGGCCATAACTATGTGCATCTCTGAAGAATGTGGTAAGGACTGACTTTTTAAAAAACGGTTTGCAACCTGTAAGTTCTGTGGTGCTTTTTGTGCTGGAACATCTAAAATAGACGAGGAGAAGCTGCTTGTGCTATTGTCTTTGATTCAGTGATTCATCAACAGGCATTTATCGTGGGCCTTCTATGTCAGCGGTGCTGACCCAGGTCTTACAGAGCACCTGACCTAAAGAAATTTGGAATCTAGCTGAGTTACAGTAAATAATAATAAGATAAAACAAAAGTATATATGTCATGAGGCTTGATTTCGTATACTCTGGCCTCCTAAAGGATAGCGGTAGTCTCTCCCTCAAACATTTTCCAGTCCTCTATCTTCATTAGCATAGGTCTCTTTTCTTTAGTCCATTGAGAATCAAAATCTACAGCTCTTTTCCAAACAATACCTATCACGGGTATCTGATAGATTTCTAGCCAGTTTCATTTACAACAAATACTGCCTTCCAAAGAGACTAAGCTTTCCAGAGAAAATAATAAGTTAAACAGTAAGGAAAATAACAAAACCATAGAAATAGATGTAATTGTTTGCCACACTATTCACTTTGAATCAACTATAAAAATAATATCAGAAATATTCATTTTAATTTCTTCACTGGACAAATATTAAAAATCTACATAAGCATAATATACCTTTTTGGACCCAGTGCAAAAAAAAAATGTCAGAGAGCCAGACATTGGAGAAAATGTGCTCAGACAAAAGGTATTCAACTATGTTAAAGACAATAATTTTATGTGCTTCCCAAAGATCTCTAGTTTGCAACAATTTTTCTCCATTGTAACTTAGAACTATTATGCAGTATTTTGAAAGTACTAGACAGACACCTGTGCCCATGTCCTGACTGTACAACAACTATACCCTGTGACCTTGTGCCCACTTAATTTCATTGAATTTCCAGTTCTGTTTCTTTATCTGTAAAATAAAGAGATCAAACAAGGAGCTCTATCATTCTTTCTAGTGGCAGACTCTTACTCTTCTATTTTGATGGTTTGGATTTTCTATTAACCCAAAAGTACAGATATGAATTTTAGAGTAAAAAAAACTTCTAAAAACCATCAAAACACACTCACATATATGTATTATGATAATTCCATGTCATCATAATCTTAATAGGCTATTAACTTAAGATAGGAACAAAAATTAAAAGGGCTTCAACAGTATTAGTGGAAGTGGGTATATAATTATGTATCTGAGACTACATAAACAATCTGCATGGCAAAGAGGCTCAGTTATAATAATTCTCTCTTAATAGGTATTTTACTTGAGGTTTTGTACTGTCTACAGCTCTTTGAAATGATAGTGATGACAGCAATCCTTCTTAAAGATTATATATACACACGAAAAGTTTATTCTTGTAGGGATATTGAGCTCATTTTTAGACTGCTGGCTTTTTAAAATATTGAAACCTTGTCTACGTAGTACACATATTGCTCAACGCAAGCATAAAGCAGTGGATTTATTGCCAATGTTTGAGCAGACTCTAATCCTTTAGCTGTTTCATTTTACAATTTATCAGATCCTCTGGTTTGACTGGGTCAGTTCTAGTTTTCAGAGTCTTAGACCAAATGTGTACTGTCTTAGGAAAGTTCAGGAACTCTGTATTCCAATATCTGGGGAAGGTGGATGATCTCATTAACAAATTATGTAACGATAGAAAACATTTTAAAAAATTAACCATGTGTATGTGTAGCTTATGTTAAAATGTTGTCATATTGATATCTAGAAAACAAAGATCTATTAGTTGCATATTTCTGCCTTAGTAGAGTATCTTTTTTTTCTTAATTAAAATATTCTATGTAGGCCATTAGAAGCCATTTGTGTCTCTACTTTTTGGAATACTGTGTTCAAGATAGTGATGCTTTTTAAACCTGGTCACATTGAAAATGGGACATTTTAAATGTTCTTCACTAGTGAATATTGGAGGGATCAGAACACAGTGAAGCCTGTCTAAAGAGATGTTTCCAGTTTGATTTCAGGATCAGAAAAAGTGGTGAGCCACTTAAATCACATTGCACTTTATAGTGTAATATGATTAGTGTAAATTTTTGTGCAATTTTTTCTAATGTTCTAAACTTATAACAACTGCTTGTATGCCTTTGGAAGCATAAACTGTAAAATACTTCAACTTGTTTTCAAGATAATTTCATTAATAGTATTACTTTCTTTAAAGTATTTAATCTTACTAATCTAATAAAAACAAAATTTGTAGTATCCCATAGGAGTTACTCTTACTATTACTTTCTTTAATAGAAGAAACCTGTAAATTTATTGGGTTTCACTCTTGAATTAATTATTATTTTATTATTCTTTTGGTATGTTTTTATATATTGATTAGTTTGTCAAAATACTGTTTTTTCTTGACTGGTGGGTTTCTTCAGGTCTACACTTGCCATTCTAATAATTATCTCAATAAATAAAGGCTTCACCAATTTTTCAGGTTACAGAGTTTCTGTTGGATGTGTGTTTTCTTCATCTATAAAGGAAATAGCATTGTACTAGGTGTGGAAATTGTATGAAGCCTTGAGTCACCCACTTTGACTTATTGTGTAATGGGGTTATCTTTTTATGTTAGATTTGAGAAAAATGGAACAGGTAATCTAAAGCTCACTTAAAATGAAGCAGTTTGAGACATTCTCTGTTTATATGTGGTCACATATTCGCAAAATGGCTCTGAAAGCCATTCCAACCATTCCAAATGGTTGCTATTCACTTACTCAAAATTCATTCATTGATTATCTGTTCAATGACAGGCAGAATTCCAGGCAATGGATAGAGAGTGGTGCACAGACATAGAGCCTACCATCATGGAAAGTTCATTTCGTGGAGAAGTCAGTGGCTCTATGTTCAGACACACATTCTATTGTGATAGAAGAAGGGGACCATAGATTTTGAGGAACAATGTGCAGCAGGTTAAAGACTTCATTAAGAAGCCCGGTTCTTTACTTTTAGCCCCTTAGGGACTGGGAGTGTCTCCCTTCTAAAAGCACAAGGCCACATGAAGCAGAGAAGATACCTGAACAAATTCAGGGTGATCACGGAAAGGAAGGTAGGGGAAGGGCTATTGCTGCATTCCTTACTTCTGAATGCAAGCCTTCTGCTCCGGCCAAACTCAACAATTCATTATGCCTTAACCACATTTTACACTTGTGCATACTGGTGCAGGCTCATACTGTCCCTCCGCATGGAAAGGTGTTCTTCCTTCCAGGCTAACCTAAATCTATACTTCCATTCAAAGATTAACTTTTCCATCAAACCTCAGTATACTCATGCAATTGTGATATATTATGTCTGTACCAATATTTTTAGTATTAGGCTTATAGAGAGGCCTAACTCCTAATTACATTTCACTTTCTTGATTTGTTGTTTCTTCAGATTTGGTTTTAGAGTATCTTTATTACAGCAGGTGACTAAATAGAGAGAACTTACTGTTACATAGGTTAAAGAATGTTAGACCAGGAGACAGAAGGAACTAAGGATCTCACAGGTTCTTCTCCTCCTGTGAACCTGTGATCTTTTAAAATGTGTTTTATTCATAAAATGATGGAGAATGTATTGTGAATTATAACTCAAAGTAAATTACAAAAGTAAGATAAGCTGAACTCAAGCTTATTATAATAGAAATGATTTTAATATGTTTATATTGTAAGGCTAAAATTAATCATTAATATGGTTAGTGTAGAAATGTATAGTTACATAGATGTGGAACAAAGATGCTTGATTATTTTTAATGAGACATTTGGGCATATTGTGAACAATACAGTCAATATCTATGCATTTAAATATTTCCATAAATAAATGCTTGTTGAAGGAACACCATCAATATAACATCCATTTTTTTTGGTTATACAACTATAAAAGTAAGTTATGTAGTAATGAAATACTAAATTAGTTGCTGGAATTATGATTATTTCGCTATATAATTTCAGCTTGACCAGGAGAAATAGCAGGTAATGAAATATGCCACATAGGGAGTATGCCTTCTACTAAAATTGAAAACTAATTAGTGTGCAAATAAAAGTGCTAAAATATCAATATTGCAGGTAATGCAGAAGAAAACTCCACCATGATTGTGGAAAGCTCTGGGGCCAAGAATAGGAAAAATAGCATTTAAGAAAGCAAAGTTTCTAAATGAATTTCTTAATTAGCAAAAATAAAATTGGGAGGCAATACAAAGGAGGAAATCATAAATTCAGGAGGTAATTTATGCTAGGATGGTAACTTATAAATCACTTTTAAAATTTTTCCAATAGTTTTCCAAATAACTTACAAGTAACATAAAGTTTTCTTTTCTAAAGTTTAGAACAAGGCATGCTAAATATGCAGGTAGTACTCTCTGAGATTTGTGGTACTCCCTCTAATCACAAATTAAGTATCTTGGTGCGAGTATCTAGATAAGAACTGAGCAGGTGCCAACTTTCAGTTGAATCTGTCATTAAGGATAAGGAACTTGATTTTAGGGTGAAATGAAACTACCTTTATATTCAATGATCACTGTTTCTGAATTATATGAGGTCTATAGTCAGATTCTGAAATTTAAACCTACTAAATAGGATGAGGAGATTATCATGCTGTCCCTCTGAACGAATCATATAAAAAAGAGTAGGAGGACCTATAAAAAAGTACAGTCTCAGGAGAAATGGCAAAGTAAATCAGGTTTGTCCTTTCAACAGGCTGTCTGCCTCTGTGCTATTTCTCCCCTCGGTGTCCCCATTCTTTGAGACCCTACTGAGGAGAATGGAACTCACAACGTGGTCCTCTGACCAGCTCTGTGAGCCTTGCTGGGGAGCTTATAAGAAACAGGATCTCAAACTCCATCCTAGACCTAAAAAATAAGAATCTTCATTGCAACAAGGTTTGCAAGTGGTTCCTATGCATGTGAAACTTTGAGAACCAACACATTTGTGTACCAGTAGTTCAGGATGTTCTTCACAGCAAGCAAGCTGTTCTGATCAATACTCCACTGTCAATGCTTATTGGGTTTTGTGTAAGCATGGTTCTGAAGTCCTGTTGCTGACACACGGTGGTTTTCATTTTGAGTTCTACAGAACCAAATGTGGCTTTAAAGGCAACAATAAGATTTATTTGAATTTTATTTAAAGTTTTATTTTAACTCCTATACACTGTAGAGAAAAAAATAACTAAATAAAACACCTTCAAAATGCTTTGAAGACTACTAATACATTCGGTTATGCTTCCCAGAATAACATATTTTAGATTTGAAATAAAGTTCTTCTGTTCTCCCTGTTTAATTAAGTAGTATACACAGACTACAAAGTGAGCTGCTGCAAACAAATGTGGTACCATTTGCAGTTTCTTATGTCCAAATACCAAAGTCCTCAATGCTTTGCAGTGGAAATCAAGTATAGAAATCAAAAAGATACTCTGGATAAAATAAAACTGCAACTGTCCTTCAGAACCCTGGGCGGAATTGTCGCATCTATCCAAACAGCGACACTGTCTATTTGGTGCTATATTAAGCAATTGTTATACTTTTGAACTTTCAAAACATAGCTTTTGTTGGTTTTCTGTATTGGGGAACCAATTTCATTTTTAAAATGCGTTTTTATTTTAAGCATTTTTGGAAAGCATCGGCACAGGTGCACAGATGATCCCGGCCGACAGAGTCTCTGACACCAGAGCGAGCTGGGAGCAGAGTTAATTTGATGCATCACTTGCTCTGGAGCCCTTTGATCACAGCAAATTGACACCTGCCAGCTTCCCTGTATGTTTCTGATCCTGGTCAAGTAGGTCTCTGCTAGCAGCAATCGAGGCATTCTGATTCTTTGTTTATGGGAAGCAAACTTTCAAGCCAGGACATGATCTGACACAAATTATACATTTCCTGGAAACTACTCCAATAATTAGTTTACTAAAGCATAAGTCTAGATCTAAGACCAACATCATACATAAACATAGTCTATATTTCTTAGATTAGAGAGATATTTCTTCTGAAATTACTTTAGTTCCTTGGCATAACTTTCTAGCATTGAATTAATCCATTTCTTCTGTCATCCCATTAATAGGTATTTACTGAGTGGGCTAGGCACCTTATCATGCTAAGAATCAGAAGATAAAAATTCCTAACTGCAAAGTGTCACAATCTAGAAGTCATATGCTCAAGCAAATAATCACTAAATGGCGTGATAAGGGTATGTTGGACATATGCAAATGATTCCATAGGACTACAGTAGAAGAAATAAATAATTAGAAAGTGGAAACCTAGGTTAATTTGTTATTTGTTTTGGTTGGTAATGGGTCTTAACCTTTTTAATATACTGATAAAATATTAGGGTTTGAGTTACATTTGATTATTCAACCTGATTTGGACATAAAACATTCCGTGCCATTAAGAATTGAAATGCCAATAATCAGCATATGTATCATATTGGTTTTAGAAATATGAAAAGCAAACATTAAAAAATAAAATATTGCCCTAGCCAGTTTGGCACAGTGGATACAGCATTGCCTGAGGACCAAAGGGACCTGGGTTGGATTCTGGTCGTCAATACCTCGGTTCCAGGTTCCTCCCCTGCTTGGATTCTGGTTGCAGCTCATGCAGGAGGCAACCAATCCATGTGGTTCTCTCACATGGACGTTTCTCTCTCTGTGTCTCTCCCTCTCTCTTCTACTCTCTCTAAAAATCACTGGAAAAAATATACTCTAGTGAGGATTAACAAAAAAAAGACTGAAAAAATATTAAAATTGCATTTAAATAAAAGATCACTTTTGAATAAATTATTAATACTGGATTTTAGAAGTATTTATTTAGTTAATCTCACTTGATAGACATATGCTTTTTGTGTGTGTGTATGTATACAGTAATCTTTTTTTTTTTCATTGAGACATGGATTTTCTGCTTTGTGCCCTTTTTATAGCACATTTACATTCCAACCTGTTTTTTGTGTTTTTTTCTACAACTCAGTACATTTCTGTACTACTTCCACCAAATTAATTGATACAATGAGCTGATGTATATTACTTTCACTATTAGGCTGAACTAATTTTAACCCACAATAATTTAGGAAGTAAATATACTACACAAAGGCACACACATACAGTATTCTAAAATTAAGTATCAAGGATGTTTCTTAGTTTTATGTAATTTTGAATTGTCTGTTCCATTGATCGCTCCCATGATCTGGACAATCAGGACTCCTGCATATATTAGTAAGTACCTGTGCTGAGGCCCACACCTCTGTGTCTGCACAGGGTAGTGGCTGTGGGAATGCACCCAAAACAACAACCCATGACCACCTGCCACTCGCATTTTTACTTCCTTGTCATTGCTTTTTCTTTTCTGCAGCTGGGACAATTTTTAACATTTTCCTTATAAAAATGCAACTCCTCTTTTAATTCCTGGATAAAATGTTCTACACTTTATTAAGCCCCTTATTTAGATTTTACTCATAACTACTCTGGTATCCAAATTTCTGTAGCATTTCATATTTCTTTGACGAGTCATGAAATTTTGCCTCATATTGCATTTTGCATGAATCTTATCCTTTACCTCCACCTAGGTGATAAGGTCTTTGGAGAAGGACCATTTTTGTAGCCTCGATAACACCATGCCCAACACCAACACCAAATGCCTATCAAATGTAGGGTGTCAAGGAGTGATATCAGCATAAGGTAGGATAAATTGTTCCCTTTGTCTGTCTGCTTTAAGTTAGGATATCCATAGCACAACAAAGGACCCTCTGCCAGGATACCTGAGGGATCTGTACCTCTGTATATCTGAAGGTGGGTGGATTGAACATCATAGAGGTGGCAGAACTAGAGAAGCAGAAGTGGATGCCTGTGATGACCCTGGCCTCTCTGGCAGTGGTGCCCACAATCTAGGCAACCCCCACACTGATGTTGGTGCCAAAGACACTGACAGAGGGATTGGAGGATGGAATGTATCTGCTCCCAAATAGAGCCATGAGGCAGCTCATGTATGAGAAACAACAAAAATGTGCTATAGCTCCACCTGCTGGGGAAAAACGGCCTTTATTGACAATATATCAAACTGGTAAATCAAAGTAAGCAAAGCTTTACCTAATAAGAAAGGTGTTTGCTACTTCAAATGCACTGGGCAGAGGCATATCTAATTAAATAGCATGAAAAATCATGTTAATATGGTATCACAAAAGTAAAATGACAGTTTTCCAGTAACCAAACTCAAAGTCATGTAAGATTGGGATCTAACTGATAAATAATTCAAAATAGCTGTTACAAAGTAATTCAGCAAGCTACAAGTAACCTCAAAAAGGCCATTCAATGAACTCAAGAATAAAATTAATGAACAGAGGTGCATTTTACTAAAGAGACCAAAATTCTAAAAAAGAACCAAATAGAACTCCTGGTACAGAAGAATTCAATAAAAGAGATGAAGAATTCATTAGAAAACATTAGTAATAGTGCTGATTAGATGGAAGAGTTAATAAGTGTCCTGTAACGTAGGAATCTAGAAATGATTTCAGAAGAATAAATAAAACTGAAGTTTTTAAAATGTAAAGAAAACCTATGAGACCTATTAGACTCCATTAGGAGAGCCAACATAAGAATGAATAATGGGTATACCAGAAGGAGAAGGGGGAGCAGAGGGATTATTTAAGAAAATAACAGCTGAGAACTTCCCAAAACCTGGGGAAGAACTAGGCATAGATGTCCGTGAAGCTGTTAGACCACTTTACTATCATAATGCAAAAAAGACCCTCTCTAAGACATATTATAATGAAGCTATCAAAAGTTAATGATAAAAAATATCAAAGGCATCCAGCTAAAAAAAGAAATTATCCTACAAAAGAATCCCCATTAGATAATAAGCAGATTTCTTAGAAGAAACTCTGCAGGCAAGAAAAGGGTGGAATGACATTTTCAAAGTATTGAAAGGTAAATATTGCCAGCCAAGAATGCTCTATTCAGCAAAGTTATCCTGCAGATGTGGAAAAATAGAAGCTTTTTCAGTCAAACAAAAGCTGAGTGAGTTCACCACCACTAGACCTGCCTTACAAGAAATGTTAAAGTAATTCTCCTACCTGAAGAAAAAAAAAAAGGACACAAAACTTTGAGTAAGGTGGTAAGTAGATAAGTAGACAGAACTAGAAAATTGTAACTATTTTAAAATAGGGTGTTAAATCCTTAAATATAGCATAGAGGTTAAAGAAAATGCATTAAAACTACTATAGAGACTAAAATTTGGTAAGGAACTTGCAGCAAAAAAGGGATCATTTGTGACAAAAATAATAAAAAAAAGGGAGGAGGAAAATTATGGAACCTCAATAGGCAAGTGAAAGTAAGTTGCTGCCATTAAAAAAAAAAAGACTATTTTATCTTTAAAACATTTTATATAAACCTCATGGTAACCACAAAACAAAAATCTAGAGTAAAGACATGAAACATAAAAAAGGGGGAAATGGAGCGCATTTAAAGGGTAGGCAAAAACACAAGGAAAAATAAACAATAGAGATATACATCAGCCAGAAAACAAAAGATCAAGTGGTAGTAGTAAGTCCTCAAACATCAGTAATTACCCTAAATGTAAATGGATTGAACTCACCAACCAAAGGCAAAGAGTAGCTACATGAATTAAAAAACAAAATATATATGCTGCCTTCAAGAAACTCATTTTAGCTTCAAAGACAAACTTGGGCTCAGAGTGAAGGGGTGTGAGAGGATACTCCAGGCAAATAGTAACCAAAAGTAATCAGATATATCAGACGAATAGACTTTAAGTCAAAAAAATGGTAACAAGAGACAAAGAAGGCTGTTATATAATGATAAAGAGGTTAATATTTCAAAAAGGTATAAACATTATAAATACATAGGCTCCCAACATATGAGCACTAAAATATATTAATCATAGCATATGTTAATAGAGAAATAGAAAAACATATAAAATTAGTAGGGGATTTCAATACCCCTCTATCAGCAATGGATATAGTGTCCAGACAGAAAATAAACAAGGGAATGTGGGATTTGAACCACACTATAAAACAATGGAACTAGCCTGGCCAGTGCGGCTGAGGTTGAGTGTCAACCTCTGACCAGACCAGAAGATCATGGTTCGATTCCAGTCAGGGCATACACCTGAATTGTGGGCTCAATCCCTAGGGGTTTGGCAGGGGGGGGGGGGGGGGGGAGGGGGAGCGGGGGGGTTGGTAGTAGGCAGCCAATCAATGATTTTCTCTCATCATTGATGTTTCTATACTCACCCTCTCCTTTCCTCTCTAAAATAAAAAATATATCTATTAAAAAAACAAAGGAACTAAACACACATATATAAAATATTCCATCCAACAGCAGCAGAATACATATTTTCTCAAGTGCACATGGAGCATAACTCAGGAAAAATTATATAATAAGCCACAAAACTAATCTTAAAAGGTAATCTTTTCTCAGACCACATTGGCATGAAATTAGAAATCAACAATAAGAGAAAAATGAATAGATCTTCAAATATGTGGAAACTAAACAACATACTTTTAAATAATCAATGGTTAAAAGAAGATATCAAAAGGGAAACAAAAAGACATTACCTTAAAATAAGTGAATATGAAAATATGTTTCAAATTTTGTGGGATGCAGCAAAGGCAGTTCTGAGAGGTACGTTTATAGCAACAAAAACATGTTAAGAAATTAGAAGGATCTTAAGTATACAACCTACCTTTGCATCCAAAAAACTAGAAAAAAGATGCTAAAATTGAGCCCAAAGTTAGCAGAAGGAATGAAATAATTAAAAACAGAGCAGAAATAAATGAAATAGAGATCAAAGAAACCAAACAGAATCAATAAAACTGAAACCTGATTCTTTGAAAAGACAAACAAAATTGGCAAACCTTTAGCTAGACTAAGAACAAAGAAAGAAGACTTATGTACAATTATAAATGAAAGAGGAGACATTACAACTGATAACTACAAAATTATAGAGAATTTATACAACTCAACACCATAAAAACAAACAATCCTATTTAAAAATTGAAGAATTCGAATAGACACTTCTCCAAATAGGACATACAGATGGCCCATAGACATGAAAAAAATGCTCAACATCACTAATCACCAGAGAAATGCAAATAAAAATACAGTGAGATATCACTGCACACCTATTAAAATGGCTAGCATTAAAAAAACAAGAAACAATGGGTGAAAAAGTCAAAAAAGAAACAACAGGTACTGGTGAGGGTGTAGTGAAAAGGGAACCCTTATACAATGTTGGTGGGAATGTAAATTAGTCCAACCACTGTGGAAAACAACATGGAGGTTTCTCAAACATTAAAAATAGATCTTCCATACAATCCAGCTATTCCACTTCTGAGTATATACCCAAAGGAAATGAAAACAGGATTTTGACAAGATATGTGTACTCCCATGTTTATCACCGCATTATTCACAGTAGTCGAGATATGGGAACAACCCAAATGAATGAATGGATAATAAAGATGCTACACACACACACACACACACACACACACAGACACACGGGATTCACCCATGAGAAGAAAAGACATCCTGCCATTTGAGACAACATATTTGGACCTTGAGTATGCTAATGTAAGATAAGTCAGACAGAGAATGATAAGTACTATATGAAATCACTTATATGTGAAATCTAAAAAAATAAATCCTACCTATAAAAAAAGAAAAACAGAGTAAAATGATGGTTACTAGGGGATGGAAGGTGGGGGTAAGATTGATGGTGTTTAGGGGTACAAACTGTAATGAGTAGTAAATAAGCCATAGAGACTTAATGCACATATAATGAATATAGTCATTATTACTTACTATAATGATGTAATGTGATAATATTGCTTCAACTGCAATCATATTACATTATATAAATATATCAAAGTAATATACTGTATACATTAAATTTACAAGTTGTAATATCAAATAAAATAAATTTTATAAATAAAAGAGTTTTAAGAGAGAATAAGTAAATAACTATGGAGTGAATTTTCTATCTCTCATATTAATCCAATATTGTACCTTTGAACGTTTTATTTTCCCCCATTAATGCTCTTTCTCTCATTTGCTTCTCTTATAATCCTGCCTATACATTGAGGCTCAATCTAGAAGCCTTTTGTTGTGCCTCAAACCTACATATGGCCCCTGTGAAGCTTCATTGTCCATCCCTGCATTATGCCACTTTATATTCTAGCTTTTGTGTATTCGATATATATACTAGAGGCCCCATGCACAAATTTCAGGGGTGTCCCTCAGGCTAGCCTGCACCTCTCCAATCTGGGACTCCTCAAGGGATGTCTGACTGCCCGTTTAGGCCCGATCACACAGGATCGGGCCTAAACGGGCAGTCGGACATCCCTCTCACAATCCAGGACTGCTGGCTCCCAACTGCTCACCTGCCTGCCTTATTGCCCCTAACCACTTCTGCCTGCCAGCCTGATCACCCCCTAACCACTCCTCTGCCAGCCTGATCAATGCCTAACTGTTCCCCTGCCAGCCCGATCGTCCCCAACTGCCCTCCCCTGACAGCCCAGTTACCCCCAAATGCCCTCCCCTGCATATTCCCTCTTTATTAGATAGGGTTTTTTCTTTAACATATTAGACAGTGTACCTGCTGTGGTCTTGACAAACCAGTAAAAATGTAAACCCAAACTAAAAGTGTCATAAAATAAACTTAAACAGGAATTTCATGAGACCTTGGAAAGGGATATCATGTGGTTGTTTCTTCCTTTTTTCCTTCTCTTTCTTTTTCTTGATGTTTCATCTTTTGTCCTTTCTTTCTTTTTTCCTTTTATTCCTTTTCTGTTCCCTCTTCCTCTTAACTTTTCTGTTGGTAGAATCATCAGTACTTAAATCTGTCTTACTTCCAGAAGACGAAGAAGAGGGAAACACACCGTCATCTGAAGAAAAAGATGATCTATGTTGGGAACGGTGGTGTTTCTGGTTTTGCTCTTTTCCCGGTTTGTTTGTCATTTCTGCTGGGCCGGGCATCTTCAGGACTTGTGTGTGGGCGCTTCTTATTCATGTCTACAAAACCTGCCTGCCTTGGTGAAAACTGTAGGGAAAAAGGCCTTCCTGGGTGGGCTCAAGTCCTGCCCAAGGTGCTGAGGAACCAGGGTGGGGAGCACCCACCACTGCCCTTGCAGAGCCAACCTCCAGACCTCAGGGTACTCTCCAGTAATGTAACTGCAATGCCCCCGTTTGCCTTCAGAAATTAGTTGTAAGTTACTTCCAATGTGAAACCCTACCTCAGACATTTCCATTGTGGTCTCTAAAGATTTTAAACAAAACCCATTTACCTTTCTAACCTGGTCAGAAGTTTCTACCCAATGGGAGAGGTTTGCTGGGCAGCATCGCCCAGATATCACCCCCATCTCCAATCACTCGGCTGGGGGCAAGGGAAGTTCCAAGGCTATAGGTGTGTGTGAGGGGGGCTGGGGGCGGGTAGGTGGCATGGGCGCCTCCCAGGCCCACAGCCCAGGCTGTGGCTAGGAGTGGATCTCGCCAGAGGGAGGCGGGGGGGGCACAGGCGGGGCAGCGGCTGGCAGAGGATTGCACTGGGGTGCGCAGGCGTCTCGCAGGCCCACGGCCCAGGCTGAGGCTAGAAGCGGATCCAGCCGGGGGTGCACGGGCGCATCCCAGGCCAGGGCCCAGGCTGGGGTTGGAAGAGGATCCACGGGGGGCATGGCCGCTTCCCAGGCCAACAGCCCCGGCCGCATGCTGCCTGCTCTCAGAGGCAGCCCTCCCTGGGACTGGGGGACTCCGGCGGGCCTGAGAGGACTGGGCACCGCCATCTTGTGTCTATGGGTGCTGCCAATTTTGTCATGGAGTCACAGTTAATTTGCATATTACTCTTTTATTAGATAGGAGATATATATATATATATATATATATATATATATACACACACACATATACACACACACACACACACACACACTTTGCTGGGTTGTAAGCTTTTGAAAGGCATTGACCTGAAGTTTTTCATCTTCTACTTGCCATGTTTGTTGCATGACTAAAGGTTTGCAAAGAATTGTAGAGGAAAACAATTTCCACATTTGAATTGGTGGTTCCATGCCTAACTGGGGCATGCTCTGCTACAGTTATTTTAGATTTAGTTGATGGTAACTCAAAAAAGAACAGGGCTGGAGAATGCTATATCTGAGCCCAGTCCATCTTATTTTGCAGCAGGAAATTTACAGGACTTCATTATAATTAAGGAATTCCATGCAGGGTGGCTCTCCATCAGCCAATTACCTATGACCCACTATTATAGATTCTTCTGTTTTATTCTGGATGGACTTTTCTATTTTAAAGAGTTTTCTGTTCAAATCCAGAAATGTCCTGTGAATGCTAACACATAACAACTAATATCTTTGTTATCTGTGAGCATCTTAACCTGGATCATAAAGAATCAGTTTGTGGAGAAGTTAGAGAGAGGAATTGATGAAAAAGATAAGGAAAGAGTTTGTGCTATTGAAGCAGGAGTATTCCTAAACAAACTTCAATTTCATTCACTATTGCTAAGATACAGGCAAGCTATGCAATTGTGCCCTGAAAGCTATGGTCCAGAAATTCATAGCTCCCATTCATTTATTGGCCCTCTATTATCCTTCCTAGTAATTATCTAGTTAATGAACATTATTTCTAATCCTTAAAACTTTATAAGAATAATTACTCCATTTTTTAAATGAGAAAATTGTGTTTTAGAAAGGTTAAATTACACAGTCATGATTACCCATCTAATAAATAGACAACTACTTGAACACAAACTTACATTCTCCTCACCCCCTATGTTATGCTTGCTGCCTTTTTAAGTAGGTGGCTTCTAATAGCCAGCTGGGCATAGGGAAAAAGGTAAGGAAGACAGAAATATTTTCTTGCCATGCATTATTTCAGAACCTCAAATTGCTATGGAAAACTCAGTGTTACCCCTTTCTGACTTGGTATTGACCTTTATAAAGAATAGGACAGGAAACAGGATGGCTAATCCTTCATCTCTCACCAGGAGGAAATTTAGCTTTTGTTTTTGTGCAAAAAAACTAAAATGAATTTGTGATATGCAAATGATTCTCTCAACTGTTTGTTAATTTCTACTGTTTACTCAAAAGTAGGAAACACCAGGCCTGTAATACATCATCTTTTGTGCGCTTGACACCTTCCATCACAAATCATATTAATCTGCTCAAATTAATAAGGATTAATTGTATTGGTAAGGCAAACTGGCATTGTAATGATATATTGCCCAGACAGCCTGGAATCTGGCCATTCATAAATCCCATTTTTGGTTGGTTTATTTCTGTTTGTCTCTTTCTCTGACAGATGTGTGCCCAATCACTGTGAGCATGGTGGGAAGTGCTCACAAACGTGGGACAGCTTCAAATGCACTTGTGATGAGACTGGATACAGTGGGGCCACCTGCCACAACTGTGAGTGCCAATTCATCTCACTTTGAACTTGTACTACATGAGATTCCCAGGTCTTCAGCTGTGCTTTGAAACTCAGCAACCTGAATTAATCCACATACTAAATCACCCAATTCAGAAAAACCTAGATTTGTTGTTGTTTCTCCAGAACAGTATTCTGGTTGTCAAAATATATTTTTTCATGCCTAACAACTCAAAAAAAGAGGAGCATTTCTAATGATCGGTAAACGTGTAGTTAAAATTGGAATGCTGATCTTGGATTTGACTCAATGTGCCCAAGCCATGTCTATCTGAGTAAATTGGAAAATTATGGTAGTGTGATGGCTCTGACTGGACCCTCATTTATCAATTCATCAGAGAGGCAGACAGAGTGTAATTTGAACATTTAGTTCCTTGGAAATGGTTGTCTCATGTTCTGTCACAACTATTTGGCCACATTTATTTAGAGTACAAAAAGAAAAGTTAGAAAATGGAATGAAGCCCATTGAAGTGGTATATCTAAAATAAAAACAAAAAGAGATAATTTTTTAATATCTATATATATAAAAGCCAAGCAACCTGAAGGATAGAATGAGCAGAGCAACCGGAATGATCGGTCACTGTGACACACACTGCAGCAGCCAACCAGCCCAATTGGGACCCCGATTGGCGCAGTACCTCTCCCTGGCCGACCTAGTCCCCAGTCAGCACCCCCACCCCGATTGGAAATACTAACTTTCAAAAAATGCATGCTGTTTACAGAGCACTTTTGAAAACAGATTTGCCTCCTCCCAGTCGGCCCCACCCCCAATTGGCCCCCATTAGGGCACACCGGCTGGACCCCACCCATGCATGAATTTGTGCACCAGGCCTCTAGTTAAAAATAAAATGTAACACGCTAGGGTGACTAGTAAAGCACAGAAGGGCCTTGTTTTATATAATAGCTTCACCCTGAAAAGGTAAGTAAACTTAATGTTTTATAATTCAAAGAACATTTTTAAAGGAATGTTAACTCTATAATTATAATATTAACTTTCCAAAAATGCATGCTGTTTACAGAGCACTTTTGAAAACAGATTTGTCATAAAACATATGGTTGAAAGTTGTGTGTGTGCGTGCGTGCGTGCGTGCATGTGTGTGTGTGTGTGTGTGTGTGTCGGGAGGAAGGAAGGGAGAAAGATTCAGTCTCCTCAGTCATTATATAATATTCTGAAAGACTAAACATTTCATATTTAAACCCTCTTATATAGACTGCTTTCTCTTGGCTGTGCCACTTACTTTTAAGAAGCAAAGAAAAGCAAAATATGATCAGGGTGGAGTTCTGGGGACAGTAAAAATGCAATATAGTTCTCTGAGCCTTTTCTATCATTATTTGTAGTCATATTCAGCCAGAAAGTGTGTTTAGAATATATTGAGAGACTTCGACTAAGAAAAAATATTTGTAATTTATTTTATTGCACTTATTAATTTGTTTAGAAAGATATTTAAAAACAAGGGCCAAAAAGAACTAAGAAATTAATAATAGAAAGATATACAAGATAATAAAAAACAGACACTTAGTAACTCATCATCTGAAAAGTATTGATAATTGTAGGTATTGAGAAGGTAGAAAGAACAAAACTGATATTGAAATTAGTTACAATAAGAGTTGTAACTAAAATTCCCAATCACACCGGATGTTCAATTTCAGAATATAATACTCATTATATAAGTTTAAATTAGATAACTTTAATAAAACTAAAGTATTTTACTTGACCAGTTTAATTTATATAGCATTGTCTTTAAATACCACCTTTAACTATAAGGGACTTTGTTTCTGAATATGGAAACACTAAAGTAAAAGAGCAAGAAATCGGTGGTGGTTTTAAAGGTTTCCTATCTTAGTGAACACTTTTGGTATTGAATTGAAAAGCAAATTATATTCTACAGCTGCTAAAATAGCAAAGAATAGTATTTTGAAAATATTTTTAAATTTGAAAATGTTAAAACTATGCTACTGGTTGAATAGTTGAGTTTTCAAAAATAGCAATAACTATAAGTACCAGAAACATCCTACGTGTGCTTAGGTTTGGCTCTAGTGCAAGCTGTAAATGTAAAAGAGGAAAATTTTCCCCATCCTGCTGCTCATTCCTACTCTTCCTTGTTCCATTTTTATATCTAGAACAGTAGAATTGTGCATTTTAACAATCTGACCCTGATCCCTCGTTATCTTCTTTAAATGAGGCCAAAATCTTGAAAATCCAATGTGTGCTAGATAGAGCTTCAAAGACCATAATGCATAATTCAATAAAGAGTTGACTGGCCATTATTTTGTTGTGAGAAAAAATATATACCTGGTAACTTATTGAAGGATAAGTGCTGCCTATTAAGCTGAAATACCAGTATTATTTCTTTCTTATTCCCGTTGATTAGTTTAAAGTTGGGAATATCTGGCCCAGTAAATAACAATGTAAAAATATATATAATATATGTCATTCAGTTTGGCACAGAATGTCTGGCCCAGTAAATAACAAAAATTGGGAATGTCTGGCCCAGTAAATAACAATTTAAAATATATATGATATATGTCATTCAGAGGAAAAACTAAAACATTTTGCATTTTTTCTTAGTCAGCGACTGCATTCATAACAAGAGCATTGAAGTGAAAAGAGAGCAGCTTTGTGCTAGCTGTGAGATGATCATTCTGTGTGCCCCTGTAAGTCTTGACTTTTCATGGACTTCCTTTATTCCTCTCTTGACTGAATGCTTCTGGGGTCTCTTACAGTTTTAAAAGCCAGTGAGCT
This sequence comes from Corynorhinus townsendii, assembly GCA_026230045.1. NCBI lineage: Eukaryota > Metazoa > Chordata > Mammalia > Chiroptera > Vespertilionidae > Corynorhinus > Corynorhinus townsendii. Next base: position 136,936,100 of record JAPDVU010000004.1, read on the forward strand.
GAGACTTCCAGTCACTTATCCTGTCTTCTGTGGTTTTGGACTTTGTTAATGTTATTAAATAGTTCACCTCATTTTCTACAGAGGACTAAGCAACCCTTTTGAAAAGGAGTTATGTTAATTTTATAGTACTCCTTTAATGAGGTAAAGAACAGCTAAGTCAAGTCTAAAGTTTATTATAACTCAATATTCAATAGAGTTTCCAACATTACAATTAGGCTACTATTTCAGCACATTTTTTACATGGTCCAAGCTTGGTCAGGATGAGGTAGTTATTTGTCCAGTACCCGTGATCATCCGTGCTAGAGGCTGTAGTCCAAGGTGGAACCTAGACGCCCTTTTATGATAGGTCACACTGCCTGACCTTGAACTTGGCTGTGCCACTTACTTACTTGTAACCTGGAGTTACAAGTAAACTCTTTGAGCTTCAGCTATCTCCTGGGTGAAACGGGTATAGTAACATCACACCCTCATAAAGCCACTGTGAGATTAGATGGGATGCCTTATAGAAGACACAGAGGTGAGTTTAGCATATGTTAGTCTCAACATATGTATGCTATTTAATTCCTTTCAGAATAGTCATCGCTTTGCTCTGAACTTCTATATCAATAATCGCCCACATCACACTTTTTGTCATTTAATTTCATGCTGCTAATCATGAATTGCTCTCATTTCCATGGCAGATTTGGGCTTGACGTGAATGATTGGTTCCCATAGTATTTTGGTTTTGTTTTTTCCCCAGAAGAATTGAAGAGAATTAAAAGTGATCTGTGTATGTCCTAGACCTTTATCCTTTTGTTTATTTGTCTGTTTATTCATGGATAATTTATTTCCAAACACAGTCACTGTAGGGTTCGGAGGGTTGTCATTTACAAACCCCAGTCAGGAAGTCATCCTTCGGGTGAGGATATCCCACAGGGAAACCGCAGGCACCCGGAGATGGTCAGATCACAGGAAAGGAAAAGCCTGGGTTTCTTGTCTAAAACTAAAGAGACTAGTTTATGATAAAATGTAAATACATTAATTGGTTGCAGTTTTCTACTTTAAAGTTGTTCTTAGTAGAACAGTCTGTTCTCAGTGAATTTCTAAGAACTGACCAGCAGCATATCAGAACATGAAATCATGACAGAAAGGATAGAATGATCATGTTGGAAGTTTGTTTTGTTATGTTGACTTGTCTCTACTTCACTCTCCCAAATGTTAAAGAACATGTCTTTCTTTCTTTTTTAGTAAATTTTTATTGATTTCAGAGAGGAAGGAAGAGGTAGAGAGAGATAGAAACATTAACTATGAGAATCATTGATTGGCTGCCTCCTGCATGCCCTACACTAGAGATCGAGCCCAACCCGGGCATGTGCCCTGACTGGGGATAGAACCATGAACTCCTGGTTCATAGATTGATGCTCAACCCCTAATCCATGCCAGCCCATCTAAAACATGCTTTCTTGTGAGCAAAACCATGTTTGCAGCTAGTTTTTTTCCTTCAGTGTGCACAAACACTTTTCAATTGGTCTCCAAGCTTACTTTCCAGTACTTTAAGTGCTCTTTGGGATCTAATTATCTTCTCCTTTTTTCACATGTATTTCTTACACTGCATAATTATGGCTCTAATTTACATAAATTAAATTTTAAAACACTATGTCTCATCTCAGGTCTTGGCAGATATTTTTCTCATGCTATTGGGATCTATCTTTGACCTTATTCATTCTTACCTATAATATTAATCCCTTATGTGGAATTGCCCTAAAAATCTCCAGGATGTCTTCAATAGTATAAAAACTTTTGGCTATTTTTAAAAGTGCAATAGGATATTTGCTAGATATAAGCAATGTTTAGGGGTAGAACTTTATAAGAATTATTAAATTTCAGATCTTCTTCTGAGAGAAAATATCTGTCCAGATATGTTTTTATTAAAGAAGAGATTCTCACTTTGCCAAGATATATAGGCATGGCTCTTTCCAGAGGTAGCAAGGGGACATCAACTCAATAGGCCTACATAAATCTCTTTTAATTTTCAAATTAAATGTGATTTCTGAATTTTGAAGTACTAAAAAGGAGCAGGTACTAGGGTTGCCCACAAATGCAAAACTAAAGTTTTTACTAGCCAATGTCAGAGGAAAACTGAAATGTAAAAGGAAAATATTCTACATTCTGGAGCTATTACTCTGGGTCTATAAATTTGCAAACCATAAATTACACCGCATCTTATCACTGCACACAAGAAAAGTGAGTGGATTTCAATAGCTCACACCATGTTGTGTATAATCCATTATACTCATAAGTAATTTCACATGTTTCACAACATAATTTTTAAAAGGAAATGAATCCTACTTGTTTGTAGTTGTACCGACCTACTGCTTCATCACCTAGATTTATTACCAGTAGGAAGTGTGGTGCCTCTACCCATAAGGAGCTACCACAGATTTAGGCATCAATGAAGATAACTTGGAATTTAAGGATTGCTATCCACCCCTTCCCTCCCTAAAATGTGGTCATTGAATAGAATCATGTCCTCATGGAATTGGACTCCATCTGTAAGCTATAAATTTAACTGGCTTCTAAAGACTTACTTGTTACAGCTATGTCTTTAACCTGGTCTTCTATTATACATTTCTCCTATTTCTTCCCTCCAGTCCCATTGGCTTCCTTTCAGATTTCCATACATACCCTACTCCCTTGCACTGTTCCCTGTCTCTGCCACTGCCATCACTACAGGACTGTGCACATTCTTCCTCTCTGCTTTATCTGGCATATTCCTCCTCATCCCTCAGCTCTGTAGTCACCTCCTTAGGGAAGCTTTCCATAACCCTGTGATTAGGTCAAATCCTCTTATTCTAAAACGTATTTCTTTCTCTTAGTGCTGGTTGTGATTTTGCATTTAATTGTTGTGATTATTTAATAATGTAACTTCATCCTCACTGGACTTTCATATCTGAGAGGGAAGGTGCTACTTTCTGTATCCCCAGAGCGTTTTATCCCCACTTTGTCCTTCATAGCACTCTCCTCCCCAGCATATAGTATGTGCTCAGTGAATATGCACAGAATGAAGGGCAGTGAATATAGAGCATCAACACTTTTTAAAACATCAATACCATTTACACAAATTTTTGATGATAGTGAAGTTATGAAGAGAGAGTGAAGCTAAAGGAAAAAAAAGAAAACAGAAAAAGGAGGGTAGAGAATCAAAAATGGATTAGTGGAAGTCAGAGAGGGTAGTGATAATAATACCAGCAGGGGCAATCCCAAGAGCTATAACATTATAAGACATCGTATAGAGTGATTCAGAATATGGGCAAATAAGCCTACACATTCCAAATAATCTTTGGGGAAAACACGGTGCCATGTTAAGACACTATTCATTAATTTATGGAAATTTATAATAATAGTGGCAAAGTAGATTGCAATAAAAAATTGACATCTTAGGTAATAGAGTATAGTCACTACTGTGCTAGCTGATTCTGTATGAGCTATTCTAAAACAGATTTCATATATACATGTATATACATATACATATATACATACATACATATATATATATGTATATATATATATATACACACACACACACACATACATATATAGTGGGCCAAAGCCATCAGTCAGACATCCCCTGAGGGTTTCTGTACTCACAGTCCTGGCTGAGGGACCCCCCCCCCCCATCAAGTGCACAAATTTTCATGTACCGGGCCTCTAGTTGTCTCATAAAATGCTTTGTCAATTCAAAAACATCCTATATCTTTTTGTAACTTTTATTGTACCACTAAGTCTTTTGTTGATGTTGTTAATCCTCACCTGAGGATATTTTTTGCATTGCTTTTCAGAAAGTGTAGAATGGAGGGAGGGAGGGAGGGAGGGAGGGAGGGAGGGAGGGAGGGAGAGAGGGAGGGAGGGAGGGAGGTAAGGAGGGAGGGAGAGAGAGAGAGAGATCAATGTGAGGGAGACACATTGACTGGTTGCCTCCCATAAGTGCCCCAACTGGGGGCAGGGAGCAAAACTGTAACTGAGGTGTATGCTACGAATCAAACCTGTGACCTTTCGTTGTGCAGGCTGATGCTCTGACCATTGAGCATACTGGCCAGGGCATCACTAAGTCTTTAATAACAGGGAGACAAATACATTTTTATCTGATTATAAGTAGCTTAAGGATACTAAGCACTGGGTAGTGCTTACAGAAAAAATCTGAGGGTTCCTCAATATTTAAGCCAATACTCACTGAAAAGATAAAAGGCTTTATTTGCAAAAATAATGGCTATGCCAGCTAATTTAGCTGCACAGGGTGAATCTGCTCTTTCTAATCTAGACATGGCATTAGGTACCCAGATCATGCTTCTTTGTTATCAAGTGAACAATTACCAAATTCTTTTACATTTACCTCCTTTTCATCCTCCCATTCAGTTCATACACCATGACCTACTTCACATGCTCAGTGTGTCCTTGTCATTCAAGAGTGGCTATGAGGCACTAAGTTTATATCACGTATTTATGTTTTAGACACTCAGTGATATATTGATATCTAACTCCACTCTGCATGTGGGATAAGAGCTGGAATGTAGGGTAGAGAAAGGAAGAGGACAGGAATACTAGGATGTAGTGTTCCAAAGAAATCTATCATTTCATTAACAGTTCTTACAATCATAACTCTTTTTCATATCTCTGCTTCATTGGGATTGTGATCTGAGAGTAAATTGTAACACATGCTTACCTTTTACAGTCTGGGTTGAAACTTTTCATGCTCACAAAATATTTATAAATGTAATTAAATGGAAAAACCTTAATGTTTTGGCACAAATTCTTTGCAATTCTAAGCAATTCTTTTATCTTTTCAGATTCTGTTGTCAGAGTGTTTATTTCTGGGATTTTCTTCTGATCAAATGGACAGGGAGATATCAGAGAGAGGAGGATACAGCATCGGCAGGGGATTGGGTAGAGAGTGCAATTTTTAATAGAATAGGTACAATTAAAATATAATAAGCCTTGCTTGGTTGTATATATCTTCCAGATGGGAAGTTCACTTTCTTACTAGAGCTGAGGCATTCGGGGAAAGAAGGAAAGGACAAGAAGTGTCACTTTCTGAAATCGCATTTATTTACAAAAAAATTGCATTTACAAAAAAGAAAAAAAAAAGTGGGTCTTTTACTGACATGTTCACCTGACACCCACTGGTAGAATAAGATGGAAAGGAATGAGGAAGTACTACCTGAGTAGAATTGTTGGGAGGGGAATCAGAGGCCATTCTATCTACCAGCCACAAGCAAATAAATTACAATGGATTAAAATAGTGCAGGTTATTTAGAGAAGCACAGCCAAAGACCTTTCCCTTTCCAAGGCAGCCCAGTGTTCAAATTAATCCCTTCTTTCATGCCTTTCTTTGGACAGATAGCTAAGATTACTCATAGAAAGGATTTAATTTCAGTTTTACAAAGACTCTTTCAATAGTTTCAAAAATATAGCTTTCTCTTTCAATAAGGGCCTTTGCAAAAGGTTGGTCTGCAAATGCATATTAACAATCAACCTGCCTGAGAGAGGAGCAATGCTCCTGTGAACTTTTCACAGGCTAGGTCCTAAGGGAGCTGACATTATTCATTAAACTCCCCTGTAGCTCGAATCCCAGGGACCGTCTCATCCAAGGTTCAGAAGGAATAGAAAACACTAATTTCTGAACCTTTGCTAAGTTCAGTTAGGGGAAAGTCGATATGAGAAGAGGCCTGTTTACTTAGAAGATACAGAAGGAAACTTTAGAGACATTTGTATCTTTTCAAAAAACAAGAAAGAATTCAAGTTAAAATTAGTGTGTTTCTCCTTTGATCCTTTTAATGTTTCCCAAATCTTCTTTTTTTTTTCTTTTGCTTTTATATTGACATTGGTCACTATGGCTATGTCAAGTCTTTAACTTTACAAGCTTGGTCTATAGGGTTATCTCCAATTCAAAGATGGTTACAGCTCATTCAATAATAGTATATGACTCCTTTGTATGCAGCATGCTGTGTGGATACGGAAATACAGGTAAGAGTCCCTCTTCCTTATAATGTAGACAAAGCATTTAAAAAAGGAAGCAGGAAAGTCAGGACACACTATCATATTAGCAGAAAGCAATCAATGTTTATGTGCCAAACTGTTACAAAGACCAGTATGTTTAACTTGAAAGAGAGAACAACATGAGCCAAGATGGTTGGGAAAGGTTTCAAGGAAGAACTGAAAACACTAAAGCCGAGAGTCTTGTTTGGTTGGTAATTCAGAATGGGAATAATAGGAAAAGATGTGGGAGGTGGGCCAGCAGAAGCTGAGACTGTTGTATTTGGTCTAGATGGTGAATGCAACCAAAAGCAAGCATTTTACAAATAAGTGCAATAGTTTCCAAGAAATTTTTGCTGGTTCACTTTTTGGGTGTCCTGACAGTTGACTGCTTTAAATTTTAGTTAAATATTTTATTTGCAATCTTTTAACTTAGTCAAGTATAAGTGAAGTTCTATAAATGTATAGGGATTTGACTTAAAAATATGGTCTTACTTTCAAGTGAAATGAGAAAGATATTCAATGGCTTTCAGTTCCTTGGTCTCATCATATAATTTTGTCCCCAAGCTACCATGGTGGTTCCTACCAACAAAATATGCCTCCTCTAATCTTGAAAGACCTTTCTTGCCATCACAGATGCCAGCACCAAATGCCAGATGATATTGGCACATGCAAAATCGCTATCGTTACTCATTAGCAGGCATCAAAATGTCCCAATAATATTCTTTGCCATTATTTAAGTCTACTGAGACATCAATTAAACATGTCTTACTTGCCAAGTCTGTGATCAACTTCCGCTATGATAGATAAGGCCAAGTGAAGCTATCTGATTAGATTGGATAAAAGAAACACCTCTAAGCGTTTGGCCTTGGACAGAGAAATTATTTCCTTCCATCCATCCAACAAAGAATTCAGACTCTAGAAAACCCTATGTGTGTTTTCTACCATATGGCTATCTGTCAGTGAGTTTCCCCTCTTAGAGAACATTCAAGTATCCAATGTAAAGCATATTCCTACTCAGAAAATTTGAGCATATTAAGCCTCCTTAATGGTTTCAGTAACATAGATCTAGACTTTCTGAAATAATAAAGCCTGCATTTTGTGGGGCCAGGTTGATCATTCTGAAAGTTCCCAAACTACCTGAAGCTTGGTGAATGGAACAAGCTTTGTTAATTCACTGTCCGAAAGGATTCTTTTTTCCCCTGCCCTTATAAAATTATGTAAATCAAGCTGACTTATGAGAGAATAAGAGTGTCCTGGACTTCCACAGGAGAGAGGTTATCAGGAATGGAGACAGTCTTGTCCCCTTGCAATTCTGAGAGAGAAGTCTTGGATCTGAACCTTAGATGCCTTTAAGGAAGGCAGGTGGGAACTGGAGGCAGTTTTACTTGCTTCCTACTGAGTAGTGGGTGCATCTACTGCGTGATGATGGCACCTACTGGGGAAACCAGAGCTACTGGGTGTAGAAGTGGGGCAGGGACTAGGAGAGAAAGCAGAATCAGTGAATCAATGATGGTCAAAATATGGTGAATACAGAAGGAATCCTCCTTCTCTTCTCATGGACACTGCATCCACCGCTCAGAACATACTTTCCACTAATATGAGATAAAATGTGGCATCGGCCCTGTCTTTCAGCTTTTTCTTTGCCTCCTCACTGACATTGCCACAGAACTGCTGGATAAAGGTCATTCTCACTTAGCTTCATTTCTATACCCAAAACTACTTTGGGGGTTTACCACACATTTTAGAAATAAAAACAAAGATACAGAATCAGATACATTTTTCTCAGTCAGAAATAATATGGAAGACAAATTTATTGAGAAGCATTTGAATTGCTGTTAGTAATCATGGAAGTTTATTAAGAGAAAACATTTCCCTACACTCTTTATATATATAGATTCAATGTTGAAAGATTTTACACAGTAGAAACATATTTGTTTAAAGACCAAGTAGTTTATTTACTATATTAAAATCCTAAGAGATATTGAATTAGAATTTTAGTTTGCACTTAAAATGGAAATTCTTTTTCCTTCTTGTCATACCCCATGCTTCCCATGTACTACCTATCTTAAGATACGATAAATGAATAAGGGGCTCTAAATTCTATCAGATGTGGTTCTTCACCCAGGTATGGCTTCACTTTGACACTCGATTAACATCAATTTCACATGTGGCAATCACAAAAACACATTTAATCTGCACAAACTGTAATTTTCATGCTGGGATCATTTAGATTCCAACAGTGCCTCTATTGATTAGTTTAAGGAAACTGTGTTCCCACTGTGCTTTTAAATGAGGACTCAGAGTAGAGTCATTTTGCATCTCAGGGAACTTTTTGTTTTTCAAAAGTACAACAAATAAGAACTTTGATGATTGGGGAGATGGGTTCCCTGTCCATAGGCTTTAAAAAATAAGAATAAATATATGAAGTTTGAGGAGGAACAGTTTAGTAGATATTTTAAAATAGTTACTGATGTAATAGCATATTAAGAGTATGGTGTCTGAATTTTGTGCCAGTTATCTCCCACAGTATATGATTACATGCTCTCAAAGGGGGAAGACATTGGGGAAGGGTGGTGTGTGGAGATACTATGCAAGAGGACTTGGTGGAGCAGATGGGAAGAGAAGGACTAGCTTTGAACTGCAAGACTAATTATACTAGATTTTCTGACTTCCTTGCTTCCTACAGTATGACCTGTGGATGGATAGAAGGTTTTCTGCATATTTAAAACAGGCTTAGAGCTCATGTGAATGCAGTTTGGATGAATTATAAATTTTTTTACTTTTAAAGTTAGTCTTAGGTTTAAACTTATACTTAAGGCCAAAAAGCATTCTTTAATGAAGTCAAAAGAAGAGCTTTTTTTTTTTTCTAGACAAAACCAGAGCAAGATCTAAAAACAACAAAAACAAACGGCAGTAAGTAGGAGTTGCTGGCATTTTGCTTCCTTTGGAGTAATTTTTGGATAAAGTTGAGGACATGAATGAAAGGCTCTATGAACCATCACTGGCACTGACTCTCTTCCTTATGAAGAAGAAATCCCATTCTTAAGAAATAATAAGATATTATAAATCAGTTACTCAAACTTATCTCAGACAGAAGCAGAAGTATACCAGTAAGGTTTCTTGCAGGTCACCTATAATCTCACCTACTAGAAAGATCTTAAATAGAAATCAAGTCAAATATTACACACTTACTGAGGCATCCTTCATACTAGCCTTTGTCTAGGTCAGTGGTTCTCAACCTTTCTAATGCCATAACCCTTTAATACGTTCCTCATGTTGTGGTGACCCCCAACCATAAAATTATTTTTGTTGCTACTTCATAACTGTAATTTTGCTACTAGGTCATCACCTATCACCTTACACTTAAGGTAACTGAGGTTCTTTAGACACTGACTGTGTCTTTTTCATCTCTGGACACAAGTGCCTGGATCATTGCTCAGCGCCTGGGAAGTATTAAATGAAATTTAAGCAACTGAACTGGAATAGTGCCTATATGCACAGATGTGGACCCACATACACATATCATACCTCCCAAGCAGCCGTACAGACATGTTTGTCAGGCTCTGAACATACAAAGTCCACTACCTACATAATGGAGGATTTCTCTATGGGATACAGCATTTTATAATTAAACCCCTCTGGCTTCTGTGAAACAGAATAGATTTCCTTTTATATGATAACTAGAGGCCCAATGCATGAATTTCATGCAAGAGTAGGGCTTCCTTCCCCGGGCTTGTGGCACCACTTGCCTCTGGCACCTGGGACCCAAGCTTGCTTCCTCCAGCCGGCCCCAGGCACCCAAGACCAGGGCTGGCTTCCCGCGGGTCCCGGTTTTGTCAGGAAGGACCTCTGGTCTAATTAGCATATTGTCCTTTTATTATTATAGATTTCCCTGATAATTGGCCCATAATAATTTCTCTATGCCAAATTATGCTCTATCAAAAATAGCACAAAAAGGAGGTTTCTATATAAATGGAACTGATTGCCACTGAAATCTTCTGGTGAACCAAGAGGAAAAGACTCTAATTTACTCCCAACCAGAAAAGTGTCAGTAAATAGTTGAAGGAGAGGTATTTTTGGTGCTTTTCTTGATAAATGACTTCAAGAGATGGGATGTTATGTGTATCAGTTTCCTAGGGTTGCCTTAACAAATGACCACAAACTGGGGGCTTTTAAAACAGGGATGTATTGTCTCAAAGTCCTGGAGGCAGGGTCATGCTCCCTCTGAAGTCTCTAGAGTAGAATTCCCCATTGCTTTTTCTTTGCCTCGGGCAGTGGCCAGCAGTCTTTGTTGTTGCTTGCCTGCTATAGTCTTAACCCTCCAATCTCTGCTTCTGTCTTCACTTGGCCTTCTTCCCTGTGTGTCTCTGTATCTGTGTGTCTGAATCTCCCTCTCATTTCTCATGTACACACACTAGTCATTGGATGTAGGTCCCATACTTCTCCAGAATGAATCATCTTAACTAATTACGTCTACAAAGAGTATTTCCAAATATAATCCCATTCTGAGTTTGTAGTGCTCATAAGATTTTGCAGGGCACTCTTCACTGCACTGTGCATGCTCACGTCCATTCTTATACGTAGTTCCACATGTCCCCTCATGCTTTCCTACCTCCCCACTTTTGCTTACATCATCCCCAAAAATCCATTCCAGAATGCTCTCCTCCTCATTTTTACCACATTTGAATGTTACACTCTGTAGAGTCTCTTTCTATTTTGTGTTATTTTGTGAAATTTCCTCTAATCACTCCAGCTTAAACCGATTACTCCTTTTGTCTTATTTCCACAGCAATTATTATCAGTATGATTTCTCTGTTTTCTCTCCCCAAAATGTTTTGTTCAGTTTTTCCCCCCGAATGTAAATTGTGTAGGCAACTATTCCCATATTTTTTTAACAAAACCTAGTAGTCAGTATCTGTTGGTTAAGTTTTTAATTTTGAACATGCATTGTGAATTGAAGAAACACCAATGTCAACAAAGAAGGAAGCATGTTAAGTTTTGAATTTTACATTCACGATCTCATGGAATCATCACAACTGAACATTAAGGAAGATGATATTATTCTACTTTACAGATTTAAACACTGATGTCCAAAGTCCATGGCAGAGTTGGAATTTCAAACGCTTCATGCCCTGTCTCCTCTGTGAAATGTGTATTTTGCTGCACTGTCTCCCTTCTGGCAATACCTTTTCAACTCTTAGAGCCTTGAAAATTCCTAGAACATTGAGATTGTTTTGAGACACAGCCTTGAAAAGTTGATTTTCTATTGGAAAGTATAGTAGAGGATCCATGCCCCATAGTTCATAGCATTGTCCTCCCCAGATGTCATCAGCTTGAGCACAGCTGCTGTGAGAGCAAGTTAGGGAGCCTCGGAGAGAAAGAGGGGTGTTCACTTAGTTATGGGCATGTGTACGCCTCCAAGGGGTCTCAGCATGAAGTTATTACAATCACTACACCTTGTATAAGCAATATAAAATCATTACAGAACATTTGGAAATCTCAAAGACAGATTGTTTTTAAATTATTTTACAATGTGTAGCTTGTATTTGTGATATATTTACATCATTATAATTGTGTACACATATGCCACTTAATATATAACTGGTGGACCTTATGAATCAGAACAGCCCATTTTCAAGGCATTTTTGATTAGTGGAACTCTGTCCTTTGTTCCTGTGGCCATTTTGGATCTGGTTAAATGTGGATTCATGCTCTCTCTCTCTCTCTCTCTCTCTCTCACACACACACACACACACACACACACACACACACACTGATGCAAACTACCACAAGTGATCAGGACTGACTTTTTACAAGCTAACTTTTTTTACTTGATCACTCGTTCTTAAAATACTAATGCAATATACCTTCCCATGCATCCTTTCCTCCCCTCTATGAAGGAAGGAGACCAGAATGCTGCACAGCTTGCTGAGCTCTGGCTCAGAAATGGTCCTCTCAGCACTGTCCTGACATTATGAATGGCCCTGATGTACAAACCCAGAATAAGATAGAATTAAAACCCAAAGTTAATTTCAAGCTCCATTAGAAATTAAAGGTGTTGAGAAAGAAATCAATATTTTCCTGGTGCAAAATGACTAAATTCAAAGCAATAAATTCTATTATTTTGTAACTTCTAAAAACTATAGAGGACCTCCAAACTATGAAATGTTGCCACACTCACACATATACATGATATGTGACTAAAAATAATGAGAATGATTTTCAGAAGCTGCATGGAAAAATCTATTTATTACCACATAGTATGCACATTGAAACGTGTGTCTTCAAATAGAGCCAATTATTCTGTAAAATTCGTTGCTGTTTTCAGCAATTATCAACACTCAATTGTAAATCTAGGAGGAATTCAAGGGACAGAAATAAGGCAAAACAGCAAAGAGATTTAATTAAATGGAGTGAGTATATCCATTTCCTCAAGTTTACTTTCTCTGTTTTCCAACATCTTTGTTTTAACAAAATGCTGTAGATCACCTAGCAAATAACCCTAAAATACTGTAGTCTCAACTAGTCTAAATTATTTTGCAACCTGTAGAGTTGTATGTCACAAAAGACATAAAACACTTAGTAGACGTTTTTTCATATCAGAATCACTCCCACTTCTTCCCTGCTCTGCTTCTGAGGAAAGTCTGAATTAACAAATGGAACTAGTGTACTTCCAGAAAGATCAGTCTAATGGGCTCAGATTGGCATTGTAAAGGGACACTTGTTTCTTTCCTGTTGTCCAGAATAAGCTTCATGACAGTTAACTCAAGCAGCTCTTATTTAGCAGTCAAGGCGGAACAATGATAAAAGATAATATAGGACTATACTAGTTCTTACCTAAGGAACTGTCATGTGCCTTCTGGTTAAACCTTCCTCTCTTTGTAATAAAAATAGTCAATATGATAGCAATAGAAGATGGCACAGCCAGACATTGGGATCATTCTAAGACTTTTCAGCATAAGGGAACAGAGTGAAAGCCTCATGTCCTTCAGCTTTCTAAGCATGGACATGTTCTTCCAGCGGCTAATATTCAACTCCTCTACCTTTCAAAAATGGCATATTTAAAAAATCGATTAGATATTTTTTCCTTAAAGTTGTGACTTATCTGACCAGATGATATCTAGTTGGGTTTCAGGAAATGAAACCCAGTGGCCCCTGGCCACTGTCTTTGTTCTTATAATTCAGAGTTTTGCGCTGGCTCTAGCAGAGACAGATGTGTAGGACCACATTGATTCTTGACTCTTTTAACTTCCCTGCTGTTCAACTTTTCCTTCCTTCCTGAGATGTTTTAAAAAGAGAGTAGATGACAGAGTAAGACATACTGAAATTCTAGGGCAACTCTTTCACGTACTGTCTGTGTGATTCAAGGTGGTAACTTAACCTTTCAAGCCTCACTTCCCACTTCCTGTATAAGAAAAATAGTAATACTCACCTGGCAAAGTGCTTTGTTTAGTTTCTGTTTTGTTTTTTAAGAATTTAAAGTGTATGTGAAGTGGATGCTCCTTAGCAGGTATAGTGTGGGTCCTCAAAAGTGGTAGCCATTGGTGTCATCATGGATCTTTCTTCCCTGGGTGCCAGGGACTCCATGTTCTCTCTCACTCTCTGTCTCTGTCTCTCTCTCTTTGTCTCTCTCTCTGTCAACTTCATCTATCAATTTCATCTCAGGAGAACATCACATAGCTAACATTAGTGCTTGCAGACAAACATAAGTCAAGTGAGGGAAAGGAAGTAAGGAATGTCAGAAATTACAAAGCAGGGGCATGGAGAGGGTAAGAATGAGGAGTGCATATGTGTAAAACCTAGGATTCTCTCACCATTTCTCATAAATGCAGCCAATCTGCAGAAGCTCTCCTTCTTTGCTCTCCCCTTCCAAAGCCAGCCAGCCCTCACCATGATTCCCATCTACCCTACTTCACCGAATCTGCTCCCAGCGGTGACCTCCATATTGGCAAATTTGTGCTAAGTCATATAAATGGGAAATTTATATGTTATATAAGTTCCTTCTTCTTGTAGCAGTTTTCTTTTTTTTCTACAACTCTGCAAGTTTCTCATTTCAATACGGGTTGATTAAAGCCATTGTTTTTTAGTCAAAATCTTTTGGCCTCATCCTGAAATAGTAATGCTCCTAACCTGTCCTCTGGCCTTCCTTCTCACCTACATGCTACCCCTTACTTCCCCTAACCATGTCTTCAATTTCATTAAATAGTGAAGTTTCCTTCACCTCTATTGCCAGTCCAGAAAATTCCACTAGATCCACTAAACTGCCTAGTAGACAGTGACTGGCACACAGTGGGAATCTGTATGAACATCTCAATATCCTACATATTATGTCCCTATAACAAACTCAGCATTTTGAAAATCAACATATATTTTCCTCCATTCCATCCAGACCTTCCTTTCCTCCTGTGTTACCTATAAAGTTAAATGGCCCATTACCAACCTGGTCACTGAAGCCTTTGGCCTAAAACCGTCACATCGCATCACTTTCCAAGTTCAGCATATTCTGTGTCTGGAGTATCATTTGTATCGCACCTTCCCTTCCAGGGCTACATCTCAGCTCAGGCTCTCCCCACTTCTTTGTCACTCTAGGGACCACCCAGCCCTGACTGGAAAGCCTTTAGTTAGTCCTTCACACATCTGCAGGACTGAAATTTCAAAACTGAGAATCTGAGGCCACCAGTTCTCAGGTTAAAACCCTTTAATAAATCTCCAGTGTTGCCATAAAACATTAGAATAAGTTAATGTCCCAAAATATTGCATGATCTATGTCCTCTCTGTCTCCCTATAGTTTCACTGGCACCCCTCTTCCTTCTCTAGGCATGTGGAGGACATTAGAATGTTTTATGCAAATACAATTCCTCCTCTTCTGGTTAATGAACTCCAATGTATTCTTTGGTATTCAACTTAACTCTCATTTATGTCAGAGAACATCCTGTCATCCCAAATCTGATTTAGAACCCCACCTTCTGTTCTCCCACAGCCTGCTGTACACACCCTGTCAACAAAACAGAATTACATATTTACCAGATATTTGCTTCTTAATATTAAAAAAGTCTTATTTGACTTCTACCAAACAAGAGCTAATGCCCACTCAACAAATGCTCATTACAGAATGAAATGAGACTTCCATGCTTGCCTAGCCTGACACTCCCTGAACTACTTACTATAGGACTTTTGCATGAAGGAAAGCAGATGGATTTGTTCTAAACTTTCATTCTTTTCTTTCCCTGTCCCTTCTCTTCATCATGACTTTTCGTCTCTCATCTGTATCCCAAAAAAAGAGGGTCTGCCTGCCATCAGTCACTTATTTGGAAATTCTTTGATATGAGTGGATTCAGTCACCATCACGTTTCCCATCAGTTGCACTTTAAGCTGTTATATACCAAGTTGTAAAAGGAAAGGCTGGATTCCCAGTGAAAGAAATTTCTGGGCAGAATAACCTTCCTGCTCCTCGCTTCCTTGCTTGTAAAGTTAGCCTTTAATGTAAGGTTTAATCCCTTTGTGCTGCATGGAATGTGTTCCGCAGTTTTCTCTGCAGATTGTTTCACCTGGCGGTTAATTCCTAGGTACTTCTGGGACCTGCAGGGAAGAACTATTTGGGCTGCAGTAACTTAACTCAGAGACCACCAATCAGTTCATCAGTTCTATGTCCATCTAGGTTTGGGTTTGCTTTCTCTAAACTACTGATACTTAAATTTTAGTTTATTTCAGAATCATCTGAATAAATCTATAAAGAACAGATTCCAGGGCACCCCTAAGACTCTGATTCATACAATCCGTAATAGGCTTAGGAAATCTTCATTTTAATGAGCTTACTGGAAAACTCCAAAGCAGATGACTCATACCAATTTGTGAAATTTGTGTAGACAATACTTCCCTTCTGTTGTTGCCATCCCAACAGGAGACTGAGCCTCTCTGGAGTTCTACTTATTCTAACTCTTTCCTTCCCTAGATAGACTTCAAGTTTACTTGACTGAGAGCCAAAACTCATCAGTTAGTGTCCTTTTAAAGAGCACATTTACAGTCTGTTTTACTTTAGTCTTGCAATATATTTTCAGTTACTAGCCACATGGGCTCTCCAGTCCCATGTGATCAAGAGTTGCAGTCACCTCATCTTTATCAGGATGGAGGATGAGGTCAAGAAGCAGGTCACTGAGGACATACTGCCCATGGGACTTAGGAAAAGAAGTATCCTGGGATCTTCACAAGACAGCCATAGGGATGGTGGACAGGTGAAAAATAGGAGAGCTTATGTTTTTAAACATTCATTCCAGAATCTTTGTTTTTAACATCGGACATATGTTTGAGATAACTACAAATAGCGTCAGGAAAATTAAATGTTCCCAAAAAGTAAAACTACAACTGATGCCAACACAAAAAGAGATGAAATTTTCCAAAGGTTTGATGAACAGTTTTTAAGTAACATCTATAAATTATGAATTATTGATTTATAATTTAACATAATAACCATGCATTTTACAAAAGATGCACTAGATAAACATCTGATGTTATTAGTGTTTATAAATTTTGTTTTATGGCAGCACTGAATTTCTAACATGTTTAAATGTCATAAGTGTTCCTGTATCACAATCAAGACTTAAACATTAAAAACAATAGAATTATTATTTCCCACTGTGGTAAATCCAGAGCACTTAGATGGTGAGCAGCTGGCTGTGCATACAGAGCACTCACATCCTTTTTAGTGTTTCACCCTCTGGGTACCTTTTTATACATCAGGAATACCAACCTGGCACTTCTCTGAACCCTACCTAGCACTTTCTCCCTTTGTTCTGATCTTCATACACTATTTAAGAAGGATACTAGTACCAAGAACTCAGTCATGATTTCACTATTTAATTCTATGTTTATTTTAAAAGGGGATTCTTTCTTCTTCAAGCTGGTTCCTTTTATACTAAAAAATCTAATTATCCTTTAAAGCAACCTTTTTTTTTTTTTTTTTTGCTTTTTGTAATAAAACCAGGAAGTAATTTAGTAAGTTTCTAATAGTAAGTTAATGAGTTTCATTCAAGACCTAGTATCATGTAGTGCATATTTTTTATGTGTTCATAGTGTTTCTAAACTAAACAAACTCACTTGTTTTTTTTCTTTTATCAGCAAGAAAGAGGCTAAAACAGACTTATAGTTTCCCAATGTGCTTAATAAGAGAAATTAATAGCATCCAAACACAGTCCTGTGCCCAGGGAAAGCTACAGACAATTCAGTATGGTAGGTACTAGAAAACATTGCCTTATACTCAAGCTATGCTGGTTGTCCTTGGACAACACCTGACCCATTTTCTTCAACTTAGAATGAATAAAGCAGGATGCCTGTAGGTAGGTGCTCTGCACAGTGGGAGGTGCATGTGGCCATGAAAACCTAAATAAAAGTTTGTTTTTCTGTCATCACAACTCAGGAGCCTCATGATTCTAGTAATCATTGTATCAAACATCACAGTAGACTTATTATCCTGGGGGAAGAAATATACAAACTGGGTAAAATTTTGAGGGAAGAAATAATAGGAGTTGGACAAGAAAAAATAAACGATAGGGTTACCCCCTCATGTACATTATATCCTAATCACAGACTTGTCTGCTGCACTCTATCACCATGATCATGTCCACAGATCTCAAATACACATGCACTTGTGTAACATCCAAACGTCCACACTTCCATTTGCAGACATGATGTGGAATCATGGAGAGTTTATTTATTGCAAAAGATAATTCCAAAATATGTTTTTGCACATTTAAATCTTCACTACTAAATATTCATGTCAACAGTGTGACAAGAGTATCTCTATCGGGATAAACAGTTCTTACATCAGTGGGGCCTCTGTTATGGTTCTGTCTTTTCATGGTTCTGTCTTTTCACTGGACTAGCTGCAGTTTAGCTCACAGATACTCTGACCTGTTTCAGTTTCCGGTCATATTCAACTTTCAAAAGACCTTTTCTCACTAACAAATTAAAGAATAAAAGCACTAGGAACATTTTCACAATAATATCAAAAAGAGAAATTCCATCCACTAACCTATTTGAACTTCTTCACCATTAGGACAGATAAGAATTTTTATTTTCATTTAAAGAATCATACATTGAATTTAAATCACGATCTATCCTCACACTCCAGAGGAGGGTGTAGTAGTAAACTTGAATGTGACTTTTGACCACAGTTCCATTTCTGGAATTGTATTGCAAGGAGATACTTAGACATATTTACAAAGATTTATGTATGATTTTCATCTCAGCATAGTTTTGGATGAAAAATAGGGACAGATGTTAATATCCATCAATGAGAATATGGTAAAATAAATTATGATATAAGGACATACTGGAAAACTGTTGAAGTGATTAAGTGGATTCTATATTGTTTGACACAGAGAATATGAGAATTCTAGTCTATGATATAAGGAAAATAAAACAAAAATCAGAATACATAGCCTAAAAATATAAATAAAAAGCATAAAATACTGTTTTATAATTTTTAACAGTGTTTTTTTTCCCAGATGATAGGATTAAAGGTCATTTTATATTTTGAAAATATTTTACACATTTTCTTAGTTGTATTCAAATGAACATAATTATTTATATCATACATGATAAACTTACATTTTTTTAAATGCTGTGCTAAAGAAAATGAAATAGAAATAAAAAGGCTAGATCTTAATTTCTACTTGATTTTAAATCTCAAATCATATTTTCAATACCTATTTATTTGTTCAAAAATCTAAATCGATTGTAAGCTCCTCAGAGAAATAGGCTGTGTATTAATTGTCCCCCAATGCTCTGAAAAGGAAAAATAGTAAGATGCATGGTATTTTTGTGAATAAACATGTAGTCTTAGTTAACTCACTCTGCCACTTTGAGGCTCATTTTTCTCATTTACAAAGTAAATATACTTTCTACCCATGCACTGGGGATTGCCTGCTGAAATGAGGCAGCACAGGTTGAGTATAAAGCACTCCAGGTATATGGATAATGAGTAGAAAGCATTCCAGGTTTGTGTACAAGCATTAGTTTTAACCACAGAGGTCATACTGTTACACTCACCCCATACCTGAGGCAGGTATTGTTGGCTTCCCATCCCCAGGGACAGCTCCAGGCAGAACTGTGAAGCTTAAAGTACCAGCTCCCAGCTGCCTGCCTTCTTCACTTCAGGGACCCCCTTGCCTGAGTGCCCTGCCCCTGCTTGTCTTCGCTCTAGCTTTCATCCAAATGTAACCGCATGAAAATAGGCTCTTATGTTTTAGCCTGCCCCTAGTAGAATCTGCAGTCTCACCAGAGAAAATACGTTATCAATCAAAACAACGGATTTTCCCATTTTGGTGGAGCCTCCTGAAATCACACCAGGCCAGTCATCAGCTCCTTTCATCAGAAGTAGGGAGTGCTTTAAAGGGTGGGCAGTGCTTCCTACTCAGACCTGGGCTCTGACTGTGGAGAAATCATCAGTCTATTGGGGGGGAGGGGGTCACTTCTTTTTAAAGAAAAACACCAGATGTTATTAAAAGTTATCCTTGTGTTACATTTAAAATCTTTAAAAATAGGAGACAATACAGTGATAGTAGACTTTGCCAGTATATTTCCATAATCATCATTATAATGCTGTATTAGGTACTAAGAACAATAAAGGCCAGTAGATTTCTTTATTCAGCCATTTAAGTAAGTTGCATTTTTTAGATAAGTGAAGGTACAGTATAATTGATAGATAGATATAGATATATGGATTTTTACATATATTTTTATTTATTTTGAATTTTACATTTAATGTATGTTTATATATTTTATACATATAGATATTTTTAAAAGTAGATTGCAATTTATTATAGCTACTAGTAAAACATTTAAAACATTGCAATCTAATTTTTAAAAAGCTGCCACATATGCAAGATGGGGTAAAAGTAGGAAAGTGAGTACACAAAACAGAGTTTACTAGTATTCTTGTAATACTATTTATTAATTATTGCATTATTTTCCATATGAACAACTGGAAACCTACTTTTACCACACACTGTATTTTACTTATATATACCTTATGTATATAATGTTTCAGCTTTCTAATAATATATATTACATGTATACTGTTTTAAAGCTGGAACAAAGTTTTAAGCAGAACAAAGTCACAAAATAAACCTAGTCACATGCCTTAGGGAATGCAGTTTAATGGAGTGTTTAGAACAGCATTAGGTTAATTTGATGAGGATTCTCAGAAAAGCGGAGAATCAAATTTAAATCAAATTTAAACCAAAGTCAATTAGTGCATTATGTTGCTAGAAAGAAGAGGACCCTATAATACAGTAAGGACTTATTCTCAGGGAAGAGAATGGACACACCCTTCAGTTGCCAAGTTGAAAACCATTCTTGATACCTGTCTCCACTCACATCCTATACCCCACCCAGCTAATTCTGCTCTTACTGCCTTCATCACTGACACTCTGGACCAAACACATTTTTAACATTTCATATGATTCACTATTATCATGCAGCTAGAATGTAGGTTGCATGAGTTCAGGCATTTTTACCCATTTTTTTCATTATTGTATCTCCAGCATTTAAAATTCTGCCTGGCACATTAGTAGGTCCCCAGTAAATATTTGTTGGATTAAAGAAATATATTTATTTGTGTTGGGTACAGCAAGGAAACTAGTTTAAAGGGGAGTGACTAAAATTAGACCTACAAGAGGTTAGTTCAATCAATTTCCAATTGAAAAATGTTGAAGGTCTATATTAACATTGTACTTACAGGATGGTATGCAGATAATTAAATGAGAAGTAGAAACCAAAGTATATTAAAGTATAGACCTTAAAATAAAGTCCCAAATTATTTCTTCTTGGAAATAAAGTGTGATTTTTTTTGCTATTACAGTATAGACAGAAGATTTAAAAAAGGGGAATTAATCAAAGAACAGAAATTTTTGAAATGTTATGAGAAAACTTGAAAACCCCCTTAGAATGTGATTGTAAAAAATAAAGAAATATTACCCTGGGTTGATAAAAGTTACTACTAATTATGCACTTTGTACTTTTTTTTAAAGCTACTCATGTGTAGAACAAAAAATAGACCAAATTAATCATAGGCTCAGAATGATTTCATTGTGTACAGTTTACACATTAATTATCTTTCTCTTAATCTTTTCAATTAAAGAAGTGTTAAAACATTAGTTTATTGCTTACTGCAGTGTTAAAATGCTGGTTAATTGCAAAACATTATTAGGGGATAATATTAAAGTTCCATTTACAATATTCAGGGAAACAAAACACATTTAAAGTAGATTTGCAAATCCAGCTTTCCTAAGTCTGTTTGGGTGGAAGCAATACTGCTAAAGTACACAAACACTGTGATGTATATGCGCTTCCATGTGACTTACATATGGATGTGTGCACAAATTCATATACACACATGTCTATATACAAATTTTTAAAAATATGTTTTTATTGAGAGAGAGAAGAAGGAAAAGAAGAGAGAGAAATATCTATGAGAGAGAAATATTGAACAGCTGCCTCCTGCACACATCCTACTGGGAATGGAGCCTGCAATCCTGGCATGTACCCTGACCAGAAATGGAACCTCTTGGTGCATGGGACAATGCTCAATTCACTGAGCAACACCAGCTGGGCTACATACATATTCTTAATAGCATTAGCTTTAGTCATAAAATCATAAAACAGTGAGGAGCAATGCATGCAAATTATTTATTTCAAATTTGTTTCAAGTGTTTTTTTCTTTCCAGTTCTCTATCAATCAGAGAGCTGGAGTCAACTCACAGACATCTTTTATTCACATAATCTCAAGATGCGATAAATTTGGTTAAGATTTGGAATCCATCCTGCTGAGATATTCAAGAAGGAAATTGTGACATAGGATCTGACATTCACAGAGTTGTTTGTAATCAGAGGTGGCCTTGACTGTGGGGAGGTGGGGTCCCACTGAGGAAGTGAAATCCTCCTCCTCTTAAATACTGGACATGGTGGCATGGAGAAAGTCCTGGCCACATGTTCACTGTGTCCAGAATGAGTAGGGAGTAGGTGAAAATGGACTTATATACAAATGACAAGTGACAAATGTGAGATATGAAATTCAGATGGGGCAGATCAATTAATGGATATCAAGGAAATCATTTCTAAAAATACCTAATAAGTCTGTAGCACTAAAGTGGCAAAACAAGTGTAGAAAACAAGAGTACCTCAGCTACAGAAAGATGTTCTATAGCAGGAAAATAATAAACTAAGTTTCCTTTGCACGCATGTGAATAAGAAGACAGCATGGAGGAAGGGATCCTCTCTCAGCACACTTGGCATTGGCTGTTTCTTTGTTAAAGTGTTTGATTCGTGTCCCAGAAATTTGGGTTGCAAGCCCATATGATGGATTTAGTAATAATATTAAATACAATTAGTACTTTTTTCCAGTCCTCTTGGTGTCTTAAAAATATATTGTCTTTTTAGAAAAACTGTATCAAGATGAGATATGTAATGGATAACAGAAATGATAGGGGGAAAAAGGAAAGAGAATCATCCATTGCATCACTATCCAGAACTAACCATGTTATTTGTTTTGGCACATTTTCTCCCAGTGTGTGCAGGCATAACAATTCATGAAAAGGAAATTTCGTCTTGGCAGAGTAGCTCAGTTGGTTAGAGCATCATTCCAATATGCCAAGGTTGCAGGTTCAATCCCCAGTCAGGGCACACACAAGAATCAACCAAGGAATGCATAAATAAGTGGAAAAGCAAATCAATGTCTCTCTCTCTCTCTCCCTCTCATTCTCTCAGCCCCCCCCCCCCACACACACTTATTCTCTCTCTCTCAAATCAATAAGTATTAAAAAGGGGGGGGGCAAATTTCACCTTTGGTAGCTGCTATTAAAATTAAGCACACAAAATGGAAATACATTTTAAAATATCTCTTCTATAGCTGCACTATACAATAATTGAAGAAGAAATGAAAATATATAGATGGCAAAATGGTAAGTAGAATAAAAATTAACTTGAGTTCCATATGATGGCCAATTGAAGACAAAAGAAGAAATAAAGGAGGGAATATGAGAGATTGGGAGAGAGAAATAAGTGAGATAAGGTAGGAAACAGGGACTAAGCAGAGGATACAGATGAAAGGAAACAGCCAGACACTAACATCTTTCCCTGGGCATGCCTAGACTTTGGTGGCCTGCCTGGCACCCCTCACACACCACTTCGGCTTTTATAGTTCAGCACACATACATACAAACATATGAGGAACACCTCTGTGAAGAAGCTAAGACTGTTCTAGACCTTCTTTCAGATCTTCAGTTTACCAACTTGTATGGTGTACTATCTCAAGCATTTTTATAAATTTCATCAATACTGAAATGCCCAGTACTGAAAGGGAGGCCAACCCTGTTTGTAAATTATGAGACCCTCCATGATCAACCTCCCTATAAACAAACAGATAAAACAATAATTAGTTTTACATTGCTATTGTAACAAATTGCCACAAAATTAGTGGCTTAAAACAGCACACATCTGTTATTTTACAGTTTGGGGGGTTAGAAGTCTGAAATGGGTCTCACTGTGTTTAAATCAAAGGGTCAACATGTCTGCTTCCTGTTGAAGGCTCTAAGGGAGAGTCCTTTTCTTTGTCTTCTCCACAGACCTATACCCCTTGGCTTGTGATCCCTTCCTCTATCATCAAGGCCACACATCACAGCACTCTGACACAGACTGTCCTGATTTCCTCTTTCATTTATAAGACCCTTGTGTGTACACGGGGTACATCCAGATAATCCAGGATAACCTCCCACCTCAAGGTCCTTAATTTAATCTTGTTTACAAAATCCCTTTAATCAAGTCAGGTAACATATTCACAGGTTCAGGGATTAGGAGCTAGAATTTGGGAGGAGGGATGTTATTATTCTGACTACCATAAACATAAATGTGTATGCTGTGATTATTTTAAAGAAGAATAAATTTATAAAGTGAAATACCCTACCCCGCCTCACAAGCAGAGATTAGAAGGCATTACAACTATCCAAGCAGCATGAAGTTTTTAGAAAGATCCTTAGGTCAATGCTTTTCCCACTGAAGGAAGGCTTTCTTCCATGTCTAAAGATTTCTTAATACTATTTTAGCCCATAGATTTGTTTTTTGTTTGTGTTTTTTTTTATTTCAAAAAAAATTTATTCTTTATTTCCTTCTCATTTGATTTCTTTCTTCATTTCTTTTCCAAGAATACAGGGACCATACTTTGGAACAAAATTTTAAGGGTGTGGGAAGCCAAACTGTGAAAACTCAGTAATTTTATCATGAACCCAAACATTTAACAACCAGTAAGGAGGTGGAAGATGCTTTTAGAACATGAATATATGCCCATAGTAGTTCAGATTAAGGATTCCGAGGAGATGGGCATTCAATAGGAACAAGTTGCTGTCTTATAGCTCCCAGGACAGCCTCAAAGCAAATAGAGCAAGAGGTGGTTCCTACTTTGTTATTTTTTTTTCAGAAGAATGATTTTATTTACCACTTTTGCCCTTTAAACATTGTTCTTTGAAGAAAGATATAAGACAGCTGTGTGTTCCATCTCCTTGATCTCTTCCTTCATGTCACCCACTTTGTACTTTGTCTGGTAGGTGAATAACCTGCACAGGCATTTGTATCTAACTACCAGGGAAGAATAATACCAGAAAGGAATGGGAGGGACTACATTTGATACCAGTCTTTCCATCCATTCCTAAGAGAAAGTGAAGCAGGCTTACTAGTTCTCAAAACCTGTCAAGTGCATTTGACTCTGAGAATTCTAATCTTCCTACAAAATTTTTAAAAAATCTGACAATTATAATTCACTGAACTATTCATTTCTTCTCCTACTAATGTGTCCTGTTCAATGTTTCTTTCCTATGTCTGATTCTCAACTTAAATTCATAAAAGAACATGTTATGTAAACCATAGGTGCTATGTGAAAAAATAAGGAAGAAATTTTCCCTTGTTATATTTGTCTCCTGTTTGTTGTTCCCATGCCAGCCAGAGATGCCCATCAAAGGGATGGATCAGGAAGGGTAGCTGCCAGTTCCAACCTTTTCTGCTTTCAGAATTCCTCTAACAGAGTAGAAGGAGGCTGAGTGTGAGCCCTCAGGGGCATATATTTGAGATAGTTATATTTTCTAGGTCAAAGGAACAAAGAACATATGCTGACCAGGGCATTCTGAATGGCAAATGGTAGTGGTGGTGGTGGTGGTGGTGGTGTGTGTGTGTAAGAGATAGAAAGACAAAAAAAAAAAAGATAGAAATGAATATCAAGACAAAAACAAAAAATAATACAAACCTACTCACAAAGCCCATGAAACATATTCCAAATCTGTAAAATAGTACATGTGAGAGTAGGAATGAGACACCTCATGGGGAGTAAATATGGTCAGATATGTCAGAAGCACATGCAGGATTGATGGCAGGGGGCTCAGGCGAGTGGGTTGGCAGAAGCTCGTGATAAGAAGTTGGGTATCTTAAAGTTAACTTGATCGTGGGAGACCAGATTTAATAGGGCTGTCTGGATTATAGATATCAAGCTTGAGGTAAAGTTTCATGCATAGGGTGTGTCATATTTAAGAAAAATATATAATCAATTTGAATACTCCAATAATGGCTTCATGCAGGTTGCTTGAAGTAATGATTTTAACAAGTTTGTGATTTTTAAGGCTAATGTTCATTTTTGCCTCAACCCTAAGTAAGAACTAGAACATGGAGCATATAGGACAGTACATTCTAAGATGTGTTTTAGTATGTGCTTCACCCAATCAATTAGATTTCTAATGAAAGTGAAAACCTCTTTGAGTTCAGGCATAGTAGATAAAACTAGCCTAACTGGTGAAGAAGGGAAAATCACATGCTTATATTAATGGTTTTCTACCAGTATGCCAATGTGGTTAGAGGGAATGAAGATATTTCCAAATAGCTTGTGTTTTATGTATTGTTGTGGTTTTTTTCCTTTTGCTTGATATGCACTTGTATTTATTCCCTGAAAATATAGACCATAAATTAAGTTTTTCCTATTATTTAGGCACCATCATCTCTTGAATCAATGGAACACTGTACACTTCTGAGTTCCATGAATTATGAAAATATGTATTTCTTTTCACATTTTATAGCTCAGGAAACCAAGGTTCAGAAATTTCAGAGATCATACCCAAGGTTCTAAAATGTAAAATGTTGCAAAATTGGAAATTCAACCTAAGTCTTCTTGGTCTAATCTCCATTTGTACACATTTTATAAAATATAACCACACATAGTAATGATTCTTACAAAGGAGTGTATAAAAGTACCCCAAATAATGCAAACTCTCATTGAGTTTTTGAAATATGTTCTGATAGTCTTGTTATAAGACTATAGTTTGCTTTTACCAATGGCATCAGAGGCCATATTACATAGCAGAACTTGCTATATTGTCCCACATTTTCTCTTACTCTTTGGTATCCAGAGAGACCAGGTACAAACATGATGGAGTGGCAGGTGTTAAACATTAACTATTGAGTCCCTTCATGAAGCCCTTTCATGACAGGAAGGGGCTTTTGTCATGGTTTTGGTTTGTCCAAAAGCAATTCTGGAAGCTAGGACTTGGCTAAAGGTAGTTTACTTGTGAGGTTATCCTGAGCCCTAGTGAAGTAGATAATGGGGCAAGGTTGCAAGAAAATAATAAAAAGAACTTTGATAAGTGACAAGTGACTGCTGTCATCAGCTGAGGATCAGTCCCCCTGGAGAATCTTTGAGAAACCTTTTGGTCCCTGGGGATGCTAAAGCATTTACTCAAGGACTCCCTGAGAATATTCACTCTGGCACACTTCCTGGTTGCACTTCCTGGCTGGTGCTGAGCTGGTGCTGAGCCCAAAGGTCTTTGAAGAGAGGCAGATGAAGAGGGGAAAATGACATGCATATATTAATGGTTTTCTTTGCGTGAGGTGGGAAGCTGTTCTTGTACTCGAAATAGTCTCAGTTGCAGCCAATGTCAGAGATATGTTGAGGGGATAAAGGAAACTCTACTGGTCAGGATGGTTTGGGTTGCCAGTGACAACATTCTTTGCTAGGGCCACTTTGGCTTCCTAAGGATGCAGGTGTGAACCATGGCACAACAGAGTGGAGAAGGGCCCAGAATGAATCTGCAGCACTGAAGCCTCTCATTGCATCTATGATCTCACCTCCTCAGTTTGCCAGCTCCTCGCTCTTACACTGAACTTCACACACACACACATTTACCACACACATGTTCACTCACACACATCTTCATTCTCACTCACACACACCCATTCACACACCCCCACTCACTCACTCATACATTTACTCATTCACACACATTCACACACACACAGATTCACTCACACACATTCATATATTCGCTCACAGATATTTATACATTCACTCTGCCAGGGTGCTATCCTGCATCTAGAAGGGTTCAGGAATCTGGAGAAGGGCTGCGAGTAAATTAATAAAGAGACTAGACATGAAATATAAATTTGGAATACATGGGGGAGCCAGATGAAGCTTAGCTTTAGTAACTAAGTTCTATCTCTGACCCAGGGATTTTTATTCACACATTTTTGCCCTAAAGCAAAGGTAAAGTTTGGTAAGCAGTAAGGTATCAGGTTGGGGGAACTGCCTTTGGCTTCAGCTATTTGGCCAGCAGCAGGTAATAACATGTAGATTTTCAGGTTTGGGGAAATGTCCTCAGCTGTCTGGCAGCAGACAATAATATATATCTTCAGCCCTGCTGAAACCTCAAGGTTCACCAATCTATTTTCTTGCATTTATGACCTGCTGGAATTAGCCTCCAGCACACTCACACACATTTGCACACATACACACTCACAAATAGAGCAGATTTTTCTATTTTCTGTGTGTCTTACCTGTTACTGGTCAAGTCAAGGGAAGACTGACTTGTGTCTTTTACTAACAATTTATATTCCTGGTGAAGAGACCTAAATGACTCCCGTAACTGAGAGTAGGTAGAAAATTGTGTAAACCCCACA
The DNA here is from genome assembly GCA_026230045.1 of Corynorhinus townsendii. Classification (NCBI taxonomy): domain Eukaryota; kingdom Metazoa; phylum Chordata; class Mammalia; order Chiroptera; family Vespertilionidae; genus Corynorhinus; species Corynorhinus townsendii. The sequence continues at coordinate 136,964,093 of JAPDVU010000004.1, forward strand.
TGAATGGGTGGGAACTGGAGAGTTAATTTCATATGCAAATCCCCTACAATATCAACCAATATCCCCCAAAACAACCAAATGGAGGGGCAAGCAGGACAATCTTCTGTGCTTTTAATGCCACTCATTGGATGAGCCCCAAACATCCTGTGTAACACAGTCGCCATCTGGAAGCTGCCAGATAAGCAAAAGCCAAATCACAGGCCTGAAAGTGGAGTACTGTGTCAAAAGTTATGCTAATCTTAAAGTAGAAAAGAACTGTGTCCATTTTAGAATCAAATAGTGCAGGAAAATGTGTGTATATCAGCATCTTCTACATTATGCTGTTGAGATTTGATAGACTGAGTTTAATGGCGCAATATCATGAAAATATACTGGAGAACTTGAATTGGTTTTATTTGTTAATTATCATTTATTTATTTGAGAGAAAGAGAGAGAGAAACATGGTTTTGTTGTTCCACTTATTTATGCATTCATTGGTTGACTCCTGTATCTGCCCTGACCAGGGATCGAACCCACAACCTTGGTGTATGGGGAGGACACTCTAACCAACTGAGCTACCTGGCCAGGGCTTGGATTGTTTTTATATATATAGTTTTCAGTGAAAAGTTCAGCTTTTCTTTCCCAGTGCAAATAAAAATTAGCAAATCTATTTGACTAATGTTTCCATATGTTCTGGTGATCCATTTTGGCTTTTCAAAGTGAACTTTAGCATATTAACACAGAATCTTCCCTCCTTTCCACCCTCTTCCCTTCCTTCCTTCCTTCCTTCCTTCCTTCCTTCCTTCCTTCCTTCCTTCCTTCCTTCCTTCCTTCCTCCCATTGTTCATTCATTTATTCATTCATTTTACTGTATTACAGGCACAGTACCACACACATTGAATAAGCAGTTGACACCATCAGCCCTCTTGGATATGCTCATGAGGCTACAACACATCATCATGTCTTTTTCAGAGAACAGTCTCATCGCAGCCTATTCCCTAAGCAGAGTACCATTGTTTATTACATGGAGCTATTATGGTGATGTTACCCACTTCTCCAAAGCAAAGTGAGTCAAGGTTTAATAAAAACAAAAGCAAAGTATGTTTACATATTTTTCACATGTTAGGGCTACATATTTCCATAAAATAAAAATTTGATGCCTAGGCAATTTTATTATCACCTGCTTTCTACAGAGCATGAAATGGTGTGTGCTGGATAAAAAAGGTTTGCTTTTTTTTTTTTTTTTTCTATTTCCATAATGTTCCACTATGTTGCTAAACACGGAAAATGTTTTCCATCGCTAGGAAATTGTAGGACTCACCCAGTGGATACATTCCCTGTCTGATAAGAGTTTAGCTCTCTCTCTTCCTATCAGTGTTAACCTACTTATTCCACCAAGGCCCAGAACAGCATTCAGAACAGTCCGTGGGTTATTCATGATAAATCAATAAAAATACATTTTTTAAAAAGTCACATTTGAAAAATGTTTAGAGCTTGAAAACAGAGTTGGAAGTGAGCTTCCAAAGGCTGACCTTCTGCATGCCCCTACCACCTTTGGGTTTTTGTTTTCTCAGGTGGAGAATGAAGAGATGGACAGGATAACCAGGAAGACTATGACTTCCTCCAGTTTTATATTCTACCATTTCTAAAGGGAAGAAGACATTCACATTTCCTCAAATCCAAGATAATTGTTATGAAATTATTCTTTAGTTTCTTTGGAGTTCTTGCTTATGGGTAAAAGTTTTATATTTCCCCTGGAGTTTTAATCTTATGAGTTGTAATGGAGTTAAGTTTTTTAAAATATTTTAATGTCTTTGTTCTTTGTGTGCAGGGGTGGGAGGAGAGGAAGACTAAGAGGGTAACAGTAAGAATGCCGATAGTAAGAGTAATTTAATAACATTCACCCTTTGATAGCAAAAGTAGGCTTCCTCAATCTCCAGCAGTGTAGTGTAAAAGGCTTAAGGACAAGCCTTGCCAAAAATTTTTTTCTATATTCCTTTATCTTCCCATTTAATATAACAAGTGACAGTCCAGGTAGTTTTGATCATAGCATTCCAAATAAAGAAAGGCATAGCCAGACAGGAAGAGGGAAGTCCACACACATCCATCTCAGCTGTGGAAGAAACAGATCTCTGAAAATCTGCGCATTTGTGTGATTCTACCAGGCAGGAACTGGGCTACCTAAGAAAACTTTTTAAATTATGACATTTTACTGAATTTACATATTAGAATAAAATATCATGCTTCTTTTCTCGGCATCTTTAAAATCAATTCCTTCTTTGAAATTGCTTTGCAATTTATTCTTCCTTGACGGAAATTCATCTGTGTTTTCATTTCTTTACTAATTCCGCAAATATTTGTTGAGCATCTACCATGCACAGCTCCTGAGAATGTCGCAGTAAATAAACACAGGTGTGCCTCTGCTCTCAGGGGACTTACCTTCTCTTTCAGAGGAACACAGTGAACAAGCACTGCATCACTCTAACCTGCATCAAGGAGGGAAACGGACAGGATGCCACTTCCTCATGCTCCTCCACAAGGACTGTGTTCATGTCACAGTTCCTCTCCTCTGTAGTAGATGAAAGTTCCTAAACTACTGCCAGATCCACCCGCTTTCCTTTTCCAGACCTCATGCTTCCTGCTGCTCCCTCCAAGGCCTTGTATCTGGCCTCCAGCTCCCTGTTCTCTTAGAGATGAGGTCTCTCCTCCACCCATGTCATCCTCTCTAACATCTCATAGAAGTCCCATTTACATAGCAGTTCTCTGCCACACATCCAAGAATGCCCACTCTTCCCTATCTTTCTAAATTTTGGCCTCTCATTAAGATCCAACCCATCTCCTGCATGCGCTGTTCCATTAAAAACCCAGCCCACATGCAAAGCTTCCTTCTCCAACCTTTCCCCACACACAGGTTAGCCTGTTAGCTCTTAGACTCCCAGACTTGGAAGAACCATGCTGGCCTTATTGCCCAGCCCTGAATGCCGTGTGGGAAATTCAGTTAGAGTTGCAGATGTTACCCTCTCTACTAGTGTTTTAAAAATAAGTCATTTTTTAAAAACGTATAAATATACGTGTAAATATGCATATCTACAGGGTAGGGCAAAAGTCAGTTTGTAGTTGTTTGCATGGAAAATAATACAATTATATATACCTCCAGTAACCAAATGGCAAAATGACCGGAATGACTGGTTGACCAGTTGCTATGATGCAAACTGATCACCAGGGGGCAGATGCTCAATGCAGGAGCTGCCCCCCAGTGGTCAGTGAGCTCTCAAAGAGGGAGCAGCCACTCACAGGGCGGGTCCACAGCCGCTCAGCTGACCAGGATGAGCAGTGCTCCCACAGCGAGCCAATACCTGCAGGCCACACACCCCCACCAGTGCACAAATCTGTGCACTGGGCCTCTAGTTAATAAATAATAATATAAGAATAAACTCTGTGTTTTGCATTCTCACAACTGTAAGCCTACTTTTTCCCCATCCTATAGAATATATGTGTATTTATATAATATATTCCAACAGTGATTGATTAATTTTTTTTTTTTTTACTTTAATCCTCAACCAAGGATATGTTTTTATTTATTTTAGAGAAAGAGGAAGGGGGAAAGAGAGAGAAACATAGATTGGTTGCCTCCCATATGCACCCCAACTGGGGATTGAACTCACAACGTAGGTGTGTGCCCTGACAGGGAATGGAACCTGAAAACTTTTGATATATGGGAAGATGCTCCAACCAATTGAGCCACCCGGCCAGGGGTAAATTATTTTGGTTATTCTCTTAACCATTCACAAGCAAAGAGCTTTGAATAAATATTTGTCCTTCAACTCTTATTAAATCATAAAAAATTAAAAATTAAACACCCAATGACAAAACTCATCAATTACATATGATCAATATTAATTTATTTTGATACATGTTTCACTGAAACAAAGTATTATTCTTGACATAAATGTGGTGCTGACTGCTATCAAACATGTTCTCTAGAAGGTGCCACAATATGATTTTATTAAGACCACCTCCACTATTTTTAAAACTGAATCTTTAACCATCACTATAGCTTCACAACTAAAGACATCTCTGATGCAAACACAGTTCAGGCACTACTTTATTACATGATGGTGATCTAGGTCAGATGGGATTTTCAATCAATTAGAAGGAAAACATGTCCTAACCAGTTTGGCTCAGTGGCTAGAGTGTTGGCCTGCGTACTGAAGGGTCCCAGGTTCGATTCCAGTCAAGGGCATGTACCTTGGTTAAGGGCACACCCCCAGTAGGGGGTGTGCAAGAGGCAGCTGATCAATGTTTCTCTCTCATCGATGTTTCTAACTCTATCCCTCTCCCTTCCTCTCTGTAAAAAATCAAGACAATATATATTAAATAAATAAATAAATAAATAAATAAATAAATAAATAAATAAATAAATAAAAGCAAAACATATGCACCTGTTACAGCACGTCTCCAGTTTGCCAGATGTCCAGAGATCCATGTCATATATTTTTGGACTGCATTGGGTGTTATGCTTTGATTCTGCAAATGGATACTGTACACAACTGAGATAGAAAAGACTATTTTTAACATTTATTTCCTTTTCCTCACAGTACCTGACACTGCATGTTAGCACATGCTAGATGCTAACAAAAAATTTCTGGAATATATTTTTTTCTGTTTCTTTCATTATTTCTTTTGATCTGAACTTCAAGTAGTTCATTCACAGACCTTTATAAGTCTCCCAGAAAAGTGAGTTAGTGGTTATTTTTTTATCCTGATTTTCTGGACAAATGTTTACTGGAGCCAATAAAACCTTTCAACAGAGAACTCCTTAAAATGATGAAAGTCAAATTTAAGACAACGGAGAGAACATTTGAAATTAAGGTAACTCTAAAGGACAAGCAGTGGTTTAAGAAAGCTGAATAAAGTGCGGTTGTTTGACAATGAAAATTCCCTTATTTGAAGAGTACATCTTCTTCAGACTATTTACAACTGTCTCCAACAGTGATTGCAGCCAAGTTAGTAAATCAGTGAAAGAGAAATTGCCTACCTATCTTTGAAATTTTCATAGAGAAACCTGTATTTTGGCATTTTCAGGGGAAATAGGGTAAAAACAAATTCATTGATCCTCAACAGAAAAGCCTGATACCACTTCTGTGCCAGTTTCTTCCTTGATATCTTAACTCTTTTTCCTATTAGTTCCATCAACTAAAGGCTTTACAGTTAATGGAGGGAATATATTTTTCCTTCTCTAACTGTCCTCTGTGAAGATCCAACTGTCCTTTTCAATTGGTGAATTGATAACAACCTATGACAAAGAAGAAAGTTCATGGATTTGTTTTCATTCTTCTGGTTCATTATCTTCCCTGACCCCCTCCACTCTCCAACAATCAACCAGAGATGGAGTCTTAACAGCCCCTAACAATTAAGCCCTTGGGGTATATACTTTAGCAGTAAGCCTTTGCTTTGAGGTTAGCTGAGACTTCATTGGCCTCTAAACAGTCCCCTTCATCTGTATGCACAATGCCTGAAATCTACTAGCAGGTGAACTAGAGTACTTTGACTTCTAAATATAGCCTTTTAAGAAAGGCCCAAGAAAAATTATTTGGGGCTATTCACATCATGATGTGAATTAGCTTGTCAGATCTCTTATCTCTGTGGCAAAAACTTAAGAACTGAATAAAGAGCTAGAAATTCATTAGAGGTGAGGTGTATTAATCAGGGAGGAAGGAAAAAAAATTGGAGGAAAATAGGCCATCTGTGGAGGAGTGCCCTGGAATGGCATAATTGGGTAAGAGGAGGTAATGGAGAATTGCTTTGCAAGTTTACTGAGAGTTAGTCCTGCTTACAAGTGACTGCTATGAAAAGCATTTAAGACCTCCTTATGTTTTAATGAGAATTAAATCTTAAGTTAATTTCAAAGAATCATACAATTAGGTTGAAGATAGTTCATATCATGAAAAGGCCTCTGTGGCTTGTTCTGAGTTACCAAAAGGAAGAATTAGGATCCATGGTAATAAGTTCTAGGGGTCTGATTTCATTCAGCTCAGTGTGAAAACTTTGGAACAATTAGAACCCTTTTTAAAAAAAATTAACTTATTGGGGAGACACCCTATCTAATAAAGAGGGAATATGCAAATTGACCATCACACCATCACAAAGATGAAGGTGCCCATAACCACAAGATGGCGGCGCCCAGTCCCCTAAGCCCTGCTGGAGTTCCCTAGTCCTTTCAGCCCTGATGGGCCGGGGGGGGGGGGGGGGTGGGGGGGAGGGAAGGGAAGGCGGTGGCAGGTGCATGGTGCAACTGGACCCGCCCTCAGCCCCCCAGCCGCCCAGGGTCGGCCCAAGGTGCAGGCAAGCCTCGGATGTTGGCTGCCCAGCTGCCCAGGGCAGGCCTGAGGATCAGGTAACCAGGGCCAGCCAAGGCTTGCACTGTCATCAGTGGCAGCAGCAGAGGTGTGATGGGGGTGTCGCCTTCCCCTGATTGCTGGATTGCCTCCCGCCCCTGATGGCTCCTGGATTGTGAAAGGGGGCAGGCCGGCTGATGGTCCTCCCTCCAGTGCATGAATTTTCATGCACCAGGCCTCTAGTTGGTTAATAAAAGTATATAGGTTTACAATTCTATGATACATCATCTGTATATTGCATTGTGTGCCCATCACCCTAAGTCAAATCTTCTCCCATCACCCTATATTTGATCCCCTTTACTCCGCTTGCCTTCAACAAAAAACAAACAAACAAAACCTTACAGAACTAGTCTATTTTCTTCCAATATAGTGAAATGTCTCTCAATAGAATTGTTTCTACAGAGGATTAATGATGTCAGCTTTGGACTTAATGTTGATTTTAGGTGACCTAGGATATTCCTTCTATTTAAGAATGATTATATGCCCTGGCAAGCATTGCTCAGTGGTTAGAGCATAGGTCTCTGTACCAGAGGGTTACAGGTTTGATTCCCAGTCAAGGGCACATACTTGGGTTTCAGGTTCAAATCCCACCCATGATTGGAGCTTCTGTGGGAGGCAACCAATGGATGTGTGTCTCTGAAACCGTGGTTCTCAACCTTCCTAATGCCATGACCCTTTAATACAGTTCCTCATGTGTGGTGACCCCCCAATCATAAAATGATTTTCGTTGCTACTTCATATCTATAATTTTGTTAGTGATAATGAATTGTAATGTAAATATCTGTGTTTTCTGATGGTCTTAGGCTCTACAGCAGTGGTTCTCAACCTGTGGTTCGCAACCCACAGGTTGAGAACCATTAGCAGGGTTGCCTAAGACCATCGGAAAACACAGATATTTACATTATGATTCATAACAGTAGCAAAATTACAGTTATGAAGTAGCAACAAAAATAATTCTATGGTTGAGGGTCACCACAACATGAGGAATTGTATTAAAGGGTCGTGGCATTAGAAAGATTGAGAACCACTGCTCTAAAACATCAATGTTTCTCTCTCTCTCACTCTCTCTCCTCCACCTCCCCCCCCCCCCCTTCCTTCCACTCTCTCTAAAAATCATGGGAAAATAGCCTTATTTCTTGGGTGAGGATTTAAAAAAGAAGAATGATTATAAATTAGATCTGAATTGATAAGCCAATATGTTTTTAACTACTTAAAATAAAAAAAAGTAAGTGAAGTTCTTATTCATCTTTAGTGTCCTACATATCATTTTTGTTTCCAGAGTAATGATCTTGAAGAAGATTATAACTAACATTATAATAGCTAATAATTATATAGAGCTCAATAAGTACAAAACTCTCTAAATGTTCATTACTCACAAAATTCTACAAGAGGTAATATTACCACCTCTATTCTACAGGGAAAGGAACTGAGCCACACAGGGTAAGTGCCCTGCTCAAGTTTACAGAGCACATTGATAGGAAAGCCAGCCAAGTGTCCAACTCTTCTGGCCCCAGAGTTCAGGATTAGTAACATCACTGCCCATTCACTAGCACCCTGTTGAGAAGTCATTGGGATAATCTCAGAATATTACTAATGACCAAATGAAGTGAGATTCTGGAGTGCTGACCTGTGATCTGTTTTACCCCTGTCATCATAAATTTGTACAGACCAGGGAAGTAAATCAAATGTCAGAACAGACTTAAAAGCCAACAACAATTGTTGTATGACTCCAATGTAGAAACAATATCAACTTCCAGCTGCAATCAAGTAGAGATTAAGATCAAGTCAAAACCCTTTATTTATTTAATTTTTCCATATCATTGACCATGTTTTAAGGAATAATCATAAACAACAGGGTTACAGAGTTTTGGAGCTACAAGTGGCCCTAGGGCTTGTCCATTTCTTCCCTCTTATTACAGCAATGAGGGTACTGATTTCTACTGAAAGGATCTTGTTTCAAAACCATGCCCTGGCCTGATAACTGTTCTTCCTGACTCCCTGTTAGTGCTCTAATGCTCGGTCTTCATATTATCACCAAAGGGGATTCTTAATCCTACTTGATCATCTCATCCTGCCTTGAAACTCCTCTTAGTGCTTCTCATTACTCTCAGGCTAAGTCAAAGTCTCGAAGTTAAAGCACCAGTTCTTTGAAAACTGGTCCATGGTTGATTCTCATCTCAACTCCTCCTACTTGCTGGTCTTGAAATCTGGATTGCAGTCTCTCTGGATGTCCCTCAGCCCCAAACCTCCCCCCACCCCCAACGCCCCGAGAATCACACTCTGGCCCTTGAGCCTTTGCACATCCTATTTTTGCTTATGCAGCCCTTTCTCTGCCCTGTGCTGGTTACCTCCACCTTATCCTTCAGAAAGCAAAAATATCTCATAAGGGAAGATGACACTAACCTAGAGGTCAGATTTGTTTTGTTTTGTTTGTTTTTCAAACATCCACCATAAACAGGTCTGCCTGTATTGCTTCCCAACTTGTGACACAGTAAGAGTAATTTTATTTCTATGTGAATAAGAATGCAGTTAGAATTTGGACAATAGTAGCAGGACATCTCAAGTAATAATGCAATAAGGAATTATGATTTATAAAACAGGAAACCAACAAGTTAATGAAACAGAGTTTCCTGGGATCATTTGGTGAGAGTATCATGTTGTCAGGGCATCATCCAGTGATGGATGTGGGTAATTTTGAAACCTGAGTCAGCAAGAAATAGCAATTATATTTAATGTAGTATGATTAAGGAAGCAGAAAGCTTAATATGCAATAATTTTTAGAATGATTTTCACTGAAAATGTTTAAAATAAAATGAGTTTTAGTGCTTAAAGGAAGGAAAATAGTTCATTGGTTCACTTATGTTAGAGTTTGTATGATATAGAGGTAATGTGGTAACAGATAGATTCAAGTACTGGTCTAGTAATGGACACTAAATAAATGAGTGACTTTAGGTGAGTAAAGGCTTTTGGTGTATTTGACTTTCAGAGCAAGGTTAATATAGTGACTAAGAACAGAAGCCATGGGCTCATGTTCAATCCTGGCTTCATGACTTGTATCCTAAGTAGTTATTTTGATCTCTCTGAGCCTCAGTGTCCTCATTTGTAAAATGAAAAGAATAATACATACCTCACAAGATTACTATGAAAATCAGTGCATGCAATACACTCAGCTAAGAATATGATGCATAGTAAGAGCCCAAGTAGCTGTTGTTGTTATAATTATAATTATTTACAATGAGGTAGCTAGATTAGATGGCACCAAGGTCTTCTCAATCTCTAAAATTCTATAGTTCTGTGAACATTTCATTTCCAACGGATGTTGGGTAAATAAGATTTCACTATATGTATATTGGGCAAGAAATCAATACAGCCAGTTTTCAATTGTGCATAGTAAAGGTAAGCTGAGCAGAGCTTGAATTTTTCACCACTTTGGTTACACTCAATATATTTCTATTTGATCTTGAACCACATAGAACTTTAAAGAAGAATATTTTCTTTGTCATATTGTGTTTAATGACTAAAATGAGTGTGGCCTTTTGGTGTTTGTCAAGGGAAAAGAAATGGAATGATGCTAGATAGTGTATATGTGATATCTCACCTAATCACTTGCTATTTAGATGAAATCATCCAGCAACTGATTGGGTAATAGAAAAGTAAGGCAGGAGGATACAGTTTCAGCCCAGAATGGATGTGCCTGTACCCAAGAGCCAACATCACACCATCTCCTCCCAAAGCTTTTTACACTTTCAAGTGACTCCGGTTCACATGTGCCTTGAAATCCTATGAGTGGAAAAATATCTATCAAGTGATTTTCCCAGAGGTATCTTAATTTTGAAAATGGCCTTACCAAGAAGTGATGTCTAATTAGAATTCCATGGGCGTAATGGCTACAGCTCAGCACAGGAAAGTCTAATTATCTACATTCTCATTTATCATTTAAAAGTGCTTCCCCATCTACCACATATTTCATCATTTAAAGTAGATAGGTACCTTTTCTCTTTCTTCTTCCTTTTTAAATGAAGAACTTGTTCAGTGGGATATTTAAACTACTCAAGAGTAAATAGCACCCCCGGTAGCAGACAGAACGGCAGGAGCTTGTGCTGACCAACAAAAGAAAAATCACCTGTGAAGGCAGAGCACCTGTTGGAGTCTGGGTGTCCACTCACTGACCAGCTGTGTGACTTGGGTAAATTACAGAACCTTTCTGAGCCTTCCTTTTTTCATTTGTAAACTGGGAATAATCAGAGGGAATAACCATAAACTGGGAATAATCAGAGGGAATAATCATAGAGCTAAAGCTTCAGAGCCCCTCACTTGTGTAGGGTATGTTCACATGGTCACATGTTCATGTAAAATGTACGAGGATAAGATATCTTATACCTGCAACAAGCCAAGACTGCCCTCTCTCCAATTTCCCCCCGTCACATATTAGCTTGCTTTAGAGTATTCTAAGACTTTGTGGTGTTTGGGTGAGGAGAGATTGAGTTGGGGATACAGTACATTTGAGCTGAGTGACTTATGAGATCTGTGATCATTTCTGTATATTAAATTATTGCTGGTCTAGGAATAACATACTCTCACTTCCCATTTACATACCAACATTATTTTCATTTGATATGAGTATTTTTTCTTAAAGAGAGCCTCCAAAATATATTAACATCAGGCTCCAGAAAATCTGAATCTGCCTCTGAAGATGATAACACCTACCTCATACCACTGTTATAAAGATGAATATGGAAAATTTTTCAAGGCATTTATGAAAGTGAAGGTGTAGGTGGTTGAAGAAGTTCCCCTAGAGAAAAGATCAAGCACAGATTAACAGAAAAGATGGAGCTGGTGAAAAAAAAGATATAAGGAAAATCAAGAAAATAGTTATCTTAAATTATCAGAGGACTGTCATGGAGTAACAGCATTGGGAAGGAGCAATCAGAGGGGTCCTGCTGTCCTCCTTCTGGCAAACTCCTGTTCATCCTTTAAAACTCAACTTAAAGTGAACTCACAAATGTAGACTTCCAGACTGTCCAAAACCAATTTAACCAATCTGTTATTAAAGTCTCATGGCATTTTGTTTACATCTCTTTTTACACTTAGAAAATTGTACATTACTTTATCTCTCAACATGTCTGCCCCATAATTAGATAACAAATTCTGCTCACTTTTTAAAAAAATTTCTAGTACAAAGTATAGTAATAAATCTATTATCACATTAGTAGATATCAATAAGTTAATTAAATTGCACTAGGAAAGGAAGAAGGACCTGTTTCATTTGGAGTCATATTGAGAGAGAGGAATATAGTCTCTGAGACATCTTGAGTCAATGTTCTTATTCTCATTATGGAAACAGTGAAAAAGAGAGTGAGTATATTAGAGATCGGAGTTGGGGATTAAGTAGATGGATCAAGAGACAACAGGCAACTCTTACAGGAACTGAGTCATAAATGGGATTGCCAAGCTCCATTGTGAAGTCCTATGAAAACAGGGAAGCAAGTGTTTGTAGGATGCCCATGTGTTTTTACAAGATTTTTATTTTTTACCTCCTCATGGTATTCTATAACTTGAAAGTAATAATGAAGAAAATACAGGTAGATCTTGTCTAGATTGAATCATGAAATACAGGATAATTTGATATTCTGTGGAGTAAAGATAAAAGAATACCAGGAATGGATATTGACATCATGAAGGAATATGGCAGTCATGATAATATAAAGTCACAAAATTGTAGTTTTCTGACCATCATTGTGAAAATCTGGATTATTGTTTTCTTTGAAGCAGAAACTTGGAATCAATGTAAAGACTGGAGGGACTCGGGTGGATCAAACAAAAGGCAGAATTGGGATGGAAATGGGAAGAGAGAAAATAGAAATGAAGTAATAAATATAGATTTCACAAAAAAATTGTTTAATGGACTGATTAGTCATATAAGAGAACTATGAGCTATTGTTTTGTTTTTTAATAAAAAATTCAAAAAATTTTCCCCCAAAATTACCTGTTTCCCTGAGACTTGAACAGGTAAATGAACCCATTAGAGTATGATAATAATAAAAAAAAAAAAACTCATACAAAAATCATATTCACGGAAAGATCATGACATAATATTAGCATGCAGAATATCTTTGTTTAAATCCACACTCCACCACCATCATTTTCTGTGTGCCCATAATGAGACAATATTTCCTTGGGGAAATAATGTGGTCAGGGCATTTATTCAAGCTTTAAAAAGTTATCCAAAGAAACAGAAAACATATGAGGTTAATATTCAAGTGTTAATGAGGACTTAGTTATTATGAAGCTTACACATGTCCTAATTAAAAACAATTGTACGGTCCTGGAATAGGGAGCTTTCACAGGGGGAGGTCTCAAGGCCACTCCCACCTCTCTGGACTTCCAGCTTGGCTGTCACTCAATAGTTAACCTTAATGGGAATAATGAGATGCTGAGAAAACTAGTTTCTCCAACCAAATGCTCCTGAGGCTGATTCAGATGAGAAAATAAATTTCATAGTTTCAAATGAGAAATGCATGGGTGGGCATAGTAGATTAATAATGATGATGTCAATAATAATAATCATAAGTAATACAATAATTAATTAATTAATAATTGACCAGAATTGAAGCCGGGATCCTTCAGTCTGCAGGCCAAAACTCTATCCACTGAACCAAACCAGCTAGGGCACAATTTACTTTTTAAAAAGTTTCAGCCTTGGCCACTCCTAGCAATCTGTGCACTTTAGAAGATAATAACAGGAAGGATGGATACCACATGTGTGACAGTCTCTCTCAAAACTTGAGGTGTACAAATGAGCAGGAGAGCTTTCCTCAGCTCACCAGCATCAGCAGAGCTCTAGGGAGCTGTTACTTTGTACTGCGCAGAGCACCCAGAATAAGCCCTTGCACATAATGGGCCAGAAGTAGCTATTTTATTAGGACGATGTTTCTCTCTCAAAAGTAAAGTAAGGGAACATGATGGGGAGTTGTCCTTCATACCACTTACAGAAAGTTGAAAAAGCTCAGAGGTGGGGCAGGGGGAGCTTGGCTCAGTTAGTTAGTTGGTAACTCTGTGTCTGTGTAAGTTTCCTTGAGCTGCTGTTATACAAAGTACCACAAAAAGGGTGGCAACAGAGATTTATTGCCTTAAAGTTCTGAGGCTAGAAGTCAGAAATCAAAGTATCTGCAGGATTGGTTTTCCCTGAGGGCTGTGAGGGAAAATCTATTCTTGATTTTCTATCAGCTTCTGCTGGCCTCAGGCACCTCTTAGTTTGCAGTTGGCATTTCCTTGTGTCTTTCCTTTATAGACATTTGTCTCTATGTCTAAATTTTCCCTTTTGACAAGGATACTAGTCAAGTTGAATTAGCTCTAACTCTAATGACATCTTAACTTAATCATCTTCAAATAAGGTTACAGTTATAGGTACCAGGAATTAAAGCTTCAATGTCTTTTGGGGGAACACATTTCAACCCAGAGCAAAGTCTTTTCTAAATCATCACTATTTGTGTGAAAAGTGAAGTCATGGCACCAAATCCCACATCTGTGCTTTCTGCCCCATTCTTGGGGGCTTGCTTTTATTTCTTAATAGTATGTTCTATTTTAATCATATCTTCCATAGCCCCTTACCATAGTCTTCTAGTTTATATTTATTTCTCATAACCTATTATTTATATAGCTGCCAAGAGATAATTCTTAAACATAAAATTAATAACGTTACCACCTTATTTATACTCTCTATTCTGTGGTTAAAGAGTAATACAAACTCCTTAGGATGGTCAGCAAAGCCTTTATTGTCCAATTATGCACTTAAAAATGTGAAAACAAATTTTAAATGGAAAATCATAATAGATTTGATAACACAAAATAAGATATTTGTACATCCAAAATGGCTTACTTAAGGTTATAAAGAAAAAAAAAGAACAAGGAAAAATGTGACAGAACCCAGATTTATTTTGATTTGTATTATAAAATAATTTAAGTGAATAGAAAAAATTGCTGACAAAACATCAATGGGCACAAGTCATAATTATACACCTTCAAAAGGAAAAAAAACACACCTCTAATGTATATTTAAAAATAAATTTTCCAACTATTAACAAAAAAGTAAAGGTAAAACAATAATTGGCAAGCTTTCTTTTTTGCTATTCCAGTGAGAACTACTTTATCCTTTTTGTTTTGTTTTAAATCAGTCTAGCCAGTGCTGGTGAAGGTTCATTAACAAGCAAAATAGTTGGTTTTAGATTCTCAAGAATCTGAAATTAACTGTCAGAATTTAGACCTTATTTCATGAAAGCAGAGAGTGAGGGGACTGTGGAATCCCTGACAATCACCAATAAAACGTGGCCCTTCTTTATCCTGCACTCTGCTAGTTCTATTAACTGTCATATCCTTGAAGGAAGGCTAGAAAGAAGGAAGGAGATGTACCTAGCATTCAAAAAGAGAAAGAAATGCAAGTTCCCCAAGTTTGCAACTGGAGGCAGGAGAATAAGTTATTTCCTTTTTTATTATTTGCTACTTTTCCAAAATTCATCCAAAGAGAGTAAATTCTTTTTATAATCAGAAACAATCCTATTTAAAAGATAACATGAATCTGTCTTATACATTCCAAAAAAAAAAAAAGAAAAAAAAACAACTTCCTCACTTGAAGTTTACATCTATCAATTTTTATCCTATTTTTCCCCTTCATCCTTCAAACTCCTATAATAGCATGGTCCCTACTTTATTACACCAACATGTTCCTTTCCTTTGGTTTCTACAAATACCCCCACCTTGAACTGTTCAAAAAGTCTCCCAAATCTGCTCCCTAAATGCATTGCCAGTTCTCTCCCTGCAGCAATTCAGACTCTTGGACATTCTCCTTCTCCTTGGGAGTATTTCCTCCTTTATATTTTGCCGTTACTCTAGTCATTCCTTAATTGCTAAGACTGACCAGCAGACCCTGAGCAACAGATGAATGGATTACTCTGACACACATTTCTGTGAAAGAGAAGGCTAAGGGGCTGCTTGGCAGGAGGCACCACAACAGCCCCAATTGCCTGCCTCCTTAGGCTTTTGTTGTAACAACAACTTGAACTAAAATTAACCTCTAGATACAATCAGCAGGGTAAGTACCCTTGAGAAAGCACATGCTTTTACAAAGTCAGGTTTAAAGACCAAACAGAGATTCCAGCAAAACACTCCCGGGGGCTTGAACTTGATTGGAAAAGTCAAAGCAGGAGCTGCTGCCTTCAGCAAGGTCCCCCTAAGAGGCCCCTGACCTTTTGGAGAATCTTCCTTACAGACTTACAACCAAGTCCCGTGCTTCCCCACACTTAATTTATGTTTTTATTTCCCAGTACACTGTGCCTGTTGTACATCTTTGCCCTTAAAACATCTACTCTTCTCTGCCTGTGAGTTGAAAATTGCCAAGGTCTTGTGCTATGTCTGGGTCTAGACTGGGAGGGAAGAGAAGGCATCAACTTCAAGGCCATATGACCTTTCATGTTCAGTCCAAATGGTAGACTTTATTTTTCTATCTTTGTTATTCTGTTGAATACTTCTCTTGTTAATCAACAACTCTGCCAGTACACTGTGTGTTTAATAAAATGTGTTCTTTTTAAATTTTTTAAAAATAGTTTATTGATTTTTAGAGAGAGAGGATTTTTAGAGAGAGAAGCATCTCCAATGTGAGAGCATAACATCGATCCACTGCCTCCTGCATACCCGCTACCAGGGATCTGGCCTGCAACCCAGGCTTGTGCCTTGACTGGGAATCCAACTGGCAACCTTATGGTGCACAGGACAATGCCCAACCAACTGAGTCACAGGGGCCAGGGCATAAAATGTGTTTTTAAATAGAGCAATTGTGTTATTTTTATACAGTTGTGATAGGCAGAATAATGCCTCCACCACCTCCCACAATCTGCCTGTGTCCTAAAACATGGAATAAACCTGTGACTATGTCATCTTACACAGCAAAGGGACTTCATGGTCCCTTTGTACATGATATAATCCTGGAATACCTGGAGGACATTTACATGCTATAATCCTGGATTATCTGGATGGACCTAATGAAACCATAAAGCTCCTTAAAATAGAAAGGTGACAATGAAAGCAGAGAATCAGAGTGAGGAGTGTGAGAAATACTCCATCAGTCACCATTGGCTTCAAAGATGGAGAAATCGGACAGTGAGCCAAGGAATGCAGGTGCATTCTACAAGCTGGAAAAGACAAGACACTGGATTCTCTCCTAGAGGTTTCCAAAGGAATACGCCCTACCTGCAACTTGAATTTAGCCCAGTGAAACCCATCTCAAGCTCTGATCTCCAGAACTGTTAAGATAATACAATTGTGTTGTTTTAATCCAGCAAGCATTTGCTTATTTTGTTACAGCAACCATAGGAAGCTAATATAGCAGTCCCTTGTCATATCCCATTTCTCCTAACATGATCTTACAGAGACAGCATTCATTGTTTCATGAAAATGAATAAGGTATTTAGGATTTATCACTTACTGGATTTTTACATGCTCTGAAATTCAATCAGATATGTTCAGCTGTCATATTTCTAAATACCTTCCATCTACTTAAGAATATGAGCCCTTTTATTTGGGACTAAGAATTACAGCAGAGAAAAATTACTTTTCCAATTCAGGTTTTCCTCACCCTCTGAAAGTAGAGCATTCCTATGAAACCTTAGGAAGTCAAAATGGCATAAAGCCAAGAAGCAATCACCTTAGGACGCATCTGGCTAATGGATGCACAAAATAAATGGAGATAAAGCGCAGATGCTGACAGGCACAGTTCAAAACTATGGGGCTTCATACTGAGAGGCTGAGTAGGTCCCGGGAAAGGAGCTTGGTGGGGCCACTCTGGCACCTTGGGGCGCAGGCCACCTCTATGAAGGCTCTCTACAAAACAAACACTGAATGCTATTTTCTGTTTTGGGGATGTGCTTCAGTTAGCAAAAACAGGCACTATGTAGGGTTGATTGCAAAAGCAAAGCGGCATGAAGCAAACTTTTGAAAAGCAGGGGACACCTGTAAATCAATGGAGTTAATGAGTCTATTTATTTTGCCATCAGCCCAATTTCCTTTCTGATCTTCGGCAGCCTACTAGCAAACTCAATTACTGACAATGGCTCAGGCCCCTGTCTTCTCCTTCTTCACTGGCCCATGCTGCTCAGTCCTCTCCTGTGGCTTCATGTGCAAAACTCTGCAACCTAGCCAGGACTGCGCAGACTCACCTGGCTGAGGCATGCGGGTAAATGCTGTGGTCAGCCCATTCTCTGCATTGGAATGTTAGTATGTTCAGTGCTTTTTAGTTTACACATCCTGTGACTTCATTCAGTCTTTGCAGTAAGTTGGTGATGGAGGTTTTATTTTTGCCTTCAATTTACAGTTGAGAAAACCAAGTTAAGGGGAGTTTCCCAAGTAGTAAATGACAGAAAGATTTAAAAGGAAATCTCTTAATTCCTTATTCATTTATAAAACGAATGCAATTTTGCTGTATTACAGTTGCCCTTGACATTTTACTTTAGTATCATTTTTCTAATACACGTTTTGCAAGTGTATTTTTAATGATGAAATTACTAATGCACATTATAAAGCCATATGAAAAACACAGAAAATAATGAAAGGTTTTCAAGCATCCATAATCTTATTACTCAGAAGATAGTCACTATGTTTTGTGTGTGTTTTTTTCTTTATTAAGATAATCACTATTAATGTTTTGCTGTATTTCTTTCTAAATATTTTTCTGTGAATTCCTCCAAGTATATTTCTTTTGACATTGTATTTTAATTTAGAGTTTGGTGTCACATTCCATTTTTATTATCTTGAGTGAAGTGGTGTGGCATTCTAGCTTTATTTTATTTAAAATTTTACTGCATCACCTTTTAGTGACTTATTTTTTCTGTTTATATTTAAATGTAACTTAAGAATTTATCCATTTTTCTAGAGTTAACTTTTTTAATGTTCTTTTTTTATTTGATTTTAGAGAGAGAAGAAAGGAGAGGGAGAGAGAAAAATACAGATCAGCTGACTCCTACACACCCCCTACTGGGGATCGAGCCAGAAACCCAGGCATATACCCTGACCAGGAATCAAACCAGTGACCTCTTGGTGCATGGGAAGACACTGGACCAACTGAGGCACACCAACCAGGGCTAGAGTTCACTTTTTCAGAATTAGAGTTGTGCTTTTAAAAATGCGCTAAGACCAGCAGCACAATCAATCACTTGGGAGCTAGTTAGAACTGCAGGTTCTCTACTGAGTCAGAATCCCCTGGTTGAGGTAGAACCCTGTTTTAATAAGCTCTGCAGGTGATTTTTCACACATGATAAAGTCTGACTGCAGTGCTGGGTTTTCCATTTGTGTTGATGAGGCAAAAGCAGCTGATAGGCCTGTCCTAAGTTAGGGGCAAGCAGAATAATCATCATAGTTTGAAGGAAAAGAGAAGAGGTTTTGCTTCCCAAACTGCCCATATCCACTGCCTTCAACATCTACTAGTACTATTAGCTACCTGGGTCGAGATGTGTAGCCCTCTTTAAAATGCTAACATGCTTACTTAGAAATGCAGATGTGACTGACACTTCTCACCCATGGTGCTTTCATACATAGGCATGTGCTTCCTACGGTGAGCCAACTAAGCATGTCTTCAAGATAACTCAGTCTTGTCTAAGAAATAAAATGTTTGTATATGAAATTCAATCAACAATTAATCAAGCCCTAGTTTATCATAATTAAGTATTACAGTACATGAGGTGATCAATGAATGGCTTTAACTGTACAGAAAAAAATAGACATATTGCCTGCAGGGGGTCTCCTTAAGAAAGGAGGAATGTGAGTGGGACCGAAATAATACTTATCATATTGATCATAAAAATTCCACCTATTAAATATTTACTATGGCCAGACAAAATATTAGGCAAATGCTGTTGGTTACTCTCTCCAATTCTCAAACCACCCTTAAATATACCCATTCTCCATGCAAGGGTAAATAAAGTTAGGACACTTTTCCAGTGTTACATACATAGCACTTCATGGAATCAGAATTTCAACCCAAGTCTGTTTGACTGCAGAGCCCTGCCTCTTACCACATCTGCCTCAGTAGTTAACTCTGATTAAGAAGTTTATAGATTGAGAAATAGGCTTGTAGTATATATATTGTAGATGAAGGCAAGTCCAGGATGGGTGAGCAATCTCCTATGTCAAATTCACCTGACCAGAATACAAGGTTTACATTGGCAAGTTGCTAAAACCAGGAAAGATCTATTGGATTATGGAAAGTCTTACATGCATAGAGGCTGATCTGAGATATAATATCATAGATATTGAAGAACCATTACACATACTTTGAACATTATGAAAGTAGTGTTTTAGAACTAGAATAAAATTGGATAAAAAAGCATAATTTGGTGGGAAGTGAAGAGATATTTGGGTGAGATAGTGGATTAAAAGGGTGATTGCTATAAACCAGATATCAGGTACTAAGGAAAATGACTGGGGTGTTGGCAAGAGAATAACTAATTATTAAATATTAGAGAAGAAAGGTAAAAGGTTTGGCCAAAGGGACTTTAGTATTTGAACTTGACATTGTGGATGACTTTGAGCTATACTGAGAAATTGTGATGATCTGGAGAGAGGTTGTCAAAGATGAATAATTAATTAGTTTATTTTCAGACTAGAGGCCTGGTACATGAAATTCATGCATGGGGGGTCTCCTGCATCCTCTCCAATCTGGGACCCCTTGAAGGATGTATGAACATAGTCAGACATCGCTCTCACAATCCAGGACTGCTGGATCCCAACCGCTCACCTGGCTGCCTGCCTGATTACCCTAACTGATTCTGCCTGCCATCCTGATCACCCCCTAACCATTCCCCTGCCAGCCTGATCAATGCCTAACTGCCCTCCCTTGCCAGCCTAGTCACCCCTAACTGCCCTCCCCTGCAGGCCTGGGCACCCCAGCAACTGTCCTCTCCTGCAGGCCTGGTCGCCCTCAACCCCTCCTCTGCCAGCCAGGTCACCCCTAACT
Organism: Corynorhinus townsendii; assembly: GCA_026230045.1. Lineage (NCBI taxonomy): Eukaryota > Metazoa > Chordata > Mammalia > Chiroptera > Vespertilionidae > Corynorhinus > Corynorhinus townsendii. The sequence goes on from JAPDVU010000004.1 coordinate 136,984,469, forward strand.
GCCCTCCCTTGTAGGCTTGATTGCCCCCAACTGCCCTCCCTTGCAGGCCTGGTCCCTCCCAACTGCTGTCCCCTGCCGGCCATCTTGTGGTGGCCATCTTGTGTCCACATGGGGGCTGCCATCTTTGACCACGTGGGGTGGCCATCTTGTGTGTTGGAGTGATGGTCAATTTGCATTTTACTATTTTATTAGAATGTTGTGGTTTTAGAGCATTCTGAACTCTCTTTCTTCCTATGTAGACTTACCTGGTCTCCGTGTCCTATTGCTATTACAAACATGTGAATCAGTCATGTCTACTCTGTGCTTATATTCTCATACTAGAGGCCTGATGCATAAGAATTGTGCACTCTGGGGGGGGGGGGGGGGTCCCTCAGCCCCAGCCTACACCCTTTTGCAGTCTGGGATCCCTTGGGGGATGTCCAACTGAGGGCTTTGGACATTCCTAGCACTGCCACAGAGGTCGGAGGGGCTCCTGCCACCACCACTGTGCTCACCAGCCATGAGCCTGGCTTCTGGCTGAGCAGCACTCCCCTGTGGGAGAGCACTGACCACCTAGGGGCAGCTCCTGCATTAAGCCTCTGCCCCCTGGTGGTCACTCCTTGTCTTAGCGAATGATCGTTCTGCTGTTTGGTCGATTTACATATTAGATTTTTATTATATAGGATAGAGCTAGTCATCTTTCAACTGGACTATGGCAGTAAAGGCCTAAATGCTCTCCTGATCTTCTGAATCACTTCCCTGGAATCTAGTTTAACTACTAGGAGTTTTCTTTTCAAAACCTATATCTAATTGTGAACTCTTCCTGCTTCAAGTTCAAAAATACTTCTTAACTGCCTTTCACTTGGTATGGTATTCAAAATTAGAGCAACCATAATGTATTATCCAAATAAGACACTAGGGATATTGAAAGTGGATGAATTAATCATTATGTGGGTTAACAGCTGTATGGGTTCTGCTTAACTTTCTAGCCACATCCTCTTCCAATAGCATTTTATGCATAAGCAATACCCACATAGAGAGCAAATCCTACTCCAGAAGTCCTTTATCCATGTTGTTCACAGCTGTATCTCTGTAGACTAACCCACTGCTCAATGCATCATAGGGACTTAGTAACTATTTGCAGGAGAAAATAAGGCTTAAGTAAATAAAAACATTTTAGAATTGTTTGAGTACAGTGTGTTGTTGTTGAAATGAAGTAGATTTGGAGGTCTAACATCTTTGCAGAGAGGAAACCATGGAAAGCCAAAGGGAGGCACAGAGAAGATGGAGGAGGAAGGTAGGAAAGGAAGTCCCAGGGGCAGATCTCCTACTCGATAATTGAACCAAAGGCAGATATTGGAGTAGGAGTTCAAGTGCACAGTACTAAAGACTTCAGGACTTGCATTTCAGAGAAGTGGACTTTTACCAGAATTCTTAATTTAGTAAAGAAATCTTTCAAATTCTTCAGAAGTATCAAAAAAGATTTTGCAATAATATTTTGGACGTTCTCACTACAGAGGTGACATGTAAATGTACATTTTGTACTTTGGAAAACAGTTGGCATCTCCAAGAAGAGAAAATGTGTCAGGAGCATGGGAACAAAAAGGAAAACAATGAAAAAGAACCTGTAATTCAATTACATCGATGGCAGCTTTCTATACCAACAAGATTTGATGTAATTAAAACACCTGTAACAAAATGAAGCAGGGACATTTCTTTCCTTTTTCCTGAAATAAATGAAGAATAGAAATCTTGTGAGAATTTATACCACTATACAGAAAATGTACTCTGTGTGTGTGAGTGTGTGTGTGTGTGTGTGTGCGTGATCTCTTAGTTGATGGTCGAGCAAAGCAGACAACACTTACCTTGTTAAATAACAGCCCTTACAGTAAGAAGATGGTATCTATAAATATCTATAGATTCATTTTTTTCTATGATCGTGAGTCCTAATACAATGAACATTACATCAAGTTAACAATTTCATGATTTTTTTAAGACTATTTCCCAATAATAAAACCTTAGCAGGAACCTATTATCTTTGTTAGGACAGAAATGCTTATATAGTAAATGTAGAGGAAAGAATGCTCATTCTAGCAAAAGGATACAGTCCTCAGCAGTGGTTAGCCAGTATGTGATGTGTTCCTGGGGCATTTGTCCGGGGAGCCATTTGTTCCGTGCTGTGCTCACGTAGGACATTTCTTTCCAGCCATCTATGAGCCGTCCTGTGAAGCGTACAAACACCTAGGGCAGACGTCAAATTACTACTGGATAGATCCTGATGGCAGTGGACCGCTGGGGCCTCTGAAAGTGTATTGCAACATGACAGGTAACGATGCCATATTTACGTTTCATGAGTATTGCTTTTCTATGTGTTGAAAATAAGTGCAGCCATTGAAGTTTGTTTCTTCTGCAGCTTCTGTGACAATACACAATAAACTAAATATCGCATGATTTGTTAGGCAAATAGATCGTGCAATGTATTTCTAAAGCAATTATACTTTCCGACACTGTATGTAAAAAAACCAAAATCTACCTTCTGACTATAACAATAAAAATGCATTTTAAAAACATCTGGGGTAGGGAGAAACCCCAGAAAGTGAACCAGAAAGATTGAAGTCCATGGAAAGAGCTGATCCATGAAGCAACCTCTGCAGGTACCCCCCCGGGGAAAGTCAGCATCTCTGCTCAGCTTCCACACTGCCCATGCTACAAGAAGTCCACAGACCACTCTCCATTGTTCCTCTGATCCCCATAGTTATAAAAGGAACCCTTCTGGGGCCTGAAATCCCTTCTGGCAAAGGCAAAACTTGCCTGCAGCTTTCATGAAATTTACCTGTTTGGGAAGAGAACCTAGTGTTTCCCCTGTTCCATATTAAATTTCAGGTGCTCTTGCAAACTCCCACCACAGTGTGTAAGGTGTACAGCTTTCTAGAGCCTATTTTCTATCAGACACTGGGTGACATCTTACTCTCTGAAATGGAACTTTTGGACTGGAACACACGGTGTTCCCCTGGGCAGGACATCCCAGATCTTTGTCCACCGGAGCCAGTCCAGAATTCTTTGTCTGCTGGAGTCAAAGAATTAATCCACGGACAGAAGGTGGTATAGTTGTCCCAATTATGCCCCAATTAATTAATTATCTGTCTAGACTTAGTGGGACAAACGCAGGTGACCAGTAGTCAGCAATAAGACCTATCCCCTGGTACTTCAATGTCTCGACAGCTGGGCCAAACCGGAACACATGAACTCACAAGACAGAATTAGTATGCAATCACACAAGGTTTATTTACCTATTCCTAGTGGGTCCTAGGCTCCAGCAAAGGCCACCCGGCGATGCACACCAAAAGACAGACAACGAAGACGGAGACAGACAGGTGGCCACAGTTGGTTCAGGCTTGCACAGCAGAGCAGTCAGTCAGGAGCTCGTCTCACGGAGCAACGTGGAGTCCTCCTCTATCAGGCAGGAGAAGTCGACTGAAGAAGGTCCGATGCTTATATAGCCTGTAGTAAACAACTTGTGTCTTATCGGTGTGGCCTGATGGTATTCCTTATGCTAGGAGCAGGGCGTTTACACTTTAAGGGCTCAGGGCATTCACATCAAGATAATGGGGTGTTCACCAATTTGGAAGTTACAGAGTATTGGGGTCTCCACACAGCAAATATTTCACACAATAATTATTTCATACATTAGAGGGATTTCCTTATGACCATAACATTATAACAATATAAAGGTGGAAATTTATTAAAGAATAAGTGCAGACTCCCATGTGAGGAGCGGGAAAGAGTCCCACTGAGTTCCTTTTCCCTATGGCTTATAAAGGCTGCAGAACTTGGTGCCTTGACATCCCCTCTGATTGGTCACTATTCCCTTGGACTGGTTACTATAGTAACTACTGGGCTCAAAGGTCAAACCTCACATGACCCTCCCCCCCTTCCTTATTGTTTTCCTATCCCTTTTGGGCTTTCTTTTTCTTCTGGTGGATGAAAGGCTTCCTTCCCTTTATTTTGTAAATACAAACCTTTTGCTGTTCCCAGCTCCCTCATTCTATGGAAATGTACCTTTGCAGCTTTTCGGTTCCCTATACTATGGAAATATACCTTCTGCTGCTCTGCAACCCTGTGCTTCCTCCATGGTCCCCTTAATTTCCAAAATTTCTAAAATTTCCTAAACCTGGCCTATTTTACCCCTAAAACTCCTGTTTCACCTCCAAACCCCAGAGAAGAGTGTGTGGCATGCACTGCTCACTGGCCGCATGGGAGGATCAGCACTGCATGTGAACTCTGAGCAATATGATAAGGATAATGATCCCACAATGCTACTGATGAGGACTGCTACTGGACTGCTTGCCATAGGCCAGGCATCCTGAAAGAGTCCTTACTCAGACTACGTGGCTTTGTATCCTGGTCCCATGAATCAGTAAATACATAATCTTGGCTACCTTATTGACTTGATTAAACTCAATAAGCCTCAGTCTATTTCCCTGTTAAATGGTTTGATAATAATCTCTACCTCATAGCATTATTATATGAATGAAATAAGATATCTGCATATGGTTGTTAGCATATTACCTGACACACAGTTAATTTTCAGTAAAGGTTGCCAACAGTGGGATGCTATTATTTTTTGAAGCACTAGTGAGTTAAATAACTTACTCTATCATTCAGGCAAGACTCAAATTCAGATATATGCAAGGCAGTGGTTCTTGAGGATGGATATCATGCTTCAGAATCACGCATGGAGGTTTTTTTCCCCTTTTCTATACAACCTTATTGGCTCCAGCTCTGGAGACTTTGATTCAGTAGGTGTGCAACGGACATAGGTTTGTGCAGCTAGAACCAAGAACCCAGGCAAGCAGACCCCAATGGAGAACTTTCAACAGCATCAGGACCCAGGCTGCCTATGGCACAGAATGGAGAAGAGAATGATGAAGACATGAGTGTAGGATCGAAGGCGTGTAGAGAAAATGGTAAAATAGCAGCTATCTTCCCAAATATTTCCTCAAGTGCTGAATATCCTAAGTGTAGCAGAGAGGAGGAATTCACAAACCAGAAAGCTTGACATAAGAGTTGTTTGTTTGGCTTGTTAATGGCCTCAGGAACTTGCTTGTTCACCTTCACTCTATAAAGTATAATCTATGAGAAGTTGTTTAAATCTGAAAGAATCTTGATTTTGCGCTCTCTCTCTCTCTCTCTCTCTCTCTCTCTCTCTCTCTCTCTTGTATATAATATATGTATATATAAATATCAATATATATAAATATCAATTAATGTCAACTACTATCCTCAAGGGAAATCAAGACATCCTGATTGTGCTTAGAAAATTATGAATTTACTTTAGTTATTTGCCTATATACATTTCAAAAGAGAATTAGAAAGCAAACCCAAACCATAATGAATACATTCTTTATGTGAATAATATATACAATGAAGGACTGTTTACTTTATGGAGAGATGACCTTTCTGTCAATTGAAGCCATCACTCAGAAGCATGGGTCTCCTTGTCATCAATATCTTCCTTAAGGAGTATAGCTGCAATTGAGTGCAGTGTTCTATATACAGTCTGAACAATGAAGAAAACAGTCCAACCTTCTGCAACGAGCATATTTTCTGCTGTCACACAAGATAGTTATGGACATCAGTGTGTCAGGGACCCTTGAAGGCCAGCAGGCACAATGTGACCGTTTGCCATCTATCAACTCTTCCTTCATCTGTAAAGAAGATGAACTTGACACCATTAGGAGAGCATGGTACCACAAAGCCTGGCTTGGGCTGTTCCTTTTCCAAGAGATATATGTTGAAAAAGAGGAGGGAGTGACAGTGTGAGATTGTCTATGAAGACTTGACATATCACTGTGTCATGAGAAATTATATATGCACCTTACTTTATAGACTTTCTATTAAATAATAGAGCTGCCCCACTCCTCAGGAACCCAAATGTAATTGGGTGTTTATCACTGTTGAATATATCACGTATTTCAAAAATGGAAGCAAGACGTCTTCTCTGAGAAAGAAGTAAAAATATTAAGTAAAGAAACCTCACTGGCAGGGAACATCTACCCCAAACAGTAAATTGGGATAGAAAGTAAATATATACAAGAGGCCTGATGCACAAAAATTTGTGCAAGAATGGGCCTTCCTTCCCCTGGCTGCTGGCACCACCTTCGCTCTGGCTCAGAACCGCCTTTCTGCTCAGGCCCGGAGCTGCTTTTCCACCTTCCCACACTTCCCAGAGGCCCAGAGAGGCTGGGGTGGTGCAGAATGCCTGCACCCCACCCTGCCCCCGGCCGCTCAGCACCTTCATATGCAAATTTACCCACCATCTTTGTTGAGTTAATTTGAATACTCACTCCTGATTGGCTGGTGGGCATCGTGAAGGCATGGTCAATTAGCATGCTACTCTTTTATTAGTGTAGATTCCTCTGGGATCCTTTCTCCAAGTTTGTTTGTTTGTTTTTCATTTTTACATTCACTGTGTGCCAGGAGCTGTGCTGTGTGAGGATAAATGGATATAGTAAATGCCTTTATGGTGCTCACAACTTATAATAAAAACAAGCATTAAAAAGTAAACAAATAAGTAACTCTCTTAGAAAGAAATATAATGGAATTATGAGGATTTATTTTGGATAGAGTGTTTTAGGAAAGACCTCTCTGAGGAAGCAACCATTTAGCCAAAATATAAAGTATAAAAAGAGACAAGGCACTCAAAAAGGACAGGAAGGGAAATGAGTCCTATAAGTCCATGCCCAAGGCACCCAAGATTATTTCCTTGCAAAGAACTGAGACACAGAAGCCTGAAGCAGAGTGAGCTGAAGGAGCTGAGTGTGCAGTGGTCACGTAGGTAGGGCCAGAGCAGCCAGGCAGTGGGGATGCTGGTGTGGAAAAATGCTTTTTAATTTCCCAATTATATTTTTAATTCCCTGAAAACCCATAGTAGGTGGGAATCTAGCAGAGGTTTTAGGCAAGAGAATGGAAGGGTCTTAATTAAAATCCCCATTTGGGGTTCTCTGAGAGACTGGGTCAAAGCACTGGGACCAGATGGGAAGTTGTTGTAAAAGTCCAGGGAAGAGGTGCTGCTGCCTTGGACTAGGATAGCGACAGTTTAAATGATGAGAAAGACATGGATTATAGATCTAGTTTGAAGGTAATATCAGTGTTGGTGACGGTTTAGTTAAGCATGATTCAAGACAATTATCAAGAATAACTCCTGAGCCCTGGCTGGTGTTTCTCAGTTGGTTGGAGAATTGTCCCAAGCATCAAAGGGTCACAGGCTTGATTCCCAGTCAGGGCACATTCCCAGGTTGGGAGTTGGATCCCTACTCGGGATACATACAGGAAGCAACAGATTGATGATGGGATGATGGGATGATGGTCCTTTCTCTCTTTAACCAGAGTTTGCAGGTTCAATCTCTGGCCAGGGTACATACAGGAGGCAGCAGATTGATGATGGTTTTCTCTAGAATCGGTGTTTCTCTCTCTCCCTTCCTCTCTATCTAAAATCAATAACAAACAAACAAACAAACAAACATATCCTTGGGTGAGGATTAAAAAAAAAAAAAAAAAGAATAACTCCTGAGTGTATGAATTGAATGACTGAATGAATTATAATGCCATTTGGGAGATGAGGAAAAGTAAGGGAAGAACAGATTTAGAGAAATTTCAAGAATACAGTTTTGACCTAGTTAATTATGAGATGCCATATGCCATCCAAATGGAGATGCAAATATTCCAGTTGGGTAAAGCCCCAAAAGGATATTTGTATTAGAGATATAAACATGCTAATTGTTAGCTTAAAATACATGCGAAATGATAACATCACTAAGGGGATGATGTGAACAGGGGAGAGGCACCTCAGGAACAAGCTCAGAGGAACCAGATAGAAAATGGGTTTCCAGTGATAAAATAGTCCGTAGGTGTGCAGGGGAATGTAATGAAGAGTAAGTGGAAGAAAAGCATCTAAGAGCATTTTGTGGAAGAATGGGCCATCCGTGTGAATGATGAATGATGAATGACTGCTTGGGTCCTAGAGAATGGGGAGAGTTGGGGGATAGGAGTGACTGAATCAATGCAAATGTATATAAAGTGAAGCTGCATTCCAGAAGCATGGAAAGTCCCAGCAGGCAGGATGCAGGGATGAACCACCCAAAGCACCTGCACAGACAACTTTGGGAACCATGGGATGGGCAGTTAGCCTAAACTCAGGAATCAGAAAAACCTTCCACAAAACAGCTGACCCAGGAGTTGAGTTAATGGGCCCAGAAATGGGGTGAAGAGAACTTCTAAAATGCTTTGAAAGGGACGCAAAGCAGTTGAACCTTGATCCTGAGGGGAAAGGAAGCAATAGATGACATTGTAATTTTTAGAAATACGTTTTTATTGATTTCAGAGAGAGGAAGTGCGAAGGGGAGAGAAAAACACTAATGATGAGATAGAAACATCAATGATTGGCTGCCTCCTGCACACCCCCTACTGGGGATTGAGCCCACAACCCCAGCATGTGTCCTAACCAGGAATCTAACTGTGAACTCCTGGTTCATAGGTCAATGCTCAACCATTGAGCCATGCTAGCTGGACATGATATTGTATTTTTAAAGTGTGGCTTTGGCAGCTGCGAATAAGAGTCTCTGATAAAGACCCAGACATAAAGTAGGGAGGCAAGTTAGAAAGCCCCTGTTGTATCTGGGAGTAGAAACTGAGATTGCAGGTGGTGGCCTTCAGTTAAGAAGAGGATTCATTTGATGGATCTTTAGGAGGCTGAGTTGGCCAGACTGTGGCTGGTGAGCTAGGAATGGAAATGATTGCCAGGTGGATACACAGTGAGATGGAACACTGATGAGCAGGGGCACATTAGGAAAGGGCGGGCCTCTCTGTTCCTTCAGTGCCTGGAATTCAACCTTGTCAAGCTGCCCTGCAGGCAGATTCTGTACAAATTCCCTGAAGGACTTGAGCACAAAGATTAATCTCTTTGTCGTAGGTTCCTTCTAAGTAAAATGTAGGAATTGTCATGAGTTGATCTTTAGCGTGCCTTCCATTTAAAAAAAGGGAGGAAAAAATTCTATTACCATGGAACATAAGAGAAAAATATCACGGCTTGCAGTCAAATAATTTAGAGACAAAATCCTCCTGCCTCAAAGAAGTTTGAATGTACTCGTTTCTTGACCGAGTTTGACATAAATAGACACTCTATTTTTTTTCATGAGGAAGTTTCTGGACTATGCAATTCTTCTTTTGCCTATCTGCAGTTCAGAGCTTCAGTGCTCTGAATTCAGGGGTGCCCTGAGTGACAAAGTGTTTCAAGGGCTGTGCACTTGACATTGAGGAGAGAATATATTCATTGAATTCTTTACAGAAGAATTCATCATTCTGTGCAAGTCAAAGCCTGGTCTCCTCTTTAGATCTTTGAGGCACATTATAAAATCTGATGGTTGTTATCTTCACCTTCCTTCTCCATTTTTATGATCTCCCTGAAAAGTTGGTATTATAACTATAATTTTTAATGAATGTCTACTATGATGTATTTCTAATATGTAACTTTTTCCCTTGTATATTTTTCTAGCATTATAGCTTCTTATTTCTATTTCCTTAAGATATTTACTAATATTTTCACCTAGAAACCTGGGGCTTTGCTATTTAATGCTTCATTTATTTTTTCCTGCCCAATCCTATATAATAAAAGCCTAATATGCTAAGTGTCTGGTAGTCCGGTCATCCGTTCAACCAATCAAAGTGTAATATGCTAACGATATGCTAAGGCCACTCAACCGCTCACTATGAGGTGCATTGACCACCAAGGGGCAGAACGCTCCAACTGGTAGGTTAGCTTGCTGCTGGGGTCCAGCTGATCGGGACTGAGCGAGATGGGCTGGAAATGCCCTGGAGCCCTCCTATAGTACCTTCCCAGCTGGCCAACCTCCAGTATCCCTCCCTGGCCCTGATCGTGCACACCGGTGGGATCCCTCAGCCTGGCCTGTGCACTCTCGCAACCTGGGACCCCTCAGGGAATGTCGGAGAGCTGGTTTCAGCCTAATCCTGCTCAACACAGGAGCTGCCCCCTGGTGGTCAGTGCACTCCCACAGTGGGTGCACCACTCAGCCAGAAGCCAGGCTCAGGGCTGGCGAGCTCAGTGACAGTGGTAGGAGCCTCTCCTACTTCTGCAGCAGCACTAAGGATGTCCGACTGAGGGCTTAGGCCTGCTCCCCACAAGACATTCCCTCAGGGCTCCCGGCCTGCCAGAGGGCGTAGGCTGGACTGAGGTGAATTTCATGCACCAGGCCTTTAGTGATTAATAACAACAGTAGAGAAAGCTAGATCCAGCCATTGTCCTTGGACACTTACTGCTTATCCCTAAATCAGAAGCAAAGTTTTTCTTAATAGTCTATCCTCTAATTCATATTCTTTATAACTCTCTTTGAATTCATATTCAAACTTAAGTAAGCATCTGTGCTGTAGCATATTAAGTTTAAATTCCAAATAAGGAACACCTCCTCACTCTCTCTAGCACTAGTTCTGTAGTTTCATCAAAACACCATTAAATTCATTTACATAATTTGTGCTGTATAAAGCCCTGGGATTTAGCTGATAAATTCTATTATCTTCTATAATGGTAAAAGTAGTTTATGCCTTTTTAATCTAATATTTATAGAGGGCATGTTACTCAAGTTTCTCAACCCTCACACTCAGTAATATCATGTAATTTATTGCTGTGCTTCACTAAATTTCAGTAGTGCAGTGTGGGTAGGCGAAATGGATCACTGAGGTGGGAACCTTGGGTTCTAGTGGAAAGCAGCATGGACCTACCTGCCCACTCCTATTCCCATTAACCCCCCAGCAAAACAAAGTAGTCCTTTCCTATCATATTCATTTTCTTAGCAGCTTACAATAACACCAGTTTATTATTCACAGTGTCCTTGGGTTAGGAGTTGCACATTTGCTGCTTGACTGCTCAGGGTCTCTTGTGCTGAAATGAAGGGGTGTGGTGCATCTGAGGCCCAGGATCCTCCTCCAAGATCATTCAGTTCGTTGACAGAATCCAGCTCCTTGTGGTTTGAAGACTGAAGGCTCCACTTTCTTGCTGGCTCTTCGCTGTGGATTGCTTCTAGTTCCTGAGGCTGCTCCCAGGTTCCAGCCATGAGTCCCTCTCGCACATGTCAGTAAAGGGACCTCTGTTACCTTTATACTCTCTTTCTAGGCCTCACCTGATTAGGTCATGCCCACCCAGGATAATCACCTGTTTGATTAACTTAAGTCAACTGATTAGGGACCTTACTTATATCAGCAAAAGGACTTCACCTTTGCCACGTGGGGTAACTTAATCACAGGAGTGACATCCCATCCACACTCCAAGAGGGGGTCAAGGAGTGCACACCAGATGGCAGGAATCTAAGGTGCCATCTTTCTATTCTGCTTGCTGCACCTACCTGTGTACCTCTGTAGATTATCCATCATTCCATCTACATTTATTATTATCTTTTGAGTAACAGCATCACATTTAGTTCATAAATTATTAAGGTTTGTTATTATTTGTCTTATAAATTTTAAAATATTGTTCAATTTAGGAAAATTTAAAAATATAGATAGGCAGAAATCAAAATTGCTTACCAGTGGAGATAAGAATTACATGTTAGAAAATGCGTACTAAAGATGCTACATTTTATACTTGGAACTCTATATATTCTTGAGGACTAACTAAATGCCAGTACATTCCCAGTACATTATACACATTAACTCATCCTGTGATTCACAATAACCCCACAAAGTAGGAAATATTATTCTCATTCTCATTTTTCTTAATGAAGAGACCAAAGCTCAGAGAAATTAAGTCCTAGTTCACATAACTAGTATGTTATGGTGACTTCTTAGACAGGCTTCATAGTTACTGTGTGTACAAGTACATACATATATACAGTCACATGTGTACATACAAACAAAACTCATCATTTTAGATTCTGTAGTATGATTTGTAATTTGATTTCAAAAGTGAGCATCACTTATTCAGATCTTTTCATTATCATCATCAAAACTTCCTTACACAGCTCAAATTCATCATCTGTGGTTTGGACAGCAATGTTGCTATAAACTATTTACTTGTTAATTGTCCAACTAATGCCTTGGGGTTTTTCATCAGAGAACACATTATCAATGAAATCAGTATGTAAACCATTAGGCAATTATTATTAATTTTCTCTCTTAATTTAACTACAAGTGTTTAATATAGAGAGCTTTATAGGATAACTGGTACACTTCCTGTGTACTTAGGTTAATCATCCCTCATGTTTTGCACCCAACTTTTAGGATAATTTAAATTCTATACCCAAGACCTAGTTACTTTTTCAATGTAAAATCTTGAACTGAATCTGACAAAATTTATTTTGAGACTGTAACAGTATTGAAAGGAATCAGTGGGTATCATCTCTTATGTTTAACGAGGTTACTCACTGTGCTTCATTCTTCCCTGTTTTGAAAGGAAATCACTGGAAATGAGGACATGCACAGCCCTCCCATTCTCTATCAGGGTTGTTAACTTTCACAAGTTTGGCAGCACCACACTTCTCACCCCTTCCTGTTTCTCTGTGCCATGAACTGTTTTCTCTGACGTGTTCATGGCCCGAAGTGTACGCTTGAATTTTTCCATTTTATTTCCTACACTTGTTTTTTCACCAAAGACATTCTGTCTCCTTTTCCCACCTCCTAACCTCATTTTACCTCCTCTATCATTAACCCACATGTAGAAAGCTCTGTTCCAGATCTTTTCAGTTACCCCTCCTCTGCCCACCTCTGGCAGGCTGTCTTTGTTATAAACCTTTGTAATCACTCAGCGTCCCGGCTCAGCTATTTCAGCTCCTCACAATCACTATAAATCTTGGAATTCAATTCTGCTCATACAGCTTCAATTGAAAGTCTAGGAGCCAACTCACTGATCAAACGCAGCCTGAAAAAAGCTCTTCTTCCAAACTGATGACCCACTCGCCTGCCTCCCTCTGGGTTCACTCTCAGGTGCCACAGATGGCGTCCACCTGCCAGGCCTAACCCTTCTCACTGTGTGTCAATCATGGCGACAGGCTCAGACTACAGAACTTCACAGGTGGTTTTTGAACTTTAAACCAAAGGAAAAAGAAAAAGGAGAAGGAACTGTAAAAGGTTAAGTGAGGCCCATGACATGGGACAGGATGCAGGAAGTGCATGCAGGACACCAGACAGAGTCCAGATGAGCAGCTTCCATCTCCATCAGGCCCATCACAGTCACCTTGGTTGCCTTCAGAATGCTTCCCGCAGATGCAAAGACACCTACCTCCAAATATTTTTACAGACCTCCTATCAGAGCAGCAGCAGGACCCTTATAGGAATCTGCTGCTCTGAGTTGTTCTGAGTGACTGTGAGTCGATGTATTCTTCTAAATTCTCCCATTCAACTACACCAGGGCTAACTCCTCCTTGAACCCTGCCCACTGCACTAACTGTAGGGAACTTAGTCCAAGTTCTTCCTTTATCCTCTGATCACTAGTAACAGGTGTCAGGTCTGAGCCCCTCTGCCTGGAGCTGGACCTCCTAGGAAGCTGGGTCTTAGACAGAGAAGCCATGAGAGGTCTTTATTGCTGAAGCCAGTGGTCATATAGCCATCAGACTAAGAACTGTCTTCACAGCAAAGTCCATACAGGCAGGCAGCGGGACACTGGCTAGTGAACATACATCTTTCCCATAAAACAGCATCAGTCTCTACCCACAGCTATTATCTGAGCAGCCACACACTGCCTCCTAGACTCACCGCCTCACATCATAGTGGAACCTGAGATTTCCGGTTCAGCAGCTGTCTCTCCTGCCCAGCTGCTCTCTCTAGCAGACTTCTTTTTACTCCATTCTCAGCTGACTCCAGCCAACTAGCTGGTCAGTAACCTATTTTTATACCATTTAGACAAAGAAAGATGTAACAATTCATGCCAATTGTTACATCAATCATATTGGCTACTGAAGGGCACAGTGTACTGTATGTCCTTGCACACACTCATGGTATCTTGGCCTGATTAGGATTCCCAGGCTCAGAGTCCTTGAACATTCCGTTTAGGCTCAAGTCTAGAGAGGCCTTTGGCCATTCTGGTGTATTGATAACAATGCCTCTGTGCTCCCCCCAGCCTTGACTATCTGGGGAGCTGGCATGGTTCCCACACCTCCCTAAATAATGTTTTAAATCAGTGGTGGGGAACCTTTTTTCTTCCAAGGGCCATTTGGATATTTATAATATTATTTGAGGCCTGGTACATGAAATTGTGCACGGGTGGGATCTGGCCAGGCCCACCTCAATTGGGAACGATCAACCCAGCCAGCCAGGGGAGAGGCCACAGTCAGTTGTCTGGCCGGCCCCGCCCCTGGTCAGAGTGTGGGGGTGTGACCCAGGGGCAAGGCCGGACAAGGGAAGGGGCCGCAGGCAGTGGCCACCTGCCAGCCCTGCCCCCTTTTGAACTCCTGGTTGAACTCCCTGTGGAGGGGACAATTTGCATATTAGCCTTTTATTATATAGGATTCATGGGCCATACAAAATTATCAACTTAAAAATTAGCCTGCTGCGTTTGGTCAAATATTTAATTAAGACACTCCTAATGCCTTTGCAGGGCCAGACCAAATGATTTTGTGAGTCTTATATGGCCTATGGGCCAGACCTTTCCCACTCCTGTATAAACACTGAGTTTTTGGTGTTTTAAAAGCACTGATATCCTTATGTGATCTCCCTGCTCAAAAGCTGAGCATGGCTTCACGTTGTCTCTGGCTGGGAACTACTGTGTGATTTCCTCTGACATTTGAGGTCTGAACCTGTCTATCAGGCAGGAGGAAAAGAAAATAACTTGGAAAAATCCAGTTAAGATCAGCTCATAGCTTTGAGATCAAAACCAGAAAGCTCAAGAATAATCTCACATTTATTCACTAGGAATGTTCTTCTGGTGAAACATAAAGCCAGTACACTTGTGTTTGTGTCTCTCCAAACCCTCTGTTGTGCTGTTCAATTTTGCGGGTCTCCTTTCATGCCTTCTGAAGACATCAACTTCCATGTCATGCAGTCCCTGGCAATTTTGCTGGGAGAATCTCATCTAGTCATTAATCTCTCATTTTACCTTGTGATTAATTGATGCAACCAAGAAAGTTTAATAATAAACTGCACCAATACCACATGTTGTCTAAACTGGCAAGTACTGGAGTCATGTTTCCTAAACCTGACTTTTATGGGGGGCCCTGAGCTCCTCAGTGCCATTCAGAAAGGCTGCCACCTGACAGCATTTGGCTCACTCCCAAAGAGTGAGAAAATTACTTTAGAATGAGATATACCTGTGGATGAAGTTGTCACAATCTCTTTTTGCATTTGTATGCAGAGGACTTTATTAAACTGACTTCCCTTCACATGATTATTAATCCTATGTCCTGTTTTTACTCATAGTTTTTGAGAAAAAAAGGTTCCCCACCACTGATTTAAAACATTATTTAGGGAGGTGTGGGAACCATGCCAGGTCCCCGGATAGTCAAGGCCGGGGGGAGCACAGAGGCCTTGTTATCAATACACCAGAATGGCCTCTCTGGACATGTGCCTAAATAGAATGTTCAAGGACTCAGAGCTAACAAGTCAGCATTAAAAAGTGATACTAGCCAAGAACTTGCTACATCATCATCATCATCATCATCATTACTATTATTATTTCTGTTTTTGCCTTTATTTCAATTTATTCTATTGTTACTAGAGCCCTGAAGTTTTTTCTTGAGTTCACCTGCCGGCACGCACTGGCCCAAAGAAGTGCAGGAGTTTTCAGTGTAGAGAGAAAACAATAGGTTGATATTGAATTGGGTAATATGGAAGCAGGGAGCTTATGCTATTAAAAAACAAACAAAGAAAACAAACAAACACAACTCCCTGATGATGTGTAGGTTACAGATCATACAGGGCAAAATCACAAGACACTGTGGGTTAGTAGTTCAGGGTCATGCTGGGAACTGGTTTATCAGAGGTGGGGTCAGGGTAATAAATCATTTTTTCAGATCTTGAGGACATTTCTGAGATCTTTTCCAGCATCCCTCTGTCTGGTCTGATGGAAAGGTAGCCAGGGCTCAGTTCCATCTTAGGGCTCAGGAGCTAAAACATAACTTAGGTCAAGTTGTTATCTTTAGCTGCCGGAGGTCCAGCAGGCTTGTGACCATTTGTCAGGTCCAGCTTCTGTCTTCCGCTGCCTCTGGGGTTGCTGATTATCTGGAGAAAGGCTTGGTCTCTGAGCTAGGATTTAAAACTAAATCAGTCATAAGGACCCTTAGTTTCACAGTCTTCACTGGAACCATATATGCCCTTTCTGTTTTTCAGCTCACTTGGTGTACCTCTGGTTTCAAGATTAAGATTAGGCAGCATGCTTATGAGAGATGAAATAAAGGCCTTAGCTGATGCAGGCAGCAGGACCTGGAGGGGCCAGAAGGGAGTTTATTAGTACATTGTAGAAGCAAGCCAATTACAGAACAGAAGCCAACATACTCTGTTTTCAATTTTTAAAAGACTGAAACAATAGTGAGCATCTTGCTGAAGTTTCCCATTGCTCCAGTCTAAACTATTTGCTCTCTGAATCTGAGGCATCCCATCATCAAAAAAACTTTCTTTACCACCAGTGTTTGCTCATTCAAGAATGTCCTCAACTCACCCTATGTTAGAAGTTATGCTTCTCTTTACCATGTCTTCCTCATTCTCACTGTACTCTCTCACCTGGGTGTAGAACACCCTCTGGTAACTTCTTGATCTTTTAATATAACCTATCCTTCTCTCTGGAAGTTAGAGAAACTTCCTCTTTGTCCAGGTTGTTCTGAAATGTCATAATGACACCTTAGACTGGGTCCATTTGCATCCCTGTGAGCTGGTGCTCATTTTCACACTGGCAATGCCTGAAATTCCTTTTCAATTTTCTGTCTGTGATTTTTCTCTTCCAATTTCTCTGCTCTCTCTTTCTAGAATGACTTGTCATCATGGTTTTAAATCAAATAACTTTTTTTCCCCATCTAAAACTTCCTTTTCAATAGAACTCTAGTATTGCTTCATGAGTGCAATATATTTTCTTATATCTCAAGGATCACACACATATTCTTTCTCTTCTCCCATAGTTTTCTCCAAGTCCCTTCATTCTGCTCACTTTTTCTTTTTTTTTTCTTTTATGCCTTTAAACTCCTCAATTTTGCTCAGATTCCTAATAATCATTAGTTATGTGTTTATTATACCGGTAAAGAGGGTTTGTTGACTTTAAACTTTACTCTCTGTTAGAATGAACCTATGTACTGATGTTTTGAACATAGTCCCATTTTTCTCATCTTTCCCAGATGTAAATATTTAATAGCTCTCCCCCTTACCCTCAATAGTTTCCTGGTTTGGAAAAAATTGTGTGTGTGTGTGTATAATGTATATACATGTATGTATGTATGTATGTATAATGTATATGCATACATGTATGTGTATATATAATATACACCCGAGCTTTAGTGGAGATTTCAGAAGGGAAAAACGTTAGATGCCAATGTTTACTCACCATCCTAACCTGGAAACCTCTTATTCACTTTTAATCATGTAATGTAATATTATAGAACCAAATAGGTTTTCAAAAGTCATATTTTTAATTCGTTGAAATATTCAAGTTTTACTATCGACTACTAGTACTATTTTCCTTTTTTTGTTTAAAGGATATCATATTTCTTGCAGTGTCTATTATTGACTCTCTATAAGAGATAATATGATAGATGTTTTCATCTGTAGTACTTCATTTCTTTTTCACAGTCACCTTGAGAGGTTGTAGTGGTCTAATTTTGAAGACATATGAATCGAGACACAAAGCAGGAGGTTTTAATCCTTTCCCAATAGCTAAATAAGTGTTTAAATATCTTATCATGAATGGATGCATCTATATGACAGTTTACAAAAAGCTATTTACATAAAAATACATGTTTTTAACAGGAGGTTTCCATATTTTTATGGCATAAATCTATCACTTTTCCTTTTTAATAGATTGAAACATTCTGAGAAACTCTCTGTTCTTATAATTATTATTACTAGTATTATTTTAAAAATTTCCCCTGTTCCTGACTTCCAGTTAACTGGAATCTAGGCTGTGATCCAGGGTGTCTGTCTTTCTCCCTACTGAATCCAGCATGGCCTGGTGTTACCTCTCTGTCTGGTATACAGTTGGCACTAATAAATGTACAGCTGTGAACAGACTTATGTGACTGTGGCTCTTTTAGTAGGCATGAGTAACCAGCAAAAGTTAAAGATAAATGAGAAGGTACTAGATAAGAAAACAAATGTGAGACAAAAGTCCACCCTAGCAACAATTAGAAGACAGATTTTTTTTTTCACAATAGATTCCAAAGTTGTCTGCACAACCTGCTGTGTAAACTTGAAGGTCCAAGCTCTCCATCCTTTTAGGTGTTCCAACTGCTCCTTGTATGGATGTTTCTTTACACCAAATATGAAAAGATCCTAGAACCAGGATTGAGTTTACTTTGCGATTAGGGTCAGATAAAGAGAATTCCCTAATTCAATGGGTGAACAGAGCTATTTAAGCATCCAGCCTTCATCACCATTATGGGAAGTAAAAGGTAAAGGGCTTACTAGGTTCCTTAACATTTTTGATGCAAGAGAAGGAAGAGTCTCTAAATTATTTTAGCCAATGAACCTACGTGAGCATCAGTAATTTCACCAATAAAAACCCATCCCCCATAATATAACTAACAACTATGTATATATATGCCAATTAATAAAACATGAGGTCTTAACAGAGATAAATATAATTTACACACTTAGAGTAGCTACCTCTGAAATCTGGTCTTTTAATGGAAAGCTTGTTAGCCACCTATGGAGCACATGTTCTTGGTTAGATTGACCCTTGGGTGTAAAGTATCTAATTCACATGCAATTATATCAAACTGTCCTTGTGGATGTTTTTCAAAAGTAAATTACAAACCACAAAACAGGTTAACTGAGTAACTATCCAGGTTGCCTACCAAGAATTTATAAAAGGAATGATGTCAATATAAGTTAGTAAATGGGGGAAACATTCGCAAAAGATGGTTTTTAACACTGTTAGTGAAACACAACAAGACATATCCTGGTCATAGTTGTGATCAATGATGTTCCTAGGGTTATTGATCACACTCCTGATGGCTCTTGGTGATTAACTGCAGCTCCAGGCCAGCTTGGACAACATTTCCTCTATGTCTGGTCTCGCTCCTTTCCTCTCTCATATCCTTATTGGTACAGCCCTCCCACAAAATTCTCCCTCAGACAGGATAAGAGAGATCTTATATGACTCTACCATGTCAATGCAATGTTACCTTCCCAGTGCTATTTTCATTTCAAGAGAATATCAAGAGGATTCAAAATATGTAGAAAAAATTATCTCAAAATCATTCCTATCCATAGCCCCAGTTCTGTCATGTACAGAAAATAATAGCCCACATGATTTTTAAAGGCTCTCCCATGTGAAGTGTTGGTTTGCTTGAGAGCTGGTAAGCAGGGTTTCTATAACTAGCTACTTTGTCTTACTTTTGCCTCAACATCTACTTTATGTGTCTTTCTTTCTCCCTCACTATCTCAATTCCATATTCAAAGGCTAGAGGAAGATGAGATCAGAGGGGGAAAAGTGAATTAAATATTACATAGAAACAAAATATGAAGGAAGACACTATGCCACAGAATACTTACTCTTTGGGAAATAGAATTATTTATTAGCATCCTCTTCCCATTACTTCTACTCTCTTCAAGTTCTATCTTCCCTTTGAAAATTCTAGATTCTACTTATTACAAGGTTCACATTACCCATACACAGTATTCCTTTGTAATATTTTAAAATCATAATCTCCATTCCTATTTGAAAGTAAAATAATTTCACTTCCATATATTATCTGAATATTTCCTCCATTATGGCAACACATTGTGAGGGTCTGTGTATAATTTGGGGAAGGGTAGAATCCAGGTTAGCACATTGTGAGGGTCTGTGTATAATTTTGGGTAGTGTAGAATCCAGGTTAATGCATTGTGAGTGTCTGTGTATAATTTTGGGTAGAATAGAATCCAGGTTAATACATTGTGAGGGTCTGTGTTTAATTTTGGGTAGGGTAGAATCCAGATTAATGCATTTGAGGGTCTGTATAATGTGGGGAAGCTAAGAAGCCCACTTGTCCAGAGCTTCTGTGGGAGCTACGTATTTTTGTCATTACACTGCTTATCTGCACCATGCAGTTTTGGTAGTCAGTAATTACAATCTTGTTTAGATATTTTGGGTTAGTTTTGGAAAGTAAAAGGGAATAGTTTCAGCTACTTAATGGAGGAGATTAGAAAGAAGTTGGATTTGGAGGAGATTCATTGTTAAAACCAGTGATATTTCCTTTCTCCCACTTCAAGCCTTAGGCAGGAACCTTAAGAGAACGTTTGGGTGGACCATCGTGACCCCACCAAGCATTCCACTCTATCCTGCTGTCATTAAAATGAACTTTTGGTGCCAATTTAATTTGTCTGTAGCTCTACAGACCTGGTCTTATTGATTGCTCTCCCTTTCATGTTAGCGCAATAAAGGAAAGAACAAAACAGTGTCTAAAAGTAGTGAATGTGTGAACATTTTCTTTGTCAGTATTCCTATGCCACAATGTTTTAATAGAGGGTTTATTAAAGATGTTCCAGACTGCAATAATTAAAGGGGATATTAATTTTCTATGTCAGACTGGGAAAATATTTAGTGTATAAATGATTGCTAAAATACAAAAAGTCACGGAAATTTTACAAACATGAAAATCTCACCTTTAACAAAGTTGAAAAAGAAATCACTCATTTATATCACATAATTAAAGTATTGTTTTTAACACAAATGTAACTCTTCCACTTTTTGCCTTTTTTGAGCCTGAGAAATTCACAGAGTTAATGACCTTTAAATCAAATTCAAGTCTAGTTTCTTAGTTTAATTTGCTAATTTAATTGCTGTAGTTTTTTTTTCATATTTCTGAATATATTTTTTAAATAGGCAGAAAAAAGCAATTCTGAAATATTCTGCAAATCAGCCTCTTTTAACATAATCTTTATGTCAGCACTTGGACTTCCCAGTTATTTTAGCAGATCCTGAATTGACAGGGCTCCAAATCTCTAATTCTGGGCATTACCTCTTTCTTTTTTTAATTTGATGATCTCTGTGATATGGTTAGGAGCAACTCTAATAGCAGAGATGATATAATGAAGCTCTCTCAGACATCAGACAGTGTGTATGCCAATTTCCCAGTTGTATACAACATCTATGTTTATTATTCTATTTTTCCCTTGATACAAGTTTTAGAATTTGAACGTTTACCTAAGTTTATATAATTGTTCATTTATTCACTAAACTAATATATTTTATTGCATTTTATGTTCCAAGCACCAATGACACGATAACAAACATACTGGACAGAATATATTTCTGAAATACTTTAGCATAGTGTTATATCAGTGGCCAAGTCACTGTTATACAAGACATTGGATTTAAATAAGAAAAATTTATAAATTTATTAATGTGCTATTTATAATCATTTGTGATAGATAAATAATCACTTTAAGTCAAAATTTCTCAAGCTTCAGTGATTTATATACAATCACAAGTTTTTCAAAGCTCATAGACCACCAAGTTAATTATGTAATTTTTTTTCAATTGACTCATTTTTTAAAACTTCTTCTCATCCAACACCACAATATCCATAAAATATTATGTTTAATACTTAATGTTTCTTTTCTCTAAACAAGCTGTTAAATATTATTGTGGACATGTAAGAGAACTAATATAAAATAATATTTCTATAAGTATCAGTAGTAAGCACACTTTGGGAAATTCTGGCTTAACTAAACCCTTGTACCTAATTTAAAATTTCATTTTGGTGAAACTTTTAACTTGCATGGCCTTAGAACATGAATTATAAGTAGCATATTCCACACATTTTCCAAATCTAATACTTTGTCTAAATTTAAGGAAGGCTTCTGCATGAGAACTTTATTTTAAAACACAAATATTATAGTTGGGTAGTAAATGAATAACTAGGACCCTAATCTGTTATTTTGCTAGCAGTGTATGCATGTTGACCCTAGTGTCCTTTATTACCCACATCTGAACTTCAGACATTCTCCTTCTTCTCTCCTTCCAACTATAACTATCCTATATAATAAAAAGCTAATATGCAAATAGACCAAACAGCAGAACACTAAAGAACCAGTTGTTATGACCTGCGCTGACCACCAAGGGTCATGCATGGAACATGGTGGGCGTTGGCCATGGTGGAATGGTGGAGCAGGTGAGCGGGGGCCCCAGACCAAAACAGGGCACTGGTGGCTGTCATTGGGGCAAGCCTCTGGTGGTTACTGAAAATTCTTTGCTCCCACACACCACAGTCCTGCTTGGCACTCGCACCTGCTGCCAGCACCATCCCTGCTCGTATCTGTTGCCGGGGCCGTTGCTCACACCCGCTGCTCACACCCACTGCTGGTGCCTGGCACCGACTCTGATCGCTCGGCACCATCAGCAGGTGTGAGTGGCAGCTGCCAGCCCCGATTGCCCCGAATCACCCCAATTGCCCCTCAGGGCTTCCTACCTCCCCCTGCTCCTGAGGGGAGATTGGGGCTGGCAGTTGCCTCTTGCACCCATTGCCAGTGCCAGCCCCACTCACACCCACAGTCAGCACTGGAGCTGCTGCTCGCACCCGCTACTGGTGCCTGGCATTGGTCTCAATTGCTCAGCAACATCAGAGGGTACGAGTGGAGCCAGCATGATCAGCAAGTAGGAGTGGTGGTGGCGGGAGTGGGGCTGCTGGCAAACAGAGGACTGGGGGCCATGGGGGAAGGGGCTGAGGCCAAGAAGGATGGGCCAAGACCCACCCCTGTGTCTACCACAGCCTCGTGGCCCACAATTCATTAAAAGGTGCACGAATTTGTGCACTGGGCCCCTAGTGATTTAATATTTAGTGAACAATTCCTATGCTCTGCATCTTTGCCCTCAAAGAATACAAGCTGTCCCAAGACCTTCTAAAATGATTCTGACTCCCAACCTGCTAGTTCTCTCTGCCCTCCCTGTTTGCTGCTTCTGCCTCACCCTTTGCCAAACTCACAGTCTTGTGTACTAGATAATGCTTATTACACTTCCACAGAATTTTGAGTGAAAGAGAATCTTAATTACCTAGTCACACTCCATTTTATAGCTGAGAAAACAGATGTTTACATTTTGATAGCCCCAACTTAAATGCTGACATTTATTTAAATTGTGTTGGAAATAGTTAAAGCATGAATCACAATACCAATGGTATTTTGAACACTTCCTAAAAACACTTTATGTTACTATTTCTTTTTCAATCAGCATGCAAAATGATTTTGCTTTTTATAGTATTTATTTATACAACATCTCTGTCATCCATCACCCCGTTTTTGAACATATAAAGGAAGTGAGTGATTCCTATGCTCTATGTGCACACCCTGACATGAGGTAGGGAGGGTTACTGTCCCCTTTTATGTCTGAGACAATTGAGGCATAAGCAGATAACTGGCCTAAATGCAGAAATTAAGTAGGAGAGTGGAAACCAGGGTTGTGTGATTTCAGAGGCCACCATCTCTGTCTCTTATTTATAGCCTACTTTATTCCCAGTGCCATGCTAGAGGTATATGACCTCTAAAACACATGTGTATCTTTAATAGGCATTCAGTCTATTTTAAATATGGAAGTAATATAATTCACCAGATAGAAATCTGAATAACTTTTGCCAATTGTCAATATTTAAAGTTATATTCATAAGAGAAAAAATCATGAGCATTGGTACACATCCAACACATACTGTGGAGGCCATTACAGTCAAAACGCTCCACATTGAAATACGTTTGTAGCATGGCAGTGAGCTTGGGGTGTTGTTTGTTTTACTGGAAATAAGGCCAACGTGGAGCCCTTGGTGATGCAAGAGAAAAGCCCATGAAGGCAGGTCTGGTGCTCAGAATAGGTGTGTAGGACTTCTCTGGCCAAACCCTACCACATATTATCAAGTGAACATCCCTTCTCCCATCTAAAGCTGATTAGTCATTGTCTCCAACTTGATAGCAACTCAGCAGTAATATGTGCTCAGCCTAGTTATCTGGAATATAACAACAACAATGAAGTTTCTAGTGGCACAGTGCTATAAAAGTCTGCATTCTATATAAAAATGTACACAAACTAGGAGCTCCTTAAATAAATATTCCTGATTGGTTACAGAAACTATAATAATGAAACACTGCTATTTAGATAGATAAATCATATGAGATATGGGATGGGGTGTGAAAATGTGTATTTTTTCTCTTTGTGATATAAAAAAAAAACTAGGAACTTTTAGGAGAAAGGGGAGAATACAAATAAATGTGTAGCTTATTAAAAACTTAGACGTTTATTAAAATTCTTTGCTAATAGACTTGGTACTTTCACAAAATTATAATGGCTTCTAGTTACAAGCAAGTGAGTACCTATAATTGACAGCCAACCGTAATCATGAGAACTGTGGTGCTGTAAATTAGCTTTGTAGCCTCAATTCTTCATCCCGAGCAGGTTTACATGGCACTTGTAGATTGCATGTTCTCATTGCAGGTGACAGTGAGAGATTACATTAAGCTGGTTATTGATCATACTGTATAGGTTCACTTTACTGAAATGTAATTTCTGTTTCGACAAATCCCAATCTGACAAGGTATGCCATTTTCATGCCATACAGACTCAGCAAGACGATATAAGGGAGATCTAGAGGTTGATTGGGGCCCCAAACTCTAGGCATTTCAAATCTAACCCATAGTGTTATCTCAAAGTATGGAATTAAATTAAAAATATGAAAATATTTTATGTACTAATATGTACCTATAAAATCATAGTACCTTGAAAAGTACAAAGCAATGTCATTAAGCATCTCCATAGAACACTTTGGAGAGTATTACTGAGAATAAATCAGTCTCTCTAGAGATCTGGTAATAAAGGAAGTATCTGGTAATAATGTTTTACATAGAATAACTCTCACAACAGAAAAAAAAACCAAATAACTTATAATTTTCCTCATTTCCAGCTTCTCTTATTAATTAATTCTTTTCATACTTTTCCTTATAGTATATGAGTCAATCTGTTTCTATTTTTTCTGAACTAACCCCTATTCTTCCCTAACTCTGCCACACAAATGTAACTATAGACAAAGCTGCTAATATTGATCTAGATCAGAGATTTTCAATCTTTTTCAATTCATGGCACACATAAACTAATTACTAAAAGTCTATGGCATACCAGAAAATATATTTTCTGCTGATCTGACAAAAACATAGGTATAATTTTGATTCATTCACACCAGATAGCTATTGTTGTATTGGCTAGTGTCATTTTTTTTTTTAATTTGAAAATCTAAGGGAAAATAAGTCAGTGCCCCTGACTAAATAGTCAGGTATTGCATGTTTAAAAATTCTTGTGGCATGCCAGTATGCTGGAACACACCAGCTGGAAATTGCTCATCTAGATTTCTCCTTGAAAGACAATGTTCACATCCATTTAACTGCTGACTCCAATCCCCATAGCCTACTTAATCACTATTGCTATATTCTTTTCTTTTTTTTAAGATTTTGGTATGCAGGCAAAAAAACACATTTGTCTGTTCCTGGAAACAGATGCCCAGGAAGTCTAATAAGGTGATATCCACTATATTGGTAGCATTATTATTCTCTAGAGACCTTCACTGTTTAAGCATAAAAGGTGGTAAAACCTGGGAGAATGACCCATTAACTAAAACTCGGTAGATTGGTGTATAAAACTAAGGAGACAATTAATTTAATTTATAATGAGAAATAATTATCCAGAAACCCTGATACTCAAAATTCACATCACAGTTGCATCCTCTCCCTATTGGCAGTTCTGCATAATCAGATCAATTTGGTAGTTTTAAGTCCATACAAAAGGAATTACATAAATGACATGAATTGATGACATAAGGCTAAGCCTGTTTGTTGCATTATCTTACTATTTTCATCTGTTGACTAAACTTTTATCTCCACTGAGTAGTTTCTTGACAATCACCAACTGCTTCTAGAACTCATTCATTTTTCCAAGCTTCCAAGGTTGAACAAATACCATCTGGTCATGTCTTTATATATAAATGAAGTCAGACATTAAAGTTAACTCTTCCAAACTTGCAAATCAACCCATGTCTCAGTTTGTTTACATTTTCCCCACTCTGATCCATGTGTCAATTTTAAAGTTTCACTCATTGAGAGGCATTTTGTCTCCCATATTTATGTTTTAGGGTCCTCTTCATTGACTCCCCTAGGTAATCACAACATGATCTCCAAGGAGAGATACCCTGTAAGACAACATTCTGAAATATAGTTATACTTATTGTTAAAGTCTCAAAGAAAATAGTTTGTTGATTCTCAGATGCACAGTTTTTCCACAATTTTAACTTCTCTGAAATCAGAATGCCTCTCACTGTTGAGAGCATCGAACCATCTCTGTTGGCCAAGCAGAGGCTGTGAAGCCATTGTGCATGTGGCCAGAGCATCAAAGCTTGCAGACTAGGTCCCAGTGGCTTAGAATAAAATTCTGGAGACAATGGAGGAATGCTTTTTAAGAATTCCTCCATCACCAATGCTTTTATAAAGACAGAGGACCACTATGTGGGGACATCAGTGATTTCAATCACAAAGTGTTTCAGCAAAGTTGGACTATGAATGTGAAGAAATTTATGGGAATAACCAATAACCAATTAATTTTACTATTTTCAAGTATCCACTAAAGTCATATAATTAAATAAAATTAAAAGAGCTCTTTTAAAATGTTTATTTTTTTCTATTTTAATGGTACATAATAGTCTAGTTTATAATCCATGATCTTCTAAATTATGAAATATGATAATGTATATTTTTAAGCAATAGTTTATCTATAAGCATATACTAGTACTCACTATTTTGGAAATGTCTATGGGCTAAAGTCAACATGTTTTTAGAGATGGACAAACCTTCATTTATTTAATCCCCTGTGAAGGAGGATGGTAGGAGGTCATCACTCTTAGTCCGAAAGATGTAGTTGGTAAACTCAAAGGATATTTTAAAATTCTGCCCAATAGTAAATGAAAAAAATAGAAGTTGTTTTATTCACCAGGTGTGATAAACAGCTGTTTTTTGTTTGTTTGTTTTTCTTTGTTTATTTGATGTTTTGTTTTGTTTTTTACCATATAGTTAAACCTGTTACATGGTTTGTATGTAGAAAAGCCAGGAGAAAAATTTACATTTTGTAAATGAGATAGAGGAATGAAAATGTCATCTTTGCATCTGTAAATGGAATTTCCTAGAAGGGTAGGTTGGCAGCATCACTACTGTTTATGGGAAAACTCAGGGCTTCTTGCCTCCTGCTCTGCTCTGGGAGGTGCTCCTGGGAAAAAATGACTAGGCATTGCAGAGGCTGCAGTGGGCACACATCTCAATACTCACACAGGCTGCTCTGCTCTGGCCTCTAGGGGGAGGCCCCACAAAACCCTCCCAGGCCCATCACCAGCTCCCAAGCCCAGGAACAAGGCTGCTCTTGATGGCCTGGGGTCTCAAGGTACAGCCAAGGGAGAGGTTGATTTATGGGGATGGCCCTCCCTGAGAATCTCAGGAATCCTTTCTGGGACCTGTAGGCCAGCTGGCTCCCAGCAGTCTTTGAATGTCCGTGCAGCCCAAGGGGCCTCCTGCCTGCACTTTCTTGCAGGACAGAAATACTTGCATGAAGTCCCATTCCTGTGATTTGATTTAATGTCATATCCTTAAATGTCACTTCCAAGTCAGGAGCAGCTATACTAACAGACCTGGGTGGACTGGCTTACACAATTAAAGATAGGAATTAAATTGTGTTATTTTAAATGTTTATCATTGTATATTGAATTATTTTATATGCCGCTATAATTGTTTAAAGCCACATAGAAAGTAAATATTATTACAATGAATTAGGGATGAAATAATTTTAGTGAACAATTTTATATGTATGCAAAATTTCATATATATAACTAACTTTTTATATAATGTTTTGTAATATGAATATATAAAATATGTAATACATAGTACATTATATAAAATATATTGACATTATGTATAATTATATGTAACTAAGTATATGGAATAATTTTGAATATAATTACATGTATAAAATATTGTACATGTATATAAAAGTATGCATATATATAAAATCACTCACCAAAGTTATATATATATAAATAAGATAATTAATTTATAAAATATAACATAATTTATATGCATTATATTTTATATATTACTTAAAAATAAATACAAAAATATGCCATTAATGCTAGGTATAGATAATGAGCAGAGGTAATTTGAAGTCAAACTGCACAGTTTATAATCTTCCGCCCTTAATAAATTTAGGTTTGAAATAATTGACCAATTTATTTTTAATTATTTTTTATGAAATTCTTCTTGTGTTTTACTCCCCTAAAGGTATAGCAAGAAAAAGAAAGAACAGGAGGGAGACAAAGTTGAGTGAGGACTGGGGCAGAAACATCACAAAAATGCCCATCACAGCATCACCTTGCCGCATGTGAATGTTGGCTGGTGATACAGTGTGCAGTTGTTCCCAGTACAAGCACAGTGGTCAGGGCTGAAGTCAGACACAGACAGTCTGTATCTACAGAAAACAGGGCTCCTTTTTCTCATTCACAAAAAGGTACCATCTGGGCAACCGTGATCCAACTGGTAGAAATATACTTTTCCCACCTGGGCAACATAGAGTCTAACATTACACACAGAAATTCAAGCTGTTGTGTTGATCATTGCCTTTTCTAGGCACTCTCTTGTGATATCCAGTGACACTTCAGAGCAAAGTAGTTTAATTAGTACTTTTTGGGGTGATTAGAATAGGCACCAAATGAATTTAAACAGAGGAATACCAAAGAAAGTAGTAAGAAAAAGAGAGAAGGGCTGAAAGCAGGCTTACCTTTCTTGGATCACCTGAGCATTCAGGTATGTGGATCATCGCCACATCTCATTAAATACTGGCTTTCTATTTGATTTATAGCATGAAGCACCATCATTTGAGAATTAGCACTATGATTAAAACATTCCTTGAATCTCCTCAATTCATGATATTGGGACATGACTCATGTCCAACGCTCATAAGACTAGACTATTGTCAAGAGAAATTTCATATCTGTACTTTTTACAGCATTAAGTTGTCAAGTCTTCCTCCACCCAAATCTCATCAGCTGGGTACCACAGGCAGTTGATGGAAACAAGAGAATTTCAGTGCTGGTTTCTGCTTGGCTGCTGATGCCTACATGTCAGCATATTTTAAATTTCTCAGCTTCATTTTTGAACTTCATATAGCTTGGACTTTGTGTAACCCTAAAGATTAAACTTCTCTCTAACACAGAACATGACTGAAAGCCAGGCTTATAGAGTTGGAAGTGTTCTGTTGAAGAATCATCCATCTAAAAGCAAGAGCAAAGATTTATTGATACTTGGCAAAAACCTGCCAGTCCATTCTTCACTGTCCACCTCGCTCCTGAAGATAACACATCCGTTTAAAGACAAATAAGACTCATAGTGGTATTTCACTTGGAACCTCATGATAGAGAACTCAATATATTAGAACACACACTGTAGCATTTGTTTCTAATTATTTTACATTTCTTGTGTGTGTGTGTGTGTGTGTGTGTGTGTGTGTGTGTGTTTCCTTTCATAGCAGAATAAGAGGAGAAAATGGCATTATGTGAAAATAAAGCTATCAGAAGCAAGAAGTTTTGAACTATGTTTCTCTGCCTTCTGAATAACTGTGAGACTGTGGACAAATCAATTTGCCTTCCTGGGCCTTTGTTTGCTTATTTGTAAAATGAGACAATTGAACTTTAAGCTCACATACAACCATAAACGTACCATAATATTAGTGAGTTACTCAGATCTATTTCTAAATCAAAACATGAGACTATTTTATAAACTGTAGAATTACTTTTAGTCTCAGACTTTCTTTCTTTAAAAGAGAAAGAGAAGGAAAAAGAGGAGTCTTTTAAGAAATCTAATCATACTATCTGAAGGAGAAGGGGAATGTTTTTCAAGGACCCCACTGTATTTACAAAAGACCAGAGCTATTGCCAGATCCAGGGTTAAGACTTAGAAGTCCAAGTCCTCAGCAAAGAATAGATGTTTCTAAAACCCAATTCCAAGTTTCCAGAGGAGATGACCAACTTGGCCCTACTTGGGTCAGGTTTCTCTTCCTGGGACATTCAGCTATAAACAGATCTCTGGGGTAATCTCAAACAAACACCTCAAAAGGCCCCTTATGAAGGGACAGTTCTCAAACTAGAAGCCACAATGTGGGCAGATAAACTCAGTTAACTGAAGTGCTTGTCTGTGACCCTCCTAGCTAGAGTACCCCAAAGATTTGAATATTTAAATGTAAAAGAAGAAAGATTGCCCTAGGTTTTATTTCTTGGCTACCCAAGAAAATCAATCTGTAAGTTACTTTCTTCTCTACATTCATACAACCATTAGAATCGCCCTAATCGAATGTGCCATTATGTTCTCCCACTGTAGCAGCAGGCTTTAGTGGAGGCACAGCTGGAGAAGCCTGGTGCTGGAACAGGGAAACTCTGCACTTCTTCAGGCAACTGACATTTATGGGGATTATGGTGTGGCATCAGTCACTCAGACCCTAATGACAAGTGCTGGCTTATAGATAGCAGCCTCATCACTTACTCATGTTTGAGACATTTTTACCGGTTCACTGCTTTACTTTAAACTATCATTAGCTGTAGCAGCTACAAAAAGGAGGCAGACACTAGCAATGAAAAAGAGTACCACCTGCATTCCAAGGGGCAGGTTACTTCCTTCATGGAGAGGGCATTGGCTTTTGAAGCCCTACTTGAAGGGTTGGACACCAAAACCTAATATTATGAATGATCCATTTATTCTTGTTTAACATTTGCTTGCACCGTGAATTGAGAACAACTCTTACTACTTCCTTAAAGAACCACACACATTTAGAATTGAATGGCTTCTTAGAAATGATCAAGTCCTTACTCTTTATTGTATGTGAGAAACAAAGATCTGGAGAACTAAAGCAAATTTATAAAAAACAAAAAACAAAAAAACACACAGATGATTCATAAAAGTGCTACAACTTGAATTTTATTAAATCCCTCCCCCCCCCAACTCCCAACTGGACCTCACATGCGCAGAATTCGATTAATTATAATCTTTGGTTTGTGTGATACTCTAACTAATCAACATTTATTTAATAATCCTATATAATAATGCAAATCGACCGAACAGCAGAACGACCAGTCTCTATGACTTGCACCGACCACCAGGGGGCAGATGCTCAATGCAGGAACTGCCCCCAGCCCACAGGCCCCAGGCCAGCCAAGGCAGGTGCCAGTGGGGCCCCCCCGATCACCCTGCCAGTTGCCCTGCAGATGGGTCCTGATCACCAGCCAGGCCTAGGGATCCTACCCATGCACAACTTTCATGCACCAGGCCTCTAGTAATATAATAAGGGCCTGTGAACCCACCATCTCCCAAGAGCTAGGATGGTGGCAATAACATACTAAATTTAGGGTACTTCCTGTCCCACTCCCTGTTTTCTATGAAGAAGAGGTAATGGTCAACCTGAATCCTGCATTTCCTTGATGTCTTTTTCTTGCATGCAGATGTAGTCCTTAAAAAGCATATATTTTTAGTTTTTTAAGCCTTATAAAAAGTATATCATTTGTGATTAACTTAATATTACATTACTAAGGTTCACCCATGTTGCTCTATGTGCCTCCACTGGCCCACAGTGTATTTTTCACTCTCCCATTAGAGGTTTTCGGATCATCTGTGAGTTTTCCTGCTGCATGAATAGAGAATATGAATATTCTTGTGAATGTTTCTTGTTCTAAAGGTTCAAAAGTTTCTGAGGAGTATATTTTTAGCAAGAATTGCTAGGTAAGAGACTATACAAATGTTTGTCCTTGCAAGATAATGATAAAATGTGTCCCAAAGTGGGGGCACCTATGTGCACCCCCATGTTCAATGTATGAGGTCCTGTAACTGGTGTTTATCAGAGACCAGAAGGCTTTTCCTCTGAAAGGCTTGACAGTAAATATTTTAGGCTTTGAGAGTCACATGAAGCCTTGGTGGCAATTACTCAACTCTGCCACTTTGGTGAAAGCAGCCACAGCCAGCATGTCAATGAATGAGCATGTGTTCCATTGAGCTTATTTTATGGGCACTGAAATTTGAGTTTCACAAATTCTTCACATTGCAAAATGCTATTCTTCCATTGTATTTTTTTAACCATTTAAAAGTGTAAACAAACATTCTTCTTTTGTGGGTAGTACAAAAACCTTATTTCCTCCTTGCTTTTTGTTTTAGATTTATTTATATTTATTGATAGCCTCTTATATGTCATACACTGCTCCAAATACTGAGGATTCTGTCAGTAAATTAAATATATAATGATCAAATGGTGATAGGTATTATAAAGACAAGTCAAGGGAAGTGGATGTTGATGACAGGAGGTGATGCCATAGACAGAAAGGTCAGGAAAGACCTCGCTGATAGAATGACATTTGAGCTGAGCTCTTATTTTATTTTTCAATTACAGTTGACATTCAATGTTATTTTGTATTAATTTCAGATGTACAGCATTGTGGTTAGACAATTATATAATACTAGAGGCCTGGCACATGAAATTCATGTGCAGGAACGATCCCTAAGCCTGGCCTGCGATCAGAGCCATCTTCTCCAGCTGCCTGCAGCTGGCCCCGCCCCCCACTGCCACCCACCCCTGGTTCCCCATTCACCATTGTGTGATCATGCCTGACAGCCGGGGGAAGAGACTGAGAGGTGGGCTGTTCCCACCCACTCACCGGCCCCAACCCCACAGAGGGTGGCCATCAGGTAGTTGAAGCCTGCCAGCCAGGGAAAGGGACAAGAGGTGGTCAGTGTGCCTCATAGTGACTGGTCCAGTGGTTGTTCTGGTCATTCTACTGTTAGGGTCAATTTGCATATTATCCTTTTATTATATAGGACTAGACGCCCGGTGCATGAATTCAGGCATGGGTGGGGTCCCTTGGTCTGGCTGGTGATCAGGGCCAATCAGGGCCAATTGGGGCCGGTCAGCCAGGGGGAGGGACCACAGGAGGTTGGCTGTGGGAGCGCACTGACCACCAGGGGGCAGCTCTGAGCATCTGCCTCCTGGTAGTCATTGTGCATCATAGCTACCAGCTGGTCATCCAGTCATCCAGTCGTAACAGTTGCTTAGGCTTTTATATATACTAGTATAGATACAAAGTGATGTCCTCCAATAATCCAGTATCCACCTGGCCCCATACATAGTCATCACAATATCATTGACTCTGTTCCCTATGCTGCACTTTACATCCCTGTGACTATTCTATACTACCAATCTGTATTTCTCAGTCTCTTCCCATTTTTCACCCAGCTCTCTAACACCTCTCCCATCTGGCAATCATCAGTCTGTTTTCTGTATCTATGAGTCTGTTTCAGTTTTGTTTGTTCATTTATTTTGTTCTTTATATTCCTCACATAAGTGAAATCATGTATTTGTCTTTCTTTGTCTGACTTATTTCACTTAGCATAATACCCTCTAGGTCCATCCATGTTGTCTCAAATGGTAAGATTTCATTCTTTCTTATGGCCCAGTAATATTCCATTGTATATGTGTACCACTTATATATACAGTCATCTATTGATGGACACTTAGGTTGCTTCCATATCTTGGCTATCTATAATAATAAAAGCATAATATGCTAATTAGACCAGACACCCTTCTGGACATCCCTCCTTCCTGACAAAGCCACAACAGGTAGAGGCAGCAGGGGCCCCCAGCAGTGGGCAGGGGCCAGGGCCAAGGCCCTTGCATGGATTTCATGCATTGGGTCTCTAGTTATAAATAATACTGCAATGAACATAGGGGTGTATATATCTTTTCAAATTAGTGTTTTAGGGTTTTTTTTTCAGATATATACCCAGAAGTGGAATTGCTGGGTCATAAAGTAGTTCTGTTTTTTTATTTTTTGTGGACCCTCCATACTATTTTCCACAGTGGCTACACCAATTTACAATTCTAACAACAGTGCATGAAGGTTCCCTTTCCTCCACATTCTCGCCAACACTTGTTTGCTGATTTATTGATGGTAGCCATTTTGACAGGTATGAGGTGATATCTCATTGTGATTTTAATTTTTATTTATCTGATGATTAGTAGAGCATATTTTTATATATCTATTGGCCATCTGTATTTCCTCTTTGGAGAAATGTCTATTCAAATCCTCTGCCCATTTATTAATTGGATTGGGATTTTTTTTTTGCTGTTGAATTGTTGTATGAGTTGTTTATAAATTTTGGATATAAATTCTTAGCAGAGTTTATCACTGGCATTGAGCTCTTATATTTAAACTAGAGGCCCAGTGCATGAAATTTGTGCGTGGGAGGGGGTCCCCTCAGCCCAGCCTGCACCCTCTCTAATCTGGGACCCCTCAGGGAATGTCTGACTGCCAGTTTAGGCCCAATCCTGGACATCCCTCTCACAATCCTGGACCACTGGCTCCTAATTGCTCACCTGCCTGCCTGCCTGGTCACCCCTAACTGCCCCCCTGCCAGCCTGATCACCCCTCACTGCCTCTGCATGCTGGCCTGATCACCCCTAACTGCCCCCTGCTGCCAGCCAGGTCATCCCCAACTACCCCCTCCATGCTGGCCTGGTTGCTCCTAACTGGCCCCGCCCTTGCCGGCCTGGTCACCCCTTACTGCCCCTCCTGCTGGCCTGGTCATCCCCAACTCCCCCCCCCCCCCACTGGCCTAGTCTTCCCTAACTGCCCCCCACTGCTGGTCAGGTCACCCCCAACTGCCGCCTCCCTACCTGCCAGCCTGGTCACCCCATGTAGCCTGCTTGTTTAGTCGTTTGGTCTTGTCCCTCACTAACTCCCCTGCCGGCCTGCTAGCCCCACTCAGCCTGCTTGTTCAATCGTTTGGTCATCCCTCACTAACCCCCCTGCTGGCCTGGTCATAGGCAGCCATCTTGTGAGGGTGGGAGGGTCAATTTGCATATTATCTCTATATTACATAGGATGAGGATTGAAACATAAAAATATCTGAGAGGAAACTGTTCCAGTGAGAGAGAATAGCAAAACTATACGCTATTTGTATTTCCAATGTCATGCTGGACATCTCTCCCCAAATATGCCACAAGTTCCTCTGACTCCATTTGCCAATTTGAATTCATCACCTACTACAATATTTGGTTTCTCAACTTAGGGAAAGACATCTCTATTAACCTATCATCCTGACCAAAAACTTTTGAATTTGTTTACCTCTTTATTCCACTTTACCTAAAATATTTATTCAGTCAACAAGTACTTTTCTTTCTATTTTCTCAGTATCTGTATTAGTTTGCTAGGGCTGCTGTAACAAAAGACCACAGACTGAGTGACTTAACAGAAATTCATTTTCTCACAGTTCTGGAGGCTGAAGTTCAAAATCAAGGTGTTGGCATGGCGAGATTCTTCTGAGGCCTCTCTCCTTATCTTTATTACAGACAGCCACATGATCTTTTCTCTGTTTGTGAGCTTCCCTGGTGTCTTTCCCTCTTCTTATGAAGATACCAGTCAAGACTGGATTGGGTCCCACCCTAACAGCCTCATTTTCACTTAATCACCTCTTTAAAGGCACTTTCTCTAAATGCAGTCATATTCAGAGGCACTGGGGAGTTAGAACTTCAACACATGAATTGTGAAGGCACACCATTAGGCCTGTAATAGAATCTTCAATTTAATCCCCCATTTCTCTATTTTTAATGTCATTTCTTACTTAAGGTTCCTCTCTCTTCATTTATATTTATTAGTTTTCTGATTCTGGTTCATACTCTTACGGTCAGTTCTCCCCATAGCTGATGGAATAGTCATGCAAAAATGAAAACGTGATTCTGTTTTATTCTGCTTGAATCCTTCACTGGTTCCTGTTCAGAATAACGCTCACTAGCACGTTATACAGTCAAGGAGCTACACCTGTCTGCATGTCCAGTCTTCTTTCCCACCAGGTAAATTCTCCCCCTTCTACTGCAGCCATAGTAAACATCTTGCAGTTTAAGGCCTTTGCAGATTATTTTTGCCTGAAATACCACCTCTGTTCTAATCCAGTCTGCTTACATGGTTAATTAACATATTGCACCAGGTACAGCTCAATATCCTCTTCTATGAAAGACATTAGCAGATTGCCATGTTCAACAGTGTCCAAGTTAGCAGTTCTTGCTGTGCGCTCTCATAGACCATAGTGACTGTTCACAAAGTGATACCATGTAATTATGTCCACCTTGGCCTGTGAGGAGGACTGGGAGCAGGGACTGTGTCCTGATTTATTCTTGTGTCTTTATGGTAGCCAGCTGGGTACTCCACTTAGGCACTTAGTAAATATTTGATACGTAAGTGAATAAATGAATAGATGAATTGATAAAACCATTACCTAGAAGGAATATTTTTGTATGTTACTTCATCCCTCTATTGCCAGTATTTTAAAAGTTATCAATTATGGTTTAAAAATAAACCATTAGGTTTTACTAAACAAAAAAAGATGACTATAAAATGGCATACATGGTATAATTATGACAGTTTATATGTAGCAAAAGACACCAAGAATTAATAACTAATATTTAAAACTGGTTGTTTTTTGTATGTGGGCAATGAATGTGTATATACTTTATTTCCTTTTTCCACATTTATGCATTTTTAAAAAGCCTCAGTTCTATGAAATGTCCTATATTACTGATGTTAACAAATTTACCACCTTTTCCTCAACAGTCTGAAATTATTCCCTCCTTTACATTTCACTGTTTAAAAAGTAAAAAGTATGTGCAACAAATTACATTGCCACAAATCCATATTTTCAGGGAAACCAAAATAAAACACATAATGAAGCTTGGAGGATACATTTCTCTGACTCACATGAAATTTCCATTAGGCCCTTTATAACATCTCCAGCTCTTGGCCCTGAGGACAAATGAAAAGTCTAGTCTTTGATCAAGGGTTACTTCAAGCTAAAATTATCTACTCTTACAGAGAAACTCTCCCACATGACCACACCCTGTTGCTTCAAAGGTGAGCACTCTCCCCACAGTTCACATCTGGCATAGGTACAGAAATGCAAGGCAAAGACTTGGATAAAAAGACTAAACCTTACTCAAAACGTATTTCCATTAAAGTCACACTATTCCCTGAATGGTTTTTGTTTGTTTGTTTGTTTTTTCTATAGCTCTAACAAAATGAATATTGCCCTTTAGGCAAACTTGTGGAATAACTTTTACTTAGAAGAAATGCAGAAAGGAATAAACATTCTAATTTTAGGGAAAGGAGAAAATAATGGTATGGTTTCTGGGAGACTTCCCACTGGTTTTCTTTCATGTACAGATTATCTCTGTGCCAGATAATAGACATATAAAGTTTTAGAGATAAAAAAAAAAAACTTACAGACTACTTGGTCTGTATAGCTTCATTTGCAGTTGAGGAAATTAAAGCCTTGAGGAGCCAAGAAACATGGTAAATATACTCAGTCTCCTTCCTATGGGAGGCCTTGGAAAGAAGTGCATGATAAAAACATGTCCCTGTTATTATTCAGTCATCCCATTGGTCCACAGGCTCTGCATTCAGAAAGACCTGGGTTCTGGACTCCCAAGTATGATCTTAGGTAAATTATTTGCTCTTTCAAACTTGCACGTTCTCATTTGTAAGGTACTAATTTTTAAGGACTTAACTGTGTAAAGTTGTGATAGAATTCAATAAGAAACTGGTTAGTAGAATACATGGGTTCATTAGTAACACTGGTATTCGTTATTGTTGTTGTCGTTTATACATATTTTCCCACTATTTGAGATGGGGCATTCTGGAAGATCAAAACTTAAGGATATGAAGATAGCAACTTGATCACTTTTGCCTCAGACTATTTGTTAAGTCTCAAGTTTTAATATCCCTGTTCTTAGAATTTTTAAAGACTGACAAAGGAAGGAAGGCCCAAAACAACAATAGTTATTGATGCTTAGTGCTTGGTTGAAAATGGCTTTCTTTGAAGTGGTTTTCAAGTATTTTTCCATTTATTTCTCAAACAGCTTCACAAGGTAGGCAGGTACAGTGATACCCCATTTTAACAATG
Organism: Corynorhinus townsendii; assembly: GCA_026230045.1. Classification (NCBI taxonomy): domain Eukaryota; kingdom Metazoa; phylum Chordata; class Mammalia; order Chiroptera; family Vespertilionidae; genus Corynorhinus; species Corynorhinus townsendii. The sequence continues at coordinate 137,022,620 of JAPDVU010000004.1, forward strand.
AGGAGACAGATGGATTAGATTAGATGTGCTAAGGTGTTACCTTATTACCATCTTCCACAACACTCCTCTAACTCCAACATCACAAATCAAAAAAAAAAAAAGTCAAGGGAATTTGTCACTTCCTCAGGTCTTGATTTTGACCTTTGGCTTCTGGAGGTGACAGCGGCTTTCCCATAGGCAGGAGAGGATCCCACCAGTCTTTTGGCTGTCACATCACACATCTCACCACACACCCCAGTGTACAGAGGTTTATAGAGCAAAAAGGTAGCCTTTGGTGAGGAGCTCAAATACCTAGTAAGAAATTAGCTCACAGCATGTATTAGGGCAGTGGTCGGCAAACTCATTAGGCAACAGAGCGGCAAACCGCGGCTGGCAAGCCGCATGTGGCTCACTACCTGCAGTTTGCTGACCACTGTTAGAATATGTAAGTTATGGTACTGGTACAAGATAATCTTTCAAATACTATCTGATCTGTGTTCTGGCTAAGTCATTCTCTTCCCCATCCCTTCTTCACCCCTTCTCTGTCCTTTTCAAGGCACTAAGACAAGGCTAGTGCCCTAGGGAAGGGAAGGGAAGATAGGTATTCACTAGAACTAAGCTATTACTCAGCCTTAAGCTTCAAATCATACTTTTAGAAACACTTAACAAGATAGCAATTTTAGATGAAGAAATTAGTTTTCTTGACTTAAAAAGTTAGGTTTTATCACAGTAAAAAAACAGAGATTAATTAAAGTAATCTACAGAATAAGAAGGAATATGATTAGTAACAAAAATCTTGCTGCACAATAAATAAAAAAGCCTTTCTTTCAATGATGGGTTAAGAGAGAGAGAGAGAAGAAGAAGGAGAGGAGGAAGAGGAGGGCAAGGGGAAGGGGAAGAGGAAGGGGAAGGGAGAAAAGAAAGTATGGAGAGAAAAGAGAATTAGAATAAATGAGATTGAGGTGAAAAAGAGCATGACAGATAGAAGACAGGGAGAAGAGAATAAAGCAAAACTCCTAAATTACCTCTTCTCCTCCACCTTCTACTTGGTGTCAAAATCCAGAGAGTAGGTGGAATGTAGAAATACCCAGGTTGTTTCAGGAAAGTGAGATAGGGAGACAGGTAAGATATGAGAGAAGTGCAACAGGAAACTCTTTAAAGAAAGGTGATAAATATTTCTATTCGTTCTCTCTTCTCTGTGTGTCTGTTTCTGTCCTATAACAGCTCTAGTCAGTAAACTCTTCACATGTTCCCTTCTTAACTCTATGACTCATGCCTAGATTTAGTAGCCCTGATCTGTATTTACCATCTGTTCACTTGATTATTCAAATAATTCACCAATTTATGCATGCGATTGTATTGTTACACCTTATTTTTCAATCGCCAAAGAATCGTTGTTTTGGAAATGTAACGCAGGTTTGGAATAAATGCTACTCTATCCCATATATAACTCATACTTCTGAATTGAAAAAGTTTCAGGTTTTTATAGGGACATTTAAGACATCAAGGGGCTTGAAATATTCCCTACTAATGTGCATTATCTCAGGTGAAATAATGTATTCAGTGGAAGCAAATGAGCTACTAAAGAGTACTCTTCATCTTGCTCCCCATAACTTATAGCCTTATCTTATTTTTCAAAATGTTTCTCCAATTACAGCCACCACATGACCATTTGAACATGCATTTGAGCATGCAGCACTTTGCCGGAACAATTCTGGTGGTGCTTTTACCTTTTTGCTTTATTACCTGTCCAGAGACCCTCCTCAGAAGTTATAGTTGCTGAGGATGAAGAGGACAGGAAATGAGGATGTCATAAGGATATGCCATGTCTGACTGTGAGAATCTTACAAGATTTCATTGACTTCAGTCTTGTTTAAAGACTCAAAAAGTTGGAGTTTCCCAAGCCTTGTCCTGGGCTTTCTTCTCTTTGCTTTCTACACATTGCCCCTCAGTTATCTCATTCCTTTCCATGCACTAAATACAATGTATAGATGACAACTTCAACATCCACATTTCCAGCTGTGACCTCTCTCTCAAGCCCCAGATGTTTATATTGAATTGTTTACTTGATGTCAGCATTTAACTGGCTCTTAGGCATTTCAAATCTGACTTGGTAAAAATGGAAATTTTGATCACTCCACCAGCAAAAATGTGTTCTGCCATTTACCTGTTCATTTAATCCAGAAAGATGACAGTCATCATACACTTCTCTCTTGTCTTCATCATACACTTCTCTCTCTCCACTACCTGCCCTATCCAGCCTATCCATAATTTCTATTAAATATGTTTCATATTCAGCTACCCACTGTTACACCCTCACCCTTGCTGCCATCTTTAGAGCTGCCTGCTTCCACTCTCACCCACTCCAACCTATTCTCCAAATAACAGCCAGCGTGATCTGTTACCAACAGAAATGGATTGTGGTACTTCCCTGCCCAGAACCTGTCCTTCTTTCTATCATATTTGTATGCTCCTTCTCAGAGCCTCCCACCTGCACAGTATGGCTCATCAGCATGTCCTACCTCATTCAGCCCATGTGTTTATTAAATCCACCAAGTTCTTTCTCATCCTGAAACCTTTTTATCATCTCTTCCTTCTTCCTGGAACTTTCCTCTATCCAGCCCTTGTCCATGGTTCCCACCCCATCCTCATCCTCCACCCCTGGCCATTGCATCTTTTGGGACCAGTTTGAATGTTAAGTTGCTCTGAGAACCCTCCTGTTCACCTAAGGGGATCCTTCATGTTTCTATTTTACAATGTTTTCTGTTCCTCCCTTCAAATTACTTGACCCATTGAATTCTTATTTAATGTGCTTTCTAGTCCATCTCTATTACAGTCTCTATATGTCAAGTCCAGGTCTGTTTTACTAGTATTCACCACTAATAAGCCCATTGCCTAGGGGCCCAAAGTAAGCAGGGCATGTTTATTGAATGATTGAATACATCCATAATATCATACAAGTTAGATAAGGAAGACCATAAGCTCATCTCAGAGAAGCACTTTTCTCATGTTTAACCCCCCTGCCCTCTTTCAGCCTCATCTCCACATAACGTACATTTCTTAACAAAGACCTGGGGCTCTTCTGAGCAAAAGTGGGAAATTCCAATTTGATTTTCACTAGAAATTCAGAAATATTGTTCCTTGGGATCCAATCATATGATATTTCTTCAGTTTCAGGCCCTTTGCTTGGTACCTGTGTCCCACTCCAAGCAGTGACACCCTGTAGTGTTGTCACATGTGGTGTGTAGATCTGGAATCATGCCCCAGGCTTTCCCGTCCTGGAGGTATCACCAGCAACAATACATCAGGCAAACTCCAGAACTGCAAAATACTCCTTCTGTTTGTGCTGAAGTGAAAGGCACAGGTGGGAGGGACCACTTAGAATGTGGAATGTGGGGAAAGGAATTCTGGGAATCATGAATGGTACCAACATAGGAAGCGAAAGGCATGAGGCATTCCATACCCCTGTAGGTGATTGTGGTTGGATAAGAACTTGACCCATGTAAATGGGCATTGACTACAAATCACAGCCTTTCTATTTGGTATCCCAAGCTATAGGCTTCCCCAACATCTCATATTGAGGTCATCAGTGCAGACATCCTGGTCTGTAAGCTTACCAAAGATATCTATCAACCACATATTTTCCTTACCTTCATCACCATAAGGAATGAGTGCAATGAATTGTCCAGACATATAAAGCAATGTTATAAAAACTCCTTCACTGCTTCCCCCTTTACCTAGAAAACAGAACAAAAGTTCAGTGCTGCCACAGGACAAAAAGTTGATTGATGGGTGTAACACACAGTACTATCACATGAATGGTGGCTTAAAACAAGAGGAATTTATATTCTCATAGTTTTGGAGGCTATTGGTCTAAAACCAAGGTGTCCACAGGGCCATGTGCCCTCTGAAGGCCTGGAAGAAACTCTTTCCTATCTCTTCCATCTTTGGTTGGATGCAATTCTTTTTATTCCTTGGCTTGTCGTTGCATCATTCCAACATCTGTCTGATTGTCACTAGGTGTTCTTTCCTTATGTCTCTGTCCCAAAAGTTCTCTCTTTTTATAAGGACACCAGTCATTGGACTGGGACCCATCCTAAGTTCAAGGACACCAGTCTTTGGACTTGTACTTCATCTAAATTTGATCACATCAGCAAAGACCCTATTTCCAAATTAGGTCACATCCACAGGTTCTGGGTGGTTATCAATTTTGAGGGGATAGCTCTCAATGCAGTACAGTAGGTTCACTTGGATTCAGATATCTCAGATAATACCTTGATAGTATTTTTGAGGTTTTTATATTTGAAAGCAGCTTTATACACATAACAGAAGATGAAATAACTAAACTTGAGAATTTGGGTGTACCTGCACAGGAAATTGCAAATGTTAGTCAAAGCATTTATACTCAGATCACCATTCTTTCCTCATGCAGGAAATTGGAACAGACCCTGGACATGGGCGTGTTAAATCCTCCTCTGTCATCCTCCACTGATCTGTCCCAGGGTCTGATCAATTCTTTGGAACCCACTGTCATCTCTCAGTTTCATTCTCAGATACTTAAAAGTTTCTAGTCGTTTTTCTTCCTTCTTCCTGCTTTTTCACTTGTCATCTTTGTTGAAAGGTCAGCAAACTTGCTCTATAAAGAGCCACAGAATAAATACTTTAGGTTTTGGGGCCACGTGGACTCTGTCACAGCTCTGTGACTACCAGTGCAGTGGAGTGGCAACAGAGACAGTGAGTAAATACATCAGCTTGTCTGTGTTCCAATAAAACTTCATTTATATGAACTTTACAGTATTTCTGTGTGCCATGAAATTTTATTCCTTTTGACTTTTTCCACCCATTTGAAACTGTATAAAGCATTCCCACCTTGAAGATTACAAAGCGGAGGTGGGCCAGAGTTTCCCAGCCCCAGCCAAGTCTCGTTCCTTCTCTCTGGTTGTGGTGTCTGCCTTCACTTCTCCTCTTCAGGCATCGAGCACATTCTGCATATTCTGAAAATATCCCATGTCATTTTTTTTCTCTTCACTTTTCCCCACTGCCTCTAAATTATATTTAATAAGTATAAGTCAATTGTTTTAATCATTTCTACTTTCTAAATATTGAAGGGTAGCGATATAAGTCATGGTGATATATTCATGTGATAATTATTCCCTTATTTAACATACAAAATTATCTTTACATGCAAAATGAATATAAATTGTAATAATCTTTTGATTATTATTAGAAGCATGTGTTTTCTCTGCTGGGTGATCAGCTTGCAAACATACTCAAAATTAGAGAATACAATGTCCTGTTCACCACTACCCAGCCTCACCAAATGTCCACCCATAGCTGATTTTGTTTCATTTGTACCACTCCCAGGAATTACATTTGCCCCCATGGAATTAACATGAACCAAGTTCCACACATAAGTAGATATTTTAGCATCTATCTCTTAAAGAGTAGGATTCTTTTTTTAAAGCCTATGTACAATCGCATTATCAGCTCTAAAAAAAAATTATTTGTAATTCCTTCATATATTTAACTATCCAGTGTTACTTTTCCCCAACTGTTTCAGAATTGTTTTATGTATAGTTTATTTGAATTAGAATCTAACAAAAGTCCACACACTGACTTGTTGATATGTTTCTTAAGTCTCTTAATTTATAGATTTAATCTCTCTCTCCCTTCCTCCCTCTCTCTCCTTACAATTTATTTGTGAAAGAACCCACGTTTTTTCCAGTTGTGTTTCCCAGTCATGTTAACTGATATGTTTCCAGTGGCCTAGAGGTTTGATCAGACCCATGATGGAATTGTTTGCCAATAATACTTTAGAGTTGGTGGGATGTCCATCCATCAAGTGTCTAGTTGTCTTTATTTTGTGAGGTTAGCAGCCATTAATGACCATCAATGCAATCATTAGTGTTAGCAAAATCATGACATTCTGACTTTATTGTCATTTGTTCTTCAAGCACTCAGAATACTTCCACAAAAGAAAACTTTTCCTTTTCAACTATTTGGTTATCTGAGTTTTTATAGGGAAGGTGGGATAAATATTTGATTATTTCTCTTCATTTACAAGTCTTCAAAATAAGTTGTGTTTCTAGCATTCTAGAAAGGTGACAAGTAAAGTGATTTTTGTTGGTTTGGTTTCATGGGCTATCAGCCATTGCAATTAGTTATTAATCGGCATATTGTCCCATCTTTGGCCAGTGTGAGCACCTTCAAGTTGGCTTTTAGATCTTTCTGACACGACCCTAGTAGTCACTGTCCTTTCTCACTTTGGGGTAAAATGAAATGGTCTATGCTAATATTTTGCCCTAGATCTGAAGTTTTACACTTCTCTTTCTTCCCCCTTTGCTTCTCCTACCTTCATTTGGAGTAGGAAGCATACTTTGTTTACCTCTCAGGAAACCCTGCTGCTTTACAGGGTAGAATATAATGTAGCTCTTCTAGCAGCAACATCGCAGACTAATTCATGGAACCAATCAATCCAGCAATTCTGATACTGCTGAGATTAGAGATAAGTAGTTCACTTTTCTCTATGTATTTGGCTTGCACCTGTATTATGTTGCAGAGATCAATGAGGCATAGTCTCAAAACCAACCTCACTTGTGGTTCACCCCAAGGTCTTCAGAAACATGACCTTTGGACCTCTAATGCACTCACTATGGTTCAGTTACAGCAGACATGTGTGGCCCTTATGGGATTCAATTTATGCTCCTTAAGGTGAAGGAATGAATGATACCTCCAGCTTTTAGAAAGTGACGGTAGAGAGCATTTGATCTGATACCCCAGTTTTACTTGAAGATGCTAAGGCTTTGAGCCTTCAAGTGATTTGTCTAAGTTCATAGAACAATTTATTGAAAAAGTTAAGACCAAAATCATCTGGCCTTTAAGCCATTGTTTTTCTATAATATCTATTGCCTCGAAACTAAATTAGATAACTGAGTATCAATTATATTGATCATTGTTCATTTCAACAATCTTTTGGCTTAGAGATCTTTCCTTCTTTCCTTCCTTTCCTCCTTCCTTTCTCTTCCCCTTTCCCTCTTTCTCTTTCCCTCTTTTCTCTCTCTCTCTCTCTCTCTCTCTCTCTCTCTCTCTCTCTCTCTCTCTCATAAGAATGGTAGTATTTATGTGATTGACATCTCCTTAATAGTGATGTCAAACAAAGTCCAGTCAAATCCCAGGCCTGTGGGGACAAAATTAAACTGTCCACTAAGGATATATAGTAATCCCTCAGCCCAGTCCAAGTCTTGAGTGAATTTTTTCTAGCATAATTAAAAAAACACTTTCTTTAATAATGATAATAACAGAATGTGTGCTGTCTTATTTGACCTAATTTGGGTTGGTAGCCCTTTATGCCACAGAAATAATCAACACTTACAAATTAATCACATTGATGTTGTCAACATAATGAAATGGCAAAGAAAAAGAAAAAGAAGAAAAAAGCTTTAGTAGTCACTTTATTGTCTTCCTGCAAAACACTCAAGAGCAGATTTATTTTCTTACCTGACCTTTTTTAAAAAATATATATGTTTTATTGATTTTTTACAGAGAGGAAGGGAGAGGGATAGAGTTAGAAACATTGATGAGAGAGAAACATCAATCAGCTGCCTCCTGCACACCCCCTGCTGGGGATGTGCCTGCAAACAAGGTACATGCCCTTGATCGGAATCGAACCTGGGACCCTTCAGTCCGCAGGCCGATGCTCTATCCACTGAGCCAAACCAGTTAGGGCTTACCTGACCTTTTTAATTTCCAGATCAGAGATGTGTAGCTTAGCATTTGGGGAAAATGATGCTGCACCTTATCTATGTGTTAAACACTATCTGTGTGTCTTTGCGTTTCAGCTGGCCGAATGGCTGAGCAGGGGACCTTTACTTGTTTTATTTTTTATTATTGCCAGTCAAATGACAAAACTAAAAGAAAGAACTTGGTAACACGTCTGATGCCCTTTATTCTAGGGGAACAATCCATGGATTGGCAGAGTACAGCGCCTCAAAGGCAGTGGAACCGTCTTTCTGAGTGATATTGGACAAGAGTGGATTTTATAGAGTTAGTGTTAGTAGAGACAATCAGAAAACAGGGCAGGATTCGCTGCAAGGTCAGGGATTTCTTGTAAGGCCAGCAGGTCCCATTTTCTAGGGAAAGTTAAGGGAACTCAAGCTGAGTGGGAGGATTGATTGGTTAGGTTTTCTCAACGGGTGCTTCCCCCAAGTGCAGGCTGATGTAGGGTTAGATTTGTGACATGAGGTGGCTTTCATTCTGTGGGTACTGATATATGAATTAACTTTATCATGCCTAACATGACTTCATTAGTTCAGTAAATATTTATTGAGCACTTGAGTACCTATACCAGGTACACTGCTAGACAGTAATTATTAAGCAACAACAAGGATACCCATATGCAAGAGTTGTGGCCACAACAAATGTTATAAATATGATATGAGAAAAATACAAACCCAGTGGTACACATGGACTGTCAGGGAAGCAGAAAGAGAAGAATGGAGATCTAATCTGAATTTGGTGTGGTATTGGGGGTTGGGAGTGGGCGATATTTTCTGGCAAAGTGCTTAGAAATGGAGACCTGATAGACTAAGAGCTGGCTCAGTGAGTATCTCTGACTCACAGCACACGACATGCTAGGGTTAGAATTGCTTTAGTATTTCAGGAAGGCTCACAGAATCCTTTGTAAAAATGACATCACCTCCTACATTTTCACTTCTGCTACAATTAAAGGGAGAACACGTTTAGTCCCTTTGAATATGTTCACTCTGATATCATAAGGGTTTTCTTTCCCTAAAATGTGATTTCTAGCTAATTATCCTCAGCAAGGAACTTAATCTGTCAGACAATTTCACAATGGGGGTTGCTTCAGTGAATAGGAACTGAGTTAATGGGAAAAATGAAATACTTAGAGGAGTTGGTTATTAGGGGATTTTCTTCCAAGGTGATAGATGTTATCTGTATCATAAAAAAAAATTCTTTTTTAATTAAGCCTGGCGCATGGGTTGGAGGGAGGGAGGAAAGGCTGCAAATCCTATAAGGGGAAGTGACCTACAGCACAGCCCTCAGTGCCTCCAAAGAGGTAAATTGCTGGACTCAGGTGACCTTCCCAAGTTTCATGGGGCAGACAGCAATGTGAAGGAGGGTCAACATGAAAGGAAGTGCCATCTTCTAAGATTATGTCTTATTAACACCGAATCAAACTGCCATTTTCAATTGTATGCTTTCTGTGACATCAAAGCTTTTTGGATAGAAACTTCAGAAAGGATATAATTTCTCAGGTCAGCCTGTTCCAACTTGGGTTTAAACTAAATGCTAAGAGAAAATAAAATTTCCCAACAATAATACTAGAAAGTATGATACTAGAAAAATTAAAAGTGTCCCATATATTAAAGAATTTGGTGTAGGTAATGGATGGGTTCATGATTTATATACTAAATCTCATGACTCCGATTATTCCAACAGTTGCCTGAATATTATTGAACATTAGCACTTACTTTTTCAGGTTTTACTGTAATTACTTGTTTTGGTTACCTTCTTCCCATAAGTTCTTTGGTGGAAATAAATGTATGTTATTCATCTTCATGTGCCCAGGACCTAAAACAGTCTTTGGAAAAAAACAGTTTGTTCATAAATGAAAGTTCGTGTGCTCATGATACTCTTACCACATGAGGACATGTACACACACCTGCCACAGAATAATTACTATCTTCCTGTTTAACCCAGGAAGAAAACGGTGGATTTAAGAAGCCCACTCCACCTCAGACATACTTTTATGTTGCTATTTTACTTTTAAATAATAAGAAATATTATCTTTAAAGGGTCTCAGGAATGTTCAGTCATTGATCCAAGATGAGATTTACTTAGTCTCCAGGTTTTAATTCAGATGAAAATCTAACTAGTATTATAGAAAACAATAATCAAAGAGTAGCTTCAACATGTTATACAGTGTAGGAAATGCCTCACTGCCACAGAGATGGACTCCCAGCTATTAAATACACACAAACCACATCTCTTTCCAGTGTGAGAGGAAAAGAGAGGGAAGATTAGCTTGTCGAAGTATTGATATAAATGTAGTCTCTAACTCCAGCCGATGGTAAAATAATTTTCACATCTCTACCATGGAGCAAACACATTAACAAATACATTTCTTTTCAGAAAATAGCTAATGTCTTCCCAGAAAAAAAGGACACCTATAGGCTCCAAATTGTTCATCAGGTGGGCGAAAGTGAGCACTATTATTTATACTTGTTCACAGCACTGGGTTTGTCATCCATCTTTGGGCTGGAATGGTGAGCATAAAGATAATAAACATTTTCCACCACCTGCAGAACATCATCTGTACTTCGAGCTCATTTCCTTGATGCTTCCTGCAGAGGGTCCATCTGCTTTACATACCTTGTTTTCCTACACGTGATTAAAGCTGCTTATGCCACTGGAGCTGCATGCATAGCTAGTGGTACAAAATGGCTCAAACTACCACAGCCTGCCATGGCAAAGTGGCCTCTAGAATAGGAGGGTCTGGGCTACAGACATGCTCATAATACTCACACAATATCTATTTTGGGAGGAAAAAATGTGACATCAAATTTCTAATAATTTAAACTGTGTCCATAGGATCATAATTATTGAGAAAACCTTCTCAACAAAATAATCTATAGATATAAAGAGGTAATATGCAAATTAGGCTGGGACACTGTAATGGGTCACAACCAGACAGGAGGAGGTTGCACGTGCAGGTAATGCCCAGAGCGGAGATGGAAACAGAGACAGGAGGGCCTGCCTGAGCCAGCAGGGCAGCTCCAGTGGCCTGGAGCGGACACAGGAAGGGGTCTGGGGGGGTCTGGGGCTGGCTGAGGTACCGCACTGGCTCGGGCAGCCCTGGAGCAGACACAGGCAAGGGAGGAAGGGGGGCCTGAGGTGGAAGTCAGGCACAGGTCCCGGCTGCCTGTAGTGCTGGTCCGGCCTGACTCCTGCAGCGGCCCACAAGGAGCCTCCTCACACAGCAGGAGGCAAGGCACATCCTTGCACAATTTTAACCGCATGTGGGCCTCTAGTCCTATATAATAAAGAGGCAATATGCAAATTGACCCTCATGCCCTGTGTCACAAGTTGGCCACTGTGACATTGTCACAAGATGGCCACCCCCATGTCATCACAAGATGGCTGCCCACATGCCATCACAAGATGGCTGCCCCCATGTTGTCACAAGATAGCCATGACAAGATGGCCACCCTCAGATCATCACAAGATGGCCAACACAAGATGGCCACCCCCACATCATCACAAGATGGTTGCCCTCACATTGTTATAAGGTGGCCAGCAGGGGAGGGCAGTTGGGGGTGATTGGGCTGGAAGTGGAGCAGTTAGGTGTCAATCATGTTAGCAGGGGAACAGTTAGATGTCAATCAGGTCAGCAGGGGAGCAGTTAGAGGGCTATCAGGCTGGCAGGAAGAGTGGTTAGGAGCAATCAGGCAGCCAGACAGGTGAGTGGTTAGGATCCAGCAGTCCTGGACTGTGAGAGGGATGTCCCAGATTGCAGAGGGTGCAGGCTGGGCTGAGGGACACCACCCCCGTGCATGATTTTTGTGCACTGGGCCTCTAGTATTCTATAAAATTTATGGTCATTAAACTTACATAGCTGGAACACTGATGAAAGTATTAAATAGATCCCCTTACAAATGACTTAGAAACTGTGTTATAACATAACATTATTCTGGGTCTTTCTATCTGAAAGTTTTATGAAAAATTTTGCCCTGGCCTGGTAGCTCAGTTGATTGGAGCATCATCCTGTACACTGAAAAAGATTGTGGGTTCTATTCCTAGTCAGGGCATGTACCTAGGTTCTAGGTTCAATCACCAATTGGGGTGCATATGGGAGGCAGCTGATCTCTCTCTCTCTCTCTCTCTCTCTCTCTCTCTCTCTCTCTTTTCCTCTACCTGTCAAATCAATAAAATCATATCCTTGGGTGGGGATTAAAATAATAAAAATAAAAGTTTTTAAACAATTTTGTGGAAATTAATACTTTAAATAACTAGGAGGGGTAACTGCTTAAGAAATCACTCTGACTTATTCAGTAAAACATACATAACTTGTGTAATAGTTCGTAGATTATTATGTTTGTAATCAAAATCATCACATAAGATTGATCTGAATTAAGGTACCTCTTATTTGTTTGTTTCAATATGAAATACTTCCAGTTGATATGCAATATCCAGATTAAGAAATATAACATCAGCCCTGACCTATTTGGCTCAGTGGATAGAGGGTCGGCCTGCGAACTGAAGGGTCCCAGGTTTGATTCCAGTTAAGGGCATGTACCTTGGTTGTGGGCACTTCCCCAGTAGGGAGTGTGCAGGAGGCAGCAGATTGATGTCTCTCCTCTCCCTACCTCTCTGTAAAAAATCAATTAAAAATATTTTAAAAAGTAAATATAACATCAAATATAAAATTAAAGCCTATCCTCCTCAAACTATTCCAAAAAATCCAAGAGGAAAGAACACTTCCAACCTCTTTTTCTGAGACCAGCGTTATCCTAATTCCAATATCAGATGAAGACACTACAAAGAAAAAGAATTACAGGCCAATATCCCTGATGAACACTGAAGCTAAAATCCTCAAAAAAATATTAGCACATTGGATCCAGCAATATATTGAAAAGATCATACAATTGACCAAGTGGGATTTATTCCAGGGATGCAGGGCTGATATAGTATTCCCAACTGAAAAATTGTGATACATCACATAAACAAATTGAAAGACAAAAATCACATGATCATATCAATAGATGCAGAAAAAGCATCTGACAAATCCAACAACCATTTTTGATTAAAAACTCTCAGCAAAGTGGGAGTAGGGAGATTATAATAAAGACCCTATAGGAAAAACCTACAGCCAACATCATACTCAATGGGCAAAAAATAAAACCATTTCCCCTAAGAACAGGTACAAGACAGGGATGTCTGCTTTCACCACTCTTATTCAACACAGTACTGGAAGTCCTAGCAACAGTGATCAGACAAGAATGAAATGTACAAGGCATCCAAATTGGGAAGGAGGAAGTAAAACTGTCATTATTCACAGATGACATGATATTGTACATAGAAAATCCTACCAGGTTTACCGGTTAATAATGAGGATTTTTTTCAATAAATGGAGCTACATATATGTTGATATATATGCAATTTGACATATATGCTATTTTGTTGTATTGACAGCAAGCTCCAAAACTTTATATGTCAAATTTTCTGAAGGTGTTAACATCATAAATATTTTTATGCTTAAAAATGTTGAATTTCATGCCAAAGAAAGAGTATTTGCGAGAAGTTTTAATTCATTACTTTATTTTAATAAAAGTGCTGCTGAAAGTTATCATATACTTCAGGAAGCTTATGGTGAACATGCTCCATCTCAAGATACTTGTGAATGCTGGTTTAAACGCTTTAAAAGTAATAATTCCAATGTGAAAGACAATGTCCAGGTCAACCGAAAAAATTTGGAGACCAACAATTACAAGCATTATTGCATGAAGATGTGTGTCAAACTCAAAAACAACTTGCAGAAAGATTAAACGTTGCTCAGCAAACAATTTCTGATCATTTATAAGCAATGGGCAAGATTTTAAAGAAAGGAAAATGGGTACCACATCAACTGAACAAAAGACAAATGGAAAACTGAAAAGTCACCAGTAAAATGTTGCTTCAATGGCACGAAAGAAAGTCTTTTTTTGCATCAAGTTGTGACTAACGATGAAAAGTGGATTTATTTTGAGAATCCCAAATGCACAAAATCATGGGTTGATCCAGGTCAACCATCAACATTGACTGCAAGACCAAATCGCTTTGGAAAGAATACAATGCTCTGTGTTTGGTGGGATCAGGAAGGTGTGGTGTATTATGAACTGCTAAAACCAGGTGAAACCATTAATACTGATCACTACCAACAACAAATAATCAATTTGAAACACGCTTTGATCATGAAACAACCAGAATGGGCCAGAAGATACGGCAAAGTAATTTTGCTTCATGATAACGCACCATCACACACTTCAAAATCAGTTAAGGACACGTTAAAAGATATTGCCTGAGAAGTATTAACCCACCCACTGTATTCACCAGACCTTGCTCCTTCAGATTACCACTTATTCTGATTGATGGCACATGCACTTTCTGAGCAGCATTTCAAAACATATGAAGAAATGGAAAACTGGGTATCTGAATGGTTTGCCTCAAAACAAGAAAAGTTCTATTGGGACAGTATCCACAAATTACCTGAAAGATAGGGGAAATGAATACCTAACGATGGACATTACTTTGAATAAAGCACTTCTGATGTTTCTCTCGAAATTTTCTTTGATTGCAAAATCCACATTATTAACCAGTACACCTGATACATACTCCACTAAAACACTCTAGATTTAATAAAGCCTGTGTAAATCACTAATCCTATTCCCCTCTTCTTGTTCCTGCTCTTAAAGGGAAATTTTACAGCATCTCACTGTTGAGTGTGATGTTAGCTGTGGGCTTGTCACATACAGTCATACATAGTTTTAAAACTATAAATTAAAGTTTTTTCTCCAAACATTTTCAACACCCACACATAGGACCATAGTGCTAGATCTTTCAACCATGGACTATTATTATGGCTCTGCAATAGTATACTTCATTATTGCAGACCCTCTAGTTTCTAGTCCATCCAGATTCCATCTGCTAAATCCTTTATATCTCCAACATATTTAGTTTGAGCTCTAAGAAGAGATTGCTCTTATCTCCTTCTCCTTCTTATGGCTCATCCCTTTTTAACCTTTGCAGTTCATTGAAACTAGCATTTTTCATTGGTCACTTCACAATTTCTAAAGCTGGGTTATATGGACTTTCAATTTATGAGCTCATAGTACCCTGTGTATATCTGTTATAGCACTTGTTTGTACTTTCTAATTTCAAGCTTATAATTTCTAATTTCTCATCTCCAATGGACTCCAAGCTTGCTGAGGACAAAAATATAATTTTTTTCCATCTATATGTCCTGAGAAACTAACACAGAGTTGAAACAGATTAGGAACTCAAAGCATGGCTTCCTTTAAATGATGGGCTTCTTCACTTGCATATGTGCTCCCATAAGGCTGCAAATTTTTAAATTTTGAAAAAGCCATTTTTATTATGCTATAGTATTTAATTCGAGATCCAGCTCATATCTTCCTCATACTTGATGTTTCTGTGTTGGTTGATTAAATCAGGATAACAGCTATTAAGACTTCTATGTCCAAAGAAAGCCACAGGCAAAGTTATTGGAATACAGAGGAGAAATGTAAGGGTATACAAAACCGAGTCAATAGTTTTGTCCAGCAGGCCAAGGTGTATGTGCAATATGGAAAATCTCAGGTGAAGCATATATTATAGTTCAGCTCCTGATGTGTTGTTCTAAGAGTGAGAGACCCACAATCATCCTTGAAGAGTAGCTAGAATCGGTAACAAGGCTGCTAAGGAATTTGTATGTTGGCTATTTCCATCAAACAAGTTTTATATATCATTTCAAATTTAGGTAGCTTATAATATAATATTCTCTTGTTAAATATTATTTCATACTTACTATGATTAAAAGTGAGAAAAAGCTCTCAGATTAACAAATTGGTCGTTAACACTACAGCAATATTGTTTGAATATCAAAAACATGTAAATACATATGTAGATATTTAGGACACAAACCATTTTCCCACTGAACTCAGCTCAAATTGGCTTTATAGTAAAACTAGAGGCCCGATGCATGAAATTTGTGCGAGAGTAGGTCTTCCTTCCCCTGACTGCTGGCACCAGCTTCCCTCTGGCACCTGGGACCCAGGCTTCCCTTGCAGCCCCAGCTTCATCCTGCCTAATTAGCATATTATGCTCTTATTATTATAGATATACTGTACAGACCTGCTCTGTAATGTGAACTTCATATTTTATATGGGTAACACAAAAAAGATTCAAAGAACAGCACAGACATATAGAAACTGGTTATATCCTGAGAAGAGTTATTCTTTGCCTTTTCCCCCTGGTCTTTTTCTGGGCTTTACCAGTCCCTGGTCAGAACTCGAGCTATGCAAGGAATTGAGTTCTCATGAGTGAATTACTTGAGAATTCCAAATAAGGTAAGGACATGCAGTCACTGGGATAAGTATCAGAGAGCTCTTTCTAATGTACTCATGTCAACATAACTGTGTAATCTTGAGAACCACTCCCCCATTATTGCCAAGGAGAGGGGTGCATTCACAATATGTTCCATATGTGTCTCAGTATTTGAAACATATTAAATCAGCTGTATTTAAAACAATTTACAATGGGACTATTTTTTTTTTAATTCTTGCCTGAGGATATGTTTTTATTGATTTTAGAGAGGGGGGTAGGGGGGAGAGAGAGAAACATCGATCAGCTGTTTCCCATACATGTCCCAATGGATCGAACCTGAAATCTACATATGTGCCCTAACCAGGAATTGAATCCACTACCTTTCAGTACAGGAGATGATGCTCTAACCAACTGAGCCACCTGGCCAGGGAACAATGTGACAATTTTTAAATATGTGATTGCATGAGATAGATACTAAGCTCTCAGTAATTACAGATGGCCTTTTCATAACACACTAATCCAAAGAGAGTATTTGAAATACACTACTCTGTCAATTGCCTCTTTATGAAAATGAAATAGTGTCAGACACAGAATTTAGCATACACAGTAGTTTCTTTTTGCATTACACACATATCTAATAATGAATATTATATAAGCACACTGTGAATATAGTATTGGTTCTTTGTTTTTCCACTATGAAACTATACTAGAAAATTGCACTCATATATGGGATTTAATGAACAAATGGAATTACCAAGCAAAATAGAGGCAGACTCATAGAGGCAGACTCATAGATAGAGAGCAGGCAGACAGCTCTGGTCAGGGGGTTGGAGGGAAGGGATTAAGCAAAAATATAAAAGAGAGAGAGAGAACTCATAGACATGGACAATAGTGTGGAGATTGTGGAGGTGGGGGT
Source organism: Corynorhinus townsendii (assembly GCA_026230045.1). Lineage (NCBI taxonomy): Eukaryota > Metazoa > Chordata > Mammalia > Chiroptera > Vespertilionidae > Corynorhinus > Corynorhinus townsendii. The sequence continues at coordinate 137,039,616 of JAPDVU010000004.1, forward strand.
GAAGGTGGAAGAGGGCATAGAAGGGATAAATGTTGATGGAAAAAATAAAATACTACCAAAAATAAAGAAAGTCTATATACTATAACCATCTTCTTTCTTCTATATATGGGATACTTGAAAAATACTTAACATCCATTTATGACTTAAGCTTTAATGGCTCCAAAGGAATCACTTCAATGTGTAATATGCAAGCATTAAAAAATAATTTGCAAGATGCATCAACAGTAATTGTTTTATGCCATCAATTAGAGCTTATGCATTACTTTTTATAATGCCATACATTAAAAGTTTTAAATGTTTATAAAGATATATGTATATTTTTCCAAACTTTTCTAAGGTAGAATGTTATTGATGCAAAGAATAGTGTCAGATAATAAGGTAAAGCATGCTACTTTAACTTGCTCCAGATTTCTAAGACCAATAGCTTTCCATCTTACTTGAGGTCACACCCAACCCATCCTCATTACATCTCCGACCTTCACACCTGCTATCCTTTCCTTCGTCCTCACTCACAGATCTCCTTATATACCTGAATGATACCAAGAATACTCCAGAGTTAGAATATTTGTATTTGCATCGCTCTGTCTGGAATCATTTTCCCCAGTCACATGACTTGCTTGATAATGACCTTATTTATCTAAATATGACATTTCCTGTGTTTAAAAATGCAATCCCCATACACATGGTCTATTCTTCCCTTCCCTGATTTAGTTTTTGTCCTCACCATGATCACTTGCTAACTAACTAACTAACCATATACATACATATATATATATATATATATATATATACACACACATATATACAAATATATATACATATATACACAAATATGTGTATATATGTATATATATTTAGTTCCTACACACACACACACACACATATATACACATATAAAACTGTAATTTTTTGCTTCTTATGTTTTGCCCCCCTAAAACGTAAGAATGTAAGCTACAAAAATGTATAAATGCTTTTCACTCTGTGGTTTCCCCAGTGACTACATCCATATCTGTTATAAAGTAGGGACTCAATAATAAATGAACAAGTGGGCTCTAAAACAAACATAGATAACCCTTCAACACAAAGGGTTTGAACTGGGCGGGTTCACTTATATGTGGAAGTTTTTTCAACAAATGCGAAACAATATTTTCTCACATATATGATCTTCTTAATAACATTTTCTTTTCTATAGCTTACTTTATTGTAAGAATAGAGCATAAAACTCATATAACATACAACATATGTGTTAATCAATTGTCTATACTATCAGTAAGGCTTCTGGTCAACAGTAGGCTATTAATAGTTAAGTTTTGGGAGTATCAAAAGTTATACACAAATTTTTGACTCCAAAGGGGATAGATACTGGAATGTGTGAAGAGAGGGGAATGGAAGCTGAGTTTAGGGTCCAAAAGTCACTAAGACCAAAATATTAGAGACTCATCAATATTAACAAATGGAATAATGTCTTTACAGTTATTGACAGAGAACATAAATGAATGACCATTTTTTTACTTGCTTAATTAATGTTTCCCTTTATGAACTTTATTTTGTGTACATCAAAAAAGGGATCATTACCCTTTGGAAAAAGGTACGATTAGAATGCTATTCCATCACGAGTTAAAGAAAGAGTTCTGAAGTATTGCTACAGGGCAAGGCTACTGGTAAGGATTTAAAAAAGGGGGGAAGTAGAATTTAAGACTCAAGGATTCTATGCCAAAGGCTGATTGTAACCTAATTTAATTAATGGATCTTTAATTAGGTGAAGGTAAATCTGCTGGCCTGGATATAAATGACAATCGGTTTGGTGTCAGAATCATGTCAGAAATGACAGAATTACTCAAATATATTATAGCTGCTTTGCTGTATCAGAGGAGCTAAAGGAAGGCAGTTCTGATCAGGCCAAAGGTAAAACTCGAAATGTCATTATCCTGTAGAGAATACATTAGTGTAGGAGGCACCATAACAGAATTTGTTTCCATTGATTTAAGAGCAGCTGGAAAGTTCCAATGCAGAGGCCTGTTGTTACAGATACAGGGAAATTATTGCTTGGAGGAGTCCAAGAGGTTGCCTCCTAGAACCTGCCCAGATCATCACAGCAGAGCAGGACTGGAATCAAAGTGATTTTTAAAAGTTCCTTCATCAAGTATTTGTATTCTATTTATTTTTTGTAAACTCATTCTTCTATGCAACTAATATTTTTAAAGGCCCCGTATATGCCTATCACCATTCTAAGCACCTTGCATACAGCATTGAGAACAATCCCTGCTTTCTTTCCTTCGAATGTGAGGAGACGGACATAAAAAATAATTAATATGTCTGCTAAGTCTGATGAGATCAATGCTATGGAGAAAAACAAAGCGGAGGGGGAGATGGAAGGCAGCTGTGAGTGGGGCATGGGCATGGGGCGTGGGGTGGGGGGGGGTGGGACTCAGCAAAGGAAAGGTTAGCCTTGGAGCAAAGACAGGGGAGAAGACAGAAAGGCTCCAGGAGGGACCTGCCTGACACGTTGGAGGAGTGCACGGAGGTCAGTGTGGCAGGAATCCAGTGAGCCAGGGGAGATTAGGAGGGCAAGAGGGATAAGCAGCAAGGAGGGCTGGGATTATCGAGGGCCTTCAGCTATGTTAAGACCTAGACTTTTACTCCAAACAAAACCAGGTGCGAGGTGAGGGCTTTGAGCAGAGTATCAGAATCATGGCTACATAGCGATGCTTCCAATTCAGACATACACTGGTTTTAATTTAGCCACATCACTCTTATATCTGCTTCTCCTCTTCACATACTGAAATGTTCAGGGTTCAGAATCCCAAGATAATTTCTCATGCTCATTATCTCACTTGCAGAGCATTTCAATACCCAAGAATGCAGTGTCTAATTTCACCCAAAAGGTCAGGTTGGAAAGAAAATTTGTTGACAAGATGAGGAGGTAGATTTTGCACGTACAGGATCCAGAGACTTAAGAGAGTGGAGCTGATTTAGGAAGGAGCAGAATGCTGTTCTGCTGGAGGAGTGGTGGGCTGGAGTCAGGAGGAGTGGGAACACAGTGGGCCTCACTTTCCAGGCTGGTGACATCAGAGCATCAACCAGGTACTCAGGCTATTTGTTTTCACTTGCAGGATATATCTTGTGTTTGTTTTTCTTTTTTAAAAAATTCCTTTTCCACCTTGTCCATGTAAACAGAACTTAGGTATGAGAAAAGGGTAGTGGTCACTTTAAGAATTACTCTACTTAACTCTGTCTACATCAGCTCCTGGAAAATACCAGAGAAAGTGTAGCTCAATTATTTTCTGGCATTGGAGGGAGCATTTGCATACTAATGACCCACTGCGGTGGCATTTTTCTCCCCACAGAGGACAAAGTGTGGACCATCGTGTCTCATGATCTGCAGATGCAAACTACGGTGGTGGGCTACACCCCGGAGAAGTATTCGGTGACCCAGCTCGTGTACAGCGCCTCCATGGACCAGATCAGCGCCATCACCAGCAGCGCCGAGCACTGCGAGCAGTACGTCTCCTACTTCTGCAAGATGTCCAGGTTGTTGAACACCCCAGGTAGGCTGCCAGTGGAATGTTATTTTTAATTACGGTCTCAGCTGGTGCTTGGAATTGCCCAAACAATCCAACAGGTGTGGCTTGCTAGCATAGAGCCCAGAGTGGAGAATGCTGGCAGCTGTGAGAAAGTAAAATAGAATGCTGGTCTGTGTTTCCAAAGGATATACTGGAATTATCTTTACCCCAAAAGCCATCTGTTCTGGGGTTCTTGGCAGTCAATTGAACATGTTGATAGGAAAGTCAATACCCCCACTTATGATGTAAGAGTGGGAATAAAGGATGCTCTAGGATTCAGAGAAACAGTGGCTCGGGCCTTGCTCTCCCCAGGTGTGTGACTTTAGGGGTGTTTGTTGAATTCATTCCTCAGTGTCCAATGTCTTTTCAGTCAAATAGGGATCATGATGCTTATTTCAGGGTAATTGTGAGGATTTAATGAGGTTTTGTACTGTTTATTATATAGTTTGATGCACTTAAGGACTTAATAAATAGCAAATAGTATAATGATTATTTTTTTAATATTAAGCAATTTTGGAAGTGGCATTATGTCAGAGACCAATGGACTGATCATGCTGTATCAGAGCTCATGTTGTAAGGAGTAACTTACAGAGAAGAATTATAAGCAAAACAGTACACATTATTATGAAGACTTGAGTGTTCTTTATGTCCAAAGTCTAGTGCTAAAATTACAGACGAGTGTAACCTATGAACTCCAGGAAAGTAAAATCTGTAAAATAGGAAGACAATTGATTTAAGGCAGTGGTCAGCAAACTCATTAGTCAACAGAGCCAAATATCAACAGTACAACGATTGAAATTTCTTTTGAGAGCCACAGTTTTTAAACTTAAACTTCTTCTAACGGCACTTCTTCAAAATAGACTTGCCCAGGCCATGGTATTTTGTGGAAGAGCCACACTCAAGGGTCCAAAGAGCCGCATGTGGCTCACAAGCCACAGTTTGCCGACCACTGGTTTAGGACAGTTAGAGCATCTGCTGTCTGCGGTTGGGAGAAAGAGAGGATTGTGGCTTGGTTGTAGACTGTGATGCCTCATTACAGAGGCAGAAAGGCTCAAGGCTGGTGAAAGAGCATAAGCAAAAGTTTAGAAGAAAGAACGTGAATGACCTTCAGGCCATTCTGAGAATAGTGCAGCAAAAGCAGAGTTGGTGTTGAAGAGCAGTGGGACACTGGTTGGAGAGAACAGGAGTCCACAGATGCCATGCCCTGGAGTTGGGATTTCTCCTGAAGGATGGGGCTTCTCTGAATTTAATGTGCCTTAGAATAACCTGCAGAGGTGAATAAAACGGACTGCTGGGCCCCCTTCCTGAGTCTCTGATTCCACAGGTCTGAGATATGACTTGGGAATTTTCATTTGTAATGCATGCTATGGACTAGATTGTGCCCAATCCACCCCCAATTCATAGGTTGAGGTCCTAACCCCCCCACCCCCCATGAGTATTAGAGATAGAGCTTTTAGGGGATAATTAGACATGAGGTCATAAGTCTGGGTTCCTAATATGATTGGATTGGTGGCCTTTTAAATAGGGAACAGTGAGCTCTTTCTCTCTCTCCACCATGTGAGGACATATGAGAAGGCCGGGAAGAGAGCTCTCATTAGAAATCAAACTGGCCAGCACCTTGGTCTTGGACTTCTAGCCCCCATCTGTGAGAAAATAAATATATTGTTTAACCAGAGCCTTTGAGGTTTTGTTATGGCAGCCCAAGCAGACTGATAACAGGGAGTTCCCAAGTGATGCTGACATTGCTGGGTGAGAGAATGCTTTTTGATCCTGTTTCCAGTGCTAAGAAAAGTCAACTGAGGACTGTAAAAATCGAGGGCGCTAGGCACACTGAATGAATCTCATCAGCTTGTCTGCGCTCAGTTTCATGAGTGAGGGCTCCTTATTGAAGTTTATTCCAAGATTTCCATCAGCTGGTCTCCAATTCTGGGTGAGGATGAGGATAAGGGGAAATTGCTGACCAGAAAAATAACTTGGTACCATCCGCTTTATTTTCTCCCCTTCTATTAAACTCCAAAGTCAACTTTGACTTTTTCAATTTTGTTTTGGTGGTTAGAAAAAAACACACACAATGCAACTTCCAAATGAGTTTAACTTACAGTTCAGACACCAGGGGAATAAGGTTGGAAGTAAGAAAAGCAATTTGCCTTTAGTGCTTTGGTCTTGCAGTTCATTTGTCTCTTCCCTCGTTGAGACCCTCTGTCCTTGCCCCCAGCCACCAAGCAGCCTTGCTCACTATCACCCTCCTTTTCAAAACACAGAGTGTCCCGAACATCAGAAGAATAGGATAAATTTGATTTTAAGCAATGCTTTACTTACATTTCTAATAATAAGCTAAATACAACTTCAGCTTCAAGACACCTTTTCTGGGGAAGAACTACTAAACTGAAATTAAGAGAGAGTTGTTAACAATAAAGGTTTTTTTAAAAGAGTGAATCCTTCATCTGCATGATAAACACATTATTTTCTTTGTGTTTTCAGATATGTGTAGGATACTGTACTTAATGAATTGACCTTGACAATCAATTTATCATATGCTTCCTGCCTTTTGGATACCCTCTAAGTATCAAATTTTTACTCACATTGGTACTTAATATTTACTGATTGGAATGAAATGAAAAATATATAGTTTTAAATGTTGCCTCATCCAAACTTCAGACAGTTGTTTTTATTTTCATTATTACTATTTCTTAAATCCTCACTGGAGGATATGATTATTGATTTAAGAGAAAGAAGAGAGAAACATCATTGTGAGAGAGAAACATTGATCGGTTGTCTCCCTGAGGTGCCTTGATCAGGATCGAACCTGAAACCTTTTGATGTATGGGACGATGCTCCAACCAGCTGAGCCACCTGGCCTGGGCCAGGCAGTTGTTTTTAAACAAGTGTGTACATCAGAATTTTGGGGTAGCTTGTCAAAAGTGCTGATTGCCCAAACAGATTTGATAGAACTTGGTTGGGCCCGTGAATGTTTGCTTTCAACAGACATCCCTGGGTAATTCTCTGAAGGACATTGACAAACACCAGCTTTCATTTCTGGCCTGAAGGTTTCTTGGCTAAGATTTTAAGGTGTCAGTCCTCCATGTAGGAGAAGATTAAAGGGAATATTAGGGCATGTCTGACCCATTGAAATAAAATGCCATACATAATTATCTGCTCCTTCAGCTAAAATAAATTGACATAGTAGTCCTTTTTAAATCCTTTTCATAGACCAGTCTCTAAATATTATAAAGTGAATTTCAGCCTGCCCTTCTGAGTCATTTTTTCACATTCCCAATTTTTGTGTTCCAGGCTCACTAATCTGTAGAACAGCTGAGGCAAGGAAAAGGATTGGTTGATATAGCAGGCTTTCCTGTGTTGTTGTGTTCTATATATCCTATATAATAAAAGCCTAATATGCTAAGTGTCCAGTCGTTGAACCAATCAAAGCATAATATGCTAATGATATGCTAAGGCCACTCAACCGCTCACTATGATGTGCACTGAACACCAGGGGTAGATGCTTCAACTGGTAGGTTAGCTTGCTGCTGGGGTCTGGCTGATCAGGATTGAATGAGGCAGGCCGGACATGCCCTAGAGCACTTCCCATGGTCCCTCCCTGGCTGGCCAACTTCCTGCATCCCTCCCCAGCCCTGATTGTGCACCAATGGGGTCCCTCGGCCTGGCCTGCATCCTCTCACAATCTGGGCTTAGGGTCCCCCCTCCCTGAGTGCACAAATTTCATGTACTGGGCCTCTAGTGTCCAAATAAGAAAGAACACAATTTAATAAAAATCTTTAAGTTGCTCTTTTAAGGAGCTGATGTTGCTATAATTGTTTTGCCCCTATTCCTGGTAACATTCAATTTTAAAATTCCATTTACTCATTCTTAACTAAGACTGAATTGTATTGCAACTTCTGTAGTAGTACTTGTGACATCTGTTGGAATACAAACTATATTCATTATAGTCATGGCAATTAAAATTAATATCAAATGAGTTTATAATAGCTATGCATTTAAAATGTTATTCTTTTTTTTTAAGAGTCCTACTCAAAGACAGCAGTTGGGACTTTATAGTTTCTAATGATATTTATGATAAAGAGGTGATTTTGTATGCATATGGGCTCTATTATTTTGATAGATGTTTGGTTGTGCCATACTATTAGCTAACAAATGTAGAATTACTCATTATTGATTTCTCACAACTTTTAAAAGGATCGTAATATATGACTTGCAATGTTATATCTTGTTTTTCACCACAAAATTTAAAAATGGAATCAATTTTAAAGTAATTCTTGGTCATATCTGTTCCTTCAATGTAGCTATTAATTCAGTTGTCCTTAACTAACTTTATAGAAACAATAAAAAACTAGTTTCTTCCACAGAAAAGCCTATTTGGAATGAGATATACTAATTTGGGAATGGAGAAATTAATTCTACCCAGTGAAAACCATTAATGCTATCTAAAACCCACAAAAAAGTTAGCATATTATATTTATATTCTAAGAATTACAAATGTAATAATATCTGAAGTGATGAAAGGCAAGAATCATTAAACGATGAAATCTACTTCTGAAATAAAAACCCAAGAATTTGAATTTGATAATTTAGACACCAAGAGAAAGTTTCATTAGATCCCATTTGAGTGAAATTTTAGTCAATAATCCTAATGCTTTTAGAGGGCCAACACATTTCTCTGTATCTCAACAAGTCCCACACCTGCTTTTAAAATGCTATGTGTGTACCATAAATACACTGAGTCATGTATTCATTCTACAAATCATTACTACTTAAGAATTTCCTACTGAAGTATTTGTTCCCTACATATATAAATATTTATTTAATTGTGGAGGTATAAAGTTTTATTTTCTACTTTTTGATGATATTTACTATTGTTTTCATTGTTTTACAGTATCTCATTTCTTTTAATTTCTCAATGTAGTCTACTTCTCATAAGTCATAGTTTATTGCTTCTTTTGTTGAAAGAAGCAATATAAATTATCCATCCTTTTGGGTGATTTACTATTAGATTTTGTATCTATTGAAAAAGAGTTATGTTCACAATTTTTGCCTATAAAGTAAGCTGTGTAAAATTCAATATACTTTCATGATACTAAACTGTGATTTAGTGGCATCCAAATGACAGGAAAGCATGACTCTGGCATTATAACTTATAACCTATTTTTAGAAAAAAATTCTAAACTTTGGCAAAAGTGAACAGTTGTAATACCTCCTTAAGATGACTCAGGGAGTTCATGGGAGGAGCAAGGAAAAGAACATAGAGGGAAAGAAAACACCAACATGAAAAAGGAGAGGACACAGCTAACTGAGGGACTTAAAAATAATGATCAGAGCAATAGAAAGAGCATCAAATTAGGAAAGCCTTACAGTGGGGAAGCTAAGAGAAATGAGTGCTTAACAATAAACAAACAAGTAAAAAATCAAACAAAACAAAGAAACAAACAAACAAAAAAAACAAGATGTGGTCAGTGGTGAGAAATCACCGACAAGAAGCTCCCAGGCTTTGGCCTTGGGAGGCCCCTGGAGTGTCCTGTTGGTGGGGTCTGGTGAGCAGAGCCACTGAACAACTAATGGGAAATGGGAACAGTAAGTGAAGGTTTTCAAAACGGTTGATGCTAACAGGATGGCTAAATACAGAATTGCTAATAAGAAGGCAGAGGCAAAGCAAGCATTTGGGATATTTAAGATATTTTTAAGGTTTATAAGTGGAGGAGGCAGTGGAGAGGATGAGGTTAAAAATATAAGCAGAACCGGAAAAGAAAAGGCCCCAGGAGAGAAAAAGAGTATGGAATTTGGCGTGGTTAATAAAAATAAATAAATAAAGGAAAGGAAAATTTGAAAAATGCTCTTCTGAGAAGGGAGATAAAAGAAAGGGTACAGATTTTCATTAAATTCTATTGACCAATAACATTCTTGACATTTTATCTCATTTAACTATCAGTGTTATACAAAGTAGATTTTATTAACTCCATTTTGCCAAATAGGGCTCAGAGAGGTGAATAAATTCCATGAAGGTCAATATTGGGAAATGTACATCTATCTTATCTTGAACCTTTCTGAGAAACTGAGAATGCATGGAGACCAATGCCCAGTCACCAGAGTGAGGCTACCACTAACCTAGGCAGGGTCTATACCACCCCATCTCTTCAACCACAGGGAAGAACATTTTCCTTCCTTTCATTTGTTTTTCTGTCTATAATTAGAAGTGCTCTTTCTGTGACTTTTAGCCAAGTCTAATATTTCTGATGAATACATTAATCTTTTTTTTTTACATATCCTACCAATTTCAATAGGAAAATAAAAGGATTTTAGGAACAAATTGTGCCAATAAATTTGGCACTAGATGAAGCAAATAAATTTCTTTTTTTTTTTATTGTTTGAAGTATTACAAATAGTAGTACATATGTCTCCTTTTTTTTTTCCCCCATTGACCTCCCCCCGGCTTCCCCTACCCCTCAGTACATGCCTTCACCTGCCTGCCCTCCCCCCCCCCCCCGTGTCTTGTATCCATTGGTTATGCTTATATGCATGCGTACAAGTCCTTTGGTTGATCTCCTACAGCCCCCCTCGTCCAACCTCCCCTGCCTTCCCACTGTAGTTTGACAGTCTGTTCAATGCTTCTTTGCCTCTGTATCTTTTTCTCCCCATTTCTTTCCTTTAAAATTTTTTGCCTCTGCAGACTAGAAATAAACATATAATAATAAACAAAAAATGTTTGAGTCCCAATGTCAATGTCCAACAGTTCTGAGTCCCCGTTTCAATGTCAAACAGTTCCTTATGTGTACATGTCAGCAATGGTATCTGGATGGTGGGCACATAGTGGCAATGCAGGTCCGACCTCTCTGGTTTGGTCCTAGGCAACCTGCAGTGGTGCACAGCTGCTGACTGCTCGCGTGGCAAGGCATTGTCAGCGTCTTCCATCTCTGGACTGTTTCTCCTCTTGTCTTCGTGGTTGGAGCAGACCTGTCAATTCCTCTGTTGCAGGAATCCACATGGTCTTGGAGTTGTTTTCTGAAAATATACAAACATATTCTCGACCACAAGTTAATAAAGGAATCTTTTCTATATAATTGATTTGGGATCCTTTTTATTTTTGCCCAAATGATTTTCCTTTGTCTTACTTAGACTCCATGTGTGTTTTTCATGGGTGTCTTGCTGTTAGCATTACAAATGACAATTAATTTTGTAAAGTAAAAATTTTCTAGATGTAATTTACTTATAGGATATTTTTCCTTACATGATATTACCCTAGTATCCCCCCCTTTTTTTTTTATTAATGGAGGTTTTTGTAAATTTTATAATGTAGTCTTGATAACTTTAAATTTTAATTTTTTTACCCAAAAATATAACTGCTTTAGGTTCATTGCGTATTCAGGAATTTTACCATGAGATGAACTACCAATAGAAATTTTAGTTATTACTTTAAGAACAGCTTTTTGTCCAGTACAATTAAATTTACTTGAATATTCACTTATTTCAATTAGCCTATTTAAATTAATCTGAAAACTTGATTACTATATTACTGTCAAATTTAATACTCTACCAACAATCTTAGTTTACCCTGTAAATTAATCTTAAGATAAAATTGTTCAGGATAGCTTGACTTGACTAAACGGGTACTGCCTTTCCTGTTGCCAACGTTTGGAGCTTTTGGGTGAGACTCTGAGGAACATTGACTTTCTGTAACTTGATGACTGTTTTTATTTCTGCCATTTAATTTTGTGAGTGCCAATGTGTGTAGCTTAGTTTTTGTAATGGCTAAAGTAAGAATGAAAGGAAACTTTGAAGTGATCCTATATCACTTTAGTATTTGGAAATTGTCTTCTCATGTACCTAAATCAGAAATATTTATATTATCTTAAAAATTACCACTTTTAATGACATCAACTATTTGATCAGATTTTGTAAATTATGCTTAAAAATACCTCTCCCAAACAGGATACCTAAAAATAGAATCTTAGTTTTACTATAAAAATCTGTTGGAGATATCTAGAGTATTAGTAAGAAGTTGTTATTCAGCAAAGATTTATTGAATACAAAATACTCTTCTAGATGTTGTGAGAGTACACAGAAGGCAAAGATTACTTTTTAAGTAGCATTTACCTTAAAAAATAATCTTTTTTAAGAATAAAAACAACAACACCTTTTAAAAAAAATTATTTGAGAGAGAGAGAAAGAGAAAGAGGAGAAAGAAACATCGATTTGTTGTTCCATGCATTTATGCATTCATTGCTTGTTTCTTGTATGTGCCCTGACAGGGGAATGAATCCACAACCTTGGCATATTGGGATGATGCTCTAAACATCTGAGCTACCCAACCAGGGCTAGACTGAAATTTTTTAATAATGAAAAGTCATTTTGTATATGAACTTTATACAAACTGAAGGGACTTTGCTGGTACGCCTTGGATAAAATATGGAATACATTTAGAATTCATGGTGATTTCTAGAAAATTTGGTATGTGTATTTTGCATTGTGTCATCCTTCTTTCCCTATTTACAAAGGTTATATCTGGAGGGAATATCAGGAGTTTGGGGGAAGCTTAGGGAATGAAATTAGATAGGGGTTTAGTGTTCTGTTGGCCAACATTTCAGTCTGTGATTCAATCAGAGACACAGAACCAGTAAAAGTTACATTGAGATTAATTGCATAGAATTGGTTCATGCAATTGTCAGTAAAGGCAAACTGGGACCCTCAGGAAGCAGCTGAGGCTACTTCTTGAGAATTTCTTCAAGAATACTCAGCCTAACCCGTAAAGCTTTTCAGTGGATTGGATCAGGCCCACCCAGATTATCTGGCACAGTCACTCTCACTTATAGTCAACTGAGAATGGACTTTTAGGGCATCTGTAAAATAGCAACACCTAGATCAGTGTTTGGTTCCATAACTGGATGCTGTATTCTTGCAAAATTGACACATAAAACTGACCATACCAGACAGCTATGATTATTTTTTAAATGCACAGCTGAGAAATTCTAGAGTGACAATGATTTATTCCCTCAGTTGTTCCACACGTACCTCTCTATGTCAGCATAGACAGGTATAATTGACCTGTTCAAGGTGTTGAGGCTTTCTTTCTCATAACTCTTCATTTCTGGCGTCAGATCGCCAAATAAAATATCATTTTATATGGTTGTAGCAATGGCAATTTAAATGAATCCAGAAGATCAGATTTACTCAGGAAGATAAGTCAAAGACAAAATTGTTCCCGTCTCTGTTGCTTCAAAAAATAAAAATAAAAAAAGTCGATACCTTTATTCCACATTTTAACCAAGATGATCTATGTGCACCAGAATATAACATTATTAACTTATTATTGGCTCAAAGTTCTGCCTAAAGGGAAGCATCTCTATTGATCTGAATAAGAACGTCCTATATGCATAACCTTAGGAAAACTGCAAAATAGTCTGTCACTCCAACAACATTATTTTGCAGTTTATTTTTCTCTCTTACAATTGAATCAAATCCCATCAACGTGCAAAGTCAAAGAAAAGTTAAAGAAACCCAGCGAAAACCAGTTGAAAGGATAATTTTTATAGAATTGTATACAAATGAAATAATACATACACTTTATTTCAAAGCCAATATGTTTCCAATACGTTATTTTCCCACCAGTGAAGGATCAAACTTCTCTAAAATACTAAGTCACTAAATGGCAGCTGGAATCTAAGCTGTTGCTTTTTCCTACAATTTACCAAAACCAGCCACTGAGTGGTTTTTATGACAGTTGTGTAATGTTGCAAAGTGTTAGTGGGCTAGCAATGTCATGGCCATTTCAACCTTTGTCTCCTATCTTCAGTTCTCTTAAAGAAAATGATGACTGTTTTCCTCTTGGTATTGGATCTGGAATTCAGGCTAAATATATTCTCTTCTATATAGTTAGATAAGTAATATTTAAAAATGGTTATCTCCAAATTAGTTTATGATATAAATTAAGGGAAAATGCCATTAATATCAAGTGCTTACCACAGACATTTATGTGTGTGTGTGTGTGTGTGTGTGTGCACATTCAATCCACCCCCAAACATTGTAAGTTATATGTCACTATTTCCACTTTATCACTGAAGAAACAACTTTATAAGGGTTAATTAACTCACTAAAGGAAAAACAGTAAATACAGTGTTGAGAGTCCAAACCAAGATTAAAGTCTAGGCTTATATGCCTCTAGACATCATGTATTTTTGGCCAAATGTTAAAAAATGAATGAAGGGAAAGAGAAAGGGAAGGAGGGAAGAAGGAAGGAGAGGGAGGGAGGGAGATAAGGAAGGAGGGAGAGAAGGAAGGAAGGAGGGAGGGAGGGAGGGAGGGAGGGAGGAGAGAAAAGAGAAAATGGGGCTGGCTGCCTAATAAGCTAATCAGTTTAGAGATTTTTCATTTTTTCTAGACTGAAGAGTTACCATGTGCTTTCAGCATAATTAAAATGAAGGGTGAGGCATTTTTGTTAAGCAATAGGCCAGAAGAGACTTTTATAAAAGACTCATTTTGAAATACTATCTTTTCCCCTACAATATTCCCAATTTGGCCTTGATAAGTATATTTTTGAAAATATGGTTTAGATGACAGTATTATTTTTGGAACCGTATTGAAAAACATTTGATGTGAAAGAAATAGAAAACATACCTTTCTTTCTATAGAGTACTTGACTTTCATGTTTTTTAATATCAAGGTATTTCAAAGAGAGCAACTGCATTGTATATTGATGAAATAGAAAAATGTTGCAAAAGGTTATCCACTTCCATTCCGACATAAGATATGAAAAAAAAAATGTTGATGTTTTCTTTTTTCCTTTTTTTTATCTTTTCAGAAGAAACTTGAATACAGAAGCCTAATACATTCAACCTGCCCAATGCTGCATTCTTACCTCAGCAATTTGCTATTGACAGCTTGTTCAGAAATCATATTAGAATGAGGAAGGAGGGGGCTAGGTCTGCCAGTGGATGATAGTGCCCTGGGGGCAGGCCTAGGACACTGACATAATATCTGTAGAGATGTATTCTCTTGGAGAGATCATTGCTTTCTATCAAAGGAATAAAGTAACTATGTTTGCTCTCATAAGGGGGAGGTAGAGAGGACAGGAGAGATGTCTCCATGCTGGGTAACAGAAGGGAGAGGGGACTTAGTATGCAGAGTGCGGGTGAGGGGAGGAGAAGGGGACATGGGTAGGAAGTAGATGTCAGAAGGAACATGGGATCCAGCCGGTGTGGCACAGTAGTTGAGCATTGACCTATGGATCAGGAGGTCATGTTTCAATTCCAGGTCAGGTCAAGTTGTGAGCTTGATCCCTGGTAGTGGGTGTGCAAGAGGCAGCTGATCAATGATTCTCTCTCATCATTGATGTTTCTATTTCTCTCTCCCTGTCCCTTCCTCTATGAAAGCAATAAAAATACATTAAAAAAAGGAACCTGGGAAGATACAGGCCACTCTGTGGTACTGTCCAGCGAAACTGTTGATTATATTTAGTTTTTCATAATTTTTATAAAATTGTATTAGCCCAAATGTTAAAATCAATCCATCTTCCTTCTTAGAAGGCGGCCATCTAAAGGTCTCTAGAAACCAAAAAGAAATGTGTTTATTCTGTTTCATTTCAAAACATCAAAATGGTGATCAAATCAACAGAATTAAGGGGACCAATATTATGAGATGTTCAAGTCTACTAAAGAAGCTTAGTGCATAATCACAGACAGTAGAGGTTTCAGCTCTACTAATAGCAGTTATGAGTTTGCCTAAAGAGAACTGGTATAATAATTTATAAAGTTTTAAGGTAAAAATAGGAAGTGTTAATGAAATCATATCAACCAAGGCAGGGAAGTACACACCTGTGTTCTTTCCAAATGAGTAGTCACATAAACTTCACAAACAACTACAATTTTGGAATTACCAAACTAATAAAAGCCAGCCAAAAAATGAGTTAATATACTATGTACTTTTAAAATTAATATTTGGCTTTGGGGTGTTTTAAAATAATGTTTTTAGATATGAGTATAACCAATATCTAAAAATACACTGGAAACATGATAATGAAGTTACAAGATATTCAGTGACAATGACTGGTTTTCTTTCTTCTATTCATAGACAATCTATTCTTTTTCTTTCTTCCATGTTTGGAATAAATATTGTTCATATTAAGCAAAACACCCACCCATATAAATATATATATATATAATTTTTATCCATTGGGGTATGTAACAGTGCATAGTTCCAACAGATTTCCATTATATGCAACACAGAATTCTGGAAAATAACACTGTCCAGAGCTCATTGGAAATACAAACAAATCAAACTACTTACATGAAATACGGGTTTGTTCTTAAATTTGAAAATAGCATTTGTGGGGAAAATAATCAAGCTTCAAACAACTAAAAGTTGACTGTTACTAAATTGTTAACTACAAGTGAATTGGAGGTTAAAAGTGACAGAGGCAGGAGAAAATAAAATTAAATGTAACTTGATATCATACTGCTGAAACCAGAGTATTTTACTGAGAACAGATACATATTCGGTGTTAGGGATTGATTTTATTCAAATATGGGAGATAAAGATCTATGGCAACACAAACAAAAATATGAATAAAAACTCACCTGGGATAAAACAGTCTAGAAATATATAACCATTTTTAAAAGATAAACTAGAATTTTCAGTACCACTCAGTATTGCTGTTGTACTATTTTGACTATCATCTCAACATAGAGACAATGCAATTCAAATAACATGTATAGAACATGTGCGGACATGGTTTAGAGACATAAAAAACAACCATGATCTGAGGAGGACAAATACAATTGGGGATATATATGTAGGAGAAAGGTCTATAAAAATGAGTGCTTGAGAAAACAACAAAAAAATGTTGAACTGCCTTGGAAATTTCATTGTTAATGAGAAAATAGAAAAACAAAGAAATTGGGCTTCACTTATATGAGAGAGGATTTAGCAGAGATTTTATCTAAACCGGATAGTGTAGATGAAATGGCTAAAGGTTTCAAAGGGGAAAGGAACTTAGCGCACCTCATGCAATTCTGGAGGCTGAAATTACATCACATAGGAAAGTTCTTGAAAGCTGTCTCTCAAGATACCTGACATTACCTCTAATGAGTTTTCTGCTGTTCAAAGTCAGATTCTTTTGACAGAACTTGATCTATCAGCACACTCCACTTTGAACTCAAATATATCAGAATTTGCAAGATTGAGCTCTGCAATCAAAATGTCGCTGTATTAATTTAAAATGAGAAGAGCAATTGCTGAAGGAATAGGATGGTCTGGCTGGTACATTCTAAGCAGGCAAGATGTGTGGAGAGCCAAATTACACACCAGGATGCCAGTGCATCAATTTATAATGAAAAAATATATAATGCTGGAGGGACTGGGGACTCATTCTCCACCCTGCCAAATCTCTCCCTGTAGGCTGACCATACGGGGTGCCAAATTAGAATTAGATGCCTGCTTCTTGAGCATGGAATCGGAACACCACGAGCAGATGATGGTTTTGGAGTTAAAGGGAATAGACTCTTTGGACCATGATGCCCTCTTTGTTTGGAAGTAGTTGGATACAAAGTACATCTTGCTTCCTCTGCTTTGGCCTCCACATTGACCTGTCTTTCCAGCTTCCTCCTGACCCCATCCTTTATTATTTAGCTCTGTTAATATTATCAGGTTACAGTGGAGTTTTGCTGGCTTGGGAGCCATTTAGTCCCTTTGTGCTAATTTTGTTCCAGTCCTTTCAGTAAGTGTTGATATTTTAGTTTAACTTGCAGAGGACACTTTTATTTTTAAAATACTTCAGCCCTGGCCAGGTGGCTCAGTTAGTTGGATTATTATCCCGTACATCAAAGGGTTGTGGGTTTGATTCCAAGTCAGAACACATACCTAGGTTGTGGGTTCAATCCCAGGTTGGGGTGCATACCAGAGACAACTGTTCAATGTTTCTCTCTCACATTGATGTCTCTCTCCCCTGCCCCGATCTTCTATCTCTAAAAACATCAATAAACATATCCTCCAGTGAGGATTAATTAATAAATAAATAACATACAATACTTGAGTGAGTCCCTCACGACCCCAACACTGATGACCTAGGACAGTGGTCAGCAAACTGCGGCTCGTGAGCCGCGGTTTGCCGCTCTGTTGACTAATGAGTTTACCGACCATTGACCTAGACTCTGGATTCCAATAATTACAGACTGTTGTTCCTTGTTATTAAGCCCCTATCCCAGTGGTCAGCAAACTTATTAGTCAACAGAGCGGCAAACCACAGCTCGCAAGCCGCATGTGGCTTGCGAGCCGCAGTTTGCCGACCACTGACCTAGGACAACAGATAACAGAGACAATTACTTGAAGTTCTTTCCAATCCTATATTTTTGTGGGGGAAAAATGTTTCTAGTGCTATACTATTACACACAGGTATCTGAATTTCCTTTCCAGAGAATAGGAAAGACAATGAAAACTTTATAGATTTAGAAGAGGGAGGCCTCCATATAACTAAATCTTTCATGTTTTGTTTTGTGGTGTGTTTTTGTGTGTGTGTTTTTTTCAGTTCTGAAAAGGGAAAAAATGATAGATATTTGTATTCACTTCCAGGAAACTTGAATTTTGGTTTCCCAGGGGACTGAATGAAATACTTATGCAGATGTAATAGTTTGCTTCTTAGTAGCTTTTATAGGTATTTTGATCGCTTTCTTCACATTACAGCCTCCAATTTGGAATGGGCTGTAAAAGGAAGAAATTTGCTCAGAAAAAGAAAAAAATCTTATGTGAAACCATTTACTTCCTGGAAGCTTTTGTAGATAACAAATACTAGAAGATGAGAAACCATTGGGGTAAATAAATCTTATTATCTATCTGTGTGTTATTGTTGAAAATACTAAATGCAAGCCATGTGTTTCAGATGAAACTCCACTGGAAAGCTATCATATAATAGAAAAAAAGATAATGCAAAAGCAACACAAATGGCAGAGACTGAGAGTTATACAATAATTTATAGCCAGATATAGTGAGTTTAAGATTGACAGTAGATTTACTCTTGGGAAGGAAAAGGAGACAACACAATGTTAATTTAAAGAACTTCAGGAACCTACCAAGATGTTGCCTAATGAGGTGATGTGATAAGAAGTATTACTTGGTGCTATATTTGCATAATGCCTTTTTTCTCCTGAAGAGATTGCTTTGGAAGAATAACAGAGAAAATGAAGTGAGGTAGAAAACAAAATAACCAAACACAAATATTGTCTCAATGTTTCCAAATAATAAAAATAACTTCCTACCCTCAGATTCATTCTTTCTCCTGAGAGCCTGCCTCGACGTTCTCAGAATGTAAAATGATACTTTAATTAATACTTTGGGATTTCAATTTCTTTATAACTGTGCCACTAAGGTACATAATATTCATCTCTATTTCTGAATCATGCAAAGCGGTGGTTGTATGAGTCCTGCCCTGTTACTCAGCACCAGACGAACTCCCATAATCAGCTTTAATTGATACACAAACTGTTATGGTAAATACGCCAGCCTTTAACTAGATTGTTCAAAGAAGTCTGTCTTTTGGCATTTATTCCGTTTATTTTGTACTTTTATTTTTTTCTTTTATTGGGAGAACTTTCTCTTCCTGTATGTACCTGGTTTCTGAGCAACTCTGCTTATGCAAAGAGAAAAAGTTTTAGATTGCTCTGAGGTGCCAGAACCCTCATGCCCCTTCCCGCCCCCACCCCCACCCCGCAACAAACATACACATTAACACAGAAGTGCTTATCTCCAGACTCCTGTGTTCCAGGTGCTGCTGTCCTGGTTGCGGTTGTGATATACTTACTATAAACCTGTTTCTTGATGATGTTTGTGTCAATCCTAGGTCCCTTCTCTGCCCTGGGCCCTCCCCACCTCTCCCAGCCATATCGGATGTATAATGCTCCGGTTAATTGAGCCCCAAACTCCTATAATTTTATATTTGATATCACTTTCTTTCTCTAACTCCTCTTTTCTAACATTCTTGCATTTTTACTTGAAGCCATATACAGGTGTCCCAAAAAATGTATACACACTATGAATGATTATAAAGTCGCTGTTTATTAACATACAGTTCATTTTCAAAATTTAAAAGAATCTAGAGGAATGAATAATTTTTTTTGGTCAATGCCTGTTTTCAAATTGATGACCTTCTGGTCCAGGCACTGCTGATAACAAAGCAATGGAATAGCAAACCTTAAGAATAATTTCTTCGGTATTTGTGTACCCTCTATTTGTTGACTGTTGCTGGTCTTGTACCATAAACTATCTTTTAAAATCCAGTGGTAATTTAGGATATATTTTTTTAATTATGTTTTTATTGATGATAGACAGGAAGGGAGAAGGGGAAAGAGACGGGCTGCCTTCTGTACAGGGGATTGAGCCTGGAGCCCCAGGCATGTGCCCTGACCAGGAATTGAACTGGTAACCTCTTGGTTTCTGGGTCGATGCTCAACCACTGAGCCACACCAGCAGAGCAGGATAAATTTTCTTTGTTCAAAGCTTGGTGTGGATTCATCCATTATTTCAAATCTGTTATATCTGAAAAGGAGTTAAAACTAAGTGAGTTATCAGCTATTAAACTCTATATACATTTTTTGGGGGGACACCCTATATTTTGGTTATTTTTTAGTGTTGCCAATTTAATCTCAAACACAGGTATAGAGAATAGATGGAATTGTATATAACATTTACCTTTGCTTGAAAATCTTTTGATAGGTTTTTCTTAAAAACCTTCAGTAGTAAGAATCTAGTGTGGTGTGTGCTACTGCTGGGCTTCAGATAAAATTCTTCTGCTCTGACCTTCCAAATTCAGCCCTTAGCTCTGGTGACTGCTTCTTCATATGAGCACTTTCTGGTCTACAGCCTGTGCCGTGAGATGACACTACCCTAATAAAAGGTTTGACTTCTGTCTCAGTAACCACAACCCTTTGTCCTTTCCATCTATATCACTAAGTGGTCCATCCGCCTAACTTCTCAGGAGGTACGCTTGAATCTTGGAGCTCTTGTAGGCTTGCAAGAAAGACCAGTTCTTTCTCAGAAAATTCAATACCAATTTTTAATTTATATCCTAATAATACCCAGGTCATACATATGTTAATTAAATACACAAACCCCCAAATCTGATTTCTTTAATATAAACTCAATATCAGACACTTTTTCCAATAAAGAGCTTCCATTCCTCAAGGAATCCCATGTCTTTTACAAACAACATCCCAGGTTCTGCATCTCCATCACTGTCCAGGGGGTGACATCCCAGCCTCGTCAGGAGTCATTTAGCCCTCAGATGGTTTGGCACAGTCCCTACACCTGCTCCCACATCGAGGGACTGGTTAACAGTGCATTGCAGCTCTTGGCAAGACAGCAGGAAATAAAATTAAGGTGTAAGGGTTAGGCAGGAAATGCAGATAAAATGACTTGGGAAATGTAGCTAAGAAAGATATAATTACCTAACTTATAATTAGCCCAGAACATCAGGCCTTCCATCCCTAAAGGCTTATTTTTTTTTTTTTGCAAAGAGATAAGTGATGCCATCAAGAAGCAGATGGGACTTGTATGCATGTAGGTGAGTAATGGACATTTCTTACCTCAAGAATAGCCTGCTCAGAATTTGGTTATAGGATTTTCTATTGACGATAAATCATTAGCTTAATAGCTCATTATTTCTATGCCTTCCATTGCTTTGGGCTAATGCAAGTATTGCATTCTTTTAAAATGTTCTGGAAAATTTCAGTAACAACTCTATAAGCCTCTTTGCTTCTCTCATCTTATCACCTAAAACTACCTAGTAAGTTAATACAACCAAGGAAAGCCAACAAATTCAATCAATTTGAATATGATGGCAATAATTGGTGGTATATATATATTTTTATTTTATTCCTTAAAAATGCTCTGATACATTTGGGTTTCTAGAAAAGAGAAGATTACTCAGGTCTAGAGTGAGCTATTTGTCCATTGAGTACTCCTGCTTCAGTGGTGGCTCTTTAAGTAGCCCTGTCATCACAAGGTTGTTTAAAAGAAAAGCTTGTTATAGCTCAGTGGTTGAGCATTGATCTATGAACCAGAAGTCACAGTTCCATTCCTGGTCAGGTAACATGCCTATGTTTAGGGCTTGATCACCAGTGTGGGACTGCAGAGGAAGCTAATCAATGATTCTCTCTCATCATTGACATTTTTATTTCTCTCTCCATCTCCCTTACTCTCTGAAATAAATATAAATATATTTTAAAAAATAAAATAAAAATCAAAGTAAAATAAAGTCCTGTTGGTTCAAGGAATGTACTGTGGAGAGAGGGTGACCTGATACTAGAAGGGTTCTGGTTTCTATTTATATAATAGACAAAGTTAAATGTGATGGGAGGTCTAATTTGCTCTTTCCCTCAATCTATAATGTATAGGCTTGTGGGAAATGGGTTTCACTTGTATTTCCCTTGTGGAATGGTACCCTGGAATTATTAGGCTGTATACTGTTTGCAATTATAATCACAAAAGCAGTTTAGTTTTTAAAACCCTTTGTTTCTACCCATTCATCCATCTGCAACTTATTTTTTGTACCAATATTTCCTGAATATTGACTCTGTGTAAGTCACTTTGCTAAGTTCTGTGAAGAATAAAAATAAAGTCCAGTTTTCTGTGTCCTAAAATCTGTTTAAGGAGAAACCAAGATGGCAACATAGGTAAACACATAAACTGCTGCCTCGCACAACAATTTTAAAACTACAACTAAAAGACAAAACAGACATCATCCAGAACCACAGGAAGGCTGGCTGAGTGGAAATTCTACAACTAGAAGGAAAGAAAAAAAGCACACTGAGACTCAGAGGAGCTGCAGGAGACAGAGGTACTGAGATGCGCACGCGGAGAGGACTGGCAACTTGAGTGCGCAGCTGACTTTCTCAATCAGGAGGGAGACAAAAGCTCCCAACTGTGCTGAACTCCAGTTCCGGGTGAGACTCTGGGGACCCAGACTCATTCGGGGTGAAACTGGACTGTCTGGAAAGAGAAAAGCACACTGAGACTCAGAGGAACTGCGGAAGGCATAGGTACTGAGGCGCGGGCGTGGAGAGGGCAGGCAACTGAGTATGCTGCTGGCATTCTCAAGCAGGAGGGAGACAAAAGCTCCTGACTGCACTGAACTCCAGTTCCGGGCAAGACTCTGGGGATCCAGACTCATTGGGGAGAAACTGGACTGTCTGGCAGTGAGCGGAACTTGAGGGTGGCTTTCTCTCAGAGGTGCTTGCAGCAATTACTGTGGGACACTGAGACACAGGGGCCTATTAGGGCAGGGCTGATGGGAAACCAATGATGTCTGCTCCACCCTGAGACTCTGCCCCATCCAAGCTGAGCACAGAGGCTTTTTGCAAGTCTTGTCTCATAAGGGTGTCTCCAGCATAGAAGGTCTCCCAGCATAGACACAGCTGATCCTCACAGCCAATTGGCCTGGAGGTCAATTCCTCCCAGTGACACCAACAACAATCAAGGTTTAACTATAAGAAGACTGTGCACACAGCCTACAAAGGGGTGCACCAAGAGTGTCCACCTCAGGTGACTGGGGAGGCTGAGCCACTGGGCCCTATAGGACATCTAGCACACAAAGCCACTCTATCAACTCAGGGAAGCACCCAAAATGCAGAGACAAAGAAACAGATCACAAATGAAAGAAATGGAGGAAAGCAAATGACTGGATATAGAGTTCAAAACCACGGTTATAAGGTTTTTCAAGAATTTTCTAGAAAAGGCCAATAAATTTAGTGAGACCCTCGAGGATATGAAAAAGTACCAGCTAGAAATTAAGTATACACTGACTGAGATAAAAAATATTATACAAAGATCTAACAGCAGACTAGAGGATTGCAAGAATCAAGTCAAAGATTTGAAATACAAAGAAGCAAAAAACACTCAACCAGAAAAGCAAAAAGAAAAAAAGAATCCAAAAATATGAAGATTATGTAAGGAGCCTCTGGGACAACTTCAAGCGTACCAACATCAGAATCATGGGGGTGCCAGAGAAGAGAGAGAGCAAGATACTGAAAACCTATTTGAAGAAATAATGACAGAAAACTTCTCCCACCTGGTGAAAGAAATAGACTTACAAGTCCAGGAAGCGCACAGAACCCCAATTAAAAGGAATCCAAAGAGGACCACACCAAGACATATCATAATTAAAATGGCAAGAGCAAAAGACAAAGAGAATATTAAAAGCAGCAAGTGAAAAACAGTTAGTTACCTACCAGGAAGCACCCATATGACTGTCAGCTGATTTCTCAACAGAAACTATGCAGGGCAGAAGGGAGTGGCAAGAAATATTCAAAGTGATGAATAACAAGAACCTACAACCAAGATTACTCTACCCAGCAAAGCTATCATTCAGAATTGAAGGTCAGATAAAGAGCTTCACAGATAAGAAAAAGCTAAAGGAGTTCATCACCACCAAACCAGTATTATATGAAATGTTGAAAGGAATTCTTTCAGAAGAGGAAGAAGAAGAAAAAGGTAAAGATTAAAATTATGAACAACAAATACATATCTATCAACAAGTGAATCTGAAAATCAAGTGAATAAAAAAATCTGATGAACAGAATAAACTGGTGAATATAATAGAATCAGGGACATAGAAAAGGAGTGGACTGACAATTCTCAGGGGGAAAGGGGTGTGGCAGGTGCAGGAAGAGACGGCAAAAATCGTACACCTATGGATGAGGACAGTGCGGCGGGGCAGGGGGGAGGGCAGAGGATGGGGTGGGAACCAGGTGGAGGGGAGCTATGAGGGGGAAAAGAGGAACAATCTGAACAATAAAGATTTATTAATTTTTTTTAAAAATCTGTTTAAGCACTAAAACATTAGCAGAGTTTTAAATAAAATTTTCCATTTTATATGAGGTGAAAATGCAGAGTAGTGAAATAATTGAAAACAATGGTTCTTATCTTATCCTATATAATAAAAGTCTAATATGCAAATTGTCTCCTCAGGAATTTGACTGGGAGTTCAACTGCTCACTATGATGTGCGCTGACCATCAGGGGGGGCGGTGTGGAATGAAGGAAGGCCCCGGCTGGCAGCCGGGGAAAGGAAGGCCCTGATCAGCCCTGATTGCTGGCCAGACCTAGGGACCCTACCCATGCACAAATTTTGTGCACTGGGCCTCTAGTAATATAATACAGAGGTAATATGCAAATTGACTAACACTCCAACACACAAGATGGCTGCCACAAGATGGTCAGCAGGGAAGGGCAGTTGTGGGCAATCAGGCCAGAAGGGGAGAACAGTTGTGGGTGACCAGGCCAGCAGGGGAGGGCAGTTTGGGAGGACCAGGCCTACAGGAGAGGGCAGTTAGGGGTGACCAGGCTGGCAAGGGAGGGAAGTTAGGGGCAATCGGGCTGGCAGGGGAGCAATTAGGCGTCAATCTGGCTGGCAAGAGAGTGGTTAGGGGTGATCAGGCTGGCAGGCAGGTGAGCGGTTAGGAGCCAGCAGTCCTGGATTGTGAGAGGGATTGTCCAACTGCCCATTTACAGTCAGACATCCCTCAAAGGGTCCCAGATTGGAGAGGGTGCAGGCTGGGCTGAGGGACACCCCCCCCCCCATGCACGAATTTTGTGCACTGGGCCTCTATGATAATCATATATACAAATATATAAATTTATATATATATAATTTATAGGGATATAATTTTAGAAGTAGTAAACATGATTTCCCATAATGACTTCTTTAATGGGAACAAGCAAAATGTCTTAATGCTTATAAACGATTTGGAAGATGTCTGTTTGTAAACCAATCAGTTAGGATAGTTATTCATTTTTGGAATACAAGGAGGAAACAAAAACAAAAACCTTGTGAGTTAGATTGGGGCTTCCTAGCCTTGTTTTGATCAAGAATGTTAGCTCCATTAGAAACGTGTCCCAGCATTTAGAAGTGTGCCTGGCACATGAGAATAAACTTTATTATAATAACCATTAGGATGATTGAAAATCAAACACAGAAGACATGTAAGCATCCCTATGCAGGGATATGATATAACTTTTCCTTTCAAAATAAACTGTCTCCTAGATTTTAGGAGGTTTTATTTCATTTTATAATATAAGTAGTTTCATTTTAATCATTGTCATTGTAAAACCCTATTTATCTTTAAGTGAGTTTCACCAAGTAAGAGCCTTACATTTCTCTTAAATGCATTTCTGGCCAAGAAACATTACTAAGTGATTTGAGGACATCCACTGGCATGGAGAAGAAAATGTTGTATTTGGGTATTTGTCTGTGATAGTAGGGATAGAACAGGGAGAGGTTAAAACAAAAAGAATTGTCTTTTGCGGGGAGAAGAGGATGAGAAATGTATTTCTTTTCACCCCAGAATAACATTTCACCTGCTTCTTAACCTGCCACTGGGTCTGCAAACTCACATAATGTGAAAAATCTGTCTCATGAATGTGTAGTCTTGCTATCTTTGCATCCCTTTGGTTTTTCTACCATAATTGTAAGATTTATCATCAGAATCCAGATTCTCCTTCAAGATAATGCTGAGCTTCAGCTAGATCAGGAGATGAGGCATTCTGACATGTTACTTTCCTCTTTACTGATAGAGCAGGGCTCCTGTTCTTTGATTACCATGAAATCTCTTTGGACCTGGGCTGCTAATAGGAATGGCTTCCCATCATGCTGAGGATGAAAACCAGTATTTTTATCTTGACTTTCCATGGTCTTTCAGAGTCTGGCTCCTGATTATGTCTCTGACCTCATCTGTTGTTCTTGCTGTTGCTTGCATAGCTAGGAGCCAAAAAGCAGGAATTCTGATCTGGTTCTGGGCTCTAACCCCAGTGCTTTTAGTCAACACACTACAGTGTCATTGCAGGTTCCTCACCTGCTCACATACAGTGTACGCACCAGGAGGCCCACAGGTCTAACTGCAATCCTGTCTGCAACCTCAAACCAGCAATCTTCTTGAAGCCCAATTTTGTTATAGTATAATATTCATAGGGATATGTGTAAAAATCATAGTCACAAAGCATCAGTACTTTTCACAAAGTAAATACACCCAGGTCACCAGGACCCAGACCAAGAAATAAAATATTGCCGTGCCCCAGCAGACCCCTGGCCACCCCCAGAATCTGCTTTCCCCCGGGAGAACACTGTCCTGACTTTTGAAACCGCAGATGTGGTTTTCTGTTTTTGAACTCCATATAAGAGTACAATATGTACTTTTTTGTGTCAGGCTTCCTTTGCCCAATGTTGAATTTGGGAGATTCATCTGTGTTGACGGTATTCTCATTTCTCATTCCTGTGTATGTGAGTGGACTACAGCTGGGTTTCTGTTTTACGATAGATGGACATTTGGGTTGTTTCCAACTTGGAGATGATCCACATAGCACTGCCATGAACAATGTGTGTATGTCTTCTGGTGAGTACATACATATATACACTCCATGAGAGAGATGTCTAGATTCTAGATTTTGACATATGTGTGTGTTCAGCTTTTACTAGGGCTGCAGGTTTTTCAAAGTAATTCTACCAGCAAGTATATGAGAGTTCCCGTGACTTGTATCCCTGCCAATATTTGTAAGTGTGTCTATATCATTTTAGCCATTCTCCTGGATACATAGTGATACCAGCCAGCTCTTTAAAAAAAACAAAAAACATCTTTTCTTAAAATAACTAATTCATGTTAACTTTATGAAACAAAGGATGAAACTCAGATAAACAAAGGCGAAGCATTAATTAAGTTTAGCAAAGCAAACAGAGATGAGATATTAAAAATCACCTGCAGTTCACCACTCAGAGATAATGTTACTCTTAGACTTGTTCTGTATTTATGCTTTATAATACAGAAAACAAGGTTACACTTAGCTTTGTGTTACTTAATTTAACAAAAATGCAATGAAAAACTTTCATTAGAGATAAATATATTTCTGCAACATTAATTTTTTGGTTTGTTTGTTTTGTTTGTTAATCTTCATCCAAGGACATTTTTTCCATTAATTTTTAGAGAGAGTGGAAGTGATGGTGAGACACAGAGAGAGAAACATGGATGTGAGAGAAACACATCTTTCACATTGAAATCATCACTTTTAAAGCATTTAAACCAGCATTCACAAGCATCTTGAGATGGAGCATGTTCACCATCAGCTTCCTGAAGTATTCAGCAGCACTTTTCTTCAAAATAAAGTAATGAATTAAAACTTCCTGCAAATGTTTTTGTTGTTTTTTTTTTTTTTTTGGCATGAAATTCAACATTTTTAAGCGTAAAAGTATCTATGATGTTAACACCTTCAGCAAATTTGACATAAGAAGTTTTGAAGCTTACTGCCAGTACAACAAAATAGTGTACATATAAAATTGCATATATATCAACATATGTATAACTCCATCTAGTGGAAAAAATCCGCATTATTAACCAGTACACCTAGTATTGGTTGCCTCCCACACACACCCCTATCAGGGCTGGGGACGGAGCCTACAACCCAGGTACATACCCTTGGCTGGAACTCAACCTGCGACCCTTCAGTCCACAAGCCGATGCTCTAATCACTGAGCAAAACCGGCTAAGGCTGTAAATTGAATTTTAATGTCCATTAGTGTTAAAATTAACATATTGTGACCATATCTTTGCATAGGTCTCTCATTCATTAATTTTTTAAAAATAAAATCCTAACATGGAATTGCTGAGTCAAAGCTATGTCCTTTGTTCAGGTTTTTGAAGGATGTTGGTCCAATACTATTGTACTCCACCCCGCCATATGCTGTCAGCCTCCTGCATCTTTGCACATGCTGGCTGTGAGAATTCTTATTTAGGTCAGTGTGACACTATTTTATCAGTAGGCTTTACTGTTCAGGAAGCAATGACTGCAATTTAATTTGCACTCAGCTTGTCTAACTGGAGAGTGTATCTGGGGATTGGGGCACATCTCCATCTTTTTGCTTCCTGTTAGCATCACCATTGAACATTTCTAGGATTCATCTATTAGGCTCATTCATTCTTCTCTTAGACCAGTCTCACTTCAGAGTTTGGACTCTGCCCCCAAGATTTCCTTAAAGCTACAAGCTAGACTGTGTTCTCCCCTCTAACTCTATCTCCTTTTCTAACATACATCAGCTCTTCAGGAAGCAGCAGTAATGACAGGTAACCTAGGATCTTGTTTATTACACTCTTCCAGAAAGCTGGGAGTTTCGATTATCCCTGGATCCCGTCTTTTAGAGGTGGCATTAATCTTTTTTTATCTCTCTTTCTCCATTGGTAGTTCTTTTGTTATGAATAGCTTCTGACTAAAGTAAAGGAAGTAACCTGTAAAATCTATGGGATGGCGTGCTACTCCATATAGAAAGATATGAAACAGTAATTATGAATCTTCTGGAGTTTATTTTCCCCTACATTCTTGGGTCCATGTGGCCCAAACCCCTCCTCCCACCTGAATACACAGCAACAGCGATAAAGAGGAGGCTTGAGGCCCAGGTCCCAGTGCAGAAGGTGTGAGAGTGCTCCTTGATGATTTCCTGTGTGTCTGGAACAAATGCCTCAGCCACAGGACAATGATAGTAAGGGAACCAGGGCGAGGTGGGCACAGACATCTCACCTGACCTCCCGAGCAAGGCCGCAGTTCTTAGAACTGCTGAGAAAATGGTCCCTAAGCTATAACTACAGGCTCAGAAGCTTCATTTTTCAAGCTGTATCTCATGAAAAGTGAATGGCCAGTGATGTTCACTGGAGAAAAAATTACTACGTTGATTTACCTTATGCCTTCTAATAAACGTTTGAAATTCCTAAAAGTAGGATGCAATATAGAATGTTTCCCAAATTGTTTACATAGAATAGCTAATAGGAATGTGTAGAACACTCATGTTCATTGCATGACATGGTGTGTGAAGCTCAAGTCTGGAGATGTTTTGTGGGCTTCTCAAATACTCCATCCTCAAGGCCAATGCTGTCCTCATTAATTAGACCAAGTCCCCACTTAAGGGAAGGCCAATTTGAATGGGATGACCCCAAAGTACATGGGGCAGTGTGAACTTGCACCAGGAGATGGACTATACCCAGTGGTCTGCAAACTCATTAGTCAACAGAGCCAAATATCAACAATACAACGATTAAAATTTCTTTTGAGAGCCAAATTTTTTAAACTTAAACTTCTTCTAACGCCACTTCTTCAAAATAGACTCGCCCAGGCCATGGTATTTTGTGGAAGAGCCACACTCAAGTGGCCAAAGAGCCACTTGTGGCTCGCGAGCCGCAGTTTGCCGACCACGGGACTATACCTGTTTATAGAACTGTCTGTTCAGTCTTCCCCTCATGAGCTCTTGCAGATGTTGTTGTTGTTTTTTAAAGGGGCTGCTTTTTCCAAAATTAAGGGAAGCCCTTTGCGATTGTATCTCCCTTTTGTAGAGAATTCTTTAGAGAATTAAATATCAGACTGAGGCAAATAAATGCTGGTTTCTACTCTCAAGAGATGTTTCCCTTTAAAGTCATACTTTAAAGTGTCAGAATTAAATCATTACAGTGAATCCTGAGCTTTAAGTTGAGCTAAATTCCTAGGCAAGGTGATGTAAATTGAAATTATATGTCAAATCAGATTTTTTTATAGGAAAACTTGTATTATGGAGAGTTACAGTCCTGACCCTGATCCTGATATGCCAAAGTTAACAGGAATTGCCATAAATGCTCAACTAATCAAATATAAACAATACACACGTACCCTGCTAAACTTTCTAAATTTGAATTATTTATATAGGATGGCAAACAGTTACAGAAAATGATATTTAACATGATTCAGTATCAGAGGCTTTTATATAAAAATCTTAGCTTCCTTATAATTTCTAGTCTCCCCCCCCCCCCCCCTTTTTAAGGTGATTATATGACAAAGCAATTAGCATAGCAGGGAATAACTTTTAGAAGATTCATGGAATTCAGAAAATGTTTCTTGGGAAAATTTGAACTGACTTCTCAGCAGGCACTTTGGAGAGATGTAAAGCTATTAAATGACTTTTTGAGAAAGTTAGCCATGGAGCTGCCTTTCTAAAGAATATTATATTTATTTCCATGATAAAATATAGGTATGACACATACCACATTTTTAGGTGATCTTCAGACTTCAAAACATCACCTTCCTGGGGGGATCTTCTTTCATGGGGGGATCTTCACAGGC
Organism: Corynorhinus townsendii; assembly: GCA_026230045.1. Classification (NCBI taxonomy): domain Eukaryota; kingdom Metazoa; phylum Chordata; class Mammalia; order Chiroptera; family Vespertilionidae; genus Corynorhinus; species Corynorhinus townsendii. The sequence goes on from JAPDVU010000004.1 coordinate 137,070,289, forward strand.
TGTGGTACGTCTACAGTGGAACCTGCTGTTTTTAAAGGTACCACCATGGCTGCAATTCACAAGGCCATTCTTATCTGCATTGATTTTTTTAATGTATTTATTTATTGATTGATTGATTAAGGTATTACATATGTGTCATTATTCCCCCCATTGCTCCCACCCCCCCACTCATGCCCTCACCCCCCTAATGTCTGTGTCCATTGGTTATGCTTAAATGCATGCAAAAAGTCTTTTGGTTGATCTCTCCCCTTTTCCCCACTCTCCCTTGCCTTCCCTCTGAGGTTTTAAAAAATATTTTTTGACTCTTGACAATGTTGCTGCTTCTGTTTCAAAAAAAAATCTCATAGCTTTGGTTAGAATGCAGCTGCATTCAAAGCTGCCCAAAGCCCAGTTTGATCCTGAGTTCACAGAAGCAAAAGTATTTCCATTTCAGCAGACGTTCTGCACTTGGCTTATAACAATGGACAGGAACCATCACTAGAGGCAGCATTTAATTTTTCTCTATCATGGGGAAACATAATAGGAAGAAGATTCCCATTCCAGACTAGAATCCATGGATTTCAGTCTACTGCCCATTTGCCAATAACCATCAATGTTAAAAAAAAACAAAGCAAGTGGCATAAGTCTACAGTTTCTGTTATTCCATAAATTCCACATGAGTTATGACTTGTACAGCCAAATGACTGCTCTGCTACAGTTCTGTTGTTGAGATTGTCTTTCTGGAAGGAAAGAGGGAGGTTGTGGGAGGGTGGGAGCTAATTGAAGCTAATTACCATGTAACTGAGTATCACTCGGGTTCTGATTGCTGCACTATCTATTACATATGCTATCTTATTTAATCCTTGCAACATTCTTGTTCCCATTTTTCAGCCCAGTGAAAAATGAGGTTCTAAGAAGTGAAGTAATTACCCATGGAGAGGGCAGATCAGCAGTTTGGATTACCTTGTAATGAAACTAAAGCTTATCCTCTTTAGTATAGTATATGCTGCCTCCTAACGATACAAGAAAAAAATAATTTCATTATTCTACAACTCCTTGCAGAAACTACTGTTAACGTCTTCTTCCCTCCCTTGGCTGCCTGTGCTATGTAGGTCCTGTTGAATCTAAATTAAATGCCTGCTTGTGATGACTGCAGCCCTAGGGAGGCATGAACCCTGGTTCCAGACCAAGTGGGAAGAATGACCAAGACTGGATTCAGGGGTAATCCATTCCCAGAGTCAGACTAATTGAAATGAGGCTATGTGTTCCATTCATAATACAAGTTTAAATGAATCATTGGGGGGAAAATAGAGGAAGGTGAAGAGATAGGAATCAAGAGAGACCTGCATTTCTTTATGACTGTCAAGTAAAAATGTAATTTGCAATATATGTGAAGTGATACAATAATCAGTTGAAGCTTTTTAAAAATCTAAATGTAATGAAATAAAATAATATACATGCCAAAATATACCTAGATACTGTTAAATGTAAACGATGGATCGTTAATAACACTGGCTGTTTGGGAGAAGCTTAATAAACAAGAGATACATTGCCGCTCTGAAGATTTACATTTATTTATTTATTTTTAATCCTGAAGGAAATTTTGAACAGTGGAAAGCATAGGCAGATAGGAAATGAATAATGCATCGGGATAATTGAGCTAGCCTGAGATGCTTAGCCTCATTCCATTGTGGGCAAATAATATGGAAGAAAAGATTTTGGTGGAAAGTTGTAGATGCTATTTAAATGCAGGAAAATTTTATTGAAAACATATCCAGTAATATCTGAATACCAAATGAAAGACTTTATAGTTTCATTTCTCCTTAGAGATTTTTTTCTAGTTGTCGTTGTGTTGTTTGGGAGAAAATTGCAGTTTAATATTTACAAACCACTTCATTTGCAAACTGCTATTACTATAGTTTCTGCCTGTGAAAATGGTTAAAGCTGCAGGCAATGAAAAGACATGGTATTAAAGTTTTTCCCTATAAAAAAGCTCTCATTTTATTGTAAAAACATGAGCAGTATAACAATACAATATTATTTAGAGAGAGGTATTCATATAAGTAGTATTTCAATGCACTGTGTTGAGTTTTTGAGATATTTCATAGCAGAAGCTCTGAGAAAACATACTTTACATAGTTGTTTAAATCCAATAGTGTTCAAGTAATTATCTACATCATAAGATCCAAAGAACTTTGCATTGGTAGTTGGAGCTTATAGATAAAATTCATTCCTTATCACAATATAAAATATAGGTTGTCATTTTTTTTCTCCTCAAATAAGCTGAGGTTAGATTTTCCCTATTTGGACTTGAGATTTTCCAATTGATACTTGAAAAAGTCCTTGGAGCATCCAATCTGTTCTTTGAAGATTTTCCTGATTTTTAGTGAGTCTTATTAAAATCATGCACCATCAGCTGTCTTCTCCTTTCCTATCAGCTATTTATCTTAGATCTTTCACCTTAAGAAATTATTCCTAATTTCTTATATTAGTCACCTAGGACTGCCACAATGATTACCAAAAATTTGGTGACTTAAAACAATAGAAATGTATTATCTCGATTCTCAGTGCCAGAAGTTGAAATTTAAGGTGTCAAGCTCCCTCTAAAGGCTCTTGGAGAAAATCCTTCCTGCCTCTTTCAGCTTCTGGTGGTTCCAGGTGTTCCTTGGCTTGTGGCCGCATCACTCCAATTTTTGTCTGCCTCCATCTTCACATGGCCTTCTCCTCCGTTTCCCTGTGTGTCTCAAATCTCTTTTCTCTTACAAGAACATCAGTCATTGGATTTACAGCCTATCCTAAATCCAGGATGGATTTATTTTGAGATCCTTTAAGTTAGTTACACCTACTGGGATCCTATCTCCAAATAAGTTCACAATCATAGGCAGGAGTGAGGATTTGAAAATGTCTTTTGAAGGGGCACAATTGAATGCATAACACAGAATTGGGAACAGACTTTGAGGTTAGGCAAAACTGGATTAGAAGCTTGACTCTGCCACTTGCATGGAAGAAGTATCTTCATGTCCATAATTCCTCAGAGCTTCGGTGTCCTCCTCTTTTTAAATCATGGGCCATGATATTGTGTGAGATACTCCATACTGTGCTGTGAGATAATAGGTATAAAGTAGTTAGCCCCTTGCCTTGTTAATAAATGGTAGTTATTGTTGTTTTAAGTTATACTGGCTTCAATTTCCATGGAGTTCCTCTTTTCATACAATAGAAATTACAAAGGAGAAAGAGAAGTTACATTTATCATGTCTGTATTGAAACACATATATATGATGACTAATTTTGCCCAGACAGTAAGATATGTTGTAAGGATCAACTGGAAATAATGTATGGAAAGTGCTGAGCACTAGTATTTAGTGTTAGCTACAATGATCTGCATTTCACTGAAACCTGCTGGTTTTACAGGGACCATGGCAACACAATAGCCTTTTCAAACCTCAGAATCCTTTAGGGCATTTGATGCAATTAATAAATGTATAGATATAATTGTGTGTCTCCAAATAAGTCATATGTATTACAAACATTGATAACTAATCGCAGTTTTATTCATCAACTGATGGTTCCTAACTTGCCCTGAATCCTGTTGTTTTTTTTTTTTTACACATACCTACCCAGGATTGCTGTAGGAATCTCCAGTTAAGTTCATAAAAACTCAGCCCTCCAAAAGTCTATAGTGCCTTCTAGCTGTCTTCTACCTATGCCTTATACCCGACTGTGGTCTCAATTGGCTTTGAAAAGGATCTGAAGATGTAATTTCTCTAGAAAATCTGTTTGGATTTCTCTCCCCAAATACTAACTGTACTAGGATTAGTTTACTAATCATTGAATGTTCTTCTTCCCTAGCGGCTATCCTCTTTGTTATTGCTTTCTTTAATGGCATGAATCAGACGTTGGCTGTATCCGAGTTGACTTTGCTATATTAATAATGTCTTTAAAATCCTCAGCTTTGTACCCTGGCCAGATAGTTCAGTTGCTTAGAGTGTCATCCTGATACACAAAGAGTGTGGGTTTGATCCCTGGTCAGGGCACATACTAGAAGCAACCATTGAATACATACATAAGTGGAACAACAAATTGATTCTCTCTCTCTCTCTCTCTCTCTCTCTCTCTCTCTCTCTCTCTCTCTCATAAAATCAAGACAATATCCTCAGCTTTGTTAAGAGTGTTTTGAGACACTACAGAATGAATGCTTCTAACTTGTAGGTAAAGGTTCTGCCTCCTTTATTGAGACAGGATCCAGCAAGATGACAGGCTAAGAGCACAGGGAATCATGTGCCTGTGGGCAGTATAGCTAACGATATTCTCCCTTCCTCCTCATATACACATTATCATTTGCATTTTAATTTTAATGTCTTTAGGACCATGAAAGCATATTTAGGTAAATGTGCTAATTAGATCTTTGTAAACAACCGTATGGTATTTTGGTTTATGAAATTTAAAGAGCAATTAAAAACACATCTAGTTTACTTCTTATGAGTGGGGGTGGGGATGGAGTCAATAAATCCTCAAAGCATCAGTGGATCTGAAGGAAGAGCTACATTAGAGATGTGCTTAACAATCTCACAGGGGACACTTAAGGAAGTCTGAGACTTTTCTTCAGAAAATCATGAGGCCAAGGGATGCTACACCTCGAGCTTGCCATCATTAAATGGAAATGTTTCAAAACCACATTTCAAACCTCTTTTCAACTAGTGTACTTACCTTAGAGGAATTTTCAAAAGAACTTTGTGGTCTGTCTGTTTTTAATAAGAATGTGTCATCCCTCCTCTGGTGACTTATCCGTTTTTCTCAGTTCCTCTGTGCAGATCAGGGTGATGTATGAGTGGAATAACTTGAGCTGACGTCGTACAGTGTGATCCATTATCTGAAAGATTTAAGGAAAGGGCTTTCTGAAAAACATAATTGAGGAAACAAATGTTTTTAGAACTATAATAAAGAATTTTTACGGTTTCAGGTCAGGAACATCCATTTTTATAATATTACATACACTAAGGAAATGGTGTGCCAATCATCCAAACAACACTTATATTTTGATTTTTCTTGGTTTTGCTTTCCCCACAGAGAAACTATTAAGCAATCATAAACAGAGAATAAAGGGATGGAAACTGCCTGAAGTTGGCTTAGAAGTTCCTTCCTAGGAGCCATTGATTGCGAGATAGATTAAAGAACTAGATTAAAAGTGGACTCAGAAAAAATGGACATCATTTTCCAAAAATATGATTGTGTTGTAAAGGTGCATTTATTTCCTCACCAATTGCTCATTGTAAGAAGGCCTAGTCTCCTGTTTTGGCCCCTGCTTCTTAGTTTGGGTCTGCCTCATGAGTACGCCCTGGTAGGCCCCATTCTGGGAACTACAGAACTCTTGGGTCCTTTTTTGTTTGTTTTTTTGTTTCAAACAAATGCCCTTGTACCTTGCTTTGGAATAATATTACTTCTTTAATGTTTACCTTGTTTAGTTGAGACATCTTTAGTTTCCAGGCCAGGATCATCATATATCAAACCAGGATTGCAAAAATACCTGAATTCAGTCAACCAAGAAAGTCTAAAAGATGTTCTCAGCTTTGCTGATTCAAATTGGTCAGCTCTGAATGTGCTAGTTTTGTTTTGTTTTTTTTTAATTCCACTGGGTATAGATTCTAAATTTTATGCATTCTTTCCTTGTTAACCCATGATCTGTCACATGTGTCCTCACTCAGATCCCCACTTCAGTTGCTTATGATCAGCCATGTAGCAGTGAGTAATATGGATATTTTTTTAGACATGCATAGAATAGATAAAAATCTGCATGACAAGTTAAGGTGGCCACATGCAGCATGTATGTGAGGAAATCATGGATGTAACCATCCTTGAGTCCAGGACCCTGCAGAACTCCATTTCTGTGTTTATTCCTTAAAAGTAGGTGAGCTCTTTGCATGTTTATATTATAACTATAGTGTTTCTACAAGGCATGGTTATAATATCCTGGGACTATCTTCTGTGGTTTGGTGGTCATGGTTTTAATCAAGAATATTAAGACATATCAGGAATGGCATTGAAAATTTTCAACCACTAGAATGTCATGGGCACTGACCATTTATAATGGACACTAGCCAAATGCTAAAGCAACATCCTGGGAGCTCCCCACCCCCCCCCCCCACCCCCGGACCCTGCCGCCAGCTAAATCTGAGACATGGAGACACTTGGGGAAGTATTTTGGGGGAGAGCCCAGTACAGTTGGTATAGGGCAGTGGTCGGCAAACCACGGCTCGCGAGCCACATGCAGCTCTTTGGCCCCTTGAGTGTGGCTCTTCCACAAAATACCATGGCCTGGGTGAGTCTATTTTGAAGAAGTGGCATTAGAAGAAGTTTAAGTTTAAAAAATTTGGCTCTCAAAAGAAATTTCAATCATTGTACTGTTGATATTTGGCTCTGTTGACTAATGAGCTTGCCAACCACTGGTATAGGGCATATGGGGACTAGATTCAGAGATCTTCAGCAATAGCCATTTACCAATTTTACCAAAGTATTTCTATATTTTAACAACTATTAGAGCCAAACCAGGATGCATTCACTAAATATCAGCCATAGACCATGTAAATCAAAGTAAATAGACACCTAAAGAAGTCACTCTGAGAAAGTAAAGTCCTTCCATTGTTATTGCCATTGCATTTCCCCCCACCCACCATTTTCCATTATATATATACTAGAAGGCTGGTGCACTGATTCGTGCAACAGTGGGGTCCCTCGGCTTGGCCTGCACCCTCTCATAATCCAGAATCTCTCAGGGGATATCAGACTGCTGGTTTTGACCCAATCCCCGCCCGCCAGGTCAAGGGACCCCACTGGTGCATGAATCCATGCAGCAGGCCTCTAGTATGCATATCTTTGGTTAATCTCTTCCCACCCTTCCCCCTCCCACCTTTCCTCAGCAATTCATCAGTCTGTTCCATGTTTCCATGCTTGTGCGTTGAGCATCTGCCCTCTGGTGGTCAGTGCACGTGCACGTCATAGCTACTGGTCAAATGGTCACTTAGGCTTTTATATATAGAGGTATATATATATATATATATATATATATATATATATATATACACACATATATATATATATCTACACTAATAAAAGAGAAAGATGCAAATTGACTGTACCTTCAGAATACTCACCAGCCAATCAGGAGTGAGTTTGCAAATTAACCCAACAGAGATGGCGGGTTAATTTGCATATGCAGTCACCGAGTGGCCAGGGGCAGGGCTGGACATGTGTGTTGTTGCCATGGCACTGCCCCAGCAGCTCTGGGCCTCTGGACAGCATGGGAAGGTGGAAAAGCAGGTGCCAGAGCTAAGGCAGAAAGATGGCTCTGGGCCAGAGTGAAGGCAGTGCTGGCAGCCAGGGGAAGGAAGGCCCATTCTTGCACAAATCTTCATGCATTGGGCCTCTAGTATATATATAAAATCTATGATATGTAATATGCACAAAATATGTAATAGCATAAAGGCATATTAGAAGTATTCTTGTACCCAGTTAAGGATTTTATTTGAATAAAATAAGCATACTCAGAAGGCTGGAGTACAATTAACATTTTATATCTACATATACATAATTTTATGTTATTATATATTTAATACATTATGCTATTATATTATATGCATATGCAGGGTGTCCCAAAAGAAGACATACATTAACAGCTGATAGCTCAATTTTGAAAATGAAATATATTTTAATAAACACTGCCTTTATAATATTCATTTTGGGGGACACCCTATATATGGAGAGAGAGAGAAATTACAGCATTGGAATATCATATCAGTATGTTATATCCTTGTTTGGAATTGCCTTCCAAATCTCCTTCTACACCACATAAGAAAATTAATGTCAGGTATTCGTAATCATTCCTCACATATATAAAAGGGCAAGTTTTATGTGTATGTGATGAGAAACTAAAGGACATATTTTTTACTGTCATCAGTTGTTTATATTTGTTTCATTTGGTTCTTTTATATGAAATGATTGGATTTAGAAGCTCACTACAAACACTATGAAATGGTCAAGACTTAAGAAGCTTTTCTTAAATCTCTAAACTGCTTAGGACTTGTGAGCGTGACCAAGTGATACCCTTTTAGCACCTGCATGAATGCCACTCTTCTGTACCATTGTACAGACACTCAGTGGGCTACATTTGTGCTGTGGGGAACAAGGCCCCCTAAGTATGAACCCTAAAAACCTAAAGACATATGAGAACCCCTTGATATCTGTTATCCCCAGTGCCAGATGGGGTTTGGACCAGGATAAATTATACTTTTCTTCCCAGACATCCTCACTGTAGAACTTCCCAGGGTGGTAAACTTCTCAAGTTTATCTCCTATTCTGAGTGTTACATCCAGTCTCTGGTATGTAGATGTGATTTATAAATGTGATTTAATAAAAATTACATCTGAGTTGATATAATTTTCTTCATGAACATTATCACCTGATGATTTGAAGATGATTTCTCAGCAGAAAGTTATTCTTATATCTGCTTTGGGGGAGAAAAGTGGGATACTGAAAGACAGTAATGAAAAAGGACTGTTGGAGAAAAGCAGAAAATGGTAAAATAATGAATGAAAGCAAAGGTTATTAGAAATTATAAAAATTTAATATAATGTAGATCAGAGTGTTGTAAGTGGAGAAAGACCTGTAATTGGAATAAGGAAAATGGAATTTTTTTAATCTTGTAGTCATTACTCTAATATAGAAACTGCTAAAAAAATAATGTATATCAAAGCAATGTAATAAAGGATTACAGTGAGGAATTTTATGAGATTAAGCTGCAGTTAATTTCCATATGCATTTAAGATTAATAAACTGCTAATTAAAATATGCAAATAAAGGTTTCCGAAGCCTTAGAAATATTTCCTAGCACATTACCCATAAATCTCCTTCAGTAACTATTTTGTTATGTAATTGGGAAATAACAGATTGATGAGCCAATCTAATTATGTAAAATTTACATGTGTACAGTATTTTATAATAAAGGACATGAAACTAATGTTAAAATAGGGGAAAGTAGTTGCAACATTCATTACAGTTATTAGTTAACATTTAACTTAGTTTGAAAGTACTTTGTGAAATGACAGTCTATAAGCCACACCAAGTAATAATCTGTAGCACACATCGGGTACATAACTGTAGGGTGAGACTGCTGTTTTAACAGGTACTGGGACTCTAATGCTTACATCTCATTCACTTCATACCCATGCACATATTTCAGTAATATTGCTGATCATTCAGAGACCTAGATAACAGTTAATTGCTTCAATTACTAGCACTTTAAGGAAAAAGTGACATAAAATTTTTCAAAAAATTAATCAAAAAAAGTGACATAAAATTTTTCAAAAAATCAATTACTAGCACTTTAAGGAAAAAGTGACATAAAATTTTTCAAAAGATTAAATCTAAAAGATGAACCAATATTTTCTATTTCAGAATAAAACATTACAAGAGTTGCTGTTCCCCCCTTATGTGCCCTTGTCAGCATGTTATGTTTTCAGTGTGTAAGGTTTAACCTTCATCTCTGCTTCCAGGAGAAATGATCAGTGTGCTTCGTCACCATGGATCTTAAGTCCATTGAAAAAAAAATAATTTCTTCTCTTCAAACTATTGAGGTTCCCAAAAGGAACTTTAAATCTTCAAAGTATTATTTTCAAATATAAATACTGTTGTGAGTTTCAGATCCCTGTAAAAGACAATGAGGCAAATTTGATTCAACCGTGAATCTTTAGTATTAGCAAATATTTTACATGGATACACCTATTCACTTTTCAACCACATTCTGAAGTACCTCCCAACTTATTAATGGATAGTAACACAGTAGACCCTTGTTATCTAATATTATGCTATTTATCACTTTTGCAAGTTCTAATAGAATGAACACTAATGGCTCTGCATTATCCAGAATTACTTTCTACACTGTTACATATGTTCAGGAAAGTTGTAATGTTAACTACGTCATGCTCCTATTAGGTTTTAGGAAATTGGTAATAGAACTATGATATATAATCTAATAGTCTATTAATCTAACTAGTAAGTAATTTATGACAATTGTGTTAAATGAGAGTTTACCAAAACTGTTTTTAACAAAAGAAAAAATATAGACTAATTAGCTATGAATGGGACCTACTGGAAGAAGTTATAACTTACAAGTTAAAACTTAAAGCCAAGCTTTTGAATGGGCACCATGTTAATTCACCTTGACTGTCTGTTGCTCATTAAGGATTCTGCATTTTTATTTATGGGTAGATTGTTTCCTTTTCATCTACCTTTTAAAAACAATCGGAAGTATGAGCTGGATGGAAGACATATTTGAAATACAATTTATTTTATTTTGTTGACATATGAGGATCTAAACTATCATTTTCCACATCATATTTCACCTGTCATTGCTATCTCAAAAATCTATTTCCTCTTGCATAAAACTGCAGTGTTTAAAACTATAAAAGCAAACACAGCAGTGAAGAAATTTCCCCATGGGTCTGTTTGCCATATGCTTTAAACAGAGCTGCTAGAATATAAAAAATTAGCCTTCCTGAATTTGACAATAGAGATTGTTGTTTTGTTTTGTTTTACCACCTGCATAAGGGCAACTGATTTGAAGAATAGTCTTTAACTTCTAATGGCTTGCTGAAAAATCATGTCTATAGTGCAGAGTGATGATTCTTGCAACATAGAAGTAGAATAGACTGGACTTCCTTTGAAAATATAATCCAAAATGTCGGAGATATTGAGAAGTGTGTTCTCATTCTGTGACCCTCCATGTGTTCATTCATAACCATAAGTAAAATGTATTTCAGGTGCAAACATTGGTAATCTTGACTTCATTCTTTCAGTCATTCCACAGTGGGAGTTCATTAAAGTGCTTCCTCTGTGTTGGGCACATTCTTTGCATATCAGATGCAGCAATAAACAAAGCAGTGGAAAATCCTCACCTTATGAGGCAACAGGAGAGGCAGGCACACAAACAAATGGAGAAAGAAACAAACATATACACACATACATGTGTGAACATAAATTACATAGCATGACAGGTGGTAATATTGCTATAGAAAAAAATATAGCAGGGAAGAAGAAGTGAGTATAGGCTTAGGTTTGAAGTGTTAAAATGTTAATAAATACCTGAAGGAAATGAAAGTGCTAAATATAAAGACATCTGGTGGAAGTTTGCTCCAGGTCCTGATAGTAGATAAGGAAGCAACCTAATTGTTCATCAATAGATTATTGGATAAAGAAGATGAATATAGCCTATATAAGATGCAATATGCAAATGGTCATTACACCGTGAAGCATAATGACCGACCATGTAATGACCAGATCATGGATCAGCAGGAGGGTGGGGAAGCAAGCTACAAGCAGCAGTGGAGAGCTACAGGAGGGGGCAGGGCAACAAGCTTGGGGGACAGAAGGAGCTATAGGAGGGCGGGGCAGCAGGCAGAGAGCTACAGGAGGGCGACAGCAAGCTACTGGCTACAAGTGGGCAGTGGAGAGCTACAGGAGGGGGCAAGGCAGCAACCTATGAGGGGGAGTGGGGGAGTGAGGTGGGGGCAACTACAGGAGGGCAGGGCAGCAGGCGGAGAGCTACTGGAGGGCAGCAGCGAGCTACTGGCAAACTACTGGCGCACGGATTCGTGCACAGATCTACTAGTATATATATAATGCAGTATTACTCAGCCATAAAAAGAATGAAATCTTACCATTTGTGATGCCATAATACCCTACAGGTTATTATGCTAAGTGAAATAAGAAAGACTAACACCATATGATGTCACTCATATGTGGAATCGAAGGCAATATAAACTAACAAACAAAACAAAAACAGACTCATAGAGAATAAACTGAGGGTTGCTAGATTGGAGGGGATTGGGAGGCTGGGTGAAAAAGATGAAGGGATTAGGAAGTACAAATTGATAGTCACATAATAGTCATGTGGATATAAAGTATAGCATAAGGAATATGTATAACACTAGAGGCCCAGTGCATTAAATTCATGCACTTGGCGAGGGGGGGTCCCTTAGCCCAGCCTGCACCTTCTCACAGTCCGGGAGCCCTCAGGAGATGTCCAACTGGCGGCTTAGACCTAAGCTGCCAGTCGGACATCCTTAGCACTGCTGCAGAGGTCAGAGAGGCTCCTGCCACCACCGCTGCACTCGCCAGCATAAGCCCGGCTTCTGGCTGAGCAGTGCTCCCCCTGTGGGAGTGCACTGACTACCAGGGGGAAGCTCCTGCATTGTATCTACCCCTTGGTGGTGAGTACACATCACAGCAACTAGTTGCTCTGCTGGTCATTCTGCCCATTCAGTCAATTTGCATATTAACCTTTTATTGTATAGGATTATATATAGGCATACTATACAAGTGGGAATGTTGAATAGACAACTGGATATGTACTTCTGGATCTCTGGGAGAGGTGCTCTAGTATTGTTAGTGTGTCCAAAGAGAGTTAAGGAGATAGAGGAAGGAAGATGCTTGAAGACTGGGCTCCCCAAGGTTTATAGTTTTTAGAGATAGAAAAGCCAGAGAAGACTGAAGCCCTTGAAATAGGAGGAAAACCAGGCAAGTATGTTCTTCTGGAAGAAGGATGGGTGTTACTGTTAAAGGCACACAATGAAATTGTGGATGTAACATATCTGAAAGACAACAGAGGGAGAGGAATTGGATGCAGTGAAGTTTTGCTTAACAGAAAAGTAGGGGAAAGGAATAGAAGGTAGAGAAGAAATAGGGTAAAAGAAAGTTTTGTGATTTTTAAAAGTGGGCAAAATAGCACACTTTGTTTGGAATGGATCAGTAGAGAGAAAAATAAATAATGATGTATGAGAAATGAAGAAGAATTTCTAAAGAAATTCTTGACTGTGCAAAAAAATTTTGAAATATAGTGTACAAGTGGATAGATTGCCTTACATAGAATCCAGCAGAGTTGAGCCAAAGTGATAGAGAGGAGGCAGAGTATATGGGCTCACTCACAGGTCAGTTAGTGGATATTGTGATGAAAGCTTTGGACTATTTCTCCTGATTATATTTATTTTCTCAGTGAAGTAAGAAACTAAGATGAGAATGTATAGAAACTTAAGAAGGAAGTGTTACATGATTACCATCAAGGGGAGAGGGAGAAGTGAGCAAAAGAAATAATTTAACCATTCATTGAGGATTATGCAGCTGTATTCAACACAGCAAGAAAGAGCAAGGGAATTATATACAAGTCAACAAATGTATGACTAAGTATCAGAGAGAACAAGTGAGACCATGAGGAGCAGAGAGGGTGCAGAGGTAGTGGAATCAATGATGCTGTGATGCTGAAGTTATTGTGACAATGAATTCTCATCTTCCCAGTGATAAAGTCCATATTTAAAAGAAAAGATCTGGCCCAGCCATGGTGACTCAGTGGTTGAGCATCAACCTGTGAACCCAGAGGTCATGGTTTGATTTCCAGTCTGGGGCATGTAGGAAGTAGCCAATCAATGATTGATGTTTTTCTCTCTCTCCCTCTCCCTTCCTCTCTGAAAACAATAAAAATGTATTGTTTAAAAAGGAAAAGATCTGTGTATGTACATGTTATCACACAATAGAGCATTTTCTATTCTTCATTGAGAAGGATTGTCATCCATGTGTGCTATGCCTCATTTTGCAAGGAAAGCATGCTTATGTAGGGAAATCTTAATGATTATAAACATTCTGCATATAGTCCAGGCTGACAGAAGCCATCTATGCTAATAATAGCATAGGGCTGTCACAACCAGACAGATGACCAGTCACCAGGAAGTGCATGGAGCACCTCTGGGTCCTGCCCTCGCAACCCACAGGCTCCTGTCACAGCAAGGCTGGAGGCCCTGTGGGCAGGGCAAGGCAGGTGCAGATAGCAGGGCCTGCCAGCTGCAGCATGCCGGCAGTCCCACCTCTGCATGTGAGCATGCCGGCAGTCCCACCTCTGCAGAGGAAACACCTTTTCTGACCGCTCATTGGCTAAGCTCCTCATACACCATTCGCAGTGTTCTTAGTAACTTGGATAATAAGAATCCAAGAAGGCGATCTAGGGTTTTTCCACCACACTCCTGGAGGAAAAAATGAAGCTCCGCTGCTGGAGGGGCTAAGAAATGTCTTATCCTGCCCTAGCTGGTTTAGCTCAGTGGATAGAGCTTCGGCCTGCCGACTGCAGGGTCTAGGTTCAATTCTGATCAAAGGCATGTACCGAGGTTGCAGGCTCCTCCCTGGCCGGATCCCAGGTCAGGGTCATGCATGAGGCAACCAATTGAAGTGTCCCTCTCACATTGATGTTTCTCTCTGTCTTTCCCTCTCTCTTCCACACTCTCTAAAAATCAATAGAAAAATATTCTCAGGTGAGGAAAGAAAGAAAGAAAGAAAGAAAGAAAGAAAGAAAGAAAGAAAGAAAGAAAGAAAGAAAGAAAGAAAGAAAGAAAGAAAGAAAGAAAGAAAGAAAAAGGAAGGAAGGAAGGAAGGAAGGAAGGAAGGAAGGAAGGAAGGAAGGAAGGAAGGAAGGAAGGAAGGAAGGAAAGAAGGGAGAAAGGAAGGGAGAAAGGAAGGGAGGAAGGAAGGGAGGAAGGGAGAGAGGAAGGGAGAGAGGAAGGGAGAGAGGAAGGGAGGAAGGTTATATCCTATGAAAGAGACATCTTGAAAATGCCTAAAGAAAGTTGTCATTTTTTGTGGTGAAGGGACTGGAGCCCATGTTGATGAAAACACCTTGGTGGCTGTGGCGGCCAGCAGTGGCAGTAGCATTGGAGTGATGGGGGCGGCGCCATCCCCTGATCAGCCCGGTCACCTCCTGCAGAGGGAGGCCAAGTGGGCCTAAGCCGTCAGTAGGACATCCCCTGAGGGCTCCCAGATTGGAGAGGATGCAGGTTAGGCTGAGGGATCCCCCTCCCATGCACAAATTTCATGCACCAGGCCTCTAGTTATTTCATAGAAGGAAGAATGTGTTAAATGTAATGGGGAAATAAATGTATGACCCCACCCCAACATTGTTTTTTCAGTCTTTTGCTCCCTTTTTAATATTTTGAGTTTTTAAGTCTCTTCTTATCATTTGACCTATGCAAATTCCTGGGAACGTTTGTTGTTTTTCACCAACTGATATTGCTGGACATAAATAAAGATGAGGAATTACATTAGAGAGACCAGTGATTAAAGAATACAATATCTGTAGCATTTTTTAAATTTTTTTATTGTTTTAAGTATTACAAATAGTAGTACATATGTCTCCTTTTTTTTTCTTCCCATTGACCTCCCCCCGACCTCCCCTACCCTCCAGTACATGCCTTCACCTGCCCATCCCCCCCCCGTCCCCCCCAGTGTCTTGTATCCATTGGTTATGCTTATATGCATGCGTACAAGTCCTTCGGTTGGTCGCTTACAGCCCCCCTCGCCCAACCTCCCCTGTCTTCCCAATGTAGTTTGACAGTCTGTTCAATGCTTCTTTGCCTATGTATCTTTTTCCCACCATTTCTTTCCTTTAAAAAGTTTTGCCTCTGCAACTAGAATAAACATATAATAACAAAACAAGACAAAACAAAAAAATGTTTGAGTCCCAATTTCAATGTCCAACAGTTCTGAGTCCCCGTTTCAATGTCTAACAGTTCCTTATGTGTACATGTCAGCAATGATATCTGGATTGTGGGCACATGGTGGCAATGCAGGTCCGACCTCTCTGGTTTGGTCCTAAGCAACCTGCAGTGGTGCACATCTGCTGATTGCTCGCATGGCAAGGCATTGTCAGCGTCTTCCATCTCTGGACTGTTTTTCCTCTTGTCTTCATGGTTGGAACACACCTGTCAATTCCTCTCTGTTGCAGGAATCCAAATGGTCTTGGAGTTGTTTTCTGAAAATATACAAACATATTCTCGACCACAAGTTAATAAAGGAATCTTTTCTATATAATTGATTTGGGATCCTTTTTATTTTTGCCCAAACAATTCTCCTTTGTCTTATTTAGACACCATGTGTGTTTTTCATGACCGTCTTGCTGTTAGCATTACAAATGAAAATATCCTATGAGTAAGTTACATCTGTAGCATTTTTAAAAGCTAAAAATGGGCATAAAACATCAAAGTCTCTAAAAGTAAATAAATGCCTAAGAGAATATTTTTTGAATAGAATCCATGGCTAACTTCCTATTGCCATCCTGATTTCTCTCTCTTGCTCATGTCATCCTTTCAGCTCACACATTCCCCTTTCTCCTGGGTGTCATAGCTGAGTTCCTAGTACTTTATCAGTTCACAAGCCATAACTGACCACTGGTGCGTGCTTCCCCAATTCTGTTTACCTGGCAGCAGTTTCTCTTTTTAACATCCTTTTTCCCTAAAGAGGAAAAAGGGAGAGAGGAAGATAAAAAATATTCACCTAAGAGCCTAGCACTAGGTTGGGCATGAATCTTTGGGAAATGATGAAGACCTGGTGAGCTGCTGGGATTATATTATGTTGCAGAGAAGAGGGCAAATTCAACAGGGCAATCTGTCACAAGAATTTTGTAAATGTCTCTGGATTCTAGTAGATGCTTCAGCCCAGTTGCAGCAATTGCTATAATTGTTGAAAATATCTGAGTCAACTGACTTAACCAAATGATACCCAGTTCTGAATTTTCTACTCTAGACGTATCAATATTTTTCCTAACAAATATTGTCAAATGGCCATACAAAATGCATGTTGCTGGGGCTGTCGTAAGAAACAATTAGTCCCTTGTTTAACCATATTTTCCATCATAGGCTGTACAATTCCAAGCATTTGGATCTTATTTGGGGTGGAACCAGAATTTGAATCAAACATAATGTCATTCTTTTTTTATTATTATTACTGATTTTGAGAGAGACATAGATTTGTCATTCCACTGATGTATTATTCATTCATTGGTTGCTTCTTGTATGTGCCCCAAATGGGGATCAAACCCAATTGATGTGTCAGGATGATGCTATATCCAATTGAACTATTCAGCCATGGCATAATGTCATTCCTTTAGTCTTGTAGGATATTCATTTTTTAAAATATATTCTTTTTTTTATTTCAGAGAGGAAGGGGGAGGGAGAGAGAGATAGAAACATCAATGATGAGAGAGTATCATTGATAGGCTGCCTCCTGCACGCTCCACACTGGGGATTAAGCCTGCAACCTGGGCATGTACCCTGACTGGGAATTGAACCATAACCTTCTAGTTCATAGGGTGACACTCAATTTCTTTGATCTACCTCTAATATAATTAAGAAAAGGATGCTATTGTTTTTTAACCCTCATATTTTCTCTTTATACATTTCTATTTCTTTTGGCTCCTCTACAGTGATCTATTGTAATCCTCTATTGTATTATTATAATGATAAAACCATTTAACAAAATCTACTTTATGCTAAGCATCTTATTGTGCATGCTGAATAATTATAAGAGAGATTAAAAACACAACTTTGCTTCTGAAGGTGAGAAAATCTGGATGGAGGTCATATGGAATACAGCATTGTGAAAACCTTGTGCTTGCAGAATACACATAATTAAAGTTGAGTGAGATGATTGAAGAAAGTAAATTTTCCTAAATGAGCCAGGATTTGCATGGAATGAAAACCACATTTCAAATTGGAGAGAATAGCATGAGGAGAAGTTGGACTTGTCGCAATAACTTGCTCCCCCTATTATTTCAGCAGTTTTCCCTTAAATAAAAAAAGGTGCTCAGACACTCATTTGCTCGGGGGAGAGGGGGAGGGAGCAGGGAGGGAGCTGTGCTCTCTCACAGTCCAGGAGCCCTTGGGGAGTGGGCCTAAGCCAGCACTCGGACATCCTTAGTGTTGCCGCGGAGATGGGAGAGGCTCCTGCCACCACCTCTGCACTCGCTTCTGGCTGAGCAACACTCCCCCTATGGGAGCACACTGACCACCAGAAGGAAGCTCCCGCATTGAGCATCTGCCTCCTGGTGGTCAGTGTGCATCATAGCAACCAGTGGTTCCACCATTTGGTTGATTTGCATATTAGCCTTTTATTATATAGGATTTCTGGATCATGTGGCAGTTCTAGATTTCATTTTTTGAGGAAACTCCATACTGTTTTTCTGAGCAGCTACACTATTTTGTATTCCCACCTGTAGTGTATAAGAGTTCCAATTTCTCCACATTCTTGAAAACACTTACCTTTTTTTTTTTTATAATAACCACTAATAGGTATGCCAAGGTATTTGCACTCCCATACTTATTGCAACATTATTCAGAACACCCAAGATATGGAGACAACCTACAAATATATATCGACAGATTAACAGCTAAAGAAATGTGCTATATACATCCAACAGAATATTACTCGGCATTAAAAAGGAAATAAATCCTCCATAGGCATCAACATGGAGGCACCTTGCAGACATTATGCTAAGTGAAACCAGCCAGTTACAGAAAGACAAACATTGTGTGATCCCAGTTACATGTAATATCTAAAGTAGTCAAACTCACAGATGCAAAGAGGAGAATGGCAAGTCAGTGATGCCAGTTATCATATATAATTCAAGATACTAGTCAATGTAAGTAGAAAGAGAAATAAATAATAAAAAATTAAAGCCCGAAGGGAAAAATCATCATTAACAACAAAAGTAACAAATCTTTCCAAGCAGGAAACAGAAACCAGATATTATAAACAAAAGGTTGACCAATTGAGAGGAAGTACCTGATAATTTTGACTACCTGTACACATTAACACATATGAGAAGAAAAGGGCTGATGCCCTTAATACTTGCTTATAACTTCATTTTAAAAACTGTAACTTGGTAGAGAATGAAACTAATAGGGGTTATTTATTGTGCCTTGAGAAAGCCAATAGGGGTCAAAGCTTATACCCTTCCCCACTAATTCCATTTTTAAAAATAAACTTTTTCTCAGACTAGATTTAGTAATATAGACAAATTACAAAGATAGATTTCCCTCTGTTAATGTAAAAAAAAATTCAGACCTGTAAAGAATTTTGTGAGTTTATTTGAGCCAAACTGTGGACATATGCTGTGAAGCAGCATCTCTACAAATTGAGATAATGCTCCAAAGAATGGGAGTTCATACCTTGTCTTTTGTCCACACCTCATATTTTTTAGAATTATTTTTGTTGAGGTAAAATTCTCATAGCATAAAATTATTCACCTTATAGTGAACAATTCAGTAGCATTTAGCACATCTATAATGTTGTTCAGCAACCAGCCCTATTTAGTTTCAAAACATTTGTATCACCCCTAAAGGAATCCCAAATGCATGAAGCAGATAACTCTCTCCTCCACCTCCCAACAACCACTGATCTGCATTCTGTCTCTCTGGATCTGCCTATTCGGAATATTTCCACATTTAGAGAGTCATCCAATATATGACTTTTTGTGTCTGGCTTCTTTCACTTAGCATAATGTTTTTGAGGTTCCACCCACTAATTCTCAATGGCTTTCCAGTTCTGACACAAGCAAATCAGATCATTTTACTTTCCTGATTTATGCACAGACTGTTCCTCGTCCTGTGTTGTTAATGGCCTGGCTCATCTCTAGGCCTGAGGAGTGGACTCTGAAGTATTTCCCTTCATAGTTTTTTCCATTCAATTTCTTAGTTAT
Organism: Corynorhinus townsendii; assembly: GCA_026230045.1. NCBI lineage: Eukaryota > Metazoa > Chordata > Mammalia > Chiroptera > Vespertilionidae > Corynorhinus > Corynorhinus townsendii. Next base: position 137,089,829 of record JAPDVU010000004.1, read on the forward strand.
AGCAAAAAAGTTGTAGATGTATTGAATAGGTAATGATTGCAGAAAAATATAAACTATCGGGATTAGAATGTTTTATAAAATGACTGAAGGATAATTGTGAATTACTACCATTTAGTAAATACAACTCAGGGTCACATTTGCATGTTTGAATACTGGTGGCCTGAGGTTGTATCTACTAAATGTTAGTAACTCGCATCAACATCCCTGGTCACACAGATGACCTGTTCATTGTGACTGTACCAGCCTGTTACCCTCATGGTTACAACTCTTATCTTTAGTACCTGGGTTGTATACCTGTACACTTCAGATTCATGCCCAGGAGTTATTTTCACTGTTTTTCACTTTTATTCTTAGAGGGCAGGAAGTTTAACAGCCACAAAACCTATGCCTAAAAGACTGAAGAATTGACCCATAGTCTCAGTGGTAAACTGAAGAAACATCAGCAGGCAGATGTGAAAGCAGAAGGAAAGCGATTGAACCCTGGAAGCTGCGGGTGTTTACAAGGAGACACCAGCTCCCAGAGCTCTACAAGGAGGGAAGTACCACCCCAAAATGAGGGGGTTGGGGAAGGAACAGGTGAGACCAGTATAGAGTGCCTCCCTTGAGTGAAACTGCCTGAAACAAGAGAGCTCCCTGTAGTCCTGGTATCCTATATAATAAAAGCCTAATATGCTAAGGTCAGCCGTTCAACCAATCAAAGCGTAATATTCTAATGATATGCTAAGGCTGCTCAACTGCTTGCTATGATGTGCACTGACCACCAGGGAGAAGATGCTCCGATCGGTAGGTTAGCTTACTGCTGGGGTCAGGCCAATCAGGACTGAGCAAGATGGGCTGGACACACCCTAGAGCCATCTTTCAGTCCCTCCCCAGCCCCAATCATGCACCCGTGGAGTCTCTGGGCCTGCCTGCACCCTCTCACAATCTGGGCTGGGGGACAACCCCCTCCCCAGGAGTACAGGAATTTCGTGCACCGGGCCTCTAGTCATTCCATATGTTTTCTTGTAACTATTACTCACCTTCTGGCCTGCAGGTCTCCTTTTTGTCCTGGGAGGGAGCTGCTGAGAGTTTCCTGCTGTGGACTCAGTCCTTAGAGAGGCACCTCTACTGTGCCTCTACTAGTGGGCCTGTACCTCTACTGTGGAGTCTGGTGCTCAGAGAACACAGGCCTTTAGACCTGTACATTTTTCTGAGAAGCTTCATGTGGAAAAATAATTTAATTTTTAAAAATTTCTCCAAATTGCTGGGAGGGTTTTTCCTGGTGCCTCTGTGGTTCCCCTCCATCATGCACATAGCTCCCCAGAGGTGTGTTTTGTTAGTGGGGCGTCTCAATATCTCAGACTGGCTCCACATGCACTTAGTTGTTAAACCATTGTTGCAGAGTATTTTTATTTCTTTGCCTCCATGGAAAAATGATGCTTGTGTATAGACTAGGTTTGTTTGCAAGGAAAATGCACTCTTCTGTTGCACGTTTCTGGGTCAAGAAATCTGTCAAATGCTGCCTTGAGTTAATGATAACTAGCAGAATGAGCTTGCTCCACTCTAACATTAATTCATCGTGTGACTTAGTGAGTGTGGGTATACAGCCCATAAAAAGCCATAAAAATGAGTTATCAGCTGAGAGGTACTCCAGTTTTTTAAGCAATTCACTGGGTATCTTGCCTTAGATACATTTTTATTAAATTGCATATCCAAACAGTACACTGCGAGATAAGGGTAGAAATTTATCTCCTAAATTTTTTCTTTAATTCCCATTAATCTATTCTGAACTTGGTTTCTTATTTGAGACTACAGTAATTCTTTTAACGGAATCAGAGATTATGTGTCAATCCTTACCTTTTAATTACAGCCATATAGAATATTCATTAATAGGATTTATAAGATTTCAACTGTTTAATTGATATATTCAGTTCAACACCAAAACATTTTATTCTGATCAAGGGGCCCAACTTTTTTTAAACCTCAATAATATTTAAAATCATTTGACACTCAAGTTAAAATACATATTTAGATCTTGGCAGTGTGGTATATTCTAATTACTGCATTTTCACATCTAAATCAAAATTGACACTATGATAAATGTTTCTTTCATTTCTGTGTATATCAGAATTATTTTCTTTCTGTCATATTTCCCCCAAAACTAACAGATATAAAAGCAGTTTGGAAGCTCTGATTACTGTGCAAAGAGCTAGGTCACGGACATCAAATACCTGTGTTTTGAATCCAGTTCTCTCTACCAGTCTGGACATGGGTTTGTTTACTCATCTGAGGGGAAAAAATAATTTGAAGTAGGGCAGTAGTTCTTAACCAGGAGACCATTATTATGTTGGGAATTTTTTTTCTTTTTTCATAATAAGTACATTGTCCACACCTTTCTGCTTCTCTCAGCACTATTCTGATTCAGTGGACTTGGCGTAGCTCATTTCTGGTTAAATTCCCTTTGGGAAGATGATCTTTCCTCTGATGCAGCTTTACATTCACCACCAACCTAATTGCCAAATTCACAGCTTTGGTAGCATCATCAGCAACAGTATTATCAAGGTGTTTGCATTCAGTTCCAGCAACAAGAGTCTTGATCCTATGGAACTTCCTGATAAGAAATGAACTAGCCCCAATAAACCAATTTCTAAAACAAAAATCTTGATGTGTAGTGTAAAGTATGGTCCAACATATATTCAACAAAGATATTTAGAGTATTTGATAGTAGAATGGTGCTCATTCAACTTCTCCCCTGGTAAGAAATTGGGACTAAACAGAGATTTTTGTAACTACTATGTTCATGGATAGACTTCCTTCCCAGAACCCAGAGGAGTAACAGGTCAGATCAGGCTAAGGGCAGAGTAAGGGGAGCAGACTTTCACAGGTGTACAGATGGGGTGTAAATTGGTGATCTGAGAGAAGTTGCTTCATCTCTCTTGCAGTTGCCTTTCAGTAGGTAGCCAGGGCTGGCTTCATGGACATGTGGTGTGAGCAGTCACACAGGGTCCCAAGCCAGAAGGGCCCTGGGCTTTTTTTAATGCTCTGCCTTCGAAAGTCTTTATTTGTAAACAAAGGCCCTGTATCTTCATTTTGCCCTGGGCCCTGCAAATTACATAATTAGTTCTAGTTGTGGAATAAAACCAAGCACACCCCATCATTTTCAGGGCTTTTCTGTTTCCTTCAAGGCTTACATTTTAGGTAGATAGCTCAGTCATTGACCAGCAGCATACCCTTATCTCACCACCATCCACACTTGAGCCATGTGGCAAGTTCATCCTCTCTAGTTCTGATGACAGGTCCAATCTGGTCACTTCGGTTATATCCTGGAGAGTGGCGCTTCTTACCAACTGTCGATACATCAATCTCGTTGCCAACCAAGAGAGAAAGATTTCCTCTCCAAGTGCCCACATCACAGTAATTATGACACTTCAAAAACTGACAACCAAGGCAAGTGACTGCCAAATAGTTCCATCCTAGTCTCTGTAGTAGCAGTGGTTTTCAGAGCGATCATGTTCTTGCTAATACAGTTCTAGCAGGAAAGAGGGGGAAGTAGGAGCCTCCAGACTTTTATTTCCTCTTTAAGCTTTTAATAGCCAACTCTAGGGCCCTACACTTGTAGATGTGTTAGTAAATAGCTATTTAGGACTACAGATCAATAAAACCCCAGAAATGATTAGACTTATAACTTATATATTTATGGAGTCAGAATACAAAAATTTTTATTTTTTCATATTCAAAGGAGTTGACTGTTGGTTTCACTTTTGCATTGGGTTAGCTTAGATGAGGCTCAAGCTAAGAATTCAGTTTATTTCATTTTGTAATATGATCCATGATGGAAGTTGAAAGTCAGCTTATGGAAAGTGAGTTCTTCTTGGAGATCTAGTCTCTGGCTAAAGTAGTCATGTGCTTTCTAAGTAAAGAGGGAAGCAAGAGAAGTAGATAATGCTGCAGATATGGTATTAATGTTCCAAGTACATTTTATGAAATCCTTTATTTTCCCTATAAATTTAGCTCTAAGCTTTTTAGCAGCCTATGCAAAGAAAAAAATCTGATCAGTTACATGGATAACAGTGTTGAGAGACAGCATAGCTCTTGTGCAAATTATGTGCAGCTATTCCAGCTATCCAGGGCACTTCTCCCATCTAGTATCACAAAAAAGGGTATTGCATCACCAGCCCTCAAGGCCTTGGTGGTGGATACAGAGATGTATTGCTCAGATCCCACCTCACTCATCACCCAGCTAAGAGGAGCATGGTCAGCTGCTGCTTTCAGCTGTTACCTCATTCAGCTTCCAAGCCAAGGCCATGCTCTTCTCTGGGTGGCCTCTGGGTAGTGACAGCAGATACCAGAACAGGTACCAAGACTGAGCCATCTCCACCCATTCCATGATCCAGAGTGCTTCCCTGGGCTTGCAAAGACCTGGTCAGGTCTTCCTAAGGGTCTATGGTCTCCACATGCCCAGCCCAGCATCTTATTCTTTACCTTCACTGGGGCAACTCCCAACAAACATTTCCAGTCTTAATTTCATCTCAGCATCTATTTCCCAGAGACCCCAACCTGTCCAACATTTACAGTAAATGCAAAGGTGAGCTTTATGGTGTTCCTTTTCATTATGATGCTGATACGTAAAGTCTGAGCAAGTGTCATGGAAGCGACATGAGGAGGGCAGCAGCATATGAAAACAGGCTGTAGCACTCAGCTTGGATGGATTCTAGAAGAAACTTTCTAGCAGTTTTCTATAAATACCATTCCTCTGTGCACTGAGCAGCCTTGAGTTCAAGGTTAGTTTCCCTGGGAAGAGGTGATGTCCAGAGATAAGCCCACTAGGTACCTAGAACTCTTTGACTTGAAATGTCATGGCCACCTTAACCTGGGCATGTTTGGGATTCATCTTTAGCATCTATGTATTCTTTCTTGTTTTATTTTCTTTACAAATCACTAAAAAGGTCAGAAAGCCCACAGGTTTAAAAACAAAATTTGTCACTCTCTTTTTTCTTAGCTCATTGAGTTCAACTACTCACAGTGTTCTGTTTATATTTTCTTTGAAATCTCACATTCCTCTTGATTATACCGTACCTGACAGGTTTCCCCTTTTTCCTGACTCCATGTTAGAGATGATCTAATCATACACCAACTTCCTTTTTTCTGTACATTTCATTATGATAATGCACATATTGCTCCTGCCTGTTCAAGTTCTTATAAATTATATTTACAACTCTTCATTGGTTTGATGGTTCTATGGAACTATGGCTCTCCTATGAGTCAACACTGACTATTGACCTTAGCATTTGCTATGCATTTTAAGATCTTTAGTTCAACACATAAATCACATCTAGTGTATGTCCTGCTTCCTCCCATCATCACCCCTGCAACCCATCTACACAAACTAGAATTCTACATACTGGTTGGTGATTATAATAATTCGTGGAGTCTGTGTGATTTGTTTTGTATAGAATGCCTTTTCTTGCTTCCTGCTTAAAGGATCACTCCTACAGTCCTTCAAAGCACAGCTTACATATCACTTCCTACCTGAACTTTTCCCTGACTCCATAGTTTGACTCTTTTCCTCATGTATTTCCATTCAGTCATATTTTTGTCACAACATCTGCCATACAGTTGTTCCCTAAATGTTGCTCCACTCTAAATATATTGTAAACACCTCAAGAACTGTAATCCTATATGACTTGACTTCATATCTAAATGAGTCCCAAAATGTTAAATGCATACAGTTCACTTTCCATTTTGACATCTACATGCTCTCTTTTACTCCAGGGCCTAAAACGAGCTGTCAGAGCAGATGGCTGATAAGAACTGGCCTTAAATATGCTAAAAAGTGGTTTCATTGTGATGGGGACATGCTTCTTTCTCAGGGGTTCCATTTCTGAAATGGAAATTAATTTGATGCTTCTCTGGAGAGATGTTCAGATTAATGTTACACCATTTGTAAAGGCCTCCAGGACTCTCAGATGAAGGGCATTTGATAGTAGCCTCATTGTTGCCTGAAGCTGTTTGTAGGGCTCATCTGTTTGCTCTACAACAAGACATTCAACATTCAATTCAGCACATCCTGGGTTTAGGGTTTAGGGGCACTCCTTCTTGAACATCACTGTGCTTTGAATGTTGACCTTGACACCTCTGTTTTGAGTAATTATTAGGTATTTAACTGATAACCTAACATACAATTAAGACTCTCTAGTTCTTGGTAACAATTGTGATTAGAATTTCACAGTAATAGATAATGAATATATTCTCCAGGTCTTATACCAAATTTGAAAAGAAACCAAAGTTCTTGGGCTTTGGTCACTTAACTGCAAAGACATCTTTCTAAAGAAAGACTGTTAGCAAAAACCATAGAAGAGAGAATGGAGGCATTCATGAGCACAGCTTCAGAACCCTACCCTCCTGTCTTCTCACTGAAGCTTCTGTATAGGGAAGGATGCCCTTTCTTCAGTGCCTTCACAGGAAAGTCAAAATGCATTTGAACTTGGGAGCAGAAACGTGCTATTCTGTGGGAGTTTCAAATGTTCATTATTTATGAGATCAGGAATGACTTGAGCATGTGGCACTGCAAACAACTCAGTCCCCACGGCCCTAAAAGAAAACAGCCACCGGAACAGCCATATCAGTGTATGATGTCTCCTGCCCAGAGGCTATAGAAATAAACTGCTATAGGCAGCTGTGCTTCCCTTTAGCTAAACATGCAAAGATTCCATTTTTAACACAGGTTATCTATTATTAAGACAATCAGCTAGGATGCTATTCCAACCAGGGAATCTAGGTCTGCAACATAAATAATGTTAGGTGCTTAATGAACATTTGTGGATTATTAAATTGTTGAATGTGTGCCAGTTGCTCCATTTTACTCACTGCTACCATTTATTGAGCATCTATTTGTGCTCATGATAAGCACTGTGACATCTTATTTAATATTCATAATAACCCTATGAGGGTGGAGGTATTATTATCCCCATTTGGTAATGAAACAGGCAAACAATACTGACTTATTAATATTTAAATCCTTCTCTTTACCCTAAGAAATTTTGTATTTGCTTATTCAACTTCTGGAGCTTGTCTGGTACTACTGATTATTTATTTTCCTTTGACTATAGAAGGACAATTGTACTAGCATGGGATAACTGCCTCAAATACTTTCATGTGTAGTTGGGGTAAAATAAAAACTACACAGAACATGACTAAACTCCAGCTTTCACATTCATCTGAATGAGCACACACCACACAGGCAATTGATAAAACATGGGCTATTTTTATAAATGGAAATGCTCTTTAAGGAGGTTACTAGCTTCCTAATTATTTTGTGATGCAATACATGATGATGTTGAAAAATATGTATTATGCATGTTGTTTACTTTCTCTATAACATTTTATTAAGATTCTGATTTTCATGTAAGAACCAGAGTACTCGTATTTTTTTAAAGTGACACTCTTACAAAACAAAATACATTTCAGTCTTCAGAGAGTTAAGTAATATACGCTACAAGTTCAAAAAGCAGGATTTGAGATAATTTTTGGTGAGACATGTTTTGCTGACTCATAGTGTATCTAAACGGCACCTCCCCACCCTCCTGCCATTAGTGCCACACAAATGAAGAAAGAGTGATGAAGGGTGTTCACAGAACTCATTTAGACCCTCCACTGTTGGCTTCTGAGAAAAAGTAATTACTAAAGGAAATCACACAGCCATTTACAAATGTAAATGGAAAGTTTTAGTTGCACAGAAGAACTTCTGGAGCCCAATGTAACAGCATCGTAATATAATTATACTATATTATACTATATTATACTATATAATTATACTATAATATAATTATGCTACATATAGGCTTGTAAACACATGTAAGATTCCAACCAGCATTGATAATGTTCTGGGTATATTTCAAGAGCTTTAGTATCACTATTGCACTGAGACATAAATATTTTTAATAACCTTCTTAAAGGATTTTTAAGGAAAAAGCTGTGGGAAATTTTCCTAACATGGAGCTTTTACTTAAACTGTAAATGAGGAATAATGGGCAGAAAGAAATGCCAATAATTTGAGGTTGTCTCAAAGGAAAACTTTTATTAAAATATATTTAAATAGGTTATTATTTTACATTGGTAAATAAAATGCGTGTTCTTGCTTCCTTTGTTCAACTTTCTGCTCTCCACAAGAATTTCAGTGGGGTGGTTTATTGCAGATATTCGGGGGCCCAGGCACCAGCTAAGAATCTTAGCTCCAACCTGTTAAGCCTGCTTCTCTCTGGTAGACAGAGCTCCAGAAAATAGTGCTTGCTGGCTTTAGCAAAGCAAAGCAAAGCCTGCCACTAAATTAATTAAAAATTATTCTAATCCAGCTGGTATTTTTATTAATGATAATTTTACATGACGATTTGGCAGAATCTGTTAGCTACCATACACAGACCTCTTCCTGTCTCTACATTATTCACCTAACTGCTAATGTTCATAGATATAATAACAATAAAAATAGCAACAAGGATTGAGTTGAAATGTTTTATTTAGTTTTTTTTCTTTTTTTTTTCTTTTTTTATTAAGGTATTATATGTGTACATATCTTACCATTGTGCCCCCCCCACCCCACTCCCATACATGCCCTCACCCCCCAATGTTTTGCATCCATTGGTTATTCTTATATGCATGCATACAAGTCCTTCAGTTGTTCTCTTATTTCCCCCACCTCACCCTAACCTTCCTGTTGTAATTTGACAGTCTGTTTGATGCTTTACTGCCTGTGTATCTATCTTTTTGTTCATCAGTTTATAATGTGTTTTATTATCCACAAATGAGTGAGATCATGTGGTATTTTTCTTTCATTGACTGGCTTATTTCACTTAGCATAATGTTCTCCAATTCCATCCAGGTTGCTACAAATGGTAAGAATCCCTTCTTTTTTATGGCAGCATAGTATTCCATTGTGTAGATGTACCATAGTTTTCTGATCCAGTCATCTGCTGACGGGCACCTAGGCTGTTTCCAAATCTTAGCTATTGTAAATTGTGCTGCTATGAACATAGGGGTGCATATATCCTTTCTGATTGAGTTTCTAGTTTCTTAGGATATATTCCTAGGAGTGGGATTACTGGGTCAAATGGGATTTCCATTTTCAGTTTTTTGCGGAAACGCCATACTGTTCTCCACAATGGCTGCACCAGTCATTCCCACCAGCAGTGCACGAGGGTTCCTTTTTCTCCACATCCTCGCCAGCACTTGTCGTTTGTTGATTTGTTGATGATAGCCATTCTGACAGGTGTGAGATGGTACCGCATTGTCATTTTGATTTTCATCTCTCTGATAATTAGTGACTTTGAGCATGTTTTCATGTGTCTCTTGGCCTTCCTTCTGTCTTCTTTCAAAAAGATTCTATTTAGGTCTGTAGCCCATTTTTTTATTGGATCATTTATCTTCCTTTTATTAAGTTGTATAAGCTGCCTATAGATGTTGGAGATTAAACCTTTATCAGTGATAACATTTGCAAATATGTTCTCCCATACAGTGGGGTTTCTTATTGTTTTATTGATTGTTTCTTTTGCTGTGAAAAAGCTTTTTATTTTGATGTAGTCCCATTTGTTTTTTGGTTTTTTCTGTGTTTCTTTCTTTCTTTTTTTTTTTTATTGTTTTAAGTATTACAAATAGTAGTACATATGTCTCCTTTTTTTCCCCCATTGACCTCTCCCTGACCTCCCCTACCCCCCTATACATGCCTTCAACTGCCCTCCCTCCCCCCTGCCCAAGTGTCTTGTGTCCATTGGTTGTGCTTATATGCATGCATGCACGTCCTTTGGTTGGTCCCTTACAGCCCCCTCGCCCAACCTCCCCTGTCTTCCCAATGTAGTTTGATAGTCTGTTCAATGCTTCTTTGCCTCTGTATCTTTTTCCCACCATTTCTTTCCTTTAAAATGTTTTGTTTTTGCAGACTAGAAATAAACATATAATAACAAAACACAACAAAACAAAAAAATGTTTGAGTCCCAATTTCAATGTCCAACAGTTCTGAGTCCCCGTTTCAATGTCTAACAGTTCCTTATGTGTACATGTCAGCAATGATATCTGGATGGTGGGCACATAGTGGCAATGCAGGTCCAACCCTCTCTGGTTTGGTCCTAGGTAACCTGCAGTGGTGCACAGCTGCTGACTGCTTGTGTGGCAAGGCGTTGCCAGCGTCTTCCATCTCTGGACTGTTTTTTCCTCTTGTCTTCATGGTTGGAGCACACCTGTCAATTCCTCTCTGTTGCAGGAATCCACCTGGTCTTGGGGTTGTTTTCTGAAAATATACAAATATATTCTGGACCACAAGTTAATAAAGGAATCTTTTCTATATAATTGATTTGGGATCCTTTTTATTTTTGTTCAAACAATTTTCCTTTGTCTTATTTAGACACCATGTGTGTTTTTAATGGCCATCTTGCTGTTAGCATTACAAATGAAAATTAACTTTGTAAAGTAAAAATTTTCTAGATGTAATTTACTTATAGGATATTTTTCCTTACATGATATTGCCCTACTATTCCCCCCCTTTAGTTTTATTAATGGAAGTTTTCGTAAATTTTATAATGCAGTCTTGATAACTTTAAATTTAACTTTTTTTTTTTTGCGCAAAAATATGACTGCTTTAGGTTCATTGCATATTCAGGAATTTTACCATGAGATGCACTACCAATAGAAATTTTAGTTATTACTTTAAGAACAGCTTTTTGTCCAGTACAATTAAATTTACTTGAATATTCACTTATTTCGATTAGCCTATTTAAATTAATCTGAAAACTTGATTACCAACAATCTTAGTTTACCCTGTAAATATTAGTGGGAAGGATTATTTGCATTCTTGAGTGGGCCCTGAGCATTCCAGATGCTAGGCTGAATTTAGATATAGGGCAGCTGCTGTCGGCCAAGTCTCTTGTCTGTTACCTGGGTCCTGATCTGAGCTGGGCCAAGTCTCTGTCTGTCACCTGTATCTCGATGTGAGCTGGGCCAAGTCTCTTTCTGTTGCCTGGGTCCCGATTTTCTCTTTAGCTTCCATTGCCCTAGGGGTAGTATCAGTGAAGAAGTTCTTTCGGCGTATGTCTGAGAATTTGCTGCCTGTGGATTCCTCTAGTATTTTTATGGTTTCCCGTCTTATGTTTAAGTCCTGTATCCATTTTGAGTTTATTTTTGTGTATGGTCTAAGTTGGTGATCTAGTTTCATTTTTTTTTCATGTATCTGTCCAATTTTCCCAACACCATTTATTGAAGAGACTGTCCTGACTCCATTGTATGTTCATGCCTCCTTTGTCAAATATTAATTGAGCACAGTGGTTTGGGTCGATTTCTGGGTTCTCTATTCTATTCCATTGGTCTATATGTCTGTTCTTGTGCCAGTACCAGGCTATTTTGAGAACAGTGGCTTTGTAATACAGCTTGAAATCTGGTATTGAGATCCCTCCAACTTTATTCTTCTTTCTCAGGATTGCTGTGGCTATTCAGGGTCTTTTTTTATTCCAGATGAATTTTTGAAGAGTTCTTTCTAGGTCTGTGAAATATGCCAGTGGTATTTTAATGGGAAGTGCATTGAATCTATAGATTGTTTTGGGTAGTATGGACATTTTGGTGATGTTGATTCTACCAATCCATGAACATGGTATGTTCTTCCATCTGTTTACGTCTTCCTCTATCTCTTTTTTCAGTGTCCTGTAGTTTTCTGCGTATAGGTCTTTTACCTCCTTGATTAAGTTTATTCCTAGGTATCTTAATTTTTTTGGTGTGATGTAAATGGGATTGCTTTTTTAGTCTCTCTTTAGTAAGTTCACAATTGGTGTATAGAAATGCCATAGATTTCTTGGCATTAATTTTGTATCCTGCTACATTGCCGAATTCATTTATTAAGTGTGTTAGTTTTTTGATGGAGTCTTTCAGGTTTTTTATGTACAATATCATGTCATCTGCAAATAAGGACAGCTTTACTTCTTCTTTTCCAATTTGGATGCCTTTTATTTCTTCTTCTTGTCTAATTGCAGTGGCTAATACTTCCAGTACTAGGTTGAACAGGAGTGGTGAGAGTAGGCATCCCTGTCTTGTTCCTGTTCTTAGGGGAAATGGTTTTAGTTTCTGCCCATTGAGTGTGATGTTAGCTGTGGGTTTATCATAGATAGCTTTTATTATGTTGAGGTATGATCCTTCTAATCCCACCTTGTTGAGAGTTTTTATCAAGAAAGGGTGTTGGATTTTGTCAAATGCTTTTTCTGCATCAATTGATATGACTATGTGGTTTTTATCTCTCAATTTGTTTATGTGATGTATCACATTTATTGATTTGCAGATATTGTACCATTCTTGCATTCCTGGGATAAATCCTACTTGGTCATGGTGTATGATCTTTCTGATGTACTGCTCGATCCGATTTGCTAGAATTTTGTTGAGGATTTTGGCATCTATGTTCATGAGGGATATTGGCCTGTAATTCTCTTACATTATGTTGTCTTTATCTGGTTTTGGTATTAGGGTGATGCTGGCTTCATAGAAGGAGCTTGGAAGTGTTCCTTCCTCTTGAATTTTTTGGAATAGTCTGAGGAGGATAGGTTTTAGTTCTTTCTTGAATGTTTGGTAAAACTCTCCTGTGAAGCCGTCTGGCACTGGGCTTTTGTTCGCTGGAAGCTTTTTGATGGCTGCTTCAATTTCTTCCATAGTTACTGGCATATTGAGCTATTTAGATTCTTCCTGATTGAGTTTTGGAAGGTTATATTTTTCTAGGAATATGTCCATTTCCTCCAGGTTGTCCAGTTTGTTGGAATAGAGTTGTTCGTAGTATTTTTTAACAATCCTTTGTATTTCGGCGGGATCTGTTGTTATTTCAGCTCTTTCATTTCTGATTTTGTTTATTTGGGTCCTCTCTCTTTGCTTCTTGGTGAGCCTGGCTAGAGGTTCATCAATCTTGTTTATCCTTTCAAAGAACCAGCTCTTGGTTTTGTTGATCTTTTGTATTGTTTCTTTGGTCTCAATGCCATTTATCTCCGCTCTGATCTTTATTATTTCCTTCCTTCTGCTTACACTGGGCTTTTCTTGTTGCTCTTTTTCTAACTCTTTGAGTTGTAGGGTTAGGTAATTTATTACCATTGTTTCTTGTTTTTTGCAGTATGCTTGTAGAGATATGAACTTCCCTCTCAAGACTGCTTTCGCTGTGTCCCATAGATTTTGGATTGTTGTGTTTTCATTGTCATTTGTTGCCATGATGTTTTTTATTTCTTCCTTGATCTCTCTGGTAACCCAGTCATTGTTTAATAGCATGCTGCTTATAATAGCATGTCTCCATGTGTTTGACTTAAATATCATGTCTCCATGTGTTTGATTTCTTTGGATTGTTTTTAATGTAGTTGATTTACAGTTTTATGCCACTATGGTCTGAGAAGATGCTTGATATGATTTCTATCTTCTTGAATTTGAAGAGACTTTGCCTATGTCCCAACATATGGTCTATCTTTGAAAATGAGCCATGTGCTCTTGAGAAGAATGTATATTCTGTGGCTTTGGGGTGAAATGTCCTAAAGATGTCAATGAATTCCATCTGGTCTAGTGAGTCATTTAGGATTGATGTTTCTTTGCTGATTTTTTGTTTAGAGGATTTGTCCAATGGTGATAGTGGGGTATTAAAGTCTCCTACTATGATTGTATTGCTGTTAATCTCTCCTTAATATCCTCCAGGAGTTTTTTTTATGTATTTGGGTGCTTTTATATTGGGTGCATAAATGTTTACCAGAGTTATATCTTCTTGTTGGATTGCTCCCTTTAGTATTATGAAGTGGCCTTCCTTATCTCTTGTTATGTCCTTCACTTTGATATCTAATTTGTCAGATATAAGTATTGCTACCCCAGCTTTTTTTTTCATTTCCATTCGCCTGGAAAATCTTTTTCCATCCCTTCACCCTCAGTCTGCGTGTGTCTTTTTCTGAGGTGGGTTTCTTGTAGACAGCAGATATATGGGTCATGTTTTCTTAAACAGTCAGTTACCCTATGTCTTTTGATTGGGGCATTTAATCCATTTACATTTAAAGTTATTATTGATAGGTACTAATTTGTCGCCATTTTTATTCTTTACCCCTGTGTTCCTTCTTCACTTCCTATTTTCTTTTTTTGTACAGCAGACCCTTTAGCATTTATTGCATTGCTGGTTTTGTGGTAATAAATTCCCTTAGTCCTTTTTTGTCTGTGAAGCTCCTGATTTCACCTTCAATTTTGATTGATAGCCTTGCTGGGTACAGTATTCTTGGAATCAGACCCTTCCTGTGCATGACTTTGTATATTTCATTCCATTCCCTTCTGACCTAATGAGTTTCTGTTGATAAATCAGTTGCTGGGGGTTTCTTTGTATGTAACTTTCTGTCTCTCTCTGGCCGCTTTTAAGATTCTTACTTTGTCGTTGGTGTCTGCCAATTTAATTATAATGTGCCTTGGCTTTGGTCTTTTGGGGTTCATTTTGCTTGGGACTCTGTGAGCTTCTTGGATTTGTGTGAGTATTTTCTTCCCTATATCAGGGAAGTTTTATGTCATTATTTCTTCAAACAGGTTTTATATTCCTTGCTCAGTTTCCTTTCCTTCTGGAACCCCTATTATGCAGATGTTGTTTTGTTTTGTGTTGTCCCAAAGTTCCCTTAGGCTCTCTACCTGCTTTAATTTTTTTTTCTAGAAGCTGTTCTACTTGGGTCTTTTTTTCCATCTTGTCTTCTAGCTCACTGATGCGGTCCTCTGCTTCTTCTAGTCTACTCTTGATGCTTTCTATTGAGTTTTTACAGCAGCAATGTCGTTTTTCATTTCTTCTTGGTTCTTCTTCATTTCCTCTTGGTTCTTACTCATGTTGTCAAATTGGTCTTCCATTCTTTTCAGCCACCTTATGAGCATTTCTCTGATTTCTTTCTCTGGTAGGTTGCTTGCCTCTATTTCGTTTACTTTCTTTTCTGGTGATGCCTGCTTTTCTTTCATATGCGGGCTGTTTCTTCATCTCCCCATGTTCTCTCTTATCTGGCTGTCTGGTTATGTAGTTCTCTCTCTACTGATCCCAGGCAAAATCTGACGTTTCTGTGGTGGAATAAAGAGCTCCTTTGAATCCACGAGTTTGCGCCAATTGGGGACCGGTGTTCTGGGGCTCACAGCTGTTTGGTGGTTGCTGCAGTTGTGGATTTTCAGGCTTCAGATAAGCTCCACTTTCCTTATCAAGATGGCGTGGTTTCCGCATCCAAGCCATCACTCCAGGAGGGGACCCAGCCGCAGTGGGGGCTGCCCGGTCAGGGGAACTCCGTCTAGCAGTCCCTCACCTTCTCCTGGAGTTTGGCTGTCCCTTAACTTACCAACAAACACTCCTCATGCGACCCTCAGCTGTTCTTTCTTTCTGCTCCGGGACAAGGCTCGGAACACGTCTGTCTATTCCACCGCCATTTTTCTCCCCCTGAAATGTTTTATACTGAGTAATATTTTGGTTTGCCTGAGATTGTCACTTAAAATCATAAAGTACCTCACAGGGACTATGAAAGTTCACCTCAAATTGGGAACTAAGCCTAAGCTTTTAAATATCGGGATAATATTGAAAACCAGAGTGAAATACTTAAGCATGCTTTAATTTCCCAGCAATCCTCTTATAGCACCCATGCTATGGTTCATGCTTCTCTGTTTTTCAACTTCCATTTCCACCTCTGTAATTGAAACCCCCACGTCTCCTGGTCCCCTCACCAGACAAGGTTTTATTTTCCATGTCCATGTTACTGCTGTATAATTGTAAATGCCTGCCTACTCTATTCCCATCACCCATATCAAGTTAATATGATCCACCTTCTCACACACCCACCTTGTGCACTTTAATTGAGAAATACTCCTATATCCCATACATTCATCACTGAAGCTTAACTCATGTTCTCTTTTTCCTCCAATTTTTTTCCTTATGCTCAGTATCTATTATAGTTCTTCCCTGAGATTCATGTATTATATGAATTCCAATTTTCCAAATAGTAAATGACACATATATTCCTTTCAGTCTAAATTGACCCGAGTGCTAATGACTCTCAGTTTAATTAAGAATAAGGAAGTTAAAGAAAGAAAAAGCCTTCATTTTGTATATATGTACACACACACACACGTTGACTAGATATATCTGTGGTAGGGATGTTCTGAAAATAACTTCTCAGAAACCAACAGCAGACCCTGAGGAAGGTAGGAAGGTTAATGTAACATGCACAGTATTTCAATTTCCTTTCTTCCTCTTGTGTTGAGGATCACCAGACAAACTAAACACCCTGGAGAATGGGATCATGCTAAACAAAAGGGGGACGTTTTGTTTCATGGATGCAGCATGCTTCAAAGCTCATCCTTTTCAAAGTATAATGCTGGGCTTTGGGGCCTCTGGCACCCCTGAGGGTCCTGAGTCCTGGCCCACAGCCTGTGGGCTATGGCATGGCTTGGGACTTGGTTATAAGGGCAAATCTCAGTAGTTGCCAGTCTGTCGAATTTATTAATCAGCACATCAATTCAACAGGTACTTATTCAGTGCTTTCTCTCTGTGCTCAGCACTCTGTTAGATGCTGTATGGTAAACAAAATAAATCTAAAATGTAGTTTCATAACTTAAACAGAACCTGATCTGTGACTGGGTTGGCACTAAGATCAATACTTTTGAGTTTGTTGTTTGTCTGTTTCTTTTTTGTTTTGAAAAGGGTTTTTTTCCCCATATATTTTTATTTGAATAGTCATGTTATAGAATTTTTTTTAAATGTGTTTCCTTGTTTTTAGTTTTGGACTCCAATGTATTTAGGGTTTATAGTTCTCATTTATTTCCCTGTTAACTTTACTCTCAAGTGGAAAAAAATAACATATCTGTTAATCTAAGTGGAGTCGACTTCAGAAAAATGTAGTATTTGCCTTTTGTGCTGTCCTTTGCCCTACTATGTGGGTCTTTTCTGTGTCCTCCAGGCTGATATTGGTCCCCATGGAAACCAGGCTGGTAAGGAGCATTACTCTCTTCTGTTTCATCAAAATTTATCTTACTTTGTGCCATTTTTTTCATGGAATTATTAATATCTAGAAATTTATCAACTTCTCTTTGATTGTATGCCCTCCTGGTTTCTTTGTCCCAGTAGATTCTGAGGGGAAATATCTGTAGGAAATCAAGCATGACCCTCAAGTCTTAATTAAAGTAAAGGCTCAGTGGTATCCTGTTCAGCTGGCTGCATTTTGAAAGGGACACTGGTTCTAACTGCTGCAATCTATGTATTTCCACGATTTCCAAGGGACCATCAAATTCTGAAGCACTGATTTTTAAAATCACAGGCAATTGTCTACTAGAGCTTCCGCTTATTACTAAACTTTGAAAATTATACAGACATCCTAATCTTGGATAGGGCACGCCCTTCCAATCTGCAACTCTGTTCAGTGACAGACTAAAAGGCCTTATGGTGTGAGAAGAATGAAAACAAAGGTGGGTGGGCATTTTAATAAACTTGTTTACCAAGCCTGATGATGGATTGTTTTCCACTCTTGGCAAACTTAGTGGCAGTCTTACATTAGTGTGCCCTCTCCTCATAGACAGGGCTGAAGAGATACAGACCAGTCCCCTCTCTTTGACTCTAGATTTCCTACAGACCACACTTCTAATTTCATTTGTCAGTAAATGTGTTCTGGTTTCTGAGATAACAATTCATCTTACATTAATTACATTTACATGCACTGAAATATGCTGATATAGCAGCGCTTAAAATGTCTTCAGCAAAACATTGCATGTATCATTGTGGAGGGTGGTTTATTTTTCAGATGCATGCGGCTGATAATTCCTTGAAAACACGTGGATTCTTAAAACCCTCACCTGAAGTATGACATTTATGGAATTTGACCCTAGTTGCAGGGCACCATGTATTAGGCAGTTCACACACTGTCTTCATCTCATTGTAGCTAGTGTAAGGGCAAGATCCATTTTCTTCTTTGGTTGTCTGTTTTATATTTTGTCCATTTCAATAACTGGTCTTCCAGATTTATAATAAACCTTACGTGGCACAGTTACATGAGACTGTGATGGTTAATTTTATGTGGTCTACTTGCCTGGACCACAATGTGCCCAGATTAAACATTCTTCTGGGTGTGTCTGTATACTTCCAGATGAGATTAGCATTTGAATCCTCAAAGCAGATTGCTGTCCCCATTGTGGGTGGGCAGCATCCAACCCATTGATGGCCTGAGTAGAAAGAAGATTGTCTCCTTCCTGCCTGAGTTGGGACATGAGTCTTCATATATGTGTGTGTGAGTGTGTATGTGTATGTGTGTGTGTGTATGTGTGTGTTTCTTTGGATTATACAGAGACCTATACCAACTCTCTGCCTTTTAGTACCTCCAATCCCCTTAGGACACAGTGATGAGCTTTCTCATGTAGTGTTATCCCCTAAACCATTAAAGTCTTCAGGAGCTCATAGTTTATTTATAAATATATAATGTTTTTTAGTCGCCATGACATCTACTATATAACTGTGTCACAGGTCAGTGCATCTCTGTGTGCCTTAGTTTCCTCAAAAGTTGAAACAAAGGTGAGCCACAAGCACTATAAGAACCCTCACAAGTCTAAAATTCTGTTATTCTCTGATTTCTGCTGTGGATACTCTGCTTTTTTTTTGCTCTGATTCACATCACACTGACTGACTAACTGACTGATGTTGATTTTTATCTCAAAAAATAAGATGGTTGGCTCTGGAGGGACCTTCCATATTAGCAGCTCCAACACTTTCGTTTTGCCGATAAGGGAACTTAGGGGCTGAGAGATGAAATTACTTCTCAAATTTTCCAGACTCTGTAAGTGGCTGACACTAGACGTCAACTCTCCTGCTGATACAATTTGCTCTCCTCTATGCCATGAAATTTTTTTCTTGTATTTTTATTTAAATCAAAGACATTTTAAAATAAATCTGATCCATGAGATGCAACTCCTAGGCACAGATATTTCAGAGTATTAAAGCCAGGAAACAGGCAAAGGGAGATGAAAAACAGTGTGTGTGATAGCACCCAGACAGCCACATTAGCGTTGATCCACTGTGCCAGAGACGGAAATGGAATAAGGACAAGCCTAAAAAGATTCTGAGATTTGGGGTAAAGAAGAAATTTAATAAAAATGGAAATAAGACCTGGAGAAGTGCAGCTATCCTTTTGTTTTTGACATTCACTGCCATGACATCCTTAAAGAAGGGAGCGTGATCTTTTAGTAGACTGAAAGCCTTATTCACCCCAGAATGACAGACTTTATATTTTTCTTTGGTACTGTAGTTGCAAAACTCTACTTATAATATTCATGCAAAAGGAACAATCTACATCTGTTGCTGTTGCTAATAGCAACCATCTTTCCTGCATCGCCAGCTTTTTGTGTCACATAAGCATTTTGGTCTGTTTCACTTTTTCTCACTCTGTCTTCAGTACACAGGTCTCTCTACATTTTCAAGTGTTTTAGCAACCTCCAGGAATGCTCCTTGCATTCTCTCTCTGTTCTGTGCATGGGTTTTGTTTTGTTTTTGTTTTTTATTTTATCTACTGATTGTCCTGTATCTTCATTTCTTCACAGCCATCCTGATGTGTTCCAAGATTTTTAAAAGCATTACTGGTAGAAAATAATGGCGCTGTAACATTGTCAATATGTTGTAGTCAATGGGAATGGCACCAGGTATATGACCAGTGGGGTCAGACCAAACCTGGGTTCAGCAACCTCAGTACTTGGATTTTGGCTAGGAAAGAATTCAAAGTCCAGACACAAACTATAAAAGAACATTTATTTGATAAATTATAGAGATGAAGGAAGTAATTTGTAGAATAAATGGACTTAGGAAGCAAGTTTTGGAGGTAAAGGAAGGGCCCTTGGAGCCTGAGAGTAAGGAAGGTAATGAAAATGTGCCTGGGGGGAGGAAAAGGGAAAGGGAAAGGCATGAGTGTGCTCCCTGTAAGGAGAACACAGCTGGGTCCTCTGTCCTAAGAATTTTAAGGGTGGAGATTTTAGGGGAGGTCCTAGGGGAAGATCTCAATCAAATATTCAGCAGCTTCCCATGTGTGTCCATTCAGGGTTGTGGTCTCCACTGACTGATTGGCCAGCACCAGAGCAGGGGGTCATTACTCTATGCAACTGGTCCTGACATCAGCTGTGGCTGGTTTTGTTGCTTATCTGGGCCTGGAGCAGAAATACAACTGAGGCCTAGATGTTATCTCTAGGGAGGAAAGGTCAGAGGGTCCAAACCACTTGACCAGCAATATGCTAGGGGAGAAAAGGTCAACCTTGGGACAAGGTCCTAACCTACAATTGATTGTACATTGCTAGGCACCTGGGGCTTTACACCCTGGTGACCTTCTGTACCTGGCCCATCGTCCTTGCTCTGTTTATGTCTGTCTAACTGCCTGTAACACATGTTGTGGGAACCATGCCAGGTCCCTGGACAGTCAAGGCCAATGGAAGCACAGAGGCTTTGTTATCAATACACCAGAATGGCCAAAGGCCATTCTGGGCATGTGCCTAAATGGGATGTCCAAGGACTCTGAGCCTGGGAACCATAATCAGGCCAAGATACCAAGCATGTGCAAGGACACACAGTACACCGTGCCCTTCAGTAGCCAATATGATTGAGGTAACTATTGGTAAGAAGCCTTCTTTGTATAAATAGTGTAAAAGAAGGTTACTTACCAGCTAGTAGCTAGAGTATGGTGAGAGAGCAGCTAGGCTGGGAGTGTATGAAGAAGTCTGCTGGAGAAAGAAGCTGGGCAGGAGAGATAGGAGAAGCTGCTGAGTCAGAGAGCTCAGATACGGCTATGATCTGAGGTGGTGAATTGAGGAGGCAGTGTGAAGCTGCTCAGATAATAGCTGTGAGTACAAAGACTGATGCTGCTTTATGGGAAAGATATGTATTTACCAGCCAGTATCCAGTTGTTTGCGTGTATGGATTTTGCTGTGGAGAATTATCTTGTCTGATGGCTATATGGCCACTGGCTTCTGCAATAAAGACTCATCCTTTTTTAAAATACACCCACAACTTCTCATGGCTTCTCTTTCTGCCCTGCTTGTGTCTCTGACACTTGGTAAAGGAGGACCTTGGGCTTAGTTCCCAATAGTTGGTACAGTGGGCAGGGTTCAAGCAGAAACCAGCCCTGGCATAGTTGAATGAGAGAATTTAGAAGAATACATGGATTCAGAAATACTCAAAGCTACTCAGAGCACCAGAGCTCATGCAGGGCTCCGGCTCTGCTCTGACACATGTATACCACAATTCTACAAATGCACTACTTTATAACACTCAGGAATTTTCTTAAAAGAAGGCCTACCCAAACTCAAGCTGCAATGAAATGTCAAATTTCATAAGAAATACGTTTTTAAAAATGCTTGTAGGCACTAGTTCAGGGACTGGCCATACCAGTTTATAAGGTCACCCTCGCTCTGTGTATAGCAAAGCCTTTCTCCAAGGTTTCTATAGTGTCTTGCGGGAATCCTAAGAACCCTGAGCATGAATCAAATGGATACAATGTCAGAGGATGATCTAGTTCAGGTAGGTGGTATGACCATCTGGTTATGAGAGGAAAGAGCCCTCAAGTCTCATAGTTGCAGATCTGTTTTTCAGTCTTATATCCTGATCTGTCACCTTATCATTCCATTGCAAACCAGTCCATCCCAGTCTCTCTGAGTGACAGCTAGATTCAATCCCTGTTGAGGTCCTGACCTTGGTTAACTGTTCTCTCCAGAGAGCTTGGTCCTTGGAAGTCAGCACAGGAAACACCTATGATCCATGATGAATATAATGTTATTTACTCCCTAACCTTTCTGGATAAATATTGTGATTATAATTTCTACTTCTTACATCATAGTTCAGAAGCTAAAATTCAAAAGTATAGTCCTCATTGACCTTTAAGGAAAATATAACTTCAAAACAGCATTGCAGGGAAAAAGGTAGAATAAATAGAAAACTGTCAGACTAGATGGTCTATTGTAAAGTTGTTGAAAAGGTTGAATGTCAGAAACAAGCATCATTAGGCAGCTTAGAAGCAATGGCTCAGTGTTTTTCTAGTAACCACATTCACCTTGTATCACAAACAAAAGCAGCGTGGGTACCCTAGACTCTGCCAATCCAGGCTAATTATGTCAAAAGGTCACTATTCCAGTTTATCTTCCCTCTTCTCAGATAAGCAAATAAACAGAAAAACATGGCATTGGGTTATAATCACCATGGAGAAGGTATTTTTAACACTCTCCAGCAAGGAGAGGATACTCCATCATTCCCTTGTTTTTTCTCCATAGTAGAAACCTAGAGGTGAACCTATTACAGAATATTCAGTTTTTACAGAGTCATTATCTTTTCCATAGTTAAAAAAACACAGCATTTTAAATATTTAAATTCATTATTTAGCATGATTTCATATATATATATGTATATGTGTGTGTGTGTCAATAAAATCGAAATCAAAAAAACCATTAAAATGTAATCATTTATTTGCAGGAATTAATGCTATTTTCCCCTAAGGAATCAAAGGTAGAAAGCCTAGATGTGTTAAATGCAGTTCTTGAAATAATCCTGCCCTCTTAAGTCTTAAGGAATTATTTATGATCAACATGGCTTCCTGACATTTCATATTCAAGTCCTCTCTTGGGCAGGGAGCAAAGGAGAACATTGGTAGGAAGCTCAATGAGAGATAGGGGCCTCTCCTCTCTCTTCTCTCTAGAATCCAACTTCATCTGTGACTTTGGCTCTGAAAACTCAAACAAGGAAGAAGGAAAGCTGGTTCCCCATCAGAATGTCATATGTGAACAGTGTCCATTGCCCTCCAGATAAGCATCTCCCAACTGGGGCACATGCTTTGAATTGTTTCTCAGGAAAAGGTCATAGGTTTCCACTGAGCCAGTAGCCTTGAAGCTGTAGATCTACCACAGGACTAGCTAAGAACATTCTTATGTTCCCATCTTCTTTCTGCCAAAACAATATTATGAACTTGAGAAAATCATATACCTCCTCTAGGCTTCTTTTCCCCTCTCTGTCAAAGGGGGAACTTAGAGTATGTGGCTTTTAGTCTTTTCCAATTTGTGAGTATATAAAAATAAACCTACTTTGTTCCTAAATGATGAAAGCTAACCATATCATCTCTCCGGGGGACACTTTCCTTTGAAGAAGAGGACAACAAAAGGTAGGAAATGCCTGAGTGCCTCCCCAACCTGCCTTATCCATAGTAATCCAAGCTCAATAAGTGTTCATGAAAACCGTGTTTTCCATCTCTGTCTTCTCAACATCTAGAATACTGGGCACTTTGTAGGTGTGAGTTACAGATGTAAGTTACTGGTCTGCATTTGGACTGAACAACTCAAAGAACTACCTTCCCGATGGGACACTGAGACCTAACTTGCTTCCTCCACTCATAAGATTAACCTTGCTCTAGCTGTGTTTATTCTAGTCATTAATCTCCTAATCTAATGAGTTTGACATCAGGTGTATGATTTTTATCTGATTATTCCAACTCATCACATTTAATTATGTCATTATTTCTTCTTTCTGTTAATGAGGAGGACAAAGTATTAGCTGAAAACTGTATGCAGTGGGACTGTGCTGAGCACTTACATATGATACCTTACTTAATTGAACAGCCTTCTCAGAAACAGTGAGATAGGAATTATGAGGCTTGTGAGGAAGCAGATTGTAGAGTTTAAGGAACTTTTGCGGAGATTCTCATTCCAAAGCAGCAGCCCAGCTGGGACTGGGAACAAGACTATCTGTCTCCAAAGCCATGTTCTTTCATTGCCCTGGCCTCTTCTTCCCCAACCAAATGACTCACCATTATTTCTGAGCCTACATGATGGGATTATGGGGGACTCAGCTATGAAGCAGAGTAGGACTATTTGAAATGACTTTTTAATAGTGACAATAGTTGACATCCATCCAGTGAGAAGAACCACTCACTGCCCACCCCTGTGGCCATCAGTGTGCATTTTGTTATGTGGTCCACTGTAGCTTGTGGTTCAAATAACACCACAGATCACAGTCTCAGTGTAAAGCAGCAAGCTGAGTCTTTGTCTCCTTATAGCCATATTCTACTGAGTCCAATGAGGGAAACTGCAATGAATGCCTTTTTTGGATAATGGTTAATGCTTTTTTTTTTAATTGTTGACTCTATTACAAATGTTCCCCCATTTCTCCCACTTTGCCTCCTTCCACCTTGCCCCTATCCCTCCTAGGCCTTCACCACATTATTGTCTATATCCATGGGCTATAAATATCCTATACAATAAAGAGGTGATATGCAAATTGACACTCACACCCTCACAAGATGGCTGCCTATGACCAGGCCAGCAGGGGGGTTAGTGAGGGACAACTAAACAACTGAACAAGCAGGCTGTGTGGGGCAACCAGGCTGGCGGGGGGGTGGGGGGGGCAGTTAGGAGCAACCAGGCCATCAGGGAGGTAGTTGGGGACATTAGGTTGGCAGGGGGCAGTTGGGGGCGATTAGATTGCCAGGGAGGGGGTGGCAGTGAGGGTTGACTAGGCCAGTGGGGGAGGGACAGTTGGGGGCAACCACACCTGCAGGGGGGCAGTAAGGGGTGACCAGGCCAGCAGGGGAGACAGGGGCTATCAGGCCAGCACACAGAGGCAGTGAGGGATGATCAGGCTGGCTGGGGGGTGGCAGTTAGGGATGATCAGGCAGGCAGGCAGGTGAGTGATTATGAGCCAGTGGTCCAGGATTGTGAGAGGGATATCTGACTGCCGGTTTAGGCCTGATCCCTAAACCGGCAGTCAGACATCCCCCAAGGGGTCCCAGATTGGAGAGGGTGCAGGCTGAGCTGAGGGGACATCCGCATGCACAAATTTCGTGTACTGGGCCTCTAGTATGTATATAAGTTCTTCGGTTAATCTCTTCCCATCCTTCCCCACTCCTCCCCTCTGAGATCTGTCAGTCCATTCCATGTCTCCATGCCTCTGGTCCTATTTTGTTTTTCAGTTTATTTTGCATTTTTAAAAAATACATATGTAAGTAATCAACTCTTTTTAAAAAATGTATTATTTGAATATTTTCACTTCTGGCTTTGACAGTGATAACAGTAAATGAAAAGCTCTAATACTTTTTTCTCAGTGAAGCCAAATATACTAGGTGTACTGGTTAATAATAGCAGATTTTGTAATCAAAGAAAACATGATAATTTCAAGAGAAACATCAAAAGTGCTTTATTCAAAGTAATGTACATCGCTAGCTACCCATTTCTCCCATCTTTCAGGTAATTTGTGGATACCGTCCCAATAGAACTTTTCTTGTTTTGAGGCAAGCCATTCAGAGACCCAATTTTCCACTTCTTTGTATGTTTTAAAGTGCTGCTCAGAAAATTCGTGTGCCATCAATTGAAGGAGCAAGGTCTGGTGAATAGAGCGGGTGGGTTAATACTTCCCAGGCAAGATCTTTTAATGTGTCTTTAACTGGTTTTGAAGTGTGTGATGGTGCATCATCATGAAGCAGAATTACTTTGCCATGCCTTCTGCCCATTCTGGTCGTTTCCCAATCAAAGCTTGGTTCAAATTGATTATTTGTTGTCGGTAGCAATCAGTATTAACAGTTGCACCTGGTTTTAGAAGCTCATAATACACCACACCTTCCTGATCCCATCAAACACAGAGCATTGTCTTCTTTCTGAAGCTATTTGGCCTTGCAGTCAATGTTGATGGTTGACTGGGATCAACCCATGATTTTGTGCATTTGGGATTCTCAAAATAAATCCATTTTTCATCGCCAGTCACAATTCAATGCAACAAAGACTTTCTTTAGTGACATTGAAGCAATATTTTACTAATGACTTTTTGGTTTTCGATTTGTCTTTTGTTCAGTTGATGTGGCTCCCATTTTCCTTCCTTTAAATCTTTCCCATTGCTTGTAAATGATTGGAAATTGTTTGCTGAGCAACGTTTAATCTTTCTGCAAGTTGTTTTTGAGTTTGACATGCATCTTTATTCAATAATGCTTGTAATTGTTGGTCTTCAAACTTTTTCAGTTGACCTGTAAGTCTTTGTCTTTCACATCGAAATCATCACTTTTAAAGCATTTAATCCAGCATTCACAAGTATCTTGAGATGGAGCATGTTCACCATAAGCTTCCCATAGTATTCAGCAGCACTTTTCTTTAAAGTAATGAATTTAAACTTCCCACAAATGCTTTTTTTTGCACGAAATTCGACAATTTTAAATATCTATGATGTAAACACCTTCAGCAAATTCAACATATGAAATTTTGAAGCTTGTTGTCAATACAACAAAATAGCATACATATCAAATCGCATATATATTAACATATATGTAACTCCATCTACTGAAAAAATCTGCATTATTAACTGGCACACATAGTAAAAGTGGCCAGGTGGTGATCACTACCTGAACTAGCAAGGCAGTGCGATTAGTAAATCATTTCGGAGAAAAATGACCTGTTACCTAAGTTCTTGAAGTTATGAGAAAAGGAACTGTCATTCATTTCCTCCTTTTGGTTACAACTGTCAACAGACACAAATCACTTAGTTCCCACAAATATTAAATGGAGATCATAGTGGCCCCAAAGTGACGCTATGACTCACCTTGCAGGTTTCTTCCATCATGAAACTAGTGACACAGGTGACACAGCTTTCTCATGTTTCCGGGCAGCCTCTTTATTGCATGATTAATAAGGGTAAAGGGAGGAAGGGTTGGCAGTTTAGTGGGCAATGTATGCTCTAATACTTAATCAATTTCCTTCTATAAGCTTTATTATTTTGAGACTTTCTGGAGAAGGAAATTGATTGGACTTAGTCGCTTGGGAACTTTTAAAGAAATGAAGCCGGTTCTTTTCGTTTTCTACCACAACCTATTTTATGGGTCTAGAGCTAAAGAGAAATAAATGATCCTGCTCCAATCAGTTATTTTATTATGGTTTCTGTGTCAAGAATTTAGAGAATTGACAGAGAATTGAATGGGAATGGACATGTTAAAGAGAAAATAGTACCAAAGAGAACGGATCAAATTTAATATAAACAAAAATGAAAGAAAATAAGAAACCATATTTTAAAAGAGATCATTTAATCTCACCTCAGGTGTGTAGGTATTGAATGAGAACCTACTGTGTGTCTGGCCTTAAATTAGATGCTAGAAATTCAAAGAGAATGAATAAATTATCATGCCCACTGGTGTCCAGGGCTCCTCCACTGGATAAATAGAAAATAACCCTATGTACATAAGCAGATATAGACATAGACACTCATGAGTCGACTGGGTGGTTCCACAGCAGGTGTGGCTATGGGATGGTGACAGTCATAGAGGCTCTACAGTCTGCCAGCCAGAGTAAACTGAGTCTTCCTAAGAAGCTACAGTGTGAAATAAGCCTTACAGTGATACATAGAATTAAGGGAAAATGGTTTGCTTTGAGAAAAAAAATAGTAGAGGGTATGAAAAAAATAAAGAAAACGGAAAAACTGTGTGGGCCAGATGGGTTTTGGAATTGCTTCAGCGTGCTATATGAAACGAGGAATCTCAGGTGAGAGGTTAGGGATAATCATGAGCCATCACAGGAAACCACATGCGCTGTGAGAGGTGAAGCAGGTTGGACTCAGATGACAGAAACCCAATGGATGTCTTTAATCTGAGGATGATGTGATCAGATTTGCGTTTGGGTAGATGACTCTGAATGATTACAGAGCATGGATTTTCATAAGAAAAGACAGAAGACCCAAGAGGATATCAGGGTTTATCTTTTATATCATAAATGGAATGCCTCTACCAAATTCATTTGGAGGTGACCTCCATTGCTTTAAGTGGTCAATGAATGAAGAAGATGGGAATTATGTGTCTATCCAACCATTAATATCTGTGGCTATGAAGGTGGACTTGGACTTCAGTTGCATACTGAAACATATTTCCATATTTAGGCTACTGAATTAGACCATCTCATCATTTATAATTCAGTATGCTCGTGGAAGGTCTGTGGAGGGTGCTATTTTAGCTGCTGTCATTGGAGTTGGAGCACTTTCAAAGAATGGCTTCACTTTAGATGTTCAAAGATACTGAACAATATGGCACGTCAAGAAGGGCAGATAAAAATCTAATTCACTGCTACAGTTCAGACTTCTTATTCTTTGGGTGGGACACTTCATCATTGATTCTTTGTTTTTGTGGAAAAATAGGAACATACTTCCTGTCCTACTGACTTCTCAGAGCTATCATGATAGTGACATGAGGAACTGTAAGAGAAAACCACATACTTGTATAAATCTCAGTGTTTTTATTGTCATTGTGTGTGTGTGTATGTGTGTGTGTGTGTTTAAGAATATGAGTGAATGTGTGTGTGAGTGTGTGTGTGAGTGTATATGTGAGTATACTTTTACTGGGAGTGTTCTTCTTTAACACTTTTTTCCTCCTTGGGGCAACCCCTTATATTCTCATCTCCCTTCAGGTATCAAATTTCCTAGTACCTTTTCCTCATCAAACACTAACTGTGAAATTATTATACAAATTATTAACATATGGAATGAAAATTGTGAATGTCTCTTGATAAGAATTACAAGTCTTGTCTCAGCCCCATCAACCATGATACTAACATAAACATGTTAGTGTTTTTTATGAAGAGGTGTATCGAATGGTTTGGGGCTGGGTCCTACATATGTGCAGAGCATCAAGATGATTAATATGCCCTTCAAATCTTCAGTATATTTACTCCCTTTTTGTCTGGGAACATTTTTACATTAACTTTAAGCTTGGGATTCTGGCAGCAGAGAGGGAGTGGTAACATTGTGTTCCACACACTTCATGAAGCAGGTTTGCTTGCAGCCCTACTGTAGAGAGCTAGGCTAGGGAAGTTCAGGTGTCCTTGACTCTTTCCTGGGCTGGAAGGCGGGGCTTCTCTACCCAGAAGAGACAATCCTTTGGGTCCCAGCATTTTGCAGCCATCTCAGATCCTCTCTCCACTGGGCAGGGTCCCTCCAGTTGCCCAGGCCTCAGTTCCCAAGGTCACTGCTCTGCTTTTGGTTCTCTTCACTTATGGTTTTCTGAAACCTCAGTCATTTCCTTTTTCCTTTTGGCTTGTCAATTTAAAAAAAGGTGTTCATTTCTAGATTTAGCATTTCTAGATTTGAAGCAAGCTACATTAGCTCAGTCCTCCATGGTATCTAAGGATGGCCATCCTCCACATAGTCTGATGGCCTTTTCTGCCCCACCCTCAGGGTGCTGTGTAGCTGTTATTGGCATTTATGCAGAGCTGCTCTGCACCAGGTCATGCAGCTGGGGAAGTGTGGTGGGAATTTTCTCCTCCTCCACGCATCCACAGAGGGCTGGCTTCAAGTTTATTTTAGCCCCACTGCCCACCTATGGGTCAGAGAAATAGATAATTATGTTAGCTCCTTATGTGAGATATTGCTTTGCAGAATAAAATGGTTCTGATTCTATTCCAGTCAGATGGAAGGTTTTTCAGAATTCTTGTAAGACTATAATGTATGCAGCAAGTTTTTTTATTTAGATTTTCAGAAGTTTTTATTAAATTTCAACCTCAAAAGTGATTTTTAATATTGTCATTTAGAATGAACAAAAACATTTGTGCAGAAGTGCCTCAAGCCAGCAACACCGCATTCCCACCCCTATTCCACAGACCCACTGAGGCTCACTGCTAGAAATAATTAAATATGCTTATAAGATATCTGGATGAGGTCATATAAAATGAATCCTATGAGCTTTTCTCAATGAAGAATAAATTGCTACACTGATAAGGATAAGCTTCAGGCAGTTCAAGATAGGTTTTATTTTTATTTTCTTCAGCTTTATTAAGATATAATTGACACATAACATTGTGCAAGTTTGTGTACAAGGTGATGATTTGAAACATGTAGATATTGCAAAATGTTTACAACAATGTTAGTTAAGACATCCTTCACTTCATATAATTACCATTTTGTTGGTGTTGTTATGGTGAACACATCTAAGCTCTATTTTATGGTAACTTTTAATTGTGCAATACAACATTGTTAATTATAGTCACCATGCTGTACATTAGATCCCTCAACTTATGTCTCACAACTGAAAGTTTGTACCCTTTGACTAACTACCCCTCAGCCTCTGACAGTCACCATACTGCTCTCTGTTTCTGAGTAAATGTTCTTAGATCCACATCTAAATGAGATCATACAGTATTAGTCTTTCTCTGCCTGACTTAAATTCACTTAGCATAATGCCCTAAAGCTTCATCCATGTTGTTGTAAATGGCAGAATTTTTTTTGTCATGGCTGAATAATAGTACATTGAGTGATTGAGTGTGTGTGTGTGTGTGTGTGTGTGTGTGTGTGTGTGTATACCACATCTGTATAATCTCACATCTTTGAACCCTTCTTTCATTGTTAGACACAGGTTGTTTCCATATCTTAGCCAGTGTGAATAGTGCTGCAGTGAACATGGGGAGTGCAAATATCTCTTTGAGATAGTGATTTCATCACGGATATATACCCAGGAGTGGGATTACTGAATCAAATGATAGTTCTTGGTTTAGTTTTTTGAGAAACCTCCATACAGTTCTTTATAGTGACACTATAAAAGATGGGTTTTATGAATAAGAAGAAGCTTATAGTTCATTGTTTGAACTACAGTATATAAATTTAAGAGAAAATATCATAAGAATTTCCCTCAAATTATTTTTTGGAAGTAGTAAAATGTCAAACATATTATTAAATAATGAAACTCTTGCTTTATTAAATAAGGTTCTCCAAAAACAAATCCTGCGATGAGATCTGTGTGCAAGCGATTCATTAAGAGGGGAGAGGTAAAGGAAGCGGAGAGGGAAAGGGTGGAAGCCAAGGGAAGGGGAGACCTTGGGCAGAAGTACTTTAAATCAATGGGTAGACCTCAGCCAATCCTTCTGGGGACCTCTGAAGGATGAGTTAGAGTTCTCCCCACCAGAGACAATGGAGCTTGGCTATTATTCTCCCAGATCCCACATTCATTGATTACCATTGTGGAAATGATGGCAGCCTCCAGGCACATCACACTCTTGAAAGCTCTGTAGGCAAGGACAGTCTGCTAGAGGAGCACACTGAAAAGCAGTCCACATTACTATGGACTGGATGTTTGTGTCCCAATAAAATTCATATGTTGAAACCTAATCTCCAGTGTGTATTTGGAGGTGGAGCCTTTGGGAGGTCATTAAGTCATGAGCAAGGGGCCCTCGTGAATGGGATTAGTGCTCTTATAAAAGAGGCCCTAGAGAGCTCCCTCACCCTTTCTGAAGTGTGAGAATGCAGAAGGAAGATGGCCATCTGTAAACCAGGAGGTGGACTCTGACCAGACACTGAATCTTGATCTTGGATGTTTAGCCTCCAGAACTGAGAAATAAATTTCTGTTGTTTCTGTTACAGCAGCCCAAACTGACTAAGACAAAAGGGTTCAGACTTTGAGACCTGGTTAGGAGGAAAGCAAAAGGATCCGTGTCAGTACATCATTGACCGTGGTATTTACTGTCTGTTGCAGTGGGCCTAGAGCTATTCTTCATGTCCAGACAAGAAATTTAGGTGACATTTAGACATTGGCTTCACATACCTGCCTGACCACAAAGGCCAATATCATCAGGAATATAATGGAAAGTAAAATAGGTCCTGCATGAAACAATTTGCTACTGGGTCATAGTTTAATCTGTGACTCCCTTTTCCTCAAGTGAAATCTTGAAAGAATGTTAAATTGAGAGTTATCTTCTATTCTGACATGAAGAACAAATAACTTTCCATAATAGAGAAATAGACTGTTTGAAACTTGCTATATCTGCTAAAACAAGAGTTTAACCAGAAATTAATATATCATACTTTTATCATGAAACTTTTAACCCATGGATTATACATGCTTCTGTATTAAGTTGTGTAGCTTTAAAATAAAATTATGGAGATAGCATGATACCAAAGGAAAGTGCACTGGCTAGATGTTCAACTCTTTTCAAGTCATGTGCAGTATTATAGTAGAGATGCACCAAAAAATCAGAATTGGGTTATTAGAACTAATTGATGTTCATCTACATTAATCTTTCCATCCTTTTGTGCTCATCACAGTGTTTTGTTTAAATCTCTCTATAGTGCTTATCCCATTCTGTTTCATATTATCATTATCTTGAAAGCAAAACAGTGTGTTTAATCTTTAGATCATCCGTTATCACTATACCAGCTCATAGTAGGTGTTTGAAAACATTCGAATGAGAAAATTAGCCTACAGTTCCCCTTCGTTGAAACATCTTGTCATCTATTTTAATAGCCAAGTATATTTGCTCTTTGAATAATGATTCACTGTGGAGTTTCCTAGCTGCTTGTTAATTCTTGACATCCTCTCTCTTGTTCATTTGGAATCTGTCAGCAGTGCTTCAACAGGATGCAGAAAGCATCAGCGCATATGTTGTCTGCATATGTACCAACGGAGGCTTATCTTCCTTTCCTCTTCTCTCCAATATTCTTCTATTTAATGTAGCTTTAAATTCCCAGAATGTATATCCCGTTTTGAAACAAGACTGAATAAGACTGCTCAAGTTGAGCGTGATTCTGGTATAGACATAAATACAGAAGTTAAGGATTTCATGTAACTTTCCCTAGTACTTCTGAAAATAAATTTTAAAATAGTCCTTGGTTATGACTTTGCTCCTTCTCAGAAATGGAGAGATTATATTTATATAAAACAAATGTGCAGCTTTTTGAAAGATAAAGTGAGAGAAAGAAAAGGGCTTCCTAATAGGCTTTAATGCACTAGTGAATTCCAGGGATTTATTTCAGAGCAAATCATCCCAGATATGGTCCCAATACAGTCAGAAGCCTTGAAAAGCTGAAAATTGGGAGGAAAATGTCGACAGTATATATCCCTACAAGAATTCTATTTTCACTACACACTAAAATTTATCATCAGGATATACTGAAAAAAATTTTCAAACTTAATGTGCTCATGACCTTACATATTTTTAAACATACATTAAGGTTAGAGACAATAATATAGGCAGCCACTACAGTGTGAGAGAAAGACAAGACATGCCAGCCCCAAATAGTTCTTCTGTGACTTGGTCATGGTGAGATTTCCACTATGATAGTTATTCTTTTGGGGAAAAATAATCTCCCTCAGAAATATCCTTCTAAAAAGTGTATATCAGCTGGCAGAGGGAAATTAATAGGAATTAGTCCATTGGAGTATCACTGACCTTAATCAAGGCCCCTAAGTAAGTGAGTTATAGTAGAACTTAAATTGGATCAGAGTCATAAAAAACTTGGAGATGATGGAAAGGGACTAGACAAAGCAGCAAGAGTCGATGCCTCCAAACACTTTTTTCCCTCCCGGACTCATGCCTTCTCTTCTTGTTAATGGTTTTAACTCAGTCTTCCCAGGCACCAGAGCCTAGAACTGGGAATCATTGGGATCCTCACTCTTTTACCATATGTGTACACATAGCCCTTAAGCTCTGGCCATTTGTCTCCTGCTTTACTCCTGCTGCTTGGTTCAGACTTTCTTTTTCCCTCTTATTCTGTCCAGTGTCATGTTCTCCTTCTTGACCTTTCACATGTTCCCATGGTGCTTTTGAGTACCAACCATTTCTTTAATCCTAGGTTTGTCCACAGCCCTGCATCCCCCACCAGCCCTGTGGTACCTCTCCGTGGAGGTGGCTACTATTGTTTAGGACCATGGTGTCTGAAAGATCTGGCTTAAATGCCCAGCTCTGCCTCTTACTTGCTGTGTGACTTGGGCTGAGTTATGAAATTTGGCTACCTTTTTCTTTCTTTCTTTGTAAAAGTTGGTAGTATTAGTGCTTAATTAAAAAATGTGTGTGAATGCCAATCAGATAATGACCATGAAGAGCTTACCACAGAGTCTGTTACAGAGTTAAGCATTCTCAACTAACATAGCAGCAATATTAATGATTAGTGTTTGATATTACTGAGGCTAGAAAATATTGCAAGAATTTCAATGGGTGTGGGAAAATTTGAGGGTGATGAACAATAGTTATGAAAAGAGATGAGATAACCACCATCTGCCCTTTTCACAGCTAAAAAAAAAAATTAAAATGAATATAATAAGCAGAATTCCTTGATATAATTATTAATAACCTACTTTTCAATTGATTTAACCACACACCATCTATTTCAGTATAGAAAAACAACCTAAACTTCTAGAAATAATGCCATTATCCTACTTTATATTCCAGCTTCTCATTTTAAAAAATATATGATACTTTCTGTCATGCTATGCTCAACTGAGCTAATTGTCGAGGATGCCAGAGAACATGTTCAGTTCTTTCCCTGAGAAAACTTACTCTCTAGTGAGAAAGTCAGAAAAATAAAAGATCAATAACAATGCACTCTGATAAGGGCACACCTCTCTCAAGTCTTCAGAGGAGCCATTATGTCGGTACTGTAATTCAAAGATCTTAGGCTGAGAATCAGGATGTTTGGGTTCTAATCTTCCTTAGACAGTGAAATTGTAGAATAAGCAAATCAATTGCTGAAATCACACTGCCGCTCCAAGACTGAATTAAATAAAATCCTAATGATGCTTAGGAAGTTGTCATAAGACATCAGAGAGCTCTACAAGGGGAAGGCATTTTTATTTTCATTATTGCTTCCAGCTAAATGCAGACCCTGATATACTTCAGAGAAGGCAATCTTCATTTCTAGTTAAATTATGTAGCATCATTTACAAGAATATTGATGTTAGAATGTGAGCTCCACTATCAATTCATTGACTGGAAATGATTTTGGATACATTACAAAAACACACACACTTCAAAAGCCATGGTCCCCTCATCAAACAAACCCCAATCAAGAACATCTTTCATAGAGGATTGAATTCTCCTTTGTTAAAATACCATGGTGTATGTTGCTTTATTCCAATTATAAGATGTCTGAACATTAAAATGTAAAGTTGTTTCCATTCAGGTCTTAATTTCAAACAGCCAGAGTGTATTTCTTTGTAACTAATGGAGTAGTGTGACTATGATGAAGTTAGTACTAGTTGATAAAAAGAAAAAGGAAGCTTTTATTGTAACACCCTAACTTCAGCCCAGTAAATCCTCTTCTGACAGGTAGAGGATATCTTCAATGTGAAACAGGTCAAGGAAATGCAAGGATTAAATTCAAGAGTCTTCATCAGCACAGCCATTCTTTTTCACTGAACTGGAATTATTAAAATCATTTTCCATCTTCAAATGTATCTATTTTACAGTTTCCAAGTTCATGAATTGTTCAGATCTATAGCTATAGATGTGTAGATAAGAATACTATATTATTTTCTTTCATTGGGGCATAATACATATAAGTTGTTTTATACAAAGGAAATCATAATAAAGAAATCACCCCTATGCTCTGGGGATAGAGAACAGAAGCACACAGGGTCAAATGGGAAAGTTTATACTGTATGTCAATAACATTCATGAGGTGCATATCTTACTTTTACATGATCTTTCTATGAGAAAATAACAAAGTCATTGCTAATTTCCAGTTGTAACAATGATTAAAATTTGGACATAGAACAGAAGGCAATCTGAATTTTTTAATGAAAATTCTCTGGTTCCCTCTTTCTGTTGGCCCTACTGCAGGAAAGATACTAAATGTACCTACTCTTAAAACAATCTTGGACTTGAACACAACATAGTCAAGCAGCAAAACTTAATTTTTTATTTCCAGTGTCTCTTAGATTATAGGCCATCAGCAAATACTTCCTGAAGGAAGAAAGGAATCATACAGACAGAGCAGAGTTGGGCAAGCTAATCTCACCCCTCTGCTGGGACAAGGGGGAGTATTTATAGTTTGTAAGAAATGAAACCTTCCCTGTCTATCACCACCTCCCTTCTTCCTATATCATATACAAAACTCCTTCCCAGTTCCTTCACTTCCTCCTAGTTATCTCATGTCACAAATTCACAATTTTCCCATGTTCTATGTAAAAAAGAACCCATACCTAAGCACTAATAAACACTAATTTATTCTCTTTCCACTAGTGATGGCTTGGGCTTTTAGCTGAATACACACACACACACACACACACACACACACACACACACACACAGGAGGCCCTCGGGTTATGTCGGAGATCCGTTCCTACTGCGCGACATAAGGCGATTTTCGCCCTAAGTGGGAACCCATCTACATAAGCACCTATGTCACTCACGTGGAGCACATACACAACAGTAATGAAGTGAAACAGTAAAAAGAAATTTTAAAAGATAACAATTCCTGACCTTTACTTGTGGTAAATAAATAACAAAAAACATAAAGCACATATGTACATACGTCGAAATGATGGAACATTTTTTATATAAATACTGTATATGGGAGATAGTGACATAACCACAAAACAACGTAAATTGAGTCTGATGTAACCCGAGGACTGCCATATATATATGTGTTTGTGTATATATAAATGTATATGTATATGTATATGTATATATACACACACACATTTACATATTTATATATATTCACACACACACTTTTTGCTAGGTCACCTGGTAAATATTTACAACTTTTTTTCCCAGTTCACTTTATCTTCAACTCCAAGTCCTAGCTGATCATATACAGGGATATACAGTAAGTAGAGCTGGGAAGAAGTAGTCCTTGCATGTTCTATAACTAGAAAATCACTTTTGGCTTTTGGTTGTAAATACCCTATTTATTTCCAGCTGAAATGGTTAAGGTGGCTTCCTATGGTTTCCTATAGTAATTCACTGGTGAACCTCCTGTCTGTGCCAGAAGTGCAGAATCTTCCTTAATTCCTCTGAGATGATTTTACTTCTAGACTAGAGGCCCAGTGCACAAAATTCGTGCATGCGGTGGGGGTTGTCCTTCAGCCCAGCCTGCACCCTCTTCAATCTGGGACATCCCTCTCACAATCCAGGACTGCTAGCTCCCAACCACTCACGGCCTCTGCCTGATTGCCCCTAACCGCTTCTGCCTGCCAGCCTGATCACCCCCTAACCACTCCCCTGCCAGCCTGATCAACACCTAACTGCTCCCCAGCTGGCCCGATTAACCCACCCCCAATGGCCTCCCCTGCCAGTCTGGTCGCCCCTAACTGGCCTCCCCTGCAGTCCTGGTCACCCCCAACTGGCCTCCCCTGTTGGCCTGGTCTTGCCCAACAGCCCTACTCTGCTGGCCCGGTCACCCCTAACTGCCCTCCCTGCTGGCCTGATCACCCACAATTGCCCTCCCCTGTAGGCCTGGTCCCCCCCAACTGCCCTCCCCTGCAGGCCTGGGTCCCCCCCAACTGTCCTCCATTGCAGGGCTGGTCACCACCCAACTGCCCTCCCCTATAGGCCTGGTTCCCCCAACTGCCCTCCTCTTAGGCCTAGGTCTCCCCCAACTGCCCTCCCTTGCCAGCCTGGTCCCCCCCCCCAACTGCCCTCCCCTGCAGGCCTGGTACCCCCAACTGCCCTCCTCTGCTGGCCTGGTCACCCCTAACTGCCCACAACTGCCATCCCCTGAAGGCCATCTTGTGTCTTTTTGCATATTACTTTTATTAGATGGGATTAGCACATCTGAGCATTGCACTACTTCTCATCACATAGCATCCTCCTTGCTTCTCAGTTTGGGTCATTTTTCTAAAAGCCTGATCAGTCCTTTTCCTGTCACTCTCAGTTACATCAAATTGACAGCTTTTCAGTCTTCTTTCTCTTTCTTTGTTTCTTTCTAGACTTGAAACCATAAATGTTTTCAAGATTCCAAGTTTCATCAACTGAACCTAACACATGCTCCAAATTTCCCTTGCAAAATGTAATGTCCATACACATTTATTTATTTGTGATTGACAGTTGAATTACAGTGTTTTGTTCCTTTTCTAATCAATTTGGAGACAACTTGAAATCTACAGTGACTTTAAAGAGATTTCCTTGAGAGCAACTAATTACTGGATGACACCCTAACCCCTATTTCTGAGATAGAGTTTATCTCACATGTGGGACCCTGGACTAGCCAGCACATTCCCTGAATGGAAGAACACCCAAAAGAAGCTTCAGCAGGTGCCAGTCATTCACATAGCAGGCACCCTGCTGAGTCCTTTTCCATTCAAGAGGGCAATAATCCCATTGAATGATTTGCATAATAGGAAAGAACATCTTCATTAATTTTGCAGATTGAATCAAAGCACTTAGGAAAGATGGAAATATAAATGTAAATGACTTTAACAGCAACCTAAGATAAAAACTAGTTAGTGCATTGAACTCATTGAATTTTAATAGAGATATGGGTTAAGTTGTATACTAGAACATTTTTAAAGTATAAGTTACTGCAAGGTAAAAGGTCACATGAGAAACTTACTGAATATGAGTTAGAATTTTGTTCTTCTTATGAACATGTGCATTAACATGAGATGAATTAAGACAGTGCTGAATAGGAGAGTTAAAGGTGATTCTTTTTTATTAGTTTGCTCAGATCTTTTATTAGTACTCTCCGTGATTAGTGGAAGAATTACACTCAAACTTGCTTAAAGATAAAAGGTAATTTAGAGCCCACATATCTAAGAAGTCTTGGGACTGGACTAGCTTCAGGCATGGGTGGATCAAGGATTTGCAAGACACCATCAGGAACACTTTTCTCTCTCTTCATCTCTCAGCTCTACTTGTTCCTTGGCATCAGGCTGCTTTTCATATAGCAAGCTTGTTACACTTCCCTACAACCTTCCCCAAAGCTTCTCTCCACCTATAGGGCTCCCATGGGCCCATTTTGGGTCACATGCCTCTCCCTGGACAAATCATGTGTCTCAGAGATGGACACACAAGGCAGTCTCCCCTAATTAATGATACTTCCCCAAAGGAAGAGGGTTTGACAGACTGAAACTCAAAGGGAGGGGACAAGGAAAACCTTTCCTACACACCCTCTCTAGGGATCTGGATTCCAGGCACCAGTCAGAAAGGACTTTTGAATAGATATACATCATCTAAATGGTTTATAGGGCAGACAGTGAGTGAGGTTTAAGTGGGGACTTTTAGGTTCTGCCATCTGGGTCAATGATAAGATAAAGGTGAATTTTTAAGTAGGTTGTTTTACGTAAAAATGCAACTGATTGTAGAATATTTGGGGTGGGGAAGAAGAAGAAGAATAAAGGAAAAAATAAATATATCTTCTAATAACTACTATTAACATGTTGGGCAGATTTCCCTTCTTTTATACAAATAGCACACATGTTTGCTAATCTTAATTATTCAGTACTTACACTGAAATTTTGTTTAAAACATTGAGGACATTTTGGCACATGACTAAAGTAGTCTACAAAGATTACTAAGATTTTAATGGCTAAATAATAGCTCATATCATGGATGTGCCATAGTCTATAGTCAATGTCTATTTTTTCATATTTAAGTATTGCATTTTTACTTTCATAGATGATATTATGATAAAAATTTGGGCTGCATCATTTGTCATTTTCCTAAAACTGAATCCTTGTATTGAATTAATGAGGGATTAAATATTAACATACAAAAATTTTTGGAGTGTGTTGCAAAATTTCTGTTTGGATAATACTATTGTTGCTAACATAATAGTGAGATAATCCTTACTACTGCTCAAAGGTGGTGAATTTTCAGGTATTATATTATACAACTAGAGGCCTGGTGCACAAAATTCGTGGGTCCCTCAGCCCAGCCTGCACCCTCTCCAATCTGGAACCCCTTTGCCAGCCTGATTGCCCCTAACTGCTCTCTCCTGCCAGCCTGATTGCCCCTAACTGTTCTCCCCTGCCAGCCCGATCGCCCCTAACTGCCTCTACCTCGACCCCCACCACCATGGCTTTGTCCGGAACAATGTCCCAAAGATGTCCAGTCTATCTGGTCTAATTAGCTTATTACCCTTTTATTAGTATAGATTTATGAAGCAAGCATGCTTATTTGTTTCCCTGTTAATGGCAGCAGTGTTAGACCTGTTCTTGAGTTTGGCTAAGAAAGAATTCAGAGCCAAGAACTCTAGTGCAAGAGAAAGTTAACTTATCCTTTTATTTTTAAATTTTTTATTTATCTTTATTGTTGAACGTATTACAGATATCCCCCTTTTTCCCATTGACCCTTTCCACCCCGCTCCAGTCCCCTCCCTAGGCCTCCACTGCACTATTGTCTGTGTCCATGGGTTAAGCATATCCTATATAATAAAATACTAATATGCAAATTGACTGAATGGCAGAATGACTGGTCGCTATGATGCGCACTGACCACTAGGGGGAAGATGCTCAATGCAGGAGCTTCCCCCTGGTGGTCAGTGCACTCCCACAGGAGGAGCACTGCTCAGCCAGAAGCCCAACTCATGGCTGGTGAGCACAGCAGCTGTGGCAGGAACCTCTCCCACCTCCGAGGCAGCACTAAAGAGCCCTTGGGGGATGTCCAACTGCCAGATATCCTCCCAGGGGTCCCAGACTGTGAGAGGGTGTAGGCTGAGCTGAGGGACCACCTCCAAAGAGCACAAATGTCATGCACCAGGCCTCTAGTATGCATATAAGTACTTTGGTTAATCTCCCCACTGCTTCCCTCTAAGATTCGTTAGTCTATTCCCTACTTCCATGTTTCTGGATCTGTTTTGTTCAGCAGTTTATTTTGTTCATTAGACCCCATATATGAGTGAGGTCATATGATATTTGTCTTTCTCTGACTGGCCTATTTTGCTTAGCATAACACACTCTCTGGGTCCCTCCATGCTGTCTCAAAGGGTAAGAAGTCCTTCTTTTTTACAGCTGCATAGTGTTCTATTGTGTAAATGTACCACAGCCTTTTTATCCACTCATCTGCTGATGGGCACTTGGGCTGTTTCCAGATTTTACCTATTGTAAATAGTACTGCTATGAACAAAGGTTGATATATTCTTTCTAATTGGTGTCTCAGGATTGTTAGGATATATTCCTAGAAGTGGGATCACTGAGTCAAACAGCAAATCCATATTTAATTTTTTGAGAAAACTCTAAACTGTTCTCCATACTGTTCTTCAATCTACATTCCCACCAGCAGTGCACTAGGGTTCCCTTTTTCCACATCCTCACCAGCACTTGTCATTTGTTGATTTGTTGATAGCAGCTGTTCTTCTATAAAGACATTCAAAGAGGCAGAAGTGATCCAGCTGGGCTGTGTGGATTCAGGAAAGAAGTCACAGAGACAAAAGAAGGACCCTTGAAACTTAGGAGGAAGAAAGCAAAGGACATGCACCTAAGGAAAGGAGGGTAAAGGCGCTGGAAGAAGGGAGGGAGGAAGGGAGGGGTAGGAACCCACTGGGTCCCTTATCTTAAGGTTTTAATCTATTTTCTAAGGGCAGGGATTTTAGGGGAGGTATTCGGATCTCAATAGAATATTCATCAACTTCCAGGTGTGTCCTTTCAGGATCATGATCTCTGATTGGTTGCCACTTGGGTAGGAGGTCATTAGTCATTGCATATGGTCCTGATGTCAGCCAAGGCATCGTTTCATCTGGTTTTGCTTTTTTTCTGGCCCCTAGGCTGAAGCACAACTGAGGTCTAGATGTTTTCTCTATTTTGACCAAAACTCTGTTTCTGTAGTCAACAAACCTGAGGCTTTGTTCCTAAGATTGTTTAATGAGGATCAGAACCTCATTGTCCTAAGGCAGTGGTCATCAAACTCATTAGTCAACAGAACCAAATATCAACAATACAATGATTGAAATTTCTTTTGAGAGCCAATTTTTTAAATTTAATCTTCTTCTAATGCTACTTCTTCAAAATAGACTCGCCCAGGCCATGTTATTTTGTGGAAGAGCCACGCTCAAGGGGCCAAAGAGCAGCATGTGACTGGCAAGCTGCAGTTTGCTGACCACTGTCCTAAGGACTTAATGCTTAAAGGAATGGCTGTGCAAAGGAGAAGGGGACAAGTGAGTCAGCATGCTGGATGAGGACAATTTGAATCAGCTGTCTGTCTCAGTTTCCCCATTCCACTTACCAAGGAGTTTTCCTAGATTCTTACTATTTTGCCTCATCCCCACAGTGCTTATTTTAAAATCACTTAATAAACAGTGATTAAGTTTTAAATAATAGGCTTATAATCACAGCAAATGTACGTGTTTTTTTTAATTCTGAGTTTGTGTTAATGAAGTACATTTCTACTCATTTTAATATTGACAACACTCATTGTTGTTCAGGATGTAAGAAAGTAACTATTACATAATGTATACCTTTTACCCCAGAAATTCTATATTTGGAAATATATCCAAGGAGATGTTTGATCAAATATACAAATATATATTTGATGATCATCAGTGAGGTTTTAATAATATCAGAAATATTGAATCTAAGTACCCATCAGTATTTATTTAAAATAAATTCTGGATATCCATTCAATAAATACAATGGAGCCATTATAAATGAGCATCTTGAGTCAGAATTGCCTACATTAAGATCTTGTTCCATCCCAATAAGAACCAATACCAACTTTGTGCCATTTGACCCAGTATGTTGTGTGTCATATCTGTAAAATTTATTTTGACATTAAATTTAACATTAAAA
Organism: Corynorhinus townsendii; assembly: GCA_026230045.1. NCBI lineage: Eukaryota > Metazoa > Chordata > Mammalia > Chiroptera > Vespertilionidae > Corynorhinus > Corynorhinus townsendii. The sequence continues at coordinate 137,132,239 of JAPDVU010000004.1, forward strand.
GTTAGATTTTTAAATAAAAGGAGCTTACCAATTCCTAGATTTTACAATTTTTATAATTTTTATTAAGTGGGAAAATATGGTATGCATTAAAATGTTGATATGAACAAATTATTAAACATCATGGATGAGGTGCTCTCCCTCCCAGGAGCACGTCCCATGCCTTTCCCTTTTCCTACACTCCTCCCCACCCCTCCCCCCGCCCGCCCCAGGCATGTAAATGTAAATATAAATAAATAAGTAAATAAATAAATGCCATGGAGAAGAGTGACACATTTATATGACAGTATATGTGTGTGTGTGCATGCATAGAGACCCAAAAGGACATTAACCAAAATATGCATTATGTTTATCTCTTGAATGGAGAACAATGGTGATTTTTACTTTCTTCTCTATATTTTATTCAATTGCTTGAATTTTCTGTATGAGTATATATTATCTTTATGATCATAAACAGTTAATAATTTACTTTTTTTAAAAAATCTGATCATATAAAAACCTCTCTAGCAAGTTCTGTACTTTGTAGGGGACTTGCATGGAGCTGTGTAGCTAGATGGTTGCAGGACAACAGAACAGGGTCTACTAATCCTTAGTACACAGATCAGATGACTGCTATCAACTAAAATGATCAAGGGGAAAAGGAACATCAATAAGATTAGGCTAAAAGACAAAAAGCTAGTTCTGCCATAGTTAGCTGCATGACCTTGAGCAAGACTCTTGATCTCTCAGAGGCTGAGACCTGTACCTCTCAGGACATAAAGGAATGGAGCCTTTGACACAGTGGAAACTGATATGTTTAGTGAGTTACTAGTTAGTTAAACCTCAAAATGCTAGGGTGGTATTACATATTTGGCTTGGGCTGGAGGAGTGAGGTGGTTGATTCTGCACTTAAAATCCAAAAAAAAGGAAATTTAGTAAAAAATTAAAAATTTTAAATTTCAAAACCTATGACCTTGAAAGTTTGTTCATGCTACCCTAGTTGGGTAGCTTAGTTGATCAGAGCATTGTCCTAATATATCAAGATTGCCGGTTTGATCCTTGGTCAGGGCACATGCAAGAAACAACCAATGAATGCATAAATAAGTAGAATAACGAATTGATGTCTCTCTCGCTCTAAAAAAAAAAAATCAATAAATAAAAAAAATTATTTTTAAAGTTTGTTCATACTCAAAAAAAAATAGAGTTCATAAAATTCTAGATAAATGTGTGATTAGGTATTTACCATAGGTTACTGGGAATTTATTACCACTACTAGTATTGAGTTTGAATTGTGAGAGGCAATCATGGTCCCTTATATCATGAAGCGCCAGAATAAAAGTAGACAGAATTTGTGCAAACACAAGGCTGTACTTACATCTTGTGCTCTGTAATTTCCAAGTTTATTTCCTTAATAAACTGGAATGAAGACATCAAAAATATATAGTATAACCCAAGATATTTCTCTCATTTGTTTTCCTTTGCGTGTTTCACTCTGAAAGTACTAGGAGAAATACCTCCTCTTGAATGTATGTCTTAGATTATTCATATTACCTCATTTAACCCTGACACTGGACTGCTTGGACGGAGTTCTTCCAGGAGAAAATCCAGGCCTCAGAGATCAAGTGCATGCACGAGAGCTGGTAGTTGAAGGCAATAGATCTGGCTCTGTCCCATGTTATTCTGAGGAGCAACACGTCATCCGCAGCTCCTGACATATTGACCTATTGCTGCTCAATGAAGATTGTGGTGACTGCAGTGGAGCATGTGGGAAAATATGTAATGACTTATCTGACTTAATGAGTTCTTTAAAATATAGGTGTGGGCTAAACTAGGTTTACAGTTGTGAGTACGTGAAACACTGAGTTTATTCTTGTATTATATATTTTTCCATATGAACAACTGTAAACCCACTTTTACCCACCCCTGTATGTTTCTTTGATACAGATTTGATTTCCTTTTTAACTTTAACTTATTTTTATAACTAAAGGGAAGCAAAACGTTATCAACTCTCATAATAAAGGCTATTTTCAGAATGTAATTTGTTCCGTACAAAGAAAACCTGTTTGGGAATACTTTTTTTTTTTCTTTTCTGAAGGGTAATCTTGAAGATATCTCCCTTGAATCATTTTTTTTCCTCTGCAGATTATAGAGGATGTGAAAAGACTGAGATGAAACACTCCCTCTCAAAGTTATGATGACAGATGAGCAGGCTTAATTGTGACAGGCAGTGTTTGGGCCTGGTTCTATTTCTTTCATGAAAATGGAACCATCATTCAATCGGCTGGGAGCCTGATCAGCAAGGTGTGCCCCTGTGTGTGATGTGGACAGGAAGGGGCCTCCCATAGTTGCACTAGGCAGACATTCATCTGGAAGCTCTAGAAAATGAGAAAGGAAAAAATGAGCTCTCAGCGTCCATCTGTGTTTGGAAAAGTAGATAACTGAAATTGTGGCAGGCTGCTTTATAATTAAATCAGTCACCTCGGTCGGTTTTCACGGCAGCCCAATTCCAGGTGTGATCATAGCCTAATGAACCATGCCCTTATAAATGTTACATTTCCTGGGATCAAAATCTCTGCCAGGAATTTTACTCCCAATTTCAAGAGTTTAAACACCACGTTATTTTGAATAGGGTTTTGTTCTACTGGTGTTTTTATGTCATGGGAGGAATAACAGATAAAGGAAACCCTCCCTCCTGTTTTTAGGAAACAATCCACTGTCCTCACTGCTGTGCAGACTTGACTCCCAATTTCTCTTTTGGCTCCTAAGATAATGCGGTATTTCCTGACCACAGGTGGTCATATTTTCTCTTCGGTGATGTATCAATCTTGAAGGGTCAGAATGCACTTGTTTTCTGGATACAGAATCCATTATGTGTAAAGGTTTATTATTACCCTTCTGGAATTTGGACCTGGTCTTTAATTTATTTCTATTTGTGCCTGAATTTAAAAGCTGATTAGCCATCAGAGAAAGAGGCCGGCATAATTGAGTTAGACAAGGGCAGGCTCCTTGGAGTCTTTCTTGGGTAGCTTTTCTAATAGACTGAAACTAATCCCGAGACTCTGCCTGTCACCAGGAACAGTGTCTAATTCCCATGCAGCTGGATTGGTTTGTGGGAAATACTCCCTCTCTGAGACCCTCAGACAGAATTTCAGTTCTGAAGTGATGACTGTTAAAATCCTGAACAACTGTGGAGATGTTCTTCTATACTATAAATTATATGCAGACAGAACCATGCCAATGTAGTTGTGGTAGATGCAATTAGAATAAATTAGGTTAAATGAACTGTGAGAGTAACTAGAACCAGAATGTGGATGAGTTCATCACCATGTCTATGTACTTATGACACCAAAATTGTTTTAAAATTAGAAACATTAGATTTTTTTAAAGAAAAATAAGTTGAAGACCATTAGAAGTAATTTATAGTGGATGCTAAACATCCTCTTCATGACATTCATTCAGAATTTTGCAAGGGAGATGAAGATCTCAAAATTTTCTGGACAGAATTTAGGGACTTGACCATCTGAACTTTGTATGATGAAAAGGCACCCAAGTTCAGTCTGAATTGAGGGATGAATTAGGAGTCAAAATAGAGATGGCCCTTATCTGCTCAATAATTAGAACTTTGAGGGAAATCTGGAAGTCAAATTTAAAGTGGATTTGTAAGTATAAAAAGACAGGGAACGTAATATCAGTGTGACACTTTTTCTCTCACTGTAAAACACATGTATTTCCATGTCCCTTGGAAAGGCCTAGAAGCATTGGCCTCTATGCAGCAATGAGTATCACTGAAGCCCAGGGCATGGCCTCTACACACAATATAGAGGCTAATGATGTCACTTCAGGGGAACCTAGAAGTCAGCTTAACGAGGTTTCCGTAGACAAAAGATGACACAAATAAAACATCAAAAAGAAAAATTAATGGCTGCAACCCACTCAAATACATGTATATGGAATCATTTATATACATAATGCTATAAAAAGACCAAAAAAAACAAAAAAACAGGAAAGGGTAAAAAAGTATTGGAAAAACAAAACAAAATGTACTAACACTATTGGGAATGGCTACAGCACCCACTCCTGTTAAAATCAAGAATTGGGAGGAAATGGGCATTTTTCCTGTCCTCAGGTAGGGACTGTACTTCAGACTAACCAACAGGCCTCAGGAAATGACTGGAATCTTCTAAACAGGAAAGATGATAGGAATTGAAAAACATCATTTCACAACCCCTTGTAAGATCAGCAATTTAGGGCATCAATAAATAATAACAAAAATAGTGAAATTTGGGTGGGAATTTTAGAGTGAGATGAGGCTGACACCCCTTAAACCCCTCTCATGAAGGTACTTCACACAGAGTTCACGTCACCCCTGAGACGGAATGCAATGGAGTGTGCAGAATACCATTTCCAAAGTACACTGGGAGGAAACAAAACTCAAATAAAATCAAACCTTTAGTTATAAAGTCCAGTTTACAGAAAATATGGGGAATAGCCTCAAGGAGCCATCAGTCAAGTGCAAATTTAACAGGATAATTTTCATGGTTCTTTCAACAAATCAATGGGAGAAAAAATGAAAAAAGATAAGGATAGAGTCCTGTTTCTGATTTAAAGACAAATGAGATATAGCAACAATCCAATATAATGTAGAACAGTTTAGGAAACTTGATATAAGCCGACAAACTTTAAAAATACAATGTTAGACACCAGGGGATATTTGAGTATGGACTAGATATTAGGAGATAATAAGGAAGTAATTTTACTAATTTTAGTAGGAGCAATACACATTGTATAAGAAAAAATTTTAGTGTATATTGAAGTATTTATGGGTAAATGACTTGATATTTAGATTATGAATGAAAATATTGCAGCTACAACAAATAAAAGTTAACAAAAGGAAAGGGGCATGGAGAAAAGATGGGAATAAAGAGAACACAAAAGCAAAATAATGGTTGTTGAGGCTTCATGAGAATTCCAGGTGGACTATATTTTCTACTCTTGGCATACTTAGAAAATTTCATAATAAAAAGTTAAAACTGAAGTCAAAAACATTGTTTAGGTACAAAAGACAGACAATAGAAGATAACCCATTAACTTCAATTGCAATTATTTATCAATTTCTGTGTTCCCTAAAATCTTTATATAAACCAAAGATTGTGAACTCTAAGTAGATGCCTAGGTATGTAGTCGATGGAATGAAAAACGAGAAGTGCCCGGGTAACCTGAGGCAGAAAAATTAACCCTGAGCTTGGATGGCAACAGTTTGAATTGACCCAAGTCCTGAGGATTGTTGGGAAGACTTTTGTTCAGTGAATTTTGCAACAATGATCTTCCTAAGCTTTCTCTCCACAGGTTAGTCAGGCATGAGGTAGATTTGAAGGACAAAACACAAAAGGACATATTTCTTGGTGACTTGTTACTTTCCAGATGTTTCTGTTATATTTTGGTTTTGCTTTTTAAAGGCCAGTTGTGTTACTTTAATGGCAAAGAATAGCATTACAGTTAAAGTCAGGGCCAGCTTCCTCAGTCTGATGCAGCCTGTGCCCTGTGCTTAGGAAGATCCCTCAGCTGGTTCAATGCTCTGCTGTTGCATCTTTTGAATTATTTCTAATTTTGGAACAGGGAGCTTCACATTTTAATTTTGCACAGAGCCCTGCAAATTATGCAGCAGGTCTTGGTTAAAGTGTACGATGTATAAAGTGTTATGTTGGGAGAGACTTAGTGGGAAAGAGTTTATCAGTCATTCTTCTGAAGGAGACACTGTTACTCCAGGGTCACTTTAGTGCACTTTTGTTTTCTTAGCTGCCCAACTCCCTTGAGTAAACATAGCCTCTGGCCCTGTGTTATTACTGGGGACGCTATTAACTCCATGAAAATGACACTCCAAAGCAAAATCCAATTTCAAAACATGATTGCTATCAGGATCAATAATTTTGTTTTGAAATACAGTTTCCAGATACAGGTGTGTTTCCTGATAGTTCTAAAGCATTGAGCTTAATAAAAGGTAAATCTGTCTAGATATGTGCAGTTCTTATGGCAGTCTTCATTATGCAAACAAATCCATTTTCTGAGTATAGCTTTATTTTGTCCCTGTAAAAAAACAATTTTCACTAAGGGGGTGATAGTAAGACTTCTAAGGTCATTGCTTGGTATGTTGATGGTTAAAGAGCTATGTGATTACCAATTAATAGCAATGTATCAATGATCCCAATTGTGTAGAAATCATCTTTGCTGAAGTCACCAGAAAGTCACTTGTCACCGTGAATCCCATATTCTTCAATGCTGACAATTAGGATGGCTGATGTTTTGTCACAGTGCCTAGGTTAATCACGGTCTAAGTACACGGAAGGAAAGCTGAGACAGGAGTGAATTAATCACCATTAACAACAGATTTAAAAAGTAATCCTGAAGGGCAACTATTAAACATTATTGTGAATAATTCACAATCCTTCTAGTATTAAAGAGATACTTCTAGAAGGGAATACTTTTTCTAAGAAGTTAGTCTTATAACTCTAGGCACCAAAAAAGAAATTATACCTCAAATCATGGCTTCTCAAACTGACATAATGTGTTTCCCCTCTCTCTCTTTTCCTCTACCCTCCCCTCCTTCCCTCCCATCTCTTTCTCTCCAAATAATATTATCATGGCTAATACATATAAATTTATTTCTCTTTTTATAGTTGTAGCACAATTTATATGGACATTCCTCAGTTGGACAAATAGTTTGTAGTTTCTAAATATTTATGGTTTCAAATACTGCTCTATTATACATACTTAAAGATTTCCCCATATTTGTCCTCTTGCTTGGATAGATTCTAGAGATAAACTGCTGGGTTTTAAAGTAACACATTTAATAAGTATTTTGAAACATGCCCCCAAAGGTTGTGTCAATAGTATATACTTCTGTCAAGAGTGGTTTTGAACTGTCTGTTTTCTTTAATCATTACCAATGCTGCATATATTCATATTTTGAAAATGCCAATCTGATGGGCAAAAAAAATTATTTTGATTTTTATCTCTTTTTAGCTTTATTAAGATACAATTGATAAATAAATTTTAAGATATTTACAGCATACAACATGATTTCATGTACATTATGAAAGAATTCCCCTCATAGAGTTTATTTACACATCCACCTCCTCCCATACTAATAGTTACCTTTTTTTATTGTTTTTCATGAGAATATTTAAGTTCTGTTTTCTTACCAAATTTAAATTATACCCTACAATGTTATCAACTAGAGTCACCATGTTATACATTATATCTCAACCCTTTCTCATCTTATAAATGAAAGTTTGTATCATTTTACCAAACTCTCCCTAGTCCTCTCACCCGCAGTCCCTGGCAACCACTTTTGTACTCTGTTTCTATGAGTTCAACTTTTTTTTTAAGATCCCAAATGTAAATGACACCTTGCAGTATTTGTCTGTTCACTTAGCATAAGCTAAGGTTAATCCATGTTGTCACAAACAACAGGACTTTCTTATTTTTTGAGGCTGAATAATGTTTCATTGTGTGTGTGTGTACACATCACATCTTCTTTACCCATTCATTGTCAGTGGGCATTTAGGTTGTCTCCTCGCCTTGATATTTGTGCATGATACTACAGTGAATACGGGAGTACAGATACCTCCTCTCGATAAAGATTTTGTCTCCTTTGGATATATAGCAAAAAGTAGGATTGCTGGATTATATGATAGTACTATTTTAAAAATGTTTTATTGAAATTATTGGGATGACGTTGCTTAATAAAATTAAATAGGTATCAAGTGTACAATTCTATCATACACCACCTGCATATCGTGTGTTCAAGTCAGGTCTCCTTCTGATACTGTTGTAATAACCTGGTTATTATGTAACAGGAAAGGAGTAAAGGAAAGACTAGATAACACAGGCATGTTATTTACATAGCTTTGTCAGGCAGCCGTAGTTAACACTGTCCGGTGACTTGTAATTGTGGCACCTGCTTTGGGGCCATCCATCGCTAACCCTCTGTCCAAATATGTCCTTGCCAGTTCTGACACATTGCTTGCCTGATGTTTCCTGAGAGGTGGCATTTTTTCCTTTCCTTTCCCTTCCACCCTCCCTGCCCCAATTTTTAAGAGTACTTATTTCTGAATAAGTCATCTCCTTAAATTATTCAGGGAAACAAATTTCCAGGTGGAAGGAAACCTGTTGTTTAGAGTTCTTCCAGACACTGATGGCTTACTTCAACCCTAAGAAAACCCATTTGAAGTCATACAGGTTTCATTTGAACCTTAATTTTGACCTATCTCAGACACAGAACAGAGGACCAATGCATGAATTAGCACAAGTATTAATGCATTATTGCTCTGGTTCTTTATTCCAATGTTAGGAAATTTAAATTTCTATTCTTACTGTTTTTCTCTTAATTGGCTCTTGTGTTTCTAGATATGGTCATCGTAGTCTTAAAACTTCAGACAAAAATCTAAGCCTGGATGTTAATAATTATGTCCAACAAACCAAGGGCTGTGTTCAGTCACATAAATATTATAAATAATCAAAAACCAACCTGTTAAGAGTTTTTTATAAGAAAGCTAGCAAGTTGCATAAATGCAATGTCTTGTGGCTACCTATTCTTGGATGGCATTTTTAACACTTTATAAGAAAGTTCTATTTTTTTAAATATACCTCTGGAAAGATAGATTAGCATAAAATAATTAGGAAAGAATAAAATAGTCATTAAAGAAAATAGAAATTTTAAATCCATATCTCTCCTACTCTCAGTATGTAACAAAGTAAAACTGAAAAATGAATCACACATAGACAAGGAGTGAAATTCTTCTTAGATTTCAGGAACATGTAGTTTTTAAGGTTCACCAATCTGATTATAAAAGTGGTTATAAAAGCAAAATATAGTTGTCATTAGGATATCAAATTCTCCTCACAGCTGAAAGTCTGTTTCTTGGAAAATTGGGCCATCTGATAACTATTTTACTTATCTCACTGAAAATTTATCTCTTAGAAGGTGATTAATAATGTCCCTCTCTTCTTTAATTCCAAGAAGCCCACCAGAGCTCACATGCCAGGCAATGAGAGGCCATTTCTACTGATTCCTCTCCCTAAGCCCAGCTGAGGTTTTGGTACATGAACCTCAAGGACAAGCCAAATATCCTGCCCAAGGCCAATTCAGCTTTAGCAGGACAGGAGACATAGCAATGGCTCTGGACTTGGTTTGCAGTAGGTTAATTAAGTATATTTTTATATGTATATCCATTTACTCTTCCTAAGGGCAGCCCAGCCTCTCTTCACACACATAAACCTTTCTGGTAGCAAATTGGGCCTTTGCTCCCTGATTAGCTGTTGGCTGTTACGAACAGACAGGAAATTATTTTTGGAAAATAATTATGTTCAATGTAAATAGAGTAATCCATTTAAAACCCTCTTGGTACCTGCAGCCTGCTAGTCTGGAATAGTCAAAGTATTCTGAATCCCATGAGACAGTTCCTCTGAGTTCAGAATTTTTTAATGTGAGAGAGAACTTAGACATTATGAGTAAAATGGAATTGCTGACAGCCTAATGCACTTTGAAATAAGCACCTACAGCATGCCATTGTAGAGGAAATGTTAAATTTACTTTCTACCAAATCCATCTGTCGTCTGCAAAAATGCCCCATATTCATTTACATTTATTTCCAGACCTGAGATAACACAAAGCCACATTATCAGCTCAGACTCAAAGACACAGAGGTCTTACCAAGTACCAAACTTTGCTAATAGTTCGCAGGATACATGTGAAGACAAAGGCGATGCATGGAAGCTTCTGAGACCTCCTGTCAACTCTCAAGGTCCTTCTGTGACACGTTAGATAGAATGTAGCCTCATCCAGATGTAGTGTTTGAGATCTCTAAGTGATGCATGCAGTTATGAGACTTGGATTATTATATAGCTGACTTAACACTTTCCAATGGGCCATATACCATAAGTCCCTGAAAACCCTAGACAGACTGGCTATAGCTGCTGGAAGGATTCCACAGGAACACTCTCATTATCTCTCTGCTGGTAAATACCATCAGGAGGCCCAATTAGCATGATTACAAGGAGTCTTTACCAGCTCATTTATTTTTTTCTCTCTCACTTTCTTCTTTCTGGGCATCCCTAGGGGAGAGAAGATGAGTTACAAACAAGCTACAAATCTTTTCCTTCCAAAGACCCATCCTTATAGCAAATGGTAGTCGTATGCTTCAGTCGTATGCTGTTTTCCATATGATGATGTGTCATTTGGAACACACACAGGCATACACAGAAACCTTCAGAACCACTGTCTGCCACTTTGTGTTACTATTGGCAATGAGAAAACTGGAGTTTCACAAAAGAAAAAATAAACCTAGAGGAACTTCCAAAGTTTTCTCCAGTCTTTGTGACTGGCCACACTCACCACCCAAGAAATTCAAGATGCCCTTTCTCTTTAAACCTCAGCCTTAGGGTTATTTTTTATTTAATTTTTTAAATCATCACCTAAGGGTATTTTTCCATTGATTTTTATAGACTGTTGAAGGGAGGGGAAGAGACAGAGAGAGAGAAACAACGATGTGAGAGAGACACATTCATTGGTTCCTGCACATGCCCTGACAAGGGATGGAGATCCAGCCTGCAACAGAGGTACATGACCTTGACCAGAATAGAAGCCAGAGCTCTTCAGTCCTCTGAGCCAAACCGGTTAGAGCTTAGCCTTGAGATTATTGCTGGGTCTTCTACTGATCCCAGTATCTCTTCTCTATGGTAAACTTTCTACATTCTCATATCCTCAGCCATTTCTAGTACAAGAAGAGACAAAATTCAAGCATGGGAGGTCATTGGAAACAGATTACATACATTTAGGGAAATTATATATTTGTACCAGAGTTGCAGAACCTTATTTTGAATATATTAACAAATTGTTTTCCATGATTTTAACAGCTTTTCCTATTTCCTGTCAAGCCATCTAGGTAATGTTCCCAGCCCTTTGGTCCTGAGGGTGATAAAATCCTTTCATCCTGAATCCCCAGGCAAACCTCTTAGTTGAAATCAAGCCAGCTGACCTGGATAGTTCTTGGTCCATTTACCCATTAACTCAACAAATTGCTGTTGGACCCCTGCTGTGTGGAGAGTATTTTCCTAGATGCTGGGCATACCACAGGGAAGGAGACAGTCAGGTTCTTGCCATCAAGGTTCTGACCTCTTTAAAACGATCTCTGGAAGAATTCAAGGAAACAAATCAACTCAAATAATTACAAACTGTGATAAACCAAAGGATCTTTGAATTGGGATTTTTATGGTACTTATATTTTTATGAGGTTATTCAGCAAAGATAACTAACAAACAAACAAAAGCTGGCATTAGGGATTTCAGCTGCTGGCATTATGCTATATGGCTTAGATTATCTCTTTGCTAGACTCTAGAATGAATTGAATCATCCCGTATCATAGGAAATCAATGAACTTCAAGATGCTCTGAAAATTCTAATACAAGAATGTTACTGCTTTGAATATGAAATTATCTGAATAATAGAAAATGACAAATGTCTCCTAACACACCTACTGGAAACTTTCTGAATTCATACTGAAACCTATGTGATTGTTTTCCTTTGTATAATTTAATTGTTAGACAGTAGGTTCAAATTAAAGATTTGTACTCAAGGCTTAGGGTACTTACACTATTTTCTTAGGCTTATCACCTTTCTCTGTCCTGCCCTCCTCTTCCTAACCCCAGACACATGGAGTCTCCTGTCCTTGGAGCCCGAGTTACATGTAAACATGTCATTCAAATTCTGATTTGAAGATATTGAGACTTTAGAAGTTTCCTTCAGAACAGAAAATAGATAAAGGATATGTTTATCTTCTAAGTCCCCAAACTACCTCTTTCTAGCCAGTCGCCTTTTTAAGTACTTGCCATTCCTCACCCAGCCACTGGATTTTAAGCCCCGAGCTCAGGCAAGGTGATCAGGAAATTACCAATGACTGTACATGAGTAGGTTATAACCTTGAAGGGGTGATAGAACTAATCCCAGCACCACAAAGTTTGTATCTTACCAGACAGTGGATTCTCAAATCAGAAAAGGCAAAAGATTGTTATATTCAAAATTACACATTTTTTTAATCCTCACCCAAGGTTATGCTTTGTTGATTTTTATTTTTATTATTTTTTATTTTTTTACTAATTAATTTCTTTATTGATTAAGGTATCAAATATTTGTCCTCATCCCCCCATTCCCATCCCAAACCCCTCCCCACGCATGCCCCCACCCCCCTGTTGTCCGTGACCACTGGTTAGGCTTATATGCATGCATACAAATCCTTTGGTTGATATCCCCCCTTACCCCCACCCTCCCCTACCTTCCCTCTGAGGTTTGACAATCTTATTGATGCTTCCCTGTCTCCGGGTCTGTTTTTGTTCATCAGTTTCTGTTGTTCATTATTTCCCTTAGATGAGTAAGATCATGTGATACTAGAAATACACTTATAAGAACCGAAAATGAGATAAGCAATAATGGTTATGCTGAGAGGCAAATGAATCAGTCTGTAGTGAGTTTCTTTCTGGGCCAACAGTCTTTTGAGTCCCAATTTCAATGTCAAACAGTTCCTTAATGTGTACATGTTAGCAATGATATTTCAGTTCTGGATGGTGGAGAAATGGTGGTAATGCAGGTCCGACCCTCTCTGGTTTGGTCCTGGGCAACTTGCAGCAACGCACAGCTGCTGACTGCTAGTATGGCAAGGCATCATCAGCATCTTCCATCTCTGGACTGTTTCTCTTCTGTCTTCATGGCTGGAGCAGTCCTGTCAATTCCTCTCTGTTGCAGGAATCCACATGGTCTTGGAGGTGTTTTCTGAAAATACACAAACATATTCTCAACCAAAAGTTAATAAGGAATCTTTCCTATAAATTTAACTTGGGATCCTTTTTCATTTTTTGCCCCAACGATTTTCCTTTGGTTTGTTTTGACACTATGTATGTTTTTCATGGGTGTCTTGCTGTTAGCATTACAAATGAAAGTTAATTTTCTAAAGTAAAAATTTTCTAGATGTAATTTACTTACAGGATATTTTTTCTTACATGATATTCTTCTACTATCCCCCCTTTTTTGATTTAAATATTAGGAGGCTTTTGGAAATTTTATAATGTAGACTTGATAGCTTTTAAATTTTAATTTTTGCACTAAAATATGACTGTTTTAGGTTCATTACATGTTACCCATGGTGTGGGGAAGTGGGTTTTTGATATCTAAATCCAACCTAGCATCAGAAATGCTCAGGGCCTACTCAAGAAGGTAAATAATCCTTTCCACTAATATTTACAGGGTAAAATAAGACTGTTGTTAGAGTATTAAATTTGACAGTAAAATAGTAGTCAAGTTCTCAGACTAATTTAAATTGGCTAAGTGAAATAAGCAAATATTCTAGAAAAATTAACGGTACTGGACAAAAAGCTGTTCCTAAAGAGTTAACTAAAATTTTTATTAGTAGTTCATCTCATGGTAAAATTGCTTTGTTGATTTTTAGAGAGAGAGGAAGGTGGTGAGAGAGAGAAAGAGACATCGATGTTAAGAAAGAAGAAATATCGATTGGTTGCTTCCCATATGTGCCCCTAGCTGGGAACCTGCAACCTGGACATGTGCCCAGATCAGGAATTGAACCCACCACCTTTTGGTTGAACAATGCTCCAATAAACTGAGCCAACCAGCCAAGGCACACACACATTTTTAAATTCACCCACAGAATACAGAATATGTGGTCTTACTCACAGGACAGATTAAAAACAATCCAACAAATCTAGCACAGCCAGGTTATCCTTCAGGACTGGAATCCATAGCAGTTCTTCCACTGAGCACCCAGTGAAGTGGATGCCTTAGGTTTATGGGCCACATTGTATGAAAAACACATGCTGTTAGACTCAGTCTTGGTACAGCATTATGCTCACACTATGAGAGACATAGGAAACTATGAAAAAATAAGGCAACACAGATTTGGGATTTTTATCTGACACTCACTAATACTTGGGGCACATGTACACTAAATGGATGCTGAGCAGAATTGCCTGCTGAACAACAGAAGCAAAACTTAGTAAGTGAGCATAGATATGTGAGAGCCGTGGAGCAAAGAATATATGCAATTTTAGTGGAATATAGGAACAGTAGAAGAGCATGCCTGGGGATTCATTGTAGAAGACACAAATAGTAGGCATAAAAAGCTGGGCTATCTTTAGTCAGTTATATCAAGCCAGTGAAGATTTTTGAAACAGATAGTAACATCATGATTTTGCTGAAAGACAAACACGATGAGTACAGTTATGAACCTAAAGACTATAAGCTGTTCTAGGGTCATCCAAAACCTGATAGACAGTCACATCTAGTCCCTGGGAAGGAAGTCTTAACTAGAGATAGAGCCTGATGAGCCATTTTGCAGGGATCTTTTTTATTGCTATACCTTCAACACCTAGAATAGTTTCAGGCAATAGTATACATGTAGTAAATAATTACCGAATTAACAGTAACTGATTATATTGAGGTGATGATGAGTATATAGCTATTTAAACACTGTAGGGGCAAATGAGTGGATGTGGGGGTGGATGGATGGAAGGATGGATACATGGATGGATATAAAGTGGAAGGAAGGAAGGTCAGCTTTGTTTTTCTAGCTAGCTTGTCTCACTTTTCTACTCTGACCACATCCACGATAGAACTGTTGTGTTCATGGACAATTATTTGTAGACACAAGGTCAGAGTCGGGGCAACTTCAAGCATCCAAGTGTATTTTTTAAGTGCTATCAAGAGTGAAAGAGTGGCCCCTAGGCAGCCAATGATGAAAAAATAACTGAGAAGAAATGAGCACACCAAGGGTTGCAGCTATGATCAGACTGCATGCTCACCAGCTGGATGGAGCACCAGATTAACTATGGCTGTGAAACACAGGACAGGCTATTAGGGATGAAAGCTGTGGCATTTGGAGAAATGAGAAGGAGGGCAGAATGCTGTACTCTGCTCACTTTTTTCTCTTTCCTGAGACTAAGGAAGCAGTAGGGATTAGAAGAGCATCATAACAGACCTGCTTTCAGACAGTGGGCATACGAGGCAGCTGGAAGGAGACTGAAGGTAGAGCAGCTCTCCTATCTGGGAAGGTGAAGGTGTCAGTAGCTTCTAAGGTTAGCATGGCATTTTCTAAAGATGTTTCACATATGCCAAGTTCTTCAGAGAGGAAAGGCATTTACTAAAAGGATGAGCCAAGTCCTTCTGGCTTCACTGGTTTCCTGGGGCATGACTAGTGGGACAGCTGAACACTTCAGACTTCACTCTCACTATCCAATGCAGAGCAGCAGTGTGGGAAGCTAAGTCTACTTTATAAGAGAATATTCTTTCTTGCAGGTCTGTGAGCACCAGCCTCAAAATAGACCACAGAGGGTGTTAGCCAATGTCTGTCACCCCTGCTTCCAGTGCCGCAACTCAGTTTCATCAAGGTCCATGACATGCCAGCTTCTGGGATCAGTCCAGGGCTTAGTCAAAAGGGAAGGATCCCAACTGGCTTCCTGCCTTTTTATTTTTCCAGTGATGCTAATTTTTTAAAAAATTAGAAAATAGAGATAAACCAGAAGAAAACTAAATAGTAGTTCTATCACCTAGAAATAATCACTGTTAACATTTCCATATTCACTTTTAAATTTTATTTATGTATGTATAGAGATGTTTGAAGTTTAATTGAAGTAAAATTGACAAGAATTATATATATTTAAGTTGTACAACTTGATGATTTGGTATTTGTATGCATTGTGAAATAATCACCACAGTCCACCTAAATAACATATCTCACACAGATACCATTCCCCCCCCCTTCTCTCTCTCTCTCTCTCAGACCTGTCTTTTTGTTATGACCTTACCTCATACTTTGACTTCTTCAGAAAGTATGTCCTTAGCTTTTTCCCTTGTTGTGGACACTCTACCTCATTTATTCCAGAAGCAGAACGCTGTCTTCCCATAGGTCATTTTCATCAGCACCTGAGCCTCACCCTACACTGTAGCTCACAGCTGCCAGAGCCCAACCTTGGACACTGCAGGGTTCCTGCATCCCTGGGGATCAGCTCTTCCCAGCCTTCCAGGTGCCTCCCTGGCCCTTTTGTCTGTTCCTCTGAAAGTCTCCAGACTTTGGGGTTCACATCTAATCTGCTTCCAAATTATAGGTGGGAGCACACCCCCAAACATCTCATATTAATGACTCTTTGAGTCTTTTCTAACCCTTTCTGTTCTTTCTTCCCCATCATCACCTGGATTCCCAGATTGACAGAGAACAAGGTGTGATGGGCTCACTCATATTTCCTAGTGCAAGGCAAAGGGCACCTCAATCAGAAAGTTGTGTTAACCTTAGAAGTGAATGCAGAAAAGTTTATGTGAATTCAAAAGGCCAAGTGTAGGAAAATATAATATTGATTTATCTTTCTACTATGCCATCAAAACTGGAAAAGGTCACTAGTTACACATTTATCATAGAGTCTGGAACCTAAACTGCCGGTTTTACTGACCAGAGCCCATAGTTAATCTAGATGGTAGGTTTTATGACTAATTCTTAATTTAAACAAAAACTCAGAGGCCATGCCATCTCAGCTGAGTGCTGACTGAAAAGACAAGAGGTTTGTTTAGTCAGAGCAAATGTGGTTTTGGGTGTTCGGAGTGAATCACAAGATTAAGGATTTAGGAATAATGAGCATAAAGTAAGGCCCAATTCCGTGGCTTTTTCTAACAACTCAGTTCTAACTACTTCATAATACTGTTGAAGCTGGTCCAATTTAATTATGCTTGTAAAATCTACCCTTTTGAACACTAGTGAGTAAAATGCTGTGGTTTTACATCGTGTAAGAAAAGTTTTCTACATGTTTGATCATGTCATTCCTCTGGCTACAGCAGATATTTTTGTGCACTTACTCCAAGTTTCTATGAAATAAATTATTTGTATTCATCCCCAACAATTCAAAAGCATCATTAATTTATCTAGAGCTTACCAATATTAGCAAGCTCCATAAGAAAGGGCTTCACATGGTATTCACTCTGCACCTCTAGCATTTGCACTCACACACCAGGTATTCAGCATTCACATGATTAATTAGTGAATAAATGAACATGTTAATTAATTATGGAGCAAGAGAATGCTTTCTGGCTGATATGGTCAATTTTTTGGGTCTTTATCATAAAACCCACTAGAAGCAATTTAAAGTAAAGTTTAAAGAAAGAAAAAAAAGTAAGGAGGCCCTGGCTAAATTGGTAATCTGGTTAGAGAATCATCCCAATATGCCAAAATTGCAGCTGGTTGGATCCCCACTTGGAGCACATATAAAAAAACCGTTAATGGATGCATAAATAAGTGGAACAACTAATCAATGTCTCTCTCTCTCTCCCTCTTTCTCTCTTTCTCTCTCCCTCTCTCTCTCTCTCTCTTCCCCCCCCCATCCCTCCTCCCTCTTCCTCCCTCCCTTCCTTCCTTTCTCTAAAAATCAATAAATAGGTGTGTTTTTTAATGAAGGAAAGGCATATGGAAACATGCTCACCATCATTAGCCATCAGGGTAATGTTTATTAAAACCATAATGATATACCACTATTTACCAACAATGCCCAAAATTAAATATATCAATAGCACCAAGCCTTGGCAAGGATGGGGAGCAAATGGAATTCTTATAAGTTGATGTTTTGAATGTGAAATGTTACAAACACTTAGAAACATTTTTCAATTTTTTATGAAGTGAAACATGTAATTAATATTCCTTCAATTCTACTTTCACATATTTCCCCAAGAGAAATGAAGACATATGTCTACATAATGCCTCTCTTAATTAAAAATACTCCCAAATTGGAAACAATCCAAGTGCTCAATACAAATCAACAGCAAAATGGATAAATAAATTAAGATATATCCATACAGTGGAATACTACTCAGCCAAAAAAAGTGGGTGTGGTGGGATGACCTGGTACATGTTACATGGGTGAATCTCAAAACAGCGTGAGTGAAAGAAGCCAAATTCAAAAAAGTTGATACTAAATAATTTCATTTATATGAAATTTTAGAGGAGGAAAATCTAGTCTATAGTGATGGAAAGGAGATGCGTGGTTGTCTGGGGCCACGAGTAGACAGGGAGTTGATCACTAAGGGGCACAGGGATCTTTTGAAGTGGTATCAACGTCATCTATCTTATTTTATCTTCTATTTATTAAATTTTAATTTAATTTATTGGGGTGACATTGGTTAATACAATTATATAGGTTTCAGAGGTACAATTCTATAATATATTGTCTGTATAGTGTATTGTGTATTCACCACCCCAGTGCGGGGTGTGCAGGAGGCAGCTGATCAATGTTTCTCTCTCATGGATGTTTCTAGCTCTCTATCCCTCTTCCTTCCTCTCCGTAAAAAAAAATCAATTAAAAAATCACTTGCTATCTTAAAAAAAAGAAAAAAAAAGAGCCCAGTGTAAATTTTGTTTTCCCTCTGTTTATTTTTGAATAACATGAATACTTCATGTGAACTCTAATGTTTGATTAAGCAAAGAAAAAGCCAGTATTTGAAAATGTATTATTCCCAATGGAAATAGATACAGCATAAAATTTTGATGGAGTAACATGGTGGGGAGGGACATTGTTAGCTTTTGAAAAAATAGACATCTGAAAGTGCACCTTTGGATTTAAAGGTAAAGTGTCTGGAAATTATCACTATTCATGCTTCTAGGTGTAGAGACCATGTACAAACAGAGTTTGGGGCCCCATAGAATATCCACAAAGAACATTGTTTGGCTTGCATTAACATTTTTGTTCGCATAGCCTGGACTTGGGAAATACTGAGGACATGTATCAGAAATGCTTTGATGTAAACCTATAGTCTAACACTAGGAAAGTGTGGGTGAGGGATATTTCTAGGTCAGTCAGTGTGCTGTGGCAATGAGATCAGTGGATGGTTGAGGTCAATAGATGGGTTTAGGGTAGATCTGCCTCTCATATGTGTGACTTTTGCTAAATAATTTAAATGTTGTTGGGTCTTAATTCTGTAGCAAGTTGGAGAGTAGCTGGAGGGCTGACAATGGGCAGATATTGTTTTAGTAGGGTTCTATCATATGATCCAGGAATTCTACTTTGGGGTATACATCCAAAAGAAACAAAAGTATTATCTCAGAGATATCTGTGCTGTTATATTTATTGCAGCACTATTTACAATAGCCAAGGAATGGAAACAATTTAAGTACCCATCAGTGGGTAAAGAAAATGTGATATATATATATATATATATATATATATATATATATATATATCCCAAATAGATGTATATACACTTTAAATGTGATATATATATATATATATATATATATCCCAAATAGATGTATATACACTTTAACAGCTGATTTATATTACATTTTGAAATGTATTTTAATAAACATTGTCTTTATAATTATTCAAAGTGTGTATACATTTTGGGGACACCCTGTATGTCACCTAGTTTTGGACAAAAGTAAGTTTACAGTTGTCTGTATGGAAAATAATACAAACATTAAAAAAAAATACAAGAATAAAGTGGTTTGCATACTCACAAATGTAAACCTACTCTTGCTCACCTGTGTGTGTGTGTGTGTGTGTGTGTGTTATAGCTTAAAAAAGAAGAAAATTCTGTCATTTGCAACAACAGAGATGAGCCTAGAGGACATTATTCTATGTGAAATAAGCCAGGCAGAGAAAGATAAATACCTCATGGTATCACTCATATGAAATCTGAAAAAAGAAAAGTCAAACTCAGAAACAAAGAGTAGAATGGTGGTTGCCAAGACGGCACGTGGGGGAAGAGAGTAATACAGAGAACTTGGTAAGGAGATCCAGACTTCAGTTACAAGATGAATAAGGTCTGGGGATCTAATGTATAACATGGCAACTCTAGTTGTTTAATGGAAGTTTGCTAAGAGAGCAGGACTTAAATGTTCTCACCAAATATAATAAAAAGGTAAATATGTGAGGTGATGGATGTGTTAACTACTAGTAAATGGGGAGGACTCCTTTCACAATGCAGACATATCAAATCACCATGTTGTACACTTTAAATATCTTACTGGTCAGTTTTACCTTAATAATGCTAGAGGGGCGTGGCGTTCTAAATGTATGGACTAGTCACTTAATATTGGCCATGGAAATAATGCTGGAGGGGCGTGGCGTTCTAAATGTATGGACTAGTCACTTAATATTGGCCATGGGAATGAGCCTCGGATATATCTATAAAGGGACAGAAAAAATAACAATAACACACAGAGAGAAAAACAGGAGCAGACAAGAATTGACTGTCCATATTGCCAAGGTTTTAGCACATTTGGGGGTAAGTTTGGGAGTGACACAGTAGTGTTCATCTCAACCCTAAATGCCAGGTAGGTTCAGTGTATAGGGATACCTCAGAGGTTATGTTAGGTAGGCAAGATATCACATGTGAAAGAAGATAGTAATCTCCAGATAGGCAGTTATTTGGGTATGGAAGTTTCTACTTGAGCACCCTATCTGTGAGTAGAATACTATAAGCCTAAGTAAGCATGCCATTTTCACTGGGGCTCTGACCACAGAGACTAAAGCCCTGCTCACTAGTCCGGGCTCAGGAATGGTGCTTGATTTCTGATTCATAGAACTAGCAAGAACCAAGCAGGAGCCCTGTGCTCATGTGGAAGTTACTGATACATAGATATTGGAGCGAGGATTAAGGAAACATTCAATTTCTCAAGCTTGAACCAAAGCAAAACGTTGGAAAGAGGCCACTAAACCCATGAACAAGGGGAGCATGACAGGAAAAGGTCAATTGTGCTCACAGTGCCAGGTAGGTGTAGTAACCAGGGCTGGCTCAAGTCTGGAATTGGCTGAGCATGGACTGTGTTTGCTGTGGACCCTCATCATTAGAATTGGCCTGGGGGCCAGAGGAGAGGAGTGTTGCACACTCCTTGCTTTGAACCCAAGTTGAATCAAGATGGAGAGCCCTGCCTATGCTTCTATAAATGAACCACAATCTTTTATTTTCCACACCTTTGCACTGTTTCCTCTGCCCCAAATTCCTGACCCTCTGTGTCCTTATGATGAATTTACTTGAGCCTTGGGTCAATGTTAGCTGCTTTGTAACATTTTCTCTGCCCTCTCCAAGGCAGTTAAATGTTCGTCCATCTGTATCCTTTAACACAGCATGTGTATAACTAAATTTGCCTATATGTGTGAATAAGCAGCTAATAACTCAAGCTCAGTGACGGCAATGACAGATCTACTCATCTTTAATTCCCCCAGAGCCTGACTCATTTCCTGGCATAAGTGCTTAATAAATGTTTGAAGGTGTGAATGAATGAGTGGAAGGAAGGAAGGCAATCAAGAAGGACGATAAGAAGGAAGGAAATTCATTCTAAGCAACCCATTTATTCACATGTAAAGAATTTATTTTAAAAAGAGAGAGAGAGGATGGAGAAGGAGGACTGTGTCTTCAATGTCCTGAAATTCTGAAAGAAGAGGAGACAAAGGTAGAATATTCATCTTTGTTTCTCATTGAGGGTTATGACTTTGGAAATCAAAGCAGAATATTTGAGGAATATTTGGGCCCCCAAATGCAGTGTAGTTACCAGAGTGTTGGGCTCCTGTAACACACTACAGAGCCCCTTGGGAAGATGAAGAGAAATGACTTAGTAGGAAACTTGGAGCACTGGTGAAGATGTCTTTGTGTTTGACATATGAGCAGTGAAAGAAAAAGGAATAGATTAAAGCCACAAACCTCAATGCTACAAAAGAAACAGCAGCCACATTCAATGAAAACAAGAGGGGAAGTAAGACTATCGTTTCAAAAAGAAGTAGCTGGAAAAATGATTTAGAAACAAGTCTTGGGACTCAGATGTAGATATAAAAATGTAGAGAGCATGAGACATAAAGGGAAAGATATTTTAAAACCAATATATTATTCCAGGAAGACCATTTGAAGCAATGATAACAGGAATAAAAGACAATTATAATCTTTTTAAAATCATAAATCATTATCCTTTTTAAATGATTTTTAGAGATGAGTGAGTGTATATTATCTGTGTAAAACATTTAAAAGATAGAAAACAAATGTATGTAACTTTCAAGGAAACCTTTTAAATAGGCATATGTATGCACACATACTGACACACTAGAACATACTATTATCACACTTAAGATATGATGTTTTTTATCCTGCTCTTTCATTTAACATTATGGTAATAACTTCTTTGTGCCAATAAATATTCTTTGGAAACATATGTTTTTATATAGATAAAATATTTTGTCATATAAATGGACCATAGCATATTAAATATTACTATTTTGGGGGGAAGAGTTTTTCCAACTTTAATTTTAGAAATAAATTGTTACATCCATATAAATATTTGAATTATTCACTTGGTATATATTCAGAGAAATGGAATTACTTGGGGAAAGGGTATAGAAAATGTTCAACATTTTAATGTTTTCTGATTATAAAAGTAATGTATGTGTGTTATATAGAATTTGAAAAATATAAAAAGTTACAAAGCATATTTTAATTCCATAACAATATTTTTAGTTTCTTTGAAATCCCTGTTGCTCTTATTCACCTCACACTCTCTCTGTTTGTCCACCTAGTCCTGCTCTCTCTTTACCACTCTACTTCTATGTTCTCCTGCCCACTGGTTCCTGCACAATTTCAGAAGTCTTCCTTTAAGTTGATACTCTTTCTTTTGTTCTGCAGCATGGTTTGGACAGAGAGGTATGAGGAAAGAGAGGCTCAGAGACTGTCCCAAAACACACTGTCTGGTTTGAGTCCCAGCTCTGCCATTTCTAGGCACTGTGACCTGAGCTACATTAGTTCAAATACGTCTAGGATGTAGTTTCCTCAACTGCAAAATAGAGATAATGATCATAACTAATTTCTAGGGTGGTTGTGAAGATGCAATGAGCTATGACATGTAAATCATTTAGCATGCAATCAAGAAATGTTAGCTTCAGATTTTGGCTCTGTGTTGTCTTTGTTGCATTTAATTTTTTCTTAACAAAGAGGAAATCTTTAAGGATTTATTGAGCATAAACATGTATGTGAGAGACCCTATGAAATGGAAGCAGAAATTTTATATAACTGTCCTTCCGGGTGTCCTTTTGAGTTTGATCCTCATTGAGGTGAAGTTGATTGGCTTAATTTTCAGCTCGATTCCTAATTCATAACCACCTACCAAAGCTCTGTGACACCAAGAGGAACTCTGTTGCCACCTTCATTACATGTCTGGGTCACAGGATGAGCACAGGTAGTGTCTGACAATCCACAATATGTAGTACACACTCTACCAATATGGCTTCATCATTTTCCTGCCTGATTGTTTTATTCCAAAGTTGCTGCATAGCAATACCAGCTCCCCTCTACTTCCTAACAGAATGAGATGAAAAAAATAAAGAGAGAAACATTGGGAAATAGATAAGATAAACAAGGACTCCAAAGAAACTAAAAATGTCATTATAGAATTAAAATATGCATTTAAGATGATAAAGAACAGGACTGGCATTTTTTATATATTTTGCTTGTAGCTGTCTATATTTTCTAAATTTGATTTTCTATCTCAGAACAGAATTAAAAAGATATATAATAAAAGCAGCAAATAGAAAATGGCATTTTTAAAAATCCTTTTTATAGTAGCATCAAAAATATCAAGTAATTCTGCATAATATAATGGATATGTTAGTACTTCAGCGGAAATATTATAAAATTTAATGAGAGACATAAAAGAAGATCTCAATAAATGGAGAGATGTAACATGTTCATGGATTGGAGAACTGAGTATTTTAATGATGTTACTCCTGCCAAATTGATCTAGCAAGTTAATGAAATAGCAATCTGAATACCAACTTGCTTTTCTTTTGTAAATCAAATACAAAAAAATGGTAAGCTAATTCAAAAGTGTATATGGAAAAGCTAAGGGCCGAGAGCAGCCAAAACATTATGAAAGAAAAAGAAAGTGAAGAATTTGCTCTATCATCTTTAAAGACTGGTTGTAAAGAAAAAGTAATACAGAGAATGTAATTTGGGCATAAAAATAAAGTCATAAATCAATGGAATAGACTAGAGAACCCAAAAAGCAACATATGCATTTATGGATGCAAGATTTATGACAAAGTAGTGAAAGAAAGCATCTATGGTAAAAATGCTGCATTTTTAATGAATGAGGTTGGGATTATTAGGTGTACATATTTAAAAAATGAAAGTTTACTTCTACAGAAGATCATATACAAAAAGAAATTTCTAGTTTATCATAGAACTAAATGTAAAAGGTAACACTATAAAGTTTCTTAGAATATATTACAGGGAAATATCTTAATAACCTCTGATAGAAGATATTTTTAGACACAAATTATAAGACAAAATTTAAGAAATTCACTGTACAAAAGATGCCATAAATGAAGTGGAAAAATCACAGAAATAAAATATAGTAACAACATATAGCTGACAAAGAACTCTCATCCAGTGGGCACTGAATGAGCATTT
Source organism: Corynorhinus townsendii (assembly GCA_026230045.1). NCBI lineage: Eukaryota > Metazoa > Chordata > Mammalia > Chiroptera > Vespertilionidae > Corynorhinus > Corynorhinus townsendii. The sequence goes on from JAPDVU010000004.1 coordinate 137,156,702, forward strand.
TGGTTGATTCAGAGATGACATGCCTAAGGTAGGGAGGCTGTAGTTTAAAAAGCAGGATCCTTTTCTATTTTTTTATGTCATTGAGTTTGCTTTGTTTCCAGTTGGGATCTACATTGAGGCCATAGGCCAGAATACTTAGTAGAAATTCCATTTACACTCTGATGTTTTATATGTACATATATATAGCATCATTTCTCATTTCCAGTTTTATCATTAGTTTCCAGTTCTGTCATTTTCATTTATCTCTTCAAAGGTATTTTAGGGGGAATTTGAAGTTGTCTTGCCCAAACTTCAGGCCAAATATTTTTATAATATTTATTATATGACTCCTTAGTATTGACATAGATTTGTGATTTAGATATATTTTATGTTCTTTATTCCAGTATCTCCTTATATTACAACATTAGTTTTTCAGTGCTTCTACATAATATTTCTAACTGGATAACTATGGTTTGTTCAGGTTATAATCTAATTACTCTATAATTTCCCCATCATGGGGAATTTTAGATTACTTTCATTTTTTCATAATGGCAAAAACTCCAATGAGACATCTTAGCTGGAATTTATAAACCATAAGATTATATTTTTAGATAAGTTCTCAGAGATAAACTAAGATTATATTTTTAGATAAGTTCTTAGAGATAAACTAAGTCAATGTGCATACATCATTTTATGTATTAAAATGTATTGCAACACTCCTTTGCTACCTATAATATTTGAAAGTAACAATGGCTTTGCAATTTTAAAGTCAGAGGAGAAATATGACACATGATTAGGACTGGGATTTAATAGTATGGGACTCCAGCCTGGGTGTTCCTAACTAGACATGATTTTTCCTCAAAACAAGGTTTTCCTTTTGTCTTCTCTTCCTCAATTTATAGAGTTGCACAGCTGCAGGTATCTGAATTGCTTCCTTAATCTAATTCCTCATATCTGATTCAGCTAATGAAACTGTCAGCTTTACTTCCAGACATTTCTAAAAACAGCCCCTTCTTTCATCTCTGTTCCCTACCTCTCAACTGAACAGAAGTGACGGTAACCTAACTGGCCTCTAGCTTTTCAGACTACTCCTTACACTGCCTCTAGAGATGTGTTCGACATCACAGATATCACCAGGCCATTCCACAACCTATAACCTCCAATGGTTATCTGTCTGCATACAAAATAGAACCAGTATTTAGCATGTCAACTAGGATTTTCACACCTGACTCCAACCACAGCACTAGTGTCATATCCCTGCCCCTATGACCATAATTAGCCATTCTCCCACCATTTTTGAGGTTGTTCCCAACCACTATCAGTTTTCAGCATTTTTTAGGAGAATTTTAGGTAAATGCCCTACCACCACGCCTATGCATAGCACAAGACCTGGTACCCATGAGAGATACTAAAGAAAACTGAATGGAACTCAATTGGGTTGATTTATGTCCAATCATTATTCAAAAGATATTGAATGATTAGCATTTTAAAATGTAGGTAATTTGTGCTGGTTCAGAGGTCTATGTGTGATCTGAGCCCATTTGAGATTTTATAGGAAGATTTAGATGAAGACAGAAGTCATGTTCATTATATGTCCTAAAAACACAAACTGGAGAGCTAATAACTTAGAAAAAAATAATTGGATTTAAAGATAAATTTGCTAGGTATAGTCAGAAATACAGAGTTCAAAACAACAGCAAATCTGCTGTCTCTATCTTCAAAGTATTCCAAAAGCTGACTACCTTCACTGCTCACACATAGGTTCAAGCCCTCATTGACCACCTGAACTATGGCAGTAGACATTTAACTGGTTCCTCTCCTTCTCCTTGCTTCATCAACTGTTCTCAATGCCCCTGTCAGTGTGATCTTGTTAGAACATGAGTCAGATCCTGTATCTCTTTCAATCTAAACCCTCTAGTCAGTGGATTCTCATGACACTCAGTAAAAATAGGTCTTTTTCATGATTAACCAGACTACATGACTCAGTTCCCATAACCTGTTGAACTTCATCTCCTACTACCTTAATTTAATTTACTCTGTCCAGCCACATTGACCTCCTTCAGTTCTTTGGACAGTCAACCATGTTCTTCCCTCAGGCCCTTTGATATTTGCTGTTCCTTCTGCTTCCAATATTCTCTTCTCAGACATCCAGATGGCTACTTCTCTCACTTTCTCTACCATCTAAAGTTTCAACTCCCCCATCCCAATATTTAATAACACCCTTTCCTGCTTCACTTTGGTGCCTGAACTCTTAATAATATCTAGAATATTCTATATGTTACTCTTATTCGCTGTCCGCCTCCCCAGTAGAGTATAAACTCCATGTGAAAATAAATTTTTGCCATGTTTCTATTTATTAATAATTCCTCAAACTTAGAAGAGTGTCTGATGGATAGCAGAAACTCAATTACAAAGTTGATCATGGACAAATAAGAAATTCCATGGAGAAGAGTAATAATTTGCTTTTTGGTTCAATATATTGTGTATCAAATGGGACAGGCATAACTTAACATGATTTAAATTTTTAAGAACAAAGTTTGTGAGGGTTAAAAATAATGGAATTTCATGATGGAAATTGTTATGGACTAAATGTTTGTATTCCTCCAAATTCATAAATTGAAGTTCCAATCCCCAGTATGGCTGTATTAAGAAGATAAGGCCTTTGTAAAGGTAATTAAGATTAAATGAGGTAATAAGGGTGGACCACAATCTTATTGGATTACTGTCCTTATAAGACAACAAAAGAAAGAGCTCGCTCTTTTTTCTCTCTACCATGTGAGGGAAGACACAGCAAGAAGATGGCCATTTGTAGGCCAGGGGGTGGGAAAAAAAAACTCTCACCAGGAACCAAATTACCTGGTACATTAATTCTGGATTTTCCAGGCTCCAGACTATGAGAAATAAATGTCTTGTTTAAGCGACCAGTTTTTAGTGTTTTGTTATGGCAACCCAAGTAGACTCAGATAGACCCTAGCTGATGTTGCCCAATGTTTAGAGCACCAGCCCACATACAGAAGGGTCATGGAATCGATTTTCAGTCAAGGACATGTACCTGGGTTGCAGGTTCAATCCCCAGGCCTGGTTAGGCACATGTAAGAAACAACAGACTGATGTTGCTTTTTTACATCAATGTTTCTCTCTCTCCCACTCCCCTCCCTCCCTTCTTCCACTCTAAAAAATCAATGGAAAAAAATATTCTCAGATGAGGAGTAACAAACAAAAAAAATCATCTGAGCTAATTTCCTTTCTTAACAGATAACTGAAGCCAGAGAAGTTAAAGGTCCCAACATCAGTATAGAACAGAATTAAACTCAGCATCCAGGTTGCAGCTCAGTGCTTTCTCCACTTACTGTGCTAATTCTTATACCACTCTATTTAATATGTAATCAGTATAAGACAAAGCTTCCCAAACCTCATTCCCATGGAACTCTGTTCTTCCAAAGGTATACCAGAAGTTTTGCCATTAAAAATTAATGATGGTGATTTTTTCACAGTGTCTTAAAGGGGTGAGCAGGTATTTAATTAATTTTTGTCCAGAATTTTGTTTTGTCAGTAAATTATTCTTACCCCTCTAAAAAGATAAAAAAGGGGGGAGGAGGAATAATATTACTGGAGAAACACTGAACCATAATTCTCTAAAGTAATTCTGTCTTTTGCAGATGTTGAGGGTTACTACATAAAGTTAATATGGACACATTTCCTGCCAGTACAATTGATCCTAGTTCAAAAGGTAGAATGAATGCTACTCAGAATTTCACTATATTCCAAAAAGAACCCCATTACTTCTCAGAGCCCTGGTTCCTGGATGGGTTTGACAGGCACTGACATCAAAGCATGACCCAGCAGCTGAAAAAGCTACACCCAGCTGAGGCAGGATCCAGACAAGAGAAGCTTTTGAATCAAGGGGATCTCAGTCCCTCTGTGTGAGGCTCTATCGTAGCATATTCATGGTATTATATTCGTTGCCTGTGCCTGGATTCTTTATTTAAGGTGTTATGGACAAGTCTCCAGAGGTAACCTTAGATGAATGGCTACTTGTGAAGTTTCTAAAGGAACATGAATCTGTTTTTAGAATTTTGAAAGTCTGAAATAAAGCAAGAGAGTAGATTTATTTGGTATCATTCTAGGTACAAAACCAAGTTCTGTGCAGACACTACAGGGAAGTATGTCTTTGACTAAATAGAGGAACAATTAGAGTTGTTATCCCTGGAAAATGTTTTCTAGTAAAAATATTAAAACGTAACCCTGGTTGTTGTTTCTCAGTGGTTAGAGCATTGGCACACATAACGAAGGGTTGCAGGTTTGATTCCTGATCATGGGCATGTGCCTGGGTTTCAGGTTCAATCCCTAACCTGGTCAGGTTGTGTGTGCAGGCAACCAACTGAGGTGTCTCTCCTCTCACATCAATGTCTCTCTCTCGCTTGCTCTCTTGCTCTTACTTTCTCTCTCCTTGCCTCCCTTCCTCCTCCCTTTCACTCTCTCTCTCTAAAAAAAAAAAAAAAAGTCTTAAAATGTATTGAAAAGTATTAGAAATGTTCCAGTCATCACCCTGGAATATGCAGAAGAAATTTTGTTTGGGAAGTGATTTAAGACAGATGACCTCAAAAGGTCATTCCAAAGTAAAAGTTCTGCCATTCTATGAATGCAAAGCCCTGGACCATTATGTATTACTAGAGGCCCGGTGCACGAAATTTATGCATGGGTCAGGAGTGGGGGATGGTCCCTCAGTCTGGCCTGCACCTCTCCAATGTGGGATCCCTCTCGCAATCCTGGACTGCTGGCTCCTAACTGCTCACCTGCCTGCCTAACTGATTGCCCCTAACCATTCTGCATGCCTGCCTGATCACCCCTAACTGCTCTCCCCTGCCAGCTTGATTACCCTTAACTGCTCTCCCCTGCCAGCCTAATTGTCTCTAACTGCCTCTGCCTTGGCTCCTGCCACCGTGGCGTTGTCCAGAAGGACATCCGGAAGGATGTCCAGAAGATGTCTAATAATCATATTACCCTTTTATTAGTATAGATAATGAAGATGTTAAAGTCACCTGCAAATGCCTGGTTTCTTATCTTAGATAGGGGAAAGGGATAAATAATCAAAAGGGTCTTGGATGACTAAAATGAATATGGAAGGGGAAAAAGAAAAGAAACTTCAAATATTTCACAATTTGCTTGAGTCCTGACCTGTTTCTCAATGAGGAACTCTGCACTGAAATAAATTATATTCTTGGGAGCTGTGTGTGAATTCATTCCCTGGTTCTCTTTAAAACTCAGTTACAGCCTTTGAGGCGCTCAACTTTCACTCGATTGCTGAGATGTTCAAGAATGCTCTAAAATGGAAGGGGGGAAAACAGTGGAAAAAATACCTTTAAGGATGATATTTCAAATTATTGCTAATTTAAATAATTATTGCTACCTTAAATTGAAGAGTTAATGATGTAGGATACCAAAAGCTTGAAAATTTTCTTATAACTTACAACAGACTTATCCTTACCACTTTTTCCTTTTAATGTTATCACTTAAGCAGTGGAAGTTTCACCTTTGTTCTTATTGTTTCCCTCTTTTGAAATCATCTTTCTTATTTCTTGAATGAGTCTTCTTCATGACATCTTATTTCTACTCTGTTGGGTTTTCTTTTTTTATTGATGCTTATAATATTCTTTGCTCTTTTAAAAAATATTTTATTCTTTTTTCTATTTGAAAGGTCATTCCTGAATAAAATACATGTCCTTAAAAAAAAAAAGACGAGGCATTCTGGCTTTTATATTAGATTCCTTCACATTGTTTTTAATATTTTTATTGATTTCAGAAAGGGGGGAGAGAGAGAGAGAGAAAGTGTGTGTGTGTGTGTGTGTGTGTGTGTGTGTGTGTGTATGTGTGTTACAGAAACATCAATGATGAGAAAGAATCATTGATCGGCTGCCTCCTGCATTCTCTCTAATGGGGATCAAATACCCAACCAGGTCATGTGCCCTTGACCAGAATGGAACCCAGGACCCTTCAGTCCTCAGGCCAACACTCTATCCATTGAGCCAAACCAGCTAGGGATATTTCTTCACATTTTTAACTTCTTAAGTTAAGAGTAATTCTGTACTGTTCTTAAGTACTAGTTTATAATGACTATGCATGAGTGCTGGAGGCAAAGACCAAAAAGTAGTTAGCATAATAAATGCAAGCAGTCCTGTCAGAAGGCTGATGGACCTTGGGGCTTTAGCAAGGGCTAAAAGCTATATATCCATTGTTCTGTCAAGACAATGGTGGCTGAAGGCAATCTTATAACCTGATAATCCTTTATTGTTTACCAAACCTTACCATTGATATGTCTGTTTGGTTTGCTAAAGGGCAAATGTGTATTCTAGTAAATAAAAAGTATTCAGGGAGCCACTCCACTAGAGAGTAGATCTCCACCTGGCTCCTCCCAATAATTTCTAAATTTATATTTCTTATCTGGTACATCCATTTGTGTGCAACCCCATTCTCCAGATCCTGAATCCTTGCTGCGAAAGGTTGTAGCACATGAGTTGTTGGTGTAGATTTGAATATAGCCTGTGAAACCCAAATAAATATTTGCTTTCTGTACTTCGAGGAATTTATGGAGGAGGAGAAGGAAAAAAATTACCTTCTTTAGGTTTAAAAATCATCATATTTGCAACATATAAACCTTCATATATTCTTGAAGGAGAGCTTAAATTTTTGAAAATTGGAATAGAAATGTCTAAAGTAGGGAGAAAATAAGGTCATCTTGATCTTTATCTGGAAATGAAAAGTAGTCATTTAAAGGATCATTTAGAATGGCAAATATTTGAAGGTTCACCATTATAAACTCCCGAAGAGGCCAATCCCCTCACCTCTGCATAAGAGGCATCTCTAAGGAATGGCCCCCAACAAAGTGATCCTGGGGACACGCTTCCCATTAACTCTGCCTCTGGGGCCAGCCTCCTGGTGTTTCCTGTCTGGGGCAGCCCTCTGAGGTGGGGGCTTGTGCATGGGCTGCTGCCTCATCCTTTCCAGCTTATTTTGGTGAATTCCCTAATTTTTTCCAGGTCTTTGTAAGTAGCAGGAAGAAAACAGATAACTTAATCCATATGAAGGCATTAATTGTTAACAGTGTCCTAATATCTTTTCCCTCACAGTTTAATATCCTATATAATAAAGAGGTGATATGCAAAATGTCCCTCACACCCTCACAAAATGACTGCCTATGACCAGGCCAGCAGGGGGGTTAGTGAGGGATGACTAAACGACTGAATAGCAGGGTGCGTGGGGTGACCAGGCCAGTGGTGGGGGCGGGGGGGGGGTGGCAGTTAGGGGCAACCAGGCAGGCAGGCAGGTGAGCGATTAGTAGCCAACGGTCCAGGATTGTGAGAGGCATGTCTGACTGCCGGTTTCAAGCCTAAACTGGTAGTCAGACATCCCCTAAGGGGTCCCAGATTGGTGAGAGTACAGGCTGGGCTGAGAGGACCCCCCTCTCCATGCATGAATCTCATGCAGTGGGCCTCTAGTTTACATTATAAAAGGCTTTTTATTACTTACCATTAAGTGGTGTGGGGGGATGTAAGCACATATGCATATAAACTTGTGCATGTGACCAGTCTCTTTCTCACAACAGTAATATACATTGACGTTATATTTACCTCCTACAATTTTCTGTTAGTGCATCTCTCAGTGTTTTAAATAATACATTTTCATCCCAATGTATCTTTCAAATGTTTGTGGATCTAATCCCATCTCTATTATAGAGCTTATTTAGACATACACATCTATCTTTTCTTTCTGTCTTTCTACCCCTTTATTTTATTCTTTCTTGTTCTAATTTGCTCTTTCACAGACCTTTCACCATTTGATGAGATTAGATATTTTTAAGAATTTTGAAGATAATAGGAACTGCAGGAATACTTTCACCTCAGTCATGCTTCAGCATAAAGTCTCCAGTCTATCCCAAAAGTCACTATATATTTAGTTTTCAAAATTGTATTGTCAGCTTTTGATTACTATGCCACTGAAAATGTATGTATATTCCTTTATTCAGTGGTTTCTAAGCACAGACAGGTAGCAGTATATTATTTTTCTACTATGGTGGCTGCAATTTGGAATGAAGAGAAGATAGAGTCTTTGTTGAAGAAATAAATTTTTATATAAAATTTACTCTATTATCATCATGTTCTCTTTTCTTCTTGTACTTGAGTCACCCAGAGAATGTTTTAGGGTCAATAGAATTAAAAATAAAACATACCACTCAGGATTTAAATCCTGGAATAATTATTTGACATTAATGCCCAGCTAGAAGAGCCGAGACTATTACCTGTGGAATTAAAATGTGGGGACAGAAGAGATTATCAGCCCACTGATCCTTGACAGGTTAGAAGTCATGCTTTAGTTGCAATGAGGCCACAGGGATCCCCAGTTCTTCTAATGAGAGAGTTAAGCTTTGATTTGAAAATGTTCCCAAAAGAGATAAATACATTATGAAATCTAAGGAGCTATTGTATTTTTTTCTCTTGTAACACATATAAGAATGCCCTTACTGGAACATGCCATAGTTTCCCCTCATAATATCCCATAAGTGAAAAGGAGAAATTTGCAGAAGTTTCCAGTTACACACATTCATTACAGAAACTTAGAGACACACTCTCCCAAGCATTTTTAGTTTCCTTCAACAACCTATTACAAATCAGATATTCAGTTAGATTTCCTAACACTTTGTGTATCATTGGGTTGCAGCACCTTTTAGAATCAGAACAGAAGACATTCACCAGCATAGCTTTAAAAAGGCCAGTAGGAAAATTACCAAAATTATTCTTTTCTAGTTATGAAATTATCATGTAACCAATTTTTCCCTGTAAATCATGAATCCATTTCAAAGAGGATGCACCCTCCAGATATTAATGCATGAAAAATTCAGTTAAAAAAGTAAACTTATACACACTATAATTCTCCAGAGCTGTTTCATGTCCTGCTAAAGCTGGTTTTGTTGGTGCAACTTGGCATATCCACCTGGGCCCATCCTCTGAGTATTTTGGGGCATAGAAGGAGTGAAAGAAGGAGCAGAGTGTAAAAGTACATATAAGCAAATATAAGATTTTGATGAAAATGAATAAATATTGTGTGAATGTTACACAATTTAGAGCAATGGTAAATTTCATGTGTACCATGTATATTTATAAATGTTGATCTAAAAATAAAGGAGAAACCTAGGAGAAAAAAGTGTTCCTCTCTGTGAATAAAAGGGCAAAAGGAAATAATAACCCCTTATAGGTGGATGGTTTGTGGTTTATATTATGAAACTTCACTTTTTCAAGTCTTGTCTTTGGTAGCAGTCCCCAGGCGTAGGAAGACAGGTACTCATATAAATGCTACATGACTGAATAAAGCCATGTTTTCTGACTCTGAGGCTTGTATTTAAGTTTCTATGCCATTCTTTGAGAATCCAGACTCAGAAGTTGATGTATGCAGTTGAAAGTAAGGTAGGAATGTGTTGGCAGAGTAGTGAATATTTTAGCAGAGTAATAGGTATGGGTTTTTTTCCTCATTATACATTCAATTTATTTTTAATTAAATGTATTGGGATGACATTGGTTAATAGGATCAAGAGTAATATGTTTTGAAAAGTCTGTGTGACTGCCTTAAACCTACTGTCAGAAGGTTTGGTGAACTGCACCTTATCAGAAGTTCACCAAAATTGTATTTTATTCAATTGGTTTTCCTTCATGGGAATTTTAAAAATTGGACAAAAGCATCACACTTTACTTTTGAGAAAATGTAGGGGTCCTTGAAGCATAATTTATTGCCCTTACACAGAGTGAGTTTAGGTATCATTATTTTTTCTATTTCCTTAGGCCACAAAGTCGTTTCTCCACATACCTTGTATAATTCTGCAGATGATTTTCAAGGGGTCTTTTGGCATGTGCAATTATTTATCATCAAATATTTGTAAATGAAAGTGCAGGAGATGAGACAGAATATAGACAGCTAATCTCAAGGCTGCTCTGAATGACAGGCTCAGAGCCAACCTGGACATTTCCAAAGGAGCAAAATGTCAGCCTGCAAAATTGCCTTTTCTTGCTTGATATTGGTCCTCATTTTTCAAAAATGAAGATGGAAATCCTTTGCAAGTCATCCTAGTAGAATTGGCAACAACTGCCTCACTATATACAATTAATTAATATATATGCATGCATAATTTTTAAAAAGCTACAGGAATTATTTAAAGATTAACATGTTTTAAGAAAAAACTTTTACTCTTCTGTGAATATTTCTGAAATCAGTATTTAAACCTATGCAAATCTATACCTAGCCACTGAATATCCAAATACAATTTACTTAGGAAATGAAGTTTTTTACCTGCTGGTCCTTAAAGTTAACAGCTGGTTTTAGTTTGAATTCTTGAATGGTATCTAGGACCAAAACTGAATGAATGAATGAATGAATGAATGAATGAATGAATGAATGAAGTACCTGAACATGTTTTCATTGCTGCTGTCAGCAAGTGAAGATTCAGTTTGAATTTGCCTCAGTTTTATTTGAGACCCTCTCCCCCTGTCCCAGTGCATTGCAAATGCCTATTTTATGCTTTGCTATGTACTTCTTCTCACACAAAAAATGATTCCTAAGTCTAACACGTGGAATAGCAGTATAAGAAGTGGAACCCGCTAAATGACAAGGCTTTTTAGACCTTGTATTCCAGGATGTGTGTTTTATTTTTTGTTTTTGAGTATGAAACATAGTCTAGAAGAGGGAAGGTGTTTTTGTTCTCTAGCTTTAAAATAAAGAAACAGAGGTCCAGAGAAGTAAATCAGTATCACTTTCTGGGTCAAATTCTGTCCCCATTGCTCCCCAAATGGGTACAGAACATTCAGTACAACAGGGGTCCCTGAGTTTCAGTGACCACTAGCTTAGTTGTTTCTTTCACCAGTATATCTAGGTGAAAAGAATGAAAAACACATATTTTTATATTTCCATATGGTAGTGCTGACATTTTCTTTGGATACTTTTACAATACTAGAGAAGCCTTTTGGATTGTCTTTATAACTGCTAAAAATTAGTTTACTTCATGAAATTGAATTATTACTAGTAGACTGCTATCGATAGACAACTGGACACAGTACAAGATCTGGGCTCAAGTCTCAGATCAGTCACTTTTGCTTGTGGAAACAATAAACAAGTCACTCAGCTTCTTTGAGGTTCAGCTCATTCACCCTAAGAGGGGGAGATGGGACTTCCTGAGGCTGTGAACATGGCCAGGTCCACCAGTGCTGGGCCAGGGATTGGAAAATGCTGGGGAGGGTACATCTTTGGTGGCAGTGAAGCTGTTTGTCTTTGCACTCCCCTGTGATGGCAATGCCCTGGAGACAGCCCTTCTGGCACCTCCAGTTCCAAACCTAAGGAATGGCTTGGAAGAGCTCCCAGAAGAATGGGTCCTTCTGGTTATTGCCCAGAATCAGACCAGGTTTGAGATTAAATCACAAGGGAAAGAGGACCCTTAAAATCCTCACAGTTGAAACAGCCTTGTCTGTACCTCATAGAATCTCCATCCAATGCTGGGTGACTGTGAATTACAGTCTCTAACAGAGGTCAGGACGTTAATTCTGTATCACTCTATGTCCATTGGAAGGGTAAAGGCATCAACTTTACCATGAGAGTGATTTCAAAAGGGAAATATGTTTTAATAGAAAATTGGAACTAAATAAGATGAAGAATTGGGATTCAGTGAATTCTAATGTCTTTTCTAGATTCAACTATATTTGCAAGATCAAAAAGATGCAAATGCAGAACAAGAGGCTGTAACCCAAAGTTCAGAAAGTATACCTTGCAGCCAAAGCATTCTATTTATATTCTATTTACATCACTTTTTCTCCCAGCCATAACCATTTCCCAACCTACCAATTTTAGTCTTTCTCTCTCTCTCTCTGTCTCTCTCTCTCTCTCTCTCTCTCTCTCTCTCTCTCTCTCTCTCTCTCTGTCTCCCTCTCTCTCTCTCCCCCCTCCTCCCTCCCTACTTCCCTCCCTCTCTCCCTTCTCTGTCTTCCCAGGTACCTACTATCTGGTTGCATAGTAATTATGTATGTGCTAACCAGAGCTGCTTTTCACTTAAACAATCCTTAGGCTGCAATCAAGAAAATAATACTTAATGTTATAAATTAATATGGAAATCTAAATTATATCAATACTAGAGGCCTGGCGCATGAAAATTCATGCACTGGTGGGGGGGATCCTTCAGCCCTGCCTGCCCCCTCTCACAGTCCGGGAGCCCTCAGCGGGGGGAGGTGACCCACAATCAGGGGAAGGCAATGCCCCATCACACACACACCTCTGCTGCTGCGCAAGCCTCAGCCGGCCCTGGTTACCTGAGCCTCAGGTGGCCCTGGGCAGCTGGGCAGCTGCCATTCGATGCTTGCCTGTGCCTCAGGCCAGCCCTGGGTGGCTGGGAAGCTGCCATCTGATGCTTCCCTGTGCCTTGGGCTGGCCCTGGGTGGCTGGGCAGCCAACATCTGAGACTTGCCTGCGCCTCGGGCATTGGCTGGGCAGCTGCCATCCAAGGCTTGCCTGTGCCTCAGGCTGGCCCTGGGTGACTTGGGGGGCTAGGGGACTGGGGGACTCCGGAAGCAGGCACGTGGAGTAGCTGGGCCCACCTGGGGACGGACCCAGCCTTGCCGTCCTGGCAGGGCTGAGGGGACTGGGTGCCGCCATCTTGTGGCTGTGGGTGCCACCATCTTTGAGGGTGTGGCAGTCAATTAGCATATTCCCTCCTTATTGGCGGTGGGTGCCACCATCTTTGCGACAGTGTGAGGCTCAATTAGCATAATCCCTCTTTATTAGATAGGATAATATTTTTAGGCAAGTTGGAACTTGTGGGATCATGTAATTAGTAGTAAGTTCATGGAACTATATTTTAACTCCTTTTTCTTCAAAATTATAGGTTTTTTTCAGAGAGCTTAGTTGCTGTTGTTTCTGTATGGTTTGATTTGCTTATGAATTTGTGGAGATATGTAAGATTTTGCTTTAAGATATTTTTTCATATAAATTTAGAAGATTTACCATTACCTGAGTCTCTGAGTGGTTTGGTTCCCTCCAAATGAAATGCATATTGAGGACAAAATCCTTTTTGGTACTTATATTAGTGTCCTGGGTTGCTTCATAGCAGAGATTTCTTCTCTCAGAAATCAGGGGGCTGGAATCCAAAATCAAGGTGTTGGCAGAGTTACTTTCCTCTGAGGCTATGAGGAGAATGTCTTCATGCCTCTTGCCTATCTTCTGGGCGTGTCTGGAAATCTTTGGCCTTCCTTGGCTTGGAGAGATATCACCCTGCTATCTGCAATCATGGTCAGATGGCATTCTCCCTGTATGAAGGTTTGTCTCTATGTCTAAATTTCCACTTTTTGTAAGGACACCAGTCATTGGATTAAAGTGCAACCTAATGACCTCATCTTAATTTATTGCATCTACAATGAATCTATTTCCAAATAAGGACATATTCTCAGGTATTAGGGGTGAGGATTCCAATATATGAATTTTGTGAAAATACAATTCAATCCATAACAGTAATCATTTATCACAATTAAACCAAACAAAAAGAAAAAATTAAAGGTACAAAGGAAAATTGTATCCATATGTCTCTGCAATGTTCTAAAATTGTGACCTCTGAGAATATTATGGGGATATTACCTTTGACTTTTCATATAAAACAGATGATTTGGTATTGCTACTGTGTTTATTCAAACATCTATAACTTCTTTAAGGAGATTGAATTTGGCCGTTATCTTTTGCCTGACCACATATGCGATTCCTATATTCTTTGATGTAGCAGATATGTGTCAAACACTTGAGTGTTGGGCCATGTTCTGGGCACTGCAGATACTGTCAGGAGTTGAAAAGGATTCTGGTCCTATGGAGCTTATCTCCTAGGGGAGAGAGAGAGATTAATTAAATAATTATATCACTCAATATAAACCACTATATAGACAGTATTAGAAAATAAAGTAGGGTCTGGTACTATGAGGTATAAAAGGTGAATTTAAGCTCATGGAGTTGCTTAGTGGGGGCCAGTCAATGAAGCCAACCCTAGAGAAGTGATGCTCCCTCAGGTTGGGATCTGGAGGTTATATAGGTGTTAACTTGGTAAAGAGGGAAGGGGGTATTTCAGGCAAAAAGAACAGCAGGTACAGTAGCACAGAGGCATAAGGAAACACCCACCCATAGTTCTGGCCACTATGGCTCAGTTGGTTGGGTGTCATCCCATGCCCTGAAAGGTCACCAGTTTGATTCCTAGTCAAAACAAATGCCAGGGTGCAGGCTCAATCCCAGGTAGGGATTATGCAGGAGGCAGCCAGTGGATATTTTGCATTGATGTTTCTCTCTCTCCCTCTCCCTTCTTCTCTCTCTAAAACTCAATTTTAGATCTTAAAAAAAACAAAAACCACCCACCCATTTAAAAAAATGTGTGGCTGGAATGCAACGATCTAGAGTGAGCAGAGTGGGAAATGAGATGAGAGAGATTTAAAGGGGTCTTTATTTTCAGAGCATGGGAAACCATTGAAGAATTTCCATTAGACATGTGGCATAATGGGATTTGTATTTGAAAAAGATTACACCAACAGTAGTATTGAGAACCAATTCAAGCCAGGCTTGAGTGATTGGCAGACTGTTGCAGAAGTGCAGCTGAGAGATGACTATGGCTTCTGATAGAAGCCCTCACTTTCAATAGATATTGATAGGCCAAATGAACAGATACTGTTACTAAATGGGTGTGGGGGTCAAGGATGAGCAAATCATTGGGAATGAGTTCTCATTTCTTGTGTACAAAAACAAGAATAAAAATACTGAAAGAGGACCATCTTTGTGAGGGAAAACCATGATTCTGTGTTTAGAAATGTTGAGCTGAAGATGGCTTTGAGATTTCATGATGCAGATAGTAAGTAGATAATTGTACACTTCCATCTGGGTCTCAGAAGCAGGTTTTGACAAAATGTACACATTCTGGGGTCAAATGCGTACAGTTGACAGAACGTGTATGTTTTTGTCCTAGGGAGAGAAAATAGAGTGATAAGAGTTCCTAAAATCATCTTTGAGACTTTCCTAAACAAGAGATATTTAAATAGACAGAGTAGCCAAAGGAAATACAAGTGAAGCCAAGAGATAAAGATGGTTCAGGAAGGAAGGAGCCAAATGTTGCTGAGAGGTCAGATGAGATGAGAAATGGCAGTAAACCCAGTAAACTCAGACATAGAGTTACATGGCACCCTCCAAACCAGAAACCAGGAGGCTGTGATCAGAGCCAAAGATGCTTGTGGTAGAGATGAAAAGAAGTCAGATGGGTTAACCAGCTGAAGTGAACAGGAAACAAGGGGAGATCATTAGCAACCATATTCTTAGATGAACAATCTGCATACTCTAAGGATGCAAACCAGGCCCAGAGACTTGAATCAGTGAGGAGGAGGTGGGACAGTTCAGGGAGACAGCAAGGAGACAACAAAGAGAGTGATATGCAAGATGACACTGAGCATGATACAAGGAATCCAGGAGTAAGGACATGGCAATGGAAAGTCAGACTCAGTCCCACCAACAACCCCAGATCACCAGGACCAGAGAGAAGCAGCCATCCTGACAGAAGTCTGCTGGAGTGCAGCTGCATATAGGGCACAGAGCTGGAAGGAAGTGTTGGGGAAAAGAGATAGTGTTAAGGGTTTCAGAAAGCACAGTAGAAGGATTTCAAGGGTCATTGGTTTCAGAGAGGGAAGAACAGACCAGATTATAAGGATGCCTAGAGGCCCAGTGCATGAAATTTCATGCATGGGGGGGGGGGTGTCCTTCAGCCTAGCCTGTGCCCTCTTGCAGTCTGCCAGCAGTCGGACATCCCTCTCACAGTCTGGGACCCCTCACTCCTTACCACCCACCTGCAGTGGTGGCAGGAGAAGCCGCTGCGCTCGCTAGCCATGAGCCAGCCTCTGACTGAGCGGCGCTCCCCCTGTGGGAGTGCACTGACCACCAGGGGCAGTTCCTGTGTTGGGCATCTGCCCCTTGGTGGTCAGTGCGCATCACAGTGACTGGTCGTTCAGCCATTCAGTCAATTTGCATATTAAGGTTTTATTATATAGGATGATTTAGCAGAGAACGGATGCCTGAGGATGGGGAGCTTTCTCTTACGTGTTACCTGGTGCAAACAGGATTGAGAGGCCTGTGAACATCAGCTCTGGTACTGCAGGTGGCTGGAGAATTTGTTGCCCTCAGTGGGGATGATAGTGGTCCCAGGAGTAAAAGTGTGACCTGGTGGTTCAGGTTCAGCAGGTGTAGGTCATAGGAAATGTCCACAGAGGCAACCGAATTTTCAGACAGTTTTGTAGCTAGGATTCTGTACATTAAAAAAGAATAAATGGTGGGGTGACACACAGTCAAGTTCAAATATTAAGTCTGTTCAAAGAAATTCCAAAATAGTCACTGCACACCAAATTATAAAAATGATCAATGACTTGAATTATTTATTATTTTAGCTATTTTTGTATCATCTACCTACATATAGCCTAGAGCTGTACTTTAACAAAAAGCTACAATATATACCTATTTGGAGCAGTTAAGGAAAATGGGAGTATGAGATGGTAATTTTTGAAGATGTTTGAAAAATAGGTTTGTAAAATGGCAGATTTTTCACACACACACAAAACACTGCAAGAAAGCTGGCTATTAACATCCCATTAGTAAGACCTTTTTCATTTTATAATTAGCCAATCACATTAGGCAATAATGAGAATTAGTAATCACTTTATTAGGGAAATTAGATTTTAAAACAACATTTAATGCATATAACGTAATAAATATGCTAAGGTAAAAGTTGCTTAAGCAAAAGTGGAAATTCTTGGTACTCCTCCAACCAAAAATGATTCAGGATGAGCTGAAATGCAGACTTACTTTTCTCAACTTATGAAAGTACATTCTGTTTGTAATTCCTGAAGGACTGCATTTACATCGCAAGGCAGATAAATTTTGTATGGTTTGAGCTTGTATTCTGAACAGGATGCATTGCATTGTCATAAAACTTTGCTACCAGGAATGGCAACAGAAATGATTGTCTCTCTGGTTTCCTGCAATCTCTTGGGTTGCTTAGTTTGTTGCATATTCAAGAAA
The DNA here is from genome assembly GCA_026230045.1 of Corynorhinus townsendii. Lineage (NCBI taxonomy): Eukaryota > Metazoa > Chordata > Mammalia > Chiroptera > Vespertilionidae > Corynorhinus > Corynorhinus townsendii. The sequence continues at coordinate 137,173,790 of JAPDVU010000004.1, forward strand.
CCCACAACTAACTCTAGACTTTCAAATATCTACTTGGGTGTGTAGATTTCTGTCAACTATGTACTTTGATTAAAACTGAATTGCCCTAGTGAATTTTTGCATTCTCCTGAAGAAAATAGGCAACCTTTTGTAGGAAATATAACATCTGATTTCACCTTCTATAAAATTATATCATTACAATAGGGCCCTTGCAGGCTGTGGAAGTGTTTTAGATGTACTTACCACTTATTTGCCAAGTAATCTAAGAAATGCTTAGAGAAGTTAAGAGACTTGACTAAGTTCCTGCACCCTGACCATGCTTTTTTGATGCATATGCTCTTTGTTGTTAATAGTCATGATATGAAAATCTTCACTGGGAATTGCATCGTACATGATCTCTTCATTTCCAGGGCTTTAACCTCTATGCTAATGCCAAATGCATATCTCCTGCACCACCCTTTTCCCTGAGCTGCAGACTTCTATATCCAACTCGATATCCACATCTCCCTGCCACCGTCTAACACTCATCTCAGTATTGGCATATTGGCCCAACTTGCCCTGCTCCAGCCTTGGTCATCTTGGTGAAAGGAACCACTATGCACCCAGATACTGATGCAAACAACGTAAAGCCTCTTCCCTTCCTTCCTGCCCCCACATCTCATGGTGACCCTCATAAGCCATCCAACAGGACATATTTTAAAGTTAAAAATGAGGTCCTGCCATTGCCAACTTTATGATCCATCCTAAATGTAACTTCTCACCATGCTCCAAACCACTATTGCCTCTCACTTTCACCAGCATAGTCACCTCTGGTCTAGTCCTTCTGTGTCCAAGTGGGCCTTCCTTCTGATGACACAGAAGGTATTTTTTATTCTAAAATACAAATACAATCACTCCTCTGTTCATAATTATCTGGTAGCTTTCCATAACCTCAGAAGAAAACCCTGATTCCTACCATGATCTACAAGCCCTTGTGTAAGCCAGTCTTGTCCACCTCGGTGCCCATGGTTTACTTTGCTTTGCCCACTTCTTCAACTACACATGTGAATCAACCTATAGCTCCAAGCCCTTGCCTCAGACTGCAGTGTCATTTGCCCAAATCTTTAATTACCAAGTCTCTTCATCATTTCCTGCCTAACTGTCACCTGTTCAGAGAAGCCTTCCTCAACCACCCTATATAAAATAGCTCATAGCCTGCCCTGGAACTCCCTCCCATCCTGATCTCTTTCCTTCATCCTAAAGATCACTGTGAGAATATATTCTCTTTTATTTCTATGATACATCATCTGTATACTATATTGCGTGCCCACCACCCAAAGTCAAATCATCTTCTGTCACCATGTATTTGACAGGAATTTCAAAATATTTCTGGGTTCTTTAATCCACTTACCCTTTACAATCCTCCCAAGCCCCTTCCCTCTGGTAATCACCATACTGTTGTCTGTGTCTATGAATTTTTCTTTGTTTGTTCACTTGTTGCTTTCAATTTTATATCCCACATGAGTGAAATCATATGGTTCTTAATTTTTTCTGTCTTATTTCACTTACCAGTATGTTCTTAAAATCCATCTATGTTGTCACAAATGGCAGTATTTTTCCTCTTTTCTTATGGCTGAGTAATATTGTTTCTTTGTATATATGTATTGCATTTTCCTTATCCAATCATCTAGCAAAGGCACTTCAGTTGTTTTCATGTCTTGCCCACTGTGAATTTGTCCGTTTATTTTTGTCTTTACCAGCAGGACATAGGCAGGAGGAGCTTGGCTTTGCTCACTACTCTATCCTTTGTACTTACATATAAGAGTAGAGTCCAATAAATAATTGTTGAATAAAGAGTAATAATATACTTCTCCCATTATAACTTGATTTTTGAGCTCTAAACATTATTAGTTGATTCAATTTTCTGATATAAGAAGATCTAATTTATTGTGCTACCTTCTACTTTTTCTACTCCACTCTATCCCTCAAATATTATTATTTCCGTATTGTTGTAATTGTCATTTACATTGTATTCTATAACTTGAGTCTCAGTTATTTAGATATAATTCTACAGTTTGCAGATTCAGTGTGCCTCACTCTTTCTTTTTTCACAGCTATCTTATCTACCTCTTGGTTTATGGAAGTTTATTTGTTGTTTTGTTTTGTTTTTGAAGAAATGCTCATGAATGTTAACATTCCCAGAGGTCTTGTTGGTTGGGAAATATATACAGATACCTACATAGCTATTTGTTCTCAGTATGACAATTACTGATATACCTCCTTTCCTTGAGGATTTTTTTATACAGGATTTTACTGTTTCCTGGCACTATTTATTACAACTAAGAGAATTAAGGCCAGCCTGATGTGTTTTTCTTTCTTTTGTTTGTATAGCCACACATTTGTTTTGCTATTATTGTTCAATAAATTCATTACCACATCTTCATTTTTTATCAATTTCTACAAGTATTCACTGAACGTTTATACTTTCTATAGAAATAAGTCACTTAGAGGGCTATGGTCAGACTTTTGATCTGCTTTGTGGTGCTTCTTATCTGACATGTATTTCTCTCTCTCTCTCCTTCTATTCTCTGCACTTTTTAAAATTCAGTCAGTATCCTTGGATACATCTCATGCTCTTCCTTTTTTGTATTACTCATCACTGGACAGGGAACTCTTCCTGTTCCAGCTCTTTGCAGGAGGCAGGTGTGGGGAAGGGATCAGGTCATAACTCAGGACAACACACTGCAGTTCTTCCTGAAGTCTTCAGTGTCCTCATGCATGTGTGTCTCTGACCCAGGCACTGACTCTGCTCCAGCTGGCCATGTGAACTGTGCAGTGCCAGTTCCGTGTATTGTCCTGGAGCTCTTACTGCTTTTCAATTGGCATAAAAGAGGTAATGTCAGAAACAGGTGTCATACATAAGTTTTCTCATCAGCCACGTGGATGCTCTGGCTCCAGAAAATGTGGCATGGCTGTTATTTCCTCATTCAGCATTTTCTTCCCTACCACTGCTTGGTACCCAGCCAGGCTGAGGGAGCTTGGTCCACAGACCACAGACCTGAACCTTGTTGTTCCAAGCTGTGTGTTTTTTTTTTTTTCTTCCACTGAGGGTATCACCTAATTAGAAGGATTCTTTGTTCTACCAACTCTACATTCTACAGGAACTATGGTCACCTCTCTGTGCCCCTTACCTACCTGTGCTGCTCACAGTTTTCCCTTCATATGTGGTAGTATGTTCTTTAGTATTTCCAGGTTTTATTAAATACAGCATTTCTTTTTTTATGCCTTTTTGAGAAATAACTAGCATAGTATACAGTTCACCAATATAAATTATATCACTTAATGGTTTTAATATGTTCATAGTTGTACAGTCATCACCACAGTCAATTTTAGAACATTTTCATCAACCCATAAAGGAAGCCCAGGCCTGTTCCCCCAACTCCCCAGCCCTAATCAACCACTAATCCACTTTCTGTCTCTATGGATACACCTATACTGGACAGCACTTACTGAGAGAGTGGTAGAAGACATGGCTACAAAGTATGTTGGATACAGCAGGAGGCTGCTCCAGGATAAAAAAAAAAAAATGTTTTGTGAGTGATCCATAACAAGGAAAACCCTCATGTAGATAAGTAACAATCGAAAATCCATAAAACTACAGATGGCAGAAAAAGCAAGCAAGCTTTTCTATAACAGCACAGCTGGGTGAGCAGGCACAGAGGCGCTGAAGGGGATTCATGGCGTGACTGCAGCCAAGGTGATTAGTCTGTAAAAGCTCCGTGCTGGTGCCCTCCTGCAGCCTGTTTCGTTAACATCTTTAAAAATGTTTCTGGCCCAGCTGTTTCATGTAAGGACGCAGACTTTTATGATTTCTGTTTTTGAGTCTCATTCATTATTTTACTACCATTAATAAAGAGTGGATCTTAGACCACTGAATGTTCTAATTAGTTAATGATCAAAATCCTGGAGATAGTTTCAGTATTTTAATGGATCAAAGACCCCAGAAATATCTTGAAATTCCTCTTCCCAGGCTTATCTGCTGAGTGTCAGTCCCACTCAACTAGCTCTCACTTAATCCCAACCTGATGCTCTGTTGTTACTTGCTATTAAGTTACAAATCATATCCACTGTTTACAATTCTAGTTGGAAGAACACAGGCTCCCCCTGATTTCATCTCCATAATTAATTTGGAAGAAATTATCTCAATGAAACACCTATATTTAGTCATGATCTTATATTATATTGATCTAGGGGCACGGTGCATGAAATTTCGTGCACTGTTGGGGGCGGGTCCCTCAGCCCAGCCTGCTCCCTCTTGCAGTCCGGGACCCCTCAGGGGAAGTCTGCCTACTGGCTTAGGCCCGCTCCCTGCAGGCGGACATCCCTCTCGCAGTGCAGGACCTCTCGCTCCTTACCACCTGCCTGCAGCGGAGGCGAGAGAGTCTCCCGCCATCACCGCTGCGCTTGCCATGAGCACGGCTTCTGGCTGAGCAGTACTCCTCCTGTGAGAGAGCACTGACCACCAGGGGGCAGCTCCTGCATTGAGCATCTGCCCCCCGGTGGTCAGTGCGCATCACAGTGACCGGTCATTCCGCTGTTCAGTTGATTTGCATATTAGGATTTTATTATATAGAATGGTTTTAGTCCTTCTTTGAAACAGCTTCTTAATTTACCTTCCTGTTTTATGATGACCTGTTCAGTTTAATACTGTATATTTCAGATTCCCTTACAGCCAACCAAATGTGTTCTTATGGACCACCAATGACAAGGGTATTTAACAATAGGTGATATTTGATTTAACACATTACTCAGTCAAGCGATATATTTGGAGGGGTAACATTTCCCTTTTAAGCTACTCGACAACCAGCATTCCCTAAAGTATCTTCCACAGAGTACTATTTACATAGGATTTTAATAACTGTTTTGTCAAAATAAGTTTAGGAAACATTGAATATAATAAAGTTGAGCAGGTTGTATTATTTTAGTTGTTATCAGAAGTCTGAAGAGGGCCTTAATGAATCTCTGAGAGGAATATTATATAATATAATTCCCAATATTTTTCATTGAGCATCTAGCAGGACAGGGTTCTGAAAAATAGCCTTTGGGTGATGTCCTAACATAAGTTTATAAAAGTGAAGAAGAAACTATTTGGGCTGACGAATAAAGCCTGTGTCCTAGTTTCATTCCCAGATAGTAGGAAAACTCATCAAAATGTTAACATTAAACCAAATAGGTTAGGAATTTTAATCCAAGATTAAGAATACATTAATAACACAAAGATGTTATTTAAGTCTTGGGAGTTTATAATTACCTTTCAAATAGCATTATGTCAGTATTCTAATATAAGTATTTTTGTGAGATTTCAGTAACTATTCAAGAAATGTAACTATAACTTCTCTTTCTACTTAGAAAACAAATATTCAACTAATTGTAAGTTAGTAGGACATACAGATAATGGATAGCGGATATCTTTAGAAAATATTACCATACTCTGCCAAGCAGATTGAAGTGCACAAAGCCCTTAATTTCACAAGAGACTTTATAAGGCCAATGGTACAAATATGGGTGGGTTTGGCAAAAGGAATGTGAACATTTCAGCAATATAATTACATCAATTTCTCTTATGTGTGCCAATTAATTGAGAGATAGTTTCAAGAAGCTTTTTCATATAAGCCCTGCTGACTCTATCTCACATCTCATTGGCCAGAATTAAGTCACATGCCCATTTCTAAATATTGGCAAGGTTAATGGGATTCCCATGATTTGTTTAGGCAAACCAGAATATTCTGGAACTGGGGATAAAGCCAACTTTTCTTTAGGTGGTTGGCAAGAATGGTATTTGGGAGGAAAAGGGAAAGCAAAAAATGAATACTGAGTTATAATCAAGAATATCCATTGTATTACCTAACTTACAGAGTTCCTGGTAATGTCAAGTAGCGTTTTCCACTTGTCTATCTCTACATTTAGCTTACCCAGTTTAGTGGCAGGCAAACAAAATGAAAGATGGTAAGCTTGTTGAATTTGGCCCTTTCTCATCTGCCTACCACATGCAAAAATAGTCTATGTGAATCTTCAGCTCTTCTCTCAAATTTATGTGCCAGGCAGCAGGAAAAAGAGGGACAGATCTAAGACTAACAAGAAGAGGAACAGAAGATTATTTTTGCTCTTATCTTACCAATAATGTAACTCTCTTTTATTCAGGGAAGAGTAAATGAAAGGAAGGAAAAAATGGTGGGTATTTACTTCCCAGGATGTGCTGACAGAATTTCTTATTTAATTGGTGAAAATCCTATGTAATAAAAGCCTAATATGCAAATCGACCAAATGGCAGAACAACTGGTTGCTACGATGCACACTGACCACCAGGGGGCAGATGCTCAATGCAGGAGCTGCCCCCAACCTGCAGGCCCCAAGCCAGCCAAGGTAGGTGCCAACAGGTCCCCTCCGCCCCCGATCGCCCCACCAGTCACACTGCAGAGGGAGGCAGGTAGGAGCAGCGGAGGGGTGGTTAGGGGGTAGGGCCAGCCATCTGGCACCACCCCCAATTGCCATCTGGTCACTTCCCGCAGAGGGAGGTGACTGGTGGTGGTGGGTGGGGGGGGCAAGGCTGGCAAGCTGGCAGCACCAGACAAGCCAAGGCAGATGCCAGCAGGACTCCTTGCTCACCCTGCCTGGTGCCCCACAGATTGGCCCTGATTGTTGGCCAAGCCTAGGTACCCTACCTATGCATGAATTTTATGCACCGGGCCTCTAGTTCTAGAATAAAAGGCAAGGGATTTCTTATTAATGGAGAACACAGCAGGGGGAGAGGGAGGGTACCTTAGTTTTAGGTAACATCAACAATCTGATAGGCAATCATTTAGTAACTCCTAATCTTGATCATGCAGTTGAGCTGAGCTAGGTACTAGATGAGTACTGTGAAGAAGAAATGGTCCCAGTGCTAAAGTGATTACAGGCTCTTTTTCTCCACAATATAATACATGGAAGAAACATTCTTGTAATTTTCAACTACAAAGTACTATAGAAAAAATAAAAAGAGAAAAATTTCCTCCCTAGTAAGTTCAAGAAGACTTTATTAAATAAATGAAACTAATTTGGGATTTGGAAAAATGTTGTTATTAGACAGGAGGAAAAGAATTTTAGGCAAAGGGAAGATCCTGAGTCAAGGTGCAGATGCCTGGGACCACAGGCTGTGTTCAAGAAGCTATGGATAAACCTCTATGGTTCAAAGATGGTAACTACAGGTAGATAGGTCATTGAGGTGGAAAATCAGCTGAGAAAGGAGCTTGGGGTCATATTATAATGAATTTTAACCACTCATTATTATAGTGGAGGCAGAATACTGTTTGCTTCTCTCCAGCCTGATCTTTGCAGTGAAATATTTCCATGGAACAGAGACACTATATGATATATGCAGTAAGAGAAAATAATTAGCAGGCCTTTGCCATGAGCACTTGAGGCCAGGTAGAAAATAAATGGACTACATGAATTCTTTACACTATAAATGTCTAGCATGTGTCAAAATTAAATTAGCTAAAAGTATAAGACAATGAGGCATTAGTGCCCTTGCTTGTGACAATTGTTAAACTCTATTTTTAGAGCCAATAGCACCTAACTTTGACTATCTCCCCTAGTATATATTTCAATCATGCTGTCATCGAATACTTACTGTATGCTGTGTGCTAGAATAAAATTTTAATTGTCAAGAGAAGATTTGATTTTGGGAACCCTCCCAAAGTCATTTGTGTCAAAGTTGGCTTAATAAGGTGGACAATCAGGATAAGGACTATCATTTAGACTAAAACTCTGGTGCAAGTATGAAATGAGATTATGAGATTCCCCCCCCCACCCTTTTTGAGCCATACACTGTGAAGCATAAAATTAGAACTGTAAAGTTAAGGCACCTTAAAAAGAAAATCACAGCAAAGCATTTTAAGCAAAGTCAGCTTCACTGGGAAAAAATGTCTAAGTTCCCGCTGAGATTCCTTTGAAGGACATGCCTCATTTGGATGTCTCAGTATCCCTGTGCTTGTTACAATGATCCTTAGTACATCAGAGTCACACCTCCACTTACCAAGTTCCACAGCATATGGAAGAGACAGCTTTGCTTCAGCAACCAAAAAAGATCTTTTAAAGCTTTGGACCCAGCATGGATCTTCAGAGCAAATGTTGGAGAACAAAACAGTATAAACAGAGACTAGGATGTGTGTTTTGCTTGATATCACCTTCAAAGAAGAATAATGGATTTGAAGAAATAAGATTTGTATGAAGAGTTCTCAAATATACAGATAAAATATTCTCTCTTATTATTGTACTAGAGGCCCAGTGCACAACATTCGTGCAATGAGCGGGGGGTGGGGGTGTCTTTCAGCCCGGCCTGTGCCCTTTCGCAGTCCAAGAGCCCTCGGGGGATGTCCGACTGACAGCTTAGGCCCCATCCCTGGGGAGTGGGCCTAAGCCATAGTCAGACATCCTTAGCACTGTCATGGAGGTAGGCTGCTGTGCTCGCCAGCCGTCAGCCTGGCTTGTGGCTGAGTGGCGCTCCCCTGTGGAAGCTCACAGACCACTAGGGGGCAGCTCCTGCATTGAGCTTCTGCCTCCTGGTGGTCAGTGCATATCATAGCGACTGGTCGTTCTGCCATTTAGTCAATTTGCATATTACCATTTTATTATATCTCATTAATATATATTAACTAGAGGTCCGGTGCATGAAATTTGTGCATGGGGGGTGTGTCCCTCAGCCCAGCCTGCACCCTCTCCTATCTTGGACCCCTCGAGGGATGTCCCGGTAGGATCGGGCCTAAACAGGCAGTCGGACAGCCCTCTCACAATCCAGGACTGCTGGCTTCCAACTGCTCACCTGCCTGCCTTCCTGATTGCCCCTAACCACTTCTGCCTGCCAGCCTGATCACCCCCTAACCACTCCCCTGCCAGCCTGATTGATGCCTAACTGCTCTCCCCTGCAGGCCTAGTCACCCCCAACTTTCCTCTCCTGCAGGCCTGGTTTCCCCTGCAGGCCTGGGTCCCTCCAAACCGCCCTTCCCTGTAGGCCCGGTAGCCCCCAACTTCCCTCCTCTGCCAGCCTGGTCCCTCCCAACTGCCCTCCCCTGCTGGGCCATCTTGTGGAGGCCATCTTGTGTGTTGGAGTGATGGTCAATTTGCATATTACTCTTTTATTATATAGGATATACAACTGTATTTTATAAGCATATAATGTGTTTGCATGTTAAATAGGTGTACAGCCTTTGACAACCTCTATGAAGTTTATCAACCTGCTCCTTTAAATTAACATCTATAAATTACTATTCACTTCTCAAAACCATGATTTACTTCAGAAAAGAAAAAGTAACTATCTTGGAAGCAGCAGCAATAATAATAGGAGTAGTAATAATAATGAGTAGCTTAAATAATTGAAATTAAAGTGTAATAAAAAGAAAAAATAAGCAGTACTAATGGAATAATAATAAGAGGAAGACCTGAGGTTGTGAAAATTGGATTCTTAAAATGGCTTTAGAGAGAAAGTACTATAAGTCACATTGCTCTAGTTATTAGAGACAAAGAGGCCGGATTAGAAATGTTTTACTGAGAATTTAAAAGGAACAAAACACCTGTAAGTGTAGAATGCAGTTCACCCTTTCTTTAGTGAGGATTAGCCAGGAAAAAATCTGCATCCAAAGAAAGGTGACCTCTTGCCCCGCAGTCAGTCCAGTGTTTCCAGCCTGGAGCCAGATCTGCTTTTCAGGCCCAGGTTGTCGCATGCACAATCCTGTGTTTTAAGCAGCAGACATGCAGCCAGCAGATGGGTATGGAAGGGGCCAGGCACCCACCTGTGTAGCTCTGCCCCTGGTCTGGTGGGAGTAAGATCCCAGAAAGCACAGACTGAGCCTCAGGTAAAAGCTTAGAAACTGCACTCTCTGTGCTGGCCAGAGGCCCCACTTGTGTCCTTCAGGAGAGTCTACTTTGTCAGAGCTGGCTATTTGCTGACCTGGGAGATAGAAATATAGCTCAACTCTCAAAAGGCAGGAATGATATGAACCAGAGCACAGCCCTAGCTTCCTCTACGGCTGTGGGAGGGAGTCTCCACCTGGTTCTGGAAGGTATGTTTTATGTCAGTCCACTTCATTTAGTGCCCACATCTTGGCCTATTTTGAGGCTGTCAGCTCGGGGCCAATTACTGGCATTTAGAGAAGTGGCTGTTTTAATGGGAATACTTGTCTGTGGGAGCTCCGAGATGGCGCCTCATCTCACAGATACTCAGTCTTCTGGCACCGTGCTCTACCCACAACAGCAAAATGAATCAGATTCATTCCCCTATTGCCTGAACTTAATTTCTTTCACTTGTTTACATGTCAGTCTTTTTAAGTCTAAGAGAAAATATGAATTCAGATTCCTTGTGGCTCATGACAGCTTTCATTGTGTTCTTCACAATTGTATAAGGCAGTGATTTTCAGCCTTTTTAATCTCATTGCACATTTAAACTAATTACTAAAGGTCTGCAACATACCAAAAATATATTCTTTGCTGATCTGACAAAAATAATAAGTATAATTTTGATTCATTCACACTGGGCAGCTATTGTGTTGGCTATTATCATTTTTTACTTGATAATCTAAAAAAAAAAGAGGTCAGTGCCCCTGACAAAATAGTCAGGTGTTTCAGGTTTTAAAAATACTTATGACACACGGGTTGAAAATCACTGGAACTAGTATAAGACAATAGAAGTCAACAGAGCCACTGCTTGTGGCAAACCTTTTGAATTGTTGGGCTATTTCCAGCCTATTTTAGATGAGTTCTGATTTAATCCAGTTCCACATTGGGCATTGAGGTCTTTACAAATACCATAAATACATACTTGGAAATCTGCCAGATCTATAAAGGCACCCACTACCATTTCTCAGGGATTTTAAAAAATAGAATAGCCTGTTTCCATAAATGGGTAACTTAATTAACAGATTCTCTAAGAGCCAGGCTGTCCCTGGTCTAGAAAACAATCATTAGCCATGATAATTAGTGCTGGCACCTACTTGCCCAGGGTATCCTACTGAGAAGTGTAGAGTCACATTGGAAATTCTCTTCCTCTCCTAGTCCTCCTTTGGGTCAATAAAAGATTACATTCACAATTGAAAATCTTATCATATTACTATCCTAAAACCTTCCAAAGACTTCACATTGCATCTAGGATAAAATGTAGAGGCTCTGAGCATGACCTTCAAGGCGCTTACCTACTCTCCTGTCTTACCACCTCTAACTCACCACCTCCCACTCCCTGCTCTGTCCACAGTTGCCTTATATGTGTTCTTGGAAACCTACATTTTTGAGCATCTCATCTCATAATCTAGTTATTCTTTGCAGTAGAAAAGAAATCTGAGACCTGGAGTTTGCTTTTGGTCAAACCTCCTTTTATTCCTGTGCTTATGACTCCCAACAGCTTCCCCTAATTCATAATGATAAACAATTCAATACTGTTCTTGATTAATTAGCTGCAACTTAAGGAGATTGGGAGAATGCATTTTCAGTCTCCATGGTGCTCTCAGAGCATTTAATCATTCTGTCCATCCATCCATTTATCCATTCATCAATCAATCAAGTACTGTGTTCCAGACATTTTTTTATCCTAGTACTTAATCATATTTTAGAGTGATTATAATTCTTTAGTACCCATCTGTTTTGTAATGAAGATAAAAGTTATTGTTCCCTGTGCATAGTAGAGTTTAATCTTAACTAAACTCAATAAACCAAGAAACAGATTAAAATGTGATAGAGGAATATATTCAGGTGTCTTGGAAATATAAATGGGGGTCGCGGGGGGGGGGGGGGTCTTAACACACCCTGATGGGTAGTGTGGAAGTCAGAACAGTTTCTCTAAGAGTTGATTCGAACCAAGTGTTGAATCGTAAATAAGAGATACTATTTTTGGTTTCCAAAAGAGCCTTATCGCACGCTCCTTGACACACCCTCAACACTTTCTCAGGCATACAGGGAGTGATAAAAAATGTTTGAGATCCGTTCTTTAGTGAGTCATTCACTTGTCCTTTGTTTCAAAAAGAAAAAGGAGGTTGTAAATAAATTTGGGCTGGACATGTCTGGGACCTTGGCACTACATCTCTTGGGGTGTCTCAGTTCTCCTTCAAGTGGCCTCTCCTTGCATGTGATGCCCCATCATCCTGGGCCTCTCCATGTGTCCTTTCTCTGTAGGATGTCCTGGACCTCCTCACAGCTGTCATCTGAGATCCGTCACAGTGAAAGCAGGAGCTGCCAGGACTCATAACATCTGGGCCCCCAACAGGCACAGCAGCATTTCTGCAGTGTTGTTCTGGTCAAAGAAAGTCCCAAGCCAGCCCAGCTTCAGGGGAGGAGGCACTGATTTAATCTATTCATCATATAGGGAGAAAGGAATTGCTGCTGGCTATCCTTGGAGATTTTTCTACTGCATGCCTCTACCTCTCCTCACATCACCTTATTTTTTTCATCCCCCCAAACACTGTGAGGTATATATTCAAACTTATTCAGTATATCTGACATGAATTGGTTGTTGTTAATGACTCTTGCCTGTGCCCAGCCCCTAACCTCATTGTCTGACTCTCCCTGCATCCTGGAATTAATCTCTGTGCTTCCAATATTCTTTGTTTGGTGGTATAATTTATGGCCACATAAAAATGCTGCCTGAACACAACTTCTTTGTTAACAGAATTAGCACTCTAATGTGTAATTCTCTCTCATCCTTCAAGACCTGGTTAAATCCGACTTCTTCCATAAAGTTTTTATTGATCATCCCGAAGAAAATGGGATTTCTCTTTTTCTAAAATTCATAGCAATCTATTTCTGGAATGTAGTCTGGTTTCAATTGTGGGTAGATAGGGGCATGCCTTATCTCTCTAATAACCGAGAAAACTCAAGGCAGGTAGTGGGATTGAGTCAATTTTGAATTCTCAAAATTGAGTCCATTACATAGAATGGGATGTGTTTGTATTGAGTTGGCAGGGGTCAGAGTAGAATGGCCAGACTTCTTTCTGGGTGAGGTTCCCCATCATGGGGTGAGGATACATAAGGCAGTATTTATTTACGAAGTCTGTACTTGTGGGGTCCTACCACCCCCACTACTTGCAGCATGAGCAGGCAGTTGCCTTCCTAGGATGAGCCTGGGGGAGGTACTATGAGGTCAGGAAGCTTTCCAGCACTGGGTTTTACACGCTTGTTTCAGAGTAAGCTGCTTTGTCCCCCTCTTTCTAATTTCAGCAAACATTAGCTCCATCTTGGGAATCACTTTCCCTCTCTGGTACTCAGTTTACCCATTTGCGTGCAACAGGGGCTACTATTTATAGAGAACCTGCACTAGCCAGGCACATGGCTAGACATTCATGCCAATCCTCAAGATAATACTCACAGGTGTGGTATTATTTCCTTCTTTCAAATGAAGACCAGCTGTGGAAAGAAGTTAACTAACTTGCCCAAGTTCTCTGGGCAGAACTGGATTTAAACTCTTATCTCCCATGAGTCCCATGTAAATCTATCAGGGATGTAGCTGATAAGCTCTAAATTTACTTTTAGCTTTTACTATGCTTCTTACAGGGGATGTAAAATAAAGCCTGCTAGGTGTTTTTTTTTTTTTTTTTTTTTTTTTCCCTTCTCCTGGAGCAGCTTCCTGTACCATATTTATTCCTCTTTATCTCATTCAGAACTTTGGCTGAAGTTTCTCTTATCAATTATTGGCTCCTCTGCTAGCAATTTTCTCTTTGCTCCATGTGGTGTTTTGGTATGTTATGCTACAGTTAGTATAGAGATTGAGACACGGTGTGGTTTTGCTGATGAGGAAATCTACAGTGCAGAGACAGACCTGTTTTTCTCAGTTCCTTAAGAGGTGTTGACCATGTGTAAGAGCCTTCTTGCTGAGGTGAGAATGCCCAGCACCTTCACTCCCTTGTAATTCTCATGTAACATGGGGTCACATCTCCATTTTTAAGTCCAAAGCTCAGTTCCCACAGTGTGGAGTTTCACTGGGAACTGCTGGCCTTGTGTTGGGTGGACATCCCTAAATAGAACTGATTGGACTATTCCTCCAAAGCTGCTCCATGTTTTTACTCAATACATGCTGAAAAGCAACAAATGTGAATGTTGGAAATATTTTCTTTTATAGCATTGTTCTATGCAGGAAATGCCAAGCATTTTTAAATCTAATTCTTGGGTTCTTCTTAAATATTATTTGGTTTTAACTTCCAGAAAACCTTCAACTATATTATAACTATACTAGAGGTCCAATGCACGATTTCATGCACCAGTGGGATCCCTTGGCCTGGCCTGCGGGATCAGGCCAAAACTGGCTCTCCAACATCCCCTGGGGAGCCCCAGATTGTGAGAAGGCACAGGGACCCCACTGGTGCATGATCGGGGCTGGGGAAGGATGCGGGAGGTTGGCCAGCCAGGGAGGGGTTGTGGGAGGGCTCCAGGGCATGTCCAGCCTGACTTGCTCAGTCCCAATCAGCCAGACCCCAGCAGCAAGCTACTACCAGTCTTAGTGTCTTGCCCCCTGGTGGTCAGTGCACATCATATCGAGTGGTTGAGCGGCCTTTGCATATCATTAGCATGTTACACTTTGATTGGTTAAAAGGAGGACCGGACACTTAGGATATTAGGTTTTTATTATACAGGACTTTCCAGCACATTGAAAGAATGTTATTTTGGAGGATCACAGAACTTTGGGCAAAGTGGAGGATATGGATTTAGACTTACAATCTGTGTGAACTTAGGAAATCTACTTTTTTTCCTTAATTTTCTGTGCAGAAAAAGAAAAACTATAGTAATATATACCTCTTAAGTTTTATGGCAAAGACAAAATTAGATAGTATGTCAAAGAGCTTGCCACATAAATAATAGGGGTGTTGTGTTATTTTCCTATCATGGAAATAGTCTCTTATTTACAATGTGTCCCAGACAACTTCTTACCTACGGGTTAAATATGGACAGGAAAATTTAAAATTCATTTTTATTTTGTTGGCATTCAAAAAATCAGTCTCCCCCTTTTGTGTGAATTGTAGATAAGAAATAAAAACAGTATATTAACTAAGAGTCTATGTTAAAGACATGTATCTGCATAAACATTGGGAATTATTTTGTAGAGATGTGAATATAATCTGGTGACATGTGAATAATACTCTCCTAGTCATCTTTTATCCTCCCAACATGAATAAACATTAGGTACCATGCCTTCAACCTGACCCTGTTATCTTTTTAACTGTATAGTAAGTGTCTGAAAGAGATCACTAAAATTCAAAGTTGTTTCAAATATTATTGTGATTATAATTATTTCAAATGTAGTTTTATCTCATTACAAGGTTAAAACATACAAATTTGTTTCTAACTTAGTATTTGAAAGTGTTATATGACTGGATGAATACTCTACCTAAGTCAATCTCTAAATAAAGAGTGACAGTAGTTTCAGTCCATTAAAGAGAACCAAGAACCAGCATTGTAGTTACATCCACAAAGGTTGAATAAAAGAGTCAGACCTTAGCGGGCAGTCTTATCTGAGAGATGCTCAATTATGGTTCACACATTCAGAATTGATTGATAAAGTTTCAAGAAAGAAGGTATAGCTCTTAGCGGTCTTATTCTCCAGTTATCAGTCTAATATGGACCACAGTCCTCTTAAAGAAAAGCAGCTTCACAGTGCAACTCCTGGCTTTTCCCATAACCTCCATCTAGGCAACTTCAACAATGTTTGCCGTAGGAAGACTGTCTAAAAAACGAAGTGTGACCCAGAGAAGAAGTGCTGCATTAGTAATAAATAACTAATCATTATTGTATTATGGACTAAATCAGTGTATAATTATCAAATATGCTTAAGCCCCCCAGGAGAGAGGAGTTTGAGAACATGGGCTCTATCCTTTAGTGACTCACTGATATAGACGTTACTTTCAATCTTGACCCAAATAATTATGATTGCATTTGTAAGCATCTCAATATCCTTAGTGCAAAGGATTTTTCTTGTTTATTCAACAAATATTTATAGAGTACTTACTGTGCTTTACAGAAGTAAACAGAGAAGGCACTCCCCTTATGGGGTTTACACTTTAACAGTGAATGAGAGACTAATACATACTAAATATGGTAAGATAAAAGTAAACATGATAAAAGTAATCAAAGAGAAATATATTAGAAAGACAAAGCAAATAACAGCAGAGTAAGGGGACTGGGAGGGTTGGGACTGTGGGAATGGCTTAAAACTTTAACTAGAGTTCCAGGAGTCAGTGAGAAGTGATATTTATCAGAGACTTGGAAGAGGTGTGGGAATTCAGCATGTGACTACCTAGGGGAAGAGCACCAGCAGGGCAACAGCCGGAGGAGAGCTCATGGCAGGTGTGCCTGGGATATTCCAGGAATAGAAGGGAGGTCAGTGTTCCTGCCACAGAATTTCTACCTTATTCTTTCTTTTCACATGTCCAATAATTTTTTTTTCCTTTAGGGGAATTTATTTTCCCCAAAATATAAAATATTTTGTTTGCAAAAATAACTGCTATCATAAAATGATAGTTAACCTTGATCTTGGCACTCTCCTGTTCCCTTAAGAAGCAGCACAGTTCCCCTAAAAACATAGGGCATCCCAAAAAATGTATCCACACACCTTGAATAATTACAAAAGCAGCGTTAATGAAAATGTATTTCATATTCAAAATTGAGCTATCAGCTGTTAAAGTGTGTATACATTTGTTGGCGGGGCGGGGGGGGGATTGACATGCCATATAATGATGACAAAAAGAAAAGCACCAGTTAGCATGGGAGCTACCCCTTCCGGAATCAAATGCACTGAGTGAACTCAGCCACTCTCAGCACCCAGGCCCCAATCTATCTGTTCAGTGTCCTGCCACTCTGGTGCCAGGTCAGCCTCCGAGGCCCATGGCCCTAAAATCCCCTTTCTCTGCTCTAGCTGGTTCTCAGAAATGGGCTGATAAGCCATTAGCTCAAAGGGCTAAGTGACTAATAGGACACGATATCTCTCCTTAAAAGAATGAGCATCTAATAGGAGAATTTCAGCTGGTTGTGGGAAATGGGAGAGATTTTATATTTAAGTTAGTTCTCTGTCTCATAAAGCAAGAAAACAACTGTTCTCATGATGGATCAGAGCGCCCTGCTGGTCTAAATCAGCAATATTAATATATGCTGTGTATAATATATACTTATACATACATACAAATTATATATTAAGGAACATACTCATACCATATATTAAAGAACTTAGAATATATCACAATAAATTAAATTACATTGTAGTCACCTGGTTCCTACAGAGCAAGGCTTTAATTAAACACAGAGTTTGAGGGAATATTCAATCCTTAGTTGATGGGGGGAAAATTAAGCATCTCAACATACAAATTTGACAAAAGCAAGTTCAGGTGGAAAATTGACTCATGTTTTATACTGTGTCATAAAGCATGAAGCATCGAGAGGGGTTAGTTTGAGATTACATAGTAATAAATAATTTCATTAAAATTGCCTTGATAGGATGCTGATGTCACCAGGGACCATCATAAGCATCACTATTTCCTGCACCAGGTAACTGATATCTTCCTCTAGCACATCAGTGGGATAGTATATGCCTGGAATCTCTAAATCACATGAAAGCTTATTTGGTGGGGAAGGGTGGGGTGGGTACCTGTCTTTAAACTTTCATGTGTATGTACATGAGAGGAAACTAATTGAGGCAGAAAGTAGCTAGAGTTTTAAAATGTGATCATTAATAGCTTCACAATTGTATTGATAGCATCCAACATGGTTACCTTCTGGGACAGAAACACAGATTATTCCTACTGTTTTTGGAAAAATACCTCTTAGCAAAATAAACACTCTCTAGAAACATGTGGTCCACTCCCAAACTCACCCTTTAACTTTCCAACATCAGTAATGTAGAATAGCAGTCCTGTGAAATTACTTCTTGAGCTGATTAAATTAAAATATTTATATTCTGCACATGCACCAATGTAGGAAACTCTCACTTCAATTATAGCAGTTAAGAAGTCTGAAGTAATTTTCCCAGCTAGCATTTGGCCATTCCATTGAGATTGAAAGAATCTGGTACAATAACAGTTCTTATTAATTCACTGCTCTTCGTTTTGAAAGAATATTATAAGTCCTTTGTGATGTAAATTGTTTAGGCAATGTGATGGTGCCTTGTGACTGAAAAGTCGACACACTAGAAGGACAAAGTACTTAGGAACAATAGCTAACATTTATTGTTTGGCACTTTTTAAATATTCTCTGTAAGATAATTTTTTATTTCTGATTCACTTTTCTTTCAGCCTTTCCCAAAAGGGATTTCAGTTAATTACTTTTTCTAATGTGACTTTGATATTTCAGTTCCCCTAAATCTTCCAAGGAATATGCAGCTAAAATGTCATTCTAGTTCTTTTATTTTCCTAAAGATGCTGGTATTATATATGGGTGTCACACTGGAAAATTCCACCAGAAGAAAAAGTTAAACAAGGCATAAAATTTACATTAGTAACATCCCATTAACCCATCTAGAAAGCTTTTGTTACATGATTTTCATCATTTATGAAATTATTTTGGTGTATTTTCTGGGCTTTTTTGCCTATACGGATGAGCCTTGTTGTGCATTTATCTCCATCAGAATGTTGTAGCTGCATTTGGCATTATTCCTGCAACATTCTCCCCACCCCCACACCCACCTTTTTTTTTTTTTTTGCAAAAGAATGAATTTAGCTTAATTTAATAATAGTTATCCTGATTACTCTCTTTGTAGAAAACAACTTGAAAGGCACGTTATTTAATTAAAGAAAGTATTTGCATTGCCCTTTTAAAACCTTCATTTTATATAACCTTTTTATTGTAAAACCAATTAGGCTTACATGTAAACATGTTATTGCTTTTATTATACCACTTTACACATCACTGGGATAGTCATCACTGTGTAAATGCATGGAGTTCCCTTCAAACAAGAGGTATTCTAAGAAATCACTGCCAAGTCAATGTTTGCACCTGAAAAAATAATTTTAAAATAAAAATAGTCCTATACATGATGATTAGGTTTCTATGGTAATAGTTAAAGCAAAATAATCATAACACTTTTGTTAATATATTTAGTACTACTAATAATATACTTAAAAATAATTGACAACATAATATCATAGCCCTAAATTGTGTATTAAGGCAAGGTCAAGAAAAGGGCATTGAGATAGAAGGAGAAGCAGTGAAAACATTTCTTCATCTACATTGTGATAACTAAGATATTACACAGTCAGAGAAAACCGGCAATTCATTAACCAGGGAAGGTAATGGGTTTCTATGAACTGATACTGTAGACCCAATATCAGTATTGATTTAGCTTTCTCTTGCTGTCACACAAATTACTCCCAAATTTAGTGGCTCAAAACAACTCAAATGTATTACTTCACAGTTCTGTAGGTCAGAAGGCTGAAGTGGCTCCAGCAGTTTCTCTGTTCTGGGTCATGAGAGGCTGAGATCAAGGTGTTAGCCAGATGACTCCTATCCAGAGGCTGTGGGAAGGATCCTTTCCCAGGCTTATTTGAGTTCTTTGCAGGATCCAGTTCCTCCTGTTTGTAGGACTGAGGTTCCTGCTTCCTTACTGGCTGTTACTGAGGCCACCCATACCTGATAGAGGCCTTTCTCAGTTTCCGTATGGAGTCCGTCTCCGAGTAGCAAACAAGGAGTCTTTCTCAAGCTTGGAATCTGTCAGCTTTCCTTCTGCCACATTATTCTGCTTCTAGCCAGTGAGTGTTCCCTGCTTTTAAGGGCCCATGTGATTCAATCAAGCCTACCCAAATAATCTAGGATAATTTATTTCAAGGCCTATAACTGTAATCACATCTGCAAAGTCCCTTTTGCCAAGTAAAGTAACATCTTCACAAGTTCCAAGGATTAGGGCATGGGCACATTTAAAGGGCCAATTATTCTGCCTACCACAAATATGATGTGATTTGAGTTCTCCTAGAATCAAATCCTTGGGTACATTGTATGCCCCAAACCACATGTATAAAAGTTAGGTTCAAAGGCTCAGGGAGTAGCTATTATCACAGAATAGCATGAAGCCCATTGGCCTCATAAATCAGAGCTAAGCAGAACTCTCTTCAACAGCTCCTGGTCTTATTTCCATAGGGAAACACCCAGATACCTTCACTTGTGCTCACATACTCTCAGATTCCAACTACTGTCTGGATAAACTACGTTGTGGCTTATACTTAATTTCTAGTAAAGAAATTTAATTGAATTTTAAGTAAAAACAGAATGATCTGTTTCACTAACATTATCTAATGCATTAGCATAAGCAATGGTGTTTAGATTACTTTAACAGAATTTCTCCCCAAAACAAGAGAGGGTCACCTTTTATCTCATTTTCTCTCAAAGTATGGAGTATTTCTGGCATCCCAAGGGCTCCAGTGAGCCATCAGCAGCCCCACCTTATAGAAGTACAGGTACACAGTTGTCCTGTGGGGAAGGGGGGCATTCTGCTGGGGTGGGGATGGGAACATTAGCCTGCAATGAAATTGGTGTTTTAAGTTTATCATGTCATTTGTTAAAAATGTATATACTCTCATATAATGTGAAATTGATACAATAACATCAATCTTGTAGGAAATAAGAGTAAACAAAAGCATTTGAGATCAGAATTATCCCAGAGGACACTTCATAGGAAATTTGGCTCTTGACTTAGAACTTAAAAAATGATGGAGATGGTTTAGTTTATGCTTACAAATGCTTTTTCAACAATGCTTTGGAAATTATTAGAATACCAAATGATTGCACTGAAAATTGACAAATGAAAGTAAAAAAATGTGTTTCTCCTGTCTTCGCAAGAACTGTTTTCCTAGGAATCAACATTGCCAACTGGTGAGGAAAAACTCTTCACAGAAGAGTTAGAGAAGTGTTAGTTAGCAAAGACACCAGAATTTATGGGATTAGGAAATCACTAAATTACAATGTTGATAGAGTAACTGCTTGAGGCAATGATCCTGGGCCATTGAACTCATTAGTGTAAATATTGAGGAAGAACTAGACAATTGAGGGGACCAGATTTTCATTATGACCAAAAGTGAGAATCAAGGACCTTTTTCCCTCCTGATGT
Source organism: Corynorhinus townsendii (assembly GCA_026230045.1). NCBI lineage: Eukaryota > Metazoa > Chordata > Mammalia > Chiroptera > Vespertilionidae > Corynorhinus > Corynorhinus townsendii. The sequence continues at coordinate 137,194,842 of JAPDVU010000004.1, forward strand.
AATATAAAGAGCACTGCACCCTCCATGAAGTTGTCCTGTCAAAAAGTTGGACCAGAATCAAACTGAGCCTCAACTGATAACTTCCAGCCAAAAGGAAAGTGGAGGGGAGAAATACTTAAATGACAACCATGAAACTAACAAAATCTAAAATGAGGGACATTTTCACCCTAGTTGGTTTGTCTCAGTGGATAGAGCATTGGCCTGCGGACTCAAGGGTCCCAGGTTCAATTCTGGTCAAGGGCATGTACCTTGGTTGCGGGCACATACCCAGTAGGGAGTGTACAGAAGGCAGCTGGTCGATGTTTCTAACTCTCTATCCTTCTCCCTTTCTCTCTATAAAATATTAATAAAATATATTTTTTAAAAAGAAGTCAACTGCTAGTGTTAAAATTTTTTTAAAAAAAATAAATAAAATGAGGGACATTTTATAGGACACGTGACAGTTTCTGCCAAAAGTTACTGGCAAGGAGAAAAAGGGAAAAATAGGAGAGAAGGATTGCTATAGATTAAAAAAGAGAGGGACAGACTTAGGGGACTTTATTATTTGGATCTTCATTGGATCTTAAACTGAGCATATCAACTATGAGAAATGCATTTTGGAGACAAACATTTTTTAATATGGACTGGACTTGATACAAAGGCATTAATGTTAATATTAGGTGAGATAATATCACTGTGAGAAAATGTATTTTTAGAAATAACTACTAAAGTGTTAAGATGTGAGATAATATGCTAATGGAATTTGCTTTCAAAATCTTCAGCAAATGAAAAATTTATAAATCCAATGTGGCAAAATCTTGATAATTATAGATCCTAAATGATGGGTGTATGGGGATTCATTATGCCATCTACTTTTCACCATACATCTGGTAGTTATAAAAATCTTCATTAAAATTTTTTTAAATCACGTATTCCCACTTAACTGTACACCTTAGATCTATTGATGTGTATATTAACAAAAAAGAGTTGTATTACTGTGCTATTGTTCTGCTGTGGTGTGTGGTGGTCCCTATTTTATTAAGTATCAACCTCTTAAACTACTGTTTTCTTGCAGAGTTAGTCTAATTTCCTTGAGACTCTGTAGCTTAGGCCTGTGTTAATTGATAAAGGTTCCTTCTTTTTTGAAATATTCATTAATAGACAGCCCTCAATCAGAAACACGTTAGTTCTGCTAATATAATTTATATGAAATTTTACCCTATTACAAGATTGCAGGAGCTAATCATGTACTAACAAGAGAACAGGAACAATAATTGATCAGATGTATATGGCAGTATTATTTGGAAGAATTAGGTATAGCCATCTCAGTGGGAGATGCTTTCTCTATTTCTATAATAACTGCAATTCTAGTTTTTCCCTGAAACCCCTGCCTCTAAAATTTAACAATGCTAAATCTAAGTTGGTGCATATTTTCCCCCCAGTGGTTAATTATAATCCTTTCCCTTTATGAAGTTTCATTTTTCAGCCTTAAAAAGGGCTATTAATAAAATGGCTTAAAGGCTAAATGAGAGCAATTCTCACTTCCTTAGGGTACTGTCACTTTTTTACTTATAGTTATACTCCTATTTTCAGAGAAAGGGAAGGAAGAGAAGGTAGCTTATATTGAAACATATCCTTGAAGGTCTATTCCATGAATGTAAGTCAAGCAGAACTCTCGGGTTTTGCAGCATTCTTGAAACACTGGGTTCAGTAAGTTTTTTGATGTTTCTTGTTGTATTTCTCTGTGTTTTACAGAGTACTTTTATTTACAGGTAATTTAAGCTTTGGATAAAGCTCTGATTAATTCATTTTCTGGATAAAAGAAGGAATAATTCCACTTAACACTCACCCTACAATTTTAATCATAGAGGTGAGAAAGCATGGGAAGGCACAAACCTCATTAGTGATATAATGGGGGAGGAATCCAGTCTCAGACAAATGGTGCCAGCTCCTAAAGTTTGCTGTGAGCTCTACCAGCAGGAGAAACAAGGTCAGAAGTAGGAAGGCAAGCGTATACACCTTCCTAATGGTGCCATTTTCACTCAGCTCCCCAGCAACCCCACTTTGCCTTTGTCTTCCTTTCCCCAGCCCCCAACCAAATCAGGAACGCTCTATCCTAGGTCTTGACCCGCATTATTTAATAACCTTTCATTAAAAATTATCTATGTTGCTATTACTTTATACTTTACAATATTTTATTTCATTATTTTTGTTGGGGTATAGTTTTCACATAGTAAAATACAGACTTTGAACGTACAGTTTGATGTATTGACAATTGTATACACCTGTGTACTCCACACCCCTGTCATGATGATGGAATTTTCCATCGGCCTAGAAAGTCCCTTCATGTCCCTTCCCAGGCTATCATGCCTTGCAACCCAAAGGAAACCCCTGATCCAATTTCCATCAACCTACATAAGTTTCACCTGTTTCAAAATTTCACACCAATAGAGTAATACAGAATATACTCTTTGAAATCTGGCTTTTTGCTTTATCATAATATTTTTCAGCTTTGTCCACAGGGCTGAGTATCATTACATTGAATAAATATACCTCAGTTTATTCATTTACTTTCCAGTTCATGTGCATTTAGGATGTTTCTAGTTGTTCACTATTACAAATATATTTGCTATGAACATTCTTGTGTAAATCTTTCAGCAGGCCAATTTTTTAAAACCGCTAAACAGTTTTTGAAAGGGGTTGTAGCCATTTACACATACACCCAACAAAATAAGGTACAGTAGCCGCCCCATAAGCATGGTTTTGCTTGCAGCGGCTTCAGTCATGGGCAGTCAACTGTGCTTCAGAAATATTAAGTGGAAAATACCAGTAAGTTTTAAATGGCACACCTTCCAAAGGCACAGGATGAAATCTCGCGAGTCCCAGACGTGAATCAGCCCTTTGTCCCATGTCTCCTGGCGCTTGACGCTCCGCCCCTTAGGTACCCCCTTGCCATCTTGATTATCCGCTGAGATATAGCAGTGCTTGTGTTCAGGTCACCCTTATTTTACTTACTAATGTCCCCAAACTGCAAGAGTAGTGATGCAGGCAATTTGGATATGCTGATGAGAAGCGGTAAAATGCTTCCTTTAAGTAAAAAGGTGAAAGTTCCTGACTTAATAACGTTAAAAAGTCTTACACTGAGGTTGCTCAGATTTATGGGAAGAATGAAGCTTCTATCTACGAAACTGTAAAGAAGGAAAAAGAAAGTTGGGCTAAGTTTCTTTTATTTTCAAATTGCAAACGTTACAGCCACAGCGTGTGATGCGTGCTCAGTTAAGATGGAAAAGGCATTAAATTTGTGGGCGGAAGAGGTGAACAGAAACCTGTTCCGAGTGACTACCATGTGTTGCACCAGGAAGCATGGAGCCCCTCCGGAAACGTCAGCAAGGGATCTCCTGCAGGAGCGACAGGAAGTCATTGACTGCAAGTAAGGCATGGTTACAGAGACTCAGGAATAGGTTTGGACTGAAAAAATATAAAAATTACCGGAGAATCTGTGTCTGACGATGAAGAAGCTGCTGCCACATTCCCTGCAGAGTTGAAGAAGCCGATTGAAGAGAAAGGATACCATTCAAAGCAGGTGTTCAATTGTGATGAAATTGGGCTTTTTTTTTGGAAGATGCTCAATAGAACCTACATTCATAAAGGTGCAAAAGAGGCACCAGGGCATAAAACATGGCAGGACAGAGTAACTTGGGAACTTTTGTGTCAATGCGTCAAGGCATGGGTAAAGCCAGGCATAGTGTACAGAGTGAAGAACTCACGTGCTCTCAAAATAAAAAACAAAAAGTGTTCTTCCCATTTTCTGGTAACATAATCAGAAAGCCTGGGTGGCAGCAATCTTGTTTAAGGAATGGTTCCACCAGTGCCTCACAAGAAGGATGAGCATAGACAACAAGATCATTTCAGAGAGAGAGAGACCACTTTCAGGTAACTTTTATTACAGTATGTTGTTATAATTGTTTTATATGATTAGTAGCAATTGTTGTTCATCTCTTACTGTGCCTAATTTATAAATTAAAATGTATTATAGGTTTGTATATGTAGGGGGAAAACGTGGTACATACAGGGTTTAAAACTCTGCAGCTTCAGGGATCCACTTGGGGGGGTCTCAGAGCATATCCCTCGCCGATCAGCGGGTGACTGCCATAGTTCCAGTTGCTCCACTCTTACCAGAATTTGATGTAGTTAGAGTTTTTATTTTAATTTTACTCATTCTAGTGGGTTTGGAGTGGTATGTCATTGTTTTAATTTGTTTTGCTTACTAATTAACACTTCTGAATAGTTTTTGTGTTTACGGGCTACTACCTATCTTTCTTTGTTAAATGTCTGTTCTAATCACTTGTCTGCTTTTTGGTAATTCTTTATTATTGAGTTATATAAATACTTTATTTTGGATCTAAACCCTTTGGTATGCAGATATAGATATGTTATATTTTCTTTGTCTGTGCCTGCCTATGTATTTCCTTAGTGATATATTTTGCTGAAATATAGCTTCTCTAAGTTTTTTATTTTTATGAAGACCAATTTAACAGTTTTTTTAATTTCTTTATTGATAAAGGTATTACATATGTGTCCTTACCCCGCCATTGCCCCCACACACATACACACTCATGCCCTCATCCCCCTCTGTTGTCTGTGTCCATTGGTTAGGCTTATAGGCATGCTTCCAAGTCCTTTGGTTGATCTCTCCCCCTTACCCCCACCCTCCCCTACTTTCCCTCAAGGTTTGACGGTCTGATTGATGCGTCTCTGGATCTGTTTTTGTTCATCAGTTTATGTTGTTCATTATATTCCATAAATGAGTGAGATCATGTGATATTTATCTTTCTCTGACTGGCTTATTTCAGTTAGCATAATGCTCTCCAGTTCCATCCATGCTGTTGCAAATGGTAAGAATTTCTTCTTTTTTTACTGCAGCGTAGTATTCCATTGTGTAGATTACCACAGTTTTTTAATCCACTCATCTGCTGATGGGCATTTAGGCTGCTTCCAAATCTTAGCTATGGTGAATTGTGTCGCTATGAACATAGGGGTGAGTTTTATTTCCTTTTGCAATCACTGCTTTCCCTGGATTAGTTAAAAAAACCTTTGCCTCCCCAAGGACACAGCAACATTCTCCTATGTTTTCTGCCACAAGTTTTATAATTATAGCTTTCAGTTTTGTGTTACTGACTCATTTCAAATTAATTTTTGTATATGGTGTGAGCTAGAGTTCAGAATTTATTTTTCTATAATTATTTGGTTGTTTCAGATGCATTTGAGGAAAAACTTAGTTACTTTTCTCTCCCTATTGAATAACATGGGCACCTTTGTTGTAAGATCAATGAACCACATAGCTGTGGGTTATTTTTGGAATATCCTGTCCCACTGATCTTTTTGTCCATCCATACAGCAATGTCATACTTCCTTAATTACTAAGCTTTATATTTATAGTAAGTTCTTTATGGACTAATGTTGAAAATATTTCCAAAATACAACGTTGAATAGCAAACAGTTTGCAAAACAATATATATATAATATATTATCATTCTTATGAAAATAAGAGAAATCATATTCATGTATGTTTTAATATGCATTAAAAACTCTGGAAGAATACAAAAGATACTAATGGCACTAGTAGGAGTAGTTAGTTACCCATGGCAGGAAGAGGTATAGTGATGGGGTAGATATGGGACAGGAATATGAAGAAGAATTTTCACTATAATTTTAAATAATGTTATTTGTATTAAACAGTGTGACTGTATTAATTACTCAAGATTTTCATTAATTTTTAAGGAAAGAAAACAGTATGGGGAATAAATTATCTTCCCAGAGTAGATAAAACTTTAAAGTGGCAATTCATTACAATATTTTTAGGTCAAATTATATTTTTCAGGCCTTGCATTTTATTAATCTATGATGTATTTATTCAACAAATATGTATTGAGTGCCTCTATGTGTCAAGCAATGTTTTAACCACTAGTAATATAGAAGTGAACAAAATTGACATGTTCCTTATGTTCATGGCATGTATATTCTAGTAGAGAAAAAATAAATGATAACACAGAGATGTTTACTAAATGTGATAAGAGCTATGAATGAAATGAATATAAAAGGGAGAGACAGGCCAGCATGAGATTGGAACTGTGGAGAGGAGTTTCAGAGGAGATGGCTTAGGAGCTGAGAAAGATCCAAAAGTGTGAAGAATTTAGGTGATGGGAGGGGGAACTTTTCAGGCAGTAAACTGCAAAAGAAAAGGCCATGAAGATGGAAATGGTGGAAGAGAAATAGGAGGCAGGCAGGCAGGCAGGATCGTGGGGCATAGTGGGAATGATGCACTATGAAACTGTGGAGGTAGGCAGGGGCCCAACAAAGCAGAACTTTACAGAAAGTGATGAGGAGTTTGGACTGCATTCTAAGTGCAATGGAAAGCTATTGTAGACTGTTGGGAAGTTAGTGAAGGAGTGAAATGATCTGCCCTATGATAAGAAAAAAAAAGCACACACATTTACTTTGTTGGGATAAAATTAGATTAAGTCCACATTGGCAATGAGAAAGGAAGAAAGTCAGGAATTGTGTCACATCAACCAAGGAAGAAACGTGTTTGAAAAATAAGAAAGTGCCCAAATGTTCCAACTGAGGGTAGAAAACTGTCCACTAGATTTACTAACATGGGTGTCCTTTGTGGTCTGATGTGAGCAGTAATGGAAAGTGGTGGGCACAGAAGACAGACTACAATATGTTGGAAAGTGAATGGATTCTCTATATTTTATATCCCTGTCCCCAGCATGTGTGTGCATACACACACACAAGCACACTGAGTGAATGAGAAGTAGAGAAGAGAATGAAGATTTAGAGCTTTCAGTTGTTCTATAAGGGCAATTAAAAACACGGAGACATTGTGTATGAGTTAGTTTAGCATATTGGGTGCATATTAAAAATCCTTAGAAGGAAAACTGCTTTATGACAAGGTTCTGTTAGTGTTTTAGTGACTAAATCTCCCTGAGTATATCCAAAAGGAGTGTATTTTATATAATCCCACCCCAGTGGAAATAATAATATTGGACATTTCCACTGAAATTTTTAATCTGATTTCTAGGAGTATTTTCAGAATGTTGTATATTTCTAGAGCCTGTCAGATTGTTCCAGTGTCCATATATGATGACATCTCATGTTCCCTTATCCACCCTGCTTACCCACTCACTCAATAAATGGACACCAAATGGGTGCTTCCACCTTTGATGCTGACATTGTCAAAGGGCTTTATAGACTATGACTAACACAACCTTTTCAATCGACTATATGGCTGTCATGTAAAGTGTGAGGGCTTTTTTTTTGGGGGGGGGGGAGGATTATTACTTATAAAAATAATGATATGTAAATTTAAGTACTTTGCCACTCGACTCATACTTGCTTTCTGTCACATCTGTAAGAGAAGAAGTTTGGTACAGAAAATATGTTTTAGTGGAAGGACATGTTCTCTTCTATGCAAGGTTCTGGATGTAAAGCTTGTTTCACAGTAATCCAGAGTTTACCAAACTGTGTGTTTGGCTCCCTCTGTTTATTCCATCCTCTGCTGATGCTTACGTGTTTAACTATTACAGAAAAGTGTGGGTCCTTTTCTCCCCAGCTTTATACGTTCAACTTTCTTTTCTCTGCTAGGGTGAATTCATGTGTGTGTCCCCAGTTTTTTGTCTCTGAGGGAGCCTTCAGTTATTACCCATTTCTTCTACAGGCAGGATTGCAAGAAACTCAATTGTAATCAGCAAGCTGTCCTGCTGCTAAAAGTTATTAGTGCCACTGTTGTTAATGACCTCACCGGCTTGAATGTGGTGATTTAAGAGGTAGAGTTATTTCTTGTCTCTCCCTAGGGCCTTGTTCTTAAACGAGACTCCTATGCTGCTTTCTCCTCTAACATAACGAGTGTTAACCACTACCCACCACTTCATATATCAGCACATTGAATTGAATAGTGGGAGGTTAAAACGTAATGCCACATTTCAGGTATGAAGCCACCCACCCCTCATTTTAACCTAAGGAAGTTGGATAACATCACCACTTGCTCTGAAGTTATATTACTTTTTTTCTGGGGACTCGAGGATGATAGGGGTGCAGTTAGATTTCTTTTCAGAACTAAACACATTAGAAGTAACCTACAAAATCAATAGCAATTACTTGCAAGCAAGGGCTGAAAAATCATTGAAGCTATAGAGTGTGCACATAGGTGACCGGCTTAAAGCAAAGAAAATACTGGCCTGGCTAAAAACTCTCACAAGATAGGGGCAAAGTAGCAAAGCCTATCCCCCGCCCCTTTTTTTGGATAATTTGATATTAATCTGTAATACCCAACACTTATTACACTTTTAAAAATACAGCAGCAAATAACTCAACATAAGAAGAACATTTCCTTGGCTCCCAGGCATGATGGAGGGTTGCTTTGTCTTTTTAGTAAACATCAAGGCATTCAGAAGGTGTGTAGGGAAGGCTTATCTACAAAAACCAGCAAATGGTTCCATTCAACACCCAGGCTTTCTGCTTGCCAGTATTATATGTTTATGCCTCAAGATTGTATTTAGCAGAAATTCACTTTGAGCGGCTTGGTGGATCCTTTAGAGGTTTAACTGCATAGTCTTTTATTCAAAACACTGAAATAATGCCTTTCAAATTCCTGGAATCCTTAACTGTTTCACATTGAACAGAGAATAGAATTTTTGCCTTTCTCACTGTCTTCCAATAGTACAGAGAGGGAGACACATATCTGTTAAGATATAGACCCAGAAACCCAGCCCCTAACCTGGTCATAGTGAAAAAATCCTAAGAAACTGCTAAATCTCCCTAGCTTTTCTTGTTCAAGATCATGGCCAATTTGTGTAAGACTGTGGGGGCATGGGGAGCAAGATTCTGTAGAATTTCCTTATAGTTTAGAGTTAACAGCCTTACTTACACACAAATGAGACAGTATGGAGTTAATGCCAATTATTAAGACTCATAAATGATGCCCATTTATTCATGTCAGAAGGAGAGAGTTTGAGGATATCTTTGTCACCAGTAGATTTACCACAAAAAGTAACTATGGATCCTCTTGGACCATTAGTTTTTTAGACTTCAGATTTGCCATCTCTGAGCATAGAATTGCCATCTTAATACTTGGAACATTTGCCCGGAAATACCTTATTGCCAAAAAAGCTCCTTCTTGCTAGCTTCCTTCTTTAAAAAAAAAAAAAAAAAAAACCTACAGATACTCTGATTAATATTTAGAAAAGTAAGAGAAGTAAATGGCTGGTCTCACAGGGCCTGAAAATGAAGGCTCTTTGTAATTGCTTGGAGGAGAACAAAAACAAAGGAAGTATGTCCCAGGATCCCATATTGGCCATCTAGTATTTTCCATAAAGGGGAAGATAAAGAGAAGGGAATTTTGCTTAAGATGAGCTCAGGAAGTTTCAGAATTAGCTTATGGAAAGTGAAGTTAAGTTCACAATATGTACAAAGCACTGGTAAATCACTTGTTGTAGATAGTACTAAAGGAAGATGTTGCTTGAAGAGTCTAATATTTTCTGAACCTAATATTCACCAATTTTTTATGTTTTTATTATTTCCGTCACCATTTATTTCCCCCCCTCTTCCAACTCCACCCACCCCTGCAATCACCGCTGTATTATCTGTGTCCAGAGCAAAAAGAAAGAAAAAAAAGAATGAGAAAGAACATTTTTAAAAAAGTATTAAAAATACTAGGGTTCACTAGTTAGATTTACTTTTATCCTTTGAGACAACTATAATTTTCATTTCCATTTCATATGCTCAGTTGTTAAAAAAAATTGAAAAGGTAAGCATTATATACACGTTTGTCTCCATGGACCTCTGCAGTTTATAGGTAGACTTGGTTCTTTTGATGAGTATTCCTAGCAGCATTAGGTAGGTGGTTAATGGAGTAATGGCCCAACAACTTATTAAGACAAGTCCTTTTCTCCACTCTGTGGATGTGTTTCATATTATAATTGCATCTAACACTGTACTTCACAACTCAAATTAGTATAGTTGGGTAGAACTTTTATGAAAGTTTATAATAAAGCTATGAATAGAAATATTAACTATTGTAAAGGTGTGTTTTGAGAAGAGAAACTAGGATTATTGTTCCTTGGGAAGAAAACTCTGAAGTGTGATGATAATCATTCCCAATAAAATTTAAAATGAATAATATCAAGAGATAGAGTTTTGTTGGGACATAGAAAGCAATAGAAGTCATGTACCTTCTGTGTGCAGACACAAGCATGGTATTTTTCACAAGGTATTTATCATAAGCTCAGAGGAGAAAATATATGCAAAAAAGCAAAATAAGAGATGACAGCTACTGGACAAGTGGTAGAGGTAAAGGGTTCTCTGAGAGACTGTGGGCACCAGAGATCTCTACTGTAGACTGGATAGGCCAAGAAGGACTTTCTGGAGAAATGACCTGGAGAGAGATATTGAAGGTAGGATGTAATATATGAGAAAAGGTTTAGGAAAGGCAGACTTTTAGTGTGGTACTGTGAGATGGCCATTTGGATTTTAAGTTCTCGGTTTCCATAGAGTAGTAGTAGTAGAATCTTGTGGCTATATTTTGAGCAGCAGTTGATCTCAGGCTAAGAGTTGTTAAGCCAGACAGTGGAAGGCCATGGAAGGCTTATAAGCTGGAATGTATTATAATGAGTTCCACAAAGAATAATATGACAGTCATGTGCAGGATGGATTTAGAGAAAGACCAAAGTCAAGAAAACGAAGAAAAGGCTTTAACAATAATAGAATTAATTGGACTTTTTGCCTGATATTTCTAATATAAAAAGTGAAAAAGAATGCAAAAGGAAATCATAAGATCTAATTCAACAAAGATTTAAAATGTGAGTAATGCTATAATCTTGTAATTTATTCAATTATTAGGAATCCATAATTCTGATTCTGCAATTGGAATACTTCTAGAATTCTGCATCCTATTTGACATGTTTAACTTAAAGTTTTCCTTAAGTCTCAAACCAATCAATTTGACTGCTAATGAAGAATTTCCTCTTAATTTACAGTTTTAATATTGGCCAGAGAGTAGAAACTAAAAAATGATACCCACATTCTACATTTTGTCCAAGGCATATCAAATTCCAATTTAATGATTCTATATAATCACTTTGTGTTTGTACTCCAAGGTTTTCTTCTTATATTTTATCAATGATATCAATGAGACATCAAATCTAAATCACTCACTGATATGATAAGCAATCTTCTTCAACTGATGGAAAACTCTGGGTCAAATGGAAGGTGCTTGGAATTTTTTCTAAAGAAAAAAAATCAATATAAGAAATATATTTGTGATAACCACATGGCAAAGGTGGACAGAATCTCTCTTTATTTGGTTCTTTCTAACATCATTATAGTCTTTTCAAGAAATAATGAATTATCTCATTAAATGGATATGTCCTTTAAGTAAAAACTAAATATATTTTAGGGACTGAAGTCTTTGTGAATAATGACTTCAATTATTACTCATAGTTGACAAAAAATATCTTGGTGCTAAATGGGGAAGTTGAAGGAGCCAGGACTTCTGAATCAACTTGACTTCCCCCTGGATCCTGTCAAGCCCTCCATAACTGTATGGCTTTGGCAACCCACTTAACCCCTGGGGGGAGTGGGGAGGAGAACATACTAAGGGGTTGTGCAAATTGTACAAAATAAATGTAGCATGCTTGTCATGGCACATAGTAGGTGCTCAATAACATTTGTTGGCTAAATGAGTATTTTTGCTCTAAATAGTGTGCCACTAAATTTACTAAGCAAATTAAATTGTAGAACTTCTCGCCCTAACCAGTTTGGCTCAGTGGCTAGAGCGTTGGCCTGCAGACGGAAGGGTCCCAGGTTCAATTCCAGTCAAGGGCATGTACCTTGGTTGTGGGCACATCCCCAATAGGAGGTGTGCAAAAGGCAGCTGATTGATGTTTCTAACTCTCTATCCCTCTCCCTTCCTCTCTGTAAAAAGTCAATAAAATATATATATATATTTTAAATTGTAGAACTTCTCAAGTACTAACCTCTGTGTATTTAGTGGAGAAAGAAGAAAGATTTGTAAAACGATTAAATATGTTTTTTACATTTGGGATTTTTTTCTTCCCAGACTTTGAGCTTTGAGTTGTGAGTTTGGAGATCTTAGATCCACAGAGTAAAAAAAAAAAAAAAAAAAAGCACGATAGTTTATGTATTGTTGGTTATATCCTCAGAGAGCCTAAGGAAGTGGGGGCTGGGGGGGGAGATGAATAAAAGAAAATTGCTGGGGAGGTTGCTGACCATTTGTCCTCTAGGCCAAGGCAAGTAACCAAAGGCCTCCTTGGATTAAACCCATCACTTATTTAATTAAAGATAAAGAATATTTCTATTACTGAAGAGTGAAAGGGGTGGGAAATATTTCCTTAAAGAAAGTACCCATCCTAATATTCTTATGGTTTCTGGTGTGAGCTATGCTTTCAAGAGAGGTTAGTCATACAGATGGAAGAGAAGGGAATTATTTGACAGAAAAAAAATTGTTTTTTTTGACATAGGTCATTCATGAATAAGGAAGCAAAGTTGAAAGAAAGAGGAGAAAGGTATGAATATAGTATACCTAGTTTAGATATGAAGACATGTTTTGTTGGGACAGCACAGGGAGCACAAAATATTCAGGAGTTTTGCTCACTGTGACTCATTTCCTACAGACACACGCTCACTATAAGGCCAGGACATTGACAACCAAGGTTAATATAGGTTTTAGGGAGCAGACAAAACCAGATTCAAATCCAGGTTGACTTATTGTCCTAGCTGAGTGAGCTTAGACGTTCATTTACTATCTCTAAACTTCAATCTCCTCATTTGTCAAATGAGCCTCATAGAGGTAATATAGGAATCATGAATTACTGTCTTCTTCCATATTATGACACACACACATACACACATTCCCATTTTAGTTGGGATGATTCTTAAAATCAGTGCTGTGTCCATATGGGTGGGGGAAGTGCACATAAAATGATGGGCATCATACAATAAATGGAATCTTAATTTGATGAAATGCCTGAAGGTAATAAAGGCAGAGTGCTGATCACAACATCTGGGATGTAATAACCAAAAAGCAAATGGTTTGGGGGGTAATGATCATACAGCTGTTGCATCCCTTTCCACATAAATGCTCCCGGAAGCTCCAGCTTGTATGAATGCCATCCTGAATGCATTTTGTGAACAAGTAATTGAAGTCTTAAATGTCCTGGTTTCTCTAATCACCTAAATTATCATTATCTTCTAATGTAAAAGAAATAAGCCAGTCCACGAGTCCTGAGCATCTGTGATATACTCAGCACTCTCCTAGGCACTAGTTTTTATTATTTTTTAAGTGGGACTTTAATATGATTTAACTTCACCAACAATAATAGTACCATATGGCAAGTTCCCCATTTCCTCTAAAATAATGTACTGTGTCCAAGTGACTGAACTTTCAAGGCTGAATTTTCCTCAAGGTTTCTTCAGGACATCAGAACATAATGAAGATTTTTTTCAGGTGGCCCTCTACCAACTGGATATGAAATTGGATCAGCTGGAGGCAAGAACAGATGGGGTTGAGCAGCAGATGGAAAGATCTTGTTTAGGATATGCAGAATCACTGTGGCAAAATCAATCATGCCACGGGAGTCAGTCTCAGTTTGGTTAAAGAAAATGAACTGAAGTAGGCAATTGAGTTTCTGGGAAATTAATATGGGCTCGCTCTTTAGAAATAGTCTTGATTAAGTGTCAGTAAGACAGATGAGCTAATGATGCTGAATGAGGAGTCTTAAAATGTCATGTTTGTCACCAATAGTTCTCTTTATTTGGTGCTTACTGTGTGCCAGGCACTTTATATCCATACCTCATTCCTTTCTCACAGAAACCCCATGAGACAGGCATTTTTCCCATTCTACAAATGATGAAACTGAAGCACTAAGTAAATTGATCAAGGTCACGTAACTCTAGGTTACAGAGCCAAGATTGGAATTTGTCTGCTTGACTCGAAAGCTCACGGAGGTCATAACAAGTACTTCACTGTACTGCATTCCAGCATTAAATGATGTGTATGCAAGAAAAATTAGAAGAGCAAATGGTCAATTTGCAGGAATCCTAAGGTTCTTTCCTCAGTAACAATTACAGGAGGCTATGAGTGAAAGGGGTGGGAAATAAATAAATTTGAATGATGCTCACGGTACCTGGCCTAAATCCTGGTGGGAAATAAATACAGAGAAGCTACTGTAGCCACATGGCTCCAGTGAAATAGAGGCTTGCAGGGGCCATGCACAGGGTCTGGGGAATCATGTGCACTCCTGTAGAATTCTCACATCTGCCTTCTGCCTGGAAATTTTCCTAGAATCCTAGAGCCACACTGATTCAGAAGGAGATTGCTTTAGAAACCTTGGGCAAAAAGAATCCCAGGTACCCATTCTAATCTAAACACACCCCTTAGAGTATTCAACACATATGTATTTCTGAGGTGGGGGTGATTTGGTGTGGCCACTATCTTCAGAACTGCAGCTAAGCCTTAAAGAAGGAAGATTCATTTCAGCTCAAATATTTGCCCTGCTCTAACTTTGGATTGGGGAAAAGAAGGGAATCCTCATTAATGGATGGCTTACTGTTTGTCGGGCACTGGGCAGACCATATAATTGGTTCGAGGAGAGAAAAGATAAAACCAAGCAACAGATGGCCACATATCTGCAAGGCCCCATACTCTTTATGCGTTCTTCCATTTCACATAATGTTCTCTCATATCAGCAAGTTCCTGTTGACTGCTAGGCTGTTTTTTGCTCAGGCACATGCTGCAGAAGCAGGTACTGATTATGAATATGCAGAACATAAGCCCATTTCCTAAGAAAACTAGCAAAGATGGTAAGTATATCTCCTTAAGGAAGTAAATTTCTTTCTCTGATTAATTTCCCTCAACCAAAACAAGATTCTGCCAATTCCATTACCACAGCCTTGCTACCCATATGTAGATATCTCAGAAATATTTGAAACTTTGGGAAGGTAGAGGCTCGGTGCACTTAATTTGTGCACGGGGGTGTGTGTCCCTCAGCCCAGCCTGCACCCTCGCTAATCTGGGATCCCTCAAGGGATGTCTGACTGACGTTTAGGCCTGATCCCTGGAGGATCACACTAATCCAGGACTGCTGGCTCCCAACTGCTCGCCTGCCTGCCTTCATGATTGCCCCTAACTGCTTTTGCCTGCCAGCCTGATCACCCCCTAACCACTCCCCTGCCAGCCTGTTTATCCCTAACTGCCCTCCCCTGCAAGCCTGGTCACCCCTGACTGCCCTTCCCTACAGGCCCGGTCACCCCCAACTTTCCTCCTCTGCCAGCCTGGTCATCCCTAACTGCCCTACCCTGCAGGCTTAATCACCCCCAATTGCCCTCCCTTGCAGGTCTAGCCCCTCCCAACTGCTCTCCCCTGCTGGCCATCTTGTGGCAGCCATCTTGTGTCCACATGGGGGCAACCGTCTTTGACCACATGGGGGCAGTAATCTTGTGTGTTGGAGTGATGGTCAATTTGCATATTACTTTTATTAGATAGGAAAGAGGCCTGGTGCATGGGTGGGGGCCAGCTGGTTTGCCCTGAAGGGTGTCCTGGATCAGGGTGGGGGTTCCCTAGGGTGTGGGGCAGCCTGGGAGAGGGGCCTGTGGTGGTTTGCAGGCTGGCCACGCTCCCCAGTGACCCAAGGGGAGGCCCTGATATCTGGGATTTATTTGTCTTCTATAATTGAAACTTTATAGCCTTGAGTGGAGCCAAGCCTCCTGCTTGCTTCGTGGCCACAGCCATTTTTGTTGGGATTTATTTATCTTCTATAATTGAAACTTTGTAGCCTAGAGTGGACGCCCAGGCCAGCCAGGATGTGCAGAAAGCTTGGCTTCCTCCATTACAAGGGAAAACCAAGCCTCTTGCTTGCTCCGTGGCTGCAACCATCTTGGTTGGGTTAATTTGCATAGTCACTCCTGATTGGCTGTGGCTTGTGGGTGTAGCGGAGGTACAGTCAATTTGCATATTACTCTTTTATTAGATAGGATGACAGTGATAATATCTTCAGATGCAACTATGCTTGGTAGTATGAGAACAGTAATATTAGATATAAACATGAATTAAAGCTATAGGTGTTATGTATTATATATATATATTAAATTAATAATTATCAGTAATTAACTGATTGCTAAAACAGTGGAACTGTGGATACACCTGGCATAAGTTTAAGTTTATGGAAAAATGATATATCAACAAGCTACTATTATGCTTATGTTTCTGACACGAAAAATAATTATATGCCATGAACTATACCTTAAAAATATATACAGCCCAGGTGGCTCATTTGATTGGAGTGTCATCCATCCTATTCATGGCATATACCTAGGTTGCAGGTTCGATCCCCAGTCAGGGCTCTTATGGGAGGCAACCAATCGTTCCTTCTCTCTCTCTCTCTCAAATAAAAATATATATCCTGGGGTGAGGATACACACACACACACACACACACACACACACACACACACACTGAAGAATAGAATTTAATGAATTTTGTGGCACAAATTTTTCATATTGCAGTGTTCCTGAAGTGGGGATGTATTAAGTTCTATGATATGTTACGGTCACCTTCAGCCAGGTGGCAGTTGTGATGTAGTGGCATTACTTACATGCCATGCATGTGAGCATGCAGAATTCTTGTCAACATCTTGAAAGAAAATTCTAGAGACAATAGGGCGTGCTCTTATTATTCCTAACAACCAGTTGTTTTGGGAGGAGATAAAAGAGATGGTGAGTTACATGTGTTTAACAACGTTTTGGAAGCAAGGGTAAGAAAATTAGTCTAGCTCTCTGTCATTGCCAAGTGACTTAAGAGCTCAGCACCAAAACATTTTAGCTGCTTAGTAGATTTGTTTAAAAATATTACATCATCGAATATGTTGATGGCATAGAGACTTATATTTTAAAACATGGTATGTGTTTAAAGTAAAAAGAATGTTAATGTCTGTGAGTCAAAACACAATTCAGAGCCAGACACAAAGTGAAGAAAGTTTCAGAAGTATCTTAATTAATGTATTCTTCTTATATTTTCTTTTTACTGCCTGTGCAATAAATGATTTTAAACATCTACATAGAATCAAGTCAAAATGACTTATTCAGTAAGTATAAAATCTGTTTTTCAATAATTTTCAAAATTGCCAATAAGTATAAATGAGGTCTTTCAAAATTTTCAGTAAGTATAAAAATGTTAAAGTGATAAGATGCATTGAGTTAGCGTCTTTGGTTGTGTTTTTCTTAATTTCTTCATAAAACAATTATAATGGCTGCATCATAGAGACAATGAAATGCAGTACATAAAAGGATGCAAGAGCATGAGAAGATGGTCTATAAGTCCAGCAAGTTGTGATGCAGTGCCAGCCTGGGGGGTTAGGATACAGGGATTCTTGGCTTGATTCGATAATTAAGTGGCTAGCAGATCTTAAGCAACTCCATTAGTCTCTCTGGACCTCACCTGTGATGAAACAAAAAGCTGTACTAGGTGCTTTCTGGTCACTGGAGAGAAGATCAACATCAGGAGACAGATGAATCCGTCAGGAAAATAGATCGTACCTGAGATATTCCAAGGAGGAAATAACTTAATGCAGGGCATTGGATGCTTACAAAAATGATGGAAAAGTTGGAATAACTGAGGTCAATAAACACCATTGCTATCTCTTAGCTTCTCCAGTGGCAGCCCAGGAATTAGACACTGCTTCTCCCCTACCCCAGCATCAGGAATTGCAGGAATCTCCACCAATGGTCACAGCTGCCTGCAGTATCCATAAGAGAATGTCTCGAGGCTAGATCCAAAGTTTGGCTATCACAAAACCCACACATCTACAGACCACTGCTCAAACATGTACTTCTCTTTCACCTTACAAATCTCACACAGGGCTTCTCCCTGATAGAATGTAAAATGGAACTCTGTTGCAGGGGTCTTCTCAGACCAGTTCTTGTGCTATGGAGAGGGCTCAGAGGGAGGCATCAATGGTGCTAAGTGCCACAGACAAATACCTGGCACACCTGCTGGAGGTTAGGAGGTAAGGATTCTTGGCTTGAGGCTGTGATGGCCTGGCAGGTGAGCAAGGAGTAAGGGACTACATAAAGACTCATTGAGAAGTCATGGAGATGAAGGTTCACATTTGAAAGATGCTTCAAAGGAAAAATGAAAAGATTGGATATGGATTACTTTTTCCTTTCACACTTAGCAAGTCCATATAATCTATAAATCAAGTCTCTTTAGCTCTTCCACTGACTATAATGTTTTTCCCCTGGCTTTCCTCTAACTGGGAACAATACACCTGCCCCCTCGTAGTGCGAGAATAATGATTTGCTGGCAAAAGCTCCATGAGTCAGACTTAGCATTGAACATATTATATTGTTTGAGAACCCGGCTAAATTTTTCCCTAACTGCTTTAGAAGTGATTTCCATTTAGAGGTAGGTGGAACAAATTCCTGCTGCTGGCTAAATCTTTTTCTTTTTCTATGAAGAGAATCTCAGAAAAGGGACTACTGTTCTTTTGTACTCTCCTGTGATGCATTTTGTGTTCGGGTCTGTGAAGGAAACCATTTAAAAATACATTGAGTGTTGTAAAAATATCCTCCTACTTCTACCAGAATTCAACTTTTTAATAGTTGTCTTTCTTCTCGCTTTATGTCTCTTTTTCAATTATTTCTTTCCCTTTGGTACACTGCCAGATTAATGTTTCTGGGTCTTTCATAGATGCTTACAATGCCTGAAAGACCACTATCTCCCACCTTTGAGTTCCTCATTAGACACCAGCAGAGTTGGTGACAGCGTGAACTCAAACCCCAGATACAGGGAGAGATCATCGCTTTCACTGGAAACCTTAACATGAGCAGTTGTTGAATTCTAACTACTTTTATGATAAATAAACATAATAGCACCACTCATATCACATGTGTGGATCTGTGTCTATGTTATGTTACAACAGACCTTGTCTAATAATAATACTGCTGTCAAGTTAGTTAGGGTTTTAACTTATCTCAACTATTTAGTATTGCTGAGTTATGTTTAACTTCAACCCTACAGAGGTTCTTGTTTTCATTATAATTCAGCTGAATCAGAAAATTTTCTCTCTTTGCTCTCACCTCCTTCTAACCAACTTAGATTTCTTTAACTGCAAGTCTCAAACTAACTTTACCTGGGAACCGATCCTCTAACAAGGATAAGAAAAGATTTGCCCCAAATACCTTATTGTCTCATTCCCCAGTGAAATAGCCCCCTATATAAATACCCATCTCTATGCAGAGATTTGGTGGGCCATAGACTAGAACTGACCCACTGGAACTTAGAGTAGGAATCCAGCAACAGAGGCCAAGGAGGACCCTGCCACCCTCCTCAGTGTCCCAGAGGAGAAGGTGCAGTTATTTTAAAGTAGGAGGACTAGAGGCCAAAAAGATAAGCATGGACAAGAAAAAGTGAGCAGAGCTGTGAATAAAGTCATAAAATTATAGATCCATCAAAGAAATGCTTGCAAGGGTCTTACATGTAGAGATCAAGTGTAACTCCTCATTTTAAGGGTGATGAATTTACTTTACTAATGTCTTAATTTTGCCTCTGTGAATTTCTAAGTAGATGAAAGTTCTGTTCTGACCCAAAGGCATTTTATAAATGTTAGTATAGTTAAAGGGGACTCAAACCAATTACAACCATTTCACCTTGCCATTGACCTTCATAGATAGGCCAGTTTGTTCTTGTTGGCTTTATTTATTTATATAATCAATAAACATTTGTTGGGCACTTAATAGGTTTCAAACATTACATTCCAGAGTATTATTAAATCTGTATGGGAGCAAAGGAGATGAGAATAGTAACTACAGTATGAGCTGTAGCAGTAGGTCTACAGGGTAGTAATTAAAGACTAAAAAGATTAATCCAAATCAGACCAGGTGGTGTCACAGGAATATTTCCAGAGGCAGTAACTCTTTAGCTGAGTCTTAAAGGAAGAGTAGGAAAAATTGGTAAAGACCTAAAGGTTGGTCCAGGGTAGGATTTCTCTTCCTTCACATTTTGGACGGGGTAATTCTTTGTTTTGAGGGGTGATGCTGTGCATTTTAGTATGCTATCCACATCTATGGCCTGTGACAGTGTGACAGCCAATGTCTCCTGGTATTGCCAAATATCCCTTGGAATACAGCATCCTCTCCCTGCCCCAAGTTGAGACTGACTAGTCTGGGACACAGGAGGGAGCCTAATAATAGGGAGTATCTGAGTTACTACAGCATTTCCATATAGCTCTTGCAAAAAGAACTTTGAGGGCTAGTGGAAGGAGATTGATGGAGAAGGTGAAAAATGGTTCCTTCACAAAGTGGTTGCATATGTTAAGTCAAGAAGTTTGGAACTTCATCCTGAAAGCTCTCGTGAGGAATAAAAGGATTTTAAACTGGGAAGGAATGTGGGCTAATTTATGTTTAAGGAAAAACATCCTGGTCATAGTGCAAAGGATGGACTCAATGGAGATGAGATGAAGGATGTCATCTAGAAGAGAAGTGATAAGAGTGGACAGAAAGGGACAGGGAGGTAGAAGAGCTTTTCAGATCAGAACTCTAGAATTTTGTCCAGGATGGAGTCTCAAGTCTTGACTTGGATCATCAGAAAGTAGTATCATAAACATTCTCCAAAATCAGTTGGAAATTAAGCCCCTTGACTTTATGAGAGAAAGTATCTGAGGCTTGAACACCAAAAAAAGTTACTTGTATAGTGTTTTTTTTTTTAAATATAATCTAGATGAACTTATGATATAATAAATAAAAATAGCACTACCTAAAGCTTCAAATTCAATTAGGCTTTCAACTAAGATTCCTTGAGCAAATTGTCAAAAATATGTACATGCTAGTTTAAAAGTAATCAATATAATAGAAAACCTTAGTAAATTTTCACACACCTCTTCCTCTCAAGCAGTATTTTAGATAAATGAGGCAAAGAGGCAAATTGAAAAATTGAAGCCATTTTTCTTGCCTGATTGTCCAGAAAATTGTCTCATTTCTTTGCTCTACTTTTTTAATCTATATAATAATAATAGAAAAAGTTGTGTGTTTGGATATTTTTAAACAGCTGGATCTTTGAGAGTATCAAGAAACATAATTATCAATAGATAATCTTAACATTTGGCTGAGCCTCTGTTTTCATCCAGCCATTTGTCAGTATGTATATAGGACATGTCCTTTATGTGAGAATTGACCAGATAAAATATCATAAACACCTACTGTGAGGGAAGAACAGGACTGAGTTCTCAGACATAAAGGAGCTTCCCAGCTAGCTACTGCTGTACATTATACAAAGGCAATTAACAATTCAGGTCAAAGTAGGATAACTTTCATGGATAGTGCTTTATACAAAACTTCTGTGCTTTCTTTTTCACAAAGCTATGAATATTCCTTGCTCTTTGACACAAGGAACACAGGATATTTAGGGGTGGTCCTAGAAAGTGTGGGCCAAGTTCATGGCAATTGCTTTAGCTAAAAAACATTATGAAATTGAAAAGTTTAACTAAAAATATATCTTATATTTAACCATATGCCATCATTCAGGTTTTGCTAGGAGAGTGTTTCAACAGGTTCCAAAGGGGATAATTCAAAGTAAAGCAAGAATGGTTCAAGTCGTCTGAAATTTTGAAGAATACAAAAATGTATTCTTATTGCATAAATTAATATGAGGTATAAGTGAATTTTATGTGTTGATAAATTATATTTTTAAGTATTTGACTTCATTGACAATATAAATTCCTACTAATCCATATAATGTGTGTGCTCTTTTTAAAACCATCAGCATTATAATCACTAAACATCACACATTTAACAAAACAGATTACTTTAAATCATAAACTCAACTTATTCAGAAATTAAAAATTCTAATTCACAGCTCATATTAATCAAGTTTACCAGCATTTCTTTACTATTACTAAAAAGAAACACTTGTTTTCTCCTTCACCTGTGCCACCACACCCCATGCTTGATGGTTCACATGCATAATAGCTCATTTACTCTTCAGAAACACAAGATACAGAAAAATGATTACTCCCATTTTTTATGTAAGGAAATTAAGATCCAGGCAAAATTATTTACCAAAGATCATACAGATAAGTAAGTGTCAATCCAGTAATTAGGGGAGAGCTCTTTTCCTATATTCCACAAGTAACAAAACAAACATAAGCAATTAATCACAGAGATTTTGAATACAATTTTGATAAAGACAGCTTATTACAAATACATAAGCTAGGACAAAGTTCTCAGATGGAAGTAAGCAGTCTAGGTAATGAGACAGAATGCTATTTGTTTCTACATATCTGTATCAATCATAGTATCACTTTTAATTTAATAACTGCTTTAACTATAAGTTTGAGGACAAAGAGAAGAGTTTTAGCAATTTTAAAATAGTTTTTGTATTTATACTTAAACATTTCAGTTCCGTTTTAATTATCTTCTTCTGCTAAAGATTTGGCCTATCTGGATTCTAAAAGGCATTTTGACTTCAAACTTTATTTAATGGTAAGAAAGCATAACTGAATATTTAATATTCAGAAATGGTTCCAAATGATAGAAACAGAGAAAACTTAAGTACCAGAGAAAAACAATTTATAGAATTTAAGGGTTCATGATTCATACACAAAACATTAAACCTTGAAATGAATAACTGTATTGTTGCCAATTTGGAGGGAACATTCATTTTGTTTGTATTTCAAGAAATAATACAATTGGAATCAAAAGAGCTTTCAACATTTCCATATTAGAGATTGTGAATCACATCAGTCATGTGAGGCTCCAGCTAAATCTTCTGAAAAGTATATTAAATCAGAATGATAACTGTTCAGTAAAATTTCTCAAAGTGTAGTAAATATGATTTATATTAAATACGATTTAATATGTCATTGAGATTCTACTGGAAAAATGGCATAAAACAGCAACATTCTATTGCTACTTTTTAACTTGCATTTTATAAAGTGACCATTAGCATAATATAGTCATATCATTACAACAATCTGCCCAGATAAAAATATCTCAAAGCCAACATTGCATTTTCATCAAGTAAATGACCATGTGTTTCAATATACACAATCATGAATGTTAATATACTAACAGATTGAGTAATTTGATTTTTCAGCATCCGTGTTTATAGGGGGGAACAAATTCATCACAAACTTCTAAGAAACATAACCTGTTTCACCACAATTGTTCTTTGCTGAGCAGGAATCAAGATTGTGTTTTTTGACTGTCCCCTTCGGTGATCATCTTGTCATTGGGTAAATATCCTATATAGGAGCATTATCAATATAATGCCAGAGAATTTGGAGTGAATTATAGTCTTTGCTTTGATAAGAACCCACAGGACACCTAGTTGTACAATAAACATCCAAGGAAATCTGCTTCTCTTGGCTGTTCTATAAGTGTGGGCAATTCCTGAGCAAACTGTCCTGTCCCTTGCACAACTGAACTCTTTGGATCCCCACGCCACCCCATTTTCATCATAAAGTCATATTCATCACCAACAAGGCACATGAGATGTTTGTCATCATTTTTTATTTCTTTTTAGCTATAGGCTTGTGTTTTGCATTGGAATGGACATGTGGGTAAAATAGACTCAAGAAAGAAATAGGAGTCAACTATGATGAGACTTTCAGAAGCCAATCAACAGCCTTTGGTAATAACTTAAGAGGTATCATTGAGGAAAATAGTTTTTTGCAAAGAGTAGTCAAAATTAATCCTTACCAAGCACAAATTTTTTTTTTAATTTTCAGTCACTTTTTAACAAAACTTTTTCAAAAATAATAAAATATTTCTCTTATTTTTAAGGAAGTGTACTAAGAATTTAACCTTTACCTAAAAATATCTCTTTAACATTAAAAGATCAATCACTATATTTCTTGGTCGTAGTATAGTTGCAAATATTAGACCTAGTTATACTGGCTTGGGTCCCAAAATAATTTCTTAGAAAAGTCCACATTGTGATCTTACATTTTAGTCTGAAATCTTTTAGTTTTTAGTCTTTTTAATTTGCCTCTTTGCTAACTCCAAGAACTCCAGCATAAAGAGATGTGTGCACAAGCTCGTGGTGTTCAGACTGGCATCACCAACTGAACTTTCTGCACGGTGACTCAGTTAATTAATATTACAGAGAAGATGTCTCTACACTTCTCATCGGTTCTCTTAGTTATATCCCCACTACCTCCTCTGTTTTCTGTCACACTAGTCAATTGATATCAGTGTCTATCCAGTCTTCTCATCTGCAAGCTATGATTTCAGAGGAGATGTGAATGAAAATTTTTTATATCATTTCAGAAATTTGCTTAGATGTTTTGAAAAGTTATGGCACCTTGATCCACGAGTGATTTAGCAGCATCATTAGATGAAGCAAAACACACAGCAACACTTCTTCCTCTAGAATTCTTAATGTTGACTCTTAACAAAACTTCAGATACGTTAAAATTAAAAATTTAAAACTCTAATGTTGAGATTAAGTAGCCTACATATGGTTTTATTAATGCTTCACTTTTTTGGGTTTGTTTTTTTTTTTTTGCTAAGACTTTCTGTTTTGCATTGATTTCATGCATGTTGGTGATTGTTCACTGAAGAACTTTTAGAATGGCTGCTTTAAAATCTCTACTAGATAACTCTATCATCACAGTGTGGGCATCTATTGATTTTCTTTTTTCATTCAGTTTGAAATCTTCCCAGTCCTTGGTAGGATGAGTAATTTTTTATTGAAACATAGATGTTTTGGGTATTATGAGACTGTTGTAACCCAACAGAAAGAGAGTTCATCTGCTCAGAGCAAAGCAGAGCCAAACACTGAACACTGAGAATTACAGTGGAAGAATTAGAGTCACTTTATTACAGGACACCACTCAAGGAAAAGGGGAAGCTGCCACTTAAAACCAGAACTACCAGATGGCTTATAGATGGAGTTTTTGAGCCAAAAATCATGAGTAATTTTGAGTAAGGAAGTTAGGGTCATGGGCTGAGTTGATTGGTCAGTTCTTGTGCAAGCTATAGCAATTTTCTTAATCTGATTTATTTAGTTCTTGGCCACATCTTCTCTGGGGTCTTGGTGACTGTGGCCAGGGAGTCTTTCCTGCTTATAGAGTTCTGTAAGACCTCTTGGATTGTGAGTCAATAATGCTGTATTACTAGCAGAAAATAAACAGCTCTATGTCCTATACATAACAGGCAACATTATTCTATTATCTAAGCAAAGTATACACTTACTAGAGGCCCGATGCATGAAGATTCACGCAAGAATGGGCCTTTCTTCCCCTGGCTGCCAGCATTGCCTTTGCTCTGGCCTGGAGCCACCTTTCTACCTTCCCACCCTGCCCAGAAGCCTGGAACAGCTGGAGCGGTGCAGAACGCCTGCATCGTCACCATGGTGACGACACAAGCATCCCGCTCCCGGCTGCTCAGTGCCTGTGTATGCAAATTAACCCACCAACTTTGTTGGGTTAATTTGCATACTCACTCCTGATTGGCTGGTGGGCACCACGAAGGTACAGTCAATTTGCATCTTTCTCTTTTATTAGTGTAGACTAGTGGCTGGGTGCAAGAAATTCATGCATTGGGGAGGAGGGGTGTCCCTCAGCCTGGCCTGCAACCTCTCCAATCTGGAATCCCTCAAAGGATGTCCTACTGCTGGTTTACAGGAATCAGACCTAAACCAGCAGTCGGACATTACTCTCACATTCTGGGACTGCTGGCTCCTAACCGCTCACCTGCCTGCCAGCCTGCTTGCCCCCAACTGTCCCCCGCTGCCAGCCTGCTCACCCCCAAATCCCCCCCCCCGCCAGCCTTATCACCCCCAACTGCCCCCGTGCCAGTGTGCTCCCCCCCAACTGCCCCTCCTACTGGCCTGCTTTCCCTCACCTTCCCTCCCCACTGGCCTGCTCACCCCCAACTGCCACCCTGCTGGCCTGCTCACTCCATACTGCCCCCTCCCTGCTGTCCTGATCATCCCCAACTGACCCCCACTGATGGCCTGCTCGCCCCCAACTGGCCCCCTGCTGGTCTGCTCACCCCCAACTGCCACCTCCACTGGCCTGACCACCCACAACTGCCCTCCCCTCTTGGTCTCTAATCACCTATACCTTGGCCCCGTCACCATGGCTTTGTCCAGAAGAACATCCGAAGGTCTCCTGGAAGGTCTCCCAGTCTAATTAGCATATTACCCTTTTATTAGTATAGATAGAGGCCTGGTGCACAGGTGGGGGCTGGCTGGTTTGCCCTGAAGCGTGTCCGGGATCAGGGTGGGGGTTCCCGTGGGGCGTGGGGTGGCCTGGGCGGGGGGCCTGTGGTGGTTTGCAGGCTGGCCACACCCCCATGGGGTGAGGGTCCCCACTGGGGGGGCGTGGCCAGTCTGCATGAAGGGCTGAGAGCTGTTTTCAAGCTGGCCACACCCCCTTCAGGGTGGGGGTCCCCACTGGGGTGCCTGGCCAGCCTGGGTAATGGGCTGAGGGCCATTTTCAGGCTGGCCATGCCCCCTAGCGACCCAGGCCCCCAGCCATTCCTTCATCACGGCCAAGGCAGGCTGGAAGCCTGGGTTTCCCTCAGCAATCCAGGCCCCTAGCCCCTCCTTGAGCAGAGGCCAGGGCAGGCTGGAAGCCTGGGGTCGCCCCCAGTGACCCATGTCCCCCCTCCCCCAACAACCCAGGCCCCACCCAGTCCTTGAGCAGAGGCCAGGGCAGGCTGGAAGCCTGAGGTTGCCCCCGGCAACCCAGGACCCCAGCCACTCCTTTATTTTTTTTTTCCAGCTCCTCCTTGAGCGGAGGCCAAGGCGGGCAGGAAACTTGGCTTCCTCTGTTGTGGGGGGCAGCCCAAGCCTCCTGCTTGCTTCACCTCTGTGGCCACCACCATCTTTGTTTAATTTGCATACTCGCTCCTGATTGGCTGGTGGGCATAGCAGAGGGGCGGCAATTTGCACGTTTCTCTTTTATTAGTGTAGATGCTCTTCCCTGACACTTGCTTTACAGGCGGGCCTCCAGGCCCCAGGACATGACTACATT
This sequence comes from Corynorhinus townsendii, assembly GCA_026230045.1. Taxonomy (NCBI): domain Eukaryota; kingdom Metazoa; phylum Chordata; class Mammalia; order Chiroptera; family Vespertilionidae; genus Corynorhinus; species Corynorhinus townsendii. Next base: position 137,221,874 of record JAPDVU010000004.1, read on the forward strand.
CTAGTGCAACTATGACACTTAAAAGAGCTAATTCAATCATTTTAACTAAAAGCTAAATTCTAGTATACATATTCTAGTATGATTTGCTGTTGGGTTTCATTATGGATCTGTTGCTGTCAACTTCTCACTACTTTTATTTTTCTTTTCCTCCTTCAACAACTCTCACCCTTAGTTTAAAGATAAAAAGTTGGGTCACAGATGGAGCATTGTACTTCACTTCACATATCACATTTACATTCTCCAGGAAGAAAGAAAGGAATGGTCATTTATGCACCACAGATTGCTGTAAGGTTGAAATACATCTACTTTCTCCTTCCTTCCTTGTCCACTAATGTCACTTCCTTATTAAGTACCTAAGCAGCACCACCACCCTCCAGGACTGTCAAACTCTGTTTATATTCAGTCATAACTCACTAATGAAAATTAATTGGAGAGGAGTCAACTCTGAATTAGGAATCACCAAAGTACTATTTTTTAAAAAATGCAAGTGTATTATCTTTAGTTGTAGGCTTAATTCAAAAACGTGGCCAAACTAAGAAATGTCTTAAAGGGCCTGTTTTAAAACATAGAGTCAAACCATGTGTACATTAACAGAAACTAATGTGCTTTAAATCCTTAACAATAGCTTGTTGTCTTGAGTAGATTAACCACTGCTTTTAAAATCCTGTTTATTTACTCTCTTAGCAAATTTCAAGTAAATTTCAATCCAACCCTTCTCTGAATTTTCACAAATTCTAGAGTAGAAGAATCCAAATTAGAAGCTTGAATATATATGATATTTCTGTTTAAACAGCATTAATTAGGCTGCTTTGCACAGTGAGCAATAGAATCTGTCTTGACACAATTGTTTCATGATCTGAAATCTAATATTATTATTTTCTGGAAGAATAATTTGCCATCAAATTTAATGGACTATATTAGCTGCTGGTTTGAGTTGATGATCTATACATACCAAGCCTTCATTCTTTAAATATTTCTTTTTCTGTTTAATGGCTAATATGGACTTTCACTGAGTAAGCATCTGGTTTTATAAAGTGCTTCCTGATACCAAAGACTTCAAAACACTGCACCCTACACATGTTAACATAATATTATCGAACATGTTTATGCTTAAAAGTGATCAAGAGTTGCAAAGTTTGACTTAGAGTAATACAATTGTTAGACTGTGGAAGTTACATTAAGAATACCTAAGATGATCATGTAGAAGAGTAAGTTGGCTCACTGTTTTGCAAATGGAATTTGAAATTTAGAGAGAACACTTCAAGCTTGGAGCAAATGGAAAAATCAAAGGTAGTTTAGATCAGTTACACACACTGGGCAAGATGTTTATGTGTTGATAGTTTGTTCTCTCCCCTCAAATCAATGTGTCTATTTTACTGGCTAATTCTTATATTTATGATTCGTAAAATACAAACATACTTCCTCTTGCTGAGCGAAAGGGGGGTGTGGGTAGAGAAGAGTTGCCATTATTTCGCCTTGACACAGAACTGTGTAAACATTTTGTACAATGAAATAGTAAATTGATTGAAATGCAGATTGCTTGTTTTTTAAAAGCAGAGGCAGTATTGTATTTTTTTAACATTATATATACATTTGGAGGTTGATAATTCATCACATCCCTTTGCATGCTGAGTGCTGAACCAAGTGAAAAAGAGACAAAGATCAGATAGAAATTAAAACATCAGTTCAGACTGTGTTTCTAGAGGTGTGTAGCCCCTTCAAGTCCTGCTTTTTATAGGACACATAAAGTGATCACAGCACCAAATGCACACCCACAACACTTAGGAAACATAAAAATCCCCAGCTGCTTCTGAAATGGTATGTTCTCAGGATTGTGGTTCTAGTACAATCTAAACAGGCTAAAGTCCAATATGGTAGTGCTAGCCACAGGTAACCACTGAGTACTCAAAATGTGGCTGTGATAGAGGAATTAAAATTTTTGTATCTTAATTAAAATTAAAATTTAGAAATTGATACTCAGTTAACTTATTGGAAGGCTTTTTAAGTCTATTTGAACCAGGAGGGCATGTGAATCTACCTTTACAATTGAAAAATGTATGGAATCAAACTATTAATCAATTATTTCTCATTAAAATGAAAGGTGACAATGGGAAAAAAGGAACATATATAATACTTTCAACAATAAAGACTTAAATATATATATAAAAAAGTGGAAACTGAAAAATTATTAAAACTGAACAATAATAAACTGTCATATGAAAAAAAAAATGGAAGGGCCAAATTGAGATATGATCTGAGTGTAAAATACACACAAGATTTCAAAGACATAGTACAAAAAAAGAATGTGAAATGGCTCATTAACAATGATTTACACTGATTACATGTTAAATTAATCTTTTGGCTATATGGGGTTACATAAAATGTCAAACTTCGTTTTTAAAAAATTCATCTTTTTTTTTTATTTTCTTACTGTGACTACTGTAGACTTGTAAATAGTGGCTCACTTCATACTTTTATTAGACACACACTATTGAAACTGTGATGTAGACCTACACTAGGCAGCAGGTAAAAGTCCTGGTGGAGACTTCATTATGTCTAGGGAAAGGTGAATGAACTAAAAACAGAAGGGAAAAAGAGAAAATCTGGCTTTTGGCTTTCCTGGAGGCTGAGTTGTCTAGGCCATTTTGTGTGCCTGTGTGGCTTATGACCTTGAACTTCAATTTTAGAAATCTCCCACCAAGAGGTTACTTAGGCTGCCAGGTGTCTGTTCCATCCACAACCAAAGATTTTGAAGCTCTTATTAGCATCTTCGCTTGATACCTTTCCCCTAAAATTAACTTTCTTAAAAGTTTTACTTCCTCTAGGCCTTGGTTAGCATTAACTATTCAAACAGCAGTATAAAAATCCCCATTTACCTGTTACAGTATGACCTGGCTTTTCTGGAAGGAAAAAGTATTAAAAAATGAAACTTCTACCAATGTCCAGCGCTCCAAAAATCGTATATTCAAAGTCTAGTGCAAACAGTGTAAAACATTGTGTCTCTGGTGTTTGAAAAAAGTTCTGCCCCTGTTGATTTGAACATGCTCCTTTTGTAACAAAGGCTTTGATCTTTCCACCTGGACAGTGAAGCCCCCACAGAAGTAAAACTTCCTCCCAGTCTCAATTCCCTGAGAAGCTCACCTGACCTAACGAAGTCTTGTTTTCTTGGCCCAATTTTCAAACTCTGCTTTGAGATTCAGGAAAACACAAGGGAGCCCATGCTACTGCCTCCTGTTCAGCTGTGGTTCTTACCCTTGACTGCACAGTGGAATCACACATAGACTTATTTTAAAGAATAAAACTCAGGATGCTTAACTCCACAAGCATCTTAGCTGCTAAGGGGAACCTGAAAAGAGATTGGCTAATCAGAGGACTCACTGGAGGTTTAGTGTATGAGTCAGCACTTTTTATCTTAGTTAATTTACTTAAAGTCTGCAGCCCAAATAAAATTACATAGAGGAAAAATAAAATAAAATAAGTTACGTAAAGGTAAAGAAGGATGTTCCCTGTATTTTTGACATAAACTAAGGTGAACAGTGACTTTTTTAATATGTGGGATTATTACACTTGTTTCTGTTTAAGATGTGTGTTAATGTTAATTATTTTACTGTGTTTGAAATTCAGTCTTAGAATTCAGTCTTGATACTCTCTAAGTTAAAAGATGCAGGTATCTATCACATTTAGACAACGTATTTCAGTGTTGCTTGCAAAAAGTTTCAAATGCTGTGCACTTAATTTGAAAAATTAAGTTAGTGTGAATGTGACTTTAAATTCATCACCATATATTATCAAAAGGAACCTGAGAGCTATTAAAACTCATTTATTGGGTAGAGCTGGTTTTATAAGATTAGAATTTGTTAGACAACAAATCATGGCCAAGAACCTGACCTCATGGGAAGAGGTTCTACTTTTAATTGATGCTCTATGTTGAGAGCAGAGATTCTAAGGGTTGAATGGATATTTGCCTTTAAGAAGCAAAGCCCACCTACCATTTAGTAGCTAAAGTTCGGAAATAGAACTTTGACAATGCGAATTTCAATAGAGTGAAGCCAGACTGAGCCCTGGAAAAATCAGCAAAGCCCTGATACAAATGTACATCTCTCATACAGATAACACTCAACCAACAGTGATTTGTATCTGCTATGGACAGTTATTATGCCTGTTATTAGCACTGAAGTGGTGTGAGTCACAGGGAGAACATGGACAACACTGACTCCCTTCAGAGATTGTGCTCTGAGGAACTTTTCCAGTTCTAACTACACAATATGACATTTTAAAAAATCAACTTTGCACTCATTTCTGACCCAGGTTTGTTGAACCGGATGAGGTATTGCTTTCAAGAACAAAGAATAGACAAAAAGACTTCCAGCATAGAAATGTGGGCTTTCCATTGTTGATACTTCCGTTTTCTTTGAGCAGAAGGGCTCCACTAAGAAAAAAACTGCCATTGTTGAAATGTTTTTAAACAAGTTCTCAGGCATTGGGTTAAATTGTATCCCCCACCCCTAAAAAGATATATGGAATTCCTTACCACTGGAACCTGTGAGTGTAACCTCATGTGGAAAGTACAAATGTAATCAAGTTAAGTTGAGGTCATACAGGAGTCCAATGGGTCCTAATCCAATGACTGGTGTCCTTCTAAGAAGAGGGAAACTTGGACACAGGTACTCAGGAAGAAAGCCACAACAGGACAAAGGCGGAGACTAGGTACTCAGGAAGAAAGCCACAACAGGACAAAGGCTGCATGTATAAGAAAGGAACCACCAAAGATTGCTGGCAACCACTGGAAGCTGAGAAGAGGCAAGGAAAAGTTTATCACATAAGGCCCTCGGAGATCATGGTCCTGCCCACCTAGATTTCAGACTTCTAGACTCCAGAACAGTGAGAGTATAAACTTCTATTGTTTTAAACCACCAAGTTTGAGCTAATTAGTTAGGACAACCCTAGCAAACTACTACACAGATTATATCCAAACTCTGCCTATCTCTTTAAAAAACAAATCTCCATCCTTGCAGGAGTATCATATAAAACATAAATTCTCAAATTACTTGGAATGTCCTCCCACTTTTTAGAACTAGTCCCGACTTTATAAATGCTATAAGATTATTTCATAAACCATGTTACCAAGAAATAGGCAAGTTTCTGCATTAAGAGTACATAGCTTTGTAACAATTAACCATCTGTTTATAATACTGTTAGGGATCGACTGTATCTCAAAAGAAGCAGGGAAAACAACAGAAATATTCTATCTGCCAAGTTCTAGTCAATACATTATCTTAAATAGTAATTTGTTGTCTCCTGAGATCACTAAGGAGAGGGAATCATGCTGTGCTACAAAATAAACTTTGTAAAACAGGTAGTCTAATAGCAAATTAATGATGTGCCGACAAGATCAAGAGCCATTAAAAAAAAAAAAAAAAGTAAGTTGCTACCGTGAAGCCAACAATGCAAGTTTGGAAGATTTCTCATAAGAAGGTAATATTTATTTTCACCAGGGAGCTATTTGGAAAAACAGAGAGTAAAATATTCTAAGGTGACTTTTCTCAGTGCCAATTAAAATATATATATTACTGGAGTTTTAGGTATCTTATCTTGCTCTCTTGATATCATTCTTAACGGGTGAAGTCTATATGGTAAAGTGTAAACCCTTTCATCTCACCTCTTGGCTTAATAATAGTATTAACAGAATGTGTTTATACAATGGGGCTTATTATCAAGAATGAAATAATTTGAAATAAATAATATTCATGAAAAGTAAAAGCAAGTAAAAGGAAAACATTGCCTATAGTATTAGTTATAATGTTATTCATTAAGAAAGGAATTTTACATAAGTCAATAAAGTCCTTGTTTATCACTCTCATGCCTATATATATACTATATATTACAAACTATATATTTATAATATATTAAAACATGTGTTATATATAACAAAATGGCTTTATTTTTAAATAACCATAAGATGGCTTTAATATTCAAAAATCCTTCACAAAAATATAGGACTCATATATTGCCCAGCCTGAATTAAAACTCTATATTTGTTATCTCTGGAATCAAATTGTCTTTAAGATGATGACAGAATTTCAAGTGACAGCTTGGGGTGACAGATAGTGAGCCATTGTTTTTTTCTTGTAGATTTTTTTTCAAGCAGAGACAACTGATCATGACTTGTTTTCACTCATCTGTTAATCTGAACTCTTCCTTACTATCACCCAAGTGCTGATCTCTCTGTATGTTCACTTCTTTGTCAGCCAGGCTCTTCTGATGAGGATTATTCTTCATCTAATAAAAAATGCACTCTGCCGAAACCAGTTTGGCTCAGTGGATAGAGCTTCAGCCTGCGGACTGAAAGATCCCAGGTTCAATTCCGGTCAAGGGCATGTACCTGGGTTGTGGGCACATCCCCAGTAGGGGGCGTGCAGGAGGCAGCTGATCAATGTTTCTAACTCTATCTCTCTCCCTTCCTCTCTGTAAAAAATCAATAAAAATATATTTTAAAAAAATGCACTCTGCTGCAAGAAAGAACTAAGTTTTTAATCACAAAGGACAGATCGTTTCTGTGAAAACAGGGACAAAAATGGCCCCTTGGAAATTAGACCAATGCTTTTTCAACACCATCATCATCATTGACTCATCAGCCCATTCTTTGGGAAGATACTAATGCATCTCTTTTGCATAATGAATTATTCGTGGTGAGGCAAAAGTAGTTTAAAGTTGTTTGTATGGAAAATAATACAATAATTAATCACTGATAATACAAGAATAAGCTATCTTTTGTGCACTCACAACTATAAACCTACTTTTGCCCCACCCTGTACATGCTTCATAGCTTAAAGGGACAGAGAAATTGTGCATAAATGAATACAAAATAAGATTGCACATAAGTTCCCATAGTTATTTATTTAGGCATTCAACAAATCTATTAAATGTCTACCACATGCCAACTTTGTCCTGAAGGTTAATGATATAAATTAAATAAGATATAGATAGGCACCAACCTCATAGAGTTTGCAATTCAATTGGAAGAACAAGACAAATCAGTAACTACCTTATAAAATTATAAGTACAATGTGAGAGGAATTCCCAAATACTAAGAGAGGCCATAGCTGGAACACCCAGCCAAATCTAAAGGGTCCAGAATAAATTCCATAGAGGAAGTGGCATGGAAGTTAAGACATGAAGGATAGGAATTCACCCGTGTGGAATTTATGGTAATGCTGATATATCCTAATCACCAGTGAGATTGTCTTTCAGCAAACCACTTCAAAGCACCTTTGGAAATTGGCAGCATCGTCTTGGCTTACCCACCCCCAGAAAAGATATTACTTAGCAAACCATGGGTTATAAATGCCTGATGCATCACTGTGATTATTACAGTACAGGTTTAAAACCGAATTGGGGTAACTTGAAAACAAGAAATTTACCTGAATCAAGAAATTAGATGAGTTTCATGAAATAAAAATGGAATCTTAACCAAGACTTAAAAACACTGGACAGTCCAACCTCAGAGAGAAGGCAGGGGTGGGGTAGGGTGGGTAAGAGATCAACCAAAGGACTTGTATGCATGCATATTAGCATAATCAATGGACACAGACAATAGGGTGGTGGGGACTTGTCCTGGGGGAAGAGAGTGGTGGGGCGGGGGTCAATTGGGGAAAAAGGAGACATATTTAATACTTTAAACAATAAATAAAAAAGTAGTTACTTTTGGTGTAAGGTGTATCCCATCATGCCTTACCCTCCATTGCAGTATTTTCAATATTAGCACTAATTCCAGTAATATAAATCACTGATCATTCCTATCACATTCAACTGTATTCCCAGCTTTCACATCTATTTGGCTCACACTGTATCTGAGATAGCTTAATGGTGGCCATCAAAAGTCATACAATACATTTGTTATAACATGCATCTCTTGTGTCCACAATATGCATACTGACAATTTATAATTTCTTATAATTCCCTGTGATATACTTCTCTGTTGAATCTTATGACTAAAGATGGCAGTTGAGAGATCTCTTACATGAGAACTTCCTAGGAATGGAGAACTTCCACTTTAAATGTTTGTAACTGGGACTCCCTTTACATTGGAACTCAGCTGGGACCATGGTTCAGTAAAAAATTATTGGCCGAAACCGGTTTGGCTCAGTGGATAGAGTGTCGGCCTGCGGACTGAAGGGTCCCAGGTTCAATTCTGGGCAAGGGCATGTTCCTTGGTTGCGGGCACATCCCCAGTAGGGGGTGTGCAGGAGGCAGCTGATCGATGTTTCTAGCTCTCTATCCCTCTTCCTTCCTCTCTGTAAAAAACTCAATAAAATATTTTTAAAAATTATTGATTATCTCTTGGACCACTCTTTAAGAAAAGAAAAAATATATTTTGTAATGTTTTAATATCACAAAAAAGTACTTGCTACTAGTGATAAAGTGAATTTGTAAGTATATATATTTAAGCACTCTATCACCATGTGGAATGTTTCTCGAACCACTCATTGTATATGGTATAGCTACATCTAGGAATGCATGCTCAAGATACTCCTGACACTAAATCGCTCAATGATAGAAACTGATTTCCAAAGGTGTTATCCAAAAAATTCATTTACAAGAAAACCAGGTATCTGTAGCAACTTCACCAGATAAGTCCTTTTAATAACTCTTCCTACTGTGGTGATCTTGGAGTGATTTACTATGTACATGACACAGTGTATTACTGCTCCTTTGCTGCATTAGCATTGCATTTTCAAAATGAAAACAAGTCTATTAAAACACACATCAAATGTATAAAGTAGGATGAAAACCTATGGTTTGGTCATGAGGTCCTGCTTTCAGATTAGGTCCCCAAACAGTATAAATTTAGAAGAAGAAGAAGAAAAAGATTTAAGAATATGATAAAAGGGGAAAACTCCAGGTTAATGTGTTAAGAGAATGAGCGTTTCAAATTTGATCTAGAGGGAATATAAGTCTCCCTGAGTACTAACCAGTTATGGTTTTTCTTTTCTGGTCTTCTTGCTTGAGGACAGAGATTGTGAAACCATACATTGAGGCTAATAATTTTTTGTCAAGGATAAATAGGTCTGACCCAGTTTCATATCGGCTTAAAATTTAGCCTACAGTATTTTATATTTCATCAGCTTACCTATTTTAATTGATTATTGTGATCTTTTTAAGTCATCCAATAAATATTATTCAGCAGCTAACCTGTGCTAAGTACTTTGCTAGTACTCAAGGAAGCATAAAAAAAAAAAAAACACAATTCACAACCATCCTATGAGATAGGCATTACTGTTACCTCTATTTAACAGATGTGGAGAGTGAGGCAAAAGTATGTTAAATGTCAGGGTCACACGTTAGTAAATGGCAGAACTGGTGGTTCGTTTGGGTCCTCTGAGAAGCAGACAGGAATACAAGATGAGATGTGCAAAAGATTTAAGGTGTTTGCCTGGGAGTGAAAGAAGGTAAAGAAGTTGGAGGAAGCTGGGAAAGTCAGACCATGAAACTGATCTGACCTTGTAGAGGGAGGGAGGGAGGGAGGAGGGAGGGAGGGAGGGAGGGAGGAGGGAGGGAGGGAGAGGGAAGGGGAAGGAAATTGGGTAGGGAAATTCTTAGACTGCTGTGCAGTTCTAGGACTTGATGGCAAGGCTGATCACATAGGAATAGGCCTGCCTGTGTATCCCCACCATGCCGGGTTGGGAAGAGAAGCTCAGGTGTTAATAAGGTGGTGGCTTCACCAGTTAGTTTTAGTCTCTGCATCAGGAAAGCTGAGATACCATTTCACTGGCATCAGAGCTGGGACCCCCAAACTGAAATCTTGTGCTAGAGTGAGCTTTGTACTCAATATATAGCTGCCCCCCCCCAAAAAAAAGCATATCTTTATATGTAGCAACTTTTATTCTTATACATAAATTCTGTCCATTTTGGGGGCCCACTTCTGTTTATATCACAGCTAGAATATCCAAGGCAAACATTATACTTTTCTTCCAGGAAAATAGGTAGAAATCACCCAGACTGGAAAATGGAATGAAATGAGGATGGGATCCTCTTGTGGCTTCAGCCATGACTCAGTATCCTCTCAGAGGGTAACAGCAGACAGATTCTTGCTCACCCCCAGGTGTGACAACATGGCTTTTTCATGAAGCTAACTGAACATCTGCTCCTGTTTTATTTTACTTTTATATATAAGTGAGATCATGTGACATTTGTCTTTCTTTTTCTAATGTACTTCACTTAGCATACTGCCTTCAAGGTCTATTCATGTTGTTACAAATGGCAAGATTTTATTATTTTTATGGCTAAATAACATTAATTATATACATATATGGAGATATATCACATTTTCAAATCTGTTCATTCATCAATATACACATAGGTGTTTCTAAATCTTGGCTATTGTAAATAATGCTGTATTGAGCACAGCAGTGCATATATCTTTTCAAGTTAGTGTGGTGTTTTTCTTAGTGTAAATACACAGAAGTGGAATTACTGGATTATATGGTAGTTCTTTTTTGAAGTTTTTGAAGAACCTCCATACTGTTTTCCACTGTGGTTGCACCAATTTATGTTCCAACAAACAGTGTATGAGGGTTCTCTTTTCTACACATGCTGCCCAACACTTGTTATTTCTTCTCTTTGTAATAACAAACATCCTAACAGGTGTGAGGTTTTTATTTGCATTTCCTTGATGACTGGTGATGTGAGCATCTTTTCATGTATCTGTTGGCCATCAGTAAGTCTTTTTTGGAAAAATATCCAGATATTCTGCCCATTTTTTATCATATTTTTGTGTGCTATTGAGTTGTATGAGTTCTTTATGTATTTTGGATATTAACCCCTTATTCAGTAGGTTGCCTTTTCATTTTTTTAATGGTTTCCTTTGCTGTGCAGAATTTTTTTTTTTAGTTTGATATAGTGCCACTTGTTTACTTTTTCTTTTTTGCCTTTGCTTTTGGTATCAAATCAAAAAATGTCATCGCCAAGACTGATGTCAAGGAGCTTACCACCTATGTTTTCTTTCAGGAGATTTATGGTTTTTGGTCTCATGTTCAAGTCTTTAATCCATTTTGAGCTCATTTTTGTGTATGGTATAAGATAAAGGTCCAGTTTTATTCTTTTGCATGTGGCTGTTCAGTTTTCACGGCACCATTTATGGAAAAGACTGTCTTTTTCCCATTGAATATTCTTGGCTCCTTTGTCATAAATCAATTGGCCTTATATGCATGGGTTTATTTCTGGGCTCTCTATTCTGTTCCTTTGATCTCTGTGTCTGTTTTTTTATGTCACTACCAAACTGTTTTGATTACAATAGCTTTGTAATCTAGTTTGAAATAAGGGAGTGTGATGCCTCTAGGTTTTTTCTTCTCAAGATTGCTTTCACTACTCAGAGTCCTTTGTAGTTCCATACAAATTTTAGGATTGGGTGTTCTATTTCTGTGAAAAATACCATTGGAATTTGATAGGGATGGCATTGAATCTGTAGATTGCTTTAGGTAGTATGGACATTTTAATAATGTTAAATTTTCCAATTCATAAGCATAAAATATATTTCCATTTATTTGTGTATTTTTCAGTTTCCTTCATTCATGTCTTATGGTTTCCAGTGTACAGGTCTTTCACATCTTTGGTTACATTTATTCCTAAATATTTTATTCTTTTTGATGCAATTGTAAATGGGACTTTTTCTTAATTTCTCTTTCTGATAGTTTATTGTGAATATATAGAAATAGAACATATTCTTGTATATTGATTCTTATCCTGCAACTTTATGGAATTCATTTTTTAGTTCTCACAATTTTTTGGTAGTCATCTTCTATATATAATATCTACGCTTTTTTGTTTCTGTTATTTGCATTAGGGGAAGAATGTCAATGAGATTAAGTGACTTAATCTAATGTCCTGCAAGTGGGGGCAGGATTTGAATTAAGTCTGTCTGACCTTAAGGTCATGGTCTTTCTCTTGAATTGTCCCTATACCAAATAGATACTGCTTGGCTTTTACAAGGTGCTTTTTCATGTACTGTTGCATTTGAACCATAATATGAACTTCCACTTTACAGGGGACTTAAAGAAGTGAAGTGACAGAAGGTCTATTGATTCTTTCCTCTCCCACCTTCATCTGCTATCTCTCCCCCACCCCATTTGATACTCCTCCCCCTTTTTCAGCCACCCTCACAAATGAGGTTATTTCAACAGGTTATCAACTTCCCACTGCAGTATGCAGACTTTCCTTTCTTCAGTTATTCTTCTCCATTCTTGTTTGACCCATTTGCTCATCCTGTCTTTATTCTCAGGCTCATTCTGTCATATTACTCCTCCAAAGCTTACACATGTCTCTGTCAGCAATGTCATGCCTTGAACCTGAGGGAAATCATAGCAGAGTATATTAAGGATTTATTGGGTCAAGCCTTTACAGACCATCCCCTGTCACCTCTGCGCAGCAGTCTTTGTCTTCATCCTCCAAAGTCTGGCGTCTCTCCTTCAGGGCTGGATTTCTTGCTTGGATTGGAGCAACTGCCTTGACATGTCCGTGTGTGTGTGTGTGTGTGTGTGTGTTTTGTGTGTGTTGTGTGTGTGTGTGTGTGTGTGTGTGTGTGTGTGTGTGTGTGTGTTTAGGGTTTTCTGAATTTTTAAATTCTTTTACTCCGATAAGTGAAACTGATTTTAAAATTACCATCCCCCCTAGGGGGAAAAGCTAGTGACAAAAGCAGGAAGAGAATTCATTCTGGCTTCACCCACCCTACAGTCTTTTACTATTACAGGTGCCCCAGGGAAATAGAGAAGTCTTCTCATTCTGTGTGTCCCAAAGTACTGAAATATTTATGGGGCATTACTTGGCTCTTTTGGAATTTCTCTATTTCTGATGCTATCATACCACATATTTTCTGGACTTTTTTTCCTTTCAAGTATTCACATATAAGATACAACTTTGCAATTCTTAATCTTAGCAGCTGATTATATTTTTGAAGCCCACAAGCACCATTTGCAAAGAAAATGTAAGTCTTAAATCATTCATTATTAATTAGAAAACAGCAGAAGTGAATGAGAATAAATATTACTTGTTTTATGCTTATGATGTGGTGTTCTTTTTTTTTTAATTGCGAAGCACATTTACTTTTATCTAGAGGTATAAAGATTCACCAATCTAGCTTCTAAGGGTAGAGGGCAGGTTTTATGATGAGCTCTTTCAATAAATATATATCATGATAGATTTTTGGAAGGAATGTTAGTGATATTTCTAGTTCAAATTTCTCATGCATTCAACTTCACAAAATTATGTAGAAGGAAAAAATGTAAATCTTGACTTAATTTATTAGTTATACTTTGGAGGTTTTTATTTATAAATTGGTAAAAATAAAATAAACTTATCCATCCCTCAAATCCATCTTAGTACAGAATCAGAATTGAGGATGACTTTCTGTCTCCTGAATATCTCCTAAATATATCCATAGGTATCCTTCTCATTTGAAATCCAAACAATGAAAAAAAAGTGAAACAATAACTAAAAACAAAAAATATAGTATGTTAGGTATTGTTTGCCAAAAATATTTAATGTCTTTGATAAAAAAGTAAAAGAAGTGATAATACCCAATGTATGTGCTGATCAAAGCCTAAATATGAACATTCAATAGAACAAAAGTGATAAGAAAAATTTGAATTTGGCATTAGATTATCAATAATGCTTATTGGTTGTACTATGGGTATACCTATTGAAAGATAAATCCTAATTTCATCCTGATATATAGGAATGCCTATTTCCAAGAGAGATCTAAATTATATAAATTGGCCTCCTTATAACCAAGGGACCTAAGCACAAATCTTTGTTAAAATAAAAGAGTGGGGAGTATTGTTAGCAGCCTTAAAAATTATCCAAGAAAAATATGAAACACAAAGGTCCCCTTTGCTTCAGAATCCTCTCTACTGGATGTTTCAGGTTAATAGATTCAGGGCAGGAACAAACAAGGTAAGTAAATAAACAAACAAGAATGGATAACATACTTTCAGCAGCTGGAATAGATTTACATCTTGGTGTGTTTGTGGCATCAGTTCCTGTAAGTGCCCCTACCTTCTTCAGAAGCAGACAAAAGTGTTAACAACACAATTCAGAAGTATTTGACATGGATAAAATACTAGGTATACCAGTTAATAATGAGGATTTTTTTCAATAGATGGAGTTACACTTATGTTGATATATATGTGATTTAATATGTATGCTATTTTGTTGTATTGACAACAAGCTTCAAAACTTCATATGTCAAATTTTCTGAAGGTGTTAACATCATAGATATTTTAACACTTAAAAATGAATTTTGTGCCAAAAAAAGCATTTTCAGGAAGTTTTAATTCATTATTTTAAAGAAAAGTGCTGCTGAAAGTCATCATATACTTCGGGAAACTTATGGCGAACATGCTCCATCTCAAGATACTTGTGAATGCTGGTTTAAACACTTTAAAAGTGATGATTTCGATGTGAAAGACAAAGTAAGTCCAGGTCAACCAAAAAAATTTGAAGACCAACTATTACAAGCATTAATGAATGAAGATGCATGTCAAATTCAAAAACAACTTGCAGAAAGATTAAACGTTGCTCAGCAAACAATTTCTGATGGTTTACAAGCAAGGGGAAAGATTTTAAAGGAAGGAAAATGGGTGCCACATCAACTGAACAAAAGACAAATAAGCCAAAAAGTCAACAATAAAATGTTGCTTCAATGGCACAAAAGAAAGTCTTTTTTGCATCGAATTGTGACTGGCAATGAAAAGTGGATTTATTTTTAAAATCCCAAATGCACAAAATCATGGGTTGATCCAGGTCAACCATCAACATTGACTGCAAGGCCAAATCGCTTTGGAAAGAAGACAATGCTCTGCGTTTGGTGGGATCAGGAAGGTGTGGTGTATTATGAGCTTCTAAAACCAGGTGAAACCGTTAATACTGATCACTACCGACAACAAATAATCAATTTGAACCAAGCTTTGATTGGGAAACGACCAGAATGGGCCAGAAGGCATAGCAAAGTAATTCTGCTTCATGATGATGCACCATTGCACACTTCAAAACCAGATAAAGACACATTAAAAGATCTTGCCTGGGAAGTATTAACCCACCTGCTGTATTCACCAGACCTTGCTCCTTCAGATTACCATTTGTTCTGATCGATGGCACACACACTTTCTGAGCAGCACTTCAAAACGTACGAAGAAGTGGAAAATTGGGTCTCTGGCTTGTCTCAAAACAAGAAAAGTTCTATTGGGACGGTATCCACAAATTACCTGAAAGATGGGGGAAATGTGTAGCTAGCGATGGACATTACTTTGAGTAAAGCACTTTTGATGTTTCTCTCGAAATTACCATGTTTTCTTTGATTACAAAATCCAGCATTATTAATCAATATACCTAGTATATGAGAGTAGAGGTTGGAGGTTAGGAATAAAGCTCCAGGGTGCACCTGGGGCTCAATTTCAACACAATAAAAATCATCATGTGACCCAACAGAGAATCATTTGACTTTATCCACACTGAAACCCAACTAGATCAACTAGATTCCACTGTACATACACAGAGTGGGGCAGGGGGTGGGGGTGGGGGGTGCAAGAAAATCCCAGCAACCTACTAGGACAGATCACTGTGCCCTGTGTTTTCCATTCTCCTTTGTACATGCGTCTTAATATGCTTCCTTGTCTCTTTTTGTCCTGCTCTCTCATGTCACTTTCTTTTATATGTCTTTCTTTCACTCTACTTTGGTGTCTAATTTGCTACTGAAGTTTATGGTTTTGTGTTTTTTTAATCATTGTCTTTTTTCTCTTATTACTTATCATTCTTATTATTGTTGTTCAGAGCTTTATGCTTCTTTTCCTTAATTTCCAAAATCTAAAAATGCTTCCTATCAAAGTCAAAATAATTTTTATTTGTATGAAAACAGTTTGTGTGTGTGGTTGTGAGTGTGTATATCCCACCAAAGAAGGGACAAAAGCCATTTTTCTCATTATAGAACAAGAAAGGTATTAAGCACTCTTATATTAGTAACACCGGATAATGGGTAAATTTGCAAAATTAGTTATTGCCTGCTTTACAAAACTTTGGAGTTTTATTTTATTTAGTAAAATAAATATTATTAGCATTTCTTTCTTTGCCTCCACAATTATAGTTTTTTAAAAATACCAGCTATGGCTGCTGACATTGCCTACTTTGCTCTAATTAAGTCATGAGGTCAAAATAATACCTTCTACAAAGCCTGAATGTAGGACACTTACTAGTATTCATATGTTTAGTCTGTGGATGCCTAACAGCTGAAGACCTCCAGGGACACAGGAAAGGAAGTTAGGTTTATGAGCTTGCTGCAAGGAAGGAGAGTACATACCATGAGGACCTGGCAGGAACATCATAGGGTTTGAACTGATACTGGGTTGTTAGGGGAAGAGTTTAAAGAAGTGAAGGTTTGTTCTGGATTGTGTGCTGATGGGAAATAGATACAATGTGATGGTTCAGTGTCTTAGTACTTCTTCCTATGAGATGAGGAAGGAGGAGCTGCTACATGGGTGGAGGGGTGGGGGTTCTGTCATTGGGAAAGAGGCAGTCTGCACTCATGTTAGCCAGAAGAGGGCGCTGTTTGGCTATTTTTTATTTTTATTTTATTTTATTTTGTTAGTTATCTTTGTGTTCACATAGAGTTGTGTTTAGATGTGAAGTTACCTTTTTGGTCTTGTTTCACCAAGATCATGGAGTGACCCTGCTTGATTACTGCTGGTATTCTGCGGAATCTTGCTTTTTCCACAGCCTAGCTGTCATTTGCAGGCTGCCAACTATCAGATCCTTTTTCTTTCTTACTCAGGTCCCAGAATAAATGAGAAGTAATCAATTAGTCGATCCATATAAATGGCCACCATGCCCAGTACTGAGCTAAACTATAGAAACACCATATGGAGAAATACTTACTAATACACCAGCAGTAAAAAGTAATGTAAAAGAACATAAAGGAACTAGAGAATACTTAACCAAGATTTGAAACTTAAGTTAATATTCTGTCAGTCATCAATCTATGCCATGGTAATTTTTGGTAAAGCTATTCATCAAATTTCATAGTTTTAAGAAATTTTACATTTAGAAAATTAATTTTTATAAATAACCCATTGAATAGGTCTTCCTGCTAGCTATACTCAAGACCCTTTGTTATTTGAATAGTTGATAAGGGCTTTCCCCTCCCTAATTACCAATTAGAGATACTGATTGTCTATTTTTTTCTTGTGCAGCGGCTGATGATTGTATAGTCTTTGATTATTTATGTTTAGTGTTCTACACTTTAAAAATAGAAAATCATTCAAAAGAAATTTAACGTGAGAAAAAAGTCTAAATTGGTAGAATGAGTTGACAGGCTCACTCCAGTGTTTGGTGGCTGCTTAAATATTCCCATTTTATGCATATTAGAAATGTATTGGGCTGGCCCTGGTAAAAGCAAAGTGTGTAGGGAGTTTTGGCTTTCCCCTACATTAATTCCAACACTAACTTTTTCATCACTTGATTCTGATAGGACTGACCTGAGTATTTGATGTCACTTGCAACCACAGAGTGACATTTTCTAGCCATCATTTAGGTATCTTTTTAAATGGGAAGTTGAGGGATTTATTTTTATAAGGTTGTTATCAGAAAATTGCATGGACTGCCTTTCTCTGTTAGGGGGAGTGAGGTATCCAATAGTGGAAGTGGGTTTCTTGGGGTGCTGCTGGAATAAAGATTTCCAGAGGACCCCACAGGAGAATGAGAGGTAGTATAAAGCTTTACTTGTGTTAAGATATATCCCTTGGTTTGCAAAGTCCCAGTTACCTTAAACAAGTCCTGGAAAATGTTGGGGAATCAGTTGGGGAATCAGCAGAACTAAAAGCAAAGTCCAGAATTTCTGTTCCATGGTATTGCTGAGTCCCGCAGAGCATCAGGCTAGTTGTAATCTACTAGTCCATTGAGTGGAGTCCATGTGACCATGAGCCATGTAAGTGAATGCAGGGGGTACAAGAAAGCCAGGAGCATAAGAGGGCCAAGAGAGGGAACTCCCTTTGTAGAGGGCCAAGAGAGGGTACTCCCTTTGTTTAGGAGTTTATATATCTCCTATTTTGCACTTTTGCAGTGGCCACACCTATTCCAGCCAAAGATCTGCTTCCAGGTATGACTGAAAATCACCTTTCCTACATCATTCAACCTTACCAGGCATGTGTCTATTGTCCAGTCCCTTCTCCCAGCTATCTGCAGGGTACAGACCTGGGGAGTGTTAAACTGCAGCTTCCTGGCAAAGCTGCACAAATGGCATGCCCATATTTTATAGTCTTCCCTTTATTCCTTTCATGTTAAGTAATTAATAACTGGGATAATTACAATGGTATGATTGTGACATATGGGGATGTTTTATTTTCCGTTGCAAAGAATATAATCTCTAAGAAAGATATGCTTTGTTTTATTTTGAGAAAAATGAATTACCTTTAGGTGTAAAAATCATAGCAAAAAATAATTCAAGTGCCCATCAACCGGTGAATAGATAAGCAAAATATGGTATAGTTGTACAATATCAGTAATATAAGGGAACCAAATATGGATATGTGCTACAGTGCATGAACCTCAGTAATATCCTGAGTGAAAGAAGTCAAAAAAACAAAAGTCACATATATAAGTCCATTTATATGATACACCCCAAAAAGACCAACCTTTAGACAGAGAAAGCCCTGGGTCTGGGGGTACAGGAACAAATGAGCCTGGAGGTGATGGAAATACTCAAAAACTGGATTATGGTGGTGGTTACATAGCTCTACAAGTTTACTATGAATCATTGAATTGTGTACTTAAAATGAGTTAATTATATGATCTGCAAATTTATATTTCAATACATTATACCTCTATTTTTTAAAAGTCATGGCCTCTGAATATATATGTAATACATACTTTTGTGGTTATCTTTTTATATGTTATGTTATTAGTCTTATTAAAATATATATGTTTGTATACATGTATCGTGTATACATACATATGCACCATCTATTCAGATCAAGCTATGAAATATTTCGAGCATGCTATAGGTTCCCTCATGACCCTTTCTAGTCAATACCCCTAGGGGTAACCACTATTTTGACCTATAGCCCCATAAATTAGTTTTGCCTATTCTTGAAATGCATAAATATTGAATCATTTGATGTATATCTTTTGGATCTGTTCTTTTTCATTCGGCATACTATCTGTGAGATCCACTCATGCTTGAGTGTTCTTATTTATTAATTTGTAAAATTCCATTTTATTAATGGGCCTCACTTTCTTATTGGTGGACATTAAAATTATTTCTAGTTTAGAGCTCTTAGGAATAAAACTACTATGAAAGTACATGTACATATTTTTGTGGACCTAGACATACATTTTTTTGTGGATATATACCCAAATGTATAACATTGGGGTTACAGAGTAGATATATGTGACAGTTTTTCAGGTCAATCAATGTGTATGCCTATGAGCAATGGATGAAAATTTCAGTTCTTCTACATTGCTAGTATTGTTTATATTATCCATTCTAGTGGAAGTATAATGGTATCTACCTATGTTTACAGTTTTCATTTACCTAGTGAATATTGAGGTTGAATACCCTTTAATATGTTTTTTGATCATTTGGATATTATCTCTAGTAAAGTACTTACTTTAGCATTTTTGTCTTATTTTTAATTGGATTATTTGCCTTTCTCTTATTGATTTATGGGCATTTTAGTATGTTCTGGATAGGAGTCCTTTGCCATGTACATCTATTGAAAATATCTTTATCAATCAGTAGCTTTCATATTTTGCTCTTTTAATGGTGACTTTTTATAAACAGAAATTCTTAATTTTGAGGAAATTTATCAATTTTTTACTCTTAAAGGAAAATGTATAAATTGGTAAATGTGTACAGCTGCACAACTGTCACCACAATCCAGTATTTTTAGGGCTGCTTAGAAAATCATTGTTTGTCCCAGCGCCTATATAAAGTAATATTTTAATAAATTTCTTACTGGAAAATTATCATCCTTGTGCTTCTTCTTGACATGGTAAAAGCTCCTACTCATCCCAAGCATGTTCTTTTGTAATGCATATCATACTATATAATAACCCTTTTCTTATTTAACTGTCCCACTGTGAAATTCTTATTTGGAGTTTAAGAGCCTAGATTTAGGAATCAGTCAAATCCCAGTTCTGCCATTTAATGGGCTTTTCTGGGCCTCAATGTCCTCAACTATAACAAGGTTATTTTTTAAACATATGTGAGATAATGTTTGTACAATGCTTAGAGCTGGGTGCATAGTAATGATTCAATATATGTTGTTGATGATGAGGAGGAGGAGGAGGAGGATGATTTGGTCTTCAAATCAAGGCTAATTCTTGTCCTCTAGCATCTAACAAGTAGGTATTTGACTCAGCTTTCCCACAAGCCAATTTCTCTTACAAATCACTTACGTTTTAATCATTTGGTAGTAATTTGATTTTTTAAATGTGTTTGCATTCCAACAAATGAAGTTGCTATTCATTATTTGTCCAAATTTATAGCAGTCTTCCAAACACTTAACTGTATTTTTCTCTTTTTAGCAAATACTTATGTAGATTTGGAGAGTAATTCATTCAAGTTTAATGAATTAAACTTAGCCCATTATTGTCAGTCTCAAATATTTCTTTGTTTTTTATGAGTGAAAAAGATATTTTAGAACCTTTAAAAATCACTTTGATTTCATCCTGGAAAGAATAGGGCAACACATGTCAAATCATTTTGAGAACATACATTTTAGATAGTTTTCTTTTAGGTGTGATGGTGACAAGCCATAATATTATTAAATAAATTTTTACTGAACTGAAATTTCTGGGCTCAGTTTCAATGTTTTGTTTAATATTATTGCCTCCATCTTTCTTCTAACAAGGCTCAATTAAGATGTTTGTTATCCTTGCAAATTGCACTCTGGGTGTTTTACTATCCTTGGCATTTACTCTGCTGAGGTTTTCCCAATGGCGCACACTTGTGTGGATTTATTACTGACCTTCGTTGTTCTTAAAGAGGCCCTCGGTCTTGTCCTCCATAATCTAGTAAGCTGTAATTTCACAATCCTTAGAGGGTCACCCTAACACAATGTTGGGTACATTTCTGAATATTGTAATTTCAGGTGCTTTCAACATGCAAAGTAGCAAATTGATAGACATGGAGATTTCTGACAGCTTCTTTCCCAGAGTGAGTGGCACTCCTGCCTGGGACCATGGTTCCATGTGAGAAAACACGTTCTCGGCTGTTGGCTGGAGGAGCTGTCCTGTGGGCTGCGGGTGTAATGGGGAAGGCGTAATCAGCGCTAGGCTGGCACGCAGACTCAGGGTCACCAAGCGGCTCTTTCCAGGAGCAAAATGCAATTGCCAAGAGAATATTTGCTGAGATTCTGACAGGTGCCATTCAGATACGACAAACTCGCCTTCCAATTTTAGTTTGGTTTTACTAATTCTGGAGAACGATAGAACGTTGTTGTTTTTTTCAAAGGTCAAAACAATTTTAAACAAGGGCAGGCACGATCCTGCTGTAAAAATGCAGCAATCTAGTGTGTGTTAAGTCTGGTTAGGAGATGCGCGAAGTGTTATGTTTGCCTCTTGTGAAAGGGCACTTTCATCAAAAGACTGATGGCAAGATGCGCTTTGAATTTGTTGTTCTATTTCTCCTGCATCTGCATGAAATTGTGTCTTTGAAACCATATATTACTGAAATGAGCAATGCTGGGGAGAAACACATGCTCTGAAATAAACAGAAAAATACAGCTGCAGAACTTGTAACAGTCTCATGGCGGTCATCCATAGGAGGTGCTGAGCACTAGAGATTTGTAGGGATTTGGTGGTGGGGATTGTTTTCCCTGTTACAACATTCGTGTCTTTCCTTAACTGTATATTTCCTTAGGTGGGTAATGACAGTTAGAGGAAAAGCCAATGTCTGCTTTTCAAACGTAGCATGAAAATAAAGTTTAAAAGTACGTATAAAACACAGTGGTGCTGAGACAGACTTCTCCAGCATCACTTTCACCAATGGAATAAAAACCATCCTCTCCTGTAGCTTGAGCACTCACTCCGGCCCTCTCAACTCTAAAGAAAAGAGAGTATTTGGGGAAGTGGTCTGCATTTCCTTGGTTCAGCGGCTGGACTTCCGCTCTTCTCTAGAGCTCATAGCTGGACACACACCAGCCCTTCCCAAGCCCAGTGTGCAGAGTGCAGCCACTCCATGAGCAAAAGAAATGATAGGCAAGGCTTTGCACATGATCACTCTCCATGGCTCATGTAGTACAAATGGGTGTAGGTTTTTAGCTAAAATCCAAAATGCTAAAAAAAAAAAAAAAGGACCAGATTGAGATGGGAGCCTCAGGACTATTCCATGTACTTGAATTGGGTTTGAGATACTCAAGGGGAGTTGAACCTACACGTCTGAATTGCAGAGGTGAGAGCTGGATCCAGTGCAAACCAAGCAAGTTGTGTGCCCTTTGGGGGTCTGGGTACCCATGAGGTTGCACATGAGAACCTTGGACTGCACCAGCATCTAATTGTTGGAGTGAAAAATGCTAAGACCACTTGAAACAGAAACAGCAGCCAGTTAGTAGGAGGAACAAGGACGAGTTCTTGTGACATAAGTTAAGTGTAAAGATTGTTAGAGGGAAGGACTGCTGAGCATAAAATGCTGGGGTGCTCTGGTAAAATGCAGAGTGCAGGATGTCTGCTGGTTCTAATGAGATGGGGGGGGCGGGTGGTGATCCCATGATGGCTGTCTTAACAGAGTGATTGGAGGAGAATCCACATAGAGGTGAGGCAAAGAGAGCATGAGTTGAGGAAATAAAAACATCCAGTACAGACAACTCTTTTGAGAATGTTTGCTTCTTAGGGAGGAAATAGGGTGAGGACTGGAAGGGGAAGAGGCATTGAAGGAGTTTGGTTTAGTTTGTTTTTTGTTGTGTTTTTTGTTTGTTTTTTTCCAAATCAGGTTTAAATGCCAGTGGGGAGAATCCCAGAAGGTTACTCTCCAGAGGTAGAAAGAGTAAACTATAGTATTAGCTCCTGAGAAGGTGGGCAACAGTGGACACTGGTAAGACCAAAGAGACACCAGAGATGGGGAGAAACCTCCCAGGAAGGGACAGGTGAGGATGGTACCTCTGTAGACAGGTTTGTAGCCAGCTGAGGGGTTTCTCTCTGATGTCCTCTGTTTCTGTGTGGAAGAAAAATGAGTTCAGTTGTTGAAAAGGGAGCATGGACCTCCTCAGATCACAAACACAGGTGGATGCATGTATTTTGACAAAGGCAGATGGTAAGTTCAGTTGAAGATGGTTGAGAATGAGGCACCATCAAATGCAGAAACAGTGAAGTGTTAGAAATGCAGGCCTGGATGGGGCTGGACTTGTGTGGCATTCTCATTACCGCAGATGTGTGCAGACGCCATGGGGTTGAATACATACAGTCATTTAATAAATATAAGATGAATGATAATGAGGAAGCTCGTAGCTTCAGAGAATGTCAGGATCAAGTGAAGTGGCTCCCAGCCTCTGCATGCTCACAGTCTTGGAGGCAGACATTTGAACAGGCAGTGACAACACAGCATTATAAGGGCTCTCAGAGGCAGGTTGAGGCTTTATAAACATTCCTGTGGAAGTGCACACACCCCGCCTTTGCTGGTGAGATTCTGAGAAAGCTTGAATGGGAAAACAATG
Organism: Corynorhinus townsendii; assembly: GCA_026230045.1. NCBI lineage: Eukaryota > Metazoa > Chordata > Mammalia > Chiroptera > Vespertilionidae > Corynorhinus > Corynorhinus townsendii. The sequence goes on from JAPDVU010000004.1 coordinate 137,245,567, forward strand.
TGTTTTTATGTGGAGAAGAAATAGTAACAAACCCAGCAAAGGAAAGGGAAGTGTATTTCTAGTTATGGGAACAAATGTGAGTAATATTGCTACGGGATGTGAAATTTGTAGAAAATAAGGATGCACAAACCCATTGGCTCAATTCTGAATACATAGGCAGTAGCAAAGCCAGAAGCAGATTGTCAAAGTCAAGGCCCTAATGTCAAGAAGGAGCCCAGGAGAAGAGGAAATGAAGCATGAAGATGATGATGGAGGAAGAAGTAGTATTCAGACCTCCCACTCCCCTTTCAGGGCTCACTTCCACCATTAAGCCTCCACTCACTGGAATGTGCCAAGTCTGGGAGTCTTCCTGGGAAGAGGCAGCATTTCTGGGCTCCATGCCGCAGCAGCAGGTGTCTGGACCAGGTGGTGCTGAGCTCCAGGCTTCCTGTCTACATTTAGAATTATGTCGTGAGAGTCTGCAGGCTTTTCTCCATTTGCCCTGTGGGGCTGTAAGATGTAGGTTATGCTGGAGATGTAACTGCTACCCTAACAGGACTGAGTACAGACTGGGCACATCTGTCTTTGTAAAGTCTCTGATTATGAGCTAGGCTTTAACAAAATATTGATTCACCCCCTTTACATGCGTTATGCCACAGGCCTCTGAAATCTCCTAGGAACCTATATTGGCCTTTATTATACATTAACCCAACCCTAAAAGACACAGAGAATAGAGGCTAGAACCCAGGAAGTTTAATGTCCCCACAGGTGGATGAAAAACTAAATAAAAATGTCAACAGATACATTCAGGAGACTTTTGTTTGTTTAAACTGATGTTTGGCTGCATTTGTAAGTATAATAGAGTGCATACAACCTTATGTTTACTTCTCATTTTGGTAAATTGTCTTCAGGCCATAATTCTGAACATTGAAAATAACTCCTCAGCATGACAGATACAGCAGGTGTAGAAAATTGTAAGCATTGACTGTCAGCTTGACCAGGGTCTCCCAGAACATAGGGAGCCTGGGAATGCTTAGAATATGAACCCCCTTCTCTGCAGACCTATTAGTTTTGCCAGCCACTGGAGTGGGCACCAGGCTGGATCTGACCCTCGCTCCTGCTCCCTCAAGTCAATCTGCATAACCGTAGCCTATGACAAACTGTCAAAACAAGTCCCTGATTTACCTTTTTGTGTATAAAAGCTACTGTAAGATACAAGTAGATTATTAAGCATCCTAAAAAAACAGATTTGGAATTCAAGTTTGATTCTGATGCTGCTAAGAGCAGAACAGGGAAATGATATAAAGCCAAGGTCTGATACAAGTTTGCAGTTAAAAGTATGCTAATGGATGAAGGCTACAGATACATGCTATTATAATCACCAACACTGACTGCAAGGCTGTGGTCAGACAGTTACATCGGTGGCATAATTGCTGTAACTTTTCACAGACAAATGCAGTCTCTTTTGTATCACCTGAGAGCAGGAGAAACTGTGCTTAGGTAGGAAAGAGTTGCCCCAGGTCAGTGGTCGGCAAACTCATTAGTCAGCAGAGCCAAATATCAACAGTTCAACAATTGAAATTTCTTTTGAGAGCCACATTTTTTAAACTTAAACTTCTTCTAATGCCACATCTTCAAAGTAGACTCGCCCAGGCCGTAGTATTTTGTGGAAGAGCCACACTCAAGGGGCCAAAGAGCCGCATGTGGCTTGTGAGCCGCAGTTTGCCGACCACGGCCCCAGGTGAAATCAACTATCAACTGATAGAGCAAAGAATAGTGAAAGTAAAAACCAAATAAATACAAAATCAAATTTAAAAATCCCCAAACACCAGGAGTCACGCTGTGTGCATGATTCTCCCCTGCCCCCTTTTCTTTTTTATTTCTTTGGATTGGAAAAAAGGAAATAGAAATAACAATTTGCACTCATGTAATGAAAAATATTTGTTGAACACTTAATATGGACAAGGCTATTTATCAGTAAGCAGAAACCAAAGCTGGGCCTTAATGGGGGGAATACAAAAATAAAACTATAAGCAAAATAGTACGTAATATATCTGACAATAAGAAATGCTAAGAAGTAAATAGAGCAGAGTAGGGCCCAAGGAGGAAAGGTAGGTAGGTATGTGAAGAAAAAGCCACTCTAATCAGCTGGCATTTGAGCAACATCTGAGGGAGACAGTGAGGGGTCTGGTGGATATCAGGAGAAAAGGATTTTAAGTGGAAAAGAATATCCTCTGCACAGCCCTTTGCGGGGAGTGTGTTGGGTGTTTGAGAAAGAGAGGTGGCAGAGTGGCTAGCATGGATTGAGCAAAGGGAGCAGGGGGTGTGAGTGGGCATGGGTGCAGATCACAGGGAACATGCTAAAGACTTCTGCTCCTGCTCCTACTGAGATGGGCAGCCAGTAGAGGGTGAGAGAAGCTGATACCCTCTGACTAGCACTTGAAGTCCCTCTAGTCTAGACCTACAGACCTGGAAACAGGAGACCATTTTGTGCAGTCATATTGGTTCAGCCATCAGTTCCCTCCAGCAGCTGCCTGTCATCCATTCAGTCCACTAATAGAGAGCATCCCAGACCTGGGACCAAGTGAGGGAATAGAGAGACTACACAGATGAGTAAGCTGAGTCCCTGTCCCCAAACAGCACATGGTCCAGACTGGAAGACACATTGAAGGGGCACACGGAGGGTATCAGGGAATCCTACAAAAGGACCCATCACAAGGTCAAGAATTCACCTCTGCAATCAATCATTCACCTGTCCCCCGTCTGCCCTGCCTGAATTGGGCTACAAGCAGTAAGAACACAGGGACCTTTTTGGTTTATCACTGTATGTATGCCCCCTGCACACAGCACATAACAGGCCACTGATAAATTTTTGTTGTTTCTTTTTTTGTTATTGGTAATCTTCGCCCAAGGATATTTTTCCATTGATTTTTAGAGAGAGTGGAAGGGAGGAAAGAGGGAAAGAGGGTGAGAAATATTGATGTGAGAGAGACTCACTGATTGGTTGCCTTCCACACGCGCCCCAACCTGAACTGGGCTAGGAGTGAATCTGCAACCCACGTACGTGCCCATGACCAGGAATCAAACCTGGGACCTTCCGATGCTTGGGCTGATGTTCTAATCACTGAGCCACACTGGCTAGGGAAAATTTTTGTTATTTCTTGAAGTAAAGCACATGTCACTTAGTCTGGCTTGGGTAGTGGGGAGAGAGTAAAGCCAGCATCAGAAAGACTCCCGGAGAATGAGACCCTGGATATTGAGGTACCTACAGAGATGCACCCATGGGGGCAGCATGAGCCAGGACTTGGAGATATGGGCAAGTCTGAGGTCTTCCGGGTACTAGGACCAGTTAGCTCTATGTGTCTGGAGATTGGGATGCGGGTCAGCAGGAGGTAAGGTCCATCCATAGATAGAACCCGAATTATAAAGCGCTGTGGAGTGAGATTTGATATTGAGGCAGCAAAGAGCTACTGAAGAGTTTGAGCAAACTCCTCCTGGCTGAGTGAAACAATGAGTTCGAAGAGACACACCTAGAAAGAGGAGACCAGTGGAGACAAGGTGGCATTCCAGACTGCAGGGAGTAATGAGGCCATGCCATGTTGGCAGGGAGGAGGGGCTGAACCAGAGTCATGGGCAGATATTGAGGAGGAAGAGTGAGGCAGTAAAGGATTGGCAAGGAGGAATGTGCAGTGACTATATTCCATCCCCAAAGATGGGGAAATGTTCAGCCTTCTACTGAGAGGCAAAGCAGGTCTGGAGGGAGGGTAATGCATTTCAAGTGGACATAAGGTGCGACTTGTATCAAAGATTCAGTGATAAACTCGTAACTGTTTTGGAGATTTGTACAATATTGATAGGCAAAAACAATGATCATTTGTAAGTTCAGCAAATATTGTGTCAAGCAAAGAGCAGGGGACGTAATCGTCATGGGAACACTCACATTTTCCTATCCAAACAAAACCAAATCATTGCTCTCATGGAGCATACATTCAGCTAGAGAGAACAAATAGTAAACAAGGGAGGAAGCAACAGAATGACAAATAGTGGTAATAGAATAACCACATAAAACAGGGTGCTCTGAAAGAGAATAACAGTAGGGTTGTCCAGGACATCACCTCTGAGCAGATGACATTTAAGTTGGAGCCTGAAGAACATAAAGCTTGACAAGAGAAGGGGTGACGGGTTCCACATGGAGATAACAGGACAAAACCATGAAATGAACAAGAGGTTAACAAGAGAGGAGTTTATTCTTCATAAAAAGCAGGACAGTGTTTCCAGACAGGTTGTAAATAAAATTAGCAACCAAGATAGGAGAGGTAGGTGGTTTTGCTAAGGTTTGGAGTTAACTTCATAATAGGTATCTTGATAAAATTACTCATCCAGAGCTCCAAGGCAACAGTAACCAAAAAGTGTATCTGAATATTGTGACTAAAAAAAAGTGACTAATTGACATAATGTGAAGCTCTTTAAAGAATCTCATTTAATATCCGCAGGTTTATCAGTAAATTAATCAGCGGACTAATATAGCAAGTTTTAGTTAAATACTTATAAGAAGTTTATTCTGGGCTTTGGCGTTTAGTTCTTTCACTGTCATGAAAAAAAAAAAAAAGAATAAGGGCAAAATTTAGAAGTTTTGCTGTTTAAATAGTATCTGTTTTACCACTTGAAAAATTTGACACTTAATATCATTTTTGAATTTTTTACATCTTCCTGCTCTTCTGTGAGGTTGGAAGACTTAGAATTGGTGCCACTTTTATTAACTGCTGTCCCATTGAGAAAAGCTTTAGCACCTTGGTTCCCTGGGAGAAGGGCCAGGTAAAGGATGGATAGCATATGGCTATGCTGGTCTGGTGTCCCAGGAACAAGAATGAGGTTCTGCCCCCACTGAATGGCAGGCATGGGATGTGACCTCAGGTTGCGTGTTACATGCACAATGTCTTGCTCTGCTGGTAAAAAGTGGTGCATTTTTCAGACCCCTGCAATAATGTTAACATGAAAACAATTTAAAAAACAATTTTTTAATAAAAAAAAAAAGATAGGCTACAGAGGACGGCAACTTGAAATCAGGAAATAAATATTCCACCCGGCTGGTGTTGTTCAGTGGTTGAGCATGGACCCATGAACCAGGAAGTCATGCTTGGATTCCCTGTCAGGCACATGTCTGGATTGCGGGCTTGATCCACAGTAGGGGGCATGCAGGAGGCAACTGATCAAGTATTGTCTGTCATCATTGATGTTTCTATCTCTCTCCCTTTCCCTTCCTCTCTCTGAAATCAATAAAAACTATTTTTTTAAGAAAGATTACAAAGCCAAGTAAAAAAAAGTGCATGAAAAAGTATCTTTAAATTCTTTAAAATGTATAATTGAGCATGCGTGAAAGTGAGGAAGATCCTCAGGGACCTGAAAGAAGCAAAACCACGGACCAACAGCATAACTGAAGGCTAAAGCCAGAGCTGGCCTTATGGTTCTTGCCATGCTCTATAGCCCACAGCTTCCATTCCCATGACTGTAGGGAATGAAGGGGCCATGCTGAGTGATGAGATGGATCACATATCCCTTCATAGAAAGCACAATCCAAAGGTCTAGATTCTCAGTTGGGAGGAGTGAGGTTACTGAAAACCCACCCTGCAAAAGAAGATGGCAAAGGAATTTTGACTGTCTGGACCTTGGCTTGGAGTAAAGAGAAAAAGAAAGGATTTATGCCTTGAAGTTATTTAACAAAAAGTCAGTTCACACTATTTGCATGGTTGGAGGAAAATTTAAACCAAGAAAAAAAGTAGAGGCCCAGGTATCTAAAAAAAGCAAATGCAAATTATCTAAGAGGAACACAACTTTAAGCAGGCCTCAAAGAATTCCCACAGATGCATTTCTAAGGACATGATCTCAAAGGAAAAATAATCATGAAATGTATAGGGAAATGAGGTACCATAATTTTAAGTCAATAGAAATAACTCATTGCATTTCAGTCCTGTAGAAATTTAAGATATTGAAATTATTGGATGAGATTATTTTTAAAGGTGAAAATAAAAATATAATTAAGGAAGACACTATCATAAATAATGAGCAGCATTTGAAAAATAAAAAGTTATAAAAATCACAATGTAATGGATAAAATTAAAGGCTGACATGAGAATAGTGAAATGGAAAATAGATCCTGAAAAAATTTGCGAGAAATCTACCCAGTGAGACACAGAGTTGTTAAATATGAAAGAGAGATTAAGAGCAAGAAAATTAGGTCAAGAACATTTAATACATATCTAATTTGAGTCCTGAAAAAAGAGAAAAGGAAAAGAAAGGGAAGCACTATTTCAGACATATTCACTAAGGATTCACCAGAACGGAAGAAAATATGCACATGCAGGTTCAGATTAAGGAGTCACAATGTATCCAAACAAGAGGGGGAAACGTCCCAGCTGGACAGAGAGGAAGTAGAGATTACCAACAAAAAGAATGAATATTAAACTGATGGTTGATGTCTTAACAATGGAAACATGACACATTACAATAATATTTTCAATCGGTTATGAGAATATAACCATCGAACTTGAATAAAACACCCAGAAAAACTACCCATTATAAGTAGAGTCTAAGTAAAGTTATTTTTACATAAACAAAAAGAATAATTGTAGATAAGGCAAATTTTGAAATTATTAAGTAAATAAAGAGCACTATCCCAAATAACTTTCTTGAGGTGATAAAAATGTTTACTGTCCATTGTGGGGGGAAGGTGTGGGGAGCAGGGTGTCACTAGGGGAAGAAGGGGGACAACTGTAATACTTTCAAAAATAAAGCTAAATTTTTAAAAAATGTTTGCTGGCCAGTATAATAGCCACAAGTACATATGGCTAAGGGACTGGCGAACTAAATTTTATTTCATTTTCATTCATTTTAATTTAAAGAGCTGCATTTAGGTATTGACTTTCTATTGAGCAATACAGATAGAATAAAATAGCATAATTGACAAGTGTGAGTTAATGGACACTATAGAACAATTAGAGGATAAGCATCTTTTTCAAGTACATATAAAACATTTTTTAATATTGACCATAAATTAGACTCTTTAGAACAAATCTCAACAAATTTTAGATTATTAGTATCACAGAGATGTTGTTCTTGACCGACCATGATCATATTAAATATTACATAGAAGTTTATATTCTTGTATATCTGTTATATAAACTGATACAACAGATATACAAGAATAAAAACTTCTATAAATGGATATAACAATTAAAGATATTAAATTATATTAGCCTCATATAGTTTATAAATGATTCCAGTCTTACACAGTTCTCACACCATTCTTTAGTCCATCCAGTATTAACCTGATACCAAAATACAGTGATACTCCCTTGCTCAGTTATTAGAGCGTTGACCCGCAGACTGAAGGGTTGCAGGTTTGATTCCAGTCAAGGGCACATACATGGTTGCAGGTTCAATGCCTGGCCCCAGTACACACAACCAATCGAAGTGTCTCTCTCACATCAGTGTTTCTCTCTCTCCCCTCCCCTTCCACTCTTTCTAAAAATCAATGGTAAAAATATCCTCAGGAGAGGATTAACAAAAAATAAAATAAAATTTACCAAAACATAGTGCTAGAACAAAGTAGGGAAGTGTCAGACCAATACCATTCATGAACATCCTATCTAATAAAAGAGTAACATGCAAATTGACCATCACTCCAACACACAAGATGGCTACCCCCATGTGGTCAAAGATGGCTGCCCCCATGTGGACACAAGATGGCCACCACAAGATGGCCAGCAGGAGAGGGCAGTTGGGAGGGACCAGGCCTGCAAGAAAGGGCAGTTGTGGGAGATCAAGCCTGCAGCGGAGGTCAGTAGGGGTGACCAGGCCTGCAGGGGAGGGCAGTTAGGGACAATCAGGCTGGCAGGGAAGCAGTTAGGCATCAATCAGGCTGGCAGGGGAGTGGTTAGGGGGTGATCACGCTGGCAGGCAGAAGTGGTTAGGGGCAATCAGGAAGGCAGGCAGGAGAGCCGTTAGGAGTCAGCAGTCCTGGATTGTGAAAGGGATGTCCGACCGCCCTTTTAGGCCCAATCCTACCACCCCCCCACCCCCCCCACTCCCCAAGGCACGAATTTCTAGCTCTAGTAGTAGTAAAATAGTAAACAAAAGAACAAGGTAAATCCATCAACTTGTATAAATAGTGATTTTTCACCACAAAGTTTATTTCTTTTCTAAGTACTGTCTTTTTAAAAAGGCTATTAATGCAATTCACGTTAACAGCTAAAAGGGGGGAAACATTATCATTTAATTAAGACAAAACATTTAATAAAATTAAATATCAATTCAGTTTATAAAAATCTTAGATTATAAATGGAGAAGAACTCAAAAAAAAAGATGCAGTGTTTTTAAAAAGTAACAGTAACATCACACTTAATGGTTAAACATTAAAAGCATTTTCCTTAAAATCATTAAACACATAAAAAAGACTCATCACCATAAAGTTTAATATTGAACAGTAGGTAGTAACCATCTCATTAATACAGGAAAGTATATATAAAAGAATATATATGTTAGGAAAAGAAAAAACAAACTATCATAGTCATAAATAAGCTGCAAAAATTAATATGTCAATAGATTAATTATTTGAATTAATAACAGAGTTTAACAAGTTTTCTGGATACAATAGCAACAAAAAAATTGGATTGTATCTTTACACATACTAGCACAAAGTGTTTCAATGTGTACTGTTTAAAAATATACCATTTCTGTGTGGAAAACTACAGGACACTGAAAAAAAAGAGATAGAGGGAGACGTAAATAGATGGAAGAACATACCATGTTCATGGATTGGGAGAATTAACCACACAGGCATTAAAAGTAGCTCCTCATTCCTCTCTCCCCCCAGCCACTGGCAATCACCAATCTTTGTTCTATTTCTGTGAATTTGCCTCATCTGAGCACAAAGTTGAAGGGGGAAAGTCAAATTGGATTCCTATGTTATATCATTAACAAAAATTAATTCTAGGTAATTTAAAGAACTAAATGGGAATGGCAAAGCTTTAAATTTTTTAAATTTTATTTTATTGTTTAAAGTTTTACAAATAGTAGTACATATATCTCCTTTTTACCCCCTTTGACCTTTCCCCAGCTGCTCCTACCCCCTGGCACATGCCCTTATCCAACCCCCCACCCCCAATTTCTTGTGTCCATTGGTTGTGCTTATATGCATGCATACAAGTCCTTCAGTTGATCTCTTTCCCCCACTCCCCAACACTCCTCAGCCAACCTACTGTAATTTGACAGTCTGTTTGATGCTTCACTGCCTCTATATCTATCTTTTTCTTCATCAGGGTATAATGTTCTTTACTTTCCATAAATGAGTGAGATCATGTGGTATTTTTCTTTCATTGCCTGGCTTATTTCACTTAACATAATGCTCTCCAGGTCCATCCATGCTGTTGCAAATGGTAAGAACTCCTTCTTTTTTACCACAGCATAGTATTCCATTGTGTAGATGTACCATAGTTTTCTAATCCACTCATCTGATGAGGGGCATTTAGGCTGTTTCCAAATCTTAGCTATTATACATTGTGCTGCTATGAACATAGGGATGCATATATCCTTTCTGATTGGTGTTTCTAGTTTCTTGGGATATATTCCTAGAAGTGAGATTACTGGGTCAAATGGGAGTTCCATTTTTAGTTTTTTGAGGAAACTCTATACTGTTCTCCACAGTAGCTGTACCAGTCTGCATTTCCATTAGCAGTGCACGAGGGTTCCTATTTCTGCACATCCTTGCCAGCACTTGTCATTTGTTGATGATAGCCATTCTGACAGGGTGAGATGGTACCGCATTGTCGTTTTGATTTGCATCTCTCTGATAATTAGTGACTTTGAGCATGTTTCATGTGTCTCTTGGCCTTCCTTCTGTCTTCTTTCGAAAAGGTTCTATTTAGGTCCGTTGCCCATTTTTTTATTGGATCATTTATCTTCCTTTTATTAAGTTGTATAAGTTGCCTATAGATGTTGGAGTTTAAACCTTTATCAGTGATAACATTTGCAAATATGTTCTCCCATACAGGATGTCTTGTTGTTTTGTTGATGGTTTTTTTTGCTGTGCAAAAGCTTTTTATTTTGATGTAGTCCCATTTGTTTATTTTCTCCTTAGCTTCCATTGCCCTAGGAGTGGTATTGGTGAAGAAATTACTTCGGCATATGTCTGAGATTTCTCTGCCTGTTGATTCTTCTAGTATTTTTATGGTTTCCCATCTTATATTTAAGTCCTTTATCCATTTTGAGTTTATTTTTGTGTATGGTGTAAATTGGTGGTCTCATTTCATTTTTTTGCATGTATCTGTCCAGTTTTCCCAACACCATTTATTGAAGAGACTGTCTTGACTCCATTGTATGTTCATGCCTCCTTTGTCAAATATTAATTGAGCATAGTGGTTTGGGTCGATTTCTGGGTTCTCTATTCTATTCCATTGGTCTATATGTCTGTTCTTGTGCCAGTACCAGGCTGTTTTGAGAACAGTGGCTTTGTAATACAGCTTGAAATCTGATATTGAGATCCCACCTACTTTGTTCTTCTTTCTCAGGATTGCTGCAGCTATTCAGGGTCTTTTTTTATTCCAGATGAATTTTTGGAGTTTTCTTTCTGGGTCTGTGAAATATGCCATTGGTATTTTAATGGGGAGTGCATTGAATCTATAGATTGTTTTGGGTAGTATGGACATTTTAATGATATTGATTCTCCCAATCCATGAACATGGTATGTCCTTCTATTATGTCTTCCTCTATCTCTTTTTTCAGTGTCCTGTAGTTTTCTGCATATAAGTCTTTTACCTACTTGGTTAAGTTTATTCCTAGGTATCTTAATTTTTTTGGTGCGATGGTAAATGGGATTGCTTTTTTAGTCTCTCTTTCTGTAAGTTCATTATTGGTGTATAGAAATGCCATAGATTTTTTGGCGTTAATTTTGTATCCTGCTACATTGCCGAATTCATTTATTAAGTCTGTTAGTTTTTTGATGGAGTCTTTCAGGTTTTTTATGTACAATATCATGTCATCTGCAAATAAGGACAGCTTTACTTCTTCTTTTCCAGTTTGGATGCCTTTTATTTCTTCTTGTTGTCTAATTGCAATGGCTAATACTTCCAGTACTATGCTGAACAGGAGTGGTGAGAGTGGGCATCCCTGTCTTGTTCCTGTTCTTAGGGGAAATGGTTTTAGTTTTTGCCCATTGAGTGTGATGTTAGCTGTGGGTTTATCATAGATAGCTTTTATTGTGTTGAGGTATGATCCTTCTACTCCCACCTTGTTGAGAGTTTTTATCAAGAAATGGTATTGGATTTTGTCAAATGCTTTTTCTGCATCAATTGATATGACTACGTGGTTTTTATCTCTCAATTTGTTTATGTGATGTATCATGTTTATTGATTTGCAGATATTGTACCATCCTTGCATTCCTGGGATAAATCCTACTTGGTCATGGTGTACGATCTTTTTGATGTACTGCTGGATCTGATTTGCCAGAATTTTGTTGAGGATTTTGGCATCTACATTCATGAGGGATATTGGCCTGTAATCTCTTTCATTGTGTTGTCTTTCTCTGGTTTTGGTATTAGGGTGATGCTGGCTTCAAGAATGAGTTTGGAAATGTTCCTTCCTCTTGAATTTTTTGGAATAGTCTGAGGTAGATAGGTTTTAGTTCTTCCTTGACTGTTTAGAAAAACTCCCCTGTGAAGCCATCTGGCCCTGGACTTTTGTTTTCTGGAAGCTTTTTGATGACTACTTCAATTTCTTCCATAGTTATTGGCCTATTGAGATTTTTAGATTCTTCCTGATTGAGTTTTGGAAGGTTGTATTTCTAGGAATATGTCCATTTCCTCCAGATTGTCTAGTTTGTTGGAAAAGAGTTGTTCATAGTATTTTTTAACAATTCCTTTGTATTTCTGTGGGGTCTGTTGTTATTTCTCTTCTTTCATTTCTGATTTTGTTTATATGGGTCCTCTCTCTTTGATTCTTGGTGAGCCTGGCTAGAGGTTCATAAATACTGTTTATCTTTTCAAAGAACCAGCTCTTGGTTTTGTTGATCTTTTGTATTGTTTTTTGGGTTTTTTTGTTGTTGTTTTTTTTTTGTCTCTATATCATTTATCTCTGCTCTGACCTTTAATATTTCCTTCCTTCCACTTACACTGGGCTTTTCTTGTTGCTTTCTTTCTAACTCTTTGAGTTGTAGGATTAGGTAATTTATTACCATTTTTTCTTGTTTTTTTTATTTTTTGCAGGAGGCTTGCAGAGCTATGAACTTACCTCTCAAGACTACTTTCACTGTGTCCCATAGATTTTGGATTGTTGTGTTCTCATTGTCATTTGTTGCCATGATGTTTTTTATTTCTTCTTTGATCTCTCTGGTAACCCCGTCATTGTTTAATAGCATGCTATTTATCCCCCAGGTGTTCGATTTTTTTGGATTGTTTTTATTGAAGTTGATTTCTAGTTTTATGCCCATTGTGATCTGGGAAGATGCTTGATATGCTTTCTATCTTCTTGAATTTGAAGAGACTTTGTCTATGACCCAATATATGGTCTATCTTTGAAAATGACCCATGTGCACTTGAGAAGAATGTATATTCTGTGGCTTTAGGGTGAAATGTTCTGAAGATTCCAGTTAATTCCATCTGATCTAGTGAGTCATTTAGGATTGATTTTTCTTTGCTGATTTTTTGTTTAGAGGATTTGTCTAAAGTGATAGTGGGTTATTAAAGTCCCCTACTATGATTGTATTGCTGTCAGTCTCTCCCTTGATATCCTCCAGAAGTTCTTTTATGTATTTGGGTGCTCCTGTTTTGGTTGCATATGTTTACCAGAGTTATTTCTTCTTGTTGGATTGCTCCCTTTAGTATTATGAAGTGGCCTTCCTTATCTCTTGTTATGTTCTTCACTTTGAGATCTAATTTGTCAGATATAAGTATTGCTACCCCAGCTTTATTTTCATTTCAATTCACCTGGAAAACCTTTTTCCATCCCTTCACCATCAGTCTGTGTGCGTCTTTTTTTCTGAGTTGGGTTTCCTGTAGACAGCAGATATATGGGTCATGTTTTCTTATCCACTCAGTTACCCTATGTCTTTTGATCGGGGCACTTAATCCATTTACACTTAAAGTGATTATTGATAGGTACTTATTTGTCACCATTTTTGTTCTTTATGCCTGTGTTCCTTCTTCGCTTCCTATTTCTTCTTTTTACAGAAGACCCTTTACCATTTCTTGCATTGCTGGTTTGGTGGTAATAAACTCCCTTAGGCCTTTTTTGACTGTGAAGCTCCTGATTTCACCTTCAGTTTTGATTGATAGCCTTGCTGGGTACAGTATTCTTAGATTCAGACCCTTCCTTTGAATGACTTTGTATATTTCATTCCATTCCCTTCTGGACTGATGTGTTTCTGTTGAGAAATCAGTCGCTAGTCTTATGGGGGATCCTTTGTAGGTAACTTCTGTCTCTCTCTGGCCACTTTTAAGATTCTTACTTTGGGTGGTGGCGGCAGGAGATAGGAAGGTAGGTGGACCGGGTGGAGCCGCTCTAGTCCCGGCCTTGCCTCCCTCGCTGGTTCTGCCGCGGGCCCACGATGCCGCAGTTCCAGACCTGGGAGGAGTTCAGTTGTGCGGCCGAGAAGCTCTACCTCGCCGACCCTATGAAGGCACATGTGGTTCTCAAATATAGGCATTCTGATGGGAGTTTGTGTATTAAAGTAACAGATGATTTAGTTTGTTTGGTGTATAGAACAGACCAAGCTCAAGATGTAAAGAAGATTGAGAAATTCCACAGTCAACTGATGCGACTTATGGTAGCCAAGGAATCCCACAGTGTTGCCATGGAAACGGACTGACTGGTTTGAAGACTGTTGGCCATGTTCTTCGGAAGTAAATATCTTTTGAATTTGAGGCAGTGTTGGGACAGAAACTCCTTACTGTAACTAAGTGGGCTATTCCGAAGCCGAGAGACCATTTTTTTTGTGCTTTGCTTCTTAACTTTTACTTTAGAGAGCTAGGAATGCAAATGCTTTCAGTGAGAAAGCCTTTAGGAACAAGAAATATGTCTATCTTGGAAACTTTCTGCAGATTATTTGATGCTGGGGAAAATATGTAATTATTGCTTTCAGTAAATTTGTAGCAATAATTTGAAAATGAGATATCAGGAAAAGCCTATTCTTCCTTAAGTTTGTCTTTAAAAAAAAATTAAATGTAACCATTTTGCTGGGTTGATCATTTCTTTTGAGGCGTAACATTTGTGCAGTTCATGACCAACAAATACAAAATATGGTAACTAGAATTAACTGTGCATAGCATTATACCTGATTATGTACAATATAGTCTAGTCTCAATTGTATCTAAAAGTAATTATGAAAACAAGTATGCTTTATCTTGAACTTTCCAAATTTAAACTATTTTTGAATATAAGGGATTGTTAGTATTATAAGCTTGTTGAGCAAACTTTGAGTCTAGTTTTCAGTGCTTAAATCACATGAACAGAACGGTCACTGACAGACTGAAGCCACCACATTCACAGGGCATTTGTCACATATTTCCCATGTGGAGTTTCTCAGAAGGGCTAAGGATTATGCGAACTGTTAACTCTTTGCGTACCTCTTCGATACCCCTGCCCATTCCTCTCATTACTTAACCAAGGGGCTAAGCATGACTATCACAACTGTTATGCTTCCATTAAGCCAGAAGAATATTATTTGATATTTATCTTATATCTGTAACCTGAATTTTACCAACTAATGTAATGTCATATGTTGATTGCTACATTAAAATATTTTTTGTTAGGAATTTGTTGTGTTGAGCAGCATTTTAATATGGAAAGTTCTATGAGCCATATGAATTTTGACATGTTTCAAAGAGGTCAGAAAATAAAATATGTGAATATAAAAAAAAAAAGATTCTTACTTTGTTCTTGGTGTTTGCCAATTTAATTATAATGTGCCTTGGCATCGGTCTTTTGTGGTTCATTTTGTTTGGGACTCTGTGAGCTTCTTGGATTTGTGTGGGGTTTTTCTTCCCTATATCAGGGAAGTTTTCTGTCATTGTTTCTTCAAACGGGTTTTCTATTCCTTGCTCAGTTTCCTCTCCTTCTGGCACCCATATTATGTGGATTTTGTTTCATTTCATATTGTCCCAAAGTTCCCTTAGGCTCTCCTGTTTTTTATTTTATTTTTTTTCTAGATGCTGCTCTGCTTGGGTATTTTTTCCTACCTTGTCTTCTAGTTCACTAATGCGGTCCTCTGCTTTGTCTAGTCTACTGTTGATGCTTTCTATTGAGTTCTTTTTGCAGCGATGTAATTTTTCATTTCTTCTTGGGTCTTCTTCATTTCCTCTTGGTTCTTACACATATTGTTGAATTTGTCTTCCATTCTTTTCAGCCACCTTATGACCATTTCTCTGAATTCTTTCTCTGACAGGTTGCTTGCCTCCATTTTGTTTGCTTCCTTTTCTGGTGATGCCTCCTTTTATTTTATATGCGGGCTGTTTCTTTGTCTCCCCATTATCTCTCTTCTCCGAGTGTCTGGTTATGTAGTTCTCTCTCTTCTGCGTTGATTTTAAGGCACAAAATACAACACAACAGGGCACAATGCACGAGGCACTGAACACAAATGTATTCACGATATTAATAACCCCAAATAAAAGTGGCCACCAGAGAAAAGAGCATTAGGGGATAAGAAAAAAAGAAGAAAAAAAAGGAGTGCAAAAATGATATTGAGAAAAGGAAAAAAAATTAAGAGAGAAAAAAAAGAAAATAAAAAAGAAAGGGAAAAATTTATATGGGGGAAAAACTCCAATAAAACAGTGACTACTCCCAACAAATGCAAGCAACAAATACCTAGAGTTGAATTCAAACTACAAAGAACAACTAATATCAAGTGTGGTGAGGAAAAACAGAAGCAAAAAGCAAACAAAAAAAGAAAAAGAAAAACAATCTCACAAACTAGCATAAAAAAACCATTCTAATCAACAATCAAGCAAACAACCAAAGGACAGAGAGAAAAAAAGTTGGATGGTGAAGAAAGAGACGAGAGAGCTGTGTATGGGCTTAGAGCAGGGGATTGGAAATTAGATATATAAGTAGGATGAATTTTTAATGGGGTAAAAAGAAGAAATAGAAGAAATCTAAAGCAGGAATAGGGTAAGAGAAACAGGTCAACAAAAGGGGAAAAGTGAGGAAGAAAGTGTTGACATAAAGGTAAAGTTGGGATAGAGTAAAATGATGCTAAAGGAAAGATGAAAATAGAATGTAGAACACTAATCCCAAAATAAAATAAAGAGAAAATAAAATGACACTTTTTTAAAAAGGTAAAATAGTAGTAGTAATAATACTGATTAAAAATAAAAATATAATTAAAAAGGTAAAATCAAGTGAGGAAAAAAGAAAAAAATTAGTTTCTTAAGTAAAAGATGAAAAAATAAATAAAAATGTGCAGTAGTGAAGGTCATTCACTTCCTCTACTGTTCAGTTTGGTTCGCCTGTTTCCTAGTCAGGACAGTAGTGAAGTTCCCTGCGTTCCACTGCTCCTCAGTGTTGTTTGCCAGTCCTGATTTTCAAGCAGGCAGTACTTCTTTGTTTCTTATACTCCTTTATTTGTGTTTTCTCAAGAGTCTATTTGTGATTCAACCCCTGGGTGGCAGTGTTTCTGGATTGACCTCCGGGCTTATAAGTCTTCTCTAGCTGGTGTTTAGATTTTGTTTTCCCTGTCGCACTTAATACTGGTTTTGGGGGAATGGGCTGCCCCAGAGCTGGTTCTCTGATCGTTATTCTCCACTCTGATCCCCAGGTTCCACAAAAACAACTTTCCCCTGCAGTCTCTTAGAGTGTCCTCAATTGGGTGATCCTATGTACTGGGCTTAGTAATCAAAAGCAAGGATTTAAAGAGGGAAAAATGTATTTTAAAAAGCCAGAGTAAGAGACGCAGAACTCACAACTTTTACCCTCCCGCACTGTGTGCAACTATATGAACCTCTCTGTGCATGTCTTTTTTCCCCTGGCGCTAAGCAGCCAGCACACTGGTAATAATTTTACGCTGCCTTTTTGTGCCCAGTCCAGCTATGGGTTGATTTTTAGAGTTACCTTCTGCCAGCAGCCCTGCAGATCCCCTTCCACATTCATGATCACGGCCATGGATTTTGTGGGGTGGAGACTTCCCCCAACCACTAGATCCCATTTCTCGCGTTTTTCTCTCCAGCCTGGATAGCAGACCTCACATTTCCCTAGGCATAATCTGACCTTTCCTTGAGAAGGTGCAGAGCTCCTCTGAGTCAGCGTATTCACGTTGCCTGAGATCCGTGTTCCTGGGTTTGCAGTTGGTTCCTGGGTGTTTTATTTGTAGAGTCGCGGGATGTATAGGCTTCCGGTAACAGCCACTCTCCCCTTCAAGATGGCGTGACCTCCGCAGTAGAGCCTGTTGCTCCAGGAGAGATTTCAGCAACAGTGTAGGCTGCCCAGTCCCAGTCAGGGGAGCCCGGTCTGGCAGTCCCCAACCGTCCCTTGGAGTATAGTTGACCCTCACCCACAAATATACACTCCCCGTACTTCCACACACTCTCCTTTCGTTCTCTCACTCACCCACTAGCTTGCATTCTGCCTTCCCCTCAGCAGCCATCTTCCCAATCTCTTTAAAATAATTTGTAAAAATGTAGATGAAAGTATTTGGGGGGTGGGAGAGGCCAATGGAGGAAAAAGGACATATGTAATACTTTCAACAATAAAGATTTATTTTTTAAAAAGAAAGTATTTTTATGATTTTAGGACAATAAACCAAGAAGAAGATGTTAAATTAAGGTGCTTGTTGATTGTATAGTATGCCATTTCAGTTACAAACTAATATTTTGCTACTAATTTGAAAAGTTATAGCAATATTTTAGATATAAAACAAGCCGAGGTAAAGCCGTTATCAACCAAAAGAAGTCAACATATGGGATATTGAGACAGTATAAATGATAAGGTGGGGTAAGGCATGTTCTAGCAAATACATATGGTTTTTAATGAAGAATAAAAATAAAGGGAGCAGCCAGTACTCATACCAATCATTGTCCCTGAGACCCAATTAATTCCTCCTTCATTTATTCTGTAAAGAGGAAAAGTAATATTTAAATTAATTGGCTAGGGCTTTTCCAGTGGAAAAAAAAAGACTACAAAAGTGCATTAGTACATTATATAAGCAGCATGTGGTTCCATCCAATCACTTTGCTATTATTAACCACATTTGCTCCTGGGGCCTTGGTACAAAGGAATTAACCAGAGTTATTGAGAGGGCCATAGAGGCCATTGACCTGGCTAGAAATTGAAGGCAAGTTAACTTGGAGTAAGTTGGTCTATTTTGTTCTCTTTAACACTGCTCCGAATTATGAACTCCCATCTCATCTGTCACTTCAATCCCATTCACATTAATAAAATCTAATTCATTTGAATAGGATTCATAGTGATTTGATTCAACTCAATCAAATTGTGCTGGGAGGAATCAGTCCTTGATTGAAATCTATTAAATTCAATTCAATAAAATAAATTTAAATATTATGCAGTAAAATTAAACTTTAATTAATTACTATTTCAGTTCAGGTCCATTTTGATCATGAACTTCAGTTCTCCATTTCTAAATTTGGGCTCTACTCAAATTAATAAAATATAGTAAAATCCAGTGTAATTTTGAAAGATGCAACATGAGGCTAATGAACTACATTCATTTCCATTCAGCCCTAATCAAATGAGTTTAGTGACATTCAATCACAGTGAGATAAAATGTTCACCCTTAACAACCACATTGAATATTTACATTATAACTTCAAATGGTAATTTCCCAACTTTACATCACTGTCTGTATTATGAATTCCACAAAGCTTCTTGGATTTCATTCTGTTTGGTCTTTGCATTAACATAGAACAACATAGAATTAGATGGTTGGGAAACAAGTGAGAATATCATTTACCTAGTTGGAAAAGATGATTTCACAAAACTTATAAGATGCTTGAGATACAGTCTTTTGTATCTATGAGTATATCTACATATATGATTTTAAATTTTATTTTTAAAGTTTTTGATGTAAATAGTAAAATGAATTTATAAAAAAAAGTGTTAGAATGATGATAATTCTAAAAAAAATTTGAAAAATATTTTTATCTTTATTTGTTGAGAGTATTACAGATGTCCCCTCCTTTTTTCTCCCCAGTGTCTTCCTCCACCTGGATTTCACCCTACCCTAGGTCTTCACTACCCTATTGCCCGTGTCCATGGGTAATGCATATATGCATATGAGTTCTTTGGTTCATTTTTTTCCTGCTGCCCCCTTCTCCCCCGCTTCTTCCTTCTCTCTGTCAGTCTGTTCCATGTCTCCATTCTTCTGGTTCTATTTTGTTCATCAGTTTATTTTGTTCATTCGATTTCTTGTTTATTTTTATTTTTAGAGTCAATTGTTGATAGATATGTATTTATTGACATTTTTTGTTCATATTTTTTATTTTTTATCCTTCTTAAAGAAGACCTTTCAACACTTCTCTCTGTCTTTAACCTTTGGCATTTTAATTGTGATGTGTCTTAGATGTGTCTTAGGGTTTATCTTGTTTGGGACTCTGTGTTTTCTGGACTTGTAAGTCTATTTCTTTCACCAGGTAGGATAAGTTTTCTGACATTCTTTTTTTCAAATAGGTTTTCAATTTCTTGCTCCCTCGCCTCTTTTTCTGGTACCCCCATGATGCAAATGTTGGTACACTTAATTGTCTCAGAGGCTCCTTTACACTATTTTTATATTTTTTAATTCTTTTTTCTTTTTCCTCTTCTGATTGGGTGTTTGGTTTTTTGGTTTTTTGTTTATACTTTCTCATACTCCAAATTACTGATTTGATCCTCTACTCTCCTGTTAATTCCCTGTAAATTGTTCTTCATTTCAGTTAGTGTATCCTTCATTTCTGACTGGTCCTTTTTCATGTCTTTGATGCTCTCACTGAGTTCCTTGAGCATTCTTATAACCATTGTTTTGAACTCTGTATCTAGAAGTTTGCTTGCTTCCATTTCATTTCATTCTTTTTCTGGATATTTCTTTTGAAGTTTCATTTGTGACATGTTTCTTTGTCTCCACATTTTGGCTACTTCCCTGTGTTTGTTTCTATGTATTAGGTACAGCTGATATGGCTCCTGGAATTGGTAGAGTGGCCTTGTGTAGTAGGTGTCCTGTAGGGCCCAATGGCTCAGCCTCCCCAAGTCATCATAACTGGGTACTCTAGGTGTACCTCTCTGTGGGCTGTGTGCACTGTCCTGTTGTAGTTGAGCCTTGATTGCTGTTGGCATAACTTGGAGAAATTGACCCCAGGCCAATTGGTTGTGAGGATCACCTGTGACTATAGTGGAAGAGCTGTTGTGGAGAAGATACCCCTATGAGGCAGGATTTGCTTTAGTGGGACTTTGGTGCTCACCAAGTTCACTCTTGAGTATGTCACTTATGGATGTGTAGAGTTGTAATCTGTCATAGTCTAAAGATGTTCACTGGGTACACTGGGTGCACTGATTCTGGGGCCTCCTGGGAGGTGCAAAGTCAGCCACTACCTATGCTCTGCCTGGGGCCACCTGGCACAATCTACAGAGAAATCTGCAGCTGGATGCTATTTGTGTTGGGCTTGGAGGTGCCCAGGTGAGGCCAAGCTGTAAACCTTAGTAAGCCTCTACTAGTACCTGACCTGGGGCCACTTATTGAGAGCTATGGAGCATGCTGAGTCCAGCTGCTAGTTGTTTGAAAGATTTTAGTAAAGTCTGAAACCTGAGGCAGGATAGGCCATTCATATGGAAAAGCCACTGCAAACAGCTTGTGTCGGGCTATAAATTGGGTGGGGTGGGATCTCAGAGAATCACCAGGGCAGGGCATACAGCTTGGGTCAGGTTGATGAAGACTCAGATATAGCACCTGCCAGTTAGCTCTATGGGGATGTGAAGGGAGGGGAGGTCTCAGCAGAAGAACAATGACCTCTGCCACCATTTTTATCTGGGAGAAAGTTGCCCCCCTCCCATTTTTATCCTGATACCAGACAATTTAGTTACTCTTTAGATGTCCCTGGATCCTTTCAAGTTGCTGCCCCAGTGCTGGAACTCAGAGGGAGTGAGTCCAAATAAGTCCATGCATGGCCCCTTTAAGAGGAACTGCCTGGGTCTCCAGCTACCTCCTTGTCAATCAGCCACAATCCCTACTGGTTTTTACACTAATTAAAAGTGTTTTTACTTAGTAAGCATATTATTACCATTCATATCTTGGAGTATTAAAATCAGATCCAAGTGATTAGCTGAAATTGACTGATAAAGAGGAGAAAAAAATTGGTGGTGTCATGGTAAAAATGGAAGGGAAGCAGAAATGGGAGACTTTTCACAATGCAGTCATTTCTTTAGAAAGAGAATCCTGCCCTGTGAGGGGCTCCAAACAACCAGAGGCTGCCAGACCACAGGAACCCTGGAAGGCTGTAAGGAAGCTGCCAGCAGGGAGCAGTAAGCAGAGCATTGAAAGGCAGGTTTCTGCTGCTTTTGTACTTGTTCTAATTCCTCTGTTAAAAAGCCCCCTGCGCATAGTTAATGGAATTTGTAGTAACTAGGTAGTAGTAGGTATAATAAAACTAGATTTTATTAAGCTAAAATGATGCTTTTAAGTTTTCATTTTGGAAACTGTAAACCCTCATGGTATTATTTTTAATATTCTCTAGAAATGGATTGAATAGAACCAATTAAATGTCCAAGTGAACATACTGGGTCTCATCATAGACTGTATCAAGATAATATTTATTTAAGAAAATTATTAAGTTACTTTTTGTAGCCCAGAAGGTCCAACGACACATTTTGCAAGTTAGGTATGTACCACATTTCCAACAAGAGGTCCCTCGCATTTGCCCTTGTGTTTCTGGAACAACTTGTTATTAGAAAAATTAACAGAGATCTATTGGTTTCTTTGGTCTTGGGAAACAAGTAACCTCTTTTCTTTTTCCCTTTCTCAATTTAATCATCCAAACCATAAAAAACCCTTCACCACCATGAAGCCTAATCTTGAGCACAAGCAGTATAGTGGTTATATTTAATTCAATCTATGCTTGGCTCTTTTAATACAATATGCTTTTGATAAGTCAGCCTCTAGTTAACTTAGAATATGGTTCATCATTAACCTAATCTTGTCCCAATATTTACCCCTACTTAATATAGTTAATAGACATCACCATATTCAGAAGGTAGAGAAGTTATTGAGCTCTTAGCACTAGGTAAATTATTTCTTTTCTAACTACTTCCTATTCTTGTCTTTAAAAATTTTTTTTTCATTTTTATTGCCTTGAACTGCTTTCCCCCAAAGCCAATTAACAGGTAAATAATGATTAGTAAAGCAAAAAGTACAACTTCATTAGCATAGCACTGGAATAAGGCAATTCTCTGGTCACAGCAAATTGAATCCTTCTCTTCTTGCTGAACACAAAATATACACCAAATTAATAATTTATTTTGATGATAGTGACTTAATTTAACCATATTAGCCAGTGCTAATAACAAAGCATACAATTTGCTCTTTCCCTGGATTATATTTGTCTGATTGGCATTCTTCTGCTCACAGCAGATGTGCAAACAGCTCAGGAATAGATTTTGCTCTTAACTTCTTTTCCCAGGAAGGAAAACAAAATAGTATTGATTTTGCCTCGTCCTAACTGGGACCATTAGGTATAAAAGACTAAAAGTATTTTGATTTAAGAAATACGTGGGGAGGTGGGGGGAAGAAATGGGAAATTGGGCTACTCTTACCTGGTCACTATAGTATGTCACCTCCTTGAAGTTAATAAAGAAAATGTCATTGCATATCATCCTTTTGGCTCCTGTGCTGGTGTATAGTAAGACCCCCTCCCTATAGGGAACTGAGGGTGTGCCATGTGAGATGAGCTCAGAGCCTGGATGCAGAGCTTGGGGCTCCTGCTGGAATACCCCTGGTCCAAGCAACTTTACAAGGAGACTTCCTCTGCTGGGCTTCTACTCCCAGAAGGTGCTGGTGGGAATCAGCTGGCTCCCCTCTCCATTTCCCCTGTAGCACATTTCTCAGCCTCATGCGACAGGGGAGGCTGCTAATTATCTTGCTTCCTTTACTGATTTTCATGAAGAATACTGAGCCAGCTCCTTTGGTTTGTACAATTTGCCATCACTCTCTGTAATGAAATACTAACACTGTTGGATTGTTCTAGTCACTAGGAGAAATAATCCAAGATGAAGCTGATGTTCTGAGATATATCCTCTCACTGATTATTTGAGGTTCAGACAGAGCAAGGGAGCTTCTTACCAGACCAGCCATTAACTCCACTTCTCCAGGTGTTTCCTCTCCCCACCAAGAATGTCATTGTCCCCTAGTTTCCAAAACAAAGGACAGTAACCATATCTTGCTGGGAAAACTTGAGCTTGCAATTCCCTTTGCTGTTTTTAATTAAATATTCCTATTATGGGGATGCATTTACTTTTAAGAGGGATAAGTGATGTTCAGTCTATCAGAGAGCAACACTGCTCCTGGGGAAAGAGGGGGAAGTGAGATAGTATCATGACCCATTCCCATTCCTATCTCAATGTGCCTCTCCCCTTTCTTGCAGATGGAAGTCCTTACACCTGGTGGGTTGGCAAAGCCAATGAGAAGCACTACTACTGGGGAGGCTCTGGGCCTGGGATTCAGAAATGTGCCTGCGGCATTGAGCGCAACTGCACAGACCCCAAATACTACTGTAACTGTGACGCGGACTACAAGCAGTGGTGAGTGTGGGCACGGCACGCGAGCTCGCCCTGCCCTGTGCTTCTCGGTCACACTAATTAGAGAGAAAGTAAGTTTGAAATGTGCTGGAATCCTATATAATAAAGAGGTAAAATGCAAATTGACCATCACACCCTTGCACAAGATGGCTGCCACAAGATGGCCAGCAAGGGAGGACAGTTGTGGGCAATCAGGCCAGCAGGGGAGGGTAGTTGGGGGCAACCAGGCCAGCAGGAGAGGGCAGTTGGGGGCAAACAGGCCAGCAGGGGAGCAGTTATCCATCGATCAGGCTGGCAGGGAAGTGGTTAGGGAGTGATCAGGCTGGCAGGCAGAAGCAGTTAGGGGCTGATCAGGCAGGCAGGCAGGCAAGCGGTTGGGAGCCAGCAGTCCCTGGATTGTGAGAGGTATGTCTGACTGCCAAGGGGTCCCAGATTGGAGAGGGTGCAGGCTGGGCTGAGGGACAACCCCCCTAGTAATAAGATAATAGGTTAAGAAAGTTTGGAACTCACCCAGTTGACAAATGTCAAGAGCGTTTTGAAAAACATAAAAGCAGAGAGAGGTCAGTGCTTCAAGAGTGTGCATTTAGAAATAGACATTCACATAACTGAAGCGGCCATACATTATCCAGAGAGGAAACTAATGAGCCATGTAGCGGGCGGTGAATGTTACACAAGGTGCTTTGGAACAATGAAGCCCATGTGCAGCAGGTGAGAGCATCCACTCTAAACAGTTGCCCACGGTGACTGCGTCCACCTCCTGCAATGTTTGCTTTCAGTGGCTGCACACACAAAAAAAAAAGGAGGTGTGGGAGGGGAGGGAAAATCGTTCTTTGCTCTTGTCTTCAGCAGTAGTGCTGGCTGCTCTACTTTTCTTTCATGCCTTGAACTGTGTGTAACTCTAATAGAAATCAGTTTGAGAAAGATCTAGTTTGGGTCTCTTTCATCCCTCTGTTGGCTTTTATCCTGCTTCACAGTGAATGGCGAGCTTTGTGTCAGTTTTAAAGATAAAATCAGCTGTCATTCCGTGTGAAAAAGGCCCAGGAAGTTCAGGTGGAAGAACACAAACCTAAGTAAGGTTCTTCCCAGAGGCACACAGGCAGCAGGCACCTGCTTCTCACAGCTTTAGAGACAGGGAGAGGCCCTCTCTGTTCCCTTCCTGCCTCTTGAGGGCAGCACCCAGCACAGCCTTGGGTTTTTTCACTTGACAGAATGCTCTGGCCTCTGTTTTACACTATTTAGAAGGCAATTTACAAGTTTATTCAAACAGCTAACTGAAAACTAATTCTGATTATAAAGTTAATAGATTGGTAGGAAGTCAACCTATCTTTCAAAAGCCACATTTTTTTTATTTTTTAGTAAATGGATTATTGAGGCTATATATTGCAGTGGCTTAGAATTTCTGTATATGTATTTAAATAGCTATCATTATTCTTTAATTGTGGTGCCTTGTAAAGAGAAAATCATGATATTCAATTTGTAATTGTGCTTAAAAGATGTATGTACACATACACAGCTATACATCTATACAAAGACTGGGATTCGGGAAAGTGGAAGCAGAAGGACAGTTGGATGGAGTTAACTTTTTCATTCATATTGTCAGTCAATCATTCATTCTGTCAATCATTAACTCAACAAATATTGATTGATGTCTTCTGTGCCAGGGATTCATCTAGGGGTGAGATAAAATCGTGAATGACAATAATGAGAACTGCTCTGGCTTATGGTCTGTTGACACTTTTATAGTTGTGTGTTCTTAAGCAAGTTCGAAGACCCTTATTTGTCTGTTCAACATTGACTCACAGCCCTGTTGGGAAGCTGATATTGGGTGCAGCCTTCCTAACTACAAGTGTGAGCTCTGTCCCAGATGGTTCATTGTCCTGGCACCTCACATTCATTTCTTTGTCGTACCACAGAGGAAAGTTGAGATATTAATGAAAAGGGAAATCTGGTGCATACATTCAAGTGAAGTTCATTTTGGCCAGACATCATGGTAAGTGCTGAGGATTCCATGACAAATAGAGTATCCTCTTTGTCCTCAACATCTCAAAAACTAGTGGGGGGAAACCCACAGACAATGTAGTACAATCAGTGCTCTGATGAAGAGATTGCAGGATAACAACAAAGCCAGTGGAAGAAATTTCAAGCCTAACAGAGGGAGTGGAGGGATGAGGTAGGAAAGCCCTTACAGAGAGTGATGCTTGATAGCGAAGAGTTTTCCAGCCACACTCTCCCTCAAAAGGTGGTCTTGGAGTAGAGGTATAAATAAGCATGATCACTTTGGGGAACTGTCTGTATAGTAGCTCTGGGATTTGATGTGAAGAAGAAAGGAGAACCATAGTAGGGATGAGCATGTAGGAAGTACACCATTAGAACTTTGATTCTTTTTAGGGTGTTAAGAGTTTGTATTTATCTTCAGTGAGCCCTTTGGAGGAGGCTTGATGGGAGAGGCAGGAGGGGAGAAGGAGGGTGTCATGATAGCCCTTGAAAGGCATCAGAGGCAAGACCATGGAAAAAAAGAAATATATATGAGATATTTTGGAAGTAGTATCTGCAGGACTTGATAGTTATGATGATTCATGAAGAGAGAGAGGAGACTGGATAGGTGCCTGACGGGAATGGAGTGGAAGCAAGGTCACATATCAGGCCTAGTAACAAAGCTTGGAGGAGGCAGATGATGAGAGCAGCTTTGAAAATATTAAATTGGAGGCACCAGTATCACATCTAAACTCACAGGGACACCATTAGTGGGATTGCCAATAAGAAGTGTAGATTTTAGAGAAATGTATTTGCACCTAAAAACATTTTCAAGAACACACCTGAGTTGAGATCACAGATAAGAAGCAGCCTCACGCACGCACACACCCCTCCAACAGGATCTGATTGGATCATACCTTTTCAATTCCTCAGCGACTTGGACACTGCCAATGTCTTGTTTCCTTCTGGCTGAGTCACAGATAACACATCCCCACCCCTTTGCTTTTATAAAATGTGTCTAATGTTTCATAATAGAAGCATTCTATTGTGAGAAAACGGAAAAGTATAATGAATATGTTTCTAATAAATAGCTAATAAAATTATCAGCCCGGTCTGGCACAAGAAAGAAAGCTTTCAGTGATGCCTTATCAGTCTTTGAATTCACCAGCACCTGGCAAAGGGCCTACTCTGTGGATGCTTTCAATATGTTGCAATGAATATTTGGTTCTAGAGGTGTGTTTCAACACTGTCAGGAGCAGTGGAGAAAGAGCAAGACTTGGAGCTGGAAGACTTGATATCCACGCCAGATTTTCTATTACAGGGGGAGGCTTTTAACCAATCTGAAACTAAGATTTGTTGTCTGCGTAATAAAAATAAATCTTGGTTTGTCAGATTTTTGTGAGAATTACATAGAATATAGAATATGAAAATGTTCTATAAATTGTGCAGTGTGAGATGCATAGCTGTTTGCAAATCTTAAGTATGTAATTCTCATTGTGATTCTTAATGATTCCAAATGAATCTTAAGGAATGAAAACAGACTGTGAAAAGTATGTCTCTTCCTGTTCTCCACCTGCTATGCAGGAGGTCTCAGGTCAAATTATTCCATGGCAGCATTGGAGAATAGGCTTTATTGGAGAACCTTACAAATCAGGGGTCAACAAGGGAAGAGAAGGTACAGGACCCCAGTGCCATCAACCCTCAGAGGCTGGAGCCAGGCTATTATGCTGAATACATCAAGGATGTATGTTCCAAGGAATCCCTTGCTTCTACTTCGCATAGTGCAAGGAGAGCAGCTCTCTCTTAGGGCACCAGGCAGCTGGTGTAGGGGTCAGCTATCTCCAGTATTGTCTGGGAGTCCTGGAACAAGGAGTGAGCCAGGCCTCTTTAGAAAGCCACTTTGGGTACAACTTCCTTGACTAGAAGTGGGGAGCACTCCCAGCTGGTCCATTGTCCAGGAACCCAGAGCATGTGCCCCCATAATAACCACTATTTAAGTCTTTTTTTCCTACCACTGTGAAGAGAAAAGGAGAATCTAGTACAGAAATCCAGGGGAAATCCACATATGTGAAATGGTATTTGTTGTTAAATATATATATAAAAGCCTAAGCGATCAAATGACCAAACATCTGAACAACCAGTCACTCTGATGCTCACTGACCACCAAGGGGCAGATGCTCAATACAGGACCTGTCCTCTGGTGGTCAGTGCACTCCCACAGCCAACACCCCACAGCCCCGCCCCCCGCTGGCCAACCTCCTGCAGCCCTGATCGATCGCTGGCTAGGCTGAGGGACCCCATGCATGCACAAATTCATGCATTGGGCCTCTAGTATTATTTTTATTATTTAATGTTTAATGGAACTCTAGTTAAAATAATTAAAATTTTCTCAAATTACAGATGCAGAAATTGGGCCCCAGGAAAAATGAAATTGCTTTCCAAAAATTATGTTATTTTCTAAAAAATGAGAAGCAAAGAGAAGATTAAGACCCAGGTTTCCAAACTTCCATTCCAGCGGTTTTCTACAATATCATGATCATGGAAGACTATTCATGTTGGTTTTATTTTTTTAATGATTTATGAATTTAATACTTTAACTAAATGTAAGTTTTAAATATAAAGCTTAATCAATAGACCACATGTTATATGCTCTTTTCTAAAGAACTCTAAAACTTAGATTACACATCTACTTTGCTGGAGTTAAATACACAGAAATGGACTCAGATAAATGAGGTTGTGGCTCAGAGTGTCTCACAGCAAAGAGGCAATGGCTGGTTAGATTGAGAAGCATCTCAAGAATTGCCTGATTATCTATGCTGTGATAAATTCTGAACATTTACTTCTGAGATTGAATATGATTTAACATTTGTAATTTACTATTCATAGGTATAGAAAATATTCCCACCTACAGTGCCAGGATGCTAATTAAGCGAGCCTCAGTCACAGCTAAGTGCCCACCACTGGGTAATTCCTAGTCTCTTGTCGCCTGACTCAATGAGCTATATCATCGCATTTGAAATTAGCAATACCAAAATGGAATTACCAGTGAAAGCATCCACTCATAGCTAGAGTGCCCTTCTCTCCTTGTAGAATTTCTGGATGGTTGTGTCCTGGCCAAGATGAGCACATTTATAGGGGGAAATTAGTGAGGTGAAAATCCATTAGCCCAGTGTCTCCATTAGTGAGCAGTTCCCAACCCAATATTAAAAAGGTTAAGTGCTTACCCTGTGTGCCCTATTTCATTGACCCCGAATGGGATTGGCTTCTCTATAGGGCTTTTCTTCCTAGGCCAAAAACAATCCATGACCAAGGTTTGCAGGCAGTCAAACCTCTGCAGTATATCCAACCAGAAACGTTCTTGTGATTGGGCCAGTCTACTCTCTGACAACTAGCTCCTAAATATTTTCAATATTTTGAAAAATAATCACTTTTATTGTTTTTAAACAATTTCATCCAACCTTCTTAATAACATTTTTCCATGAAACATTGACTTTTACTCAAAGTGAAATACTTATATGTGTGTTCTCATTTATCATATTGTTCAAATAATAATAGTGAACACTTACTGCATGTTAATTACATGCCTAATCTAAGTGCTTAAATGTATTCTGTCATTTTAAACACATTGACCATCAATGAAGATATTGTTTTGTCCTCATTTTACACGTGAGGACATTAAGCCCCAGAGAGATTTAGTTCCCTCAGGTCACACAGCTAACATGTGGTAGAGCCGAGATTCAAACCTGGGGCAGGCAGACTCCATACTCATGTTTGGATATTACACAGCAAATGTAAACACTGTGAAATTTTTTAACATATGCACGACATTACAATTTTTCCAATTTTTATAACAAAAAATTTACTGTCTTAGCATTTTTAAGTGTATAGGTCAGTGTTATTAAGTACATTCATTTTATTGTGCAACCATCACTCCCTTCATCTCCAACACTCTTTTCATCTTGCAAAACTGTAACTCTGTCCCCATCTATAATAATAAAGAGCTAATATGCAAACGGTCATCATGCCCTCACACTGTCACGCCATAACAGCTCAGACACTCAAAGAGCAATATGGAGACCAGACAGGCACAAATGAGCTCATGAGAGAGGAATGGGGACCAGCCAGGCACAAATTAGCTCATGAGAAAGGAATGGGGACCAGCCAGGCTGCAGCCCAGAAAAGGGACAAACCATGTGCCCCGTGGTCCCAGGTGCCAGTGGCTGACACTGCGGCCTGGGAGAGGGACAAGCCACCTGCCCCGCAGTCCCGGTGCCAGCAGCTGCCCCTGCAGCCTGGGACAGGGACAAGCCGCCCACTCCACGGTCCAGGCGCCAGTGATTGCATTTGCACCTGCAGCCCGGGAGAGGGACAAGCCTCCCACCCCACGGTCCTGGGTGCCAGCGGCTGTGCCTACGCTTGTGGCCCGGGAGAGGAACAAGCCGCCCGCCCCATGGCCCAGACACTAGCACCTGTGGCTGTGACCCGGGCAAAGCTGCCCGCCCATGGTCTTCTGTAGCTGCAGCCAGCTCGGGTGAAGCCAGCCTGGGTCTTGGGTGCCTGTGGCTGGCCGGAGGAGGGAATCCTGGGTCCCGGGTGCGGGGTGAGGCAGAGGTGGTTAGAAGCGATCAAGCCAGCAGGGGAGCAGTTAGGGGTGATGAAGCAGGCAGGCAGAGGTGGTTAGAGGCAATCAGGCAGGCAGGCAGGCGAGCAGTTGGGAGCCAGCAGTCCCAGATTGTGAGGGACAGTCAGACATCTCCTGAGGGGTCCCAGATTGAAGAGGGTGCAGGCTGGGCTGAGGGATTGCCCCCCCATGCACGAATTTTGTGCACTGGGCCTCTAGTTAATCAATAACTCTCCACTGCTCCCTCCCCCAGGCCCTGGCACCCACCATTCTTTTTTATCTGAATTTCACTGCTTAGTACCTTATAAAATGGAATCAAACAGTATATTGTGTGTGTGTGTGTGTGTGTGTGTGTGTGTGTGAGAGAGAGAGAGAGAGAGAGAGAGAGAGAGAGAGAGGGGGGGAGAGGGAGAGAGAGAGAAAGAGACTGGCTCATTTCACTTAGCATAAAGCCCTCAAGGTTCTTCTATGCTGTAGCCTGTATTAGAATCTCCTTCATTTTTAAGACTGAATAATATTCCATTTATGTGTATACCACATTTTGTTAATTTGTTCATCCATTGATAGACACTTGGGTGGCCTCCACATTTAGTCATTGTGAATAATGCCACTGTGAACATGAGTATACCATTTTATTTTTAATATCTACCTTACTTAACTCTTTGGTATTCCTGATTTCTTTAAATCTCTTGTTTTGATTTTATATTAAAAGTAATTTTATTGTAAATAGGTTCAAATTTCAAAATGTTTTCTAAATATAGCCTGGTTTGTAATCCTAGCTCTGTTGCTTGCCAGCTCAATGACCTTGAACATGTAACAAAAGCTCTCTGACTGTTGCCTCAGCATGAAATTGAAATAATAACAACACCTACATTATCTGGTAGATCAGTGGTTCAAATGAGAGGATACTCATAAGCGGAAACACACATCTATCTTCCACTATAACGTCTATTTTTAATTGTTGTTGCTATGTCCAATAAGCTCACCTCACACTACACATACCCATGCATACCACTAGTTATCTACTGGTTTCCTGGGTGCAACCTCAGAGGCGTTCAAGAACAACTTCTCAATCCTTTCACACTGACCTTCTTACCTGGGTGCCCTGTTGTCACCCCTGCTGCTGAGGCTGTTTCCTGTGAGATCCTTATTCTATTGGCTGTGGCTGCTGTCTCAGTCTGTGACTATCACTGATGCTGCCATTGAGGGGAGAGGGCTCCCCAGGCATGCCCAGCACAGTGGAAACCCCATTCTGTCTTTCACTGAGACTCCACTGAAGGCTTGGGGCTTTACAGAAATTTGGCACTGAGTGCAACATACCTCTGCTACCTAAATAGCTACTCTTAAAGGCCACAAGCAGGACTCTGATCCCTGAGTCCCTGCCTAGCTCCCAGGAATCCTTGCCCCAGACATCAGACCTGATCTCACTAAGGATGTTCCTCAGGCACCCTTGAACATTTGGATCTAAACTGGGACCTCCCCCAGAGCCCAGAGGAAGAGCAAGTCCTTCCACCCCATCCCAAGCCCTACCTCAATTCCCAGTGGAGGGATATTTGTTTCTCAGGGTAAATCAGAGATTAAATACTGATTTCTTTTTAGGAGAAATTTCTTAGCTTAAGACAGAAAGAGCTGTGTCAATCACCGTGGCCTGAACAGGCCATCTTAGTAGCCCAACCTGGGTACTTGGGTTTGTTGGATATGTTTTTCCAAGTCAGGGTTTAGGCTGAGGTGACACCTGCTATGTGACAGCAGTATGACCCAATGTATGCAGTGACAACATCAGTCCAGTTTTATTTCATAATCTTTCCTCATTAGGGGAGAAGTCATGGAAGCCACCTTTTTAAGTACAACTTGGAAATTGCTATCCAAAATTTAACTCATAAATCTTTGACTGAACCCATTGCTATATGGCAGTTACTCTCTTAAATGAATACAAACAAATATAAATACTAAGATTTTATTTTCCATTTTTCGTGGCAGTCAAAACCAAACAAACCTGCGAAGAAATGTCTATTAATGGAGGATGAGATAAATTTACTGTAATTTGGCAGTGAAAGGAATGAGACATATACACAAATGCTTGTATGGACGGATGGCCAAGGTGAAAGGCAAAAGGCAAATTGAAGGAAAGTATTTTGATGCAAGTCTGTTTTTAAAAAAATGCCTATAGATGCATTGCCCTTATACATGGATAGATAATTTTTGGGAAATGCACAAAATAAATGACTCATATAGTTAGCACAGTGGACTAAGAATGAGGGATCTTATGGGAAACTGTCTTTATCCCATCATACTTCTTACTTATCCTTTCAGTTTTCTGCCATGATTACATATAACCTGTTCAATTTTTAAAAATTTAAAATACGTTAGAAAGCTAAAATAAAACAGCAAAGGCTCCCATAGGCATCCTGTCACCTAATACAACCACATTAAGCTGTTCTCTTAAGAAAAACCAGATAGAAGAATCATTTTCAGCAACCATAAAAGGCATCTGCATTCTAGATTCTGCTTACCCCAATACTGACATGAGTTTCAGACCACACCTGAAAACATCCTGCCATTGGCTGAATAGCCATGTGAAAATAATGTGTGTGTTTTATTCTCATTGATCTGAATACTGTCAAACTCATGTTTGTGCTCTTAATGCTTCGGGGATTCTTTACCTCCCAACTTAACTCAGGGTGAATATCAGTGGTCTTGTTCATCATGCCTGTTAAAGACATGTGAGATTATGAGGAGTACTGACATCAATTAGGAGGCATACTCTTCTGGGTGCTAAACTGACCAAAACAATAGTTGATACTCAAATAAAGGTGTGTATGCATGTGTGAAATAAAATATTAAAATGAGTAGCTAGTGATACATTTTCTTTTTAGATGCTCTTTTGATCTAATGAAGGCTATCTTCATTAAGTTAAATTTTGTTTAAGAAAAAAGAGTTTTGGTTAGTGTTATTCAGTCGTTAGAGTGTCAGCCCACACATCAACGGGTCACAGGTTCAATCCCCAATCAAGGGCATGTGCCTGGGTTGTAGGTTCAATCACCAGCCTCAGGCAGAAGGCAACCAATCAATGAGTCTCTCTCACATCAATGTTTTTCTCTATCTATCTATCTATCTATCTATCTCCTCCTCTTTCCCCCCTTCCACTCTCTATAAAAATCAATGGCAAAAATATCCTCAGATGGTGAAGATTAACCAAAAAAAATATTTTAATTCTATTTAGCTCCTATGCATGTGTTTCAGTCTCAGAGCCATGCCAGAGCAGATTTCAGGAAGGTTCCAAGGCCTTGTGTACTTTACTAGTACACCTTATACTTACTCTACCAACGGTAACTAGCCAGACTTTCTCTACTGTAAAGTTGTGTCTAAATAGTCTATTTCTCAAAAGTCTAGCAGCTAAGCTCATTTAGAAGGGCAACTACTTTTCAATATGTGGGTCGGGGCTCAGAGCCAAAGGCAAGGCTCTGCTCTGTCATTAGGAATTGGGACATGAAACATGAAACACCAGCAACATTGACCTAGGCAGGTGCTAGATAGATAGCGTAAGATACAAAGCAGCTCAGGGAGTTAAAAGACCCATTGGCAATGGGGATAGGAAACTGTCTTTTCTAGTTTCAAGCATAAAAATGATACATTATGATCTGTCTCAGGGATATTTTGGTGCCAACTTATTTGGCACAGCATAGAATCCTCCTGTCACCTCATAGACTGTATCATGACAGAAAGGTAATTGGGCACCGGAGAAGATGTCAGCAAAGTGTCAATATGGTTTGACCGCTGCCCTAAATAATATTGATGACAGGAAAGAGAGAGGGATTAATCAGGTGTGAGGCTGCCAAATGTTCAGCACATGCAGCGGGTTCCCGAAATAGATACAACCTACCAGCAGAATGCTAAATGGACTTGAACAGAATAGATTAGTTAGTGATGTTGAGAAAAACAGAACAAAGATCCAAGAGAGCTTTATGAGAAAGCACAGTTCATTTCCCATTAGCGTTCCTCTCCCCCACATGCTATGAAAAGAAGGAGGTCTGTTATTTTTCTGGGAGCGGGGAGCAAAGTGCTGAGGAAGCAGTTTTGAAGCACTTTGTAATTGTGGGTCGGGGGATACCACACATGAGGCAGTCTGTTTGTTTATCTTGTGTCCCACTGAAAGATTAAATCAACACACCTGAAACTCATCGTCACACTCGATACCACACCAGCCACCTCTTCTTTCTCAAACCCCTGGCCCTCTGTCATATGACTTTTCTTTCTTTTTTTTTTTTTTAATAGATATTTATTGTTCAGATTATTACAGTTGTTCCTCTTTGTTCCCCCCCCCCATAGCTCCCCTCCACCTGGTTTCCCATCCCACTCCCTGCCCTTATCCTCCCCCCGCCACTGTCCTCGTCCATAGGTGTGCGATTTTTGTCCAGTCTCTTCCCGCACCTCCCACACCCCCTTCCCCCTGAGAATTGTCAGTCCACTCCCTTTCTATGCCCCTGATTCTATTATATTCACCAGTTTATTCTGTTAATCAGATTTTTTATTCACTTGATTTTTAGATTCACTTGTTGATAGATATGTATTTGTTGTCACTTTGTTGTTCATAATTTTTATCTTTATGTTTTTCCTCTTCCTCCTCTTCTTAAAGAATACCCTTCAGCATTTCATATAATACTGGTTTGGTGGTGATGAACTCCTTGAGCTTTTTCTTATCTGTGAAGCTCTTTATCTGACCTTCAATTCTAAATGATAGCTTTGCTGGGTAGAGTAATTTTGGTTGTAGGTTCTTGCTATTCATCACTTTGAATATTTCTTGCCACTCCCTTCTGGCCTGCATCGTTTCTATTGAGAAATCAGCTGACAGTCATATGGGTACTCACTTGTAGGTAACTGTTTTTCTCTTGCTGCTTTTAAGATTCTCTTTGTCTTTTGCTCTTGGCATTTTAATTATGATGTGTCTTGGTGTGGTCCTCTTTGGATTCCTTTTGTTTGAGGTTCTCTGTGCTTCCTGGACTTGTAAATCTATTTCTTTCACCATTTAGGGGAAGTTTTCTGTCATTATTTCTTCAAATAGGTTTTCAATATCTTGCTCTCTCTCTTCTTCTGGCACCCCTATAATTCGGATGTTGGTATGCTTGAAGTTGTCCCAGAGGCTCCTTGCACTATCTTCATATTTTTTTATTCTTTTTTCTTTTTGCTTTTCTGGTTCGGTGTTTTTTGCTTCTTCATATTTCAAATCTTTGACTTGATTATTAGGATCCTCTAGTCTGCTGTTGGATCTCTGTATATTCTTCTTTATTTCAGTCAGTATATGGTTAATTTCTAATTGATCCTTTTTCATATCCTTGAGGGTCTCACTATATTTCTCAGAGGTTTCTAGAAGATTCTTGAGTAACCTTATAACCATGGTTTTTAACTCTATATCCAGTAGTTTGCTTTCCTCCATTTCTTTCATTTGTGACCTGTTTCTTTGTCTCCGCATTTTCACTGTTTCCCTGTTGATAGAGTGGTTTTATGTGCTAAATGTCCTATAGGGCTCAGTGGCTCAACCTCCCTAATTACTGGAGGTGGACACTCTTGGTGCACCCCTTTGTGGGCTGTGTGCACAATCTTGTTGTAGTTAAGCCTTGATTGCTATTGGTGTCATTGGGAGGAATTGATCTCCAGGCCAATTGGCTGTGAGGACCAGTTGTGTCTATGATGGGGGAACTTCTGTGTTGGAGATACCCTTATGGGGCAAGACTTGCTTCAGTGGGGCTTTGGTGCTCACTGAGTCTGCCCCCTGAGTGTGTCTCTTATGGATGTGAAGAGTTGTAATATGGATGGTCTCATTCTGACCACTGGATACACTGGCTTTGGGATCTCCAAGGAGATGCAAAGTCAGCCACTGCCTGAGGCCACCCAGCAGGAGCTACAGAGAGATCTGCAGATTCCTCCTATTTCTTTGGGGTTTGGAGGTGCCCAGATGAGGCCCAGCTGTGAAGCAGTGCAAGGTTCTGTGGAGCCTTGGGCCTTCTTTTGGAAGCTCTGGGGCTCTCTGTCTCAGCTGCAGTTTGTTAGGTTTTAGATTGCAAAATATGAAGATGGTGCAAGGAGCCTCTGGGACAACTTCATATGCAAAAACCTCTGTGCACAGCTTGGGTGGGGTTGTAAATTGGGCGGGGTGGGGTCTCAGAGAATCACCAGGGTGGAGCAAACAGCAATGGCTGACTGTCAGCCCTGCCCCAAAGAGGCCCCCAGGTCTCTGTGTCCCACAGCACTGTGCAGGAACAATGATCGCTGCAAGCACCTCTGAGACAAAGCTGCCCTCGAGTTCCGGCCCAATGCCAGAGAGTTCAGTTTCTCTCTTTATGAGTCTGGGTCCCCAGAGTCTCATCCTGAATTGGAGTTCAGAGAAGTTGTGAGCTTGTATCTCCCTCCTGATTGAAAAAGACAACAGTGTACCCAGTTGCTGGCCCCTTTCTCAGGCACCTCCATGCCTGCACACTTCCATACTTCCACACCTCCTACCAGACTCAATGCACTTTTCTCTTTCCTTCTAGTTGTAGACTTTCCACTCAGCCAGCCTTCCTGTGGTTCTGGATGATATTCGTTTTGTCTTTTAGTTGTAGCTTTGATGTGGTTGTGTGCGGCAGTAAGTTCAGGTGTTTACCTATGCCGCCTTCTTGGTTGTCTTTTCTTTTTGTTCTAAATCTAAGTTCCAGGCAGTATTGCAAAAGCTTTCCACAATAACTTCCAACCTCAAAGCAATCCGTCCATCCCCTTCCTACAACTTTATCATTGTGATTAGCACTGTCTGGTTTCCTATAAATAAGAAGCATCTAGGAAGTTTTAAAAATGACTGATCATCAGACCCTGCCTCAGAGTAATGAAATCAAAATCTCGGGATCAGGTCTGGCCACCCTGGATTTTGCAAACTCTTGAGATTTCAAGTATGTAGTCGAGGTTGAGAATCATTGATTTCATGTTAGGTTGAACTGCACATAATCCTACATAATAAAAGGCTAATATGCAAATGACCAAATGGTGGAATGATTGGGCACTGTGATACGCGCTAACCACCAGGGGGCAGACACTCAGTGCAGGAGCTGCCCCCTGGTGGTCAGTGTGCTTCCACAGGGGAACTGCTGCTTAGCCAGAAGCCAGGTTCACAGCTGGCAAGCACAGCGGCAGTGGTAGGAGCCTCTCCCGCATCTGTGGCAATGCTAAGGATGTCCGACTGACAGCTTAGGCCCACTAAGCCATTGGTTGGACATCCCCCCAGGGCTCCCAGACTGCGAGAGGGCACAGGCCAGGCTGAGGGACCCCCCCCCCATGTGCACAAATTTCAGGCACCAGCCATCTAGTAAAAAATAAGAGTGGTTTAGAGAAAGGGAAAGTTTATTTCCCTTTTTGTACAAGGATCCCAGGCTCTTGCTGGCAATCTGCTCTGGCATTTTTAGGGTTTCACCACATCCTCAGGATCCAATAAGGCTTCTAGAGCGCCAGCCATCACATTCACATTCCAGGTGAAAGAGAAGAGGGGAAAGAAAGCATGACTTCTCTCTCTGGAAATGACTTTATTTACTACTTTCATGTACATATATTAACTAGAACTTGGTTGCATGACAACATTTACCTGTAAAGATGGCTGGATTCTGTAGCCTTTAACTGGGCATGACTATGTCTCACTAAAAATGAGAGTTCTGTTACCAAAGAAGAAAGAAGAAATGAGCATTAGGAAGCCACTAACAGTGCCTGTTCCCACTGTAAATTCTTCAAAATAGAATTTTGAATATTTGACTCACACCCCTTCAGGAACTTCCTATTACCTTCATGATTCAATTCAAACTTATACATTTACACATATACACATACATATTAAATATATGTTTATATTATATATGATGTATAATAATTTTATTAATTTATGGAAACGTGTATTAGGCTAAATTACTACCTGATATTATCATGAAAAAAGTTTCTCTCTATGCAGGAAGATGAATGATTGAGATGGAAATATAGGATTTTTAGAAAATTCAGAGATAAACATGGATAATACTTCCCCACCTATCTTTGTCAGCACTGGTAGGCAAGAGGTGGTCCCTACAGAAGTTCACATCTTAACAGCCAGAACCTGTGAATATGTTACCTTCCATGGCTGAAGGGACTTTGCAGATGTGATTAAAGCTAAAACCCTTAATACAGGAGATTACTGAAATGGAGAACCTTTCCCAGAAGGTCAGAAAGAAATCTGAGAAAGGAAGAAGGATCAGAGAGCTGCCGTCTTTGAAAATGAGGGAGTGGGTCCGTGAACCAAGAAATGTAGACATCCTGTAAGGCTGGGAAAGGCAAGGAAATGGTTTCTCCCACAGAAGCTCCAGAAAGAAATTCATCCTGACAATACCTCAATCTTAGTCCAGAAGACCCACATTGTAGTTGTAATCTGTAGAACTGGAAGATAATAACTGTCTTGTTTTAAACCACTTCATTTGTGGTAATTTACAATGACAGCAATAGGAAATTAGCAGCTCTACTTTCTATTATGGAAAAGACTCCACAAAACTTATTTTTTCTGTCTCATATTGGTATAGAGTAAAAGTTGACATAGAATAGCCTTGTAGAAAACACAAAAAAGATGTTCATAAAAATAACCTTGTGGCCAACACCATCATTCCCCTGCCTCTTCATCACTTGCTGGTAGCTTCAAGCCTGTGCAAGGCCTACCTTTGATTTATGGTGCTCTTGTCCAGTGAGGATTGGTTGCCTCTTCTTACCTGTGATTGGCTCTCCTTCAAGTGGATGAATATATTGATGATGATAGGAATTTTAGAAACTCAGAAACTTTAATTTACACATCCAATCATTCAGCCCATGTTTGAGTCCCTGCCAGGCATTGGGGCTACGCCAGACCTTTCTCAGGGGTCCTCAGAAACACAAGGTGGGTGGGTAGCTTTAATGCTAATGCCTCCTGCTGAAAGTTAGATTTTAAAAAGACATCTTGATTCCCTCAACATTACTATTTCACATACCTGTTCTAGCTCCTATCTTTTTTATTTTAATTGATAGGCAGAGAAATGACTAGAAAATGAGGGCTTTATCCATTGTCTTATTTTCACAAAAACTAATGAACAAAAGAGGGATATTATGGGCATTATGGGATTTGCAATTGTAATAGCCTCGTTTTTTATGGCAGAAGCCATTAGCCTGCCTTCAGGCCATTCTTAATCTGGCCTCAATCTGCTCTTTGCAGCCTGTTAAACTGCTCAAGATTCAGACAGCCTAAACTCCATTAGCAGTGAAGTTTCCTAGCAAGGACAATGCCTGGGAAATAATAAGCATGTTCTTATTTCTATTATTATTATTACTTAGGAGATATTTTGGTCAGCTTACTGCATCGCATTAAAACTATCCTATTTCTAACAGGCTTTGATGCAAGAGTCAATTATACAATAGCTTTTTCTAGTATTTTATTTCATTCATGCATTTAACTAATTATTGACTTAGTTTCCATTATGCACTCTGCTGGTACTGATAACAATAAAAATAAAATTATGCCACCTTTTCTGTTTATTAGCTGTATGACTTTGGAAGTTACTTAACTTTTATTACTTTACTAGAGGCCCAGTGCATGAATTCATGCACCAGTGGGTCCCTCTGCCTGGCTTAAGGGATCAGTCTGAAACCAGCTCTCTGACATCCCCCGAGGGGTCCCAGATTGCAAGAGGGTACAGGCCAGGTCGAGGAAACCCATTGGTGCTCATTTGGGGCCAGGGAGGGACAAGGAAGGTTGGCCAGCTGGGGAGGTACTGCGAGAGGGCTCCAGGACGTGTCTGGCCTGTCTCACCCAGTCTTTATTGGCCAGACCCCAGCAGCAAGCTAACCTATTGGTCAGAGCATCTGCCCCCTGGTGGTCAGTGCACCTCATAGTGAGTGGTTGAGTGGCCTTAGCATATCATTAGCATATTACACCTCAGTTGGTTGAACAGACAACTGGACACTTAGCATATTAGGCTTTTATTAAATAGGATTTTCCCCATCTATAAAATGAGAATAATAATATCAACCCATAGAACTTGGTAAAGATTCATATTTTATGCAATATTTATTTTCTTAGGCTTCTGTTCACCAGAAACTTGCAAGCCTAATAAACAGTGAGCAATGAGTCAAGTCAACAAGGAATGAGGTGGATTTTTTCAATAGATGTTGATTGAGTGCCTACTGTGCAGAGAGATATAACCCAAGTGTGGGAAGGGAATTCATTGATGTGGATACAGAGTAACACTAGGACATAGGGGTGACACTTAACAGTGCACATTTTGCAAATCAAAGAGAACTTATAAACCCTTCCAGAAAAAGAAAACACATTTAGAAAAAAAGGGATGTAAAATTCAGCTTGTTATTATTTACTCCAAGATCAATATGCAGCCTCAGTGATGTGACTACCAAAATACACAATAAAAATAAAACACTCTGAATATTACTTTTATCAAGTGTCTACAACAAGCATTGGTCAGACTGCACCTGAAGTATTATATTTGGTACTGAAAAACTGAAACAATAATTAGTTAAATGCATGAATGAAATAAAATACTAGAAAAAGCTATTGTATAATTGACTCTTGCATCAAAGCCTTCCAGATAATTTCAGAGGAAATTAAGAAGGATCCTGTCAAGTCCCAATTAGCCACATACAAATTATCCCCATTGCAGACTATCCATAGTATATATTCTACTATAGAAAGCATTGCAATAATCACATTTAACTGTTGTTACATTTTAATTATGTATGTTAATGCAAATTACAAATATTGAAAAGAAAATGCAAACAAAAGGAAAATAAATTAGGGATGTGATGAGTGAAAGAAAAACATGATATGAAACAGCCAATATTTCTTGTTAAGAGCAGCCTTTTCATTTCTAAATGTATATATTGGTTTGTGTTGACTGTGTCCCAAACCACTAATAATTCAAAGTCAGGCCCTGGCAGGGTAGCTCAGTTGGTTAGAGCCATGGTCAGTAAACTGCGGCTCGCAAGCCACATGTGGCTCTTTGGCCCCTTGAGTGTGGCTCTTCCACAAAATACCACGGCCTAGGCAAGTCTGTTTTGAAGAAGTGATTAGAAGAAGTTTAAGTTTAAAAAATTTGGCTCTCAAAAGAAGTTTCAATCATTGTACTGTTGATATTTGGCTCTGTTGACTAATGAGTTTGCCAACCACTGGGTTAGAGCATTGTCCTTATATGCCAAGGTTGCAGGTTCAATCCCAGGTCAGGGCACAAATAAGAATCAACCAAGGTATGCATAAATATGTTGAGCATCAAAACTCACTCTTTCTCTCTCCATCTTTCTCCATCTCTCTCCATCTCTCTCTCTGTACCTGCCTCCCTTCCTCTTCCTTCCTCTCTTTCTAAATATCAATAAAAACACATTTAGAAAAAAAGGGATGTAAAATTCAGCTTGTTATTATTTACTCCAAGATCAATATGCAGCCTCAGTGATGTGACTACCAAAATACACAATAAAAATAAAACACTCTGAATATTACTTTTATCAAGTGTCTACAACAAGCATTGGTCAGACTGCACCTGAAGTATTATATTTGGTACTGAAAAACTGAAACATGGGAAATCGGGTTAGGGGTTTGGGCAAGTATTCTATATGCAGAACAAGAGAGGGAGGGGGGGGTAGGAGGGAGGGAGGGAGGGAGGGAGGGAGGGAGGGAGGGAGAAAGGGAGGGAGGGAGGAAGGGAGGGAGGGAATCTCCTTTCTGTTGTTATGGGTTAGATTATGTCCCCTAAAAAGAAGTGTGGAAGTGCTAACCCTAGCATTTGTGAATGTGATCTTATTTGGACAAGGTCTTTGCCAATGTAAGATGAGGTCATTAGGGTGGGCCCTACCCCTATATGACTGGTATCCTTGTAAGACAAGCAGAGACACAGAGATAGACACACAGAGAAGAGAACTGAAGAAATATACGCAAGGAGAATGCCATGTAAGGAGGAGGAAAACTGTAACCTTGAAGGCAATGTGATTTTAGATTTCTAGCCTCTAGAACTGTGAGAAAATAAATTTCTGTTGTTTAAAACCACCCAGTTTCTGGTATTTTGTAACAGCAGCCCCAGGAAAGGAATTCGCCCAGGAACGCTGTTTCCCAGGCAGTGCCATTCCATGTTGGACAGCTCTGGGCCTTTACTGAGGCTTCCCAAATGCCACGTACCCCTAAGCATTTTGTCTGTTTCTTCATGCAGTCCTCACAACGATCCTATAAAGCAGTTACCAGTTTTAAGTCAAATTAAATATCCTTATTATCCTACCATTATATCCTACCATTATTGTATCATACAGAACAGTTTCACTGCCCTAAATCAAGGTATAGGTTATGCACTTGCCTAAGACCACACAATTAATAAGCAGTGAATGGGAGGAACAGAGACAAGCTAATGCTGGGTTTAACCACAATGCTATACTTTCTTTGGATAGAAAGGGGGGCTAGTGCACTGGTTAGCGAGCTAAAATTAGATAGGGATGATGTCTCAGAGGCATCATCTAGGAGCTGCAATAGCTCTTTGAAAAAGATGAAGGACATGAATGCAGCCTCAGACTGTCCTCTGGGGACCCTTGTGCAGAGCATGGGAACTGAATTGTGCATAGAGTAGTTGACAAAGGTAGACAGAGGGATAGTTATCAAGCAACGCCTCTCGAATCCAAAAGAAACTGAATATGTGTGGACATTAGGACTGATAAGGGAGATCCAAAAAGGTTTCTAGAAAGAATAGAGAAAGTAGATAAAAATGAACCATTTAGTTCTAGACTTTTATTATCAAAATAAGATATGGAAAATTTCATCAGCATTGTCTTCAAAGTGCCAACATTTCAATGAATGTAAAAATATATATATGATGCCTCTGTTGTCCCCAATAATGCTTAAGCTCCAGCCCTGTTTCCTTCCTGCAGCCCTTCCTTGCAAGTAGTGCATGTGTGGCTTCTCACCAGCCCCCTGATCACTTCCCCCTGGAAAGTCCTGAGCTGCTTTTTCTGTCACCTGAGATTTCCTGCACAAATCAGACTTTGAAGTACAGTTTTACTCTACCATGAATATCCTGCCTTTTTTTTTTAATCTTCACCTGAGGATATGTTTTTATTGATTTTTAGAGATGAAAGGAGGGCGAGAGAGAGAGAAAGAGAAACATTATTGTGGGAGAGAAACATCAATTGATAGCCTCCAGTATGCTCCCCAACCTAGGATGGAACCCGCAACCTAGGTATGTGCCCTGACCAAGAATAAAACCAGAGACCTTTTGATGCATGGGACAATGCTCCAAACAACTGAGCCACCAGGCAGGGTCTTGCCGTTTTTTTTGTTTTTTGTTTTTTTTTTTTTACTGTAGGTGTCATCATTTATTGGTAGCTTGTTGGAAATAAAAGAAATTCTAAGTTAGTAGTAAAGATACTTCACATAAACTACAAACACACTAATTTTAGTTTTTAATAGACTTTATTTTTTAGAGCAATTTTAGGTTTACAGCAAAATTGAGTGGAGAGTACAGAGAATTCCTAGAAACCCTCTTCCCCCTATACATGTGCAACCTCCCCCACCATCAACACCTCCACCAGACGGTGTATTGGTTACAATGGTGAACCTACAGAGACACATAACATCAGTTTACATTAGGGTTAACCCTTGGTTTTGTACATTTTATGATTTGGATAAAAATACAATGGCATGTATCTACCATTAATTGTATCATACAGAACAGTTTCACTGCCCTAAAAATCCTCTGTGCTCTACCAGTTCATCCCTCCTTCCCTCCTAAATCCTATCAGTCACCTCTCTTTCTACTACCTCCATAGTTTTACACTTTCCAGAATTTCATATAGTTGGAATCATACAGTATGTAGCCTTTTCAAATTTATCTAATTTTGTTTTAATGATGGAGAAAA
This sequence comes from Corynorhinus townsendii, assembly GCA_026230045.1. Lineage (NCBI taxonomy): Eukaryota > Metazoa > Chordata > Mammalia > Chiroptera > Vespertilionidae > Corynorhinus > Corynorhinus townsendii. Next base: position 137,289,803 of record JAPDVU010000004.1, read on the forward strand.
ATGTTAAATGTTTCATGGAAAAATTTAGGGTCAGTGACATTGTCAAAACAAATGTACCATATTTTTCCATGTATGAGACACCCCCTTTCCAACCCAAAATTAAGAAATCAATATTTCAAACATAAAACAACATATTTTTATTTAGTAATTATCACAGGTAATGATTACATACTGTACTATGATATTATGCAGCATACCACTTTATTCAGCCTCTGTTGCATCACTGCACTATTAGTTACAGACATATTAATTTCTTCAACTTCTATTGTATCACTGCTATCTTCTGAGTTACTGTCTGTATATATGAGATCATCCTCATAAACTGGTGGCTAACTTTTCTGAGCTAACTTCGTTCATGTTCTCATGGCCAACCCTTCTCTCCTCATGAAATTGAAGTACCATTTTGCCTTTCCTATAAAATCAATAATGTTCATTTTGCTTGCAAACATCCTTGCTGGACATTGAATAAGCTTGGTTGACACACATAAACCACTGCTCCATAATCCATAATCCAAGTCTTAAGCCTTTACTCCAAGTGTGCCCATTTTTCTGGTTTTCCTCTTAAGGCCTTCTTTTTCAGCATCTTAAGGAGTTGTTCTTCCTGTTTTCTCCACTGTCTGATCAGACACTCAGTGGGAGAAGGTTCAAATTGTCTCTCTGCAGCTCTGTTTCCATGTTCTCTTGCAAAGCTGATTACAATCAGTTTGAATTTTGCAGAGTAAGACGATCACTTACCGGTATTTATCTTTTTATTTTTTGATATCTTTATGGGCTCAGAATGCTCCAGTCCCTGTTGCATCTGTGAACTCTCCACCTCCACCTCCAATTACAGCATCAGCTGATGTCAGTAACAATAAGGCTCGTGATTGGAGGAAGCCTCTTTGACAAGGTGTGGGCAGTTATGTCCTCCTTGGTTGACTTCCGTGTATAAGATGCCCTTCAATTTTCAGCCTAACGATTTTAGAAAAAAATAGCATCTTATACATGGAAAAATATGGTATTTCATTATCCTCTACTTGCAATTTAAATCAGAAGCAAATGTTCTTTGAGCTAGCTATACTGTCTTCAAATGAGATTTTAGCTGAAAGTCCAGTATGAAAAGAGATTAAATGGAGCATCTTGAGGGAAGGGCAGTAGTAGGTAAGGGCCCCACCACATACACCCATCCTTCATGGATTACCCTCTACAACAGGCGTGAAGGACTTTTAGGAGCCCTCCTGTCTTCAGGAAGCACCATATTAGCCACAGATATTAGGACTTGAACATGTTAAGCGCCCAGTCACCGGTGACTGACACTATACTTTCTGTCCAGAAGACAAAACAGGCTGGGCGGTTAACGTGTTAGAAATCACAGACATATAATAAAAATGCCCTTTTATTACATAACAAAATATAAAAAGCAGTCCATAAAATTTTCAGTGCTTAATCTGATTTATGCTTTTTAGTCCCTTGGCATACAGTTCCTTGTGTTTGTTGAAGATCTAATATTTTTAGACCAAAGATACTACTAATAGTCAAAAGTCAAATAAAATTAAAGTCAACATCTTTTACAGGGTGAATGCACGAAATCACTATGAGCTCCATCCTTTCCAAATTAAAATTAAAGTTTGTGTGTGGTGTTTTTAATTAAAGTTTAATTGATTGGTATACAGATTGAAGTCCATAAAAGTCTCTATAATCTTTGCACCAAAGTTTATGTTGTAAACATGTAGGATAAATGTCAAAAAAAGGGAAGGGAAAATTAAAGGTTTTTATAAAGGAAAATGGAAGACAGGGGGTATCTACATGAAGTAAATAGTGTTTTTAATATACTTTATTGATTCAGATTCATGTAATAAGACAACGGGGTTTCTGACTCTTCAGACAGGTTGACATATTTAAAAGTAGTTTTGATGATTTGGAGATGTCTGAAGACTATATTTCCTTTCCAATTTGAATTATTTATAATTCCATGGTTAATTACATGGAGTAAAACTGAATTACTAATAAATGCCAGAGAAAGCAATTTAAATTGACATTCATCTCCAAAGTTGGCTCCCATGTAATCACAGATTTTCCAAGGTTTAACATTTATTATAATAAGAAAATATTATAGTAAATGATATGTATTAGAAAGGATAGAAGAAATTCCTTCAAAAAATAAATGTACATAATTATATTTATTATATTTAGCTTTAGATAAAGACATATTTTTAAGATTTTCACTTCTTGAGGATAATTTTTTTTAAGCAAGAAAAAATAGACAATGTTCTGCTTCCCCAATGGACCTCTCCCTTAATCACATCCAACTTTGGGTAAGTGGTGGTAGCAACTTCTCTCATATTCAGAAAACCTCTGAAGGTCTGGTTGAAATACTGTAGATATCAGCAGCTAAATAGAATTTTTTTAAAGGGTGCTTTATTTACTCTAAAGCTTAGAAAACTAGAATAAATATGATTTTAAATATTGTGGAATACATCAAACAGCTGTTAGATTCAAAAGAATGGCCAAGTATAGGCTAGTAAATTGGCTAATATCTTCATTCTCACAACATAAATTTCTAAACCCAAGGCATTCATTTGCACACATGCAATATCTCCAGCATTTCATGGTGTGAAATAAGCTGAAAAGCTCTTTCATGATTCAGAAATAACTACTGATGCTGCCCAGGGAGTTCTTTCTTCAGCATACAGTAGGCAGACCTCAGAGTCAAGCTAAAGGAATTTCCTGAACCAGTCAAATCAGTGGTTTTCCAGCCTCTGTGCCTATTCTGTATAATCTGTGTTTATTAGAGAGGTTATTGTTCTAAATGGTTAATTTATGAAGTCATTTTAATGAACAAGCACTGAATTTTGCCACCTCCTGTTATGTGGCCTTGAAGCTGTTTCTTGGTCTTTCAGAGCCTGTTTCTTCCACTGGTATAATGGCACAAAAACTCAGTTATTCCTCCTCAGTAGGAAATGAACTGGTGTGTTACTTATTTTCGAGATTCTCTAAGGTAATTGGCCTAGTTATCACAATTGAGCTCTCAGGTCTCAGAATTACCATATGGTGGAAGATCTGCACACGGTGATAAGCAGTAAGTGAGTTAAAACATAAAAGTTGCACTTCCAAAACCAGAAGCAATCTGATCCATCTACTTCAAGGTTTTTTGTTTGTTTGCCTATTTTTTACCTAAGAGGACAGAAGAAATTACAGATATAAATATAATCACCAGCTTGGAAGTCATGAACTTAGATGTAAATGACCACCTGTGACCACAAAATGCCAGAGATATATGTCTCAGAATCTATGACTACAACGGGTTATTTTTTGTTAATCCTCACCTGAGGATATTTTTCCATTGATTTTTAGAGAGAGTGGAAAGGAGGGGGAAGGACAGAGAGAGAGAAACATAGATATGAGAGAGCCACATTGATTGGTTGCTTCCCACACGTGCCCACCAGGGCTGGGGATCAATTGAGCCTGCAACCAAGGTACATGCCCTTGACCAGAATTGAACCCAACACCCTTCGATGCTGTATCCACTGAACTGAACCAGCTAGGGCTATGACAGATTCTTGTAGGCAGCTTGTGAACAAAGCCCAGAAGTTGAAAAGTTCATTTAACATCCTATACACAATATGTAAGTACTTTCCTCAAAATACTTGACTGCTAGAAATACCAATGGATTTGTAATTTATCTATATCTATTGATGTTCATTTGCCAAAAGCCCTTTCCCTTTCCTGTTGCATTTAAATTTTCACGACATTTGGCATGGCTTATTCTATGTACTGAGTTTTAGAGCTGACTTTGGTAGAAAACTTAGATATCTTTGGCCATATAGTTTAAAAACTACATTGAGTGAAGCAAAGTCATTCTTTTTATTTAAAAAATTTGGCTAAGTCTTTAATACATGCTCAAGCTGAATTTAGTAGTCTATATTTATTTACATTAGCTCAAAATTGGATTCTATGCCACCTTTGGTCCACTACAAGTTAAAATTGTATAAATGGAATTATTTATAAAATTATGTTAAATTGAGGTTGCAAGAGAATATATTTTGAAGTATGATTCAGGGTTAATGATTAGATTGAATCCTCCTGTATGTTTAGCTACTTTTATAAATATCCAGTGAAAGTTTAATTTTAGAATATTACTATTTTGCATTTAATATGTTGGGGGGGAAATCTTAATATACCTTTGTTCAAAATTGCTTAAAAACATCTATACATTTGCCCTGTCCACTTCATTACAATTATCCCTCAGTATCCACAGGGCATTGGTTCCAGGATCCCCACAGATACGAAAATCTGAGAATGCCCAACTCCTCATATAAAATTTTATGGTATTTGCCTATAACCCACACATATCCTCTCATGTACATTAAATCATCCCTAGATTAATTACTTATAATAGCTAAGTAATATACTTAAGTCATTACCTTATAATATGATGAAAATGTTATGTAAGTAATTGTTGTACTGTACTGTTTAGGGAATAATGACAAGAAAAAGCCTGAACTTATACAGAAGTAACTGTCATAGGACTAACTACATAGTACATGTCAGCAAGAACATAACTATTTTTTCCTGAATATTTTTGGTCCCCAGTTGGTTGAATCCATGAATGTGGAACCTGTGGATATGGGGGGCTGACTATATTTTTCTCCTTGTTGTCAATACATTTACCTGAAAATTATTTATGTGTTGTAGCTTGTGGCACGTCAGACTGTTCAAAGAGATACAACACAATACGTGCTATAAACCCTTAATTTCATTCCTCACTTAGCTTCATAAAACTCTTAACTTGAATCTAATAAAAAGCTCAATTGAAATTTTGCTTATTGTGAGAGGATACAAAAAAATCTTAAATAACTAGTCCTTTCTTATACTCTTTAAAACATATATGGATTTTTTTTCTAATTGCACTAAAATAGCTAAACATAAGGACTTCTATCTTGCACATTAGGTGTTGATAATCAATGTATTTAAAAAACAAACTGTTTTAGGGAAAACAAAATAAAACAAAAAGATGTGATTTTAGATGCCTAGTATGAGCACACAGACCTAGTCTCTTTTCCAGAGTTGTACTTTTGTAGATGGTTTTTTAAATAATCACCTGTTATAGACTAGTTGGTCTCCACCTGTTCCCAAGGATGAGTGGGGATTGCCAGAAGGCTGGTCACTCAGTTATGCCTTAATCTGGAAGGCAAAGAGCAGCTGGTTATAAAAGAGTGTAAGATAATAGAAAGTTAAGTTTTTTTCATTGCAGTATCCTGGGATATTAATGCAAAAAATAATAAACAGTTCAACATGAAATGATAATGGGTACTGTTGAGAGGGTCTCCTGAAGTCGGTTTTGCTTCATTTAACTGTGAAATGACTGCATGGATTCAGTTATCTCTCCCCTTCTTCATTTAGAGGATATAATAATATGTTTCTTCTTTTTCTCCTTTCTTCCAGTCTACCTTCTTGAAACAAAGTAAAGAAATAAAAACAGCAGTGCTGCACCCCCATTGTGACTTGGTGATCAGCACAGATTGTTCAGTTAAACACTCTTGACACTCAAACTTGGATTTGAGGGACACACCACTCAAACTAGGAGTCACAGCATTTGATTCCCTGTGTCCTTTCCTCTGAGCCCTGGGTCTCAGCATGGAGCTTTGTGCTCCTTTGATACAGAAAACATGACGGAAGTGTGAATAAGTGAGAACAAACTTGGCAGCCGTGGATAACGTGGTCCCTGGTGCTACGGGCATGGGAAGCATCAAGTCACAGCAAGTTCTGCCTCAGTCCTGCCAGTAATTCCTGTGGTCAGAAGACCCCACACCTTCCTTCATCAGCATAGTGGTTCCCATGCCCCTGCTTTTGCTCCAGGGCTTTATTCTCAGAACCCTCTCTGCTTGACATAAGAGAAGGAAGATGTGGATGGCCAGTCAGTCTTGCCCAGATTGTGGGGAAAAACAGAGTTCAGAATCTAATTGGTTGGTTTGTGAATCCTATAACCAGCTCCCTTTAGAATTTTTTGTCCTTGTTCAAGTTCCCATACCTTTCATGTCTTCTTACAAAATCTTTAAATTGCCTTTCCCAACTTCTGACCTATATGCATCCATCCAACGTAACTTAGGCCAGAGTGCCCAGGCTGCCTATGGTGTGACCAATACTGAGCAACGCGCAGTCAGATCCCATTAGGAGTGGACATATGTGTGGGACACAAATAATGAAATCAATGAGGCACCGCTAAAGGGTGGATGTTTCCGAGGCTATTGGCCATTCTTAATACCTTATTTCTGTCTTGGGATCCCCTTCCTGCAGGTACCTGAGGCTCTTTTTCTCTTACTATGCTTCCATGGCCACTACCTTACTTCTTGGAGTGGAACCGATATTTCAGATTATGTCTGAATCCAGTGGATAAAAGCAACAACTCAGGGATGTGTATCTGAATTCCCTGGCTCAGTGGTTGGCAAACTCATTAGTCAACAGAGCCAAATATCAACAGTACAACGATTGAAATTTCTTTTGAGAGATAAATTTTTTAAACTTAAACTTCTTCTAACACCACTTCTTCAAAATAGACTCGCCCAGGCTGTGGTATTTTGTGGAAGAGCCATACTCAAGGGGCCAAAGAGCTGCATGTGGCTCGCTAGCTGCAGTTTGCCGACCATGGCCCTGGGTGATAGTGAAAAGCAACCTCAAACTCTTATTTCCTAAACCTGATTAAGATAGTAATAACTTCCTAGCTTTCCCCCCTAACTTGCAGATTGATATTTCAGCAGTAATCATTAGAGAAAAGAGATTTTGGATTAAGAGACTCTAATTGCTCTTTAAATCATCCTGTGTAACAATGATCACAGCAATAATAACAGTAGTTACCATTTAGTAAGCACCCACTGTGCTTTAGGTGCCTGATGTCTTTACCATGGTTCATGCTCAGGACAGTCCTCAGAAGTAAGAGCAGTGTTCTCATCTCTCAGGTGTGAGTGGTGAGTTTCAGCAGAGCCAACCCCCTCTCTCTGTCTTGCAGCTTCAAATTGGCAGTTTGGTTTTGACCCTACATCTGACTCCAAATTTATTTTATTTCTATAACTCTAATTCCTGGATAAAGATGGGAACTGTGAACTGTTACTGTGTTTGCTTTTCCTGCGTCAAAAGGCCTTTTCTAAAAGTCCTAATCAATATTAATAAAATATCATTTTATAGTTAGAATATGTATCAGGAACCAAAAAGGAGGAGAAGCAGATATATTTTACTTGGATTTAACCAAGAAGCCAGATGTTTTAAGTGGAAATGATCTTGAAAACCAGCTTCACTGATTGTTTCTAAACGTAAGAGAAAATCATTTAGAAAAAAACCCATGAAACACATAAATTATCATACCATTTAACTGATATTAAAAACAATCATGCAATCTATCTGGGTCCTCTAGCACCTCCACACATAGAATTTTATAGTCACTTGCTATAGGAAAACTCAAACCATCCAAAGGAGGTATTTAAAGGCATTAAGGTGAATAACAAAGGAGCTTTCAAAATACCATCCTATTCTGATCAAAAGTAATGGCAGCTCCCTATTTCTAGTTAGAGAGAGAGAGAGAGAAAAATTTTCAAGGAAGAGTATACCTCATTCAAAAGGTTTTCTTTTCCCACGTGAGTCTGAGAGTTATTTAGTTTAACCTGAATCACCCTTAGTGTCCTTCAAAGCTATAAATTTTGCTTTTCCACACAATTGCTTCAAAACCAGGAAGATCAGAGCTTTGAAAATCACTCTTGAAGCAATTTTACACCCCAATTTACATATGTGTGTGTGTGTGTGTGTGTGTGTGTGTGTGTGTGTGTGTGTGTGTATGTATATATAGTGACCCCAGTCTGATTGCCTCTGGTGGGGAAAACAAAATGTATGCTAAAGCTCACAGAGCAATGGTGGATCCAAAATGATCTTGAAAACCAACTTCACTGAGAGTGAGTTTCTAAACATAAGATAAAAGCTTTTAGAAAATCTTATGAAACAAATTATACCATTTCACTCTCAGTCCCAATAATAGTCTTAGCTATAATATTTTTTTATTGATTTTTTTACAGAGAGGAAGAGAGAGGGATAGAGAGTTAGAAACATCGATGAGAGAGAGACATCTATCAGCTGTCTCCTGCACGCCCCCTTCTGTGGATATGCCCGCAACCCAGGTACATGCCCTTGACCAGACTCGAACCTGGGACCCTTTAGTCCGCAGGCCGATGCTCTATCCACTGAGCAAAACCGGTTAGGGCTAGTTATAATATTTTAAGTCCTCCCCAAAAAGGGTAAATGTTTCCTGATAACTCCTAAGACAGGTTGCTTAAGAATTCATAAAATGATTAAATGATGTCTCACTTGAGATCGTCCCACCTCAATTTCCACCTTTTGTGGAAATGTTATCTGTGACATTCCAGCCAGGGACTTCAAGGGCCTATTCGGGTGCCTCAGTATCTCAAGCAGCTGGTCAGACCACTGTTTAATATGTTGGAGGCTTTGTAGCTTTTTTGAGTCATAGTTGTCTTCCTATAAGATTCAGTCATTCTAACTCTGCCCTGTGCAGGAAAAAAATACATAAAGCATACACTTGTTATTTCCAAGCCCTTCAAGTATATGAAAATGATGATCAAACTTTAAAACATCTCCAGACTGGAAATTCCCAGTTCCCAGAGCAGTTCTAGAATCTTACTTTCCCCAATACCAGCACTCTTGTCAGTGTTTTCCTGACTATGACAACCACAAACACAGGCATTCACATATGTCCTGATTCAGGCCAAATGCAGCAGAACTATACACATCTTGCTTCATTTTGGACACTAGATCCATCAATCCATGCCAACAATAGATTAATTTTTTATAAAACTTCATTTATTTCACTGCTGGCAGGTAGCACTTTTGTGTAGTCTTCTAACCATTTTTACATGAAATGAATTTTGTCCAGGTATATCTTTCTATTCTATACTTTGAATTCAGATCTGAAAATTTTCCACTTAATCCTACTAGATTATATATTGTTGTTTTATTCTTCTAACCTATTTCAATCATAGTAATCTTGCTGAAAACTATGAAAACGTGTAAGTTTGGCACATTTGTAAATTTAATAAGCATAGCTTCTCTTCCAAGTTATTATGATACCTTTATAACAACCTGGTTATGATTTAATAGGAATGAAGTAAAGGGGAGTCTAAATGATGTAGGCATGCCATTTATACAGCTTTGCTAGGAAGCTTTAATTAACATTCTCTAAATCTGTTCCCTGCAGATTGATGGGGAAAGGGACTGGACAATAGACCCATGCTCAATAAGGTCTGGGTGATGTGGGAAGAAGCTTACCTGTCAGTTACACCTGAGAGCAAGTCAGTGGCCTGAATAGGTGTGGCCACTGCAAGGGTGCAGAATCTGAGATACTTAACACCTGAACAAAGAAAGTTCTTTCTCTTGTACTCCTGGCCCTCCTGTTCTCCTAGGACTCCTGTTGCAGGAGATCGCGCATCCTGCATTCTCACACATGGTCCATAGCCATGTGGACTCCACACAATGGATTAATGGACTTTAACTAGCTTGATGCTACATTGGACCCATCTCACACCAAGGAATGAAAACTCTGGACACTGGTCCTACTTTTAGCTCTACTAAACCCCCAGCTGCATATTTTCCAGGACTGGTTTAAGGGATATGGGACTTGCAAACAGAGAAATATAATTAATTCCATGCAAATAAAAATCATTCATTCTCCTGTGCAAGTCTTAGGAAATTCCTTTTCTGAAGATTTTGCAAGAACCCCACTCCCACTAGTGATGGAGGAATTCCACCCACCCAATCTTCTAGCAACAATTGCTCACAATATTAAGCATAAAAAGGCCAAAAACAGACATATGACACACCAATTGTAGTTTCTCTCCACCAGTTCAATAAGCGGAGAGTGCACTGAGCATCTCTGTCACTCAACTATGTCCCAGCATGTCAGCTCAATCACATGATCAACTCAATCACATGCTTTTGTGGAATGAATATTTACTCACTGTGGAACTTTCCCTGTCTGTCAATCTCCATGCAGAATAACTTCTAGACGTCCTACTTTTTATTTCTAAATGCCAATGGATCTTCTACTTAGTGGAAGAACAAGAATACTGGCTTCTCATTCTAATTTGTTTATTCGTTCCACCATTTTGAAAATCAAAACAGCATAATAACTTTTTTATTCAGAAATATTTAATATTAAAGTATAAAATGTTGCCTGTTATAAGCAAGCCACCATGGGCACTCATATTAAGTAAACATCAAGCTTCAGAACATGAGTGGCAGGATGATAATTCTGAATTGACTCCCGATATTCCAAGATGTTCATGATACATAGAGATGTTATTTTTTAAAAAACAATTAAAAGAACATGAAAATGACAGAACATGGTAGGAGCAGTATTTCATGTTTCTAACAAGACCATCTGCCTATGGGCAAGATTTCTGTCAAATCTTAACTGGGAAGAAAATAACGTTAAGAGACATATGCCTGTGTTTACAAGCTGGGGGAAATTGACAAATGACTGAGTTTCGCCAGTACTTTTATAGGCAACTGTTGCACATAACTGGGAAAATTAAAATTAGTAATTACCTTTATAATCTGCCATTGTTTCAAATGTGCTTGGAATTTCTTAAAGGTTCATTCCAAATAATGACTTGTGCTCTGCCAGAACATTTAAACAGTTGAAGGAGGAAGGCTCAGCTATTTTGCAAAATGAAATACTTTGATGATAACAAATTCTTTCTCCATTTGCTTCTCCCCACTGTTGGTGACATTGTGTTTATAGCTCAATTTGTTGATAATCTTTCAAGCTATACTTTTTTTTAGGCATGGCTACTATAAAAGTCTTCTTCCATTTGGCCTTGGTACTGCTTGGAACTTGAAATTGCTATTTGCTGCCTGCCAATTACAGAATAATTTAAGGTTCGATGCTTTCAGGCACAGTTCTTGAAATGCACAAAAGGAATATATTAAGATGGAATGCGTAATATTTTCTCTGCACTGCACAGCTTCAATAGATTGCATAGAATTATATCTAAATTGCTAAACAAATCAATGGCCAAAAAAAAGTATTTCCTCTAAGGAGGTGTTTTGTGATGGCTTTACTATTCTTTCTTTCTTTTTGATAGAAACATAGCACATATTTTCAAAAAGATTCATGTTGTTTGCCACTGACTGATTTGGATCTATAAACATGTGATGGATATAAATACAGATAAAAATTTAACATAACATTTAAATTTCTGGGAACAAAGCAAAACGTGATTTTTAAATCAATTTGGGATAATTGAGGAAAAAGAAAAGAAGAGAGTTATGTTTCCCAGATCTTTTCAACTCTAAAATGTAATAGTTTTTCTTCTTTGTGTATTTGTCTCTGTATTGTTCAACATTTACAGTGCAAGGCAGAAAAGCTGTAAAGCAAAGTAAATTTGTGGTTTGAAGGGGTCATGTACAAATTTGAGGACTGGGACGATAGAGGGAAATGTGCTGATTACCATGAGAAAAAAAAAAAGGAAATGAATTATTTATGTGTTCCTGCCATCCAGTCTGCAACACCTGGGAGGGCACTCAGGCAGTTTATTATCAGACACAAAATTTTCCTCATAGCTAATCACAAACATACTTGGATTCCAAAAGATGGTTTGGGGGGGGGGGGGCGGCGGGCAGGTGAAGGCATGTACTGGGGGGTAGGGGAGGCGGGGGGGGAGGTTATGGGGGGGGGGGAGACATATGTATTACTATTTGTAATACTTAAAACAATTAAAATAAAATAAAATAAAATAAAATAAAATAATTTTCTTGCCCACCTGGTGTTGCTCAGTGGTTGAGCATCAATCTATGAACCAGGAGGTCATGATTCAATTCCCAGTCAGGACACATGTCTGAGTTCTGGGCTTGATCCCCAGTAAGGGGCATACAGAGGCAGCCAATTGATGATTCTGACTCATCATTGATGTTTCTATCTCTCTCTCCCTCTCCCTTCCCTTCTCTGAAATCAGTAAAAACACTTAAGTTTAAAATATTATTTTCTTCACTCTTCCCACCTGGGTGCCTTGGATGTACTCCCAGGAGTCCCTTTTTCCAATTTTTTATATTTTCTAATTCACCCCACAATATGAATACACAGCAATTATGTCTGCAAACCTTGTCCTTAAATGCTTCTCAGGAAGTCCACTGCTTCAGCAGAGTGTCAGCAGAGTAAACAAGTCTGGTATCTGGTCCACCAGTATGAAAAGGCCCCTTTCCGCACAGGAATGAAGTGAGGGAGAGATAAGGTGAAGTGCCCATTTAACTTTGTGCCTGCCACATTTACCTTTTGGTGTAACAAATCATGACAAAAACCCCCAAGTGTGAACAAAAACTCAAGAGACAGTGACACAGGGAGATTGTAGACCAAGAAACATCAGAAAATGAAGTACCGAGATTAACTAGATAAGTTGGTTTATGTGGAAGAGAACCAATGAGAGAACCATTAACATAGGCCACAATGGGAGGTTTTCTATGCAGCTTAATAAGAGAGGGCCCAAATTTCAGCTGGTGTCAGGAATAGCTGTAAGGAAAGAAGGATTTCCCTCATCTGCCTAGGCGTAAACACATTGACAGGAGAAAAGGTATACAGATTAATTAATTTTAATATTACTTTCATAGGGCATTACGGAAACAGTGAATAACTCCCCAAAATGGTGAAATTTGAGAGCTTATAGACTATCCTCATAGGGAAAGTGGAGGGGAGTGATGGAGAAAATTTATGGAAAAGTAAATCATTTTTAGGGGGAAAATCAATGACCTTTAAAAGATTAGATGGGAGAAATGGTAGTTTTTGACAAAGTTTGTTTGGGTATGGTGGTACATTTAGCTCCTCTCCTGAGATAAGAGTCAGTCTTCCCTGGTTGATTAAACTCCTGAGGTCCTTATAATGGATCTATCTGTAGGCAGGTAGGGGATTTCAGAGAAAACCTCTGTCTGCATTTGCTCTTTTTTTCAAGTGCCTTAAGCTCAAAATAATCAATATACCAAAGTGGCATATTTTGGGGTGGCATCTTCTGAATTTCTTTAGGGGTCAAGGATGGTTCTCCAATGAGGGCAGAATTGTTCTTGTTGATTAGCAGGTATTGGTGAGCAATGTGGGTGCTGGAGAGAGAGACCTGCCAAAGCAACAACAGGATTTTCTCAGTCCTCTGTGCCTCTCATATTACAAAGAAAATTATGGAACCTTCCTGTAAGGCAAAATGAGTGCCCTGCACACAGTGGGAGCTCAATGAGTTAAAATTGGAAATGGCTTTCTTATTTTTGAAATGACTCAACTATTTTTAAAATAAACTGGGATTTGTTGTTTTCATAATTCCTGGAGATGATTAAGTTTCAAAATGAAATACGGTCTCTATTAGCTTCATGACCAGTGATCAAATTAAATTCCATTTCTATTCAATTTTATTATTTGCCTCATAATCTAGAAAGAGGAGGGAGCAACATATCTTAACAATTAAATTCTCTTTACAAATGCATGTTTATGTAGATTTGGTTATGGTTTATTCAAAGTCCATTATAAATTTTCTTTCATTCTAATACATGCTCAGTGATGTAATTAGGATTTCATTCTAGCCACCCCAAGGAAAAAAAAAAAAAAGCCCAATTTGCAAGCAAGCTAATCAGAACCACACAGGACAGAATGTATATACTTAGGTCTATTACAGAAAAAAAAATCTCTCCAAAGCCATGGATTATATGAGGGTAATCCTGTATGACTAAACATTTCCCAAAGAAGAGATACAAATGTGAATGAATTATAGCCCAAGGTAGCTGGTTGTTTTCCCAGAAAGAGGGAGTTCGAAAGAAACTTGGGTCTTAGCAAGAAATAGAATTAGTGATCTCAGTGACATTCTAAAAGATGCAAAGATCCAGGAAGTTTGATAAAACTCTATTGGTGGACTTCTTACAATATCCTGAGAAAAATAGTTTACCAAGACTAACATGGGAGTCATCTTTATTTGTGTGGAGTTAAGTCCCTGCATTTCCAAAGTCCCGTTTTCCTTATTCCAGTCATGGAAGAGATGTAGCTGGGGTATCAGTATAGTTAAAATCAGAGCCAATGTCCAGAATTTCCATTTCATGTTGGAGAACGGTCCAGTACAGTGTCAGGCTAATTGCAGTCCACTAGTCCATTGTGTTGGGAAGTCCACATGTCTGTGGGCTACTGTACATGGGAGAATGCCAGGAAGCCAAGCGTGAGCCATGAGCCAAGCATGCCAAGTGGAACCAATTCTCTCCACTAATACTAGCAGCGAATATTTTAGCAGGCAATTGCCATGTCATTAGTCTTGTACTGACTTGTTTGGTGTGCACAGCAGGAAATATTTCACTTTCGGAGAACAAGAAATGTAGGTTTATTTGCATTACACATTAATTTTTACAGTTATTCAGTGTCTGGTAAGTTAATGTTCAAGAAAAATATTAATTTTTATTAAAATGTTATATTATTTTATGTTAACGATTACTCATTCATTTCAGGCCTTTGTATTCAGCATGTCTCTATCAAAATAAACCTACATTTCTATGAAAATTGAAGCTTTTGTTTTTACGCTTCCCACATAAACGTAAACCTTGTTTATTTGGCCCATGTTAGCCTTTGAGTTTGACATGCCTGCACTACAGAAACTAAACCATTTTACTGGAGAAAAGGACTGAGCTAATCTAGAAAAGATAAAAGAACAATGGGATAGAAGGGCAGTAAGACATGAAAGCAAACAAATGAAATATTTTCAGGGGGGGAAAATGAGAAGAAGTGATTGGACAATGAAATATGGGGCAAGACATGAATGAGGATGACTTTAAGATATCCTACATTGGCTCAGGCAACATAATTTTCTCTCTGGTGCTTTTTCCCAAAATCTTCTGTAAAGTTTTAAATTACCTTTCAAGAATTTGTGGAAGTCAGATTTAGGTTTATTTCAAATGTTATACTATCACAGGAAGTAGCCTCCAAGTGACCTAGAATAATTTTAAGTATAATAAAAGCTGTTGTGTGAGTAGAAGAGATACCATTGCATTTTAACCACAACCTTGCAATTACACAGAAGGAAAAGAGGAACAATAAGCAGAAAAGACAATAATGGTATGATGACTTAACTGAGTGCATTGGCATTTACATAATTTACTTGTAATTATTAAATATTATCCATCTATATATTTGGTGGTTATAAATATTCCTAGTACTGAGAAGCATGGTTATTTCAGTTCATTGCTATTTGAATACTATAGGTAATTTTTTCCAAATTTTAGATAATTATTTTAATTGTCCTAAAAATGATCATTGATTCATTTATTCATCACTCAGCAATAAGTGTTCATTATCCAAAGTGTGTTAGGCACAATTCTGTGCATTGAAAATATAATAGTAAAAAATATTGTCTGTCCCTTTATGCTGACAGAGTCTGGTGGAATTAACAAAAGCTTTTTGTTAATCTTACTATGAAAAGTTTAAAATAGTATAAAAAGAAGAAAAAACAATCACATATGTATATGAGTATGTGTGTGTGTGTGTGTGTGTGTGTGTATTCAATTGTAGGTTAAATTTTTAAAATATATGTATGATTTTTGCTTTTCTCAGCTTTGTTGAGGTATAATTGCCAAAATTTTAACATATGTAAAGTGTACAACATGATGATTTTTTATACCTATACATTGTGAAGGGATTCCACCACTGAGTTAACACATCCATCACCTCAAATAGTTACCTCTTTTTTAATGCGTGAGAACACAAGTTCTACTCTATTAGCAAAATTCAAATGATGTGAGTATTACCAACTGTTGTCACCATGTTATCCATTAGATTTTCAGACTTTAATAATCTTATAACTGAAAGCTTGTACCCTTTTACCAACCTCTCCCAATTTTCCCCTCCCCCAGCCCCTGGCAACTACCATTTTACTCTGTTTCTAGTTTAACTTTATTTTTCTTCTTTGAGATTCCACCTCTAAGTGATAACCACACAGTGTTTCTCTTTATCTCTGGCTTATTTCACTTAGAATAATACCATCTAGGTTCACCCATGTTCTTGCAAATGGCAGGATTTTCTTCTTTTTTAAGGCTGAATAATATTCCATTGTGTATCTATACTACATTTTCTTTATCCATTCATCTGTTGATGAACACTTAGGTTGTTTCCCTATCTTAGCTGTTGGGAATAATGCTGCAGTATACATGGGAATGCAGATACCTCTTCAAGACAATGATTTCATTACCTTTGGGTATATACCTGGAAGGGGAATTGCTGGTTCATATGGTAGTTCTATTTTTAATTTCTTGAAGAACTTCCATATTGTTTTCCACAGTGGCTGCACCAATTTCCATTCCCAACAACAGTGTACAAGGGTTGTGCTTTCTCCACATCCTTTCCAGCATTTGTTATCTCTTGTCTTTTTATTTTTTTTATTATTTTATTGATTTCAGAGAGAAAGGGAGAGAGGGGGAGAGAGAGACAGAAAATCAATGATGAGTGAATATCATTGATTGGATGCCTCCTGTATGCCCCACACAGGGGATCAAGCCCACAACCCAGGCATGTGCCCCAACTGGGAATGGAACCTTGGCCTTCTGATCCATACGGTGACACTCAACCCCTCAGCCACCAGCTAGGCTCTCTTGTCTTTTTTATAATAGACATCCTGACAGGTATAAGGTGATTAATTTCTATTTGCATTTCCCTGATAATTAGATATGTTGAGTACCTCTTCCAGTTGGACATTTATGTTTCTTCTTTGGAAAAACAAGTCTCTTGAGGTCCATTGCACATTTTTAAATTATGTTATTTGGTTTTCTTGTTTGTATGTTGATTTGTATTTCTTTTGTTTGTTGGTTGTTTTTTTGTTTGTTTCTTTGTTTTGATCTTGAGTTATAGAGTTCTTATACATCTTGCATGTTAACTCTTTATCAGATTTGTGGTGTGCAAATCTTTTATCTCATTCCATAGATTGACTTTTAATTTTATTGCTTGTTTCCTTTGCTATGCAGAAGCTTTTTAGTTTGATGTAGTCTGATTATTTATTTTTGCTTTTGTTGCTTGTGGTGTCAAATCCAAAAAAAATCATTGCCAAGACCAATGTCAAGGAGCTTACTCCATATGTTTTCTTCTATGAGATTTATAATTTCAGATCTTAATATTCATGTTTTTATTCCATTTTAAGTTGATTTTTTGTATATGATATAAGATAGGGTTCCTATTTTATTTGGAACCCTATCTTACATCCAACCATTTGGATGTTTTTCTAATACCATTGATTGAAGAGACTATCCTTTCTCCATTTTATATTCTTGCCTCCTTTGTCAAAAATTAATTCAGCATATATACATGAATTTATTTCTGGGTTCCTATTCTATTCCATTGTTCTATGTGTCTGTTTTTATGCCAATACCACCCTATTTTGATTACTATAGCTTTTTACTATAATTTCAAACCAGGATGTGTAGGGCCTCCAGCTTTGTTCTTTATCAAGATTGCTTTGGCTATTTGGGGTCTTTTGTGGTTCCATAAAAATTTTAAGATTTTTTTTCTATTTCTGTGAAAAATGCCATTGGGATTTTTATAGGAATTACATTGAATCTGTAGCTCACTTTGGATAATATGAACATTTTAAGAATATTGTTTTTCTAGTTCAGTAACATGGAATATCTATTTATTTGTGTCTTTTTCAATTTCTTTTATCAATGTTTTATACTTTTCAGTGTACTTCATTGCTTTTTAAAGCCATTAGGTAGTATTGGCATCTTTTTTTACAGCTGCATATTATAACTAGTTCTAATTTATTTGGTAAAGTATTTTTTATACAAACACACACACAAGAGCTTTTTAAATTTTAAACACAATGTTAAAATTAGATTAAATATAGCCAAAAGAGACATCAAAGAGTCCAGAAATAGACTTATGCATATATTATACTTAATTTATTACATAATTCACCTGACAGAACAATGAGGGAAAAAAATGAAAAGATGTTCTTTTAAGTAAATTGTTGTGGGACATTCAGGTATCCATAGGGGAAAAATGAAATGAGCCCATAGCATAAATATAAATCAATTCCAGTTACATTATAAGGCCAATGTAAAGATAGACAGGACAGCTTTTATAAACTAAAAGAAAGATATCTTTATGAGCTTACGAGTATTTTTTAATATGTTTTTATTGATTTTGGGGAGAGAAGAAAGGAGAGGGAGAAACATTGATTAACCGCCTCCTGCACACCCCCTACCGGGTATCAAAGCCCACAACCTGGGTATATGCCCTGACCAGGAATTGAACCAATGACCTCTTGGTGCATTGGAGCCACAGCAGGTGGGCATTGATCAATTTTATTTAAAAGACTTTGCTTTAGGAAAGATTGTATTTTAAAATGAATTTTAATTAATAAAAAAGATAATGGTTGTTTGAAAATATCCAGTCTATATATAAAGAGGATTGTATAGCTCATCCAACATACTGGAAATTGAATCTTGTGGTTATCATTTTTGTAGGCAATAATATATACTTTCAAAGCTTTCCTTTTTTTGTATTGCTTTGTACAAACTGATCATCATATAAATCAGCAATTTTCAACATTTTTCATCTCATGGTACACATAAACTAATTACTAAAATTTCTGAAGCACACCAAAAAATCTATCATATTTTCGCTGATCTGACACACACACAAAACAGTGTATATATATAATCTTGATTCATTCATACTGAATGGCTATTATTGTTAGCTATTGTCATTGTTTTATTTGACAGTCTAAGGAAAAAGAAGTCAGTGCTCCTAACTAAATTGTTCAAATATTGCAGTTTTAAAATTCTTGTGGCATACCAATGTGCTGCGACAGGCACATTGGTTGAAAATCACTGATAAAAATAGTGCTGCACAAAAAAATAAAAGACTCAGGGACCCTAAAGAGGAGCATCCTTGGGAGGAGGGGATAGTGGAGCTGCAAATCTAAGATCATTCAGCACTCAGATCAGCACTGGTGAGGTAGGTAAGAATGGAAGAATGGGGTAGGCAGGGAAAACAAATTTTGTTTAGTTCATTTTTTTTATTGTCTAAAGTTTTACATATGTCTCCTTTTTCCCCAATTGACACTCCCCCACCCCAGCTATTCCCATCCCGGACAAGTCCCCACTGCCCCAGTGTCTGTGTCCATTGGTTATGCTAATATGCATGCATACAAGTCCTTTGGTTACTCTCTAACCCCCCCTTCCCTACCATTTGTCTCTAGATCGATATATTCTTGTTCATCAAATTATGTTGATCATTATATCCCACTTATGAGTGAGATCATGTTGATATTTATCTTTCTCTGACTGGCTTATTTCGCTTAGCATAATGCTCTCCAATTCAATCCATGTTGTTGTAAATGGTAAAAGTTCCTTCTTTTTAATAGCGGCATACATTCCATTGTGTAGATGTACCAGTTTTTTAATCCACTCATTTGCTGATGGGCACTTAGGCTGTTTCTAAATCTTAGCTATTGTAAATTGTGCTGCTATGAACATAGGGGTGCATATATCCTTTCTGATTGGTGTTTCTAGTTTCTTGGGATATATTCCTAGAAGTAGGATTACTGGGTCAAATGGGAGTTCCATTTTTAACTTTTGGAGGAAACTCCATATTGTCTTCCACAGTGGCTGCACCAGTCTGCATTCCCACCAGCAGTGCAGGAGGGTTCCTTTTTCTCCACATCCTGGCCAACACTTATCATTTGTTGATTTGTTGATGATAGCCATTCTGACAGGTGTGAGATGGTATCTCATTGTTGTTTTGATGTGCATCTCTCAGATCATTAGTGACTGAGCACATTTTCATATGTCTCTCGGCCTTCTGTATGTCTTTTTTTGAAAAGTGTCTATTTAGATCCTTTGATCACTTTTTGATTGTATTGTTTATCTTCCTTTTGTTAGGTTGTATGAGTTCTCTGTAAATTTTGGAGATTTAAACCATTATAGGAAATATCATTGGCAAATATGTTCTCCCATGCAGTGGGCTTTCTTTTTGTTGTTGTTGTTGATGGTTTCTTTTGCTGTGCAGAAGCTTTTTATTTTGATGTAGTCCCATTTGTTTATTTTCCCCTTAGTATCCCTTGCTCTAGGAGCTGTGTCTGTAAAGATATTAGTACGACATATGTCTGTTTTGCTACATATGGAGTCTTGTAGGATTTTTATGGTTTCCCATCTTACATTCAAGTCCTTTAGCCATTTTGATTTGATGTTTGTGTATGGTGTAAGTTGGTGATGTAGTTTCTTTTTTTTTCTTTTCTTTTTTTTTTTTTGCATGTATCTGTCCAAATTTCCCAGCACCATTTATTAAATAGACTGTTTTGACTCCATTGTATGCTCTTGCCTCCTTTGTCAAATATTAATTGAGCATAATAGCTTGGGTTGATTTCTGAGTTCTTTGTTCTGTTCTATTGGTCTTTATGTCTGTTCTTGTGCCAATACCAGGCAGTTTTGAGAACC
This sequence comes from Corynorhinus townsendii, assembly GCA_026230045.1. Classification (NCBI taxonomy): domain Eukaryota; kingdom Metazoa; phylum Chordata; class Mammalia; order Chiroptera; family Vespertilionidae; genus Corynorhinus; species Corynorhinus townsendii. Next base: position 137,310,275 of record JAPDVU010000004.1, read on the forward strand.
GTGGCTTGGTAATATAGCCAGATATTTGGCAATGTAATCCCTCCTAATTTGTTCTTCTTCCTCAGGATTGCTGTGGCTATTAGGGGCCTTTTTTTTTTTTTTTATTCCAGATGAATTTTTGGAGAGTTTGTTCTAGATCTTTGAAATATATGCCGTTGATATTTTAATGCGGATGGCATTGAATCTGTAGATTGCTTTGGGTAGTATGGACATTTTAATGATGTTGATTCTAACAATCCATGAACATGATATGTTCTTCCATTTGTTTATGTCTTCCTCTCTCTCTTTTTTCAATGTCCTGAAGTTTTCCAAGTACAGGTAAGTTTATTCCTAGGTATCTTAATTTTTTTTTTTTTTTGGTGCAATGGTAAATGGGATTGTGTTTTTTATTTCTCTTTGTGTGAGTTCATTATTGGTGTATAAAAAGGCCATAGATTTCTGGGTGTTAACTTTGTATCCTGCTATATTGCCCAAGTCATTTATTAGGTCTAGTAGTTTTTTGATGGAGGCTTTGGGGTTTTCTATGTATAATATCATGTCATCTGCGAATAAGGACAGTTTTACTTCTTCTTTTCCAATTTGGATGCCTTTATTTCTTCTTCTTGTCTGATTGCTTTGGCTAGCACTTCCAGTACTACTATATCGAACAGGAGTGGTGAAAGTGAACATCCCTATCTTGTTCCTGTTCTTAAGAGAAATGAGTTTAGTTTTTGCCCATTGAGTATGATGTTGGCTGTAGGTTTGTCATATAAGGCTTTTATTATGTTGAGTTATGATCCCTCTATTCCCACTTTTCTGAGAGGTTTTATCAAGAAAGGGTGTTGGATTTTGTCAAATGCTTTTTCTGCATTGATTGATATGATTATGTGATATTTGTCTCTCAGTTTGTTTATGTAATATATCACATTTATTGATTTGTGAATATTGTACCATCCTTGCATCCCCAGAATAAATCCCACTTGGTCATGGTGTATGATCTTTCTAATGTAATGCTGAATCCAATTTGCTAGAATTTTGTTGACGATTTTAGCATCTATGTTCATCAAGGATATTGGCCTGTAGTTCTCTTTTTTTGTGGTGTCTTTATCTGGTTTTAGTATTAGGGTAATGCTGGCTTCATAGAAAGAACTTGAGAGTGTGCCTTACTCTTGAATTCTTGAATTTTTTGGAATAGTCTGAGGAGGATAGGTTTTAGTTCTTCTTTGAATGCTTGGTAGAACTCCCCTTAGAGCCGTTTGGACAAGGGCTTTTGTTTGCTGGAGGATTTTTGATTGCTGCTTCAATTTCTTTGGTAGTTATTGGGCTATTCAGGTTTTTTTATTCTTCCTGATTGAGTTTTGGAAGCTTGTACTTTTCTAAAAAATGTGCAGTTTTTCTAAGTTGTCCATTTTGTTGGAATAGAGTTGTTCATAGTATTTTTTAACAATCCTTTGTATTTCTGTGGGGTCTGTTGTTATTTCTTCTCTTTCATTTCTGATTTTGTTTATTTGAGTCCTCTCTCTTTGCTTCTTGGTGAGCCTGGCTAGAGGTTCATAAATCTTGTTTATCCTTTCAAAGAACCAGCTCTTGGTTTTGTTGATCTTTTATTTTTTTGTTTTGTTTTGTTTTTATTTCTACGTCATTTATCTCCTCTCTGATCTTTATTATTTCCTTCCTTCTGGATACTGTGGGCTTTTCTTGTTGCTCTCTTTCTAACTCTTTGAGTTGTAGGGTTAGGCCATTGTTCAGTAAACTGTGGCTCGCGAGCCACATGCGGCTCTTTGGCCCCTTGAGTGTGGCTCTTCAACAAAATACTACATGCAAGTGCGCATGTACAGTGCGATTGAAACTTCATGGCCTATGTGCAGAAGTCGGTTTTCAGCTCTCAGAAGAAATTTCAATCATTGTACTGTTGATATTTGGCTCTGTTGACTAATGAGTTTCCTGACTACTGGGTTAGGTAATTTATTACCATTGTTTCTTGTTTTATGCAGTAGGCTTGTAGAGCTATAAACTTCTCTCTCAAGACTGCTTTTGCTGTGTCCCATAGATTTTGGATTGTTGTGTTTTCATTGTCATTGCCACAATGTTTTGTTTGTTTTTTTTAAATATATTTTATTGATTTTTTACAGAGAGGAAGAGAGAGGGATAGAGAGTTAGAAACATTGATGAGATGTTTCAATCAGCTACCTCCTGCACGTCCCCCACTGGGGATGTGCCCGCAACCCAGGTACATGCCCTTGACCGGAATCGAACCTGGGACCCTTCAGTCTGCAGGCCAACGCTCTATCCACTGAGCCAAACCGGTTAGGGTGCCACGATGTTTTATATTTCTTCTTTGATCTCTCTGGTAACCCCATCATGGTTTAATAGCATGCTATTTAATCCTCCAGGTGTTTGATTTTTTTGGATTGTTTTTATTGAAGTTGATTTCTAATTTTATGCCATTGTGATCTGAAAAGATGCTTGATATACTTTCTATCTTCTTGAATTTGAAGAGACTTTGTCTGTGACCCAATATATGGTCTATCTTTGAAAATGACCCAAGTGCACTTGAGAAGAATGTATATTCTGTGCCTTTAGGGTGAAATGTTCTGAAGATTCCAATTAATTCCATCTGATCTAGTGAGTCATTTAGGATTGATTTTTCTTTGCTGATTTTTTGTTTAGAGGATTTGTCTAAAGTGATAGTGGGTTATTAAAGTCGCCTACTATGATTGTATTGCTGTCAATCTCTCCCTTGATATCCTCCAGAATTTTTTTTATGTATTTGGGTGCTCCTGTTTTTGGTGCATATATGTTTATCAGAGTTATTTCTTTTTGTTGGATTGCTCCCTTTAGTATTATGAAGTGGCCTTCCTTATCTCTCATTATGTCCTTCACTTTAAGATCTAATTTGTCAGATAAAAGTATTGCTACCCTAGCTGTTTTTTATTTCAATTTGCCTGAAAAACCTTTTTCCATCCCTTTACCATCTGTGTGCATCTTTTTTTCTGAGGTGGGTTTCCTGTAGACAGCAGATACACAGGTCATATTTTCTTTTCCACTCAGCTACCCTAGGTCTTTTGTTTGGGGCATTTAATCCTTTTATATTTTAAGTTATTATTCATAGGTACTTGTTTGTCGCCATTTTTATTCTTTATGCCTGTGTTCCTTCTTCCCTTCCTGTTTCTTCTTTGTACAGCAGACCTTTTAGCATTTCTTGCATTGCTAGTTTGGTGGTAATAAACTCCTGTAGTCCTTTTTTGTCTGTTAAGCTCCTGATTTAATCCTCAATTTTGATTGATAGCCTTGCTGGGTACAGTATTCTTGGATTCAGACCCTTCCTTTGCATGATTGTATATTTCATTCCATTCCCTTCTGGGCTCATGTGTTTCTGTTGAGAAATTAGTTGCTAGTCTGATAGGGGATCCTTTGTAGGTAACTTTCTGTCTCTCTCTGGCAGCCTTTAAGATTCTTACTTTGTCATTGGTGTTTGCCAATTTAATTATGATGTGTCTTAGTGTCGGTCTTTTGGAGCTCATCTTATTTGGGACTCTGTGAGCTTCTTAGACTTGTGTGAGTTTTTTCTTCCCTATATCAGGAAAGTTTTCTGTCATTATTTCTTCAAAACGATTTTCTATTCCTTGCTCAGTTTCCTCTCCTTCTGGTACCCTTATTATGTAGATATTGTTTCATTTCGTGTTGTCCCAAAGTTCCCTTAGGCTCTCCTCCTGTTTTTCAAGTTTTTTTTCTAGATGCTGCTCTGCTTGGGTATTTTTTCCTACCTTGTCTTCTAGCTCCCTGTTGTGGTCCTCCACTTCTTCTAATCTACTGCTGATGCTTTCTATTGAGTTCTTTTTGCAGCGATGTCATTTTTCATTTCTTCTTGGTTTTTCATTTCCTCTTGGTTCTTACATATATTGTTGAATTTGTCTTCCATCCTTTTCAGCAACTTTATGACCATTGCTCTGAATTTTTCACTGTCATATTGCTTGCCTCCATTTTTTTTTTTAACTTTCTCTTCTGGTGATTGTCCTTTTCTTTCATAGGTGGGTTGTTTCTTTGTCTCCCCATCATCACTGCTCTTTGGATGTCTGGTTATGTAGCTCTCTCTGTCCTGCGTTGACTTAAAGGCACAAAATACAACAAAACAAGACACAACACACAGGGCACCAAACACAAATGTATTCATGATACTAATAACCCCAAATAAAGGTGACCACAATTGAAAAGAGACTTAGGTGATGGGAAAGAGTGCAAAAATGATATTGAGAAAAGGAAAAAATGTAAGAGAGAAAAGAAAGAGAAGAAAACAGAAGGGGAAAAATATATGTATATGGTGAGTAAACTCCAATAAAACAACAATTAATCCAAAAATTACAAACCACATACACCCAGAGTTGAATGCAAGCTACAAACAACAACTAATCCAAAATATGTAAACTACAAACCCCCAAACAACAAACACCCAGAAGAATCTGAGGAAGCAGAGCTTATTTTCAGAAGGTAAGCTCATGGAATTGAATGAATGGGGAAATAGCCACAAATCAGTATAAAGGAGGTAGAAAGAGGATGAGTGTATAAGAAGAAAAGTAAAGAACTAATTACAAAAAATAAAAATATATATATTAAAGTATATATACACATGAAAATTTATATATATATATATATATATATATATATATATATATATATACACACACACACATATATCTTTCCCCCCTCTTTAATCTATTTATGTGTTTGTTTACTATTGGAAAAGGAGAATAGAGAGTAGATAGGCCTGAGTTTGTAATTGGAATTAGTTAATCTATTAGTAGAAGAAGAGCACCAGCGAGTAGAGGAAAAACAAGCAATTAAAATCCAACTAATCAACAAACAACACCAAAACAGATAGAAAGAAAAAGGCAAAAAAGAAAGGGAAGAAAAAGAAAATTTGGATAGTGAAGAAAAAGAGAGAAGTGTGTATGGACTTGTAGCAGGGGAGCAGAAATTAAATACATGAGTAAGATCAATTTTTAACAGGGAGTAAAGAGAAAGGATGGAGAAAAACTAAAGCAGGAACAGGGTAAGATAGGACAAAAAGGGGAAAGTGAGGAAGAGAGTGTTGGCATAAAGGAAAAATTGAGATAGAGTAAAATAATGCTAAAGGAAAAATAAAAATAGAATGTAGAACACTAATCCCAAAATAAAATAAAATAAAAAAATAAAATAAAACTTTAAAAAAGGTAAAATAACAGTAATAATAATTTTTTAAAAAAGGTAAAATCAAGTGAAAAATTTAGTTTCTCAAGTAAAAGATAAAAAATAAAAATGTGAAGTAGTGAAGGTCATTCACTTCCTCTACTGTTCTGCTTGGCAGGTCTGTTTCCTGTCAGGTAGACAGCACAGTATTGAAGTTCCCTGCACTCCACCGCTCCTCTGTGTCATAAGCCACAATGCTGTTTTCAAGCTGTGAGGATCTCTTTGTTTCTCAGCCCTGCCTTTAGTTGTGTTTACACAAGAGTCAATTTCTGATACAACCCATGGGTGGCAGTGTTTCAGTATTGATATCTGGTGCTAAAAGGCCCCTCCGCTACCCAATGTTTAGATTGCTTTCTCTGCAGCATTCAATACTGGGTTGGAGGGACAGACTGCCCTAGAACTGGCTTTCTACTCGTCTCTCCCCACGCTGAACCCCAGGTTCCACAAAAATAGCTTTCCCTTGCAGTCTCGGTGAGTGTTTTTTAATTGGAAGATCCTATGTACTGGACTTAGCAATCAAAAGCAAGGATTTAAAAAGAAAAAGAAGAAAAAATAAAAATAAAATTACAGGATGTCACATCCTTTTTCTTCTGGCACTCTGCAACCGGTATACTGGTAAAACTTCAGGCTGCCATTCTGGGCCCAGCCCTGCTGGGGGTTAATTTCTATAGTCCCCTTCTGCCAGCAGCCCTGTGGACCCCCTTCCACATTTGAGGTCCACACTGACTCCTAGAGCCACAGATTTTGTGGAGCACAATCTTCCTCTGAGACTCTATTTTCCACTGCATGCGTTTCACATGCATTTCATGCATGTCTCTTCCTCCAGCCTGGATCCCAGATCTCACCTTTCCCTAGGCAATATCTGACCTTTTCTCACCAGCTGTGTTTAATTCACCAATTCTGGATGGATGTAATCAATTCAGCTGTTCCTTCTATCTGCTCTATGAGAAGGTGCAGGGCTCATCTGCATATTTGCGCCGCTATGTCTCCTCCTGGACAGATTTTCTAGGCACCATCGGTCGGAGAGGCTGGAGTCTTGGGTGTTCCTGGGTTTGCAGCTGAGGTAGCTTGTCCCTGGGGGTTGTGGTTGTAGGGTCCCAGGAGGTATCTGAGGTCTCCCTGGTTGAAAAAGTAAGGCTGGGCTTCAGATCACCAGCACTCTCCCCTTCAAGGTGTCGCAGTCTCTGCGGCAGAGCCGGCTGCTCCAGCTGGGAAATTACTTTTAATAAAAGACCTCAAAATCCTTAGGCTAAATTCTTCAATAGTTGCATCAGAGTGGAAAGTTTAAAACTGAATGGTGTAAGAGAAATGTCTTGGATCCTGTGATCACACTTCTAGGAATGTATCCTAAGAATCCTGAAATACCAACCAGAAACAATATATGCACCCCTATATTCATAGCAGTGTTATTTACAATAGACAAGATCTGAAAAAAAGCCCAAGTGCCCATCAGTAGTTGAGTGGGTAAAAAAGCTGTGGTTGAGCATCAAACTATCTCTCCATCTCCCTTTCTCTCTCTTCCTCTCTGAAGTAAATTAAAATATATATATTTTTAAAACAAAGCTGTGGTACATTTATACAATGGAATACTATACAGCTGTAAAAAAGGGGGGTCTATTGCCCTTTGAGATAGCATGGAGGGACCTGGAGATTCTTATGCTAAGTGAAATAAGGCAGTCAGATAAAGATAAATATCATATGATCTTACTTATACGTGAAATCTAATGAACAAAATAAACTGATGAATAAAATGGAACCAGGGGCTTGGAAACATGGAATAGACTGATGAATCTCAGGTGCAGGGCGGGGGACTGTTGGGAAAAGATTAACCAAAGAGTTTATATGCATATATGCATGGCCCATGGACACAGATGAAGGCCTGGGGTGGCATTGGAGCCAGGTGGAGAAGGGCAATGGGGGATGGGGGGAGTTTAATGTGGACCTCTGTAATACTCTCAACAATAAAGATTTTAAAAAACAGAATAGTTGACTAGGAGAGGTGATTTCAGTGAAAGAAGATGAGAGCGTTTCATACTACATTTTTCTTCCAGTTTCTTTGGTCCTGTCTTAAATCTGACCAAGTATAGTCTCCTCTTCTTTAGAAATGCATCATAGATAAAATTGATCATAATAGCTTATATGTGAAATGCTTTGCACTTTTGAAAGTGCTATTTTTTTAAAATATATTTTATTGATTTTTTACAGAGAGGAAGGGAGAGGGACAAAGAGTTAGAAACATCGATGAGAGAGAAACATCAATCAGCTGCCTCTTGCACACCCCCCACTGGGGATGTGCCCACAACCAAGGTACATGCCCTTGACCGGAATCAAACCTGGGCAACCCTTCAGTCCACAGGCTTATGCTCTATCCACTGAGCCAAACCGGTCAGGGCTGAAAGTGCTTTTATATAATTTTTAAAATTTAATCCTAACAGGTAGGCAAAGCAAGTAAATACTTTTTTTGTTTTGTTCAAGATCATGTTACTAGATAATGAGTAATTTAAAGTGGCCTAGTTTTACCCATTGATGAAGTTACCTACAGCATTGGATTTCACAGTTCTGGGCTGTGACATCAGTATAGTGGCCTATGACCAACACTTTTTAAAATATAGTGCATAGAATGTAAAATGACAGAGTATACAAACATTATAAAGGTAAATACTTCATAACATTTTGTTTCAGTTACATTTCAGTTGTGTATGCACACCGAGTCCCAATGAAACAATGAACTTCTTATTGTTGATGGGAATAAAAACCTTTGAAAAACTGATTCCTCAGTCACTATTTGATTTCTGATGGCTAGAATCCTATTAAGGTTTCCTTCTTAGTTTAAGACAGCATTTCCCAAACTGTTCTACCTAGAGTAGTTCTGGGATATGTGAATAAGTGATCCAGGAATAAATACATTTTGATTTTTTTTTTAATTAGGAGAAAAGCTACATTCTATATGTGCTACCCTTGAAAATTCACATAGAACAGCAGCATACCAGATGATCTCAGAAAATCTGAGCAGAGAATACTTTTCAGAGCAGTTGGGTAAGTACAGAACAGGCACTGCATTCTGGTAAAATGCAACTCCCCAAGGCAGGCATCTTATTTGTGTCCATGTCAGACAATGAGTGTGTGTTAATATTTATAAGGCCTGGTTTGTGCCCCGCCGTGCAAGTTTGTTTATCAGCAGGGCCATCATTAGACGCTGAATAGGGACTTGTCTGCCTGAAACTCAGAAGTAATGAGAGGCCCATGACACAGGTCATTGGAGAAGGTCAGCAGTATGGACTCTCCTGGTTTAGATTCCCTAGTTCACTTGTGACTCTTTCCCCCTTGTGCAGGGGATCATTGCTGGTCTTCTGATTTCTAGGCAGAAGCTCTAATAGAATTGGGAGAAATTCTGCTGCTTCTTCCTGATACATTTTGGAGTGACAGTAAGGGGAAAATGTGAGATCTCTCTCACAGCTTCCTTCCTTTTCACCCAGCCTCAGGATTACTACAAAAACAACTACATCCACTTTATTCTTGGGGGCTCCAAAAAGTGGAACAGTTACTGTCACTGCTACTGAATTTCTTACCGTTAATGAAATGGCAAAAAGGCTTCTGAAAGTTCTTTTTAGGGACAACAAATATCATTGGACATTTCTTTTACATCCATTATGTGTATTACAATTATATCCTGTGGTGCATTGGTCATCAAACATTTTTATCTTAGGACCTCATTACAGTTGTAACAAGTCAGGATCCAAAAAGCTTTTATTTATATAAGTCTTACATAGCAATATGTATAGAAATTAAAGCTATGTTTAAATTATTTATTAATTTATTTTAAAAGTACAGTAAGACAACAGCAACATCAAAAAAGAACCATAAGCAACCTACTACTTGTTAACATAGCACATTTTTATGAAAAAACAAACCTATATTTTTCCAAAACAAAACAAGATTAGTGAGAAGACTGGCATGCTTTCACGATTTTAAAAGGCTGGCTTAATGGAAGCATCTGGGTTCTCATATTCAGTTTGTTGTAATCGCACTCCATGTAGCCTCTAGAAAATTCCATTATAGCCTCTTGAGAGAGTAAGAGTAAGGAAGGAAAATAACATCTTCGTATTAATATTATGAAAGTAGTTTGGTCCAATATTTCATGGACCCCCAGAGCAGTCTTCAGGAGCCCTTGTTGTTCCCAGGCTACACTAAGAGGATTTCTGCCATGTAGCAGAGGAAATGGATTGCATGTTGTAGAATCAAAGGACAGAGAGCAACTCACTGGCCTGCTCACCCCTCGGCCATGATGAGATGCACAGTCAATGGCCAAGTGGAACAATAACCCCTCTTCTTCTGGGGAAAGATAAACCTTGGACCCACAGGCTAAGATATGGGTGAAAGAGCAAAGGAGCCATACACAAAGGAGCCATACTGGGGACCTCAGCCCAGCAAGTACCCAAAGGGTGCCTGGGGATCTGAGGGTTACACATTTGACCTAAGAATCACTGATAGTAATCAAAGCACGTTGTAACACAGGAGCTATTCACAGTGAAATATTTTTCCCCCAAGAAAGAATTCGATAGCAAAATGAAATTATGGTTATCACATTGCAAATCTTGAAAACAATTCAGGATGTACAGCCCACTTGGCCTACTTACCTACTTGCATTGGTCATATATACTAGTTCTTTCAACTACCATAAAATAATAGCTATATTTGAATAAACTCAATGAATATGCATTATTAAATTTAAATTTTATGACATGGAATTTGGTTACTTTTCATTTTTTAAGAAGCACAAAATACGTGAGTGAATATCAATGTGCATATTTTTCAATAATGTTTTCCAAAAGGCTCTTAGAGAATATCTCAAGAGAATTATTTCTTTGTCAGGGGGCAGGAAAGAAAAGCCCTCAATGAGATAAACAGAATACATCAGATGATCTGTTTCCTTTTGAGGCATGTTTCAGTGGGCTATGACCCCTCCCAAAAAAAAAGGAAAAATTCTGGCTACATCCAAAAGAAAAGTTTACATCTCCTCTGATTTCTCTCAAATCTGGATATAGTTGGCAGCAGGTGAAATTTTGCTGTTAGTCTGAGAAGTTCATTAGGAGATCCAAACTGTGCCTGCTGATTTTCTGCCTTACTCAAAAGCTACCATGCACAGGCATCCCTTCCTGTGACAAACTGAATTGCATCCCCCAAATTTGTATGTTGAAGTCCTAACTCCCAGGACCTCCAGATGTGACTATACTTGGAGATAAGTTCTTTAAAGAGCTGATTATGTTCAAACGAGGCCTTTGGGGTAGGTCTTAATCCAATATGACTAGGGTCCTTATAAGGAAAGGAGATTAGGGCACAGACATGTAGAGGCCCAGGGAAAGACCAGGTGAGGACAGAGCTTAGAAGGTGGCCATCTGCAAGCTAAGGAGGCTTCAGAAGAAACCATATCTGTTGACATTTTGCTTTTGGACTTTTAACCTCCAGAATTGTGAGAAATTAATTTTCTGTTGTTAGCCCCATCCCACCTGTGGGGCAATTGATCAGGCGACCCCCCCCCACCCCCGCCACTGCTAGTCGCCATCTCTAGGGTGATTGGTGGGGCGATCAGGCCCCCACTCCCACCCGCATTTGCCTGGCACTGCCCCCTTACCTGCTCCACCATCCTGCCGTGGTCCTGCCCTCATCGGGGCCCATTGGGGCCGGCAGCACCTCCACTGCTGCCCAGTGCCAGTGCCATATTGCTGACGCCAACCATGTTCCATGCCACCCCCTGGTCGAACTCCTGGTTGAACAATTTGCATATTAGGCTTTTATTATATAGGACTAGAGGCCTGATGCACAAAATTCATGCAAGAGTAGGCCTTCCTTCCCCAAGCTGCGGCACCAGCTTCCCTCTGGCACCCGGGACCCAGGCTTCCCTCGCTGCCCCGGCTTCGTCCGGAAGGTAGTCCAGTCTAATTAGCATATTACACTTTTTTTATTATAGATTTTTGCAAGGATATATAAGATCTTTATTATGATATATAAGAAACCTTGAAAAGTACACAAGATCAAACATGCATAACTCAATGATTTATCCCAAAGAATTATTTGTTAAGCATCACACAGATGAAAAGACAACAGGGAGGATCCTGGTAATCCCTCATGTTCCCTCTGAACCACTGCTGCTCTCATCTGCCCATGAGTATCCACTACCCTGACTTCTAACACCAGATAGGTGGTTTGCAAGTTTCTTTATTTTTTATAAATTGAACCCTGCCTAGATTTTATGCCTGGATTGCTTTTGCTCAACATTAAATTTGTCAGGTTCATCTATATTGTTTTACACAGATATAGTTGATTTCATTATAATAACCTAGTACTTATAAATATGCCACAATTTAAACTGTTAATTGTCACTTGGATTATTTCCACTTTGAGTTGGTCAAATAAAGCCAGGAGCATTCTTGCTCATAATTCTAGGTGCACATGAGCATGTTTGTTGTTGGATCTATTGCATCTATGAGTAGAACTGCTAGATCAAACACTATGTGATTCTTCAACATATGTAGATAATGGGAAAGAGTTTTTTTAAAGCAATTCTACCAGCTTACATGTCTGCAAGAGTGACTTAAAGTTTTTTGTTCCACATATTCATCAACACTAGGTAATCTCAGGTTTGTTTGTTTTTTTAATTAGCTGTCTGGTGGTTGTGTGATGGCATCTCATTGAGGTTTTCATTTTCATTTCTCTGATGCTAATGAGATTGAGCACCTTTTTAGGAGTTTTTGAATTTCCAGAAGTGACAGACAATAACAATCTCTTTCTCATTTTCCTATTGGTATGTCTTTCTTCTCATTTATCTGTAGGAACTGTTTGTGTGCATTAGTTATGTGCCATTTTGCAGTTGTATGTATTGCAAATTTCTTCTCTCACTTTGTGGCTTGTCTTTTTACTCTCTTAACTAGTAGCCCTGCACACGAATCTGTGCGCCAGTAGCTCGCCAGTAGCTCACTGCCGCCCTCCAGTAGCTCTCCACCCGCTGCCCTCTTGTAGCTCCCCCCAGCCCTCCTCATAGCTTGCTGCCCTGCTCCCTCCTGTAGCTTTCTGCCGCCCACTTGTAACTCACTGCCCCCCTCTCCTGCTGATCCGTAATCCGGTTGTTACGCAGTCGGCCGTTACACAATCGGTCATTACACTTCATGGTGTAACTACCATTTGCATATTACATCTTTATTATATAGGATAGTATCTTGAAAGAATATCTTGTAATACCTGATTTTCATAGAGCCCTATATTTTTCCATTGTTTTTAGTAGTTAGTGCTGTCTTAGTCTGTTTATCCTGCTGTGGATTGGGTGGCTGATAGACAGCAGAAATTTATTTTTCACAATTCTGGAGGCTGAGTTCAAGATCCAGCAGATTGTGTCTGGTGTGGATCCACTTCCTGTCTTTTTGCTGTGTCCTCACATGTCAGGAGTGGCAAGGGAGTTCTGTAGGTGTGGGCACTAATCCCATTCATGAGGGCTGCAGCTCATAACCTAACCTCCTCCCAAGGCCTCACTTTCTAATCCCATCATATTGGAGGTTAGGATTTCAACATATGAATTCTGGGGGAGCACAAACCTTCAGTTTATAGCAGTGTCTTTTATGTCTAATTTAAGAAGCTTTTTCTTACTTGAAAATCAGGATGATATTCTCCTGTATGATTTCCTAGGAGTGTTATATTGCCTTTTATTTTAAATTTTCGATTCACCTGTAACAGTTTTTTGCCTATGGTATAAAGCAAGGGTCAAATATTTCTTTACCCTCACTTCCTAGCACCATTTACTGACAAGTCTTTTCTTTTCCCACAACATTTCAATGCCATCTGCATCGTAAATCAAGGATCCATAAATGGGTGGGTCTGATTCTGGGTTCTATTTTCTTGTGGTATTCCAGGATTCTGATTTTTTTTAACCCTGCAACAGTATTACAGTTGCTTTAGCTTTTTCATGCTTCAACATCCAGTGGGATTAGTCATCTCACCATGTCCTCCTTCTTCAAATGTATCTATAAATTTAGATACCAGTTTAGACAGGTAATGGTTTAAAATAAACTAATTTCTCTTTCTCTGTGGAAAAATGATGTAATGTAACGAATTGCATTTCTCTGGTTCCATCTGATTTACCAATCTTGGAAACCTAAGCCACACTTAGATCCTACTCAGCTGTTTCAGAGTTCCCAGCAGCTGGCTCAGGCATGCCTGCAAACACAGGTTTTCCACTGCCTTGCAACATCTGCTGATACCCTTCTCTCCTGTTCCAGCTGCTGCTTGGATGTCTCTGTTCCTTTCCTAGGACCAGATTGCAGGGTGTCCAATACTGAGGTCACTGGGTCTGGTCCAGGCTCATTCCATCACTTCAAGTGAAGAAAGACACCTAAATCAGTTTACTGTTGCATTCTTCTTAACAGTAATTGGAAAGCATCTCATTCCATTCAAAATTATTGCTTTACCCCAAGCCTGGTTCACTATCTAGGACAAAGCTTTAGCCCTTCAGCTCTCTTTTTCCTTTAGGCTAAGAACACTGTAGACTACTTCGTGCAAATACTGCCTCAAATGACCATTCCCATAGCAAGCAGAACTATTGGATATTGGATTAATGGAGTGATTAGAGTTCAGGCTCTTAAATTTGGATTCTAATGGACACTGTAGGATAATGTTCCTGCCTGGGTATGTGAAAAAAAAATAATCAGTGTTTATTGAGGGTTGGGCAAGGCAGGTGAATTATTTAGTGGAATGCTTAAGTCAGCATCTGTAACTCATGAATGTGTGGAACAAGTCAGGGTTATATGAAGGAGCTTCATGCCACTACTGGCAAAATTTGAAGCAGCAAAGAAACATGACGTAAGGCAAGATGATTAACCAGTGAGGCATGCCTGGCTCGTAATAGTGGTATTATGAAAGGATCAGCTATTTTTTTAAAATTAAAACATATCTAAACCAGAAGCCCAATGAATGAAGATTGGTGTAAGAATGGGCCTTCCTTCCCCTGGCTGCTGACACCGCCTTCATTCCAGCTGGAGCCGCCTTTTCGCTCTGGCCCGGAGCCACCTTTCTGCCTTCCCAAGCTGCCAAGAGGCCCTGAGTGGCTGGGGCAAGGTGGGATGCCTGCCCCACCCCCGGCCACTGGGCACCTGCATGTGCAAATTAATCCACCATCTTTGTTGGGCTAATTTTCATACTCACTCCTGATTGGCTGGTGGGCGTTATGAAGGTACGGTCAATTTGCATCTTACTCTTTTATTAGTGTAGATATGGATTGCCTGAAATTAGCCTGCCAAATAAGAATATTATAGATGGACAAGGAGACTGTATAATAATGATGCTAATAATCAGTGTTTGACTAGCACCAACTGGAATATTATTTCTTATCACAAGTAACTTAAAAACAAGACAAACTCAGCCCAGCCCCAGCCAGGTGGCCCAGTTGGTTGGAGCATCGTCCCATACACCAAAATGTTGTGGGTTCCATTCCCTGTCAGGGCGCATACCTAGGTTACGGGTTTGATCCTTGGTCAGGGCATGTACAGGAGGCAACTGATTGATGTTTCTCTCTCACATATATATTTCTTTCTTCTCTCTTCTCTTTTTTCTCTCCCTCTCCCTTTTTTCCTCTCTCCCTCTCTTCTTCTCCCCCTCTCTCCCTCTCCCCACTTAATCCCTTCTCTCCCTAAAATCAATAAAAACATATATTCAAGTGAGGATTAAAAACACAGGACAAGCCCAACATCCTGAGGAGACAGTGGTGTGTTAGACTCTGTCCCTATCACACCCAGAGACTCTCTACCAAAAGTGCTACATATCCAAGTGCCTTAGGCTGTTTCTTCTTTTTGAAACCCTAGAAATAAGCCTTTTTCCTTCTTTCCTGTAATGTATGCTTATAACAAGCAGCCTACATTCAGGTAATTCTCAAGTGCAACAAAGTAAAAGTTGGGAAGGTTAAGTGAAGACACAAATTATATGCAGGGAAGTCACTGCACATAGACTCTGAGGTCCAGTGTACCCTCTGTTCATAAAAAGCCTTCTGAATCACATGATATTTTATTTTATACACTCATCCTCCTTCTCTAACCTGACCTATTACAGCAGAGATCTTCAACTTGGGTCCTTGAGAAGCTTCTATTTTCCTTCTAGCAATTAATGTATATGACCTGTACTAAACTTGTCTCTCCTGCCTACCTTAACATTTTGTTGCTTTTTATCCCTAGAATGTGCTGACACAAAAATATCTCTCTCCTGCCTCTTTCTAAATGGTTGTGCTTCCTTTTGATCTATTTTACTTTCTAGTCCAAGGATATTTCCTGGTGAAGCTAGAGAGGTACCTCTTGTATGCCCATTTGAAATGCGCTAGTGTGGTCATTTAACAGATAACACAGAGCATCCATGCACAGGTTGGTTCACACTGTAAACATTGGGATGTGAGCTAGACTTTGTCCACCTTCTCATAGGGTCATCGTACCCACAAATGGCATGATTAGTAATGCGTCCTACAGTTTTCTTATAAAGAAATAAAGATAAAAAGTTTTTTAAAAAACATTAAATAAAGGGATAACATTTCTATCAGGTAATATTGAAATATTTACTTTCACATGTGCTTGCTATAACTAGCTTGAACAAGGTAGTTATTCCTAGTGGATTATTCTCATTGGTAATTCTGTAATTGAATATTCACAACATTGTGAATTTTAGTCACTGGCATTATAATTTTTATTTCAGAATCACAGTAATGGAATATCTATTACCTACTTATAATTAAAATGCATGATTCCCTTAAGAATGCTTATAATTATTTAAATGAATCTGAACTTAATTGAAGGAATTAAATTAGGAGATTAAAATTATTCAAAGGGGGTAAACTTTATTCTTAAAAGAACTGTAAAATAGAATACTAGGAAAGAAAAAATAAGGAAAGAGAACAGAAATTTAGTAAAAAGAAACACTTAACAGAAAACTTAACACTTTTAGAAAACTTAACAGAAAGATCCCTGAGGTGCTGTCATGAGGGAATATTGTATTAATTTAATTATTCAATTAAGGAAGAAATAAACAAGACATGAAGAGCCTAGTAAGCCATATGCCCCTTGAAAATGGAGCTAGGACTGACTAATTTTTGCATTCCCCACGAGACCGATGGCAGAGCCTGGAACCTCGTTCACTTTCAATTAATATTTGTTGAATGAATAAGGAAGAAATTTCTGTCTGAAAGTTTCAACAAGTAAGTTCAGGAGTCCTTTTTCAAATCAGCTTGTAGATACAGTATTTAAAGAAACTCACACTTGGGATCTAGTTAGAATGTGTGCACTTGACTTAGATGTGAGTTTCTATGCTGTAGGCATTAAGATTGAAGCTGATGAAGCTGTGCAGTAGGCAGCCAAGCTCGGAGGAAGAGTTGGAGATCAAATTGCTCCTCTCTATCTTGAACTCATTCCTGCTATTGATGGAAATCACCCCTCATCATTTTTGCCCTAGTCATACTAAATATTAAAAAGGAAATGATTAGAGCCATTTGTTGGACAGTCTTGTAAAGGGAAGTGATAATGATGATTTTAATAATTGTTAAATTACATTGAAGCATATAAAACTGCCATTTTTATGTCTCAGAATTCAACATGTGGTTGAACCTCATGTTTATTGAATACTTACTCGGTGGTAAGTATTCAATTAGCACCATTACTTAGTCATGGTACTAAGTAATTTATAGTATGCTAGCTCATTTACATTTCACCCCAGATTTTTAACAGTAAGGAAACTGAGACTTAGGTAGGTCACTCAACCAATGGGGGAAAAGGATATGGAAACTTAACACACTTTGACACAAGACCCTCTTCTTAAACAGAATAATACCCTGCCCAGGAAAAATATGGATGCTGTAATGATGTTGTAAATCTTGCCTTCTGATCAGTTAATGATGTCAACAAAAATGTGATAGTAAAAGATACCATGGTAATCCACAATGCACATTGCTTTAGGAAGGTGAAATTTACTTACAATACACAGATGATTGCCACTGCAATGTCAAGGTCAAGTCCTGTGGCTATAGCCCTGCCTGAGTAGCTCAAGAATGTCATCCTGACACGCCAAGGTTGCAGGTTTGATCTCTGGTCCAAGTATATGCAAGAAACAACCAATGAACACATAAATAAGTAGAACAACAAGTCAATGTGTGTGCATTTTCTTTCTGTCTCCCTCCCTCTCTTTAAAATCTATAAATAAAAATATTTTTTAAAAAAGAAAACTACAATTGATTTTTTTTAAAGTCCTGTGACTGCAAAAAAGAGTAAGACATAATCTTTATTCAAAGAGGTCACATTGAAGTAAGGATAACAGAATTATAAAACCTAATGTATCATTAGAGTTATATTTTTGTTTGGCTACATGCTTCCATTCAAAAATGAGGAAAAATAATAGGAATGTACTATGTAGACAGAGATAAATATTTCAAACCAGGCAAGTCTTAGAAAATCCCTAATCTATGTCAGCCATACTATATTGTCCATATAAATAAATTGCTATGCGAGTCCAGAAGAAAAGTTATTAATTGATTTTGGAGATGTCAGGGAAAGTTTTACAGAAGAGATAACAATGGAGCAAAGCCTTAGGATAAGTGGATTTCATTAGGCAGGGAAAATAGGAAGGACATTCCAGAAAAGTGAACATGGATAGAGAAAAGTGTAAGAAAGCAAGGTAAAATAATAATAAATACTTTGTGTGGCAAGGAGTTCAGGAGTGGATACTACATTTTATTCTATGTGCCTAGAACCCACAGAGCATATGGAATGTTGGAAGGGTAGCTTTGCCTTATGAAGGGACCAGGATTGGGGAATTTCAATTTTCCAGAAAGCAATGATAAGCTACAAGTGTATTTTCCCTCTTGAGCTATAATTTTCACGGGAAAAAATAATTGTGAAGTGAAGCATCCTATCTAATAAAAGAGTAATATGCAAATTAACCATCACTCTGCCACACCCACCAGCCAATCAGGAGCAAGTATGCAAATTAACCCAACCAAGATGGCTGCAGCCACAGAGATAGCAGGAGGGAGGCTTGAGTTTCCCTGGAGATGGAGGAAGCCAAGCTTTCCACACACCCAGGCCGGCCCAGGCCTCTGCTTAAGGCTACAAAGTTTCAATTATAGAAGATAAAGAAATCCCAACAGAAATGGCTGCCTCCACGGAGCAAGCAGAAGGCTTGGCTCCACTCCAGGCTACAAAGTTTCAATTGTAGAAGATAAATAAATCCCAGATACCTGGGCCTCCGCTTGGGTTGCCAGGGGGGCATGGCCAGCCTGCAAACCACCACAGGCCCCTTGCCCAGGCTGACACACGCCCCAAGGGAACCTCTACCCTGATCCAGGACACCCTTCAGGGCAAACCAGCTGGCCCCCACCCGTGCACAAGGCCTCTATCCTATCTAATAAAAGAGTAATATGCAAATTGACCATCACTCCAACACACAAGATAGCTGCCCCCATGTGGTTAAAGATCCTGTCCCCATGTGGACACAAGATGGCCACCACAAGATGGACAGCAGGGGAGGGCAGTTGGGAGGGACCAGGTCTGCAAGGGAGGGCAGTTGGGGGTGATCAAGCCTGCAGGGGAGGGCAGTTAGGGGTGACCAGGCCTGCAGAGGAGGGAAGTTGGGGGCAAACAGGCTGGCAGAGGAGTGGTTAGGGGGTGATCAGGCTGGCAGGCAGAAGCGGTTAGGGGCAATCAGGAAGGCAGGCAGGCGAGCAGTTGGGAGCCAGCAGTCCTGGATTGTAAGAAGGGTCCCAAATTTGAGAGGGTACAGGCTGGGCTGAGGGACATCCCCCCGCCCCCCCCCCCGGGCACAAATTTCGTGCACTGGGCCTCTAGTACAAATCATAAATGGACAGTTCTCATTTCTATGTTGTTATGCCCATGTAATCATTGCCCAGATCAAGATGCAGAACATGATCGGCTTCCTAATTCCCTGTCTCCCTTTCTTAGACACTCCCACCAAAGGTAACTACTATTCTGACTTCTGTTATCTTAGGTTAATTTTGCCTGTTCTTGAGCATCACAGAAGTGGACTCATTCAGCATGTACTCTTTTGTGTCTGACTTTTTCCTCAGTGATATGTTTTTGAGATTCACTGTGATTTTGTGTGTAGTTATGGCTCATTTCATTTCATTGCTGATGTTATTCTAATATGTGAATATTGTACAATTCACTTATCATTCCTCTGTTGATGGACATCTGGGTTGAGTAGCTTCTCATTTTTCCCCAAGAAGGGACAACTAATTTAATGGGTTTTATCACTGAAGTCCAAGAGCTGTTGTATACTAGTTGTATATTAAGACACATACAGTATCTTAGCGTGATGGTAAGCATACAACTACCCCCATAGTAACTTAAATAAAGAACACTCATCAGTGTTCTCTACTTTTCTGTCCTTAAATCTCACCTGTTAAGTCCTTTTAAATGATTTGCCATTAAAACTGCCTCTCAGAAACCATAGAGTGGCAAAAGCATGTTTCACAGACTAGTACAGTGAAGAACAGTATTTCTCCAGGTGTTAATACTAGTATATGCCCTGGGGAAAAGGAATTCCTTTTTCATGATGCTGGATTAAACAATGTTAAATATAGATTCTCATAGTTTTTATTATAATCATTGGTATTTTGGGTATCTGAGAGTGAAATATAGAATACAGACAGTCCTTGGTTTACATTGGACTCTACGTCATTTCATGGTTACATCGCCATCTCCCATTTATTTATATAAAAAAAAAAAGTTCCATCATTTCAACGTATGTACATATGTGCTTTATATTTTTTATTATTTATTTACCACAAGTAAAGGTCAGGAATTGTTATCTTTCTTTTACTTTTTTTTACTGTTCCACTTCATTACTGCTGTGTATGTGCTCCATGTGAGTGACGTAGGTGTTTATGTAGGTGGGTTCCGACTTATGGTGAAAATCACCATAGGAACGGATCTCCAATGTAACCCAAGGACCTAATGTATATGTAACATTTCCCATATTTGGAAAACCCAATATCTTCTTTTCCCCTCAGGAAACTTATTGCCATCTCCCAGAAGTAATGTTTCCCAAAACCCAACATAAAACTATATATTATGCCAAGCAAAATCAGCCAGTCAGGAAAAGACAAGTATCACATGATCTTACTTATATGTGGAACGTATGAACAAAATAAACTGATGAACAAAATAGATCCAGAGACATAGAAGCATGGAACAGACTGTCAAACCTCAGATGGAAGGTGGATGTGGGTGGGTGGGTGGGAAGAGATGAACCTCAGAACTTGTATGCATACGTGCACAACCCATGGACACAGATAATAAGGTGGTAAAGGCCTGGGGTGGGGGGGCGGGGATGGGCTAGAAGAGGTCAAAGGGGGGGAGGGGGAATTTGTAATAATTTAAACACTAAAGCTTTCATATATATATATATATATATATTACTGTATTAATTTAATTATGAATTATGTCCTCCCAAATTCATGTTAAAGCCCCAACCCACAATGTGACCGTATTTGGAGATAGAGCCACTAAGAAGGTAATTAAGACTAAATAAGGTTTGGAAGGGTGAAATCCTAGTCCAATAGGACAGGTTTCCTTATAAGAAGAGGAAAGGACAACAGTGTGTGCACAGAGGAAAGAGAGAAAGGTCCTATGAGGGCATAAGGGGAAGGTGTCTGTCTACAGCCAAGAAGAGAGACCTTATCAGACACCAACTTTGCTGGCATCCTGATCTTGGATTTCCGGCCTTCAGAACTGTGAAAAAGTGAAGACCTGTTTTTTAAGCAACACAATCCATGATATCTTGTTATGGCAGCCCAAGCAGACTAATAATAATGCAACAGCCTCCAAGTGACTTTAAAAGCAGTCATGAAAATTATGTGCACCTCAAGGAAATAAAATGACCAAATCCTCCCAGGCTTGTTTGTATCAATTTCCTTTTCCATTTTCAGATGCGTTACAACCTGGACACTGCCCAATCAGAACAATGTGACAATTAATTTCCCCTTCTGGATTCTCACAAGAGCCAAAAGAAAAAGCCATAGCTTTTTGCTCTCCATAGAACTGCTGCTAAATTAAGTTTTGCATTGTTCAGTATGTGCATAGCTCCACAAGTTCAGGCCACTCACTCCTTTTTTTGATGGTATTTGCTCTCCCTCAATTAACAGTGATGGATTTTTATCACCTTTCTTCTGAGGAGAGGATTTATATGCCTTTTAATTGGCATAAGTTGGACTGCCTCATAAATGGTTCGCCCTCTAAATTACACAGTAAGCTTGCCAATAAAGATGACCTTGTTTATTAAAATCTAATTAACTGAAGTTTTAGAATATCCCTATGAGGGTTACTGAATTTCTATAAACATCAAAGACCCAGCTGGCTAGAGTTAACCACAAAGCTTGAACTTCACTGTGAAATTATCTAGTTGGTTCTTCTTTTAGTCATTTTCTCCAGGAATGCAAGCCCAAGAATCTTTTTCCAAAATGTGTTGGCTATCATAATGCAGAAAGGCCAGATGTACCGCGCTTGATTAGTTATGATTTGAAGAGACCCAGGCGCTCTTTGTTCACTGGATGGGAAATAAGAGGTTGCTGAACTTGCTATTTAGATTCCCCAGCAATGTCAGAAAGTCCTAATTACATACCACTTTAAATAATAATCTGGGTAAAATATGCTGTGTCTAAGATATCGTATACATAAGGCATTCATGAGCTTTGCTTCCAAGTTTGGGAAATAATGTTGGCAAATCTATTGCAGGCATAAGTGATAAACAGTAATTAATTGATTCAGCTCCTAGTCTACAAACAAAATCTCCCAATGCTGCAAACTGCTCTAGGTTCAGTCCTATTGTTTCTTCCATTTTTCAATTCTCATTTCAACTTTAAAAGAAGAGTTTAGGGTTGATCTCTACTCTCTCATTTCCAATTTGATGATCAACTTTTGAAAAATTTCTTCATTACTTCACTGGGAGTCTTTGAGATGTGTCCACCAATGATCTCCGTGTTCCTACACATGATGTGCATGCTTTAATTTTTAATGCTAGAGATTTTTGCAGTATCCTATGCAATAAAGAGCTAATATGCAAATGGTTGTCACACCCTCACACCATCACACCTTAATGGCTCAGACACTCAACACTGGGGAGAGAATAATGAGGACCAGCCAGGCACAAATGAGCTCGCAAGAGAGGAATGGGGATGAGCTAGGCACAAATGAGCTCATGAGAGAGGAATGGGGATCAGCCAGGCTATGGCCCGGAAGAGGGACAAGCCGCCCACCCCATAGTCCCACCTGCGCCTGCGGCCCAGCCCAGGAGAGGGACAAGCTGCATGTCCACGTCCTGGACACCAGTGGCTGGGACTGTGGCCCAGGAGAGGGACAAACTGCCCACTTTGCAGTCCCAGGTGCCAGCGCCTGCAGCTACGGCCATGGAGAGGGACAAGCTGCCCACCCTACGGTCCCAGGCACCTGCAGCTGTGGCCCGGGAGAAGCCACCTGCCCATGGTCCCCTGCAGCTGCAGCCAGCCCAGACAAAGCCAACCTGGGTCCTGGGTGCCTGCAGCTGGCCGGAGGAGGGAATCCTGGGTCTTGGGTGCAGGGAGAGGCAGAGGTGGTTAGGGGCAATCAGGCAGCAGGGGAGCAGTTAGGGGTGAGCAGGCAGGCAGGCAGAGGTGGTTAGGGGCGATCAGGCAGGCAGAGGTGGTTAGGGGCGATCAGGCAGGCAGGCAGAGGGGTTAGGGGTTATCAGGCAGGCAGGCAAGCGGGTAGGAGCCAGCAATCCCGGATTGTGAGAGGAGTGGGACATCTCCTGAGGGTTCCCGGAATGGAGAAGGTGCAGGTTGGGGGTGCAGGCTCCCCCCACTCCCCATGCACAAATTTTATGCACTGGGCCTCTAGTTTAATATAATTGGCCATGTTTGTTCTCCCTGAAGCTTTCTCTTCCCTGGGCTTATATTTTTGGCTTCCCCCCAATTTTAAAATCATTTGTCTTCAATTTCATTGGGTCACCCTTCTTCAGGGTTGAGTCCAATCATAATCATAAGGCTCTTTCAATGGCTGCCTCTGACTTGCATTAGTCCCGGTTACTAAAAGATGTTTTGGAATTTTATTTGTTGCAGAGGCCTTTTTTACATGTTAACATCCCATAGGATCTCTGAGATATTAATAATATAAAAACAAATATTGATCACCTTAAGGTACTTGCAGAGTTCAGAGACAGGTAAAGAAAACCACTTCCACCTTCAAACAAGTCTTTTGTGTCCACTAGGGGAGCACAATGACCTGCTGAGGTAAAGTGGGAATGATAAAGTGTGTCAAAAACCATGTGATATTTGTGGAGAAAAAAATTTTGGCAGTAATCAATGGAAGAATAATTTTTATGGATTTATGTTACCTGGAAGGGGCTTTAGAAAAGGCAATGGGAAGAAAAAGCAGTGCTTTTTATTTCAAAGAAAAATGCTTGTATCATTGAAAAATAGCGTCTGTTAGGATGGACAACTCCATAAAATAAAATAAAAATATTCAAGGTATGTTGCACTTCCTTCTGAAGCTAAAGTCTTCAGAACTAATGCTCTTTTGGGTAGACCAATCTATTTAAGTAACAATTTAGGAGGTAGAAGATCCAATTATTGTCTTATAATGTTTGTGGAGATCTGTAGAGACAGTGAAGAAATGGTTTATACAGAGATTAAATTGGATAAAAATTTAATGTTATAAAAATTGTCTAGGTTTAGAATTTTTTTTCATATCCAAGGAAGGGATCATACGTTAGGTTTCTTCTTTTGTCTTGGATTTTCAGCACTGGCTCCAAGGCCATGAACTAGACTAAAGAATCAAGCACTCCCACATTCTAAAGCTGTGTTGCATAATTAGTTGACAAAAGAGAAGCCTAAACATTCCTGGAGAAGTCTAAGAGGTCAGCAGGAAAGATTTTGTTACAGAGTTGTCTGCAAATTCAGCGTACTCCAAACTATCACCACCATTATGAGTGGGAAGGGGGAACTTCAAGAGAATGAATCAGAGAGCTTAACCCACAACTTCTGGAGTTAGCACAGAGATACACCAGCCTGAAGTATCCCTGCCTACCTTCATTTGGAGGGTATGGGTGTGTTACTAGTGGCCTCCCCTTTCAGAGTTCAGTGAGACAAGAATGCCTGTGGGCCAGTTGTAGAACCTATGGTATGAGTCCAACCATGAGCAACCTTGAAGGGAATTCACCCAAGGGCATTCATCCAGGAACAAGACTGGAGATGAGCTTTGCAAAAGCAGAGGGGAGTTATAAGAAACCAGATGTGTATGGCATTCTAATATTTGCATTTGTCTATTGGTTAGATAAAGCTTCAGGAACACTTAGTGTACCAAAACCACCCTATAAATACCTGTTTTTTTAAGATATGTGGGGCCAGTATAAGTGAAGGTTTTCCCATTGACTATTTTGGAGTTGGTCATTAATTGCTAAAGATGAAAATACATGAAAATGGCAAGAAGGCTACACCCCTTTTTGCTTCAAGGAACCCTTGCTTGGAGAAAATGTAAGTGTAGATAGACAAAGTAAACTGTAAACAGCTCACACTAGTCTCAGTCCAGTGAGACAACTTCCCTATGTTGATAAGACAATAGATTTTGATGTCATGTAAATGAAAATAATTGAAATTATATTAACAGAATTTGAGAAATGTAAACATTCATTTTTTATATTGTGGAGCAATGAAGATTGGTCTGCTTTTCCTAGTTCAGCTTCTAATTAGTTGGGTACCCTAGATCAGGCTTAGTTTTATTCCAAATCTGCTACCTCATCTGAAAAATGAGGGTAATAACTAGATAATCTCTCAAAATATATGCTGGATATTGTACTAATAGCTTTTGAGGAAATTACATAGAACCACAAAGTCCTATCCTCAAAGGCCATGACCCAAGCCCAGAAAAATAGACCTAACATTTTTTTAATTGGTGAGAGAGAGAGAGAGAGAGATCAACTTATTGTTCCACATATTTATGTATTCATTGGTAAATTCTTGTATGTGCCCTGACCGGGGATCAAACCCGCAACCTTGGCGTATCATGATGACACTAACCAATCCGGCCAGGAAACATTTTTTATTCCACACATTTACTTAAGTATGTCAAATTTGTTCAAATGATGACTACTTGTTGTTCTAGAACTACCAAACACAAGGAAGCAAAGAAAAAAAAAAAAAAAAACATAAGTAGAATCAAAGAACTATGGGGAGGGAAGAAGATATTTTCCTCTATCCAACTTAAGTTCTTCAGTCGAGGTTCTCTAAATTAGACTGGCCAAAGACACACCAGCAATATAAAAGTAAACAAGTTGATTATCATGCGCATCATGCATGTACAGTAGGGAGCAATGAATAACCCAAAGGGATGGTTAGAACTTGGGCTTATGTACCATCCTAAGCCAAAGGACAGGGGTTTGGAGCTGCTGGGTGGGGGAGGCAAGTTATAAAAAGTTTATCAGGAAAAGTATAGTTTGTTATGCAGCAAACTTTTCATTAACAGGAGTTATTCAGAGTCCTCCTCTTGCTGACACAGGAGATGGAGAGATCTCTGCAAATGGAAATTTCCTTTACAAGACAAAAATTTCTCTCTTATTTTTAGCACTTTTCTTGTGTCTGCTGATCTCTCTGGCTTTTAGCTTAAAATAATCTATATGCCAAAGGAGCATATTTTGAGTTGCATATGTCCATGCCCTTCAGAACCAAAACACACTATAACTTATCTATGTAAAAAAACAATGGCCCAGATAAACTTAGCAACTTACTTTTACATAGCCACATAGTTGAATCAGGACTCTAGTCTTTAAGATCTAATTTTTGTGCCCTTTCTACTATATTAATTACATTAATTATATATGAAGCTTCTAATTGAATTCTACTTTCTAAACAAAATATAAAGCTTCAATTACAGAAAGGGTATAATAAAAGTGTTTCAAGAGCCTTCAAGGAACTCTAATTGCAAGAAAGGTTTTCTTACTCATCTCTCACAATTGATAGTAAGCACATACTGGTTACTATTTTAGGATTGTGTCCAGTTAACAACTATATATATATTCATATATTTATTCAGTCATATGGAGTAAGCCACTTTTAGATGGCTACTCATATTTGGTTTATAAAGCTGCAAAAGACAATATTTCTGACCCCAGGGAACTTGCATTCCAGAAGGAAAGTCAAAAAAGAACACTTTGCATAGATTCCTGAAATGGTTACAAAGGGCTTTCTAAAAGATTCTAAAATGAACAGATAATTATCTTGCATTTATAAAAGGCCTAAGCTATTCCCACTGAAAAGGAGTAATTGAATCTGTAATTACTTTCATTTCATAGGGGATAGAGACATGGATTCTAAAGATCTAATTGTAATGGTTGTTTTCTTAATTACTCTAATTACTTTGTAGAGAACACTACCTTACATCCATCGAGGAAAGCTCAGTAGTCAATGGTGACTGAGGACACCATTAGGAATATTTTAAAAGTTCTACTTTACTGATATTAGACAGTTCTGTTGTTTATCTTAGCTTCTGATGATCCAGCTGTGCTGAGATAGCCCCTATGTGTACTATGAGCAAAGACATTGTCTTCCGATCATGACTTTCATGAATGAGCATGAAGGAACTGGCAAACCTGTTCCATGGTGATAGTAGGGCTGCTCTTTTAAGAACATGTAGTCACCTCCCTGTTTTCATTTCAGTGATGACAGGAACATTCCTCCTCTCCCCAATCCAGCCACCACCATTCATAGAGGTCTGGGTTGCAAGAGTAGCCTTTTTTCTCATTAAGGCATTGCTTTTAAAAAAGAATGGGGGGGGAAGATGGTTTGTTATGTTATTCTCCAAAAGTGAGTTTTAACAGGGGCCAGGACAGAGGAAGAATGGGAGCATTAACTTCCTGTTATGGGAAAGGCAGTTGAGGTGCATCCTCAGGCAAAGAAGCTGTAGAAGATGGAGTTGAGGACCAAAAAAGCAAAAGACAAAGAATAAAAATTCTCACTTCAAAAAAAATGTTTTAACTAGAGGTGGCCTTGACTTGAATTTATAGATCTTTTTGCGGACATTAGGTATGAACTAGTGAACAATTAAGTAGCATTTGATATTATACCTGAAGATGCATCTCATTCCTGGGTAGTCTGTTTCACTTTGTGTAATAGATCTTTTCCTGAATTATTATTTGGGAACCAACACTTGTCAGGTTCAACTGTATATCTCTATTTCCTTGTACCTCCAAAGTTATGAAGATCAAAGGAGATCATCTATGAGAAAGTACTGTGAATATTTTTAAATTTTACACAACTCTAATTATGTGCTTTTGTATTTAAGAGATGAAAGAAATAAGAACAATGCAAAGATTCTTTAATTAAAATTACTATTAATCTAACATTTTTAGTGTAAGTTATTAATAGAATAATAACTTTCCAAGAAAATTATTGTAGGTGTTTACCTAAAATAGGTGTTTACCTATTTTTTCTACTTGCTATAGAAAAAGTACAGTGTGTCTTGGGATGGCTATTAGGAGAGAGAAAGGATTGAGAGAAAAGGTACAAAAACTTGAAGGTAATGTGGACATATTGTTTGAACAACAAAAAAATAAAAAACACAAAATATTCCAAAAAGTTTAGAAATGGTCCTTGAGATAAAGATTTTTATGCTAACAAGTATCAGCATTTTCAGGATACCATAGTTGCAAATGGTGACAGTTGAACAGAATTTTATTGTTAGGTATGTTCTGCAAAACCAAGAATGCTTGGTTTTTATGAATGAGGTAGTTTGTATTTTGAAGATAGTTTGGGAAGGTGATAGGTATAGCTGGTTGGAGTAAATCATGTAGATTCTGAACAAAGATTAAGGATGAGACTGGAACATGGGTGAAATTGGAAAATGTGCCATTTTATTTTATTCATTTTATTGATTTTTATTGATTTCAGAGAGGAAGGGAGAGGGAGATAGAAACAATGATGAGAGCAAATCATTGATTGGCTGCCTCCTGCATGCCTCCTACTGGGAACCGAGCCCAAAACCTGGGGATATGCCCTGACCAGGAATTGAAATGTGACCTCCTGGTTCATAGGGTGACACTCAACCACAGAGCCACACCTGGCAGGCTGCTCTGTACCATTTTAAAATCTGGACTCACGTTCAAGAATTTTTATAGAGCTTAAGGGTGAGGAGAAAAGACTAAAAGGATGTATCCTGGGAAGGTATTCTTAGATCCTATACAGAAAGCAAAAGTAATGACATCTATATATATAAAAGCCAAGCGACCTGAATGACCGGAAGGAGTGGTCGCTATGACGTGCACTCTGGCCAACCAACTGGCCCGATTGGGGGTGGGGCCAGCCAGCCAACCTCTTGCAGACCCTCCCCCAGCCAGCCCCACCCTCAATCGGCCCCCCACCTCGATAGGGGGCATGGCCAGCCAGCCAACCTCCTGCAGGCCCTTGCCCCAGCCAGCCTGGCCCCCCAATTGGTGGGGTGGGGCCAGCCAGGCAACCTCCCACAGCCCATCCCTCAGCCGGCCCCAGCCCCAATCAGCCCCACCCCCCAATCGACAGGGCTGGCCCCACCCCACGATCCCCCTCCTGATCGGGGGCAGGGCCAGCAGCCAACCTCCTGTGGCCCCTCCCCAATCTCCCACAGCCCCTCCCCCAAATTGGGGTGTGCTGGCTAGACCCCACCTGTGCATGAATTCATGCACGGCCTCCAGTATGTAAATATTGATCAAAACTTTAACAGCTGGTTAAAGCCCCTGCAAAAAGGAGTCAGTAAAGATTTTTAGTCCCCAGGTCCATAGTAACAAAATGGAAGAAGACTCTGAAACCAGAAAATATGCCATTTCCTGATTCTGTATACCAGGGCTTACAGTGACATGTGTGGTTAGAAAATGTCTTTTCCTGTTGCCAATTAGTATTTACAGTTTTCTCCAGTTCTTATTAAGAATTACTTTGCTGAAGTGTAATTTACATACCATAGCATCCACCCATTTTAAGTATACAATTCAAGGACTTTTAGCAAATTCACCCAGTTTAGCAAAATCACCACAACTCCTGTAAGATTTCTGTTTATCATTAATCTTTGTTTCCATCCCCAGCCTCAGGCAACCACTTTCTCTCTACTTTCTATCTCTATAGATTTGCCTTTTCTGGATATTTTATTTAAATAGAAATATAGAATATATGATCTCCTGTACTCGTTTCACTTAGCATAATGGTTTTGAGGTTTATTCATTTTGTATTGTGCACCCATATTTTATTTATTTTATTGCTGAATAATGTCCTTTGAGTGATATACTACACTTTGTTTATCCATTCACTAGTTGAAGGACACTTGGGTTGTTTCTACTTTGAGGCTATTGTGAATAAAGGTGTATGAACATCTATCTAAAAGTCTTTGTATGGAAGAATGCTTTCATTTCTCTTGAGTAGATAGATATCCATGAATAGAATTCGTGGGTCATAGGATAAATCTGGGTTTCACTTTTAAGAAACTGCCAAATTGAACAGAGAGATTCCAGGATGGAGACTGCAGGACTGAGGTGAGAGAGAGGAAGTGAGTGAGTGAGGGGGTGAAAGGAGAGTGTGTGGATGTGTGTGGTGTGTGTGTGAGTGAGTGAGGGACAATTAAATCTGGCAGGAGCAGCAGGGACTGGCAGACCAGGCTCTCTTGGACAGGGAGAGACTACCACTGCTGTGGGCACTCCCCAGACTGTGGGACTCAGGCACGGAGCCCACACCATCTTGAAGGGGAGAGCAGCCTCTTCTAGGAACTCATCAGCACCATCACCCAGACAGGCCTTGGACACTCCCCACAACCCAGCAGCCACTCCAGCCAAAATCCTGCTACCTGCAGACCCGCAGATCCTGGGACCTCTACCTCCAAAGGCACACTACTCACGCAGCAGTAAGTTCAATGTCCCCCTCCCCAGTGGCAGACCTCGGACAGCACAGTCATATGCATGTTTCCAGTGCACAGGCCTCCAGGGCACACCACAGGCCGCTCCTGGGAGCCACTGGGAGCCCCCGCTGGGTGTGATTTTGTACAAACAAGGGCACTCTGCCCCACAGTGGAAATTCTGAATTCCCTCTTCCTGAATAACTGCCCACAGACACCCCAGCTGCTCAACTTCAGTGTCAGGGCCCCTCAGAGTGCGTCAGAGCTCTGCAATGGCAAACGCACTGCCACAGTCACACATTTCCAGCAAGCAGACCCCCTGAGCCCATCGATTCACAGGGCACTCTTGGGAGCTGCTGTGAACCCCCACTAAGTGCGATCTTGGACAAACAGGGACGCACTCCACTGGCAGTAGAAATTATGAATTCACTCATCCTAGATACCTGCCCATAGATACCTCAATTGCACAACTTCAGTGCCAAGGCCCTTCAAAATGCTTCAGTACACCATGCTGGCAAATGCACCACAGGTACCCCTGTGAGTCGCCATTGGGAGTGTGTGTGTATCCAACCACAGAGGCAACAGCAAAAGCTGAGTCTCCCCACCCCAAAACTACAGAACTCTGGACACCACAGTCATGCCTTTCCAGAGCACAGGCCTTCTGAGCCCCACCAACCCAACAGACAGCTCCAGGGTGCCACTGTGACTTCTGGCTGAGCATGCACGATTTCAACCAACAGTGCAAGACAGCAAAAATTGGGACCAACCCCCCTCCCACCGCCCCCAGCTTCTGACTTCCAGACACTGCAATTACAACTTTCCAGCTTGCAGGCTTAAGTCAAGAAAACTCAAATAGTTCAAGTAGGGAGCTATACTAGATTACCAAGCCCAGGAGACCTGAGAAATCACACCAGTAGCACCATTCCCAAAAGAACCTGGGTAGCAAAGCAATCAGATTTACAATTAAAACATTACAGCAAAACATGGGAAGACAAAAAAGCAATCCCCAGAGGAAAGAATAAGAGGAATCACCAGAAATTGAGTTAAATAAAATTGAGGCAAGTAACTTGACAGAGAAAGAATTCAGAGTAATCATTATAAGGATGCTCAAATGACTGGATAACAAATACACACAACTCAAAGACAAATGCAACTCTATGAGAACTATAAGGAGCTGAATGAGAATGTCACCAACATGAAAAGGAATCGAGAGGAAATGAAGAACGACATAGCTGCAATAAAGAACACAAAAAATTAAGGTTTAAACAGTAGACTAGAAAAGGCTGAGGACTGCATCAGCGAATTAGAAGACCAGGTAGTAAAAAACACACAAACACAGCAGCAACTGGAAAGAAAATTTAAAAAGCAAGAAGAGAGCCTAAGGGAGCTTTGGAACAACACAAAAATGAAACAACATTCACATAATAGGGGTACCAGAAGGAGAGGAAGAGAAACAAGGAATAGAAAACCTGCTTGAAGAAGTAATGACAGAAAACTTCCCTGATATTGGCAAGAAAAAAAATTATACAAGTCCAAAAAGCATGGAGAGTCCCAAACAAGATGAACCCCAAAAGAACGACACCAAGACACATCATAATTAAATTGGTAAACACCAATGACAAAGTAAGAATCTTAAAGGCTGCCAGAGAGAGACAGAAAGTTACCTATAAGAGATCTCCTATTAGAATATCAACTGATTTCTCAAAAGAAACACACCAGGCCACAAGGGAATGGAATGAAATGTACAAAGTGATGCAAAACAAGGGACTGAATCCAAGAATACTATACCCAGCAAAACTATCATTCAAAATTGAAGGTGAAAGCAGGAGCTTCTCACAGACAAAAAAGGGCTAAGAGAGTTTATTACCACCAAGCCAGCAATGCAAGAAATGCTAAAGGGACTGCTGTAAAAAGACGAAACAGAAAGGTAAGAAGAAACACTAACATTAAGAAGAAAAAAAATGATGACAAACAAGTACTTATCAATAATAATGTTAAATGTAAATGGATTAAATGCTACAATCAAAAGACATAGGGTAGCTGAGTGGATAACAAAACATGACCCATATATCTGTTGTCTACAGGAAACCCACCTCAGAACAAAGGACTCACACAGACTGATGGTGAAGGAATGGAAAAAGGTTTTTCAGGCAAATGGAAATGAAAAAAAAAAGAGCTGGGGTAGCAATACTTATATTTGACAAATTAGACCTCAAAGTAAAGGCCATAACAAGAGATAAGAAGGCCACTACATAATACTAAAGGTAGCAATTCAACAAGAAGATATAACTCTGGTAAACATATATGCACCCAATACAGGAGCACCCAAATACATTAAAAAAAAGAAAAGAAACTTCTGGAAGATATCAAGGGAGAGATCGATAGCAATACAGTCATAGTAGGGGACTTTAATACACCACTGCCCCCACGGATAAATCTTCTAAACAGAAAATCAGCAAAGAAACAGCAATCCTAAATGACTCACTAGATTAGATGGACTTCATTGACATCTTCAGAATATTTCACCCCAAAGCTATAGAATATATATTCTTCTCCAGTGCACACAGGACATTTTCAAAGATAGATCACATATTAGGACACAGGCAAAGTCTTTTCAAATTCAAGAGTATATAAATCATAACAAGCATCTTCTTAGATCACAATGGAATAAAGCTAGAAATCAACTATAATAAAAACAATGGGGGAAAAAAACACTTGGAGGCTAAATAGCATGCTATTAAACAATTATTGGGTTACCAAAGAGATCAAAGAAGAAATTAAAAGCATCCTGGAAGAAGAAATACCAAGATGGCAGCACAGGTAAGCACCTAAACTGCTGCCTCGCACAAGTTTCAAAACTACAACTAAAAGACAGAACAGACACCATCCAGAACTGCAGGAAAGCTGGCTGAGAGGAAATTCTACAACTAGAAGGAAAGAGAAAAGCTCACCGAGAATTGGAGGAACGGTAAAGGGTTGAGGTATGGCAAAGGGTCTTTGTGCACACAGAGAGGAAGGGCACCTGAGAACCTGGCTGACTTTCCCTGGTGGGAGGGGGAAGGAAACCCCTGATTGCACTGAACCCCAGTTCCAACTGCACTGAACCCCATTTCCGGACAAAACCCCGTGGACCCAGGCTCATACAGGGGGAGTCTGGGCTGTCAGGTAGGAAGAAAGGCACTCGGACACTCAGAGACCCGGGTGAGCCCCAGCGGGCAGGGGTGTGGAGGAGCACGCGCGAGTGTGCACAAAGACTGTGGAGGTTGCCACAGGCTTTCCCTATCAGAAGGGGGTCGGAAGTTCCTGACTGCACTGAACCCCAGTTCTGACTGCACTGAACCCCAGTTCCAGGCGAGCCCCTGGGGACTCATGTTCTTATGGGGGGAATATGGACTCTGGGGCGGAGGCTTGGGACCCGGCGAAGGCAGAGATCTGGAGGCATGCATGCAAGGGCAGGGCTGATGGGAAGCCAAGACTGTCTGCTCCGCCCTGAGACTCCACCCCATCCAAGCTGAGCACAGAGGCTTTTGCAATTTGGCAAGTCTAATCCTATAAGGCTGTCTCCAGCACCGAACTTCTCCCAGCGTAGACACAGCAGATCCTCACAGCCAACTGGCCTGGAGGTCAATTCCTCCCAGTGATACCAAAAACAATCAAGACTTAACTACAACAAGGCTGTACACACAGTCCACAAAGGGGTGCACCAAGAGTGGCCACCTCAGGTTAACTGGGGAGGCCGATCCACTGGGCCATATAGGAAACCTAGCACACAAAGCTACCCTACCAACTCAGGAAAGCAGTGAAAATGCGGTGACAAAGAAACAGATCACAAACGAAAGAAATGGAGGAAAACAAATGACTGGATATAGAATTCGAAACCATGGTTATAAGGCTTTTCAAAAATATCCTAGAAAAGGCCGATAAATATAATGAGACCCTCGAAGATATGAAAAAGGACCAACTAGAAATTAAACATACACTGACTGAAATAAAAAATATTATACAGAGACCCAACAACAGACTAGAGGAACGCAAGAATCAAGTCAAAGAATTGCAATACAAAGAAACAAAAAACACTCAACCGAAAAAGCAAAAAGAAAAAAAAAATCCAAAAAGTTGAAGATAGTGTAAGAAGCCTCTGGGACAACTTCAACAATACCAACATCAGAATTATGGCGGTGCCAGAAGAAGAGAGAGAGCAAGATACTGAAAACCTATTCGAAGAAATAATGACTGAAAAATCCCCCCACCTGGTGAAAGAAATAGACTTACAAGTCCAGGAAGCACACAGAACCCCCAAACAAAAGGAATCCAAAGAGGACCACACCAAGACACATCATAATTAAAATGCCAAGAGCAAAAGACAAAGAATATTAACAGAAGCAAGAGAAAAACAGTTACTTACCTACAAGGGAGCACCCATACGACTGTCAGCTGATTTCTCAACAGAAACTATGCAGGCCAGAAGGGAGTGGCAAGAAATATTCAAAGTGATGAATAGCAAGAACTTACAACCAAGATTACTCTACCCAGCAAAGCTATCATTCAGAATTGAAGGTCAGATAAAGAGCTTCACAGGTAAGAAAAAGCTAAAGGAGTTAGTTCATTACCACCAAACCAGTATTATATGAAATGCTGAAAGGTATTCTTTAAGAAGAGGAAGAATAAAAAGATAAAAATTATGAACAAATACATATCTATCAACAAGTGAACCAAAAAATCAAGTGAATTAAAAACCTGAGGAACAGAATAATCTGGTGAATATAATAGAATCAGGGGCATAGAAAGGGAGTGGACTGATAATTCTCAGGGGGAAAGGGGTATAGGGGGGTGCAAGAAGAGACTGGACAAAAATCATACACCTATGGATGAGGACAGTGGGGGGGAGGTAAGGGCAGAAGGTTGGGTGGGAACCGGGTGGAAGGGAGCTATGGGGGGAAAAAGGAGAAACAATTGTAATAATCTGAATAAAGATTTATTATAAAATAAAAATAAATAAATAAACAAAATAAACATACCAGTATATAACCCCCCCAAAAAAAATAAAAAATAAATAAATAAAAGCATCCTGGAAACAAATGCCAATGAAAACACAACAATCCAAAATCTATGGGACACAATGAAAGCAGTCCTGAGAGGGAAGTTCATAGCTCTACAGGCCTACCTCAAAAACAAAGAAAAAATGGTAATAAATTATCTAACCTTGCAACTTAAAGAATTAGAAAGAGAGCAACAAGAAAAGCCCACAGTATCCAGAAGAAAGGAAATAAGTTCAGAACATAAATAAATGACATAGAGACCAAAAAAAACAATACAAAAGACCAATGAAACCAAGAGCTGGTTCTTTGAAAGGATAAACGAGACTGATGAACCTCTAACCAGGCTCACCAAGAAACAAAGAGAGGGGACCCAAATAAACAAAATCAGAAATGAAAGAGGTAAAGTAACAACTTACCCCACTGATATAATAAGAATTGTAAAAAATAAAAAAATACTATGAACAACTCTACTCCAACAAACTGGACAACTTCAATGAAATGTGTTTTATTTTTCTTGTTTTGTTGATGGCTTCTTTTGCTGTGCAGAAGCTTTTTATTTTGATGTAGTCCTAGAAATGTGTAGTCTAGCACATTCCTAGAAGAAAACAAGCTTCCAAATCTCATTCAGGAAGAATCAAAAAACCTGAATAGGCCAATAACTATTGATGAAATTGAAATAGTAATCAAAAGCTTCCAGCAACAAAAACCCTGGCCCAGATGGCTTCACAGTGGAGTTTTACCAAACATTCAAAGAAGAAGTAAAATCAATCCTTCTCAGACTATTCCAAAAAAAATTCAAGAGGAAGGCACAATTCTAAGCTCTTTCTGTGAATCCAGCATTACCCTAATCCCAAAACCAGATAAAGACACCACAAAGAAAGAGAACTATAGGCCAATATCCTTGATGAACATAGATGCTAAAATCCTCAACCAAATTTTAGCAAACCAGATCCAGCATTACATTAGAAAGATCATACACTATGACCAAGTGTGATTTATTCCAGGGATGCAAGGCTGATAAAATATCCGCAAATCAATAAATGTGATATATCACATAAACAAACTGAGAGACAAAAATCACATAATCATATCAATTGATGCAGAAAAAGCACTTGACAAAGTCCAACACCCTTTTCTGATAAAAATGCTCAGCAAAGTGGGAATAGAAGGATCATACCTCAACATAATAAAAGCCATATATGACAAACCTACAGCCAACATCATACTCAATGGGCAAAAACTAAAACAATTTCCCTTAAGAACAGGAACAAGACAGGGATGTTCACTTTCACCACTCCTGTTCAACATAGTACTGGAAGTGCTAGCCAAAGTGATCAGACAAGAAGAAGAAATAAAAGGCATCCAAATTGGAAAAGAAGAACTAAAATTGTCATTATTCGCAGATGACATGATACTGTACATAAAAAACCCTAAGGACTCCATCAAAAAATTATTAGACTTAATAAATGAATTCAGCAATGTAGAAAGATACAAAATTAATGCCAAGAAATCTCTGACATTTTTATAGACCAATGTGAACTTAACAGAAAGAGAGATTTAAAAAATAATCCCATTTACCATTGCACACACAAAAAAAATAAGAACCTAAGAATAAACTTAACTAAGGACTTAAAAGACCTCTACTCAGAAAACTACAGGACATTGAAAAAAGAGATAGAAAAAGACATAAACAGATGGAAGAACATACCCT
Source organism: Corynorhinus townsendii (assembly GCA_026230045.1). Classification (NCBI taxonomy): domain Eukaryota; kingdom Metazoa; phylum Chordata; class Mammalia; order Chiroptera; family Vespertilionidae; genus Corynorhinus; species Corynorhinus townsendii. The sequence goes on from JAPDVU010000004.1 coordinate 137,347,138, forward strand.
GTTCATGGATTGCTAGAATCAACATCATTAAAATGTCCATATTACCCAAAGCAATCTATAGATTCAACGCACTCCTCATTAAAATACCATCAACATATTTCACAGATCTAGAAAGAATTCTCCAAAAATTCATCTGGAATTTAAAAAAAAAAAAAAAAACCTGAATAGCTGCAGCGATCCTGAGAAAGAGGAACAAAGGAGGAGTAGGAGGGATCTCAATACCAGATATCAAGATGTATTACAAAGCCACTGTTCTCAAAACTGCCTGGTACTGACACAAGAACAAACATATAGACCAATGGAATAGAGTAGAAAACCCAGATATCGACCCAAACCACTATGCTCAATTAATATTTGACTAAGGAGGCAAAAACATACAATGGAGTCAAAACAGTCTCTTCAATAAATGGTGCTGGGAAATTTGGTCAGACACATGCAAAAATATGAAACTAGTCCACCAACTTACACCATGCACAAAAATAAAACCAAAATGGCTAAAAGACTTAAACATAAGACGGGAAACCATAACATATTAGAGGAATCCACAGGCAGCAAAATCTCAGACATATATTGAAGCAATATCTTTACAGACACAGCTCCTAGGGCCATGGCCGGCAAAATGCGACTCGCAAGCCACATGCGGCTCTTAGGCCCCTTGAGTGTGGCTCTTCCACAAAATACCACAGCCTGGGCAAGTCTGTTTTGAAGAAGTGGCGTTAGAAGAAGTTTAAGTTTAAAAAATTTGTCTCTCAAAAGAAATTTCAATCATTGTACTGTTGATATTTGGCTTTGTTGACTGAGTTTGCAGACCACTGTCCCAGGGCAAGGGAGACTAAGGAGAAAATAAACAAATGGGACTACATCAAAATAAAAAGCTTCTGCACAGCAAAAGAAGCCATCAACAAAACAACAAGAAAACCCACTGCATGGGAGAACATATTTGCCTACGATATCTTTAATAAGGGTTTAATCTCCAACATTTACAGGGAACTCATACAACTTAACAAAAGGAAGACAAAAAACCCACTCAAAAAATGGGGTATGGACCTAAATAGATACTTTTCGAAAGAAGACAAAAGGAAGGCCAAGAAACATATGAAAATATGCTCAAAGTCGCTACTCATCTGAGAGATGCAAATCAAAATGACAATGAGGTACCGTCTCACACCTGTCAGATGGCTATCATCAACAAATGACAAATGCTGGTGAGGATGCGGAGAAAAAGGAACCCTTGTGCACTGCTGGTGGGAATGCAGACTGGTGCAGCCACTGTGGAGAACAGTATGGAGTTTCCTCAAAAAACTAAAAATGAAACTGCCATTTGACCCAGTGATCCCACTTCTAGGAATATATCCCAAGAAACTAGAAACACGAATCAGAAAAGATATATGCACCCCTATGTTCATAGTAGCACAATTTACAATAGCTAAGATTTGGAATTAGCCTAAGTGCCCATCAGCAGATGAGTGGATTAAAATCTTTGGCTCATCTACAGAATGGAATACTATGTTGCTGTAAAAAGGAAGGAACTCCTACCATTTGCAACAGCATGGATGGAGCTGGAGAGCATTATGCTAAGTGAAATAAGCCAGTCAGAGAAAAATAAATATCACATGATCTCACTGATTTGTGGATTATAATGAACAACATAAACCATTAAATAAAAACAGATCTAGAGACAGAGAAGCATCGATTAGGTGCTGGGACCTCAGAGAGAATGTAGGGGAGGGTGGGGGTAAAGGGAGAGATCAACCAAAGGGCTTGTATGCATGCATGTAAGCATAAGTGATGGACACATACAACAGGGTGTGAGGGTGAAGGCAGGACTGGGGGGGTGGGGAGGACAATAGGGGGATAAGGCCACATTTGTAATACCTTAAATCAATAAAGACAAAAAAATGGAGAAAAAAAAAGAAACTGCCTAACTGTTTTCAAAAGTGACTATACCACTTTACAACCCCACTAGCAATGCATATGATTCCAGTTTCCCCAAATCCTTGTCAACTCATGTACTTCTCTGTCTCTTTTATACAATAATTTCTGTTATTTTATGTCTTTTTTATTATAGCTTCTGTGGTGAGAGTCAAGTGCCTTCTCAGTGTAGTTTTGTTGCATTTCTCTGATGACTAATAATATTCAGCATATTTTCATGTGTCTATTTCTCATTTCTACATCTCTTTCTTATGCCTCTATAGTTAAAACTTTGACTTTCTGGATTCTTCCAGAAACTTCTAGCTTTGGTGATGCTGTGATGGTAATGCTTGAATGCTCACTGACTATAATTGATTGTTTTCTTAAATAACCAAGTATTTCTAGAACCTTACAAAAGAGAAGTCTTCTTCTCTGCTGGAATTATAGAGGATGTAGATTCAAAGAGTACCTCCTTTCATAACATCTGGTAGAAAATCAGGCTCACAATTACAGAAGGCAATTGGGATTTTATTTTCAGGAGTGAGGGCCGGCGGGGGGCAGGGGTTAGATATTTTTCCACTGAGCTAAGGGCAAGACTCAGCTGCCTAGAGGCTGTTTGTTTCTCAGTATAATTAAAAAAAAAAAGGCGGCAAGGGAAGAACAGCCCATGTAAAACAGAATTCTTCAGAAAAATGGTGCTGAAGGAAAGTAACAGTAATGCTATGTTAGAGAGACAAAATCCATACAATCAAGTTTTACTATAATAGGCAAGATTCAGAATTCAGGAGCTCTTTGAAATGGACAATAGAATATTTCTAATGTACAGGCCCACAAACAGATGTGATTAGGCTATACTAACATGACAGATATAGGCTGTCCCAAAATAATGTACACACACTTTGAATGATTATTTTAGTATTATTAAGATACAGTTCATTTCCAATATTTAAAATAATCTATAGAAATAAATACTTTTTTTTATCAATTCCTGTTTTCAAACTGATGACCATTCTGGTCCAGGCACTGCTAATAATGCAAAGCAATGACATCGCAAACATCAAGAATAATTTCATTTGGTATTTGTGCACCCTCAATTTGTCAACTGTTGCTGATTTTGTACAATAAAGTTTTATCTTTTATGTATCCACATAAAAAAAGTCTTGTGGATAAATTTTCTTTGTTCACAGCTTAGTCTGGCTTCACCCAGTATTTCAAATTAGTTAAATCTGAAAAGGAGTGAAAATTTAGTTATCAGCTGTTAAAACTATCTATATGTTTTTGGGACACCCTGTGTTCCCCCAAAAATGTACATACACTTTGAGTAATTATAAAGATAGTGTTTGTACTTCAACTGTGTTTGCAAACTTCCAGTAACATTTTAGAATGAATTTCCTTTATTCAAAGCTTAGTCTGGGTGAAAATAAAGAAACATCAATTGATCTGTCAGTTGTTAAAGCGTGTATACATGTTTTTGAGACTTCCTGTAGTTACTGATTATCTCTCTAAATTAGATTGACCTCAATTTATAAAGATCATAATTTTCAAGGAAGGCTTGCTTTGCTAGCTAAATAATTTTGGCACAGGTGCTAAGATGGAGGTCTTACAGGTGTGGTGAAGGTTCCCTCTCTAGATCTCAGGCTTATTTTCTCTTCACCCACACATAATTTTTTAGAAGTGGGTGGTGGGTTGTGCTGTAGCATCACATCAGAAACGTTGTACTAGTCCAACCACTTTATTACCATCCATGAATTTGTTTCCACAGCCCATTTGTTTCCAGCACAGTCCACTGCTGTGTGAGTTTCACACACTATTGTTTGTGACTTTAAAATCTCTGGAGCCCTATTTAGATCACTCATCAAAAATGATTGAGGCGGTAACTTTATCTTTTTTTCTCAGCTGATAATTATTTTTCCTGTTTTCTTGGTTTGCTTGGAAATAGCTAAGTGTTATAACTCCTAGCTGAAGTGCATACTTCTATAAACTTTAATATATTATTAAAATCAGTGGTTAATTTGGAGATGAGGTTGTTCTAGGCCTTTTTTACTTAGTATGGTAATGAAGTAAGGGATTTGTGTGAGCAAAAAAACTTACAGATATATTTAAATTTACTATCTACAAATAAATAACCTGGACATTTCAGGAAGGTAAGTGTATCACCTCACCATAAATTTAAATTAAAAGATAAATGCTTTTAACTGACATTGTGTTTTTTTTTCAGTTTTCTTCTGTTTTGTTTTTCCCCTTTCCCTTTTTCTTTTCCTGCGCGTGCGTGTGTGTGTGTGTGTGTGTGTGTGTGTGTGTGTGTGTGTGTAAAATCCTAATTTGGGATCCAGATAATCTAGATCTGAATCCACACTCTATCTACACTTATGAGCAGATGACCTTGGTCAAGATAACTTTTCTGAGTCTCATCCTTCTCATCAATAAAATGAAGATAGGAATGCCAATAAGGAAGAATTGATTTCAGGTTAGATGTTATATATAAGAAGTAGTCCAATATATATAGGTTCTCAATGATTGATGGCCTATTATTATTATTTTACATGAATTAAGTACTATTCTTTATATTTTTTTATCTTTACCCTATCCTTAAAATTTTTCAAACACACAAAAATAAGTATAAAGATAATATACCAGTTCACATTTTTTAAAATAACAAAGTTGAAATCAATATTTTCTCTAAAATATTGATGCATTTTACTCTGATTTTTAGTAACTGCAGAGTGATTGAGTATACATTATTTTACATAACTTGGATTACCAATTTGAATATCTAACTCTGTTTTGTTCATTTTGATACTTAATTTTATTGGCTATCAGAGTTAACATTCAAAAGTGTTAACTAAAGGTAATATTTCACACTAAATAAAAGTACATTATTGAGTCTACCTAATGAATCATGATGTTCATTTTTCAGTTTCATTGACCAGAAATGAAAAGGTTCTGATATATTGTGCCTTGTAAATTTCTATCATCTCTGATGTTAATCAGTTCAATTTGCAAAATAATTGAATAGTGACCCATTTTATTATTTAAAAATAAGTCCAGCCCTGGCCAGTTTTCCTCAATGGTTAGAATATCGGCCTGTGGACTGACAGGTCTCAAGTTCACTTCCCAGGCAAGGGCATGTACCTTGGTTGCAGGTTCCCCAGCCCTGGTAGGGACGCATGCAGGAGGCAACCAATCCATGTGTCTATCTCACATAGCTATTTCTCTCTCTCCCCCTCCTCCCTCTCTCCCACTTTCTCTAGAAATCATTAGAAAAAAAATATCCTCTGGTGAAGATTTAAAAAATAAAAAAAAATCCAAAACCCACTGGAACTCTACATTTATAAGATGATTATAAAGATTTTAAAATTATAAGTTATGGAAATGTGTAGATATGAAAATTATTATAAAATTGTGTGCATATCAATTTTGGCAAAACAATTTCATAATGATTGGAATATATAATTCAAAACATTTATTTTCCAATGTTCTTTAATTAGCACAAGTTTTGATATTAAGTAATTACTTGCTCACTCATCATAAATGAACCAAGATCTAAATTCTTATACACTGCTGGTGGAAATATCAGTTGATACAAGCTCTTGAGAAGATTGTTTGAAAGTATCTACTAAAGCTAAACATGTGTGTAAATGAAAGTATATACTGAGCTAATTATATGACCTAGTATTTCTGCTTTTGGATTAATGTCCAAATCAATGAGCCCTTACAAGTAACACATTAATAAGAATGTTCATAACAGCCATGTTCACAATAGCCAAACACTGGAACCAACCCAAAGGACACCAGGAGAATGTTCATTCTCATTATAGTGTAGTATTACACTTTTATAAAAGTAAAATACTACAATTTTTGCCCTGGGACAATGTAGCTTAGTTGGTCAAGCATCATCCTGTACACTGAGAGGCTGCTGGTTCAATTCCCAGTCAGGGCACATGCCTGGGTTGTGGGCTCAACCCCTGGTAGGGGGCATGCAGGAGGCAGCCAATTGATGTTTCTCACTCTCCCTATTCCTTTCTGTCTCTCCCCCCTCTTTCCCCCCCCCCATATCAATCCTATCTAATAAAGAGGGAATATGCTAATTGATCATCACTCTGTCACAAAGATGGCTGAACCCACAGCTGAAGCCAAATTCCCATAAGGAGCCTTAACAAGCAATCAGCAGGGACCTGAGGCTCCGCTCTCCCCCACCCCCGTGGGGCTTGACAGGGGACCTCAAGGTGCGCTTCCTGTCCTGGTGCTGAGCTAGGGGACCTCAGGCTGCTCCCCCAACCCCAGTGCCAGGCCAGGAGACCTCAGGCTGCACCCCTGCCCCAGCACCAGGCCAGGGGACCTGAGGCTGCACCCCCTGCCTGGCTGAGCTTGACAGGGGACCTCAGGCCATGCCCACCACCCAGCAGAGCTTGATGGGGGACCTCAAGGTGCACCCCCAGTGCTGGGTTGGGGGAATTCAGGCCACACCCCCACCCAGCGGGGCTTGACGGAATACCTCAAGGCATGCCCCCCACCCTGGTCTGGGCTGGGGTCCTCAGGCCACCCCCCTCCTGTCCTGGCACTGGGCCAGGGGACCTGAAGCTACACCCCCTGCCCAGCAGGGCTTGACAAGGGTGGGACTGGCCGGGTCTGGATCTAGCCCAATGGGGGAACGGGGGGTGGTGGCCGGGTCTGGGTCTCACGCGATTTTGAGGTGCATGTGGGTGAACGGGGACTTGACTCTGGGTCTCATGGTAAGCCCCAGACTCTGACAGGAGGAAGGTTTTCATATACATTTTACTAATTTTCTTTCATCTCTGACACTTCGATTATAGAGAAAGGGCAAATAGCAGTATTAAACTATTTCCTCTAATTAACCCCCTTTTAATGTGCACGAATTTTGTGCACTGGGTCACTAGTTAAAATATATTTGTTTTAAAAAACACAATTTTAATGTAAAATATTTTTGAATAAATAGCATGGAAAAATCTCACAGATGTAAGGTCAAGTAAAAGGAGCCAGGTACAAAAGAACACATACCAATTCTATATGTATTACAGAATATCATGGCGAGTCTCCCATTCAAAGAGAATTATAAAATTAGCCATACCATTGCTGTGACCAGGTAGCTCAGGTAGTTGGAGCATCATCCCATATACCAAAAGGTTGCTTGTGAGTTCAATTCCTGGTCAGGCACATACCTAGGTTGTGGGTTTGATCCCTAGTCAGGATGCATACAAGAGGCAGCCAATCAGTGTTTCTGTCTTTCCCCCTCTCTCCTTTCTACTGTCTCTAAAATCAATAAACATCCTCGAGTAAGAATAAAAAAAAAATCGCCATCCCATCTTTTCTTAAAATTACAGTTTATGTTCATTGTTATTCTGTACTAGTGGCCCGGTGCACAAATTTGTACACATTGAAAGGAAATTAATTAGAAGAAATATTTTAATATCGCTATTCGCCCTTTCTCTATACTAGAAGTGTCAACCAAATTCATGATTGACAATGACAGATTGAAACACACGTGTGCGATTGGCAAGAGCTTTATATGTATAGCGCATGCACGAGTCAACTTAGCCTTTTATAGATATAGAATAAGCTTGCTTAATTAGACCTGCTTTCTGATTTAGCTAAACTTTTACTAGCCCAATGAAGCACCCCAACTTCTCTTTTAGGTAATTGTCAGCAACACAGCAGTAAATATCAACATGAAGCAGATTATTATTCTAGATCCTGCAAGGAGAACAAAGGGTAAAATATTTAACTGAAGCAGTATTTGACTATATTCTGCACAGTGAAAAAAACCTCAAGTCATTTTCAAGGTCCACCATTTCTTACTTCTTTTCAGTCAGGTCAAGTTTCTAAGCTTTCTAAATCTTCATTTTCCGGCTAATGAAAAGAAAACAGATTCTACTGAGTCTCCTATCTACCTGCTCTAGAACTTCTGTGAGGATCAAATGAGATGAGGCATGGGAAAACACTTCACAGACATTTGGTTATAGTGTAAAATGTTTCCACCTGGCTATAAAGCAAGTTCTGTTCCTGGGCTGAAGAAACTTCAAGGATGCTAGTCACTAGGGAAAGGAAGCCGGGCGTAGCTACATGACGTCATTACCTGGCACCCACAGCCACCATTGCTGGGCTGGGTTGTGGGCCACATTTTGCACCACGGGGTCTCGGCAGCATCAGCAGCTATTTGGTGGGGTGTTGCTCCTGGGTGGTGGCAGGGCTTGTGTCCCACTTGGGGGAAGCCGAGTGTTGCTTTGTGAGCTCCTGCTCCATGGTGCCATTTCTCTGTAAATGGCCAGTGCGTGTCACAGCAACTCCTGCATTGAGAGTCTTCCCCCTAGTGGTCATTGTGCATCATAGCAACTGGTTGGACACTTACCATATTAGCCTTTTATATATATAGATTAGTATAGCCATACCATCTTCTAGTTCCTAGGACAGTTAAATAATGAGAATCCTCTCAAGGCAGGCTATAGAGCACCCAGTCTTCCTTCAGAATAGACATGTGTTGTACCAAAAGTGATACATGGCTGCCTGTTACAGAGTACAAAACCAATAGAAACGTTACTTATTAATAAGCTTAAATTATTTCTCAGTTTTGGATTAAATAAATGTGGTTTAAATGGTTTCTTTCCCCACTTGTGTCTTTAATATGACAGTTTCCTACCACAATAGTTAGCGTAATATTTGTGTAATATTTGCTCAATAAATCTCCAAAGGAATGAGATAGAGAGTGGTTATTTAGAGCAGGAGTTGACAACCTTTTTCTATAAAGATACAGATAATAAACATTTTAGGCTTTGAGAGCCATATGATCTGTGTCACAAGTACTCAACAGGAGGCATGTTAATAATGTATGTTGTGGCTATATTTCATTAAAACATTTTTATGGACACTGACTTTCAATTTCATGCAACTTTCACATGACAAAATATTCTGCTTTTGATTTTTTTCAACCTTTTAAAACGTAAAAATCATGCTTAGCTCATGGGCCATAAGAGTAGGGGCAACAAGATAAATTGTTCTCGGGACTTTGTGAAGCCCTGGTTTAGAGTCCTGTAATTCTTAGTGATAATGAACTTGTAGAGAATCTCAGGATGAGTACACAACATCATTTCTAGTCGGTTGCCAGATTACAGTATGTTGTTAAAGGTATGTTCTTTCTCTGACATGATTATAATTTATGGAAGTTAAAATTTAAAAAGTTGGGTTTGCAAAAGATTCTACTAAGATATTTGAGGTCTGGTCATTTTAACTACAGTGTCAGTAAGAATCACAGTGCTTTCTGGGTGGTCTTCTGATTTGATATACAATTTTTTAATGAGTTTCTGTTTTGTTTTGTTTTGTTTTGTTTTTATAGAGAGAGAGAGGAAGGGAGAGAAACCAACGTGAAAGATTAACATTGATAGGTTGCCTCCCAGGGATCAAACCCACAACCGAGGTATGTGCCCTGACCAGGAATTGAACCCACCATCTCTTGGTGTATGAGACGATGCTCCAGCCAACTGAGCCACACTAGTTAGGGCTGATAAACAATTTTTTTAATAACCTTTATTTTGGAAATTTTAAAGCAATGAAATACCTAAGACACTATAAAATACATTTGTTTGAGGCCTACTGGCTAAATTCTGTGACTCTTTCCTAGGTTTCTGTGTGTACTGAAACATGAGGGAGTGTGTATTCTCTGACATTCTAGAAGGTCAGAGGAATAAATAACAGCTCCTAACTGCATAGCATTTTTTTTTTATTGTTTTAAGTAATACAAATAGTAGTACATATGTTTCCTTTTTTTCCCCCCATTGACCTCCCCCTGACCTTCCCTACCCCCCATTACATGCCTTCACCTGCCCGTCCTCCCTCCCCCCTCCCCCGCCCCAGTGTCTTGTATCCATTGGTTGTGCTTATATGCATATGTATAAATCCTTCAGTTGGTCTCTTACAGCCCCCCTTGCCCAACCTCCCTGTCTTCCCAATGTAGTTTGACAGTCTGTTCAATGCTTCTTTGCCTCTGTATCTTTTTCCCACCATTTCTTTCCTTTAAAAAGTTTTGCCTTTGCAGACTAGAAATAAACATATAATAACAAAACAAAACAAAAAAATGTTTGAGTCCCATTTTCAATGTCCAATAGTTCTGAGTCCCCGTTTCAATGTCTAACAGTTCCTTATGTGTACATGTCAGCAATGATATCTGGATGGTGGGCACATGGTGGCAATGCAGGTCTGAACCTCTCTGGTTTGGTCCTAGGTAACCTTCAGTGGTGCACAGCTGCTGACTGCTCGCATGGCAAGGCGTTGTCAGCGTCTTCCATCTCTGGACTGTTTTTTCCTCTTGTCTTCGTGGTTGGAGCACACCTGTCAATTCCTCTCTGTTGCAAGAATCCACTGGTCTTGGGGTTGTTTTCTGAAAATATACAAATATATTCCCGACCACAAGTTAATAAAGGAATCTTTTCTATATATGGGATCCTTTTTATTTTTGTTCAAACAATTTTCCTTTGTCTTATTTAGACACCATGTGTGTTTTTTAGTGGCCATCTTGCTATTAGCATTACAAATGAAAATTAATATGGTAAAGTAAAAATTTTCTAGATGTAATTTACTTATAGGATATTTTTCCTTACATGATATTGCCCTATTATCCCCCCTTTTTTTTATTAATGGAGGTTTTTGTAAATTTTATAATGCAGTCTTCATAACTTTAAATTTAAAAAAAAATTTTTTTGCCCAAAAATATGACTGCTTTATGTTCATTGCATATTCAGGAATTTTACCATGAGATGAACTACCAATAGAAATTTTAGTTATTACTTTAAGAACGCCTTTTTGTCCAGTACAATTAAATTTACTTGAATATAAAGGGCAGGCTTCCAAGTTGGTTCACCTCAATTCTCTGCACTATTTACCAAGAAATGAAAATGGTGAATATCTAACCTAATTATTGAACTATCATTCTTCTATCCCAAATTAATTTTTTGTGATCAGCTGTATGTACAATTTCAAAATTGTTATTTGCATGCAGACTGAACAATGCAATAAAGCATGGGAAAAGGTAAATTTTTGGAATGACTTTATACTAATTTGTACCTACCATCCATCCAGCCCTAAATGAGGGGATCTCTCAACCTCAGCAGCACCAAACAGGATGTAGGGGCAGGGATTTCTTAGTAAGGTGAATGAAACCTGTGCTGTACATAATTTATCTGGGGTCCATTCCCAAGAATGTCTCCTGGATGTCTGTGTTCCATCCCAGAATCAGTACTTTGCAACTAGCCTTGTTCTCTTCCCTAATTTAGGGAGGGTATGGGGTAGAGTTAGGAGACCTGAAACAAAGTAAGTATACAGTAAGCAAGAGAAGGAATCTAAGAGGAAAACCAAACTGAACCTTCACTCCTCATTATAATGGAAATAGATACTTAGTGGGCACCAGCTCTGTGTTGGAAACTTTCCATAAACTTAGTTGTTAAAATAAACAAGAAGAGATAAAGGGACAAAAAACATGTCCCTTATTTAGCTAATGCACAGCAGGAAAGAACGCCTGGGAAGCAACTACTTCAAAGCAATTAAGTAGACCAAGCGGTGCTTTGTTTTAAATGGATTTTTGTTTTATGTATTATGTAAGAGATAAGGTTGACTTTGTTGAACTTTTGATTCCATGACAACAGCAAATTCTGCCTGTATACTCAGCACTTGGTGTGTATTCTTCAAGCAGCATGGTCCTCTGCTCTCGACCCAGAATAACATGCAGCATGTTGGTTGTGACTCTGGAAACTGGGGTGTCACTTCTATTTTCCAGAAGGTGAAAATGTCACAGTTGCTTCTGAGCAATGCACTGCAACACCAACCGATAGAAGAGAGAAAACAACTCTTTCACAGTGGTTCTACTTCGTGAACTTCTGAACATTTATCGGAATGTGGTCAATTATTAGACAACCTATATGATGATCAGAAAATGCATGTTTCTGACTCAGCCTCCTGATCCTTTTCTCTTTCCATGTGATTCAGGAGGAAGGATGCTGGTTTCTTATCCTACAAAGATCACCTGCCGGTGAACCAGGTGGTGGTTGGAGACACGGACCGGCAAGGCTCAGAAGCGAAACTGAGTGTTGGCCCCCTGCGCTGCCAAGGAGACAGTAAGTTTGCCCAGCAGCTGGGGCTTTCACTTTCTTGGCAATTTTATATAGTGTTTCCCAGAAAATCAGAGCGTGGCAGAAAACAGACTGCTCTTCTCTAACTCCTACAGAAACATCCGACAGTGCAAACAGCTAGATAGAACCTAACACATAGAGGAGGAGACAGCCATAAAGTCTTCAGTCCAAGGAGCCTAAATCGGGACATAAAATGTGGATATCCATCTTCCTTGTACATTCATATCTAACAACTTTGACTACCTAAGTTTATGGTGATATGTAAATAGCAATGATGCTAATAGCATAAAAGTGGCACTCAACAGCTGTGATTCCACTGAGTGCTGCTGTTAATGCCATTAGCAGGACTATTGATAGCACCATAAACTGGGTTGATGATGATATAAATAGTGGCATTATGGTTTCATGTATCACTGTAAACTTGGATTATGGTCATGTAAAGCTTGACATTACTGCTATCAAATTTCATCATCTTCAGAGCTTGATAGTCCCTTGTAAGCCAAAGATGTTTTCTGTCGCTACATCGAGCTTTCCAGATTCGGCACCACAGAGAGGAATTGGGGGCTGCTGGCTTTGACTGTGGAGTTAGAATGATGACCCCACCTAGTTAGGGCACCATTAGGATGTTATGTTGTCTTATACCCTTCAGTGTGCTTCACGTGCCATCAGAGGAAAATGGTGACATTTTGCTATGAGGATTCTGCAAGGAGCATCCTGCATGTCATTTCCCCTCTTCCTGTCTGTCCCCTGGGAGTTCTATGTGTTTGTGATTGTGTGTGAGGAATCAGGAGACCTAGATCTGTTCCCTGAATAACTGACTTGCCAGGACATCTCAGGCAAACTCCCCATTTTCTTGGCTGTGTCAATGAGAATACCACCTGCGTCCCAGCTCCTCCTGGGGAGGCCATAAAGATTTCAGTGCCTGCATCTGGATCCCTCCTAGCAAAACATTCTGTGACATGGAATATTATCACCACATCCATAAAGCAAGGGAGAATCAGACCTACTAGATGCAATAAACTATTGTGGCCACTCATAGAGGTGTCTGAAGAAATGTAATGATTCATGTTAACTGTTTACTACTTAGTAAATGAGGCTGTCAGCAATTAAGCAAGACAGTATTCCTTAGACAGAAGAGAGATGGAGTTGGTACTGATTTTTCTCTTCTTACATGGAGAAAATGAAAGAACTACATATAAAATGGGAACTGGTCAAAAGAGCTTTATCAGGCATTTATTAAGCAACAATATTTCATTTGTCTAGTCTGGCTTAGTAGAACTGTGCAATAAGGAATTTTCAACTGTTTAAGAAAAAGTATTGACATAAAATAATAATAAATCTGCATTTTTAAACAGGAATTTTGAGAGATAGAGTATAGTTTCACTCTCAGCCCTGGCCCATCTGGCTCAGTTGGTTGGAACATCATTCCATGCACTGAAGGGTCAAGGTTCAATTCCCAGTCAGGGCACATGACTAGGTTGCAGGTTCGATCTCCGGGCAGGGCCTATGTGGGAGGCAAATGATTCATTGTTTCTCTCTCCTCTCTCCTCTCTCTCTCTCTCTCTCCTATCTCTCCCTCCCTCTTTCCCTTCCACTCTCTCTAAAGTCAATAAAAAATAATAAAAAAGAAAACAGGCAGGTTCTTACATGTTATCTAATGAAAATAATTTCCTTTATGTCACAGTTACTGATTAATATATATAGGTAAAATATTTCACACTTATCAGTTCTAATTCTGAAGTTAGCTTTGAATTAGGAAAGGGTTTCCATTAAGTAATTGATTAACTCAGTATAGTTATAAAAACCCCACTTCTGCAAACTTTTGTTACCATTCTTAAAGTGAAGGTGATAGCTACGTTAAATAGTATATGTGGGAGTATATTACCAGTTGAGTAGCTTGTTTTCTCTTAATTAAATCAGTCCTCAGGAATAATTTATTATGTGTCTGTTATTTTTCTAGCATTTTACTAGGTACTCTGGGGGATAAGAAAAAGAAGTTAATTATATCTTTGAGTCCATTTCTGTTTTGTTTGTTCATTTATATTGTTCCTTAGATTCCACATATAAGTGGTAACCACGCAGTGTTTGTCTTTCTATGACTAATTTATTTCACTTAGCATCATACCCTCTAGGTCCATCCATGCTTTCGGGGTAGGGAGGTTGGAGGACTGGGTGAAAAAGGTGACGGGATTGAGAAGTACAGATTAGTAGTTACAAAATAGTCATGGGGATGTAAAGTACAGTATGGTCATTTACATGTATGGTACCAGGTGGGTACTGGAAATTTCAGGGGGAACATTTTGTAAAGTATATAATTGTCTAACCACTATGCCATACACCTGAAACTAGTACAAAATAATGTTGAATGTTAAAAAAATAATAATAATAATTAAATTGAAAAGTTTTTCTGCTAAAAAGAATAAGGAAGTTCAAACTACATTTTAAGAAATACACATGAAAAAATATTGAAAACCACAAAATGTTTTATGATTTAATATTAGATTTTGCAATGTAAAATTATTGCAACTGATACTTAAGAAAGAAGTGATAACCAGTATATTTCAGGTAGACTTTATATTTAGAAAGAGAGGACAGGTAAAGTATGATGGGCAGCACATTTGCATTTCTTTCCCAAGGCTTTTGTTGTTATAGGCATTTTAGGACAGTTGATAAGACAAAGAGCTATCTGATTTGTAGACACTAAATAGTTTCAGTATTCTCATAGTGCTTAGCTTCAGAGATTTGATGTGTTTTACCTGATACTCCATGAAAATAAAAGCACAGCCAATATTTAATTGTAATTAGTAGAATACTTTTGTGTCTGAAAGAGGGAGAGACAGACAGAAAGAAAGAGAGACATCCTTTTCCGCAGACAGCTGAGAATGTTATACCTCGTACCTGAATTGCCAGGTAGCAGTCAGCAGTTTTAATGCCCACCTTCACTTTAAGGATGCTCTAACATGAATACACTAATGGTGAATGCTCCACATCATAGCATTTTCCAGTATTTACAAATGTATGATTTCCTTGAATAGAGAGCACCTCACCCCTGAGGTACGTAAGGTAAATATTAGCTTTTGTTTACAAATGAACAAAGTATTTCTTTTAAAATGTCATTTACACAAAAAATTTCTACACACCCTTGCAGCCTCCTGGAGGCTCCAGGAGGAATGACTGCAGAGAGCATGAGCGGCTCTCTCCACGCAGGGCAGGGTTGTTTCCCTGATTCCACTGTCTTCCATGAGTCAATTGCTGATCAGATTGGTTTAAAAAAATGTCACTTGGGTTTTATGCCAGCACCCCTCACACCCACTCACGTCCATTTATCTATACAACATGAATGTTGTGGAGAATAAAGTCTAGTTTTTATCATTTAAAAAGTGGTATAGTGCATTTATCTGTTGTTTGTGGAAATTAACTTACTGTCATTTACTGAAGTCTGTGCAAAGCTACAGTTTAAAAACCCAAATCCATTATTGAAAAATGTCTCTCTCTGTTTGAGCTGCTGGGTGATGACAGTCCCAGAAGCTGTCTCTTGAATTAGGTCCCCCAGTCTCAGAGAAAGAAACAATTTTTGTGGGCTCCGACCAAGCGTTGCGGTGGTTTCGGTTGATTTCATCATGCCTGCTGACTTTCATTTTTACTTTGATTCATCTGAACTCATAGGCCTATATAATCAAAATGCTAAAGAAAATCACTGAGTTCCACTTAAGTCTGCTGCATTTCCTACATAGTGCTGTGAAATACCCTTTTTTTTTTTTCAAATACTTTCTAATGGAAACCTCCATTCTAAATTTGAAGCTGAAAGTGTGACTGGTGATGGATGGTTAACTATGATAAAAAAAAAAAAATGCAGTAAAATTACAAATCCCCTCTTAAATCACGTGTCCACACCTGGAAAGAAGCAAAGTAACTATTTAGAGATTCAACATCACTGATAGAGTAGAAACTATTTTCAAATTTAAATTATATAATCATTCTTGGGTGTGGCTCAACTTTTTGGAATTAGTTCACAAAAGACATATTTTGGGTTTTGGAGGTAGAAGTCTTATTCAGACTATATATGGTGTGTATAATTAATTATAGAAGTAAAGTATTTACTAGATAATTGCTCTATTCTTAGCCATATGAGGTAAAGATTTCTCATATCTCCCATAGGGATACAGGGACTTGAAGCAATTAGTTAGGAGCAAGTTTGCTATAAAAGCATGTGTTTGCCATACACCTGGGTAGAAGTCATTCAGGAAAAATGTGTTACTCAAGGACTTCTGAGTCCCTGCCGGCAACCTGCCCTGGCTGTCCAGGCAGAGGGCAGAGCATGTGAGCCATGCTGGAGGTTTCAATGCCAGTTCAGTCTTTTAGAACTGCAGGCCTGACTCTGAGAGGCCCAGAGAGAAAGTGACACATCCAGTTCAGGAACCTTCAGCAGACACAAAGCCGGGCATAAAAGAAGTAGAGATGGAATGGCGTTTTATGCAAATGATAGTGGACACTGGTTCTCTGGGAATATAATCTTAGGGGCCAGGGTAATATAAAGGCCATGCTGTCTTTACTGCAAGACTTTACAAACCAGGACCATAACAAGCAGTTCCCTTACCAAGAAAAACAAGACATGATTGTATCTACATGGCATTTCTTCACAGAGAAGACATTCCCAGAGGGGTGCAAATGATTATCCTCCTCTAGAGGATATACCCAGGGGCACACAGAGGCCACACCGTCTTCCCGAGAGCATCTGTGTGAAGCACACTCAGTGCGGCCACCAAGGATGGGACAAGGACAGAGGGGCAGCCACCCACCTGGGCTGAGGAATGATTTTGATTGTGGAGAAGAGGCTATTCCCTGGGCTCCAGAGAAGGGCAGATAGTTGGCTTATCAAAAGGGAAAGGGCCCAGCGCTTTATGTACAGCTGCATGTGGTGACCTCTTTGACTCTAGTGTACCAATGCAAAAGTAGAAACAGGATTACTAGGTGGCTTGCCCATCAGTTTCAGAGGTGGGGCCAGAAGGCCTGTGTGGTTGCAGAGCCAGTCCTGGAATGGATAAAATTTCCATCATCCTCAGTAATTATTTCTTATCCTTTCCCCGTCCCTTCCCACAAAATGTAGCTGTGCCTACTTGCCTCAAGTAGAGCTAAAAGCAGGAACAGAGAACCACAATGTCCTAAAGCCACAGAGATCAAACAGTTCAGGTTTTTCACTTCACAGGCAGGGAACTTGGGTCTGTGCAGGTTCAGTGACCAGGCAGGATCTCCCAGATGGTTTATGGCAGAGCATATGGAGAGAGAGTTTATATGAGCCTCATCTTTAGTGGCCAAATGAATGTTGAGACCCAAATTGGGAGATTTGACCTGGAACTCTGACCTGGGTCCCTGCCTATCAACAGCTGAGCAGTGTAGTTATGAGGTCTTCATATAACCCTATGGTGAGAGCGACCGTCTGGAAACCCTGATAGAAAGTCTGCAACTGTACAATGAGGGTCCAATGGCAGAAAGTTGGTGGCTTCTGTTTTTGTGTGTGTCTATTTTGTTTTGTTTTTACTTATACCTATAGACACTTTTTATTGGTTGATAGTAGAAGACAGGAAAAAAAATAGGATGATGTGTAGAAACCATTAACTGCTTTTTTTTTTTTTTTCTTTTCTTAATGTTCCAGTGTCTACTGCTATGGCTGTGGGCTACTACTGACTGAAAAGCAGGAATAGCTCTGAGAATAAGCAGAAATAGTGAAATTTTCAGGATCAAAACCTAGGCTGATTTCCATTAAAGGATGGAACCTCTGGGCACATCTCAGGGCAGTTGCAATCTCAAAGGCAACAGAGGTGAGAGAAGGGAGCCTTCGCTTTGGTCTCCCAGGCCCCAGAGTGCCTTTAGACAATTAGGAGAAATGGACAACTCCCGGGAAGAATCTGCTCTTTTGGGTAACTTGGCCATGCAACTCTGGCTGAAAACTCACTGTGGAAATGGGAAGTAAAATTAGTTACAGTTTAGGGGGAAAAGGTGCTTCTCTCTTACCATAGATCTGGCATTTGTGTCCGTGTGATTGACTTCCTCACCTTGTATGTAGAGGAACCATCGCATCCCTCAGAGGACATCTGTCTGGCTGAGTGAGCCTTCCCTCCTCTTTGTTCCCTCCCTGGGTGCCTGACCCTTCCCTGAACTTGGCACTCTGCAGAAGTGACAGGATCCCAGATACAGGAGTGACTTTCTTCTGTAAATTGAATCCCCATAATTGGGTTTCTCACTGAACTTTCCAAGGGATTGCTCTGAATTCTACACAAAAGAGAGTTGGACTTGTTCTCCTAGTTCTAAGAGTTCCTGGTGTGGAGCACACTTGGAACCGAGAGGAATACTGGGTGAAACAGATTCTAACCTATTCCAGAATCAGCTCCAGGAATCTAATTCAACATACCAGCCTTCATAGAGAAAACTGGGACATGGCCCCCATCCTAGATCAGTTTCCATCTTCCTGAAAGTGAAAATCTTAACCAAGTGGAGTAGGAGATTACCTGGGGACCTTAATAAAATGCAGAGAAAAGTCTGGGCCAGGACTTAGATGCTGCCGCTGCTGCTGCAAGCCACTGGACCATAGTTGAGTGGCAAAGTTAGAGAGCAGCATACTGAACTGCTTAGACTTTGGAGTCACACTCACCTGGATCCAAAACTCATACTCCCTCACTAACCACATGCCTTTGGACAAGTTCTTTAAGCTCTCTGGGCTTCCACTTCCACCCACAACCTTCCCTCAGCTGCAAAGGAGAATAATCATAGCTATATCACTGAGTTTGTTCTTGTAAAGACTGATTTCCCACAGTCCTTACACATGGTTAGAGCTCTGTAAGTTGTATGCAGTCTTTTATACTTACAAATAAAGCCAGATCTCAATTTAAATAAAAGATTGGTAAAATTGTGTGTCCTCAGGTTATGATTCTGAGCATTGATAATACATCCACAGCATGACAGATATAGCAGGTGTAAAAAATTGTACTGCATTGACTGTCCACTTGACCAGTGTCTCCCAGAACATAGGGAGTCTGGGAATGCTTAGAATATGAACCCCTTTCTCTGCAGACCTATTAGTTTTGCCAGCCTGGGGAGTGGGCACCAGGCTGGATCTGACCCTCGCTCCTGCTCCCTCAAGTCAACCTGCATAACCATAGCCTATGACAAACTGTCAAAACAAGTCCCCGATTTACCTTTTTTGTGTATAAAAGCTGCTGTAAGATACAAGTAGATTATTAAGCTTCCTGAAAAAACAGATTCAGAATTCAAGTTTGATTCTGATGCTGCTAAGAGCAGAACAGGGAAATGATAATAAAGCCAAGGTGTGATACAGGTTTGCAGTTAAGAGTATGCTTATGGATGAAGGCTAGGTGACAGACACATGCTGTTATAATCACCAACACTGACTGCAAGGCTGTGGTCAGAGACAGTTACATCAGTGACATAATTGCTGTAACTTTTCACAGACAAATGCAGTCTCTTTTGTATCACCTGAGACCAGGAGAAACTGTGCTTAGGAAGGAAAGAATTGCCCCAGGTGAAATCAACTATCAACTGATAGAGCAAAGAATAGTGAAAGTAAAAAACCAAACACACAAAATAAAAACAAACTTAAAAATCCCCAAACAGCAAGATTCAAACTGTGTGCATGATTCTTTTTTAGTTCCTCTTTTTTTATTGGTTTGGATTGGAAAACAAGGAAATAGAAAGAACAACTTGCACTCATGTAACGAAAATTATTTGTTGCGCACCTACTATGACAAGGCTCTATTGATCAGTAATCAGAAACCAAAGCTGTGGGGGAGATGAGAAGAGATAAACCAAAGAATTTATATACTTAGCAGGGGCCCAGTGCACAAATTTGTGCATCTTGAAAGGAACTGTGGGCCACGAGGCTGCAGTGGGCACAGGGGTGGGTTTCGGCCCATCCTCCACATCCCTGCTGGCCCCTCCCGCCACAGCCCCTGGTCCCCTGTCTGCCGGCAGCCCCACTCCTGCTGCGGCCACTCCTACACACTGACAGCGCCAACCTGCTCACACCTGCTGATGGCACAGAGCTGTTGCGGCCGGCGTTGAACAGTTGGGGCTGGTGCCGGGTGCCAGCAGCAGATGCAAGTGGTGGCTCCAGTTCGAGCAGAGCCACCGCCGGCAGTGGATGCAAGCAGTGGCTGCCAGCCCCAACAGCCCCTCAGGAGCAGGGGAAGGTGGAGAAGCCCTGAGGGTTGATCAGGGCTGGCACTGGGTGCTAGCAGTGGGTGTGAGTGTGGCCGGTGCCAGCAGCCAATGTGAGCACCAGGCGGGACCACAGCTCGTAGGAGAAAAGAATTTTCAGTAATCATCACCCGATGACAGCGACTGGTGCCCCACCTTGGTCTGGTGCCCCCACTCACCTGCTCCACCATCCCGCAACAGCTGATGCCCGCCGTGTTCAGCGCTCTGCTGCCAATGCCCACCATGTTCTGCACACGCCCCCTGGTGGTCAGTGTATGTCATCGTGACTGGTTGTTCAGTTGTTCTGGTTGTTCCAGTTGTACCGCTGTTTGGTCTGTTTGCATATTAGCCTTTTATTATATAGGATATGCATAGCCCAACAACACAGGGGTGGGTGGATAGGAGCTGGGAGGCAGGGGGTATAAGGGGGGATGGGAGATATCTGTAATACTATCATCAATAAAAAGTATTTTTTTTTTAAAGAAACCAAAGCTGGGCCTTAAAGGGAGGAATACAAAAACTAAACTATAAACAAAACAGTATGTGATGTACCTGGCAATAGTAAATGCTAAGAAGTAAGTAGGGCAGAGTAGGGAATGAGGAGGAACGTTAGGTAGGTGAAGAAAAAGCCACTCTAATCAGGTGGCATTTAAGCAACATATGAAGGAGGACAATGAGGGATCTAATGGGTATCAGGAGAAAATGATTTCAAGTGTTATTACCATCAATATTATCCTACTAGAAGCCCGGTGCATGAAGTTGTGCACCAGTGGGGTTCCTCAGCCTGGCCTGCAGGATCAGTTGAAACCGGCTCTCTGACATCCCCCGAGAGGTCCCAGATTGCGAGAGAGCACAGGCCAGGCCAAGAGACCTCCCCCCCCCCCCAGTGCACAATTAGGGCCAGAGAGGAAAGCGGGAGGTTGGCCAGCCAGGGAGTGACCACAGGAGGGCTCCAGGGTGTGTCTAGCCCATCTTGCTCAGTCCTGATCACCGGACCCCAGCATCAAGCTAACCTACCAGCCAGAACATCTGCCCCCTGGTGGTCAGTGCACATCATAGCGACTGGTCAACCAGTCGACTCTCTGCCCCCTTGTGGTCAATGCACATCTTAGTAAGCAGTTGAGTGGCCTTAGCATATCATTAGCATATTACACTTTGGTTGAATGGCCAACCAGATGATCAGACACTTAGTATATTAGGCTTTTATTATATAGGCCTAGAGGCCCGGTGCACGAAAATTCGTGCACTTGGCGGGGGGGAGAGGGGGATCTCTCAGCCTGGCCTGCGCCCTCTCACAGTCCAGAAGCCCTTAAGGGACATCCTACTGACAGCTTAGGTCTGCTCCCCATAAGCCGCAGTCTGGCCTCCCACTGTGAGAGGCAACCAGGTGGGCCGATCAGGGAACAGCGCCGCCCCCATCACCCTGCCACTGCCATTGCCACTGGCCTCCCTCTGCAGGAAGCGACTGGGCAGTCGATCAGAGGACGGCGTCACGGGCATGGCCCTGCCCCCCATTGCCCCTCCATCTCCACTGGTCACTGCTGCCTCCCTGCCCCATTGCCATCCCCTCCATCTGTCCACTGGCACTTGCCTTGGCTGGCCTGGCAGTGCCTGCTCACTGGCCCCGCCCCCCCCACTAACTGGTCATTCCCTCATTAGGTCTATTTGCATATTATGCTTTTATTTTATAGGATTATCTCACTGTGGAAACACAGACAGGCTTGACATCAGAAATGCTCTGCCCATCTCCCTGTCCTATATTCCACTGTCTGTTTCCTTTACCCTTAACTATACCTAGACTTGGAGAAGACCTGTCCTATCATGTAGCTGAGAGTGTGGCCCCCAGCCGTCCTGATCTGGAGGTGGTGGCCACAACACCTGCTTAGGGCAATGTCCTTCCATGCAAACAACCCCTCGTTTCCTTCTTTCTCTTTGCCTTTGCTCACTGCAAGTGGAAACCATCTCTCTTGCTTGCTGCCATCTTTTGAAACTGCCCTCAGAGAACCTAGAGCACACTAGCTGAACACACTGAGAGCCCAGCAACATACAGCTTGTTCAACATCCCAGTCACAACCACAAATGGCAGTCTTTCATATAGAGTGGAAGTCAGCAAACGTTTTTCTTTAAGAGATGAGACAGGGAGTATTATAGGCTTCCAGGCCACCTAGGCTCTGTCACAAATACTTAACCCTGTAGTGTGAAGCTGCCACAATAGGCAAGGAATGGTTCTAGTGAAATGTTTACAAAAGTAGCTCACAGGCTGGATTTGACCTGAGAGCCATAGTTCGCTAACCCCTGACTGAGATATTAAAAAATTTTTAATCCTCACCTGAGAATATGTTTTTATTGAAAGAGAGAGAGAGAAACATCACTGTGAGAGAGAAACCTTGATCCAATGCCTCCCATACATGACCTGACTGGGAATTGAGCCCACAACCTAGGTACATGCCCTGACCAGGAATGGGATCTTTTGGTGTACAGGATGTCACTGCAACCAGCTGAGCCACCCAGCTAGGGCTAGATATTAACATTTTTTTAAACATTGGTAAAATGTATAGGATTTTAAAATGTATAGATTATGGTGGCATTTTGGCTGTTTTAATCCAGATTTTATCTATTTTTCAAATTCAGTGATAGTAACCTTGCAATTAACCCACAGATGGTATAGAGCAAGCATTCATCTCCCCTTCAGCTATGCTCTCGCTTTCTCCATGCATACTCATATTTCAGTCTAGATGTATATACTACCTTCTCTATGTATGCTCAGCATTGATCTGAGACCCCATGTGACTATAAATAAGCACAAACTACACTTGCTGCCCTCAGGGACCCTACAGGAAAGTTGGCAATTAAGGCATAAAGACTCCAGACTAAACTTCATGTTCACCATTTTGTTTTCCACCTAGTATCCAAAGTTACTTCAAAACTATCAATGAGAATACAGCACTTTTTGACTTAAAGCCATCCAATAGCTTCTCATATGCTGAAAATGCAAACCCCTTGCCACATACTATAAGACTGCATATGATCTTCCCCGCCCACCAGTCATCGCTAGCTTCTTCAGCACAGCCCCACCCCCACAGGTCTCATGTCTCCAACATGCTATTGTTGCCACCTTATGAGCTTTTGCTTGTGGTTTCTTCTGCCTGGAACCTTCTCCCCTGAGCCTCAACTGGGCTTCAGGTGTCAGCTTCAATGTTAATTCTTCTAAGAAGCCTTCCTTGCCCACTCAGCTAACATAGCCACCCATGCCTGACCACTGCTCTTTTTACTTTCTTCATAGAACTTATAGCTAGCTGAAATTATCTCTGCAATTCTGACATTGACTGCCCAGAGTCAGCACAGATTTCACAGTCCCTAATAAGACTGTCTTCACTTTAGACACAGTCCACAAGTTTGAGGGGATTGGGGGTCCCTAGGCCACCTCTCCTCTGATCAAGTGTTACAAATTTGCAGGTTCCCATTATCTCTTCAGGATCAACAATTCATTGGATTGACCCATAGAACTCAGGAAAACGCTATTCTTAAGATTAAAGTTTTAAAGGATACAAATCAGGACTAGATGAATGCAAAGAGGCAAAGGGGGAGGACATGGAGTTCCCATGTCACCCTCCCAGCATGTCAGTGGGTGGCAGTAACCAGAGAAGCTCACCTGAGCTTTTGTGTCCAGAGTTTTTATTGGGGTTTTGTTATTAGCCATGATTGAATAAATCATTGACCATGTGATTAAATTCAATCTCTATCCTTTCTTCTCTCTCCTCACTGGAGATAAGGCTGATGTCTAGAGGTTCAAAGCCCCAACCCTCTAATCCATGGTTGGTTTTTCTGGCAGGGCCAACCCCCAACTTGGGAGTATCTAGGAGTCCACCTCATTAGCATGAATTTAGGTGTGGGATTTAGGGGCCCACCATGAATAACAAAAACACTCCTATCACTCAGGAAATTTCCAGGGTCTAAAGCTCCATCCTAGAAACTTGGGACAAAGACCAGATAAATGATATATTACACAACAGCCTGTTTTTTATTGGTTTGCATTATTTTTGCCCTCACTCCCCAACAGTAAATGGGAACTCAAGTAATCCTAGTTCCAAGGGCAGTGCCTGCCACACTGAGACAATCAAACGTGCGTTCATTAATTGAATAAGAATGGTTAAATAACCACAAAAGACTTAAATAAGCATTTCAGACTAACAATGGAGGCAATATCACAAGCTCTTCATGATAAATTACAGAAAATTTGCACAGACAATAATTGCCATCGGAGTCCAAGAAAGGAGCTATCACTTGATTTATATGCACAACTATTTTTAACCTCATAAAGTTTTTACATTTAGTCATCTGAATCAAATGAAAACTTTTATTCCTTTATACCTTGCAAATCCCTTGAATCCGATGATTATCTTCATATTAAGGATTCACAAAAGACCTTTTTCTGAGTTTTTATAATTTATAATTTCTAAATTAAGATGCACTCGAAATATTACTTTTATAGAACTCATTGTTTAATCTAAATTAGATTAACCCCCTCCCTGGCCCTTCAGAGATCCAAGCAGACAGATGCACACTTCTGTTTACCCATGTCTCAAGGTCATTACTGACAAAATTGCAATTAGTCAGTACTTCAAACCTATTGTTAGGGTGCTGAGTTGTGAGCTGTAAACTGCCTCACTCTGGCATAATTAAAACTGTGTTCCAGTTCACCTATTTTATGACACCTACTTGGCCTTTCATAAACCTTCTTTCCACAATCCTAACTACATTCAGGCCTTAGAAACACAGGAACTTTGTAGAAGAAAACTTTAAAGATAGCTTCTTCTTTGCTGACAGTGGCAATTTTACTAGTCATTCAGATAAAAAACAAATTGTACTAAACTATTGCAAGTGTTATGTAAGATTTGTGTTACTCTCATTAAAACAAATCCTAATTCAAGACTCACCAGGTGTGTGCATAGAAAGCAGTGCATTTGAATTTGTATCCACCCATTAGCATGGGAAAATGCTCCTTGGAGCTAGATGGAAAGACCAAAATGTTTAAAAAGTGGGGAGACTCCCTTCTCCTATCCTTGTATTTTATCTTTAAACCAATCTAAGAGTCAATAGTCTTAAAGTAAATGAATAGCTTCAAGCTGCCTATTAGGAGGGAAATGCCCGTTTCTAGGCCAGTATTTAGTCAAGAATCTCTCAATCCTTAAGTATGGATAGAAAAATCAGAATCAGCAAGTATGGCTTGATCTTTTGAATGAGAGATCCTTTGCTCATTAAGAGTCTATGTGTTCCTCTTCTGTTCAGAGTTTTTCTTGACATACTCAAGCTTCATATAATGAAAAGGCTCAATCTCTGTGATTTCTATGTCTGATGTTCTCAGTGTTCCTTAATTCAATTCTAGTAGATTATCCCAATCTGAAGGTATTTAGACCTTCAGAATTTAATTCAAATATACTAAATAGGAGGCAAATTAGGACTTGAATTTATAATTTGGCCTATTACTTAACAGTAATGTTTCACTGGTTTTCACCACACTTGTGACCAGACATATGCCTCAGATATTCCACTCTGGTTTTCTTTCCCATTGTCATGCCTAAGATGATATTGTAACTGACTCAAAAAATTAAGATCACTGTGAGATAACCTCCTTTTCATTGGGTACTTGGTTTACTCTTATGGTTTGACCAAAGATACTAAGTTAGCCCTGACAGCCTCATTTTCTCCATACCAAAAAAACACCAGAAAGCAAAAAGTTAGCACTTATTTTATATTTTAAAAAAATAAATTTTTATTAAATAACCTTGAATTTGTGAAAAGAGAACATGACCCAAGAATTAGAGCTGAGAAGATACTCTGATTTATTTTATTTCTTGACTTACATGTTTTTATTTATAAATTTACACATAGAAAAGTACATCTATTATTTAAATATAATGATAGTTTGATGTACCAGAATTAAGTTTGGGTATTTCTTTGCCTAGAGAATTGACAATTTTTCTGGCTTATGTTGATGACACCAATAAGAAGTTGCTTGGGTCTTGAACATCTGTAGGAAATAAGACCATAGTTCAGGGTAGCATCTGTAATGAAGAAAACTTTACAGCTACTCTTGGGGGCTGAGTAAAGAGAATGAGCTATTGATCCCATCCTGCACTTTAGGTGGCCATCTCACATCTGAAAATGGTTATATTTTAGGGCAGTATTAAATCCAGACTTAGGACTCTACAAATCAGTGAATTAACAGTATGTTTGATACAATAAGAAAAACCAACAAAAGTGTCTCAGTTTGAAACATCAATTCTTAGGACTTTCTATTTCTGAGAAAATTCCTAAACTATTTTAACTCTTCTGGCTTACATAACTCCAATGTTGGGGAGGGAGAATTTCCTCTACCCAATAAGGCCTTCTGGCCAGACTAATAATCAAATTGACATGAAACAGATTAGCAGGAGAAAAACAAATTAAAGTTTAAAAACATGTATACCATTTTGACAAGTCACTCAGTGTTCCTGGGTCTCTTACAAAAGAGTAACTTCTGCTATTTCTTAAAAATAATCACCCCAAATAAGTAAGGCATATTTTAGCGTGGCGAATTCCACTTCCCCTTCAAAACTGATGATGAGCTAATCCCCAATTCAGAACAAGTCTATGTATGTGTAGTAAAAGAGTCCAGTAATAAATTTGAGTCTATGGCCTTTTGTGCTGGTGTTTTCAGAATCTTTTCATGCTATTTCACCCAAAAAGCCACAAAGAACTTAGGACAGACCCGTCCTCTCTGAGAGCACCTCTCCTCTGGGGAAGAACCAGAGCACCGAGGAGCCAGAACTCTGCATTCTGCTGCTGTTTCATTGGTTATCATTCTAGAGTAGCACCACCCAATGGTTTTCAGTGTTTATGGAAATGTCCTTTAACCTGTGCTGTCCATATGGTGGCCACTGGAAACAGGTAGGTATTGAGCATTTAAAATGTGGCTATTGTGACTGAGGATATGAATATTTCATTTTATTTCATTTTAATTAGTTTATATTTAAATAGCCACATGTGGCCACCATTTTGGACTGCACAGCTTTAGGGTCAAGGGGTTCAAAATCAGGGTCAAGGGGTTCAAAATGAGCCTTCCCAAAATGTGCTACTTTGGCATACAGACTATTTTGAGCTGGAGGCAATGAAGAGCCAGAAGATCCACGAAAAATGTTTATGTCTTCCATAACCACATAAGAGAATTTAGATAGGGGGCCTGGCCCGGAAAGAGAGGTATTACCAAGAGATAATTTTTATATGAATGACCTTTCCGTATGGCAAGACAAACATTTAATTACTCAATGTCTATTCTTCTTATCCTCTGAGTCAACCTCCTCCTCTTAGAAGCCCTAGTCCCCTATCTGATTCCTTTGTTCAAGATGGCATATAAGTTTCAATTCCCTGGTTTGTCCTTATGCCTCATTGTCTTTGTGCTTCCCCTCTCCCCCAATATATATGTAATTAAATTTCACTTTCTCCTGTTAATCTGTCTTATTTAATTTCATTATCAGACTGGGTAAAAGAACCTAAAACAGTCAAGAAAAAATTTTCTTACTACAAAAGTAAGAAGCCACTTTAGAGAACCTGAGAACCTGTTCCTTCAAAGAATTCAATCTTAGTTGTGGCTACACATAGGCCTGCTCTTACATCCTGGAGAAAAATGATTAAAGATGTAAGAGGAGAAAAGGTGGGATTTTTCCTTTGGGACTAAACCTAATGTCAGAAAGACCAAAAAGTATCTACAATACATATCACTGCCTGGAAGATACACAGAGAATTTTCTCAGCTGCTCAGCAAGATTCCATGTGTGTCGGCAGGAAGATGGGACAGAATATCACATTATAATTATAGATAAGTATTCTTTTTATGATGAGAGGTTCCATTTCATTTATGGATTCCATTCTTGGAATAACTTGTCTACATGTTAGAGTGTGTTTAGATTCTTACTTTATTCATTTCTTTCAAATTTTTATTTTTAACTTCACATTTTGAAATGCAATATAATCTCAATATTGCTCACTAGCAAAAAAAAAAACAAACTACAATAATAAAACTTCAAAAAGAGATATAGTTGCATTACCTTAAGCAAAGTATACATAGCAAAATAAGATGGAAGCCTGTGGGGAATTCTCAGGTTAACCTGCCTACATAGGACTTCATACATCTTCACCAGACCTGTCTTTAAACTGATTGTTTAAAATATGTATTTTTATTATTGATTTTAGAGAGGAAGGGGAGAGAGAGAGAGATAAAAAAACATCAATGATGAGAGAGAATCATTGATTGGCTGCCTCCTGCACACCCCACACTGGGGATTGAGCCTGCAACCTGGGCATGTGCCCTGATGGGGAATCAAACCATGACCTCCTGGTTCATAGTTAGATGCTGAACCACTGAGCCATGCCAGCCGGGCAATCAGAACTTTCTTTAACTAGTGAGAACTGCAAAGAGGATGAGGTATGCCACTCCCACCAACTTTCCTCTTCCATACCCCTCTGTACCTCAAGATCTCATCACTGACATGTTCACCCCCAACCCTTTTATCTGCCACCCATAAATGTGTCTCCTTTCTAGTCTAACAGTTAAATATGTCACTTACAAATTAGGAATATATTGTATACTGATTGTTTGAGGGAGGTAGTGGGAGAGTTGTACAAAACTGTAGCTGCTAACGCCTAGTTCAAGGCAACTGAGAAAAGGTTAGATAGGGAAGTAAGTACTAAAAACTGAATGTTTGAGCCTCCACAAAACCCAAATATAAAAATCCTAATCTTCAATGTGATGGTGTTAGGAAAGGAAGCCTTTGGGGGTGATTAGATCAGGAGGATAGAATGGGATTATTGCCCAACAGAGGTCCCTAGCCCCTTCTGCCATGCTAGGACACAACCAGAAAGCTGGTCAGAGACCCAATGCCCAGGGTTTTTATTGGAGGATGGTCACATGGGCAGCCCATGCCTGGCATGTATCCAAATTCCAGACTCCCAGAAGGAAAGAACAAATCGCATGTGTGTACCAACAGTTTAGGTACAGTGAGGCACTCTTACTAGTTATTCCGTTTACCTTGCTAGAATCTGAGTTTCCCAATGCCAGGCCCTGGCCAGCCACAAAAATGGACCTTCTCCAGGATAAACAGTCAGATCTGCTACATTAACTCTTTACTTCCCTTTTTTCTCCCCTTTTTTCTCGATCCATGGACATGAAGCAGCACTTCTCCAGCATAGCAAAGCCACCCCTGCTTTTCTCCTCTGGTTTTCCTCTTCTATCTCATGGGCTGGAGTTTTTGCTGTGTCACGTTCCTGAGCAGGGCCGGCTACATACTGTGCAAAGCCTGGTACAAAATGAAAATTTAGGACTCCTGGTTAAGAAAGTATAAAGAACTTCAAACTGGGAACAGTAGAGCATTAAACCAAGCGTGGGTCCTTTTAAGGCATCAGAAGTCACACACCCAAGTTCCTGAGGCCCTGGCAAATAAAAGGTCAAACCTAGACCCTGGGTATCCTTGGGGTGTGCAGGCCAGAGGGAACTGGGTTTATGAGCATTGTTTCTCTTGTAGGTTTGAATCTCAAGGACCATTTATGTGATGACAATCAAATTATATATGGCAAAGCATTCAACACAGGGACTTCTTATGAGTATTGGTAAGACATATCATATTGCTGAGTATTTCCTAAATTTGTTTGATCATAGAAATCCCCAGGGTACTTGTCAAAATGCACATTCCCAGCCTCCTCTCCCAGAGATGTTGATTCAGATTCTCTAGAGTGGAGGCCAAGATTCTGTTTTAAGTTGTCTATAAGATTTGTATGATGGGAGAACTATGGAAACCCTGGCTAAGAACACAACAATTAGGGGCAGACAGACCTAGGCTCCTATTCTCCATTTACCAGCAAGCATGACATTGGAAAAGTTAATTTCATTAAGCTTCAATTTCCTCATCTGTAAAATAGAGATAATTATGCTTAGTACAGAGGGTTACTATGGCAATAAAATGAGACAAATGTATTTAAAGAACTTAAAAACAGCAACTAGGGCACTAAGTTCTCAATAACAGTAGCTCTAAATATTATACAAAGAGAATAAAACTTCTATAAGCCCCTCAGTTTGGTAAAACTAACATGAACTAAGCTTAGATTACTAAGCAGATTACTAAATGCAATCATAACTTTTCCTAGCAAATTACAGTCCTTCAGAAATAATGAATTATAATCTGAGGTGAACCAAAGAGTCAATGATCAATGGTAAATATATTTTGAGCACTAGCTGTATACAAGACACGGTGACAGGCTGTAGTCACAGAGGCATGACTAATGGTTTTTGCAATTTAGAAACTGATAACCTAGTTTAGAATAAGATTGAGGGACGGAAGCACATGAAGGTAAAAGCAGAAGGTTCAGCCATTGCCTTAAGCAGGAACGTAAAGGAAGGGTAGAGAGGATGAGTAGAAGGCTGCTTCCATGGGGATCAATGCAGTGGGGAGAAAGCTTGAGCTGAAATTATAAGAAAACAATTAGCCCAAACTGGTGGAAGCAAATGTTTCTGTAAAAAATATGTACATGACACATAGTACGCATTTGGATACATATTTAAATGAGAAAATGAGGCCTGACCTGGAACCAGAAAATCCTCTGAGTGCTAGGCCAAGAGCTGAATATATTCTGTGGGCAGCAGGCATGTGTGAAACAGAAATAGGAGGGAGGAGCAATTTAATTAATTAACATATTGAACTCTGTCTGTTATCTTCAAAGATCTGTGCTCATACAGTTTACCTTTCCCCACTATGTATTTTAAAAACTAAAAGGGATAAAGCTAATAAAGAAAATGAGATAATTCAGTGAAGGGTTAACCATAGGTCTGTATCCAATGATGATATAACATAAACGCACATTTAAAACTCATTGTCAGAGTCTCATCGAAATATCTCTTTGGAAGACATTTTAAAGCTACTAATTTTAAACAAGCCTTTCTTAGTTGTGTGAAAACTCTCTAGAAAAGATAATATTTTTAACAAATCCGTGAAATTGTTGGTGACTTGTTGCTGGATTTTCTATTTTGCTTCATTTAGATGTGATGACAGTTGTGGGTTGCATTATGTCCCCCAAAAAGATATGTTGAACACTGGCCTGCTTCGCAGTGGTTAGTGCATCGGCCCACAGGCTCGATTCCTGGTCAAGGGCACGTACCTGGGTTGCAGGTTCATTCCCTGGCCCTGGTCAGGGTGTGTTCATGGGGCAACCAAACAATGTGTGTCTCTCACCTCAATGTGTGTATCTCTCTCTCTCTTCCTCCTTTCCTCTCTTACACTCTCCCTAAAATGTCAATGGAAAAAATATTCTCAAGTAAGGACTAACAAAATATATATGTTATGATGTTATTTGGAAACAGGATCTTTGCAGATGTTTGTTTCCAGATGTTCATGTCTCTAGTCCTATAAGACTGGTGTCTTTATAAGAAAATGGAGACACAGACACAGGCAGGGAAGAAGGTCATGTGGCCATGGAGGGAGAGACAGGAGCTGCCCTGTCACAAGCTCAGGCATGCAAGCACTTGCAGGCAGCCACCAGAATCTAAGACAGGCATGTAACATATTCTCCCTCAGAACCTTAGAACCTCCCTGCTGATGCCTGGATTGCAGACTCCAGCCTCCAGAGCTGCGAGAGTATACATTTCTGTTGTTCTTAGCACCCAGTTTGTGGTGCTTTGTTATCACAGCCCTGGAAACCTAATATAGTAACTCACCACCTGATCAGAAAAAACAGGCAT
The DNA here is from genome assembly GCA_026230045.1 of Corynorhinus townsendii. Classification (NCBI taxonomy): domain Eukaryota; kingdom Metazoa; phylum Chordata; class Mammalia; order Chiroptera; family Vespertilionidae; genus Corynorhinus; species Corynorhinus townsendii. Next base: position 137,379,159 of record JAPDVU010000004.1, read on the forward strand.
ACTTCAGGTGGCCTTCAGCTCTGAGTGCAGGCTGTGCTCATTGCATCAGGGATAGCTGAGAACTGTTGCAAGGACAAAGGTAAAGGTGGTCTCATTGAATGCAGAGTCTCCACCCTGCAGAGCAGCAAGTTTTCTTCACAGGAAAACTTTGCTCATTTCCTGGTGCTCTGCAGTGCATGGGCATGGCTCCACTTGTGCCCTCCCAACATTAGGAGGCCTTTGTGGCAAAACTCGGGAATGACAGCAGTTATCACACAGTAACAATATTGTAGTAATGGTCATAGATAAGTTACTGACAATATACCAAGTGTCAGGGATAATTTAGACACTTCAAAGATTAACGCACATAATCCTCACAAGGATTCTATGAAGAAGGTAATATAATTATCTCTGTTGAACAGATGGGAAAACCGAGACCTAGAGAGACTCAGTGATTTGCTTCGAGTCACATTATAAATAACAGAACTGGAATTGAACCCAGGCAGACTGGCTCCATTGCCCATCCTCTTAGCCTTTACTGGTTAGCAAGGCTGTGCCAGACTCGGGCCAGGAAAACCTACTCCTTTTGTGTGATGAGAGAAGATTCCCTGGCTCTAGGCTAGCAGATTCTGGGTTCTGGAGCACTATGGAAAGCTGAGGACTTGCACACATATGGAGGAGTTAGTAGTGGTATCTGATCCCTAGAACTGCCTCAAAAAGTGACCACAAACCCTGTGGTTTAAACAACAGTTTTATTCTCTCGCAGTTCTGCAGGCTGGAAGTCCAAATTCAAGGTGTCAGCTAGACCACACTCCCTCCAAAGCCTCTAGGGGAGAGTCTCTCTTTGTCTTTTGTAGCTTCTGGTGGCTCCTCTCCTTCCTCCTCCCCCCCGCTCCCTTCCTTTCCAAAGCAGTAGAAAGCAATGGAAAAACTATCCTCTAGACATGCAGGAGTCAGGACTCCTCTTCCTTGAGGTGGAGGTGCTATTTATGTGAAGCTGAATTGATACTCATATACTTTGGTTGCAGAAAAGCTAAACATTAATGTGTGTCTGAATCTATGAGGACTTGTTCTCTTTTGATAAGCACTGTATCTACTAAGCCATCTAGGTACTGGTTGTGAGAAAGATTTTTAAAACAAAGCATTTAGAAGAGTTACAAAATACTTCTATAAGATTCTCTGATATTTTTTAATGGGTATTTTTAATAGTTCTGCTTTTAAGTAAGGTTTATCCGTTAGCTTACCAGTATGTTCAGAAATAAGTTTAATTCTTCATCAGTTCACACCCTTATGTTCATGGTTTTCCAAATGGATAGCATTTTCTATGTCTGTACATTTTTACTAAATCTACATTATTTTATGCCCATAAAAGTCTGTTCTTGAAAAAAATGATTTTGCTACTAAAAAAGAGCATTAAGTTCACAGATTCTCTTCCTATGGCTTGATGCTGTCTTTCTGCATTACGACTACCTGTTCGTTAATTATGACAAAAAGAGCAGAGCATCTCCAAATTCCTACAAGATACTTACAATGTAGTAGTTTAACTGTTTTCTCCTTCAGTTCCCACATCTACCCCCTAGCGCATATGTCTTTTCACAGTGGGAAGATGATAAGCATACACTTTTTCAAAATGACAACAAAATGCTCATTAAGAACTTCATAAAGGTTTGACAGACTGCATATGTATTTAGAACAAGCATGTCAATAGGTCTTTAACTTTTTTTCAAATTAAGAATCTCCTTTTCTATGATCTCCATTGCTAGAAAAAGGCACATTTTCATACACCTCCAAAAGTTTGCATATAATTTCAGAGATATTTGAAATGCTTTGAAGGTAGAATGCTTTGAAGGTCCTCTGACTAATGCCAACTTTGAAAACAAATGTGTTTTTTTAAAGGCCATTTATTGTGATAATTAATCATTTCTCTTAGAAAAATAGCCAGTAAGATTCATTTAAATGACACACTTCTGTCAGAAATCTTTAATGTTTTTAGGGGGAAATAACTTTAAAAGTACAATATTGCAGTTCAGGATTTTTAGATCCTCATACTGAATTCACCACTTTGGTTTCCCCTGTCTGACTTTAGCTCCTCACTGCAATATAAGTGTGTTTGAATTCAGGAACCTCTCCTGTTCTTCGCTCTATCTGCCACAGAGCCTCACACAATGGTTTACACATGGAGGGAGCTCCAATACTGTTATTTCATTTTTAAAATTAGGAAGGGTTACCATCCTATCAAATAAAGAGGGAATATGCTAATTGATCCTCACACCATCACAAAGATGGCAGCGCCCACAACCAATAAGGAGGGAATATGCTAATTTACTACCCCACCCTCAAAGATGGTGGCACCCACAGCCAATAAGGAGGGAATATGTTAATTGATTGCCCCACCCTCAAAGATGGTGGTACCCACAGCCACAAGATGGTGACGCCCAGTCCCCTCAGCCCTGCCAGGGTAGCATGCGTGTGGCAAGGCATATAGTGTCAGGCATGCATATTGCGCTCCACACACCTGCCTCTGGAGTCCCCCAGTCCCCTCAGCCCCCCAGCTGCCCAGGGCCAGCCCAAGGTGCAGGCAAGCCTCAGATGGCGGCTATCCAGCCACCCAGGGCCACCCGACGCTCAGGTAACCAGGGCCAGCCAAGGATTGCGCTGCCGGCAGTGGCAGTAGCGAGGTGTGATGGGGCGTCACCTTCCCCTTATCACCAGGTCACCTCCCACCCCTAAGGGCTCCTGGACTGTGAGAGGGGGCAAGCCAGGCTGAGGAACCCCCCACTCCAGTTCATGAATTTTCATGCACTGAGTCTCTAGTGTACATATATAAAAAATTAAGTACATACTACTAAAAGAGTAATTTGTGTTTAAATAGATATGGCACAGTGGAGGAAAAGTATGAAAGATATATTTGGATTAAACATGGGGGAGATGTCAGGGGCCTGCCTTTGCTCATACAAGAAAAGCAGAGAAGGCAGGTAGAAAACCTTTGCATTGATAGGGCACATTTTAAATTATGAAAGGTGAGGGTAGAGGGCACAATGCTCAGTAGGCTGTAGGATGGGTTCTCCAGGAAATTAGCCTTTATTTGTCTTTCCCAAGGAAGCTAGCAGACACCAGCCTAGAGGAGTACAATGTCCAGTGCCAAGGACCTGCCAATCTTTTTTCAGCTCAGGCACCCTAAGGGATGAGATCAGAATTACTAAGAACTGGGCTTGATGAGCAGGACAAAAATGCTTCCAGGGCACTTCATCCATTAATACTTCCTCTCTGCTTACTCATGTCTGAAATCTCTCTAACATATAAAAAACTTTTTGCCCAGCTGGCAAAACTTAATGGATTGAGCATCGTCTCATGCACCATAGAGGTCACTGGTTTGATTCTGGGTCAGGGCATATGCCCAGGTTTTGGGTTCGATCCCCAGGAGGGGGCATGCAGGAGGCAGCCAATTTATGTTTCTCTGTCATTGATGTTTCTATCTTCTCTCCCTTCTCCTCTCTCTAAAATATCAGTAAAAACGTATTTTTTTATAAAGTTTTTCATTGTAATATTAAAGAAAAAATTGTGCTAACATATTGACTGAAATTTATTCACCCTAAATTTAATCCCAGAGAGTACAAGAGTACCTCCTGTGTGATTTCATTAATGAGGAGAGGTATTTAACAGCCAGAGTTAGGGGAGGCGTTACCATGGAGAATTGGCAAGGGCATCAAAGGTTGTGATTGGGACAAAAGACATTCCACTACTTGAAAAGATTCCACCTTTCCCTAGTGTTGTTCCTATTGCCAATCCCATGAGACTAGTATGTATAGAAACCTAGTATAAAAAAATTATATGGCTAGCTGCTGTCCTTCAATAAACTTCATAATGTATTAAATTTGTGGATAATGGTCTCTCCCTTTGTTTAATTCATTTCCTTACAGAGAGATTTTACTCTTAGGAGTTTCACTAATTAAGATAAATAGTTAAACAATTAGCTTCCTGGCAGCAAAAACTACTTCTTGTTTATCTCTGAATTCCCAATGCCTATATAGGGTCAGGCATGCATATTGCACTCAAGTCAAGATTATTATATGCATATTTCTTGAATGAAGGTAACAGAAATATCTATTACAAGTTTAAGTGATTTGTTAACTAATTCTAGAAAAGATTTATGGTAACTTACAAAAATTCATTTAATAAGACATAACATTAAATATTAAAGTTATTATGAGAGTAACTTAGAAATAGAGCACATAAAATGCTGGTGGTATATAGCTTATAAACAAATTTTCCTTTTAACAAGTAGACAAGATGTCTCTTGTAGCAAGTATTCTAAGTAGTCCAAATCCTTCAAATATTATTCCTAACCTAGAACATAATTTCTAGTATGTGATCATATCTTGTATTTTTAAAATGCATTTATCAATTGATTGCTGTACATAAATTATATAGTTATTGTTGCCATTGATATTTTTCTTAGCTTAGAATAGGATAAAAATGGCCTTTTAGGTCTTAAAAACATTAATAAGAGAAGCTCAATTATGTGAACACAGCTAATAATACTTCATGTTCATTCTGGCAGGCATTGTGCAAAGTTTCCAATGAATGTGAGTTCCTTTTATGAAATATGAGAAACTTTGTTCATTTGCCCTTTCGATGCAGGTCCCTTAGTCTCCTACATCAATTGCTTTTCATTATTCTTTCATGTGGAACCTCTTATAGCAAGCTCTCGTAAGACAACAAATGACCCAGTAGAGTATTCATTTACAGTGTTATAAACAAATAGGGCTCTCTTTCTTGGCCCCTGTTCTTTAAAATTTAATTAGAATGCTTCATCTCTCATCCCAGAAATATATTCTGTTCTAACCTCTTAGCCTTGTTATTACTTATAGTTTGGTTAGATTTTTAAATAGAACTCAATTTTTTCTCAGCGTTTCAGACAGGAATAAAGAGTGCACATGGAGTACCTGTCAGCCTGTCCCAAGGAAGAAGTTTTAATTTAACATCTATCTCTTCTTCTTTAGCTAATCCAGATAGCTTATGAAGCATGTGAGTTGCAAAATAAATTAAGGTGCTGAAGTCTACTTTCTCATCCTGAGAAAATGTTCCTAAATGGACTGAGTTCTGCTCTTCCTCATATTTCTGATTATAATTTTCTTGATAACCTACTATCCTGTAGTACATTCTATCTATAAACAAATGCTTTCTGTTTATTTATGGAAGGGACCCTACTTTCCCAAACAGTCCTGAAACTCTGCAGTAGCTCTCCTGAAACATCCCTTCAGATGCCACGGTAGGGAACAGGGGCTGCTCTGCAGTCTTCATGCCCTTTCTCACTTGTGGAATTGTGGCAACAGATTTCATCATTATGTCTTCCCGAATCCCTGCTGCTCCCCTGTTCACTCCCCCTGCATTCATTCTTGGACTGGGAGATGCTCCAGGGCTTTGGGATAGCCAAATGACATCAAGAGAGACAGATGTGTCAATGTCATAAATGGGGAAGTTGGGGCTAAAGGTGAATGATGCAGCAACTGACAGACATCTTTCCTCCAAGAGCTAAGTCTTGTTTTAGGAATATATGATCCTTGGAGGACTTTATCAGAAACTGAACTGAATGAGCCAAAAACCTACTGAGTATTCTCATTTTCCAATGAGTATGCTATTTTGCTGATTCAGTAGTCAAGTATAATTTAGTATTGTTGCTTGGTTACTAAAGAGACCTTTGTTTTGATTCAATTATTTTCTCAAATGATTTAACTTGCTCCACCATACTTTGATAGAATCCTAGGGGTGCTTTTGCTGGGGCCTGTGGTCCCCTAGGAAACCATTGCTTTCAAAAAATTCTTACAAGAGTCTGTGATCCAAATAGCAGTGATCTAATATCTAGTGTCACTTTTTTTAAAAAATCCTACATATATGTGCAATCCTGGGGAGATATAAACAATGTAGATCACAAAAAGATTAACATCTGGCTAACAAACCACCACATATCCATTGTGGCTTACTCACCCCCTCTGAACACATAGGCTTATGAAAACACAGAGTGGGGCCCAGGCACAGAGAGAACAGTGTTATCAATACCTGAAAGCAGGAATATCAATGTGACCAAATAGAAAAACATGGGGGAAATTCCATGAGAAATAAGCCTATACTTTATGCTGTAAGCTTAAGAGGACATTGTGTGTCTCAGAGGGAAAAAAGGGCTAAATTAGGCTTTCTGATTTGATACTAGGTGGCTAAGTGCTAAAGATTTTTATTTTTATTTTATTTTTGGTTTGTTTGTTTTAACATGTGCTTAGATGAAAAAGAAAAAGAATCAATGGAAGAAATCTTAAAAATCATTCTGTGTGGGGTTTTTTTAATGAAAATGAGCAATTAAAATAATTTCTCTCTCAGTTTTCAAATAGATGTTCTCAGTGATTTGTACATTTAACTGGGCCCTAAGCTTCATTGAGGCACCAGGTTCTTGGTCTCATAAGAATATACATAAAACATTGCAGCAAGTATTTTATTTTTTGTTTTGGTTTTTTCCCCAGCAAATATTTTGTAAACTATTATTTCTCTGGCCCACTTGTTTACAAAGACTCACCTGTACTTCTGATTTGCTCTGTATAAACAGGAGGAACGGTCATTTCTGAGAGCAGTTTTTATAGAAAAACTTACTTTGGGAAGACTAAAAACTGAACAGTTCAGGAGATCTTGCAACAGTGATGGTTTGAAGGATGTGCTGCTCACGTGGCTTTCGGATTCCAGTATGTGACTATTGTCCTTATGAGTTTATTGATGGAAAGTGGTGCCTTGTCTTCCACTAAGCACACACATATTTCAAAATACATCTAAATGCTTTCTACCAAGAAGAGCCAGTTCAGAAAATATAGGGCTTTTCATTGGCTTTGTGAGATCACTTCAATTGCCTCAATAGTCTACCAGAATAGAAATATCAAATTCTTTAAAGTTCAGATAAATAAATTGGGCTGCTTATGGAGAAAGTAGGATATTCTTCACTATAATCAGTCTTGTACATTGACAATAGAGAAATAACCTGTATCATTACAAGCAAGACTGCAGCTAAAGTCTTGAAACTATCTATTTCTGTGAACTTCTGGCTGAAAATACTATTGAAATGTGAAAATGAAACCTCCCACCATATCTCTGGAGCATAGCTTCAAGATTGGCTGGTAACACAGAAAGTTCATTTATTCCCTAATGTAGACTGAGAACCTAAGAACTGACTATGATGCTTAAGTGATTGAGTCTGTACTCTAGGGCTGATTATATTGGTGGTAGGGATGTGATAAGAGTGATATTGCTGTTCCAAATACTTAGTTTTAGAGTATAATTCTAGCTTGCTTTGTATCACCACTCAGAACTTCAAAGAAAGCTTATATGTGGTTTTCAATCCTGAGTTGAATTGGAGAGGGGAGACAGAGGAGGCAAGGCAGAGGAAGGTGCTTTGAGGCCTTGATCCACCCTTGTGGGCTTTGAAGGTGTAGGAAAAGAGCCATGAGTGCAGGAATGCAGGTGATCTCTAGAAGGTAGAAAATACAAGAGGCTTCAGACAGGGATGTACCAACACCTTGATTTTAGCACCATAGACCCATTTCAGACTTTCCACCAACAGAACTATAAGATAATACATTTTTATTGTTTTAAGCCACTAAGTTTGTGGTCATTTGTTACAGCAGCAATTTGAAACTAATCCCATGTCCAACAGTTGGTTTTACTCAATTGGTAAGAAAAGGATATATGCTAAAATGTTTCCTAGAATAATGGGAACTTTCCCACTCAGTGCATAACTTGTCTGAGAAGTAGAAAGGCATATTTTGGTTCTGATGTCTGAAATTCCTTTATAACTCTCTTGTGACCAAGTAACAGGGTAGTAAAATCTTTCTACTGCTCTCACATGGGCATTCCTTCATAGTGAACATCTTAAAGACCATGAAGTCTGGTGTGCTTTGAGAGTACTCCTGAGTTCACCCAGAGTTAGTTCTTGAAATCTTATAACAGCATTTGAATGGGATGAAAGGGGTTAGATGAGCATGTACAGTTTTATGTCTTCACTATTAACAACTTAAAATCAAAGAAACTGTGGGCTTTCTAGAAGCTCATCTTTTTTCTTAAAGATTTTGCTCTGCATTTGTAAGACTGACAACCTAAGTCAAGGGGTTAGTTATATCTTCCAGGATTCCTGTTGTGGCTCACATTTTCTAAAACAGCATGATTTCTTTTTGACATGGTTATTTCTTGTCCTTCTAATAAAATATTTCAGACTTATAGAAAGGCATAAAGTAATGAAATCATTTTCAGATGGCAACTGTCAGCTAAAACATTAAAAACATTACACTGTACACTCTACGCTGGTATCTGTGAACCCATCCTTAATCACATTTTCTATCCCATATATTCTGAAGGGACTAGAATATGCTGAACTTGTCCTTTATCATTTGCTTGCATGTCTTTATACTTTTATTTATATACTAGAGGCTCGGTGCATGAAATTCATGCATGGGGGAAGGAGAGGGGGGGTCCCCTCAGCCCAGCCTGGGACCCCTTGGGGGATGTCTGACCACCAATTTAGGCCCGATCCCAGGTATTGGGCCTAAACCGGCGGTCAGACATCCCTCTCACAATCCGGGACCGCTGGCTTCTAACTGCTCACCTGCCCCCCTGCTTAATCACCCCCAACTGCCCCCCCGCTGGCCTGGTCACCCTCAACTGCCCCCCCCACTGGCCTGGTCACCCCTAACTGCCCCCCCCTGCCAGCCTGGCCACCCCTTACTGCCCCACTCTGCCAACCTGGTCACCCCTAACTGCCCCTCCTGCCAACCTGGTTGCCCTTACTGCCCCCCTGCCAGCCTGGTCGCCCCACACAACCTGCTATTCAGTCATTTGGTCGTCCCTCACTAACCCCCTTGCCGACCTGGTCACTCCACACAGCCTGCTGTTCAGTTGTTTGGTCGTCCCTCACTAACCCCCCTGCCGGCCTTGTTGCCCCACACAGCTTGCTGTTTGGTCGTTACTATTACTATGATGGCATTCCAAACAATTTGCGTATTCCTCTATTATTATATATAGATGTATATATGTAGGCACTGTTCTCTTTGTACAGTGGTGGGATATAAAATGAATATACAAAATGCAAATAGTCAAAGCAATGTTACTAATCAATAACAAAAATTGCAATTGTCCCATAACCTTTAAGAACTTTTGTCAAAATATTTAAAAGCTCTTACTATCAGTAATGAACATAGTAAAAAAATAAATAAAATAGTAAAACAAATATTTATTTAGTTCTCTGTAATATAAAGCATTAGAAACATTGTGGATTAAAATTTTTTATTTATTTGTAAAAAACCTATCAGGAGTAGTTCAAACAGTGCTTCCTACCTTCTCATTGTGTTACTTAACCATGTGAAGCAACAAGTCTTCACAAACCATTCTCTTTCTAAGTTTGTATCAGCCTCCAACACTTTATCCTTTGTTCTTTCAACACCATGAAATATCTCCAAGAGTTCCTTCAATGTGAAGTTTTGTACCAACGTCACTTCCTCTGGGACATCTTCCTATTTTTTTCACTACCACGTTCTTCGTTTATGTAACCACGTTCCCCTTACTAGTTCCTCTGATTGCATAGCCAGGGTCTCAAACAATGGCAAAGTCAATAATTTCTTCTACCACTTCACTTATACTCAATTCAGGTTCCACTTCCAGCATTATCACTCTTCATTTCCTTGATGCACTTGTACATTGGTTGGCCAAATTCCTCTTTTTGGTGTCCATTTCTGTAAGATGTTACTTAGATTTATCACTGGGAGACAAAGAGGTCAAACAACTACATGCTTTGATGTCTGTACTTGAAAATCAGGTGAGCAGGGACCAATCACCAGTACAGTTTGCAAGAAGTGACATGATTGGACAGTGATTATGCACACCTGTTATTTATGTAGTATTTGTGGATAGAAGAGCTAGCAGTGAAACTTGAACATTATGCATCAGGGTTATGAAATTTGTATTATGCAATTACTCACAGTTAATATACCATGGTAATTGAATTTGAGTAATGTTGTTAGGAGACTGGTGTATGTAACTAACCCATAGGAACTGAAATACATGCATATCAGACTATGCAAAGAAAGATGGCCTCTATCTGTGTGTGTTGCATATTTTAAACTTTCATTAAGTATAATTAAAAATACATATCTTTTCACAAACTCACTTTTTTCATTCAACATTATGTTTCTGAGAGTTACTTATATTGATGTATGCAGCTATAGTTCATTAATTTTTTTTCTGTTTTATGGTATTCCATTCATATGGCTATACTCCAAGTTATTTACATATTCTTTTATGAAAATTTAGATTGCTTCCAGTTTTTTATTATTGCAAATATTACTCCTCTGAGAATTCATTTATTGCTTCTGTGTTGTTATGTGCAAGTTTCTCTAAGGTAACTTTTAAATCTTGTTAGATATTCCAAATTGTCCTGCTAAGTTACATTCCCAAGTGAGTTTCTAAAAGTGATTTTGGCTCCAATTTCTTATTTTTAACATATGAGCAACGAAATTTTCCATTAAATTTTCCTCCATAAAAATTAGTATTGATAAATTTAGTTTTACCAATTTGACCATATATATTTATGAGGATAAACTAATTTAGTCTGGATCTGATTAATGATGATATTGAGCATATTTTCATGTTTTTTCAAATATTATTTATATTTTTTGCAACTATATGGATATATATTGACTTCTATAAACCAAAAATTAAACAATTACAATTTGTGTACATTGTCTTGTCTCTATCTTATCTTTTCATTTGGATTATCATACATTTTGATGCATAGGAAATTTTAATTTAAATATAGTAGAATTTACCAATTTTTCTTTTTTAGTTTATGCTTGTGTTTTGTGTCACAAAAGTATTCTCTTGTTGCTCCATACCATAGAGATAGTGTCTCTTTTTACTTCTAGAACTTTTAGCTTTTTTTTCTGTATTTTAGCTCATTATTATATTTGGAACTCATTTTTGAAAGGATATAAAATAAGAATCCAATTTCTCATTTTTGACATATGAGCAACCAAATTTTCCATCAACATGGGAACAACTCCTTTCTCCACTGACCTGCAGTTACCACTGTCATACATCTTTTTTTTTAATTAGACTTTAATTTTAAAGCAGTTTTAGGTTCACAGCAAAAATAAGCAGAAGGTACAGATATTTTCTATATTATCCCCCCATTACCAATATATACCGCATGTTTATACATACAAAAATCTCTTTTAGGACATACCACTTTGTTCCCTTGGTCATATTGCCAATGCTGCACAAATCTCAAACTATTGAGATCTTTGTAATGGGATTTGATCTGTGATAGAGCAAGTCTCCCCACATCATTGATTTTTAAGGAATCTTTTAATAGATTACATCTTCTACTGAGATATAATTAGTATCTTTTAGATACAATTCACATACCAGTTAATTCACCTGTTTAAAATGTATAATCAATAGCTTGTTTTTTGAAATATATATAACCATATACATTATGTTTCTGAGACTTACTCAAATTGTTACATGTAAGTTATAGCCCTTTTTGCTGTGGAGTATTCCAATACATAAGTATATCACCAGTAATATATTCAGTTTTAGGCTATTACTTCTTATACTTTTTATTTCTGTAATTTCTTTTTGGTTTATTTTAGATCTATACAACTTTCTAGATAGTATTTTATCCCTATGTTTTCAATTTCTTCTTCTCTAGCTTAAGGGTTTTGTGTGTGTTTTTTATTTTATCTTGTTTATAATTATCTTGAGGATCTAGGGGTTTTCCTTTTAGTGATTTTCATGTCTTATTTCCACTTTGTTATGTAATTTTTTGTTATCCTTTGGTTTATTCTTTGCACTCTGCAATCTCTGGGATGAATGTTGTCTTGAATTGATGATGTTCTGTCCTGGGAAGATTTGAGTTTGCTTCTGCCTGGTACCTGGGTATATAATCTGGGACAGGTTTATGCTCGTTTTTTAGGTTGGGAATTCCTGGACACTCAAATAATGTAAATTTAAACTGTATTATATGTGAGGAGAGGCCTGTGATTGTGAGTTTTTCAGGAGGGAGTTTTTTGTTTTGTTTTGTTTTTTGCATATCCTGTATCCTGGTGAAGACAGATGACTCATCACCATTTCCTGTGGCTAGTAGTCATCTTTCTCCTAGCCCTGCCTATCATGGAAGACATAGCCTTGAGTGGTGTTAGCTCTGTGCAGTTTCTAGATTCCAGCCCTCCACCTTGGGGAAGCCCAGGGCATTTGGGTAGAAAGTAAGGACCCTGGGAGGCTATGCTTTCTAAGATAGGGAAATGTCCCCAGGAAAGTGCTGGCTCATCGCTCTGATGAGCATCCCTCTCTCCCTTTTTGTGGCTTCAGGACTTTGCTTACTTTCTCAGGTACTCAGTTGTGCATTAAAGGGGCATTTGTTATATTTGATGCAACATTTATAGGGATTACTTTGGTGATTTTCAGAACCCCTAGACTGTCATAATATCAGAAATGGAAAGTGGTGATATCTTCTTTAAAGAATTGAATAGTATATTTTGGATATAAACAACACAAAACCTCATAAAGGAATTCATAGTTGCCTGGTGAAGTGTGTCACACTCATAACAATAGGAGCATAAAATATTTGCACATCACTCTCATTTAGTTATCAAGAATTAATTAAGCTTTTATTTTATTTTCATGGATTGCCAAGTTTATGATAGCTAACTTCCAAAGATATAAGTAATGTTATGGTTAAATATCATCCTATATAATGGAAGGGTAATATGCAAATCGACCCAACGGTGGAACAACTGGTCACTATGACACACACTGACCACCAGAGGGTAGATGCTCAATGCAGGAGCTGCCCTCTGGTGGTCAGTGTGCTCCCACAAAGGGGAACGCTGCTCAGCCAGAAGCTGGCCTCACAGCTGACGAGCACAGCAGTGGTGGCGGGAGCCTCTCCCACCTCCACGGCAGTGCTAAGGATGTCCAACTGATGGCTTAGGTGGGGAGCGGGCCTAAACCATCAGTCGGACATCCCCTGAGGGCTACTGGACTGCAAGAAGGCACAGGCCAGGCTGAGAGACACCTCCCCCAGTGCATGACTCTTTTACCATTATACACAATACTACAGTAAATCTTTGTACATAGTTTGTGGCTATGTAGGAAACATTCCTGGAAGTGGAATTTCTGGATTAAGATTGAGAGATACATTAATTTTCTAAGCTTTTTTCAAAATGCCCTTGCCAGTTATACCAATTTCGTCTCCCATCAGCAGACTATAACAGTGCTTGTTTGCTCATACCTTCATCATCATACCTTCAATGGTGTCCCATCAGACTGCTCTTTGTCAATCTGATATGGGGAAAATAGCACAACCCATTATAGTTAAAATTTGTTTTTCTGTTATTATGCATGAGTAATGAATATGACCCCCAGATAAATGAATAAGTAGCTGATATTCTGGTAGCTTTTGCAATGATGAAAAGATGTGGTATAGGCTCAATTCAGGAGGAGCTTGTGAAATGTACATTTCCTTTTTTCCACCCCGACATGCTTACAATAGAAACTCATTCTCAAACTGACCTTATTCAAAGTAAGAGAGGTGTGGTTCCAGTGTGTTAGTTTCAAGGATTTTCCTCCATGCAGAATAAATAGTGGAACAGAAATATCACTAAAGCTCTAAGTAAGCAGATTACGAGCTGTCAGCAGTGAATACCCAGTACATCCACAATGCAAGAACTTAAATAGAGGTTTTAACTATTATTATATTTGACAGAAGGAGAGAATCTGTGTTCACAGCATATTCCTTAAAAATCTACTAGCTGTTGCCCACCAGTGTAGCTCAGTGGTTGAGCATCGACCCATGAACCAAGAGGTCACTGGTTCGATTCCCTGTCAACATGTAGTAGTCATCACGCCTAGGCTGCAGGCTCAAACCCTGGTGAGAGGAGAGGAGGTCGTGCAGAAGGCAGCCAATTGCCGGGGTTCTTTTCCTAGCCTTACAAATGGAGAAAGGGGCTGATGCGTAGATTCAAGAAGGAGTCCAAAGACAAAAGATAATTATGAAAGGCACTGGGGTTCAGAGGATCTTCAGCTGAAGGAGCTAAAGACTCACTTCCTTCACTCAGGACCCTGCTTTTATTAACATGATTTATCCTAAGGCAGTGGTCGGCAAACTCATTAGTCAACAGAGCCAAATATCAATAGTACAACAATTGAAATTTCTTTTGAGAGACAAATTTTTTAAACTTAAACTTCTTCTAACACCACTTCTTCAAAATAGATTTGCCCAGGCCGTGGTATTTTATGGAAGAGCCACACTCAAGGGGCCAAAGAGCCGCATGTGGCTCGCAAGCCGCAGTTTGCCAACCACTGTCCTAAGGCAAGGTGGAGATAATACACTTCAAAGGGTAAGGTTTCAAAGGGTAGAATACAGAAGCATTATCAGTTTGGGAAATAGCCTACAGCTTTTCAGGTGTTTGGCCAACAGGAGGCAATAAAATGCCCTGAGCTATCTGGCAGCAGACTGTCATCCTATTCAGGTTTGGGGGAAGTGCCATTTAGCTGTTTCCAACCGTTGTTGAGCCCCCCAAGCTTCACCAACCTTTTGGTGGAACTCTTGTAATTATTACATGCTGGAATTGGTTCTCAGCCAATCTCAGTGTTTCCCTCTCGTCAATATTTCTCTCTATCCTTCTCCCTTCCTCTCTCTCTAAAATCAATAAAAAACATTTTTCAAATCTAGTTGTTAACCCCACCCCCACCCCCGTTTTTTGAAAATGGTTGCCACCATTCTAGGCATCACTGAGACCCAACAGAAAAGGCATTATTACTTTATTTTATCTGTATGTTTGAAGAAAAAAAACAAAACACTTCCTCAAAAATTACTAAGTGGACTTCCCTTGTGTATCATTGACCAGAAAGACATCATCTAATATGATAACACTCAGAAGGATATATAATAATGTAATGATTACAGTGTTGAGTCCTCTCACAAATTATTTCATTTTCTCTCAGTTGGTGTGGAAGTCACTGGAGTCCTCATTTGGAACTCTGTCACTATAGTATTTATGGGAAAATGGGCAAGTTCACAAATGAAAATTTGCAACAGAACCTATTCACCAGCTGGGGACGGCTCGATATTGCTACATTTTAAACTTGATACTTGAACATGAATTTTTTAAAAAAAAATAGAAGCAAGTAAATATGAAATAATCCCACTTCTCTGGGATGCAGCCTTTGCAAGGAGCTTGAGAAGAGAATATAGTTTTATTTTATAAATAGCACCAACAACAAACGTTGCACGTAGGTGTACCAAGAAAGGGCGTTTGATGAATGAAATACTATCATTCTTGATTGTAGAGTTATTTATTAGACATCTGGCAGAGTTCCTAATCACCTTTTCACCATAACTTTGGTCCATTTCCCTAAATCCACTCATAAACTCTACTGATGAAATAGAAAACCTTAGTCAAGGAGGCTGGCTCTGCTACTCTTCAAAAGTTGCTAAAACATGGATAGGAGCAGCCACCTCTCACACCTCCTCTTTCCACATGATTCACCTTCTGCCGCTTGTTGGCATAAAGAGATCAGGAGCAATTTTGAAACCTACTAGTGGAATCCTGACAACCCACTCAGCACAGCTCAGAGAGCTCAACAGTGACCCTAATTCATGAAAGAAAAGCTCCAGGTTTTAAGAAAGGAAGCACTCCATGGAGCCAACCCTGAAATACCAGCCAATTGCAGACTGCCAGCTGTGCTGGAATTGAGGCAGACCCCAGCCTGGAGCCTACTGTCCTAATTGAAGGAAGCCCAAATAGAGGGGAGGTTTGAATAAAGAAATATAGGGTAGGTTTTGTTTTTATGTGAAGTCCTCATGAGGAGACTGTTAAAGAACAAAATTCAACAGAATAAATTTGAAGATATAATTGGTCTTATTAAGTGATTCATGAACCAGGCAGCATTCCATCTAGTAAGTAGAAAAGGGCGCTCAGAGGCGTTGTCAAAATGGAAAGTTTTTATAGGAAGACGCTTGGGGCATGGGAGCTCTTGACAACAAAAAATTAGTGATTATTTTTAGTCCAGGACATCTTCTTTGGATGATGCAGAGAGCCTTTTCTTCCTGTGGGGGCAGGAATGAGAGGGCCCACGTGATAGATGACCTCATTGATGTTGACCAGAATATTCCAGATTGCAATTAGGGCAGGTATTAAGTCTAGGTTTGGACTCTAACATAAGAGATGCCATTTTGAGCCTTTGGTTTTCTCTTTAACAGGACAAAACCTTATCTGTCATTATTATTGTTGAGCCCCACCACATTAGCCTTGAGTTTTTACAGCCTGGGTAGCATTTTTTTGCTTTCTGAGAGTCAACATTTTATTTTGTAACAGCATTGCCCAAGGCTACTGAACTGGTCTCATGGACAAGGCCTTCCCATTAGCATAAAGGCTATCTGCAATCTTATCTTCTTAATTTGTAGAAGACCACATAGTATTTATTTTAAAAAATAGATGAAAATATCAGCCTTGTTCTTTGTGGTTAAAGAGCTCTCATGAAATTTCCAGCCTGTCAGATGTGTAAGTGCTAATGTTTTCTGTGCCGAGCTGGCTCCCCCTGTTGCCTGAGGCTCCTTTCTGGTGGCATTCAACTCCACAGAGGAAACAGTTCTCCCACAGTGAAAGTGTGCTGTGCTCATAAACTCAGGGCACAGCAACACTCACTGGTAAACACGCCCAAATCAGCAGAGCATGCATGAAACCCAGGGTGACAAACCATTTGCCTTTTAGCCACTGCCGTTCTGTGCAAATGATCACAGATTAGATGTCCGACATGATTTATAATCTCCACACTCCTTAGCATCACTCAATTTGCTAAACTAACCGGAAAACGGTAAATCCCATTCCCAGGTTTCCCTTAGACAGCACCACATCCAGACACATGACTCTTTCACCCTCAAACCGGTATTCCCCCTACAGAGGCAGATCCTTCTGCATATATCTGGCATTAATGCAGGTAGGAAAATTGATACTTTTCAGGATTTTTATTCAGAATATCAGACTAATAAGCAGCTTTCTAAATGAACATTTCCAGGTGAGAGATTTCAACACTGTTTTGCAGAAGTGGTGGATTAGGGTGCATTATTTTCAGTATTTTAGGAACCTCAAATCATAATCCTTTCCAATTCATCAGCTCACTTTATCCAAAAACATGGTGTCAGAGCCTGGGCAGGGACTGTTTGCTTCTGATTTCTAGCTTCCCTTACAACTACCTTTACAAGGAAGGTGTTTGTTGTTTTTTAATCCAAGAAAATCAACAAGCCCTGTGATGGAGCTATGCAGTTCTTTTTACTTTGGGCTCCATGTGTTATAAAAAGCACACACTCCTGCAATTTTTTAATTAAGATGTCCACTCACTTGCACCTGCCTGCATAAGTCTATCTGCCGAGGAACTTGATGGGCTCATCTCTGCCAAGGGAGTCTGCTTTCTCAGCAGACCCCTGACCTCTGCCCAGAAGTGCTTCTGACCATGACCTGTGTCTACCCCTAGAGATGTGATGCTTTATTCTGATGGTCTTCCTGAGTGTGCTGCTTCCCACTGCTGTCTCTCAACTCTGAAGCCAACCAGAGGCTCTGGTGAAGCCAGCTCCAGCACATGATAGCTCTTTAGCAAGGTTCTCGCCAAACAGTGGATATCTAGCTTATCTGAGAAACTGGTTGAGAGGCAGAGGCAGAGAGATGAAAGAGAACAGCAGTCTCACAAGGCTTCACAAGAGAAACTGCTTACTTAAAGAGAATACCTTTTTTCTGATTACAAAACACACAAGTAACATTTTTGAAAAATACAGAGAAATATAAAGAAGGGGAAAGTCACCATATTTGCACTACCCAGCTAAAGGTTTGGTACATTTGTAGTAGAGAGATTTCTGATTGTCAGGTAAGAAGAAACTTTCCCCTAATCACATAAGTTTTTAAATAATCTTAGGTCCCATGTTAAAGCATTTAAATGAGAGACTTCCAATAAGGGAAGTGATTCCAGAAATGCCTTTCCATTCTTCAGCAGATCTGTTCAATTATTCATGTTTAATAGATCCCAAGGACAAAGGATTCCCCTTTCCAAAAATTATATAAAAAACAAAAGAGGAAAGTCTTGTTCATTTCTGAAGTTGAAGAGAAATATTCAAGAAAGATAATTCCTCAAACTCAGTTCACTTATCCTGCTTTATAATGGTGCCGTGGACACAAGCACAGGGTCTCTGGGTAGATGGTCAGAACAAGTTACACTGACAGCATGACTGAGCAGCAGTCCCACCTTGACGGTCCCAAGTATACTTCTCATTGGGGTAAGTTGCTCAACATGGTCCCAGAAATGTACAATAGGAAACTGAACATTTTTCCCACATAATTAAGTCTCTTCCAAAATCCATCAATATAGAGGTGGGCAAAAGAAGGTTTACAGTTGTGAGTATGCAAAGCACAGTTTATTCTTGTATATTTTTATTAATTATTATATTATTTATTTTTGTCACAAATGTATTATGAAACTAACTGCTATTATCACAGTTCATTTAATACACAAAGAAACTACATTTTAGTAAGTATTTCAAAGAGAAGCAAATGTAATGAAGGTAGTAAAATTTTTTTGTATTTCTATGGGACTTGGAGTTGTTAAAATGTTTTTCTAGCTATTATATAAAAAGACTGCTTATGTTAAAACTGATAGTTAAATAGATAATATAAAAAGAATATTAATAATATGAATTCAAGGGGAATCTTAGGTTGGTTCCATAAACTATAAAACTTGGTTAACATCTGTACACAGGTGTTCTAGTTTTAGAATCTGAAACAGAACTAGAATATAAATAGGATCTAATTAGGAACTTATGTGTGACTAGAATCTGGATTCAAAACCATTGGGACATTACTCAGTCAGAAAAGCGTTGTCAAGGCCTCCACTATCAAGGTTAATAACCTCCCATCTATGTTAGAGTGATTCCAAAAACGACAGTTGTGGAGAGTGAGTGGCATAATTGTAGTCCATTTAACCCCCTTCCAAGTATACATCCTATTTGTGGAAAATGTTGCTTCAGAACAGGTAAAGGAACGCCTGCTCAAAATAAGGTCAGCTACCCACAATTCTAATGGCTTAAGCTTTTTTTTATGAAAGACAGTGATAGACATTATTAATCTTCCTGTGCAACATTTCATAGAACACAAATGCTTCCTGTTAAAACTCACCGCAAAGAGAGAAAGGAAATTCTCACATGCACATAGATCCCAACAACTCTCTCAGAGCATCTCAGGAGCTCTTGCTGCTTCCTAGAAACTGTTTTTCATAATACTGTGAAAACATGATTAGAACCTGCAGTTTCTGACACCAATCTCATATCTAATCTTGGTGACTTTATGAATATCTACGAGAGACCCAAGGCCTAATTGCAACTGCAGCTCACTATTTATTCATTGAGCTGTTGGTACCAGGTACTTTATGAGGACTCTGTAGTGTGGGCTGATGATAGTATGGGCCAAGTTCCCATAATTTGTTAATGTCTGTTTACTTATTTGTAATATTTATGGTCATAAGATAGAATCCAGTGATTATCTACGCTAAGGGGCAGAAAATTGATTTCTAAAGGATGACAGTAAATATCAGCATGTTGCCAGTTGAATTTTCAAAAACATATTCAAGAACCAACTACTAGCAGCTAAGGGGGAAAAAAAGCACACAATGAACTAGAATCATACAGAACAAGGAGCCAATAGAAAATGAGAAGACGTGGGCCTTGAGGAATTGAAGTTATATTTGAGGTTATGTTGAGCATGCAGGGTCCATTGGGAGAGGAAAGCTAAGGCAGCTTTTTACTTAGTAGAGAAAGTGACCAAGACCAACAGCTATGGGTATCCAGGCACATCCTCTACAGTGGCTTCCAAGCCAGACCTTTGTCACACGAATGTGTGTCCAGTACTTTCACTTGTAACATGAACATACTTTAACTCTCACTACAAAACATCAGGTACTTTCAGAGGCGGGGCTGTTATCTAACAAAGGATTTACTTGTTTGTTTAGCTTACTTTCCTGAACTGAAAATTGTTGGAAGAGGGGGGAAATGAGTCCAGAGCTCCCGGAATATGAAGCTCAGCGAACTCAATGGTCCCTTACAACCATAGCGTCTTATGAAATCACTTTGAAATTTTTAGCATTGTTTTGGTGGCAAGAGTCTGGTTTTCACTCAGTTTTCCTATGCCTCCACCAGCCTAGTGCAGTCTGCAACAGATTTGGGCCATCAATATTATTGGACATAAGCATGTCATTGCATGTATTGGTTTTTTATTGGTGTGAAAGTAAGTTCCATAGAATTCCCAAGCTCTTTTCTTTAGTATGGCATTCCTATTCCTTCTTGACGGGGTCCCAGGTGCCTCCTGGCTTCCTCAGAGGCAACCTCCAGCACCACTCTGGGAATTCTCTTCTCTAAGACCCAGACCACCCTGTATCTTCCCAGTATTCCTGCAGCTTTCCCACTGAGGATATGCACATTGCTTCTGCCTCTTGTCTTCTGAAATCTTTCTGACTCTTCAATGCCCAATTTTTATCTGCCTCATTCAGAGAGAACATCACTTCTCTGAGCATCCAAACACCAAAGGTTGCCATTTCACTTTAGTTGACATGTGATTGAGGCTTGTGTTATAACTAGTTTATCAGTCAGTTTCCCATGCTGGATTATACACCTCTTGAAGGCAGGGGCCCTTTATTCTTCTTTAACCTTCTTCCCCAGCACCTAGCATACTAGAGCAATGAAAAGAAAGTTCTGAACCCTATACTGGGCTCACACAATTATGACCTACTTTTCAAAAAAAAATTTTTTTTTCCCAAAACAAAGAAAAGCAAAACCAATTCATCTTATTTTATCGCATTTTCAAGTTTACTCTGTACCCATGTGTCCAGGCAGTCATATTTTCCCCAAAACTTATTGGAAAAGGGGGGGGGGGTGCAAATTCTGATTTGTGAAGATAAATGACTGAACTTTTATGATGATATTTTCATACTACTGATAAATCATCTTTGCCTGAAAAATTATGTTGTTTGTGGTGAAGCATGTAGTTAATTTTATTCAATTATTTTGTTTACAACAGAAGGACCAAGTGATTAAAGGAGGGAGTTTTATGCTGTGTACCTCACAGTTTCAGTAAAACAATAATTTTTTCCCCTTCGATACATTTATTATCTGCCTGAAAACCATGGACTCTGGCTTAGGCTAGAGCAACTATATTTTTCTTTATTACGATAAACACCTTTAATTACCTTTCTTCAAACTACTTTGTTGAGATACACAATGTGTTTGCCTCCTGAGGTGAGCGTGAAAAGTGGCCCAGCAGGGCTGAATTCTACAGTAATTAAAGAAAAGCTGAAAAGGTCAAATACCAGAATGGGGTAAATCTCAGGCAACTCCTGAGAACTCTGGGCCAGTCATTGGCTTGATTATTGAATAAATCTTGTATTTCTTCTCAACCTCGTGCCCATGTGAAGCGGGCAACCCATGGCATCTTCAATTAACACCTGTTTTATTTCCTTGCCTTCTTCAGACTGTTGAGTGAATTTCTAACAATAAAGCCAGAAAGAAAACAACACGAAGGTTGTTGGACAAGCAGTTTCAGAGTCGAGGCTAGGTGGCTGTTTTTTGGTCTTGGCCTCCCCATGTCAATGAAATGTATCAAATACACAAGAAACACCTGTTATGCACCAGCCAATGGGCTAGGTATTAGGGACACAAAAGAACTAGAAGGCATGCTGTATACCCTAAAGGGGGGGTATTGTTTAGAAAGAAAAGACAGTCTTGTAAATAAGTAAAATAAATTGTGAGCGGCTATAGAGTCCCCCAGGAAATGTGGGCAGTCTGTCTGCTGGGGAGGCATCAAGGAGGCGTTTTAGATGTAGTGTCCCTTCCGCCCCCTCCCTGAGTCCTGAGAGATCAGAGGGTTTTCCAGGAGGCCAGTGGCAGAGAGAGGCACACCTGACGTGTAAAGAGCCCAGGGCTTCATTTCCACTCTATTGAACAAATATTGTCATGCATCCCTATATGCCACTGAGCAAGCCAGCCGCTGGGGACACACTGGTGAGCTGGCAAGTCACTGTGTCCATTTTCCAGGACTAGAGTCAAGGATTTGGACAGGGGATCAGGCCAGGCACAGTGGAGGCACCTCACTCAGGCCTGGGAAGTCAGGACAGTCTTCCACAAAGGCCCTGGTGAACGAGTTGGGACTGAGGAAAGGAATCAGACATTATGCACCTGCTCTGGCTTTTCCCTCTTCTGTTGTCACAGAGGCAATACCGGGCTGCCTCCATCTGCTCTGTGGGTAGGAAGGGTGGGCAGGGAAGACAAGACCAAGTGGCAGCTCTGTAGGGCTTTAAGGTGCCCTCTCTTGCTCCCTCTTCCTCCCTGCCCCATGCCATTCTTGCAATGGCACCCTTGCTACTCCTTTCCCTTCCCCATTCAAGCGCCCCAATCAGTCCAGGTATTACTTGGAAACTTGTCACCAAGGCTCTTTAATTAAGACTATATGATGACAATAAAGGGGCTTGGTAAAATGATGAACCCCACACTCTAAGAATTACATATACCTAAGAGTACCCAGTTACATACAAGGATCAGAGTGACATCCAGTATTGCTTCTCCCCATGGTAATAGTTACCTTAGGAATATGGCTCTGGGAATACCTGGGTCCTGTCAGTACCCCATGCTGTTTCTGGCAGAGCTGTCCTGGCATATCCATATTTTTTCTTTGCAGTTTTATTAATGCTCCCGGAGCTTTCAGCCAGTTTTCATTAACTCCGAGAGGGGCTGTCCAGTCAGCGCTCACATCTCCCTAACACAAGCCCTGTGTCTAAAGTCCCTCACAGTCACACACTCTGCCAGATCATCAGTACGATGGAAACTGTGACTGGAATAGACCTTTCAAAGTCCCGTTGTCAAGAAGAGCTCCTTCATGCTCTTAAATCAGAACTTAAACAGGCTCCCATAAGTGGGGCACCAGGATACTGCTTCTGGGGCACCTGTACATATCCCATAAGTGGGAGTAGACCAAGGCTGTCATCCCTGCCATCATCATCATATGGTCACACAGCACTGCTACAATGGCTTTGTAAGGGTACTAGAAAGCGGAGATAAGTTGTTCCCCATTAAACCGCAGCTCCACAGTTTCTCCAGAATCACCCATTCCCAGGGTTCCCATTTCCCAACCCAAATATGAAAAGATGAGACAAACATCTCTTGAGTAATACAGAAAACACAGCATCCGCTTGGAATCACCATCATTAAATGTAGGGGGAGAGAGGTGCTCTGTGCCTAAGTTTTACTGAATTTCAGTGACCTAGTTTCCAGTCCAGAAAGCACACTCCTGTGTGTCGGAGTGATTAATGGCACAGTTTATGCAGCTCATTGGTCATACTTTAATTTGTTTAAATAGTCATCTGTTGTTTTGTTATGATGAATCTGCATTTCTTTTATTTATATTTCCCCTTGAGTGCTTCCTCTTGTTGATCAGAAGATCTTTCTCTGAATTTGGGAAGAAATATTCAGTGACCTTTTAGATAACAGTGTTCCCTGGTTGCTCAAGGTCAGAGACATGAGGCATCAACAACACTTCATACTGGGAGATGCCCACATTGCACTATCTGGCTTGGGGAAGACATCATGATGAACTCAGGAGTGGCCAGCTTAGAGGTTTATTTAGTCTTCTGATTGGTGACAAAAGAAACCACTGGGCAAAGTTGGATGTGGTTTGAGGGCCTGGGGATTCCTTTAAAAGCCATGCATGGGTCATTTTTGTTTTTGTGTTTGTTTTTGTTTTGTGGTGTGTTTTTTTAAGAGAGAGAGAGAGAAACATTGATGTGAGAGAGAAACATCTATCAGTTGCCTCCCATACGCACCCTGACCAGGGATTCAACCTGCAATGTAGGTATATGCCCTGACTGGGAATTGAACCTGCCACCTTTCGGTGTATGGGACATCGCTCCAACCACCTGAGCCACACTGGCCAGGACAACACATCAGTCTTTTAACACCAACCTCTTGTAAGCCCTCCCTCTTTTATGTGCATTCATCATTTAAACTTTGAGTTGGAAATTTCAGAAACTCTACCTTCTGGTATTGAATATTCCTCCCAAATAGGAAACTCTTCAAACATGGACAGTACATTTGTGGTGAAGAAAAGGAAGGTCAGGAGAGGACCTGTAATGAGATCCTTTTCTAACCAAACTCTGAGATCTTATTCAGATAGAGGGGTGCCTGCCCTGGACACTGTCCAGAACATAACAATACCCAGATGGAGAAAATCTTGCCTTTTTAAGCTGCAGCCCTGAGAGGACTATTTGCCAAAGAGAATGCTTCGTATTTCTCCCACCGGTGAATCAAGCTATACACAAGCCTTTAAAATGTAAGAAATCACTGTATATAGCCTGAGAATGGATCCTTGGAGAGCTAGCTAAATGTAAAATGGAAACTTCCAGACACCATGGAGGTTAGAGTTCAGCTTCACAGGTAAATAAGTTTATTTGGAAAACGTGGCCTCCATGCCAGTCAGTTAGTCATGTTTCTTCATCTGTTACTCTCCTCCCTCATCTCTAAGCCCCAATCACAGAAAACAAGGTATAATGTATACACATCTCCAGTTATGAAAGAATCTATGTGTGACACTAGAACCCTAGTGTCCCCAAATTTTCTAGCCTTAGGGGCTACCTTTGCTATCCAATATACTGTAAATCTCCATGATGCCTAACGGTAAGAAATCCAGCTTTCTTCCCAGTATTATCAAGGACTCTTGAGAGTGTGTAGGGCTGATCTGGAGGTCACCTCCTCCTCCTATTCCCAGCTTTCTAACACTCAGCACTGAATGTGTTATGGTCATGGCTTTTTTCTGCATTATTTGGCCCTAAACATGGACACTGTAACCCAACTAATATCCTATTATAACATGTTACAGGTTATTACTGACATTGAGATCATTAAATGGCACATGGATATTATTACTACTAAAATACAAGGTACAAGAAGTTCTTCATAGTCAACTATGTTTTTCCTTGGGCCAGACCAGCAAACCAGGTTGTCAGGACTCATTCTCCCACCTTCTCCTTTGTCCGGGTTCATGGGCAGCATTGTATATTTGAGGTAGCCACAGGGAGAAGCAGAATACTTCCTGGACCCTGTTTCTCTAAGAACAATCAAGGATCCCTGTCCCAACCTTTCTTCTAAATTATTTACAATCTTTTTCTTTTTTTTTCATTTAAGAAAGAGAGAGAAAAAAATGGATTTGTTGTTCCACTTACGTATGCATTCATTGGTTGCTTCTTGTATGTGCCGTGACCAGGGATCCAACCCACAACCTTGGTGTATGGGGATGATGTTCTAACCAACTGAGCTACCCAGCCAGGGCCTTTGTTCCCTTTTTTTATTTGTCATCTGTAATAACCTGTTTGGTATTCTCATCATTGTAACTAAATTATGCATGAACCCCCCAGTATCTATATCACTTAAATTCTAATGAAGGAAGATTTGTAATTATCTAAAGTGAAAGAAAACAGCAACAGCCTTTTCATAAAGAGAAGTTTGAAAGCAAATATGTCTGGAAATGACATCCCAGAAAGACAAGAAATGTATGTGTGGTTATATGACAGACCCTAACGTGTTTAGAAGCTTGCTACCATGTCAGTAATGGGAGGCCTCCTTAGCATTGTCACATTACTGTTTGCTTCATCACACAATGGGTAGGACTTTCTGACTTGGGAGGAGGAGGTAAGGACCTGAGCACATGTCCCAAGCACAAAGCAGGCAGCCTGTACCACTTGCTGGAAATGGTGGCTTTGAGGAAATAAATAAAATGAAGAAAGTCTTCTCTATGGAGCAAAACCATGAAAAGTATTCAGTGTGTGGGAAATAATGTGGAAAGCAGCTTGAATAGTATAATGAGCACTGACTTCAGAGTGCAGAGAGTGAATAGGGCTCTCATCCTATTTCTGCCAGTCTCCACATGTGGGGAAAACTCATTTCATTCTCTGGGCCTTAGATTCCTCATTTTAAAAACAGAGTTTGAACCAGATGCCCTCCCACCCCTTAGAGAGCTCTAAACTACTGTTTAAAACTGCTACATGCCAATAAAACTTAGAACCCTAATCACCTTGCTACAGGCTAGCAAGATCCCACATGTGAATATAATGACCCTGCCGATCAGTGCCTGAGGTTTACCAAAAGCTAAATATGTCGTCAAAACCAAATTGTATAACTACTATTTGACACTTACAACCCTCTCCCACACCATTAATGTCTAAACATATCCTCTGAACGGAGGCTTATCCACTCTCCCCAGAGTTTTCTCACAGGTGAATAGAGGCCCTGATGCAAAATGTGGAACAGTTACTAACCCGAGGACTGAGCACTAACAAATCTCACTCTAGCCCTAATTTTCTCTCTGGGTTTTCACATGGCTGTGTGAGAGAAGCAGGAGATTTGAGATCTTAGCAAGGCTCACCAGAACTGATGAGAATGTGAGACGTAAGATCTACAGAGCAGCCCAAATCAGCCCATTCTGAGAGGTCTCTCTTCCTTCCAAGGCTCATGTAGATTAATAACTAATTTTCTCAACATTACAGCATATATGGAGATTGTCATGGTAACTGGGTGCAAAGTTTAGCCGATAGAATCTATGTAGCACTTTTGTATTTCCCCAGCTAATCTCTTTTCCATTTCACCAATTTAGGGGGGCGGGGGGCAATCTGTTTACCAATTAAGAAAGAGTTGTGTTCTTATCTTTTTTAAGGAGGCATCCAGTATGGGCAATGATTATGGAATTATGGAATTTTATGATTGGAATAGATTAAAGGAGTCATTCAGTCCCTTATTTTCCTACTCATCAAATCAATATGATTGCCAGGGAATTTGATAAAAATACAGATTCTTAGTCTTCACTCCAAACTATAAAGTCAGAATCTATATTTTTAACAAACATCCCAATTAATCATATCATCAAGCAGGGAAACACTGATCTAATTTCATGATTTCCCTTTGTAGATAAGGATTTTTATTTTGCTTATGCATGCACCATATGAAAAAAAAAAGAAGAAGAAGAAGAAAGGATTTCATAGTCTTGACAGGATAATGGCCTAAAAGAATTGTCAGAAATTAAAATGTATTTCTGATACAGCTGAAACACTCAACTTGGGTGCTTTCAGTTCCAGGACTCTTAACTTTGCTGAGTCCAAAATGGCAGTGGTTATGTGACATAATGACAGGAGTGCATCCACATTCTCCCACTCCCAATTCCGCCCTTCCTCCCCCGACCCCTCACTGAACAGGGAGCTGCTGAGAAGGATGTGCTCTGCCAAGAAGACGTGGGTCTCCTTTTGGGCCACACCCTTCTCTTTGAAGAGGTGTTCTTTTGAGTGGGTTTTTGTCATCCTACTTAATGTATTTGTAAATTTTCTCTTTTGATTATTCTGGTCAGGTAATGGTGAACTCAGCAAAGTAAAGACATGTGCAACTCCAAAGTTCTACACTTAATGTCAGTTATAAATCTCACCAAGTAACTAGAAAAGCAGCTATAATAAGGAATGTTCTAATTAGTCTCAGAGGCATTTTGCTGCAGAAAATATGGGAATTTTTTTCTTTTCAGAGTTTGCTAATTACCCCCAACAATAAATATGAGTTGCTCTTGTTATACTTGCAGAAAATATATGGCTTTGACTTCCAGCTGGGACACTCTGGAGATATGAGGGGAGTTTCAAAAAAATAATATTTTGAACAGCTAGAGAGAACAGCTACATGGCTTTTGAAATGAAAATACATAACATATTCTCTCTATATACATACTCTAAAAACACTTCGGGATCTATGGAAATACTGTTTCCACCCTACAGCTGATGGCATCCATAAATATCAGTCCAGCACTCTATGTTAATTATAATTTTAAATATGCAAATGTAATACCGGAGCTGACTGTCATTTCAAGCAATGCATGGTCATATTTTATTCCAGGTATACCTTTATATAATACATTTTCAGGAATTCTGTGAAGACCCCCCAACTGCTGGATGATAGAAGTTAAGAAGTTGTTATAGTGACCAAACCATGACAATAAGACCAATTACCTACATATAATCCCCAAGGAATGTTTGCAGTGCTGTTTTATGTTTGGCAGAACTGTATTAGGGAGAAGTTATAAGTGCTTGGAATTATGTTTGCATCCTAGACTGGATGTATTCTTAATAACATAAAGCATTTCTATTGGAAATCCTTTTAGAGTGGCTGTGGACTAATTTCTAACCCACCTGAGTGTGCTGGGGATATAGCACCCTCCCAGGTCCTGTCTAGGGCTTTGGTTGTGCCTGTGTTGCTTCCCAGCTCAATTTGCAAGTCCTGCTGGTCCTCCTGGAGCTTGCCTTCATCCTCCTTAGACCTCTGTAATTTTAATTATCCTGTATCATCAACAAAGATTCCACAATTGAGCCTCGGTGAAATCAGAAACTACAATGGCAATTAGAGGTTTTTTAATCATTTTGCATGTTTTATTGTTACATTGGGAAAGTATTGGGATCTAATTAAAAGAAAAGGAAATTGTTCACTTGCTTAGTATGTCATTTTTTTCTTTTAAAGTATGAATTTAAAGAAAAGCTTTATTATCTTTGATAGTTACAGTTATCTACCAACGAGGAATACAAAATATACCTGATGCAGAAATTCGGTGTCAAGAAATGCTTGAAAAAAGTATAATTACAGTGAGATTTAGAGGATTAGGAATTTTCTAGGTTTTTTTTCTAAATATGTATTTTTAGTTTTTCAGGGTCTTGGTCTATTCTTTGAACAGTTGTGAAAAACATGATTACTTTGGTAACAATTATCTGTATCCAGCTCTTTTTCAGCAGCTGGTAAACCTTGTTCTTGTACTGTAATGTGAAACATACAGTGTAATTTAATTTAGATGAAGTTCAACAACATACAAGAACTCAACAATTAAATTGTTTAGGACTACAACACATGGTTGGCCATAAAGAAAATCGCAGGGATGAGTCCCGGATTCAGGAGAGCAGTTTCATCTGAGTCAGGAGGAAACTGGCAGAATCAGGTCAGGCACACAGCGTGAAAGCAAAATTACACCAGATGCTTGTTGACAATGGCAGGGAACATTTCAGTCAGGATATTGCAATAAAGTCAAGATTATTGCAATAGGAGAGAGAGAGCAAACTCCACTCCCCTGACCTAATGGCAGGAGAGTAAGCAGGGGGTGAGCCAGGGAAAAGGTACTGCAGGAGCTTGGGCCATGTGATGGGCCATCAGTCTTGCTAACTTGCTCTATGGCAGTCAGTCTCCTACCTTCTAGCAGAGCCTGAGAGACAGAGCCCTATCTTTCTTCATGATTACATTTCAAAGGAGTGGTTCCCAAGTCCCCGAGAAAGACATGCCTGGGATGCAGAAGAGTTACATCTCAGAAGGAGAGAAAACAATTGCAACTTTCCTGCTTTTGTCTTCTCTAGTGTTTATTTTACCCGGTGGGTTTATGGGACATTTCTTTTTCCCCTTTACCATCATTCTAATGGGGGCCGTCAAGGGCAAAGACTGATTCTCTAAGACAAAGGAGGACAGGGACCTAGAATCAGGAAAGGCCTGTCTAAAGTTTAGTGAGCTGAGCAAGGTATTACCGCCTCCTGCATCTATAGGATCTTCTGAGGTGATGCTGAGGTTCTTTTCCCGAAAGGTGGGTGGATACACAGCTGTTCAACTTCTATATACATCATACATTTTCTTTAGTATGTAGTAGAGGCAGAAATGGTATTGAACACTACTTATTAGAAATAGTAGTATGCACAAAAGATGGAAATGATGTTTAATAGCACTGAATAAGGAGTATTAATAGCATTCAGTAGAAGCAGAAATGGCCATATGCTTTGCCCAGGATCCTTGTGGGGAGGGCCAACAGGGGCAGAGATTGCCGGATGCACAATGTGTTCCCCTGTGCTGGGTTTGCTGGATGTTTCTCTGTTGTTCTTACTGGCTGTACTCCATCTCTCTGAAATAAAGGACAACACTTTTACCCTTGATTTAGTGACTCAGGCAGGAGCATTAATTGTTTCTTCCTAATATCACAATAAACCCATATTCCCTAAGGCTACGTCACTCCCTAAAACTAAGTTAGCTACTTAGGGAAGATCATTCAACATCTCCAGGTCTCCAGGGTAACATTGCTGGCTTTATTGTTGCAAGTCGACAAATCACCTCCCATCTGTCTAGGGCTGACTGTGTTACTGCAACTGCACTGTCCTAGATAGTCCCCTCGTGGTCTGAAAGAATTAATGTGCTTCCCTAAGCATCCAACTTAATGCTAAGGAGGGCCTTCAGCATTGGAGAAAACCCGCCTGGCAAAGAAATTCTGGAATGTAGAATGCATGGGGCTTCTTCAGCTATGGTCATGGCTCTGTCCGGTGGCACATGGACAGTCCATCTAAGTCTCACTTAAAGAGCTTGGTGATATACACAGAGACAACTGGGAAGCTATGTTTTAGAGGAAATAAGCATCAAGGTCATGTGGCCAATCACAGGCATGACCAGTTTCATGCTGTGCACTCTCATTGCATAGCATCCACTGGAAAGTGAGCTGGGTTTGGGGGGCTGAGGAAAGGCTAAGGATACTTGAAACCGGGTATTGGGTGGCACTTTGCCATTTAAGCAGCTTTAGTGCACACACACCACATCCAGTGGTCACACACTATGACATGAGGGTCTCTCTTCTCTAAAGTTTCAGTGGTGTCAAAGCAGCAGCATGATCACTTTTGTTTCTGCCAAATTTACTCACAAATTGACTTAAAATCTCACTGTTGTGGCTGCCTCCTGAATCACTAAACACAGGCTTTATTAGGAAGGATTCTCTTCTTCCTATCAAAGCAGCTTTGTTCCTTGGGCATAAACAAAACTATCCCTTCTCTCTCTAAATTGGCCAGAGAGCCAATCTTGTATAAATAAGGACTTCTTAGCTTTGGCTTCAGATGTCAGCTCTTTCTCCTGAGGTTTATACCTACTTAAAATTCACATATTGCTCTTCAACTTCATATGTAGCTTCAGGCAAAAGTTTGAATTTCTGAAATGAAACCATGTGCCCAAAATAAGCTCAGGGGAAACAAAAATAAGGCAAATAAATGGAAAATCCTCCAAAATAAGCAAAAGCATTAAAATGATAATGCTCCAACTGTCTGAACTAGCTTCAGAATAATGTGCTCAAGATAAGCTTAAACTTGGGAGACACTCTCTTCTCATAAGCCTTAAAGTAAAAGCAGAATATTACCTTAGATGAAACTTCATTCTATATTATTTCTGTTGCCTGGATCCATCATTAGATATTTTAACTTATAGAGCCTTCACATCCATATTTTTTAATTTCCCATGTGATTCTAATGTGCAGTCAGGATTAAGAAACCCACATGAACAATATTTGGAAACTGTTCAAACAGTTGTTGCCTTCTCTCTTCCTCTCAGTATAAATTCTACCAAAGAATTCACCCCTTCCCAGACATACACACACATGCATGCAATGTGAGCACACACTCCAAATTTCATTCATTTGTCTAGTTTAAATTTTCCAAGTTTCATTCATTTATGTAGTCAAGTTGAATTTTGGCTTTGTGCAAGGAGCCAGTTTTAGCTTTGCCCAAGAAGTTCCCAGTCTCAATGTAGAAACAATATAAAGGGCATGGAAATGGGGACAACTCCTACCGTGGAGGGAAGGCAGATGAAAAGTGAGCAATTGTTGTTCTTATTTTTAAAAAGAATTAATTTCCAATTTTCTGGCAGTTCTAACCTTTCTTCACACTGACTTTAGGTATTGGATTGGCTCATTCATATGCAGGAGAAAAGATGTAAGAATGGACTCATACCTAACATTTTTGGTAATTGTACATTCTGGACTTCCACTTTCCACTGTGACTTTTGTTTATAGTTCAGAAATGTACGGCCTGAATAAATAGAAATAGTTCCTAAATAAGCCAAGTTTCCATGAAACTATGTGACCCTGCCTGTCCCCACCAGCCTGTCTTATTACCCATCTAAAAACAAGATTGACACGACTATGATTATCCTCTTGTTGGAAGGGACATTCATACTTACGTAGCCAACTACTGTGCTTTCAGGCAAACCAACCCCTGAACAATTCCAGGCAAATGAATATCAGCTTTTCAGAAAACACACCTTATAGAGAAGGTGAGCCCACAACTGCAATTAACAGGAAACAGCTGGTGCAATGGGGCAGTCCCCAAGGTAAACTCCCAAACCCTGAATGGAAGGGTTGACTCTTATATGCACACAAATGTGGCTACAGAGGAAATAACATTGAGTTTTAATAAGTCACCACTTGAAAGACATGAAAAGCTATAATGGACCACAGACAGGGAGCCATTTGGGAGTGTAGAAGAACAGAGAACCCTGGCATCCCACCCTGGATTGATCTAGGCCTCCCTTTTACTCCTGCTCCCAAAAAGGGAAAAATAGAGAGGTTAAAACATTTTTTCTAAAATGTGATCCTTTCTCTAGTGGTTCCTTTATTTATATTCAAGGGTGGGGAAAAAGTGGGTTTACAGTTGAGAGTACATAAAACACAGAGTTTATTCTTGTGTTATAAGTTGTTAATTATTGTATTACTAGAGGCCCAGTGCATGAAATTTGTGCACAGGGTGGGGGGTGTCCCTCAGCCCAGCCTGCACCCTCTCTAATCTGGGACCCCTCGAGGGATGTCCGACTGCTGGCTCAGTAACCCCGCCAGCAGTCAGATATCCCTCTCACAATCCAGGACTACTGTCTCCCAAACGTTCACCTGCCTGCCTGCCTGATTGCCCCTAACCACTTCTGCCTGCCAGCCTGATCACCCCCTAACCACTCCCCTGCCAGTCTGATCAATGCCTAACTGCTCCCCTGACAGCCCAATTGCCCCTAACTGTCCTTTCCTGCTAACTGCCCTCCCTCGCTGGCCTGGTCACCCCCAACTGCCCTCCCCTGCTGGCCTGGTCCCCCGCAACTGCCCTCCCCTGCCAGCCATCTTGTGGTGGCCATCTTGTGTCCACATGGGGGCAGCCATCTTTGACCACATGGGGGCAGCCATCTAGTGTGTTGGAGCGACTGTCAATTTGCATATTACTCTTTTATTAGATAGGATTTATTTGTATTACAACTATAAACCTACTTTTGTCTGCCCCTGTATATATGTGTGGTTATCATTCTACACAAAGGGGGCAAATGTACAGCTAAACATAGATTATGAGGAATTTCAGAATACAAGCTATGTTTAGGGGAGGAATATCATTAATATAGTTTCAAATGATTCATTGTAAATTATCTCAATTTTAAAATAGCCTCTATTAAGAACCCACTTTGGACCAAATATTATGCTAGGTGTCAAGGTGAAACAGGTAGAACGAAGCAAAACCCCTACTGAAAATGTACAATTAAAAAATACCCCCCCCCCAGAAGTTTGCAATGTACCCTGACAAGCTCTTCTATATATTCTGAAGCTACAATCCATCCTTCAGCAGACAGGGCCTCACACAGAGAACCTTTATCAGCCAAGTGCCAGGCTCTGTCCTTGGTGCTGAAAATGTTGAAAGCTCACCTCGGGTTACAAAAGACTATCAGAGCTAGCACCCATCATTTTACTTGATTTCTTTATTTTCAAAAATTGTGGTTTAATAAAACACATAACAAAATTTACCATCTTAACCATTTCTAAGGGCAAAGTTCAGTAGTCTTTAAGTATAGGCACATGGTTGTGCAACAGACCTCCAGAACATTTTCATCTTGCAAAGCTAAACTGTAAGCTCCTTAAACAAAAACCACTGATGGGAGATATCTAAATATTTAAATTCATAGAAACAGGAAGTAGAATGGTGCTTGCCAGGGATGGAGTCGAGGGGGGAAATGAGGAGTTGTTGCCTGACTTCTTTTTAAATCTCAGTCTTCCTTTGGCTTCTATTCTAAGTGTGTTGGCCACCTGTCACTACCTCTGAGGATAGACAAAGCTCTGGTTCTGAAGTGCTGTATCCTACCTGACAGTAAAGATGCTGCTCCTCTCTGTACCCAGGTTCTACCAGGTGGATCTGTCTTCCCCTGTTCTTCTTTATCTTTTATGCTTTATGCCCACTTGTAATCGCTCTGCAACTTAGTTGTTTGCTACTTTTCACAGGCCTGAGAACAGACCACCTCTTAAGTACTCATTATACACTTCTGCTCTCGATGATTGGACCTTTCCTGTTCCAGAATGCAGTTGACCTCATCTCTTTTTAACATCCTTTATGTAACTGCATAATATGCATCAATCCTTCCCAAAATTAATAGCCATAGCCACTATATTTTGAAAAGTGTTTAAAACCCACCTTTATATTCTGGGAAATAGGGAACAGTGAACTGAATTTAAACCAGAAACAATCTCAAAAATGTCCTGATCTCCTCTCCAATATGTGGGAATCTCAGTCTCAGCACATTGCTATTCATATATCACACAAATGTTCTGTAAATTATTACTGAAAAGTACATGCAAATTTAAATGCTCTCTAGACAATTCTAAACACCAGTTTCAATTCAAGATTTTACCTGCTTAAAGCATCTCTTTATAGTTTGACACTATAGCTCTAATATTTTGACGTGATATATATTCCATCAGCCTGATACATTGTCACCTCCCAGTGAGTCACAGTGTCACTAGCTCAGAATTAAACATGTTGCTAAACCACTTTACAACCCTTGCAAAGCACATAAAGGCTGTTTGACAATTACCCCCAGGAAGGCAAATAATCAGCAAACTCTGATTCCCTTATTATTAGCCATTATAAAATCATGCGCTGTGATAAATGTCCCTAACAAAGACATTGATTTTTACAAGACCTCCCAAGAGAAAAACACATATATTTGATATAAGAAACTCACAAGGGTCCCCTCCATTTTCCTCTGTGTCTTCAATTTGAGGGAGCTCCTCCTTTTGTGGTGTGCTGGCTTTCACCTGTCAAACTAAGGCTTTGATTACTGAGTTATGGGGAAAAAAACTGCCCATTCCCTTAACTATAATACCAAGGGATGTCTTACAAAAGAAAATAAATCCCTTTTTTTTTTGGCTGCTTTATAGTAAAAAGACCTTTTATAACCCAAACTCTTTTATTTCTCTTCCCGTTTTTCCCTTTCATCCTTTTTAATTGCTAGTTAGACAAAATAAGTAGGCACTTGGTTAGCACCATATCTGGGGAAGTCCCTAGTGTTTTTGTTTTGTTTCCTCATGTCATTGAGGTTACTGGGCCCATTGTTCTATTCTTACTTGAATTATCTTGCACAATCATTCTTCACCAGAATCCTTCTGGTAGGGCCACATAAACACTTACTTTGGATGCCCAAGCATAGTTTTCTAAATATATTCACAACCCCTGTGGTGACACAGGGGGAGTATATTTGACTTCTTGGCAGCATATTTGACTTCATAATTCATAAGGTGTTTTTCATGTTCTATGTGGTTAAAGAAAGGTTTCACTTGAGCTTTCAACAGAGACATGAAAACGGCCCATGGTAAACTTGTTATAATTTTAAAAAATTGAACCAACCAAACAAAAAGTCTTAGGTGACAGCACAGTGAAAATGAGAATACACAAGCCTTAAATCCATGGGGATCTGAGTTCAAATCTAACTTGGCCAACTGATAGCTTACTAGTTATGTTACCTTACGTGAGGAAACTAAGCTTCAGTATTCTAATCTACAAAGCAAGAGCTAAGTAGTAGCCAAACTTAGTGTCTTCAGTGACACTATGCTAAGTGCTTTGCATGTATTAATGCCTTGATCCTCATAACATTCCTGTTCTTATTGATATTTTATAGAAAAAAATGAAGTCACA
The DNA here is from genome assembly GCA_026230045.1 of Corynorhinus townsendii. Lineage (NCBI taxonomy): Eukaryota > Metazoa > Chordata > Mammalia > Chiroptera > Vespertilionidae > Corynorhinus > Corynorhinus townsendii. The sequence continues at coordinate 137,415,042 of JAPDVU010000004.1, forward strand.
TAACAGTTAAACAATATTCTCAAGGATACATGGCTAGTAGGTATCAGGAGCAGGATTTTGAACCTAGACAACTTGTCTCCAAAGTCTTTGGAAGCAAAGGTCCCTCTCTGAAATCCTTTATGTCATTATGCCTGGCAAACTGTTGATGTTCATAAGAGTTCATTCCCTCCTTAAAAACAGATAATTAATTCCCTCCTTATAAACAGTCTTGGCCAGTGTGTGTCAGTTGGTTGAGCATCGTCCCATGCACCAAGAAGTAGGCAGATTGATGGTCAGGATACATGCCGGGTTGCCAGCTCAATCCCCAGTAATGGGTGTGCAAGAGGCAGCTGAGCAATGTTTCTCTCTCTCCCTCTCCTTTTTTCTCTCTCTAAAATCAATAAAAATATATTTTTTAAAAACTCACAGATAATAACAGTCATTACAATCCTATATAATAAAGAGGTAATATGCAAATTGACCATCACTCCAACACACAAGATGGCTGCCCCCATGTGGTCAAAGATGGCCACCACAAGATGGCTGCCAGAGAGGGGCATTTGGGGGGAACCAGGCCTGCAGGGGAGGGCAGTTAGGGGCAACCAGGCCTGCAAGGGAGGGCAGTTGGGGGGATCAGGCCTGCAGGGGAGGGCAAGTAGGCCTGCAACCAGGCCTGCAGGGGAGGGCAGTTAGGGGTGACCAGGCCTGCAAGGGAGGGAAGTTGGGGGGACCAGGCCTGCAGGGGAGGGCAGTTAGGGGTGACTAAGCCTGCAGGGGAGGGCAGTTGGGGGGACCAGGCCTGCAGGGGAGGGCAGTTGGGGGGATCAGGCTTGCAGAGGAGGGCAATTAGGGGCAAGCAGGCCTGCAGGGGAGGGCAGTTGGGAGAGACAAGGCATGGAGGGGAGGGCAATTGGGGGGCACCAGGCCTGCAGGGGAGGGCAGTTAGGGGTGACCAGGCCTGCAAGGGAGGGCAGTTGGGGGGGACCAGGCCTGCAGGGGAGGGCAGTTAGGGGCAACCAGGCTGACAAGGAAGGGCAGTTAGGGGTGACTGGGCCAGCAGGAAAGGGCAGTTGGGGGCAACCAGGCCTGCAGGGGAGGGCAGTTAGGGGCAATTGGGCCGGCAGGGTAGCAGTTAGGCATCGATCAGGCTGGCAGGGGAGTGGTTAGGGGGTGATCAGGCTGGCAGGCAGAAGCGGTTAGGGGCAATCAGACAGGCAGGCAGGTGAGCATTTGGGAGCCAGTAGTCCTAGATTGTGAGAGGGATGTCCCAGATTGGAAAGGGTACAGGCTGGGCTGAGGGACACACACACACCCCGTGCATGAATTTCATGCACTGGGCCTCTAGTATAGGAATAATATTCTTATTATCATTTAATATGCCTTCAAAATATATTTACAAAGGTGCAGAAGTATAATCAAAAACAATTGTAAAACGCCTTTTATTGAGGCGTTTAAAATGCATTATCTTATTGAATATTCACTACCATACTTCTAAGTGGGTATTATTGTCATACCTATATTATGGACAAGGAAGCTGAAATTTATAGCCATAGGTTTAATAAGTGATAGATATAAAAACCCATGCTAATCTAACTACTGCACCATACTCTGTCACAGACTATCAGAAAGATAATGGCTTAGTCTATTTACTCAGGCTTCTGCAACATCTTATTAATTAGGAGGTCACCAGGAATGTTCCCTCTACCTTCTGTACAGCAATGTCCCCTTGTTCTATAACTACCATAGTAAGATGTAACCATAGAGTAATATGACTGATTTTTTTAAGTGTATCATTGGTGTCCCACAGAACAAATTTTTTATGGAAAGTTTAAAGAATCAGGAAGTAGTCTCTAAATTAGATATTAGTTTGGTAAGTAAAGTCAGTTAATTTTCCCCTTAAGAGCATGTTATTATATTACATAAATATTAACTCAGTACCTTCTAGTGCATAAAGATAATTTATTAGGTTTTATGAATTGTATGGGTTATATAAGATATGCTCTCTCCTAGTCAGGATAAAGGAAGGTTGTGAGTTAAGCACTTGTGTGCTAAATAATATATCAGAATAGTATGTTGAATAAAAAGGAATTGTACAATTCCAATAATACTTCCTTTAAGAAATTCTGATGAAAGCATCCTTGTAGACTGGCATTATCTTTGAAGACAATGTAGAAGATGTGAGGCTTGATTTGAAAGGAGAGAAACATCAGAAAGATATTTAAGAGACAGTGAAGAGATGAACCTGATTGAACCAAAATATTCATGTTCTGGAAAATGGGAAATGATTTTAGAAGCTGGTTGAGAAGAAATTTTTTCATGTATGTAAGAATTTGCTTCTTCTAATTAGAAATTTTCTCAATTTCTATCTGTTGAACTTATTCACTTATTATGTTTTATTACCATGGGCATATCCAGAATTATACCTGATTTCCAGCTTTCTAGTTGCAACCATCCCTTTCTCTACTCCAGAAAGCATATTGCATAGATGAGTAAGAAAGAACAGTGACACTATGATAGAGATAACTGCTCTGATTTATTAAAGTTGATAAATGGAGGCCTTATTAGTAATCAATGTCTTGTGGATCATATCACCACCAAGCAAGCCAACATATCACTTCACCAGACCCCTGGAGACAGGAGAGCCAGGAAGCATAAGGCTAGATAGGAGGAGGGGTGAGGGGCCATAGTTGCCACAGTGGAATAGGAAGAAAATAAAATGATTCAAGAAATATTTTAAAGGAAGAAGAAATTTCAACAAATATTTATTGAGTGACTAGCATGTTTATGAAACCATAATAAACATTACAGGGACTGCATAGAAGGGGAAATAAAATAATCACACAATAAAAAATAGCAGTAATGCAAGCCCAGCCATATCTAATAGCCCAGCAGATAAACAGTTCACATGTTATAGGATACAGAAATGAGATGATCCAATTTCTCACAAAGTAGGTAAAATATGTTTAATACTGTTGTACTCATGAAATATTAACCATAAAAATAATAATATTTCATTATTTTAAATTTTATTGGAGTGACATTAGTCTATATGAACATATAGGTTACATGTGTGGATTGCTAATTCACAAAATCTGTTTATAGGACCATGTGCCCACCACCCAAAGTCATATCTTCTCCTGTCACCTCATATTAGGACCCTTTTCTCCCTCTGCCCCCCTCCCTCCAGCAACCACCACACTGCTGTTTGTGTACATAAGTTTTGGTTTTATATTTCACATATGAGTTAAGTCATATAGTTCTTAGCTTTCTCTGTTTGACTTATTTCACTTTGCATAATGTTCTCAAGGTCCATCCATGTAGCTGTAAATGATGCTATTTCATCCTTTCTTATGGCCGTGTAGTACTCCATTGTGTGTATATATATACCACATCTTCTTTATCTAGTCTTCTATCATAGGGCTCTTTGGCTGTTTCCAACTCTTGGCCACCGTGAATAATGCTGCAATGAACATAGGAGTGTATATATCTGAAAAACTCGAAATTATTTATAAAAATAATAATTTTTATGAATAACAATGATATACTGTCTGAAATAGTTTATATGTAAAAATATATAAGTAATTATGGAATAAATTGTGATCAAAATAGATATATTAGTGGGCAAGATACTCTCTCCTCTAATACTGTGATTCATTATTAGTATTAAACATAGTGCCTGATTTTTAATTAACCAAAGGACATGCAAAATCTGTATTACCACTGACCATTTGTAATACATGGTATTATATATAAAACAATATACTATACATCTAATTATAGTCAATAGGCAATTTACAGGCTATAATACCTTTATATTATAACATTTGCCTTGGTATAGTTTGATATACTATTCTAATTTCCCATTCAACCCTGTTTTACCCTCAGATGTCCTAAGCTCTTGACATAGTTCTTTCTATCTGGTTTCCTAGTTGGACTTGCCACTGTTCCTCTCTGTCCACGTGGCATCCAAGCTAGTTCAGGTAGTCCCATTATTGCCTGGAATTCCAGTTCTTAAACCTCTGCACAATTTAATCCCTACAGGCCATGCAGTACAAGAACCAATTCCAGTAACAAAACTTCTTCTGACTCCTGTTTCAAATCTTCTTCCTCTCCTTCCTTCTCCCTTACTGATTTATTTTGTTTGTTAGGGACCAGTGGATGGCTGTCTGCTGGGCAGCTTTCAGGACCAACCTGTGTTTTTCTTTTCTGATTTTCAAATTTAGATTTATGCTTATGAAACATTGCATTTAAGTATGATTCTTCTTATCTTGGCCAACCTAAGTGCAGTAAAAGGGGCTATTTCGTATTTCATCACATACTTTAACATTAATAATTTTTAATTAATTAGTATTTATAAATTTGAATCAAAATTTAGAAAAGACTTATTCTAATTATATAATTTATCTGGAGTAATTTTATACTTTGTATTAATATAAATCAGCTGCTTCTTTTTCAACTTGTAATTTCCAAATATAGAAGAAGATTATTTGACTTTGGGTGGTGGGCAGACAATTCAATACACAGATCATGTATCATAGAAATCTACACTTGAAACCTATGTAATTTTATTAACCAATGTCACCTCTTTAAGTTTTATTTTTAAAAAAGTAGAGTAGCCCTGACAGGTTTGGCTCAGTGGATAGAGCGTCGGCCTGCAGACTGAAAGGTCCCAGGTTTGATTCCGGTCAAGGGCATGTACCTTGGTTGCGGGCACATCCCCTGTGCAGGAGGCAGCTGATCGATGTTTCTCTCTCATGGATGTTTCTAACTCTCCCTCTCCCTTCCTCTCTGTAAAAAATCAATAAAGTATTTTTTAAAAATATATATTTAAAAAGGAAGAGTATTGTTTGTTTTTACATTTGTGAAACTGAATTGTCTATTCTAAAATAATATGTAGTGGTTTTCATCTTGGGAGTATAAGAGCCTTTACAAAATAATTGTGCCAATCTTCACAGTACAAGTAGTGTAAAAGTGCCAATACAAGTATAATACAAGTGTCCAAGGACAAAACAAGTAGTGTAGTACCAATTCTTTATCCAGAATAGCTGTTAACCATGGCACTTGGTGAATTGGAAATAGACCTAAATGATGCTTTTCCTTGGGCCTCACATTACCTACATGAAACCAGACTGTCTCTCTCAGATTCTCCTTTTCTTCTGATTCTTCAGTTCGTGTAACATGATAACTGTTTTCCATTGCTCATACGTTACATTTGGTTCTCATTGTTCGCGGGAGTTATGTTTTATAGAGTTACTGCAAACACTGAATTAGTGAATACTGAACCATTGCTCCTAGTAGAATTACAGGTGTAGGTCCCTATGACCCTCCATCCCAATGTTTTTATCAATTCATACACATGTTGTTTTATGAGTACTTCTATTTTAAGGCACTTTATTTATCTTTATTCATTAACATCAAACTCATGGCCAGTAGCTCTCATTCATGCCCGAATGAAACACATGTATTTTCTCTTGCACTTAGGAACAGTAAAGAGAGCCCAGCACTAGGTATGTGGGCCATTTAAACAGCAACAAAAATGTAAAACGTGACACTAAGTAGACTGTGAAAAGGATATTTGTTTGTGGTATGAGATGTGAAGCAAGAAGGCTGAGCACTGCTTTGTTCAGCCTCTAGGAATGAGCACATTCACCATTCACATGTCCATGAACAGTCAGCAACACTGTGCACTGATTTAGGAGTTACCAATAAATTTTAGCAAATAGGCAAATTTGCATATGAAATCCACTAATAATGAAGAGCAACTGTATCATCTTTTAAACAAAAGTAAAAGCCACAATTCAACTTGGGGTTTGCAGTATAAAGCAATGGACACTTATGAGCTATGAGCTGGGCGCCCTACATTTAATAACATATTGACCAGGGACCTGGAGAGTGTGCTTTGAAGTGATTTGCCTTCACTTAGGACAAACATCATTTCTGTATAAAGTTGGCCTGCATTCTTTTCTTGATATGTGACCAATTTATAGTGTATAACACTCGGCAGCAAACATAAACAAAATTGAGAGCATTTATGTCTGGCAGAATTTAGTTGTTAAATAGCTGTTCAGTAGACGCACAGTATGTTTTCATTGTCTGGTTATGATTTTTATTAGGATTGCCATTGAAATGAAAGTACAGATTTTGCACTAGCTAATGTTAAAGTGAAATACAAAGCTATTATAATTAAACCAGTACATAACTAGTGCAAGAAAAGACAGAAGGGTCACTGATTAGAATGTCAAAATACCAGTTGCATAAGAATTCATATATACTAAAGCTGGCCATTGAAATTAATGGGAAAAGAAGACAAATCATGCTAAGGAAATTATATGACTATTGTTTTGAAAAATTAAGGTTCTACCTCACATTATATGCTAAAATAAATTCCAAGGAATTAAAGAATTCAAAAAATCACAGTAGTTGGGCGTCAGCCTATGAACCAGGAGGTCACGGTTCGATTCTTAGTCAGGGCACATGTCTGGATTGCAGGCTGGATCCCCAGAGGAGGGTATGCAGGAAGCAACCGATTGATGATTCTCTCTCATCATTGATGTTTCTATCTCTCTCTCTCCTTCTCCCTTCCTCTAAGAAATCAATTAAAAAATATATATTTTTAAAAACGATACTAAAAAAAATAGTGTTTTTCTAATCTGTAAATGAAAAATCCCTTATACACATAAAGACAATTTGATAAATATGACTATATAGCAATTAAAATTTCATGCAAGTAAAAAGATCAGCAAATTAATACAAAAGAACAAACTGAAAAAAAATCTGTTGACATAAAAGTCATATATGCAATATATTTTTAAAACTTTTAAAAATAAACAAGAAAAAGTAAAAGATAATGAATGACCAGGTTATAAAGGAAGATCCAGAATTGTTCAATGTATAAAAATAATTAGTTATTTCCAATCTAAGAAATATAAAAATAAGAATATTTTATCATCTCTTAAATTGGTAACTTTTTGTTGTTGTTGTTTAGTGAGAGGACATTTTTGATAAGCAATTTTGTAAAATAGATCACTATTTTTAACATCTTTATAGTACTTGAACAGAGATTTTTTTTACTTCTAAAATCATATCCCAGGGAAAGAATTATAAACAAGTTTTTTATAGATTGTTCATCTAAAACTTACATGTAATTGTGAAAAATGATTCAACATCTATCCCCCCAAAAATAAAAAAATAATTAAATACATTTAAGTCCAGACTGTAAAGGTATTTCCTTAAAATGAATCTCCTAAAAATGTTTTTGAAGACTAAATATTTACACGGATACATGATAATAGCATAGTTTTAATAAATTGTCATAGCAGAAAACTGATACAATATTAGCCCAATATTTGTAAAAATACAAATTTACATGAAGCTGAGGAAAAATAATAAAAATGTTAATAGATTATTTCTTGTCAGTGAGTATAGGAGAAATATGTATTTTCTTTATAGCTTTCTGTATTCTAAATATAACAAAATATACATTATTCATATACTTTAAAATGTATATCTTAACTATCCCTTTTCATTTAATTTGCAATTTGGCCTTGTTTAAATCACCAGAGTTAAGTTTCTCAAAATGGTCACACTGAATATTTAACATTCTTTATGTTAATATATTTTTAAATCTTAAATTTTTTCTACTAATATTGTGTATTTTTAAATATTGGCTTATCTCAGCTGTGGCTGTGCCTATTCAAACCCAAAATTTCTGCCAGTTTTATAAAAAGTAGAACTCATTATCTGTATTTTTATTGTAGGATGAATAAATGTTCTGACTGCACTTCATCTGTTTTAGCTAAAGATACGTGACAGAAAAGGGGCCTGATTAAATGACCAATAAATGCAGGAGAAAACCTGGGATGTTTTTGTTTTTATTATTACTTTTTATAACCATTCTGCTTGTGAATTATTTATAACTAGGGGCCCGGTGCACAGATTCATGCACCAGTGGGGTCTCTCAGCCTCTGTCCTCTCACAATCCGGGACCCATCAGGGGATGTTGGACTGCCAATTTCAGCCTATCCCTGCAGGCCAGGCTGAGGAATCCCACCTGTGCACGAATCCATGCAATGGGCCTCTAGTATGCATATAAGATCTTTAGTTAATCTCTTTCCGCCCTCTTGCCTCCCCTCTTCCCTTTGAGATTCATCAGTCTGTTCCATGTTTCCATGCTTTGCGTTGAGCATCTGCCCCCTGTTGGTCAGTGCATGTCATAGTTACCGGTCAAACAGTCAGATGGTCACTTAGGCTTTTATGTATATAGACTAGAGGCCCAGTGCATGAAATTTGTGCACTGGGGAGGCAGTCCCTCAGCCCAGCCTGCACCCTCTTGCAGCCAGGACCCTTCAGGGGATGTCCATCTGCTGGCTTAGACCCATTCCCCAGGGAAACGGGCCTAAGATGACAGCTGGAAATCCCTCTTGCAGTCCGGAACCCCTTGTTCCTTACCACCTGCCTGCTCACTGGTCCTTACCACTACTGAGAAACTTGGACTCCTTCCTCTGCGGTCACACAACTGTCACACGCCAGGCAGTCACTCAGAAATATCTTGGCATCGACCAACTTGTGGAATTCTCCCTTCTCTCCATTCTGCTGAGCTGGACTCCAGACATTGCGGCATTCTCTTGGTCATCGTTTCTTTGTTTGTTTGTTTGTTTGTTTGTTTCCAAAATGTTACAAAGTTTATATGAATATAACATACAAAGATGCAGCCTCCTTTGCAGGAACAGGGTAGGAAGGGGTGGTTAAGTAAGGCACACGGAGCTGCAGCAAGCATCAGCTGTGGGGAGGGCCAAGGGGGAGAGGAGATTGGCACTGGGGCCAAGGCCCTGGAGCCGTTGCTGGGAAAGTAGGGATCCCCTCTGAGTGCCACGTTCTGAGGCTGAACTAATTGGTCAAGCTGAGGCAGAGGTGGGTGGCCATATCAGCCATTTTTGGTGCTGTTTACCCTTTCCCACCCCAGCTCTGTTGTAAGATCCCAGAGCCCTGGATTCCAAAGGCCCCATCCAGAGCAGAGGCCCTGGAAGGGGGTGAGAGGAAGTGAGTAGGGCAAGTTTGAAAGCCGATATGCCTGTGTGCTGAGGGATGACCGGAGACAGTGGTGAGAGGTAGGAGGGGAAGGGCTATCATACATACCCTTCTGTGGGGGCCACAGGTGGAGGCCAGGGGAGTAGGGTAAGGATGGGGCACCATGGCCCCAGCCTCTTAAGCATCTCTGTCTGTCCTCTGCAGTGTATATGGAGAAAAGGGCTGCCTCTGAGGAGGGGCCAGGCCAGGCCACGTGACCATCTTGAGTTCTGGCTAAGGTGATAGTCCTCACCTTGAGATGCCATCTAACTGGTGATGGCAGAGGGCCCAGTGCCTCCTCGATTCTCAAAAAACATGTAGTCAATGAGGAATGTGGCTCCCAGCAGTACAGCCTTCACTCTCATGTCCAGATCCAGCAGGAACTACAAGCCAAAGTCATCTGCATCCATGAGGGGTTCTTGGAGCAGCCCTCCTCCCCGCACCCCCCCCACACACACACACACACACACATACTGCTTGCTGATGCAGCCCACACTGTGGGACTCATTCGGAGTCTTCACCTCAAAGTTGGTGTCTGTGCCACAGCCATAGGTCCAGCAGGGCCCCATCACTCACAGGATCTTATGGCGATCGGCATCTTGAATAGAGAACTTGGGAGGAAGGGATGCCAGGTCTGCAGCACATGGCCAATGGTGGTGTCTGGTGGCAAATGTACTTCCATCTCTCGGTCCCCAGAGTCCATCAGATGGACATGAAGGGGTCAGCAGGCCCCACAGCACAGATGTGCACAACAGATGCTCTCACCTGACCCAGGGGCTTACCAGTCCCTGAGCGCAATTCATACCAGTTACTTGTCTCCCAGCCTAGGAGCGTTTCCACTTGTGCAGCCCTCTGGTAAATCAGAATCTGATCAGTCAGCACCAAGAATTCAAGGCCAGAAGGCACCCTGGGCAGTGGCAAGAGTGGGGCATCAGGCCCCAGGGCACTGGGGCCAGGCGAGGGGAAGAGAGCGAAGCCGGGCGCAGAGGCAGGCACATGGGCACATGGGCAGGCACTGGTGCTGGTCTGGGCCCAGGATGTTGCACCTGCTCCGGGTACCCAGTGGTCACAGAGTAAGGAGGAGGGGGCGAAGGGGTGTAGCCTGTGGGGGGCAAGTATTCTGCCATAGGAAAGGGATGAGGGTTCATGGGTTGTCATTATACCAGAAGCTTAGTTCTAGAAGTGGAGGCAAGCTCGGGGACAGCCTGACAGACACAAAGATAAACAGGCAAACACGGAGAGGCGGCTGTACCAGGGTCTCTTGGGTGGCACCTCTGACTTGGGGAGAAACCGAAAGTGTCAGCAGGCGGGGCAGAATACCTGGGAACCTAGATTCCCTCTGGGATTTGCAAAACCTCCCCCTCCCTTTTCCTCCCATTCTCTGAGGAGACGGCTGTTGGCAGACAGCAGGACAGATGGATCCACAATCAGACCAATGGCCCAACCTCCAGGGAGGTTTCCTGACCCCTCTGCGAACCCCACTCACCTGAAGCCCCTAAAATATCCAGTGTTCCCAGCATTCAGAGGATCCTGAGAGTTTGTGGAGGCAGGCCCTTGGTCATCAGTTTTTATTTTTTTTACTACTTTTCTTTCATATGCAGTGATCACACTTCATCTGGAGCAGGGCGGGCTCAAGTGACCTGGAGGAAGCATGGGAGAGCAATCACCGCTGGTCGCCCTTGGCGCTGCTAGCAGTATCCTTTATTCCTTGTGTAGAGTCTAGGGAGGGGAAGCGGCCGCATTGCCTGAGGCCAAGTTCCAGGAGGCCAGCAGCGCTGTTGGGATCATGCCGGAAGCGCTGGTCCCTTGGTGCCTGGCCTGTCCTCTTGAGATTGAACCCAGAGGACTACTAAGGGAGCCAGTCCCCAGTTCTGCCCCGCCTCTGCCACTGATTGATTGGAGTCTGAGGACTGGGAGGAGGGACCAAGAGGTCTGCCTTTCAGCTGCTTGCCAGTCACCGCTGCCACTCATTGATCAGCTCCCACTCCCTCAGCTCCCTAGCCTGGTGTTTGGGCGAGCCGTCAGTCGTTTTGGATGTTATGGACCCTGGGTTTTTATATATTAGGATAGTGCTGTAAAGAATGTTTGGAATCAAGTCTTCGGTCTTGCTTCCAAAGGAAGGGTTTCGTTTTTATCATTCCAAACTAGAGGCCCAGTACACAAAATTCATGCATGGGGCGGGTGTGTCCCACAGCCCAGCCTGCACCCTCTCCAATCTGGGACCCCTCGAGGGATGTCCGACTGCCAAGTAGGATCAGGCCTAAATGGGCAGTCGGACATTCCTCTCACAATCCAGGACTGCTGGCTCCCAACTGTTCACCTGCTTTCCTGATTGCCCTTAACCGCTTCTGTCTGCCAGCCTGATCACCCCCTAACCACTCCCCTGACAGCCTGATTGATGCCTAACTGCTCCCCTGCCAGCCTGTTTGCCCCTAACTGCCCTCCCCTGCAGGCCTGGTCTCCCCCAACTGCTCTCCCCTGCAGGCCTGGGTCTCCCCCATCTGCCCTTCCCTGCAGGCCTGGTCTCCCCAACTTCCCTCCTCTGCAGGCTTGATCGCCCCCAACTGGCCTCCCTTGCAGGCTTGGTCCCTCCCATCTGCCCTCCCCTGCTGGCCGGATCACCCACAACTGCCCTCCCTTGCAGGCCTGGTCCCTCCCAACTGCCCTCCCCTGCTGGCCATCTTGTGGTGGCCATCTTGTGTCCACATGGGGGCAGCCATCTTGTGTGTTGGAGTGATGGTCAATTTGCATATTACTCTTTTATTAGATAGGATGTTATGACTATGTTAGGATTATAGGATGAAAGATAAATGTTTTGGATTTATCAGATAATTATGGGAACAATTATGAATTTTCTTTAAAAATGGTGTAAGGCTAACCTAGCCTGTTTTGCTCAGTGGATAGAGCATCGGCCTGTGGACTGAAAGGTCCCAGGTTCAATTCCAGTCAAGGGCATGTACCTTGGTTGCGGGCATATCCCCAGTAGGAGGTGTGCAGGAGGCAGCTGATCGATGTTTCTCTCTCATCGATGTTTCTAACTCTCTATCCCTCTCCCTTCCTCTCTGTAAAAAAATCAATAAAATATTTTTTAAAAAGAAGCTTTTAAAAATGGTGTAAGGCTAAAAAAAATAAAATAAAAATGGTGTAAGGCTAAAATATGTAGGCATTGCAAATGTTGTCCTCTTGCTGCCCTGTTTTGTGTCATTGCAGCAGGAAGGGCTGAGCCAGGAGGCAGGAGGGCTGGACGGGAGTCTTCAGTTTCTCCTATTAGTGCTGGAACTGTGGACAGTTTCTCTGAGACAGAGCCTACTTGTCAGTGAAACAAAAGTCAACAGACGTGTATTTAGTAATCACAGAATAGGCCATGACTGCCTCTGCTTAAAGAATTCATCAAGACTTCTCTCACTGGCTTTTTTTGATGAAACTGGATAATAAAGAAACTAGAATTTTATTCTAAGAAGGAAACTGGAGTGCCAGGCATTTTGAGTTGCTGATAGATGATGTGCATGGAAGCTTTAGCAAACACTGGCAAATTTTTGAAAAATGGTTGTGCATTCCCTAACTACAACTTTGCTAGAGTAGAGAAACCAACCCTCTTCCTTTAGGAAATGGCCATGGATCCACTCTAGGATAAATCCACATGGTCACAAAGCTCTGTACCTCTGTGCTGATCATACTCTGAGAAAGCTCTCAAAAGCAGGTCCCACAAATTGCAAACCGTGGACAGAAATAAACAATATCAATAAACTCTCAATTAATTTGTGGTTTTGAGCCATCTAGAGTCCTGGTAAGCCTGCCAACGTGTATCAAGTGCTAAATGTGCTCCCAAGTAAATAAATGAATGGACATCTATTATGGCCTTGCTGAAGCTAAAGCACCTAGATGTTGTAAGCTATCTGACAAAGGTAATTTTTTGAAATTTTAATATTCATTTAAATATTCTTCCTGATGGTAATTGATTGTTAGCTTTTGAAGCCACTTTGATCCTCTCCAATAGCTTCTAGAAAGTTATCATCCTATTTCCTAAGTCAGGAGGCTATGCGTCCATGCCATCTAAAGGAGAGATCACATCCTAGTCGGGTAGCTCAGTTGGTAAGAGTGTGGTTTTGGGTTCAATCCCTGGTCAGGACACTTACAAAAATAAACCAATGTCCTAACCAGTTTGGCTCAGTGGATAGAGCATCGGCCTGCGGACTCAAGGGTCCCAGGTTCAATTCCAGTCAAGGGCATATACCTTGGTTGTGGGCACATACCCAGTAGGGAGTGTGCAGGAGGAGGCTGATTGATGTTTCTCTCTCATTGATGTTTCTAACTCTCTATCCCTCTTCCTTCCTCTCTGTAAAAAATCAAAAAAAAACATTAAAAAATAATAAACCAGTGAATGCATAAATAAGTGGAACAACAAATCAATGTTTCTCTCTCTCTAAAAAAATCAATAATAATAGATAAAAAACATTTTAAAATAATAATAAAAATAAAAGTAGAGGTCATAACATGGTAGATAAGCCAGATTTCCTGCATTAAGGTATAGTTTTGTCACTTAACCACATTTTGACCTCCAGCAAGCTTTTTATTATACCCTTCAATGTCCTCATCTGGGAAGACAGTAATGATAGCACATATCTTCCAAGATAGCAGACACCTACTACACTGCCAGGTGAGACCTTAATGTCAGTAACATCTATTTTTATAAAAACAGAGTATAAATTATAATTCCATTTTATACCATTCAAAACTGTTTTCAATCTACAAAAAGACTGCTTTGTCCAAACTTTCAATTCTTGCAGTTATTCTGTTGCAGTTAAACAAATGCATCTTTAAAGAGGAGTCCATGAGTGTCTTTACTCTTATCATCCCCATCACCATCTTCCAAACAAGAATGAGAAGCAGTTCCTCAGATTTAGGTCACCTTGTTTTCATAAAGTAGCCTTGATAACCCAGCTACAGCTAATTAAACCTGGGCTCACAGGTCCATTCCTTAGGCTGCTCTGTGTGTTTTTGTCTTCACATGAGAATTCTGCCTAAAAGTACGTTCTGTACTAACCCAACCCAACCCTTCCTCAGTGACTTCAGACAAAGACATGTAGCCTGGATAGCATTCTATGGTATATACAGTTCTCTTGCAAATTTTAGTAGACTCACAGGGAGAGAATGAGAGAACAGAATTGAACCATTGTGGGGAATTCCTTCTGTCATTCCACTTGTGGGATTTTCCAACCGTTTTGTGTTTCCATAAGCTAGCTTGATATAGTTGGTTCCCAGGATGTTTCTATCTAAAAGTCAAATATGTAGTAGCTTCATTTTGGAAATTCAAATATGTAGTAGCTTCATTTTGAAAATTATCGTAAGATTCTTTGACCTCTCAATGTGCGTTTCTCTTAGACCATAGCTTTAAATGGCAATGATGTTGCATTTTTAACAGTAGAAACCATTTACATATGCAGTAACACTTGGAGTGCTCTCCCCCAGTGGGGGTACACTCCCTGATATTCTAAGAAAACCCAGAGTATCTTATCTGCTAACCTGACACAGTGTTCTTCTGCAAGATGCCCCCCCAAATGAAGATGGGACAGAGACAAGATCTGTGATTCTTCTCTTTGCCTCCTAGGGAGTAAGCTTTCTGCCAAGCTGAGTGTGGTTCTCATATTTTTGTACAATGTGGGTCCTAAACAGAAAATAGCCTACTATCCATCCAAAGATACAGTTTTGTGTTAAAGTTTGATTATTTGTGTTGGAGTTCTTGAGAGAAAATGGAATGTGGTGCTTTCAGGGTGATTTAAGAGCTCTCCTATGCAATTTTGGCTTTTCTCAATTTTCCAATTTTGCACCAACTTTATTTTTTTAAATAAATCTTCATTGTTTCGATTATTACAATTGTTACTCATTTTCCCCCCATAGCTCCCCTCCACCAGGTTCCCACCTCACCTTCTGCCCTTACCCCCCCCCCCACTGTTCTCATCCATAGATGTATGATTTTTGTCCAGTCTCTTCGCGCACCCCCCATACCCTTTTCCCCCTGAGAATTGCCAACTTTAGAACCTGTTCCTCATGTAAGCTTTGAATCCACTATAATGAAAAGCTCAAGCTTTATAGCCATACTGCCCTAGGTTTGAATCCTGCTTGCATCTCTTGCCCATGTGACTTTGGGAAAGTTGCTCAGCTTTTCTGGTTCTGCATTTTCTCCTCGGTGTGTGATTGCTGTGAGCATCACAGAGCTCTCAGCACAGTATCTCCTATGCAGTAAGAACCACTGTGGTTGTTAACATTGTGAGCAGTGAAGAGATTCACAGACCACAGGCATAAGCCCAGAGGCAATATTTCTCATACAGAAGCAGATGCCATAAGGTGGTGAACTGGGGACATGATCAGTAGCTGAGAGCTGCTGGGTATTCCAGGTCTCCATGGAGACTAATTGTTCAGTAGTCAGCTTGTGGATATGCATGAGCAGGAAACAGACTACTCAAGAAAACTAACTTTTGACAATTCTGGTTTCAAAACTGACATGGCCTGGCTGAAGTGTCTGGGTTGGTTGAACATAGTCCTGTGCACTGAAAGGTTGCCAGTTCCTCACCAGGGCACATGCCTGGGTTGTGGGTTTGATCCCCAGTTGAGGAGTATATGGTAGGCAACCAATCTATGTTTCTCTCTCTCTCTCTCTCTCTCTCTCTCTCTCTCTCTCTCTCTCTCTCTCTCTCTCTCTCTCTCTCTCTCTCTCTCTCCCCTTTCCTCCCTCCCTCCCCCTACCAACCCCCCTCTTCTCTCTAAGCATGTCCTTGGGTGATGATTCAAAAAACAGATCCTAACATTGTTAAGAGGACTCCAGGTAAAATAGCACGTCCCTTTAACCTGGAATATTATGAGATTTAAATATCTTTATGAACGTGAAGTGACTTGGAAATGATAGAGCCCCATATTAATGTAAGATTGTAGCCGACTATAAATATTAACAGCATTTTAAGTCAGAGCTTAATGAAATAGAATTTGAAGAAAAGAATAGAATTCAAAGGATCAGCATAGTCAAATTTACTTCCTTGAAAACAGATAAACTTCTAACATAGTTGGTTCAGGGAAAAGGAGATCAGCACAAATAAATAATATGGCAAATGAAAATGGGAAATAATTATAGGCAGCAGACATATTAATGATAATAAAAGAATACCATGAACAAATATTTCTGATACATTTGGAAACAGACAAAATGAACAAATTTCTAGTATTGTATATGTGTGTTAGAAAACTATTTCTGTCTTGGTTTTTTAAAGATATTTTCATTAGACATAGAATTCTAGGTTGATAATTTATTTTTTTCCTTTTTCTACTTTAAAAAAATATTGCTCCGCTATTTTCTGGCTTGCATTGTTTCCTACAAGAGATTGGTTATCATTCATATCTTTGTTCCTTCCTTTGCAGTTGTATCCTTTGTCTATGTAAATTTCCTTTATAAATGTGGATTCCTTTAGGAAAGGGTAACTTCTGCTCCGACTTTAGGACTTCTTCTGTGTTTGTAATTTCTCAAAATAACCCTATGAAAAAGAGGCCTATTTGGGGATGGCATATTCTGCTGCCCTTCAGCCACCTGAGGTCCACTGTCCAAAAACTGCTTTTCCCCCCATTTTTTAGTTGTTTCAGACAAAGTAAATCAGGTCCCTTTCTCTTCATCTTGGCTGAAAGCAGTTTTTAAATTTTTCTATTTTAAAATGTTGTCACCTAATTAAAATGTGAAGTTTTGTAAGGACTTAATAAGTATATGCATATGCTCTGAAGACTTTCCTGGGTATCAGTTTAGAACCTCAGTCTTAAGAGTTAACTTGGAACTAATACTCTTATTAGAGACAGGGAAGAAAAAGGTGACGTTTCTATGGTCTAAGAAATCCTAATAGGTGACTTCTGAAGAAGATGAGAAAGAAGGTATAATGGTTACAGAAAGACAAGTACCATATGTTCTCACTTATATATGGAATCTAATGAACAAGATAAACTGACAGAATAAAAACAGAGGCATGAATACATGGAACAAGTGGAGGATTAGGGAACTGGATGAAAGAAGGTGAAGGGATTAACCAAAAAGCATATATGCATAATATATAGACACGGACAAGAGTATGGTGATAGCCAGAGGGAAAGGGACATATGGGGGTTGGTGGGGGTGGGCAAAAGAGGAGGGGGATGGGGATGGAAAGAGACTCTGCTTGGGGTGATGAGTGCACAGGGCAGTGTGCAGATGTTTTATTGAGTTGCACACTTGAAACTTATATGGTTTTGTGAACCAATGTCACCTCAATCAATTCCATTTTTAAAAAGAGGGCATAAGAAATCAAAAAGAGGAGGCAGAGGGGAAATGAGATGTCATCACTGAGGATAATTTCAACTCTGAAGCTAAGCCTCCAAGAGAGAGCTCAGTGAAATTTGGAAGCCGAGAAAGTCCTTGCTCCAAAAATTAGATCCTAAGTGCTGTCTCTCTTACTATTGACAGCCACTATTCTAAGCCCTTTATATAAGGGCTTATTTAATTATCTGACAACTCCATGAAATTATTATCGTCCTTTAATCAAAAACCGTCAAGGTTGAAAGTCTTTCTGAAAGAAACTTTTTATTGAGCCTACACTAGCCAGAAAAAAGGACCAGACCATGGGTCATGCAGCTTAAACCAGCCACAGAGGGCTGGATGGAAAAGACAAACATGTCCACTGTCTTGGGATTAATGGGCACTTTTTAAAAATATATATTTTATTGATTTTTACAGAGAGGAAGGGAGAAGGATAGAGAGTTAGAAACATCAATGAGAGAGAAACATCGATCAGCTGCCTCCTGCACACCCCCTATTGGGGATGTGCCCACAACCAAGATACATGCCCTTGACCAGAATCGAACCTGGGACTCTTCAATCCGCAGGCCAACGTTCTATCCACTGAGCCAAACCAGTTAGGGCTAATGGGCACTTTTATGCAATGAGTTTGGAGAAGAAAGATGTACATTGTTGTGAAAAAAAATTTATATTGGCTGGAGATAAAAGGGGCTGAGAAGGTGAAGGAGGGCTAGTTCTGGGACAGGTGCAGAGGTCGGAAGGAAGAAGGGTTTGCTGCTTCTGGATTAATTGTGGTCATGGCTCAGAAAGTTCATGTGTAAGCAAGAGGCAGTGGCATCTGGTCTGGTGGTCAGCTACCCAATTATGGAAACAGACAACTGGAATTCAACTCAAAGTCTCAGTATACATTCAGGAATGTGAGCAATCTTTTGCTGATTTTGGCCCACACCTATTAAACAATTAACCTTTCTTATCTCTTCCTTCCACCTCTGGCCTGCTCTAACTTAATTTAGGACATCTCGGAATTTTTCTTCATCAATACCCATTTTACAGATAAGAAAACAGGTTAAGCCAATGGCCCAAGATCCCATAGTTAGTAAATGGCATGGCTCAGATTTAAATCCAAGCTCCTTAACTACTACAGTATGCTCCTAAGCATATCACTCTTATCACATTTCGTTCTCTTGTTGTAAACTCACAACATATTAAAAAGAGAATTTTAGATGCTGAGATAAAGTTTTTCATTTGAATGACATCGAAAGTTTACCCCAGACTGCACTATACAAATCTTACCTGGTGGAGGCCAATTTATATAGAAAACTTAGTTTTCCTGAGCAATACCTGATAAATAAATTAGGAATTATTTTTTAAATATTATTCAATAATCCTTTCATATCCCCAATGTGCTAAAAGGAAAGCATTTAAAAATCTTACTTTTTTTCAAAATTCTCCCCACAATGACTAAAGCAGAATTTAAAAAGCCCTGTCTATTTCAAAAATAAAGTATCTTCTAGCAATGTTATCACTAGCTTCTCATGGATCAAATGTAGAACATCTCTTGTGATGACTTTTCACTGTTCCCCTAAACATATCCCAATTTTATGTGGCCATGAGCAGATATCCCCTTGTCATATGTCATCGGGAGAATGTCACTTCTCCTTAGAATGTGGATGAAATATCTAGCATGCCACCATCGGAGGAAAACATCATGTCTTGCAGAGTTAGGGTCATCTGTAAAAATCTTTCAAAGTTGAGGAATCCCAGTAAGGATATCCTCTTAGGCAACATTGCCCTTCACTATCATCAGCATCTCCCTTAAAAGGAAGAGAGTAATACTGTTCACATCATTTCTGAAGGTATGAATTGTGGATTTTGATTCTTTCCTTATAAATACTCACCTTGTGCAAATGCCTCTTTATTCTCTGCTGTCAGTAAGTTTTATAAATGATGCATACAAGTCTTTAATTCACCAGCCTGCTGGAGGCTTATTTATTTTTTGAAAAAGAGAAGCTGGAGAAGTCATTTGAAAATTCATGGGTGGCTCCCTCTCCAAGGTTGTGGTGTGCTCTTAGAGGGCTATAAAAACTTCTGAGAACAGTTTTGCTTACTGGTTATCTGAATAGCGTATTAGCTAATCAAGGACACAATCATCTTTATTCACAAGACAATAATGTGTTGCATACCCCCCACACACACACAATTATCTATTCTCACAGCCAGCTTTGTAACTGTTTCTCAGGATTTCCTCATATCCTGCCTCCCACCTTCACCTCTGAGTACAGAAAATAATAAAAACACTTTAAATCTCCAAGTAAGGGACATCTTCCAAGAGTTAAGCTAAAGTCCATCACATCACCTTCCGAAATTAATGCACATTTGAAATATCTCCAGAGCAAAGTTTGGCAAATATTTTCTATAAAGGGCCAGATGTTACATATTTCAGGCTTTGAGGGCCATGTGGTCTCTGTGGGAACTACCCTACTCCACCATTATACTGGGAAAGCAGCAATAGACAATGTGTAAAAGGAAGGGTGTGGCTGTGTTTCAATAAAACTGTATTTATAGACACTGGAATTTGAATTTCATACAAATTTCACATCACCAAATAGTACTTTTTTTTATCTTTTCTTCAACCACTTGAAAAGACAGAAACCATCCCTAGCCTGTGGGCCACGCAAAAGCAGGCACCAGGCTGCATTGGAGCCCAGGCCAAATTTGCCAACCCCTTCTCTCGAGGATTAGCAGGGTGTCTAAAAGAGGATTTCTCACCCTTAGCACTGTTGACACTTGGGGCCAGACTATGATTTGTTGTGAGGAATAGTACTCCCCTCCCCCAATTGTAACAACTATAATGTCTCCAGACATTGACAGCTGTCCCTTGAAGACAAAACTGACCCGACTAGAATCAAGGATCTAAGGAACTGAAAACTTAGGATACACCACATGAAATTTGAGCTGAGGAGCTATCCAGTACTGGGGGGCTTCAGGCTTCAACCTGAGAGAGAGATCCATGGAATTCTCATGCCTCCAAAGCAGAAAAGACAGTACTTGTACTCTTCCCAGTTAATGACCTCTGAGGAAACCCTGGACCTTAGGCCAGCCATTATGGAACTTGGATGGAGGTGTTAGAGTACTGATGCAAAGATATCTACTTTGGACTTAGACATCAGTAGATGTCAGTATTCCCCGTCTCCCCCCACCCCCCACTTTATTTCTTTTTATATCATTTCCCATCCTTCTTTTCACCTCTCACAATCAAACCTTATAATATGCACTTGCCTCCACACTATAAGTGTAACTCTGATATTTATATTTAATTATGAACTGATTTCATCAATTTGACCAGAACACCGAGGTGGTGAGGTGGGAGCTACAGGATACATAGTTCCTATTAAACTAAGAACCTATATTAATTTCTATAAATCCTGGTCCTATATATATCCCCCTCCTATTCAGACTTCCTTCAAATGTGCAGATGGTAAGAGGTGTATTCTTAGCTTCTTAGATGTTTAGGCCTAAGACATATATTAGGTGATTTTCTACAATGATGAAAGCAGAGAAACACTAATTTTTCTCTACTTTGTTTCACCTCCAGCTTTAAATTATCAGTATGAACCAACTTCTACTTCCCACTTCAGAATATAATTTTACCATTTTTTTTACAGTTCATCAAAGGAAGTTTTTCTGATTGCATTAAAAGTTCTTCCATAGAATACCAGATTATATATTCTAAAGAATATTTTCTCCTTTCATTCTTTATAGCCTCAAATACAACTTTTGATCTTCCCTGGGGCATATCATATCCAAATTTGAATATTTTTGTCTTAACTTTTTGTGAATTCCTCTAGATAATTATTTGATCTCAATATAAGAAAAAAATGAATAATGTATCTTTTGCCTGAAATACAGGAATTCTTGTGAGTGAAGGACACTATTGAAAAGTAAGGGCTACCTTACTCAGTTCTGTCCATGAAAAGATGGTCCTCTAGGACACGTGTGTATAGGTCATTTTTAGATACACGTAGTTAAAAAATGGAACTTCAGCAACAACAAAAAATTGTAACTTTTTAAGAGTCAGAACAATGCTTTGAATAGGAATCTGAGTCTTTATCTCTGACTGCTGTAATTGACTGAACCTCAGTTTTCTAATCCCTAAAACACATGGGTTGGACTATATAATTTTAAAATCCCTTGATTTTATGACCTGGCTATAGCTTGCAACAGCAATCACACATCATTGTATTTTAGAGCCATTCAAATATTAGTGCTAAAGTGGAGCTAAAATTCAGAACCAAATATTTGCGAAAGTTTGGTGATAAATTCAAAATAATAGGTATGTCTCTAAATTTTTCCTATACGAGTCTTTACAAGTATTTATCTGCAAAATGTGGGCCTTAAGAATGAATGTAAATGATAAACCACATAGTTTGATATAATGAAAGATTTGGGTTATCATAGAAAACCTAGAATGAGTAAAAGTAAAGGTTAAAGACCAAATTCTAAGTTAACAGTTCAGATACAAAAGTGACATATATTCTCATAGTAGATCATTAGTTCTCACCTGGAGGATTATTCCCCCCATACACCCAGGGGACATGAAGCAATAACTGGAGGCGTTTTTGCTTGTCACTCTGGGGGAATAGGGGATGGGTGTGTTAATGGTATCTAGTGGGCAGAGGCCTGGGATGCTGCTAAACATCTAAAACGAGTAGGGCAGGACCACCGCAAAGAAGTAATTGGCCCAAAGTGTCAACAGTGCCGAAGTGGAGTAACCTGGTGTGGACCTATTACAGTGCTGATTTCTAAGTCAGTTCCATATCTCTCCTCTTCCTTTGCACCCTCACAGGAGCCTTAGCCTCCTACCAATTAGCAAATGTAGTAAATGTTAGTAGTGTATTTGAAACAAGGTTTCTTGGCATAGGTCTACCTATGTGTATACAGTTTTGCCAACACAAAGTATATGCATAGGGTAAACTAGGTTGAACAGAGCAATCTGGGACATATGTCTGATTTTCTTCAAGCGTTAAAATATTGCAACTCATACCAATAACAGGAAAGTTCTAATTTATATTTAGTTAAAGAAACTTCTGACTGTTTCTATCTGTGGCTATAAAGCTACCATTTGATCTCTGTGGGTGATTCTTCCTGGCCTCTTTTTCTTCACCTACATGTTCTGTTTTGCTGCATGAAGGCAGCATCCACAGAACATGAATGTTAGCTCAACCAGTTTTGAGAAGTATTGGGCAAACTCAAACATTCAGAATGCCGCATTAGAATCTCTCACAGGCCAAATTTGTGTGTGTTTATATAAAATTTTCTTTCCTTCAGATGTAAAGCTACATAACCAAAACTAAACAGAGATCCCACAGTTACACATTTTGCCTGAATTATACCATCAATAACAGTATCAACTGACTAATTGCATCTCATTGGATTGGCCTAAAATAGAAAATGCCTTATCCAAGTATTTTAGTTTGTGTTACATACCATACAAGGTCCCAATTAGTTGATATGTGCTGGGTTTTATGTTAAAATAAAACTCAATAAGATAATTTATTCTAATCCCATATTTCCCAAAAGTTTTATTGCTAAAATAAAAGATTTCTCATACAAAAGCTGGGATTATATCCACAGAGTTAGTATAGTTAGATTCAATTACAACATACCTTAATAAATATTGTTTCAGACATACAAAATGGACCTAAAGGAGGGAGAGAGAGAGAGAGAGAGATGTGAGAGTAAGACATGATTGGTTGCCTCCCAAACACACTCAGACTAGGGCCCAGGATTGAACCTGCAACCCAGGTAAGGGCCCTTGACCAGGAATTGAACCTGTGACCCTTCAG
The DNA here is from genome assembly GCA_026230045.1 of Corynorhinus townsendii. NCBI lineage: Eukaryota > Metazoa > Chordata > Mammalia > Chiroptera > Vespertilionidae > Corynorhinus > Corynorhinus townsendii. The sequence goes on from JAPDVU010000004.1 coordinate 137,438,238, forward strand.
TGCATGGGCTGATGCTTTAGGCGCCAAGCCATACTGGCCAGGGCTCAATAATTCATGTTTTAATTGCATGATCTTTCTACCCTCTACTTGAATCTCAATAAATAATAAAGAAAAATATTAATACTTCTTTTGATATTCTTATATTGCTCTTTCAAGAAGAAATATTTACACAGAATTTAATGGTAAATGTGTTAAAATTTAAATTTCAAAATTTGTTTTTTCTCGCACTAATTTAAAATTTCAAAAAAATTCAACAAATAGTGTTTGTAGAAGGGAAAAGTGAATAGGAGAAGAAATTGTATTGTTACCAGAACCCCAATGCTTTTGCCTTGAGTTTGACTTCTTGTACTCACTAGCCCAAAAAAATGCATGAACAGCAGTTTGCAGTGTAGAAAGATAGAGAAAAAAATGTGTGTGGGTGTGTGTGTGTGTAGTAAAAAATGTATATGCACTTTGAATGATTATAAAGTCATTGTTTATTGATGTACAGTTTATTTTCAAATTTTAAAAGAATCTATAGGAATGAATAATATTTTTTCTCAATGCCTATTTTCAAACTGATGACCATAACTCAAAGCAATGGAATCGCAAACATCAAGAATCATTTCATTCAGTATTTGTGTGCCTTCAATTTGTCAACTGTTGCTGGTTTTGTACTGCAAACTTTATCTTTTATGAATCCCCATTTTAAAAAAGTGTGGTGGCACTTTGGGGTAAATTTTCTTTGTTCAAAGTTTATTCTGACTTCACCCTATATTTCAAATCATGTAAACCTGGAAAAGAGTGAAAATTAAGTGAGTTATCAACTGTTAAAGTGTGTATACATTTTCATGGGACAAGGGAGGGAGGGAAGGAGAGAGAGGGAGAGAGAGAGAGAGAGAGAGAGAGAGAGAGAGAGAGAGAGAGAGAGATTTCTAAAGTTAGGATTTAAAACTAAATTTTATCAACGTTATAGGGACCCCCAGTTTCAGTATCTGCACTTTGAGAATTTCTCACCATGTATTTGTGATCCTGCGAACCAGTATTCTGGTTTTCCTCCTTTAGAGCACCCTTTTGGGTTGCATTTCCCTCTTTCTTTAGCTGAAGTTCAAACCTTATTACCTGCTGCCATCTGGTGGTCAATATGTGAGAGTCTACGGAGGCTCCTGGTAGTGTCAGGAGATCCTCAATCTTAGAACCCCACAGGGTGATCAAAGAGCAGATCTTTCTATTCAACTCCCTGGCAATGAAACCGCAGTCTGGGCTCATTGCCCATGCACTGGGCAGATTGTCACATTTCAGATGCCTGCAGCATTTTTCTCTTCTTTTATCTTTAGACTCCTGTGGCTCTCAGACCTTGAATGTACTTCTTTCCCAAAGATTCTTAAAAAACACGATTTGTTCTTCCTTTGTGCTTTCTTCTTCTTTCTTTCTTTCTTTCTCTTTCTGAGATGTGCTAGAGGGAGGAGGAAGGGGATGGTCATTGTAATGTAAAGAAGATTGCATTAAAATGACATAATTTGCTTAATTTCATTAATTCACCGCAATAACCATCTAGAATGACAGGCCATTTCATTTTAGTCACCCAAATCTCGTGTACAGAGAAATCATGAGGCAAAGGTTGCAAAGTGCTTTTATTATGATCATAAATTATCTGCACCCACTCAGAGGAGAAACATACAGAGAAATGACATTGTTTTGTTTAATAAAGTTTCATTCCTGGTGACTTGGCTGGTTTTTCTATCAAGCATAATGGGAAAACAAGCCAGTGCTGATATTAAATACCTCAAATGATCCCTCAAGCTTTTTATCCCATAAGTCAACACTCAGTTGTTCTGCTTTAAGCCTTACCCACGACAGTCATTTACTAGGTCAATTTCAGGCTAGTGATAAAACTTTGAGTAATAGTAGAGCAATATTGATGCTCCCTATTCTCTGTGAGGAGATGTCTGTAAATTAAAGTTCCCAGGTTCATACTCAATTTGTATTTAACAGCCATCATGAAGTGTAATATCTTAGTAAAACTGGATTAGGGCCCACATGTATGGAAAACTAATTAAAGCTGTTGGAAACAGCCCATTTCTCCTCTGAATATTTATATAAATACCCAGAGATTGGAAAGTTTAGTGCAAGTCAAATGTGTTCCTATCTAGGGCTATTACATAAAGCAAAGAACATTTAATAAAGAAAATGGTGATTCTTAAAGGTCGAACTCCAAGTATGAATTTTCCGATTTTTATAAGAATAGAGTTTGGGAGGAGAATCCAAGATGGTGGCGTAGGTAAACACCTAAACTGCTGCCTCGCACAACAATTTCAAAACTACAACTAAAAGACAAAACGTCTATCACCCAGAACCACAGGAAAGCTGGCTGAGTGGAAGTTCTACAACTAGAAGGAAAGAAAAAAGAGCATTGAGACATGCACAAGCGCTGAAAAGCTGAGGTACGGAGGCGCGGGTTCTGGACTGGCGGCAGGTGTTGCTTTTTTCAACCCAAAGGGGAGACAAGCCCCTGATTACTCTGAAATACAGTTTCTGGGGAGACGCGGGGGACCCAAACTCCTATGGGGAGAAGCTGGATTATCTGCCACCAGGTCAGAAAGTGAGGGGGGGCCTGCTTGCAGAGCTGTGCACAGAATAATTGTTTACTGCGCTGGGGCACGGGACACAGTCGGAGACACAGAGCCGGCTAACTAGCAGCCATTGCTGTTTGCCACGCCCTAACCTAGTGACACCCTGAGACCCCGCCCTGCACAACCTACAAACCCACCCAAGCTCCAAGCAGCAGCGTTAGCAGAAGAAAGCCCCGCCCTATCGCAGCTTAACCTAGCAAACTTGCAGCCCGGGTCAGACAGCTCCAAAACCTCCAAACCCCAAGCAAAGAGGAGAAAACTGTAACTCTCACTGTAGCTCCTGCTGGATGGCCTCAGACAGTAGCTGACCTGCACCCCATTGGAGATCCAGAAGCCAGTGTACCTAGTGGTCAGAGTGAGACACCAGATTTCAACTCCTCACATCCATAAGTGACACATTCAAAGGCAGACTCAGTGAGCACCAAAGCCCCACTGAAACAAGTCCTGCCCCATAAGTGTGTCTTCAGCGCAGCAGTTCTTCCATTATAGACACAGTGAGTGCTCACAGCTAATTGGCCTGGAGGTCAATTCCTCCCAGTATACCAACAGCAATTAAGGCTTTCACTGCACCAAGTCTTTGCACTCAGCCCACAAAGGGGTGTACCAAGAGCGTCCACATCAGGTGATTGGGGAGGCTGAGCTACTGCCCCCTATAGGTCACCTACCACACAAAGCTACTCCATCAACACAGGGAAGCAGCCAAAATGAGGAGACAAAGAAACATGTCACGAATGAAAGAAACAGAGGAAAGCAAACTACTGGATGACGTAGAGTTCAGAACCACATTTATAAGGTTACTCAAGAATCTTCTTAAAACCGCTGAGAAACTTGATGAGACCTTCAAGGAGCTTAATGAGAATGCCAAAAAAATGGAAAAGGATCAGTCAGAAATGAAGCATACACTGTCTGAAATAAAGAATATACAGAAACTCAACTGTAGATCAACGTACCCCAAGAATCAAACCAAAGATCTGAAATATGTGGAAACAAAAAACATCCAACCAGAAAAACAAAAAGAAAAAAGAATCCAAAAATATGAAGATAGTGTAAGGAGCCTCTGGGACAACTTTAAGCGAACCAACATCCGAATTTTTGGGGTGCCAGAAGAAGGGAGAGAGCAAAATATTGAAAACCTATTAGAAGAAATAATGACAGAAAACTTTCCCTGCCTGGTGAAAGAAATAGATGTACAAGTCCAGGAAGTGCACAGAACCCCATACAAGAGGAATCCAAAGAGGACCACACCAAGACACATCATAATTAAAATGCCAAGGGCAAAAGACAAAGAGAGAATATTAAAAGCAGCAAGAGAAAAACAGTTAATTACCTACAAGGGAGTACCCATACGACTGTCAGCTGATTTCTCAACAGAAACTATGCAGGCCAGAAGGGAGTGGCAAGAAATATTCAAAGTGATGAACAGCAAGAACCTACAACCAAGATTACTCTACCCAGCAAAGCTATCATTCAGAGTTGAAGGTCAGATAAAGAGCTTCACAGACAAGAAAAAGCTAAAGGAGTTCATCACCACCAAACCAGGATTACATGAAATGCTGAAGGGTATTCTTTAAGGAGAGGAAGAAGAAGAAAAAGGTAAAGATAAAAATTATGAACAACAAAATGACATCAAATACATACCTACCAACAAGTGAATCTAAAAATCAAGTGAATAAAAAATCTGAAGAACAGAATGGACTTGTGAATATAATAGAATCAGGGACATAGAAAGGGAGTGAACTGACAATTCTCAGGGGAAGCAGGTGTGAGGGGTGCGGGAAGAGATTGGACAAAAATCTTACTCCTATGGATGAAGACAGTGGCGGGGGTAAGGGCATGGGGTGGGGTGGGGAATCAGGTGGAGGGGAGCTATGGGGGAAAAAATAGAGGAACATCTGTAATAATCTGAACAATAAAGATTTATTTAAAAAATTTAAAAAAAAATCTCCTTTATTAAAAAATACTAGAGGCCCGGTGCACAAATTCGTGCACCAGTGGGGTCCCTTGGCCTGGCCTGCAGGATCTGGCCTAAACTGGTTCTCCATCATTCCCCGAGGGGTCCTGGATTGGGAGAGGGTGGAGGCTAGGCCAAGAGACCCCACCAGTGCACTATTGGGGCCAGGGAGCGATACAGGAGATTGGCCAGCCCAGGAGGGGCCGCGGGAGGGCTCCAGGGTGTGTCCAGCCCATCTTGCTCAGTCTCGATCTGCTGGATCCCAACAGCAAGCTAAGCTACCAGTTGGAGCGTCTGCTCCCTGGTGGTCAGTGCACATCATTGCAAGAAGTTGAGCGGCCTTAGCATATCATTAGCATATTACGCTTTGATTGGTTGAAAGGACCACTGGACCATCGGACACTTAGCATACTAAGCTTTTATTATATAGGATATAATCTTTACTAGTTGACTAATCCATCTGCTCTATCTCTTTTATTAAAATATACATAATCTTTACTAGTTGACTATTTCATCTGTTCTAAATACTATATCTGAACTAATTTTAAAAGAATACCCGTGCTTTTACAGCTTTCAAAGTGAAAAGATTAGCAGTTATTACTGTAATTTCTCACCTTTTAATAAAATTTCCATTCATTTCAGAATGTTAAAATTTTTGATAGTTGTTTTAAATATATGTAATATTTCTTCTTAGAACTTTCTAAAATTAAACATGCTCTTGTTTAAAAAAAGTGTTTGGATGAAATAGCATCTATATTTACCATGCCTGATCTTTATTTATGCTGAAGTATAGAGGATAGTCCATGTTCTCTGTGTGTTATGAGGAATCAGGTGTGACTGTTGGAGAGGGCAAAGATGAAAGCAAAGCGTGGCCAATCATGGAGCTGGACAAAGCAGATGAAGGCAGAGTGCTGAGTGTGCAGTGGGGTCTGTAGATGTGGCCAGGTGTTGAGTGGTGACCTTCCTGCACAGCCCACATGGAAGGCAGAGCAACTTGTGGGTTGCTGTAGCAAGTGTGGATGCATTGGAGTGGTGAAGAAGAGAAGTAAGCATGAGTAGTGACCTACCTTCAATTTTAACAATCCTACCAGAAATTTTCACTTATATTTGCACAATGGGGTTTTATTCTTATTGTTTTTGTTTTGTTGTGGTTTTTGCTTCTAAACTCCCACCCACTAAGGTTGGCAGGACATCCAAGAGCAGTCATTGTGAGGTGTTCCATTTACAGGTATAAAGGGCACAGGGAAGAGACTTACGTGATCCAAGAGAATTCAAGGGTTCCATGCCCTCCTCACTGCCTGCTTGTGACTGTCATTTGGTCACCCTTCTGAATCTGTATGAATAAAAACAGTTTGGAGTCAAAATCTAGTCGAAAATCTGTTACACAAAATTGAGAAAATAATCAATTGACTCTATCCAAGATATGCTTACCTACTCTAATATCCTGTAAGGGTCATGCCATCCCCACTTCAATTCAAGGCACCAGACTCCATCCCCTCCCTCTCTAAAAAATCCATTGAGCCCAGCTGGCATGGCTCAGTGGTTGAGCATGGACCTATGAACTAGATTATCTTCTGAAGGTCCTGGTTCAATTCCCGACTGGGGCACATGCCCTGGGTTTCGGGCTCAATCCCCAGGGTGGGGCATGCAGGAAGCAGCCAATCAATGATTCTCTCTCATCATTGGTGTTTCTATCTCTCTCTCCCTCTCTCTTCATCTCTGAAATCAATAAAAATATATATTTTTTTAAATCCATTGAATATGGCCCTTTGAAATCATTGACCTGTTAACTCCATCTGGCAGAGATCACAGACCTCCAAGATCCAGTGTTCCCATTACCCTTTTAGCAAAGACAATAATAGCATGACCCAGCCAGACATTTTTTCAATCAGTTTATTCTACCATATTAAATTTCTGCTACTACATTTATTGTGTTTCTCTAAGCCTGGATCTGCTCCTATTAAATCATTAAATGTTGTCTCATTTAGTTCTTAAATGATGTTCAGGTGCAATGTTGAGAAGAAAAGAGTCTCGGGATTAACTTGACCAAGCATAAATTTATAATTATTTGGTTTGTTGAGGAGAATTTGAAATTATGTCTTCATGGTAACTCATACTTTAATGTCAAAGAGGTTTTAGTTCAGTCCTTTCTGTCTCAGTCTGCTATAACTGAATGCCATAGACTGAGTGGCTTGCAAACAACAGAAATTTATTTCTCAGTTCCGGAGGCTGAGAAGTTCAAAATCAAGACTGGACAAAAATCAAATACCTATGGACGAGGACAATGGCGGGGGGGGGGGGGGGGGGAGGGGCGCGGACAGGGCATGGGGTGGGGGGGAAACATGTGGAGGGAAGCTATGGGGAGAAAAAAGGAACAACTGTAATAATCTGAATAATAAAGACGTATTTTTAAAAAAAAAAGAGGCAGGCAGATTCAGTGTCTTGTGAAGGTCCCCTCCCAGTTCACAGATGACCATCTTCCCACTGTGTCCTCACATGGCAGAAGGGACTTCAAGGGAACTCTCTGGGGGTCTTTGATAAGGGCACTAATACCAAACATGAGGGCCCCATCCTCATGACTTAATGGCCTCCAGAAGGCCCTACTTTCATATACTAGTACCATCACACTGCATGTTAACATTCAACATATGAAGTAGGGGAACATGAACATTCAGTCTATACCACTTTCTTTAGAAGAAAATGCTTATTTTCCTTTGTGCTTTCATTAGAGACCTTTTTTTTTTTTTTTTTAGGTCTAAGAATTAAGCAATTTCGTGCACCAGGCCTCTAGTATACTATATAATTTATAGTCAGGAATATAATTGGCAGAGGAAACAAAATACCTATTTTAACACCCTGATAAACATACCTGGTTTTGTTCACCCTTTTTTGTATTATAACTCTCTTTTATGTGCCTTATATTAACTCTTTTCTAAGTATTATAAGCAAATAACCTTTTGGAGACCAGGCTCTGCTTCTTTTAGTCAACCATAATTTATGCTCACTGTATTCTCTCTTACACACAATGCCAAGTCATCAAAATTTGGCCAACAGGAGTCTCTTTAACCTGGCCCCATTTTTTTTAGTGTTTTAGTACTATGCTTTCTTTCTGGCAACAACAAGATGTTCCCAGACCATTCCAATTTTTTTGTTTGTCCCAAGACATGGACTCAGCACCCCTACCAGAGGTAGCAGAGGATAGCATGGAATAATATTTAAGTCCAAGATCTGGGTACAAGGGGTAACAAGGACAGTTGATGGTAGGTAAAAAATGCTGCTGTTTCTTGACCATATTTAATGATGACAGATGGAAAAGGCACGTTATTTTAATGTCGTAAGTTCATAGTGATATTTCTAAGTGAGAGTATATACTGTTGTGCTGTACTTTTCTCAGAGTATGCATTTTCATTGACCACTAGGACTTTTTTACATTGCAACATTTGACCCTTAGTCTTTGTGCTTAGGCAAAATATACTAAAAGATTCCGATGCTCCAGTTTTGTAAGGATTCCAAACCACATAGAATTTTGTTTAGATTTTTCTGCATGTGCATGTATAAATGCAAAAATGCACTAGGATGTAGATTTACATGTCTGCAGCAGGGAATCTCCTTTTACCTGGCCCTTAGGTAACTATATATCACACTTTGCTTTCCACACCTTCCCCCAACCCCAATGAGTAAATATAAACTATGACCTTCATTTAAATTTCCTTTGTTTTTATACTTGTCTGAATCTTCTATTCATATTCTCACATAACAATTTACACCTACCTTTTGGAATAATATACTTATCCCAGTTCTCAAAATTGACAAGTAATGAACTAAAGGATGAAGTAACCTAATTTCAGTTATGTAGGGTTGAGAGAAGCCAATGCCTATGAGACAAAATGAGGATGTAAAAGGCAATATTCTATAGATTTCAAAAAGTCACCAAATAGAAATATTGGTTATTCTAAGAAATAGTTATTTATGATACAAGGAAAAATAGAGAAAACCCAAGATTGGAAAAAGTTACGTCTTCATTCTTTTTTCCATATATAGTCTTTATCTTGAGTGATTATAATACATCCCAATTATTGATATATCTGCTACATCTGATATTGAACTATATCCATAGGTCAGTTTGTAACCTTAAAGACACCACAAGCCAAAGATAACCCCCAGCATTATAGTGAGAGAGGAAAGAAAATCCATTTAAACTGGTTGGGTGTTGATGCACGTGTGGACATGGGGAAGTTAAAAGAGGCTTAGAGCCACAGGGTCTAGATCAGACCACCTCCCTCCAGTTTAAGAGACATAAAGTAAAGAACTGATGGTCCTCAGGAAGGAGGGAATTTGATGAAATTTCTACCATGCAACTACAAAGAGGAAGGATGCAGGCATGTGTTAATAATGCCAAAGTGGCCTAGAGATGGCCTTCTTTTTTCCAATGATTTACCTAAAAGTAATATGCATTCACATAAGGAAAACAGAGTAAGCTCAGACAAGTTTCTGATCTGGGTCACCTGTCTCGCTTCCTTGGGAAAACAGGTTCCTAACTCTTATAGCCATTTGTTTGAATGTTGACCAACAAAAGCAGATGTTGTGTGTGGCAGGGAAAAGTCCTCGTTTTCTGTTTAGTTCTGTTGACCCACACAGAAATAGTCATCCCATGCTTCCATCTGAGCAAATGTCCCCATTCCAAAAGGGCAGAAAGCCAGGAGAGCTCTCAAGCATCCCTGCGAAGAATGGAGATGCATGTTGTGCTTTACTCTTGGCTTGCCTGGGTGATGGAGCAGAGGCAGGCACTCCCCCATGGGTCTGCAGATCATATGCATTGTGGAACCTGGGGGAGGCTGCCCTCATGAGGAGTTGAGGGTCTTGCTGCCAAGGACCAAAGCCCAACAGTGTGGAATAAGAAGAGAGCTTTGAAACATTTTGCTATGGTTCCAACTTAATCTCTCTAAGTCCAACTGCCCTGTCTGCAAAGGGGAATACCAGCAGCACCTACTTTTTAAGGATTTTATGAAATTCAAGTGGAATAATGCATATTAAGTACCTAGCACATTGAATGACACATAGTACCAGTAAACTGTCTACAAATATCAGCTATTGTATTTTATCATCATTATCTCTACAAATAATAGCATTTTTGTTAATTATGACTAAGAAGAAAAGAAGTAACACAAAAGTACAATGTCATTGCAGGTGGAGGGGGTTGAATCTGCCACCAAGATTTGTAACATGTGTTGCGAATTAAGTCTGTGTTCAGAAAGCTCCTGTTGGCTCAGTGGAGGGTGACCCTGGAGATAGGTGTATTTAAGCCGGAGAGACAAGACCAATGGCAAAAAGAAGAGGAGACAGCTTGAGAGACACTTTGGAGGTGAAGTTGGCAGAATGTGGCATCTGGTTGTCCATGGGCAGAGAAGTTGTGGCTCAGAGTAGAGCCTAGAGCTTCCTACCATTGGGCTCCTTTCTGAACAGTGATATTTTTAAGATGGAGATCATGAGGAGCCAACCTCAGGGTGAGGCAATGGCTTTGGGTTTATACTTGCTCTTTCCAGCTTCTGGCAGGAGATCTGAAAAGACACACTTGTCCTCCTGGAGTTCTGGCACTTAGCTCTAGATCTCTGGTTGGAGGTCTGTGCTGGAGACATGGATGGTGGTTACCAATGGGAGGATGGTGGAGGTCACACAGAGAGACAGTATGAAGAGAGAAGAACAGGAGGGGAGCCCTGGAAAACATAAATATTTTGAAATGTTCAGAGGCAGTGGAGCCAATGAATGGACCAATGGTAAAGTGAAAGGAAAAGAACCAGAGAGAATAATGTCTCAAGCGCTGAGTAACCAGCATAGAAACCAAGAATAAAGGCTGCAGCAAGTCTCTGACCATCCTCCCTACTGGATCATGGACTGAACCCAAAGGCCTGTTTTCCTCAGAGACCCATAGAGAAGCCAAATTCAGCTGTCACCGTGCAGCTGTCTGTAGAGAAGGAAGAAAAGTTCTCACCTACACTGATGGACCTGCTCTCTGTGTCTGAGTGCCTTCCAACTTATCCTGCTCACTAAAACCTAAGTCAGGAGCCAGGCATGATTTCTTTTTTTAATCTTTATTGTTGAAAGGATTACATGTGTCCCTTTTCCCCACTTTGACCCCTTCTATCCCACCCCTGTCCCCCACTCCAGGCCTTCACCACCCTGTTGTCTGTGCCCATGGGTTATGCATATATGCATACAAACCAGTTCTTTGGTTGATCTCTTTTGAACCACCCTCCCACCTATGCCTTCCCTGAGAGTCAACAGTCTGTTCCATGCTTCTATGTCTCTGGTTCTATTTTTCTCATCAGTTTATTTTGTTCATTAGATTCCACATATGAATGAGCTCATGTGATACTTGTCTTTTTCTGACTGGTTTATTTTGCTTAGCATAATACTCTGACAATGTCCTTGTGTCTCAGTGTGAAGCCTCTGATCTGGCTGCACCAATAACATGAATGAATGTCATGTTCACCCTTCACAAAGCTCAAAATTAACCAAGCTTCTAAGAAGTGATTGGAGCATCACACAGACTCCAGAACCATGTTTGCAAAATTTCTGTCATTTCCAGGAGGTGCTGAGGTTCTCATTAAAAGGGCAGGTTCTTGAGCCCAGGACTGAGTGATTCTAAATGGCCAGGAATATGGCTCAGAAAGCTGCATGTTTAGCAAGCCCTGCAAGATTACTTTAGTGCCCAATAAAGTCTGTGAGCTGATGATTATAAAGAATTGAATATCAAGTTGAAGCATGCAAAAAGAGCACAACCGGGAAAAATAATCTGAAAGGAATAATGTATTTCACTCATGGAAAGTAATCCTTAACAGAATTGTGAAAACTAATCAGGTCTGGTCTCTCATCTCCCAAATTATCTCTGTGAAAATGTCCTCCCTTCTTGCTCTGCATTTTCTGATTAATATACACTGGAATGCTCTCTAGTTTCTTAAGCATGTGAAATAGAGAGGCAATGTTCCTGTGGATTTTCTTCAAAGAAAGATATTTTCAAATTTAGTTTTAAGAGGAAAAGTCATGAAGTAGTTTAACCTTTTTCATGAAGTGTGGTATGTTGAATTCACACTGTTATTCTTTTTTATTAAGCACATTTCAACATATACGGTATTTTTCTTAAGTATAAAAATAGACCCTTTTTTCCTTCTTAAACGTATCCATGTCCAAATTCATTTTTACATGTAAACTTTAGAAATCACTACTTGGTTCTCATTAGTGGAGAAAATTATAATAGTTTATGTTCCGTGGTGTTATTCTAATATTGTCTCCTCATTCATCATGATTTTGAAGCTGAACATTTTTCTGTGTGTGCTGCCAATGAAACATAGATCCTGGCTAAAAGGTAACAACTAGATAATCATTATAAGTATAAATACAGACCATAATTATGGGTATATTTATCTCCACCCTGTGCTGATACTTGAAATCAGACCATTAGAGATTAGTTTGGATCTTAAAGGCATTTCAATCTGCAGGAGTCCCTTATCTATATTATAAAAAGCCAGTGCCATAACAACCAAATGACCAGTCACCATGAAGTGCATGGAGCACCTCTTGGTCCCTCCTCCACAGCCCACAGGCTTTGATCGCAGCAAGGCTGGTGGCCGGCAGGTGGGTGAGGTAGCAGGTGGGTGGGCACGGTGAGGCAGGCACAGCAAGGCGGGCGCGGTGAGGCGCGCGCGGGTGAGCAGGGCCACGTGATTTGGCGTGGCCCTGCTCACCCGTCTTGTTAAAATAATAAAACCCACAGGTGAATAATCATTAAGCTGTTATCAGCCACCACATTATGGAGGTTCCGTTGATTAATATCTGCCAGCAGAATTGGTAAAGGTGACGCGAGAGACCCAACTGGAGATCAGGGTTACAAGCAACAGAAGGGCACAAAGATTACCTTCTTGCATTCCTAAAGTCTCTCAGTGGGCAATTCTTCCCATTTCTGCAAAAGCCTGTGTGGTAAAGGCAAGCACAACATCCAAAGATTTATCCTCAGTAAGCACTGGAACACACACCTTACCCAAAGAGTAAAAGAGCAAGATTCTAATATTCCTGATAAGCCTACAAAAGTCATCAGCCAGGCTGAGAGAAGAGGAGAGACTTGGAGCTTAGGCAGAATTATTGGGTGAAGCAGGCCCAGCACTCAACCTGCGCTTAATCTAGAGCTACTTGGAGATATCTGAGAGGGAGAATGCCTTCTCCAGTCAGATCCACACTCCAGGAAATGGGTACAGGGTTGTTAAGTGTGATAAACGTCATTGTGAAGTATTACAGCACAAACTTTAATTCATGTGGGAAAACTGGACATTTCACACATGGTCTAACCCGATGTTCAGTCAGCATTGCACATTTTCAAACTACTTTGTGAGTATAAGATGTTAGGAAGCTGCACCGTCCAAGCCGATTTGAGAACAATTGGCCTCTTCCACATGAGCTTTCCACCTTAGTGCTACCGATCTTTTCTCCACAGGTCACATGGAACCAGAAGATGTGTAGTTTAACTCAGCTCCATGTCATTTGAGAAAAAATTCACAAATACTTTGACAAGGCATATCATAGACTTTGGAATAAAGAATTAATATTTTTAGTATTTTGTCAGATGAGATCATATTTAGGCTAATCTGAGTAACTTCAATAGTATTGCTGAGCTCATCCCTTCCCTGATGTAATAACAAGATTTCATTTACTCAAGTAACAATTCCAGCCCCATATAGAGATTGAGTTTTGGAAACCTTCCTTGGCTGTTAGACTACATGACCCACAGCTCCCAAATGCATAGACCTAAGGTGATATGTCTCATTCATTCATTTCTTGAGCACCTACTATGTGTTAAGTAAGGTCTAAGCACTAGAAACACAGAAGAGGGCAAAAGAGGCAAAGCAAGCTCGTGCATGGACCTTATTTCTCAGACCAGGAAGGACAGTAAGCAAATAAGTAAATCTGACATCTAAATGGATATTTCAGGTAGTGAAATTTGAATATAAAAAATGAAATCCAGCCAAAACCGGTTTGGCTCAGTGGATAGAGTGTCAGCCTGCGGACTGAAAGGTCCCGGGTTCGATTCCGGTCAAGGGCACGTACCTTGGTTGCGGGCACATCCCCAGTAGGAGGTGTGCAGGAGGCAGCTGATCGATGTTTCTCTCTCATCGATGTTTCTGACTGTCTATCCCTCTCCCTTCCTCTCTGTAAAATATCAATAAAATATATTTTTTTAAAAAATAGAATCCACAGGAAAAGGCGAGGGTGACTTCAGGATGGATTTCCCATTTCTTTGAGAAAATGGCATTGGATCTGAAGAGTGACTGGCTTCTGAAAGATGAGAAGAAGTCAACCAGCAGAGATATTTGGGAAGCATTTTAGGAAGAAGAAACAAGTCCTGAGATTGAAACAAGCTTGGCATTTTGAAAGAGGGCTGGTGTGGCTGGATCCTAATGAGCAAGGGAGCAAGTGGATGAGGATGATATCAGAAGCAGAGACAAAATTCTGAGGTGTTAGCTCTCCCATGAAGTCTGGGGCTGGGCATGATATAGAGTAGGTTCTCAGTAGAGACAGGAAGCAAAATGTGGTCATCTTCCCCTCCCCAACCTACCCCAGGTACCTGAGCAATACAGGAGTATCTCCCCTTAGTCTCCTTCAGCTGAGGACAGGCCTACAATAGCATCTTCAGACTCCTTTGAGAGGTCAGGAAAGACCAGCATAAAATCTCTTAGGAATTTTCGGAGGGTCTTATTTACAAGGAGAGGTGAGGGCTGTGGGGGAGTAGAAAGGAAATTATTTATTTTTTTAAATGGCAGCATTTTTTATGGAAAGAGCATTTGTATTGAAGCTATGAGACCTTGGTTTAAAATGAAACTCACATTAAACTTTCTGTGCCTTGGTTTTCTCATATGAAAAAGGGAAGGAATCCTAGTACTTCAAATGATGTTGTGAAGGTTCAATAATTGAGATCATGCCTATATTAAACATTACTTGGAACATAGTTTGATAGATTTTAGCTGCTATGAATAGCTATTAATAAACATATGAAGTTAATTATTAATACTTACTAATAACTTTATGAAGTCCAGAATCTTAATGAAATAAGTATTATAAAGAAAAGTTTGCTTATGACCAGGAGAGTTCATTGTAAGAAGAAAGCTTTACAGCAGCATAGTTTAATGAGTTAGTTAAGCATTGGTAGTTTATAGCTCAGAAATGTCTCTGTGGCATCGAAGTTGTACATGGGAATGGTAAGCTCTCAGGAGCCTTATTTTTTCTCAGCATGAGAAGCAATGTCCCTTCTTCTACTGCAGCTACTGTGTGGGTTAAGGGTGAGGCCCGGAGGCTTAGAGTCCAAAAGCAAAAGCTGAGGCTTCCTCTAATTCATCTACATAGTGCTGACACAGGCATTCTTTTAAAAAAACTTAGTCCAATAACCAAAATAAGGGGGGAAAATCTAACCTTTACTTGTATCTTACATGACTGGTAAAGGTCATGTAAGTTCAGGCACAAAGCACTTTTAAATCATCTTCACACCGCTCTATGACCAGGTGTCTGTACTGGTCCCATTAACATGCACACCTCCTCATCTTCCTGAGGATTCCTTCCTTCCAGGCATCTAAGACTTTCGTCTCTGCTTCTCCTTACTCTCTCCTTTCTCTTTCTGTACTCTTTCACAAACACACACGTGTGTATGTGTGCATTATATATGTATGTGTATATATGCACATACAGTAGGTCCTCGAGTTACATTGGAGATCCGTTCCTATGGCATGACTTAACGCAATTTTTGCCGTAAGTCGGAAACCACCTACATAAGCACCTACGTCACTCACATGGAGCACATACACAGCAGTAATGAAGTGAAACAGTAAAAAAAAATTAAAATATAACAATTCCTAACCTTTACTTGTGGTAAATAAATAATAAAAAACATAAAGAACATATGTACATATGTCAAAATAACAGAACTTTTTATATATATATAAATAAACTAGGGGCCCGGTGCACAAAATTCATGCACTTGGGGCGGGATCCCCTCAGCTCAGCCTGCCCTCTCTCACAGTCTGGGAGCCCTCAGGGGATGTTCTACTGACAGCTTAGGACCGCTCCTCCCGGGGAGCAGACCTAGCCAGTCTGGCCTCCCTCTATGGGAGGTGACCGGGCTGATCAGGGGAAGGCACCACCCCCATCACCCTGCTGCTGCTGCCACTGCCGGCCACTGCAGCCACCAAGGTGTTTTCATGAACACGGATTCCAGTTCCTTCACCACAAAAAAATGTCTGTGTCCGCTCCAGGCCTGCTTAAGCTGCACTGTGGCAGCTCGGGCAGGCCCCCCTGTCTGTGTCCGCTCCAGGCCTGCTCAAGCCGTGCTGTTATGGCTCAGCCAGGCCCCCTGTCTGTGTCCCCAGCCATCAGTGCCTGCCTGTGTGTGGCTCTGTTGGGAGCAGCCTCCACCTCTGAGGCAGTGTGATATTAGCACTGTGCAGGCCTGCATGCGCCTCCCCTTGAGGTGGAAGTCTCCGCCCCTGTCCCCACCCACCAGCTCCTGTGCACGTGTAATCTGTTTACCGGGCATGACTGGGACACTGTTAGGACCAATTAGCATATTACCTCTTTATATATATAGATGGGAGATGGCAACGTAACCACAAAACGAGGAACGCGAGGACTGCCTGTATATGTATCAGGGTGCATATACCTTTTAACAAAATGGAGCTACAATATACATTTTATTCTCAAAATTGCTTCCCCCTTACAATATACAGTTGAGAATTTGCCTAGGTCTATTTCACTGCTTATGCCACATTGTATTTTATTTTTCTGAATATCCCACACTAGATTTCTAATTGTGGTTGCTTCCATACTTTTGCTATTAAAAACTCTTTAAAGTTTTACAAACTACTCAAGCCTCAAACTAAAAAGGTGTGTGTGTGTGTGTGTGTGTGTGTGTGTGTGTGTGTGTGGTGTTCCAATCGAGGTGGAGGATGGAAGATTAAGGAGAAAACCAAGTGGATTGAAATCAGCACTAAAGCGACTGTTCTCCAATACTAAATGTACTTGAAATTTATTCCCCTGCATTGGTAGGTAAATGTCCTTCAGTTCTTGAAACAATAAATCCCACAAATTTCCCATAAGCTTTGCAGAGGTGAACTGTGAGATTGGTTCCATCGGCATCCATTCGGATCTGGATTGGAAAACCTGTTTTTTCTCCCGAGCCCTGGACCGAGGAAAGGTCAGATGGTGCCATCTTTCAGAGCTGCTGTACTCTGGAGGCTACCAAACTGATGAAGTAATTGCTTCCAAAACCCAGACTTTTCCACCATCTCTTCAGGTTCAAATTAGCATGACTAGCAGCACCCCGCCATGGCCGTTAACACATTAACGTGCACTTCTTATTATAATTTAAATTCACTCCTTAGCATATTGAGATTCCCAAGCAGCTCAGCTCTGGACGAGGCAGTTTTCCCATGGCTCTCAGTAACCACAAAAGCAAGACTGAGACACCACAGCCTCCAGTTCACAACTTGAAATCTTGTTGTGGGAAAATGTAAGTGCAACCATCAGGTAGCATTAATCAGTATTTCATTATCTGGGCATGTTCCTTTGTGCTACGTTCTGATCAATAAATGTGGAGGGAGGTCCGCTACATGGGGTTGTAGCAGGTTCTTCATTCAGTGAAAATCCTTTATGCTGTGGCCCTGGCAGACCTGGAGAGCTGTTCGGTTCGTGTGTGCCCTCTGGATCCCTGCACACTCAGCAGTGTCTGTGAAAACACTACTCAGTCTTGAGGCATTTCAGCCACTCGTCACCCCCACACAGTCTATCCTGCCCTTATACAAACTCCCAGATTTCTTGAAAATCAAAACTGCTCCAGTTCAACCTATCAGATGCCACCGCACCCACTTTACCATTTGTTTTCATTATGTAACACAAAGTTAGAAAACCCCTGCTAGTCTTACATAACCTCAGACCCATGGGTGTCCCCTGTGATTGACTGGAATTCCATTTCATGATCCTTATCCCAGGGCAACCACAGCCAGACTCAGGGTCTGTGTACCAGCAAAGAACTGCAACTGGAACATAGGATCGTGGCCTCTCTTCATCTTTAAAATCTAAACATTTATTTAGGCATGGATTTGCTATTTTTATATTAGAAATTATGTTCACTGAATGGAATGTGATGTCAGGCCTTCTCCCGACTGTCCCCTTCTTGAGGATTTATGAGCCGTTAGGAAACTCCAACATGTTCTGTATAATTCAGAGCAACCATCTTACCCCTATACACAAAGTCTGTTATTTTCTATTATAATGTGTAAATACAGGCATAGAGAAAATTGTTTGCCTTTTCACGGTTCTTTCGTATTTCATAATTCTGCTTTACGTTCTCGCAACCACCCTGTGGACAAAGGAACTATGTTTCCAGTTTACAAATAAAGAAGCAGGTTTTAAAAGCCGACATCCACTTGCTCATCTCCTCTTTGCATGATGCTTTACTGATCTCACCCCTGGAGACATGAGGACCTTGGTAGTTTTCGGTAGGAAAATTACAGTATCTATGACTAGGATGCAGGAATCTTTTTATTTCCTATAATGAAAAGAGCACAAAAAGGAAACTTTGGTTCGTGTAACATATTGTACGGATCATATCAATCCATTATTCCATGTGTAGAGCAGTTTGCAATTTTCCCGTCCACCCTTCTGCCAAAATGGGAGGCTTTTTCCACAGTGTACTTACCTAATGGATTTGATATAAAATCTGTTTTTCTGTGGAGGCAGGGCTCTGGGATTTTGTAGACTATCAATATGTGAGGGCCTAAGGGCCATCTCACATTACAGCACCCCTCCACTGCACAGCGGCCGAGTATGGCCAGATGCATCACAGTCAGTTCCACTTCTGCTGTGACCATTCTTCATGACAACAGGGCAGACAGTAAAAGGGGAACTTAATGGTATTAGACCTGAATTACGAAGATGTGAGAGAAAATGACATGAGGAAGTAGATACCAATGGGAGACACAGTAAAGACAGAGTGATATGCTTGGGGCTGGCCACCCTCAGAGCTATCCTTGACCACCACGAGTACAGGCTAGGACCGTGGTTATACAGAGGGCTTGCAGTGTGTTCTGGGGGCTTTTAGAACCATCAGGGGTTTCACTCATGGGAGTGAAATAGCCAGTTGTGCATTTTAGAGAGATTTCTCCATTGGCTTTTTAAAGGCTGGATTTATGATAAACAATCCTGGAGTTCATGTGCATCCAAGTGGGAGAGGGTGGCCAGAGCCCAGCAGCATGAGGAATGAAGAGGAGGGATGTAGGGCAGAATGTGTCACAGGATGGTTATTAGGCCTTGGAGCTGGGTTGGATGCCCAGGAATGACTCTCCTGTTTCTGGCTTGAGTGGCAAAGTGGGAACAACTCTGATGTAGAGTATATTGTAGGTATAGTTAATGTGGAGAAAAATGCATTCACTTTCAGTCATAGTGTTTAAGGAAGGTACTTGGAGGACAAGGGTAAGCTGTCCAGTAAGAAATGTATGTCCTAATCTTAAAGTCATCGTAGAGATCTAACTATATGCATAAATTTGGGGATTATTGACCTGTGACTAGTAGTTAAAACCATGAATGTGGGTGAAATGGCCCAGGAAAATTAAGAAAAGCGGATATATCCCTGGACAGACACACAAGCTTTTAAACGCTGGACAATCCCCAGAGTCACTCTCCCGTGGTGACTTCTGTGTACTACACTACTTATTAAATATTTTTAATTTCAACTTGCATATAATAATTACTAGCTGCCCGGTGCACAAAATTCAGGCTCCTCAGCCCAGCCTTAACCCTTTCTAATCCAGGACATCCCTCTCACAATCCAAGACTGCTGGCTCCTAACTGCTCACCAGCCTGCCTGCCTGATCACCCCTAACTGCTCCCCCTGCCAGCCTGGTTGCCCCCAACTGCCCTCCCTGCCAGCCTGGTCACCCCCAACTGCCTCCCCTTGCCAGCCTGGTCACCCCTAACTGCCCCCCCCCCCCCGCGCCAGCCTGGTTGCCCCTTACTCCCCCCCTGCCAGCCTGGTCACCCCACACAGCCTGCTGTTCAGTCGTTTGTCCATCCTTCACTAACCCCCTGCCGGCCTGGTTGCCCCATGCAGCCTGCCATTTGTCGTCCATCCGGTTGTTTCAGTCGTGATGGCCCCTAGCTTTTTACATATTAGGATAGTAGTTATGATAAATTTGTCCTGCAACCTCCAGATGCAGAAAAGTTTTAGTTTTGCTAAATCAGACAGATCTCCCCCCAGCCCTTTATTCACCAAGGTGTGAAAGTTTCCGGCTTGCTATTCCCTCATTCTTTAGAATCAGTCACATGGAAACCTTTTGGATTGACCCAAGACAGAAATTTGAGTCAAGAACAAGAAGCCAACATGTTCCCATCCTACACCTAGTTATTCATTTCACTACTTTTGGTTATTAACTTTTCACTTTGAACTGCAATACACTTAGGATGACTAGTATAAAATAGGTATAACTAATAGCCCCAAATGAGGAAAGTTTGAGGAAATGTTGGAATCTATTGTGGGGACCCTGAAGAGCTTTACAAGAAAACTTAGACCTGCCTCCACACCTCCAAGCATCCCAGTACACATAACTGTTTCAAGCATTCAAAATGAAATAGAATTATCTCTTAAGTACCCCTACGTTTAAATGCACCATTGGCAGATACGACATAGGAGTTTTCATGACTAATTAGGAACAAGCCATTTTATCGCATGCCCCATGGTCTGGCGATTAAGCAGCCCACAGCTGTGCAAGAAGTGTCCTGAGCATCATGACCTTTAGGATTTCACCATCGTGTTCTTTTTCTCTTTGGGACTCTATCACCATTCTTGCCCAGTTATATTGTTGACTCCTCCCACAAGTGTATAACAGCCCCTCTTTGGCTGTAGCAATGGAAAAGGCTTTCTGGAGAGGGTGAAACTGCCAAGGGAGCAGCATTTTAACATGCATCCCTTCATTTTGACTTTAATTTGCCCTATAAAATGAGGCTGGGAGCTGAACAAAGCAACTTTTACCTTTCCTGAAAGTACAAGTTGGTTTAATTAAGGGAGTAACTTTTTTCTCCCTGCAAGTACACCTCTGCAAATAGACTTAAATGTGCATGCAAAATAGATGTCTAATTTATTGTTGTAAATTGCACCCAGCCATAGTAAAAAACAAAAGACTCCATGCACAACCCAAAGAGCACTCAAATTTTTAAGCTGTGGTCACTGAAAGTTTTCAGAGTTATTAGTCTCCTAGTAATTTTTTCTACAATGCAGAGTGCTTGCCACTTAAAGTTGAAGCCTTGTAAGCTTCTTAATGCAGTGGCTCCAGGAAATTGCTGAATCTGAGAGGATGGACAAGCCTCCTAACATCCAGACAGCACCTGCAGCCACACACCTCAGTAAACCACAGCCGGCAGAGCCCACAAACCATCTCCTCCACTCAGCCAAATGCCAACTGGTCCAGCCACTGCCTCTTCAACTTTCCTAATTACCTATCTCCCCTCTGAGGGGGAAGGAAAGACAACAGAGGCCTGACTCCAAAGTGAGACCTAAACACTCCTCTCTGCCCTTCAGCACTCTGGTCTACCTTTGTCAGACACAATTATTGATAGTGTTTGGGTCACGCTACTTCCTTAGTTGCTCATTCACTCTTTCTCTCATCATATTTTTATTTAATGGATACTCTACAAAATCATATAGTACATTGCGGGCTTCAAGGATATTCCCATTTGTGTGCCCTGAATGGAGTTTTCTCTAGGTCAATAAGGAAATGAAGAGATAGGGAGCACACAGTTCTGAAAGGCAGGGAGGGGGAGCAGAGAAGTGAGAAAAGAAAAGAACAGGACAGAAGGGCAGAGGTAGATATGGGTCTGAGATGAGCCGACAGCTGGAGAAGTGAGAACTATAAGGAGAGCTCAGTCCAGCTTGCTGCTTCCCCTTAGAGAATTGGCACGCTGAGATAAAGTGGGCTGGGGAGGAGCCAGGGTTTTTTGACGCTATTCGCCTAGTTAAGGAAAGGAACCCCAATTCCCATTCTCCCGACCTTGGCCAAGCCCTTAGGCAGTGACTGTACATGATACTGTAGCCATCAGTTTAGTGGTGATGAATAACATTTGTTGGACGTTTATTTTGTGTCAGCACTCTGCTAAGTGTTTTTTTATCATCTCCTGTGATTCTCAACACCCTATGAGGGTTTCCATTGTTATTCCATTGTACAAGGGAGGAAATTGCAATTCAGGAAGATCATGATATCTGGCCAAAGTTGCCCAGGGGTTAGGGATGATGAAGCCAGATGGTCTGACTCAGGAACCTACATGTGGGCCACTACACAGCATCTGCACCAAGTGACAGGCCAGAGCAGCCCCATAAGTTCACCTGCTGTCATCCCTCCCACCTTCCCACCAGCACATCCTCATCGTCCCTGCCCTTGCCAACATTACCATCTCAGAGGGGACCTCAATGCTCCTCATGTTCTGTTGCTCCGTGTGAACGTACAAGAAAAATCAGCAAGTGCAGGCTGTTGACAGGCAGCTGAGAAGCACACTGCAGAACTCTGGGAGATTCAAGAATTAGAATATATTGAATTTCAATACAACCAAAAAGCTGTCATTTGGCCGTTTGGGGAGAATACGGAGAGAGGGAGCAGGGAGGTTGGCTCGTAAAAATGCTCAATCCTCATCTTGCATTCAGGAACGGCAATAGAGACTATCTAAGATGCATAAATTTATAAATATCTACACAGGTATATTTTAGGCATACAAAGATATACTTTAAAAAGTTAAAGGTGCAGAAGGAGTTTTCGCTAATTGGGTTTGAGATGGGGAGAGGTGAAGCAGGAACTGCATTTTACTCTATCCCTTCTAGCACCACTTGACTTTGAAAACTATGTATGTCCAATGCTTTGTTAGAAATTAAAATTAGGCTTACAGTGAATTACTGCTCATCAGAAAATATCCTTAGAAATTTTGAAGTCAGAATCCCATACCAAATAATTATGGGTGAGATCAAAGGAAATGGCTATTGAAGGGTTTGGATGAAGAGGTGATGCTGCAGTTTCTGCTGATGGTTCACTGAAGTCTGAGTGATGTGTCAGCCGTGTCTGATTGGCTACCCCAGCCCTGTTCTCCTGCACAAGCTGAAGGTACCACCTGGTTCCTCTTCCCACAGGAGAGGAGCCCAGAATATATTTAAAATGCTTTCACACGCCCCAGTCATGTTCAAGCTTATAGAGCCATCAACCTCCCCCCAGCCATTTCGCCCAGCCTCTGATAACTATTGTCCCACCCTCGGCTGGGCTCCTGACCTCTTCCACCTGCCTCATCGTTGTTAGTATTGACTAGTCCCTCCAGGCTCAGATATATATTTCAGCTCTACTTCACCTTTCCCTATAAATGTCCATCCTTGCCCCCTTCTGCCTGTCCACACTGGCCATCCCTGCCTCCTGCTTTGGCACGAGTCCTTGTTTTATTTCCCACTTGGCATTCTCATCCAATGTCACTTTACCTTCCACAGCACTGACCTTGATTATAGGTATGAATTTCACCTGTTGTAATAACCTTAAGGTTATGAGGCCATCAGTCTTGCAAATGCATGGCATTGTTCAATGAGCTCTATAGGGATCCATAGAAATTAAGTCATGGGTCAGAAAATGCTGATGTGCTAGTGGAAGCCATATCCAGTGACCAATGGGTGCTAAAGCAGCATTAGCTTTGATTTCTATTTATTTAGAACCTTCAATACTCAAGTTACTATAAAGTAGATGTTGTCCCATGAGTTTTCCTGTGGACTGGAATTGAATATAATCAAGAGTTGTAGCTATTCACTTACCCACTGATTTAGTAATTATTTATTGAGTACTTACTTTGTTCTGGGGCCAAAGGTTAAAAAGAAATGGTTTGCTCCCAGCTCTCAAGGAGCTTGCAGTCTATTGGAAGCATTATAAACAAATAATAACAATGCTATGAGCTCCCAGCATCGTGAAGTACAAGGAGCACCAGCAAAGGCACGCATGTTATCTTGTCACAACCCAGAATCCCAGAGATTGGCCCCAGACCCATCAGTATAGGCCTTACAGAAATTCATCAGGGTATGTACCCTGCTCATTAAAACCTTTAAGTCCACATTCCCATAAGCATAAATAGAATAAATTCTATTCATGTACTACTATAATCATATGTTGTATATATTATAATGTATAACCAACATAGATATTTTAAGGAATGAGGACTTCAAAGTAAGTGTAATTAAAGTTTCTCCCTCATCACCTCCTGAGTAGATATCTCAACTCTGACATGACCAGTCAGCGTAGTCCTCACCATCGCTGGGCAAGAATCTGGACTGAGTAAATTTGTCCAGAGATCTGGGGCAGCCCACGGGGACAGCTCCAATGATACCATGGGATAATCCAGACATTTCCAGAAGGACAACTGGGAACCGCCATTTGTACAAGTTGTATTTTCCCTGCCAATAGGTCCATTCAAGAGACCAAATTGGCTCAAAATTGCTTAGTCAGCACACAGTTCAAACAAATGGGATCAGCATCTGTAAGGATATCTCGCCAAACTAGAATAACTGATCGAACTGTCCTTCTCTTTTCTGGGGATATTTCTGTCTGAATAGCCAGTGCTGGACCTCTGATGTGTTTGACTTCCCGCTTTCCTGTTTCTAGAATCACTTTAGACAGTTACCCTCATGTTAACACATCACCACCTCAGAAAATAAGAATGATTCTAATGAACAAATAAACTGATCAACAAAATAGAACCAGAGGCTGAACATGGGACAGAGTGACAGATGTCAGAGGGGAGGTGGGTAGGGCAGATGGGATGAAAGAAGTGAAAAGCATAGCCAAGAACATATATGCATAGCCCATGGACACAGACAGCAATGTGGTGAAGATCAGCAGGAGGGGAGGGCAGGAGTCTGGGTGGAAGGGAGCAAAGGAGTGGAAATGGGGGACATCTGTAATAATGTCAATAATAAAGTAAATAGAATGCACTAGATTGGATTGCAGCTTGAAAAAATGTTGATTACATTCATGTCCTTGGGATACTGCCTAAAGAGACAGAATTGCCCTGCTTCAGGCTGACGTATGTCTAGGGGCACATTCTCCGAGGCTCCTAAGGTTGTTAAAGGTTCTGCCTCAATTATATGAGCTGAATCCTACTGGCCTTGGGCATGTGGTTTCATTCCCTAGAACTCTGACTGGTGATTGGATTGCAACTGCTAGGTTGATTTAGATTTTATTTCAAGAGATCTTCATTCTCAGCCAGCTGGTCAAGGTGAGCCTGAACTCCTCTGACCAGATATTAAGCCAGATCTCAAGCCAGAAAGAGGACTCAGATCCCAGAGGATAGCAACTTAAATTGTTAAATTAAGATTGTTTCTTCTCAAGTATTAGACTGACCAATGTCAAGTAATATTCTTCTCCTCAAGAGAAAACTAGTCTATTGTTCTCCCACTGAAAGCTATGATATTGCTATGTTTAAAAATATATAGCTTAAACCTTCATGAAGACTTTGGCAACACTTTAAACAATAGACTCTACCATCACCCCTGGTTTTACCTTACTGCAGACATTTGTAAACATAGTTCACACTGACTTACTGGTAATATATTACCATTCATTCATCTAGGTGTCACTATATTCTATATGTCTCTAAGAACAAAAACAAATAGCATTAATTAAATAAGAGGTTATTTTAATACCTCATAAGTTAACAATATTCTATATTTAATTTAAAATTACAGCTTAAGCATAACAGTACCAACACCAAGTTAATTTTATTTAAGAATAGTAGTTGAACTGAATATTGCATCTGTGCATAATTTGCATAAAAGAAAGGAAAAATCCTATGTAATAAAAGCCCAGTGACCAAATGGTAGTACGACCAGAACAACTGGTTGACCAGTCACTATGATGCACATTGACCACAAGGGGGCAGACGCTTAATGCAGGATCTTCTCCCTGGTGGTCAGTGTGCTCCCACAGTGGGAGCGCCACTCGGCTGACCATGATGAGTGGCACTCCCACAGCAGGCCGATCCCACAGGACACTCCACCCCACCCAGTGCAAAAATCCTGTGCACTGGGCCTCTAGTATCCTATCTAATAAAGAGGGAATATGCTAATCGACCATCACACCCTCACAAAGATGGAAGCACCCACAGCCAATAAGGAGGGAATATGCTAATTGACTGGCACACCCTCAAAGATGGTGGCGACCATAGCCACAAGATGGCGGTGCCCAGTCCCCTCAGCCCCACCAGGGTGGCAGGTGCACAGCACGACTGGGCCCGGCCCCAGGTGGGTCCAGCCACTCCGTGCACTTGCCTCCAGAGTCCCCCAGTCTCTCAGCCCCCCAGCCACCCAGGGTTGGCCCGAGGCACAGGCAAGCCTCAGATGGTGGCTGCCCAGCCTCCCAGGGCCGCCCGAGGCTCAGGTAACCAGGGCTGGCTGAGGCTTGCGCTGCTGGCAGTGGCAGAAGCAGAGGTGTGATGGGGGCATCACCTTCCCCTGATTTCCGGGTCGCTTCCCGCCCCCGAGGGCTCCCAGACTGTGAGAGGGGGCAGGCCGGGCTGAAGGACCCCCACTCCAGTGCCTGAGTTTTCATGCACCGGACATCTAGTAGTATATAAAAACCAATAGACAAAATTCAGTTAATTCATTGTATTCTTGGAAGGAAAGATATGGCAAAATTCAGTTTTGAAAAAAACAACATACATTTTAGGTATTAAAAGAAAATATTCCCCAGACAATTTGCTGATCTAGTAGGCATTTAATTCAGCAATTCATGGATTGGGCAGCATCCATTCTAGCAGATAGAAATGAGTTCTGAGGAGCTTACAAGGCAGAGATTTTTATAGCCCCAGTAAGCAGAAACAAAAAAAGTTATACTGGGTATCTTCTGATTGGTTAGAGCAGGGTTACTTCCCTTATATGGACCAAAGGGAAGGCTTGGAATGGGTCAGATAACTTGTGCTGAGCAAGTGCTATTTGACTGACCTAGGTCTTCCTTTTCTGGGAGAGCTGAGCATAGAAATTTAGTTAGCTTTGGTTTGCTGACATGGGGCTTAGCATGAGTGACTCCATCTTGGCCTAATCTGGTTACTGTAACATATGTTTAGCATTAAAGTTAAAGGCTTTAGTAACTGTTTTAAAGCACGCTCATGTACTTTAGACTTTAACTGTGATAGTAAATGTACTCAGAATTGTATGTATTCAGAGGGAATCTCTGCCCTGGTGATGAAGTTGAGAGTGAGCTGTTGGTCTCATATTCAATTCTCGGTTCATCTGTTCTAATGAAATGTGACTCATCCAGTGTGGTATTTTTATTTTGTCCTGTGAGCTACTTTTCTCGTGGGGACACTGGCTACTACAAGGCAATAAGACAGTCATGTCTTCTCCATGAACTGAAGGGCAGAGGCTCATTAAAAGCCCATCGGTGGGCTTAGCTCAACACTCCCTAACCCCTACAGGTAAGAGTGTCACCTGTAGTCCCCAGGGAGTAAGAGGTACTCCCCCAGTTGCAATCCTCCCATGCT
This sequence comes from Corynorhinus townsendii, assembly GCA_026230045.1. NCBI lineage: Eukaryota > Metazoa > Chordata > Mammalia > Chiroptera > Vespertilionidae > Corynorhinus > Corynorhinus townsendii. Next base: position 137,465,376 of record JAPDVU010000004.1, read on the forward strand.
CCGTTTCTGAGTGGCTGCTGACTGGTTATTCTACACAAAGGTGGATGATCAGTAAGGGCAGAACACCAAAGACCTTGCTCCCATTCTCTCCCACTAGGCTCAGCCCAGGTGCTTCCTGCACCAACCAAAGGGGCCAGCACACATGCAGGAGCTCCACACTGCCCCACCACCACACACAGTGTCCCCAGGAGTGTCTCCCAATTTCACCTCTATTGGATCTGCTCCCCACAGTCCCTACAGGCCCACTCTCAATCTTTAATAAAATATTGTATATACATACATACAGATAACTTTTAGAAAGCCAGAGGTATGCTGTGGGGCTTGTTGTTCCGCAGGATGGGAGGAAACAGGATGATTGCCCATGGAAATATATTAAAACTCAAGGAAAGATCAAGGTGTGATTGGCCCATGTGTTTCTCTTTTCTTCCCACAGGGAATTATTGGAATGCTGCCTCTTTCCCAAACCCGTCATCCTATCTGCACTTCTCAACTTTCCAGGGGGAAACAAGTGCTGACATTTCTTTCTACTTCAAAACATTAATCCCACAGGGAGTATTTCTGGAAAATCTGGGGAACACGGATTTCATTAAACTCGAGCTGAAATGTGAGTATAAGATCTTTATCAACTCTTGTCACTCATTCTATGCTGGCTCTGGCCCTGACTGCAAATGTCATTGGAGTCAAACATCAAGGGCTTCTTTGCCCCAGGAACAGTGCTAAAGGGTAAATACACAAGGTGAGGAAGGACCTAGGTCCTTGTCCTGGGATTGCTCATAGGATGCAGGCCTGTACAGAGATTCCCAAGCAAAGGTCTTCAAAGAAGGAAGAGAAAATAAATTGCCCAAAAATATGGGAGAAGAGTGGATATTTAGATTAAAATTATAGAGAAAGAGAAGGCAGGAGAAATGGAGAGGGGGAGGGGGGAAAGGAGGTGGGAGGGAGGGAGGGAGGGAGGGAGGGAGGGAGGGAGGGAGGGAGGGAGGGAGGAAGGGAAGGAGGGAGGGAGGGAGGGAAGGAGGGAAGGAAGGAAAGAAGGAAGGAAGGAAGGAAGGAAGGAAGGAAGGAAGGAAGGAAGGAAGGAAGGAAGGAAGGAAGGAAGGAAGGAAGGGATGAATTGCTCTGACAAAATTGGGAAGAATGGATATTTATTTTCTTTTTGTGTTTATTGTCCAAGGAGATAGGGTGAAGAGTAGATAGAGAACTGTGTAAAGAGACCAGGAATAAGGCATGAGAGAGTGGGGAGAAACACAAAGGCATTAGAAATAATAAAACTTAACGTCTGTCTGAGTTCGTGAAGCAGCATGGATAGTCATACTGAGTAATGTGATGAAACTTTACACCTGCAACTTACACACCCTCTAAAGGGTTCAGTTGCTTGGGCAAGTCAGGATTTCCCAGGAAAGCAGTTTGGGTGATAAGAGGATTGAGGAAGCATCATTTGGCCATGCAAGTGGGACTTCGGTTGTTTGAAAAGACTATTAAGAACATCAAGGAGCTGGTTGCCTGGTCACCCACATCACTGTTGAGGCCCCTGGTGCCAATGGCATGGATCAGAGTGGTCAGGTAGTCTGTGAGCCAAGTGTTATAGTCCTCAGGGTCACAGTATGATAGCAAAAGAATGGGGAGAGGGTGTGTCACAGGAAGGCACATTGCTGAATGGGGCTCAAGTGAAGAGGATGTCCACTGCCCCAGGTACAGACGGCCCCTGGGGAAAGGGGTTGCAATGCTAACTGTTAGGTAGCCTGTAATCAGAGGAAGGAAGTGTTCCAAAGTGTTTGATGATAGCAACCATGGCGTTTTCATTTTTGTTCAATAATTTAAGAGACTTTAAAGGACACAGCAAAAAATTTTGAAGGGGATGTTCACTGACTAGCAGATATTGAGGAAAAGCATCCAGAAATGTTGTAATGTGTTGACACAAGCATCCACATTGACCAAGTTTGAGCCTTTCCCAATATCAGGATGACTCAGAGAAAACATTTGCATTTAGCAGGCATATCTTCCCCCAAAAAATGTGGAGGTAGCAGTCTAATATCCTGCTAATCTAAAGAAAAGGTATTAAGGAACAACTTTCATTTTCCAAGATGCAGCCTTCTGTAATACACATGCTTGAGAAAGAGAAGAAAACATTCTGCAATATATAGAAACTGATGAATCAGAAGAAACAAACTAGAGGCAATTTATCTTATATTATTTCAGAATTAGGACAGCTTTTTATATTAAAAGAACTTCATGTATGTAGGCATGAGGAATGCCTAATTCCCCTCCACTGGCCTGTTGTGCCTTTGGGATATTAGGATGTTTTATCTTTTTTATATATACTTCAGTTTTTATTAATACAAATCAGGTGTTAGCACCTACATTTTTCCTCTCACTTATCCAATCCAACTTAAATTATCAATATAGATTTTTTTCTCATCAATTGTCCAACTTTCTACTTAGCACCTCCATAATAGAAATTTTGCTTATTGTAATGTTTCTACTACTTTGCAAGTCTAACTATGAGTTCAATTTATGTTAAAGATTTGGGAATCTAAAGAATGATTCTGACTTGGTCATTGTAATACATAAGAAAAAAATTACCTCTTCAAGAAAAATTTTTAAAACCAGAATAGCAATTTTAAATGTTTAATAAATTTCTCCAGCTTTTGATTTAAACCTTTTCAATTTCAATTATGGGGGAAAAGTTTAGAGATATAAACTCAAAATGAAATTTGTGCTATGTTACAGCTATTTACTATATTAGTTTTTATTAGTATTAAAAGATATGCAAATAATTGGTAAATAATAAAGTCACATTGAATTTACCCAAATTTCTTTGTCAATCTTACTGAAGGAACAGTTATTTGAGTATATGGTGTAGGTGTCCTAGAGTTAGAAGGAGACTGTCCTCTAATAGGAAAAATTGCCCAAGCTACTTTAGATGCTACTGATCCACCCATGTCTGTTAATTTGGAAATTTCTAGGAGCAATTGGGAACTCTTCTTATGCTGGCCAGACGGAGTCACCTCTCTCTACAGAGCTGTGGTCCTGCTCTTCTTTCTCCACATCCCAAGGGTACTTTTAGAAGTCTACCCTGCTACCGAAATCCTGCCCATGCAAAATATTTTTGTATTGCACCTTGATTTATAAAACATATATAAGGCAGAAGTAGCTCTGGCAGGTGTGTCTCAGTTCACTGGGACATCGCCCTGTGCGCTGGAGATCATGGGTTCGATTCCTGGTCAGGGCACATACCTAGGCTGTGGATTCAGTCCCCAGCAGGGGCCTGTACAAGAAGTAATGGATGAATGTCTCTCTCTCAGATCAATGTGTTTTTGTTTTTGTTTTTCTCTCTCTCTTTCCCTTCTTCCCTCTCTCTTTAAAAAAAAAAAAAAAGATAGAAGCCTTCCCTTTTCCTAAAAACAACAAAATTTCTACAAGGCAATTAAGTCAGTGCATTGCCTAGAAAATAATGGGCATCCTCATTAAAGAGCATCTTCACATGGTGTTTGAAGTCTGTATGTGTTTTGTGTCATTACTATAGAGAAATGCTAAACTTTCAGAGTTTTTTTTCTGATTTTCTGATTTTCTCTGATTCTAATGTTTCATGCATTATTTATTGTGTGGAGAAGGCCACAGAATCTTTCTCTTCAAAAAGATGGCAGGATAAAACGTCAAAAAGACAAACCTCTAGAATCAGCCTGCCTCTGACCAGCTGGAAAACAGCAGGTATTCTATGGGGAGAAGAGATTAAAGGAGCTTGAATTCATAATTCCAGTCTGAGACAAGGACAGGAGAAAGTATATTGGTATTACTCAGTAATAAACATGTGGATTAATGGAAACAGTAGAAATATGTATGTGGAGTTATAATCAGGTTAGGGACCCTACAGCTGTCATTCTAGAAGCTAACAGCATCTCTGCAGGCTCGGTGTTTTTATAAAAACAAGTACTTCAGGAAGAGCAAGTCAGTGCCATCGTTAGTCAGTGGATGTTACTAATGCTGGAGAATTGATTCAACTAAGGATGACACTTGGGACCAATTAATTCAAAGCTGGTTCTAAAAAAAAAGAAGAAGAGATATAATAAATCAGAGAACGGTGCTTCATTTAAATATACTGAGTAAGTGACTGGGAAAATCACTTGAAATATCTCAAAACAGAACTATCTCAAAGGGCCATCCAAAGACAGCCACAGCACAACAATGCTCAGCTTTTACAAGATACCAGACAAACACCTACATTAAAGCCGTGTGACAAAGCATTGGCCAACTTATGTCAACTGGAAACCTTTAAAAGATATATATTTTACAAATGAATTCAGGAAGTTACCTTTTTAGACAGGCATTTTGCTCAAGTTATAGGATAGTTGTTTTTGTCCTCACCTGAGGATATGGGTTTTTTTTTATTAAATCTTTATTGTTGAAAGCACTATGCGTATGTCCCCTTTTTTCCCCCATTGACCCATTCTGACCCACCCCTTTTCCCAGCCCCAGGCCTTCAATACCCTATTGTCTGTGTCCATAGGTTATACATATATGCATACACGTTGATTTCTTTTGTTGACTTCTTTTCATCCACCCTCCCACCTCTGCCTTTCCTTTGAAATTCCTCAGTCTGTTCTGTGCTTCTGTGTCTCTGGATCTATTTTGTTCATCAGTTTATTTTGTTCATTAGATTCCACATGTGAGTGACATCATGAGATACTTGTCTTTCTCTGACTGGCTTATTTTGCTTAGCATAATACTCTCCAGGTCCCCCCATGCTGTCTCAAATGGTAAGAGATCCTTCTTTTTTACTGCTGCATAGTATTCCATGGTGTAAATGTACCACAGCTTTTTTATCCACTCATTACTGATGAGTACTAGGGCTGTTTCCAGATCTTAGCTATTGTAAATTGTGCTGCTATGAGCATAGGGGTGCATACATTCTTTCTGATTGGTATTTCAAGTCTCTTAGGACAGTGGTTGGCAAACTCATTAGTCAATAGAGCCAAATATCAACAGTACAACAATTGAAATTTCTTTTGAGAGCCAAATTTTTTAAACTTAAACTTCTTCTAACGCCACTTCTTCAAAATGGACTTGCCCAGGCTGTGGTATTTTGTGGAAGAGCCACACTCAAGGGGCCAAAGAGCCGCGGTTTGCTGACCACTGTCTTAGGATATATTCCTAGAAGTGGGATCATTGGGTCAAATGGCAGTTCCATATTTAATTTTTTTTAAAAAATTCCACACTGTTTTTCATAATGGCTGCACTAGTCTGCATTCCCACCAGCAGTGTGCTGGGGTTCCCTTTCCTCCACATCCTCACCAGCTCCTGTCATTTGTTAATGATAGCCATTCTGACAGGTATGAGATGATAACTCATTGTCATTTTTATTTGCATCTTTCTGATGATCAGTGACTTTGAGCATGTTTTCATATGTCTCTTGGCCATCTATATGTCAACTTTGGAGAAGTGTCTATTTAGATCCTTTGCCAATTTTTAAATTAGATTATTTTCCTTTCGTTAAATTGTATGAGTTCCTTAGATATTTTGGATATTAACCCTTTATCAGATGTATCATTGCCTAATATGTTCTCCCATGTATTGGGCTCCCTTTTCATTTTATTAATGGTTTCTTTTGCTGTGCATAAGCTTTTTTATTTTATGTAGTCCCATTTGTTTACTTTCTCCTTAGTTTCCTTTGCCCTAGGACAGTGGTTGGCAAACTGTGGCTTGCAAGCCAAATGCGGCTCGCGAGCCGCCATTTGCCACTCTGTTGACTAATGAGTTTGCCAACCACTGGGATAGGTGCTTAATCACAAGGAACAACAACAGGCTGTAATTATTGGAATCGAGAGTCAGGTCAGTGGTCTAGGACCACTGCCCTAGGACCATGGTTGGCAAACTGCGGCTCGTGAGCCACATGCAACTTTTTGGCCCCTTGAGTGTGGCTCTTCCACAAAATACCATGGCCTGGGGGAGTCTATTTTGAAGAAGTGGCGTTAGAAGAAGTTTAAGTTTAAAAAATTTGGCTCTCAAAAGAAATTTCAATCGTTGTACTGTTGATATTTGGCTCTATTGACTAATGAGTTTGCCGACCACTGTCCTAGGCGATGTATCATAAACATATTGCTATGAGAGATGTCTGAGATTTTGCACCCTCTGATTTCTTCTAGGATTTTTATGGTTTCACATTTTACATTTAAGTCTTTTATCCATTTTGAGTTTAGTCTTGTTTGCGGTTTACTTAGTAGTCTAGTTTCTTTCTTCCTTTTTTTTTTTTTTTTCTTCATGTATCTACCTAAGTATCCCAACACCATTTGGTGAAGAGACTGTCTTAACTCCATCTTATGTTCTTGCCTCCTTTGTCAAATATTAATTGAGTGCAATTGCTTGGGTCAATTTCTGGGGTCTCCATTCTGTTCCATTGATCTATATGCCTGTTCTTATACCAGAACCAGGCAGTTTTTATTAACATTGGCTTTGTAGTATAACTTGATATCTGGTATTGTGATTCCTCCAACTTTGTTCTTCTTCCTTAAGAACAGGTGGCTATGGCTATTTGGGGTCTTTTTTGATTCCATATAAATTTTTGGAATACTTGTTCTAGATCTGTGAAATATGCCATTAGTATTTAATAGGAATTGCATTAAATTTATAGATTGCTTTGGGAAGAATGGGCATTTTATTGATGTTAATTCTACCAGTCCATAAACATGATATATTCTTTCATTTGTTTATATCTTCCTCTGTCTCTTTTTACAACATCCTGTAGTTTTCTGAATACAAGTCCTTTGCCTCCTTGGTTAAGTTTATTCCTAAGATCTTAAATTTTTTTGTTACAATGGTAAATGGGATTGTTTGTTAAGTTTCTCTTTCTGAAAATTCTGAGAAAGAGGAAAGAAGAGAGAGAGAGAAACATTGATGTGAGAGAGAAAAATCATTTGGTTGCCTCCTCTATGTTCCCTGACGAGGATCAAACCCACAACCTAGGTATGTGCCCTGACTGGGAATTGAACCCACAACCTTTAAGTGTACAGATGATGCTCTAACTGAGCTACCTGGCCAGGGCCCACATAATGTTTAATAGCAATGACAATAGGAACTCTGAGGAGATGAGAAATATAAAGGCTTACATAAGATCTGATATAGGACTTAGGTCATAGGAATATATTCTTCTTGAATAGGAAAGGAAGACTTGATTCTGTCTCTATAGTATTTGTGTTTTGCTTTTCAAGAAGTTGTCTAGTTTAGGTACTTCTCTATTTGCCAAGGAACTATGTTATAAGAGGTTATTCAGAACCTGGAGTTTTTTATTATTATTTCCCTGTAGACATAACATTGTAAATAGTATTCATTTTCCATGACTGGCCATAGGAAATTGCTTTTTAAAAAAAAAGTATTGATTTTTAGAGAGAGAGAGAGAGGGAAAGAGAGGGAAACATCTATATGAAAGCAAAACATTGATCACTGCCTCCTGTACACCCCCTACTAGGAATGGAGCCCACAACCTAGGCATGTGCCCTGATAGGGAATCAAACTAGCAACCTTTGGTGCACAGGACAATGCCCAGCCAGCACAGCCACACTGGTCAGGGCTTGCATGCTTATAAAGTGTAGCTGAAAAGCATAGCTGCAGGTGTCAGCTTGGGGTCTGGGTTCTAGATTCTGGAGTCCTTTCAAAGTACAATAGAAATGTTGGAGAACAAAGAACTTCATCCCAGATTTCTGAATGCCAAGCTTGTCCTTGACAGACTTGTCAATAAGGACATTTTTGTTTGCCTTTAGGAGATTCAAAGCACAGTGCTACCTGTCTTTTCTTTGGGACAACGCTTAATGGTTTAGTAAAGGAGGGCTGGACATTCACAAGAGTATGTACCAGTCTAAAGGCTCCCTGAGGCTCCCAGCCACTTTACTTTGCTCTAGAACTTTATAGTTCCAGGAATTACAGGATTCCACTAATTTATCATCATAATAAAGAGCTAATATGCTAATTGTTGGTACGCCATAAGGACCAATCCCAGGAGGCTTCCTATGCACCTGTGCGCACGAGGCAGGGCATTGCTCCAGAAATGGGGCAGAAGCGGGGAGGCGCCTGAAGGAGGCAGGACCATCCTGTGCCAGGGAGGGCAGGGGTGAGAGCCTATAGCGCCCCCCTCACCAGTTCTTGGCTACCCACTGCTCGCATTCAGAGCAGCCCCCTGCCCACCTGCCAGGGGAAGGAGCACAGCACAGCAGGCGGGAGGCTTCTACCCTCTCCTCCGGCGCCATGAAGGGGCAGAGCCGCCATGTTGCTCTGAAGATGGGTGGAAGCGGGGAATGGCCCAGAGAAGGTGGGACCAGCCCGAGGCCACTCGAGGGACTGAGGGTGGGGCTTGAAGCGACCAGAGGGGTCAGGCGCTTGAGCTCTGCAAGGAGAGGTTCGGGTGTCAAGGCAGGGCAGCGGGATTTCACAAGCTGGGCTCCTAGCTTGAATATAATATCACAACCTATGTATTTTTTGACTGTTACAATATTCTAATACAGAGCTGGTATTGGAACCAGAGTAAGGCCATTACATCACAACTCATCCCTTCAAAATTCCAGTGGCCTGATGGAGAAGATCTTTTGGTTAATTCTTTAAGCATATAAATAAATTAAAAATACGATAAAGTCATGAGAGATTTAGCAATCAGAAATATTCTTATTGAGGAATAAATGAAGCTGCCATGACAGGTAAAACCCCAGGTTTCAGTGACTGGCAGTCTAACCACACACTCTGATCAGGAAATCCTTCCACACAGTGATTTGAGATCAAGGCTCCTTTTGTGCTGTGTGTCCACCTTCTCCTATAGCCTTGGAATTTCTAAGTCCAGTTGGCAGATAGAGAAGGGGAGGGTGGAGAGCCTTCTCTTTGTTTTCATCCCATTGGTGGTAACTAGTCATATGGTTCCACCTAGGTGCCTGGGGACTGGGTCAGGCAGCTCTAGGATGCATGGCCACTTTTATGGGTGACTATGGGAAGGAGAAAAGAAACTTCTCATGAAAACTTAGCAATCTCTGCCACAGGTGCCATGGCAACTAAAAGGAGTAAGCTTTAACCTTACCTGAAGACTTAGAGGTAGGCTTCCAGAAGATGAAGCATGTGAGTCGCCTTGAAGGCAAATAAATGAGATAAAGTCATTTTTCCAGAGAGTATACAGCTTAGGCAAAAAGCAAGGAGGGGGGAGATTATGGAGCATTTGAGGAATTGAAAAGCTAAAACCCAGGGACCAGTTAAAGGACATGTTTCATTAAAGCAATGACCCAACCACGTAGCTGAGTTAAGAGTTTAACAGAAGGAAGCTAACTGGACTTCAGACCTCTTAGGAAATCATGTGTTTTACTTGTCTTTTTCCATAGTGTTAAAATGATCAGATTTAGTTTTCTGCATCTCTGAATTTGATGCCTCTGATGAGGACTGATGAGAATGCCAAATGACTTTTTCTGAAGAGTGGTTGATATTTAGTATTCTGCAAGGTCTTTCTAGGGAAGTGCAACCAGAGCCAGTGAATAATAAAACAGTGTGTATCTGTCAAGTGTAATTATAACACTGAATTATGCTCATCTTGCTTCCCAGTTCCTGTAGACATCAGTTTAAACATCCGAACATGCTGGCACTTTGGACCTGAGAGGATTTTACTATGAAATATAGCATGCCCTTCTTTTTAGCCATTTTTAATAGGAAAAAAATTCACATCCTGTTAAAAAAATATTCTATGATGAAGTTTGACCACTCTTTCTTTTTGTAATCTTCTCAGGTATCTTAAAACCAGGAAAGAAGAAAGGAAGGTTTTGATTCCCTTTCATTCTCTGTATTTAAATGAAATCCCCCATTTTTGCATTTTTATTAATCCCTCTGATTAAACACTTGTTAAAATTATAGAACACAGTTGCTTACAATGTCACCAATCTTCACAAAAGAAGTGAACATTATCGAATGGTAACTTTTTCTAAAATTATACAAACATTGCTTATTTTGAATGATTTAAAAATCCAAAAAAGCAAAAAGAGTAAACTGAAGAAATCAGCTATAATCTCATATTCTAATATGTTTGATATACTCTTTTATATACTTTAACCAACATTTTTTGTGCTTCTATATAATTTTTTACCAACATGAGATCATATGCTATATACTGTTTCTAACCTACTTGTTTCATATAACAGTATTTTAGAAACACATTTCCATGTCAAATTTATAAAAATTGCACAACAGTGATTTTTGTTTTCAACTTAGGGCAGAGAATAATATATCAGAATCTCCAGGAGAGCGTCGTAGTTTGGAAAATCATAATTTCATATTTATAAAACACAACAAAAAAAGCTATTGTTTTTATTATACAACCTACAGAATGTAATGCACAATTTTATTGGCTGGGAAGATGTTTACCAGAGGTCTTCAGGGGTTGTTTTATTCCCCATCAGCCTGCTACATCTGGGTATATCAGCATCTGAAGATGATAATTAGATTGTTATGTCACTTATGGGAACATGGTTTAGAAGAGATTGGGAAACACACTATCTTGACTGACAAGTGTTCCATTTAATCAATGAGCCCTTACTGGTTGGGCTTACCTGTTAAAGGATACTTTTCATTCTAATCTTCTGGCTTCCTGTCACTCATTCTCAGACCATCATTCCACACATGCTTTAAAGGCTTGCTCACATCCCACTGCTTCATGCAGCCAGGCAGGTGCACGTGATGAAAATGGAAGACCTGTGGGAAGGCCACACCAGGATATGCCCATGGGTCAGTGTTCCTGATTCCCTGTTCCCACAGTCATTCTATTCATTCACCTTGTTGAGGGTATGTCAAACCAACCAGAGGCAGAGGTTGTCAAGTAGCTCAACCTACTCTCAAAGGAGTATTCTAGAGCGAAACCATGCCCCATTAGTTCAGCAAATTGTGAAAAAAAAGTAAATATGGTTGTTTGAACTTTGTACAAACTCACCCTAAAAAGAAACCTCTAAGGTGTTTCTAAGGTATGCAGTCTCTAGGGAGGCAAAATATTTATTTGTGGCATGTAATCAGGAAAGTTATGTTTTTAATTATTATCATCAGAAATTAGGGGAAAGGAAAAGCACTCTATGATGAATCATTATTATTATTCTCCATTTCCAGAGTAATGCTTTGTTCAAATGGAAATTGGTTGGCATAGCCATAAGGGACACTGTGAAGTAATTTTTCTGTCTTTTTTCAGAGGAGGCAATATATGACTTCAGGGTCTATTAACTCTTCTGCAGTGTTAATTGAGCATTTATCCTAGGACATTTCAACACTGGGATTCTGAGATCCCATATTATTCAGATTCAACCTAAAACCCATCATTTCTGACATTCCTACTAAATAGAAGATAATGAACAAAGTTAAATAGTCAGAGAAAACTAATATCATTTAGATTAGTTATGCATATCTTGCAGAGATTCCAAGGAAAAGGGAACTTGTATGGGAGTCTTTCTCACTTTAAGGAAGCTTGTTAAGAGGAAGAGATGCTCCTGCTCCTTCACATCTCTCCACATCCCCATATAAAACCTCTGTTGGCGTGGTTTCACTTTTTCTCCACTTTTTGCTCAATCTTGCTAATACACTGTAGTTGAAGTACCCCTGTGTTGTAATGGAAAACAGAGTATGTAAATCTTTTCTTTTTCTGTTCTGTGTCCATAACATGTAGAATATGGAATCTTCATTGGGCTTTTTTTTTTAATTAGAAATGTCTTATCTGAAATCATACCAAGGTAGCAATGAAAGGATATGGTAGATAGGAACAATTTGCTGCAAAACAAAGAGAAAAGCAGAGCCTGTGATAGGTCCTACAGGCTGGGCTGAAACTCAGTCATGGCAACCAGGAAGCAGATGTCTCCTTGTCTGTTGTCCTTAGGATAATCACTCTTGGCTCTCACAAGCAGGCTTGCTCCTTCCAAAGCCTTATTCTTTTCTCCTAAGACCTTGCCTTTGGCTTTTACCCATTACCAGTGTCCCCATAAGCATAGCCAGCCAGTGCTCAGTCATTTAGAAGTTATAGTTCATTAATTCACTGGTATGGTGTGTCCTTGGAAGCTTTAGCTTGGTCCACAGTAACACCTGTCAGCATCTGGCTTTTTTCCCAATTCAAGCTGTTTCAGCATCTGGTTTTACTACCTCCTTTGGACTCCAAATCCCAAGTCCATTCTCCTCTGATATCACCTGAAATCAACCCCATAAACTATCCCTAGTCCTCCTCCAAAGCACATTTCCTTCCATGAGTGCTTTTCATTTTGCTGCACAATCTGACATGGTCCAAAGGAAAACTTCTTTGACGTCCGTCCCCTCTTTTATCCACTCTCCTCTCCATCTCTGGAGAATCCATAGGCATCCAATCTCACAATTTCTCTAAATCAGCTTCTGCAATTCCATTTATCATCAATGTTGTCTCCTCTCAGTCACCATCTGGGACTTTGATCTACTCTTCTAAACTGGGCTCTCCCTGCCCAGCAAGTCTCCACTGATTCCAAACATGTGGACATTTAAAACCTCACCGAGGACAGGTGCTGTTTCAAGCCACATGTCATTTTGGAAAGGTTTTTGTCTTTTACCTTTTTCAATCATGTAAGTCCATTAATATTCAATAAGCTATTCTCAGAAGTTGGTGAAATGCATAGAGGAAAGTGAAATTAGAAAGGCTTTGCATTTTAAAGAGAAGCTCTCTGTTTCTATGTGGCCAGTAGTAACTCCCTTTTGCTTCCTTTTCTCCATGGATGCCTTTGTTTGAGAAGTTATTTTCTTTACTATAATAAAAAGCTTAAAGGCCAAAATACATATGGAGAAATATTTCTCATACTCAAGAGGTTAGCAACATAGCAGAGGTTTTAAAAATAAGTTCATAGCATTGATTCTAAAGCTCCAGGCATTTCCTTGAAGAATTTCCAAAAAACTTCAAATAAATTTTCCTTGCCAGTGTTCATTTTCAGATATGTTTGACATGGAGTTTTTAGGTGTGAATATGCATATTTGGCTCTATAAACTTCCATATTCACAAACTAAAATTGTACTAAAGGAAAAATAAGTTATTTTTCTTTCCTGTATAATTTGAAAGGCGGTGCAGTATGGTTAGAATATCAGAAGCTCTGTACTTAGTTCTCATTGATGTCAGCATCTAGATTCAATTTCCTTATGCAGGCAGTGAAGCTGGGTTTGGAAATTGGACTCCATTCTAGGAAGTCTTTTAGTCTTAACATTGCTGGCTTCTGTCACACCCTTCTAAACAGAAGTGATTGTTTTGGTTTTGCATAGAATTAGACCAACTGCAAACTTAGAAAAACTGCAGCCCTCACAAGTTTGCATACACTTCTGACACCCACTTCAAGTTCAAGGAGTCCCTGAAACGACCCTCAGTTTTGATAATTCTCTAGAAAAATTCACAAAACTTACCAAAGGTGGCTGGACCTGATCATATTTACCATTATCACAGGAAAAGAAGACAGATTCGAATCAGACTAGAGAAGGCTCACAGAGGGCAAAAACTAGGAAAAGCACCAGATGCCAGCCTTCCAGGTGTGCCCCTCCTGTGGCATCACAATCCCGTTACTTTCCCAGAATTGATTATGACAGTATACACGGGGGACTGCCAACTAAGACAACTCCCAGAGCCTAGGTGTTCAGAGTCTTTATTCAGGCTCCATTACATAGGAACAGTTGACAGCCCACATAGCTGACCTCAGTGTCCAGTTCCTCCAAAGACAGACTCCAGGGTCCTGCCCCAACTAATAAGAGCTTGAACTGTGTGACCCAAACCTTCACCCTATATCACATTCTCAGTCTATCTGGGTTGGTCAACCCCCACCCTAAATACTACCTGGTGAGGCCAGCTCCCACCCTAAATTACATCACAGAATCTGACATGACCCAGGGCTCTCAAGCAAACAAAGATACTTCTCTCAGACATAAAATTTCAAGAGTTCAGATATTACCTTCTCAAAGTCAAGGGCAACATCTAGATCTCTCTTTGAACAAGGTTAAACTTTTTACCTCATGGTTTGAAAATCTGTGTCTTTTTTTTTTAATATATTTTATTGATTTTTTACAGAGAGGAAGGAAGAAGGATAGAGAGTTAGAAACATCCATGAGAGAGAAACATCAATCAGCTGCCTCTTGCACACCTCCTACTGGGGATGTGCCTGCAACCAAGGTACATACCCTTGACCGGAAACGAACTTGGGACCTTTCAGTCCACAGGCCAACATTCTATCCACTGAGCCAAACCGGTTAGGGCGAAAATCTGTGTCTTGAGGACAAGGAAGCCAGAGAGATTCCTCAGACCTTCCTGCTAGAAGGAAACGTGTCAATCGCAGTGTTTCTTACGTGGGATTCCAGGGCCACCTGGATTGGAGTCACCTGGCATTAACCAAAGATAGACTCCAGGGTCCTGCCTCAACTGATCAGAACTCTCTGAGAGAAGTCCTGAAATACTTCATTTTCAGCATGTTCCATCAGCACATTTTGTGTAGGCTAGAATTTGAGAAATTATGATCCAAGGTCCTTTTTCCTAAAATTTGAATAATTGTGGTCCAAGCAATGTCCTTGTTCCTACGAATAGAGTGATGAAAATAGCATGAGATGTAGAAATGAGAGAAAATTCTGCTTCTGGATCCACTGCTGTTTTCTAGGCCAAGCTTTTGCTCCTTAAATGTCACATATTTTGAAACAACATTTCATGCAGTTTGTTTCAAACAGACATAAGTAATGATGTATCAAGCTCTTAGACTGAGAAAATATACAGAATGGGGAAAAATAGGTTTACAGTTGTGAGCATGCAAAACACAGTTTATTCTTATATTATTTATTAATTATTGCATTAGTTTCCATAAGAACAACTGTAAACCTAGTTTTGACCCACCCTGTACATTGTTACCTTACATTCTTAGTTTGTGGGATATAAGGTAGCATTCCTTATATATGCTAGTGTGCTAAATTATGGGTTACCTTAGGAAAATGTGTGGATTTCTTTTTTTTAGAGTATCTATTACAATTGTTTGGCCTCCTTGGCAGGAATATTCCTATTCCTTCTTTGATTCATTCACTCATTTATTTATAAATTGTTGAGTGCAGGCATTGTTCCACATACTGAGGATGTAGCAAACATAAACAAAACAGAAAATGCTTCTGTTTTAGTGAGGCCAGAAGTACATATACATATTGTGCCAGATGGTAATTCAAAAAAAAAATCAGGATAAAGGGAAAAAGGCAGCTGAGAGAGGGGTTTTCTGTTTAACATAGAATGCTTAAGGAAGGAATCTCTAATATGAGGCCTTGTGCACAGAGAGATAAATGAGGAGCCATAGAGTTGGTTGAGTAAAGGGAACAGAAAGTGCTCAGGCCCTGAGGCAGGGACAGCTTCATGATGCAGTGATAGAGAAAGCTTCAGGTGATGGGAGTAGAGAAAGACAGAGGCGCAGACACAGATATGGAGAATTCAGGCAGTGCTAATGAGGAATTGGCAACAAAGGGGAGCAAGAAAAGTAGATACTAAGTTAAAAGAAGAGTGTTTTTGTGATGGTGACTGTGAGGATTAAAGACATACGAAAAGTATGGATGCTGTAGAAAAGGGGAAATTGCTAGAGTGATGTTCTTGAGTAGAGAAGAAGGTGTGGCATCTAGGGCACAGGTGCAACACCTAGCCTAAGATGGGAACATAGATATTCTCTTTGCTTCTTCCTCATTTCTCTGGCTCCCACAGTGACCTCATTTTCAGCCTTCCTACCTTGTCTTCTTATAACTCTCTCATGGTGCATATATTCTTTTGTCTCCTGATTGTACACTTTGCCCTTTTTTCGTAAAAAAGAAAACAGAATATATATTCATAGCATTCCTTGCTGTAGAGTGAGGGTAAAATATCGGCTCTGTCTATTACCAGTTTTGTTGTATAGTTAAATGAGATTTTGTACAGAACATCCCTTTGGAAGTTGTCCATCCTTGAACTTCGTCTTAGAATGGAAGGAACAAATCATTATTGAAACTGCAGCAGTGTTAGCCGGTGCTTACTGTGTGTAGCTTGCTTTCCTTGTCTTTTCTCTTTGCCTATGCTATATTGAATGGCCAAATATTTTCTGCTACTGCCAACTGACACTTTGAGTCTGATGTCTAAATGTTACCTGACCTGCTGGGAGAATTCAGAGCCCAGAAGTCTACTATTCTGGTCAGTTGTTAAATTTGACACTGAATACATTAAGCCTAGAGTGATTTGTTTGAGACTTAAGTTAGAATGAGAGCAAATAGCACCACCTGCTGGAATGAATAAGAGAAGAGGGAGAAATACCAAGAGCTGTCCATGGTTCTGTCCGGTTCATTGTTTTGTCACTCAGAGGAAGTCATGACCCAGGTGTATTCAAAGCTAATTTCTGTTATCTATACTTGTTTCCTTCTGATGTCAATGTGCCACCTCATACATTTCTCTTTTGATGTCTCTTTTCTCCTTATAGTGATACAATATCAAAAACTATCATTAAGACTAACTAGCTGAATTTAATTTTATAATTTCTCAGAATCTTTTGGAAATTAGATCATAGGATGATGGCATTTGAAGGAAGCTTAGAGATCACTTAGTCCAGTGTTTCAAACACATTTTGGACACAGAAACTGTAAAGCTATTGGTGTACTTCTCATTTCAGAAACCAATAAATTGGGGCCCAAAAAGGTGAAAAGCCAAAGACTAGAATGCTCAAATATACTAATTGCTAAAGCCTCCCTTATATCAGTTAAGATGCATTCAGATGCAATAAAAATGGCTTAAACAATAACATATATCTCTCATAAGAAGTCTTGAGGTGGCTGAAGGAATAACTTAGGGCCTTAGCAATGTCACCAAAGACTCAACTTCATCCCATTGAACTCCATGTTCTACTTGGTGTTTGGTGTTTACAACGTGGGTTCAGCAACATTAGGAACCACAACCTTCACTCAAGACCAAAGGGCAGGAAGAGACTGACTATTAGTTTCTCTTATGAGCTAAGAAATTTGTCCCAAAAGGCCCCCTCAAGAATTTCTCTCATGTCTTATTGGCCAGGAGAGCATAATATGTCCCATCCTAATGAGTTTACTGTCAAGGAGCATGGAATTGCCACGTTTGACTTAGACAAATCCAAATTCACTCTTCAGGCCTAGTGTGGGGTTATTCTTACACTAGAGGCCCAGTGCATGAAATTCGTGCATGAGGGAAGGGGTGTTCCTCAGCCCAGCTTGCACCCTCTTCAATCTGGGACCACTCGAGGGATGTCCGGCTGCTCGTTTAGAGGATTGGGCCTAATGGGCAGCCAGACATCCCTTTCACAATCCAGGACTGCTGGCTCCCAACTGCTCACCTGCCTGCCTTCCTGATTGCCCCTAACTGCTACTGCCTGCCAGCCTGATCACCCCCTAACCACTCCCCTGCCAGCCTGATTGATGCCTAACTGCTCCCCTGCCAGCCTGATTGCCCTTAACTGCCCTCCCCTGTAGGCCTGGTCACCCCTAACTGCCCTCCCCTGCAGGCCTGGTCACCCCCAACTGCCCTTCCCTGCAGGCCCGGTCACCACCAACTTCCCTCCTCTGCTGGCCTGGTTACCCCTAACTGCCCTCCCCAGCAGGCTTGATCTATCCCAACTGCCCTCCCTTGCAGGCCTGGTCCCTCCCAACTGCCCTCCCCTGCTGGTCATCTTGTGGTGGCCATCTTGTGTCCACATGGGGGCAGCCATCTTTGACCACATGGGGCAGCCATCTTCTGTGTTGGAGTGATGGTCAATTTGCATGTTACTTTTTTATTAGATAGGATAGAAGCCTGGTGCACAGGTGGAGGCCAGCTGGTTTGCCCCGAAGGGTGTCCCAGATCAGGCTGGGGGTTCCCTTGGGGTGTGGGGTGGCCTGGGTAAGGGGCCTATGGTGGTTTGCAGGCCAGCCACACCCCCCGGCGACCCAAGCAGAGGCCCTGGGTTCTGGGATTTATTTATCTTCTATAATTGAAACTTTGTAGCCTTGATTGGAGGCCAGGGCCTGCCAGGAAGTTTGGCTTCTTCCATCACCAGGGAAACCCAAGCCTCCTGTTTGCTCTGTGGCCACAGCCATTTTTGTTGGGATTTATTTATCTTCTATAATTGAAACTTTGTAGCCTTGAGCAGAGGCCTGAGCTGGCCAGGGTGTGCAGGAAGCTTGGCTTCCTCCATTGCCGGGGAAACCCAAGCCTCTTGCTCGCTCCATAGCCGCAGCCATCTTGGTTGGGTTAATTTGCATACTCGCTCCTGATTGGCCGGTGGGCGTGGCTTGTTGGTGTAGCAGATATACGTCAATTTGCATAATAGTCTTTTATTAGATAGGATGATACATAAGATTCTGTGGAAGCACATAGATACCTGAGCAAAACTGGGTGAGCTCACAAAGGAAAGGTGGGGAGTGGCTAATTGTTGGGGGAAAATTGCCATGAGTCTCTCCCATTTATGCTTGACTTCTGAGCACGAAGCATTGATAGCTTTGTTTATACCCTTTTAAGGATGCATGTATAGGTGACAGCCTTGGAAGATAGTGTTTTCCTGCAAAACAGAGGGCAGATTTATTTTCTGACCAGGATAATAAAGCTCATGTGTCTCCTCAGGGCAACAGTTGAGCAGGTTTGCTGGCAGCCCTTTGAGAAGACTGTGGTTCCCTAAGTTCAGAATTCTTGATACAAACTCCATCTGGGCTGTTTCACATACCCCGGTGGGACTATGGGAAACCCACATGGACAAGAAGTTCATGTTGCCTGTTCAGTGTGAATAAAAAAGTCCTTTGTATCTGGCCCATGTGTCTCCTGTCTTCGGCCAGCATCTGTGGAACTATGGTAGGCCAATGTGCTTGGTTGCAAGTAGGATGAATCTCAGATGCTTCCTCATTCTTCATACTAATGGAAAGGCATCTGTTAGTATTTGCTACAGTGTTCTTTCCAATGAACCACACCAGATACATCCAAGTCCCAAATACTTTCTTCTGGAAATAAGAATATTTTCAGTATGGAAGGAATTCCTTTTCCACAGGCAGAAACAGGGCAACAGTTCATCTACAACTGGAGACGCACATTAAGCAAGGACAGAGTCACTGGCTCTGGTGTCTTTCATGCTGCCTCCCTTTCATTCACTCTCTAACTCTCTCCGTAATTATCTCTTTTAAAATGTCAGTTCCTCTCACCCGGAAGACCAGAAGCAATCAGCCACACACTGAACTTAGAAGCTTTTAAAGTGTGCTTGCCATTTGCCTGGGATATGGGATTTCTCAAAGGCATTCCTTAGCAATGTCAGGGAAGCTCACATGGAATGACTGAGAAAAAGAAACCCTTTCCTTGGCTCTCACATTGGCCTTGCAGTCTCCTTCCCCAGGAAGCACATGAAGGGAAGAGGAGTGTGCTGCAACTGTGAATATTGCTTCAGCAAAACCCAAATGTAGGCTCTTTAAGGAGGGTTATGCTCCCAGAAGATCTCAGTCTTGAGGTCTTGAGTCTCTCTCATTGTCCCCTGACTAAGCTACAGCAGGATTTGCTTCTCTAGAAAGAAACATTGATGTTAAGAAGAGCCATAGTCCCGAGGAAGAAACAGGAGATCCAGTGTGACAAGCTGAGAAAAAGTATGTGTATTTCCCAGTTAACTTCTGGTCCTCAGAGTTTCTCTAAATGGTGGCATTTAAAGACCTGGACAAGAATTCATCATAGCAGGAGGAGAGGAAATTAGAGCAGCATCTATCCCTCTGAGTCAAACCTTAGGGTTAAACTCAATTTATCCCTAGATTCTATTTCCCTGATGGCTGTTGATACTTTTAAAACGAAACAATATTTTCCGCTTAGCTCAGGAAACCTTGTGCTCTTGCTATTCTGACAACTTATATTTTAGAATGCATCTGCTAAAACATAGCACGACAAGAACATAACAGATTCAATCTTAAGACTGAGGATGCTTTTTCCCCCTTGACTATACCAGAAAGAGAGGGAAAGATCGTTCAGTGGATGAGTCAGAGAGTTGTCAATCTGCATTCTTACTTCCTTAGAAACCTTGATGAAGGTCACCGGCCTCCATTGAGAAACAGTGACTCCTGGAGGCAGGAGCTCCTAATTTGCAGGAGATATTTCACTAGAGTGTGTGCAGGAACCACCACAGGTGTTGAAATTAAAGTTCCCTTTCTGGTGACATAATAGATCAAAATTCCTCAGTACAATTAGGTTGATTAAATTGAGCTCTGCATCTAATATCCCTGCAGCTCAGTAACATTAATGCAGCTTTCAGAGGGGCCTGACCCAGAGGCAGGGAACAGTCCAAGTCCTGGCAGAATCTGGCCTACTGTGGTTTTTAAATTAGAAGTTTGATTGCTTGTGACATCACCTCAAAATGGTACCAGTCCAGAGAAGCGGAATTTTCCATTAGCCTGGAAAAAAATTAAACTGCTTAGAGATTAGGCCAAGGCTTAATGGTAGATAGAGGGGCTAAATCTCTTTATGAACAAAGTTAGAAAATCTGGTGGGCCACCTCTTTAAGATGGAAAAGAATTCACCGAGTCCTAGGAGCTAGGGACATGTGCTGCCTCTCCTGCTGATTGCAAGAAAAATATACATTTAAAAACCATGTTTATAAAACATTGAGAACTTAAAAAACTAAAATGTGAAGCAGGAAAACTGCTTACAAGCAAAATTGCCTAAGCAACCACCGAATCCATTTTCTGTTGTTGGTGGTTTATTGCAGAAGGAGGCTCATTTGCAGCAGATCTATGAAAAAGATTGATGTGGTCAGTGCTGGAGGGTAGGTGACTAGAAGGATTCAGCATCAAAGGTGGGGAATGACCCAGGTGTGCAACGAATGATTCCCGAAAGGAGGTTGTTCGGCCGGGATGTGGAGCTGCCTTCCAGACAGCTGCACATAGTCTGAAGGAGATGCAGGTCACCTTCATTGACATTCATCAACAATTCATGACTCCCTCACTTCCAGTAGGAACTACAATGATTAGATTAATGAAAAGAAGTTTTGTGAATTCCCCAAAAGCAGTAGCTCTCTATTAATATTTTTCCAGGGAGCTTTTAAAAATACCAATGCCTTCACCAGACCAACTGAGCCAGAATCTCTGGGGATGGAGGAGGAAAAGGTTGTTTTATTAAGCTCTTCCTGGGAGTTACTGAAGAGTTAGATTGGACCCTAGCTGGTTTTGCTCAGTGGATAGAGCATCGGCCTGCAGACTAAAGGGTCCCAGATTCAACTCCAGCCAAGGGCACATGCCAGTAGGGAGCATGCAGGAGGCAGCTAATCAATGATTCTCTCATTGATGTTTCTATCTCTCTATCCCTCTCCCTTCCTCTCTGAAATCAATAAAAATACATTTTTTTAAAAGGGTAAGATTGGGTATAGAATCAAAAAACCCAGGGTCTGGCCCAGCCAGTGTGGTTCCATGTTTGAGAGAACTGTGGTCACACTTTGATTCCCAGTCAGGGCACATGCCCAGGGTTGTGGGCTCAATCCCGGGGGTGGGAGGGGCATGCAAGAAGCAGCCGATCAATGATTCTCTCTCATCATTGAGGTCTCGAGATCTCTCTCTCTCTCTCTCTCTCTCTCTCTCTCTCTCTCTCTCTCTCTCTCCCCCCCACCCCCACCCCCTCCTCCTTCCTCTCTGAAATCATTAAAAAAATACTTTTTTAAATCCAGGATCTGAAAAATCTGGCAAGCCTGAGTTCACAGACACTCTATATGTGCTTAACTTTTCCAGACCTGTTTTCTTATCTAGAGTCAATGATGGTAACTTCTCCATAGGGCTCTAAAGATAAAGAAAATAAATATATGCCTGGCCCCTGATACAAGTCTGTTTTCCTCCCCTTGGTTATTAATCCTTATTGATCCTTATTCAAATGATTGTTTTTCATGGACCTTTGTAAAAAGCAACAGGCTTAGGTTATTTTTCTCACCCTGTTTTGTTTTTCTTCTGCTCTTTGGTATCTCGAGGGAGAATATTCACATGCTTTCCATGCTTTCTGCTTCTCCAGCTGCCACAGAAGTGTCCTTTTCATTTGATGTTGGAAATGGGCCCGTGGAGATTGTGGTGAGGTCACCCACACCTCTCAATGATGACCAGTGGCACCGGGTCACCGCCGAGAGGAATGTCAAACAGGCCAGCCTGCAGGTGGATCGGCTGCCACAGCAGATCCGAAAGGCCCCAACAGAGGGTCACACCCGCCTGGAACTCTACAGCCAGCTGTTTGTTGGTGAGTAATGTCAAGGCCA
Organism: Corynorhinus townsendii; assembly: GCA_026230045.1. Lineage (NCBI taxonomy): Eukaryota > Metazoa > Chordata > Mammalia > Chiroptera > Vespertilionidae > Corynorhinus > Corynorhinus townsendii. The sequence goes on from JAPDVU010000004.1 coordinate 137,487,590, forward strand.
CCGTCTTTCCCCTCTGCTGGTTTTACTAACCTTCACAATGGAAAAAATAAAACCCCCTATGGAGTGCTTTGCAGGAGATCTTTCTAAAAGTAATTATCTAGGCCTCTTGTAGTCTATCCCCAGACAGAATGGAACGAGAGAGAGGATTCCAGAGACCGATGTCCAGTTCCACTTCCTACCATCTGGAGCTCCCTGTCCTTGTCTACAGAACCAGAGGGGAGCCAGGGACATCTCTGGGGTCTCTAACCTATTCAACTTTAGGTTTATGGTTTTAGAACCATGTAAAATCCTTTGATAATTTGGAACATTGGTACTGTGCAAAGGAAGGAAGGAAGTGAGGGATGGAGGGATGGAGGGAGGGAATATGGGCTCCCTAAATTCAGGTTTGTTTGAAATGATAAGTAGAAACCCATTCCTTCCTTTAGACTTCTTGCAAAGATTCCTCCTACATTGGAAAAAGATCAACACTGGGACAACATTTAAGCAGCAAACTGTTAAGCGGCCTGTGCAAGAAGTAGGTTCAGCCTCACAGCTAGTCTTTGCTTTGACCTGGTCCAGCTGGACCTGACACTACTTGATATCAAGTCCTATTTCCATAGCTTGTTCAATTTTAAATTTTGTTTTCTAAAAAAACTAACAGTTTAGGAAATTAGCCGTTTCCTCTCTGTTGAATTAAAAGAAAGCAAGTTTGGCCATAGCTAGTTTGGCTCACTAGTTAGAGTTTCAGCCTGCAGACTGAAGGGTCTCTGGTTCAATTCCAGTGAAGGGGATATACCTTGGTTTCACACTCAGTCCCCATCCTAGTCAGGGTGCATGCAGGAGGCAGCCAATCAATGTGTCTCTCTCACATCAATGTTTTTCTCTCCTTCTGTCTCTCCCCCTCCCTTCCACGCTCTCTAAAAAAATCAATAGAAAAAAATAATCCTTGGGTGAAGATTAACAAAAAAAGCAACTTTGAAGGACTTTGAGACCAGATTCCACCTTATACCTTAGACACCCCCCTCCCTCTCTCTGAGCAGTCAGACATCCCTCTCACAATCCAGGACTGCTGGCTCCTAACTGCTTGCCTGCCTGCCTTCCTGATTGCCCCTAACCACTTCTGCCTGCCAGCCTGATCATCCCTTAACCACTCCCCTGCCAGCCTGGTCATCCCTAACTGCCATCCCCTGCAGGCTTGATCTATCCCAATTGCCCTCCCTTGCAGGCCTGGTCCCTCCCAACTGCCCATCCCCATCTTGTGGTGGCCATCTTGTGTCCACATGGGGGCAGCCATCTTTCACCACATGGGGCAACCATCTTGTGTGTTAGAGTGATGGTCAATTTGCATATTACTCTTTTATTAGATAGGAAAGATAGAGGCCTGGTGCATGGGTGGGGGCCAGCTGGTTTGCCCTGAAGGGTATCCCGGATCAGGCTGGGGGTTCCCTTGGGGTGTGGGGCAGCCTGGGCAAGGGGCCTGTGGTGGTTTGCAGGCCAGCCACGCCCCCTGGTGACCCAAGCGGAGGCCCTGGGATCTGGAATTTATTTATCTTCTATAATTGAAACTTTGTAGCCTTGAGCGGAGCCAAGCCTCCTGCTTGCTCCCTGGCTGCAGCCATTTTTGTTGGGATTTATTTATCTTCTATAATTGAAACTTTGTAGCCTTGAGCAAAGGCCAAGGCAGGCCAGGGCTGCAGAAGCTTGGCTTCCTCCATTGCCAGGGGCAACTCAACCCTCCTGCTCTCTCCAGCTCTGTGACTGCTGCCATTTTTGTTGGGATTTATTTATCTTCTATAATTGAAACTTTGTAGCCTTGAATGGAGGCCTAGGCCAGCCAGGATGTGCAGAAAGCTTGGCTTCCTCCATTGTCAGGGAAACCCAAGCCTCCTGCTCACTCCGTGGCTACAGCCATCTTGGTTGGGTTAATTTGCATACTTGCTCCTGATTGGCTGGTGGGTGTGGCTTGTGGTTGTAGTAGAGTGATGGTTAATTTGCATATTACTCTTTTATTAGATAGGCTATGCATAGCCCATGGACACAGACAATAGTGCAGTGAAGGCGTACAGTTGGGGGCAGGTGTGGGTCAGGGGGTCCATGGGGAGGAAGAGGGAGATATCTATAATACTTTCAACAATAAAGGTAATTTTTTTAAGAAAGGAAACATTAAAAGTCACAAAAAGAAAGGTAAATTTGGATATCCACCTGTTTGCTGTGATGTGGGCCACCTACAGAGCATTAGCTTAGTCCATTCATTTTGAAGGTAAGACTGGCTTGTTAAAAATCCATGTCAGCCAGGGGCCAGGAAAGAGGCCTGGACTGTGAAGTAAAATACTGACTCCTCCACGCCAACTAGAACTTGCCCCTTCCAAATCCTTCCCTCAATTTATAGTTCTCAAAATTACATTGTTTTTAAATTATTTTGTATGAGGTAAACATCAGGTTCACTGATTCCTGCTAAATATTGTGAGCAAAGTTCACTTTATCAATATATTCTGCCCAGATTACCTAAGACAAGTTTCTTCCAAAACCCTGTTAGTCCCAAGCATGCTGGTTAGGTTCTACCCTAATTGACCAGTTTTTCTTTGTTTGTTTGTTTGTTTGTTTTAACTTGTCCCTGGATATAGAAGTCCAGCTTTATTGTTATCACTTCCTATTCACTGACTATAGTTGTCTTTAAGAAATTTGGAGACTAAGTAAAGTCATAAAGCAGAGAGGGTTAGGTGAAGTATTTATTATGATCTTGGAAAAGTTTTGATTTGTTTAAACAAGAACAACTTATAAAAAGAGAAGAATACTAGGCTGGGGCCGAATTTGATAGAATAATTAATCGTAAGGGACAGGCAAAAAAAAAACAGCATCTCAGGAAGAAGAATAAAGAGGAACAGAAAGGACAAGCAAGGAAAGGAAAAACTGGAGATGGGAGTCACAGGAGTTATGTGAGATTTCCTTTGTTTATTATGACAATAAAGAACAAGTGTCGTGCATTCAATTAGACTAGAAAGTGTCCTTTGAATTTAGTAATTATGAAAACATAATTGGAAAAATAAGTTTCAGAACAGTGGAATACCTGATGGGTCAACACCTCTTTTCATTTGATGAAAAAAGAATATGTTTCATGTCTCAATCTCTAATTTCCTGTTATCTTCAAGGTGGACACAATGCCCATTTCCCAGACATTTAAGCCAATATGAACAATGTTTTCTGCAACAGAAGCCCAATCCATGGGAAGTGTGGAGAGGTGTTTGTTGCCAGAAAAAAAAATTAAGTTCACAACTGAAATCATGGAGTCAGTTATCCCAAGACTGTTCAGTAGGGATTCAGACAAGTTAAGTTGTTCTCAGTTCTACTCCAATAAGAAGTATCAGGTTGACAGAGTATTATCACTTTCCCTTTTGAATCTTTTTTTTTTTTCATCTGCCTAATAAAGCATTTGGATTATTTGGTCCCCAAAATTTCTTCTGATTTTAACCATTTATGATTATGTGTTTAGAAATGGTTAAAAAGGCCTGAGCTGCCAAGCAGTTCTTTCCACAGTGTCATGTGGTGACATTGTGGGCTTTGAATCCCACCTGCACCCGCCACTTCCTAGCTGAGAGATCACTGACAGGTTCCTTAATGTTTCTGTGTTAAACAGAGACATAGTTTCTGCATCTCAGGATGTGATGAGATAATCCATGGAAAGCAGTGCAGAGAGTTCCTGGCATTGTCAGTATGCATTGAGTCACTTCTCTATATTTTACCTTTACTTTCAGCTTTCTTCTTCTTCCATGTAACATTCACCTCCTCCATGGTTGCTTATAGCCTTAGCCAGCCCACAGACTCAGAACTATGCTAACGGTGGCAGCCTCGGGCAGCCCCGGGCCAGATTTTTCCTTGTATTTGGAGAGCAGCAGAGATGCTCAAAGTCATTATCTAAGCATGAACAATACCAAGCTGGATTGAGCCAAAGCCCTTTATAGCACAGAGACCTGCCAGGGAGTTTAGGGCTCTGGCCACTGATCATGGTGGCTGGGCTGTGAGGCCTAGAGCCCCATGGCCAGCCTAGGAGCTGGCCAGAGAGTTGGCAAGCGTGAGCCATAGAAGACAGGACTATGCAGGGCAGATGGCTGATGGAAAGGTGAATTTGCAGTCAGCTTCTGCCAGGCCAGAGCATGTAAATGTTCTTGGGTTAGTTTAAGGAGGAGGTCAGAGTTCAAGAGAACTGAGAGAAAGCCTCAGGAAGGAGTCAAGCTCCTAAGTGGCTCAGAGAGAGAAGGTTGGGTCCTCTTAACTAATGAGAAATGTCCAGGCTCAACTTATTTAGCTCAGACATCTTCCAAATTGCCCTGGGGGTAAGGGAGCCATGCTTCTGTGCAAGATGTCAACCCAAAGCAGCCGAAAAATTAATTCTCACTCTTTCAGGATCTTCTGTGCTGTGCGGGAGGCCCGGTTGGTGACTCAGTTAGAAGCAGTGTCTTCATGAGGGCTAATGAGGAGCAGGGGAGCTCAGTGACACTCATTTTCACAGAGCCCAAAATTTGGGGTTACCTTTAACATCCTCTCTTTCCTTCATTACTGCCCATCAATACTAAGTTTGTGATTCTACTTCCAGACTGAGCCCCAGATGCATACTCTCTGCTCTCCTGACACAGGTCCCACCCTGGTCAAGGCCACATGCTGCTTACTTGGACTACTGCAATTAGTCTCCTAACTGGTCTCCTAACTAGTCTACTAATTGGTCTCCTAACTATTCCCCTAACTAGTCTCCTAACTAATCTCTTAACTGATCTCATTAGTCACCTAACTGGTCTCCAAAGTCTTGAGATGTCCCTCGAATACCCCAAGCTTTTTCCTGCTTTAGAGCAAGCATTTGCATTGGCTATTCCCTCTGCCTGAAATACCTCCCTAGACATTGACACAGCTAACTGACTCCTTCACATCACTCATCTCTGCTTTGGTACCTCCTCAGAGAGGCCTTCTCTGACCACTCTGTCTAGAGTCATTTACCATTATGCATTCTCCTTACAACTTGTAATCTTTTCGTTTATGTTTTTGTTCCCCCACCCCCAGAAGGTAAGCTACATGACATCCAAGATCTAGAATAAGGGTATGGTGCTTGTCCAATGACTATTTGCTGAGGGAGTCCTCGAATGAATGAATAAGTGAAATATGTATTTTTTATTACTTCTTTGAGTTAATAGTTACATTTAAACTTAGTTCATTCCCTCTGCAAAGAAAGAAGGTATTTTTCCTTATAAACTTTCTCCAAAATTCTTCTCTCAAAATGTGGTATTTTCCATCTTTGGAAGTATCTTTTTGCTAGGTGCCACAGACTGAAATAAGGCATGACAAAAGCCTGAAAAAAGCCACAGAGAAAGTCAGACTGTTATGAAAGACAGCTTCTCAGAGCAGTCTGGACCCTAGATCTAGTAGTCAGTCTCCCTCCCTGAAATTGAGGTCTCTCCTGTTTAGCAGCACTGAGATGGTGGCTGGGACTCTAATGTAGTTTCTGCCCTGACCCTTATAACTGGTGCTCTGGCTCCCCACCCAGACACAGGCAGGGAGTGATCTCATGCCTGGAAACACCTGCCCAAGTACAGAAAGAAGAGAAAATTATTTGCTAGATTAAAGAAATCACTATAATAAATCAATGAACTATCTACAAAGCAAAGATGCAGACAAACTGCAGAAGCTGCTCTGTGAATGCCTGCTCCTTCACTGTGGGTCACAGGTTACCAGCTTCATTCACTTCTCAACCTGACCTCTGCCTCCAGCCTCTGCAGGAGGCCATGCTGAGTGCGCAGCTCTCTTCTCAGTGGGAAGACCCTCCCATACCTCAGGTGAAGGATGGCCCTTCCCCACGAAGACTCACCATATGTTTTTCCTACCCTTTGCCCTTTAGCGGTCAAAACTAATTAACTTTTGTAATTCCAGCTGTCTATTTTACAGTTTGAGTTTTAACATATTAAAGAAGTTATGATAGAGCTAATTTTTACCTTTTTTAAAATATATACTTCCAACATAATCAAATTGACAGTGTACTTTTAACCTTTTTGAACCTTTATCTAAAACATAGTCTGCTAATTAACTATTTCCATAGGGGCTTTTCTAAGGCAAGGGTTATCTGTGTTGAAACTTTAAGAGAGAGATTTCAAACCTAAGAGAGGAGCCAATCCTACTGTCCACCTTCTGTGTAAAATAGCTCACCTGCCCCAAGAGCACGGCTGCAGGGACTCTGTGGCCTTCCACACCAGTTTTCTCTGGGCAATTGGAATGATCTGATCTAGGGGAGACATTTTAATTTTGCAATCAATATGGGAAAATTTTTTTCAACAAATTTATTAAATAATTTCCCATATGGGCATGTACATGGGTTGTAGGTTCAATCCCCAGCCTTGGTTGGGATGCATACAGGAGGCAACCAATTAAAATGTCTCTCTCACATCAATGTTTCTCCCTCAAAAAGAAAAAAAAATTAAAATATATAGAGATATAGATATAGATATAGATCTTCTCCTCCCTTACACTCACTTTTAAAAAATCAATAAAATATTTTCGGGTGAGGATTAATAAAAATAATAATAATAATAATAATAATAATAATAATAATGATTTCCCATATAGATTTCTTACTTTTTCATTAAGTACTGAACTAAAAACTTTATGATAATAAATGGCACCTGTCACACAGAATAAGATTGTAGAAAAGGAAATTAGCCTCAGTAACACAGATATTGAGAAAGGGATGGGAACTCACAGCCCTATAGTCTGTCCTGTGATGCTCTAAGAGAGTGAGAGGAGAGGACCCACTTTTATTAGCTCAAATAAATAGTTGTTTTGCACTAAATGCTCCCCAGGCCCAGTGCCGGGGCGGGTGGGGGGAAGAGTGGGCTGGGGGCAGCTGGTTAGCATTGCATAGGACTCACTCTTCATTTCATGGTCCTATTGGCATATCCTACAGTGTCCCTTATTCATTTTAATGTTACTTTACTATTTTTCCTCTTTTTTCACCATTCTGAATTCCATTCTCTCAACATTGCTGGTACCCAACTGAGTGTATTTTATGTATGTCCATTATATATTTGTTCAAATATATGTATGTTCTAGAAAATTCATGGTATTGCCTTTCTGTGTCATACTTTATTGTACTACAGCTCTCATTCTGTGTTTTACCCTTTCACTCAGCTCTGTGTTTTTTAATATATTTTTATTGATCTCTGGGTCATAATTTTGCCCTTTTGTTTAATTTAATACCTGATTATGTTGCCTCAATCTCCTGTGCAATCTCCTGTGCACTTGATGGTGTATCATTCATTATGGGTAGTTACAGAATTTTCATAATTAATCTGTAATTACAATACTTGCATAGCATTTCCCATGAAAAATGATTTACAAATTAAACCCAATCTCACCTTACGTAATTATCACAGGTCTGACTCTGACGAATGTGTGTGAAGCCCTTGTGTGATGTCCCTCTAATGACAATGTGTTGATTTTCTAATCAACAAAGGTTCAGTAGCATTTTTACTTACAGACCTACAATTTAAACTTAGGACATTTGACATCAAGAAAGATTTCTGTAGAGCACATGAGTTAAACTCAAATAATTATCAGGGATTCTAGTGCATTAACATCTTTTGCATAATATATAACGACCATTTTCAGCACAAAAAAATTTTCTTCATACAGACTAAATCAGTAAAAGTACTTTACAGCTCACTGACCAATTTAATAAATCAGAGGCCATCTAAATAAGAAAAGAGCATCATTTATTCAGTTTTTCTTTCAGGAGAAATGACATCCCACTTATCTGCTTTATAAATTAAAAAGAGAGAGTACAAAACTTTATTTAATGGAGGCAACAAATACAAATTAGACTACAGTCATCTGTTATGGTCAGTTTAAGAGAAGGAAGAGGGGAAGTCAGGCAGTAGTGCAATGAAGGAAAAGGAAGAGAAGGAAATTTAGGGCAAATTGAGAGTAATTTACTCAAATTTAGAGATGGAGACATATAAGTACAGAGGGAGAGGTTATACATCACAGAGCAACTTAGAGCTGAAAGGAATCAGAGACATCACCTAATTCAACCTCCTTTTTTATGGATAGGAAAAATTGATGCTGAGAAGAGACTAAGAGGTTTGATGAAAGCCACACAGCTAACCTAAAACAGTCAGCAGTCCTGATGGGGAGAGAGCAGGAAGAAAGACTGACAAATGCAAAAGCTCAGAAAGACCCAGGACCAGCTCTCTGGTCAAAGGCAGAGAGGCAGAGAAACAGAAAAGGCTTCCCCCTCTAACCCTTTATGGAATGAGGCCTACATACATGAAATATCTCAGTATTTTCCTTAATAAGAATAAAATTATGATCTAATCTAGATTTATTTGCTCTACCAATTGGCCCTTTTTTAATCTCTGATTTTCTTTGTCATATTAACAGTTACTTAGAGTCTTTTAACAATCTCTTCTTCAAACTCTAAACTATTACTGAGACCCAATAAAATGAATTATTTCCTAATAAAATATATCCCAGATAGATTGAAAGAGTAGAATGTTAAGAGAAGTAAGAACATTAAAGTGCTGGAATAAAATATAGTTGAATAATTATATTATTTGGATTTGAGAAGTTTGTTCTAAGTCTAATACCAAAGGCAGAAATCATACACATAAAACAGATGGATGTAACTACAAAAACATTCAAAACTTTCAAAGGGAAAAAGAAACATTATATACGTATTAACAGGCACAACTGGATGAAGGTAGTTATCACATTTACAACAAAGAGTTACAGCCCAAAATCCTCCTATATAATAAAGAGGTAATATGCAAATTAACCCTCACACCATCACAAGATGGCTGCACCCCCAGCGAAGGTGGGGTTCCCATAATGAGCGATCAGCAGGGACCTGAGGCTGCATGGCGCCAGGCTGGGATGGGGGACCTCTGGCCGTGCCACCCACCCAGTGGGGCTTGTCGGGGACCTCCAGGTGCGCCCTTTGCCCCAGGCCAGGGGACCTGAGGGTGTCCCAGGGGACTTGAGGCTGCACCCCCTGCCCAGCGGGGCTTGACAGGGACCTGAGGCTGCACCCCCACCCAGTGAGGCTTGACAGGGGACCTGAGGCTGCGCCCCGACCCAGTGGGACTTGACAGGGGTGGGGCCAGCTGGGTCTGGATCTCGCCCAGTGGGGACGGGGATGGCCAGGTCTGGGTCTCGCATGATTTTGAGGTGCGCACAGGTGGGCGGGGACTTGACTCTGGGTCCCACGGTGTGCCCCAGACTCTGACAGGAGGAAGATTTTCATATACATTTTACTAATTTTCTTTCACTTCTATTATAGAGAAAGGGCAAATCACAATACTAAAATATTTCCTCTAATTAATTCCCTTTTAATGTGCACAAATTTCGTGCACTGGGCCACTAGTATGATTATAAATGAATAAAAAATAGGACTTCTCCTTCCCCCCAAGAAGAAACAAAATATAAGAATTGGTAACACACAAAAGTCATTCAAATCACAGTATTTGAAGCAATGAACTCTTCTTCCCTCAACCTATAAATTCAAAAGGCTCCTGCCTAATATTCGACGTGGTGTGAGGAAGGTGGGCATAACATACTCCATGGGTGAAATACAAATTATTAACTTATTCTTAGAGTGAAATATACTTCCAATGCCTTTAAAGATGTAGCCCTGGCTGGGATTGCTCAGTGGTTAGAGTGTCAGCCTGCCCACTGAAAGGTCAAGAGTTCAATTCCTGGTCAAGGGCATATCCCCCTGGGTTGTAAGTTCAATCCCCAGCCCCCAGGCAGAGCATGTGCAGGAGGCAACCAATCAATGTGTCTCTGTCACATTGATGTTTCTATCTCTCTCCTCTCTTTCTCCTCTCTCTCTACCCCTGCTTTCCACCCTCTCTGAAAATCAATGGAAAAAATTATCCTTGGGTGAATATTTTAAAAAATGATAATAATGAAAGTAAAATGTATATACCCTTGTGCCCAGCAATTACATAACTATAAGAATTAATTCTAAGTAAAAACTGGACAAGTGTACAGAGGCTCTTATAGGGATATTCATTACAGCATCATATAAAATGGAAATTGGTTGGTAGTCCAATGGTTGTGGAAGAGCAAACTAAGTTCTCACAGGGCGAGCTACTGTGCAGGCTTAAACAAGATGTTCTAGTTGCACATTGCTTAGAAAATGTTTTGTGATATATTGAGTGCAAAAAAAGCATATTTCAAAATAATGTGTATATCATGATTGCATTTCTTCCTTTGCCTTATTTTTTACACATGTGTAAGCTCATAGATAAAAGTAGAAAAGGCTATTTGTTAAAGTGAAAGTTATATCTGAGTAGTATTACAGATTCTCTTTTTCATTTCACTTATCAGTATGTTTACAATTTCCACAGTGAAAAACTGTTACATTTGTAATAAGGGGAAAAGGGAGGGCGATATCTAAAAACAAGGATTTTTAAATTTTAGCATATTTTGATAGGGTGTAGTGGTGAAACTTAAATGGCAAAGCCTTAATTAGACAGAAAGCCCTTGGGAAATCCTTATTGCAAAAACAAAACCCATAGTGGCTAAAATTGTAGAAGCCAAATTAAAATTTTAACACATAAAAGGTGACTAATTGATTGAAATTCTTCCAAATCATGGCAAAGGCCCCAATTCTCTGCAGCACAGAGGTGTGGGACTGAGCTGACCAGCAGATTGCAAAATGGGAAGTCCTTACAAGTGGTTGTTTCTTATAACTTCTTTGTCATCTACTATCCCATAGCTTTGATCAAAAAGGGCATTGGACTCCCTTCAATTAATCATGTCTTCAAATATTTTCTTTCATAAATAATCCCTGGAGAATCATTATTCAAATCCATGATCTACCCAGTGAGAGAATGTTGGCCTTGGGTTTATAAAGACAATAGAGTGCTTTGTCATTTTATGGCTGAGGATTTTCAGGTCCAAGAAAATGCTAATCTGTCTCTGCAGCTAAGGCCCTGTCTGCTGAGTCTGCCACATTGTACACTTTTTCTCAACATAATAGAACAAGTGATAGGAATCAAACCCCCAACTACCAGCCTTCCCTAACTGTCACAGTCCTACAGACCACTCCATCTTTGAAAACCTCCAAAACATATGGACATCTATAGGCACTGACCCTAACGCTCTTCTTCTGCATCAGATGGTCAATACCAAACAGTTTAAGACCGTAGACAAAAGAATAAGGCAGATCCAACACAATGTGGCCACTTTGGAGCTTTGAGTCCTTGAGTAAACTTCTGAATTTCTCTAAGCCTCAGTTCTCTTATCTGTGCAATGGCTGTAGTGATCATAATGCCTACCTGACATTGTGAGAACCGGGTGATTACCATATATAAGGCATGTGGGAGAGAACCTACTACGTAGCCTCCAATAAAAGTGTAACTTTTATTTTATTAAAAGTATATTTTTTCTAAATCTCACCACATACTTTGTTTAATAATTTTAACTACAATTCAGTTTATTTAATGTCCAGAAAAGTTGTTACTCTAAAATACGGACATGTATATAAACTTGAGTTCTTCCCTTTGTACCAACTGCTTTTGTAAAAAAAAAAAAAAAAAAAAAAAAAAAAAGCATAGCTAAAGTCATTGCAGACACAATTAAACCCACCTAGATAAAATGCTCCAACAAATCCTTCTATGAAGTTGGTTAGGAATCATTTAATACTTTCATGCTCATGGACCTCCATCTAACTCTGTAACTTACTCCAAAAATCACAATGAATTTGCTCTTTGTGCTGTATGTCTTGCAGTGACATTTAGACAAAAGCAATGAAATTTGACCTGACCTGGTAATAAATGTTGTGTGGTTGACTTTTGTGAAAAATTATTAATTCCAACTTCCAACTATTCCAGACAAGGACCTGGGAATCCTTACCATGAACTCTGAAGCAAAGCATTCCATGAGAAAACCACTTTTCAAATGGACTTATCCCTTCTAACTAATTGACTTTATAACTACGTTAATATACTGATGTCTCTATGCCTTTGTATATTTCTGTCAATAGATAGTGGAACTGAAGGACATGAGATTAAAGAGCAAAAAACCCAGAGATTTCTATAAATTTCTTTTCTATAGGAAACTAGATAAGACTTCCAAAACAGTTTATGTATTTTTTGTGTATCTCCAAACATTTTATTTCTAGAGCCAAATGATTGCATCTCAGAAGACAGTCTCTTATAATTAGGCATTATAGCTTTAGGGAAGAAAGCATCTACTTTCTCTATTAAGCAAGACCCATTTGAAAGTGAGCATGCCAGCCTGGGCAGCTTGACTCAGTGGTTGCGCATCGACCTATGAACCAGGAGGTCATGGTTCCATTCCTGGTCAGGGCACATGCCTGGGTTGCGGGCTCAATCCCCAGTGTGGAGCGTGCAGGAGGCAGCCAACCGATTCTCTCTCACCATTGATGTTTATATCTTGCTCTCTCCCTCTCCATTCCTCTCTGAAATCAATAAAAATATTTTTTAAAAAGGAAGAAAATGAGCATGCTAGCTGCGCTTGGCCATCTCATCTCCTTCCACAATTGTTCAAGGCATGATGAATGAAAACAGAGCTAGAGCAGAGGTTCCTCCATCTGAGCTGCATGCCTTCTGTCCTTCCCAGGTGGTGCTGGAGGTCAGCAGGGCTTTCTGGGCTGCATCCGCTCCCTGAGGATGAATGGGGTTACCCTGGATCTGGAGGAAAGAGCAAAGGTCACTTCCGGGTTCAAATCCGGGTGCTCGGGACACTGCACCAGTTATGGGGCTAACTGTGAGAATGGAGGCAAATGCATAGAGAAATACCATGGTTACTCCTGTGACTGCTCCAACACGGCCTATGATGGAACATTTTGCAACAAAGGTAAGGCAGAACCAGTTTCAGATCATGTTTACACATCTCTTTAAGCCTAAATCATCTGCATAATGATTTCTCAGCTGCACAAAGCGCACCTTTATTCTCAAAATGTCCAGAATTCTTCTCCCACCTTAGGTAGGGAGTCTCCATCAGTCCCTAATCTGATGTTTAAAACAATGAGATAAGAAATGCTTTGAGTGAGGTGCAGAATTTCCCCCAAATTCCAACAAACTGCACTGACTACAACATTACCAAGCAAATAGCTATGTCACACCTTCATGCTGAGTGACAGAGTAAGTGGCCTCTGAAAGGGGACTAAGGCCTGACGCTCCCACTTAGAGACATCAGAGGGGTCAACACACTGAATGGATGGGTTGCCAAAGGAATTAGTGCATGCAACCCAGGGTCTTGACATCCATCCCACCCTCACCTCTGGTTGCTAAGAGACTGGATTCAAGCTGGACTTCCAAGGAAGCCCATTTGTCCGGTTACTATCATTGTCATCATTGTGACTCTTACACAGGATCCTCTGTGGGTAGTTCTCAGCCTCAGTTATACTGCAGGAAACCTGGAGACCACGTCTAATCATTCAGCTCAGAGCATCTGTTATTACTTTTATTTTTAGTCTTGAGTGATTTCTTTTATCCCCAGGAAAGTCTGCAGAGCCAGTCAGCAGACTACAAGAGCCTGGTGCACATGCGTGTTGTCATACACCTTGGGGTCCTGTGTGACCAGAAAAAAATCACTCAACTGAATACAACCTGGGCTGCATTCCCTTCCCATAAGTAAGCAAGAGGGCTGGAGAGAAGCAGACTGGCCCCCTTCCTGAGCTACACCTGAAATGCATGTGAATCTCTCTTCTCTTTCTAAATGAATGCGCAGCCGTTGGGTAACATTTTCTGCACATGGTTGGTATGTCTCTTCATAAGAAGCTGTACATAAGCAGACTATTCATACTCTTGGAAATACATACACGGTGATTGTGTTGGCATTATTCACACATGATGCCACCCAGAAGGAGGGATTATTCCACAACATTATCTATACATCCAGGCTACTGTCTGGTAGTGCTGTCATATGAGCATACAGATGAGGTCAAACAGGGCTTGAAAAATGAGCACGAGACGACAGCTGAGGCGGGAAGGAACACCACCACTGAATAATGCCACTGCACATTAATGGGGTGACTCCAGGGCGTCTTTCTGCTCGGGGCCACATGGTTCCATGATTTTCCTGTGGCACACAATGGGACAGGTTTGCAGAACACATTAATTTTGCAATTGTAGAAATGACAGTCTTGCAATTACTATCCGTTGTGCTTGATGCTAATTTAATGCAGTCATGCCATTGCCAAAGTGGTGTCTGAATGCAGTCAAGTGAGCTCTAATGCCTGAGAGATTTCACTCATGAGTACCCATTTAAAGAAAATTGCAGGCCCCTTATTTTTGGAGAGTTAGGTTATACGTGGTAGTTCATACAAAACCTCTGGGGTTAATAGGTAATATTCACAAATAAGAAAGGCAGCTTTGCCCATATTGAAGATAAAGTCAAATGAAGCCTGTGGGTGTCCTTTGACCCTTTCTCAAAGGGTTTACACAAAAGACACCTAAATATTCTTAGTGTCTGTTTAGCTGGAGCAGTTTACATTTGACTCAATTAGTGACTAGAGCAAAAAAAAAAAAATTAAAATAAAAAACTGAAGAACATGTTTGGAAAGTATTTGTGGGCATGCTTCTGAGTCTAGACAAGTTTCTTCTTGACTTGGGAGAATGATGGTGTTGCTGGTCAGAGGAATCTTGCAGCCTCCTGGGAAAGTGTTGTCTGCATTAGTAAGGCAAGCTCACTCATGGACAGGGATCTTCCCTCTCAAACCTCTAGCCACATACCCCTCTGTTCTGAGCCCTACCTCTCAGGTATCCTGGTGTTTACATAGCAGCTTCTAGGACCACACCCTCACAGTGGGGCTGCAGCAAATAGCTTGGCTTCTAGAAAGAGCAGCCATAGTCACCCACCAACAAAAGAGCTCATGTAAGTCCTTGGCAGGCCTTCCTTTGATAGCACAGGTCTGTGCCTCTGAATGTGGAGTTAATGTTCACAATATTTAGCTAAGTGAATAAAGCAGGTCCTGACACCACACAAAGCCTGATTTGTTTATATAAAATCACACACACACAAGCAAACTGTGAGAAAATGCCCTGGCCGGTTTGGCTCAGTGGATAGAGCATTGGCCTGGGGACAAAGGGTCCTGGGTTCGATTCTGGTCAAGGGGACATGCCCGATTTGTGGGCTTGATCCCCAGTAATGGGCATGCATGAGACAGCAGATCAATGACTCTCATCATTGATGTTTCTATCTCTCTTCCTCTCCCTCTCTGAGTCTTGTGTCCTGGAGTGGAGGATCTCTTTAGTGAGAGTTCTGCAAAGCACAGTATGTTGCCATTCAAAAGCTACCAGGAACCCTGGATGGTCTGGCTCAGTTGGTTGGGCATTGTCCCATGCACCAAAGGGTTGCCTCTTCAATTCCCAGTCAGAGCATATGCCTGGGTGGAGGGCTGGATCCCCAGTGGGGGGCATTCAGGAGGCAGCCAATTGATGTTTTGCTCTCACACTGATGTTTCTTTCTTTCTCTCCCTCTCCCTTCCTCTCTTTCTAAAAAGCAAAAATATTTTTCAAAGCCACCAGGAACAGTGCTCAGAATTTTTCTATCCGTATTGGTAGTGTTGCCATAACTGAGAGCAGAGAGCTCTGCCTGCCCCCTATTTACATGAGCACTTGCCCACATCTCTGTAGAGCACTGACATGCATTGTCTGAAAGCTCAACGATTCAAAGTTCAGCCTAGCCTGCAAACCTCAGAGCTATACTATTTTGTGGCCTGCTGCTGCGATCATAGTTAGTCCAGCAGGTGAACGCTGTGGCCCTGGTTAAATACATTCTGTGTCATGGAATCACCATGAATCTTTTGGCCCAGAACACCATTTACGGAACACTATTTATGCAGCAAGCACCCTTGAGATTAAGTCAGGGTGGAGTTGGAAGCATTCTCATGGGATTATTATTGAGGTCTTTAGAAAATCATATTGGTTCCTTGAATACTTACAGAGTTTCAAGAAATAAAAAGTGACTGCTCTATTCTAGAAACCTCATCTATAATTTTCCCCTTTCTTCAAGTGTATAATGGTCTCTCTTCCCCTCCAACCCCCACATTAAGGATGACAACTCCAGTTCCCATTGATGAGTTCAGGTATTTCTCTTCTTTAATCTGAACACAACCCAAATATTTGCACAAGTCCAGTGCTAGTCACTTCTTAGTTTTTAGAATCAGAGATTAACAAGGTTTTAAGTAAAATTCTTTCTAAAGCTTTACTAATTGAAGTAATCTAATTTAAATCCCTTTTAAGTAGGTCTGTTTTAACCTGTTGCCTTTTATAATTCCTTAATAAGTGTCTCTTAAAATGGAATCTTGTAAATTCAGTTAAAAATATAAATGAAGTCCAACAAATAAAATTAAAACAGTAGACCAAGTTGTAAATTTCAAACAAGTTTATAGCCCCCCTCCTGTTAAATAAGGGAAAATGTTATCTCATGTGCCTTTGTAAAGTGCCTACAGAATCATAAGCCACATGTGGTTATTACTATACTTCATAACGTCTTTAAAAATAGCAAGGAATATTTCAAACAGTTTTATTTCTATTCCTATAATGAATTTGTCATTGTTCAGATTTTCAGCTTTTGCCCTAACATTCAAATGTCATTGGATTACGTATTTCAACAATTCTGCAATTACTCTTGAATTTTTAAGGATTTGTGAAGCTCTTTTTGTCAGAAAATCAAAGTATCTCATGGTTGAAATGACATTTTACTGAACACCTCCTTTAATGCCAGACACTAAACTAAGTATATTCACAATAGCTTACCTTATTTATTCATCACAGCAATTTTGAGGTATAGGTGTTAGTACTCTGATTTCTTTTTTAATTTCTTTATTGATTAAGGTATTACATATCTGTCCTCATCCCTCCATTAACCCCCCAACACCCCGCTCCCCAGTCATGCCCTTAACCCCCTGGTGTTCATGTCCATTGGTTAGGCTTATATTCATGCATACAAGTCTTTTGGTTGATCTCTCCTCCTTTCCCTCACCCTCCCCTACCTTCCCTCTGAGGTCTGGCAGTCTGATCAATGCTTCTCTGCCTCTGGATCTGTCCCTGTTCATCAGTTTATGTTGTTCATTATATTCCACAAATGAGTGAGATCATGTGGTATTTGTCTTTCTCTGACTGGCTTATTTCACTTAGGATAATGCTCTCCAGTTCCATCCATGCTATTGCAAATGGTAAGAACTCCTTTTTTACTAAAGCGTAGTATTCCATTGTGTAGATGTACCACAGTTTTTTAATCCACTCATCTGCTGATGGGCACTTAGGCTGTTTCCAAATCTTAGCTATGATGAATTGTGCTGCTATGAACATAGGGATGCATATATCCTTTCTGATTCATGTTTCTAGTTTCTTAGGATATATTCCTAGAAGTGGGATCACTGGGTCAAATGGGAGTTCCATTTTTAGTTTTTTGAGGAAACTCCATACTGTTCTCCACAGTGACTGCACCAGTCTGCATTCCCACCAGCAGTGCAAAAAGAGTTCCTTTTTCTCCGCATCCTCTCCAACACTTCTCGTTTGTTGATTTGTTGATGATAGCCATTCTGATGGGTGTAAGATGATACCGCATTGTTGTTTTGATTTGCATCCCTCGGACAATTAGTGACTTTGAGCATGTTTTCATATGCCTCTTAGCCTTCCTTCTGTCCTCCTTGGAAAAGTGTCTATTTAGGTCTGTTGCCCATTTTTTGATTGGATTCTTTATCTTCCTTTTGTTAAGTTGTATGAGTTCCCTGTAACTGTTGGAGATTAAACCCTTATCGGTGATAACATTGGAAAATATGTTCTCCCATGCAGTGGGCTTTCTTATTGTTTTGTTGATGGTGTTTCTTTTGCTGTGCAAAAGATTTTTATTCTGATGTAGTCCCATTTGTTAATTTTCTCATTAGTTTCCATTGCCATAGGAGCAGTATCAGTGAAGGAAGTTCCTTTGCCATATGTCTGAGATTTTTCTGCCTGTGCATTCCTCTAGTATTTTTATGCTTTCCTGTCTTATATTTAAGTCCTTTATCCATTTTGAGTTTATTTTTGTGTATGGTGTAAGTTGGTGGTCTAGTTTCATTTTTTTTTTTGCATTTATCTGTCCAATTTTCCCAATACCATTTGTTGAAGAGACCATCTTGACACCATTTTATGTTCATGCCTCCTTTGTCAAATATTAATTGGGCATAGTGGTTTGGGTCAATTTCTGGGTTCTCTATTCTATTCCATTGATCTATATGTCTGTTCTTGTGCCAGTACCAGGCTGTTTTAAGAACAGTGGCTTTGTAATACAGCTTCCCACCTACTTTGTTCTTCTTTCCCAGGATTGCTGCAGCTATTCGGGGCCTTTTTTTATTCCAGATGAATTTTTGGAAAGTTCGTTGTAGGTCTGTGAAATATGCCATTGGTATTTTAATGGGGATTGCATTGAATCTGTAGATTGCTTTGGGTAGTATGGACATTTTGATGATGTTGATTCTACCAATCCATGAACATGGTATGTTCTTCCATCTGTTAATGTCTTCCTCTATCTCTTTTTTCAGTGTCCTGTAGTTTTCTGAGTAGAGGTCTTTTACCTCCTTATTTAGGTTTATTCCTAGGTATCTTAATTTTTTTGGTGCAATGGTAAATGGGATTGCTTTTTTAGTCTCTTTCTATAAGTTCACTATTGGTGTAAAGAAATGCCATAGGTTTCTTGGCATTAATTTTGTATCCTGCTGCATTGCCAAATTCATTTATTAAGTCTAATAATTTTTTGATGGAGTCTTTAGGGTTTTCTATGTACAATATCATGTCATCTGCAAATAAGGACAGTTTTACTTCTTCTTTTCCAATTTGGGTGCCTTTTATTTCTTTTTATTGTCTGATCACAATGGCTAGTACTTCCAGTACTATGTTGAAAAGGAGTGGTAAAAGCAGGCATCCCTGTCTTGTTCCTGTTCTTAGGGGAAATGGTTTTAGTTTTTGTCCATTGAGTATGATGTTGGCTGTGGGTTTTTCATATATGGCTTTCATTATGTTGAGGTATGATCCTTCTATTCCCACCTTGCTGAGTGTTTTGATCAAGAAGGTGTGTTGGGAGTGGCTGGTGCGGCTGCTTGCGGTACGGGACTTCCCCGCGCCGAACCCTGCAGGAGTGGGCCCCAGCGCGGGATGTGCTGCTCTTCGAGCACAAACGGGGCCGCTTTTTCACAGTCCTCGGGATCTTCTGCGCTGGCCAGGGTGTCTTCTGGGCCTCCCTGGCCGTGGCAGCCTTGGCCCGACCCCCAGTCCCTGCGTGGATGCAGAGATCCCAGACCCCGGCCGTTTGGACATGCGCTCCGCGCTCTGGGGCTACGGCCTGGCTGTGGGCTGCGGCGCCATGGGTACCCTGGTCCTTGCTGCTGGGCTGCTCTTCTCCCTCCGCTCTGATTCTGCAGGCTGGAGGGAAGCAGGTGACCCTCACCACTCACACCCCCTTTGGCTTGGGTGCTCAACTCACTGTTCCCTTTAACCAGGTATCCTGCATGGCCCACCTGGGTGAAGTCCCTGCCATGTTGCCTCTAAAGGTCAAAGGCCGAGGCTTCTACTTCCTCTTGGACAAAGCTGGATATTTTCCTAACACAAAACTCTTTGACAACACTGTGGGTTCCTACCGTAGCTTGTGGAGAAAAAAACCCTCCAAGAGGGGAATAAAAACTGAACCTTTAGGTCCTGCCCAGTGTGGCTCAGTTGAAGCATTGTCCCAGTACATCGAAAGATCTTGGGCACGGTGGTGGCTCAGTGGTTAAGCATCAACCTATGAACCAGGAGGTCACAGTTCAATTCCCCATCAGGGCACATGTCCGGGTTGCAGGCTAGATCCCAGATCGTGCAGGAGGCAGCCAGTCAATGATTCTCATCATTGATGTTTCTCTCTCTTCCTCTCTGAAATCAAATCAATAAAGACATTTAAAAAAAAAAAAGAAGGGGTGTTGGATTTTGTCAAATGCATTTTCTGCATCAATTGATATGACTATGTGGTTTTTATCTCTCAATTTGTTTATGTGATGTATCACGTTTATTGATTTGCAGATATTGTACCATCCTTGCATCCCTGGGATAAATCTTACTGTGTCATGGTGTATGATCTTTCTGATGTACTGTTGGATCTGATTGCCATAATTTTGTTGAGGATTTTGACATCTATGTTCATGAGGGATATTGGCCTGTAATTCTCTTTCATTGTGTTTATATCTGGTTTTGGTATTAGGGTGATGCTGGCTTCATAGAATGAGCTTGGAAGTGTTCCTTCCTCTTGAATTTTTTGGAATAGTCAGAGGAGGATAGATTTTAGTTCTTCCTTGAATGTTTGGTAAAACTCCCCTGTGAAGCTGTCTGGCCCCGGGCTTTTGTTTGCTGGGAGCTTTTTGATGACTGTTTCAATTTCTTCCATAGTTATCGGCCTATTGATATTATTAGAATCTTCCCGATTGAGTTTTGGAAGGTTGTATTTTTTTAGGAATATGTCCATTTCCTCTAGGTTGTCTAGTTTGTTGGAGTAGAGTTGTTCATAGTATTTTTTAACAATCCTTTGTATTTCAGTGGGGTCTGTTGTTATTTCGCCTCTTTCATTTCTGATTTTGTTTATTTGAGTTCTCTCTCTTTGCTTCTTGGTGAGCCTGGCTAGAGGTTCATCAATCTTGTTTATCCTTTCAAAGAACCAGCTCTTGGTTTCATTGATCTTTTGTATTTTTTTTTTTTGGTCTCAATGTCATTTATCTCTGCTCTGATCTTTATTATTTCCTTCCTTCTGCTCACTCTGGGCTTTGCTTGTTGATCTCTTTCTAATTCTTTGAGTTGAAGAGTTAGATGATTTACTACCATTTTTTCTTGTTTTTTTTTTTGTTTGTTTGTTTTTTTGAGGTAGGCTTGTAGAGCTATAAACTTCCCTCTCAGGACTGCTTTCATTGTGTCCCATAGATCTTGGATGGTTGTGTTTTTGTTGTCATTAGTTTCCAGGATGCTTTTAATTTCTTCTTTGATCTCTTTGGTAACCCAGTCATTATTTAATAGCATGCTATTCAGCTTCCAAGTGTTTGAGATTTTTAGATTGTTTTTATTGTAGTTTATTTCTAATTTTATGGCATTGTGGTCTGAGAAGATGCTTGGTATGATTTTAATCTTGTTGAATTTGGGGAGACTTTGCTTGTGACCCAATATGTTGTCTATTTTTGAAAATGTCCCATGTGCACTTGAGAAGAACATATATTCCATGGCTTTGGGGTGAAATGTTCTGAAGATGTCAGTTAAGTCCATCTGATGTAGTGAGTCATTTAGGATTGCTATGTCTTTGCTGATTTTTTGTCTAGAGGATTTATCCAGTGATGTCAGTTTGTATTAAAGTCCCCTACTATGATTGTATTGTTGTCGATCTCTCCCTTGATATCTTCCAGGAGTTTTGTTATGTATTTGGGTGCTCCTGCATTGGGTGCATATATATTTATCAGGGTTATATCCTCTTATTGTATCAATCCCTTTAGTATGATGAAGTGGCCTTCCTTATCTCTTGTTATGGCATTTACTTTGAGGTCTATTTTGTTAGATATAAGTATTACTACCCTAGCTTTTTTTTTTTTCATTTCAATTTGCCTGAAAGATATTTTTCCATCCCTTCACTTTCAATCTTTGTGAGTCTCTTGTTCTGAGGTGGGTCTCTTGTAGACAGCATATATATGGGTTGTGTTTCTTTATCCATTCAGCCACTCCATGTCTTTTGATTGGAGCATGTAGTCCGTTTACGTTTAAAGTTATTACTGAAAGGTATTTGTTTGTAGTCATATCTATTTTTGTGTCTGTGTTCCTTCTTACCTGTTTATTTCTTCTTTTTACACTATTCCCTTTAGCATTTCTTGCATTGCTGGTTTGGTGGTGATAAACTCCCTTAGCCTTTTTTTGTCTGCAAAGCTCCTGATTTCCCCCCTTCAATTTTGATTGATAGTCTTGTTGGATAGAGTATTCTTAAATTCAGTCCTTTGCTTTGCAACACTTTGTATGCCTCCTTCCATTCCCTTCTAGCTTGATGTGTCTCTGTTGAGAAATCATTTGATAATCTGATGGGGGTTCCTTTGTAGGTAACTCTCTGTCTCTCTCTTGCCGCCTTTAATATTCTCTCTTTGTCGATGGTATTTGCCATTGAAATTATGACATGTCTTGGTGTGGGTCTTTTGGGGTTGATCCTGCTTGGGACTCTCTTTACTTGTGTAATTTTTTTCTTCCCCATATCCAGGAAGTTTTCTGTCATTATTTCTTCAAATAGATTTTCTAATCCTTGCTGCTCTTCTTGTCCTTCTGGCAGCCCTATTATATGTATGTTACTTCGTTTCATGTTGTCCCAAAGCTCCCTTAGGCTTTCCTCCTGCTTTTTAATTTTTTTCTCCAATTGCTGTTCAGATTGAGCTTGTTTCTGTACCTGATCTTCTAACTCACTAATTCGGTCTTCTGCTTCTTCTAGTCTGCTGTTGAAACTTTCCATGGTGTTTTTGATTGTAGCTATATCTCTTTTCATTCTTCCTGATTTTGCATAGGTTGTTGATTTTCTCATCCATCCAATGTATAAATTCCACAACCATTACTCTGAACTCTTTTTCGGTCATGTTGCATGCTTCAATTTCACTAATTTCCTTTCTTGGCGACTCCTCATTTTCTTTCCTCTGGGGATTGTGTCGTCTCCCCATTCTGACTATCACCAGAAGGTTCAAACCTCGAGATGCATAGACCTGGGCCATGTGCCGTGGGAACTTCACACCACCCAAGTTTCACTGAAGTGCTCCGACACTAAGATGTGTGGCTGCCGTGGGTTGGTGGGAACCAGGCTTGCCCAGGGTCAGTGCTCCCAGCATTCAGTGTAGTCTCGTGTGCGCATCTAGAATCAGGGACCCTGCTTGCACCGCACTGTTGGCATGTGCCGAAAATGTGTCCCCTAGTGCGTGCCAGGAGTCAAAGTTTCCCTGTGTCTGCGCCAAGAATCGAGTATCAGAGTCTCTGTTGCCTCGTGTGGCTTCTCGCTGAGAATCAGGATCCCCGTGTGTGCATGCACCAAGAATTGGAGTCACTGGCTCTTAGTGTGAATGTGCTGTGAGTCAGGGATCTTACGCGCACACCGTAAGAAACAGAGTCAAATCAGTGGTGCTCAGTGCTGCCTCTTGCCAGGAGAACTTGGGTCCAGGTCACCATGGGGAATTGGGTTGCACAATAGCTCTGTGGCTGCGGAAAACTGACTTCCGTGTGCGCCTGCCCAGAATTAAAATCAGGTGGCACTGCCGCCCTGCGTGGGCTTTGGGTTTGTTCACCCGATTGCGTTGCGGGGAGGAGATTCCAGTCTCTCAAATTCCAGTAGCAGCGCTGTGGTCCTGGAGCTCTCTCAAGCTCAAATTCCCCGTCAGGGAGCTGCATTAGGTGTGAGCTCTCAAGCTCAATTTCCCGTAGGGGCACTGCGGCTTCAGCGAGGGGCGGGTCTATCAGTTACTATGGAGCTATCCGTGAGCCTGTGGGGAGGAGGATAGGCTCTTTGACTCACAGAAATCTGCAGCCGGAAGTCTGGATTCTTGTTGTCTGTTGGTCTGAAGCTGTGGTCGCAGTTCTCTGTCCTCAGTGGCTGCAGCATCCTGGTTTGTGTCTGAGACTAGGATCCTAGTTTCAGGCAGCTCTGTTTCTCAAGATGGCGTGGTCTCTGTGCTCGCACCGGTCACCCAGAAATGTCTGCTTTGTGCATGGAACTCCACCATCTAAGACTGCCCGGTTTGGCAGCCCCTTGGAGGACCTGCAGAATCTAACTGTCCCTAGCTCATACACACACATCTACACTCTCCTCTATGGGTTCCTCACTCTCACACTCTCTCCCTCTCTACCTTCCTGCCGGTCACCATCCAGTACTCTGATTTTTGAAAATGAAGAAACTGAGACTTCTAAAAGGTTATTATCTGAAGACACATGGCTGGTCAATGACAGATTGGAATTGGAACCCTAAGGCCCTGATTCCAAGCCTGGTGTTTTCTCTACCATGTACACAGCAGGATCACGTACTTTTCATGACAAGGTCACTGGGTGGGAGCCAAGTTGTGCTTGATAGAGGACTCGAGAGCATATGGGGCAGCCTGCTCCAGATTCGGATGTGTCTGACACCTAGAGAGCTTCTCTTACCTTTCACCTTCATCTACATTAAAGACGGAAAATGTCTTCAGGAAGACTCGGTGAATGTCAACTCTAGGTTCCAATCCCTGTTGGTTTAAGAACTCAAGGACATCCATGCACCTTCAGAACTCAGGGACATCCATGCATCCTAAGAACTCAAGGACATCCATGCATCCTAAGAACTCAGGGACATCCATGCAACCTCAGAACTCAGGAACATGCATGCACCTTCAGAACATACGGACATCCATGCACCTTCAGAACTCACGGACATCCATGCACCTTCAGAACTCAGGGACATCATGCCAAAACCAGTTTGGCTCAGTGGATAGAGCATCAGCCTGCGGACTGAAAGGTCCCAGGTTCGATTCCGGTCAAGGGCATGTACCTGGGTTGCGGGCACATCCCCAGTGGGGGCATGCAGGAGGCAGCTGATCGATGTTTCTCTCTCATCGATGTTTCTAGCTCTCTATCTCTCTCCCTTCCTCTCTGTAAAGAATCAATAAAATATTTTTAAAAAATAACAACAACATAAGCAGAATCTAAAAACAAAACATTAAGAACTCAGGGACATCCATGCATCCTAAGAACTCAGGGACATCCATGCAACCTCAGAACTTAGGAACATGCATGTACCTTCAGAACTCAGGGACATCCATGCACCTTCAGAATCCCCAACTCCAGGGATATAAATAAAAGCACCTCACCTAAAGCTGATCAGTTCCAAACTCTTTCCTTGCTGAAGGCTTAGTGGACCCTAAAGCTGGATGCTCAGGGACAAGATGACATGTGATCACAGACTCAACTGCCAGTGACTGTTCCCCCAACCACCTCAGAAAGCCTTGAAATAATCAACTGTAAATAATGTGAAGTTTACAAAAATAATGCTATCTTTTCTCACATAGTACCTTCATGATTTCAGCCCAAACTCTATACATTTCTTCCATGAATATAAAAGGAAGCAAAATAATGTTCAGGGTATTTTACTTTTAAATCTCTCACATTTTCAGCTGCACCAAAAGCAGGTCTGTTCACCACCATCCACATTGCCCATGAGCACTTTATCCCATCTACATGGCACCCTTCCCTTGGTGGTGGTCCTATGTGTAATGGCACGTTAGTGATTCCATGGAAAGAGGCCAATACATCCTACACATTTGTCTCTCTATACCATACATACCACCATGAAGGCTGAGTATAGGACTAAGTCCCAAAAGTTCTGAATAATTTTCCCTTCTACCTTTGCCTTTCTTCCCAGGGCTCTCTGTGTGGCTGAGTAGATACACACACACTCCACAGAAAAACAGAGCCAGAGTTGAGTTGAACCTTTCTAACAATAGGTCACAGATAACAAGCTATTTCTTTGTATTTTATGGCACATCCACATACCATAGCCATGATTTTGTGTTAACAGTGAAGACCTTTCACTACAAATATATAATGTGAGGACTGGAACGAGGGGCATGAAGGGTCTGACCAAAGAAATTCTGATGTGAGAGAGCAGTCTAGGCAGTCTTTTTCTTTTTTCTTTTCTTTTTTTTTTTTTTATTGTCTAAAGTTTTACATATGTCTTCTTTTTCCCCAATTGACCCCCCCCAGCCATTCCCACCAGGGCAAGCCCCCACCGACCCAGTGTCTGTGTCCATTGGTTATGCTAATATGCATATATGTATGCATACAAGTACTTTGGTTGCTCTCTAACCCCCCCTCCCCTACCCTTTGTCTCTGGATCTATTCTTGTTCATCAATTTATGTTGATCATTATATCCCACTTATGAGTGAGATCATGTGATATTTATCTTTATCTGACTGATTTATTTCGCTTAGCATAATGCTCTCCAGGTCCATCCATGCTGTTGCAAATGGTAAAAGTTCCTTCTTTTTTATTGCGGCATAGTATTCCATTGGGTAGATGCACCAGTTTTTTAATCCACTCATCTGCTGATAAGCACTTAGGCTGTTTCCAAATCTTAGCTATTGTAAATTGTGCTGCTATAAACAGGGGTGCATATATCCTTTCTGATTGGTGTTTCTGGTTTCTTGGGATATAGTCCTAGAAGTGGGATCACTGGGTCAAATGGGAGTTCCATTTTTAACTTTTGGAGGAAACTCCATACTGTCTTCCACAGTGGCTGCACCAATCTGCATTCCCACCAGCAGTGCAGGAGGATTCCTTTTTCTCCACATCCTGGCCAGCACTTGTCATTTGTTGATTTGTTGTTGATAGCCATTCTGACAGGTGTGAGGTGGTATCTCATTGGTGTTTTGATTCGCATCTCTCAGATGATTAGTGGCTTTGAGCATATTTTCATATGTCTCTGGGCCTGCTGTATGTCCTCTTTCAAAAAGTGGACTGTTGCCCATTTTTTGATTGGATTGTTTATCTTCCTTTTGTTAAGTTGTATGAGTTCTGTATAAATTTTGCAGATTAAATCCTTATCGGAAATATCATGGGTAAATATGTGCTCCCATGAAATGGGCTTTCTTGTTGTTTGGTTGATGGTTTATTTTGCTGTACAGAAGCTTTTTATTTTGATGTAGTCCCACTTGTTTATTTTCTCCTTAGTCACAATTGCCCTAGGAGCTGTGTCTGTAAAGATATTGCTATGACATATGTCTGCTATTTTGCTGCCTATAGAGTCTTGTAGGATTTTTATGGTTTCCTGTCTTACATTTAAGTCCTTTAGCCATTTTGAGTTTATTTTTGTGTGTGGTGTAAGTTGGTGATCTAGTTTCATTTTTTGTATGTATCTGACCAAATTTCCCAGCACCATTTATTGAAGAAACTGTTTTGACTCCATTGTATGCTCTTATATCCTTCGTTAAATATTAATTGAGCATAGTGGTTTGGGTCAATAACTGGGTTTTCTACTCTATTCCATTGGTCTATATGTTCTCAAAACATATAGACCAATGGAATATAGACCAGTACCAGGCAGTTTTTGAGAACAGTGGCTTTGTAATACATCTTGATATCTGGTATTGAGATCCCTCCTACTTTGTTCTTCTTTCTCAGGATCGCTGCAGCTATTCAGGTGTTTTCTTTAATTCCAGATGAATTTTTGGAGAGTTCTTTCTAGATCTGTGAAATATGCTGTTGGTATTTTAATGGGGATTGCATTGAATCTGTAGATTGCTTTGTGTAGTATGAACATTTTAATGATGTTGATTCTACCAATCCATGAACATGGTATGTTCTTCCATTTGTTTATGTCTTCTTCTATCTCTTTTTTCAATGTCCTGTAGTTTTCTGAGTACAGATATTTTATGTCCTTAGTTAAGTTTATTCCTAGGTATCTTAATTTTTTTGGTGCAATGGTAAATTGGATTGTTTTGTTTTGTTTTTTTCACTTCTCTTTGTGTGAGTTCATTATTGGTGTATAAAAAGGCCGTAGATTTCTGGGTGTTAATTTTGTATCCTGCTACATTGCCAAATTCATTTATTAGGTCTAGTAGTTTTTTTATGGAGTCTTTGGGATTTTCTATGTATAGTATTATGTCATCTGTGACATGTTACTTCTATTTTTCTAATTTGGATGCCTTTTATTTCTTCTTCTTGTCTGATTGCTATGGCTAGCACTTCCAGTACTATATCAAACAGGAGTGGTGAAAGTGAACATCCCTGTCTTGTTCCTTTTCTTAGGGGAAATGAGTTTAGTTTTTGCCCATTGAGTATGATGTTGGCTATAGGTTTGTCATATAAGGCTTTTATTATGTTGAGTTATGATCCCTCTATTCCCACTTTGCTGAGAGTTTTTATCAAGAAAGGGTGTTGGATTTTGTCAAATGCTTTTTCTGCATTGATTGATATGATTATGTGATTTTTGTCTCTCGGTTTGTTTATGTGATGTATCACATTTATTGATTTATGGATATGTACCATCCTTGCATCCCCGGAATAAATCCCACTTGGTCATGGTGCATGATCTTTCTAATGTAATGCTGAATCTGATTTGCTAGAATTTTGTGGAGGATTTTAGCATCTATGTTCATCAAGGATATTGGCCTGTAGTTCTCTTTTTTTGTGGTGTCTTTATCTGGTTTTGGGATTAGGGTAATGTTGGCCTCATAGAAAGAGCTTGGGAGTGTGCCTTCATCTTGAATTTTTTGGAATAGTCTAAGGAGGATAGGTTTTAGTTCTTCTTTGAATGCTTGGTAGAACTCCACTATAAAGCTGTCTGGACCAGGGCTTTTATTTGCTGGAAAATTTTTTATCACTGCTTCAATTTCTTCGGTTGTTATCGGCCTATTTGGGGTTTTTTATTCTTCTTGATTGAGTTTTGTGAGCTTTAATTTTCTAAGAATATATCCATTTCATCTAGGTTGTCCATTTTGTTGGAATAGAGTTGTTCATAGTATTTTTTAACAATCCTTTGTATTTCTGTGGGGTCTGTTGTTACTTCACCTCTTTCATTTCTGATTTTGTTTATTTGGGTCCTCTCTCTTTGCTTCTTGGTGAGCCTGACTAGAGGTTCATCAATATTGTTTATCCTTTCAAAGATCCAGCTCTTGGTCTTGTTGATCTTTTGTATTTTGTTATTGTTGTTGTTATTCTCTATGTGGTTTATCTCCACTCTGACCTTTATTATTTCCTTCCTTCTGCTTACACTGGGCTTTTCTTGTTGCTCTCATTCTTACTCTTTGAGATATAGGGTTAGATAATTTATTACCATTTTTCTTGTTTTTTGAAATAGACCTGTAGAGCTGTGAACTTCCCTCTCAAGACTGCTTTCGCTGTGTCCCGTAGATTTTGGATTGTTGTATTTTCATTGTCATTTGTTGCCATGATGTTTTTTATTTCTTCTTTGATATCTTTGGTAACCCAATCATTGTTTAATAGCATGCTATTTAGCCTCTAGGTGTTTGCTTTTTTATTGTTTTTATTGTAGTTGATTTCTAGTTTTATGTCATTGTGATCTGAGAAGATGCTTGATATGATTTCTATCTTCTTGAATTTGAAGAGACTTTGCCTGTGTCCCAATATGTGCTCTATCTTTGAAAATGACCCATGTGCACTTGAGAATAATGTATATTCTGTGGCTTTGGGATGAAATGTTCTGAAGATGTTAGTTAATTCATCTGATCTAGTGAGTCATTTAGGATTGATGTTTCTTTGCTGATTTTTTGTTTAGAGGATTTATCCAGTGGTGTTAGTGGGGTATTGAAGTCCTCTACTATGACTGTATTGCTGTCAATCTCTCCCTTGATATCCTTCAGAAGTTTTTTTATGTATTTGGGTGCTCCTGTATTGGGTGCATATATGTTTACCAGAGTTATATCTTCTTGTTGAATTGCTCCCTTTGGTATTATGAAGTGGCTTTCCTTATCTCTTGTTATGGCCTTCAATTTGAAGTCTAATTTGTCAAATATTAGTATTTGACAAAAAATAGTATTGCTACCCCAGCTTTTTTTTCAATTCCATTCACCTGAAAAACCTTTTTTCATTCCTTCACCATCAGTCTGTGTGAGTTCTTTGTTCTGAGGTGGGTTTCCTGTAGACAGAAGATATATGGGTCATGTTTTCTTACCCACTCAGCTACCCTATGTCTTTTGATTGGGGCATTTAATCCATTTACATTTAAAGTTATTATTGATAGGTACTTGTTTGATGCCATTTTTATTCTTTATGCCTGTGTTCCTTCTTCCCTTCCTATTTCTTCTTTGTACAGCAGACCCTTTAGCATTTATTGCATTGCTTGTTTGGTGGTAATAAATTCCCTTAGTCCTTTTTTGTCTGTGAAGCTCCTGATTTTCCCCTCAATTATGATTGATAGCCTTGCTGGGTACAGTATTCTTGGATTCAGACCCTTCCTTTGCATGATGTTTTATATTTCATTCCATTCCCTTCTGGACTGATATGTTTCTGTTGAGAAATCAGTCAATAGTCTGATGGGAGATCCTTTGTAGATAACTTTCTGTCTCTCTCTGGCAGCCTTTAAGATTCTTACTTCATAATTGGTGTTTGCCAATTTAATTATATGTGTCTCAGTGTCGGTTGTTTGGGGTTCATCTTGTTTGGGACTCTGTGAGCTTCTTGGATTTGTGTGAGTTTTTTCTTCCCTATATCAGGGAATTTTTCCTGTCATTATTTCTTCAAACAGGTTTTTTATTCCTTGCTCAGTTTCCTCTCCTTCTGGCACCCCTATTATGTGGATGTTGTTTCCTTTCATGTTGTCCCAAAGTTCCCCTAGGCTCTCTTCCTGTTTTTTAAGTTTTTGTCTTTTCTTTTTCTTTTTTTTAAATATATTTTATTGATTTTTTACAGAGAGGAAGGAAGAGGGATAGAGAGCCAGAAACATCGATGAGAGAGAAACATCGATCAGCTGCCTCCTGCACACCCCCTATTAGGGATGTGCCCGCAACCAAGGTACATGCCCTTGACCGGAATCAAACCCAGGACCCTTCAGTCCACAGGCCGATGCTCTATCCACTGAGCCAAACCGGTTTTGGCAAGTTTTTTAAGTTTTTTTCTAGATGTTGCTCTGCTTGGGTATTTTTTCCTACCTTGTCTTCTAGCTCCCTGATGTGGTCCTCCACTTCTTCTAGTCTACTGTTGATGCTTTTTATTGAGTTCTTTTTGCAGCAACATCATTTTTCATTTTTTTCTTGGTTCTTGTTCATTTCCTCTTGGTTCTTACACATGTTGTTGAATTTGTCTTCCATCCTTTTCAGCAACCTTATGACCATTGCCCTGAATTCTTTCTCTGTCATATTGCTTGCCTCCATTTTGTTTACTTCCTTTTCTGGTGATTCTTCCTTTTCTTTTGTAGGAGGGCTTTTTTTTTTTTTTTTGGTCTCTCTATGATCGCTCCTCTCAGGATGTCTGGTTATGTAGTGCTCTCTCCTGCATTGACTTAAAGGCACAAAATACAACACAACAAGAAACAATGCACAGGACACCAAACACAAATGTATTCACGACACTAATAACCCCAAATAAAGGTGACCACCAGAGAAAAAAGAATTAGGGAATAGAAATGAGTGCAAAAATGATATTGAGAAAAGGAAAAAATGTAAGAGAGAAAAGAAAGAGAAGAAAAAAGAAGGGGAATAAAATATATGTATATGGGAAGAAAACTCCAATAAAACAACAACTAATCAAAAAGAATGCATACAACACACACCCAGAGATGAATGCAAACTCCAGACAACAACTAATCCAAAAAATGCAAACAACAAACATCCAAACAACAAACACCCAGATGAATCTGAGAAGGTAGAGCTTATTTCTAGAAGGTAAGGTCAAGGAATTGAATGAATGGGGAAATAGCCACAATTCAGTGTAGAGGAGATAGAAAGAGAATGAGTGTATAAGAAGGGAAGTAAAACACAAAATAAAAAAAGAAAAATATATGCATATATATTAAAATATATATAAATTATATATATATATATATATATATATATATATAAATTTTCCCCCTTCTTTAATCTATCTATGTGTTTGTTTACTATTGGAAAAGGAGAATAGAGAGTAGATAGGCCTGAGTTGGTGATTGTAATTAGTTAAGCTATTAGTAGAAGAAGAGAACAAGCAAGTAGAGGAAAAACAGAAGCAAAAAAAAAAAAAACTAACTAACAATCAAACAAACAACAACAAGACAGAACGAAAGAAAATGGGGTGGGGAATAAGAAAGAAAGAAAAAAAAATTTGGATAGTGAAGAAAGAGAAGAGAGAAGTGTGTATGGGCTTGGAACAGAGGAGAGGAAATTAAATATATGAATAAGATCAATTTTTAACAGGGAGTAGAAAGAAAGGATAGAGAAAAACTAAAGCAGGAACAGAGTAAGAGAAACAGGACAAATAAGGGGGAAAGTGAGGAAGATAGTGTTGGCATAAAGGAAAAGTTGAGATAGAGTGAAATAATGCTAAAGGAAAAAATAAAAATAGGATGTAGAACACTAATTCCAAAATAAAATAAAATAAAACTTTAAAAAAGGCTAAAATAATAGTAGTAATAATAATAGTTTAAAATACAATAAAAAAGGTAGAATCAAGTGAGAGAACAAAATAGTTTCTTAAGTAAAAGATAAAAAATAAAAAAGTGAAGTAGTGAAAGTCATTTACTTCCTCTACTGTTCTGCTTGGCAAGTCTGTTTCCTGTCAGGTAGTTAGCACAGTATTGAAATACCCTGTGATCTACTGCTCTGTATCATAAGCCACAACCCTGTTTTCAAGCAGGCAGGACCTCTCTGCTCACTTTGGTTCTTACCTGCCTTTAGTTGTATTTACACACAAGAGTCAATTTCTAATACAACCCCTGGGTGGTGTTATGCCCAGATTTCGTGATCCCCAAAGACCACCAGGGAGCTGAGTCCAATGCAATGGCAAAGAGTCTTTATTCGAGCTAGCCAGGTGACTGCTCTGCCATTCTCCACTCAGGGAGTCCAGAGAGCAGCCACCACCCTTTTTGCAGGACCACTTTTAAGCACATTAACCACATCCTGTTTTTGCAGAGCAGGCAACCCAAGACAAAACAGTTTTTCCCAAACAACATCAGGATCATGCTATTGACGACCATGTTATTCACAGGGTCATCCTGTTCTTCAGAAAGCTGACAGTGTTTTATGAAGGAAGGCCTACGTGCTGGGAAGGGGCCATGAGACCGTATCTCAAGGCCTGGCCTGGTGTCAGCACTGACAACTCTATCTGGGGCCTAGTCCACGGCCTCAGTAGTGCTCAAAAATTCCCACTCTCTAACAGGTGGCAGTGTCTTAATATTTGGGGCCAAAAGGCCTCTCTACCCAGTATTTAGATTTTGCTTTCCCTGATGCACTCAATACTGAGTTTGAGGCACGTACTGCCTCGGAACTGGTTTTCTGTTCATCTATCCCCACTCTGATCCCCAGTTACCACAAAAACAACTCTCCCCTCCAGTCTCGGTGAGTGTTTTTAATTGGAGGATCCTATGTACTGGACTTAGCAAGCAAAAGCAAGGATTTAAAAAGAAGGAAAAAAAGCCAGAGGAAGCACGCAGACTCGCATCTTTTTTCCCTGGCACTGCATGCAACTTTTTCCCCTTGCTCTGGGCAGCTGGTACTGAACTTCAGACTGCCTTTCTGGACCCAGTCCAGCTGTGGGTTAATATCTAGAGTCCCCTTCTGCCAACATCCCTGTGGACCCCCTTCCACATTTGAGGGCTACACTGACCCCAACAGCTGAGGATTTTGTGGGGTGCAGTCTTCCTCAGAGACTCTAGGTCCTGCTGCACGTGTTTCTCCCTCCAGCCTGGATTTCACATCTCACCTTTTTCTAGGTCAGTGGTCAACAAACTGCGGCTCAAGAGCCACATACAGCTCTTTGGCCCCTTGAGTGTGGCTCTTCCACAAAATGCCACAGCCTGGGCGAGTCTACTTTGAAGAAGTGGCGTTAGAAGAAGTTTAAGTTTAAAAAACTTAGCTCTACAAAAGAAATTTCAATCGTTGTACTGTTGATATTTGGCACTGTTGACTAATGACTTTGCCGACCACTGCTCTAGGTGATATCTGACCTTTCCATCTGCGGATTGCCTCACCAGCTGTGTTTAATTAGCCAATTCCGGTGGGTGTTGTTCAATTCAGCTGTTCCTTCTACCTGCTCTGTGAGAAGGTGCAGGTCCTGTCTGTGTCTTTGGCACCATTTTGTCTCCCCCCAGACAGACTTTTTTTAGGTGCCTGTAGTTGGGGAGGCTAGAGTCCCAGTGCTCGTGGGTTCGCAGCTGAGGCAGCTGGTCCCTGGGCATTGTGGTTGTAAAGTCCCAGGAGGTATCCGAGGTCTCCCCGGTTGAAGGTAAAGCTGGGCTTCTGATCACAGCTGGTCTCCCCTTCAAGATGGTGCAGTCTCTGCGGCAGAGCTGTCTGCTCCGGGAGAGATTTCAGCAGCAGTAGAGGCTGCCTGACCAGAGGAGTCTGGTCCACCAGTCCCCATAGTCCCTTGGAATATAGCTGTCCCTCACTCACAAACACACTCCCCACACATCCACGCACTCTCTTTTCATTCTCTCACTCACACACTATCTTGCAGCTTGCTGTGCCGTCGGCAGCCATCTTGGGTCTCCCCTCTAGACTGATTTCTTACAAAGAAAATGATTTGCTGTATAAATACAGGCTGTGCCCTGTTAGTTTTCTTATTTATGAGATTCATGCTTTGAGTTACTGATTGATGGCTGCTGAAGGATCACAGAATCTCTGTCCTAGTCTGGAGGCAGCACTGTAATGAATCTCCTCCAATGAGTGAAATTCAAAAACCCAAACAAAACATGGAAATTACCAAAATAATTACCAGACACAACTGGTCAGCTACAGCTGCCTGCTCAACTTGTTGCATGGTTGTTAGAGAGGAATTCGGTCTACAACTGTGCACATTGCCGTGGAACAGCCCAAGCACCTTCCTTCCCCCTGCACAGCAACACTCTGATCGCTGCATGAGCTTTCTGTCTTCAGGCCAAAGGGTAGAGTAAACATTATGGCACAAAATAAAAAATTTATTCTCTAGACAAATAAGACATGTTATTCTCTAAAGAATGAAAGAATTCACAAGCCAGCTTATAGCCAGCAAGCATCCTAGAAACCAGGGTAGGTGTCCTCATCTGTTCGGGCTGCTGTAACAAAATTTCACAGGCTGAGTGGCTTGTAAGCAACAGAAATTTATTTCTCACAGTTCTGGAGGCTGGAACTCCCAGGTTACGGTGCCAGCATTGTCTGGTGAGGATTCTCTTCTGGGCCACAGACTTATTGTTATATCTTCACATGGCAGAAGGGGCTAGGAGGCTCTGTAGGGTCTCTTTAATAGACACTTATTCCATTCATGAGGGCTCCACCCTCATGACCTAATCATCTCCCAAAGTCCTCACTTTCTAATACTATCACTTTGGGGGTGAGGATTCGAACATATGAATTTGGGGGGGAAGGGGGGGACACAAACAGCCAGGCCATCACAGTAAGTATCCGTTTTTATAAAAACAAACTGTATAAGTAAATAGCTACCCTTGCCCAGTTTACTGACCCCACCCTCACCCCAATTTGTGTGTGCATGCACACGTGCACACACACACACTCACACTACCAGAGTTTCTCACTACCATTACTTTGGAGGGAATAGCTGAAATTTTTTTAAATTAACTTTGTAGAGAATCCGTGAGTTCAGAAGGAAGAGATTGTGGAAGAACAAGAATAGTTTAAGTAATGCACTTAGAGACTAGCCACTTTCGACCCAAAATCATTTTGAGCTATATGACTGCTCACTTTCTTTCCTGTGGCCTAATAGTCTACTGGCCTCATTGGAGGTATCAAGAGTGGGTCTGGGAGGGGACGAGACCCCTGACTGTGCATTGAGGGATTAAGGCTGAATCCTCATGGAACCACGTGTAATTTAGGAGTGAGGAAGGCATTGGACAAGCTTCAAGGAGGTGGTTACAGTGACTTCTGTGAGGACAGAGAGCTGAGGGGCTTTAGAAGAGGCTGGAAGGACATCTTAGAAGGGAGTGGTGGTCAGTGCCGCTCTTTTTCTCTCACGATCTGCCTGAGGCCAGTCCTGCACTGGCCAAGAGAAAGGAAACTTACCCTCATTCCTTCAGCAGCTCAAATCCAGAAATTAGGCTGATTGTATTAGTGCTGAAACTTAGTTACATTACCAAATAAATAATCTTTAGTTATTGATTCTTGTTAGAATATTATACTGTAAGAAAATGGATTCTGAGTTCCTAAATCAATGTATACTATTACAATATGCATCATTCTATACATAGCATTAGCATATATAGCATAAACATTTTTCCTTGAAACCCTTGGTCTTCACGCCCGCCATTAAAAAAGACTGCTTAACATTCTATCTGGTGGATTTACCAAAATGTATTTATCTACTAGTAAGTGTCACACAAAAGGGAAATGGCAATTTCTGTTTCTGCTCTTGGAATTGTTTCCAATTTTTTTATTGTACATAATACTGTAGTAAGTGTTTTTGTAAATGGCATTTCAGTGTTTTACATTATGTCTTGGGCTGTATTGCCACAAGGGAGAGGAGGGCTAGAGGATATAAATGATGATGGCTTTTCATACGTGGAGCCAACCTGATTCCCCAAAACGCAGTGCTCACATCCCAGCACTACGTGAAGAAGGCTGGTTCTCCGAACACCAACAGTGTTTCTTCTTTTTCTTTTCTTCATTGTTGTGAATAAGCCAGAAATGGTTCTTTATAATTTAATTCACTCTTCTTTAGTTACTGAAGAACAAAGAATTTAAAAGAAAGGTCTGGCAAGATTGATGTGTCGCTGAGAAAGGCCCACTCAAGGGAGGCCGAGAGCCTGCACAGGGTCCCATTTATAACAGTGAAATCATTACCAGGTTGAAAAGTTCCACTTGCCCATGACCCATCATGGACAGGAGTAGGAATTCTGACCCTTCCAACCCTGACAAAGTCCATCAGAGACTGTGCAAAAATGAACTTCAGGGTCAGTCAGATATTATCTATCAAAATGTAACCTGTGGCCTGACCAGTTTGGCTCAGTGGATAGAGCATCAGCCTGCGTACTGAAGGGGCCCGGGTTCAATTCTGGTCAAGGGCACGTACCTTGGTTGCAGGCATGTATAGGAGCCAATCAATGTGTTTCTCTCACACTGATATTTCTCTATGTCTTTCCCTCTCTTTTCCACTCTCTCTAAAATCAGTGGAAAAATATCCTCAGGTAAGGATTCCTTTTTTAAATGTAACCTATGTACATTCTATTTAACATGTAATTATACTCAAGAAATCTAACCTAGAGAAATACTAGTAAAATAGAAATAGACAAGGGTTGGCAAAAGTAGATTTACAGTTGTTCATATGGAAAAAGATATGCAGCTTATGATTATTACTAATAAATGATAAAACAAAAATACAGTGTTTCATGTACTCAAAACTGTAAACCTACTTTTTCCCAC
Organism: Corynorhinus townsendii; assembly: GCA_026230045.1. NCBI lineage: Eukaryota > Metazoa > Chordata > Mammalia > Chiroptera > Vespertilionidae > Corynorhinus > Corynorhinus townsendii. The sequence goes on from JAPDVU010000004.1 coordinate 137,524,612, forward strand.
CCAAGTATAATTGTTTAACCACTTTGATGTACACTTGTAACTAATACAAAATAATATTTAAAGTAAAATGTAATTGAAAAATTCAAGAAGAGAGATGAGGAGAAGGAGTGCACAAGCTCAAAAATAAATAAAATATAGGCAATATTAAAAAAGGAATACTTGCATTAATAACATCCATAAAAATGATGACCTTAAATACCACATTAAAATGATTGCTGAAAAATGCAAATAAAAATATAGTAGAATAAAGACATTTTTATCCCTTCCCTCAATGCTACTGATATCAAAAGAAAGAAAGAAAGGACAAAAAAAATATCTTCAACAAAATATGGAAATAGCCATTACAACAAATCACAAATTAGGACAAATAAATGCCAAATACTTTGAAATTTGGATCAGAATGAGAGAAGCAGTGAAATCGAGTTGTCTTTTAATTGACTTTAGAGAAAGATTGGTGGGGGTTAGGGGGAGAGAGAGAGAGAAACATTATTGGTTGCCTCTGGTCTGCACCCCAACCAGGGCTGGGAATCGAACCTGCAACCCAAGTACCTGACCAGGAATCTCACCTGAGATCCTTTGGTGTGAGGTCCAAAGCCCTAACCATTGAGCCACTGGCCAGGCCATCAAGATGCCTTTTAAGATGACTCTAGCCTTGAGTGACCCGTGCTATGTATAAAAGCACTTAACATTTACTAACAAACTGCTTTGTCTTATTTCATCTTGTGTTATCTCATCCCTAGTCATCTTGTAGGGTGCTGGACATGAGCAGCACTCAATAGACACCCAGTTAATTGGTGGAAGCCTCTGACCACTCCTCCAACCATAACGAACCATAACGAGGTCTAGTACTACCTCTTCTAGGCCCCTGGAATAGGGGTGGCTCTCCTTTCTCTTTCTTATATATCTCAGGGGTCTGAGATACTGGTCACAATGTCTGACTGTAAATTGCTTCAAGACAAGGGCTAAGATCTTTTTATGCTTGTATCCCTAGCCCCAGCACAATGCCTGGCACAAACTGGTTGCTTGGTAAATATATGAAGAAGAAGCATTTTCTAGAATCACCTTTTCAATTGAATCTCTGAATCCTGAACATTTTTCATGTTAGCTCCCCACCCCTAGAAAAAAAAATAGGAATAAAACAGCCAACTTAAAAGCAGAATGAAAATGGTGAAAGTGATTTCCATAGAAGTCTTAGTTGACTTTTTACAGTTTCCTTCCCTGTAGCATTGAATTCACAGCCTAAATTATGACTAGCTTTTCTGACTACATGAGCATCACACGCAAACGCAATCAATCTTGTTTTAGTGTATGTCTTTGGACAATGAAATGTCACAAAGACATCTCCTGCCTCTTCCATTGATGCAATTTTTATAATCTGAGGTCCCAGCGATGGACAACTCCAAAGCTGTGATATTCATTAAATCAGCCAAGTCAGGATGTAATATGTCTTGTAATTGAGACTCTCATAAAATCGTGCCAGGTACCTGAAGGCCACTTTTATTTCTCCATTTTCTTGGTGTCCTGAACAACAACTTTCAAGAAATCACAAATATTTCCCCTGGAGTCGAACCACAGAAAAGACCATGGGGAGGGACAAAGGGGCTGCTCAGGCATTCAGAGCACACGATCCTACAAATGGATCCTACCATCCTGCCAATGGCAGTGGGAATAAGAAATGCCTTCCAAAAAGCACCTGCATCAACATTTGACCTGTCAAATCTAATGGTCTTTGTCTTGGTCATTGTACTGGGTCTCACTGTTAGCTTTGCAAACATTGATGAAAGCAAAAGCACAAACAGCATTTTTAACGAGCTCTTAAAGAACCTCCCATTTGCACACACCTATACAATTAACTCCCCAGAGCTGACCACATTCAGGATCCATTGACTACTAATCCCAAAGAGCAATCATAAATGAGGTTTCCCAGATTGTTTTGAATAAGATTTAGCAAGGGAAATAATATTTTGAAAGTATAATTCAAATGGCTCATGCCTTAATCTCAAATGAAACAAATCAATCATTAATTAGACCTTTCTGATTCCTGATGTGTCCAAGCATGGAAGAGTTCACAGGGACAGGATTGAGATGAACTGAGGAGGTGGGGTGCGGCTGGTTGGAAAGTCGCCCCTGAGTGAGGGAGTTGTTTGGAGCAGAATGGTGACTGGGCTCCTTGCAGCTGAGATCAGGGAAGTTTTGCAATGATGGAAGTTTTGCTATGATGGCATGCCAGGCACTCTCCTAAGCATTCTTCATGTATTCATTAATTCCCTGATTACTAGACCCATTTTATGGACATGAAAACTGATGCGTAAAGAAATTAAGGAGTTTGCCCGAGGTTATCCATCTAAGTGGCTGAGTAAGGATTTGGGCATAGACAATTTAGCTCTAACGCCTGTCCCCTTAATCTCCGGAGGTAATGAAGGAACTGCTCTCTCAGGTAGAGGGCAGGGGACAGTACTGAGCTGTGGGAGCAGGCAATACGCAGAGACACATTGATGTCCTTCCCGGAAAGTCACAGCTTGCACGGGGATCTGGGCTCAGGGGGAGAATCATCTAGAGCTGGGACTCCCCTTTGAGACTGTGCATTCCTGACTCTGTGAATGCAGGTTCCTCATGGAAAAAACAATGTTAAGTATGAGTCCCGATTTATACACTTTCATTTATATGTTCATTTACCAATTTTGTACATATGCTACTAAATTAATGTGCATCATAAAATATGCACAAAAGGAAAAATTATCCTCTTGCACCAAAAACTTACCGTAAATCCACTTCAAATAGTATTCACCTGTACTAGCACTGGAAATGTGTGTCCCTGGCCAAGCACATTTTTTAAAAATAATTTGGGTCTAGTTTTATTTTGAAGTTTATCAGAATTTCTTGGTCTAGAACCCAGTTTTCCAGTAATTATTTCCTAATTATTTATGATCATTTATCCAAATATGGATGATTACTTGAAAAAAAAGTGCAATGCAAGACCTTTGATATATTACATAATCCAAAAAGTATATATTAAAACAAAAAACAAAAAGCCTTTTTTAAAAGCCTGCAGCAATACAAAAAATAAAAAAGGTCACCCAATAAGAAAAATTCTCTCTATAACAATTGTTTTAAAATCCAGAAACAAAGCCAAAATGTCAATCCATTCTTTTTAACATTTTTCACAGCAAAACAACAGCCATTGTACAGAAACCATTGGCGTTCAAACTGTCTAATCTGCCAGTGACAGACCATGTCTCATTCAGGGCAAACATTTATTTTTCTGATCATGGAAATAACACACCCATACAAAATGAAAAGTTAAACTAAAAGAAAGCATTTCAGCAATCCTGAAGGGCTTGAGCCCTCTGACAGCTCATCGTACCCCATCAGCCCATTATTGTCGCACTGCTGAAGCAGCAAGCTGCCTTTTGAAACCAAAACTAATGGAAAGAGGAGGAGCTTAGCAAAGCAGCTTAAACATCTCACCTGAAAAGTTCATTTAAAACTAAGATTTGGTTTTTTAATCTTTAGAACTTAATTTGCACAAGGTAAATATTCAATATTTTCTGTATATCATTATGATATTGTCACACACGTATTACACATTTTATGTGCCAGAAGCCTTAAAGATCTTCCTGTGCAAATGTTGATATATTGTGACAACTATTTCACATTTAATATGTAGAGAAGAATAGGGATTAGCTTATGTCCGTTTTAAAGACTACTGGAGGTTCTAGACATCTTTGTTTTAATTAAAGTAAAATGATAAAGTCATTATGTAGTTCAGATGCTAATATCCTAAATAATATATATATATTAAAGCTAAAATTGTTAAGCAAAACAGTGCCTAATTTGTTGGCTTACAAGTGTTCTAGAGTCTAGAGCAGTGGTTCTCAACCTTTCTTATGCCGCGACCCTTTAATACAGTTCCTTGTGTTGTGGTGACCCCCAACCATAAAATTATTTCCTATGGTCTTAGGCTCTACAGCAGCGGTTCTCAACCTGTGGGTTGAGAACTGCTAGCAGGGTTACCTAAGACCATCAGAAAACACAGATATTTACATTACGATTCATAACAGTAGCAAAATTACAGTTATGAAGTAGCAACGAAAATAATTTTATGGTTGGAGGTCACCACAACATGAGGAACTGTATTAAAGGGTCACAGCATTAGAAAGGTTGAAAACCACTGGTCTGAAGTTTGTTAAAATTCTATTCCTACTTTAAGAATTTAATTGCTCACTTATTCTAAAAGCTGTGTCAAATAAGTTGATGTTAAGTTGGTTTTCACTAAAGCTACTGAGATATCTGCCTCTTCGGAAAATATATTGATTTTTATTCCCTGTTTAATATGAATTTTAATATGAATTTTCAAGTTCCTCTTTGCTTAGGTACATCCAAAGGCCATTACCAGAAATTCTCATTCAATGGTATGGGATAGAATGTAGGCATCTTTTTAGTTAAAAGGATGATTTTAACGCACACATAAAAACCTCACCTCTCCAGAGGCTGGCGGAAACAGCAGACATTGGCAAATGCTTTTATGTTTCCCCTTTCTTTCGTTAGGACTGTGCTGTCCAGTGTGGTAGCTGCTACCTATGTGTGGTTATTGAGCACTTGCAATGGGACCAGTTCAAACTGTGATGTGCTAGAAGCAGAAAACACTCAGAGGATTTAAAAAATGTTGAATGAAAAAAAATAGATGTAAAATGTCTCAGTAATTTCTATATCAAATGCATGTTGAAAGGATAATATTTTGGATATGCTAAATTAAATATATTATTTAAATTAATTCATGACCTTTTTCTTTTTTCACTTTTTTAATGTGGCTACAAGAGAATTTAAAATCACCAATATGGCTCATGCTGTATTCCTATTGGACAGTACTGATGGAGAGCATTTCAAAGACTCCTGGGTAGCAGAAACCATACCCCTCTGCCTGCCAGAGCTTCAAAACATGCCTACTCGGCTCCCACCCTCCAGAGTCAGTTTTTTAAAAGGAGATTGCATTTTTCAGATCTTTCTTCCAGAGAAAGGATGAGTAAAAAACATTGGAAGGCAGCACTAGATAATATTTAATAGCAAGAACTTGCTTGCTGTGGGATCTTAGGCAAGTTACTTGCCTTCTCTGAGTCTCTGTTCCCTCATCTTAGAACCTAGATAATGACATGTATCCCAAGGTACTGTAAGGCTAAATAACATTGTTTCTAACTTTCTGTAAATGGTAGACACTCTCAGAATTGGCGCTGAGCTCCAGAGAAAGTGGAGAGGCATCCGATTCAGATGATGAGACTTAGCAGAAGCAGTGATGCCCCACTTCCCCGCCATCAACAGAGGGGCAGAAGTTCATCACCTCCCTCACTGCTCCTGAGTCTTCTCTACATTATCCTTCCTTCATCCAATTGGAAATAAACTCTCAGAATGTCATATTTACATTCAAATACAAGTATGAAAGAATTAAAAAGCAAAATGTCATTTGGAAAGAGTATTTATTTTTATTGGTTGATTTTAGAAATAGAATGGAAGGGAGAGAGGGAGAAACATTGATCTGTTGTACTTATTCATGCATTCATTGGTTGATTCTTGTATGTGCCCTGACTGGGGACCGAACCTGCAATCTTTGTGTCAGGATGATGCTCTAACAATCTGAGCTACCCAGCCAGGGTGGAAAGAGTATTTTTAATGATCAGATCATGACTGCCATGTGGCTTTCACGATATAGCATGACAAAAGAGAAAGGCATGGGAATGTCTGGCATGAGAAAGGAGGAATGGCCAAAAGTCTTCAAACACCTCACACTCCAATTACACTGTTTTACTTGTGATAGTTTGCTTTATCGTGCTGTTTAAATTTTTCCACCTTTTGACCTCATACCCATTACCTAATAATGCTCATCAGTCTCAAAATGTAAAATTTTATGTTTACACTATTTTATCTCACTTCTCCCATTGAAAAATACAAGAACTTACTTTTTTAAAAAAACTTTCAGACTGAATTCATTAAACCACTTTGTCTTCAAAGGTTTCCCTTTTTTATCGACATGGGAAGACTCACATAGTTGGTTTTCCTGATTCTCAGGAGACAACCCAGTTAAGCTGAAGCAAGTTTTGTATGCAACCAGGCTTCCTACCCTTCTCCAGGGGGTCAGTTCCAATTAGAATGAAGTCAGGGATGGGCAGGCTCTGTACATTTTAACGCACCATCTCGGATCTCCATTCTTTCTAAACAAAGGTGCCATTTGAACAAGGCTATGTTTGCAGACATTTGTTTACACTCAGGACAATGGGAAAATGAGAAACTAGAAAGAAGTAATTTATAAACCTTCCCCAAACTGTGGAACAAAAGAAATGATAAGAGTCAGGGAAATATTCTAATTTTAAAATGTGATATATGTGGCTGTTGAGCTCTATTTCTGGAACAGAATATTACAAGCAGAAAAGGCAAATGAATACATTGGAATAGGGACAATCTCACTTCCTGAGCCAGGATCCTCTACATTAAACAGAAGATCGAAGCCTTAAAATACCAGAAACCTGTGCTTTCAGGCTGTGTTTCTTTGAATGATTGGCCTGGATGCTGAAATAATACATAGAGCCTTTTGGGGAATTCTGAACTTGAAGCAGCATTTTCTGTGTGGTGCACTTTTTCCCTGGGCTGTCCTCTCACCTGCCAGTGGGACTTGCTCTTGCTTTTCCCTTCATGTCAAAGGACAGGTTAGTAATAAAACTCGGGCAAATGAGAGCTCAGCAGGTCACTAAGCAGCAAATGCTTTTCGGAAAATCATGTTGAGGTATTCCAGATAGTGTGTGTGTGTGTGTGTGTGTGTGTGTGTGTGTGTTTTCATATATTTTCTAAGGGAAAATATATGCATACATATTTACATATATGTCCCAAAAATACACTTACACACGTATTTTCTGCAAGACCATTTGGAGTTTGATTTTATGTATGTATACAGTGTATTTATGTATGTATATGTGTATGTATGTATGTATGTATGTATGTGTATCAAGAGAGCTACAGAAAGCTTTTTGCAAGTATTTTTAACTTATTCCATATAAGAATAACTGTATTTTACACAATAATGAATACCTCTATTCTTTTTGCACAGATGTGGTAGAAAAAAAGGGGAAAGCTTCTAACAGAGGGGAAAATATTAGTAAAATTTTAGTTGTCAGTTTTATAACTGAAGCTGTTTTCTCATTTAAGAATATTGTCTCCATCAAAGCAGAAGGAAAAGAGGATCTGACAAAGGGTCCACAATGTTCCTTTCCCGGAGCAAGTGACAGCCTTCCCCATGCAGGTGTCAGGAGGGTTCTTTCTGCTGGTGGCACACGGAGTCGGTCATCCAAGACCATGTGTGATCATGTGATGAATTATCAAAATGTATTCTTTTTCTTCTTTTCCTTTCTCCTCTTACCATTTGACTTCCTTTCTCCTTCTGCCAAAAGGCAAAGTGTAATAACTTTTCAATAACAACCTCATTTTCAGGAACACAGATAATTCATAATCTAAAACTTACTTTTTTCCAAAATGTACTGATAGATAATTTCTTGATTTGTTTGAGGTGAATCTTTGCTTTTTACCTCATATTATAACTTCTTTTGAGAAACTACCCTTGAAAAATTATAGCTAGTGATAGAAACTCATTGCCAATATGTCTTAGAGCAGTGGTCGGCAAACTCACTAGTCAACAGAGCCAAATATCAACAGTAGTACAACGATTGAAATTTCTTTTGAGAGCCAAATTTTTTAAACTTAAACTTCTTCTAACGCCACTTCTTCAAAATAGAATTGCCCAGGCCGTGGTATTTTGTGGAAGAGCCACATTCAAGGGGCCAGGGAGCCACATGTGGCTCGCGAGCCGCAGTTTGCCGACCACTGTTAGAGTACCCATTATGCTGTAAGTCACTTAATCCTTTTAGATATATTATTTTACATGTATCTTATAATACTTTCATTATTTGACTGCTAATTTACTTCACGATGATGTCTAAGTTGACGGAATAGCATCTCTCTCAGGAAGCCACTTTACAAGGAAAATTAAACTGAAAAATATCACATAAGAAAGGTCAGTGTGGACCAACTAGTTGAAGTATATACTGTTGCTATTTAAAAATTCAACTTCAGTTCAGCTCAATTCAACATATATTTATTGCATACCTTTTGGATGCCAGGGGCTGGCTAAGGGCACAAAGTTCTTACCCTCAAAAGCTCACATTCTCATGAACTACTTGGTTCCATGATTTTCCCATGGCACACAGTGGCATGGGTTTGCAGAACACCCATGTTCCTTCTCTCTCTTCCCTTCCCAGAATGAAAGAGCCAGTGGTAGGCCCCTGTATTAACCTATCTGCAAAAAAAGTTCTACATGGAAATATATATACATGTACATATATACATACATGTACATATAAATATACATAGCCTCAAAATGGTTTCCCAAAATTATTTGTGTGTATACAGGTATTTGTGTTTGTTTATATATTTTTTCAGAAATGGGAAAATAGTATTCTATCGATGTTGGTTTCTTCACTTCAACTTGCTCTCAAATGGTTCAGGAATTAGTCTCCATGTGTATATATATTACATGTGTATTTATAATACAAAGACACAGATAAATGAGGTGAAGTATTAAAAGTTGGGGGAGTCTGGTTATGGGGGATATGGGAATTCTTTGTGCTAATACTGCAAGTTTTCTGCGATTCAAGAACTTTACAGCCAGCCACAGGTCACTCCACATCTAGAGCAGCAATGCTTAGTCCTGGCTGAACATGAGACTTAGCTGAGCAAATAATGAAGTATACAATAGGCAGGCCTTTCTATAGACCAATCCAATCAGAACTCCTAAGAATTTGCCTCAGATATATAATTCTCAAAGCACAGCCAAGATTGAGAAGTTCTGATCTAATTTCCTGAACCCCACACTGGTTCATCATCCTGTGCCTGTGTTCCTGCTGTCTCCCGTGCTAGCAAGACCCTCACCCTCCTGTTCACCTTGCAAATACATTCCCACTTGTCCACACCCAACTCAGAGTCACCTGCCTATTGAAGCAATCCGGACAATCCCACATCCACCCACAGAAAGAGCCCATCTTTCTCTCCTCCTGCTGTTTCTCTCCACCCACTCTGTTATTCTAGATCACATGCTGTATTCAAATGATGTGTTTACTCTGTCTCCCAACCAGTAGTGAACTCCTTTAGGCAACAGGTCCTCATCGTGTTTGCTTTCATCATCAGCATGGGCCGGGCATAGAGGAGGTTCCACAGCATGTTCACTAACCTGAAAGCAAACAAGGTCACAGCTGTTGGACTCAAGTTATAAGGAGGAGCTATGAGGACTTAGGAGGAGCCCTGTGTATGGCATGTGGCACTTAGGGAAGGAGATGGAATCCAAACATGAGTAAGGAGGAGAGGTGGAGGAGAAGGAAGGACATATGATAAGCCAGTAAGGCAATCAGGCTGGACCACATGCAGAGTATGCAGAGACTGGGGGATGTGGCTAAGAAGGGAGCAGGGCCAGACAGTGAGGGTAATGCAGGTCATTCTGGAAGCTGAGTCTGCATCTAGCACAGTGCCTAACTACACTGAGCATCTCAATGTATTGTTTGTCAGGGAATAATGACAGAATTAATTTTTTATTACTCCTGAATCTTTTGAGGGTGTGGTCATGAAATCTCATGAAAATTATTAACCCTTTCCCCAAAAACAGGCATACACACATACTGTTGCTGGAAATTTCATAAGATCTACAGATTCTCTGAAATATATCCAGTGATACACACAAACACACAAATTATATCCCAACATTTTTAAAAGGGATAAAATTGAATTTTAGGAGCAACACACATAAGGATGGTTACTCTGAAAGACTGTGAATAAGAGACCCATCAAAAGACACTTTTTATGAAGTCACTGCAGTTTTCCAAGTGTGACCTGGGTGTCTGAAGTTGAGACACAACAGAGGAGATCTAGAGGCGGGAACAGAGTCAAGAGACAGTTATGGAGAGAATCCAAGATGGTGGCGTGGGTAAACACCTAAACTGCTGCCTCGCACAACAATTTCAAAACTACAACTAAAAGACAAAACGTCAATCACCCAGAACCACGGGAAAGCTGGCTGAGTGGAAGTTCTACAACTAGAAGGAAAGAGAAAAGAGCATTGACACGTGCACAAGTGCTGAAAAGCTGAGGTACAGAGGCGCGTGATCCGGGCTGGCGGCAGGCATTGCTTTTTTCAACCCAAAGGGAGACAAGCCCCCGATTACTCTGAAATACAGTTTCTGGGGAGACGCGGGGGACCCAAACTCCTACAGGGAGAAGCTGGACTGTCTGCCATTGGGTCGGAAAGTGAGGGGGGCTTGCTTGCAGAGCTGCACGCAAGAATAATTGTTTACTAAGCTGGGGCACAGGACGCAGTCGGAGACACAGAGCCGGCTAACTAGCAGCCATCGCTGTTTGCCACGCCCTAGCCTAGTGACGCCCTGAGACCCCAGCCCACACAACCTACAAACCCACCCAAGCTCCAAGCAGCAGCTTTAGCATAAGAAAGGCCTGCCCTATCGCAGCTTAACCTAGCAAACTTGCAGCCTGGGTCAGACAGCTCCAAAACCTCCAAACCCCAAGCAAAGAGGAGAAAACTGTAGCTCTCGCTGTAGCTCCTGCTGGGTGGACTCAGACAATATAGCTGACCTGCACCCCATTGGAGATCCAGAAGCCAGTATACCTAGTGGTCAGTGTGAGAAACCAGATTTCAACTCCTCACATCCATAAGTGACACATTCAAGAGGCAGACTCAGCGAGCACCAAAGCCCCACTGAAACAAGTTCTGCACCATAAGCGTGTCTCCAGCACAGCAGTTCTTCCATTATAGACACAGCGAGTCCTCACAGCCGATTGACCTGGAGGTCAATTCCTCCCAGCGTACCAACAGCAATTAAGGCTTAACTACACCAAGACTTTGCACTCAGCCCACAAAGGGGTGTACCAAGAGTGTCCACATCAGGTGATTGGGGAGGCTGAGCTACTGCCCCTTATAGGTCACCTACCACACAAAGTCACTCCATCAACACAGGGAAGCAGCCAAAATGCGGAGACAAAGAAACATGTCACGAATGAAAGAAATGGAGGAAAGCAAACTACTGGATGACATAGAGTTCAGAACCACATGTATAAGGTTACTCAAGATTCTTCTAAAAACCACCGAGAAACTTGATGACACTTCTGAGGAGCTTAGTGAGACCTTCAAGGACCTTAATGAGAATGCCAAAAAAATGGAAAAGGACCAGTCAGAAATGAAGCATACACTGTCTAAAATAAAGAATATACAGAAACTCAACTGTAGATCAACGTACCCCAAGAATCAAACCAAAGATCTGAAATATGAGGAAACAAAAAACACCCAACCAGAAAAACAAAAAGAAAAAAGAATCCAAAAATATGAAGATAGTGTAAGGAGCCTCTGGGACAACTTTAAGCGTATCAACATCCGAATTTTTGGGGTGCCAGAAGAAGAGAGAGAGCAAAATACTGAAAACATATTAGAAGAGATAATGACAGAAAACTTTCCCTACCTGGTGAAAGAAATAGACTTACAAGTCCAGGAAGCACACAGAACCCTAAAGAAAAGGAATCCAAAGAGGACCACACCAAGACACATCATAATTAAAATGCCAAGGGCAAAAGACAAAGAGAGAATCTTGAAAGCAGCAAGAGAAAAACAGTTAGTTACCTACAAGGGAGTACCCATACGACTGTCAGCTGATTTCTCAACAGAAACTATGCAGGCCAGAAGGGAGTGGCAAGAAATATTCAAAGTGATGAACAGCAAGAACCTACAACCAAGATTACTCTACCCAGCAAAGCTATCATTCAGAGTTGAAGGTCAGATAAAGAGCTTCACAGACAAGAAAAAGCTAAAGAAGTTCATCGCCACCAAACCAGGATTACATGAAATGCTGAAGGGTATCCTTTAAGAAGAGGAAGAAGAAGAAAAAGGTAAAGATAAAAATTATGAACAACAAAATGACATCAAATACATACCTACCAACAAGTGAATCTAAAAATCAAGTGAATAAAAAATCTGAAGAACAGAATGGACTGGTGAATATAATAGAATCAGGGACATAGAAAGGGAGTGGACTGACAATTCTCAGGGGGAAGCGGGTTTGAGTGGTGCAGGGAGAGAATGGACAAAAATCTTACTCCTATGGTTGAAGACAGTGGCAGGGGGTAAGGGCATGGGGTAGGGTGGGGTGGGAAATCAGGTGGAGGGGAGCTATAGAAGGAAAACAAAAAGAGGAACACCTGTAATCTGAACAATAAAGATTTGTTTTTTAAAAAAAAAAGAGAGAGACAGTTATGAGACAATGGAAACATGGGAACTCAGAGTGACTCCTGTCTTTATTTTTTTTTAGAACCCACATTTTACTATATTTAAGAAATATTTATACAGTACCATTTACTGTGTGTCAGACTCTTTCCAAGAACTTAATAAATATGAACTCATTTAATTCTCATATCAACCCTAGATGATATATATCATTATCTTCATTTTATAGATGAGGAAACCCAGACAGAGGCATGTAACTTCCCCAAGATCACACAACTTGTAAGTGGCACAACTGGGATTCAGATGCATGGGATTCTGGCCACAGAGTCTGTGATCTTAAGTCTGTGATGCTTCTTTTTTTAATTAACTTTTATTCACTTTATTGGGATGACATTGATTAATAAAATTATATAGGTTTCAGGAGTAAAATTCTATAATACATCATCTGTATATTGTATTGTGTGTTCACCATCCCAAATCAAGTCTCCTTCTATCACTATTTATCCCCCCATACCTTCTTCTACCTCCCTACACCTCCCTTTCTGTCTGGTAATCATCATACTGTTGTCTGTCTTTGGGGTCTTTTTGTCATTGTTTGTTTTTGTTTGGTTGGTTTGGTTTATGGTTTTGTTTGTTTTTAGCTTAATGACTCCTGCCTTCCTGTCTTTGATTGACGCATGGGGTGTCATTTGTCAAAATAGAAAATCCAGGAGAGGAACAGATTTGCATAATGATAATTCAGTTTTGTATGTATTGAGTTTGAGTTTCCCAGGGAAGAAGTAGATGGAGTTTCCCTGTAGGAGTTTGCAGGTTATGGGTGATAAGATGGGGTGCTCCCAGGTGTTGGGTGAGAGTCAGAGGGCTGGGGCTCAGTGCACCAACATTTTCAGGAGACAGAGGCAGAAGAGCCAGTGATGAGACAGACACGCAACATTGAAAAAGGTCAAAGGAAACAGTTTCCAAAGGTCAAAGTGTCCATTTCATCCAGTAAGGACAGAGATTGTTTTTCAGTTTGATAGATGGAAATTCATGGTGGTCTCAGTGAGAGCAATTTGACGTTATGAATGGAAGCCATATAAAGCCCCTGAGGAAGTAAAAGTGCAGAGACCAGAGTTTCTGGAATTGTCCCTCTGAAGGAAAATGTAACTGGATCTCTGGACAACATTCTGACCTTGACCAGTTCCTCCTCCTTGAAAAATCCACTTTCTTCTAATCATTCTGGTCCCTTCACCTCCGCTTACCCATCCTTAAAGTGTTGATTTTCTCAGAAATCAGTCCTAGGCTTCCCTTTCTTCTAAGAAACTTCCTTTAGGCAACCCCTGCAGGCTTGTGGTGTTAACTACCATCTATAGTAATGACTCTAAAATGCATATTTCTAGCCCAGTCCTCTCCTCTGCCTATCATGTATCTCTGCTTTTCCGACTCAAAGGCAATTCAAACTTTACCTGTTCAAAACTGAACTCATGATACCTGCCACATCCCCACCCCCACCAGGAGCACCTCTGTGTTCCCTTTATCAGGGACATCACCAACACCCATACAGAAATACAGGAGTCTTCCTTAACACCTGTCTTTCACTTTCCTGCTTCTTAATTATCTCAGGTTGTGTCCACTTTACCCTTTAAACATGTCTTGATTCAAGCTACTCATCCACAAGGTTTGTAGGCAATGATGAATGGTCCAAACCATTACCATGATTCCTCTGAACCATTGCAACAGCCTCTTTCATGGTCTACCTATATCCCCTCTCCTTTCCCTCCAATGCATTCGCCAAACTGAAGCCAGGATGATCTTTGAAAACTGCAAATCAGATTATGTCACCTGTGTATAAAACCCTTCAGAGTTACCCATTACTTTCTGTACAAAGACCAAAATCCTCAAAACTTTACTCCCTATCTCAGATGAAGTTGGTTGCAGCAAAGTCCTCATCTCATTTGCTCTCCCTAAAGCACTCTAACCTGCTGACTGCTATACATGCCTAATGCTTATTAACACAGTTTCAGAAGCATGACCCTGGAATTGTGGATGCAAACTCTCTTCCTGTTAAAATTCAAGTCAAGTCGTTCAGTGCCATTGGCTCTTAAACTCCAAGTGAGAAGGCCCCCTGGGTCCTTCCTACACAGTCAACTCATAGACCATAGTGCTTACTGATGTGTTTAAAGTAATATACATTATATTTGTGTCTCATGGGGAGCATGAGATTTTTTCTTTTTTTTGGCATTTCTTCTCCTCTGTGCAGATTCAGACACTTGAAGCTTATTACATAGAAACTGAGCTGGAAGTCATCTGGCCTTTAGAGAGAATGGTGAGAACGTGGTTACAATGGCTATGCATTCACCTGGGGAAACAGAACAGGCACAGGTGAACATTAAATCATCCCAGGTCCAATGTTGTTAATCCAAAATGATTAGAGTAAACTGAAGAAAACATGAAACAAACAGAATTAAAAAGTTAGGAGAAAAGTCAGCATGGAGCACTGGGGATAAAAGCAGATTTTGCCAATGTAAGGCCAGGAGAGAAACATTGTATTTCAGGACTGCAGGGCCTTGGGAGTACAGTGGGAAACACATTTAAACAGAGCTGGGCCTTGCAGATGGCCCTGGAAGGAGCTGGGCCTGATGCAGAATGGGTCTGCCTACAAGGAGGTGATATCCAACATCACTAGGAACAGAACTCCATAGAACTCACTTAACTTTTTTACTAGATGATAAATTGAAAAGCAGTTAATGAGAGTGATTATTCTTGGCAATAGAATTCAACCATAAAAGAATTTAAAGACCCTGTGCTTCCTCAGTGTCAATTACCCAGCTGTTACAGTTGTTATAGAAGCTATGCAGAGCTTTCAGGATGTGGGGTAGCTGGGATGAGGTAGAGGAGAGCTTTGGAAGTCTGGAAGGAGTAAGCAAATACTACAGCATTTGTGTATAGTAGAAGATAAAAAGAAGGAAGTCTTATGGACTGAATGCTTATGTCTTCCCCCAAATTCATATGTTGATGCAACAAACCCCAATGTGATGGTATTTAGAAATGAGGCTTTGGAAGGTAATTAGGTTTATATAAAGTCATGATGATGGGGCCTTTGTGATGAGATTAGTGCCCTGATTAGAAGAGACCGGAAAGAGCTCGCACAATCTCTCTCTCTCTCTCTCTCTCTCTCTCTCTCTCTCTCTCTCTCTCTCTCTCTCTCTCACACACACACACACACACACACACACACACACAGCAAGAAGGCAGCTGTCTGCAAGCCAGGGAAAGAGACCTCACCAGGGATAAAATAAGCTGCCACCTTGATCTTGAACTTATAGCCAACAGAACTGTAGAATACATTTCTGTTGTTTAAGCCACCCAGTTATGGTACTTTGTTATAGCAGCCCAAGCTAAGACAGCCACCATGAGGGGGGCTCAGTACATATGGTTTGTATGAATGACTGGGTCACAGGCTGGGGGAGTAGAGGAGGAGCATATGTAGGAGGCATTTCACAGGCTTGGAGAACAATTGTGAACATCATTTCTCCAGTCGTTATTTAGTGATATCGTGTCATCAGCTTGAAATAAGCCAAGGTATGAGTGTTTACACCATCGGAATAGGCAAACACAAAAAAATCAAGGTTTTTCCCACTGGAGAGCCAGCTGTTTAATATTAACCAGTGTACCATTGGATACATGAGATGAAATCTTTGTGGGAACAGAGGTCTATGGAGTTCTTGTATTCATAATAAACCCTAACCTTTTTGTTGTGGTTGCTATCTCTGTTTTAATTACTAATACACAATGGCACTCTTTAATTATTTTTTATTACCCATCCAGAGTGATTCAGCATTCGTAGACTCTCCTGGCAAAGTTAACCATCATTTAAAGTATTGTTTCTATGGGGAACTGTTTCCAAATTGCAAGTTACTGACTTTAAAATAAACTTTTAGAAAATAGCACATTTGTGAGTTGGGAGCTTTCAATTCTGGGTCCTTGTGGGGAGGTTAGATAACAAAAAGAATCATGTTGATTTTAAAAATACAAGTTGCAAGAGAAATCCTAAGTGAAAAGGCAAAAGGAATAGAATTATTGAACTTGGAGGAAAAAGAGATGAGGAGCAATTTAGTCACAGGGGTAAGTGCCAGCTGGGTGTTTGTTTTTTCCACCATAAACATCAGGGATTTGGGTCAACAGGGCGGAAATGTCTTTATGGTGCTATTCTGGGATGTATGGCTTGTGGATTTTATTTTGAACATTTCCAAACTTATTTTCTCCAATCAGGAGTAGTTTACATAGGATCCATTTTGAGGACCAAGAAATGTTAAGATGAGATTACTTGTCGGCTTCAAGGATCCTATCACCTTCATGTCCCTAAGTCAACAGATGGCATAATGCATTTCAAATTTTTGAGAAACATTATATAATTCAATAATACTTTTTGTAACACATCTTGGAATGTAGTCATCATACATCTTAGAATAACTAGAACCAAAATGTATCAGTTTCTATCCAAAAATGAATATCATAAAATTTAAGCTATCTGATATTAATATAAAAACTCAAATCAACTACTCTAAATGAATACTTTTTGAACATTTAATGAGGAAAAAGATGTTATTTGGGAATTGATAAATTAGTGTTGTTTTAGTATTCATATGGAAGCGTTGGGGATACTATTTTCCTGAATGATATTGCAGTACCCTGATTTGGCATTTCCTGAAAATAATATGGAACAAAGAAATTATAGCTGTAACTCTGCCGCTTCAAACCTTAAATGTTTCACAGCACTCCCAGGTCCTGGTTTAATAGTTGCTTTATGATGCGGTTTCAGAATAACGCTCCTAAGCATGGAATAACCCTTCCTCCAAAACTGACATGAATCCATAAAGCTTGTTAATGATGACTATAAAATCCACCGAAAGTATTCTCTGTGGCATATTTTTGGTTTATTTTCTAAAATCCTTAGCTTTCTGAATGTCCCTTCATGATCAGTCTTGCTCATCTCCAGTTTATCTGAGAAACACATACTATTTCCCTGTGGTTGGCCTGCTCCTCTTCTTCACCTTTACATAGTTATGGCCTCTGGCTCTTTGGGTCCTGGCTCCAATGTCTTTTCTCCCAAGAAGTCTTCCTAGGCCCTGGAGACCAGGCTAGTGCCCCTGTGTTGCAGGTTCCCCACTGTATTCTCTGATCCTGTACTCACCACACTGCCTTCTAACAATGTCTGTTAGTTAAAGCATTCTCTAGACCAGCAGTCGCCAACTGGTGGTCTGCGCACCACTGGTGGTCCGTGAGGTCCGAAAGGTTGGCGACTTCTGCTGAGAGCTCCTTGAGAGCTCAGGATCTTCTAAGCGGCAAGATAGGGCTCTTATCACATAGCCTGCCAAGAAAACCACAGAACACTCACCCTACACTCGGAACACACCCACCATGTGTTCAGGTTGTTGATGCATCTCCTCCACACCCGCAGCTAGGAGCTTTCCTCAAGGGTGGTGATGCATTTCATGCATCTTTACAATCCAGTAAGTCATGCAGTGACTAGTGTGGGTTAAGTGTATGTTTAATCCTAGTGTTTGCCAACAAGGACTCTGGCATTTTTGAGCAAGACAATTCTTAATTGTACAAGACAGTCCTACATATTAGAGGACATCAGCAGTCCTGTCCCTGCCTACTAAGTGCCAGTGGTACCCCCCATCATTTGAACAACACCCTCCCATAAACACATACTAGTACATACACATGCACACACACCCATGCGAATGCACATACACACGTGAATACACGCACACCTGCACATGCACACACGTTTGTAAATGTTCTTGTCGTGGGGGGCAGGGGGGGCTCAGGAGGAAAATAGTACTCCCCATAGTTGAGAGGCTGTAGCCAATTGAACTCTTTTTGTGACAACTCAGTGAAAAGCAGAACATGGTAGACTCTGCAACAGTGCCATGTGACTTACTGGAGGATTGCATGTGCGTGGTGGTGTCAAGTGGGGTACAGGGTGGCATCTGTACCCTCAATAAAACACAGTAACATGTCTTTGTAATATAACTAACTAATCTTCATTGAATGCTTATCACATATCCCATGCACTGGGTGAAGTGTTATACTTTGGTAATATAATCCTCATAACAACCTGTGTGGCCCCATTTTTCAGAAAAGGAAACTGAGGCTTAGAGTCCAAAGTTTCAAGCCATGGACCAAGTTAGCACCCTGGGTTAGCATCAAGGCCAAGATTCACCCACTGGAGTCTGACTCCAGACCCTGAGTCACCGTGCCATGCTGGCTCTGCTAGACTATTTAACAAAAGGAAACTTCAAAATTCCCAGGTGAAAGAACCCTTTTCAAGTGTGTCCCTCCTATTGATTATAATATAGAATGTGTTTCACAAAGTATATTCTGTGTCGTGTTAATTTACTGGGATGAGAATAATGGTTTCCATGGGCAAAGAAGTTTGAGAAATCCTTTCAGAAGGGCATATGTACAGGGCAATGAAACAGTAACTCTAAAAACCAAACAAAACTCAGAAGGGTGCCTCAGTGTTTCACAGTGAGTCCAGAGGTGATTTCAGAACATTCAGAGCAAACAGTGGGAAAAACTACAGCAGGAGCTGGTCTGCCAGGAAATGATTAAAAGCCAATTAGCACTGATTAGGCTACAGGAAAAGACTGATGAAGGGTTAGTGACCTTTCTTCTAGTTTCATCATAACAATACGTACAATTTATTATGTGCAAATTACTTAAGTATCTTTTGTAATTTTCACTATTATGATCTCCCTTTCACAGATAAAGTACTGAGTCCTAGAGAAGTTGGTGAAGTAGCTTCCCCTAAGGCCACAAAACTATTTATGACAGTGCCGAATTTGAACCCAGTTCTAACTTCATGTCTTGTGATTTGAAACACTATCCACAAAGCTCCCAGGACTTATGGTTTGCTCAGGGGCTCTCCAAGTGAGTGAATGTCCAAAGTGAAACCATCTCAAAGACGATGCCCCAGAGTGCCTTGAATTGGTGATTCATGTTACAACACCACCTTCATTTCAGTGTATCTCTTCAATCTAAATTAGTTATCGAGTCTGAGTACTAAACTTGAAGTTTCTTTCTGGCATGATTTACATTTCTTAATTTTACTATTATATTTTAAATTTACAGATCTCCACATTGTTGCATGATTCTTTTTTTCTTTTTCTTTTTTTTTTTGTGGAATTGTGTTGATGAAATGACATCCATCTGCCTAGAAGTGCACCCAGTCTGATCCCCTTCCTGGAGTCAGAGTATGTCCTTGGTGAACTGCCTTAGCGGCCTCTCCAGAACTGACCATTGACCAGGATTTAAATTGTTCGTGGTACCTGCATCCAGCTTCTCCTCATTTTTCAATTTCCTCTTTCCTTTTCTTTTCAACAGATGTTGGTGCATTTTTTGAAGAGGGGATGTGGCTACGGTATAACTTCCAGGCACCCGGGATCAACAGCAAAGAACTGGGCAGCAGATCGGAGAGCTCACCAGATCCACAGGGCCCACTGCCAGACCTGGCCCATGAGCAGATTCAGTTCAGCTTCAGTACCTCCAAGGCACCCTGCATTCTCCTCTATGTCAGTTCTCTCACCACTGACTTCTTGGCGGTCCTCGTCAAACCCACCGGTAAAGACAAAGACAGCTAGCCGTTGAACTGAGCAGAGATGAGCTTTGAAGCAGTGAAATTAATTTTATATAAATCAATGAGTTATCCTGATTATGATAATGATCAATAGGTTCCTACAGAACATATGGATGTTCAGTAGAAATAGAGAATCAGAGAAATTTGCATTCCTAACCAGTCTCAGGATTTTACATTCATAAAATATCCCTAACATAAAGGTCACTTAAAACAGGGGTATATTTACACTTGTAATATTGGGACCATCTTGGTCTCTAGATACGCACTGAGCCAAAGTGGCTCAGACAGGTGGCTCAGACAGGTATCCTGGTGGCAATGTGAGCATGGCCTTGTGGCCTGACTTAGAAGTGTAAACCTTCCTAATGTGTATAAACTTGAGATCTAAGACACCTACAGATTTAAGATCACTTTTTTTTTTTTTACTAATGAATATTTTTTAGGTGTATCAAGGAGCAAATCTCTCTAACTCATTTCCCAGAGAGTTTGTGTAGCTGGCACTGTGGAGGTCCCTCTCTCATCATCTTGCTCTTCAATGGTTAGGCTCTGCAGCCTTCTTTGATGGCGACTGCAGGTTGTAAAATCTGAAAGATCAAGGGAACCAGAACCAAGAATTATTATTAACATAATTTAGCTTGAGTTTTGAAAAAGAGCAAATTCTTCAACTTGTTCTTTGGACAATACACTGTAAGTTTAAAAGATGGGTAAATAAATGCTAGGATTTTCCCTTTTAGAAATTATTCCTAAAGTAATTAGCCAAAAATTAGATAGAAATTTAGCATGAAGGTGTCCATTATGGTGTTACTTATAGGAATTAGAAAGGACTGAGAAGTTTATCTTGAGTAAAATTTTGGTTTGTGAAAGAGGGAATCACAATTTTATGCAATGTTATATATTCATTAAGAATACTATTCATGAGGAGTAATTAATGGCATGGAGAAAAATACTTTAGCAGTATCATGTTAAACCAAAAAAAGGGGCAAGATACAGTTTTGACTGTCCAATGTCAGTCTAACTTTGTGAAAAATATATGGATAGCCAGAAAAGCAACAATGTGAACACCAGGTGTCTGTTTGGATGTTGGTTTGCTGCTCCTTAGTAATACTCTTCTACACATGTCAGTGCCCACACTGAGCAAGGATCACTGTTCTAAATAGCAAAAGTAATACATAAAATCAGTGAGGAAGCAGGAGGAAAAGGTACATAGCCTCTGCTTTCCAAGAGTTCATGAGTTAAGTTTACATCTCCTGGATCTGGCTAAATAGATTTGTAATCCACTCATGTTGTCCAACCTCAGTGGGCAGGGACGATGGTTCTCACATTTAGCTTGTCAAGAATTTAATGAACTCAACCCAGTAGATGCTGTATTGTCTGTTCCTCAAGACATGGCCATGCAAAAATGTGGTCCCCAACTGTATTCAGTAACTCAGCAGCCAACACCCACCCTGAGAGTACGCATGCTGGTGTTTGTGGGCATTTGTCACAGGCAAGGATTTTCATTTAATATCAGTTGCAGGCAAGGCTTTTCATTTAATAGTAAATTGATTTAATATCAGTGACTACCATGGAATGATGCCCAAAGCATGCTAAGTGTTTCACATGTATCCATTCCTATGAACACACATCTTCGTGCCATAGACACTATTCTATCCCCTTTCTACAGGTGACCTGACATACATAGGTTCAGTGACTTGTGCACCCAGTGGGTGATGGCAAACCCAGGTTTCTAGGCCCAGGAGTCTGGTTCCAGGCCCAGAGCTCTGAGCTGCTCTATCCATGCTGCAGAGACCCCAGGACCCTCTCAGTGCTTTTGCAAAACATAGCCATCCGGCTTCTGTCAAATTGTCACAAGGCCATCCTCAAACTGCTGATGAAAATGTAGCTTTTTTATACTTCAAATACTGACTTTTTTATTAACTGATATATAAAGCAAAAAAATTTTTGAGGAAGTCATTTAGGGGGAAAAAAATCAATAAGGACTCTGCCAAAATATTTTTTTTTAAAAAACTAGAATGTCTTAACTAAATGCCTTGGCACCCCTCTAACTTGACATAGTCGAGCTATGTTCTCTTCACTGTTCCCCAGAGGCAAGTCCTCCCCCAGTTCTGACAGTGTTCTGACTCAGACACCCAGACTCACAAGCCTGGTATCATCCATGCACATTCCACCCTTCCCCATCTTGTGGGCCATCAGGCAAAACAGTCCTGTGGAGCTTGTGTTTGGAGGCCACACCCAGCGTCTTTAGCAGCCCTTGCCTCCCATAGGGCTCCTGAGACCCCATTACCCCTTCATGGGACAGCAGGGCCCCTCCATGTGTCCACCAGGGTGCTATGTCTCAATCAAGCTCTCTGCTTCCAGTCCCTTCCACCTTAACCACCCACCACAGCCAGAGTGGGCCTTCCTTTATGCACAGTATCCCTATCATAGAAGGAGTAGTGCCTCCTTCTCCCCGCATGACCACAGGAGAAATCCAAAATCCTGCAACCTTCCAACTGAGCCCCACCACCTGCCTCGTGAGGAAGAGCTCCGAGTATGGAACCAAAATGCCAGGGTTTGAATTCTGCATCTGCATTTGTGGGTTGTGAGATGTAAGTTTCCTATCTGTAAAATACTGTCTGCCGTATAGGGTGTTGTGAAAATCAATGTGTAAAGCACTTACTACATGTAAATGTTAGAGGTTATTATTATCCACATCCCCTGTCTTGTCACACATTCAGTAACAAAAGAATTTGTTCTACCCCAAGGGCTCTGTGGACATCTGTGTTCCTGCCCATTACATTCCCTTTTATGGAAAAGCTCCATCTTCCTCTCTGATCTAAAACATGCCTTTCTTTCTTTTTTTTTCTCCTCTCTTTTTTTTCCAATTACAGTTCACATTCAATATCAGTTTGTATCTGTTTCAATATACAGCTTGGTGGTTAGACAATCACATACTTTACAAAGTGTTCCTCACAGTATTCAGTGTAGACCCAGGTCAAGTCTCGTCTCCTTTCAATGATGACTCCTTACTTTAAACTCCTGTTATACTTATTTTCAATGTCATCTGCTTGGCACTTAGTGCCCTGTGTTGTTATCTGTCTTTGTTATAAGTACTCCCTGCCTTCCCAGTGAGATGAGAAGCTTGAGCCCACAATAGTTGCCAATAGGTGAGTGTTTACGATGACAGTAGTGGCGACCAGGAGAGAGTAAATCTGGAAATCGCATGAGTGGCGGCAGCCAGTACAGGAGCAGTTCCTTAAGGCTGCTTTCATGCCCTCAGGAGATGAACACTTAAGAATATTTTATTTTAAAGAACAAATATTAATATTTCTCCCTATCATCATGTTTTACTTCTTTTATGCTATTATTTGAAAGCAATCAATATGCATTTGAATTTTATTACTCAAGAATATTGCTATTATGGTTTATAGATATTTGTTATATATAACTTAAAGATCCAACTCATCTTTTTTCTCAAAGCAAGTAATTTCTGTTTCCATTGAGGGAAATGGTTATAGACATCTTAAATCATAATTACAAAGTTCAAGAAAGCAAGAAAAGAGAGAAAGAATTTTTAAAAGCCACAACTGAATACTGATTTGAATTGGGGATCTTAAAGGGACCAACAACAGAGACAATAGAGAGGAGAATGTCCAGTTTTTTGCATAATTACCAGTCCCTCTGAGCTCTGGCCTTCAAAGGCAGAGCCTTCGTTTACTTCTCTCTGTCTTCCCAGACCCAAGCACAGCCTGGCCCACACTGGGGAACTGGGACTGGTTGTATGAGAAGTGACTCTACACTTATAGAAAAACAGATAGCCTGCTTTCAGACCCTGAAAATTGGATTCAACAGTGCTTTGCACAATCACTAAATAAATGTGTTCTGAAGAAATGAATGAATAAATGATGAATGAATACAGCTACATGTTTAAGAAAGTTGGCTGAGATTATACAAGGTTAGAGCACCGGAAGGAAAAGGGAGCCAAGACAGTCAACTTTCTGCATGCTCAGATAACCGCCTGATCATCTCCTTCACTCTGAAACTATAGATTATTTTTAGTGCTGTTAGGATAAAGGAAAAAATAGGGTAAAACACTGAAGAATGGGTAAGAGAAGCAACTCAGGTAAAGGGAGCAGCATATTCCAAGATCCTGAGGTAGGAAGGAGAATTTAATTTCTAGGGAATAAGAGAAGTTGAAGGTAACAAACGTTAAAAGAGAGAAGGTAAATGGTATGATTTGAAAATTAAGTAACAGGCAGGACTCAGATCAGACAGGGCATCGTAAGGTACAATAAAAATGTATGTCTTCATCTTATGAGCAACTGTAATACTTTGAAAAATGTTAAGTAAGGCATTGAAAAAATCAACTATGCATTTTGAAAAGGCCTGTCTGCAAAGAAAACGTGGGAAAGAAAAAAGCACAGAAGCAGGGAGATCATCGTTCATTCATTCAACAAATATTTATTCACACCTACCAAGTATCAGACATTATACTCTACATTGGAATAATATCATAAATGATATATACAAAAGTCCTTGCTCTCATGAAACTTACATTTGAGCAGAAAAACACAGACAATAAATTAAGGACAATATGTAGTACATTGTGTTATAAGAACTATAATAGGAAAAAAAATAAGGCAGAAAAGGGAGGGCCTGGACAACAGAAAGGAGTGGGTAAATTCTGCTTTTAATGAAAAAGCCACCGGAATAATCACTAAGAAAATGGTATTTGAGCAAAGACCTAAAGGGAGTGAGGAGTCAGCCAGACAGATAACTGGGGTGTAAGCATTCTAGATGGAAGAATCCGCAAGTGCAAAGGTCCTGAGGAAGGAACATGCTGGCTTCTGGAGAAACAGCAAGGAGGCTACAGCGAGCAAGGAGGGGAATAATAAGAGGTTATGGCAGAGGTGATAGTGGAAGATCATATAGGGCCTGGAGAGCCATGATGAAGAGTTCCATTTTTACTACAGGTGAGACAGGAGGAAGGCATTGGAAGGTTCTGAGCAGGGGATCACTTGAAGTATCAGGTGGAGAGGAGATGGGTCTGTGAGGGGCAGAGACCAGAGTGGGGAAGGTGAGTGTAGGGCAGAAGCAAGAGGTTAGCATGGAGGCTAGCACAGTAACTCAGGCCAAAGATGATGGTGGCCTGGTCTAGGGATAGTAATGGTGATGATAAAAAGCAATAAGATTCGAAGTATATTTTGAAGAGCCAAGAAGATTAGTTGACAGACTATACGTGTATTCTAGAAGGAAGAGGGGAGTTGGATCTTTTGGCAGGAGTAGCTGGAGGGATGAAGGAAAATGTGGAAAAATTCAGTGGAATATGGGGGCGCATATTCTTATGAGCAACTGAATACTTTCAACAAATATTTATTCAGGAGTCTGGGCGCAAGAGTCTGTTTTTGCATCCGTTGTGTTTGAGGTGTCAATAAGAGAATGGGAAGAGCAGAGAAACAGGGACTCACCGGAGAGTGAGGTGAGGTCAAGACAGTCACTGACATGAAGTGGCCAACACAAGGCACCAGGGGTGAGGGGCGAGGGGCGAGGGGCTCTGATGGAGCTGAGATAGCAGGGGAGTCGTTCTTTTGCGTTTCACACAGGGCATTCTAAGCACCATGGAGCCCCTGTGGGTACAGAGATGGAGAAGAATGGGGCAATTTAGACACATTTCAGAGATGAAAACCAACAATGTTTGATTGAAATGCTGTGAGCAAAGGGATCTAGAATAAATACTAAGGTAAAACTCAGAACTAGCAAGGTTTGTTGAATTCGCTTCAAATGCAAAAACAGGAAATGCAATCCATTCTTGATCATCCTAATGAATGTTTCTTTCAACCCTGGGAACTTGGCATAATATTTTAAGTAGCACTTATAATGCTGGAGTGCCTAGATGAGGAAAGGCAGCATTTAGAAACTATTGCATTTATTTATGTATATATAAGAGCATGAGGAATATCTGGAAGGTGATATGGCCAGAGTTAGAGTAGTTACCTTGGGATGGTGAGGTTTCCAGTGACTTTATTTTTTTATTTCTGTGTACTAAATTTTAATTATTATGTTTTATTTCACAACTTAAAAATCAGAGTATCAGTTTTGTTCCTATAGAAGGTGCATGAAAGAGGCCACAAGGAATCCATGAGGTGATTTGCAATTAGTCAGACTCCATTTTTTAACCTTGGAGTTGTTAGCTATTAAAATGAAGATTCCAATTTGAGTGAAAAATTAGATAAAAATATTGGTCTTTAAAAATCATAAATAAGACATAAAAGTTATGTTTGCCATGCAGATTAATTAAAAACAGGATCTAGAATATTACATGAGTCTTCTTGAATATCGTTTGTCATTTTGGGGAAGAAACAAGGAGGGGAAAAAGAATAATTCATCCAATCAGTGAGCTTCCACAGAGGCAACCAGGACTCAGGGCCTGGGAAGCGCATCATTTCCTTTGTTTTGCATTTGGATTGAAGCAATCTCTTACCGCAAATAAAAGTAATTGCTTTGCTCCCTTGGTGTCAGCAAAGCCACCCCAAATCCCATATGTTTATCTTTTATAAGTTATGTTTGTTTTTAATATTATATGCTCATGATTCTTTCATATGCCAAATGGCGTGCTTTGCTGATGCTGTGAGACTGTCCCTATAGCCTGCATTTATTTTTTTACTTCAGAATATTTTGTGGAGCCTCCACATTCCTATATTGTATATTATTTTCATTCTTCCTTCCCAGGCACATTCCCACCTTGAATCATTTTATACCTTTTGCTGCTCAAACTTTGAGATCATGGTCACTGATGGCTCACTGTTGGTAGATTGTAAACACGCGGGTGCCAAGTGCTGTTAACCCTCATGGATGAGTGTACCTCAGAGTTAGTGACTCAGAATTCAGAATGGCAGATGTAATTGATGGACATCAGAGGAGGGTGCAGGGGTCAATGCAAACCGAAGTGTGAAACCTGGAAAAAAATTACTGAGTTTCTTTTCCTATTCCTTATACAGGAAACTTACAGATTCGCTACAACCTGGGTGGCACCAGAGAGCCATATAATATCGATGTAGATCACAGGAACGTGGCCAATGGACAACCCCACAGTGTTAACATCACCCGTCATGAGAAGACCATACTGCTCAAGGTACACATACGTGTGCATATCAGTTGTGTATGATAACCTCTATCCTCTATAATGCTTGGCCATTGGTTTTATTTGGTTTTGTTTTGGAGGTGAGACAGATGGAAGAAATGGGTGCTCATAATTTCTCCTACAGATTCCTAACTAGTGAAGTAGAAAGATACGTAGTTCTTCTAAGCAAAGACAATGATGAAGTTGATGGAAATGAAATTGATAGGGAGAAGCTAGAATAAATGTTGACTGTATATTCTCGTAGCTTTCCTCCTATGGTCCACACAGCCATCAATCTACTGTTTTTATCCACGGCACCATCTTTTTCCTCCATACGCTCAGATGTCTGAGGCTTAACGTTTCCCAGCAAAGGCTACTTTGGTTTATCTGACCTATTTCTTTCACTCTTCCGACATGATATGCATAACTGTATTTTTTGTCTCTGTGGATGCTTTGTTTTAAAAATCTTCAGAACACAAACCTTCCACAGAATCTCAGACCCTGCTTGTAGACTCTTAGCACACAAAGGAATGGTTTTATCATGACGCTTGAATTTTATGTCAGGTTCATTGTATTATCCCTACTCCTACCACCAATTTTTACAATAAAGAAACCAGCCTGGGAGGCATCATGAATAAAACATAGCATGAAGAGGTCTCCCTGGGAACCAAGCCAAAAGATCAAAGATGGGAACTGTCACTGCCTTCTCCAGGAGTTCAGAAAAGATACCTGTCGGCAGGAAGAACTGCGGGGATGCTGTTCTGTCAGTGGAGTGGAGTGTCATTTGGCAGGGGTTCAGCCGCCTCTCAGACCTCTTTCAGGTTTGGCTCCTTGCTGAGGGAAGTGCAGGTTGTAAGAAAAGGTGCAGCCCTGTCTCTTTCTGGGCACAGGTGAATGTCAAATTCATAACTTGATAGGGACTTTATGCTTGGCCTATAGCCATCAATGCTAGAGAGTATTTTAAAGATAGGTCTTTCCTAGGAAAAAGTAACAACGGGAAGTTACAGCTTATTGTGCAGTCAAACATAGTGGAAATAAGGTGACTTCACAGTGACAGCAGAGTCTCTGTGCCTAGCTAAGTGCCTGGAACATAGTAGGTCCTGCAAATTATTTACTAAGTAAACCAAGCCCATCTGTATCCATGACTCCTGGTTCATAGCACTTTTTCAATATTGTGTTTATTGGATTTTCATTGGAGACATTCTCTTGTTTTAAACCATGCCATCTCATTTCTTTTAAAGCAAGTGATTTATCTTGCCATTTTACCATTGCAAAATAATATTAAAAGATAAAAAGATCTCAGTAATTGGCTCTAAAGATAGTATAACAGAGGAGACCCACCACAGCTGTAGAGTCATGCAGGACTAACCCTCACTCTCTCTAAGAAAACGCCTGTTTATTAGGACCGAGCCCTATGGGTTGCAGAACCACAGGCAAAAATGAGGATGGGGTGAGTGGGAGCAAAGGGTAGAGGGATAGGCTAAATAATTCCATTTCTGGATATATTTCCCAAAATGAGAGTTTGGAGTTAGGGTAGATTAAGAAGGACTTCCTTCTGGAACATTCCAGTAAGTCCTGCATGCCCCACATTGGGGATCAAGCCCACACCTGGGCATGTGCCCTGACCAGGAATCAAACTGTGACCTCCTGGTTTATAGGTCAATGCTCAACCACTGAGCCATGCTGGCTTGGCTAACCAGCAACTCTTTAAGAACAAATATCAGCTTAATCAGAGTGCAGTCTGCCACAGTGAATTAGAGAGGGACGGACTATTTTCGGAACCTGGAGTTTTAGAGCCTGGAAAGCCAGGGAAATTCAGATGGTGGATAAGACAGAGATAGCCGAGAACCCAGGGAACTGAGGAGACTCTGGGAAGAGTCTGTTCCCATTGCTCTGGGTTAATTTGGTTGCCAGAAACCAAAGACCAATTCAAAATTCATTTGTGGGAAGAATTCCTAGAATCAGTCCTGGAATTTAAGAAAGAGAAAACCAAAATTTTAGAAGAGAATCCAGGGGAGCGGAAGGAGCAAAACAAATACTAGAATGCCATTGAGCCCCTCTCTCTCTCTCAACCCCTATCCTTCCCTCCCCTCCCCACCCCCACCCGTACTCCCACCCCTGTCCCCACCCTAACATCATCTCTGCTTGTCCATCCCTCTGTGAGGACTGCATGAATACCTCTCACTACAGCCTCCATCCTTCACATATTCCTGGACACAGGCTCACATCTTCCTGGTTTTGCTAATAGAAAAAGGACCTAGTTTCTTTGTTTTCTTTTGTAAATCCCAAGGACAGTCCTGGCTTGGGTCATAGCTGACCCTTTTGCAGGGGCAATGACTGATAGCCCCTAATCAAATCTCATGACTAGAGTGGGGAGTTGGGGAGAATCCTCCAAGAAAACAGGGCCACAGCCCCAGAGAAAGGAAACAAGATTGCTATGGAAAGCATGGGCTGTTTGTTCAGTGCTCTGAGGTCAGGGAAGAGAGCGTAGAACAAAGTCTCCCATAGGAGTCACACCCAGAGTATTGGAAAGCCCTGCTCTCTATCCTCCTTCTGTAAACAATGCCATGCAATTGCACTGAGATTTTCAAATATGTTTAGAAAGCCAGACATCTCAACATACTTGAATTCAGCTGAGAAAGACTTTGTGGTAGGGGTGCTTTTTTGTTCTCAGCCCAGCCTCTCAGTGCCAGCCCAGATAGCACATGGAGGTGCTGTGGGTGGTGCAAATAGCACCAGGTGTTAGACTGGTTGGGTCAGACCAGACCTGGGTTCGGCAACCTCAGTACTTGAGATCTGGCTAGGAAAGAATACAGAGCCAAAACTCAAACTCTAAGAGAACCCTTATTTATAAAATCACAGTGATGGAAGAGTAATTCATAGAAGAATGGACTTAGGAAACAAGTTATAGAGGTAAAGGAAGGCCCTTATAACTTGGAAGTGAGGAAAGTAATGGCAGTGTGCCTGGGTGGAGGGAGAAGGGAAAGGCACGGTCCTACTCCCAGGAGGGAGGATGAGGTGGGTCCTTATCCTAAGGGTTTTTAGAGTGGAAATTTTAGGGGAGGATCCAGGGGAAGATCTCAATAGAATATTCAGGAGTTTTCCAGGTGTCTGGGTCTCCACTGATGGATTGGTCAGTGCCAGGGCATGGAGTCATTATCCTATGCAGCTGATCCTGAGGTCACCTATGGGGTTACTTGTCTGGTTTTGTTGCTTTTCTGGGCCTGGAGCTGAAATACAACTGAGGCCTAGATGTCATCTCTAGGGAGAAAATTTCAGGGGGTCCAAACCAAATGACCAGCAATATCCTAGGACGGAAAGGTCACCCTGGGGGCGAGGTCCCACCCTACAGTTATCTTTTGTTAGGCACCTGAGGCTTTCCATCCTGGTGACCTTCTGCACCTAGTCCATTACCCTTGCTCTGCTCATGTCTGTCAACTGCCTACCACAGAGGCAGAGATGGTAGAAGAAGAAAAGATATGGCTCCTCTGTGGAAAAGTAGGTCAGGCCAACTCCTGCCCTCCCTTATTTCAGGCAAGGAGGCCTTGCAGAGCATGGGAGTCATCCTAAAAGGACCTTTAGAACTCTAAAAACTTTGATTTTTTTCCCCTGAAACATCTTGAGAAATTCTGCAACCTCAAAGATGTATGGAGAAAAATAGAATAAAATGTTAATTCCAACTATTTCTGTGTAAAGGAGTTGCAAATAGTTTAATTTCCTCTAGAGTTTCCTATATTCCCTCGTTGTCTACTAGAAGTATATGTTGCATTTTTATAATCAGACAAAAATATGAAGCATCCATATATCCTCAACCTATTCCCCAGTTACAATAAAATATAATAACACAGATATTTAAATAATGTCAAATTAAAATGTACGTTTAATCAAAGAACAAAAGGATAATTCAAAGATGAGTTTTAAAGTACTATAGAATAATGTTTTGGGAATTAAGGTGAAATTTTTATATATACTCAGACATCCTATAATTTAGATGCTATTTATCTGTGTTTTTAAAAGCAGATTTACTTCCCTAGCAGGGTTTGACCAAAGCTAACATTAAGCTAATTTGCATTCCCTGAGCACATGCCCTGGTGCTGAGCACTTGAGGGAAATTGACCTTGGGTAAAACATTTGCTTCCAAAAAACAACATGCCTCATCTCCACATAGATAATGAAGAACTGATTCCAAGAGTTGTCAGACACCAGCATGAACCAGAACCCGTGACAACACTCAAGTGGTGTCATTTGTGAAAACTCACATTTGCACCAGGGATAATAGCTAAAGGCTTAATGCCAGTCAAAATGTAAAACAAAACCCGGGAGGCAGAGAGCACCTGAAAAAGTACTGTACATGATGAAAAATTATGCTGATCAGCATGCATCCAAGAGCTGAACATCACAATGAATAATTTCAACATCTTGAATCACAAATCCTTTCTTTCTACTTTCCTTTCTTCCTGCTGTCCATGGCGTTTTTCTTCTTCCTTACCTTTTATCCCAACCACATTGCACAAAGGATCTAAGGTTTATAAGGGAACATAAAATGAAATTGAAAATTGAAGTAAGTCACAAAAAGTAGGGCTCCAAGACAAGGGGAAAATAGATCGTAATTACCCAGGTCATAGTTCTCACCCATGTGGGTAAATTTGGCCCTGAACTTCTTCGTGGCCAGAAGTACACAACCCATGAGGATAAAACATACCAGTGCCTCTAGGAACTGAAACTTTCTCACTCTATCCTTATTTTTCTTTTCTAACACCATGAATAATATTCACCGGTATAGAAAGCTGCCCATAGCATGGTCCACTTAGGCAATCTCAAACTGTGATAAGAGCTCACTTACATTGATGCTTACTGTGTTCCAGGCACTCCACTAAGCACATTATACACATTCTTCCATTTAGTCCTCACAAAGCATGATGTGAAACTCACCAATAGAAAGCAGTAAGTAGCAAAAGCATGGTTGAACCTAGGTCTATTACACTTAGGAGTTTACCCAGGTTCTCATCACTACCTAATTGGTGTCTGGAAGAAAGGTCATAAAACTTTCAAAGTGGACACTACTGGCCAGTAAAAATTGAGTGATATTGGTAGTGGTAGTGGTGGAAATGTTACTGTTACTATAAAGTAGTTCAAAAATTTGCAAAAGCATAGAGAAAAATAAATGCACACCTATGTAGCCACCCCCAAAACATTACAAATCTTGGCATTTTGCTCTATTTCTTCAGATTTTCTGTTAATGCAGTGATAGTTGAGACCCTTCATCTTCCTTGTCACATAGTGAGCCCAAGTAAGAAAGCAGACAATGTCTTCAACAACATTTCTACAACAACATTTTCGCAAGAATCATTAGGAAAGTCAAGTGTAACCTAAAAATGGACTTCATCACAAACAATTTCACAGGCAGTGGATGGGGTAAAAAGGCTGAAATGGTACAGCTTTCTGATATTCTGGCCTGGTCTAAGGATAAAACTAACTCAAAAAAATTGAATAAGTTGTATATTATTTGGATGACTATAGCATATCTTTTGGGGTTTTGATGGAAGTTAGACAATACAGAGTTCAGGGATATGTCCTCTGGCACAAATACTTAGAATCTATATTTTCTAAAAATCAAATGTGCATATGGTAAGGATATATTATTTTGGCTTTCGTTAAACTGGAGGGCCATCCCATTTTTACCAAGAAGATGGTCACAAATTTCCTGCAAGCAAAAAAAAAGGACTTTCTTTAGAAATTCTTTCAAGTCCCCAGGAACAAACAATGACTAGGTTCCCAAATTCTTCTACCACATAGACGATGACCAGTTATTTTCACCAGGAATTTTCAAAACAAATATTCAAAAAAATTCAATGACTTCTATCTCTTAAAATAAAGATAACTATTTATTACCTGCTATTAATCAGAATTTCAACCAGATTGTATAAAACCAGTTGCATCAATGGCTAATCAAGCTATGTATCGAGTATGAATCCTAAAAATATTCAGAGAAGTATTACCTCCAGCAACAACAGCGTGTGCTAAATGCTAGGGATAAAAGAAATATACAAGCATTACGGTAAAAGCAGTTGCTATGACAAGTTAATCCTGAAATCTCAATGACTCATCCCAATAAAAGTCTGTCTTATATCAGATATCATTTTAGAAAAGGAAAGTCCTACGGTCTCTAGCAGGGAGGAAATCATGCTGGGTAGGCATTCTGAGGACCCATGGCCACCAATCCTCTCATATCCCTTGGCAGTGGTCTGTTTCCTTGATTTGATCAAATTCTTGTCCATTACTTGCCTGGTTCTCCATGGCTCCATAATCTGGGAGGCTCTTCCTCTTCCAAGATCTGCCATGGCCACTGCTGAATGGAGTGTTCGGATGATGCCTTCCTTGAAGCTGTGTAGCCCTAAGGGTCCGTTTCCTGCAGTTTTCAATTATACTAAGGGTTGTTTTATACTCTCAAGCCCTTTATAGGTCAGACCTCTTTCTAGTCTCTTTTCCAGCATAATACCTTCAAAACCTGAGTTGGTTTCTAATCTATTTGTTGAAGTCAATTTTGTGTAGTTACACCCTACATTTCTCCCTAGATGTAAATCTTCAACCCACATAATCATTTGCTTCCAAGTGCCCATGCCTCTCTTTCAAGGTCATGGCAGCTACCTTGAGACCATCTGAAACAAAAGGCTTGGGTGAAAAGGAAAGACTCTTAATTTTAACTTCACCCATGGGGCTGAGTCAGTTTGCTGAGCTAAGAAATCTTAACATGCCTTTGTTAGTCAAAAATGTTGGCAGTTTTATATCTTACTCTCTGATGAAGGCTCAAAAATTTTGGTCTTTTCTCTAGGCCCTTTCACCAATATTTGGAAACTGGCCAGTTATTTTTTTAACTCATTTCTTTCTTAACATAAGCAGCCAGAAGAAGCTGACACCATGAGCATTCCTGCTGTTTTGAAGCTATAGGTTACAGGCACTTAGTCTGTCTTCCAGGTTATGTGAGGTGACAGTTTTACAAAATATTGCATGCCATCATCATAAGTTGATAAAGAGTTGTTTGTACTAATGTCGAATGATGATAGAATAACAGATATAGTAGCTCATTGCTATAACTATAAGGTCTCAAAGAAAGGGTAGGACACTGACAAATGGGGGTAAGGGAGTCACCCACACTCCATCCCTCTACCCCATGTGATGGAGAGCAGGGAGGAACAGGGAGTGTATGTGCTCCAAAGGAGAACACAGCGCTAAACAAAGATGCAGGAATATGAGTATTTTGTAGATGTATCCTCTTTTTATCCCATAAGTTGAAAAGACCACCACTGGAAAAGGCTCAGTGACAAGTGTTACCTGGGGAAATACTAACT
This sequence comes from Corynorhinus townsendii, assembly GCA_026230045.1. NCBI lineage: Eukaryota > Metazoa > Chordata > Mammalia > Chiroptera > Vespertilionidae > Corynorhinus > Corynorhinus townsendii. Next base: position 137,558,997 of record JAPDVU010000004.1, read on the forward strand.
CTGAAATAGGTAACATCAGATGGCTCATAGTCCTGTATAGATACTGAATGCTATAAAACCAATAGTCTGGGGCACATGCAGAATTTTGTCACAAATTATTAGATGGGCAACTCCCACATATATGATTAATCTATGACAGTCAGATTCATAATCAGAAGCAGAAATAGAATTCTGGTTGCCAGGGAAATATAGCATATTAGTCAAGGGGTACAAAATTTTGGTTGTACAAGATGAATAAGTCCTAGAGCTCTGTACGGCACAGTGCCTATGGTTAACAATACTGTATTGTGTACTTAAACGTCTTTGAAGAGAGTAGATGTTAAGTATTCTTATACAGTAATAATAATAATAATAAAGAAAAGGTCAACAGGAAACTTGTGGGGGGATGGATATGTTTATAGCATAGATTGTGATGATGGTTTCAGGTGAGTATCTCCAAATTCACCAAGTCGTATGCCTTGATTATGTACTGCTTTTTGTAGATCAAAAATAAGTAAATAACATAGATAGCAACAACAATGAAATATTGTTAGAGGAATTGTATTAGCAGTAAAATGAAAAGTAATTCAATTTTGGGCTTCTAGGGAAGCAATGTATATTAATGACATGAAACATTGATGGGCAGAGACCACCAACACTACTTTCTGTGTGTGGAGAACTGGTCAGTTGGAAGGCATTTCAGGTAACTTCCTCTATCCAAGAGAGACTTTCTGCACAGGACGAGATTTAATGATCGTGTTATGTAGGTCTCCGAACACTTTCATAAGATCCTTCATTGATATGCTCAACTGTATGAGTTGGGAAAAGCTAATGCTATTAGGCCCATGAAGGAGTTTGGAAAACAGAGATTAAGGGGATTTAGGTGACTAAGAAGGTCCCAGTGCCCACAAGAGACACACCCCTTCTCTACTGGCCAGTCATCGCTCATACCATTGACTCAGTCACCTTTGCAAGCAGTCAAGGGATCAAGGCTCAGCTTGGATAGTTTGCTTTATAGACTTTTGAAAATGTTTAAGAGGTTTAAATAAAACTAAGTCTTTGTGAGTGTTCATATTTTGTTTGGAGTTGATTAGGGTAGCAGTGGGAGACAGTGAGTAGCATGCTTGTCTGATAACTGTTTAGACCTATGTTGTGTTTAGAGACAGGACTGTTCTTTGGAGAGAACAGTCTGGAAGGTGATGAGACAATCTTCTCCATGGCTCAGAAAATGCTACCTGCAGCTGGGAGGTGACGCAGGCAGGTTAAAAGCCTCTTTAAGAAAAGAGGTTAATTGAACAGCTTTTTAAAAAATTGTTAGATCTGCTAATAAAGATTGTGTAATTTTTTTCTCAAGAATATTTATAAAGATGCCAGGAATTCCATCTCATCCCAATAAGAGAAAACCCTATTAGAGCAATAATACTAATATATAAAAACCCAGGGTCCATAACATCCAAAACGACCAAAGGCTCGACTGAACACCAGAATTCAGTCAGTGGCAACCCAGCACTGACTGCTGAGGGAACTGCAGATCAGGCCCAGAGAGAGGCCTGAAGAAAGAGGCAGGGTCTGATTTGCAGCTCTGTAGCAGCTGTTGATCAGCCATTGCTTCTCTCTTTCTCTCCGGGCTTTGCTAGCAGCTGCACCTCTGTTTCTCTCCAGGCCTCCACAGGGGCTGCTGATCAGCCCCACCTCTCTGATCAGGCCCAGAGATAGGCCTGAGATGCTGACTGGCATAGAAACCAACAAGTCAGAACGAAGTCTGGGTAAACTGTGAGAGCCAATGGCTGCCTAGGAGGCGGAGCTTTTGACACTGACTGGCATAGAAACCAACCAATCAGAACCAAATTGGCGGCAGGGGAGGGCAGTTAGGGGCGATCAGGCAGGCAGACAGAGAGGTTAGGGGCAATCAGGCAGGCAGACAGAGGGGTTATGGGCAATCAGGCAGGCAGGCAGAGGCAGTTAGGGGTGATCAGGCAGGCAGGCAGGGGAGCAGTTAGGAGCCAGCAGTCCCATATTGTGAGGGGGATGTCCGATTGCCAGTTTAGGCCCGATCTCTGTGGGATCAGGCCTAAACAGCAGTTGGACATCCCCCAAGGGGTCCCCGATTGTAGAGGCAGGCTGGGCTGAGGGAACCACCACCCCACCCTGTACACAAATTTTGTGCACCGGGCCACTAGTCCTATGTAATAAAGAGCTAATATGCTAATGGTCATCACACCACCACATCGTAACAACTGATCAGCAGGAGGCTGCATGCACAGCAGACGTGGCATGCATGGGTGGGCAGGGACTTGATACTTCTTCCTTCCAGATAAAACCTCAGTGGCTGCCTGAGGTGACCCAAGGCTCAGGCAAGCTGTGGATGGCTGCCACCACTTCCCAGGGCCCAAAGCTCAGGCAAACTGCAGTGGCTGCAAGGGCCGAGACTCAGGCAGCCACACGGCTGGTAGTGGCAGTAGCAGAGGCATGATGGGGGCATCACCTTCCCCTCATCGTTGGGTCGCCTCCCGCAGAGGGAGGCCAGAGGCAGCAGCAGTGAAGGGGTGGTGAGGACAGTGCCTTCCCCTGATTAGCTGTGGGGAGTGGGCCTCAGCCATCAGTAGGACATCCCCTGAGGGCTCCCGGACTGTGAGAGGGGGCAGGCCAGGCTGAGGGACCCCCGCCCCCCCCCCCCAGTGCACAAATTTTCATGCACCAGGCCTCTAGTAATACTAATAACAGTAGTAGTAGTAGTAGTAGTAGTAGTAGTAGTAGTGGTAGTAGTAGTAAAGGTAACCAATGTTTCTTGATTGTGCTATGAACCAGTCCCTTTTCTTAGTGCTTCAAAGGATGTACTTCATGTAACTCACATGCCTATGAGATAGGTACCATTATTCCCATTTTACAGATGATTAAACGGAGACACAGAGAAGTCAGCAGGGAGTAGAGCTGAGGCACAAATCCAGGTCTGCCTGATTCACAAGCCCAGACTCTAAACACTGGTCTTCAATTGGACATGGATTAGTTAGGCTGCTCAGATGCAATAAAGGACCCTTCCTCAAATAGGCCAGCACATCTGCCTAATTAGGAAACCAAATTAGAAAACTTGACTTAGCATGATTTCTGCTGTGGGAAAGAAGAAATTTTCCTCTACCCTTCCAGGTTCTGCCAGCTGGTCTAATGATTAAACCTACATGAGACAGATTAACAAAAGAAAATAACCAAATTTAATTACATACATATGGGAATTCTACATACATGAGAGAGTCAGAGATGCCCCTCTATGAGAGGTTCAGAAACAGAAAGTTAAAATGAGGTATAAATGGCATTGTGAGCTAAGGAGTAAGGTTAGGTGCCTGAGGCTTTGGAAAGGAGGAGGGTTGTTCTCAGATCGATAAGAAGAGCAGATGTTCAGTAATCAGATGTATGCCCTGCCATATAGATAGGTTTAAAAAAAAAAAGTTATCTCTGGTAATAACTCTTATGATGGACAAGGCCCCCAATTTAGATTCTTCTAGATAGTTAAGGGAGGGAGTTTCTCCTTAGCCTGCAAGTCTCCATTGCCTTCAGCTCAAAATAATCCACATGCCAAAGTCCCACATCTTGGGGAACCCTGTTCTAAATAACTTCACTGCAGTGTATTGATAGGTAACAAAAAAAAACAAAAAAAAAAGGTATACATAAGTGTATATAGCAATATCTCAGTTTTATAAAACTAATATGATGGGGCTTTTAAAATAAAACATGAGGGAGAATCCAAGATGGCGGCGGAGGTAAACACCTAAACTGCTGCCTCCCACAACAATTTAAACTGCAACTAAAAGACAAAACGTCTATCACCCAGAACCACGGGAAAGCTGGCTGAGTGGAAGTTCTACAACTAGAAGGAAAGAGAGAAGAGCTTTGAGACGTGCACGGGCGCTGAAAAGCTGAGGTACGGAGGCGTGTGATCCGGGCTGGCTGCGGGCGACTGGGTACGTTGCTTTTTTCAACCCGAACGGAGACAAGCCCCCGATTACTCTGAAATCCAGTCTCTGGGGAGACGCAGGGGACCCAAACTCCTACAGGGAGAAGCTGGACTGTCTGCCAGCGAGGGTGGCTTGCTTGCAGAGCTGCGCGCAGGAATAATTGTTTACTGCACTGGGGCACAGGACTCGCGGATGCCTTTGGGGACACAGAGCCAGCTAACTAGCAGCCATTGCTGTTTGCCACGCCCTAACCTAGTGACACCCTGAAGCCCCGCCCTGCACAACCTACAAACCCACCCAAGCTCCAAGCAACCGAGTTAGCATAAGAAAAGCCTGCCCTATCGCAGCTTAACCTAGAAAACTTGCAGCCCGGGTCAGACAGTTCCAAAACCTCCAAACCCCAAGCAAAGAGGAGAAAACTGCAGCTCTCACTGTAGCTCCTGCTGAGTGGCCTCAGACAGTAGCTGACCTGCACCCCATTGGAGATCCAGAAGCCAGTGTACCTAGTGGTCAGTGTGAGACACCAGATTTCAACTCCTCACATCCATAAGTGACACATTCAAGAGGCAAACTCAGTGAGCACCGAAGCCCCACTGAAACAAGTCCTGCGTGTCTTCAGCACAGCAGTTCTTCCATTATAGACACAGGGAGTGCTCACAGCTAATTGGCCTGGAGGTCAATTCCTCCCAGCGTACCAACAGCAATTCAGGCTTAACTACACCAAGACTTTGCACTCAGCCCACAAAGGGGTGTACCAAGAGCATCCACATCAGGTGATTGGGGAGGCTGAGCTACTGCCCCCTATAGGTCACCTACCACACAAAGCCACTCCATCAACACAGGGAAGCAGCCAAAATGCAGAAACAAAGAAACATGTCATGAATGAAAGAAACGGAGGAAAGCAAACTACTGGATGACATAGAGTTCAGAACCACATGTATAAGGTTACTCAAGAATCTTCTAAAAACCGCTGAGAAACTTGATGACACTTCTGAGGAGCTTAGTGAGACCTTCAAGGACCTTAATGAGAATGCCAAAAAAATGGAAAAGGATCAGTCAGAAATGAAGCATACAGTGTCTGAAATAAAAAATATACAGAAACTCAACTGTAGATCAACGTACCCCAAGAATCAAACCAAAGATCTGAAATATGTGGAAACAAAAAACATCCAACCAGAAAAATAAAAAGAAAAAAGAATCCAAAAATATGAAGATAGTGTAAGGAGCCTCTGGGACAACTTCAAGCGAACCAACATCCGAATTTTTGGGGTGCCAGAAGAAGAGAGAGAGGAAAATATTGAAAACCTATTAGAAGAAATAATGACAGAAAACTTTCCCTACCTGGTGAAAGAAATAGACTTACAAGTTCAGGAAGCACACAGAACCCCATACAAGAGGAACCCAAAGAGGACCACACCAAGACACATCATAATTAAAATGCCAAGGGCAAAAGACAAAGAGAGAATATTAAAAGCAGCAAGACAAAAACAGTTAATTACCTACAAGGGAGTACCCATACGACTGTCAGCTGATTTCTCAACAGGAAACTATGCAGGCCAGAAGGGAGTGGCAAGAAATATTCAAAGTGATGAACAGCAAGAACCTACAACCAAGATTACTCTACCCAGCAAAGCTATCATTCAGAGTTGAAGGTCAGATAAAGAGCTTCACAGACAAGAAAAAGCTAAAGGAGTTCATCGCCACCAAACCAGGATTACATGAAATGCTGAAGGGTATTCTTTAAGAAGAGGAAGAAGAAGAAAAAAGTAAAGATAAAAATTATGAACAACAAAATGACATCAAATACATACCTACCAACAAGTGAATCTAAAAATCAAGTGAATAAAAAATCTGAAGAACAGAATGGACTGGTGAATATAATAGAATCAGGGACATAGAAAGGGAGTGGACTGACGATTCTCAGGGGAAGCAAGTGTGAGGGGTGCTGGAAGAGATTGGACAAAAATCTTACTCCTATGGATGAAGACAGTGGCATGGGGTAAGGGCATGGGGTGGGGTGGGGAATCAGGTGGAGGGGAGCTATGGGGGGGAAAAAAAAGTGGAACACCTGTAATAATCTGAACAATAAAGATTTATAAGAAAAAAAATAAAATAAAACATGAATAGTGTTTGTGCTAAATAAGATATATTACCTATTGTAAATTATGAAAAATTATATTCACTTTTGAAATTCGAAATTAGGTGATAGTCTCCTAAGGGAAAAAAAAATAACAATGTAATGGAGGTGAAGATACATTTCTTTAAAAGAAATAACTGAATGGCATTTGCTGAGTGTCATAAAATTGTAACTTTATAACTAAAAAGAACTAAGAAGTCCAACTTTGAGGCCAGTGTTTTTTTGCCACGGAAAAAAATTTCACATCATATCTTTAAGTAAACATGAACAGCACCTCCTGTTCTTTCCATTTTAGCATTCTTCCTTCTCTGGTAACATGTAGCCTGGACTGAAGTTAGACACTGAAACTCAGATGAATTATTAAAAACCGTGTGCCTTTATTACCTTTCGACTTTCTGCCAATAAAGAACAATAAAGAAAAAGTAGATAGCTATAAACACTCCTGAAAATTTTAATATCAGAGGTTGTTCAAGCCTTTATTAAAGGAAATAACTGTTGGGAAGTATTAAATCTTTTTAGGGATGTCAGAACAAATAAAGAAAATTGACCTAGCTAGCCTAAGGCCATTTTCTGGAAATTACATTTACTGTAACTTCTTGCCTGTGGCTAATTTAGTGTTTATCTACTCTGGATGATGAACTCACAGCCTTGGTGTGCACTACAAGCGTGCTTGACAGGAGGGAGGTGAATTCAAGAATAATGATGAGCCCTTTCAAGTCTCCACTTCTCCCTTCCCGGAAACACTCTGAGCCACGTAGTCTCTCTTGGGATTCTGAGCAAGTAATTACTACCTCCCCTTCCACTTTGATGAAAGACTGACTCATTACATTTAATTCTGTGGAGGGCATAGGTCAGTATGTTATTAGCCTCTTATATCATTACAAGGGTTTAATTCCATAGAAGATATCTGGGAAGAGAAGACAGAAGGATATAAAGTTGGAAACTTCCCCATCTATTTGGTCTCTGTGCGAGTCAGAGTTTGTTCTCTTTTCAGTATTTCCATGTATCCAGAGAAGCCTATTCACAACCGAGATACACCCCAAAAAACGCATAACCTCATTAGCTTTTTGTAATTTGGTTTTAGGTTGGGCTATAGGTCCTTGGCCCTTGGAAGGGTATTATAGCAAGTTTGCCTTGTTTAATTCTGAACAGAGAGTAGAACTATATGGTGAAGTATCTCCAAAAAAAGAGTAAGTGAATACACCATTATTAGTTCCCAGGATACCTCCCCCTGCCAGCACCTTCAAAGCGACCTACAGCTATAAACTGAGGCCAGCTCTTCACTTAGGGGTTTGGGCACCCCGTATGTAAAGAAACAAATTCTGGGTGTGCAGTGGAGATGTGGTGAAGGTCCCACTGGAAAAGGCAAAATGTTTTCAAGATGGTTTTGGACTGTTCCATCAACAATGCACCTTTCTTACATTGAAAACCACATGAGGATCGCTAAGACTTTAACTCAATGACATCTCATTACCATAATCTCTTACCCAACGCTTACCACCCAGCCCACCACATGATGGAAAAATTCTAAGCAGCAACCATTCCTTAAGCCTGGCCTGGACCAAGTTAGGTGGTCGTCAGCACCATACCATGAGACTGCTTTCTGATAGGAGGTAACACTGAGATAAACTCAACCTCACTCAAAACAAATTCAAAGAGAATCAATAGTTTCTGGCTACCTAGTGAAAGAAATTCAGGTAGACAACGATGAGTTGGTGGGGGCAGGAGGGATACACAAAGTGTATCTTTTACCGTTAAGGAGTTTATATTCGGGTAGGAGAGAAAAGATGTATACACTCTCCAAATACATTTCTCCAGATAGTAGAAACCTGTTCTGCCTCATCTTCCTCTAGAAGACATGTATCAAGTTGGTCTCCCTATCAACATGTAAATAATAGAAAGGGGGTATAGCAGAAGGAAATATTAGCACTTTGGGCTGGTAATCGAACCATAGCTCATAAAGAGAGATTTCGAGTGTGGTATGAGTCTAAGCAGAGACCCCCATGGAATTGGATGGCTGCATTCAGAGGTTGTCACTAAACCATAAATAAAATGGTTTACTAGCAGGCTCTTCTACTTTGTAACTCTGTGTTTTCTGTCAAGTCACCGAACTCCAATTCCTTATTTGTGAACTAGGAATAAGGCTGCCTATTTTAATGGAGTTAGTGAGTGTTAAGTGAAAATACATAGGAAAACATCTAGCATAGTCCATCTGCCAATAAATGCTACTTCCCTTTCCTCCTTCCCAATGCCCTTCTCTTTCTAAAGCAGAGACAGAGAGAGAAAAAGAGAGAGAGAGATCATCAACCAAGTCATCGACATGGCCTTCAGATCCATCGATTTGCAGATCAACCCATGGAGCAAGTCCTTGGCACCTAGTAGGCAGACAGTGTGGCTGTTGCCTCCACGAGCCACAGTCCAGCAGAAGGGACCATCAACCACACAGACATGAACCAAGGCCCAACTAAAGTGTGAACTTGTGCTGAGGAAACACAGAAAGGGGCAAAATTAATCATCATAGGGGGTGGAGGGAGGAAGCTATTAGAGGAGACTTTACAAAGGCAGCTGAGCTGTTCCTTAAAGGTTTTCCATGGGGGTGGGAGGACTATCTTCTTTTACTTACCTTTTGCTGTACGAATTCAAAGTTTACTCTTCTGCAATTCTTAAAAATTATACAGAGGAAACTAAGAAAAAAATAGTTCAACCCATCCTGCTCATCTGATCAGAAATAGGAAAAGACACATAATGAATATGTCAACACTTCCAAGGTTTTCATTTCTTTTCTAAAGCAGTTTCATCTGCAGATGAATTATGCAGGGCTGGATGGGACCTCCATTGCTCCACACCAGAAAAATGTGTTTACTCCACTGTACATTTCTAACAGCTCAGTGGGAAAGTGGTCGCAATGCAATTTCTGATCCAGCTCAGGGTTTGCAATGTCACTTCTCTCTTTCCTTCTCTAGAACATAGCCAAAGCTTATAAACCCAGCGTCGCAGTTCATTTTTTTTCTCCCAAACACATTAAACACATAAATCATCTCTAAGAAAGAAGATAAGGTCCCTAGATTTCTATTTTGTCTGGCATGAAAACCAGAGTTCAATCTGAGAGGCATTCTATTGTTATATCCATCTGCGGAGCACTGAAATCGCTCTCAGAGCTTGTAATTCTCAAATCTATTTCTTAGTGCCATGGTCGGCAAACTGCGGCTCGCGAGCCACATGCGGCTCTTTGGCCCCTTGAGTGCGGCTCTTCCACAAAATACCATGGCCTGGGCAAGCCTATTTTGAAGAAGTGGCGTTAGAAGAAGTTTAAGTTTAAAAAATTTGGCTCTCAAAAGAAATTTCAATCGTTGTACTGTTGATATTTGGCTCTGCTGACTAATGAGTTTGCCGACCACTGTTAGTGCACTAGGCAAAGAGAGTTGTTTCCCATGCACAGGTAACTGAAAGCAAGCTCCGGTATCACATAAATTTATCTTCACCCTGAAAAAATAAGTGAATCTCAACATGAGGCCCAGGGTTCTGAAGGGTCACCTACTGCCCTGTACTCAAGAGAGGGACGTGTCAGCCTTGGGACTGAGTGAGGGTTTTGATGGACCAGGTAGCCTGGAGCAGGTCCTGAGCTAGTGTTAAGATGCCATCTAGTGGTCATTAGTCATAACTAGTGTTGTGATGGCAATGGCACTTGGCATTGCTTATATAAACGGAAGCCTGCCCTTGTGTTCAAAGGATACAACTGCGGGGTTTTGCTTAGCCTTGCACATCTCACAGCTCTGGCAATGCAGAGAGCCTCAAAAAGGGTTTGCTGAGTGACTGAATAAATGAATGGAGTTGCTAAGTCATGGATTATGAGCACACACCATGTGCCTGATGCTTGTTAGAGTCCCCGGATCCTTTCCACTTTCTAAGGTATATTTGATTCGCAGTCCTCCCTCAGTCACCACTTAGTGAATGAAAAGAGTTAACCCTACTCTCACATGTTTGAGATGATGAAATACTGTTATTGTCCTTAGCTAGTTATTGGTGGAAAAGGAAGCAAAGGGGGAGAAATTGTTGAGCATATTATATTCAGCTGGGAAGTAGAGGCCTATTTGCTACAGCTTCACACTCCCCCAGGAAACCACCAGTCCATTCCCCGAAGATCACTGGGGAAGAACAAAAGGAAAGGTAAACACAGTGCAATAAAGTCAAAATATCTCAGGCGGAGGTACTGAACCATAGAGGCCTGTCAGTCTAACTTGGGGGGGAGGGGAGGTCCTTGGCAAGGCAGCAGACCCCAATGCAAGCCCTGAAAATCTTGGGAAATAAATTGGTTAAAACCCTGGGGGAACAAAGCAGATGCTCTGGCTCTCGCTCTCACTCATCTAACAGGCTTTCAGGCTGAGAATCATCTCCGACTATTTTGTTATAACTCTCTCTCTCTCTCTCTCTCTCTCACACACACACACACACACACACACACACACACACACATACACACACACACACACAAGGCTGAGTCACAAGAAAACGAGTGAACGCTCTTCTTCTCTCCCTCACATCATTTCTCCAAGTCTTTTCTATTTCCCATTCCCTACCGCTACTAAATCCTCCCTCCCCACCTTCTGCTTCTTGGAACAGGCTCCAAACATAGCTGTAACAAACTTTCAGTACGTTAGCAGAACTGGTCGTCAAGCTAGGCTTCAGGCCCGTGGCAAGTTCCCACATTCTGAAGTCACTGTATATACCAGTTTTCTGGACGCATGTTTCCACTCTTCCACCTGGAACAGGATTTGAAGGATGTGGTTTTCAGTCCTCTGATAAGGCCAATGTTTACACTCCCTCCCGAATATTGTTATTGCTGCCAAAACCTCCTGGCAAAGTAATATCGATAGAGCTTCTGCACTAAAAAGGATGTGTTTACTGAGGTGGTTTTTTTTTTAATAACAAGGATTTTGACTATATTACAGTTAAAATCAATAGAAATATAACCTTTTTAGCCACATAAAATGGGTTCATTTTTATTATTAGTCTTTTCCTGTCATTACAGTGTCATGATTGCAAAAGGAACCAGGTCAACTTAGCTTTATTAAAAGACCATTAAAGAAACAAATTTAAATACGGAAGCCAGTGCATTAAAAAGATCAATAAAGTAAAAGCACCTGGGGTTGCTTTATTTAAACACCTCTCATATGAGAACCATTCCACACTCACGATTTTAGCAAATCTATATCCTAGACCAGCCAATAAAGAAAAAATGCTGTTTCATTAAATAGGCTTAGAACCATAAAGCCCTTAACTTTAGTCTGATTAGACATATAGCATTTACATTTTCTCTCAGTTTTAAATATCATCTGGCAAAGAACCATTGATCAATGAATACTATTTACTTAAAAGTCATTAGCTCCCATGGTCAGGAGAATGACAATGATAGAAAAAGGAAAAATAAGAAACAGGATTAGACTCTAGTGACAGGGAGTCCTAGAATTGCAGGAAGTCGGAAAATTTTATTTCTAATTACGCTTAGCAGGGTACTTTGTACATAATATTGTATAACGCAAATGTGTATTAAACTGACTATTTATTGCTGACTGTAAGCATGGGCTTGGGTTAGGCACAAACCTCTTAGTGCCTCAGTTTCCCCATACCTGACTATAATAATATTCTTTCTACCTCCTTCCCTAGATATGAGAACAAAAATGATTGTCATAAACCTCTTCAAGTTTTTCCTTATAAACTATAATGTAAATTACAAACTTTAATGGTGGTATTTGCTTAGAATAATTTTAGAATCAGAATGACCCATATGGACCATTAATTCCAACCCCCGACCTAACTTAGAATCGCCACCAGCCCCTGCCTGACATCCCCAGATATAGAACACATGATATTCTTCTTTTTAAAATGCCATTTAGTGTGCTTTTCTAATTCAGAAAAGAACACAAAGGAAAATTAAGTTTGCTTGAGAGTCCCATTTAAAGCCAGTTTCTGCATTTTTCCACTCAACCCCTCTTGCCTTCTCAAGGACATGACAGTTCTCTGTCTTCCCTCTCTTCTGGCTCATTCCCAACAGCAAACAAACCCGTGATTTTCTCCTACTTAAAATAAAATTTCCTCCTGGCCCCACTTTCCCCATTTCTTCATTTTTCATACAAACACAGGTTAGTTTGACCTGTTCCATACCTTTGTATAAATCATAGAGTATATGAAATCTTTTATGTCTGGTTCCTTGCATTCTGCATGGTAGTTCTGAGATTCATTCTTGTTGTGTATGTTGTGGTTGTATTTTAATTGCTGCATGGTACTGCATATGAGAATATACTTCCATTGGTTTATTCTTTCACATTTTAATGGACATAGGGATCATTTCCAGTTTGGGGATATTGTGAACACACCTGTTATAAACATTTGCATGCTTATGTAAATTGTGGACATGCCTTTTTCATTTTTCTTGAATAAATATCTGGGAATGGGATTGATGGGTTGCATGGTATGTCTATGTTTAACTTCATAAGAAATTGTTTTCTATTTTATGTTCCCTTCAGCAAAGCTCTATATAATCACCAGTATTTGATATTGTCAGTCTTTCTCATTATATCCACTCAAGTGGGCACATAGTGGTATCTAATCTTGGTTTAGCTTTTGTTTTCATTTCCCTGTTGAGTAGTGGTGTTGAGTAACTTTTCATGTGCTTATTGACCAGTTGGTAAATATTTTGTAAAATGTGTCTGATTAAATCTTTTGCCCTTTTTTTATTGGACTGTTATTTTACTCCTGAGTTATGAGAGTTCTTTACATATTCTGGACAGAGGTCCATTGTCAGATGCATGTATCATGATGATTTTACCTTACATTTCCTCTTCTACCCATTCCCTGTCAGCCTTTTGCCCACTCCCCTAAAGCTATTCTCATCAAGATCATCAATGACCTCCTCACTTTAATTCAGTTCTCATATTATTCCACTTACTAGTAAAGGTGATATTCAATATAAGTAATCCCTTGCCTTTGAGAACACCACCCTCTTCTTATTTCCTGCCTTCTTGACCGACCCTTCTGTTCAGTCTCCTTTTACTAACCATTCTTCAGTTAGCATACTTATGGGCTCAGTCTTTAGTCCTTATCTCTTTTCTGTTTTTATGGACTCCTTTGGTGACTTTAAATTTTATCAATATGCCCTAAACTCCCAAATTATTATCTCAACCTAGAACTTCAGATTCATAAACCAAACTGACTATTGGACATCTAAGCAACTACTGGATGTCTAATACACAGTTCAAACTCAATACCTTCAAACTGACCTCCTGGCCTGCTCCCTGCCCTCACTGTAGCCTTTCCAGCTACTTGGGTGTAAAACCAATGGGATGTCACTAGACATCATTCTCTTCCTCTCACACTTCACATTCAGTCTGTCAGAAAATCATACTGGCTCTGCTCTGAAAACATCCACATTCTGACCACCTCATCACACCAGAGCTGCTGCACAGCCCAAGCCTCTATCAGACCCCCTGGCCTCAGTACCCTCAGAGGGCTCTGTACTTCCTCCCTCACTCCTGCACCTGCAACCTACACACCAACTACACATCTTTTCAAATGTACTCACATCGTGTTACTCTTCTGTCCAAAGCCAGCTCATGGTCCTCATTTTTCTCAGAGGAAGAGCCAAAGTCTTTGTAATGGCTTGCAAGGCCCTACATGGATGTGCCCATGTCTACTCCTGACCTCGCCTCCTGGGTCTCTTCTCCCTGTTCATGGCACATTGGCCCAACTGGCTTCATTGCCAGGAAGTTCCCACTGTGGGGAACTTGCCCTTACATTTCTGCCTGGTCTCTCTGCCTGGAGTGTCCTTTTCCTGGACACTTGCAGGGCTGACTTTGGTATATTCTTTACATCTTTGCTCTGATCTTGACTCACCTTACTTAAGATTACAACCCCACCCTGCTCCTCACACCTAACACTTCTTGGTCTACTCTAAATTTGAGGATAAAGACAGACTGTCATTTTCGAACTCATGACATTGTTTTTGCCATGTCTCTCCATACTGAAAAAGAATACATGAAGGGAATGATTGTTATTTTGTTTAGTAAGGTATCCTAAGTACAAAATGTGTGAAACACATAATATGTTCTAATGAAGATTTATTGAGTGAATGAATATGTCTTCAGATTCCTTTCATATGATATTCTCTCAGGCCAGTTTTCACCCACCCAATGAGTCCAGTCATTTTGCGTTCGTCTTGCTCTATCAGCCTCACTCCTCTGCCCTCAGAAGAGGCTGACTTCTTGGCTCCACATGGCCACTGGCTTCTGGTTGAGTTCAGCCAATGAGACCCTTCCAAGAAAATGGAAGGCAAGAGGTGAGAGAAATCAGAGTTTGCATGATATCCACCTCTACTTTGCTTTCTTTCTGCCTGGCCATGGCTGTGTTCCTCAGCCTACAGACAGCACTCCATCATCTGGCCCCCTCTTCCAGGACCCTCCATCAAATTCCCTCCCCTTGTCCTCTCAGGTTCAGGAATAATGGTGCCCTCCCTTCCTGAGCACCAGCATCCCTCGCTGGCTCCCATTGCACTGTCCACTTCATGATAGACCAACCCTCCATTTAACTCTCATCTACCCATCAGTGTTAGGATGGACCCTCTCTTTCCTGCCATGACTCTGACTGGCACCATGTTGTTTTGAACCTAAACCCAGCCCTGTGGAAATTCTATTGAATATCATCTTCTTTGTTTCAGCCACAGGTTCCCAACTATTCATATTTCTTTCTTGACCCCTTATTCTGTTATTAGTTCAATCTCTCAAAGACTTTTCGAACCAGCTGCCCAGAGTTAGACCAAAATTCACAGCTTGACAACATAGTCATCCACAAGACTGCCCTCGCTTCACATCAGCTGCAAGTTTGGGGATCCCAGACCACCCTCACTTCTGACCAGGCAGCACAAACTCAGGGGTTCCCATTGACATTTCAGGCTTGATAATCTGGTAGACTGACTCAGAGAAACAGCCAAAGGCAAAGCTACCTATTCATTAGGTCATGTCACCCTCCCTGTTGTCATATTGATTTATGACATATACAAAGTACCTTGTGCTGTCATGTTTAGAGGTGTGGGGTTTTTTTTGGGGGGGGGCGGGGGCGGTCATGGGAGGGCTGGCTTCATTCTGTATGCATGATTGATTCATTAATTGGCCATGAGATTGAACTCAATCTGCAGCCTTCAATCAGATCACCTTGACCCATTATTTGCACTGGCCCTGTTAGAAACCCAAACTCCCCCTCCTCCACCTCAAGATTTCCAGGAGTCCTCTCTATTTCTAGGCTCTTTCTTTCATGGGTGCAGTCTCTGGTCCACAACATATCCACCCAAAGTGAAGCTTGCTACCTTCTTCAGTATACAGGCGCAACCACTCAAAGCATTCCCTGGCTAGTAGCCCATATTCAACATCTCAGGGTCCTAGAGAGTAACACACAGCATTATGAATTCTTGAACAATGAACCGATGAAAGTCACATGTTAGATACTCTGTGCTCAATAGTTATTGTATCCATCACTCTACAAAGGTTTGTCATAACCCTAACTCCATGCAGTGTCAGGCTTGCTACATTTTCTCTGCTGTCTTCTCCTCATTCATCTCCAGGTCTCCCCACAATATGTGCAACAAAACATTGACTCTCCCCAAAACAGGGTCCAGACTTTTAGGCCCAGAGCAATCAGGTGCTCAGCAGACATAACACATTGAATTTGTCCTCCTTATAAAGAAATTGAGATTACAGACAACAACCGTAACAAGTTGGGGGAGATATTACACCCAAGAAAAATTTTTTAAACTATAACCCAAATCATGTCTAGATCAAATCCAAACATTACACCTGGCGTTCAGAGCCCTCTACAACCTAGCTTCCTTTACTACCTTCCATTGTCATCTCGCATTTCTCTCCAGAACACATCCTAAGGACCAATGAGGCCGATCACCTCAATACCCCTGACAAATTGGTATATGAACATATCCTTCCTCAAAATGCTTCCACTCTGCCATTCTAGGTATTTAAACCATGATGGCAATTATTCTCCATGTCATATATTTTAGAATATAAGGCAATATATTAAATTCTGTTTTAATATGTTATTTTATAATAATTGCTTTATAAGTCTTATTTCCAAAACAAGAGTCTAAGCACCTTGACCACATCTTGGAACATCTGCATATATAAAATCTTCAGCTTAGCTCCAGGCCCAGCTCACAAGGTGCCTGGACAGCAAAATCACATGAAAGTCCTTGTGGAGCATTAGGAGGCCATAGGAGTCATGTCATTTACTGAAAGATCACTGCCTAGAAGGAGATATGGTCAGAGGGGTCATTTGAACCTCATGCCAAGGTCTCCCTCTTCCCACAGGGGCACTTCCTCAGCAGTCAGGCCATGCTGTGATCATCATTCTCCTATTCTCAGGGTGGTCTATGGGAGGGGCATACCACTAGACAGGTGTACCCTTCCCAGGAGTCCACATTGGCAAGTGCCCCCAGCCCATGCAGCCGACATGCTCACATCCAAAGATTTGATTATATTTCTGTGAGGGGCTCATCTTCAGATAGTATTCTTGTATCTGGACCTGTGAGGTCCCCACATTGAAAACACTTGACTATCAGAATAGCCAGCCACCCACTGACGAGTCTCAACGTCAGCAGATAAACAGCATGACATTGATAGCATCACATGCACCAGACTACAACACTTTCCCTATTTGTAGATTCACTGAACAGATTTCCTGATTTTATTGACAGCCTTATTAAAACTGCCCACACACAGCTCACCCAGGAATTCACAGGAACCAAATTTAAACAACTCCTGAAAACATGTGTGTGACAAATCAAGGTTACAAAGGCAAATAAAAACTGAAATAGAAAGACTCAATCATATTTGTCATACATATATTGTTTCTCATTCATGTCTTTATTCTTTTCATGTATCTACTAAAAATGTGCCATTACATTATATCATTTTAGCAACATTATATTTATTAATTAATACCTATTTTCAAAACTGATCAATTCTAATTTTATTTTTTACTTGAATTCTTTGTTTCCTTCCTCCTTTTTTCTACCCATCTATTTATTTTTCCTTATTCCTGGAAGGTCATTTTACAATTTAGCAAAATGTGTTTGCCTTGAAATCGTCAGAAAAATATGCCATATGAAGTGATTTAATTTATGCTAATTACGTTAATTATTATGTAAACCACCCATTATGCATAATGATTAAATTTGATGATTATTCAAGTGATTTGAAACATAAAAGTATATAAAAACCATGAGCTACATTCATACTATATCTCTAAGAAGGAAATTAGAGGTAAAATTACTAGTATCTATAATAATTAAAGCATAATATGCTAATTAGACCAGACAGCTGAATGACCTTCTAGACATCATTCCTAATGTCCTTCCAGATGAAACCGTGGTGGCAGGGGCCAAGGCAGAGGTGGTTAGGGGCGATCAGGCAGGCAGGTAGAGTGGTTATGGGCAATCAGGCAGGCAGGCAGAGTGGTTAGGGGTGATCAGGCAGGCAGGTAGGTGAGCAGTTAGGAACCAGTGGTCCCGGATTGCAAGAGGGATGTCTGACTGCTAGTTTAGGTCCTGCAGGATCAGGCCTCCACCAACAGTCGGACATCCCCTGAGGGGTCCCAGATTGCGAAAAGGTGCAGTCTGGGCTGAGGGATCCTCTCCATGCATGACTTTCGTGCACCGGGCCTCTAGTTCCTTTATAATCAGCTTCTGAATTATCTTGTACGATAATGCCAGTGGGTGATATCCAGCATCTAAAAGGGTTCAGGAATCTTGCCGAAACTGGTTTGGCTCAGTGGATAGAGCATCGGCCTGCGGACTGAGGGGTCCTGGGTTTGATTCCAGTCAAGGACATGTACCTTGGTTGTGGGCACATCCCCAGTGGGGGGTGTGCAGGAAGCGGCTGATTGATTTTTCTCTCTCATCAATGTTTCTAGCTCTCTATCCCTCTTCCTTCCTCTCTGTAAAAAATCAATAAAATATATTTTTAAATAAATAAATAAAAGGGTTCAGGAATCTGGAGAAGGTGCTGTGGCATAAATTAATAAAGAGACTAGAAATATAATATAAATTTGTAACCTATGGGGGAGCCAGAGGATGGCTTAGCTTCAGTAACCAAGTTCCCCAAATCTCCAGACCCCTAGCTCTTTTATTAACACAAATTGCCCTAAGGCAAAGTAGATATACATATCAAAGGATAAGGTTTAGTATACAGCAGGCATTATTAGTTTTGGAGGAACTGCCTTCGGCTGTTCAGGTGTTTGGCCAGCAGGAGGCAATAACATGTAGATTAAAATGCCCTCAGCTGTCTGGCAGCAAGCAATCATTTATGCATCTTTTTCAGGTTTGGGGAAATGCTTTTTGGCTATTTCAGTAGGTGATAACATAGGATTCAGCCCTGCTGAATAAGCCCCAAGTTCCATCAACCTTTTGATGAAGCATTTTGTATTTATGACCTGCTGGAATTAGCCTACAGCAGTACGAGTCAAAACACAAACCTGGAAGTCCTACATATTTTCTGACCAGATTCTTGAAAAAATTATATAAATTTTGTGGCCTTTTCTACTCTAAAAGTCTTTGAAATTAATGGTACTTCAGCTATGAAATGAGAATTTCTCCTCTTATTCATTGATATTTATAAAAAATACACAATTTATTAATACAAAATCAGGTTTTTTTAAAAAACAGTTTTTGAAAACACTTTCTGCTTTAAGTTGTATTCAGGGTTCTCCAGTAGTTGGAGTATTAGACCCAGGAAAGTGGATCACCTTTTAAAAGCTAACTTTTTCTTTTTACTATTTTGAGAATTTTTAATATACTAAAACATAAATCACCTAAAAGGCTCACAAATTCTTTTAACTGCATCCATACTGCAGAATTTCAAATGTATTAGACCTTAAGAGGAGGTAAATTGTGCTGATTGCATTATCATAATAATGATGGTTTAGAGATAAGAGGAAGCTCTTGGAATGCCTCTCATTTTAAAACTTATCACGCCATGAAACCTCCTGACATCTCTGAAAGAGAAGTAATGCACAGATACAGCAAATAATGCTGTCTTTTCAATCCTTTATTTCCCAAGCATTTCTGGAAAAGAACATTCCTTCTGAGTTTAATATTGGTTCAATATTAAATACCACTTCTCATCTCTGAACTTGGACAGAGCACTAACTCTCTCTGGGACCTCACTTCCTCTCCTACATTGGTGGGGGAAAGGTGATAAACTAGCTGTTTCTAAGGCTTTTCCTTGCTAGAACTTTTCCAACTAATCCTGACCTTTTCCCAAGTGAACTTGACCTTTATGTAAACACTAGTGGCCCGGTGTGTGAAATTTGTGCAATTAAAAGGCGATTAATTAGAGGAAATATTTTAATATTGCTATTTGCCCTTTCTCTATAATAGAAGTGTCAGAGATGAAAGAAAATTAGTAAAATATATATGAAAATCTTCCTCCTGTCAGAGTCTGGGGCATGCCACAGGACCCAGAGTCAAGTCCCGCCCACCTGCACTGCCTCAAAATCATGTGACACCCAGACCCAGCCGGCCCCAACCCCATTGGGTGAGATCCAGATCTGGCCGGCCCCACCCCCGTCAAGCCCCACCAGGGGGGGCACAGCCTCAGGTCCCCCATCAAGCCCCGCAGGGTGGGGGATGCAGCCTCAGATCCCCCAGTGCATGCCAGGTGGGGGGTGCAGCCTCAAGTCCCCTGGCCCAGTGACAAGGTGGGGGGTGCGGCCTGAGGTCCCCCGGCCTGACACCAAGATGGGGGCACACCTGGAGGTCCCCTGTCAAGCCCCGCCGGGCGGGGGGCACAGCCTGAGGTCCCCTGGCCTGGCACTGGGGCGGGGGGCACAGCCTGAGGTCCCCTAGCTTGGCACTGGGGCAGGGGGCACACCTTGAGGTCCCCCATCAAGCCCTGCTAGGCAGAGGGCACAGTCTCAGTTCCCCCGGCCTGGCACCGGGGCAGGGGGTGCAGCCTCAGGTCCCGTGGCCCAGTGCCAGGGTGGGGGGCACAGCCTGAGGTCCCCCATCAAACCCTGCCCGGCAGAGGTTGCAGCCTAAAGACTTCCATCAAGCCCTGCCAAATAGGGGGCGCAGCCTGAGGTCCCCTGTCAAGCCCCACCGGGCGGGAGGTGCAGGCTCAAGTCCCCTGCCCTGGCTCAGCACCACGCAGCCTCAGGTCCCTGCTGATTGCTTCTTATGACTCCTTACGGGAACTCAGCCTCCGCTGTGGGTGCAGCCATCTTGTGTTATGGAAACCCCGCCTCCACTGTGGGCACCACCATTTTGTGATGGTGTGACAGTCAATTTGCATATTCTCTCTTTATTAGATATGATTTGCTCAGGGCTGAATGTTGGGAGCCAAATTGGCTGATACATAAATACATATGGCAGAGACAGCTCTTGTTGTATGGCCTGGGCCTTATCACTGCATCAGGGGGCTTCCCCAAAGGTTGGGGCTAGTAACTGACTGAGGGGGTTAGATATGATTCCCAGAATAAGAATTAATTCACACAGCTGGTGTGGCTTAGTGGTTGAGCACTGACCTATGAACCAGGAGGTCATGGTCCTATTCCCAGTCAGGACACATGCCCAGGTTGTGGACTCAGTCCCTGGTAGGGCTCATGCAGGAGGGCAGCCAATCAATAATTCTCTCTCATCATTGATATTTCTATCTCTGTCTCCCTCTCCCTTCCTCTTTGAAATCAATAAATATATTTTTTAAAAGAATTAATTCATCCATCGCAGTTGGATCTGGTGAAGGAAAGCAGAAGAACATGCTAGGTGAAGGACACAGCACAAAAGAAGCCCTGAAGTATGTTTCAGAGAACACACTGGGTCCCAAAGGCTGAGAGGTGGAGTTGGTTCAGAGCACAGGGGGAAGGGAAAACCCACAGCTCTTGCCTCTCCTCTTTCTCCTCTGATCACCTTGGGGCCATTTCATATCTCCTGGAAAGGCAAAGGGTCCCCTGGCTTGTCCATCTACTGGTAACTAAAGTATTCAGTGAACTTGCCAATCATGGAGGTGTATGCCATGTAACACACTCAGCCTCCACTATTAACCCAATCATGAAAGCTTGACCATTCCTCATTTATTCCATGGTTCTGTTACAGGGAAGTGTTTCCTGGTCTCTTCCTTTTCTTTCTTTCTTTTTTAATCTTTATTGTTCAGATTATTACAATTGTTGCTCTTTTTTCCCCCCATAGCTCCCCTCCATCCGGTTCCCCCCACTGTCCTCATCCATAGGTGTACGATTTTTGTCCAGTCTCTTCCTGCACTCCCCACACCCCCTTCCCCCTGAGTATTGTCAGACCACCCCCTTTCTATGTCCCTGATTCTATTATATTCACCAGATTATTCTGTTCATCAGATTTTTTTATTCACTAGATTTGTAGATTCACTTGTTGATAGATACGTATTTGTTGTTCATAATTTGTATCTTTACCTTTTTCTTCTTCCTCTTCTTAAAGGATACCTTTCAGCATTTCATATAATACTGGTTTGGCAGTGATCAACTCCTTTAGCTTTTTCTTACCTGTGAAGCTCTTTATCTGACCTTCAATTCTGAATGATAGCTTTGCTGGGTAGAGTAATCTTCGTTGTAGGTTCTTGCTATTCATCACTTTGAATATTTCTTGCCACTCCCGTCTGGCCTGCATAGTTTCTGTTGAGAAATCAGCTGACAATCGTATGGGTGCTCCCTTATAGGTAACTAACTGGTTTTCTCTTGCTGCTTTTAATATTCTCTCTTTGTGTTTTGCTCTTGGCATTTTAATTATGATGTGTCTTGGTATGGTCTTCTTTGGATTCCTTTTGTTTGGGGTTCTCTGTGCACTTCCTGGACTTGTAAGTCTATTTCTTTCACCAGGTGGGGAAAGTTTTCAGTCATTATTTCTTCAAATAAGTTTTCAGTATCTTGCTCTCTCTCTTCTTCTGGCACTCCCATAATTCTGATGTAGGTATGCTTGAAGATGTCCCAGAGGCTCCTTACACTATCTTCATATTTTTGGATTCTTTTTGCTTTTTGCTTTTCTGGTTGGGTGTTTTTTGCTTCTTTGTATTTCAAATCTTTGACTTGATTCTTGCAATCCTCTAGTCCAGTGGTCGGCAAACTCATTAGTCAACAGAGCCAAATATCAACAGTACAACGAATGAAATTTCTTTTGAGAGCCAAATTTTTTAAACTTAAACTTCTTCTAATGCCACTTCTTCAAAATAGACTCACCCAGGCCGTGGTATTTTATGGAAGAGCCACACTCAAGGGGCCAAAGAGCCACATGTGGCTCGTGAGCCGTAGTTTGCCAACCACTGCTCTAGTCTGCTGTTGGATCTCTATATGTTATTTTTTATTTCTGTCAGTGTATGCTTAACGTCTAGTTGGTCCTTTTTCATATCCTCGAGGGTCTCACTAAATTTATCGGCCTTTTCTAGAAAATTCTTGAAAAACCTTATAACCGTGGTTTTAAACTCTATATCCAGTCATTTGCTTTCCTCCATTTCTTTCATTTGTGACCTATTTCTTTGTCTCTGCATTTTGGCTGCTTCCCTGAGTTGATAGAGTGGCTTTGTGTGCTAGGTGTCCTATAGGGCCCAGTGGATCAGCCTCCCCAGTTACCTGAGGTGGACACTCTTGGTGCACCCGTTTGTGGGCTGTGTACACAGTCTTGTAGTTAAGCCTTGATTGTTGTTGGTATCACTGGGGGAATTTACCTCCAGGCCAATTGCCTGTGAAGATCAGCTATCTACTATGGGAGAACTTCTGTGCTGGAGACACCCTTATGAGACAAGACTTGCTTCAGTGGGGCTTTGGTGCTCACTGAGTCTGCCCCCTGAGTGTGTCCCTTATGGAGTTGTAATCTGGATGGTCCCACTCTGATCCCTGGGTCCACTGGCTCTTGGATCTCCAAGGAGGTGCTAATTTCACCTCTGCCTGAGGCCACCCAGCAGGAGCTACAGAGAGATCTGCAGATTTCTCTTCTTTCTTTGGGTTTTGGAGGTGCCCAGATGAGGCCAAGATGTGAAGCAATGAAAGCTGCTGTGGAGCTTTGGGCCTTCTTTTGGACGTTTTGGGTCTCACTGACTCAGCTGTAGGTAAGTTTAAGATTCAAAGGACTAGGCCATTCATATGCAAAAGCCTCTGCGCTCAGCTTGGATGGGGCGGAGTCTCATGGCGGAGCAAACAGCTATGGCCTTGTGGGGCAGGATCACAGGGTGGGGCAAACAGCGATGGCTTCCCATCAGCCCTGCCCTAAGAGGCCCCTGGTTCTCAGTGTCCTGCGGTAATTGCTGTGAGCACTTCTGAGAGAAAGCCACCCTTGAGTTTCGCCCGCTGCCAGACACTCCAGTTTCTCCCCGTATGAGCCTGGGTCCCCAGAGTCTCGCCCGGAATTGGAGTTCAGAGCAGTTGGGAGCTTTTGTCTCCCTCCTAATTGAGAAAGCCCTCCACATGCTTAGTTGCTATCCCTCTCCACAAGCGTGCCTCCGTACCTCTGCCTTCCACAGCTCCTGTGAGTCTCAGTGAGCTTTTCTCTTTCCTTCTAGTTGTAGAATTTCCACTCAGTCAGCCTTCCTGTGGTTCTGGATGATGTCTGTTTTGTCTTTTAGTTGTAGTTTTGAAATTGTTGTGCGAGGCAGCAGTTTAGGTGTTTACCTATGCCACCATCTTGTTTTCTCCCTCTTTTTTTTCCTTAAATATGTCTATCAGCCAATAAGGTTTATGAGCAGCTTAGGCCATCAACAAACTAAGGTGGAAGGTGGTGTGACCTCCCAGATTGTGACCTACTGTCTGCATCCTTGGTCGCTCTTGGAATTGTATGGAGGGCCCTATGGCTGGGCACCATAGGCTGGGAAGAGGCTGGCATGCTGTCCCCTACAGTGATACCATATGGTCCCAAGAATTGGTTATGCCAGACTCAAAGATCCAGCAGTAATGGGAGAATTCCATAACATTAGCATTCAGGGTCTCAAGTTAGCCATCAGTCCTTCCGCAATCTTTAGTATGGAGTTGGGCTCACTCACCCAACCAAATGGACATAAAATTATATGGGCTTCCATCAATTAGATCATCCATGGAGCTCTTTTCTAGACTAGAAGTTCTGTGCTAGCTCTTGGAGAAGGACAGGGAAGGGAAAGCTAGGGTTTCCATAACACACACACGTTCACACCAGTGTGGCTTAGCCAGTGCAGACTCATTTAATAATCATTAAGTAAGCAGCTAAGATGGAGATGGTACTGGCCCATTTCATGTGGGTCCTCAGTGGATCAGGAGGTTTACTAGATACAGCTGCAAGAAAGAAACAGCCCAGAGTCCAGAGGTGAAGTGCAGTATCTGGGCTCTGAACTTCAGTGTATTTCCTCTCGGTCTGCCCAGCCCACTGTTCACAGTTCCATGAGCAGGTGCACAGCAGGCCCTGCACTAGCTCTTAGAGAAGGACAGGGAAAGGGGTGTGGCTCTTGTCCTCACAGTCACTGTTCAGCCAAGGGACAGGCTGCAACTCCATAACTGTTGGCAGACCCATAGTGATTTTTTTTGTCTCCCACACGCCTCTAAGTTTATCCTGTGTCCTCTGCATTAATGAGAACAGGTTGAGTTGGAGTTGGGAAGAAGTGGAAAACATTTAGAGGACTGACCTTTGGTGCTGGGTGGGCTCCTGCTCCTTCCAGTTCTCAGGTGTGAATAGCCTGAGGCTTGTGGGGACCCCCAGCTATGGACCCCCAGTTGGGCTGGAAAGTAAAGTGGGAGAGAAGGCTGTGGTCTCCTGTAAAGTCTACAGAGTTTCAGGTTAGAAGGGATAAGCAGAGATGAGTAATGGTTGAGACAAGTGAGTCTTTGTTTCTCATCCCTAACACCTCTTTGCTTTGGCTTTATTCATATCTAACCTTTGAGCTTCAACTTAGAGTAAAATATTCATCAAGATGGTATATTCCAAATTCAACATCCCTGAGCTAACTACAAGT
Organism: Corynorhinus townsendii; assembly: GCA_026230045.1. Taxonomy (NCBI): domain Eukaryota; kingdom Metazoa; phylum Chordata; class Mammalia; order Chiroptera; family Vespertilionidae; genus Corynorhinus; species Corynorhinus townsendii. Next base: position 137,584,055 of record JAPDVU010000004.1, read on the forward strand.
ATTCCCTACAATTAAGGATTCAGAAAGGAGGCAAGAACTCTCAGGCCCTTGTCTAGAGTCCCTCCTGGCAATATTTCATGCCCCTTCTCAGATGTGTTCCTCTGGTGGTGAGAGGTCACCCACGCTGCTTAGGTCTTTCTTCTCTGTTCCTCCCCCACTTTCTCCATTTCACCCCCAAACATAAACAATTGATGGAATCCTTTCAAACTCTGCCAAGGCCAATTGTGTCTTAAAAATAGCAGTGAACTTGAAGTCACACAATAATACCTGAACGGACACTAAAGCTCTAATTCTGCGTGAGACAGGAGCCCCAGCCTGAACCAGTATGCTTTTAACAACTTAATAGCATCTGTTGAACAAATTAGTGTTCCCTGAAGGTTGTCCTGGGGCACACAGAGTCACAGTCTTTAATTTTAATGAGCCTCTATTGCACAGGCTGTGACTGCCAGGGGGGTGACTACCAGCTAAATGTACAGCAAAATAGCTCACCTGGACCCCAAAGAAATTACCTCGAAATTATCCCACTCAACCATGGCAATACAAGTGAGATGACAAAATGTGACGTGTCCTCAGGCTTTTCAGGTTGAGCTTGTCTTGCCTGATCCGATTGGATGCATTTTCTCTTTTCAATGTCAATATTTCAAATGCAGCTGATCGTCTCCCTTCCTGAGTTGAAAGGGCTGGGCTAGGTTAGAGACTGTCACCTTGTAGCCAGATGTACAGGTTAGCCAATTCTGCCTCTTACTCTCTTTCTGACTTTGGGCACTTTTTGTGATGGTAAAGCAGAGAACTGCTATTTGGTGTCTGTTCAATAAGATGTGAAAAGCCTGGCACAAACCTTGTACACAGTAGTTGCTCAATACATGCTTCTTCTTTTCCTATCTGGGTCCAATCAGGAGATAGAAACCACACAACAGGTTGAACTTGGGATGGTAGGTGTAAGAATTAACTATGATAACGGTAAATTCTAAGACCTAAGAAAGCCCCTGTGGAGTCTTCTAGGGCAGTGGTCACCAACCTTTTGGACCTCATGAACCACCAGTGATCTGCGGACCACCGGTTGGTGACTGCTGTAGGGTACCCCTTAGAGAGAGAGAGCACCCACATGAGGACCAAAGAAGGGCTGTGCTTATTCAGCCCCCCAGAGAGCAGAGAGGTTCTGAAGTGGCCAGGCTGGAGCCAGTCTGGAGTTGCTGGGCCAGAAAAAGGCCACCCTCCAGAGTGCAGGTGGGGAAGCAGGAGCTCAGCAACTGTGTGTGTGTGTGTGTGTGTGTGTGTGTGTGTGTGCGTGTGTGTATGTGTGGATGTGTGTTTGTGTGTGTGTGTGTGTGCATGTGTGGATGTGTGTTTGTGTGTGTGTGTGTGTGTGTGCATGTGTGGATGTGTGTTTGTGTGTGTGTGTGTGTGTGTGTGTGCATGTGTGGATGTGTGTTTGTGTGTGTGCAATGGGAGATAAAAGGCCTTTGGAGCACAAGGGCCACATCGCAGCTGCACAGGGTCTCCAGTTTCCAATTGAGAGTCTTGTCACCAGGCTATAGGATCACAGAGGGATCATACTGTGTGCCTGTGGCAAAGGCAGGCTCCATAGGATGTCCTCACACTCTTGGTAGACCCCCTACAACCCCCCTCCCCGAAGCCAGCATTGGAATTTCCAGAAGCCCCTTCCTCCTGCAGTGTCCCTTCTGTGCCCTCTACTGAGAAAGCTTCATGCTTTGCTCACTTTAAGAGATGAGAGGAATCCGTGCTTATCATGGAGCATATATGAAAGGGTGCAGTTAGGGCCTGATTTTTAACACAGATTCACATACCAAGGACAGGGATGGGAAAGAGCTTATTTTAGGATGGGCCTATGCTGGGAGGATGCAGGAGAGTGGGTTGTCTTCTGGATTGGGTGGTCTCAGGGAGCAGGGCAATCCAGTAACTGGGCATTTTATATTTTTCATGTGGGAGGCAGGAAGAATGGAACAAGATGGAAGTTGTTATTAGGGAAACGATCTTGGGAGAAGTGGATGTCTGGTCATTTTTCTATTGCATAGTGGTATGTGTTTTTTAATTTCTTGTATTATTTTTCCATTGCTGCTGTAACAAATTCAAGGGCTTAAAACACCACCAACTTATTTTACAGTTCTAGAGGCCAGATGCCCAAAATTAGTATTGCTGTGTTGATGAAAGTATTGGCAGGGCTGGCTCCTTGTGGAGGCTCTTTGCCTTTTTTCACCTTCTAGAAGTCACCTGCATTCCTGGCTCAGCCCAGATAATCCAGGATAAACTCCTCTCAGATCCTTAATTTAATCACGTATGTATGCCATGTCCCAGAGCTCCTTTTCCCTTTTCCACTGTGCTCTGCACTTGAACTCAGCCTCTCCCCACAATCCCACCTGCACCCCCCACCCTGGACACAAAACAGGGAAGAGGTTAAGACAGAAGGAGTAAAGAAGCACAGATTCTTGTCTCCTAGTGAAGGAAAAGGTGTAGGTCACCCATGAGGAGCAAGGAGCAACCCCATCCCAGGGTTCCAGTGCCAGGAAGAAAAGTCCCCATAACCTTTGGCAGTAAAAACCAGCAGGGATTGAGGCTGAGGAAGACAGAGGCTGCTGGATTCCCAGGAAGTTCCTCTTAAAGGGCCCCACACATGAACTTACTCGGACTCACTCCCTCTGGGCTCCAGCATGGGGACAGCAGCTTAAAAGGTACCAGATACATACAGGGAGGAATTGTTTAGCATCAGGGGTACCTTTCTCCCAGACAAAAGTGCTGCCAGAGGCCATTGTCCCTTTTCTGATCCCTTCACCTACAGATCTGGTAGATGGGCACCATATCTGAGATTCCATCAACTTGGCTCACACTGTTTGCCTGCCCTGGTGATTCCCTGAGGCCCTGGCCCGCCCAACTTTCTGGCCCACCCAACCTGTTTCCAGTGGCTTTACCATAGGAATGGCCTGTCTTGGCTTATGCTTCAGATTTTCCTAAAAACCTCAAACAAGCAACATCTGGCCTCAGTGAGCCCCATACGTCTTGCTAAGTGGCCCCAGGCCTAGCACTAATAACAGCCATCCTCAGTTCACAGAAGACCTCTCTTGGGCACATCTAAGGCCAACACAAGTAGCAGCCATTCACAGATCACTTTGTAGCTCATGCCAGGTGGCCCCAGGCAGAACACAGGCAGTGGCAGATGTTGCCTGCACCTCTCAGAGGCCCCAGAGTCAGCACACCTAGTGGACAGTTTCAGACCACATATTAGTAAAAGCACCACCACCCAACCACCTCCACAAGCAACACACTGAAGGGGCAGACTCACTGGGTACCAGAGCCCTGCTCTGTGCAGTGGGCCCCTGCACAGCTGATCCTCCAAGGTGGTCAGAGGTCAGTGGTCAGTGATTATAGCCAGTCCTTGCAGCTGATCAGCCTGCGTAAATCCCTCCCATTGAGGTGCCAACAGTAATCAAGGCTCAATTACAATAGGAGAGTATACAGCCCACACAGAGGGTGCACCTCAAGTGCCCAAATGGGGTGATCAGGGAGGCTGTGCCACTAGACCCTATAGGACACCTATTGCATTAGGCCACACTACCTTGCCTGGGAAACATAGCAGTTCTATCTAATACATAGAAATAAACACAGGGAGGCAGCCAAAATGAGGAGACAAAGAAACATGGCCCAGCCCTAGCCAGTTTTGCTCAGTGGATAGAGCATCAGCCTGCATTCTGAAGGGTGCCGGGCATGTACCTTGGTTGAAAGCTCAAGCCTTGGCCATGGTCGGGGTGCATGTGGGAGGCGGCCAATCCAAGTGTCTCTCTCACATCGGTTTCTCTCTCTCTCTGACTCTCCCCCTCCCTTCCACTCTCTCTGGAAATCAATGGAAAAATATCTTTGGGTTAAGATTTTTTTAAAAAACCACTCCAGGAAAAGAACTAAAGAAAATGAAGACAAACAATCTATTATATGCAGAATTCAAAATACTGGTTATAAGGATGCTCAAGGAACTTAAAGGGGACCTCAGCATCATAAAAATGAACCAGTCAGAAATGCAGGATACATTAACTGAAATAAAGAATAATTTACAGGGAATCAACAGCAGAGTAGGTAAAGCCAGGAATCACATCAGCAATTTGAAATATAAGGAAGCAAAAACACCCAATCAGAATAGCAAAAAGAAAAAGGAATCTAAAAAAATTGAAGATAGTGTAAGGAGCCTCTGGGACAACTTGAAGTATACCAACATTCACGTCATGGGGTTGCTAGGAGAAGAGAGAGAGGAAGAAATTGAAAACCTATTGAAAAAATAATGACAGAAAATTTCCCTAACTTTGTGAAGGAAACAGACATACAAATCCAGGAAGCACCGAGTCCCAAACAAGATGAACCCACAGCCCACACCAACACCATCATGATTTAAATGCAAAAGGTTAAAGACAAACAGAAAATCTTAAAAGCAGCAAAAGAAAAGCAGTTAATTACCTACAAGGGAGCTCCCATAATACTATCACCTGATTTCTCAAAAGAAACTTTATGGACCAGAGGGTGTGGCAAGAAATACTCAGAGATGAAAAGTAAGGACCTACAACCAAGATTACTCTACCCTGCAAAGTATCATTTAAAACTGATGGAGACACAAAAAAAAACTAAAGAAGCTCATCACTACCAAACCAGTATAATGTGTGAGTTAAAAGGTCTTCTTTAAGAAAGAGAAGATTAAAAATATGAACAATAAAATGGCAATAAATACATATATACCAACAATTGAAACTACAAATAAAATGAATAAGCAGAACAGAAACAGACTCATAAATACAAAGAACTTTTTGTTAGTTGCCAGATTGGAGGGGGACATTGGTGAAAAAGGTGAAGTGATTAAGAAATACAAATTGGTTGTTACAGAATAGTCATGGGGATATAAAATACAGCATAGATAATATAGTCAATAATATTCTAATAACTAGGTGTGGTGGTGGATGGGTGCAGGATTTATTAGGGTGCTCATTTATGAAGTTTACATAAATATAATGTCTGGTCACTGGGTATACACCTGAACTAATATAATGATGTATATCAACTATCATTGATAACTTCACAAGGCTTGGGTGCGTTCAAGGTATTTTAAAGGTAAATGAAAAGCAGGCAAGTGTCAGTGATATGTTAGATAACAGAATCAAGAATAAAAAAACTGTTGCTGCAAAACAAAAATTTAATATATATCCATGTGTAAATTCTAGTCTTTGGTTCATCAATTGCATAAAGCGAGGAAGGGGAAGAGCTGGAAGTAACCCTGTGGAGACAAACTAGGAGTTTTATTTTACTCTGAGCTCAGTACAAATAATATAAAATGGCCTCCAAATAGCCAAGTCTGTCTGGTCTGGATCCATAGAAACAGTTCAGGGAAAGGAAGATATTTCCATAGTGTGGGTCAGATCACACCTGAGGACTGACTTCACTTATGTGCCCATTGCTTGAAGAGCTACACTAACAAATGTCAATACATTTTTATTGAGGACCTATAATGTGCTTAGCACTGTACTAGGCCCGGAGATGTAAGAAATCTAAAAGTCCAAATATAGAAATTTGGTGTTTTTTAAAGATTGTGGACTATATATTCATAACATGGAGTACCAGTCATTAATAATTTCAAATGATGCTTTAGTTGTACATGTATTGACACAGAAGTAGTTTTATAATACACTAGAGGCCTGGTGCACAAAATTTGTGTATTGGGAGGGGGAGGGGGTTTCCTCAGCCCGACCTGCACGCTCTCGCAATCTGGGACCCCTCAGAGAATGTCCGACTGCTGGTTTAGGCCCGATCCCACAGGGCCTAAACTGGCAATCGGACATCCCTCTCACAATCCGCTGGCTCCTAACCACTCGCCTACCTGCCTGCCTGATCGCCCCTAACCATTCTGCCTGATTGCTCCTAACCACTCTGCCTGCCTGCCTGATTGCCCTTAACTCCTCGCCTGCCTGCCTGCCTGCCTGCCTGCCTAATCATCCCTAACTGCTCGCCTGCCTGCTTGATCACCCCTAACTGCCTCTGCTTGCCTGCCTGATCACCTCTAATTGCTTGCCTGCCTGCCTGATAGCCCCTAACCACTCTGCCTTCCTGTCTGATTGCCTCTAACACTCTGCCTGCCTGATTGCCCCTAACCACTCACCTGCCTGCCTGACCACCCCTAACCACTCAGCATGCCTGCCCTGATTGCCCCTAACTGCTTGCCTGCCTGCCTGCCTGATCACCCCTAATTGCCTCTGCCTCAGGCCTCACCACCGCAGCTTCGTCCGGGAGGACATCCAAAATAATGTCCGAAAGGTCTTTTGGCTGTCCAGTCTAATTAGCATATTACTCTTTTATTATTATAGATCATTAAATAATGAAAAGCAAATGCAAAGCAATATGTGTAGTTGGGTTCCACCCAATTTTTATAAAAACTTGAAAGAATGTTCAAATACATTTAAAAATTAATATAGCTTTATTTTTAAATTTGTATATTTGTAACAATACTGTATAAGTCAGAATTACAAGCCTTTCACAATAAATTCATCCTGTTGCCAAAAAATAAAAATTAACATTATCACCAGCTTTTTTTTCTGCAAATCTATATTATTTTTCTTTAATGAGCATATGTTGTTTGTATAATTTTTCAGTTTTTTAACAGGATAGATTAAATTGTAAGAAGTACTTAAGGGGAGATCATCACTGTGATGCATTATAGAATCGCCTATTAGTTACATTAGCCTTTTGCTGTTAGCTTTTTTGACAACAGATAATAGAAATTATGATGGCTAAAATTGCATAAAACTATATTGACCACACAAAAAAAAAAAGAAAAGAAAGAAATGGGTGGAGGGACAGCAGCAGTTACCCATGGGAGCCACTAGATGGAGCCAAAGCTGCTCCTAATATTTGGCAGGAGAGACAAAAAACAAAACGGAATCGCCTTGCTCCAAACAAACAACTTCAAATATTTAAGATTTTCTGACCAGAATAAAATGCTTTGTTAATGAGGCACTTAAAATTATTTTTTTTAACTTTTCAAAATTATAGTCAAGGACATCTGTAATACTTTCAACAATAAAGATAAATTTTTTAAAAATTAGAGTTGAACATGCCAGTGTTTGCTTTAATGGTAGTTTTTAGACTTTTGTTACAGTATTACCAAATACCCAGGCACAAAGACTTACAGTTCTGCAGGTCAGAACTCCCCAAATTCCTGAGATGTGTGACTCTTTGACTCTTCACTTGACTTTCTCAATGATCTCTAGGTTTCTAGTAAACAGAGGGAGAGAGTTAGCTCCCTTCCTCCTACACTTGCCAGCCACCCTCTGGTCCCCAGAGCAGGCTGGTTTCCTGCATCTTTGCCCACCTTAGCCCTTGCTAGCCAGGACCTGGAAGTGGATTTAGTTCCTGGAGTCTGCGCTGTCAGCTTCAGCAAGTTGCTTGTTGCACACTGTTCCCACGGGAATGCCTGTGCTGAACAGTGACCCAGGTTTTTCTTCTGATGCACCCCCTCCCTCATGCTTTCCTCCTCAGGTATTAAACTCTCTTCAGAGAAAAGGAAAAGTTACAAAGGAAGTTTTTCACAGGTGCATATAAAGAAGCACTGAAGGCTCTAGGAGCTCATCTTTGGGGAAACACAATTAGACTGGTTTTTTAAGGCAGGAAAAGCCACAGAGAAACACAAAGGACAAGTCCAGTGATTCTAGGACAGCCTCATTGGCACTTTACGCATGGAAAGTGTAGTGAGAAATGTGCATTGCTCCCACCTCCATCAATGTAAGCTGTTTCCATTGGCTTCCTCCTCCCCCTCTCTGTGGCCAACTCACCTGCCCTGTGGTAGAAAGAAGTTACCCTCATTTTGATAAGCAAGACAACTATGTATGTTTACCCAACCTGAACCTCAACATTTGAATATATATTTGTACTAGAGGCCTGGTGCATGAAATTCGTGCATGGGGTGGGGGGAGGTGTCCCTCAGTCCAGCCTGAACCCTCTCCAATCAGCCCAGCCTGCCCTCTCACAATCCAGGACTGCTGGCTCCCAACTGCTCGCCTGCCTACCTCTGATTGCCCCTAACCACTTCTGCCTGACAGCCTGATCACCCCCTAACCACACCCTTGCCAGCCTGATCGATGTCTAACTACTCCCCTGCTGGCCCAATTGCCCCTAACTGCCCTCCCCTGCCAGCCTGGTCACCCCCAACTGCCTTCCCTACAGTCCTGGTCACCCCTAACTGCCCTACCCTGCAGGCCTAATCACCCCCAACTGCCCTCCTCTGCTGGCCCAGTCACCTCTAACTTCCCTCCCTTGCCAGCCTGGTCGCTCCTAACTGCCCTCCCCTGCCAGCCTGGTCACCCCCAACTGCCTTCCCCTACAGGCCTGGTCACCCCTAACTGTCCTACCCTGCAGGCCTAGTCACCTCCAACTGCCTTCCTCTGCTGGCCCAGTCACCTCTAACTTCCCTCCCTTGTCAGCCCAATTGCCCCTAACTACCCTCTCCTGCCAGCCTGGTCAACCCTAACTGTCCTCCCCTGCAGGCCTGGTCACCCCCAACTGCCCTCCCCTGCTGGCCTGGTCACCCCCAACTGCCCTCCCCTGCAGGCCTGGTCACCCCCAACTGCCCTCCCCTGCTGGCCTGGTCACCCCCAAGTGCCCTCCCCTGCAGGCCTGGTCACCCCCAACTGCCCTCCCCTGCAGGCCTTGTCCCTCCCAACTGCCCTTCCCAGTAGGCCTGGTTGCCCCCAACTGCCCTCCCCTGAAGGCCTGGTCACCCCCAACTGTCCTCCCCTGCAGGCCTGGGTTCCCCCCAACTACCCTCCCTTACAGGCCTGATCACCCCCAACTGCCCTCCCCTGCGGCCATCTTGTGGTGGCCATCTTGTGACCACATGGGGGTGGCCAACTTGTGTATTGGAGTGATGGTCAATTTGCACATTACCTCTTTATTATATAGGATATAAAATATATATTCATATTTGAATATATATGTTCTGAAGATCAATAATGATCTATAAGCTGATAGTACAAAAGGGTGAAGAAAGTGGGACAGTAAGAGGATCCTAAACAAAATTTATTGCTATTGATGTAGCATTTTCTGTCTCAGAAATCAGTACTGGAGATTTGATCAAGCAGATTTTATCCCAATTAAATGAGCAAGGATCGTAATCCAGGGGGTAAATTATCCAAAGAATATATGCATAAACTGTAGAATAGTTCATAAAGGGTCTTCACTTGCCAAGTTCACATTGCTTTCAAAGATATGAAGGAACAATCAAACTTCTAATGAAACAAGGTATCTCGAAACCAAGGTTCAAAGAGTGATGTCATCCCACCAGGAAGATTTGAGTCCAGTGCAAGATAGTGGCATTCTGCTAAAAATGACTCTTTTTCCTTCCTGCAGCTGGATCATTATCCTTCTGTGAGTTACCACCTGCCAAGCTCATCTGACACACTGTTCAACTCTCCCAAGTCGCTCTTCCTAGGAAAAGTTATAGGTAAGAATCTGGGGCAAATTGCTCACGTCCTATGTTCTAAAGTTGCTAGTCCCCCTTTTAAACAGATTGTGGTTGGTGATTGGGGCGTCCAAGTCAATGATATTTGGAATCAGTGTTATTTGGTGTGTGGCACACACTAAAACACAACTAAAAGCAAGTGTCTGCTCCTGGCTTCTTTACTAGTATGTAGAATGTGTTCATTGGTTTCTTAAAGACCTCTGCCTGCTAACGATATTTAAATTAACTTTTTTTATTCTAAGCATATCAATGTGATTCTTTCTTCCTCTCACTCCTGAGAATAGGTCACCTGATACTATTTGCAAATTAGAAGGCCAATAGGAATTGGAAAATTGTAAAAGAACAGCCTCCCCTGTGTGTGATTGTGGCTTTATGATTCATTCTTGCCCTTTTCTTTACTATCAATCTGTGCTATACAGACTAAAATATTGATATTATTAACTAGGTATTTTTAAATTATTAAGCCAATGGATTTTTTACTATGAGAATGTATATTATGAACCCAAGATGGAAGTAGTAAGATAGAGGATAATGTGCTGACCAAGGAGGAGGTTGGCTCAGTGGATAGTGGTGATGAAGATGGTATTAATCATAAAAGACATTCATTTTTTTAAAAATGGGGGTAGGAGGAACAGCTAATAAGAGAATAGGAGACCCAACCTATAATAAAAATAACAATAATATACACAATAACATAGGACTTATTGCAGGCCCAACTCCATTTTAAGCACTTTAGATATATGAACTCATTTAACCTCTGTAGCAATTCCATAAGATAATCAAGATTATTATGTCCATTTTACAGATGGCAAGACTGAGGCACAGAGAGGTTAAATAACTTGCCCTACTTAATAAATGGAACCAAACCTTGAACCCAGATAGTCAGGTACCTTGGTCTATGCTTCTAATATAATCTCTGTGATGGTTGACTTAGAAATGAGAAGGGGAAAAGAAAGAAGACAACTTGGGCAGAGGAGGGTGACTATTTGAGGGATAAGCCCTACATCTCATGCCAGAGAGGGCCCAAGAACAAAAAGTATCCCCAGACTTAGGACCAGGAACATGCCAGGCAAAATAACAGGCAAGGAGAGTTGTATGTGAGGCCACAGAGGAAAAGGAAAGGCATGGGACAGGGGTGGTGGTGACAATGGCTCAGTGAGTAGGTGGGAGAGGAAAGGGAATGATGGCTAAACTTCACTGACCACTTACAATGTTTTAGGCATCATATAAACATTTTACATGTATAAATGTGAACATTAAATGTCCCAACAATCCAGTGAATTATCCTCATTTTACAGATGAGGCAACAGAAACTGAGGGAGGTCACCTTGCCAAAGTTACTCAACTGATATGTGGTCTTGGGCAGATTAAAAGAACTTGTCATTAAGGGTCAAGGTCCAGAAGGGCCGCAGCTGAAAGTCAAGCGATGTCATTAATTAGGAGCAGGAAGTGTCCATTCAGTGGGGTAGAGCCCTGGCATTCACAAGGCAAATAACCTGAGATATTGGCGAGTGTCCAAATGCCGCCATATGCATTCCCACAACTCAGTCAAGAACATTTGAAAATATAATGTGTTCCTTCATGGCCATTGATCTTTAATTCCATCAAACTCTACATTATGAAACTAGGATAGTCATAAAGACATTATATACACTGTGACTCTCCTAGAGTAATATCTACCATGAACATACCTAAAACAATGGACTGTCTTGCTTCATGAAGCTCACAAAGTCAAGTTTTGACAGGACTTTTGGGGGATTGCTAGATTCCCTCACTATAAATGAAAATCTCTGGTTCATCAGCATTTCAGGTTACATGATGAAAGTCATACTTTGTCAAAATTACCTATGCAATGTGGCTAAGACATTCAAGGTCCTAAATAACATCACAAAGGTAATGTCTTCTGTAACTAAGAATCTACTGTGCTATAAAACTCTGCCAACCTAAAAGCATAACACAAACCTCAAATATCTGAGTGTGATATCCAGGGATTTATTTCCACCAAATGAAAATTGTACTGTCTGTGTAAACTAACTGTGTGTGGCAATGAGTAGTGTAAAGAATTGTAAGGAAGTCCATAGTCCCAAGATGGAGATGGCATCATACACATGAGAGCAAGTTAGGATGCTGCCAGGGGCCCCCAAACGATGACATCTAATAGTGATTGGCTCATTTGCACCAGCCCATGAGCTCCTTGCAGACCAAGACAGTGTCTCATAGCCCGACAGTCTCCTAATAAGGAGCAAATAAATATTTGTTGAATTAATAAAGACTAAAAGGGGAAAGAAACATAATGAATATCATTGTAGAAGTATACTACAGCATGCAAGGGTATGGATGCTGCTGCTAATACAATCAAGAGAGTTAATACAGAAGATGTGCGCTTCTCATATGTCTTATGATCTGGTTTTTCTCAAAGCAGTATTTGGCAGTCATGAAGTTAAAAGAATGTCAGCTCTGAATCAGGCAGCATTGGTGTCTTAGTCAGGCTGCTATGACAGAATACCACAGGCTGGGTGGCTTAAACAACAGAAATTAATTGCTCACAGTCTGAAGGCTGGGAAGTCAAGATCAAGGTGCCAGTAGATCAGGTGTCTGGTGAGGACCTGCTTCCTAGTTTGCAGACAGACAGCCATCTTCTCATTGTGCCTTTACATGGTGGACAGAGGGAAAGCGAGCTTTTTCACCTCCCTTCTTATGAGGGCATTAATTTCATTCACGAGAGCTCCCCCATCATGATCTAATTGCCTCCCAAAGGTCCTACACCCTAATGTCATCCTCTAGGGGTTAGGATATGAGCATATGGGTTTGGGGGAACACAAACATTCAGCTCACAGCAGCTAATGATATTTGAATCCAGGCTCTGCCTCTTGTTAGACTGAACCCTTGGGCACGTTCTTGAACCTCTAAGAGTCTGGGTTCTCTCACAAGCTGGGGACACAAATGCCTACATGCAGGTTGTTATCTCCCGGAGAGGAAGTGTGTTTTTTCTTTTTAAACCAATAGTAGAGGCCTGGTGCATGAACTTTGTGCACTGGGGAGTGTCCCTCAGCCTAGTCTGCACCCTCTCCAATCTGGGATCCCTCGGGGGATGTCTGACTGCTGGTTTAGGCCCAGACATCCCCCGAGGGGTCCCAGATTGGAGAGGATATCCTTCTCACAATCTGGGGCTGCTGGCTCCTAACCACTTGCCTGCCTGCCACCCTGATCACCCCATAATCACTCCCTTGCCAGCCTGATTGACACCTAGTTGCTCCCCTGCCAGCCTGATCTCCCCCAACTTCCCTCCCCTGCTAGCCTGATCACCCCTAACTGCCCTTCCCTGCAGGCCTGGTCACCCCCAACTGCCCTCCCCTGCCAGCCATCTTGTGACAATGTGGGGGTGGCCATCTTGTGATGACATGGGGCAGCCATCTTGTGGCAGCCATCTTGTGATGATGTTGGGGTGGCCATCTTGTGACAACATGTGAGCAGCCATCTTGTGATGACATGGGAGCGGCAATCTTGTGATGTGAGGGCGTGAGGGTCAATTTGCATATTACCTCTTTATTATATAGGGTATTTGCACCCTCATTGTCATTTTAATTTGCATCTCTTTGATGATTAGTGACATTGAGCATCTTTTCATATCTCTCTTGGCCATTTGTATGTCTCTCTGCAGAAGTGTCTACTTAGGTCTGCCCATTTTTAAAAAAATATATATATATATATCTCCTATCTAATAAAAGGGTAATATGCAAATTAACTGTCACTCTGTCACAAAGATGGTAGTGCCCATAGCCACAAGATGCCAGTGCCCAGTCCTCTCAGCCCCGCCAGAGTCCCCCAGTCCTGGGGGCGGGGGGTGGCCGCTGAGAACGCGCAGTGTGAGCGGCCTGGCAGAACACTTGCTTTGTCGCCACAGCAATGAGGCAATTGTTCCACCCCGGCCGCAGATGGGCCTCTGGGCAGCGGGCATGGAGCGGCCAGACTCCGCAGAGAGCTACTGGTGCACAGATTTGTGCTCAGGTCTACTAGTATATATTTATTGATTGATTTCAAAGAGGAAGGGAGAGGGAGAGAGAGATAGAAACATCAATGATGAGAGAGAACCATTGATTGGCTTCCTGCACACCCCCCACTGGGGATCAAGCCCATGACCTGAGTATGTGCCCTGACCAGGAATTGAACCACGACCTCCTGATTCATAAGTCAACACTCAACCACTGAGCCACGCTGGCAGGACTATAGTTAGCATTTTTTATGCTGGCTCTGTGCCAGTTGTTGTGGTATGTGTTTTAATTGAAGTGCTATCTATCATGCTCACAACACTACCCTAGACCACCATTACTCTCATTGTATGGAAGGTGAAACCAAGGCTAGGAAAGCTTAAGTTATTCTCTTAAAACAGCACTATTAACACTTAGGGTCAGATAGCTTTGTTGGGAGGAGGGGACTGTCCTGTCCATTGTAGGATGTTTAGCAGCTTCCCTGGCCTCTACCAACTAGGAACAAGTAATGCCACCCCCTAGCTGTGACAACCAAAAGTATTTCCAACCATTGTCAAAAGTTCCCCACGAGGGCAAAGTCCCTACCAGTTGAACCATTGGCTTAGAGACCCGCAGCTAGTCATTGGAGGAGCTGGGATTTGAAATGAGAGATGTCTGACACTAAGAGCTAGGCCCTGCTTCCTAGTAACACCTGCATCTTTCAGAATGATGGAGAAGTAAGAAAGCGATCTGACTCATGGGGATAAATTCTGTTACAACAATCAAAGTCACAGTGGAGACCAAAAAAGTCATGTGGGTGCCTGGGGAAGCTATGGCCACCTCTTCAAGCCAATCTTTCTCAAAATTGAATCATATAGTAGGAGCAAGATTGGTGAGAAGTATTTTTAAATTTCCCTTTGAAAGCGACCTCTATTTTAGTGAGAAATAACCAATATGTGTTTACCAGCTATGTAAATATCTATAATAATAAAAGCATAATATGGTAATTAGACCAGAAGACCTTCCGGACAAAGCCAGGGCTGTGAGGAAAGCCCAGATCCCTGGTGCCAGAGGGAAGCCAGTAGCCGGGGTAAGGAAGGCCTACTCTTGCACGAATTTCATGCATTGGGCCTCTAGTTCCTCTATAAAGACTGATTGAACTTCAAACAGCTATCTCGTGTACTCCAGTGAGGTTCTCACACCTCCTAGAGATTGATGCCCTCAAGTTGCTTAATCAGAAACTGATCTGATGAAAGAAGGAAAAGGAGGTGGATCTAAATAAATAATCTGCCTTCACAGGAGCTGTTTGATGGGCATCACTTGAGAAAGGACACATGGAAAGGATGAAAGAAAGGGTGCCTGATTGAGGTCAAGTATGATCTTTCTAAAGGGAATGAAAGAAACTTATTCTAGAAAAAAAAATGTGATCTCTGTCAACCAACATCACAATTTTAGGATGAGTAGTTACATGTCTGTGTCCTTAAAGAAGAAAGTCAGAGCAACGGGCCACAAGCAAAGCTTCACAAAGTAGAAATTTCACCAGACCTACTTATGTCCATTTTTCATCATTTACTAGCTGAATGATGCTGTAGACTTTACGTATATAATTTTCAGCAACAGACTTAATAGTCTCTCAAGAAATCTTTAAGTTAAGAAGAGAAACATAATAGGAGGCCTGAAGCAGGCTCTTCCATTTTCTGATGGTTTGGGGTTTGTTTGGTATTTTTGTTTTTTCAACATTTCCATCAATGCCTTGGATAAAGACACAAATAGAAAGTTGATTATGTTTGTAAATGACACAAACCTGAGAGGGATGTTTTCATAAGCTGAATGATGAAAAACACTTCAAAAACATCTTGACAGGCTAGAAAGGTAGAATAGAAATAATGAGATGAAGTATAATAAAGATAAACTTAATTCCTGCACTTAACACTCCCTCCCCCTAAAAAATCACCTAAGTAGAAGATGGAGGTCTAAAGTCTAAAAAAAGACATTGGGGTTGGTTTGATGGAGACTTTGATATAAGCCAGCATTATGTGGTGATCAACCTGTCAATAAATACAATTCTGAGCTACAGCAACGAGAGAATTGTGTCCAAAGCAGGGCGTACTCTCAGACCTCAGCTTGGATGTCATGGCCCATCCCAGGGACCTCATTTAAAGATAGATATTAATCTCCTGAAGAGAAGACCAGACAAGCAATAACCCATACAGACAAAAACAAAAATCCTGGGGATATTTATCCAAAAAAGGTAGGATTTCAAAGGAGAGAACCCATTTTTCATCTTTGATGATGGCTATAGAAAGGAGGGGTTAGGCCTTGAAAAGGTTTACTCAGCAGAACAGAAGACCAGTGAGAGAGGGGGAGATCTCAGTTCCCTGTAAGAAAGAACTTCCTAATAATTAGAGATATTAAAAAATGAGTGGCCAGCCCTAATCGGTTTGGCTCAGTGGATAGAGCATCAGTCTACAGACCGAAGGGTCCTGGGTTTGATTCTGGTCAAGAGCATGTACCTGGGTGCAAGCTCCTCCCTGGTCGGGGCTCATGCAGGAGGCAACCAATTGATGTGTTTCTCTCACATCGATATTTCTGTCTTTCCCTCTCTCTTCCACTCTCTCTAAAAATCAATGGGAAAAGATCCTCCAGTGAGGATTAAAAAAAAAAAAAAAAAAGTGGCCA
Source organism: Corynorhinus townsendii (assembly GCA_026230045.1). NCBI lineage: Eukaryota > Metazoa > Chordata > Mammalia > Chiroptera > Vespertilionidae > Corynorhinus > Corynorhinus townsendii. The sequence continues at coordinate 137,600,201 of JAPDVU010000004.1, forward strand.
CATCCTGACCAGGTGGCTCAGATGGTTGGAGCATCATCCTGTACAACGAAAGATGGCTGGTTTGATTTACAGAAAAGGCACATACCGGGGTTCTGGGTTCAATTCTGGTAGGGCAGTGTGTGGGAAGCAACCGATACATTTCTATCTTTCTATATCTCTCTCTCTCCCCCTATCCCTATGTCTCTCTCTCCCTCTCTCTAAAATCAATTGAAAGTTTAATAAAATTTTACTATGTAAATCGAGAGTGGCATTTAATCTTTTTGTTTTAAATGAGTGACCACTATTTTGAGGTTGTGAACTCTCCATTACAGAGAGCATTCAACAAAAGCTAAGTGGAAATGTGTCCTGTACTTTGAGGATTTTTCTGGATTTAGTAAGACCAGATTAGATAAAGCCTTAACCCTTTGACATAATAACATTTATGATCTGAATAATTTTCTTTTCTTTTTTTTTAGTGAGAAGTGCAATATTAAAGTAGAGAAGCTTCTGTTCCATTTGAGAACTAAGAGGATAATTCTATTCAGGGTTCCTTGCTCTCATTATGGATGTACAAAGATAGGGATTTAGAAACATGTCTCATCACATCACCATAAATGCAGTGTTATTAAATAGAGAGCCTCTGTGTTCAGGATGGTGGTATCCATTGTCATTTTAGAAAGTTAAATCTTAGCCCTCTTTTTATTAATTTCTTCAAACTATTTATGCCATTGTGGTGATTCATGATAATATAAAATCATAATGAAGTAGATCTATTCCATAATAAAAAAGGCATTAATTTCTCTGCATCAATGTGAGAAACTGGGTTTGGAAAGAAAATTAATATTAGTGTGAAGTCATTATTGCTTTACCAACCATTGCTAGTTGTCAGTGGCAATGTCTAGGGAGGTAAAATTAAAGGTGAACACCTATCTATCTGTATTTAACGTAGTTTGTAATTAGGGTATTGATTCCATATCCTAATATTTTCCAAACTATCATTATTCAAAACAACTCTGATAAGAGATGTACCTATTAGTAACCACTAAATGATGTGTATTTTGGTCTAAAATGTGAATATTGTGATTTGTTAATAAGAAATACTATTCTCGGGCTTTCCAGAACTTTCTGGAACTTTAGCCAAGGCTCCTCACACAGCAAGGAATGGCATACTTGTAACTTTATTAATTGCTGAGGTTGTATAGGTGGTAGGCATTCTATTGCTTGCTAAATATTTTCAGCCAAGAAGTTTTGAGTAGACAAGACGTGCATTTTCTTGGCTAGAATATTTAGTGGCTGATGCCAAAAGCTCTGGAGTCCTTCTGTTCCTTTGGTGTGATAACTAGCAAATCTCAAGACAGCAGCTGTTCCAACACCTGGGCACCTCTGTAACCACCAGGTCCGGGGAACCCTGTCAACTCATGATGAATCTCTAGCATAAGAAGGAAAAAGCCTTTTCTTTTTTAAGCTATAGAGATAATGGGGCTATTTATTACTGTGGCACAACCTGACCTGTCCTGATTAGAACATGGGATTTCAGTTAAGAGCAACAGCATTTGCCATCATGCATGTGGATTTGCATTCTTACTACATTACTTACAAACTGTACGACTTGGGCAAGTCACCTCACCTTTTGCGTATTTTGTTTCTTCGTGTATAAAAGAGAAATAGTAACGGTTCCTACTTTACTGGACTCAACAAAATGATATATTTAACAGGTAGCACAGGGTCCTCCACATAGTATGTGTAAGCTACAATAGTTATTTGTATTCAGTCATAACTAAACAAGAATATTACCATCGTTTGTCATGTGCCAGGCGTTATATGTGTCATCGGAACATCATTGATATCCACAACAGGCACAGTTCCTGCCTTTAGAGACTTATTTCTAACCAGAAGAGAGGAGAAAATGTTGGAAAGGCAACTAGAAGTGGATAGACATGTGGGAGATGGAAGTACAGGGTTCTTTGGAAGCAAGAAGGAAAGGCACTTGACCCAGTCCAGGAAATGAGGGAAGGCACGCCGGAGGAAGTGACGTAGAAGCTGAGACCCGAATGATATGTTAGAATTCTCTGGCAAAGCAATGGCGTGGAGTGGAAGGCAGGAAGAGGAGGGATTTTTCAGTTCTCTATTGCTATGCAGCAATCCACCCAACACTGGGCTTAAAAATACTATATTACTTCACATAATTCTGGGGCCTGCCTGGATTGCACTTCTGCTCTATGTGGTCTCAGCTGGGGCCTCAGGATGACTGACTAGATGGTCTAACTGGGCCTCAGCCACGTGGTTGCCCAGGAGTTTAGCTGAGACTGTCATCCAGGAGCCTCAGTTTCCCCTCACGGACTCTACATCATGGCAGCTGGGCCCTAAAAAGAATCATTCCAAAAGCAAAGATGCCAGCTGGTGACCTCGATGACCCAGCCTCAGAAGTTACACACATCCCTCCAACCACATGCTGTTGGCCCAGATCTGGGCTTCAGCCCACACTCAGGGGAGGGAAAGCAGGTTCTATCTACTTGGTGGCTTAGTGGCAAGGTCACACTGCCAAGGAGCACATGGTATGGGATACTGTCACCACCTCTGGAAACATACTGTGCGATGAGGGAAATTGGAGCGCCCACAGGCAGTTTCATTCAGAATGGTGAAACCAAGGCACGTGATAAAAATGCTGCAGCAGTAAGCAGGGCTCAGATCAAAACAGCCTTTGGAAGTCGGTCTACACATTCTTATTTGCTCCAGGACAGTCCCAATTTCCATCTGCTGGGACAAGAGTGGTTGACCAGCAATACCCACTTCTCTCTAACCATGTGAGCCGGTGTGGATTGGTAAACTGTATGATCACCTGTCCTGTGTGGGGTTCTCCACTGAGATCAGAGCTTCAGCCCAGGTTCCAGAGAAGGAGAAGCCTCTTGATGGAGTAGAGACCAGGAGATGAGAGGAGGCGTGGCCTGGAGATGAGGATTTGAATAGGAGTTCCTAAAGGAGGAGATCCCAGGAAATGTGAGTAGGGGAGTGCAGAAATGAAACAGGGAAAGGAATGGAGCATTATCAAATCCCTCACCATTGCACAGGACCAGCACTCAGTGCTGCCTGGAGCTGTGGGAGACAGTGCAGGTCATGCCTCAGGAGAAAGCCAGGGCTCCTCCTCCTCACCCGCACCCCCTCCCCAGCATGGCTGAAAGCTGCTTCCAGGAGTGTTAACTCCCCAGCAGTTCTGGCTTGCCCAGGTGCCCACCCAACCTGCTCCCCAGGCCAGAGGAAAACTCAGAGCACAGGGGCTCCCAGGCGGTGGTCTTTGATCTGGAGTCAGAGAGGAATGGGAGCTAAGGCAGGACTTTCACCATGTCTGCCATATTACAGGATTTATTTACAAGTCATGCTAAGGTTCTAATGTTATCCTCAGGGCAAAAGGGTGTCATTGAAGCGTTTTTTTAAATCAGGAGAATAACTTGATCAGGTTGATACATTAGGAAGATACCACATCTGCAGAGTGGAAAATGTATAACAGAGTGAGCGAAAGGCTGCAGGGAGACCACTGGAGGTTGCCATGGTTATAACAGAACTGCACGATGGAATGCACAAGCAGCTTGGATACCAGAGAATGTGCATTGTCCCCATTTATACGTGATGATCTGATACTCCTCCTGGTCAGCAAGGGCAAATAAACAAATGTCCAGCCGACAGTGAGTCTGCTGTGATCATCCCAACAGTTGCTCCTGGTTGTGCTCTGTCCCTCTGGAAGAAATGTTCAGTCTCTCAAGTGGCTGTACCCTGCCTCTTTCTCTATGATGGTGACAAGGATGTGGACTGTAGAGGGGATGGGCAGCTGCTGCTTAAGTGGTCTTTGACATCATCATGGGGAGAGACCTGGATTCATGCTGATCCTTGAGTTTGCATGACCTGCTGTCTGCTGGCCGCCTGGTCACTGGGTGCTCCTCTGGCCATGGGTGATAAAATCTGTGGTTGAAGAAGGTATCGTCCCTCTTTGATGCAGGCAGTGCTCCAGGTCATCTGCCATCTTTGCCTCCTTCTGTCCCCTCATCTCTCACTCAAGACAGGTCCCTGGTCTCTGCCACATCCTGCACCCTCCCCATCTCATACAGAGGCACTGAGAGCAAGGTCACTCATACAATCACTTTTCAAGCCTTTGGTCTCGTCATGCCCGCTAATGTGCCAAAATCCATAGTAAGTCCCATGGCCTAAAGCAGAGTCAAGAATGGAAATAGACTGTGCTTCTTTAGTGGGAAGAACAGCAAGGTGAAGTGACAAAGGGCACAGATTGGGGCGGGGAGGTGGGGAGGAACTGGGGGCATTAATGCAACTTACCACATTCCCTGTCATCAAATTCTCCTACAACTAGAAATAGCCTCATGTCTTCCCCATGTTAGCTAGAAGGCTGGATACTGCCTCTATATCACAGGAAAACTGTAACCTGCTTAGTCCTTAGTGGGTTAAAAGGTAAGAGTAAAGGAATTTGGGGAAGTCATTAATTCACTCAAAAGTATGTTTAGTGCTTATATATACCAGGTGATAGAGATATCACCTGGTATATACAAGTCCTTGCCCTTATAAAGCATATATTCCAGTGGGCATGGAGAAATAATTGCAGACTATAAAGTGAGCTAGTGATAAATGCTATGGAGGAAAATAAAGGACCATAATGGGCAGAGGGTGTTGAGATGCGCAGGAAGGCCCTCGCTGAGGAGGTAACATGTAAGCAGAAGCCAAATGTTTCCTTTGGGAAAAACTGGGAGAAATATACAAGGGATCTCTCCTATTATTTCTTACAACTGCATGTGATTCTGCAATGACGTCAATACACATTTCAAGTTTTTAAAAAGTAATAGAGGCCCTGGCTGGCTAGCTTAGTTGATTAGAGCATCATCCTGATATGCCAAGGTTGCTGGTTTGATCCCCAGTAAGGCACACACAAGAAACAACCAATGAATGCATAAAGGAGGGGAGTAACAAAGCAATGTTTCTCTCTCTCTGTCTCAAAGTAAATTTTTCAAGTGATAGAAGTAGAAGAAGATGTAGTCCACGTGATTCTCTGGAGTCACGTATTCATGGGATGGGATTCAGTGTCTCCTAGGGACTGATACTGTACTCACTGCAGAGGGTGATCAACAAGAAAGGAGGACGTGAAATGACTACACCATCATCTGCTTGCTCACTCTGGTTTCCTGCCTCCACCAGCAGAGACTGGGAAATGTACAGGAATTAAATATTTATTGACAGCTTAGAATTTCATAGTTCTTTTAGGGTTGTTATTGAAAGGAATGATTAATATAATGCATTTCTAAAAATGGAGATAGAGGAAAACGTGGTAGATTGAACTGCCTGCTACCTCTTTCAGGAGAGTCCCTGATGGCAGCTCTTCGCCTGTGATTGATATCTCCTTCCTAAGAGGACAATGCTGCAAAATTGACAAATGAACGAATGGCAAATAGTTAATTGAAATTTCTGCTTAGTTGCCTTTGGCTTTTATTACAATGATTAATGAAATAGTAAAACATTGATGAGAAAACATATTTAAGTGATAGGCATGAAATAATATTAAAACTAAAGAGAAGCAATTATATTTAATTTTTCATGTCCGAAAGAAAATTTAACGTAGTCTTAATGTCCAAAATCTTCTCAAAGCTGAAAGAAATCTTCTCTTGGAGAAGGAATTTTCCCAGTGAGTTATAGTCTAAGGTTAGCTTCTCATTCTTTTTAAATTACATTAATAACTTTCATTGTTAGGAATCTACTGGGATTTTTTCATTATTATTACTACTTCCCTAGACTCATAGGAGGCCCTAGAAAATGATATAAGTAAACCATGTTGTATCACAGCTGAGGAAAATGAGGCCCACAAAAGCTTCAGTAGCTGGCCCAAGGTCACATAGCAAGTTAAGTCAATGTCCTTTCCAAAATAACACACCGTCAATGTCATAATAATCTTTGCTTGCCACCCAAATGAGTCTTTTTAACAAGTACAGTTAATAATTATAGCATTATGATCTAAACACTCACTCTCAACATCCAGATAAAACAGCTGTAAGAGCAAATATTTTAATAAAGCTTAGGCTGGAAAAGAAGACACTGTAGAGTGAAGGTTAAAAACTCATGCTCTGGGGTCAAACGCCGGGATCCCAGCTGTCCCATCAGCTAAAGGAGCCTCAGCAGGTTCCCTGCATATCTGAGCCTCAGTTTCCATAAGGGTGAAATGTGGATAACAATAGTAATGATGGCATAAGCCTTACTGTGAAGATTAAAAATGGTATCATGGTATAAAGGCCTTCTCACAGTGCCTGGCACATAGAAAGTGCTTGGTGTACTGTAGCCAGTATTGTTGCATCTAATCTTTGACTTAATCAACAAAGTACAGTAATAGGTCCACCCAAGGTTATGCAGGTAGGATTTGATCCTCTCCTCCCGGGGCTGCGACATCTCATGGTACACAAAGACTAGCTGCCACTTATCATTGCTGCATCTTAGGACCCAGGGATGGGGAATATAGTATGTTTGGGGGAAAGGAATCTGGGCTACAAAGATCCTTTGCATAATCTTGCTCATGGGCTAGAATTTAAATCCTGGAGAACTTGAAGGTTAACCCGTTGCAATGAAAGCAAATCAACTCACCCTTCATTTGAACTCTCTGAAGGAGAAAATAGAAAAACACAATGAAAGGTGGACGGAAGATACAGAGTTAGCCAATAAGTTAGTTCTTTGGAGATTCCTCCATCAGCCTCATGGCAATGTTCCCTCCTCACTGGCTTTTCTATAACAGATGAAGGAAGACTATAGAAACCATCCTATGTAATAAAACCCTAATATGCAAATCAACTGAATGGCTGAAAAACCGGTCGCTATGATGAGCACTGACCACCAGGGGGCAGATGCTCAATGCAGGAGCTGCCCCCTGGTGGACAGTGTGCTCCCACAGGGGTAGCACCACTCAGCCAGAAGCCAGGCTCACAGCTGGCGAGCGCAGCTGCGGTGGTGGAGCCTCTCCCGTCTCCACTGCAGGTGGGCGGTAAGGAGCCAGGGTAAGGACCCAGACTGTAAGAGCCCTGGACTGCAAGAGGGATGTCCGCCAACGGTTCCCAGACTGCAAGAGAGCACAGGCTGGGCTGAGGGACCCCCCAAGTGCACAAATTTCATGCACTGGGCCTTTAGTAGAAAAATGTTTCCTTGGAAGAGTTATTCATCTCTTCAAAATTCACAGGGTATGAATAATCCCACTGTAAGAAAAAGCATTAAATGTTTACAACAGATATTTCACATGACTGCTATATTTTCTTGCAGTAAGCATGGCTAGATTTTGAATGTGACACCTTCATGCTCTGGAAATACGATAGATACTGTGGCCTGAGTCTCCCTCATCCCTGCTTTTAAATGTAGCTGTTAAAAACATTTAAGGGTGCATATCAGGAAACACTAATTTTCTACAAGAAACTTTTAATAAATTTTAATTTATAATTCACACTATGTCTCCCAGGTAAATACACTGTCAAACTATTATTCCATCTCTAATGTCCATGAAAAATTATTCAAAGTATACACTCAGAGAACAAAGCAAAGTCATAAACCAGAAACAAGGCATAATTCCATTTTCCTTTGTTATTGGAGTCAACTTCATTTAACAGATTGTCCTTCAATCTCATCTACAGTAACTAGACAGATAAAACGAGGAATGAAGTCCATTAAGTGCTTACTAAACTTGCCTTGTGAGTAAATATCTTCTTAAATCCCCATTTGATAGATGAGTAAAAAGGCACCAAGAATTGAAGTGACATATGCCAAGTCATATAGCAAAGAAAGGGTGGAACCAGGATGTCAGTCTTTCTGTGCCTCTGTCTGTCTGTGTGTTGTCTGCCTGCGTTATGGAAAAGAAAAGACCCTGGAACATAGACATAGTATATTTATTTGACATTTTATTTTATTTTTTTTTTTCTTAATTAAATCTTTATTGTTCAGATTATTACAGGTGTTCCACTTTTTTTCCCCCCATAGCTCCCCTCCACCTGATTCCCCACCCCACCCCATGCCCTTACCCCCCGCCACTGTCTTCATCCATAGGAGTAAGATTTTTGTCCAATCTCTTCCCGCAACCCTCACACTTGCTTCCCCTGAGAATCGTCAGTCCACTCCCTTTCTATGTCCCTGATTCTATTATATTCACCAGTCCATTCTGTTCTTCAGATTTTTTATTCACTTGATTTTTAGATTCACTTGTTGGTAGGTATGTATTTGATGTCATTTTGTTGTTCATAATTTTTATCTTTACCTTTTTCTTCTTCTTCTTCTTCTTAAAGAATACCCTTCAGCATTTCATGTAATCCTGGTTTGGTGGCGATGAACTCCTTTAGCTTTTTCTTGTCTGTGAAGCTCTTTATCTGACCTTCAACTCTGAATGATAGCTTTGCTGGGTAGAGTAATCTTGGTTGTAGGTTCTTGCTGTTCATCACTTTGAATATTTCTTGCCACTCCCTTCTGGCCTGCATAGTTTCTGCCGAGAAATCAGCTGACAGTCTTATGGGTACTCCCTTGTAGGTAATTAACTGTTTTTCTCTTGCTGCTTTTAATATTCTCTCTTTGTCTTTTGCCCTTGGCATTTTAATTATGATGTGTCTTGGTGTGGTCCTCTTTGGGTTCCTCTTGTATGGGGTTCTGTGCGCTTCCTGAACTTGTAAGTCTATTTCTTTCACCAGGCAGGGAAAGTTTTCTGTCATTATTTCTTCTAATAGGTTTTCAATATTTTGCTCTCTCCCTTCTTCTGGCACCCCAAAAATTCGGATGTTGTTTCGCTTAAAGTTGTCCCAGAGGCTCCTTACATTATCTTCATATTTTTGGATTCTTTTTTCTTTTTGTTTTTCTGGTTGGATGTTTTTTGTTTCCACATATTTCAGATCTTTGGTTTGATTCTTGGGGTATGTTGATCTACAGTTGAGTTTCTGTATATTCTTTATTTCAGACAGTGTATGCTTCATTTCTGACTGGTCCTTTTCCATTTTTTTGGCATTCTCATTAAGGTCCTTGAAGGTCTCACTAAGCTCCTCAGAAGTGTCATCAAGTTTCTCGGCAGTTTTTAGAAGATTCTTGAGTAACCTTATAAATGTGATTCTGAACTCTATGTCATCCAGTAGTTTGCTTTCCTCCGTTTCTTTCATTCGTGACATGTTTCTTTGTTTCTGCATTTTGGCTTCTTCCCTGTGTTGATGGAGTGGCTTTGTGTGGTAGGTGACCTATAGGGGGCAGTAGCTCAGCCTCCCCAATCACCTGATGTGGATGCTCTTGGTACACCCCTTTGTGGGCTGAGTGCAAAGTCTTGGTGTAGTTAAGCCTGAATTGCTGTTGGTACGCTGGGAGGAATTGACCTCCAGGCCAATTAGCTGTGAGCACTCCCTGTGTCTATAATGGAAGAAGTGCTAGAGCAAGATGGCGGCATAGGTAAACACCTAAACTGCTGCCTCCGACAACAATTTAAACTGCAACTAAAAGATAAAACGTCTATCACCCAGAACCACGGGAAAGCTGGCTGAGTGGAAGTTCTACAACTAGAAGGAAAGAGAAAAGAGCATTGAGACGTGCACGAGCGCTGAAAAGCTGAGGTACAGAGGCGCGGGATCCGGGCTGGCGGCGGGCGACTGGGTGCTTTGCTTTTTTCAACCCCAACGGAGACAAGCCCCCGATTACTCTGAAATCCAGTCTCTGGGGAGACGCGGGGGACCCAAACTCCTACGGGGAGAAGCTGGACTGTCTGCCAGTGAGAGTGGCTTGCTAGCAGAGCTGCGCGCAGGAATAATTGTTTACGGCACTGGGGCACAGGATTCCAGGACACGGTCGGGACACAGAGCGGGCTTACTAGCAGCCATTGCTGTTTGCCACGCCCTAACCTAGTGACGCCCTGAGACCCCGCCCCACACAACCTACAAACCCACCCAAGCTCCAAGCAGCTCAATTAGCATAAGAAAGCCTGCCCTATTGCAGCTTAACCTAGAAAACTTGCAGCCCGGGTCAGACAGCTCCAAAACCTCCAAACCCCAAGCAAAGAGGAGAAAACTGCAGCTCTCACTGTAGCTCCTGCTGAGTGGCCTCAGACAGTAGCTGACCTGCACCCCATTGGAGATCCAGAAGCCAGTGTACCTAGTGGTCAGTGTGAGACACCAGATTTCAACTCCTCACATCCATAAGTGACACATTCAAGAGGCAGACTCAGTGAGCACCAAAGCCCCACTGAAACAAGTCCTGCCCCATAAGCGTGTCTTCAGCGCAGCACTTCTTCCATTATTTGACATTTTAAAATGGGGAAAATATCAGTCTCTGACAACACTGTGTTTTCCTTTCTCCTTTCCCTCCAATCCCCCCATCGAGCCTACTTCCTCATCAGCTTTTAACCAGTGGAAGTCTCTGGGCTGTCAGAACTCCAGAACACTGACAGCCTGGGCAAGACCTGGCTTCCAAATCCTAGTTAATACGGGAAATGCAGTAGGAGGGAGGGAGGAAAGTAAAGTCCATTGATAAGCACAAATCGTGTGCATAAATTAATTTTGTCAGCCTAGTGACTTTTTAAAACATTAGGTTTTTATATATTTTCCTTATTGGTCATATGAATCAAATCCCACAACATGTAAAAGTGTTTCAGGTTTTTTTTAATAATGTTATTTAATTTAAAATAATTAATATCAAACTAATGGCAATAAAAGGTACAAATGGAATCATATTATTAATTTAAAACAATGGGATCTAGTGTTAAAAATGACTTAGCTTCATGTGGCTTAATAGTTTGAAGGTTTGATTGTACAGCCTTTTTAAATTTTTAATTAATTGACTTTATTTTTTAGAGCAGTTTTCAGTTCACTAAAAAATGGAGGGGAAGTACAGAGAATTCCACATTCCCCTTCCTCCTTCCCCACATGCATACATAGTTTCTATTCTTAACATCTTGCTACACTATAGTTATGTTTGGTGTTACTAGTATATACTTACCACAGCACAGTATTTTTGTTAAAAATGTTTGTTATAAATGATCAATAAATATTGATACAATATTATTAACTGAAATCCATAGTGTAACATTAGGGTTCACTCTGTGTTGTAGGGTCTATGGATTTTGATAAATATAGAATGACTTGTAGCCTTCATTAATTACAGTATCATACAGAGTAGTTTCACAGCCCTAAAATCCCCTTGTTTTGAAACTATTCTTTCCTGCCAAGTCCCAGCTCCTGGCAACCACAGATTTTTTACTGTCTCCATAGTTTTGCCTTTTCTAGAATGTCATATGGTTGAAGTCATATAGTATGTAGTTATTTCACACTGGCTTCTTTCACTTAGCAATGTGCATCTAGGGTTCCTCTGTGTTTTTCCGTGGCTTGATAGCTCTTTTTTTATTATTTTATTTTATTGTTTAAAGTATTACACATAGTAGTACATATATCTCCTTTTTTTTCCCATTGACCTTTCCCCAGCCTCCCCTACCCTCTGTCACATGCCCTCATCCCACCACCCTCCCCCCCAGTGTTTGTGTCCATTGGTTGTGCTTATATGCATGCATACAAGTCCTTCGGTTGATCTCTTCCCCCCCCCCCCGCCCCTACACTCCCCAAACTTCCCGCTGTAATTTGACAGTCTGTTCAATGCTTTACTGCCTCTGTATCTATCTTTTTGTTCATCAGGTTATAATGTTCTTTATTTTCCATAAATGAGTGAGATCATGTGGTATTTTTCTTTCATTGCCTGGCTTATTTCACTTAACATAATGCTCTCCAGTTCCATCCATGCTGCTGCAATGCTAAGAATCCCTTCTTTTTTATAGCAACATAGTACTCCATTGTGTAGATGTACCATAGTTTTCTAATCCACTCATCTGCTAATGGGCATTTAGGCTGTTTCCAAATCTGAGCTATGGTGAATTGTGCTGCTATGAACATAGGGGTGCATATATCCTTTCTGATTCGTGTTTCTAGTTTCTTGGGATATATTCCTAGAAGTGGGATTACTGAGTCAAATGGGAGTTTCATTTTTAGTTTTTTGAGGAAACTCCATACTGTTCTTCACAGTGGCTGCACCAGTCTGCATTTCCACCAGCAGTGCACGAGGGTTCCTTTTTCTCCACATCTTGGCCAGCACATGTCATTTGTTGATTTGTTGATGATTGCCATTCTGACAGTGTGAGATGGTAATGCATTGTCGTTTTGATTTGCATCTCTCGGATAATTAGTGACTTTGAGCATGTTTTCATGTGTCTCTTGGCCTTCCTTTTGTCTTCTTTCAAAAAGTATCTATGTAGGTCCATTGCCCATTTTTTATTGGATAATTTATCTTCCTTTTATTACGTTTTATGAGTTCCCTGTAAATGTTGGAGATTAAACCTTTATCAGTGATAACATTTGCAAATATGTTCTCCCATACAATGGGATTTCTTGTTGTTTTGTTGATGGTTTCTTTTGCTGTGCAAAAGCTTTTTATTTTGATGTAGTCCCATTTGTTTATTTTCTCTTTAGTTTCCATTGCCCTAGGAGCAGTGTCAGTGAAGAAATTTGCTTCAGCATATGTCTGAGATTTCGCTGCCTGTGGATTCCTCTAGTATTTTTATGGTTTCCTGTCTTATGTTTAAGTCCTGTATCCATTTTGAGTTTATTTTTGTGTATGGTGTAAATTGGTGATCTATTTTCATTTTTTGCATGTATCTGTCCAATTTTCCCAACACCATTTATTGAAGAGACTGTCTTGACTCCATTGTATGTTCATGCCTCCTTTGTCAAATATTAATTGAGCAAAGTGGTTTGGGTTGATATCTGGGTTCTCTATTCTGTTCCATTGGTCTATATGTCTGTTCCTGTGCCAGTACCAGGCTGTTTTGAGGACAGTGGTATTGTAATACAGATTGATATCTGGTATTGAGATCCCACCTACGTTGTGTTCTTCTTTCTCAGGATTGCTGTGGCTATTCAGGGTCTTTTTTTTATTCCAGATGAATTTTTGGAGAATTCTTTCTAGGTCTGTGAAATATGCCGTTGGTATTCTAATGGGGAGTGCATTGAATCTATAGATTGCTTTGGGTAGTGTGGACATTTTAATGATGTTGATTCTCCCAATCCATGAACATGGTATGTTCTTCCATCTGTTTACGTCTTCCTCTATCTCTTTTTTCAGTGTCCTGTAGTTTTCTGAGTAGAGGTCTTTTACCTCCTTAGTTAAGTTTATTCCTAGGTAACTTAAATTTTTTGGTGCGATGGTAAATAGGATTGCTTTTTTAGTCTCCCTGTAAATTCACTATTGGTGTATAGAAATGCCATAGATTTCTTGGCGTTAATTTTGTATCCTGCTACATTGCTGAATTCATTTATTAAGTCTGTTAGTTTTTTGATGGAGTCTTTCAGGTTTTTTATGTACAATATCATATCATCTGCAAATAAGGACAGCTTTACTTCTTCTTTTCCAATTTGGACGCCTTTTATTTCTTCTTCTTGTCTAATTTCAATGGCCAATACTTCCAGTACTATGTCAAACAGGACTGGTGAGAGTGGGCATCCCTGTCTTGTTCCTGTTCTTAAGGGAAATGGTTTTAGTTTTTGCCCATTGAGTATGATGTTGGCTGTGGGCTTGTCATATATCGCTTTTATTACGTTCAGGTATGATCCTTCTATTCCCACCTTGCTGAGAGTTTTTATCAAAAATGGGTGTTGGATTTTGTCAAATGCTTTTTCTGCATCAATTGATATGACTATGTAGTTTTTTATCTCTCAATTTGTTTATGTGATGTATCTCATTTATTGATTTGTGGGTATTGTACCATCCTTGCATTCCTGGGATAAATCCTACTTGGTCATGGTGTATGACCTTTCTGATGTACTGCTGGATCTGATTTGCTAGAATTTTGTTGAGGATTTTAGTATCTATGTTCATGAAGGATATTGGCCTGTAATTGTCTTTGTGTTATCTTTATCTGGTTTCACTATTTTGGTGATGCTGGCTTCATAGAATGAGCTTGGAAGTGTTCCTTCCTCTTGAATTTTTTGGAATAGTCTGAGGAGGATAGGTTTAAGTTCTTCCTTGAATGTTTGGTAAAACTCCCCTGTGAAGCTATCTGGCCCTGAGCTTTTGTTTGCTGGAAGCTTTTTGATGACTGCTTCAATTTCTTCCATAGTTATTGGCCTATTGAGATGTTTAGATTCTTCCTGATTGAGTTTTGGAATGTTGTATTTTTCTAGGAATATGTCCATTTCCTCCAGGTTGTCCAGTTTGTTGGAATAGAATTGTTCATAGTATTTTTTAACAATCCTTTGTATTTCGTGAGGTCTGTTGTTATTTCTCCTCTTTCATTTCTGATTTTGTTTATTTGGGTCCTCTCTGCTTCTTGGTGAACCTAGCTAGAGGTTCATCAATCTTGTTTATCCTTTCAAAGAACCAGCTCTTGGTTTTGTTGATCTTTATTATTTCCTTCCTTCTGCTTACACTGGGCTTTTCTTGTTGCTCTCTTTCTAACTCTTAGAGTTGTAGGGTTAGGTAATTTATTACCATTGTTTCTTGTTTTTTGCAGTAAGGCTTGTAGAGCTATGAACTTCCCTCTCAAGACTGCTTTCACTGTGTCCCATAGATTTTGGATTGTTGTGTTTTCATTGTCATTTGTTGCCATGATGTTTTTTATTTCTTCCTTGATCTCTCTGGTAACCCAGTCAATGTTTAATAGCATGTTATTTAGTCTCCATGTGTTTGATTTTTTGGGGGATTGTTTTTATTGTACTTGATTTCCAGTTTTATGCCATTGTGATCTGAGAAGATGCTTGATATGATTTCTATCTTCTTGAATTTGAAGAGACTTTGCCTGTGACCCAATATATGGTCTATCTTTGAAAATGACCCATGTGCACTTGAGAAGAATGTATATTCTGTGGCTTTGGAGTGAAATGTTCTGAAGATGTCAATTCCATCTGATCTAGTGAGTAATTTAAGATTGATTTTTTTGCTGATTTTTTGTTTAGAAGATTTGTCCAATGGTGATAGTGGGCTATTAAAGTCCCCTACTATGGTTGTATTGCTGTAAATCTCTCCCTTGATATCCTCCAGAAAATTTTTTATGTATTTGGGTGCTCCTATATTTGGTGTATATATGTTTACCAGAGTTATTTCTTCTTGTTGGATTGCTCCCTTTAGTATTATGAAGTGGCCTTCCTTATCTCTTTTTATGTCCTTCACTTTGAAATCTAATTTGTCAGATATAAGCATTGCCACCCCAGCTTTTGTTTTTTCATTTCCATTTGCCTGAAAAAACTTTTTCCATCCCTTCCCTATCAGTCTGCGTGTGTCTTTTTCTCTGAGGTGGGTTTCCTATAGACAGAAGATATATGGGTCATGTTTTCTTATCCACTCAATTACCCTATGTTTTTTGATTGAGGCATTTAATCCATTTACATTTAAAGTTATTATTGATAGGTACTTGTTTGTCACCATTTTTGTTCTTTATGCCTGTGTTCCTTCTTCCCTTCCTATTTCTTCTTTGTACAGCAGACCCTTTAGCATTTCTTGCATTGCTGGTTTGGTGGTGATAAACTCCCTTAGTTCTTTTTTGTATGTGAAGCTCCTGATTTCCCCCTCAATTTTGATTGATAGCCTTGCTGGGTACAGTATTCTTGGATTCAGACCCTTCCTTTGCATGACTTTGTATATTTAATTCCATTCCCTTCTTGCCTGATGTGTTTCTGTTGAGAAATCAGTCGCTTGTCTGATGGGGGATCCTTTGTAGGTAACTTTCTGCCACTTTTAAGATTCTTACTTTGTTGTTGGTGTTTGCCAATTTAATTATAATGTGCCTTGGCATCAGTCTTTTGGGGTTCATCTTGTTTGGGACTCTGTGAGCTTCTTGGATTTGTGTGAGTTTTTTCTTCCCTATATCAGGGAAGTTTTCTGTCATTATTTCTTCAAACAGGTTTTCTATTCCTTGCTCAGTTTCCTCTCCTTCTGGCACCCCAGATGTTGTTTCGTTTTGTGTTGTCCCAAAGTTCCCTTAGGCTCTCCTCCTGCTTTTTAATTTTTTTTTTTTCTAGAAGCTGCTCTGCTTGGGTATTTTTTCCTACCTTGTCTTCTAGCTCACTGATGTGGTTCTCTGCTTCTTCTAGTCTACTGTTGATGCTTTCTATTGAGCTCTTTATAGCAGCAATGTCATTTTTCATTTCTTCTTGGTTCTTCTTCATTTCCTCTTGGTTCTTATACATATTGTTGAATTTGTCTTCCATTCTTTTCATCCACCTTATGACCATTTCTCTGAATTATTTCTCTGACAGGTTACTTGCCTCCATTTCGTTTACTTCCTTTTCTGGTGATGCCTCCTTTTCTTCCATATGCGGGTTGTTTCTTTGTCTCCCCATGTTCTCTCTTCTCCAGATGTCTGCTTATGTATTTCTCTCTCTCCTGCGTTGACTTTAAAGGCACAAAATACAACACAACAAGACACAATGCATTGAACACAAATGTATTCACAATACTAATAACCCCAAATAAAGGTGAGCACCAGGGAAAAGAAAATTAGGGGATAAGAAAGAAAGAAGAAGAAGAGGAGAGAGAGAGAGAGAGAGAGAGAGAGAGAGAGAGAGAGAGAGAGAGAGAGAGAAAGAAAGAAAGAGAGAAAGGAGTGCTAAAATAAAATTGGGAAAAGGAAATAAAAGTAAAAGAGAAAAGAAAGAGAATAAAAAAGAAGAGGGAAAGAACTATTTATATGGGGAGAAAACTCCAATAGAACAGGCACTAATCCCAACAAATGCCAGAAACAAATTCCTAGAGATGAATGCACACTACAAACAACAACTAATATTGAGCAAGGCGAGGGAAAACAGAAGCAAAAATCAAACAAAAACAAAAAAAAGAAAAAGAAAAACAATCTCACAAATAAGCATAAAAAAACAATATAATCAACAATCAAGCAAACGACAACAAATGGACAGAAATAAAATTTGGATAATGAAGAAAGAGAAGAGAGAGGTTTGTATGGACTTAGATCAGGGGATTGGAAATTAGACATATAAGTAGGGTGAAATTTTAACAGGGGTAAAAAGAAGGAATAGGGGAAATCTAAAGCAGGAATAGGGTAAGAGAAACAGGACAACAAAAGGTGAAAAGTGAGGAAGAGAGTGTTGGCATAAAGGTAAAGTTGAGATAGAGTAAAATGATCCTAAAGGAAAGATGAAAATAGAATGTAGAACATTAATCCCAAAATAAAATAAAGAAAATAAAATGGCACTTTTAAAAAAAGGTAAAATAGTAGTAGTAGTAATACTGATTAAAAAATAAAAATATAATAATTAAAAAGGTAAAATCAAGTGAGGAAAAAATAAAAAAATTAATTTCTTTGGTAAAAGATGAAAAAAATAAAAATAAAAATGTTCAGTAGTGAAGTTCCCTGCATTCCACTGCTCCTCAGTGTTGTTTGCCAGTCCTGATTTTCAAGCAGGCAGTACTTCTTTGTTTCTTATACTCCTTTATTTGTGTTTTCACAAGAGTCAATTTGTGATTCAACCCCTGGGTGGCAGTGTTTCTGAATTGACCTCCGGGTCTATAGGTCCTCTCTAGCTAGTGTTTAGATTTTGTTTTCCCTGTCATACTTAATACTGGTTTTGGGGGGAATAGGCTGCCCCAGAGCTGCTTCTCTGATCATTATTCCCTGCTCTGATACCCAGGTTCCACAAAAACAACTTTCCCCTGCAGTCTCTTAGAGTGTCCCCAATTGGGGGATCCTATGTATTGGGC
Source organism: Corynorhinus townsendii (assembly GCA_026230045.1). Lineage (NCBI taxonomy): Eukaryota > Metazoa > Chordata > Mammalia > Chiroptera > Vespertilionidae > Corynorhinus > Corynorhinus townsendii. Next base: position 137,617,910 of record JAPDVU010000004.1, read on the forward strand.
AAAATTAAAGCAAGGATTTAAAGAGGGGAAAGAAAAGAGAGAAAAGAGCCAGAGTAAGTGCACGAACTCCAGCGCTGCGGCGCAAGTCTGTGCAGTCTTTTCCCCCCCTTGGGTCTAAGCAGCCGGCACACTGTTAAATTTGGGGGGCTGCCCTTTTGCGCCCAGTTCAGCTATGGGTTGCTTTTTAGAGTTCCCTTCTGTTAGCAATTCTGCTGACCCCCTTTCTTATTCGCAGATCACGCCAGCCCCAAAGGCCACAGATTTTTCTGGGCACAGACTTCCCCACATCCTCCAACTCCCACCGTGCACTTTTCTGGCCGCAGACTTCCCTGGATCCTCCAGCTCCCACTGTCCACGTTTCTCTCTCCTGCCCGGACCACAGACCTCACCTTATCCCAGGCGAAATCTGACCTTTCCGTGAGGAGGCACAGAGCTCCTCCGAATCTGCATACTCGCGCCACTTAGGGACCAGTGTTCCTGGGTTCGCAGCATTTCGCTGGGTGCAGTTGTAAATTCCTGGGATTTTCAGGCTTCCGACAACATCCACTCTCCCCTTCAAGATGGCGTGGTCTCCGTTGGAGCCGGTTGCTCCAGGAGGGATCCCAGCAGCAGTGGAGGCTGCCCAGTCAGGGAAACCCTGTCCGGCAATCCCCCACAGTCCTCTGGAGTATAGCTGTCCCTCAACTCACAAACAAACACTCCCCGTGGGACCACACACATTCCCTTCGTTCTCTCACTCACGCACTATCTTGCAGTCTGCCTTCCTGTCGGCAGCCATCTTCCCATCTCTGGGAGGTCTTTAGCTCTCTTTTTTTAATTTTTATTGCTGGATAATATTGCAGTAGGAGGGAAGGTTAAAAGGTATGAGTACCTCATATTTTGCTGAGGGGAAAAAATCAAAAAGCTAAATTTGAACTGCCATTATAGAAAAAAGGTAGAAGTCATGAAGGAAACAGCCATTCAACATCTCATTTGAAGTCCAAGATGGGTTCAAGCTGATGGATTTTAATGAATGAAACCTGCCCCTGATTAAAAATGTGTTTGTAATGATACATTTAGATGCTACAGTTACAGTGGGTAGCAGGTTGAAACCATTAGCACAGCTTAGGTGACAAAGAATTGGTTCAAAAAAAAGAAAAAGGGAAGTTTATTGCCTTAAGCCTATGGAAGGGGGAAGATGGTGGTCATCAAGTTCATGTATGTTGCTGGTATGTTAGTCACTGGCTCTACTTGTTGAGAATAATCACTGTGGAGGTGCTACCTCATCTGAGGATGAGCCAGGTTGGATGGCAGAGGACATGACAGGGCACTCCAACCACCACCTGCAGGCCAAACACTTCATGCCAGACCAGAGAAAACAACATGGCTGCTTTTCCATCCCTCCCTCTGTCCACAACATCTAGTACTCGTGACCATGTCTGCACTAGGGTTTCCTCTTTGGTTGATGCAAACCACATAACAGACAGAACATACTCAGCTGACAAGTAGCAGATGGCTATAAATGCCTGAGCGATCGACACTGGCAAATTTTCTTTTTCCTTGCATAACATTTCTCCCAAATTCCGGTGTGGATAGAAATTTTTTGATGGAGCACAGTTGTAAGACCACCATGATTGACAAAAATACTTGAGATAGTGATGAAAATGCACCTAACTGAACTTGAATGCATGTTCTATGACCTGATTTTTTTTTCATAACTCTTCCCCACCCTCTCAGTACACACACACACACACACACACACACACACACACACACAATCATGGGCTTGCACAAACACAAACCTACCTTTAACATGCCAGTGTTTGTCTGTGACATTGAAGGCAGTATTGGATGGAGAGGGAGTAATTAGATAGGACATGGTTTGACTTACAAATCAACTGCCTAACTCACATGATGACTTCTGGTATGTGTCTATGTGTTTGAGTTCTAGAGGCTTAATTAATGGTAATGGGTGTAATGAACTGGGTACAATAGGTAGTCAAAGCCACTCAGCAAACTGAGAATAGGAAAGGAAATGGGTCCTGGTCAGATGGCTCAGTTGGTTGGAGCATTGTCCCATACATCAAAAGGTTGGGGGTTTGATTCCCCCAGGTCAGGGCACATGCCTAGGGTGTAGTTTGATTCCTGATAGGGTTGCATACGGGAGGCAATCAATTTATGTTTCTCTCTCCCTCTCTCTCTAAAAATCAATGAAAACATATCCTCGGGTGAGGATTTAAAAAAAAGGAAATGGGTTAGGAATTGGCCGTGACCAATCTCAGAAATGCTTGAGATAGAGTCCTGCAGATTTCATCTAAAAGTATAAAGCATTACTGGCAAGATAGAGGCTTTCCCTCTCACAGTCTCCATCCTCTTGTACCTGATACATTTTTCCAAACACCTCAAGGCAGCCTAAAGGCTGTGAAAGAGGAGATGTAATGGCTCAAAGTGAGTGTGTTGACATTTAGAGCTCACCACTCTTTGAAGTTTCAGGTTCAGGGTCTAAGCCCCTTTCGTACAGACAGGGAAGGAGCAGAAAGTAGTTCTCACTATTCTAAGCTAGGCTGTGCCTCAGTCACCTAAGCGCTATAAACAGGCCCATCATCCATGCCCTATCTCTGTTCTCAGAAGGCACCCTGGCATCCTTCTCTGCAAAAAGGCATAAAAATTATTTTTAAGTCAAAAGACATTATTTTTTTATTCACTCATTCAAAATCTACTTGTTAATCATATATACAATTCAATATTAGTAAGCTTCCATATAGGTTACCTCAAAATAATAAAGCATTAGTACTTTCACCTATAGTTAACCTAGGAAAATGAGCTCACTCTCCAGTTACCTGTGTTGGTAGACAATAGAACTCTTGTAATAATTTTGAATTAATTTAAAATTGAAGAATTCTATACACATCTATCATCCTTCCCTTTACAGATGTGAAGAAGCAAGTCTTTCTGTCACTTAAAAACAGTTGAGGCATAAAAACATAAAAGATGCCATAACAGTTTCATTCTTCATTTGGGTCCTGAACTTGGGAAAGGCAACATCAAAAATAGTTATTAGAGAAGATAAGACATAAGTTATAAGTATCTAAAGATAAGATGTAATAACTTGATGAACAAAAATAGATCCAGAGACAAATGGCAGGGGATGTGGGGAGGTTAGAGTGCAACCAAAGGACTTGAATGCATGCATATTAGCAAAACCAATGGACACAGACACTGGGATGGTGGGGGCTTGCCCGGGGTGGGAATGGTTGGGAGAGGTCAATTAGGGAAAAAGGAGACATATGTAAAACTTAAGACAATAAAATAAATTTAAAAATAGGACCATAGGCTTTGTAAGGCTATTTCTAAAAGTCTCTTTATAAAAACTGTATGAAACACTACATTCTAATAAACATTTATTAAATTGTTCCCCCAAGAAAACAAGATATGTTACAGGCAATTGTACAGAAAGAACACCATAAAATAACAACAACGGTTATAAACTTTTTTTCAAATTTAAAGAAACTTTTCAAATATGATTTAAGAATATTTGAAAAAGACTTAACAGATGGTGTTGGTGACATCAAGGAGCTTCTGTGTCTTTGGGCACAGAATCATTTAATCATTTCACAGATAAAAGACCCATATTACTCCTTTGTACATTGTTCATGTAACATTCTGTAGCATATGATGTCTTAGTATACATATCTATATATATAAAAGCCTAAGCAACCAGTCAACCGGTCACTATGATATGCACTGACCACCCGAGGGCAGAAGCTCAATGCAAGAGCTGCCCCCTGGTGGTCAGTGCACTCCCACAGCGGGAGCACTGCTCAGCTAACCAACAGGCGCCAGACTCCACACTCACAGCTGGCGAGCACCGCTGTGGTGGCGCAAGCCTCTCCTGATTGGGACTGACGGGGCGCAAGAAGGGTCAGGATGACCAGGAGCGGTGCAGCACCTGGCATGGGCTTGGGCTCCTCCCCAACCACCTGCCACAGCCTGATCCCCACAGGCCACACCAAGGGACCCCACCAGTGCACAAATCCATACATGAGGCCTCTAGTTTATCCTATCTAATAAAGAGGGAATATGCTAATTGACTGTCACACCCTCACAAAGATGGCAGTGCCAATGGCCAATAAGGAGGGAATATGCTAATTGACTGTCACATCCTCAAAGATGGTGGCGCCCACAGCCACAAGATGGCAGTGCCCAGTCCCCTCAGCCCCACTGGGGCAGCAGGCATGCAGCATGGCTGGGCCCACCCCCAGGTGGGTCGGCCGCTCCACGCACCTGCCTCCAGAGTCCCCCAGTCCCCTCAGCCCCCCACCTGCCCAGGGACAGCCCAAAGTGCAGACAAGCCTCGATGTTGGCTGCCCAGCTGCCCAGGGCTGGCCCAAGGCTCAGGTAACCAGGGCCAGCCAAGGCTTGCGCTGCCAGCAGTGGCAGCAGCAGAGGTGATGGGGGCATCACCTTCCCATGATTGCTGGGTTGCCTCCCACCCCTGAGGGCTCCCGGACTGTGAATTTTCATGCACCAGGCCTCTAGTGTATAATAATGTATGTGTAGTTAGGCACATATAGATAGCTTTGAAATATTCTTTATCCATTTATTAAACTGTATGTATTGTATTGACATTATTATCTTAATTAACTATAAAAAAATTAAATAAGCAAAAATCAAATCCATTATATCATATCTATTCTTATTTAATTTATTTATTATATCTACACCCTGGCCAGGTGACTCAGTTGGTTGGAACATTGTCTTGTGCACCAAAAGGTTGTGGGTTCAATCCAGTCAGGGTGCATACAGGAAGGCAGCTGATGAATGTTTCTCTCTCACATCAATGTTTCTCTCTCTCTTTATCTCTCTTCTCTCTTTCTCTCTCTCTCTCTCCTTTCCCCTCTCTCTAAAATCAATAGCATGTCCTCAGGTGAGGATTAAAAATTATTATTATCATATCTAGTATCCAGCCTTCTGTATTATCATATCTAATCAATGCAACTAACTTTTCTTCAGATAAGAGAAGAGAACAGGAAAAAAAGAATTGCTTAGCAATTTCTTCATTTTATGAACACCAATTTCATATCACTTTGGGAAATTTGAGGTGCCAAAGTAAATATATATTTAAAAACATTTGCAAGAGGAATCCAAGATGGCGGTGTAGGTAAACAACTAAACTGCTGCCTCGCACAACAATTTCAAAACTACAACTAAAAGACAAAACGTCTATCACCCAGAACCATGGGAAAGCTGGCTGAGTGGAAGTTCTACAACTAGAAGGAAAGAGAAAAGAGCATTGAGATGTGCACGAGTGCTGAAAAGCTGAGGTTCGGAGGCACGTGATCCGAGCTGGCAGCAGGCATTGCTTTTTTCAACCTGAAGGGAGACAAGCCCCCGATTACTCTGAAATCCAGTCTCTGGGGAGACACAGGGGACCCAAACTCCTACGGGGAGAAGCTGGACTGTCTGCCAGTGAAGGTGGCTTGCTTGCAGAGCTGCGCACAGGAATAATTGTTTACTCGCGGATGCCGTCAGAGACGCAGAGCCGGCTAACTAGAAGCCATTGCTGTTTGCCACACCCTAGCCTAGTGACACCCTGAGACCCCGCCCTGCACAACCTACAAACCCACCCAAGCTCCAAGCAGCAGTTTTAGCATAAGAAAGGCCTTCCCTGTTGCAGCTTAACCTAGCAAACTTGCAGCCCGGGTCAGACAGCTCCAAAACCTCCAAACCCCAAGCAAAGAGGAGAAAAACTGTAGCTCTCACTATAGCTCCTGCTGGATGGCCTCAGACAGTAGCTGACCTGCACCCCATTGGAGATCCAGAAGCCAGTGTACCTAGTGGTCAGTGTGAGACACCAGATTTCAACTCCTCACATCCATAAGTGACACATTCAAGAGGCAGACTCAGTGAGCACCAAAGCCCCACTGAAACAAGTCCTGCCCCATAAGTGTGTCTTCAGCACAGCAGTTCTTCCATTATAGACACAGCGAGTGCTCACAGCTAATTGGCCTGGAGGTCAATTCCTCCCAGTGTACCAACAGCAATTAAGGCTTTACTACACCAAGACTTTGCACTCAGCCCACAAAGGGGTGTACCAAGAGCGTCCACATCAGGTGATTGGGGAGGCTGAGCTACTGCCCCCTATAGATCACCTACCACACAAAGCTACTCCATCAACACAGGGAAGGAGCCAAAATGTGGAGACAAAGAAACATGTCACAAATGAAAGAAACAGAGGAAAGCAAACTACTGGATGACATAGAGTTCAGAACCACATTTATAAGGTTACTCAAGAATCTTCTTAAAACCGCTGAGAAACTTGATGAGACCTTTAAGGATATTAATTAGAATGGCAAAAAAATGGAAAAGAATCAGTCAGAAATGAAGCATACACTGTCTGAAATAAAGAATATACAGAAACTCAACTGTAGATCAACATACCCCAAGAATCAAACCAAAGATCTGAAATATGTGGAAACAAAAAACATCCAACCAGAAAAACAAAAAGAAAAAAGAATCCAAAAATATGAAGATAGTGTAAGGAGCCTCTGGGACAACTTTAAGCAAACCAACATCCAAATTTTTGGAGTGCCAGAAGAAGGGAGAGAGCAAAATATTGAAAACCTATTAGAAGAAATAATGACAGAAAACTTTCCCTACCTGGTGAAAGAAATAGACTTACAAGTTCAGGAAGCGCACAGAACCCCATACAAGAGGAATCCAAAGAGGACCACACCAAGACACATCATAATTAAAACGCCAAGGGCAAAAGACAAAGAGAGAATATTAAAAGCAGCAAGAGAAAAACAGTTAATTACCTACAAGGGAGTACCCATACGACTGTCAGCTGATTTCTCAACAGAAACTATGCAGGCCAGAAGGGAGTGGCAAGAAATATTCAAAGTGATGAACAGCAAGAACCTACAACCAAGATTACTCTACCCAGCAAAGCTATCATTCAGAGTTGAAGGTCAGATAAAGAGCTTCACAGACAAGGAAAAGCTAAAGGTGTTCATCGCCACCAAACCAGGATTACATGAAATGCTGAAGGGTATCCTTTAAGAAGAGGAAGAAGAAGAAAAAGGTAAAGATAAAAATTATGAACAACAAAATGACATCAAATACATACCTACCAACAAGTGAATCTAAAAATCAAGTGAATGAAAAATCTGAAGAACAGAATGGACTGGTGAATATAATAGAATCAGGGACATAGAAAGGGAGTGGACTGACGATTCTCAGGGGAAGCAGGTGTGAGGGGAGCGGGAAGAGATTGGACAAAAATCTTACTCCTATGGATGAAGACAGTGGCGGGGTGTAAGGGCATGGGGTGGGGTGGGGAATCAGGTGGAGGAGAGCTATGGGAGGGGGGGGGAAAGAGGAACACCTGTAATAATCTGAACAATAAAGATTTATTTAAAAAAATAATAATAAAATAAAATAAAAATAAAAACATTTGCATCTTTTGTTAATCTGTTGCCAGTCTAAAAATAAGGGTAAATTAAAATCTTATTTAGTTACCAGCATTTATATTGTATCTCTTTCATTCAAATAAATTGTTTAAGTGTCAAAGATTATATATTAATTAAACCATTTTTTAAGGCCTTCAAATTAATTAAGGATTGAGGAATTACAATTTTTGCTAATGTAATTAAACATTTAAAAAATCCATTATTACCTTTTCATTTAAATGCTATGAAAACAAGTATGTGTTTAACTTAAATGATGATTTATTTAACTCATAAAAATAATATAGGAAATTTAGGAACTCTAAGTTTTAAGAAATTTAACCTTGATCTTGGACAAACCAAATCATCATGCTGATATTTTTATATGGGAAACTGCCTTTTAAACACTACATCATGCTCAAGGCTCTTCTTTTATCTTGGAATAAGGCCTTTTCTTCTTATCTGGTAACTATGGTTACAAAAGCTATTTTGTAAATACAGTTTTCAGTGTCCACAGAAGAAACACAGTTTAATTTTTTTTTATCTTTTAGATTTTTTGACAGTTAATCTGGAATAGAAATTTTTAAAGTACACACATAATCACAGGAAGATTATTTTAATCAATTCTTTTTAAAGTTTCCCAAGAGAGAGGAGTGGAAAAAAGAAGTGAGAGGAGCAACCCTCCGACACTTATGAAATTATCACTGGAAAAAACAAATATACTTCTGCAAAAGAAGGGGATAAAAGTTTAGATTCGGGAAAACCCATTTTGATATATGTATATACACATATTACAGCTGGGGGAAGACAGGGAGGGAGGGAGGGACGGAGGGAGGGAGGGGCTCCTAAAATGGAAAGCCCTTAACAAAATATTGGAGCTCAGTTCAGCATGAACTTCCTCCTAGCCATGGGCAGTGAGGTCCTTCAAACAGCTAGAGACACTGAGGGTCTCATATGCCCCCTACAGTGAACGAGTTGAGGGTTGCTGTCCAAGGCATTAAGGCTCTCAGATGAATATTAATGCACCTCCAATGGTGGATACATTCCAGCCACTGACCTCCAGGAGCCCCACTGTACTAGAACAAATGGGTGTTTATTGCCCTCTTGCTGCAGGGCAGGTAGCACACCTGGAGAACTGGGGGGCATCTTAGAGGTGCTGGAAGAACTTTTTCTCACACCTGGGTTTCTGTTAGGTGGTTTGGGGAAGTGGTCAAAGAAGCAGGAGTTTGCTCTGGATTGGATGCTGTCGGGAAGCAGGGGTAATTCTGTAATCTGATGTCCTAATTTCTTATCTGAAATGTAATAGGAACCAAGCAGGGCTAAAGGTATAGTTGACAAAAATTTTTTAAAAATAAAAATGGAGCCATTACTGGCATTAAGAAGGAAAGGGATATGCTTGTTTATTTTTGTGATTTGTATATTTCTTTTGTCTGTGCTGAGACATGGCTATGTTGTGACCTCATCTTTGCCTCACCCTGTCAAGGTCACAGAGTGACCTTGCCTGGTATGTTCTGTGAAATGGTTTGTGTTCAATGGAACTCTGTGACCTGACCCTGAGTGCCCAGGCAGGTGTCAGCTGTCCAGAGCTGCTTTTTTCTTCCTCATTGGAGATCAAGGAGGGGAGGTAGACACAGAATGACCAAAGAAAAATTAAGCAAATTAAAGTCACAAACAGAAAATTAAACAAATGAAAAACATTTTTAAAACTCCAGGAAAAACAAAGGCTGCAGAAAAGAGAAAGTAATCATAGCAAGTTATATAACTTAGTATAAATGTCATTTACAGGTTCTTAATATATAAAAACTAAATACTGACTCATACAACTTAACAAAAGGAAGATAAACAACCCAATCAAAAAATGGGCAATGGACCTAAATAGACACTTTTCAAAAGAGGACATAAGGAAGGCCAAGAGACATATGAAAACATGCTCAAAGTCACTAATCATACGAGAGATGCAAATCAAAACAACAATGAGGTACCACCTCACACCTGTCAGAATGGTATCCTCAACAAATCAACAAATGTCATGTGCTGGTGAGGATGCGGAGAAAAAGGAACCCTCGTGCACTGCTGGTGGGAATGCAGACTGGTGCAGCCACTGTGGAGAACAGTATGGAGTTTCCTCAAAAAACTAAAAATGGAACTCCCATTTGACACAGTAATCCCACTTCTAGGAATATATTCCAAGAAACTAAAACACCAATCAGAAAGGACATATGCACCCCTATGTTCGTAGCAGCACAATTTACCATAGCTAAGATTTGGAAACAGCCTAAGTGCCCACCAGCAGGTGAGTGGATTAAAAAGCTGTGGTACATCTACAGAATGGAATACTACGCTGCTGTAAAAAGGAAGGAACTCCTACCATTTGCAAAAGCATGGATGGACCTGGAGAGCATTATGCTAAGTGAAATAAGTCAGAGAAAGATAAATATCACATGATCTCACTCGTTTATGGAATATAATGAATAACATAAAGTGATGAACAAAAACAGGTCCAGAAACAGAGAAACATTGATCAGACTGTCAAACCTCAGAGGGAAGGGAAGGGAGGGTGAGGGTAAGGGGGAGAGATCAACCAAAGGACTTGTATGCATGCATATAAGCCTAACCAATGGACACAGACACCAGGGGGGTGAGGGCATGAGCAGGGGGGTGGGGGGCAGTGGGGGGATAAGGACACATATGTAATACCTTAATAAAGAAAAAAAACTTCCATAATTAAATTAATAAAACATGTTCTTTAACCAAAAAGTAAACAAAACTAAATACTGATCTAACCAAAATTACAACCTCTCTATTTTAGAAGGTTGGATGAAGGGTGCTTTTCAAAGGGAGGGAAGGGGAGAGTAAAAGAGAGCTAAGCCCTTATCTTCCCTATTGGCAGCTCAATAGATAATACCTAAGATTGAAACCTCATGAAATTGTAAATTACTCTATCATACGGAGACACAGAGGTAATTTTTAAAGCAGCCTAAAGGGAGGGGAAATTAAAGGACAGAGCATAGAAAACTGTAACTGTTCTCAACAACCCTTAAAGAACTATTTGTTTAAATATATATATATTTATATATATGTTTATATATATAAATATATATATTTTTAAGAATGAGTAGAAGTAGCCAGCTGAAGGGAACAGAGAAGTAAAGGGAAGGGAACAGAGTGAGAAAAGCCTGCAGAGTGTTAGGAGCTAAGAAAGCCACCGGAAGGATGGGCAGAGCTCAGACCACGTTGTATTTCCACACAGGACACAAAGAACTTCTGGTGACACATATTTCTGTACTGTTCTTAGTGGTAAACAAATGCCATGGTGTGGGAGCCTCAGCGCCATGCCTCTCAGGGGCCTCAGTTCTTGCCCTGATTTTCCTTCTAACAACTGTGCATAACTGTGTCACAGATCCAAAGAAACATTGGATGGAAGGCATGATTTGGAAGTTCATGTGCTCTAGAAATGTACAAAATCATTCTCAGTCTTTACCCAATAATTTTTTAGCTTAACAACCTCCCCGTAAACAAGGACACCATTGTGAACAACTGGCAGGAAGACATTTTCCATTTGCTAACTAAGAAAAGGCACCTGAACACATTTTGGAAAGCTAACATTAAACAACAAAAACTGCCAGAGGCATTGATCTGATGCTGAATATAGACCGATGTGAGGAGGTGAAAAAAATTCCTCCTCTAAACTTCATGTTCTTACTGAAAGGCCTCTGTCCTTGAATTCACCTTGAGAGGGTTGCACAGGAATAAAGGGTTTATTCAAAGACACAAATCTTCAGAGAAAGGGTGCAAGGAAATGGAAAGTGCAAAGCTGCTCCTCCTGTTTTTGCTGAATTGTTCTCCCTCTCTAATAGAGCAGAAGCTGCATGAGGTTGCCAAAGGAAATCCTTGACATTGGAGCTTGAAAACCTTGTGGTTTCAGAATATGGCCATATTCCCCGGATACCCAGGGAGAAATGAAGTTCTGGGGCAGATTTCTACTCTCTAGAAAGCACACAGAGACACGGGAGAGGGGGTATGGGTGGGGGGTGAGATGACTGCACATGTAAAAAGAAAATCCATCCTTTTCTGGTAGTTTGGTATTTTGATTAAATAGTGATTGCATTTGGAGAGCATCATCATAATAGCTAAATTACAGAGTGGACGGTCTTTTGTTCTGTGCATTTAAATCTTCTCTCCCCAATAAGATTGAGGGGCTGGCTAAGATTATAATCATCAATTTTTTTTCTGAATGTCTACTCTGAGGAGGGATACTATGTTAGACAGGGAAAAGAATTTTAAAACCATGCCAATGTTCATAGCAGCACTATTCACGGTAGTCAAACGCTGGGAACAGCCCAGGTGTCCATCATTGGATGAAGAGTAAGCAAAAAGTGGTCCATCCACACATGGGATGTTTGTTACTCAGCATTAAAAAGAAGGAAATTCTGACATGTGCTGTAACTCAGATGAACCTTGAGGAAATTATGCTCAAGGCAATCACAAAAGGACAAATATTGTGCTTTTCCACTTATGTGATGTCCAGAGTAATCAAATTCATAGATACAGAAAGCAAAATGGTAGCTGCAAGGGGTTGGGGGGATAAATGTTTATCCATTCATTCAACATTAAAATGGTAAATTTTATGTTGTGTACATTTACACTATTTTTACAAAAAGACCATGGGCCAGTCATTTTCCTCTCCTGGACATCATCTGTGAAATAATTGTGTTGGAACATTTGGCCTCTGAGGATACCTTGAACTCTGTGAGTCCATATGCCTAAAACACTTCTTCCATCCTCACGGATATAGCACTAAGTTGGGGACATGAGATGCATGAATAAAAAGATAAAATAATACTAGTTCATTTCTAAGTTCCAAATTAGTGATAAAGAAGGAATATGTGTCCCTCAGAGACCAGCTTTGTGGAGATAGAACTGGCCAATGCCTGTTTACAAGTATCAGAAGCGGATTTAGGTTCCATGCTGGTGGAGGGGGTTGGCACAGGGAGCAGCCTTGCCACACCAGGAGTCCATGGAACAGCAAGGAGGTAAGATTGGTGGTGGTAGAAGTACCTGTGTCCAAGCACTGTGGGGAGACATTGAAGAGGAGGGACACTGAATGGAAGAGAGAGGGCAGAAGACCTGGCCCATCTACAAGATAGCTGTGTGGCCTTGGTTAGTCCCTCGGACTGTATGACACCAGGGCTTCCTTCTCTGCAAAATGAAGATCACAGACTGGCTGATCTTGCCCTGCCTGCCCTAAAGCTCCAGGGCTCTATCTACCATCAGTCAGCAATCATGTGTGGAAATTCCCACTGGCAGCACATTGGGACTCAAGCAGGGCTAGGCCTGGAACCTGCCCTCTTGAGGCTGCCTTTCTTATAGGCAGCAGCTAGTCAAGCGGACCAAAGAATGCTGTAAGAAAAGCCTTCTAGTAATAGTATAGATGATGAATTAAACTGAGAGAGCTTCTAACTGCAATGAGACCAGCCGGGGAAACATTGTGGAAGTTTAGGTGTGGATTAACATCCAGGAAGACATGAACTGGGGAGGAGAGAATGAAATGGAAAGTATAAATGCATGAACTCTAGAACCAAATAGATATTAAAGCTCTCACCGCAGTACTCTGTGCTTCCTCCTCCCTTGTCCTACCCCACTTCAGCCTCCCAAAGCTGCCTTTCTTTCTAAGTTTCTCCTGTGCACTTGGAATCAATCCTTTACCCCATGGTCACTGAGCCTCACACACCCTCAACATACTCATAGAACACTCCCACCACTGAAATTGCCCTTGGTCCTGAGGACAGAAGTTTCCTTGGGCTCATAAATGGAAGTGGCTCACCTTCCAGGTCAAGAATGGGAGGTGGGTGGTATTTTTCTGCTTTCCCATATGTACCTGTCATGTCTTCCCAGTGTGTCATCATCTTAGCCATCTTTGTGTTCTCCACAGGGGTTCACACAGAGCTATGCACATAGTAGGCACTCAGTAAACTCACTGAATACACGTAAGTGACATAGCCAGGCTGGGAAGGAGAGGTAGAAGGACAATACACTGAGAATTAGATGAAGGAACTTCCTCCTCCAGGAGCTTGGAGAGTGGCCAGCTGACTCAGCGTGCATCAGTCCCTCTGAGCCTGTAAGCTTCGATGATTGGCCCTGTTGCAACTTAAATTTCTGCTGAGTAGCGTCATAAATATTAATCTGAAAACTTAATAGTGAGAATGGCTCCTCCTTTTTCACATCCAAGACTCAGGGACAGAAATATTTGCCATCATGTCTAGAGTATATAACTGAGCACTGTACATATAAAAAAAGCACATTTTCCAGAATGTGTCCTTGTTATTTATCTTAAAGTAGTGGGTAGAAAATGACCTTTGAGGTTGCTGGGACAAAGCCCAAGGCTCTGCTAAGTTGGAAACCTGTGTAGTGGCTAAAACAGCCTACGTCCAGATTAATTATGGATGCTCTGCCATTTCAAGATTACATTAGGGAGGAAGCATGTCACCAACTGTGATCAATGGATGGGATGTGAGTCTCAGCTGCTTCTTTTTAAAATAAGTAAGTTGAGGTTTGAAGAAAATTTGAGATCACTTTTGGTTGAGTAAAATAAAATCTGTTTAGCTAATTCTTTGGAATTGTTCCTGGGAATCCACAAATCCGCAACCTCCCTTCCCCAGGTACATTCAGAATGTTGAAGAGGAATCATTTGAAACCTAAAGTTTGACCTCTTATCTTGGTTTCTACCAAAAATAAAAATAAAAAGGCAAAAGAATGAAGTTGTATTGTGAGTAAATAAGATACCCAAACACTAAAGGAGGAGATCTTTAAAAAAAAAAAAAAGCTTTTAAAATAAGTTTAAAAATCAACATAGTCTCAACAATCACAGAAAGCTTAACAGTTTGGTGCATTTTCCATGTGTTATATATACATGATTAAGAACTAATGTGCCCTACACATCTGCATCTTTTTTTAAATTTTATTTCTTGATATTTATTTATTTATTTATTTATTTACTGAGAGAGAAACACTGATTTATTTATACATTCATTGGTTGATTCTTATATGTGCCCTGACTGGGGATGGAGCCCACAACCTTGGCATGTCAGGACAATGCTCTAAGAAACGGAGCTACCAGGCCAGGGCTGTATCATTTTTAAATTAACATTTTTAAATGGATTCAATTTTCAAGGTTTGATAGAGGCCTAGATGTTCTAAAAGACTTCTGTTCTATAAAGGGAAACATTGCAGTAATGGGTTGAAGTGTATTTATTCTTGAAGTGTATTTGCTTGTTGAAAAATGGTAGGTCTATTGTATGTAGTTCAAGTTCAGCTCCACACACAGCTGTCAGCCACAGTGACCTTCACCGTCGTCCACGCCTGCATTGCCTGTAGGCTTTGGGAAACCATTATATTTGACCAGACACCTTTGGTTGAGATGAAAATGTTGTTAATTGCTTTAGTTATAGACAGAATAGTAGCAGGAATAAACTGTCAGAAAGTTCATATATTACATCTTTTTTTGATATTTTAAATCAGTTATTTTTCTAGCCAAATGAGAATGCCTTGGTAAAGCACATTTCCTTATTAATTTTTGTTTTTCATATATTTTCTTGGGTTTTATAAGTTCTATCACTGAACCAAATTTAGTACAGACTTTTACATATAAAAAACCAAGGGTTGAGACCAAAAAAAATTCCTTCAACAACATACAGCTTCTGAAAGCAACATCAAACCCAAAATATATCCTATGTATTATTTGCACTTTCATGTCATCGCCTCTTGGTTGACATAGTATCTGTTATTCTCACCTGAGCATCCTCTTAGCGCAAGAAGAAAATTCATTGTCAGGGCTAAGGAAGCAGAATAAGACCTACAGAAAACCACTGGGGTTAGAAATGGCAAGCTGGCCATCAGTTTACAAGAAGAGGGGTTCAATTCAGAACATGACCAGCAAGCAGCCAGGACAATACCTACTGCCCAATACCTATTGCCATCGTCAGTACCAGACTCGAGGATGGAATCAAACACTGAGGCAGTGTTTAATGAGGATGTGAGGATTTCTGAGGTAGAAAACTAGGTAGGTACAGGCAGAACCCACACAGTGCCTACTCACACCTGTTCTATGCAGAGTTCTAATGGATATCATGGTCTGGTTTCCTACACCTTGCAAGATCCAACACAAATTAGAAGAATGTTCTGGATGGACTATTACAGGCAGGCACATCAACTACAGTAAGAAAAGGGAGCTAGATGCTTATTAGTAACAGAGGAAATAAATGGTCAGATCTGAAAAGTAAAAAAAAAAACAACAAAAAAAACCTATGTAACTTTATTTTGTAGAGGAGCAAAGAACCTAAATAGCTCTGAAGACACCAGTGTATATATTATTAAAGAGTCAGTCAAGAAAAAGGCAACTGCTATTCCCTTTAAGGCAGCAAATGAACAAATAAAAATTTGGGGTAGCAATTCCCACCCAAAATAAGTTTGATGCTTTCAGTTTCCATTTGTTTTAAAAGGGGAAACAGTCTATCTGGACTAGTTCTGCTTCGTTTGGCAGCCCTGTATTTTTTCGTAAACATAATGAGGTTATTAAAAGACTCCACAGACTCTGAATGAAGTTGCACAACCATAGATGCCTTCTCCCTGCGTGAGAATAGAGCAATGGCAAAAATCATGGAGTCATTCTTCTCATGACTGGTCTTACAAAGGTAAACAGTAATCCTGTTACTGACCTTGGTGTCAAAGCAATGTTAGAGCCTACCTGAATCTCAGACCGACTGGCATTTTAAAGCCTAAATCTACTCAAACAGAAAAAAAAAAAAAAAGTCTTGGTCGCCCTGAGCTCATTTATAAATTCATCCTCAGCCAAGGTGATACCAAGACTCCTGCCTTGTCCAGCAGGGGAGTCTTCATTGAAGTCCCATTCAGACCCTTCTGCTTTGGGGATACTCCTTTGGGGAGGGGTTGAGAGTCTACCTCTTGTGCAACCAGCTCTCTCAGAATCAGGAGTGTTTCTTGCAGGCCAGTCAATTTCAGTGAAAGATACCTGGGCTAGTTGGCTCACATTCCACAGTCTTAAAACTGTCACAAAGATCTACTCCCCTACTGCTTTGGCTTCCTCCTCCCCCTCCCCATTCTCATTTCATTAGCAACCAACATGAGTGTTCATGCCCTTCGAGGTGAATATGACTGGTGTTAATGAATATAAACCATCTGTGTAGCTCGAGCGATTTTTCTTCTAATAAACCTAGTGATAGGCTGTAAACAAATGGAAAGGGAAGAGCAACCTTCCAGAGGCATCTGAGAAAACAAAAAGCAAGTGGGGTATGAGTCAGATTGTTGGTGAATCTGAACAGGCCACCAATTTCCTAATCTGGTGTGTGTTCTTACCTAGATGTTGGGGCCTTATGACCCTGGACAGTCTCACCTACCCCAAAGCATCCAAATTAGGCTCACTTTTTATTTTATTGATACTATAAAATATTTTCTGAATTGAATTTATTGGGGTGATTAGAAGTAGGAAAAGGGGGAGGATAAATGGTGATGGAAGGAGACTTGACTTGGGGTGGTAAACATACAGTACAATATGGGCTCACTGTTAAGCAAAGCAGATGGTGTAGTGGGTAAACTGTAGGAATACTGTTAGTCTTTGCAAATGATCCTCGTGGTCCGAATGGGTAATTGCTTATTTCCTTCCATGAGAAGTTATAACCTCATCAAGATTCTACAGCCCACTCTTGAGTTTGAATCTACATCTGACAAGAAGGATTTATTTTGAGAGGATAAAGGGGGAAAGAAAGATCACTGTCTCTCTGAAGCACAATGATGGTCAGGAAAGAACAGATCAAAAAAGACCTCTCCCCGTTAACTCAGTTCCATTCAGCCTCTATTTTCCAAGTTGCCAGTAATCAAGGCATTGGGAAAGGAACTATAGCCCCTCCTCATGAAGAATTTATTTTAATAACTTTCTAATAACATGCTGCTCCGACAGTATTATAAGCTATTCCTGAAGAATTTGTTATCTAAAATACTATTTGTTGGTGAAGACTGCTTGTCAATGAATGGAGAGACTGATGAATTGGCTATCAACATAGACAAGGGAGCATATTGATTGCATTGGCTTTGTGTTTGGTAATATGTTAGATAGCAACCATGCATGGAAAATACACTTATATTTCATTAAGGCTCTTGCACATGTTGTTCTGAAAAAAAGGTCATGACTATGATGAAAAGGTCATCATGTTTTCATGTCTTTACCATAAAAGTGAAGTAAAGGGACATTTTTATAACATTATCAGTCCAAAACACAGTCATGATATCAAAACCCTTCACCTTTTCAATAGCTCCAAAGTTCACTTGTCATCTTAAAAACCTTGGAAATAGACTTGCTTCTGGTAGGTAGGATACCTTTTATGAGCGGATATTTAAAGGAACACATTCTCCTTCCTTCTGGAGATGGCAACCCCATTGCCTTCATTCCCCAACCATTCTAATTTCCTCCATCTCTGAATCTCATAAATAAAATTGTTAGTGGCATTCATTTGACTAACGATAATAATGACATCGTTATTATAGTCACCACCATGCCTGGTGCTTATCTAAACAGCCCTGTAATGTCAGGTATATCGTCCCCATTTTACAAGTCAGGAAACTGAGGTTCAGAAGGTTAAATAACTTGTCTGAGGTCACACAGCTACCAAGTGATGAAGATAGTCAGGGTTCAAATCCAGCATCTACTGTCTTGAAAATCATGATCTTGCTTCTGCACCACTTGGCTGTCTAGTCATGGATGTCCTTGCATTATTATTTAACAAATCTATTTGTGCATGATGCTAGGAGGTGATAATTATTTTGAAAGTGTCTGCCTCGTTCCTCTACTGTGTCTCCTGTTCACTTTGCTGAACTCATATATAGTTTCCAGTTAATATGGGAGCAATTAAATTGAATTCCTGTCTTTTGGGCCCTTACCTCGAGCTTCTCTTCTTTATCTATAGATGGATCCTCACCATTACCTCTAACTCTTTTTGAAGAATTGCCTCTCCTTTGATTCTATGTGAACTGTTTTATATCCCCTTTACTAAAACCAAGAGTGTCACCATCTGTGTTTACTATGTAAATGTGAACTCCTAAAAACAGTAGCATTTATGGGCCAGAAATTAAAGGAAAGTAAAATAAATCTTTGAAATTATAAAGAGGGAGAAAAATTAGAGTAGCCATCCCCCATCTCTGCTGTCCATGGGGTCAACCTTTCCATCCTAAAGGCGAGAGGAAGGCTTAGATGTCTCTGAAGTCCCATTTATCTTCCAAATGAAAGTACTGGGTCATAGGTATCATACATAGGCAACAACCTATGAAGGGACACATGAGGAGACACGTATCCTGGTGGACCCTGGGGGGACACCTGGGCTTTCTTACTCAAATATCACCTTCCTGTGGCCTTCCCTGGCCACTCTTTTTAAAATTGAAAATCCTACCACATGCCTGCCCTATTCCTCCAGGAGGGATAAAATGGAACTGAGGGCCCATATTCTGTGCATCCTGGGGCCATCTTGTAGCACAGTTTCAGATGTGGCACACCCCTCTACTCTCTCCCCTCTCCTTCCTGGCCAAGGAAGGGTCTGACAGTGGCTCTTGGGGCCATTGATTGGTTAACTGTATAATTATTTTAAGTAACCCACCATCATTTGTTTTTTGAAATTAAACATAGTTGAAGGGATACAAGCACATTTTGCCAGGTAAAACCTGCTGGTACTTTGTGGGTGCAAATAATCCCCAAAGTACCAGCAGGTTTTACCTGGCAAAATCATGATAAACTAAAAGAGAAGAAAAAATCCTATAACCATTTGATTCAACTGAGTAAAATTCATAATTACTATAATTATTTTTAAACACCATGACTATTACATAGCTTTACATATGCTATGCAATATACATACACATATATGTGTGTGTATTAAGCCATGTAACTTTTGTTTGCTTATGACACAGAATTCCAGTTTTTGTATGTTCCACCTTTCTATTTTACCATTCAGACAAGATAACCCAATATGATGCTCTTCTCACAATTAGAGGGAACAATTAGAGAGAAAAGGGTATTTGCTCTGCCAGGGCAAGGGCTTCTGGCTGTTCTAGAAAAATGTCTCAGTTTGTTTTGTAAACATCTTGATCCAGAGCAAGCCTTTCTGGGTTCCCACAAGGTTCATGCTCTATGATAATATATTATAAATTAGGCTTAGCTAACAGCAAGATACATTGATGTGTTCTGGATACGGAAACAGACTAAGGCTCCCTAATAAATAAGAAAAATTTCACTAATTATTGTCAATCAGACATTGAAATTGGCTCTGGGGGGAAGAGAGAGAAGCACCATTATTCATGTCACTTAAAATTAAACCAGGCCATCAATTTCTCTGCCTCTCAGCTGTTTGTCCCATTTTGAGTGATGCTTCAGGAATCAATATCAGAAACAGGGGGGAGAGTAGATGCTGAGCAGTTTGTTGGGATAATTGTTTTACGATAAATCTGCAGAAAAAGAAATGGGGTTCAAGTCAGGTATGAAATAGGCACCTCCTCAGAGCGCCCTTGTAAAATGGTGTGCTGTGTGCTGCTTATACAAAGCCATAAGGAAATTATAACCGTCGCTGAGGAGGCAGGGTGTATTTATAGAAATCCGATAAATGTGGGTGGACATTCCTGCTCTGCTACTTATTGACTTTTTGTTCCTGAGTGTCCTCATCCATAAAGTGAGGAATAATGATAGACCCGTCTCTTCAGGCTGCTGAGAAAATGAAACAAAGTAGGTGACGCTTTTAGCACATGGAACAGCATATAGGAGCATCCAGTACCTCCATGGGCGTGGGCTGTGTCTGCTTTGTTCCTCCTGTCCCCCAGGACCGACTGAGCATATAGTACATGACAGATGCCCCCAGATACTGGTCACATGGCTTAATTAGTGAATGCTAGCCAACCTGGTATTACTATTTTACATCCTTTTGACATTTTAATGACTATACAATATTCCATTACATGGATGTAATATCCTTAATCTTGTGCCTCTGTGCATTTCTGTGTGTTCAGTATGTTTCTGTGAGCGACATCTCTCTCTACAGACAGCTGTATTTGGAGGCACCGGGGTTCTGGTGTGGCCAGAGAACTGTCCTCCCAAATCTGATAAAGGAATCTTGGGGCAACATAAAGAGAAAGCTTATGCAGTCATGCTCTAAAATCAAGGAGAGTTAGAATGCTGAGACTGGAGGAGACCTTGCTCCAGATTCCTCACCTGAGCCACAGAGGCTCCGTGGAGAGCTGAGCCACAGTAAATGCCGGGTCTTTGATGAGAATCCAGTCCCAACCCCTAGTCCCAAGTGTCTTCACTCTAGAGCAGTATTTGCATGTATACCTGTGTGTGTTCATAGTTAACACGTGTGCAGGCACACAGCTGATGCTACTGAACGTGCGCCTCCTTGGCCTGCATTTGACCCAGATCACAGAGGTTAGAGTTCAGGCCATCACAGCCCTCTTTTTTTGGGTGAGGTTAAGTGATTGGGAGGACTTTATGAAACACTTTGGTGACTTTTCCTGCTGTGAAAATTTGAACAGAGGGCATGAGGTAAGCTCAGACTATCACTGTGGAAAAGCTGCCAGGATCACTGTCTAAAAACCGCACATGGCATCACCTACTTGGGTGAATTCAACCTGAACTTCAGAAATTCAATCCAACAATGTCACTGCGTTCACCAGACTAAGGGAAATTATTCAAATTGAGAACAGTGTAAAAATATTGACCCTTGCGGAAAAAGACCCCCATGCAACCCCATTGATGCCTGGCAGTCAGGACTCGGCTCTCGGAGGGCTTACTGCACATGTGCAGACATGGTTGTCTGGTTTTCTGGTCGTTAGATACAAGGGAAATCTACATCCTTGAAAGAGGGTTCTTCGGTTAGCCTCCTCAGCACTGCAAGTGTTCGCCCAAGTTTTTGTAATGTTCACAGTAATGGGTCCAATGAACTACACAAGGACCCATCTTCAGAAGACGTTCAAATGAATGATGCTAACATGACCATGATCTTCACTTTTACTCAGCAGAGATCCCAGTTTGATCCAGTTGTATCTGACCTGGGATTCAGGCAGGTTTGGGGAAAGGAAGGTTGTGGGGTCAAGGAGTCTTTCCCTGACGGATCCCAGGGTCTCCTGGGAAAGGACTCATTCAAGGGGAGAGAGGACATGATAAGAAGCGCAGCCCGGGAGAGAGGACATGATAAGAAGCGCAGCCCATTCTCGGGGCTGAGGGCCACGTGGGTTTTACTGTGGTGACTGGCAATCCAGAGGCCTGTCATTCAGGAGAGCAGCTACAGCAGACTTGCTGTGAATAACTCAGCGAAGCAGGTTGCCATGCAGACCTTTGTGAGAAACACTGGAAAGGTCAGGGACAGGGACCATCCCAGGTCAGAGAGAGCACACACGGGTGGGCTCACAGTCCTGTAGCTATGGTGAAAACTCAGCCGTGTCTGCAGGGACCGCAGGCTGCACCAGCAGCTTGGCCGTGACCACAGAGAGCACCCATGCCCAGATAGATGTTCAGTACCAGCATTCAGCACCAGGATGGGCACCCTTCCCAATCCCCAGAAGAGTCATCACTGCCTTGATGTTTCAGGAGGGAGAGGTTAGCAGGAGCTTGGTGCTCAGAGGGGAGGACTGGCTACATAGGCGCTGCAATTGTTGGGGAGACTTTGGGAGAGTGGGGACCCAGGAAGTCCTGAAGTCACAGCCAGAGAAACACTGTTTTATTGATGTTGAGACTCTACCCCCGGCCAGTATCCAGTATGTGCAGGTGTCCCTTTGTCCTGGAATCTGTCTTTGGGTTGGAACGATTCACAGACTGGGAGGAGGCACCAGCAGCCAGGGCGCCCTGCGTCTGCACTGTGTCTGCACCGTCTCTGGAGGGAATAGAAGCGTGACAAAGCTGACTTGCATTCTGCCAACCAAAGGAAAATATAATTAACATGGCAGCGAGACTCAGCAGAACCCATGGGAACCTTCAAAAAGGAAAGGGCTCCCACAGCTCGAGGTGATGTCAGAGAAAAGAAGAGGCCACCCTTCTCTGATACCATAGCTGTCCCTTCTCTCATACCTACAGTTCAATAAAAGGACAAGACAATGAAGGCCAGGGCAGCCGCACCAGTGAAAAGGACTTCCTGCCGCTAATGGTCATGGCAGGGGCTCTGGTCCTGCGTCTCCGAGTCAGCTGCTGTCTACAGCCCTGGTAACACCTTCCTGCAGAGACAAGAAAGCTCCCCCCCAGGAAGGAGTGAGGCCAGTTGCCGTGTCAGTATATCTCAAGCTTATAATGTCGAGAGATGGAAGATGAGGCAGATATTAGCAGCCGCCCCCCCCCTCCCCAGGAACAGAACTGTGAGGGCTGGCTGGTGTCCTTCTGGAGCCTGCTCCCCAGCGAACAGCCTCTGAAAAGGTGCAAAGGAACACTGCTCTCTAATCCATCTAATGGGCCTTCTCTTTCCCTCAATGACACAGATTTGTATTTAGAGACTATTTGCTAAGCTTTATAGATTTTTATTTACTTAACATTACCATAGCTTCTTGGATACATTCAGCTGTGGTATTCTCTAAAGTCTTTAATTATTTTACCTTTTTCCCCCATGACTTTAACAAGTTGGTGCGCAGCTTCTCTTAGCTTGAAAAGCCTTTCTCTTTCATGCGTGTTCCAAAACTAAGGCCTGGGGGAGCATGGCCACCTGACTCCCTCCCCATTGCTCAGGCACATTTATCCTGTCTTCCTGCACTTACGTCTGCTTACTCAGGCATTATGAAATTGGTTGGAATATCTGCCTTTCGTTATGAGACTAGATGTCTTTATTAATTCCGCATAAATTTAAAGAATATTGATATTAGATTGGAATGCGGTGGCAGAATTAGCTCTGATTATAGTTCCATCTTACTTCACAGACTTTGGTTGGGATTTAATGCACTCTGCATATAAACATAATTTTATGAAAAAATAATAGCCTATTTCAGTTCTTAATAAGATGGTGGTTTAATGAAATGACATGTTGAATCTGGTTTCCTCTAGAGACGTGGAGAAGGAGGGACAGAAAGAGCTGAACACATGTGCAGGTTGACATCCTTCTCAAAGTCATCTTTTCTTAATAAATGAGGGTGGTGCCCTGGCTGGTGTGGTTCAGTGTTTAGAGCATTGGCCAGAGCACCAGAGGGTGGCAGGTTAAGGGCACATACATGGCTTGTGGGTTCATTCCCCACCCTAGGTCGGGGAGTGTACACGAGGTGACCAGTCAATATGTCTCTCTCCCCTCAATGTTTCCCTCTGTCTCTCCCCATCCCCCTCCTTCCTCCCTTCCTCTCTCTCTCTCTCTCTGTCTCTCTGTCTCTCTCTCTCTCTGAAAAAGCAATGGGAAAAATATCCTCGGGTGAAGATTAACAAAAAAAAAGTTTCATGAAGATATCCTATGCTGTGCATGACTGCTGTTTGGAGTAGGAAGTGTGACTGATACTTGGTTCCTTGCACGCTGTTTTTCCAGAGGATGGTCAGCTGTGCTGCAGCAGGGCAGAATTTGAAGTTCCAAGGACCAGCAGTCAGGCACCATCAATTTGGACTCCAGACAGAAACCTAGGCTTCAACATTTGGTGTAGAAAGGCTCACCTTGCCTCAGCTGGTTTTGCGCAGTGGGTAGAGTATCGGCCTGCAGACTGAAGGGTCCCAGGTTCGATTTCAGTCAAGGGCACATGCCCAGGTTGCAGGCTTGAATCCCCAGTGGGGGGTGTGCAGGAGGCACCCGACCAATGATTCTCATCAATGTTTCTCTCCCTTCCTCTCTAAAATCAATAAAAATATCCTGTTTTTAAAAAGTGATAGTGATAATGCTCTTTTTAAAAAGTTAACATTGCCTTTAAGAAGAGCTTACCCAATGGGGAGTCTATGAATACTGACTGGCTCCTATCTAACCTACACTTCCTGTTTGCTTGATGAAAAAGAAAAAAGTCAAAAATAACATCTATATTCCAAACCAAGTGTTAAGTCATTTAAACAACTAGAGGCAAGAAAGTGTGGGCAACTTCCTCACCGCCACCCATCCCTCTAGTCTGGAGTCATCAGTGAAGATCTAATGTCATAGAACCCATATCCAAAATAAATGCCCTGCATTCCTTAAGGAACATTTAAAAGTTACTGGTTCTGACTTAAAATTTACTCACTCATTAGGCAATCAGTCTTTCAGGTGTTTTAAAGGCAATCAGTCTTTCAGGTGTTTTAAAGGCAATCAGTCTTTCAGGTGTTTTAAAACATTCAAGTTTATCACCAGAAGCCCAATGGTGTGGAAAGAAACCGACCAGGCTTCTCTTGGCTTCTCCTTTGCTAACACATCATCCATTGCATTTGCTAACTGTGGGACTGAATAAATGAGTTCACTTCCCTGAGCACTGAAAATGCCCCAGGCAGACAGGGTACTAATTTCTCCCAGGGTGGCTCTAGGGGTTCACATGCTTAAGTAACAGTCATGAAGATGCCTAGCTAAGAAGCAGTCGTTTATTCTCTCATTCAACAAATCTTTACTTATTGGCCCAGGAACTGTGCTATGTACGTGCCTGGGATCTACTGGTGATTACCTGGTGACCAGCACAGGAAGACAGCTGGAATTTCCCTAATTCTTCCCTGACGTTGCAGCCTGGCCAGCCCCAGACAGCCCACTAAGCCTGGCCAGTCCCCTGCTGGACAAACAGCGCTGTGCTCACCTTCCCTCTGCTTTGCTTTTGATTCTCTGGGAGGCATAGCTCCAGCCCCCAGGGAAAGCCCTCCCCCCACAAATCCAAGCAGTCCCCTCTAACCCTGATGCCCTGCCTGCTTTCCCACCACTGGCAGCCTATAAGGACCCTCCTTCCTCCTAGGATGTGTTGCCCTATGTTTGCAGGTCCCCAAGCCCACATTCCTGGCGATGGCTCTAAATAGCTGCAAAGAATTACCACACCTAGTTTATCACCAGAATCCCAACAGTGTAGAAAGAAAACATCTGAAAGACTGATTTCCTCAGGAGTGATCACAGGGTCACCTGGGACCTAGTGGGAGTCAGATGATTTTGATAGGAAGCTGGGTTTGGGAACCACTGTTTCCAGTTACAAGATTATGCACTTTTGTTTGGGCTTTTCAGAACCAGCAGGCATTTCCCTCCAATACTTCTTCCAGGAGCTGACCCTTCCCATCTGCTTCTTGCCCAGCTCTTAAAGCCTTACCACCAGGTCTTTCTAATCTCATGCATAGAAACCTCATCTCTGCACAGAATAAAAAAAGATTGGGTGTTTATGTATTTTTAGCCAGCTCTTGGCCCTGCCCCATGCAGAGCACACACTATATAGACTGGATTTTAAGGACTCTTCTCTGCTAAATCCCAAGCTTATGTCTGTGGTTTCTCCAAGTGAATAAGCCTTAATCATACTCCCTGCACTGCCTTCTGAGATGAAGGAGAAAAACAAGTAGCTGATCTCAGGGACTTAAGCAAAAGTCCTTGAACTTTTTAACCTTTATTATGGCTAAAACATGTTTTTTAAATTTAGACACAGTCAAATTCACCCTTTTTAGTATAGAGGTCAATAAGTTTGGCAAATGCCTATATTCTATAACCATCACACTAATCAACACACAGAACAATTCCTTATGTAACCCCCAAATTTCTCTTGTGCTCTTGTGGTCAACCCCTCTGTCTGCTCTCAGCCCCCGGGGGCCACTGATCTGTTTTCTTGTCCCCATCAGTTTACCTTTTCCCAAAGGGCATTTGTCACTTCAATGGAGACATACAATATGTTGGCCACAGCACTTTAAAATATCATCTATTTAAACAAATATTGGAGAAAGGGCTGACTATTCCTTCTTTATTTTTTGGTTTCTGCCTCTTATAATCTGCTATGCCTGTATCATTTTGTGGATCTTAATCCTTTCCACAGCATATGTGATGGATTAGAAAATCCAGGTGAAACGGGCACTTTATTTGGTAAATACAGACTAGCAGGTCCTTTATAAAGGTCCAGTTGACTTTCTTTCCCATGGCCAAAATTTCCCCACCTACCTTTCCACCCCACCTACTACCCTTTGCAAACTCCTAACTCTGATATGGTCAGTAATTGAGGTCCGCTCCTGCTTGCTGGACCAGGAGACAGAACAAGGTCCATGTTGCCAGGGCTTCAGTGCTACACCTTGATCTGAAAACGCATCTTCTCACCTGTTTCCTACCACTGCTGTCTTCCCTTTCTTTGAGAAGGAACATATCAGCAAAAGAAAAATACTTGATTCGATAAGATGCCAGAATATTAAGATGCTCCTGAAAAGTGTGGGGTGATTGAGCCCTTCCCCAGGGAGAGCAGAGGAGGAAACCAGAGAAGAAAAACACAGCAGGTGGGGCTTTCACAGGATCAGAACTTGAGTATTGGACAGGTCACCCCTGCTCCAGCCATTTCCTGACGATTGGGAATCACCACACTAGGCTTGGGCAAGACTGGGAGGCAAGAGAAGGTCACTTGAGGTCAAGGAAAACCAGCAAACATTAGATGTATGTTTCCAGATCTAAGAGTCACCAAGCATTCCTCAAAAATAATTCCCACTGACCCTGGCCAGGTTGGCTCAGTTGGTTGAGTGTTGTCCCATGCACTGAGAGGTTGCTGTTTGCAGCTGATTGATATTTCTCTCTCCCTCTCCCTTCCTCTCTCTCTAAAAATTCAATAAAAACATATTTTTAAAAATAATAATAATAATAATCCCTACTGAACCTAGTCTCCATGTGGCTGTTCCAGCCTGTAGCATCTAACACAGCCACACTTTCCATCTCATGATGAGTACCTTTCACAACGAGAATAGGCATCATCTTCGTGGAATACACTGGAAAAAGGTGTTCTCTCCAAGGCCAGGCTCTCAAAGCCCTCCTTGAAGATCAGCAATATCTGACGTATCTAACCAAGGTACCCTATGAAATTAAAGTCCAAATTTCACAAGAGGCAGATCTGCTCAAGTGCTATGGGAATTGCCAATGTGTGGGAGGCTGCAAATAAAATTATTAAAAAAACAAACAAGCAAAAAAACTCCAGTCCATATCTTAGGCCTTTTCTTGAATGTGTTGCCATCTCCACGCAATTCAGCCTGTGCCCCCAGCCCCGAACTCCACTCCGTGTTTTCCGCCCTCCCCACACCTGACGTTCTGTAGCCCAGGCTCTGGTCCCGCACACCCGGGCTGAAAGCAGCGGGCAGGAATTCCTGCTGCCGACAAAGGACAGTTCTGGGAGCTTCTGAAGTCTGACTCGGCCAGGGGGAAATCCACCTGCATCACCAAAGCGAGGGGCATACCTGAGCGGGGGCTGACCGCTAGAGGCAAGTATTGCCTGCTGGAGGCTTACTACTTTGAGAGGCTGAATTCCTGGAAGGGTCCGCTGCTCTCTTGGTCTGAGGAGCGCAAGAAAGAGTATGAAAGAGTGAATGATCCAACTGCTAAGGAGAGTGCTGTGACTGGGTTTTAACACTCCTTTAAGCAATGCCTTTGGCACAGGGATTTCTGATTCTTGATCTGGTCTGTGCAAGGTCGGGTGTTCTTTTGGGAGCAGGATGAAGATGGGACTGAATCACTTAGAGTGTTTGAGTTTGCTTTAGTATCACCCCCAATTCTACAGCCCACAGGGTCACCACGAGGAACAGGTAAAGAAAAAGCTGGTAGAGTATTGCTTTGTGCAGAGTGTGTGTGTGTGTGTGTGTGTGTGTGTGTGTGTGAGAGAGAGAGAGAGAGAGAGAGAGAGAGAGAGAGAGAGAGAGAGAAAGCAAAGCTGAGATTTACATGGTGTGAACAGTTAAAAGTGTTAATAGGATTTCCAAGACTTGTTTAAAGAGGAGGGTTTCCTTTTTAATTTAGAGCTAATTATTTTGTTTTATAACAAAGATGCTAGTAAATGATAATAATGTACAGTGCTTTCTATAAGCATACACACACACACCCAACACTGGAAACTATCACCAAAAAGGAGCATACTTTCATGCTCCTGCAAAATAAATTATCCCCTAAATAAAATAGAATAATTAATAATTTGAGAAAAATAAAGGATATAGGCTCCTCATATCATTGTGTTAAATTTAAAGTAATTGGTTCTGTTTTATTTTGCTTTTTTTTTTAAAGGAGTAAAAAGAGCATCAAAATGCCTGTTTGGTTTTTCTCTTTTAAAATTAGCATAATATTTGGTTATCCCTGAAAAGGGCTTTCATTTTCCACCCTCATATTTGGCAGACAGCTCTCAGGACTTTGCTTATCTCCCAGTGGGGTCTGATTCCCACTTGCAGTCAGTGAAGAATAGAATCGATTCTCGCTTTTTCTTTGCATGATACCTAATCCTCGCCATTAGCACATCAGAAGTGCACAGCCTTCTGAATATGTGTCATTTCTTCCCACATTTCTACTGATTTACATCGATAATGATTGAAGCTCTTCTTTTGATTAAAAAGCCAAAGAATTAAGGAAATTGTGGATCTCTCCCTTCAGATTATTTATTTAGAGGACTCTCCACTAAATAAATTATATATTCTACTGCTTCTCCAGGTCCACCTTTACTTTTTCCAGAATCAACTAGCTCTGATTCTGAAGAAATGCCATGGTGACCAATCAAAATCTAACTCTTCAATTCCTCTCTAATAGTACCTCTCGCCAGACTAACCTACTCCTGTGAAATGTCCAGGTTGCAAGTTCACTGCATTTAATTTATTCAGAAGGGGTTCCTTTGTTTTTAAATGGATATTGGATCTGTTCAAATAGACCCAGTCCATCACACTATATTTGCACGGCTTTTTGTATATAGCTTCTGGCTGTTATTCAAATCGTAAGGCTGCTGAAAATTAGTACCAGAATTAATACTAACAACCATTTCTCAGAAGTCTGTTGTGTACCATTACCTATACGAAGACCTCCACTCATATTGTCCCAATAATTCTCACTTCATTCTTCAGAGTTACCTAATATTATCCCCATCTTATAGATCAGAAAATTGAGGCTTCAGAAAGATGAAGCTACTAGCCCAGTATTACCTTCTAAGCGTGGAGTGGGAGCCATGTCTGTCTGATTCTTCAGGGTCTTTATTTAATGCTCTGTTGCTCTCACCTTCACAATCCCAGAATTCTGAGAACAAGATAAATTAGTGTGGCCCTCATGTTGTCTCACCAGTGAAGGAGTAAAAAAAAGTTTAGACAAAATGTACTGGAACTATAGGAAACCTCAGTACAGTGATGACTAATCACTGACTCCCCAAAATCCATGCTCCATATTCAGCCCAGTCTCTAATTTCCCAGTGAAGAGGAGGAGAGTGCCCCCACCCATGACCCCAAAGAGGGTATCTCCTCTCTTCCACTTACAGTGGAAGAAAAAGGAGAGCAGAGGTTCAGCCAGTGCATCTGAAAAGGAAGAGGGTTTTATGGTGTTCATTTCTTCTCCTGTGTGAATCAACCAAGCCTAGAGCTATGTATGTGAGAAAGGTTAGGTCCCCCACAACAGGC
The DNA here is from genome assembly GCA_026230045.1 of Corynorhinus townsendii. Taxonomy (NCBI): domain Eukaryota; kingdom Metazoa; phylum Chordata; class Mammalia; order Chiroptera; family Vespertilionidae; genus Corynorhinus; species Corynorhinus townsendii. The sequence goes on from JAPDVU010000004.1 coordinate 137,647,856, forward strand.
TCTCCCAGTGGTCCTTAAACTGCTCGGCGGCATTGGTTTATCATGTTCTCAAAATCTGCTCACCACCAGGCTTCAAAAAGGACAATGCAAGTGTGAACTTTTAATCCTCAATAAAAAAGTCAGAAATGACAGCCATTCAGCTACTTTCATCACTTTAAAAGTCTGTATTCCTGAAACTGGCCTCTAACTTATGGCTATATAATACAAGGAGTTGAGTGAGGAGTGAGAGGCTAGTCTGAAAGTCAGGATGTCTCAACTTTTTAAAAATTTCTTATTATTAATATCTTCTCATTCTGATTTAACCTGTGAATGTTCTTTTTCATTCCTTCTTATTAAGGCAAGGCTGTGTAACTTCTGAGGATTTGGGGAGCAGCCTCCATCATCAATCATTTTTTGTTCTAAAATCTTTGTATAACTGTGGGTACATACACAAGGAGTTCAGTCATTGCACTGCTTTTGCGAGTAATCATAGTCATATTACGTCTTTTATTTGGCAAGCTCATTGTTTCATCTTTTACTCATTTGGAATTGGTGACCATTTGGATAGGGACTAAATTAAAGCTCACTGGGACCCTAATTATAGCCAGAGGAAAGGTCTGCAACTGAAATGAAACCAAAATCAATGTTGTGCAATGGCAGAGCACTTTTAGAAACAAAAATTATTTCAATTAAAATGTTAATTCTAGCCCTGGCCAGTGTTCTCAGTGGTTAGAGTGTCAGCCCATGCACTGAAGGGTCTCAGGTTTGATTCTCAGTCAAGGGCAAGGGCATGTACCTGGATTGCAGGCTCCATCCCCAGCCTGGTCAGGGCACATACAGGAGGCAACCAATCAATCTCTCAATCTCTCTTTCTCTCTTCCTACCTCCTTCCCTCCCTCCCTCCCTCCCTCCCTCTCATTTCCTCCCCTCCCACCCTCCCTTCCACTCTCTCTAAAAAGCAATGAAAAAAATATCCTCGGGGAAGGATTAACAAAAAATAAAATAAAATGCTAATCCTAAATCTCACCAAGGTAAATCTGCTCAGAAGACACCAAACTAAATTTCTTCCCAATGGAAAATTTACCTTCAAACAAGAAAGTGTTCTCAAGGGTGGAGAGGAAAACTCCATCTGGAAAAGGAGAGGGTGAGAGAGCCCCGGGCTTCAGCCCCACCCACTTTCATCTCCAGTTAATTCTCCAGAAAGCTAAAGATCCCTAAAACATGAAGCTGGCCAAGTCACTCCCAGTTTGAGAACCCACAGGGGCCCCAGGTTCCTAAGCACCTCTTTACCCAGTTGTCCTGCACCTCTATTCATCCTCAGTGCTGGATGACGTCACCCTTAAGGGCAAAAGTGGCCAGCCCCTCCTCTGCACTCACTGGGCATTTGGTACCTGAACTTCTCAGACTCTAGTTTATTTCAGTATATGTTGAAGTATTTTATTTATGTCTCTATGTCTAGTCTGCCCATTTACAGTACAGGAACCCAGTCCTATTTCTCTTTCTGTCCTTGCTCTTCTCCATCTCTGACTCTTCTGTTTGAGTATTTCCTGGTACATAATACAGTAGTTGCTTCATCAATCAGTTCATTTCCCCAGGTGCAGACACACCACCTCAGATGCTAAAAACATTTGTAGATGCAATCAAACAATAATTGTGGCAAAACTTTGTCAATCTGGGGAGGTGCTGAAAATGGAGACAAGGATATGCCCACTTCCAAAAGTTTCCAAAAAGTGTAAACAGGTAAAATGGTGACTGGCAAAATTCTGGAGCAGATTCCTAAATAAGTGACATGTCAGGATTTAAAGAATAATAGCATTTGTATAAAACAAGATGAGTTATTCAGAATCGAGCCATACTAAGCTAACCATGTATCTTTTCTTGTGAGATTAGTAGAAGGGATATTTGAAACTAACTCAGGGATGTATTCTGATCAGTCTGGAGTTCTTGCTGCCGATCGATTACAATCTAATTATACCCCTGGAGTGCCATGGCTGACCATTGTCCCAGGGCTAACATCATAGAGCCCTGTCTAATGGTCTTGACTTAGTGTTTCTTCATTTCAGCAAAACATTTGACACAACCTGTCATGGTATATTTTTTCACTTACTCAACAAATATTCATAAAAGATACGTTATGTGCCAAGCGTTATATTCAGTGCTTATTCAGTGATTATGACTCAGAAGGAGATTATGAGTTCATTGATAGCAAGAAAAACAAAACCGAGTCATAAACTGACTGCCTGGAATTCTCTTTGGAACGAAGCAGGAAGTTAATGCCGTGCATCCTGATCTCAGGATGCACCGATGCTCCCCACTCACTCAGGTCTCTACTCAAGAGTCCTTTGACCACCCTGTCTATCAAATCTTGCTCAGGCATTTCTTATTTCCTATGTTGCTTTATTTCTCTTCAGTGCATCTTCATTCTTTGCAATTAGTATTTCAAAACAAGAATGTACTTAGTTGCCCATTGCCTATCTCCTTAGACTGTGGTGTGAAGAAGGGGAAGCATTTCATAGGACTGTGTCTTTGTTCCTTTCTGCTCCACATGTTTATCAGTGATGATTGTTTCTATTCCTGCCAATCAAACTTCCAGATGATGGAAAGTTAGGAGAGGGATAATTGATAAGGTAAATAAGGGAATCAAAATTCATTATAACAGCATATTTTAAAGCACTTTGATCATTGGAAAAGTATAATTCACTGTAAGTTATCATCATTAGTTTAAGTGGATGTAAATCAGAGCCAAAAGCAAAAGAATAAAGATTAAATATAAGCATTTAGGTTCAAAAAAATTATAATAATTCAAGATGAAGGAGATGAGGAGGGCAGCTCTATGCATGCAGGGATTTAGCCAGAAGACAATCTTAGAGCTGCTGGTGTAGATACACAGTGTCCAGGTAGCTGAGCTGTCTCTGGGCATTTTTGGATGGTCATCTAGTTAGGAGTTCCATTTCGTGAAGTGGACATTGCCAAAGCAGTAAGTGGCCAGTGGAAGGTAACTCACTCAGCGAACAGCAGTAGGGATTGGGGGGCATTTAGCCTCAAGGAGAGGGGAGTTGTGGTGGGGGGAGGGGGGAGGCAGACTGTCTTTAACTCCCTGAGGGGTGCTCACATGGGGATGGAGAGCTTGTGTGTGTTGAGGGCTAGGTTAGAACTGCTGGGTACTGGGGACAGGTTTTCATTCAGGGAAAGGAGTTGACCAGCTCACAGCCTATATCCTAGTATCAAGCCAGCTGTCACTACAGATATTTTAAGAGAAGCTAGGCAACCATGGGACCCAAGAGGGAAGCTGTAAGAGCTTGGCCAACTGGTCTTTGTTAACTAACTCTAACATTACCCGTTCATTCTAATTTCAGTGTCTTCGTTCCATTCCCGCTGATTCTTTTTCTACCTGGTCTGACATCTGGTAAAATAATGCTGTGCATAGTTGGCTTCCTTTAGATGAAAGTGCTTTGACTCTACTGGGCTTGGAGATGTGTGTTCTTGTTCAGTCCCTGACTCTTCCCTTCCCCTTGGGGTATTTCCCCCTTCTCCATCACTCTGCCCTCTCTGTGGGGTAGAGTTTGACACCTTTGCTCTTTGAAAGCCCTCTGAACTCTGTTATCATTATCCACTGGGCATTGTGACTCCATGCGTCTGTACATGGATTCCTTCACCTTTTACAGTGGTGGGTGTGCCTGAGCCTTTCCTAAATGACCTGAGTACAACCTGACCTCTGAGGATCTAGTGAGTGTATTTTACCTCGGAAAAAAATGGAAAGAATGACTGAAAAAATGCAACTTGGATATATTTTTCTAAGGCAGTTTCTCTTTCTCAGTTCTAACAGTTTTAGAACTGAAATTCCATAGTTTCTTTTTAATTCCAGTTGGAAGATATGGTGGCTTGAACTAGATGATAATTCATGGAGATGGACAAAAATGGGCAGTTTCCTTGTGTATTTTGAAGGTACAGCAGATACTACCTGCTGATGGATTCGATTCAGGGAAAGTAGAAAAGAAAGGCCCAAATTCTTATTTTGTGTGTTGAAACTGAGGCTCTAAGAGATTAAGATACTTTTTTCTAAGGCCACAGAGCCATTCATGGCAGGGCTTGGACTTCGATTCAGCTCTCTAAATCTCAGAAAGAAATGACTACTCTTACTTCTCCTTCTTGCATAATTATGAAATTTGCATAAAAAGGGATAGATAAGTATCAGCTCCTTGATATCAAGGCAATGATGTTTTGAGGCTGTATTTAGTAGACAGTGGGTAATATCTATCCAACTAGTCAGTCAATTTGTGGTTCCTTTCAACCAGTCCTCTATTCTTTTGGAATCAATACGTTGTCTCTGACAGTAGGTATTTGTGACCACAAATGCACTTCAGCTAAATTCTTTTCAGAGGTTGTCCTATTTTCAGAAGCAACATTTCCTAGTGATGTCATGAACTATTAGAGGCATAGTGGGCAACAGGGCAAGCCCATCTCTTGCAGGAGCTCTCGTCCCAGTAACACGTTCTGTGGTTTTAGTAAACTGGCCTTAGTAAACAAGCTGCCCTATAAAACCTCCCTGTGAGCAGCACATACTATAAATTCCAATCCTCATTCTTCCGCTGATTCGCCAGGTAATTCAGGAAGAGTCCTTTCGCCTCTGAACTCTGGTCAAGATGTCCCCGGTAGCAATGGGGCGATAAGGACACATAGGTGATAACTTAAATCAATAAAGGAAAAAAAAAAAAAAAAGATGTCCCCAGCCCTTTTATAGATCCAAGAATTGAAAAAAAAAAAACACAGTAACAAAAACTAGAAATATAGATACCACTGCTTGTGGCTACTCTGTTCATTTATTCCCTAAATACTGAGTTCCCACACATGCCGGATATGGTCTGTGGGAGGCAGCATGTGTGAGTGGCACCCTTGATCTTAGGCTTTTTCCTGAATCTCACACTAGTTAAGGCTTTGGCCTCCTCACCTACATCTCCCTTTGAACAGGCTCCCTTCTTTACCTTCCTCCAAAGCCACCTGCCCTATATCTCAGGCCATTTTATCAGTTACCCGTGGAGCAGGGCGGGCCAAATTCCAAGGGTAAACAAAGTTATTTCAAGGGATTTATAACTCAACTTTGCTGAAATGTGGTCCAAAAACAGTACTGCTAATTATGAAAGTAAATGCTAATAAAGGTCTCCAGGGAGAGCTCTGAGTACCTACTCCAAGACTCCAAGGTCCACAGGGCAGGCACCCAGCTATTGTTCAGGGGACCAGCACCCAGCTGGGCCATAAATGAGGTGTGTTTGGGGGACTATTTTCAAATCCTTTATGTAATTCAAGGTTCCCCTGAGAATGCCCCCTTAAGCGATCTGCTCAGAGAATGCCGTGGGTGGGAGATGGGAAGAAACAAAATGCGAGAGAGGAGCCAATCAGGATTTTATTAAATATACCACAATACACTTTTACATAATCACGGATTTGTATTTGGTTATGCAAACCTTTGGATTCTGGAATGATTTATACCCCTGAGAACCTGGAAATTAAGGCCAGCAGCATCGTCTGTAAAACACTCCCTTTTGTTTCTGAAGGAAACTTAAAAGAAAAAAAAAAACGAAAAGAAAACAATACCTTACAGTGGCAAAAAAAAAAACTCTCTTATGAACTAACATCATCTGATAAGCTTTTAAGCACTAGGCTATATTGTTCTATAAATTTTCTTACACAAATGGCAGGACTATTAGACTCAAATAAAATTATTCTCAAAAGTTTTCCACCAGGGTGAAAGTTATTTTAAGTAAATTTTCAGGGATTCACACAAACATGCAAAGACACAAGTATCCAGAAGCAAAACAGAAATTTGTACAAACTTCCAACTTAAATGTTCCAATGGGAGAGGGGAGGGAGGAGAGGAGAAGAGAGAGAGAGAAACATTGATGTGAGAGAAACACATCAATTGGTTGCCTCTCCCACACAGGCCAGGATTGAACCTGCAACTCAGGCATGTGCCCTGGACCGGGAATCGAACCCATGATCCTTCAGTGCATGGGCCAGTGCTCTAACCACTGTCCAGGACAATGTTCCAGTGTCTTGATTGGAACATTGCTGTATCTATTTGGCAAAATCATCAAAACTGCCCATACACTTAAAATAGATGCGCTTATTGTATACCAGTTAGATATGAGTAAGCTTGATTCAAAAAGTAAAAGGCAAACCAAAAATAATTGTTTTATATTTCCTTAATATATTTGATTCTATCTCCAACTTCTGGTATTTTTATTACCAAGGATTTTAGTTTGGGTACAAGCAGAGTAAGCACAGCTATTGTCAAAAGTTTCCTATATTGGAACTAAGGTTTAGCCAGGAAATTAACTTTTAGCCCTAAATTTATGTTATTTTGAGATAAAACAAATGCACATCTCAAAATAACCAACTTGTGCAGCACATAGCTGGCTTGTACAACTTGAAAACTCAGATAAGCTCCGGAAGTCAAAACTCGGTTTTACAAGCCTTAGTGAGTGTCCAGGGGTCTATTGTATGCTTTGATAAACTGAAAAAAATATGGTTTGAAGCCTGTCAACCAAATAGTAGCCTCCAATATTTTGAAGCAAATCTTAGTTCCAAGTATTTCTTTTCTGTCACATTTTTCTGGTTCCTTTTGATAACCAAGGCAATCTTTAGTTCTTTGAACTACTTCCTTAGAAAATTCGTTGACATGGCCAAAACCCTCTGGCTCTGTGGGGATTTAGACCCATTCCAAAGTGGCCTTGGTGAATTATTTTGGGCGGCCCCTGGAGTGCTGGTCCCATCCAGGGCGCTGAGTGTGGAAGCAGAGCCTCCCAGAACTTCAGGAGACTCATTGCACCTTCCTCCACACGCAGCTCCGGGCTCCCGGTCCCAAAGCCTCAATTTGACTCTAGGACAGGGCAGGTGAGGGGTTTCCTAAGACGCCTCCCTTCCCTGGGAAAACTGCCCTTTACCACCTCTCCAAAGTCAGAAATACAAGTTCTGATCAAAGCCCAACTTCTTCCTATGTCCTTGGGCTCCCATTCTCCCTCATGCCCCCAGAATCACCAGCACCCCTGAGGGTGAGAAATTCACATTCTCCGCTTGGACTGCCTATGGACACACGTAGGCAAGCTCCCAGCCTGGATTCTGTGGTGCCCCAGCTCCAGCCACCATGTGGGGCTCAGACACCCTTGAGGAGGAGTAAAGGGGGTCATTACTGACAAAACAAGCAAAAACCTCAAAATCAGAAGAAAGCTGGGCCATAATGAGGTGTGTTTAAAGTAGTCAGCATCTCTGCACGTACTGAAGGCGAGAAGTTTAGCAAGTGTAATTGTCCTCCTGAGGGTTAATCATGAGGATCCTGACTTACTAGTAGAAAGAAAGAATAAAGAGAACCCACTGTCCTTATTCACCAGCCCAGCTGCTCTCTGAGGATACTCATTGCCCTGATCGTCCAATATTCCTTCCGGGTTAATAACAATCAGAGGTAATTACAATTTTATTTCAATTTCTCTCTCCTATTCTAAGTGCTAATAGTTTGCCAAGTTGACTTTATGTAATATCTGTGATTGCCTATGGCCCCATCCAGGACTCTTCCTGTACTGAGAAGTCAGCCTGTTGTCCATTTCTGTTTACAAAGTGCCCCGTTATCCAAGGATTCTAAATAAGGAAGTAGGGTATGGAATAAGCCTGGACATAGTTCCCACGTGCGAACACTGACTACCATTTGTTGCTCCCTTGTGCCATAAGTCAGCATAGATTTATCTGGAGCCTGGTTACTTTTTCTCCAGAAACATTTTACATAATTTGTATATAAAGTGATAGACTGTACAATTAGAGGGGAACAGAACCCAGCAAAGGACTGTCTGTACCACCAAGGAGAGCCACGCCTTGTGCCACATCAGACATGAGTGAGCATCCATTTCTGTCACTATGGGAACTTCGGTTTCTGAGAACCAGGAACGGGCATCAGTAACCCTGGCTCAGCCATTGATAAGTTACTTAACAGAACTAAGCCTGGTTTTCCTCATCTATCAATTGGAACTATTAATACCTACCACTGTTATTTCATTTTGAAAGAGTAGTTATGTATAAATGGGGCTATGTGCACACACAGCTTATAACAACATTGGCATTTTGTCAGTGTACGCAACTTTAGCTTTAAAAAATTTTTCCCATTTAAAACACAGCATTGATTCCTCTCAATGTGCACTTGTTTCCATTTTACTTGACACATGACTTTTCCACTCACTCTTACAAAATCAGCCAGAAAGGATAGAAGTTAAAAGCATTGTGTCATATAAAAATGTACCATGTGCACACAGAGGGACCAAGCTTCCTTAGCCCTGAACTCACAGATAGTAACCGTCACTGGGAGTCCCCTCAACAAAACGAATAACACACAGAAAGCTGTGGTTCCCTGCTGCTCATGTGCCAATGAGTGGGATACAAGAGGTGACTATTTGGCCATTCAAACAATAGAGCCTGTGTTTATTGCCTATTAAACAGTCAGTACCCTTCATTAGATTACCTTTCCTGACATTTATCTTCCTGTGTGCCAAATCATCGCAGGTGGAAAACAGAGTTTTAGGGGTGTGTTCATTTATAAATGAAGCCTTTTCAGATCACCACCTTTCTCTCCATCCCCTCTGCCATCCTGCCCCATCAGACCCTCACCCCCTCACTCAGGGTGGCTGTTATTCTGTCTCCCCTGACTCCCCACTTTCTGTGCCTGTCTTCCTCAAATGGACCTGACACACACACATATCTCTGATTAAATTTTCCCATGCTCATAGATGTTATGTGTTTTAGCACAATTCTAAAAAGAGTCTTCAGCGATGCCCCCCAATGCATCCAGTACAAACTAATCGGAAACTTGAGGCGCTGCATGTCCACCCCAGGATGGCTTCCCAGCTTCCTGCGGTGCCCCTGGAGGCACTGTGCAGGTCCCACACGTGCCCCTTTGGTTTCCTTGTTGTGGAATATACCTGTCCTTCCCTCACCCCACTCCTTCCTTTTCAAATGGTGTGTCCTGGGTCAGTGGCCATTTCTGTGTCACTTCCCTCGGGCTTCCCTTGATCCTCTTTGCCCCAGTCCAGACCTCTAGCTCTCTGCCCTCAACGTGCATCAGGGCCTTGGCTGAAGTTTAATCTTGACAGCCTGCAGGGGATTGCACCTATTTCTCTCTCTGTCACACTGCCCAGCATGGAGCCTTTATCTAGAAAGTGTTCGTAAATATTCCTGATTTTAACTAAACACTTGTATCACATGTAGGAAGTGTGATTAAACGTATGCATATGGAATCAAAACAGTTGCTTTATAGTTAGTATGTGGGTGTTTGTATGTAGAAAATTCACAAGTAATCGGACAAGCAGGAAGCTGTATCATAGGAAAAACACATCTCGTTCACAACCTGTAGGACCCAGGTCCCAGGCAACAGGGACAAATCCTCCCTTCTGAAATGTAAACAAGGATGCCTCAATTTAGATGCACTTTCTGTACTAAATTTGACGACGGTGTTTTGTCTTTTTTGTTTGTTTGTTTGTTTGTTAATCCTCACCCAAGGATATTTTTTTCCTATTGATTTTCTTCTTTAGAGAGTGAGGGGGAGAGAGAGAGAAACATCTATGTGAGAGAGACATATCGACTGATTGCCTCTCAATGCACCCCAGCTGGGTCTGGGGATCGAACCTGCAACCCAGGTACGTGCCCTTGACCTAGAATAGAACCTGAGATTGACACTCTAACCACTGAGAAACACAAGCCAGGGCTGTTTTATCTTTTTATTGGAAGATCTGAAAATTCCAATTTTCTATCAAGAACGACTTATATGTGACATCTGTTCTTTGTGTGTGTTCTATTCACCTATGTGTTTTCCGAGGTGCTAAGGTTTGGGGGAATGTCATCTGTGAGTTACTAAAAGTCATGGCCCCACCATTTCCCTCCTGTCTTAACGTTCCCAGTCGCTGGCCTCTGTCTGCCCACCTGTCCTTCCAGCATTCCGGCTGTGTGCAGGCTACAGGGCCACAGAGCTGCCTCACCCCATCCAACAGACAGGCAGGCTGTCTCACCAGGAGGACCCTTTGTGCTCACATGCCAAATTGAATGCAGAGCTGCTAACAGAAAGTTTGAAAGTCAATCCATCTACACCTGGCCAAGCAGGACCCACCCTCACTCCCACCCCTAGTTTCAACCTTTAAGGGAAAGCCTGGACACACATGCAGGTGTTTCCTTCGGACCTTTGCAGTTACTGTTCCTCAGGCCTTGAATGCTTGTCCCCTAGATGAGTATGTAGCCTCCCTGAAAATGATTCAGAACTCAGATGTAATCTCAGCAGTGGTCTTCCCGGATTGTGGTGTCTAAAATAATCTCTCTCTCTCTCTCTCTCTCTCTCTCTCTCTCTCTCTCTCTCTCCCCCCCCCCCCCCCACCGCCACCACCACCACCCTTCCCAGCTTTAATTTTCTTAGTGAAGTATCATTTTAGAGCAATAGGCTAAGGAAAGTTATGGTGTTTTGCTTATTGTTTAGATAGTTTTTTTAGCTCACTCTAACGAAGTAGGCCTTTCATCTTTCACATATTCATTCATTAATTCACACAACAAATAATATTACTGCCAAGCATATTGTCAGAATAGACAATATTATATAAGATTAAGTTATAATCCTTGAAGGAAGGAACTCTTTTTCAATACTGAATTCCCATCACTTAGCGTACAATACTTAAATCCATGAATGAATGAATGATTCCATGAAAAAGTTCATCTGTGTATGACTTTCATCTCAATCTTGCTATAAAATGAAAAGCACATTTTTCCCATGGAATTTTGCCCAAAACCAAACATTGAGAAGAAGTTGTACAAACAGTAAATAGCATCATGGCTAAAGAAATGTCATCTTCTGAAGAAGATAACTCTTATTTTAAATTTTTTCACAAGTTTTAAAATGCTGGTGGAGCACAATCTGACTTTCAGGAGGGAGAGAACATCAAGGGATTTGTGATTCCTGGTTACTCTTGCCGGAAGGAGGCCAGGTTATCCAGTACAGGGGCCCGGCTTTTACTCCTTCTTTATAAGACGAAGGCAAAGAAAGGTGGAGTCAGACCCTATTCAAAAAGGCAAAATCCAGGGCGACTGGGCAGCTGTCTCCATAGCAAAATAAAATAATATTCCCAGTCAAGCCCCAAGCCATCAAGAAAAGTCACCCCATGTCTTCTGCAGGGGCTGACATATCCATGAGGCTCAGTAGCCACAAACCTTAGGCCCCCAATCATTGAGAGACCCATGAACATGTGTCAATGTCTTTTAAAACCAGAAGGAAAAGAATGGATTTTTCAGTAGAAGAAATGTGTTAACATCTTCATCTTTACACCAACACAGTCAAAAAATATCATGCTTGTTTGTTAAGGAGGAAAGGGCCCTCAAAGGCAAAAGTGGAGCCTTTCTGTGAAAGTCAGAACGTGGCCTCCTATTGGGTCTCCTGAAGAAAGCCTTCTAGATGGATATTCAGGAGAAACACCAAGATGTGCTCATGCAAGAGAGTTAAAGCCTCAGTTATCCAGAAAAACCTCTTTTCCAGGCAGATTCATTTCCCCACAATGCTAGGATTCACAGTAACATATTTTCCAAGAGAGATTAATGCAGTTGCCCCGTAAAATATTTTAAGCGCCCGTAATCTCTGAAACAAAGCACACAGCAGAACACCAAGAGAAAATGACTACCAGCTCATTCTTGAAACTGCATTTTCTCCAAGGGCTGCAGCCACTGTAATTTGCACCTTCTGAAGTGGAGACTGACGTGCGTTAGACATGTACAGGCAGCTAGAAGGGTAGAGATAATAACAGGACTAGAGAGTGTGCCCAGCTGGGAAAATAAGCATGCAGCCAGCACAGTCGGAACTGAAAATGAAGGTCGTTGCACAATATTGCCCAGAATCCCTCATCCTTTATGAAAAGGAAAGTGAAAATTCATAGACCTCTAAACCTGATCCGAGCCATACAAGCCCTGGGTTTAGGTGACTTAGAGACAGATGCAGGTGCAGTGGTGGGATCAGCTATGCTCTTCCTTTTCTTCTGTGCTTTGGAGAGGTTTATCCCGGTGCCATTGGGAGGAGTACTTAACAATTCACAGGGGATAGATCTTTGTTAATATGCATTTTCTGAAAGTCAGGGTAGTAAACATTCGCAGTTCCTTTGACTCCGTCAGGCAACATAGTTTCAGGCATGGTGGCCATCTGCTGTAGCACCCTGGTTTATCATTGCTGCCTTGTCCCAAAGGCTCTGTCCTGAACTGAACACCTGTCTGGGCTCATTCTGATCTCTAGGGACAGTCTCAGAAACCACCTCCGAGGTTAGAATCTAGACTCCATCCTTCCCTTGACTCAACCACATCTCACTCTGAACTCTTACCTCAATTAAAATACCCTAGTCCTACCTGGGCTGGAGTATTTGGGGAAGACAGGGAGGAGGGTGCATACTGTTATGAGGTGTGTTCTATCCAACTTGATCTTGAAGGTGATTTGGGGGATGGGAGGAAGTGGGTGGTATTTTCAGTTATCGAAATTAGGTATTTGTTTCTGCTAAACTTTCCTAGTTAGATCTAGGCTATCATTTCAACCTCTCAAAGTCCCTTTGGTTCATTACCCTGTCATCTCATGCATAACCACCCCTTTCTACAAAATGCCATATGACACGCTGGTCAATGTGCCGCTGTTGTCCTTATCCAAATTAGTAAATAAATGTCAGCCTGGAACCATACCACTAAAATTCTCCCCTAAAGCCAATTTTCACTCGTCAATCGAATTCCACCCAGTTCATCTTGTTATAAGTCTACCCTTAACATACTACTCTTACTATCGTGAGCCCATACGGATCCTTCTTGACCACAAAAATGTTGTGAAAGACTTTTTAATAAAATGCTTTGCTGAAATGTAGATAGCCTCTGACCCTTCCCCCAACCGAGTAGACTGTTCCTCCAATCTGAAAATAATGACTTGGCTTTAGAGGTAGAACGGAGAAAAAGCGGTTGTGGGAAGGAACACACTTCTATACCCACAGGCCTACCTGTCCACATCCGGGCTCCATTCCTTTGTAGCATCCGGGCTCCATTCCTTTGTAATGTTCAAATTCATGTGATGATCCACTCCAGTTTCCAGATTAGACTCAAAGCATTTACATTTTGCTTTCTGAACACCATTCCATATGTCAGGGCCCCAAGCTTTGAATTCTTTCTTATGTTAATGATGTAACATGGAGAGCAAATTGAGGGGACCCCCAGCACACTCTCTTGCAGCAGTCCCCTCTCCCTGTGAGGCTGATGGGTCATATTTCCCTGGAAAAACCATTTAGCTCAACTCCAACTAATGTTCTGATGGGTTCATGTCCTGATGCGTTCATGTCCTGATGTGTCCATGTCCTGATGCTCTCATGCAATCTTAGTCCTCGAATGATTTTTTTATCTTGGGTAAAACAGCTTTAGAGGCCTCCTAAGCCAGGAATTACAATACAAGCAAGAACAAAGGAGGGAAATAACTTTTTACTTTGCTGAATAATTCAAATTGACATTATCTGGAAATGCCAACATTTGTTAACACACTTTTCCTAGCCTGCCCTGCATTATGCTGCCCTTGCCGCATATGAGATCAGCACCCTCTCTGCACCTTTCCCTGATGCCCCCATTCCTCTGCTCCTCAGGAAGCAGGCTGAAATAACCAGGGGCTGGACTGGGCTGGAATTTTCTTCAATGGTTTGGAGAGGAATTAAGGAAAAAACTTGAAAGCATAAAATCACTTTTGTTACGGTATTTACTACAATTTAATAGGACTTTCCAAAGTCTAAAAATAAGTCACCCCAATAAATTTTAAAAGTTTTATCAGAAGAAGCAGGGCATACAGAGAAAGAAATTATTCTTCTGTACTACATTTCATTTTAGTCATTTTGTACATAGGATTTAGGTCATTTTCTACTTCTATTGCATCAAGTTCAAATGCAAAAGTTGAATAAAACACAGTAGGAAGAGGTTCGTTCATATTGAGTTCATGGGAAACTCAACTACACATTAGTGCCCAATTCTTCAGCTGGGACACTTAGCTTATATTTACAAAAATTCTGAGAAGTAAACCCAGACCTACATTTCTAACAAAGTAATCCCAGCGCCCAGCTCTGTGGGGAGACTGACAGCTAAGTCCATTTTTCTGAAAGGTCTTGTTACCTTCAGAGTCTGTATTCTTAGCCTTGAAAAGTCACACCGTGTTCCAGGCTACAGAAATGGGCACCAGGCATTTTGTCTTATGACTAACCACTGGGAGCATTGAGGAAATAATGGAGAATATGTCTTCAGATATGTTTTTCTGTATGATGCCAAATGCGTTTTGGAAGTATTAGAGAGGCCATATCTTCCCCTTTGTATTGTAAGCACAACTGAATTATATTAACCAGCAACCATAATAAGTCTGCAGTTTTCAGACTAGATTTTTAGGGACAAGAATGACAATTTCAACCTATGTATGTTTCCCCCAATAGTTCAGAGACTGGAATAAATTTATGCAAAGAAAAATGTAATATTTTATGTTATTGCAAAATAGTGTAGTAGACTAGCATCTTCACATGATGACATTTTTTATTTCAAATAACATCTTTTCTTATTTTATTTTTCCCATCACCATTTATTCCCTCTATGCCCTCTTCTACTTCCACACATCCCCTCCCCACCACCACCATCCCCATAAAACATGACCATACTGTTATCCATGTCCATGAGTTCTCTCTCTCTCTTTTTTCCCCCCTTTTTGCTCAATTCTTCCTCCCACTCCCCAACACCCCAGAAGACATTTCTTTTCATTGCTGTTTCTGAAAAAAAATCCAATTTTATCAATTCTTAGAAAAGATTTCCAGAGACAATGTGGGAGGAGAAGAACATCCTGCTTCTCCCAGCAGATCCCCTCTTTGTAACTGAGTTAGGGAATGTCAAAGGTCAAGAGCTATTGAAATGACACTTGCATAATTTAGTCCCACCTTCCTCTGTGAGAGAGAAGGGCATAGAATGAATACAATGAAATTTCACATCCTCCCCTCCCAGAAAAGAATAGTGATAGAAAACTCTAAAAAATGGAAAACATAACAAAATTCAGCTGATTAATAGATACCATGTGCCTGGTAGCACATGGGTTTACACAAGAAGAACGTCTAGATGAATTTAAATAATCTCAAAGGAAAAGGAGAGATGTCTTCGGAGGAGTCGGCATCTAAATGTTTGCTGAGGATGTGCTCATCCATGTCCCAGGCCTGGAGCCCAGTTCTGTCCTTGGCGGAGCCGGGAGATGCCTTTATTCTCCCCGAGTTTCTCGTTAGTTCAGGTGCCCTTTTCTCTCTACATTTCCCCTGCACTCCTGCCTGTCACTTGCTATCCAAAGGCTGAATAAGAAAGAGTGGAGAGCATGCTAATGCATTGTAAATGTAATTGCTGCATTCTCCTTAAGAGTATTGTCAGGAGCATTTCGTTTTAAGGTTTCACCAGGAATCATGTCAGTATTTGAAGTGGGCTATTTTCTATAACCCACATCGCTATGATTCTCAGACATTAAAGCACTAATTACAGCTTGAGAATTCCATTTCAGTAGTGATTGTACTACAGCTCTATAATATGCATTCTTGAGAGCAGGTTTTGTCCAAGTGACGCCTGGGCCCAGACATCTCCATGCAGAAAGTAATTGCTTACAAGAAATCATATTTTAATATTTGATTTCAGAATGAGACCAGCCCAATCAATTAGCATAATTAACATGTAATAAGCTCAAATGCACTGAATTGATAGCCTCAGGATCATTTGTTAGATGTTCTTAAGAAGTTTGGATCTTTATTCCAGACAAGCAATTGCAGAACTTGCTGGTCTTTAATGATGCTGGCGAACTCAGACCTCAGTTCATGGCATTTCTGAACACTATATTGTCGGCTCAGTCAACAATGAAGCACGGTCTTAGAGCCGTCTCTAACAGCCATTAATTTTTTTTAAGCCTCACTAGACCTGGATGGTGTTGCTAAATAGTTAGAGCATCAGTCGGGTCACCAAAGGGTCTCAGGTTTGATTCCTGGTCAAGGACATGTACCTGGGTTGCAAGTTGATCCTCAGCCCCAGTCGGAGACACGTGTGGTAAACAACCAATCCAAGTGTCTCTCTCACATCAAGGTCTCTCTCTCCCTCTTTTTCTCTCTCCTCCCTCTCTCTCCCCCCTCCCTCACTCCCTTCCTCTCTTTGTAAAAATCAATGAGAAAAACATCCTGGGTGAGGATCAGCAACAACAAAAAAGACTCACTATGCCATTTCTATGAAGAGTCCCTGACTATGAATGCCAAAAATTCAAGTAAATATGAAAACAATATAATCTAGTCCATTTTTTCAGACAGAATTTGAGAATAATACAAAACATTATCTGCTTTTTTATATGAAATATAAACATTTATTATTTTTTTAATATATTTTAATTGATTTCAGAGAGGAGGGGAGAAGGAGAGATAGAAACATCAATGTTGCCTCCTGCATGCCCACTACTGGGAATCGAGCTGGCAACCTGGGTATGTGCCCCTGACCAGGATCGAACCCGGGGCCCTTCAGTCCACAGTCTGACGTTCTATCCACTGAGCCAAACCAGCCAGGGCTGAACATTTATTCTTTGGCAAAGCCTTAATGTCTCTGAGCCTCAGTTTCTCCTTCCGTGCAGTGGGGATGATCCTGTCGAGCTCAGAGAGTTGTTAGGAGACTTAATGAAATAATGCACAAAAGTGCTAACCCAGTACCTCACATGTGTTCCAACTGTGGTTGATAAGAAACTCTTGATATTCTTATTATCACATGGCCAAGAGTTGGAATCATTAGGACAGAAGAACCAAGAGTGTTGATTACAATGCTGCCCCCATCCCAGGGGATGGGTCTCAGCCCAGGGTCTTTAGAGGCACATCAACAAGCTTTGGGATACTTTCAGGTTTGAAAATGCTGTTTCTGCTCTTTTGGGCATCAGAACCCTGCTATCTGTGACCCAGTCACCTCTCAGGAAAGAAACAACAGTTGAAAAAAATGGGGATTTTTTTTCCCACAATAAAAAGAAAACACAGAATGGCAAAAGCTAAAGAAGAGAGTGAGCAGAGCTAAGTGCCCCTAAGAGAATGGAGAAGTATTATAGCAG
Organism: Corynorhinus townsendii; assembly: GCA_026230045.1. Lineage (NCBI taxonomy): Eukaryota > Metazoa > Chordata > Mammalia > Chiroptera > Vespertilionidae > Corynorhinus > Corynorhinus townsendii. The sequence goes on from JAPDVU010000004.1 coordinate 137,664,978, forward strand.
CCCAGCCCCCAGCCCATGCTCACTTAGCTGACATTCCCACAGTGCTCACAGCCCCAACCGGCCTGGGCACCCTGCTCCTTCCCATCGCTCCTCTGGTCACAGATTCACCATCAGAACCCCCTTCCTGGGCTCCCCTCTCTCCACCTTGTCTGTTATCCCTCACTGGGAGTCACCTTAGGGGGGAGACACTCAGGAGAGGACAGCTCTTTAAGAAGTGGGCACCCCACCTTAAATAGGGAGCCCTCAGATACATACTGCTTTGAAACTGTTTATTTTCTGTGGTGTGATTGGGAAGCCTGACCTACGTAACCTTTAGAGGACTGTGTCAGGGACCGTACGAAATGAAGCCAGACTCAGAATGTCTCCACCCAAATCGCTGGCAGAGGAAACAGAACCAAAACTGATTCACTGTAGATTAAATAAGGGCAAGAAGACGCTGGTGACAAACAAAAAAGGGCACCATCCACATCCATTGCATAACCCTGCCTCCGCCCAGCAGAGTCCCTTCTTAGCCTAGGGAGTTCTTGGGGCTAATGAGATGGCTTGCTCAGAGCAAATGCTATGCTGCCACTACAATTCCCTTTCTAATAAGTTCCCATCACAGCCCTCTGTAGCTGAAACATCTTTGAGTTTCTTACTGAAATGCAAACATCTTAACGTGACATTCAAGGCCCTTCCCAGTCTGATCTAAGCTCTGACCCCATCAGACTCACATAGGTCCCAGACTTCATAACAAACTCAATCTGCAGTTCTCTTTCCTTTCAGTCTCAAAACCTGGTTCTCCAACAGGTAACAAGCAGTGAGGATGTGGGGAATTTGGTGGGAATGTGGAATGGTACAGCCTCTGTGGAAAACAGGATGGAGTTTCTTTACAAGATTAAAAATAGAATTGCCTATGACCCAGCAATCCCACTTCTGAGTATATACCCAAAAGAATTGAAATCAGGATCTCAAAGGAACATCTGCACACCCTGGTTCATTGCAGCATTATTCACAATACCAAAAACATGCAAACAACCTAAACTTTCAGCCACAGATGAATGGACAAGATATATGTAATACACACACACATACACACACACACACACACACACATCATACACACACATCACACATGTATGCTGTGGAATATTATGCAGCCTTAAAAAAAGAAGGAAATCCTGCCATTTGCTACAACATGGATGAATCTGGAGGACATTATGTTAAGTGAAATAAGCCAGACGCAGGAGAACAAATACTGCATGATTCCATGAATATCAGGAATCTAAAATAGTCAAATTCATAGAAATAGAGTAGAATGGTGGTTACCAGGGGCTGGGGGGAAGGGAATTGGGAGTTGTTGGTTAAAGAGTTAATATTTTCAAATATGCAAGAGGAGTAAATCCTAGAGATCTGCTCTGAGCAAAGTGCCTAGAGTTAACAATACTGTACACAATAGTACGTTGAAAATTTTGTTAGGAGGGTAAAAATCCACGTCAACCCTTGTTCTAGTGTGACCTCTCCTGCAGTGCTCTCCAGGACCCCACACAGACCTGCTTCCCTGGTTTCCCTTAGGCTCTGATCATTTTACCAAACATGTGGTTGGTTTCTCAGCTCAGAGAATCACAGTGATTGAGAGACTCGGGGTCAGTCGGCCTGGCCTCGGCAGCCAACGGATCTTAACCGTGAACCTCAGTTTCCTCAGACACTCCATAGGGATGATGGTCTTCCCTTCTCCACAGGCTTGTTGTGGGAGTTAACTGTCTAATTCACATAAAGCACCCAGCAACATTTTAAGGGTTCAATAAATGTTAACTCTTGTTCTTATACAGCGTGTGTTCAGTTGTGTTAGTCAGTTGTTTGTATGCTTGTTTTCCCAGCTAGGTTGTAAGCAGCTTAGGGTAAATCTTTATATGTATCTCTATCTTCCTGCTACTACTACTCGCAGTCAATACCTGTGATCAGATGAATTGAATTGAATTGAATTGAATTGAATTGAATTGAATTGAACTGAAGTCTCACCAGATGGCAGGAGCTACCAGCCAGGATTCTTTTATCTAGAGCTCTACTGCAGGGCTGGACAGGCTGAAAAAAGGTCTCTATTTATGGGTGAGAAGCAGCTGATGGAGCCGGGGTTGTTCTCAGTTTCCTACCACTGAGTGGCCATTTGTCCTGCGCCTCGACCACAGACAGGGATTTGAGAAAGCAAGGAGGTGAGTTCTTCGTTCCCATCCTGGGAACAAAATCACCTTGAGTCTCCTTGGTCTGAGAATGTTTCAAGGGAAGGCAGATCACTGGAGAGATGAATGGAAACCAAAAATCTGAACTGTTTGTGTGGAAGGCAAATTGGTGACCCTAGAACAAAAAATTCTGATATTAGACAAGGAGATAAAGTATGAAACCATGAGTAGTTTGCAATCATGGAGGAGAAAGCAAGAAAGAAAGAGGGGAACAAACCAGCACAGTAATCAGTAGGACCAGAGCCTCTTACTGGTCATTAAAGGAACCCTCAGGATACATGTTGACTGTGGGATTTTGTACATGGTCTCAGGCACGGTCTACTTCCCCATCCTAAGTGGCATGTGCTTTAGCTCAAAGTCACAAACTGAAATTTACTGCAGGACAACAATATAGAGAATCACTCATTCAAATGTCTGTATGTACTTGTCTAAGACCCTATTTGAATTCCCAGAATTACCATTACTTCATCATCCCTGTTCTCACATTTCTCCTGTTAATCAAAATTCACATGCAACTAGTCCTAACCGGTTTGGCTCAGTGGATAGAGCATCGGCCTGCGGACTGAAGGGTCCCAGGTTCGATTTCGGTCAAGGGCATGTACCTTGGTTGCGGGCACATCCCCAGTAGGGGATGTGCATGAGGCAGCTGATCGATGTTTCTAACTCTCTATCCCTCTCCCTTCCTCTCTGTAAAAAAATCAATAAAATATATTTTTTTTTGAAAATTCACACGCAACTAGTACAGGTCAATCACTGAACTGATTCATTAATGTGATGACTCTGAATAAGTCCACTTCTTCTGCCCCCAAACCTGCTTCCTTCTCTACTGATTTATTCTTTAATTAATGGGCAGTCAATTTTTATATAAGACCACTTCACCTGCATTTGTTTCCCAGTGAGAAACACAGTCCTCTGTTTTCCTGTCTTTGTTTTCACAGTTCATAAATATCTCACATTCTTGTCCTTGGATTTAAAAGGTGATTATCATGGTAACATAATCTCTCATCCAGAATACAAATTGCTGAAGTGCCATTTCCCCGTCACCTGAGTTTGCCGCACCACAAGGCGATTGCCTGTGTCTGTGGTTCTCAAGCAGCATCAGAATCACATGGGGGGCTAGTGAAAGCACAGATTGCTCAGCCCCACCCTTTGAGTCTCTGGTTACAAGATTTTGCATTTATAACAAGTCCCCAGTGATACTAATATGCTGCTGGCTCAGGATCCATACTTTGAGAACTGCTGGTCAGAAAGGTCTAGATTCCTTCAACATTCATTCTGCTGGATAGATTCTAAAACTTGGGGCAGAAGGTCAAAAAGATACTTGCTTCTACTGAGGTGACAATGTGTGGTTATACTAGTTGAAACTGTACATTGGAAATGCCTCTACTCAGACTCAACCCTGATTGGAATGTTAGTTTAGGAAGATGTTAAGCTTACAGGTCAGGAGGAGGTGGTGATTCTTAAATACATATGTATGTTTGAGATTGAGTTGGGAAAGTGTTATGACTTCCAAACATCCTTCAGATTCCAGGTGGGATTCTGTAAACCTCAGAATTTAAAAAATATTTTTATTGATTGATTGTAGAGCAGGGGGAGGGGAGAGAGAGAGAGAGATTGATTTGTGGCTCCACCCATTCATGCACTCACCAATTGATTCCTATATGTGCCCCAAGCAGAGATCGAACCTGCAACCATGGCACTTGGGGACAACACTCTAACCAACTGGGCTACCGAGCCAAGGCTAAACCTCAGAATTTTAAGGGGATTGGATTCTGAAGAAAGGGAATGCCCAATTTCTAAATAAGAAAATAAGAAGGAGGTATAGAAGAGGTACAGGAGAGCTGGGCATGGGGCTTGTTCAATACCCATAAGAGAGTCATTGAAGCATCAGGAAGAAAAATCAATCAGAACCAAGTGAGTGTTGTTAGTTTCAGCAATATCTCAAGCATTTGGAAGGTAACTATGAATGTATTTTATTTTAACAAATACAGTCTTATTCTCCTCACCCTACCAGGTTCTCTAGTAACACAGAAGATTCTTTTAAAGTCAGGTCTCTAGCCCTAAGCCTTATCAAGCCATTAGTATTTCATCTAAAAGAATATATAACATTTTGACCTGAAATCTAAAAGTAAGATTTGGACCAAAGCATTCAAAGACGAGTGTGTTCTGCAGCTGGAAGACAGTGAGTAGGATAAGATTTTTATGTTCTCTTTCTTTTTCTTTTAGAAACAGGAAAGATTGACCAAGAGATTCACAAGTACAACACCCCAGGATTCACTGGGTGCCTCTCCAGAGTTCAGTTCAACCAGATCGCCCCTCTCAAGGCGGCCTTGAGGCAAACCAACGCCTCCGCGCACGTCCACATCCAGGGCGAGCTTGTGGAGTCCAACTGTGGGGCCTCCCCGCTCACCCTCTCACCCATGTCGTCTGCCACCGACCCCTGGCATTTAGACCATCTGGATTCAGGTAAAGTCTAAAGCAGCATTAGACAGATTGCTTTATTTCTTTAAACCTCATTTTCTTCACCTGTAAAATGGGGCTAATAACAGCACCTTACTGGTAATGTAGTTGGAGGATTAAGAACGAAGGAATGTGTGGGTATATGAGTTCTTAGCACAGAGCTGAGCTCATATCAAATGTCACAAGTTCCCACCGCCATTCTAGCTCTGTGCGAAAAGTGAACAAGCCAATGCCTGCACTGCTGGCTGCAACAGGACTGCTGCGTGATCTGATCGAATCACGCCCTCACATTTGCCTTTGTGACTCTTTGATTTGCAGCCCCTTAGTCCAAGTTCTAAGGACAGGAGGGAAAATTTAAAGCAATACAGAGATTTCATCACCAACACTGAGTTTATATGAATAGCCTTCCAGCTTTTTAAGTGATGGGTTTAGGCTTCCAAAGCTCAGTGGATTGAGTCCCACTTCTGTAGTTGATAAGATACGTAGTTCAAATGCACAGGGCTAAAATGAAAGGATGTAGCTATTGCCTGCAAAACTAACTGGATGCAAATTCAAGGTTCTCATAACAGGGATTGGTGGGGAGCCTTCTCGCTCTACCCAAACTAACCTTGGGCAACTCAGCTCGCTTCTGCAAGCCTCTGCTTTGTCACCAGAGGCATGGAGATTTGGAGGTCTCTAAGTGATCTCCAAATCTAACATTCAGTGGGTCTCCAAAGCAACATGTGATGTTACTGATGCTAAAGACAGGAATAGGATGAGGAGGGGGACAAGGTGGCATAAGTGCCCTCACCAGCAAGTCATACAGGGGCAGGTATTCCAAACTTATTCCTCAGTTTCCCCATATCTCAAGTGGAAATACTAAGACTAACCCATAGAGTTATATTTGAGATTATGTATTTAAAACACTTAGTGCAGTTATAGACATGTAGCAAGCTTCACTAAAATTTAGCTGCAATACTATTACCAATGTGGTCATTATTATGTTAGACACAGTTTGCTATGAGGCTTGAATGTGCACTAAAGGCTTCCAAGTCCTCCCCCACCCTAATGTCTAATTCATAACAATTCCCAGTGTAAGCGTGACACGTTTGATTGCTTTTGCGTATTCCAGGCACCATGTGTCTCAGCTTTGAGCGCAGCTCTCATTGTGGTCCTTGCCAGGATTTGTGCTACAAAGCTTTGTGAAGCTTCCAAAGAAGCCCAAATTGCCCCATTGTCAGAATAGCCACTTTACAGACTAAATAATTGTTCCTCATACATGGATTCCCATAACATGATGAGGGGTGCTCCAGTGCCAAGGGTGCGTCTAAAGAATTCCCTTTCATGAATGTTGCTAGGATCACACAGTGGGCTGGTTTCCTTGTGGGCTGGAATGGCAGGAAGCATTCCTAATGCTGAGAAAAGAGTGAAAATACAAGATGAGAAAAGACAGATGTCAGGGCTACTGAGGAACAGACTTCCCAGGTAAATTCCTCCAAATGCCAGAGTGGATGGGGATAGCACAGGAACTTTGAGACACACAGGTGCTTAAGCCGTTCCAGGTACTCCCTGCATGAGGCCCTGAGCACATGTGGTCTAAGCCAGCTGCCAATAAATTAGTTTCAAAAACATCTAGATGCTACTTTGGACCAATACAAGGTCATAGTCATTAAGTCTTAATTAGCAAATTATTTGCTTTGTGGACTGTGAGATACAGTTGTGGAAACCAAACAGTTTGGATTCATTTGGGTTTTTCCAAAATCATGATTTCTGCATGACAATTTTATTCCTTTGATTGATATAATGAAAAAGTATATAGGGAACACTTCTGTTACTATTCAGGGTGCAAATCAAATTTCTGCACCCCAGCTATTATGGTTGGCCTGTACTATAGACCAATTTGCAGAAAAATGTCCACTTGTACTTGGGCAGAGGTCTTACCAGGTGTTAATCAGTTGCCGTATCGATCTCATCACCATAATTTATCTCATAATTGGAATTCCCAATTAATTTCCATAATTATGAAAATGTGTATGAAGAAATATGAACTTAATTAGAAGGACAGAAAAAACGCTTCTGAGGTCTTGTTTAGATAATATGATTTTATTCTTTTCCTTTACAGCCGTAGTCGGCAAACTGCGGCTGGCGAGCCACAAGTGGCTCTTTGGCCCCTTGAGTGTGGCTCTTCCATAAAATACTACGGCCTGGGCGAGTCTATTTTGAAGAAGTGGCATTAGAAGAAGTTTAAGTTTAAAAAATTTGGCTCTCAAAAGAAATTTCAATCATTGTACTGTTGATATTTGGCTCTGTTGACTGATGAGTTTTCCAACCACTGCTTTAGGTGAATGGGAACGTGAGAGAGAATGGGAGGCAGGGGCTGGATATGGGGACAGAGAAAGACAGAGACAGAGGCGGTCACTGACTAGCAGCCTCCAGTGGCTTAGTATCAGGGAGGAAAACTTTTCCTCTGCCTTCTTATGTCCAGTAATTAGGGGCCAGCAGATTAAACTGATAAAAGACCAATTAACAGAAGAAAAATGTTTATAGATGTGAAAGCTTATAAAAGGGTTAGCTTAATAAATGGTAAAGGCTTGTATACCTTACTCAGTGGGGATCAGGGAGAGAGAAGAGGTGTCTATGGAGAGAACAAATGGGTTCCTAAAGAATAGGAGAGAGAGAAGCAAGTTTGTGAGCATGCTTGTTTATGCAGGTGGGAGTGGTCTTTCTGTCTTCTTTAAGCCATAAAACTCCCCTGGGGAGGGAGTTTATGGTAGTTTTACTCTTGTTCTCCTTCCAAAGGGGAGTAAAAGCCACTCAGAAGGGGGAATTATGGCAGCCTCATTTCCCTGAAATTTCTACATTTAATCAGATAACAGAAACTCAAAAAAAAATTCTCTTTCTGCAGCTGTTGAATTGCAAATGTCCTCAGTTTAAACTAATCTTTAGCTTCTAAGTGTCTCCCCCACATCAGCAAGTGCACCCTAGTCTCTGTGAGTCTAAGTTCAGCATTCAGGATTCTGATTGGAGGGTTTTGCTTTCTTCAGGTAATCTTCCTGTGAGAGTAGAATAAGAATCCTTGTTGTCAGATAGTCAGAAACAAAGCAAGAGTAGATAAACAAAATGCCGTTGCTGGCTGCAAAACATGTCTTTCTTAAGTCTGTGTAGGTATAGGACAGAGAGAGGACAAGGATGAGGGCTGATTGGTCCTGGTTTGAATAGAGGACATTTGAGTACCTCATTGTGTCTGGTGCCTTAGAAAGGGTGGTCCTCAACCAGATGAACATTTGGAAGCTTATTAGAAATGCAGAATCTCAGGCCCTCACCCAAGACGCACTGTGTCAGCATCTACATTTTATCAAGATTCCCAGGTGACGTACCATGTGCACAATCAAGTTTGAAAGCACTCACCTAGTTCAGTGGTCCTCAATCTCAGATGCACTTTTAAATTACCTGGGGAGCTTTCCAAAACCCCAGTATCCAGGCTACACCCCTGACCAATGAAATCTGATGCCCTGAGGGTGAGATGCAGGTATCCATCTATGTGAGACCTCCTTGTGGGGGAGGTGGGGTTCCAATGTGTAGCCACGATTGAGGATCACTCTCCAAATAAGAGAGAAGCTTACTAATAGCCCCCTTGATGAGCCCTTTTAAATAAGGTTACCAAAAGAAAAGGAAATTAATACCCAAATAATGCAACAACAACAACAACAAAAAAAAGTTTATGAAAAGCAATGAAGCCTTTAGATGGGAAAGTCTCAAATTGAAAAGCTGTAGCAATAAGCTTGCAAAAGGTTGGGCTTCTCTGACCATCTTATAAGGAAGCTCATGGAGACACAGTTTTCTTCTAAACGTGAGGTCAGCCGATCGGCTTCTTGAAACTGGAAAAGCAGACTTCAGACAAACCAACAAGAATTCCATAGTCTGGGGCTGAACTCTGGCTCTCATAAAAAGGTGTCATTATAGAAGTTGCTGACCCCAGGAAGGAACCTCAGTTTGAGGAAAATGTCCAAATATTATTCAATTTATTGAATCAACTGCAAACGTAGTTTGAAAGGATGCGGGGGGGGGGGAGGGGGGAGCGGCGGGGAGGGCGCGTTGCTACTTAACATGAAGATATGGCACTGCCAGTGTTGCTCAGTTGGTTGAGCACCAGTTCGATTTCTGGTCAGAGCACATGCCCAAGTTGTGAGTTTGCATTAATTTGATTACATCAGTTCTGCTCTGTTAGGAACATCCAGTCACTGTTTTTTCTGCCTGGTTTTCCCCATTGATAAGAGGCTCTGCCTGTTTCTAAAGCACATCATTAGGGTCCTGAGGAATATTTTTAGAACAATAGTAGAAAAAAACACACCCAGCCCTGAGTTCTGGTGCATTAAAGGTTGCAGAGCAGCCGGAAATTGCTGGGACCTACCTCTCAATTGCGGGCTTTGTTCTTTCTTTTGGTTGAATCCAGGAATCTTCTTTCCTTGAAACAGCAAGGATTTCCCAGCAGAAGTACAACCACAGACATTAGGATACATTCTGCAAAAAAAAATAAAAACAAAACAAACACACGAGTCAGATGCTATGAATTTCTGCACTAAGGACCAACTCCAAATTGTACAGCCCCAGGGCATTCCTAGTATGCCTTGAGGTGTTTTATCACATTCGTGATACTTGATACAGAAGACATCAGACCAAAGGCCACACACATCCTAGGACCTTTTATAACATATCATACCATAGACAGAGCACTCTAAGATGTAAGGTTCATTCCCTAAGGAATTTGCTGTTTATAAAGATTATAAGGACTTCTAGTGAGTAATATTCTCAGCACAGGTATGTGACATTTGTCCATACCTCTGTTAATTTACAAGTATACCATGTTCACCGCAAAAGGCCCCAGGGAATCAGCCTCTGCTGGGTGCTGGCAGTTGAACAGTCTCCACTGTAACCTTGACTTCCCTGGCTCCCACCCTTAAGCTAACGTGCATCTGATACTGAGGGACTCTTGACCAAGAACTCTCAATGGGTGAAACATGGAAAATCCAGGAGCATTGAGCAGAGTGGAAAAACAGTTAACCATGGCCCAATTCTCCTCCTGCCCAGATCCAGGGTCAAGGTTGTCAGGAAGCCGGGAGGATCCAAACCCAGACTTATCCAGGGGATTCACTCAGATTCACAGAGCTATTGAGAAACCAGCCCTCCTAGGAATGTGTTCTCCCAAATAAATTGGGAGCTCAATGGAATCTGGTACCAGGGGTCACTCAAGGTAATAACCGCGCCCAGTTAGATTCCAGAGCAGTCTGCCAGCTACTTCAAACTGAGAAATGAGGCTTGAACTCACCACAGCACTTGACCCCTGGGAATGTGAGTTTGACTTCTAAAGGCACCCCTACCCTGCCTCTAAGGTCATGATTTTTAATGACTTGATTTCTTATCTATATTCCAAATTTTCTTTCCACCATCTGAAGATAAAATATTTTTATATCTTCATATGCCAAAGAGTTATGAATATGATAAACATTTAAAAACTGAATATATTTATTCAGTTTCCTTCATAATTACAAGCTGGTAGGTGGTTTTCTTTACCACCTGCAAGCACTTAAAATAATCTTTCCAGCTTTTATACTGACATCTTAATTATTTCTGATCAGTTCCCTTTTTGCATCCTTATGCTAAGATTACATGATTAATGCATTCAATCCCTGACACCTAATCTTTTTATTCTCTTGTGTGTCTTTTCTCCTCATCAGTGACCCACACAGGTAACATTTATTAAAGTGCAAAGAACAATTATTATTCCTCCTTTTCTAATGTGCATTTTTCCTACAAATGATGCAAATTCTGCTTTTCTGCAAGAGCACTAAGCACATTTAGACAGCTTAAGTTAAATATAATATTAAGGCTACAGAGATCTGATCCATTAGTCATTTAAGTTGTTCCCATCTTTTGTTTCCATAATGACTAACTTTGCACATGTGACATTGTTGAATAAAGGTATGTATTTTTAATTTTGGTAGCTATTATATTTGATTTACGTCAGCCTCCAATGATTTAGTACCCCCAATCCAATACGGTATGAGTGTCTTTTTCCCTACACCCTCAACAACACAGTACATCATAATCTTTTAAACTTGCTACATTTTATTGAAAAAGTGAAATTTTATTGTTTTAATTTGGATTTTATTAATTATGAGTGAGCTTAAGTATCTTGGTATACATTTATAAGTCACTTGTATTTATTTTCCATGAACTGCCTATTTATGTTCTTTGACCAAATATTTATATTCTTTCCTATTTGTTGGTCATTTACTACTTAACTTATATGAATTCTTTTTTTTTAATGTATTTTATTGATTTTTTACAGAGAGGAAGGGAGAGGAATAGAGAGTTAGAAACATCAATGAGAGAGAAACATCGATCAGCTGCCTTCTGCACACCCCCTACTGGGAATGTGCCCGCAACCAAGGTACATGCCCTTGACCGGAATTGAACCTGGGAACTTTCAGTCCACAGGCCAACCCTCTATCCACTGAGCCAAACCAGTTAGGGCATGAATTCTTTGTATATTAAGTAAATTAGTATTTTACTATGTTTGAGTGTTTTTCTAGTTTGATCTCTATTTTTTTTTTTTTTCATTTATGGGGTGTTTTTTTTCATGTAATTTTAAACATTTTTTGCATGGTGAAATAAAAGTGTTTTGTGGCTTTTTGTCATCTCCATTCAGAATTTTTTTTTAAATTTTCTCTAGAAAATTTTAGTCCTATTTTTTATATTATAGATTTAGGTTTTCTTCTTGGTTAGATTTTTTTCCCTCAAAGAACCAGCTTTGGGTTTATTTATTAGTGCTATTATTTTTCTGTTTGCTTTTATCACTTGCTTTTACTTGACTTTTTTTAGTTTATATTTGCCGCTCTTTAACTTTGTAATTTGAATGTTTAATTATCTGATTTTCATTATTGGGGATGGGGGGGTGGTATCATCCTCTTACAGAGGAATGTGGACCAAAGTTAACAAATCTCAGCTCTAAGCCCAAAACTCTCACTTCTGACCCCACCTTCAACACTGCACGTTCCAGATGCAGTCTTGGCATTAATATTTTTAACTAGATGTTTATCTAAGGGGCCTGAAAAGACTTTAGAGGCTGCCTTAAGCTACCACAGCCTCCCACATCACAGAACAGATTTGTCAAGCCTGTGTTTTGCAAAGCAGTGAGGGCCATGGTGAGAAATGATAGACAGCCAACCTCTCCTAAGTGGCTGCAGGGATGGGCAGTGAGGTTGGATTCCCTGCAGCACCACACCCTGCTCACCGTCCTCTCTTTCCTGAACTGCTCTCTAGTCACTCCAGTGTGTCAGAGGCTGCCTTTGCTCCCAGGTTTTATTCTTTCCCAACCAGAATTGTTTAACTCTCTGAAACTCCACTGCAAATAAATCGAAAGGGTCACAAACATCAACTATGGGACAATGTCTACGGTCCTTGTTCCTCCCTGTGTGGGCGTCACTTTCAGTCCCAGTTTCCCTCTGCCTTTCTACTTTTCTTCCCTTTGTCCCTTTTAATAGATTTTGAGCCCCAAGGAGGGCAGATTCTCTCCCAGTCTTCTCTCTATGCTCGCCCCACGTGGGCCACCCCACCGGGCAGGGTCCTTAGAGAGGCCTCTCTCCAGGGGTCTGTACCTGGCCATCATCTCGGCTGTGGTCTCTCTCATGTGGGGCTGGAGAAATGCGGGAAAACACAGGCGTCCTCGCTGCTATGGCAACTTTTCTGGCAATGGCAGAACCACTGACTCCAGCAAATCATGGTATTCGTTTTTGCCTCAATTTTGTGCCGCAGAAAGAGCAGGTGGATTCTTGATTCTGCTGTTCAGTTTCTAGCTAGGAACAACCCCGGAAGGCTCAGGGGGAAAATGTAAAATCAACTTTATGTTAACACCTAAATATACAATAAACCATATGAAAGTTATTTTAAACCTGGAGACCAAATCGCTTTGACATTTCCCTCTTGGGAATGGCAAAGAGTGTTTTTCAAGAATTGACTTGGGAATTTTAACTTTTAAAAAACTGAAAAGGATAAATGACAGTTTAAAATTGTAAAGGACTTTAGTTGCTGAAATGCTGTCAGGGCAAGATTTTGTTTCATCTACAGGGCCTATGTGTATGAGTGGACATTATTAGCCACCTTTTAAAGATAAGGAAAATGAGCCCAGCCGGCATGGCTCAGTGGTTGACCATAGACCTATGAACCAGGAGGTCAAGGTTCAATTCCTGGTGAGGGTACATGCCCAGGTTACAGGTTCAATCCCTAGTGCAGGAGGCAGCCAATCAATGATTCTCTCTCATCACTGATGTTTCTATCTCTCTCTCCCTTCTGCTCTGAAGTCAATAAAAATGTATTTTAAAAAATAAATAACTAGCTAAGTAAAGATAAGGGAAATGAGACTCAGAGAAAGCAAATGCCTTCATGTCCTCAAGAAAGAGCAGAGTGGCTGCTGTGGACTAGCTCAACCCTGCGTCACACCTGGAGACTCCTGGGCCACTCCCCATCCCGAGATGCCTGCTGTGCGGTCAGGGCTGGGGCCCAGCCCCCTGTTTACAGCACCGACTGAAAGGTACACAGACCAGCATTGCCAGGCCTAAATTTCAGGAAGTCTCCCTTCAGATTCAGTGCTTTCCCCACTTCTTCTTCTCCAGGAAAATAATAAAATTTAAACAAAAGATTTCCAGTTCTTTATTGTGAACTGTTTTCCTGTCTTCTGCCACCCCATGAATATAAAGTGGAAGTCTGAAATAATAAGTGCTCTGCATACCTGTAGGTGAAATTCCTGCTGCTCTGCACACTCCCCCTTCCCCACTTTTTTTTTCTCTCTCTCTCTTTTTTGATACACGCCCAGGATGGCTAGAGCCAATAAAGTACTTCTTTCACGCTCTGTTGACATGAATGAGAGGAAGGGCTGTGACAGTCATGTGGCTCAGGCTGGACATGGATCTCAGCATCTGGATCTTGATGGGAGCCGGCACCTGGAGGAGGCCGTTGGTGGGGAAGCGTCGGGAAGCGTTAGAAGCCTTTTCTTTTCCCGTGGTTTCTTCAGTGGCCATTAGTCATTCCACCTGCCAACAAGCAAAGACACTGTCTTTTGAGATCTCAGGTTCATCCAGGAAGAACAACTCAGAAGATGACGGAAATATCCAGCGAGGGGGTTGTAGCGTCAGTTTTCTGAAGTCAGCCTTCTTAGAAGACAAGACACGTCTTGGGATTGGAATTGCATGTTTCACTTCTGCTAATGCAACTGAAAAGAGTATTTCAAAAGCACAAGCCCTGCTGGACATTGATAAAAGACTTAAAATATGTGCAGAATTAATTTTTAAAGCACTTTAGCTTTGCTCCCTGCCCTTTCTAATCGTCCACACCATGCAGCCGGGAGCCGGTCAGCGGGCTGGATCCGGGTAGACAACACTGTGTTCTCAGAAACCCTCCTCATCTGTGTCCTGGTTTCTGAGCACTGAGGAATAAAAAAGGGTCAATGTTACATTTTGATGAAAAAGCAATTACAACAGACATCCTGCAAACCAAAGCCAAAGCCAGATGAATATTGACAGAGCAAATCCACGGAGAACAGGAGCACATTCATCGTCTAAAACTGAAGACGTGTTCTGCACACTGAGATATAAAGGTTATAGCAGAACATTAAGTGTTTTTCCAAATGCATTTTATTATTCCCCGTACTTACCTCAAAAGACAAACGATGATAGCAGAAGCAAAGCAGTAATGTTCTGCTGTTTCCAAAACAGGCAAATTATGACCCTTGAATTGATTAGAAATTTGCAAAGGAGCGTGAGAGAAGACCCTTCTTCCTTGCCTGTCTCCTCAGATGATTAAATGTGCCTCAGTACTCTCACAAATGATGAAATCATCTTTTGACTAGATTTTAGGTTATCAAAAAGTTATTTTAATCAAGCTCCCAAGCCAGAAGTTCTGGACATCCAAAGCCTTTGCTAACCCTTGCCCAGTGCCCGGTGGAGGTGTTCTCGGCAGAAGCCTGAAGGCACCAGCTCCAGGGTCTCCCAAAGACGGTCATCTCATGAACAGTGCCAACTCTTGACCACTGTCTGGGCAAAAACCCCAGGGAATGTCTTTAAAGGTGCACTTTGGGGCTTATTCACTATGTTTGGTGGCTTTAACTTCTTATTATGGTTATTTTCTCAAGCACCCTCTCCTTGGAAAGTGAGGCTATACCCGTGGTTTGAACGTCATCTGTCATCCCCTACACCAAAAGGTTACAGGTTTGAGTTCTGGTTAGGGTACATACACCTAGGTTGCTGGTTCAATCCCCAGTCATGGCACATAGGGAAGCAACCAATCAATGTTTCTCTCTCACATCAATGTTTCTCTCTCCTTCTCTCCCTTCCTCTCTCTCTAAAAATCAATGGAAACATATCCTCAGGTGAGGATTTTAAAAAAGAGAGAGAGAGCGAGAAATAGGGCTAAAGATAATGGAACCATGGGGTGAATTTTCATGTAAGTCAATACTAGTACAAGCACACAAATGATTCCTGGCGGGGGGGGCGGGGGGGGACGCGGGCAGGGGCGAGGGGAGAGGCAAGATGCTCAGAAGGAATTATGAACCACCAAGGTTTCAGTTATAGCTCTGCTGCTCAAGTACCCAATCACCTGTGAGAAATGCATACTCCCAGGTCCAGACCAGCCCAATCAGAACCTGCATTTGAACACGACACCAGGTAGTTTGTATGCTCCCTAACATTTGAACACTCTGAACCAAAGCACTCAGGAATCAATCTATTTGTTTCTGCAAAAGGCACATTAGAATGAGTTTCAAGGAGGAAGAAAAAGCCTAAAGAACCTACCAGCTACACAATGCAGAGCCCTTTTATTCCTGACCACCAGTACCCTTTGTGGGTTGGGAGGACATGCCCTGAAGGGGGTCCCACTGCTGCTGAGGACAATCTGGAAACCGTGTTCTCCCTCAGAAAGGGGTTTGAATGGCACTTCCCAAAATTATCTTATTCCCCCAGCCTTGGGGCTTCTGCATTCCTGCATTCAGTTAATGCCAACATGAATCTACAGCACCCTGTGGTGGAGAATGACAGAAGTCCCAGGTGAATCCAGAGACTTGGCCGAAGTGACCTGGGTACCTACCAGCTACATGACTGTGACCTATACGCTGTCCTGTGTCTTAGCCTCCCAGGTATAGAGACAGGTTGTGGGATAGAAAGCCAGCTGTAACCATCTGTGATCCTCAGGAGCCCACAATGTTATGCAACCATAGCTTTGATGATTGATTTCTAAACAATTATTATTAACAAAAGAAGAAACAGTTTGCCCATCTGAGAAATAAGAAGACATCTTTAACATGAAAAAGGATACCACATGACTTACCTTAGTGTTTATATAATACAAATTCTGAGCTTCTACCAATAATGATATATTTCCTATTAAAATACCTATTTATACTTACTCGGACAAAAGAATGTAATGTCAGCTAGTCTGGAAGTATCAGTAAATCTTTTTCCTGAAAAGCAATTGAGACAATTCAGAAATTGCCTTAAAAAATTACTGGAAGGAGGGAATCAAATAAAATCGATTGCCCATTCAGTCCTTTTGTATAGAAGTTGGCATCATGTACACAACCAAGGCACATAGCAGATGACAATTTCCTTTACAGATTCTGTTTCTTTTCACCTAAAGAACCTCTTTGAGTCACTGGATCTTGGACACTCATACAGGCTAGAAATGTAAAGTTTTTATTTCACTTGTGAGAGCCAAAACTTCATAATCTCTTCTCCATGGAAATTAGAATTCTAACTATCTAGCGTTCTGTGGAAACTGAGGTGACGGGTGTACGTATACTGGTAGATATGAGACTGAGGCTCACGAGGCCACAGCCCACATATTGTTCTCCTGATAAACATCCGCTGGCCTTGACCAATCCCTCCCTCCTGAATGTGATCAGCAGTAGCTTCTCCCAAAATAAAACAGCAGCTCCTTATATTGTCAGCATCTTAATTAATCAAAAGCCTTTTATTTCACTTGTTTCTAAAATATTAGGCAATAGCAAATGCTTAAAACGCATTACTTGAAAAAAATAATTTTCTGCCATACCACTCAAATTTAAAGGAAGAGAATAAAGCAAAACAAAACAAAGAAGCTTGGAAGAACAAAGGCATATAACATCATCTAGCCCAGACCCCACTGCAAACATAGTGTTGCAATTTAAATTAAATTACAATTAATAGCAGTGTTTCACGTTATCACTTTAGATGCTGAAGCTTAAGTGGTTTCCATGGAGATATTTTCTCAAGGAGATGTCAGCTACTCTCTAATTTTTTTGTCCCTGATATATGACAACCTAAAGCTTTTAGTGCCTTTTATTCTGGGGGGTTTTATGTTAGATAACCTCTATTTTTATATGCATTTAAACGAGTGTTTTATTTGCAGTTGGTTTCTGAGCCTAAAGTCTACAATTTTACATATTTTGAAACATAGTAAATAAGAACCACAACTACCTCATTTATATTCTGTAGTGAAAAAATAGTAATCTTGATTATTCCATCTTCTCCCTACCTGCTCAATGGCACAGGCAAGAAATTTGAGGCTAAAGAATGCAAATCTCTTTTTAATAACCTATTCTTAAAACTGTCTAAATCCATTTATTGTACTAAGCACCTGCCTTGAAATTTCTATTAATTTTCACATTCTAAAAATGCAATAAAAATTACATTCCGACAGGAATGTTTAAAAGCACAATTAGCACTATTCATGATTTCACAAGTGCTTCTAGAGTGATGATTACCCTTCTTTCCGGGCTGAGTGGGCCCCTGAGGGATTGCTGCTGGCACCAGGATTATTGGGCTTCTGTTCTGCAGTGCTGGTTTGGAGCCCTCAGTTTTATCACATGGTTCAGCTGATACTGTCATCATGTGGAATTATCCTTTGTCAGACAAAAAATGTCTCTTCATGCTCAGCTTTTGAAGCTGGACAAGTGCAGTCAAAGCTTTTAGATATCATTGGTCTCCCCAGAGAGCCTCCCAACCACAGAGAAGCAATTAGGCTAAGTTAGTGGGTTGCCATAAAAGCATGTCATATTGTTGACAATTGGATAGAGCCAGTGTAGACCGATCCCTTCTCATCAGAGAGAGGTCAGATTAGTTTTTGCAAGTGGTTTCTGGAGCCAACTTCCTGGTTCAAACCCTGGCTCCTCCTGTTACTGGTCATGGGATCTCAGACACATTTTTAGCTTCCCAAGTGGGAATATGCCCATCTCACAAGGCTCACATGAGGTTGAAATGAGTTAATATATGAAAAGGACTTAAAACAGGACCTGACTTGTAGGATGTGCTATTATTATTTCCTAAACAGCTTGTTCCTGCAATGTGAATATTAGGTGAATTGACAATTAAAAAGATGTTTGGTAACCTGGGTCCTAGAGAGTTTTATATTTGAGGAAATTGTAGTCAATGCCATTGATGACTCTTTTCATGTAATCCTAGAATTTAGAGCTTTGCTACTTGTCACGTATAAATACCCTACATGGTAACTTGGGAGCTTTGGTTGTATAATGGGCCTTAGGTCTGGGCAGGTGGGTTCAGAACTTGTCACTGGCACTCGAGCTCTGGTTGTCCCAGCTGCCAGGGAAGGACACCACACACACCCCTGCCCAGCACACAGATAGGCGAGTGCCAGTCAGACTCATTTGCTTTCCTGAGAAATCCTTCCGAGAAGTTGGCAAGGGGAAGGGCAAACTGCCCTTAGGAAAGAGAATAAAAGATCCTTGTTTTCCATTCTTTTAGGGGGAAGGAAAGTGCATTTTTACTCACCCAATTCTAATATCTGACCTTTTTATTGGATTCATATAATTATGGGAATGACTTCCCCTGGGCCTTCTCTTACAAAGTATGTGTGTTATTTCCTTTTTTCCCCCCAGCCTGAAGATGGAGGAGGGGAAAGGAAACACCAGTGCTGAACTCTTAGGTTGTGCCTCACATGGAAAGCAAAGGAAGAACCTATTTGTTAAGGAGACTGTGATCCATATCTGAATATGTTGACGTCTATGATGCATTTGCCTTCTCTGAGTGAGAAGGGCTGTAGTGCATCTATGGGCTCTGAGGCCTCAGCCAGGCTATTTCATGAGCACGTTCAAGGGTGGAGACTCTCTCATCCTCAATTTCTGCATTAACCTGTTTTGTCGTCCTCTGTTGGTGGGGGAGGGGAGAAGAGCCACTCTCTGCATGGTACAAAGGAAGCATGGTCTATGGATAGAATGAACAAACAGCCAGGGAGATAAGCAGAGATACACACAGTTCTGTGAGACTCTTAATCAGAGCTGGAACAGCTTTTGTGGTCATCATCATGCAGTATCATTTGGGGATCCCCAAAAAAAGTGTATTGAAAATAGCCTTTGCCTGTTTGATGCAAATCTGATCTTGAGACTATTAATATCTAAAGTCTTTTTTGAACTACTCATGACATTTTCCAAAATATAGGGTCCTTGATACTCCAGTACCACCAAAATTGCTGTGTTCTAGCAAACTTGGGGAAGTTAGCCACAGAGTGGAGCATGTGCCATGGACAAACTTTGTGGTGTGGTCCCAGGCATGTTTCTTGGTATCCATGTTTCTCTATGAGCATTTCCAAGAGGCTCTTGGTCCCCAAGGGGAAGGACAGATGAGATGAAATCATTTGGAATATATCTATTAAAATAGCCATAACTCTGCTCACCAGAATAATGGGAATTTGCCTCAAGTTATCCATAAAGCCATGAAAATGGGGATGTTCATGCTAAAAAAAAAACAGAACCCTGCTCTTAGTTTCACGAGGACTTCTGTTGTACCTGTGGGTTTTCCACTGATTGTTCTCAGCTAATCACCAAAGGCCGATAGACACAGGAATCATTAGTAGCCTCTCTGTATTCAATATGTTCATTGCCTTTATTGGGAAGAATAAGAATGCTGCTTTGTTTTAAGAGTTGGGTTAGATTTAGGCAGCTGACTTTTAAAATTATATTTGCATGGGAGTCTTTATTATCAGAAGAAGCTACACAAACATTTACACACCTCTTAATGGACTGTTTTTAATTGCACCAGTCAACAAGAATCCAGTTAGCTCTGCTTCTTGTCTGCACTGTTTGTCATTGGGACTGAAAACATAATTAAGACTGGCCCCTGACTTTAAGAGGGTGACTATTGCATAAGGAGTGACAAGAATTAAGATGATGGCCATTGAAAAGAGGGTCAGACACATATCTGAGGTGGCTGGGGATAGTTTCAGGAAAAACATAGGATTTCATGGCCAAAGAGAGGAAAGGCAAACCAGAAGTCTAGACAGAGAGTGCCATGTGGATGAGCAAAGGCACATCAACTGGAAGCACAGGAATCCATGTGCCTAGAATGTTGAGTACGGAATGTGGTGGCTCCATGAGAGAAGAGGCAGGAGAGAGATTCACCTCAAAGGGAGCTTTGCTCCATTTGCTGAAGAGTTCAGATTTTTATACCAAAGACAATCTTTATACCAAAGACAATCCTAGGATATTTGTAAATATTCTCTGCTGGCTCTTCTCCTCGGGTCATCTCAGGTCACATCTATACTTTCCACTATTGCTTATGTCAGTAACTTCAAGGGAACCAGGAGAAGCATATCACTATCTCTAAATATCTGTGTTAACTCAGTTTTGTGGCCAAGGATGCAAAGCCATGAAGCAGGCTTTGGAGCAAAGAGAATCTATGCTATGTTCTACCATCCACATCACCTGAAGCAGAAAAGCAACCAATTTCATAGTCTTGTGACTATCACACAGTCCTATATAATAATCTTATATAATAAAAGGGTACTATGCAAATCGACCGAACCATGGAATGACTGGTCGCTGTGACACGCACTGACCACCAGGGGGTAGGCGCTCAATGCAGGAGCTGACCCCTGGTGGTCAGTGCGCACCCCTTGTGGGGGAGCCACAAGCCGGGCTCAGGGCTGGCGAGCGCAGCGGTGGTAGCAGAAGCCTCTCCCGCCTCTGCAGCAGCACTAAGGATGTCTGACTGAGGGCGCAGGCCAGGCTGAGAGAACCCCCCTCGAGGTCCCCTCACCCCAGGGCACAAATGTACACCAGGCCTCTAGTAGAAAAATAACTGAATTACCACTATGAATTTTTGTCAGTATAACTTAATATATTTTGAAGGTTCGGATTATTTAAAGGAGGACAAAGATTTCTGTGTATTTTCAAAAGGAGATGAAAAATATGACCCAACTCACAAAATATCCAAATATCTAGTAAGTAAATCTCTCTGCCTGAGTGTCCTGTAGACACTTCAAACTTGACATGTCGAAACAAAACTAATTTTTCTCACCCATCCCCTATAAAAGGCTCTTCCTCTCATAGGCCCTGCCCAAGCTGAACTGTCTGAGGCCTGACTTCTTCCACAGCCCACCTATCTGTCTCCCCACAGCCCTAAAAGGCAGGATAGGGAAGTTTATTGACTGTGGAGTTAACCCTACCTGGGTTCTGATCCCAGCTAGGCCACATACAAGCTTGATGATGTTTTTAGAAGGACATGGGCTAAATGGTGTCCAGAGTGAGTTGTTAACAACATCAAAAGGCCTAGGAACTGTGCCATAATTGGATGTAGGTGAAGATATAAGCTTTCATCCTTGAAAAGCAACTCTTGTTCTTTGAATTGTAGTCTTCTTCAGGAATTGTGTGTGTTAATAACCAAATCTTGCCCTGGCCAATGTGGCTTATTTGGTTGAGCGTCATCCTGTGCACCAAAAGATTGCTGGTTCTCTCTCTCCCTCTATCTTCCTCTCTCTCTAATGTCAATAAAAACATATATTTTTTAAATGCCTTTTTTTAAAGAAAAAAACTGAGTCCTTACTAAGATATTCCCTGAATCATAACACAAACCTATTTCATCAGTGTGTACACATTTAATTATGCCAAATAACTACTGTAAATTTTTTATTTTTACTGGTGCCATTCAGTAGCCATGGTTCTGCTTAGACTAAGGTAGTCTGCCTTCAGAGAAGCTGCTGTTGGAAAATTTATCTTAAAACGTAACTTCTCAAGCAGAAGCCCAGCAAATATGAAATCATTTTTTAATTTAAATTATCTTACATGAATGATAATAACTCTCCTGACCTATATACAGACTTCATAATGTTTGCCTTTTGCATGCTTTATATTTATTTTATCTTAGAGAAGTCGCTAAGTTTAATACAACTGATTCTTGTATTTTTTATAATGAAAGAAAGAGAATATTTATTAGATAATTAATATTCTTCTCAGCTCTCATGAAATATTACCCCCTTATAAAATGTTCCTGAAGTATACAATGTTTTGTTAGAGCCATGTAAAATATTAATATCAAGAAGTGATTACTTTTTAAAGCAATGCTGCACGCTTTAACAAGCTCATCTGTAAGTACAGCCGCTGACACCAGTTGTGAATGGGATAAAAGTGGGCAGGAGGCAGGTTTCAGCGACACTGAAGTATTGTGATCCCTAAGCTATCTGTCCGTGGAACTGGAGCAGGCAGCCCGGGTAGTTTAAGAGTCTAATATTCCTCCAAAGGACGCTCTGCGAAGGAAACTGGCAGGAATGGAGGTGGATGTTGCTGGGATTCTCCTGGGAAACAGCAGCAAGATGGGTCTGCCTGAAAGGGCAGCTCATTTGGGAAAACAGGAAGTAAAGAGATGTATGAAAAGATAGGTGCCACGTTCCTTGGGATGAACGGTAGAGCTCACTCTCCGACCTGACTTTCCATTTCTTTTCCTACAGCCAGTGCTGATTTTCCATATAATCCAGGACAAGGACAAGCTATCAGAAATGGAGTCAACAGAAACTCGGCCATCATTGGAGGTAGGTGGGTACAGAACAGGCTTTCCTGTGGCTACTCACCTATGGGGAGCAGTCATTTTTTTATTTTTTTTAATATATTTTTATTGATTCCAGAAAGCAGGGAGAGGGAGAGATAGAAATATCAACGATGAGAGAGAAACATTGATTGGCTGCCTCCTGCACATCCCACTCTGAGCCTACCGTGACCTTCTGGTTCATAGGTCAATGCTCAATCACTGAGCCATGCCGGCCAGGCTGGAAGAAATAGAAAAACAAGTTGTGTAGATTTTTAGTATTCATTTTGCTATTTAAATATGGCTTCAGATTATGAAGTATGGATGTGAATAAACTGTGGAAATGTAACCTGGCTACTTTCTAATGCACACCTGTAAAAAAAGAATAATAGCCAGAATCTGAATATGTAAGTAAGCAGCTGAGAGGCAATAGCCAGGACATGTCCTTACTCCCTCCTATCTTTTTTTACTTTCATTCTCTCACGTCCCAAATGGTCCAGGATAGCTTACTACAAAAATTGGAAAGACTGTGCCGTTCTAGTTTCAGAAAACTAATAAGCCAGAGTATCTAATTTGTTCCAGTCTTTTCTTCTGACCATGGCTACATGTAGAATTAGACTCTCCTGGGATAATCCTTATACTTGGATCAATATTGATAACCTGTTGCCCATTGCCATATTCTCTCTCTGCGTCTGTCTTATTTCATAAAAAGTGTTTCTGCCTCTCTGAGTATAACATATATATGTATGATGCTGCTTAATCATAATTCCAAAGTTTGTCATATGCTTTTTCTTCATCTATTGAGGTTATCATATGATTTTTCTCCTTTATTTGCCTAATGTGATAAATTACATTGCTTTATTTTTTTAATGTTAAACCAATCTTGTATTCCTAGAATTAACACCACTTTATCATAATATATTTTTTACATATTGCTAGGTTTGATTTTTAAATTTTATTGAAGAGGAATATTGCTTGATGATTTTCTTTTTCATGGTGTGTTTTTCTGGGTTTAGTATCGGGATAATACTGGCTTCATAAAATGAGTTGAGTAGGATTTCCTCCTCCTCTATTTTAAGAAAGATGTGTAAGATTAGTATTGTTTCCTTAGGTCATGTTTTTTAGGTCTTCTACATTCTTATTGATTTTCTGTTTAACTGTTCCATTAGTTACTGAGAGAAGAGTGTTGAAATCTCCAAGTCTGTGAATTCTCCTTTCAATTCTGTTCGTTTTTGCAGTTATTGTTTTTGGAGGTTTGTGTTTTCATGGGAGAGGGTAGTGTTTGAAGAAACCATGGTGAAGTGGGGGGAAAAGTGTTTGTGGGATATGTCAGATTAAGTTTAACCTGTAGTCCTTGTTCTGTCTCCATCAGGGGTCATTGCTGTGGTGATTTTCACCATTCTCTGCACCTTGGTCTTCCTCATTCGCTACATGTTCCGTCACAAGGGCACCTACCACACCAATGAAGCGAAGGGAGCAGAGTCGGCAGAGAGCGCAGATGCTGCCATCATGAACAACGACCCCAACTTCACAGAGACCATTGACGAAAGCAAAAAGGAATGGCTCATTTGAGGGGTGGCTCTTTGGCTGTGGGCTAGGGAGGGGGAAGGGAAGGGGACAAAAGCACCCTGCTTCATACTCTTGAGCACATCCTTTAAAATATCAGCACAAGTTGGGGGAGGCAAGCAACAGAAAATTCTTGAGACTGATCGCCACACACAAAAAATATATAATAATACTTTTTAATATTTCTTTATAGCTGAGTTCTCCCTTCTGTATCAAAACAAAATAATACAAAAAATGCTTTTAGAGTTTAAGCAATGGTTGAAATTTGTAGGTAAAATCTGTCTTATTTTGTGTGTGTTTAGAAGTGTTCTAAAATTCCATGGTAACAGGGCAAGTTTTCTACATTTTTAAGAGCCCTTAGAACGTGCATATTTTTTCTTGAGAAAAGCTGATGCACAGTCACATGGCTTCCAGCATTCTTTTCCTTTCACATATAGTCAACTTTTAATGGGCTATTGTAGCTACTAGTTCATGTACATATAATGTTTCTGTTTGGTATCCTGTAAAAATTGGAGAAGGAAAGAAAGAGGCAAAGAGAACCTGTTAATTGCCAGTTTTCAATTAGACCTCAGCCTGTGCCGGTTCCGAGAGTTCCTGCCCAAAGCAGTCAAAGGAAGAAGGTGTGTGGCACCTGGGAGGTAGCGACATCATCAACACAGCGGAGAGAAGCATTAAGTACCAGGGCAAATAGTTTCACGGTGGGATTGCGGGTTTTATTTTTCATCGAATTCTGCAAGATCGTATTGTTCTATGTTTGTAGTCTTAGATCTATTCAGTATCTGTACCTTTCACTGGTGACCAACTGAAAAAAGATTTTCCTCCACTCTACCTACAACGTACTGGGTTATGTTACATGGATGTGTAAGCATCTCATTGTGGGATTAGAGACACATGTCACGATCCATTTCTCTGTTTCTTTCATAGTTGTAGCAAGAATATGGACACTGTCTGGCTGATGCATAAATTAAGTGGTTCTCAGTTTGCTTTAAATCTCTAATTTTTAAGCCCCTGTGACAAACTAGCAGACAATGAATGGGCACAATAAAGCCAAGTTTTGATTGCTATCTGTACTTCTACTACTCTGGAATCCTATGGGGAAAACACTGCCATGTTTTACATCATCTACTCCCTGTATCGCTCCATCTAAAACAGACATGCTGGTTGGTTCAGGGATCTTCCTTTGAAGCTCTGGTTACCACAAACCTGGTCTCCAAAATTGCTTCTCACAGAATGAATCTGTCTAGTCAATCACACCTCACTTTAATCATGAACTTTCACCAATAATTCCAACAAATAACTCATTGGTTTTATTTTCAAATAATAGACATATAGTATGTAAACCAATGAGACAGAGATCCTATTGGAACATCTAAAAAATAATTTCACTTATTTAATAAAGGATTACATAAGTTATTTCTAGAATGACTGCCATTTATGGTCATTATAGTTCAGGCTCTTATCCTTAATACGTTTTTAAAAAATTTTTAGACTCCAATATTAGATCACTTGTTTTCCTTCTCCTGCTAGGTAAAATGAGGTTAAAAATATATCAATGCTATTTTTCTGATAGCCTGCCTCAGTAAAATGGAAATTCTAGTTTACTTGTGTATATGCATACTTTTCAACTTACTTGGTATGCCAAAGTTTTTGGAGGATCTCAATTTCCTGAGTCAGGAAAATGTTGTCCATAGCTGCCAGAGGGACATGGCACAAGTACTGGCACATTCCACAGGAGACACCACCCATTCACGCCAAGGTCACAGAACTCGTGGGAATCCAAACCCCTTTTTCCAGTTGCTGACCTCAGGTCCTCTCATGAACCCCCTTCACTAAGAAGGTCTTAATTGCTCTCCTGTAAAAGATATTAAAAATGGAAAGTATTTAATACGATAAATATCAGAACACTGTAACATTTACAAACGACATAGAAAACAACAGCTATTGGTTGAACCGAGATGCCTCCGTTCGGGGCTCTTTTATGTATTATCACTTTGAAAAAGCAACGTTTAAACGTTGTGTTATAGAAATGTTTCTGAATTATTTGAAATCTATTTTACAGGCATTACCTTTGTACTTAACAAATAATGCAGATTGGTTACTTCTTGCATTTTCCTTGATAGCTTTGTTCTCTATATATGGCATTGTCTCAACACTTCCCCATTCCCCCAAATGGTTAGGGAATTAAAACAATCAAAACCGTCCCTGATACTAAAATGTCCTCACCCTTTCTCTTTTCTCTCTTCTTTCCACTTTCCTGCTATAAAATGTTAAAAGTAATACCCACCACTTCTCTGACCTAATTTCCAAACCAAGGGCACTGGAATGCTTACTAGGATCAGTGGGTCTCCCGCAGCACCATCATTTGGGATGTTTGGGATGGACAGAGGTATGACTGTCTCTGCCCTTAAAAGGGTTACAATCCGGCCAGCAGACAGGACACTAAAAGGTGGATAAGGAATTAAGTGCCAAAAGAAGGCTGGAGATCTTGGCTTCTCTTTGGGACTGTGGTCTTCACAATAATTCCTAAGTCTATTTATGAAGCCTATATCCAGTGCTTTCTAAATGGTAAATAATTTGTTTATGTGAAGAAAGGAAACCAGCTTCTTTCCAGCTCCTTCCCTTAAAAGTTTATGACAGTGCAGCCTAGCTAGCAGGACACAGGGCCCAAACGCGGTGCCTAATCTTGCTTCGTCAACCATACTCCGTCAACACCTTCCATCCCAATGCATCAGCAGTCAAGCACAAGAGGCCAGAGGTAATGCATCTTTACATGACAGGAACAGACAGACAAAACCGTTTTTTAAAACAAGAGACTGGTTCACAGTCATAGGGAAAGCTCCGCCTGGGCTTAGTGTTGCTTATGTAGGAAATGGCTTCTGTGTATAAAGCAAGCACCTATGTTCTTAGGAGCCAGCAGTGGGGACTTTGAATGAACGTAAAATCAGTGCCATTCTAAGCTCTCAGAGTAACATTCCATAGAGCTCAAGGAAGCTGGCTCCAGAGGTGAGAAGTTACTTTAAGTTCTTCTCTGGCCCTTCTTTATAAGACTATATTTTTCCTTATGGCTTTCAACCAACTGCTCAAATCAAGCAACTTACGTGAAATTTTTACTGAAGAGCTGGGAACGAGAGTTTGGAGTGAGTGCCTTTGTTGGAAAATGTCCTGTTGCCTGCGTTTGATAAATGAGCCACCTTTGCTAACAAGAGCAGGAATTGAGAGGCACAGGGAAAAGAATTGGTACAAGCCGAAGAGATTTTCATGTTATGGTTGAACATCTGTTGAACCACCAGGTGCCAGTTGAGAGATGGGCACAAAGACACAAGCCACACCAGAGAAGGCATTTGAGGAAACAGCTACAGCTACCAGATATGAAAGCAGAGTGTCAGCGAAAGGTCAAGAAAAAGCTTTGATTTCCCTCTACAACAGGATCAGTTCTTTTCTAGTCTTCCACTTGTTCTTCCGGTGTAAACATGTTCATGGTTGCTTTATGTCTCACACCTCCAAACGATTAGCACCTAGTTTGAACTTCTTCATATGTTCTCCTTTTCATCATCCTACCAAGCAGTTTTCAAAAAGTAAGGCAGCAAATTATCAAATCGTGTTCTTCATTGAATTCCAGTTACCCAGCCAAATATAGGTCACAAGCTGCCATCCCAGTAGAACGAGCTGATCCTGAAATTGATGAGAAATGATAATAGTGAGTCTTGCCGATTTGGACTAAAAAACAATGGGCACCATTTTTTAAATGACATTTGGGGAGTGAGGACCCTGAGAGTCAGCTGACAGAGTGCCAACCCTTCCTCTTGCTCCCTGCTTTGCTCTGTGACTTTTGCCAAGTTGCTGAACCTCTGTCCTCCTTTGCCTATATTTAAGTTAGAGCTGTTTTACCGACTTTATAAGACAATTGTGAGGGGCACCGACTCCTGATGGGAGAATACTTAGAAACCCAAATATAAGGGCCAAAGTCAATGGAGCCTAGTAGAAGACGTGCTTTCTGGGTTGTGGATGTAAGTCACGTCCAAAGAAACAAGGTGGCCATGTCAGGGAAGGTGGAGATATGCAGGGCATCACTGTACAACTAACTGCTAAGTTATTCATCAGGTAGACTGCCAAGGGGCCAACTGTCAACACTGCGAGAGTCAACACAGCCCAGACAGAGCCAGAGAAATCAGGACTTCGCATGCATGAAGCCCTAAGTTCCCACTCATCCACCTGTAGTTTACCCTAGCCCTCAGTGTGATTGACTGGCTTCTAAGTAAGACAATACGAACAAAAATGTGACTTTTTGTGTAGCCTGCTGGCTCTGCATGATAACGTTGGAAACGTCCTATTCCTTACCCAGCAGCACTTTTTGGATACAAGTGGTATGTAAACTGATTGTAAAGCACAGTTGAAAAGTTGGTTTACTCGCGTTGAGCACAGACTGGCAGAGGTAATAAAGGCAGAGGGGCACCTAGGTGTTAATGTCTAACATGCATTCACAAGTTTATTTTCCAGATGAAAATGTTCTTTAAGAACAGGTCTATGGACGGTCTGCACCATTCTCAAGCCCTGGCTTATTTCTGGTCAGTGCTGGACTTTGGATGGCTATGAGAACACAGAGGCCCCTCTCACATAGGCCAAGAGACAGGTCCCAGTGTCGCTCATTCTAAGTTTTCTTTCGTCGCATTTTCCTTTTTTTTTTTTTTTTTTTTTTTTTTTTTTTAGTGAGCATGGTGTCTAGGGAGGTTAGCGTTGTGAAAAGTTGGCCTAAATATTCTTTCTGTAAAGTCAATGAAGGTCCCATTCCTGTGAAATAACACAAAATTTCACTCTCTAAAAGCAGCAGCATGTAAACTAGAATGAAAGAAGGAAATTATGTATGTATGCCTAATATTCTTTGTGAATGTTCTTTCATTTAACTAAAATTATATTAGAAACCAGATTGATAAATAAAAAATCCAAAATAGTTTTAATTATCCTAAAAGCAGTTTTCTGTGTTTTGTTCCACTTGATTCTCTTAGAAGCAATTATCAGCTTTCAGCAAAGAAAGTTCCAAGCCCTGCAGTATACATCTCTTGGGAACATAATCTTTCCAAAGCTGTGAAGCTACAGCCCCTCCTCAAAGACAGGTATTATGTAGATGCACCCATTGTTAACCTGCCTTGGCCACATACTCCTCCTCTCCCATTTTTCTTAAAGTGTTTCATGGATATTGGCTTCATGTTTTGGTTTAATGTACACACAGCTTGGTAAAATATGGACAGAGTCCAGCGATGTCCAGAGCATATTCTGAGCCTTATTCGGAATGAGGAAGTAACACTGGGTGATGGACACAGGGATCCAGGCCAGTGAACTAGATCCCAGGGCTCTGCACTGCCTGGAGGTGCCGACCTTCCTAAGTGTACTCCGTGTGTATTAAGAGCTGTCATCCTGAGTTATCACTCCCACTTTCTGGTCTTCTGTTACCACTGGGAAGGCATTTTCTCTTCATCAGTTCTCAGTGAAAGCTTTAAATATATTTTTAATGCCAGTTAACACCCAACCTCTCTGTTCCTCAGCAGTTCTCAGGGCCAATCCACAGCCACAGCAGTGGCACGCCAGTCCATTTAGAAAGCATTATGCCGTAGGATCTTGTCATCATGCTGCTTTGCAAACGTGGTCCAACAGGTACAGTGAGAATGTCATCAAGTCCCTTGACAATCAGCACTTCTAAATGTTCTTAACAAACACATGTTTAAAGGGTGAGCCAGCAAGTCCAGGATTTAGTGTCTGCAACAAGAGCATTTGAGCCAGGACATGCTCACTTCCCTCCCACAAACACACAGCCATGGAGATCGGTGAGTTCCAGGGGACTGGGGCTTTATTGTGCAACAGGCAATGCTTGGGAAACGAATGGGGGTTAGAGAGACAGGGGAGGGAAGAAGAGGGAGTGATAGGGGGAGAGGTAATTTGGAGAAAATATATCTAATTTGACTCTTTGTTGGTGATAACATGGTGTGATGGACATACCAGAACACAGAAAAGAGAGAGTCATTGTATTACTTTTTGAGAAAGGTTTGTGTCCTCCCAGAAGAACCTATGTGTGAAAGCTAACTCTGTAAAGCAAGTATTAGGTGAGTAATGCTTAGCATATGCCCATCTTTCCTTGGTCTCTCTGAAAGCCTCAAATTCAGTGAAGCCTGGGCTAAATAATTCCCGTGCCTGAAGACTCCTTTCTACCAGCAACCCTCCGTTTCCTTCTCAAACAGCTCAAGATGCAGACAGTGACCACAGCTCAAAGCAGTTTTACCAGGAAGAGAATGCAAGGGGTTTTTTCCCTGATCACGCTTCCACCATCTTTCCACTCATCTTAATTTATCCTTTGGGTATGAGGTGGTAAGGTGAATCTCTTGGGACAGGGAAAATAAACATGTATGTCAAGTCTTCCCCAAAGGAATGAAAGGAACATTTTTTTATGTCCCCTGAATCAAAGCATGAGAAAGTTCGTCATTTCTCCTAAAAATAGAAACTAAAATTATAAAATTTAAATTAAGATGTGACTGAGATTTTAAAAAGGCCAAGATAGCCAAAACTGGTTTGGCTCAGTGGATAGAGCGTCAGCCTACGGACTGAAGGGTCCCGGGTTCGATTCTGATCAAGGACATGTACCTTGATTGCGGGCACATCCCCAGTAGGGGGTGTACAGGAGGCAGCTGATCGATGTTTCTAGCTCTCTATTCCTCTTCCTTCCTCTCTGTAAAAAATCAATAAAATATATTTTTTTTTAAAAAAAAGAAAAAGAAAAGAAACTGTGCATCTGCCAGTAAAAAAAAAAAAAAAAAAAAAAAGGCCAAGATGATGAAAATAATGAATTTATTTTGGGTTCACAAATAGAAGCTTGGAAGATAAAATTC
Organism: Corynorhinus townsendii; assembly: GCA_026230045.1. Classification (NCBI taxonomy): domain Eukaryota; kingdom Metazoa; phylum Chordata; class Mammalia; order Chiroptera; family Vespertilionidae; genus Corynorhinus; species Corynorhinus townsendii. Next base: position 137,695,914 of record JAPDVU010000004.1, read on the forward strand.
TTGTGTCTAGGAAGGTGAGAGCTAAATTGAGACACTAGGGCAAGCTTTTAAGTCACAAAAAGTATAGAGAGGGTGACTATGAGCAGACTCCCTAAGACCCGGGCTTTTGGGACCAGGGGTAGCCTTTGAAGCCAGAAAGAAGGCACATTTAGAACAAATAAAGGGGAAAAAATTCAGGGTAGCTAGTAAGAACTATTGCAAGCAAAAACAAAATAAATGATCATCTTCCAAAAATGAGTAAGATTATTTCAATAATTATACCACTACCTGAATTTTAAAGGAAAATCAAATTAGAGAATCAGTTTACTTAATGAACATTCATGGATGCCTCCAGTGCACTTGGCACCATTTGAGGCTCTCAGAATTCACTAAAGAACAAGTCAGACACATCTCTGCTTAGGTTCTAGTGAGAGGAGAAAGATACTAGGCAAATAGGTAAAGCAATATATAAGAAAACATCATTTCTGGGCAGGAAATTAAATTTAATTCATTTGAATTAGGGGGCTGTGAAAGCATGCTGGACAGCTGCTTTCTACGAGTGGTGAGGGAGGACTTCTCTATAGAGGGGACAGAGAACTGGAGGAATGATCGTGCAAAGATGAGAGCGAGCGTTGGATTAGATGACGGAATAGCTGGTGCAAAGGCCCTGAGGGAACAATGAGTTTGGAGTTTAAGACACTGAGAGGGTGAGTGTACCTGGGAGAAGATGCTACCCAACAGATCTAGAGATGATGTCTTCTTCACCCCCATGTGTCACCATTTGTTCTGAGCAAATTCAGAGCTGGAGAGAATAAAAAAGAACAACTTGAATTTTTGTTGTTTTTTGGGGGGTTGGGGTGGAGAGAGACATAAAGAATATGAGGATGAGAGAGAAATTGATTTGAAAGGAATTGGCTCCTGTGGTTATAATTGTAGCCAGTAAGTCCAAAATCCACAGGTCAGGCCCGCCGTTTGGATACTCAAGACTTCTATGTTACAGTCTTGAGGTAGAATTCCTTTTTTTCCAGGAATCCTCAGTTTTGCTCTGGAGGCCTTCAACTGATCAGATGAGGCCCATCCACATTATGGAGGGTCATCGCCTTTACATGATGTCAGCTAATTGTAAATGTTAATCCCATCTGCAGAATGACCTCAGGGCAACATCCAGACTCATGTTTGACCAAGACCTGGGCACCGGAGCCTGGACCATGGACACATGAAGCCATCACCAAGGGTTCCTCCAGGCACCTCAGGGTGGAAAGCAGAATCATTTGGGACACATAAGTGTTTAAGAGGCAGATCATTTAGTCTGATTTTTCCAGGTGTATCAATAGAGACTTGATATTCAGCTAAAATCATACCGTCTCAAGCAAACAGTAATGGGTTCCTTAACAGGATGGAAACCTATACAAAGGGATGGCTCTCTCTCCCTCTTCATGTAACCAGGAAATGCTGCGGAAGTAAGAGAAAGGTGAGGACTGTGAGTCTCCCAGGGAGGAGAGGCCCATCGGGCTGGTGATGAGTTGAGGAGCCAGGTGCCCAATGGGGAAGTGCCCAGCCTGTGCTTGTCTGCTGGACTGCACTCCCCCTCAGGTCCATGCCCACCCTCCTCATGGCCCAGCCCCGTGGGGACCTCTGTTAGCCTTTCGGGCACACTCAAGTCAGCGAGATGAAAGCACACAACCCAAGGTTTAGGCAGCTTCTCCGGTCCTGAGGTTCCTCTCCTGCTCATTCATCCTTAAGCCACAGGCCACTGCAGTGGAGGGAGAAACAGTCTGAGGAAGGCAGTGTAGGAGCTGACTCTAGAGGTTGCTTGAGGGGCAAGAATGGGGGACCCACCACTGACTGTCCACTGTGGTACCACTGCCCTGGAGCCTGCCCCCTTCGTGTCTCAGCCACAGCAGCAAGTGACAGGGGACAGCTCATAGCTTGACTTCTGACTCCTGGGTGGACTGACAGACGTTCATTGTGAAATAATTATTTTTTCCTAGTGTCCAGTTGAACCAGCACACACTTCTGCTGAAGTGATATTTCTGAAGCTGGGCCAGAGGGCAGGTGTTGCCTACTCTGTACCTCATTGAAAGGACAGGTTGCTAAGGAAATCACAGGTCTTGCTGGAACCCTGCCTTGGGCTTTGTCAAAAATACAGGAAGATTCTGTAATGTATTTCTGGATGATCAAGTTGTGACTCCTGCCTAAAATGTGCAGAACCCATTCGCTTATTTTTTGTTTAAATCCTCCCGAGAGGATATGTTTTTTTGTTGCTTTCTAGAGACAGAGGATGAAAGAGAGAGGGGGAGAAGCATCCATATGACAGAGCAGTATTGATCAATTGCCTCCCGTAGGCGCCCTGATGGGACCGAACCTGTAACCGTTTTGGGTGTATGGGACAACGCTCCAACCAACTGAGCTACCCAGCCAGGGCGAGAGCACATTCACTTTTATTTCAAGCAGGTACCGTGGCATTCGCATTAAATCATTACAAGCACAGCAGATACATTGATTACTGCCAGACCTGTCATCACAATTCACTGCAGGAGCAAACTCGAACGTGTAATTAGCATCCCCGTCTGGTGTTACAAAATGCAAGTCTGGGACATATGGGAAATGTGAATCATCCTCAAAATATGAAGCCAGCCAATAGGGCAAAGTCATTCTGGACCAGAGTTACTTGCCTTGACACCTGTACTGTATTGTGTGATTGATTTCGGGGGAAATGTGTATTGGTTCTTCTCCAGAAGACAACTATTTTCTAACAATTTAGGAGAAGGAATAAACAGCAGACACTGGGTCATGTGACCAGCTTCCTTGGAAACGTGGTTTGACGCACCAGCCATGCCCAGACAATTGCCAGCAGAAGCTCCAAGGAATGTGTCCCCTTGAGAAAACAGCTGTCACCTATGCCCCATCTCTAAAAAGGTGGGGGGAGATATCACAGGCGAGCTATCTGAGTGAGCTACCACTCATCTAATCCTAGTATGGGGAACCCAACGTCTGGGGGGACAAAGCATCTCTCTAACTATACTCAGGCCGTAGCACACAATGACAGCGTGCTTGGTGAATCAAACCCTGACCCACAAGACAGAAAGGGGCTTTAGGAGAGACAGGTGCTAGGCTGGGCCTTGTGGGACAAGCTGAATTCACTTCTAAGGAGGAACAGCTTTCAGTGGGAAAAGATTTATAAACCAGAATAAGCAGATTCAACTCAATTGTCCCCCGGGAAGGCAAGCAATGAAAATCAGCCTAGAAAGATAGTGAGGCTTAGTGAAGTGGGTCGGGTACACTCAGCCAATAATACTGGTACTGCTAGACCCAGTGTTGGGAAAGGACTGTACCATGACCCATCGGGGTCTCAACTATTTTAGTACAAATAGAGGCAAAGTAGCCATGACCCTCCCCCATCCTAGAAGGCCCTGAGGCTCAAGGGCACATCTATGGAATCTTATGGACCTCCAAACCCTCAGACATCCTCTGGGGCACTTGAAATTTACCTCAACACACTCTGACTGCCCTCGCCCCAGAATAGATCAGAATAAGACATATTCTGTAGTCAACAGGGATGGGCACTGCCCTGAATGCCACCCAGGCCTTCACCACTGGGTGGTGAGTCCAGCCCATAGGGACACCAGTCTCCATACAAATCTGCACTGAGGTGGGGGTGACTGGCTGTGTCCCCACTAATTTGGAACTCAGAAATAACAGAATCATTTATAATGATCCAGAAATAACTCATTTGTAATGAACTCAGAAATAACTGAATCAATGATGCTTGCCTATAGTAATATCTGACATATGGGTGTATTCGCTTTTTAGGGCTGCTGTGACAAATTACTACACACTTGGATGTCTTGAAACAACAGAAATTTGTTCTCTCTCAGTTCTGAAGCTGGACGTTTGAGACCAAGCTGTCAGCAGGCCCTGCTCTCTCCCTATGGGATCTAGAGTAAGATCCTTTCTCCCGCTTCCAGTTTCCGGTAGTCCCTGGCTTTCCTTGGCTTATGGCTCTGAAACTCTAATGTCTGCCTCTGTCTTCACATCTGTCTTTACACGGCCTTCTTCTCTGTCTATGTATCTTCTTTCCTATAAAGACACCAGTCATATTGGATAAGGACACTCTTCCCCAGTATGACCTCATCCTAACTAATTTCATCTGCAATGACCTTATTTCCAAATAAAATCACATTCATAGGTACCAGGGGTTAGAACTTTATATATGTTTTTGGGGAGCACAATGTTGCCTCCCTGAACCGTATCAGACATAGTCTTTCTTGTGCAGTGTTCTAACACTAGGACACAGTCACATTGTCCATTACTAAATAGTTCCCATCATTTTAATGGCCACATGGTGTTCCATGTGGCTATACCCACACTCACTTTACTCTCTACTATTTTGACTTTTTTTTACCTCTGTTATTGGACATTTAGATAGCATCTGAGTTTTTCCTATTGAAATATTGCTGCCAAGAACATACTTATAAGTAGATACTGTGTTTGTCCATCATTACTTTGTGATAAATTTCTAGACATAGGGTGCTCCAACAATTGGTATGTCTATTTCTTTGACTCACATTGCCCAAGTGTCCTCCCAAAGATTTTACCAAGTATACTCCTCAGCCCTCATCAACTCTAATCATTAGCATTTTTCCATTTCTGCCAACTTCCGAGGTGGAAATACTATCTGAATATTAATCTAATTTTCTTTAATTTGCATTTCACTGATTACTAATGAGGGTAAACAGCTTTTCAGATGTTATTAGTCCTTTGAGAACTCCCTGTGGAATATGATCATTTATGAGGCTTTTGATTTTTTTTTCAATTTGCACTAATTCACACCCCCACCAGCAGTCTTTGAAAATGGCTGCCAAATTCAGAAAAGGGGGTATGTGAGAGATTAACTCACTGGGGAAGACCCAGCTGGGGAAGCCACCTAGGCTGGGAAGGGTTTGAATAGAAGGGCATTGTCCTCAGGGAAATTCATGTAGTAAGAGGGGAATGTGTTTTAGAAGCTGAGAATAAAGCAGAAGGTAGTTGGTGGGGCTGAACAGGAAAGAGGAGAGATAAGTAAAGATGAGGAGACAAATTAAATCCAATTGCTTATCCTGTGAGCAAAAGCCATGACAGGCTCCTAAGCAAGGGAGCAATTTATAACTATGGACTTTCTTACTTGATCAAATAATTACTCTCTCAACATGTATGGTATTGCTAAAAAGACTGTTATAATTTTTAGGCTTATCTTCTGCCCACCCAATCTCCCAGCCTCTCCTCTGTTCCACAAGCACACATTAATGTTTCTCAGTACCTGCACCCCAACACCACCAGCACATGTCCTGCACACTCACACACACACATGCACATACACTTACACATGTGCACACTCACACAGGCACTCTCACACATGCACATAAACACCCCACTCCCCACCCTTTGCCACCCAATGCTTCCCTTGGGCTTGAATGCCCTATTCCACTTCTTTACCTGATAAAATCCCACCAAATCTTTAGGACTACAGTTCTTGGTTTATTAATATCCTTAGAATCTCAATAACCAAGCAGCTGACCAGAGGTTAAAACCAGTTCTCATTCCTGGCTATCATAGACTCTTCCCTCAGGGCTGTTGTAATCTGGTTCAAGGCTCCCCAGATAAGCTCTCCCACCTGAGAGTTTCACACACACACACACACACACACACACACACACACACACACACATTTGCCAAGAAGCCAGAACTTCTATTTCTTTTGAGGGTTTTCATTCTTCCAGCTTCCTAATAAATGAAAAATGCCCTTACCTGCAAGTCTCTTGTCAGCCAATATTTTAACCATTGACTAATATCTGAGTGCGGATTAGGCGACAGCCCTGACTTACCTGAATGCAGGTGAGTAGGGCAGGGCCAAGAGGCTAAAGGTTCCCCAAAAGGAAGAGAATGTGTAGAACTTGACTGACAGCGCTATTAACTAGGGGCAGATTCTGGAGGGAGAGGCAACCCTGGAGTCAACTTTGGTTTGGGAAATAGATGCAGAGGGCCTCTACAGTGCATATTTGTTCCTGAGTGTAATTCTCCATACATCAGGTTACACTCCACCCCTTTACACCAACCTCATTCAGGAAAAGAGAAGAAATGCCATCTTTGGAACAGTTCCTGGGAAGAAGGTCTTAAGATGTATTTATTCATTTATTCATAATTCCATGCATCCCAGTGAGTCAGTTGGGCCATTTTTTAATAACATCTATGTCCCCATCTTGAAACCAACACATGTAATAATTGACTCCCACCTCCTTGTTCTTTCCACTAAACCTCTTCCAGAGCCAGGGAAGCCACAGTGTTTAGGACTCAGAGGTAAAAGACATCCTTTCACTGGTACTGCTGTTCCCCATGACTCTTTGTGGATATGTGTGTCACTCTGTAATGTGATTCCCTAATATCCACGTGAAAACACAGCCAGAGTACAATCTGTTGGCCATGCGTGTCAGGGGCATATAGGCCTATGGCAGCTTTCCTCTGGTGACAGGAAAGTTATAAATAGGAAAATGTGCTTTTCATTATATTTGCTTGGACTCCTAGTCAAGTCTATCCTTAAAAGCTGGAAGGAAGAAACTCTTTAACAGCAACCACAGTGGAAAACCAGTATTGTGGCAACAAGGATCGGTGGTTTTAATTTTTCTTCCTACATCCCCTGGGGGGAGCGCTGGAACATAGTGGTAGAGCAGGTGGAGTGATTTCCAGGAAACAAGCCAAGTTGCTTGGTGGTTTTAAAAGCTTGATTAAATAAATAAGAGCATGGGGAGTGCTCTTCGTACAGTCTTACTCTGTGGCACTCATGCTAAGATGCTTCTGTCAGTTCGACAAACATCCATTGAGTACCTGCGACATGCCAAGCACAGTGCTGAGCCCTGGAGATAAAATGAACGATACGGTCTCTCTTCTCTGGGACTCATCCTGTCAGGCAGATAGGACATACACAGAAGCAAGTCTAATACCCAGGAGTCTGTAGTAGGTGCTAATTTAAAGGTTCAATCAGAGGTGCAGTGAACAAAGAGAACAAGGAAAGACTAATCAGACTGGCAGAGGAGTTTAGGGAGTAAGACTTTCAACCCAGAGCCAGCTGACTGACTCAACCCTTTTACTGGTTTGGCTTAATCTCACTAAATCCTTAACCTCTTCACCTGAAACATGAAATTGATAAATACTAACCTTTTTATTGTGTTGGTCTCAGAAGGATTTTTAAAGCAAAGTATGTACCCTTCCCAGCACAGTGCCTGGCACATAGTAAGTGCTAAGTAAATGTCAGTTATCATCAGGGCAATCATTTTTTTCAAATTATTACAATATCAGAATTTTCTATGGCCACTGAACATTTATTTAAAGTTTTCCTTAATCATGGCTGCACCTTGAAACATTACGCTAAGTGAAATAAGATAGACACGAAAGGACACATATTGTACGATTCCTTAATGTGGAGTTCCTAGAATAGGCCAAAGCATAGAGACAGAAAGTAGAATAGAAGTTACCAGGGGCTGGGGGCAGGAATGGGGGATTGCTTAATGGGTACAGGGTTTCTGCTTCAGATGATAAAGTTTTGGAAATGGTGGTGATGGTCTCATGGTCACACAACAATGTAAATGTTCTTAACACCACCAAATTATACACTTAAACATGGTTATTGTGCTAAGTGAAATAAGTCAGACAGAGACAAATGCCATATGATTTCACATATATGTGGAATCTAAAGAACAAAATAAACAAAACAGAAACACTCATAGATACAGAAAACAAATGGAGTGTTGTGGGATGAGGATGGATGAAAAAGGGGAAGGGATTATAAAAATAGTCACAGGGATGTAAAGTCCAGATAGGAAATAAAGCCAGGAATATTGTAATAACTAAGGATGGTGCCAGGAGGGTACTAGATTTACTGGGGTATCACTTTGTAAGGTATATAACCACTGTGCTGTACACCTAAAACTAATATAATATTGAATGACATTTGTAATTGGGGGAAAATAATTTTAATTTTTTAATGGTTAAAATGGTATTTACGTGGTATATTTTTTATCACAATAAAAAAATGTTTATGGCTTCCGGTCATGGAGGAACAATAAACAACGTACTCTCGGAGAATAAAGTTTCTTTTTCAGTTCCCATAACGGGCACTAGGAATGGCTTAGCCCAGCTTGGTTGCCCACCCTGCCCGGTTCCCACTCAAATGAGAGCAAACGCCTGCCCTGCCTGGCCGCTGCCCGGTAGGGGCCACAGGTGTGCTGATGCTCAGGTGCGCGCCCGGCACGTGGACACGCAGAGCCCGCGCGCGCACGGGGCGAGCCGGGCTACCGGGAGAGACGCACAGCCCCGGGACGGGACGGGACGGGACGGGACGGGCTTCTAGCCACGCGTGCAGGGACTCCCAGCTCTGGCATCCGTCCTGGAGTGGGATTTCCACCGACAAGGTGAGCACGGATCCCCTCAGCCTGAATCTGTGGCAACTTCTCCACAAAACCATTTCTCAAACGTATGATAGCCGGCCCACGGGAAGGCCGCCGGAGGAGATGGGCTTGCCGGCATTTTGCTCCAGGCGCCTGTTTTTCTGGAGAGGTTAGATGAGTGGGGCGTGGGGGGGGGGGGGGGTCTTCCACCTCTTTCTGAGAAGTCCAGGAAAAGGTGCAGGTGGGGGCGTTGGCAGCCTGGGCTTGTCTCTTTAGTTGGTATTAACCAAGCGCTGTGAGAACCGGCCTCTGGCGGGTCACAAAGGCCCCAGGGGGCCGGGCGGGTGCCTGGTTCCCCGGCGCTACACGCTGCCCCTCGGAAGCCCTGTGACCTTAGGAGGCCCCAGGGCCCCATTCCCTCCTCCACAAGACACCGCTAGTGTTGCTTCCCCTACAACCCCGCAGTAAAATCCTGTGAATCAATACCAAGCAGAAATAGGCGTGATTCCATATCTGTGACGGAGCGCCGTTTTACAGGCCTGTCACTCAAAGCGGCTTTGTCCTAAATCACTTGCTCTGGGCCTGTAGAGACATCAGGTGCACACGGGTTCCCAGGTTCTTTGCACCAACCCCTCCCATCCTGGCTACACAACTCAGGTGATTTCTTTGAGATACAATTATAACCCTGGATTGTCACACTTTCCTTTTTATCAAAATGCTGTGTGTGTTGGGGCGGTGGGGAGGGGGGTGGGGGAAGGGGGCGGGGTGGATATGTAGAGAGAACTTTAGTACCTCCTTTTGAAGACCAGCAATGAGCAACTTTGGTTTCATTTCATTCTACTCTTATCCTCAAATTTTGATTGTGTGCTGTTTCACACACGGCCAGAATGCCTACTGAACACCTCCCTCCCCCAGGATGGCCCAGGATTTTTAACCTCCAGACTCGCTGTTCTTCTGGGGATCGGATAAGGGTTCCTTAAGATGACTCCCAGGTGAGCGAACAGAGCACCTGTGATATTGCGATTTATAAGAAATACGTATTTGACCAATTATAATATTTCCAGTACCCACCTGGCACCATACATAGTTATTCCAACATTATTGACTACATTACCTGTGCTGTACTTTACATCTTGTAACTCACAATCTGTACTTCTGAATCCCTTCACCTTTTTCATATTTGCACACTTAAATTTTATCCTAAAGTTACAAACGTTTAGTGATGGAGCTGAGTCTCTCTTGCATCCTCGGGTCCGCAGCCCCACAGGGCCTCTGAGTAAACCCGCATCCCAGAACAGCTCACATGGCTGCACTATTCCACGAGTGAGGCCATCACACCTGCCCCCTTAGCATCGCTGTGGTGACACCGACAGAGGAAATAAGTCATTCTCCTCCCATGGAAGAGCCTCAGATCCAGTTCTCAACCTGTTCCATATACATTTCAGCTTCTGTGTTCCCCGCAACCACTCGTGCAGCCACTCATAGTCAATAGATGTTCCTTCATGCCTATCATCAGGGCTTCCCTCTTCTGCTTCCCTGGCAACCAGTTCTGCGGGCAGCAAGACCACCCCCAGGTTCCAACACCCTTGTCATCTCTATAGATTACAAGGTATCAGAACTGAGAGGGACCTTCCTTTTACAAATGGTGAAACCCATACCCAGAGAAGGTAAGGAGCTTGCCAGGAGCTGCTCATGCTCTCAGGGGTCTTCTTTCTGTTTGCAACAAATGTACTCCTTGGCTTGGGTCCCATTGGGTTGCCTGTCATTGAGGACATGGTCCCAGGAGATACCCCTCAGGAAGAGGCAGAGTGAGGACAGGTAGGGGAATAAGCCAGTCAAAGGTGTGAAACCTGAAGAGGGTACCAGTATTCCCAACTGGGGTGATTTTGCCCCCAGGAGACGTTTGCAATGGCTGGAGACACTTTGATTGTCACAACTCGGGCAGAGGGTGCTGATATTAGGTGCCTATAGACCAGTGACCTTGCTAACCACCCAGCAATACACAGGCCAGCCCCAGCCAAGATTCTCCCAGGCAAAATGTCAACTATGCTCTCTACGGTTGAGAGATGAAAACCAACAGTGATGACAGATAATTCTGGTCACGTACCAGAGACCCCAGACAGACCAGAGGGAGAACGCTGATCTCCCCATTGAGGAAAGACTGAGAGGCAAAGCCTAAATGTGCATGGAATAGTTGTAATCAGATGAGGCATGAGACTATTTTGCAAATTCAGCCAACACTTTTATTACTATAGTGATTGCATTATTCTCTGGCAAATTCTCCTCCATTTTTTAAATTCCAAGTTTGATCTGAAAGTGACGTAACATGATATAGACCTTGGAGCTGACTTTGAACTTCAGATTCATCATTTACTTAATAGTGTGTCTTCAGACTGTTACTTAAACTTCCCTTGCCTCGGTTTCCTCACCTAAGAGATGGAGATCATCATATTTGCAGAGTTGTGAGTTATAAAGAAGCAGCAAGTAAATAGAATCTAAAATGTGGTAGGCATTGAATTAATGAGCGCTACTTCGAATATTATTCTATGAGGAACTGCTCCAATAAAACTATTTGTCTTCAAAACTCTGCCAACCATCTGGTCATTAGAGTAGTACCCAGGCAGGGGAGGGCTGCCTCAGAGAGGGTGCATGACCCTCACCTTACCAAGGAGGCTGGCATCCCCAAAATCTAATATTGCATCCCTCAGATTTCTAGTAGAAAAGAAAGTGAAAGCACAGACACAGGACACAGCACCTCCCCATCCTGCTTGGGCTCTTGTGAAGCAGGCTGAGCTGGCTTCCTTCCCAGCAGGTCCCAGGACAGCTGAATAGGAAGAGACTCGATCTGGGCTTCCTGAAAGCGGAATCAAACGTGATAGTTAAACTTCGGCTCTTCCGTGTAGGGCAGCAAATTCAATTATTTTCCTGGCCACAGAGGTTGGGAAACTTCACGCACAAAGTCTCTGTGGCCAGCTCTACTCACAAAGCAAACTGATTCCAATTGCCCATTGTTTTGTCCCTGCGAAGCCAAACTAGACTGGCTGACTTGGTTCCCAGTGCTGATGGGGGCTCTGCAGGCGGGGGCTGAGAGAGGCAGAGCTGGGTATCCCAGCCATGCCCCCCACGGGGCTCACCTGTCCCACACACTCTTACTCAGCCTGGCCTCTCCTTCCCCCTCACCACAAGGCTTCCTCCTACCTGCAGTAAACTGCAATCGAGGGGCCTGGCTTTGCTAACGGGGGACATTTTTGGAGCTCACACACTCAGAAGGGATTCAAGAGGACAGATACAGCCCCCAGGAAATGTCAGTGTTCATATCTAATATTATTTAAATAACTGCTCTGTTTGTCTCACTTAGCATGATGGGCACCAATGGCAGTGGGCGGGCTGTGGATCTCTCTTGGTGCTTGGCAGGAACGTAGCTTATAGAAAATGCTCAGCCAGCAAGAGGTCCAATGATCTGTTCTGAGACATTTATTAAAGTTGTTCAACATGACTCAGGGAGACCCCAAAACATGGGGTACACAGAATCCACTTTGTCCAAAGGTGCCTTACAAGTCTTTGACAGGTAGGGCATGATGCCTCGGGAAAGGACAGCCTTTTCTCTGATTGAACTGAGATTTCAGTCACTGAGGATAATTGATTGCAAGAATACTCACTGATTAATTCATCCATTTGAGATAGACTTGACTTAAATGATATTAAGGTGATAAGTAAGAGAATTGAAACCATAGCAAAGTGGTTCAGTTTAGGTTCTTTTCTGATCACTTGATTAATTTTAACTTGGGTTAGATTTCTAAATGCGAATTCTTACCCATTTTACATCTTCAGGGTGTGCATTTCTGTTCGTGTTAGTGTTAGACATTTCCCCGTCAATGAATCTGAGGGCATGCATACTCCACAGGGGCGTGGATTTCCACGTGTGATGAAGTGTTTGTGTGGACAGAAGTAAAATTACAGTGCCATCTTCAGGAAACTGAACGTCTTTCTTATAAAGCACAGCATGCGTAGTGACCTAAAACCGTTCCTGGGGTTGGAGATAAATCTCTCCTTTATGTTATAATAAGAGTGGGTGAGGCCAGGGATGAACAGGCAGCAGCTCTTTGCAGTGAAATGTAATAAAATCTTCCAGATAACACAGAGATTAAGGCTTTAGTGCTCCTGGAACCAGAGAGGGGGTGACTTCCTTGTTTATAGCTGTACTAGAGGCCCAATGCCCAAGATTTGTGCAAAAGTAGGTCCTCCTTCCCCTGGCTGCTGGCACTGGCTTCCCTCTGGTACCTGGGACCCAGGTTTCCCTCACAGCCCCAGGAGGTTGACCGGAAGGACATCCCACCTAATTAGCATGTTATGCTTTTATTATTATAGACTAGAGGCCTGGTGCACATAAATTCATACACTCAGCGGGGGGAGGGGGGTCCCTCAAACCGGCCTGCACCCTCTCACCGTCTGGGAGCCCTCAGGGGATGTCCAACTGACAGCTCAGGCCTAAGCCACAGTCTGGCCTCCCTCTGTGGGAGGTGACCAGCAGGCTGATAGGGATGGCGTGGGCGGCGAGCCCCACCCCCAATTGCGCCACTGCCACTGGTGGCCTCCCTCTGCAGGAGGCAACCCTGGCAGGCCTATCTGGGGATGGTGCTGGGCAGCCCTGCCCTGAATTGCCCCACCACTGCTGCCGCCCGTGGCCTCCCTCTGCAGGGGGCGACCAGGTGGGCGATCAAGGGATGGTGCCAGCCCCCATCGCCCCACTGCCACTGGTTGCTGCCACACCCCCCACCCCATTGCCATCCCCTCTGCCCACTGGCCTGGCAACACCTGCTCGCTAGCTCTGCCCCCCACTGACCCGTTGTTCCACCATTCGGGCAATTTGCATATTACACTTTTATTATATAGGATTGCTTTACTTGGAGGGAGATTTATCCACCAAAATGAGCTCTAGAAGGAGTGTTTTTCGAGGTGTGGTCCTACATTTTAACAGGGAACCCAGATGAGTGTTATGCATTGTATTATTTGAGAGGATCTCTTCTGAAGTGTGACACTCAGTAAAGAGACATTGGCTCATTAAATTTATGCCTCTGGCATGACCACATTCAGTAACTGATTTTTATTGTTAAAAATTGAGCACCCGATATCTCTTTATGAATCTATATAGGCTCATAATGTTTCCACATCTTGAAAGTCCCCATACTCAAAGCATTGAATGACTTTGATAAGTATTTTTAAGGGATCATGCAGGAAAGCTAATTTAGGTGATAGGAATGTGTAGTAGATAGATGACACATTAGCCTTACATGGTGGTGGCTGAAGGCAGAAAAACAAATGTTGTAGCAAAGAAAGAGCACTAAGTCTGTCTTCGGTCCTAATTGTTTGGCCATTGCTGAACTAAGCACGCTCCCTTACAGTGTTCCTTTTCCTCAATACCTTCTCCCAGTTATTAAAATCACCCATTCAATGAAGTTGCCCAAACTAGAAAACCTGGGCTAATACCATTTGCTTTGTTTTGCTTTCATCCCTGTGTAATCATCCAAGTAGTTCCATCAGGTTTCCTCATAAATATGTCTCTGATCTACTGCCTCTGTGTAATCCTAGTTCCCAGCACCAGTCTCTCTTTTTCTTGTGCCCAAAAAACACTGCAGCTGTCTAAATTGATCCTTCTCTCAGCCACCAGAATGGTTGACTTAAAATTAAAGCAAGACCAGGAAGCTCCCATCCTTGACATTCTTCGCTTTTCCTCCTTCTGTGGAATAAAATCTAAGCTCCCTGCTATGGTATATAAGACCCTCAGTGGTCTGTCCTCTGCCTACTTCTCAGGCCGCCATGGAAGTCAGGCCTGACTGCCGCCGCGAGCGGCTGGGACCCTAGCCTGGCGTTCGGTCGTCCCTTCGGTCGTTTTGGACGTTACGGACTCTGGCTCTTTATATATATAGATTATTATAGATGTTTTATCACAGGTGGCTGGAGGAGAGGAGAAACTTAAAAGGAAGCATCAAAGTTGCCTTTGTTGTGAGATGCATCTGTTTTCCTTAATCTTTTATGGATTAGTAAAGCCAGCAGAAGACCTGCAGAGTGCAGGACGCTGCCTCCTGGCCCGACAGGCCTTTATGCTGGTGAGCCTTGATGTGCACCAGGGAGATGCATATGTGTGTCTGGATATGAGCATTCCAAAGACCAAGGAAGGTTTAAGAAAGTCAGGCCATGAATGAGTAAAATGTAAGGCTTGAATTCAGGAAACCATAGAAGGTTAAAGCCAAAAGGAGTTTATTTTACAGATGAGAAAACAGAGAGGTCAGTCACCTTGCCCGATGTCACACAGCTGCCAGACCAATGAAACGCCAGTGTTTATCACCAAACAGGCATATACTAGTCAAGTAGTGGTCAGTCTACTGGGAAAGCAACTTGGGAAAAGACCACATCCTTAGCACCAGGGTTTGCTGTCCTGCTCTCCTCTGTGTGGAGAGGAGGGGCCTCTTTCCTGAGCCTGAACTTCAGAGGGTCCTCCCTCCCACCCCACCCTCTGCGTATGTGCTCCCCCCGCCCCCAGGCCAGGAGTCCAGGGAGATTAGGGAGCATGTCCAAGACCCTTCTCCCAGACCACACTCCAGGTACCTAGAACTCTGGAATTCCAGCCCAAACAACCCTAAGCCAGCTTCTAGGACCTGAGCAGGCCACCCACAGGGTAGCCAGGATGTGATTGTCTGCTGGGAAGGAAAGTGTGGATGGTGCTAGAATGTTATGACCTCTGGGGTGTATGTGCACACAAGTGGCTTCAACCTGGGAGACAGGGCCTGGGGCCTGGACGCCTCACACCAGGATGGCCTGTCACGGAACTCCAAGGACTCTAAAACATCCCAATTCAAGCCTGCCCTTCCAGGTCATTGTGAAGGTATATTAAAGCAGAAGGCTAGCACAGATTTTTCAGCACCTGTTTACTTGACTTGTGACTTTAAAAACTCAGATACATTTATACTTTTGCCTGGGCCCAGCTAATCAGAAAAGGCCTGATTCTTCTTTCAGGGGTCCTCAAACTTTTTAAACAGGGGCCCAGTTCACTGTCCCTCAGACCGTTGGAGGGCTGGACTATAGTTTAAAAAAAAAAAAAAAGAACAAATTCCTATGCGCACTGCGGGCCCGGGACAAGTCGACTGCTAAGCAGGACAGAAAGCGGCACCCAGCGGGCCGGATAAATGTCCTCGGCGGGCCGCATGTGGCCCACGGGCCGTAGTTTGAGGACCCCTGTGTGGTTTATGCAAAAGGCATAATCAGAAATGCAAACAAAGCTTTATGCATGAAGATAATATTTAAAGTATTTTATATGAGGAGAGAGAAAAAGAGGTCATCTTCAAAGTCTAATGTTGAAGGAAGTTTTAAGTTATGTTGTGTTCCAGGTGTGGGATCGCTCCAAGGTTCTGGGCTGGAATGACTGCACATGGAGGGAGATGATTGAAGCTGGGGGGATGGAGCTCTGCTCAGACATGCCGGGTCCAAGGTGCCTATGTCAGATAGACAGGTGGTTGTTAGACAAACTAGAAATCCAGGGCTGGGGATGTAAATGTGGGATTCATATATATAGAATTATCATATATGCAAGCATATTGATATGATTAGCTCTATATACAAAATCATATAGAAGTGATATCTGTATGGTAAACCTCTAGGGAACGACGATAGCTGGAAAAGAGAAGGGTCCAATACTCAGCCTGAAATAATGGTGCATTCAGAGATCTGATCAAGTATAGATGTTGTGGCTGAATGCTTCCAGACTTCTACATCGAGGCCTTGTAAGATGATGGAAACTATGTGTATTGGTCTCTCCTTGGGCTCCTAGTACAGAGCTCCTAAATCCCTTGGAATTTCCTGGGTGAAAGGAGAATGGGCTCCTAGACAGCTTCACCAGGACGACCAGCCATGATCAGAAGCTTGGCACTCTCAGCACCATCCTCCGGGAAGGGGAGAGGGGTGGAAACTGACGAATGACTGACCATGCAAAGAGGCTGCCAGTGTCTTGGCACACTAGGAGGCCCCAAAGTGCCACAGCGAGATTAATGCCAGGGTTCTTGTCCCAGCATTAAGAAGGGTTCAGCAATCTGAAGAAAGGCTGTGCGTAGATTAAGTAGGAGTCCAGAAACGAAAGATAATTTTGAAAGGCATTGGGGGTCAGAGGAGCCTAGCTGAAGGAGCTAAGTTCTCCTTGTCTCAGGACCCCTTGCTTTTTATTAACACAATTTGTCCCAAGGCAAGGTGGAGATACACACTTCAAAGGGTAGGGTTTCTTACAGAAGCATTGTCAGATTGGAGAATAGGGGCTGTTCAGGTGTTTGGCCAGTAGGAGGCAATAACATGTAGATTAAGATGCCCTGACATGTCTGGCAGCAAACAATCAATTTTTATGCATTCTTTTCAGGTTTGGAGAAATGCCTTTAGCCATTCCAACAGGCAATAACATATGTAACTCATCCCTTGTTGAGTCCCCAAGTTCCATCAACCTTTTGATGAAACTCTTGCAATTATGACGTGCTGGAACTGGCTTCTGGCAAAGGTCTGTGGGCGCTAGCACCCACACAGGCTGCCCCATTTCTCCCCAAACAGCTCATTCGCTTTCTTTAGAGAATATACTTCACTTTTTTTTTCCTTGCTTGCTTGGTGGGGGAGGGTCGTATTTAAATATATAATGCGTATATCATATTTTTAAGTAAGAATTCTTTCACCCCTAAGAATGGAGTGACAAGACTTCTCACTGTCAACCCCACTACGTTCCACATTTCAGTCTTCAAGTCAGGAGCCTCCACTAACATCTGCCAGGCAGACCAAACCCTCTGTTGCTGCTCCGTCCTCGATATCCTAGGGCAGTGGTTGGCAAATTCATTAGTCAACAGAGCGGCAAATCGCGGCTCTGTTGACTGAGTTTGCCAACCACTGTCCTAGGGTACGGTTTCACCAATCAACCCTCTTCCTTTCACTCTTCATTTCCCAGAAAACCGGAGAAACCTCCAGTCCCTGGCCTTGCTTTCTTGTTCTGTTTTGTCAGTTTCTACCTTCTTACCCATTTTCCATCGATTGCTAAGTTGTGAGTAGGCAGAAGGGCATCATGGCTAAGAGTCTGACCCCCTGGCACCAACTGCCTGGATTTTTATCTGGGTTTCCCACTTCCTAGCTGTGGGAGCGAGGACAAGCTGAGTCTCAATCCAAATTAGGCTGATTTTTCTCCCACTGATATTTCTATGTTCCTTGAAGAGGGAGAGAGTTATTGGGGGGCAGGCTGCTCCCCAAGTCCAGCAGAGTGTCCTTGCCGCAGAATTCCTCTCTGGGGGTGGCGGGAAGATGGGGACCTGCACCTTCTCATCTCTTGCTGACTCTGGCCTTGTACATTTCACCTCTCCCAGTAAACACATGGTATTGTAGGAGAGAGGACTAAAACAACTCTTCCTCTCTCCTCCGAGGTTCTCTGGCTAGGGCTCTGGAAATTAAACTGACAAAAATTATTAACAAGAGAAAAAACAGTTTATTAATGGGGTGCACATACTCAGGAGGGAAACTCAATGATGAGAACGTGGGCTTATAAAACATTTTAACAAAGAACAATGAATGTGTAGAAAAGGAGCAAGACCGAGGAAAAGGAGCTTAAGCTTTTAGGGACCGCACATCTGGGAAGGTAGGTGTATGGGGGAATGAATGGAAGGTAAGGGTGATTTTAGTTAGATCTTATGCAGGCTCTTCCCTATATTGTCTCTGGGCGGATCAGGTGTCCAGGGATAAAGGGTCTGGGACTGCTCTCAGGCAAATGGGGGGGAGCGGAGAGCTTTCTTTGGCATCTGCTGTTTCTCAGTTGTCTTCAGCTCAAAATAATCCTTATGCCAAAGTGGCATCTTTGGGGGGTGGCATATGCTGATCCCCTACACAATGAGTTCCAAGCCCTGTGCCCTTCGGCTGGACATTCCCAACCTAGGAAAAATAGCACATAACCGCAAATGAATCTTTCTAACCTGGTCAAGGGGGTGGAGGGGAGGGAGAGCGTGCGGCAGCCTCGCTGGTTAATTTTCTTTTTCTGTAAAATGTGGACAATGATATCTGTTTTTCCAGGGCTCTGTGAAAATCAGAGATAAGACATAGTAAGGGTTTATTTTGCTCATGTTGGGGGAAATCATAACAAATGTTATTACCTCATTTCATCAGCTTGTCAGTGCCCTTGTTAAAATACAGCAGCCAGGTGTTATCTGAGAGGTGCCAAACATGGGATCTGGGCCCCACTGATTAATGCTGGCTGACTGTTTGGACTTCCTTAGCTGCTCACTCGTAGCGGACTTGAGATAAAATACCAGCTCTTTTTCTTCTTTCCTTTTCTTAGTAAACTTTAAAAGTGAAGAGCTAAACTATTTTATCTCTGTTGAGTCTCACTTTATTGGTTTTAGCTCAGCATTTTAGCCAGGTGACATCATTTGGGTCTCAAGACTCCCCTCTATTGCATCCCCATCTTTGTCCCACAGGCCCACATTGGTCAGTCATTTCTTCTATATCTTTATTTAAATCATGAATAGGAATGTTAAGACCAAAAAGAAAACTTTCCACCTCTCCATGAGTCATCACTGATTGGTAGAAACACTATATCAGACTCAGAAACACAGAAAAACTGCATGATCATCATAGGGTGTCTAATATCATCAGGTATTTTTTTTTATCTTAATAACTATAATGTTTTCCAGTTTGGGAAATTGATGGTTCCACACCCCAAAGCATGAAAACGCTATAGTGCCTCCATATGAGTTCAAAAAAAAATAATCATAAGCCCCCAAATTTTTATTTTGCAAAATGACACAAAGCATAAAGAAATGCAGAAATTCAAGAGAACTGTTCCCTTGATTTTTCTTGATCTGGTTGCTAATGGGCTTTCATTGCTGTTGAGTTTGCTGTGCTGTATCGGCGCCCAAACACGTGGCTAATGAGCGTGCTGTCATCAGCAACGTTTCCAGGCACGATGATACGAACCGTCAGCCAGTGAAAATGGCTAGTATTTAAAAATTCATAAAAATAAGAGTTGGAAGAAACATTACATTTATCTAATCCAAACTTGCATCATAAAAAAAAAAAAAAAAAAAAAACGAAAACAAACCTTATGCTTTAAAATTCACAAGAAACCAAATTTCACATACATCTGCTACTTCTTAGCCCCAGACTGCCCAGCAGCCTGCCCCTCATCAGTCTGCATTCTTTGCCCAGGTTTTTGTCTACTTGTCTGTTGACTACACAGCTGAAAGCTTCAGTGAGCACAGACCCTACTCCCTGGTCTGCCGTTTAGTCGCCCCCTTTTCCTCACCAGGGAGAGCTTGCTGGATGGATGTGAAGCGATTCCTATAAAAAATCTCTTACAGGACAGATGGCATTTCCTCGTTCACCAATTTGAGTCAGATTTTCTCTCATGCAGCCAAAATAATCCTAAGAAATCTAGGTGGGCATTTGAGTTCCATTAAACAAATGAGGAGCTAAGGCTCAGAGACATTAAGTTACTTCCCAAAAGAGCACAGCAGCAGAGCCAACCCTCCCCCATCCCATACAGATATTGCAATGCATTCTTCTACACCCCAGGGCATTTCAGCTGACGCTTAAGCCACCCCTTCAACACCTCCTCCATAGATGTTCAGCTCAGTTTATTTAAACTTAAAAGACGCTTGGGTCTGGGAGAGGCCCTGGGGAAGGCATAAGAAAGATGGCCTTCCTGTGCGTAACAGACTCATTCCTTCCTGCACTTACCTGGCCTGCCATCTCAAGGTGGCCATTCAGTAGCCATCTGCTAAGTGCCAGGCAGACGATGGGCAGGTTAGTTGCCAGCTGTTGTCTGGACTCAGGATGATGTCAAGGGCAGCAACAAGCCTCAGCAACAGCCTCACATTCCTTGCTGGAAAGTCTTTGTCCATCAGCCCTGCTGGAAGCACTGCCTCCTCCTAGAGCTCGAGGCTAATTAAGAAGAGAAAAACCAGTTTCTTAATGGGGTGCACATGCACACGGGAGAAACTCAATGCTCAGTGCTAGAGCGGGACGAGACGCCACAGATCGCCTGGTCTAATGACATCTTTTCACAATTCATCCCCCTCATTGACCAAAACCAGTGGTGGAGCAGGACTGTAACTCAGAGTCCCCGACTCCCAACCCAGGGTCTTTCTCAGAGCAGCCCAGGGGTACAGCCCGGACTTCATCAAGACCTAGAATTCTCACAGAAATGCACTTGCTTCTGCATGAAGAGCCTGGTATGGGTGTGAACTGTGCTCACCCTGGACCCAGCATGTCTGGAGGACCCACAAAAGCAGGACCTCCAGGGCCTTCCTGCATGCGGAGCCCAGTAGGGTCTGGGAATGAGCCACCCTCACTGTCCAGTCACATGTCACATTGTCATGCTGTGTGCAAAGTGCTTGCCTCTGTCACCCTGGAAAAGTAACGATTTAGTCACAAGGAAAGCATTATGATTTAGTACCCATTTTACAAGGAAATCAAGACCTTCAGATATTGCCTAGCACCCCCAGGTCACACAGCTGGTGAGTCAGAGCCACGTCTGCACCCTGGTCTGCGGGACAACTGTCCATGCTGTTACCCACGATGCTACCTGGCCCCAGGAAGGAGTGACAGCTAACATGAGTCTATTGCTAATTTGTGCAAAGGACAGTTTTAGGACCTTCTACACAGTGACTTATTTGACGCTGGGGACCTCCAGTATGAGTTTCCTGTGGCTTCCAGGTAACAAGTTACTAGAAATTTTGTGGCTTAAAGCAACAGGAATGTATTCTCCCACAGTTAAGGAAGCCAGAAATCTGAAATTCAGGTGTGGGCAGGACCTGCTTCCTCTGAAGACTCCGGGGTGCCCCTCTGCCTCTCCTGCCCTTGCTCCTGCTCCCCCATTCCACCAGCCATTTCAGGACCTTGGCAGCATCACTCCTTCTCTGCCTCTGTCTTCACACTGGTCCCCACGTGCCCACTTTGCAACTCTGTGTCTCTCTCCTCTTCCAATAAGGACGTCAGTCTTTGGATTGAGAGCCCACCCTAAATCCAGCAGGATTTCATCTAGAGACCCTTAACTAATTACATCTGCAAAGACTCACTTTCTAAATATAGTCACGTTCTGAATTTCCAGGTGGACGTGAATTTGAGGGATACACTATTCAACCCACTCTACTTTCCTATAAGGAAAACACTAATTTTTATCCCCATTTTACAGATGAGGGAACTGAGGCTCGGAATAAGTTGCCTACCATTACCCACATGGCAAATAGCAGAGTCTGAGTCCAAGCAGCCTTCCTCCAAAGGAGTACCGTGTACTCTGCTCCACTCCCTCTCAATGCTTTGTGTGCCGCAAGTCACAACTCATGGGGAGAGGAACCTGTAATGTCATAAAGCCGTTAGGAAGACTGTGGGAGCATAACACAGCACTGCTTAGGGTCCAATGCCACAGAATGTGACACAAAAATTTTGGTCAGAGAATAGAGTGCAGCTCCTCTACCTTGGAGGCTCTGGCCGTCAGAGGTATCAGTGGATTCAGTTGCCAGGACCTAGGGAGCAGTCTCGGGCCAGCAATGCACAGGCACCATGTGACTGCAGGTGGCCCTGTGCGATCCAGCAGGTGGCACCATCTCTCTGGGGTCACAGCCCAGGCGCTGCAGCGGCTGGTCCCACAGCCAGAGCCTGAGAGGAAGAAACAGTGGGCACTACATGGGGGCAAGCCCGTGTAGGGCACTTGGATGCACTAGGTGCTGTGCCAAATCCTTTGCCTAAATCAACTCAGATGATCCTCACAACAACTCCTGAGGCAGAGAATTTGGTAACTCACCCATGGTCAATCCAGACAGTCTGGCCCTGGAACCCTCTAGGCCAGAGACAGCCTCCTGAGAACTCTCAGTCCTGGTTCGGGAGAGGTCATGGAGGGGGTTAAGCGGCTAAGGAAGATCCCACAGTGATGGGTGGGAGACAAGGAGACAATCCCTTCTTTCATTTTCACTATTAATGAGATCCCATTTTTACTCTTAGACCTGCACATCCTGAGAAATACTAGTATTGTCCATACTTTAACCAGAAGGAATTTAAAATGCAGAGTTATGTACCTGTATCTTTCTGTAGTAGAAATCTGCTAGATACTCATTACCTGTCAATCTCACAGTTATTTAAATGTTTTTAGAAAAGCATGGACAATTTAATCATTAGAGGCCCAATAACACCAGAAATCCAGTACTTAAATTGTTGTTAATTGTCCTACAACCTAGTTCTCTATGCATGTAGAAGTCATGTTTAAAAGTGTACTTTTTCATAAGTTCTGCTTACTTTTACAACTTTGATTGATAATTTTCTGTTTCTTAATGAAGAGAAGCGTTCTGAAATTCTCTACCAAACATTGAACTCCAAGGAGAAAGTAATTTCAGTATTCAGCCACTAGATGGCAGACGCCCACAGTTTGTGGCACAGACTGGAATTGAACTAATAAATTACCATCAATGAGAACATTTTTTTTTTTAATATGTTCAGAATAAGACATTAGCTTCATATGTAATCAAGAACGTGTTAGTAAAAGTGACTGGTTCCTTTGGGAAGAAAAATGGTGGCCAAATGTTAAGTTTGAATAAAAATTTAACCTGCACTTAGAACCCTTACCCCCTAATGACCAATAAAATGAGTGGGACCAAGAGGATTTATAGAGAAAAGGAAGTAGGTTATCTATAGCTTCCAGCTGATCCTTAAGTATCAACCTCTTTGGAGAGGAGAGCTTCCTCGATACTGACATCCTCTCTCTCACAGAGATTGACAGCCTGCGTACCTTGGGCACCGGGGGCCCATCCTGGTGTAAGACTTTTGCCATAAGTTAATGCCTGCCACATTGAGGTGGCAGCCAGCAGGCATTAACTTATGGCAGTAGAAGGGGCACATGCATGGAGACTTGGGTTTGGATCCTGATCCAGTTTACTGACCACTGAGCAGGTCATTTTACCTCTCCAAGGAGCAAGGTCCTTATCTATATTAATCATCTATTTTTAATATAAATATATAATATTATTATACTATTTACTGAGCGGGGTTACTGTAATGGTTGTGAATAATGACTTGGAAGCACCGTCCACACAGTTGTCCCGTTATTATGTAGCTCTGTGTGGTCTTGGGTAGGTCACTTGCCCGCCCTCAGAATCTAATGCCTTTCCCCATAACAGTCCTCTCTCTCATCACTCTGTCTTCACCTCTCCTTCTCAGTGAGGCCTTCCCTGACCAAATAGTTAAAACTATAACCCCTGAGCTCCCCCCAACCCACCCCAGCATTCTCTTTCTCCCTTCCCTAATTCATTTTTCTCAGTAGCTCTTAATACCAGACTTAACATTTGGCCACCTTGTTGGTTTACTGCCTGTTTCAGCATTGGCTGTCTTATTCGCCGCTACCTTCCCAACATCTAGGACAGTGCCTGGCATGTGTCAGGCACCCTGTAGACATTTGTTACAGGATTGCCTGAAGGGTACCTAACTCAGACAGTCACTGGAGGTTTAGCTGAGAACATGTTTATGAAGTTTAATGCAGTGTCTGGCACAGGGCAAGTGCTCGGTGAATGGTCATTCATATTATGCCTGTGTATCCTTGGGCAAGCGGCTTCATCTCTAGAAACCTTAGTTACCATATTTCTAAGAGGGCCTAATAATCAGGTCACAGGTTTGCTACAAGTATTGAGTTAGAAGACATCTGTAACTCAGCTCAGTGCCTGCCGCATGTCTGTCCATCAAGGCTCTCACTACAGAGTCGAGCTGTGGGAGGTGGCAGTCATAGGTTTGACCATGAAAAGAAAGAAGGCTGGTTGGGAAGTTCACAAAGTGCACTGTAATCATTTCCTAGACCAGCCAAAGCAAATTACCACAAACATGGTGACTTAAAGCAACGAAGTTCAGTGTCTCAGTTCTGGAGACCAGAAGTCCAAAATCAAGACGTGGGCAGGGCCTCAATCCCTCCAAAAGATCTAGGGGAGAACTTTCCTTACCTTGTCCAGTATCTGACAGCTACTGGCATTTCCTGACTCGTGACACGACACCATCACCCCAGTCTCTGCCTTCATCTTCACGTGGCTTCTCCTCTTCTCTCTCTGTGTCTCTCCCCTTTGTGTCTCTTCTGACACTTGTTGGATTTAAAGCCTACCGAGATAATACAAGAGCAGCTCATCTTGAGATCCTTAACTACATTTATAAAGACCTGTTTCCAAATAACGTCAAATCCACAAATCGGTGTTTGGACTTGGGCATATATTCTGGGCGCTACTATTACACCTGCTGCCTGCCTCCTCTAAGGCCCGTCACTTGAAGAAATTTAGGAATATCAGTGAAGCCCTCTGCATGTGCTGTTCATGAAGTCTCAGCGCCTCACAGGCAGCAGTGAATTTGAAAAGCTTCAGACCCTGCACCCCCACCGAGGTCTCTGGCCTACAGTTAGGCTGCATTCCAGAGGAGTGTTTGAAATCCAACATGGGTTTCCCAAAGCAACAGTGTCACGCATGGAGGTGACGTGCCCAGGCACTTCAGTCTACAAAATGCTCTAACGTGGTGGATTTCCATAGGTGTGAATTTCAAAGTCATACTGAATAGCATCACAATTCCAATAATTAAAGATTTAAAATGACAAAATTAAACAGGAAATTTTGAATCTTAAGTACTTGTCCACATTTATTTAGAGGAGGATGAGGAGGTAGAGTGAATTTTTGATGGAGATCCTGAGGGGCGTTGAAGGATGAGGTCACTAGCCCTTGCCTGATTTCCTGTTCTATGAGTTTGCTGTACGTATTGCTAAGTAGAATTCTTACCCATGTGAGCTGATTATAAATCAAGTTGGCAGAAGAAAGAAACAAGGAGCGATTTTCCTGAAAACTCATTAAATCCCTTTGTCAAAACATTTGTCTGTAAATATTTTTAAATTTTATGCATAGACAGTACTATTGCTTAATCACAATGACAGCTTTGTTTCTTCCTTTATAGTTCTTATATACTATTTACTTCTTCTTTCTGTTTTACTGGTCTTGAAAGGCTCTTCAGTACAAAGTTGAGCAGAAATGATGCTAGAGATTATCCAAATCTTAATTCTGATTTTAAAGGGGGATACTTTTAAAATTATGCCAGTAACTATTAAGTTTACTATAGGTTTTTTTATTTGTCTTGTTTTGTGATGCCCTTTTTCAAAACAAAAATGTTTGCTTAAAAACCAAGAAGGCTAAGAGCTTTATTTTTTGTTGTTTTCTAATCATAAGATGCTAAACTTTTTTAATTTTTTGAGATAGTTATAAACTCACATACAGTTATTAAGATGTAGTAGAAATTCTGTGTACCCTTCACTGGGTTTCACTGGATGGTATATTTTTGTATAATTGTCTACCTAATAAAAGAGTAATATGCTAATTGACTTTACCTTCACGACACCCACCAGCCAATCAGGAGTGAGTATGCAAATTAATCCAACAAAATGTCAGGTTAATTTGCATACACAGGTGCCGAGTGGCTGGGGGCAGGGTGGGACACTTGCATCATCCGACGACATAGGCATTCCACACCACCCCACCCGCTCCGGGCCTCTGGGCAGCGTGGGTAGGTGGAAAGGTGGCTCTGGCCAGAGAAAAGGCACTGCTGGCAGCCAGGGGAAGGAAGGCCCATTCTTGCACAAATCTTCATGCATCAGGCCTCTAGTAGTATAATAAATATCATAGCCAGGAAATTGACATTGATACAATCCATTGATCGTATTCAGCTGACTTTTTTTTTCCTCTTCACAAGGCCAGCATAACTTTAATACCAACACTTGACAAAGAGATTACAAGATAATTATAGACCAGTATCCCTCATGAGCATAGATATAAAAATATGCAGATCATTTTATCCAGCGATTCTACTTCAGGGAGTTTATCCTAAAAAAGTACTCTGGGGATGGAACAAAGACTTAGATACTAAGATATCTATCCAAAGCATTATTATTTTTTGTTATTTGTTTGAACTTTTTTAAAAGTAAAACTTTATTTTATTTTGAGATAATTGTATATTCATGTGCAGTTGTAAAAAAATAACAAGAAATCCTGTAAACCCTTTACTCTCCACCCCCAACCCCCAAAGTAACATCTTGCAAAACTCTGGGACCACTTCACAGCCAGGATACTGAAATTGACACAAAGTCATTTTAACTATGCAGATTGAAAAAGGACCCAGAACTGACCAAGAATTTTTTCACTAGTTTCTGAAAGCAGAAAGATGACTTTCTTTTCTGCATAAATGTTAAGTTAAAGAGTATCCCAACCTTAAAAGGTAGGAGGGAGCAAGGAATAAAGTCTTGATCCACTCTTGCACTGTGTCATCTCTTGAGAGTATTTCCTTTTGTTTATTCAGCATTTAGAAGTGCTATTTAAATATGCTTCATCATACACCATCAGCTTCTTTTTCTAACAAACACCTGTTAGGAAAGAGTTACAATCGGCAACATCATCATTGACACCTCTCTCAATTTTTAGACATCCCCGACATTTCTTAGCTCAACAGGATGAGAATAACATTTCAGTCCTGGGTGGAAGATACAGTTTTGCAACATATTGACCGTCTTTCTGATTCACCACCTGCGCTGACAACTTGAACCAAGAGGAAGAGAATGTACTGAGCTGAGTGTATCCTGCTTGAAGGAAAGTTTTTGTCTTTGCTCTCGGTTTAAAACGCTCATAAGCACCTCCCTGCTGAGAAACAGTGGATTTGAGCGTGGGAAGGCAGCGTTTCATCCTCTCTGCCCATATCGTCTCCCAGGTTGCTAAAAAGTTGTGCACTGACTGGCATACATCATCTCATTGATTATATAATCACATTTTTAAAATTCCTTCCTTTTATTGACAAAGATCAGCAACCTCCAGCTGTTTCCTGTGGATTGTCATGCTGATGCGTCTCCTACCCTGCACAGGTCGCTGGCCTCCCTCGCCACTGCCCGATCGCGTTGTCTAGTCTATATCATGGTCCACAGAATAGACAACATAATTTTAAAAACCTCTTCTTCCATAGCATGCATTTTCAATGATAAGCAGGACAAAATGTCATCAAATGCTTCTACTCTGCATCTTTTTCAAGAGCCTACTCATACTTTATATGGAGCAACTATAAAGCTGAACCACTGATGCTTGTTCATTTATATTTGATGCCACATACCAGTAAGTTATGTGGCATCCTACAGAGCCATCGCTACGGAAATACAGCCACTAGCCTGTTCTGCTTTCTCCCGGAGCACAGTACTTTGTGGCGTTCATTCTTGTAGCCGGTTCTACAAACTCTTCCGTGACCATGACATTGATACCATTCTAACTATAAAGAGTGCAGCTTTGAATGAAGTCCATGAGTTTTCATCTCATCTCTGCCTTTAGTAGTGAAATGTACGTATTTCATGCTGGCAGGCATTATTTTGTCCTTTCAGGGGATGAAAATAAAATCTTAGTTTATTGATGGACACTGTTTTGTTAGAAAAAATGATATGAACAAATTAATAGTTTTATATTACTACTTGAAAAGTTTTGAAAGAAAATAAACTGGGAGAGGGTGACAAATGGTCCAGTGAAACCAAGCATGTTGATTTTTTTTATTGCATTTTGTGCCTGCAATTCCTTCTCAGCTTGATTTTGTGAATCATCACTCATGTTTTCCCCAGTTCATGCAGATCTGCATTCTGGATTGCTCATTCACTAGGCACATCTTTGTTGTTATTCTGAATTATAACATCTACATTTCTACCTTAGTCCCCTTTGCATCATTGATCCACTTTTGTGCATGGAAAATATAACTGACAGAGTAACTTGGAAAAATGCACATTTAACAAACAATGAAAAGCATGTGGAAATGTACTGGGGACAACTGCCCCTGCTCAGCACAATGGCTGTGCTCACCACCAGATCCCATCATCTCAGCTCCTGCTCTGTAATAGCCCAGGCCATTGTGAGAGTTAGAAACACTCCTTGGAAAGGGCCCGCCGGGTCCACAGTGAATTACCACTAACGAGTGGGGATTGGAGTGAAAACGGCGCTCGCGGGTGGAAAATCCGACATGTCCCATTGGGCCTTTTTCGAGAATGAGGAGCCCTAAGAGAGCAGAAGTGGACAGAAGCCTCGGAGCCTGATCCAGCAGCTGCCAAGGGAAGGCCATCAGTTGATTGAGCAGCAAAGAGAAGTAAGTGCCTGGGAGTCTGGCTGCTGCAGGCTGAGTCCCAGACCCTGCTAAGCAGACGTCACGTGCTTTCTTCAAGTGACCACAATAAAACCAGAAATGCTCCCGAATTCATTTTAAAGAGACAAAAATCACTCGGATGGAGGAAATAAAAAATTTCTTATAAGTAGTAATGCCCATTCCCAGAGTAGATATTAACATTTTGAAGATTTTGGACCCCTATCACCCAAAAGCCTTCTGGAAAGGATGCCCCAGGTTACATACCTCCTGCCCCTTCCATGTTTAAGTTGTAGAAGGAATAGGACTCTTACCCAGAAACCTGGCCAGTCCAGCACCCAGCATGATTCACAAGCTTGAGTGAAGGGGGCAGGGGACATTCACATGAATTAGTAGGTCACGTAGAGCCTGGCCTTCCCTTTGTGGTGTGAGATAAGCTGCTGAAATACATGGAGCCCATCATTCTGAGCGAGATGTGACCAGCGTCTCCGTTGTGGATGAGTAGCAAGGAAAGGACATAAAGGAACAAGGGAAGTGAGCCAGACTCCCTGCATAAGCATAAGTAATTGTCCAATTTCAGAAGGCCCTGGGGAGGGGGCAGTGATGGGCCCAGAGCCTTCCTAGAGGGCAGGACTCTGTCTCCTGAAATTAGAAGTAGGGCACATGCACCGCCCCACCATCTGGTACAGGGCGCTGGGCCGGGGAGCGTGGGCACACTTCTAA
Source organism: Corynorhinus townsendii (assembly GCA_026230045.1). NCBI lineage: Eukaryota > Metazoa > Chordata > Mammalia > Chiroptera > Vespertilionidae > Corynorhinus > Corynorhinus townsendii. Next base: position 137,725,196 of record JAPDVU010000004.1, read on the forward strand.
GTTCGTGTGGTCAGCAGAGCACCATGCATTGAGGGTGACAAGCACGGGCGAGAAAAGAATTCACACGGCATGCGTGACGGAAGTGCAGGGTGCAAAATACATCTTATGGAAGTGCTCGTGTTCTATTATTGTTTTTCTTTTTCACTAGTATAAATAATTCTGGTCGGCTCTGTGCCAACCAGAACATTCACTGAACGCTGGGTGCAGTTTTGGGTGCCACCTCCCTGTGGGGTTTACGGAACCTGGAGCGTTGTTTCAGGAGCCTAACCAGAGGCTGAACAGTGTCATATAAAGTCATGCAATGACAGTGAAGGGGACACAAATGGGAGGCTTGAGAAGGCAGCACCAAGGAGTGGGATTTGTTCTGTTAGCCTGCCAGGGAACAGATGGCAAGTTCAGAAGTCATCGTTTTATTTCATCTAAGGAAGACTGTGTGTTTCCTTTTAACATATCTGTTTATAATTGTGAAAGCAACATATGTTTATTGTGGGAAATTTAGAAATACAATAAGATTTTTAAAAGTATCATCATTGCTCACCATCCTGTCACCCATCAGGATTCCCTTCCAATCTGTCTTTCTACTTGTGCATGCACAGGCACACATGCACATACACACATGCACGCATGTACACACATGCATGCACATGCACACACATACACAAAATTGGAGTCATAACATATACTTAGATATATATGCTGATTTATTCAGTTATGCAATGTATAATGAATATTTTTATATCCTTAAAGGTCCTTTAAAGTATTCTATTAAATGGGTGCAAAATATATCTTATAAAAGTCCTCATGTTCTATTACTATTTTTAATTTTTCAGTATAAATAATTCCAGGATGAATACCTTCGTTTGATCATTACGTAAGACAATTCACTAGGAATAATGATACTGGATCAAAAAATGAGACATTTCTGAGATTTTGGACACCTGTCACTCCCTGCCACAGTGGAAACCGGTTCCTTGTCACTATCTTCATCAGCCCAGGATGTTACTTTTTTTAAATTTGTCAGTTTTCTTGAATGTTATAACTTGAATTAACTTGAATTTAACTTGTTTTAACTTGAATTTCTTTTTATTACCAATGAGGTTGGAGGTGTTTGCATAAGATTATTGATAACCCTATTTTTAACATTTGTGACTTGTTCGAGTTTTTATATATCAGCCTTTAGGAATGTTTACCTATAAACAGTTTACATGAGTATCTTATATAATCAGGATTTAATTCCTGTGTCATTTACGTAGGAAATATTTTTCCTGGTTCTTCATTTGCCTTTAACAGTATTGCTTATGGTGCTTTTTGATACACAGAAGTTTTTCATTTTAATGTACAATAATCAAATCCACTGGTCTTTCTCCATAGAGGGAAAGGCATATATATTAGATAGTCTTCCTTTCATCCAGATTTAATAAGTTCTGGTAAGTATTTACACATATATTCTTCTGGGTCTTCAAAAGTTTCATCGCTCATACTCACCTCTTAAATCATCAACATGAACTTTGTTTTGGAATAGGGTATAGGTAGAGAGCCAACTTAATTTTTTTTCCAATATTTAACCAGTTATCTCATCACCATTGTCATTTTCTTCATACAGGTTCCACATATTTATGAAGATTATTTCCAAGGATTTCATACTTTGCTGCTATCGTAAGTAGGATTTTTTTTATTATCCCTACTAATTGGCTCTTTTTTAACATAAGACACTATTAATTTTTAGACATTAATTTTGTAACTAGCAACTTTACAAAACTTTCTAATTTTGAATTATGTGTTGGCTAATTATCTTGGGTTTTCTAGATATAAAATGTTATCAGTTACAAATAATGAAAATTTTGTTTCCTCCTTCTAATAATTATAAAATTCCTTTTCCTTTTGTTATACATTCACTAAAATAAAAGTACTAAATAACAATTATAACAGGCCAGATCATTTCAGATTTAAATATAAAATATGATACCATTTATGCATTCAATGACTGTTCATTGAATGCCTATCATATGCCAAGGACTGTTTCAGGTGCTGGAAAAATAATAATGGACAGTAAAAAAAAAATCAGCTTTCATGTGTTTAAGTGTTAGTTCCAATAGTGTTGGTTCATATTTCAAAACAGATGGTTGTTTATAGAAAGAACTTTTTGAACAGTCAAGATCATCCATAGATTAATGAGTTGTCTCATGTGGTAGGAATTTCTGATATCTAGAAGTGTTTACCCATAGATTAGACACTTTTGCAAGAATGTCCTAAAGACTATTCCAGCATTGGGTGGGCGCTTGGGCTAGATTATTTTATTTAACAAGCATTTATAAAGCATCTGTCGTCAGCTAGGTGCAAGAGACATAAATAGAACATTCTCTGCTCTTCATGGCCGCAGAGTGTAGTGAGGGACACAGCAATATGGTCAAATAACTATAGTAAAGCAGAATATGGAGTAAGAGTGGTTTAAAAAGGATTTTAAACACACATGAACAATAGAATACTTAACTCTGCTTGTTTGAGGGAGTGAGTTTCCAAGCATAGGGAACAGAACATGCAAAGTCAGGGTCACAATGGAGCATGTTCATGGTTAACTATACGTATGACAGTATGGCTGGAACAGAGAACCTTGGAGTCCCTTGGAATCATGAGATTATATAACTTACTGTTAAGTTATAGAGGTGTTTATAGGGTGTTGCACTCAAATTTCTTATAAAGCTTCTTTTCTCAGAGTCTTTACCATGCTAATGTGTATTGTGAATCTCTATAAAATATACTAGTATGCTTGTAATTTATAAGCTATTTGTCTTTAAGAGGAGTTAGAGGGTTTGAGGTAGGTAACAAAACAGTAAAAAGATAAAGTAAAAACCATGTTAAAAAAAAAAAAAAGCCAACACTGCCCGACTGGCATGGTTCAGTGATTGAACATCGACCTATGAACCAGGAGGTCACAGTTTGTTCGATTCTTAGTCAGGGCACATGCCCAGATTGCAGGCTTGATCCCCAGTGTGGGGCATGTAGGAGGCAGCCAATCAGTGATTCTCTCTCATAATTGATGTTTCTATCTCTCCATCCCTCTCCTTTCCTTTCTGAAATCAATAAAAAAAAAATTTTTTTTAAAGAGGTCAACATAATTATATCAATCAGTTGGATGTGTGTGTCCTAAAAGAATATTCCACATAAGTAGAATGGTGCCAGGGGCTGGGGGAGGGAGCATTGGATGGTTATTGTTTAATGGGAAGTTTGGGGAGATGAAAAAAAAATGTTCTGGAGATGGACTGTGGTTTTCTAACAATGTTAATGTACTTAGTGTCACTGAACTCTGTGTTTTAAAAATGGTTAAAATTGTCCAGCCAATGTGGCTCAGTGGATTGAGCACCATCCCATTCACCAAGAGGTGAAGGCACATTCCCGGTTTGTGGGCCCTATCCCCATTGGGGGGCATGTCGGAGGCAGCTGATCAATGTTTCTCTCTCATTGATATTTCTGGCTCTCTCCCTCTTCCTTCCTCTCTCTCTCAAATTTATATATGAAATGGTTAAAATTGTAAGTTTTAAGTTATGTATATTTTATAAGAATTTTTAAAATATGTATTTTTATGGAACACTAATTCCAAGAATGTTAACAGATGTTATATGGGGGAAAGAGGGGAAGGGCTTCTCTCCTCAAATAAACAAAGGTGGGAGGAGGACAGATTGGGTTAAAGTTACAGGTTTCTTTTCTAAAAACTTCTCTGAGCCTTTAGTCTATTCATCTGTATTATGCAATATGGTACTCAGCATTTCCCAGTTCATCGAAGCACATAGTACCTTGTGGGACTCTCCCTCATGGAACCATTCGATGATTGACTGTTAAATTTACTATCATTCTTTTTTCTGAACTACTGAAACAAAAGAGAAAATACTACAATCAGTTGTAGCTCAGAAAAGGAAATGATTTTTTTTTCTTGTACTAAATCCTTAAAAGAAGTGATTATGTGGATTCTATAAAGAAACAAAGCAAAAAAAAAAAGTATCTTTGAGGGTTTTGCAGAAAGGGTCTTCATGTAGCTCTTTCTAATATTGATCCTCAATAAATGTTACAGCTAAAATATGAACATATAACTTAGTAAAGCTGTCTAAATTGACAAGCTGGAATTTGGACATCTACAGAGAAGTTTACAGAAGTAAATTTATAAATTATGGAATGGTGGTTATAAAAATGAACCGTAAATTCCTGGCAACAGCACATATGCTCATACTGCTAATAAATCAACATCTTTTGTGATGTTTCCAGAAAACCAGAGTCTTCATATTTTGGTTTTTATGTCATTCATAATTTTCAGTTATTACTCCTTTGCAATAGAGGGAACATCGAGACAATATTAGGATGTTTTGTTATAATTTTTTCCAACAGTGGGAAGATAATGGTCCAGTATTTATGCAAATTTTAAAATATTCTCCCATCTGAGACACAGTCAATGGCAATATATAATTGCTGCCTCTGACAAACTTTACCCATTGTCACTTCCCAAAATTCTCTGATGAATGAGCTTGGAAACTCCTCTCTAAAACAATCATTCCTGTTTCTGAGCCTTTTTGATGCACCAGGCTAGCCAATTGTGTCATAATGTATTGCTGTAATTAAGCATTTTGACAGGAAAGAGACTTGTTTATGTTCCCAGCCAATGTACCCCACTCAGTTTCACACCCTGAGGTGAAAGCTGATACTGCACAGAAAAGCATGAAAAAAGCAGAGAAATCTGTGGGACATAGAAACTCTGCCTATCTGCCAGATCCCAGAGCCTGAGGCTTCAGCATAGATCTTGCCTATACTTGCTCTTTGACATCAACTGTATGGATCCAGATCCAGATAGCAAATGAACCAGCATGGTTTTTAAATGGCAGCCATGTTGGAAATTCTGCATTTTCAGTTAATAGTTCAACCGTCCGTCTGGTCAACCAAGCTGGATGCCTCAGGGCAACTTCAATCTCTCTTCTTCACCACCCATATTTAGTCTATCGCGTGCTCACAATCCCATTGCAAAAAAAGTGTCTGGACAAAATCTTCATGATTACTGTCAATACTTTGTGCCCTCATTTTCCCTGGACTAGTACAATTTTTTCTTGATTTTGGTTAGATTCTTTTACCTGATTTGAGTCTAACTTTCTCCTATAGTGGTTTTAAATTTTACATTTCCCTGCTTGCTAATGAAGGTGAACATTTTTCATAAGTTTATTGGCCATTTATGTTTTCTCTTCTGTGAAATGGTTGTTCATGTCATTTGCCCATTTTTCTTGGGTCTTTTTCTTAGTGATTGATTTCTTTCATTGACTTTCTATTGTCTTTTTATTGCTGATTTATGGGAGTTTTTATGTACTCTGGACACTGACCTTTGTATATGTTGCAAAGAACTCTCTGAAACTCCTAGAGGGTCCTTATTGGGCGTTCAGATGCAAAGGTTCGTGCCCCCAGCACCAAATCTTGTGATTCAGCTCAAATCTTGTGAATCAGCATGAGATTCTCATGAACTGAGAATGTCACAGGGGGCCCAGTCTTGATTTTCCTGCTGGCCTGTGCAGACCATGGGAGGCCTGTGGCAATTCTATCTATAGCACTGGTCATCAAAGACTAGAATTTTAGGGCTCCAGCTAGTGTTCAGCATCTATCAGCTTAACAATGCAACCTGTGAATCGTGTGCAAGTGTTCATTGTCTCCTTCCAGCGCACTTCTCAGCATCCTGGCTAGTAGTTCCCAAAGCTGTTTTCTGCCTGCTCTGCTCCATAGTCCCTGGGTCAGGAGAAGATGAGGAGCTTCCTGGCCACTCATGCTCTGTGCTGCTCAGTGTCCAAAAGCTCTCTGCTCAGCAAATAGCCTTTGACTGGTCATACAACAACCTCTCCCAGCAGGGTCTCTGCTGAGCCCTTCAGCAGCTGGCTGGGCTCTTTCAAGACTCAGCCAATCTAAGAAACAGCTTGATGTCCTCCTGCTTGACCTGGAGAAAGCAAGCCAGGGTCACGCTCTACAGCATGTCACCCCAAGCTCCCTCTAGGCTCTCTTCTAATAGGCAGCTAGGTAGACACAGTCAGGTTTCCTAGCTCCCAGAGGTGGCCTCATCAGCATGCAGACAAATAGAGCTCAGCAGCAGCCCTGCCGTGTGTGGGTGACACAGGGCTTGGAAATGGCCCTTTGGTCGAGAGTTTTTCTACTCAAAATAGAAAAACATGAAAATCCAGTCTTCCATTGTCTTCTCCAAAAGGGAAATATGGGAAATATATCGACTAGTTTTACTTCACCCTTCATTTTCAATAAATTTTCCAGATCTGCGGCAGTTCCCCAAATTAAAAACCCAACATGGATTTTGAAAACATGTTTCTTCTCTGGTTCAGCTATTTAAAATTCAAGAAGTGGAAAATCAGTGCCCTTACTCCCCCCCAGGTGCAGTTCCCTTTCAGGGGCAAGTTTATTATTTCTCTACTAGAACAGCCTTCTTTTTCTGCGTTAGTTCCCACGAGGCCAACCACATGTAACTGACCACAAAAGCTTAGTCCAGCTGTTTATTTAAACTTCTCTTCCTGGGAAAAATAGAAAAAGTACATCAGAGTTTTTTGTTGTTTTTTTAAATCATCTAAGTGGAAGTATTCTTTGCCAACAAGCTAACACAAAATCAGGAAGAAGAGAGACAGTGTCCAGAAACTAAGCAAAGCCACCCTCCTGGAGAGTTGATGAAACAAGACGTACTTCTGGAAGAGGAATAATATTCTTCCAATGGCAATAGAAACTAAAGAGCACAGGAACAAGTAAATTCTGAGTTAAGTGCATGGGAACATGTTTGCACCTCGCTTCCTGCTTGTTTGTCCCATATACTTAAAGCATTTGGAAAAATCATCAGAACATTCAATTCCAAAGCAATAAGTGTGAAGGTATCAGAAGATGCCACCTAGTTAATACTCATTTTTTCATCAGAGAACGCAAGAGGATCACATGGGTACAAACAAACTGGAACGTGAAAGATGAGTATATAAAAGTTATTCTGGTAGGTGAGGTTGTTAGAATATACAAGACGTAACAATTAATGGGAGAAAAAAGAAGAGAAAGAAAAAGAGAGGAAGAGGAAGGAATGGAAAGATGGAGGAAGGTGGGGGGAAGGGAAGGGGGAAACCAGTTTGAAAAGGGGAACAAGTTTTAAGTTAGAACACCACTGTGCTAGATTACAGAGCTATGTGAAAATAACTGATCACTAAACCCTATTGATTCAATCTCTTAAGCATTCCTCTGATCTGCCTCTTCTCTCTGGTACTCCTACCCAAATACAGCCTCTTAAATAGACTCCCTGCCTTCATCTCTCCCACCTCAATCAATCCTCTATACACCTCCAAAGTGCTTTTTCCAAAAATACATGTCAAATCAAAACAGTTCCACGGTGACTACAGCATCGAATCACAGTTGCTTAGCATGGCCCACAAGGTCCTTTATGGTCTGACCCCACCTTTCTCTCCAGCCCAGCATTTCCCAAGTGTGTTCTGCAGATGACCCAGGCTAATGGACGTTCACAGGCACACCCACACAAAACGGTGTCTTGGTTAAACCGTAGATAATAATACTTACCAACTACAGCTAATAATACTAGTACTCAGGAGGAGGAATCCAAGATGGCGGCGTAGGTAAACACCTAAACTGCTGCCTCGTGCAACAATTTCAAAAATTCAACTAAAAGACAAAACGTCTAACACCCAGAACCACGGGAAAGCTGGCTGAGTGGAAGTTCTACAACTAGAAGGAAAGAGAAAGGAGCATCGAGACGTGCACGAGCGCTGAAAAGCTGAGGTACGGAGGCGCGTGATCCGGGCTGGCTGCGGGCGTTGCTTTTTTCAACCCAAAGGGAGACAAGCCCCCGATTACTCTGAAATCCAGTTTCTGGGGAGACACGGGGGACCCAAACTCCTACGGGGAGAAGCTGGACTGTCTGCCAGTGAGGGGGGCTTACTTGCAGAGCTGCGCGCAGGAATAATTGTTTACGGCACTGGGGCACGGGACTCCGGGACGCCCTTGGGGACACAGAGCCGGCTAACTAGCAGCCATTGCTGTTTGCCACGCCCTAGCCTAGTGACACCCTGAGACCCCGCCCTGAACAACCTACAAACCCACCCAAGCTCCAAGCAGCAGCGTTAGCAGAAGAAAGCCCCGCCCTATTGCAGCTTAACCTAGCAAACTTGCAGCCTGGGTCAGACAGCTCCAAAACCTCCAAACCCCAAGCAAAGAGGAGAAAACTGTAGCTCTCACTGTAGCTCCTGCTGGATGGCCTCAGACAGTAGCTGACCTGCACCCCATTGGAGATCCAGAAGCCAGTGTACCTAGTGGTCAGAGTGAGACACCAGATTTCAACTCCTCACATCCATAAGTGACACATTCAAAGGCAGACTCAGTGAGCACCAAAGCCCCACTGAAACAAGTCCTGCCCCTAAGTGTGTCTTCAGCGCAGCAGTTCTTCCATTATAGACACAGTGAGTGCTCACAGCTAATTGGCCTGGAGGTCAATTCCTCCCAGTATACCAATAGCAATTAAGGCTTTAACTGCACCAAGTCTTTGCACTCAGTCCACAAAGGGGTGTACCAAGAGTGTCCACATCAGGTGATTGGGGAGGCTGAGCTACTGCCCCCTATAGGTCACCTACCACACAAAGCCACTCCATCAACACAGGGAAGCAGCCAAAATGAGGAGACAAAGAAACATGTCACGAATGAAAGAAACGGAGGAAAGCAAACTACTGGATGACATAGAGTTCAGAACCACATTTATAAGGTTACTCAAGAATCTTCTTAAAACCGCTGAGAAACTTGATGAGACCTTCAAGGAGCTTAATGAGAATGCCCAAAAAATGGAAAAGGATCAGTCAGAAATGAAGCATACACTGTCTGAAATAAAGAATATACAGAAACTCAACTGTAGATCAACGTACCCCAAGAATCAAACCAAAGATCTGAAATATGTGGAAACAAAAAACATCCAACCAGAAAAACAAAAAGAAAAAAGAATCCAAAAATATGAAGATAGTGTAAGGAGCCTCTGGGACAACTTCAAGCGAACCAACATCCGAATTTTTGGGGTGCCAGAAGAAGGGAGAGAGCAAAATATTGAAAACCTATTAGAAGAAATAATGACAGAAAATTTTCCCTGCCTGGTGAAAGAAATAGATGTACAAGTCCAGGAAGCGCACAGAACCCCATACAAGAGGAATCCAAAGAGGACCACACCAAGACACATCATAATTAAAATGCCAAGGGCAAAAGACAAAGAGAGAATATTAAAAGCAGCAAGAGAAAAACAGTTAATTACCTACAAGGGAGTACCCATACGACTGTCAGCTGATTTCTCAACAGAAACTATGCAGGCCAGAAGGGAGTGGCAAGAAATATTCAAAGTGATGAACAGCAAGAACCTACAACCAAGATTACTCTACCCAGCAAAGCTATCATTCAGAGTTGAAGGTCAGATAAAGAGCTTCACAGACAAGAAAAAGCTAAAGGAGTTCATCGCCACCAAACCAGGATTACATGAAATGCTGAAGGGTATTCTTTAAGGAGAGGAAGAAGAAGAAAAAGGTAAAGATAAAAATTATGAACAACAAAATGACATCAAATACATACCTACCAACAAGTGAATCTAAAAATCAAGTGAATAAAAAATCTGAAGAACAGAATGGACTGGTGAATATAATAGAATCAGGGACAGAGAAAGGGAGTGAACTGATGATTCTCAGGGGAAGCAGGTGTGAGGGGTGCGGGAAGAGCTTGGACAAAAATCTTACTCCTATGGATGAAGACAGTGGCGGGGGTAAGGGCATGGGGTGGGGTGGGGAATCAGGTGGAGGGGAGCTATGGGGGAAAAAATAGAGGAACACCTGTAATAATCTGAACAATAAAGATTTATTTAAAAAAAAAAAAATACTAGTACTCAGGTTAACAGTTGCCGTGGAGAGTTATGGACAACATGCATAAAACGCTTAGCACAGTGCAATTTGCACATACTGTCATTATTATTAAAATTCTCATAACCCAAAATGTAATGGGGAAAGTGAGGCACTGGAGTTTACTGACTCTCCTTTAAGCCTGTCTGTCTTAACACTGATTAGGAATCCATTTCTTCTGGGTTCTAGACCAGACTTTTAAGTCCTGTTTCATCCTAATGATTAGTAAGGGCCTGAGAAATCATGCAGAGATGCTGAGGACAATAACATTTTCTGTGATGGTGGAAACAAAACTAATGTGCTGTTACATTGGTACCCGGCAAGATACTTTCAGAAAATTGCTTAAATTCCCAATATAATGGTGACTATTTATTCTCCACTGCTTTCTTTTAAAATAATCCAAGCCAGCTAAAAGTACAGATGTAAAATATTTCCGTGAGCGCTGTGCCATTTTGATGGAAGCTGACAGATTAAAATTCTCAACAAATATACCCACTGTGGAATGCCGCAGAACCCTTTCGGGCAATTTTTCAGAGCAATGGATGGGATTTATTCTTGTCACCATAGTAACAAGAGAAATTACTCTATTATTTTCATCATAGCATTTCCAATTATTTTCTCTCCCAGTTTAAGCCATCAACAAAACTAGAAAGAATGGTGCCCACCGCAAAACAAACCATGAGCTCATCATTTCCTCCAAGGGCTAAAAATTGCTGCCAGGTAGCTAATAACTGTTGGCCACTATGAATCCCATACTAACATCTCCAGATGTTCAACTGTATTAACCACAGACTATTATCATCAGGTTTTCCCTACAGTTTTAAAGATAACCTTTGCCCTGACCAGTGTAGGTCAGTAATTAGAGCTTTGGCCCAAGAACCAAAAGATCTCCAGTTCAATTCCCAATCAAGGGCATGTACCTGGGTTGCAGGCTTGATCCCTGTCCCTGGTTAGGGCTCATGGGGGAGACAAACAATTGATGTGTCTTGTTTCTCTTGCTCACCCCATCCCCACCTCCTTTTCATGCTCTCTAAAAAGCAGTGGAGCCCTAGCCAATTTGGCTCAATGGATAGAGCGTGGGCCTGAGAACTGAAGGGTTCTGGGTTCAATTCCAGTCAATACCCTGCTTGCGGCTTAATCGCCAGCCCTGGTTGGGGTGCATGTGGAAAGCAACCAATCAATGTGTCTCTCTCACATCAATGTTTCTCTCTCTGTCTCTCCCCTTCCCTTCCACTCTCTCTAAAAATCAATGGAAAAATATCCTCAGGTGAGGATTAAAAAATAATAATAATAAAGATAAGTCTTTATCACTAGCTCTTAATTATTGATGCTTGGTGGCTTGAAAATCTCAGCCTTGAAAACAGTTCCTGTAAGGCTTTCTTCAGTTACATATTTTTAAAAATTAAGTCTTTTATGATCATCAGCACACAGTCATTATATAAATCTGGAAAATATGGGCCAACAGAAGATCTGAATCATTCATTGCTATTGACTTTGACAATCAGACATTCCCTCTCCGTCACCTGTGCTTGTTTCTCAACTACTTCCTGAGGCATTTCTCTGCAAGAGAAAGAAGCTGAATTTCAGCTCCTCAAACCTGGCTTGCTTCCCTCTGCAGTTTGGCTTCTGCTAGAAAAGTCACAAGGCACCTCCAGGGGCCTCATGACTGCCCTCTCTTTTACAAGGACATCAGAGCTAATTTTCCAGAAGTTAAAAACTTCATTCATACACAAACAGAATGAACGCATGTCCGAGATGTATTTGACTCCTAATGAGAGAACCAGCGGGTTGGCAGAGTTGGTTCAAGGAAAATATGAGAAAGTGAGTATTTATAGGTATTTTGCCAAGAATGTTAGAATAAGAGTTCTAGGTTATACAAAACTGTCCTCTACAGCAATAACCTTTCGGTTATCTTTTCTACCAGACAGAAATTACTTGTGTCTCCTCCAGACAGGTATCTCAAGATAACATGTAGCTTCATAGACTCAGGCCTCTCATCTCTAACAGATAGCAAGACAAACAAGTGCATTGTCCTAAATATTTAAATAATCCTTGGGCAGACCTGTTAAACCATGTTTTAAAATGACATAGAAAGGGCATGCTGTCCTCTTCTTGCCTTATTTCCAAGTTTTTAATACAAAATCTGCTTTTAAAAAGCTTTCAATACTTTCTTTCCTGACTATATTTAAACACTCTAGGGTAGACTTTCTGACAGTCACCTACACAGTAAAGGTTTCCACAGGGTGATTTTGCTGATGCCTAGGAAAAACTGTAAGGCGGGGTTGCCATGTTAAGCAAATAAAAATACCAGATGCTCAGTTAAATTTGAATTTCAGATAAACAACAAATAAATTTTAATATGAGCTATATATATAAAAAGCCAGTGACCATAATGGCCATAATGAACCTAACAACTAGTAGCTATGATGCCCACTGTGGACAGCGAACTGGCCAGATCAGGGGGTGGGGCGGGCCCGCCGGCCAACCTCAAGGCCCCTCCTCCCAGCCGGCCCACCCCTGATCCGGGGCAGAGCTGGGCGGCCAACCTCCTGCAGCCCTTCCCCCTGACCACCCCACCCCAGATCTGCCCCCCCCCCAATAGGGGTGGAGCTGGCTGGCCAACCTCCTGCAGCCCCTTCCCCCAGCTGGCCACACCCCTGATGGGCCCCACCACCCTGATTGGCCCGCAGCCCCTCCCCCCGGCTGGCCCTGCCCCTGATTGTCCCCCCACACCAATAGGGGGTAGGGCCAGCTGGCCAACCTCCTGTAGCCCCTCCCCCTGCCCAGCTCCACCCCAGATTGGCCCCCCACCCCAATCAGGGTCAGGGCCGGCTGGCCAACCACCCATGGTCCCTGGCCCCCCCATTGGCACCCCTACCCCATTAAGGGGTGGGGCTGGCCAGCCCAACGCCCACAGCCCCTCCCCATGGCCAGCCCCACCCCTAATCAGCCCCCCAATCCCAAACGAGGGCAGGGCCCACCGGCCAATCACCTGCGGCCCCTTCCCCCAGTCGCCCCGCCCTGATCAGGCCTGATCCGGGCAGGCTGGCTGACCAACCTCCCACCATCTCCTCCTCCCGACAGGCCCAGCCCGATCTGGCCGGACCCCACCTGTGCACAAATTCATGTACTGGGCCTCTAGTATATTAAACATGTGAACAATGACTAATTTTCAATATAAGCAGGTCTCAAATATTGCATGTAACTATTTCTTTGGTTCCTTCCAATTCTAATACTCTATGAAAACATCCCCTTAACAAATAACAATAGGCCATAAATGTAGCAGACATGTTTGTTCTAGATGCACTTTGAATGCATTCATATTTTCAGCTTACCATGTTCCACAAATGCACTGTGTGTTAGAATACTATCCTCCATTTGGTTTGCTCTGAACTGAGCAATTGAAAATGTCACAGAGAATCGCTGGGTTAGATGATACAAGGGAGACAATGAGATAGCTTTGTAGCCTTACAACACCTGGGGTTTGGCTCTTGGTGAGACAAACAGAATCACAAATCCTCGCTTTGTCCCTGACCTTCCTGAGGCAAGGACTTGAGTAAGCCCCTATTGTTTGTGCTGACCTAATTCAGTGTTCTTTGCAGCTTACCTCATGCCACTCACTGACAACTGCTACGTGGCCTTTGTTGTCTCACCTCCTGATTCTCTCCAGTAGCAGGAAGATTTCCTGATCCTCTTTGATGAGATAAATTTTACTTCAAATTTTTTTCAGGCATAACTGGGAACCAAGGGCACTTTATACTTTAGCCTTTCCTTTCTTTAAGAATGCATTATCTAGAATTCAGGCTCCTTTCTTTTTCCTTGTTACTATAGTTTTTATTCTTTTGATATAGATCCCAATTAATTAAACCATCAGAAGTAAGATGTACTTCAGGCAGGAGGAAAGACATTCAAGACATGTGGTCTGAAATGCAAGAAGAAATGAAAAACAAAGAAAGAGAGAAATCTGTAGATTAATGTACATGAGTAATGACTAAATAACTATGTAAATTAGTAATGACAATGCCTCATGAAGTTAAAAAAATTAAAATTCAGGACAGTATGTAAGTCAAGAAGGAGATTAATGGATTTAAACTGTTCTAAATTACTCATATTGTCCAAAATCAAGTTAAAGACACTGATTCATTTAGAATTTTATAAAATAAGTATACAAGTAAAAGAAAAGAAACAGAAAGAATAATTTCAAAGGTGGAATTAAGAAATAATTGAATGTTGAAAAAACCATATCATTTAAAAATATGAAAACAGAATAGAAAAAGAAATAGAAAGACCAAGACAAATGGAAAGTACAAAATAAAATATGTGTAATTATTGATACATCATTAATTATATTAAGTGGAACTAGAGTACATTCTCCAGATAAAAGGAAGATATTGTCAAACTGTGTTTTAAAAATTAAATTGAACCTTATGCTATTTATAAAAGACATATCCAATATAGGAAAGTTGAAAATAAAAAGATGAAATAAGACATACCTTGCAAATACTAACAAAAAAAATGGATGATGTCACTATAAAGGCAAAATAGATTAAGGCAAGAAACAGTACTATACAAAAAAGAGCCACTCCAAAATGACAAACAGATAAAATTTTAACTTATGTGCATTTAAGATAAATAACATAAAGCAATTGCAGAACTATAAGGAATAACAGGGTGGTCCACAATTATCATACTTTACTGAGTTTTTAATATAGCAAGCAAATAATAGTAAGGATTTAAAATATTTGATCCCTAGCTGGTTTGGATCAGTAGATAGAGTGTTGGCCTACAGACTGAGGGGTCCTGGGTTTGATTCCGGCCAAGGGCATGTGCCTATGTTGCACCTGGGTTGTGGACTCAATCCCCCCCGCCCCAGTGGGGGGCGTGTGGGAGGCAGCAAATCAATGATTCTCTCTCATTGATGTTTCTATCTCTCTATCCCTCTCCCTCTCTGAAATAAATCTTAAAAAATTTAAAAATAAAATAAAAAAGAATAAAATATTTGAACAACATGATTAAGAAGCAATCTAATTATACCAATTATGCAGAATATACACTCTTTTCAAGAACACACAAAACATGGACAAAAATTAGCCATATGGTCATTCAACAAATCTCAAAAAATATTAAAGGATATGAATGAACATATGCAGACTTAACATACCATGACTGAATCCATTAGTATATTAAAATAGATAAATATATAAAAATCAAATTGGGTTTATCCCAGGAAGTAAAGGCTGATTTTACATTGCAAAATTGATTCATATAAACAATAATGAATTACAGAAGGAAAATGTATCAAAGGATTCAGGGAAACTGTTTTGGTAATAATTTAATCTCTATCCATGCTTAAAATCTATTGCAAATTAGGAATAGAGGAAACCCTTAATCTGATATAGAACATCTACAAAAACACCTACAGTGAACATCATTCTTCTACTGAAACACTGAAATTCTTTTCTTTGGAGCCAGCACTTAACAAGAGTGTCTGTTATCACCCCTTCTCATCAGCTCTATACTAAAAGTTCTAGCTAACACAATAAGGTAAGAAGTGGAAAAGGAAGAGAAGAAAATGTACCCAAAAACTGTGTACATAAAATCCAAATTTACTCACAGATATTTTTAAAATTAAGAAGAGAATTTAGCAAGGTAGCTGAATGCAAAATCAGCATAACCAAACACAGTCCAATTTACAAGCAGCAATCAGAAAATTGAATTTTAGAAACATCACTTACAATAACATCAAAAACTATGAAATTTTGGGGTATAAAGATGTGCAAGACTTCTACAGAGAAAATTGAAATTTTGTATTGAAAGATATTAAAGAAGACTTTGTTTTATATTCAGAAATTCTAAAAGTCAATATTTCAAAGCTATCAGTATCCACTAAATTAATTGATTATAGAGTTAATTCTAAACAAAACCACAGCTTTTATTTTCTTTTGTAAATATTAACAAGCTGATTCTTAAATGTATGTTTAAATGCAAATGGCTGCTGTGGCTCAGTTTATTGGCGAGTCCTCCCGTGCACTGAAGGGTCACAGGTTCGGTTCCTGGTCAGGAACCCATGCAGGAAGCAGCTTATCTATGTGTCTCTCTCTCTCTCTCCTCTCCCTCGCCCTTTCTCACCCTAAAATCAATAGAAACATACCCTCAGTGAGAATTTTCTTACTTTTAAAAATAATAAAATAAATGCAAATGGCCAAGAAAAGCCAATACCCTCTTGAAGATGAAGAAAAACATGGGAATATTTGCTTTCGTCAAATATTAAAACTTTGATAATTATGTGAATAGACTAATAAAAATGATTGGAAGGAAGAAACAGACCCCACATTTCAAGGACTTGATAAAGGACAGTAGAGAAAGAAGGACTTTCCAACAATGGCACTGGGGCCATTGGACCCCTATAAAAACTGCAATCACATATACAAAAATCAATTCCAAGAGAATTAAAGACTTAAATGTAAAATTTAAAATTATGAAGTTTTTAAAATATAATAGAGAAGAATGTCTTCATGACTGCTAGGTGAGATTAAGCTTAAGGACAAAAGCAAACCAAAATCAAAGCAACTGGGAAGATGTCTTTGTCACGTCTGTGTATCTAAACCAGGAAGACAAGTCACAGTTGGGAGCACAGTGACCAGTTTAACTGGCATCCCAGGCATTGCAAAAGACCATAAAAACGTTTCTGAAAGCAAACTCATAGAATACTCATATTACTGCTTTCTCGTCTTTGCAAATTCTCCTAACTGAATTTGGAAACTTTCCTTGAATTCTTTTCATTTTCCTTTTATGTGGACTTTTGCCTCTCTCGGTGGAAATGTTACTTTTTCATCCTTAGCTTCTAGTTCTTCTTCCATCCCAGCCCACTCTAATTATTTTCTTTTTACTTCTTTCTATAGAAAGTCTCAAAAATAGACTTTCTTAACATAAGACCTATGTTTATTCAATTTTTAGAGCATAATATATACTCATAGAAACATTTTATAACTAAAAGAGAAAATTTGCTTTGGAAATGTTTCAAATATGGCTTAATATATGATTGATTATATTATGATTACATAATTATAACTTATGATTACACACATTTGTTTACCTGGTTTACTTTTTCAGTGTTTCTGAATGAATACATTTTAAAAAACTTTTTAACTTAATATTTTAGAGCAGTTTCAGGTTTACAACAAAATTAAGAAGATACAGATTTTTCCCATATGGCCCCTGCTCCCCACACAGGCACAGCCTCCCATTACCAACATCACTCACCAGAGGTACATTTTTTATCCAGGATGAACCCACATTGACACATCATAATTTACCCAAACTATAGTTTACCTTAAAGTTCACTCTTGGTGTTGTACATTCTATGGGTTTGGACAAAGTATAATGGGTTAGGACATGTATCCACCATTATTAGTAACATTCAGAGTGGTTTCACTGCCCTAAAAGTCCTCTGTACTCTGCCCATTCATCCCAGCTTCCCCTTTCCTGGCAACCCCTGATCTTTTTGTTGTTTACTGTTTTGCCTTTCCAGAATCTCAAATAGTTGTAATCATATAGTCTGTAGCCTTTTCAGATTGGCTTTCCATGTCTTTGCTTCATTCATTTTTAAGTGATCAAGGTGTTTCCTATTTTGGGAGGAAAGGGGACTGTGTAGGGATTTAGGAAACAAATGCCTATAGATATAAGAGAGATGTTTTGTAGTGTTAAGAATTTACATGGGCACCATTTCTCAGTTGACACTGGGGTACTCATATATCTATTCTTTTTTCTGGGAAACAGGATAAATTTATTTTATCCACTCAATTAAAATGCATAATAAAATTAATTCCCACAATATCAAACTGTCTTTTGAAGAGAAATACAAGTTAATGGTTGTAACCAATCTTCTTCAAGTGATTGAATATATTCAGTATTCTGCTTTAATCTATTGTTTTTAGATTATTATTTCATCTATTCTGCATGCTCTAGGTTTATTTTGCTCTTATTTTTCTAGGATCTTGAAGAGGGAGATTAGGTTATTTGATTTGAGACATTTCCTCTTTTAGAATGTATACATTTAGCTGTAAACTTCCCTCTCAGCACTGATGTAGTTGTGTTCCATAAATTTAGATGTTTTACAATTTCATATTTATCCAGTTTAATACATATGTGTGCATGTGTTTAAATTTCCCTCAAGACTGTCTCTGTGATCCATGGGTTATTAGAAGTGTGTTGTTTACTTTCCAATTATTTGGAAATTCTCTTGTTGTCTTTATGTTTTGATTTCTAGTTTGAATTCGTTATTACAGTTCTTTTCGATTTGTTGAGGTTTGTGGATGGTTCAGCATATAATCTGTATGTTCCATGGGCATTTGAAAAGAATGTGGAATGTGGAATGTTGTTGGGTGGAGTGTCCCACAAATGTTGATTAGACCCTACTGATTGATGCTGTTGCCTACTTTATACCATTGCTGATTTTCTTTCCAATTGTTCTGTCAATTGTTGAGAGGGGAGTTAACGTCTCCAGCTATGATTGTGGATTTGTTTTTGTTCCTTTGAGTTCTATTACTTTTTCTTCATGTAAATTCAACTTTTTAATTTTTTTATTTTTAAGTTGCAGTTGACATACAATATTATATTAGTTTCAAGTGTACAACATCATAATTAGACATTTATGTATCTCACAAAGTAATCTTCCCCATAAGTCTAGTACTCATTTGATACTGTACATGGTTATTATAATACTAGTGGCCTGGTGCATGAAATTCGTGCACGGGGGGGGGGGGGGCCGCAGGGAAGGTTGTCCCTCAGCCTGGCCTGCACCCTCTCCTATCTGGGACCCCTCGAAAGATGTTTACAGGGATCAGGCCTAAACCAGCAGTCGGACATCCCTCTCGCAATCTGGGACTGCTGGCTCCTAACTGCTTACCTGCCTGCCTGCCTGATTGCCCTTAACCACTCTGCCTGCTGGCCTGCTCGCCCCCAACTGCCCCCGGCTGCCAGCCTGCTCACCCCCAAATGCCCCCCCTGCCAGTCTGATCACCCCCAATTGCCTCCCGTGCCAGCATGCTCGCCCCCAACTGCCCCCCTGATGTCCTGATCACCCCCAACTGACCCCCACTGACAGCCTGCTCCCCCCCCCCAAATGTCCCCCTACTGGCCTTCTAGCTCCAAACTGCCCCCCTGCTGTCCTGATCACCCATAACTGACCCCCACTGACTGCCTGCTTGCCCCCAACTGCCCCCGCTACTGGCCTGCTGATCCCAAACTGCACCCCCTGCTGTCCTGATCACCCCCAAATGACCCCCACTGACAGCCTGCTCGCCCCCAACTGCCCCCCCTACTGGCCTGCTTGCCCCCAGTTGCCCCCCTGCTGGCCTGCTCACCCCAAACTGCCCCCCCTGCTGTCCTGATCACCCCCAACTGACCCCCACTGATGGCCTGCTTGCCCCCAACTGGCTCTCATGCTGGTCTGCTCACCCCCAACTGCCCCACTCCCGCCGGCCTGATCACCCACAACTGCCGTCCCATCCTGGCCTGATCACCCACATCTCTAACAGCCTCTACCTTGGCCCCGCTACCATGGCTTTGTCCAGAAGAATGTCCTGAAGGTCTCCTGAAAGGTATCCCAGTCTAATTAGCATGTTACTCTTTTATTAGTATAGATAAAGGCCTGGTGCATGGGTGGGGCTGGCTGGTTTGCCCTGAAGGGTGTCCCGGATCAGGGTCAGGGTTCCCTTGGGGTGTGGGGCAGCCTGGGTGAGGGGCTGATGGCTGTTTGCAGGCTAGCCATGCCCCCCAGTGGGGAACCTTACCCCATGGAGGCGTGGCCAGCCTGGGTGAGGGGCTGAGGGCTGTTTTCAGGCTGGCCACATCCCCTTCAGGGTGGCAGTCTCTGCTGGGGTACCTGGCCAGCCTGGGTGAGGGGCTGATGGCTGTTTTCAGGCTGGCCAAGCCTCACCCCAAGGGAGTGTGGCCAGCCTGGGTAAGGAGCTGAGGGCCATTTTCAGGCTGGCCATGCCCCCCTCCCCACCCCCACCCCCAGTGACCCAGGCTCCCAGCCCCTCCTTGAGCGGAGGCCAGGGCGATTGGGAAGCTTGGCTTCCTCTGTCACCGGGAGCAACCCAAGCCTCCTGCTCGATCCAGCTTTATGGCTGCCACCATCTTTGTTGGGTTAATTTTCATACTCACTCCTGATTGGCTGTTGGGCATAGAGCGACAGTCAATTTGCATGTTTCTCTTTTATTAGTATAGATTATTGACTATATTCCCCATGATACACTTTATAGCCCCTTGACTAATTTTGTAACTGGCACTTTCTTACTTCCTAATCCCTTCACCTTTTTAACCCATCTCCCCACCCCCTCTCCCATATTTTCTATGCTGTACCTTACACCCCCTTGACTATTTTTATAACTAACAATTTGTACTTCTTAATCCCTTTAATTTTTTTCACCCATCCCTCCAACCCACCCCCATCTGGCAACCATCAATTTGTTCTCTGTATCTATGAATTTGTTTCTGCTTTGTTTGTTGTTGTTTTTTTTTTTTACATTCCATATATAAGTGAAATTATATGTTATTTGTCCTTCTGTGTCTGATTTATTTCGCTTAACATAGTATACTCCAGATATATCCAAATTGTTGCAAATGGCAGGATTTTATTGTTTATATGGCTAAGTAATATTCCATTATATATACATACCACATCTTCTTTATCCACTTGCCTGTTGATGGACACTTGGGTTGCTTCCATTGTTTGGCTACTATAAACAATGCTACAATAAACATAAAGGTGCATATATCTTTTTGAATTTGTTCTGATAAATACCCAGGAATAGAATTGCTGGGTCATATTTTTAATTTTTGAGGAACCTCCATACTGTTTTTCCAGTGGCTGCACCAATTTACAATCCCACCAACAGTAGACGAGGGTTCCCTTTTATCTACATCTTCCCCAACGCTTATTCAGAGAAAAAAATTTTAACATATACAACATGCATGGTTTTATGGGGGGGAAGGGTGTAAACAAAAATCTATTCCCATGCTTTGCTTGAAAACTGATGTACTGGGGAACAAACTTGAATGTTTGAGTTTTTAATATTTTTTTAAATTACTGAATAATATAACCATAAAGTAATCTAAACAGCTACATTTGCACCTTCAATGTTTCTCCCTTGTAATTATTTCTCCTTTGCCACCCCAGAGAAAGGGACCAGTAAGAATGTTCATATCCCGCCCTAGCCAGTTTGGCTCAGTGGATAGAGCGTCGGCCTGCAAACTGAAAGGTCCAGGTTAGATTCCGGGCAAGGGCACATGCCCGGGTTGTAGGCTTAATCCCCAGTGGGAGACTTGTAGGAGGCAACCGATCCATGATTCTCTCTCATCGTGGATATTTATCTCTCTCTCTTCCTCTCTGAAATCAATAAAAATATATTTTTACAAAAAAAGAATGTTCATATCCCACCCCCAACTTTGTGATAGAATCAAAGATTAAATAGAAAGTAGTTCTGACTAGAATAATGAGAGGGTTGTCATAATCAGACAGCAAAACTAATTTACCAACGATACGCATTTAAGACCTAAGTTCTTGTCAATAACATGTAGCTCTTAAAACACTATTTTATTCTGTTTTATATAGATGGGAAAATACATACAACATTTCCACTACCTGTTAGTGTAGAAAAAATAGATACTACCTCCATTCATTTGCTTAATTCTGTCTTTATTTTCTTCACCAAGAATGATAACTGCACCTAGAAAAACAGACACACCTGAAAATGTATTCAGATAGACAACATTTATCTCACCTCAAGGTGAAAGTCCAGATTTTAAAATTGCAGTTACCTCAGATGATTACCAAAATGGAGTGTAATGATATCCTACATATGTGATTATTGATGCACCTTTTTATGCATTCATTTTTTTTGTTGAACTGATTATTTTATATGCATTGATGAGCATAATTGTAATTAGTTCTCTAGTTTGGTAAATGAGTATCTGGGATAATTTATGAGTGCTTCTAATTTTCAGTTCGAAGTTGACTTGAGCATTTTACATTTTACATTTCTTACTGAATACATTTGATAACTCACATTTACAATGAAGAATTTAGCTACAGATATTGATAAACATGAAGGTAAGCCTGGAGTTTATTCATTCAATATTTCTTTTCTTCAAATTGTAGTGAGCTTCTACTGCCCAAGAAGGACTTTCCAGCATAGAAAAGAATTCCTAAAAATATTCTGATTCCCTCACGTTAAATTTATTAAAGCTATAATTTCTTTGAAAGCTTTAAGGTCAATTGATAAATCTTGTTACTTTATTTATAACTCTCACAAGTTTTGTATAAAAAATAGCAATCACTTCCTTTATTAGTATTTCTATGAACTCTTCTTACCTGACCAGATCACCTTTAAACATTTAACATTAATTAGAAAATTCATTAAATTCCCTTAGACATTTAAACTCTAATTACAAATTTAATGCATATGGTTCTATCATATACTTCAAACACCTAAGGAAATATTGTGGGTCTGGTTCACCAGTAGCATCCCCTGAGACAAGAATTCATGTTAAAGTGACTTATTAGAAAAAGAAAAAAAACTAGTATGGAGTATGAGGGGTGAAAAATTAGGGATAGAAAGAGAAGGAGGCCATGGAAGGGTGCAGTACCAAGTCTGACTCTGACCCACACAGCAGCTCTGGTCACCACGTAGTTCACTCTTTAGAACTGTCATAATTAGCTGCAAAAAAGCTGGAATATTTATGCCCCCATACCCATTAGTGATTGGTCAAAGTCTAAGCCTAGTGGAATAGAATGCTTCCAGCCTTGGCGACCTGAGGGCAGCCCGACCACAAAGATGCGGATCCTGACCATTGACATGAAAGTGTCCAGGAGCCTGAACACACAAACATCAAAGTGATGGGCGGGGATGTGGTGGAGCCCTGTCCACCCTCCACACCACGCACATCCAGGTGAGCTCCCACAGTTCACTCCACTAATCCTCCAGGTGGTGGTCGGTCACAGTTTCTAGAAGAAAGGAGTTTCAAGAGAGGGTTTGTGGAGCGAGCTCCGCCCCGTTTGGTCTTCAGGCTGGCTTGATTTTCCTCTGCTCTCCGAACCAGATTCTCCTCACCCTAGGCCAGGGTTTGTCTCCTGGGGTACCCCAGACTGTCATCTCCACTGGGACCAGATCTCATCCCAAAGTATTGTACATGATCTCAGCCCTCCTAAGTAGTTTGAATCCATGGAATGCTCCTACAATGACTTTTATGGATTCAGAACCTGTCTCCAGTCTGAAACTCCAGCCAATACTGTTGTCCCTCCCCAGCAAAATATAAAACACTTACCTGTGTCATCCAAATGTTGCCTGGCTTCACTGCCTGGATATACACAGTGGAAATGAGGCAACATTAGCTTTTAATGCCCAAATTATTCTAATACCTAGGGCCTTTTACCAGGCTTCCTTTCCCAAGTATTTCTGAGAATCTACAAAGAATAATGAATGATATGTCTCACAAATCTGTCCAGTTTGAAGCTTGCTGCCTTGACCCAAGACCTGGCTTTGGACAGCCAGCCATTGTCCACTTCCTTCTCTGTCAAATCTGTGTCCATTTCCTTAGCTTCTTCTGCATTCCCACAATGCACTTTATTCCAAGCATGCGCATAGACCCTTCCTGAATTTCCCACAGTGATAGAAGAGACACAGCCTGTACATTTAATGAAATGTCTTTGGAAGCAAATGGCAGAAATCCCAGCTAAAACTGACAGACACATGGGAAGTTTATTGGTTCACATAACTGAACAAGTGCAGGCATATTCTTAGTTTGGGCATGGCTGGAGCAGAGACTCGAAGAATGTTCTCAGGACTCACACTCCCTTTCTCAGTTCTATTTCATCTGTGTGCTTTCATCTCCAAGTGGAGGCCCCAGCAGCTCCAGGCTGGTTCATCCCAGTAGCCAAGAAAGTCCTGGAGCTGTCTCTGGCAGACCCAGCTTGAGTCCATGGACCAAGGTCATATGCTCAGCTCTGAACCAATCATTATAGCCAGGGATGCACAGCACGCTCATTCACCAGGTGTATGTCACATGAAGACCTGGGATGGGGCTGGCCTTGTCTGAAACCCAGGGAACAGGTGGGGAATCCAGCTGCCTGAAGGAAATTAAAGGTGCTGTTACCAGAAAAGGGGAAAATGAATATTGGGAAGGTGAAAACAACTTGTCCACCACCCTTTGGCACAATAGAAAGGGACAGCAATACAGAAATCCTTGAAAGCCACATTCTAGAAAATGCTGCTTTCAGAATGCATCAGCACAGGTCACTCCACGAGGGTCCCTACTCAGCCAGGAGGCCTGGAGAAAGGCATTTCTCCACAGGCTCTTCCAAGGGCAAGACCCACTGTCCCAGGACTCACGCCCTGTCCCAAGATTTACTCCTTCCGGGATCACTGGTGGTGGGAACATCCACTCCCTTTAAGAAAACCTGAATTCCTGCCATCAGTGTGGTCTGACCATAGGATTTCAACACGACATTCACATCAAAACACGGCAGTTCAAAATATATTCGATTCCAGCATCTGGCTTATTCAGTGTGGAATACCATCATGAGCAGGACACCAACACTTTAGGGCTTAGCCCAGCTGAGTCCCATCTTTTCCAGATGAAGATTAGGCCTGTCTCTCTTTCCTTTTCTCCAGATCTATGTCAACAGCTACTTGTCTAGGAAATCATATCACCCTAAGAATGAGCAATAAGTTACTGGTCTGGAATTGTTCGAATAAAGGAGTTCAGGGGGGACAGTTCACTTGAAGCACTTAGCACTTAAGAGCTGAAGACACACTAAGGATCAGTTGTTTAAATTATGATAAAAATATTCCAGGCAGGGGTTACTGCTCTGATAGAGACTGATGAATGCAATGTTCCTGTTGGGAAAGGCCTCCATTCGGAGAATGGAAGAGAGGGAGGGAGGAGGAAGAAGCCTCAAGGATGGCAAGAGAAAGATGGACACACAGCAGCTGCCTCACTACTCTTAGGAGGACCCCCTCCCAGAGCCCCAAGGCAGCTGTTGTCAGCCTCCAGGAAGTCCCCACGGCCAATGCCCAGAATAGAAACAGGGCTGCTTGGGGCACTCTAATCCCACTGGGCAGCAGGACCATGCAGCTTCCCACAATGCCGCTGCCCTTCATACAATTAAGGTCCCTAAGGAAAGGGGCCAAAATGTCTCTGGTAGCACTAGGCTTGCATTTGGGGGTTTCTAAGTCAGGTGTCAGTGTCTCAGGGACTGCTGAAAACTTGCTTCTGAAATTGTTTCCTGGACTCTTGAGATTAAGTGCATCAGTATAAAGTAGTGATAATAAACATTTTTATAGTAGCCTTTCACACAAAGCACAGATCAAAGTTATATTTTATTCATAACTAGGTTAATTACAATGGTATCAGTTTCATCCCCAAGGAGACCAACTGTGTCACTCCTCAGCTCAGCTCCAGGAAATTCTTTGGGAATAACTTCTAGAAATTTCTGATTGACTCCCATCTAAATCCACTGGTCTTGACCAAACTTTATGTGTTCCTAGCTTAACGTGTTAACCTTTTTAGAGGCAGGTTAGGAAATAATACCATAAGGTTTGTCCATTGCCCTGAAGGCCAAAGGCAGAGAAGCCAACGGGCAAAAGTGGAGTCAGCGTTTGCGGCTGCAGGTGCAAGCTTCCACGCCAAGTTCTTGGACTTCAGCTCCCCCAGCCCTACTCCAGGTCATCCTCCCCAACACCCACAGAAATATTAGCAGAAAAAATTCCCCCCTCACCCTCCCTAAAGGGTAGGATTGATTCCATTAAACTTTCTCCCAACAGTATACAAAGTAATACAAGGGATTCTGGTGGGGGGTTGGGGGAATCTCAAATTCAATTCTTTGTTTCCTCAGATGGCCTTAGGGGCACATATGCTAATTAAGTTCAGCTCTCCCATAATTCCCCAAACTGCAAACTCAGTTTTCTAAATG
This sequence comes from Corynorhinus townsendii, assembly GCA_026230045.1. NCBI lineage: Eukaryota > Metazoa > Chordata > Mammalia > Chiroptera > Vespertilionidae > Corynorhinus > Corynorhinus townsendii. The sequence goes on from JAPDVU010000004.1 coordinate 137,751,104, forward strand.
GGTCCACATCTTTCCAGGCATCTCTTGTCTAACCTATTTGGCACTGCCCAGAAATTCTAACATTTTTGCCACTTTAATCCTAAGGGATTAAATCACAGGGCATGATCTTCCTGCCAACAAACAGCATTTCAACCAGTGATTTATAAAAAAAGACTTCCAATCCATGGGCTAAGCCCATCCCTGGTGATTTATGAAACTGTCAGTCTACATGGAGACTCTTCCATTAATTCCTCATAATTATAAGAGCAACAAGAGAGAGGAAAACATTCAATTAAATGGCAATCCCAATTTGTACAGCTTATATTTTTGTGTTTGATATGATACTACACAAGAACCAAAAAAAAAGCATAACTGATATTTTTCAGGATGGTATCCCCAATATTTTATTTTTGACTTTTGGATTAGTAAACTCCCAACCACTTTTTCTTGCCAAAAAAAAGGTTTCTTATTATGACCTGAAGGTTATAGATCATCTCCTCTAGGTGTTAATCAGTTCTGGCCATATGGTGAGGGGAGGTAATTCATTCTTACTTTACAGTGACTGCCCTTAATGACATTTTTAGTAGTCATATTAGTCCTTCTGTTTATCTGGGTTTCTAAGAGCTGCAGGCAATGTGATCTGAATTACATGGAGGATGCGCTCAGCTGACTTTCTGTAAATTCGATTTAGGATTCTAATCTGAGAAGACAAGAGCAGGTGGGGATAACGAGCCGAGCCGAGGGAGCTGCCGGTGATACCGGCCCCCACTGGCCCCTCTTTCACTCCAATTTGCTCCAGGCATTTCATATTTAGCTGTGACCTTATCGGTGGTCATGCCAGTCTGGCAGTAAGGAGCGAGGCGCCCATCCTGTTTCTGAATCCTGCAGTGGCCTCTGGGGAGAGTCTCCGTTTCATTTATTGGTGGGGAATGGTTTGCTGCCCTCCTTGACAGCGTCCCGGGGAGTCATTACTTTTTCAGATTCAAGTGGGAGCTCAGAAACCTCAGCCCTGAAGAGTATCCCCAGCCCTCGATGTGAATGTGAATGTGAAGAGCTGGTTCCCTGTGGGAAAGCACAGAGAGAGGGAGAGAGAGAGATGGGTTTGCTGCCCTAAAGAGCCCAGGAATCTCCTCACAAAGCAGCCCTCTGGGTAGTCTTTTGTTTGACCCCTGAGTCACGTTGACTTGAAATTTTCCAGCATAAAAATTGTGTATTTCTAACCACTCGGGGAGGAGTAGTCCTGTTCTGTGCTCTTCTCTATTCTGGAGCCTGGGCTTGACTCCCAGACGAGGTCCTGCCCTAGAGAGACGTCAGTGGGAGGCCTGGATCTTGGTCACCCTTTGGTGCAGAGCCAAGCACCTTCCTTACACAGACCCTGCACCTGTTCTTAATCTCCTGGCCTGGGTTCTTCTCTGTAAAGACCCAGACCTCTGGCATCTCGTCACCCCTCAGGCTCTGCCATGCCTGGCTCCCCAGACGTCTCCCTCCTGCTGGGTGTGCATTTTTTTTTGGTGGAAATATGAGAGCCCCTCTTTGAATTTGTCTCAGTCTCAAGTGTTTAGTTCCACTGGAACCTCAGGCTTCCTCATCTAACTCCCTGCCACTGATTTGCTTTCTTCCCATTTTCCATATACTGGCTCCTTCCAATTGCCCACCCTCTGCCTGTGGCATAGTACCCGAAACTGGCACATGCCAGGGGTTCAGGGTATTTTCTGGGCCAGTCAGTAGAGGGCAGAATAGGGCTTAGAGTCCTTCCCCTGGGGAAAGCTGCATGAACTGAAGAGTCAGCAAGAGGGTGACATGTGCCTGCTGGTGCAGGTTCAGCTACAGGTGTGCCATGATAGGTCTGCTCCCAGTGTCAGGGAAGTCCTATTTAGCATCAAAAGATGGGGGGCAGGAGAAGGGGAGAACATCTCCGAGGCTAGGGGCATTTTGATGTGAACCAATAAAATTAGTTTTTGAATTACGAATATGAATAATTAAATGACATATACATGTTTAAAGGGAGATGAGAAAAGATTATCACTGCACAATCCCATCTTTTGAGGAGTCTACAAGTGGGTGGGTGGAGCATAGGGTAGTTCTGATATAAATCTAACGAAATTACTGGAATAGACACCAAAGTTTTAACAATAGTTGTCTCTGAATGGCACTCCGGGACCCATATGATTTTTTTTTTAATTTAAAATATTCTGAATTTTTTAAGTAAAGGAATATATATACACTGCTTCATAGTAGGACTTTTTCATTGTGTTTTATTTAAAATGGTAATTTAAAGTCAAGTTTGTGAGTGCCCCACATTGGGCTGCCAGTTGTGAGTGTCCCCCCCACGTCCCGCATGATTCAGGGTTCAGGTTCAGGGTTCGGACTCTGGAGGAGGCCGCACGCAAATGAAAGAGACTAGAAAATATTAATTTGGAAATATTGAGGGCCAGGCAGGAGCCCAACTCAAGGGGAAGGACTCCCACCCCGCTCTGGCCTTGCTATCCCTTTTATTAAGACTATGGGATACACCCATAGCCTTTAGGCAGGCAATTCCAATAATAGCCAATCAGCAAGAATTTACATAAAACTAAAAGGTGGATGTTGCTTTAGCTACCTTTGTCTCAACTAAACAGTGGGTGGTTGGCTCTGACCTTTCAGAGCTTCAAGGTTGACGAGCCTTCCGGGTTCCTTGTCCACACCTCTCTGCTAGTGAGGGCAATGGACAGTTTCCAACACAAGATAATACAGTATGTTTTTCCTCTGACTCACGTCAAATACTTTTGGAGAAGGCTGAGTGTGAAGCCAGTGTGGGGGGGTTGCGGGGGAGAGCCTGTTTGGAAAGGAAGATAAAAAGAGAAAGTCCGAACTGGGACCAAGTGGAAAGGGATAGAGCCAAGAGAGATGTCAGCTGGAAATGAAGTCAGAGGAAAGACTGGGCCAACTTCCCAGCAAGGGTGAGCTGAGCTGATAGCTGAGTGCAAAGCAATCCAGTTATCACTTGATTTGCTTGGAGAAGGTAGATAAGAGTTTGTAGGGAGACATGTTTATAATCTACCCACATGGTTTAGGGAAAATGTGATGGACTTTAAGGTATGAGGCATATCCTTAGAGATTAAGATTTGACATGACCACCTTGGGGCATTTGTCTTCTACTCAAAAGAAAGATGACATCTATGTGCATGTTGTGGTTCAGGAACCTCTCCCATGCATGTGTGAGCACAGAGAGGGGGAAGGGCATGTCAGGGACTCTGACCCCAGGAGGTCAGGGAAGTCCTAGCCATAGAAGGATGAGTACCAGGGTTTCAAACTTAATAGTTTCTGAACATTCGTCAGGTCACTCTTGTTTGTTTAGTTGGTTAGTTGTTTACCTGCTTACTTGCTTTTTTTTTTTAACCTAAATATTCTTGACTACTTTACCTTTCCTTATACTTGATTAAATTTGGTATTATGAAAGGATGCTTTGGCTTAATCAGGTCATGGCCATTAAAATTTTATCTTGTCACAAATTACTCAAAATACTGGCAAGAATTAACAGCTACAAAATGACAATAGGTCATGTGCAACTTACAGCTTTGTCCCCCAATAGATTTTACATTAACTTCCAATACTCCAGAGTTACAGTCTCTCTTCTGTGGTTGATGCATTTGAGTTGAAAATAAAAGAATTAACTTCTTCACAGGAATGTAGACTTTTAAATATATTTTTTAAATTAACAAACTATTTTAGAGTGTTTTAGATTCACAGCAAAACTGAGCAGAAGGTACAGAGATTCCCTATATACCCTCTGCCCCCTAAATGCACAGCCTCCCCCACAATCAACATCCCCAACCAGAGTGATACATTTGTTACAATCGGTGAATCTACATGACACATCATCATCACCCAAAGTCCATGGTTTACATTAGGATTCACTCTTGATGTTGTACATTCTATATGTTTGGACAGAAGTAGCATGACATTACCCATCATTACAATATCATACAGAGTAGTTTCACTGCCCTAAAAATCCTCTGTATTTTGCCAATCTTGGTAAGTACTGGTAACCACTGGCATTTTTGCCTTCTCCAAAGTGTTGCCTTTTCCAGAATGTCATATAGTTGACATCACACCGTACTTAGCCTTTTCAGGTTGGATTATTTTACTTAGTAATATACATTTAAAGTTCCCTCTTTGTCTTTTCATGGCTTGATACCGCATTTCTTTTTAGTGCTATGATGTGTAATATCCCATTGTCTGATGGACCACAGTTTATTTATCCAATCAAGAGGCATCTTGACTGCTTCAAATTTGGGCAATTATGAATAGAGCTGCTATAAATATCCATGTGCAGGTTTTTGTATGAACATAAGTTTTCAGTTTGGGGGGAGGGGTAAATGCTAAGGAGTCTAATTGCTGAATTCTATGAATGATGATAATATATATTTTTTACAAAAAGGTGCTTGATCTAAATTTAAATATTTTCTAAATTTACTTTAAAGTATTTTAAGCAAAAAGGCATAAAATAACAAAACCAGAACCTTTATACCCACTATCTAGTAATGTACCTGTCTAGTCCTTCCCAATCTTCCCCTTCCTCCCCAAGAAGTAACCATCATCCTGAATTTGTAGTTGATTCTTCTCTTGTATTTCTTATACTTTTACTGCTTATATACATATGTATTTCTAAACATGACTCAGTACTTTTTGCATGTTTTTAACTTTATACAAATGGAATTATACCTGTATCTTTTGTAGTTGGTCTTCCTTCCCTGCCCACCAATACTAGGCTTATAAAACTCAGTCACATTGAAATGACACAGACATCTTGATTATTGTAAATAATACTGCAATGAGCATAGGGGTGCATATATCTTTTTGAATTCATGTTTTGGATTTCTTCAGATAAATACAAAAAGTGGAATTGTGGTAGTTCTGTTTTTCTTCTCTTCTCTTTTCTTTTTCTTTTTCTTTTTTTTTTTTTTTGAGAAGCCATACTTTTTTCCATAGTGGCTGCACCAATTTGCAGTCTCACCAACATTACACGAGGGTTCCCTTTTCTCCACATCCTAACCAACACTTGTTTTTGAATTATTGATAGCCATTCTGGCAGGTGTGAGGTAACATATTATTGTGATTTTAATTTTCATTTCTCTGATGATTAGTGATGTTGAATGTCTGTATTTCTATTAACCATATATTTGTCTTCTTTGGAGAAATGTCTGTTCAAGTCCTCAGCCCATTTTTTATTGGAATTTTTTTTTTTTTTTTGGTGTTACATTGTATGAATTCCTTGTATTTTTTGGATATTAACCCCTTATCTGATGTATGTATCATTGACAAATATCTTCTTCCATTCACTAGGTTGTCTTTTTGTTTTGTTGATAGTTTTCTTTGTTGTGGAAAAACGTTTTAGTTTGATGTAGTCCCATTTGTGTGTGTTTTTCTTCTTTTGTTTCCTGTGCCTGGAGAGACATATTGCTAAATGTGATGTCAAAGAGTTTCCTGCCTATGTTTTCTAGGAGTTTTATAGTTTCAGGTACTACATTTAGCCTTTTTAAGTTTATTTTATATATGTTGTAAGAAAGTGGTCTAGTTTAATTTTTTACATGTATCTTTCCAGTTTTCCCAACACTGTTTATTGAAGAAACTGTCTTAACCCCATTGTATATTCTTGACTCCTTTGTCATAGATTAGTTGAAATATAGGCATAGGTTTATTTCTGGGTTCTCTATTCTGTTCCATTGTTCTATGTGTCTGTTTTTATGCCAGTACCAAGCTGTTTTGATTACTATATCCTTGTAATATAGCTTGATATCAGGTAGGATGGTACTCCAACTTTGTTCTTCTTTTTCAGTTGTTTTGGCATTTTGGGGTCTTTTGCGGTTCCATATAAATTTTAGGATTATTTGTTCTAGTTCTGTGAAAAATGCCATTGGCATTTTGATAGGGATTGCTTTGAATCTGTAAATTGCTTTGGGTAGTATGGCCATTTTAATATTAATTTTTCCTATCTATAAACATGTATATATTTCCATTTATGTGTCTCTTCTTTGATTTCTTTCTTCAATATCTTATAGTTTTCTGAATAAAGGTCTTTTACTTCCTTGGTTAAATTTATTCCTAGGTATTTTATTATTTTTGATAAAATTATAAATGTGGTTATTTTCTTAATATCTCTTGCTGATAGTTTTTTATTGGTATATAAAAATGCAACTAATTTCTGAAGGTTAATTTTGAAACCTGCTACTGAATTCACTTATTCTAATAACTTTTTGCTGAGATCTTTAGGGTTTTCTATATATAGTATGTTATCTACCATATCCTGCAGGATATTTCCACTTAGTAGCTACCAATAAATGTAACTTTTGTCTGTCACCATATAAAAGCATATCAACTTTCAATATTTCTTTAATTGTACTTAACACATCTCATGTTTCTAAGTTTTCTTACTCATTTGGTAAAGTTTTTTATTGATTTTTAGAGAGAGAGGAAGGGAGATGGGGAGAGGAACATTGATAGCTGCTTCCTGCACGCCCCCTACTAAGGATCAAGCCTGCAACCTGGGCATGTGCCCTGAGAGGGAATCAAACGCAGACCTTTTGGTGCACGGGACAACGCCCAAACAACTAAGCCACACCAACCAGGGCTATGTTTTCTTATTCTTAAACTGTGGTTTCTCTTCCTTATTTCCTGGCTCTAAAACCCTAGTTCTCCCCTTTTCCAAGTAAATTTTAAATGTTTTTTATGCTTTGTTTTCAATTCTTTAGCCACAGGTGACCCAAATAAAATTGCCATCAGTCCTATTTCCAGTGTAGCATTTCCCAAAGGTCTTTCCAGAAATTCTATTAACAGCTAGCCCCTTCCCCTTGACTGCTGAGTGCCTCTAGTAGTCACTCTACACAGATCTTAATTCACTCAAGAGCTCGTTTTATTTCCCATCAAAATTGCAAGGAAAGGCAAAATGAATCTCATTGCGGATTTGGCCTGTCAGTTTATGACATAAATAGCCCTATTTCCTCCCTCTTATGAAGCTTCAAGTTCTGCTAAGACATCTGAGTAGAAGGCCCCTCTGGGCTTTGCTTTGAAAAATGCTGTTGCCAGCCAGTGTTGCTCAGTGGTTGAGCATTGACCTATGAACCAGGAAGTCCAGGTTCCATTCCCAGTCAGGGCACATGCCCAGGTTGCAGGCTCAATCCTCAGTCTAGGGCAGTGGTCGGCAAACTGCGGCTCGCGAGCCACATGCGGCTTGTGAGCTTTGGTTTGCCACTCTGTTGACTAATGAGTTTGCCGACCACTGCCTTAGGGAAAAACACTTAAAAAACATTTTAATAATGTACTAATGTCTTTAACCTGAAGTCAAAACTTCTGGGTAAGGGTAATGCCTTACAGCAGTGGTCGGCAAACTCATTAGTCAACAGAGCGGCAAACCGCGGCTCGCAAGCTGCATGTGGCTCACGAGCCGCAGTTTGCCAACCACTGGATGCAGGAAAGAATTGGTCAATGATTCTCTCTCATCATTAATGTTTCTCTCTCCCTCTCCCTTCCTCTCTGAAATCAATAAAAATATTTTTTTTTAAAGAAAAGAAAAACACTGTTGTTGTTCTACCCTGAATCCAGAGCTTAAGGGCTTAGGGTTCATTCTTACCTTGAAGAAACCAAGCGTTTCTTGTGTGTGTGGAAAAGAAAACATATTTAACATTTTGGAGACACTATTTCAAAAAAAAATTCAGGTTCAATGTAATGGGCAAGAGACAGCACATAAACAGGATCCCTGGGTGAGTGCAAAATAAACTCCCAGTGTCCAGAGGACTAGCTACTGTAAAATGATATATGATGCTCAGGCTTGCCAGGGGCTCTCTGGTATAAACCATTCTTGCATTCCTGGGCACAGAGTGAGTCTAAACATTCCAAGGACTATTTAATTATATTTTGGCTCCTATAACAGAAGAATCTAAGGGGAAAACAATGGCAGGGTGTGTGTGCCTGCTTTCAAATATGGAGCAACAGAAAACCCAGCTCAAAGGTCTTTCCAGAAAAGGAAATACCTTTATTCACAGAGGGAGAAGTCCAGCGATAAAGCAGGCTTCAGGTTGCCCTCCATATTAGCAAGGGCCCCATTTTTTGAATCCCTGCTTTGCAATCCACAGTGGTGTCTTCATCTGGAAGCTGGATCTTCTCCTGGTCATAAAGTAGCTGCCAGGAACAACTATAGTGTCTCTCGGAAGAGGAAGGACTGTATTGAATGTCACAGCAACTACTCTTCAAGGCTCTGTACCCAGACCTTGGACATGTGTTCACTCCTAAACCAAATCCTAGAAAGAGGAAAGGCATTGCCCTTACATTACTCTAGTGGGGTTCCTGGCGGGGGGGGGGGGGGGGGGGGGAGGCAGGGAGGCAAGGTTCCCTTCTGATACATGGCTGCACAGGGGGCAGGAAAGTCTCGAACCAAATCAGCGCCCTATTGGAAGGAGAGGGAGAGCTGCTGAGTAGGCCATGAGCAGTGTCCCCCACCTGGAGTTTTCCCTGAACAAGAGCATTAAATGGCTACTTTAACAATGAAAAGACATCAAAGACCCTTCTGATGAACAGCTTTCAAGAAGCCTAGATAATTCCTCCTCCTAAATCCATCTGTCCATCAACTTTTAGCTAAGGTGCTGTGTAGCATCAAGGCTCCATGCAGGTCTTACAGAGGGGCAAATGGGAAGAAAAATGGTCCTACCTCAAGAGTTTATTAAACAGTGAGAACCATGCAGTGTGTCTATAAGTAGTAATAATAGTTAGAACCTCTTTGTGGAAACTGAGTCGCCAAAAGGACTTCCTGCCCTAGCTGGTTTGGCTCAGTGGATAGAACATCAGCCCACAGACTGAAGGGTCTAAGATTCGATTCCAGTCAAAGATACCTCAGTTGCAGGCTCAATCCCTGGCCCTGGTTGGGGTGTGTGCAGGAGGGAACCAATTGATGTGTCTGTCTCACATTGATGTTTCTCTCTCTCTCCCCCTTCCTTCCACTCTCTCTAAAATCAATGGAAAAATATCCTCAAGTGAGGATTAACCAAAAAACCTTGGAAGAAAGTTTAAAAATATGAGGGAATTCTCTGGTGTGTGTGTGTGTGTGTGTGTGTGTAAATTTCTCCCTCACCCTCACAAATGGGGGAAATGTCTAACCACCCTAAGACTATACTAGGTATTATCCTCCAGCTCCATCATATACTCTCCACTCTTTTCCATTTTGTTCTGTAACCTAGAGGCTGGCCTTTGTGAACTGTGTCAGCCAGGTCCCTTGGCTTCTAGCTTTCAGTTGGTTTCAGCTAAAGACACAGGCAGCAGATACAGAGCTGGAGGTACTATTCCTCCAGCTTCCTCCTTGCTTCACTGTGGGTTGGCAATGGCCACATACTTTTACTAAAAGTCACGGCTTCCCTTGAGCAGCCTTTCTCTATAACTAATTTCTGGTAATTGTTCCCTGCCTGTTAAGCAAGCTGTAATGGCAGCTTCCCAGCATGCCTAGCCCTGCGTGCTCTGTCATCATTTCTTGGCTTCCCTTAACACTGTCAGCACCTTTGTATAAAAGTACCTACATTAGCTCTCCCCACCACTCATTCTTAATATCCCATTTGCTTCCTGCCAAGACCGTGACTTCATAGTCAACTGAAGTTAGCCAGTGATTTTTTTTTAATCTCCTTTGTCTACTGCTTTATTATTTCTTGGTTCTGAGTGTCTTATTTCCTCATCTTCAAAACATTGCATTAATAATAAACTTCCTACCCAGCTGGTGTGGCTCAGTGGTTGATCATCGACCTATGAGCCAGGAGGTCACAGTTCAATTCCCAGTCAGGGCACATACCAGGTTGTGGGCTTGATCCCCAGTGGGCTTGATGCAGGAGGCAGCTGATCAATGATTCTCTCTCATCATTGATCTTTCTCTCTCTCTCTCCTTCTCCCTTCCTCTCTGAAATCAATAAAAATATATTTTTTAAATAATAATAAACTTCCCATAAGACCTATACATTATAATTCTTTCGCTTCTACTCTAAAGAGTTAGATGCATCTTTTAAAATGTTGGAATGGCACAAGTGACAAAAGAAAAATGAATAAAAGTTGAACTTCATCAAAATTAAAAGCTTTGGGGCTGCAAAGAGTATCATTAAGAAAGTGAAAAGACAATCCACAGGGTGGGAGAAAATATTTGCAAATATTTTCTGATAAGGGACTTTTATCCAGAATACATAAAGAATTCTTACAACTCAGTAAGAAAAGATAACCCAATTTTAAAATGGGAAAGGATATAAATAGACATTTCTCCAAAACAGACATACAAATGGCCAATGAGCACATGAAGATATACTCAACACCATTAGCCTTTGGGATATGCACATCAAAGCCAGAGTGAAGTACCACTTCATACTTCTAGCATGGCTAAATGTTTAAAAATGGATATGAACAAATGTTGGCAAGGATGTGGAGAAAATGGAACCCTCTTGCACTGTCAGTGGGAATGTAGAATGGTGCCAACATTAAACATAATTACATATGACCCTGCAATTCCACTTCTTGGTATATGCTCTAGGGAAATGGAAATTTGTCCACACAGAAAGTTGTACACAAATATTCATAGCAGCATTATTAAAATAGCCAAAAAGTGGAAACAACCCAACTGATGAATGGATAAGTGAAACGTGGTATGTCCATAGGACAGACTATTATTGGGCATAAAATAAATGAAGTACTGTTCCATGATGCAACTTGTATGAACCTTGAAAACATTATGCTAAGTGAAAGAATTCAGTCACAAAAGAACCACATATGATCTGATTCCATTTATATGAAATGTCCAGAATAGGCAAATGCAGAGATAGATGGTAGATTAGTGGTTGCCTAGGGAGACTTGGGGGGAATGGGGAGTGACTACGTATGTGTATAGGCATTCTTTTGGGGTGATAAAAAAAGCTCTAAAATTGGCTGTAGTGCTGGAGACCCAGGTGTTCCTCTTAAAGGGCCGACGCATGAACTTACTCAGACTCTATTGCTGAGGGCTCTAGCGCTGGGGTGGTGGCTTGAAAGGAACCAAGGACATTCAAGGAGAAACTGGATTGTCTTGCATCAGAGCAAGAATTTGGGGGCAGCTTTCTCTGAGACAGAGGTGCTCACAGGGGTCATTACTCTTATTCTGAGACATCTCCCATTGCAGAGCTGACTGGAAACCATATCTGAGTCTTCATCAGCCTGGCTCACACTGTTCACTCTGCCCTGGTGATTCTGTGAGACCCCATTGCATGCAATTTGCAGCCCCACCCAAACTGTTTGCAGCAGCTTTTCCATATGAATGGCCTGTCCTGGCTCAGGCTTCAGACTTTGCTAAAATCTCTCAAACAAGCAGCAGCTGGCATCAGTGTGCCCCAAATCTATCAATAAAAGGCCCAAGACCTGGCACTAGCACCAGCCTGCCTTGCTTCACAGCTGGGCCTTGCCTTGGCACTTACAAGCCCAATACAAGTACCAGCTATTTGCAGATCCCCCTATAGTTCCTGCCAGATGGCCCCAGGCAGTGGTTGACTTTGCAGCTCATGGGAGACCCCAGAGACTGTGTTCCCCATGGACAGCTTCAGACCATACCAGATTACAGCTTTACACATCCATGAGCAACACACTCAAGGATCAAACTCAGTGAGCACCAAAGCCCCACTGAAGCAAGTCCTGCTCCCTAGAGCAGTGGTCGGCAAACTGCGGCTCATGAGCCACAGTTTGCCAACCACTGCCCTACGGGTATCTCCTGCACAGCTGCTCTTCCATTGTAGCCCAGCTGGTCCTCACAGCCAATTTGCCTAGAGGTCAATTTCTCCCAGTGCCTCCAACAGCAATCAAGGCTCAACTACAATAAGACTGTGCACACAACCCACACAGGGGCACACCTAGAGTACCCAGCTCAGGTAACTGGGGAGGCTGAGCCACTGGGCCCTCCAGGACACCTACTATACAAGGCCACTCTACCAACTCCAGGAGACATAGAAGCTCTACCCAATACGTAGAAACAAACACAGGGAAACAGCCAAAACAGAGACAAAGAACCATGTCACAAATGAAAGAAATGGAAGCAAGCAAACTATTGGATACAGAGTTCAGAACAATGGTTAAAAGGTTGCTCAAGATCTTAATAAGAGCTTCAAGGGACTTAATGAGAGTTTCAACGGACCTGGCGAGACTTTTAAGGATCTTAGTGAGAATTTAAACACACACTAACTGAAATAAAGAATAATTTGCAGGGACTCAACAGTAAAGTAGAGGATTCCAATAATCAAATCAACAATTTTGAATATGAGGAAGCAAAAACACCCAACCAGAAGAGCAAAAAGAAAAAAGAATCCAAAAATTTGAAGGTAGTGTAAGGAGCCTCCAGAACAACTTCAAGCATACCAACATTCACATTAGGGGGGATGCCAGAAGGAGAAGAGAGAAAGCAAACTATTGAAAACCTATTTGAATAAATAAAGAAAACATCCCCTACCTGGTGAAAGAAATAGACCTGGTGAAAGAAGTCAAGCACAGACAGTCCCAAAAAAGAGGAACCCAAAGAGGCCCACACCAAGACACATCATAATTAAAATGCCAAGGGTTAATGACAAATAGAGAATCTCAAAAGCAGCAAGAGAAAAGTACTTAGTTACCTACAAGGAAGCACCCATACGACTGTCAGCTGATTTCTCAACAGAAACCTTGCAGGCCAGAAAGGAGTGGCAAGAAATATTCAAAGTGATGAATAGCAAGGACCTACAACCAAGATTACTCTACTCAGCAAAGCTATCATTTAGAATTGAAGGTCAGATAAAGAGCTTCACAGACAAGAAAAAGCTAAAGGAGTTCATCACCACCAAATCATATGACATGAAATGTTGAAGAATATTCTTTAAGAAGAGAAAGAAGAAGAAAAAAAAGATTTAAAAATATGAACAATAAAATGGCAATAAATACATACCTATCAACAACTGAATCTAAAAATCAAAATAAACAAAGAAATCTAATGAACAAACTAAAATGATGAATAAAATAGAATCAGAGGCATGGAAACTTGAAACAGACTGATGAATCTCAGAGGGAAGCGGTGAGGGAGGTTGGGAAGAGATTAACCAAAGATCTTATATGCATATATTCTTTACCTATGGACGGGTGGTGAAGGCCTGGAGGGGGGGGGAGGGGGGGGACTGGGGGGACTGGGTGGAGGGAAACAATGGCGGGAGGAGAAGGGGGATTATCTGTAATACCCTCAACAATAAAGATTTTTTTAAAAACAAAGTACTTATTTCAATCATACACCAGACATGTGCTGATCACCTGTTGTGTTTCAAAGTCTTGTCCAGGAGTTGCAGAGATCACATACGTGAGTAACACATCGTCCTGCCCTCAGAGAATTCACAAGATAAACTCTATAGGATTCTTGGGGAAAAGCAGCTTTTGAAACCATAAACGACCTCTCTCACTTCCTGGGTAGCTCTTCAACTACAAAGTAGGTCAAATGAGCACAGTGTGTTTAGTGGCTTATAAATTAATATAGCACTCCTTGGGTCCTGGCATTCCACGGCATAATTACATATTCTGGAGCCTCCTGCTACAGAGGGCAGAATGGAGGCCCCGGGAGCTGACGTTCAAGGCAGGCCTGTGCAGACATGCAGAGTGAGCGTCAGCAAGCCTACACTAATAAACAGATGAGAAGAGGGATGGGAGAACAGGTGAACTTAACACCAGCTACATGGATCCCCAAGCAGAGAACATTGTTGCCCCATTTATGTAAAACAGGGAAGAGGATATAATTTGTCTGCACATAGAAGATTCATGGATAGAGGCAAAGGAAGCTGTTAACCCCTGGGAACTGGAAATTATTCCTAAGGAGAAAGGCTGGGGGTCAGAGTGGGACAGAAACGTCCTTTTCCTGTCTGCCCTTTTCTTATTTTCTTAAGAGTATATACTGCTTCTTCAATAAACATGAAAAAGTGAATAAGTATTCAAAAGTAAGTAAATAACCCTGGCCAGTGTGGCTCAGTTAGTTGGGCATCATCCTATGTACCAAAAGGTTCTTTGTTCGATTCCTGGTCAGGTCACATACCCGGGTTACAGGTTTGATCCGCAGTCGGGGGCATGCAGGAGACAGCCTATCAATGTTTCACTCTCATATCAATGTTTCTCTCTTTCCTTCTACTTTCTTCTCTCTCTAAAAGTCAATAAAAATATTTTAAAATAATAATAAGTAAAACATAGAATTGCCATAGGACCCAGCAATTCCATGGCAAGGTATACACCCAAGAGAATTTAATGCAAGGTCCCAAGCAAATACTTGTCCACGCATGTTCCTAGAGGCACTATTCACAAACGCCAAAAGGCGGAACAACCCAAATGTCTATCAGCAGATGAATGATAAACAAAATGAAGTCCATCCATACAATGGAATGTTACTTGGCAGTAAAAAGGAATGCACCCTGACACATGCTACCATGTGAATAAACCTGAAAAACAGGCTAAGTGAAGGAAGTCAGGCCCAGCTGGTGTGACTCAGTGGTTGAGCACTGACCTATGAACCAGGAGGTCATGGTTTGATTCCTGGTCAGGGCACATGCCTGGATTGCAGGCTTGATCCCCAGTAGGGGGCATGGAGGAGGCAACCGATCAATTATTCTCTCTTATCATTGATGTTTATATCTCTCTATCCCTCTCCCTTCCTCTCTGAAATCATTTAAAAAATTATATTTAAAAAAAAATAAAGAAGCCAGACACAAAGGGTCCCATAATTGTATGATTCCATTTACATGAAATATACAGAGTAGTTTAATCCTAGAGACAGAATGCAGAATAATAGTTGCCAGGAGGGGGAGAAGGAAGGAATAAAGAGCGTGTGTTTAGTGGGTACCGGGTTCCCTTTCAAGGGTGATAAAACGTTTTGTAACTAGATAGAGATGCTGGTCACATGACATTGTGAATGTACTAAATGCCACTGAATTGTTCACTTAAAAATGGCTAATTTTATGTTATGTGACTATCACCTCAGTAAAAAAATAATTTTTTAAAGTAAGTAAAAGTGGGGTGGATAAAGTATAGCAGGAAGGTCACAGACCACCCTGGCAATGGCAATCTGAATGTCAGTGGGTACAGGATAGGAGCCTGAAAACCGGCTTTCCACACACCAGCCCATTTAAATTTCACTCTTAAAAACAACCCATTGAAAATAGAGCATAACAAGATTATATCAAAATTCAAAATAATGCTCAAGAAGCTTGCCCATAATCCCATCTCCCTAACACCTCTTTTTAGTTCTGCTCCAGCGTGGTCTTGACAAAGCATTTCTTAGAAAACGTTGCATTAATAAATCCTTTCCCGGCACTCCTACTCTTAGAAGCACATTGGCTTGTCAGAATCAGCTCCTCATTGAGTTTCTTCTTATTGAACTTGGCACCTGTCCAGCTTGAAAAGAGAATTACTCCATTGTGTTTGCAACTGGCAGGGACCTGCGCTTCAGAGGTCCTGTCCGTCAGCCAGGTCGGGGAGCACCTGTAGGTCAGGATGTCGTGGCATGAGCTGTGCACTGTTCCTTCTTGGGCCTGGCATTGTCATGCTTCCTGCTTGCACACCCCTCCCCCCACACTGTTCAGTTCATCACATGGTCTGTGTTCTCCTTTCCGATTCAGCACCTTTGAACTGACCTGTGGTGACTCCCTGCTGACTTGGGTTTGGCACCCTATCTCATAAATATCCTTATGAGAAGCCTAGGTCCATCCCATACCTGGCCTTTGACCTCAGGTAAATCAGATGTCACACAGGTTCCTCCAGTGTTGCCTGAAAATCATTTGGAAACATCATACTAAGTATAAAGGAAGAAAAATATTTATCAATTTGAAATGAAGTTGACCCCTACTTTATTTTATAATAATATAATTATATTCATTTGCTTAGGCTGCCATAACGAAGGACCACAGACTGGGTGGCTTAAACACAGAAATGTATTTTTTTTTATGGTTCTGGATTCTGGAAGTCTAAGATCAAGGTGTCACCAGTGTTAATTTCTTCTGAGGATGGAACTAGAGCCAAGGCACACTTTTCCAATTTTAGGTGCACGTAAATGCAGATTGATTAGTGTTCTCTATGAGCATCTATTTTCTCTATAAAGAAGGGGAAGATCATTGTCTGAAAAGAGGTGAATGGTGAGGCTGGAGACTTCAGGGTGTCATCTAAAGAAATGCTTCTGGGAATACTAAGAGCTAGCTAGTCTTCATTCAACTTCATTCTCTCCTAGGGATGCTCATCTGAGCTCTGAAAACCACCGCCTTTTGGTTGAAATAGACCCCTGCCTTTAATAGTTTCCCCAACCCTTCACTTCCCCTATACTTACAACCTGGCCAGGGCTTTGTAGAAGACACATTGTAAGTAACTGTCAACGGGTCTACAGGAATTAGTTGTACTATTCTTGAAACTTTTCTATGGGTTTAATTTTCTCAAAATAAAAATGCAATAAATAAATGATTCAAGTATCTGCCCATAAATCCTTTTCCAACGCAAATCAGGTTGGTGTATTGTTGCCCCTAAATGAGACCCCAACACCTCTCAAGGACAGGGAGATATCCTGCCTCTCTCCAGTTTTTTATTTTTATTTTATTTTTTTATTTAAATAAATCTTTATTGTTCAGATTACAGGTGTTCCTCTTTTTGTTTTCCCCCTATAGCTCTCCTCCACCTGATTCCCCACCCCACCCTACCCCATGCCCTTACCCCTGCCACTATCTTCATCCATAGAAGTAAGATTTTTGTCCAGTCTCTTCCCGCACCCCTCACACCTGCTTCCCCCTGAGAATTGTCAGTCCACTCGCTTTCTATGTCCCTGATTCTATTATATTCACCAGTCCATTCTGTTCTTCAGATTTTTTATTTACTTGATTTTTAGATTCACTTGTTGGTAGGTATGTATTTGATGTCATTTTCTTGTTCATAATTTTTATCTTTACCTTTTTCTTCGTCCTCCTCTTCTTAAAGAATACCCTTCAGCATTTCATGTAATCCTGGTTTGGTGGCGATGAACTCCTTTAGCTCTTTCTTGTCTGTGAAGCTCTTTATCTGACCTTCAACTCTGAATGATAGTTTTGCTGGGTAGAGTAATCTTGGTTGTAGGTTCTTGCTGTTCATCACTTTGAATATTTCTTGCCACTCCCTTCTGGCCTGCATAGTTTCTGCTGAGAAATCAGCTGACAGTAGTATGGGTACTCCCTTGTAGGTAACTAACCGTTTTCCTCTTGCTGCTTTCAAGATTCTCTCTTTGTCCTTTGCCCTTGGCATTTTAATTATGATGTGTCTTGGTGTGGTCCTCTTTGGATTCCTTTTGTTTGGGGTTCTGTGCGCTTCCTGGACTTGTAAGTCTATTTCTTTCACCAGGTAGGGAAAGTTTTCTGTCATTATTTCTTCTAATAGATTTTCAGTATTTTGCTCTCTCTCTTCTTCTGACACCCCAAAAATTCGGATGTTGGTACACTTGAAGTTGTCCCAGAGGCTCCTTACACTATCTTCATATTTTTGGATTCTTTTTTCTTTTTGTTTTTCTGGTTGGATGTTTTTTGTTTCCTCATATTTCAGATCTTTGGTTTGATTCTTGGAGTACGTTGATCTACAGTTGAGTTTCTGTATATTTTTTATTTTAGACAGTGTATGCTTCATTTCTGACTGGTCCTTTTCCTTTTTTTTTTTTTTTTTTTTTTTGCATTCTCATTAAGGTCCTTGAAGGTCTCACTAAGCTCCTCAGAAGTGTCATCAAGTTTCTCGGCAGTTTTTAGAAGATTCTTGAGTAACCTTATAAATGTGGTTCTGAACTCTATGTCGTCCAGTAGTTTGCTTTCCTCTGTTTCTTTCATTCGTGACATGTTTCTCTGTCTCCACATTTTGGCTGCTTCCCTGTGTTGATGGAGTGGCTTTGTGTGGTAGGTGACCTATAGGGGGCAGTAGCTCAGCCTCCCCAATCACCTGATGTAGACACTCTTGGTACACCCCTTTGTAGGCTGAGTGCAAAGTCTTGGTGTAGTTAAGCCTTAAGTGCTATTGGTACGCTGGGAAGAATTGACCTCCAGGCCAATCGGCTGTGAGGACTCTCTGTGTCTATAAGAACTGCTGTGCTGGAGACACACTTATGGGGCAGGACTTGTTTCAGTGGGGCTTTGGTGCTTGCTGAGTCTGCCTCTTGAATGTGTCACTTATGGATGTGAGGAGTTGAAATCTGATTTCTCA
This sequence comes from Corynorhinus townsendii, assembly GCA_026230045.1. Classification (NCBI taxonomy): domain Eukaryota; kingdom Metazoa; phylum Chordata; class Mammalia; order Chiroptera; family Vespertilionidae; genus Corynorhinus; species Corynorhinus townsendii. Next base: position 137,769,293 of record JAPDVU010000004.1, read on the forward strand.
CACTGACCACTAGGTATACTGGCTTCTGGATCTCCAATGGGGTGCAGGTAAGCTATTATCTGAGTCCACCCAGCAGGAGCTACAGCGAGAGCTACAGTTTTCTCCTCTTTGCTTGGGGTTTGGAGGTTTTGGAGCTGTCTGATCTGGGCTGCAAGTTTGTTAGGTTAAGCTGTGACAGGGCAGGCCTTTCTTATGCTAAAACTGCTGCTTGGAGCTTGGGTGGGTTTGTAGGTTGTGTGGGGCGGGGTCTCAGGGCGTCACTAGGCTAGGGTGTGGCTAACAGCGATGGCTGCTAGTTAGCCGGCTCTGTGTCTCCAACTGCATCCTGTGCCCCAGCGCAGTAAACAGTTATTCTTGCGCGCAGCTCTGCAAGCAGGCCCCCCTCACTTTCCGACCCGGTGGCAGACAATCCAGCTTCTCCCCGTAGGAGTTTGGGTCCCCCGCATCTCCCCAGAAACTGTATTTCAGAGTAATTGGGGGCTTGTCTCCCCTTTGGGTTGAAAAAAGCAACGCCTGCCGCCAGCCCAAATCCTGCGCCTCCGTACCTCAGCTTTTCAGCACTTGTGCACGTCTCAATGCTCTTTTCTCTTTCCTTCTAGTTGTAGAACTTCCACTCAGCCACCTTTCCCGTGGTTCTGGGTGATAGACGTTTTGTCTTTTAGTTGTAGTTTTGAAATTGTTGTGCGAGGCAGCAGTTTAGGTGTTTACCTATGCCACCATCTTGGATTCTCTCTCTCCAGTTTTTTAGACTTGGCATTAACATATTGTCCAGCCCTGGCTAGCTCATGGAAGCCATCATGTGTGCTGTACCATGCACACAGCTTTTGGACAAACTCAGCATTCACAGATTCCCCTCTGGATCATTCTCCTGGACCTTTATCTTGCACCTGGTTCTGCTTACATCTTCTGCAGCTGCTTCACTTGCTGCTATGTCTCCCATTTTTCTATTCACCCCAACGATTAGACTTAATGCTTTCCATTCTTTCCCTAATAATGATCTTCAAGCTTTACTCCTGTGATTCTAGTTCCCAACTTGGCTGAACAAACTCTGGATTTAACTCATTCCTGGGACTGTGTTTGGTAGAATATTTATGAAGCTTACTCCAACCTTACAAGGGGAAATGGAACAAAGACATTTAACCTAAAACTATTGGGCTAAGTAATAAGAATGTCAATTATATATATATTTTAAATCTCCACCCTAAAAAGATCAAAGGTTCAAAAGTAGAAAGAAAACCAGAGAGCCCTAACCAGTTTGGCTCAGTGGCTAGAGCGTCGGCCTGCAGACTCAAGGGTTCCAGGTTCGATTCCTGTCAAGGGCATGTACCTTGGTTGCAGGCACATCCCCAGTAGGGGATGTGCAGGAGGCAGCTGATCAATGTTTCTCTCTCATTGATGTTTCTAACTCTCTATCCCTCTCCCTTCCTCTCTGTAAAAAATCAATAAAATATATATATATATATATATATTTTTTTTTTTTTTTTAAGAAAAGAAACCCAGAGAAAAAGAAAAAACAAAAGCAGGAAGGAGGGAGGGAAAGAAATAGAGAAGCTATAAAAGTTGTAGAAGAAAACTCATCATTTTTTTATAACTTTGGAGTAGGGAAAGCCTTTTTAACTATGAACCAAAATTGAGATATCATAAAATAAAATATTTATAAATTCACCTTTATAAAGAAATAAAAGAGGAGAAACCAAGATGGCAGCATAAGGTATTCACCTGTACGTGCTGCCTCTCACAACCACACCAAAACTACAACTAAAAGACAAAAAGACTATCATCCAGAACCACAGGAAAACTGGCTGACTAGAAGTCCTACAACTAGAAGGAAAGAAAAAAACGCATTGAGGCTGGGCAGAAGGTGCAGAGATGCAGAAAAGCAGAGGTACAGAGGTATGCGAATTGGACTGGCGACTGGGTGCGCTGTTTTTTTCAATCAGGAAGGAGATCCAAGCTCCCAGCTGCTCTGAACTCCAGTTTCCGGTGAGAGTCTGGGGACCAAGACTCCTACAGGGAGAAGCTGGACTGTCTGGCATCAGGTCGGAAAGTGAGGGTGTCTTTCTTGCAGAGGTGCTTGCAGGAATCATTGTTTACTGCACTGGGGCATGGGACGCAGAGACGCGGAGACACAGAGATGGCTGACTGGCAGCCATTGCTGTTTGCTACACCCTGGTGATTCCCTGAGACCCCGCCCCACCCAATGTACAAACCCACCCAAACTGTGTGCAGTGGCTTTGCATATGAATGGCCTGCACTTTCACAGCTTAACCTAAAAAAAATGCAGCTGGGTCAGACAGCTCCAAAACTTCCAAACCCCAAACAAAGAGGAGAAATCTGCAGATCTCCCTGTAGCTCCTGCTGGGTGGCCTCAGGCAGTAGCCAACCTGCATCTCCTGGAAGATCCAGGATCCAGTGTACCTATTGGTCAGTGTGAGACGATACCAGATTTCAACTCCTCACATCCATAAGTGACACACTCAAGAGGCAGACTCAGTGAGCACCAAAGCCCCACTGAAGCAAGTCCTGACCTATAAGGGTGTCTCCAGCACAACAGTTCTTCCATTATAGACGCAGCAGGTCCTCACAGCCAATTGGCCTGGAGGTCAATTCCTCCCAGTGTACCAACAGCAATCAAGGCTTAGCTACAACAAGACTGCACACAGTCCACAAAGGGGTGCACCAAGAGTGTCCACCTCAGGTGATTGGGGAGGCTGAGCCACTGGGCCCTATAGGTCACCTACCACACAAAGCCACTCCATCAACACAGGGAAGCAGCCAAAATGCGGAGACAAAGAAACATGTCACGAATGAAAGAAATGGAGGAAAGCAAACTACTGGATATAGAGTTCAAAATTACAGTTATAAGGTTACTCAAGAATCTTCTAGAAACCTCTGAGAAACTTAGACCTTCAAGGATCTTAATGAGAATGACAAAAAAATGGAAAAGGACCAGTCAGAAATTAAGCATATATTGTCTGAAATAAAGAATAATATACAGAAATTCAACAGTAGTCTAGAGGACCCCAAAAATCAAACCAAAGATTTGAAATATGAGGAAGCAAAAAACACCCAACCAGAAAAACAAAAAGAAAAAAGAATCCAAAAATATGAAGATAGTGTAAGGAGCCTCTGGGACAACTTCAAGCTTCTTCTTCCAGAAGAAGAGAGAGCAAAATATTGAAAACCTATTAGAAGAAATAATGACAGAAAACTTTCCCTACCTGGTGAAAGAAATAGACTTCCAAGTCCAGGAAGCACAGAGAACCCCAAACAAGGGGAATCCAAAGAGGACCACACCAAGACACATCATAATTAAAATGCCAAAGGCAAAAGACAAAGAGAGAATCTTGAAAGCAGCAAGAGAAAAACAGTTACCTACAAGGGAGTACCCATACGACTGTCAGCTGATTTCTCAACAGAAACTATGCAGGCCAGAAGGGAGTGGCAAGAAATATTCAAAGTGATGAACAGCAAGAACCTACAACCAAGATTACTCAGCAAAGTTATCATTCAGAATTGAAGGTCAGATAAAGAGCTTCACAGACAAGAAAAAGCTAAAGGAGTTCATCGCCACCAAACCAGGATTACATGAAATGCTGAAGGGTATTCTTTAAGAAGAGGAGGAAGAAGAAAAAGGTAAAGATAAAAATTATGAACAAGAAAATGACATCAAATACATACCTACCAACAAGTGAATCTAAAAATCAAGTGAATTAAAAATTGGATGAACAGAATAAACTTGGTGAATATAATAGAATCAGGCATAGAAAGGGAGTGGACTGACAATTCTCGAGGGAAGAGGGTGTGAGAGGTGAGGGAAGAGATTGGACAAAAATCTTACTCCTATGGATGAGGACAGTGATGGGGGTAAGGGCATGGGGGGGGGGGGGAATCGGGTGGAGGGGAGCTATTGGGGGGAAAAAGAGGAACATCTGTAATAATCTGAACAATAAGTATTTATTTTTTTTAAAAAGAAATAAAACATTTTAGCCTAAAAACAATATCAAGCAAAGTCAGAACATAAGAAATTGAGAGAAAACATTTCCTACCATATAAAGAGCTGCTACAAAATGATTTTCTAAAAACCAACTCAATAAAAGAATTGGCAATGTATAGGAATGGACAGTTTACAAAAATGAAATGCAAATGTCTTTAAAATACAAAAAAGATATTCAGCCTCACTCATAAAATGCAAATGCCAGTTAGAACAGCACTGAAACATCACTTTCACCTATCAGTGTGACAGAAAATCAGAGTTTGGTAACAGGGATGCTAAGGTCATCTGCACACAGGCTCTCTCCTACACTGTGGTGGAAGTGTAATTGGTAAAACGCCTGTGAAGAAAAATTTAGTGATATCTATCAGAATTATAAATGCATGTACTTTTAGTTCCAGTGGTTCCACTTCTAAGAATTTATGAATTCTCACATTAGTGTGAAGTAATTAGGAATGAGGAGATTTATTTAAATAATAGTGGCCTGGTGCATGAATTCGTGCACATTGAAAGGAAATTAATTAGAAGAAATATTTTAATATCACTATTCACCCTTTCTCTATAATAGAAGTGTCAACCAAATTCACGATTGACAATGACAGATGGAAACACACACGTGCAATTGGCGCCAGCAAGAGCTTTATATGTATCGCACATGTGCGAGTCAACTTAGCCTTTTATAGATATAGGATAAACTTGCTTAATTAGAACTGCTTTCTGATTTAGCTAAACTTTTTCCAACCCAGTGAAGCACCCCAACTTCTCTTTCAGGTAATTATCAGCAACACAGCAACAAATATCAATATGAAGCACATTATTATTGTAGATCACACAGGGAGAACAAAGGGTAAAATATTTAACTGTAGCAGTATTTGACTATATTCTGCTCAGTGAGAAAACCTGAAGTCATTTTCAAGGTCAACCATTTCTTCTTTTCACTCAGGTCAAGTTTCTAAGCTTTCTGAATCTCCATTTTCCAGCTAATGAAAAAAAAAAAAAAGGATTCCACCAAGTCTCCTACCTATCTATTCCAGGACTTCTGTGAGGATCAAATGAGATGAGGCATGGGGAAAATGCTTCACAGACATTTTGTTACAGTGTAAAATGTTTCCACCTGGCTATGAAGCAAGTTGTATTCCTGGGCTGAAGAAACTCCAAGGAGGCTAGTCGCAAGGGAGAGGAATCCAGGTGTTGCTATGTGATGTCATTACCTGGACAGACACTTAGCATGTTAGCCTTTTAGATAGATAGATAGATAGATAGATAGATAGATAGATAGATAGATAGATGGTATAGCAGTGAACATAGAGCCACACAGGAGAGAAATAAAATCAATGAAAAAGAAGACCAAACACTCTGTCCAGAACTCCTCTTCATTCTAGTAAAAGTGACTCAGATTTTTTTAATAAAACAAAATATTTACAGCAACTGTGCTACCTATGAGGATTTTAGAAAAATATCAAAACTGCCTATGTCTAGAATGAAAAACATTTTAAAGGCTTTTTGTAAAAGCTAGTCATCTCTAGCACTATAGCAATGGAGGAAAAAAGACAACACATTTTTAACAGAGTTTTTTTTAGTATGCAATTAATTTCAAAGCTTTTTCTAAAATGTAAATTGAGTGGATCAGTGTAGAAAGGTAAATCAATACACATCAGATTAAAGATAGCTAAAAGAAACTGAGTGGCCTGTATATCCAGAGCTTTTTAAGAAGGACCATTTGTCTTTTCTGCTCAGTGCTGGAGAATGAAAGCAGCTGGAAGCTGGCAAACAACCACTGGGATACTGTAAAATGGCCTTTCTGCAACCAGTTCTTTATTGGTGGTTATTTGGGCCAGGCTAGCCCTTGCTGCTGCCCTCAGCACGCTGTCTGCCACAGACACGCAGCTCATCACATGCCCATGGCATCCCATGCACTCCAGGCCCTGAGCATTCTTCACCTGGATCAGATGAGATCACTGATTGGCTGTGACAGTTCCTTTCATTTCTCATCTGAAACTAAACTAATCCTATATAATAAAAGGCTAATATGCAAATCAACTGAACATCGAAATGACCGGTCACTATGTGCACTGACCACTAGGGGGCAGACGCTCAACGCAGGAGCTGCCCCCTGGTGGTCAGTGCACTCCCTCTACACTGCTGGGGAGCGGGCCTAGCCGTCAGTCAGACATCCCCGACTGTAAGGGGGTATAGTCTGGGCTGAGGGGACCTCCCCACCCCACCCCCAGTGCACAAATGTCATGTACTGGGCCTCTAGTATATAAGTTTATATATTTGAAAAGAGCCACTTTAAGAAATTATAAACCAGCCTGAAGAGGCTTTCCTCTGCAGTTAGCTGATTTCGTTTTTGCGAAATGCATTTTCCAGAGTCTTGCTTCTTAAGAGACGTCTGGGCTAAATATCATGTTAATCAAATACTATGATTATAATCAAAGCTAATAATTAACTTTAACAGTTTAAAAATGGCCATTTTCCAATCGTCCAGAGATTCTGTAATTTCTGGAAATATGTTTATAAGGTATTTGTCACAATATTACAGAATAATATATGGAAAGAACGTAGAGTGTTAACCAACATGTTGATCAGCAGTACCATTCAGCAGGCTAGGTCTAAATTTTTTCCAAACTGTAAAGTTTTCCCCTCTTTGTGCAGGAAGTTGGAAAAAAAACACCTAAAAATACAGCCGAGTTTGACTTTAATTACTGACAGATGACTGGGGTTTTATTTTTTTTTTCTTCTGGAATATTCCATTCCATATTGGCAAAACATATTTCATTAAAAAAGCAAAAACATGAGAAAGTTATCATGAAAACAATGCCTATACTAAGTTCAAATTCTCCTTCCTAACTCACTCTGTACCTGTCTGTTCCCTCCCATAATGCAAGCTTTATTTCAGGTAAACCACACTCAGCTCCATCTCTCTCCTTGCAGAAGGGCAGGATTTCTTCCAGTTGTCGGCGTGAGGCGGGAGAAACAAGGCCAAAAGCAGGTTGAGCTGAGGTCAGGTCCTTGGAGATGCCAATGCCTGGTACAGAGTAGAAAAGCAGAATTGGGGATGGGTGGAGGTCAGAGTTTGAGTCAATAGCCAGAGACACCAAGTTCAAACAGAGACAAACCAAAACCCAAGTTTTGGGGGCAAATCTAAGAACAAATCAGACAGGGATAGATGAATAGACAAGTCAAAGGAGACGAAAAAACATGTGAAGTAGCTATGGCTAGATCTGCACAGACATTCTGTGTAGTATCTGGACCTCTTCCTCTACAACAGTGGTTCTCAACCTTCTTAATGCCGTGACCCTTTAATACAGTTCCTCATGTTGTGGTGACCCCCAACCACAAAATTATTTTCGCTGCTACTTCATAACTGTAATTTTGCTACTGTTATGAATCATAATGTAAATATCTGTGTTTTTCCGATGGTCTTAGATCTACAGCAGTCGTGACCCAGCAGTCTAGGTTGAGAACCGCTAGCAGGGAAGCCTAAGACTTCATCACTCCTTCAGTCCTCAACTTAGACTTCATCTCCTTTGGAAACCTTGGATTAATGCTTAGACAGGCTGGTTAAATGCTATCCTAGCATAACAATAAAAACCACACTGCCATGTTTTCAGGTAACTATTTTTTATAGCAACCTCTGAAATTTATCAACTATGAAGACATCCTACAAGGAGAGTTGTGGCGATTTACAATGGAAATTGATGACTTACAATGGAAATTGAGACCTAAGTGGTTAGGCTTCAGGAAGAATAACTTGCTGGAGGCAACCCAGCTGGTAAAAGCAATTTAAGTTGAAACTCAAACTCAGGTCTTACTGACTTAAAAGCTGTAGGCTCAAAATCTGTAGGATACTGCCAAGGACTTATCCACCACATCGGTCAGGGGGAAATTTTCTTTAGAGTTAAGGGCTGGTACCTGCTTTGCTTCTCCCAAGACACTGGTATAGTTGTTTTTTTCTTCTAGAACAGTAATAATTCTATACCAGAATATAACTGCTTTTGTCCTAATCACCAGGAAACTCAGAGTCAGATCTAGCACTTAACTCCCAGCTTCTGGTTTCAAGATAAACACTCAGTCTCAGCAACAACCTGCAAGTTAGTTAAATTGCGGTCTGGGCTACTGAGTCAGAACCAGCATCTTGGGCTACATCTTCATCAGTTACCTCATCAAAAAAGTCAGGATTCATCTTAGCAGACAAATTATCAAACTTGGATATGCCTGAGACTCACCTAGGGATACTCATTAAAAATACAGATTCTCAAGGCTCATCCCCACAAAAATAGTTGTATACAATTGTTTATAACTAAAAACATGGAATCAACAGATGACAGATAAACTATGACAGATGACAGATAAACTATGAGATATATTTATAGACTGACTACTACAACAAAAAGGAACAAAATACTGATACACTAAACAACCTGGATGAGTCTCCCAAAAATTATGCCTCCATTTGGTCTCCTCACTGTGACAAACGCTGTCTGACAGTAAAGGAACCTGTCCCACGTATGCTTGTGCCTCACTCAGCAAGGCTCATTTCATTCCTCCACCGCTGGATGTGCAAACTGCCAGCCTGAATGTAACACTGTTCTTTGAAGAGGCCACTTAGTAGCAGGTTGACTACATTAGACCCCTTCCACCGTGGGAAACACCGAAATTCCTCTTGCCTAGAATGACATGAATTCCAGGTATGGATATTCCTTTCTAGCCTTCAGGGCCTCGGGGCCTACTATTCAAGGATTTAGATGGTTCTATCTATGGAAATAAAATCTCTCAGAACGAAGTGGAACCAAGGGACCACTTTATAACAAAGGAGGCATAGAAATGGGCTCATGACCATGAGGTCCACTGACACTGTCATATACCACACCACCAAGAAGCCACTGGCTTAGCAGAGCAGTGGGGTGGCCTCTTAAAGATGTGCGTGGGGCACCAGCTCAGAAATGATACCCTACAAAGATGGAGATCATCCTCTATGATGTGTACCCTAAATCAACAACCATTGTATGTTGCAATGTTCTCAAAAGGTAGAACACTGGTTCTAGGGACCATGGGATGGAAGTCAGAGTGGCCCCACTTACCATTACCCCAATTACTCACTTGGGGAATTTGTGCTTCCTGCTCTACAACTTTAAGCATTATAATTCTAGTGGTCCTTGTCCCCAGAGGAGGTAACACTTCTACCTAGGGATACAGGAAGAAGCCAACTGAACACTGAGCCATCTGTGGCTACTGTCCATCACTTTGGAATCCTTATGTCAAAAAACCAGCAGACAAGGAAAGGAATTACCATATTGGCAGGGAAAGGAATTACCATATTGGTAGGGAAAGTTGCCTAAGTAGGAGGGAGGGAGGGAGCGAGGTAGGGAGGTAGGTTGGTCAGTTGGCCAGTCTGCTGCTACACATATGTACTATATGTTTGACACTCAGGTGATCCATCTCTTAGTTGACATCTCTTAGTGCTCCATGCTAAGTTTTAAAGATAAATGGGCAAGTATGGTAGACACAGCCTAAGAAGAGCAAGGTAACCAGTGGTTTACCCCTTCAGGGATAAGAGTCAGAATCACTCACCTGACAAACCACTAGATTCTAGCCCAGGGAGAGAGAAATCTAGAATGGATAGCAGAGGAAGGAGATGGTGAGTACCAGTTTAACAGCCTTGAGATCAACTCTAATATCAGAGGCCGTAGTTCATCCTACTAACTCTTTCCTTATAAGTTCCCCAGGAAACCAGACTGACCAGAATTCTAGAGGAGCTGTTCCCAGATAGGACAAACTTGCCATCTGGCAAGTAAACGGAGCCAATCAGCTCAAGGGGTGGACTGTAATGGATACTATGGTGGTCACCCAGAGTCCCTTTTCAGAGCCCATGCACCTGTCCTCCAGCTGCTGGAAAGACCAGCTGTTGAAGGCTTATAGCTGTGCCCCTCATTGGGAACTACTTTCGGCCACAGGACACTACCCTGCACAGCGGGCCACCTGTTCTCAGGGGGAAGCCCATGTCATAGGTCTCACTGACTTGTACCTGTCAGTCTTTTAAATATTGAAGACTTCTCTTTTTTAAATGAATTAAAAGATCCCCCTTTCAGCTAGATGTCTGGGTAGACATTCTCAAGGTTTAGCAAGGAAGTGGGCTGATGATGGTGGAATATGGTGGGGGAGTGGTCATCTCTGCACCCAAGCTTGAGTTGAAAGGCCACATAGGCAGCTGTTTCCAGCTTCTTTAAGACCTTCTCAGTCCACCTCTGCAGCGGCACACCTGCACCGCAGCCCACCAGCCTTGCTTGTTTGGGTTCTCACCAGATGCCCTGCCCTCCTTCCCTTCCTCTCCTCATACCCAAGTCCAGGCTCTGGGGGTTGGATCCTGACCTCATTTATTTGATCTTCCTCCTCATCTCAAACTTTATAATTGCCTCAGTTTACAGGGTTAAAATGTCTGTTTTCTTGCTCTGCCTTCTGAAGCAAGGTGGCTCCTCCATCTCCCTGGAGTGTGGAGTCTTTCCTCTCTCACACGAGGTGGTTTTAGATGACGATATCAGGGGTAGAGCTTAGCTCTCTGCTGGGACTGGGCCTCTGTTTGAAGCATGTATGTCATCCAGTTCCCACAGGGGCATGCTCCTGGGTCTCAGAGTCATGTGCTCAGAACCCAGGCTCTGAGGAGGACTGAGAGCCCTAAACTATATAAATGTCTTTTTCTTTTCCTGCAAGTGACTCCCAGGATTCAGTCTACTTGCATAACACTGGAAACTGAGAGCTCCAGCCTCACAGAGATAATTATTTAAAAGCTAGAGCCTATGCCATCTTCGGTGTATATTATAATTCCCTTATCTTTGAGTTAACTAATTTAATTAGCTGGAATTCAATGAGTTTAATTGGTATATTAGAAACACAAAAGTAACCACTGCTATAATTGCTCAGAGCTTGAACTGAAAGGCTAACTCTGCTCCTTTTAAACTATAATTAGTTTGTGTTTATTGGGAAATATGAGTACATTTTTTAGTACATCAAAATGCATTAACGATCTGAAGACCATGCTGTGGTTGCAGTTAGGTATGCCAGAGGGCGCTATAGCCCAAGATTTACGTTTTACTCTGAAATTTTCTGGTTTAGGGCAAAGAAATGGGATTCACCCAGAATATTTTTTTAAAAAAGAAAAGAAGAAGAACAAAGAAAGAAAAAGAAAAGCATATCCCTGGTTGATGTGGCTCAGTTGGTTGGAGCAGCATCCCATACACTGAAAGGTCACAGGTTCAATTCCCAGTCAGAGAACATACCCAGGTTTTAGGTTTGATCCCCGGTACGTACAGGAGGCAACAGATCAGTGTTTCTCTCTCTCTTGCCTTCTCCCTTTCTCTCTCTCTAAAATCAATAAAAACATATCCTCGAGTGAGCATTTAAAAAAGAAAGAAAGAAATATAGCCATTCAAAAAAAAAAAAAACATAAAAAGGAAAAGAAAAAAAAAAAAGGTTGTCTTTTAAAGGCTATCTCACAGACCTAAAAAGAACTCTTCAAAAATTCATCTGGAATTAAAAAAAAGACCCCGAATAGCCACAGCAATCCTGCGAAAGAAGAATAAAGTAGGAGGGATCTCAATACGAGATTTCAAGCTGTATTACAAAACCACTGTTCTCAAAACAGCCTGGTACTGGCACAGGAACAGACATATAGATCAATGGAATAGAATAGAAAATCCAGATATCAACCCAAACCACTATGCTCAATTAATATTTGACAAAGGAGGCATGAACATACAAGGGAGTCAAGACAGTCTCTTCAATAAATGGTGTTGGGAAAATTGGACAGATACATGCAAAAAAAATGAAACTAGATCACCAACTTATACCAAACACAAAAATAAACTCAAAATGGATACAGGACTTAAACATAAGATGGGAAACCATAAAAATACTAGAGGAATCCACAGGCAGCAAAATCTCAGACATATGCTGAAAGAACTTCTTCAATGATACTACCCCTAGGGCAATGGAAGCTAAAGAGAAAATAAACAAATGGGCTACATCAAAATAAAAAGCTTTTTCACAGCAAAAGAAACCATCAACAAAACAACAAGAAAGCCAATTGTATGGGAGAACATATTTGCAAATGTTATCACTGATAAAGGTTTAGTCTCTAACATCTATAGGCAGCTTATACAACTTAATAAAAGGAAGATAAATGATGCAATAAAAAAAATGGGCAATGGACCTAAATAGAATCTTTTCGAAAGAAGACAGAAGGAAGGCCAAGAGACACATGAAAACATGCTCAAAGTCACTAATTATCAGAGAGATGCAAATCAAAACGACAATTCGGTACCATCTCACACCTGTCAGAATGGCTATTATCAACAAATCAACAAACGACAAGTGCTGGCGCAGATGTGGAGAAAAAGGAACCCTTGTGCACTGCTGGTGGGAATGCAGACTGTGCAGCCACTGTGGAGAACAGTATGGAGTTTCCTCAAAAAACTGAAAATGGAAATCCCATTTGACCCAGTAATCCCACTCCTAGGAATATATCCTAAGAAACTAGAAACACCAGTCAGAAAGGATATATGCACCCCTATGTTCATAGCAGCACAACTTACAATAGCTAAGATTTGGAAACAGCCTAGGTGCCCGTCAGCAGATGACTGGATCAGAAAACTGGTACATCTACACAATAGAATACTATGCTGCCATAAAAAAGAAGAAATTCTTACCATTTGTAGCAACCTGGAGGAATTGGAGAACATTATGCTAAGTGAAATAAGCCAGTCAATGAAAGAAAAATACCACATGATCTCACTCATTTGTGGATAATAAAAAACACATTATAAACTGATGAACAAAAAGATAGATACAGAGGCAGTAAAGCATCAAACAGACTGTCAAATTACAGCGGGAAGGTTAGGGAGAGGTGGGGGAAATAAGAGATCAACTGAAGGACTTATATGCATGCATATAAGGATAACCAATGGCCCTGACTAGTTTGGCTCAGAGGATAGAGCATTGGCCTGTGGACTGAAAGGTCCCAGGTTCGATTCTAATCAAGGGCATGTACCTTGGTTGCAGGCACATCCCCAGTAGGAGGTGTGCAGGAGGCAGCTGATCGATGTTTCTCTCTCATCGATGTTTCTAACTCTCTATCCCTCTCTCTTCCTCTCTGTAAAAACGCAATAAAAAATATATTTAAAAAAAAAAAAGAATAACCAACGGATGCAAAACATTGGGGGGTGAGTGCATTTATGGGAGTGGGGTGGAGGTAGGGGCAATGGTAAGATATGTACACATATAATACCTTAATTTAAAAAATGGAAAAGAAAGGCTATCTCTTTTCTTTGTACAGAAAGCATTTTTTCCTCTTTATATTCTATTCACAATTGCCCCTTCCCCCCCCCCACACTCTTTCATTCTAAACTATCTCTTTTTTCTAATATTTATCTCTCCCTTATTTTAGTAGTGTTTCCCTTCATGTAACCTCTCTGTAAATCCAGTACTGGAGGTAGAAACTTCCTTTTTGAAATTACATACATGCTAATTATATGCTAATTATTGTAGCATAGCCAATACCACAAAGAGCACACACTGGTTCCCACCTGCATGGCTTGGTGGTTGAGCATTGACCTTTAAACCAGAAGATCACTGTTCAATCAATGATTCTTTCTCATCATTGATGTTTCTATCTCTCTCTCTCCCTCTCCTTTCCTCTCTGAAATTAATTTTAAAAAATTTTTTTAATGAAAATGGTATCAATCAAAATGCCCATGGACCACATTTTCTGGGCCAAAAATTGGGATATGTGTCCTGATAAACATGGTAGTACACTGAGAGCAGCCAGATAACATTTACAGAATTGAGGCTGTAGAAAAAAATTCAGGTCACATGGTCTGTATAGCATGAAGAGGAAGTTAAAAGCCCAGCCCTGTGTGCTCAAAAGGAACTCCCCGTAAAGGCTAACGTGGTGTCTCTTCAGGTCTTAGACCTAAATTTCTTAACATTATTACCCTAACTCTAATTGTGTAATAAAAATTAGTACAATGAGCATCTCTAGAGCACAGAACTAATATATATGAATAGGGAAGAGAGAAGATAGGAGGCATACAGCAGCAGAGAAAAAGACTAAACCAGGTGGGGTGCTTACCCCAAAACCAAGAGTAAGCAAAGAAATTAGCCATGGAACAGAACTGACCTGGTCCCAGAAAACATACCACTATTTTCTGGCCAATAAGCAGGAAAGGCATTTACGTGTTTGTCTCTATTTCCCTCTCCATCCCTACCCTAACACCCTCATCTTCTGTCCTTTCTTATGGCTCTCTGCCAGATTTGTGTGTTCAAAAAGAAGGCAGAGATTCACAGAATGATAGGTCTGGAAAGGGGGCTGCAGTTACCTCTTCCAAGCACCTGAACAAGCAATAGCTGAGCCAGGAGCCCAGAGAGGTAGAGTGACTTCCCTGCTGAGAAGGAGCACGTCTTGAATGGAGAATTGGGGCTTTCTCGTCAAAACACTGCTCTGGAAGAATTTTTAAGACACTGAGAAAATGGTAATAAAACATTATGTCCTGTCAGGAGAGACAAGAGGAGAGTGAATGAGTGACTTCAGGAAAAAAAAAAAAAAAGGTAGCGGAAGATAATTAGGACATTAGGAGGAAGAAAATAGAGAAAGCTCTAGCCTAGTGGCTCAGCTAGTTGGAGCATCATACCATACACCAAATGGTCCCAGTTTCAATTCCCGGTCAGGGCACATACCTAGGTTGCAGGTTCGATCCCCAGTCAGGGTATGTATGGCAGGCAACCGATTAATGTTTTTCTCTCTCTCTCTCTCTCTTCCTGTCCCCCTTCCTATCTCTCTAAAAAAAAAACACACACAATAAAAACGTGAGAATTTTTTTTGAAGGAGTAGGGGCATTGGGTATTCTGAATTATACTGATTACACCATCCAGTGCTAAACTAAACCACTGAAAACAATGCTGTGAGTTCATGATGATAATACTTTATGTCTTGATAGAGTTTGAGTTACATACAAGTGTGTACATTTGTCAAAACTCATGGAAAAATAGATATATGCATTTCATTGATATGCAAAAAATAGATATATGCAAATTTTAACTGTAGAGAAAAAAACAAAAAATGCTAAACTCTAGTTAATGATAATGTGTGCTTAAGTCTTTAGGGGTAAGAAATTCAGCAACTTCTTGTAAATGCATGAGAAAAAATAAGATGGATAGATGGATGGAGAGGCAAACGATATGTGATTTTTTAAAAAACAGAAATGTTAATTGTAGTCTAGGCAGTGGGTATCTGGGTGTTCACAGTGAAATTCTTAGAACCTTTCTGCATAGTTGAAATTTTTCATTAAAAATGGTCAATAAAAGTCATAAAAGAATATAGTACATTCTTTTTAGAAAAGATTAAAATGCTGTGCATGAGGATTTTTAACTGGGATTTTCCCTTAATTTAGGTAAATAGAAACACAATCCTTTTGTTTGTTTGTTTGTTAATCTTCACCCAAGGATATTTTTCCATTGATTTTTTAAAAAAATATATTTTTATTGATTTCAGAGAGGAAGAGAGAGGGAGAGAGAGAGATAAAAACATCAATGATGAGACAGAATCATTGATTGGCTTCCTCCTGCACTCCCCACACTAGGGATTGAGCCTGCAACCGGGGCATGTGCCCTTACTAGGATTCGAACCATGATCTCTGGTTCATAGGTTCATAGGTTCATGCTCAACCACTGAACCACGCCAGCCAGCCTCCACTGATTTTTAGAGAAAGTGGAGGGAGGAGAAGAGACAAAGAGAAACATCCATGTGAGAGAGAAACATTGATTGGTTCCTCATACACAGTGCCTGCACTGGGGCCTGGGATCAAGCCTGCAACCGAGGTATGGGCCCTTGACTAGAATCAAACCTGCGACCCTTCAGTCCACGGACCAAGCTCTAACCACTGAGAAACCTGCTAGGGCAACAGTTCTTGATAATTATTTCTCAAGGAGGATGTCGGCTCAGCCCAACTTTCCAAAGTTCCTCCTCTAATCTTTTTACAACTCCCTCCACCTAAACACATTTTCTGCCTTTCTCAAATTTTCTACCACTTGCTGTCAGATTTGTGGTTGATACCACCTTCGGATTTGATGACTTGCTACAATCCTGGTCATTCACTTGTTTGAGCAATCGACATGCCGTATGAAGCTCTCTGCTCCAGGCAGATTCTGTGTCCTGAGTGCTGGTGTAGGAACAGGACTCAGTGTGTGGAACTGAACCTGAGCTGGGCACCCCTGAGTTCTGATGGGCAGAATTATCATGGTTTGGAGCTCTGGGAAGTGAGACTTTGAGTGCAAAACTGGGCTGCGATGGTCACCCTGGCATTGGCCGCTGACATTCACAAGAGTTCAAGTTCATTTTTAAACTATGATAGTGGATTAATTAAATAGATTTTACACTCAATTTAGTACATAATTATTTTTACTTGTACATGTCTGATAATATTTAAATCAAATTCCATAGATGAAATGCTCTGAAACACAATCTCTTACCAAAAATTGGCTGAGTCCTGGCCAGTTTGGCTCAGTGGTTACAGTGTCAACCCTAGGACGGAAGGGTCATGGGATTGATTCCTGGTCAATAGCATATACCTCAGTTACAGGTTTGATACCCAGCCCCAGGAGGCAGGCAGGCAGGCGCATGAAGGAGGCAGCCAACCCATGTGTCCCTCTTACATCCATGTTTCTCTCTCTCTCTTTCTCTCTCTCTCTCTCTCTCCCTTCCACTCTCTCTAAAACTCAATGGAAAAAATATTCTCAGATAAGGACTTTTAAAAAGTTTGGTGTTTTTTTTAATTGGCTGAAAATTCACATATATTTATCATATAGTTCCTAGGAACCATATATAAATGAAGCAAAAAACATGTGGGCTGGCCTCTAGCCTGAGACCTTCACTTGTGGGAGGCCCCAGGCCCTCACCTGGGATGCCTCAGGGTATGAGCCAAGACTCTTCCCTTGGACCATTATACTGTCTTTCTGCATGTGTCTGCTAAGAAAGGAACTAGACCTTTCCTTTGATATTTTTCTTTTTCATTGTGAATTAATGTAGCAATATTGATTTCTATGAACCAAATGTAAAAAGCATTCTCATTTCTTTACAAACCCATATCGTGTCTTATGTGTATTGTAAGTATTCAATAAATAGTTACCTGGATGACAAAATTCAATGTCAGTAGATCATGGATCTCACCATTAAATTCCCATTCGAAACATAACCCTACCACCGAATGATAAAGAATCACTAATTCACAATAATATAAGGTAATTTTTCTATGGATTGTGGAAACAAATAATGCTTATCTTAAAGTATCTGGTCTCCTGACTCTAAATGCCAGAAGTGAAATAAATACTTTCAGATAATGCGTAGAGGCTACTGGACTCCCAAAGCCTGGGTGCATAAATAGTTTCTTGCTAGAAATCCAATAATATGTATAGAGAATGGAAGGCAAGTCCCAGCTACCTGAATGTCTGGCGTGCCCTCGCATTCCCCTGCCATGACTCGTTTTACAACAGAATGGTGATGTAAATGAGAATCACAGAGCACTTTGCTTGTAGCTCTCCTAAGGAACTTGCCACATTTGATTTTTCATCCATCACACCCTAAACATGCCTCTAAGTTTTGCACAGGCTGTGCCCTTTGCGTAGAAAGCCTGTCTACCCTCAATCTGCTTTGCAAACCTCCAGTCATCATTGTTGCCTCCTCAATGAAATGTTCCCTGGCTCATGCATGAAAAATTAGAGGCATTCTCCTCTGTTCCTCAGCTCTCAGCCTCCAGACTCTACCTATTTCCCCATTTACATACCTCTGCTAGGCCCAATTTCCTGAGACTAAAGTCTAATAACATCATTCTACTCTTTTTAAAAATATATTTTGCTGATTTCAGAGAAGAAAGGAGAGGGAGAGAAAGATAGAAACATCAATGATGAGAGAAAATCATTGATCAGTTGCCTCCCGCAACCCAGGCATGTACCCTGACCAGGAATCAAACCGTGACCTCCTGGTTCATAGGTCAACATTCAACCAATGAGTCAAGCTGGCCGGACTGTAATTCTACTCTTTAAGAAGTTTCCATAGGTACCCATGGCTTCCAAAATAAGGGGGAAATCCTGTGTTATTTTGCTAGGGCTGCCATAACTTAAATCTAAGATCAAAGTGCTGGCAGAGTTGGCTTCTTCTGAGGCCTCTCTTCTTGGCATGTAGACAGCCATCTTCCCCCTGTGTCCTCACATAGTCCCCCCTCTGTGCATGTCTGTGTCCTAATATCTTCTTATAAGGACACCAGCCCTATTAGATTAGGGCCCACCATAAATGACCTCTTTTTAGCTTAATTACATCTTTGAAGGCCCTATCTCCAAATATAATCCCATCCTGAGATATTAGGAGGTAAGTCTTCAATATATGAATTTGGGCGGAGGGGGGGGGGGGACAGGGAGACAATTCAGCCCATAACAATTCCTCATTCAGATTCATTATATGGCTCCAAATCGACATTTTCAGCCCTATCAGCCTTGTCTCTCACCCCGACCCATATTATAAGTAAGCTCCAGCAAAACTATTCTCAGATAATTTTGAAAGAGTCTCACATTTCCTGTCTCAGGACCATTGCTCATTCCTATGGCCAATTCTTATCTCAGAACTGTTCTCATCCTTCCAAGTCCTTCACAAATACTCTAGGCTTTTCTGTTTTCTTAAAGAGACGTGCTCTCCCACTCCTCTTGAGCGGACATCGGATGCTTTGTCCACTCCTGTCCCTACATTCTTTAGCTCCCTGTTGTCTGAGAACAGTGCCTTCTCTACCATTCCACTAGGCCTGGCAGAACTTCCAGACAGAGAAATCCTGGCCACAGATGTGATTATGTGACCCAAGCTCAGCCAATCAGATCTGTCTCTAGGGGACTTACTCCTGGGTGGAAACACATCAGACAGAGATGGTTGAAGCTGCATCCTTTGATCCCAGCACACTTAATGGTACCTGAGTTCCTTCTCTTGCCACTGCCACCACTGTTCTGGTCCCTGTCATTCTCAAAACATAGGTTAAGCTCCTGTTATTTTTTCCTATTCAGTGAGTTAACCAGAATCCTTCTAGTAAACCCATTGTTTTTCTTTCTGAAGTTAGACAGTGTTCCTTTCATGTGCCAGCCAGTATCTTTGTACTATGCTTGTTCATGTAACACACTCATTTCTGCCTCATATGAAAGTGTCCTCAGTTTCCCACATTTCTTTGTCCCCTTGCTTGTCTCTGCATTCAAGCAGCTAATCAATTCTGTTTTCATGGCCTTAGTGGGATGTGATAGAGCAGAAAGAGAGAGGAAAAGAAGTTTCCTAATGTAACAAAAATGGACCCCAGTATAAATAAAAGATTTGGAAGTAAACATTATTTATGGTAGTAGAACTCCCTACCCACCCCCACTTGCCCAGATCAGAGAATTCTCAGGGCCAGAAGTAAGAAGGAAGATGGAGGTCAAGTGTGGGGAATCACCTGTCCATTGGTCCTCGAGGGAGGAGGCATTTTATTCTGTGCCCTATCTAGAACCCTGTTCTAGAGGTAGTAAGAACCCATAAAGAAGATTATATTACAGAGTGTTGCTATAACAACAACAAAACAAAAAAAAACACATAGACTGAATGGCTTCTAAGTAACAGAAATATATCACTCACAGTTCTGGAGGGTGCAAGTCCAAGATCAAAGTGCTGGCACAAGGGAGCACCCATATGATTGTCAGCTGATTTCTCAACAGAAACTATGCAGGCCAGACGGGAGTGGCAAAAAAATCTACAAAGTGATGAATAGCAAGAACATACAACCAAGATTACTCTACCCAGCAAAGCTATCATTCAGAATTGAAGGGCAGATAAAGAGCTTCACAGATAAGAAAAAGCTAAAGGAGTTCATCACCACCAAACCAGTATCATATGAAATGCTGAAAGGTATTATTTAAGAAGAGGAAGAAAAAAGTAAAGATAAAAATTATGAACAACAAATACATATCTATCAAGTGAACCTAAAAATCAAGTGAATAAAAAACCTGAGGAACAGAATAAACTGGTGAATATAATAGAATCAGGGGCATAGAAAGGGAGTGGACTGATAATTCTCAGGGGGAAAGGGGTATGGGGGCGTGCAGGAAGAGACTGGACAAAAGTCGTACACCTATGGATGAGGACAGTGGGGGGAGGTAAGGGCAGAAGGTGGGGTGGGAACCGGGTGGAGGGGAGCTATGGGTGGGGGGGGGAGAAACAATTATAATAATCTGAATAAAGATTTATTTTTAAAAATATGAATAAATAAATAAAAAGCAAAAAAAAAAAAGTGCCAGCACATTTGATGTCTGGTGAAGGCCCAACTTCCTGGTTCACAGATAAGGTCTTTACTAGTACACTATGTCATCACATGGTGCAAGGGGTGAGGGAACTCTATGGGCTCTTCTTTACAAGGGCACTAATCCTATTCATTAGGCCTCCACCCTCATAACCTAATCACCTCCCAGAGGTCCTACCTCCTAATGTCGTCATCACCTTGGAAGGTAGGTAATGAATTTGGGGGGAACCAAGTATTTGGACCATAGCAGTATTTTTAAGCATGCTGGGAAGAGGCACACTGATGACCATGCAATCCAGAAAGGTCTAGAAGTAGCAAGACAATTATAAAGTCCTAAAGGACCATGCAGAGCAAATGAGCATATCCCTTGGCTACCTGCATGAACCGGTAATGCAGAACCACAGGGGCTGTGGATGTGTGGGCAAATAGAGCTAGCTGACAGATGATACTGAGGACCATAAAGGCACTCCCTCCAGATGCCCTACAATTACGTAAGCTCTGAGAATTAGTCATGACCCAAAAAATGGTGGGGACCCCCACTGAGCTTATTCCAACCTGGTAAAAATAAACTAAAAACAGAAATTGAGTTGTTAAAGAGAAATAAGAAAAAAAATTGTTCTTTCTTTCCTGAGTTGAATACTAAGACTTATACCCCCGACTCACTTATTTCTGTACTGGTCTTATCCTTCCTGCTAGACTACAGCAGAGCAAGCATGTAGCTTTCTTAACTTTGTATCCCCTGCAACTGCTGTCTCAGTGATTTATGCAAAGTCAAAACTCAGAAAGTATGTTTTTAAGTTGAACTGAATTGAATCAAGTACAGATTGAGACATGTACAGCAAGCAGTGTTGGATGACCAATGACAATGAAACAATTATTCTTGATTTATGGGAAGTGCCCTGAACATTTTTCATGTTTTCATAGAAAATGAAAGAGTTGCATCAGTGGTCTGGCAACATTAATGGAATTTGCTTCTCTGGCATAGAGAAGGTTGTTTGCCCCCAGTGACTAGAAGGAGTTGGCAGTGTCTCTCATGGTCAGAAAGTGCTTGCAGTTTTGCAAAATTGAACCACAGAATTGAAGAAGTGGAAGAGATGTTAACCAAATGAACCAACACCCTCACTTTTAAGTGGGGAAAAAACTGAAGCCTGGATATATGTGGCATTTTACCCAAAGTAACAGTCAATGAGAGAGTCAGAATCTGCCCCTCTCTCTCCCTATTTTCCCCATCCAACTGACATTCCATGACCTGCCCCTTCAACTAATCTCTTAGACATCCTCAACTCTCTTGTTCCATGGTCTTCATTGTCTACTCTCCCAACAACCTGGAAAAACCTCAACTTGGCTCAAGCCAAGACTTCTGAGTTATTTGCACACCTGGGCTGCTGAGCTCTGCTTGAGAATCTCAGACGACTTCACAGATTGGTGCCACCATGAATTCATGGTGGCCAGACTACTGGACCCTCGATGCTGTCAGCCACTTATAAATTCTTCTCTGACCCACTTTCTCAGTCTCCACTCTAGTTATGTGACAATTTTTCTACTTCCCTCCAACTTCTGACCTCTCACTACATCTCCCCTGTACACTCAATCTTACTGAAATGAATTTCTCAGAGTCCTTAAACCCCCACCACTGAATCTATGTGTGCACCTACATCTCAAGCCAATCCCTATACCTGTGTGCTGAATTTCACGTCCTCTCAACTCAGTCTTTGCTTTGTCCCTTCTCTGTTCCCCCTTTCACTTCTTCTGAACTATTGTCATCAGTAGGTGAGTAGATGCACACAGTTTGTTCCTGTATTTAAAATCAAACATTTCCCCAGCCCCTTTTCCCATGTCCTCTTCCCACAACCCCCTTACTTCTCTCTTTTCCAGTTCTCTATACTCACTATATTCATTTCCCACTACAGTCGGGCTGTTGCCTCTAATCAATAACAATTGACCTCACCAGGGACCTCATTGCTGTTAAGTTCAATCGAGTATGTCAGTCTTATCCCTACTAGACAGCATTCATCCTGTTCAGCAGTCTTCGTCTTCTGGAAACATCCTCTGGATTTCTGTGATGACACAGTCCTCTGATTTTTCTCAGACTTATCTAGCCACATCCTGACAGTCTCTTTGTCAAGCTACTGCTCCTATGTCCATTCCTAGCACCCTTTCGGGTTGCTAGGCTATCTTCTCTGGTCACCCTAAATACTATCCACTGGGCAATTTTATCTACTTCCTTGACTCCAGTTGCAATCTAGGTTCAGAACTCCCAAATCTGTATTTGCCAGTGCAGACTGGACCTGAGCACTAGATCCATAATGCAATTAGACATCTCCAACTCAGCATGTTTAAAACTAGACTGCCAGACCAGCCAGTGTGGCTCAGTGGTTGAGTGTCAACCTATAAACCAGGAGGTCATGGTTCCATTCCTGGTCAGGGCACATGCCTGGGTTGCAGGCTTGATCCACAGTAGGGGGCATGCAGGAGACAGCCGATCAATGATTCTCTCTCATCATTGATGTTTCTATCTCTCCCTTCCTCTCTGAAATCAATAAAAATACATTTTTAAAAAAAAAGAAAAACTAGACTCCTTATCTTTGTCCTCCCCACCCCCCAAAAAAAACCTCCCTTTTCCTCCCAGTGAAAGGAAATGCCATCCCAGTGTAAGGCAATGCCATCCACCCAGTCATCATCCTCAATTCCTCCTCCCTCACAACTCCCAAATTCAATTACTGAATACTTTCAAGTCCAGTCTTTCAACATTCCTGAAATAAGCCTACCTCTTAAGAGAAAAATGTAGGGAAGCAGTTAAACTCCCTGCCAGATGATGTGGGTTCAAATCCCAGATCTACCATTTGATGATGCAAGTAACTTAGGCTCACTATAGTTTCTTCATTTATAAAATGTGGGGGAGTAATAATGGACCTTCTTCATGGGGATGTTATGAAGATTAAATGAGATGGTGCATGAAAGCACTTGAAAGAGTATTTGGCACAAGACAGGTATTGGCTGTCATCATAGTCCTCACTCTTTCTGTCCAGAGCCAGCCATGTCATGCTGTCTCTTCCCAGGCTCATGCTAATGTTCTTTCCTGTGTAGGAGCTATTCCTCCCCCCCAAATACCATCAAAAGGATCTTATGAAACAAAATTTGAACAGGTCACTTCCCTACTCAAAATTCATAGTAACTTTCCATTGATCTTAAAATAAATTTCAAATTTCTGAACATGGCTTACAGGTCCTGCATGATCTGGCTGGGAACATTCCTTCCTTCCCTCCACCTCAAACCCTTACCTACATGGTTCAAGTTTCAGCTTAAACATCCTTTAGAAAGACAGGCTCTCTCCTCCCAAATCTAAGAATTCCCTATCCTCTTGCCTGTAAAACTTGCCACTGGAACAATCATTAAATTTTTTGTGTGGACATTTTAATGAACTTCCCTCCATGTAGCTTCAAGCTACCAGGACACAGGCCCCACCAACACCCTTCATCTTCTCCTCAGCTCTTCTGCTGAAGACCTTGGCCTTCACAATGACAGGCTGCTTCGGGAGCTTTCCCTTCCCCAGAACGATCACACCACCTCAATGATAGGAGCAGCTCCCGTCTTGCTCTTGGCAGCATTTACCCGTGTCTGCTCACTGACCACGGTCCACAGTTTATCAAGGTTGACAGTTGGGCAGAAGCTCTGATTCCCCTTTAGGTGGTAATGCCTCACACCAACTTTCCCAAAGTAACCTGGGTGACATTTGTCGAAGTTGATCCTGTGATGATGCAAGACACCAACATTACCACGCCCCCCAGGTGCTTCCTGTGCTTGCTGATACGGCTGTGGCCATAGCTCACATGGCTCCTAAGTTTTCAGGTCTTCCACAGTCTGGATGGTATATCGGTGGCCGAGCTGCAAGAGCCCAATCATTAAATTTTTTTATGTTTCTTGCTGCAGATCATGAGCTCTACTATCTTTTACATTTATTGGTTTATTATCATTACTAGTGGCCTGGTGCACAAAATTCATGCACATTAAAAGGGGCTTAATTAGAGGAAATATTTTAATATTGCTATTTGCCTGTTATAATAGAAGTGTCAGAGATGAAAGAAAATTAGTAAAGTGTATATGAAAATCTTCCTCCTGTCAAGAGTCTGGGATGCACTGGGGGACCCAGAGTCAAGTCCCCACCAACCCACATGCACCTCAAAATCACACAAGACCCAGACCCAGCCGCCTCCCCCCGATTGGGCTAGATACAGACCCAGCCAGTCCCATCCTTGTCAAGCTCCACCAGGCAGGGGACACAGCCTCAGGTCCCCTGGCCCAGAACTGGGGCAGGGGCCATGGCCTGAGGTCCCTCAGCCTGGCACTGGGGTGGGGGGAGTAGCCTGAGGTCCCCTGGCCTAGCACCCAGGTAAAGGTGCACCTTGAGGTCCCCCATCAAGCCCCACTGGGCGGGGGGCACAGCCTCAGGTCCCCAGGCCTGTTGCCGGGGTGGGGGCATGGCCTGAGGTCCCCGTCAAGCCCTGCCAGGTGTGGGGTGTGGCCTGAGGTCCTCTGTCAAGCCCCATGGGGGCAGGGCAGGGGCGCAGCCTCAGGTCCCTGCTTATTGCTCATTAAGTCTTGTTATGGGAACTCAGCCTCTGCTGTTGGTGCAGCCATCTTATGTTATGGAAACCCCGCCTCCTCTCTGGGCACAGCCATCTTGTGTTATGGAAACCCTCGCCTCCACTGTGGGTGCCGCCATCTTTATGGTGGAGTGATGGTCAATTTGCATATTCCCTCTTTATTATATAGGATTATTACTAGAGGCCCAGTGCACAAATTAGTGCACCGGTGGGGGTCCCTCAGCCTGGCCAGCTATTGGAGCCGATCTGGGCAGTTTCACCCAGTCCCAATTAGGGCAAATGGGGGCTGGCTGGGGAGGGACCGCGGGAGGGCTACAAGGCATGTCCAGCTCTCTCTCCCAGTCCCAATCAGCCAGACCCCAACAGCAAGCTAACCTACCAGTTGGAGCGTCTAACCCCCCCCCCTGTGGTCAATGCGTGTCATAGCAACTGGTCGATTGGTCAACCGATCAGTCGGACACAGCATATTACGCTTTTATTATATAGGATTGCATCCACCCTAGATTATGAAGTCTGGGAGAAGGGACTTCATTTGGTTCACTGCTTAGATCCCAAGAACTAGAAGAGTATCTGGTATATAGACTGTGCTCAATAAATATTTGCTGAATAAGTTAGATGATGTCTAGGCCATCATTTTCTCAACACACTTGTCAGGTTTTTAGGCAGCAGACTATATTGCAATTCATTTTGGAAATTGAACACCCAGCAAATCTTCTTAAAATAATATATAATCAGTCCTTGTTCAGAAACCTCACCTTGAGAAATCTTGTAAGATCTTCTCAGATGACTTCTACACACTCCATCATCTCTACCATAATACATCTTTAAGGAATTGGCTCAAGAGACCCTTAACCTTGAAGAAACCTTAGTTCTTCTTTTTATGGAAAGATTTTTACATTAGAAAAGCCTATGGGCTACGTAACATGAAATAATGACCTTAATCATACTTGACAACCCTTTCTACTTAAAATTATTTATGAGATTCAGGTATGTAGTAAATTAATGACAGATTTCACTTTAAATGGTCCTTCTAACGCTTTTGCTACAATGACTTGCAATATGTAGTAGCCTTTGTTGGTTTTAGGAAGTAGAAAGCTAGTTTCTTTCATTTTAGAGTGTTCTTTTTAAATATCTTTCCTTAGGATAAACAAAAGAGATTCAAAAGGGGCATGTGTCACTAATTATTGTGAGTAAGCATTTATTTTTTTCATATTAATGTTTGGGCATTTTTTGGTCACCCAACCCTGTTCTCTTATTCTCTCCCCCTCTTTACTCTCCCTTTTCTTGAGGGAAAAGAAAAGGGACAGATTCTAAAAAAAGTATATAATATATACATATACACATCCATGGGGGAAAGGGAGCTCACAATATGTGGAGAAAGAAGAGTCTACATATATGCATACATATTCTATTAATATATATGCATGATATGTATGGTTTGTACATATATGTGTGTATATACATAAATATTTATGATAACCCAATATGTTTATTAATTTCCAACGTCATCTTCATAAACGGGTAAAATTTCCATAGGTGCATATGATTATATGACTGTGTATATGTACACAAATACATATTCATAATATGATACATATGTATGTTACCTAACACATACATGCAATATATACATATATAAATAACACATATATTGGTATATATGTCCTATATGTGTGAATGCATATATATAGGGTGGGGCAAAAATAGGTTTACAGTTTACAGAAAAATAATACAATAATTAATAAAAATACAAGAATAAACTCTGTGTTTTGCGTACTCACAAGTGTAAACCTACTTTTGTCCTACCCTGTAAATACACAGGTATGCATATGAATACTAGTATATGTGTGCATATATAAATGTATGTGTCTATATATAATGTAAGTGTATATTACATATGTATATACATATACCTAATGTGAATATGTGTTCATATGAATTTATGGAAATTTTACCCATTTATGATATTAATAATCATGTTGGAATGTACTAAGTAATGATAATAATAAACATGTTGAGATTTACTAAGTCCCTTACAAAACTACACCACCATACATATTACTTTGAATATTTTGTTTGTTTGAATTTTTAATGCTTAGTAATCCCCAACTTTTGGGAAAATGTTGGTAACTTGTTTGATCTAAATTTGACACATTTCCTTTCTTCCAAAAGCTGTCATCTGAAGCCAAAGTAAATAAATGCACTCTAGATTTGGGGAAAATTCCTTAGATTACCTGGAAAACCTGCTGACACCTGAGAATGTTACAAAGGCCCAGATGTCTTCATGAAAGCCATCTCGTGCTTTTTACGTTGTAAACGGCCCACTTGTCCAGGACAGGTCGCCTTACAGCCACCATGCTGTCATTGTCCCTGAGAACAAGCCATACTTCCAGAAGCAGTTCTGACTTACTCCTGTTGCTAGAAGCCAGACATCTTATCCTCCCACTTCCTGATGCCTGAGGACAGCTTTCCCTCTGTACCTGCTGCTTTAAAAGGTTCATCCCCTACCTTGGCTGGTTCAATCTCTGGCCCCTGTGGGGGTCCATGCAGGAGGCAACTCATGGATGTGTCTCTCTTGTGATGTTTCTCTCTTCCCCACCTCCCTTCGTCCCTACCTTTTTCTGTCTGAAAATCAAGGGAAAAAACATCCTCTGTGAGGATTATAACAGAAAAAAGGTACATCCTGCTGACAGTCCCACTACACAGCAGGGAGGTGGACTACCCAGTGTTTCTGTGAACCAGCCCTGAATTTCCACCAAGTTTTATTATTAACTAGAGTCCCAGTGCACAAAAATTCATGCACTCGGGGCAGGGGGATCCCTCAGCCCGGCCTGTGCCCTCCTGCAGTCCGGAACCACTCAGGGGATGTCCACCTGCCAGCTTAGGCCCGATGCTCTGGGGGATTGGGCCTAAGATGGCAGTCAGACATTCCTCTGGCAGCCTGGGAGCCCTCAGGGGATGTCCAACTGGCGGCTTAGGCCCTCTGGAGAGGGCCTAAGCCGCCAGTTGGACATCCCCAGCACTGCAGAGGTGGGAGAGGCTCCTGCCACTGCTGCTGCACTTGCCAGCCATCAGCCCAGCTTGTGGCTGAGCAGAGCTCCCCCTGTGGGAGCACACTGACCACCAGGGGGCAGCTCCTGCATTGAGCATCTGCCCCCTGGTGGTCAGTGCGCATCATAGCGACTGGTTGCTCCTGATCGTTCAGCCGTTAGGGTCAATTTGCACATTACTCTTTATTATATAGGATTAGCTATGCAATTCTGGGCACATCACTTGCCTTCTCTGAGCCTTGGTTCTCTATGTCAGCTAAGGAGTTTGGACTCAATTACCTTTAAAGTTCTTTTTAGGTCTACCCATTCTATTCTTTCTAAGTTCCATTAGTAAAGATGGAAACCCAACTGTCATTCTAGTCTCCAATCTATGTAGTAAAAATGTTTGACCAGTTTAATTAAAGTTAAGTATCTTTTGTGCCGAATATAGAATTAGGACGTTGGGAGATGCTAACAGATTCAACAGTAGTCAGTACTATGAAAAAAAGATCTTGATGCTTACTCTCCCTCTACTAATGAAATCTTAAATGGAAAATATTACAGA
This sequence comes from Corynorhinus townsendii, assembly GCA_026230045.1. Classification (NCBI taxonomy): domain Eukaryota; kingdom Metazoa; phylum Chordata; class Mammalia; order Chiroptera; family Vespertilionidae; genus Corynorhinus; species Corynorhinus townsendii. Next base: position 137,797,834 of record JAPDVU010000004.1, read on the forward strand.
ATAGTTTAACCTCACTTTAAGAGTTTCGGAAGCAACAGAAATTACTGTAACCTGGCATTCCTGGCACACTGTCCTATTGTGAGGGCGCGCATACAAAAATGTCAGGGAGAGACTGGGTGGGGTGGATTATGGAAGACTCAGTTCTGCATTTATATATTTATATTTTACGTGCTAAACTGTTGGGTCCCTGAAAATGGCACCAGGTGTTAGACTGGTGGAGTCAGACAGGACCTTGGTTCAACCTCAGTACTTGAGAATTCAGAGCCAAGACTCAAACTATAAGAGAAAGTTTATTTTGAAAGTCACAGAGAGAGAAGAAGTGAGCTGTAGAAGGAATGGGCTCAGGAAACAAGTTACAGAGGCCAAAGAAAGGCCTTTGGAGCTTGGGAGAGAGGAAGGTAAAGGTAATGTGCCTGGGGGGAAGGAAGAGGGGAGGAGAAAGGTGTGGGCTTTTAAGGGAGAATCTCAATAAAATATTCATCAGCTTTCCAGATGTCCTTTTAGGGTCATGGTCTCCACTGATTGGCTGGAGACAGGGCAGGGGGTCAGCCATGGCCATGGTGTCACTTGTCTGGTTTTGCTGCTTTTCTGGGCTTGGAGCTGAAATACAACTGAGGTCTAGATGTATTCCGTGCAGGTCAGAACCTCATTGTCGAGGGGGCTTAATGCTTAAGGGCCCCTTGTTTGTTTCACCTCTAAGGGAGTATGACCCCCATGACTAGCAACATGCCAGGGGAGAAAAGGTTAGGGGAGGGTCTGAACCACATGACCAGCAATTTAAAAGGTCAGGGAATCTAAACCGCATGACCAGCAATAAGCCAGGGAGGAATGGTTACCCTGGGGGCAAGGTCCTTGTTTTCTTCCTTGTTAGGCACTCGGGGCTCTCTGCCCTGGTGACCTTCCTTCTGTTCCTGACCCATCATCCCTGCTCTACTCAGAACTTTCTAACTGCCTCCCACAAAACCATGTGCTATCTTTGAATGTGGGAGAAAAGAGAAATAAAACTAATGAAATAATAAGTAAAAATTAATGATAAATGAAACTAATTACCAGAATGACTTTTGATCAAGTTGCTACAGGGTTTATATAGCTCGAGTGAGCGCTGCCTCCTGCCATCCTGTGACTCTTCTCCACTGTCCACCGGGGAAAAAAAAGGTCTTAAAGTGAGATCTAATTAAATGAAGGCGCTCGGGCTTGTCTCACTCTGCCAGGAAGTGTCTCCTCCACCTTCGTTTTCGTGGACTCTTGGATCTCCACACAGTGAGTTGAGGAAACAACTATCCCCTTACCAAGGTGGGAAACAAGACAGGAGTTCTTGCCTAGGAAAAGACCAGTTAGCAAGACAGACAAAGCATCATCAAAACCCACTGAGTAGTCTTTCAAAGAAAGCCTTAAACAGATTTGCTCTCTGCTACATCATTTTGCTGATTTTAATTAATTATTGGCAATTTGGTTTGCCACTAACTCTACTGAAAAGGGAGGTGCAGAAGGAACTTACCCAAGTTAACATTGCTAATATGTCTATTACCAGGTCTAGGAGAAAAACTCGTTATCCCCAATATCTGTTTTACCCACTTCCTGTACCAGGGCTTAGTTTGTGGACCTAATCCAGACTGCCACTGGTTCTTATAAATAAAGTTTTACTGGAACACAGTCACAAACATTCATATATCTATTGTCTGTGGCTGCTTTCACACTGCAACAGCGGAGTAAAGTAGTTGAGACAGAGACCACGTGGCTCATATAAATATAAAAAATATAAATCTGGCTCTTTACAGAAAGTTTGCCAACCCTATTCTATAATAATAGAACACGCAATGTTAAGCTAGGTACGCAGCTGCCTGGAAAAGAGACTTCATTTCTCCACCTCCCTGTGGCTGGTAAGACATAAGTGGAAGTTGGGCACCACTTCACATTGGGCCATGAGATAAGCTGAGCACAGAGGCCACGCACAGTCATGCCATGGAGTGGGGAGGGCCTGGTCCTGATGCCATGGACACTCGGCCCAGATTTCCAGATAAGAGAGAATTAAATTCTTAGTTTGTGTTTTTTGTCTCTCACCACTAAATCTAATCCTAATATATTAGGCATGTCGGTTTATTTCAGAGAGGAAGGGAGAGGGAGAGAGAGAGAAACATCAATGATGACAGAGAATCATGGATTGGCTGCCTCCTGCCCACCCGCTACTGGGGATCAAGCCCACAACCCCGGCCTCTGACCGGAATCTAACCTGGGACCCCCCAGTCCGCAGGCCAATGCTCTCTCCACTGAGCCAGACCTGCCAGGACAGCCTATGGAGAGCGGATGTGATCCTTGTTTGTATCTAAAACTTTAGTTTTACAACCTATAATTTCTTACTTTATCATCCTCATCCTTAAATGGATGAGGACAGGATGTTACTTCTCATAATTATAATAATTATTAAACAAAGTTGTGAAGCCCTAAGTAATTGCAATGTCAAAAGTAAAATTGAGCGCTTTTCTAACTTGTCATCACAAATTAATAGGCATTTGGGCAGGGCAGGGGGTGGGGGGTGGAGGGTGGGGGTGGGAGTTGGTGCTTAGGAACATATTGGCTACAATTGGACCTTCCCTCTTGCTGTTATTTTTAATTTTTTTTGCCTTCGTCGTTAAGTGGTAAAACCCATCCATCGCAACAGGCAAGAAACCTGTCCCTGGTATCACAGCAGGTGTGGAGCACATGTTTGCACAAAATGCCGTTTTATTAATTTAATTAGCACCTGGGATCCCAGGCTGGTGACGCCAGACCTAGAAGCTGAAGCCTAAAAGCTACAAAATCTGCCTTCCCCACAGTAAACCTCTCCCTGGTCTCATTCTCCCCCAGCTTCTTCATTCCTGCTGTCACCTATTCGCTTTACCAGTCTCTCTCTTTGGTTAAAAAAAAAAAAAAAAAAGTGAAAATACAAGCCTTTCTAGAAATGTGGCAGTTTATCCAAATATTTTGTTTTTATTGGATGAGAAAATGTTTGAGAATTAGAGAACAAACACTAAGTAATATAATTGCTTAATGCAGAATGATAGAATCTAGGATAATGAAAGCTACTATTAAAATCACTTAGCCTCAGCTCCTCAGTCTCTGGAAAAGAAAACGGAGGCCCAGAAAAGTGAGGTGTTTTATCCGAAATTGTAGAAAAATCTGGACTAGAAAACAAATCCTTGACTTCTAAGCCAAGAAATAGGACATGGAGCTGATCCACCCAAGGGCAATTGGAAAGGTCTATCAATTTAGCAATTTTGTGAATGCAAGAATTTGAATCATGCATTCTGCCAGGAAATCACTCCAAGTGAAGCATCCATCTTATATAAAAACTGCTGTTTGGAATTTTAACCCTGCTATTTGACTTCTGTAAATGCTTGCTTGCTTAAATAATAAGGAAAATAAGACTACTCCCACTTCGGAGAGGCCATTAAACCTTCCCTGGACGAAATTATCAGTGCTGGCACCAGGCCAAGCCTTTGGTTGAGGTCTCAAGGCCCCAGCACATAGGGGCTCTTTAAGAATTTGCAAAGGGGGCCAGAAACACCCCATATTTGGGAGACAAAGAAGGTAAAAACATATAAATAGGGAAAATTCCTCCATGTTGGGGCCCAGAATTGGAGAGACATTTTCCTCTAGACCCACGCATAATAAATGTAACTCGCATCTCTCTAAGTATTGCTTGGTTCTTCTCCGGTCCTCTGTAACACAGGCACCAGCCCATCACCACATGTGGCTTTGTTATTCTCATCATGCAAATGAGTCCTCAGTAACAACTATAACATGATTTTTAAATTTATTTTTATTGTGAAAAATTGCTCCTTCATTTGAAGTAATAGAAAATCAGTTCATGCCCTAACTGGTTTGGCTCAGTGAATAAAGCAAATAAAGCATCAGCCTGTAGACTGAAGGGTCCCGGGTTCAATTCCAATAAAGGGCACGTACCTCAGTTGCAGGCTCCTCCCTGCCCTGCTTCCTGGTCAGGGTTCCTGCAGGAGCAACTAATCAATGTGTTTCTCTCACATCGATTTTTCTCTCTGTTTTTCCCTCTCTCTCCCACTCTCTCTGAAAATCAATGGAAAAATATCCTCAGGTGAGGATTTAAAAAAAGAAGGAAGTCAGTTCAAACTGACTCAGGCCAAAAATAGGGAAAAAATTATCCTATATAATAAAAGCCTAATATGCAAATTGTCCCCCCAACAGGGAGTTCTACTGGAAGTTTGACCCAGGGCGGGGCCAGCCGGCCAACTGCCTGCAGCCCCTCCCCCCCGGCTGGCCCCGCCCAGGCCAGTGGCAGCAGGCAGCTGGGGCAGGGAGGCCCCGGCTGGTAGCTGGCAGCTGCTAGCGACCCTACCCGTGCACAAATTTTGTGCACTGGGCCTCTAGTAGCTTATCATTGAAAAGTATTTAAAAAGTCTCTGATAGCATAGCTTCAGACAAGGCTAGATTTTGATGTTAAATGACGTCATTAAGAATCTGTATCGCCCTGACTGGGTGACTCAATTGGTTGTCCCATATTGAACAGTTGTGGGTTTGATTCCTGGTCAGGGTACATATCTAGGTTGCAGGTTTGATCCCAGTTCAGGACGCCTGCAGAGGCAACTGATCAATGTTTCTTACACCTATGTTTTCTCTCTTCCTTCCTCTCTTTCTAAAATATCAATAAACATATCCTTGAGTGAGGGTTTTTTTTTTAAGTTTAGAAAAAACATAGGAGAAAATTTGCAGGACCTAGAGCTAGGTGAGGATTCTTAACACCAAAAGCATGATGCATAAGAGGAAAGAAGATAAATTGTACATCATGGTAATGAAAACCTTTGCTCTGCGGAAAACCAGATTAAGAGGATAAAAAGGCAAGTAGCCTAGAATCTAGTGTAGTAGGAATACAGGCAACAAGAATCATGTCTATTGTTGAGGCCCAAGCAAAATACTATGAGAATGCAAAGAAGAAAGTGATTAATTTCAGCCAAGGGAATCTGGGAAGTCGGAGAGGTGATAACTGAATTGGGATTTGAAAGACAAGTAGGATTGCAACATTTGGTCCCAAGAGTAAGAACATCCAAGGCAGAATTAGCAAAAGCTCCAAGACAGGAAAATGCAAGAATGTTTATACAATGAGTAGCCCATTGCAGATTTCAGTGGATGGGAGGAGAGGGGAGGAAGTGAGCTTGGAAAGGTGGGCTGAGGACAAATTGTGCAACTTGAGTGCAGTGCATGGCCATAGCCCTGCTCCCAAATAGCTTACAACTAGAAAATGTTAAGTATGATAAGAGTTACCAAGAACCCTTGCAGGTGTGAACTCTGGGCATCCAGAAGAATGGGATCATTTGACCAGGGGCTATCATGCCAGATGCCCATCTGCTTGGGAAAGGGGGCAGGCAGGGGGGAGGGGAGGGGTGGTGCTGCCTCTCTTTTGCCCGCTGTCTTAGGAACAGGCTGCAATACCTGTCTGCCTTTTTTCCCCATGGGAGTGTCTTTCTGGCTTCTTCCCACACTTTCAGACGGAGGGCAGCACTGAGAAAAGCTCACCTGGAGCACTTCCTGTGGGATTGGTCCTGCTCTGTGCAAGGTAAGAGCCACGCCTACTTCCTGTGTCTAACCAAGTGTAGCATTTCAGCTGCAGGGGGGGAAAGTAGGTCAGTTAGCAAGAGGTAAATTCTTTTTTTTTTTCTTCTTTTTTTTTTCCTGTTTTTAAATCCTCACCCTTGGATGTTTTCCCATTGATTTTTAGAGAGTGGAAGAGAGGGGGAGAGACAGAAAGAGATATACAATGATTGGTTGCCTCCCACACTTGGTTGCCTCCCACATGTCCCCCCACCAGGGCCCAGATCTAGCCTGCAACAGATGTACTAGTACGTGCCCTTGACTGGAATCGGAACCGGGACCCTTGCAGTCCTAGGGCCAATGCTCTATCTACTGAGCCAAACTGGCTAGGGTGCAAATGGTAAATGCTTTATTTTTCAAAATTGTGGATATGCTAGGATTTTTTTTTTAAATCACTTTATTTTGACAATCAGAGTTTTACCTCCATTCTTGAAATCTACTCACCTACAGGAAAATATGTGTCTGGGGTGCAAAGAAAATTTTATTCCAAGTGACCTTGTTGGTATGTTCAGAATATAAGTCCTTTTGCACTATCCATATAGCATTTCCTAATTTAAAGGCAATTAAGTCAGCAATCTTCCAACAACTAGGGAACTGGATTGCTGGATATTAACCTAGTTCTAATCCTGGATTAGAAGGTTAGAGTTTTGGAAGGAAGGAGGTAGGGAAAAAGAAAAGTATCTCGGACAGAAGAGTGGAAAACGTGGTCTGGCTTCCAAATGGGAGGAAAGATTGAGTGTTTGTTTTGAACATTTAGTTGCTGATTTCCTACCTGTCTTGTATCTCTTGCTCCCCTACAAGGTTATTGGGGCCAGGGGTTGTAATTCTTGTTCCCATCATGGTATTTCCCACTTAACGGCTAAAGCTCACAAAAGCGCACTTGAACGCTGATGGCATCCATAAGAAAGTCAAAATCCGATCAATGGCCTTGTCACCATTGAGATGAAGCAGTGGTTGTTGACATTGACCTAAGTTTCTGGGACATTATCAGCAAAAATAAAATGTAGCTCTCACTGTCCAATGAGAACTTGGTTTCTGAACTCTTGCCAGGAGAGCTAGCCAGGTGCTCCCTACCCAGGTTCCAAGTCTAAATTAAATACATGTTCTTAAAAAACAGTCAGGAAAATTATGCAAATCCAAAAGAGGTCTCTTCACTTGCCATTCCACAGAAAAACATAATGAGAGGAGAGTAATGTCATTTCTTCCTTAAAACTGTAGTGTGATATCCTTTGGGGTTATTAATTGTGCATCGAGAACTCCAGCATGCAGGCTCCTTTTGCATCTTTTCTTTTTCTTTTTTACCCCCAAAGTGAATCTTGAGTCAAAAAGCAACTGACCTTACAGACAAAAAAACAAAAAACAAAACAACAACAACAACAAAAAAACCAAGCTCAAAGGTCATTGAAATTTCTTAAATTCTCTGTTCACATTATCTGAATACTATAGCTGTTCTTTCAAATATATCATATAAACAAAAGGTGTTGATGGGCTATAAAGTTTTTCTTGGCACAAATGTAGTATGACCTGGAAAACACACTTCATTATTCATGACTAGAATGTCCTCTCCAATGTATGCCAATAAAAACTTGGAATAATCCAAGATATACTTTATACATATTACATTACATACAAGAAGAATGGCTCAAAAAATTAAACCCCATTTTTTGGCAATCAAGAAAGAAACTTCAGGGTGAGAGGGAATTTCTCAGAGCATTTGGCCAAGTTCATGCAAAAACATCAGGACACTGAGAGGGTAGAGAAGAGGCTGAAGCAATTTCATAGAGAAGATGAACGGGATCAGGGAGCTGGTAAATGATTCCGTTTTCTTCAGGGAAAGAAAAATGAAAGAGGACATTCCCAACAAAGGACATGACCAGGCGCCCCCAGTCCAGGGAGATCCACCTAGTTGTCAAATGTGGTTGTAGCATAAAGTCTGAGAATGGAAACTGGGAAGGGAGATGGAGGTCATGCTGTGAAGATTATTAAATGACTTCCTATGGAATGTGAACCCATTGAAAGTTTTCCATAGGAGAGCTATGCAATGATGGTAATATACTAAATGCTTTCTACGTGTCAAATATCCAACACCTTGAAGAGTTCTAACTCCTTTCTTAAAGCCAACCTGTAAAGGGTGTACTATTCCCATATAACAGGTGAAGAGATCGAGGCACAGACCCATGAAATAACTTGTACAAGGCCTCATTTTTGATGGAGCCAAGATTTAAACCTAGAACCTCTAGTCCAGAGCCTATGCTGTCTTGCTTCTTGAGGCAGTATTATGTGTTTTAGAAAGATAATTCCCTGGCTGTGTGAGTGTGAGTTAGAGGAAAGGCTGGAGGCCGGGAGACCAGCCAAGAGGCCATTGCAGCAGGCCAAGTGAACACTAGTCCAGGGAGGCCTTTGATAGGGCTTCATGAACAGATGGATATGGAGGAGAGGGTAAAAAATACCCAAGGCGTCTAACTTGAATGATTGAGTGGATGGAGCTGCCAATATCAGAGACAAAAAACGAAGGACAAGATATAGGATGGGTCAGTTGGAAAAGAAAGAATAGTGGGCTTTGTTTGAGGCCAAATGATTTGAAATACGAAGGATGTTCATGTGGAGGGGCCTACAAACTGGTAGAAATCAGATCTGGATTGTGGGAGGGGTAGAGGCTGAAGACAGAGATGGAGGTGGATACTCTTGAAAATTGTGAAGCTTTAGCTTCAGAGCTGCTCCCATGAGGCAGCCCTTCTAAGCCCCTGGCAGCGCCCTACCTATAGATTCATGTCATCATAGTGTTTGTTAAAATTTCAAAAAGTAGATTGTTGCAGCCATGATTGATAAAGACAATGGCTGTTACCTCTTTCCACCCCAATTTCCCTTCACTCACCTTCCCCTCGGATCCAGTGGCATTGGAGTGTCCTACGCATTTGGGGGAACCTGTTTACGGGGAAGCTAAGTTAGAAATGCCGTGTAGTGTGGTATTAATGGGATATGTCTATGTGGTTTCTGTGCATAGTTAAGTTATTGATAGTCATCCTAGTATAGAAATTTTCTTCAAGAACTCCCATGCTCCAAATTGTATAAACATCGGGTACCGCAAAACTTAGATGATTCACTGGATTGAGTTAGAGGTGATAATTTGGTATAGTTAACAATTGAAGTGATAGAAGTAATAAGACTGTACAAAAAGAGAATGTATCAAAAAAGATTTCCAAGAACATTTAAGTGGTGGGTAGAAGAGAGCCAGATGAAGAAAAAGATATCAGATAGGTTAGAAGAGCCATGACGGTGTAGGAGTTTGGGAGCCAAAAGATGACTAGTTTCAGGAAGAAGGGAAGGCAGTAAGAATACCAAATGCACAAGAGTAATTGTTGAACTTAATAGGTCAGGAAAAATGGGCTGGAGTCCCTAGGTGGTAAGAAACTTGAGGCAATGAGTGTAAGCTATTTTTAAAAGAAGTAAAGTACTGTTTGCTACGATCAGGGTATCCTGCTCAGTGTTTGCAAATGTTAATTTTTTAAAATATATTTTTATTTATTTCAGAGAGGAAGAAAGAGGGGGAGAGAGATAGAAACATCAATGATGATAGTGAATCATTGATCAGCTGCCTCCTGCACGCTCCATACTAGGGATCAAGCCCACAACCCTGGCATGTGCCCTTGACCAGAATTGAACCCAGGACCCTTCGGTCCATAGGCCGGCGCTCTATTCACTGAGCCAAATTGGCTAGGGCTCCAAATGTTAATTTTATGTGTCAACTTGGTTGGGCCACAATGCTCAATATTTGGTCCACTATTATTCTGGATGTTTCTGTGAGAGTATTTTCTGAACGACATTAACACTTAAGTCAGTGGACTTTGAGTAAAGCAGGTTGTCCTCCATGATGTGAGTGGGCCTCATCTAATCAGTTGAAGGCCCAACTAGAATTATGATGACCTTCCCTAAAGCAAGACGCTGTTTAGCCAGCGGATGGGTGTGAGTGGAGAGGTAGAACTTACATCAGAGGAGCAGGAAGGGTTTCCCTAAAGAGATTGAGTTCAAGTTGGGCCACGAGGGATGGATTGCATTGGGTAAGCAGTGTTTGGGGAAGAGCAATTGATACGGAAGGTGTGGCTGAATGAGGAAACGTGGAGCCCTTTAAGGCATTCACAGGAGACCAGTTGGGATCTAGCTGTGTATGTACAGCAGGTCTTTGAATAACATCATTTCATTCGAGGTCATTTTATTATAATGTTGATGAGGGGAAGAAATGAATTCCCAGTTGGGGCCACAGTGTGTGGAGTTTGTACATCTCTCCGCATCTGTGGGTTTTCTCTGAGAGATCCAGGTTTCTCCCACATCCCAGAGATGTTCTGACGAGGTGATTGGCATGTCTACATTTTCCCCATCTGAGGAGTATGCGTGTGTGTGAGTGACTCTGTGATGCAAGGGCATCCTGTCCAGACCCTGCCTGTGCCCTGAGCTGCCAAGACAGGCTTCAGCCACCCTTGACCCTGAACTAGAATAAGTGAGGTGAAAAAGAATTATCTTGTTTTTATTACTCTTTCTTAAATGTGTGTATAACTCACATTTATTTCAATGTTTAATATTAGAAGTGTTTGGGGTCTTTATGTAGAAGTTGGTAATGTTTTTGTGATCAGAAATATGCTGCAGAAACTTAACTCTTGTTAGCCTACGGTAAAATTGGTTTCGTTATATGTGGCTTCGCTCAAAGATGCAGTTTCCAAGAAGTTAGGGACAATGTTAAGTGAGAACTTACTGTATAAGAAACCAGAGGGAGACAAGTATGAATGGACCTATGGAAGCCTAAGTGTAGAGGGTTTTTCAGTAGTAGCAATGAAGTATTTGTCATTCTTTTGGTAGGAAACAGGGAATTATTAAAGCTCTTTGAACAGGGAAGTAGCATGACGGGGTTTCATGGTAAAAACAATCCCAAATGTGTGAGTTGGGTTCCAACTGTTCCTTCAGTGTACCATGTGCCGGGTGTTGTGAGAAATACCGTAGAAATAGTAATAAAAGACACAGCCTCTGCATTGGAGAGCTCAAAGTCTATGAGTGAGTGGGAGACACAGAAGGGAACATTAGAATGCAGTACTGATAAACTCTTTACGAAGAATGAGTCCATGGTGTAAAAGAAGGGCACCTAATCCACATGTTGTGTGGGCTGTGACAGGTCATAGAAGCTTCCTGGAAAAAGGGATTTTAGGACAGTTTTCTGGGACTCAGAATAATTTTCTCATACAGGCCAGAGTTGTAATTTCATGTGGTCCAGCATAATAGAATGTTACCATGGTGTTCAGGCCCTCCAGGTCAGACCTCAAAACCTTAATTCGGGAAAATCTTACAACAGTATTTTCTGTCATATGGGCCCCCAAATCAAGAGGCCACCTACTTCTCAATATGCAAAATCTGAAGTTGGACAGATTCCATTTTTAAATTTTCCTTGTTCCCTTCTTTTGCTGACTGCTCTGCTCCCAAGAACCTCTGACCCAAGGCCACCAGCCTGCCCTGAGGCGCTCAGTGTTTCTTCCCAGCTTTCCGTTCTTTGAGTGTTACTGGTTTGTGTTAGAAAGCAGGCATCCTAATGAGCAAATGCTGATGTGTGAATAACTCTCAAACCCTGTTTTTCTCCCAGAGCTATTTGGGTTTTTAAGAGGAAATACTAGGTTTCACAACTCACGTTTAAGGCTTTTATACATTTTGAGTTTATTCTTGTGTAAGTTGATAGTCTAGTTTCATTTTTTACATGTACCTGTGTTGGGGAGCACAAGAGACTTGGTTGGAAAGTTGTAAGGAGGACATTCTGATAAAAGGGAAGTGTGTGGAATGCCGCCTGCCCTGTTTATTGGAATTCCCACTTAAGGGAGATTTAGGGGAGCGCGAAGGCAGCGCCCCTAATTATTCCTTGACCTTTCCAAACAAGCCTGTATATATGCAGACCTCTGTGTTTACTGGAATCCTTATGCTTAATCCTTGGATGCCCTTGCCTAGAGGACAATGTAAACATGTGTCCTCCCAAGATTACTCACCCTATTGATTGTATCTAAAGATAAAAATTCCAATAAAGGCCTAACCAGGCAGGCAATAAAGGCTGCTTGGCTGCTGTCAGTCAGGCCATCCCTTAGCCCTCTCCCCCACAGTCAAACTGTGTCAAACTGTGTTGGAGCAATTTGTTTATCAGCTCCGGCATACCTGTCCAATTTTCCCGACACCATTTTTGAAAAAACTCTCTTTACTCCATTGTATGCTCTTGCCTCCTTCTTTGTCAAATATTATTTTAAATATATGCCTGGGTCCATTTATGGGTTCTCTGTTCTATTCCATTGATCTATATGCCTGTTCTTGTGCCAGAACCAGGCAGTTTTGATTGCAGTGGCTTTATAGTACAGCTTGATATCTGGTATTGTGATCCCTCCAACTTTGTTCTTCTTTCTCAAGATTGCTGCAGCTATTCAGGGTCTTTGTTGGTTCTGTATGAACTTTTGGAGTATTTGTTTTAGATCTGTGAAATATGCCAATGGGACTTTGATAAGGCTTGCATTGAATCTATGGATTGCTTTGTATAGTATGGACATTTTAATGATGTTAATTCCATCAATCATGAAAACGGTATATTCTTCCACTTGTTTATATCTTCCTTTATCTCTTTTTTCAACGTTCTGTAGTTTTCTGAGTACAGGTCTTTTACCTCCTTAGTTAAGTTTATTTTTAAGTATCTTAATTTTTTTTGTTGCAATGTTAAATGGGATTGCTTTTTCTAAAAATTTCTCTTTCTGAGAGTTCATTATTGTGTATAAAAATGGCATCGATTTCTGAGTGTTAATTTTGTATACTGCTACATTGCCAAATTCATTTATTAAATCTAGTGGTTTTTTGAGTCTTTAGGGTTTTCTATGTACAATATCATGTCATCTGTGAATAAGTTTTCTTCTTCCTTTCCAATTTGGATGCCTTTTAATTTTTATTCTTGTCTGATGGCTGTGGCTAGGACTTCCAGTACTATCTATAATAAAAAAAGCATAATATGCTAATTAGACCAAATACCCTTCCGGACGAAGCCGGGGCTATGAGGAAAGCCTGGGTCCTGGGTGCCAGAGGGAAACCAGTGCCAGAGGGAAACTGGTGCCAGAGGGAAACCGGTGCCAGTAGCTAGGGGAAGGAAGGCCTACTCTTGCATGAATTTTGTGCATGCAGCCTCTAGAGTTGAATAAAAGTGGTGAAAGTGAGCATCTCTGTCTTGTTCTTGCTCACCAGTTGTTATTGGCCTATTCAGGGGAAATGGTTTTAGTTTTAGCCCATTGAGTATGATGTTGGCTATAGGTTTGTCATATATAGCCTTTATTAAGTTGAGGTATGATCCCTCTATTACCACTTTGCTAAGTTTTTATCAAAACTGGGTGTTGGACTTTGTCAAATGCTTTTTCTGCGTCTATTAATATAATCATGTGATTTTTGTCTTTTAAATTGTGTATGTGATGTATCATATTTATTGATTTGCAAATATTGTACCAGCCTTGCATCCCTGGAATAAATCCCACTTAGTCATGGTGTATGATCTTTTTATGTATTGCTGGATATGATTTGCTAATATTTTGTTGAGGATTTTATCATCTACTAGGGGCCCGGTGCACGAAATTCATGCACTGGGGGTGGGGAGATCCCTCAGCCCAATCTGCCCCCTCTCACATACTGGGAGCCCTCAGGGGATATCCTACTGACGGCTTCCCTTTGTGGGAGGCGACCGGGCTGATCAGGGAAAGGCACCAGCCCCATCGCCCTGCTGCTGCAGCCACTGCCAGTCACTGCAGCCGCCAAGGTGTTTTCATCAACACAGACTCCAGTCCCTTCACCATGAAAAAATGACAACTTTCTTTAGGCATTTTCAAGATGTGTCTTTCATAGGATATGACATTTCTTCCTTTCTTTCTTTCTTTTTATCCTCACCAGAGGATATGTTTCCATTGACTTTTAGAGAATGTGGAAGAGAAAGGGAAAGACAGAGAGAAACATCAAAGTGACAGGAACACTTTGATTGGTTGCCTCCTGTATGAGCCCTGACCTGGGCCCTGGCCAGGGAGGAGCCTGCAACCTCGGTACATGCCCTTGATCAGAATTGAACCCAGACCCTGCAATCGGCAGGCCAAGGCAGTATCCACTGAGCCAAACCAGCTAGGGCAGGATATGACATTTCTTAGCCCTCCAGCAGCGGACCTTTGTTCTTTTCTCCAGAAGTGTGGTGGAAAAACCCTAGACCATCTTTTTGGATTCTTATTACCCAGGTTATTAAGAATATTACCAGTGACATACAGGAAGCTTAGCCGATGAGCAGTCAGAAAAGGTGTTTCCTCTGTAGTTCACACCAATCACTGGCTGGGCCCTGCCCAGCTCCCTCCGATAGCCAGCTCCACCCCTGCCCCCTCAGCTCTGATTGCAGGCTTGGTCCTGCCCAGGAGCCCCCTGGCTCAGGCCCTTCCCAGGCTGCTCAGTACTATCTATAATAATAAAAGCATAATATGCTAATTAGACCAAATACCTGTGGGGCTTACCTCAGAGTGACCTGGGTGCCAGGATGTTCCCAGGACCCAAGAGCTGGGTGCCTATGTATGCAAATGAACCGCCATCTTTGTTGGGTTAATTTGCATATTCACTCTGATTGGCTATGGGCGTAGCAGAGGTATGGTCAATTTACATGTTTGTCTATTATTAGGTATGATGTTCATCAGGGATATTGGCCTGTAATTCTGTTTCTTTGTAGTGTCTTTATCTGGTTTTGGAATTAAGGTAATGCTGGCCTCATAAAAAGAGGGAAGGGTTGAAAGGGTTCCTTCCTCTTGGGTTTTTTTCAAATAGTTTGAGGAGGATAGGCGTGATTTCTTCTTTGTTTGGTAAAACTCCCCTGTGAAGCCATCCAGACCAGGGATTTTGTTTGCTGGGAGTTTTTTTGTTTTTTATTACTGCTTCAATTTCACCAGTTGTTATTGGCCTATTCAGGTTTTCTGATTCTTCCTGATTCAGTTTTGGAAGATGTATTTTCCTAGGAATTTGTCTATTTTGTCCAGGTTGTCCAGCTTGTTGGCATATAGTTGTTCACAGTATTTGCTTACAATTCTTGTATTTCTGTGGTGTTAGTTGTTACTTCACCTCTTTCTTTCTGATTTTATTTACTTGGGTCCTCTCTCTTTGTTTCTTGATGAGTCTGGCCAAAGGTTCATCAATCTTGTGTATCTTTTCAAAGAACTAGCTCTTGGTTACATTGATCTTTTGTATTATTTTTTTAGTTTCTATGCCATTTATTTCGATTCTGATCTTTATTATTTCCTTCCTTCTACTTACTCTGGGCTTTGCTTATTGTTCTCTTTCTAATTCTTTAAGTTGTAGGGTTAAATAATTGATTATAAATTTTTCTTGTGTTTTAAGGTAGGCCTGTAGTGTTATGAACTTCCCCCTCAGAACTGCTTTTGCTGTGTCTCATAGATTAGGGGTTGGTGTATGTTCATTTTCATTTATTTCCAGGAAATTTTTTATTTCTTCCTTGAATTCAATGGTAACCCATTCATTGTTTAATAACATCTATTTAGCCTCCACATATTTGAGTGTTTTTATTGTAGTTGATTTCTAGTTTCATGCCATTGTGATCTGAGAAGATGCTTAATATGATTTCAATCTCCTAGAACTTGTAGAGATTTAGTTTGTGCCATAACATGCAGCATATCTTTGAGAATGACCCATGTGTACTTGAGAAGAATCTAACTTTGGGGTGGAATATTCTATAAATGTCAATTAATTCCATCTGATCTGGTGTGTTGTTTAGGATTACAATTTCCTTGTTGATTTTTTTGTTTAGAGGATCTATACAGTGATGTCAGTGGAGTGTTAAAGACCCCTACAATGATTGTATTGCTCTCTCTCTCTCCCTTAAAGTCCTCTAGAAGTATTTTTATATATTTGGGTGCTTGTATATTGGGTGCATATGTTTACCAGGGTTATATCCTCTTGTTGTATTGACCCCTTTAGTGTTATGTAGTGACCTTCATTGTCTCTTGTTATGCTCTTCATTTGAAGTCTGTTTTGTCAAATATGAGTATTACTACCCCAGCTTTTTTTTTTTTTTTTCATTTCCATTTGCATGGAAATTTTTTCCATCCCTTCATTTTCATCCTAAGAAAACATAGGCAGCAAAATATCAGACTTCTCATGTAGCAGGATTTTCACTGGTACATTGCCTAGGGCAAGAGAAACAAAGGGAAAAAATAAACAAATGGGACAGCATTAAAAGAAAAAGCTTCTGCACAGCAAAAGAAACCAGCATCAAAAAAAATAAATAAATAAAAATAAAAATAAAATAAAATAAAATAAAAAAAGAAACCAGCATCAAATGAAAAGGGAATCCACAGTATGGGAGAAGATATTTACCAATGATACATCTGATAAGGGGTTAATTTCCAAAACATATAAAGTAATGATACAAGTCAACAAAAGGAAGACAAATAATCTAATTAAAAAATGGGCAGAGGCCAGGACGGCATGGCTCAGTGGTTGAGTGTTGACCTATGAAACAGGATGTGTCACAGTTCAATTCCTGGTCAGGGCACATGCATGGGTTGTTGGCTCGATCCCCAATGTGGGGTGTGCAGGAGGAGGCTGATCAATGATTCTCTCTCATCATTGATGTTTCTCTCTCTCTCCTTCTCCCTTCTTCTCTGAAATATATATATATATATATATATATATATTTTTTAATGGGCAGTCCTGTATAGACACTTCTGCAGAGATATAAACAAATGGCCAAGAGAAATATGAAAAAGATGCTCAATGTCACTAATCATTAGAGAGATGCAAATTAAAATGACAATGGTACCACCTCACACATGCCAGTATGGCTATCAATAAATCAACAAACAAGTACTGGCAGAATATGGAGAAAAGGAAACCTAGTACACTCCTGGTGGGAATGCAGACTGGTACAACCACTATGGAAAACAAAAATTAAAAATGGAACTGCCACCCTAACCGGTTTGGCTCAGTGGATAGAGCGTTGGCCTGTGAACCGAAGGGTCCTGTGTTCGATTCCGGTCAATGGCATGTACCTCCGTTGCAGGCTCCTCCCCGGCCGGGGCCCTGTCGGAGCTCCTGCAGGAGGCAACCAATCAATGTGTTTCTCTCACATCGATATTTCTCTCTGTCTTTCCCTCTCTCTTCCACTCTCCCTAAAAATCAATGGGAAAATAACCTTGGGTGAAGATTTCCAAAAAAAAAAAAAAAAAAAGAAAGTAACTGCCATTTGGCCCAGTGATCCCACTTCCAGGAATATATCCTAAGAAGTCTGAAACACCAATCAGAAAGAATATATGCACCCCTATGTACATAGCAGCATCATTTACATTAGTGAAGATCTGGAAACAGCCCAAGTACCCATCAGTAGGTGAGTGGATAAAAAAGGCGTGGGCCCTAACTGGTCTGGATCAGTGGTCAGAGTGTTGGCCCACAGACTAAAAGGTCCCGGGTTTGATTCTAGTCAAGGGCATGTACCTCTGTTATAGGCTCAATCCCCAGCCCCGGTCTGGGCGCGTGCAGTAGACAACCAATAGATGTGTCTCTATCACATCAATATTTCTCTCTCTCTTTCTCTCTCCCTCCCTTCCACTTTCTCTAAAATCAATGGTGAAAAAATATTCTCAGGTAAGGATTAACAAAAAAATAAATAAAAATTAAAAAGGGGTGTACATTTACACAATGGAATACTATGCAACTGTAAAAAATTAGGATCCCATACCCTTTGATACAACATGGAGGGACCTGGAGATTATTATGCTAAGCAAAATAAGCCAGTCAGAGAAAGATAAATATCACATGATCTCATTTATATGTGGAATCTAGTGAACAAAATAAACTGACAAACAAAATAGATCCAGAGATATAGAAGCATGCAACAGACTGACAATTTTCAGAGGGAAGGGGAGGAAGGAGGCAGAAAGAGATTAACCAAAGAACTTATATGCATATATGTATAACGCATGGACACAGACAATAGTGTGGTGGTGAAGGTCTGGAGAGGGGGCACGAGTGGGGAGGAGTGGGTGAATGTTGGGAAAAAGGGGGACATCTATAATACATTCAACAATAATATAAATTGAAAGAAACAGAAAATACTAGGAATCTTTAGTAGAATTCAACCAATAAAAACAAGGCCTTGGTGTATCTGTTTCTATAGGCCAGTGGTCGGCAAACAAATTAGTCAACAGAGCGGCAAACTACGGCTCATGAGCTGCATGTGGCTCACGAGCTGCAGTTTGCCAACCACTGTGATAGGCCATTTATAAGTCAAGATTTCAGAAGGTGGGGCTACCCATTCTGTCTTTCCCATTCAGACATATTTAGTTTGTGATTTTGGTAAATTTCTGCTTCCTATTTTTTAACTAGTTACATTTAACATCATTAAAATGTTGTTTGACATTTGATGGACCAAAACGAGCTATGAATTTTTTATTCTAATGAAGTAAAATAGAGGGTTTAAAAACCTGCTTCTTCAAAAAGATTGATGATTCATTGCCCTAAGTGGAAAAAATCATGATATTGTTTCATCTCTTTTCTGTAGCCTTTGAATTCTAAGCTGGTTAAATTATAGCATATGTGTAGTTATTTTTCTAAGAGGAATCAGTTTTTCAAAAACCACAGGTAATGTATATTTCATGATTTGGATTAGATAAACAAATTTAATTGAAAATCTTTTTACTCTTCTTTAATACACATTATTTCAAAAACAAATAAGACATTGTAATCCTATATAATAAAAGCCTAATATGCTAAGTGTGTGGTCATCCGCTCGGCAGTTCAGCCAATCAAAACGTAATATGCTAATGATATGCTAAGGCTGCCCAACTGCTCACTATGATGTGCACTGACCACCAGGGGGAAGATGCTCCGACTGGTAGGTTAGCTTGCTGCTGGGGTCCAGTTGATCAGGATGAGATGGGCCAGATACGCCCTGGAGCCCTCCCTTGGTCCCTCCCTGGCTGGCCAACCTCCCACTTCCCTCCCCCCGATCGTGCACCGGTGGGGTCCCTCGGCCTGGCCTGCGTCCTCTCGCAATCTGGGACCCCTTGGGGGATGTTGGAGAGCTGGTTTTGGCCTGTCGGTGGAACGACTAGTCACTATGATGCTCACTGACCACCAGGGGGCAGATGCTCAATGCATGAGCTGCCCCCTGGTGGTCAGTGCGCTCCCACAGGGGGAGCACTGCTCAGCTAGAAGCCAGGTTCACGGCTGGTGAGCACAGTGGTGGTGACAGGAGCCTCTCCCACTTCCGCAGCAGTTGGACATCCCCCGAGGGCTCCTGGGCTGAGAGAAGGTGCAGGCCAGGCTGAGTGCATGAATTTCACACACCGGGCCTTTAGTATGTCATAATGTTAATACCAGAACTTTTAAGGTCATAACATTTGGAACTTTAACAGAGGAAGGAGTATTTTATTAAATCAGTGGTTGCCAAACTCAGACTGGCCTGGGTAATTATATAATCATTACCATCATCATCATTTTCATAGGTAATGTTTATTAAGTATTTAAATTACATAATAGTATGAGATTCTATTATTACCCCCATTTTATAGATGAAGAAACTGATGCACAGAGAGGTTAAGTAACTCAAAGTTACCCAGAAAATAAGTAGTGAAACCAGAATATAAACTCTGGCAGTTGCAAATTCCTTCCCTGCCCTTTCCCACCCAATTTGGACTCAGTTGATCTGGAATGGGCCCTAGAATTAGTAGTCAAGTCCCCAGGTGATTTTAAGCAAAGACAGGTTTGGAAACTATCCCATGAAGTTAAGTTAGATGACTAGTTCCTAACTCATGTCTTAGAAATAGCAGCTCATATAGCTAGTCAAGTGTCATAGTATCCTTTCATTTGATTAGTAAACAAATATGTTTGAACACTCTTCAGCATTCTTCAGGCACAATGCTGAGGGGCTGGTGAACTTTAGGAAATAGTGTCTAACCCACGGCCCAGATCACCAGGTTTAAAGGCACATGTGAGAAGTTAGCAGTCAGGGAGAAATCACAAAAGCGTGGGTTGAAGGTGCAAAGTAGGGTTCCTGGGGAGCAGGGTGGGGAAGGGGGAGTGTCATGAGCTGGATCTTAGAAAAATGAGTTTCATTTGCAGATGCAGGAGAGGAGGAGGGAACTATTTCTGTTAAGGGAACCAATGGCAGCAAACATTCATAAATGGTGATCCCAGGCCAGTATTTGTGGGCCAATCATAGGCCCAACAGGGCTGGATGAAGCTGAGAGCTGTTTTGGGAAGTGCCTGGAAATAAATCTGGAAAAATCAGTTAGCTCAAGATTATGGTAAACCTTAGGTGTCAAGTTAGAGTTTGGGCTGAGCCCTGTAGACAATGGGGAGCCACTGGAAAGTTTGAAAGGACAAAGATACTAAGGTCTCAATTTGGAAAGAACCACCTATATTCAGTCATTGCACAGACTGGAAGGATAGAGATCAGAATCAGGAAAACCATTAAGGAGGTTAAAGAAACAATATGGATGTGGGAAAACATTACAGTAAAGTCGTGAATATATGCCGACTGGGGAGTCAGGTTGTGCCACTGACCAAGCTGAGTGATCTGAAGCAAATTGTCTAATATCCCCGAGTCTCAGGTTTTCTCTCTGGGAAGTGGACGTGATGTGATAATGTCTGCCCTCACAGACTGACCAAAATAAAACAAAGGATTTCTCTAGGATGGGGACTATCTCTATCAGGATTTTGAATTTTCAGGTCCATATGACTTAGAAAATATTAGTGTTCTCAACAGCAGTAGGGAAGGCCAGGGACCTCCACTTTATGGAGACAAGAAAGGGAATTAACAGTGAGAAATTATGCTGGAACTATAAAGGAAATGCCCTTCCCTTATGAGGTAGATTTTTTATATAGTTTATTTATTTTTGGAGAGGGAGGAAAGGGGAGAGAGAGAGAGAGAAACATCGATGTGAGAACATGCCTCTTGTACTCCCCCTACTGGAGATCAAGCCCGCAACCCAGGCTTGTGCCCTGACCAGGAATTGAACCAGCAACCTTTCGGTGCACAGCACAACACCCAACCAACCGAGCCACACCAACCAGGACTAAAGTAGATCTTTTTATCCCCATTTAACATTTGATTTAACTAGAGCAAAAGAATAGTTTGAGTCAGAATATCAACTACGATCTGCCTAACTCTAAAGCTAGGCTTATTGAACTTTACCGTATTGTTTTGGACTTGTAGAGTTATATTTTATCCCATTGGTTTTGGCCTAATACTCTAGTTGGAGACTATTTCGTACTTTGATTCTGTTATCTATCAAGTTAATTATCCCTCCAAACTTTTGGTCAACTGAAAGAGGGACATCAATTTTGCTGAGATGGTGGAGAGAGATGGAGGAAGATCATTTTGGAATAGATGGCCTTGATCTGTTAAGTAGGAGGCAAGGTTACTTACCCAGAGTGGAAGCAACCTAGGTGTGAAGTGGATGTAAAAGGCAATGGAATAGTCAGAAGATGGTGGCACAGGTGGTCTAAATAGTTCCATTAAGAAAAAAAAAAATAGCGGGTGGGAGAAACAAACAGTAAAGGGAAAGTTGACCAACTTGTGTCTTGTGTGAACTGTGGGAAGTCACGGACCAGGATGCCATATTAAAGGATCAGATTGGAGAAGATAGGGGGATAAGTTGTCTGAGGAAAGGAGAAGAAATGAGGATATTTTAAAAAGCCATTATCCACAGGGACAGGCCTTACACTTTTGTTACTCCTCACCTGAGGATTTTCTCCCATTAATTTTTTAGAGCGAGTGGAAGGATGGGAGAGGGTGGAGGGACACACAGAGAGAAACATTGATTTGAGAGACACATCCATTGGTTGCCTCCCACACATGCCCAACCAGGGCCGGGAGTCAAACCTGCATCCTGGCTTAGCCGGTGTAGTTCAGTGGCATCGACTTGAGTGGAGACGGTTGAGCGTCAACATATGAATCAGGAGGTCAGGGTTCAATTCCTGGTCAGGGCACATGCCTGGGTTGTAGGCTTGATCCCCAGTGTGGGGCATGTAGGTGTCGATGATTCTTTCTCATCATTGATGTTTTGATCTCCCTCTCCCTTCCTCTCTGAAATCAATTAAAAAAAATATTTTTAAATCCCTGCAACCCAGATACATGCCCTTGACCAGGAATCAAACCTGAGACCTGCTCTAGCCAGTTTGGCTCAGTGGATAGAGCATTGGCCTGCGGACTGAAAGGTCCCTGGTTCGATTCTGGTCAAGGGCACATGCCCAGGTTTCGGGCTTGATCCCCAGTAGGGGGAGTGCAGGAGGCAGCTATTCAATGATTCTCTTTCATCATTGATGTCTCTCTCCCTCACTCTCTGAAATCAATAAAAATATATTTTTTTAAAAAAAAGGATCAGAAAGGGGCCAAGTGCCAAGGAATGTGGGTGGCCTCTAGAAGCTGGGAAAGGCAAGGAAATGTATTTCACTTTAGAGCAATTCAGACTTGCTAATACCATGATTTAAAAACAAAAACAAAACAAAACAAACCCTGAGACCCTTTGGTCCAAGGGCCGACATTCTAACCACTGAGCAGACTGGCCCCAGGGCAGGCCTTCCATTTTTACCTTTAATCTTACCATGTGCCCACAGTAAAGTTATAAAATACATCTAATTTTTTTTTTTACTGGGTTATTTAGATGTATAGGGTATAAACCAAGAATGTTAAATGCACAGACTGAGATTACATACTTTGGTGACAAGTATACACAAATGCAATACTTCTAAAAATACTTAACAGATGTTGACAAAAGACCACATTTCAATAAGAGGACCACGTATACTGTGGGATAAGCCTTCTAAGAGAAACCCATGTGGCTCATGAAACAGTATGGGCTCTGGGGGCAGCCCTCTCTGCTCAGGGCTAAGGGCCTAGGATTTCTAACCCAAGGTGGTACTCGAATCTCTGTACTGTTTTAGTTTGTAGCAAAACAGGAAGTTATATTCATCACGTCTTTTGCCCAGATAGGATCATTTGAAATCCTTCCTTGCTTGTTCATGAAATTTGCTGGCTCTCTGGCATGTTGTGAATGAACCATGGTCTTAAAGCAGGAGTCCCTCCCAACCCATGCTTTCACCAGACTGTCACCATAGCAAGCCAGTTGGCTATTTGTGCTGCCAAAATTTGTATTTAGTTTCCAGTACCCCAGTTTAACAGTTAATTTCAAATGAATGCAATTAATTCCTTCAGCCTACACCTGAAAACAATAGTTTTAGTCACACCTCATACCATCCATATATGTAAGTCCTTAAATTCTATTCTTGATTTCCCTTTACAAAGATAAAGTGATTCAGTGTTACCATTTGCCCAAAAAAAAAAAAAAGTTGGTTAAAGTTGGAAGCGGGAAGCCTAGTATAGTTTTATTTTCGAACCGATTTTCAGGAGAGAAAGAGGTTCAGGCAGGCTGGGGCTGCCAAGTGCTGATGGCCAAGGCCTGCAGGTGAGCGGGGCCTGGGGCGTGGATTGCTGGCTCGGAGGCCTGCGGCTGGTTTTCAGTGCTCTTGCCTACCTCTGACCATCAGCCTGCCCGGCACGCTGCTGGGTAATTGTCCCGACCCCGGAGGCACGGTGATTGGGTGTAGTCGTGTTCCAGGACGGCTCAGGCTGTATGTAGGGGTGTGCGCTAGAGAGGAACAGGAGCTGTAAGACCCCCCTCCTTAACTGCTTTGGGGCACTTTCTGCCCCAATCGAAAAAGGTGACCCCTCCTCGTTGGGTCCGAAGTGGCGGGAAGCCGGGAGGCGGCCCGGAGGCGAGGGAGGCTGTAAAACCCGGAGGATCCGGAGCGCCCGCCCGGGACGGCGCGGGGCTTAGGGCCCGGTCTTCAGGTAGGAACCAGGCAGGCGGCGGAGGACCCCGGGCGGGGCCGCGGCGGCGGACGGTTTCCGGACCCCACCCCGCGCTCGGGCCGGTGGGACGATGGCGGCGGTTTCCCCCTACCCCACCCGCCCCGGATGCCGCCGGCGGTGCGTCCCGACCCTCCCCCACGCGCCTCTCCCGACGGTGGCCGGAGCCGGTGAGCCGGGAGGGCGGGGAGCGGCGGAGGGAAGGCGAGAGGGCGGAGGTTGCGTGGTGCAGGCGGCGGCGGGAGGAGGAGGGCCGGCGGGCGGGCAGGGGAGGAGGAGGAGGCGGGGGCCGTGTCGCACGCAGCTCCAGGCGGGGCGGCCCCGGCGGCTGAGGGACGCAGCCAGACCTTGGCGGGACGGGGATTTAACCGGGGCCCAGGCCCAGGAACCAGGCGGAGACGTCGCCGGAGCCATTTCGGCATTAGGGAAATGTGGGTGAGTGTGACGGCGCCCGGACCGAGGGGAGGCGGCGCAGGCCAGGCCCGGAGCCGCGGTGTCGCAGTGACGGGCCCCGCGGCGGCCCAGCCTAGGCGCCGGGCGAGGCCTGAGCTCCGAGCCGCGGCCGGGCGGAATGGCGGCGGGGCCGGGGGCTCGTGGACGGGGCGCCGGGGCGCGCTGAGTCCCCGCGGGCACGGGCTCGGGGTGGCCGGGCCTGGACCACGCACCGGGAAAAAGCCCGATTCATCGCGCCGAGGCGGAGGCCTGGTGGCGACCGGGCTGGGGCGGCGGAGCTGAGGCCGTTTGGCCGTGCGCGCCTCGCCTCCCGCCTCTCGTGCGGCGACCCCCGCGGGGTGCCCGGCCTCTCGCCCTTCCCCCGCGCCCTTCGGGACCGCTCCTCCCCGACTCGTGCTCTCCAGCTAGTGCGGGGCGCCGGCCGCCCTGCTTTCCGGTTACCCGCCGGCATTGTGGCGACGGTGCAGGTCGTTATTATTGGTTAACAGTCGCTCTTTGGCTCGGTTCCCTCGGGGGAGCAGGCCAGGGAAGCGGTAGGGATGCAAGTGTGGCGGCGGGACCGGCCAGAGCCCCCGGCGCCCGCCAGTCGGGCCGGGCCTGCGCCGCGGCCTCGGCGCGCCCCCGACCCTGCGCCCCGCGGGGGCGCGCGCTGACCCCGCAGGTAACCGCGCGCGGCCCAGGGGCCTCGGCCACCTGGGGACGTTGCGTGCGGCGGACGTGGTGATGGTTTAGAGAGGACAAAGCTTTGTGAGCATTCCTTGTTACGAATCTCCAAAGTCAGGGGTTTTCCTCTGTTGCGAGCCCTCTGCCAAAAATAGGATTCTCTCCTCCGATTGGAGGGCTGCTGTCGCTTTTAGTTCGTAGTTGGGGTTAGTGTGCAAATACGGAATCGCATCAACTTACTCGGGTATTTATTTGCTCTGTGTAATGGCCCTTCCTGTGTTGGCGTTAAGACCGCCCAAGTTGGGAGTGGAGTCATTGGTCACCCAGTTTTTAAAAGACATTTATCAGGGTGACAGAAGGGGAACTAAAGTCACTTTTCCTTTAAGCTTCTAGAATCTGAACATATCTTAACACTCCGCAGATGCGTGCAGTTTTAACACTATTTTGTAACCAACCTGTCTAGCAGGCTGATTTTCTGAAATCCTGGAGAGTTTGTGGGTTGCGTAAGGTTAGGGGTAAGATTATTTTCTTTAGAAAACAGTTGGATATGAGAATTTTATTTGTGTTTAAAAAGTTATTGGTTATTAGAAAAATACTGTACTTGAAAAATTTGCTGTTTGTGGCTTCTCGTGGCAATTGGACTTAGTTGCTTCGCATTTCAAATTGCAAGGCGTGCAAACAGAAGGCTGGCTCGCTTTAACTCTATTATGCCCATTTTTGGGGGTTTCAGGAGAGTGCTCATTACCTTAGAGGGGTGGCTGAATTATTCTCTTAGACTGTTAAACTATTTCTTCTCATGGGTGTCATCTTTTAAAAACTATTTTGCCAAAGGTGGAGGGACTTTCTATATCCTAGTGTTGTGGGGTTTTTTTCACCATTTTATGAAATCTCCCCGCCACAAGCTCAGGTCCTTGCAAGGCATGGCCCCCATTCCAAATATGTCATCAAGAGAGCCAAAGGGCAAACGAATGCCTGAGCTGGTTCTGCAGTTTGCTTAGCTATTACAGCTCCTTAAGCTCCATTGCCTCTTACTGATTGTTATCTTTCAGAGATAATTAACTTCATCTTGATCTTCAGTACATCCTAGTTTCCCATGCATTTCAGACTGTGAAATCTTTGAAGGGAGGGAATAGTCTTTATTTATTTTCGCACCCCACCTTGGTCATGGGTACCTCAGTTATCTTTTTGAATGAATAAATCTCCCGGGATAATCTGACCTAGTGTTTGACCACTTCTAATTTTGGCTGCAGAAACAGGCTGGTTAAGAATGCAAGCTTTGTTGTGATTATTATTATAGCACCCCATATCTAATGCAGGGCCCCAAGAGACAAATGCCCAGGTTTTCTTTAGCTTTGGCAATCCAGGAAAATGCCAAGGAAACAAGCTGTGAAATTTTAATTTGTTTTTTCCCCTTAAAACTTTAAGGTGTGGATTTTTTTTCCCCACAACAAAATTTGGGTCTTTCCAGTAGTTAAATATTGCAGCCTTGCCTTTAAAATGAAGTGGGTGGTGGTAGAAGCCCTTTCCTATTGGAGAGGTGATGCAAACCCAGTGGTACCAGAGTCCTATGTGACCTCTCGTATAGGAGCGACCATTCTTGGGTCCTTGAGGGCCTTGTATAAAAAATTCACTCCTGGTAAAACCAGCAGGCACAGTGTGCCTTTCTTTCAGCATGGAAAATTAAAATGGATGTTTTTGAAATTGAGGAGTTGTTTGCCATTCTTCAAATGTGAATTAGGGTCCAAAACTCTTAGGAATGTGTTTGTGTTTATACTCTGCTGTTTCAGCCCTCTATAGGTCCCAAATCCTCAGCAACTGAGTCAGTCTGCAATAAAATGTCTTTGGGGGACCAATTTTGAATTTGTCTCTTAGATGTCTAGAGAAAAGAGTGTATCATTTTTAAGGACCAATTTGAAATTTATCTTGCTTTTCTTGATATCTGGTATTTTCTCAGCAGGACGTATTTTTTGTTCACTTTTCAAAACAGAAATGAACATTAAATGAAGGATAAATCAAATTTAAATAAAACCTTAAGTTACTAAGGACTTTAAGCTCCCTGTTTAATATATACATTTAATGCACACTATAAACAAGATAACTATTATAATACTTAATGTTGTGTTTTTTAAGGTTTTCATTCACACATTTTCTGGCTCCTAAAAAAGCTGTGTGTTATTTTTGTTTAGGCATAGAACATTTTGCTTTGAGAAGACGTGGGATCTAGTTTGAGCTTAATTTTGCTGGGTGTTCATTTCAGCATTTGTAAAATGAGATAATTTTTTTAATTGACACTTTAAGATTTCTTTATGGGCCCTCAAAGCATTGGGTATGTCATAGCTTTAACATTAACAGCATTTGGAAAACTGTCCTATAAAGCATAATCTTATTCATATTTGAAAAGCAGAGTTGTGAAGCCCAAGTTTGATAGTTATTTAAATTTTTCCCCTGGGGAAAAGAAACTTGGATGGAGGAAGCTGTCCCCTCCTGTGCTTCCCCAGTTCCCAGAAACTCCTATGCTGTCCTCTCTGTTTTTTACTCATGCTCTCCCCTCTGTCTGAAGTGCCATGTCCCCTGCATGTCACTGGAGACTCCTCCTTTAAAAAGACTCAGCTTACCCGCTACCCCTCATCCCATCCCATCCCAGGCTAGGAGACTTCCCTGGGATCCCCTGAGTCCCTGCCTAGGTCACACTGTCCCAGTACTTAACCCTTTGACTGGACTTGGCGATTTCTCCCACTGACTCACCTTTAGATCAGGGACTGCATGGTGCGTATTTGTCCCTGGTGCCTTAACACACTGCCCACATCATGTGCATTCATGTAACTCCTACTTTCTTCATGAACATCCTCCCACTTTAAACCTTTACTAAACCCATGAAGTGTAGATACTATTGTTTGGTCCACCTTACAGCATATCGGTTAAGAAAAAGGCTTTGAATGGTTAGGGTCAGGCCTGGTAGGTCGTCAGGCCTGAGTTACAATAAAGCACAGGGACTCCAGAGCCCAGCTTTATTTTCAGAGCCCAGCTTTTAACCAGACTCCCTAAGAATGGGATTTATATGAAGGTGGAAGAAAAGAAAAGATCAGAATGAAAATGCTCTAAGGATTGACATCTAATCATTTATAATTATGACAGTTCATTATGCAGAACTTGGTCGACTACCAAGAATGAGCTTATTCTTTTTGGTCTTTTAGTAACTGGTGGACATTGAAGGAGGAGAGTAACTGGGATAGAAATGAACAATTCTGGAACTTTGGGACTGTTACTAAGTTGGGAGTGAAGTTTGTAAAACCATTTACGATTGTTCAGATCTAACAAGCTGCAGTTTTTGAAAAGGCCTCTCTCAGAACATGCTTTGGAAAACATTGTATGAAATGTATGCAGCCATTTAAAATGTGTGTGTATGCATTGGTGAACATACTTAAAGGTATAAGAATGGTTGTAATTTCAGGGTGGTGCACTTTGTGCTTTTAAAATATATATTTAAAAACAATTTTAAAGCACAAAGATAATACAGGTGATCCCAGAATGGAGAAAGCCTCTCAAAGCATCACAACAAAAGTTGGATTATTCATTTGCTTACTTTAAAGTAACTAAACTTCTATAGGTTAAAATACCATAAATAGAATTCAAAGACAAAAGGCAAACCCAGAAAAATTTTGTAACTTACGAGCAAATTTACTTTCCTTGCTATAGATGGATTATAAAAAGAAAGAGCAGGAAACATGAAAAAAATTTCAGCTTCACTAGCATTCCTCCCAGAAATCAGTGAGATACTGTCTTTTAAAAATGTGGCATACATTAAAAAATCCAGCTTCTAGTGAGGGTGCAGAGAAATGAGCCTGCTTATACATTGCTAGAAAGTATAATTCGGTATGATTTTTCTGAGAAATATGTAACAAAAGCTTATAAAATATGCATGTACTTTGGAATAGCTAATCTAAGGATTTAGTCTAAGAAAATATAAAAAATGACAAGTAGATTAATATTCTGTCATAGGTACACTGTTTAACTAATGCCCTCTTACTGAGCATTCGTTTTCAGTTTTTTGCTAGTAAGGATGATTGTTTCAGCATTGTTTAGGTAAGTCTTTGCATTTCTCTAATACTGTATTTAATGAATACTAGTATTCAGCCAATATCAAATGACAAAACAACACATATAATGTATAAAAAATTCTTTTGGTGTGAATAAATGCATTAAAAAAGATAATAGACCAAAATGGTAATAGTGATTATCTCTGAGCAGCGGAATTATGGGTCATTTTTAGTTCTTTTTTCCCTCCAGGGTTGTACAGTGCATGTGTATTTATAATGCAGTGAATTTATTTAAAAGACAAAAGGCAGTAGAAGCTGTGGGCCTACTTGGGAGCAAGTTGTTTCCGCTTAGTTTAATGTTGAGATCATTTGGTGGTTGCTTTACTAGCAGACCCCTTTCCAGGTATAACCCCCTGCCCCCCCTCCCCCCCCCCCCCATTCCCTAGACTGTATTTCCTGGGTCTGTATTTCCTGGGTCTGTTTCTCTTTTGCTGGTCTAATCTTACTATTCTTTCCCCCATATCTTAATCCCTCAACTACTTCCTTCACTCTCAAGTTTCATGCCCTTATCCATAAAGCTGTCTTAATCTTAAGAAAGGCACTTATGTTTGTATTTTATTAAATTGTAATACTGGATTATGTGCTGATGAATCATCTTCAGTTTACTTTCCTTAGTGGTATTGTGAACTTCCTATCCCTTTTGCTACTTCACACCTTTTAGTGATAGTAGATGTACTTTAAAATGGAATGTTTAAGCCTGTTGTCATGCTTAAGAAATACATTTACTTTAAAAATTAAATACTTTTGGCGTAGTTTGTGCTATAGCTTGGAAAATTGAAAGGTTACTTACCATTGATTTAAGCAATGCCTTCTAAATCATAAAAAATTAGGGATACTATTGGAATTACGAGAAAATGGGTGCACAGAAATGTGTCACCAAATGCCGGTGGGCGGGTGGTGGGGGGGGGAATGCCTTTACTATGTAGGAATTGGTTAAGTATATGCTAACTAAAATAGTTAAGTGTACCTGGGAGCAAAGCCAGAGACCTCAGCTCTCCTTCCTGTAGGATGGAGGCCTGCTGTGGATGGGGGTGACAAATCAGCCACGGCCCACACATGTGTCGGTTCCAAGTGGAACTCCAGGAGTAGAGCTCTAGGTCCGGCTCTTTCCCTCCTTGAGCCCTAAGCTCATGTTGGGGAACTAGGAAATGCTTGGTTTGGGAAAGGGTGGAAAAGAAAAAGTCTGAGTGGTTCCTCTGACTTCAAGCTTACATATTTAAGATCTGTACACGATTTACTTACAGGTTCATCCTACGTTTGATAACCACCATATATTCAGTGCTTAGTATGTACCACATGCCAGGCTGACGCAAGACAATGACTTTGGAGTTGCTCCACTCAGCTTGGTTCTTGCAAATGCATCACTGTGGACACTGGCACAGAGATGTTTTCCTAGTTAGTTACTAGATGGAGACTCCCCAAATCAGAGGGTCTTCTGTTTGATAAAAGGGAAGGCTTAGGAGATACAGAAGACACCAAGCCTGTTGAGCAGTTTTGCCAGGAGTTAGCTGGGACCTTTGTAAATGTGTGTGGTAACTGCCTGGTGGGGTTGGTTTGGGTTGGGTTGGATTTGGTTTGGTTTGGTTTAGTGGGGGCATAACTGCCTGTGAAGCATTGGACATTATAAATTGTTTGTTTGTTTTGGTTACTGTTATTTTTATAATGTGGGGGAGAAAGAAATTCTATCTCTACCCTAATTAAACCAACATGAGACAGATTAACAAGAGAAAATAACCAAATTTAATTATATACCTACATATGAGAAGCCCACATGCATGAGAGAGTTGGAGACCTCCAGTGCATGAGAGGTTCAGAGGCAGAAAGTTAATATGAGTTGTGTATGGCATTCTGAGCAAAGGATGAGGGAGGCACCTTGAGCTTCAGAGGAGAGGAGGGTCATTCACAGGATGATAAGAGCAGATGTTCAGTAATTACATGGAGGTTTGCCCTGCCGTATTGATAGGTCATAAAAAGTTATTTCTGGTGATAACTCTTATTATGGGCAAGGCCCCAAACTTAAATTGTTTAAGGGAGAGAAGTTTCTCATGAGCTGGCAGAGTTCCCATTGCCTCCAGCTCAAAGTAGTCCACATGCCAAAGTGGCACATCCTGGGGAGGCCTCTTCTGAGTCCCTTCCCTGCTAAAGTAGCTCAGCTGTAGCACCACAAGCCACTGCATTTTCAGTATTTTTACTTGTCTGTGTAGAGTGTTATTTGCCCTATGTTCCGTGATGTGTAAAGCATTGGAGTGGGACTTGAGAGCTGTGAATAAGTAAGTTTAGGAAATGCTAGGTTGAGGAATCTTTAATATGTCATTATACATATATATCTCCCCATATTTTACAGTATATAGGGTGTGTACATGTATGGATATAAGGTAATCCCCAATTTAATAAATAGCTTTTGAAGGAAGAAAACCCTACTCCTGTATTAAAGAATGGACTTTGTTTTGTTGAGCTCTGATTTTGGAATCATAGAATGTGACTTGCAGTAGAGATGTATATAGTAAATAACTGTGTTCATTTTCCCTGTCTTTGGTGGGATTCTGATTAGCATCTTGAAACACTAGCGTTCTTTGGGAGTGTGGAATCCTAATGAGTACAATTACAGGTCTAGTTGTCTAGGAAATAACTGCTTCACTTTATTCCTTGTTTAAATCTGAATCGTAAATGCTATTATAGGAAGGATCTAAAACAAATTTAAAGCACATGGATTGTCATTAATCCAGGACTCATGAGGCTAGAGTTATTCTCACTTTCTTGGTGGTGTCATGTGTAAGTGTACTGCATTTGAAAAGCCTTTCAGTCTGTTGAAATTCAGACTTTCCTTTTATTTTTTTAAAAATATTTTTATTGATTTCAGAGAGGAAAGGAGAGGGTTAGAGAGATAGAAACATCAATGATGAGAGAGAATTATTGATCGGCTACCTCCTGCACACCCTGCACCGGGGGTCAAGCCTGCAACCTAGGCATGTGCTCTTAGCTGGAATCGAACCTGGGACCCTTCAGTTTGCAGGCTGATGCTCTATTCACTGAGCCAAACTGACCAGGGCTCCTTCTCCTCTTAAAGGTTCTCTTAGATTCTGTCCCATACCTTCTTTCTTCTACATGCTAGCTCAGTGGTTTCCAGAATGTGGACACTTCACATGACATGTGAGGGCACATTCATTTGGGAAATGGGACTAGGTCTTTCTAAAGCATTTTGGCTGCTTAAGGAAGGGATATAGCCTGCAGCATTTTCCAGATTTCTGGGTCAGCTTACCCTTATTTTTCTTGAATGATCTCTTACATTAGCTTCTATGGAGAACACTTTGCTCTTCAATTCTGTCTTTTCTTCTGCTGATGGACATTCAGGAGATATCTCTTTGACTTGATTCTGCTCTAGCTTATTTTGTTCTGAGGTTTTCCGTTTTATTTTGGCTCTTTGACTTCCAGCTGAGCCCCCAGCTTAATGTGGTCCTCATACCTTCATTTCACCTGTAATCGGGATTTATCGTGGCTTCTGTGACTATGAAGTCTGTCCCCAGTGGGTGTTGGAGTCACCATGATTTGGTAGAGTGAGCTCTGCTCCCAGTCCTTGTTGGTCCTTTACCATATAACCTACCTCATCCCCTTAGGCTCAGAAAGTACTGCAAGTCCAGCTGTGTGCACAGTCCTGGCCTGCTGCATGGCTCACTTACAGCTGTGTGTTGGTCCTGGCTGTTTGGCCTGTCCTGGATCTTCAATCTGGGAATATTAGAAGGAAATTTCAATAAAGAAAACGAATTTGGGGGAATTTTGTTAACTTCAAGATTTTACTTACCTATAACAAATGATAAATGTAGAATTTTTAAAATATATTTTTATTGATACCAGAGAGGAAGGGGGGGGGGGAGAGAGAGAGAAGCATCAATGATAGAGAATCATTGATTTCCTGCCTCCTGCAGGCCCCACACTGGGGATCGAGCCCGCAACCCAGAAATATACCCTAGCTGGGATTCGAACCATGACCTCCTGGTTCACAGGTTGATGCTCAACCACTGAGTCACACCAGCCGCCGGGCTTGTAGAAATTTTTGTTTGATAAACTGATTAAATGTCTATGATTAAAGAAGTTGCAGATTATAACTAACAAACCACATGTTATACTAATGTTTCTTTAGAAAGTGTGGATGTGGCATTAAGATGAACATCCACATTGCTGTATATGGTAGCGGATAGGTGAAAATGTTTGTATTTGTGTGTAATTAGGACAATAGGCTCCATTAGTAGTTGTAGTGAAATGTGATTTTTAAAAAATTGATTTCAGAGAGGAAGGGAGAGAGAGATACAGAAACATCAATCATAAGAGAGAATCATCGATCAGCTGCCTCCTGCACTCCCCACACTGGGGATCAAGCCTGAGACCCTGGCATATGCCCTGACCAGGAATTGAACCATGAACTCCTGGTTCATAGATCGATGCTCAGCCACTGAGCCACGAGGGCTGGGCTGAAACGTGATTTTTAAAATACATTCTGATTATTCCTTTTCACAACAGTGAATCAAGAACTTCAGTATTTACATTAAAAGTAACTTTTTTTCAAAATGCAGAGCATTAGTCTGTTTTGTCCACAGTCTGGTGTAGACTGAGTCTGAGTGCCTACTCAGTGTGTAACCTGAAAATAGTAAGTCCTATAATGTGCTGCTTTGAATAGTTCATTGCATTTATACTTTGCAGAAGTTAATTTATATGCAAAGTTTTGCTATTTAAGTTTTATCTTAGAAATTTGAATTGTGTTTAGAAGCCCAAGTCCTCTGTAGTGTCCCCTTTTAATATAGAGTTATTGATAAAAACTATACGGAAAATCTGGATTTTGTGATTCTGATGTTCTCTTAAAAAATATTAACTACATGCTCCCTGATTTGACTCAGTGGTTGAATGTGGACCCATGTGCCAAGAGGTCACCGTTTCAATTCCCAGTCAGGACACATGCCTGGGTTGCGGGATCAGTCCCCAGTGGGGGGGGGGGGGGGGGGGGATGTGCAGGAGGCAGCCTATTGATGATGTTTCTCATTTATGTTTCTTTCTTTATCCCTCTCCCTTCCTCTCTCTTTAAAACTCAATAAAAACATTTAAAAAATATATTAGCTACATTTTCAACTGAGAACATGGTTTGATAGTTTTTTTCAAAATAAGCGATTTGAAGCATAAGCATGAAAGCCTTGCCAGAGAAGATAGAAAGGTAATGCGTCTTGACCGGAAGCTGTTCAATGAAAAACCTCGAGAAAATGCTAGAAGTGAATCTGTGGTAGAATCATCTTCTGAGCTGAAACTGATGCTGCAGGTTTTATCATGTTTTCCCCTTTGTATAGATATGGCCAGATTGTTTTGAGTCACAGTGGGGAGATTTTTTAAAGCCCCCCCCCCACCTGCTTCCAGAAAACCTCTTAAAGGTTATCAAGTGGCATACTTTCATGAGTGCAGAAGGTTTACTTACGTGTTTGAGACTGAATCTAATGATTCTTACTGATCTGAGCCCAGGTTTAAGCACACACTTGTTTATTCTGTACCTCCCATACCTTTTCCTCAATGTATATAATGTCTGAAAATACTAAATTTGCAAGTACTTCGTGTTATTATAGTAGTTGCTAAGGATATTTGCAACAAGATGCTTTTTACCAAGTGCAGCACTGAACATGAGCACAGAATGGGTGCAGATCTCTGGCAGGTGGACCCACCAGGGCAGTAGGTAGCAGACAGCAAGCTCGTTGTGACCCTAGAGTAGTTAGAACCGTTATCCATCTACCTAAAAGAGGGCGCCACTTCATTACCCTAGGTACCTTCAGTAGGGACCTTCAGTAGGGAGAGTAAATTGATAAATTGTATTCAAATCAAATCAAAACATAAATGCTCCAAATCAGAAAAGGAGCATGGTGGGAGGAGGACAGTATCCTTTTTAAACCAATTGGTAGTGAAATGGGAAGTGTCTTTGAAAGGTCAATTAGGTAGGGAAAATTGCTGATCAGAGTTTTTGTTCTTAGAGTTAATTTATTTGTGTTAGTGGAATGAAAAGGCTTGAAAACCTGGATTGGGTGAATAACTTCTTGTTCTCTAGAGATGTGGTAGCTTTCCAAATCTTAGCAGATATTAATTCGAGGCTCAGCACTCACCAACTATGTACAGACTTCACCACACACGCGGGAGAGTTGGAAATGAGTTGAACAGAATTTTGGGAACTATGAGTTGAAGCTCATTTCATTTAAGGGAGAGTTCCAGCATTTGTAGCAGGATAATGCTGCCTTTCTGAGCAGCCCTCCTGCCTGTACCTAATGAGCAGAGGCGGGACTTGCCAGCTACATGTAACATGTGATTGTGCCACCCCAGCTGAAGGCCTAGATTTCTATCCTCAGTGGCCTTAGGATGTTTCCTGCATCACTAGCATCTCTAGAGGGGAAAAAAAAAAACCACTTGGTTTTTGTATTTGGGAATGTATTTCTTTGGGCCCTTAGAATGACCCCAAACACAAACAGACATAACTGAAATCAAAGATGCATTGAAAAACACTTTCCTTAAGTTCTGTGAGCTCTATTCTGTTTCACTGTTTAAAATGTTCCATTGCCATTTACTGAGTTACTGTCATGGCCCACATGGATTGCAGTTCTCAATTTGAAAAACAGTCATAGTGTAGATAATCAGGATCAAATCTAATATCACTTTTCCTTGTTTTAACATGAATGAAAATTTTTTGTCATAAAATATATGCAAGCTAGATCTTTGAAAAATGTGTTCATAAAATTGTGCTGAAACTGAGACTTGAAATTTGGTCCTTAACAGTTAAAAGTAGTTTATGTGGATAAACCATCTATAGCACCTGTTAAATATTAACTGCGCATAGTCATCTGCAAGTTTTTGAGTTTTTTTGTGTTTTTTTTTTTAATTTTATTGATTTCAGAGAAGAAGGGAGAGGGATAGAGAGAGAGAAACATCAATGATGAGAGAGAATCATTTATTGTCTGCCTCCTGCACGCCCCCTATTGGGAACTGAGCCCGCAACCCAGGCATGTGCCCTTGACCAGAATCGAACCCAGGAACCTTCAGTCCGCAGGCCGACGCTCTGTCCACTGAGCCAAACCAGCCAGGACAAGTTTTTGAGTTTTTAAAGCAATATATATTAGTGATGCTTGATACCCTACTTGAAAGTCATATGGTAATTAAAACAAAGAATTTATATGCTGACTAAACTAAAAATCAATTATGGCCCAGCTGGCATAGCTCAGTGCTTGAGCGTCAACCTATAAACCAGGAGGTCACAGTTGCATTCCCAATCAGAGTACATGCCCAGGTTGCGGGCTCAGTCCCCTGTGTAGTGCATGCAGAAGGCAGCCGATCAGTGATTCTCTCTCATCATTGATGTTTCTGTCTCTCTCCCCTCCCTTCCTCTTTGAAATAATACATACTAGTATATACATACATACATACATACATATTTTAAAGAATCAGTTACGAATTAAACAATATTTAAGGCTTTGAGTACTTGTATGTTGATTTTAGGATTTTAAAACAACCCCTTTCTATTACTTGTTCAAGTACCAAATCTAAGATAATGAAAATAGTTTCCTAATACTAAGATGTTCATAGAAGAAAATTCTATACTTAATGACATCTGAAATTTCTCATAACTATAAATATACATGTATTTAGGGGAATGAGTTAGAACAGCATGTTTCTGTATTATATAATTAGAAGGACAAAGATTGATCTCCAGTGGAAGGCAGCTGTATTTATTTAGTGTAAGTACTAATTTCAAAGCTCTTCTGGATTTTAGAAAGTGGGAGACACATGGAGAGAACTAAATTGTGAAGTTTTAAATGACTTTGCTCTTACCCTAGCCCAGAATGGTGGGTCCTAGCATTGTTTCTTAATTTTTTAAAGCCATACGGTTTACTGTTTTTTATGGCTTGTTTGAATAATTATATTTTTATTACATTTAATACATAATGTAAATATCTTATCCCCCTCCCTCCTGTTTCCTCGGTATTGTTACTATGCTGGTAGAAATAAAATGAAATGTAGTTAACCAAGTTTCAACATGTTCCTATATGCTGATGGCCTGAGTGGGTTGTTTTTGTTTTGTTTTTTAAATTATCAGAGAATCAGTGTCCCCCAAATACTTGGAGTAGTGAATTCACCAATATTTCTGGAACCCCTGAAGTGTGCCAAAGCACTGTTTGATGCTGAGGATTCAACTGTGAATTAGGCCTCTGCCCTCCAGCCACAGAACACAGCCCAGCCCACAAGTCAGAAGTATTGCTTCTCTTCAATCTGAAAGTCCCAGAGCCAAATGTCCTATTTACAGAGAACCTTTAATTATTGATATATTTCCTTTTTTAAAGTAAAGGGTATAAATGTAAAACCACTTATTAAAACATCCATTACTCAAATAGCAATAATTAGCAAAACAATCTAATTTTTAATTAAGAAAAATAAGCAATCATACTGGTATTCAATACTAGCTTTTTGTAAGCTCATGTTTTCTAGATTATAAAATATAAGTGTATTTCATGTGCAAAATATAAAAATCAGAAAATAAGCCTCTATTTTCAATTGTTTTGATTTACGGTATCATTATGGTACCTTACAGAATATAGTTTCATTGCCCTGAAAATTCTCTGTGCTCTATATTTATCTGTCCCTCCCCTAAGCCCCTGGCAACCATTGATCTTTTTACTGTCTCCATAGCTTTGGCTTTTCCAGAATGTCATACAGTTGGCATCATATAGTACGTAGCCTTTTTAGATTGATTTCTTTGACTTAGTAATAAGCCTTTAAGTTTCCTCTATGGAAGGTTCATTTATTTTTAACGCTGAGTAATATTCTGTGGTCTGGGTGTAGCACAGTTTATCCACTCACCTACTGAGGGACATCTTGGTTTCTTCTAAGTGTTAGCAGTTATGAATAGAGCTGCTATTAACGCTATGTGCACATTTTTGTGTGGACATAAATTTTCAGTTCATTTGGGTAAAGGCCAAGGAGTGTAATTGCTAAATTGTGTGAATGATAATAAAATACATTTTTTACAGAAAATATTTAACCAAAATTAAAATTGAATTTAAAAAAAAATGATTGCAGGGTCATATGGTAAGAGTATGTTTAGTTTTGTAAGAAGTTGCCAAACTGCCTTCTAAAGTGGCTGTACCATTTTGCATACCCACCGGCAATGAATGAGAGAGGGTTACCAGGTAGGTGTATGGTTACTAATGCGGATTTTTTTCGATAGATGGAGTTACACATGTGTTGATATATATGCGATTTGATATGTATGCTGTTTTGTTGTATTGACAGCAAGCTTCAAAACTTCATATGTCAAGTTTTCTGAAGTTGTTAACATAGATATTTTTACGCTTAAAAATGTCAAATTTCATGCCAAAAAAAGAGCATTTGCGGGAAGTTTTAATTCGTTATTTTATTTTGAAGAAAAGTGCTGCTGAATACTTCAGGAAGCTTATGGTGAACATGCTCCATCTCAGAATACTTGTGAATGCTGGTTTAAACACTTTAAAAGTGATGATTTCTATGTGAAAGACAAAGAATGTCCAGTTCAACTGAAAAAGTTTGATGACCAACAATTACAAGCATTATTGGATGAAGATGCGTGTCAAACTCAAAAACAACTTGCAGAAAGATTAAACGTTGCTCAGCAAACAATTTCCAATCTTTTACAAGCAATGGGAAAGATTTTAAAGGAAGAATCAACTGAACGAAAGACAAATGGAAAATGGAAAAGTCATCAGTAAAATGTTGCTTCAAGGGCACGAAAGAAAGTCTTTTTGCATTGAATTGTGACTGGCGATGAAAAGTGGATTAATTTTGAGAATCCCAAACGCACTAATTCATGGGTTGATCCAGGTCAACCATCAACATTGACTGCAAGGCCAAATTGCTTCGGAAAGAGGACAATGCTCTGCGTTTGGTGGGATCAGGAAGGTGTGGTGTATTATGAGCTCCTAAAACCAGGTGAAGCCATTAATACTGATTGCTACTGACAACAAATAATCAATTTGAACCATGCTTTGTGAAATGACCAGAATGTTCCAGAAGACACGGCAAAGTAATTTTGCTTCATGATAACACACCATCGCACACTTCAAAACCAGTTGAAGACACGTTAAAAGATCTTGTCTGGGAAGTATTAACCCACCCGCTGTATTCACCAGACCTTGCTCCTTCAGATTACCACTTGTTCCAATTGATGGCACATCACTTTCTGAGCAGCATTTCAAAATGTACAAAGAAGTGGAAAATTGCGTCTCTGAATGGTTTGCCTCAAAACAAGAAAAGTTCTATGGGGACGGTATCCACAAATTACCTGAAAGATGAGGGGAAATGTGTAGATGGACATTACTTTGAATAAAGCACTTTTAAAAAATATATATTTTTATTGATTTCAGAGGGAAAAAGAGAGAAAAGAGAAACATCAACGATGAGAGAGAATCATTGATCGGCTGCCTCCTGCACGCCCCCAATGGGGATTGAGCCCACAACCTAAGCATGTGCCCTTAACCAGAATCAAACCCAGGACCCTTCAGTCCGCAGGCCAAAGCTCTATCACTGAGCCAAACCAGCTAGAGCTGAATAAAGCACTTTTGATGTCTCTCTTGAAATTATCATGTTTTCTTTGATCACAAAATCCGCATTATTAACCAGTATACCTGGTATTATCGCTCCACATCTTCACCAGCATTTGGTGTTGTCAGTGTGCTTATTTGCCGTCAGTGTATCTTTGGTAAAGTGTTTGGCCCATTTTTTTGTTGTTGTTGTTAATCCTTATCTGGAGATCCCTCCCCCCCCCCCCCCATTTTAGAGAGAGTGGAATGGGGGGGAGAGAAACATTGATATGTGAGAGAGACATCAATTAGTTGGCCTCCTGCACTCGCCCTGCCTGGCCTGGGGATAGAACCTGCAACCCAGGTAGGTGCCCTTGATGGGAATGGAACCCGAGACCCTTTTGATGTGTGGGCTGACGCTCTTAACTGGTGAACCACACAGGCCAGGGCGGCCATTTTTAAAAATATATATATATATATTTTTTATCACCACTTATCCCCTCTATGCCCTCTTGCTCCCCCCCCCTTTTTTTTAATGAGTGGTTTTCTTACAGAGTTTTAAGAGTTCTTTATATATTTTGGCTAATAGTCCTTTATCAAATGTGTCTTTTGTAAATATTTTCTCCAACTCTGTGGCTTGTCTTACTATTTTCTTCACATTGTCTTTCATAGAACAAAAGTTTCTAATTGTAATGAAGTCCACTTTATCAATGATTTCTTTCATGGATCCTGCATGTTTTATCTAAAAAGCCCTCGCCATCCTTGAGGTCATCTAGGTTTTCTCTTGTGTTGTCTTATAGGAGTTGTATAGGTTTGCTCCACTTTTATTTTTAAGGAAGGTTTTGCAAATGTTATGTGAATAATGTTTAACATATGAAAATTTTCTTTGCTTTAATGGATTTTAATCATTTTCTGACTAAAATTAGGTGAATTGGATGGGTCTTTAAGGATTATCTCCTACTACCCCCATTTTTTGTTAGAGGAATAAAGAGAGCTATCATTTGGAGAATTCCTATTATGTACCAGGCATAGAACCAGGCCTTTTTACTTGTGATATCTTATTTAAATCTTTACAACAACTCTGAGAAGTTGGTATTTATGTCTCTCATTTAAAATGAGTTAACAGAATTAGAGGAGCCAAGTGTTGCCTCCTGAGTGGACCAACATGCAGTGTTCCCTGGTTGTGGTCTCTTCTCTGGAAGGGTGGGCATAGTCTTTTTTTTTTAGCTCCCATCTCGGGAAGATCTGAGATAGATGCTATCTTGATGAGATCCTCCTGTTGAGGACAGTGGGAAGCATGAACACAGGCAGAATACGGTCAATTTTATAGCAGGCTGAATTCAGGATTACACTCATTCAACTGTGAGACATGCACAAAAGTTTCATATGAGGTTGCTGCTGTAAATAATTATCGGTGGCACATTATTCTTGAATAAGGTTTATTTTGGAAGTTGAAGCATGATAGTTGTAATGTCCTTAGATACAACTCAATTATTGCTGTGTCATTGAGCATTCCCACCAGCAATTGTTACGTTGTTTTGAATATTTAATGTACTGTCTAAAATTCTGGAACCCAGAGATAAATTTTTGGAGGTTTCAAAGTATAAGTTTCAGAGAGAGCCCTTGTCATCCATAATTTGTTCCTTACCCATGCCACTTATATCCCATCCACTCACCATAATTCCTACTGGGTTTGGTTTTAAGCATCTGGCCTTTCTTTTCCATTGTTGGGCATTTTAAGTTGAGCCTGTATCTCAACCCTAATAACCTCCCAGTTAATTTCCCTGCCCTCAGGACCCCAGTCATCCCAACTCCACAGAGCTCTCAGACAAATGTTCCTAAAGCCTTCTTGATCTTTGTAGCCTGGAATGATTTCTCTCAGACCCTCTGAGCTTGTATTGCAGTTTTTGTCTGTACCTTTAATATGGCAGTAAATCCTATATGCCACCTGGCAGCTCTGGTAGCTTCAGCTAAACCTTCTAAATTACATTGTCACTTGCTTATTATATATGTTGCAGGAGAGGCCCCCTCTATCAGTAACATCTTAAATAGCAGCTCTTAAAGTTTCTGTCCAGCAGAATACTTGATACAACAGCCTTTCGTGCTAAGGCCCCCTCAGTATGCAGAACCTAGTTATTTTGTAGATACATGTCTTTCTGTGAATGACCTGAATTTGACCCGTAAAGGTTTATAGCTAGCGTGCTTTAAAAGCTGTTGTTGTTTTTTTCTTAACAGCTTTATTGGTGTATAATTCACATATGATAAAATTAGCTAGTTTTATTAAATGTGTAATTTAGTGATTTTTAGTAAAGTTAGAGTTCTACAGCCATCAAAGTTCAATTTCAGAACATTTCCATCACCCACAGAAGATCTTTGTGGCTGTTTGTAGTCACTCTCCATTTCCATTCCAGCCAAGCACTAATCTACTTCCTGTGTCTGTAGTTTGCCTGCTCTGTGGACTTCATATGATAAATGGAATCATGTAATATGTGGTCTTTGCATCTGGCTATCACTAGTGTAATATTTTGGAGGGTCATCTATGCTGTAACATGTGTCAGTACTCCATTTTTCTTTTTCTTTTAATTCTCACCTGAGGCCATGCTTATTGATTCTTAGAGAGGGGGGAAGGGGAAGAGAGATAGAGAGATAGATCCATGTGAGAGAGAACATTGATTGGTTGCCTTCTGTAGGTGCCCCGACCAGGGATCAAAACTGCAACCTGGGTATGTGCCCCGACTGAGAATTGAACCTGCAACCAACCGAGCCCCACCAGCCAGGGCAGTACTTCATTTTTCATTGTCAAATAGTATTCTTTTTTTAAAATATATTTTATTGATTTCAGAGAGAAAGGGAGAGATAGAAACATCAATGATGAGAGAGAATCATTGATCGGCTGCCTCCTGCACAACCCCCACTGGGGATCAAGCCCACAACTTGGGCATGTGCCCCTGACTAGAATCGAACCTGGGACCCTTCAGTTTGCAGGCTGACGCTCTATCCACTGAGCCAAACCAGACAGGGCCAAATAGTATTCTTTTGTAGGACTTTGTGACATTTTGCTAATCTATTCACCCACTAAGGACTTTTGGGTTCCACTTTGGGCTACTATAAATATGGTGCTGTGCACATACAGGTCTTTGGTGGACTTATGTTTTGTTTGGAAAGGTAGACATGTCATAATGGAATTGATGGGTCATGTGATAAATTTATGTTAACTGAAGGTGGTTGTTTAATGCCCCAAATGTTTAATTATTAACTTTGAGAAAAGATATAAACAAAGCAATTTGAAGAATTCTGACACATTCAGGTCTTTGGAATCTGGCTTGGTTGTTTGAGAAATAGCAGAACCCATTTCCAATTTGAGCACGTGTTTCTGTTGCTCCTCTTACTTTATAGACATGGATTTAAAGATTTTGAATGATTTTAAGTAGAGACAAACTCAGCTCTTATCTCTGGAAAGCCATCTGTTAAGATATTAATTGGAATTTTTTATACATGCCATCTGTAATTGTTTAAACTTCATTAAATTAATCTCTTTTGTATAGGGATGGAATGATATATTTAAAAGTTACAAGTAAGGATAAGTTCTGCAAACCTTGAATTTTTGTAATGAAGTGCCATAGGTTTATCAAAGGTAGCAGATGCCCTCCTGGTAGATGTGCAGTAGAACGAACCCTCATTATTGAAGCACAACCAAGTGGGCTCCATATACAGGGTTTTTTAAGTTTAGATTCCTTCTTGATTAAAAGAATGAAATTTGCCCAACTGGTGTGGCTCAGTGGTTGAGTATTGATCTATGAACCAGGAGGTCACGGTTTGATTCCTAGTCAGGGCACACGCCCAGGTTGTGGGCTTGATCCCCACTGGGAGGGTGTACAGGAGGCAGCCAATCAATGATTCTTTTTCATCATTGATATTTCTGTCTCCCTCTTCTCCCTTCTCTGAAATCAATAAAAATATTTTTAAGTGAAATGTAAAAATAAGTATCATTCACATACTAATTAATGAATATTCATATGAAGTAAAAAGCTTTAAATAGTTTGGGAATGTAAGTATAAACAA
This sequence comes from Corynorhinus townsendii, assembly GCA_026230045.1. Classification (NCBI taxonomy): domain Eukaryota; kingdom Metazoa; phylum Chordata; class Mammalia; order Chiroptera; family Vespertilionidae; genus Corynorhinus; species Corynorhinus townsendii. The sequence goes on from JAPDVU010000004.1 coordinate 137,841,168, forward strand.
ACTTCCAGTTAATGAATTTGCTGGCTCTTCGTTGACCTGTTGATTTGCAGTCATTTGGACTTGTCATTAAATAGCCATGTCCTGAATCTTTCGAATGTCTTTTGTTGTAATTGCAAATTCAAGAGAAGTCTTGGTAGCTAGCGCCTTTTAAGGTAGCACACCTTCACCTTCTGTGGAAACAGCTTGTGGTGGGGAGTGGTTGATGGAAAGAACACAGCTTTAGAACCCAAATACTTGGGTCTGGGTCTGAATCCCTACCAGGTATTAGTAGAGTGTCGTTGGGCAAATTATTTAATGTCTCTGAGCCAGAGTTTCCTCATTTGTAAGAAGTAGATAGTACCATACAGATAATATGGTTATTGTACCAGTAAGTGTTCAATGAGACAAAGTATTAAAGCCCCTATTGTCACAGAGTCTAGCATTCTAACCTCCAGTAAATATTATACCTTTTCCTTACAGAGTTAAGTAAACTGACATGGAGCAAGCAGTTCTACTTGGACACTGCCTAGGGGTGGGCATGAGTGTGGGGGAGTATATAAGGTGGTCATGGAGCCTATTCATTTAATAGAATGAATAGCTGTTTGTGTTTTAGAAATTAACCTGTGCAGAATGTGGGGGATGGGTTGGAGGGGGTGAGACTGGTGACAGACCAGTTAAGAGACTTGTTAGTGACCCAGGTGAGAGATCCCAGCCATCACATCATTTAACCCACAAGAGTGTATATCCTATATAATAAAGAGGTAATATGCAAATTGACCATCACTCCAACACACAAGATGGCCGCCCCCATGTGGACACAAGATGGCTGGCAGGGGAGGGCAGTTGGGAGGGATCAGGCCTGCAGGGGAGGGCAGTTGGGAGGGATCAGACCTGCAGGGGAGGGCAGTTGGGAGGGATCAGGCCTGCAGGGGAGGGCAGTTGGGGGCGATCAGGCCTGCAGGGGAGGGCAGTTAGGGGTGCCTGGGCCAGCAGGGGAGCAGTTAGGTGTCGATCAGGCTGGCAGGGGAGTGGTCAGGGGGTGATCAGGCTGGCAGGCAGAAGCAGTTAGGGGCAATCAGGCAGGCAGGCAGGTTAGTGGTTGGGAGCCAGCAGTCCTGCATTGAGAGAGGGATTTCCAACTGCCCGTTCAGGCCCAATGCTGGTAGGATCAGGCCTAACCAGGCAGTCGGACATCTCTCGAGGGGTCCCAGATTGGAGAGGGTGCAGGCTGGGCTGAGGGACACACTCCCTCCCACCCCTGTGCATAAATTTCGTGCACCAGGCCTCTACTATCTCTCTAATAAGTATGGTGTTTTGGTTTTTTGGGTTTTTTTTAAAATATATTTTATTGATTTTTTACAGAGAGGAAGGGAGAGGGATAGAGAGTTAGAAACATTGATGAGATAGAAACATCAATCAGCTGCTTCCTGCATACTCCCTACTGGGGATGTGCCCTCAACCAAGGCACATGCCCTCAACCAGAATTGAACCTGGGACCCTTGATTCCTCAGGCCAAATGTCACTAAACTAGAAAGGCTAAACCTAGTTTTATTTTATGTGTTTATTAAATAATTTTTTTAAATTGTTTATAGGGGAGTGAAGGAGGGTGAGAAACATCTATTGGCTGCCTCCCTCATGCTCCCTGACCAGGATCTAACTCGAAATCTAGGTATGTGCTCTGATTGGGAATTGAACCCACCACTCTCTGGTGCACAGCACAACGCTCCAACCAACCGAGCCACACTGGCTTGGGTGTTCTATTTTTTAACAGTGACGTTTAACTGTATTTTCTTTAACTTGAATATAATTCGACTTTATTTTTAGAAGATATTGTAACATTTTTATCTTTCTTTTTTTTACATATTTTTAAAGCAGTCAACCTAATTCAAGCAGGTATAGTGTTTTTTGATAAACCCTGTTTCTTGCATTCCTGTTACAATTCTGATTTGAATGGTCTTAACACTCCTCAGCATTGGCTTCTGCAACAGCATTGCTCGGTATGTTTGGTCTTAATTTATAGAAATGGGAATAAATATCAGGACTGCATTAATAGGCAAAAAGGGTATGTGGATTTTTTGAGTATTTAAAGTGAAATTGAGGAGGGGGTACAATTCTGTTACTACTTAAATTTATGTGTTCCTCCCCTGCAGTAGAAATGTAGTTAGGTTCATTAAAGTCTTAGGAATTTATATTTCTGTCTGTTTTGTGTCAAGGGAATAATACGTGAGGAGGATACACAAAGTTTACTTGGTTAGGCATGTGGTGAGAAATGCTTGGCCCCATAGTCCTATCCAAGGATCCCCGGCCCAGTCTTGTAAAGTCGAGGCCATCCTCCTCCTGGCATTAGAGGCTTAAATCCCCATGGTCATCTCTATTTTCTAAACCAGCACCCTGTAGTTGCTTGTCATCCTCTGATCAAAACCCCTACCCCACCCGTTCTTTCCCCACCTTAGTTATTTAGGGAGCTTTCTCAAGTCCTATTCTTTCAACCCCCAGGCTCTTCCTCAAAGACTCCTTAAAGCCAAGGTGTGGCTTTTTATATTCTCCCATATCCCACAAGCCTCTGCTCATTTCCCTCCCTGTCGTCTACTCACCACCATATTTCAGAAATTAAGTGGACACTCTGACACCCAGCTCAGAGTCTTCATCTCCGCTTCCAACACCCAATATCTGAGTGGACTTGGCTTCAGTGTGGACAGTCCTCCCAGGGCCTTGAACTCCGTTCTGTCCCTAGACCTGATCCAGCCTGCACCACTTCGAGTCAACAATCCCACTTCTAACCACAGCCACCTCTCCTTTATCCCTTGCTCTTTCTTGAGACAGAGATCCCCCTCTAACTTTTTTCACTCCTTCATGGCCAAGGCTCTTAAAGATAGTCTTTAAGCATTTTGGTCCCTTCCAGCCAGTTCCAGTTCCATTTCTATCCTTAAAACTACAGTGAAACTGTCCTTGCTGAGGTCGCCAGTGAATTACAGGAAACGAAAGCCAAAAGCTACATTTCAGAAATCATCATGATAATGAAAATAATACCTAGCATTTATGAAATCCTATGCTGCCTTATGTAATCCTGACTCCCAGAGGAATTAAGTGATTTACCCAAGATCATACAAGAAGTAATGGCAGTGACCATTGTTAGGTCCATCCAACCATGGCCTTTTCTTCCCCAAGTCTCCAGGAGAGGTGCAGGGAAGGCTCTCACTGTTTGGGGCTTTTGCAAATACAAACTTTATGGGTTCCCTTCATCAAGTCAGTTTCTAAGTGTTCCTTGGGTCTCATTTTGGGCCCATCCTATCTAATAAAGAGGGAATATGCTAATTGACCATCACTCTCACAAAAATGGCTGCACCCACAGCTGAGGCCAAGTTCCCTTAAGGAGCCTTAATGAGCAATCAACAAGGACCTGAGGCTATGCTCTCCCCCCCGCCCCGTGGGGCTTGACAGGGGACCTCAGGCCATGCCCCCTGCCCTGGTGTCAGGCTGGGGGACCTCAGGCTGCGCCTCCTGCCTTGGCACAGGCCAGGGGACCTCAGGCCACGCCCCCCACCTGTCGGGGCTTGATGGGGGACCTCAGGGTGTGCTTCCCATCCTGGTGCTGGGCTAGGGGACCTCAGGCTGCTCCCCCCACTAGGTGGGGCTTGACAGGGGACTTCAGGCCATGCCCCCCGCCCCGGCACGAGGCTGGGGGACCTAAGGCTGCACCCCCTGCCCCAGCACCGGGCCAGGGGACCTGAGGCTGCACCCCCTTGCCTGGCGGGGCTTGACAGGGGACCTCAGGCCGGACGCCCCAGCACCGGGCCAGGGAACCTGAGCCTACGCCCCCTGCCCAATGAGGCTTGACAAGGGTGGGACTGGCCGGGTCTGGATCTAGCCCAATGGGGAGGGGGTGGCCGGGTCTGGGTCTCACGCAATTTTGAGGTGCATGTGGGTGGGCGGGGACTTGACTCTGGGTCCCCATTTTAATGTGCACGAATTTCGTGCACCAGGCCACTAGTCTTTCTATAATTTCTCTGATTCACTCTGGTTCCAGATTCAAATAGTGCCTGTCAGAGATGAACTCACACAGCCCAGCTTCCTAGAATGGTTACAAACACCACAGAATCACATGTGCAGAGGTAGACTACCTCCTACCAATCTGTCCCTCCTCTAGTGTGTTCTGTCCTAGGAGATGGTCCCGTAGTCCTTTCTATCTTAGCTTTATGTAAGTGTTCCTCATCCCAGTCAACTCAGCAAGAAAGAAATGCTTCTGTGGCTGCTTGTTGCAGTGTGACTTCCAGCTGTTAAAAAAAGTGAACACCCAGAAGCTCTTTAGCTCTTTGATGAACATTAGGATATTACATAGCTAACTAAAACAGTAAGGCGTATTTCATTAAGTGAAGTGAGGAGTATCTCGTTATAAAGTGACAAAAGTTGCAGAACAGTGTGTGGTTGATCCCAAGAGTTAGGGATCAGTACAGATTTACATTTTCTTTTTCTTTTAATATGTTTTTTCTTGGAAACCGGGTTTTCTTAAAAAACCAGTCCTGAGATGTTTAGGAAAAAATACAGTCAAGTTAGTTTATGAGGGAGATGCTTTATACTGGTTTTTATGACAGAAATTTATAAAATATGTTCACTGATTAAGTACTCTGAAGTCTTATAGCAAACAAAATAAAATACTTAACTTCACTAAAGCTAGCATTTTCCAAACTCCCTTTATGTTCTGTTTAGATTATGTCCAGTTAATGTTTAGTACAAGATTAATAATGCTCTTTTAAAACAGTCCTTTCATTGCTAATGAAACTCTGAATTACTGATATCAGAAAGGATATATTTTTCAGAATTCTTAGTAGTTCATGCTACTACTCAATGAAGGAAGTTTATACTGTTAATCTTGAGAAACAGACTGATTAGTACACAGTTTGAATTGTTTGAAAGCTGTTTAATATTGATTATGTTGGCTTTCATGACCCTTTGAAACAAGATTTTTCTTGGAGACAGGTTCTTAAACATACAACTTTTCTTCTCCATTAGACCTGCTTACTTTGACTTTTGTATGCCAGTCCATTATCTTACTTTCTTAGGGAGAGGTGAAGGTGAAGTGTAATTGTGTGTGTGTGTGTGTGCGCACATGCATGTGAGGTAATTTATTCAGGCTTAATGGCCAGTGACTGGTGTAAAAAGGTACTGCTGGATCTGCCCTTGGTTCCTGTACTTGGTTAGCTGCATTTTGTGCCTCAGTTTCCTGTGCTTCCAAGTAGCAAATAATGCAGATTCTGTGTCAGAAAACTTCAGTGTTCCTTATTGGGTGCCTGTGACCACAGTATGTGCACCCTAGAATGCCAGGGTCTATATATACTTTTGAAAACTGCCTAATTTCCTAGGTATATATTTTGTTTAGTTTTTGTTTTTAACATCTATTGGCTTTTTGGCCCGCCTGAGTCTTTTGGCTATGAAATGTGATTTCTTAGGAAAATATTTTTACCCGTTTCCTAAAAAAAGATTAGAAAGAACCTCTTTGACTTTTCATGAAGTCTGCATAAGATTCTTAGACAGTTTTGTGGTGTCCCAGTTATAAGATTAAGGATTTATAGCTTGTAAAGTGTATTTCTCAAAATTCAACATTGATTGATAAGCTAGTCTTTTGGGGGCAACACCTATATTATATTTTATTATTCCAAACAGTTTACAATCAGATATTTGCAGCGTTCTTAGTTTTTTTAAAAATGTCAGCCTTTAAAAAACATTAGCGTTCTTAAATATTAAACTACTAGAGGCCCGGTGCACAAATTTGTGCACCAGTGGGGTACCTTGGCCTGGGCTGTGGGATCGGGCTGAAATTGGCTCTCTGACATCCCCTGAGGGGGTCCCAGATTGCAAGAGGGCGCAGGCCAGGCCAAAGGACCCCACAGGTACACTACTGGGGCCTGGGAGGGATGCGGGAGGTTGGCCAGCCAGGGAGAGACCACGGGAGGGCTCCAGGGCATGTCGGTTTGTCTTGCTCAGTCCCGATCAGCCGGACCCCAGCAGCAAGCTAACCTACCAGTCGGAGCGTCTTCCCCCTGGTGGTCAGTGCACATCATAGCAACTGGTTGACTGGTCAACTGTCTGCCCCCTGGTGGTCATTGCACGTCATAGTGAGCGGTTGGGAGGCCTTAGCATATCATTAGCATATTAACCTTTGATTGGTTGAATGGATGACCAGACAGCATATTAGGCTTTTATTATATAGGATTGTACATGACCAGGGCCCACCACAGTGCCTAGTACTTATAGTTCCCTACTAAATATTTGCCAAGTAAGTAATATTGGTCACTAAATTTCTGTAACTCTCATAAATCTGCTTAAACACTGTGTTAAAATATGTATATATTTGTGATGACCAGGATAACATAAAACATTAATAATTGAAACCAAGAAATAAATTTATAGTCTAAAGTTTAGTATGTGAAAGAAAAAGTGTAGAAGAAACAAGATAGAATTTTGTAGAGATTCTAAAGGGGGATTTAGGGCAAGTTCAGATGCTCAGTGGCACTGGTATTTCATTATTTCCAAATCCTTTAAAAACATTCTTTTTATTTTCATGATCTTTGTACTACAGTTTGTGTAATCTATTTTGCTACTCAGGTATCCTTAATTTGAATGTAAGCAAATATGTCAGTGTTTTGTTATTTATAGTTTTTTGTCTTATTAAAGAATCTTTTCCAGTCTTGGCATTAAAACTATCCTCCCTTGTTTTCCTCTAAGCCTTTTAATACTTTCATCGGATGTCTTTTGCTGTATAACAAAATCACCACACACTTAATGGCTTAAGACAACACACATTGATTATTTCAGAGTTCCTATGGGTATGAATCCATGTGTTAACTGGGTCCTGTGCTTAGAGTCTTTCACAAGGCTGCCATCAGGTTGCTGCCTGGCACTAGGATCTCATCTGACACTCACCTAGAGAAGCATCTGCTTCCCAGCTCTGTGGTTATTGGCAAGATTCAATTCCTTGTGGGTTCTTGGACTAAAAGCCTTCGTTCTTTTGGCTGAAGACCACCCTCAGTCATAACCACATGGACTTCTCCATATGGCAGTGTACTTCATGAAAGCCAGGATGGGAGCGAATCAGTAGAGAAACTACTAACACTAGCTCAATTGGAAGTGACACCTAATCAGCTTTGGTTAGAAGCAAGTCACAGGTCCTTACACCTAAGGGATTACATGAGATCATGAATATCAGGTGTAACAGTGGAGTCATTTTAGAGTCTGCCATAGATTTTTGTCTTTTAGTATTTCAGGATTTAATCTGCTTTATATTAATTGTTGTGTTGATTCTGGCCTTTTTTTTTTTCTCCCTGTATGAGTAAACCTGTTATCCTAGATCAGTGGTTGGCAAACCGCGGCTCATGAGTTTGCCGACCACTGCCCTAGACTGAAAAGATTGAAACTCCTTTCTTCCCCGCTACCTTTCCATGCTATTGCTACAACATGTCAGGCCTTCTGTTTTGTATGAGTCTACTTCTGCTCTCTATTCCGCTGGCAAATTTAACAGTGCCACTGACAATACTACACTCTCTTAATTACTATAGTCATTTTGATAGTCTTGAAATCTGGCAAGGAGAGTCTTTTTATTTTCTTTTTCCTTATTATGTCTTAGATTTTTTTTAAGACTTTGTTCTTAAATGTGCATTTTAGACTTAATTTGCACAGTTTCTCAAAACTAAGGAACGAAGAACAATACATGTTAATTGTAAATGTGTTAAATCAATTTTGGGAGAATTGACCTCTTTACGTTAATTAGTCCCTGTTCATGAGCATGGTATGTCTCTCCTGTATAATACTTTGATAGATGTCTCTGAGCACTTTATATTGTTATTACAATAGATGACATTTATTGTTAATTATATATTCTAACTGTTGTGAGTTACATAGAAAATACAATTGATTTTTGTGTATTTATATTGTATCAGGACCTTATTCATTCTTCTTACTAATTTAATAATTTACCTGTAAATTCTTTTTAAATACATGGTTTTACAACTGTAAAAACAAAACATATTCTTTCACTTATTTATGCAAACCATTGATTGAGCTTAGTACTGGGCTCTGAACTAGGTTCTCAAGTTACTGTGGTGAACGGGAGAGAACGGCATCTGTGCCTGGGACCCTTCTTACCAGTGAAGTGAGACTGACGCATAGAATCATGACCTTGAATAATAGTTAAGAAGGGAAAGTCCTGTGAAGTGGGCAAACCTGACCTGGCTGGGAGCTCCCTAGTAAGTCTACCGTGCTGGAAGTGTAGCTGGAAAACAACTTGATGAAGAGGGAGAAGAACTTTCCAGGCAGAAACAGTAAACAGCAGCAAATGCAAAGATCCTCGGAGTGGGGGAGACCAGAGTGCCCAAGAAAGGAAGGAGTCTGTGCTGTACTGAGGGGATGAGGGGAGTTTGGTAAGAGGTAAGTGAAGAGGTAGAAAAGATCTGATCGTGCTGCAGTAAGAATTTCTCTGCTTCCAACTACTTTGCCCCCTCCTGCCCCTTAATTGCTCTCAGGATAACAATCTCATCAGATCTGCAGTCTTAGACTCAGCTGCTATATGAGGAATGCATGGGAAAGTGATAGGTTTCTGATTTGTGGATACATGGAGTTGCCACTTAATAAGATGCAACATTGTGGAGAATGGAGTCTGGGGCCAGAGCCTGAGTTCAACTGTAGACCTGTTGGGCTTGAGACATTAGCAGATGTTACTGAGGCAGTTGGATAGAGACAGGCCTGGAGTTCAGAGAAGAAATCTGGGCTGGAGAATTTAAGTGGTAATTTCCACTTAGGGGACAATTAAGTGCCAGAGAAGATAGTGTAGGTTTAAATAGGTGATGCTATCAGGTGGTAGTAGCACCCATCCAAAACACCCCAATGACTATTAGGTGGGGTGTTGGTATGATCTTCCCAAAATAGATGAAAGGAAACTCAGATTGAAATTATATTTAGGAAACATTTGCTGAGTTGTTAGTTTCCTTAAAACTTGAGGGAATTCTTGTTGGGCATTTTTCTGTCCCACATTCAAACATACGTATTTGAATATATGACATAAAATACATTCAGGATCAGGAATAGTATTGTGCCTTCATAAAATGTTAAGTTCATTAGGTTAGATGACAAATAGTAGAGATAATTTAGGTTTCAGTAGTTCGGACTTAATCCATAAACATGACCTACTATGCCCAGGTTTATGAAGACCTGTAATGCCATTGAGAATGCAGGATGCAGTGAGTTACATGCTGGGCTAACTCAAACTTGCCCTGGCAGTTTGACAACCTGTTCTTATTGTACCGGATACCGTTTATCTCCCAACAACATCATTTCCTGGCGCCATTACAATAATTCGGTGTTTATTAACACAAGAAGTAGTGGTTTAAAAACATCCATATTGTTATGTGATGTATGTAGATGATTCTTAAAGTATGACTATAATGTGCCATATTGAGAAGTACTGTCTTAATACAATATTGCATAGCAAAGTCCCTTTATCTGTGGATCCAAGATCCTGGAACATTATAAAGTGTATTTTGCAGTAACTTTGGACACTTAGAGATAATAGCAATTACTGTTTGTTAAATGTGTTATATGCATTAACTTAAACTTCACAAACTATTTAGGAAAATGATTTGCCCCATTTTGCAGACTAGGAAATGGCGACTCGGAGAAGTGAGAAGTAAGTTACCCAAGACCACATACTTAGCAGGTGTGGGGCTGAGCTTCAAATCCAGGTCTCTGGATTCAGAGTACATTTTAAATTTTGCTCAGCCTTGCCAAATTGCCTTCTACTAACTTGTGAGGGTGAATTTTTTTCCCTATTTATAAGCTATTTGTGTTTCTCTTTTTTGGGGAGTTTCCTTTGTTGTTGTTTTTTCCTTTGAGTTTCTCTTTCTAGTTGTTATACAGGTCAAGAAATAATAGTTGAAGTTTGGTACTTTTAGAAGACAAAAAAAAAGGCAACATGCTAGTTGTCCCTATGCAAGTTTTACTCAGCTTTTTCTGTGGGCATATTTCTTTTCTTTTTTAAATGTTTGTTGTTGAGAGTATTATAGATGTCCCATCTTCCCCCCCCCCCCCCCCATTGCCCCGCTCTGCCCAGGTCTCAGCCCACCCTAGGCTTTCACCACCCTATTGTCTATGTCCATTGGTAATGCATATATGCACATAAGTCCTTTGGTTAATCTCCCCTCCCCCTTCCCTCTGAGATTCATCAATCTGTTCCATGTTTCCATGCCTCTGGTTCTGTTTTATTAATCAGTTCATTTTGTTAATTAGATTCCTTGTTCATTTATTTTGATTTTTAGATTTAATTGTTGATAGATACGTATTTATTGCCATTTTATTGTTCACGTTTTTGTCTTTTTTTTCTTCTCTCTCCTCCACCTCCTCCTAGAGAATACCCTTCAACATTTCATTTACTATTATTGGTTTGGTGGTGGTGAACTTCTTTAGCTTTTTCTTGTCTGTGAAGCTCTTTATCTGACCTTCAATTCTAAATGATAGTTTTGCTGGGTAGAGTAATCTTGGTTGTAGGTCCTTGCTATTCATCACTTTGAATATTTCTTGCCACTCCCTTCTGGCCTGCAACATTTCTTTTGAGAAATTAGCTTACAGTCCTTTGGGCACTCCATTGCTTTTCTCTTGCTGCTTTTAAGATTCTCTCTTCGTCTTTAATCCTTACTTTAATTATGATGTGTCTTGGCATGGGCCTCTTTGGGTTCATATTATTTGGGACTCTCAGCACTTCCTGGACTTAGAAGTCTGTTTCTTTCACCAGGTAGGGGAAGTTTTCTGTCATTATTTTTTCAAATAGATTTTCAATTTCTTGTTTCCTCTCTTCTCCTTCTGGCCATCCCATGATGTGAATGTTGGTAAGAATAAACGTATTTCTGTGCACATATATAATGAAGAAGTGCTTCCACATACAAAGATAAATAATCTCTGGATTACCATGGTGCCTGCTAATGCCTGCAGACTATTTCTGTCAGTGTGTGAGTATTTTAATACCTCCCCGGAGTATTGAAAAAGAATTCTTTTTATTTCTTCCTCAGGTTTGCCTGCGATGAGATTTCATTCTCTACAGTTAAAGGACATCCTTTCTGAGCTCTGTGAATAAATTTGGAATGATACTGTATATTTTCATCTAATGGAGGATTAGCTGTACTTTGAATAAGGATTGCTGTACTGGACAACTTCAGAATATTACTCACAATGTCATCGAACAGGAGTCAGAATCCCCATGGACTGAAGCAGATTGGCCTTGACCAGATCTGGGATGACCTCAGAGCCGGAATCCAGCAGGTGTACACCAGACAGAGTATGGCAAAATCCAGATACATGGAGCTCTACACGTATCCTGCCACCTGCATTGAGAGCTATTTGCTTAGAAGCCTGTTTACTAATATGATCTGAGAATTATTAGAAATTTGACATGTTTTCTCTTCCAGTTCATCCTATGATATAATCATGAGTTCATTTTTAGCTTTAAAAATTAACTCACTCTTAAGTCTTTTGAACAGAGGTGAAATTGGCTGGTTGGTAGTCTAAAGCTGTGCTGTTCAATACAGTGGCTACAAGCTACACATGGCTATATTTCAAGTCATTTAAATTATGTAATTAAAAATTTAGTTTTGCCCTAACCGGTTTGGCTCAGTGGATAGAGCGTCGGCCTGCAGACTGAAGGGTCCCAGGTTCGATTCCGGTCAAGGGCATGTACCTTGGTTGCTGGCACATCCCCAGTAGGGGGTGTGCAGGAGACAGCTGATCAATGTTTCTCTCTCATTGATGTTTCTAACTCTATCCCTCTCTCTTCCTCTCTGTAAAAAATCAATAAAATATATTTTTAAAAAGTAAATCAATAAAATACATTTTTTAAAAAAATTTAGTTTTTATGTCGCAGTAGCGGCATTTTTAAAAAATGTTCTTACTGATTTTAGACAGAGGGATAGAGAAATAGAAGCATCAGTGAGAGAGAGAGATGTCAAAGAAACATTGATCTACTACTTCCTATACAACCCCCCATGGGGAATCAAGCCTACAACCTGGGCATGTGCCCTGACCAGGAAAGAAACCAGTGACCTCTTGGTTCATGGGTTGATGCTCAACCATGGAGCCACACGGGCTGGGTACAGTAGCTGTATTCCAAGTGCTCTGTAGATAGGTAGTAGACTACTTCCCTCATGGCAGAAAGTGTTGTTGGACGGCGGTGTGTGGGGGAGAGGATGAGAGGTGGTTTCCATGTTACTTGTGGCTGCCTTCATGCTACAGATGGAGCAAAGTTGGATAGTTGCATCAGAAATGGTCTGGTCCACAAAGCTGACAACATTTACTCACTGTCCCTCTATGGAAAAAGTTTGCTGACCCCCATCTAACGGGTTCCCACACAGAGCAAAAGTTCTACTTTATGCTCTGTTTTTACAAACGTGGTATTTTACAAAAGTATTTCACTCATTCATTTCATAGTGCATGATGTGTGCAAGGGACTATGCCGTGTGCTGTGGAGATTATGTGGGGTGGAGGGTAAAAGATGTAGCTCCCATTCTTCATTATATATTCAGGGATAGATTATTTAACTTGTCATTTCTTGATGCCGTTAAAGTAAAAGAAATTGAAATATAAGCTAACTTATTAGAGAGCAGATTGCTACTGATTTGCTGGTTCTAGGAGTTTAAAGTTTCTAGTGTAATGGATATTTAAGTTTGTCATTAATATGTATCAATGATTATCAAACTTGGTTACATGATATTCCAGTATACCCACAACTCTGCTAATATTTTAGAATCTTAAAATTTTTTACATTAATTTAAATACAAAACTATATGTTTCTCTAAATTTAAATATTATAGGTGTGTACACATACTCATTATGTGTATATGCATACACTTCTGTAGAATATTTAAAAAAATATAACAGCTTTATTGAATAGCATTTACATACTATAAAACTCACCCTTTTTTAAAAAGTGTACAATGCAGCGGTGTTTAGTATATTCATAGTTGTGCTACCATAAACATTTTCTAAGTTTGAACATTTTATCACCCCCAAAAGAAACTCTATACCCATTAGCAGTCATCTCCATTCTCTCCTCCCCCAGCCTCTGGCAAACCCTGATCTACTTTCTGTCTCTAAGAATTTGCGTATTCTGGATGCTTCATGTAAATGCAATCACACAGGATGTGGCTTTTCATGACTGGCTTCGTTCACTTAGGATAATAACATTTCCAGGCTTATCCTTTTCGTAGCAGGGTTGGTGCTTCATTTGTTCTAATGGCTAAATTGTGTGAACATGACGTGTATTGTTTTCCATCCATCAGTGAGGGATATCTGGTCGTGTCCACTCTGGGCTTTCAGGAACAAATGCGGCTGTTATGAATATTGCGTGAGTTTTTGTGTGCACCTGTGTTTTCATTTTTCTTGGGTACATATGTAGGAGTGGGATTGCTAGATCATATAATACAGAGAACACTTTAAGCAGGATAGAATCTTTGCAAATGAGAGGATATTATTCCACTCAAGAGGGTTGCGGCCTTCTGGGTATGACAGTTTTTTGTGTGTGTGTGTTTTTTTGTTTGTTTTTGTAGTAGAGCTGAAGATGTGATTCCAGAGATGAGACAAGGCACTTGGTTGGATTTCTGGCTTATAAAAACAAAAACAATAAAACAGGAGCATTAATGTGGAGATCAAGGAATTTTTATTTTCTCTGGGGAATTTCTTAATGTGTAATTTTTTACTAAATCAGATTGGTCTTTTACGCAATAGGATGTTTTGCTCTTAGAATTCTTTAAGAAAGTAGAGACTTTGTCTGCTTGCAGCAATTACTGAATTCTTTTATTCTATAAGTAATTATAATTTGTAGTTGTTCTGATAACTATAATTTTAAATATTTTAGGAATAATGCTCTTAAATTGAGTGCTATTTTTAATTTTTTTGTGTGTGTGCCTTCTTCCAGTTTGGTCTAAGACAATGACAGTTACATAAATAAGAGTAGAGAATCCAACTTTAAATCTTAAAATATTATTTATGAAATCATAGCCACAGTTTGAGTCCTGTGTGTCAGGCATTGTGCTAGGGACCACCTACATCTTATTTAATGCTTAAGTCACCCAGGAAGGTTTGTATAGTAACCCTTGGTGTCAGAAACCTGGTTTCCAAAACCTCAAGTAACTCACCTAATTGTTGTAACAACTACTGATAAATGATGATGCCAGAACTAAAATTCTTAGTAGTCTAAATGTAGAAACTGCCTTTTATCTCCTATTTGCCTAATGATTTGTATTTGGATGAATCACATTTCTCAAAGTATTTCCTGTGTTTTCCTAATGAAGTTCCAAAGAAGGGTGTTTTGATCAACTCTTTTTATTTTATTTTTTATTGATTTCAGAGAGGAAGAGAGAGGGAGAGAAAGATAAAAACATCAGTGATGATACAAAATCATTGATTGGCTGCCTCCTGCCTCCTGCAAGCCCCACACTGGGGGTAGAGCCTGCAACCCGGACATGTGCCCTGACTGGGAATTGAACCGTGACCTCCTGGTTCATAAGTCGACATTCAACCACTGAGCGACGATAGCCAGGCTGATCAACTCTTAATATATTAACTTTTAGGATACAGATGAAACAGTAGAATGTCTACTTGTATTTATTAATTTGATTACTGAAATCCTAGAATTGAACTACTCCTTTCATCTGCATTTTTAGTATTAGTGTTATTGTCATAAGTAGAACTTTGAGTCATCTGACACATTTTTCTAGAGCACATCTTAACTTCCATTTAAGTCATTTTAATATATATAGTACTTTCTGAAATTATGTGTTGCTATGACTGCAGTTTTATCCCAGCTCCATATGCATAACAGTTTTGTGTTTAAGTTATTTTCTTCCAGGTGTATATTCAGTCTCCCATGGACCTATTTAACCGTAGCACTCTTTAAAATACTTTCCAATAGGCTGGTTTACAGTGATATCTGACACATGGGATTGTGAGGTTATGTTTCAGGTTAGGAGGCACTTTTGGTCCTGGGAAGAAGGAGCAGACTGCACCTCACTGTTCTGGGGTTACTCTTCAAAGGGTGAAGAACCTTATTGAGCAAGAGAGGATTGGAAAACTGGTTGAGAGAAAGAATGGAGGAACCCTTTTCTTCCCATATGTCTAACTGGTAGATTAGATTAGAACAATCTAATAAAGCTAATTTGTTCACTTTTATTTATCCTGGAGACCGTCCTGCCATGTTTTCTAGAGAAAGGAGCCTACTTCTAGATGTGAAGGGATATTTTTAGAGCCCTTAGGAACCTGTGGAGTATATACGGTTGCTGTAATAGGATGATGGGCTGTTATGCAGCATAAAAGTTTTTCTTTTTTTTTTTTTTCCAACTCAGGATGGCAAAGGAAAGAGAAGGGAATTCAGAGAAAGAAAAGAAGGTCTCAGAGCATCTGCAGTCAGAAGTATCTAGTTCATTTTCCTTTGTTTCTAGCCACTTCACAGAGGCTTCATTTTCTACTGAAGTTTCAGCCTTGAGCCCTTGCTCCCCACTCTGTATCTTGTTGAGCACTTCCATGTGGTTCCAGTTTCCTGGGATGTCCCACATGCATATATAGTTAAAGTGCAACAAGGATTTTTCTTTTTGCAGTAAAGTACAGGAGCTCTCTGATCCAGTACTCCTAGATAGTCAGTTTCCTTTCTTTTAAACTTGAAATAGAAAATGAAATTTCTTATCAATTTGAGGGCACCATTATGTTTTCTGTGTCGTGCCTGGCTCAGAGGACAGGCCAAGGTCCTGCTAGTGGAACAGGCACTTAGGAAGGGAATGCTATGCAAGGTGAGGGTCCCTGTGGCATAGCTGACAGACCCAGTCTCATCTAGTCTAGGCACTAGGCTGTCTGATTGAAGTTTCTCTTTGTTTTTTGTGAGGCCCCAGGTCTACCTTTCCTCACTTCCAGGTCAAAATCTTTTCTTTCTTTTTTTTTTCTTGCTGTCATTATACACCTCAAACTATAATTTTAGCTTCCCTGGGAATCAATTTAAACTTCCATGTTGATGTCTTTCTCTTTCTTTCTGTCTGCATAAGTTCTCATAAATTTTAGAGTTTCTGTTTTTCTCCCTGTAGTTCTGTGAGCTGAATTAGCTCATGCTGTTTTCTTGGCCTGTTTTTTCAAAATCTTTTCCCCCAGTTTGGTGAAGGAGGGGTGGGAGTCGGGAGGAGGAGGTCAGTGGGGAGAAAAAAGGGGACAGCTGCGATACTTTCAACCATAAAGATTCTTTTAAAAATCTTTTCCCCAACCAGTACACTAAGGATCCTGTTCAGTGTTCCTAGTAAGTTACAATATCAGCATATTCACAGTTCACATTTAACCTCTGTTCTGTGACACAACTCGTCGTCCCTGGAGCGGGGCTTACTTCACCCAGGGTAGACCCGCTGAGCCTTGGCAGCCACAGCAGGTGCTCTACAGGAATGATGTCCCAGGGCGTGTTGGTCCTGCTGCTGCTCTGCACCTGCCAGCTGTGTGCTCATGTTGCAGCTGCTGCTGCCACTCTCAGGTGGACATGTTATACCCTCCTTGGTTCTTCCGAAGAAGCTGGGGTCCAAAGGGAAGATTCCAACTACAGAATTCTTTTCCCTTTATAGAAATTCAAAATCTCAGAAAAATAGATCAAATAGAAAGAGTAACATTTTGTTCTCACGGTAGATTAGAGATGATCCATGTCCATTTGGATATAACCATGTAGCTTGTATTTATACTCAGAAAGGGGCACTAAGGGTTGTAACTGGTTCACAAAAAGAAGTGCAAATTGTCAGTAGGCATATGGGGAAATGGTCAACCTCATAATTATTAAGGAAATGAAGAATTAAAAGTTTTAACTTGTCAGGTTGAAAATTTTAAAGAAATTATTATAGGGAGTGTTGGCAGGAGTGGGGGAGCCGAAGCACTTCCGTCAACAGGTATGAATGTTAGTTTGCTAGTATCTTTTTGGAGAGAAATTTAGAAATGTAAAGACATAAAAATGTACCCTGGTCCAGTGATTTTTTTTTTTAACTTTATCCCCCAAAGATAGTTGTATTCAAATTGTATGTGCAAGCTATTCAGAATAATAATAGGAAACAGTTGGAAACAGCCTCTGTCTTTAATAGTAAGAATTTGGTATTTACTGACCATAAATAACCATTAAAAATATATTGCGTATTCATTGACACATAATGTTTGCAGTAAGAGAGAAAGCAGGATATAAAGTGGTATGTGTACTGTGAACCCCTGGCACACCCTCTCTATTTTTTGGGGAAAAAAATTATCTACTGCCCTTATTGAATATGGTTATTCATAGTATTGGGCTTAGGATTTTTAAAAAATGATCTGTGCTTTCTAGATTTTCAGTATATAGCATGCATTTAAAAATATACTTGATTAGTTTTTGTTAGTTTTCCTCAAGCAAATGAAGATTGTCTCTACCTTTCACTACTGAGCTGGTACTATTAAAGTAGTTTTTAGGATTGAGAAATTGTATCTATCCTTGAGAACCCACAAAATTCATAATTATATTGCACTAGAGGCCCGGTGCACGAGATTTGTGCACTCAGGGTTAGGGGGGTACCTCAGCCCGGCCTGCACCCTCTCGCAGTCTGGGAGCCCTTGGGGGATGTCCAACTGATGGCTTAGGACTGACGGCTTAGGTCCTAAGCCGTCAGTCGGATATCCTTAGTGCTGCTGTGGAGGCAGGAGAGGCTCCCGCCACCGCCACTGCACTCTCCAGCTGTGAGCCTGACTTCTGCCTGAGCAGCACTCTCCCTCTGGGAGCGCGCTGACCACCAGGGGCCAGCTCCTGAATTGAGCATCTGCCCCCTGGTGATCAGTGCGTGTCATAGTGACCGGTCATTCCGCATTTTGGTCAATTTGCATATTAGCCTTTTATTATATAGGATTAGAAGCCCAGTGCACAAATTCGTGCACCTTGAAAGGAACTGTGGGCCGTGAGGCTGCAGTGGGCACAGGGGCAGGTCTCAGCCAACCCTCCATACCTCCTCCCGGCCCCTCCTGCCGCGGCCCCCGGTCCACTGTCTGCCTGCAGCTCTAGTCCTGCCACTGCCGGATGCCGGCAGCAAGTGCGAGCTCCCATGGGACCATTGTGTATGGGAGCAAAGAATTTTCAGTAACCACCAGAGGCTCACCCCGATGACAGCGACTGGCACCCTGCCTTGGTCTGGCACCCCCGCTCACCTGCTCCACCATCCCGCCACAGCCACAGCCACTCCCTTTATGTTCTGCACTCTGGCCACCTGCTGTTGACACCCGCCACGTGCGCCTCCTGGTGGTCAGCGCACATCATAGTGACAGGTTTTTCACTTGTTCCACTGTTCATTCTATTTGCATATTAGCTTTTTATTATATAGGACTAGTGGCCCCATGTATGGGGTGGGGGTGTCCCTCAGCCCGGCCTGCACCCTCTTCATTCTGGGACTGCTGGTTCCTAACTGCTCGCCTGCCTGCCTGCCTGCCTGATTGCCCCTAACCACCTCTCCCTGGGCCCTGCACCCAGAACCCAGGATTCCCTCCTCCAGCCAGCCGCAGGCACGCAGAACCCAGGCCACAGGTGCTGCTGCTGCATGGGACTGCGGGGTGGGCAGCTTCTCCGGCTGTCTGTGGCCCAGGACCATGGGGCGGGCAGCTTTTCTGACTCCCAGGCCACAGCCAGCCGCAGGCGCTGGTACTGGGACTGCTGGCAGGCAGCTTCGCCCGGGCCTGGCTTTGTCAGGAAGGACGTGTGGGTGGTCATCCGGAAGATATCTGGTCTTATTAGCATATTACCCTTTTATTAGTTGAGATTGTTGCCTCTAGAATTGAGGTTTTTTTTATTAGTACGAATATGGTACTTTCTGCTTTTTTTGTGTGATTCATGGTGTATATATTCAGAACACTTTGAATATTTGTAAATCTTACAGTTAGTTACAAGCAGTCTTTGCTTTTGGAATATGCTATTAGATGCAATTAATATGCTATTAGATTTACTTTGTCTAGGACAGTGGTCGGCAAACTCATTAGTCAACAGAGCAGCAAACCGCGGCTCACAAGCCGCGGTTTGCCAACCACTGGTCTAGGATAGTCCCCTTTGAATTCTGTCTAACCACAGCCTGGAGAGGACTTCAGTTCTTTCATAATTTTGCCGACAGACTGTACTGGCTGGTGATAGATAGGCCTGCTGCTCTGGCCACTTTGTAGTGCAAGTCTTCGCAAATGATCTTATTACAAGTTCATTGTTGGAATTTCAACTCTTAGTTCTGTTGGGTAAGAAGTGGCAGTAGAAGATGGTTCTATTCTGTTTCGTTTTGCTTAATTGAATTGACGTTTAGAAAGTGAAAATGGCTTGAGTTTGGCAGTAGCCAAAAGTCGCAAATTGGTTCCCCTTCTCCCCTTTAGATGAGCACTAGGTTCTCAAGGATGGTGCCAGGTTGTTGTGAATCTTCAAAATCAGGTGAATTTGTACTTTTTTTATAAGTCATAGGTCCATAGAGATGGAATATGACTTGAGAATTAATGACTTCCTGTAGAGTCACAGAGACATCCATACCTCCGCAGCATTACAGTAGCCACTGTGTGTCACAGGTATGCGGCCACACTCACAGCAGGAATGGCCTATCTTTTCCTAGCATCTGAGGCAGGGGGGAGGCATTTGGGAAACGTCTGCAGAAAGATGAGCTTGTGTGGCTTTGCCTGAGACCTCTTTGCATCTGATGTGACTTTTTACAGTGACTTGTCCCTACCAGTCATGCAAAAGGTGTGCCGTGGCAAGTGATTGAACAGTTCCAGGGTGATGAGATGTGCGGCCTATCTCCAAAGCAGGAGCAGACTTGGCTCTTCACCACAAACTGCCACCTATTGAACCGTCCTGCCTGCCTGTGGGGGGACTTGGGCAGATCCCAAGAGTGCCAAGTGTATGCTTCCAAAGAGGTCTTCCAGGAACCTTCTGAAATAACCTCAAGTTTTAAAAGCCAAATATGTGGGTTTGCCAGACTGGCTGCTCTAGTACAAAACAACTAACCCACTGACTGCTAAAGGAAGCCTTTATTTTAATTGCCTTTTGGATTTTTAGTTTATTTTTACCTCCTTGTGGATTTTCCTTTTCTTATTTCCTCCTAACTTCTATATTTAACTTTTCCTCTGAATCTATTTTGTTTTTGCTTTAAAAAAGTAATTTTAGATTGATTATTTTTCTCCCAATTATTGGTCATATTTATTTTGTTTTTATACTCATCATAGAAAGTAAAAAAGTGATTACTTAACACAAAATTGGGCACGTGTTGGAATGGTGGGTGGTATGGTCTGTGAAGGAACAGAAGGAGCCCTGATTCCTATAGACAGAGCAGCGGGATGCCAGAGGCCGGGAATTTCTTGGCTTGGAGAAAGGGCCCCAGGAATTCAGGAGTGTGCCCATTTCAGAGTCCTTTAGACATGGATTAATCCCTGCAAGACCATGCACTCAACAGTCATGGTGCTTTCTCTGGCAGCTCACTGAGATCTGCTTTTTTTCTTTTCTGATATCCTTCCCCCACATAGTGTGGTTGATGCAAAAACTCGGGGGGAGGAGGGCTGTGCTTCTTCCTTCAGTGCCATTCTTCTGTAAAAGGTGGTTCACTGCTCCCTCAGAAGTATTACCCTCCTGTTTGTATATAAACTCTGTGTCTACTTCCTCTTCAAGAAAACCGCAAGTATCGTTCTCCCAGCTAAGCATTTCACATGAGGAGCAGGCTTAGGCTGAAGTCTTCCACAGTTGGACACAGCTACCGCTTTTGTGGGTTGAAACTGTTTACTGGAAAAAACTGCATGAACTGAAGAGTAGATCCATTGGGGAGCTTTATAACGTAACTTTTGGATTTTATATAAGTTGTCCTGTTTAAAATACTGTATTGGGAATCTAAAAAGGCACATAGTGCTGGTCCCTGTCCTTTCCATCCATGTTTTACTTAAATCTGAGCAGCAGGCGTCCTATGGCTGCTCGCTTGGGTACAAAAAACGAGTGCTATATGCAGTTTAAATTAATCTTTAACACAAACAACTTCCTAGTTGTAAGTATCTATAAATAAACATATATCTATAGGGTTTTTGATTTTTTGTAGAAATGGTTCCCTGGTCATTCATCCTGATAGAGAACTAGGTCTGAAACATCCCTGTGAGTGAACAGAAACAGTCTCCTGACCTCATGCCATTTTCAGCTTATATCTAATCACTTGTAACTGTGGTTGTGTGGTCCAGAGATAAGCATCTCTGCTAGAGCCAATAGAAAAATTCGTTTATAATATTTTACTTCAGTCAGAAATAGGAATTGCCTTAATGGCTGGTCCTCTTACCTGCATGCTGTTAGAAATGTGGAAACCAAAATTACTTTTGGCAGAAAGCACTCCAAATGTGTAATACGTTTATTTCTAATAATTCACAGTTAGGTCAGTTTTTATTTGTTTTGTGTATGTGTGTGTGTGTTTTGTTTTTGTTTTGTTGGTAAATTTTAGGATTCTGAATTGTATATTGGAATTTCCCATCCTATTTTACTTCCCTGTTCTGTCGATACTTATTTTGACTTACATTTTCTGTTAGTTTTAGGTACTCTTATAAGTTATCTCAGACACCTGCTAAGTGAAGTTGAGGGTGTGTATGTGTGCAAGATGGAATGTCTGTGATGAGGAATGTTGATGGTCTCATTTCATTGTTAGGAAGTATCTGATGGGTAGTGTGACAGCTGACATTGCAGAGATGCTAAGAGGAAAGAGAAAGGTTTCGATGTTGCTATGTTTAGAAAGTTTCATGAACTAGTAGAGTTTGTGGACCTCAAAGGGTGACTATAGGTAGGAAGGAAAGTCTCGCAGAGTTTTCCTAGAGGGAGGATGGTGAAGGTGGGAAGCAGCGCTTTCAGAGGACATGCTTTGGTAGCTCGAGTAGCTCTGTAAGAACTAGATGACTTGGGCAGTTTAACTGGCTTGGATAAAGGATGGTGCTGGGTTGTTGTGAATCTTTAAAATCAGGTGAATTTGTACTTTTATTTTAAGTCATAGGTCCATAGAGATGGAATATGACTTGAGAATTAATGACTTCCTGTAAACAAATTTTAGGAGGATTAATCTGGAAACCAGATGGGATTGAAATGGGAAAGAGATCAAAGGCAGGAAGAAAATAACTTGTTTTTAGGAGGAGTAATCCAAGTGTGATGTGTAAAGTGAACTAAGATAGTGGCCATAGAAATGGAACACAAAAGGAGCAAATTACTGGGCTTCATGTAATTTGTGCTGAAATTTGTGTTTTGACTTTCTTATCTATGACATTACTAAAATGATAGTAAAATAATTTTTAGCCTGGCCAGTGTAGCTCAGTGGTTGAACATAGACATATGAACCAGGACGTCATGATTCAAGTCCAGTCAGGGCACATGGCCTGGGTTGTGGGCCTGATCCCCATTGTGGAGCATGCAGGAGACAGCCGACCAATGCTTCTCTCATCACTGATGTTTCTCTCTTCCACTCCCTTCCTCTCTGAAATCAATTAAAAAAATATATTTTTTTAAATTTAATTTTTATTGTTCAGATTATTATAATTGTTCCTCTTTTTTCCCCCCATAGCTCCCCTCCACCTGCTTCCCACCCCACCCTCTGCCCTTACCTCCCCTGCACTGTCCTCATCCATAGGTGTACACTTTTTGTCCAGTCTCTTCCCGCACCTCCCACACCCCTTTCCCCCCGAGAACTATCAGTCCACTCCCTTTCTATGCCCCTGATTCTACTATATTCACCAGTTTATTCTGTTCATCAGATTTTTAGATTCACTTGTTGATAGACATATATTAGTTGTTCATAATTTTTATCTTTACCTTTTTCTTCTTCTTCCTCTTCTTAAAGAATACCTTTCAGCATTTCATATAATCCTGGTTTGGTGGTGATGAACTCCTTTAGCTTTTTCTTACCTGTGAAGCTCTTTATCTGCCCTTCAATTCTGAATGATAGCTTTGCTGGGTAGAGTAATCTTGGTTGTAGGTTCTTGCTATTCATCACTTTGAATATTTCTTGCCACTCCCATCTGGCCTGCATAGTCTCTGTTGAGAAATCAGCTGATAATCGTATGGGTGTTCCCTTGTAGGTAACTGTTTTTCTCTTGCTGCTTTTAATATTCTCTCTTTGTCTTTTGCTCTTTGCATTTTAATTATGATGTGTCTTGGTGTGGTCCTCTTTGGATTCCTTTTGTTTGGGGTTCTGTGCACTTCCTGGACTTGTAAGTCTATTTCTTTCACCAGGTGGGGGAAGTTTTCAGTCATTATTTCTTCAAATAGATTTTCAGTATCTTGCTCTCTCGCTTCTTCTGGCATCCCCATAATTTGGATGTTGGTACGCTTGAGGTTGTCCCAGAGGCTCCTTACACTATCTTCAAATTTTTGCATTCTTTTTTCTTTTCCGGCTGAGTGTTTTTTGCTTCTTTGTATTTCAACTCTTTGACTTGATTCTTGCGGTCCTCTAATCTGCTGTTAGGTCTCTGTATAATATTTTTTATTTCAGTCAGTGTATGTTTAATTTCTAGTTGGTCCTTTTTCATATCCTTGAGGGTCTTGTTAAATTTATCGGCCTTTTCTAGGAAATTTTTGAAAAACCTTGTAACTCTATATCCAGTCGTTTGTTTTCCTCCATTTCTTTCATTTGTGATCTGTTTCTTTGTCTCTGCATTTTCGCTGCTTCCCTGAGTTGGTAGAGTAGCTTTGTGTGGTAGGTGTCCTCTAGGGCACAGTGGCTCAGTCTCCCCAGTTACCTGAGGTGGACACTCTTGGTGCACCCCTTTGTGGGCTGTGTGCTCAGCCTTGTTGTAGTTAAGTCTTGATTGTTGTTGGTATTACTGGGAGGAATTAACTTCCAGGCCAATTGGCTGTGAAGATCAGCTCTGTCTACACTGGGAGAACTTCTGTGCTGGAGACACTCTTATGAGACAAGACCTGCAAAATTGGAAAAGCCTCTGTGCTCAGCTTGGATGGGGCGGAGTTTCAGGGCGGAGCAGACAGCCTTGGTTTCCCGTCAGCCCTGCCCTATGAGGCCCCTGGGTCTCAGTGTCCCATGGTAATCGCTGCAAGCACCTCTGAGAGAAAGCCACCCTTGGGTTTCGCCCGCTGCCAGACAGTCCAGTTTCTCCCCGAATGAGCTGGGGTTCCCAGAAACTTGCCCGGAACTGGAGTTCAACGCAGTCAGGAGCTTCTGTCTCCCTCCTGCTTTAGAAAGCCAGCCGCGCACTCAGCCTACCGTGTATTCAGCAGTCAGTCCTCAGTGCAGTTGGGAGTTTTCTTCTCCCTCCCGCTTTAGAAAGCCAGCTGAGCACTCAGCCTCCTCTGCACACAGCCGCCTGTCCTCTCCGTACCTCAGCCTTTTGTAGCTCCTCTGAGTCTCCATGTGCTTTCCTCTTTTCTTCTAGTTGTAGAATTTCCACTCAGCCAGCTTTCCTGTGGTTCTGGATGATGTCCGTTATGTCTTTTAGTTGTAATTTTGATATTGTTGTGCAAGGCAGCAGTTTAGGTGTTTACCTATGCTGCCATCTTGGTTTCTCCTCAAAAATATCTACTTTTAAAAAGAATGAGAGAACAGACATTGTAAATAGATAAGAATGAAACAATTTTTTGGAAGTTGAAAAGTTGATGGAGGCAGGGTACTCATTACTGGGGAATAGAAAGCCTCAGTTTAGAGGGTACTAAAGAGGAGGATGCTAGCAAGACTGCTGCTGGGCCTGCAGGACCAGAGAAGCTGGGATCTGCAGGCTCTGGTTGGACAGGAGATCGAGGTATGAGACTGGTCAGTGCCTGGGAGGTGAGGGTTAAGTTCAGAGTCATCTCTGCCTACTCCAAGCACAGAAGACATGGAAGCAAGAGCCTACATCCCAGGCAGAATTGTTGCTTGTATTTAGGGCCTGGCAGAGGTTGGCATAAATAGGAACTGTCAACAGTGCTTATGGTAGAAAGTTCACAGTTGATGCGTCTCCAGTTCATATCAAAATACCGGTGGTGATGCTGGTGACAGAACAGTTCTGGAGAAACTGAAGACCCTAAAAAATAAACCCATTTATTAACATGGGAAGAGACGGCCGTCAATGGCCAGGTCCCAGATGGAAGAGTCACTCAAAACTGTGGCCCACCATACCCACTCAGGCCAGTGGCATTTCCAGTGGGTTTTTAGCACCTCACTAAGGATTAATAAAATGTATGGAAGGACAGAATAAACAGAAAAAAAGGTAAAATGAAGACACTGATAAAACAGGGCACAGAAGAAATGTTTTAAAAACTATTGTCAGATATGAGAAGCTCCTTATACAGCAGTAAATTAGGAGGAACAGGACGATAAGAAAATTCACATCTGAAATGGTAACTCAGACTCTAAAAAGAAAAGTAGTAAAAGACCGAGAAGTAACCCAGAGACCCAATATATGACTGTTAGGAAGGAATTCTAGAGAAAAATGGAGGAGAC
Organism: Corynorhinus townsendii; assembly: GCA_026230045.1. Classification (NCBI taxonomy): domain Eukaryota; kingdom Metazoa; phylum Chordata; class Mammalia; order Chiroptera; family Vespertilionidae; genus Corynorhinus; species Corynorhinus townsendii. Next base: position 137,866,607 of record JAPDVU010000004.1, read on the forward strand.
TCTTAAAATTTATAATATTATAGAGAATATAAAATAATTTCCTATAACTGAACATGCTAAATCTCTAGTGATGAGATAATTAAGAAAAAAAGCACAATTCCAGGAACGAAGTAATGACATTTCTGTGCAGAAAGGATAAAGAAAGATCCCAGAACCTATGGATTGAAGTAAAGAGAGCAGATTAGTTTTGGGATTAGTATTGTCTAGTAGGTCTGGAGAACAGCCATTCCACATGGTAGCCACAAGACTGGGGAGCTCTGGAAATTGTTGCCAAAATTAAGACCATGGGTGTGATAAGTGAAACTCGGCCTTAAATTATCAACAGAAATGTGTAGGGTATCAGAAATTTCTGCATGCTTAGTCTGCCTTCCCCACAGCAGCTTTATGGAAAGGAGAGTGTAGCATACTAGTATGTCCTTTTCATGTAAGGCTGCTTTAATTCAGGATGTTCTTGAGGTTTACCCATGTTACTGTAAATATCACTAGGTCTTCCTTTTTATTGCTGAGTAATAGTCTGTTGTATTAATATGGCAGGTTTTTAATTCATTCTTTAATAATAGATACTTGCTATTTCCATTTTTAGGTATAATGAACAAAACTACTATGACATTTGGAGTTGTGTGATAGCTTCACCAGCACTTGATGTGTCAGACCTGTGGTTTTAGCTGTTGTTGTGGGTGCATGATAGTATCTTTAACTTGGGTTTCTCTAGTGATTAATGGTGTCGAGTCCCTTTTCACATGCTAGTTGATTATTTGTATGTCTTCTTTTAAGTAAAGTATTCTAGTCTTGCTATTTGTTGTTTTTTTTTTCTTCCATTTTTGGATTACTACACTTTTTATTATTGGTTGTAGGAGTTTATTTAGGATATCAGTTTTGTCAGATATGTCTTGCTAATAGTTCTCTCAGTCTGAGGCTTGTTATTCCTTTTTTTACTGGAATCCTTGTGTGAGCCGGTATTTTTTATTTTGAGAAAGCTTACTTTGTTTTACTTTTCTTTTGTAGTTATGTGACCTATAAGAAACCTTTGCCTAGATCACAAAAATACACTGTTTCCTTCCTAAAGCTTCATGGTTTGCACTTTTACATTTAGATCTAGGATCCATCTTGAGTTAATTTTGTGTATGGTGTGAGTTAGGGCTCAAGGTTCATTTTTCCCCTCTGTGGCTATCCTATTATTCCATTGTCATTAGTTGAAAAGACTTCCCCAATTGGTTGCTTTGGTGCCTTTGTTAAAATAACTGGTAATATAAGTGGTTCTGTTTCTAGAATTGTTTCATTGAATTATTTATCCATCCTAAAGGAATGATTACTAATTTGTAAAGTATTTTTGCAAGTGGAAGTGGGGGGTGCCCACATGTCCATGGAAATCTTTTGCTGTCATTTCTTAATTACTGTAGCATTATGAAAACCCTTGAAGTCAGATACTATTAAGTCTTCCAGCTTTGTTCTCTCCTCTCCTGCCCCCCAAGATTATTTTGACTATTCTAGGTTCTTTGCATTTTACTAAATTTTATTTTCAGCTTGTAAATTTCTAGCTTAAAAGCTACTGGGATTATAATTGGGATTGTAGTTAATTTTTTAAAAAGTCTTACTGATATATAACTCACATGCCACAAAATTATCCATTTAAAGTGTACATTTCAGTGTTTTTTACTATATTCACAGACCTGTTCAGCTATTACTACATCCAGTTTTAGAACATTTTTTATCATATCTAAAAAAAAACAAAAAACTTGTACCCTTTAAACTATCATACACTTACTCTCCCTACCTCCTAATTTACTTTCTGTCTCTATAGATATGTCTATTCAGAACATTTTTTATAAATATAATCATAATGTGGTGTTAAGGACTGAATTGTATGCCCCCAAAATTTATATGTTGAAGCTCTAAACCCAATATTATAGTACTTGGAAATGTGGCCTTTGGCGGGGGAAGAGAAGTAAGGTTAAATGAGGCCCTAGTTGTATAGGATTGGTGTCTTTACAAGAAGAGGAAGTGACACCAGAGAACTCTCTCTCCGAGAACACAGGGAGAAGGCAGCTGTCTACAAGCCAGGAAGGGAGTCCTCACCAGAAACCAACCCTGATGGCACCTTGGTCTTGGACTAATAGCCTGTAGAATGGCTCAGTGCTCTGATAGTGTCAAAGGTAAGTATATGCTTCAGTGAAGATTTCTCTATGATGAATGCTTATAGGTATAATTACCATATCAAAAAGGATGTAATTGAAGGCTTTGAATATTTTCTAATTTTATTCCAGAGAAATTGTAACTGTGTGCACTCTGACCCCCAGTGGATAGAAGCTCCCATTTTCCTGCATTTATGCTACCATTGGGTTTGGTTATTTTCTTTAAACCTTTGTTAATTTAGTAGCTTCAAATTAATATGTTGCCAAGAAACAGAAGTCAGGCTGGGCCACACAGAAAAGGAGAGGAAGCCTTGTGCCCAGGCAAGTGGTGGGGGTAATGCCCCTGTGTCCTTGGAAATCTTTAGTGAGGAAATGAACTGGAAAACAAAATGATTGACCCACTGTTCCAGGAAGGCAACTAGGAAACCAGTTTGAGCTGAGTTCTGGATGTGAGGGTAGTATGAAAAGTCTATCTTGAGAATTTGTCACTTCAGGTATGTTTGGGGTTTTAGTTTGTCTACCAACTTGTTACAGGGTTTCTTCAAGCTCGAAGTTAATGTGAAAACCACTGAAAGTGAGTTTTAAAAGTATATAAAGTTATGAAGCAGAGGAGAGAGTTCACCAGAACAAGTCAGCACATAGAATGAACACAACTGGAACCTCAGGAACTGCAACATAGGATCTTTAGAGAGTAAGCGCCTCTAAGTATCTTAAAGACAATTAGTGATATGCAGGATCAGAAATGCACAAGAACAAAACGCTATGGAGAACAGGATTTTTAAAAGGCCAGGAAATTGTACAGTTGTAAAATAAAATCATTAACAGTAACCAACAAATGTGACAAAGCTGAGAGAATCAATCAGACGGTAGATCCAGGGAAATTAGGAAGTTTGAACAAAGAGAGAAAGTGATGGCAAATAACTGAAGAAATAAAATGAGATAGGGAGGGAAAGTGATTTGAATATGCCTGACATACATGTAGTAGAAAAGGTAGGAGAAGTGGAAGGGGGCGCTTCAGAGAAGATAACCCAAGAATTTATCAGAATTGATGAAACGCAAAATAGGCACACCGTATTTTAAGGTAACCATTACGTGAATACAAATAAAGTGTGTAATGCCAACATAATAAAAGAACTATAGTGTAACGAAATATTGACCCATTAGAAAGGGCAAGGGGAGAAAACAAGCATAAAGAAAAATAATTAGAAAACACAAAATATGGTAGAAGTTAACCCAATTAGCAATATAAAACAAAATCTTAAAACCAAACTTGTCTATCAGATTATTAGACTCAATTTTTTTAAATCTGAATTTAAATTTTTGAAATTTAAATTTTTGAATTTTTCAGTGGTGTTGAACATAGACACAGCAAAACATTGAGACATGAAAATTGAAAATGAGGTAGGATATAGATATTTGAAGAAAAGTCTAAAAGATAGACTTTAACATCAAATATGATAGTTTTCTAAGGCACTATTGTTAGGAGTAAACACGTCTAATAAAAACAAGTCACTAGGAATGTAATTTCACATTTGTGTACTTGCTAATAAGGCCCCAAATTTAAATGACATGTGGTAAAGAATTATAAGAGAAATTGACAAGTCCATAATTAGATAGGGAGATTTCAATGAAAAATATGCAGTACCTAATAAACAGACATTACCATCAGTATAAAAGATTTTTTTTAAATATGTTTTTATTGATTTTTAGAGAGAGAGAGAGGAAAGGAGAGGAATAGAGAGAAACATCAATGAGCGAGAAACATGTATCGGCTGCCTCCTGCATACCCACTACTGGGCATCGAGTCCGCAACTCCAGGCATATACCCTGACTGGGTATCAAACCATGACCTCCTGGTCCATAGGTCAATGCCCAATCACTGAGCCACACCAGCCGGGCCAGTATAAAAGATTCGAAAAACAGACTGACCAGCTTGCTCTGTTGGGTCCCAGCAGTCAGAGAATGGATATTGCCTTCAAGCACATGCAAAGAAAATCATATTTAGCTCTGAGTCTCATCACATTTCAAAGAAGCTATCAAAAAGTTAGCATCCTCTGATTAATTTAAAAATAAAATTAAGGATTTTTAAGGTAAAAAAAAAGTACACCTTTGAATCTAAAAAGTTCTAAATCACTTAAGAGAACTAATAATGGAAAATAATATATAACTAATAAGGAAAACACATATCAGACCCTGGTGATGCAGCCAAAGTGTTGTGGAGGAGAAAAATCTATAGTTTTCAAAGCTTATATTAAAAAGAGCAAAGTGGAGAAATTGCAAAGCTAAGCAACCAAAGCAAGGATTTATAGAGGGGGGGAAAAAAAGCAAATGTAAAGAAATAAAAACAGAAATAAAGATACAGTGATTAAAATTAATAAATCGCACATAAGCTTATTTAAAAAGACTAATAGACAAGCCTCTGGCAAAATTAATTTAAAAAAATATTTAAAATACAGCCTTTTTTTTTTTAAGAGAAGACTAAACAATTGGGCAGTCTACTTGAAAACTTCATGAAATGGTCAGTCTAAAAATAGCAATACATAATAGCGGGAAAGGATAGACCATATAATACACTGCGTGTGACCCATTGCTCATTATCATATACAGTTGTACTCAAGGTAGATTAGAAACCTCAATGTGCAAATCAAATTTAAAAGAAAGTAGAATCATGCCAAAAATTGAACCCACCAAATGATCATTAACAAGAGAGTGGATGAATTGTTGTAAATCTGTACTATGATATATTGCATACAGATGGAGCTGTCACATCTTAACAGAAGCAAATGACAGGAGCAAATGTGCATGTTATAATTTGTGCAATCTAAAGTTTGAAAACAAAATAATTTCATATATAGTTACACAGTAAAATAGAAAAAGTTCCATAGGAATGATAGGCACCAAATCATGGGTATCTTTGCCCCTAGGAACAGTGGAGGGAGGAGTGGATTGTGGAGCATACATAGTAATAATCAGTTATCATCTGTACCACCTCATTTCCTAAAGCAGTAGTCGGCAAACTGTGGTGGCTCGTGAGCCGCAGTTTGCCACTCTGTTGACTAATGAATTTGCCGACCACTGACCTAGACTCTCAATTCCAATAATTACAGGCTGCTGCTGTTCCTTGTGATTAAGCCCCTATTCCAGTGGTCGGCAAACTCATTAGTCAACAGAGCGGCAAACTGCGGCTCTCGAGCTGCAGTTTGTCGACCACTGTCCTAAAGCATTAGGGGGCTTTTGGATGTAATGAGATGAGTGGGAAATAGTAAGATTTTTTCCAAATTGGGTCATGAGCTTCATTGTGTATTATAATCTGATTCTCTCTGCATTGGAAACATTTAATAAAATGGTTCATTGTTTTAATGCATAGTGTTTTTTTTTATTTTATTATTACTAAGGTTGAGGAATTTCGGGAGGAGGCCACTAACATATATTTCTTGTTAGCTTTTGGATTTTCTGTTGGAATATTTTACCCATGTTTCCATAGAGATTAACTTTTTATATTCCTTAAAATTACCTTCATTTATTAAAGATAGTAACTCTTTGTTTAAGATATTTTTTACTAAAATACTTCCAAATTATCAGATTTACGACTTTGGCCTTCTCCAAACTGAGATAAAAAAAAATATTCTTGTGTATTTTCTTTGTTTTATGGTTCCAGTCTGTATATTTTCTTAGTCTATTTATAATATAGTATTTTTAATACGGCTTGTTTTTTAAATTTCCTCTTGCCATGTTACTGAATAATCTATCTTTACCCATTGGCTCAAAGTGTCTCTATATAATAAGTTCTTAAAATATACCGGTAAAGATTTAAAATATATATAAATATAAGAATATTCTGTTTTATTGATATTTTTCTACCTGAATCAGTCTTTCTATTAATTTTTTCCAAGTAAAATACATGCTGATACATTAAAATAGTATTAAAGGTTATAACAAAACTAGAGGCCTGATGCACCTCAGCCTGGCCTGAGCCCTCTCACAATCTGGGACCCCTCGGGGATATCTGACTGCCAGTTTCAGCCCGAGCAGTCCAACATCCCCTGCGGATGTAGTAGTGCCTGAGGTGGCAGGCAGCTGGGGAGGAGCCTGAGCCCTGGCTGGTGCCGTGCCTGAGCTCTGAGCTCTGTGCTCTGCACTCTGCGTCTGGTGCCTGTTGGTCAACTGAGCAACGCTCCTGCTGTGGGAGTGCACGGAACCACCAGGGGGCAGCTCCTGCGCTGAGTGTCTGCCCCCTGGTGGTCAGTGCATGTCATAGCGACTGGTCAGTCTACCAGTCGCTTAGGGTTTTATATATATAGACTAGAAGCCCAGTGCATGAATTCGTGCATCTTGAAAGGAACTGTGGGCCGTGAGGCTGCAGTGGGCACGGGCGGGTCTCAGCCCATCCTCCATTCCCTGACCCAGCCCCTCCCGCCACAGCCCCTGGTTCCCTGTCTGCTTGCAGCCCCACTCCTGCAGCCACCAGGCACCAGCAGTGGTTACGAGCGGGGCCAGCGCCGGGAGCAGGTGCGAGGACCCGGTGGGACCGTGGCAGACAGAAGCAAAGAATTTTCAGTGACCACCAGAGGCTCGCCCCAATGACAGCGACCTGCACCCTGCCTTGGTCTGGTACCCCCGCTCACCTGCTCTACCATCCCACCACAGCCGACACCCTCCATGTTCTGCACTCTGACGCCTGCTGTTGACGCCTGCCATGTACCGCATGTGCCCCCTGTTGGTCAGCGCATGTCATAGCGACCAGTTGTTCCGTAGTTCGGTCTATTTACATATTAGCCTTTTATTATATAAGATAGTGCTTCTCTGCCTCACCAACCCTCATTCCCATTCTCTCCACTGCCTCTCCTCAAAGGCAGCTGTTTTAGACTTTGGCTGTTTCTTCTGTTTGTTATTATTTTTACACATCTCCATAATTCTCAATAGTGCGTATCCACTTCTCTTGTGGTTCATCATTTCAGACACCTGCAACTTTTCTATTGGAATAAGAGGATCTGGTCTCTTGCCTGCCTTTTCTTCTGCTTTTTGCCCTTCACCCTCAGAATGTAGCTTTGTTTAAGTCTACAGATAAATAATTTTAAAATAAAGTTTTGGTTATTTCTATATTTTTAATGTATGCTTCTGGAAATATAGCTAAGCATTATAATAGACTATGATTATTACCTTTTTGTTTTTATTGAAGTAGATAATTGCCTTTGTATCTGTTGCCTTTTCATACACTTGGGACAGTTTTCCTAGAGAGACTCATTAAATGATCTAGAAGGTCCAGTGTTTTCTTGGCGCCCTTCTCCTGGACTTTCCCTCCTCTTCCTCCTGGGCTGGCTGCTTGCAAGGCTTGCAGGCAAACTTATGAATGGAGCTGGTTCACTTTTACCTTTATTGGGATGTGAATAATGGGATATCTTCACTCTTTTCAATAAATAGGCTTTGTTGCTACATTGGAAATGTACTGATACTGAAATATTTCATAAGAAAATACATTCATATTGAACACTGTTCATATCGAGGGTGCGTTTGATTTCCTTAACTTTTGTCCAAGTCACGTTTATAACTACTGCACGAGTGTTCACCAGTCAAACCAAACGCGAGGGGCTGGCGTCCCTCCTTCTAAATCGAAAAAGGGGCAAACGCCTGGGGGAGCGCAGTTTGTTGGCTTGGAATTATACAAACGACTTAAAGAATTTTTGAAGAATTACTTGACAAATCTTCTTAAGGTAAGATGTTTGACGTATATGCTGAGCATTTCTAATAGAACATTAAAAAGATAGTGAAGTAATCTAATTTCAGTGCTAAATCTTTCACTGTCATTTGTTCACTGTTTTCATCATTGAGTTTGCGTGAGGGTGTTTTGTTAATTTGATAAATTAGGAGTTTTTGATACCCTTAGACCTAGTAATACTCTTTCCTTAAATTGCTAACCATTTTCTGATTTGGTTGTTAGAAATTGATGAATGTTTAATTTAAAGCATATAATTATGAATTCAAATGACCTATATTGTACTTGGAACCCAATGTGCTATTCTGAATCAGAATGTACGTGTGATCGTGAGATTTTTCCAACCTTTAGTAACCACATTTTTCCAATGTGAAACTTGCCTTTTACACACGATCACGTGGTATATCTCTGAGCTACAATGAAATTGTGCCCTTGGCTAGGATGGGTTTCACTAGAACACCATTGCCTTCAAGTGTGGGTTCCTCCTGCTCTGAGCCTCTCGCTTGGGCAGCGATGGAGTTTTTCCCCTTCATCTTCTGCCTTTTTCTTCCCCAGTCTCCATCCTCTGTAGCAAAGGCAGTGTGATGCCTTCCATCCAGCCACAGGATGGGCCAGTGGCTCCTGCATCTGGTGCTACACGTATTACATAGAGTGAGTGAAGACATCTCTACTCTTTACCCTGGGAATTGGCGTTCTGTGTATATATTTTTAAAGATTTTTTTATTTACACAGATAATAGGCAAAAATTGCAGCATACTCCAAAACTGTTTTTTTAATATATTTTACAAGCTAATTGGAAACTTTAAACATTCTAACAGATTGTAGTCGATTGACCACAGGTTATGACTTAGATAGTATCCTTTTCATGTTTCCTAAACTGTGTTTCTAATGTCTTACTGAAGCTACTGTGTCCTCGTTTTTATTAACACTGTAAAGTGAACACTGGAATTATTCTTTAATATTAAAGTAAAGGACGTATTTTGTGTTGTATAAAGTATTTATAGCCATGCTATCAGTGATATTTTTGTCTTTTTTAAAAAGTCATATAGTATAATCCAGAATAGCTTAACTTTACATTTGATTTCTTATTATGTAAATTTAAATGAACGAAAGTGTGGTTGTATGACAATATGATCAGGTTTTCATAGGGCTGTTGGATTGCTGTGGAACATATACTGTGGGGGCTGTTTTACATGAGGACCCTGAGTCTTGAGAGCAGTTACTGGGCTCACCCAGGCCCTTCGTTCCTGGGCACATTCATGCAGGAGCGCCCTCCCTATGGCTCCACCTCTTGTGTTCTCCTGTACAACACTTCTCTGTGATTCTGCCATTTCATGCTCAGTGTTAAGGGATAGCATTCTGTAGATGTTATTAATACCTAAGAAAAAGTTCTGAAGTTTTCTTCAAATGAAAATTTATTATTTAAGTTATAACTCAGTAAAAATAATTTTGATTAATGTACAGTTTCCTCATGAAGTCTTGTTAACAAATTATACTTACTATAAAAATGTAACAGATCACCACAAAAAGCTTTAAATATTTATAATTTTTAAATAAACCTAATGAAGAAGGAAGATGAATTGAAAAATAAATGGTATTGGCCCATGATCTAAATAGTGAGCAAGACATGTTAATTTTCTAACAGACAAAAGAATGATTTTGAGGTGAATTCTTGTTAACAAAAGGAATTACTCTCATACTCTAAAATTGAGGGTTCTTTTTATGAGTATGTATATATATTTAACACAATGAAAAAAGGGCCAGTTTGAGATGAAATAATTTTTAATAAAATCCTCTTTAGTCCTCATGAGCCATATCCTTGTGAGAATTCAAATTAATGAGCATGTTTTTGTAAACAGAATAATATAAAGAACCCATCTAGAACCATGTCCATCAATGTGTTTTAAAACAATGGTTTGTTTTAGTTAGCTGTTATGTGAGACACAGTAGTCACTTTTAAAGATGTAGTTCCCTTGTTTTCAGGATGGAGAAGACTTGATGGATGAGAGTGTACTGAAGTTCTATACTCAGCAGTGGGAAGATTACCGGTTTTCCAGCAAAGTTCTGAATGGAATTTGTGCCTACCTCAATAGACACTGGGTTCGCCGTGAATGTGATGAAGGACGAAAAGGAATATATGAAATCTATTCTGTAAGACTTCTTAGAACATCTTTTAAATGTCTGTTTTCTTAGTGATGTGTCATCTTTTCAGTTGGGGGATCTAGGCAAATGTTAACCTATTTTCAGACTAGTAGACTAATTACTCTTATTTTAATTTATCAATAAATGACCCTTAGTTTGTGGCAAGTAGAGAGAAGGGTGAGTAAATCAGAGTTCTGAAATTCAACCTGCACTAATCTGCGATTTCTCATTAAAAGTTCCTTCTTCATTTATTTGACCAGCCATCAGGTTTCACTGAAAGCCTGAGTCCTGGCAGAGTCAGGCCCTTCGGGGACCTTCCCTGATACTCCAGCCAGGGTTTGGGAAACTGCTTCACAGAGAGGACTATGAAATCCCTCTCCCCTCACTTTATACACTAACATGATATCCGGAATGGTCGTTGTAGAGTTTACACTTGAGGGTTGTTGTTTTTGTAAGACTGCGTGAAAATAAATTTTGAAGCTAATTTAATTGTTAAATCACCTTCATTAATATGTTTCTTCAGTCAAGGAAGTTTTTGCTAGGCTCACTGGTTTACACTGTGTGGTCCCCAAACCTGCAGCATCACTTTACCTGAGAGCTTGTTAGGAGTGCTAATTATTGGGCCTCAGCCTAGACTTAATGAGAAACTCTGGAGATGGGCCCAGCAGTCTGTTTTAGCAAGCCCTCTAGTGAATAGTCGAGTTGGAGACCTTGTTGTGACTTACTGACAGGAGGACTCAGAGCAGCATGGCCTGTTTGTTGATGATGATGGGGTATTGGGTAACCAGACAGGACCCCTTAAGAACCAGAAGTGTGAAAATATCAAGTTCTGCATAATTAGATTATCCCTGTGTTTAAGAATGTTGTATGTGCCCAAACCGGTTTAGCTCAGTGAGGAGAGCGTCAGCCTGCAGACTGAAAGGTCCCAGGTTTGATTCCGGTCAAGGGCATGTACCTGGGTTTGCGCGCACATCCCCCAGTAGGGGGCGTGCAGGAGGCAGCTGATCGATGTTTCTCTCTCATCGATGTTTCTGACTATCTCTCTCCCTTCCTCCATGTAAAAAATCAATAAAATATATATTTTTTAAAAAGAATGTTGTATGATAGCAGGGTTGCTTTACCCTCACAAATGTAGTTGAAGGAAAAAATGTATCACAGACTCGTGGCACATTTTTATCATTTATATGTACAGCTCAATTTCGATACCAAACCATTATTGCTCCATAATTGTGCTTTGTTATATAGTTATGTGATTTTAACAAAATTTGCTAGTTTCAGTGTTTTCATTTGAGCTTTTTGTACTTCCTCCTTTATTTTCCACTTACAAAATGCTCTCCTGTCCGTGTAGGAATCAGCATGATTTGGGTCAGTTACCTCTTGGAATCCTGCTTGACCTACAGCACATCCACCCTCTGATAACATCACAGAGTCCTAAAAATCATTAATTTTCTTAACTTTTTTTCTAGCATATTTAGTAGCAGTTAAAGCAAATATAAAGAAGTGCAGATATACTTTATAGAGTATGTTTCTTAAGATTCAACTGCTTTTTTAAAAAAATTACTTTAAATTCATATTTAATACATCCTTAAAGGCTACAGTTACTGTTTGGAAATACAACGTACAGCCATAAGTTTTTAGGAAAGGGTAGAAACAGTATTTCCTGTATATGCTCTTCCAATGAGCCTATTTAACTCATTTAAAGTTCAAGTGTCAGTCAACACTGAATGATTCTTGTACATTAACCTCTTATTTTGTCTTCCAGAATCTCTAGAGGGTGGGAATGGGGATGCTTTGTTACGGAATATAAAGTTTTACTCTTTTCCTAATTATTTTTTTCCTTTTTAATTATAAGAAGTTGTTGGTTTCATAAACTGTATATGGGGGAAAAAAGTTGTTGGCTTCCTTTTAAGTCAACCACGGAAATAAATTTTGTTACTGACATATTGAAGTGACCCAGCAAGTATTCCCCCCAAGTTGGTTCCTCTGAATCTCCTCTGGTTTATGCTGGTCCTGCTTTCTTAGCTGCCTGATCCTTCTTCCTTTCTCTCTTCTCTCTAAGGCTGTCTTACTAGTAATTTAGGGGGAAAAAATGCTTGGAAACAGTTATTTTTAAAGGTGTAGTATGTCTTTCCTATAAATTCTCAGCCACCAAATTGCATTTTCCCCACTGCCTATTGGTGGCCTTAGTTTCTGATCAGAGAGGAACACTAGAGTACATGTTGTTCATGCTTTATTAAAAACTAATAGCCCTGTGCACAAATTTGTGCGCCAGTAGCTCACCAATAGCTCGCTGCTGCCCTCCAGTAGCTCTCCGCCCGCTGCCCCACCCTCCTGTAGCTCCCCTGGTCTCCCTGCCCCCCCCCCATAGCTTGCTGCCTTGCCCCCTCCTGTAGCCTTCCGCTGTCCACTTGTAGCCAGTAGCTTGCTGCTGCCCTCCTGTAGCTCCCCGCCTGCTGCCCCGCCCTCCTGTAGCTCCCTCTGCCCCCTCCTGTAGCTCTCCACTGCCCGCTTGTAACTTGCTACCCCACCCTCCTGTTGATGCGTGATCCAGTCGTTACGTGGTTGGTCGTTATGCTTCATGGTGTAATGACCATTTGCATAGTACATCTTTATTATATAGGATACTTTTATCTTAAATATCACTTTCAGGTGTGTGTGTGTGTAAGGACCACTCAGTGAAAGTTCAGTATACAAATTAAATTTTTATATAATTCAGAAAGATGTCTTACATAAACCCAGTTTTATCTTTGGTTGCATTTGGGGAAAATAAGACTGATAACATTTATGTTTAAGTGAATTTCTCAACAGTGTAAATGAGCGTTACAATGTTTTAAATGTGAATATTATTTTAGCTGAATAATACCTCTCTCAAACAGTTTAAAAGTCATGCATGAATCATAACTTTTTTGGGTGGGAGGAGTCTTTTTATAGTAACTTTCTGATATAACATCTGTGGACATTTTTAAAAGTTTTAGAAATTATCTTCATTAAGTGTGTTGTCAGGTCAAAACTTAAATTTGGCCTAGGGAATATTATAGATTGCATCCACAGGTACCCTTTAAACTGATATGTATGTTCTCCTTAATCTCAAATTTTTTTCTAAAGTGTGTGCTGATAAAGAGCTCTGTGTTGTGATGCCTCTTGGAGGTGCTAACTCAGAGTGGCTCTGATTTCATCGTGATGACAGATTTACTGAGTTATAATCTAGAACTATTGATCAGTATGACCTGGGGTTCCAGCTGGTTCCTATGACTTCAGTCTTAGAAAAACACAGTGAAAGTATAGACATTTTACACTTTTCCTTTTTCTTTTCATCCAGCTTGCATTGGTGACTTGGAGAGATTGTCTATTCAGGCCCTTGAACAAACAGGTAATGTTTGTCTGAGTGTGTGCTTTCCTTCTGAAATCCCTACAGATTTCATTTCTCAACCATTGTCTTCCTCTCTCTTTTGCATCGTCTCAAGAGTATCTCTCATCTCACATTGTTTAATGGATTTAAATGTTTAAGAGATATGTAGTAATACAATACATACTGTAGCCTGTAATCTACACGTCTTTTTCCTATGTCCTTTCTGAAGGTAACCAATGCTGTTTTAAAACTGATTGAAAAGGAAAGAAATGGTGAAACCATCAATACAAGACTGATTAGTGGAGTTGTACAGTCTTATGGTAAACAGTTTTCCTTTAATTTATTCAATGTTGTCATATCAGATGTTAATTATAACAGTACTCCCAACAGATTCATTTTAAAATATTTTATCAGGAATACAGGTAGCATTTACAAGGGTACTTCTAATTCTTGAAGTCAGTGTGATTCTATTTGGTATTACCCATCATAAAATTGTTTGGTCCTTGTACCTTAAGGAAAATTTGATGTAATAGACATTTGAATTCTTTTCTGGTCTCATGCTGAATTACTGGATATATGATGTGACAGTGTCATTAATGGAGCTCAGTTATAACCAGAAATTTATATCAGCTTGGAAAATTTAGATGGAAAAACCAGTAAAGTAATACACTGTTTTTAAAATGTGGGTAGCATTGTATTTTTTAAAGTTTAAAATTAGTCATTTTTATTATTTCTACACTGTCAGGAAGTATAAAAAGTTTTCTAAAGAAGCTTCATGATAACTTTGAAGCATGCCTGGCCATTGGTCAGAATTACTTCCTTTTGTATGATTTGTATTGTTTTTCATTTTTTATTTAATGGAAACAGTGTTCTTTAATACTACTGAATAACAGACTTTATGTCCTGCCATTTCACATTTACCTTTTAAGCATAACTTACACTGGGTGCTACACCTAAGTATATTCTGTAAAATATAAAAAATAGGGTAATTGAAATATACTTCATATTTCTTTCTAGTGGAATTGGGGCTGAATGAAGATGATGCATTTGCGAAGGGCCCTACGTTAACAGTGTATAAAGAATCCTTTGAGTCTCAGTTTTTGGCTGATACAGAGAGATTTTATACCAGAGAGAGTACTGAATTCTTGCAGCAGAACCCGGTTACTGAATACATGAAAAAGGTGAGCTTCAACACCATACCTTAAGTGGCCTTCAATGAAAATTACTGCTGTCAGAGGAATTCTTCTCTTCAGTATGTTATGTGCAATTCCTGGGCAGTGTGACTGTGTGTCTATAGCAGGTGCAAATGCTTCTGATTGGTCTAGGAGCTATTGTAAATTAGTTTAACAATCACAACTCAGTGTTGTCTTCACTGTTCTAAAGAGAGAAAGAAGCATAATAGCTATATGGCTTGTATGTTTTGCACTGTCTCTCCTAGAATGTATCTCGACATTAGTGGGAACCATAGTCTCACGAGGTTGAGAGAAAATAAGTTTTAAACAAATAGTCTCAAATTTGCTTTAAGCTTTGCTTTTTTGTTTATAAAATATCCCCTAGCCCTAGCTTGTTTGGCTCAGTGGATAGAGCCTCAGCCTGCAGACTGGAGGGTCCTGGGTTCAATTCCAGTCAAGGACACATGCTCAGGTTGCGGGCTCGATCCCCAGTAGGGGGCGTGATCAATGATTCTCTCATCATTTTTTTTTTTTTTCAAACTTGTGTGGAGGGCTGACTTTCAATAGATCACAGCAAGGGAGCTGCTCTGCTACATACGAAACCCTGACCCAGAAGCAGGTCGACTACGAATGGTTTAGCGCCAGGTTCCCCATGAACGTGCGTTGCATGAAGGGCGTGGGGGCGGCCCCCTTTCGGGCTGCACCCCCTTTCCCAGGAGGAAGGGCTCTCCACACCAGGCCCCGGTCCCGACGTGCGGCGAGGCGGTTGGGCGCGATGGCCCGCTGGTGGATTCTCTCATCATTGATGCTTCTATCTCTATCTCCCTCTCTCTTCCCCTCTGAAATCAATAAAAAAATTTTTTTTAAAGATCCCCTAATCTGCAACACAGGCTTCCAGTCTGTGTTAGAGGAGAGACTCTCCTAACACCATGGAATCCAGTTCTTGTGCAGGAGGTCAGAATGGGCCTGGATCATGAGCCATCTCTGTACCAAGTGAGGTTATGATGAAGTTCTAGTGTGATTGTTCCTTGTTCTCTTTATGGGTGATCCAGGTATCTTAGATTGACATTCTGAGGAGTGACCCAGGTCCAGAGTTAGCGAACTTTCTGCAAAGGACCACATAGTAAATGTTTTAGACTTTGTGCAACTTGTAGTCTCCATGCAGCTGTTCAGCTCTGTTACTGTGGTGGGAAAGCAGCCATGGCAACTTCTACACAGTTGGGTGTGGCTGTGTTCCAATCAGACTTTACTTAAGGGAAGGGTTTGGCTCCACCGATATGTACGAGATGTACAAGGAGATTTCCAGGGAATCAGAGGCCAACAGTGTCCGCTGTGTGCTTTACCCCTGGTGCTCTTTTCCTGGGAGAGCACGTGGACTACAGAAGCAATTTTTCTGCAAACTGAGATAGAAAGCTAGTAAGGCAGCTTAATAAGACCAGAAGCTCCCTCATGAAGCCCTGCCCACTAGTTTGTGATGTTCTCAGTGTATTTCCTATAGGGTTGTGATTTTAATTGGACCTTAGAAGTCTGACATTAAAAGTCCTTAACAAATTTCTGATATCTCACAACCTAACAAAAACAGAATTCTTCAAAAGTATTGTACTTTGAATTGTAATAGTTCTTTGTTTATATTTGTGGGTTAAGTCAGCTTTTGTATGCTGACCTGGAACCTAACCAGCTTGTCCAGAGTTTCAAACAGCTGCCTGCAAATGGACTTTTGAAACATAATCTGTTTTGAATCTTAGCATTGCCTATTATTTCATTTTAGTTTGGCAGTGTATTTTTTATAATGCATCTTTTATGGAACTCCGCTATTTATGGTGAGTCTTTTAAAATGGTGCATGTTTTAAAAATGGGGCCATTTATTTATTACTCAAGGTGCACATCCACAGCAGAGGGTGAGCCTTGTTCTTTCCATGAACTTTGACGTGGACCGAGGTCCTACCAGCACCCGCACTGAGGAGAAATGTAGTATCCTGGTGCAAGGAAATCAGCTTTTTAGACTATAAGCAGGCCCCAAGCAGGGCCTTTGTTAATCCTCACCCGAGGATATTCTTCCATTGATTTTTTTTTTTTTTTGGAGAGAGTGGAAGGGAAAGGAATAGACACAGAGAGAGAAATATCGGTGTGAGAGAGGCACATTGATTGGTTGCCTCCCACACACACCCCAACCAGGGCCAGGGAGCAGGCTTGCAACCAAGGTACATGCCTTGACCAGAATTGAATCTGGGACCCTTCAGTTCGCAGGCCAACGCTCTATCCACTGAGCCGGACTGGCTAGGGCAGTAGTTCGTTTTTAAAATTAGGCATGGGCCCTAGCCAGCTTGGCTCAGTGGTTAGAGCGTCTGAAGGGTCCCAGGTTACATTCTAGCCAAGGGTACATGCCTGGGTTGCGGGCTTGATCCCCATTGGGGGTGTGCAGGAGGCAGCCGATCCATGATTCTCTCTCATCATTGATGTTTCTGTCTCTCTCTCTCTCCTTCTCCCTCCCTCACTGAAATCAATAAAGAAATATATTTTAAAAAATATAATAATAGCCCTAACCGGTTTGGCTCAGTGGATAGAGCATCAGCCTGTGGACTGAAGGGTCCCAGGTTTGATTCCAGTCAAGGGCATGTACCTTGGTTGCGGGCACATCCCTAGTAGGGGGTGTGCAGGAGGCAGCTGATCGATGTTTCTCTCTCATTGATGTTTCTAACTCTCTATCCCTCTTCCTTCCTCTCTGTAAAAAAAAAAAAAAAATCAATAAAATATATTAAAATGTATATATATATATATATATATAATAATAATAAAATAAAATAAAATTAGGCATGAAACCAATGGCAACATGAGGAGCAAAGATTTGTAATGCCCTGGGTGTTTTAACCCAGGGCCTGCCTTCCAGGTTTTCTTAGAGTGGATTTCTTTATAGAGGGTTAAAGGTTTGGTCCAAATCGATTGGATCTTATCAAACATGATTTCCATCACATTCAGGAAGTCCTTATGCATAGAATCTATGAGCGTAAAGTTGGAATTAACCATGCAAACGGTTCTGCTCTTACCTACCCATACCCTTGCATCTCAAAACTGGGCTATAAGTCTAGTTTTAAATCCCCACTTCACCATTTACTAGGGGATTGACCTTAATCTTCTGTTTCTCAGATTCTTCATCTGTAAAATGGGAATAATAAGCTATTGCAAATATACATGTTATATTTGGCAAACAGCAAAGCATGATGTGTTTGTTACTATACCTGTGCATTGATCAAAATCTCCATATGTCTTGGTGTGTGCAGTACCACAGGATAAAGGTGGCCCATTTTATTCAGTGACTTAAGGTGGAATTATGTTTATATTACAACATGCTATCAGGAAATAGAATATAAAACTTATGAACAATACTGAGATAAAGCATGAATATCAAGAAATTCATACTCTGCTTTTAGCAGCCAAATTGGACTGAATGTCCACATAATCTGGGGGTCTCTGTCCCCTTATCTGTGCCATGAGTGGAAGGTCTGGAGGATCTTTGGCTTCTCTTTCTAAGGAGGCTTCAATGAAGGAGCAACCCTGAGCCACATCAGTGTTTATATATATATATATATATATATATATATATATATATTTTTTTATTTCAGATAGGAAGGGAGAGGAAGAGAGATAGAAACATCAGTGATGATGAGAAAGAATCATTGATCGGCTGTCTCCTGCATGCCCCCTATTGGGGATCAAGCCCGCAACCCAGGCACGAATTGAATTCAACCAGAATTGAATCTGGGACCCTTCAGTCCACAGGCCAACATTCTATCCACTGAGCCAAACTGGCTAGGGCGCCACATCAGTATTTTAATGTATCTTGCAGTCTTGTCACTGAGACTAATCTGAGCTACAAAAATATCTCTGACTATTCTAGGTTTCTAATGTCATTTTTAAAAACTTTAAAAATAAATTATATCTTACTTCAGCAATTTTCAACCTTTTTCATCTCATGGCACACATATATAATTATTAAAATTCTGCAGGACGCCAAAAAAAAATACATTTTTGCTGATCTGACACAATAAAAGAGGTATAATTTTGACTCATTCACACCAGGCATTTATCTTTGTGTTGGTTGTCATTTTTTAAAATTTGACAATTCGAAAAGAGGTTGGTCTCCTTGACTAAATAGTCAAGTATTGCGTGTTGTTGTTTTTTGTGTTGGTTGGTTGGTTTGTTTAAATATATCTTTATTGATTTCAGAGAGGAAGGGAAAGGGAGAGAGAGATAGAAACATCAATGATGAGAATCACTGATAGGCTGCTTCCTGCATACACCCCCACTGGGGTCAAGCCTGCAACCTAGGCATGTCCCCTGACCCGTAATTGAACCGTGCCCTCCTGGTTCATAGGTTGACGCTCAACCAATGAGCTATGCCGGCGGGCAAGTATTGCATGTTTTTAAAATTTTACAGCACACGGGTTGAAAATTGTTGCCTTACCTTTTTTTTGTTGTTGTTGTTTTTACTGCAAACTGATTCTGATAGCATTATTAGGGACATGATAGTTATATTTAGTCATTTTGAATTTGATCTTGGTATTTTAATATACTTTCCTCCAAGTACAGTGACAATCAAGAGCTTGACTTAAAATTAACAAAGAATATCCTGCCTAAAACCTAATACTACAACAATATAGCACCTATGACCTTCGTTTCTTTAGTTGTGTATGAAATAGTGATTGCTGAGGCCCCTTAGGTACTAGTTAGGGTTCCCTTCCCTCTGGGCTGCTGCAGGAAGGGTCTGTGGAATCCTTCTACTTTGTAGACCAAGAGGTGGGGAGCCTATGCCCCCAGAGTAAATCAGCCCTGTTTGGGAAGGGATAAAAGGTTGCTGCCGGAGAAGGCAAAGTTTTTAAGAGATGAATTTTTGCTGCCCAAAGTGATTATGTTCTTCCAGGAAATGATTTAACTTAAAACAGAAAAAGTGGCACTTTGGGGTTTACATGTCCTGTATTTCATCAGCTTTAGCTCTTCATGTATCCGGCTTAATGAAACATTAGATAGGAAGCAGCAGGTTCTTAATGTAGAACTTTTGAGTTCAAGCACATAAAGATTCTTACTGTTTTTTAAAATAACTTGGTAATCAGAAAAAAATACACGTTAACTATAGACTTTTTGGGAAATACTGTATAAGTAAAACAAACGTATAAGCCTGGGACACTATTACTAAGTATGAATACTAAATCAAATTGGGATAATTCTGTCAGGTTTTTTGTAACCTCTTTTTTTCAATAATGATCTGTTATATCAGCATTATTTTTATGTTTATTTTACTGGAAAATAGTATTTCATTAACCAAATATGCTATAATTTAACTAATTAGCTCTTATTGAAAACTTGAAGTTGTTTTATTTCTTCATTTGTAAATCATTTCTTCCTTTTCCTTTCCCATGTTTTTATTTGGCTATATTCATTGATTTTTTAGATAGGAAGCATTTAGATATAATGATCTTTTTCAGAGATCATTATATATTAAGGATATATTAAGGATATTGACCTTTGATACATACTACAGATACTTTTCAAGTTTATTGTTCACAATTAACTATTTAGAGTGTACATGGATCTAACTTCTGTAGTTCAAACAGTTGTCTCATTGGTATTAAGTCTTGACAGTTGCAAGTTCTAATTGTTTTTTTATTTTACTTTATGTTTTCTTGGCTCTTGGGTGTTTATTCTTCCAGTTGAATTTTTCCAGAGTTCTCCAAAATTATGTCAAATTTAAAAACCATTTGGAGAGTATTGGCATTCTTATAGTACAAAATATATAGTTTTTGTCTCATTTCAGATCACTTGAATAATTTCAGATTATCATTAAAATATCTTTTTTGCTTTGGTAATTTAGTAGTTCCTCTGTGAAACCTTACACCACACATATTTTTTGTATGATGTATTGTAAAATTTATTACTTTGATTAATTTTGCTATTCTGTTAAATTGTATCTTTGTGTGTGTTTTTCTTTTTGAAGGGCAATGTGAGAAATTGAGACTCATAAGTAATCCAGTAGATTTCAGAGGTGCATAAATTTAATGATTGGCCAGAGATTGGCCATAATGTTTTTCTTAAAATTTAAAAAAATGTTATTACTAATAATTATTTCCATGTGGTCATTTCTACTCCAAGTAGCTTCCAGTCAAAAGTAGTGGTTCTTGGTGTTCTACATATAGGACGCATCTATAGGTTTCTCAGTGTCAAATAGAGGTTTTACCCCCAAAAGTGAAATGCCACACAAAGGAAGAAAATGGATCATTATAAGCTCATTAAGTCATTAAAAGAGGAGTTTGAAGGGAAAATGTTATTTTGCAGAGAAAATGGAACACATCAGTGACCCCTTAAATATGGCTGGGATTCATCCTAAAATCAAAGTACCTCTCTCCCCCTTTTTTTAGATAGTATTTTATTAGAGTATGTTTGTGAGTTTTAATTTGCTGTTTTCCATGTAATCGTTTAAAATAAAAACGAAATCAGATCTCTCACTTGAATTAACTCCTCCAGGCAGAGGCCCGTCTGCTCGAAGAGCAACGGAGAGTGCAGGTCTATCTTCACGAAAGCACTCAGGACGAGCTAGCAAGGAAGTGCGAGCAGGTGCTCATCGAGAAGCACCTGGAGATTTTCCACACAGAGTTTCAGAACTTGCTGGATGCTGACAAAAATGAAGGTGAGCCTCTGCGACTCCAAACCTGTAGATCAGGGGTCCTCAAACTACGGCCCGTGGGCCACATGCGGCCCGCCGAGGACATTTATCCGGCCCGCCGGGTGCCAATGCCTGTCCTGCTTAGCAGCCGACTCGTCCCGGGCCCGCAGTGCGCATAGGAATTTGTTCATAGTTTTGTTTTGTTTTTTTTAAACTATAGTCATTTTGAATTTGATCTTGGTATTTTAATATACTTTCCTCCAAGTACAGTGACAATCAAGAGCTTGACTTAAAATTAACAAAGAATGTCCTGCCTGAAGCCTAATACTACAACAATATAGCACCTAGGACCTTCGTTTCTTTAGTTGTGTATGAAATAGTGATTGCTGAGGCCTCTTAGGTACCAGTTAGGGTTCCCTTCCCTCTGGGCTGCTGCAGGAAGGGTCTGTGGAATCCTTCCACTTTGTAGACCAAGAGGTGAGGGACAGTGAACTGACCCCTTGTTTAAAAAGTTTGAGGACCCCTGCTGTAGATGCTTATTACGATCTGTGGTTTTGAAAGTGCAATTCTTGACTCGGAATTAAAGCGTTACAACCATCAGCCAGTTTTTAAAAGATTAATGTATGAGTGTCTACCTTGTTGTGTATTGATTTTGGACCTCTGGAGAGTGTTTTGGGTATGACTTGGGGAAGAGCATCTTTTGATGTTTAATTTGAAATATAGCTTGTTCTACAACTTTAGCATTAAGTGATATCATCCCCAATTTCTTCTTGAATATTTTTCTTTTGAAAATTCTTTAAGATGAAAAGGTAATTGATTGTTCTGCCTTTTTCTTATCCCTCCCATATTTTACTGGGATGTGTTAGGAGCTCAGTAAAAGATTGATTTGGGGATTTGGGAGTTTTCTTCTTTGGCTGTCATAAACTAACCATATGCCATACATACAATAAATGAGGAATTTTGGGGCCCTTTTTGTGACTCATTTGTTTATATAGTTGAGATGGATATTTGTATCTCCTTAAATTATTCATTTTGTACAACACATGTGTGAGTGCCTGTTATGTGCTAGGCATAAATTTTATTTCAATGCTTAGGAAGCATCAGATGTTTCCTGACAAAAATATTTTTTTTCTATTATGTTAGTGGATTCTTATGGTAAGGGGGAAATAAAACTCTTATAAAAGCATGACTTCATTGTTACTGCTAGCTAAATATGCATATGTTAAATACAAAATATTTTATTGTAATTAAGGTTATCTTATTTCAGGGTATTGTACATCTCAGTATAAACACATACTTAGTAGGGTGGATATGCAGAGTTTGCCTCGGTGCATAAAGGTGGTGCCTTCTTCTTTCAGATTTGGGTCGCATGTATAATCTTGTATCTCGAATCCAGGATGGCCTAGGAGAATTGAAAAAACTTTTGGAGACACATATTCATAATCAGGGTCTTGCAGCAATTGAAAAGTGTGGAGAAGCTGCTTTAAATGTAAGTACTATTTAACGGAACTGCAGTTGGGCCTAAGTGTCTCCACGTGTGAACTACTGGTGTGTGCAGTGTCTTTGTTCACTAGACTCCCAGAGAGAACCTCATGTGGCTTTTTAAAGACGGTTCACAACACGTATGTAGTAAACGCCTCCAGAAACTCTTCTCTGGCGCTTTTTAGGCATTAAGATGTGATTTCTTTATGTATTTTTTCCTTTATGTCTTCTCACTATTACATTCTATACACAGAAGATTCTTTCATAGAAAGAACAGGCTCTGTCAGCCACAGGCCACAGGCTGTGCCTTTCAGGAACTTTGACCTGAGAACTGCTCTCCATTGAGGGTCACAGGGCTGTTTGTCCTGGAAAGGCCCAGAAATGTATAGCATTTCTCTCCACTCACCCCGCCGCAGGAGGTGCACAGAATATTCCTTCTAGGTTACCTTAAAATTCAAGTAATGATGTTACATAGGAAGTATCTATTTCTGAGACAGGTATGTTGTCTTCAGTTTTGTCCCTATTGTGAACTTTAATTCTAATAGTGTTTGGGAGAACTAATGTAGAAAAGTTTCTAGAACATAGTGCTATGTCCATATCAGATAACTTTTCATCTCTCTGATTTTATTGTGTTTAATTATTTTTTACCATACTACTTTTTTTTAATACGTTTTTAAATTTTTCTATGTCCCTGCTGTCTTTGGAAGACTCCTTTTCCACTTTTTTTAAAAAGTGTGTTTTTACTGATTTTTTTAGAGAGAGAAGAAGGGAGAGAGAGAGAGAAACATCACTGAGCTGTCGTCTACCCACCACTCTCCCCATCCCCCCGCCCCACACACACACCCTCTACTAGGGATTTGCCCTGCCCAGTAATCGAATCAGTGACCTCTTAGTGTATGGGAGACAGCTCAACCACTGAGCCACACCAACTGGCTTCCTTTTCCATTTTTAATTATGGGGGTTGCTGCCTCTCTCTTTGTCATATCTATGTCTTACTAGGGGGAATGAATGCAAACCCCTTCTTCTAGGTTTATGAAATAATTTTATACTTAAAAGATGGGAATGAACTGGCTTAGTAGTGGGTTTTGTGAAAAAGATCTCCAGTTTTTTTATAAGTTTAAGAATGAAGTCCTAGCCCTGGGACATGAGTGGTGTGGCAGTGGGGCCATTGAGTGCAGACCAGGACAGCCTGTCCAGGTGCAAATCCCAACACACACACACACACACACACACACCCCAGTCCCGTCCTGTCCTCCCCACCCCCACCCCCGACACTAATTGGGATCTTTGGGATCTTCCTGTCAGTTTAAAAAGAAATGGAATAATGATAGCACTATGTAAGGGGTTTTATGAATAAAATAGTTGTAAAGTGGTTATTAATTCCATGTGCTCAGCAGTGATGACTATAATTTTTACCATTGTATACAATTTTAATTTTATAAACTTTTCTCGCATCTTGACATTCCTTATTGCAAACCAAGTGTTCCTTTTTAAGGGGCTTGATATACACACACATGTGCACATACATACATACATGTGATCCAGAAGGGGCTAACTTGATGAACCTACTGTTTCAATAATGTAAGGTGTTTTCACAGTTACTAAATCAAAGCTTAACTTATTTATATGGGCACAGAGACAAGTTAAAAGCCAACTTTCCTTGAAATGAGTTCAGTGCTGAGTCTGTTTCTTCTGATGTGGATTAGAGTAGTTCAGATAAATGAAGCAAGTGTGCTTTTCCATGTAAACTGTTGTACATTAGATATGAGGCTGGCCTCAGGGCACTTGTGTTCTAAGTGAATATAATTAGGTTAAAAATAAATTGCTTTTTTGTTTTCATAAAATAATGGGATATTATTTCTAATGTCTGTCTTTTCCAAACCAGAATAAGGGCCTAGATTGGAGAAGTAATCATTCGTAATTCTCAAATACTATTTTTTTCTTTTTCATTTGGATGCAGTCAGCTGACATGGTCAGTGAGTCTTGAATCAGATGTTTAGTTTTTCATAGCCAGTTAAAGCAAAAGTCCAGGTTCTGGGTAAAATTGTTTTTCTATTTGTGGAAACTTCATCTGCCAGCAGGAAACAGCACAAAGAAACCAGCAGTTATATTTTACTAGAAATTAAGCTTTTAAATAGTACTTTATTACTTAAAAGTCATCCATTAAATTAACATGAATTGAAAAACCTAAACAAGGTTTTCCCCATAAAGAGTAATTGTGAACATGTGTTGCATCTGCCTTAACTTTCAAAAG
The DNA here is from genome assembly GCA_026230045.1 of Corynorhinus townsendii. Classification (NCBI taxonomy): domain Eukaryota; kingdom Metazoa; phylum Chordata; class Mammalia; order Chiroptera; family Vespertilionidae; genus Corynorhinus; species Corynorhinus townsendii. The sequence continues at coordinate 137,891,506 of JAPDVU010000004.1, forward strand.
TCAGATTTCTTTTTTAATATGTTATTGATTGTAATTATTATTTCCAGGAGAACTTTTTGTTGTTGTTATTCCTCATCCAAGGATATTTTTCCATTGATTTTTTTTTTTTTTTTTAGAGAAAGTGGGGGGGTGGGGGAGTGGAGGGGGTGTAGAAACATTAATATGAGATACATCAATTGGTTGCCTCCTGCACACGCCTCATCCTTGACCAGGAATTGAACTTGAGACCCTTTGGTGTGAGTGCTGATGCTCTACCACTGAGCCACACCAACCAGGGCTATGAACCTTTTCTGTTGGACTCATGAAACTTATTTTTTGTTGTTGTTTTTTTCCCTAGTAAAGAAACATTTTTCTTTATGAAAGCAAGTACCTCTATTTTCTTCAAAGGAAGTTTTTTCTCCCTGAATTTTTGTTTTATTCTCTTTATTTCTGAAGTCTCGGTGGACTCACGAGTTTGCAGGGCCATCTGACTGGTGTATGGGTGCTGGCACAATCTCCAGGTCTGAGTTACGCTGCTGCCTTCATTCACCTATGATGGGAAAGTGCTCCAAGCTTGAAGAATCTCAAGAAAGAGCATGTGTACCCAGTGCTTAGCCTGGCACATAATAGGTGTTTAAATACTTGAAAGAAAGAATTAATACAGCTGCTAAATTGTAATTTTCAATAGACATTAATTTTCATCACATCTGTGGTAAAATGTAGAAGATATGTTGTGACACAAGCCATGATTTTCCCCCATAACCCACTGATGCTGAAAAACCCAATAGATTATTTGAATTAGTAAAAATCATTACAATTATTGTACACTAGAGGCCCGGTGCACGAAATTCTTGCACGGGGATGGTGGGGGGGTGTCCCTCAGCCCAGCCTGCACCCTCTCCAATCTGGGACCCCTCGAGGAATGTCCGACTGCCCTCTCACAATCCAGGACTGCTGGCTGCCAACCGTTCGCCTGCCTGATTGCCCCTAACCCCTTCTGCCTGCCAGCCTGATCACCCCCTAAACACTCCCCTGCCAGCCTGATCACACCCTAAACACTCCCCTGCTAGCCTGATCGACTCCTAACTGCTCCCCTGCTGGTCCAACTGCCCCTAACTGCCCTCCCTTGCCAACCTGGTTGCCCCTAACTGCCCTCCCCTGCAGGCCCGGTCCCCCCCAACTGCCCTCCCCTGCAGGCCTGATTGCCCACAACTGCACTCCCCTGCCGGCCATCTTGTGGCGGCCATTGTTGACCACATGGGGGCGGCCATCTTGTGTGTTGGAGTGATGATCAATTTGCATATTATCTCTATTACATAGGAGGGTGGATGTATATATATATATATATAATTTATCTCCCAAAATAACTAGTCGCATGATACCGGCTAGTGTTACAACTCAGAGAGCCAACAAATGTTACAGATAAAATCGAAATCATTATTTTCATTCATTCAGCAAGCACTTGTGGCATTCCTTAATGTGAAGAATTCTCCATTGAAATGCCTCTCATCGAATCCCCATAACCTCATTTCCAGTTGGCTGTATTTAGTTGACTGGTTCATTTTAAACACACGTCTTCCTTCCTCACAAAGGTGGCAACTGGGTAGGATGTTCCTTTCCCCCCGCTTTCTCCTTGGCCTGTGGTAACATTAATAATCTAATATGGGGTAATTTCCTACTGAGTCTGGATACCAGTCAGAATTCTCTCAAACCAGGAGGCAGCCTGCCTATCACCTGCCACAGTAGCGACTTGTCTCAAGTCTGTCCTTTCTGAGGAGTCAGAGTGTAGACATGGCATTTCCTTGCTCTCTGAGCATTTTCTTTCCAGTCCCAAAGCTGCCATCTCAGGCTGGGTCCCATTACTTCATCTCGCTAATGGTCTTTCATCTCTCCCATTCCTGTTTATTCCTCATAACACTGAGCAGTTTAATCTTTCAGAAATGCTACTTAATGCATTAACAATTTTATTCCCTATTCATTTGTTTTAAATGAGTCAAAATACAACCTCTTCCCTACGATGACATATTAGATCTACAATATTAAACAAAACTATCTTCTGAGTTTCCTCATTCTGATCAGCTTCTTGTTCCAATAGAAGCTCGTGGCCTGCATGGTGCTCCTGCCTCTTGCAGTGTCCCACACAAGTGTGCATTGATGATGGTGGTGGTGAAGAGGAGACAGCTGCCATGTGGCCACCACCTCCTCTCCAGATTTGTCCTCCGTCCCTCATTTATTTACTTATTTACTCTTCATCTGAGGATATGTTTATTGATTTTAGAGAGGGAGGGAGGCAGAGAGAGAGAGAAACATTGATAAGTTGCCTCCCATAAATGCCGTGACAGGGAATTGAACCTGCATCCCTTTGGAATACAAGACAATGCGCCAACCAACCAGGCCATCCGGCCAAGGCTCCATTACTCTTTATCCACATCCTCTCCCTCACCTAAATGGATGGATCCTCACTGTTTTAAAAAAATAAACCTCTGGCCCTAACTGGTTTGGCTTGGTGGATAGAGCGTTGGCCTGTGGACTGAAGGGGTCCCAGGTTCGATTCTGGTCAAGGGCATGTACCTTGGTTGCGGGTACATCCCTAGTAGGGAGTGTGCAGGAGGCATCTGATGGATGTTTTTCTCTCATTGGTGTTTCTAACTATCCCTCTCGTTTTTCTCTGTAAAAAATCATTAAAAAATATATATATATTTTTAAAAACCTCTGTGCCTGCCATTTTTTCTCTCTGCTTAGACACCATCCTTTTTTCTACCTGTTACATACCTATTTATCTTTCAGAATCCAGGTTAACTGCCATTTCTTCCATATAACCTTTCTCTATCACCCCTTTGAAATAATAGCATGTTAGACTATTTGTGTGACATTCACACTACTCTATGTCTGATGTCTGTGTAAGCGTCCTCTATAGGGATGGCTTCATCCATCTTTGTATCCTCAGGACTCCACACAATGCCATGTACAGAATACTAGTAGTGTCTCAGTGTACTTAGGTTTTAATTATACTCCTCATTGTTCCCAGTAGGAATGTGGGCGGCATACACAATATATAAAAGACAGCGGGAAAGGTGAAATAAATTAGAGAGTAGCAAAAGTGATAGGAAATAAGCGAAGCTAAGTGTGAAGTAGTGCTTGAAATGCTTTGGAGAAGTATGGTGCTCATTAGTGGCGGGTCACAGATGCACCTCCAGAAATCAGTAGGTAAAAGAGCTTGCCACTGGAGGACAGTCAGCTCCGTGACTCACAGTGGTCACAAAGAGTGGCCTGGAGCTCAGGAATGGATTCCTGGATTCAGAACAATATACTTTCCCCAGTAATGTGGACAGTCATCAGCGTCACACGTACAAGTAAATATGGCATCGGATCATGGGATAGCTTTGTAATTTCCATGACATCCCTTATAGCAAAATGCCAAAATAAAGCTCAGGAACAGCCAAATAATACAAACTTGTAAGTACTTGCTAATGAGTGCTCCGTGACACACTTGATTCCATATTGAATTTTTAATTAACACACAATTCTACAGCAATGGTGGTTATTACTTCCCTACAGAGAGCTGGGTGAATAAACATAAATCAGGTTACAGGTGTTCCATCACTCTCTGTCTTCATGGGAACATGAAACTGCATCTTGATTTAGTGTCCCAGGTTTACTGAGACTGAGATGTGGGCTTGTGGATGCTTGGATGTCCAAGAGGCTGTTGGTCTAACAGTGCGGGGGGGGGGGGGGGGGGGCGGGGGTGCTAGGCTGCAGAGACAGGGAACAAAGAAGTTTAATTTGCAGCTTTGAGAGAAATTGGGTGCCAACTTGGGAGGGGCACCTCAGGATCTACTAGGGCTGTTTCTTTCAGGACTGGGAATGCTGGTGCTTATAAAAGGAAGCACCTGAAATGTAGTTTCACAGGCAGAAGTAAAATTGGGTAGCTCTGACTAACGTAGTTTCTAGTAGAAGACTAAGTGGTGAATCTAGGCCATTATCAGCACTAGGGAAAAGTTCTATGTTTTGGATTGAGAAGTTGAGTTAGAAATCATTGTAAAAGCTCGATTGTGCCCTGGCCCGTTTGGCTCACTGAAAGGTCCGGGGTTTGATTCCCGTCAAAGGCATGTGCCCAGGTTGCAGGCTCGATCCCCAATAGGCGGCATGAAGGAGGCAGCTGATCAATGTTTTCTCTCTCATCATTGGTGTTTCTATCTCTCTCTCCCTCTCCCTTCCTCTCTTGAAATCAATAAAATATATATTTTTTAAAATAGCTCGGTTGTATGCGAACTTACAAGAACAGAGTAACGACAGGACTGGGTGCTTCTGGCAGATTTGTACATCCAAGGTTCCCTTTCTTGTTCGGAGTAAACCATGTAAATAACTTAGTCCTGATTTTAACCATTCTGTGGTTGGTAATAAGGGAGATTATTCATGCTGTGCTGCAGTGCTAAAATCAGCAAGGCAACCTTACATTGGCATTAATTTGGCCTTAATGACAGGAGATGAAATTCACATCCATAAAATCTTAACTTGTATGAAGAGGCTGGGGTGAGAAAACCCTAGACGCTGTGGGGTTAATTTTACTATTTTTTTTAATATGTTAAAAAATTTTTCACAATAAGACATTTTAAAAAAAGAAGTTGCCAGTTTAGATGCAGTGGATGTAGAAAAGGGAAATAGGCAGAAAGGGAAGGAGCTGCTTGAGGGTAAAAGAAGCCATTTTGTATGCAACTCAGACTAAGTATACAAAGAACTAGTGGAAGCTAATGTGTAAAGGATTTAGAAGGCATGGAGCTAAACTGTGAGTTTATTTTCTGTCTTGCCATGAAGTGGAGAGAAGGATCATTTTCTCGAGAAGAAAAAGCACACAGGTGTCCATTTATAGTCTAGGATAATCAGGCTAAGAAAAGATTTATTGTTCATATTTATATTCAGGATAAACCCTTTTTTCTGTCATCTGTGGGGAAGACTTTAATCCTTTTGCAAGCAAGCCCATTATGGGAGCCACTGCCTGTCCAAACCTGACTTTATACCCACATCAGACTAAATTTGGGGTTAATCTTTGCCATATATTTTTAAGTCCCGAGCTGGCCCCTGCTTGGCTCAAGACCAGAGACTGCCCCTGACCTGGTGTCTCACCATCGACCCCTGTTGAGATAAGCAGCCTCCCTCTTTCTTTTTCTTTCTTTCTTTTCTTCTTTCTTTCTCTTTCTTTCTTTCTTTCTTTCTTTCTTTCTTTCTTTCTTTCTTTCTTTCTAATATATATTTCTTTATTGATTTCAGAGAGGAAGGGAGAAGGAGAAGGGGAGAGAGATAGAAACATCAATGATGAGAGAGAATCATTGATTGGCTGCCTCCTGCACACCCCTTACTGGGGATCAAGCCCGCAACCCAGGCATGTGCCCTTGGCCAGAATTGAACCTGGGACCCTTCAGTCTGCAGGCCAATGCTCTATCCACTGAGCCAAGCTGGCTAGGGCAGCAGCCGCCCTCTTACCTCCTGTGTGCAGTGCTCCTCTTCCTGAGCACACTTCTGAGACATCCTTCTTCCTCTTAGAGAAGTCAGTTTTTCCTGGCATGTCTAACTTAGTTCCACTTTTCAGCCCTAGCTGGTTTGGCTCAGTGGATAGAGCATTAGCCTGTGGACTGAAGTGTCCCGGGTTCATTTCTGGTTAGGGGCACATGCACGGCTTGCAGGCTCGATCCTCAGTAAGTAGGGGGTGTGCAGGAAGCAGCGAATCAATGATTCCCTCTCATCATTGATGTTTCTATCTCTCTTTCCTTCTCTCTTCCTCTCTGAAATCAATTTTTAAAAAAAAGTTTAGTGTTTTCACCTCTGATCACCCAGTGTGTGGTCAACTTAGAGCTCAGCACGTATAGAGTAATACCAAAGGGCGACGTCTGGCTGAGCCAGAACGCAGGGGATAACCAGGGTGGTATGGGGCAAGGGCAGAAAGAAAAGCCCACAGTTACATGACTGAGACCAGGAATTTGTAGAAGTTTATCAGAATCCACAAGTAGAGATCAATTTAAAGATTTATTAATTATGTAGTCTGCGACTAAGCTATGATCACAAGATGAATATAAATTATTGAAGTAAAAAGTAGTTCATGGACAGAGGATAAAAGGATGAGAATAGAAAGAGGTGGGAGAATTGTTAGGTTTTTGTCTTGGTATTTTAAACTTTAAATCACTCTCAGTCAGAAAAACTGCTGATTTTTGCGTATAGAAAGAGGTTGGGTGATGGAGTAGAAAGGCCCATAAGAAAATGGGAGAATATTGTACAGTGGAACCCGGTTTCTTGAACTTTCTTCGTTCCACATGGCTTTTCAAAAGCCGAATTATATTTTGTACCATTATAAATAAGGTAAATTGAGTTAATCCATTCCAGACCCCCAAATGATTCTGTTTTAAACTTTCTTACATACAGTACACGTCTAATGTACTGTTTAACCTATAAATAAGCATTTTAAAAACAAAAAGGATGTGAAAATTTAATAAAAAGGAAAGGAAAGATACAATAAAAATAAAAATTTAATATTCACAGCACAATATCCTGAGGTTTTAACAGCGGTAAACTGACTCATGCTCCTTTGTTGCCTGAGAGACTTGTGACATCATATAGCTATCAGCGTGATGAAAGGGTTGTCAGGTTGAGAAGCGAATTGTTTGAGATGGGAGACATTGGAGAAACAAGGTTTGACTGTATTAGTATTTGAGCCCTCTCATTTATCTGCCAGTTTGGTGTGGGGTTTTTTCCATTAGTTAATATCAAAGTCAGTGAATTTTGTTCCCTATTGCATACAGGCTGGCAACTGGGGGAACGAACGGCTCAGAAACACACTGAGTGATGGGGAAAGCCAACCCAGGTTAAAATTTCCATAGGTCATTGTCAAAGTGTGTAATGTGTATGCCTGCAGATTGTTTCCCATTTTCTCTGCAGTTGATGGTTTGTGGTTGTTCTTTCTTTGAAATTCTGCTCTGTCTTGTACGGAGATAATGTTACCCCAATGACCAAGTGCTAGTGCTTATGGGAAAAAGTCGTGTGCCACCCCCAAAGAATTGCATGTTGTATTTTTGTTAATCAGTGAGGTTTCATTTCTTTCCCTTTCCTCCTCGAAGTAGAGTGGCCTCGAGGGAAGGCCATCAGCATCAAGCAAGGCCAGTGTCCTGTGGTGCTCTGTGATAATGACTGACTGTCCTCAGAACTCTCTTAAAGCTCCTTTGTAATGGAGCTTTGTTCAGTCCTGGCTGGACAGGAAGAGTGGTGCCTCAGGTGGCTCTGGATGACAGCAGGTTTCCAAGGAATGGTCAGATCTGTCATTGGAGAGCACCAGCTTACAGGCCTGAAATGCTGAGGGTGTCCTCTGAAGCCTATTGCACCTTGACATACCTCTTCTGGCTGTGTTAGGATATTGTTAGGGTTCCCATTGATCCTCAGAGTCTGCTCTGAGACCTGCCAGCTCTCGGGGGACCAGGTCCACAGACCTCTTCATGTGCCATGTGTACTTGGTTGTCTAAAATAGCATCAGATAGGAGGTGAGTTCTGTGAGGCTTCATCCTTTTAGTGGAAGTGTGGAATAAAAGGTAACAATTCCATAATGCTTATAAGAGAGTTGGTGGATGTCACTGCCCTAGGCGCTTAACCATAGCAGGTGTTAGTGGAGTGGACAGGGTTTTGGCAAGAGAGGCTGTCCTTAGCCACAACTCACAGTGTAACTGGTGTTCCAGTGGGGTTTAGGTATGGTATGTAACAGGGCGGCCTAACCTATCTTGGAAGTTCAGAGAGCTTCCCTGAGAAAATGCTCAAAACCAATAGAAGAGTTAGAGCTAATAAGACCAGGGGCGCCGGGGTGGGGGGACGGGAGGGAGCCTACACAGCAAAGACCCTTCATGGTAAACACCACCCATTCTAAAAACCAAGAGGTCTGGGCTGACAGGAGGGAACGTGGCACCTTAGAGCCATATTGATGATACCATCGGGGTCCTGAGCCCAGAGGAAACCAGGGGAGGGAATAAGCATGAAACTGACAAGATCAGGTTCTGTTTATCTCTTCCCTCCCTGGGAAGGGAAAGAAAAAGACAGCAGTTTGTTGTTCCACTTATTTATGCATTCATTGGTTGATTCTTATATGCGCCCTGACCAGGGATCGAACCCCTGAAACCTTGGGGTCCAGGCCGATTTCTGTTTCTAAAATTCAGTATTGTGTAGAAATGGACTGACAGGATGAAGGTGGCTGTGAGTATGCCAGTTAGGGTTGTAGGTAGTTGAGATGGTGAATGATATGGGTAGGTGTGGTGGGGTGGAGGGAAGAGAGTGTTAGCAAGAAAGACTTTGTAATGGACGGGTTTTGTGTTTGTTCATTGTTGAAGCTGGAAGATGAGCACAGGGGGTGCATTTTACTATTCTTTGTAATTTTGAATATATTAGAATTTTTCCCCACACTATGCTGTTGAAAGAAATGGAAGCAGAACATTTGAGATCTCTCTTTCCAGTGTATGTTTTCAGTTTGACTCAAACTATTATAAAATTTCAGAAAAGGGGGGACGGTGGAGAGAGAGCAATCCAGAAGAGGGTCAGGAGCTGGGAGATGGGGAGACTCCCTCTCCATCCCCCTATCCTCCCCCCCCCCCCCCCCGCCACACACACACACACACACACACACACTCACTCACTCACTCACCACCCCCAGGACAGGGGTGTGAGCTCAGTGGGGAGCTGAACAGGCTCCCTCAGGGACAGTCCTGAGTGGTGTCAGGTTTCTTACATGGAGAGCTCTGGTATACTGAATACAGAGTGGTCATGAGCAAATGATCACTGCTCCCTTCACTTTTTAAACATTGAAAGTCTTCATTTCCTTGATAACACATTTGATCCAACCGATGTTCCTCCCACTCCTTACCTTTATTGCCTGTATAACCAAGCTGTGGAGCCCCTGAAACACCTGAAGATCCTCATCTACCTCAAGATGGTTAATCACTCACCCTCTGAATGCCTTTTCACTAAGGGGCACTGCTGACTGCCCCTTCCTTAAAATCCTCTCCTCTGTGTTCTTCCAGTGTGTGCCCGCTCCATATGCCCTTGTCAGGTTCCTAAGTGCCTGTTATCTGGATCTCAAGTGCTGAATTCAGATTCCCAAGGCTCAGTGCAGCAGCACATTCTTCCCCTCGTAGGTTCCACTCAAACCCTGACTTCTTACCAGCCAGACTCCTGGCAGCATCTTCTCGTGTAGTAGAAAGAATCTTGAAATTGGAGTCTGAAGACATCTATGCCCATAGGCAAGATATTTTGAGGTATTTATATTTTTCCAAATCCTGAATCTAAGAAAAAATTGATCAGGAAAACAAGGGAAAGCAGCATAATTCTCCTGCCAGTATAATAGTCAATGCAGATATTCCTGGTTCAGAGGACTCCGTGGATGACAGTCCAAAACAAGGACAGAGGCACCAGAGTGTACAAAGGAAGTTGAAGGTTGTGGGGGCCCAGGACTGGAGCATGTGCTTAGAAAGCCATTCAGCCTCCCAGTCCGTTTTCTTGTAGGTGATGCCAAGTTAGAGATGTGAGAGTGGCCCTTTCTGTGGCTAAGGGTGAGTCATTCTTGCAAATATAATAAATATTAATATGTTGATGTACATAATATACTTTATGTAAAACCTGTGAGATTGTGGGAGAAATAGCAAGTTTTGGAAGCAAAACAAGTCCTTAAATTGGCAATTTTGATGTGCAATTTTTTGGAATTTGTTGACATTGACCTTGGAGGAGGCAACAACGCATGCCCTCTAACTGGGTTTTGTGTGACCTTGACTGTCGTTATCTTATTCTAATACTCCCCAATAATGCTAGTATTTGGATACTTGCTGTAGGCTAAAGTTCTTTGTAAATAAGAGAAAAATGCAAAAAAAAAAATAGGTGAATGTTGTAAAATAATTTGACATTAACTCAGAAAGTGATCTAAAATCTGAATTGCAAAAGCATTAGCAATTTCAAAGCAAAACCAAAAGTGAATCCAGCAGGCACTATTTTCAGGTTAAAGAAACGAGTTTACGTGGAGTGCAGTGTGTGCCGGGAGGTGTTTTGGGAGGTGTTCTGTGAATGGAGGGTGTTTTTTTTTGTTTTTTGGGTTTTTTTAGATACATATTTCTTTTTCTTTTCTTTTTTTATATTTTATTGATTTTTTGCAGAGAGGAAGGGACAGGGATAGAGAGTTAGAAACATCGATGAGAGAGAAACATCGATCAGCTGCCTCCTGCACACTCCCCACGGGGTATGTACCTGCAACCAAGGTACATGCCCTTGACCGGAATCGAACCCGGGACCCTTGAGTCCACAGGCCGATGCTCTATCCACTGAGCCAAACCAGTTAGGGCTGGAGGATGTTTTTCCATGTCTGGAATAGTTGTCATCAAACAAGAGTAAGATGAGCCGATGGAGCAGTTAATGCCGCTGCTTTATAAGATAGACAACATTTCGGTAGTAAATACATGTGGTAGTAGCTTCCAGTACCTCACATGATTTTTATTTTGCAGTTATTTTGTGTATGTTCCCTTTTAATGTGTTCTCTTCTCAAACGTCTGTATCAGGTAGAGGCCACTGTACATATTGAGATTAATCTTGTCACAATACCTTGTTCATAGTAAAAGTGAACCTTGCATTTTTATTATAATAGAAAACCTCTGAAACTCTGTAAGTTTATCACAGAACAGTGATTTGCTCTTAACAGTTACTTATTACTATTGAAAAACAAGTAAATAAAGCATTAAAAAATGTAGAATAGTTAAAATTTGGGGAATTCTGGTTTCTCATTCCTGAATTCTGAAGATTAATATCTGTCAGGAAATTGGAAACCTATTAAGCTCCCTGCCCCTCAGGCCTCCTGCCCAAGCTCAGCCTCAGCACCAGCCTATCCTGTCCTCTGACTTGTCCCCCACGTGTTTCCCAGCAGAGCCCTGGAGGAGATGCTGACTCGGGAGTTGGGCTCCCTGGGTTCCAGCCTGATTCTGCCACCATTTAATGCCTTGACCAGATGCTTAACCATGACTTAGTTTCTTTCTTTTTTTAAAAAAGTATATTTTATTGATTTTTTACAGAGAGGAAGGGAGAGGGATAGAGAGTTAGAAACATCGATGGGAGAGAAACATCAATCAGCTGCCTCTTGCACACCTCCCACTGGGGATGTGCCCGAAACCAAGGTACATGCCCTTGACTGGAATCGAACCTGGGACCCTTCAGTCCACAGGCAGATGCTCTATCCACTGAGCCAAACCAGTTAGGGCATGACTTAGTTTCTTCATCTGTAAAATGGGGATACATACAGGACCAACCTCACGGGGTGTCTGTGACCATCCCTGTGCAGGTTTAGCACTGGCTGGTGTGCAGCGAGCCCTCAGCATTAGCTGCTCTGTTCTTATCATCACTTGGGTCTATCTACTTTCCTTCTCCATCGCTCCAGAATCCTGTGTCTGACCTTTCCATTCTGTTCCCAGTACAATGTTTCTCTGTCTGTAGACCCCCAGCTTCCTGTCTTTCCCAGGCCCTGGTCTTTCCCCTCCTAGTTCCCTTTATTTGTCCATGGAGTCTCCTGTTTGGTTGGTGAGCAAGTCAACCCTCACTGCCATGTCCGGCCCCTACCCCTTGCCAAGGGCTTGTTAGCCCTGAACCCTGTATTCCTCAGCACCACCTGCCAGCTGACTTCTCAGTAACTCACCAATTGCTCTCCCCAACCCAGAGTCCAGAATGTGAATTGTTAACAACAAAAAGTGGCAAGCAAAGCCATCCCTTTGATAATGTTGTTTTCTCTGATCCCTTTGATTTTTTTTTCTTAATTAAATCTTTATTGTTCAGATTATTACAGGTGTTCCACTTTTTTTTCCCCCATAGCTACCCTCCACCTGATTCCCCACCCCACCCTATGCCCTTACCCCCCGCCACTGTCTTCATCCATAGGAGTAAGATTTTTGTCCAATCTCTTCCCACACCCCTCACACCTGCTTCCCCTGAGAATCGTCAGTCCACTCCCTTTCTATGTCCCTGATTCTATTATATTCACCAGTCCATTCTGTTCTTCAGATTTTTTATTCACTTGATTTTTAGATTCACTTGTTGGTAGGTATGTATTTGATGTCATTTTGTTGTTCATAATTTTTATCTTTACCTTTTTCTTCTTCTTCTTCTTCTTAAAGAATACCCTTCAGCATTTCATGTAATCCTGGTTTGGTGGCGATGAACTCCTTTAGCTTTTTCTTGTCTGTGAAGCTCTTTATCTGACCTTCAACTCTGAATGATAGTTTTGCTGGGTAGAGTAATCTTGGTTGTAGGTTCTTGCTGTTCATCACTTTGAATATTTCTTGCCACTCCCTTCTGGCCTGCATAGTTTCTGCCGAGAAATCAGCTGACAGTCGTATGGGTACTCCCTTGTAGGTAATTAACTGTTTTTCTCTTGCTGCTTTTAATATTCTCTCTTTGTCTTTTGCCCTTGGCATTTTAATTATGATGTGTCTTGGTGTGGTCCTCTTTGGGTTCCTCTTGTATGGGGTTCTGTGCGCTTCCTGAACTTGTAAGTCTATTTCTTTCACCAGGTAGGGAAAGTTTTCTGTCATTATTTCTTCTAATAGGTTTTCAATATTTTGCTCTCTCCCTTCTTCTGGCACCCCAAAAATTTGGATGTTGGTTCGCTTGAAGTTGTCCCAGAGGCTCCTTACACTAGCTTCATATTTTTGGATTCTTTTTTCTTTTTGTTTTTCTGGTTGGATGTTTTTTGTTTCCACATATTTCAGATCTTTGGTTTGATTCTTGGGGTACGTTGATCTACAGTTGAGTTTCTGTATATTTTTTATTTCAGACAGTGTATGCTTCATTTCTGACTGATCCTTTTCCATTTTTTTGGCATTCTCATTAAGGTCCTTGAAGGTCTCACTAAGCTCCTCAGAAGTGTCATCAAGTTTCTCGGCGGTTTTTAGAAGATTCTTGAGTAACCTTATAAATGTGATTCTGAACTCTATGTCATCCAGTAGTTTGCTTTCCTCCGTTTCTTTCATTCGTGACATGTTTCTTTGTTTCTGTATTTTGGCTGCTTCCCTGTGTTGATGGAGTGGCTTTGTGTGGTAAGTGACCTATAGGGGGCAGTAGCTCAGCCTCCCCAATCACCTGATGTGGATGCTCTTGGTACACCCCTTTGTGGGCTGAGTGCAAAGTCTTGGTGTAGTTAAGCCTGAATTGCTGTTGGTACGCTGGGAGGAATTGACCTCCAGGCCAATTAGCTGTGAGCACTCCCTGTGTCTATAATGGAAGAAGTGCTGCGCTGAAGCCACGCTTATGGGGCAGGACTTGTTTCAGTGGGGCTTTGGTGCTCACTGAGTCTGCCTCTTGAATGTGTCACTTATGTATGTGAGGAGTTGAAATCTGGTGTCTCACACTGACCACTAGGTACACTGGCTTCTGGATCTCCAATGGGGTGCAGGTCAGCTACTGTCTGAGGCCACTCAGCAGGAGCTACAGTGAGAGCTGCAGTTTTCTCCTCTTTGCTTGGGGTTTGGAGGTTTTGGAGCTGTCTGACCCGGGCTGCAAGTTTTCTAGGTTAAGCTGCGATAGGGCAGGCTTTCTTATGCTAATTGAGCTGCTTGGAGCTTGGGTGGGTTTGTAGGTTGTGTGGGGTGGGGTCTCAGGGCGTCACTAGGTTAGGGCGTGGCAAACAGCAATGGCTGCTAATAAGCCGGCTCTGTGTCCCCGACCGCGTCCTGGAGTCCTGTGCCCCAGTGCCGTAAACAATTATTCCTGCGCGCAGCTCTGCAAGCAAGCCACTCTCACTGGCAGACAGTCCAGCTTCTCCCCGTAGGAGTTTGGGTCCCCCGCGTCTCCCCAGAGACTGGATTTCAGAGTAATCGGGGGCTTGTCTCCGTTCAGGTTGAAAAAAGCAACGCACCCAGTCGCCTGCCGCCAGCCCGGATCACGCGCCTCCGTACCTCAGCTTTTCAGCGCTCATGCACGTCTCAATGCTCTTTTCTCTTTCCTTCTAGTTGTAGAACTTCCACTCAGCCAGCTTTCCCGTGGTTCTGGGTGATAGACGTTTTGTCTTTTAGTTGCAGTTTAAATTGTTGTGGGAGGCAGCAGTTTAGGTGTTTACCTACGCCGCCATCTTGGATTCCTCTATCTCTCCCTTTGATTTTCAAATAATTTTAAAAATCACTGTTTTTCATATAAGCTTGAGATTAGTATTTAATTTCAGATGTGGGGAATATATTTTTCTATATCCATAAAGGAATTGCCCTTTGTGTTTTGATAAGGGAACCAAAACTATTTCTTGATCTAACTCGTTAACATTGAAGAAGTTTATCAATTGAATCCTCAGTGACCATCTTTTGTTTGTTTCCCTACACAAGGATCCCAAAATGTATGTGCAGACAGTGCTGGATGTTCATAAAAAGTACAACGCCCTGGTCATGTCGGCATTCAATAACGACGCAGGCTTCGTGGCTGCCCTGGACAAGGTGGGTGTGGTGTGTCAGCACGTGACTTTCCATGGAGGAGGCAACAACATGTGCCCTCTAACTGGGTTTTGTGTGATCACAGGCCTGTGGGCGCTTCATAAACAACAACGCTGTCACCAAGATGGCTCAGTCGTCCAGTAAGTCCCCCGAGTTGCTGGCTCGATACTGTGACTCCTTGTTGAAGAAGAGGTACAGTGACTCCTGTTTTTCTTAGCAAACCTATTAACGTCTCAGCTTTCATTGAGGAATAAAATTTGTATCACATTTGACATACAGGAAATAGTAATTTTTGTACCTCTTGAGAAAATACTTGAAAGCTAATAATCTTTGTCTTCCTAAAAGATACTCCATGCTGTGTGCTACATGCCCAGGTCATTTTTTTTCTTATATAACTAATGTCTTGAAGACTTGCGGGCTGCATGGTCCATTTGGTTAGTCACACTGACTGTGGCAAGGGTGGTAGTGACAGCAGAAAGTAGCCATTTCTCTTCCATCTGCTGGTTGTTCTTTTCTGCTGGTTGAGTTATTTCCAGTTGAGACCTGTGGCTGTAGCCCCTTTCCCCTACTCCCCCACTCCCTGCTGCTTTCAAAGCAGAAGGTGCTCCATGTACTGTGGTACTTTGGTTCCTGTGAACTTCTATCTTCACGTAGTGAGTTTTCCCATAGTGTTTCCATATTCTTTATATTTTAACCATCTTAGTTCTCAACCAGTACTTTTGCTATTGAAGTATGTGTATTAAGAGCCAGAGGCAACATGATCTACTGTGGTTCTCTCCTAGGTTGTATTTTTTGAAGTTCTCACTGTCTTCATGTTTCTGGTGCAGTTTTCCTCAGCTTCTTTCACTTGAATGGCTTCCTTGTTTTACTGTTCCAATCATCACAGCAACAAATGTTGCATAGCTTGCATAACCCCGTTATGAAAAAGACCGAGAATACCTCCACATACCAAGGAAAAGACGGCAAACCAAACTCACAGTTGTGGAATCTGGAGTAAAATGTTAGCAAACTAAATTTATCCATGAACTGAAGAACAATTCTCTAGGACATCGTGTAGCTTTCTTGGAATGTAAGGCTGGCTCAGCAGTAGCAAATCTGGTGTAATTCACTGTATTAACAGCTGTGTCTTCCGCTGGGCATGGGAAGCCTTTGATAAGGTCGATCACAATCTCTGACTTCATCAGAAACACACATGCCATGGACAGTGAGATTGAGTAGGTGGTGTTTTCTCCTAATCATTGCACAGCTCATGTATAACTTACAAAACTCTGGTGTATTCATTTCAGGACTGAAAATGGACCTTATATTAGAATGCCTCTTCCGGCTTGACTTCATATTTTAGATATATTAAAATTTTCAATATTTTTAATATGGAGGTACCCTGATAGGAACTCATTTTGTTTATTGGGCAGAGTATACTGTCTTAAATCTTTTGTCTTTTGATGACTAGCACTTAGCAAGTCTCTTGATTGCTGCATTAAGGTCACTAAAGCAGGAGAATGGCAGAGGGTTCCATTAATAAGCATGTGCTGCTTCATGGAGTCGAGTAGGTGCTAAATTAAGCGGCTACAGGACAGAGAAGCAGCCCTGACCCATTGGTATGGAGAGTAGGGTGGCGTTTCATTTCTGAGCCGGCTGCTATCTGGAAACAGCTCTTCAGCACCTCTTGTTGGTGGCAGGGACCATCTTATATGATTTGTGGGGGTGTTATTTAGAAAGTTCTTTTGTAGTAAAACCTTAAAATTTTCATTTACTCGGAAATCACCTTGAGATGAATATTTCTTGCCCTAACCGGTTTGGCTCAGTGGATAGAGCATCGGCCTTCGGACTGAAAGGTCCAAGGTTCGATTCCAATCAAGGGCACGTACCTTCGTTGCAGGCACATCTCCAGTAGGGGGTGTGCAGGAGGCAGCTGATCGATGATTCTCTCTCATCGATGTTTCTAACTCTATCCCTCTCCCTTCCTCTCTGTAAAAAAACCAATAAAATATTTTTTTAAAAAGATGAATATTTCTTGGTAGAATACAATGAATAAATCAGTTATTAAAGGACAGCCATCTGTGTTGTAGGCATAGCTGCAAACAGAAGATAACACTTTAATAGTAGTTTAAACGCTCATTATCTTTCATTATTAGGTCATTAGAAGGAAACCATGTCTTTTTTTGTTGTTGTTGTTAAAGCATGTTGTAGAAGCAATTAGAAAAGTAAATATTTCCTTATATTTAAATGAATTATATTACAGGAAAACTTGATTCAGAATGTTTTATTAACTTTTTAATAAATTTCTTCTGTTGATTTTCATCCTGGATATTCTACATGGTTGTTTCACAATCTGTCTTTCCATGATAGAGTTGCACTATAAGGTTACCAAACAGCCATAGTAGGAAATGTTGACCTCCCTCTTAATGGACCAGTCTGAAGGGAGCTGATTATTTCAGTGTTCAAACCACATTCTGGTTTGATAGTTTGGCTAAGTGGTGCTTGTTGATGAAATGTTTGCTGATTTGTTTTAAAACATTGCCTTTTCCATAAATTTCAGTTCCAAGAACCCAGAAGAAGCAGAACTAGAAGATACGCTCAATCAAGTGGTAAGGTGCTTAATAGTCATACCCGTTTTCAGTGGCCATTCATCTGACAGTTGATTTAAGGTTATTTATATAAGGGAATTTGAAATATGAAAAATAAGGGAATCATTTATTTTGAATCTATGGTTTGCTCCCTAAATTTGAGTCATTAATCCTTTTTAAATTTTATTTTATATTTTTATTGATTTCAGAAAAAAAAGAGAGAAACATCAGTGATGAGAGAGACTCATCGATCGGCTGCCTCCTGCACACCCCCTACTGGGGATCGAGCCCATAACTTGGCATGTGTCCTTGATTGGAATAGAACCTGGGACCCTTCAGTCTGCAGGCTGATGCTCTATCCACTGAGCCAAATCAGCCAGGGCGGCGGCATTAATTTTAACATTGGTAAATTCCACATAGTACTAAATCCAGACCAAACCAATGTTATTTAAGTATTTTCAGTCTACGAGTATATTTAAAGACCATGGGGCATCATTATTTTGCCGTGATACCAGGCAAGATAAAGTATACGTGTTGGCCCTGACACGCATCAGGCTGGGAGGCCCTCAGTATGCTCTTTCTATGGCTTTGCCAGATGGTTGTCTTCAAGTACATAGAGGACAAGGATGTGTTCCAGAAGTTCTATGCGAAGATGCTGGCCAAAAGACTCGTGCACCAGAACAGTGCGAGTGATGATGCCGAAGCAAGCATGATCTCCAAATTAAAGGTAAATTTCGCCTTTTCCTGAAACAATCTCTTCCTTTTTTTTATTTATTTTTTATTTTTTAAATAAATCTTTATTGTTCAGATTACAGGTGTTCCTCTTTTTGTTTTCCCTCTGTACCTCCCCTCCACCTGATTCCCCACCCCACCCTACCCCATGCCCTTACCCCCCGCCACTATCTTCATCCATAGGAGTAAGATTTTTGTCCAATCTCTTCCCGCACCACTCACACCCGCTTCCCCCTGAGAATTGTCAGTCCACTCCCTTTCTATGTCCCTGATTCTATTATATTCACCAGTCCATTCTGTTCTTCAGATTTTTTATTTACTTGATTTTTAGATTCACTTGTTGGTAGGTTTGTATTTGATGTCATTTTGTTGTTCATAATTTTTATCTTTACCTTTTTCTTCTTCTTCCTCTTCTTAAAGAATACCCTTCAGCATTTCATGTAATCCTGGTTTGGTGGCGATGAACTCCTTTAGCTCTTTCTTGTCTGTGAAGCTCTTTATCTGACCTTCAACTCTGAATGATAGTTTTGCTGGGTAGAGTAATCTTGGTTGTAGGTTCTTGCTGTTCATCACTTTGAATATTTCTTGCCACTCCCTTCTGGCCTGCATAGTTTCTGCTGAGAAATCAGCTGACAGTAGTATGGGTACTCCCTTGTAGGTAACTAACCGTTTTTCTCTTGCTGCTTTCAAGATTCTCTCTTTGTCCTTTGCCCTTGGCATTTTAATTATGATGTGTCTTGGTGTGGTCCTCTTTGGATTCCTTTTGTTTGGGGTTCTGTGCGCTTCCTGGACTTGTAAGTCTATTTCTTTCACCAGGTAGGGAAAGTTTTCTGTCATTATTTCTTCTAATAGGTTTTCAGTATTTTGCTCTCTCTCTTCTTCTGGCACCCCAAAAATTCGGATGTTGGTACACTTGAAGTTGTCCCAGAGGCTCCTTACACTATCTTCATATTTTTGGATTCTTTTTTCTTTTTTTTTTTCTGGTTGGGTGTTTTTTGTTTCCTCATATTTCAGATCTTTGGTTTGATTCTTGGGGTACGTTGATCTACAGTTGAGTTTCTGTATATTCTTTATTTTAGACAATGTATGCTTCATTTCTGACTGGTCCTTTTCCATTTTTTTGGCATTCTCATTAAGGTCCTTGAAGGTCTCACTAAGCTCCTCAGAAGTGTCATCAAGTTTCTCGGCGGTTTTTAGAAGATTCTTGAGTAACCTTATAAATGTGGTTCTGAACTCTATGTCGTCCAGTAGTTTGCTTTCCTCCGTTTCTTTCATTCGTAACATGTTTCTTTGTCTCCGCATTTTGGCTGCTTCCCTGTGTTGATGGAGTGCCTTTGTGTGGTAGGTGACCTATAGGGGGCAGTAGCTCAGCCTCCCCAATCACCTGATGTGGACACTCTTGGTACACCCCTTTGTGGGCTGAGTGCAAAGTCTTGGTGTAGTTAAGCCTTAAGTGCTGTTGGTACGCTGGGAGGAATTGACCTCCAGGCCAATCGGCTGTGAGGACTCGCTGTGTCTATAAGAACTGCTGTGCTGGAGACACGCTTATGGTGCAGGACTTGTTTCAGTGGGGCTTTGGTGCTCGCTGAGTCTGCCTCTTGAATGTGTCACTTATGTATGTGAGGAGTTGAAATCTGGTTTCTCACACTGACCACTAGGTATACTGGCTTCTGGATCTCCAATGGGGTGCAGGTCAGCTATTGTCTGAGTC
The DNA here is from genome assembly GCA_026230045.1 of Corynorhinus townsendii. Taxonomy (NCBI): domain Eukaryota; kingdom Metazoa; phylum Chordata; class Mammalia; order Chiroptera; family Vespertilionidae; genus Corynorhinus; species Corynorhinus townsendii. The sequence goes on from JAPDVU010000004.1 coordinate 137,910,960, forward strand.
CACCCAGCAGGAGCTACAGCGAGAGTTAGTTTTCTCCTCTTTGCTTGGGGTTTGGAGGTTTTGGAGCTGTCTGACCCAGGCTGCAAATTTGCTAGGTTAAGCTGCGATAGGGCAGGCCTTTCTTAATGCTAAAGCTGCTGCTTAGAGCTTGGGTGGGTTTGTAGGTTGTGTGGGGCAGGGTCTCAGGGCGTCACTAGGCTAGGGCGTGGCAAACAGCAATGGCTGCTAGTTAGCTGGCTCTGTGTCTCCGACTCGTCCCATGCCCCAGCGCAGTAAACAATTATTCTTGCGCGCAGCTCTGCAAGCAAGCCCCCCTCACTTTCCGCCCGGTGGCAGACAGTCCAGCTTCTCCCCGTAGGAGTTTGGGTCCCCCACGTCTCCCCAGAAACTGTATTTCAGACTAATCGGGGGCTTGTCTCCCTTTGGGTTGAAAAATGCAACGCCTGCCGCCAGCCTAGATCCCGCGCCTCCGTACCTCAGCTTTTCAGCGCTCGTGCACATCTCAATGCTCTTTTCTCTTTCCTTCTAGTTGTAGAACTTCCACTCAGCCAGCTTTCCTATGGTTCTGGGTGATAGACGTTTTTTCTTTTAGTTGTAGTTTTGAAATTGTTGTGCAAGGCAGCAGTTTAGGTGTTTACCTATGTCACCATCTTGGAATCTCAACAATCTCTTTCTTAAGCCATTACTGTACTAAAGTTTGTCGTTTCCCCAGAAATATTATTATTATTAGTTGGGCAAAGCCATCCATCAGTGTATAACGAGGAATTTGTACAGGATGAGTTCTGCTGCTCTGCTGCTAGAAACCTGCCAGCATTGTGACAAGTCTGGGTCCTTCCTCTGACTTCCCTACTCTTGGGCCTTATATATAAAATATATTTATTGATTTCAGAGAGAGTAAGGTGAAAGGGAGAGAGAGATAGAAATATCAATGATGAGAGAGAATCATTGAGCCGGCAACCCAGGCATGTGTCCTGACGGGAATCAAACCATGACCTCCTGGTTCATAGGTTGACGCTCAACCACTGAGCCATGCCAGCTGGGCTCTTGGAGCCTTCTGTTCCTGCCTGGCTTGATTGCTCTTCCCACCACCTGAGCCCAAGCACCAGCCCATCAGGACTGCACAGCATGGCGTGCCCACACACACTGCTGTTGGCTTTGGATGATGGGTGTTTGGCTTTGCTCTGGGTTTGGTTGTATCTGCAGGTCAGCAAGCGTCATTTTACTTCTCTATTGAGAAGTTTTTTCTTTGTTCCCAGCCTCTGCTCGTAGCCTGTGTTTGTTTCCAGGCTTGCTGGCCTGTCAAGTGTTGTTATGTCTTAGAGCTATTTCATTTTGACCTGCAATTATAATTATATAATGGGTGTCTCTGTTAGCTCAGGCTCATAACAAAATACCATAACTGCGTAGCTTAAGCAACAGGGATTTATTTCTCACAGTGATGGAAGCTGGGAAGTTGGGGCCGGCAAAGGTTGTTTCTGGTAAGGGCTCTCTTCATGGCTTGCTGGTGGCCACCTTACCATGTCCTCACATGGCAGAGAGAGTAAACTTGCTGGTGTCTTCCTAGAATGGCTCTTCCCTCGTGGAAGTTCACCCATGTGGCCACATCTAAACTTCACGGTCTCCCTGTGGCCCACCTCCAGACACAATCACGTTAGGAGTTGGGCTTCAACATAGGAGTTTGGGGGATATAGTTCATTCCATAGCAGCAGTTAAGCGACATAGACAAATTATATCACCTGTGTCTTCTACCAAGGAGTCACAGATTCTTGGCCTTAAATGCTCAAGCGATAGTTATTGTGTATATGATGGCCTAACTGTTCCGCTTATAGCTCTGTTATTTGATGGTATATTAGTTCAAACCAGTGCATATTTATGCTGTTAAATGTAGTTAACTGGCACAAGCTTTAATACTAGTTTAACAAGGAAGCATGTGTCATGTATTGTGATTGCTCTTTGATTCTCTTGTGTGTGTTGATATTTCTATAGAAATTAATAAGACCATTATTTGGGTCTATTTCAGCAAGCATGTGGGTTTGAGTATACTTCTAAACTTCAGCGGATGTTTCAGGACATTGGCGTAAGCAAAGATTTAAACGAACAGTTCAAAAAGCACCTGACAAATTCAGAGCCACTGGACTGTGAGTATCTGCATGTTCACAAGCTCCTTTTACAGGCACTATTCTGAGTGAAGTCGTGCCCTTTATAGCAGCAAATGAGAGGAATGGCAGCTGTCAAATATGGGTGGTGGATCCTTTATCAAAAATTCAAGAATAGACAAATAAGGAGTTCCTCCCAGATGCTCTGTACTACTCCTGACTCCTGCACGACATTAGATAACAGCCATGGAAGCATGCTGTACCTCTGAGCATGGCTTGCAGGAAGTTTGGGCAGCTGAGTTGGTGGCTGCATCCAGGTCCTGAGCTGAGAACTCTTCGACTTGCTGGCATGGACCCTCTACCATAGGCACCTGCCAGCTCGGGCTCCATGCAAAGTTTAGTTTTTTATGGTTATTACTATTACAAAGATGATTTTTAATCCTCACCCAAGGACATGTTTTTATTGATTTGAAAGAAAGAGAAACATTGATCATTTGCCACCCATGCATGTTCCAACCAGGGATTGGCCCTGCATCCTTGGGCATGTGCCCCAACTGAGAACAAACCTGTGACTTTTTGGTATTTGGGACAGTGCTCCAACCAACTGACCCACACCTGCCAGGGCTAATTATTTTTTTAATCTTAGTTCAGATCCATTCTAAAAATTTTTTTTCTTCATATAAGAAACTGATTTGGCCATATAGTTAACAAAGTCAAACTAATATAGAGCATGTGGCTTCAGGTGGGCATTGGGAACTGGACAGGCTGGGCTCCTGTCATAAGGTCTTCTGCAGCCACGAGTGGCAGCTTATATTGATGTCATCAGAGTCATTTTGTCTTTGTAAAAAATGGGGGTTTCTCCCAAAGGGAAGGAGCTATTCCATTGCTGACTTGACAGTGGAGCAGTGGCCTGGTGGCAGCCACTTGTGTGCTGCATGGCTGTGTGCGTTCAGGTGTCCATCTGTGCCTTGGCTGAAGTAGATGAAGGAAGCAGGCCTCCGATGTCCTGATTCTGAGTTAGGCGTGAAACAAAAAACTCACTCTTTAGAGGAAAAGACTTTCTGGCTTTCCCACCTTTTACTGATTTTAATTGAATAAGTAATTTAATTGAAATTAAATTCTGAGTTATATATTGAAGCGGGACTTTGATTGACTGTGTTTTAATAAAGAAGGTTTTCCATTTTCTAAGACTAATGAGTTGTCTCCCTGTTTCCCACCCGCCCCAGTGGACTTCAGTATTCAGGTGCTAAGCTCCGGCTCGTGGCCCTTCCAGCAGTCCTGCACATTCGCCTTGCCGTCGGAGGTAAGTGTGCCTCTCTTCCATTCACTGCTGAGAGAGGAGGAGGGGCAGCCTTTCCGAGGCAGGTGCGACTGGGAAGGCCTTCCTGCTGGGCCATGTGCCACGCAGTCCTGTGGCTGCCTCTGTTCCACTCAGCAGAGTGCCTGCCTTTCCTTCTGCACATGGGACCTCATGAGGGCTCTGACGAACATCATGACCGTTCCCACCTGTCTAAAGTAGAGACCTTTTTTGATTGTACCTTCAAATGTTTAGTAGTTTCATGTGCTTTGCAAGAGTCCAACGCATGGCATTTGTATTTTACTTTGATGTAAGCACTAACTTTGTAAACTCAGAATAGTGTGTTTATCTGAAGAACATGATGAGATGTGTACTCACATAATGCTGTCCCTTCCTCCAGCTGGAACGTAGCTACCAGCGCTTCACCGCTTTCTATGCTAGTCGTCATAGCGGCAGGAAGCTGACGTGGTTGTACCAGCTCTCCAAAGGAGAGCTGGTCACAAACTGCTTCAAGAACAGATACACTTTGCAGGTAGGTCACCTTCTTACTTTGAAATGTTTTTTAAGTCTAAATGAAGATAAGATAAATTGTAGAAATCAGAATCCAGTCATTTATGCACCAGAATCTAGAGTTAAGCTTCTGGGAAAGTAGAATTGAGGTTAATGAAATAGCATGGTCTTAGAAGTCAGATGAGCTGGATTCTCTTTCTGCTAAGGGACAAGTTACTTACTGGTGATGCTGAGTCTCACCAGTTTTCTGTTTCATAAAATGAGGATGTAAATGCTTCTGCTTCGGAAGTGGTGTGAAAATTAAATGAAATATGTATTAATAATTGTTTGGTACAGCTCCTGCCTGCCACACATCAAGTGTTCAAGTGGTAGCTCAATAAGCTGGAGTTTTCTGTATTTAATTGTGATAATAGTTTGTTTCCTTTTCTAAAAAATATGTTTTTATTGATTTCAGAGAGAGAGAAACATCAGTGATGAGAGAGAATTATTTATCCCCTGCCTCCTGCACATCCCCTGCTGGGGATCAAGCCCACAACCCAGGCATGTGCTCTGACCAGAATCAAACTGTGGCCTCCTGGTTTGTAGGTCAACGCTCAACCACTGAGCCACACTGGCTGGGCACTTTGTTTCCTTTGACAGAGGGGTTTCACATCAACAATAACTGTCAGTGCTTATGACAGCACTGAGCACTGAGTAATAATAACCTCCAGTTTTGGTCTTTTCCCTCAAAGAGTCCAGGTTCTTTCTACTTGAACTTTAGTGCAGGGTGGGCCTCACAACGAAGAACTTCGTTTACCCTCTGAGGGTGTCTCACCCTCATAGGTCAGTTTTAACTTAAGAATGTATATTATAGGCCCACACTCTGCTCAGTAAACTCTCAGTAATCCACTCTGATAAAATAGCTAAAATGTATGTCATCTGCTATACACTAGGTCCAGAGGTCTCGGTCAACCTGAATGTAATGTACTATGCAATTGAAATTTTGTTTTCTTTATCCCCAAATACACATAGAACTCGTGAGTTCATACTTTAGTCCCTAAAGTGTCAGTGCCCTTTCTTTGACGAGGTGGATGCTCAACAAGGGATGTGATGTTGGCCATGACACTGGCCCAGGGCAGCTTGAAGTCATGGCAATAGCCCTGTTCTTCCTTGCTCTTGTATTTTCATTTAAGATACAATTTTTCTTTATTCTTGGATTTTTTAAGCAGTTTTTATATCATCTTTGCTGAGATAATTTACATACAATAAAAGGAACCCATCGTGCCCAGGCCCGTGTGGCTCTGCTGTTTGAGCGTCCTCCCATGCACCAAAAGGTCTCCAGTTCAGTTCCCAGTCAAGGCACATGCTTGGGTTATGGGCTCCATCCCCAGTACGGGGTGTGCATGAGGCAGCTAATCAATGTTCCATTCCCTCTACTATCGATTTTTTAAAAAGGGCTCCCATTGTAAGCGTACAGTTTGAGTTAGGACAGATGTGTGCATCAGCGGAACCACCACCAAACTCCTCCCATGGCTTATTCTCCGGTTGGCAGCAGTCAGTCTCCCGAAGCATCCTTGTCTTCCCGAGGCTCTGACCCAGCCTGTACTGTCAGTGACCAACACTTGCTGCTCCTAGATTTCCACGTGTTGCTGTGAATGATGAGAGAGAAGGGTGAAGGGATCCCGTGGGAAATGGGGAAATGCTGGGGCTCTGGCTGGAGAAGAGCATCGGCACGCGGCCATTCACTGCAGTGCTTCAGGCAGCAGAACCTATCGTGTGGCTGCCAGAAAGCTACCTCTGAGTGCCGTGGTTTGCTTTAAACCATGTCAGACTTTACACAGCAACGTACTTAGGATAAAAAAATCAAATATAATTCAATATGTTCTGTGTCAGTAATGTACCAAAAGATAATTTTTCTTGGCATGTGTGCAAAAACAAATTTGAAGATTGATGTTTCTGTATATACCAGATGGGTGAATGTGTGTTTATCTGTATAAATGAGTGTGGACATTTGTGTGTATTTACATGGACAAAACATTTTAGGAGAAAATTCAAAATCACTTTAATGTTTGAAAAGGTGGGAAATGATGTCTTTCAGGAACACGTTACATGATAGTGGAATTGCACACACTGTCTTCAGATTTAGGCGATGTGTTTGTGGGGTGTTTTCCATGTGTTTAAATTTGCCTCTCTTTCTTTTATGTGGGGGACCTCAAAGGCATCTACATTCCAGATGGCGATCCTGCTTCAGTACAACACGGAAGACGCTTACGCGGTGCAGCAGCTGACGGACAGCACTCAAATCAAAATGGTATTCTTTCCTTTCTCCCCTCCTTAGTCTTGTAGGCATTGTGGGGAAGGTATGTATGGCTGGCTTCAATTTGAAATAGATATTTGCCTACAAATATGCTCTTATTCCAGGGTTTTAATACACATTTTTTAAAAGTTTAATTTTTTAAATTATTTTTTAAAATATATTTTATTGGGGTTTTTTTTTTTTTTTTTACAGAGAGGAAGGGAGAGGGATAGAGAGTTAGAAACATCAATGAGAGAGAGACATCAATCAGCCGCCTCCTATACATTCCCTACTGGGGATGTGCCCGAAACCAAGGTACATGCCCTTGACCGGAATCAAACCTGGGACTCTTTAGTCTGCAGGCCGATGCTCTATATTCACTGAGCCAAACTGGTCATGGCTAATTTTTTTAAATTTTACTGTATTTTGACTCAAGCCAAATTGAAGCAGGGCAGCAAGATCTCAAATGCTTGGGAAAATAATAGTTTTGCAGCTTCTTTTATGCGTTTGAAATTAAAGAAGGGACCAGATTGGAGAAAGTGAGGTAAAAATTGGATTACAGGATAGTCAAGCTTATGTGCTCTCTTGAGGGTTAATACCCCCTTCCAAGGATATCACTCTGGCCTCTCAACGGTGTGTTGACCTAGATGCACAAGAACAGTGGACTGGCTGGCTTAAAACCTTGCACTAAAGTTATAGGCCTGGAGTGTGACTGCCCCCCATGACCTGATCAGTTAGGAATTTATGATCAGACCACCTTGTGAGGTTGCTTTCCATAGAACCTCTTTTAAACTCAGTGTAACATGACAGACATGCACATAAATACATGACATAAATAAAAACATACATACTTTTTAAATAAATAAATAAGAAATATATATATATATATATATATATATATATATATATATATATATATACATACACAGCCATCATCCACAACGGCAAGTAGTTGTGCTCCTCCCTTTTTGTATTTGGATGCCCTTTTCCCCCCTTTCTCTTCCCTGACTGCTGTGTAGAATTTCTAGTACATTGTTGGTTAGAAGTGGCGTCCTTGTCTTGTTCCTGATTTTGGGGAAAGTGTTAGCAGTTTCATTGTTAAGTGCAGTATATATGGTCGTGGGATTTTCTTATATGCCCTTCATTAGATTGCAGGAGTTCCCTTCTGTTCTTAGTTTGTTCGGTGTTTTTATCATGAAAGAGTATTGGATTTTGTTAAAATGCTTTTCCTACTCTGTTGAGATAACTGTCTTATGTTAAACCACTGTTCATTCTTGGGATAAATGCTGCATGGTGATGGCACATAGTACCTTTTATATTCTGCTGGGTTTGGTGTGCTGGAATTTTCTTGCAGATTTTTGGCATCTATATTCATAAGGTATGTTGGTTTTGTCGTTTTCTTGCTACATTTTTATCTGGCCTCGTACAATGGGAATGGTCCAAAATAGATCTTGAAATTCTAATGACAAAATGGGTTTGCTCCTTTGCACATGAGAGTCTTTTCTCATTTCTCCTTACGTCAGAAGGAGACTGAAGCCAGGGTGGAAAGTAGGTTGCCCCCAGACTTGGGAGGGCTTGCGCCCTGGTACCTGCTTTCAGGCTGACACATCCTTCGGGTGACTCTATGCCAGGGTCTTGGCTAATGTTTAGTGGTGGAGCTGCCTCTTTGCTGGGGGCCAAGGGGGTGGGGGGGCGGTGGCTGCTCTCCTCCTGTCCACGGTGGACACTCATTGCTCAGTCAGATTTGGTTCATGATGTGAACCTGTTACGCCTGCTCGACACGGCGGCTGTGTTCCGGTGCTGCTCTGGGATTCCAAGCAGGTGACTAGCCTTAGAAGCCTGCCACTTTGACAGCTTAGCCCCACGCCCTCTGACCAGATGGTGCCCAGGAAGACGAGGGCAGGCCCTTTCTGTCCATGCACGGTGGGAAGGGGTAGGTGTGTAGGAGTCTGAGTCACAGTGCGGGTCGGCTGGCCTGCATCTTATGTCAGGGGAGCACGAAGCTGTGAAGCTGAGGATGAAGTGACCACCAACCACTGTTCATGGTCGAGGAGACGGCCCCGGAGCCACACGTGCTTAGAGGCTGGTGGACAGCAGGTTGTGCCCTGTGTCCGTGGACAGTGTCCTTCCTGCCCTGCTGGGATGCTCTGGTGTTTGTTCCAGGCATCAGTGTCCAAGAGGAGCGGCCGTTATTTAAGTGGACAGGTTCCTGTTGGGTTAATTAAGGAATCAGTTGTGTGTGGTCTCCAGTAGTTAAGTATAACAGAATCATCAGTTTTCATCATTGGGTCATCAAGGCTAAAAAGGTGTTGATGTCACTTTTAGACATAGGTGCTGGGGGATGTAGTGGCTTTAGGGAACCTCCAAAAGCACCATCTCTCTTTTCCCTCTGAGCATATTTGTCAGTTTGGGTGACTCTTGTGTATGTATGGCTTTTATTGCAAAGAAAATTGTATTTCCTCTTTAAGTTACCGCTTTCTCTAATTGCAGGACATTTTGGCACAAGTCCTACAGATTTTATTGAAGTCGAAGTTATTGGTATGTTTCTGCACTTTTTAATGTTAAGCTAGAAAAAGCCTTTTTCTGATATTATGTAGTAACAGCTGTTTTCTTGTAGGTCTTAGAAGATGAAAATGCAAATGTTGATGAGGTGGAATTGAAGCCAGATACCTTAATAAAATTATATCTTGGTTATAAAAAGTAAGGAAATCTGCTTAGTAGATGGTCCTAGACCATAACCTAGTCCCCTTTACCCCCAGCACATTAACTGCTGTCACTACCAATGGGGGTTGGGGGCAGGGGGTGGGAGTTTGATGGCATTTGATGATTCCAGGTGTTTCTCCATTTAACTCTTGTTTTAGTTTTTGATTTGTTTTTCATTTGGCAAATAAGTCTCCTTAAATTGCTCATTTTGAAGTTTAGACCTTTGTGTCCAAGTGTCCTGATTTGATTTCTCCTGACACAGTTGGGAGAACAGGTGAAGGAACTGAATACCTGGTGTACAGGTGTCCCGTGGCCGATGGTAGAACCGTTTGGTGTTTGGTTAGAGGGTCTATTTGCAGAGTTCAGGGTGGGAGCTGCCAGGTCACCTCTCAGCCCCTGTCTGGGGAGCAGTTGGAAAGAGACAGGAACCTGGACTGCCTGCCTTTTCAAATAATAGTGCTTGTTTCCGTGATTGTCTTGACAGTAAGAAATTACGGGTTAACATCAATGTGCCAATGAAAACCGAACAGAAGCAGGAACAAGAAACTACACACAAAAATATTGAAGAGGACCGAAAACTGCTGATCCAGGTGACTGCTGCATGCACCTTGGTGGTGTCTCTCCAGGGGAGGGGCTTCGTCCAATCTGCTTGGCTGTGGCTTGTAGGTAGCTTCAGGGTGATAAATGGTTCAGGGTGGGGTCAATGAAATACCAGCAAATGTAGTGAGTTTGAATAGGAGGGAAGGAGATTATTTAATGGAGGGGTTAGGCAGCTTCTGTGGCTTGAAGACTGAATTTTCTCATTTTTCAAATGATTTTATAGTTGGATTAAGTTATTATAATTACTCAGAAGACCAAACGTAGGTAGACAGAAGTCTCTGCCAGCTCACCTGCAGCATGTTTGCTACCTCTTAGGCCTGGGTCCATCCCATGCCTAGACACAGCTTCAGCTGCTTCCTTGCTCGTTGTCCTTAATTACTGAGGCTGAGTTGATGTTTTCCCTGCTCTGTTCTGCAGGCGGCGATTGTGAGGATCATGAAGATGCGGAAGGTCCTGAAGCACCAGCAGCTGCTCGGGGAGGTGCTCACGCAGCTGTCCTCACGGTTCAAGCCTCGGGTCCCCGTCATCAAGGTACAAGAATTGCATAACAGGCAGTCGGTTTAGAAAAGATGGAACTAAGAGCAGGTCATTGAGTGTTTCCTGCAGAAGGAACTTGGTTATTCATACGCAGATTCCTACAAAGGAAAATGGGCTTAATTTTTAAATTTCCATTGGAATGCAGAGAGAGAGGTCAGACATAAGTGCTCAGCTAGCTGGTTGTACCACCACCACCAGTTCTAGTGAGGCAGTGACTGGCCCGCCAGAGCCCCATAGGCTCACCATCCACACTGTTAACACCAGCACTGAGCTCTCTAGAATAGAGTTCCCACTGTCCAGTGTCCCCATCACATTCGGGAGACTCAGTCTCTGGTGTAGCATATCAGTTGTGTATTAATCTCTTGCTGTGTGGGGACTCCTGTGTGAGCACCATTCAGCACATTTCTGGCTGGGTTGTTTAAAATAGAAAGGACAGCCAGTGCAGATGGCACAGTTGACAGGTGACTCCCAACACCCAGGGGGCCCAGGATGGCTCCTGGAGTTGCATTCAGAGCCAGCCCAGGAGCCAGTTTGTTCAGGGCATCCCATGACTTGTTCCCAACTGGCTTCTGTAGCACCTGACCCAGTTCAGCTATGGGGATGCGTGGCTTCCGGGCTGACGCTGAGGGGACTCCATTCAGGAAGGCAAGGGCTTGGCCACACACTGGAGGGATAAATGAGGTGACTATGCTCCCTACTAAGCTGAGAGGTGGGGAATCCATGGTGAGGGTGCCTGTCACTATTCTGCTAATAAATGTGTTTTTCTTCACTACCTCTTCCTTTTTTAAATAACACCCAGAAATGCATTGACATTCTGATCGAGAAAGAATATTTGGAGCGAGTTGATGGTGAAAAGGACACCTACAGTTACTTGGCTTAACCCTTGTAGAGGGTCCGACTGTGCCACCATGGCCAGTGTCCCTGGTGGGCAGGATGACGACCAGTTCCTAGCAGCCGCCTGCACCACTGGCCTCCCTTTTTAAACTGAGACCAAGACTCCCATCAGCCGGTCTCAGATGTACATCAGAACTGCTCAGGATCGATACATTTCAAGTCTGTAAATATGGACACCGACGCCATTTAACCTAATTTAAGAACAGAGGGGAATGAACCGTCATGCTGAGGGCTGCATGCTACTGCATCTAGTTCAATACATCGGCTGCGTGCTAACAGCTGCCTCTGTCTCGGCAGCACTGAGTGTCAGCCACACTTTGAGAGGAGTCTGAATGGACCTGCGTGTAATCTGCTCTGAAAACCATTTGTATAGTGTGTTTCATTTTTTAATGTGTGAAATAAAGAAAATTAAAGGATTTCTGTACAAGTTGCATTTGGTTTTGTTTTCAGTTTTACTATTTTCTACATGTGAGAGATGATTGTGCAAACTTATATCCCCAATGATACAGGCTGCATTCTCTAGATCTTAGCATTTTAAGCCCTCAAGCCCTCTTGTAACTTGTTTCAAACGTGGATGCTCATTTCTGTGACTTCTTCCGGTGACATGAATGTGGCCTATGAGATTCAATGACATGTTGATTCCATCTGCCACTTGTAAGGATGAAGGGGTTAATCCTTTGACCACCTGACCTGGGAAACAGGTGGGGGAACTTGTCACAGTGAATAGAGGAGCTGGGAGTGATACACAGCCAGCAAGCGTCAGACTTGGAGGTACGTTACAGCCCAGTGGCTCCTTCATTCTGGTTCAATCCAGTTGTTACAATAGAAGCCATGGTTCCAGATGAACTTGGGCTACTCCTGGGAAAACTCCCAAGATCCCAGCAAGGGGGGGCATGAGTCCCCTCTGTCCCTGACTGAGGATCCCAACAGTAGGACCAGAGACCAGCTGGCAAGCCTATAGCTCTTTCCAGCACCTGCTGGTAAGTTGGCATGTTCTCAGCTGTGTCCCCCAGAGGAGGCGATCAGCTCCCAGTATTGGGGCCTTGGTTCCAGCCTGCACAGGACTTAACTCCTTTGTTCTTTGTCCACAGTCAGTCCCACAGTTGACTCATCACATTATTCACTTCCTGACCGTATAGGACAGAAAAATGGGGAAGTGGTAACAAGACCTGGGCACGTTTGGCTCTGCTGCTCGGCTTTTGTAGGTTGGTTTTCTTCCTAAACCTCCCAGGTTTCTTAAGGATGTGAGGACTTGAACACACTTACCAAAGTAGACCTATGATGGGGTTGGTTATAAACGTAGAAGGCATAGCTAAAGGAATGTGCAAAAATTAAGTTCTTAAGTTTCTTAGAATAATCTAGCACATACAGGTTAGTTTTAAAAGTTAAAGGTCCAAAAAGTTACAGGTTATAAAAAGTAATAAGATGACTAAGCATTTATATAATGGTTTCCACATTTACTTAGATCTTTCTCAAGTGATTCCCAGTATAAACCAGGACCATCCAGGGGACATGCTCCTCCTACCCCCCCCATCCCCGTGGTCGGCAAACTGCGGCTTGCGAGCCACATGCAGCTCTTTAGCCCCTTGAGTGTGGCTCTTCCACAAAATACCACGGCCTGGGCGAGTCTACTTTGAAGAAGTGGCGTTAGAAGCTAAGTTTTAAAAATTTGGCTCTCAAAAGAAATTTCAATGGTTGTACTGTTACTTGGCTCTGTTGACTGATGAGTTTGCCTATTACTGCCCCATCCTAAAGATCCAGGCCCGACTGTTCACCTGGGAACCAAGCCCAAAGCTGCAGTTGCTTTATTGGCCCCTGGGGGAAGACACCCAGGAGTCTTCCAGAACCTGCTTTAAATTCCATTGCTGGTGTCTTGAGTTCCTCCAGGATCAAGAGTACCCTGGGGTGAGTACCTTGGCAAAGAACAGGAAGCAAAGGAACAGGGATGGGTTATGGTTACCCCACATCCTCGGATTCCATACCTGTACCTGCGCCTTCATGTTAGGTAAATGTGGGGGGCGGGAGGGGACTTTTTCACTTAATTCCCCAAACCATATCCTCACCTAACAAGGATGTCCAGGAGCCTCCAAATGCAAACCAGAGAATGGAATTCCCTTACCTGCCAACCTGCTAAATAGAAAAAGACACTGAGGCATGTGCTTTCAGGTTAACAACTTACATGGCAGTCTCAAGCTGCTGGCAGGCAAAGGTCCAGGTGTTCTGAAAACCCTCTGGTGAGTCCCTACGGAATCTGACTACAGGTGTCGGACTGTCTGCCTGGGTCCTGCAGCCCGAGGGCACCACCTCTCTCCTAGAGGGTAGACCAGGCAAGGCAGGACCTTCCACAGCAGGTCTGCAAGGGCCAGAGGTCCCAGGCTAGGCTGTTGTCAAACATGCCTGCACAGCCATAAACTGCTTGGCAGATCCCTTGGCAGTGCCTCTGAGGAAGCAGCTGGCACACTGGAGTACAGGCTTAGTAACTGGGGGCAGGGGGCGCAGAGAGAATACATTTGATTAAGGAATGAAGCATCTAAATTTAAAGGAATTTTATTGACTGAGCACTTTTAAGATGACCAACCTCCTTGCTGAACATTGGTATCGAATTCCTCGGAAAAACAAGATTTTACCACATACAGGTGAAAACTCAGATGTGCTGCCCTGTTTGAACTGAATCCCGCTTCTGAAGACAACTTCTTTTCTTCCAGGAACCACAGTAACTTCACGGACGGTGGTTTGATATATCACACCTAGATCTCATCTTATCCCCGTTCTCCAGTGGCAGACAAAGTGACAGTCATCAAGGTGAGATTTGTTTTAAACCCGTTCACACTTGATGTGCTGACCCTCACTGGGGTTGTTTCTGACGAGGTATTTCAGCTAATCCAGCAGGAGCCCAACTTTCAACAGAATACTTAGGTTCTCTCAAAAGGTTCATCAATTTGGCCCTGGCTAGCATGGTTCAGTGGTTAGAGTATCAGCCCATTCCCCATCAAGGGCCATGTACCTGGGTTGCAGATTCAATACCTGGTTGGGGCTCATACGGGAGGCAACCAATCCATGTATCTCATATCAATGCCCCCCTTCCATTCTAAAAATCAATGGGAAAAAGATCATGTGAGGAGTTAAAAAACAGTTCACAAAATCAGACCCTTGATGACCCATCTACATAATACAACTTAACTTTTGCAGGGTGGGGGCAGCTGTTGAATACCTGGGCACAGGTGGAATTAAGATTCTTGGGTCACTGAATGGATATAGGGGAGCCTGGAGGCCAAATGAACCAAACAATATTGAAAAGTAATTAAGCAGCGGTTTCTGGGCAGACTTACAATTGTTAACACATTGCGGACAGATCACGAAAATTCTAGTGTTTTCTGTTCCAAGACTTGTGGCCGATCACGAGAATTCTCGGCTTTTCATTGTCATTTAGAGAGAAATGGTGTAATGGAAAACGCATTTGCTGACGTTAAAAATTAAAAAAAGGAATTAAAAGTGGTTAGTCTCTTGTAGTTAGTAATAAAAATATCAATTTGATATTTTTATAAAATTCTGGATATATTTGCTGACAATTTATCAGATATTCCAAGTGAAAGTGATGAAAGCTTTGACGGTGATATAGTTATTCCTTCAAAAAGGCAAAAAATAGTAATTTCAAGTGATTCCGAACCTAAAAGTTTGAACAATTCCACACGATTTTGAGTAATTTGCATCTTGGTTGCTGAAATAATGATTGGTCAAAAGAGGACTTTCAACCTATTTTGGAAAAACTTGAAGGTAATTCTGAGGTTGTTATACCGTCTTGATATTTGACAACGATCTGTTTGAACTATTTTGTCAATCAAACATATAACCAAAATTAGGGAAAGCACAAAATTTCAAAAGCAATAAAGTGGTATCCTGTTACTCCAACAGATACGAAAAAATTTTTAGGGCTTATAGTGCTAATGGGGCGTACTCGAAAGGATCCTTGGAAAGATTATTATTGTACTACAAATCCAGTTCTAGCTGTTCCAGTATTTCCTCAGACAAGTCAAAATCATTTTGAACAAATCTCGACTTACTGCCATTTCAATGACAATAAATCTTCATCCAAGCTATTTAAAATTCAATCTGTACTCGGACCACTTTTATTAGTAAATTTCAAACAATATATAAACCTATGCAAGAATTATTAGATGAAGGCATGATTCCCTGGAGGGGATATCCTCTATTTTGAGCTTACAACCCAGCTAAAATTATTAAATATGGCTTACTTGTAAGAATGGTATGTGAGAGCAAGACGGTATATTTGCAATATGGAAATTTACACAGGTGAAGGGAAAAAAATTCAATGACTCTATTGTCACTACTTGGGCCGTATCTGGAATTGGGGCATCACATATACCAAGATAACTATTACAATAGCATTTCAATCGCAGAAACTTTATTACTACAATAAAACAAGAGTTTGTGGAACAATTCGAATAGAGGCTTGCCAAAATGTTTGAAAGATGAAGCATCTACGCTTAAAAGAGGTGAAATAGACTTCTGAAGGGAACGTTTTATTATTGATTTGGAAGGATAAAAGAGAAGTTCGAATTATTTCAACTTATCCATGATGCTTCCTCTTGTCCAATATGACAAATTGGCATACTGGAGAGGAAATAAAGCCAGTTTCCATTGTGCAGTATAATAACTATATGCAAGGTGTTGATCTTGTCGACCAGTGTCTTTCAACATGTAGTATCCTTAGAAAAACAATAAAATGGACGAAGTAAGTAGTGCTTTACCTGATTAATTGTGGACTATTCAATTTATTCAGGATTTATCAAGTGCTCAATCTAGAAAGCCAAGTAAGATACAAAGACTTTCTTGTAATAACTTCAAAATGCAATGGGTATTTAATTTTAAAGTATGCCTTTAAATTTTATGTAAAATGTTTCCTGTACTTGTTCAATAGAAACTTATCTGGCTACTGGGTAAAGCTAGCAATAAAACTGGTCCGCAATGTGTTTATAAATTACAAAATATTGATTGAAAAGAATTGTGAAGAAGTTAGTCTGTGAGTAAGGTACTGCCTAGACTTGGGGTCAGGGCTGTAGCTGTGGGTCATCTTCGTAAGGTTTTGTGCTTGTTTTTAATCTTTATTGTTGAAAGTATTACAGATGTGGCGTCATCCCCCTCCCCCGCCCTATTTTTTTAATTTATCCGTTTTAGAGAGTTAGGGTAAGGGAGAGAGAAACATCGATTTGTTGTTCCACTTCTTTGTGCATTCATTGGTTGGTTGTTTCTCATTATGTGCCCCAACCAGGAATCAAACCCACAACCGTGGTGCTTTGGGACCATGCTCTCACCAACTGAGCCACCAGCCAGGGCTTCATAAGGTTATGACCACTAGGTGAAAGTTCAGGGACCAACTGGGCTACCTTCTGTCAGCTCGCATTCCTCCTTAGAGAACAATGTGTAATATTCCTAAACAGTTTATTGTTACACTCTTACTTCTGTATCCCTCTGGTAGGGAAAGAAACACACAGACTACAAGAGCAATGGTTTTTCAATTGGTGTGCCACAGGGACACTGACCTTTTCCCTTAGATTGTCAAATAAAATGACAACTGCCAATACAATAGCTATCGGGTATGAATCCAAATTATAACCTATTTTGTCAGATCAACAAAAAAATATATTTGTGTGTGTGCGCGCACCACAGAATCTTAGTAATTCGTTTACGTGCCATGAGATGAAAGAGATTGAAAATTGGTCTGCAGTAAAGGGAGTAAGCATACTGTTATTTATCGCTGTGCCCCCTTCCCCCTCCCCAACCCCTGTATAAACGAAGTCTGAAGCTGACCAACTCTGCTGTAGACGCCCATTATTACCACATGGGCTAAAGTGAACAGGTGAGAACATCAGTCCTCATGAAGGTTCCAAAAGCTTGCTGTGAATGAAGAATTACTGCTTCTTTATCTTTATGCTGCATTTGGGTCTGTGGTGTATTCAGTGCGCAGAATCTCCCTGGACTCAAGGCTCCACCACCCAGTTGTTTGCAACTGGGGACGGGTTGAGAGGTGTGAACAATTGGAAAGTGTAGAATGAGACCCCTGTTGATAGACACCACTGAGGTGAGCAATCTCGGGGTGTCTCCTGAGCAGGCAGGCTCACGTGTGCTAGTGCACAGATGGGCTGTCCTCACGCTGAGTGCCCAGGTTGGAGCCTAAGTGACTCCATCAGCAACAGCCAACTGAGCATGTGGCAGTTTCCTGGGGATAGTTAAGCATGGCAGGGCAGAGCTAAGGGTGACCCATTGGAGAAGAGCATGTAAAGCCAGATCTTTTCGCTGCTAAAGATAAGTGGCAAATTAACTATTTTAGGACTCTTGTTGCTACAGCTTGTACATTGATGCAATAGAAACCAGTCTTGTCAGTGTTTGCATAATTAGTTTTAGTTTCGCGTTATAAATCAGTAATTTTATCTAACTCTAGAAAGGACCAACTACACAGACTGACTGGAGCCATTTTTAGTTACCAACAGTATTGGTCAGTGTATCTTGGGAGGGTGCTAGAATGCTATCACTGTGCCCTCAAGGTTTCCTTGAAAACTATAGTTTTATTGTAGCCTCCTCTTTCGTGGGTAGTAAGGAATCTTGTTCACACTGCTGCATTTCTGAAGGATTGCCTAAAGGACCTTCGAGCAAAACAGGTTCTTGGAACTCACCTAAGCCAACACTGTTGTTTTATATGCAGAGAACGAGGCTTAGAGGTAGCTCTCCAGACCACCCGGCTGACTGGGATATGCGCCCCTTTTCCCCTTTCTCAGGATGAAAGTGTTAATTCATTTAGTTATTAATAGGCAATATTAAGAATAAGTAGGCAGCAATATTAAGAATAACTAGGCAAAGTATATACAATATTATATGTAGATAATAAAGTCATGTTTCTATTACATTTATACAGGGGTGGGGCAAAGGTAGGTTCATACAGTTTAAATAAATAATACAAGAATAAACTTTTCTGTACTCACAACTGTGAACCTACTTTTGCCCACCCCTTTATTTAATGTTATAATTAAACAAATTAATGCTACTAGACGAAACCAAAGTGTTAAATGTGAGAGTTTGCTTTCCCTTGGATGCAATCCTTTTCTAAAATCAGCTGAAGCTCCCTGATAGATGCCAACAGTGGGGAGAAGTTCAAGTATTATTTATTCAAAGTTGAAAAATGTACCATACTGCATTATTGCAAAAACTTACTGGTACAAAACACTTTGCAGCTGGTGAGAAGGCATAAAAAGTTGACGTCTAAACTCATTACTATAAATTATTCTTACAGTACATTGCAAATTCAGAATTTCAAACTGCATTTTCTTTTTCTAAATTGCCCACAGTACTCGAGGTTCCTGAAGCTAAGGCAGTTGTTTTGGAGGAGGCAGGGAGGAGGTAGCAGACGTCAAGGGATCTCCATCTCACGTTCGATACCCACGTACTTCAGGGCGTCAGCCTGGCTGTATCTGAAACGGCAGGAGATAGGCATGACCGCGGCCCACCGAGGTGAGAATGAACACAACCACCCACTTACTTCAGTGGGTGCAGAGAAAGGCACACACATCCAGTGACACCCAGCTGCGCCTCATTCACCGCGTCCTCCCACTCCAGCACAGTGTGTCCTCGGGCGCTGTCCCACCTGCTTTGGGTCGTACCTTCAAAGTGACAACACACGGGCCCTAGTTTATGACAACTCAGGACTCAAAGACGGAACTTCTGACTGGGGCGTACATTCAGCCACAGGATTGAACTAGACAGTCACCTGACTACATTCAGGAAAGTTTTCAATAGCTTGTCAGTTTATCCCACAGAGCCAACAGTGTAAATGGCCAACCTGATGCCAGACCTGTGAGCACCATCTGAGGGTGAGCAGGTAGGTTACTGGCCAACAGTCCTTCAGCACTGAACCATTTAAGACAACCCGAGCATATCCTCAAGGACAGCAACGCTTTGCATACTGATCACACCCAGCTCCTACCAGCAAGGTAAAAAAATGGGGCTGTCCACATTCTTTTTATTCTATCTTTAAAATAACCAGTGCTTGTATAATGGAAACTATATCCTAACTTCCCACCAACACCCAAGGCAAAGAATGACCTAAGATTAGACGCTCCAACAACATAAGACCCAGCAAGAGCAGAGAGCCAGCCGCTGTCCCCAGTTCCGAGTCCAGGACAAAGCCCTCAGATCACACCAGAAATGCATTGTTACTAACCTGTAATCAAAAAACAGCTCTTCACCAGTCTGGATAGCTCTCTTCGCAAAGATCCCTATCCTGTGATCACCGTTCACCATCATGACTAGAAAGAGACACGCTGGTGTCAGCGAGGGAAGGGACAGTCACACAGTAAATCTGTCTAGGCCGTGCATCACTATCACTGGGGGTCCTGGCATCAGAACAGGAATTCTGACTCCAGAAACACCTACCTTTTGCATAGCAGTTTGGATTGACTGAATGATTTGCAAAACGAATTTTGTTACCCTTACGGGTTGCGTCCACCACAAAATCTAAAGAAAAAATAAGCACAATGCAGTGAACAATTCTAGTTTTAGATCAATAAACACAAAGTTCCTATGATTCTGGAAATACAGTTGGTTACAGTTCTTCAGGGTTTGCCTTCAAAAGCAAGTAAATCATTCAGCCAACTTCGTCCAAATGACATTTGCAAGAAAATGCCGTTCTAGATAAAATAAATGGAGAATTCAGGAGAGTTGTCTCTCAAATGCTATTACCTAACTGTAAATATGTATTACTGAGCAAAACATTGCAAAAAAAAAAAAAAAAAAGGAATTTAAATTCTCAACCTCAAGGATAAGCATTTTTGTATCTAAAATTAATTTTCATTCTGTTTGGGGGACCTGTTCATAGCAAAACCTCTCTCTCTCTGTTTCAACCAAGGGTTATCAGAATGTCTTAGATACCAAGCACCTGCTTCCCATCACAGCGCTCCCTCACCTCCCAAGAAAGCAGCACTGTTTAGCTGCTCAGTCCCTTGAGTGCACCCAGGAAGTGTTGGAGAGGCTTTGAAATTCAGTACCCTCCCAGGTCAGAGGCACTAACTGGAGGAAGTGTGCCCAGCTGACTCAAGACCCTGGGATGTCCCAGCCAATGTCTTGCATAGCTCAGAGTTCCCGAGACACTTCCCTTGAACATGACCCGCTCCTCCCCACAAGTGATGGCAACAACCCATTTTTAAGTTTCTGCCAGGGCATGAGAAACAGCAGCTCAGAATATGAATGATGGGGCTCCCAAGTGCCACCCAGAAACTGAGTGCTCTGACTCCTAAACATACCGTTATTCAAGTTGAAGAGAAAGCTGCACATGTATTTATCATACACTTTGCCTCTTCTGTCGGCTTCATCTTGAGAAATTATCTTAAGAAGAAAGACAGTGTTAGATTAGGGACCAAACCACACCACACAAGTTCATCAAGAGATTTGGAGCCCGGCCGGTTTCGGTCAGCGGTTAAGAGTATCGGACTGAAGGGTTGTGGGTTTCATTCCTCGTCAAGGGCATGTACCTCAGTTGTAAATTCCCCAGCGCTGGTAGGGGCGAGTGCGGAAGGCAACCAATGGGTCTGTCTCCCTCCCACTCTCTAAAAATTGAAAGAATATCCTTGGGTGAGGATGAAAAGACCTTCCTGAGGAAATACAATAAAGGGTCACTAGGGCCAGTTTCTTCAGTCTGCATTGCTAGAACAATGGACTTGAAGGACTTCAACTCAGAAATATTTCCACATCAAAGTAATTACTCTTGTTCTACAAAAGTCTTTCTACTGAATGAAAAACTCAAGGTGGGCTGATTCCAAACTCAAGCTAGCCCTATGGCTTTTCCCTAACTCTATAAAAGGCACAAGATTAACGACTTCATTTCTAAATCCTTAATAACGAGGCTGTGGATTATGTAGGACAGACTTATCGCAAACCTCGTGTTCTTCCCCACTTGTCTCCAGATAAAGGCTAAATGTGACTAGGACTGAAACAGCCCAGTTGCCAAAAAAGGCATTTTGTGTTAATTCATTTCTAACCAGACCCTCTGGTCATGCCCAGTGATAATCAAAGTTGCTACATAGCAAGCCCGGAGCTGGATAGCTTTGGCCTTACCTCTCCACAGTATTCCGAGATGAATTCATTTTTCTGTACAGGATCTTTGATGAAAATCCCCCAGCCAGCCACATCAGATGGTGCCAGCAATAAATGCTAGAGAATAAAGCAACAGTCATTTAATCAGGAGAGCAAAGTGGACTGTTGACAAGATCCCAGGGTGAATCCCTGTAAATCTTCTGTCCCCTTATAGCCACCAAGTACCCTGAATTAAGAGCCTGTGATGAGAGGTAAACTTCCCCACTTTTGCCAAAGGGGCTGACAAGCTGCAATGCTTTCAGTTATTTGTAAATAAAGTACAGAATGTAAGATCTACCTCCCAGAAAATATCAGCTAACCATCCTTCAACAAGGTACCTACAACAGCTGCTCTTGCACTTCCTGTCATTTCGGCAGCACTTAAAATGATTCACTTCAATGTGCACTTCATACAAGGACATCAAACCCCCCCTCCCCCCAGTGACCCCTCTTTTATTCCTTCCAAAACCAAAGCACAGCAGTTCCTCACAACAGCATGGAAAAATGCCAGGAGGTGGTGTCACTATCTCATCAGCCCAGCATTCTGTTCTTAGCAGATGCCCTATGACGAGCAGGGCCAATTCTAGTTAGAGTATGTCTGAGAACAAATCCCTCACTTTCTACCGTGGTTCATTATGCTTTCATCCCAAATTTCATTTTAAAAAGCCCCTACCTAATCACCCAAACTATTCCTATTCTAATCCAGCCTAGATTTACCTGTCAGGGAAATTTCCCAAAACCTCCCAGATCAGAAACTAAATTAGCTAAATAACATTGTTAAGTAAATGAAACCCAGTTGGTAAGAAAGTATCTACACAGTTTTCTGCTTTCAGAGTTAAACCAAAGGAGTTTATACCAGTGGTCAGCAAACTCATTAGTCAACAGAGCGGCAAACCACGGCTCGTGAGCCGCAGCTTGCCGACCACTGTAACTATTACAGTTAGGGTTCGTCATGGGTCTGCCATGGGAAACAGTAGAAAATCATTGTGACAGAATGACCTCAATGGATAGGAACTACCCAGAGAAAAGCCATCTAAACACTTGGAAACATAAGAGCCAGAAAATAAGGCACTGCCAGAACAGGAACTCCTGATAGAAGGGGGCAGGGCTATAAGCCAGTGCAGTAGGGTGATCTAATTCATGTGACCCAAGGTAGAGGGTCAACAGTGGGGCTTGGGGTTCCTGCTCCTTTCAAGTCCTCAAACTTGGGGATTCCCAACCTAGAAATGGGTTCATAAGGGTACTCCCTCATGGAGTTATGAGGACTAATGAGTAATGCACAGGGCACTTAGCCAAGTGCCTACTATATATTAAATAATAAATGCCAGCTATTATAATAAAAATGATTAATTGAATAAACGCACCACCTACTCCAAAAAAAAAAGTAAGACACTGACCTTCCCCAATATACATTGTTAGTTTCCTTTGCTTGGTCATGAAGGTCATGGTTGCTACAATTAAAAATCACCTGCATGCACTTCCCAGTTATGTAATTCCTGGCTGTGATGTTTTCAAGGTTATTAAAAGAACACAGTCTGCAAAAACTACTGTGGGAAATTTTATCTCTTATTCTGCACAAAAGGAAAATTGGCTACTATTTGAAAGAATGGTCTCTATATTCTGATAAGAACGCCATTTATTTGCAGTAAGGAGAAAAGATAAATGACTAATTCTATTCGCTAAACTTAAAAAATTCAAATCATCTACTAAGTGACTAGAAAAACACCTCTTATTCCAAACCTGAAACCATTCACAGCTGGTTCCTCCTATGCTACAGAGGTGCGTGGGAGTGGCTACCCCAGAAGAAACCCAGCCTCTCCCCGTCAGCTGCGTCATTCATTCAGTGATCACTTTTTGGCCCCGGCTAATGGAGTAAGACCGCTGGCCTTGCCCTGCCATGTTCCTCATCCCTTGCCGCACCTTCTTAGAGCCCCGCTGGATGCTGCAGTTCTTGCAGGACACGTTCTTGCTGTCCCAGTGGTCAGCAGCTCCACACGTCAGACACAGGTCGGGGTCGCACTCTCGGACGGCCAGGTAGCAGGGGCACTGCTTGGTGTTGCACTGTGCTTTGCAGCGGCAGCCAGGAAAGCGGTTCTGACCTGCAGAGACAGTCACCGTCGTGGACTCATGGAACCCTCACAGCAGCCTCCCTATCCTGCTGCACAGATGAGGAGAAACTTCCTGTTTCCGAGCTTCGTGTGCCGCTTCCGTCAGTAATGAGTATCACCACCCTTATGACAAGGTTCGTTTACTCTGAAAGCTGAACCACCCCAACTCTGACAATTTCTGGTTCCCAGAAAGCACCTGGGTAGCTACTTCTATTCCCCTTACATTCTGTGCCAACGTCACTATGATTAAATTTAAACCACCAGAGACAAACAGCTCCTTTCATCCCATTAGCCTGAACACTGGCTGGACACTGGCTCTGCAAGAGCCGCCATGTTGTGTCAACTTCAATTACTATTTTTTTGCAGGTTGTGGGCTGCACATAGCTGACCAAAGGCCCACTTAATTCTCATGCAATTGCATCAAAGCAACAAATACTTACACTCTGAACTACACTGACAAAACTTTTCACAAAAATTCTGTGCTATCACACAAGGGCACGAACTGTCACAAGGCTGCCGTGGATGGTCACAGGGTTGGTAGTTGTAAACGTGGTTAGAGGAGCCGTCTGCATCAAGACAACGGCATGCAAGTCAATCAGAGGTGGGAGATGATCATACACAAGGAACAAGAACACATTCTTCCCGTTACCTTGGAGCTTAGCAGGTTTTCCCTACCTGATACATATTCCTGTCTACAAAATGATAGCCAAAAGCACCCCCCGCCCCCATCGCAGGTCCCCAGGGTGCGGCTCCTTTACCCACCTGTGACTCGCCTTCACTGCACAAGACTGGCAATATAATCAACACACATCCTCCATTTAATTTAGCTTAATGTACAGAAGTCAATTATATAGAAGTATTATAAGTTCTAACCCAGTTACTATTCTGAAACAAATGATAAGCAGACATTTTTAAATTGAATGAATAGATGCCTACCTTTTTTCAGCTGTATCTTTCTGCAGTGTGCAGCCCACAACCTGCAAAACACAAAGAAAACAGTCTTCTCCAGGAAGCTAGGAAGAATGGTCAGCACAAATCCCACAGACCCTCCTTGAACAGGTCTACCTGCCATGTACAGAGAGAGCAGTGCCTTAAATCCAAGTGACTGTGAAAGACGCAGTTCGCATTGCATTTGTGGTGACTAGGGAAACTGTGACCAAGAGCCCTGATGTGTACACTTTGCAAGGTCACCTAGTCAGGACTGAGGGTGGCCACGCCTTCATGTGCAGGTTCCATTTCCCTACTGGTTCATTCTGATGTGGATAATACTGGTACATCTTTAATCACTCAATTGGTCAGAAATAATTCAACCAAAAAATTCAGAATTACCTACTATAGCCTGAATTCTGTTGGAAAATATCTAAGTTCTTTCAGTTCTAAATTAAAGAAATGGAACAGCAGGTACACACGTTTCTAGATGCTCCGTTACACAACACCCAACTGCAGAAAAACTGGGAGAAGAGATTAAAAAGCTGACAGTCCAGCCACCATCTTCTGGCTCTGCACTTACAAACCAAGTCACCCATCATTCACTGCCACAGGCCTTGGGGAAAGGTAACGTGGCTCCTCAAATATAAACCAGTGCAGAACTCATATACATCACACTCGCGCTCAGGGAAACATTTTAGAACAAATTGAAGTAAATGTTCGCTTAGCCTTTACTGCAGAAGTTACTAGGTCTGTCTTAACCAAAAGCAGCAGAATAAGCATAATTTTTATGACTCTTAACACACCAAACCTACTGACACTACTGTATTCTTACAGAAGAACATCAGCAACTGCTCGTGGAAACAAGACTCCACAAGTCTACTTTTGAGGCAGCTTAAGTTCCTTTCTTAACGGCCCAAGTAGAGGCTGGCCAACACCCTTGGATACACCTGGCCTGCAGCATCCTGGTGACATCTCAGAATGGCTGCAAGTGGACTTACCGGTGTTTTCTCTTCTTCTTCCTTGGAGGAGTATCGACATCCTCAGTGGGAACTGGAGCTATGATGCTGGACTCTTTGACCCGAAACTCATACACCTGGACAAGAGGCACAGTCACAGCTGTGAGAATCGTAGTGGTAAGCAAACTTACACATTCTTATACTAATTAATATCAGAAACATGTCTCTTCTGTGACACTGCTTAAGTGCTGGGGACAACAGAGAGCAAAGCAAGATGTTGTCTCAACCCTCATTCAGGGACAGCAGCTGTGCTTACATTATGATCAATAGTCCCAAGGCTTCATCTAAATTCTCACTGGCTTTTTAGGTCCATTGTCACCTAACCTGAAATATCTAGTCAGAAGAATAATTTTCTCTCAGTTCCCTCTCAGTGGGAAAACAAAAACAAACAAAAAAATGTACTTTTCAGGAGATGCACATGTTAATAATTGAGACTATTCTTACGTTTGGACAAGGATTACATATTTTCCCCCTCTCTGAAAGTCTTTATTAATCAGTGTACTTACCTGCCTACATGTTTTGGTCCCAATTAACCTGGCAATGGCACAGAAGTTGTCGTAGTAGGTACCGATGAGGACCCGGAACATGGAGGCCTCAGCCCCGCTCCACTCCACATTCTCAGGGGGCTCACTGTTCGGCTTCATCTTTATTGGCGTTTGACACCGAGAATTTGCTTCTACAAACCAAAGTTAAGCATTGGTCAGGAAATGACAACTGCAGAACAGAGTATCAAGAAGTAAAACTCAGGGTGCGCTTAAGAAAAAAGCAGGAAGTGAATCATGTTTGAGGATAAACTGAGGTAGAAAGTGTCACTAAACTTTTCCCCACAGAACTAGGAGCCTCGGCTCCTTTCACAACAAAGGCAAATGGGGCTGTTCTGTTATTTGTGGTTAGGTCACAGGGTAAGACACCTAAAGCCCAGTCAGGAAAATAACCAAAATGACCCACAGAACATGAAGTAAGCCGAGTGACATGAGCCCCACCCTGGAGAAAATGGCACACTGGAAACAGATGAACCTCGAAACCTCAGTGACCAGACAGCAAACATCGTAGGCGGGCCAGGGGCAGAGGACAGCAACAAGAACACGCTGTGCATCCTTCCTTTAGAGTGCCCTGGCCTTAGATTTCTCATTTTATTGAAAACTAGGAAAAATTATTCACTATAGCACATGCCCTTACTCTCCACAATGTGGACCTTTCAAAGCAGTGGTCAAGCCAGTTTGTCTGGTCCCCTACCAGAGGAACTCGAAGTTTCATCTTTTTTCTCCTCTTCTTCTTTATCATTGTTCTCTCCCCCTGTTTCGGTCCCAGCTTCCCTGTCACTGTCCGTGTCCTTTGACTCCAGCACATTAATGGTGGGGGTGCTGGGCCTGCTGCTGTTGTTGGGAAGCCTCCCTCGTCTGCGACCTCCTGGGCGTTTGGGGGGCGTCTTGATCCGCTCAGCAGTGAGGGCGGCAGCGAACTCCTTTGCTCCCTCCTATGAAGTGAAACATGGAAGAGATATCAAGGTCAAGTTCCACAACTCATTTTGTTGAAAGAGAAAACAAAAGATTGGATAAGCAAAGTAGTCAAGAAATTTAACACAATATCCACTTTCCACAAATAGTTGCATCTCTAAATATGCTTGTTTCCTACTTCTAATAGTGTGGAAATTTCAGAAAGACAGAAATGGGTTCTATATATTGCTAGAGTGGTATGAAATCAGGCAAGACAGTTCTATATTTGTGAAATACATTAACTGGTTAGGAAATTAAAATATAGAACATATTTTACATATATAATTTAGAAGTGAAATTTTATGAGGAAAATGCACATATACTTCCTGTGCATCTGGGGTCAAACTCTCCTAATCTGGCTGGGGTGTCTAAGACAGCACATGCTTCTATGGTCATGGTTAAAATACACAAGAATACAAAACACATAAACATGCTGGACTTGGTCATTTCCTGCCTTACTATTAAAACATCCCATTTTTCCTGTGAGGGATACACAGCCACAGGAAGACACTTGAGGATCAAGGTTGGGAGGGTTACATTCTGTATTACGAAGTGCAACATCCAGTCTCAGAAAGTATAAAACAATGGTGAGAGCACTGACTACAGAGAGACCAGAGAAACATTTCAGATGAGCCAAATAAATTCTGCCCTGTAAAGAATATATAAAATAGTGCTCAAGAATCCCATTTTTAGTGGCAATAGAAGGGAGAAGTTTGAGAGCAGCCAACAGTTTTATACTTCATTCTACAAAAACCAAATTGCTTAAAAATAGGATACCTTCTGCAGGTGCCATTCAATGAATCTTCTGTCCAAAATCCAACAGGCAATATATACCCACTTAGTTCCTAGGTAGGAGTGGCTTGGTTCAAAGAGGGGAAATGGTAAAAATAAGATAGTACCCGTAAAAAAAAACAAATTTTCTAGCTCATTATTTCCCTAAACCTTTACCTTTTCTCCATCATTTTTTTTTCTTTTAATATTCTGTGTGCCCTATAATGCAGCTTAAACAACGGGTCTAAAACTCAAAGGCTATGTATGGCTCTGAGAAAGGCTTAGGACCACTATGTGTGACTATCTAGTTCCTGGGGTTAGGTGGGCTACCTGGGCTGCACACCCTCATAAATTCTGGAAAGTGTAATGTTAGTGTCCTAAATCCTAAAGACCTTGAATTGTAGCTGAAGAGATTAACACATACACAAAGACTAATACAAGATCAATGAAGGACTAGTGTGTGCAGTACGTGAGAGCTATGAGAGACACATGGGTGAAACCTCTGCCTACCGTGTGGCCAGGAGAAGCACAGGGGAGCCACAGTGTTAATGCTGACTGCACACACCTCACCCAGTTCAGAATCAGCACTTTTCAGATGCCCTTGAGGAACAAGTGGCACTCAAGCTTACCAAATGCTGGTAACACTGTGGTCCACAAGGCTTGTTGTCCAGAGCTGTTTCCGTGTTCTTCCGCTTGTAAGTGTTAGGTGTTGCATGAAAAGCTGCAAAATAAAGATAAAATATCCAAATATAAAATATTTACTTCTTCATTTCCCCTGTTTCAATGGGAAAAGCCAATGAATACATTCCAGTCTTGCTAATACTTGATTCACATCCCAGAACTTTCCTTCCAGCTCTTACTAAATTCTCACCATGTGTTTCCTTCGACTCCTGCAGGGTGCAAACACTGCATTCTGGAATGATTAGTGGTTTCTTATATTTCTCCTCACAAGTATAACTGATGCATGTAAACTCTGAACTCTGGTCATAAACATGTGATATCTCCATAGAAACAAATGATACACCCTCTACAATGAAATCAGATTTCCTATTTTTACCAAAAGAATTCTGACATCTACAATTTTTTTTTTTTATAAAGAAAAGTCAGCAGTCTGTCAGAAGGGGGAGAAGAATGGAATACCACTCGTTAAAAACTAATTTTTAAGCCCTAGCCAGTTCAGCTCAATGGATAGAGCGTTGGCCGGTGGACTGAAGGGTCCCGGGTTCAATTCCAGTCAAGGGCATATGCACAGGTTGGGGGCTCAATCTCCAGTGTGGGGCGTGCAAGAGGAGGCAGCCAATCAATGATTCTCTCTCATCATTGGTGTTTCTATCTCTCCCTCTCCCTTCCTCTCTGAAATCAATAAAAAATATATTTAAAAAACAACAAAACAAAATTAATTTTTAAGTATAAAGAGGACAGCCTCAAAACACTAAAATGCATTTTCTTTGAATCAAACACAACTCAAGGACCTAGTGAGAGCCTGCAGCCAGCACTTTTCCACAGGAAAACACAACAAAATGTTTGAAACTTAAAATTCCAAATCATGTGATAACAGAAAGATTCACACTGTAGTACACTGGTACACTGACCAGGTATGAGTGCACAGCAGTGAGGACTTCAGAGAACTTGTGATCATTAGCTTCCAATGCACAAGGAGAATACTGGCTATGATCTATTAAGAACTACACAAAATGAAAATTAATTTGGATAAAAACAAGTGACAGACCCATAAAATAAATCATTTAAAAAATATTTGTAAAAGGTCATACTTCAAATGAAAAATAAAGACAAGACTGATGAGGGAAGGAAAACAAAAAGACAATAAAGTTATGTTTTTAAAAGTAGAAATTCAAGGCTCAAATTCTTTTCAAGTGCATAAGTTTCCCCCCCAGAACAAGAGCCTAAACCGTACAACTAACATTGCAGTGGATTAGATTTTGGACAGGCAAGGAACCCTAACACGGACTGTGCACACAGAAGGCTACAGTCACATCAGCAGCCCAGAATTACATCAATCCAAAAACAAAGCAGTCATTAGCCAGAGTTAGTGCGCATAATGAGTAAAACATTTTTTGTAAAATATGTTTTTAGTTGGGATGCCTCCTCTAACACCTGATACATTTGTAGACTGATATTCTCACCCTAATTCAGTGAAAATAAAAGGCACATGTGTATCTGTAGACAGAAACACACACACACACAGCTCAAGTGAGGACAGTAGCCTCTGGTGGTCCTTAACTAGAACTAGGTAAGAGTACTTATTAACCATAATCATAGTCTCGAAGACAGGAACAACTTCAGACTATAACGACAATCAACATATTTATAATCAAAAGTACTTTAATAAAAAGTATCATTATTATGACTAGATTCCCTCAGCAGATTTCAAACAAGCCCATATATATAAAGAATTTCCTCTTCCAGAAATGTCCAGAATACTTTGCAAACAGACATCTTAAAATACTAATATTTGAAGTAAGCTACTAAAAAATATTTCAAGCTAGCCCAGCCAATGTGGCTCAGTGATTGGGCATCAACCTATGAACCAGGAGGTCATGGTTTAATTCCTGGTCAGGGCACATGCCTGGGTTGCAAGCTCGATCCGCAGTGTGGAGTGTGCAGGAGGCAGCCAATCAGTAATTCTCTCTCATCGTTGATGTTTCTATCTCTCCCCCCTCCCCTCCTCTTTGAAATCAATAAAAATATATTTTTTAAAAATATATATTTCAAGAGAATCCAAGATGGCGGCGTAGGTAAACACCTAAACTGCTGCCTCCCGCAACAATTTCAAAAATACAACTAAAAGAAAAAACGTCTATCACCCAGAACCACGGGAAAGCTGGCTGAGTGGAAGTTCTACAACTAGAAGGAAAGAGAAAAGAGCATTGAGACGTGCACAAGCGCTGAAAAGCTGAGGTACGGAGGCATGTGATCCGGGCTGGCGGCGGACGTTGCTTTTTTCAACCCAAAGGGAGACAAGCCCCCGATTACTCTGAAATACAGTTTCTGGGGAGATGCAGGGGACCCAAACTCCTACGGGGAGAAGCTGGACTGTCTGCCAGTGAGGGTGGCTTACTTGCAGAGCTGCGCCCAGGAATAATTGTTTACGGCACTGGGGCACGGGACTGCCGACAGGGACGCAGAGCCGGCTAACTAGCAGCCATTGCTGTTTGCCACGCCCTAGCCTAGTGACGCCCTGAGACTCCGCCCTGCACAACCTACAAACCCACCCAAGCTCTAAGCAGCGGCTTTAGCATAAAGAGATCCAGAAGCCAGTGTACCTAGTGGTCAGTGTGAGACACCAGATTTCAACTCCTCACATCCATAAGTGACACATTCAAGAGGCAGACTCAGTGAGCACCAAAGCCCCACTGAAACAAGTCCTGCCCCATAAGCGTGTCTTCAGCGCAGCAGTTCTTCCATTATAGACACAGCGAGTGCTCACAGCTAATTGGCCTGGAGGTCAATTCCTCCCAGTGTACCAACAGCAATTAAGGTTTAACTACACCAAGACTTTGCACTCAGACCACAAAGGGGTGTACCAAGAGCATCCACCTCATGTGATTGAGGAGGCTGAGCTACTGCCCCCTATAGATCACCTACCACACAAAGCTACTCCATCAACACAGGGAAGCAGCCAAAATGTGGAGACAAACATGTCACGAATGAAAGAAACGGAGGAAAGCAAACTACTGGATGACATAGAGTTCAGAACCACATTTATAAGGTTACTCAAGAATCTTCTTAAAACCGCTGAGAAACTTGATGAGACCTTTAATGATATTAATGAGAATGCCAAAAAAATGGAAAAGGATCAGTCAGAAATGAAGCATACACTGTCTGAAATAAAGAATATACAACAGAAACTCAACTGTAGATCAACGTACCCCAAGAATCAAACCAAAGATCTGAAATATGTGGAAACAAAAAACATCCAACCAGAAAAACAAAAAGAAAAAAGAATCCAAAAATATGAAGATAGTGTAAGGAGCCTCTGGGACAACTTTAAGCGAACCAACGTCCGAATTTTTGGGGTGCCAGAAGAAGGGAGAGAGCAAAATATTGAAAACCTATTAGAAGAAATAATGACAGAAAACTTTCCCTACCTGGTGAAAGAAATAGACGTACAAGTTCAGGAAGCGCACAGAACCCCGTACAAGAGGAATCCAAAGAGGACCACACCAAGACACATCATAATTAAAATGCCAAGGGCAAAAGACAAAGAGAGAATATTAAAAGCAGCAAGACAAAAACAGTTAATTACCTACAAGGGAGTACCCATACGACTGTCAGCTGATTTCTCAGCAGAAACTATGCAGGCCAGAAGGGAGTGGCAAGAAATATTCAAAGTGATGAACAGCAAGAACCTACAACCAAGATTACTCTACCCAGCAAAGCTATCATTCAGAGTTGAAGGTCAGATAAAGAGCTTCACAGACAAGAAAAAGCTAAAGGAGTTCATCACCACCAAACCAGGATTACATGAAATGCTGAAGGGTATTCTTTAAGAAGAGGAAGAAGAAGAAAAAGGTAAAGATAAAAATTATGAACAACAAAATGACATCAAATACATACCTACCAACAAGTGAATCTAAAAATCAAGTGAATAAAAAATCTGAAGAACAGAATGGACTGGTGAATATAATAGAATCAGGGACATAGAAAGGGAGTGGACTGACGATTCTCAGGGGAAACAGGTGTGAGGGGTGCAGGAAGAGATTGGACAAAAATCTTACTCCTATGGATGAAGACAGTGGCAGGGGGTAAGGGCATGGGGTGGGGTGGGGAATCAGGTGGAGGGGAGCTATGGGGGAAAAAAAGAGGACAATAAAGATTTATTTAAAAATATATAAAAAAAATAAAATTTAAAAAAAAATCCTGAAACACCAATCAGAAAGAATATATGTACCCCTATGTTCATAGCAGCATTGTTTATCACAGCCAAGATCTGGAAACAGCCCAAGTGCCAATTAGTAGATGAGTGGATAAAAAAGCTGATACATTTACACAATGGACTACTTTGTTGCCATAAAAAGGAAGGAACTCTTACCTTTGACAACAGCATGGATGAACTTGGAGAGTATTATGCTAAGCAAAATCAGAGAAAGATAAATGCTATATGATCTCACTTATGGAACCTAATGCACAAAATAAAGTGATGAACAAAATAGAACTGGAGACATGGATACACAGTACAGATTGAGATACCAGAGAGGAGGTGGGTGGGGTGAATGGGATGAAAGAAAGTTAAGAGAATAGCCAAAGAATATATATGCATAGCCCATGGACACAAATAATAATGTGGTGAGGGCCCAAAGGGAGGGGAAGGTGAGGTCTGGGTGGAGGTGATCAAAGTGGGGGGAAGCGGGGCAAGGGAGAACATTTGTAATAATTTCAGTGATAAAAATAAAATATAATAAAACTCATTTATAGATTAAAAAAAAAAAAGGACAAACTAATACAACATGGTTTTATGCTTAAAACAGATTCCTCTGTTGGCTATTCAGGCAATAGACAGCACATCAAAATATCCCACCAAAAGTTCTATTTTGGTCCCCCATAAGCACGTGCAGACATGCAATTTACAATATTCTTTTTCTTTTTTTTTGGGCGGGGGGGGGGGGGTGTTTA
Organism: Corynorhinus townsendii; assembly: GCA_026230045.1. Taxonomy (NCBI): domain Eukaryota; kingdom Metazoa; phylum Chordata; class Mammalia; order Chiroptera; family Vespertilionidae; genus Corynorhinus; species Corynorhinus townsendii. The sequence goes on from JAPDVU010000004.1 coordinate 137,943,966, forward strand.
ATCCTCACCTGAGGATATTTCTCCATTGATTTTAGGGAATGGAAAAGAGGGACGAAGAAGGGGAGAGAGAGAAAGAAACATCTATGTGAAAGAGACATATCGATGGTTGCCTCCCCTATTCAAACTGGGGCTGGGGTTTGAACCTGCAATCCAGATACGTGCCCTCTTAACCAGGAATCAAACCCAAGACCTTTCAGTGTGCTGGGTCAACACTCTAACCACAGAGCCACACCAGCCAGGGCAGCAATTTACAAAATTATTTTTTTAACGTACTTTTATTTATTTCAGAGAAGAACGGAGAGACAGGAACATCAATGATGAGAGAGGATCATTGATTGGCTGCCTCCTGCATGCCCCCTACTGGGGATCAGAGCCTACAACCCAGGCATGTGCCCTTGACTGGAATCGAACCCAGAACCCTTCAGTCCAGAGGCTGATACTCTATCCACTGAGCCAAACCAGCTAGGGCTACAATCTTCTTAATAAGAATTGGACATATTTTACAAAATGATCATGTGTAAAGGGGAATGCTTTTCAAAACAACTTTTCAAGGGCTATGTGAAACCCAAATAAGATATGTATTCAATAACTGTCCAACAGCTATGGATTATTAAAACTACCAAATCAATTTAAACTGGATAGGAGTGTGGATAACAGCAAGGAGATGGGAGATATAATGATAATTCTAAAACCAATGTTAAGTTTTTCTAACTTATGATAACTAAACCACTTCAAACACAGAAATTACTATTTCCAAGACAAAGACGCACATCACACCACAAATCACCAGCTATGCAGATAGATGTGCACAGACAGAGCAAAACTCAACAGGAGGCAAGAACTAGTGGCTTGGGCAGACTAACTCACATTGAAACGTGCGACTGGAAAATGAGGGGGAAATTCTGTGAAAGGTAGGTTCGAACTGAAAAAGACAAAGTACCTTGGGGCCATTTAGTGCAGGGGAGACTGGTGCAGAGCCCCTACTGTGTTACCATGTCACCAACATCACACTAAAATGTGATATGGGAAAAACTAACCTCTATATCAAGTAAACTCTGCATAGGAAACTGGGAGGTATGAGATATATTTTTGAAATATGTTCCTCAAAAGCAGCTGGTAGTTTTTAAACCATGCTTAAAGAAATAAGTTCCAGTTATCTGGACAATTTACCAAGAAACCTCATTCCCCAGCAACATAAGAAAATATTGTGTGTGCCGTACTTAAATTTCATTAAGACTATTTTATGTTTTACCTATATTCAAATGTGGGTATTTGTAAAAGGACCAAAAAAAGAAAAGAAGAATTAACACTAGATAGCTAGATAGATGATAACATCTATAAGCATCTTGAACAAATCTTGAAGAAATTGGCTAATATCAATATCGCAGTGTTGCCCTGGGCTATCAGCTAATTCAAAGTAATAGTTTATTATGAAACAACTGCTCCATTAGAATTTATGGAAAAATCACTGACCTATATCCCAGGTTAGTGGGAGATAGCAATACAAATCAAACTCATGAAAAGACTTTAAAGCAACCCTCAAGCAACAAATTAAAAATAGTGAGATACTGATCCTAGCATTTTTCAATCTTAACTGCAACTCTAGTTGTAATCAATGAAAACAATTTCCAAGTTGCTTTAAACATAATTCCACAGCAAAGATCGAAAATGAAAACAATAACTGCACTTACGGTGTAGGAAGCAGTCGTACTTGAAACATCGCCTACAGAAGAGTGTGTGAAATGAATGCAGGCTCTGCTCCCTCTGAACAGATTTAGCATTTGGTCCATCTATGTTCGGGGTACATTCTGGAGGCAGTGCCCCTGGGAGCTGCTGCTCAGTGAGTTCTTTATACCTAAAATGAACCAAGAGAAATGTAAGTTAATGGAAAACAAAAGTTACAATTTTAAAAATAAAGTTTTTTTGTGTTTTTTTCTTCTAAAAATAAAGTTTCTAAGCAGATTCCATGTATTTTTTTTAATTTATCTTGCCTAAAGCACAAAAGACACATCAATAACCATCTGTGATGAGCCAATTACACATTATGCAAGATATATCAAAAATCAAATTCATGAAAAATGTACTTAAAGTTAAACATCAACTGCACTAAAATTTCTACAAGTGTCCAGAAAAAGTTTCCTCTACATGTACTATTGCATATTATGTGTGTGTTTGTTCTAAAAGGTTTTATAGGACAGAGCTCTGCAGATATATGTTTCACTTCAAATGTCTTGGCAGACGTGACAAATGAAGCAAGTGACTCATCAGCTACATTATATTAGTTCCATTTCCAATAAACCAAATGGTGAGAGATATCCCATACAAGACTGGCTTCACAAGAACAAATCTTACTTTTCCTTTAGTTCTTCTGCTGTGCCCTTATCTGGAAACATTGAGGAAATGGCTTCAAAAATTTTGTCAGACGGAAATTTCCGAGGTGGGCGGCTTTCTTTATCTGAACAGGGAAATATGAAAGGGCAAAAAGAATGGAAGTAAACAAGTTTTCAAACTTTCATTTTCCCCACACAACTATATGTAAAAAGATCATCTTCTAAGAAATCATAAACTTTGTGTTTCACTTACTTCCAATATATTTTACATGTATCTATGGCATGACAGTTAAGTCAGACAAAAAAACAACTTCAAAATCCAATATGGAGAGTTTTAAGCATATTGGGAGGCAGAAAAAAGTGGGCAGAAAAATGGTAGCCAGCTCTGCTACTAACTGGTTTTGTGACCTTGGTTGATCACAGAACCTCTTGGGTCTGTTTACTCATCTGTAAATGAAGGCACTGAACTAGATGATCACTAAGATATCCATTATAATAACTTTATGCTTCTTTGAAACTACAGTTTTCACCAAAATCCTTCTATGTTGTTTGTCTTAAATAATGAGCTTTGCCAAGTCTCCAACAACTCCTGGCTCTGACTAGGCCTCTATTTCTCAGGTATAGAAGTTAAGAGCGTGAGCTCTGGAGTCCCCAGAGCTGGTTACCGTTTACGGTGTCTGGATTGTTTTTCCCTACAGTGTGAACTTAGTAAGTTACTTCACTGCATTAAACCTCCTAACTGCTCCACTATGAGACAGATCCACCTGTGGAGCACTATGAGGATCCAGTGAGCTGGTGTATATAAAGTGATCACTACTTGTACAAAGAAGAGATCAGCATGTTATCTGATGATGATTATGACTGCTCAGTGAAACCCAAAACCAATAAACTATTTTTGTTAGCCAAAGGAAATGGACTCTCAAGTGCAGAATGAAATGTTACAAATAACATTCTAATTTTGATTATACTGCTATCGATGTGATTTTTAACAACAAAAAAAGGAATGACTATCTACTTGTACTCTATTGTTTTTTAAAGAATCTGTAATGGCTACACACAATCCTAACAGACATACCATCTCTGTTCTCCTCCAGATCTTTCTGTTTTTCTTCTCCTTCATCAGGATCATCTCCATCATCATCATCATCATCATCATTGTACTGGCCAAGAGCATTCACCAACTCCACAAAAATTTCATCATTTATAAACCCACATTCTGAAATTTACCAAGTCAGTATCAGAAATATACAGAGAAGAGTGGTAATGACAAAAGTTTACATATGCCTTTTCTGATTTGCAACAGTCAGAGCCCACCAATCAGCATTATAACATTATTAAAATGAGGGGTGAGATCCTTTTCAGGACTCGCCTAAGGCAAAGTTAGGAACAGAATTTACCTTCAACATTGTCATTTTCTCTTTAATCATCCATACCCCAAAAGTTTCCAGGGTCTCTACTGTAACTAATTCTCTAGAAATTAATTATGGCCTTGGCCTCCTCCAAAGCAATGTACCGACAGACCTTGCTTTCCACTAATGATGAGAACAACTGACAATGTTACACCTATCACCCTCCTGCCAGACAAATTAGCAGGCTCTGCTGGACACAAAACACCAGAGCCATGATTCGAAAGACAGAATTTCAGGTACTACAACAGCCTGGTGGGAAGGTATTTTAGAGTGTAGAGCCTTTTGGAGCCCATGTCACATAAGCAGAGCCCTAGTTCTAATTAATTTTACTGGTAAAGAATCTTAAAATCTATATATATTCAAACAATTCCATTTAATTTAGATGTTATTAATATAATTTGTTATAACCAACTATGCATAATTTTCATGTGGCAAACATGGTCAACTGAAAATTAAGGAAAACACTAAAAATTTTAGGCTTGTGAGCCAGGCCAATCCAGCATAAAACTTAATATTTATTTTAAAAATCTTTTTCAGATCTATGCTGGGGAAAAAAAAAAATCAAAGTATCTTTAGTTCTTTAGCCCCCTTTTCCAAGAGAATAAACCCATGGCTCACCTCTGTCCCCGTGTACTTTTCCATCATAATTTTTTATTAATTCTTCAATGAAAGTCCCATCCTGGTCTAAAACTTCATCCCCCATATAAGGAATGTTATGTAAAACAGTTTCATCTTCCACCTAAAATTTTTTAAAAAATAATAAATTTAAAAGCAGCCTTATCCTAAGTACCAAAACTTTTAAAATGTAATAATTAAAAAACAGCAATTTTTTTCATAAGCAGATGTCTTTACCCAGTTCTCTAGACCTAAAATAATAGACAGCAAACTCTAAAAACTATAAATAAAAGATCCCTCTTACAAATAAGCATAATAGAGAAACAAATTTAAGGAAAAATACCGTATTTACCTAATCTAACTTCATCAAACATTAAAATTTCCCATTTTATGTGTATGTTCCTATATCTGAAGATAAAGTAAAATTGATAAAATATGGTTTGTCAAAATGAACTATAAATAACCATACCTTAAAAAAAAAACTAAGCCCTAGCCGGTTTGACTCGATAGATAGAGCGTCGGCCTGCGAACTGAAAAGGTCCCAGGTTCAATTCTGGTCAAGGCTACATGCCCAGGTTGTGGGCTTGATCCCCAGTGGAGGACTTGCAGGAGGTAGCCAATCCATGATTCTCTCTCATCATGAATGTTTCTATCTCTCTCTCCCTCTTCCTATCTCTGAAATCAATAAAAATATATTTTTTAAAAACCGGCCTGACCAGTTTGCTCAGTGTATAAAGCGTCGGCCTGCGGACTGAAGGGTCCCAGGTTCGATTCCAGTCAAGGGCATGTACCTTGGTTGTGGGCACATCCCGAGGAGGAGGTGTGCAGGAGGCAGCTGATTGATGTTTCTCTCTCATTGATGTTTCTCTCTCTCTCCCTTCCTCTCTGTAAAAAATCAATAAAATATATTTAAAAAAACAAAACTAAATTAATGGTTTCTAAATTTCATTTGGTCTAGTTATTGGGAGACAGTCAATGTAATTCTAGGGATGTAAAATAGAGTATCGATATATCCATTAAAGTTTATGCCAAAAGGATTTACTCATTTACATAAAATAACATTCTACAATAATAAAAAATATTTCAATACTGAGATGAACAGGATGCATATCAAAATTGATAATGCTAATGAAAATGACAAGATGGGTTTATACCAAGGTTTGAAAGACAATATGGAAGAAAGAGGATGCTAGCTTAGCCAGGAAGAGCCAATCAAAGAGAAGTTAAGAGATAATGTAATACTTAAGAATACAAAGCACAGAAAGCTGACAATCAAGAGAATTTTCAATGAAGAATAAAAAAGACATTAATTACAGATAAAGACTAGAGGGTTCTAAAGTCCATATTTAAGGACACTAAATTGAAGATAGGTCTAAGTCTTAGGCCTTTGTACAGGATGCTGATTAAAAACAAAATTTTAGAGATAATTCTGATAAACTGAAAGGACAGGCTGATAGGAGGTCATGGCAGCTATATAAAATATAAGGTGCCTTAGGCTGGGATCATGATCAATAGGCCATGAGACACAGTAATGGTCAGGAAATACAAAGAAAGGAAAAATTTTCCAATAAACCCTTGATAACAAATTTAGGACAACTGCAGACTTCATAGCTTAGACAGAGAAAAGGGAAATTGGTAGAAACTATGTATATGGGAGGTAAAATGAAAATTTAAATTTTAATGTACTGATCTATTCACAGATCAAGTTTGTGTACAACTAAAGATTCCAGTTTCATTGCATCTCACTTGCACTAATCCCATTTAAACTAGGTGAATTCATTTTTTAGGATGCAAGCAAAAATTAAGTGACAATGGCTATTTTGTCTTCTCAATTATATCTATACAGTCTTGTCCCCAAAACATACCCTAGCATAATAAAGATAGCCTGCCTAATCTACTTTGGTCAGTATCCAGCAAAACCCATGTATGATCCATAAATAATAAATACTAGAGGCCTGATGCACGAAGATTTGTACAAAAATAGGCCTTCCTTCCCCTGGCTGCCGGCACCAGTTGCCCTTTGGCACCCAGGACCTGGGTCTTCGCTCTGGCCGCTGCCTCCCACCTTCACTCTGGGCCAGTCACTGCCATCTTTGTCACATTAATTTGCATATTCCCTCCTTATTGGATGTGGGTGTCACCATTTTGTCACAAGGTGATGGTCAATTTGCATATTCTATCTTTATTATATAGGATTGGCAACTTTAAGCAGTATTCTTTCAGAATTTCAGTATATGAAAATATGAAACTTGCCTTAAGCTCCTGTGATATGATTCTCAAACTAAATGTTTTTGAATCAAGCTTTAGTCACACAAATTTATGCAACTGTAGAAGAGTATATGAAGTTTGCCTTTAACCCCCCACTATAAAATCTTTAAGTTATTAAAAACACTGGAAATAAGCAATTCTTTAGACTAGGCTCACCAACGACTTCCATCAACATTTTATTGCCCTATTTTATATATCAAGTTAACAAAATTATATATTTTTATTGGACACAAGTCAAAAATGCACACTCAAAATTCTCTTTTGTCCCATCTTCCTTCATCTTGCTTCTATCAAGAAATACAGTGGAACCTGTTATTGAACTTAATTCATACTGGAAGGCTGTTCAAGAAGCGATTTGTTCAAGAACTAAATCTTTTTCCACCCATTAGAACTCCTATAAATTAATTCGTTCCAGACCCCCAAATGATTCTGTTTTAACATTTCTTATATACAGAACATATCCTAATGTACTGTTTACACTATAAGCAAACTCTTCTTTTCTTAAATTTATCGAACCACTCCCTAAACAAATCACTTTCAGCACTCTTTCCAGGGGTATCTTTCAGGAAGTCAGCAAGCAGCACCTTCGCTTATTCACATATCACTGCTTCCGAAATGCTGTCACTGAAATGCTTCCAAAATGCTGTCACTGAAATGCTATCTACAGCTAACTGGTTTTTGTTTATTCAAATCAACTACAGCTTTTCTACGTTTCAATTGCCTGTGATCATTGTTTTTTTCATACCCTTAGCAACTTTAGCACTCTTGATGGTCTCTTCATGTGTTTTGTGTGTTTTTCAATATTTTTATTGATTTCAGAGAGGAAGGGAGAGGGAGAGATAGAAACATCAATGATGAGAAAGAATTATTGATTGGCTGCCTGGCTGCCTCCTACATACCTACTCTGGAGATCAAGCCTGCAAACGAGGCATATGCCCTGACCTGGAATTGAACTGCCACCTCCTGGTTCATAGGTCAACGTTCAACCTCTGAACCACGCCAGCCAGGCTATGTCTTTTATTTTTTTTTTTAATATGGTTTTATTGATTGGAACCAATATGGCAGCATAGGTAAAACACCTGTACTTGCTACCTCCCAAAACCACATCAAAATTATAACTAAAATACAGAACCATCATTCAGAATCACCTGAAATCTGGCTGAATGGAAGTCCTACAACTAGAGAAGTAAAGAAGAAAGCACATTAAAACTGGTAGAAGGGGCGGAGGCGCAGAACAGGTCCAACACCCACGTGTGCCATTTTTTTAATCAGGTGGGATATCTCAGCTGCAGAGGCCCCCTGTGAGGAGCAAGGGGTCCCAGCCCCACAACAGACTCCCATCCCAGAGTTCCAGAGCTGGGAAGAGAAGTCCCCCATAACTTCAGGTGGTAAAAACCAACTGGGGATTGTGGACTGTCTGGCATCGAGGCAGAAACTGGGGGGGGAATGACGGGACGGGACGACTTTCTCCCAAACAAGGGTGCCCACAGGGGTCATTGTTCCTTGGCTGAGATCTCCCTCCCCAATCACAGAGCTGACTTGCAGCCATATCTGAGTTTCTATCAGCATGGCCCACACTGTTCACTCTGCCCTGGCGATTCCCCGAGACCCTGCCCATCCAATTTGTAGCCCTACTATTTGCAGTGGCTTTTCCATATGAATGGCCTGTCCTGGCTCAGGCTTCAGACTTTGCTAAAATCTCTTTAAGCAACAGCTGGAGCCAATGTGCCTCAAACCTATCAATATAAAAAGTCCAAGACCCAGCACTAGCACCAGCCTGCCTTGCTTCACACCTTGCCTTGCCCGGGCACTTCCAAGCCCAATACAAGTAGCAGCCATCTGCAGATCTCAATGTAGCTCCTGCCGGGTGGCCTCAGGCAATGGCTGATTTTGCACCTCTCAGGAGGCCCCAGAGTCAGTGCACCCGGTGGACAACTTGAGACCATACAAGATTACAACTCTACACATCCACAAACAACACACTCAAGGGCCAGGTTCAGTGAGCACCAAAGCCCCACTGAAACAAGTCCTGCTCCAAAGGGGTGTTTCCTGCACAGCTGTTCTTCCACTATAGACACAGCTGGTCCTCACAGCCAATTGGCCTAGAGGTCAATTCTTCCCAGTGATGCCAACAGCAATCAAGGCTCAACTACAACAAGACTGTGCACACAGCCCACACAGGGATGTACACCTAGAGGTAACTGGGGAGACTAAGCCACTGGGCCCTACAGGACACCTACTACAAAAGGCCACTTTACCAATTCCAGGAGATTTAAAAGCTCTACCTAATACATAGAAACAAACACAGGGAAGCAGCCAAAATGAGGAGGCAAAGAAACATGTCACTAATGAAAAGAAATGGAAGCAGGCAAACTACTGGATATAGAGTTCAAAACAATGGCTATTAAGGTTACTCAAGAATTTTAAGGAGAGCTTTAAGGGAATTAATGAGAGCATTAAAGGACTTAGTAAGACTTTCAAGGATCTTAGGGAGAATTTCAAAGACATGAAAAAGGATCAGTCAGAAATTAAGCATAAACTAACTAAAATAAAGAATAATTTACAGCCCTAGCTGGTTTGGTTCGGTGGATAGAGCATTGGCCTGTGGACTTAAGGGTCCTGGGTTCAATTCTGGTCAAAAGCACATGCCCAGGTTTCAGGTTCGATCCCCTGTAGGGAGAGTGCAGGAAACAGCCAATCAATGGTTCTCTCTCATCACTGATGTTTCTCTCTCTCTCCCCCTTCCTCTCTGAAATCAACAAAAAAATATATATGTTTTAAAGAATTTACAGGGATTCAACATTAGGATTCTGAGAAACAAATCTACGATTTGGAATATGAGGAGGCAAAAAAGACCAATCAGAAAAGCAAAAAGAACCCAAAAATATGAAGATAGTTTAAGGAACCTCTGGGACAACTTCAAGCATACCAACATTTGCATCACAGGGGTGCCAGAAGGAGAAGAGAAAAAGCAAGATACTAAAAACCTATTTGAAGAAATAATGACAGAACACTTCCCCTACCTGGTGAAAGAAATAGACTTACACGTTCAGGAAGCGCAGAGAGTACTAAACAAGAGGAACCCCAAAAGGACCACACCAAGATACATCATAATTAAAATGCCAAGGGTTCAAGACAAAGAGAGAATCTTTTTTTTTTTTTTTAATATATTTTATTGATTTTTTTACAGAGAGGAAGGTAGAGGGATAGAGAGTCAGAAACATTGATCAGCTGCCTCCTGCACACCTCCTACTGGGGATGTGCCTGCAACCAAGGTACATGCCCTTGACCAGAATCAAACCTGGGACCTTTCAGTCTGCAGGCTGATGCTCTATCCACTGAGCCAAACCGGCTAGGGCAAAGAGAGAATCTTAAAAGCAGCAAGAGAAAAACAGTTAGTTACCTACAAGGGAGCGTCCATATGACCGTCAGCTGATTTCTCAACAGAAACTTTGCAAGCCAGAGGGAGTGGCAAGAAATACATAAAGTGATGAATAGCAAGGATTTACAACCAAGATTATTCTACCCAGCAAAGCTATCATTTAGAATTGAAGGTCAGATAAAAAGCTTCACAGATAAGAAAAAGCTAAAGGAGTTCATCAGCACCAAACCAGTGGTACATGAAATGTTGAAGGGTATTCTTCAAGAAAAGGAAGAACAAAAATATGAACAATAAAATGGCAAAATAAATACATGTCTATCAATAATTGAATGTAAAAATCAAAATAAACAAAGAAATCTGATGAACAGAATAAACTGATGAATAAAATAGAATGAGAAGCATGGAAACATGGGACAGGCTGACAAATCTAGCAGCAGAGAGGGTGGGATGAGAGGGGGCAGGTGGGAAGAGATTAACCAAGGACCTCATATGCATTACCTGTGAACACAGACAATAGGGGTGGGGTGGGAACTGGGTGGAGGGGGGCATTGGATGGGGAGGGAAGAGGGACATCTATAATAATCTATACTAATAAAAGGGTAATAAGCTAATTAGACTGGGAGACCTTCTGGGAGGCCTTCCGGAAATCCTTCTGGACCAAGCCATGGTGGCGGGGCTGAGGCCAGAGGAAGTTAGGGGCGAGCAGGCCAGCGGCAGGGGGGGAGTTGGGGGCGAGCAGGCCAGCAGGCGAGTGGTTAGGAGCCAGTAGTCCCAGATTGTGAAAGGGATGCCAATGTGGGATTGGGCCTAAACCAGCAGCCAGACATCCCCCGAGGGGTCCCAGATTGGAGAGGGTGCAGACGGGCTAAGGGACAAACCACCCCCTGCCCCCGGCACGAATTTCATGCACTGGGCCACTAGTATCAACAATAAAGGTTTATTTTTTTTAAAAAATTCTAAACATATATACGTGTGTGTGTGTGTGTATTTATTAATTTTGAGAGAAAAATGGAAGCATTGATGAGCAACAAACATCGACCATTTGCCTCCTGCATACCCCCCCTACCTGAGAGTAAGCCCACACCCATGCATGTGCCCTGATCAGGAATTGAATCAGTGACCTCCTGGTACACAGGTTGACACTCAACCGTGAAGCCCCACGGGCCAGGCTCTTTATGTTTTAAAATTGAGCTAATAGTACATTTCACCAGCAACAAAAGAAATAACACACACAAACAAAAAATATCCACAGCACAATTTCCTGAGATGTTAACAATGCGAGGCTTTGTGGCCTGAGAGATGCTTTTTGTCATGCTGATGTATCAGCATGAAAGGCTTGTCAGGTAGAGAACCAACAAAACCAAGACATTTTTCGGTGAATAACTTGGTCGAGAACTGAATTGTTTAAGATGGGAGACATTCGGGAACTGAAGTTTGACTGTACTAGCATTTCATTACAAACACTATTGGGCCAATGTTATCTGTGGAAACATGATTGTGTTTTTTATAAGCTCTGAGAATATTCCATAGTGTACATTATCATTTAATAACATACTGCCTAAAATTGTTCTAAATAAGTTCTCAATTAACAAAACTTCAGTCAGACTGACCTCTTCAAACTAAGAACTATAGACTTCATCTTTGAACTGTTTTTAATACCAGGTATTGTTTTTGCTTAACACTTTTTCTCTGAAGAATATTTTAACTAGAAAAGAGCAGGGAAAGAGCAACATTGGAAAGTATCGGTTAAAAAACATCACTCTGAGTGCTGCCATTTTCATAACATTTTTACTCATATTATCTGGCCTCACCTTGATGAGAAAATCATCTATGCTATTTATTTAAAATAGTGATTAGAAAATTAGCAGAAGATACATTATTTACATACCATGAAATTCTGCTGTAGAGGAGACCAAGAGTACATTATGGGTACTGAGGCAACTGCATTCAGAGTCTTTAATGGGATGACTTGTGTTGGAAAATCCAAGTCACTGGTCACCGAACACTAGAACAGAAAAAATAAAATGACTCATAAGAATAAGACAACCTGAAGCTATAGCAATCATATTATAAAGGGATGCTACCATTTCACATAATTTTAAAAAGAAATTTTAAATTTTTTAAGTTACTGTCTTTACCTAAGACAGTAAAGTTCATAAAAACCAAGAAGGATTCTCTCCTTCTCTTTTACTTAGGGTGTAGGGAAAAAAGCTTCACATTTTACAAATTTTTAAAGCCCTCCACCCCTTCAGATACTTACCGATCAAAAATTGTATTTATATTAGTTTTCTATTAACTGCTCAAAATTTCTTCCACACCTCAACCACATGGAATAATAATATAGATACCAAATATGCCACTTAAATCTTACTTAAGAATATAGAAACTTGTTAACCTCTTATCTTTATCTTCCCTTTTAAAAAGCACAGGTGTCATTTGCTGAATTATCAGGTGATACACAAACATTAAAGGGTACTAGATCTGAGTTTCAATCACAACTAAATGGATTCATATCAACTCTGCAAAGTATAATCTCTAAACTAATAATAATAATAGCTATGTTATTAACTTCGTATGTGCTAGGCACTATATTACACACATTACATGTCTGATCAAATTTAGTCCTCATTACAATATTGTAAGATGCGGACTGTCCTTAATCTTCATTTTACAGGTGAGAAAAGGAAGGTAAAGAAAGGATAAATAACTGGCTCAAAGTCACACAGATAGGGCTAGAATTTAAACCCAGAAAGTCTGACTCTGGAGCCCCTGCACATATTGCCATGATACCAAATATCTATAATAGTTAAGTGCCAATATCCCTGAAATTGGTATTTCATCCAATCCACGATGATATCCATTTTAGTATCTTCTGTATCACTAAGAAAATGTTCCAGTTAAATTATAATATAATGCTTTATCACAGCATTTCTAAAGTGCATGATTTTAGATGTTAAAATGTTAAAAAGTTTGCATCTTTGATTCTATGAAATGTGATAATAATCTATGCCCAACCACAGCACTTTCCATCCTAAGAAATCCAACTTTTCTTATAGAGTACACCTTTGTCTCCAGAGCCTTCTCAAAAATACTCTGGACACACATTCATATTCTATAATCAATAAAAAATAGAGCATGCCTTAGTGGATAGAGCGTCAGCCTAGGACTGAAAGGTCCCAGGAAGAACTGTGACAGTGATTAATCCATGAATTTGCTTTCCAAAAGGGCAAAGATAAAGATAATAATACTAGAAAGCTCATAGCTCCAATAAATAAGGTATGAACAGTTTACTAGTACTATAAAACCCGCAGTCTTTCCCGTTCCACTCTTTAGTCTCTGATACAATTCTTCATCCATCCGTCCAAATAATCCAATAATAACAGTAGTCAACATTTATTGAGCACGTACTATGTTGCAGGCACTGTGCTAAGTGCTTTATAGACATTATCTTAACCACTTTCATCTTAGCCTTTTATCTTCACAACTTCACAAATGAGGACACTGAGGTTCAGAGACGTTAAATAACTGGCTTAGTCAGAAAGGCAGTAAATTAACAAGTTAAAATGAAAGATTCCAGCACCCAAGAGCTTCATCACTGTTACAGCGTGCAGTGGGTGCTACACTGCCTCTCCTCCCCCAGCACCCTCCTCTTATTCCTATCACTACCAAGTCTCCCTTCCTTCCTAAGTAGGACTACTTAACCCAGTAACTTTGGGGCAAGTGTTATACACTGTCCAGTGAATTTAAGTACAGAATAATTTTCATTTCTTGCAAAACAATTAGTTTTTTATTTTTATTCTACACTTGGCAGGGATAATTGTGACTTTAATTCTGAAGATGAGCATCCTGAAAGCCTGGCGGGTGGGGGTGGGAAGAATGGAGGGGTGTTACAGGGGAGTGGTTGCCTCTCCAACTCTAACTTATTTGTCTGCTTTTACATCTAAATCCAAGACCACTCTGAAGGTTAGACAGACGAATATTCTATTCAACTACTAAGTGGGAGAGATGTTCATTGGCTCTGCTTCATCTATTTATGCTAGCCATGTAGAAAATGCTCTGGGTCTACTGAACGAGGTCAGCTAAGTTTTCCCATGAACAGAAAGAACTGAGAAAAGCACAGAAATAAGACAGCAAAGGCTAAGTATTCAGTACTACCTCCACACCTGTCATACTCCCATGAGCCATCATCTCAATACAATACAAGTCATAAGAGAGTCGCTCTGAGGGCAGAGCGGGGAAGGCAGTATGTGGCTTTACCTCTCTGTCTCACATTGATATCTCAGCACAGTGTCTCCAAAAAGAGTAAGCACTCAAAAAATGTTTCTGGAATGCACTTGCTGATTCTCCCTAATGGAGATTTCAACTTCGAATTTCTCTTTAAAGATAAGAGAGCATCTGTTTAGAAAACTAAAGGTCTATACCACCTTATCTACATAATATCTCCAGAAACCTATCCCATTCTTTAACTATCAACCTTAACTAATAACCATATTCCTTTCATTTATGAAATAATATTCAAATGCAAAAGCATTTGTTAGTTAAAAAACAAGTTTGGGAATTCTTATTTATTGACTTACAGGAAAGTTACTCAAAAATGCCACTTACTTATCAGTAACTATTTTTCTTTGAAAATGTATCATCCTTGACAGCTATATACTTAAGCCTCCTATCACTCAGAGTTCTCAAAAGGATTTTGACCTCATGAATCTCCACAGCATTTTACCTGATCAAGAGTCATGTGTCCTAGACTCAGGAGCTCACTAGGAGACCACCTATGTCAACAAATTGAATTCCCTAATTCTAGTTTCAACTTGAGGATCACACAAAGAAGTTATCAAAAATGATTCATCATCAATGATAAAGGAAGAGGAAAATACATTAATTATCAAGGATGCTACATTTTCAGAGAAACACAGCTTACTGGTAAGTAACCAGGTTCCTCTGAGGATGGATAGACTTACATCAACCAGCTGGTACAATAGGCGACTGTGTGGCTGGACCACTGGGAGCTGGAGAGGGAAGTCAAGCCAAAAATAGGAGTTGTAGGAGTACACAACCAAACTGAGACTCTTGGCAGAAGGCTGGTTCCAAGTAAAAACTGTGTTATGGAAAATCGTAGAGGGAAGAGCAGGTGAATGGCCTGCAGGGAAGGGAAAGAAATTAACACACCCTACTATGTGCCAAGCACTGTGCTAGAGACTTTACCAAGTTAACTTCTTTAAAACTCACCACTACCCTATGAGGTAGATGACTCCCCATCTTACAGTGAGACATCCCAAAGCACAATGGCCATAGCCATCCAGTCTCTGAACAATCTTTAACATCAGAAGGGTTAAGTTCGATTTCCAGGTAATAGGGGAAGAAATACAGTCAGTTAGCCAAGTTAAAAATATTCTTGGATACTGGTTGGTCCATTTGATTCACGCCAGATATACAATGAACTGTTGATATTGTCTAATATCTTTTAGCTTTTCCAAGTAAAACAATAAGAAATCACCTCACATCTAAGGTGCAGGAAAGAACAGGTCAGGAGGAAGCATCAGCTGCCATCCAACTCTAGAGAAAAACTGAGCATGGTTTCTGAAATTATCCATTTTCTTCACGATTAGAGTGAAGATAACACACCCACATTTGAAATTCGCTAGCCCTTGTGGTGAAATGCTAGTGTATGGAACTTAATTTCAGACTGCTTTACATGAAATAAGTGCTTTAGGAAAAACTATAATGAGGTAAATATCAAGTTTGGATAAAGTTAAGAGAGGCTCGGTAGTAAGTGATTCATAACCAGGTTAGGAGGGTGATTAGGAGAAGATGAATCATGGAGATGACTGGCTCCAGCAGGAGAGTGTCAGAAATAAAAATGCAAAGAAAAAATCCTGATTGACACGGATCTATTTAATACAAAAAACTAATTAAAAGCTGTTGGAGCTAAGGAATTAAGGAGTGGTTCACTCCAGCCTGTAAATTATTTCTATTTTGTTATTAAATATTTGTGTTGCAGAGCCATCTGGCTGGGGAGACAACCTCTACCCTGCAGCATAAGACTCTTGCCCCCGAGTTCACATAAGCATGACAGATGTCCTATAAGTGTCAGTTCTTACACTTCTGGGGGGTGAGAGGGGAAGCCATATGTAGCATTTCACATAGAACACATAACATTTGGAATACAAACTGGGGAAGTTTAGACACTTAAAGCTCTTCTCTGCATCCTAACTGCAGACACCTGATCCTGAATGAAAGAGATCATAAATATATACACCTAGTGAATATATTAACTGTTAAAACCCAATGGAATCTGGGTCTGAAGGAGGCTACTGGGGTAAATCACCTCCTCATAATCTGCAGTTTTGTTAAAATACTGGAGATCAGAAACAGAACAATAGTCACAGGACGTAAGTTGATAAAAATACAAAAATACTCAACAAAAAACATGAAGTAACAGAGCCATGTTTATCCATTACATGCAAACTCAAATACCTAACCCAGTAACAGTCCTGTGAGTAGAAAATAAGACCATTTCCCTCGTGGAAAAACAAACAAGAAACCAACAGAGACTAAGAAACAATACAAAGAGTATTATACAAGTCCTTGGTTTCCACAAGCTGTGGCAACACAATCCCTGTGAAGTCTTGCTTCCATGAGTGAGCATGGGATTGAACACTATAGAGCAGTAGAGGCCCCAGTTAAAGAGAAGCAAGATTGTCAGCCAGCCAGAGTCCCATGGGAAAAAGCACCAAGTCCTTACTCAAGTGGTAAACCTGCTCAGGTGACCACCAATCAGGATGCAATTTGTAAAACAGATTTATAACTGCTCTATAATCACTCACTGGTTATTCAGTAAATAGTGTTGAAACAACTATAAAGCTAAATAGAAAAAATATTTTAAATCAAATCCCCTCTCACTATGCCAAAGGAAATTCCTGATGGGTTAATGATAATAAAATGTAAAAATGAAAACAAAACTAAAAATATAGACAGATAATTTATAATTTTGAAGTGGAAAAAAGATGTTCTAAGCCTTTAAGAAAGAAAGAAATCAAAAGAAGAAATTCTAATTTAACTACATAAACATTTAAAACTTCTGCATAACCAAATTATACCAGAGATAAAATCAAAACACGGGGAGGGGAGGGCCTACAAAACAGATGATTAAACACTATTATTTATAAAATATAAGAAGTCCTTAAAATCTTAAGAAAAATCCAACCTGATTTCAAAAGATCCAAGACCATAATACTGTAGGCCAATTCATAAAAGAAACATAAACAACAGATACTCAACCACACTGAGGAATCAAATAAAGGCAAAGGAACAAACTGTAATAACTTTTTAGCTATTACACTGACAAATATTTAAAAGATGATAACATCTGATGTTGGGAACATAAACAGACACTTCCATAAATGGCTGGTAAGAATGTAAAGGTGAAACCTTTGGGGGCAATTTGGTAATCTCTATTGAAATTTTAAATATGCATATTCTCTTGACCTACTTATTCTATTTCTAGGAACTTTTCCTACAAAATTAATCAAAAGATCTAAAGATGCATATGAAGGATATTCACTGAAACACTAACTACAAAAGTAAAATACAAAAACTAAATGCCCATCAATTAAGAATAGGGCAATTAATTATGGTTTATCCATAGTATCCAACACTAAGCATCTTAAAGAGACTGAAGAATGGACAGGGGCTGTAAAGTGATGGCCCCAAATGACAGGCACGTTTTATCTGGGAGTAACTTTTCAAAATAAAATATGTATTATCATTATTATTAACATGTTATCAGATACAGAAGAACTCAAAGAACGTAAGTCACAGGGATTGAACTACAGGGACTTTGCCTTATTTGACATATTTCTGTGTTATCTGAATTTTTACAGTTATCATTTTGCAATGACCTTTTAATTGGAAAGGTGAAAAACAAGAATTTAATTGACCCAACAGATAGTCACATTAGCTGGTATAAAACTGCCACACCAGTTACTAAGGTAGTTCATGAAATCTGCCAAACCTCCCAAAATGGTACAAGTGATATTCTTTTATAAAATCTAGTAAGAGAAAACAATTCTAAGGAGTGAACTTACTACATTATCAAGCTAAATTGTAACAGATTTCTAGGTCTAATAAAAGTTTCTTATTTCTTCAGAGCAATAAGCATTTTTTAACACTATAGTCTAGACAAGCATTTCTTTTGGTTTTGGCTTGTTCTGTTTGCCTTTAAAATACCTGACAAGCCCTAACCAGTTTGTTTCTCTCTCTTTCTATCCTTTTCCCTTCCTCTCTGAAATCAATAAAAATATATATATTTTTTAAAATACCTAACAAAATTTCGTTTTGCATTTTGGAAAAAGACAATCTTTGTAATAGCCAATTTACCAGTAATTTTTAAACACAAATTACATATACAGATTCTAGGAGAAAAACAAAATTAAGTGCAACTTATGCTTGTGTATTAGTTGCACAAAATAAACCAGACATTTTTAAGGGTCCACTCTTTAAACTTAAGATATCTAATCTTAAATTTAAAATATAAACTCAAACATTATAAGTGACCTTCCTTTTTTGTTAAAAGACCCTTTGAAAAAGCATAAAATGCTTTTAATAGATTAGTTTCCTTTCAAAAGAAAAGGAACACCTCCTTAATGGTCATTTAAGAATGCTCCCTCTATTTCAGCCATAAGAAAGCCAGAAAGTAAGCAAAGGCTGCATGATTCCAAAAGCTACATGGAAGGATCAGCAGAGTTAACAAGAAAATTCTCCAAATAAATACCAACAAATGGTAAGAGAAGCAAACAGTAACAGAAAGCAACCTAGAAACTAGTTCCTGGTTGACACGTATGTTCGGACTGAAAGTCAAAGCAGACACTTGGGAGAGCCATCCGTTTATTTCTAAGACATAAGAAAAGTGACCTCACTCCTTCCCATATCTGCTCAAAGGACTCGACTCTAGACCTATTGGTCCCGTAATCCTGCAATTTACAAAGGAAAGAAAGCATGTTAGTGTGTTCAAAGTTAAGACTGTATTTAAGTATTATACATTGCGTACACTAACATATTATTTTTTCTTTGTAAATAGCAACTAAATTTATTTACAATTAACCTAGGACAGTGCATTACCAAGTTAATAAATAATGCCATCAGCTCTGACCCGCACAAAAGAGTTTCAGGTTCGATACCCAGTCAAGGACACATACCTGGGTTACAGGTTCAATCCGTGGCCCTGGTGGGGGCTGTGCAGGAGACAACTGATCACTGTATCTCTCACACTGATGTCTCTCTGTCTCTCTCCCCACCATCCCTCCCTTTCACCCTCTCTTAAAAAAAAAAAAAGGAAAATATCCTCGGGTGAGGATTAACCAAAACAAAGTTTTTCTTCCCCTTCAACAAAATTAAGTCCAAATTGCAAACATGAAAGAACTTACACTTTCTATGCTATTTTGATAGAAGTCTCTCAAAAAAAAAAATTACAAAAATCAAATGATAGGTGATGAATTTAAAATCATTTCAGCCCAGCCTGTGTTGCACAGTGGTTAAGCACCAACCTATGAACGAGGAGATCACAGTTCCTTCCCTGGTCAGGGCACATGCCTGGTTTTCAGACTAGATTCCCAGTGGGGAACATGCCAATCAATGATTCTCTCACATTACTGATGTTTCTATCTCTCTCTCCCCCCTCCCTTCTTCTCTGAAATAAATAAAAATATATTCTTTAAATCATTTCAGATATTACTAGGAAGAGCAAACCTGTATGTATTGAAAAGTAAAGACACTTTATTCTTCACGAATATGAGGACTAGGAGGCCTTTCTGGTGCTGCTTGTATATCAAGCATTTTGAAGAAGCCCTATGTTTCAACATACATAAAAAATTCTCACTCTTTTCATTAGTAAACAAGACACAGAATCCTCCTAGAATATATAAAAATGCGTATTGGAAGGATTTTTAAAATTGCAAAACCAATCATACCACTTGCCCAGAAGATAGACATCATCTGAGCAAGCATCTTTCAGTCATAATCTGTATAGGTAATAAAAGCTTGATATAAAGAATCAATGAAGAGGAAAGTGCCTTGTACTTTTAAGCAAGAAATGGACAAAAAGAAATGCTCTAGTAAGAACTACAAGATTAATTCTTAAGCCAGCTTCTTCATGGAAACTGGAAAAACACACACACTGAAGAATATAACTACCACTAGAGATCAGGTGCACGAAATTCGTGCACGGGGGTGTGTGTCCCTCAGCCCAGCCTGAACCCTCTCCAATCTGGGACCCCTCGAGGGATGTTCGACTCACAATCCAGGATTGCTGGCTCCCAACTGCTCGCCTGCATGCCTTCCTGATTGCCCCTAACCACTTCTGCCTGCCAGCCTGATCACCCCTAACCAATCCCCTGCCAGCCTGATTGATGCCTAACTGCTTCCCTGCCAACCTGTTTCCCCCTAACTGCCCTCCCCTGCAGACCTGGTCATCCCTAACTGCCCTCCCCTGCAAGCCTGGTCACCCCTAACTGCCCTCCCCTGCAGGCCTGGTCCCCCCCCAACTGCTCTCCCCTGCAGGCCTGGGCCTCCCCCAACTGCCCTTACCTGCAGGCCCAGTTATCCTCAACTTCCCTCCTCTGCCAGCCTGGTCACCCCTAACTGCCCTCCCCTGCAGGCTTGATGGCCCCCAACTGCCCTTTCTTGCAGGCCTGGTCCCTCCCAACTGCCCTCCCCTGCTGGCCATCTTGTGGTGGCCATCTTGTGGCAGCCATCTTGTGTCCACATGGGGGCAGCCATCTTGTGTGTTGGAGTGATGGTCAATCTGCTTATTACTCTTTTATTAGATAGGATAATACAGACTTCAGGAGACAAAGGAGGAAAGTCACCTGGAAACAACGTTAAATGAACAGCCCCAGCCACACATTATGACACTAAAGCATACATCCCTTGGCTTGTAGGTAATGACATTTTTAAGGCCCTTAAAAAGATCAACCAAAGAACAAAGGAAATAAGTATAAAATACTTATTATAGTCTGTCTTCAAGGAGTCAAAATATTTTTTAATAGAAATACAAAAATAGACACATATCCTGTATTAAAATTCTACAGGTAATACCACCTAAGGTTCTGTAACCTCAACACCAAAAAACAGGTACCAAAAAGTATCTTAAAAGCACATCAAGAAAACAATATACTACAGATGGGTCTCTAGGTTCAATTGCAGAGTTGCCTGATCTGAAGTCAGCATCTACAGCAGTCACTTCATTAGATCAGAAAGTAAACTTGCCAAACTTTTACTACAATAGCCTCAATAAAATCAGTCACTTTACTAATAAAACTGAAAGTATCTACCAGTACAAAGAGAAGAAAGTAGAAGGCACATAAAATAACTGTAAATTGTCATTAGATCATCATCATGCTGCAAAGAATTTAAACTGAAGACAGGATTACAAAGGATCAGCTTTATAAAGATGAGCAGTTGATTAAAACAATGTTACAAAAGCACTTTCAACCGGTAAAAGCCACAGCCCTAGATGTTTGGATCAACACTGCAGTCCAAAATCCCGCCAAGCCTACTCCTAAGAAAGTCTGCAAAGCAGGC
The DNA here is from genome assembly GCA_026230045.1 of Corynorhinus townsendii. NCBI lineage: Eukaryota > Metazoa > Chordata > Mammalia > Chiroptera > Vespertilionidae > Corynorhinus > Corynorhinus townsendii. The sequence goes on from JAPDVU010000004.1 coordinate 137,965,550, forward strand.
TAATTTCTTTTTTAACCTGTTTCTAACCTACTTCAGACTCCAACTTTTAGAGCATATAAAAGAAATCATTATGTAGCTGGAAAGGCTCAAACTTAAAAAAAAAAAAAAAAAAGATAACGGTTATGTCCTCATCTGAAAAGATGATTAAATTCTTTACAGCCCTTAAGATTTTATTTATTGTGATAACACCAAAAAGCTTATCACAAATTATATAAACCTTCAGTTTCCAAAAGTCAGGGGTGATGGTTTGAAAGTGGGTGCCGATGGGAGGAATAAAAGATCATCATTTAAAGCAGATCAATTATCAAGAGCAGCTAGAACACCAGCACCTGGCCAGGCCAGAGTTCCATGCAACAGAAATTGAATTCCTGAGGCTGGGATTACTTCCCTCCTTTTCCCTTCCTATTTTGTGGAAATTGTATTCCTCAATGGGCATGGGGTACTAAGTTTAGAAAACAATTTTTTTTTTAATGTTAAGTTTCTTCTCACAATTTCTCACATAAACTCACAATATCATTACATGCAATGTTGTTTATCTCCATTTGATAAATTTCAAATAAATTTTCAATTAGTAAATATTCACTTAAATATATTGTATTCGTAAATTTAACACCAAAAATTATATTATGAGCAACTGAAGTTATACATAAATAATGGACTTCACTCATTTTTTAAAATGTTTTTATTGATTTTTTAGAGAGAAGTGAGAAGAATGGAGAGATAGAAGCATCGATGAGAGAAACATCATCGATTGGCTGCCTCCTACACACCCCCCTACTGGGGATCAAGCCCAGAATCTGGGCATGTACACTGACTGGGAATCGAAGCCTGACCTCCTGGTTCACAAGTTGATGAACCACATCAGCCAGATTTTACCAATTTTTTAAAGTGTCTGAGCAAAGTGTACTCTTCTGGGGCCACATCAGATCATTAGAGCAAGCAAAATGACTTAGCTCTTCTAAGGCTCAGTTTCCCTCATCTGGGGAAGAAAGAAGGCATAATACAACCATCATGAAGATTAAATGAAATAACATGTGCACAGTACCTTGTATAGTACCAGAGATCATTATTGCGGATAACTTTTATTGTTAATGTTAAGTGGGCTTATGATAGCATTTTGAGATTTGTAGTGGGTGGCACAAGTAAGTATTACATGTGTTTCTACTTTATTTCTCCAAATGTGTAAGATTTATTCTTCCAGGGAGGAAAAAAATTAGGATTACTTCACCTCAAAATTTCCAAAAGGTCATCAGACAAAACTTTCACAAGTATTACTTAGAAACCCCTCAAGAACGGTATGACTGGCACAGAAAAAAATCCCTTTTACCCTTCGTACATTAATAAGTCATCACCTCCAACATGTACAGGCCCTGACCTGTCCCAGATGGTGAAAGGGTTAGTAGCATATCATACATATTCAGACAACTACAGGTCAGAGCTTTAAAGAGTAGCCACCTGACAAAATGCATAGATGGCCAAGAACCATCCCAAGTCAGGTGTCACCACTGAGACTACCACACCATCAGAGATCGTGTCTATAGTACACACTGGGCTGCTGTGACATTGCCGACAAGTTTTCGAAGCCAGTGTGTCATATTCACGGGTCTCATACAATAGCCAAGTAGTACTTGATTATCACAATATTATATTTAAAATGGTTACTCATTGCCCTGGCTGGTATGGTTCAGTTGGTTGAGCTCATCCCATGCACCAAACGATCACAGGTTCAATTACCAGTCAGGGAACATGCCCAGATTGCGGGCTTGATTCCCAGTAGGGGGCATGCAGGAAGCAGCTGATCGATGGTTCTCTTTATCCATTCCTCTAAAATCAATTTTTTAAAAATGGCTACTCATTGAAACATACTTTAGAACAAATTTCATTGTTTAGATCAGCGTTTTTCAACCTTTTTCATCTCACAGTACACATAAATTACTAAAATTCCATGCCACACCAAGAAATACATTTTTGCAAATCTAAAAAAAAAAGTATATTTTTGATTCATTCACACCAGATGGCTATTGTTGTGTTAACTGTTGTCATTTTTTTATATGACAATCTAAGGGAAAAGAGGACAGTGCCTCTGACTGTTCAGGTATTGCTGGTCCTAAAAATTCTTGCGGCACACTAGTTGAAAACCAGTGTTAGATTGATGCTCAGGTAAACAATCATCTACTACGTGGGGTAATCTAAGTTCCAAATCACTTTCTTCCCTCTTTCTGCTTGAGGTCCATTCAGATAGCATTCCATATCGTACGAGTCTTCCTATATAAAACAGGTTCTTAAACAGAAATGCTTTAACAAAAACCCAACTGATTGGTTCTATACTATTTAAGCTTCTGCATTTTCTTTCACCTTATTATTGCTTGTTTTCCTGTTACTGAATCATAAAATCTACCACAGATTTATTACCTTCCTTTAAAAATAGGATTTCTTGCAGTAATTAACGTTTCCTTCATTCAGAAATGCTATCTATAGAAAATGAAATTCCAAGTTCTCAACACTGAATTTAAAATTCTTATTAGAAAGAGCCTTAGAATTCAAACAAAATGTAAAAAAACTTTCTTAGTCTATGAATATGAACGAAAAGGAGTCATTTCTTACAGCATGGCTAATTCATATTAATGAGGGGGAAAAAGACAACTGAGTCAGAAAGCCTTGCTCTAAATAGTGATCTGACGAGGACATTAAAGAGTATTTAAAAGATTTTTTAATCAATAGTTTTATAAAAATCTATAAATCTCTGTAATAACAATGAAAGCATATCAAGCACTAGAACTCTGTTACAGATATTAGTGTTACCTAAGGCAGCTATTAACAGTTACATATGAAAAAGAAATGGCAATAAAAAGTCAGACATCCTGAAGTCAGTGACTTCCTCTCAATAACCAACCAACATTTCAACAGCAAAACCAGAATGCACTGAAATTACTGCAGCGCGTGAGTTAACCAACCTCCCTGGTCCCGCGCAATGAGCTCACAGAAGTCAGGATGTGAACAGGCTGTATCCTTCGCTGTTTCCATTCTTGGTTTAGGATTTCCGTTCTTTCCAAAATTTTCTGACGATTGGAACTAAACATACTCTTTAAAAAAAATGAAAGGAGAAAAAAAATTATTCATTGTTAGAACATTTGTATATCTCTATTATGGGTTAAAATCTAGTGACTTCTCAAAAATATCAGAAACATTCCCTCTACTGCGCATAGATTTTACAATAAACTGTGGTTTCCCAAATTTAAATAATACAGAAACACCACACCTATTATTTTATTATGAATGGGAGGGGAACAGGAAATTGTTTCCATCCTTTGTTAACTTTGTTTTAAATTTTAAAAATCACAATGACTTTAGAAACATAAAATCACGAAACCCTGTATATTTGGATCCCAAGACTACAGGTGCAATGGAAAGGTATAAAAAAAGATAGTGAATTCCAAGTAGGCTGAAAATCTTTCCATTACCACTACTATGTATGGTACAACTTTATGTTAAGACAGATAAAGGACCTGAACTTCCAAGTCTTCATTTATCTAATGTAAATATAGCCTTGGCTGAAAATGAACCCTTTCAAATTAAAACTTATCTTCAGGGAGAAAAAAAGCTATCTTCATTTATACATGCATTTTCACAAAAGGCAAAGAGATACCTTCACTTCATCGGCTCGCCTGAATCTCTTGAGCTGTCGCAGTCTCATGTACTCTGATTTCACGCGCTTTCGCCAACAAACTGGTCCCTTCTCAGACTTCTTCCCAGTCTGGCCCATGATTATTCTAAAAGCAATGGTTTCATATTAAAATCACTAATCTAACCAGCCTGAATACAATCACTTGTGTTTAAATCCCCAGCAAACTAACAATAACCAAAAGAAAAAATACATAATTACACTGTTGACATTTGCAGAAGGGTTTTCATTTGATCTGTATGGTTAAATCCTTAAAACATTTCATTCAAAGTACTATAAAGTTTTACTTAATAAAACTTTTAAAAGGTATTTTTATTTACAAACTCCTAGAGAGCCGCCGTCTCATAGAAATGTGATCCCTTACCAAGAACTAAGTATACTATATACCAAGCTAGTTTTTTGTTTTTTAAATATTTTTATTTATTTTAGAGAGTCAAGAGGGAGAGAGGGATAGAAACATCAATGAGAAAGAAAGATTCATCGATAAGCTGCTTCCTGCACACCCCCCACTGGGATTCAAGCCAGCAACCTAGGCATGCGCCCTGACTGGGAATCAAACCATGATCTCCTGGTTCATAGATTGATGCTCAACCACTGAACCACACCGGAGAGGCCAAACAAGTTTTTAATCTACAAGATCTACGCAGTAAAGCAAAAAAAGAAGAATGTACCTTGAGTTTTCATCAGTACATTACTAGCAAAATTGAATATAATTGAAAATGACAAATCTGAAAAAGTAAAATTTACATACATTAAAAGTAAAAACAGTACAATACACAATAAATGTACAAATTAAAGTATTATCCTACACACTTTTACACCAGGCCCACCTTAACCACTGTGCTAAAAGTCTGGATTGTTGCCTCTTGTGCCACCTTTGTTCAAAAGAGGGGTTTCTCTGCCAGTAAAAGAAAAAAGGAATGTGGCAAATGCAAAGTAAATCCTCCTGCCTTATCTTCAGTTGCAGACTCTCGGAGTTAATCACGTTCAATTGTGGGGACAACCTATGGTTCACCAAATGTCTTATTCATACTACAGAGTCCCCACCTTGAGTCTAAATAAGTGTCCTCTTCTGGAACATTTTCTTCTCAAACTATTAAAACCATACCTGTATCTTCAAAAGATTAGAACAATTCTCTGTCAGATGGTGCAAAGGTGCCATGTTAAGGAGTTTTGCTTTAATTTCTCTTAGAGTGGTGGAAAGCCACTTAGTGTTTTAAGTAAAAAAGGAGGGGAGGTTTCCAACTTGAAAAGGCCAGCTGACTGCAGAGCAGAAGCAGGAGGGGAGGTGGGGAGAACAGAGCGCAAGGTTTAAGGCCAAGTTCCAAACAAGAGCAGCTCTAATACCACACTGGTGATGGGAGAGAAAAGGAATTCAAGTTACTCACAAGAAAACCTGGTAATGATTTAAATGTGGGAGAAGACAATTTTCTGGCTTGAATAATTGAGTAGGGTTTCATTTACCTACTTGTTTACATAAAACCCTCTGGCACAAATAAAATTGTCTAAGAAGACAAGATTTAAAGAAAAAGCCCAGCCTTTCACTGCTGATAGTGCTCGCAAACATGGTGAACGTTCCTAAAACCCGCCGAACTTTCTGTAAGAAGTGTGGCAAGCATCAACCCCATAAAGTAACACAGTACAAGAAGGGCAAGGATTCTCTGTATGCGCAGGGAAAGCGGCATTATGACAGGAAGCAAAGTGGCTATGGTGGGCAGATTAAGCCTATTTTCCGAAAAAAGGCTAAAACTACAAAGAAGATTGTGCTGAGGCTTGAATGCGTTGAGCCTAACTGCAGATCTAAGAGAATGCTGGCTACTAAGAGATGCAAGCATTTTGAACTGGGAGGAGATAAGAAGAGAAAGGGTCAAGTGATCCAGTTCTAGAGCGTCATAGTTTTATTATATGACAATAAAATCTTGATATGTTCACTTCAAAAAATAAAAAATAAAATAAATAAAGAGCCCAGAGGTAAGAAGAGGTAGCTCTTGGTAAGAATATTCAACCACCAAACAATAACAAAGAATGCAAATTATTTAGAGCTGAGAGGGGGGCAAAGAAAGCATGTAATAAATGATGATTATGATCCAGGGGATGAATGTGCATATACAAAAATGAATGAAATACAGAACTTGTCCTTTTGGAGCTGATATCTTACCTAGGAAGGCCAAAAAAAAAGAAAAATCACAATATAAGATATGGACATGGGAGGGTGGGGATAAAGGGATGGAAGTGAGGGTGGGGATGGGGTGGATGGACTGGACTGCAGAGAGATGGCAGAAAATGTGACAACACCGCCCTAAAAATTGAGATGGATTTCACAGTCCAAAAAAGAATGAAAGGAACTCCAAGGTATGAGCAGACACACTGGAGATGAAGCTGTACAGGCAGAGCCCTGGCTGGCAAACCCTGCTAACAAAGGTGGACACCAAATTTGGTAAAGACTCCATATTACAAGGGATGAAAAAAATGAGAAGAATGAGAGATTTCAAAATTTGAGATAAAAACAGTTGAATGAGGTCACAGAGTTAGGAGTATTCCTTGTGAAAAGGTTAACAATGAAGCCTTCCTGGTGGGTTGCTAAAGTGGAACAATGATAACAGTCCTTAGAATAGAGAAGACTGAACTCAACTAGATGAGTTCAGAAGTCAGGAGGAAAGAAGAAAGCTAGGAAGACGGTGAAGTAGGGCAAAAAGACACCAAAGTGAAGAATAATTAGAGCCTCATTTGACACAGACAACAGGGGAGTGAGGGCATGAGTGTGTGCAGAGGGGGGGCGGGGGGGGGGGGGCAATGGGGCAATAGGGACACATATGTAATACCTTAATCAATAAAGAAAGAAAAAAATAACTTTGTGGGGCAATTGCTTTCAAATCTGCTCGTTAACAGGAGCTCAAGTAATTCTATGCAAATTACTTCAGACATTTAGCACTTCAAAGGCCTAGCACTAGAAAGAATAGATAAATGCTGTGATAAAAAAGGATGATATGTTGCTCATAAACTATTTCACAACTATTCCCATCTGCTGCCTTGACAAATTCTTGGTCCTAGGAGGGAGCACCCTGTACCTGATAAACCTATAACAGAAACACAGCATTTAGTTTTCACAGATGTGCAATGTGGGGATTATTGCAATTCTTTCTAAGCTGTCTTGGTAAATAGGTATCATTAATTAGTTGGCATTATGTACTGTTTCTGTACTAGAACCCTCCTTGTCTAACTAACATTCTGGAGAATACCATTGTTTCTACTATTAGTTACCACAAAGTATGTCACAACAAAACAGTCTCTCAGACCAAGTTTAACTGAGCTAAACAAGTTGCGAGATCAACAACAGAACATTTCAAAACTGAATCTGGAACCAACCTCTCCAGAAGAGGGCACATATGGATAAATTTCTACGTTCATAAATGTCACAAAGCTCTTCCAAACAAAGTGCATGAGTGGAGGTTTTAGTCTATAGGATGAGCTTGTAAATTAAGAGGAAATGAAGAAAATCAGAGTAATTTCATTTAGGGAATATAAGAACAAGACCTCTGAATTATGATCAAAGAAAGTGGTGGCCAACTGGTGGTCCGTGAGGTCTGAAAGGTTGGCGACCGCTGATCTAACAAATAAATCTAAATGTCCAGATGGTTCTTTGGAAATATAGGGATAAACAGGCAGATCCGTGACGAATAAAACCTAATGCACCATTATGAAGGCTGTTTTAAATAAAACAAACTCCCTCCCACTATCACAGCATTTATAACATTAAAATCACATTTTCATGTTTTTCACCCCCACACTTAAGTTCTTCAGTAGCAAGAACCATTATTGGCGCAGCTGGTATGGCTTGGTTGAGCATTTGTCCCATGCACCAAGAGGTCACCATACACCAAAAGGTCACCAGTTTGATGCCTGCCAGGGCACATGCCCAGGTTGCAGACTCGATTCCCAGGCAGGGGGGGGAGGGGGCATGCAGGAGGCAGCCGATGAATGACATTAATTACTCACATGCAGGTATCACCACAGACAAATGGAATTGGTAGAAAGTTCAAACATCAAACTCCATGCTTGGGCATTTTGGTTTCAGGACTCCGTTAGTTCATATGGGCTATATCTATCAATATATGGCATATTAGAAATTAAAAACTGATACATTTTTAAAACATCAACTTCATTTTTAAATAATGCAATTTGATGACCTGGCCGACCAGTGTGGCTCAGTTGGTTGAAGCATCATCCCATATACCGAAAGGTTGAGGGTTGATTCCAAGCCAGGGCACAAGTCAAGGTTGCAGGTTCCATCCCCAGTTGGGGCATACTTATGGAACAGCCAATCAATGTTTTCTTTCATATCGATGTTTCTCTATTTCTCTCTCTCTCTCTCTCTCTAATCAATAAGCACATCCTTGAGTGAGGATTTTTTAAAAATTATAAGCTTAAAAAGCAATGTAAGCCAAATTACATCCTATCCTATATAATAAAAGTCTAATATGCAAATTGTCCCCTCAAGCAGTCATTCAACCAAGAGACCAGGAGTGTGACTGCTCACTATGACGTGTGCTGACCACCAGGGGACAGCACAGAACATCGTGGGTGTCACAAGATGGCGCTGGCAGCAGGCAGCAGTGGAGTCGCTGCCAGCCCCGATGGGCCCCAACGAGAGTGGGACCGTGGCGGAATAGTGGAACAGGTGAGCAGGTGGCGCCAGGCCAAGGTGGGTATAAGCAGGGGTCTGATTGCCCCGTCGATAACCCCGCAGATGGCAACAGGTGGCAGGGGGTGGGGCTTCCGCCCAGCTCCCAGGCACTGAGGGAGCCGGGCAGGGGGCCCAGCCCTGATCGATCGCCCCCAGGCAGGCGGAATGGTGGGGCAGGTGAGGGGGTGGCGCCAGGCCAAGGCAGGATGCCAGGCAGGGCTGCAGGGCTGCGGGCATGAGCTGGGGCCCGATCTCCACAGGACACCCTGAGGGACCCCACCCGTGCATGAATTCATGCACTGGGCCTCTAGTGTTTATAAGTAACAGATTTTAAAAAACTATTTTCCTTTAAAGAAAAAAAATCAGTGTGTGGAATTGTTCTACATTTTATACAATTTCTTCAATATCTATCTTAATAGAAGACATCTGGATTCTCCTATCTGCTTTAGCATTCATCTGTTCCAATATGTTGTTTTGGTTAAAGAATATGAGAAAAATCTATTCTCAAACAGATAGATATTTAGCTAGAAATGGGAAGAGTATGTGAATAGCCTTTTGAGGTAATTATGGATCTATCTCATACTTTGATATGACACCAAAACTGTCCTGTGAAAAAGTGGCTAGTTGACCTTGCAACTGAACCTCATAGGTGTTGTTCCAAGACAACCACTACTTTTCTATAAGCCACTGTAGTTTCTTAAAAGATTAGCTGAGATGTTGAATCTGAAACTGTAGCAATAAACTTGTCCTACTCTGCTACACTCAAATTCATTGGCCTATTTACTTTAAATGCATGATTTTTTAACATCATCATTCCTCATTTAAAAAATACTGGTCCACTGAATTATGCCAATTTCCCAGGAGTAAACATATTTCAAAAAATGTATTTGTTAAACCCACTGATTTCATCAGACGTCTTTTAAGTCTTTATTGGGAAACTGTCAAACTCACAGTGACAGATACTACCCTTCACCCCTGACTATAAAAAGATCAACAATCATGGCCACTATTCCGACTCTCCTGCTGCCTAAAACCACCCCATCCTACCAACCAGCTTCCCATAGACTATCCTCATGAAAGAAAAATAACTAAAATCTTGTTCCAGGGACCTTTCACTTCCTAGTATGCCCATTTTATTTAAAAAGGAGGAAAATGACAAAAATATACAAGCTCACTACTGCTGGACCAAACATTCCACCCAAATGACTTGCCAAATGCTGGCAGAAGAAAATTCTGAAACTTCGGTATGAAGGGCTTGGAAAGACAGAAATAGAGATATTATCAACCAGTCAATAAGAATTTATGGAGCATTCAGAAAATGCTAAATCCTTTGAGAAACGCAACTGTGTAAGATACAACAGGTGACTTAAGTGCCTAAACTTTAGTGGGTCACTTGTACATGTGACAACAGACAAGAAAGTATTATGAACAGCATTTTGTTTTCAGGAAGTCTTTAGGAAACAAATGTACCAGTAACTAGTAACAAGGGAAAATAAGGAGAAAAAACAGAGATCATATTTGTAGCCCTGATTTAAATAGTGCTAAAAAGGCACAGGAAAATTACAGAAATGTGGCAATCTTAGCTGAATGACAGAAAACATTAAGTTATTACAGCAACAGTGAGTAGACTGCAGTCATGTATTTTCCACAAAAATAAGATCCCTTTCCTCCTCCTAGCAGAAGAGTAAACTAAATTCACAAGTTCACCAGACTACCAACTAGCATTCCCATGTTTATTTGGAATTTCTATCAGTTTTACAAAGACAAGTCTGAAAAAAGACATGGCCACATAAATTTACACCAACTAAGGAACTGATAGATCATAAATGTCTTTAAAGAATGTGCTTGAACAATATATAAAACAGATTAACTAAACTTGCATCTAGAGGTTAAAGTTTTCTTTGAAAACTATGCTAATCTATTTTATAAACTAAATCCTCCCATTTTGTTGGGTATGTACTCAATTTACTGAGACATTGTTAGAAGAGAAATGGAACAAAAACTTATGAACCAAAAGAAATGAAAACTATGATATACAACTCATTATAATCCAAGGATGAGCCATGCGACACAAATGATTACTTCAGCACTCCACTTGACACAACAGAATGAAAAGGTAGGTCTTATGCCAGATAGTCTTCCTTCTAGAAAGTCTTTTTTAAATCTTATACCTCAAATAAGCCAACATCTAACACAAATTTAACCTACATTAAACAAAATTTTAAGAGAAACTCAATTTAGGTATATACAAAGAATATGCCCACCATTCCAGCTAATTAGTATATGTGTATGTCTAAGTGAGCATGAGCTAGATAACAGGAATCTGCTGTTTCCACAATCTGCTCTGCATGTCTTTCACTGTACTTAGCAACTCGAAGCTATTCTAGTGCTAAAAGATAAGTATTTTTCATATAGGAATGGCCTCTGAGTTCAAACCAACAACTGTGCTCAACAGAACAGTGATCTGTTCTCATACTGATAGAGTAGGCAGACATGAGCAGAGCAGGAGCGATAGGTCAGATACAGAATGTTCTCAGGGCAAAAAGTCCCCAGGTGCCTAGCAATGGGCAAAACTAGAAAAACAACAATTATAGGCTAGGACCTCACCCCCAGGGTGCCCTTTCCTCCCCTAGCACTTAGGTCAAGCAGTTGGTTTAGAGCAAGCATGTCAAAGCATGCGGCCCACAACGAATATTTTTGCATGCCAGCCAATATAACGGTATGTAAGAAATGTTTTAATAAAAATTTCGTAACTTAATTTTTACAATATACTGTTATACATAATTGTTAGTAACAAACTACAATGTTCACTAATGACTGATTACTATAATCATGTTGCACTCATTTCCCTTACGCAACTTACGTGCAGGTGCACCATTTCTCTCCACTAATACTAGCAGCGAATATTTTAGCAGCCAACTGCCATGTCATTAGTCTTGGACTGACCTGTTTGGTACGCACAATGGGAAATATTTCGCTTTCGGAGACCAAGAAAAATCGGTTTATATGCATTACACTTATTAATTTGTGCAGTTATTTAGTGTCTGGTAAGTTAATGTTCAAGAAAAAAATATTAATTTTTATTAAAGTGTTCTATTATTTTATGTTGATGGTAACTAATTTATTTCAGCCCTTTGTATTCAGCATGTCTCTATCAAAATAAACCTACGTGGCTATGGAAATTAAAGCTTTTGTTCTTTTGCGGCCCACGCAAACTTACACCTTGTTTATTTGGCCTGTGTTAGCCTTTGAATTTGACATGCTGGGTTTAGTGTCTCATAGAGGAGGAACAAGGGACCAGAGAATAACCTCAAAGGACTCCCATACAACAGGAGTTGGTGGGGACAGGCTCTAATAGGTCAGCTTAAAAAAGGAAGTAATTAGCCCCTTTTAGCATGTGCTTCTACTTTGCTTGCTGGATAAACTTCCTCTTGCACTAGAGTTATAGGCTCTGAATTCTTTCCCAGCAGACCTCAAGAACAGAGGTCCAATATCACCACTAATAATACTAGAGGAAAGCTGGGCTAGTTTGGGACCTCAAAGGAAAGTTATTTTTGATATGGCATCTTCCTAGGAATTTTTCATGGGTAATTCTGCTAACATACTATTGTTGCCTTATACAGTGACCTTATATTCAAACCCCCAAATCAGATGTAATGCTTTCTCTATTCTGATAACAGAATCAAAAATAGACTCAAAAGGTGTAGAAAGATGGCGGCAGAATGGACAGATGTGTCCCGAGCCTTGTCCTGGAGCAGATAGAAAGAACAGCTGAGGTTTGCATGGGGAGTGTCTGTTGGAGTTAAGGGACAACTATACTCCAGGAGAAGGTGGGGGACTGCTGGACGGGGGTCCTCTGACCGGGCAGCCCTCACTGCTGCTGGGTTCCCTCCCAGAGCCACTGGCTCGGACGCAAAGACCGCGCCATCTTGAAGGGGAAAGTGGATGTTATCTGAAGCCTGAAAATCTACAACTGCAGCACCCATCGAACAGCTGCGAACCCAAGAGCACCAGTCCCCAATTGGCGCAAACACGCGGATTCAGAGGAGCTCTACACTCCACCACGGAAAGGTCAGATTTCACCTGGGATAAAGTGAGGTCTCTGGTCCCGGCAGGACAGAGAAACGCGCGCACTGCGGGAGCTGGAGGACCGGGAGAATTCTGCACCTAGAAAAATCCGTGGCTGTTAGGGGTGTCGTGATCCGTGAATGTGGAAGGGGGTCCTCAGAGCTGCTAATAGAGGGGATCTCTAAAAAGCAACCCATTTTGATCTGACACAGGACACCCTAAAAATTTTGGGAGTGTGCCAGATGCTTGGACACAAGGGGGAAAAAGGGATTGTGCAGGTTTGCGCGCAGACCCGAAGTTTGCACACTTGTGCTTTCTCCTCTTTGAATCCTTGCTTCTGATTACTGAGCCCGATACATAAGATCACCCAGTTGGGGACACCCTAGGAGACTGAAGGGGAAAGTTGTTTTTCTGGAACCTGGGGATCAGAGCGGGGAGTGACCATTAGAGAACCAGTTTTGGGGCAGCCCACTCCCACAAACCAGTATTGAATGCCACTGGGAAAGCAGGATCTAAGCACAGACTAGAGAGGACCTATAGACCTGGAGGTCAACCCAGAAACACTGCCACCCAGGGGCTGAATCACAAATTGACTCTTGTGTAATCACAAATAAAGGAATACAAGAAAGAAAGACACACCACCTGCTTAAAAATCAGGACTGGCTTACAACACTGAGGAGCAGTGGAACGCAGGGAACTGCAATCCTGTCCTGACTGGGAAAAGGCGTGCCAAACAGAAAAAACAGAGGAAGTGAATGACCTTCACTACTGCACATTTTATTTTTATTTTTCATCTTTTACTTAAGAAACTAATTTATTTTTCTTTTTTCCTCACTGGATTTTACCTTTTTAATTATTACATTTTTATTTTCTATCAGTATTATTACTACTACTATTTTACCTTTTTTTTAAGTGTCATTTTATTTTCTCTTTGACTTTCAGATTAGTGTTTTACATTCTATTTTGATCTTTCCTTTAGCATCATTCTACTCTATCTCAACTCTACCTTTATGCCATCACTCTCTTCCTAATTTTTGCCCTTTTGTTGTCCTGTTTCTCTTATCCTTTTCCTGCTTTAGATTTTCCCTATTCTTTCTTTTTACCCCGTTAAAATTTCACCCTACTTATATATCTAATTTCCAATCCTCTCCTCCAAGATCATACACACCTCTCTCTTCTCTGTCTTCATTATCCAAAAAATTGTTTTTCTCTGTCCTTTTGTTGTTGTTTGCTTGAATGTTGATTATATCGATTTTTTATGCTTTTTTGTGAGATTGTTTTGCTTATTCTTTTTGTTTTGTTTTTTTGTTTGCTGTGTTTTTTGCATCTATTTTTCCTCGCCTCGCTTGATATTAATTGTTGTTTGTAGTTTGTATTCATCTCCAGGTACTTGTTGCTGGCATTTGCTGGGATTAATGGCTGTTCTGTTGGAGTTTTCTCCCCATATATATAGTTTGTTCCCCTTTTCTTTCTTATTCTCTTTCTTTTCTCTCTTACGTTTTTTTTTCCTTTTCTCAATTTCATTTTGGCACTCCTTTCTTTTTTTTTCTCCTTTCTCTCCTATCCCCTAATTTGGCTTTCTCTGGTGGTCACCTTTATTTGGGGTTATTAATATGGTGAATATATTTCTGTTCTGTGCCTTGTGTGTGGTACGTGGTTGTGTTGTATTTTGTGCCTTTAAATCAACGCAGGAGAGAGAGAACTATATAACCAGACACCCAGAGGAGAGAGACCATGGGGAGACAAAGAAACAGCCCGCATATGAAAGAAAAGCAGGCATTACCAGAAAAGGAAGTAAACTAAATGGAGGCAAGCAACCTGCCAGAGAAAGAATTCAGAGAAATGGTCATCAGGTGGCTGAAAAGAATGGAAGACAAATTCAACAATATGAGTAAGAACCAAGAGGAAATGAAGAAGAACCAAGAAGAAATGAAAAATGACATCGCTGCTGTAAAGAACTCAATAGAAAGCATCAAGAGTAGACTAGAAGAAGCAGAGGACTACATCAGTGAGCTAGAAGACAAGGTAGGAAAACATACCCAAGTAGAGCAGCTTCTAGGAAAAAAAAATTAAAGAACAGGAGGAGAGCCTAAGGGAACTTTGGGACAACACGAAACAAAACAACATCCGCATAATAGGGGTACCAGAAGAGAGGAAACTGAGCAAAGAATAGAAAACCTGTTTGAAGAAATAATGACAGAAAACTTCACTGATATAGGGAAGAAAAAACCCACACAAATCCAAGTAGCTCACAGAGTCCTAAGCAAAATGAACCCCAAAAGACCGATGCCAAGGCACATTACAATTAAATTGGCAAACACCAACAACAAAGTAAGAATCTTAAAAGCGGCCAGAGAGACAGAAAGTTACATACAAAGGAACCCCATCAGACTAGCAACTGATTTCTCAACAGAAACTCATCAGGCCAGAAGGGAATGGAATGAAATATACACTGTCATGCAAAGGAAGGGTCTGAATCCAAGAATACTGTACCCAGCAAGGCTATCAATCAAAACTGAAGGTGAAATCAGGAGTTTCACAGACAAAAAAGGACTAAGGGAATTTATTACCATCAATGCAAGAAATGCTAAAGGGTCTGCTGTAAAAAAAAAAAAAAAGAAAGAAAGAAAGAAATAGAAAGCGAAGAAGGAACACAGGGGGTAAAGAATAAAAATGGCCGAAACCGGTTTGGCTCAGTGGATAGAGCTTCGGCCTGCGTACTGAAGGGTCCCAGGTTCGATTCCAGTCAAGGGCATGTACCTGGCTTGCAGGCACATCACTAGTAGGGGGTGTGCAGGAGGCAATTGATCAATGTTTCTCTCTCATCGATGTTTCTAGCTCTCTATCCCTCTTCCTTCCTCTCTGTAAAAAAAATCAATAAAATATTTTTTAAAAAAAATTTAAAATGGCTGAAACCTGTTTGGCTCAAGTGGATAGAGCGTCAGCCTGCGGACTGAAGGGTCCCGGGTTCGATTCCGGTCAAGGGCATGTACCTGGCTTGCGGGCACATCCCCGGTGGCGGGCGTGCAGGAGGCAGCTGATGGATGTTTCTCTCTCATTGATGTTTCTAACTCTCTATCTCCTTTCCTCTCTGTAAAAAATCAATAAAATATATTTTTTTAAAAATAAAATAAATGGTGTTGGGAAAATAGGACAGATACATGCAAAAAAGTGAAACTAGACCACCAACTTACACCATACACAAAAATAAACTCAAAGTGGAAAGGACTTAAACATACGACAAGAAACCATAAAAATACTAGAGGAATCCACAGCCAGAAAAATCTCTGACATATGCCAAAGCAATTTCTTCACCGATACTACTCCTAGTGCAATGGAAACTAGAGAAAATAAACAAATGGGACTACATCAAAATAAAAAGCTTTTGCACAGCAAAGGAGACCATCAATAAAACGACAAGAAAGCCCAATGCATGGGAGAACATATTTGCCAGTGATATCAACGATAAGGGTTTAATCTCCAACATTTACAGGGAACTCATGCAGCTTAACAAAAAGAAGATAAACAAACTCAATCAAAAAATGGGCAAATGATCTAAATAGACACTTTTCAAAAGAAGACAGAAGGAAGGCCAAGAGACATATGAAAACATGCTCAAAGTCACTAATCATCAGAGAGATGCAAATCAAAACCACAATGCGGTACCATCTTATACCTGTCAGAATGGCTATCATCAACAAATCAATAAATGACAAATGTTGGCGAGGATGTGGAGAAAAAGGAACCCTGGTGCACTGCTGGTGGGAATGCAGACTAGTGCAGCCACTGTGGAGAACAGTATGGAGTTTCCTCAAAAAACTAAAAATGGAACTCCCATTTCACCCAGTGATCCCACTTCAAGGAATATATCCCAAGAAACTAAAAACACGAATCAGAAAGTATATATGCACCCGTATGTTCATAGCAGCACAATTCACCATAGCTGAGATTTGGAAACAGCCTAAGTGCCTATCAGCAGATGAGTGGATTAAAAAACTGGTACATCTACACAATGGAATACTACGCTGTGATAAAAAAAGGAGTTCTTACCATTTGCAACAACATGGATGGAGATGGAGAGCATTATGCTAAGTGAAATAAGACAGGGAGAGCATTATGCTAAGTGAAATAAGACAGGCAGAGAAAGATAAATATCACATGATCTCACTCATTTGTGGAATATAATGAACAACATAAACCGATGAACAAAAATAGATCCAGAGACAGAGAAACATCAATCAGAACGTCAAAACTCAGGGAAGGTAGGAGAGGATGGGGTTAAGGGGAAGAGATCAACCAAAGGACTTACATGCATGCATGTAAGCCTAATCAATGGACACAGACAACAGAGGGGGTGGGGGCATGAATGGGAGGTGGGGGGTAATGGAGGAATAAGGACACATATGTAATACCTTAATCAATAAAGAAATTTTAAAAAAAAACTCAAACTACTAATCCCAGAACATCTCAGAATTTCCAGGTACCCTAACAACCCATTATCTGGTAATTTTAGTACTGGAGTTTTAGTGGATGACACAGGGAGGTAAGCGTGCTTGAAAAATACCATTTCTTTCATCTGTGGACATCTTACTGAGACCCCTCAGAAACTTCTCTGGCTCACCTCAGCCCTGAAGTTCATTTTCTTGCTAAGAACAGTAGTCATTTAGAATAAGATGGAAGTAAAGAAGGTAGGAGCAGTATGAACCACAGGCCTTTCATTATTTCTCTTTACTTAGCATCACAAATGTACTGCTGAGGTACTATAAAACTTCAAACTCTTCTATATTTACAATCAATGATATTTTGCAGTATTTGTTTTACCAAATATATTGTCTATTGAATTAATTCTTATAAAAATGACTTGTCACAAATAAGCCCTGGGAAAATACATTTTTGAATCTCCAAAAACCTATGGAAATGGTATCAAGGCCCGGCGAGTGTGGCTCAGTGGTTGAGCATCAACCTACAAACCAGGAGGTCACGGTTTGATTCCCAGCCAGGGGACAAGGCCCGGTTACGGGCTCTATTCCCAGTGTGGGGAGTGCAAGAGGCAGCCGATCAATGATTCTCTCTCATCATTGATGTTTCTATCTCTCTCTCCCTTTCCCTTCCTCTCTGAAATCAATAAAAATATATTTTTTAAAATGAATGGCTTAAAAAAAAAGGTCTTTAAGCAGGAAAAAAAGACTTTTGTCTCAGCTCTTCCATGTAGGAAGGAAAGAAAAAGAGAGGGCTAGCATTGAGTACCTACCACTTAGGATCTGAACTCAGGGCCTAGAAAAGACATGACATTTTGTTTGGTAGACTAGATTTAAAAGCTAGTACAAACTTTCTCTTTCTAGAGGGTAAAGAAGAGAGTATCTCATCCTTTTTTTTTTTTTTTTAAATAGCCCTAATAGGTGAAGACTGAGGCACCCAATAAATAGTTTGAAGAAATTTTCTTTTCTAGAAAATATGTATGGAGTTTAGTTACATGCTGTTGTTAGTGGACAAGTGAGAGGCACCCAATAAATAGTTTGAAGGAATTTTCTTTTCTAAAAAATATGTATGGAGTTTAGTTACATGCTATTGTTAGTGGACAAGTGACACCAGACTTTTTAAAATGGTTACAAAAGAAAACAAAAAGTTAGTTCTTTATCTACAAGAGTAAATTCTATAGGAAGAAAGCATGTACTTGTCAATCTGGGTTTATGTTAAGACAAAGAAAACTATACTGTTTTCATTTATATTACATACAATACTGTCTGAAGAGTATTTCATTTCTGACACTTCTGGTCACCAAATGTATAGTAGTTTTTCCCACCCTAAACAATTCTGGGACACCAGATGATTGTCCTACACTTCTACCTGAAGAGTGTGGGACCCCACAAGTTACGGGATTAGTCCCACAATTGGTACACCAAGCTACACATTTTATCATCATATCCGATTCTATAATCAAGGTTACCTTTATTTTACTTTAAATATTCTCGTTTATCTTATGAAAACAAAACTAAAACTTCAACTCACTAATAAATTAAAAGGTCTGCGTTACCTAAAATTGAAAATGTAAAATATTATCAAATATTATCACTTTCAAAACACCTCATGCTATCTACAAATAACATCATTTTCATGGATCTGCAAACACATAACATTTTGTTATACTAAGAACTAAATCACTTGTGGCCCTAGCCAACGTGGTTCAGGCAGAGCATCAGCCTTCAGACCAAAAGGTCACAGGTTCAACTCCAGTCAAGGGTAAGTACTGCAGTTGCAACCTCCTCCAGGCCCTGGTCAGGGCACGTGCAGGAGGCAACCAATCAATGTGTTTCTCTCACATGGATTTTCTATCTCTCCCTCTCTCTTCCACTCTCTGAAAATCAATGGAAAAATATCCTCAGGTGAGGATTATAAAAAAAAAAAGAATAAATTTGTACCCTGGTCAGATGGCTCAGTTGGTTGGAGCATCGTCCCAAACACTGGAAGGTTTCAGGTTCAATTCCCTGTCAGGGCACATACCTAAATTGTGGGTTCAATCCCCGGTCAGGGCGAGTGCAAGTACGAGTACCAGTACGGGAGGCAACCAACTGATGTTTCTCCTCTCCCCCCCCCCTCCTCCCTTCCTCTATCTCTAAAAATCAATGAAAATATCCATATCCTGGAAGAAACCAAGATGGAGGCATAGGTAAGCACCTAAACTGCTGCCTCGCACAACAATTTCAAAACTACAACTAAAAGACAGAAAGGACACCATCCAGAACCACAGGAAAGCTGGCTGAGTGGAAATTCTACAACCAGAAGGAAAGAGAAAGCTCACAGAGAATTGGAGGAACGGCAAAGGTTTGAGTTACGGCAAAGGGTCTTTGTGCACACAGAGAGGAAGGGCAGCCGAGAGCCTGGCTGACTTTCTCTGGCGGGAGGGGGAAGGAAGCCCCCAAATGCACTGAACCCCAGTTCCAGGCGAAACCCCGTGGACCCAGGCTCATACAGGGGGAGTCTGGACTGTCAGGTAGACAGAAAGGCACTCGGAGACTCAGAGACCTGGGAGAGACCCAGAGACCCGGGAGAGACCCAGGGGAGCCCCAGTGGGCAGGGGTCTGCAGGCGCGCCTGTCAGTGTGCACAAAGACTGCGGAGGTTGCCACAGGCTTTCCCTAGCAGAAGGGAGTCAGAAGCTCCTGACTGCACTGAACCCCAGTTCCAGGCAAGCCCCTGGGTACCTAGACTCTCGGGTACCTGGGGGAATCTGGACTCTCGGGCAGAGGCTCAGGAGGCGGGAAAGGCAGAGGTCTGAAGGAGCAGGCGCGCTCAAGGGCTGGGTTGACTGGAAGCCAAGACTGTCTGCTCCGCCCTGAGACTCCACCCCATCCAAGCTGAGCACAGAGGCTTTTGCAGTTTGGCAAGTCTAATCCTATAAGGCTGTCTCCAGCACTGAACTTCTTCCAGCGTAGACACAGATGATCCTCAGAGCCAACTGGCTGGAGGTCAATTCCTCCCAGTGATACCAACAATCAAGACTTAACTACAACAAAGCTGTACACACAGTCCACAAAGGGATGCACCAAGAGTGTCCACCTCGGGTTAACTGGGGAAGCCAACCCACTGGGCCATACAGGAAACCTAGCACACAAAGCTACCCTACCAACTCAGGGAAGCAGTGAAAATGCGGCGACAAAGAAACAGATCACAAACAAAAGAAATGGAGGAAAACAAACGACTGGATATAGAATTCAAAACCACGGTTATAAGGCTTTTCAAGAATACCCTAGAAAAGGCCGATGAATATAACAGATACCCTCGAAGATATGAAAAAGGACCAACTAGAAATTAAACATACATTGACTGAAATAAAAAGTATTATACAGAGACCCAACAACAGACTAGAGAAAGGCAAGAATCAAGACAAAGAATTGAAATACAAAGAAGCAAAAAACACTCAACCGAAAAAGCAAAAAGGAAAAAAAATCCAAAAGGTTGAAGATAGTGTAAGAAGCCTCTGGGACAACTTCAAGCATACCAACATCAGAATTATGGGGGTGCCAGAAGAAGAGAGAGAGCAAGATACTGAAAACCTATTTGAAGAAATAATGACTGAAAACTTCCCCCACCTGGTGAAAGAAATAGACTTACAACTCCAGGAAGCACACAGAACCCCAAACAAAAGGAATCCAAAGAGGACCACACCAAGACACATCATAATTAAAATGCCAAGAGCAAAAGACAAAGAGAGAATATTAAAAGCAGCAAGAGAAAAACAGTTAGTTACCTACAAGGGAGCACCCATACGATTGTCAGCTGATTTCTCAACAGAAACTATGCAGGCCAGATGGGAGTGGCAAGAAATACTCAAAGTGATGAATAGCAAGAACCTACAACCAAGATTACTCTACCCAGCAAAGCTATCATTCAGAATTGAAGGGCAGATAAAGAGCTTCACAGATAAGAAAAAGCTTAAGGAGTTCATCACCACCAAACCAGTATTATATGAAATGCTGAAAGGTATTCTTTAAGAAGAGGAAGAAGAAAAAAGTAAAGATAAAAATTATGAACAACAAATACATATCTATCAACAAGTGAACCTAATAATCAAGTGAATTAAAAACCTGAGGAACAGAATAATCTGGTGAATATAATAGAATCAGGGGCATAGAAAGGGAGTGGACTGATAATTCTCAGGGGGAAAGGAGTATGGGGGGGTGCAGGAAGAGACTGGACAAAAATCGTACACCTATGGATGAGGACAGTGGGGGGGAAGTAAGGGCAGAAGGTGGAGTGGGAACCAGGTGGAGGGGAGCTATGGGGGGAAAAAGGAGAAACAACTGTAATAATCTGAATAAAGATTTATTTTAAAAAATAGAAAATATCCATATCCTCAAGTGAGGGTTTAAAAAAGGAGAATAAATTTGCTTTCACATAATTTAACTGAATTTAAACAATTATGCTTCCAGTATTAACATTATTTAACTTGACCTGTACATTGTCAAAATACACAACACCAACGTAGAAAATTAAAGAGAACATACTTGCAATAAATCTGACAGAATGTATATCCAGTACACAGACCTCTTACAATTCAACAAGATAAACCCATTTTTTAAATTGATTTTTAGGAAGAGAGGGAGAGAGACAGAAACATCAATTTTTAAAATGCTTGACAAAAAAGTGTATGCAAATGGCCAATAAGCACCTTCAAAGATGTTCAACATTCCCTAGTCAGAGCTCAATGGTTAGAGCATCATCCAGCTACACCAAGGTTGCTGGTTCCATCTCCAATCAGGGCACATACAAGAGCAACTAATGAATGCATAAATAACTGGAATAACAAATCAATGTTTCTCTTTTCTCTCTCCCTCTCCTCACCCCTCTCCATTCCTCTCTTTCTAAAATCAATAAATAAAAATTTTAAAAAAGATACTCAACATCACTGATCACAAATTAAAACCACAATGAGATACTTAACACTCATTAGATGGCCAAATTTTAAAAGACTGGCATGGAGACACTAATTCTTTGTCTGTTACACCTAAACTGAAATTATAATTCATGAAAAATGGCACAACCACTTAGGAAAAGTTTGGGAGTTCCTTATAAAGTTAAATCAGTATCTACCACATGACCCAGCAGTCCAACTCCAAGGTGTTTACCCAAGAGAAATTAAACGATGATCCACAAAAGATACAAATGATCATAGCAGCTTTAGTAATAATAGCCCCAAACTGAAAACAGCCCAGGTGTCCATCAACAGGAAAAGGAATAACAACAGTATAGTGATACAATGCAAGACTACTAAGAAATAATGCATAAATAAAAAGTACTAACACAAGCACATAAATCTCAAAAATATGCTGGATGAAAGAAACCAATCTCAAAGGAGAATATACTGTATAATTCCGTTTATGAAATTCCTGAACAGGAAAAATCTGATGGGTATTTGAGAATGAATGATTGTGAAGAAGCTATAAGAACTTTGAGATGATAACATTCTTTTTTAAGATCTTTTTATTGATTTTTAGAGAGAATGGAAGGGAGACAGAAACATCAACTGGCTGCCTCCTGCATCTCCCCTACCAGGGATCAAGCCTGCAACTGGGCATGTGCACTGACCAGGAATCAAACTGGCAATCTTTCCATGTATGGAGGCCCGGTGCACGAAATTCATGCAGGGGGAGGGGAGAGGGGGTCCCTCAGCCCAGTCTGCACCCTCTCCAATCTGGAACCCCTCGAGAGATGTCCGACTGCCCGTTTCGGCCCTATCCCAGTAGTAAATGGGCAGTCGGACATACCTCTCACAATCCAGGACTCCTGGCTCCCAACTGCTCACCTGCCTGCCTTCCTGATTGCCCCTAACGCTTCTGTCTGCCAGCCTGATCACCTCCTAACCACTCCCCTGCCAGCCTGATTGGTGCATAACTACTCTCCGCCAGCCTGTTTGCCCCTAACTGCCCTCCCCTGCAAGCCTGGTCCCCCCCAACTGCTCTCTCCTGCAGGCCTGGGTCCCCCACAACTGCCCTTCCCTGCAGGCCCGGTCGCCCCCAACTTACTTACCTCCTCTGCCAGCCTGGTCACCCCTAACTGCCCTCCCCTGCAGGCTTGATCACCCCCAACTGCCCTCCCCTGCTGGCCATCTTGTGGTGGCCATGTTGTGTCCACATGGGGCAGCCATCTTGTGTGTTGGAGTGATGGTCAATTTGCATATTACTCTTTTATTAGATAGGATAAATTACATTTCTATAAAGCTGCTTTTTTAACTAAAAAATGGATAACTTTTTAGAAAGCAATTTGACATCTAGTAAAGCTTGAAATGTGCATACTATAGAAAAATTATTCGAATAGAAAGTTGTCACACAAATATTCATATATATAAGGGTGTTCACTTCTTTTAAGGAAAGAACACAATGTCCATCACAGAGGGTTGCTTCATTCTGTGACATATTCATAAAAACTGAAATACTATGTATTCTGCTTACAACACAACCTGATAGCTGAGCAGGAAGCAGCAAACATTTTCTGTAAAGGGCCACAGGACTAGTATTTTAGGCGTGGCAGGCCACAATCCAGTCTCCGTCCACGGTTTTTGGGAAGTTTTGTTATTCTTTTACAACTTTTTAAGAAATGCTAAAATCACTGGCAGTTCAAGGGACACACACACAGAGACGGCCTGAGAGATCAGGATTTTGAAACCAAAGTGCCCAAATTCAAATCCTTATTCTACCACTAACCAGTTGTTAACCAATCTCTCTATCTCTTGTTATTACAGTATTTTTATAAAATAAACTAAAGCATTTAGAACAATGCCAAACATATAGCAAGCCCTGACGAAATATCAGCTATGTTCTAATGAAATAGATCTCTCTGTAACACCCTAAAAACATTGTTTTAGAACTAAATAACTTGATCCCATTTCTGTAAAACATATGTATAAATACATATTCATATGAATACTTTGGAAAGTTTAGGAAAAATATACACCAAATTGTTATGGGTAGGGAATAGGATTATGTATGTACAGGATCAAGAAAGCTTTCACTTTGTAAATGCCTAAATTGTCAGTATTTTAAACTAAACACATAATACTTGTATTTAACCAAGAGATATTTCTAAATAAACAAACAGATAAAGCACATGTAACACCTCTTCCTTTACTTACAGACCCTAAGCACATATTTAAAAACGTGAGAAGTGTTTAGTTCCGTTAATGAAAAAGTACATCAACTCTCAAAAACAATACCGGCACAATACCAATAACTAAGAATCATTTATCAATCACTTTGTCCCAGGTGTAGTGCTAAAAGGTTTCACATGTAATAGTTCATTTAATCCTCTCAACAATCTTATGCATAAATACAGTCATTATGATTAAATTAGAGACAGGGAAACAGACATCAAGGACAACTTGCCAGCTCAGGAACTGGAACCAATGAAAAACAACTCCAAAAACCATTCTTAAAATACTGTCCTCCCTACCCTCCCAGAGTGAACACCACTACAATTCTGGCTAAGAACGATAGCTGCCAACACCTTCTAGTCTGGGTAATGGCATAGGATTGCACCTCCTATAAAACTACAATTATATATTTTTACACACAAGTGATTGGTTCAAATACTCTTAGAACCCGTAACTTGAATCATCCAGGAGACCAGTAGATAATTTAGAGCAGATAATATGGAGTCAAACAATTTAAATTTAAATTCCTAAATTTAGGAATCCAGCAATTTCTAGCATGGATAATCCTGGGCAAGATCTAAACCCCTCTACACAGCAATTTCCTTACCTGTAAAAGTTTTCAGTGTCTTGATGTTAAAGTGTTTTTATTGTAAAATATACATGACATAACACTTACCACATTAATCATTTTTTAAGTCTACAATTCAGAAGCATTCAGCACATTCAAAATGTCATTCAACCATTGCCATCCTTATCCAAAACTTCATCATCCCAAACAGAAACTCTGTACCCTGACTGTACACTAACTTCCTGTTCCTCCGCCCTTCCCTCAGTCCCTGATAACCTCTATTCCACGTTGCCTCTATGAATTTAGTACTTATTCCAAAATTTTCTCCTTTTGTGTCTGGCTTATTTCACTTGCAATGTTTTCAAGGTTCATCTATGTTTTAGCATGTATCAGAATTTCATTCTTTAATGTCTAAATTACATTCCATCGTATGTGTATACCACGTTTTATTTATCCACTCAACCACTGATGAATGCAGGGTGATTTTTGCAAGAATTAAAAGTATCTGATGTGTTACCACAATAAAAAAATAAACAGCCTAACCGGTTTGGCTCAGTGGATAGAGCATCGGCCTGCGGACTGAAGGGTCCCAGGTTTGATTCCGATCAAGGGCATGTACCTTGGTTGCGGGCATATCCCCAGTAGGAGGTGTACAGAAGGCAGCTGATCGATGTCTCTCTCTCATCGATGTTTCTAACTCTCTATCCCTCTCCCTTCCTCTCTGTAAAAAATCAATAAAATATTTAAAAAATAAACAACCCCAGCCAGTGAGGCTCAGTGATTGAACATCTACCTATGAAGGCTGCATGCTTGGACTCCAGTAGAGGCGTGCAAGAAGAGGCTAATTAATGGTTCTCTCTCATCATTGATGTTTCTATCTCTCTCCCTCTCCCTTCCTCTCTAAAATCAATAAAAAATATATTTAAAAATAAGTAAAAAACAAATAAATGAGTAAGACATCTGGGAAATAGTAGGCATTTTAGTGTCTTTTTTTGTCATATTTTTGGACCAAATAGTAGAGTAGTGGCAAGATATGGAATAGTGTAACCATCTCAAAAATGTATAAACTATGCCTTTTGAGAGATTATTGGATTTGCTAAATCTACCTTTATCGTATCACTAGAGGCCTAGAGCATGAAATTCGAGCATGGGTAGGGTCCCTAGGCCTGCTTGGCTGGGATCAGGGCCTTCCTCTCCACCCCACCGCCCCCCCACGGCTGCTGGCCAGGGCCTTCCTTCATTCCACACTGCTCCCTGGTGGTCAGCACACATCATAGCAAGAGGTCGAACTCCAGGAAACAATTTGCATATTAGCCTTTTATTATATAGGAGGATTTTCAAAGAATGATAATGAGCATGGCAATAAGTGATCCATATTTACATTGGCTAGCCCCATTTCCTTCATCTTTAGCTTCAAAACCTACCTCGAATTACTCCAATAAAGAACTCATCCAGAGAATCCAAGATGGCGGCGTAGGTAAACACCTAAACTGCTGCCTCGCGCAACAATTTCAAAAATTCAACTAAAAGAAAAAACGTCTATCACCCAGAACCACGGGAAAGCTGGCTGAGTGGAAGTTCTACAACTAGAAGGAAAGAGAAAAGAGCATTGAGACGTGCACGAGCGCTGAAAAGCTGAGGTACGGAGGTGCGTGATCCGGGCTGGCGGCGGGCGTTGCTTTTTTCAACCCAAAGAGAGACAAGCCCCCGACTACTCTGAAATCCAGTTTCTGGGGAGACGCAGGGGACCCAAACTCCTACGGGGAGAAGCTGAACTGTCTGCCATTGAGGGTGGCTTGCTTGCAGAGCTGCGCACAGGAATAATTGTTTACGGCACTGGGGCACAGGACTCCGGGACGCTTTCGGGGACACAGAGGCGGCTAACTAGCAGCCATTGCTGTTTGCCACGCCCTAGCCTAGTGACACCCTGAGACCCCGCCCTGCACAACCTACAAACCCACCCAAGCTCAAAGCAGCGTATTTAGCATAAGAAAGCCCTGCCCTATCGCAGCTTAACCTAGAAAACTTGCAGCCCGGGTCAGACAGCTCCAAAACCTCCAAACCCCAAGCAAAGAGGAGAAAACTGTAGCTCTCACTGTAGCTCCTGCTGAATGGCCTCAGACAGTAGCTGACCTGCACCCCATTGGAGATCCAGAAGCCAGTGTACCTAGTGGTCAGAGTGAGACACCAGATTTCAACTCCTCACATCCATAAGTGACACATTCAAGAGGCAGACTCAGTGAGCACCAAAGCCCCACTGAAACAAGTCCTGCCCCATAAGTGTGTCTTCAGTGCAGCAGTTCTTCCATTATAGACACAGTGAGTGCTCACAGCTAATTGGCCTGGAGGTCAATTCCTCCCAGTATACCAATTGCAATTAAGGCTTAACTGCACCAAGTCTTTGCACTCAGCCCACAAAGGGGTGTACCAAGAGTGTCCACATCAGGTGATTGGGGAGGCTGAGCTACTGCCCCCTATAGGTCACCTACCACACAAAGCTACTCCATCAACACAGGGAAGCAGCCAAAATGTGGAGACAAAGAAACATGTCACGAATGAAAGAAACGGAGGAAAGCAAACTACTGGATGACATAGAGTTCAGAACCACATTTATAAGGTTACTCAAGAATCTTCTTAAAACCGCTGAGAAACTTGATGAGACCTTCAAGGAGCTTAATGAGAATGCCAAAAAAATGGAAAAGGATCAGTCAGAAATGAAGCATACACTGTCTGAAATAAAGAATATACAGAAACTCAACTGTAGATCAACGTACCCCAAGAATCAAACCAAAGATCTGAAATATGTGGAAACAAAAAACATCCAACCAGAAAAACAAAAAGAAAAAAGAATCCAAAAATATGAAGATAGTGTAAGGAGCCTCTGGGACAACTTTAAGCGAACCAACGTCCGAATTTTTGGGGTGCCAGAAGAAGGGAGAGAGCAAAATATTGAAAACCTATTAGAAGAAATAATGACAGAAAACTTTCCCTACCTGGTGAAAGAAATAGACGTACAAGTCCAGGAAGCGCACAGAACCCCATACAAGAGGAATCCAAAGAGGACCACACCAAGACACATCATAATTAAAATGCCAAGGGCAAAAGACAAAGAGAGAATATTAAAAGCAGCAAGACAAAAACAGTTAATTACCTACAAGGGAGTACCCATACGATTGTCAGCTGATTTCTCAACAGAAACTATGCAGGCCAGAAGGGAGTGGCAAGAAATATTCAAAGTGATGAACAGCAAGAACCTACAACCAAGATTACTCTACCCAGCAAAGCTATCATTCAGAGTTGAAGGTCAGATAAAGAGCTTCACAGACAAGAAAAAGCTAAAGGAGTTCATCACCACCAAACCAGGATTACATGAAATGCTGAAGGGTATTCTTTAAGAAGAGGAAGAAGAAGAAAAAGGTAAAGATAAAAATTATGAACAACAAAATGACATCAAATACATACCTACCAACAAGTGAATCTAAAAATCAAGTGAATAAAAAATCTGAAGAACAGAATGGACTGATGAATATAATAGAATCAGGGACATAGAAAGGGAGTGGACTGACGATTCTCAGGGGAAGCAGGTGTGAGGGGTGCAGGAAGAGATTGGACAAAAATCTTACTCCTATGGATGAAGACAGTGTCGGGGGGTAAGGGCATGGGGTGGGGTGGGGAATCAGGTGGAGGGGAGCTATGGGGGAAAAAATAGAGGAACACCTATAATAATCTGAACAATAAAGATTTATTAAAAAAAAAAAAAGAACTCATCCATTGTAACTAGACACCTTTGCAATTAAAAGATTTACTATTCTCAACCGCTTTCCCCTCCTCCAATTTTTGCACAAGGATCAATATCAACATTAAATTAAGCAGAAACTATACTCAAGGTATCCAGATGACTCAAGCTTTTCTCTGCCTGAAATACCAAACATGAATACCAATTGTTGTACCTAAAAGATATCCAACTTTCAATCACAAATCATTAGAACTATGAGAAACCTTGAAATTTGTTTACCATGATGCTTATTTATCTTTGTAATCACTGCCTCTCCAAGAGGGAAAAAACATACCTTCCAAAGTTCCTCAGGACATAAATATTAATATAGCCTGTTTGCTTTGCCAGTTCATTTGTCAAATTATTTCCCTGTGTTTCATATTTTCTTCATTCAACTATTAAACCCCTATTCTCTAGCAACTACCAGGTATACAGAAATAAATAGGACAGAGCCTCTGCCTCAAGGCACTTAAGAGTGTAGAGAAGAAGGCTGCTGCATAAACAAGTGGTTACAATCCAATTTGATACATGCTATAATAAAAGTATGAACAAAGCTCCGTGGAATACAAAAGTGCCTGAGAATTCAGGGTGGCCTCTAGAAGATAATGGTTATCATCTGACCCTGAACCTTTCTCTGAATTTAATGAGCTCTTCCCCTCACTCATGCTCTCATCCAAACTGAAGAATTCACCTGTCCACATAGAGTTCTTCATAATTCTTCATCATTTGTACTGACAGACTTAAAAAGCAAATCCATAAATCATTTCTACTTGACCCCAGATTGCATTAGTTTCTTAGAGGATTTTTCCTTGTTGGTTTTTAAGAAGCAGATCAACTTTCTTAAGCACTGTTTATTTAGGCCAATACAGAAATCAATGCACATTCCTGGGGAAATTTGCCTAAAATTTTTAAGTGGTCCACACAAAGATAATCATGTATGTATGCATGCAAGGCAAAGCTGGTATAATAGCATTAAAACTATTTTTTTGCCTAACTACATTAAATCAACAAGTGGGTGTGTGTTTTTTAATCACTGCCAGTTAAACTGACTAAATGCATTCTCAATTCACTCAGAAAAGAAAAATTTTTAAACGAATTCCCCAAAAAGACTTCAAAATATATCTTGTGGCAAGTACAAAGGTAGTAATTACCAAATACAAAATACTCAGAAAATTAAAATTTCGTAGCCTAAAATATACAAATTTCTGTCAAATCTACATAACTAACTCATCTCATAACAATGGGCAAGATTATCAGCAGGACTTTTTAATATATGATGATTATTGGCAAGTAATCTAAATGTAAACATTTGACAATCTCAGTACTGAGGGCAGCACCAGAAATGTCTGTTCAATTTTGTCCAACTCTGTAAAATATATGTAATATATATATATATAATAAAGACTTTCACACTGCATTTCTTTGTCTCCATTTTTATGAAACCATAATATAGTGGGTATATTAAATCTTCATCAGACAGAACAATGCAAATCAGGAGAGTGCCTATGTGGTTCCAAATTCCTTTTCGCTGAATATATTAATTTTCAACAAAAATTAGAATTTAAGTTGCAATTTTCCTAAGTGTTTCCAGGACTTTAAACATTACGTTCCATAATATAAAAAAAGAGAGAACAGGGTTCCTTAGAATCCTATCTATTCCTAATTTTAGAGACTATGAAAAGAAAATATATCTTAAATACTTTTCATTTTCTTCCAAATAAAATGATCAATAAATTAGTCACGATTACATATTTGTTCCACTTTTTATTCCTACACATGAATTGCTAATGCTCATGAATTAAGAGTAATAGGAAAATAAACTCCAAAACCCTTAGGTATATAGGTTACATTAAACTGTATCAGCATTAGTGTTTAAAATTCTGTTTTATGTAACATTAAAACGCTATGAAATTAAACTCGACCTTTGAAACCTAGAAAGTTACCTTGTAGTAAAATATTTTTAAACACCAAAGACACATTTTTATGTCCAAACGAATTTAGATTTTACAGAGTCTGTGTGATAAACAAAGGAAGTTTCGCTTAACAGTGGACAGCACACATTCAATTTATTAAGCAACAAACATTTCTGGAGCCAGTATTTTCTGACTCGCCAACGCTATTGTTCGCGTAAAACAAAATCAATTAATTAAAAACTGTTAACCATACCACCTAAACACACATTTGTCATAAGCATTTTATTTTGATGAACCATTTCTACCATCTCACCCTTATTCAACCTCTAAGGATTTGGGGAATACTCGGTTGACTAAACCGCAGTTGATTTCGTTAGCACCTGTCGCCATTCTCAGATGTATCGAGTTGGCCAAAACAGCTTGTAATTTTTTTAAGATAATGATTCTTTAGAAAGTGGAAACTCACTAGGCATGAGTTCACCAAGTTTTCCAAATTATCGTACTTCTCCGATTCCTCCCCGTTTTCAAAAAGTGACCCCGTGGCACAGACTTTGTCGGTGGTTGGAGGGGGTGCACAATAACGCGGGAACTCGACGGAAAGCCCTCCAAGCAAAACCAAAGGGGAGAACAGCTCGACCCTCCCCTTAAATTTAACATAAAAGCCAGACGGGAAGAAGGCAGCCCGGCACAGCGACGGTGTTTTCAGGCTGCTCTGGGGGAAATGTCACAGGTGCGGCCACTCTGAGTCCGGTCTCCACGAGTCGTCCGGGTCGCCGGGGTCCCCTCGACCCGCGCGCCCGAGGGGCGGGGGTATGGGGTCGAGCCCGCCCACCCGCGCCCGCACGCCCCTCTCCCGCCTGCTGTCAGGCTCCAGTGTAACTGCCCCATCCTCGCGCCGAGCTCCCCCGAGACACAGACCGTCCTTTGTCTGAGTGCTCACTCGGCGGCGAGGTCCCACCAACTTGTGTTTGTCCCGTCCCACCCAGCGCTCCACACAAAGGAGACTTGGGATCGGGCGGCCAGCCCGCCCCAGACACCCAAGCGCCCCGGCCGGGGCCCGCTCCCCCGAGGGGGGGACGGACATGCAAGAGGACCCCTCCGCGTGGCTCACGCCCCTGCCTCTGCCTCGGGTCTCCGGGGTCCGGTACTGCCCGCCCGCGGGGTGGCGCGGACCAGCCCGGACTCACGGCCCCCTTCTGAGGGGTGTCCTCTCACCCCGCCTGCAAAAGCGGCGACCCGGCAGAACCCGCTGAAGGAGATACCCGGGCAGGCAAAGCGGAGGCAGAAGGGTCCGGGTCCCGGCGCCGCCGCCGCCGCCGCCCTGCGCCCGGCTCCAGAACCCCGCCGGCCGGCTGGCCGCCCAACTGCGGCGCGTTACCTGCGCCCCAGCCCGCGCCGCTCCCGCGCGCTGCTCCCGCGCACTGCCACTGCCGCCGGGGCTTCGTCTTCTGTGTCCCAGTGGGTGTCGGACGCTCCCGGACCGAGCGCCAAACCCGGCAGCCCAATCGCCATCGTTTTTATTTGGCCCCCCCGTCCAACCAAGCGCCGCCCCGATTGGCGGGACGCGAGCGGACTCCCAACCAATCACAGGGCCCGCCGGGCGCCGTGGCGCCGAGCCAGCCCCTTACAGAGGCGCCCGCGGGACTCTGCTGGGCCGGGCCAGTGGCGCGCGGGACTCTGCTGGGCCGGGCCAGTGGCGCGCGCGCGCGCGCGTCTGGAAGCCGGGGGACGCGGCTCACCAGTGGAAGCGCCGCTCGGTTCTTTGTTCTTTTGCTGAAGGTTCGGTGCCTCTCGGGATGAGAACTAGAAGCTGTGGAGCCCGAAGTGCGGGCCGCGGGCGGGAGGCGGACAGGATGTGGTGGCGGGAACCGGCCGGAGGGCGGGACGGCGCGCTGGCGGCACTTGGCGGGAACCGCCGCGTCGGAGTTCCCGGGCCCTATGGGCGGGGCGGGGTGGAACGCCAAGTTTGAACCAGTTCAAAACTCGGGGTAGTAACGGTTTCAACTGCCGCGCTCTTTTCCCCGCGCGCGAAGCCGAAGCTGGGCCGGCTGGCAGACACACAGGAGAAGCAGGGACACGAAGGCCGGCGGGACGCTCTCTGGGACTCCCGCTCGTCTTGGTCGAGAAGCTGCGACCCTCCTGCGCTCCGGCGGAGCCGACGCGCCTCTGCCCGAGCCGGGCGCCCTACCCGGTACTTTCGTGGCTGTGCCCCTTCGTCCGGTCCTGGACCCCACCCCCACCCCCACCCCCGCCAGTCGAGCCGCCGTGCCCATCGCCTTAGAAACCTAGGCGAGGGCGACATTAGTTATTTCAAATTCCTCACTCAAAATGCCTTGTTCATATCCTCCCAGTGTTTGTAGACACAAGCACGTGTCCACTTGGGGAATCATATATGCAGAATGAGTGTGGTTCACTGGCCTCGTGCTTATGCCCCTGGAAAGTGTTAAGGTGATTGCAACAGTTTTCAATTATTTAGAAGTGATATTGGGGTAAACCTGGCTCAACCAGAAGAATTCATATTCTGCTTAGGATACAATCTCCCCTTTTGCTTAATCTGGCAATGAGGTTAAAGTTATTCCGAATTTATTTTTAATAGGTTGCAGCTACAGGGCAAAATAATCACCCATATAAACTGGGATCCCGTATTGAGAGTTCAGACGGGGGAGGGGGGGAGGGGAAATGATCAACGATGAACTGTTGCATTAAAAGCCCCCCAAAATAGGGATTTTTTAAATACTTTAATTACATTTGCAAATGACTGTTTTTAATAAACTATAATCCATTCGATTTAGCCCATAATTTTCCCACCTTTCCTAAATCACCATTCCATTCTACACATATTCCAAACAAATTCAATGTTGGAAGTATATGTGGAGGGAAGTCAAAAGATAGACTAAAAACAATCATGTGCACAGTTATGAGTGAATGATAAGAGGAATGCAAAAATAGGTTATGCATCTGAGATTTGGCAATAAAATAATGAAACAATTCCATCTGCCATGCAACTAACAGTCACTAATTCATTCATATTCCATAGTATAAGGTTTCCACCTACACCAGTAATTGACTCTTGAATTTTTAACCAGCAATTTAAACCTCAAAAGTTAACTGCTTATCCCTAAGTTGCTTCTCAAATTGCTAATTTATTTGTTTCTTATATTAAATATTAAAACAATGTGGGCATCTTTTAAAAGAAAAATCAAGGAAATTAGAAATTAATCAGAATACAATTCAAAGCAAAATATAAAATCCAGCATAGGGTAAA
The DNA here is from genome assembly GCA_026230045.1 of Corynorhinus townsendii. Taxonomy (NCBI): domain Eukaryota; kingdom Metazoa; phylum Chordata; class Mammalia; order Chiroptera; family Vespertilionidae; genus Corynorhinus; species Corynorhinus townsendii. The sequence goes on from JAPDVU010000004.1 coordinate 137,999,151, forward strand.
ACATCATGAACTGCTAAAGCATTTAGAATCAAGGAATGATGTTGATCAAGATGTCCCCAAAAATAATTGTCGGAAAAGGAAATTTTAGCTAGATCCAGAAGAAAGCATAAGATCAACATTAAGGGAGCAGAGGGGGCGCTTGACATGGGAATGAACATCTATGCAGAGCAATTGTACAAAACATCACTGAAGCTAAAAGTTCCAATTGGGAAAGGATGAAAGAGTAGATTAGAGAACTAAGTAGGGCTATATTAAATATTCATAACGTACATATTTAAGTTAATATAATATGAAGGCTGAGCTGCAGCAGGAAGTAGGAATACCACTTGATCACAGAATTGTCTTAAATTTGGTGGTAACATTTAAGCGAACTGGACATTATCCAGTTATAAAAGGACTTCATTATACACAGAGGGCATATGATATCTTGTAGCTCTGTTTTGTACATTGACAAAGGAGAGGGGAGGGAGAAGTACAGTTGACCCTTGAACAATGTGGGGATTAGGGGCACCAACACTCCCCGTGCCCTCACCCCCTCACCCCCGCCGCCCACACACACACCCCTTAGTTGAAATCCACATTGTAGATAAAAAGGGCCACATACTAAACCTAACAAACTGCATGCAGGCCTTACAAACTCAGCAGACCTAAAATTACCATGTAGGATGATCTGAAAGTAAATCTTCCTAAAGAAAAGTGAGTCATGATGGGTAGTCATGTCCTAGGGCCTAGGCAGTATCTTCTTTGACCAAGGTCAATCTTTACCTTAACTGAGCTTATCTATTTTTACCTCCATGATAATGTACCTTTGGAATGTCAGAGAAATCCCCTTTTTCTAGACCCCTAAGGGCACAACCTCCCACCAGAACAAAAGACCACAAAAACCCTCATTATTATCTTGTTCTCCTACATACCATCTCTATGTGCTATAAATATTAATTGGTAACTATCTTATACCTGCCCATGTAAAAGAAGTATATATCTGTTTTACTTTTTATCCAATCTCAGATTTTCCCACTTTGCTTTCTCCCACCTCCCTAATCAATCACCAGTGGATTTAATGGAATCCCTATGTCTTCCTCTTTGATTTTCATATATAAAATAGGTGGTAAAACAGCCATTTTCTGGAGCATTTTGTCAGTCTGTTAAGGTTTTGCTTCCTAGCAGTTGACATCAGTTTGGTTCAGTAAACTCATAAAATTCTTATAGGTTTAATTAGCCCTGGCTGTGTGGCTCAGTTGGTTGGAGTGTTGCCCCATACACCAAAAGGTTTCAGGTTTGATTCCCAGTCAGGGCACATACCTAGATTGTTCCCCAGTTGGGGTGTTAAGGTACACAGGGAGACAACCGATCAATGTTTCTCTCTAAAAATTAAAAACATATCCTCGGGTGAGGATTTTAAAAAAAAAAATCTACAGATTTGGACATTTCTTACATTAACAACATATACTAGTAACTTTTGACTCCCCCAAAACTTAACCACTAATAGCCTACTGTTGACTAGAAGCCTTACTGATAACCTAAATAGTTGACTAAGATGTTTTGTACGTTATATGTATTATATACTGTGTTCCTACAATAAAATAATCTAGAGAAAATAAAATGTTACTAAGGGAATCTATAAGGTTCATCTGTGAGTTTTTTTCTAATTGTTGTCTCCAAAATAATTTTCACTATATTCATAAAAAAAAAAACACATAAGTGTACCCACACAATTCAAACCCTTGTTGTTCGAGTCAACTATTTCATTTTCCATACTAAGAGAATTCATTTGAAGATTTCCATGCAGGGACGGCAAGGTAAAATGTATGTGCATGTGTGCACATATGTGCTCAAATGGTACTTATTAAGGGGCCTAGATGAAGCAAGAAAGCCAAGCTGAACACAAAGGTGGATGTGAACTGAGTGATTTCTGTGTAAAGATGCTCAAATTACAGTTATGACCATACTGATAGGTCATTCTGTCTCCTGTTATAGACAGATTCACTATTACAGTTCTGTGACAAAACCAAAAATGGAAAGTGATTGTAGCTCTACCTTTTCACTGTCCTACCCCCAGGGTCTGGCACTGCTCACACATCATATGTCCCCAGGGTTTTCCTAGGGCAGTGGTCAGCAAACTCATTAGTCAACAGAGCCAAATATCAACAGTACAACGATTGAAATTTCTTTTGAGAGCCAAATTTTTAAACTTAAACTTCTAACGCCACTTCTTCAAAATAGACTCGCCCAGGCCGTGGTATTTTTTTTTTTTTTTATAATATATTTTATTGACTTTTTACAGAGGAAGGGAGAGGGAGAGAGAGAAACATCGATCAGCTGCCTCCTGCACACCTCCCACTGGGGATGTGCCTACAACCAAGGTACATGCCCTTGATCAGAATCGAACCTGGGACCCTTGAGTCCGCAGGCCTACGCTCTATCCACTGAGCCAAACCGATTAGGGCCAGGCCGTAGTATTTTGTAGGAGAGCTACACTCAAGGGGTCAAAGAGCCGCATGTGGCTTGCGAGCCGCAGTTTGCCGACCACGGTCCTAGGGGAACAGGAGAAAGTCAAGTGCAGTGCAAAGTTCAGGCTGTGGGCATCACATCTTTCAACCCAATGAAAGGAACTTCTCATATATTCATTTATTCTCACATTCAACAAATATTTACAGAACAGTTACAAAGTGGAAAACTGTTCTCAGAGCTAGGAATACAATGAGCAAAACAAAAATCCCTACCTTGGTGATGCTGACTTTTAGCAAAGAAACAAAGCGTATGAGATAGTGATAAAAGGGCAGGGGGACATAGCATGGAAGGAGAATTGCAGAGTGCAAATGCCATAATCAGGGACGGCCTCCCTAAGACAGTGACATTTGAAGGAAAACTTGTAGAGGTTTTGTAAGAGATGACAAAATTTTTCTAGGCACAAAGAATGGCAAGTGCCTGGGGCAAGTGCCTGGGGCCCGACAAGGGAGGCTGCTGGTGTGTTCTAGAAACAGGAAGGAGGTGAGGCCAAAGAGATGAGGGGGCCTGGTAGGCCACTGTTACGACTTTTCTTTTTAATATTTCTTGATTTCAGAGAGGGATAGAGAGAAACATCAATGATGAGAGAGAATCATTGATCAGCTGCCTCCTGCACGCCCCCTACTTGGGATCGAGCCCACAACCAGGGCATGTGCCCTTGGCCGGAATCGAACCTGGTACCCTTCAGTCTGCAGGCCAACGCTCGACCCACTGAGCCAAACCAGCTAGGGCTGTTAGGACTTTTCTTAAGTGAGAGGATTTCATGATGAAAGATGATCTGATAATTTACTGGTAAACAAGATCATTTTAGCTGCTGTGTTGAGAGGAGCCTGAAGTGGAGCAAGGGCCAAATCAGATGACAGTTACAAGTCAACTGTCATCATCCAGGCAAGAAATCACTGTGATGGGGAACTAAACTGGTAACAGTAGAGGAAGGAAACTGGAAGCCAAGGAACACACGTGCTTCAAAGAGGCAAGAGTAATCGTTGCGTGACGGGTGAACAGTCCAGCAAGATGTCTGACCCTTGGATTTAGCAATATGGTCACTGGTGACTTTATTAAAACAGTTTCAGTGGGCTGGTTAGAGTGGATTTCATAGTTAATTAGAAGACTGGAGATAGCAATTTTGAAGTGCTGCTCAAAGTGCGTGTGCCATCGATCGGAACAAGTGGAAATCTGAAGGAGCAAGGTCTAGTGAATACTTCAGGTGGGTTAATACTTCACAATTCAATGCAAAAAAAGACTTTCTTGTGTGCCCTTGAAGCAACATTTTACTGATGACTTTTCGGTTTTCCATTTGTCTTTCGTTCAGTTGATGTGGCACCCATTTTCCTTCCTTTAAAATCTTTCCCGTTGCTTGTAAACGGTCAGAAATGGGTTTGCTTAGCAACGTTTAATCTTTCTGCAAGTTGTTTTTGTGTTTGACACACATCTTCATCCCATAATGCTTGTAATTGTTGGTCTTCAAACTTTTTCGGTTGACCTGGACGTTCTTTGTCTTTCACATTGAAAGCATCACTTTTAAAGCATTTAAACCAGCGTTCACAAGTATCTTGAGATGGAGCATGTTCACCATAAGCTTCCTGAAGTATACAATAACTTTCAGCAGCACTTTTCTTCAAAATAAAGTAATGAATTAAAACTTCCCGCAAATGCTCTTTTTTTGGCATGAAATTCGACATTTTTAAACGTAAAAATTTCTATGATGTTAACACCTTCAGAAAATTTGACATAAGGTTTGAAGCTTGTTGTCAATACAACATAAAATAGCATATCAAATCGCATATATACCAACATAGTTGTAACTCCATCTATTGAAAAAAATTTGCATTATTAACCGGTACACTTAGTACAGTGGTCGGCAAACTGCGGCTCATGAGCCACATGCAGCTCGCGAGCCGCGGTTTGCCACTCTGTTGACTAATGAGTTTGCCGACCACTGCTCTAAGGCATTACCCTTACCCAGAAGTTTTGACTCCAGGTTAAAGACATTAGTACATTATTAAAATGTTTTTTTAACTGTTTTTCCCTAAGGCAGTGGTCGGCAAACTCATTAGTCAACAGAGCCAAATATCAACAGTACGACTGAAATTTCTTTTGAGAGTCAAATTTTTTAAACTTAAACTTCTAACGCCATTTCTTCAAAATAGACTCGCCCAGGCCGTGGTATTTTGTGGGAGAGCCCCACTCAAGAGGCCAAAGAGCCGCATGTGGCTTGCGAGCCGCGGTTTGCCGACCACAGACCTAGAAGAACTTGAATTGAGGGCCTTGCCCATAATGAGATTATCAGAGATAACCTCTTTTGACCTATCTATAGGACCGAGCAAACTACTAATTACTAAACAGGTGCTCTCCCAGCAGGATCCTTAGACACTCCCAAGGCACCTTACCCCTTCCCTGGCTCAGAAAGTCATAAATACCTATTTTCCCCTTCAGTCTTTGGATCTCTCATGTATGTGAGGTCTCTGATGTATGTGGGATTCACATACATATATATGTAATTAAACTTGGTTATTTTGTTAATCTTTCTCATGTCTATTTGATTATTAGACCAGCTGAAAGAACCTTGAGGGTGGAAGAAAGTATCTTCCCCTAGCAAAGAAGCATTATTCACAATAGCCAAAAAGTAAAAACAACCCAAATGTCCATCAACTGGTGAATGGGTAAACAAAATCTGATATATCCCTACAATAGAATTATTCAACAATGAATAGGAATGAAGTACTGATAAATGCTACAACATGGATGAGCCTCAAAAACATGTTTAAGAAGCTAGACACAAAAGGCCACCTATTGTATGGTGCCATTTATAAGAAATGTCTAGAATGTGAAAATCTATAGAGACAGAAAGTAGATTAGCGATTGCCTGAGGCTGGAAGAGGAGGAGAGAGTGGGAGGAAGGAGGAGTGACCAATAAATTTTCAAGGTCCTTTTGGGGATAATGAAAATGTTCTAAAATTAGATTGTGGTGATGATTGTACAACTCTGTAAATATATTTTAAAAAACACTGAATTGTACAGTTTAAAAGGGTAAACTTTATGGTATATAAATTATATCTCAAAGTTAATTTAAAAATGAAGGGGTGACCACTCGGGAACAAAGATAAGAAAACTGGTTTAGGCATTCCTCCCACCAAAATATCCTATTTCCAGCCTGGCCAGTGTGGTTCAGTGATTCAGCATCCTCCTCCTATGAACGAGGAGGTCATGGTTTGATTCCTCTTCAGGGCATATGGCCAGGTTGCAGGCTTGATCCCCACTGTGGAGCATGCAGGAGGCAGCCGGATCAATGATTCTCTCTCTCTCTCTCTCTCTCTCTCTCTCTATATATATATATATATATATATATATATATATATATAGAGAGAGAGAGAGAGAGAGAGAGAGAGAGAGAGAGAGAGAGAGAGAGAGAGTCGTATTTCCAGCCCTAGCCGGTTTGGCTCAGTGGATAGAGCATCAGCCCACAGGCTGAATGGTCTTGGGTTCAATTCAGGTCAAGGGCACATACCTTGGTCAATTTGATTGCAGGCTCAATTAGGGGCCTCAGACGGAGCCCTGATCAGGGCGAGTATGGGAGTCAACCAATTGATGTATCTCTCTCACATGGATATTTCTCTGTCCCTCCCTTCCCCTCTCTCTCTGAAAATCAATGGAAAAATATCCTCAGGTAAGAATTAACTATATATATATATATTTTTTCCCCCAGGAAAGGAAATTAACTTATTTAGGGATAAAGTAAATCCTCTACACATGAAAAAAGACCCTGAACCATCAGTCAAAGCCTAAGGAAAGGCACCCAGGAGGTAAGTTGCTTGAAAACAAAATCTTCAGGCACAAAACAGCAACAAAACATGTCCTAGTATACCTTAATCAATAAAGAAATTAAAAAAAAAATACATGTCCTAGTATCAAACAAAACAAAAAACTTTAAGGTCACCACAAAAGGAAAATACTACAAGCTTTTTTTATTACTGCACCTACAAGGATTAAGAAATGGGGACTAGGGAGGAAAAGAACAGAGATTCTGCTAAATAAAGACAACAAACAGTACTCTTTTTTTTTTTTTGCTTTGTTTTTTATTTTTATTTTTATTTATTGATTAAGGTATTATATATGTGTCCTTATCCCCACCCCCTTTGTCCCCCCACACCATCCCCCTCTCATGTCCTCACCCCACTGGTGTCTGTGTCCATTGGTTATGCTTATGTGCATGCATACAAGTCCTTTGGTTGATCCCTTACCCCCAGCCTCCCCTCAAACAGTACTCTTTAGGCTGAAAATGCAAAGGTTGAGAAGTGAATCAAGTGTTCAAGTTCTCTGAAAACACATATTATCGAAATCAAGTGAATCCAGGTTTTCCCATTAAATCCAAAGATGTTTCAATTAAAAAGTACTGCTTACATTCTCTACAATGTATATTGAAAACATTAAGAATTGTCATTTGACAAGTGACAAGCTTAAAAACTCATTACCTAAAAATACAATATAATTAGACAAACATAAAAGAGTTTAAAATGCTTGCACAAATATTTAAAAGTCTGATTTATTAACTCAAATGACATTTAACACTTGCTTTGGTCCATGCTCTGTTTGTACCAGATCAGGATTATAGATGAGGGAGGGTAGGGAGGGACATAAAGATTCTCAAGAAAGCGAGGAAGCCCTAGCCAGTTTGGCTCAGTGGATAGAGCATTGGCCTGTGGGCTGAAGGGTCTTGGGTTAAACTCCGGTCTAGGACACATACCCAGGTTGCAGGCTTGATCCCCAGTAGGGGTTGTACAGGAGAGAGCCAATCATCATTGATGTTTCTGTCTCCTTCTCCCTTCCTCTCTGAAATCAATAAAAGTATATTAAAAAAAAAAGAAGAAGAAGCAAGGAAAGGAAGGACAAAAGGGATGGCCACTTCCCTGGGCCTCTTAGAGTCATCATTGTCTAGCATCTATCTCAAAATCAGTGTGTGTCACCAGGAACCTGAAGTCAGAAGGACCAGGCTCTGAAGTTTCTGACAGAGGAATTTTTTTTAATAGTTTACTGATTTTTAAAGAGAAAGGAAGGGAAAGGGAGAGAGAAACATCGCTGTGAGAGAGCAACATCGACTGGCTGCCTCCTTCACGCCCCCGAATGGGGATGAAGCCGCAAACCAGGCATGTGCCCTTGGCCAGGAATCAAACCAGCAACCTTCTGGTACACTTGAGGAGAAGCCCAACCAGCTGAGCCACACGGGCCAAGGTTGAATGAGGAATTGTTAAGTTATTGGATGGGGTGGGTGAGCTTTGAGATAAAACTATGAAGAATAGGTCTTGCCAAAAACAAGATCCTGAGCCTGTTTTTTTCCCCTGCAGTTTCTCATGCAGGATGGTGTCCTTAGTGGGTTTGAGCTGCTTGATTCTCTACCTACCTGTGACCTCCTGCAATGTGGGTCAGGGGGCAGAGCACACACTCAGAGCCCGCATCTTGGCCTTTGCTGGCACAGGACACCAGGCTGGACGGACAAGTAAGGCAATTCCTCTGTCTTTTGCAACATCAACATATCACTTTGCAATTCTTAGTGTTCTAGTGACTGTTGATGAAAGACATTTCCTACCATGAAAAGAAGAGCATGTTCTGATTCAATATTTTTAATATAAGAAACATTTCCAACTGCAGGAATTCATTCCTAACTTGAGGAGAAAATGTTTTCCCACTGATGAAATTTATCAAACTGGTGTATAATCTTTTGGGAAGAAAAGCAGCAGCAGCGATAAAACTTCAGCTGGGGACCATATGTTTAAAAAGGCAGCCATTTTAAACTGAGGGCAATATATCAATGATTGCGCTGACTGATCCTGCAATGTTCTCACACATCTCACCTGGGAAACTTTTGCCAAAAAAAAAAAAAAAAATCACTAAGCTTAGAACAGTGGTCAGCAAACTCATTAGAACACTGTACTTGATACTGATCTTGTAAATTACTTTTTTCCTTTTTTTTTCATGTGTGTATGTGTGTGTCTATATGTTACTTTTTGAATACAGTACTTTCATACAAAGATTATCCTGGCGTAATCTTAAAAGAATGATCAATTGCTCAACAGTTCATATCTTATAAATGCAAAAGAAAACAGTATATAACTGTCAGGGCATGCTGGCACAACTCTCTCAGTAAAAAGATATTCATTTTGCCCATAATTTTATTATTTTCATACTTTATATCATTTTTCAAGCAAATGTCCCTTTAAAGTAGGCTGGGTTCTAGCAGAAAATCATGAGATTATTAAAGTTTTTTCTAAGGTATTAAGTCACTTTAACCTTCAGACCATAATAATTATGTGTTTTAATAGAATTTTAATTTTTTTGTTGTTGATTTTAGAGAGAGAGGAAAGGAGAGGGATAGAAAGATGGAAACATCAATGAGAGAGAAATATCAATTGGCTGCCTCCTGCACACCCCTTACTGGGGTTTGAGGCTACAACTCACACATGTGCCCTGGCTGGGAATCAAACCAGTGACCTCTTGGTACATGAGTTGGCATTCCACCACTGAGCCACCCTGGCCTGGCTTTTAATAACATTTTAAAGAATACACTCTAATGTTTATTCCAGATAACTGTTTTTATGTACCAAATGCCCAAACCAGCATTGTTTTGCAGTAAAAACAAACCAATTCTATTGTAGCCAGTGGACTTACTAAATCTTTCTCTCTCCCTTCTTGTTTTTTCTATAACATTTGTGTTTGAACATTAACATTCTTGTTTTTGTTAATCCTCCCCCAATGATTTTTAGAGAGCATGTACAGGAGGGGAAGAGACAAGGAAACGTGATATGAGAGAGACACATCATGTGCCTCCTGCATGTGCCCCAATCTGGGTCATGGAACCTGCAACCCAGGTATGTGCTCTTGACCAGAATCGAACCCACCACCTTTAGTCCGAGGGCCTACATTCCAACCACTGGGCCAAACTGGCTAGGGCAACATTCTTATTTTTAATTAACTGTTTTTTGGGGGGTGTTTTTAGATTATAAAGGAAATGAAAATTGCCCACAGCCCACCTTCCAAAGAAAACCATTTTGGTGCATTTGCTTTGTCTTGAAAAGCAACTTTTTAATTTAATTTTAAAACATTTTTCTCATTATTCAAGAAGTTTGTCTGCCCTGACTGATGTAGCTAAGTTGTTAGAGCATCATGCCAAGCACCGAAGGGTCTCAGGGTCGATTCTTGGTCAAGGGCACATACCTGGGTTGCAGTTCCATGGCCCAACAGGGGTGCATTTGGGAGGCAACCAATCTCTCTCTCCCTCCCTCCCTCTCTTTGATTCTCTCTAAAAGTTAATGGAAAAAAATATCCTCAGGTGAGGATTAACAAAAACAAACTTGTCAAATGCTCTTTTTTCTTTCTTATTGAATTTATTGGGGTGACACTGGTTAATAACATTATATGTTTCAGGTGTACAATTCTATGATCCATCTTCTGTATAATGTATTTCACCACCTCAGTTCAAGTTTCCTTCCACCACCATTTGTACCCCCTTTACCCTCTTCCTCCTGGTAATCACCATACTATTGTCTGTGTCTATGAAATTATTTTTTGGCTTAATCCCTTCACCTTTTTCACCTGCCCCCCACCACCCCTTTCCTCTGCTAGCTATCAATCTGTTCTATCTATGAGTCTGTTTCTATGTTTGTTTGTTAAATGTATTCATTAGATTCAACATATGAGTGAGATCTCTGACTGGCTTATTTCATTTAGCATAATGATTTCCAAGTCCATCCATGCTGTCAAAAAGGGTAAGTGTTCCTTCATTTTTATGGCCGAGTAGTATTCCATTGTGTAAATATACCACAGCTTTTTTATGCACTCATCCATTGATGGATACTTGGGCTGCTTCCAAATCTTGGCTATTAAATAACACTGCAGTGAACATAAGGATGCATATATTTTTTCGAATTAGGGTTTCTGATTTTCTTGGATATATTCTCAGAAGTGGGATCACTGGTTCAAAAGACTGTTAGTTACATTTTTAATTTTTTGAGGTAACTCCATACTGTTTTCCATAGTGGCTGTGCCAGTCTGCATTCCAACAGCAGTGCACCAGGGTTCTCTTTGCTCCACATCCTCACCAGCATTTGTTGTTTGTTGATTTATTGTGTCACATGTTCTTAATAAACTTGTATTTTTCAAAATACAAGTAAAACGTAAGCATCTGAGGAAACAAGACTATGCGTCAAGATAATTGAGTAACAAAATGTTTTAGGCAGGCAGTTGGGTAGTATTTGTCATTACTGAGTGTGTGTGGGCTCCGTGACCCAGAGACTCTGTTTCTAGGAATCTTCCCTACAAAAATCCTTGTTCATGCACATAAAATTAAGGACAGTCACTGAAACATTTACTAATAGAGAAAGAATTAGGAAATGACCTATCCATTATTAGGGATATAGTGAAGTGAATTATGGTATGGCTATTTTAAAAACATATACACTTATTTTTATATATTATAAACACTATACAGCTATTAAAATGAGATTAAGTGGATAAAATTAAATTTTTAAATTTTTTTAATAATAATATGAGGTAAATATACATATACTGATTTACTTTAAATATGCTTTTATTTCAGAGAGGAAGGAAGAGGGAGAGAGATATAGAAACATCAATGATGAGAGAGAATCACTGATCAGCTGCCTCCAGCACGCCTCCTACTGGGGATCGAGCCTGCAACCCAGGCATGTGCCCTGACCAGGAATCCAACCTTGACCTTCTGATTCATAGGGATGCTCAACCACTGAGCAACACTGGCTCGTACATATACTGATATTTTTAAATCTCCTAAGATGCAGTATAAGATGAAAAAAGTAAATCATTAACAGTATGGATAGTATTATTCGATTTATGTAAATACAAGAGAGCTATGTATACAAATGTACATATACACACAAAAACACAAAGAAAGTGACTGGAGCGTACGCACAAAACTGTTACCTCTGGGGTAGGAGCATGCATGACATTTTAAAAAGTGAACATGTATAATGCACTTTTCATTAATTGTTAAAAACCATACTATTTTGTAATAATAACTCTTAGATTATAGGAGAAATATTATTGTAAAATGTTCAGATAACATAAAACAGAACAATTAAGAAAATAAAAGTCACCAGAGCTAGCCTCTTTTAGTTTCTTCTATTCACATATGTGCGTATGTATAGGTACACATATATCTATCAATTGATATCAAATTGTGTATATATTTTATAGCCTGATTGATTTTTGGTCTATTTTATCATGAGCATATCACGTGATTAGAATTTGAGAACATGATTTTTTAAATTATGAAATAATTCAAGCATACAAAAAGCATAGAAACTCATATAATGAACACTGATGGACCCATCACTCAGTTGAAGAATAAACATTGCAGGTATAATAAACTGTATTTGCACACTCACTCCTTGACCCCTGTTTCCCCCACCCTCTTCAGAGGTAACACAGCAATTTGAATTTGGCATTTGTGGTGCCATGCAGAGTTTTTATTTGTTTGAGAGAGAGAGGGAGAGATAGAAACATCAATGATGACAGAAAATCATTGATTGGCTGCCTCCTGCACGCCCCACACTGAGGATCAAGCCTGCTACCCGGGCATGTGCCCTTGACAAGAATTGAACCCAGGACCCTTCAGTCCACAGGCTTGTGCTCTATCCACTGAGCAAAACTGGCTAGGGTGCCATGCAGGTTTTAGACCTTTCACAAATAATTTATGTATGCATGGGAAATATATAGTATTGCTTTCCTAAAAACATAGCTTTTAATGCCCGATACATATTCTAAATTATAGATATGCTGTAATTATTCAACTAGTCCTCTGTTGTTGGCTATTATAGAACAAGAAGCATTTTTACATTTCCTTTTGTATGTGAAGTTAGTTTAAGTTGCTACAAAAAGGGGTAGTCTTTTTGGTGGAATTACTCGATTGCATTCTCAAACTCCTAAGGCAGCCCCATTGTCCCCAGGTCTTCTTTACATGGCTCTGTTTTCAGAGAAGTCTTATTAGCAGGTCCCTCGAGACAAGAACTTCGGGAGCATGGCGAGCCAGAGCAGCCTGAGTTGTAACTGAGCTTGTCCCACTTGTTTGGGGCTCTTGTTGCTGCCTGTGGACCCCATCCCCCATCGATCTTTCAGTATGCACACTGAGAGCTAAGGGCACAGGTTGTCCCCTCACCCCTGGTTGTCAAACTGGGATAGCTGATTTCTCTTTCCAAATCCAACTCTTTCTCCTTTATAATGTGATAATCTATACCCACTGCTCTAATCCTATCTAATAAAGAGGAAACATGCAAACTGACCATCATGCAGCAACAAGATGGCTGCGCCCACAGCAGAGGCTGAGTTTCCATAACAAGCCTTAATGAGCAATCAGCAGGGACCTGAGGCTGCGTCCCCTGCCTGGCAGGGCTTGACAGGGGACCTCAGGCCGTGCTCCCCATCCACGGGGCTTCATGGAGACCTCAAGGTGTGTCCCCTGCCCTGGCCTGGGCTAGGGGACTTCAGGCTGCGCACCCTGCCCTGGCACTGGGCCAAGGGACCTTAGGCCGCATCCCCCACTTGGCAGGGCTTGATGGGGGACCTCAGGCCATGGCCCCCACCGTTGGGCCAGGGGACCTGAGGCCATGCTCCCCACCCCGGCACTGGGTCAGGGGACCTGAGGCCATGCCCCACGTCCCAGTGGGGATTGACAGGGGACCTCAGGGCATGCCCCCTGCCCAGCAGGGCTTGACGGGGGACTTCAGGGCGCATCCCCCACCCCGGTGCCAGGCTGGGGGACCTCAGGCTGTGCCCCCCCATCCTGGAGCCGGCCAGAGGAACTGAGGCCGTGCTCCCTGCCCTGGCGCTGGGCCAGGTGACCTGAGGCCACACCCCCCACTCAGCAGGTCTTGAGCTGGTGGGGCCGGCCCGGTCTGGATCTAGCCCAGTGGGGATGGGGCAGGCCGGGTCTGGGTCTTGTGCAATTTTGAGGCGCATGTGGGTGGGTGGGGACTTGACTCTGGTTCCCATGGTGCACCCCAGACTCTGACAGGAGGAAGATTTTTATATACATTTTACTAATTTTCTTTCATCTCTGACACTTCTATTATAGAGAAAGGGCAAATAGCAATATTAAGGTATTTCCCATAATTAATTCCCTTTTAATGTGCACAAATTTTGTGCACCAGGTCACTAGTCTAATAATAATCTATTACCTCCAGGCTTAAGGTTCTCCAAATAAGTCAGACATCTGTCACCTGACATTTCATCAAAATGATAGTCACTTCTTGGAAGCCACTGCTAAGTATATCAATTGCCAGGAAGTCTGACAGAAGAACAATACTTGTCTTTGAATAAATAAGCCAGAATTTCTGTTCTCAATCAGCAGTGCACTTAAGAAGGAATAACACTCTAGTCACTGCTCAAAATCTTTTCCTTTTCCTTTTTTAACTGAATTTATTGGGCTGACATCCTATATAATAAAAGGCTAATATGCAAATCGACCGAACGGTGGAACAAGCGGTTGCTATGATGCACACCAACCACCAAGGGGCAGACACTCAATGCAGGAGCTGCCCCTGGTGGTCAGTGTACTCCCACAGTGGGGAGCACCACTCAGCCAGAAGCTGGGCTCACAGCTAGAGAGCACAGCGGCGGTGGTGGGAGCCTCTCCTGCCTCCACAGCAGCACTAAGGATGTCTGACTGCCAGCTTCTAGCCGGCCATCAGTCGGACATCCCCCGAGGGCTTCCAGACTGCGAGAGGGCACAGGCTGGGCTGAGGGATCCCCTTACCTTCTTCTCCCCTCCAGTACATGAATTTCGTGCACCAGGCCTCTAGTTGGTTAATAAAATTATATGTTTCAAGTGTACATCTTGATACATCTATGATACATCTTCTTTATATTGTATGCTCATCACCCCAAGTCAAATCTCCTTCCACTACTATTTACACCCCCTCTACCCTCATTTACCTCCTCCCATCCCCTTTCCCTCTGATAATCACCATACTGTTGTTTGTGTCTATGAGATATGTTTGTGTGTGTGTGTTGGAGAGGGGGTTGCCTTGTTTTGTTTTTGTTGTTAATTCTCACCCGAGAATATGTTTCTATTGATATTTAGGGAGAGTGGAAGAGAGAGGAAAAGAGAGAGAAACATCGATGTGAGAGAAACACATCGATTGGTTACCTCCTACAGGAGCCCTAACCAGGAAGAAGCCTGCAACCAAGGTATGTGCACTTGACTGGAATCAAACCCAAGACACTTGGGTCCACAGGCCAACACTCTATCCACTGAGCCAAACGGGCTAGGGCTGTTTTCTATTGTTTTGTTTTGTTTTTGCTTAATCCCTTCACCTTTTCACCAGGTCCCCCAACTCCTCTCCCCACTGATCGCTGTCAATCTGTTTTCTATCTATGAGTCTGTTTCTATTTTGTTTATTTTGTTCATTAGATTTCACATATAAGTGGTATCATATGGTACTTGTCTTTCTCTGACTGGTTTATTTCTCTAAGTATAATGCCCTCCAGGTCCATCCATATTGTCACAAAAGGTAAGATTTCCTTCTTTTTTATGGCTGAGTAGTATTCCATTGTGTAAATGTACTACAGCTCTTTTATCCACTCATCTACTGATGGGCACTTGGGCTGCTTCAAAATTTTGGCTATAATAAATAAAGCTGCAATGAAGATAGGGGTGCATATATTCTTTCAAATTAGTGTTTGAAAACCTTCTTTTGAAAGTGCCTTCAGAAAGTGAATGTCCGTAGTTGACAAATCTCTTCCTTTGGGCAATAGATTATGTTTACAAAAGCACCGAAAAGGAGTCTGGAGCCAGAGGCAGAATGATGGAGCCGCAGACCGGTGTTGAGGGGATGCCAATACCAGCATATGGCCTTTTAAGACCACTGTCCCTTCTGATTGGTCAGTGTGTGGGCCGTCTCAGTTATAAAAATGATTTGAGCCTGGCCAGCATGGCTCAGTGGTTTAGTATCCACCTATGAACAAGGAGGTCCACGTTCAATTCCCAGTCAGGGCACATGCCCTGGTTGCGAGCTCGGTCTCCAGCATGGGACATGCTGGAGGCAGCTGATCAATGATTCTCTTTCATCATTGGTGTTTCTATCTCTGTCTACCTCTCCCTTTCTCCCTGAAATCAATAAAAATCTTTTTTTTTAAATTGAATCTGACTCCTTCTGGGGGCTTGATCACTTCCCATTTCCATTAGTCATCCCTAAAGCACCCCCCTCCAATTAAGACACTTGTTAAAGAAGCAAAAAACACATATTAGTTGAGGAGTAATTGTTGACTTCTGCTTCACATGAGAGCACTTGGGCTTAAGGGGCATGTTGTACTGTTTCCAGGTTATACCAAGAGTATTTTTCTTAAGAATACCCTTTTTAAAGGAATTATTTGTGTAGCTTAAAACATGAAAAGGACAAGTGCTGAAATGACTGTTGAAAACATGTTAAAGCCCAGAGATTCATTGTATTCAGATAGATGTGTAAAGGGGGAGGTTGGAAGCTGAAGGGTTAAATTCAGATCCAGAAAGAGGCTCTTTTGAAGGTTTGGATTCAGGGAGGTTTCTTCAAATAGGGATCCCTGTGCCCAGTTAACACTGCGTTCCAGAAAAGGACACAGCACGAGAGAGGACCAAGGAGGAAAAAACAAAAAGGTTTTTACGTGTCATAGGGTCATGAAGAGCTAGCTGCATACTCCTCAGCTGTGCACAGGGAATGAGGGACCCTGGGGCTGGGAACTGCCAAGTAGGAATGGTCAAAGGTCACTGAGAGCAAGATTTCAGGCAGCAGTCCACTGTGGGAGTGGCTGGCCTGGGATACACTGGTCTGAGAGGCCAATGAAACCAATGAGTATTTTGAAAATTCACATTTGTTTTGTAAACTGCATTCTTCTGCTAACAACACAAATCCTCAGGATGTAGTGCTCAAAAGCAATGTAGGTGGGTGATTTTCTGTATTACAAAACACACGAAAGTGTCATATGAATGCATGATTTGTCTTATTTTATAGCACATATAAGTCACGGTATCAATTTGGCTGCAGCAATGTCAATCTCTTCCATGGAGTAATGGGGGACCAGCACGCGAGTGCTAAATGACACAACTAGGTTCAAATCCTGGCCCTGTTAGCTGTGCCTCCCCAAGCCTTAAGTTCCTCATCTGTGGAACAGGAACGATATTCCTACTTCACTGGGTTTCTGTGAAGATTAAAATGAAAGAATGCACACAAAGAGCATGGCTATTATATTCATTGCTGTTGTTAAAAGATGCTGTCATTAGCACATTGTGCATCTTGTAAATACAGGTCTCTGTACAATTCCAGCGTACAGACAGACAATGACAAACTCATTGTCTTTATTCCACAGAAATACCAGGCTAGCTCTAGAAAGGTACATAAACATGATAGAGGTATGTGATGACCTTTTAAAGAGCATTGTTGAGATGATTCTTCTAGCCTAAACATGTTCAGGATGAGGAATTTTATCTTTCACTGAAGGAGTACCAGGCATCTTTCCTTTAAATCTTAGTTCTGTCAGGTTCTCAGAACTTTGTCAGAACAATGTCAGAAGCTGGTCCTTTGTTACCAACTCTCTTCCCTTTCACAGTATCATTGTTTTCAATCTTTCTTCTCTCTCTTTCCCGTGAACTTTGCCATGTGTCTCTGCAGTCCCTCCCAGCCGGCAGTGAAGTCCATTTCTACACCATGGATATGGGTGTGGCCCTATGACTTACTTTAGCCAGTGGCACACTAGTGGATATGATACAAGCAAAGGCTTGACGTGTGCACTTGGGCTTGCCCTCTTGCATCTCTCACTTGTGTCATCGCCATGAGAAAAACATGTCCCAGCCAGCCTGCTGTGACGCAGAGCTGGATCCAACATTCATCTTGGAGCCAAACCCAGTCAAGTGCAGACTAGATCAACAACCCGAAGATACATGAGTGATGACATCATTGCTATTTAAACCTTGGTGTTTTGGAAAGGTTTGTTACACAGCAAAAGCTAACTGATAAACTTCCAACCCTTTCTCTTTGGCACATAGAGATAATCCACAAGTATATACAGAGATATATGTAACATAATATATAAATTTATATAAGTAGCATAGATATACATATGATTAAATTTACTGGAGACAGGCTAACAATTCAGTGGCTTTTTCCCTCCTCAAATTTTCCAATGATTTATATGTCAAAATGGGGCTTTATTAGAGTATAAAAAAATAAAACAGGCCCTGGTCAGGTAGCTCAGTTGGTAAGAGAATCATTGTGAGTTTGATCCCTGGTCAGAGCACATACAAGAAGCAACCAATGAATGCATAAATAAGTGGAACAATAAATAGATGTTTCGCTCTCTATCAATAAAAAAATTTTTTAAATAAAACAAAAAAATGTAAATCTTAATTAGTAGGTTTGTCTTTTATGCTAGTATGTAGACCATATGATGAAATATCACAAAAATTTATCAAGATAGAAATGTCTGGAACAGAAAATCATAGAAACTTAAAATTAACTTCTACTTCAGTGGAAAGTAGAGATGTAGTCTCTTTATCTCTTTAATTACTTCTGTTCATTGATTTCAGTATTATTAACCAAAAATAAAATAAAAATCTATCCTTTATACCAGGAAGAGAACTATTTAAGTTCAGAAGACCGCACTTTTCCTTATGATTTTTTTCATACATTTTCTGTATGCATTTTTAGAAGGCTAGCATAATCATAGGGTTTGTGTCATTCAATGAAAACATCACCTAGCTATTAGTGGTGCATTTTGAACAGACAGAATCAACTTTATTTTAAGCTGAAAAAGATTATGTACTGTATAAAGTACATTTTGCTGCAAATAGAAGCCCTCTTCCAACTGTAGCTTAAGCAATAAGAATGTTTGTTGTTTACTTAATAAGAAACTCAAATACAGTCCATATCAGAATTGGTGTGCCATCTCACCAATGTTATTAAGGACTCAGACTCCTTCTGTCTCTCCATTTTTTCATTGGCCTACCACCCCCATGTACATCACATCAAGGCTGCAAGGTGACGGCTGCAATGCCAGCCATCACATGCAAGTTCAAAGCAGAAAGCAGGGAGCTGAGTCAGCTACTACTTTCTGATGTAGTAAGAAAGCAAAGGCTCTCCAGAAGCTTCCCCACAGACTTCCTCTTACATCTCATTGACAAATAGAACACATGTCCACGGCCCTAAAAGAGAAGTTAATGAAAGGGAGGCTGGAAGTTTACAAGGTAATAAAAAAGGATGCCATTGTCATGATTGGTTTCGAAATATCATGAATCTCCCCATCAGTCCGGGCCCATTGTCACTCTGGGCAAAATCAGGGTTCTGTTAGCAGAAAGAAAGGAAGAAATGAGTCTGGGCCAACAGCGTTGGCACATTTTCTTAGTTGCACTTATATACCTTGTTTTTGCAATCTGATGGAGGCAGGGAAGCAGAAGACATGGGATTGTGGTTTTACCTCTTTTGAGGGGAGAAGGGGAAAGCTGAACTCCTTTGGATATCTGAATAAGCAACAGGTATTGCCCTAATCTCAAATTTCCGAACAGAGCATGCCAGGGAGTGCCCAGAGCTCCTGAAACCCATCCATGAGTGACTGAGTTAAGAAATCCCAGGTGAGGGTGGCAAGAGATCAACCAATGAACTCATATGCGTATATACACATAATCCAAGGACACAGACAGTAGGTGGTAAAGGCTTGGAGGGGGGAGGGGAAGACAGCAATGGGGAAAATTAGGGGACATATGTAATACTCTCAACAATAAAGATTTATTAAAGAAAATCAGGTGTAAAGTTACCAGCTTCAAAAATAATAATTGCCATTAGCAATTTTTTTTCTATTTTCTTTGAGTAAATGTTCCTTTGCTTCATTTGTCATTTATAAAATTATTCTGTATAAAAATCAAAATAAAAGAAATCCACCCAAAGTCAACTCAGTCTTTCAACATGGTCACACAGTACACAGCACCTGGGGTCCACTCCACTGTTTCAAGTGCAGTTGTGTTGTGGGTCTGATGGTTGCTGGTCTGAATGTAGTAGCATCTCCTCTCTGTAACTAAGTTCGCAGTTGAGGAAGCTTGACAAAATCTAAAATGGTATAACAACAAAAACACTAAATTTTCATGGTTTATTATATTGAAAATAAGACAACCAGAAGTTAAAACTGAATTCCTACTGCAAAGCATTATCATGACCGAGCATCTAATTACAAAACATTGCACACAGTAACCTGCATAGGCCCAGTTCCTGGAGACAATCTGTGATAATCTCATTTGCGTCAGGGGGAGGTAAAATGGATAATGTTATTAAGTTATTATATAATATATGATGACTTTTATTTATTTATTTATTTATTTATTTATTGAATGGATGATGTTATTAAATTATATAATACTAGTGGCCCAGTGCATGAATTCATGCACCTTGAAAGGAACTATGGGCCACAAGGTTGCGGTGGGCACAGGGGCGAGTCTCGGTCCATCCTCCACGCCCTCACCCAGCCCCTCCTGTTGCCGCTACTCCCACATGCTGATGGTGGTGTGGAGCGATTGGGGCCAGTGCCAGCAGTGATGGCTGCTCCAGTCGCCCCTCAGGATCAGGGAAAGGTGGAGAAGCCCTCAGGGGTGATCAGGGCCACTTGCACCCACTGACAGCGCCAAGCAATCAGGATTGGTACTGGGCGCTGGCAGCGGGTATGAGTGCCGGGCAGGACTGCAGCGCACAGGAGCAAAGAATTTTCAGTAACCACTAGAGGCTCACCCAATGACAGCGAGCTGCGCCCCACCTTGGTCTGGCACCCCTGCTCACCTGCTCCACCATCCACCATGGCCGATGCCTGCCATGTTCCATGCTCTGCCGCCTGCTGCCCATGCCCCCCATGTTCTGCACACACCCCCTGGTGGTCAGCGTACATCATAATGACCAGTTGTTCTGCCATTTGGTCTATTTGCATATTAGCCTTTTATTATATAGGATATGATGACTTTTATTCACTTTTAATTGAATTTATTGGGGTAACATTGGTTAATAAAATCATATAGGTTTCAGGTGTACAATTCTATAATACATCATCTGTATATTGTATTGTGTGCTCACCTCCTCAAGTCAAGTCTCCTTCCATTATGATGACTTTCAGAAGTGTAAACTATTTTGAAATCAAACACTTGACTCCATGTTTCAAAAGGTAAAATCAGAGATTACCAATGATGTCCCAAACTACATCTGATATTCTATGAAAACAGAATATGGGCTTTTAAATAGAGATACTTTTATATAACATCATATTATTTTTAGGTATACAACACAATAATTTTAAATACATACATACTGCCTGTCCATGCTTTGACTATAAAATAAGACACTGATTTCCACACATGTCTTGTGGAACTAGTATGGATATTTTGCAGTCACATCTGGTAATAACATGATACAAATTTCTGGTAATAGAATGATGATTCCAAATTCATTCTTATGCAGAGAAAAAAGGATATAAAGCGAATAATAGAGAACAGAAAACCATGGGGGAAATGTAAATAAAATATTTCTCTTTTTTCCTGGTGACATTAGAAGAATTTGCTTTTTAATTTTCTTTCTTTGCCAGTCCAATAAAGCGGAATCATGTACAATTTGATGCTTTCTTAAAAATCTAAGCCTAATATGCAAATTGACCGAACGGCAGAATGACCAGCAAAATGACCAGTCACTATGACGCACACTGACCACCAGGGTGCAGATGCTCAATGCAGGAGCTGCCCCCAGCCTGCAGGCCCCAGGCCACCTAACGCGGGTGCCAACAGGGGGGGTTCCCCTAATTGCCGATGTAACTTGCGGTGGCGGGGTCTGGGGCCAGCAAGTGGGCAGCACCAGGCCAGCCAAGTTGCCAGCAGGGGGGCCCCTTGATTGCCCCACCAGTCGCCCCACAGATGGTCCCTGATTACCGGCCAGGAAACCTACCCATGCACGAATTTCATGCACCAGGCCTCTAGTAAAATAAATAAACCTGAACTCTGCTTGATAGTGTGACTGTGGTAAAAGCCACAAATTGAAATCACCATTGCCACCCCAATATATGCACATTTTAAAACTCAGGTGCTTTCCTAACCACATAAATGCTGGCCTGCAGTGAGCAGCCTTGGTGTGGGGGTGGGGTGCACTGTAAGCACAAGTTTAGGTGTCCACAGGCATCTGGGTTGAGACAGCAGCACAAGGTCTCCAGTTGGGTCCATGGAACTTTCCTTGGGACAGACCAGAGTGGGCAAGATTCAGGATAACTTGGGTTCTTGCATCATAGAAGGCTGGGGGTTGGGAGGGGAGACCCAGCAACTGAGTGCCTGATACCTTCCAAGTGTTTACTACTCACCTTCTGTGCAACAATTCATTTCATCTTCACCATTGGCATATGAAGGAGGGAGGTTTTCCTTTACAGATGGGGAAAGTGAGTTCTATGGAACTCCTTGGTCAGCAATCTATGGCCCATCAGCCACCTGCTTTTTTTGCTTAGCTTCTATTTATCTTATCCTGCAACTTCTCCATTCTTTGCATTGTGCCTCATCTATGGGAGGCACTTATTTAACACTTAAGTAAACAGCCCTTCCCTGTGAGGGCTGGGAAGGGCTGTTTCTTCATGGTGAGCTTTCATGAGACCTTAACTAATTAAGGGTGCTCTCTGTTTCTTTTGAGGCAGGGGATTAGCTTATAAGCCTCCAGTTCCCTGATACCAATCAGGACCACCTGGTCTGGCCCCATCTGTGCCTCAGCCCAGGTGCTCATATCTGTAAGAGGCTCCTGGGATCAGGTTCCTGGTTCCGAAGCCCAAGCCCTGTAGTTGGTATCTCGAGCTTTCTTTATCAGGTTTCTCCAAACAAGGTAAACATATGACCTCCAGTATCTTTCCTCCATCCACTCACACTGCCCCCTCCAGGTATCTTAACAATAATATTGTGTCCTGTGATCCCAGGAGCATCTGATAAGAGCAGTTCAGAACAAGTGCAGATGGCCCAAGGGATTGTAGTCCTATTAATTTTTATATTATTTTTGAGAGACAGAGAGAGAAACATCCATGTGAGAGAGACCAATCGATTGGTTGCCTTCCTGACTCATCCCAAACAGGCCTGGGATAAAACTTGCAACCCAAGCATGTGCCCTTGACAGGGAATCGAACCCAATATCCTTTAGTGCTCAGACTGACGCTCTAACTGATCTTACACCTACATTAGTCAAATTAATTCCTTCTGGGCTGAGATTTACATGTATTCAGTCACTGTAGGAGCAAGCAGAGAATCTTTTCATTTCTATTATGATACACTCAATTTTATCTTTTGCATCTAAAAAAGGCAAAAAGATTGATTCTCAAAACAGTGGAGAAGTTAAGGCAATTATTATACCGGATCAGGTAACACTACTGAGGTGGGTTTTTTTAAATTTCTTAGTAACACTATTGAATTTTCATTGCTTCCTACCAATCCAACACACCACCCCCACCATCATTAGCCTTTTCAGTCCTTAAAGTGCTATATTGTATATATTAGACTAACATTTTTTACTTTTTTAAAAATATGTTTTCATTCATTTCAGAGAAGGGAGAGTGAGAGAGGGATAGAAATATCAATGATGAGAGAGGATCATTGATCAGCTGCCTCCTGCACGTCCCCCACTGGGGATCGAGCACGCAACCTGGCACGTGCCCTTGACCAGAACCAAACCCAGGACCCTTTTGTCCACAGGCCAATGCTCTATCCACTGAGCCAAACTGGCTAGGGCCATTTTTCACTTTTTAAAATTTTTAGACAGAACAAGTTGAAAATCTAGTACAAGGAATTCCCATATATCTTTTGCTGAGATTTCTCAAATGTCAATGTCTCACAACATTCTCTCTCTCTAGGTATACATACATATACATATACAGGATGCTCAATTAATGCATGTTGAAGTACTTGTTATTTTGAGGGCATTGAACTATATGATCTCAAATTTTCTTCTTCTAAAGAATCTATGGCGATCCGAACCAAGATGGCGGCATAAGTAAACACCTAAACTGCTGCCTCACACAACAATTTCAAAACTACACCTAAAAGACAAAACGTCTATCACCCAGAACCACAGGAAAGCTGGCTGAGTGGAAGTTCTACAACTAGAAGGAAAGAGAAAAGAGCATTGAGACATGCACAAGCGCTGAAAAGCTGAGGTACGGAGGCGCGTGAATCAGGCTGGCAGCGGGCGACTGGGTGTGCTGCTTTTTTCAACCCAAAGGCAGACAAGCTCCCAATTACTCCGAACTCCAGTGTCTGGGGAGACGCTGGGGACCCAAACTCCTACGGGGAGAAGCTGGACTGTCTGCCATCAGGTTGGGAAGTGAGGGTGGCTTTCTTGCAGAGGTGCACGCAGCAATCATTGTTTACTGCGCTGGAGTGCAGGACACGGGGACTTGGAAACGCAGAGATGCAGAGACTGCTGACTGGCAGCCATCGCTGTTTGCCACGCTCTAGCCTAGTGACTTCCTGAGACCCCGCCCCGCACAATCTACAAATCCACCCAAGCTCCACACAGCGGCTTTTGCATATAAATACCCTGCCCTATCGCAGCTTAACCTAACAAACTGCAGCTCTGGTCAGACAGCTCCAAAACCTCCAAACCTCAAGCAAAGAGGAGAAAACTGTAGCTCTCGCTGTAGCTCCTGCGGGTGGACTCAGACAGTAGCTGACCTGCACCCCATTGGAGATCCAGAAGCTAGTGTATCTAGTGGTCAGTGTGAGACGACACCAGATTTCAACTACTCACATCCATAAGTGACACATTCAAGAGGCAGACTCAGTGAGCACCAAAGCCCCACTGAAGCAAGTCCTGCCCCATAAGCATGTCTCCAGCACAGCAGTTCTTCCATTATAGATGCAGCAGGTCCTCACAGCCAATTGGCCTGGAGGTCAATTCCTCCCAGTGTACTAATAGCAATCAAGGCTTAACTACACCAAGACTTTGCACTCAGCCCACAAAGGAGTGCACCAAGAGTGTCCACCTCAGGTGATAGGCTGAACCACTGGTCACCTACCACAGAAAAACCACTCCATCAACACAGGGAAATGTGGAAACAAAGAAACATGTCACGAATGAAAGAAATGGAGGAAAGCAAACTACTGGACATAGAGTTAAAAACCACATTTATAAGGTTACTCAAGAATCTTCTAAAAATCACCGAGAAACTTGATGAGACCTCCGAGGAGCTTAGGGAGACCTTCAAGGACCTTAATGAGAATGCCAAAAAAATGGAAAGGGACCAGTCAGAAATGAAGCATACACTGTCTGAAATAAAGAATATACAGAAATTCAACTGTAGATCAAAGGACCCCAAGAATCAAACCAAAGATCTGAAATATGAGGAAACAAAAAAAAAACACCCAACCAGAAAAACAAAAAGAAAAAAGATCCAAAAATATGAAGATAGTGTAAGGAGCCTCTGGGACAACTTTAAGCATACCAACATCCGAGTTATTGGGGTGCCAGAAGAAGAGAGAGACCAAGATACTGAAAACCTATTTGAAGAAATAATGACAGAAAACTTTCCCTACCTGGTGAAAGAAATAGACTTACAAGTCCAGGAAGCACACAGAACCCCAAACAAGAGGAATCCAAAGAGGACCACACCAAGACACATCATAATTAAAATGCCAAGAGCAAAAGACAAAGAGAGAATCTTGAAAGCAGCAAGAGAAAAACAGTTAGTTACCCACAAGGGAGTACCCATACGACTGTCAGCTGATTTCTCAACAGAAACTTTGCAGAAGGGAGTTGCAAGAAATATTCAAAGTGATGAACAGCAAGAACCTACAACCAAGATTACTCTATCCAGCAAAGCTATCATTCAGAATTGAAGGTCAGATAAAGAGCTTCACAGACAAGAAAAAGCTAAAGGAGTTCATCACCACCAAACCAGGATTATATGAAATGCTGAAGGGTATTCTTTAAGAAGAGGAAGAAGAAGAAAAAGGTAAAGATAAAAATTATGAACAACAAAATGACAACAAACACATACCCACCAACAAGTGAATCTAAAAATCAAGTGAATAAAAAATCTAATGAACAGAATGGACTGATGAATGTAATAGAATCAGGGACATAGAAAGGGAGTGGACTGACAATTCTCAGGGGGAACGGGTGTGAGGGGTGCGGGAAGAGATTGGACAAAAATCTTACTCCTATGGATGAAGACAGTGTTGGGGGGTAAGGGCATGGGGTGGTGTGAGGAATCAGGTGGAGGGGAGCTATGGGGGGAAAAAGATGAACAGTATAGATTTATTTTAAAAAAATAAAGAATCTATGATCCTATCATTTATACATAGAGTAAAATCTTTTTTAAAAAATATATTTTATTGATTTTTTACAGAGAGGAAGGAAGAGGGATAGAGAGTTAGAAACATCAGTGAGAGAAACATCGATCAGCTGCCTCCTGCACACCCCCTACTGGGGATGTGCCTACAACCCAGGTACATGCCCTTGACCGGAATCAAACCTGGGACCCTTCAGTCCGCAGGCCGACGCTCTATCCACTGAGCTAAACCAGTTTTGGCCATAGAGTAAAATCTTTTATAACATTTGCAATATGTGTTCATACAGTTTCAAAACACTAATAACTAATCAATTTAGCCAAATGCTAAGCTAATAGATCAGATGCAAATATGTGACATTTCCACAGTAAAATATCACACTAGATGGCAAGTCATACAAGATTGTCTTGTCAACAGGATATAAGTAAGAGTGAATTTCCCCTGCCCAAAAAATTGAAAATAAGAGGAAACTGATGCCCCCTAAGAGGTAGATGGAAAAATCAGCAGGGGTGGGTCAAAATAACCCTCCCTTTTAGGACTCACTGAAGCTTAGATGTATGTGGACAGCTGCCTGCTCTATGTTCACACCCGTGAGTCCCACAGTGCCACAAACTGAGGTGGCCTAAGTCCTACTGAACTAAGTCGGCTTGTTTTCCTGTGTTCTCTGTCCTACTTGGTGACACCATCACAATTCTGGGACTTGGGATTCCTCCTCAATGAAAGTTTCTTTCATCCCCAGCTTCTAATCAGTCACCAAATTCTGCTCTTCTGGGAGGTGGTGGGGCCACTAAGGACAGCAAGGAAGTAGTCCAGGTGAGAGAGGTGATGAGGCCAGGTATTTAGAGGGTCTTATTTAGAAGATGCCGAAAAATAAATATTTAAGGAGGCACGGTCCAGAAAGTTGTGGGGTGAAGCCTGGGAATGTGGTTGTTTTTGTTACATTGCACCTTGGGAGGTTAGTGCCAGCAAGTTATAGAGAGATTGGTACCAAAGAAACTTGGAAGTGGGGCTCTAAATGGATATAGCCCATCTCCACTGCCATGAAAGTTCCTCAGACTCCAAGACCACCAGGCCCCCCAGCAGTTTGTCAGAAGTATGGGGGAAGGACCCCAGAGAACAGCAGCAGGAAGCACCTTGCAGAGCCTGCCGCTTACTCCTGGAGAGTCTGCCTGTGATCCAGTCCAAAGTGTTAAGTGACAGCTTGGTGTTTTGTTGCATAAAGGTGAGCATTTGGCACAGGTGTGTGGCCTAATCACTGTTTTCAGACTCACTGAAATCAGATCGAGCCTGAAACAGCAAGGAGTTGTAGTAGGGATGGAAAGAAAAGAGATTCTAGAACTCTGGAGACAAAATCAGCAGAGCTTGGGCTGATTTTGGGAAATGAACATGAGTTGCAGAAGGAACCTGGCTGAGAACCTACTGTGTGCTGGAGGCTGTACATACATGATAGTACTTATGGGAGAAGCCTTCATGAACCCCATTTTATGAATGAGAAATCAAACTTCAGAGAGATGTGACTTGCCCAGGATCACAACAGCTAATAAGGGACAGGGTCAAGACACTGCCCATTAACGTAAAACCTTTTTTTAAAAAATAAAACAGAGAACATCTAAAGTTCTAGCATTGAGGAGAAACCAAGATGGTGGCATAGGTAAAGACCTAAACTGCTGTCTCGCACAACAATATCAAAACTACAACTAAAAGACAAAAGGGACACCATCCAGAACCACAGGAAAGCTGGCTGAGTGGAAATTCTACAACTAGAAGGAAAGAGGAAAGCACATTGAGACTCAGAGGAGCTGCAAAAGGCTGAGGTACGGAGACACAAGCGTGCGCAGAGAGGACAGCTGAGTGCACGGCTGGCTTTCTAAAGCGGGAGGGAAACGACTGCGCTGAACTCCAGTCCCGGGTGAGACTCTGGGAACCCAGACTTATTCAGGGGGAATCTGGACTGTCAGGAAAAGAGAAGCACACTGAGACTCAGGGGAGCTGCGGAAGGTAGAGGTCTGGAGGTGCGCGTGCGCGTGCAGAGAGGACTGACTGCTGAGTGCACGGGCGTCTGAGTGTGTGGCTGGCTTTCTAAAGCGGAAGGGAGATTGAAGCTTCCGACTATGCTGAACTCCAGTTCCGGGCGAGTTTCTGGGAATCCAGACTCATTCAGGGAGAAACTGGACTGTATGACAGCGGGCGAAACTCGAGGGCACTTTCTCTCAGAGGTGCTTGCAGTGATTACCGAGGGACACTGAGACCCAGAGGCCTCATAGGGCAGGGCTGATGGGAAGCCAAGGCTGCCTCCTCCACCCTGAGACTCCGCCCCATCCAAGCTGAGCACAGAGGCTTTTCCAATTTTGCAAGTCTTGTCTCATAAGCCTGTCTCCAGCACAGAAGTTCTCCCAGCGTAGACACAGTGATCCTCACAGCCAATTGGCCTGGAGGTCAATTCCTCCCAGTGATATCAACAACAATCAAGACTTAACTACAACAAGGCTGTGCACACAGTCTACAAAGGGGTGCACCAAGAGTGTCCATCTCAGGTAACTGGGGGAGGCTGAGCCACTGGGCCCTATAGGATACCTACCACACAAAGCTACTCTACCAACTCAGGGAAGCACAAAAATGCAGAGACAAAGAAACAGATCACAAATGAAAGAAATGGAAGAAAGCAAACCCCTGGATATAGAGTTCAAAACCACAGTTATAAGGTTTTTCAAGAATTTCCTAGAAAAGGCCAATAAATTTAACGAGACCCTCAAGGATATGAAAAAAATGAAACAGCATAACTAGTCTTCAAATAAAATCTTAAACAAAAGTCCAGTATGTAAAACAGATTGGCTCTGATTAGAAAGGGGTAAGTGAAAGGGAAAACTATGGAGACAGTAAAAAGATTAGTTATTGCCTCGCAGGTGTGGCTCATGGGTTGAGCATCAACTATGAACCAGGAGGTCACGGTTCAATTTCCAGCCAGGGCACATGCCCGGGTTTCGGACTCAATCCCTAGTAGAAGGCACACAGGAGGCAGCCGATCAATGATTCTCCCTCATCATTGATGTTTCTATATCTCTCTCCCTCTCCCTTCTTCTCTCTGAAATAAATAAAAACATATTTTTTAAAAATTCAGTTATTGGGCCCGGGTTGGGTAGCTCAGTTGGTTAGAGCATCATCCTGATATGCCAAGAGGTGGGTTCAATGCCTGGTTAGGGCACATACAACAGTCCATAATGAATGCATAAACCAATGAAACCAATGAGTCAATCTCTCTCTCTCAAAATTAATAATTGTCTGACTTGGTTTTAGTACAGAGTTGTTTTATTTTTTTTCTCTTAGGGTGTTTTCTTCATTAATCTCTATGTACTTCTTTAAAATTCAAGGTCTTTATTCTAAGCCTATTCAATATGAGGAGTAATGGCTGGGAGTCAAAAGATTTGTATCTGTCCCTGACTAGCTGTGTGATCTCAGGTGTTAGTGTCATTCATTCAACAACCATTTATTAGGATCCTGCAGTATGTTGGTGAAGGGGACCAAGAGTTCATACAGTCCAGCCTCTTGTTTCACAGGTCAGGAAGCTGACCCTGAGTGGTTAAGGAACCTGCCAGTCATAAACTAGCTGCATGCTAATACTATTCATCTGTAAAATGATGCATTTAGAACAGGTTTTCTCAAAGGCTCTTTCTAATCATTAAACTGATACTGATTCTAAAACCATAAATCTATATTTTATCCATTTTTAATTTAAAAAATACTACATTTGGCCCGGCCAGTGTGGCTCAGTGTTTGAACATAGACCTATGAACCAGGAGGTCATGGCTTGACTCCCGGTCAGGGCACAT
Source organism: Corynorhinus townsendii (assembly GCA_026230045.1). NCBI lineage: Eukaryota > Metazoa > Chordata > Mammalia > Chiroptera > Vespertilionidae > Corynorhinus > Corynorhinus townsendii. The sequence goes on from JAPDVU010000004.1 coordinate 138,028,815, forward strand.
ACTTGATCCCCAGTGTGTAGCATGCAGGAGGCAGCCGATCACTTATTCTCTTTCATCATTGATGTTTCTATCTCTCCCTCTCCCTTTTTCTCTGAAATCAATAAAAATATATTTTTTAAAAATACTACATTTGATTCAGTTGAATGCATTTCTGAGACTCAGAAATCATGACTGCAAAATTATGTCACCACAATTTCCTTGACTTCGATGCTTATGAATTATGAAGCCAGTGAATAGAAAGTTTCATCAAACCATCAGAAGCTAAAATTATTTTTTTTCTAAAAACTTTCAGTCTGCATGACTTGATAGTCCTGTTTATACTAATCTTAATAATGTTAAACTTTTAAAAAGCCCCCAGAATACCTCATCATGGCAAAGCTGAGTCATGTAGCTCAGGTACCAAGAGCTCAGCCTTAGAAAATGCACACTTTGCCTGATTTAGTGGGGGAAAAACACCGATGTGAGACCAATGTGGGGGAAAGGTGAGTATATGAGTGTACTCATATATCATTTCTTTGAAAATAGGAAGAAATGTCAAATGTGTGGATATGTGTTAGGATGAACTGTGGCATCATCTTCCAATTATGTCTGGTACCAGACTATGCAGACTTAAGAATCTGCAGGAACGTATCAATGAATTGCTTTTGGACATCTAATAAGATCTAAGTTAGATAGTAACCCAAAGCATGTGCAGGGTGAAAAGATATTTTTATAATGTATCATAAGACCTGGTAAGTGAAATTGCACAGTTTAAGAATATGTATTTGCCCAACTGGTGTGGCTCAGTGATTGTCAACCCATGCACCAAGAGGTCACAGGTTCGATTCCTGGTCAGAGCACATGCTTGGGTTTCAGGCTCCATGCCTAGTGGGGTACATGTAGGAGGCTGCTGATGGATGATGTTTCTCTTTCATTGATGTTTCTATCACTCTATCCCTCTCCTTTCCTCTCTCTCTAAAAGTCAATTTTTTAAGAAGTGAAATAAAGATGTTTCCCATTTAACAATGAATGAAAAAAAGAAAGAAAACATCATAAAATGAGAAAATATTTCTAAGTAGTCAGGGTTATCAACCACTGTTGGCCTCGAATGTTGCAAGCCTGTGCCAGGAGCTCATAAGGGGGCATAAAGGACTGTTTCTTTGTTTCTGAGCACTCGCCAGCTTCTCCCTTTCTGTTCCCAAATCCTCATCAAATGTGTTTTTATAGCACTTGACTCATGGGAGGTCATTATTAGTTTCCAGTGCATGGCTCCGTCCAGGCTGTGAGTGCCTGTGGAAAAGAAATGGTGTCTTAACTCTCCCGGTGTGCCCAGGGTCTGTTGGTGCCTCAGGTACAGAAGGTGACCAGGGAGCCATCTTTCTCCTGTCCCTTCAGTGACAGCAGCAAAGATGCTGAGGGTGATGCGGGTGTGAAGAGGCAGCTGAAGTCATGTGGATTGGGAACAGAACAGATTTTTCCTCCCAGGCAGCTACGGGTAGTTAACAAATATGTTGTTCATTCATACCTTTCCCCATCCAGCTCTGTCTCCGGCGTGGGAACCTCCAGCTTCTGGGCTGTTGAGTGAGGTTGCTCCCCTCGGCCTCCCTCCCCAGCCAGGAGTGCAGCAGTCGCTGTAAAGCACCTGTTCTTACTCAGAACACAAAGTGAGAGCAGCCCGGACAGGTCCCCACAGCTTTCTCGAAACCCAGAGCATGACTCACACACAGCAACTGAAAAAGAGAGGGAAATTTCTCCAGAAAGAGAGTTTTGGAAGCAGAGATTCTATTGGGTCTGTCTGGACAGACCTCGGGTTTTGCCCTGACCAGAAGGGACCCCCCCCCCGCCCCCGCCCGCCCTGTCCCGCCCCCTCCTCCCTCTCCTTATAGCTCTGCCCCTGCCTCTCCCACATGTCCTCTAAGAGCTGCAATTCCTGAGCCGCCAGCCCCAGGACACTGGGCCCACAGCCACGCTTCACCCCTCCCCATTCCCAGAACAGGAACACTGAGGGAGGGTCTGTTCCGGTTTTCAGAGCCAGGTCAGCAGTGCCAAGGGCCAGGTTAGGACAGGAGGACAAGAGCCAGCTGGACAGTTACTTTTTAAGGTGCAGCTGGAGTTCGTTGGGTGAGATCCCAATAGTGCCTGCCAAAGCCGAGCTGGCTGCGCTGTGGCTGCCTCAGAAGTTGTGCTGGAAACTTCTCCAAAGATTGTCTATTCTCTTCCTCCCTAATCATTGTTGTTGTTTTTTTGGTGTGTGTGTGTGTGTGTGTGTGTGTGTGTGTGTGTGTGTGTGTTATTTATTTTTTGTCCTTGAATGAATGGGAACCTGGTTTTGCTCTGCGAACAGCTTTGGGTCTCACAAAATGCTCGCTGCTACCAGGTAGAAAGTTTTCTGGGGCCTCTTTTCTTTTTTCCATCTAGTTTCCTTCCCCATTCCTTGATAGTAAAGACATCTAGTAAGGCCCCAGTAGATACTGGCTGAACCAGCGAGTGACTGTCACATTAGCATGGTACTTTCCATTTTACAAAGCAGTTTCATTTAATCTTCTCAGGAGAGGCAGGCCCGCCCTCTACTCATTCACAGGTCTGGCAGCTGAAAGTGTCTGGTGAGCCCTGCCCTTCTCTAAGGAGGAAGAGAAAATTTGAGGTGTGTCCCCTTAAGCCCCACCACAGAAATTAAAAGACTGAGACAACGCTCTGGGTCCTCAGTGACCTGGGATGGAGTCCTTCCACAGAGTTCAGGGGAGAACTAACCTACGGGTGTAATATTGGGTGCTACTGTGGGTTAGGCACTATTGAAACCAATTATTTACATTTAATCCACACAAGAGCTTTGTGAACAGGGCAGTCTTCCCGTTTCACAGATGGGAAGATGGTAGCCCAGAAATATTAGCTCACTTTCCCAGTCTCACACAAGGTGAGCTTCAAGACCCGGTCTTACCATCTGCAGAGAATAATTTCATGTTTAATTTGATTCTGTCTCTACCCCATTTTCATTAGAGCAGTATTCTCAGACTGCGGTCTGTGGATCAGGGTCTAAAAATGTTACCAGTCTGCCTAGAGGTAAATACAAAAACTGCGATTGATCACTTAAAAGGCAGGGCCCAGCTGGTGTGGTTGAGCATCAACCTATGAACCAGGAGGTCACGGTTTGATCCCCAGTCAGGGGACATGCCCAGGTTGTGGGCTTGCTCCCCCAGTGTGGGGTTGTGCAGAAGGTGGCTGATCAATGGTTCTCTCTCTTCCTCTCCAAAATTTAAAAAAATATATACTTAAAAAAATATATTGAAGGTAGGGTTTTTCAACATCAGCACCAATAATACCTTGAGTCTAACGGTTCCTTCATGTGGGAGGCTGTCTGGGCACCTTAGCGACATTGAGCAGCATCTCTGGTCTCTACCCTGAGATGCCAGTCAACACCACCCTCCTCAGTGTAACAGCCAAGAATGTTTCCAGACATTGCCAAGTGTCCCCTGGGGGCCAAGTCACAGCTCTCCACCCCAGCTGAGAACCACCGTTTAAAAGTAATTTGACAGAGGAGTTTTATGTCTGTTTGTTCGATCTAATAATAAAAATATTGGGCCCTGAAGTCTTCGTTGTTTGTTAATTTCATTTACCCAGTAATTCGTTTTTATTGATTTTATTAAAGTATCGGTCTGCAAGGCATTGGGGAAATAAAAAGCAAAATGAAGCTTCCCTTTCACCATCAATGGTTTGAGAAACCCTGTTTGGGGGAAGAATACTGCCAGACACCCCAAGTCCTGTCAGTTCCTGGCCTATCTGGATCAGTGGTTGGGTTTGTTAACCTAAATACAGCCTTTTAATATTTTAATTTTCTTTTAACACACTGCACAGACAGCTAGATTACATTCAAGCTCTTTGCAATACTATTTTTGTTATCTATGTTATCAGCTTCAGCTCTGTATATTAATCTTTCTCGGATTACAAAAGCAATATATGCTTATTATAAAAATCAAATATCACTGAAATACATAACAAAATGTAAAAATAACTTATAATCTCACTCTGCCCTGCTCCTCATCATACCACTGTGAAGTTAGCCCTCCAGAGTTTTATGTATGTGTGTGTGCCTATAAATGTATATGGGTATATGTATATTTATTTTAAACAAATGGAATCATGTTGTATATTTTGTCCTATAACTATTATTCTTATTAGATAGTAAAGGTTACATACAAAATGCCAAACAAAGGTCTCTGTTATTACAACAAAAACAATTCAGAAGAATCTATTTGTAAAGCAAAGAATCCCTCCACACATATCTCCAGATTTTAGATATGTGAACACCCACCGATGTATAGCCATATGGTAGTGTATTTATTTCCTTGAAGTTCACCCAAAAGGATTGTTCTTGTGCAGTATTTATTAAAATGTATGTTTTCTAACATTATTGAACAAAACAAATATTTCCCTGGGCCAGCCTAACCATCTTAACTGTAAATTGCATTATGTGAAATGCAATCAATATTCTTCGGGTATGCAGTGCTCCTAACATATAATTCTAAACCACATCAGTCGACGCAGAAGCCTGCATGAGATGTAACTGGCTTTGTCTTGTCTAGCTATTGTTCAGACTTCTCCATCCAAACCCTGCAGTCTGAACTGAGCATTAATTATCACCGAGAGCAGGGGAAATGTCATGAACAAAAAAACCACCATTGACAGTCATAGGTAAAGAAATGGCACTTTCCGCTTAGATACCCAATCAAGCATTCCTTCAAAGAATATGTTTCGAGCATATTTTATATTCTGTGCTCCGAGCTTGGTGTTATCAGAAATGCAAAGATGGTTAATGTGCCGTCGCTGCCCTGGTGCACATTTCTTAGGAGATGGTTTCTCTCTAAGAAAGAATATACTTCAAAACATGCTACTATTTGGTGAGTTAAGCGCAGGTACTGGACCTCAAGCAGCATTTTTCTACTTAGGGACACATTAATATCTCCTGCTCAGTGTAGACGCCTCTCGCCTAACACAGAATAGAATTTCTTTAAGTTTTTTTAAAGTGAATTTCTACTAAAGGAATTCTTCTATTTAAAAAAACAACAACAAACAGGCTTTCTGGAAAAACAAAACACCAGAAAAACAAAAAAGCACTATCTCTGAATGTAAGAAAAAAATAATTTAAAAAGCAAGCATCTAAAAACTGCATATTCAGAAAATGAGTGCTGAACAGTGTACTGCATTTAGCAAGCACTTAATAAATCTTCATTGTTGAATTAGCATATTAACAAAAATAATATTGGCCATACTTTTAAAATCCCCCTTTGTCCACAAAAGGCTTATGCACTTATTAAAGCTGACTCAGAAAATGCCAACACTGCAAAGGGAGCCAATCTAAGTTTATCCAGAAAAAGCCCCGGCAGTAACCACATCTCCCTGTTTCACATCCTCGTCCCACGGGAGATATTGTCGTTTCTGGATTTTTAGGATTTGATTAGGTTCTACTTTACCCTCAAACCTCTGTGCATATTTAGCTGTGTCTCCAAAGCAGTTTTTTAAAAATAGGTTTTGCTTTAACTCCACTTCTAGAATTTACTTTCATCTTACCAATTTATTAGGTAAAGAGATAGTACATAGATAGTTGACTCATTTCCTAAGACTACAGAATCTAATCCCCAAACCTTAAAATGAGCAGTCTGATTGCTAAAAACACACCTATCTTGCCCTGGCCAGTGTGGGTTCAGTTCCCAGTCAAGGGCACATACCTGGCTTGCAGGTTCCATCGGCCCCAGCAGGGGTGTTTGTGGGAGGCAACTAATTGATGTGTCTCTCTCACTGATGTTTCTCTCTCTCTCTCCCTCCCTTCTTCCCTTCCACTCTTTCTAAAAATCAATGGCAAAAATATCTTCTGGTGAGGATTAACAAATAAATAATAAATAAAATACACCTATCTCCTCACTAATCAGGTGAATCTGACCCAACCAACAACTTTCCTCTCACTGAGGAGGCAACTCAAAGACCTCTGGAATTGTCGCTGTCATCACCAGGTGACCAGAGACACCATGGGTGCGCACAATCTAACAGAAAATGCACCCTTATGGGTACAGATACATTCAAAGCTATTGGAGCGCTAAATTTAAGATGACACATTGTTGGAGCAAATTTTGAAATGACTACTAACTCTGCAGTACATAACTGAGCCTTTCCTAGTGGTTCTCCATTTTTCCCACAACAGCTTTTATGCTCTCTCTCCTCTTACCCCAGAACTTTGTTAAAAAGATAATCTTGATAATTCACCCACACCACTCTAGTTTTTAAAAAACTATTTTTTTTATTTTTTTGTTTGTTTGTTAATCCTCATCTGTGGATATTTTTTTTCCATTGCTTTTCAGAGAGAGTGGAAGCGGGGGACAGAGAGAGAGAGAGAAACATGGATGTGAGAGAGACACATCCTTTGGTTCCTCCCACACACACACCCCCCCCAACTGGGGGTGGAGAGCGAACCCACAACCCAGATATGTGCTCTTGACCAGGAATTGAACTCACGACCCTATGGTGCATGGGCCAATGCTCTAACCACTTAACACACTGGCCAAGGCCACAATTCAACTTTAGATGTCAGGCACCTGGGGAACACTAACCCATTTGCTTTCTGACTCAGGTTGATACATGTCTGTCTGTCTTTCCCATCTCTTCTACCTCCCTCCCCTCTATTTAAGAAGTCTTATTGCTTCTAGCATTTCTCTAGCTTTCTCTATTTTTCTTTCTGCACTTACATTTTATAGCCAACAGCCTGAGTCTAGTGGGTATATCAGAGGTCTGTGGAAAAAGAACCCGTGAGAAGAGAAAAATTACTTAAACCATGGCCAATATTCACTGCAATCTTCAAATTTATAGGCTCAAATTTATAGGGCCTCCTTGTTGCAATGGACGTCTGCAAAAATTCTGAGACAGTCAACTGATGGTATCATCACACCTAAATCTTGACCTCACATACACTACTCAGTGCACACACACACACATACACATATGCCAGAAGCCGATCATTGTTTTATTAATGGAGAGGTGTGGACAGGGAATCTGGAGGGCTGATCAACCTTAATTGCTCTGAAGGGTCAGAGCTAATCACTAGACATTGTTAGTTGAAGCAGCCTTCACCTGTTAGTCTGAAGTAAATTCGCTGATTGGCTATTATTGGAGTTTCCTGCCTAGGGGATATGGGTGTATCCTATAACTTTAATCTTAATAAAAGGGATGGTAAAGCCAGAGCGAGTAGTAGTCCTCCCACTAGACTTGGACTGCCGCCTGGCCCCCATTTCCCAAATTAATGCTTTTCTAGTCTCTTTCCATTCGTGTGCGGCCTTCTCCAGAACCCAAACCCTGAACCGGAACCCTGAATCACACGGGATGTGAAAGGAGTTTCCATACACATACACATACAAACACACTGACACAAACATACACGCTCCCATATACATATGCACACAAGCACAATTATACTCTTACACACATTCATATATTCATACACAATCACTCACCATATGAGGTTTTAAGCCTGTAGGATTTCAAATAACATTGGCTGAAATAGTAGCTCGGACTACCACAATTTTCTGGGCTGGCAAAATCCACAAAGAGCCTTAAATGTTTTAACGGTAGCCAGCAGGCTGGTACTACAGTTACCTGCCAAGGAGGGCACCCCCACTGGTAACTTCCTTGGGATGTCTCTCCTGTAACAATCCCGATTGGTCCCGACAGGTTCTAGGCTCAGGTCCTCCTTCCAAAAAAATTTGGGGGGCATCCAAAACTATTATTTACCAAGATCATAAGATGTTTTTAGGGGAGGAGAAACAGAAAATGAATCATTATAAGTTTAATTTGGTGGGGAGGGGAGACGATAGATAACTCAAGGTCCAGCTTTGGCATGTTGTTATGGGTTGAATTGTGTCTCCCAAAAACTTATGTTGAAGTCCTAAGGCCTAATACCTTAGAATGCAACATTATTTGGAAAGAGGTCTTTGCAGAGGTAATTACTTAAGATGAGGTCATATTGGTATAGGGTGGGCCCTTAATCCAATATGATTGTGTCCTTATGGGAGAGGGAAGACAGACACACAAGGAGACTCCATGTGATGACCGAGGCAGAGGAGGAAGTAGAGATTGGGATCATGCAGCCACAAGCCAAGGGTTCCAGCAACAACACCAAAAACTGGAAGTGGCTAGGAAGGATCTATCCAGAGTCTTAGAGAGAACATGAACCTGATGACTCCTTGACTAGAACACTCTGCCCAGCTGCAGTGGCTCAGTGGTTGAGTGCTGACCTATGAACCAGGAAATCAGGGTTTGACTCCTGGTCAGGGCCCAGGTTGTGGGCTCGATCCAGTGTGGGGTGTGCAAGAGGCAGCCGATCGATGATTCTCTTTCATCATTGATGTTTCTATCTCTCCCTCTCCCTTCCTCCCTGAAATGAATTAATATACATATATATATATATATATATATATATATATATATATATATATATATATTTTTAACTAGAAAACTCTGGTTATATTTTGTCTGTTAATTCCATTATGAAACAAGCCTAGGAAGAGCAAGGTGGTGATTAGCTGTGTCATTTGGCATTTCATGCTTCTGCTCAGGACAAGTTCCTGTGCACTCTGAGAACATCAATAAATAGGCCTCATGCTGATGACCCGAGTTACAAGTTCAGGAAGCAACTGTGGAAGCATCACTTATCTTACTCCTCAAGTGGAAGACCCATCGAGGACACATTTCATTTAAGATAACCTAAAACTGCCTTAGTCAGCGTAGCTTAATTGGTTGGGTGTTGTCCCATGCACCAAAGGGTTGCTGGTTCCATTCCTGGTTAGGACATGTGCCTGGGTGATGTTTCTTTTTCTCCCTCTCTCTTTCTATCTCTCTAAAAATAAAATTTTAAAGAATCTCTAAAAAATAAACAAAAAAACAAAACACTAAGTCTATCTACTGTGTTCTTCAGAACCAACCTTTCTCATTTTCTAGAATGTCTAAGTGTCTGTTTACACCAGCTGTGTTGAACTTGGTATTTTGCCTTCCTTTAATTCTTTTAAATCCACAAGTAATTTGTGAATATATTCTCCATTTAAAATATTCAAACAATAAAGAAAACAAATAAAAGATTCAAACAATACTAGATACTTAGGGGAAAAGTTGAAAGCCCCTTCCCTTCCCCCTGCCCCCACAGACCTGCTCAGAGGTAACTACTGGTGATGGCATTTACACGTGTGGGTACATGTGCGTAAGCACACAGGAAGTTTTTTTAAAAATAAATGTCACTTCCTTTCTAACCCCAAACCTCCATATGCCCGTAGGCCTTCCTTTTCCTTTTAGACACATCCCACATTACACAACCTGAAATTTTTCACAAGATAAGATCATTACATAGTGCTCTAAGAATTGTGCACTTTTAGGGGTTAGGTTGGGAGTTCAATAAGGGACTATTTTAAAGCAGTTTGTATTTAAGTTTAGGACATGTTCATTTTCCAATTATACAGGTCCTGAGACAAATGAAAATAGACATTGTAGAGAAGAAGGTAACCTATACCTCCAAAACCAGCAGCAACTGAAGTCCACATGTGCTAACGAAAGTCCCAAATGCTGTTTAGATGTCACTATCACATCTGCAAGTTCAGTGATTAGAGTTAAAAGTTTCCAGAATGAGTATGGACTTTAAGAAGATTCGAAGCTACAAACTGAATACGTCATCAAAACAGTTCCCTCTTCACTTTCACTTGTCACCCCCCTCTTGCCTGTTGTAGGCTTGCATGCCCAGAGTTCTTCCGAAATCCTCTTTCCTTTGCTCTCTGCACGCAGCCCATCACCAATGCTCTTCCTGGATGTGTGTTGGCTTTGACCTTCTTTTCCTTCCCCAGACCCAGCAAGGGGGCTTCACGGCCTCTCCTCTAAATTGCACCTGCCATGTCCTGACCAGGCCTTCCCTGCTCTAAGCTCTCTGGCAACCTGGTGCCCTTGAAGAACTCCAGGCTCAAATCTTGTTTGTCATTCCACATGACATGAAGTGGGCCAGGAAGCTTTTCGGGGTGAAGAGTTGAGGTACCATGCAATTCTCATGAAAACAATGTGGCCGTGACTTAAAAAGTGGGTCACCTCTTCATGGACTGGACTCCATCAGAAGTTCCCATACTGTTTATAATGAGAATCAGTACTATAGTTCTATGGGCAAGGAGATCCATAATATTCTAACATAATCTCAAGGGAATCTCTGATGCCACAAAATAAGCATAAGAACCACAGACTTTAAATATTAGACTCTCTTGTGGATTTCAACACTGGCCAGAGGTAATGAAATTGGTTCTTCACCCATTCCCTCATTAGAATAAAGTTGACAGGGCCAAAACTGAATGTGGTTGGGACTAAACAGGAACATGACCCTCCAGGATCAATCCTTCATCAGGGCAGATCACCAGATGAGCACCCTCCTAGGTAGCTGAGCCTTCCTGGGAAAATGCCATGGTTAAACTATGGTTCAAGCTTATGACCTTGGCTTTTTATTGTCAGGTTATTTTCAGTGTTGCATTGCTAACAGAAGCCAAGGTGACTCATAGATTTCTGGGAGAATGAGATAGCACTTGCCTGTGAAACTGTTGGAGAATGACCAGGTCTTCCTGGGTCAGAACAGTTGGCAATGTACTTGACCTCCTGTAATGACTGAATAGTGGCCCCTTCATAGTCCACATGTGCTATGAAAGACATCTCCATTCAGAACCTGTGAATGTGACTTATTTGGACAAAGGGTGTTTAGAGATGTACTTATGGTTCAATTGGTTGGAGATCATCAGGTACACCAAAATGTTGTCAGTTCAATTTCCCATCACAGCAAATACCTGGGTTGCAGTTTCCATACCTGGTCAGGGCATGTATGGCCGGCAATTGACCAGTGCCTCTCTCTCTCTCTCTCTCTCTCTCTCTCTCTCTCTCTCTCTCCCTCTCTCTCTCTCTCTCTCTCTCTCTCTCTCTCTGTCTCTCTTAGCATGTACTCGGGTGAGGATTAAAAAAAAGAATCTCAAAATGAGACCTTCCTGGATTAGAATTGAGCCCTTGAGCCCTACATCCAGTGATAAGCATCATTAGAAGAGAGGCAATGTGAGGACAGAGGCAGAGATTGCAAAGATGAGTCTACCAGCCAAGGGATGCCAACAGTTGCTGGCAGCCACCAGAGGCTGGGGTAGAGACAAGAAACGGATTCTCTTTCAGAGCCTCTAGAAGGAACCAACCCTGTCAACAGCTTGGTTTCAGACTTCTAATCTCCAGACTTGAAGAATACTTTTCTGTTCTCATAAGCCACGCACAGTTGTTGGTAATTTGTTATGGCTACCCTAGCAGGTGACCACCCCTCCTTTTTCTGTGGATGCACCATTTTCTCCTGTTCCACTGCTATCCCTCTTCAGTCTATCCTCGACGTAACAGCCAGAGTCAGAGTCCTCCTTCTGCTGAAAGCCCCTGATGGCTTCCCTCTTCTCCTGGTACTGTCCCTGTCACTTCCTCCTCCTTGAGGGGGTGGAGGGGAAGAGGTAACCAGATGGCTCACTTCCTCACTTCCTTGAGCTGTTTATTTAAAAATCCCCTCTGTGAGATCTTCCCTGGCCACTCTGTTTCAAACTGAACCCGCCATGCTCCCTAGCTGCTTCCTTGCTTAATTTCCCCCCATAACACTTACTACCATCTAGCATGCTATGTCTTGTAGTTATTTATTTTACTTTGTTGTCTGTGAACCTCAACACAGTGAGGGTAGTTAGTATTGGATACGCTTCTGTTGAATGAATAAATGACTTGATGATGTTCATCCAGTGGAACTCTCTACGGCACCTTTTTTTTTAAATTTTTTTAAAATTGGTTTCAGAGAGGAAGGGAGAGGGAGAGAGAGAGAAACATCAAGGATGAGAGAGAATCATTGATTGGCTGCCTTTTGCATGCTGCACACTGGGAATAGAGCCCACAACCTGGGCATATGCCCTGACTTGAAATTGAACCTGGTTCATAGGTTGACACTCAACCACTGAGCCATGCTGGCTGGGCTCTATGTCACCTTGAACTCTTCCATCTCAAGTCTCACTCCCCACACTGACATTTATCTAGACTTTCTGACTCTTCATTTCTGATGGTTTCAAAGCTATTCCTTCCTCCTTTTAGTCACTGCTCTACTACCATTTTGCCCAGTGACCCATAAGTTAGTTTCTTAAATAGTCTAAATAATGCCTTAGGTATTCTTCCCTTGGTATATCCTAAATCCTAAATTGCCACTGTCATGGTAATATTCCTGAAAATAGCACTTTGATAATATATCTCCCCAACCAAAAAAAAAGAGGGGGGACCACAATGGTCCTGAAAGATGAGATTATGAGAGATATTTAATATATTCTTCTCATTAGAATAAGCTATTGAAATTAAAACCTCCAGATGGCTCCTTCTTGCCTACACGACAGCCCTCCATCTGAAGTGTGGCCCCTCCCCACCCCCCACCGCCCTCTGATGTCCTGAGCTCCCCGCTCCTCTCAGCATACACCAAGCTGAACCCCGACCGCACTTGAGTGAAAAAGTCTCCCTCAGACCCCATGAAAGGAAACCAGATGGGCTGAGCAATTCCGAAGCATGAGGGGTTACAGATGTGGTCAGATGAAACACATATGTTACAGTCAAAAATCTGACCAAGTAAGAATCCCCAACGGCAAACACTCCAGGTCTCAGTTACATTACTCATTCCCAAACTCTGGAATACCTTCCCTCACTCTATTATTCTTAATTTGAGTTTGGACTGTTGTACTGATTTTTCTTGTTGCTTGCTTTTTTAATGCTGGCACGATCGTTGTGCTTCACTATTAAATAAACCATAAGAAATCTAAAATGCAAGCCCTCCTCTGATGATAAATGAAATTGATTTTTCAAAACCGTTCAGATTCACCAGAAGCAACTGCCTTTTAACACTCCTCTGAACTCCTACCTAATTATTTTTAGGGCTTTGGGCTAGAAAGCAAATTGCATTATGTTCTTCTAAAAGTATATACTTACAGAACCGTCTGTAATCCCGTCAAAGCAATCTTTGCAAGTCACTGCTGGAATGTTTAATGTTATAAATTCTATTAGATCATAGAATTACAGGGCTGGAAGAGATCTTGAGAACTGACAGATCCCAGATCTGACAGATCCCTGCTGTCCTCAAAACCACATCTGAATGAGGCCAGAAAAATAAATGACCAAATGCATTTGTTCCAAAATTCCTTTCTGCTTCCACCTCCCCAAGCAGTAAAAATATTTTCGTGTAGAATGAGAACAAATCCATAAACATTTAAATTTAATCAGGGAATTGGGGAAGAACTTTCCAGAGCTGGGGTCCATGATAATTTGCCTTACTGTGCACATCTGTAGGAATCATATGTGAACACTCTGAGGCAGACCCTACCATTTCCACTCGTCTCGTCACTAGGTAACCAGACAGAGAAGCCACTGGGAAGCCAAACATAGTTAACTGAGTTGGCCACACTCATGTCCCCATGACAGAAGCTAGCAGAAAGAAGAGACAGAATTGATGGCATTTATATTAAAACAAGGGCTTCTTATTACCAAGGCTAGACTCATTCTAACTTAGGCAAATGCTAAGAAGCATTTTTTACATGGTAAAGTCAGATCAGGCCCTATCCTGAAATGAAATGTATACTAGAAGTCACAGTACCACCTTCATTGCCATCACTCTCACCCCCAAACCTCCCCCCATGCTTGCTTTCCCCCTATCTCCTCAGACATTGGGACCTCACAGAACCTTCTAACACCCCTCAGTCAGAACAGACGGGCAGATGCATTCATTGTTCATTCATTCAGCCTGTGGTTTTTGAGGACCTCACTGCTCTAAGCACTTGACATAATGTTCTTCTCTCTTCTCATCTTCAGCGTGACTCACATGTGGATACTGCAGTGATTATCATTTAGTTGGTAAAGGAATGAAGGCACTGAGAAGGTCAATAACTTGCCTCCAGTCACAAAGCTAGTTAGTAGATGGAAGAGACTTGCACCCAGGAAGTGCAGCGGTTGGCCAGGTGTTCAGGCTGCCTCCTTCAGTCTCCTCACAGGCCTGGGGCCCTCTGGTGGCTGCGAGAAGCAGTGCTAAGTGTCAGGAAGAGGAAGAGAAAGGGCTGGTCTCATCTGGGGGTGGAGAATAGCTTCTCCAAGGGCAAGACATTAAAGTTAGGGCCAGCAGACAGGCGAGCCCGCAGTGGAAAGAGACAGAAAAATGTTTCAGCCCAGGAAATAAATCCATTCATTCATTCTTTTATTTGTTCAGGGTATGACACCAAACCGCCAGTGAAGGCTGCTTGTTGGAGGTGTTAGCCCTGTGGCCCACTCCCTGGGCAGGAAGCAAAGGTTGATATTCACATTCTCATTAACCCGGTAACTACGCATTTACTGACCCCTATGCTGCGCCACTGTTAACCTAGGAAGTCAAGAGATGCTGAGGGTCGTTTGGCAAATGGGTAGGAACCCTTCCCTTTCTTCCTGAGATCTTCACACGAAGGCACTTGGCAGGTGAGGCCAAGCCTAGATGAAGGTCCTTCCCTGGATTTATTGGTCACTAACACCCTCTGTAAGAAAAGAGGCCCAGTGGTTTCTGGTGCCCTCAGAGCAATGGGAGAGCTGAGGACTAAGGCACACTCTACCACTGAGCTCTGGGGAGGAAACCATGCCAGAGATGAGATGGAAGTGACTGCTCAGCCCAGCCCTCTCCCCCCACCCCTGCCCACCCCTCCATCCTCTCTGTGACCACTCAGTGTTTGATTTACACATTTAAAAATCAGACCATAGGGGAAACTTCTGTGATAATGTGTTCTGTTGTTCTAGGCAGTGGATGCAGGGTGTGCTAGCTGTAAAAACGCATAACTGTGCACTTTCTGTATCTTTCTTCTACTTGAGCTGGAACATTTATTTAAAGATCAGGCAATGCAATTTACTTTCTGGTTATCAGTGCTCCACGGAACCCTGGCCCCGAGACATGTTTTGCCAAAAAGAAATAGATTATAGGTCAAATCATCTTAATGAATGCTGCACACAATTTTAGGGGTCTGCAGTGTCAGCTTCAAATGGAGCTCATCGGTCTCAACACATCCCCGTCGTCACTGACTCATAAATATTCTCCATATCAAATATTCTCCATATCTCCATAGCACTTGTTCCATATTCCAGGCACTGGGACCAGTACCCATCCATCCAACGGTGTAAGCCGGGAACCTGGGAATTCATTCTGACTCCTCTCTTTCCCTTATCTCCTAAAATTGCATCTCCAAATGTTTTCTCCATTTTCACTGCCATCACTCAGCATCACCAGCATCTCTCCTTGAAAACACTACAGGCCTCCTAACAGCTCTGTCTCCATCAACCTGTTCTCTACAGAGTAACCAGAAAGATCTCTGCAAACTGTCAAGATCACTCCCCTTGAGATACAGTCCAAAATCTCCCAAAGGCGTCTAAGTTCCATCGAGATCTGGCTTCAGCCGGGACTTTGACCAGTTTCTTTAATGTTCCAGGCTCTTGCTTTTGCCACTCATCCCTTAACCTGAGCAGCAACTACCCCCTCACACACACCCCCAAGTCTCTTTGAGGGCACACACCCCCTGCTGGGTGTCCCTGATTCCCCTCATCGACAGCCTGATACCCTAGGTGCGGGCCATGCCTTGCTCAACGTCTGTTTTCTACACAGAATGAACTCCACTGGGCAGAGACTGTGTCTTGGATTGCAGGCTCTACCCCTTTGGAGGCCTACCTTAGAAGGCATTCAATAAATGCATCTGAATGAATAATAATAGGAAAGGGGGAAAAAAGAAAAAAAAAAAAAAAGCCTTTTATTCCTGGCCAGTATGGCTCAGTGGTTGAGTATTGACCTATGAATCAGGAGGTCACGATTCAATTCCCGATCAGGGCACATGCCCGGGATGCAGGCTTCATCCCCAGTAGGAACGTGCAGGATGCAGCTGATCAATGATTCTCTCTCATCATTGATGCTTCTATCTCTCTCCCTCTCCCTTCCTCTCTGAAATAAATAAAAATACAGGTATATTTTTTAAGTCAAGGATAAATACTTAAAAAGAAAAAAAAACAAACCCTTTTACACTTTACATAACTCAGAATTTCCCAAATGAAATTGTCCACAGAATCCTTTTCTCATTCAGCCCACCAGGCTTAGCTTTTCCGAATCCTCCAGGAGAAAGCGGATCCAGCCCAACTCTCTCATTTCACAGATGACTCTGAGGCTCACAGAGGTGAAAAGAGCAACCCAGTTAAGTCAGCTCTCTCTGATGTTAGTATTTAGGTACCTGCTCCACTTTTCACAGGATGTGGTTCTGGGGAAGTGGTTTACTTTCTCTGATACAACTACCTGATGTGATTGTTTTGAGGGTGAAATGAGATAATACTAGTAAAGCTCTTAGTACAGGTGGTAAATCTCAATAAAACGTTGAAGAGAGCTACTTAACTTGGGTACTGTAGACCTAGGACTAAGACTATTTCTATAAAGACCTAGAGCTGAACTCGTCCCCTTCCTACTACCCCCTTAACCTCTATAATGAGTACTTGTTCTGATATTTCATGTTAATCTCTTTAGGTTAGTAGGGAGGGAAAAAAATAGGTTCCTCTACCCTCTCCTGGTCAGGGCCTGGGGGCCTGTGAATTAAGATAACAAAAGACAGAGTGGTAAGGGGGAAAAAAGCAAAGCTTACTATGTATGTAAAGCTTATACATGCTGGAATATTCAAAGGGATATGGAGCTGATATACCTAATTTAGGAGGGAAAGGGAAGGGAGAGATAAGGCCAAGGTTGGAGGATCAAATGGGTTTCTTTAGGAAAGACAGATGGATTTTTCAGAACAGAGATAAGAAAGCTTGTGATAATGTTTGTCTTTACAGGTCTGAATGGACTTTCCTGCTTTCTTCAGAGCCATAAAACTTCCCCAGAGAGGGTATTTATGAGTAAACCCACCCAGAGAGGGAATTTATAGTAGCCTTATTTCCCAGAAGCTGCTGCTTTTGGTCAGAGGAGGGAAACTCCAAAAAGCATTTTTTTGTTCATCTGTTGATTCTCAATTGCTTCAGCTCAAAATAATTTTATGCCAAAGTGGCATATTTTGTTAGATCCTGATTCCCTCTAAGTCCAATAAGCATTACAAAGGGGAAAAAAAAAGCTGATGTGTCCTACCAACTACTAGATAGAGATACCAGCAATGAATATATATCTAAATTATTATACAAACTGCAATGATTACTAGTATATAAATTCCCACCTTAGTCAAAAGACAAAATCCCCAAATTTATAAGGTTGTCACTAGAGCAATTATCTACCTTTAAAATACAGCATTTGACATCATCCCTAACATCTTTCTTAATATATTGCCTTTTTAAAATATTTTTTTTTAAATCAAGTCAACTAGCTTAGACTTTAGAAATCTCTAAGCTTTTTGTGCCACCGTTTTCTCTAGGATAATTATTAAATATCTTTTATTAAATTTGAGGTTTTCTCTATTTTTCTGAAATTCTCAACCCAGCCTCAATATTCGCAATTTCCAAAGTTTTTCTCACTAATCACAATAGGTAATTAGGAAGTCAATTTGGGCCTTTTTCCTGGTTTTGTCTTTACAGGAAGAAAGAATAGTAAGTTACTAGAAAAAAACCTAAAAAATATTAAATAAGAGCTGCTGTTTGAGTAAGTGCAGGAAATCTATCAAACTTTCCCAAAAAGAATTTTTTTTAATTAAAAAAAAAGGGGGGGAGGTAAGGAGGGGGCAATAGGTGGAGGTGGAAGAAGGCATAGAGGGGATAAATGGTGATGGGAAAAAAATAATTTTTAAAATAAAATAAAATAAAGATATAAAAAGCAAAACTGTCCTTGGAAAAAATTTAGCTCATTGCACTCTTCCGAAAGGTTTATTACATATATTTCATATTTTAGTTTTGGGGGCATTATTACTGTCTGATATATAAAACCAGGGTTCAGTCTCATATCCTCAGGTCCTCAACCAAAAACCCCGTAAGGGAAATAACTTCACGTTTTGTTGGCAATGTTTTCTACGTTAAAATATTGAAGATAATCTCTCAGTTTGTTCTTAAAGTTTCAAAGTCACTAATGGTTTCATTTTCCCAGTTCTTGAAAGAAATGGGTTTTCCCTGCTGTGGGTTGAAAAAAACAACAAAAAAACTCATGGGTGATTTAAACTGCTGAATACTTCCTTTTTAGCACTAGCGGCGTCCCGGGTGGGATCTACAATTCCCAGAGGGACAGAGCAAGTCTTGCTGGAGCCACCTGTTTGCCTCCCGCAGACTCCCTCTCATTCCCAACCCAGGAGAGAAGTGTGTGTACGGGGATTTCTGAGAAGGGGCTCGCAGTGATGAAATGAAGCCCAAAATGGTACCTGCCAGCGCCGGAAGAGAGAGAAGGAAGGCTCCTTTTCTCCCCCAAGCCCGGCTGCCTCACTCGGCCACGTGCTCCAGAAACTGACAAGGACATCGGGACGGAGGCTTTGGGGCGGGAGTCAAGCACGTAACTTGATTTGCTTGGTCCTTCAGCCGGTCCCGCCTGGTTCGCCAGGGAGTGGCTCCCAGTTGACCAGCCAGCAGACCTCATCCAGTCGCGGCTGCCAGGAACCCGCCCCTTTTACTTTCCTATTTAGCTATGCACTACCCACAATGCATTTGTAAACTGACGTGCAAAAAAAGCTTAGTTGTTAACATATTCTTACAAAGACTGCTTTAAAAACAGCGATTTTGTTATAGATACATTCTATTTAATAGGAAAGAAGTACACATATTTTTCATGGTTCTGACATATAACATAAAAACTCTCCTATTCGAAAAGAGCACCTGAATTTGGACTATAAATACTTAGAGACCTACTGCTACTTTCAGTTGGTCCGACGGTTGTGGGTTATTGTTAAGCTGATTAACATTGTCTCCCTCCACACAACCACATTTGACTGACTTCGTATTTTGCCCTAGTCACAGCAGTTGTTCACACTGCTTACATACATTAGTCAAAATACATTTGGAAGTAACTTTTAGTTTATTATCTGAAAAGAAAAAACATTCAAAATAGCCTACTTAGTTATATATTTTTTTCTAGTAAAATTAATTTCCCATCAGCTGTTAGGCATTTACCTGTGCCTGGGGAAAAAACTTATACAAAAAGAATAATTAGCTTTAAACTTATTAAAGAATATATTTGGTTTTTAGAAATCTTAACATGGAGATTGTTGATTCATAGTTAAACAACAATGAATATCTACAATAATAAAAGCGTAATGTGCTAATTAGACTGGGCGTCCTTCTGGACATCCTTCCCGATGACCTTCCGGACAAAGCTGGAGCTGCAAAGGAAGCCCGGGTAAAAGGAAGTATCTCCTACCATTTGCAACAGCATGGATGGAGCTGGAGAGCATTATGCTAAGCGAAATAAGTCAGTCATATCACATGATCTCACTCATTTGTGGATTATAATGAACAGCATAAACTAATGAACAAAAATAGATCCAGAGACTCAGAAGCATTGATCAGATGCTCAAACCTCAGAGGGAAGGTAGAGGAGGGTGGGACTAGGGAAAGAGATCAACCAAAGGACTTATATGCATGCATATAAGCATAACCAATGGACACAGACACCAGGGGGTGAGGGCATGAGCGGGGTGGGGGTGGGGGTGGAGGCAATGAGGGAATAAGGACACGTATGTAATACCTCAATCAATCAATCAATCAATAGCCCTAGCCCTCAGTGGACAGAGCTTTGGCCTGAGGACCAAAGGATCCCAGGTTCAATTCCAGTCAAGGGCATGTACCTCGGTTGCAAACTCCTAACTAGTCCAGGCCCTGGTTGGGGCTTGTACAACCAATCGATGTGTTTCTCTGACATAGATGTTTTTGTCTTTCCCTCTCTCTTCTACTCTTCCTAAAAATCAATGGAAAAATATCCTTGGACGAGTATTAACAATAAACAAACAAACAAACAAATAAATAAATAAAAATAGAGGGCATCTGCGACCAGAGGGAAGCCCGGGTCCTGGGTGTCAGAAAGAAGCCAGTGCCAGCATCTGGGGGAAGGAAGGAAGGAAGGCCTACTCTTGCACGAATTTTGTGCATCAGGCCTCTAGTCTGTATACTAGTACATAAAACCCTAATATGCAAATAGACTGAATGGACTGAATGGCAGAAAAACTGAACAACCAAACACCTGGTCACTATGACATGCGCTGACCACTAGGGGGCACACGTGGAACATGGCGGGTGCAGCAGCAGGTGGCAGAGCACGGAACATGGTGGGCATCTGCTGTGGTGGGATGGTGGAGCAGGTGAGCGGGGGCTCCAGACCAAGGCGGGGCGCCAGTCACTGTCATCGGGCAAGCCGCTGGTGGTCACTGAAAATTCTTTGCTTCCATGTGCTGCGGTCCCGCCCAGTGCTTGCACCTGCTGCTGGCACTGGCCCAGCTTGCACCTGCTGCTGGCACCTGGCACCAGTCCTAATTGCTTGGTGCCATCAGTGGGTGCGAGCGGCGGCTGCTGGCCCCGATCGCCCCTCAGGGCTTCTCCTCCTTCCCCTGCTCCTGAGGGGTGATCGGGGGCAGCAGCCACCACTCACACCCACTGATGGCACCAAGCAATTAGGACTGGTGCCAGGTGCCAGCAGCAGGTGCAAGCTGGGCCAGTGCCAGCAGCAGGTGCAAGCACTGGGCGGGACCGCAGCACATGGAAGCAAAGAATTTTCAGTGACCACCAGCGGCTTGCCCGATGACAGTGACTGGCGCCCCGCCAGCCTCAATTGCTCTGCGCGGTCAGTGGGTGCAAGCAGGGCTGGTACCGGTGATGCATGGGAGCAGCAGCAGTGGGAGCGAGGCTGCCGGCAGACAGGGGACCAGGAGCCATGGAAGGAGGGGCCGAGTGGGGGTGTGGAGGATGGGCTGAGACCCACCCTTGTGCCCACCGCAGCCTCAGGGCCCACAGTTCCTTTCAAGGTGCACGAAGTCATGCACTAGGCCCCTAGTTTCATTATAAACCAGGAGGAAGGAGGGGAAAACCCTTTCAAAGATACACATATTTAAAAAAAAAAAGATACACATATTATGATCTCATATACCTGAGAGTGTGTGTGTGTGTGTATACTGGAGGCCTGGTGCACAAAATTTGTGCAGGGGGGTGGGGGGACCCCTTAGCCTGGCCTGCACCTTCTCCAATCTGGGATCCCTTGGGGAATGTCCAACTGCCTCTCACAATCTGGGACTGTTAGCTCCTAACCCTTCTGCCTGCCTGCCTGCCTGATCACCCCTGACTGCTCCCCTGCTGGCCTGATTGCCCCTAACTGTCTCTGCGTCGACCCACACCTGGGATCCAGGATTCCCTCCTCCAGCTGGTCACAGGCACCCAGGACCTGGGTTTCCCTCCCTCTGGCTGGCTGCAGGCACCCAGGACCTGGGCTGGCTTTGCCCGGGGCCAGCTGCAGCCACAGGGGACCGTGGGCAGGTAGCTTCGCCCGGGACACAGCCACTGGCGCCCAGGACCACAGGGCAGGCAGCTTGTCCCTCTCCCAGGCTGCAGCCTGGCTGGTCCCCATTCCCCTCTCCCCACTCAGTGTTGAGTGTCTGAGCATTTCCAGCATGAGGGTATGACGACTCTTTGCATATTAGATCTTTATTATATAGGATATACATGTAAGTGTTTGCAGATGGTCAGAAAAAAATCTGGAAGATATATACCAAATTATTAAGTGTTTACATAACTCTAGGGAGTGAAATTTCAGACAAGGACATTTGAAGAAACTTTCAGAAGATATAGAAACTTTGTTGCTATAAATTTAATAATTTTTAGTTGCCTGCAAATGAGCAGATAATGTTTATTTTTCCTCATCAGCTTGTTTCTTTGCTTCACATATATAAAGTACCATAGGTTCACAAACCCAGATCAATATCCAATTTAAAGCCAGTAGTAAAGGAAATGTAAATCAGTTTTCTGCTCTGTGGCAACACTTCCTAACTCCACATTCATCCATCTTTCCTGTCTCCAGATGTCAGCCAGCAGCTGTCATCTCTTTAGTTCAATTGCTTTGAGCAGTTAGATTCAATCAACAGGTTCCAGCACACTGGCTTCTTCATTAGCAAATAAACTTGACTGCTTTTTTGAGAAATATGTGCCCTCTATTGTAAATGTGCTCAAAACAAACAAACAAAACCCAAAACTTGGAGGGAAGGCTTTGTTTACTAAATTTGGATACTTGAAAAGAGCATCATTTGTTAGCACTGAACATTCCTAGCTGGAGAGCCCCTATCACAGCCTAATGGGAGCTTGTTGAAAACGGGTGCTTTGTGTCAGTCATGAACTTAATACTTAAACTAAATCCAGAATTTAAAAGCATTAAGATACAAAGTCCCCAAATTCTAGGCACCTGGTATTCCAGAAATGTTAGAATACCAGAATCATGTTCAACATTATAAACATGATAGGTATTTTAATAATCCATTGCATATGATTATATCTATCAGGCCCTGGCCAGTGTCTCAGTGGTTAGAACACCATAGGTTCACTTCCTGGTCAAGGGCCAGGGCACGGGAGAATATTCTAACCATGGGCCAGGGTACGTCAGTAGTTTCTTTTTTTAAAATATATTTTTTATTGTTGATAGTATTACAAATATCTCCCATTTTCTCCCCCTTCTCCCCATCCTCCCAGCCCTTACCTAACCCCCTCCAGGTCTTCACTACCCTATTGCCCGTGTCCATGGGCTATGCATATAAGTACATAAGTTCTTTGATCCATCAGTAGTTTCTTGTTCATTGTAATGAAATGTCACCTCTATCCAAATAATAGCAAGGCATTGTGTTTTTTTAAATTTTTCATGAATGAACAGTTTCCTTACCCAACGATCCATGGTATCAGCTATAGACAGGCTCTAGGTTAGCTTCAGAAGTCATACAAGCACCAGAAGATGCTCAATTTCTGATCTTCAAACTGCTGCAAATATCCATGAAACTCAACAGGACTGAGGACTGGTCTTAAACTTGACCACTGGGAACTCCTATTATTTAAAAACGGTGACTTGATTTATATATAGTTATGCATTATTTAGCAACATACATAATTGCATGCAAGACTTTTTTTTATTCAAGTGCACATCTTTTAATCCCTAAGAACCTGAATTCAGAAAGGATTCCACATATCTGTGAGCTGGCCCTTGGGTTCTCCTTTTTCCATCCTTTACATAGAGGCATAAACACTGTCATTTGAACAAGGATACTGCCAACAAATATTTATTGGCCCTGCTATTGACAAGCACCGTGGCAAGGAATACACTAGAGAAATGACCTCTGTCACTGAGTAAATAATGAGATTGACCTGCCACTGTGTCTCTAAAGTACAAAGTAACACCAAAGGATGATGTAAGGTCCCTGTAGCACAGTTTACAAATGAGGAACATCAGACTGGACAGGTTGGGCAGCTCACCCAAAGACCCACAGTGGGGAGAAGTGACCCAACCAGGACTCAGCTCTGGTTTTCTAAAACCAAGCCCATTGCCCATCCCCCCTAAAATTTTTGTGGAAGTGTAAAAATATACATTCAGTCTGTGGAATTTCCAAGGAAAGAGAGAGACTAGTCACAGTTTAAATAAAGAGTTGTTATTGCATTTTATTTTTTAAATATATTTTTATTGATTTCAAAGAGGAAGGGAGATAGAAACATCAATGATGACAGAGGATCATTGACTGGCTGAATCCTGCACGCCCCACACTGGGGATCAAGCCCGCAACCCAAGCATGTTCCCTTGACTGGGAATCGAACCTGGGACTTTTCAATCTGCAGGCCAATGCTCTATCCATTGAGCCAAGCCAGCTAGGGCTCTATTGCATTTTAAAGAAAATTATAAGCACAATCCAATTTCCAGGGCAGGTCATTCAGTTTGTGAAAATGACTACAGAAAAAAAAAACTTACATAAAATTTTAATTATATACATATATATATATATATATATATATATATATATATATCATGTGTTAATGGTGAAAAAATATATTTCTAAAAAAAGAACATCTGCAATTTTTGACTGACGACTGCTGATGGGAATTCCATGCCACTGTCCAGTGCTGGCCTCAGGCTCAGGAGGATGTGCTCCTGCCTAGGAGGTTAGTAGAGGGACCCCTATAGCAGGGAACAGAGGTCCCTGAGGCACACAGAGTCACTGCTCCACAGGGAAGAGAGAGCTGGAGATCTGGCATAATCCCTGTGTGGCCTTCCTTGAAATAACTTGTCATTTCCATTTGCCTTGTCCGGGAGGTAATAAGCAGGATGACTCAAGAGGGGTTAGGTCATATGCCTGTAGCTTCCTGTGCATAGATTCTCAATGGATATTCTTGACTAAATGAAAACTGCATTCTACCTCATAGATGCTGTCAGTATCCAATGATGTAACTGCAGGTGTCTTGATCTAAATATCACATACAGAGAAAAGTCCTGAGTGCCTAGGAAGGCTGATATGTTAAAACCAAAAGGCTGTTGCCACCTTGCTATGGACTGAATGTTTATGTACCCCCAAATTCATATATTGAAACCTAATATGATGGCTTTGGGGGTGGGGCCTTTGGGAGGTGTTTAGGCCATGAGAGTGGAGCCCTCATGAATGGGATTAATGCCCTTATAAGAAGAGACACAAGCCCTAACTGGTTTGGCTCAGTGGATAGAGTGTCAGCCTGCGGACTGAAGGGTCCCAGATTCGATTCCAGTCAAGGGCATGTACCTTGGTTGCGGGCACATTCCCAGTAGGGAGTGTGCAGGAGGCAGCTGATGAATGTTTCTCTCTCATTGATGTTTCTAACTCTATCCCTGAGAAATAAATGTTTGTTGTCTAAGCCACTCAGACCTGGTAGTTTGTTATTGCAGCCTGAGCTGAGACATGCTTTGTCCGATTCCATTTCTGCCACTTGCTAGCAGTGTGATCATGCACAAGTTAGTATTAAAAGGTCCAGTTTTCTCATTATTAGAATGAGAATAATAAAACATAGGCAGTAAGCTCCTTGAAATTGCTCTTGGCAATGATTTTTTAAATTTGACACCAAAGCAAAGGCAATAATAAACACATGGGACTACATCAAACTAAAAAGCGAAGGAAACAATCACAAAATGAAAAGGCAACCTAATGATTAAGAGAAAACACTTTCAAATCATATGTCCAATAAAGGGTCAACAGCCCCAAATATATAAAGAACTCATACAACTCAATAGCCAAAAAACATTTTTAATATATTTTATTGATTTTTTACAGAGAGGAAGGGAGAAGAATAGAGAGTTAGAAACATGGATGAGAGAAAAATATCGATCAGCTGCCTCCTGCACATCCCCTACTGGGGATGTGCCCGCAACCAAGGTACATGCCCTTGACTGGAATTGAACCTGGGACCCTTCAGTCCGCAGGCTGACGCTCCATCCACTGAGCCAAACCAGTTAGGGCCAAAAAATTTTTTTAATTAAAAAATGTGCAGAGGATCTAAACAGAAAATGTTCCAAATGGTCAGATGGTCAACAGGTACATGAAGAGATGCTCAATATCACTCATCAGGAAAATGCAAATCAAAACCACAATGAGCTATCAATCCACACCTATTACAATGGTTATTACTCAAAACACAAGAAATGATAAGTATTGGCGAGAATGTGGAGAAAATGTAACTCTTGGTGAGAATGTAAATTGGTGCAGCCACAATGGAAAACACTTAAAAATAGAACTACTATATAATCCAGCAATTCAATTTCTAGGTATTTTATTTGAAGAAAATGAAAACATCAACTGAAAAATAGATATCTGTACCCCCATGTTTATTGCAACACTATTTATAATAGCTAAGACATGGAAACAACTTAAGTGTCCTTTGATGGATGAATGGATAAAGAAATTATATATATACTAGAGGCCTGGTGTGCAGATTCATGCACCAGTGGGGTCTCTCAGCCTGGCCCGCATCCTCTCGCAACCCAGGACCCCTTGGGGGATGTCGGACTGCTGGTTTTGGCCCGATCCCCACAGGCCAGGCCAAGGGACCCCACCAGTGCATAAATCCGTACACTGGGCCTCTAGTATGCACTTAAGATCTTTGGTTAATCTCTTCCCGCCCTCCCCTCTTCCCTCTTTCCTCTGAGATTCATCAGTCTGTTCAATATTTCCATGCCTGTGCATTGAGCATCTGCCACCTGGTGGTCAGTGCACGTCATAGTGAACAGTCGAACAGTCGCTTAGGCTTTTATATACATAGACTAGAGGCCTGGTGCATGAAATTCGTGCACAGGGGGTCCCTCTGCCCGGCCGGCACCCTCTCCAATCTAGGACTCCTTGGGGGATGTCCGACTGCCAGTTTAGGCCCTGCGGGATAGATCCTAAACTGGCAGTCAGACATCCATCTCGCAATCCAGGACTGCTGGCTCCCAACTGCTCACCTACCTGCCTGCCTGATTGCCCCTAACCATTCTGCCTGCCTGCCTGATCACCCCTAACTGCTCTCCCCTGCTGGCCTGATCACCCCTAACCACCTCTGCCTCAGCCCCCGCCACCGGGGCTTTGTCTGGAAGGATGTCTGGTCTAATTAGCATATTACCCTTTTATTAGTATAGATATTAGAATAAAATACTATTTAGTCATAAAAAGCAACAAGGAAATCTTTGATGGCACTATGCCAATGCTAAGTGAAATAAATAAGAGAATGACAAATATTGCATGATATCACTTATATGTAGAATCTAAAACAAAACAAAACCAGACCTAACTGGTTTGGCTCAGTGGATAGAGCGTCAGCCTGTGGACTCAAGGGTCCCAGGTTTGATTCTGGTCAAGGGCATGTACCTTGGTTGCGGGCACATCCCCAGTAGGGAGTGTGCAGGAGGCAGCTGAATTGATGTTTCTAACTCTCTGTACCTCTCCTTTCCTCATATTTGATTAGGAAAAAAAATAACTATACTTAGCACAGACCCGATGAGCAAGAGCTCAATTAATGCTATTTAACTACTATGATAATAATGATTATCACCTCCTCTCTATGCTCTTTATTTCAGACATAGTATTTGCTATATTGCATAGATGAACATTGTTTTGGTAGAAGCATTATTATATTATTATTATTATTATTATTTGTTGTTGTTGTTAATCCTCACCCGAGGATATTCTTCCCATTGATTTTTTTTTAAAGGCTTTCTTTCTTTCTTTTTTAAGATGTTTTTATTGATTTTAGAGAGAAGCCGGGAGAGGGAGAGAGAGAGATGGCAACATCAATGAGAAATTGATTGGTTGCCTCCCACAGTGCCGGGAAAGGGCCAGTGATGGTACCGGCAACCTAGGTACATGTACTTAACCAGAAATTGAACCCAAAACCTTTCGGTGCCCGGAGGGGCAGGGGTGACGCTAAGGCAGAAGCAGTATTATTTGACTCTGTGCTGATTTTAGGGGCAGCAAAGGAACGTGTACCTTCTCTGCGAGCCCAAGCACCAGGTATGGCTGCTTCACCTGTTCCTGCCTCCCCATGCATGACCTGTTGCTCGTTTCTCAAGCTGACTCTCATGTCAGTTCATGACATGGCCAATCTTGGTGTCTCATCCACCAACTCTGTTTTCCTCCACCCACTCTGGGCCTGGGACCAGGGCCTAGTGATGTCACGGTTCCACCGTCCAGATCTGAGGCCTCTGCCTGGGGAACACAGAGGGGTGCAGGAACGGGTTGTCGCAGGAGCGCAGTCTATGTAGGTGCAATGAAAACAAAGGCAAGAAAACCTCCACAGAGACACCTAGTAATGCAGGACTCACTGACAGCCCGGGACAAGGCCATTTTTGAGCTGGCTTTGAAGCTTGAAGGAGAAAGATGAGTAAGAATGGAGGTCACAGCAAGTCAGGAGGGCGGGTACAGCAATGGTGCTAACAAGGTCCCCAGCAGGGCCCTCACACAGTCACACATCCAATCTTTTGGGCCCGAAATTATTCTCATTCCCATTGTACAAAGGAGGAGAACGAGACCCAAAGAGACGAGATGCTTGCACACCGCTAGGACTGGAACATTGGTGACAAACACGGACCCGAAGCCAGCCCAGCGCCCTTCCCACCCCTCCCCACCGCCTGGAAGTGGGGACCTGCCACAGAGGGGTGTGTTCACGGAAAAGATTTGGGCAGAAACAAAGCGACCAGTCCAGAGGAGAAAGAAATACGATTTTAAAACGCCGAAAAGCTCTCGCCAGGGTCAAACCGTCCAAACCAGAACACAGAAAGTGCTCCTGTTGGAGGCTGGGGCTGTGTGGCTGCCACCGGAAGGTTCTGCAGCGCTGAGCACCTTCCCAGGACACAGAGGCCGGCTTGTTCCCTGCGGCTCGTGGCTCTGGGCTCCTCACGTCCCTGCCCTGCCTGGGCTCCGGCACCACAGCTGCGAGGGATGTGCCAGGTGGAACCTGTTGAGAGAGAAGCTTCTAAAGGCTGAGACCGAGATCTTTCCGGAGCTGGCGCGGGAGGGGTGGGGTGGGGGGAGTCAGCACCGTGGGCTGTGGTCCCACCCGCCTGACCCTGCCTCTCCCACAGCCCACCCCAGCCACAGGCGGGCCTTCTGGAGTGTCCGGGCTGCTGTCCCTGTGCCCACACCCTTCGTGATCCTTGCCTGTGAATAACAAATACCCTTCAAAGAGAAGACTAACGTGGAAGGAATGCCAGGAAAATGGTTCAATCTGGCTTTTCCCTTTTTCAAGTTGGAAAGCAACGCTAAGAAATCCACAGCTCAGCTTTGCAGAAAGCCCATGACACGCTAGTTGCTTAAAGTCCCTTTTCGGGTTCATTTTGGGTTTGGGGAATCCATTTTGGGTTTGGGGAATCCCTTTGAAATCAGATATAGGTGTGTCTATGGGGTTATTTACACCATATGGGAACTTGTTTGCTCTGCTTTTTTTCATCCTCACTGCCTGAGTGGCTACAGCAAGAGAATGAGATTTCTTATTACCACACAGACAGCTCTGTAACACTAGTGTATATATAAAAACAGGCAGTTGCCCAATATGTTACACCTGTGATGTTCAGCTTCCTTTGCTCTTATTCCCATGTAATTGTCTCCTTCCCTGCCTGCCGATGGGCGGTATGCCATCGTCAGGGTGGGTGGGAGGGAAAATGCCAGGGAGCCATAATCATTCTTGGGTCTGGAAAGCACAGGTGATGGGCAGGAGTGGGGGCAGCCTGCAGAGATAGACTGTGGGAGACAGAACCCAGAGGCATTAGGGGATGGATGGTTTCCAGCATATTCTGAAGAACGGCACAGGTTAGCACGTGAGACATTTTCACCCCTATGACTCCTGTGACCCAATGGCCCATCTCCCTAAAGAAGGGCTGTTTTTCCAGGAAGACCAAACCCAACTGTAACGTAGGGCAGTTAGGACGTCTACCCTCCACCTCCTCGGAAGCCCTCCTTCCCCATCTCACAGCGCTCATCCTGGGTGCAGGGTTAGGGCCTTGGTCTCCGCACCTGTGAAGCTCCTATTTGAAGTCATACTCTCAATCTCGGCCATTTGAAACTCACCTCGTGGGTTTTGTGAAATCCAAGTCTCACTCTAATGGTTATTTACACAATATTTTCTTTAAAATGAATCGAATATACACTTCCTTCTGTCCTTGAAAACTTCAATTCACTTTAATGTTTACTATTTTTAAATACAAAGGTTTTAAAACGGGACAATAACGATTTGACAGGCAAAGGTCATACTTATTTATTGATCATTTTCTAATCCTTTTCTTCTGGTTGATGTGGGATTTCTTACCTGGGACTTGGTGAGGGTGCTTATAGCTAATCACGGAGTGGGCTGAGACTATTCTCAGCACTCAGCACTTTGTGACAACCTCTACAAAGCTCTTTTTTTTTTTTATGAATTTTTTACAGAGAGGGAAGGAAGAGGGAATAGAGAGCTAGAAACATCGATCAGCTGCCTCCTGCACACCCCCTACTGGGGTACATGCCCTTGACCGGGATCGAACCGGGGACACTTCAGTCCGCAGGCCGACGCTCTATCCACTGAGCCAAACCGGTTTCGGTAGCAGCAGTTTTTCTTAAAGGTGAAGGACACGGCTGTATCAAATTTGACACAACTATTTGATTATAACTATTAGGAATTATTAGAGGAAAAAGTCTAGGAAATAACAAGTATGCATGAACACTGGATGTATTCTTGGCTGAGAAGCTCTCTAGCCAAAGCTCTATGTACAAAGTGGATGGAGAGCGAATCGTCTGTGTGTTACTGCCACCTGCTGCTTTGAATCAGGAAGGCATTTTACAAATCATAGGAAGACGATTAAAAAAGAAAAACCAACGTTCATTTTGTTGACATGAAAGATCTTATATTTTTATTGCTAAACATTTGACCCAAGCACGTTCATTTTTTTTTCTTCCTGTGATCCTCCCTAAGTGTCTCACCTCATTGGTGGGTGATGAGATGCTTCCATTTGGTAATTTGCTTCTATTTCCCATCATGCAACTACATTCATCTTGAATATCAGTTTGTGTTAACCTGTTTAAAATCCAAGAAAAGTCATCGGACATGTATTGCTTTCTGTAGCATTATATTGTATGGTCCATATAACATTAAATCGATTTTTAAAATTCTTAAAACAACTCATCCTAAGTTATTTAGAGTAGCTACTTAAGAGATTTATATATTGAAAGTGAAAACGGGTTTTCCGGCTGGTCCGATGGTAGTGGGTTATCAGAACTTAACTAAAGTTAGTGTCACTAACCCCCCACTGCTAAACTTGACTGGCTTTTACCATTTGATTTTGTATTCAATTAAAACACAAAGCAAAATATTTACTTTGGGGGGAAACGTTCTTCAATGAATGCACTTATAACAACTTAGAACAGAATCGTTCTTTGTCTAAGTTTAATAGCAACTACATGATCTTTCCATTTTGTTTATTTGTTTTACCAGAAATGGGCTTTTGCGGTGGATTTCTCCTTTCATCTGCACTTAGCCTAAATGCCAGTTTCCTATGGCTTTTGGGATTGGAACATACCTGCCCTGCAGTACTGGCCTCTAAGATGGAGCCAGGACAGTGTCACTGTCACCGGTGAGGCCTTGAGGTGACAACCTGGGAAAGGGGAGGGCTGTCCAGGGTGACTGCTCAGAACGGAGGAGCAGTTTTCAGAGGACCAGGTATAGTCTCGCTGACTGTCTCTTTTGAGGGTCAAGGGTCTCCTTGTGGTCACGGTTATCTAATGTCGAGCTGCCAATACTTGTCAGCTGTCCATCTCTGTAAGCATCTCTCAGCATCTCAGGCCTTGATTGTTTAGAGGAGTTTAGAGTTGAGAGCTAAAGTGTGGGGCCACAAGGGGAAAATCCACAAGTCTTTCCTCAGCCCTGTTCTATTTTATTTGCTTTAGTTTAAAATAGCAATGACAATAAAAATAATAATAAAGCCAGAATCATCTTTCTTTCCTTAAGAATGAGGCTGGCCATCCATCAGAGCAAAGCACAGAAAATAACAAGGGTGATATCACTCTCTACAGCCCCTAATTATGGAGGAAATAATACATATATGTTCCTTTTTCATTTTTCTGCAGTGGAAAGAATCCGAATCCTATAAATACCATTTTAGATGACCTCTAGACCAAATTTCATCATGATTTCAACTGATAGACCTGGTTACAGGAAATGAAGAATTAGAGCAAATACCGGGGTCATTAAGAATGACTGCCCACTGTTCCCCAAGCCCCTTTGTCTCTTATATCTGAATAGTGTTTTCTCATTGCCTAGATTGTGACCTCTGCTCCCCCAGCACGTGCATATGTGTGTGCATGTGTGTGTGCGTGTGTGTGTGTGTGTGTGTGTGTGTGTGTGTGTGAGCATGTGTAGGATAAGTGTTCCAGACACCAGCACAGCAAGAACAGTGTGCACACCTCAGGGACCTGCACTGCTTCTTTGTGTGGTCCTTTGAGGGCCAATAATTGTGTTGATCTGGATATCAAATGTTGTGCTCTCCAGGGGCTGGAACGGAAATCGATCCCTTGTAGAGATGCATGCTTCTAGGGCCCACCTCTCTGATCCCCACCCCATCTCCTCTGAGATCCTAGTCACTGCCTTTAGCAAAAACACCCTACCCCACCCGGGCAGCGTCTCTGGGCTGACTTTATCCTGCTACCTAATGCCTCATATTCTCATCATCCACCTTTTTTTCTGACGCCCCACCCCCCACAACAACAGAGCAAGCGCTTCCCAAGTTCTTTCATCCATGCATCCCTGTGCCTAGCACCCAAACCCCAACTTCACAGATACTCAAGAAGTGTTTTTTAGAATAAATGAACAACTGAGTGGATAAACATTTCAAAAAATTCACTGACTTTAATACACAGTTTTCCAGGCCTTGGTAGAGTTCGGTTATTCCTGATGAAGGGGCTAAGCCACAAGCCCCTCTGCGAGGTGCAAGGCGGCGGTAAATGACGGGATTCAAGGGGTGGGCGGAAAGAAGGACAGAATGCAGTGACAGTGCAGAAGACAGCCTTGTCTCCCCTGGCCCAGGGCTGGAGGGACCAGGTGTGTGTTAGTAAGGCTCCTCTCCTGACCCACTCCAATCAGAAGCAGCTCAGAGCACCTTCATGAGTCTAAATCCAAAACACTGATCACACCGAATGCTGAGGAGAATGTGGAGCAACAGGAACCCTCATTCAGTGCTGGTGGGAATGCAAAATGGTACAGCCACTTTGGCAGCTTTTTACCAAACTAAACATACTAGTATTCTTTTTTTAAAAATATATTTTTATTGATTTCAGAGAGGAAGGAAGAGGGAGAGATAGAAACATCAATGTTGAGAGAGAATCATTGATCGGCTGCCTCCTGCACAACCCACAATGGGATCAAGCCCATAACCCTGGCATGTGCCCCCGACCGGAATCGAACCCGGGTTCCATCAGTCTGCAGGCTGACACTCTATCCACTGAGGCAAACCGGCTGGGGCCATACTAGTATTCTTACCATATGATCCAACATCATTATGCTCCTTGGTATTTACCCAAAGGAGTGAAAAACCATGTCCACATAGAAACCTGCATGTGACTACTTATAGCAGCTTTATTCATAATCACCAAAACTTGGAAACTGTCCCTCAGTAGGTAAATGGATAAACTGTGGTAGATTGAGACAATGGGATATTACTCGCTCAATGCTAAAAAGAAATGAGCTATCAAGCCATGGAAAGACATGGAAGAAACTTAAAGACATATTACTAAGTGGAAAAGGCCAACATGAAAGTCTACATTCTGTATGATTCCAACTACAGTATATGACAGTAGCCATATATTGGAAAAGGCAATATTATGGCGATAGAAAGGATTAGTGGTTGCTATGATTTAGGTGGGAGGGAGGGATGAACAGGTGGAGCAAAGAAGATTTGTAGGGCAGTGAAACCACTCTACTAGTATATGAAATTCTAATAGTGGATACCTGTCATCTACATTTGTCCAAACCCGTAGAATGAACAACACCCACGGCAAACGCCAGCATAAACTAGGGACTTGGGGAGATAAGTGATGTGTAATTTGTGGATTGTAACAAATGGGCCTCTCCGGTTCAGGATGCTGATAGTGAGCAAGGCTGTGCATGTGGCAGCAGGGGTTAGGCACCTTGGAAATCTCCATATTCTGCTCTTACAATTTTTCCTTGAACCTAAAACTGCCCTAAAAATAAAGTCTATTAAGAAAAAAACAAAACAAAACAAAACACCGTAGTCCCTGGGGGGTGTGGTTGGAGCACCCTCCCCTACACAAAGGGGTGGTGGGTTTGATTCCCTGGCAGGGCACACACCCAAGTTGCGGTTTGGATTCCTGTCTGGGCAGTGTGAGAGACCATCAATATTTCTCTCTCTCCCCCTTCCTCTCTCTAGAATCAATTAAAAAAAAACACACATCATAAGCCCAGCCTGGATGACTCAATGGTTAGAGCAGTGGCCGGCAAACTCATTAGTCAACAGAGCGGCAAACCGCGGTTCGAGAGCCGCAGTTTGCCCACCACTGGTTAGAGCATCAGCGCACACATAAAAGGGTAGGGGTCCAATTCCTGGGCAAAGGCACACACCTAGGTTGCAGGTTCGGTCCCCATCCCCTCCAGGTCCTTGAGTTAAGCAATCCATGAATCTCTCTCCTCCCCCCTCTCTAAAAATATATACATATAAAATATTATATATGAAAAATATTTTCCAAATGGAAATGTCTTCCTTTTTAACTTGTTATTTGTTTGTTTTAAAACTAAAGGACGAATGAAGGAAGCAGTGATTATTACTGATTATTACATGAATATTACTGAAAATAATTTTGTCCTACGGAAGA
The DNA here is from genome assembly GCA_026230045.1 of Corynorhinus townsendii. NCBI lineage: Eukaryota > Metazoa > Chordata > Mammalia > Chiroptera > Vespertilionidae > Corynorhinus > Corynorhinus townsendii. The sequence continues at coordinate 138,063,125 of JAPDVU010000004.1, forward strand.
GAGTTCAAAATGACCCGCTTTGGGGCGGGGTTGGGGGTTGTCAAGAAGTTGGTACCTGCTACTGACTCTGAAAAGAAAAAGGCCCGAAAGCTGCGCTGCGTGCCCGTCTGTCTCTGGTCACTTTTCTGGGTCCAAAGCGTCCGTCCACTCGCCCTGGGCTAACCTACAGGGAAATAAAAGGTATTGCGCTGAGAAAGGTGCCTCTCTGGCGGGCAGGTGCGGGGTGAAGGGGGGGAGGGACATCTGTAATACTTTCACCAATAAAGATAAATTTTAAAATAAAGAATAATGAAAAAGAAATAAAGGCGCCTCTCTGATGTTGGGGCCGCTCTTCGGGGGGGGAAAACCAAGCAAGTTCCCGGTCGCGGTACTTCTGCCTGCGGTTGCTGTGAGCCTTTTTTCCATGGGCTCACTTTTAAATCTTACTACTAACTATGTAGTTCTTATTTTAGCCTCCGTGGACAAAATTCACTCGCCTCCCTTTCTGTTTAGATGGGGGACCCCCATCTTCCTCCAGGGGTGACTCTGCCTACACCCTTCGTAAGAAAACGCCCTGCCCCGCTGAGATTTACCGCTAATCTTGTGGCTTCATCGCATTCTGAGAACCGCCGAGACTCACCTTTTCGATTCCAGTGGATGTGACCGGGGATTGTTTTGCATGCAAATATCCCACAATGCTCCAGGAGGGCTCCCTGGTGTTCCTTTACCTCCAGTCGAAAGGAAAAGGATCTTTTCTGGAGAAAGTTACTATATGTAATGCTTTTATTAAAAAATATATGGTTTATTTATGATATATAAGTTCATGATTTGAAAAATAACCTGCTAGAAATAATCACCATAACTGTTAAATGGATGATTCTTTGGAGCTTTATATAAGCAACAGTACAAGCTTCCTTTTGGCTGGTCCGAGTGCAGTGGTGCCCACAATTAATTGATCACAGCCAGTTACAGATTTCTTTGTTCCTTCTCCACTCCCACTGCTTCACTTGACTAGCCTTTTGCTGCTTAGAGGGATAAAGAAAAAATTTTTTTCCTACGTCCTGCCTGACAGTAATGCATTGTGCATGACTTTCTGCCAGCAAAGACCAGTGGAAAGCAGCAGATTCAGCTTTCATGAGTCCACATGGACCATACTGAAAAGGGAGGTCCCTTGTCGCTGGAGTGGTCTTTGAGACGAGGTTTTAAGTGACCTAAGAAATGAACCATGTCTCAGGCACCTTTCTATCCAATGTCAGAGGTGAAATAGCAAGAATAGGGCTTCAAATTATGGTGTATGCAATGATTGCAGGACATACCATGCAATATTTAGGATATATTCATACTAAAAATGACTTATTTGAAATTCAAATCTGACTAAGCATCTTGTATTTTATCTGGTCACACAAGTTTTAGAAAATAACTAACCCCACCTATCCCACTCCCCCACCCCCCACATTTTATTATCTATAGATGCTTTCTTTTTTTCTCCTTCCTTCCTTCACTTTTTTTTTTTTTTTTTTTTGGCAATGTTTCTACTGCATGGGACACCACAGCAATTGGTTTTATTTGTTGCCACTCTTTCATTGTGGGTTTTTCATTATGGAGTAGCAGAGAGAACTCTTAAAGAAGGAAGATTAGGGGAGAAACCAAGGTGGCAGCATAGGTAAATACCTAAACTGCTGCCTTGCACAACAATATCAAAACTACAACTAAAAGACAAAACGGACACCATCCAGAACCACAGGAAGGCTGGCTGAGTGGAAATTCTACAACTAGAAGAAAAGAAGAAAGCACATTGAGACTCAGAGGAGCTACAAAAGACTGAGGTACGGAGGCTCGCACGCGGAGAGGAAGGGCAGCTGAGTGCACGGCTGGCTTTCTAAAGCGGGAGGGAGACAGAAGCTCCCGACTATGTTGAACTCCAGTTCCGGGCAAGTTTCTGAGAATCCCAACTCATTCGGGGAGAAACTGGACTGTCTGAGAGCAGGCAAAACTCGAGGACGGCTTCCTCTCAGAGGTGCTTACAGTGATTACCAAGGGACACTGAGACCCAGGGGCCTCACAGGGCAGGGCTGATGGGAAACCAAGGCTGTCTGCTCCGCCCTGAAACTCCGCCCCATCCAAGCTGAGCACAGAGGCTTTTGCAATTTTGCAAGTCTTGTCTTATAAGAGTGTCTCCAGCACAGAAGTGTTCCCAGCGTAGACACAGCTGATCCTCACAGCCAATTGGCCTGGAGATCATTTCCTCCCAGTGATACCAACAACATTCAAGACTTAACTACAACAAGGCTGAGCACACAGTCCACAAAGGGGTGCACCAAGAGTGTCCACCTCAGGCAACTGGGGAGGCTGAGCCACTATGCCCTAGAGGACACCTACCACACAAAACTACTCTACCAACTCAGGGAAGCAGCCAAAATGCGGAAACAAAGAAACAGATCACAAATGAAAGAAATGGAGGAAAACAAACGACTAGATATAGAGTTCAAAACCATGGTTATAAGGTTCTTCAAGAATTTCCTAGAAAAGGCCGATAAATTTAACGAGACCCTCGAGGATATGAAAAAGGACCAACTAGAAATTAAACATACACTGACTGAAATAAAAAATATTATACAGAGATCTAACAGCAGACTAGAGGAATGCAAGAATCAAGTCAAAGAGTTGAAATACAAAGAAGTAAAAAACACTCAACTGGAAAAGCAAAGAGCAAAAAGAACCCAAAAATTTGAAGATAGTGTAAGGAGCCTCTGGGACAACTTCAAGTATACCAATATCCAAATTATGGGGGTACCAGAAGAAGAGAGAGAGAGCAAGATACTGAAAACCTATTTGAAGAAATAATGACTGAAAACTTCCCCCACCTGGTGAAAGAAATAGACTTACAACTCCAGGAAGCACACAGAACCCCAAACAAAAGGAATCCAAAGAGGACCATACCAAGACACATCATAATTAAAATGCCAAGAGCAAAAGACAAAGAGAGAATATTAAAAGCAGCAAGAGAAAAACAGTTAGTTACCTACAAGGGAGCACCCATACGATTGTCAGCTGATTTCTCAACAGAAACTATGCAGGCCAGATGGGAGTGGCAAGAAATACTCAAAGTGATGAATAGCAAGAACCTACAACCAAGATTACTCTACCCAGCAAAGCTATCATTCAGAATTGAAGGTCAGATAAAGAGCTTCACAGATAAGAAAAAGCTAAAAGAATTCATCAACACCAGACCAGGATTATATGAAATGCTGAAAGGTATTCTTTAAGAAGAGGAGGAAGAAGAAAAAAGTAAAGATAAAAATTATGAACAACAAATACATATCTATCAACAAATGAATCTAAAAATCAAGTGAATTAAAAATCTGATGAACAGAATAAACTGGTGAATATAATAGAATCAGGGGCATAGAAAGGTAGTGGACTGACAATTCTCGGGGGGAAAGGGGTATGGGAGGTGCGGGAAGAGACTGGACAAAAAGCATACACCTATGGATGAGGACAGTAGCGGGGAGGTAAGGGCAGAGGGTGGGGTGGGAACCGGGTGGAGGGGAGCTATGGGGGGAAAAAAGAGGAACAATTGTAATAATCTGAACAATAAAGATTTATTAAATTAAAAAAAAAGAAGGAAGATTATTCTGGTCCTGCAAGGTATGATCTCTGGCTGGCCTTGAGCTGCCCATTTGATCTCTCAGAAGCTCGGTCTTTTCATTGTAAAATGAGTTTTCCATACCAACCTAATTGGGTTGTAAAAAATATTAAGTTAAATAAATAATATAAAAATACTTTGCACCTTATGAAACACAACACAAACATAAGGGTTTTCTTTGTCAAATCAGAACACTGGCTGTGCAACTGGACTGTTATTTTCTCACAGTACCACTTATGGCCAGTCCTCAGAGAGTCCTGTTGCTAATGTGTGATTATAGCATCATTAATTGGCTTGAACAATCCACTGTAACTAAGATGGTTCACTGTCTTAGTGTGTGCCCTTTACCGAGGAAACAGTGAGGTGTACCAGAAACGGGGAGAGATCTAGATTGAGAACACCCACAAGGAGCCCTTGGACAAAAAATCTACATAGACACTTAGAGACTTTCAAATGTCTCTAAGCCCTGGGTGGTGGTCCTAATACCGCAGTACCTCTGGGTCAGGTTGCTGCCAGACTAAATAGGATGATACTCATGGAAGTACTAGGGAAATCCAATGATCTCAGGGTGCCTTGGGTTGTCTGCACCTGAGGGACAACCCAAATCATTTCCTTTATTAGATATATACATATTTGTAGCATCCGTCCCACAGTGCTACTCCTAGGTTCTGATGCTGTTAGGGAACTGCACTTCCATCTCACAAACGAGGAAAGAGGATCATTGTTCTGAGTTCAGTTTCAAGTGAGGAGGCAGCTGAATGGCTTCCTTAAGGTTACACAAAAAGCTAAGTGCAGAACCAGGAGGAGGGAGTGGCTTGGAGGCCTGATCTGGGCATCCCAAGATATACTCTGCCCTTCTCCGCCTTCTCCTCTAGTTTCAGACTCTTGGACTTGGTTTTTCTTCCTGCAAATGTTTTCTCTTTGAGAATGTCCACTTCTCTATCTTCAAATGTTAACAGGATTGCCAACTTTGAAATTTCTCCTAATTTTGTTTGTGTTGTAGCATCAAATATTAGTCTTTCATCCTGGCCCAGTGGCTCAGTTGGAGTTGGGAACATGGAAAAGTTAGGGTTCAATTCCCAGGCAGGGCAAATGCCTGGGTTGATGGGAGGGGATATTTTGTTAATTGGATTCCACATGTGAGTGAGATCATGTGATACCTGTCTTTCTCTAACTGACTTATTTCACTTAGCCTGATACTCTCCAGGTCTCTCCATGCTGTCTCAAAGGGTAAGCGATTCTTGTTTTTTACTGCTGCAAAGTATTACATGATATAAGTGTACCACGGCTTTTTAATTCACTAATCTACTGATGGGCACTTGGTCTGTTTCCAGATCTTAGCTGTGGTGAATTGTGCTGCTATGAACAAAGGGGTGCATACATTCTTTCTGATTGCTGTTTCAGGTTTCTTAGGATATATTCCTAGAAGTGGGATCACTGGGTCAAATGGCAATTCCATATTTAATATTTTGAGGAAATTCCATACTGCTTTCCATAATGTTTGCACCAGTCTGCATTCCCACCAGCAGTGTACTAGGGTTCCCTCGTTGTCATTTTAATTTGCATCTCTCTGATGATCAGTGAGTTTGAGTACGTTTTCATATGTCTCTTGGCTTTCTGTATGTCCACTTTGGAGAAGTGTCTGTAGATTTTTTGTCCATTTTTTTAATTGGATTGTTTGTCTTCCTTTTGTTAAATTATATGAGTTCCTTATATATTTTGGATATTAACACTTTACCAGTTGCCAAACATATTCTCCCATACAGTGGACTCCCTTTTTGTTTTGTTGATGTAAAAACATTTTAAGATAGAGAAAACAAGGAATAATGTATTTCACATGGAGGGCCCACTCTGCAAAAAGGCTAGTCAAATGCGGTAGTGAGAAGGGAGGCATATAGAAGGAGGACTTCAATCTGTAACTGACTGTGCAATCAATTACGGTAACTCACTACCTCCGGACCAGCTCTGTACCCCCACTGCTGCTTCAGCTATTTAAATTCCTAGAATTTGTTCATTTTTAAGTTACAGTGATATTCTCAGTGTTAGTAAATAATTACATTCACAGTATCAATTACATGTTTCCTCTAAGGATCTCCCAAGAGCATCTACTTACCAATAGATAGTGTTAAATATTTGTCTTTAACAAGAATCAGAAGCACTGCTGGGCATCCTGGGAAGAGACATACAAATTAGCATCTCGCCAACTAGGGCTTCCTTTTTCTCGTGCAGTTTGCCTGGAGTGGCTCAGCAGGCTCAGGGACCCGGAGAGCTGCCCAATCAGCGCTGACCTCCTTTGTCTGTTTATCACGTGTGACCTGCTCGGGACGGCTCTGTAAAATCTGGAGAAAACTCTAAACTGTAGTAGATCGAGCCTTCTGCTTCCCCACATCTGTAAACCTCCGCAGCGCTCCACTCCTGGAAGCAGCCGCTCCCTACCTCGGCAGTCTGTCCCCTACAGAAGGGCAGAGGTACCGCCCCTGGCCCAAGATCACCCGCCTCCTCATTAAAACCTAACGGATGAGCCCTGACCTGCGTGGTTCAGTTGGGTGGGTGTCGTCCTGTACTCCGAAAGATTTATTGGTTCTCCGAAATGTCTCTGGTTGGATTCCCAGAGCATTTGTGCTGGTTGTGGGTTTAATCCCCAGTGGTAGCGATGGATGTTTTGCTCTGGCATCTTGTTTCTCTCCCTCCCCCTTCCTCTCTCTCTAAAAATCAATACAATTTAAAGATAAATAAAACTTATCTGATGAAAATCATAAACCACCAGCATGAGGACCACAGATTTTACAGGGACAAGAGACAGAAGCAAAGGTGCCCAAATGAAGGCCAGTGGAACATATTTTTGTAAAAGCATCAGAGAAGCAAAGCTCAGAAAGACCTGAAGATTGCCCTAATGCAAAGAACAGGGAAGGAAAGCTGTGTGAGTGTGTGTGTGTGTGTGTGTGTGTGTGTGTGAGAGAGAGAGAGAGAGAGAGAGAGAGAGAGAGAGAGAGAGAGAGAGAGAGAGAGAGAGAGAGAGAGAGAGAGAGAATAAGGGCAGGACTATTCTGGGGGCAGCCGGTGGAAGGGCAGCAGACTTCTCAGCAACCAAAAGAGCTGCCTCCATTGTAAGAGTGGGGGGAGGACTGGCAGTATTTTGTCTAATTTTATGGTGGAGAATAGGAGGCTGGGAGTGGTTCAGGGTGCCCTGCTAGTAAGTGAAGTGGTGGCACACTGGGTTTTGATCAGTTAGACTGTGCTAGCAGGCCCAGTGCAGTCCCCAGTGCCCACCATCCAATCCACCCTGCTTGCTGTCACAGGAGGATGGAGGTGTGCCCAACTGCCACCTTGCCCTGACGGCTCAGAATCCACCCTTAGAGGGGAGGTGGGAGTCCTACAGCTCTTATGAGCAGCCAAGGGAGCTTCTGCCAAGGTTGTTTTTTGTTTTGTTTTGTTTTGTTTTTCTGGCATACTTTTTTTTTTTCTTATAAATCTTTATTGTTCAGATTATTACAGGTGTTCCACTTTTTTTCCCCCCCATAGCTCCCCTCCACCTGATTCCCCACCCCACCACATGCCCTTACCCCCCGCCACTGTCTTCATCCATAGGAGTAAGATTTTTGTCCAATCTCTTCCCGCACCCCTCACACTTGCTTCCCCTGAGAATCATATGCATATCAGTCCACTCCCTTTCTATGTCCCTGATTCTATTATATTCACCAGTCCATTCTGTTCTTCAGATTTTTTATTCACTTGATTTTTAGATTCACTTGTTGGTAGGTATGTATTTGATGTCATTTTGTTGTTCATAATTTTTATCTTTACTTTTTTCTTCTTCTTCCTCTTCTTAAAGAATACCCTTCAGCATTTCATGTAATCCTGGTTTGGCGGCGATGAACTCCTTTAGCTTTTTCTTGTCTGTGAAGCTCTTTATCTGACCTTCAACTCTGAATGATAGCTTTGCTGGGTAGAGTAATCTTGGTTGTAGGTTCTTGCTGTTCATCACTTTGAATATTTCTTGCCACTCCCTTCTGGCCTGCATAGTTTCTGTTGAGAAATCAGCTGACAGTCGTATGGGTATGCCCTTGTAGGTAATTAACTGTTTTTGTCTTGCTGCTTTTAATATTCTCTCTTTGTCTTTTGCCCTTGGCATTTTAATTATGATGTGTCTTGGTGTGGTCCTCTTTGGGTTCCTCTTGTATGGGGTTCTGTGTGCTTCCTGAACTTGTAAGTCTATTTCTTTCACCAGGTAGGGAAAGTTTTCTGTCATTATTTCTTCTAATAGGTTTTCAATATTTTGCTCTCTCCCTTCTTCTGGCACCCCAAAAATTCGGATGTTGGTTCGCTTGAAGTTGTCCCAGAGGCTCCTTACACTAGCTTCATATTTTTGGATTCTTTTTTCTTTTTGTTTTTCTGGTTGGATGTTTTTTGTTTCCACATATTTCAGATCTTTGGTTTGATTCTTGGGGTACGTTGATCTACAGTTGAGTTTCTGTATATTTTTTATTTCAGACAGTGTATGCTTCATTTCTGACTGATCCTTTTCCATTTTTTTGGCATTCTCATTAAGGTCCTTGAAGGTCTTACTAAGCTCCTCAGAAGTGTCATCAAGTTTCTCAGCGGTTTTTAGAAGATTCTTGAGTAACCTCATACATGTGGTTCTGAACTCTATGTCATCCAGTAGTTTGCTTTCCTCCGTTTCTTTCATTCGTGACATGTTTCTTTGTTTCTGCATTTTGGCTGCTTCCCTGTGTTGATGGAGTGGCTTTGTGTGGAAGGTGACCTATAGGGGGCAGTAGCTCAGCCTCCCCAATCACCTGATGTGGATGCTCTTGGTACACCCCTTTGTGGGCTGAGTGCAAAATCTTGGTGTAGTTAAGCCTGAATTGCTGTTGGTACGCTGGGAGGAATTGACCTCCAGGCCAATTAGCTGTGAGCACTCCCTGTGTCTATAATGGAAGAACTGCTGTGCTGAAGACACGCAGGACTTGTTTCAGTGGGGCTTCGGTGCTCACTGAGTTTGCCTCTTGAATGTGTCACTTATGGATGTGAGGAGTTGAAATCTGGTGTCTCACACTGACCACTAGGTACACTGGCTTCTGGATCTCCAATGGGGTGCAGGTCAGCTACTGTCTGAGGCCACTCAGCAGGAGCTACAGTGAGAGCTGCAGTTTTCTCCTCTTTGCTTGGGGTTTGGAGGTTTTGGAACTGTCTGACCCAGGCTGCAAGTTTGCTAGGTTAAGCTGCGATAAGGCAGGCTTTTCTTATGCTAACTCGGTTGCTTGGAACTTGGGTGGGTTTGTAGGTTGTGCAGGGCGGGGCCTCAGGGTGTCACTAGGCTAGGGCGTGGCAAACAGCAATGGCTGCTAGTTAGCCGGCTCTGTGTCCCCAAAGGCATCCGCGAGTCCCGTGCCCCAGTTCAGTAAACAATTATTCCTGCGCGCAGCTCTGCAAGCAAGCCACCCTCGCTGGCAGACAGTCCAGCTTCTCCCCGTAGGAGTTTGGGTCCCCCGCGTCTCCCCAGAGACTGGATTTCAGAGTAATCGGGGGCTTGTCTCCGTTCGGGTTGAAAAAAGCAAGGCACCCAGTCACCCGCAGCCAGCCCGGATCACGCGCCTCCGTACCTCAGCTTTTCAGCGCTCGTGCACGTCTCAAAGCTCTTTTCTCTTTCCTTCTAGTTGTAGAACTTCCACTCAGCCAGCTTTCCCGTGGTTCTGGGTGATAGACGTTTTGTCTTTTAGTTGCAGTTTAAATTGTTGTGGGAGGCAGCAGTTTAGGTGTTTACCTACGCCGCCATCTTGGATTCCTAGTCTCTGTTTTGTTTTTTAATATCAGAGATGAAGGAAAAGAGACATCATTAATGAGAGAGAATCATTGATTGGCTGCCTCCTGCACACCCCCTACTAGGGATCGAGCCTGCAACCCCTTATGCCCTTGACCAGAATCGAACCCCTTCAGTCCACAGGCCCACGCTCTATCCACTGAGTCAAATCTGCTAGGGTTCTGCCAAGGTTTATGCTCCCTTGACCTTGTGGACCTGGTCAACCACATGAAGTGTGCAGTGCAGGCAGGGTGAGCTCTTCCTTCTCAGAAGGCCATGTATGTGCACCGAACACAGTGTGTGCATGTGTGTGTCACACCTGCAGGGGGAGGTGCCTGTGGCTGATGCAGTTACCTAAAGTTATCTTAAACAGACAATATAGGTTCTTTATTGAAAACCATTTTTACTACGTGATTTTCTCCAAAACACTCCCAAAGTGCTTTATGAGGATTTTCCTCCCACTGCCCATCTTTGTATTCTCCCAGGCCAAGTGGCATTCTTTCAACCTTTACTTCCCTCCCTTCATTCAAAACCCACCTCCCATTCAAAAATGGGAGGGCCCTGTTTTTGCCACATCTTCCCCCCACCCCTTTCCCAGATGGGGGAGCTACAATCTGACAAGATTATTTGTCCTCATATGCAAAGTCGGGAGTTTACTGCCACACACTTCCCCAGTGTTCCTCCAGAATCGAGCTGGTTTCTCAAAGTCCTAACTGTAGGTGTCCCTGGGGCTGGGGCTGGGCCCAGGATAGGTGAGTGAGGTGCTTGGAGCACTGGCTCACTCCCTGGGTCTTGAAGAACAAGGACAGACCCTCCTGTATCTCAGCTGCTCTCAGCCTCTTCAGGGTACTGCCCCGGATTTTAGGGAAATAGGGGACTCAAAATAAATCAACAAAAAACCCTGTGGAAATACATAAAATTGTATGAATACCGGGCACAGATCACCCAAGGATATTTTCCCATTGATCTTTTAGAGAGAGTGGAAGACAGAGAGAAACATCGATGTGAGAGAAGCACATTGATTGGTTGCCTCCTGCACACGCCCCGACCAGGGCGGGGGAAGAGCCTCAAACCACTGTACATACCCTTGACCGGAATCGAACCCTGGATCCTTCGGTCTGCAGGCTGATGCTCTATCCACTGAGCCAAACCGGCTAGGGCTAGAGCCTCCTGCTTTTTTCTTTTTCTTTTCCAACTTTATTTAGAAAAACAAATCCAGGTCCCAGTGCCCCCCTCCCCCACCCAGCCATAACTTAAATAACTTAGAGACAGAGATGAGGGTCGGGCAGGTGTGGAGGAAGCCCCCACTACAGCCGCCGCAGAGCCCGCTTCCTGTCCGTCTTCTTGGCCGCCAGCTCCTTGTCGCGCTCGCCTGCGTGCTTCTTGGCCACGGGCCCCACAGCCCCTCCTGGGCCCCCAGGGGCCGCGGGGTCGGTGGAGGAGGCCGAGGCTGCACTGGCCAGTGAGCGGCCGGCCTCGGACCTCCCGCCGCTGGGCCCCCCGGCCCGCCAGGGATCTCCGTGAGCAGGCGGGCGCGGGCCGCGGACTCCGCGTAGTTCTCCAAGAGCAGGCGGCCCGCCTCCTCGTGAGGGCGGACGCGGGGTCGGGGTGGATCAGCAGCACCTGGTCAGCAGCACGTGCCGATGCCCAGCTCAGCCGTGCAGTCCCTCTTGAGCACGCTGACGCAGATCTCGCCGTTGGCGCCCACGTTCGGGTGGAAGATCTTGGTCAGGAAGTAGCCCCTGGGCGGGGAGGCAGGAAAGTCCTTCCCCAGCAGGAGTTTCATCCGGAACAGGCCTCCGGTGTACGGGGTCCCCTCAGGGCCCTCGATGGTGACCTGCAGGTCGGTGAGGTCCTCTTGGTTGGGGAAGACCTTGAGGCCATCGGCAGGGCCGTGGTCAGCGTCGTCACCTCCTGGTACACCAGGCGGATGATGTGGGGGGCAGGTTCTCCACGTTGGAGTTCATGTGCCAGGTTTTTCCTAGTTCCTTGGTGTGCTTGATCTGTAGCATCCTGTCAGGCATGCTTTCTATGATTCCCCTCTGGACACAGTGAGACTCCAGCCCTGGCTGCTGGGCACAGGCTGGACCGGAGGCCCGGGAAGAGGCAGTTGGTTGTGGCTTAGGCTGTGCTGGTGGCCATGGTGGCTGGAGAGGAGGGAGGGTATCTGAGTACTGCGGAGCCTCCTGCTTTTCAATTGTGAGAAATAAAACTAACAAAAACCCGCAAATGAAATAAAAGATACCCCGGGGTTTCCACAGTCTCATGGGAGGGAGGGAGGTCTGCCTTCAACACCAGCTGACGAGAGCCCTGGGGGTATGAGTGGCCTCCTGCAGCCAGGACGTCTTTGGGCATGAGGGTTATGTAGTAAAACCTGTGATGCAAAAGTGAGTTTCACCTAAGTCTACAGTTTTGTTTTTGTTACTCCTCACTTGAGGATATTTTTCCATTGTTTTTTATAATATAGAGTAGAAGGGAATGGAAGAGGGGGGGAGAGAGACACACACACGAGAGGGGGGGAGAGATTTGGTTGCTCAGGGTGCAGATTGAGCCTGCAAACGTGGTACATGCCCTTGACCGGAAAAACCACAACCGTTCAGTCCCAGGACTGACACTATCCACTGAGCCAAACTGGCCAGGGCTAGGTCTATAATTTCTAACTGTATCTGCCCTCAGATGTCTTTTCTGTGACCTACATAGTAGGTAAAACAATTTGAACTAGATCTGGCATTTAAAAATTGGGGGATTTCAGCCCTGGCCAGGTAGCTGAGGTGGTTATACACCAAGGTTGTGGGTTCAGTCCCCGGTCAGGACACACACAAGAATTGGCCAATGAATGCATAAGTATGTGGAACAACAAATTGGTGTTTCTCTTTCTCTCCCTTCCTCTCTGAAATCAATCAATAATTTTTTTTAATTGGAGGATTTCACACAATGTCTGGCTTTTCTTTAAAAATCTGAACAGCAACAGCAGGACCAGATTCCCATGGACAAGAAGGTGGAATGCAGAATCTCAAAGTATGCCGGTCACTATCACTCCCTATTGCCCACATCCAGCTGTGTGATTAACTTGCCTGCTGGGTTCCTTAAACACTGGAGTTTTCAACCTGGACCCCAAAGGTCTCTCGAGACTCCAGTCCCCCAAATAGCTATGATTTCTGAGGACACTTTTGTAGCAGGTGGGAAGAGAGAGGATTTGATTCCCATCTCACCCATGATTAAGGCATCAGTTTTCAATCCAATCAGAGCTGAGCCCACTTTCTTTTCATGAGAAAATCTGGGAAGAGGGGAGGGCTCCTCTCTCACACAATTCCTTCTCCAAGCCATTGCCACCTCTTTCTAAACGGCTCCCTTCTCAGTCTTTGTAACAAGTGGTCCTTTGTCCTCTCTCTGCCACAGTACCCACAATCTAACATGGGAAGATGTTGAATTAGAGAACTGTGCTCCATGCAGGGTGAGTTGTGGTGAAGGGGGACCTGCATCAGGGGAGGCCCTCACACTGGGTGAACCCAAGATCTCCAGTTCTCCACTGGGTCATCCACACGGAGTTTTGTAACCATGTGCATGGCCCTCTGGGGCTCCCCATGGCTTTCGCTTTCCCAGCCCTCCCCTTGGCACAGCCTCTAAGGAGGGTTCTTTACCTTAGTACTGGTCCCACAGATGTATTTTATCTTTTAATATATTTTTATTGATTTCAGAGAGGAAGGGAGAGAGAGAGAGAGAAACATCAATGAAGAGAATCATTGATGGGCTGCCTCCTGCAAGCCTCCTACTGGGGATTGAGCCCGCAACCCAGGCATGTGCCCTTGACGAGAATTGAAGCTGGGACCCTTCAGTCCACAGGCCAGCGTTCTATCCACTGAGCCAGAGTGGCTAGGGCCCCATAGATGTACTTTAAATACCTCTGATCTATAAAAATAAAAGTGTAATATGCTAATTAAACCATACATCCTTCTGGACGTCCTTCCAGACAAAGCCGGGCCTGTGAGGGAAGCCCAGGTCCCGGGTGCCAGAGGGAAGCCGATGCCGGCAGTCGGGGGAAGGAAGGCCTACTCTTGCACGAATTTCATGCATTGGACCTCTAGTTTATTATAATATCAATCAAGGAATTACAGTAGCCTCTCAGGGTTTAATCTCTTCACCCCACCTGAAAGCATCAGAAGGTGGGGTAAGATACCCCTGTAACTTGCTATTGACGTACACTGTGATGGGCTGCCGAGTCAGGTTTGTCCATGAGCTCCTGGCCCACATTCCCACCCCAGGGCTGGTCAGGGATCATAGGCGGGGTGGGAAAGGCATCCGTGCTTCCTCAGGGCCTGAGGAAGGAGCTAAGGGCAGAGGTGTTCTCAGAAAATACCCTTGCGCTAGCAAGGCTTGGCACTTGGGGGAGGCGGTGGATTGCCAAGGAGCCCCCTGGATCTGGTGGTTTGGGGTCAAAGGAGCCAGGAAGCCAGGTCAAGCCCCATCTTTTCCCAGAGCCCCTGGCCCACTGAAGCCTTACAAACTCTGAGAGCTTCTTCCAAAGAAGCACTTTTTAAAGTTCAGTATTTCCCAAGCCAAGTTACAAACAGAATTTGACCTTAAGGGAGCATTCATTAACCTTCAGAAGTGTTCTGCCAACACATTTTGGGAAAGGCTGGAGCTACGGAAAACACTGGATCTTTCCACTTCTGGTTTCCTGATTTATTGGCCACATGGCTTTGGGCAAATTGTTAGCCTCTCAAACTTCCATTTCTTTTATTATATGACTAGAGGCCCAGTGTACAAAATTTGTGCATGGGGGGGTGTCCCTCAGCCCAGCCTGCACCCTCTCTAATCTGGGACCCCTTGAAGGCAGTCGGACATCCCTCTCACAATCTAGGACTGCTGGCTCCCAACTGCTCACCTGCCTGCCTTCCTGATTGCCCCTAACTGCTTCTGCCTGCCAGCCTGATCACCCCCAACCACTCTCCTGCCAGCCTGTTTCCCCCAACTGCCCTCCCCTGCAGGCCTGGTCACCCCCAACTGCCCTCCCCTGCAGGCCTGGTCACTGCCAACTGCCCTCCCCTGCAGGCCTGGTCACTGCCAACTGCTTCTGCCTGCCAGCCTGAACACCCCCTAACCACTCCCCTGCCAGCCTGTTTCCCCCTAACTGCCCTCCCCTGCAGGCCTGGTCACCCCCAACTGCCCTCCCTTGCAGGCCTAGTCCCTCCCAACTGCCCTCCCCTGCTGGCCTGATCACCCACAACTGCCCTCCCCTGCTGGCCATCTTGTGGCAGCCATCTTGTGTGTTGGAGTGATGGTCAATTTGCATATTACTCTTTTATTAGATAGGATGGGATAATCATATGTGTCCTGCTTATATTCCAGGGCTGACATGTGGTCAGATATGGGAGTGTCAGAAACAGACATTAGGCTCCAACCCTGCCGCATCTGATTTAGACCAGAACTGGAGTTCAGGACTCTCTAGACCCACACCCTCCATTAGGGTCTATCTTATATCTGCACAATGCTTGGTCAATGGCCCCATCCTGGCCCATCAGAACAGGCAGGAGAGGCAGAGCTGAGGCTCAATGTAAAGGGGAAAGGCCTCAAAATTAGCATTTCAGGCTCTGCAGAGCTTGGAGTCAGTGTCTGAGGATCTGCGCACCAATTTCCTGTCACACCCTGGGAATCACGTCCCTGACTCAGCACTCACTAGGCTAGAAGCAACCTCTCAGGAGATGGCTGTGCTTCTGTAGCTGTAACTTCATCCTTGGGACTCAGCTGCTCTGTGTGACTGGGAGCAATACCCACCCTCCTCCTGTGATGACCACATACCAGGAACAAAGCTAAGCCCGTGCCACATCATCACACGGAACCCTTACAAATCCCTGTGTGACGAGGGCTGTGTCTTTCCCTTACACGTGAGAAAAAAAGCTCCCAGAGGAGTTAAGTAACCTGCTCACCATGGAGTCAGTTTGGACTGAGGTTTTAACAAAATACGCCAGATCCCTACCTGGTCAATGGCACCTATGATCAGTTTTGTAAGATCTGGTACAAGATCTATCCTTAGATCTCTCCAGGTGTCAATATATCTCCAGACACACCAATAAGACAGTGACAATTGAACATTCCTCAAACTTATACAAAACACAACTGAACCGACCCAATGGACCCCCGTCATTTCTGCAATGAGTTCAAGTTGTGGGGACAGGAATGCTCTAGAACAAGGCTTAAGAGACAAAGTGCTGACACTGTTTGCCGATGATTCAAATGGACCAATTGTAAAAAGATGTTTTTGAGGAAATGGGGGAAATCCGATTATAGACTGGGTACTGGATGAATTCTTGTTTATTCTTAGCTGTGATAAGTCACTGTGGCTCTGTAGGAAAATGTGCTCAAGAATGTAGGAGCGCCCTAACCGGTTTGGCTCAGTGGATAGAGTGTGGCCCTGGGTTCAATTCCGGTCAGGGGCATGTACCGTGGTTGTGGGCTAGATCCCCAGTAAGGGGTGTGCAGAAGGCAGCCAATCGATGATTCTCTCTCATTGATGCTTCTCTCTATCCCTCTCCCTTCCTCTCTCTAAAAAAATTAAAAAGAAAATGTAAGGGTGACATGATGTATCTTGGCTGTGTGATTAAAGAAAAAGGGAGATGGACAGATAAAGGTAGCAAAATTTGGTAACTGTCTCAGGTGGGTGTTGGTTATATTATGTCCTTTGGTTTTGTGTATGGAAACATTTCATAATTAAATAACAAACCGGAAATCTGGATGCCACCCCACTCTTCTTTTGTGGACTCATCCACCCTCAACTTCCAATCAGCTGGAGTCCTGGAGACCCCACTGCTCACCCTGCTAGAGCCCACCCACCTTCTAACAGAAATACAGTGGTCTCTGCACCTGCTGAGAACTCCCTGGCAGACATGAGACCTGGGGCTACCCGCCTCCCGCCCCCCACCCCCCTCAACTGTAACATGAACACACTTAGAAACTACCTCACAGATCACTTAAATGGGATAAACTAGCAAACTGCTCACACAGGGTCTGGCTTTTGCTAAATAGCCAATAAATGTGAACTGTCACTTTCATGATTAAAATCTGATATCACTTCCCCACCAAGTTCTAGGATAAGGCCAGACTCCTTAGAGCAAAAAGACCCCCGGCCTCTGGCCCTACCTCTTCCAGCCTCAATTCCCACCCTCACCATTCTTCCCTCTACTTGGGGTTTTTTAAACACCTTGCAGATTGATGCCTCAGCTATGCCTCCACTTGAAAAAGTCCACGTCCTCCTCCTCCTGGCTCCTGCATCAGCCTCCCTTAAAGGCTGCTCTAGACTCTAGGCTGTGACAGTCTCCTCTGGGCCCTGCACATACCTTCTCCACTGCGCAAACCCAACTGTAACTAATTTATTTGTCCATCCCCTTCCCTGGTTCCTAATCAGTCAGGTAGATTTGTTCACAGAAGGCCTACATTCTGTAGTCAATATAGGGACCGCTTACTCAGTTAAGACTTTCCCAGAGAACCTGGTCTCCAGACTGTATTTCAGAAGAGGATGTATTTTGATTTCTACCAATGTGCCCATGAAATAATTCTCTTGGGATTTTCTTAAAATGCAGATTCGGTTTAGCAGGTCTGCAGCCCAACCTTGAGATTCTGCATTTCTGACAGACATCAGGGAGTGCAATGTCACAGGTCCCTGGGTCACTGAGAAGCAAGCCTCACTCCTCTACTTTCCTGAGCTCAAGCCTTGATCATCCCTGGATCTCAGCTCAAAAGTCACCTCAGACAGAGGGGCTTTCCTGAGGCCTCAATTCCATGAGGCCATGCTGTGCTTCCCTCCTAGAGTCAGTCTCCTCCTCACGGCTTCGTGCACACGTTGTGGATGTTTCCCCAACTAGACCCAGAGCCCCCGAGGAGAGGGGCTACTGTTCTCCTGCAGGTGCTGGATAAACAAGCCTCTCAGTTAAAGAAAAGGCCATGAGCACCACACCCACATTCCTCCTATGAGCTTCTGGCACAAAGTCCCAGGGCGGGGGGGTGGAGGGGGGGTGGGGTGTTGCTCATTCTCCTGATAGAAGTGGAAAGCAGACACTGAGGAGGGTACAGACATCTTGTCACACTGGAGATTCTGAGAACTTACAGACACCATTTCCCACAGTCCCGTCCATCTCAGCCAGACTCAACTTCAGAGCAGATCACTTGGAAAGTCCCACCTAGGCTGCCCCTTCCAGGAGACCTGCTGGCTGCCCCTCCTCCCAACCCTGCAACGATCACGCCAGTCACAGCAGAGAGCTGCCACCAGCTCAAGCAACTTCCACCTCAACACCTCTGCTGCAGTCAAAACCAGGAGCAGGTGACAGGGCAGGGAGATGAAACATCCTGGGGAAGAGCTTCTGAATGGGGCTCACATCACACGCAGACCCCCACCATCTTTGGAAGGGCTGGTCCAACATCCAGCCCGGTCCTATCTCCCCTCCCAGCCGCACAAGTGCTCGGCAGGTTCCTTGTCCTCCATCCTCGTCCCCCAATCCTGATGGAATGTGTCACTGTCTACCTCCACACAACCCAGAGCTGAGGCCACCAAAGCCCCACCCCTGGGTCTCCATGACCCCCCACTCGCCGATGTTCAAGTGTTAGGTGGGAAAACACTCCCCAGTCCACCCAGGTCGGGTCTCTCCACCTTCAACTCCACCAGGGCTCTGGGTGGAGCTGGTGCCCCTGACATAGTCATGCAGTTAATTTTCAATATTTCTTTTATTCCATCACAACAGCCTACCCAATCCTTACTATCCCCCTAAAGTACCCGCATGTGCCCTAGGTCACCTCTATTCTGGCCACGTCCATTTTGAAGAGTGGGTGGCCTCTCTCTCTAGGAGGCACCTCAGTTCCTGGCTCAAGGGGCCTGGGGACCTGGGAAAAGCGCCTCGTCCTGCGGTCCTGGGAGAAGGCTCAGCGACACCCAGTCCCCTTTTGACTGCAACAAGGCTCGGCGCCGTTTGTCTGGACTGCGCAGCTCAGAGGTCAGGCTGAAGCATGGTCCTTGGCAGGTTGCTTGGCGATGGCTCTCACTTTGCACCATAACAAGAAGAAACAAAAAATGAAAGCATTCCAACTACTAATTCCTCAGACGACAACAAAATTAAGGGCAAAAATCAACATGATTTGGCAAAAGTTTTTAAAATTTTAAATTAAAAAAAAACAACATTCACATAGAAGAGATTTAACTTGTCTGCTTTGAAGAAATATATTAAAGAAAGTGGAAAGTTAAAAAAAATATCAAACCCCAAATAAGGATAAAAATAGATGTATCCTCTGTAAAAATCTGGGCAAATCTACTGAATCATTCATATCTATTCAGTATTCAGAGCATGAGGTGAAATACCCGAGTATAAAAATTTAAAAAAAACAAAACAAAAACAGCAAAAAACTCAAGACACTGCCCTTGCGCTGAGCAGCGGCCAGGAGGCTTGCTTGGGCTCAGGCCGCTGGGAGCCAGTGTGTCGGGGCCCTGCTGCCTTCCTGCCCTCAGAACTTTAAAGGTCTTCCCTGGTCCTGCTTGGCTTTGTGGCATGTTCGTCTATAAACTTGCTCAAGTGTTCTAGGTCTCTGTTTCCATCCTCAAACTTAATTGGGTTCTTTTTGTCCCCACTGGGCGCGAAGTAGATGGTGGGGAAGCCCTCGACCTTATAGTGGTCATTGGTGATGTCATTGGCGGTGGCATCCATCTTGGCGATGACCAGGTTCTTGTGGCTCTTGTACTTCTTGCCCAGGGCAGTGTACACGGGCTCCAGCTGCTTGCAGTGCCCGCACCAGGGTGCATAGAACTCAATGAGGACGTCCTTCTTGGGGTCCATCACGATGGAGTCGAAGGTCTTGCCCACCACGACTTTGACGGGCCCCTTGTTGTTCTTGGGCACAGGCTGGGATTTGATAACCGGCTTCAGTTTTCCTGCCAAGGAAAGAAAGCAGGAGAGGGATTGAGTGATGAAAAGGCCCCAGCTCTGCCTGGACTGGGTAGGGCCTTGTCTCCCATAGCCCATCCTTCAGTTTCTTGGTCTCCTCAAATCTTCTACTTTCCCAGTCCCTGCAAAGGCCAGAGGGGGGCAGATGGTCCCACCCAGGCCTTTTGGGTCACTGGGTCCTGTCCAGGGAGGCTATCACAAAGGGAGAGCTGGTGCCTGGGGCTGCAAAGCCATGTGAGGTTGTGTGGAGGTGAGCAGAGCGGCAGACAGGGAACTAGGAGGTCTGCCCATGACAGGCTGGCACTGAGGACTGGGCTATGTGCTCAGCCAGACCAATAAAGACCTGCATGTAATGCCTCAAAGACATTTCCACAAACACACAACTTTCCACAAACACCAAAAGCCTGTTTTAATTAAGTAAGACTTCTTGACATTTCCTATTTCAAAATGAAAGAAAGAAAAGAAAAGAAAGAAAAGAAAAGAAAAGAAAAGAAAAGAAAAGAAAAGAAAAGAAAAGAAAAGAAAAGAAAAGAAAGAAAGAGGTCTCTCCATCTCCATCCTCCCTGAGGTACCCAGGGAACAAAGCAGGTTTGGGCTCACTACAAGCAACGGGATTGAAGAGTGCCCTGGCCTGGATGCCAGGTGCACCCGCAGCCCACCGAGGCTCCCGCAGGGGAAGCCCGGCCACACGTAGCTCACCTTTTTTGAAAGCTTTGACGAACTCTCGGAGGGTGTCAGAGTCAAACTCATCAGGCTCCATGGCAAACTTCCGCCCACCCTCGTCCAGGATGGCAGCATTGACGTCCTCCCCGCTCTCGCTGAGCCCCAGGTCCTTCACCTCCGTGGCAAAGTCGTCCTCGTCGGCCACGACGAAAGTGTACTCCGGGAAGTCCTTGGCCACCTCCAGCACCTTGCTCCGCCAAAACTGAGTGGCTGAAACAGGACGAAGGACCGTGAGCCTCAGAGATGAAGGTTAAGATTCTGCCCCTTGAATTCTAACAAGGCTTAGCCTTCAATCGGAGAGAACAGCACTTCTGAAAAAGCCACCTCTGTGAACAAGGGACCTTGGTCGAAAGCTCAACCAGCCGAGGAGGCCTGTGCCTGGTGGCATAAGCCCCTGCCTGGAGCACAGAAGGACAATGACCAGAAGCCATAAAGCAAACACACTCCTGACCACCCACCCACAAGGGCCTGGGTCCCTCACCTGCTCTGTAGTCAAAGCTGAAGTCCACGCTGTAGTAGACGACCACCAGAGGGCGGCGCGTGTACCGCTTGGCGTCATTGGTGGGCTTGCGGTGACCCACCAGGGGCAAGGTGTGCTTCAGCACAAAGTCCTTGACGGCAGAGCCCTCCGGGGAGCCCTGCAAAAAGTGAGGACAGGTGAGGGTCGGCCTGACAAAAGTGGGGCTTACCTAACACTCCCACCATTTGCTGCCACTGTTAATGAGTAAAGATGGGAAGGAGCGCAGGAAGAGGGGGTCACTGAAGGTGAGATGCTCTGGCCTCACTCAAGCACACCCCAGTCATTCTTTCTCCAGTGAACCTTGAGGGAGCTTGTGGGGCCACCGCAGAGGCCCTGGCCCTGTCCTCCGGAGGACAGTTGTTAACACAGCCAACTGAGCGAGGGGTCAGTCTTCCCCATCTGATCCTCACGACTGCCCTATCAGGACATTTCAGACGACAGGACACAGCATGGAGGTGCAGAGAGGCCCAAGTGCACCCAGCTGGTGAGTGGCCATGATGGGCTTTGCATTCTGCCTGGAGAAATCACCCCCGTGACTGCCCACTCCAAAGGACAGCGTGGTCTCGGGCAAGAGCATGGAGGCACAGCTGTGACTGCCCCGAGATGCAGCAGTGTGGAGACTCAGCTCAGACTGGCACCCAGGTAACTTCCAGGTAAGATGGAGCAGTGTGAGGCACTGGCATTACACAGAACCTGTGATCGGTTGGGCACAGCAGTAGTCGCTTAGGGACACTGAGCCCAGGCTGTCAGAGGTGAAATGACTGCCCTGAGGGACGGCAGCGTGTCCTGACACAGGGGCTCACACTAAGTGAGGATCAGAGCCAGGTGCTCTGGACCCCAGACTCATAGGCACCCCGAGGGTGGGCACAGCCACTTCACGTTATAGATGAAGACACCGAGGGGCAGTGAGGTTAAGCTGTTTGCTGAAGGTTGTACAGCTGGAAGTGGTGGACAAACACCATACCTTCCCCCACAGCCCGAGTCCCACCTGGACAGGACAGTCAGGGCGGTGGCCCCGTGCAGCCCTGCGGATGGGCAGAACTTGCCAAGTGAGAGGAAGAGCAGGAAGGAGCAGGGGACAAGGCAATGAGGCTCTGGTCCTGGGGTACCAGGAGGGTGGGAGGAAAGTGACAGAAAAGCAGTGAGGAGGGCGGCAGGGGGTGTCACCCAGAAGGCAGTCTCAAAAGTAAAGTGGCAGTGCCCTGGCCAGTGGGGCTCTGTTGGTTGGAGCATCATCCCATGCACGAGAAGCTCACATGTTCGATTCCCCGTCAGGGCACATACTTAGGTTGTGGGTTCAGTTCCCGGTTGGGGTATGCATGGGGTATGTATGGGAGGCAACCAATCGATGTTTCTCTCTCAGATCAATGTTTCTCTCTCCATCCCCTTTTCTAAAAATAATTGAAAATTTTTTTAAAAAAAGCCCTAGAAGGTTTGGCTCAGTGAATAGAGCGTTGGCCTGTGGACTGAAGGGTACCGGGTTCAATTCCGGTCAAGGGCACATGCCCAGGTTGCAGACTCGATCCCCAGTAGAGAGCGTGCAGGAGGCAGCCAATCAATGACTGTCTCTCATCATTGATGTTTCTCTCTCTCTTCCTCTCTGAAATCAATAAAAATATATTTAAAAAACACCACCTTGATAAAAGAGGCGGGGGGGGGGAGAGTAAAGCGGCAGTGACAGCAGGCGAACTTGCCCCGGTTGAGCACATGCCCGGAGCTGGGCCTCAATGTGAACTCTTTTCAGAGCAGACAGACAAGCTGCCCTCTCTCAGCAGCTCCTGGTGCTGACTTTACACCTTGCTTCACCTTATCTGTCCTGCCCTTGTCTTTCCTTTGTCCTGATTTCTAAATCCACTTTTTAAAAACATTGCTTTTCATTATACTGTCTGAATTTTTACAAAGTAGCCTTATGTAACTTTTGGAACAAAGTGGTATATGAATAATACCAATCCATTTAAAATTTAAAAACGCAGGCAAAAGTCAAAAGTCAAGTGGCAGTGATACATATACCAGACTGGACTGCGAGGATCTTAACGCCTCTGAGGTCAAGGGTCTCTTCAGGAATCTGCCAAAAGCTACAGACTCCTTTCCTGGGAACACGGACCACCACACAGGCCGTGCCCAACTCCCAGAGGTCACTGCTCCACGGTCATCAGGGCCCCTCTTTGGACGTGAGACTTCCAGAAGGAGCAATGGGAGTCAGAATCAGGGCTGTCTCCAAGGTCATGCTCTCAGTTCATTAAAAGACCAGAGGGGCACGGCTGCCCCCTACAGTACACATCCAGGGGACTCGGTCCCACACCACATCCTCCAGGTCCCAGTGGAGCCCTCAGCCCAAGTGGTGAGGGTCACGGCCCCCAAGGCACAGCCTGTCCCAGGAAGAACACCTGCATTCTCCCTCAGTTGCTTCTAACTGGCTGTGGGACCCTGGGTGAGACAGTTCACTTCGCAGCATCCAGTCTCTCTCTAGGAAAATAAAAGCTTCGGGTTCAAGATCTAAGGTCTCTTCCAAGCCTGAAGATCTGCTCACTGAAGCACTCAGCACGCTGAGCTGGGACCTCCCTCCCCTTCTAGAGGTGAATGTCACGTCCTTCAGGAAGGTGGGGGTGGCGGTAGTAGTGGAAAGAAAGGCCAAGTCCACGAGCCACACTGCACAGTTTCACAAAGTGAACAGAGAGGCCTGCCATTGCCCATAGCCCTCAGTGCTGGACCGCCTGCGCCCCCAGGCAGCATGTCCTGGCCTGGAGCAAGGCAGACACACAGGCCAGACCCTCAGTGGGGGGCACCTACGGGAGGCTGGTGCCAGGAGGTCTGAGTGGTGTAAGAGGTGGACCTCTGCCAGGGGCCAGGGCTCTGCACCTGCCGGGTGTGTGAGAGCTGCCTCGGTCCCTTGTGTAACTCCTGACCAGGAACCTTCCTGCTGGCTGTACTCCAGGGCCCAGAGCCTTCGGTGGAGGGAAATCTCCATCCTTCAAAACCCCCGCGGTGGCACCACCAGGATCTTCATGCCAATAGCATGCCCAGGAGCTGGCACTTCAGAGGGGCCATCGAGGCCTGAGTGCCCTCACCCACCTGGATGTCCATCATGTTGCTCCTGGGCTCGTATTTGGACTGGAATTTCTCAGGCTGCATTACGACCAACTTCCCTGGGGAGACTTTCAAGAACTTTGCAATTTCGGTGTTGAAAGTGTGGTGGAATTTGTAATCTTCTCTCAGGTTGTTAGCTGAAAAATGAACCAAATGATAAATACACAATTCATTAAATTGCTTAAAGAATCAAGTTTTGCCCTAACCAGTTTGGCTCAGTGGATAGAGCGTCAGCTTGTGGACTCAAGGGTCCCAGGTTCGTTTCCAGTCACGGGCATGTACCTTGGTTGCGAGCACATCCCCAGTAGGGGGTGTGCAGGAGGCAGCTGATCGATGTTTCTCTCTCATCGATGTTTCTAACTCTCTATCCCTCTCCCTTCCTCTCTGTAAAAAAATCAATAAAATAAAAAATTAAATAGAACAGGAGCTAGCCAACCTTTTCCAGAAAGGTCCAGACAGTGAACGCCTGTGCCTTATGGGCCACAATGCCACAACCACTCAATTCTGGGCTCATGTATGAAAACAGCTAGACAATATGTGAACAAATGAGTGCAGCTGTGTTCCAATAAAACCACAAATCCAGGTGAGGCCTCTTTGTCAACCCTGCTCTCAATCTGGGGTGACCAGACCTCAGTCCCCCGGCTCTGTCCTGGCTGAGGCACCTAAACCACCCCCCCGCCCCCCCCCCCCCTGCACCTAGCACATCACATGACTTGGGCAAGGCAGGGAGCCAGCCTGGAGATGCCATGGCTCTTAGAATCAGACAAAGCCAGATTCAAATCACAATTCTGCAACCTGCTAAAGGTACGACACCAGACCTGCTCATTATGCACCTGCCCAAGCCTCAGTCCATCCTCTGTAGAAACAGGAGTCTACCTTGTAGATTGCTGTGAGCATCAGTGAGGCAACCCACCCAGAAGCCACTCGCAGGCTAGTCTCCCACCCTGTTCTAAGCCTCCAGGTGCCCCAGATATTAGCAGTCGGCCTTGGGCAAAGAAACAAAATTGCCTCAAGATTTTGGTTAGCTGCTCCCCATACTCAGACCCCCTTCTCCCATTATCCATAGGCTGCCCTGCATCCCTAGGGCTGTCTAGCTCCTTCCACGCAGCCCAGTGAACAGGAATGGGCCAGCATAGAAGGCCCAGTGACTCTCACCTCTGCCTATAGCCTAACCAGACCGAGCCTGTGAGGCTCATCTGTCTGACTTGAAGTGTGGTGCCTGGACTGGCAGCGTGGGCAGCACCTAGCCCACCCACCAGCCAGCCTACTGCCCCAGGCCTGAATGATCACAGACACTATACCACACCACACCCCTCCCTCCCAGCATGTGCACACACACAAATGTGACTTGGGTCTAGGGTTCCCTGTGCAAGTTTCTTCCTGATTACTTAGGAGTGGATGATAGGGTTACCTAATCAACGAAGACCAACGAGCATGAGGGGAATTTAGCTCTACTGTAAGTTGTATTATATTAATCTGCATTTGACATGTGCATGATTGTTACAGAAGTCAGCACATTGCAAGCAGTGAATTTTAAAGATGATAATCAGTTCTCTAAAGTAGAAAAATGAGCCATTTTTGGTGTTGAGTGCAGTGAGAGGGTAGAGGGTATTCAGAAGGAAGTGATGGGGATGGAGAAGATCCTGAGTGTCACTGAATAAACCAACTTTCATTCACAACCTAAGGGCCATCCTGGATGGCAAGTACACCTGCCCCTGGGCAGGAGCCAGACGTGGGCAGACAACTGTGCCCACCACCACAAAACACTACTACCGACAGCTGGTCATAATAATTTCACTTCCACTTAGCAAGACTAGTACTTATGGGTGCTTATTAGTATTACCAGGCTCTTGCTGATACTCTGTCTACATTATCGCAGTTAACATAACAACCTTCGAACTAAGAAAGGTCACCATTGTGGACAGAACACAAGGTTGATCAGGTCACTGCCTGCAGTCAGTCAAATGCTAACAACGGGCAGAGCTAGGACTCAAATCCAGGTCTGATTCCCTCACTTTCTGGTGAAGAGCCTCCCCTTACAGAGAGGCTGGCTTTGGGAAGGGGGTGCTGGAACGCAAGAGAGATAGACAACGAACTTGGATGAACTTCACTGTGCCCCCACCCACTCTCCATGCACAATTAAAGGCAACAGAGAACTAACCTCCAAAGCTGACCTGTGGGAAAGCTAAGCCTGTTCCCATAGATGCTATGCAATCCATCAAGCCATCCCCTAGATCAGTGGTCGGCAAACTCATTAGTCAACAGAGCCAAATATCAACAGTAAAATGATTGAAATTTCTTTTGAGAACCAAATTTTTTAAATTTAAACTTCTTCTAACACCACTTCTTCAAAATAGACTCGCCCAGGCTGTGGTATTTTGTGGAAGAGCCACACTCAAGGAGCCAAAGAGTCACATGTGGCTTGCGAGCTGCGGTTTGCCGACCACTGCCCTAGATCGACGCCCAGGACTGTTATGCAAAGGCAGCAGGCTCCCTGGTAGCGGTCTGTCCAGTGCAGAGGGCCACTACTCACCAGCATCCTGGTACAGCTGGTAGGCCGGGTCACTCTCTGCCTTGAAGACTCCAATGATGATGACATCATCTCCATCCTTCAGGAACTCTTGGACCTGCTTCAGGGCCAAAATCTCCTTGGAGGGCGGCCCGGACTGCTCAATCATGTAGTCGACGATCCCTGGGAGAAGAGCACCTGCCTGAGGAGGGAGGCAGAGTGCCCACCGCCCACCGCCCACATTCACCAGGGAGCTTCCCCACCCCGATGAGCTTGGAGAAGGAAGTGGCCCCTACCGTATTTCTCCCTTGGGCCATTGTATTCAAAAGGCTTTCCTTTGCGAAAGATCTTCAGGGTGGGATAGCCGGAGACACCAAACCTCTTCGCCAGGTCTGTTTCCGCGGTGGCGTCGACCTTTGCCAGAGGGATTGGGGGAGAGCGCTTGCTCAGCTCCTTGGCGGCCTTCTCGTACTCAGGGGCCAGCTTCTTGCAGTGCCCACACCTGCCAGAGGAAGCCAGTTTGGTCAGGGGCCTGTTCCGGTATGGACATAGCCTCCCAGTTACACTATGTGCAAAACCCAGCCTGCATTCCTGAGCAACTCAGTGAGATTCAGCTGACCTCCGAATGTCTCCAGGCGAGGGCACTGAGCCAGGCCCCTCAGGAGCCAGCTCAACATGGCTTCCTCCCGTGGCATACACACACACGAACACACGCACAGGCATGCACACAAACACACCGACACACACACATGCACACACACGAACACACACACACACAGGCACAGGCACAGACCAGAGTGCAACTATGACATGGAGTTCAGATGTGGGAAAGGCCAAGACAATGTCCTAAGAAGTGAGATTTGGGTCAGGTAGGGACACAAGTCAGGGACAGCTTCTTACAAGATGTGACAGTTGAGCTTGGACATGAGGGACGAATAGGAAGTGGACAGGAGCCGAAAAAGGTGGGGGAGGGGAGGGGACACCAGGCAGGAAAGCTTGAGAAACCTGAGGCTCTAGCATGAGAAGGGGACATGTCGAGTGTGCAGCAAGACTGAGGGTCATCTTCCAAGATTCACTCTGGAACAAACAGCCATGAGCAGAGACAAAGACAGATACAACCCTCAGTAGGGAGACAACGAGGCAGGGATGACAACCTGCGATAGGTAGAGCAAGACCCCCAGATGCCACCCCCACCTTCATCTCTGCTCTTTCCTCTCTCTCCCAAATGGTAAACTTCCATACGCAGCACTCCATGCCCTCTACCAGAGGTGAAAGATGTCACGGCTCTCAGTGCCTAGAGAGCCACACACTATCAAAGTGCTTTCACACGTGTTTCCTCAGAGATGCTCCCTGGCCAGGGTAGGTGTGCGGTAATGAATGTAAGCATAGGCCAGGTGCTCAGCCACGTCCTCCAGCTTTGAGGGACCCGGGGAGCCCTTTCATGTGGGTATGGGGGAAGCCACATGTAGGCCAGTGGTCGGCAAACTCATTAGTCAACAGAGCGGCAAACCGTGGCTTGTGGGCCGCAGTTTGCCAACGACTGCCCTAGGCTGATATTCAGCCTCATCATACCCCCCAGGAAAAGACTGTAAAAGGTCACCCCTTTCCGGACCACTTAGCAGCTCCATGTCGCCCTCTGTGCAAGGTGGGGATGCTGCACCCAGGCCATCTCTCAAGCCATCTCTGCCACCCTGCCCAGTGCTGGCAGGGTACCCAATACAGGATGGGCCTAATGAATCTCTGAATAACATGAGACCAACATTATCTTACCAGGGGGCATAAAACTCCACCAGAATGACGTCTGCATCGTTCACTACTTCATCGAAGTTATCTTTGGTCAGCACAAGTGTGACTTCTGGTGGAGGCGTCCAATTGGGCTGGGAGATCTCTTTGACCTTGGCAATAATTTCTAAAAGAAACGCAACAAGACTGAGTGCAGGCAGACTTCTCAACAGCCCAAGGCCAGCCTAACAAATGAGACTCTATCCTTGCCAGACTACAGTACTAACTGCAAGTGAACACTGAGACGTCACCTCCCGGTGCTTTGATCACATATGCTGATCAACAGTTTTAGGGGCATCCCCTTAACATACACGCCTAGCACTAACACATTACAGCACCACAAAGCACTGAGGAAAATGGAGAGCAGCGGCTCCCAAATGCTCAGGCTGCATTGGCATCGTCTGTTATGAAGAGACCTTTGAGACCCAGTCCAAGTGACTTCCTATCCTTGATGTAGAATCCAGGTCCGACGAGGGGAAGGCACTTGTCTAAGACACAGGGCTATTGCATGGCTAAAACCCAAACCTTATCCAGTGCTACTAGCCCCAGGAATGGACAATGGAGCATGGGTGTTTCTTTTAAGCGATTAAAAGAGATATGCTCTTCTAAAAGACACCACAATTTTATTTGTTCATTTATGTAATAAAATGTACTTAGTGCCCAATGTGAGCAGACAGGGATCCACAGGCCTGGTTTAAGAGACCCGCCTGGCTCCCCACACCATGGTTCCCAATGTGCGGTCTGGGCCTGAGGCCTCAGCAACCCCTGGGTGCTCGTAAGAAATGCAAATTATTAAGCCTGACCTGAAACTTACTGAGTCAGGGAACTCTGGAGATGGGGCTCTGTGTCTGTCTTAAATGACCGCCCCTCCTGTTTCGGTGATTCTGATACAAGATGAACACTGAGAACCACTGCTCTAGGACAGTGGTCGGCAAACTGTGGCTCGCCAGCCGCGGTTTGCCGCTCTGTTGACTAATGAGTTTGCCGACCACTGACCTAGACTCTCGATTCCAATAATTACAGGCTGTTGTTGTTCCTTGTGATTAAGCCCCTATCCCAGTGGCGGCAAACTCATTAGTCAACAGAGCAGCAAACCATGGCTCACAAGCAGCATGTGGCTCGCAAGCTGCCGTTTGCCGACCACTGCTCTAGGACAGTGATTTTCAACTTCTGTCATCTCATGGCATACATAGACTAATTACTAAAATGCTGCAGCACACCAAAAAATATATTTTTTGCTGCTCTGATAAGAAGAAAAAAAAAGGCATAATTTTGATTCATTTACACAGGACAGCTATTGTTGTTGCCTGTTGTCATACGCTATCTCTTGTATCATTTCTTTTTTAAAAAAAATTTCTGCCCTAGCTGGTTTGGCTCAGTGGATAGAGTGTCCCAGTTCAATTCTGGTCAAGGGCATGCACCTTGGTTGCAGGCTCAATCTCCAGTCCTGGTCAGATCACACGCAGGAGGCAACCAATCGATGTCTCTCTCTCAATCGATGTTTCTCTCTGTCTCTACCCCTCCCTTCTACTCTCTCAAAAAATCAATGGGAAAAATATCCTTGGGTGAGGATTAACAAAACAAAAAATTTTCAATTACAGTTAATCTTATGTCCTTTCTTTTTCTTTTTCTTTTTTTATGTCCTTTCTTAACACATCTACCCCAGATCTTATTTCACGGTCTGAAATTGGAAGATAGCACTCCCATCCAAGGACAAGTTTAATCTTGGCTAGCTCAAATATACCAGAAAGGATCACTCCCAGAAGCTGGTGCTCTGAGGGGTCACTCCCAGTTCTCCCAACTTGTCTTCCTTACTTTTTTTTTTTTATTGATTTCAGAGAGGAAGAGATAGAAACAGCAATGATGAGAATCACTGATTGGCTGCCTCCTGCACGCCCCCTACTGGGGATCGAGCTCACAACCCAGGCATGTGCCCTTGACTGGAATTGAACCTGGGACCCTGCAGTTCACAGGCTGATACTATCCAGTGAGTCAAACCAGCTAGGGCTTGTCTTCCTTTCTATTACTTCAAATCTTCTCCCCGGGTTCCTCCTGCAGCTCAGGTACCACTCACCGCCCTGGGTCCTGGAACCTTCGTAGTCGACAGCCTGCCCCTTCTTGAGGATCTTGATAGTGGGGTAGCCGCTCACATCAAACCTGCTGGCCAGCGCTGACTCTGAGGTCGCGTCAATCTTAGCAACAGGAATGGGAGGGTCGTTGTCCTTCAAGGTACTGGCAATTTTTTCATATTCTGGAGCAAACTGCTTGCAATGTCCACACCTAAGAAGGTTTGGGGAAAGATGAGCAAGTTGATTGTATCTCTGGAGGCTTAACTCCAGTAATGCACACAAAAATGGGGCATCAGGGCGGGGAAAATCTGAAGTCAAGAGGAGACACACAGAATATCATGGGGAGGCCAAGCTGGCTGGAAGTCAAACAGATCAATTTTCAGCTTCCAGCTCTGCTTTGGGCACAGACTTTCAATGTCTCTGAACCTTACATTTTCATTTATAATTTTCTCAAAATTTGGTCCAGAGAGCCCTTGCAAGGGACCTATGAGTGAAACTCTTTACATAAACATTTTTTGTCTTTTTCACTCATTCTCTCAGAAATATATAGTGGAATTTTCCAGAGGCTACACTGACTATGGTGTCAGCATTTGGGTGTTATCATGTAATGGGTTACTGTTACTTAAAAATGAGTACTTTTTATTTATTTATTTTAAAATATGTTTATTAACTTTTAGAGAGAGTGGAAGGGAGAGAGATAGAGAAATAAAAACATCCATGAGAAAGAAATAGCCTGCTCGCTTCCCACTGGTGATCAAGCCTACAACCTGGGCATGTGCCCTGACTGTGAATCGAACCGTGCCCTTTTGGGTTCTTGGGTCTATGCTCAACCACTGAGCCACATTGGCTGGGTAAAAATGAGTAACTTTTAAATTTCTGTTTTAATTCCTAATACAGTAAATATGATAAACATGACCCACATGAAAACTATTTGGGGTCCTCAAATTTTAAGTGTTAAGGGATTCATTCCCAAGACTAAAGTTGAGCACTGCCCTGGCCGGGTAGGTCAGCTGGTTAGAGCAGTGGTCGGCAAATGGCGGCTCGTGAGCTACAGGCAGCTCGCGAGCCACGGTTTGCCGCTCTGTTGACTAATGAGTTTGCCAATCACTGGGTTAGAGCATCATCCCGATACACCAAGGTTGCCTGCGGGTTTGATTCCCAGTCAGGGCACAAGCAAGAACCAACAGATGAATGCATAAATAAGTGAAACAACAAATCAGTGTGGGTTTTTTCTTACTCTCTCTCTCTCAAATCAATAAATAAAATTTTAAAAATTAGTTTGAGAACTGCTGATCTATAAAATAGGAATAAAACCTCACAGGCCTGTTCGTAGAACTGTTGAAATTTTTTACACAAAATACCTAGTACTATACTCGAACATCAAGCACCGGACACATACGTACATCTTGACTATTATGTTTTCAAAGTGAACCGAGGAAGGTGGGTAAAGAGGAAAGAAGAGATTACGAGACAGAAGAGAGGTGGGTGGAGGAATACAAGATTGGTAACATACTATACTGTGAGGGTGAAAGACAGCAAAGGGAGTGGGCACCTTCTCCGCCTTCCCAGGGGCTGTGTCAGGCCTATACACGGGAGCCGGCCTGACCACGAGCAGGAGGGAGGTAGGTGGCCTTGAGATGGGTCAGATGTCTGTCACCAACACAGGTTTCCATATCATCAGAGTTTGTTAAACACCCACCCCTCCTGCCTTCCCTGGCTGTAACTATCAGGGGACAGGTTCATATTTGAAACCGCTGGGGACCACATTCTATAAGGGCTGGCTCATGGGATGTGCGGTGCAAATTGGCAGAATTCAGAGGTCCTGGTGATCCTGAACCAAGGGCTGGTATTCCTGCACTCAGCCACTCCTGCCCTGCCAGGGTCAAGCATGGGAGCAGAGGAATCTCCACCCACCCTGAAGAAACCAGAATGTGGGTCCTTACCATGGAGCGTAGAACTCCAGCAGCACTGTGTCTTTGTCAGCCACAAAGTTATCAAAGTTTACATCATTTAGGATTAAGACCCCATTTTCTTCCTTAACTTCCAAGTCATCTTCCTCCTCTTCCTCCTCCTCATCTTCCTCTTCAATGGCCTCTTCTTTATTAGAATCTGAGCAGGAAATATCCAGAATGGTTAGAAAACTGGTGACTCTCCTCTTTAAAAATTTTCCTAGAACCCCAAATCCTTCAAAATGTGCCTCTGGGAACCTCCACCAGATAGGGTGGTGACATCATGACTTTCCACCCCAGAAATTCTGCTCTAAGTTTGCATACTGGGTGGCCACTTAAGATTTAATTTAAAGGGAGGTCATCCTATATAATAAAAGCATAATATGCAAATCAACCAAACAGCCAACAACGGAATGACCATCCAGACAACCATCTGGGACCACGCTATGACACCTACTGGCGCCAGGTCAGCCCAGGCAGGTGCAATGCGATTGGTTGGGGCCTGGCCATCGCCCCATGATCACCCTGCAGAGGGAGGACCAGGCCCAGGACGGAGGGAAGCCTGGGTCCCAGGTGCTGGAGGGAAGCCAGTGCTGGCAGCAGGGGGGAAGGAAGGTCTACTCTTGCACGAATTTTGTGCATTGGGCCTCTAGTGGTTAAATAAGATGTCTGAAAACCAGACCTAGAAGTTAAAGTCTAAATACCCCAGCTGGACCTACCCCATCCCCAGAGGTAGCACCCCCTGCTCTGCATGCCTCCCGCCTGAATACTGAGACCCCCAACATCAGCCCCCTCCTGCTCTGTACTGAGCTCCAACTCACTATCCCTCAGCAACTCCCCTGCAGTCCTCTAGCCCATGGTGCCTCTGGACAGCCCATGCTTTGCCTTTTAGGAACACCTCCTTTTAGGGTTCCCACTAGTTTGTGCTCCAGGGCATTAACTTTCACCTACATGCTTCCAGCCTAGAAGCAAACCTCTCTTCCCAGAACACAGAACCCAAGTACATCTTATTATCAAGGTCCAGTTAAATTTTTTGTTAAACTATAGATACAAGGCTTTGTGGGACCAATTGCAGTTCTTATTATTCAGGTTCTCCAGCATCAGTCACATCAGCAAGTGCACTTGAGTCAAGCACGAGGGCTTCATTAACTCCAAAGCCATAACATTTCAAGGGGCCAATTATTTGTGTTTGGAGATGCTTCCCAGGAGATAAACCAAGATGGACAGTTTCCAAGTTTGGGGCCGAGGATGAGATCAAAGCATGAAAACCTGCCTGTGGGATCCTGGAACTCCTGGGATTTACAGAGTCTGAGCCCCGTCCCTAACTAATCCCCCCTAACTACTCCAGGGCTGGCCCTGTAGCTGCTCAGGCGAGCGAGGGCACTGGTCTGGGTGGAGAGGGCAGCTTTGTCCATTATTGTTAAAATTTACCAATCCACAAACTAATTACAAAAGCAAACCAGTTGGGATGTTGAATATACAATACAATATACAGATGATGCATTACAGAATCGTAAACCTGAACCTACATAATTTTTTAACCAATGTCACCCTAATTCAATAAAAAGCAAACCAAAACTACCTCCCACCCCACCAGCCACTTTCCTCAAACATGTCCCTTTAAACACCTCACTGTTTTTCCTGACTTCCACATTCCTTTGTCAGGAGAGGGAGAAACAGCTTTAAAATTCCCAAAAAACCACCAATTTGAAAATACAAACCAAGCAGACTCCCCTGTTTCTTGGGACAAGTTCCCTCCCCTGCCTTCAGCTTTCCTCCTAGCCCACACCTTGCACTCTGGACCACAGTTCTGCAACATCCCGTCCCCTGGCCACCTTATCACCTCCCTGCTCCACGGCAGGAAGTCTGTGGGGTGGACAGACCTGCAGGAGCTCCAGGCCCCCAGCACTGTCATCAGGCAGCACCAAGAAGAACGAGGCTTCCTGGATGTGAAGTGGACCAGAACACAGGGGAAGACATCTTTTGCAAGTCCTACCCAAAATGACCTGCAAGAGGGCGTTTGATGTGGGGTGCTCTACTTCAGCAGGGGTGCCTGCCTAGGAGGCACCACACACCCTGGCCAGGATCCGGGAGCTCACTTAGGCTGGATGACCTGCTGTGGGCAGTGAGGAAGGGCTTGTGGACCATGCATATACACTCTCGCTGCCTGGCTGCTCTGCCCAGTCAGATCTACTTGCAGAGCATCACATTTACTTGCAGGCAAATGGAAAGACTGGAGGAAGGTGGAAAGAAAGCACTGGGGAACCTAGTCTGCTCTTCAAGCTAGGAAATACAGCTAAGGGAGAAAGAGGGACTTGGTAATCTGCTCAACACACAGGGATTAAGGTGAATTTTACAAAAAGGAAAAGCAAAGATGCTCCTTATCTATGCTGGGCCTGAAGTGGTCTGTGAGCACTAGTGATGGGGCTCTCGTGATTAAATGGGTATCCATGAGTTACCGTGGGCCAGAGGTAAGAGTGAACTCCTTTCTTGAATTTTAAAAATATGCTTTCCATTCCTCCCCAACTCACAGACAAACAAAGAACTGATTCCCCTGCAATTTGAGAAGGTTCTGGCTCTATATTCCCACCAACTAGAAACCCACATTGCCCCGCAAAGAAAGCACCTACTTTTTAGTGGGAAGACCACTCTTCATTGGGTTTCACTTTTAAGTCCAATGCATAAAAATATACCCGAAGTCTTCGGCACCTCTGGAAGCGTGCCATCCTCAGGCCTGGGGCCCATGCAGCCTCAGTAGTGCTGAGCCCAGGTGGTAAGACCACTCCTACAATGGGGCCCCTCCTCTAACCAGATCACTGCAGTACCTGTCCACTCCCACCAGTACTTGTGGTGATAAGAATGGATCCCTGCCCAGGATGCTAGCAGCTCCTTGCAGGATGTCCTCATCAACTTTCTCAGCTGGTCGCTTCCAATCCCCACTACAGATGTCCCTGTAACGGTTGGATAAACTCTGCCATTAGGTCAATACTGAGTGGTTTATATGAAACATGGAAAAGAGAAACTTGTTATCAGATGTAACATTCTAGATGATATGGTTGAGAGGACTGTGCTGAGCTCTTAAACATTCCCTCACTCCTTGAGGGAAACACATTCCATGCACTCACAAAGAAACTGAGGCACAGAGAGCCTAGGTCACCTGCCCAAGGATCACAAAGCTACTCAGTGATGGCTCCTGACCAGTCCACTACTGTACTATATTGTCATATTAGATTTTCTTCTCAATATGCCCAAAGGTTTAAGATTACTTCTCAGGAATGAAAAGAGAGAGGCAGCTGAAGAGTTCTTTAATGCTAATGATTTTCCACTTAAAATCTAAACCCATCCCAAATAAAAGCAGGCATCAAAATATCTTCATTCTGATAGCTGGAAATACGTGAAGAGTAGAAGTGACGTCTAATTTGAGACATGAGCCACAAACTGAGGCTTAAGTCGTCAGAGCTCAAGCTCTATTAGTGACTGTATTTGGGTGGGAGAGGAGGGGGGAGAGCTGAGGGGGGGGGGCATCTAGAACCCAGACACCATTGTGCTGTTTGAATCTAAAATGTAAGAAAAACACACAAAACTGAAAACCCTGCAGACTTGGAATATCTGGGGAGGAGGAAAGTGTGGCCCCAAAATAAATCCACAGGACAAGTTATCTGTGAAAGTGAAGGGCCAGGGATCCCCATAGGGATGGGCAAGAGTCCAAATAAGGGCTAGAAACTTCACTCCACCCGAGGATGCCCTGGGAAACCTGCCTTGGCCATGACAACTCCAGAGTTCCCTGGCTCACCCCAAAGGCAACTGCTTCCCAGGCCTCCACTGCATTTGTCATTGGGGTGACCTGTGACCCAAATGATAAACGTACTGATTATTAGTAGCCCTTGGTGTCCAAACCATTTGCTTTTTAGCTACATACATTCCAAAAAGTACCCTCCATCCCCACTGGTCCTCAAACTTTAATGTACCTCCCAAAGTTTATTCTATAAGCCCATGAAGAATGTGTTTAAAATGCAGATGCCAGCCCTCACCCCAACTTCTGTTTTGGTGTATTTTTGGGGCTCTGTATTTAAATAAGTACCAGGTGATTTGGATAAAGGTCCCAAGTCACACTTGTA
Organism: Corynorhinus townsendii; assembly: GCA_026230045.1. Lineage (NCBI taxonomy): Eukaryota > Metazoa > Chordata > Mammalia > Chiroptera > Vespertilionidae > Corynorhinus > Corynorhinus townsendii. The sequence goes on from JAPDVU010000004.1 coordinate 138,099,230, forward strand.
AGGCCACGTTGCTATATAATTCCTTTCGGCAGGTGTTTTTCACTAGGTGCTGGCTGTTACTTCCTTTTCTATTTGGGTAAAGATTCTTGATTCAGTGACCCCAGAGAAGTTACTCAATCTGTTTGAAAGAGTCTAAAGTTCACACTTCCCTACACACTAATCTTAGAAAAAGGGGGTTATTTATATTGGAATGAACTCACTAGGAAAAGAAAAAAACTAGTCGTGGGGAGAAAGACGAGAGGAAGAAAGCTGAGACCAGTAACAGGATGCCCTGTTCTCTAGGAGTAGCTCCCATTTCTTGCATTGTACTTTCTAATTTTCAAAGTTCTCTTAGCCATGTGTTCTGAGCTCGCTGATTTCAAAGCAAAATGCAGGACCGATGACTAGCAGCTGTCTATCGTTCCTGCGAGAGAAGGTGTGTTTCATGGGCATGGGCCACAGGCCTCATCGTTGACTCCCAGACCCAGCGCGGTGACATAGTAGGTGCTGAATAAATGTTCACTGAGGGACTAGTATCTCTGGTTTTAAAAAGATGCAAACCAAACTATCCATTTCTCCCACCAACCAGAACCCTCAGGTTACTTATTTCCAAATTTAAAGACATTTTTAAAAAGTAAGATGCTTGCTGCCCACGACTCCTCTGGGCTCCCACTTGGGCCTTCATGCCCCGGCCTTCTCTGAATCCTGTTTGGAAAACATTGGCCCCCTCTCCTTCACATTCCCTGGGCGTGTTCGCCTGGACATTTTAAGCAATTCTCAAACTCCTCTTCACGGGAGCATGGACCTGAGGCAAGTCTGAGCAGAATCGGGACGAAGATACCAATTGCAAAGAAGGCACTTTGCACCCCCTCTGGTCCAAGCCTCGGCGGCAGCCCCGACCCCTTCCCCGCGCTGCCATCCCGGGATCTATGCGATGCTGGCCACCCGCAACCATCCCTTAAACTTCAGAATGTCGGCGCCGGCGTCAGTCTTGGAGGGGCACCGCGCAGAACCCGCCGGTTCCGGGTCGCACCCACCCCGGGTCGCGCGAGACGCTCTTCAGCCCGCAGGCCCGGCTCACCTGCGTCCGGCCCCCCTGCGCTCGCCACGGCCAGCAGTTGCGCCAGCGCCAGGAGTAGGAGCAGCAGGCAAGCTTTCCGGAGCCTCATCACGGCGACGTGAGCGCGGGCTCCTAGCACAGGTAGCAGCTGAGTGATCCCGGACCTGGGGCTCTGGCCTGGCGGGCGAAACGCGAGGGTCGAAAAGAAACTGCCCCCTCCCCTCCCACGAAGTCCTCGCGGGAGATTGGCTCGGGGCGAGAGCCGGCCAATCCCAGCCCGACCAGGGGCGCGGGCCGCGGGCGCCTCGCTGCGCGTCCCAGCTCCCGGCACCGCCCTCCACGCCCGCGCTCCTCCCCAGCCTCCTCCGCGCGCCGGGAGGCTCCTGCGTTTAAAGCTCTGAGCCCTAACGTGAGGTGCCCCCTTCTGATTGGCTGCGCCGAGACCACCAATCAGCAGCTGCCACTCGGTTTGCCGGGAGCGTACAGGCTTAGAGAGGGAGCGGGGGAGAACAAAGGCGGCCGGCAGGAGCCTGAAGGGCGTGGCCGTACTACGCATCGTGGCACGATTGGGCATCGGTGAGGTGGGCGGGGCCTGTATATGCAGGCGGGGCGGAGCTCCGGGAAGGCTGTTGTGCTTCGCAGGAAGAACACGTGTCCTTAGAAGAACGGTTAGCATAAAGGCTGTCTGTGCAACCTGTTGCGGTCCCCGGAGGCTAGGGATCTGTTCGGCGGAGGGGTCCGAACCAGTCTGTAGATGGGAAGAAGAAAACGATACTCCCGAGTCGGTCTCATGTTCATGGTCTTCTTGTGTTTTTTCTTCTTGAGCAAATAAAAGCTTGCATTTCTTTCCTGGGCTTGGAGAGGGGATGCGCAGGTTTCTTTAATGCCCGAGTTTCAGTATGCCTGCAGAGTTACAGAAGATAGGAGAAAAAATAAAACACAAGAGTGCAAGAGTATTTTTCTGTGTATACAGATTATTAAGTGAGGAAGAAAGAAAGCCGGCCTTTCACAGGCTTAAGTAATTAGAGTTTTTGGTTTGTTTTGTTAATCCTCACTCACCCAAGAATATTTTTTCCAATGATTTTTTTTTTTTTTAGAGAAAGTGGAAGGGAGGGGGAGGCAGGGAGGGGGAGAGAGAGAGAAACATTGACCTATGGAAATCGAACCCAAGACCCTCTTGTGCCAGGGCCGATGTTCTAACCACTGAGCAACGCTGGCCAGGGCAACAATTAGAGTTTTTAAATTTAATATATTATTATTGAGCTCCTGTGGACCTGATGGTTTCCCCTAATTTTTGTAGGGCAGAAAGACCTCAACACCAGAGTTTATACTAAGTGATTTATTAGAATGCCATGAATACAGAATGTAAAACAGTTAAACATCTTTTTTTTCAACCTTCACCCAAGGACATGCTTATTGATTTTAGAGAGAAGGGAAGTAGGAAGAGAGAGAGAAACGATCAGTTGCTTCCCTTACTGTCCGGGGATCAAACCTGAAACCTGAGTATGTGACTTGACCAGGAATCAAACCTAGGACCCCTGGGGATGCAGGGGTTTCCCAGGAACAGATCTCTCATGTTCCTTCCAGTGACCTAGGCAATTTATCCTCATTTCACAGATAAGGAAGCTAAGATGTAGAACTGCATGTCCAGTACTATACCTACCAACCACATGTGGTTGGCTCATCTACCCAATGGTTGGCTCACTGGATAGGGAGTCAGCCTGGGGACCCAAGAGTCTCTGCTTTGATTCCTGGTCAAAGGCATATTCCCGGTTGTGGGCTCAATCCCAGTATGGGACATGCAGGAGACATCGGGTCAATGGTTTTCTCTCATCACTGATGTTTCTATCTCTTCCTCTCTGTAATGCATAAAACTTTATTTAGAAAAAAATTTTTTAAAAGAGAACCTGAAATATGGCTAGAATGAATTGAAATGAACCACAAGGTAAATGACATGCACACTGGATTTTTAAGACTTCTATTGATTACCTATTGAAGTGATATTTTGAATCAAATAAACTTACAAACTTAAAAAAACAACAACTTAGGACCCTGGGTGCACTGAACAATGCTCCAACCAACTGAGCTACACTGGCCAGGGCACAAAACAGTAATGACAAAGAGGGGGGAAAACATGACTAGTAGCTCTCATAGTGGGGAGGTCTGGTAGACATGACCTTCATTAAGTGATCAACCTGAACATCATCAATTGTGGAACAAACAAATCATGTGCTACCTAAATAAGATACAATGAGAACACAGCATCACTTTTTCAGCTATTCTGTCCCCCCCCCCCCCAAAGATAAGTAACCTGAGCCAAATAATGAAGGCACATATTGGGGGACAGGCTACAAAATAACTGCCCCATGTTCCTGAAAAGTATCAAGATCCTGACAGCCCAAGGCCAGTCTCTGTTTTTCTAGAAACTTACTGATGGCTGAAGCCAGCATGCTGCAAAAACTATACTTTTTAAACTACCTGCCAAGTCCCCGGTGCTTCATCCAGGTCTGAGGCCCAAGATACAACAGGTGACAGTTACTGTCTAATAAAGGCTGTCAACTTCTCAGCCCAGAGGAAACTCAACTCCAACATTAAGGAAATGTTACTGACTCACTGTACAGTTGTACAGTCCAGGGATAGCATAAGCTCACGTATAGCTCACATAACGTTAACAGAACAAGGTTTCCCTGGCACTCAGTTCCGTTTCCATGTGTTTGGCAGTTCTTAGGGCTACATCCTTCCTCGTTCATATCCAGCAGGAAAGGTGTTTTTCCCCATGTAAGTTGAATAGAATAAGGAAGTTATGACATGATTCTAAATAGTAAAATTACAGGTAGTTTTTCTTCTCCCTGCATGAAAACTGGAGGAGAATGGTGGAAGAGGATAATTTCATACTCTTTCACCACTATGTGAATCACTCACTGTATCACTGCTGCATCTTCAACTGCAAAAGAGATGTGAAAATACATATCCATGATTTTAAAACTCATTGGCTATGCCCTAGCTGGTTTTGCGCAATGGGTAGAGTGTCAGCCCTCAGACTGAAGGGTCTTGGTTTCGATTCCCTTCAAGGGCATGGACCTTGGTTGCAGACTTGATCCCTGGTCCAGATTGGAGTGTGTGTGGGAGGCATCCAATCAATGTGTGTCTCTCTCACATCGATGTTTCTCTCTCTTCCCCTCCCTTCTACTCTCTAAAAATCAATGGGAAAAAATATCCTCAGGTGAGGATTAACACAAAATAAAGGTCATCAGATGGGTAGGGCAGGAGATCCTGCTGATAAAGGAAATTGCTGTCCATGAAAGGCCAGCCAAGCAGCAAACAGAACAAATGTCCTGCAGAGATTTGTGACTTCAGGAATTACTCTCAATTTTTCAATAAAAACATCATGCCTAGAGAGAGTAATATCTCTTATTTAGGCATTCACTGGTTCATATTTGTATGTGCCATGCTGGGGATTGAACCCAAAACCATGCTGGGGATTTAACCAAGTGAGCTAACCAGCCAGGGGTATTGTAAGGTACTTTCTGATGCTCATCAGATTCTTGTACTCTTGTACTCAGAAACAGATGGTCAGGCACATCATCAAAGGGCACTCCACCTGGACCCATGAATGCATTTTCTTTTGTTTCAGGATGGCTTCATACCTGCCCTCACCAGTAATGGTTATAAGTCTTCTATCTTTGTTCATATCACATAAGGAGTTCCCAAAAGGATCTTGAGAAGTCAGACTTTTCAATACGTAAAACAGGCAAAGTTTTGGTGACATAATACCAGGAAGAAGTTGTAATCATTTTGTTGGTCCTCTTTGCAAAAGTTAACATTGGCTGCAAACAAATCAGATTCATACCCAGGAAGAAGTGGATCACTGAATAAATAGGTCTTTGTACAGGCATAGTGGGGAGAAAACATAAAGAAGTCAATCACTGGAACCTCAGAAAATACTCATCTACAATAATAAAAGCATAATATGCTAATTAGAGCAGATGTCCTTCCAGACGACCTTCCTGATGAAGCCGGCCCGGGGGGCCGGAGGGAAGCCGGTGCTGGCAGCCGGGGGAAGGAAGGCCTACTCTTGCATGAATTTCGTGCATCAGGCCTCTAGTTTCTAACTAAAGAAACAGGACCCAAAACTAATAGTTTGATTCATTAAATGAACACAAACCATAAGACAGTCATATAAGCAGTGTGTAAGTCTTGTAGGACATAGTCATGTAAACATGTTATAGTATTATGTGATAAAGTTGGCATAGAACTGTCTTCAATGCTTTCTGTGTGATACCTTAAAAACACTGTGTTTCTAAGAAAGAAATACAGAAAGTTACATCCTCAGAATCTTCTACAATTAGTACTGTTTTCACTCCATTAAAATGAAATTTAAATTGAAAAGTGACTATTTGCCCACAAGAACACATTAGACATGTCAGAAAGAACTGATGGATCATCAATTAACTTCTTCAAAACTTTTTGCACCCAAAATCAAAATATCATTTCCCTAGAAGGTGACAAAGAGGAGTAAGGAAAATGCCCAATAGCTTCCTGATAAACTGAAAAATGTGAGAAAGAAGCTTGGCTAGGCAGCCACAACCCCAGGAAGCAATACTGTGAAGGATAATATTTATTAAAGGAAAGAAGTCCCAATAAGTATTTGTAGAAGGCAAGGAGGAAGAGCACAGAACCGGAACTCCAGAAACCTAAGCTGTATCATAACTTAAGTGACCTGGAGCAAGTCACTTTAACCTGTTTGTAACTCACTTTCCTCTGATAAAGGAATTGCATAAAATGAAGACGTTAGCTTATGATCTCTAAGGAGTCTATCCTGAATACTATCTACCTATTTATTTATTGTTGTGTTTGTGAAAAAGACAATAAGAAATTGTCATGTTTCTTGGGAAACATTGTTTCAATTCAGGCTAAGTATCAGGAAACTGAGTTCCAGTCACCCCAGAGGTTCTTTAAGAGACTTAAAACTAAAATAAGAGTTGCACCCATCCTTACCATTTTCTAAAGAACTGTTATTAAAGTGACAGTCCTGATCACTGCAATTTAGTATTGTACTACATATGTCCCTCTCTGGGACTCCTTTCTTTTTCTCAGCCATAATGTCCTCTGTTCTTCTTTCTTCCATTCTATACCTCGCCAACAAGCTGAGTTCCAGGGAAACAGGAACACTCAAAAAGCCCTGGGCTGACTGTAAAATCGGTCGTGAAGTGTAGGACTCTCATTAATCCGTTGATTGATTCGACAAGTGTTCACAGAGCGCCCTCTGGGGGCCACATGCTGGATGGATAAAGGTAAAAAAAATCCATGCTCCCACCCCAGACGGGCTAGGAACCGTCTGGGGTGGGAGCATGGATTTCCCTGCACTGCCCTCCGGGACCCCAGCGCGGGATCTCCTGTTTGAAGGCTGGGCCAGGGCTCCTACGCGGGCCACCCCCTCTGCCGGGCCTAGAAGTCACCGCTCCCACCTGATGGTCCCGCAGAGTCCTGCAGCCAGAGCTTTCCGGCACCTGCCGGGCTCTGGGCTCTGCGAGCGGAGGCCCTGGTGCCCGGCGATGCTCCGGACGTAGCCTGCGCCTGTCAGCCCCGTCCTGCCACGGCAGTTGCCCTGGGGACACGCAGGGCATCCTGGGAACGTTCAGTTCTTTGTGTTTCTACAACCAACAGCCTCCAGTGACTGGTAGCACTGTGCATCTTTTTGTTTCTTTAAACATTTTTTTTAAACTTATTCTTTAGAGAAAGAAACATCGATTTGTTGTTCCACTTACTTATGCATTCTTTGGTTGATTCTTGCATGTGCCCTGACAGGGATAGAACCCAAAACCTTTTTAGTATATGGGAAGACGCTCCAACTAACTGAGCTCCAACCAACTGAGCCACGCTGGGGCTGATCTATTTTCTTCTTCTTTTTTTAAAATCCTCACCCAAGGATATGATTTTTTGAGAGAGAGAAACATCAATATGAGAAACAGTTGCCTCTTCTATGTGCCCCAACTGGGGATCAAACCTACAACCTAGGTATGTGCCCTGATCAGGAATAGAACCATGACCTTTCAATTCTATTAAACCAACTAAGCCACACCAGCAGGGCAGTTCCTATCTTGAATGAAGACAGTGACTGGGCTTTGTGAACAGGATCTTTTTTCTTATTTGTAATAGTTGCTGATTCTGTTGGGTGTTCTATAATATCAATAGGTAATCAATCATACATTCCATAATTTTTAAATTTTTTTTATTGATTTCAGAGAGGAATGGAGGGAGAAATAGAAACATCAATGATGAGAATCATTGATCAGCTGCCTCCTGCACATCCCAACTGGATCAAGCCCGCAACCTGGGTATGTGCCCTGATTGAGAATTGAACTATGACCTCCTGATTCATAGATTGACACTCAACTACTGAGCCATGCTGGTCGGGCTCCATAATTTTATTGGGATCTTTTTTTTTTTTTTTTCATTATGTCCCTTTAATGTGATCTTCACTATTGGGCTCTTCAGATTTACTTTGTAGGACAAGCATGTCCAACTCACAGCCCACGGGCCGCATGCCTCCTTTATTTGGCCCGTGCTAGCCTTTTGAGTTTGACATGCTTGTAGGAGATAGGCTTCTTTGGGCAGGAGGTGATGGGGTTCTTGTAGGCATCTTCACTTATTCTTGAAGGTCTGGGATTGCATCAGCGTATCTCAGCGTTGATTTTTCCTTTGAGAAATTGGGGAACAGGAAGGGGAGTTTTATGAACCTGTGCTTGTGCCACCTGTTTCCCAGAAGTCCTGCTATTCTTTAAACATCGCTCTGGTATCTTTTTCATTTTTAGCGTGGGCAACCTGGGGCACTTGGGTTTAGTTGGGACTTAACCTTTTTCTCAATTTCCCCCAAAACATGCCATTTCTAACAAAATTCAAACACTGTGGATTTTTTACTATCTCTGAGATCCTTCACTTATGACAGTCTGCAAGAACACCAGCCTAGAGTCCCTGGCCTGCAGTTTCCTTCAAAACCACTGCCTGGTTCACAGTCACAGTCTCTTCCTCCAGGTCCCCACACTGCAGTGCTCCTCTGGAGCAGGCCATTGCCCCTTCTTAGCTATGCTGAGCCTATCTCTATGCTTTGTGAGTTTTGCAATGCTGTGAACACAACAGACATCAGTGCAGCTCTGAGTGATTAGAAACCTGCCTAAATGACACAATCTCTTAATATTACCAATCACCCTTGTTAGTGTCCTATCACTTGAGGAAACATTGGGTGCTCTAAAACTATTCAAGTTTAATCTGACTTAAAGGTCTTTTTTCTTTGTTCTCTAAAACCCAAGACCTCTCACTCTTCTGAACAGACTAAGGGTTAATTTGTTGGAGCCAGGACTATTATTTAGTAACTAGTGGCCTGGTGCACGAAATTCATGCACATTAAGAGGGGGACCCAGAGTCAAGTCCCCGCCCACACACATGCACCTCAAAATCACGTGAGACCCAGACCCAGCTGCCCCTTCCCATTGGGCTAGATCCAGACCCAGCCAGTCCCACCCTTGTCAAGCCCCGCTTGGCAGGTGGCGTAGCCTCAGGTCCCTTGGTCCCACACCAGGATGGGGGGCGTGGCCTGAGGTCCCCCAGATGGGGCGGGGGCGTGCCTTGATGTCCCCCGTCAAGCCCCACTAGGCAGGGGGCGTGGCCTGAGTTCCCCCAACCCAGCACTGGGGGTGCACCTTGAGGTCCCCCGTCAAGCCCTGCTGGGTGGGGAGCACAGCCTGAGGTCCCGTCAAGCCCCACCAGGCAGGGGGTGCAGCCTCAGGTCCCCTGGCCCAGTGCTGGGGCAGGGGGAGCAGCCTGAGGTCCCCTAGCCCAGCACCAGGATGGGAAGCACACCTCGAGGTATCCTGTCAAGCCCTGCCAGGCGGGGGTCATGGCCTCAGGTCCCCTGGCCTGGCACCAAGGCAGGGGGTGAGGCCTGATGTCCCCATCAAGCCCCGCTGGGTGGGGGGCATGGCCTGAGGTCCCCCAGGCTGGTGCCAAGGCAGGAGGGTTGGCCTGAGGTCCCCCAGCCTGACGCCAGGGGCATGGCCTGAGTTTCCGTCAAGCCCTGCTGGGTGGAGGGCATGGCCTGAGGTCCCCTGTCAAGCCCCATGGGGGTGGGGGAGGGTGTAGCCTCAGGTCTCTGCTGATTGCTCGTTAAGGCTCCTTAAGGGAACTTGGCCTCAGCTGTGGGTGCAGCCATCTTTGTAATGGAGTGATGGTCAATTAGCATAGTCCCTCTTCATTAGATAGGATGTTTTTAAAAATGAGTCCTGCAGAAGATCCACTGATCACAGTGTTTTAGAAAAAAGGAAGGGTCCCAAGGCCAAGTATATTCAGAATATGATTCACAATATGTCTTCCTCTTGGAAAGTCATGGCCTGTGTGTGTGGGAAGCAGGGTGAGGGAATTGTTCAAATTTAAACTAATTGGCCATGTCACTTTTTTTTTTTTTTATAAGAGTCTCTTTGGAGCTAGTGTTCCACAGAAAATAATCTGTGACATTGTTTCATAGTACTATCTATTACAGTTTACGGACAATCTCATTTTCTATCAGCCTTCAGAATGACAAGTCAGCCATTCTGTTACATGAAACGTGAACCCTCTAAAAGCCAGGAATTCTTTGTGTGAAATAAAACTCTTTCCCTGAAGTATAAACATTCTGTGCACATAGAACCCTCACTTAATGTACCAAAGGTGGTATTTTTCTGTACTTCTACTTGTATTGTGTTTACTTCTACTTTTATTTGCTTGAAAACTCTCCATACTAAGCTGTTGCTGCCTGTTATTTTATCTCAACTTGGAATTTAGTCATCTGCTAAATGGGGTGAATGGGAATCTCATTTACTCTCTCAGCTTCAAATACCATCTCTGTTTTGGAACTCCCGAATCGACACCTTTCCCAATCTCTTAGCTAAATTCTAGTCCCATACATTTTAGCACCTTCAATTTTATATTTCTTCAACTCTTGCTGAAATCAGCAGCTTTTCCTTAGGGGAACTATGCATAATCACTGTGGAACTGCTGTGAAACTTAAGCACTCTCATAAACTATTCAGAAAACTTGTTTTATTACTATCACCTTCCAAACAAGTCAATCTAACCAAATCTAATGTCTGCAACAAAACTCACTGGATTGAAACCCCCAACTTAGGATCACACTATGAAAAAAGAAAAGGGGAACTGACATGTAACAGCCAGTACTAGAGGGATTTCCTGTCTAAATTCAAGCTGGGATTTCAAAGCTAGCTAAGCATGTTTGGGGGAACATTACCACTTAAGACGGTAGGAAAAAGAAATGTCTCTTTTTATTAATGGATAGAAAATATAACTGGTGGTGATTTAAGAAAGAAAATTTTTAGTGGTTTCTTATATTCCTAACTTGTATTACATTCTTGCTCAAAAAAGGGCCCTTGCTCTTATAACCTGTGCCTGGAGTGTGACAAGAGCTTCCCCCAGAACGGCCTGCTGAAGGTCCACCAGCGAGTGCAGCAGTGGGTTCAGCTATGGTTGCTGTGGATCCCCAGGCACCATGAACCCGATGACTGCTTATCTGGATGGCTGCCACTCTGTCTCAGCTCCAGTCAGCCTCGATCATTGCAAACAGCTGGCTGAGCCGTTTCTGAATGTCAGGCCCACTCGGACCACGACAGGATTTTGTGTGCACTCGGATGTGTTCAGCAAGTTTGGACTTATAAATGAAGCCCTTCCCACAGTCGCCACAGGCAAATGGCCTTTCTGGCCTATGTATGCGCTGGTGCCTAAGCATGTGTCCCTTTTCCCGGAAAGTTTTGTCACACTCAGGGCAGTGGAAAGGTCTCTCCCCTGTGTGCAGGCCTTGGTGGCTGAGCAGCTGTGCCTTCAAGCGGAAACTCTTGTCACATTTCAGACAACGAAAAGGCTTCTCCCCCGTGTGTGTCCTGATGTGTTCAACAAGTTTTGACTGCTTGGCAAAGCCTTTGCCACACTCACAGGAGAACGGCATCTGCCCGCTGTGCAGCAGCTGATGGGCCTTCATGTCCGCCTTCACACGATAGCTCTTGTCACACTCCGGGCACTGGAAGGGCCTCTCTCCTGTGTGCAGGCGCTGGTGACTCAGCAGCTGCCCCTTGAGGCGGAAACTCCTGTCACAGTCGGCACACTGGAAGGGCCTCTCCCCACTGTGCACACGCAGGTGCTCCGTGAGCTTAGACTGTCTGGTGAAGCCCTTGCCACACTCCGCACAGGAGAATGGCCTCTCGGTGCTGTGGGTGCGCTGGTGGGCCTTCAGGATGCCCTTCAGGCGGAAGCTCTTGTCACACTCGGGGCACTGGAAGGGCCTCTCCCCACTGTGCACACGCAGGTGCTCACGGAGCTTACACTGGTGAGTGAAGCCGCGGCCACACTCAGTGCAGGAGAATGGCCTCTCCCCACTGTGTCGGAGCCGGTGGGCTCTCAACATGCTCTTCAGACGGAAGCTCAGCTCACACTCGGGGCACTGGAAGGGCTTCTCTTCCGTGTGCAGTCGCTGGTGCCTCAGCAGCTGTCCCCTCTGGCGGAAATTCCTACCACACTCGGCACACCAGAAAGGCTTCTCCCCACTGTGCACTCGGGTGTGTTCGGCGAGTTTGCACTGTTTGCTGAACCCCTTGCCACACTTCCTGCAGGAGAAGGGTCTCTCTCCACTGTGCACACGCTGGTGGACCTTCAGCAGGCCACGCAGGCGGAAGCTCTTGCCACACTCCAGGCACGGGAAAGGCTTTTCCCCCTTGTGCACCCTGACGTGGCTGGTGAGCTTGGCCCTGGTAGAGAAGTACTTGTCACATGCCGTGCAAAAGAATGGCCTCTCTCTGGCAGGGCAGCGCTGGAGGACAAGCTCCATGCTCCCCATCAAGTGGCAGTGCTCCTCAAGAGGCAGGCCTGGGCCTGGGTCTGGCCTTTGTCCTGAGTGCACACTGCTGAGCCTGGCCTTCTCACAGAAGGCCCTGTCGCCTTCTTTCCGGAAGACTGGCCTCACCCCGCTGTGCTGGCCCTGGTGAGCCTGTATGCTGGTCTTCGGGAGAAAGCTCGTGTCACATCTGGGGCACTGGGAAGGGTTCTCTCCCTGGTGAAGAAGGTGGTGGCTGAAAAGCGTCCACTTGTGATGGAAGCATGTATTACATTCAGGGCACTGCAGTGGGCTCTTCCCTGTGTGTGTGGCCAGATGTTTAAGTAAATCCTGCTTTAAGCAGAAGCTCCTCCCACATTCATGACATCGGAAGTGCCTCTGTCCCTGAGGGACACTCCACTGATGCTGCAGGTCAGCTTGTTTACTGAATTGCTTCCAGGCCCCATGCGGCTGGTCCTTCGAGTGGCTCCCCTGGTGCTTCTCTACATGATTCTTCTTCCAAAAGCTTTCCCCACAGATAGGGCAAGGATGTGGGGTGCCCTCCCAGGAGGGCAGCTCCCGGAGGCCTGGGGAACCCAGAGTTCTGGGGTTCGGGTTTCTTTCTCTGTGGGTAGGTTCCCAGGAATGGTGGGCTGCTGGGAGTAGAGCCCGTGGATTGTGTCTGTCTGGCTTCATGAAGGTGATGCCTTGGTCCGGCCTGAAGGAAACATCTCCATTTTTTCTTAGTAAGGGTTCAGAGGAACCCTTGCTCTCAAGAGGATAGACTTGGAAATGGCATTTGGATTCTCTTGAATTCATAGCTTGCTGGCTTCCTGAAACTGAAACCAAAAATTCAGTCAGAATTCGAGTCTATGTCATGATCAAAGGCTATGTATGTCACTAGGAAAGCGAACCGCAACAGTGGCCTCTGGTGGCCTGGGAACCCAGTTTCTACTGAACTGTACACAGGGCACATTTCAGTTTGGTTCTATTTTCATGACCAGGAGTTTGGTGAGTCTGCTGAAATTAAACAGAACAGACTTTCTTAGAATAATACTGAAAAGAAGAAAATACAAGTCACAAATGTAGAGCCTAAGCTCTGAATTTAGAATGTCTGGGTTCGAATCCCGTGTCCATTGCAACTATTGTCAAACTACTTTGGCTTCAGATCCTTCTCCTGTAGAAACAGGGGAACAATGAGACTGCTGTGAGAATGAAAGGAGCTAATGTGTGCCGAGTGCTCAGCATGAGCCTGGCGGACTGCACGTCCTATCAACGTTCACCGTGGTCAAGCCTGCAGGAACATCAGACTTGCCCCATTCAGATGAGCACAATCCTGGAGTCAGGAAGGGAAACAGCAGTGTCACTGACAGCCCTGACTGACATGTGGCTCTGTGTGATCCACAAGCTGCCGCTAAGCCAGGCCAGCAAGGCATTGTGTCTGTTCCTCCCTCTTCCAACTTCCTTCTAACTATTCCTTCTAACTTTTTTCCCCCTTCTCTTTTCTTTTCTTTTCCCTTCTAACTTTTTAAAAAGGTTTCTTGAAAGAAAAGCAGGTGGCAAAAAGTGAAATATTTGTGCAGAAAAACTTTTATTCTCCAGAAAGCGGCAGCTAAAAGCTAAACAAATTACTAACAAGATTTCTTGGAATGATGCCCACATTTGACATTCTCATTCCATACCTAACACTGACTCTGAGGAGTCCAGAAGTCCCAGACTCTCTATCAGGACAGAAAACAAGAGGAGAGCTAAGGTTTAGCCATTCAAACAGAGACTACAGTCTCCAGACGGGAGGAAGCAATTTCCCTCCACCCCTCCTCAGAATAGATCACACTTACTGAGCTCTTACTATGTGCCAAGTATCATTTTAACACTTTAACCCGATAATGTACGTACTTTTATTACATTCATGTTTTAGTTAGGAAATGAAATACTGAGAGGTAGAATAACCTGCCCAAGGTCACTCAGAAAAGGCAAGATCCAGACTCAGGCTCCAGAACCCAGATGCCAAGCCTCAGCCCAGCCAAACAAGACAAGATCAGATAATTAGAAGTAAGAAACCTGAATGTGACATTGTAAGGACAGGCCTGATTTCTTTATACTTACTCCAAAACTGCTGTCCCTCAATAACTGGACCGAAATGCAAATCAGCACGGTTGAAAATTGTGATTCCTGACTTCTGTGGTTCTCCTAAATTCCTGAAAAGCTCTCTCCCCTGTTCAATCCGGGATATCAGCTCCGGTTTGGGAAGTCCACCATCTGTACAGAGAATTCAAATGGGAATTTGGTTTCCTTGAGTGTGAAATTTAAAGCACACTGATTTTGTTTTTAAATTTCTTAAAATTTACTCGGGACAATGTAGGAGAAGAGATATCAAAAAATAGATGATAGCCCAGCTGGTGATACTAAGTGGTTAGAGCATCGGCCCACGCACCAAAGGGTCTCTGGTTGATCCCCACCCCAGTCAGGGCACATGCAGGAGGCGACCAATCCATGTCTCTCTCTCACATCATCAATGTCTCTCTCTCTCTCTCCTCCCTTGCATTTTCTCTTAAAATCAATGGAAAAAGTATCCTTGGATGAGGATTAACAAAAAAAATAATTTACACAAAGAAGAACAAAACTTCCCACACATAACATGAGATAAGCTATCTCCGGCTATTTTAATCTTGTCTTTGTCCCCATATATCCAGCAATGCTGTATTTTGTCATGGATTTCATAAAATACACTAGTAGTGTGCTCTGAAAATGTGGGACAACTGGAGATCCCTGGGTACCTGGGGATATACAAAAATAAGAACTGAAATGGTTGATCCTGGAAATTTCAAAGTAGGTGGCTCCAGCAAAAATTCTCTCAGAAGTACTTCTAGTGACAGTGCTAATGACAACCTAAATCATGGCTGAGTTCTGCTAGAATAGAGTGGGCTGCAATGAATAAAATGAATGAATTAAAAGTTATAAGATTCTCAAATATATGTTCCCATTCCCCTGTAAGAAAGGTTTACTCTCTGTATTTTCAAGTAAAACTTTCTTTTCAATAACAACCAAAAGTATGCTTCAAAGGTTGCTAGAGGAGATTAGTGGATGGCCCAGATCAGAGACAGGGGACAATATGGCAATGCCTCCAGGATAAAATGTCAGAATGGCACCATACAGGTGGAGACTGGTCACACACTGCTCCCGATTCCTCCTCAGCCCTCTGAAATCTGACTTCAACATCCAAAGAATTTTAAGGCTGCTCTCATTACAAAAAGAAATCACTATCTTTTTTTAAAATCCATACATCTATTATCAATCTTCATTTGGGTTGAACTCGCAGCAGCTTTTAAATAAAAGTATTTTTCCAAAAATAAACAAAACAATATTCAACTACATAACATCCAAGAGAGTAAAATACTTAGGAATAAAATTAATAAAAGAAATGCAAGACTTGTAAAATGAAAACTGTGAAATATTGTTCAAAAATTTTTTAAAGTCCTAAATAAATGGAAAGATATCCCATGTTCATAAATTGGAAGGCTTAATGTTAAGATGACAATATTCCCCAAATCCCATCTGCTTATGTGGGGGCGGGGGGTGGGGGAGGGGGTAGAAATTGACAAACTGATCCTAAAAGCAATAATAATCAAAACAGTGTTGTAGGGACATAAGGATAGACATATAGATGGATGAAGTAGAATTGAGAATCCAGAAATAAACTGACATTTATAGTCAATTGATTTTCCAAAAGAATCAATTAACTATAGAGAATTTGATAGGGGGAAAATAGTATTTTCAACAAATGGTGTTGGGACAATTGGATACCCATATGTAAAAGTGAATTCCTACCTCACACTATATACAAAAACTAACTCAAAACACATCAAAGACCTAAATGTAAGTGCTAAAAGGATAAGACTCTTAGAAGAAAATATAGGAGTGAATATCTGTGACTCTGGATTATGCAATGGTTTGTTAGATATGGCATCAAAAGCTCAAGCAACAAAAAAATAAATAAATTGGACTTCTTAAAAATTGAAGCTTTTGTGCTTCAAAGGACACCATGAAGAAAGTAAATAGAAAACCCACAAAACAGAAAAAATTCTTGCAAATCATGTATCTGATAAAGGTCCAGGATATAGAACAAATAGAGAACACTTATAATTCAACAATAAAAAGAGAAATAACCCAATGTAAAAATGGGCAAAGTATTTGAATAGATATTTCTTCAAAGAAGATTAAAAAAAATGCTCAACATGGTGAGCCATTAAGGAAATGCAGATCACACCACAATGATAAATCCATTTGATATTGATGCTTAGAATATTCTTTTTGGGTGGCACAGAAGTAATGACATAGATTCAATTACTTTAATTGGTTCTTTTTAAAAATATATATATTTTATTGATTTTTTTACAGAGAGGAAGGGAGAGGGATAGAGAGCTAGAAACATCGATGAGAAACATCGATCAGCTGCCTCCTGCTCACCCCCTACTGGGGAATGTGCCCGCAACCAAAGTACATGCCCTTGGCTGGAATCAAACCTGGGACCCTTCAGTCCGCAGGCCGACGCTCTACCCACTGAGCCAAACCGGTTTTGGCTTTAATTGGTTCTTTAGTAATAATGAAAATGATGTAACATCTTAGTTGTGTTTAAGAAACACTCTATAGAAAATACCTGGAAAAATTATGGTAATGAAACAAAATATAAGTATTAGAAACTTTGCAATCTAAAGGAAATGGTCTAGTTGTCAGGAACTGGCAGGAGAGGTAGAAGGAAGTACAGGAGTACTACCTACCTTATCTTCATATACTAAAGGAGTTAAGAGATGTAAATTTCATGGCACACAATCTAGAAGTTTATTATTTAAATAATTAAAGTAGCCAATAGAGGCATGAAAAAATTATCAAAATCTGGGAAGAAAGGAGACAGAAAATTGACAGCATAAGTGGGCTAATGCCTCCTTTTTCATAGTAATGAGTTCACTAATGCTGCCTAAACATGATAAATCAAGAAACAGAGGTATAAGCATGACAGTTATACAGATAGAAGGAAACCACACTAAGAACTAAAATAGAAATGGTTGGCCCTGGCCGGGTAGCTCAGTTGGTTAGAGTGTTGTCCTGACAAACCAAGGTTGTGGGTTCAATCCCTGGTCAGGGCACATATGAGAATCAACCAACGTATGCATAAATAAATGGAACAACAAGTCAATCTCTCTCTTTCTCATCAATTTAAAAAAGAAAGAAATGTTAAAAGTGGTTGCCTTTAGGGAATTAACTGAGTGAGTGAGAATGAAGAGATTTTATCATTTAATGCTTTTCTGAAAGATCTGAATTTTTAATAAATGTATTTGATAATAAAAAGAAATATAAAGACCAAGTAAGCAGCAAGACTAAAAAGAACACCCATTTAATTTATAGAGAGCTGCTGTTCAACATGTCAGTGGACAGCCTTGCCAATCTTGTTGCAGGGGAAAGTAACATTAGCGTGTCCAAGGCATATGGACACCCCTGGAAAAAGTGACAGACCAGAATACCTTAGGTTAAAATATCTTGGTACTTTATGAATATGAGATAGGCATGTGCCTATGTGGAAAATCCTGGAAGTATGCAGTGACTAAATACTGAAATATACTTAGCGTCACTCCTGACCACCTTACATTCCATGCTGTGTCAAATATTCTCATGTAAAGTTGTCTACCTTGAGTAAGTTTCAGCAATGCTGACAGGAGTATTAGTGGAAGAATATGGGGTAAAAGTGCTTTTCTCAGTTAATTTCTGAGAAATCTGGCTACCTGACCAACAGGAACATCATACAGTACCCAGTTCCAGGATTTACCGACAAAAAAAGTTGAACACTTCTTACCTAGAGAAACCAGAATCTCATAATTGGTTCTCATCACACGCTTGTAAAGCTCCTTCTGCCAGGCCTCTAGATCCTGCCATTCTTGCTCCGAGAAGTAAATGGCAATATCCTCAAAAGTCAGAGGTACCTGAAAGTACATACATAATACACGTACAATCATTATTGTTTAAAGTATTACATAGGTCCACCTTAAAAAAAAACTTTAAGTTTTAGAGAGAGAAAATAGGAGGGAAAGAGGAAAAAAACCCTAAATTGATTTGTTGTTCCACTTATTTATGCATTCATTGGTTGCTTTGTGTATGTGCCCTGACCCGAGATCCAACCAGCAACTTTGGCACGTAGGTAGGATGTTCTAACCGAGGACCGGCCAGAGTTCCTATCTTTTTTAACATCTCACTGACAAACTTTTTTTTTTTTTTTTTTTTTATGTTACTGATTTGAGCCAGCGGACGTGGTGCAGTGGTTGAACATCAACCTATGAACCAGGTCTCGGTTCGATTCCTGGTAAGGGCACATGCCCACAGGCTGGATTCCCAGTGTGGGATATGCAGGAGGCAGCTGATCAATGATTCTCTCTTATTGTTTTTATTTCTCTCTCCCTCTCATTTACTGAAATCCATTTTTTAAGTTATTGATTTGAGAGAAAGGGAGAGAGAAACATTCATTGCCCCACTCACTCAAGCACTCACTGGTTGATTGTCGCATGTGCCCTGACCGGGGACAGCCCTGGCATACTGGGCAACACTCCAGTCAACTAAGCCACCTGGCTAGGGCCACCACTGACACTTTCTGAGCGTTGTGTGCCTAACACCGTTTCTCCATTAAGCTGTGGTTTTTATTGCATGATTTTGCCTGGCACTGTGATTTTTTGAAATGCGTATGATGTATTATAGCAGAACTGAACGTTACTTGTGTTAAATATACTTATCCTCTTCTCTATAGTAATTTCCTTGCTTTTAAATATATTTTTATTGATTTCAGAGAGGATGGGAGAGGAAGGGAAACACCAATGATGAGAGAGAATCATTAGTTAGCTGCCTCCCACACACCCCACACTGGGGATCAAGCCCACAACTGGGTTTGTGCTCAGGTTGGGGATTGAACTGTGATCTGGTTCATATGTAGATGCTCAACCACTGAGCAACATCAGCTGGGCAAACTCCTTACTTTTAAAAAAGTGTTTTTCAAAAATGTTCAAAAAAGCCTTTATTGTTTATTACTTTAATTTTCAGTTTACAAGATCCAAAAAAAATCAGACTATAATAAGCATCCTTGTATTTACCATTGACCTAACAAATTTAACATTTTTTCCTAAAATTTCCTTTTAATAAAACAGAATATGATAGATAAACCTCAAGTCTTCTTGGTCTACTCTTCAATCTTGTTCTTACATTCAGTCTTATTCTCCTCCTCTTGGAGACGTAAACAGTATAATGAATGTGGTAACTTTTCATGTTTTTAACTTTTTTTTATTATTTAAAGTGTTACATATATTAGTACATATATCCCCCCATTGACCTTCCCCCAGCCTCCCCTATCCCGTTGTATGCCCTCATCCCACCCCCACCCCCACCCCCAGTGTCTGTGTCCATTGGTTGTGCTTACATGCATGCATACAAGTCCTTTGGTTGATCTCTTCCCCCGTCCCCAACACTCCCCAGCCTTCCCGCTGTAATTTGACAGTCTGTTCAGTGCTTTACTACCTCTGTATCTATCTTTTTGTTCATCAGGTTATAGTGTTCTTTATTTTCCATAAATGAGTGAGATCATGTTCATGTTTTTAACTTTTAATACACACATCTATGAATAATATATACTATTGCTTTGTCTTTTATGCAAAAATGCTTTATTATACTGCAACTTGCATTTTTCATTCAACATTTTGAGATCTGTCCATATTGCTAGAGAACTAATTTATTGTAATTTTGTACAGTTTCATTGGCTGAATTTCACAATTTTTAATCCATTTTCAGTTCTGTGAATTACCTATTCATATCCTTTGCCTATATTTTTACTGGGCCACCTGTCCTTTCATTTGGAAGACTTCTTTATATGCTTTGTACATTGATTGTTGACTACATGAGGTCACAAATGCTTTCTCCTAGTGTGTCTACATCTTTAAATTTTATTTATGCTGTCTTATACTATACATAAATTTTTTATTATGATGTAAATATATCTATCTTTTCTTAGGTTATTTTGTTTACTGTGTTTTAGGAAACCTTTTTTTACACTAAGGCTACAAAGATATTCTACATTTTCTTCCAAAAGGTTGATGTTTCATTTTGCGTTTAATTTTTTTTTAACCTCAGCCAAGAAATGAGGGTATTTTTTCCATTGATTTTTAGAGAGTGGAAGGGAAGAAGAAGGGGGAGAGACAGAGAAACATCAGTCTGAATGAGTGAGAGAGACATTCATTGGTTGCTTCCCGCATGCACTCCGAGATCTGAGGATCAAACCTGCAACCCAGGTATGTGCCTTCGACTAAATTGAACCTGCAACTCTCCAGTAAGCAGGCTCACGCTCTAACCACTGAGGAAGCCAGCCAGGGCTTGTGTTTAGATTTTTAACTCAGATGGAATGAACATAATTTCTTAATGGTATACGATAGTGATTACCTCAATGTTTTGGTTTCCCCCGCAAATGGAAAGTCAATTGTCACAAATACTGCTTTTCAAGAGCTGTGTATTTGAGTCCTAGGGCTGCTGTAATAAAGTACCACAAAATGCATGGCTTAAAACGAGGAAAACGTGTCCTCTCACAATTCTGGTGGCTAGTCTGAAAACAGAGTGTTAGCAGGGCTGAGCTCTCTCTGAAGGCTCTAAGGGAGACTCTATTCCATGCCTTTCCCTCAGTGCCTGGTGGTGGCTGTCCATCCTTGGTGTAGCTTGGCTTAAAGCTGCCAATCTTTGCTGTCACATAGCCTTTTCCTTTTGTGTATCCACGTTTCTGTGTCTCTTCTTCTAAAGTCATAATGGATTAAGAACCCATCCTACTGCAGAATGATCTCATCTTAACCAATTACATCTGCAACAACCCTCCTTCTAAGTAAGGTCGCAATCTGAGGTTCCAGGAAGGACTTGACTTTGGAGAGAGATTCAATCTGGTACAGGCTGCTTCAGGGTGCTCTTTTGGTTTCCACGGCTCTGTGTATCTCTCCACACAACAGAACTGTATCAATTCTACAGATTTATAGTAAGTCTTATTATTTTCTGGGGCAATTTCTTCTTCTTTGCTCTTTTCTCTCTCTTTAGAATCACATTATTGATCTTTATTTTTCCAAATGAAATTTATAATTTATCTAAATTCATAAAAATCTTACTGCCATTTGATAAAACTGCAGTAAATTTATACATTAACTTGGAAGAAAAGTATCTTTTCTTCTATAGGCACGGTATACCTCCCCTTTATCATTTCCTCTATAAATGTACTGCATATCCTTTCTATATTTAGTCCAAGGAATTATGTCTTTTGTGGAGATTGTTAACAATATTTTAAAATTAATGATCTCATTAATTCGTTTAGGATTCAGCAAAAACGCTCAATATTAAAGTTTATATATATAAAAAAAACATAATAAAATGGCCACTCTCTCTAAACCTCAGTTTCAACACAACACTAATGAAATAATATGTACTCCAGGTTTTTATATCCTCTTCTGTTCCTTCCAATGTATCATCACCATCCTTCCTTCTTACACTCAACACCAACTTGAACGTTAGCGGCTGAATTCTGACATTTAAGCCCCTGCCAAACACCACTGCAACCAGGCAGAACCATAAATCTTTGACACTTGTTCTGAATTCAGCAACTAAAGCTGGTTAAACTGTAACTCGGCCCCAGACCTCCCTCCGTCCTTTTCCTTGTCCGCCACGCGTGTTCGGGCGCCCCGGCGCAGGCGCGGCCCGCTCCCGGCTCTGCCTGTCCACGCTCGGCTTCGTTTAGGTGTCTGTCCACGGAGAGCCCCCCGAGCGGCGATCACCGGACCCTACACCCCAAGCCTAGCGTGGCCCAAATGCGCCCCACCTGTCCGCCCGCCGGCCGGCCCGACTGGAAACAAAAGACCCGACCCGTTTCTGGGTGTCCGCACGAGGGACCCCTCTTACCGGAGCCCTCTCGGCCATGGCCTTTCGCTGCTCCGCCCTGCCCCAGGGCCAGACGCCTCGCACTCCGCCCCGCCCAGCAGGCCCAGCCCCGGCGCGGTGCACGCTGGGACTTGCGGCCGGCCGACGCCCGCTCCCCACACCTCCCCCTGCTGCCGGGAGGAGCGAACGCCGCCTGCAGGAGCCGCCGGAGTTGCCCGTACTTGCGGAGGGGCACAGCCTGGCTGCCCAGGGTAGGCACCACCTGTCGGGGACCGACCCTGGACCTCTTGGGGGCTCAAGGGTGACAGACAAAGCCCATTGCGAACTGAAAAAGCTGGAGAGGGACGAAGACAGAGGTGTATATGCAGTCAAGTGGAAATGGATGGAGAGGAGACAGGGATGGGATCACGTCTGGTTCCTCCCCCAAACCGACCCCAGCCACCTGCGGGGTGACCCCAGGAATCAGATTGCTAGGGAGGTCAATTAAGGGGCATTAACAAGCAGGTCCCCGTGTGGATAACTGGGAGTCCATCCTAAGGGAGACTCTTTAAAATATATATATTATTGTCGATAGTATTACAGATGTCTCTCATTTTCTCCCTTTTTGCCTTGCTCCACCCGATGGGGGGGGGGGGAGCTCTTGAGTAGGGGCAAGGATGCTCAGTGGTTATTCTCAGAAGTCATGCAGAGATGGCATCGCGGACCCTATAGACTTAAATTAGGAACGAGTTACAGTCCAAGTAATAGTCTTATAATGTAAATATGAAATGGATCTCAAATTTACTCTGCCTTTTACTCTAAACAGTCAGTGTGGTTGAACGGCTTGGGTTTATAGAATTGCTATTCCTACCATAAAGGTTTTCTTTTTAAAAATTACATATATATAATTTAACAATAAAAATTTAAAAATAAAAGCTGATTATAATTCTGGTACTCTAATGTAAATGCTCTATTTTTTCATGAAACTTCCAGTCACTGTTACAAGAACAGTTTTCCTTCCTACAGTCTCTCCACTCACTAGATCAAATGTTCTGCAACTTTAGTTGTACAAGATCATCTGGGAAGATCGTCATTCACTACCTCTGAGGAGGGTCCCAATGGTCTGCATTTTTAATGCGTATCCCAGGCCAGGCAGAATTGTCCTGAAGTACATGGACAAGAAGCCAGTCAGCACCAACAGCCAGCTCACACACCCAGGCACTAGAGGAAAGGGTCTTTTCCTTTGCACAAAGGCACCATGCACTCACCAAGAGGCTATACCGACAGGAACATACCAGCCAGAGGTGGCACCTCTCCTTTCTGTTTAGACACTATGATTGGTGGAGCGCTCTTAATCCCAGCTGATTAGCTCAGGTAATCCAGGACCACATGTTGTGCTACAAAGAACACTTATTTAGGCCCTGAAGATCTCTAAGGAAGGAAATCTACGTATTTCTATCAGAATAATGTTAAAGATGGACAGTCCAAAGGACAGATGAAGGTTTGCTAGAACAAAGTGGAAAACTGCCTTGTGATAGACCACAGAACAAAAAATGGAGTGGTTATGGACTGACAATATTTCTTCCTTTGGTACTTACCTCACAGATCTTAACGTTAAGTATATTTCTTGAAGAATTGATACACACTGTTGGGAATGCAGAGAGGTTAGATATGTAACACTGCTTGCTACTCACAGTGGTGGGTTTTTAGGTGATTTAAATTAACACAGAAGAATATAACACTTATGTGGCCAACATTTTAACAAATGTGACAGTAAATTACATTTATTTTGAGCAATATAGAGAAATTCCCACAAGACACAGATGTCCTCTCACCATTTGAGAGAAAATGAAACTCACTGTGTGAGAAAACAGAAAACCTCAGTTAAATAAGACAGCCCAGTAATGGAAAGCACACTGAGGCATTTTGGGGGAAACAATTCCATCTGTAACATTTCTTCACTCAGGCTGTGGTTTCAGAATTGAATGAAGGAATTACCATGCTTTTGGGTGACACAACAGTGGATGAAATAGCAGAACAGAATAAAATGTTCCTTCCATGATTGGCAGGCCTTGCCTGTGACGATTACAGAGGAGAGATGCCTATCTTATGCCTGAATTACTTGGAACCTTTGTCAAGGAGGCGCCACACCAGGTCTTCTATGCATCTGGCCCATGTGTCTGAAGCCAGTGTTCTTCAAATTCTTTATCCTGACTCAGCCAGAGCCAACAGAGTTCACTGTCAGTGTGGCTTGACCTAGATACTAATGGGCTTTTCCCTGGCATGCATTGCAGCAATATGGGTGTTGAGTGCCCCCAGGTATGTAAACCTCCTTCCACACTCATCACAAGAAAAAGGCCTCTCCCCTCTGTGATGGTGCAGATAGACCTTTAAACTTCTCTTCTGGAGGAAGCCTTTGCCGCATTCGGGACATCTGAAGGGCTTCTGTCCACTGTGCGTGTACAAACGGACCTTCAAACTTCCCCGAACGCAGTAGCTCTTGTCACACTCTGGACACTGGAAGGGCTTCTCATCACTGTGAACTCGAATGTGTTCTGTGAGCCTGTACTGCTGAGTGAGACTTTTGCTACACGTAACACAAGAGAATGGTGTTTAGTCACTGTGTTGGAGCAGGTGGCTTTTCAAATGTCCTGAGACGGAAACTCTTTTGCACTCAGGACACTGGAAGGGCTTCTCCCCACTGTGGATTCTTGTGTGCTCAGTGAGCTGAGACTGCTGAGTAAAGGCCTTACTAGACTCGCTACACGTGAAGGACTTCTCACCCTGTGCATCCGCTGGTGGAACTTCATAGAGGCTTTCCAGAAGAAGCTCTTGCCACACTCAGGACACTGGAAAGGAACCTCCTCACTGTGAAGCAAGCCGCTTGTGCTCAGTGAGGTGTGAGTGTTGGCGGAAGCTCTGGCTGCACTCAGCACAGGAGAATGGCTTTTCCTTGGTGTGGACCTTGAGGTGTTCTGTAAGCCTTGACTGCTGAGGAAAGGTCTTTTTGCACTCGGCACAAGAGAATTCCTTTTGCTTGATGAGGACTCGGTTGTGGCAAGTGAGTTTGGAGGGCTGGGTAAACCTCTTGCCACACTGTGCACAGGAAAATGGCTTCTCCTTGCTATGGAGACGCTGGTGGGCCTTCATGGCGTTCTTCCAGGAGAAAGCCCTCCCACACTCCGGACACGGGAAGGGCTTCTCCCTGCTATGCTGAAACAGATGGGCTTTTAGGCTTCTCTTTAGGCGGAAAGCTTTCTTACACTCAGAACACTTGAAGGGCTTCTCTCCAGTATGAACTCTGACATGCTCAGTGAGCCTAGCCTGGTGGGCAAATTTCCTATCACATTGATCACAGGAAAATGGCTTCTCCCTACTATGTACCATCTGGTAAGCCTTCACAGCAGCCTTCTGGGAAAAGCTCCGGTTGCATTCTAGACAATGGAAGGGCTTCTCCCCACTGAGCAGGTGAAGATGGGTCTTCAAACTTTTCTGCAGGCGGAAGCTTTGGTCACACTGTGGACACTGGAAAGCATTCTACCCAGTGTGCACCCTGACGTGCTCAGTGAGCTTGGATTGCTGGGTGAAACCCTTGCCACACACCTGGCAGGAAAATGGTCTCTGACCTTTGTGCAAACACTGATGCTTCTTCAAAGTGGCTTTACACCGGAAGGTCCTCTCACATTTGGGGCACTGGAAGGGCTGCTGCTCCGTGTGAATGACCTGGTGCACAATCAGGCTGCACTTCGTGTGGTAGCTCTTCTCACACTCACCACATTGGAAACGCTTCCTTACACAGGACCATCTGGCTCGACCAGAGGTCAAAGCTCCTTCTGCTCTTGTCCTTTGGATATTTAGAGGGCTGGCTCTTGGAATGGTTCCTTCTGTGCTTTACCAAGTCTCTTTTTGTGGAAGACCTTCCTGCAGACAAAGTAGGAATAAAAGCTCAGCCCTGGTGAAACTTCCAGGTGACCTGGGGGACCCATCGTCTTATGCCATGGATCATTCTCGTTCTGATTAGATGCTGTGATGTTGATGTTTTTATGCAGAATCTCTATTTCTTGGAGATCTTGTAAGGCTGCTCTTTGATCTGATAAAAGCTTATTTTCCTCACCTGGTAAGGTAGCACAGGAGCCCTCCTTTTGCAAACTATTTAAATGGCACTCCTCCTCTTTCACCCTGAGAATTCCTCGGTCACCTGGAGAGAAAAGGGAAGACCCAGCCTCATCAGTGATGTGCCTGCACTATGGTGCAGTTCAAGGACCACCTTCACATCACCAACAACGTGGGAAAGGGAACCGCCCCCCCATCCCATTCTGAATCTCCCTGCCACAGGTAAATTATATTTCAGTTTAACTTTGATATGCAAATCCTTTCATGATAGGTTAAGAAATGGCTTAGCATGAAAAAAATGGTAGGCAAATTTATCCTGTGACTCTGTGGATGAACCTCAGAGGGTGAACAGAACTTGAAAGAAAGTAAAATGAGTTTCTCTGAGAATCTAACTGTTCCATTATAATATTTCCTTAAAACTGTGAAATAAAAACCAAAATAGGAAGGCTTCAGGTCATATTTTTTCTCTTCATTTAGAAACACTATACATTTACTGTGATAAAATCCTGCTTACTACTGATGGACACACAAGCAGTAAAAGAATTTAAGGGCAGGAACCTAGGTTTTAAGTATTTGCATGAGGAACCTCCATACTGTTTTCATAGAGGCTGCACCAATTTACATTTCCACCAGCAGTATGCAGGTGTTCCTTTTTCTCCACATCCCCTTGAACACAGTATGGAGGTTCCTAAAAACAAAACAAAAAAACAACCAAAAAACAGAACCACCATATGTCAGGTCATAGTCCTCCTTTCTTCTACCACAGATTTCAGGAAAAGTTTTTTGGAAGAAATGCTACTAGGGACTATGTTTCTTAATGATGTCAAAATGGCAACTGACTTAATTCACAAAGGACACTGAAGAAATAGTTCCCTTTCCCACGAAACTCTGAATTATAAGATATTGATATAAGCATAGTCACTAATGTTCCCAAAATAAAAGCCATGATGATAGGAAACAGAGGGAGCTGAGCTAGCATCTTATAGTCACCCACTACATCTGGAGAGGACAATTCTGGACACTCACCTCAGCTGCTATTTCAGACTGCTTTTTCTTCCACGTCCTACTGAACTGGGTCACAGGGCTCTCCTTCTTAAACCCCTTAATCTGGAGGAAACCTCACCTATCTGGAAGGGTGGGCCTTCTCCCAGAGAAGAACTCTGATTACCCTCTGTGGTCAGCTTCACAACAACAGGTTGTTTCGAACTAGATGATGTCATTTTGTGAGTCAGCACCCCACCACTTTGGCCTGGATCACAACGAAAGTTTACTTCCCTTGAACCCTCTTTCTCATCACTCACTAATTAGCCCAGGCAGAGGAGCAGTTGTGACTTTGAGTGAGTACCACCTACTATAAAGGAAATATATATATATATATATATATATATTTTTTTTTTAGGAAGAGCCACCAAAGTTGTCCATTCTTTGGTACTCAAAAACCTTTCCAGGCTCCTCCCTTTCTATAGGATGAAGTCAAACTCTCCCTTGGCATTCCTGGCCTCAGATAATCTGACACCAATTTATGTTACCCCCACTCCCATCTCCTACTATGTCCCAAGAAAAACATTCAGCTATATGCAATATCTTCCATTTTTCTAAATAAAGCAGGCTTGCTCCCCCCTGAGCTTCAGCTCATGGATCACACCCTTGAATCTCCTCTGCCTAACCAAACCGGCCGTTCTATGCTATCTGAACCCGAGTTCCTTTAGAAGTGCTCCTAGGACACTGCTCTCTCCTCTAAATCCTGAGAGCACTTACTATCATGGCCACTTATTATTTTATTAAATTGTATGCAGTCTTATTTTAGAGATGATTATAACTTAACTGCCATGTCAATAGGTCACTAAGACAATAAACTCTTAAAGAGAAAGGACTATTTATAGGATATATAACCCGCTGCCTGGCCTAAGTTATACCTCACACAATATAACTTAGTAACAATTAATAACTTAGTAACAATTTGGTAGGTACTCAATACAGGTTAGAAAAATTAATGAATAGATGGCAATGGAAGGAAGCCCTTGGGAATTCTGTATCCCCTTGATGGAGCTCGCACACCTTCCCTGGGTTCAAATCCCCTCTTCTTCTTGGGAGTCCTTTCACTCCCAGGGACTTAGGAGACCTCCATTTAGTAAAGCATTGACATACTTCAGGGGTGGGGAATGTCCAGCCCACGGGCCGTGTAAGGCCTGTAAAATCATTTGGTCTGGGGTAAGTTAATTAAATGTTGGACCAAATATAGCAGGCTAATTTTTAAGTAGATAATTTTGTATGGCCTGAGAATGACATTATAAATATATAAATGGCCTTTGGCAGAAAAAAGTTTCCCCACCCGTGACATACTCTAAAAAATGGCATACTCTCTTAACTATTTCAAGTGTTAAGATGTTTTGAATGCTTTCCTTATGATACACAGAATTAAAAAAATAATCCTTCAAAAGAGATTTTTAAAACCCCCTGAATTCTAAAAATTCCCCCCTAGCCCCTTCCTTCCTTCCACTCTATCAATCAATGGAAAAAAATATCCGTGGGTGAGGATTAACAAAAAGTAATAATAAAAATATATAAAACAAATCTATACAATGAAACAAAAATACTGTTCACAATTGGAAGGTGGGTTTCATTCATTTCTCTATCTGCAAATGGGCACGATGGTATGATGGGGAAGATGGATTTTCCTCAGAACTAGACAGTGGAGCCTTTACTTGCTCTGTCACAGGCAATTCTCATAATTTTTAAAAAATGAAATAAACATAAGTTCCCTCTTTATAAAAGTAATACATTCTCATACAGGGTGTGGCAAAAGTAGGTTTACAGTCATGACTACACAAAACAGTTTATTCTTGTATTATTTATTACTAGTGCCCTGGTGCACAGATTTGTGCACATTAAAAGGAAATTAATCAGAAGGTGGCCAGCAAGTCGGGACTGGGCAAGACGAGCCAGATAGGCCCTGGAGCCAACCTTCCCAAGTCCCTCCCAGGCTGGCCTCACCTAGGGCAGTGCTGCAGCTGGAAGGCATCTGCGGAGTGAGCGGGGTCCCTCCGGTAGGTGGGATTCCTCGGCCTGGCCTGTGGGATTCCTTGGCCTGGCCTGTGGGGATCAGGCCAAAACTGGCTCTCCAACGTCCCCCGAGGGGTCCCGGGTTGCAAGAGGGCGGTTCTCAGGTGATGCACCCCGGAATCAGGCTCACTCTTCTCTGGTTCCGGGGTGTACTACCTGAGAACCACTGCTGCCAAGTCACCGCAGCTCAGCAGCTCCTTCATTGAATGTCTGCCCCCGGTGGTCAGTGTGCATCACAGCTACCAGTCAGTTGATCACTTAACCTTTTATATATATAGACATAGATTGTACTATTTTCCATAGGAACAACTTTTGCCCCATCTTGTATATGCTACTCACTTTAGTAAAAAAAAAAACATTCTCCATAAACACTGTATCTTGCTCTCTATCCAAAAAGATTCAGGAAACAAGGCCAGGAAAATTAAATGAATCATGACCCTAAATCCACCACACTCACCCAAACATAGTGACTTTCTAGTATTCTTCAAGTCCAACTGCTCATCAGTAGAAGGGCTAAGTGTCACTCCTGTTTTCTCTAAGCATTCCTGATCTCTGAGTAATAGCATTCTCCCTTGTTCCATCCAGGTGATCAAATCTGGCTTGGAAAAAACACACCCTGCAAAGAGAGTCCATACAGACTCAGTCTGAGTTTCCTAAGTATTAGACTGAAAACAATTTTCACAGTTGACTTTGATTCCTGGAGACATGAGAGCAAAATTAGGTCAAAAAAATGGAAACCTTGATGTAAAGTACAGCAAAGGGAATAGAATCAATAATATTGTAATAACACCCTAGCTGGTTTGGCTCAGTGGATAGAGCGTCAGCCTGCGGACCGAAGGATCCCAGTTCGATTCCAGTCAAGGACATGCACCTCGGCTGCAGACTCTTCCCTGGCCCAGGCCCTGGTTGGGGCTCCTGCAGGAGGCAAACAATCGATGTGTTACTCTCACGTCAATATTTCTCTCTGTCTTTCCCTCTCTCTCCATGCTCTCCAAAAATCAATGAAAAAATATTCTCAGGTAAGAATTAAATATATATATATTATAATAACTATGCATGGTGTCAGACTTACTGGGGTGATCACTTTGTAAGTTATATAATGTCTAATCACTATGCTGCATATCTGAAACTAATATTGTCTGTCAACTGTAACTAAAAAATAAAAATTTTGAAAGTTGATTAAAAGAGACAAATAACTAAAAAAAGGAAATTCTTGAAATTACATGAATGACAATAGAATACAGTCTAACCAAGATATTTAAATTAAATATTCTGCAATATTTTACGAAACTAAAGGAAACAGAGAAGTTAGGGCTGATAAGTCTTGAAAAGGCTGACAGGTTCAGGGAAAAAGTATTAAAAAGTGATTATTCTGAGAACAATATGAGTAGATAAAAAGCAAAATCACAGGGGTCAAGGAGGGAACCCAGATCTCTAAAATTTTCCCATTAGAGGAGAAACCAAGATGGCGGCATAGGTAAACACCTGAAATTGCTGCCTCACACAACCACTTCAAAACTACAACTAAAAGACAAAATGGACATCATCCAAAACCACAGGAAGGCTGGCTGAATGGAAATTCTACAACTAGAGGGGAAGAGAAAAGCACACTGAGACTCAGAGGAGGTATGGAAGTAAAGTGCGGAGGTACAGAGGCGCACGCATGCGGAAAGGGCTTGCAACTGAGTACGCGGCGGTCTTTTTCAATCGGGAGGGAGACACAAGCTCCCGACTGCCCTGAACTCCAGTTCCAAGCAAGACTTTGGGGACCCAGACTCATATGGGGAGAAACTGGACTGTCTGGCAACGGGCTGAACTCGAGGGTGGCTTTCTCTCAGAGGTGCTTGCAGCAATTACCGAGGGATACTGAGACCCGGGCCTCTTAGGGCAGGGCCAATGGTCAGCCATTGCTGTTTGCTCCACCCTGAGACCCCACCCCACCCCAGCTGTGCGTGCAGTTTTTTGCATGTGAATGGCCTGGTCCTTTGAAATCTAAAATTACCTAACAAACTGCAGCTGAGTCAGAGAGACCCAGAACATCCAAAAGAAGGCCCAAGGCCCCACAGCAGCTTGCATTGCTTCACAGCTGGGCCTCATCTGGGCACCTCCAAACCCCAAACAAAGAAGAGGAATCTGAAGATCTCTCTGTAGCTCCTGCTGGGTGGCCTCAGGCAGAGGCTAAATTAGCACCTCCTTGGAGATCCAAGAGCCAGTGTACCCAGGGGTCAGAGTGGGACCATCCAGATTACAGCTCCTCAGATCCATAAGGGACACACTCAGGGGGCAGACTCAGTGAGCACTAAAGCCCCACTGAAGCAAGTCTTGCCTCATAAGGGTGTCTCCAGCACAGAAGTTCTTCCATCGTAGACACAGCTGATCCTCACAGCCAATTGGCCTGGAAGTCAATTCCTCCCAGATACCAACAACAATCAAGGCTTAACTACAACAAGACTGTGCACACAGCCCACAAAGGGGTGCACCAAGAGTGTCCACCTCAGGTATCTGGGGAGGCTGAGCCACTGGGCCCTATAGGACACCTAGCACACAAAGCCACTCTGTCAACACAAGGAAGCAGCCAAAATGTGGAGACAAAGAAACAGGTCACAAAGAAAGAAATTGAGGAAAGTATACTAATGGATATAGAGTTCAAAACCATGGTTAAAAGGTTTTTCAAGAATTTTCTAGAAACCGCTGATAAATTACTGAGACCCTCAAGGATATGAAAAAGGACCAACTAGAAATTAAGCATTCACTGACTGAAATAAAGAATAATATACAGAGATCCAACAGCAGACTAGAGGATCGCAAGAATCAAGTCAAAGATTTGAAATACAAAGAAGCAAAAAACACCCAACCAGAAAAGCAAAAAGAATACAAAAATATGAATACAGTGTAAGGAGCCTCTGGGACAACCTCAAGCATACCAACATCAGAATTATAGGGGTGCCAGAAAAAGAAAGAGAGCAAGATATTGAAAACCTATTTGAAGAAATAATTATAGAAAACTTCCCCTATCTGGTGAAAGAAATAGACTTACAAGTCCAGGAAGCGAACTCCAAACAAAAAGAATCCAAAGAGGACCACACCAAGACACATCATAATTAAAATGCCAAGAGCAAAAGACAAAGAGAGAATATTAACAGCAGCAAGAGAAAAACAGTTAATTACCTACAAGGGAGTACTCATACGATTGTCAGCTGATTTCTCAACAGAAACTATGCAGGCCAGACGGGAGTGGCAAGAAATATTCAAAGTGATGAATAGCAAGAACCGACAACCAAGATTACTCTACCCAGCAAAGCTATCATTCAGAATTGAAGGTCAGATAAAGAGCTTCACAGGTAAGAAAAAGCTAAAAGAGTTCATCACCGCCAAACCAGTATTATATGAAATGCTGAAAGATATTCTTTAAGAAGAGGAAGAAGAAAAAAAAGGTAAAGATAAAAATTATGAACAACAAATCCATATCTATCAACAAGTGAATCTAAAAATCAAGTGAATAAAAAATCTGATGAACAGAATAAACTAGTGAATATAATAGAATCAGGGGCATAGAAATGGAGTGGACTGACAATTCTCAGGGGGAAAGAGGTGTGGGGGGGGTGCAGGAAGAGACTGGACAAAAATTGTACACCTATGGATGAGGACAGTGGCGGGGGGGAGGGGGTAAGGGCAGAGGGTGGGGTGGGAACCAGGTGGAGCTATGGGGGGAAAAAAGAGGAACAAATGTAATAATCTGAACAATGAAGATTTATTAAATTTTTTTAAAAAAAGGGAATGGACTGATGAATAAATATGTGATTAAGCAAACACAGTTAAATATTAGCATCTAGGTGGAACTCTTCATAAAATTTCTTTAACTTCTCTGTATGCTTAAATATTTCATAATAAAATGTTGAAAAATTAAAAAAACAAAACAAAAACAAACAAAAAAATTTTTCCCATTAAATTCTACACATCTTCCCTGCCCAGTGTATTCAATGTCTCAGCCCGTGCACAGAGTTTAAGGAAAGGGTATGTACCTGGGTTGCAGGTTCCTTCCGCAGCCCCTGTTGAGGCACATGCAAGAGGCAACCAGTCGAAGTGTTTCACATCAACGTTTCTATTTCATTTCTCCTCTACCTCCCTCCCTTCCACTTTCTCTAAAATTCAATGGGAAAATGTCCTAGATGATTAACAAAAATAAACTCTTCACATCCAAGGAAACTAACTACCGAAGTGCCAACATTAGTGATCAGAGAAGGAACTGGGATATGGTTAAGTGACAGCAAGTATGAGAGTAATGTGTCTAATGACATAAGCCTGAAGGAAGAAGGCTTCCTATAAAGCAGTGGAGTGAAGTTAGAAGACGCAGCAGATGCCACATAGTAGCTCAGCCCTGGGATCAGTGTTGCTCAGAGTGAACTGTGGACCACCAGCATACAGCAGAAGCACCTGAAGTGCTTGTTGAAAACATACATGCCTGGGCCTGGGCCTGCTGAATCCTGATCTTGGGGCTAGAAGCTAAACATCTTGTAAAGACAATCATTTGCAAATAACACCATCTGGTTTTCAAGTTTTAGGAAAATCAGACAGGATTTCCCAAGCCTACGGACACTAATTGTGATAATTCAAAACACCAATCAGCACAGGCCTCAGTTTCTCCTAACCTAATGGCATCAGTCTCCTGAGCTTGATCTCTAACTGTTGGGGTGTCCTGGAGCTCTAGCCCATCTACATATTCCCCCTAGATCAGGGGTGGGAAATATTTTTTCTGCCAAGGGTAATTTGCATATTTATAACATCACTCATGGGCCATACAAAATTATCAACTTAAAAATTAGCCTGCTATAAGGCTTAATCCCCAGTGTGGGGCATGCAGGAGGCAGCCGATCAATGATTCTCTCTCATCATTGATGTTTCTATCTCTCTCGCTCTCTCTTCCTCTCTGAAATCAATAAAAATATTTTTTTTAAATTAGCCTGCTATATTTGGTCAAAAACTTAATTAACTCACCCTAATGCCATGGCAAGCCCAGACCAAATGATTTCGAGGGTTTTATACAGTCTGTGGGCTGGAAGTTTCCACCCTTACCCTAGATCAGTGGTTCTCAACCTTTTTAATGCCGCGGCCCTTTAGTTTCTCATGTTGTGGTGACCCCCGACCATAAAATTATTTTCCTTGCTACTTCATAACTGTAATCTTGCTAATGTTAATGAATCGTAATGTAAATATCTGTGTTTTCCGATGGTTTTAGGCAACCCTGCTAGCGGTTCTCAACCTGTGGGTTGCGACCCACAGCTTGAGAACCACTGCTGTAGAGCCTAAGAGTATCAGAAAACACAGATATTTACATTTTGATTCATTAACAGTAGCAAGATTACAGTTATGAAGTAGCAAGGAAAATAATTTTATGGTTGGGGGTCACCACAACATGATAAACTGTATTAAAGGGCCACGGCATTAAAAAGGTTGAGAACCTCTGTCCTAGATGATCCCAAGTAGTTCCAAGGGTTGGAGTGGGAGATAAAGGATTCAGAGAATTAATGAGGCTGAGGGGCAAAGATTATCACTGGATAAAAAGGGACAAGTTAAAAATTCCCAGGCCATTATAGGAAGGAGACATTCTGAATATAACATGGTATCATATTCATCCAGCCAATAGCTAATAAAAGGACAGCCTATTAGTATTAGCTTGGTTCTCAGAAAGTGTTTCCTTACAAGCCCATCTTACCCAGGGAATCAAGGGTTTCATAATTGGTCTTCATCACTTGTTGATACACTTCCTTCTGCCACTTCTTCAGGAGCCCCCGCTCTTGCTTGGAAAAATATAAGGCCATGTAATCAAATGTCATGGTTACCTGAAAGCACAAACAGTACATAGTTTCATTTTAAAGCTACTTCGTTTTTCAATATCCATGTCTTTAAGAGACAGAAAGGAACTCTACTAAAGTAGTTGTCTCTTCCCCAGGAACCCCTGCCCCACCCCTGAAATGGTTTACCATATCAAGAAATGTAGAAAAGAAAAAAAAAAACCCACAACAAAAACAAAATGTGTTGGCTCAGTTTTCTTTCACAGCCTTCATTTTCATTGAACAAATCTTTGCTTTGGAAAAGTTGGATTATTTTTCCCGTTGCTCCTCCCTCCCTGCTCCCCTCCTCCCACAAAGAAGAGAACCCATAGATTTTAGGGAAGTTTGTGCATGTATCATCTGTATGGAACTTATTTGTTTTTTGTTTAAAATATATTTTTATTGGCCCTAACCGGTTTGGCTCAGTGGATAGAGCATCGGCCTGTGGACTGAAAGGTCCCAGGTTTGATTCCGGTCAAGGGCATATACCTTGGTTGCGGGCACATCCCCAGTAGGAGATGTGCAGGAGGCCATTGATTGATGTTTCTCTCTCATCGATGTTTCTAACTCTCTATCCCTCTCCCTTCCTATCTGTAAAAAATCAATAAAATATATTTTTTAAAAAATAAATAAATAATAAAATATATTTTTATTGATTTCAGAGAGGAAGAAGGAGAGATAGAAACATCAATGATGAGAGAGAATCATTGACTGGCTGCCTCCTGCACACCCTGACTGGGAATTGAGCCCACAACCCAAGCATGTTCCCTTCACTGGATTGAACTCAGGACCCTTCAGTCCACAGGACGATGCTCTGTCCACCGAGCCAAACTGGCTAGGGCTGGAACTTGTTTTGAAGAGAAGTATTTCCATTGTGGGTGTGTCTTGCTGTAAATATCTGTTCACACATTTTTGTGAATTCAATACTATGTACCATCCTATATAAAAGGCTAATATGCAAATAGACTAAAAGGCAGAACAACCGAACAACTGGTCGCTATGATGTGTGCTGACCACCAGGGGGCGCATGTGGAACATGGTGGGTGTTGGCAGCAGGCAGCAGAGTGCAGAACATGGTGGGTGTTGGCCACAGCGGGATGGTGCAGCAGGTGAGTGGAGGCGCCAGACCAAGATAGGGTGCTGGTCGCTGTCATCGGGGCAAGACTCTGGTGGTTACTGAAAATTCTTTGCTCCTATGCGCTGCAGTCCTGCCTGGCGCTTGCACCTGCTACTGGCGCCAGCCCTGCTCGCACCCACAGCCAGCCCTGGAGCTGCCACTTGCACCCACTGCTGGTGCCCAGCGCCAGTCCCAATCACTCGACACTGTCAGCAGGTGTGAGTGGTGGCTGCTGGCCCCAATTGCCCCTGAGGGTTTCTCCACCTCCCCATGTTCCTGAGGGGTGATTGGGGCAGCAGCTACCACTCGTACCCACTGACAGCACTGGCCCCAATCGCTCTGCACCGTCAGCAGGTTGGAGCGGTGGCAGTGGGAACAGGGGTGCTGGCAGACAGGGGACCGGGGCTGCGGTGGGAGAGGCTGGGCAGGGGCATGGAGGATGGGCTGTGACCAGCCCCTGTGCCCAATGCAGCCTCGCGGCCCACAATTCCTTTCAAGGTGCACGAATTCATGTACCTGGCCTCTAGTTGTATTATAAAGTAGTTGTCTCTGAATGTGCCATGAACACCATAATAAAGGGGTCACAGATGTTTCTTGGAACCAAGTGAAGTGAATAGCAGCAGATCTTTGAGCCCCTGTGTCATCTAATAGGAGGACCCTTCATTTAGCAGGAACCAACTATTGTTATGTAAGACCTGCTGATGTTGCTAAGATGTATCGATTAAAAAATAAAAATAAAAAAACTTAGCCTGACCAGTATGGCTTAATGATTGAGCGCTGACCTATGAACCAGGAGGTCACGGTTCAATTCCTGGTCAGGGCACATGCTTGGGTTGCAGACTCAATCCCCAGTGTGGGGCGTGCAGGAGAGAGGCAGCTGATCAATGATTCTCTCACATCATTGATGTTTCTCTCTCTCTCCCTCTTCCTCTCCCTTCCTCTCTCTCTAAAATTAATAAAAGCATGTTTAAAAAATAAATTTCATAAAAATAAAAAGTAAAGAAATATATTTATTTTGAAATAATTATATACAGGTAGTTACAAAGATAGTCCAGAAGGGTTCCCTATACCATTCACCAATGGTTACATGACGTATACAGAAATCATTAAATTGATATTGGTGCAGTGTGTGTATAATTCTAGGTGATTTCATCCCATGTGCTGATTTCCCCCCTTCTGTACCTGGTCTTTTCACCCTGTTAACAGGACTTTCCCAGAGCAAAAGCTTTAAATATTGATGACATCCCCTGTATCACTGTTTTCTTTTATAGATGGTGCTTTTTAAATATATTTTTTATTGATTTCAGAGGGGAGAGATATAG
The DNA here is from genome assembly GCA_026230045.1 of Corynorhinus townsendii. Lineage (NCBI taxonomy): Eukaryota > Metazoa > Chordata > Mammalia > Chiroptera > Vespertilionidae > Corynorhinus > Corynorhinus townsendii. Next base: position 138,136,478 of record JAPDVU010000004.1, read on the forward strand.
AAACATCAATGATGAGAGAGAATCATGGATCGGTTGCCTCTTATATGCTCCCCCACTAAGGATCAAGCATGTGTCCAGCCTGACCAGGAATCGAACCATGACCTCCTGGTTCAAGGCCAACATTAAACCACTGAGGCCAGGCATAGATTGTGATTTTAGTGCCACTTCTAACAACTTTTTACCAAGACCTAGGTCTCAAAGATTTTTTCCTGTCACATTCTATAGATTTTATGCCTTAACATTTTACATTTGTATATGACATTTTAAAATTCCTTTTGTTGTTAATCCTCATCTAAGGATATTTTTCCCATTGATTTTGAGTGAAAGGGAGAGATAGACAGAATGAGAGAAACATCAATGAGAGAGATTTATCAATTGGTTGCCTCCCGCACACGCCCAACCAGGGCAGGGATCAAGCCTGCAACCAAGGCATGTGTCCTTGACCAGAATCGAACCTGCAGCCCTTCAGTTCTTGGGCCGACACGCTAACCACTGAGCTACTGGCTAGGGCATGGATGTGACAGTTTTTGAAGAAAAACTGGATGTTCACATTTTATGTGTACTCTCCTGATTTTCCTATCTTGGCAAATAAATTCACAATTTTAACAAGGGGTGGTTCAAGAAGCAAATGGACAAACAAAAGAACACATCTACAAACCATGACTGACTCATGGACCATTCATCTACAATCTTTGGTATAGAGCCATGGTCGGCAAACTGCAGCTCACGAGCCACATGTGGCTCTTTGGCCCCTTGAGTGTGGCTCTTCCACAAAATACCATGGCCTGGGCAAGTCTATTTTGAAGAAGTGGCGTTAGAAGAAGTTTAAGTTTAAAAAATTTGGCTCTCAAAAGTAATTTCAATCATAGTACTGTTGATATTTGACTCTGTTGACTAATGAGTTTGCCGACCACTGGTATAGAGCAACTACAGGAATACTCTTCCTGAATGTTCCAAGGACAGATCACTGTGACCTTAGGGAAGAAAGGAAACATATCATTTAACCTTTGAAAAATTCCATTTTTAGTCCTTTCAGATTCTGTACTACAAATGTAGATGACTGCTTACCAAGGAACGTGCTGGACACCTCCCAAGGCAACTAGGGCTATTCCCGAGTGCATTAAAAAAGGCTGGTCAGCAATGCTACAAAATAAATTCTCCCAATAAAGGAATCTAGCAGACCTGACGAGGGCCGTTTGACACAGGGTTTTGGAGAGTAAAGTTGCAGAGATAAAATTCCATCATCAAAACGATTACAAGCCCCCGAAGCTGAAGAATCAGCTTGTATAACTAACAGGTTTAAACCTGGTGCTGTTTTTAGAAGTTGGGACTTTTAAAGAAATTCCTCTACCACTTTCTTGAACCTCAGCCATGTGCTTTCCACCTGCAAGTATTTTCTGTGAACAAATTCACAATTAGCACGGAGCTGCTCCAGAGAAAAATAAAATCAACCATAAAATGCTGCTTTCTCATTGCCTAGCACAAATAATTCAATAGCCAAGAAAATAGCATAATCTGAGTTTTTGCTAAAGAACTACAGAGGATAGTCCAGGAGGTTCCGAACCATTTATAAAAGGAAGTCTAACTGAAGAGACACAGCTTGAAGAAACTGGAACACAATTTGTACCTGCCAAGGGATGTTGGGGGAGGAGGAAGTGGAAGAAAATGCATTGCATTAGTGAGACTTCTGGATGTGAAACCTCATGGGGGTACAAGGAAAACGTGCATACTTAGGCAGTTTATACATAATTGAACGTACAGTTTCCTGTATTAAGTTCTGGATATGCCTTTCAAACTCTAAAACCAGAATCCAATTTTTCCATTAAAACACTAGAGTATTCGAGGTAAATGAGACAGGATAATCAAACTGGTTTCATGTCCTCTGTCCTTTCCTAAGGGGCGGCCTCAGGTCTTCCTTTTCACCTTTTCTCATTCGCAGATGAAGACATATTTCTTTCTTTCTTTTTTAACATGTTAGGGTTTAAGTGATATACTTTTAAAATATATTTTATTGATTTTTTATAGAGAGGAAGGGAGAGGGATTGAGTTAGAAACATCGATCAGCTGCCGCCTCCGCAACCAAGGTACATGTCCTTGACTGGAATCGAACCCAGGACCCTTCAGTCCTCAAGCCGACAGCTCTATCCACCGCGCCAAACTGGTCAGGGCAAGACACACTTGAGACCACCTTCCCAAGCAGAGAAACCACGACGTTCAAAGAGGAATAAAGGGCGGGAAAAGCGGTGGTCCTAAGCGGACGACTGGCCGAGACCCTGCGTTTCCCCACGTGGCACCAGCAAGTGCACAACTCCTGCACCGAAACGGCGCCTTCTGGGGCGGGGGCTCCCGCCGCCTCCCTCCCTGGACGTGGGACGAACTTCAGACCGCGGGAGGCCCGGAGACTAGTCGGGACCCGCCACCTCCACAGTCGCTCTTACCGGCCCTGGGTGTGCCATAGCCCTTTGCGGCTCCGCCCGGCACCGACCCCAGACCCGAGAACACCTAAGGTCCCACATCGGGCTTCCTCCCGCTTCGCCCTAACGCTCAAGTCCAGCCCCGGCGTAGTGAACGCTGGGACTTGAGGCCCGTCGGGCCCCGGATGCTCGGATCCAACAGCGCCCCCTGCGGCCGGGAGGAGTAAACGCTGCCCGCAGGAGCCGCCCGAGGTGCGCGTACCTGCGCAGGAGCCCAGCCTGGCTGCCGGGGTAGCCGCCGCCTGTCGGGGACGGATCCCGGCACTCTCTTGGGGGCTCACGGGCGACAGACAGAGATCAAGGCGAACTGAAAGAGCTGGAGAGGGACGAAGACAGGGGTGGAAATGCACAGTCAGCTGGAAATGGGTGGAAAGGGGACAGGGACGGGACACTTCACTGAGACAGAGACAAAGGGAGGATGGAGGTCTGGTTCCTTCCGAAAAAGTCGACCCCAGTCATCTGTGTGTTGACCCCAGGAATCAGATTGCTAGGGTGGTCAGACAATCAGGGGGCACTAACAAGCAGGTCTCATGTAGTCAATTGGAGGCCCACCTTGCTGGGGACTCAGCGTGTGCAGACCACCCCTTAGAATTGTCCCTGAGAGGAGGTTGGGTATCCCTCCGAGTCCTTCCCTCATAGGTGAGGGCACTTCTGGTCAATAGCGACACAGGCCAAGCTGATGAACTGTCCGCTTTTGTGGATACCTCTGACCAGGTTGAGGGAGTTCCTTTCCATTCCTAGTTTAATGAGAGTTTCAATTGTAAATGGATATTTCGTTTTCTCATATTCTTTTTCTTTTAAAAAATATATTTTTATTGATTTCAGAGAGGAAGGGAATGGGGGGGGGGAGAGAGAGAGAGAGATCAATGATGAGAAAGAATCATTGATCGGCTGCCACCTGCACATCCCACACTGGGGATTGAGACCGCAACCTGGCATGTGCCTTGAGCGGCAATCCAACAGTGACCTCCTGGTTCATGGGTCTATGCTCAACCACTGAGCCATGCCAACTGGGCTCATATGCTTTTCTATATCAATATATGTTACAATGTGGTTTTAACAAATGAATTTTAAGGGGACACAAACATTCAGTTTCCTATGACCCAGGGAAGGATTTCTTAAACACAACCCCCAAATCAAAACTTTTTATAAGAGTCTGGTCATGCTGGCTCAGTGGTTGAGCACCAACCAGTGAACCAGGAGGTCACCTTTCAATTCCCAGTTGGGGCCAATCCTCAGTCGGGGGTATGCAGGAGGCAGCCAATCTAAGATTCTCTCTCATCATTGATGTTTCTATCTCTCCCTTCCTCTCTGAAATTAATAAAAATATGTATTTTTAAAAACCTATAAGATACATTTGATATCAACATTTAATTTTTCATCTGATGAAAAATTCCTTAAACAAGAGACAATGGAAAATGGATTTGTACCAGCATATTAGAAAGATGAAAAAATTATGGAGATCTGTTGCACAATAATGTGAATATACTTAACTCTGCTGAACTATCCACTTAAAATGAATTTTATGTTGTGTTTCTTACCACAATTAAAATAACAGAAGAGATTATTTTATGACCAATAAATATATGAAAAGATGCTCAACATTTCTAAAAATCAGGGGAATGAACATTAATTTAAAAAATAGAGATGCTGGACAGTGGGGTATTGCCCGGGGTGGGGAGTGGGGGTCAACTGGGAAAAAAGAAGACATGTAAAACTTTAGACAATAAAAAATAATAAAAATAGGCACCATTTTCACTCCCTTCACAAAACTTAGATAAATTGAAATTTAACTGGATCAAGAGCTGGTGAGGAAAATGGTCTTTTCATTTGCTCAAAATGGGAGTATAATTGGTATTCTCAATATAGAGAAAATTTTGGCAATAAGGTATTATAGGATAAATTTAAAAATTACATAAAACTGCCTTGGCCAATGTGGCTCAGTTGGTTGGGTGTCATCCCATGCACCAAAGGCTGCCAGTTTGATTCCTGATCAGGGCACATGCCTGGGTTTCAGGCTGGATCCCAGATAGGGGGCATGCTGGAGGCAGCCAATCGATGTTTTGCTCTCACATCAATGTTTCTCTCTCTCCCTTTCCCTTCCTCTCTCTCTAAAAATCAATTTAAAATCTTTTTTTAAACTTAAAAAAGATAGGCACTTAATAAAAACAGCAGTTTTATGTATTTTAAATTATTAAAAATAATTTAAACTACCTGAAATTTGCTAGTGAAAGTGGGTATAAGAAGGGGTAAATAATGTTGAAGTAGTGGATGGAACATTATCTGAAATCAGATGGAAAAGTGTAATACCAGATGTGGAAAGATAGGGCTGCCCCCAGATTCCTGAACCTCTGAAATTGCAAGATATAATAAAGATTTACCACTCAAAGCTGCTGGAATTGAGGTATTTTGTTATATAGCAGTATCTAATTAACGCAGAGTCCTTCTGCCATTGATCCTGAAACATCTCCCCTCGAATCAAACACGCCCCTGGACCTCTTGGGAAAGCACAAGAAAGATACCGATTTGGTAATGAAAGAGAAATTCAAAGAAACAAAAAGTTTTACGTTATCATGGATGGGGGGGAATGGCTAAAGGAAAGACAGGAAGGAATCATGACCTGTGAGAGCAGGATACACAAGAAAAAATATTGAAATAAAAAAACTGAAGTTCAAATGCCTTAAAGAGATGCAGAATTTGGAGGAGAGGTGGGGGAGATTGTCTTGGTCCCACACTATGGATAACTTCAAAGTAATCTCAACTGAAAAACAGGTGAAGAACAATCTACTCCTTGCTCGTGAAGCGTCAGCTTGTCTCTGGGTACCTCTTCTGCCCAATATACCAAGCCAGGTACAGACTTCGTTGCCTCAAATGTAACCTTCAGTGGCCTTCCAAGCTGGTGCCAACCAAGAATGATGCCTTTTTGGGAAAAGAGAATGGTTATGGCGTAAGAATTGCCAGTACAGCTGAGCAGGACTAGCAGCTCTCTGTTGAGTCAGAATTGACAGCCCATATATGAGTGGAAGTGTAAATAACTTATTAACTATATACCATAATTAATAAGAGGGGGTATAGCTCAGGGGTAGAGCATTTGACTGCAGATCAAGAGGTCCCTGGTTCAAATCCAGGTGCCCCCTTCAAGAATCCCTTTTCCTCCTTGAGCTAAATTGACAAAATCAGTTCTATGCAGGCCATACTCTAGTCCCCTTACAGGAGGCAGCTGGCTAGAGCCTATGAAATGGCACCTTTATGTGGCTGTCCCTTTTGATTTAGGATGCAGGTAGGCACTGGGCAGGGCCTTCAAGACCAAGCATAAGACCAAATTCATTGCCAATACCCTCTTTGAGGGTATGTTTCCTGGGACCAATTTCAGTATTATCCAGGGCTCAGTCAAGAGACAAAAACTAAGCCAGTTATTTTAACAGAATTTAATGTAATTGTTAACCAGTATACCAATTTCCAGCTTCTGTAACAAAGTACCACAACATGGGTGACATAAACAACAAATTTATTGTCTCACAGTTCTGGACACCAGAATCTGAAATCAAGGCGTCAGACTGGCTGTGCTCTCTCTCTGAAGGCTCTGTAGGTCCTTCCTTGACTCTTTCCAGCCTTGGTGTTTGTTGGCAATCCTCAGCCTTCCTTGGCTTGCAGATGCTTCAATCCAGTCTCTGCCTCTGTGTTCGCCTGGCCATCTTCTTTCTGTGTATCTTTCCACTTCTTATGACACCAGTCACATTGGATTAAGGGCCCACCCTACTTCATGGTGATCCCATCTTAACTAATTCCATCTCTCCAAATAAGGACACATTCCTACACCATGGGAGAGGGATTAAAAGGGGCTATGAATTCAACATATCTTTTGGTGGCACAAAATTCAACCCACAACAGCCAGAAATTAGAAGTGAAAGGATAGAAAGGGAAGACTATCATAGAGGAAGTTTCTGTAGAAGCAGCTACCACTCCAGGGCCAGGACAAACTTGTTAAGTCTTACAAGCTTGGGGAGTATCTCTGGGATCAGGGACTCAGATCTCTAAGGTGATGCTGCTGTCCCTGAAGAGTCATGACGAAGCTGGGCCTGTGAGCACCACACTGCACGTGGCAATCACTGTTGCTACTGGATGGACAGTGGCTGCCAGGTGACACTGACAGGAACCCAAAGCAAGTGCTTCTTCCTGCTCCAGCCTTCCATCTCGTTTTGCAGCTCTACTGGCAGGACCAGCCAGGAAGCCACCTGGTGAAGGAGAGCCTGGTTTACAGAGGCTGCAACCCAGCATCACAGAGCAGAGCATAGAAAGGTGGACTTGGAGCTTAGAGACTGTCATTTGTTCATCTCCCCCAGCAGTTAAAGGGTTGACTGTAGCCCTGACCGGTTTGGCTCAGTGGATAGAGCGTTGGCCTATGGACTGAAAGATCCCAGGTTCAATTCTGGTCAAAGGCATGTGCCTTGGTTGCAGGCACATCCCCAGTAGGAGGTGTGTAGGAGGCAGTTGATCGATGTTTCTCTCTCATCAATGTTTCTGGCTCTCTACCCCTCTCCCTTAATCTCTGTAAGAAATCAATAAAATATATATATATTTTTAAATAAATAAATAAAGGGTTAACTGTATGGACAGTCAGACATGGGGAGGGGTCAGCATTGTGCAGAGAGCTCTGATCTGTAGCCAGTCAAGTGTGTTCTCTCTTTGAAGTGCTCCATGCTTGGTCAAGCCATGAGGCTTTTTGAGTCTGTTTTCAGATGCTCAGCACAAAAACTACTATATAGATGTGTGGATCCTTCCAGCTGTCAGGGAATCCTCCCCAGATTACTGCCCTCCTCTAGGGATTGAAGGTGAAGAGGTTGTGGAGCTGTGGGAGGAGGGAACCTGTTGCTTCTTCTAATGTGGGGAGATGAGTTAGCATAAAGCAGGTCTGGCAACTCAGCCAAGCTACGTGGACAGAGTATCTAGGGCAGAAGCTCTGGGTGTGGCCACACAGGGAAAGGGTGTTAATTGGGCCTCACTGGTATGGCAGGGGGTATAGCTCAGGGGTAGAGCATTTGACTGCAGATCAAGAGGTCCCCAGTTCAAATCTGGGTGCCCCCTAGCATTTTAGTCTCAATGGCCATAAAGGAGTTCCAGTTTCCTCTCCTCTTTCTGAATCTGATCTCTAGTCTTCCTGCAAAGGGTGAAGAAACTGAGGTGGCCCTTCCTGCCCAGAGCAGGGCAGCTCTGCTCAGATGATATGTTTATCCCACGGCTCTGATCTTCCCACTCTCCCCACACCTGGTCCCCTGCTCTCCAATGTGAACTTTATCTCCTTGCTGAGGTTGAGGATTCTGACCTTTGCAAGTAGCCAGAGAGAAGCCTAAGATCACTTACAAAGGAACAATAGTTGGACTCCTGGTCGACTTCTCAACAGTTACAAAGAAAGCCAAAATATAGTGCAATGGCACATTCCATATGTTGAGAGAAACAACAGTTAACTCTGAATTCTATTCCCAGCTAAACTGTCCTTCAAGAACAGACCAAAGGTGAGAGTTTACCACCAACAAATTCTCACTAAAGTAAAATTTAAACATATACTTCAGAGAAAAGAAAAATGATCCCAGATGGGAGGTCTAAGATATAAGAAGGAAGCTCGACCAAGGAAACTGTAATATATATCAGTAAATCTAAAAATAATTGACCATAGACCTGGCCAGTGTGACTCAGTTGGAGTGTCATCCCATGCACCAAAAGGTGGTGAGTTTGATTCATGGTCTGGTCACATATCCAGGTTGTGGGTATAATCCCTCGTATGGGAGGCAATACATCTCTCTCTCTCTCTCTCTCAAATCAATTAAAAAGTTATTGACCATATAACACAATATTAATGTCTAATTTATAGTGGTTTTTTTTAAAGATAGAACTAAAGTACTAGTTAATAATAACATAAGGAATGGGGTCATAAGATTTAAAGTGTTTATGTAATTTGAGAGGAAGATAAAGATATTGATTAGCTTAGATATTAAAATTTGCATGCAAAAATTTTTATGATATCATTTTAAAGGTTGTGGTTTTGGCACTCTCCCTCTAGGTATGGATTTAATTTTGTTTACTATGTTTTAGATTGATTTGGGTCCTTGAATGTAAGGATTGATGTCTTTCATTAGTTGTAAAATAGCCTCAGCCGTTTCTCCTCAGATTTTGCACTGAGTTCATTCTCTCATTTCTTCTTCCTGGACTTCATTTAAATGTACATTAGATCTTCTCACTGTATCCTTTATATTTATCACTCTCTATTCTGTTTGCAACAAATTATCTCTCCATTTTTTATAATGAAAAAATGGACATTTATTTCCAGTGTTCTAGTTTAACAATTTTCTCTTTGGCTGAATCTATTAATTGAATAGAACGCAGATATATTTATTAAGTTTTTAATTTTTGTTGTTGACTTTTAGATAAAAATTTTCTATATTGCTCTATTTTCAAACCTTCTTAGTTACCTTTATTTTATTTATTTTATAAAACATATATTTTTATTGATTTCAGAGTGAGGAAGGGAGAGAGAAACATCAGTGATGAGAATCATTTATTGGCTGCCTCCTGCGCACCCCACAGTGGGGATTGAGCCCACAACTCAAGCATATGCCCTGACCGGGAATTGAACTGAGACCTCCTGGTCATAGGTTGATGCTCAACCACTGAGCAACACCGGGCTGGATTAGTTCCCTTTAATGCTTTCAAGTTTACTAATGAAATTTTCCAGCCTGGCTTTTAGCTCCTTGAACACAGCAAAATTGTTATTTTACAGTGTGTTTTCAGTAGTTCTAATACAAAAAGTTCCACCTGGCCAGTGTGGCTCCGTGGTTGAGCATTGACCTATGGTGGTTCTCTCTCACCATTTATGTTTCTATCTCTCTCCCTTCCTCTCTGAAATCAATAGAAATATAATAAAAGTAAAAAGTTTCCTGTTTATATCTGTGGTTTATTGTTTCTATTGATTTTCATGGATGTTTTTTTCTTCCCTGTGTACATAGTGATCTTTGGCTATGCATTGAACATTTGATTCAAAACTTTATTTGTAGAATTTTAGGCTGGGTGAAGATAATATAATCCTTCATTTGTTCTTGTTGTTTTTTCAGTTACCTGTGGATACTAGCAGTCAAGATACTTCAATATAACTTCAACTAAGTTTTTTGGGCCATTCAGATGACACAAAAACCAGCTACAAATTCTTGTAGTGGCTGATTTCTCTCAGTTCACCCTTACTCCACAGGGTGCTAGCCCAAAGCCAGAGATAGTTTTACCAGTGTCCCTACTCGAGGTGACCCTGAATTCTGACTTCCATCCTCCAAATTCCTGAGAGGCTTCCAAAAGTTCCACCAAGCCTCTCAGCTGCCTCTTCTGGACTAAACACCACTCTCGGGCACAAAGCAGCCTCGGGTGTGGAACTTTATGTCTCCCATCCTTTCCATCTAGTATTTCCTGTCTAACTAGTTAGCTCTTTGATGCTTTTAACAAGATGTTTAAAATATTTTCCCAGCTTATGATTTGTCCTTGTAGGAAATATTGTTTCAAATTACCTTGTTCATTAAGGAACATGGAGACTCCTTTGCAGGATTCTTTATACCATTTATAAGTCTTCAATATATTTTTTTGAATTAAAAAATCATTATATAAAGTAGGGTCTACTTCTAAGCAATTTCACCAAGGAAATACTAACCTAGAGCAAAAAAGAAAAAGTGGTAGGAGAGAAAGGAAATGGAAGAGAGAGTCAAGTGGTCAAGTCTGTGGTAGTGACAGCTCCCCTGAGAAATTTCCAGAAAGAGGACAGAGCCTTTACTTTTTAAAATAATTATGTTTTTATTGATTTCAGAGGGGGAAGGAGAGATAGAAACATCAATGATTAGGGAACCATTGAATAACTACCTTCTGCATGCCCCCTACTAGGGATCGAGCCCACAACCTGGGCATATGCCCTGACCTGGAATCAAACCATGACTTCCTGGTTCATGGGCTGACACTCAAGTCACTGAGCAACTCTGGCAGGGCTATAGCCTTGACTTTTGACATGGTTATTAAATCCTTATAGTCACCATTGGGAAGTAGGAAGATGTATTTCCATACTTCACAAGTGGTAGCCACAAGAACAAGGGGTCAGCCTTCTTTCTGGAAATTACAGTGAGGTTGAGAAAATGAAGGTATTAATAGAAAGAAAGGGAATTCCCCACACAAGCCATGAAGGACAAGCGTCCTGGTCCTGGTGGTTTGGGCTCACTTCATCAGTTTCTTCAGTTTAATGTAACCACAGTAGGTGGTCAGGGGAGGACACATGGAGCTGGTGCCGATCCAAATCCTAAATTTTTACCACATTTAATAGTCAAATGTGAAAAGAAAAGGCAGAAATTTCAGCACCAGCTTCAGTAACTAAAGGGGTACAAGAAATAGGGGGCACCTGGATTTGAACCAGGGACCTCTTGATCTGCAGTCAAATGCTCTACCACTGAGCTATACCCCCACTTACATATAACCTTTCATTAGCACCTTTTCACCCATGGCACTGCATGCAGGATAGCTGCCTGTCTGCATGTCACTGCTTTTTCTGCACGTCCCGAACATGGCAAGTCTTCTCACTGTAGTCCACTGTCTTATCTTCAGCGCTCCTCTTCCTCAGGTTGTGATAATGGCAGCAGCCTTTATACCTGGAAAGGCCATTTGAGTCTACACTAGTGTTTCTACCTAAACCAGCACATACTTATCAGAACAATCGTAGTCAGTTCCAGGTCCTCAGTGAACCTCACACTCAGTGCAGGGAGAGCCTTGTTCCTATTCTAAGGTCTCAAGAAGGGTGCTCATTGTTCCACTCATTCATTCATTCATTCAGTCACTCAACAAAAGCAGAGCATGTGAGGTACCAGGTCCTGTCAACCACATTGAGACTTAAAACATTGTCCTTGTTCCAATAGGAGACAAAATCATGAACCAAAGACTTTGCACAAGAGTGGCAGAAGCCCAAGAAGAGAGCCGTGGGAGCAGGGAGTAAGGCACTACCCTGCCTGGAGAGTCAGAAAGGGCTTCCTGGGGGAGATGGACAGGAGGAGTTTGCCAGAAGAAGCTGGAGAGGATTTCAGGCCAAGGGAGGAATAAGAACAAAGGTAAAAGTGGGTCAGGTATGTCCGGAGCTCAGGAAGGCTTCAGGTGATGTCACACATGTGTGCTCGTTGACCCGGGAACCATTTTGGCTTCCTGCTAAGGCAGGAGTGGGACTTGGCCATTGTCAGTGGAAGAAGGCCTATGACACACAGCATGACAAGCCATAACCTCATTTAATTCTCACAACCACCCTTGTGCTTTCTAATTCTAGCACAGGTTTGGCCAGAACAGAGACCAGGCCCAGGGAGCACCAGAGCACAATATGGGTCCTAGAACACGGCACAGTCAATATGGGGAGTGAGGGGCCATCGGGGCCAGGGGCCAATATGGGTGACAAGAGCAATCATTTGCCTCTTTATTTAGCACTTCACACTAAAAGTGAGTTGAGGAAGGGGGCACCCGGATTTGAACCGGGGACCTCTTGATCTGCAGTCAAATGCTCTACCCCTGAGCTATACCCCCAAGCCTGCTTGTGAACCTTAATTACACCTCTTCAACTGTGCACCTGACTCCTATTTCTGGCCTCCTACAGCCTGACTTCTGGGAGCAGGCAGCCTGCCCTATGACATCCTGGCTCTCACTGTCCTCACTCGCTCACTCGTCCACCTCTAAACACCTGCTGACCACCTTCTATGTGCCAGACTCATCCTTCCTGCTTCTATTTTTTCTTCTCCCTCTCTGGCTCCACTTTCCTGTGCCACCCAGTTCTGTTTGCCCTACAGTGGGCAGTCATTGCTTTACTAGCCTAAGAGAGCCCTGGTTCCCTCTGCCCTCTCCCACTAGGGCACTTGGGGGCAGTAAAGTCTGTGTGGATAGAGGAGCTGGTCTGGCCAGGACACCACACCGAGACAGAAGGCCCCTTTTTCCCTTTCCACTATCCGCTTCACTCACTCAACCCCTTTCATCCACTCAAGTTGATCAACGTGGTGGAGGAAAAAAGTGAACCAGCCCAACTCCCTCTCAAGGGGAAAACTGACTTGAGGAGGGAGTAGAACCCTGGTAACTTGCTTGTGAGCCCTAGGGCATGGATAAGACTGCACAGCAGAGGCAGGCAGCTGTGTGAGAGCAGGGAGAATGGGGAGGCAGCCAGCAAGGAGGCTGTCCTCTCATCAAAAAGGTTTCTACTAGTGTGGGACACAGCCAGAGAGAGTGCGACCCCTCACCCTCCACATAGATGGAAAAGCCAAGAAAGGTACTGAGTGCTCTCAAGCCTTCCCAGTGCCACCCACCCCATCTCCGCTCCACACGGAAGCAGTCTCCTGGGATGTCTATGCTGCTCACAGGGTTTTGGGGAAGTAGCTCTTTTGTCCAAAAATATTGAGGAGGGTCCAAGCCCCCATGGACTGGTTTACTTAGCCTGGAGATGATTTAAAACTTCCTGTGCTCTCCTAAGCCTTGGTTTCCAACATGAATTGGCATCAGAATCCCCAGAGAAACATGCTAAAACTGAAACCCCAGATCCCACCCAGACCTGTTGAAGGAGACCCAGTCTATACCTTTCCTAGAATTCCTGAAGGAGGAGCCACCAGGAAGCATCCAGTAAATGAAGCAGCCTTGCCCCAAACTGTCTGATCCACTGTTTGCAGGGGAGAGAGCATAAGCAGCCCCCAGAGCAAGGCCTGACCTGGCTGAGAGAGGAGCAGAGCTCTCCCTTGAAGCATCTGGAAAGCCTAGAGAGGGTGCGATGCAAGAAAATCACTGCTCAGTTATTTAAAGTCTGCTAAGACCACAACTCTGACCCAAGTCCCATGAGGAGCTCATGCCTCAAACCCCTGGTGCTCATTTGAACCCCACGCATGATCAAACCCCAGCTCCATGGCCAAGCTAAGCTGGAGTTGGAGGGGCATCTCATGGAGGGATACCTCAGCTGGGCCTTGCCTGCTCCATATCTCCCTGTGCTGCCACCCCTACTTAGGGCCTAGCCCTGCTTAGTAGCCAAAGGCTCCTTGCATCCCAGGGAAGGAAGCAGTAACAGCACTCACAGAGACAGAAACTTCCTGCAGGCTCTGGTGCCACGTGACACCAGGGCAGGACAGCAAGGAGCAGAGGCCAATTCATAGTCCATCCCCATGAAACCTTGGGCAAGTCATTTAACCTCCCTGCCTTTCATTCCATAACATCTGAAAATGGGAAGTGAGGGCACTTCTACCTTCCTGAAGACAGAGGGCTGATAAATGATCTGAAAGTGCTGTCAGCACTCAGATCCACAAGGCTCATTTGATTCAATACAGGAAAACCAGGGATTTAGGGCCAGTCTGTTACCCAAGGACACGGATGTCTCATGGTTCCCCTTCATGACAAGCTGGCAGACTTCTTCCTGCCAGTCTTCCAGGTCCTGAGACTCATGGCCATATCTTCAGCCATCACAAGCACCTGACTGTGCCCACACCAACATGAGAAATAGCTCAAATCAGCTTCAGTCTCTACTCCCAATACCCAAATAAGAGTGCATTGCTGGTCAAAAGCAAAGCATTTCCATTATGTTTGCTTCAGATAAAAGGCAGGGACCAGTGGCTAAAAGGATGCAAGGTCAGGGCTCCTAGGTTCTTGTCCTCTGTCCTAGGTACAGACACATCTTCTGTGATTTTCCTTACCTAAGCCAGTGCTCATCCTTAGAGGTCATTCTGGAGTAATGGGTACAATCGTACCCATTTCACCTGCCACAGAATATCTTCCTGCTGTGTCTCACTTTTCTTCTGACATTAAAAAAATACTTGCATTGATTTTATTGATTGAGGGAGATAGAAACATTAATGATGAGCGAATCATTGATCGGCTGCCTCCTGCATGCCTCACACTGGGGTTCAAGCCCGCAACCCAGGCATGTGCCCAGACCAGGAATTGAACTGTGACCTGGTTCATAGGTCGATGCTCAACCATTGAGCCACACTGGCTGGGCATCTTCTGAAATAAAAAGAATGTTATAAAAAATAATTTTTTTTTAGGGGAGATAGAAACATTAATGAGAGAAACATCGACCAAATGCCTCCTGCACACTCCCCACTAGGGATCAAGCCCGCAATCTGGGGATGTGCCCTGACCAGGAATTGAACCAGCAACCTCTTGGTGCATGGGTCCATGCTCAACCACTGAACCACACAAGCTGGGCTCTTCTGACATTTTTTAAGCACTTTGAAGTCAAATGGTTACTAATATTAGGAGCCAAGAGGCCAGGCTTTGCAGCTATGGGCCCTCCCTCCACTGAGTCTAAGGCGCCTGTTGAATCCAAGCAGGACCCTCCACCTCTACCTGCTCCTGGGAGGTCCTCCCTCTTGCTGCCAGGGGCAGGGGCAGCCGCAGGACCCAGAAGTTCCTGTTCCTCATCAGGTTCTCCATGTTCTTCAGCTGCCTCTGCAGTAGTGTCCCTAGCACAGCCCATTTGCCATACAGTTGGTTCCTGAACTTAAAGGTCATTTTTTAAAATTGAATTTATTGGGGTGACATTGATTAATAAAATCATATAGGCTTCAGGTGTACAATTCTATACAAGGTTTTCTTAAAGTCGGCCAGCTTCTCTTTTCTTCAGCTGTCCTTGTCCATCCATCCTTCTAAGCTCTTTAGTCAGACTGCCTGGGAATTCTTCTCTCCATGGGCTGAATGGCAGCCAAGATGGCCAGAAGGGAGGTCTCTGCAGATTGGATTTGAGCCTCCCCATATGCCATTCCTTATTAGACATAAGGAGGTGAGTCAGCCACCAGGAGAGGGGTCCAGAGCCATTTCCAGCTACAGGAAGGTCAGGATGCTCTGGAATAGCGGGAAACTTCTTCCAGGCACCAAAAGGCCTCATTGGTTAACCCCCAAACAGAGCCTACCTGGAAGATTGTCAGAGACAGCAGATGCTGGACCGCACAGGGCCCCCATAGGAAGAATCTTGAACCAAGACCCGGGAGCAATATAAGATAAACAAAGCATTACCATAATAAATGAAGAGTGTAAAGGATTTGAATACCAGCTATACCACACACAGTGATATGAGCTTAGTCGCTATACCACACACAGTGATATGAGCTTAGTCAATTACTTAACAAAACACTTCACCCAGGGACATGACCCAGCAGGAGACAGGAGGTGAGAAACCTGAGTCCTGAAAACCTCCCAGGGCACCAATGCACACCAACTGCTATTTCAGTCTGTGTTGTAGAGCACACCTCTCCCCCCTCTCCTCCACACTCACACACACACACACACACACACAGCGTGCTGTGGGAAACTTGGCAGGTGTGAGCAGAGGCAGAGTCCCTGGGCTAACGCGGAACAGCCCACCCAGAAACTGCCCTGTATGGCAGCTGTCTACTAGAGAGTAGGAACCAGGTCATGTGCACGCACTCAATTAGTTCAATGTATTTATTGACTCTAGACTGAGGCAAGGAACTGTCACCATCAGTTCTTCAAGTCCTTTAACACCAGCACCCCACCTTTCTGTTTTACAAATGAGGAAGCCAAGACCCAGAGCTGGGAGTGAGCGTAAGGCCATACCAGGCTCCAGCCTCTGGAGTCCCTGAGGTCCAATCTACTCCTGCAACACACAGGCTCCCTTGACTCATTTTGGAGGCACAAACTTTCTTTGAACTCCTATTGGGTGTCAGAACTCACAAGGCCTTGCCGGGGGCCCAGCACATTTACTGCTTTGGAAAAAGAAAAGAGGACGTCAGTGTCTTACAATTTCTCATGTTTGGCTTCTAAGAGTACTTGTATTGACACAGGGCATTTAGCTAGCAAACCAGGCCTAGGATCTCTTAGCCCTGAGGCATCCCCAGGAAACACCTGAGACCAGGTCTTGCAGCTGAGGGTTAAGATCAGAGCAGCTACACTTGTACCATATCCTGTTTGAGCACTTGCTGACAGCCTTGCCCAGACTTGTGGGGTCCCTGGAGAGGGCTGAGAGGTACCAGAATAGACAAACAGTGGCACCTCTTTCTCCCAAGCCCAGGGGAGCTTGGCTGAGCTGACACTGACTTGTATACCCACTTGTGCCCCAGAGATGATGGCAATGTTACCATCTGCCTCAAACTCTTGTTTATGTACAGTCAGAGGGAGCACAGCCAGGGACCCAGGCACCTAGATGCAGTCCTCTTCACATAGTGCCAGACAAATAAGACAATCAAAACAGCTGAGGACCCATCACCCAAGCTTCAAAACCACCCAACCTGAGGGCTGGTCTATAGGCAGCACTCAGAGTGGTATGATTTAAGAGGCACAAGGAGCTCGCTGCTGTCAAGACTTCTCCATGAGGCCTGATGCTATTGCCTGAACATTCAGTTTGACACTCTGCTTTGGTAAGAATTTGTTTCACTGAAATACAAAGTGCTCCTGGGGGATACAACCCAATGAAAATGTCACCCCACTCTGCACCCACCTGACCTTCCAGTCACTTCACAAAAATAAAGGCTCTTCCTGATGGATTCTGAGAGAATGGGCTGGAGATCAACAAAGAAGAGAGAAGCAGCCCCAAACTTGAAAGGAAGAAATCAGGCTTCCTATTTGGTTGCCTCTTAAATCTATTATGACCCTGACAACCCTAAGGTGAGGTAGGATGCACTGGGGTAAATGAGGAACATCAGGCTGGAGGTGGTGAACAAATTTATCCAGATCTCCTGGTCTAACTCTGCAGAAGGCCCTCGTTCTTGGAGACCGCCCCCTTCTTTAACATGACAAACCACCCAGTTGGCGGACCAGCCTCACCCAAACCTGGACCTTTTGCTCAGGAGCTTCCTGGGCTTGCTTCCTGAGGCACCCCCCCACCCCCTTGTAGCGACCTATGGGCATGGAGCATGCACACCCTTGAAAACTGAGACCACGGGGAAGTCATCTACTCTGGGCTTCAGTTTCCACTTCTCTACTGATAACCAAAGTCAATCAACCCCCACTACAGGAAGGCCCAGAACAACAGGAATCAGTCTGGGCCAAGGCACACACACTTGGGAAGACACCTGGTTTCCAGGACAGCAACCAGGGCATCCCATCAACACCCAGGCTGGTCTGGACTGCGCGCTCTATGGTCCCCACACATAGGCAGGTGGCAGAAGAGTCCTGCCCCGCAGAGGCTCGTGGTCCACTTGGCAACCACACAACTCTTACAAAAGCACCAGAAAAGCTTCATAAAGAGAAAAAAAAGTTTCAAAGTAACGAAGTAGAAAAGCCTAATTTCCAGTGCCTATTCTTCAGGCTGCCTGTCCACTCTGCTTTTCTCATGTGCAGCAGGTCCCAGTCCTCTGTGTACAATCACCACCCCAGGACCTCAATGTTTCCATCACTTCTACTGAAAGAACCGTGATCCCTGGTCCACTTGCCTGTCCATGGAATCCGCAAAGGCCCCCACCCAAAACGTGGCACCCCTAAGCCTTATGGGGTCCTTTATAAGTCAGGAATGTAGAATAGGCAGCGAAGAGTGACAAACTGAGGAAATAGGAAATGGAGGCAACTGTCGCACTCATACACTGTCATCAAGAAGGCTGCTGCTTCCCAATTGAATGATAAGAAAAAGATCTCTCCAAAGCCATCCCAGAAACTAGGAACCAGCGTCAGGCCCAACAGGCGGAGAGAAGGTCCTGCCGGAGCCGGGGCTCCTGCCTGGTCAGCCCTCCTCCGAGTGGCCGGGCCGGGGCCGGGGCGGGCTCCCTGGGCAGGCGGAGGGCTCGGCGAAGTGCGGCCCCGCCTGGCCCCGCGCATGGGTCTGCATGTGGATGGTCAGGTGGTGGTTCCGGTTGAAGGCCCGGCCGCACTGCGGGCACTGGTAGGGCCGCTCCCCGGTGTGTATGCGCTGGTGCCGGAAGAGGTCCGAGGGCCTGCGGAAGGCCTTGCCGCAGTAGGGGCAGGCCGGCCAGCCCTGGCTGTTGCCGGTGTGCAGCCGCTGGTGCAGCAGTAGGCTCTTGCGCCGCTGGAAGAAGCGCAGGCACTCGCTGCAGTGGTACACCTTGGCCGCCGGCCTCCGCCCTACGAAGGACCGGCCTGCCAGGGCGCGGCGGCCCTCGGGCTCCTCGGGGAGCCAGCGGATGACGGGCCCGGACACCACCACCTCCCCAGGCTCCAGCGCGGAGTGGGCCTCCCCCCACCCAGTGGGCGAGCTGGCCCGGGCCTGTCGCTGCTGCTCCTCCACGTGGGTCCGCTGGTGAATGGTCAGGTTAATCTTCAAGCGGAAGCTCTGCCCGCAGTCGGGGCAGGGGAAGGTCCGCTCTCGCCGGCGAGGGAGGATGCGGGGCACCTCCCCCACCGCCCCTGCGGGCCGGGGCCGAGGGTCCCCTGCCCGCACTCTGGGCACTCCCTGGGCATGAAGCTGGCGGGGACCCCCAGTTCTGCTCTTGGGCCCCTTGGGGACCGTACTTTGGGTCTGTCCAGGGGGCTTTCCCAGGAAGAGCTGCTCCGGCATCATCTCGTCCTCAGACTGTGCTTCCGTCTTGATGACCAGACCAGCAGCACCACCTGCCGAAAGGAATCTCCGCTGATATCCTGTGGACCACCCCCCACCGCTGCCCCAGTCTGGCCCTCCTGGCACAGCTCACAGGCACCCCCCTCCTGCCTTCACTGAACTCTTTCTCCTGCAGGACTCACCACAGGGAGCAGGGGACCTTCTCGCTCAGCCCCACCCACGGGGACTGCCTCCTAATGCCACCCAGTCTGTTGGTCACTTGGCTTATGCCTGCAGGCCAAGCTAGAATGTCAGGAAAGAGGAGACAAAGCTGCAAAACCAGGGAGTCAGAAGGTCAAACCAGTGGGAGACATAGGTGGGAAAATGAAGAGGAGACAAAGACAGGCAGAGACCCTGAACCCTGAGATTTGCTGGCCATGCAGGACCCCCAGGAGTTCTAATGACTTTAATCTCAATCTTTAAAAGACAATTAGCCTTATGGGCCCTGACTACCTCCTTACTAGGTCAGAGGCCTCAGGGCGGGAGGTGCTGTATGCCTTAGCCACACTGAGAGCTACTCATCCATGTAACAAATCCACACTATGTGCCTGTGATCTCGGTGACATACAAGTGACAGGCAGGAGGCACAAGGATCTGGGCTTCCCGGTGGGGCCTCAGTGTGGGTCACACAACTTGACTCTAAGATGGGACTTAGACAAAAGAGCTTCTAGGACACAGCAGTGAAAGGGTCCCAGGGGTCCCTAATGTTGGTAAGGAGGGTCTTGGCTACTGAGCCCTGCCTGGAACACTATGCGTCCTTCATATCCTCCCACTGCTGTTCACCTCTGGTCTGCTCTGCAGTCAACCCCACCACTCTTCTCTAATCTATCCCAGCACCTGGTGGCCTCAGCTGCTAGACTACAAGGTCTGCTCAAAGGGTGACTCTGAACCCTGACCTCTGCACATTAAAATAAAAATCTTCAGCCCTTTACAAGCAACTTTCCAGGTCTAGGACCAGAGAAATTTCTATTCTTGCTGAAGCTTGAACTTAAACCACAAGCCGGGAGGCCAGTGTACTCAGGAGCCTTTCTATGGTGGACCTCCAGGGACCTCCCCCATAACCCTCACAAATATCTCAGGACAGAACTTTACTTCTGTTAGAAATAACCCACTGGTATTACTTTAGTCCTACAGCTACAGAACCATTGAATCCATAAGAATTATTTATTAAACTTTGGGGTAAAATGGTGTTGCATTTAATGGGCTACCATGGTATTCCTGAACTTAGGGATTAGTGAAGGCCAAAGCCCCAGATCCCTTCATATAAGCCCATCTGTAGCTTGGTCCCACCTGGCCACAACCCCGCAGTGGATCCAAATCTCACCTTTGCCTTCCACTGAAGCAGATACCAGGATGGAACCAGGGGAGAGTTGGATCCCTTTCTATGGGGACAGAAAACCTGCCCCAAGGCCTGAAGAGGCAATGATCACTTTCTTTTTCTTGTTCACCACAGTGTCAGCCAGTTTACAAAAAATACATAGACTCTAAATGGGAACTAAATTTAAATTGCACACAAGCTGTAAGATACTGGAGGCTGTTAGCCTGGGCCACTCCTAGGTGGCCAAGAGGCTTTTCTGTCACCAGACCACAAACCTGCCGACATACAGCTTGTTTCCAAGCAGCACTTTCCAGTCAGGCTGGACCACAGTGAGGGAAGACCAGACCACAGAGGCTCTGGGTCCCCAGAGCCCCAGGGATGTAAAACCTGGGGGATGAAGAAGGGACCCTCAGGAGGAAACCTAGCAGGTCCCATCATGCTAACCCCCAGCCCACTCCCAAAGGGACTCCGAGCTCCTCTGAGGCTCTGAGTGGCCACAGGGCTTTCTCCCTTCACTCACCTAGCCCCATGCTGGGCAGGATGTCCCTAGGAGGGGAGACAGGGGACTCCCCATCTGAAGAATCTTCCTCCTGTTTAATTGCGGACAAAATGCTGGTACTGGTTGGGGGCCCTGTGGGAGAGAATCCTGTGAGGGTTTCTCCCGACACTGGGCTCCTGCAGGGTGATACAGCCATTTCCCAGCAGGCCCTGGTTATGCTCCAACACCTGCCAGGAAGAGGGGCCCTATGCTCCCCAGTGCCAACAACTGGTCCCTTGGCATTTGAGTGTCACTCTGATGGGCCTCTAAAGGACAGAGGGGTTGGGGAGACCCCTGGGGTACAGTGCCAGGTCTGCAACAGACAGGGACCATGAGAGAATCCTATCTCTCCTTACACAGTCAGTAGCCGGGAAGGAGGGAAACAGGAAGGGAGGAGAGGCCATAGTCAACCTCAGGGAGGCCATATTCAGTGCGGGAGATGCATAGAAGTAACTGGAGAGAAAGAACCCTGAGTCTGACAAGCCAGGCCAGCAGGAAGGAGGCACAGAGAAAGCCAAGGCAGCAAACGCAGTCAGAAAATGGCTCTGAATTATCTGTCAGGCACTAGGCTAATGCCCTCTGAATTATACTTCATTATTGGGAAAGGATGGCAAAAGTTTCCTTTAAAAGAAGCAGGCAGAGAACATTGGAAAGGGTGACTAAAGCCACAGAGCTCCCCACAGGCCTTCAGAAAGACGATAAGTACTGACGAGCACACAGGCTGGCCCCATGCTAGGTGTATGACACATACCTCCCCTTAATGAACCCACTAAGCAGCCTATCACCTGCCCTCTTGTGCCTTTCCCCTCACTCCAGACAGACCAGTGTGTCTGGCCCCCAACATATCTGAGGAACACACACCTTTGCTCAGAGTGTTTTCTCCTGCTGAAATGCCGTTCCCAGCAAAAATGACTTCCTCTATGGCTCATCTCAGTGGCACCTTTTCTAGGAAGCCTATCCCACTCAGCCCAGGTGGTCTCAGCCATTCCCCCACCCTCTTCTCAGTACCACTGGCTGGTACTGTTGCTGGGAAGCCGGTCACACTGCCACCTGAGAGCTCTCACTCACCCGCGCTTGTTCCAGGTGGAGTTACTCTTGCTCCTGAGTCTCTCTCGTGCTCGGGGGTCTGCCTTTCATTTGGACTCTCCTCGTCAGACCTGACTGGGCTGGGAATGTGCTCTGGAACTGGAGAGAGAGTGGGGATACGCTAATCAGTGACACCAAGAACAACACAGAGTTCCCCCAGGTAGCCAAAGCCTCTGGGAACTGGCTAGATGCAGCCACTGGGACCTGGACATCAGGTCAAACACAGGGTATAATAATTACGTGGACTTCACTGATCATCTAGTGACTACATTCTAGGCCAGCAGTTGCCAACCGGTGGTACGTGGACCAAGCTTCCATATGTGAGAGAAGGAAACAGGGTAGCACGGTAACATTGAAAGTTCCAGGCAGGTCACACAACAGGGCCACAGATCTGGCTTTTTCAGGACTCCTGGCTCAGAACACTACAACCATGGTTCTTCCCAATCCCAAGTCCTCTCCCAGGCTGGTATATAAGGATCCCCTAGGGAGCACCCCCAAGATTCTCATCAGTAGACCTGGGTGGGTCTAGGAAGTTTATATATTTAAAACGCTTCCTAAGGTAAAAAAGATGAACAAATATTTCACAGAATAAGAAGTTAAATGACCTATAAACAAATAAAAGGATATGTAATGACACTTGTAATGAGAGATAACATTAAAGCCACACTGTTACCAAAGCCAGACAGACACTTCAAGAAAACTACCTACCCATATCTCTTATGAACATTGATGCAAAAATCCTCAACAAAAAAATAGCAAAACAAAATCAGCAGCATATTAAAGGGATTAAACATCATGACCAAATGGAGTTTGTTCCCAGAATGCAAGGATGGTTCAACATATGAAACTAGATCAATGGATTATACTATATTAACAGAATGAAGGGGGAAAGCCCCAAGATGATCTCAATTGATGCAGAAAAAGTATCTGACAAAATTAAATACCTTTACCTGACAAAAACAGATGTAAACTACCTCAACATAACAAAAGCCATATATTAAAAACCCGTAGTGAATATCATATCTAATGGTGAAAAATGAAAGCTTTTCCTCTAAGATTAGGAATAAGGCAAGGATGTCCAATTTCACCAGTTCTATTCAACAAAGTGAAGGAAGTTTTAGCCAGAGCAATTAAGCAAGAAAAAGAAATAAAAGGCATCTAAATTGGAAAGGAAAAAAAAATTATTTGTTCATAAATGATATGAACATATATATATATATATATATATATCCGTGAAAATTCCACACAAAAATTGTTAAAACTAATCAATAAATGCTGCAAGATAGCAGGATAATAAAACGAAACATAAAAAGATCAGTTGCATTTCTATACACTAATAATGAACAATTTGAAAAGGAAATTACAAAAACAAGTCCATTTATAATCATATTAAAAATACCTTAGGAATAACTTAACAAAGGAAGTGAGACACTTTTACAATAAAAAACATTGCTGATAGAAATTACATTAGTCGCCCCTATCCACGTGGGATATATCCAAGACCCCCAGTGGATTCCTGAAACCACAGATAGTACTGAACTCTCTATAGTCTATGTTTTTTTCTATATACGCATACCTATGATAAAGTTTAATATATAAATTAGGCATAGTAAGAGATTAACAACAATAACTATAATAAAATAGAATAATTATAACAATATACTATAATAAAAGTTATGTCAATGGCTTTGGGGCCATTATTAAGTAAAATAAGGGTTATTTAAACACAGTGCTGTGATACCTTGACGGTCGATCTGATAACCAAGACGGCTACTAAGTGACTTACGGGTGGGAAACATATACAGTGTGGATACGCTGGACAAAGGGATGATTTCCATCCTGGGCAGGATGCAGCAGGACAGCGCGAGATTTCATCACGCTACTCAGAATGGCACGTAATTTAAAACTTATGAATTGTTTACTTCTGAAATTTTCCATTTAATATTTTCGGATCACGGTTGACTGCAGGTAACTAAAACCATGGAAAACAAAACAGTGGATTAAGGGGGGATTACTGTAAATACATAAATAAGTGGAAACACATCCCATGTTCATGGATTGGAAGACTTATTATTAAGATGTCAATACCACCCTCAGTAATCTACAGATTTAATGAAATTCTTATTAAAATCCCAATGGCATTTTTTTTTCAGAAATAGAAAAATCCATCCTAAAATTCATTTGGAATCTCAAGGGACCCCAAATATCCAAAACAATCTTGAAAAAGAAGAACAAAATTGAATAGCTTCCTGATTTCAAGACTTACTGCAAAGCTGCAGTAATCAAAATATTGTGGTACTGGCATAAACAGAATAAACAGAATAGAGAACCAAGAAATAAACCCTCACATATCTGGTCAAATGATATTTGAGAAGGGTGCCAAGACCACTTAATGGGGAAAGAACAATCTTTCAACAAATGTGGCTGGGAAAACTAAATATCCACATGCAAAAGAATGAAGTTGGACCCTTATCATAACACCATGTATAAAAATTAACTGAAATGGATCAAAGATTAAATGCAAAACCTAAAACATAAAACTCTTAGAAGAAAACAGGACAAAAGCTTCATGACACTGGATTTGGCAATGCTTTCTTGGATATGACATTGAAGGCACAGGCCACAAAAGAAACACTAGACAGCAACAAGACACTTTCATCATAAAGCCATTATAGCAAGTTTGGGAGTCATAGCAGATCTATCTAATACACAGACAAAATGGAGAGACAAAGAAAAATGCCCCAAATGAAAGAACAAGAGAAATGCCCAGAAAAATAATTAAATGAAATGGAAGCAACCAAAATATCAGATACAGAGTTTAAAACAATGGTTATAAGGATGCTCAAGGACCTTAGAAGAAGAATGGATAATCTCAGTGAGAACTTAAAGAAATAGTGATCATTAAAAAGGACATAGAATCCATTAAAAAAAAAAAAGAAACAATAGACAAACTAGACTTTGTGAAAAATTTTAAATTTGTGCATCAAAAGACACTACCAACATAATTAAGCAATTCACAGAATGGAAGAAAATATTTGTAAATTATCTATCATGAAAAGGGTTAAGAGTATATAGAGAATTCCTAAAACTCAACAACAAAGAAACAACCTGACTCAAAAATGGCAAAGGACTTGAACAGACATTTCTCCAAAGGAAATACTTCAGTAAGTCAATGAGAATGGTCAATAAGGACATGAAAAGTTTCTCAACATCACTATCAGGGAAATGCAAATCAAAACTATGAGATACTACTGCACACTCATTATGATGTCTACTATTAAAAAAACAACAGAAAGTAACAGTACAGCCATTGTGGAAAACTGTATGGTGGCTCCTCAAAAAATTAAAAATAGAACTACCACATCATCCAGCAATTCCACTTCTGAGTTTATTACCTAAAAGAACTGAAGGCAGAGTACTGAAGACATATTTGACATCCATGAACATAGCAGCATTATTCACAAGAGCTAAAACATGGAAGTGACCCAAGTGTATATCAATAGATTAAGAGATAAACAAAATGTGGTCTATCCACGCAATAGAATATTATTCTACCTTAAAAAGGAAGAAATTGCCCGAGCCAGTTTGGCTCAATGTCGGCCTAAGGACTGAAGGGTTCTGAGTTTGATTTCAGTCAAGGACATGTACCTAGGTTGCAAGCTCAATCCCCAGACCTGACTCCCAGCCCTGGTTGGGGTGAGTGTAAGAGGCAACCAATTGATGTGTCTCTTTCACGTCAATGTTTCTCTCTCTCTCCATCTCTCCCCCTCCCTTCCAATATCTCTAAAAATCAATGGGAAAATATCCTCAGGTGAGGGTTAACAAAATATAAAAAAAGTAAAAAGGAAGAAATTCTAGCACAGGCTACAACATGGATGAACCCATAGGACATTATACTAAATAAAATAAGCCAGTCATAAGTAGGCAAATATTGTATGAATCTATTTATATGAGGTACTCAAGAGTAATCAAAATCATAGAACTGTGAGTGCCAGCAGCTGGGAAAGGGGCAGAACGAGCAGTTATTATTTAATGATACAGAACGTTTTTCAGCTGATGTGCCACAAGAACTTTCAAAACATGCAATACCTGACAATTTAATCAGGGGCACTGAACTCTCTTTCCTTAGATTGTCAAATAAAAAATGACAACTTGCCCTAGCCGGTTTGGCTCAGTGGATAGAGCCTCAGCCTGTGGACTGAAGGGTCCTGGGTTTGATTCTGGTCAAGGGCATGTACCTCGGTTGCAGGCTCCTGGCCTTGGTAAGGGGCATATGGGAGGCAACCAATCGATGTGTCTCTCTCACATTGGTGTTTCTCTCTCTCCCTTCCACTCTTCCTAAAAATTCAATGGAAAAAATGTCATCGGGTGAGGATTTTTTAAAAAAAATGACAACTACCAACACAATAGCTGTCGGTGTGAATGAATGAAAATTGTACCTACTTTTTGGTATGCCACAGAATTTTAGTAATTAGTTTATGTGTGCCATGAGATGAAAAAGGATGAAAATCGCTGGTATAGAGTTTTAGTTTTACAAGATGAAAAGAGTTCTGGAGATGGATGGTGGTGATAGCTGCAAACATTATGAATGTATTTAATGTCTCTGAACTGCATACATAAAAGCAGTTAAGATGGTAAATTTTATGTTATGTGTATTTGACCACAATAAGAAAAAAAGAAAGTATCAATGCTCAGTACAACATGGATGAACCTTGAAAACATGCTAAGTGAAAGAAGCCAGAGAGAGGTATTTTGGTTATGTTTTGGGGAGAAAGAGATGGATACACAGCAAATGTGGCAAACTCTTGATCACTGGTGAATCTGGGGGATGATCATCTGGAGGGTCACTGTACTATTCTCTCTACTTTCACTTATTTTTTAAAATTTTATTTTTATAAAGCTCCCAGAAGATTCTGATATGCAGTAAACTTTGAAAACACTGTCCTGTATACACCAGCTGTGGGGATGAAATCAGCGCCAGGCTCCTGCGAGAGGGTCCATTTCCACAAGGGAAACCAGTACAGTTCAGGCCTTACAGCTGCAGGTTATACAGTTGGGAACTAGGACGTGGTGGCAATAATGCTGCTGCTACTAGTAGTACTGCTAGTAGCAAGTTTCTATTTACCATAAAATGTTCAGCTTTGCAAAGCCTGCCATCACTTTTAGTCCCCACAACCGTCAGGTAAGGCGAGTACCACTGTCCTCTTGCACAGAGGCAGAAACCGTATGGCTCTTAAGGCAAAATCCCTGTACCCACCCGACTGGCTGGCCTGAGACAGAGCAAGCCCCACTTTGGGTTATGGGCTTGTGTTCCCTTCCTGGCCTCACAGCATGTCTGGGAAGCCCAGGAGAGCAGGGACATGGTTCAGTTTGCCCTCACCATCTTGCTCCCACTCACCAGCGTCCGGCCTGCCTGGGCAAGCTGCCTCTCTCTTTTCCCCCTCCTCCTGGCCCCACAGGCCTTCAGGACAAGGCTCCTCTCCCCTCTCTATCCGAGTGAGGATGTCTGGTTTGGAGATGGCATAATCTGTGTACAGAATGGAGAGAGAGAGCTGGGTCAGGACACCTGCCACCCAGTTCACTACACAGATGCAGAGACACCAGAGGAACAGAAGCCAAAGCAAAGACACAGACAGAGGCCCAGATGCTATGACTCGGCCTTACCCAGGGAAACCAGCATCTCGTAGTTGCCCCTCATCACATGCTTGTACAGATTCTTCTGCCAAGGATCCAGCTTGCCCCACTCCAGCTCAGAAAAATACACGGCCACATCATCAAAGGTCACGGGCACCTAGAACCACAGTTGTCATGAATGCTCACCCACACTTACAGGTACAGCCCCTCCGGCTGTCCCACCCAGGTGCCCAGGTTACCTTGGGGGCCTCCCCCTTGCTGCCCGGGGGCAGCCGCAAGATCCAGAAGTTCCTGTTCCTCAGCAGGTTCTCCATGTTCTCCAGCCGCTTCTGCAGCAGCCCGTACTCCTGCAGCAGGGTCCCCAGCGCGGCCCACTTGCCCTCCAGCTGGTTCCCGAACTCCAAGGTCGTCTTCTCAAAGTCAGCCAGCTTCTTCTCCGCTGTCCCAGTCCGTCCCTCCAGAGTCAGCAAGCGGGCCAGACAGGAGTCCACTTTCTTCTCCAAGGCCTGGATAGCAGCCACCACTGTCCACAGTGTGATCTCCGTGGAGTAGAGGTATGAGTTCTTCTCAGCAGCAAACTGGGATGATGGAGAAGTTGTCGAAGGCCTTTCATCCCCTGTTTGTTTGTCCCTCTCTGAAGCCTGTACACAACAAGTGAAAGGAGCAACGTTATCAGAACTATACAACCAAAATGTCCACCTCAAAAAGAAACCTCAGAATGGCACCTGTCCGGGTAAAGCCCCATCTGGGGTCCTGAAGGCCAGTCAGGCAGTCGTGTCAGGGTTGGGGATTTGAGGACATCAGTTACAAGTCCAAGACAGGAGATACTGGCTGGACCAAGGTATTAGCAAGTGAGAAACAGAAGGGGAAAAAAAGGCCAGAGAAAGAAGTATCTGTGGTCTCAGACAGGTGACCCCTACCTGGGTCTTGGTCTCTTCCTCTGAAAATGAAGGGGCAGGCTTTGAATGAGGTACAGAGAACATGAGCGCTGCACTCAGCCAGTCTGGGTGCAACTGGCAACTCCACCTGGCTGACGGTGAGCAAGGTTTCTTAAACATCTTTCAATGTCCCTTCATATCTAGAAAATGGAGCTAATAATAGTACCTACATGACATGATTATGAGAATTAATGACACAATTTGGTAAAAAGCACTCAGCACAATGTCTAGCCTGTGCTTCTCAATAAACCTGAGCCCTATGTTGATTCAGCTAAGATGACCATGAGGAGAATGTTGAGGATATGACAGTTCTGGCTCAGGAAGGCAGTATGAATAGTGCAGACAGCTGTCTGGTTCACCTTTCATTCCAGGTCCTTGAGTACCTTGGAAAAGAGCTTCTGAAGTGCCTCAGCTTACGTGGGTGCCTGATGACAAGCCTCCCTGAGCATGCACAATGGCCTCAGTCCCAGTTCATCTTGCTAAGAGCCTTGTTGGAATGACAAAGCAACATGTCGCCCCTCCATTTCACTCATCCATCTCAGTCAAATCACTATCAAGTCTTACTCTCTGACTTCTGAAATCATCTCAAATCCATCCTCTTTTCTCCTCCTCCACTGCCATCACCTAGTCCAAACCCCCTCACCTGTCACCTGAGCTACTGCAATTCTGCCCAATTCATTTCCCCACCTCCTCCTCCCCCACAGTACTCTCCTCAGCTCCCCATTATACCTAGAATAAAATCTAAGCTTTAAAAAAAATATTTTCTTATTGATTTCAGAGAAGGGAGAGGGAGAGAGAGATAGAAACATCAATGATGATAATCATTGACTGACTGCCTCCTACATGCCCCCTACTGGTGATTAAGCCCTCAACCCAGGCCCGTGTCTTTGATTGGAATGGAACCCAGGACCCTTCAGTCCTCAGGCCAATGCTCTATCCACTGAGCCAAACCGGCTAGTGCCGTGGTCCGCAAACTGTGGTTCGCGAGCCACATGCGGCTCTTTGGCCCCTTGAGTGTGGCTCTTCCACAAAATACCATGGCCTGAGAGAGTCTATTTTGAAGAAGTGGCGTTAGAAGAAGTTTAAGTTTAAAAAATTTGGCTCTTAAAAGAAATTTCAATCGTTGTACTGTTGATATTTGGCTCTGTTGACTAATGAGTTTGCCGACCACTGGGCTAGTGCAAAACCTAAACTTCTTAGCAGACTGCAGCCTACCTCCCTGACCTGTGTCCTCTTGGGCATTGACTGCTCTCCAGCCACCCTGGCCTCCTTGGACTCCTCCACCTTTGCATGAGCTCTCCTCCTGGCTTCCTCTCATACAAACCTCCAGCTTAGACATCGCCTCACTGGGACCTTCACAGACCCACACATCTAAAATAGTGCCCAGCTAGTCCCTTCCTTCATAGAACTAATAACCTAGGACAACCCTGTGTGTCCACCTGGGTATGGTTTCCCCACAAGGACATAAGCTCCATGAGTGTAGGTGCTAATTCACTGTTGTATCCCCAGCTTCTAAGAGTGCTCACAGCAGGTGCTCAATCAATACCTATTGGATAAATGAATGACTAAACAATTCAACAACACATTCATTCATTAACAATTACAGAACAGCTGTCATCATTAATGGGGATGCAGAAAAACTACCTGGCTCTTTCTTCCTTCTCCAAGAGAAAAATTCTGTATAGAAATACAAGAGTGATACCCAAAGGCTAACAAAAGTTGAGGGCAAATCAGTCCTACTTGGGAGCTTTTCTAGGAATCTCAGGTGATGCAAGTGGGCAGAGGGGAAGAAGCAGGTGGATAGGAACGGTCAGAAAGAGTGCTGAGGGAGGGGTCCTGGGCTAGGTGAGAGCTGAAGATGTCACCTGTACAGTTACAGAAAGGCCATCTGGAGCGCTCCCCAGCAAACCTGCAGACCTGCCACCTCATGTCTCTCCCTGGCACTCAGGGAGACCTAAAGGAAGGGGAGGGAGAGAAAGTTCCTCCTTGAGAAGCATCCAGAAAAATCAAGGTTCCAAAAACTTCACTGACATGTATTGATAATAGTAGGTACCATTTATAGAGCTCTTTACCATTGCTTTTCTATGGTGTCCAAATGACCAAAGGATTGCTTTCTCTGATTTGTACATACAGAACATTATCAGCCAACATTCGTGGACGAAAGGGGCCACATGCTGACCTGACAAGCTCAGGGGAGGCCTGCATGACAGTCTTGCAAACTCAGAGACCTAAAGTCACCACAGAGGATGGTCTGAAATTAAACTTTAAACGTAGTTATGGTGGGTAGTCACCTCCTATGCCAGTCAACCTTTACCTTAACTGAGCCTATCTGTCTTTTTGCATCTATGATAACATACCCTTGAAATGTCTGGGTAACTTGTAACTTCCCTTCAGGAACCCCTGGGGCACAACCAAATGTGATGGGGGCCAGGACAGATACCACAAATTCCTTCATTATCATGTTAATTGTTTCTGCACCCACCTAAGTATGTGTCCATCATTTTACTTTTTATCCAATCCCAGGGGTTTCCTCCACTTTGTTTTATCCCATCTCCTTAATCTATCACCAATGAATTTCATGTAACCCACCTATGTCCCGCCTTTGATTGCAATGTATAAATACAGATGTAACCCGCCATTCTCCGGAGCATTATCTCAATTCCTAGAGGTTCTGCTTCCAGGCATGTCAACAGTTTGGCTCAAATAAACTCACAAAAATTCTTTACAGGTTTCAATGTTTTGTTTTGTTTTGTTTTGTTTTTTTACGTTAACAATTCTAAAACGTGATAAAGTAATCTTAAAAAAAATAAAATCCACCTCAATCTCTCTTGTAAACAGCTTTTAGTACCGTTGCCTTAGGTAAAAGTAGAATACTGAGTACCTTAAAGGGGATGTAATTACAAAGCCCGGGCCTGGCCTCAACTGCGTGTGACCCTGGGCCGGTCCCTTCCCTGAACCTCAGACTCGGATACCGGGTTGGAGACCCTGCCCTCCCCGCCTGCCTCCCAGCCGCTGGCCTCCAATGATACAATGGATGGGGGAACCGGCCACTCTGTTCAAATGCAAGGCCTGTCACCGTGGGTGTCGCGGGAAAGCGGGCCGATCCCCCGCCTCCGGGCCGCCCGCCGCCCGGCCTGGCCTTTGGGCCGCCCGGTCGCTCGGCCAGAAAGCGACGCGGACGCCGACGAGGGCGGCTCGGCCCGTCTGGGCGTCCGCGGGCCCGCGCTTACCCGGTCGGGCGCCGCCTCGGCCATGGCTGTCCGTCCCTCTCCCGCTGCTCCTCTCGGCGGCCTGTCGGGCCTGGTGCGGCGCGCTGGCGGAGGCGGAGCGGAGCCGCCCAGCCTCGGAGCCCCAGCCCGGCGGCCGCGAGCTGCGTCCGAGCCACGTGCCCCGCCGGCCCTTTAAACAAGAGCTGCGCTCGCGGCCGGGCCCGTGGGAGCACACAGCGCCCCCTGCAGCCCGAAGGACCGCATGCTCGTGGCCCGCAGCCTGGTGTCCCGGCGGCCGCGGGGGCCACCCAGGGGGGCTGGCCACCCAGCCTCGCCTGGGCCGCGGGAGTGGACGCCGTAGGGCGGGTGCGGGCCACGCGCAGATGTAGCTTGCGGGGCCCAGGCCAGCCCCGAACCCTCTGCAGGATGGCGGGGATTAGGAACTCCAGTGTCCCACCCAGAAATCAGGCCAGAGAGCCGACAGGGGAAATGCGTGACTTTTCAAAACTGGGAGTTCCCCCTTGCCCCAACCTCCGATGGGGAATCCAAAGTGTATGTGGAGTAACCGTTTTAACACCTCTAATGGACCCAAAGTGAATATTAGTTTGAGTATAGTACTTCATAGCCAGGAAAAAACGTAGGGGATGGAGAAAGGTTTTAACTCTTAAAATCTATCATCTATCTATCTATCTATCTATCTATCTATCTATCTATCTATCTATCATTTATTGATTGATTGATTGCAGAGAGGAAGGGAAAGGGATAGATAGAAACATCAATAATGAGAGAATCACTGTCCGGCTGCCTCCTGCACGCCCCCTACTGGGCATGGAGCCTGCAACCCAGACCTACTGGTTCATAGGTCGCGCTCAACCACTGAACCACAGCCAGCCGGGCTAAAACGGTAGTTTTCCAGACCAAATAGAAAGACCTCAGGAAAAACTTAATTCATTAAAAAAAGCCTTCCCTCTCTTCCCCAAACAGCTTTGGGAATCCTCAGTCCCCCCTTCCTGCCCTGGGACCTAGCTCCTGAGCAGAGCTGTGCAAGTCCTCTGTGCCAGCTGTACCCCTAAAGTCCTCTGTGCCACGCTGTGTCCCTAAAGTCCTCTGTGCCGCGCTGTCCCTAAAGTCCTCTGTGCCACGCTGTGTCCCTAAAGTCCTCTGTGCCAGCTGTACCCCTGAAGTCCTCTGTGCCATGCTGTGTCCCTAAAGTCCTCTGTACCACACTATGTCCCTAAAGTCCTCTGTGCCATGCTGTGTCCCCGAAGTCCTCTGTGCCATGCATACCCCTAAAGTCCTCTGTGCCACGCTGTACCCCTAAAGTCATCTGTGCCACGCTGTGTCCCCGAAGTCCTCTGTGCCACGCTGTGTCCCTAAAGTCCTCTGTGCCACGCTGTACCCCTAAAGTCCTCTGTGCCAGTTGTACCCCTGAAGTCCTCTGTGCCATGCTGTACGCTGAAGTCCTCTGTGCCATGCTGTGTCCTGTGTCCCTGAAGTCCTCTGTGCCACGCTGTGTCCCTGAAGTCCTCTGTGCCAGCTGTACCCCTGAAGTCCTCTGTGCCACGCTGTGTCCCTGAAGTCCTCTGTGCCATGATGTACCCCTAAAGTCCTCTGTGCCAGCTGTACCCCTGAAGTCCTCTGTGCCAGCTGTGCCCCTGAAGTCCTCTGTGCCATGCTGTACGCTGAAGTCCTCTGTGCCATGCTGTACGCTGAAGTCCTCTGTGCCACGCTGTGTCCTGTGTCCCTGAAGTCCTCTGTGCCACACTGTGTCCCTGAAGTCCTCTGTGCCACGCTGTACCCCTAAAGTCCTCTGTACCACACTATGTCCCTAAAGTCCTCTGTGCCACGCTGTGTCCCTGAAGTCCTCTGTGCCAGCTGTACCCCTGAAGTCCTCTGTGCCACGCTGTGTCCCTGAAGTCCTCTGTGCCATGATGTACCCCTAAAGTCCTCTGTGCCAGCTGTACCCCTGAAGTCCTCTGTGCCAGCTGTGCCCCTGAAGTCCTCTGTGCCATGCTGTACGCTGAAGTCCTCTGTGCCATGCTGTACGCTGAAGTCCTCTGTGCCACGCTGTGTCCTGTGTCCCTGAAGTCCTCTGTGCCACACTGTGTCCCTGAAGTCCTCTGTGCCACGCTGTACCCCTAAAGTCCTCTGTACCACACTATGTCCCTAAAGTCCTCTGTGCCACGCTGTGTCCCCGAAGTCCTCTGTGCCATTCATACCCCTAAAGTCCTCTGTGCCATGCTGTACCCCTAAAGTCCTCTGTGCCACGCTGTGTCCCCGAAGGTGGAGAGAGGGAAAGAGATTGTGGAGATACCCTGACAAAGGTCAATCTTTACCTTAACTGAGCCTGTCTATTGTCTCTTTGCCATCTGTGAAATGCCAGGGTGCCCTGGCTAGGTGGTTCAGTTGGTTGGAGCATCATCCCATGCACCAAAAATGGTTTTGGGTTCAATTTCCGGTCAGGACACATACTTAGGTGTGGAATTGATCCTCGGTTGGGGCGAGTATGGGAGGCAACCGATCTCTTTCCCACTCTCCACCTTCCTCTTTCTCTAAAAATTAAAAGATAAATAAACAAACCAACAAAAACATATCCTTGAGTGAGGATTAAAAAGAAAAGGAAAAGAAATGCCAGGGTAATTTCTTTTTTTCTAGACCCCTCACTGCAGAGACCACAAAACCCTTCTTACGGGAAGCAACTGATCGATATTTCTCTTTCTCCCTTCCTCCCTCTCTAAAAAATCAATAAGAAACATATCTTTGGGCGAGGATTAAAAAAAAAAAAAGAAATGAGAAATGTCAGGGTAATTTCCTTTTTTTCTGGACCCCTCTCTGCACCAGAGCAAAGATCACAAAACCCCTTGTGATTTGTTATAGTGTTAACTGCTAACTATCCTATAACCACAAATGTAAAAGAAGTATCTATTTATTTTACTTTTTATCCAATCCCAGAGATTTCCCCACTTTGCTTTCTCCCACCTCCCTAATCTATCATGTCCAGTTACATGGATTTCATGTAACCCCTTATGCCTCCTCTTTTGATTGTAATGTATAAAATAAGGTGCAAAACGGTCATTCTCTGGAGCATTTTCTCAATATGTTAAGATTTTGCTTTCCGGCAATTGTCAGTTTGGCTCAAATACACTCATAAAAAAATTCTCTACAGGTTTAAACATTTCTTAGGTTGACAATGCCCAGTCTTCCCTTGCATGTCAGCCATCATCTGGGATCTTCACAGCTCTGGCTCCAGGCTGGGCTTGCAGCAAGAGAAAATCCACCACTAATTCAGGCCCTGAGGCATTTTGAATAAACCACTCAATATGGGACCTACTGTGGAAAACCAGAGTTAATCACTGAATATAAATTGAAATATGCTGTATGCAGTATAAATTTTTATTTTCTATCTTTTCTGCATTTCCCACTCGTTTTATAATCTTTGTCCTACAAGCCCACAAACTCATCTGTTTACATTGGGCATCAATTCTTATTTTCTAAGATCACAACTTACTAATATTTTATAATTCTTAATATATTGGTCTGACGAATCCCTGATGAGCTCCTAGTGTAAATCAAAAATAATTTTAGCCTGTAATCTATAATAATAAAAGCGTATTATGCTAATTAGACTGGACAGCCGAACGACCTTCTGGACGTCCTTCTGACATCCTTCCTGATGAAACGGTCTACGAGGACCGAGCCCCTTGCACGAATTTCGTGCATTCGGCCTCTAGTAAAGAATAAAAGATAGTTATTTAAGCAAAAAGGAGCTTCAGCCTAGAGACACAGACTAATAACCCAAACTCTTCCACCAAGACAAAGAATCCATTTTTTTTTTAATTAAAAAAATGTATTTTACTGATTTTTTTTACAGAGAGGAAAGGAGAGGGCTAGAGAGCTAGAAACATCGATGAGAGAGACACATTGATCAGCTGCCTCCTGGACACCTCCCACCGGGGACATGCCTGCAACCAAGGTACATGCCCTTGACTGGAATCAAACCCAGGACCTTTCAGTCTGCAGGCCGACGCTCTATCCACTGAGCCAAACTGGTCAGGGCGTGAACATCCTTTTTAAAAAATTTCTTTTTAATCCTCACCTAGGGATATGTTTTTATTGATGAGCGAGAAGAAGAGAGGGAGGGAGGGAGGAAGGGAGGGAGGGAGAGAAACATTGATGTGAGAAACATCGATCAATTGCTTCCCATATGTGCCCTGACTGGGAATCGAACCTGCCACCTTTGGTGTACAGGAGGATGCTCCAACCAACTGAGTCACAACAGCCAGGGCTGCAGTGAATATCCTTGAACATCCTTCTTTGTTTATGTCTAAACTAGATTCCTAGAAGTGTAATTTATAGAGCCAACGTCAGGTTTGAGCCTTGATCTGTTCCTGAAGCACATGCTCTTTGCAAAATGGGTCTCTGGTTGCCAAGTGTCCCTCCAGGCTCGTCTAAGACTAGAGGCCACCTAAGGGAGCATGAGCCGTGTACAGTGTGCCTACGTGGTGATGCTCAAGGCCTTGCCATGTCCTTCTCTTCCTAGGCAGGCCCAAGAGGTCTTGAGCTGCGCATCAAGCTCTTCCAAGAAGATCCAGATTAGCTGTCTTTTCTGTGTCTTCGGTTTTTTTTTTGAGACATGTACTACTTTGTGACAGGTCAATGATACTAGTAAAAGAATCCTATCAATGAATGCTAACATAGAAGTGAAGGGTTCCATCCAAACAAAGGTCTAACATCTAAGTGAATGATGATTTCACAAATAGTGCAAACACAGACAAGTGGTAAAAGAATTAGGTTGAATCATCAATTAGCAAACAATAGCCTGTTGTCACATTGAGCAGTTATATTACATGAATTCCACCCTTATTCATAGCAACAGTTCATGAACAGTAAGTATAGAAGCAAATATGCAGTGAAGACATTTCTGAAGGTTATGTTTTCATTCTTTAAGATTGTTTTGGGGTTTCTTCATGGATCTTGATGCCCACATGCCACCTGCCTGGGTGCTAGCTGGAGCCTGGAATCTCAACCCTTTAAGTATGGGCTTAGCTCTATTGTAAACAGCAGGTTGGTGACCGTCAGAGTCTGGAGGTGGCATGCAGGCACACTCAGACACCTCACTCTGTTTCTCACATCCCCCCATTATGTCCCTGAGCAGATGTAGCCAACAATTCTGCGGAAGGGAACATACCACAGGGGGCCTGCCTTTCCGGGTTACTCTGCAGATAGGTTAGAGGAGTGGATTTCCAGAGAACACAGTTTCAAAAAGCAATTACTTAACGGTTTGAGTTTTGTTTTTTTTTAATAAATCTTTATTGTTCAGATTATTACAGGTGTTCCTCTTTTTTCCCCCCCATAGCTCCCCTCCACCTGATTCCCCACCTCACCCCATGCCCTTACCCACCCCCCGCCACTGTCTTCATCCATAGGAGTAAGATTTTTGTCCAAGAATCCATTTTTGTTTTTAATCCTCACCCGAGGATATATATATTTTTTTATTGATTTGAGAAACATTGATGAGTTGCCTCTCATACACACCCTGATTGGGGATCAAACCTGCAACCCAGGTATGTGTCCTGACCGGGAATGAAGCCCATAACCTTTTGGTGTATGGGATGATGCTCCAACCGAGGCACCCAACCAGGGTAATTGAGGCTGTTTTTGTGTTTTTTCTTTAATCTCTGAGAGGAAGGGAGAGGGAGAGAAACATCAATGATGAGAATGAATCATTGATTGGCTGCCTCCTGCATGCCTACTGGGGATCGAGCCTGCAACCCGGGCATGTGCCCTTGATCGGAATTAAACCCAGGACCCATTAGTCCGCAGGCCAATGCTCTTATCCACTGAGCCAAACCAGCTAGGGCATGAAGACTGTTTTCATAGTGAAAGTTCCCACTCAGGTTCTCAATTAGGTCCTTCTTATGTGAGGTATCAAAGTTGTGCAGTTCTGATAGGACAGGGCAGGTCTCAGTCCATTGGTATAAGATGATACCAGGGATTCCCCTCAGAGGTTGACTCAGGTGGTGCAAACAAGCAGGGAATAGTGCGGGACACTGAGAGTTCAGTTTGAGGTTCTCCCTGGTACACAGCATTTGTGAGGAGCCCGTCAGCAAAAGGCCACCAGGCTATTTAAAAAATTTGGGCCCTCGGTTGACCATGGGGAGCCCATCTCAGCAGATAAATTCCTTCTCGGGGTTCACATCAAATGAATCTTTCTTCTTAGGGTCCATTCTAGAGATCCTCTTAATGCCTTCAGCACTCATTTGCAAATTGTCTGTTACATTGCATTACTTCAACAAGGAATTTCACAATGAACAATGCCATATTTGATTTGATCCCTTGTTGCTTCAAAGCAATACTCCTAACCTGGCCCCAAATTCCAGGGCTGCACCTTAGTTGGAAAAAGTATCAGTTTTTAAAGTGGCCTCACCCAGGTATGTAAAACATCCGAGGGCAATTATTAATAGAGGGAGACCAAAAATGTTACCAAGCCCCTTCCTCCTCAAAGCCCACCCTGTTCAGACAATGCTGAGCTCCCTGTTCTGTGAATTCCCCTTATGCATCTATTCATGCAATAAATGTGTGTTGAGCACCTTTGTGCAAAGACCCTGCTCTCAGAGCTGGGGAGTCTGGATACAATTAAGACATGGTTCCTGTCTTCAAAAAGCATCATGTGCTGTTGACTGTACCTTGTCAATCTTGTCCATCTCTCCTGTCCATTGTGCTGGCTGATGCTCTAACCACTGAGCACACTGGCCAGAGCACTGAGATACCTTTAATGTGTAATTTTTTATTTCTATATATTCCGTTGCTTTGTGTACATGCATTTTTTAATTTACATAAATGGTATTGTTATGTATCTCAAAATTTCTACTCAGCACTGTATGTTTAAGATCAACCCATGACTACATGTATACTGAAGCCAATATTTCCAACTGCTACCCAGTACTCCCTGGTGCACCTGCCTCCTCTACCTACTGCCTTCCAACAACTGACACGCAGACTGTCTGCAGCCCTCAGCGTCCACCAACAGGGTCCCACACACGCCCTCTTCTCCTCTGCAAATCTAGGTTTAAATCAGCCCTCTGTTGCTGCTCCAGGTCAGGCATCTCCTCCATCTTGCTCCTAGGAGGGTCTTCTTGACAATTGGAGAAAAACACCCAACATGAGCATATTTTTTTGCCAGTAGCAAGTTTTATTCTAAGCAACTGCCAAGTCATCAAAGGGGACACTCACACAGGACCCAGGAGCCCACTCCCAAACGGCAGTGCGGCAGGCACTCAACACTCCTGGGAGACAAGCACCTGCGTGCTTTTTCTCCATCATCTCTGGAACAGAACTAATTGGGAAAGTGTGTCATCTGAACAACCTCAAGGAACAACTGGTCTAACAGGAACAAACTCAAATACAAGCTGATACAAGCTGAACAACCTTAAGTAACAAAGCAGTCATCTACCCTGTGAGGCTGCAGAACGCAGCAAGGATGCAGATGGATGAGGAAGTGAGCTGTGGTGAGAAACCCAAGAGCTGAACTCTTGAGAGGAAGCAGCTCTGTACTCTCAGCTCCTTTCCCAGACTCCTCATTCTCAATGGGGGACTTTGGGGGTCTACTCCCACTGTTCTTCTCTCCCTCTTGGTCCTTTTGATTCAGTGAGCCCCATCCGAGAGTGCTAAGTCCCCTCTCACTAGGGAGCCCGCGCTATGCACCCTGACCACTGGCCTAAATGTGGGTGGGCTAAAGAAGGCCCAGAAACTATTCCCTCCCAGATGGCAGCAGTCCCCATGTTAGGAACAACTTCTACAACTTGGGAAGTTTCAAAAACAAGTGTCAGGCTGTATTTTCCTCAAATCAGCTAATATCTAATTCCAAAAAGGTTCTTCAGAGCAAGGTGAGCAGTTCATTTAAATTACTTCTACTTGTTATTAACAAGGAGACTACAACCGAAGAGGAAACAGAGGGTTATGCTTCCAGAGCTCTTCTGCACACCTGCTCATTCCTTTGGCCCAACTCCACCCGTGGGAAGACCTGAAACCCTGGGACAGACCCTCAAACCAACCCCAGTGCACAAGCATCAGCATGGATGGGAAAACCCGAGACTCGAAGGTAACAAAGACACAGCAAACACAGCAGCAGGGTAGACAGCAGGGACAGGCCTGGCCCCGCCCCTCCTCCACACAGTTCTGAGGACTTGGGCTCGGCCTGCTGCTTGGCCAAAGTTAGGCAAATCAAAATGACACCCCCAAGGAAGAAGTCAGTCCCTGACTCTGCACAGTGTCTCTTCGGGGGACCAATGCCAGCCCCCTCAGCCCCCCCGGACAGGCGGGGGGCTGGCACTCTTAGAGCAGGCCGTTGGGCCTGCCTGGCTCCGAGGCCAGCGCGCCACGTTCCCGCTGGTGGATCTTCTGGTGCTGCAGGAGGTGCTGCTTCTGCACGAAGCTCCGCTCACACTCGGGGCAGGTGTAGGGCCGCTCGCCCGTGTGGATGCGCTGGTGCCGCACCAGATCTGATGGGTGGCTGAAGCTCTTGCCACAGTAACCACAGATGAGGCAACTCCGGCTTTTCCTCCAGGGAATGTGGCCAGGCAGGGCAACCAGGCTGTTGGGCGAGAACCTCTCCTGGACACGCTGGCCACCACTGGGCCCCTCCTGCAAGTGGCAGCGCTGGTGGTTCACCAGGTTCACCTTGCTGCTGAAGCTCCTCATGCACACGTCACACTGATGCTGCTTTCCCTTCTTGGACGGGGGCTTCAGCAGTGGCCTGGACCTAAGACTCTCCTCTGGCTCTGAGGTGGTGGAAGACTCCCACGATGGGTGGGCCCGCAGATAGGCCAGCTGCTGCTCACAGCGGAAGCTGAGCTCGCACTCAGGACAATCGTAGGGGCCAAAATCTTCCCTATTCAGCTTCAGGGCCGGGTTACATTCCGGAGGCAGTTGCACTGGCCTATTAGATTTCTGCTTCGGGGGGCAGTCCAGACTTCTGTCACTGCCAGGGTCTCTGCTGCCCTCAGTGGGCTCCTCTAGATTAGCGTCCCCGGCCCCTGGTTCCAAGAGGACAGAACCACCCTGAGTGTTCCAGAGCTCAGTCTGCTCCGGGCCCAGGAAAGCCGGCTCTTCCGCGGGGCCGGAGAGCTCTCCCGGAAGATCCTCAGAGCGTTCCGGTGGGTACTCTACCTCCTGCTTAATCACAACCCCTTCTGCTGCCAAAACAAAGAAAATCAACAAAAAAGGTCACATTCTAGCATCTTGGGTTTCTTTGGAGCTAAACATCTCTGAATCCCAGAAGGGCTCAAATCAAAGGATCAGCGGAATTAGAGACTGACTGGGTTCCAAAACCTGGAAAGTGAAACCTATACTCGGGTAGAGACATGTGGGTTAAAAATCTGAATATATTCTTCTTATAGAACAATGTTATAAATGATAGTTTTTCTAAGTTTGTCCACAAATTATATTCAATCTCTGAAAAATGGCTAAACATACTGAAAAACTATACTTACTTAGGAGAGTGTTAAAGTAATAAAAATAAGAAAGATTAAAAAAACATACACAACTAAACCTGTAACTTAAAAGTTCATGTATCCAGCTGTTCTTCCTGCACATTCTCCCCAAATTACCTGTCTTACAAATGCTTTTCCTGTCTCTCACCCAGTCATCTTCACTCCTGATGCTGTGAGTAACCCTATCCTCAATGCCCTGTGGGTTTTGACTAAAATCTATTATGTACTCTCCTCTGTAGGACACGAAGAAGTCTGATATGGTCACGAATATCAAGGATTCCAAATAGCGGTAAGGAGTTCAGACACACGTAATAGGTGAGCTAATGATAATCATAAAAGAATCTAGAATAAGTAAATGCCACATGAGGCTATTGATGATCAGTGTTTAGCAGTGGGAAAGCTCACCATAGACTGCAGGGAGTGGGGATGGGAATGGAATATTCTAGAGCCACTCACCTGGGTGGACACTACCAAGGCTTTCCTCCTCCAAGTCTCCCAGCATCTCTGTACCCAACTCCGCTTCTCCTTCTGGCTGGCCAAGGACCTCTGGATTGGAAATGGCACAATGTGAGCCCAGGAGAGTAAATTCTCATTGCACACTAGTCATTTGCTGATGAACAAGGTGACCAATGTCAAGGAATCAATATTAAAACTTCAAAATACTGTTCCTGTCACTTTCCCTTAGTAGTCTGGGACAATTAGAAAATTATGGCCCACTGGAATGATGTATTCAGCTAACTGCCCTTTGGTGCCCCTTCATTAGTCCCCTGTGGCTCAGCAGGCAGGCGCAGGAGCCCATCACTCATCCTGCCAATACCACCACATCCTCACACGTACGAGGTTGCAAGTGTGGCTTTCTTCCAGGTATTTACTTTCCTCTGTGCTAATACATTGCAAGGAATGGTAGCCACTTATCCCCCACCTGTGACAGGTAAGGCATCGGCTACAAGCAACACATGACCCAGTGAGGTCACAGTAACCTTTCTGACCCGTTTGCTACTCTCCTGCCCCCTCCACTCTGCTCCGGTCCCAGTGGCCTTCTTGACAATCCTCCATGAACCTTTTAGGTTGTAAAACATTTTGTCTACCAAACAAAATGCATTTATAATGTAACAGCTAACACTTTGCATATCAAGATCTCTATCTATTAAGCAGCACTTCTAATCAACACAAAATAAACGCCAAGACCACAACTGGCTCTGATTCGAGCCAAGTGCCAAGGACAATTTTTGGTTAGCCTGTACTGCCTGTCTCATCCCAGGTAACAAAGGATTCTTTATCAAATAGTCTTAAGCATTGGAAATAGCATGAGGCCTGGCCAGCATGGCTCAGTGATGGAGTGTCGACCTGTGAACCAGGAGATCACAGTTCGATTCCCAGGGTACAGGCTTGGTCCCTGGTGGGGGTGTGCAAGAAGTGGCCAATCACTGATCATCTTTCATCATTGATGTTCCTGTCTCTCTCTCCCTCTCCTTTCCTCTCTGAAATAAAAATATACTAAGAAAAAAAAAAATAGCATGAGGAACCCTAGCTATGTTATATTATAAATAATGCATATTACAACCTCTTATCTATTAGTATATATTATCAAGATCTGACTATGTGACCACAGAGGAGGCATGACACCATGACCTTTCCTAATGTCTTGGTAAATTGAGGACCCAGAGGCTCCCATTTCTCAACTCAGCACAGGCCAGGAATTGTGGGATGTCTGGGGCAGAAAGTGCTGCTTACTCAGAGAGACCAGCGTCTCATAGTTGCTCATCATCACATTTCTGTACAGCTCCTTCTGCCAGTCCTCCAGATTCTCCCACTCCTGCTCCGAGAAGCAGACTCCATCATTCTCGAGTGACCTGGGCATCTGAAATCACAAATGTTATACAATGAGTGCTTCCTGTCTCAGCTATTAGGGAAAAGCCACCAATTTAGAATCTCAAGGACTACCTTGGGGGCCTCTCCCGTGCTGCCCGGGGGCAGCCGCAGGACCCAGAAGTTCCTGTTCCTCAGCAGGTTCTCCATGTTCTCCATCCGCCTCTGCAGCAGCCCATACTCCTGCAGCAGGGTCCCCAGCACGGCCCACTTGCCCTCCAGCTGGTTCCCGAACTCCACAGCCGTCTTCTCAAAGTCAGCCAGCTTCTTCTCGGCTGTCTCCATGCGTTTCTCCAGGCTCTGCAGCTGGGCGGCCTGGGACTCCATCTTCTTCTCCACGGCCTGGAGGGCAGCCATCACTGACTGGAGTGAGATCTCTTCGGTCTCTGTCTCTTGTGGGGGCGGCGAGGGAGAAGCCAAAGGTGTGGCACGGCGCTTCCTCCTGTGCTGAAGAGCCAGACCCGGGTTGGTCAGTCCGCGCCACTTCCCAACACCAAGGAGAGTCCAGCAGCACTCATAACTAGTACCTGGCTGCTACTTTTTAATTTAAAAAGTATGTTCTTTTGTATTCTGAAACTGCAAATGATACACATATAATAAAAAGTATGGAAAAATAGAAAGGAGAGCCGTAGGTAGGTAGGAAGGAAGGAAGGAAGGAAGGAAGGAAGGAAGGAAGGAAGATTATGTAAAATATGTTGTTAGAATATTGGTGTATTTCCTATAAGTTTTTTTTTCATCTTTTTTTGGTCAATGAAATTGAAATCATAGTGTACGTGTTTTGTTACCTGTGTTTCATACATAGCATATTTTCTAAGAATTTTCTGTGTCAGGATTCATTTTTTAAACCAATTTCCCTCTGATATTTTGGGCTGTTTGTGATGTTTTGCTGTGATGATATTATTTACATCTACTCCTGACTCCACATTCCTGCCAGACTTCATAATTGATCATGTTCCCTTTGCTGAAACCTTTCAGCAACTCCTTAAGGTTCCTTAGCAGGACCTACAAGACTTAACTCATTCATCTGTGCACCCCAGCAGCTAGTATAAGTGAATAAATTCTTCATAATCATTCAGTGAAATGGTAAGTCCTCTGACATTCTTCTTATACTTCTCATTTTTATGGTCTGTCCTTGGCAAGAGAAAAATTCCTGTGGCTGAAGCTCAACATGACTAAGACCAATCCTTGGGGAGCCCTCTTGAAGCTTTTCCTCTTAGCCCCGCTGTCCTACTGCAGGTTCATATTTCAGTCTAACCCCGCAAGACTCGTCTCCTTTTATGTGGCATACTTTGTTCAAGGCTGCTTCTCTGACCACAATGAAGACATTGAGACCAAGACATTGAGAAGAAATATGTTTACAGGCCATTCAATGTCCCCTTTAGT
Organism: Corynorhinus townsendii; assembly: GCA_026230045.1. NCBI lineage: Eukaryota > Metazoa > Chordata > Mammalia > Chiroptera > Vespertilionidae > Corynorhinus > Corynorhinus townsendii. The sequence continues at coordinate 138,180,940 of JAPDVU010000004.1, forward strand.
GAACAACCTGCTAAAGTCTTACCCACTTAATTTTGGGTTATCTGGCTTTTCTTTCCTGTCCCCTAGGATTTCACTATAAATTCTGGACACTAATCTTTATCAGTTATATCTGTTGCAAATATCTTCTCTTTATTTGTACTTCTTTTTTACTCTCTTCAGTTATTATTTGATCAAAAGTCCTTAACTTTAATAGAGCTGAATGTTATCAATATTAATACTTTTAGGATTTGAACTTTTGTGTCAGTTGTAAAAAAGAAATCTAGAACCCACAATACAGTCTTCTAAATACTTTATAGTTTTGATTTTCCCGTTTAAGTATTTACCTCAACTAGTACTGATATTTGTGTACGGGGCAAGACTCAATTTTCATATGGGAAATCAACAGACCTAACACTACATAATGAAAAATCCATCATTTACCCTCTGATCTGAAATGCTATTTCTGTCATAAGTCAAGTTTTCTTACATATCAGTTTGTTTCTGGCTTCCCTATTCTGTTCTACGGGTCAATTTTTCTATCACTTTATCAATATTGCCATCTTAATGGCCATAGCTTTTTTATAATTATTGATATCTCGTAAGGAAAGTCCTACCTCCTTGTTTTACAGGAGTATATTGACTATTTTAGGCCTGCTGATATTCTACAAATTTGAATAAATATCTTTAGAGATTTTGTTTGGAGCTGCCTAAAATCCATAGGTAAATTTGAAAAGTGACATCTTTAGGATGTAATGTTTCAATCCATGCACATATTATACACTCATTTTTAAAGGTATTTTTGATGTCTTTCAATATTTGAGCATAGCCCTAACTGATTTGGCTCAGTGGATAGAACGTCGGCCTGCGCACTCCAGGGTCCCAGGTTCGATTCCGGTCAAGGGCATGTACCTTGGTTGCAGGCACATCTCCAATGGGGGGGGAGGGGGGTACAGGAGGCAGTTGATTGATCTTTCTCTCTCATCGATGTTTCTAACTCTCTATCCCTCTCCCTTCCTCTCTGTAAAAAAAAAAAATCAATAAAATATATTTTAAAAAATAAAAAATATTTGAGCATATTTCCCAGATACCTGTTCCAATCCTCAAATCACAAAATTTAGAGGCTTAAGACAATCACATCTATCTTGCTCATGAATCTGCAATTAAATGAGGGTTTGGCAGGGAGCTTGTGTCACCTGGAGTAAATAACAGGCAAGCAGGCACTGCGACCATCTGAGGAACCCCAAGCCACGTAGAGGGTGCATGGAGACATTCTGCTTAACAGCCCTACCTAAGGTCCCAGCCTCACCCACGGTCAGCACCAGAACACACTTTCATTATTAACAGGGTTTTGTTTTTCTTTTATTATTTTTTTCCTTCACCATTTATCCCTCTATGCCCTTTTCCACCTCCACCCCGCCACCCTGCAATCACCACTCTGTTGTCCGTGTCCATAAGCTCTTTTTTTCTTTTTGTCCAATCTCTCCACCACCACCCCTTTAAAAAAAATACTTTATTGATTTTTAGCAAGAGAGGAAAGGAGAGGGAGAGAGAAAATCAATGTGAGAGCGCAACATCAATCGGCTGCCTCCTGCACAGCCTCCACTGGGGATCTAGCCCGCAACCCAAGCATGTGCCCTTGACTGGCAATCAAACCTGTATCTTCCTGGTGCATGGGACACCGCTCAACCAACTGAGCCACACCGGCCAGGGCACTAATAGGGTTTTATGCGTTCTCTCTTTTTTCTTCACCAATCTCTCTATAGATCAAAATTATGTATATGGGGTAGATATGTGGGAAAAATTAATCATATCCTCTCTATATGTCCTGTCTACTATAATAGCCACTAGAAACATGTGGCTGTTTAAAGTTAAATTAATTGAAATTAAGTTAAAAATGCAAGTTCCTCAGTCATATTAGCTACATTACAAATGCTCAATAGCCACATGTACCTTGTAGCTACTGCACTGAGCAGTGCAGACAGAATATTTCCATCATCTCAGAATGTCCTTGGGAGATACTACACCCTCACTAATTGTTTCCTGCTTGATAAAATACTAAGGCAATATCAAAATCTTCTACTATGGTAGTGAATTTTCCTTGTTCTATCAACTTTTGTTTTATATATATTTGAAGCTACATAATTAGGTGCATATAACACTAGAAATGTCATATCAAGCTAGTAAATTAAGTCTTTTACCATTATAAAAAACAGTATTAGTCCTCTATCTCTAGCAATATTAATATAGCTAAGCCAATTTCCTCCCTCCCTCTCTTCCTTTTTTTTTGGTTAATTCTCACCGGAGGATATTCTTTCCATTTGATTTTAGAAAGTGGAAGAGAGGAGGAAGGGGAAGAGAGGAGAGAAACATCAATGTGAGAGAGCCACATCAATTGGTTGCCTCCTGCACTTGCCCCAGTTGGGGTGGGGAACCTGCAACCCAGTACGTGCCCTTGATCAGAATCAAGCCTGCAACTCTTAGGAATGAGGATCATGCTCTAACCACTGATCCACACCAACGAGGACCAATTTTCTTTTGATTAGTATTAACCTGGTATATGATTTCCTATCCTTTCATATCCAGTCATTTCCACAGCTTTATCCTATATTGTATGTTATAAACCATATAGCTGAATTTCCCTCATCCTGCCCATCTTTTTCTTTTAACTAGATCATTCAGTCCCTTTACATTTATTCTAATTATTGATGTATATTTATTTTGTACCTTTTCTGTGTGATTTATCCCATCTTTCATCTTCATTTTTGCCTTCTTTTAGATGATTTTTTCCTTATTCTGTTATTCCCCCTCCTTTTTTTTCTTTTTAAATATATTTTTATTGATTTTAGAGAGGAAGGGAGGAGAGATAAAAACATGATAAGAGAGAATCATTGATGGGCTGCCTCCTACACATCCCCTACTGGGGACCGAGCCTGCAACCTGGGCATGTGCCCTTGACCGGAAATGAACCCGGGACCCTTCAGTCTGCAGATCGATGCTCTATCCACTGAGCCAAACCAGCTAAGGTGATTCATTTTTATTTTTGTCAGACAGCTGGAGGTTCTACTTTAAATTCTCTGCTTTCAGTTTCTTGGACTATCCAGGTCATATAAATTCAGGCAATAAAACCATTTGAGAGTCATCAATTTTCAAGAGACATCTTGCACCCATCTCTCGGCACCAAGGTTTGACATATGTAACTTTCTCTGCAATCACCTGGGGGTAAGAGCTTTTAGTTCACCCTTTGGAGTCTCAGCTTTATGGGATTCAGGTAGGAGGCTTCCTGGGGACTTTCACCTTAGGCACTGAGTTTCATCTTCTATTTCCCAGGCCCCTCGAGGTCATAAACACCACAGATGCATGTTCAGCAAAAGCCCTCCAAGTTGGTTTCAGAACTCCCCTTACCTCTTAAGAGCTCCCTCTTTCACCTGGATTTTGGGCTCCAAGTATTCTTTACTAACATACATTTCAAATATATGTGTCGTTCCCCCCACCCCAGCATTTTTAGTTGTTTTCATCGTGGTATCTACTTGGCCACACTATCAAATGAGAGGTACAGAATCCTCATCTGAAGAGAAAATGCCTGAGAATAGGAATATGCTGAAGGACAATTTAAATACATTCTACAGCGACAGATCCATAAGTCATTTAGAGTGCAGTTTTGAATTTTGGAGGATCTTTAAGGCTTCCTTTTAACAAGACCTGCTAATGACATGCAAATTGTTGTGCACTGACAAGTTAGTTCACTTGTCCTCCTGTGCTGCCCTGCTTTACTACTAATTTGGTCTTGAGGAAAAGCCCAGTCTCTGACTCTATCACCTTAGTTAAAGGAGTCAGATGAGGTAAATGCTGTAAACATTGTGTCTTGTCTTCACAGTACAACTTTAGCTTCCTTGAGAGCAAACACTGTTCTCCAAGCCTGCCAATTCCTCCCCTCTTAGTTCTCACCCCTTCCTACAAGAATCAAACAGCCCTGACCACCGCTGTTTCTCTCTCGCCTCTCTCTCCCTTTCCCTCTCTCTGTAAAATTAATAAAAACATATCCTCGGGTGAGGATTGAAAAAATAAAAAAAGAATCAAATACAGTGCATCTTGCTAGCCCTCAATTCTCACGAGATCTCATATGATTCTGAAAGTGTTTCTAGACCACGAAATGCTTGGGGCGCAGATGGAAGGCAGCGATCGATGTTTCTCTTTCTCCCGCCCCTCTCTCTCCCTTCCTCTCTAAAATCAATAAAAACATATCCTCGGGTGAGGATTAAAAAAAAAAAAATCAATGAGTTAAAAAAAAAAAATCAATGGGTTATAAAAAAAAAAAAGAACCAACCAATGAACGCTTAAATAAGTGGAACAACAAATCGATGTTTCTCTCTTTCCCTCTCTCTCTCCCTCCTCTCTCTATCTAAAAATCAATAATAAAAAAAAAATTAAATTCCAGCCCTGGCCGAGTGTCGTCCGGATATGCCAAGGTTGCCGGTTCGATCGCCCATCAGGGCACACACAAGAAGCAACCAATGAATGCATAAATAAGTGGAACAACAAATCGATGTTTCTCTTGCTCTTTCCCTCTAAATCAAAAAAATAAAAAACAATTAAATTCCATCTGCCCTTTCCATAGCACATCCTCTTGTATTATCAAATTAACTACTACTTTCGAATAACATGCGAATGTCAGAGCTGGCAGGAACCTTAGAGACTATCCAGCAACTAGTCCAACACAATTTACGAAGAAAACGGAGGCCCAGCACTGGATGGGTGGGAGCTGAGTTACGGCTGGAATCAGTTTCTTGCCTCCAAGCCCAGGATTTTCCTCTCCCCAAGCCCCATGTCCTGCGGATGGCTGGGGGAGACCCCACAGCTACACAAACAAACCCGGGCAACTACACGGCGAGCTGACACCTGTCCCCGGGGAGAAGAAGCCCAGCCCGACTTCAACCTGCGGCTGCAACCCCGGGACAGAAGTCCGTAGCGGGACAATGTGGCAGAAGGGACCAGCGGAGCACAATGGCCGAGAGCGAGCCCAGCTGGTCGCCGAGAAGCGAGGAGCACTCGGGTCCCCGGAGCAGCCGGCGGGCTCCCGGGCAGCTGTGGAGACCCAGAGTTTCCATCGCGACACCTCCGGGAAACGGGCTCTCTTTGGGCGCCGCGGAGAACGCGTGTGGGGACGGTCACACACCCGAGAACATGGAACTAGCCTCGGAGAAGTTTCCCGGCAAAGGCGCGTCGCTCTGGGGCTCCGGCCCGACGCGGAGGGGACCGGACAGAGGAAGGCAGAGCCGGGGGTCGCGGGGGCAGGTGGGCGCTCACCGGCGCAGCGGCAGCCCGGGGGACCCCCCCGCCCTGTCCCGCGGCTCTGTCTCCCCGAACGCGCCCCCGGGCCAGGGGGACTCTTACCCGAACCGACGCCGACTCCGCCATGGCTGCCAGTCGCTGTCCGCGGCGGGGCCGCGCCTGCTCTCCCTCGGACTGCGCGCGGGTCTGCAGGGCGTCCCAGCCCCTCCTCGAAGCCGCCACCAGCGCCGTGTTGACACAAGGCCAAGACCGGCTCCAGCCGCTCGTCCTCAGCGCGCGGGATTCCCATTGCGCCCCCGTGCGGCCGGAGGGTGAAGAGCAGCTCCGCCTCCACGTCAAGTGCAGGTTCCAAATTTAAGGCAAACCCAACGGACTTTTTTTTTTGTTTTTCTTATTTTACGTCCTCAGAACTCTGCTAGGTGCTTTGCGATATTCCAAAATGTATAAAACTCAGACTTTGTTCTGAGAGAAGGACATGTAATCTAGTTGGGGAAAAGAGCTATGGTCCCAAATGGCAAGCGGTTGTATTCCAAATTTTTGCTTTTTAGCAGCTAGAAGCACACTTCCCATCTCAACAATGTGGGGTCAGATGCCAAGGCCAACCCACCGTAGCCTATTCATTATAGTAATCACATGCCTTGGAAACACCAAGATAGCCTTGATATCAAATATGTAATCCAGTGCACATGCTACATGTGAAATGATGTGTGTGGAGTTTTGCAACCATACTTGCCTAATTTGTGCCACATTATCTCTGAAGAGATTTGCAATGAACTTCCATTGCCAATGATAGACATGACATGCTTCCCCTGAGAACTAAACTCTATGTTCACATGACTGAGTCCTTCTTGGCATGCAGGGCTCAGGTTAGACTTCACCTCTTCAGAGAGACATTCCCTATATCTTCCTCCATCCCAACCTCAGTCTAGTTATCCTCCCCCAAAAATTGTTCATAGCATTTATCACAATCCAAAATCACCTAATTTTTTTATTTGTTTATATGGTAATTCACGAAAATGTCTCTCCCTCCTCGGTACTTCTATTTGCTCACAGAAGTGCTCATAAATATTTTTGGGTGATTGAATAGCAAATCAGAGAGCAAGGTTAGGAAAAATCACCTCCAAGAGAAGGCACGATGTCCAGGGCAACCACTTTGACAGGAGATTGATTGAATCATTGATCTATTTAAAGAAGGGGCCATGTGGAGGAAACTAGTCAGCCATTGAGATATGGTCCAGGATTTGATCTACTCTCTCTGGCCAACAAAAACTTACTGCAGATACAGAAAATAATGTATAGGGATTGTGGAGATAGACATATCAGGACATAGAATACTGAGGTCATTAAGCGATCCAGGTATAGAACTCACACTCCATTCCATTTCTATGTCCACCAGGCAACCTCATGCTGATGTACGTCCCTATGTAGCTAGCTATTGGGAGACAACAGGCAGGTCAGGCTGATGCAACTATCCAGCCCACCCTTGGAAATTATTAAACTGATACTCTGGCTTATCCATCAGTCAGTCTCTTGAGAGTCAGCATGATTCAGCATCCCTGACTCTGAGCCTGGAACTCTGGAAGAATATTTAGATCAAATTTCCAGTGTGCAAGGGAGGAAGCACCAGGCACTATTTTGCAGTGTCATGGGCTTTTGGAGATGGTAGCACAGGGAGTTAGAAAGTGGGGCCAAGGAGTGAGACCAGCACCCACACTTACTACATGTGGCCTTTGGGCAAGTCATTAACTTCTTGGCACCTCCAGTTCCTCAATATTAGTGTGAAATAACAGCACACATCTTAGAATTGTTGTGCAGACTAAATGAGTTAGTTCAAGTCAAATGCTTACAGTGCAACCTGTCACAGTAAGAGCTCACAATGCACTCACGATTGCTATTATTCGTGTCCTGGCTCCTTCACTCACCAAGTGGTGCGGTTCATGCTCACTCTGCCTCAGTGTCTTCTCCCTGAGGTTATGAAAACCACATCCAAGGGTTGTTAATGGGGTTAAAATAAATGACATTGTATAAGTAAAATGCTTATGTAGCTGAAGGCCTGGTGTAGAGTAAGCACTCAATAACAGGCAACTTCTCATTTTGGTTTGTCTTTGCTTTGGCAAGGTGCTAGAATTCACCAAGATAAATGTCTCCTTGTTGTCTCTGAGAAGCCACCCATTTGTCCTTTCCCAATGACACCCAGATCTTGACACATGCCTTTGAATAAACTTTCTTTTAGGAATTCAGGAGGCAGTGGCAAGATTTATTAAAGTGAAAGTACACTCTCAGAAGGAGAGCGAGAGCCGGCAGGCTCAAAGAGCAAATGCCAAATAAACTTTAGAGTTAGGTTCATAATTATTCCCATTGATGGTAAAGTTATAAGAGAAATCAATATACTCATATTCTGTCATCTGTAGAATGATTAAAACATGCAGAGGCCCTGGCCGGGAAGCTCAGTGGTTAGTGTCCTCCTGATACCCCAAGGTTGTGGGTTTGAGCTGAGGGCACATACAAGAATAACCAATGAATGCATAAATAAGTGGAGCAACAAATTGATGTTTCTCTCTAGAAATCAATAAATAAAAAAACCCCCACACACACCCAGAGCTGAATGTGACCTTTGATATCTCACTCACACCCCCATTTTTAGTGACAGAAGTATTCTTTGAATCACAAATAATATAGTTTAAAATGCTTTAAAATATTTACCTTGACCTTTAAGTTTTCTATTGCAAGTGTGATTTATAGTATATGTATTAGCATATATATGATCAAACATTTTTTATTCAAGAAAGTTTACAGGCCACAACTTTATTCCACTTAGTAGAGACCCTTTCTATTCTGTTCCCCTTACTATCCTAGTCTCTAGGTGGCAGGGACCATATCCTTTGTGTACCTTCTCTCAAAAACAAACAAAAACGATGCTGGGGAGCATGCTGCACTAGGCTTGAGGTCAGTGAGAATCCTAGCAGAACACGCTTGGCTCAAGCTGCACTACCCTGCTGTGTATGTGTGTAGCAGACATCTGATAATTTTGTCAGCTTAGCACTTCTCCATTCCTTTGGGCCTGTCATTCCCTTTGAGGACTTCTCCAGTTCTGGAAGGACATATAAGCTCTTAGTAGCCTGGCCAGGTGGCTCAGTTGGTTGGAGTGTCATCCCGTACATCAGAGGCTTGTGGCTTCGATCCCTGGTCAGCACAGGTACAGGAGGCAACTGATGTTTCTCATCCTCCCTCTCTAAAAAAAAAATAAGTGAAAACATCCTTGAGTGAGGACTTTTTTAAAAAAGCTCTTGCCCAGCTGGTGTGGTTGTGGTTGAGCATTGACCTATGAACCAGGTCACAGTTCCATTCCTGGTCAGGGCACATGTCCAGGTTGCAGGCCCCATCCATAGTGTGGGGCATGCAGGAGGCAGCCGATCAATGATTCTCTCATCTTTCATGTTTCTACCTCTCTCTCCCTTCTCTGAAATCAATAAAAATATATTTAAAAAAAACAAAAACAAACCTCTTAGCAGTGGATGCTTTCCAACAGGGGGATCAGGCAGGAAAATGATTGATGTTTCTCTCTCCCTTCCGCTCTCTAAAAAGCAATAAATATATGCTCGAGGATTGTCTTTTTTTAACCATTTGAATCTTTACTGTGCACATTAATTTTTAAATTAAAAGTTAACTTTAATTAACACACTATCAGATGGGAAATAAAAATCCACCCAAAGCAGGCCCTTCAGAAAGTGGACTGCAGGGTCCCCTCTCAGGATTCTTGCTGCCTGGGAGAGGTCCATCTTGAGTGTCATCACCTTGGATCAGGGCTCACTATTGGACTCTCCCAGGGCCAGCATTGGAGGCTGGGGTGACTCCTAGCTGAGGGGCTCTTGGTGCCCTGGGATCTACCAGACTAGGATGAAGGAACCAGGTACTTTCTGTCCTCTAATTTAGTCTCTAAACCTCTTTGGGAATCAGCTCCTTGAGGGCAAAATATACACTTGAACTACGTGCTCAAATATTTCCAATCCATGTCTCAATAGTGACCTCTCCTTATCTTTATACTCTTAACAGCAAAAAAAAAAAAAAAAAAAAAAGTCTTATTTCCAATTATTTAGATGATGAAAAGCTTGATTTTCTGCATACTCCTTTGAAAAGCAGATACTGCTCCCTCCCCACAAAAACAGTTTTAGAGGGTCCCTTCTGCGCTAACAAAACTCCACTGAACTTGTCTGCTTAATTTCTCAACTAGTTTTAAGATTTGCCTCCTTCAAAACGAATGAAGGAGAAAAATCCCAGTTAGTTAGGTTCTAGTCGCATGGAGGCTTTCCTGTCCAAAGCCACAATGCAGAACCCTCGGCCTTGTGAACATGCAGTCTGCAATCTGGACACCTTTTATTTAATTTCAAGAATTCCCTTTGCATGGCAAACAGGGGTCTGAGGAAAGCCAAGCGGTGCAGGTGAGGGAGGAAGCAGAGCGCTCACAAATGTGGTGCCAGGTGCAGGCTGCCCACCGTGCTCCCGGATGGGAGAGAAGTGGGGTGGATGGGCGGAGCAGGAAAAGTCATTCTCAACACAATCAAGGGTCCTGGGGCATGCCACCCCACCCCAGTGCCTGGCCATGCAAGACGCAGAAATGGAGACGGTGGCCCCTCGGGACCACGGAGCATTGCACCAACACAAGGGAGTCCTTTGGGCACCTCCTGAGGCGCCTGCAGGGTCTGGAGCAGAGGTCTGTGTCCACGTCCATGTCCGTGAGCATGGTCAGTTAACAGATAGCACCGGTTGGGAGGCTCAGGGCAAGAGAGAGACGGAGGCTCTCGGCCTCTAGCACCCACTGCCTGGCCCTCCTGGGAAGAGATGCACTTCCTCGATGGCGGCCCCTGCAGCATGAGCCTTGCTCTCACCCTCTGGCTCTGGGGAAACTGGAATAAATCACCAGGGTGAGCTCTGACCCAGGGCACCAGCTGCCTCTGGAGGGCCGGGTCACTACTGTGTAGTAACAAGATGGGTTGCACCAGGTTGAGGGACTAGAGGTGGGAGGGATGGGCTGGGGGATGGGCCCTGGGCCCCAAAAGTGCCCACATAGGAAGAGCCTTTCAGAAGCACAACCTGGGGCGTTCTATAGCTGATCTGTTGCCCACTCCTAGTAACCCCACGAGTCGCCCCCAGTGGCTTCTGATTATTTTTGGTGGGTGAGGGGCAAGGGAGAGAGACCAGGAGAGGCAAGGCCAGAGAGATCTGTCTCTCAAAAGTGGGAGGTAGGCAGTGTGTGTGGTGGGGACACTGCGCTGGGTAGGGAGCTCTGGTCTCAGCTCTGCCGCTCTTCTTCTGTAATCTGGGCTAAACCATCTGGTCTGCACCTCCTTTCCTTGGTTACCGAGTCAGGCAAACCCTACCCCCACCTACCACAGAGGGATAGGCTAAGGGCAAAAATAGGTAACGGATAGAAAACACGTTTAAAAAAAGTATAAAGCGCTATTCAAACGCGAGGCAGTGTTGTCGTCATGGAGGTGGTATCCCTTAGCACATCCCTCAGCTCACTCACACCTTAGCTTCCTCTTGCAGCATCTCAGCCTGGGGACCTGATTTCCTGATCTCGGGCTTCCGAGACTCCCTGGTTGCTTCCCTGGATCACAATCTGTGACCCCAGTGGCCAAATGGGCACTCCAGGTGTCTAAGGGCGTGCGGGAAGCCTCTGGCCTCCTCGCTGTCCCTCTCGCACCTTCCCTGTGGGAAGCCGCTCAGCCGGCCCCTTGATCCACCTATGAGATGAGCTGGGCCGTTCATTCAGGTTGGACAGGTCTAGGGGACCCCTGTCCAACTCTTGGGGACCCTGTTTAGAGTGCAATTCCTGTTCCCGATTTCCAGCGGGTGGCAGGTGGAGGGAGGGAAGGTGCACTGGGAGCCACAGCAGGATCGAGGGTCGTCAGGCCGCCCCCAGGCCCTCCGCACCCCTGCGCCTGCTGCTGGCCCTCCCTCCCCCAGCCCAGCCCTAGTCTCGATCAGGCGGCGCCTGCAGGGGCCGCGGGGCGCCAAGGCCAGGGCCCCCGCTGTGCACACGCAGGTGGTCCTTGAGCGACTCTTTGTAGCGGAAGCTCTTGCCGCACTCGCCACAAGTGTAGGGCCGCTCGCCCGTGTGGATGCGCTGGTGCTTGAGCAGGTTCTGCTTGCGGATGAAGCTCTTGCCGCACAGCGCGCACTGGAAGGGCCGCTCGCCCGTGTGCAGCCGCTGGTGGTTCTGCAGGTGCTCCTTGCGGCTGTAGGTCTTCTCGCACTCGGAGCACTTGTAGGGCCGCTCGCCACGGTGCGTCATCTGGTGTCGGATGAGGCCCGAGTGGCAGTTGAAGCTCTTCTCACACTCGGCACACTCGTAGGGCCGCTCCTTGGTGTGGCTGCGGTGGTGGATGATGAGGCTCTTGCGCACCCCAAAGCTCTTGCCACACTCGGGGCACGAGTAGGGCTTGCTGCGCGCGCTCTGCAGGAGGCCCCGCCGGAGCCCGCCCCCCGGGCAGCAGCTGCCGCAGCCCCCACCGCCCCCGGGTCCCCCGCCTGCGCCCCCACCGCTGCCAGCCTGCGCCCCGCCAGCCGTGCCCCTCTCCCCAGCCAGTGCAGGGAAGCTGTCATCCAGCAGCCCAGCAGCGCTCCGGCTTAGGGGGCCACCGGCATTCTCGGCCACTGAAGGTGGGGGCAGGCTCGGTTGAGCGGGCTGGGGCGGCTGGGCCGGGGCCGGGTTCTTCACCAGCAGCAGGTTGTCACCTGGGGAGGAAGAGACACAGAGAAATGACACCCTGACAGTGCTCTGACCAGGACCCTGCAAGGGGCCCAGGTGCTTAGCTAATCTGCCTGTGGCTTCATGGGAGTCACAGGCAATCTGGGCCTCGGTTTCTCTAGGAAAATGAGGGGATTGAACGAGGCAAATGGTCACTTTCCATATGGCTCTTGGGCTCCCTGACCCTCTGACCTGCCCCAAGCCACCTGCTGGAGAGCAGGTAGCTTGCAGGTAGGACAGGAAGCGCATCCAGAATGCTGGGGGTTTGGGGCAGGGGGGTGCTATGTGGAAGTCACTTTCTAAGGCAGAATTGCCTGGAAATAAGACACCTAATTGTCTTCTAATGTTCAAGGCTAATTTATCTGAGGAGAACCTCTCAACTGGAGGGAATTTGCCAGAACTTATTCAAGCTGAAAAGCTTGTCTAGAGGCCAAAAGGAATGGGCTGTGGGGAGCTGGGACCATACCCACCCTCCCAGGTGAGTCATCTTCTACCAGGCAAGCTGCCTTCTGACTTGTACAGCAGCCTGGTCAGTTGGGTTGGTGTGAGTTCCATCCTGAGGAATGGACCCTGACCACATGTGACTGGGGCCCCGTACCCCAGTGTGAAAGTGGTTACCCGGCCCGCCTCCCCAGGAAGCCTGTTCCTGCTCCTGCCATGATGCCTTTTTTGTTGCACCCCCATGTCTCAAGGACAAGTTCCCAGTTTTCCAGTACCAGTGAGGCACAAAGTCCAGGCTGAGCATCAGAGCAGTGACCTTTGGCCCAGGATTCCGCCTAAGGAACTACTCCCCCTCTGCAAACTGGAGTCTTTTCATCTCTCTACCCTCCATCACCTCCCCACCCCCAGCTGGCGGTCCTTTCACCTGGAAGCTCCCCTCCCCCACTTAGGGGCAGTCCATGGAAGAATAATAAAGAATGTGAAGCTTGCACTCTGTCCCCCACCTCTTGTGGGCATCCCTTTCTCTCCTCTGCCCAGGACCCATCTGTTCCCTGGAGGTGACTTTCCAGGCCACATCTGCCACACTCCCACCCCCATGCTCTGTCAGTATCTGACGGAAGCCTGTTCTCCTTCTATGTCACCCCTAAACAGACTGGGCCGAGCCTGCCCCTTCTATGCCAATCACAACTGACCAGCAAAGAACAAAGAGCCATCTCCATAGGACAGTGGCCAGGGCAGAGGCAATGCTCAGGCCTCAGTCGGAACGTCCAGGACAATGCCTGTGATCCTGGCTGTGGCCTGGCTGCTTCTACCCCAACCTGCTCCCCTCATTCTCTCACGGGAGTTTTCCAGAGGACCCCGAGGAAACTTACACTTAAACCTCCATCTCAGGGACTGTTTCCCTAGAAACCTAACCCAAAACAGCCTTAATGCTACTCTGATGATTCCGCAAACGCGGTGTGAGCACCGGGCTGCTTTTGTCTCCTTTGTTCTCCCTTCCTGACACAGCTTAGCTCTGTGGTCAGCGCTGCGGACACTCACGGTGAAACCCCTCACCCTCTGTCCTCTGTTCTGCCTGCGACCGGAACCCCACTGCTGTGTCTGGCCTCAAGCAGCTGAAGAAGGCTGGAGAAAGTCACTCATGTGTCAGAAGGGCCTCCACACTGAATTAAGTTTGTCTCACAGAGAGTGGGATGTGCTGACCTGGGTTTGAAATGGCCTTTCAGGTCAGGAATGACTTGTGTCCTCAGCTCTTACATGGATTTTAAGCTCTTAGAGGGTGTCAGGAATATGGATTCAACACTCCGATCAACCAGAAGAGGGTGATGGTACTCGGTCTGGCAAGGAACGCTACCCTGATACTAAGAGTGTTAAATCCCCATGAACATAAGCCTAAGGTCACTAGTTAATAAGTGGAGCTTCAAAAAATGCTCAGGAGACCCAAACTGATGAGATGTTTGGTCAGAAACCTATTTGGGGGGGGGGGAATCCCCTCTCTCTACTCGAGCTTCAGGATCTTCACCAGTGACACTGGGGTGCCAACTAAGGGCTGGCTCTGGCCAGCGCTGTCTAGATGTGTGCCATCAACTCCTGTCAGCTCTGTCCCAGCCCACTCCCCTTTCCCAATGTTATGGGCTAAATTACACCTCCCTCCCCTCTCCCACACCAAAACTATAAAAATCTGAACACCCAGGACCTCAGAATGCAACCTGATTTGGACATAGGGTTCTTGCAAATGGAATTAGTTAAGATGAGGTCCCACTGGAGTAGGGTGCCCCTGATCCAATATGACCGTGTCCTTATGAGAAGACAGCCTGGTGAACACACAGACCACGTGAAGACAGAGAATCAGGGCGACACACTTACAAGCCCAGCAACACCAAAGATTGCCAAAAACACCAGAAGCTGGGAAAGGCAAGGAAGGATTCCCTAGAGCTTTCAGAGAGGGTGCGGCCCTGCCCACCACTTGATTTCAGACTCCTGGCCTCCTGAACTGCGAGACAACACATTTCTGTTTTTTAAAGCCACCCAGTGTGTGTGACTTTAAGAAAGCCCTAGGAAACGAACGTGCCTCTCAGCCTGCAAAAGGAAAGGGGACTGCCTCTGGTACAGACTGATGAAAGGCTGCCAGCCCCAACAGAGCATCGCCTTAACAGGGGGTAGGCTGAGGCAGCAGCCATCCCTCTGGACAAACACCCAGGGGTCCCGGGGACGCTGCATGCAGCACTTACTGGGGCCAGAATCTAATCCCAGCTCTCCTTCCATTGACTCGCGAGGGCCCCACGGGTACGGCTGCTCCTCCTGCTTGATCCATGACAAAATATCATGTGCTGAGATCAGAGACTCTGTTCGTGGAAAGAAGGCAGTCTTAGCATCTGTTCGTTTCTGCTGAGCATCCCATCAAAGGTTCAAAAACCAGCACATGCAAAGGCTGCAGCTCAGCTCCCTGGGCAAGTGGAGGTTCTGGTACCAGTTTCATTTACTGGCGGTCCTCCCACCTGATGCCTTCGGAAACGGGGTATCACTGTGCTCGTTATATTTCCCGGCGGTCAGGGAGGAGGAGGCTTGTCCCAAAGTCTGTGTGGCGGCAGAGCTAGGATTAGAACCCAGGTCTCCTGACTATGTCCACTGAGCCCCAGAACAGCCTGTAGGTCCAGGACAAGCCAGAGGGCAGCCTTGTCTCTGAAGGCCCACAGGACCGAGGGATGAGAGGTGGGACTTAAAGATCAGCAATGGTGGAAGCAGTGAGCAAAGGTCGTCATAAGAACTGCACTCTATCAGGAAGGCTTGGCTTTCCCTCTGCCCTGGAGCCTCTCAACCTCCCCATTGTAAAGTTGTAGAGTTCATCTTCTCTTCCTGGTATGCGAGGGTAGGATCAAACTTTGGGGTCATATTTACCAAATGAGATGACACTGGAGTTCTCCAGGTCTGCAAGCTTATGTCAACACACACACACACACACACACACACACACACACACACACACACAGGTCCAAGGCAATAGGGCATCCCAATTATTATTTTATGTTTTCCTTTATGCCTAGACCCTCCCAAAAAGTTTTCCTAGGAGACATCTAACTAGTATTCACTCAAGAAAAATTCCAGAAATATACATTTAAAGACATATACATAACTTTTAAAAGCCTTTTTGGTTGTATTTATTGTCTGAAAATCAGTGCTGAAGTAATTTTAATATTAGTTACATTGACACAGCAAATTGTCAATTAATGACTCCTTTAGAAAAACCCTTTCCACTTTCTAAAATCTGTACAAAGTTGCAGCCCAGCTGGAGTGGCTCAGTGGTTGAGCAATGATCTATGAACCAGGAGGTCACAGCTCGATTCCTAGGTCAGGGCACATGCCTAAGTTGCGGCTCGATCCCCAGTATGGGGCATGCTGGAGGCAGCTGATCGATGATTCTGTCTTACCATTGATGTTTTTATGTCACTCTCACTCTCCCTTCCTCTCTCTCTCTAAAATCAATAATAATAATAAAAAAACAGCAGCCTTGTCCTCCCAATATTCCAGAGCACCATGCTCACCTGAATTGGGGTCCGTTGGAATATCTCTTTCTGCCAAGTCCTGCTGATCCCATACGCACGGGTTCTCCTCCTGTTTGATTCGGGACAGGAGGTCCTGGGCAGAGGCTGGCGAGTCTGCACGTGGGAAGAGACCAGCAAAGGTGTCAGGAGACACAAAAATGCCCACAAGTCTTTGCTTTGAGTAAATCTCTTACTACATGCAGTTGTGTCTTTTCCCTACAAATTGGGTGTAACTAACCTATGCTAATTAATTAGAGGTTTAAGTCAGCTTGGCCTCAAATACTGGAGCTTTTGCTGCTGGATACTATTGGGGAATGATGTAACAGTGACTTCAAGAGAAATCCTTTGTGCTTGGGAACTTAACTCCTTAGAGGAGATTCATGCTCAGGTACTGAGGACTGAGTACTATGTACCGAATACTGAGCACCACCATAGAAGCAGCTATTCCTCATGTGGGGATTTTCCAGGAAAATGGTACCTTCTCAGAAGCCTTTTATCTTAACGGTTTTAGTGGGATATTTGTAAGATGTATTCTACATCTCCTTTCTTCTCCAGAGGCCATCACACCTCATTTACCCTTTACTGTTCTCTCATCTCGGAAAGATCTCTTTGAAGATAGCAATGCTGCAGTGCCATGGAGGACTGGATGACAAGGGCTTTCCTCCACTCAGCCTCTGTCATCACTTACTTATGGATGTCAGGCTCTGATGAAGGGGATGAGGTTTGGGAGCTCCAATCTGTGGATTAGGAGAGCTACCGCATGCTAACGTATCAGGTGATGTCTAATTTTATGTCTCCTGGCCTTTCACACCACATTCAGTTGCTTGGCCTAACCCCTGAATGTTTCTTACTTCTCTGCTCCCAAGAACTTCTGGGAGCAGAGAAGTAACAAACAATATTCAGATATTTGGCCAAACATTATTCTAGAGGTTGCTGTGGAGGTATTTTTTAAAGATGAGATTAACACTGAACTCAGTAGACTTTGGAGCAAAGCAGATTACCCTCCATAACGTGGGTGGGCCTCATCCAATAAGTTGAAGGCCTTAAAGAAAGTGCTGGCCTCCCCTGGGGAAGAGCTTCTGCCAGCAGACCAGGTCTCCAGCCTGATAGCCTACCCTGCAGATTCTGGATGTGCTAGACTCTACAGTCACAGAAGGCAGTGCCTTCAAATTAATCAATCAATCTGCTCTCTTTCTCTCTATACACCCCCCACCACCACCACCACACACACACACCCACACACCCCTATTGGTTCTTTGGAGAACTTCAACACGCATGTGCTCTAACAGAATTCTCACATAGAGTCCAGCTGCAATGCCATCTAAGAGGAACTCCCAGACTACCCCACAGGATGCAACCGAGCTGGTGCCTGGTGGCCACAGCTCATGAATATTTGTATAAAACAATGAACACTCCTCCTGGTCAGGAGCAGGTCTTATAGACCAACACATTCCCCCACCCACAGAGCCTCATACAGTGCTGCCCTAACCTTGCTTGTCAAAAGGAATAGTTAAAAACTGATATTACAAAGAACAGAGAAAACCAAACTAAGCCCAGATGTGCTGGCAAATCATCATGCTGTGTGCCACGTCTGTGCCCCATGGGGAAACCCTGTCTCTCCCTCCATCCCAGACCCATAGCTCTTCCATTTCCAGCTCAGGCCCCGCGTCTGGCACACATGGCAGACAACGCTGGGACCTGCAGACCCTGCCGAACCTTTCCTCTCCCTCCCTGGCTTGGGTGGCTATTGGGCTCACTCACCGGTAATGGACTCCGTGGGGATAGCTCTTTCCTCCAGGCCTCGCTGACCCCGGATACACAGGGCTTCCTCACGCTTCACCTGAGACGCGTCTTGTGCAGGCACCAGGGGCTCCGCTCCTGGGACATAAAATCATATCTTTTAGTGTCTTTTTCTGAATGATTGTCATCTGGATGTGCTCTTGGGGTCAGGAGCAGGGCTGACAGCCCTTACCAGGGAGGAGCACAGAGGGTCTCGGGATCCTGCAGGCAGAAGTCCTGGGAGCAGAGACATTCAGGGGTTAGGCCAAGCAGCAAAATGTTTGTCAGGACCGAGTCAGAAAGAGGTGGTCAGATACATACACTCATACCCCCACGCACCCACTCACACAGGCATATAATTAGCAAGAAGTTAGACTAGGCAAAGAGATGCAACCCAACCCCCCATAAGGATGCACAGCATGGCATCCTTACGCCTAACAGACAGTGACAAGACCCAGACACGTGACAAGAAGACATTATCCTCCTACACTGTTCTATGGTGCGATGTACCAGCCCTGGCAGGAGACAACTCATACAGCAGTAAAGAGATTAGAGCAGCAATCGGAACATGTGGTCCTGGTCTGAACTCTGGTCCCAGCCTGGCAAATGAGTCACTTGACTTCTCTGGCTCTGCCTGCTCATCCCACCCATAAAATGGGCACAGTGGTCCCAGCCCTATGGGCACACTGAGGGGCCATAACTCAGTGCTGTCACTGTGAAAGGCTGTCTCAGCTGCCAACCTCAGACGGTTGCAGGTTCTAGGTATTTCAGCCTAAGCATCTTTGCTACAAGCATTTTCACTGCACAGCTAACAGGCCATAAGGCAATTTCAGCCATAACAGATTTATTAAATAAATAAATGAATGACATAAAAAGGATGTAATAAAACATGAAAATCTATACAAACAAAAATCCCCCAAATAAACAAACAAACATAACAGAAACAGACTCACAGATACAGAGAACATTTTGATAGTTGCCAGAAGGGAGAATGGCTTGGGAGGATGGTTGAAAAAGGTGAAGGGATTAAGAAGTACAAGGTAGTAGTTACAAAACAGTCATGGATGTAAAATACAACATAGGGAATATAGTCAATAATATTCTAGCCCTGGCCAGTGGTGCTCAGCAGTTATAGCATCGGCCTGGACACCTAAGGATTACAGGTTCGATTCCGGGTCAAAGGCACATTCCTGGGTTGCAGGTTCGATCCCTGCCCTGGTAGGGGCTCGTGTGGGAGGCAACTGATCAATGTCTATTTCTCTCTCTCTCCACCCTCCACACACACACCCCACCCCCCACCTCCTTCCCTCTGTCCCACTCTCTTTAAAAAGCAATGGAAAAAATGTCCTCGGGCGAGGATTCAAAAAATAAAAATAAAATTTTAATAATTATGTATGGTGTCAGATGGGTACAAGGTTTATCAGCATGATCCCTTAGTAAGTTACATGATGTCTAATTACTGAGGTGTATACCTGAAACTAATATAATATTGTATATTAAATATAATTGAAAATAAAAAGAAGGAAAAACTCTTGGGTAAACACTGAAAATTTTTAAATATATAAATAATAATTCAATACAAGAGATATAATGCAATCATAAAAATTGATCAGTTAACCCAAAAGAAGGCAAAAAAAGTAGAAAAAATAAATGAGGAGGCCCTGACCTAGGGTAGTTCAGTTGGTTAGCATATCACCCTGACCCCCAAGGTTGCGGGTTCAATCCCAAGTCAGGGCACATGCAAGAATCAATCAATGAAGGCATAAATAAGTGAAATGCAAATCAATATTTCTTTCTCTCTCTCTCCCCCAAATCAATAATAATAAAAGAAAAAAGATTTAATAACACAAACACTGTGAGAACCTTGTCAATGCAGAAATGAGACCAAACTGGCAATCATCTTAAATACGTGAAGTCTGCCAAACATAAACCAAAATGCCAGCCGGTTATTTGATCTTTTGTGATGAAATTGCCTATGGCCAATTGTATGGTAAAATATATGTGGCAAAAATGCTTGTAGCAAAGATGCTTACAGCAAAAAATGCCAAACACAAGCACGGACAGGTGACAGTTACATGATAAGGCAGAGAATGCAGTTAGAGCACAGATTTCACCTGGTCCAACACCGCTTAGGAGAGCTGAAGCCCCGAGAAGAGACCTGGAGGACACAGTGGGGCGGGAAGTCTAGCACCTTCCATCCCAGGTGAAAGCTAGACCCGGGGTAATGCTGCAGGAGCTGGATTTCCTGTGTGAGCGAGGAAAAAGCCTTGAGGGGTAATAAGTCTGCCTGTGATGTGGGGGTCTGTGTGAGAATGGATGACGATACTGGAAATGACACATGAGCAAGAAGCAGCAGGCCCCCAGCAAAACTGCACATCCATGCACACTCCCTTTCCGCCCTCCACCGGCTGCTCCCAGGTCTCAGGCCTCTGACTGCAGGCAACCAACCGTCAGGCCTGGGATGCCGCAAACCTGCCTGGTCCCCTTCTCTCTCCCCAGCGTGCCTGGGCGTCCAGAGCTGCATGGCTCTAATCCAGCATCCTGGTGGGCTTTCAGGCCCTGAAATCTCTTCCTGTAAGTGGCCACCAAATTTCAACAGTGGCAGAAGTGGCCCCACAAACAACTCGAAAGAAGCCCCTGTTGCCCGGCCGGTTTGGCTCAGTGGTTGAGTGTGGACCCATACATCCAGATCACCAGTTCATTCCTGGTCAGAGCACGTGCCTGGGTTGTGGGCTCAATCCCCAGTAGGGGGTATGCAGGATGCAGCCAATTGATGTGCTTCTCTCTCGTTGATGTTTCTCTCTTTCCCTCTCTCTCTCTAAAAATCAATTTAAAAAAAGAAGCTCCTGTTGAACTGAGGTGGTGGGGAAAGGGGGTGGGGTGGGGAGGCAGGGCTTTTCTCCTGACCTGTCCTGGACTTGGGTTTTTTTTTTTAGCTGCCATCACCTGTGTCAGGATCCATCAGGATTTCTCTCTCTTCTGGGTTACGCTGCTCCCACACGCAAGGCTCTTCCCTGGGCTCAGCCTGGGATGGGGCCTCTGGCTTGGGCCCAGGGCCCTCTGCGTCTGGAATGAGTTGGAAGGAAGGAGGGACTGAGTGAAGCTGAGCAAGGGGTTATGATCCAGGGCGTTGGCAGAACTCTCCCCTCCCCCCTGCTGAGTGGCCCGCTTGGCGGTAGCCGTTAAGTGAGCATGTCAGGTAATCAGTCTCCTAGGAGGAACCTGAAAACGAGTCCATAGATACCCCAATTTCTGGTG
This sequence comes from Corynorhinus townsendii, assembly GCA_026230045.1. NCBI lineage: Eukaryota > Metazoa > Chordata > Mammalia > Chiroptera > Vespertilionidae > Corynorhinus > Corynorhinus townsendii. Next base: position 138,201,979 of record JAPDVU010000004.1, read on the forward strand.
TGGAAATAGCTGGTCTCGGAAAGCCAACAGCTTCCGTGGCTTATCAAGGCTACTGGGATGTAGCGCTTCCGACTGTATTCCAAAATAGTGGTGGCATTCGATTCTATGATAAGCCCTGTTCCTGGATTTTTCATTCTCATCCTATTAGGAACCATTCTATCTCCTGTGCATTATAAGCAAATCGTGTCTTAAGTTTCCATAAGCAGGAAACAGCCTGGCCAGGTATCGTGAACGTGGGCTGAAAGCACGCCATGCCCCTCCCTAGGACCGCGGCCATGCAGGTGGGGGGTGTGCTCACCCAGGGACATGAGGGTTTTGTAGTTCTCCTTCACAAGGTTGTTGTACAGCTCCTTCTGCCATCCGTCCAAGTTCTTCCACTCGTCCTCGGAGAAGTACACCGCAATGTCGACAAAAGTCACCGGAACCTGGGCCAACAAGAGTTTTAGTCCGGCACCTCCCCTCGCTCCCCTTCTCAGACCTTGGGGCCCCTCTGACCCTGGAGCCCGGCCTTTGCTCTCCAGAGCTCCCTGTCCTCCTAACCCAGCCCGCTCCACTTCAATGTGCTCAGTCCTTTCTGTTCCTGACCTTGTGCTTCCAGAACAATGATGGCCAACACTGTCTTCTTTTTTTTTAAGCATTTACCATATCCTCTGTAATTTCACTTTTAGGTTACTGGGTACATGAAGGCAGAGCTGGAGACATTGTGCTGCTTTTGGCGCTCAGGGAGACAGGGGTGTGGTCAGTTCTGAGTGGTTATCGGTGAGCCAAACACAGTAAAACCCTGTTATAAAACCTGTATTTCTGGTCAGGTCACGTCTGGGCACACAGTGACATTTTTGGTCACTACCCATGTAATAGCTAAAGGCATGCGAGGAAGCCCGGGATCGCCACCTGCTTTGTTCACAGCTGTGTCCCAAGCATCTAGAAGCACAAAATTTGAAGTCAAGACATTTGCTGAATGTGCTGAATGTGCTGAATTGTGGTTGCCAATACCAGGAAATTCCACGGTAGCCTGAGTCACCCACCGTCTACTGTCAGTCCTTCGTTATCCCAGGCAGTCTAATCTGTTATTTAAGCTGTTATTTCAGTTTGACAAGGATATTTGTCCGTCACTCACCAGGATGGCCTCATCTGGGACGGAATCGTTCAAAATGGTTTCACTTCCATGATTTTAATAACAGAACTTCCCCTCTCTGACCACAGAGCCTTACCTCCCACCACTTTCACATCCCTAATGGACCAGCCTTTCACCCTCACTCTGAAATCCAACCCCTCAGATCTCCCCCAGGCTCTAAGCCTAGTCCACCAGTCTCCTACCTGCACATACAGAGCCACAGCTGGCCCACATAGCACCTGTGTGCAAATGAGAGACAGCACTCTGGGTGTCTGCTCACTGGTGCACAGTGTGGTAGGAGGGCAATGTCCTCCCATAAATTAGGAATGCCAGCCCATGCACCAGCGCTCACAGCCCTAAGGGCCTCCTGCACAGGCATAATGCACACACCTATATGCTGATCACAGCTCACCAGCTATCTTGAGAAACAGACTCCCTGGACCCTCAATAGACTTGGGTGAGTCCCCAATTTGGAGTAGCCAATGCAGCCCACTTTCTTCATTTTGCTTCCCTGCTGCTAGATAAAAATCACAACATTCTGCAGGTGACACCCACTGCACGTTCATATCACTTGCCTCAGGCTACTTTGGAAACCTCTCACTCACCATGAGAGGCTTCTTCCAAACTCTTCCCCACGTCCCCTAGTCTAGCCTTGATCTCGAGGAGCTGTTGGCAAGCTCCCTTCCTTGCCCTTCTCTTTCTTGCCAAGCCAAACCCCTCCCTATGTGCCATTCATTTCTCTTCTATCTCCTGCCAGGGACACCCAACCCAGATGGCCATTCAGGCTCCCTCCACTGGCTTTCCCTCCAGGGTCATCCAACCCAAGAAGAACCCCACTCAACTCTGCTACCTCAACCAATTCTACATTCTCCTTTCACTTGAAACATCCAAGACACACTCCGTGCTTTCTTCTTCACAATTCACACATCCTTGAACCTCTTAATGTATCTCTACTAACTCCCACTTTCTGGAGCCACACCCTGGAAGGTCATCCGTGGTCTCCTGTTGTTAACCTGCACCCTTTGAAAGGTCACACCACCTTGGTGGAATTTTTCTCCTGCTTGGTTTCCACAACGATGCTGCCTCCTGCCCTCGTGGCTCATGTCTTCTTTACGGCTTCCTTTTCCTCCCACAAGACCCAAGGTCCTGCCCTTGCCCTTCCCTGTTTCTTCACTCTTCCCTTGGCAATTTCATTCTTTTCACAACTTCAACGGTTACCTCTTTGCAGATGACACCCTTCAATTTTCGTTGCTCCCTTCATAGTTCACATTTTGACAGTCTTCTAAGTGGCTCCATTTAATCACTTTTTAAATACCTCAAACTAACCATATCCAAAACCAAGTTAATTATTTTTTTGACATCCCAACTCCTCTGCCTCACTTTACCATTTCTGTGGATAGTCAACATCCTAGAATCATATTCTCACAGCTGGAAATGGACATCATTTTTGAAAACTTCACTGTGTCAGGACACAACAGAAGTCTGAGACATGGCCTGAGCCTACAGTCTAGCTGGTTAGAAAAAAAACTACCCACAAATTATCTGCAAACCAATGAACACACACAACAGAATCCAAGAGGCATAAAGGGTCTGTGAGCCAATAGCCTTCCTTGAATCTGACAAAGAGGATGCATACAGCACAGCCAAGAGTCCACAATGAATTACAATAACTGCGAGCAATATGAACTTGTATTCTCACAGTGCTTTATGGTTGTGGGGGTTTCGAATATGTCCATAAATTCTTTGACAGTCCCTTGAATGTGAGCAGGATTTAGTGACTGTCTTCTAAAAAACAAATGAAAAAGTGATGGCGTATGATTTCTGAGACTAGGTCATAAGAAACACTGCAGCTTCCATCCTAGTCTCTCTCTTGACTCACTCACTCTGGGTAAAGTCAGCTGCCATGTCAGGAGGATGCCCAAGCAGCTCTGTGGGGACGCCCCCATGGGGAGGAACTCAGGCTTCCTGCCAACAGCCAAATGAGTGAGTGATACTGGAGGCAGGCCCTCCCACCTCCGTCAGGCCTTCAGATGGCTGGAGCAGCAGTCAATAGCTTCATGAGACTCTGAGCCAGAACCACTCAGCTAAGCTGCTCCTGGATTCATAACCCACTAAAAGGGCAAGATTTTTTTAGGCTGCTAAATTTGAGGATAACTTTTTACACAGCAATAGATAACTAATACATAGTGTTGTCCCATCAGCAAAATCAACAAATCCTCACAACTCCATGCACTAAGCATATTATCACCTTCGTTTTCCAGAAGAGAACACAAGCTCAGAGAGACCAGCTGGAAATTTCCTAGACGATTATTTATTTAAACTTCACTTCTTTCAAAGGAAGGATCGAGGATGCTCAGCGATTACGAAATACCTACTTGACCAATGGTAAGGAAACCAGTACGTATGAAGCCAAGATCCAAAACCTAGTCCTCTGACTGCAGACCCCATAACAATTCCATCATTCCGTGATGGCACATGTCAACTCTGGAGTCCTAATACTTATCCAACGCACAGAACACACAACAAGGCCATGTAAGGGCAGAGCACCGAGGTCAACCATAAAGCACCATGAGAGATACTGATTGTGCTGGACAGGCACTGTAAAAGCCATTCTGAAAACCAGTTTCATGGACTGCGATGGCAGGGACTGCTTTAGGGAGGAACCAGGCCACTACTAGTTTTCCAACTAGGTTCTATGAGGGCTCCGTTAACCTGTGTCTAACAACTCCTCTGGCGAAATCACTGGGCGTTACTTCTGCAGATACAGACATAGAAGACCTGGCCCCTTACATGGGAGTGTGAGCTCTCTGGCTGGAGTCACTAGGTAAGAATTTTTTGCATACCAACCAACTAGAATCCAGGCGCTATTACAGACACAGAGTCACAACAGTGAAGCAAGCAGACTTGACATTGTGGTCAGAGAAAACCAACCAAGAAGATAAAAACGGAATTCAATATTTAAGATGCCTGATGGCATAAGTGCTTAGAGAACATGAGAGCAGGGACAGAGAAAAGAGTGTGCTGGGGTTGGCCAGACGTGGTTTCCTCGTGCCACAGAAGGGCACACTGATCAAGTGACGACTGAGCAGACCTTGGTGGAAGTGACAGGGAGGGAAGGAACTTTTCAATGGAGGGAAGTCCCTGAGGGGCATGGACAGTGTGATGGCAGAATTGTAAAAGGCCACTGTGCCAGGAAGGAGTGGGCAAAGGGATGGACTGGTGATAAGGTCAGAAAGGTGGTCAGAGAGAGACAGCCATTGGAAAACCGGGGGCTTAATGCTGAATAAGATGGGAAGCCAGGGGAGGGTCTTAAGCAGAGTGGTAATATGACTGCCTGATATTTGAAAAGGATCCCTCTGGCTGCTTTGCTGAGGATACATCATATGGGGTGGGGGACAAGGACAGAGACAAGGAGAGCAGGCAGGAGGCCATGGCAAAAACCAGATGAGAGATGAGGGTGGTGGGAGTGGTGGAGGTTGCAGGAATGGTCAGACTATGGATATTATTTTGAAGAAAAATCAGGTGGTATTTACTAAATCTTGGAAGTTGGTGTGAGGAAGAGAAAGGAGTGTGCCCTCAATGCTTCTGTCTTGAGCAAATGGAAGGATGTAGTTGTTTTCACCAGAGATGAGGACAACTTTGGGCAGAACAGGTGTCAGGCAGAGCGTCAGCTCAGGTAGGTCATGTTAAACCTAAGATATTTACTGACACCCCTAGGGAGATGCTGAATGTGAATCTGGCATTCAAGGAAGTGTGGGCAAGGTAAAGAGCAGGAAGAAATGACAACGTTTGGGAGCTGACAGCACATAGATTGTGTTTAAAACCCTGAAACTGGATGAAATTGTGAGGGAGGGAGTGTAGAAAATGAGCTGAAGGTCAGACAGAGCCCTGCCCAGTCCAAACATAAGAAGTCGGGAAAGGAGGTGAAACCAGTGAGGAAGAGAGGAGCAGCTAGAGAGGTAGGAAAAGAACCCCAAGAGGTGGCCTGGAAGCCACATGAAAGGTGTCTCAGGGAGGGAGAGGTCACCTCCAGGAGAGGCTGCGATGAGGCCAGGAGTATGAAGGCTGAAAACCCGCCACTGGCTTTAATACCATGAAGGTGATTAGAGCTCTGGCAAGACCAGGAGGATGGAGAGGTGGTAGCAGAGCCTGATGGGGTGGGTGCCAGGGAGCATGATCCAATGACCAGTTTTCTGGAATACAGAGAATGGAGGAACACATTAAATGAGACCACGGAGGATGCAGCAGCAGAATCCAGACAGTGAGAAACTCGACAGGATGGATGGCCCACTTTCTTCCACAGAGAAATTGCAAGGAAAAGTGAAGGAGATGGAAGAAGAATCTACAGATTCAAAAAAGACTTAGGAGACAAAGCAATCACAATGGACAGACCAACAAACAAATGGGTGATGTGGGGGAGATTACAACATTTTTTTAAAGAACTGGAAATTTGAACACCAATTGGATATTTGAGGAGGTTGAAGCGTTTGCTGTGGTGGTAATAATATTGACATTATTAATTTTAAAAAAGAGTCTTTACCTTTTAGAGCTACATATCGAAATATTTATAAACACAATAATTAATGTCTGAGATTTGCTTCAAAATAAAATGGGAGAAGGCTATGGGTAGGGATTTAGATGAAACACAATTGGCCAAGAGCTGATCATTACTGAAATTGGATGATGGGTTTGTGAGATTTCATTATTTTCTTCTATCTACTTGGGTATGTGTCTTAATTTTCTACAATAAAAAGGTTAAAAAGGAAGGGAAAGAAAGTGGGGAAGCAAGAATTGGAGACATACAGACCAGTCAAAGGAATTCTGCTCTACAGCAGAGCAGAGAACCAAGGCACTAACTGGAGGGAAATGCAGGGGCTAGGGGGGGTTTTCAATTGTGTAGCTGGCCAGTCCCATAGATAGCGAAGAGCTGATGATGCAGAAGAAAAGGGGGACATGCTGGACCGACTTCCTGGAGTAAGTGACAGAGGACAGGGAGCCCATGGGAACAGAACAGGCAGAGTGCACAAGGCGGATGGATGGATGAATGCCATGGCTGCACGTGGACGTCACCTGTGAGTGACTCAGTTTTTTCAGTGGACTAGAAACCAGGGTCATGGACTGAGAATGAGTTGTTGATGAGCCAGGGGAACACGAATGGAGTAGGAACCAGAGCATGAATGCTCTGCGAATGGAATAGGAACTGTGAGAGGGTACACAGGAGGATAGTGGTTATGACTTTCAAGGAATTCCAGTCAGCATGGTTTGGGCCTGTCTGCAGCCACGTTCAGACAAAAAGCATACACGAAGATAACCAATGACCAATGGCCACTTGGTGCCAAGTGGAAAACCCAAGCATGAAAGCTTCAGGAATTTGCAGACACCCAGACATCTCAGGGAGGGGAAAGGTCAAGGACAGAAACATGCAGACTCTGTGGGGTCCGGGAAGAGGCTAACTCCTGGAGGGAGAACGTTCCACCACATACCTTGGGGACCTCCCCCTTGCTGCCCGGGGGCAGCCGCAGGACCCAGAAGTTCCTGTTCCTCAGCAGGTTCTCCATGTTCTCCAGTCGCCTCTGCAGCAGCCCGTACTCCTGCAGCAGGGTCCCCAGCACGGCCCACTTGCTCTCCATGTGGTTCCCGAACTCCACAGCCGTCTTCTCGCAGTCGGCCAGCTTCTTCTCGGCTGTCCCCGTCCGTCCCTCCAGATTTAGCAGTTGGCTGGCCTGGGCATCCACCTTCCTCTCCACAGCTTGAATGGCGGCCACCACGGTCCAGAGGGAGATCTCGGCCGTGGGCAACTGGGGCTCTCGCATCACACGGTCAGGGAAGACGGGTGCTCTGTCTGGGAAGGGCGGGAACTGAAAAGGCATAGGTCGCCGGGCATCCATGTCCCATTCTTGAGCCTGGGTGCAGAGGGAGAAAGTGACAACCTGGGATGATACCCTGTGTTTGGGGGAGAGTGGCCTAAGAGCCCAATGAATCAAATGCCACAAATTCTCATTGTGCCAAGCCCCTGCCTCTCAGGCTATGGTATTCATGAATGTCCCCAGCAACAGCTCAAGCAGCCACCCACCCACCCTTCCCATTTCCAACCAGTCAGTCTGGTCACTAGTTCACCCATTTTGACCTTTGGCCTAAAATGTCACATACAGACTTTCTTTGAATAAAACAGCTACTTTCCTCAAGGGCTAGACTTAATGAAGAACTCTTTTTTTTTCTTCTTTCAATATATTTTTATTTATTTCAGAGAGGAAGGGGAGAGGGAGAGAGAGACAGAACCCTCAATGATGAGAGAGAATTATTTGTGGGCTGCCTCCTGCACGCTCCCCACTGGGGATCAAACCGGCAACCCAGGCATGTGTCCTGACCAGGAATTGAACCATGACCTCCTGGTTCATAGGTTGTCACTCAATCACTGAGCCACATCAGCCAGGCATGATGCACTCTTTAGAGTGGCCTCATGTTTTCTGTTTCAAGGTGAGAATTTTCATGTAAGTCATCTGACTCTAACATTCCCAGCAAACTCTAAGCAGGTTAGGGCCACTAATGATGATCTCTGCTTTAAAGACAGGCAGCTGGTCATTCTACAGCACCTGGTTTCATTGCCACCTGGAGCGAGTGACTCTAGGTGCGACTGCAGGTAACGACACACAGTTCAGGTCAGTGGTGCTGACACCTTCCCAGCAGAGTCGCACCAGTCACAGCCCAAGCAAGAGAGCAGACGAGCAGCCTTTTTTCCATATATAACTATTGATTCAGATTCCTTCCAAAATGAGAATAGGTTTGCCAAAAAGTCACTCCCTGAGGAGGGGAGGAGAAGACATCCCTAAGAGGAAGAGAAGACCTCTCAACCCCCACCCTGCCTCCTGGAGAGGGGTATCCTATGGCTCCTGGGGAGCGGTACCCCATGGGTGCAGGTTGGGAGCTGAATCCTAAGACCAAGTGAGGTTGGTGACCATTCACAGATGACCTGGGAACTGGCCCCACACGGTACCAGCACCCAGCAGTTACTGGACCACAGTGGGTCTAATAACAGCCTCTCCTTGCCACCAGGGACAGGAAGAGGTGTCATTTTCTGTTCTCTCTGCTTCTGCTGCTGCTGCTGCTGCTGAAGAGGCTCCAGGCTGGGCAAAGTGGAGACCTGTTGCTTAGAGGTGACCTAGGCAGGCCTGGGACAGGCATGCCAACTGCCCTCTCTAACTTGGAGCAGCTGTGACAGCCAGAGAGGAACATCCCACAGCTTCCAGGAAGTCACTGACACAGGAGAAAGAGGACCAGGACTCTGGGCCCCAGACCCTGCTAAGTAAGAGGCAGTGGTATTTCCATCAAAGCTCTGCACATGGGCTCATTTAGGCTTCTCTCCTGCCTGGCCCACAGAAGGCAACAAGGGCTAACCGTGGAAATTTGGGAAGTCACCAGGCCCAGCTAACTTTTCTGAGAATTGGAGACCTAAAACTGAAGAATGATCAAACACAGCAGGCGGGGGCTGACTGGTCAGAACCCGCTGAGAGAACCAGGCCATCAGCAGAGGGGCTCTGGGGTCTGCCCGAGGCCTGCTCCCACTCTCTCCCGCAGGCCTCTCTGAGGACCACGGCCTGTGCACACAATTCCGGAGCACTGGCTCCCAGCCTCGTCTGCATGCTGAGGTCCCCGTGGGGCTTTCGGAAATGATGGGTGCCTACTGGCAACCCCACAGTCGCAATTTAACTGGTTTGGGATGAGGCCTGGGCGGCAGGGCTCTTATTGCTCAGGTGATTAGAATATGCAGCCAAGTTTGCCAACCGCAGGAGAGAAGGCAAAGTCACCTCTCAATGGCCCCGTCACACCCGGTGCAGGGAAAAGTGAATTACTCGTTACACTTGGTGAAAGACCGTAATAGGTTTAAAACAGCTTTTCGTCCAAGTGGCTACAGTGTAACCCTGCGGAGGCGGCCCAGGTGCTACCAGCAAACCCTCCGGCGCCGCAGAGGTGAGCCGGGCCGGGTGGAGACGCGGCCACGGCTCCTCGAGGTCCCCACAACCACGCATTCCTGGTCCTTCGGCCCCGCGGAGCCTCCTCCAGGCGCCAGCAGTGGGCCCGGCGGCACGCGGCCTCGGGGGCCTGCGGCTCTGCGGCGCGGCCTCCGCCGTCTAGGGTACCGGGATCGGGGCCGGGCCTGCCTCGAGGCCCGCCTGCCACCTGAGCCCGCCCGTGCCCGACCCACTGGGGGCCCCGCTTCCGCGCCCGGGCCCCCCGGTGCTCGCAGCCCCGCCCCCACGGCCAGGCGGCGCGGCCATGGCGTTGGGCTGGGGCTGCACCCACCTGCATGGGCGGCATTCCCTCGGCCATTTCCCCGCGCAACGCCGGATCCTGGTGGCAGACCTCCTCCGGGGGCAGAGCCTGGGCCCAGCTCCAGCTCCCGCTGTCCAGCCCCAGGCCCTGAATGCCCAGCTGCTGAGGCTGTGGCCGTGTTGACACAAACTGCATCCTGGGAGTGCTGTTCCCCGCTCGGGCCGGCCAGGGAGAAGAAGAACGTTTTCCAGGCGCCTTCCCCCTCGCCGGGGCCGGACAGCTCCATCTACAGCCCGTAGGAGCAAACAGTCCCCTTTGGCGGCGCTCCCCTCCCCTCCGCAGCCAGCGCGCCAGCCAATGGCTTCCGAGTTCCTGCCCGCCTGAGGGACTGACGGGGCCACTCCCGGGCGGGGCCACGGCCACCCCAAAGTGGCCCCTGGGCGGGTATGCTCATTAGTGCCCTTCAGTCTGGGATGGCCTGCCCTAAAGTCCCAAACAATGCAGGGTACTGATTTCTGCTAATTTTGCAGATGTATTGGGCATCCCAAGGAAAATGGTGAAGGACCCTTTTGAAAATTTTGCAAGAATAATTGTGTCTTCAGACTCTTTCTTTGGCCTTTCTCCTTTCCCTCTCTCCTTTGCAGGCTTCATCTCCCTACTCTCCCTCTTCCCAATCCAAATTTACCTGGACCAATTCCAGGCCTTTGCATTGGTATGGATGATGGAGAAGTGATTGGGCTAATGTGTCAGAGGAGGGCTGAACTCTTCCTCCCAGGAAAGGTGCACTGCATTTTAATAGCAGCCTCTTCCAAACCTTTAAATGTAGGTCAAAGTTACTTTGAAACCTCAGGCCAAGGCAGAAGAGGAACCAAGGAGAGGCCAAGGTAGGTGAATGGAGAAGACAGGGGGAAGGGGGAAAATTCATTAATTCCTTCCACAAATATTTACTGAGCACTTACTATATGCTAGGTACTGCTTAGGCAGAGGTTGGGCTTTGTGGTTGGATACACCTGAGTTTAAATTCCAAAATCACCAATCACTAGCTTTGACTGTTAACCAGTTATTTAACTTCTGAGCTTCACTTTGTCTCTTCATATATAAATACTAGAGGCTCTGTGCACGAAATTCGTGCACGGGGGGCGGAGGGTGTCCCTCAGCCCAGCCTGCACCCTCTCCAATCTGGGACCCCTCGAGGGATGTCCAACTCGGGCCTAAACGGGCAGTCGGACATCCCTCTCACAATCCAGGACTGCTGGCTCCCAACTGCTCGCCTGCCTGCCTTCCTGATTGCCCCTAACTGCCCTCCCCTGCAGGCCTGGTCACCCCTAACTGCCCTCCCCTGCAGGCCTGGTCTCCCCGCAACTGCTCTCCCCTGCAGGCCTGGGTTTCCCCCAACTGCCCTTCCCTGCAGGCCTGGGTCCCCCCCAACTGCCCTTCCCTGCAGGCCCGATCGCCCCCAACTTCCCTCCTCTGCTGGCCTGGTCACCCCTAACTGCCCTCCTCTGCAGGCTTGATTGCCTCCAACTGGCCTCCCTTGCAGGCCTAGTCCCTCCCAACTGTCCTCCCCTGCTGGCCATCTTGTGGCGGCCATCTTGTATCCACATGGGGGCAGCCATCTTGTGTGTTGGAGTGATGGTCAATTTGCATATTATTCTTTTATTAGATAGTACTGGTTAAGATAGAGGCCTGGTGCATGGGTGGGGACCAGCTGGTTTGCCTTGAAGGGTGTCCCAGGTCAGGGTGGGGGTTCCCTTGGGGCCCGGGGTGGCCTGGGCTGGCAAGGGCAGGTGGAAAGCTTGGCTCTCTCCGGGGAAACCCAAGCCTCCCTCCTGCTCTCTCTGTGGCTGCAGCCATCTTGGTTGGGTTTATTTGCATATTTGCTCCTGATTGGCTTGTGGGCGTGGCTTGTGGGTGTGGTGGAGGTACAATCAATTGGCGTATTACTCTTTTATTAGATAGGAATATGAAAAAATAATGCCAACTCACCAACTGTAGAATCAAATGAGATGAGAACAGGGCTTAGTACACAGTATGTACTCCACAAAGGTAGTTACCAACAAAAGGTAAGTCCTCAAAATAGTGTCTACTTTGTCTTCCTAAATGCCTAGTCTCTATCTTGTAAAGATAGTTATCTCCAAGGCTTATTATTTCCTGTATAGAGACAGACTTGCCACAGAACTACCCCAGACTGGCACCCTTTTGTTCTATTGCACTTAGTAAAACAAAGGGCATTATTGGACCAAGGGAGATATATCCTTAGAACCCCATATTCAGATAGACAAATATCAAGTACTTCCTTTGCTAGTCACACGTCTAGGATTCAGAATGAACGCCTTGTGAACTTAGTACTATATCCTCAAGGAGCATTCAGGCAAGCAAAGATGATGTTTCCAGAGACAGTGTTTCCTTCCCTCTGTTTCCTGGCCACAGGCCTCCCCGATTATGAACATCATGTCCACCATTATTAGGGGTACCAGGCAAATAGAGTCTGAAAAGCTCCAGAGAAAATCATCTCCACTAGTGAGATACATTTCAGAGCACACACTCAGACCTGTGGGTCATCAGCCACCTTCCCTTCCTACAGGCAGAAAAGAGGCTAGGTTAGTCCCAATGTTTTAAGGGATCTTTTCAGTATAAAGCAGTTGATTAGGTATTGCCCTTCTCACACAATAAGACACCTTGGTGGAACCTCCACTTCTCCTCCAAGAGGGTGAATTTTTACATAGTCCTCCACACTGTCCCCCTTGCAGCCAGGGAGTGGCTGCCCAAAGCTGGAGGGTCAATTCAGTTCACTGTCCTGAGCAGAGCTGTCAACTCAAACAGAATGTAAATGCACAGGCTTCATTGTACTAGCATCGTTTTACAACCACTTGGTCTAGCAACTGCAGGCCACAAAAACCGGAAGTGGATCTAGCAGGAGGTAGTGAGTGATGGATTACAGGGTGCTTCCCAGAAAGAAGACAAGAGAGACATGAGGAGGGGGCTGTTGTAGCAGCACAGGCTGTGAGTCCTCTCCTGGGTGCTCCAGTGACCATGGGCAGAGAGAGAGGAGAGGGCAGGAGAGGTCCTGAGCTGGAAGAGGTGTCTGTCATTAGGCTTGTTTGTATAAATCACTGGGTAGTTAGGAGGCAACTACCTAACTTACTGAGGAGCAGAATAAGCAATGGGATAAAGTGGATTAAAGATTCAAGTATCACTGTTAATAAACATTTCTCATAAAGGACTCAGGCTAGCCTCTCACTCTCTCAGGTGGGAATTGACTGCTTTTCATCTCCTTACCTAGGAATTCTATAGCTACTGCTCTGGACAGAGCATTTGATGCTGAGCTACAGGATGTGGGGGAGACCAAAGGAGAGGGAATTCATAAATACCAGAACATGTATGTGTCATGAGGTTTCATTTTACACACCAATTTGAGTGGGCCAAGGGATGCCCAGATAGCTGATAAAACATTTCTGGGTGTGTCTGTGAGGGTGTTTCCAGGAAACATTGCATTTGAATCAGTAGTCTGAGCAAAAATCACCCTTACCAATGTGGATGGGCATTGTCCATCCACTGAGGGCCTGGATAGAACAAAAAGGCAGAGGAAGGCTAACCCACTTTCCTTGAGCTGGAACATGGATCCTTCCTGCCCTTGGACAGCAGTGCTCCTGGTCCTTGAACTTTTGGACTCAGAATAAATTATCCCACTGGCTCTCCTGGGTCTCAGCTTGCAGACGGCCAGTCGAGGGACTTCTTGGCTTCCATAACTGCAGGAACTAATCCTATCTAAATAAATAGGGAATATGCTAATTGACTGTCACACCCTCACAAAGATGACAGTGCCCACAGCCAATAAGGAGGAGATAGTCTAATTGACTGCCACGCCCTCAAAGATGGCAGCACCCACAGCCACCAGATGGTGGCGCCCAGTCTCCTCAGTCCCACCAGGGTGCCTGCCTCCAGAGTTCCCCAATCCCCTCAGCCCCCCAGCCACCCGGGGCCAGCCTGAGGTGTCAGGCAAGCCTCGGATGGAGGCTGCCCAGCCGATGCCTGAGGCGCAGGCAAGCCTCGGATGGCAGTGGTCCAGCTGATGCCTGAGGTGCAGGCAAGCCTTGATGGCGGCTGCCCAGCCACCCAGGGTCGCCCAAGGCTCAGGTAACCAGGGTCAGCCGAGGCTTGCGCTGCCAGCAGTGGCAGCAGCAGAGGTGTGATGGGGGTGTTGCCTTCACCTGATTGTTGGGTTGCCTCCTGCCCCTGAAGGCTCCCAGACTGTGAGAGGAGGCAGGCCAGGCTGAGGGACCCCCCTCCAGTGCATGAATTTTCATGCACCGGGCCTCTAGTTCCTATAATAAATTTCTTTATAGCCTTTTGGCTCTGTTTCTCTGGAGAACTCTACCATTCCCTGATGCTCCCTGTGCACTTCAAGTCCTTTCAACAACTACAAGCTTTATTTGAAAAAACCCTCTAGATTTACCCTTAGCTGAGTGAAGAGGGTGACAGATTTGCACTTCTATCTTGGTGTCTCCTATGCCTAATTTCACAAGTTGGCTTAAGGACTACAATGTAATCAATAAGGCAGAGAAAAGAAGATGGCAGCCGGGGGTCTTCAATCTCCCTTGGCCCATTGGCATGTCCATGATTACAACATCTGTCTTCACTCTAGGACACTGTCCCTTATGCCAACCTCCAAGGAAGGGTAACTCCTTAGTTTTCAAAGTCACTGACATCCTAAGTGTGACTACAAAACAGAGGTAGGGCTTTGTGGATGGGAGGGGCACTGGGGGCCAGGTGGTAAAGCTCCAAGACTTAGAAGAGACACCAAGTGTTAATGTGGGGATCACGGTCAAATATTTTGTATCATACTGTTTTAAGATCAATTGCTCTTGCTAATGAGTTTTCAACATCTTTGCCTTTTTTAGATTCACCTTTTGCCACCATTTAATTCAAACTTAAGTGCTAACTACACACACATACACAAACATTTTCACTCTCTCTTTTTCTAACTTCTGAACATTTCTGCTTTATACCTATGTAAAGTTCAAAGAAAATGTGACCTTTCCCCTCTTCATTTTATTCTCATCCTACTTCAAAGAGGCATTTCATCATCTTCCTTACAAGTCTTGGCATAGTAGACAGTGAAGTTCATTGACTTCTCCTCAGTTCTTAATAGCTCTATGGTACTTTTCTAATCACTTGGGTGACTGAGTTCCCTACTCAACAGTTCTAATGCAACCAGTACTTACAGCTAAAAACCCTTTATGCAGAAGACATAGTTTATGTTGGAAATAACTGCAGTATGTTCTCTTGAACCTTCTCAGTGGGCAGCCCTTCAACTTTTAAGTATAGATATGCTTTCTAAAAATGGCCAAAAATATTTCCAAATAAAACCTAGTGTTCATGAAGAATACTGTTTTTCTCCTAAAAGCTACAAATAAGGTATTAAAACCATGTATTATTGTTAAATTCAAGCTGGTAATGATGTCACCAAGGTCTCTTTTTGTTCTTCAGCAAACTGCTCTGTCAAGGAGGTGCTGACCTCACCACCACAGAGGTTAGAAAGGTGCAAGCCGGGGACCACCTTTGCTCATCTGGTATGCTGCCAGTGTTCGATGTACCCACTCTCTGGACACAGTGCCTGCAGTGGGCACAGCCCAAGTGAATGCTGCTTCTCCCACAGCCTCTAGAGCTGCTGACCTAACGGCTGAGATCTGCCAGAACTTTCTCAACAACCATTCCCATTGCCTTATTTCCTTCTAAGCCCTGCCTTTAGAATCAAATTATGACTTCCCCGCTGTGGATCCAAAGACCCTTTATTAATCTCCAGTGCATGGCTCCTGCTCAAGTAAAGCAGGCTCACTAATCATTTCCAGTCTAATAATTCACTTTCTGTTTCCACAATCTTCTAAACTCACAGGCACATTAGAGTCACTTGGGGGAACTTAAAAAAATAAAAAATAAAACAAACATCCAGGCCTCATCTCAGACAAGTGAAATCATGCCTGGGTGGGCCTTGGCATACATAGTTTTTAAGCTCCCCAGGTTATTACAATGTTCAGCCAAGAACCAGCATTAACAGTTTTCCTGCTATTCCTCAGGTCCTTGACTCAGCCCCACAAGATCACCCTGAGGGTCATTCTAAATGATCACTTACTGGTTAAAAATAAAATATGATTTCATTATTCTTGTGCATAGTTTTAATCCTGCTTACTCATGAGGTTAGCTTGTAGATACTGTTTTTCCTGTATAATTTTTAATAACTATAAATTCAAAGCCCAAAACTGGCTTGATGTGCATAGCTTTAGGTACATCCCTGATTTTGAATTCTGCTTGTTTAACCCAATCTCTGCCTTCTTGATTTGTTATAATTCCTCAAATACATAAAACTGGTGATCTTGCATAAGTTGCTGGTAGAAGTCAACACATTACAGTATATAGGTCTACCTGGTATTTTCTGCATCCCACTTTGTTTTCAATCTCTGCCCACATGTGCTTCCCTTTCCCCACTGCTGCCCAAATGGCAATCTCAGGCAGCTTCTCCCCATCAACCAGCGCAGGCAAGCAAATTGGAAGTGAAGAAGCAACCACTGTCCAATCCTGAATGAGGAGCACCAGCATCCCAGAGACTGTTTACCTGGTCAGCAAATAATTCTTCCGTACCTACTATAGCAACACTTTCTTCTCAGGCCTTTAAAGTGTGAATTACTTTCACACTACACATGACAAATCAAAGCAAGATTAAAACTCTGGCCTCCTGACTTCATTTCCAGGACCATTCTCATTAAAATAATCCATATTCTTATAAAAGCATTAAGAATGTTATACACTCCCTAGCTGGTTTGGCTCAGTGGGTAGAGCATCAGCCTGCGGACTGAAGGGTTCCAGGTTCAATTCAGTCAAGGGCACATGTCCTGGTTGCGGGCTCAATCCTCAGTAGGGAGTGTGCAGGAGGCAGCCAATCAATGATTCTCTCTCATCATTGATATTTCTATCTCTCCCTCTTCCTTCCTCTCTGAATGCTATACACAAGATATTTTACATTACATAGAATTTACAGCACTCTAGAAAAACCATTGTTAATTTGGTGTGTTTTCCTATCCTTAAAAAATGCAATCAACTGCATACTGTGTATTTAAAACAAAAGTTTATAGTTTTGCTAACATTTTATCAGTTTGTGTTGCTTTGGAGTAATTATAATATGGATACTAGTAGAATGAGGCTATTCAATAATGATGCTTAACTTGTCAAGGTGCTTATTCTATTGGGTGGAAGCAATCACTTAGTAGGGCAGAAGCTGGAGAGAAACCAGACAAGGAAAGGACCAGGAAGTGAAATCTTGAAGTCTATGATTTTAGAGGTGGACGTGACCTTACATTACCATCTTGTTCAATGTGCACATTAGAATTAAGAAAATGAGATCTCCACAAATTAAGTGGCTTGCTCCATATCAGGAAGGTAGAGACTCTTAAGCTAAGACCAGAATCCCGTTTCTAACCCCTGCTCAGGTGGTCTTCCCACTATACAATTATTCATGGAGTAGCCGCCATTCTTGATTAACTGAATTTTTAGACCGGTTTCAAGATTTCACAGCAAATACTGGCTTTGCTAATAAACAGAAACAAAGCCATGTTGCCCACTGAGGTTTTATCAACTCTTTTATTTAAAATGTAACCTGGCAATATTCAGGGCATTGCAGCACACTGCTTTTCTGCTTCCTTGACTGAACTGTATCTTTCTGCATTTAGTGGATGGCTGGTCTTAGGACTGAAATAATTTGTTTTGAAGAGGCAATTTGGCCAAGTTGACAAAAGTCATTGTGTGTATGTGTGTGTGTGTTTACACACACCTAGAACAACCATTGTTGTTCAGAGTTACACACACTTTAAAAAAATTGGAGCAGGACCAGAAAGGGATGAATAGAACCCTACAAAGTGACAAATTACTCCTTTTGCACGTTATTTAAAAAGCATCTCTCAGGTCCTTTATGAGAGACAATAAGAAGCTCTAGTCTCTAATAGTGCTCATGAAGTAGAAGTCTTTTCAGGGACCCTCATGCAGGTGAAGCAGATGCTCTCCTCTCCTGGTAGTACTGGAAATGCCATAATGCCACTGTTTGCCCATTCCTAAGTCACAGATCCTGGTGCAGGGACCACAAGACCATCCCTCCTTACTACAGCTGATTGAACCAAGATGAGCACGTAACCAATGGGCAGCCAATCCAAGGGTTGGCTGTAAACTTCTGTGGTCTGATATAGAAAGGACAGGGCCAGAACCCACACCTTAGAATCTGAACTAAAGAAAAACCAAGGGAACCAGAGCCACACGGTATTGTGGCACACAGGAACTTATGGGAACCAGAAGTACAGAAAAGATGGAGTAACAGAACAGGCTGCATGGAAGCAAAAAGCTGAGACATTAAGAATCATGTAATGGGAGAAACCAAGATGGCAGCATAGGTAAACACCTAAACTGCTGCCTCGCACAACAATATCAAAACTACAACTAAAAGACAAAATGGACACCATCCAGAACCACAGGAAAGCTGGATGAGTGGAAATTCTACAACTAGAAGAAAAGAAGAAAGCACTTGGAGACTCAGAGGAGCTGCAAAAGGCTAAGGTATGGAGACTCGCACGCGGAGAGGACTGACTGCTGAATGCATGGGCGGGCTGAGTGCGTGACTGGCCTTTTAAAGCGGGAGGGAGACGGAAGCTCCCGACTGCACTGAACTCCAGTTCTGGGTGAGATGCTGGGAAACCAGACTCATCAGGGGAATCTGGACTGTCAGGAAAAGAGAAAGCACACTGAGACTCAGGAGCTGCGTAAGGCAGAGGTCTGCAGGCACACACGCACAGAGAGGACTGACTGCTGAATGCATGGGGAGCTGAGTGCGCAGCTGGCTTTCTAAAGCGGGAGGGAGACAGAAGCTCCCAACTGCACTGAACTGAACTCCAGTTCTGGGCAAGTTTTTGGGAACCCCGACTCAATCAGGAAGAAACTGGACTGGACTGTCTGGCAGCGGGCAAAACTTGAGGGCGGCTTTCTCTCAGAGGTGCTTGCAGTGATTACCGAGGGACACAGAGACCCAGGGGCCTCAAAGGGAAGGGCTGATGGGAAACCAAGGCTACCTGCTCCGCCCTAAAACTCTGCCCCATCCAAGCTGAGCACAGAAGCTTTTGCAATTTTGCAAGTCTTGTCTCATGAGAGTGTCTCTAGCACAGAAGTTCTCCCAGTGTAGACACAGCTGATCCTTACAGCCAATTGGCCTGAAGGTCAATTTCTCCCAGTGATACCAACAACAATCAAGACTTAACTACAAGGCTGAGCACACAGTCGACAAAGGGGTGCACCAAGAGTGTCCACCTCAGGTAACTGGGGAGGCTTAGCCACTGGGCCATATAGGACACCTAGCACATAAAGCTACTCTACCAACTCAGGGAAGCAGTGAAAATGTGGAGACAAAGAAACAGATCACAAATGAAAGAAATGGAGGAAAACAAATGACTGGATATAGAGTTCAAAACCACAGTTATAAGGTTTTGCAAGAATTTCCTAGAAAAGGCTGATAAATTTAGCAAGACCCTCAAGGATATGAAAAAGGACCAACTAGAAATTAAACATACACTGACTGAAAAAAAAAAATTATACAGAGACCTAACAGCAGACTAGAAGAACGCAAGAATCAAGTCAAAGAGTTGAAATACAAAGAAGCAAAAAACACTCAGCCGGAAAAGCAAAAAGAATCCAAAAATTTGAAGATAGTGTAAGGAGCCTCTGGGACAACCTCAAGTGTACCAGCATCCGAATTATGGGGGTGCCAGAAGAAGAGAGAGAGCAAGATACTTAAAACCTATTTGAAGAAATAATGACAGAAAACTTCCCCCACCTGGTGAAAGAAATAGACTTACAACTCCAGGAAGCACACAGAACCCCAAACAAGAGGAATCCAAAGAGGACCACACCAAGACACATCATAATTAAAATGCCAAGGGCAAAAGACAAAGAGAGAATATTAAAAGCAGTAAGAGAAAAACAGTTAATTACCTACAAGGGAGCACCCATACGACCGTCAGCTGATTTCTCAACAGAAACTATGCAGGCCAAACGGGAGTGACAATATTCAAAGTGATGAATAGCAAGAACCTACAACTAAGATTACTCTACCCAGCAAAGCTATCATTCAGAATTGAAGGTCAGATAAAGAGCTTCACAGATAAGAAAAAGCTAAAGAAGTTCATCACCACCAAACCAGTATTATATGAAATGCTGAAAGGTATTCTTTAAGAAGAGGAAGAAGAAGAAAAAAGGTAAAGATAAAAATTATGAACAACAAATACATATCAACAAGTGAATCTAAAAATCAAGTGAATAAAAAATCTGATGAACAGAATTAAACTGGTGAATATAATAGAATCAGGGGCATAGGAAGAGAGTGGACTGACAATTCTTGGGGGGGAAGGGGTGTGGGAGGTGCAGGAAGAGACTGTATAAAAAGCGTACACCTATGGATGAGGACAGTGAGGGGTAGGTAAAGGCAGAGGGTAGGGTGGGAACCAGGTGGAGGGGAGCTATGGGGGGAAAAAGAGGAACAATTATAATAATCTGAACAATAAAGATTTATTAAATTTTAAAAAATCAAGTACTTAAAAAAAAAAACACCCCGTGATTCCGTAGAGTAGCCTCGGTTCTTTACACTGCTTCAGGCTCAGCTGGCTTTATGGCCCTCTGTTTGGTCCTGCACACCTCTTGATGGCTGCCATTCTGACACCTTCTACGTGTCAGGCTCCGTGCTCAGCACTTTCACAGGTATCCCCTAACCTAACACCTCAGAAACAGAGGTATCATTCTCCCTATTTTACAGATAAGGAAACTAGGCCCATGATGGTTAAATAATGCATGTACAGTATGTTACTTTTGCTGATACCAGGACTTGAATCTAGGTCTGAGTCCATGCTCTAAAGCAGTGGTTCTCAACCTTTCTAATGCCGTGACCCTACAGTTCCTCATGTTGTGGTGACACCCAACCATAAAATTATTTTCGTTGCTACTTCATAACTGTAATTTTGCTACTGTTATGAATCGTAAATATCTGTGTTTTCCGATGGTCTTAGGCTCTACAGCAACGGTTCATGACCCACAGGTTGAGAACTGCCTGCAGGGTTGCCTAAGACCATCGGAAAACACAGATATTTACTTTACGATTCATACCAGTAGCAAAATTACAATTATGAAGTAGCAACGAAAATAATTTTATGGTTGTGGGTCACCACAACATGAGGAACTGTATTAAAGGGTCGCGGCATTAGAAAGGTTGAGAACCACTGCTCTAAACCATGAAGCTGTACTAACCCACATAATGTGGCCTCAAATTAAGGCCTTGCACACTGCCTGCTCCCATTCCCTCCCATCCCCGACCTAACTGGACTACCTTTTGCTTGTAAGAGTTTGACACTTCCCTAGTCAAAGAATGTCCTCCTGTGTACAATGCTGTTTGCTTTGTGAAGGGAACAGGATCAAAGATAGCCACCAAGCACTCAGAGAAAACATGTATTTGAAGATAACAGAGCCCCTGGTCTATGAGAGCCTTGTGGGAAGACGCTTTTATTCACTGTTACTGAGCAGCCCTTGGGCGCTAGCTGTTGAGGGAAGCTACAACATGGAGGAAGGGATGGGGTGCTTTCCTGCCCTTCCTCAAGAGAAATCCGAGTAGAAACTTGGGTTCTGCCTTAGCCAGTTTTTTTTTGTGGTTAGAATTTTGGCCTGTAAACTGAAAGGTTGAGGGTTTGATTCTGGTCAGGGGCACCTTTAGAGAAAAAAAAGAAATTTGGATTCTCCATACCATTTAGAATGAACAAATAAAGGAACGTGGGTCTTTTATACCAACAAGCCTCTGCAGACAGACAGTGAGCATCTGTTATTCCCCAGTAGGGCATAGACTCTGGTCCTGGTTGAGATAGGCAGGGACTCAATCTCTCAAAAATGCTCTAAAGAGCAGCCCATCAACCCTTCAGTGGGAACACTGTGGACTGTTCCTGATGAGGGAAGTTATATAAAGCACTGCTCTAGCTAGAGCCCAGCTATGGTGTTGCCAACATCAAATATCCAGCAGAAAGGAGCAGTCATCAGCTTTCACTTTCTAGATAAACTTCCATTTATTTTCACATCTGTGGCTGAACCATAGGTTCACCTTTGGTGACAATGAAAAACCTAATAAGCAGAGTGAATCTGGTCAGTCAACACTGGATCCACTCCGGCAAGATGGTGCCTGTTTATGTGATAATACAGATTTCTTAGTCCAGAGGGCAGCCTAATGAGCATGTTTCTGACTTTTCCTCTTTGCTATCAAATCTGCTCATGACACCCAATCCGAAGGTACTTCTTTAACTGCTGAGTTAAATGCCTGGTTTCGCTCAGGAGCCCTGGCTGGACCAAGCTTCTCCCTACACTGAAATCTTTTCCACCGATCCATTTTACTTCCTCATTCTTGGATTTTAGGCAAACTAACTCTCCAATTTGGAGATGGCCTGGAGTTCTACCTGGTGGAGGGAGAGGACACCTGAAGGCACCATAGTTGAACATCTGGTATGTACCAGGGCCAAAGATTAGGAAAACCCCTACCTCCATCTTTCTGGCATGGTCCTGCCCACCCCTTTCATTCCACTTCATTGGTATCTGAACTGTGTTTATTTCTTCCCATAGACTGGGATCCTGCTGACTACAGTTCCCTTGAAGAAGGGACTGTGGGATCTATCTGTGGCATTTTAACCTACAGGTCTTTTTGTTAGTAAGCTCCATAACCACAGTAAATCACTGAGTAAAAAGAATTTTCTATATTACCTATTCCAACATCATACCTAGAATTCCTTCTCCACCATACTGTGGTTAAATGCTTAAATCTATTCAGAAAAGGGAGCGTGCCACCTAAAGGTAGTACTTTTAATTCTTCTCCCTTTTAAGATCAGGGTAAAAACCAGAACTGGATCTCACACTAAAGTTCCTGGTGGGTCACCTGTGAAACTAGAATTCCCAGAACCCCCCAACCTTCTTAGTATGAGTCTAGATCCTAGTTAGAAAGCTCCCAATATGCCAGCATTCTGTTCATCTATCTTGGTTTGTTCTATACCCCTGGGTTTCTTCATCACCTTCACACTCTTATGGTCTCACAAACATTTCTTAGAGGTCTCCCACAATTCCTGGTACTGTGAGTATCACAAAGTAAATGCTATCACTGTGATTATCCTGAGGAGCAGCATGTTCAGACACAGCCTTCCCAGAGGTAAAGCTGGCTGGGGTAATGACGCTTTTTCCTGGTGTGGTTATGCACAACCGGACAGGGTGAAGGCGGGTGCTAGGTGATAAGGAAAAAATGGGTCCTTCCCTTACTACTTCATCAACAAAGTGTCCTAATTACTCATAGACCTTGTTTCCAGGCATCTCAGGAAGATCAGGGGAAACAAAAGAGTGTGGATATAATCAGCTTTTCTGCCTAAGACTTAGGGTTTCTGTATTCTCTGCATTCCACCTCAGGCTCCAAGCAGGAGTAACATAACAAATCAAACTGATTTCAATCAAGTTTCAGCAGGAATGTCTCTGCTTTGATTTGGCTTTGCCTGGATAGAAGCCAGAGACAGAGATAGGATTTTGGCAAAAGAAGCAATGTATCACAAGATATAAAAAATTTTTTTTCTTAGAATCTTTTTCTCTTTCACCAGCCTCACTTCGCAGATGAAAATATGAGATCTGTAAAGAAAAGAAAGGGACTTACACCCAATTGCAAAGCCACTTAGGAGCAGCACAAGGCTCAGAGACTCCCAGGGGAATGAATGACCCCGACAAAAGGACACATAGTAGCCAAGGTCCCTGAAAGCAAAACCAGCAGGAAGAGGCTACTGCCAACTCGGGAATGGCCAGATGGGTGAATATTTTCTAATAGCTCAAGAAAGTTGCATTATCACACCAGCACCTCACCACTGAGATGAAAGCTGGGTGTGCCAGTGTACCCAGCTTTTCGGAAACTCCTAATGCTTCTGGAAAGTGATTTTTTTCTGCGAGGACTGTCAAGGATATCAAGTCACTAGAAATGGAAAAGCCATCTTATTGGCTTATAAATAACAAAACTGGAAGTAAGTACCTCTAAAAAATGTGGTTCAGGCATGTTAGGCTGTTCTGTCATTTCTCTGTGATATCTAGCTTTTATAGCTGGGGCTGAGAACACTGTTCCAAACATTTTAAACCAGGACTTGGGCAGAGGTTTCTAGCAGTTTAAATGCCAGTGAGAGGCTTAATGCTGCAAATCAAGCTGGTGAAAGCTAAGCACTGTTCTCCTTAAGAAGCTTTTAAAGTCAGATTTCTTGGTCACCCAATATTTAACAAAATGTACTTTAAAAGCATTAGTCTAGGAAGGCCATATTGAGCTATCATTTGGGAAGAGGCAGTCCATTAGCACGAGTGGACTTCAGCTAGTATTGGAAGGAGCAGGAATATGGACCAAGGCTTGAGCACTTTCTTCTAACAACTGTCTTATCATCACGGGACTAAGGCTCTGCCTCAGATGGGCTTCAAGCTTTGTAGGTTCTTCCCATGTACCTGTCTCTACCCAGAGCTACAATCATTCTCAATCTATTACCTTGTGATGAATTACCAAAGGCCAAATCATGTTTTCTTATCTCTCTGCAACTTCTGCTTAGGTCTCCTTTTTTGAAAAGATGGGGATGCTGGGCTCTTTCTGTGTTTCAAAATGTGCTATTCTTGGCCTGGCCAGGGTGGCGCAGTGGTTGAGTATTGACCTATGAACCAGGAGCTCACGGTTCAATTCCTGGTCAGGGCACATGCCTGGGTTGCGGGCTCCATCCCCAGTGAGAGGCATGCAGGAGGCAGCCAATCAATGTTTATCTCTCATCATTGAAGTTCTCTCTCTTCCTCTCTGAAATAAAAAAATATTATGTTTAAAAAAAAGTGGTATACTTGCAATGCTGTGAAGTTCCCAAACTCAAGCATGTCTCTAGTCAAGTGTACAGGACCCCAAATGCATCAATGTATCAATCAATAGTGATTACTTCCGAAATGGAGGAGCTCATGTCCCTTTCCCTTGTCCTGGGTGAGCATGGATAACCGGGAGGGAGGTTCACAAAACTCCCCCTCCACTACCTTCCCCATACCACTGATTGGCCTCTAGACCTTCAGTGTTAATGCCTAGGCCAGAGGTTTCGAGCCCCGTTAGGAGAGGACCTGGGGGGTCAGGCGGCTGTCCCGATGGGTCACTCTCACCCCCACAGCCTCCATTGTGGCCTGAACGTAAGTGGTCCTTAAGCGTCTGTTTGTAGCGGAAGCTCCTGCCGCAGTACGCACAGGGGTAAGGCCGCTCGCCCGTATGGATGCGCTGGTGCTTCATGAGGTGGTGCTTGCGGATAAAGCTCTTGCCGCATTGCGTGCAGCTGAAGGGCCGCTCTCCGGTGTGTAGCCGTCGGTGGTTCAGCAGGTGCTCCTTGCGCATAAAGCTCTTACTGCAGTCTGTGCACGGGTAAGGACGCTCGCCTGTGTGGATCATCTGGTGTCGGATCAGGGCCGAGTGGCCATTGAAATCAATGCCACACTGGGGGCAGGAGAAAGGCCGCTCCTGCGCATGCCCGCGCTGGTGGAGCAGGAGACTGATTTTCAGGCTGAAGCTCCGGCCACACTGCGTGCAGCGGAAGGGCCTCTCACTGGCGTGAGCTCGCCTGTGGTTAGTGAGGCGGGCCTGGTCTGCAAAGCGCTTGGGGCAATCAGGACAGGGGAAAGGGCGCTCAGTGCTGCTATGGACCCGGAGGTGGTAGGTGAGTCTTGACGGGTGAGTGAAAGTCCTGGCGCAGTGCGGGCAGGTGGGGGGCGTCTCACTGGCATGGGCCTGGGGGTTGCTGCCGAGCTCGGCTTGCTGAGAAAAGTGCTTGGGACACTGGGCACAAGATAAGGGGTGCTCACTAGTGTGGCTACACTGGTGGGTCAGCAACATGTCTTGGCTGAGGCTCTTGCCACAGTGGTGGCATGAGAACATCTGCTCTCCAGCAGGGGGCGGCAGGGGGTAGCTACCCAACTGAGTGAACGTCACTTGTCCCTCAGAGGCTTCTGCCAGGTCAGTGGCTGGATGTACAAAAGGTGTCATGGATGCAGGTTGCTGGCCTTTGAAAGCCACATCTGAAAAAGTATCCTTTGCTGCTGCTGCTGGTGGAGAAGAGAAGGTGACAGGAACCTCAGGGCACAAGGAGGCTCTGGCAAGGCCTTCGGCTTTGATGACAAGCTGTTCATCTGAAAGAAAGGACTCAGAGTCATACCCATCAAATTCTCACAGCAACTGAGCATTCCTCCCCAGCTCTCACAGACTGCTCTGAGCTCTCAGTTGGCTCTGATAAGAAGCTCAGTGTAGGGCTGAGATAATCAAGCCATGGTCCCTGTGGCAAATCATCAGAGAATTTACTACTGAACATCTTCAATGCTCCCTGTTTGGAAAGGAACAACCTTGACATCAATCTTCCCAGCATTACTTTCATTTTGTTCATCCTCTGCTCACAAACTTTGAAAGAGTCTCTTTTGCCTATTGTGACAGGCCTAAACTCATGTATTAATCTACTCCCATTCCTCTGTATTCTGCCAGATAAATCCTTCATGGTTGCTAGCTCTCTTTATGACCCTGAAAATGAAGTACACATTTCTGCTTCACATCTCCGCTTACTCTGTCCTTCCTTTTGTAGAATGCATCCACCCTTTTCCAAATTATACCCAGCACTTCACACCAATCATCCAAGGCCCAGTTCTGGCTTCACATCCTTCTTTAGGCCTTATCTAAAAATGTATATTCTCCAAACTTCTCATTTCTTGAATGTAAGTCACCCACCCCACTCACCCCTGACACTTAACAACAGGCAGGCCTAGTATTGATGTGTGCCCCCAATATAAATATCTTGAAGAACAGAAACTGTCTTATTTCCTAGATTCTAAAAGAACATAGGGCATAGAGGCTATTAAAAATCAGGTTGCATTAAGATATGTAAATAATCAGGTACCATCTGATCTTGAGATTCTCTTCTATAATTCAGATAGCAAAATAAAGATGGTGCTACCTACCTTAGAAAGAAGATAATTTGTTTTGTTTCCCTTCATCATTTCTCCTGAGGTCCAGCTCTTTATCGATAGTCCCATTTGTGCTTCCCCAATGACAATTTTTGTCTCCACTGCTTGTCCTGCTCCCCTCCCCCCTTTTTGTTCTATCCTTTCTCCATGATCTTTAAATGTTCTTCTGTCTTTCCCCATCCTCATATTTTCGGTCTATCTGTATGCACTTATTTTTCTTCCTCTGACAATTCTAATTTGTCTTTACACGTAAGAGTGTGTTCTTGCCCGGCCAGTGTGGCTCAGTGGTTCAACACTGACCTATGAAACAGGAGACCACAGTTTGATTCCTGGTCGGGGCCCGGGGAAGTGGGCTTGATCCTCAGTGTAGGGTGTGCAGAAGGCAGCCAACCAATGATTCTCTCTTATCACTGATGTTTCTATCACTCCCTACCTCTCCTTTCCTCTCTGAAATTAGTATTTTTTTTTGAAAAAGAGTGTTTTCTCACTTTAAATGTATCTTAATTTGATTTGTTTCATTTCTAACTTACTTATGTCATTTTTCCCTTTCCCATTCTTCTCTCACTTCCTTGCCGCCACACCCATTTCAATGCTGTGTCTTCAGTCAGTCCTGGCATAGTAGGACTTGGGCATGAAGGTCTCTTCGATTCATTACTCACCAGCATAGGTACCCTTGTATATGTCACTCTGCTTGGACTCCTGTGGGGGCCCAACCTGGGGCTCTTCCTCTTGTTTAATCCAAGACAGAATATCTGATGTTGAAATGACAGGCTCTATTTGTAGGGGGAAAAGAGAATGGCCTTCAGGGACTTGAATCAGAAAGTGAAAATAATCATGTTGGTTTGTTGAATACTACACATTGTGCCCAAATTTAACTATAACAACAATATGAAATCAGTCTTTTAAAAATGCTTACAACACCTAGAGAACTAGTTCAAAATGAAGCCAAATTTATTTATTTTTACATGATGTACTCAGCTTGATTCACTATTTCCAGTGAGCCCATTTCAAAACAAGCAAATTTTTATTTTGGAGATGACACCCATAAATAATCTAAAATCGCCCAAGCCAGTATGGCTAAGTGGATAGAACACTGGCCTGCAGAGCGAAGGGTTTGATTTCGGTCAAGAGCACATGCCTGGATTGCGGGCTTAATCTCCAATAGGGGGCATGCAGGAGGCAGCCAATGAATGATTCTCTCTCATTATTGATGTTTCCCCCTCTCTCTCCCTGCCTCTCTGAAATCAATAAAAATATATTTTCCAAAAAAGAATCTAAAATCAATAGTACCTTCCATTTCATTAGCACAATTACTTTAAAAATATTTCCATTTTTTGTTTCATAGCTTTTTTATGATATAAGGAATATTCTTTCCATTTAAGTAGAGAGGGCCCACAGAAGTTAAATCTATATAATAAAGAAGTAATATGCTAATTGGTCCTAACAGTGTCACAGTCACGACCAGGTTGTGCGTGCACAGGAGCTGGTGGGCAGGGATGGAGGTGGGGACTTGCGCCACTGGGACATGAGGCTGCTGTGGTCCTCCCTCCCGTCCCCCTGTGGAAGTGAACGCAGGCCTGCGGTGCCACCTGGCCCAGAGCAGGGCATCAGGACAGGGGTGGGGCCTCAGTGGAGAGCTCTCAGCACTCCTGCGGCGGGGTCTGAAGGCACAGAGAGGAAGAGAGAGCACGTAGGCAGTTAGGGGGATCAGGCCAGGAGGGGAGCACAGATAGGCAGTTAGGGGGATCAGGCCAGGAGGGGAGAGCAGATAGGCAGTTAGGGGGATCAGACAAGGAGGGGAGAGCAGTTAGGGGGATCAGGCCAGCAGGGGAGAGCAGTTAGGGGCATCAGGCAGGAAGGTGAATGCTTAGGAGCCAGTGATTCTGGATTGTGAGAGGGATCCCAGATTGGAGAGGGAGCAGGCCAGGCTGAGGAACCCCCCCACCCCCCTGGCCTGTGAACAAATTTCGTGCACCGGGCCACTAGTAGATAATAAGTATTTATGGTAAGTACCATATGTTCAACGATTTATTTTAAAATACAGCAGAAAGAAAAAAGCAAAGAAACAAGATTGACCAACAATTTTTTTCTTAAATGTTAACGAAAAAACAAATATATTTCCAGAATTACAAAGTTAGGTAAGTTTAAATACAGACTTGACTCCTCAGAAATATATTTTTCAGGTTCCCAATTCTAGGCTCTCTCTAAGACATCGTTATTACCTTTGCCTATTAAATTACACAGGTCTTTGTTTCCTGAATGCTGGGGTGAGGAAAAATAGTGTTTATAAGTACCTCAGACCTTGGAGGTTCTTTCAGAAAGAAAAAAGAACAGCCTCCAGAAGCTTATAACATGCCTCATCTGGTCAGCAAGAAACAGCTATTCTTGCTATTCCAGTCGAGGCCTATATAACCTTTCTTGGCCTAAAAGAACAAGCTGGCAAGCTGACAAGGTCCAGAGAGTAAATTCATGCTCTCTATATTATTTCTCAGAAAAGCCTTATAGGCAGGTTATGGCTTTATCCTTAGAAATTGAGAACTCACTGGTTTTCCCAATGCCTTTGAGTCGGACACCACTGAAATCTAAGGTATACCCCAAGCAGAAATAAGAGCTTGAACAAGACTAAGGCCCCAAAGACAGTCAGGTTCCACAGAGACTGGACACAGGTTTTAGCACATGTGGCAGTTTGCCTTTCCAACATCCCACTTTGAGCTACAAGATTGAAATGTATTAAACATGCTCGGACCCTAACTTTTCTTTCAGGTTTTATATACATACATATAAAGAAAGAAGCAGGAGGGGAAAGGCTAGGTATAAGGAAAAGGATCTTTTAACAGACATCTATAGGATGAACTTTCTATTCATCAACGATACGAGACTTTTAGAACGTTTAATTGCTGCCCTGACCAGTGTGGCTCAGTTGGTTGGGTGTCCTCCCATGCACCAAAAGGTTACCAATTTGATTCTCAGTCAGGGCACATGCCTGAGTTGTGGGCTCAATCCCTGGTAGGGGGTGTACAGGAGACAGCCAATCAATGTTGATGTTTTGCTCTCATAGCGATGTTTCTCTCTCTCTTGAAAAAAATCAATAAAAAGCCTTTAAAAAAATGCTTAATTGCTTCTCTCCATCAATTCTGAGTAACAAGTTAGTGCTCTAGAAACCTCAAAGTGAATCAAGTGGCCTTGACATTTGTTTTTATCATTACAAACTCATAGAATGTTATATACTTGATGAGCTCTAATCCACTGTAGTCATTATTCTTTTTAATGCTCAAATGGTCCCTCCTGTGGCCAGCAGGAGCCCCCTCAAATCTGTTTTCTGTCATTTCACATCAACAAACACCTGTGAGTTTTTTTCCATTTCTGATATGACAAACTATCCCAGGTTCACCTTGGACATTCCAAGCACACAATCAATGGAATTTAGAGACCACAGTCTGGATGATAAGGATGCTAACTGCTAATAGGTAGTCACTGCTTCTAGGTCTTTTCAATGGATAGAGCTATAAAAGACACGCCTTTTAGAAAAAGGAAAGTGTCATGAGTTTATATTCATATTTAAGATTATAAGAATTAAATTAAATCCTTTGATTTAATACTTGTATCTTTTCTCTCTCACCTTGAAAATTTTGGTTCCTAATGACATTAACATGATCTTAAAAAAAAAATTTTTTTTTAAATATATTTTATTGATTTTTTACAGAGAGGAAGGGAGAGGGATAGAGAGTTAGAAACATTGATGAGAGAGACACATCAATCAGCTGCCTCCTGCACACTCCTTACTGGGGATGTGCCCACAACCAAGGTACATGCCCCTGACCAGAATTGAACCTGGAACCTTTCAGTCCACAGGCCGACGCTCTATCTACCGAGCCAAACCGGCTAGGGCGATCTTAAAAAACTTAAGTAAAATATTTACAAAATCAAAACTGTAGCCCTGGCCAGGGCTCAGTTGGTTGGAGCATTGTTTTGTACACCAAAAAGGTTATGGGTTCGATTCCCAGTCAGGGCACGTACCTAGGTTGCAGGTTCAGTCCCTGGTCGGGGTGCATATGGGAGGCAACCAACCGATTTTTCTCTCTCTCAAATCAATAAAACATATCCTTGAGTAAGGATTAAAAACAACAACAAAACCCTATAAAACAGTACATTCAGAGAGGTAGTTTCCACTTCTAGTCTCTCTCTCTCCCTGAATAGATAGCTGTTCCGACTGGTTTTTATTCTCATCTTCCATTGTTTCTTTGTGAAAATATAAGCAAGCATGTATATATCTTGATATTTCCCCCCTTTGTGTGGTATACTAGACAAACTGTGCTGTACCTTGATTTTTTTTTTACTTGACAGTATATTCTGGACATGTCCACAGCAGCTTTCCAGAGATCTTTCTCATTCCTTCTCATAGCTGTTCTGTGCAGCTGTACCACTGTTTATTTAAGAATTTCCTATTGATGGGCATTTGGATTCTCTCCAACCTCTGGGTACAATATTAGTCAGGGGCTGACCATAAAAGCTATGCAGAACTGAAAAAAACTAAGCCAGTTCTCTAGAAGTATAAGTTGTTAGTACAACTCATTGGCTACGTATTTCTTCATTGAACCTGGGAAATCCCATAAAGCTAACCATTCTTTTTGAATAATGATGCTAAAAGTTTCTCTGGTCACTTAACTTAGATCAGTGTAAGTAAGTTAATATTTAGTGGATTAAATAATTAGGTCTTAACACTACAGTGCAGAGATTACGGTTATATCAACTATAGTGTGGTGGGAGTGGTGGGAGTATATAACCTGAGGACCTTTTATAAATAAAAGATCGGGAGAACTTGGATACTAAGATACAGGCCTGATACAGATACCTATGTGGTGACAGTAGGGCAATTGCTGGCCAGGTCACCACAGTGGCACTCAAAGCACATTCCTCACAGGCCTCAGGAATTCCATGAGTGGACACTTAAAGACACACAAAATGAACGTGAAATCATTAGTTTATGCCAACAACAGGCTCTGGAGAAAGCAAGAAAATCCAGAAAAATTGAATACTGATCAGGTAAGAGGAAGGTGATAAATGCTGAGTTTTTAAGGTTTGAGAGGTAGTTAATAATAGAAAGTCTGATCACAAGAAAATATAAGACTGTAATGTCTACACTGGTTGACTATTATTTTAACTATGAGGAAATCTGATTTTGTGTTGTGTGTATGGTTTAAACAGATAAGGGCCATCCTGTCTGAGAGGAGCTGGAACCTTGAGGTTCTGAGATGTATACAAAGGTATAAACTGAGTTAAAAACGGTACTGAGATCTAACTCCTTAAGGCTTAAGCAGACAAAAAATATTTGATACATGCAAATACCATGGATAAAAATATAAAAACTAATATTTTAAAACTTTCTGTGAAACAGGTGTGGAGTTGTAATAGGTGAATGTGTTAAGTATTTGTGTAATAATTCAAAACCTCTAAGTTTTATCATTTCCAGGATGCTTCTTGTTCTCAAATAGGATAAACTAAAATAAAAGGATTATATTGGGATGTGCCTTAATCACTGATTTTGTTTATGAAAAGATGGTCTTGCTGGACCAGAGTGAAGAGGGATAAACATGGGATAATGGTTTGATACATCTAAAACAAAAATGATCCGAGTCTCCCCAGCTCACATCAAATAGAAAGACATATACAAACTGAAAGTAAAGGGATAGAAAAAGATATTTCATGAAAATGGATACACAAAAAAAGCTGAGGTAGCAATACTTACAACAGATAAAATAGACTTTAAAACAAAGGCTATATAACAAAAGATAAAAAAGAATCCAGCAATTCCACTTTGGGGTATTTATTCAAAGAAACCCAAAACACTAAATCAAAACACATATTATTTACAATAGGCAAGATATGGAAGCAACCTAAGTGTCCACTGACAGATGAATGGATAAAGAAGTGGTGCATATATACAATGGAATACTACCCAGCCATAAAAACCTACAACAACCTGGATGAACCTAGAGGGTATTATGATGAGTGAAATGAGTCACACAGAGGAAAACAAATGCCAGATGACTTCCCTTATATGTGGAACATAAAGAACAAAATAAACAAGCAGAACAGAAACAGACCCATAGATAGAGAAAATTTTGATGGCTGCCAGATGGGAGGGGGGGTTGGAGGGATGGGTGGAAAAAGTGAAGGGTTTAAGAAGTAGAATTGGTAGTTACAGAGTAGTTACAGGAATGTACAGTACAACACAAGGTATATAGTCAATAATCTATAATAATAAAAGGGTAATATGCTAATTAGACCAGACGTCCTTCTGGAGGAAGCCGAAGCTGGAGGGAAGCCCAGGTCCCGGGTGCCTGCAGGCAGCCAGAGGGAAGCCAGCCTGGGTCCCAGGTGCCTGCCAACAACGGAGGGAAGGAAGCCTGGGTCACAGGTGCCAGAGGGAAGCCGGTGCCGGCAGCCGGGGTAAGGAAGGCCTACTCTTGCACGAATTTTGCGCATCGGGCCTCTAGTACTGTAATAATTATGTATAGTATCAGATGCTTATTAGATTTATCAGGGTGATCACTTAATACCAAATTTCAAGTTATATAATGTCTAATTACTGGCTTCTACACCTGAAACTAATAATATTGTATGGCAACTGTAATTGAAAAATAAAAATAATTTAAAGTGAAAAAAACACCCAAAACTGGACATTTCTTAAAAAAAAGAAAAAAGAAGTCTCCTCAGGACCACAAGATTTAGAAATAAATTTATTTTACCTTTGGGTCATTCCTGGTTGGATAATGACTTAATAATTATTCCATCTGACCCTCTTGTTTTTCTCCAAAGAATTTTAAAAACCTGGAGTTCAGTTTTAAAACTATCAGTAACCATCCTGGCTGAACAGCTATTGATTGGAGCATGCACCAAAAGGTTGCAGGTTCAATTCCCAGTTGGGGCACATACCTAGATTGTGGGTTCGATCCCCATTCGGGGCATGTACGGGAGACAACATGATCGATGTTTCTCTCTCACATCAATGTTTCTATCTTTAAAAACATAAGTAAAAAGTACATATGTTCAGGTGAGGATTAAAACAAAACAAAACTTACCAGTGACCAAATAATGGCCACATACACACAGCTGGTCTGCAGTTTGGTCCTAGTAATAGAATTAAAGAAGAATTTCAGAAAATTTCAAGTTTTTATTTTTTTGTATTCTCCCATTCTCTAATTGCATGCAATTTTATCTAAGACTAGAGACCCGGTGCATGAAATTCATGCACTCACCAGGGGGCGGGGGAGTTTTCAGTCCAGCCTGCACCCTCTCCCAGTCCGGGAGCCCTCAAGGGATGTTAGACTGCCATAGCGCAGGGAGAGGCTCCCACCAAGCCAACGCGCTCACCAGTTGTGAGCCCGACTTCTGGCTGAGCGGCGCTCTCCCTGAGGGAGTGCACTGACCACCAGGGGGCAGCTCCTGCATTGAGCATCTGTTACATGATGGTCAGTGTGTATCATAGCTACCGGTCATTCTGCGGTTCGGTGGATTTGCATATTAGCTTATTATATAGGATACTAGGTATCAATGACTATTCCATATAAGGATATAATAATTTATCTTTCCCTTCTCAGATTTAGACAATGGTGATGGAGAGTATAAAATTAATTCGATTCTACATCTATATTTTCATTTAATTACAATGTACTTCTGAAAGCTCTAAAATGGGAATACAATATTAAATTATGGGTTTTATTTTACAAGAATTATGGGAACAAGATGATTGCTTCTTGACCTTTTGGCTAAGATCAGGTGTAGAACAAGATGAAAAATGATTTAAGTAGTTAAAGTTCAGTGGAGAATAATCTATCAAAAAGATATTTTACTAGTTCTGTCACTAAAGTGGCCTAGAGTTAGTATCCTCCACCTAATATTCATGTGAAATGATTGGTTATGCACCTTAAGGACCAGACAGTTTAATTCTATTCTCCACTGAAAGGAACCAGGGTGTTTTTAATGTGTAAGGAGAGCAGAAATCTACATAGGCCTCTGTTAGAAAGGCCTGCTTGCAAGGTTGGCCCCTGCTGGCAAACAGTTGCCTGTGCTGACATAACACTTTCCCTAAATGTTAAGAGTGCCTCAGGGGCCCTACAATATATAGTGTGGTTTATGCTGAACACCTGCTTTCCTTCTGGAAGTCGGGAATTTTGGTATGTGTTCAGCAGAGGGTGCCTACATGCCTAGCTCAACATTGGGTGCTGAGTTTTTAATCGGTTTCTCTGGGAGACAAGACTCTGCAAGTGTCACAATCCCATGCTGGAGAAATTAAGTGAGTCCTCTACAGAGCAGAGGCCTCTGGAAGCTCCAGTTTCCTCCAGACTTTGCCTTGTGCCTTTTATCTTTGCTGCTTTACTTTGTGCCCTTTTGCTGCAACAAATCTTAGCCCTGAGCATGACTATATGCTGAGTCCTGTGTGATCTCCTAGTGAGTTACCAAACTTGAAGGTGGTCTGGGGACCCCAAACACAACCTGGAACTTTTAAAAATATATATATATTTACTAGTGGCCCAGTGAACAAAATTCGTGCACATTAAAAGGGAATTAATTAGAGGAAATATTTTAATATTGTTATTTGCCCTTTCTCTATAATAGAAGTGTCAGAGATGAAAGAAAATTAGTAAAATGTATATGAAAATCTCCCTCCTGTCAAGAGTCTGGGGCGTACCACGGGACTTAGAGCAAAGTCCCTACCCAACACCCGCACACGCTTTGAAAATGCAGGAGACTCAGACCCGGCTGAAGGGTGCAGCCTGAGGTCACTGTCAAGCCCCACGGGGAGCACAGTCTCAGGTCCCCTGTCAAGCCCCGCTGGGCGAGGGGCACAGCCTGAGGTTCCCCATCAAGCCCCGCCAGGCGAGGGGCGCAACTGAGGTCCCATCAAGCCCCGCGGGGCAGAGAGTACAGCCTGAGATCCTTGGCCCCGACCAGGCGCCATGCAGCCTTCAGGTCCCTGCTGTTTGGTTGTGATGTTATGGCATCCCAGCTAATTTGCATATTCCTCTATTATATAGATAGATTGATTTCAGAGAGGAAGAGAGAGAAATAGTAACATCAATGATGAGAATCATTGATAGGCTGCCTCCTGCACACCCCACACTGGGGATCAAGCCTGTAACCCAGGCATGTGCCCCGACTGGGAATCAAACCATGACCTTCTGGTGCATAGGTCAATGCTCAACCACTGAGCCATGCTGACCAGAATTTTTAAAAACAAACAAACAAACAAATAAACAAACACTGTCTTTACTGGTTTGGCTCAGTGGTTAGAGAGTCAGCCCACTGACTGAAGGTCTCAGGTTCGATTTTGGTCAAGGGCACATACCTTGGTTATAGACTTGATTCTTGGCCCTGGTTGGAGCTCATGCAGGAGGCAACCAATCAATGTGTTTCTCTCACATCAATTTTTCTCTCTCTCTCTGTCTCTCCCACTCATTTCAATTCTCTCAAAAAATCAATGGAAAAATATCCTCAGGTGAGGATTAACCAAAAAACTAAACAAACAAACAAATTAATTTAAAAAATAAAATAAAATAACTTATTCCTTAAATTTCCATAAGAAAAGAATCATGTTTGAAGAAAACAAGTACTGAGGCAGTACTGGAAGGACATAGGAGACAATGTAACATCCTCTCACTAGCCAAGTTGACAGTTTGAACAGCACAAAGAAAATAATTGACTTAATAAAAACTCTTGAATGTATAGTTAAACATAAAAGGGGGGGGAATAGAAACAGTTCTAAAGATAGACAGACTTGCCCTAACCGGTTTGGCTCAGTGGATAGAGCATCGGCCAGCGGACTCAAGGGTCCCAGGTTCGATTCCGGTCAAGGGCATGTGCCTTGGTTGCGGGCACATCCCCAGTGGGGGGAATGCAGGAGGCAGCTGATCGATGTTTCTCCCTCATCGATGTTTCTGACTCTCTATCCCTCTCCCTTCCTCTTAAAAAAATCAATAAAATGTATTAAAAAAAAAAAAAGATAGACAGACTTGAGGGGCTTTTCAGTGCTATATATTGATTGGTCCAAGTCTATGACTCCTATCTTCAGGTTCTGATAAATGTCTAGGTTGTTAATCCCCAATGAAAACTAAACTGTAAAGAATCAAACCACAGTATTAAGTAAATTCAAAGCTTACACTATTTAAGTAAAAATGCATTAACATATATAGATTGACTATCCACAAGTTGACAAGATGGCAGCTAAATAAAACTTTCAGACATCATTACAAAACCAAATTACTTACATCTTTTCCATTCATCCCCTAAAATAAAATGACACACCGATTTTATATTTGCTGAGGGCTATGTCAGGTAACCAATAAAGTAGAATAAGAATAACACATCTTTCTGATCAAGTCACTCATCTCTATTTGTGAAAAGACTCATTACATATATTCATGACATAGATATTAATCAAATTCAACCTATTATATTGCCTAAATAGTATCACTCACACATTCTTAAAAATAAAATAATGTGTGGCAGATATATCCTTACCACAGAAAGAACGTTCACTTAAGATTTGAGCATT
Organism: Corynorhinus townsendii; assembly: GCA_026230045.1. Taxonomy (NCBI): domain Eukaryota; kingdom Metazoa; phylum Chordata; class Mammalia; order Chiroptera; family Vespertilionidae; genus Corynorhinus; species Corynorhinus townsendii. Next base: position 138,239,001 of record JAPDVU010000004.1, read on the forward strand.
TCATTATATGTAAAATTTACTCAAAAGAAAAAACAAAACTGAACTCTAGATTAATGATATTCATGCTAAACTACAAAGAGGGACATGTGTTGATGTCTCCACTGATTTTGAAATATAATGAAAATAAAATTGATGAATTGATGATGGATAGAGGGGTGTAGAGATGGTATATTCGTGATAAACTATAAAATGTATAGACAGACTTGAGGGGCTTTTTTTTACCAGTAGGTAAAATCTAGGTGACAGGTATCTAGGGGTTCAATGTAAAATTATTTTTACTTTTCTAATTGCTTGAAATTTTTTGTAATAAAATATTAGAATAAAATAACAGTATATGAGACAGGGGTGGAGTTGTAAGAGACATTCATCTAGTAGAGACATCTGGAGGATGAAGTTTCTGTGAGCTTTCTATCCAGCAAAGAACAAAAATGGCAAGAGATTTTTCTGCTAGCAGAGGTGGACAATGGCTATCAGTCTTTCCCACACAAAATCAAGCAGTTTAACAAAAAATATATTAGGGATGGTTACTCAATGATAGCTGGTTCCCACTGGGCAACATTTGGTTGAGTGCATCTCTCTGAGGGACCCTGAAGATCCCAGCCCCTCCAGCACTTCTCAATGACCAGGTGTACATTCCCAGGAAGCCACTTTCCTTCCAAATGAGCACTACTACTTGCTTTGCCATCTAAGGACATAATTAGGGTTCACAACCTTTGTCATGGGATGCAATTAGCAGTCCTCAGATGTGTGGTACTGATGGGTGAAAACATGGGACAAGGTAGTCTCTCAACTCCTGAGCCATCATCTCTGACCAAGTAAATTCTAGGTGACAGGTATACAGGGAGACATGGAGTGGCGAATCTTTCCTCTCGCTTACCTTCACTGGGGTCAGTGGGAATCTCACTTTCCTCTGGCCCCGCATGATCCTCCGTATTATGTTCTCCTTCTGGCTGAATCTGAGATAAGACATCAGGCTGATTCATGGCATAATCTAGGAGTAAGAGGGAAAGGGGGTATAACAAAGAGATAAGTCAGAATGACAACTAATTGCCATCAAGGTTGAACTGAAGGTTTTTTTCTTTTAATCTTTACCCCAGATTAAAGATTATTTTTTTCCATTGATTTTTTTCTTTTTTTTTTAGAAAGAGTGGAAAGAAGGCGGGTTGGGAGAAACATCGATGTGAGAGAGACACATCAATTGGTTGCCTCCCAGACTGGAGCCGGGGATCAAACTCGTGCTAACCATTGAGCAACTGGCCAGGGAGAGCTGAAGGCTTTGGGGTCCACAGTCCAAGTGGATTTCTTTTAAATTATAGATCACTTCTCCCCATCCATTCACCTCCAACTATATCCATTAGGAAAATAGGTAAGAGGAGAGGTAGCGTGTGGGAAAAGCACACAGGCTATTTTGGCACAGCCTACCTGCTATTTTCATTGAGTAAGAGTGACAGTGTGTCTCAAGGAGAGGAATCAAGGCCCTCCCAAAGTGAAGGCTACCCATGGAAACCACTGCATGGCTCTGAACTTCATTCACTGTCCTATGTTTGGCACAAGGAGAAATTGTATTTCCTATTTAGCAAGGGTGAACTAGATATCTGTGGCTTGGAAGCAGAATCTGAAGTGTGTAAGGACAGCATGAAAATGAGGACCACTGGAAGACAGGGACTGTTCTGAGCCCTCCTGGGGCTGCTATCACCTACTCACAAGGTGCCAATTCAGCCTCACCCATAGAGATGAGAGATTCGTAGTTGCCCTTCATGATATTCTTGTAAAGTTCCTTTTGCCATTCTTCTAACTTTTCCCACTCTGGAGTGGAAAAGTAGATGGAAATATCATCAAATGTCACAGGCACCTGAAATTACAATGACATTGGGGTTAGTCCCTCCCACTGCAATTCAATCATTCAATAAACCTATACTAAGTGCCTTTTAGTTATAAAAAACTATGTGAGCTGCTGAAAGGTTACAGGAAAAAAAATTAAGACAAGATCCAACCTCCAAGAGTTTACAATGTTTTCAAGGAGAAAGGTGATAAGCTTCAGGGCTATAGTCACTCAGAGATAGATACAAATGAGAAACAGTATTTAATTCACACAACATAACATATTCTGAATACTCACTAAGTACTAAGCCTATCCAAAGCACCAGGATTATAAAAATAAGCTTTCTGCTCAAAAGGAGCGCTTAGCTGTATTCAAATTAATGACATGAACAAGAAATTTTGGAAATAGCTATACTGGGGCTTGGTGAGTCTAGAAGAGATAGGACTCTAGCTAGTCTTAAAGGACAAGTAGATTATAAACAGGCTAGAGCCACAAAGTGCTCATTTTTACATCATTTTTAAAAAAATATTTTTTATTGACTTCAGAGGGTAAGGGAGGAGAGAAACATCAATGAGGAGAAAGTATCATTGATCAGCTGCCTGCTACATGCCCCACAACAGGGACCAAGCCCACAACCCAGGCATGTGCCCTGACTGGGAATCGAACCGCGACCTCTACTCAACCACTGAGCCACGCTGGCAGGGCTCATTTTTACATCTTGCTCAGCACCTAAAATTGGTCTTAGGGCAAATGTAGATACTCAATAGTTTATTTTAATCTAACCTCACTACACAAAAGATTTGTAATAGCTTAAAACAAAAATATGGATGATAAAATAATGACAAAAATAAAGGATCAGGATGGGCTTCTGGTTCAAGGTTTTGAACTAAGCACACATGTACTTCCCTTCCTTCTCAGAGTTCCACTGAAATGACAGTATGTAAGATCAAGAGGGACTGTATCTACAACAGCATCAAGAATGAGAAGGAAAGGCCATCACTAGATCAGAATTCTTTTTTATTTTTTAAAAATTTCTTTATTAATTAAGGTATTACATGTGTCCTTATTCCCCCATTATAGATCAGAATTCTTGATGAGTTTCTTACTGAGACCTGGAGGATGGGCTCCTGCTGGGGTCTAAGGTGCATGAGGAAGCGGCACGTCCCTGCACATGGGAAAGGACTGCAGATGAGGAACCCAGAGAATTCCAAGCTGAAAGCTGGCATTGAGTAGGAATCCAAGTGATTATAAACTGCAGTGTGAAGGTCTATCTTTAGAATAGTGGGCCCCCCATTGTCATCCTCATCAACCCTGGCAGAGTGGGGTAGCAGCAGCCTTTACCACAAAACTGAAACCACAAACCTCAACTGTAAAGAAGTTTTCTCACCTGCCTGGAGACAGCATGGGATTCCTATGGGCTGACAACTGGTTACCATCTTCCGCCTGACCTCTGGGTGGTCCCTGCACTGCCTATTTACTCCTTGCCACAGAACCTTAAAGTGAAGCCCATCTGTATGAAGCGCCTACAGACCTATCGCTGTCCTACGAAGGGAAGATCCTTTGGTTAAACAGACTTATGCAGTGGCTGAGAAGACATGCCAGCTTCCTATAATTAAACTATTAATCAATGGAATCCTCTACTTATAAATATGAATATGTAATCGAGGATTACGCAATATAAAAACTAATAGCACCAAGATGAACAAATACTACAAACGATCCTAGAGGGGGAAAAAACCCAATAAACTGAAAATCAAACAAAACTCTAACACACAGTCCCAGAGAAATTCAAACACATATTGCATCCATTTTAAAAATTCAGGCTGTTTTTTAAAAAGGACCAGAAAATTTTCAAGAATATTTATTTTCTGGTCCTCTTGAAAAATAAATATAATTGTTCAAATAAAAATTAGAAAGGGCCCTAACCGGTTTGGCTCAGTGGATAGAGCATCGGCCTGCAGACTCAAGGGTCCCAGGTTTGATTCCAGTCAAGGGCATGTACCTTGGTTGCGGGCACATATCTGGTGGGGAGTGTGCAGGAGGCAGCTCATCGATGTTTCTCCTTCATCGATGTTTCTAACTCTCTATCCCTCTCCCTTCTTCTCTGTAAAAAAATCAATAAAATATATTTTAAAAAATTAGAAAGGCTAGAAGGGAAGGTCACAGAACTCTAAAAAAGTGAAAAGCAAGAAGGAAGAAAAAATATATATCTATAATAATAAAAGTGTAATGTGCTAATTAGACCTGATGCCCTTCCGAGGGAAGCCAGTGCCAGCAGCCAGGGGAAGGAAGGCCTACTCTTGCATGAATTTCGCGCATTGGGCCTCTAGTATATATATAAAACAAAAAAACAGAGAAGAAGAAGAAGAAAAAAAAACTTCCCCTATCTATAAAAATCGATAAAAAATGTTTAAAAAGAAAAACATGAAGGAAAAGTTAAAATACAAATACAATAATCCATCACTTGTCAAAATAGTTCCATGATGAAAATAGAAAAAAATGGGGAGGGGATGAAATATTATAAATAGAGTCATAGAAGAAAACTTCCCAGACTTCTGACTGAAAGGTCATGACAATTGCCCAATACAAATTTAACAAAACCTACATGCAGACATATCCTCAATAAATTTTAGAAAAACCAGTATGAATAGAAGATAAAAACTTCTGGAGAGAAAAAACACACACAGAGATTTCTTACAAACAAATGAGAATTAACTGGGTAGTAAACTTTTCATCAATTGCATTTGATGTTGTGAGACAAAGGACCAATGCCTTTAAAATTCTGAGAAAAACTGAGTATTATTCAGCCTTACGAACGAAATTCTGATAAGCTATAACATGGATGAACCAGGAGATTTTATGTTAGTGAAATAAACCAGTCACAAAAGGACAAATATTGTATGATTCACTTGTATGAGAGTCATTAAATTCACAGAGAAATAAAGTAGAATGGTGGGTGCCAGGGGCAGGGAATGGAGAAAAGGGGTGATAGTGTTTAATGGGAATAGAGGTGTTTTTTTTAGTTTGGGAAGTTCTGGAGATGAATGGTGGTCATGGTTGTGCAACAATGTAAATGTACTTAATGCCACTAAACTGTACACTTAAACATGATTAAAATGGTAACTTTTATGTATGGTTAACCACAATTTTAAAAATTAAAAAGTTTTCCGAGGGAAAATTATTTTGAACTTGGAATTCAAAAGGGCAGAATAAGAACATTTTCAGCAAAGCAAGGACACAAAAGTTTACTTCCCATATACCAATCTAGCAAATATTCAATATATGTAATTTCATTAAGAAATCTTTAAGAGAAATAACATTACTTAATATATGACTAGAGGCCCGATGCACGAAAATTCGTGCAAAAGTAGGGCTTCCTTCCCCTGGCTGCTGGCACCAGCTTCCCTCCGGCACTGGCTTCCCTCCAGCACCGGGACCCAGGCTGCTTCCCTCAGGCAGCCCACAAGCACCAGGGACCCCGGCTGGCTTCTCTCTGACCCTGGCTTTGTCAGGAAGGATTTCTGAAATGACATCCAGTCTAATTAGCCTATTATCCTTTTATTATTATAGAATTCAGAATTTAAGATGGACAGTTTAAATGTTACCCATTTACCCAGGGAAGACAATAAGTAACTAACTTACCCTTTCTGCTGTTCTTATGGCAAATGCTAAGTTTAAATTATCCAAAGAACAAAAAACACATTGTGGGGCCCTAGCCAGTGTGGCTCAGTGATAGAGCATTGGCCTGTGAACCAAAGGGTCCTGGGTTCGATTCCAGTCAGGGGCACGTACTTTGGTTGCAGGCTCCTCCCTGGCCCAGGCCCTGGTCAGGGCTTGTGCAGGAGGAAACCGATCGGTGTGTTTCTCTCACATCAATATTTCTCTCTGACTTTCCCTCTCTTCCACTCCTGCTAAAAATCAATGGAAAAATATCCTTGGATGAGGATTAACCAAAAAACAACAACAACAAATAAACAACAAACACCAAAAGAATAAAACACACTGTGGGGAAGGTTCTCCATCAGACACCAACTCTGAGATCCTCCCAGGTACCTATTCTTTGAAAGAGTCAGTTAACGTCATTTTCCCCTTTGCCATTTACTCTTCAACCTGCTCCATGCAGTCTTCTATCTCCACCACTGCACTGAAACAACTCTTATCAAGTCACCAGCCGATGTTGCCAAATCATATCCTCATCTTTCTATACCTCTCAGTAACATACTCAACTCAGATGGCAATTCTCTCCTTGAAACACTTTTTCTCCTCATCCCTGGGACTCCACATACTTGCGTTTTGTTTCTTTTCCTACCTCATGGCCACTCCTCCCACTCCTGGAGTTTTGTCCTTGGATTCCTTCTCTTGCTTCTCCACTTTCTCCCCTGCGGTAACTACTCCAGGCTCGTGATTTATACTGCAACCTGTACATCAACAATTCCCAAGTATTTCTTACCTTTGAGCTTCAGAGACCACTTAACACCTCTCCTGAATGTGTCACAGGCATCCCAAACCTGCCAAAGGAAAACTCCTAACTCCTTCCTACCCCCAAGATAGTCCCATCTCAGGAAATGTCAACATCATCCATCCAGTTCTTCAAGCCTAAGTGTCAGTGAACCTAAGGTCTCTATGAGCATATGCTCTGGGCTAAATACAACTCCATTATTTATACCTAGTAACGACATGATCTTGGACAATTTAGGGTTCTTATGAAAACACTCAGAACAGTAAATTATTATCCTTAACTCCTCATTCTCTAATTCCCACCATTAAGTCCTATCATCAATTCTATCATCAAAACATCCTCAACCTGTCTACTTGTCTCCAGCTCCATTACTACTATCCTCATCCAAGCCACTCTCATCCCCCCAAATATTACAGCTGCCTTTTTTCTCCATTTCTGTTCTTACCGCCATGATCCATTCTCCACATAGCAACCAAAGTGATTCTTTCAAAATATATACTAGATGTTCTCCTATTTAAAACTCTCCAATTTATTCCCTAGAGCCGTGGTCGGCAAACTGCGGCTCGCGAGCCACATGCAGCTCTTTGGCCCCTTGAGTGTGGCTCTTCCACAAAATATCATGGCCTGGGCAAGTCTATTTTGAAGAAGTGGCGTTAGAAGAAGTTTAAAAAATTTGGCTCTCAAAAGAAATTTCAATTGTTGTACTGTTGATATTTGGCTCTGTTGACTAATGAGTTTGCCGACCACTGCCCTAGAGTATTAAGGTAAAATCCAAATTCCTTACCTTGGTCTCCAATGCCCTATACTCGTGGTTCACAAATCTAATACATATAAGAATCAGTGATGGAGCTCTAAGAATTATTCATGCTTAGGTCCCATCTGGACCTATTAAATCAGAATCTCAAGGTGAGATGTCCATCTAAAATTTAAAACCATGTAAGTGATGCCTATGTTGAAAAACACTGCTCTACTCGCTCTTCTAGTCACGCTTCTTACTCACTGCATACCTGCTAACTGGCCTTCTTACTTCCCCTAGGGACTTTGCACTAGGACTTTGCAGAAAGCTCTTCTTCAGAACTTCTCACAGTTGGGTCCTTCTTGTTAATCAGTCTCAGCCTAAATATTAGCTCTTTTATGAGACTGTCTCTGACAGCCAATCTAAAATAAATCACCGGATAGCACCTTCATTTTTGTCAAAGCACTTAAATATAATCATTTTCTTGTTTGTTTATGTTATCTTTCTTTCTCTACTAAAATTTAAACTCCAGAGGAGTTTATAGGAATTGCTCATTGCTATGACTTCAGGGAGCAGATTTCAAGCAAAAGCGTAAGTGTTCAAGAAATATTTGTTGAATGAATGAATAAATAAACAGGCATGGTTGGGAAGAAGCTGCCTCAAGGCTGTCTTCCACAGCTTAAAAATAATGTTTACTTCCTTTTGTTTTAAAGGCTATTCCATTCAGAAAGGCTGGGCTCCAGCACTGCAGAACACTTCTGTAAAGGAGCTGAAGGACAGAGTCTACATCAACCCTAGACCTACAAATCACCCGAAACCCTTACATTAACCATTTACTCTACATCCCTTCCCTTCTCCTCCCTCTAACTTTTTCATCAGAATTGCCAATAAATTAAAATGGACTGATTTAATGATATTTAATTTAGTTTCCACACCAAGGTTGTGGCAGACAGGTTAACAAAGAAAAAAGTGACTTGGGTGTAATGAATAAGAGAAAGCAAAAGAGGAAAAAAATCCACCTGTCAGATCGCCAATTTTGTATTGGAAAGAGTTTTCCAATCTGAAGTTTGACACCTCAAATGATCTACTAAATTGAGCATGAAATGCTTCCCAAATAGATAAACATAAAACAAGGTCAAGGTTCCCAAGACTATCCCTTACTAAGGACTAATGGTATCACTTTCCATCTAGAAGTGAAGCACTACCTTTGGGATATCTCCTTTAATACCCGGGGGCAGCCGCAGGATCCAGAAGTTCCTGTTTCTCAGCAGGTTCTCCAAGTTCTCCAGCCGCCTCTGCAGCAGCCCGTACTCCTGCAGCAGGGTCCCCAGCACGGCCCACTTGCCATCCAGCTGGTTCCCGAGATCAGCCACTGTTTTTTCACAGCTGGCCAGCTTCTTCTCTGTTGTCCCTGTCCGTCCTTCTAGATGCAGGAGCCGCCGGCTGTGCACCTCCACCTTTCTCTCTATAGCCTGCACAGCTGCCACCACTGTCCACAGGGAGATGGCTGCAGTCTGCAGGTGTGCCTCGTTTGCTCCTGGGGGTGTGGGGAGGGGAAGGGGCTGTAGGGACGTAAGGCATTCGGAATCCCATTCAGAAGTCTGTGTGCAGTGGAGAGATGAGACAAGGCACTGAGTGTTAGAAGAAGCCCTAATCCAAACTTAAACGAGATAAGAACTGCTTAACTGGCTATCTGAGTCATCTAAATATAGTTTGAGTACTGCCTGCATACGCCTCATCTTCATGGAGCTGCTCAGCATCAAAAGTCAAGAGAACTGCTTTGATGGGTCAGGGATGGATAAGGTCAAGACAGTGAGTGAAACTAGATCAAGAACCAGCCTGGCATATTCCCTAGATGCAAGGAACTTCAGCCAATTGTTCATAGGCTCAAGATTGCTGCTGCATTCTCTGTTAGTGAGAAAGGCCTACATGCCCCAGGAACTTTCCAGGTTTCACCCAGTTCACTGTGCTTACTGACTTGGGCTCTGGCCCTGTCCATCACCCTTCTTACAAACCACAACCATATGTCTGGCAGGTGTGGCTCAGTGGTTGAACCAGGAGGTTGCGGCTCGATTCTGGTCAGGGCACATGCTTGGGTTTCGGGCTGGATCCCCAGTGCGGGGGAGGGTGGTATGGGGGTGCGGGAGGCATTGATCGGTGGTTCCCTCTCATCACTGGTATGTCTGTCTCTCTCTCCCTTTCTATCTGAAATTAATAAAAACATAGTTTTTTTAAAAAACAAACAAAACCACAACCATACTATTCAGTAATAGCTGAACAAGCTTTGAAAGTTGAGTCTGGAGAGTTATAAAACAGAATATAATTGTTTAATGTTAATACTGTATTACTCCACAAGGCAGAACTAGAACATGGAATTTTTAGCCAGGCAAACTTTGGTCTATATAAGTAACTTTTGAACTAGATCTTCTAAGAAAGTAACAGGTTATGTCATCACTGAATGTACATTGAAACAGTATATTTAAAAAAAAAAAAATTCCTACAACAGGAGGTTGGATGAGCATGACCTCTACAAAGACTTCTGACACTATGGTAACTGGCTCTATGGCCACAACCTCCCACTTCTTCAGCTCATCCCCTACCTTATTTTCATTTCACCTGCATTCCCATTAAACCCTTGACCATTCCATTTGCTGCTGGTTTATCAGACTGCTCCAAGCTTTGCTTTCCTCCTCAGCTGTCACTTCTGCCACTTTCAACCCTGTCTTTCTGCCTCACCTGCTGGGCTAACCTCCAGGCTGGAATCAGTCCTGATAGTTCTCATTCTCTGTTTCTGCAAGCATGCTGGTAAGTCACAGAACCAGGTAAACTGGTGTCACCACACATCAACGGTCCCTAAGATCAGCACGGACTCAACACTGCTTGGCAACCCCCATACTGCTTTTCCCATTCCATGTGTGGCCACTACAAACACCATGCCCTCTCCTCACACTTTTTACTACAGCGCTCCTCAAACTAATGTGCATAAGAATCATCTGGAGATTTCATTGAAATGCAGACTTTGATTTAGTAGGTCTGGGAGGAAGCTTGAGATTCTGCATTTTCACAAGCTCCCAGGTACTGCTGCTGCAGCAGGGCCAGCCCTTCAAGCTCAGATGACATGGAAAAAAATTAGATAAAAACTCTCAGAACGTTTTCCTTTTTCTTCACACCCCTTTCCACCTCAGACTCATTAATAACTTAACCCATGCTTTCTTTTTTCCTTCCCACAGGAAAAAGGTTCATCATATTTAAAACTAATCTCTCCACTTCATGCTCCGAATGCCAACTCCTTCCACTTTTTGGGGTACGTTCTTTTTTTTTTTTATGGTCAACATTTCTTCTCCATAAGATAGACCCGCATTGTTCAATATGGTAGCCATCTGTGGCTACTGGGCACTTGAAATGTGCTTATTTTGATTATTATGTGCTGTGAGTATAAAATACACACCAGATCTTAAAGACTTAGTATGGGGTGGGGGGTGCAAAACTCGATCAATTCCTTACTTTTGACCACACTTTGAAACATTTTGTATGCACTGGGTTAAATAAAATAGATCATTAAGATTAAGTTCATCTATTTGTCTTTACTTTGTAAATGTGACTACTAGAAAACATCAAGTGATACATGTGGCTTCCGTTGTATTTCTATTGGCCAGGGCTGGCACACACGTGTTCATCTTTACCATATGTTTTTAAACGATTGGAAAAGGAAAAGAAGATCCAAAAGCAGAGATGGCATCCCCCTGTGCTCTATTCCCCACCCTAATGTTACGGCTCCCTCTTTTTCCTCTGCTTTTCTCATTTTCCAGTCACTCCTCAATAGCCCAGTCTAGCTCCTGACCCACTGAGACTGCTCTCCTCGGGGGGACCAAAACCTTAGTTCGCAAATCCCAGGGTTATTTTTCGGCCCCAAGTAAGTTGTCTAGTCCCTGCTCATTCTACCTGGGTGTTGTGTGAGTTGGTCACCTGCAGCCCTACGAGCAGGCGGAGAGCTTGGCGCCCCAGGCCCGCAGTCAACATCCCTAGAATAAACACGTAAGGTAAGCCCACCCTGGGCACTGACGAAGAGGTGCACTGTCGCGTGCTGGGCCCGGGGGCTCCCTGTCCCCCCACAGTCCTTCGACACGCCTGTGTCACCGTCTCCCCGCATCTGTGGCTGGGCGAGGCTCAGGTGGGCTGCACCGAGGGTGATTTTGTGAGGATGCGCTCAGAGCTGTTGAATGGCTCATAGCAACGCCCTGCGTTCGGCCGGCTGCCGGGGCTGACACGATGCGCTCTCAGGAAACCTCCGCTGGGCTGGGGAGCCCCGGGCCTCACACCGAGGGCGGCCTCAGGATGCCCGAGGAGACGAGCCCTCCCAGACCCGCGCTGGGCGTCGGGGTTCCACCCGACACCCAGGCTCCGCCGCTCGGGCTGCGTCCCTGACAGGCCTAGGTTCCCGCCCTCCTCCATTCCCGCAGGGTCGGCACCAGAGCCCGAGGCGCCCAGACTCTGCCGGGCATGCAGCACTCCGTGCGCGGGCCGCCCTTACCGGAGCTGGGGCCGCCTCGGCCATGGCTCTGCGCTGTCCGGTCCGGGCCGCAGTCGTTGCTGTTGCCGCCGCACGGACCCACACAGACGGCAACCGCTCGACCTGCCTTCCGCCCCCAGGCTCGCGTGGCCGTCGGGCCCAGCTGCTCGGGGCGCGGGGACGCGGCAGGGGCAGGGCCGGTCGGCCTGAGGAGCTCTGGCGACGGGGAAGCTCAGCTGCGCTCGGCCCCCAGCGGCCCCTCAGCTGGCGCTTTGTGGGCACCGAGCGCACGCAGGGCACGGCTGCGGCCTAGACGCGCCGCCCGCCTTCCCACCCGCCGCGCAGCGCGCCCCCTGCCGGCCCGGCGGACACTCTCGCCCCGCGGCTAGGCCATCTCGGCTGGTGCGCTGTGGTTGCTCTAGGAACCAAGTGTGGCGCTTTCTCATGCTCGAGAGTCTCAACAGGTTGCAGCGTAGGGCCCAGCCGCAAACCAGTGCTCGTCAGAGGAGTGTTTTCTTCCTGGAGATCCAATAAGCAGGCACCGCCTGAAGGGCGGCGCTGGGGGGGAGGCAGCCCAATTCCGAAAGGTGGAAAAGGGCGCAGTGCGGGAGCCGGGTGCCAGTGAGGCTGCTGGCTGGAATGAGTGGTACAGGGGCACAAGGCTGTGAGGAAAAGGACGTTCATAAATTGCATAAATTGCAAATGTGGCAGTCAAGATGAAGCGGTTCACATCCCACGTAGCCCGTGCACAGTTGTCCTTACATCCGGATCATTGAGGTTATGGTTTGCTCGGTCCGTGTTAACAGACTGGAAGGAAGCACGTGTTCTCTATGGAGGTTGTGTGTTTCCGGTTGACAACAACATGACGAGGAGTTTCCAGTATAGCCCTCATTTCACACATGGTGAACACGAATCAGAGGCCACCCAAACCTGCATTTCAACAACCGAATCAAGTCAATGTCCGTAACAAAGTGCAGAAATCACTGAAGTATGAGAACCATCCTGTTGGGGCACCTGTATACTAAGCTATTTTTAGACAGTAGCTACACTGCAGCACGTAAGTCGAATATACCTGAATATACATTTTGGTCAAATGGAATGTTTGGCAATTAAAAACTGCAATTCTATGAATCAAACTATCACCACGACAGAATGAACTTGTAGGAAAAAAGGAAATAACCTGAATTTTCTTGGGAAGGAAATTAATTTTTATAACTTTACTATTAAAAATGATTTAAAAATTTTAAAGTTGACCTTCACGCAAGAACAGTAATTTCACAGCCCTGTCAACTGCTGGATACCTACATGGCCATTAAACAGGGACATTACTAAAAAAGGTATTTTCAACTGAGCTTCTTTAGCCAGTAAGTGTAGTTCTGCCAGTATATATGGTAACTTTGATATCAATTTATTAAATGGACCTTCCTCTAACAGGAACTTATTAGGGTAAAAAGACTTTACTCCTTTTTAATTATTTCTCTTGATATTTTTTTGGATGGTGATGGCATTTCATTGAAGCAATTTCACAGACTGAAGTTTTGTGCAGTTTCAAGAACATACATGTTTCCAGAAGTAGATTTAAGATTGGTGTACTCATGCCCTAGCCGGTTTGGCTCAGTGGATGGAGCGTCGGCCTGCAGACTCAAGGGTCCCAGGCTCAATTCTGGTCAAGGGCATGCACCTTGGTTACAAGCACATCTCCAGTAGGAGGTGTGGGAGGCAGCTGATTGATGTTTCTCTCTCATTGATGTTTCTAACTCTCTTTCTCTCTCCCTTCCTCTCTGTAAAAAATCAATTAAAAAATATATAATATATTGTAAAATTGTTGTAGTCATATTTTTATATCCAACTTATAATATTTTTTTTTTTGTCTGTTCTTGCTGCTACACACAATCACTAGAGAAATATTTGTCCTAAAGTTTGGACCTATGCCCTAGCCTAGCCAGTTTGGCTCCATGGATAGAGTATCGGCCTGCAGGGTTTGATTCCTATCAAGGTTTCAGGCTCCATCCCCAGTAGGGGCATGCAGGAGGCAGCCAATCAAGGATTCACTCTCATCGTTGATGTTTCTATCCCTCTCTCTCCCTTCCTCTCTGGAAGCAATAAAAATATATTTAAAAAAAAAAAAAGAAATGTGACAATTGAACAATTTAATTGATTTTCAAGTTAAGAAAATAATTTCAGTTTCTATCTGTGTCTAACTTTCCTTGTAGGCATACCAAATGTAGAATCTTCCCTAAAGTAGAATCAAAGGGAAATCTTTTCAGCAGGAATCATGTAGGCACATCAATTTATTCAGCAAGTTCCTACAAACTGCTCTCTATGCAAGCAACTATTGGTTATTAGTCTTACTTGGGGAAATGCAAAATTAAGGTCTTCTTTGTTCTATAAGCCTTTGAAGGACCTAACAGCTGCTGTTCCAACTTGTTTAAATATTTTGTATATGTACATGACAAGACAATTTCAAAATCTGTTGTGTGTCATATAATTTGTTATTGGCAGAAGTGGTTGACAATCTTTCTGCCTGAAGCTAGTCATTTTCTATTACATCTTTTAAAGCTATAACCATTTCTGATTATAAACTAAACTATATAAGCAATTATAGTATGCTTCTGCTCATAGTCTGCACCATATTTGTTCTACCATCAGTGTTAATTTCATGCATTTCTCTTCACTGATTTTACATTCCATAAATATTACTTGAAGTCAGCTTTACTATGTAGAGGGGACCCAGGAATCTTTCACCAGGTAAGGAAAGTGGAAACATGGTTAAAATAATCATTATCCTTTTGAACCTAAAAATTAAGGTTGATTCTTCGTCTAAAAGTCACATATACCATACACTGTGGCAACATATTTAATAATTTCATTCACCTTTTTGGTACACATGAAATATAAATCAGAAAAAAAAATTTAGGAATTTTTCTAAAGGAAATCAGTATTTAGAATTCATAGCTAGGGTAAATCTCAAAAATCCTTTTTCTTCAACTGCTGAAAATGGTTATCAGTCGATAGCAATTATTTCTACAAGCTTAAAAAAATATTAGCCTTCACAGATCCCAAACGATGAGGCATTGACTTATTAAAAGCATTCTTACAAAGTGTGTTGTTTAGAGAGAACAAATGTATTTGGGGTGTCTCATTTTATCTAAATTTTAACTTTTTTAATACTCTCTCTATATTTTAATCATGTTTCAAACAAAAATGATTTATCATACATGTGTTATACATGAGTATTTCTTTCCTTGTGAAATTTTGAGGTAGCCATGCTGACATTCTATTTTTAATTTATCCTCCTAATATGTAAAAAAAAAAAAATCACCAAGTAGGGCTTTTCTTTTTTAAGATTCACAGACCAAATGGAAATAAATAATTAAACATTAGTTTCTAAAGACTATTTTACTTAGTGTTATGAATGCAATTGCACCAAAATAATTCTACAGTAATTAGAATTATGATGTGATCTAATCTTTATTATTTTACCTTGTGATAATGTTAATATTTTTTGAACATCTATAAGCTAAAAAAAGATATAATGTTCTTTTTAAAGTTATCTGGATAACATTCTTCCAATATTCACATTAATTGTTAATATATTTATTTAACTATTTAAAACTTCTCAGTTATTCCATAGAATCAACACCTTTCATAATCTCCAATAATTACTGTAGCACTTTACTTTTGTAATGTTAAAAATACAATAAAATCCCTGGTTGGTGTCACTTAGAGGTTAGAATGTCAGCCTGCACACTGAAGGGTTTTGGGTTCAATCAAGACCCTTCAGGGTTACCTCTAGAATTTAGAACACCTGTACTTGAAAGTAGATATTTAGAGATTAACAGTATCTGTGAAAGGCATGCCACATTTCTGTTACTGAAGATTGATGCACTGATGGGATATGATGGAACTCTTCCCAATTGCACAGTCATTACTCATGCTCAGGTCTAAGATGCCAGAATGACACTGAGTGAGCATTCACCTTTTCCATTTTGCAAAGGCCAAGACTGAAGTCACAGATGAACAGAAAAATTTGTCCAAACACCAAACCCAAAGCCAAAGGTCACTGCACCCCCAATACATGTACGTGCAGTTCTAAACTAGGCACACCTGATAACCTGTCAGCTGTGCAGTGATCACATTACTGTGATTGTAGGTGAAATTTTTCATGTGATTATTATCCACCTAGGCTAAAATCATGGATGTTATTTTTAAATATTTAAAATATTCTTACATTTATGTGATGTAAACAGGTTGACATTATTTTGTATTTTTACTACCAAAGGCCACCAAAACTCTGAGACAGACACATTTACTTTTTCTTTTTGTCTTTCTCCATTCACATGTATTATTCTTTTTCTCTGCTTTGCTTCTCATGTCCCCTGGCCTCAGATTTTCCACTGTGCTGACGCACCTCTTTCTCCCTTCCTGGCAGTCTCCTTGGCTCTCTTCTCTCAAGTCTTATTTACTCTCTTGGCCTGATGTTGGTCCTGCGTTACTTCCCTGTAAACTCTAGCGATTCAGCATAAAGTAAGCGTATTAGGCAAAAATCGTATAGAATCAAAATGACCTTTAACATCCCTTAACTTGCTCCTAAAGTACAATGCACATGGTTTTATACAACTCTGTACAGCAATTCTTTGACGCACCAATGTTTTAGATATGGACACTAAGGTTCCAAGGGTCCAAATGACTTGCCTGGTTTCACAAAAATGGCAGATGTTAGAGACAATATACAAACCCACGTCTTTCTCACTGTAAAACTGAGGGTCTTTCCACCGTAGCTAACTTCCCTTTGGGTTAGGACTTCCTGAAATCAGCCAGAAATAACTCTGGGGATATTGGAGATGCTGAAAGTTGGTTCAGGATGACCTAAAGTTTGGGGCAAGATTCTTGTGTGGACACATAGGGAAATACCTTCCTTACCCATGGAAAACAGAGGGGCTAACCTAGTGTGGACGTTTTAGGGAGATAAGCAGAATCTTATAAAAATAGCTGCATCTGTCCCAACTCATGATTTCTTCTCTTCTGAAACACGGGAGACACATCCAGAGACTGGGCTGTCATTTACACACCGAGATGTAACACGTGGTGGGGTCCTTCAGGTGCTCGCCTTTCTGCTCCCTTGGGAATATCATGCAAGTGTCCAGTAAAAGGAGTTATAAACCCAGAAACTTAATTAGGCTGGAAACTGTAACCACTCAAGAACTGCCCCCCTACCCCCAGCGATTCCACTTCTGGGAATATATCCAAAGAAACCCGAAACACTAATTCTAAAGAATATATATATGCACACATACGCACATATATGATCATTGCTATTTACAATAGCCAATATATGGAAGCAACCCAAATTTCATCAGTAGATGAGTGGATAAAAAAGCTGTGGTACATTTATTTATGCAATGGAATACTACTTGACCATAAAAAAAAAAAAAGAAATCTTACCTTTTACAAAAGCATTAATGGAACTAGAGAAAGACAAATCTAAAGAACAAAATAAACAAATAAATAAAGTTGAAACAGATTTACAGATACAGAGAACAGACTGCTATTTGATAGGAGAGAAGGGTTGGGGGGATGAGTGAAAAGGTGAAGGGATTAAGAAGTATAAATTGGTACTTACAAAATAGTCACAGGGATATAAAGTACAGCATAGGGAATAGAGTCAATCCTATTTAATAAAGAGGGAACATGCAAATTGACCATCACACTGTAACAAGATGGCTGCACCCACAGCAGAGGCAGGGATCCTGTAACACAATATGGCTGCGCCCACAGTGGAGGCTGAGTTTCTGTAATTGAGCTTTAACGAGCAATCAGCAGGGACCTGAGGCTGTGTGGTGCTGGGCAGGGCTAGGAGACTTGAGGCTGCGCCACCTGTTGGAGCTTGACAGGGGACCTCAGGCCACACCTCCTGCCCAGCAGAGCTTGACAGGGGACCTAAGGCTGCTCCCCCCGCCCCAGCACCGGGCCAGGGGACCTGAGGTCACGCCTCACACCCTGGCGCTGGGCCATGGGACCTGAGGTCATGCCCCCTGCCTGGTGGGGCTTGAAGGGGGACCTCAGACCTTGGCCCCGCCCAGCGGGGCTTGATGGGGGACCTTAGGGCACACCCCCCCACACGCACAGTGGGGCTTGATGTGGGACCTGACGCCCTGCCCCCCCTCCACCCCTGCACTGGGCTGGGGGACCTGAGGCCGTGCTCCCCACCTGGCGGGGCTTGATGGGGTTGGGGCTGGCCAGGTCTGGGGTCCTCAAACTACGGCCTGCGGGCCACATGTGGCCCACTGAGGACATTTATCTGGCCCGCCAGGTGCCGCTGCCTGTCCTGCTTAGCAGCCGACTCGTCCCGGGCCTGCAGTACACATAGGAATTTGTTCATAGTTTTTTTTTTAAAACTATAGTCCGGCCCTCCAACAGTCTGAGGGACAGTGAACTGGCCCCCTGTTTAAAAAGTTTGAGGACCCCTGATTCTAGACCAATGGGGGTAGGGCCGGCCAGGTCTGGGTCTCGCGCAATTTCAAGGTGCACGTGCTTGTGGGTGGGGACTTGACTCTGGTTCCCTTGGTGCGCCCCAGACTCTGACAGGAGGAAGAGTTCATATACATTTTACTGATTTTCTTTCATCTCTGACACTTCTATTATTGAGAAAGGGCAAATAGCAATATTAAAATATTTTCTCTAATTAATTCCCTTTTAATGTGCATGAATTTCATGCACCGGGTCACTAGTAATATTATAATAACTATGTATGGGGCCAGGTGGATGCTTGAAACATTGAGGGAACCACTCTGTAAAGTACATGGTTTTCTAACCACTACTAGTATACTGCACAACTGAAACTAATACAGAATAATATTGAGTGTATATTGTAATTGGGAAAAAATATACAGTGTCCCAATAAATGTATACACACACTTGGAATAATTATAAAGGCATTGTTTATTAAAATACATTTTGTAAGGACAGAAAGAGGCCTCTCCTTTTCTTTGCTGTGGCCTTCCACAATTTATGAGAAGCACCTGGTAATTAAACTTGGAGATTGCTGGCTCCTCTATTTAAACAGCAGGATGAGATAAGACTAAACTCTCAAGGTTGCATTCTTGCATTCCCCTCTCCCTGCTGTTTTAACAACTGAGGGATAATTTGCACCAAGGAATCTTTAATTAGTAAAAAGTTCCCTTCCCTCTCCCCTTCAGACAAGCCTCTTTGTAACTTTTGCTTTAAGTATGTTATACAGGCTTGGGAAAAATACTAAGACACCTCCTTAGGACATCTGTCTGACTGTCTCCTGGAAAGCAAACAAACTGTAACTTTTCAAGATATCCAGCCCACCAATCTATTCAACTTCAACAACCCCCCACCCCTTATCACTTAGCAACAATAACTGCTTGCTCTTTATTTTTATTTATTTATTTTATATATATATAGATATATATATTTTTTTTCTACAGAGAGTAAGGGAGAGGGGTAGAGAGTTCGAAACATCAATGAGAGAGAAATATCAATCAGCTGCCTCCTGCATACTCCCTACTGGGTATGTGCCCACAACCAAGGTACATGCCCTTGACCAGAATCGAACCTGGGACCCTTCAGTCCACAGGCCAATGCTCTAACCACTGAGCCAAACCGGTTAGGGCTTTTTTTTTTTAATATTAAATATATTGATTTCAGAGGGGAAGGGAGATGGAGAGAGAGATAGAAACATCAATGATGAGAGAGTCATTTATTGGCTGCCTCCTGCACGCCCCTGACTGGGGATTGAGCCCATAACTCAGGCATGTGCCCTTGACTAGAAATGAACCCGGGACCTTTCAGTTCGCAGACTGATACTCTATGCACTGAGCCAAACCGGCTAAGGCTATGATAATTTTATTTTTGGAAACTAAAGGAAAATTTCTTAATTTGGTAAAGACCATTTACAAGAAGTATAGTCTACAGTATATATTTCATGGTGAAATATTGAAAACTTTTCATGTGAAATCAAAAGGAGGCAATACCT
The DNA here is from genome assembly GCA_026230045.1 of Corynorhinus townsendii. Classification (NCBI taxonomy): domain Eukaryota; kingdom Metazoa; phylum Chordata; class Mammalia; order Chiroptera; family Vespertilionidae; genus Corynorhinus; species Corynorhinus townsendii. The sequence goes on from JAPDVU010000004.1 coordinate 138,258,530, forward strand.
ACTATTAACACCTTTATTCAACATTATACTGGAGGTCCTAATAAGTATAATAAGGTAAGAAAAGGAAATAAAATACATAAGGATTGGATAAAGGAAATAAAATGTTTAAAATTTTAGATGGTATGATTGCATTCATATGAAATCTAAAAGAATCAACAAATAAATTATTAGAATTAATGAGTGTTTTAGCAAGGCTACTACCATAAGCCCATACATTCCCTTACCACCTTCAGCTTGGCAAAACCACGACCTTTAAAATGATACCCTAGAAATTTGTGTGCAAATTTTGAAAGTCTAAGTTAATAAATATTTTTACCCTTCTCCTAAATTACATAAATATTTTCACTCTTAGAATCCCATTCCTGATATAATATTGTTAACTAGTATTTTAGTTTTAAGTTAAAAAAAACTTTGCAAATTAGACATTAATATTGTTATATGGTTAATGATTTTTAGATTTACTTACATAACTTACAATTTCCTTATTCAGCTTTCCTTCTTGTGTCTCAAACCTCCCATCTGGGATCATTTTTCTTTTCTCCAAAGTATATATTTAATTTTTTCTTTAGTGAGGGTCTGTTGGTGTAAACTCTCTAATCTTCGAATGTAGAGCAGTTTGCTAGGAATAGAATTCAGAGTTAACTGTTGTTTCTCTCAACATATGGAATGTGCCATTGCACTATATTTTGGCTTTCTTTGTAACTATTGAGAGGTTGACCAGGAGTCCAATTATTGTTCTTTTGTAAGTGATCTCAGGTTTCTCTCTGGCTACTTGCAAAGGTCAGAGTCCTCAACCTCAGCAAGGAGATAAAGTTCACATTGGAGAGCAGGGGACCAGGTGTGGGGAGAGTGGGAAGATCAGAGCCATGGGATAAACATATCATCTGAGCAGAGCTGCCCTGCTCTGGGCAGGAAGGGCCTCCTCAGTTTCTTCACCCTTTGCAGGAAGACTAAAGATCAGGTTCAGAAAAAGGAGAGGAAACTGGAACTCCTTTATGACCTTTATGACCATTGAGACAAAATGCTAGGGGGCACCCAGATTTGAACTGGGGACCTCTTGATCTGCAGTCAAATGCTCTACCCCTGAGCTATACCCCCTACCATACCAGTAAGGCCCAATTAACACCCTTTCCCTGTGTGGCCACACCCAGAGCTTCTGTCCCAGATACCCCTTCCACATAGCTTGGCTGAGTTGCCAGACCTGCTTTATGCTAACTCATCTCCCCACATTGGAAGAAGCAACAGGTTCCCTCCTCCCACAGCTCCACAACCTCTCCACCTTCAGTCCCTAGAAGAGGGCAGTAAATTGGGGAGCACTCTCTGACAGCTGGAAGGATCCACATTCACATCTACATAGTTTTTGTGCTGAGCATCTGAAAACAGACTCAAAATGCCTCATGGCCTGACCAAGCATGGAGCACCTCTAAGAGAGAACACACTTGACTGGCTACAGATCAGAGCTCTCTGCACAATGCTGACCCCTCCCCATGTCTGACTGTCCATACAGTCAACCCTTTAACTGCTGGGGGAGATGAACAAATGACAGTCTCTAGGCTCCAAGTCCACCTTTCTATGCTCTGCTCTGTGATGCTGGGTTGCAGCCTCTGTAAACCAGGCTCTCCTTCACCAGGTGGCTTCTTGGCTGGTCCTGCCAGTAGAGCTGCAAAACGAGATGGAAGGCTGGAGCAGGAAGAAGCACTTGCTTTGGGTTCCTGTCAGTGTCACCTGGCAGCCACTGTCCATCCAGTAGCAACAGTGATTGCCACGTGCAGCGTGGTGCTCACAGGCCCAGCTTCATCATGACTCTTCAGGGACAGCAGCATCACCTTAGAGATCTGAGTCCCTGATCCCAGAGATACTCCCCAAGCTTGTAAGACTTAACAAGTTTGTCCTTTCTCTTTGTCCCCTGCCCTCGAGTGGTGGCTGCTTCTACAGAAAATACCTCTATGATTCTTAGTCTTCCCTTTCTGCCCCTTTATTTTGAATTCCCGGTTATTGTGTATTAAATTGTGTCCCCCAAAAGATATGTTGAATTTGTAGCATCCCTGCAGCCCCCGTGAGCAGGAATGTGTCCTCATTTGGAATGTGTCCTCAAAGATGGAATTATTTAAGGTGAGATTACCATGGAGTGGGTGGGCCCTTAATCCAACGTGACTGGTGTCATAAGAAGAGAAGAGACACACAGGCTGAAGACAGCCAGGTGAAGACAGAGGTAGAGACTGAAATGATGCAGCAGCTACAAGCCAAGGAAGGCCGAGGATTGCCAACAAACACCAAAAGCTGGAAAGAGGCAAGGAGGGACCCTCCTCTAGAGCCTTCGGAGAGGGCACGGCCTGTCTGATACCTTGATTTCAGACTCTGGCATCCAGAACTGTGAGACAATAAATTTGTTGTTTATATCACCCACATTGTGGTACTTTATTACCGAAGCTACCGGAAATTGATATACTGGTTAATAATTATTTATATTAAATTCTGTTAAAATAACTGGTTCAGTTTCTTTAAATTGAATCTATTGGGTGACATTGGCTAATAAAATCATATAGGTTTCAGGTGTACAATTTTGTAATACATCATCAGTATATTGAATTGTGTGTTCACCACCTCAAGTCAAGTCTCCTTCCATTACCATTTATTCCCCTTTTACCCTCTTCTACCTCCCTATCCCTCAAGTAATCACCATACTATTGTCTGTGTGGATGGGTTGTTTCTGTATAGGTGTGTCTCCTTAATTCCTTCATCTTTATCACCCTTAAGTGGCTCAGTTTTTGTGTCTGGACTGGACCCTGGATGAGACTTAACTTAGTGTCATTGGAGTTCCAGTAAACAGACCCTCAAAGAAGGCATTGAGGATACATTTATATTTGCCCTTGGTCTTCAAGGCTGTGCTTAGCACCTCACTGGATCCTGAATAAGAAGGAATGGCCACAAATGTGCTTTTTCCTAGGCTCTAGCCAGTCTCCTCCTGGAAGCAGACTACAGTATGGCCTGCTTAAAACTGATTTTGTCAATTTAGATCAAACAGGAAAAGAGGTTCTCAAAGGGGGCACCCAGATTTGAACTGGGGACCTCTTGATCTGCAGTCAAATGCTCTACCCCTGAGCTATACCCCCTCTTACTAGCATTGCTGTGTAACCAATACTAGTGTTCTTTACACTTCCATTCACACACACACGTTGTTGGTTCTGACTCAGCAGCGAGCTGCTAGTCCTGCCCAACTGTGCATGCATTCCTTACACCATAACTATCATTCTTTTCCAAAAAGGTACCATCCCTTGCCGGCACCAGCTTGGAAGTGCTGTTAACTAAACTCAAAGGGTTCACTACTGGGGGTGCTCCATTTAGGAACCAGATGTGGCTGTCACAAGGTAGTTTTATGTACTTTGATCAAGTAAAGGAGACCCAGGATTCATGTCCAAAGCTCTGCCTCCTGGAGGCATTTGGTTAATTACATGTTGATTTCTTTTTTTTTTTCTTCTTTTCTTTTTTGCAGTTGGCTACTTTTATGTGGCTGAGTTCCTATCAGCTCATCTTGTTTATTTCTGTATCTGCAACATAGTTACAACACTATGCTGTATTGTAACATTTAGCAACAAATAATATTTAGAACTGCCCAGTTCCATTTGAGACAGCACAGCCTGTACCTGGCTGGTATATCAAACAGATGAAGCCCAGAGGCAAGCTGATGCTTCATGAGCAAGGACTAGACTGTTCATTACCTATTTTTCAGTTGAAATCACTTTCAAATAATCCATAGTGTGAGACCAGGATGATCTTCTCTTCCAGTTCTCCTCTAGTTCCCACACCTGTTCAAGGCATTGGAACTTCATTTTTTATTTCAGCTTTCTGTCTTTTGTATCCTGCCCTCATTGCTCACTCCCCCTTCCTGTCTTTTCTTTAGCCATTCCCTCCCATCCATGATAACATAAATTTTCTAAACTTTTTGTTTCTTTGACTTTCTCTCTATTCACCAAATCACTGTCTTTCTTGTGCTTTACCCAAGAGGTCCAGAGGTTTGGTTGGACCTAGGGCAAAAATGACTCTGCATTAGTTAGATACTGCTGCATAACAAAACACCACAAAATCTAGCAGCTTTGAATGATAAATCTCTATCATAACTTGCAGTTTCACAGGTTCAGGAATCTGGGGGAGGCTTTGCTGGGCAGTTCTGGTTCAGGTTCCTCATGAGATTGCAGATAAGATGTCAGCTGGGGATGCTCATCTGAAGGTTTGACTGGGGCTGGAGGAACCAGCCTAAGCTCTGAACACTCACATGATGCTGGAAAGAGGACTCCCTTTCTATGCCCCTTGTGCCACGCCAGCACAGCCAAGGGTTCGGCGAGCCTGAGAGAGAACCGGCAAAGGATGAAGCTAAGACAGACAAAGAGAATAAGCTGGGTCTAGGTGGATCTGCTGTGCCTGGCTGAGACCACAGAACAGATCAAGACTACAAGCTGATGCTTTATTTTATAGTCAGAGGTAAACAAGATAGTTACAATGTTCTTGTGAGTTTCACTAGTTATGGCAGCACTTACTGCACCCCCCACAGCCCATTAGCTACCCAGAAAAGATCTAGGGAGCAGTCACAAGATCAAGCTTAATTATGCTAAGAGGGCTGTGCCCTCTAAGTTGGGACTTGCTTGCGGCTTTGCCAGCAGGTCAGTCCGAGGCTTAACCCTATAACCGCTCCCTACAGCCCCTGATTCTATTATATTCACCAGTTTATCCTGTTCATCAGATTTTTAATTCACTTGATTTTTAGATTCACTTGTTGATAGATATGTATTTGTTGTTCATAATTTTTATCTTTACCTTTTTCTTCTTCTTCCTCTTCTTAAAGAATACCTTTCAGCATTTCATATAATACTGGTTTGGCAGTGATAAACTCCTTCAGCTTTTTCTTGTCTGTGAAGCTCTTTATCTGAACTCCATTCTGAATGATAGCTTTGCTGGGTAGAGTAATCTTGGTTGTAGGTTCTTGCTATTCATCACTTTGAATATTTCTTGCCACTCCTGTCTGGCCTGCATAGTTTCTGTTGAGAAATCAGCTGACAGTCGTGTGGGTGCTTCCTTGTAGATAACTAACTGTTTTTCTCTTGCTGCTTTTAATATTCTTTGTCTTTTGCTCTTGGCATTTTAATTATGATGTGTCTTGGTGTGGTCCTCTTTGGATTCCTTTTGTTTGGGGTTCTGTGCGCTTCCTGGAATTGTAAGTCTATTTCTTTCACCAGGTGGGGGAAGTTTTCTCTCATTATTTATTTTTATTTTTATTTTTTTAAATAAATCTTTATTGTTCAGATTATTACAGGTGTTCCTCTTTTTTTTTTTCCCCATAGCTCCCCTCCACCTGATTCCCCACCCCAACCCATGCCCTTACCCCCCGCCACTGTCTTCATCCATAGGAGTAAGATTTTTGTCCAATCTCTTCCCACACCCCTCACACCTGCTTCTCCTGAGAGTCGGCATTCCACTCCCTTTCTATGTCCCTGATTCTATTATATTCACCAGTCCATTCTGTTCTTCAGATTTCTATTCACTTGATTTTTAGATTCACTTGTTGGTAGGTATGTATTTGATGTCATTTTGTTGTTCATAATTTTTATCTTTACCTTTTTCTTCTTCTTCCTCTTCTTAAAGAATACCCTTCAGCATTTCATGTAATCCTGGTTTGGTGGCGATGAACTCCTTTAGCTTTTTCTTGTCTGTGAAGCTCTTTATCTGACCTTCAACTCTGAATGATAGCTTTGCTGGGTAGAGTAATCTTGGTTGTAGGTTCTTGCTGTTCATCACTTTGAATATTTCTTGCCACTCCCTTCTGGCCTGCATAGTTTCTGCCGAGAAATCAGCTGAAAGTCGTATGGGTACTCCCTTGTAGGTAACTAACCATTTTTCTCTTGCTGCTTTCAAGATTCTCTGTTTGTCTTTTGCCGTTGGCATTTTAATTATGATGTGTCTTGGTGTGGTCCTCTTTCGATTCCTTTTGTTTGGGGTACTGTGCGCTTCCTGGACTTGTAAGTCTATTTCTTTCACCAGGTAGGGAAAGTTTTCTGTCATTATTTCTTCTAATAGGTTTTCAGTATTTTGCTCTCCTTCTTCTTCTGGCACCCCAAAAATTCGGATGTTGGTACGCTTGAAGTTGTCCCAGAGGCTCCTTACACTATCTTCATATTTTTGGATTCTTTTTTCTTTTTGTTTTTCTGGTTGGGTGTTTTTTGTTTCCTCATATTTCAGATCTTTGGTTTGATTCTTGGGGTACATTGATCTACAGTTGAGTTTCTGTATATTCTTTATTTTAGACAGTGTATGCTTCATTTCTGACTGGTCCTTTTCCATTTTTTTGGCATTCTCATTAAGGTCCTTGAAGGTCTCACTAAGGTCCTCAGAAGTGTCATCAAGTTTCTCAGTGGTTTTTAAAAGATTCTTGAGTAACCTTATAAATGTGGTTCTGAACTCTATGTCGTCCAGTGGTTTGCTTTCCTCCGTTTCTTTCATTCGTGACATGTTTCTTTGTTTCCGCATTTTGGCTGCTTCCCTGTGTTGATGGAGTGGCTTTGTGTGGTAGGTGACCTATAGGGGGCAGTAGCTCAGCCTCCCCAATCTCTTGATGTGGACGCTCTTGGTACACCCCTTTGTGGGCTGAGTGCAAAGTCTTAGTGTAGTTAAGCCTTAATTGCTGTTGGTACGCTGGGAGGAATTGACCTCCAGGCCAATCGGCTGTGAGGACTCGCTGTGTCTATAAGAACTGCTGTGCTGGAGACACGCTTATGGTGCAGGACTTGTTTCAATGGGGCTTTGGTGCTCGCTGAGTCTGCCTCTTGAATGTGTCACTTATGGATGTGAGGAGTTGAAATCTGGTTTCTCACACTGACCACTAGGTATACTGGCTTCTGGATCTCCAATGGGGTGCAGGTCAGCTATTGTCTGAGTCCACCCAGCAGGAGCTACAGCGAGAGCTATAGTTTTCTCTTCTTTGCTTGGGGTTTGGAGGTTTTGGAGCTGTCTGATCTGGGCTGCAAGTTTGTTAGGTTAAGCTGCAGTCCATTCATATGCAAAAGCCGCTGCTTGGAGCTTGGATGGGTTTGTAGGTTGTGTGGGGCGGGGTCTCAGGGCGTCCCTAGACTAGGGCGTGGCAAACAGCAATGGCTGCTAGTTAGCCAGCTCTGTGTCTCCCACTGTGTCCAGTCCTGTGCCCCAGTGCAGTAAACAATTATTCCTGTGCGCAGCTATACAAGCAGGCACCCCTCACTTTCCGACCTGGTAGCAGACAATCCAGCTTCTCCCCGTAGGAGTTTGGGTCCCCCGCATCTCCCCAGAAACTGTATTTCAGAGTAATCGGGGGCTTGTCTCCCCTTTGGGTTGAAAAAAGCAACGCCTGCCGCCAGCCCAGATCCCACGCCTCCGTACCTCAGCTTTTCAGCACTTGTGCACGTCTCAGTGCTCTTTTCTCTTTCTTTCTAGTTGTAGAACTTCCACTCAGCCAGCTTTCCCGTGGTTCTGGGTGATAGACATTTTGTCTTTTAGTTGCAGATTAAATTGTTGGGCAAGGCAGCAGTTTAGGTGTTTACCTACGCCGCCATCTTGGATTCCTCCCCTGTCATTATTTCTTCAAATAGGTTTTCAGTATCTTCCTCTCTCTCTTCTTCTGGCACCCCCATAATTCTGATGTTGGTATGCTTGAAGTTGTCCCAGAGGCTCCTTACACTATCTTCAAACTTTTGGATTCTTTTTTCTTTTTGCTTTTCCAGTTGGGTGTTTTTTGCTTCTTTGTATTTCAAATCTTTGACTTGATTCCTGCAATCCTCTAGTCTGCTGTTGGATCTCTGTATATTATTTTTTATTTCAGCCAGTGTATGCTTAATATCTACTTGGTTCTTTTTCATATTCTCAAGGGTCTCATTGAACTATTGGCTTTTTCTAGGAAATTCTTGAAAAACCTTATAACCGTGGTTTTGAACTCTATATCCAGTCGTTTCCTTTCCTCCATTTCTTTCATTTGTGACCTGTTTCTTTGTCTCTGCATTTTGGCTGCTTCCCTGAGTTGATAGAGTGGCTTTGTGTGCTAGGTGTCCTATAGGGCTCAGTGGCTCAGTCTCCCCAGTTACCTGAGGTGGACACTCTTGGTGCACCCCTTTGTAGGCTGTGTGCACAGTCTTGTTGTAGTTAAGCCTTGATTGTTGTTGGTATCACTGGGAGGAATTAACCTCCAGGTCAGTTGGCTGTGAGGATCAACCTCTACAATGGGAGAACTTCTGTGCTGGAGGCACCCTTATGGGGCAAGACTTGCTTCAATGGGGCTTTGGTGCTCACTGAGTCTGCCCCCTGAGTGTGTCCCTTATGGATCTGAGGAGTTGTAATCTGGATGGTCCCACTCTGACCCCTGAGTACACTGGCTCTTGGATCTCCAAGGAGGTGCTATTTAGCCTCTGCCTGAAGCCACCCAGCAGGAACTATGGAGAGATCAGCAGATTCCTCTTCTTTGTTTGGGGTTTGGAGGTGCCCAGATGAGGCCCAGCTGTGAAGCAATGCAAGCTGCTGTGGGGCCTGGGACCTTCTTTTGGATGTTCTGGGTTTCTCTGACCCAGCTGCAGTTTGTTAGGTAAGTTTAGAATTCAAAGGACCAGGCCATTCATATGCAAAAGCCTCTGCGTTCAGCTTAGATTCACTTGTTGATAGATATGTATTTGTTGTTCATAATTTTTATCTTTACCTTTTTCTTCTTCTTCCTCTTCTTAAAGAATACCTTTCAGCATTTCATATAATACTGGTTTGGTGGTGATGAACTCCTTCAGCTTTTTCTTGTCTGTGAAGCTCTTTATCTGAACTTCCATTCTGAATGATAGCTTTGCTGGGTAATCTTGGTTGTAGGTTCTTGCTATTCATCACTTTGAATATTTCTTGCCACTCCTGTCTGGCCTGCATAGTTTCTGTTGAGAAATCAGCTGACAGTCGTATGGGTACTCCCTTGTAGGTAACTGTTTTTCTCTTGCTGCTTTTAATATTCTCTCTTTGTCTTTTGCTCTTGGCATTTTAATTATGATGTGTCTTGGTGTGGTCCTCTTTGGATTCCTTTTGTTTGGGGTTCTGTGCGCTTCCTGGAATTGTAAGTCTATTTCTTTCACCAGGTGGGGGAAGTTTTCTGTCATTATTTCTTCAAATAGGTTTTCAGTATTTTGCTCTCTCTCTTCTTCTGGCACCCCCATAATTCTGATGTTGGTATGCTTGAGGTTGTCCAGAGGCTCCTTACACTATCTTCAAACTTTTGGATTCTTTTTTCTTTTTGCTTTCCCGGTTGAGTGTTTTTTACTTCTTTGTATTTCAAATCTTTGACTTGATTCTTGCGATCCTCTAGTCTGCTTTGGGTCTCTGTATACTATTTTTTATTTCAGTCAGTGTATGTTTAATTTCTAGTTGGTTCTTTTTCATATCCTCGAGGGTCTCGTTAAACTTATCGGCCTTTTCTAGGAAATTCTTGAAAAACCTTATAACCGTGGTTTTGAATTCTATATCCAGTCTTTTGTTTTCCTCCATTTCTTTCGTTTGTGATCTGTTTCTTTGTCTCCGCATTTTCGCTGCTTCCCTGAGTTGGTAGGGTGGCTTTGTGTGCTAAGTGTCCTATATGGGCCAGTGGGTCGGCCTCCCATTTACCTGAGGTGGACACTCTTGGTGCACCTCTTTGTGGACTGTGTGTACAGCCTTGTTGTAATTGAGTCTTGATTGCTGTTGGTGTCACTGGAATTGACCTCCAGGCCAATTGGCTGTGAGGACCCACTGTGTCTATAATGGAAGAACTGCTGCGCTGGAGACACGCTTAGGAGGCAGGACTTGCTTCAGTGGGGCTTTGGTGCTCACTGAGTCTGCCTCTTGAATGTGTCACTTATGGATGTGAGTAGTTGAAATCTGGTGTCATCTCACATTGACCACTAGATATGCTAGCTTCTGGATTGCCAATGGGGTGCTGGTCAGCTACTGTCTGAGGCCACCCAGCAGGAGGTACAGCGAGAACTACAGTTTTCTCCTCTTTGCTTGGGGTTTGGAGGTTTTGGAGCTGTCTGACCAGAGCTGCAGTTTGTTTGGTTAAGCTGCGATAGGGCAGGCTATTTATATGCAAAAGCTGCTGCACGGAGCTTGGGTGGGTTTGTAGATTGTGTGGTGCGGGATCTCAGGGATTCACTAGGCTAGGGCATGGCAAACAGCAATGGCTGCCAGTCAGCCATCTCTGCGTTTCCGAGTTTCCAAGTCCCCGCGTCTTACGCCCCAGCACAGTAAACAATGATTGCTGGGTGCACCTCTGCAAGAAAGTCACCCTCACTTTCCAACCCGATGGCAGACAGTCCAGCTTCTCCCCATAGGAGTTTGGGTCCCCAGGGTCTCCCCAGAAACTGGAGCTCAGAGTAATTGGTAGCTTGTCTCCCTTGGGGTTGAAAGAAGCAGTGCACCCAGACACCCGCCGCCAGCCCAATTCGCGCACCTCCGTACCTCAGCTTTTCAGTGCTTGTGCACGTCTCAATGCTCTTTTCTCTTTTCTTCTAGTTGTAGAACTTCCACTCAGCCAGCTTTCCCGTGGTTCTGGGTGATAGACATTTAGTCTTTTAGTTGTAGTTTTGAAATGGTTGTGCGAGGCAGCAGTTTAGGTGTTTACCTATGCCGCCATCTTGGTTTCTCCAAAAACATTTTAAAAAAATCCTCACCAGAGGATATTTTTTCTATTGCTTTCCAGAGTGAAAGAGAGGTGAGTTAGGGGAGAAAGAAACATCGATGTGAGAGAGACACATCAATTGGTTGTCTCTGGCACACCCTGACCAGGGGTGGGTAGTGAACTCCCAACCCAGGTACATGCCCTTGACAGGGAATTGAACCCAAGACCCTTTGGTGCATAGGCTGATGCTCTAACCATTGAGCATACCAGCCAGGGCTCTTTATTGTTTTAATTAATTTTCATTTCCCTGATTCCTAGCAAAGTTGAGCATCTTTTCATATGATTATTTGTTATAAAAATAACATGTTCTGTGAATTGCTTAACCTGTCTTTGTATGTTTTCTGTTGTGTTGACTATTTTTTTTTCTGTATAGAAATTCTTATTTTTTAAATAATTTAAAATTTTTAAATCGAAGTGAAAAACACATAACAAAATTTACCATTTTAGCCATTTATAAGTGGACAGATCAGTAGTGTTAACTATATGCACACTGTTGTACAACAGATCTCCAGAACTTTTCCATTTTGCTTATATTCTGGGACAAATCCATTCTCCATCATATACTAGTATGTTGCAAAATTCAATCTCTTGTTTAAGGAATTTTTGTCACATAAAAAGTTAAATGTTGGTATAATCAAATTTACCTTCTATAGTTTGTGATTTGGGGGTTGTGTTAAAAAATCCTTCCCAGGTCATACACATATGTACTATTGATTAGATGTTTGTGTCACCCCCAAATTAATATGTTGAGGTGAGCCCTTTGGGAGGAGATGAGATCATAGGGTGGAAATCTCATGAATGCAATTAGTGCCCTTATAAAATGGGCTCAAAAGATCTCTCTTGTCCCTTTGGCCACGTGAGGACATCACAAGAAGCCAGCTGTAAATGGACCAGGGAATGGTCCTCACCAGACCCAGAACTTGCCAGTACCTTGATCTTGGACTTTCCAACCTTCAGACTGAGAAATAACTTTCTATTGTTCTAAGCCACCCAGTCTACTATTCTATTTTGTTGTGTGCGTGGTTGTTTTCTTTTTTTTTTTTTTAAATGGATAAAATATGGCCAATATCTAGTGTCATTATGCTGTGCAACCGTAGGGGACTGTGTAATTGGTGGAGTTGTGCAACACACAGCCTGTGTGACTGTACATGGCTACCCTGGCAATCACCTATCTTATAAATGCCTGCTGTTTTCAGGGCTAATACAATATTTTAAAATATATTTTTATTGATTTCAGAGAGGAAGGAAGAGGGAGAGAGAGATAGAAACATTAATGATGAGAGTGTCACCGATCGGCTGCCTCCTGCACTCCCCCTAGTGGGGATCGAGTCCACAACCTAGGCATGTGCCCTTGACCAGAATCGAACCTGGGACCCTTCAGTCCGCAGGCTGATGATCTATCCTTTGAGCCAAACTAGCTAAGATTAATAAAATACTTTACTCAATTGATGAATTAGTATGTTCTCACTTCTGTTTGATGACCAGGAAGCTCAGAGATAATAAGCTTTGTATTCATCAGTAGTAACTTCTAAGCATTCAGTCCTTGCCTTTTCTTTTTCCTTCAGTTTTGTGTTTGTTTGTTTTTTTGGTTAATCCTCACTTGAGAATATTTTTTAAAATATATTTTCATTGATTTCAGAGGAAAAGGGAAAGGGATGAGAATAATTGATTGGTTGCTTCCTGCATGGCCCATACTAAGGATTGAGTCCGCAAGCCGGCCTGACCAGGAATGGAACTGTGAACTCCTGGTTCATAGCTTGACACTCAACCACTGAGCCAAGGCGGCTGGGCCAGCATGGGAATGTTGTTTCCATTGATTTTTATAGAGAGTGGAAGGGAGAGAGGGAGGGGGGTGCGGAGGGTGGAGAGTGGGGGGGAGAGAGAGAGAGAGAGAAATATCGATTGGTGGCCTCCCACAGGTGCCTGGACTGGGTCCAGGCATAGAACCTGCACCCAGGCCTGTGCCCTTGATCGGGAATGGAACCCATGACCCTTTGGGGCCTGGGCCTACACTCTAATTATTGTGCACACTGGCCAGGGCTTGCCTTCTGTTTTTAAAATTGTGGTAAAATACACATAACACTTTGAAGTGTATAGTTCAGTGGTATTAAGTAATTCATAATGTTGTGCAACCATTACCACCATCCTGCTCCAGAAAATGTTTATCTTCCCCAACTGAAACTGTCCCCATTAGTCAATAACCCCCATCCTTCCACCTCCAGCCCCTGGCCCCCATGATTCTTTCCATCTCTATGACTTTGACTGCCTCATATAAGTCAGCCCTTGCCTTTTTATACCTGCTTGATCAGTTGGACTTTTATTGCATCTTTTATTGTAAGCTGCCTCAAATCCTATTTTTGAAGCAAGCTTTGTATAAACAAATAAAATCAAGATGGTAATAATTAGGCACCAGAGAAACAAAGTCTAGGACAGACTTCCTCTACCTCTCCAGCAAATGAGTGTGGCTGAGGAGGTAAAAATGAAATGCATGAGGAATGTCACAAGAGTCGCTGAAGTCTCTAACACAAGTGTTGGAAATTTAGATTCCATGAGGCTGTGCTAGAAAGGGTAGGCCTCCTCAGGACTTTTCTTCTGGGTGGCCATACCCAAGACACCTATTATAATGTTTATTGAGCACTTATAATGTGTTAGATAAACATATGTATGACTTGAAGCAACTTGCCCCAAATCACAGAGTAAGTGACAAATCAAGAGTTAAATGACTACCATTTCATCCTGCCGCAACTCAGCTGCCCTTGGAGGATGGGTGTTCAGGGCTTTGCAGCCTCAGGACCAACCCTTCTCCTGCCCTGTGACAATCAGCAGTCCCCTTCCCCTACCTCTCTGCAAACTCCTCCCCCTCTTATAATGGGGTTGCCCAGAAAAGCAGAGGGGATCTAAGCCAGAGCTTTGGGAGGACCCAAGAGGATTCTGGAAGTTAGAGCACTTGAACTGAGATTTCCTAAATGTGTGAATTCATTAGTTTTTGTATGAGTAATGTTTTCACACGGCACAGAATTGAAAATGTACAAAATAGCATACAGAGAAAAATTAAGACTCTGTTATTATTGTGGTGATCCTTTTGCAATATGTACACATATTAAGTTATTATGTGTACACCTAAACTACAACTTTATGTCAGTTATATCACAATATAACTGGAAAATATTCAATACAAATAAAGTAAAAAGAAATCACGTAAGTCAACATCCTTCACCATACATAGTTATGATTTTTTCCCTTGTGATGAGAACTTGGATGATCTACTCTCTCAACAACTTTCAAATACACACTATAGTCACCATGCTATACATTACATCCCAAGAGTCATCTATAATAATAAAAGCATAATTTGCTAATTAGACCAGATGACCTTCTGGATGAAGCTGGGGCTGCAAGGGAAGCCCAGGTCCTGGGTGCCTGCTGGCGGCCGGAGGGAAGCCAGTGCCAGCAGCCAGTGGAAGGAAAGCCTACTCTTGCACAAATTTCGTGCACAGGGCCTCTAGTTTATCTTATAACTGCCTTGGTTTCCTCTTTTGTGAAATAGTCACAAACTAAACTAGTTAAATGACTCATGGTAGTCATTTAACTCTTGATTCTGTCACTTTGTGATTTGGGACAAGGTGCTTCAAATTTCTGTGTCACCATCATCTATGATAAGGATGGTGATGGTGGTGGTGATTGAGATAGTACTCAATCAGAAGAGGACTACTGATGAAAACGCTATCTTGCAGTTTTCCTTTGAGGATGAAATAAGAATGTGAAGACATCTTTTAACAAAGGGGCACAGAGTCAAGAGGAGAGGGTGGGTCCTAATTTCATTCTAGTGGGGATGCTGGATCTATAGAGGCCAGGGAGCCTGGAATCCTGGAAAAAGGAACACACAAAGGGGGCACCCGGATTTGAACCGGGGACCTCTTGATCTGCAGTCAAATGCTCTACCCCTGAGCTATACCCCCAGCTATGTGCTTTTTCCTCATTCACACCTTTATACTTATATAGCCACACCCAGACCATATAAACCATCATAGCCTCTGTATCATTAGCTTCATATCCATTGCCATTCCAAACTGGCCTTTCTGCTCTGAAGCCCAACCCACTTTCTTTCCCAAGTTTGGTGAATCCATCCATAATTTGATCACAATCTTTTGCTCACAGTGAGAGATAGAAGGGGTCTAGGTGCCTTTTTGTTACTGAGAGGGGAAAAGCCCCTTTTCCACACCAAGCTCTGGGTCTGAGGGCCTGGCCTACCTTGTTCACTTGTCAGTTGCCCTCCATCTATCATCTTTTCTTTATCCATCCTTCTTTCTTTTTGCTCTCTTTCACCTCTTTTATTTGCCACCTGTCTTTCCTTTTCCGACTATTCTCTGATGTCACTCACTGCCCACCTCGCCAGCCTCCCTCCTCTCTTAACCACCCAGACCTTCTTAGTCCTTTTTCTACTTCAAATGTTGTCTTTTTAAAACTGATTCCTTACCTGAGATATAAATGGAAGATAGGCCTAGTAAACAAAACGTGGACCATTTTCTCCCCAAAACAAAATAGATGTTGAAAGCTAAGAAAACTGAAAATAACAGAGGAGTCTTGGAGGACTTGTCCTAGTAAATATTAGAATATCTACTGAAACCCAAGACTGAAAACAGCCCCAAGGACAGGACACCTGAAATCCAGAACTGGGAGGACACCACAGTATATATGCAGATTTAAGGAAAAGATAATCACAGCCTACATGCTTAGCTGTCTCTTCCACCAGCCTGCTGGCTTCTCATTTCCTCTCTGATACAATTACATTTGCATTGTTTTCTCCATGGCATAAAGGCGAGAGCTAAAAAAAAAGAGAGACTAAAAAAAAAAACAACAAACAAAAAAACTTCAAACAATAAAAAAAGAATCTAGCAAGAAGATGATCTGATGAAAAAAAAATATAGGGAGCTATTATAGGTGACTTTTGTGTTTTTTTTTATTGTGAATGCCATTAAGATGTCTCCCATTTTCCTTCCCTTTGCCCCAATCCATCCAGCCCATGCCCCCTTACCCTTCCCTGGTCTTCATCACTCTGTTGTCTGTGTCCATGGGCTATGCATATATGTTCGTTGGCTAATCCCTTCTTTTATCCAGTCTCCCCCACCCACCTTCCCTATGGTCAATCTGTATCATATATCCATGCCTCTGGTTCTATATTGTTCATCAGATTCCACGTATTAGTGAGATGATATGGTATTTGTCTTTTTCTGACTGACTTATTTAACTTAGGGTAATTATCTCCAGGTCTATCCATACTGTCCCAAAGGGTAAGAGGACCTTCTTTTTTTACAGTTGCACTGTATTCCATTGTGTAAATGTACCACAGCCTTTTTATCCACTCATCCAGTGATGGGCACTTGGGCTGTTTCCAGATCTTAGTAATTATAAATAACGCTGCTGTGAACATAGGGGTACATATATTCTTTCTGATTGGTGTTTCAGAATTCTTAGGATATATTCCCGGAAGTGGGGATCGCTGGGTCAAAAGGCAGCTCCATTTTAAAATTTTTGAGGAAACTCCATACTCTTTTCCACAGTGGCTGCACCATTCTATATATGGGTGACTTTTTAAACTTTCTTCTTTATACTCTTCTATAGTCTCCAAATTTTCTGCATAAAATGTATTATTTTCAAAATCAAAACAACCAATAAATACTATAAATTTAAGCATATTCCCTTTTAGTAATGGCAAGCAATACCATTTTCTATTAACATAATTTCCTATTGTCATAAGTAATTGCTTTATGACAAAAAGGATCAATGGAACACTAATTTGAGAAATATGCATAATTTACATAAAACTCCTTTAAGCTTTTAAACGAATACTTATTTCCATTTTTTCAGATGAGGACATAGCTTCATCTGCTGTCTACTACCTCTCCAGTTAGGATGTGTGTCAATCTAAGATATTAATCAAGGCTCACATATGTCAAGTGTTTACTCTGTTGGGGGCACTGCATGGACAGCTTCCTCCCAAGAACCCTTTGAAGCAGGTAAAATTGTTGTCTCCCATGAAGTATCTAAGATTACCCCCTTTTTACAGATGAAAAACATTTAGGTGATGCCAGGGATGACCAGCAGACCCTGGTCTGACAACCCTTGAGTGAAGAATGAATGAGTTACTCCCACACAACGTTTGCTGTGAAAGAGAGGGCTAAGGGACTGCCTGGCTAAAGGAATCAGGCAGCCTTGATTAACTGCTTCATTAGGCTTTTATTGTAACAGCAGTTTGAGATAAAGTTTATCTTTAAGATACAATCAGTAGGGTAAGTAATCTTGGGAGAACACACATGTTTGTAGTGTTCTTTAAGCAAGGACACCCAAAGATTTAAGCATAAGGATTCTAGTAAACACCCAGGGGTCTGCACCTGCACTGACTTGTTTGGAAAGGTCAAGGAATAATTAGGGGCACCACCTTCAGCATTCCCTTAAGTAGGAATTCCAATAAACAGGGCAGGTGGCCTTCCGTGCACTTCCCTTTTCTCAGAATGTCCTCCTTACAAACTTCCCAACCAAGTCGCGTGTGCTCCCCAACAAGTTGAATGAATGAAAATTAAGTCACTTTCATTCATTCAACAAACAGTAAGGACCCACTGCTTCCCAAATTCTACTCAAGGCACTGAGGGCTCAGCAGTGAACAAGGCAAACAAACATGTTCCCTGCCCTCATGGAACTTCTATTTCCAGAGGTATAAGGAGAGCAAATACATGAACCAGCTCACCACAGACACTGAAAACACTGTAGGAAAATAAAGCAGGGTGGTGTGATAGAAGACGGTGGAAGTTAGATGGGGTGCTTAGGGAAGTGATAATTTGAACTGAAGTCTGACTGATAAGAAACCAGTATATAGAAATTTGGATACAGAACATTCCAGGCTAAGGGTAGAATGACTGCCAAGGCCCTAAGGCAGGAACTAGCGAGGCAGGATTATGGAGCATAAATAGTAATAGTGCAGCTGCAGGAAAGGGACAGGGCAGGACAGAATGGAGCAGAGGTCAGGGAGGTGGGGCAGGTTACAACATCGGGCCTTTTAAGCCATGGTCAGGAGTGGGTTTTATTTCATGTGCCATCTAGGGAAGGGTGGAGCCTGGTCTGCAGACCTATCTCCTGCCATGTGGAGGGGCCACTGCTCTGAGGCCTTCCTCATGGGCTGCCTGCAGTGGATTTCCTGGGACCAGTCATCTCTGGCCTGTCTGGTCAAGGAGGAGGCAGCCAACCAACCAGTGAGGATTAACCAAAAAACAAAACAAAACAAACACCACAGAACACTATGAGCAAATGTTCATTTTCAAAGGATTTCTCTGGCCCAACGTTCCCAAAGCATTGAGCCAGGCCTCTCAATATTGGTCCAGGCCACCGTTCCAATGCCGTGGTCATCACTCACAAAGAACCAGGTGATTGTGTCCTCCCTCTCCCTCAAGGGACCGCCTTCCCAATTCTCACCTCTGCCTGCAGGTACCCACTAAAGAACAAGTGTAAACTGGTGGACCTTCTGGAGATGGGTTTGGCATTATGCATAAAAACCCTTTTAAAAAAGTGTTTATGCCCTTTTACAGTGCAAGTCCACCTCTTGGACATAACTAGACAAATATTTGAAAATGTTTCAAGGACCAGAAAAGGTCCAGCCCATCACGAGGGCGCCTCTCAAGGTCCATCCACCCGCACATGGTGGAAATGCATCTGCCACTAGCTTAACTGACAGTCGTTAAAAGGAACGGCTGCCTGGGAAAGGATTTTATAAACCCAGACACTCGGGTAAATTCCTGGGGTCATCCCTCCTTTCTTTGTCCCCGCGCCCCCGGCATTGCCTCTGTACCCCTGTGCTCCGTAGTGGCTTTGCGCCCTCGGGGTGGGGCTCACTCGGCTCCGTCGCATCCTGCAGGGCCCAGAGACCTGTCCTTTGTGTGCGCACCACCCTTCCGCAACTGCACCAATCACGGGCCGCAACGGGCCGGCGTGGGAGGAAACCAGAAAACAAGGGAGACTCTGGCTGGTCTCCGGGTGCAGCGTCCCGGCTCCGCGACTACCCCGCAGGATTCCCAGGCGCCCGACGTTCCCTCGCGCCACCACCGAGAGGCCGGCGTTCCTAGAGCGGCCGCGAGCGGCCAGGTGCGCCGCCGGCCTTGGGTCTCCGGCTCCGGCCGCCAGAGGGCAGCACGGCCGGCGGCCCCACGTGGCGAGGGCACACCAGGCGAGGCCGGAGCAGGCGGCGCCGCCAGGCCAGGGCGCGCTCGGCAGGGTCCGCCGGTTGGCAAGCGGAGGCTCGGGACGAGGACTTCAAATAATTCAAGTCATTAGAAATCAAATTTAGAAACTACACATACATTTATTTAAAATATAAATCTATTAAAAAATATGTAGTGGTTTTTAGTAACCCCAGCCCCCGTCGTCCGTCGCATCGCCTCCAACGCCCCTGTGGTAAGACACTGCACGTCCTCATTTCACAGGTGCTCACTCGGTCCCAGACGGAGGGGTGCATGGAGTCTCAGACAGGAAGAGATGGAGCCAGGAGGTCGACGAGGGAGGCTGAGTACAGGACAGGGCTGTCCCAGTGGGGACCTGGCTCTGCGGGACTCCAGGGACATCTTCAAGGGGTTGGGAACCTGGGATTGGGAGAGGCCGCTTCCTGGGGGTCCCGACGCCTCAATGCTGTGCTGTATGGGTATGTATATGCCGCTGCTGCAGAGAGCAGGAGCTCACAGCAGAGCGAGGCGACTTTACCGAGAGAAAGCCTGTGCAAATAGACCAGTGACTACGTGACAGCTCACAGCCAGCAGAGGAAGGGTGGGAGGGCGCCTGGATGCCAGGGAGATGCCAACGGCTCCATCTCCCCGCATCTAGCTCTGCTGCCTGCCCCTGACTCCTTCTCAGGGGGCTGGGTGACCTTCCTTCAAAGGCCCAGCAGCCCAGAGGACTTCTGTCATCGCCGGAGGCACCTTGCGACTGTGGTAAGAGGATTTGGTAGTGATGGGGGCTCTACCTAATAGAAGAGGAAATAATGCAAGAATGTTTATTACATCTTTTAAAGATTTTGGATTACCTTTAATGAAGAAAGTTTATCTGCATCCCAAAAGGACAAAGATTTAGGATTTTACCTGTATTTTTTCCCCTGCACTGTTATCTGTGGCTTTTGTGCCCATTCATTTCACATTTACGGAGTACTTTGCAGGGCCAGACCCAGGAGCAAGCAGGGAAACAGAAGCCCGTCCTTGGGAACACTGAGCACACATGCCACTGAGTGTGCCCACTGAGCCCAGGGAAACAGGGAGGGAGACCGTCAGAGCTGCCCGCAGTCAGGCTGTGTGGCCCAGGGTCCTGCAGGGCTGTAACTTGCGTCTGAATCTTCCCTTGCCTTCACAGTGTAGGCGTTTGTTGCAAAAATAACTTTGGGGATCCTTGTAGCTTCTGACAGGGCTTTTCTGGACATCTGTGCTGCCATTTCCCCTGCCTTCCAGGGATTCTTGGTAGGTGACAGCTCGCTAGATTCCTGGATGAGATTATAGGGACTCCGCACTGTCTGCTGAGGCCATCTGTTAAGTCAAGTAGAGATTATAGAGAGTAGAAATGCAGGTATACCCTTAAAGGAAGAAATAAACTTAAGAAATCCTGTGTCCTAGCAAAGAATTAAGTAAGCATGGCATGTATCACTGGATAAATTAAACATATGGAGTGTGCCTTGAGACTGGGAAAAGTTAAAGCAAGGGAGAAGGATGGGCAGTATTTGCCCAGGGCAGGGGTTTAAAGCAAGGACCTCTGAGACCCCTCAGAGAAGCCTCCAGGCCCCAGAGAGGGCCAAGCAGGTGGGTTTGGCTACCACTCACTCCAATTCCAGCTCCTCTGCTCCAATTATTTTACATATGTAGCTTCTGAAAATGGTTCTATTTAAACAAGGGTTTCTGAGGCTAAAAGCAACAGCTTGGAAACACACATAAAGCCCAGAAAATTTGGCTAATCATTATAAACCTGATAAAGATTTTGTGTCTTGAATCTGAAAAATATATGAAATTTAGTTTCTGTCGGGAGGGGATGAACTCTAAAACTTAGTCTAAATAATCCACTTAATTTTGAAGGTGTGGAAATGGTTAAAAGTCCTCTTATTGGGTGGGAAACAAAATGATTTCTTCTGTTACATTTATGGATGCGAATTGATACCTTCTCTTGGAGAAATAAGGGGATAATTCAATTCTAAGATAAGTTTTTACTGTTTGGAACTCAGAAATCCCTTTAAAGTGAGAAAAAAACTAACAATTGGACTTTTTATTGGGAGGGGGGATTAAATTAATTTTGTTACGTGATTATTACCTGACGTAATCTTTTTGGTAAAATGAACACACAAGCAAGTTTGTATGCAGTTTATGCTGTTCCAAGATTGAAGAAGTGGCAGAGATTTGGGCAAGAAAAACATGTCTATTTCTTCTCACTATGTCTACTATTTGCATCAAATATACTGGAGATTGGTGTGATTGGGTCTGGATATTGACTTGCTTTTTTAGTGGTACTCTGAAATGTTTGAGGTTTAATTTTTTCTAGCTTTATTTCAAAATGTATCACAACCTTTGGCTTGGTAAGGCATCAATACTTAAGATAAACAAAGGAAACCACTGGGTTAAAGTGGGAAAGGAATAATAATAATTTTAGTGGGACATTTGTTATTAAACTGCTCAGGGGGTAACTATGCCAACCAACTTACAGCTTTTACTTTTGGACAAAATTAATGTGACATTCAGTGATGACCATCTATGCAATGAAGATAACAGAGACATAAGTTTTTTATCTTAGAATTTAGAATTTGCACAAATAATTTACCTTCAGAAAATTTGATCATGGAATCTTCTGGTTCTTGGATCAAACCTTCAGTAGTAGAATGAATGGTAAATGTCACATTTCATAACCTGTTTAATTTCCTTGATTGAATTTAGCTTAAATCCAATCCATTTCAATCCTTGGAGGGCATAACTTTAGTATTTGTGTATCCTGAAAATAAAGAACTGATTGAATATGGTCCTTTAAAAGGCTGTATAGTTATTTGACTATACTGATCCTGGAAGGAAACAGTTTGTTATCCTGAAATTCATTATGTAAATAACATTACATATGAGGGTAATTTTCACTGGTACATTTTGCCATTAAAATTTAACCTTCTATTACCCTAGTTAATAGACAGTTGTGGTACTTCTGTCTTGCAGTTTGAGTTAGAGAACTTGGCCATTATTTTATAAAGAGAAGCAGTGCATTTCATTCATGTAATAGTAGGGGAAGGAATGGTGAGAACCCTAAGAGATAGTATAAGCCCAAAAGATTAGACTCAGGGTGTGAGTGCTATTTTATTAGGATATGGGTGCATTTTCCTTATACTCTACCTCACTCAACTCCTTCCCTGAGTGTTAAACAAATGGCTTCTTAGGTCCCAACATCAGAGACAAACACAAAAAGGGAGCCTTTGCCTTGATAGATAGCCTCTTCCCAAAGTTCCTCCAGAAGAGGGGGGGATCAGTTTAAAATGGGGCCTAGCTTGGCATCCGGCCACATCCATTCTATCCTAGTTAGGTGAGCTGGGTCCCAGTCCCAGTGTTGCTGGACTGGCCAGCCAGCATGCTATCTGCTTTCAGCCAGGTCTGGTACTTACACGGGACAGGCAGAGCTGCAAATCAGAGAGAAATAGTACTGTCCTGCCTTTTTATTAAAGATCCATGTTGAAGAAATTGGGAGGCAGTATATAACAACAATTAACAGCACATACTCAGGTTTAAATTCTGGCCATCTGAACTTCATCTGTAAAAGGGGATACGAATGTAATTTCACAGGTTGTCATAAGATACACTACGACAGCACTTACTCAGCACAGTGCCTGGAACACGGTAAGAACCAGTGATGATGATTATTATCCCTAATAAACTCAAGTCTGACTGCTTCCTGGAAGTTTGGAAGTTTTCACATGATGCCACTCACTATCAGTACTACTTGGTTTAATTTTCTTTCCTCTTTCTTCCCTCTCTCTCCCCCCCTCCCTTCCTTCCTCTCTCTCTTTTTCTCCTTCCTTCCTTTCTCCCCCCCCCCCCCACCTTCCCTCTCTCCCTTCCTTCCTTTTTAAAAAAATTCTTTTAGGCTGGAGTTACCCTTTGTAGAAAATAGAAATAAAGAGGTTAGATTCTGTTATGTTTTAACAAAAAATACTCACTTCAAGGAACCTAACTAGAACTGGCAAATGCAGAATCGATTTTTAAACTTAAATCTAGAGATTCCCACTATGCCTGGGAAGCAGCAAGAGGCCTCAGCACCAAAACACTTTCCAGAAAGCTGGAGGAGAGGCCTTGGCCTGACTCACCGTTGCCCTGGCAACAGTAGGGACCAGATTCCTTAATCTGAAGAGCCACTACCACATTGCCTCAGGAAAGGTCCCCACAGACACCTGGCTAGATAAAGCTACCCTAACAGGAGGGACAGAGAAAAGATGGAGGTGTGGCTCTTTCTGCAAAGACAGCCGCCCACAGGTCTCCATGATGGTCTCAGCTCTCCAGACTCCCAAAGGCGGAGTCTAGAGAATTAGGCCACAGAATCTCCACCAGGTTCTAAGTGCGGTCATGCCAGTGGATGGCTTCCCGATCCTTTTGTGTTTCTCCATGAAGGTCAGCACAATGCTTTGCACACATACACTAATAAAAATGGGGGCTGTGTGACAATGAGCATCCCTAAGGTGCCAGGCCCTGGCCCTGCTCCATTTGCTGACCCCCATGAGTGACCAAGCCAGCACAGGCAACCTGCTCCTCTTCGTCTCAACTTCTCCAGTTGGAAAACCATAGGCTGGACACCAAGGCCATTTTTGCCTCTAAAACTTTTATTTTCTTACTACATTCATAATTTTGACAAACATATAGCACAGAGCATGTTCTGCTTGATATGTTGTTTTCCTTCATTTTGTCTAAGAATAAAATGGAATAATTTAAAAGAGGTGCTGGCTTTCCTTTTTTCAATAATCATTCAGGTCCCAGGGAAAGAACTTTGTGGCCAAGCACATGGACTTCAGAATAAAAAAGACAGGTTCAAATCCTGGCTCTACCATTTGATTGCTGTGTGACTTTGGGCCTATTTAATCTCTCTGAACCTCACGCTCCTCGCCTATAAAACAAGTAAAACGATGCATACAGCAGAATTATGTTTACAAGGCAAAGACTTGTAAAGTAAGATGTGCTCCGTAAGTGGCAATTATTCTTTCTGGTACAGAACCCCATGGGGCCAGTGGCAAGTTGCAATTTAGGAGTTTGAAAGTCTGGCGTTCTAATTAAATTAAGGGCACTCTTGGCAAGCACTATGAAAGAGTACCAGATACCCAGGAAGGAGGGTGCTACCCACTGCAAACTCTGGCGTGTGGCTGCAAGGTGAGTTGAACCCCCTCCCCACCACCACCACCAACTATGACACCATGACCCAGTGTAGTTGCTTATGTGATTTGATTTGAACTTCCTCACATGAAAATAATTTTCCGCTTCTGCCTGCTGGGGAAATTTCCTTTTCAGAGATTCATTCTTTTAAAATACACACCAGCCCACCACTTACGTGAACTTCTGTTTTTACGAAATTAAGCTGGCGTTATTAGCTAGAAGCTCATAATGAAATGTTAGCTTCTAGCCAACTTCTATCGAAACTTTAGTAGGTGCCAATGCCTTTGCTATGTATGTGTTCTTTAGTTATTGAAGCCTCAGAACAATGGAACTTTGTTATCCCCCTGAACAGATGCGGAAGTTGGTATTCTGTTAATTTGTGCAAGTTCACACAACTAAATTGAAATCTACATCTGCTTGTCCCCAGAGGCTGTCCACACCTTAGTGACCATTTCTGTAGATGTCGGCCTCAGACCACTATGGAACTTATGCCAGGTGGAAAGTGAGAATCATGATGGTATCAAGGTGTCAGGATGAGGAGAGGGTCGACTGGAGTACAGGGTGCTGAATGCTTAGAAGGAAGAGGCCTGAAGAGGGGGTGAAAGCCCAGGAAAGGGAGATAGGGACACAGAGATCCCCTGACAGCCCAGCTCCACATAGGAAGTACCAGTTTTTGACTATACTGAATCCTTTACACCAGATGCCTAGAAAAAGAAAGCTTGTAAGCACCATTCTTGGTAATGCATAACAAATGAAATTACTCTCTGAGTTTCTACCCTGGATTTCATCCCAAAACATCATGGTCTTTCACTCGAGTCAGAACATTTCCAGCACTCTTTGGTCCTCAAATTCCAGGACTAGTCAAGATTGGGAGCAGCAGTGGCCCTCCACTAAATATTTCCAAAAAATCTCTGCTAACATCTCTTCAAGGCTTCAAATACGCTGGTGTTCGAAAGAGCCATTTCCTCAGCCATCCTTCAACATTGTCATGACCCGTCCGTCCATTGAACACAGCTGGTTCTCCCATGTCTGACTATGATAGGATTCCTTCTCCAGGTTCAGTCTCTTGCCATCTATTTGCATCAATGTTCTCTCCTGCTCAGCAGTCTTCAATGGTTTCTCATAAAAGGTCAATTCAAACTCCAGTCTTGAAGTCTGAGATCCCTCTGCACCCCAGGTCTACTCCACGCCAACCTTGTTGACCCCGTTTTCTCTCCACAAGGTCTCACCCAAATCAATCACTGTTCTCTCATCAATTGGAGCCCACTTTCCACACTTCCACACTTTGGAATACCCCCACCCAAAGGCCTTCCTCATTTTCCTCATCTGTAGAATCCTCCCAGCCCACAGATCCACCTCCACGGAGAAGCTGTTCTGACTTCTCCAGCTCCTGTAGTCGGCAGAGCACTGTGTGCTTGGCACTCTGTTTCCTGTGCATATAAGTCCCTGCTTCTGGATGTGATTCCTCTCCAGCTGGTTCTGGAGACCTGGGTTGAGACTGGCCACTTCTCCAGCTCTTTGTGCCAACCCAGCCTCTGCCCCTCCTCTGGCTGCCTGCCCTGATGTCCTACCATCCTTTTACAAATTTGCAGTGTAAACAGAGAAGTCATATCCTTTCAAGTATCAGCTTTTGGGCATCACTTCCCCTTTCCGTGCTTCAGTTTATGCATCTTTACAAGGAGAGGAGGCTATGGTCCTTTCAGACAATAGTGTAGCATCTCCTCCCTCTTAATTCTCCTGTGTTGTCCCCCTCCCCACTCCCAGACTCACGACTTAAGTCTGCCTACTTCTTGTCTCTCAAGTCAGTCTCTCTGCCTTCAGCAGAAGTCTGGCCTCCCCAGTTCTCATGGAGGAGTGTGGCACGCTGCTAGCCTCCATGAACCAGCCCATATTATCTGAATTCTCTCTGGGTCACTGCCAAACCCAGGAGCAGAATGAGTCATTTGCTCTGCGGGCAATGGAACATGCCTGCATTTTCTCTAGGCCTCGCTGGATGGCAATTGGTAATGAATACCTAGCGAAACCAGGGTGCATTCATGCATGTAACAAATCTAGAGAGAGTAGTTTTGGGGCAACATACAAACAACAACAAAAAGTTCAGAATGGTATTTTCTTTTATGGTTTCCCCTAAGACTGGCACCAGGGGCCTCTGCTCCCCTTTCCCTATGCCTCCCTGCCACCAGCCACACCACCCTCCAGCTATATTTCAAGCTCAGCAGGCTTCTTGGTCCTGAGGGAAGCACCCAGCTTTAGCTGTAGGACCATCTTTCCTAGACCTGTCACTCTTCCTGCCTCCCCCTGAACTCCCACTTGTCTGCCAACATCAGGGCTCCAGGAGCTTCTACACTTCCACAGGCCCATTCACTGTTTCAAGCTCCTTAGCCCTGTCTCTCTTCGATTTTATAATCAGTGGGATCTGTGTCCCCTTCACCATCCAACATAGGGGATAAGCACAAAAAAGGGACTCAAGAGAACTGACACTAGGCATATGATGTCCCTTGGCCACCTTCTCAAACCCTCCCCTTCAAAACCAAACAAAAACGGCAAACAGGAAACACTCATCTTTTAAAAATTACTCTATTATTATCAAATAGAACCACAGTATCCAAAAGGTAATTATAAAGTTCTATCCCCAACTAAGTGCCCCTGCACCGCCCCTCCCAGTGGCAGGCGGCCAAATCACTCCCCCCGTGCTGATTGGTTTCATCCATTTTATTGTCAAGGAAATTAACAGCCCAAAGGGGTTCCCCCAGGTCCAAGCTCTCCCCACCCCTGGAGCCCCGGTAAACACGGCAGCAAGCGACCTGGTCTCAGGACTCCTGTGTCCTTGGG
Organism: Corynorhinus townsendii; assembly: GCA_026230045.1. Taxonomy (NCBI): domain Eukaryota; kingdom Metazoa; phylum Chordata; class Mammalia; order Chiroptera; family Vespertilionidae; genus Corynorhinus; species Corynorhinus townsendii. The sequence goes on from JAPDVU010000004.1 coordinate 138,285,461, forward strand.
AGGAGGGACGAAAGGAGAGGGGGGCTCAACAGCAAAGGGGCTGGGAGCTTCGAGGGGGTGCCCTGCCCGCTGGGTTCAGGCCTCTGGGCAGGCAGGCTGGGCGGTGGCTCATTCGCCTGTATGGGTCCGCAGGTGGTACTTGAGCGACTGCTTGTAGCGGAAGCACTTTGCGCAGTGCGTGCAGGGGTAGGGCCGCTCGCCTGTGTGGGCGCGCTGGTGCTCCAACAGGTGATGCTTCTGTGTGAAGCGCTTGCCACACTCTGCGCAGTGGTAGGGCCGTTCGCCCGTGTGGATGCGCCGGTGCTCCAGCAGGTGGTGCTTGCGGATGAAGCTCTTGCCACACTCTGGACAGGAGTGTGGGCGCTCCCGGGAGTGCACGCGACAGTGGTTGGTGAGCTTGGACTTCTCGCTGAAGCTCTTCTCGCACTCGGGGCACTTGAAGGGCCGCTCGCCCGTGTGAGTCCGCTGGTGGCGCAGCAGGTGAGAAGGGCGGCTGAAGCTCTTGCCGCACAGACTGCAGATGAAGGAGACTTCGTGTTTGCCCGCATGCACACGCTGGTGGATGACCAGGCTGATGTGCAGGCGGAAGCTTTTCTTGCACTCCGGGCATGTATAGGGCCGCTCACCTGTGTGTGTGATCTGGTGCTTGGTCAGGCTCGACTTGTGGCTGAAGCTGCTGTCGCACTCGGGGCACTTGTAGGGCTTGGGACCGCCGCCACTGCCCGAGCTGGGTGACTTGGGGCGTGGCTTGAGCGTGTGCTTGGAAGCGAAGCCTGGCCCACGCTCAGGCGACACGTAGCCTCCACGGACACGATGGATGCGCTGGTGCAGCGTGAGCTGCTGCTTGTGCCGAAAGCTGATCTCGCACTCAGAGCACTGGTAGGGCCCCTCCTTGATGTGGTTGCGCTGGTGGATGATGAGGTTGATCTTCAGCCGGAAGCTCTTGCCACACTCCATGCAGGTGAAGGGCCGCTCTCCACGCCGGTTCCGCTGTTGCTGGCTTGAGGAGCTCCGATTGTCGCTCATGTGCCGGTCGCCGTGGGACACGGGCGCCAGCCTCTTCACGGGGTTTCCTAGCTGCAGGGGTGGGGGGCTCTCCTCGCCCTCAGGGGACAGCTCCCCTGGCAGCGGGGTCTGGTACATGCTGGCGCTGTATCTCCCGGACAGCTCCCCGAGGTCCTGCAAGTGCTGCGGCAGCTCGTCGTCCTCCTCCTCCTCCTCTTCCTCCTCCTGTTCCTCGGTTTTGATCACGATCCCCTCTGCTCCAGACACAGGGAGGGGGAGACAGCAAGACATTAGCTGCTGCCTAGCACTGGTAACGCAAATCTAGGTAAGCATCATTCCATCCTCACCAACAAGCATGGCACAAATATTGTCGCCCTAATTCCTTCCTTTGGGACAAGACTTTCCAATGCCCGCCACCTGATCCCCACAGCCACAGGGCTGGATAATTAACCAATATACCCATTTGGTTCATGAACCAGCCCGGAACTTTACGTAGGGCAAGCAGGGAAGATTGAGTTGCTGGTGCCCATTTCCCACATTGCTAGTAATCAGCAGGAAAGAACACCACTATGTGAGTCCTGTTGAGGGGGCCCCCAGATCCAGGTGCTGAGGTTAGCATACATGTGAACCTACCAGTTAGTTATTCAAGCCCATAAACTAATTTTCCATTTAAGCTACTTAAGGGTTGGGTTTCTTCCCCTGTAACTGAAGGGTCTTGAGTCATTAAGTTGTCACCGGGTCTCCTTTACCTGAACTCAGCTCAGCCCCACTGGCTACATCTTTTCTGACTCAACTGGAGGTTGCTCCTCAGGTGCCTTTACTTACCCCCCCCCACCCATTCCCATGTCTCCAAATCGTGCCCATCAATTAACACCCAGCTCCAATCCTCTATTCTCCCTAAAACCTTCCCTGATCATCCCAACCTGCAGCCCTCAGCATGTGCTGGTGCATCTCCCCAGGACCGAGAACTTGGCCTTCCCCTGCAGCATCTCACCTGCACAGGTGGGTGGGTGACTCACCTGCACAGTCAGTCTCTACCAACCCTGAAAGTGGGGTAGGGGGTTTTCTCTGCCTTTCCCACAAGCCCTGGTATGAGTGCCACAAACACTCCCACTAATGGATGCCCCCCCCCCTCCACCCCATCTGGTCCTTTAGGACCTAAATAAGGCTGTGTTCCTGTGGCCCACGAGAATGTAAGTCTTAGAGAAAAGGAGTGGCCTCCCACGCCTGTTTGAGTTTTCTCAAGTGCCTTGTACTTATTTGGTACTCCCTTAACACGGTTAATGGGGGATTCTATTTTTAGTTACACTGACCAACTTTGTGTGACCTGAGAAAGTCACTCACTTTTCTAATCCCACCTGTGAGATGGAAGATGCAATAACAGTCTGCATTTATGGAATTCTTAAAAGCAAACAGAGAACTTTTTCAAAGCACTTCATACCTATTCTCTCTTTCCATATTCACAGTATCTTATCTCCATTTCACAGACATGGGGCATCCAAGACTGTAGATATCAAGTTGTGTTCCCAAGTAAAGTATATAAAGTCAGAACTTCCAGAGCTTGCAGTTTGGGACCCACCTACTCAATCCCCTCAACTGACAGAGACACTGAAGCTGGCAGTGTCTGACTGGCAAGGTCTTGTAAGTTTATTAGTGACTGCTAGGCCACAGCACTTTCTACTACTCCTCTGAAGCCAAAAAAAATGCAGTGTAATAGTCAGAACACAGATGTGCTGAGCTCCATAAGACAACACTGCCTCAGTACTGTCAGGATTCTTGACAGGAAGTGACCTAGAAGGTCCTAGGAACACAATGCTTTAAAGACAGGGAAGGAGGAAGCAGCTTTCGAGGTTGGTAACTAGTTGCCCTGGTAGAGAGGCTCCCGCCACTGCCGCTGCACTCCCCAGCCATGAGCCCAGGTTCTGGTTGAGCGATACTCCCCCTGTGGGAGTGTACTGACCATCAGGGGGCAGCTCCTGCATTGAGCGTCTGCCCCCTGGTGGTCAGTGTTTGTCATAGCGACCAGTCCTTCCATGGATTGGTCGATAAGCATATTAGCCTTTTATGGGGAGCACCACTAAGCCAGAAGCCAGGCTCACGGGTGGCAAGCGCAGCAGCAGTGGCGGGAGCCTCTCCCGCCTCTGCAGCAGCTCTAAGCCAGCAGTCGGACATAACCCAATGGCTTCTGGACTGAGAGAGGGTGCAGGCCAGGCGGAGGTATCCCCCGAGTGCACGAATTTTGTGCACTGGGCCTCTAGTATAGGATAAGGACCTAGCCCTGGCTGGTGTGGCTCAGTTGGTTGGAACATTCTCTTATACACCAAAAGATTGCAGATTTGATTCCTGGTCAGGGCACATACCTAGGTAGCTGGTTTGATCTCTAATTGGGGCATGTATGGGAGGCAACCAATCGATTTTTCTCTTTCACATTGATGTTGCTCTCTTTTTCTCTCCTTCCCCCTTCTTCTCTCTACAATTAAAAAATATATATACATATATCCTTGGGTGAGGATAATAAAAAATGTTTAAAAAATAAAAATAAGGAACTAGATCCACATTTTTTTTAACCAAGGATGTCCACATTTTCTTAGGTGCAAAAAGGCCAACTGCAAGGGAATCATCTACAGATAAAATGAAAACACTTTTAAAATTCAACATAATACTTTAAAAAACCTAACTAAAAAGCCCTGGCCATGTAGCTCAGTTGGTTAGTGTCGTCCGATATGCCAAGGTTGTGGGTTTGATCTCAGGTACATATGAGAAGCAACCAATGAATGCATGAATAGGGGAACAACAAATAATGTTTCTCACTCTCTCAACTCAATAAATAAAAATTGGAAAATAAATAAATAGAAAATGGATGTGGACATATTTCTAAATATAAAGAATATGTAAATTGCTATGATGGTTGACTTTCACACATAATCAAATTATCCAAACCCAAGTGAATTCTACCAAAAATTCAAGGAACATACTTAGTTACTATCTTATACATTACTTTCAGAACATAGAGAAAAGAGCAAAAGCTTTCCAGATCATTTGTTCAGTCTACTACAATATTGTTTCCAATACTGATGAGGATGATTCAAGAAAACTTCAGGTTCATTTTATTTATGAATGTAGTTATAAAGCTTCTGTATAAAATAGCTAACTAGGTCTAGTAATGTGTTTAAGAAAGAAACCATCATGATCAGGTAAGGCTTCTTCTTAGGAATGCATGGATGGTTGGTTCAGCATCAGAAAATGACCACAAAAGATGTCCTGGGATGAGGCTGTGCAAGCCCATTTCTCTACTGTTCTCCTTGGACTCATAAGTTTGCAGAATGATGACCCTGAAATTTTATAATTAAACAAAAATGATGCCTAGATTCTACTACAAGAAGCACAGTCAGTTGTTTTAAAACACGTGCTCTTGCCCAGCCAGTGTAGCTCAGTGGTTGAGCGTCTACCTACGAACCAGGAGTTCTCAGTTCAATTCCCATTTAGGGTACATGCTCAGGTTGCAGGCTTGACCTCCTGTAGGGGGCGTGCAGGAGGCAGCCAATCAATGATGATTCTCTCTCTCCCTTCCTCTCTGAAATAAAATATCCTATATAATAAAAGACAAATATGCAAATTGACGAAACGGCAGAACAACCAGTTGCTACGACGTGCACTGACCACCAGGGGGAGATGCTCAATGCAGGAGCTGCCCTCTGGAGTCTGCCCCCAGAGCCAGAGGCCGGGCTCACAGCTAGTGAGCACAGCGGCGGTGGTGGGAGCCTCTCTCGCCTCTGCAGCAGTTGGACATCCCCCCAGGGCTCCCGGATTGTGAGAGGGTGCAGGCTGGGCTGAGGTACCCCCCGCCCCTGAGTGCACGAATTTCATAGGTGGACATCCCCCCAGGGCTCCTGGACTGCAAGAGGGTGCAGGCCGGGCTGAGGGACACCCCCCCACTGTGCATGAATTCTGTGCACCAGGCCTCTAGTCTATATATATAAAACCCTAAGTGACCGAACGACCAAACCACCAATCGACCGATCGCTATGATATGCACTGACCACCAGGGGGCAGACACTCAATGTAGGAGCTGCCCCCTGGTGGTCAGTGTGCTCCCACAGTGGGAGCGCCACTCAGCTGACCAACGGGCGCCAGACGCCAGGCTCACGCCTGACAAGCACAGCTGCTGCAGCGCGAGCCTCTCCCATCTCCGTGGCAGGGCTACTGGCGGCAGCATGCGCAGCGGGGCCAGGATGAGCGGGAGCAGCTCCTCCCCAGCTGCCTGACTCTTCACGCACTACTACATCCCTGGGGGGATGTCAGACTGCCAGTTTCAGCCTGATCCTCACAGGCCAGGCCTCCTGTAGGGATAGGGCTGAAACTGACAGTCTGACATCCCCTGAGGGGTCCCAGACTGTGAGAGGGCGCAGGCCAGGCTGGGGGCATCAATCCGTGCACTGGGCCTGTAGTATGTATATAAAATGTGCTCTGGCCCTAGCCAGTTTGGTTCAGTGTTTAGTGTCGGTCCTTGGACTGAAGGGTCCTGGACACGTGCAGAAGGCAGCCAATTGACATGTCTCTCTCACATCAGTATTTCTTTCTCTTCCCCTTCCTTACACTCTCTCTAAAAATCAATGAAAAAAAGATCTTGAGGTAAGGATTAACAAAACAAAACAAAAAAAGTGCTCTCCAAGGGTTGAAATTTTCAAGTCAGGTGAGAGATCTAGTGTGACATAAGAACAATCAAGGACATGTCAGCACAGGGAAGTTTTAGCTTTGCCACTATCTTGGGCAATTCATTTGACCTTCTCCTGCTTGTAGAAGGAGGGATCCTGCCTGACCTAGTATTTGGCTTTAACACCTCTTCCCTAGCATCAGAGACAGATGCTCATAAACCCTGAGGCAGGAAGCTTGTACCTGATGTTGTGCTTGGTTTCTGTCACACCTGTTGAACCATCAGTGTCCCTGCCCCGACTGACCTGTACAGTTTCTCTGCTGCACCAGCATCTGCTTGAGCTCGCTGAACTCGCCGGAGCCTTCTGTGGACTCCTCCAACATGTTTTCCTGCTCCTGCATGTCCAGATCTGGCTGCTCTCCACACGGGTCACCCAGCTCCGAGTCCTGGAAGCCATGTTCTTCCACCTGTCCCATCAGGGGCTCCGGCGTCTCCAAGCTCTCTGAGCCCTCGTCGTTGGTCTGCACCTCAATCTTAATCACGATGCCATCATGGGCTGAGAGAAGGTGGTGTAGTGGGGAAGGAGGACAGAAGAACCCAGAACACATTCATTCTACCTGCCCTAGAATTTACATTTCAAAAACTCGTATATTTCCTGAAGAAATGTAATACTAAGTTGGCATTGCTTAGACATAGAATTTTCTGGACACATTGCCTATAAGTCTGAAGGCTAATTTCAAATGTCATTACCTACACAGGCATCATTTTACATAAAGGGGATTATGGCATACTTTTTTGTCCTTCAGTATTTTTTTCCTTTAAATTTGCTTTCCTCTTCCCCTCATTTCCCATTTCATAGTTATGACCTTCCCAGGTAACTCTGTAACTAACCTAGTACCTTTCTCTACAGGTAGGCTAATGCATTCCTTTTGAACATTGCACACACACTATCATGAGAATGATACTGTAATGTCTTCAACTAGTCCCTTACTGAAGAACATTCACTTTTTCTTCCCAGTTTTTTGCCATGATGAACCATTCTGCAATAAACATTTGTTTATTTATATCTCTAACTACAAAATTGCAGTTTTATTTCTATGAGAGTCCCAGGAGTGTAATCAAAGTCACGAGGTGTATTTTTAATTCTAATGAATGTCATCAGACTGCTTTTCAACAAGGCTGTGACAATTCAGATTTCTACCAGCCCAGCAAGAGAACATAATTTCCCCATATCCCTGCCAGCAACAGACACCATGTACTTTTAACTTTCCTCAGATGGGTATAAAGTGGTAACTTTTGATACTTTAACTCCATGTCCCTAAGTTTATCTAAATATAATTTCTTTATTAGCCTTTTAGATTTGATTCTATGCCAATCGTGTTCTGCTCAATTTTTAAGAGTCCTTTGATTTCTGTGTTAAAGATAACCCATTTGCTCTTACCAACATTTCAAATACTTCCTCTAAATCTATAATTTGTCTGCTGACTCTGTTGCCTTCTACCACACATATTCCTTAAAGTTTTCATATTGTTGAATGTGTTCCTCTTTCTCTTTATGGCTCCTGAGTTTTTTGCATTAGTTAAGAGGGTCTGTCCCATCCTAGATGGTTCATCTGGTCTCCTAGATTTTGTTTTAAATTATTTTTGTTAGTTTTCCAGTTTCTTTCTTTTTTTAAATATAGTTTTATTGATTTCAGAAAGGAAGGGAGAGGGAGAGAGAGAAACATCAATGATGAGAGAGAATCGATTGGCTGCCTCCTGCACACCCCCCACTGGGGATCAAGCCCGCAATCTGGAAATCAATCAGGGCGTGTGCCCTGACCAGGAATCGAACTGTGACCTCTTGGTTCATAGGTCGATGCTCAACCAGTGAGCCACGCTGCCCGGGCTGGTCTCCTAGATTTTATTCCAAGGTTTCTGTTGTTTAATTATGTACACTTAAGTCTTTACTGCACCTGAAATTTATTTTTTGTTTTGTGTATGGTGTGAGGTAGAGGTTCCACTTTATTTTCTTCCCTCTGAGTTGTGCCAACATAAACCCCCTTACAGGCTGAACATCACTTTGTTAATTAAGGAAATTATAAATGTATAATGCATAAACATATCTGTTCTTTCATTGAATGCTTACTCAACAGATATTTATTGAGCACAAACTATGCAGTGTTCTAGTGACTTGGGATACACTGGTGAACAAAGCAGAGCTCCCTGCATCATATATCCTACATAAAGCAATAAAAATAACCAATAAGTTCTATGGTATGTTAGAAGGTGGTAAGTACTGTGGAAAAAAGAGGAGAAATTATGCCACAGGCCGTCTGGCTCAGTGGATAGAGCATCGCCTGCGGATGGAAAGGTCCCAGGTTCAATTCCAGTCAAGGGCACATACCTCGGTTGCAGGCTCCTCCCAGGCCCAAGCCCAGGCCCTGGTGGGGACTTGTACAGGAGGCAACCAATTGATGTGTTTCTCTCACATCGATATTTCTCTCTCTCTTTCCTTCTCTCTTCCACTCTCTCTAAAAATCAATAAAAAAAGATCCTCTGGTGAGAGGGAGGGGGGGAGGGGTGGAGGGAGGAAGGAAGCCAGAAAACCAGTGGACAAGGCTGACCTCCCCGAAGCCTCCTCTTTATTCTTCTGCCAAATGCTCTCATTACTCCCAGGTCAAGTGGACCACATCACTGAGAAAGCGGAACAACCAAGTATGCTAGTAACCATACCTGATGACCTTAAACTGGGTTCCTTCTGATGTTTGGAAATCCTTTAAGAAACCTCTGATTGACCAACTAAGCCCATTTGGGAGTAGACAGAGTATAAAGCAGCTCTAATATTCCCAGGTTGCATGCCGTCCCCCAGCCTTAAATGTAGACTGTGGCTTCTTTCCTTAAGAACTGAGTTTCCAAAGATCTCTTCTCACTGTCCAAAGTCATCAGTGTCCTATTCTCTATCCAAACTTACCTCTTAGACTTACCCCTGATCTAGCTCAAGGTCACCATCTCGAACCACCCCCCCCCCCCCCCCAATCTCAGATAAAGCAGGGTCTCTCCTTTCTCCTAAGTCCTCTGCTTGCTTCCTTAGTTCTGCCCATGTTTCCCCCTGGAACTGTGTGTGCTGCATGAGCTGTGTCCCTTTCTTCTCTGTCCTCAATCCTCCTCTCTGCAGTAAATCCAGCATGACTCCAGCATTAGAAAAAGATCTTCCTGGCAAACTCCTTAAAATATTTTTGCTGCTAGCCTCCTCCCTAAATGTTTTTAAAACTATGTATCCTCTGCATCTTTTTGAATAAACACATGAAATGCTTCAGTAACTGCAAAAGATGTGATTTCTGGAGTATTGTAAATATTGATATTTTAAAATAAACTCTTCCATCACCCTTTAATGTCATCAATGGAATATAAGGATCTCAGCAATTTAAAACCCACCATTCTTCACTTAAAAAACACACCAACAAGTTCTTCTTTGATAGTTGAAATTTTTATGTATCATTCCTTTCCATCTTGAACTTCTATTTCCATTCCCACTTTGCCCAGAGAATTTTATCCTAATAGAAAACATTTTCATGCTTAGAAGCCTTTTACTGATCAACTCATCTACCACTCTACCACAAAAATGTGTATGTAAATTGAAAGATTAATTTTGCTTTTATTCCTAATAACCACAGGGTTCTAAGTGTTCATTTCCCCCCTCCCTGGCCTAAGTTACCTTTACTTATTACAACTGTAGGAAGATAAACAATTATTCAAGATAGAAAACAAAACAAAACAAAAAAACTGGTTGGAAAAGTATCTTACAAGGATGGATAGGGATTTTTTTCTCCAATTAATTAATTAATCTGAGAATGAATATTCTCATTGTTTGAATGAGACCGAGTTCAGAATCCAAGCTATTTCTATTTTTCATTTCTATATATAAAAGCTCTGGGAAAGATCATTTAGTTAGATACGTAGATGGGCTGGCAGGATCTTTGTTAGGGAATCATCACTCTCTTCTTTGAATTTCTGAATTATAATTCTATGAAAGCACCTGGTGAACATATCTAAAATTGTTTTTAATGAGCTATTTATTAGCTGACAACTTAATTAGTTTCTCTCTCAATTTTGTTAAAAGCAAAGTACTGGAAATGCTCTCACTTCCAAGAGAATTGCCACCTAGGCCCCAAAGCATGAACTAGTCATGTACCCCAACATTTAGGATTGTTTCTTTGTTTTGTGACCCAGAGGGCTTTTTATACTTAAGTGAAATGCTCCATAATAAGGTAGAGATGGGTAGAAGGTACCTGTGTTTTTTTTTAATTGCGGGGGATACAGTAGACAAGGACCAGCATTTTAGGGGTTGCCTGTGCTGTGCACTCTAGCTGATGGGTTTTATGAATGAGAACAGATGGACTAAAGACCCAGAAATTGAACCTTCAATCCCATCTGTTATGTCTCTTTTGGACCTTGTACCATCAGGGCATGGGTATCCCAGCTTGAAGATCACTGCCTTCCAACACCTGCCCCTACTTCAAGATCCTACTCCAATGTTTCCTACTCTACCAAACCTCTCACAGCTGTGCTCTTCTCTCAACTCCTAGTACTCTTCTATTTCTCAGTATGATCTTTAATTCTTTTCCTCTCAAAACATGTATTTACACATTTTCACCCCCTCCCATTTGTTAGGTAGTAGAGAAGCCAGTTGTTTCTCCCCCAAAAGGTCTCCCACCCAAACAACTTTTAAAAGAGTACTGATAACCAACTTGCAATTATAAGTAGTAATTTGTTCTCCTATTGAAAAAATGAACTGAAGACACATACATTGTGGGAATATAGTTTATCCAAAGGTAGTTTTTCAGAAAGTTTTAAAGCCTGGCTGGTGTTGCTCAGTGGTTGAGCGTTGATCTATGAATGAGGAGGTCACAGTTCGATTCCCAGTCAGAGCATATGCCTGGATTGTGGGCTTGATTCCCTGTAGGGGCGTGCAAGAGGCAGCCAATCAATGATTCTCCCTCACCATTGATGATTCTCTCTCTCCTCCTTCTCTCTGAAATCAATACAAATACATTAATAAATAAATAAATACATAAACAAATAGATTAGAGACAACTGGCTTCCTAGAAGAAAAAAGATTCATATATTTCATATCAAAATTAATTACTAATGAATCCAAAATTTAAACCTAAATAATAAAATCTACTGGTATTAGAAAAAAGCACAGCCCTTTCTCTCTTCCCCTACTTCTTTCTTTTTTTCTTCCTTTTTTTTTTTTTTACTTTGAGCTGAGGAACCAGCTATTCCTAGACATCAGGGACCTCAGTTATCCCTTCTGGAAGCTGTCTAGTCAGTCATCCAAACATATTTGATGTACCCAGCCCATATTAACTATAATTTTTTGGAAACCATTTTTGTAGTTTTGCCTTGATATTGTTTGGCTATAGGAAACATTTAATTTATGATTTCTCTGTAATCATGTTTCTTCATAAGAACTTTCATGAGATGGGAAAAATCTGATAAATTGTTTTCAAATGCATTAAATGTTTGTGAACACTAAATTTAATAATTAATGAATCTGGTATATGGTTCAAATTGTAAACATTTAATTAAACAGTAATTTATGGTTTGCAACTTTATTTATTTTTGTTTTCTGGAACAAAATATATTTTATTCCATGTTTCAAATATCTTTATAGAATTTGAAAAGCACATAGGTGCAAGGCCTGTGATCGTAATGTTTACTGAATAAAATGGGCCAAGTAAGTATTTCTACATTTGATACAAAACCCAGACACCATAAAGAAAATTACTGGTAAATCTAAATACATAGAAACTTAAAACTGATAAATTTGAACACATAAAAATGTAAGACAACTATACTACACACAAATACTATACAAAGTTAAAGCATAAACTTGGGAGCATGTTCAAATACATAAAACAGAGAAGAGCTGCCCTGGCTGGTGTGGCTCAGTTAATTGAATGTCATCCCAAGCACTGAGAGGTTGCTGGCTCCATTCCAGATCATGGCACATGCCCAGGTTGCAGGCTCCATCCCCAATAGGGGCTGTGTAGGAGGCAACTGATGGATGTTTCTCTCTCTCATCAACATTTCTCTCCCCCCACTTCCTCTCTCTAAAATCAATAAAAACATATTTTTAAAAAGCGTAGAGCTACTATCTTTAATATTTAAGAAGCTTTTACAAATCAATAATAAAAAAATCAATAGTTCAAAAGAACAATGAGCAAAAGGCAATTCATAAAGTAAGACATACTAGTGGTTAATAAATGTCTAAAAATACACTCAACTTCATTTTTACAGAATTGGAATCAAAACATCAAAACACTGTCCTTTCTACTCATCACTTTAGTAAATAATAAAAGAACAAATAATACCTACTATTGCCAAGGATGTGGGTAGTTTCATGCATAGATGAAGGTCTATAAATCTGAACAATTTTTTGAAGGGCATTTGCTAATATCTATTAATTTTTAAATGGGTATAGCCTTTGACCCAAAAAATATACTTCTAAATAAGTTTCAGACAAGTGCACAAAATCTATAATAATAAAAGTATAATATGCTAATTAGACTGGATGTCCTTTCAGACGTCCTTCCTTCCAGACAAAGCCGCTGCCATGGCAGGCGGGTGCCGTGGCCAAGGCCCTTGCATGAATTTTGTGCATCAGGCTTCTAGTATATTTATAAAGGACATTTAATAAAGCACTGAAACTTGTAACCACTCTAAGTGTACAAGGATGGAAGTTTATTTAAATAAACTAGAGGCCCGGTGCACGAAATTCGTGCACAGGGGGCTGGGGGTATCCCTCAGCCCAGCCTGCGCCCTCTCCAATCTGGGACTCCTCGAGGCAGTCAGACATCCCTCTCACAATCCAGGACTGCTGGCTCCCAACTGCTCGCCTGCTTGCCTTCCTGATTGCCCTTAACCGCTTCTGACTGCCAGCCTGATCACCCCCTAACCACTCCTCTGCCAGCCTGATTGATGCCTATCTGCTCCCCTGCCAGCCTGTTTGCCCCTAACTGCCTTCCCCTGCAGGCCCACTCACCCCCAACTTCCCTCCTCTGCCGGCCAGGTCACCCCTAACTGCCCTCCCCAGCAGGATTGATTGCCCCCAACTGCCCTCCCTTGCAGGCCTGATCCCTCCAAACTGCCCTCCCCTGCTGGCCTGATTGCCCACAACTGCCCTCCCCTGCTGGCCATCTTGTGTCCACATGGGGACAGGATCTTTGACCACATGGGGGCAGCCATCTTGTGTGTTGGAGTGATGGTCAATCTGCATATTACTCTTTTATTAGATAGGATAGAGGCCTGGTGCATGGGTGGGGGCCAGCTGGTTTGCCCTGAAGGGTGTCCTGGATCAGGGTAGGGGTTCCCTTGGGGCGTGGGGCGGCCTGGGCAAGGGGCCTGTGGTGGTTTGCAGGCCGGCCATGCCCCCTGGCGACCCAAGCAGAGGCCCTGGGATCTGGGATTTATTTATCTTCTACAATTGAAACGTTGTAGCCTGGAGTGGAGCCAAGCCTTCTGCTCACTCCATGGCAGCAGCCATTTCTGTTGGGATTTATGTATCTTCTATAATTTAAACTTTGTAGCCTTCAGCTGAGGCCAAAGCAGGCCAGGGCTGCAGAAGCTTGGCTTCCTCCATAGCCAGGGGCAACCCTAGCCTCCTGTTCTCTCCAGCTCGGTGCCATTTCTGTTGGAATTTATTTATCTTCTATAATTGAAACTTTGTAGCATTGAGTGGAGGCCTGGGCTGGCAAGGGCAGGCGGAAAGCTTGGCTTCCTCCATTGCCAGGGAAACCCAAACCTCCTTCCTGCTCTCTGTGGCTGCAGCCATCTTGGTTGGGTTTATTTGCATATTCCCTCCTGATTGGCTGGTGGGCGTGGCTGGTGGGTATAGTGGAGATATGGTCTATTTGCATATTACTCTTTTATTAGATAGGATTATGAAAGCAATGCACAGAATGCTCTAGTCTGCTATTTTAAAATAACAAGATAGATTTATATGTTCTGACATGTAAAGATGTCAAAGATATAGTATTGAAACAACAAGCTGCCAAACAATATTATACTTCTGTGCCCATTTGGATATTTTTTACAATGGGTATGTAATTATGTATCACTTATAAAATTAAGGCTCTGTGTGTGTGTGTGTTTATGTGTGTGTGTTACTATCCTATATAATAAAGAACTAATATGCAAATGGTCATCACGTCCTCACGCCATCATGGCTCAGACACTCAACACTGGGGGGAGAGGAATGGGGATCAGCCAGGCACAAATGAGCTTGCGAGAGGGGAATGGGGACCAGCCAGGCTGCAGCCTGGGAGAGGGACAAGCCACCTGCCCTGAGGTCCTGGGCACCAGCGGCTGTGGCTGCAGCCTGGGCAAAGCTGCCCACCCACGGTCCCCTGCGGCTGCAGCTGGCCCGGGCGAAGCCAGCCCGGGTCCCAGGTCCTGCAACTGGCCAGAGGAGGGAATCCTGGGTCCCGGGTGCAGGGTAAGGCAGAGGCGGTTAGGGGTGATCATTCCAGCAGGGGAGCAGTTAGGGGAGATCAGGTAGTAGGGGAGCAGTTAGGGGCAATCAGACAGGCAGGCAGAGGTGGTTAGGGGCGATCAGGTAAGCAGGCAGGCAAGCGGTTAGGAGCCAGTGGTCCCAGATTGGTAGAGGCAGTCAGACATCCCCCGAGGGGTTCCGATTGGAGAGGGTCCAGGCTGGGCTGAGGGACCCCCCCTCACAAATTTCATGCACCAGGTCTCTAGTTTGCACATATATTCGATGGAATAAACTGTTGACTTGTGGGAGAATTATGTGGGACTTTCACTCTCTAAATTTTCTTTCCTAGTGTTTTTTTTTTAAATATGGAATGCTTCATGAATTTTCATTTCATCCTTGAGCAAGGGACATGCTAATCATCTCTGTATCATTCCAATTTTAGTATATGTGCTGCCCAAGTGAGCACTGTTATTTTTTTCTTTTTGATGAAACTTTGTTTCACCTCCTCTACCAGCTCTAAGCAAAGAAATGACAGTTCACACTGGCTCTCCAACCTTCTCATGGCTGCACTTCCTATTAGACTTTAAATTTTTTGGTATATTAGCTTTTTAAATCTTTTAAAAAAGTTATACATGTATACAGGTCAGAAGATTGAACAGTTCTTCAAAACTTGTTCTTAGAAAGCTCTCCTTGCTCTGGCCAGTGTGGTTCAGTTGGTTGGAGTGTGGTACCACACACAGAATGGCCATGGGTTTGAGTCCCAGTCAGGGCACATACCCAGATTTCAGGGTCGGTCAGGGTGCCTATGGGAGGCATCCGATTGACGTCTCTCTTTCTCTCTCTCCCCACCCACTTTCTCTCTAAAATAAATAAACACATATCCTCAGGTAAGGATTAAAATAAATAAATAAGCTTTCCTCCACCCTAAGTCCTTATAACCAGCTCCCCAGAGACAATCCCTTTCAATTCTTCTAGCTGATGTTTTGTCACATACTTTTATAACTCTCAGTGACATACTTAGGTTGCTACTCCTTGAATTTTCAATTTTATTAGGAAAGAGTGTTGAATTTTGTCAAATGCCTTTTCTGAATCAATTGATATGATTATGTGATTTTTGTCTCTTAATTTACTTATGTGATGTATCATGTTTGTTGATTTGCTGATATTGTATCAGCCTTGCATCCCTGAAATAAATTCCACTTGGTCATGGTGTATGATCTTTCTAATGTAATGCTGGATCTGATTTGCTAGAATTTTATTGAGGATCTTAGATTTTTCAATTTTAAGTGTAATCTATTGATTTCCAAGAGCTGTAGGTAAGGACCGTCTCTTCCCCATCCAGCCATATTCTTCCAAGTCCCTGATCCTTCCAGTTTAGCTTGTATTTCTGATTGGATCAACACAGTCTACTATAAGCACTGTTCAATATCCTTTTTGCTTTTCCCTGGAGCTAATAATATATATATATATATATTTTTTTTCTGCTTGGCTTACTATTATCATGAACTTTCCCCCCAAACCTGCTCGATAACTCTCTTCTCAAACAATGCAAAAATAAATAAATAAATGGGTATTTCTCAATTTCAGTTACTTGAAGAAAAAACTTCTGAAACCTCCCGATGTGCTCCAGTCTGGCCTGGTTGCTTCCAGGTGCACAGCTGTCTTTTAGGGTTTCCACAGCACCTAGGATTCCCTTCATCTCTCTTATATTGGAGCTCCTAAGCCTTTCTGGGTTTACTTCCCCATTTTGAGAATGGAGGCATAGGAGACCGTGACCACCTCAAAATGTCTCAATTTCACTCTCATAATAAATTAGAACAGTCTAGCTAAATATCATATTCTAGAACGGTTGGGTGCTATTTTCCAATTTTAAAATTTAAAGGAATTAAAGACATTGCTTTACTGTCCTGTAGCTTCCAATACTGCTTAAAAGTCCAGAGCCAGCCCTAACCGGTTTGGCTCAGTGGATAAAGCATTGGCCTGTGGACTGAAAGGTCCCAGGTTCGATTCCGGTCAAGGGCATGTACCTTGATTGCGGGCACATCCCCAGTAGGAGGTGTGCAGGAGGCAGCTAATCGATGTTTCTCTCTCATCTATGTTTCTAACTCTCTATTCCTCTCCCTTCCTCTCTGTAAAAAATCAATAAAATATATTTTAAAAAAATAAAAAAGTCCAGAGCCATTCTATCTTGTTCCTTTGTGTGAACCCGTTTTTTCTCTCCACAAACTTGCAGGGCCTCCTTTATCCTCAGTGGCTGTGAAATTTCTTGCTGCAGTGTCTAAGGTATGGGTCTATTTCCATCCATTGTTCTGGACAGTTGGTGAGCACTTCTTCAATTTGGAAAACCATGTCTTTCAATGCTGGTAATTTTTCTTTCTTTTTTTGTTTAAAATTTATTTTTTATTATTTTTATTTTTCAATTATAGTTGACACAGTTTCAGTTGTAGCTGGAAATTTTTGTTGATTTATTTTGTTGCTAATTCCCTTCTTTCTGGTTCTGCTATTCTTTTTTTCTGGTATTCCCAATATCTGGAAATTGGACTTTCATCCTTTCATTTTCTTATTCTTGCCCTATTTTCTTTTTTTGCCTTTTTGCTTTATTTCCTGAGATGTGCACTCAACATTATATACCAACACTGTTAATGAGCTTTTGATTTGTGTGTGTATACACACGCGCGCGCGCACACACACACACACACACACACACACACTTGTTATTGATCCTTACCTGAGGATATTTTTCCATTCATTTTTAGAGAGAGTGGAAGGGAGGGGGAGAGAAACACTGATGTGTGAGAGAGACTCATAGATTGGTTGCCTCCTGCATGTGGCCCCTCAAGCCTGCAATTGAGGTACATGCCCTTGACCAGAATCGAATCCTGGACCCTTCACTCTGCAGGTCGACGCTCTACTCACTGAGCCAAACTGACTAGGGCTGTTATATTTTTAATTTTGAATAGCTCCTTCCTATTCTTTTTTTTAAAAAATAAGCATTCTACTTTTGTGTCATAGATGCATTCACTTTAACTCTCTTAGGATTATATATGTCTGTATGTACTTAAACACTCTTTTTTCCCCTCTCTGCGTGGTTTCTGTTGTCTCAATTTATTTTTTCTGGCTTTTTCCCCTTTGGTCTCTGTATATGAGAGGCTTTTCTCTAGTGTCTTGTGGTTCTCAGCTGTCCATTTCTATTAAAGTGGAACACTCAGAAGGGAAATGAAAGTTCGGTGCATGCAGGTAGCATTCACCTCCTAGTAGTAGGATGATTTCTTTGGGTCATTTCAATGGGAAATTTCTTGGATGGTCCCAAAAGTCTCTCTATAAAACTCTTCCAATATCCCACCCTGAGGATATTGGAAGGAGCCTTATTTTGGGAGAGAAGTTAGAGAAGAAGGATGGTCATCTCAACATCTGGATGTCAACTCTTACTTATTCCCTTATTTTCAACATGGGAAATTGTGCCTGGTGCTCATGTTGAGACCTTCTTGTTCATCCTCTCAGAGAATTAGTTTTGTTCTTCTACGAGTGCTGGGAGAGGCAGAGAACAGAATTTTGGGGAAGCAATGAAGGGGTAGTGCCTTAAAGTCCTCTTTAAAAGCTGTTTCACATTGCCCAGCCAGCGAGCATTGACCTATGAACCAGGAAGTCATGGTTCAATTTCCAGTCAGGGCACATGTGCAGGAGGCAGCTGATCAATGATTCTCTCTCATCATTGATGTTTCTGTCTCTCTCCCTCTCACTTCCTCTCTGAAATCAATAAAAATATAAAACATAAAAAAGAAATAAAAGCTGTTTCATGCTGGAGGCTAATTCTAGCAGGTCATAAATACAAGAAGTTCATCAACCTTTTGATGAACTTCTTGCATTTATGACCGCCTCCAGCAGTTTCACAAATCCTATTTTTGCCTGACCTTTACCCCATCTCCAAAGATACCTGAAGTCTCTGGTACTAATTCCTGAGTCCTGATTGTGGTGGGGTTGAGTGCAAATCGGTTTTTGCTCAGCTTTCCCCCGTACCAATTTTGGATGCAGCTTTCTAAATCAGTCATCATCTAGCCATTTGCTTTCAAGCTTCCAAAATCTAGTTGCTGCTGTCTCCTTGTCCATTCGTTTGAAAGTCCCTTCACTCTTGTTTTAGTAGGATTTGGGGGAAGGTGGGGTAAACACATGTTCAATCTGCCACTGTTAAATCCGTCATTCTTCATGCGTTGGTGTTTTTTTTAAATTTTTACTGAATAAGAATACATGCTCACTTCAGAAAGTTCTGCAAAGCACCGAGAAATATGATTTTGATATGGTTGCATCCAATCTTTTTTCCCTTTTGTTTACATCACTGACTTCATGTTGTATTGATATTTTCCAATTCTACATCATTAACTTTCCCATCAAAATTTCCAACAGGCTTTAGTGATCTCCACCTTAAGTAAACAACTATGGAACTATGAACATTCTCAATTTTCTAGACTTTTCCTCCTTGGTATCATACCGCTGGGTCTAGCCCAGGGCTGGCTTTGCAGCCCCCCTTGTAAGGGAGAAGACACGCGAACAGACAGGTTATGGACGTGTTTGGGCTCTGGTAACTGCCGATTCTCAGAACTCTGCTATCCAGAGGCCAGGGCCTCTGGCTTCACACAGAGGTGTGAGATCAAGGCCAACCCTGGAGCACGGTTCCCATATCCTCTTCCCTCTTCCCTCCCGGTCCAGGCTCCAAGTGGCTAGAGATGGTTAGTGGGACAAATGGCACATTCCAGCCATACAAGGCAGCCTCTGGGAGGCCACAACTTCCCACATAAGCTTCAGCCGTGGATGTGCATGTGCCAGAACAAACCGCCCAGAGCACAGTAGGCTGGGGTTCTTTGCTTTTCAATTCTGGCCCCCGTCTGTAGGAGGCCCACCTGTGGAAAGGGTATGACAAGTGGACCGAGGAAGGGGAGCAATACTCTCATTCCAGCCCTTGCAACTAGATGCTGGAAGAGCAGCACCTGCACCACAAGACCACACTGGAACATCAGGCTGGATTTTAGGATTTTAACCACAAATCACCTCTCCCATACTCTCATTCTTGGCCTTACAAGTCTTTTTCCTTATTTCTTCTACTCTGAATCTATTTCCACGCAGCCTTTGTTTTCATATATATACTTACTTTCCTCCAAGCAAAAGATCCCTCTGTCACATGCCACACTTTGCCCAAACCCCCCATTCTCATCTACTTTTAAATTCATCTTTGTTGTCTGCCGGATTAATTCAGGATCAGCCACTCCCTTTGATTCATATCTCCGGGCAAATCTTGAGAGAGGAATGACACCGATTTCTCTGAAACATGCCAGCACTTATTTTTCCACAGGGTTCTGTCATTTCCATAAGTTACCTTTGCTCTTAGTCCAATATCCCTTCATGTTTCATCTTTGGAGCCAGTTGATAGGTCCTAGAATCAAGGACATTTCCTCAAAATAAAACCTGACCGTTGGCCCCAAAGAGATTACCTTCCACGATCACCAATGATGGTTGGCCATGAAGGACAAGGATCTGCTTCCACTGAAGACCTTCAAGGTAAGTCATGCAAGTCCAAAGGTAATAATTCCAAACTAGAAGCTCCCAAAGTGAACGACACACCATGAAAGCACCACAGGGTAAGTGTGCAAGCTACTGAATACCACTGTGGAAGGGACAACATCCCACAGAATGACAACAGCTGGTGTTTACTGGGCCATCACTACATGCGTCACCACACAGGCCCTATATATTAGTACCAGTCCTATTTAATAGATGAAGAAATGAGGCCTCCAAAAAGGCTGAGTAACTAAACTCACACTGCTGATAAGCAGACAAGCCGGGATTTAAACAAAGGCAGCCAGACACTTGAGCCACATGGCCAGTCCTCTCTGCTGCCTCCATATAACGCCTTGTATAGACACTGCCCTGCACATTGGAGGATGCTTCTGGTAAAGCCATGTCTGTCCCTAGTCCACTGACCAGATACAGGATCTGGACGTGGCCCCTCTCCAGAGAACTCTAGCATGTATGAGCACCCTGACAAGTGACCATCTTTCTTTCAGTTCTTGTTTTGTTTCCTGTAGACTGAGGTGACACTCGGTTATGACAAAATTCCCTGAGACAAAGAACCCAACAGCAGACTTACTTATCAGCCTGGTGATCAAGGAGACCCCAGCACCTGCAGATGGACCTCCTTCCTGCACATAGCTGGCTAACATATCTGACCAGGGTTTACTCTGGATTGTAACTCTGAAAGATCTAGAAGGCAGATCTCTGGGCTGCCTGGCAGCCACTCACCAGCACTGGGGTCTGCAGGTGGTTCGCCTTCCTCTGAGTCTTCTTGCTCCTGCATGGTTGGCCTCTCTCCACGCTCCATCTGTGACATGAGGTCTGGTTTGGAAATTGCATAGTCTGGGAAGAAGGAAGGAAAGAAGATATAATATGGGTGAGGTTGCACTGAATGCTACAAATGTGTCACCTGTGTGAGTGTGACACCATGGCAGCTCCCTTAATTTGCAGCTAACAATGTTGGAAAAGAAATGAGCCAAGTTCTAACACTTTTCTTGGGACCCACTGTGTGTGTGCATGAGCACATGGATGTGTGTGTTAGCCATGTACTATGTCCTCCCATGTGGGGTCCGGCAGTAGGGCTCCACCTACCACCAACACAAACTGGCTCTTTTGTCATTGTCACACCTGTTGTTCATGTTTTTCATGACAAAGGCACAAGATACTTAAGTTTTAATAAAGTACAAAACTATCCTGATAAACTCTAGAAGCCATAACATAAAATACTGATAGATTTCCTTACATTAAAAAAGCTTAAAGTTATTTGGAAATAAAGTTAAAAGATGAAGAAACATGGAGGAAATATCATTATTCACACACATTTGCCATTTGTAAAGCAAACTGCTAATATCCATAATTATATATAAACAGTCTCTATAATTAGTGAAAAATAAAAAAGCAAAGAATAGGTAATTCATAGAAGAATGCAAATGGCCAGTAAACACATGAAATGATAAACAAGTTCACTAATCATCTAAGAAATATAGATTAAGATAATGAGGTATCATTTTTCACCCATCAGAAAAGACAAATATTTAAAATAGAACATCAGATGGGCCAGGGTGTGGAGAAAAGGCATTGTCACACACCATTGCATAAACATACAGGGCCTCTGGAGGGCACTATAGCAGTGACAGTAATATTATTGTAAATGTGCACCCTCTTTACTCCAAAACCACTTCTAGGAATCTGTGCCACTGAAATACTCGTTGGTGCACAGACACACAGAGATGTTTTATGGCAACACTCTAACAGGGAGAAGACAGAATCCAGTGGTTGCCCATTAAATGCCCAGTGTTCATCTTCCCAAGCAGGCCTATGCGTGTTGACATGAAAAGCTGTCTGTGACCTGCCATTAGGTGAAATGAGTGAAAGATCCCATTGGTGCAAACCACAAACTGCATGTGCATGAGTGCAAGCATCGTGTGTTATGTTTGATGTGCACAAAAAATATGGGAAACCACACAGGCCAGGTTCGAGGTGGTTACCTCTGGGGAGTGGTATTGGTGGGAGGATGGGGGATGCTCTTTATTATATAAATCTAAATTGCTGATTTTTCACAATTATGTATGTACTTTTAAAAAGTAAAGAAAAAGCAAATTAAAAAGAGAAGTTATCCTATGAAGAGAGATGTATGTATGAAATCACCAACTCTAGCAAGAATCAACATTTCTATACAACAATGTATTTAATATTTGTAAACTTTTTTGTGTGCCCAAAAAGTTCTCCATATCAGAGAACAGGATACACATAAAACTATAGTTGTCCTAGGTTTTCATCTTTAAATACTCTTATTTAATGAAGACAACAATAATCCCTAGACTTTGGGGTAAGAGAGAGCTCAGTGAAACTGTGACTTCCTGATGGGGACCTAGGACCTCCCGGGTCACAGGCCCTCTCTACATAGGGGGATGGGAACCTCGGGGACATAAGCCCTCAACAGATGACAGTGTTCAGTCACCTGAACATAAAACAGGAGTGCTCACCTCTATCCCTAGCTCCCTTATGGAGAGGAGTGAGGATTAAGTAATATGATTCTTGTAAAGCACCTCACATTTGCTTAGTAACAGTTTGCTGGACAAACTAATTTTAAAATATACATATAGGGCCCATGGGGAAAATAATATAAGGAGAGAGACCCGATATCTGAGTCAGCCTTCTCCCCTTGCCCCAGTGGCTTCTCCAGGACCACTTCATGGTCCTGATCTGGGATGCACTGATATACTTAAGTATATGAGCACCGTTTTTTCTAATCTCTTGTGTTCTCTAACATTCAGTTTCCCTTGTTCTCACTACTGGTAGTACTGGAATTCAGAAATCCCAACAGTTCCAAATGAACCTCAAGCTTGTGTCAAGGCAGCCCCAGTGAGTGAAGCCCTCTCCTTACCCATGGAAACCAGAGACTCATAGTTGCCCCTCATCACGTTCTTGTATAGCTCCTTCTGCCACTCGGACAGGTTCCCCCACTCCTGCTCCGAGAAATGGACGGCGACATCATCAAACGTGACAGGAACCTGAAACCACAGGACAAGCTCAGCTGGGATCCACTGGAGGGTTGTCACAGGTCCTCGACTGCCAAATCCCAAGGAAGCAAATGGCCTCAACCCCCTGGCCTGGTTCAAGCACCTCTTCTTAGGACCAGAGTGGGAAAAGCCCAAAGGCACGGCCCTGGGAGGTCACCAAGGGGACTGGCCAGGCTTGGGCCACTGTTCTGACATCAGAGTAAGTACCTTGTCTTGTCTGGTTCTTTTCTTCTCAATAGGATAACCCTCACTGCTGTAAAGCCTGGTGTGCAGACCAACAGCAAGAGCTAGAGAACTTGCTAGAAATGCAGGCTCTCAGTCCCCACTGTAAGCCCACTAATCAGATTCTGCTTTTGGTAAGCAACCCAGGTGATTCACATGCACAATAAAATTGGACAAGTGCTGGCCTAGATAGTCCAAGTTCTTTCCTAAAGTCTGGGAAAAGCGGCAGCAGCACAAAAGATTGTCAAGAAATCTGGTCCACATTCAAATTCCTACAGAATCTTCTGGAAAATAATATTAAAACCTAATGTTTGCCCTAGCTGGTTTGGCTCAGTGGATGGAGCGTTGGCCTGTGGACTGAAAGGTCCCAGGTTCTATTCTGGTCAAGGGCATATACCCAGGTTGCGGGTCAATCCCCAGTAAGGGGGCGTGGAGAAGGCAGCCCATCAATGCTTCTCTCATCATTGATGTTTCCCTTTCTCTTTCTCTCTCCCTCCCTCCCACTCTGAAATCAATAAAAATATATAAAAAACAAAACAAAAACCTAATGTTCTCTAGTGTTTTTAGGCTCCCTCTAGAAACCATATTATTACTGGAATTAATATGATTTATAAGTCAACTGATAAAAATGTTGAGTTCAGCCTTGCTGTGTTAGTGCACCAGGGGGTTGAGGTGCGATTCCTGGTCTGGACACATGCCTAGGTTGCAGAGTTGATTCCCGAGTTGGGGCAAGTATGGGAGGCAACCAATCAATGTTCCTCTCTCTAAAAATCAGCGAAAACATAACCTCACATGAGGATTGAGAGAAAAAAACAAAAAACATTGAGCCTAACCAAGCCCCATACTATTTCCCAAGTTCTCCCTCCCCGGTGGTGAATGGCTAATTCACACTCACGAGGACTGACTAACTGTATCTCTATCACTGGGCCTTTGCTCTGCGTTCTCATCCTCTCAGACATCATGGACTGAACACCCTTCTAAATCAACACTTCCTTATCACTAGGACTCTCCTCTGATCTATTAACCTATGCTTTTATCAACAGGAGAAATAATTTAAGTGTGGTGTGTCCTATTCTTAGTAAAGCGATGCTGACAACCAACCAGGTATCATTATATTTTTTTCCTTCTCAACCATCACTTTCCCCTTCTTTTATATTTAACTATATTCCTAAAACATATTCTAATTCAGATCACTCCTTGGGAGCCCCAGTTGCTACAGGGTTACCTTGGGAACTTCTCCATTGTTGCCCGGGGGCAGCCGCAGGATCCAGAAATTTCTGTTTTTCAGCAAGTTCTCCATGTTCTCCAGCCGTCTCTGCAGCAGCCCGTACTCCTGCAGCAGGGTCCCCAGCACAACCCATTTGCTCTCCAAGTGGTTTGCAAACTCCACAGCCGTCTTCTCACAGTCAGCTATCTTTTTCTCATTTGTCCCTGTCCGTCCCTCCAGCGTCAGTAGCCGCATGGCCTGGGCCTCTAGTTTCCTCTCCACTGCTTGGACCGCAGCCCACACGGCCAAGCGGGTGATCTCCGCTGTTGGGAGTGGCGTGTCCTTCTGGGCTGCAGAAGAGATGTGGAAGGGAGTTTCCTTTTGAGAAACTGGGCTCTGGAGCAAGGGGTCCATGTCGGCCTCGGGAACTGTGGGGGAAAGGGGGAGTGGGTCTTTCTCAGGAACTTCAGGGGAGTGGAGTGAGGCTTCTTGGTGGTGGGTGGAGTGAGAGAGAAGTGAGATTTCTTGTTCAGCAGCACATGGGGGTGGATACCGGGTCTCTTCCTGGGAAGTCAGGGGACCCTGGAGCTGTGTCTCTTGCTCAGAGGCTGCAGGGTACAGGAGTGAGGGTCCCTTCTGGAGGATGTGCGGCATGCGGCTGGAGGTCTCTTGCTTGGGAGTGAGGGGTAAGGAGCCTTGCCGGGGAACAGAGGGAGACAAAGAAGGCATTTCTTTGGGGGGAAGAACACGGGACTGGAACAGGGCTTCTCGGGGGAGTCCAGCAGGGGCCTGCCGCAGCGTTTCTTCTGGCAGGACATTGGGGAATGACAGAGGTGATGAGCGTTGGGTCTCCATGTCCAGCTGTTGGACCTGTTCAAGGAAAGGGCAGGAGTAAAGGCCAGTCTACAGCTAGCAAAATAAATGCCAGATACACACATTAATAGGGCACTGATAGCAATGTGTTCTGTGGATATGAATCTTCCTGAAAACCTAGTACTCATTCAGATATCAGTTACAAAACCATTAACAACAAATAGAAGATGGTTATGCCACCTTCTTCTCTTCACAGAGCCAGTTCCTTCTTCACAATATACGTTTCATGGGTACCATCTTAGGAGTTGTCGTGTTGGAGAGGAGAAAGGGTACTGGTCTTGAATTAGAACACTTGGCTCTCAGGCCTGTGCACACCTATTGCTGCCAATGTCACTCTGGCCCAGTCATTTTACCCTCTGTTCTCAGTGTCCTCATCCATAAAATGTGACACACCCTGCTACCTCATTGAGTTGAGCATTCTATAATAAAATAAAACCCTGGAAAACGACAGAGCAGAATTTTGTCAATGCTAGGCATTATTCCTATGCCCAGACTCCCAGCAAGGTGGGAGGTGATCTCAGGTGGGGGCCAGTGCTGTTAACTGACCTACCTCACAGGTAAGTCATCTGGCTCCTGCTTCTACTCGAATTGTCAGGCAGTCATGGTACCCATGTTCTTTTTCCCACTTTGTCCAATAGTGAAGACACACAATGACCTTAAGTTTTAGTGACTATTTGGTAAAAGCTGAATTGTTGACTTATCAATAAAATCCCTCAGAGTTTTATGGTGTTGGTTGGCTTTGACATGTTATATGGACACAGCCCCTATTGGAGGCTGAATGGCCTTCTGGACATTCCAAGCTGACTTCTGCTCTAAGCAAGGAGACAGGCAGAGGTATGGCATTTCAATGGCTCCTAGGGAGGTCCCTTGGGCAGATGGTTTACTTCGTGGTCTGGGTTCCTCCCTATGGTTTGTGAGGTGGGGAACGAGGAAGAGGCCTGCCAGGGCTGGAAGCAGAGCTGAAGTCTGCCAGTTTTGTTATGCATGTCAAAATTGGAGGGGATGAGAACCCAAATAAAGACCGATTCCTTTTGGGATTTCAATTAGTCATACTCTTTCTGTTCCCCACCTTGACACGTCCATGTTGAGAGAATTCTTTTGTCATCAGGGATGTGAAGCCAACATCTGCATGATGAGTTCCCCATTTACCTATCCAGACAACCAATAGCTTTACTGAAACTGAACAGAATCTTTCCTGTAACGTTTGCCCATGTCCTCATCAGCTTCCTTCAATGAATCTACCAAATGCCAATTCCTATGCACCAAATACTGGGGATCTTTAAAGTAACTGAAATCCCCATTTTCCTTGTTTGAAAATTAACATATCCCTTGTGTCCAGTCTGAGATAGAGTATGTGCTTAATAAATGGCTGCTGAATGAATGAATAGTATAAACTGTTGAGTTATGAAAAAAATTAAGGTAAATAAAGTTCCTTCAGTCTTTTATCAAAGGTCATCTAAACCTATTTATACTTCTATTACCATCTTTCTTTTCTCTGTTCATTCATTCACTTATGAGTCACTTAACTAAGACACTATTACATTTTCAAGCCAAGGATGAAAGGTGTAAGACTTTATTCCGACAAGAGAATTCGGAGATAGTATGATACAACAGCTCTACAGCTAACCAGACAGACGTGACAGCTAGTCAGGAGATGCCTAACAATACTCCACATTTATGTTCCATGAATTGTGTTAAACATTTTTAAGGGTGATCTCATTTAATCTTCATAAAACCCTATGAAACAAGGACTACTAGAATTGTTATCCACACTTCGCACATGAAGAACCTGAGGCAGAAGAGCCTAAGTAATTGCCCAAGGTCACAAAAAAATGATCTGGCTCCTGGGCCCAGGTCTCAGTTCACACTGTAGGTCACCTCCAGGCCTTATCAACAGAGGCAGCTGGTTGGTGCTCTGAATCCTTTTTACCTCTGCAATTCAGAAGCTTGGAGATTAAACAAAGATCTGTGGGAGGTTCTATGGTGGGTGAGGTGGATGGCCCTTCTGGAAAAGACATTTCCATTTAAAGCTGGGGTCAGGGATCCCATTGAAAACCTAATGAAAGTTGTGGATTCTCCCCCTCAAAAAATGTACATGGGCACATACACAAAATTTTGCAAACATTTTGAAGGGGTTCACAGACCCCTAAACCTGGAGGGATGGTCAACAACTAAGCCACCTCTCAACTCTTCACAGGTGAGGGCAAGACTGGACGGCCCTTGGGACAGGAACCTCAGACACAGGGAAAGTGACTAGCATAATGCAACACAATAGGCACATTATGGCCCCATCCTCAGAGGGGATTAGGGCATTTGCCTACAAGTAGTAGGAAGAAGGGAAAATCCCCTGGGGCCAAGTTAGTCTCCCTGAGTAATTCAGGGGTTTAACCAAAACAATGAAAACAAGCCCAGTACAGTAAATAAATCCAGCAAAGTAAGACATCTTTACCAACTAGTCTAATCAGAGCTCAAAGGAAAATACCGTTTCTTTGCTTTCTATTATTAGACTGTCTCTCTCCATTTCCAGATTTGGAAGACTATGGTGGGATGAGGGGGCCACAGGAGCATGTCCCCTCCCCTGCCCCAAAATAAAGCCCCTTGCTCTCTTTCCATGATGGCTTTATATTACCTTAAGCAGAGCGAAGTGGCCCAAGAGAGGGATGTAAATATTATCTCTAAGATTTATAAGCTGAATTCTCCAACTGTAGGGGAGACAGAATTCTTCTGAACTGTATTGTATATTGTAATTTAACTGTCCCTCCCTGCCCCATGTCTCCTAAGTGAATGGGGTCTTTAGGATTCATGCCATGTTAGCAGAAAAATACATGACCATGCATGTCTGATTTATAAAGAAAGCTGTGCCGTTTTCTAGTATGACCCAGTGTGATTCACCCAGAATTATATAGGGCCCTGCAGACCTACGCCTGGAAGTAGACATTTTTAAATCTTCATTTTATGTTATTTTATTTTACAAAGAGTTTTATCATTATTTAAGAACCCAGAGGCTCTTTAGAAAGTCATATATCCTGACCCCTTCCTGTGCACAACGGGAAACTGAGGCTCCGAGGCACAGACACCCATGCAGCAATCCTCCCAGAACCGCTGCTGCACCTCCAAGAGCAGGTCTACGGGGAGATTTTCAGACAGATTTTTTTTGTGACTGGCCACCGGAAGAGTCACATCAGCCCCCAAACCCTTAGGAGCTCGCTCCCCAAACCCCATCCGTCTAGACACCCAAAGTTCGTCCTGGGCCCTCCATACGCAGGGGCTGGAGGCCAAGACGCCGCGAGCCCGAGGGTCGAAACACCGCCTCCCCCTCCCCCCGCCCCGACCGCTCGTCACGGAGACGCTCCGCTGGGCGCTGCCAGCCCCCGACCCGGCCGTCACCCCTCCCCCACCCCCGACGGGCCGCGTCCACCCAGCGCCGGGCCCAGGCCCGTAACCCAGGAGAGGCCGCCGCCAGAGCCGCCCCCATCCCGTCCAGGCCCGCAGCCCGGAAGGCAAGCATTTCTGGGGACGCGGGCACCGAGCCACGGTGACTCGCTACGTGACCTTGGGGCAGATAGAGCAGGTCGCCGCCAAGTGTCTGTGCCTCAGTATCTCCGCTCTGCGAAATGGGGAGAGCCGCGTCAGCGCCGCGCGAAGCTCCGCGGGGCCGAGCTCTGCGGAAAACGTGCGGCGGCAACCCCGACGGACGCAGCGCCGGCTCCGCAGGGAGCGAAGCGCGCCGCCCCGGCGCCCACCGGCGGCCCGCGTGCGTGCCAGGCCAGGCGCGTCCCCGCAGCCTCGCCCGGACGGCGGCCGGCTCCTCGGCCCCGCAGCTCCCCCCGCCCCGTACAGGGGCGCGCGAGCCCTGCCCCCCACCCCCGCAACGTCGCAGCGTTTCCATCCCTTACCGAGACCCCAGGCCGGGCCGCCGGGTCCCCGGGGCCCCGAGTCCGCGTGTCCGTGCGCGCGCGGGCCGCCCTCACCGCTTCGGCCATGGCCCTGCGCGGTCCGGCCCGGCCAGGAGTCGCCGCCACCGCCGCCGCGCGGCCCCACGCAGGCCGGCCCCGGCCTCGCCTCGGGCGCCGCCCGCCCGCCCGGCCTTCCTCCCCCGCCCGGGCTCGCACGGCCGTCGGGCCCGGCCTGCTCAGGGCGGGCGGGGACGGAGCGGCCGAGCCCGGCGGCGGCGTCGGAGCAGGGCGCGCGGCGGGGCGGGCGGCCCGGCAGGCTGCGTCCGGCCTCGAGCTGGGCCCGGCCCTCAGCACCGGCCCCAGGCCCGCGCGCAGCCCCTGTGCGGCCGCGGCTGCGACCCCGGCTGCGGCCCCGGCCCCGGCTGCGAGCTGCGCTGCCGTCCCGGCGCCTCTTCAGCAGGGGAGCTGCACCGCAGCTGCCATGTTGATACAAACTGCATCCTGGGAGGCATGTCCCTCTCAGGCCGTTTAAAGAGAAACACTCCGAGGCTCGTCGGAGGCTGCAGGAACCCAGACAGCTCCATCTACAGCCGGTAGGAGCGAACAGTGTCGAGCGAGCAGCCAGGCGGCGACGGACACGCCCTGAGCCCCGGGCCAGCCCGTCGTGCAGCCCGGGCCGAGCCTCCCGGGCCTCCCCCCCTCGGGCCCCGGACTCTCACCTGGGGTCCTCGCCTGCCCGGCACCCTACGGCGATACCGGGAGGCGGGAACGCAGAGGAAAAATAGGAGCGCGCAGCCCGGGCGACGTGGTGGGGTCTGGAGGCGGCTTGATTGGCTCCGACAGCCTTCCCCCCGCCGGATTCCCTGCTCCTCTCAAACCCAGAACCCTTTCAAACCTGCGCTCACAAAGGGATCTAAGAAACCCGTCACACCAAAGACAGCCCCAGTTCATGTGACCAGCTCTGTGCAGCCCGGGTTCCAGGGAAGCTCCAGGGAAGCGGGCTGTGGTTCCAAGGGTAGCCAGGGGGTTGGGTGCTTTAGCGAAATGCTCGAGTGTTGTTTGTGACCTGAAAGGACAGAATTCCGAGAATCATAGAGTGATGGGGCCAGCAGGGGCCAGACCCGGCATGTGGGAGGAAACTGAGGCCCAGTGGGAAGTAACTTGTTTACCATGAGCTGCAGTCTAGGTACCCTGTGTGAATGCTCTTTCTACACATGAGCAGTATCCCCCAAACCATGGTAGAGCTTGGAGTTGGAGACTCCTTTACCTGGACAGGTTCACTCACATATTTTTGTTCACCTAGGGACCCCAGGGAGGTCAGGTGTGGAGCCTGCATGGAAGGCAACAGGAGCAGGACTCTGCTATTGGCTCAGATCTCTCTTTAAACATGGAAACTTATGGGTAGAGATAAGGCCAGTGCCATCCAGCCCTTTCCCTTCCCTTCCCAGGGATCAGACTTAGCACTTGTCTTGCTGCTGTTTCCTACCCTCTATCAATAAACAGTGCATTCCATTTGTGTTGATATTTTACAATTTTGTGTGAATGATGAAATTCAGTCTATATCTTGTTGAAATTTGCCCCCCCCTTCATTTGTCATGTTTCTGAGACACATTATGTTTAAACAAGCATATCTGTTCATTTTAACCACTATATAGTATTTCATTGAATAAGTAAACTCCAGTTTACTTTCAATGCCCCTGAGGGGAATGAAAAGAGACCTGCTGCTGGGAACATCTGCCTGCATGTCTCTGTGCACAGTGACATAGTTGCTCTGGGAGAGACACCGCCGCAGCACCCTGGGTGACAGGAGCACCTCCACCTTCCCTAGGTTCACCACAGAGCTCACCGCAAGCTCGTGCTTGGTCACACTCCACCAGCCCTGGGTGGGGTCCTGTTTTCACATCTTTGCCAACACTCTGATTAAAGACCCAGAAGCCTTGCCAGCACTATGACTGTGAAATGGTAGCTCATGACTTTCCTTGGTATCTCTATTAGTATTTCCCTGATCATTAAGAGAGCTGAAGATCTTTTCATATTTACTAGGCATTCGGTTTCTTCCCCTGAATTTCCTCTTCATGTCCTTTGTCAATATTTCTGTTGTGAAGTCTTTCTTATAGGTTTATAGGTATTTTTTGTTTTGTTTTTGTTAATCCTTACTTGAGGATATTTTTCCATTGATTTTTAGAGAGAGTGGAAGAAATGGGGTGTAAGAGAGACACATCAATTGGTTGTTTTCCACACGTGCCCCAACTGGAGCCGGGGATCAAACCTGCAACCTGTCCTTGACTGGGAATTGAACCCAAGATCCTTCGGTGTGCAAGTCGATGCTCTAACCACTTAACCACATGGGCCAGGCGATTTATAGGTGTTTTTATTTTTTTTAAATATATTTTTATTGATTTGAGAGAGGAAGAGATACAAACATCAGTGATGACAGAGAATCATTGATTGGCTGCCTCCTGCACACTCAAGGTTGGGGATTGAGCCCGCAACCTGGGCATGTGCCCTGACCAGGAATCAAACCGTCACCTCCTGGTTCATATGTTGATGCTCAACCGCTGAGCCACACTGTCTGGGCTACAGGTGTTTTTTTTAAAAAATTCTGGATATTAATCTTATCATCAAATCCTTAATGTGATTTCTGATGTGATTGCATTTAACTCTACCATCTTACTGGTAGTTTTCCATGTGTTCCAGATATTTGATAATTCCTCTCCCCTTTTTTGTCTGCTCTTAAATTACTTTATTTAGGTTTGGTTTTTTTAATCTACACAAATTTTATTAGAACTAAAAAGTGGATCTATCATAGCTTCAGGATACAAAGTCAGTATACATTATACAATGGCAATGAAAAATTAACAAATAAAATTTTTAAACATTACTTATATTAGCATCACCAAAATATTAAATAACTAGATATTAATATAGTGAAATATGTGCAAAGGTCTTTGTATTGAAAACTACAAACATTACAAGAATCTAAAACTATACAAATAGGATAAATAAATACCATCATTATAAATTGGGAGACTCAATATGTTAAGATGTCTATTTTTCCTAAATTGATGATAAATTCAGCCCAATTTCAATAAAAAAATCTAGCTGACTTTTTTAAAATTTAAATTCTTTATAGTTTAAAGTATTACATAGGTCTCCTTTCCCCCCCATTGACCTCTTCCCGGCCATTCCCACTCTCCAGCACATGTCCTCACCCCCTACTGTCTGTGTCCATGGGTTACGCTTATACTAGTATGCACGCATACAAGGCCTTTGGTTTATCTCATACACTGCACCCCCCATCCCCTGCCTTCTCTCTGAGGTTAGACATTCTGTTTGATGCTTCTATGTCTCTGGATCTATGTTTGTTCATTAGTTTATGTTGTTCATTATGTTTCAGAAATGAGTGAGATCATGTGATATTTCTCTTTCTCCGACTGGCTTATTTGCTTAGCATAATGCTCTCCAGTTCCATCCATGCTGTGGCAAATGGTAAAAGTTTCCTTCTTTTTTATAGCAGTGTAGTATTCCATTGTGTAGATGTGCCACATTTTTTAATCCACTCATCTGCTGATGGGCACTTAGGCTGTATCCAAATCTTAGCTATTGTAAATTATGCTGCTATGAACATAGGGGTGCATATATCCTTTCCGATTGGTGTTTCTGCTTTCTTGGGATATATTTCTAGGAGTGGGATTACTGGGTCAAATGGGAGTTCCATTTTTAATTTATTTAGTCTTTTTCCATATGTATTTTATTTTATTTTTACATGTAATAAACATTAATATTTCAAGAAAATGATTTTAAGTATAATAATATTACATGCAATAAACATTAATATTTCAAGAAAAATTATTTAAAATACTAGTATAATAAAGTTACATGCAGTAAACTATTTTAAGAAAAAAGATTTTAAATATAATATTACCAAAATTGTACTAACATAGTATAATATCACAAAAGTTGTAGGAAATATTAAAAATCTGCAAATAACAGGATTACTTCTATAATATCCTAAAATATTTTTTTCTCTGACTCTATTTTGGTTCAGCAGTTTATGTTGTTCATTATATCCCACAAATGAATGAGATCATGTGATATTTATCTTTCTCTGACTGGCTTATTTCGCTTAGCATAATGTTCTCCAGGCCCATCCATGATGTTGCAAATGGTAAGAGTTTCTTCTTTTTTACAGCAGCGTAGTATTCCATCATATAGATGTACCAGTTTTTCAATTCTCTCATCTGCTGATGGGCACTTAGGCTATTTCCAAATCTTAGCTATTGTAAATTGTGCTACTATGAACATAGGGGTGCATATATCCTTTCTGATTGGTGTTTCTAGTTTGTTGGGATATATTCCTAGAAGTGGGATCACTGGGTCAAATGGGAGTTCCATTTTGAATTAATTTATTTAGTTTTTTAAAATATTTTTAAATTGATTTTTAGAGAGAGAGAGAGAAACATCAATACGAGAGTGAAACATCCATCAGCTGCCTCCTGCACTCCTCTGACCAGGGATTAAGCCCAAAAAATGGGCATGTGCCCTGATTGAGAATACAACTAAAACACCTTTCTGTGCATGAGATGACACCTAACCAAATAAGCCACACTGGCCAGGGCTTAAATTATTTTTAAAGTAATTCTATTTTTTTTGCCATTCACTTATTATATCTAATTTTTAATGATTTCCCTAAGGTTTACAATATACATCTTTAATTTTTAACAGCCTACTTCACACAAATTCTACCGCTTCATCTGATGTACATTAACCTCACAACAGGTTATCCTCCACCCTTGTGCTGGTGTTAGCTTATATTTGACGTTTCTTAGTGTTATAATCTGTGTAATTATACACATGACCAAAAATCTGCTCCCAATTATCTCAAGATTTTTCATGGTAGGTGTTGCATATATAGTTTTTAAATTTTTATTTTTTATTGTTTTAAGTATTACAAATAGTAGTACATATGTCTCCTTTTTTCCCCCCATTGACCTCCCCCTGGCCTCCCCTACCCCCCAGTACATGCCTTCACCTGCCCACCCTCCTCCCCCAGTGTCTTGTATCATATCCATTGGTTGTGCTTATATGCATGCGTACAAGTCCTTCGGTTGGTCTCTTACAGCCCCCCTCGCCCAACCTCCCCTGTCTTCTCAATGTAGTTTGACCATCTGTTCAATGCTTCTTTGCCTCTGTATCTTTTTCCCACCATTTCTTTCCTTTAAAAAGTTCAAAATTTAAATAAAATCACATCTAGTACTCTTCTTTTTAGGGTTTTAAAATTTTCTGTCTCTTAGTGTTTGTTTTCTTCCCTCCCCCAGTGCCTTAAGGATAGTCCTCAACATTTTATTATACAACCTGTACAATTTCCCTTCTTCACACGTCTTTAATCTAGAACAGTTTTTAGGCTTTTATTAAATTACATCTTTACTAAGATATAACTCAAGTAGCATAAGCCATCCATTTAAAGTGTACAATTCAGTGATTTTAGTGTGTGCAAAGTTGTGCAACCATCATCATAACCTAATGTTTCTCACTAAAACTCAAAGTGCAGAGCTGGATTTGTCAGTTTTATAATCTAACCATTTGTTTTTGACTGGAGAGCTTATTTTCTTCCCATTTATGGTGAATGTAGATATATTTGGATTTTTCCTATTTTATTTTGCTTCTTTTCTTTGCTTCTTTCCCTATTTTCCTACTTCTATTAGATTAATCAAGTTTTCTTTATTCACCTTTTCTGCCTCTGCTGTGAGTTTTGCTGCTTCTGTTCCTTTAGCAGCTATGATGAACATTTTGTTTATTTATTTTTAATATATTTTATTTGTATTTTTTAAAATATTTTTATTGATTTTAGAGAGGAAGGGAGAGGGAGAGAAAGATAGAAACATCAATGATGAGAAGAGAATCATTGATTGGCTGCCTCCTGCATGCCCCACACTGGGGTTCAAGCCTGCAGCCCAGGCATGTGCCACAATCTGGAATTGAACTGTGTGTGACCTTCTGTTTCATAGGTCGATGCTCAACAACTGAACCACACCGGCTGGGCGCTACGAACATTTTAAATGTATTTGAGTTACAAAGTTTAAGTGGAATTGATATATCTGCCCATCCCTTGAAATCACAAGGTGCATAAGATGCTTTCATTGACATCATGCTCCATCCTTCTTACATGTTATTATTTTCTAGTATTTTAGTTCCATTTTGTTGTGTCCACCCAAATTTGTTTTTATTGTCTTATAAAGTCAACACATGTTAAAGATTTACCCATGTTCACTAAATTTATTTTACTAACTAGTCTCCTTACGTTCTTTCTTCTTCCCAAAGGATAGTCCTCAGTAGTTTTTCAGTGAATGGTACATTCTCAATTTTTGTTTTCTGAAAATTTGGTTTTGCTCATATATGATAATTGATCAGGGTATAAAATTGAGGTTGAGTTATTTTCCCTCACCACTTTGGAGGTGTTAGTCCACTGTCTTCTGACTGATTTTTTATCATAGAAGTCTATTGTCAATCTAATAGATTTTACCTTTTTAAAAAGTTTTTCTTTTAATCCTCACCTGAGGACATGTTTTCATTGATTATTATTTATTTTTTAAGAGAGAGGAAATGAGAGAGAAAGAGAGAAATATCAATGTGAGAGAAAAACATCCATCAGCTGCCTCCTGCATGTGCCCTGATGGGGAATCAAACCGGCAATCCAGGCATGTGCCCTGACCAGAATTGGACCACAGGACAACACTCCAACTAACTGAGCCACCCATCCAGGGTATTATCTTTTCCTTTGATATCAGTCTTTTTCTCTTGAATTTGAGGATTTTATTTTGATGTCTTTTATCAATTCTTGAATATTGTCAGCTATTCTTTATTTTCTTTTTAATAAAAGTTTTATTTAGATATAATTCACACACATACAAGTCATCCATTTAAAATGTACAATTCAATGGTTTTTATTCACCAATATGTGCAACCACTAGCACAGTCCATTTTAGAACACTTATTATCTCAAAAAGAAGAAACCCTGTATGTTTTAGTTATCCCTACTCCTAATATTCTCCACCACCAGCCCTATGCAACCACTAATATACTTTCTTATTTTTATCTATTTACTGATTGTGCACATTTGTATGAATGGAGTCATATATCATGTGTCCTTTTGTGATTAGCTTCTTTCACTTAGCATAATAGTTTCTAGGTCCATCCATGTTGTAGCATGTATTAGTTGTTCAATAATTTTTTATGGTCAAATAATATTCCATCATATGGCTATACCACATTTTATTTATCCATTTGTTAGTTGATGGACTTTTGGGCTGTCTCCACCTTTTGTCTATTGTGGCTAGTACTGCTATGAATAGTCATGTACTTATATTTGCATACCTGCTTTCAAATATTTTACAATGAAACTAGAGGCCCGGTGCATGAAATTCGTGTACTTGGGGAGGGTCCCTCAGCCTGGATTGCGAGAGGGCGCAGGCCAGGCCAAGGGCCCCCACCGGTGCACTATCAGGGCCTGGGAGGGACTCCGGAGGTTGGCCAGTCTGGGGAGAGATTGCGGGAGGGCTTCACAGCGTGTCCAACCCATCTCACTCAGTCCTGATTGGCCAGACCCCAGAAGCAAGCTAACCTACCAGTCAGAGCATCTGCACCCTGGTGGTCAGTGCACATCATAGCGACTGGCTGACTTTCTGCCCCCTGGTGGTCAGTGCATGTCATACTGAGTGGTTGAGTGGCCTTAGCATATCATTAGCATATTACGCTTTGATTGGTTGAATGGCTGACCCTACGACCGGACACTTAGCATATTAGGCTTTTATTTATTTATTTTTTCTGTGTAAATGTGATCAGTTGTTTTTTTTTTTTTGTCTAAAGTTTTACATATGTCTCCTTTTCCCCAGTTGACTCCCCCCACAGCTATTCCCACCCTAGACAAGCCTCCACCACCCCAGTGTCTGTGTCCATTGATTATGCTAATATGTATGCATACAAGTCCTTTGGTTGCTCTCTAACTCCCCCACCTCCCCTGCCATTTGTCTCTGGATCTATTTTTGTTCATCAAATTATGTTGATCATTATGTCCCACATGAGTGAGATCATGTGATATTTATCTTTCTCTGGCTGGCTTATTTTGCTTAGCATAATGCTTTCCAGTTCCACCCATGCTGTTGCAAATGGTAAAAGTTACTTCTTTTTTATAGCAGCATAGTATTCCATTGTGTAGATGTATAGGCTTTTATTATATAGGATTGCTGGATTGTATGGCCACTGTTTAATCATTAGGGGAACTGCCAGAATTCTAAAGTGGCTGCCATTTTTCATTTCTACCAGTAGTGTAGATGAGAAAATCTGATGAGATGTATGGTAGATGTGTGTAGTCTGTGCTCTTAACGTATGTTTCCATCCATCATTTTTCTCTCTGTGTTTTTCATTCTGTGTACTTTCCTGATCTAGCTTTCATTTAACTAATTCTTTTCAGCTGTGTCTTGGTCTGCTATTTATCCAACTCATTGAGTTTTTTAAAATTTCAGTAACTATATGTTTTATTTTTAGAAATTCTGTTTTCAAATATTTCTTTATAATAATAACTTGATTTTTCTTAAGGTTTGGTGATTTGTATTTACAATGCCTTTTCATGCTTCTTCCACTTTGTCCTTATTTTTGTCTAAAGTTTTACGTATGTCTCCTTTTCACCAATTGACCCCCCCCCACAGCTATTCCCACCCTAGACAAGCCTCCACCACCCCAGTGTCTGTGTCCATTGATTATGCTAATATGCATGCATATTAGTTTCCTATACCTTATGAAACTAACCATGTTTATGTTCTATTTTGGATTATATTGATATAAGTTCAACTTCTTGTGTTTTTAAAAATATATATTTTTTATTGATTTTTCAGAGAAGAAGGGAGAGGGAGACAGAAACAGCAATGATTAGAGAGAATCATCGACCAGCTGCCTCCTTCATGCTGGTGATGGAGCCAGCAACCTTGGAATTGAATTGTGAACTGATTCATATGTTGATACTCAACCACTGAGCCACGCAGGCCAGACTCAACTTCCTGGTTTTTTGATCCTGCTGTTTGTTGTGTTCTCACTAATGGTGGACTGTTTCCTTGTGGGTTTAACATTTTAATTGTGAGCTTATATTGAGCCAGGTTTGTGGTCTGAATTGTGGGGTAGTTCCTCCTGTTTCTGAGTTCCCTTCAGGCAGAAACCTCAAGTGCTATCATTGGCCCAACTCCAGTTCTTATGTCAATTTATCAGCCCTGTGGGATGTAAATTTGAATCCCAAACTCCATGAGGCAATAGTTGTGGTTTTAGATTTTCAAGAAAGATACTGCCCCATCTACTACCATCACCCAGAGCCCAGCTATGGAGTTATGCCACTCAGATCTCTATTTAATAACTTATCATTCAGCTGCAGGAGTGATTCAACTGACTGTTCCAGTTATTATTTTCTTTCAGGAAATGCTTTAGCTTTTGAAAAAATGTTTTCATTGATTTTTTGAGAGGGAAGGAGAGAGAGAGAAATATCATGGATGTGAGAAACACTGATTGGCTGCTGAGCCATCCCAACCAGAGAAATGCCTTGGCTCTTAAGGTAAAACCACAGTTTTCTTGGGCAGCCCCAGCCCTAAGTGGGTGTTTATAGGGCCTGGTTATTTCTGTCCAGCATAAGGCTCCTCTACCGGGCAATATTTGCTCTAGAACCCTGTGTTGGGTTGGTTAAAACTTTGTCAGAGATGCTCATGTTCTGTTCCTGCTGCCTGAACCTGCTTTTCCTTTTCTTTCACAGATGTTGGATCTATATCCTGTTCTGAGACTTTGCTTGCAAAACCCTGCTTCCCCCTTTTACCTTTCATAGTCATTATTCCCCAATAAACCTCTTGTACTTTTGTCTCATCATCTACTTCCTGAGGATACATCTTTTGGTATTGGGATGCATTTTTACTCAATTCTGTATTTTCTGAAGACAAAGCCTTCAAGGGACTTTATTTGGGGTTGTCAGTTCCAACTCCTCACCCCACACCAGGTAGGTACAGCATCTCCTCGAATGTTTACAGTGGGTGTTTAGTTTTGTCATTTCTGGCACCTGAGGATTTTCCTGTATTACTTTATATTTTAGCTCTATTTAATATTACGTTAGTTATATCCCATTTGGAACTTCCAGATGTTTATATCATGATATGTGCATTTTTAAAACTTTTTTTGTAGAAAAGCAGGAATTTATTGACCACAACAGAAACATACTAGGGCAGTGAAACAAACAAGGGCATAGAAGAAGCAACAGGAGAGCCTATGCTGGGCTGCCTTAGCTCACTGGGAAGTCAGAGAAAAGGGGAAAAGGAGGCCTTGGAGACAGGTTTAGAGGATTAGCCTGGGATGAGCTGCTGCTGCCCATTGCTCCCCTGGTTGCAAGTCTTGTAGGGTTCCTTAGAGCAGCGGTTGCCAACCCGTGGTCCGCAGGCCACTGGTGGTCTGTGAGGTCCGAAAGGTTGGTGACCACTGCCTTTAGAAGTTAGGGGACACGTGCCAAGGAGAGGGAGCATAGGGGGAAGGGAATGGCATGGGTGTGCTCCCTGGAGGGAGAACACCTATTTTTTACTTTTGACCAAATTTTTTTAAAGACAGAAATTGCATATATTTATTGTCTACTAGTAAATTGTGCTTTTAATATTTTTAAGGAATCATGTATAGATTGTACAATACTCAGGGTTTAAAGGAGTTTGACAATTAGGTCAGGAACTTCTTTTTATAGCTGTCAGGGAATAAAGCCTTCCTGTGGTCTGTGAGTCTATTGTCTCATTTTATACATACACCTTTATACACATTTCCAGGAACATGTTATATACAAAGTCAGGGAGAATCTAACAAACTAACAGGAGTCTGAGCAAGGGTCCATAGAGAAACATGGGAGGCATCAGTTCTGCTTGCAGAGACTGGGCACAGCTGGGGGACACTAAGCCAAGACCTGAGGTTAAGAAATACACCAGATAGCTGGGGTGAGGGAAAGGGAGACACTGTATGCAGCAGGAACAACGTGCAGACACATGGAACAGCATGGCGCTCAGAAAGGGCAGGCAATTCAGTTCACCTAGAGGGTAAGATGAAAGAGTTGTCCTGCCTGTGCTAAAATGCAGAGGACAACTTGCAGAAAGGGGTAAGGAGATTCTCCTTTGGACTCTCCAGAGGAACCAGCCCAGCTATCTTGATTTTAGCTCCATGAGACTCATTTTGGGCTCTGACCTTCAGAACTGTCGGGTAAGTCTGTGTTGGCTTTAGCCACAAAGTCTGTGACAATTTGTCACAGCAGCAACAGAAGACTAACATAGGAAGGGATTACTGTGCTATGGTCTAAACAGGATGCTTCAGAGCAATGGGTTCAGAGCAAGAGTTCCCAGGAGTTTGGAAAGTGTTGGATCCCCACCACTGGTGGTCTCCCTAAGTACTGATTGGGAACCCCCTTTTGGATGTCTGAAACTCAACTCAGCACCCTCTCTCATCTAAACCCTCTCCTCTCATATTGTCTTGAAGAGTGCAGCTGAGCCAGAAGCTTCCAAGTCATCCATCTAGTGAACCACTAAGTGGTTGGGGGTTCTGCATGAAAAGTTTCCTGCATGCAGAGAACAGGGGCAAGTGGCAGAGAAGGCATGAGGACTGGGAAGGAGGCTGGTGGTAAAGATGAAAACATGAGATAACAACTGTTACCTCTGGTTGGTGGGAACATGGATGTCAGCTTGGGTCTAATGCCATGGGGCAGACTTGACTCTGACACTACAGGCATTGCCCATCCTTTCCTCGCCTTTGCTGAGCCAGAAGATACAAAGAGAAAACATCCGGCATCAGCTTTGCTTTGATGTTCTGCACTTTTTTCTCCTGACCTTCTTGTCCTCATGTGCATCATATCAAATTACATAAGACTAAATTACATACACCATGATGATCTTCTGAAGCAAAGTGACAGGATGTGTTTTGATTTCCCCTCCAAAAGTCTCCAGAATCTTCCATTCATAGCTCTTAGGCATTATCACTTCCCTGGATTCAAGGTGACCAAGTGCCTGGGGAGCTGACCACACAGCCTTGGAGGGCCATGTTTGGAGGCATCAGCACCAGAGATGCAGATCTAAGAATGAAACCCACCAAACCACCTCAGTGCTGGTTAGGTTTTATTTTAACAGG
Source organism: Corynorhinus townsendii (assembly GCA_026230045.1). Classification (NCBI taxonomy): domain Eukaryota; kingdom Metazoa; phylum Chordata; class Mammalia; order Chiroptera; family Vespertilionidae; genus Corynorhinus; species Corynorhinus townsendii. The sequence continues at coordinate 138,326,555 of JAPDVU010000004.1, forward strand.
GCATTTCCTCTTCATGTTTTCCAAAATATCAGTTATATCAATTAGAGGTGTAAACAGGTACAAAATATACAGTACAGAGAAACAATTTTCTTAACTAGTCTATTGCCTAACAAAAGTACACATGGGGGAAGCTGAGTGAATAGCAGCCCTGGTCTCTCCTCTGTCGGGGGATAAGGGATCCAGAGGCGGCTTCAAAAAAACAGGAATGATTACTTGGGGACAGCACTGTGCAGAATTAAGAAACCTTGGGCCCATGTCCAATTCCACCGTTAGGATGTCAGTAGAGGAGCATCAACCATACCCAGCCTCTCGGACCTTGCTGGGAGTGCACACACCAGGGGGGCCTGGTGTCAGCTAAAGCCCGAGGCCTGACGATTTTGCTCATGCACATGTGGGACAAATCTTCTGAGAGGGCAAAAACAGTTTTCTTTCCCCAAACTGAACAACTGGGAGGATAAGCCATGTGTGACCTGAGGCTTTTCCCAACTGCTGCTCCGCCCCCCTCATTAGCCCAGCCCCGTGGTGCAAGGCTGAGATGTATCCCCTTTAATTATTTCTCATCTCTAACAAAAAGACTTGCCTTGCCTGTTTCACAAAGTCACGGTAACAATCAAATGAGATATGTGAAAGAATTTTGACAATGAAAAAACACTACACAAAGGACACAGAAGCATTGTGCTAGAGTGGAAAAAGCAGCTCCAGGTGGGGTTGGCAGCCCAGGAGTCTGATAGGGATGGCCAGTGGCCCCTAACAGGGAAATACACAGTAGGGCCAGCACTGTTGGGGGGCCTTTTCAGGTAGAGAGGCAAGGTGGCTGCACTGGGGATGAGTCCTTCTGCCTGCTGAGATGAGGCTGGAGTTCCACAGCACCCAGCTGGTCTCAGGTCCCAGGAGGCTTGGAGCCCCAGGCCCAGCCCAGGGCAGAGCAGGGTCTCAAGTCCCCAGGACTTCATGCTAAGACCATCTCATCCCTAGGAATCAGTGGGGCCAGGGGAGGTCTGGTCCCAGTTCCTCCTCACTGTGTCCCCAGGCCCACCAACCTTCAAGTCAGACTTGGTAAGGGCATAGCCCACATAAACACGCTCCGGAAACCAAAAGTATACTAGAAAGTTTAAACTGGTACTATGACTATTTTTCAGCTTCTTCAAGAATTAAAAAAGAGTTTTGTAATTTAAATTACTTAAAAATTCTATGGTGCTGTTTCACAATCAGAGAGTTCTACTTTGTTTAGAGGTGGAAGCTGTATTTGTTTGACAGTTTCTCTTCTTCCAGTGATCAATCAGTTCAGCAACTTAGGGATTTGGTCTCCCAGTCTCCACTCCTGCCTCTGCGTTGGCCGCCATCCCGAGGACATCTGGAAACGGGGCTTTTTACACTCATAGCCCTCAAGGGTCAGAAGGCTGAGTCAACTCTGGCCATCCTGGGGTGCCTCACAGGTCCCCGCCCTCGGTGGGTCCCAGGACACTCAGGCCACAAGTCCAGTCGGTCACAAGGTCTGTGGAGGCTAAGGGTCCTTTGGAGGCAGGGCTCTTAAAGGGGTCCGGGGGAGCGGCTGGGAGGGGTGGCAGCGGCTGTCCCCGGGCCGGACCCTTGGCCCCCGCTGCTGTGTGGTTGCGCTGGTGCTTGCGGAGGTGGTCCTTGCGGATGAAGCTCTTGCCACAGACGGTGCAGGTGAAGGGCCGCACACCCGTGTGGGTTCGGTAGTGGTCGATGAGCTTGGAGCGCTCAGTGAAGCGCTTCTCGCACTCCGTGCAGGGGAAGGGCCGCTCACCCGTGTGTAGCATGCGGTGCCGGATCAGGTGAGCTGGCCGTGTGAAGCAGCGCCCACACTCCCCGCACCGCAGGGCGCTTCCATCACGTGCAGGCCCTGCCGCCCCAGCCGTCCCATCGGGCAGCTGCCCACAGCTGCGCTGGTGTGCGCTCAGGCTCACCTGTAGCTGGAAGCTCTTCCCACACGTAGCGCAGGTGAAGGGCCGTCCGCCGGGAGACGTGGCTGGGTGCTTCTTCAGGCCAGGCTTGTGGCCAAAGCCTTTGGTCCGGCCAGGGTATTTACAGGGGTCACTGAAGGGTCTTGGGGCCTGGCCTGGGTCCAGCACAGCCTCTCCGTTGTCAGGGGAGGAATAGGGCAGCCCCTCAGGCCCAGTCCTTGGGTTCAGACCCACAGGAGGTTTACACCTGAAATTCCAGCCCCACCGGACTCCCCCAAGGAGCCAGTCCCCTGGTGGGGTCTCGTCCTGGGCCACGGCGGGGCTGGGGTCTCCCATGTCCCGTTCAGGCCGGGTGGGCTCTCTGAGCCCCAGCACAGGGTCTTGGCTGGGGAAGGAGCTGCCCTGGCTCTCCCAGGCGCCTTCCTGGACAGGACTAGGGAAAAACCTTGTGGCTTGGCCTGGTCCAAATAGGGTCCCGTGGGCCTCTAGGTCAGTAGGGTGCACTGGTGTGGCCACCACCTCCTCTTCCTGGACTTCAGTTTTTATCACAATTTTTACATCTGCTGAGAAAGACAGAAAGACCAGATATCATTCTGGTCCCCTCCTGGGCTTAGAGCGATTACCTGATACTTTCATCTGGAGATTCAGCAGCTCCTCCGACCCTGCCAGCACATGGAGCCCTGCTTTCCAAGCCGCAGGATCCAGCTCAGCAGAGCACCCCCAGGTGGTCATGAGGCTGCTTCAAACACCATGTGAGGCTACCCCTGTACTAGCTAGTACTTTCATTTCAAGTAAAACCACCAATGCATCTGCTTACCGGATTCCATTTCTACTTTGGCTGTTAAGGCTAATCAAGAATTTATCTTGAGGAAGGGACTCTGACCGCCGGTGGCAATGTACTGGAGGGGCAAAGGCACCAGGTTGGGTATCATCTGAAGTGGCTCTGCGGCTTCCCACAGACCAGCTGTGGGCTGCAGGATGATTTTTTAAAAATCCTCACCTAAGGATATGTTTGTATTGATTTAGAGAGAGAGAAACATCAATGTGTGAAAGAAACATGGATCCACTGCCCTTCATACCTTCCCTAAGGATCGAACCCACAACCTAGGTATGTACCCTTACTGGAAATCAAACCCACAACCTTTTTAAAAAATATTGGTGGTGTACCAGACGATGCTCCAACCAACTGAGCCACCTGGCCAGGGCTGCAGGATAATTTCTTAACCAACAGCACATCTGTGAACACCCTAGTCATAGAGCTGTATGAGGGTTACCAGATAACATGTCTAAAGACACCTTACATGTGACTTGGCATGCAGCAAGCATCCAATAAATGTGGCCAGCTAGCTAATAATAAAAATATTAGTAAAAGAGTAAAAATGTGATTTGATGTAAATGTATTTGAATTTCATTTCCTGAAGTTTTGTATCAGGAATCTAGGCTTTTAGCACGTTTTTGGAGTGCTAAAATATAAAGCAACAAATAACAGGCCTACAAAATAGAAATAAATAGAAAAATAACACATAAATTTGGAAGTTTTCTTCCCAATTCCAGCCTTTGGACATTTGTCTTTGGTAGTGCTGATATCTAAGAAGTGCTTCTGGCTTGGTTTGTTTTTTCTTTGCCAGAGAGGAAGTGGAGGCAGGTTCCGAGCCTGGGCAGGAGGTGCATCCTCTCAAGGGATCGGTTTATGAGCACTGACTGGTTAACATGAGTAAAGAACGGTTGGAAATATGGACATGCTCAAGGTAGGCTGTCCAAGCCTAAGAATCTGGACAGAGATAAAAGACAGACCATTGAGTCCTAACATCACAGATACCTAAATACCTGCTGGCTGAAAGGGTAGGGCAGTTCATCAATAAGAAGGAGGCCAGGGCTTAGGCAGCCTGCAGGGCAGACATGAGTCTTTCCCACCCTCTCTCTGCCACCTGTACCTTCTGTGGAGGCCGCCGTGTTGAGCTTCAGGGTCCCGTCTGAACATGCGGAGGAAGGGTGGTGGGGAGGGAGATCTGCCTGCCAGGAAGTAGGTGGGATAGTGGTGGAGAAGTTGGAGTGGACGCCTGCAATGAAGAGATCAGAGCCTGTGGGTTAGAGAACAGAAGCAGCAGGAAAACCCCACAGGATAGGAAGAACAGACTCTGAGACCCCACCCCGGGCATGCTGCATGAGTATAACTGTCCCATTGCTCCTGAACCCAGGTTTCTTTTGCTCCCCTCCTGGAGGCACCGGGAAGCTCACAGGTCACCGACTTATTTCATATAGCCCCTCCTTAATATAAGGCAATGGATGCCTTAAATGCCCAATGCTGGGGGCAAGAAAAGTGCAGCTGATGAAATGAAGCAGAGAAATACCAGGGCAAGAGCCTCACCAAACCCAGAGGTGCCCAAGGTGTCCTTTAGTGCAGGTCCTGTCATAAAACTTCTAAGCTAGTCAGGCCAGATGTTTGAGAGCCCATAGTACCCATAATGTGGCTTCCAGGAACTCCTTACCCCAAGGCCTGCCCTGGGCTCTGCCTCTCATTCCTGGTATCTGCTCCCAGTCTGAACCACTCACCAGAAGCAGCATCTGTAGAGACGTCTCCTGCTCCGGAATCCAGCTGGCTGAGGCCCCATGGCTCCTCTCCGATATCTGGCTGTCCAGCTGCCCACGCTTCTACCCCCAGAGCCTGCTGCTCCTGGAGCTGGAGCTCGCCCTCTTGCTTGATCTGCATTAAGAGGTCAGGGGCAGGAACTGGGGCTCCCGAGCCTAAGAAAGGGAGAGTGTGTGAACACAGCTTTAGGGCCACCTGGTCCTGAGGTGGACACACAGCCGGGCAAGGAAATGGACCTCTCAAGGGTCACACAGCATGAGAGCCTGGTAGGAAGGGTAAGAAGGACAAACAGGGCCTGTAAGGGCTCCCAAGCAAAGCATGGCATTGAGCACATGGCACTGAGCACATGGGGCGGGTGGGAAAGGATAGGAATACACCAACACATTCTCAGGGCTAGACCACTGGTACATGGGAAAGACTGAGCCGCTCTGCCAGAGGTCCTGCTCTCAAACACACACAGGTATTTAAGTGAGCATAAAGAAAAAGATCCTAGATATGAGAATAAGAACAAATACAAAGTGAAATCAAGAGTCTGAGTGGGAGCCAAGTGACCCAGGAAATTGCTGGAACAGGATGCAAGCCTTAAGGCCTGGGGCTTTGATGTTCAAGTAAGGCAAGAGCAGAGATGAACTGTCTGCATGAAGCCAGGAGCCATAAGGCTCTGTTCCAGCTGTGAGACAAGGACCAGGAAAACTTCATCTGAGGGGCCTATAAGGAAGCTGCCCTCTTGTCCAGGGCCACAGGTGGGAAAGCCACCCATAAGAAATCAGAATCCCATGCCCACACTGAATTTATACTACCCATACGATGTAGAGACCCTAACTTGCGAAATTCACAGAAAGATTGGCTGAGAACCACAGCAACCCAGGAGGCCCAGCACAGGTAAATGCAAACCTGCCCCACAAGGGTCCTTATTAAAAGACTAAACTTACAAACCAGAAGAGGAGCCAAATGGCATGATTTACTGCAGAATTCACTTCCAAGAACTACAGAAAAAAAGAATAAGCTGAAAGATACATTAATATAAGTATATCTAAAATATTAAAGTAAATAAAGGAACAGAATCTCTAAGGCAAGAAAAGGAAACCATTTTTAAAGGAAGATTTGAAAAAGAACTAAATATATTTGACATTCTAGAAATGAAAAAATAATGAAAAACACAATGGATGGCTTAACAATAGATTGAACATAGCTAGAGAGAAGACTGGTGAGTTGGAAGATGGATCTGTGGAAATAATCCATAGCACTCCATTGAAAGATTAAAAAAAGAAAAAAAGAGAAATAAGATACATGGAGTACAGAATGAGAAGTTCCCACACACGCTGGGAAATCCAAGGAGAGAATAGAGAAATGAGTAAAGAGGAGTACGTAAAGAAATAATGATTGAGAATATTCCCAAATTGAAGGCAACGAGCCCACAGTTTGAAGGAACACACCAATTCCTAAGTAGGAATTTAAAAATATTAATCTTGACAATGTTCTATAAAATGGAATAACAGTGAAGACAAAAATCTTAAAAGGTACCAAGGAGCCTGGCCCACATGGCTCAGTGATTGAGTGTTGACCTATGAACCAGGAGGTCACAGTTTGATTCCCGGTCAGGGCACATGCCCAGGTTGTGGGCTCAATCCCCAGGCAGGGGGTGTGCAGGAGGCAACCAATCAATGATTCTCTCTCATCATTGATGTTTCTATCTCTCTATCCCTCTCCCTTCCTCTCTGAAATCAATAAAAATATATGTTTTAAAAACTGAGAAAAACCATAAAGATTTGAAAAGAAACAAAAAATTCTCCTGACTCATATGATTATCTCTTCAGAATATTTGAGAATCATCAGATAATTAGAAAACTTAATAGCATTAATGAAAAATTTATCAAGGTTCCTAGACAGAAATAACAATAAATGAAAGAAAATGGATTTTTGTACACTTCTAGAGTTTTAAGGGAGCCCATTAATGGCCATTTTTCTTTCTGTTATGGATCATTTTTTTCTTTTTTTTAATTGAATTTATTGGGATGACATTGGTTGATAAAATTACATAGGTTTCAGTTGTACAAGTCTATAACACATCATATGTATACAGTATTGTAGGTTCACTATCCCAAGTCAAGTCTCCTTCCATCACCATTTATCCCCCGTTTTCCCTCTTCTATCCCCCTCCTCTGTCATGAATTTTAACAGAGATGTAAAACAAAAGAGGAAGGCAGGTGAGGGTAAACTATTTTTTTTATCACTGATAACTGAGGATGCCACTTTTATCTGCGGGTGAGAGGGGTTCTTATACTGACCCTAGAATCAGGAAGCCACCTGCTAGACCACTAGGTCAAGGAGGCTGTCCCCCAGCAGAGCAGCAGAGGCCACCTGTCCCCTGGGACAGCCAGCTGCTCAACCCTTGCTCCCAAACTCTCCAACCATATATGTCCCTGGTGGGACCTCTGGTGGGGTGCCTAATGGGGCAGAGAGGGGGATGTTACATAACAGCCCCAGCTACACAAAAAAATGTACTGGGAAAGGGATGTCCTGCCCCAAGCCCCCAGTCCATATGAACAACAAACAGAAAATGCAAGTTAAGGAAGGTACCCATGACAATAGTGACAAAAAAAAAAGGAAAGAAACCTAGGACTCTATCTAACAAAGAAATGGTTAAGACTTTTTTGGAGAAAATTACAAAACTTCATCGAGGCATTACAGATGAATAATATGGAGAGATTTATAATATTCACAGATAACAAGCCTCCGTAAAGGGGCCAATTTTACCCAAAATGATTAATAGAATGAATACAACTCCAACCATACCACCATCTGGATTTTCATGGAACTTGATAAGGTAATTTGAAAGAGCACAGAGAAAGAAGACCCAAAGTGCTCGCGAGAAAGAACTGAGATCCCGACTCCCCACTGCAGAAGTTGGTGGAGTGACACAGAAGGTGGTGGAGAGACGGGAAGCATGTAATTCAAGGGAGCGGGAGGGAGCCTGGTACAGAGCAGTCCCTGCCAAGCCGGGGGTGGAGGGATGTGGGAAAGGGGAAGCTGCAGAGAACACCGTGCCCCCAGGGACCCAGGTCTCATCTGAGGAAGGACGGTGAGGCAGGGACACTCAGGAAGAGCCTGAGGGTTGGAGGTGTTACTGAGGACTGAGTTCCACAAAGCACGGCAGAGTTAGAGCGGGAGAGAAGTTGGAGAGGAGGTCTGACAGGGGCTGCATCAAGCCCAGAGGAGATGAGTGAGTGGGGTCTGGTCTTGGACAGGGGCGGGGGGGATTAAGGCCATCCACAATTCTCGATGACATGCTCAAGGCATAAAATAGAGGTCAAGGCATGTGGGGGTCTTACCAGCAGCCACCATATTCCCAGGTCCCCTTTCACTCTTATTAACGATGGTATAGAAACCATTCATGTATAAATGTAATAAAACAAGCCCACTGTGAACCTCCCACCCACACTAAGAAACTGCAAGATCCTGTGTCATAACCCTCTTTCTGTCATTTTATTCTCTAGCTTTCAGGCTGTCCTAGGCACCTAAACAGGTGAATGCTCTGACCACTGACGGTGTAGCTGGTTCTGTACACCATCTGCCCTTGGAAAAGTGAAAGTGTAGTTGCAATGAAACAGCAAACACAGCAGACACATTTCAGTCACCACAGATTACACACAGTAAGACTCTTTAGTAACCCAGGTGAATGGAAGAAAGGGAAGCCCAGGCACAGGGGACAGACGAGGAGGAGGCAGGTCTCCCTGGTCAAGGGACAGACGGTCATTTACCCCACAGTCCCGCCAGGCTTCACTTCAGTCATGTGGCTTGACTCACACACCCACCCGTCCTTTCCTTAACTTCCAAAGGTGCTGACTGGCTCCAGGAAAATCTGAGACAGCAATACCTGGTATTCAGATTCTCCTTAAATCAATCTGTGGTTCTAAATCATAGCAAACGTGTGGTTAATATGTGGCTAATGGGTTAATGTTCTGTGACAACTAATGAATTTCAATGAGATGTGGTTCTTGGATGGAGGAGAGGCTGATTCTTCATGAAACTAAACGTTGTCTTTAATAGACGCCTACCTCCCCTATCAATGTCCTTCCTTTACTTTTACTAATTCAGTACCACTGGTTCTGTTTCTTTCCTAAAAGTCTGGGTTTGCTGTTCGTTTCCATGCTCGGACGTATTCTCAAGTGTTAGCTGAATAGGATATAGGTCATAACTCAACTACAAAACAAAACTTAAAAAGCCATGCCCTCTCTGGCCCTTTACTCCTCTGTTTCCATCAGATTGCCCGGCGTCTCCCTGGCCCCCGCCCAGCTCCTCACCTGGACTCGGGTCCACAGGAACATCTGGAACCTTGGGGGCTGTGCGGCGCCAGCCACATGGCTCCTTCCCTTGCTCAGTCTGGGAGAGGACCTCGGGTTTGGAGATAGCGTAGTCTGAGGAAAGACATAAAGGTTAGCTTTTGCCACGTGGTTCCATTCAGAGCTGGGGATAGGCAGCCTGGGAAACCCAGAATGGCCAAGAAACTAAATTTCCTGACTGACACAGAGTAGTGTTCTCAACCACAAGCAATTCTATTCCCAGGGAGACATTTTTGATTGTCAGGACTGAGGGCTGGAGGAGAGGTGCACCTTGTGAGTGGAGGTCAGGATGCTGCTGCCCCACCACACAGAATCATCTGGCCCCAAATGCCACAGTGCCTAGATGAAGAAACTCTGATACAGTCTCTACATTAAGAAGCGGTACATTTTTGCAAACTTAAATATAACATCACACCGTCACCTGCTCCATCCTCACTAAGGATGCTCACTGCTTCCAGATCTGGGGTCACAGAAACATCCCGAGAAGAAATAAACCCAGGAAGAAAGAGCCCAGCCCTTCTGGGGTATCACATGAGGAGAGTGGCAGCAGCCCCAGGGTCTGGGGGAGCAAAGTCTCGAGCATGAAGATAGCATTGGCTGCAAGAAGCATCGTCTGCTCAGATTCTCCACTGACCCAGAGGAGTGTCACAGTCAAGGCCACATCTCTCAGTAAGAGAAAGCCTTTCTCAAATGTGGGTGGATGAGACCCTGGAGCTCAGTGGTAGGCGCCTTCTCTAAGCTTCAGCAGGGGAATACAAACATGCTCCACCCCTGGTTAGGGAAGGGGCCACCCCACCTCAGTCTGGTATTCTGTGAATTTCACCAGGTGGAAGGGACCTTACAACTCAGTCACACCCAGCACTCACCTTTAGGATGAAGAGAGACAACTCTTTGCATGGTTAAAGTTTCCAGTAATTTACATATCCTTGTGATAAAACCCACCAGCATGAAAAGAGAGATCTGAAGACTGCCCCAAATAATACTCAACAGAGAAATGACTATCAAGCCTTACCCAGGGAGACCAGTGTCTCGTAGTTGCCCCTCATCATGTGCTTGTACAACTCCTTCTGCCATTCATCCAGCTGCTCGGAGAAATAGACAGCCATGTCATCAAAAGTCATGGGCATCTGGAACCACAGGTGTCATGCATGCCCACCCACGATTCTAGGCACAACCCCTATGGCTGTCCCACCCCAGGTTCCCAGGTTACCTTGGGGGCCTCCCCCTTGCTGCCCGGGGGCAGCCGCAGGACCCAGAAGTTCCTGTTCCTCAGCAGGTTCTCCATATTCTCCAGTCGCCTCTGCAGCAGCCCGTACTCCTGCAGCAGGGTCCCCAGCACGGCCCACTTGCCCTCCAGCTGGTTCCCGAACTCCAAGGTCGTCTTCTCACAGTCAGCCAACTTCTTCTCGGCCATCCCTGTTCGCCCTTCTAGGGAGAGCAAGCGGGCAGCCTGCGATTCGATCTTCCTCTCCATTGCCTGAATGGTAGCTGCCATTGTCCAGGGAGAAATCTTCCAGAAAAAAAGAGAGACAAGCATTGGTCATTCCACCAGTCGTGTTCTCTGAGCCCAGCTGTCGTAGGTGTGAGGGAGCTGGAATAGGGGTGGGAACCCATATGTGAAAAGTGGGGATGCCCTGGGCCACATGCCACATTTTAGTCTAATGATCACCTCCTCTGGGTGTCTTACACATCACCCAAGTCTAGGTAGCTGCCGTCCCTCCAGGCCTCTGCAGCATGCCAATGCAGACCCCTATGGTGGCATTCACTGCCCTAGTTATCTCCTGCACCCTCCTGTATGACCTCTGAAGGCTGCACAGGCCCTTTTAACAGCATGGTGCATGGCCTGCAGCAGGCGCCCAGTGCAATTATGTTAAACAAACGATGACTGAGCACTGCTGGGTGTTTTAGTGGAGAAATGGTAAACTGCAGGTTTACTAGAGGCCAGCCAGCACTTCCCATCATAATCACACAAGAACCTCTACTGATGATGACCTAGCAAAAAAAACAACCCAGCCGGTTCACTGAAACAGCACAAACAAGAGTGCTGCTCAACAGCTTTTTTTAAAGCAGCTTGTGTCTCTTTTTAATAAACATAAAAATCTAATCGTTAATTCCTCAACTCACAGGACAATCTGATTTGGTTCCCTACCCAGTTACCACCCCCCCCCCCCCAAATTAAAAATCACCATTATTGCAAATCTCCACCAGCCAAGTTAGGCTTTTTGCTATAACACAAGTCCCCTTGAGAGTCTGACTTTTTCTTTCACTATTGCTACTTCTCCTCCCAAGAGGAGAATTATGGTCTTAGACATTCTTTTCTATGTGTGTCTCAGACATTCTTGTAGCTGCTCCAGGCTGTGACACACCTTACAAATTGGAGGGGAAGATAAGACAATGCCATTAGGTTTGACTTTGGCAAGTGCAGCAACATCTCACAGACGTGGAGCTTCCCCATGCAGTTGATTTTCCTGTGTCTGGGAAGTTCACACAGTGGCTTGACTGACAGTTGGGGACACTGAGGAAAAGGCAGATTTTGCTTTAGGTGGCAGCTGGACCACCTGACTCACCCACATGTCAGAGTGGGGGTGGGGTGTCCTCACTATTCATGCCTCTTCCTGGTGTACCTGTTGCCTGAGGACCCACAGGACCTTTCAACATTCTGGAAATGACTCCTAAACAAATGGTAAGTGACTATTTGCAAAATAAAGTGACTAGTAGGAACCAGTGTGGATTCACATAGGGAAAGTCACTGAGCACTAGAAAATGGGTGGACACCTCAGAAAACAGTGACAGGAGAGTTTGAGCAGAGGCCAGAGAACCCGGCTGTTTGCAGGGAGACTAGACCAGATGGCCTCTGACCTCTGACCTGAAAAAGAAAGAGCTCTGGCTGTGTCTCGGAGGAGGAGGAGGAACTGGACAGGCAGAAAGCTGGATGTGTGTAGCACTCCTGCCTTCCAGAGGCTGCAGGGACTGCACTGTGCTAGCACCTCGCGTGCGCCCCTCCCCCCCAACCTCCCGCCTGTTCCCATCATGATCCCAGCCTCCAAGAGTTTGCTCCAGAAGCTCCCCATCCACTGAAGTCCTACTCACTCAGCCTCCAAGTGCACCTGTCGGCCATCATGACAATCTCTGCATTGCAGAAAGGGCCTGAGTAAACGCCTACTTTGTAAACAATGAGCGCCCTCCCCCCCGCCCCCCTCTTTTTCTTACCACTTTAACCAGGCCCTGTGTAAGGCTTTCACACTACCTGGTGGGAGGTGGCGACTATTTCTGCTCAAGCCCAGCTCCTTATTAAATGGTGGCTGGACAATATGGGTCTGTCCCCAGACTCCTGCCAGGGAAGCCGAAACCTCTGTGCTTGAGGAGCTGGTAAGAGAACCCCAGATTCTTCAACAGCTCACCCATGTGGTGGAAGTCCAGGCATTGGAACCCCTTCCAACTCTCCCTCAGCCTCATCTCCTGCAGCTTCCTAACCAAAGCCATCTTTTTCAGGTGCAAGGACACGTTTCCGTTCCTTGAACATGCTAGCACTGCCTTCTCTCTCTGAGCCGGGAGCTGTCCTCCCCACCTGAAATCCTAGCATTCCCTGAGAGCCCAGCTCAAATCACAGAGGCTCAGGCCAGGAGGGGTGCGGACTGCAAGGGCAGCCCGTGCCCTCTCCTTCCCCCGCTCCCAAGCATGTTCTACCTCAATGCAGGAAACACTCACCTGTTTTGCCCTATTACTGCTTGTGTCCCTGCCTGATGCCCCCAAAGCAGCGTGTTCCTGAACACAGAGCGACCTTGTCTTTTCACACACTTCCTAGCTGTGTGATTCTGGGCAAGTTAACTTCTCTAGGCCTCAGGTTTTCCTTTTGTACGACAGAGAGAGAGAGTACCTACCCTCCAGGCTTGCTGTGAGGACAAAATCATGCCTAACCGGGCTGGTGCGGTGCCTGTTTCTACACACGGGGGCAGCTGTCTTCCGCCCGGACCCCAGCGAGCCGGGCACTCTAGGTGAATGCGGAATCCAAGCCGCTTCGGACACCTCCCAGGTGCCACCAGGCCGCTGGGGGGAGCTACGGGGGTAGGGAACGCAGGGCAGAGAAAGAAATTGCGGGGAGAGGGAGGGGTGCCCAGATGAAGGGGCCCGCGGGTGGGGCCGGGGCAGGAAGCCGCGGAGGGCTCAGGAACAGGCGCGGGGCGGCCTCCGGGGCGGGGACGGCCGGTCCCACCACGCTTGGGCTCATCCCGGAATGGGGGGCACGGCTGGCGAGTGCCGTAGGCCCCGCAGGACCCCGCGCCCCGCTCGCCGCAGCCCCAGGCCCGGCGGCGAGGCCCGGGCCCCGCAGCCCCTCCCCAAGGGCCTGCGGCGCCGAGTGCTGGGCCCGGCCCCGAGTCCACGCGCGCGGGCCGCCCTTACCGGAGCCGCGGCCGCCTCGGCCATGGCCCTGCGCTGTCCGGCCCGGCCCGGAGGAAGTCGCCGCCGCCGCGCGGCCCGACGCAGGCCGGCTTCGGCCTCTCCGCAGGCACCGCCCGCCCGCCCGGCCCGCCGTCCCCGTCCGCGGCGCGCGCTCCTCGCTGGCCGGCCCGCGCCGCTCCGTCCGCAGACGCGCCGCCGCCGTCAGTGCCTGGCCGGTCCACACTGCATCCTGGGAGCCGGCGCAGGCCCGTGAGGCTTCCTGGAGGCAGCGCGGCCGCACAGCCCCACCTGCAGCCCGAGAGCCGAACAGCAGGCGCTCGCCGCGCCGCGCCCCGTCCCGCCCCGCCCCGCGGACCCCCGACAACCCCGCCCCCTGCACCCCCCCCCGCCGGAAACGGCCGCGCGCGCGCGCTGAGTCACCGCGGGACCCCGCGCCCCACCTGCTGCTGGCGGCGTCTTGTGGGCGCGTTGGGCTTTGGACGCCGCGAACCTAGGGACTCGGTGACCGAGAGAATCGCCCCACTCCAGGGACCTGCGGGGCTGCCCCGGTCCCCCAGCGTCCCCAGGGGACCGGCTACGTCGCACCTGCCGCTTTAGGTCCTGCCAGGCGCGTTGAGCTTCTTACTGTGTCGTGGCTTATTTGGCAGCTGCAGCTCATGTCTACCTTTGGTTTGAAATGGAAAAAATTCAACAATAGGAACGTAGTTCGATAAACCCCGGTAGGCAGCCACTCAGAACTCTCTACCGTCTTTATTACCTATAAAAATATTTTTAATGGAATGACCAGTGGGACACGATATCATCATTTAAAATTATGTTGGTAAATAACTTGGTATGGTAAGATGTTCCTGATATTTTAAGAGACGCCGGTCCAAGAAGAAATAAAACAAGAGACTCCAGTCCAGAATGGTCCTATTTTTATTTTTTAAAATGAGTATATGTATATAAAATGACCAGTTTGGAAGCATGTAGTCTAAGGAGTCTATTTTATGACAGTGAGACCTCAGGCCATTTTTGCACATTTTCTAACTTTTTCAAATTTAAAAATTTTGTAATTGTAGTAGTTTGTAATAATAATAGTATTTTTAAACAAGGAGAGAAGAAAAAAAATAGGAAAAACCTAAAGTGAACCTGAGTGAGGGATGGAAGGAGCCTTTGAAGGGGGCCCCCCTGTGGTCACAGGTTGCATTTCCTTTCCGTTTCCTTTACGTGTGTCTCCTTCCTGAAGAGGAGCCTGCACCACGTGCTCCAGACTTCTGTCGGGCTCGGGGTCAGCAGCGAGATCTTAACATGCCCTTGTTTTTTTCTTCATCCGCCTGGGCAGACCAAAGCAAAGGGTTCACCCGGGTGCGTTCGTTGTGTATAAAAGTGCAGCCTCTCCAGTGTGTGTGTTTCCCTCACTGATATTGGCCTGGCTGTTTTCCTTTGCCCTTAGCTTCCAGGGATTGCCACTCTTGGTGCTCACAGAGACTGGGAAGGCCATGTGCAGAAAGGATAAGAGACTAATCAAGAGAAGATTACTCCAGCAATGTAATCATGAGGTGAGAAAAGGTGTGACTAAATGTAGCTGGAGTGGGAACAGAAAGGAACAGGCAGATCTGAGGGCGCTGTCAAGAATATGAAATGAGCCCTAACTGGTTTGGCTCAGTGGATAGAGCGTTGGCCTGAGGACTGAAGGGTCCTGGGTTCAATTCCAGTCAAGGGCATGTACCTTGGTTGCCGGCACATCCTCAGTAGGGGGTGTGCAGGAAGCAGCTGGTCGATGTTTCTCTCTCTCATCAATGTTTCTAATTCTCTCTCCCTCTCCCTTCCTCTCCGTAAAAAATCAATAAAATATATTTTTAAAAAAAGAATATGAAATGAGAAGTGGTAACAAACTGCACGTGTTGTTTACGTGAAAAATATTCCAGGATAATGCAAAAATACTGAGTCTGAAGGGAGGGAGTGTGCACTTGTGATAGAAATAAAATGATCAGAAAGAAGAGCTAGTTTTCAGGGATGTAATTTTTTAAAAATTCAACTTTTGCTTTATGCCAGGCCATTTTAGGGTAGAAATGACCTGTCCTAGCAGATTCTCAGGTTAGCTCCATCAGAGTCTCTGGGGTAAGCTTGTGAAGGACATGGATTTCTGGATCCCATCCCAGATTGATTGAATCAAAATAGGGTTGGGTCCTGAGTACTGTGGGGAAAACTTTCTTAAAGAAGGTATTTTTAACAAGTTTCTAATAGGGATTAGTGTAGGGGTGAGGCTCTGGTGCACAGCCAGGTTTGGGAAAGAATGACTCCCCCAACCTTCCACCTAAGGCAAGGATCCATGGCAAAGCAACCCTGGTAGATGGCCTTCCAGCCTCTGTTTACAAAAAGAACAAAGACAACCCCCAACTCTTTGGACTGATATTTAAGACCTCCATGGTCTTTCCACCATTTCCAATTTTTTGCCCAGTCTTTGTCAGGCATGAGAATTTCCACTCCCATACCTTTCCTCATATCCTTTCCCCTCCTCTTATCCACCTGGGGCTCCACCCATGCACAAATTTCGTGCACTGGGCCTCTAGTAGATTATAAGTTTCTTGAGAACAGAGGTTATACCTTTCTTCTCTTCTCTCCCTATGGTGCCTGATATAGGGTATGATTACAGAGCATAAAGTAATTACTTAGTACAAATCTTAATTAACTGTGATATGTGGTATGATCAACTGTGGTCCCAAGAATTCATCACTCTCCTTTGGTTTGTTACCACTGCCACTGCCACCTCCTTCACCCTCCTAGAAAAATCTAAGGTGGGTAGTCACGGAGGGCTGCAGCTCACCCAGAGGAGCCTGGGAAACAAGCTGGTGAACATGAACCCCATGTTCTGCTCTGGGCCTGGGCTCTCCAGAGCAGAAGTGAGGTCACCTTGCCAAGTACAGAAGAGGAGTACAGATTCATAGGTGGGTCTTATTTCCAGCAAACTCCAAATGTGAGAAAATCCAGACATATGAAACAAGCATCAGAATTTGTGTTTAGATTTATTTTTTTAATTCAGTAACTAAAGTTATTATATTAGTTATTATAACTAATATTGAATTTGCCCATAACTAAGTTTTCAGGAGCTTTTGAAAATAGTGTCTTAGTTACAAAAATTATGTTTCTCATCATGTACATTCAGGAACACTTACTGTGCAGGACATGGCCCACCCAGCAATGACATTATTAATTACTAGAGGCCCAGTGCACAAATTCATGAATAGTTGGGGTCCCCAGGGGGGTGGGGCTGGGATGTGATCGGCCTTCCAGGAGGGTGGTTGGGACACCCTTGCTGGCCCAGAATCTGGATCCGTCCTGCTGACATTCGCGCTGGTTGTCGGGAGCCAACTGGCAGCTGCTTTTATTTCTTCCTTGCCCAGTGGCTAGGGAGGGGAAGTGGCTGCGGTGCCCGAGGCCAACTTCCAGGAGGCCGGCAGCACTGTCAGGATTGTGCCAGTGGTGCTGGTCCATCAGTGTGTGGCCTGTTTTCCGGAGATTGGACCTGCAGGACTACTGAGGGAGTGTCTGCCATCAGGCCACCGGGATGGGTTGGTCAGCTGAGCAGTGCTCCTGCTGTAGGAGCGCACTGACCATCATGGGGCAGCTCCTGGGCTGAGCGTCTGCCCCCTGGTGGTTAGTGTGTGTCATAGTTATAGTGACCGGTCATTCTGGTCATTCAGTCACTTAGGTTTTTCTATATATAGATATAGATAATAGAAGCAAGCTTATTACTCAGACTCTGACTCATATTTACAAGTGATTTTGTTTTATAAGGCTGACCCTTGAGTCATCAATTTTTGATGAACTTGTGATGAATACAATAATGCCTATGGCTTTTGAGGGGAATGAGGGAAGCCAGTCACATCAAAGGCTAGTCAGATGAAATTGGCATATTTTATAGGGACACCAAGTCCCTTCTAACTGGGCTAGTGACAAAACTCAGTAGAAATTAGTCAAGTTCATTCTGCCTACCTTCCAAATCCTCAACGTGGTGATGGTCATGAAGAGTGTATAATCAAGGTGATCATATTTTCTAAACAAACAAAAAAAACCCAGGGTTTTTAGATAATAAAGGTTTTATATGACCTATTGATGCTAAGAGATAATCTGGGAGATAAAATTTGGACCTCAAATAGAGAAAAATCTGGGACAATTTATAGATTCATCTGAATAAAAGAGAATATCTGAAATTATAACTGTCCTAGGAAAACAAGCATGTAAAGTCATTTATTCAGTTGGTTGGAGTGTTGTCCCAATGCGCCAAGGTTGCAAGTTCAATGCTGAGTTAGGGCACCTGCAAGAATCAACCAATGAATGCATAAATGGGTGGAACATCAAATTAATGTTTCTCTACTCTCTTTACCTTCTTCTCTCTCTAAAATCAATAAATTTAAAAAACTTAAAATTAAAAAATAAGACATCCACTACTGAAGAATGAAAATAATAAATATGTACATCTCTCTACAGAAAACTGTAAAAATCATGGAGAAAAATTAAAGACTTCAAAAATGGTGGGATATACTAAATTAATAGAATGTGACACTAAATATGGTAACAATAGCAGTTCTCGTCCCTCCTTTATCTACAGATTTCAGAGTAACCTCAACCACATAATTTTTATGTAGATAATTACACATTAATTCTAAAATTGTTATGGGCATTCAAAAGGCCAGGAACTTTCTTATCCATTAGAAAGTTAGTTGAAGATATCCTGGAACCCCTCAATATTTCAACAAGTATTTTCTAAGAACAAATGTATCCCCCTGCATAACCACAACACACTCAGGAAATTTATCAGTGATACAATCCGATCATCTATTACAGCGATTTTCAACTGTTTTTCATTTCAGGGCACACATAAACTAATTACTAAAATTCTGCAGCATACCAAAAAATATATTTTTTGACGATCTGATTAAAAAATAGGTTAATAGTTGTTTTGCCTGGCTAGTGTGGCTCACTTTGGAACAAAAAGGGTAGGCAATTACTATTATTATTATTATTGTAAATCAATCAAAATGATATCTACTAAAATATTTTTATGTTTTTTTTTTTTTTTTTATTGATTTCAGAGAGAGGGAGAGGAAGAGATAGAAACATCTATGCTGAGAGAGAATCATTGATTGGCTGCCTCCTGCATACCCCACACTGCGGATCAAGACTGAAACCCTGAGCAGGTGCCCTGACTAGAAATCTAACTGTGAGCTCCTGGTTCATGGGTCGATGCTCAGCCATTGAGCAACAATGGCCTGGCCAAAGTGACTTTTAAAAAAAATCACGTGCCTAACCTTGTATATAAGGATGTCCAGTACCAAGAATTAACGAACCAGATGCAACTTTATTATGCAATGTGACCAATAAGATGCAACTCTTTTATATGAACTATATATTTATGGGATTGCTATTGTTGTGTAGGCTGTTGTCATTTTTTTATTTGATGACCTAAGGGAAAAGAGGTCAGTTCTCCTGACTAAATTAGTCAGGTATTGCAAATTTTAAAAATTCTTGTGGTAAACTGTTGAAAATTGCTGATCTATTATGCAACTTATATTCTATATAAGGTGGGAAAAAGTAAGTTACAGCTGTTCGTATGGAAAATAATACAATTCACAAATAATAAAAAATAAATTCTGTTTCACAAACTCACAACTGTAAACCTACTTTTTCCCCATCTTGTATGTCTTCATTGTCCCAAAATCATTGATAATTGTCTTTTATTTCCAATACAAGACCCAATCAAGGCTCACGTATTGTATGTGGTAGTCGTGTGTTTTCAGATCACTTTAGTCTAGAATAGTTCCCTAGTCCTCTGGTTTCTTCCGTGAAATTGACATTCTTGAAAGGTCAGAGCTAGTTGTTTTGCAGTATGTTCGTGCAGTCAACATAGGACAGCATGGCTGTGACTGGATCTCACAAACATAACATTGGGAGAATCCAAAATAGGTCAACAAATGTGTTAAAAGTTCCAATAGTGGTTACTTTTGGAGAAAACTATTTCCTTGTTAAAATTCAATATTCTAGCAAAATGACTAACATAGGTGATATTATGTCCTTCTCAGAGCATTCTATCAAGAGGCAATGTCAAAAAAATTTTTTTTTATCCAAAATGTGTTTATTGGGATGGTTTCCCACTCATCTTGATTTGAGGTGCTTTTAGTGCTGCTTCCTTCTGAAGGAGCATCCTTCTGTAAGCCTTGCTTTTCCTCCTGTGGGCTGACAGAACAGTGGAGCAACCAACACACAAAACTACCGTTTGTGTGTGGCTAAAAATGGTGGTGATTTTATAGCATCCTGGGCATTTTACATCCATGAAGTAGGAATTGGGGCTCTGCACCAGGCGCTTCTTCTTGTGTTTCCTATTCTCCTCTTCCGGAGAGGGATGGAGGAGATCCTTGGCGAGAGGCATATTGTCGTGGGGAGGTCGTCACCGCCGGAAAAGGTGGCAATGTCAATTTGTTCTATTAAAGTTGAATTTGATTATTCAATTAAAGTGTGTTTGACAGATTTTTCTATATCTTGTTCCTCACCAATTTTCACTGAACAAATTTAGCATCCAAGAATGATTCTTCCCTAAATAAATTTTTACAATGGTTATAAAATGGTGATTTTATACTTGTATCATTTCTTTTACATGTCATTTTACTTCTTGTAACGAAGAGCTTCCTTTTCTCCACCTTAAAAAAAATACTTAATATGGATTCATGAATTATTTAATTTAATGAGTTACATAACACAGCCTTATCTTTATTTGTTTTGATGCTCACATTGTCCCATAGTTAGCTAGTGGTGAGCCTCTTCAGGCTGGCCCAGTGTTCAGTTGGCATGTCCCCACCAGATTTTGAGCACTTTTTAACTTTCTGGCACAGGATATTTCATTGTTAATCTTTTAGGTTTCTTGCCCAGCCCTGGAATCAGCCATTTCTCCAAGAGTTCCTGGTTCCTTTTAATGGCATTTAGTAACCACGATACAGACATTAGGAGTGCTCATTGCAACTGAGTTGTTGCTTCTAGCCCCTTTCAGAAGACAGAATTAGGAATCTGTGCGTGTGTGTAGTCATACAGCTACTTACAATTCCAGTCTAACTCCACAGTTTTCTCTTGCCTTTCTCCATCCCTTATTTACATTTCCTGACTCAGTCAGAATCCTGGCTCCCCAAGATATCAATGTATGTACTCATTTGCACAAAAATAGTTTTTGTAAGTTATACCAAAACAACTCAAGTTTCATCTCTCATTGTAACACAATATCTCTTTTACCCCCTTAAAATGTACACCACTATGTTTTCTTTATGGTCATATTATCAATGTTAGGGTTTTTGTTTGTATTTATTTTTATGTTTACTTCCTCCTACTTGTTGCTTTATTTTTGGAAATGTAAAACATTAAAATGATTCAAAGGTTGAGGCTATAGAAATGTGTATGCACAAAGAGACACTCCCTACTCCATCGCTTATCTCATTTCCATCCACCTCTGAGTAATGTTCCATTTCTTGATTGGGGTGTGGGGTTACAGGTGTTTTATTTTCTAGTATTTACAAGGCTGAACACTTATTATTGTAAATTTTTGTATATTTCATACATGAATGAAAAATTAAATGGACCCAGTGAGATGTGCCAGTCAGTGTTCAATCAGAGCAGCCTTTCACCAAGTATTATTGAATAAAGGGAATTATTAACAGAAATAAGACCTTGTACAATTGTGGGATGAGCTGGGAGAAGTAAGAGTCCAGAGAACAGACCCTGAGGAGCCTTCCCCAAGCATGGCAAGGTGGTGAAGTCAGAGACACGGAATCTGGGAATCTCCATCTCAGCATCTGTGTGGGACCATGAAGGGGCTGGTGAAAGAGCTGATAGAAAACTACCACTCCACTTAGCTACCACTTCTGTAGGTCCTCAGCCAAGTACCTGGCGGCTGCACTGGAACCACTGAGGGACAGGGCTTGCAGGACGTAGGCCTCGTGTGCCCCTTTGGGCAGGTATCTCTTCTCTACCCTTTGGGGTCCATGTGGCCTTTTTATTTCACTGATGCCTTCCCATGTTCCTGCCAGTTGGCAAGGGCTTGTTTCTCTTTCGAGGTCTGCACTGCTGCAGCTCAGACCAGCGTTCATCCAGCGGAGACATCTCTGGTCTTGAATCCTCCACAGTCCCTGCTGCTTCAGCAGTGCTGACCTTCTGGTATGAGGTCTCTTGGGACAGCTGGGTAGCTTCCTGGGCTCCAGGATAGGGGTTGTGGCCTCTGAGGCCAAATTACTCAAATAATTTGTCTGAGCCCTGAGCGTCGTCCGCATACACCAAAACAGTTGCGGGTTCAGTTCCGTCAGGACACATACCTAGGTTGCTGGTTCAATCCTGGTTGGGCCATGTGCAGGAGGCAACTGATTGATGTTTCTTTCTCATATCAATATTTCTATCCCTCTAAAATTAATAAAACATATCCTCGGGTAAGGATTAAGTAATAATAAAAATAACAATAATTTGCCTGGGCTTCCTGGATTCATTGAAGACACTGTCAAAAGCCAAGAAGTAGATGTAGTGAGAAGAAAAAAGAACAAAGAAGGAGATGGGCCACAAAACTCCCCAACCTGCGGTGTAGGGGAGGAGAGAGGGACAGGGAGAGAGTGCTGCAGGCAAGTTTTAAGTAGACAGAGTTTTCCAAGAGAGGAAGGAAGGATATTCCATCTCTTAGCAACGAATTTCCAAACAGGTGCCTTTTAAAGTGGTACTAAAAAAGATGAGATTGAAAGATTGTAAGCAGAGAAGTTTTCTGGAGGCTAAAAGGTACTGACTAATTTTGCTCTAAGGCAAATTTTCACATCTCCAGAACTTTCCAAGAATTAATAGAAATTTCAGTGCATAGATGTGCGTGTTGCAACACAGGTGAAAAGGTATTTAATTACAGATACATAACAGGTAAGGGGGTATAGCTCAGGGGTAGAGCATTTGACTGCAGATCAAGAGGTCCCTGGTTCAAATCCGGGTGCCCCCTACTCTGTTGGTTTTCCTATTCATAGCTGTTGCTCATATTTTGTTTCCTTTCAGCCTTGCCAATTATGATACTTCCTGAAATTAGAATTCTTCCAATTAGATCCTTCCTGAAATTAGCCCTTGCACAACTGCTTTCTGACATCTGGTGTTTCCCCCTTTATATATCTCATTTATCCAACTCTTTTGGGCCTCAAAGAGAAGGCAGGGACTCTCCTGCAGAATTTTGCTGGGCTTTTCCAGGGCAGCAGAAGAGAGCTGTAGATACAACAGATTTTGTAGGAACAAACAGTAAATGGACAACCTAGATTATTATCTCACCTACCCACAGAAACAGCTTGGCACAGTGGAGTGGTGGTCAGACCTATGGAGACAAAGCATAGCATCCAGGTTCTTCTGGTAGGGTTGACATTTCCCTCTGGGGAGCTGGTTTCTCCACACCAGAACTCACTCGTAACTTGCTTCAGCCTCAATGGCCAAAAGGCCAGCTTAGCTATGCCAACAAGGGAAACCTAGATTCTGTGGTGTTGTTCCTCCAAAACCCAAGTATTGGAGCTCTGTGACACTTGTCTCAATTAGAGCCCATTTCTATCTTCCCTGAAGGAAGAAAGGTGAAGGACTGAGAGTCCAGATAGGTGGGTAGTTTTGGAGATGGTTGGGCTGCTTTTGGGCTAAAACAAAATAAGCAATGGGAAATGTTTTGGGATTTCTTCAGGCAGCTTCTCTCATTTTTTCCTCTCTGATGACCCCACCCAGGAACTGAGGCTTGGAAGCTGCAGAACAGAGGGGAGGTGTCTTATTATGAGCTCGTTTGGCAGCTTCTATAAAGTCAGTCCTGGAAGGGAGCAGTAACTTTATTTTGCAGAGCCCAGTGTTACCACTCAGATGAAAGGCATCAATTAGGCTATATTAATATCTAAGGGGGTATAGCTCAGGGGTAGAGCATTTGACTGCAGATCAAGAGGTCCCTGGTTCAAATCCAGGTGCCCCCTTATGTGTAATTTTTGAATAGTCTTTCCAGCTTCCTTCACAGCTCACCTTCCAACCTTCATTCCTAGACACAACCTGGAGGTGAAGTCTTAAAGGAGGCTGGGAACTTCAGGAGAGCTACAGCCCAGTCATACTGATGGACTCACTAGATATTAAGATGAGTTGTTCCCTGCATACCCTTAGCAGCAATTGGAGCACTGCAGAGTTCCCAGGAACATCAAGTTTTGATACTAAGTGTCAGAGGTGCCCAGATGCCCTCTGGGGTGTTAGAGTGTGTCACCTTGGATAAACTGCTCACTCGTTGTGCCTCAGTTTCTGCATAACCTGGGAAAGGGATCATTCATCAGGGTGTGAACACCATCAGCAGCCTGCAAAAGATTGGGAAGCTGATTGGCTGTTTTTTTTAAAGCTTCTGGTTCCTCCCAAGCCTGAGACTACATAATTTTAGATGAATCTCTCTCTTTCTCAGGACCCCCACCATGCAGGTCTAGTGGCCACCAAGGCCCACAGACCACATAGGCTTCTGAGGACTATGAAGCAGAAACTCTGTTCACTGATTTTTATTTTGGTCCTGCTGAAGACATGGTTGGACTTTTCCCAGGGTGGGACAGAGGGAAATGGGACATTGGAAGCCCACGGGCAGCCATCACCAATAAACTACCTTGCCATATCACCATCTCGCGTGTGTGGATCCTTGAGATGCTTTTCTAGAATTCCCATGGAAGAGCCTGTTTCCCACCCATTAGCAGGAGCGTGCCTGTCACCTAATGTTGGAGGCACATGATTAGACCAGAGAGTCTGTGAGGAATGTGCTAGAATTCCGACTTTGTTCTGTGGGGCAACAGGAGCCCTGCACACTGCAAAGAAGCAACGAGGTCAGCTCCTTTATTTGGGAACATCACTTAGGAGACATTACAGAGAATGGAATTTGCCAAAAGACAAGGATAAGGAACTAGCATTATATTATGTGCTACTACACCAGTACCTACTATGTACTAGTACTGTGCTGGGCAATTCATCTTAAGTTGTCACAAGAAACTTGTCCCTATTTAAGATAAAGAAACAGGAGCTTATAGAGTTAAAGAATTTGCCCAATGCTGCATACAGAGCAAGGAACCCAATGCAGAGGAGAAAAGAAATTCCAGAGAAAATTTTAGGATAAAATGATAGGACTTGGTAATTATCCTATTATAATTGAGGATAGAAACTTTAGTGTGTTTTTGGCTGGGGAAGGAACAGGATTGAGAAATAACTGAATTCAGTTATAGGTCAACAGTATAGACTGAGTGGTTCACTTTGGAAGTGGGAGGGGAAATGTGGAGCATTAACTAATTTTTTACTGATGGTTCATCTCATAGTAAAGCCTCCAGCAGGAATTTTTTTTTCCTGAGATGGAAGCAAAAAGGGTAAAGACAGCTGAAGACAGGTGTCAAGGATCTGAGGTCTAGCTGCTTCTATTCTCTGTGAAGCAGAGGTAATGTCCTGTGAGGGGACAGAAGTGGGTGAGCAAGTCATTGATGAGGCTGCAATCCAGTCAAAGGGATCGGATGGTCTGTGATGGAGAGTAGTGTAGTGTGACTGGAGCTGTGATCTGGTTCTGCACCTGTCCGAAGTCCACCTTTTGTGGGGACTGAGAACATTGCTCTCCCCCAGATACACTTGTCCCCACCCAGGTCAACACAGTAAATGTGCCAATGATTTTATTCTCTAGCTCCTTATTTTTTTATTCTATGCAAAGCCCAACCCAAAGAGTCCAGGTTACTCTCAGAAGTAGACAAGGTTACTAGTTCCCTTGTGTACATCCTGGTTCCACTTTCTGTCAGCCACACACTAACCATCTTTTGGGTGATCCGCTCTGCAGAGGAATCCATTAGCTCAATACATACTTGTGGGTTTTATCAGTTGTATCCAGGGTGCAGGGAGCTCAGGTCTCAGTTCTGAGGGTCTCTTCCTATAGTCCTCAAAAGGAGACAATAAAGGAAGGAAAAAGAAATTAGAACTTGCAGGACAAAGAAGGTAGAAAGTTTAAACCAAGATACTATCAGTATTAATATTAAGTATAAATGTATAAAATGCCACAGTAAAAAGACAAAGAATGTCATGGATTAAAAAACATCAGCTCAACTATATGTTGTTCACAGGAGACACATATAAAACATAAGAATAGAGGTATTAAAAATAAAAGGACAGAAAAAAATACACTAATGACAACAATATATAGTGTGGCTATATTATTACCAGAGAAAATAGTTTTGAGGTGAAAAAGGATTTTAAGAAAGTCATTTTATAGTGATAATTTCAATTCACCATGAAGGTATAGCAATTCTAAATTTGATGCACTCAAAACATATTAAATATAAATTAACAGGATTAAAAAAGAGAAGTGAATATACCCACAATCATGTGAGATATTTCAAAATCCCTCTCCTGTGAACTGATAGAACAAGCATACATAATATCAGAAGAATATAGAATATTTTAACAAATTTGACCTAACTAAAGTGTAAAGACCCTTACACTCAGCAATTGCAGGACTTGCCTTTTTTTCCTAAGTACACATGGTACACTGACAGAATTGACTGCATACTGAAAATAAAGCAAGTCTTAACAAATTCCAAAGTGTTTAAATCACAAAGACTATGTTTTCTGACTAAAATAAAATTAAGCTAGAAATCAATAACATTTAAAAAATTACAAAATCCAACAAATAACTAGAAAACCCCCATATGTGTGGAAATTAAAAATTATACTTCTAAATAATGGATGGAGCAAAGCAGTAATCACAATTGAAATGGGAATTATAAAATATTTTTATTTAAATCATGATGAAAACACTAGATATTGAAACTTTTCAGTTGCAACTATAGCAGTACTCAGAGGGCAATTTATAGCCTTACTCTATCTACAATATTATGAAGAGAAAAGGCAAAAACTAACTACCTAAGCATCTATCCCCAAAAAGCATGAAGGGGACAGTAAAATAAACCCAAAGAAATAAGGAAGCAAATAACAAAGATTAATTAATAAAAGCATAAATCGATGAACTAGAAAACAAATATATTAGACTAGAGGCCTGTTGCATGATATTCATGCAAGAATAGGCCTTCCTTCCCCTGGCTTTGCTCCCGGCCACTGGGGAGCCTGCAAGTCCTTGCTCCTAGTGGAGCACCACTCCTGTAGCTCCCTCCGCCGCCCCCCCCCTCCCTCTCATAGCAGGCATCCCGTCCCTCCTGGCCATTCCACACCAGCATATGCAAATTAACATGCGATCTTTGTCTGGTTAATTTGCATACGCACTCCTGATTGGCTGTGGGTGTAGCAGAGGTATGGTCAATTTACATGTCTGTCTATTATTAGGTAAGATAGGGTCAATAAAGCAAAAATTGTTCTTTGAAACAAATAATGAAAATAACCCAGACAAGATTGACAAAGAGAAAAGAAAAAACACTAATAACTAATATACGGAATTGAAAAGGACACATTATTACAATTTCCAAAGCTATTCAAAAGATCATAAGACAATGTTATAAGTGACTTTGTGCCAATTTAATATAATATTGAGATGGCATGGAAAATTTCCTAGAAAAATATGACTTACTTAAATGGAGAGGAATTCTTTGACTGCTAGATGGTTCCTGGTTCTCTCTTCCTCCTCTAGTTGTTTTAGCAGGACTAAACTGGTTCAAGGGAAAAATACAAGATTATAGCTGATTCTGGTCCTAGTATGCCAATTTCCTATGCAGTTAATGGCAACGCTCCATACTCTCCTGTCTTCTAGCGAGGTCATTTCCTTTACCAAAAAACTTCCACTGTTAGGTAGTTCCTCCAAACTTCCCTGTAAATATATGCTGTGGTATAGAGGAAGAATGTCTTCTGAATACTCAGGAGGGCGTATCCAATTGTCTCCAGCCCAAGAACATGTTTCCTTGGGATAGAGAAAATTTGGGTAATTATAGACATCCTAATGTATTGCTTATAATTTCTCTCTAATAAATCTGTGACTTTACACTTACACTATTAGTATTTGTCCCCTTCCTCTGGCTTAGTCTTATCAAAATTGATACAAGAAGAAATCAAAATCATGAATTATCCTTTAACAACTGAAGAAATTGAATTCATAATGAAAAATTTTACCATTAAAAAGAAACACTATTCCAGCCACAGATCGTTTCAACATATGTTATACCAAACACTTCAGAAATAATGTAAATTATTATTTTTATTTTATCTTACGTGAACACTTCTGGAGAATAAAAAAACAAGTGGTACCTTTCCCAACTCATGAGATTAAATTTAATACAAAAAAAAAAAAAAAACAAAGACAGTAAAAGAAAACAATAGTCCAATCTCACTTATTAACATAGATTTTTTTAAAATGTATTTTTATTGATTTCAGAGAGGAAGGGAGAGGGAGAGATAGATAGAAACATCAATGATGAGAGAGAATCATTGATCAGCTCCTTCCTGCACACCCCCTACAGGGATGTGCTTGCAACCTGGGCATGTGCCCTGACCAGGAATCAAACCATGGTCTCCTGGTTCATAGGTCAACCCTCAATCACTGAGCCACACCAGCCAGGCTTAACATAGATTTTTAAACCATAAACAAAAGTATTAGTAAATGAAATAACTATATTAACACAAGACTTAACACTTTTAGGGATACTTAAATCTATTCAACCACATACTTTGTATTTCTTGGAGTGGATCATTATCTACATAAACTGAAGAAGTGGAAGTTGTAGCTCAGTAGAATCTTTACATTGATGTCTTGTAAGGAAGATGAAATTGAAATACAGCATTATTTCAAAGATCAAAATTAGGAATAAATAGGGGGCACCCAGATTTGAACTGGGGACCTCTTGATCTGCAGTCAAATGCTCTACCCCTGAGCTATACCCCCTTCTGCTATAGTATGACTTAATTAATACCTTTATTCTCTATAGCCACACTCAGATTACCTCTAAACTTATGAGTTGCCACTGTAGGATGAACTTCTCTAGGGAGCTTCCAGATCTGCTTCAGTGAAAACTCATCAACCTGCTGTACAACAGGAGACAGGCTCTCTCGTCAAAAGGCCTACAGCCTGTATCCTGGGCTACAATCCCTGGGTGTGAGCAGCAACCTGGGGAAGCATTGACATTGGCTGTTAGAATGGCCTTCAAGTCAAACACCTGTGTCATCATGGTGGGTATCTGAAACCAGCAAATGGTGAAATTTTAATGTGATAGTTGGTGGTTCTGAACTCCAAATATCAATTAGAATCACCAGAGAGTTCATAAAAGTGCCATTTCCCAGGCCCCACCCCAGACCAATTAAATCCGAATGTCTGGGTTGGAGCCCAGGGATCGTAAATGCTCCCCAGGGCTCCTGGTCTACAGCTAAGTTGAGAACCAGTGTTAGAGCTTCCTGGAAGCCTTCTCAGACCCATGTTACCTCTTTCCACTCTGTTTGCCCAGCATCTTGTGTTCTGGATCTCTTCTCATTCATCCTATGTGCACATCATTTGTAACTTGACCTTAACAGCATCTTCCACAAACAGTTGCCATTTCAACATGTCTAAGTTTTCTTAATTTTCCCCTTCTCAGTCCAGGCATTCTCCCTGGGACAGGCAGGAAATGGTCCATTTCCCAGCCAAACCGCCAGGATCTATAGCTCAGGGAAAAAGCCTTGAGAGAGTTTACAGAAGATAAAATATCAACCTGTGTAACTTTAGGCTGTGTGACTATTAAAGACAACATTATGTCTTATTTGAGCTTTATAAGCAAACTTCTGCAGAAGGAACGAGTGAATTTTATCAACCATCTCAAAACTGAAGAAATTGTCAGCTTTTTATGGTATGGGGAACAAATAGCTGAGTATTTGGTAGACAACCTCAGAATTGGCTGTGGGTTCAGAGAGAGAGCATGTAATTCAGAAGTACAGTTCATAGCATCCCTTATACTAATCTTTTATGACCTATCTCACAACTACCTAAGGTACACTGCGTGATCCTTAAGGTTTATAGAAAAAACACAGTTGTCTTTCTCTGACTGGTTTATATTTTAGACTAGAAGCCTAGTGCACAAAATTCATGCACAGGTAGGGTCCCTAGGCCTGGCCGGTAATTGGTGCCGATCGGGGCCTTCTAGCTGCTGTCTGGGGCCTTCCTTTGTTCCGCACCGCCCCCTGGTGGTCAGTGCACATCATAGTGAGCAATCGAACTTCCAGTCTCCCGGTAGAACTCCCAAGGGGACAATTTGCATATTTAGCATTTATATATATAGATGGGCTAAAAACAAGTTCTTATAATAAAACTATTTGACAGCAAAAAAGTCTTACATTTTTTTATATTGAATTTCAGGAAAGCATAGGAGAGAAATAGCTGTTTAAGACAGAGCACAGGCAAGTCTAGTCTTCCTCGAGGTACATGCCCGACAAATCTGCAAATAAATATTTGTCTACTCCCCTGGGTTGTAAATATTCTGTATCCTCTGAGTTCTTTTATCAGCATATGGCATAAGTGCCTGAAAAAAAAAAACTTCTTTTATCTTCAGGGATGTGCTTCAGTTTCCCTTTCATTAAAGCTGATTCTTTTGTTAACAAGACTTGAATTTTTAAAAATTTATTTTTATTGTTAAAAGTATTATAGATGTCCCCTCCCCCCTTTAATGCCTTCTACTCCTCACCTACCTCCCTCACCTATCACACTATTGTCTGTGTCCCTGGGTTATGCATATCTATATATATAAAAGCCTAAGCGACCGAACGACCAAACAACTGGTCACTATGATGGGCAGATGCTTAACACAGGAGCTGACCCCTGGTGGTCAGTGCGCTCCTACAGCCAGTCAACCTCCCATGGTCCTTTCCTCTGGCTGGCCAGCCCCATTAGCCCCAATTGGCCTTGATCAGGTTATAAATATCCAAATGGCCCTTGGCAGAAAAAAGGTTCCCCACCCCTGCACTAGGGTGAAAGACACCTCATTGGGACAGCCCTCACCCCACTGCTTCTTTCCCATTTGTTCTAAAATCTCCCCACCTCACAATCACAGCCACTCAGTGGGCATGGAGGACCAGGGCAAAGACCTGTTAGGAATGGTATTCAATTATTCTTATTACACAGGTAAGTTCAGTGAGGTAAAAAGGAGGATGAAAGAAAATATTGCTTTAAAAAAATCTCACATCAGTGTCTTGCCTGTTGTTGAGTGCATTATAGATTTTCAACAAATACTTGTTGACTGAAAATATATAGGAAAATTTAAAAATACAAATAAGCACCAGGAAGAGAATAAAAATTAATCTCACCAGTAAATCACTGCTGTTAACAGTTTGGTTGGTATTTTTCCAAACTTAAAAATATACAGTTTGGGATCTAACTTCTTGCTACTATGGGTGTCCAGCTACTAGGTAATCAAAATACAGTCAAACCTTGTTTCTTGAACGTCTTCCGTCTCAAACAATTCGGTTCTCAAACAAGTTGTTCTCAAAGGAAAATTTCTTGGTTGTTGGCCAAAACTTCAGTTTTTGACCTAACAATCCCTTCATGCTGATACTTCAGCCTCAGCGTGACAAAAAGCATCTTGCAGGCTACAAACAAAAGAGAGAATGCTTTTGTTGATGATGATTAGAACAATTTTAAAACATAAAGAAGCCATTAAGAATGCTAATGTTGCTAAGGGTGTTCAAGTGCTCACAAAACAGCAATCACAGGCAATTGAATAAGTAGAAAAACTGTTGTTGAACAGACACAGGAAAAGCAGTTAGCTTGTGATAGCATTTCGGAGGCCGTGAAAAGGGATGGTTCTATAAATTTAAGAAAAGTGTTTGTTTGTAGAGTAGATAAGTACTGTATATAAGAAAGGTTGAAACAGGGAATCATTTGGGGGGCTGGAACAGATTAATTCAATTTACATTATTTCTAATAGGAAAAATGATTCAATTTTCAAACAGCCTTCTGGAACGAATTAAGTTCGAGAAACGAGGTTCCACTGTACATAAATGTGTATTTGCCTTTTTGTTGTTAATCCTCACTGGAGAATATTTTCCCATTGATTTTTAGGGAGAGTGGAAGGGAGGGGGGAGAGACAGAGAGAGAAACATCGATGTGGAGAGAGACTTCGATTGGTTGTCTCCCACGCATATGCCGGACTGGGGATCTAGCCTGAGGTATGTGCCCTTGACTAGAATGGAACCCGGGACTCTTCAGTCTGAGAGCCAACATTCTATCCACTGAGCCAAACCAGCTAGGGCTATATTTGCTTAATTTATATGGATGTGCAAAGATGTCTGTACATGGGTTGGTCATTGCAAAGTGACGTGTAAAAATGGAACAATAATCTGCAGTGCATTCTATATAGGCGCTAAGAACTCCATAGGGACAGACACCTGGAATCAACACTCTGGATCTGCAGTCACTTCCGCCTAGCATGAGGTGGTCAAGGGAAACCTTTAGCCTCTTCCTAAGAACCTTCTGTCTTCAATTCAAATTAGAAAACACATATCCATGACAGCATCTTTCAACATTTCCAGTCTACAAAGACATAGATAGGATTGAAATGATGCTCAAGCTTCAGTAAATAATGTATTTCTAAAGGTTGTGTTAGGGCAGAAATAGAATATTGGGGATCAGCTATAATTATAAGAAATATTAACATGCTCTATTAACCGTGATTGTTTTGTTCTGATTAAAGAAGGCACATTCTAACCTGGTTGGGAGTTGTGAGACCTGGGAGCTCACCTGGAAATGCGGCCCTTCCCCCTACATCCGGGAGCTGCCTATTATCATGGAAAGCTTAACAACCTTGTTGCAGAAACCTGAGGCGTCAGCCCTTTGTATACCCTTGGCTTTTGCAAACCTCCAGCCTATATTACCTGTAAACTGCTCATTTTGCATACCCATTCTTATCCCTTTGGCCTACTTCCCCAAGTAATCTTTGTCCTTCTACCCAATATAAGCAGCTGGCTTTTGCTGGGATGCAAAGCAGATTTTTGTGGATGACCTACTTGCTCTCCCTTACTGCTGACGTTATTGGAATAAACGCTTATATATGATTCAACCCTGTCTCTGCTTAATTGGCTCAAGTAGTGACAGGCAGCCCAGACTCCTTGGTTTTCCAGTTACATTTGTATTGATGGGGTTGTCTTCTAACCATTGTGTTGGTTGAAGATATGGAGTGGGGATGTGTGTGTGTGTGGGGGGGGGGGGGGGGGGCGGGGCGGGGCAGCGCATGTCACACATAATAAGTACATTCCATCCTTCCAAGCTGTCTTTAGATTTCGTCTTCAAGATTTTGTGGCATCTCAATTTTATCTACCCTTGAACAAGTTTGATTTCTATTTTTAATCAACAAGTTAAGCAAACAATCAAAGTAATCCCCAGATATTCCAGGAAGGACAGTGTTATGTCGCCGAAGGAGGAACACATGAGGGCAGAAAGGTGAGAAATTATGAATTTATTCGATCATCCACATACCAGGTGGCTGAGACTGGATGGCCCCAGCACCCAGTGACGGGAGTCAGCTGCTTTTAAAGGACTTTAGGCGGGCTTTTTTTCTGGGCGGAGACTTCTTTGTTCATACCCGGAGGGGAGATAATGGAATGAGGTCACCGCAAGTGAAATATGGTCTCAGCAAAGAGAATGTCCATAGTGAAATGACCTGAAAAGACAGTTCCCAGGGGAGGGGTATCGATTCAATTATTATTTGATCAGACCTAGCGGACAGTGGGTCCAGAATTCAGCCAAGTTTAACACTGTATCTTTCTTTCCCTGGTCAAGAATTCATTTCCACACACAATCCCCTGTTGTAAATCAGCAGTCTTGCAGATTATTTTTGTGTATGATCCTTCCTTGCAAAGTGTGACTTTGTAATTGGCTCCCCAGGGTATGGTGGGATTTCCTGAAGTTTACAGATCAAAATAAAAAGAGGGATGGGGCGAGGGGAGGAGGGGCTTCATTAGTGGACAAAAGGAGGTTCCAAAGATTTTGTGCTTAGGTATAGTTTGGGTTCTACAAATCTTGTGAATGCCTATGACAAGTCTTGGGGGACTCACACTTTCTGTGTCAGAGCCCTAAATTTTCACACAGGGGAAGCTGTGAATTAAATTGACTTTCTAATTCAACAGTCTTGCAGAATCAAACACTGCCCTTGGTTGTCTGCTAAGTCATATGGCTGCTGGAGGTTTTAGTTCTTCTCATTGAGCTTTGCATGGTGTCCCTGGGCTCTCTTAGGCACCAGTCAGCACTACTGTGTCTGCTTCTGAGAAAGGATATAGAAATTTGCACCAATTCCATAACACTTCCAATGCAATGACAACAAGTAAATGGGTATCTGGAAGCCCTGTCTCGTGGGCACTGCACTGCAGATGACCACCAGCAGTAATTTACTTAGCTGTTGTGTCAGATGCCCAGACCTATCAAAACCAAGGGCCAGGCCATGAGCAGAGGGAGGAAGAGCAGACAGATGTGAGGGGAAGCCTAGCTCCATCTAGTGGAGGCCAAGAGGAGGCTGTGGGGGGAGACAGGGTCCTAAAGAGGATTAGAGTAGATGCAACTGGGAAGGAGGGAGCTTTCATGCCAGCTACAAGCCATGGTTTAATGAGCTGGTGCCTTTAATGAGCTGGTGCCTTTAACTAGTCTGGATAATTAATACCATCAATACCATTTTCATGCATATCCTGTTGCCTGAAACCCACTTCTAATCCCAATTTATGTACCAGTTAAGAAATTTGGGTGCAAAAACAGGAACTAACTTTGGTTACCTGAAACAGGTAAGGCAAACCTATTCCTGAAGAGAAGGCTGGAGAAAGAAGCTTAGAAATGGGGCCAGGTCCAAGGGGAACCAAGCAAGTGTCTTCCACTGGAGCCAGTGCCAGAAGGGAGTCTAAATTTCTGCTTCTGGGTTTCTCTCTCTTTGATGTACAAACTTGGAGTGGCTAAGCTTGGGGCATGTGTCCAAGCCCTCACTGCCAAACAATGGGAGATGAACTATCTGGTATTTTGGTTTATGTAGTAAGAGATGAGGGTATGCCTTTTAATAAATTGTGTTCATGTAATTGCAGATTGCCAAAACATATAAATAAGGTTCAGGCAGTCGAAAAAGAATACACAAATGTCCCCCACAGTCTACTTGAACAGGGCTGCAGGGGAGCAAAGTAGCCTTCTTATACTAGTAGATCTGAACTGTGCACAGGTTCATTATCAAGGAACTCAGCATGGGAGAGGAAGCTTGAGTGCCAACATTCAGAGCCTGGATCTGAACCTGGGGTGGTGTGACCTGTTTTCCCAAGTAAGAAAAATTAATCAGTCTAATGAGCACTTTTTGCCTCCTGAACAAAATCCACAACTTCAATACTAAGAAGTGTTTCTTGTTTGGTATGCTACTTGACAGATGGTGCCACTGTAAATGACCTCTCCTACCACTCTGCTCTATTTTTCCTCAGGTCCCACCTCTACACCCTGGCAGTTGTCTATGCCTATTGACTTACTGAGTGAAACAATGATAAAATGGATCTCTAGGGGACAGAGTAAACAATCAGTAGATTGATTTATAGTGTTTGCCAATTTCCATGGTGTAAATACTCTCACTACAGATGATTTCAAACCAGCAATGGTTTAACAGAGAGCTGGAAGTGCCTTTAGAATCATTCTGAATTGTGGTGCCCATAAATGTTGGCTGTCACTCACAACCTTTGGAAGTTAGGAAGGATTAAAAGAAGGCTGGGCCTATCAGACATTATATCAATATCCCTGGGGAATCTGAACGTTTAACAACTTTTCAAATAATTTGAATGAAAAATCAGGTTTGAGGAACACTACCTGGTCTCATCTCCATAGATCAGGCTGACTGATCTTGCTGCTAAATGACCCTCTTTTGACCAAGAACTCACCTCTCTTTGTCCAGAGACTCCTTCTTGGGGACCCCAAAGCCTTTTCTCCCTACTATCTTTCAGCTTCTTCAAATTCCTGGCTAAAGGCACCAGCTCATTAAACCATGGCTTGTAGCTGGCATGAAAGCTCTCTCCTTCCCAGTTGCATCTACTCTAATCCTCTTTAGGACCCTGTCTCTCCCCACAGCCTCCTCCTGGCCTCCACTAGATGGAGCTAGGCTTCCCCTCACATCTGTCTGCTCTTCCTCCCTCTGCTCATGGCCTGGCCCTTGGTTTTGATAGGATTCTCCAGGAGTTAGGCTGATAGTAGGGAGGCTGTCAGCTCTGATGGTGGTAGTGGTTAAACAAGGCAAGGTGCAAAATGTAGTTTTTTTCTGGGATATTCTGTTGTTCCCCAAAATACTAACCTTCTAAAAGTTTTAACAGAGGCAGTCAATCACCAATGTGCCTTAAAATATGTGGGTATTTGCCTTTCCCCAGAGTTTCTAGGTAAATGGCTGAAAGACCCTTTGGGGAAATCCAGGGGAAAGATCCACAGTAATGGTTGGACATTTTGGTAGGTCCTTTCCTGAAGTTTACTTAGACTTCCCTTTCAAGGGATGCAGGGTCTCTGAACTGATTCAGATCTGGGAACTGGATAAGAGGTCAGGAATCTCTATTGTGCTATTGTGTTAGCTTAGATCTGCAAATCAGTTATGACAGGGGTGGGCTTGCCATTCTCAGTCCCAAGGACCTCATGGACAATCAACCACAGCGAAGATCTATGTGGCACTGACCACATAAAGTAATCTCCAGACTTGCAATTTGAACTCTGACATCCTAGGATTTTCCTGTCCCCAATGAAATCAGGGAATCCTTTATGCTATAATGGCTTGGGCTAGCATTCCTGTCTATGGAGAACAGCTATTAAAATGCTTTTCAATGATGTAGAAGCTCCACACACTCATGCATTTTCCAAAACCTTAGTGAAGGGAGTCATTGTTAAGTGGATAGGCAAGTCACACTTGATAAATCCTCTCCAGCTAGGGCTGTGGATTCTCTCTACCAAGTAGTGCTAACAATTCCTTGGTATTGTTATGTAAAATGCAATTAGAATTGGCCAACTGTGAATCCTGGTTCAAGTCCACAACTGAGCAAACAGGTTTATCCTAGTTGCTGTAGATGTGATATTTTAATTAGAATGTTAATTGGGTACATTCATAAAAATAAACTCAGACTTAAAATTATACTCTTCCTACTTCATAAAATACTTCAAAAATCCACATAAACATGTGTTCAAGCTTTCCTTGATATAAATTAGCCAGTTTGAAATTATTTTGGTGTGTAGTCTTCACCTCTTAGCAACTGGTACTCAGGGTCAGCTGAGATCTTTCTGTTGCTCTAGATGGAAAGACAATGAGGAGTGGGGCAACCAATCTCTTGCAATGAAAACCCCTCAATCTGAGCCATTCAGCTTTCAGATAGGAAGAAGAGGCTGGTGTAGATTATTTTGAGTTTTGGTGTAGTGATAATTTGAGTTTCCCAAATGCTCTCATAAATCCACATTACAATTTGTGAAGTCCCACTCTTTCTTAGTCACAACCTATTTCAGCAAGGAGACTGCTGAAAGCTGTAGGCTCCACTGACATTAGTTTGGCAGATCAACCTTTACTTTTAATTTCAGGTATTCTGTGACAGGAGATAAGAGATTATCTCAGTCCAGTCAGAGAAAGTCCTGGGTTCCCTGCCCATATAGAGTGACACTTGAGCTATTAATTAGTTGCTCTCTTTAAACTGCTTGGATCAGCCATCCAGCTCTGTAACCACTTCTAGGATTTCATGGGAACTCAACTGATCCCTAGAGAGCTTTAGGCAAAAATTCACTCAAGTTTTTCTACTGTATGATATGGGCTCCTGGATTAGCATTCTTCAAGCTACATAGATTTTCATTTTCTTCAGGTCCAATAAAGCCAGATGAGAGAGAGAGAGAGAGAGAGAGAGAGAGAGAGAGAGAGAGAGAGAGAGAGAGAGAGAGAGAGAGATATCTTCCTAACATTCAAAGGGAAGAATTACCTGGCATTTTAGTTTTCCTCAGCCAGAGACATGACTTTTGTCTTCCACCAAGACTGAGACGATTGTAAATTCCTGAATTGGAGTTCAGAGGGTTCAGATGCTGGGCAAAGAAAAAAGAATAATATGTTCATCACAAAACTAGCAGAACAGACTCAACCTTGGATAAACTGAATTTATCTAGGGAAAAACTGGGTTTGTCAGGGGAAGCTTTCTGCTAAAGAACTGGCCTTCTTTTCTCCTTGCAGGCTGAATCAGTGTGGTGGGAAAAGCTGAAAGAACATTGTGTTCAGTGGGTAAAACTAAACATGGTTAGGGGGCACCCGGATTTGAACCGGGGACCTCTTGATCTGCAGTCAAATGCTCTACCACTGAGCTATACCCCCACCTACTTGCCTAAGCCTAATAAGTACTCTAAACATATAAAGCCACACCCTGGCTGTCACCACCTTGAGATGTGTTCTTGCTAGCATTATGTCATCATATACTCTGCAAACTTGGGCTTTATCTTGGGAGTTTGACAAGATTAATATGGTAAAAGAACCACATTTAGGGCTCCAGCCTATTAACAGGCCTCCCACCACCTCAAGGGGAGGTTGAACCCCAGAAGGTACTGCGTGTGCAAACTCACCATGTGCACACAGCAGTGTGCGATACTCACTGTCACCTCGTAATATGCTGTCTGTCTGGAATCAATGTGCTTCCCAGCATCAGAGATGGCAGTCTGCTGCAATGCCTGACAGAATAGCTCTAAGTTTTTCTGTGAACATACAAATTCTGAGATATAGTTTTAAGGTATTGGGCCTATATCAAGTTTTAAAATCCAACATTTAAGCTCAAGGTGCTATCCACACAGAACTCACGGTGGTCATTACACTATTTTCTGGGCATTTGCTTTGGTTGATGTGGGTCATGAGTTAAATCTAGATCATTTAAGCAATTTAATAAATTGTATATTTATCATTCTGTTCATTTTTCAGCTAACAACCTGAGAGAAGATTACAAATTCCACCACACTTTCAACACTGAAATTGCAAAGCTCTTGAAAGTCTCCCCAGAGAAGTTGGTCATGATGCAGCCTGAGAAATTCCAGTCCAAATACGAGCCCAGGAGCAACATAATGGACATCCAGGTGGGACATGGGACAATGTGTGCTTCTAACAAGCTCCCAATGATTCTGACTCACATACAGTTTTGGAGCTATTGATTTAATTTGTGCCCTTACTTGTATAGATCTGAAAAAAAAAAAAAAAGACAGAAATTAAAATCATCCCAAAACAAAATGTACCTGATTAATGACAAAGTCACAACTAGAATCTATGTTTATTTTCAAGAGCCTTTTTTTTGCTAAACACACTGGGACCCTCTTGATTTCTCTTCTTCTTCCCCCTTATTCTGCACTTACAGAGTCCTTCTAGATGCCAGATAGAAGTATGCAATACATGGAAAAGTGATGAAGTGACAATGAGAGAGATTTATGGTCACTGCAGCATAGACACAGAACAGAGTCAACATGTGGTCAGAACAAAAGGGAGTGACACTTGAATCAGGGACTACTGAATA
The DNA here is from genome assembly GCA_026230045.1 of Corynorhinus townsendii. NCBI lineage: Eukaryota > Metazoa > Chordata > Mammalia > Chiroptera > Vespertilionidae > Corynorhinus > Corynorhinus townsendii. The sequence goes on from JAPDVU010000004.1 coordinate 138,365,275, forward strand.
TGCAGTCAAATACTCCACCCCTGTCCACAAATATCTCCTATCTGTTTACTTTCCTGATTAGTACCATTTCACCTGTGTTGTCCCACCCAAGGATCAATGTGTATTGTAATTCTTCTTCATTTCTCATAAACTAGTGGAAATTGACTAACTGATCTAGCTTTAAAGAGAGAGAAAGAGAAATCTAAAAAGCAACATGTGAAAAAAAATTGAATTCTACAATTGACAGCTGATTTATCAATAGAAATGATGGTATCCAGGTCACAATGGAAAAGGATTTTTATAGTGCTAAATAAAATAAATAGCCCAACTAGAACAGTTCACAGCAGCAATTACTTTAAATACAAATTTATTAAAAACTCCAATTAAAATATAAGATTTCCAGACTGAATGAGAAAACACTATTAGCTACATATGTGAAAGTCACATTAAATATAGGGACACAGAAAAGTGGAGAGTGGAAGTATAAATAAAGATATATTATGCAAATACTAAACAAAAAGGCTGGTATAGCAATATTAATATTATGAAAAGTAGATTTAAGTCGTAAGCATTCCTACAGATAAAAGTAATATTTTAAAATGATAAAGAAGTCAATCCATCAGGAATATATTGCAATTCTAAATCTAAATGCACCCAGTAACATAGTGTCAAAGTACATAAAACAAAAATGAACAGAGCTAAAAGAAGAAATAGACCAATCCTCAACCATAGTAGGAGATTTTAACACAACTTTTTCAATAGCTAATAAAACAGGCAAATAAAATATCAGTAAGAATGTGGAGAATCTGAATAATAGAACCAGCAAACATGACCTAATTGATTCTATATATATATAATACATTATTTTCACAAAAACCAGGATACAAGCAAGAGGGAAAGATGTTGTGATAAGAAAGGGGGCACCAACTGGCTGGTACGCTAAGTGGTTAGAGCACAAGCATGTGCACCGGGGGGTCACAGGTTTGATTCTTGGTCAAGGGCATGTACTTGGGCTGAGGTTCGATCCCTGCCCTCCTGTTAGGGAGGCAATGTGAGGGAGGCAACCAATTGATGTGTGTCTCTCACATGGATGTGTCTCTCTCAGATGTGTCTCTCTCACATCGATATTTCTCTCCCTCTCCCTCTCTCTCTCCCTTCCCCTCTCCCTTCCACTCTCTCTAAAATTCAATGGAAAAAATATTCTCACTATTTGGTTGAGGCTTAAAAATTTTTTTTAATATATATTTTTATTTACTTCAGAGAGGAAGGGAGAGGAAGAGAGAGATAGAAACATCAATGATGAGAGAGAATCATTGATTGGCTGCCTCCTGCACATTGGACCGAGCCCACAACCCAGGCATGTGCCCTTTACCAGAATCAAACCTGGGCCCCTTTGGTCTGCAGGTGGACACTCTATCCACCAAGCTAAACTGGCTAGGGCTAAAAAAAACTTTTTTAAAGTAAGGGGGACACCAAGGGATCCTGGGGGTGGGGGTGTTCTATCTTTGAGCTGATGATCCATATATGGGTATCTGTAAGTATTTCTTTTTTTTTTTTTAATAAATCTTTATTGTTCAGATTATTACAGGTGTTCCTCTATTTTTTCCCCCATAGCTCCCCTCCACCTGATTCCCCACCCCACCCCATGCCCTTACCCCCGCCACTGTCTTCATCCATAGGAGTAAGATTTTTGTCCAATCTCTTCCCGCACCCCTCACACCTGCTTCCCCTGAGAATCGTCAGTTCACTCCCTTTCTATGTCCCTGATTCTATTATATTCACCAGTCCATTCTGTTCTTCAGATTTTTTATTCACTTGATTTTTAGATTCACTTGTTGGTAGGTATGTATTTGATGTCATTTTGTTGTTCATAATTTTTATCTTTACCTTTTTCTTCTTCTTCCTCTCCTTAAAGAATACCCTTCAGCATTTCATGTAATCCTGGTTTGGTGGTGATGAACTCCTTTAGCTTTTTCTTGTCTGTGAAGCTCTTTATCTGACCTTCAACTCTGAATGATAGCTTTGCTGGGTAGAGTAATCTTGGCTGTAGGTTCTTGCTGTTCATCACTGTGAATATTTCTTGCCACTCCCTTCTGGCCTGCATAGTTTCTGTTGAGAAATCAGCTGACAGTCGTATGGGTACTCCCTTGTAGGTAATTAACTGTTTTTCTCTTGCTGCTTTCAAGATTCTCTCTTTGTCTTTTGCCCTTGGCATTTTAATTATGATGTGTCTTGGTGTGGTCCTCTTTGGATTCCTCTTGTATGGGGTTCTGTGCGCTTCCTGGACTTGTACATCTATTTCTTTCACCAGGCAGGGAAAGTTTTCTGTCATTATTTCTTCTAATAGGTTTTCAATATTTTGCTCTCTCCCTTCTTCTGGCACCCCAAAAATTCGGATGTTGGTTCGCTTAAAGTTGTCCCAGAGGCTCCTTACACTATCTTCATATTTTTGGATTCTTTTTTCTTTTTGTTTTTCTGGTTGGATGTTTTTTGTTTCCACATATTTCAGATCTTTGGTTTGATTCTTGGGGTACGTTGATCTACAGTTGAGTTTCTGTATATTCTTTATTTCAGACAGTGTATGCTTCATTTCTGACTGATCCTTTTCCATTTTTTTGGCATTCTCATTAAGCTCCTTGAAGGTCTCATCAAGTTTCTCAGCGGTTTTAAGAAGATTCTTGAGTAACCTTATAAATGTGGTTCTGAACTCTATGTCATCCAGTAGTTTGCTTTCCTCCGTTTCTTTCATTCGTGACATGTTTCTTTGTCTCCTCATTTTGGCTGCTTCCCTGTGTTGATGGAGTAGCTTTGTGTGGTAGGTGACCTATAGGGGGCAGTAGCTCAGCCTCCCCAATCACCTGATGTGGACACTCTTGGTACACCCCTTTGTGGGCTGAGTGCAAAGACTTGGTGCAGTTAAAGCCTTAATTGCTGGTGGTATACTGGGAGGAATTGACCTCCAGGCCAATTAGCTGTGAGCACTCCCTGTGTCTATAATGGAAGAACTGCTGCGCTGAAGACACACTTATGGGGCAGGACTTGTTTCAGTGGGGCTTTGGTGCTCACTGAGTCTGCCTTTGAATGTGTCACTTACGGATGTGAGGAGTTGAAATCTGGTGTCTCACTCTGACCACTAGGTACACTGGCTTCTGGATCTCCAATGGGGTGCAGGTCAGCTACTGTCTGAGGCCATCCAGCAGGAGCTACAGTGAGAGCTACAGTTTTCTCCTCTTTGCTTGGGGTTTGGAGGTTTTGGAGCTGTCTGACCCAGGCTGCAAGTTTGCTAGGTTAAGCTGCGATAGGGCGGGGCTTTCTTCTGCTAACGCTGCTGCTTGGAGCTTGGGTGGGTTTGTAGGTTGTGCAGGGCGGGGTCTCAGGGTGTCACTAGGCTAGGGCGTGGCAAACAGCAATGGCTGCTAGTTAGCCGGCTCTGTGTCCCCAAGGGCGTCCCGGAGTCCCGTGCCCCAGTGCCGTAAACAATTATTCCTGCGCGCAGCTCTGCAAGTAAGCCCCCCTCACTGGCAGACAGTCCAGCTTCTCCCCGTAGGAGTTTGGGTCCCCCGCGTCTCCCCAGAAACTGGATTTCAGAGTAATTGGGGGCTTGTCTCCCTTTGGGTTGAAAAAAGCAACGCCCGCCGCCAGCCCAGATCATGCGCCTCCGTACCTCAGCTTTTCAGCGCTCATGCACGTCTCGATGCTCTTTTCTCTTTCCTTCTAGTTGTAGAACTTCCACTCAGCCAGCTTTCCCGTGGTTCTGGGTGATAGACGTTTTGTCTTTTAGTTGAATTTTTGAAATTGTTGCAAACGGCAGCAGTTTAGGTGTTTACCTACGCCGCCATCTTGGATTCTCCTGTAAGTATTTCTTAAAAATATATATATATACTAGTGGCCTGGTGCATGAAATTTGTGCACATTAAAAGGGAATTAATTAGAGGAAATATTTTAATATTGCTATTTGCCCTTTCTCTATAATAGAAGTGTCAGAGATGAAAGAAAATTAGTAAAATGTATATGAAAATCTCCCTCCTGTCAGAGTCTGGGGTGTGCCGCGGGACCCAGAGTCAAGTCCCCGCCCACCTGTACACACTGCAAAATCACGCGAGACCCAGACCCAACCAGCCCCATCCCTGTCAAGCCCTGCAGGGCAGGGGGCATAGCCTCAGGTTCCCTGACCTGGTGCCAGGAGCGGGGCGCAGCCTCAGGTCCCCCATAAAGCCCTGCTGGGAGGGGGGGGCGCAGCCTCAGATTCCCTGTCAAGTCCCACCCAGTTGCGGGCGCGGCCTCAGGTTCCCTGACCCCAGCGCGAGGGCACGAGGGCGTGATGACCATTTGCATATTAGCTTTTTATTATATAGGATACTGGTGTGCATATATACACACACACACACATCTATATATACATAAATATATAATTTCAGACATTGCTGATGGAATGCACATCCATGTATCTTTTCTGGAGAGACATTTGGCAAATAAAGGCTTAAAATATGTATGTGTAAAAATTCCATGTCCAGGAACTTATGCTAAAAGCAAAACCAGATGAAAAACAGAGATGCATCTTTAACAAGACCCTTTGCAAGTTGTCTTCAAAGGTGGAAATTAAAACTGCATAGATGTCCAAAAAAGGAGGGTTGGCTAAATAAATTGTAGTACAGCTGTACAGGAGACTACTGTGTAGCCACTCCAAAAGGTGTCCTAAAAATTTATTTTTATTTGCAAAAAAAGTAATCAAGGCTTTTTAAAAATATATATATTTTATTGATTTTTTACAGAGAGGAAAGGAGAGGTATAGCAAGTTAGAAACATCGAAGAGAGAGAAACATCGATTCAGCTGCCTCTTGCACACTCCCTACTGGGGATGCGACCGCAACCAAGGTACATGCTCTTGACCGGAATCGAACCTGGGACCCTTCAGTCCGCAGGCCAACGCCTTACCCACTGAGCAAAACCAGTTAGGGCTAATAAAGGCTTTTTAATGTTAAAGACATAATACAACAGGAAGAATCCTTTCATTTTTGTAAGAAAATTATATGCATTTTGTAAACATATATTATCCCTGAAATGACCTATTTGCTTTTCTCCAGACAATTTAGTTTTGCTAAAATAAAACAAAATAAAATAAAAAGAAACAATTCCAATTGCCTATGCCACTTTCACAAGAGCTGCTTTTATCTAAAAATAAACTAATTCCAACAAGAATTGAAATGGGCCAGTGGAGACAAGTCCCAACTGCCTGCATTGCACCTGCTTTCTACCCAATGCTTTGCAGGGAGAACCCTGAATCCAGGCTGGTGGTCTCATAGGAAGAGACATGCTGACTCAGGGTCTCTGACCTCATTTTGGTGACTCCAATGGTTTTATTATTTGGGGAAGTCTTCGCATTTCCACAGAACCAGATAGATTTGCTTACAAAGCTTCTGTCCCTACTTCACTGGACATTCCAAGTACTTTGTCATCATGTTGTTCTTCCAATTACTAGAAAGAGGGTGAAGACAGTTGTATCAGTTGGTGGGGATTTTTGCAAAGTGCTGAAAAATACTCTGCTTGGTTTAAGAAAAAAATTGATTGAAAACATATCACAGAATTGCTAGGCAGCAGAGAACATGGCTTGGGAAAGACGGGACCAAGTAAACCTCAGAGATTCTGAAGTCTGCCTCAGAGATTGCCACAGCAGTGTCACCATGAGGCCAGAGTGGTCAGGGTATGCATCTGCATAATCAGCACTAGCCATTCTGGTGCTGTCTCTTGTTCGTGTCTTAAACTCCAAGAAGAGAACATCTGCATGAGCCACTAGTGTCTGGGCGTGCCCACCTCATAGTTACAAAAGGTCTTAGGTTCCAGTCCTAACAGACGGTAGCCAAAGAAAACTGGGATGTTATTGTGAGGGGGATATGGACATTGAGAAGCCAAACCAAAACAAACAAACAAACCCAAAACCCTCCCATATGTTTACAACATCAGTTATTACTGAGACGCTTGCATCAAGAAATGTATAGGAATGGTTGCTGTGTTTACAATATAGAAATAGCTATTGTCACAACTGGATGTATAAGAGAATGGGGACTTCAGGATTTCAGTGTTTTCCTGTTCTTAATCCTTTGCACTTGCCAAATATCCCTTTGAACTCAGTATAAAGGATGTTTCTCTTATTACAAATCTCAACTTATTGGATAAAAAGCAGAAAGGTTAGGCCATCACAACATTCAAGTGAGAGATGTCTAAGTGTGTGATGTTTAATGAGCTAAACATTACAAAAGATCTTTGGGGATTACTACAAATATAAAAACATATAAACATATAGGTAGAACTTGGCAACTAGAAACCACCCCCATCTTCTACCTGACTACTCAGGGAGATATTTTTTCCCCTGCGTTTTTTTTAAAAAATATTTTTTTATTTATTTCAGAGAGGAAGGGAAAGGGAGAGATATAAACATCAATGATGAGAGAGGATCATCGATTGGGTGCCTGCACGATCCCTACTGGGGATCAAGCCTCAACCCAGGCATGTGCCCTTGACCAGAATCAGGGACCCTTCAGTCTGCAGGCCCATGCTCTATCCACTGAGCCAAACCAGATAGGGTTCAGAGAGACATTTTGCTTCTAAGTATTTTACCATCCCTCACACCATCACCTGGGTAACAGGAAAAAACCTCCAATAAAGATTAAGGTGAGGGCAAGATGTAGCAACTTGTCTTTGAAGTTTGAGGAGGTGTCCTACATCCTCTGAAACTTACTGGAGTGGCTGTCACTGGAGTGGCAATTCATACAAGAGATGGGGGACTGTGAACCCAGCTAGGATCGCAATTTGACAATTCTGCCTTTGTTTTCCGACAATCTGTCATTCAGTAGTCATAGGGACTGCCCATTTCCATTTGTGTCAGAAGAGTGTGTGGACACTTGAGCTTTCCATTGTATGTCTTCGAGCTTCCCAATGCTGTCAGACTGGGCTCAGCCTTTCGTCCTGTTGTGTAACAACAGCTGGTTCTGGAAAGTTTTGTCTTTCAGTGGGAACTTTATGCTAAGGAATGATGCTCAAAATATTTAATGACTGCTACAGCACAGACATTCACCAGTCAGAATGGAGGCTAGCTGTAAACATCCATTAAGGGCCTACCAGATGAATAAACTGCCTCCAACCCATGTGGGCAGCACCATCTATGTGATCAATGACTCAGCCATTTTATGACTGAGCGCCTTGAGTTCCCAGATTCTCAACCCTGAAGAATCAGGTGGTTTCCACTTTCTTCAGTCCCAAATAGAACAGAAAACCAATCCCACACCATTTCCTCTCCTTTCAGGTCTTTTGCCTGCAACCCACTCCAGTGGCAGAAGCCCAGATACATTGTCACAGACACAGGAAGTGGTTCTGTGTACTGAGAAAGATGAGACAGTTCTCTGTGTGTCAGGGAGCTCATGGCACTGAAGGAAAGGCTGGAGATGCGGGTCACAAAGCAGGGGTGATCGATCCAAAGGAACCCAGCCCACCAGGCTCCTGGACAACGTACACTTGCTAGGGAGCTGCTGGACAACACCACAGCGCTGCCAACCCCATCTCTGAGTGTAGTCTGAGTTGGGGGCACCAGTTTGGACAGAAGTGCCAGTGGGATAGTGGGAAAAATAACCTTTCGTTTTGGCTTCTGTGGCTACCAGCAGAGCCATCGCCAAGGCTTACACAATTGGGGAACCTCAAAACAAGGAAAGAGGGTACAGGAACAGACTTATTGCAATCAACATTTACATTGGACAAAAGGGGAAGCACATTCAGTTATAGAAATTGGGTATGCAAACAAAACTGCCATGCCTTCTTTACCTTTTGGTACAGCCCGAGCCTCCTTCTAGATGCCAATTTCAGTATTCAACAACCTTTCACAAGAACGTTACATTAAAAAACACTCCAAAAGTCAATGGTACACAATAAGCATTCCAGGAGTAGGGAATGTTCCTCACTGAGGCCTTGCCTCCCAGTCCATTGTTCCGCATGATTCTTGGCTCCATCCTCTCAGAGGTCTTATTTTTCCATCATCTTCCTTTGTAATATCTGAAGAGATTATTGGAAAATATGTCCTTTTTGTTGACTGAGCAGTCTTCTCAACTTGTTTCCCACCTGGCCAGAGTTCTTTTTACTTCCCAGTCTCAGTTTCTTTTAGCCCGAGATGTTGATGCTTTGTCAATAAAGCTTTCTCAAGAAATGTGTGGGTTTCTTATGTATTTTACTCCATGTATCAAAAGCCATGACCAGCTCACACATAATTATTTGGACACATCACAGTTCTGTAAGACCACAACCCTAATCTTTATAGGAACACTTTTGTCCAACTGAGAGGATATAGTTGGCACCATCTTAATGCTTTTAGTGCTCTTAATAAAATGCATTAAAGCTATGAGCACATTAAAGCTTGATTTGGTCTTAGACTATGTCTTACTGGAAGGCTCTGGATTTTGGCTTTTCCCTAAAGTTATATAACAATGGCTTTACCTTTATTTTGAAGAGAATGGTTTCTTTTTTACAACTACTTCATTTCTGAGCTATATGTATTGCCTCTAAGTTCTAATTACAAACCACTAAGTTCTGAACTCAGACTTTTTTGTAGCACCTTATCAAAAACAGCCTGTGACAAATAGCTCATGCATTCAACATTTTGCCTTGAAACAGCTTATCCCCAACTCTACAATATCTTTGCTGCCTTCTAGGTTATCATGAGGCTGTTTTTCCTGTCCTTGCTATTTTCCCTGCTAACAGATTCCTTGCCACCCACTGCTTCATCATGAAGCCATTACATGTATTTTAGTATTTTTGTCACTTCAGGAGCCCCTTCTACATATCAATTTTAGTATGATTAGTCTTATTCACAATAACATTGCATAATAAGCCACCCCCAAAACTGATGACACAACGATAAGCATTTATTCTCATGCCTGTGGGTTTGCAGGTTGAATGGGAATCAGCTAATCTAGGTTGGGCTTGCCTGGGTGGGTCGGCTACAAGATGCAGGTCTAACTGGTCTTGGTTCCTCTTGGGGAGCTGGGCTCAGTTGAGCCATGTTCCAGGCTGAGGCCCCGGCTGAAGGACAGCAGCTTACAGGGTAAGCACATCTCATAGTAATGGTGGAAGTATGCAGAGCAAATCCAACGCTGCAAGTAGATCTCAAGCCCCTGCTTGCATCACATCTGCTAACGTCCTATTGGCCAAAACAAGTCACACGGTGTGCCAGTTTCAATGTACTGACTCTCCTTCCTAAGCTCACCCTTTCATTTTGGCTCTGGGATAACAGACTGATTCTTTCAGTATTTCTCCTTTAAGAGAGCACAATGTTAACAGTTGTCAGTAGGGGGCGCTGGAGGGATGTGGCACAAAAGAGGTGGCTTCTCTCCCAGTTCTAGCTGCACTGTTCTTGCCATCCTCCCTGGCTCCTGCTGTGTGCTTGGTCTGCGGTGCAGGTGTGTGAGGACACATGGTGATGTCCTGCCCCAGGCACACACCCAGAGAAGGAAGCCCCTTTGTGGCCTTACAGCCCCACTGGAGTGCTGACCACCTCCATGCTCCCCACCCCAACTCCCATGTGTCAGCCTGGGCTTGCCTCTGCCAAGACCTGGTTCCCATGCCCTTCAGGTGTGGACACTGCACACTCCAGTCCTCACACTTTCAAGTGGCTCACCTGTGTCCCTGAAGGCTGTTTCCTCTTGCCTGGCAACTGTGAACACGTCTGGGTGGGACAACCAGCAGGTGAGCTGCAACCATACCTTCCCTGATGAGGTCTGAATCCTAGCTTTGGGGAAGGGTCACCCTCCTAAGTTTGTTCTTGCTTGGGGCCCTCACTTCAGAGATATCTTTAGAGCTTTCTTTGAACCTCTAATTACTCTCCTTTTATAACACAATCATTATTTATATTAAACTTCCCCTGTTAAAATGTGGTTTCTGTCTCCTGATTGGCCCAGACTGATACATATGGCCCACCCCAGAGCAAAGGGGTGGCGGCTCTGCACCCACTAAAGGCATTGCTATTTAGTAGAATGTAGCATCAAGGCCATTTATCTGTATTTTGCAATAAAGCAAGTTGCCATAGGGGGCACCCGGATTTGAACCGGGGACCTGTTGATCTGCAGTCAAATGCTCTACCCCTGAGTTACACCCCCTTGCATAGTAAAATGTCCTCCTTACCTTACTTCACCTGTGTAACCCAAACATTCCATAGTGTCCAGTAAGTTCTATTCATTCCTGGTTGGCTGATGAAACTGGCATACCCATCGCAGGCTGACTGGAGATCCCTCTCTGGCCATGATTTCACCTTTCCACTCCCCAAAGACCCTCTCCCTTTTCTCACAGACATGTTTTCACTATCTCCTGTAGGGCAGCACCAGGTTTGAGAACCTGAGTCCCCAGATCCTGCCTTCCTTCCCTCCTCCCTCAGCTCTGCCCCATCCTCCCAGCCTGAACCCCTCCTCCTCCTCCTTGCTTCACCCCTTCGTTCTCCTCCCTCCTGGCTTCTTCACATCTTTTGCTCTGCACTCCTGCCTCCTCTCCCTGGCCTAGTCCCTGCCAGGGCTATCTCCTAGGGCAGTGGTCAGCAAACTGCGGCTCACAAGCCACATGCGGCTCATGAGCCGTGGTTTGCCGCTCTATTGACTAATGAGTTTGCCGACTATTGGGATATGGGCTTAATCACAAGGAACAACAGCCTGTAATTATTGGAATCAAGAGTCTAGGTCAGTGGTTGGCAAACTCATTAGTCAACAGAGCCGTAAACCGCGGCTTGTGAGCCGCAGTTTGCTGACCACTGTCCTAGGGTCTTGGCTGAACCCAGAGGAGACAGCACTAGAGTAGCAGAAACCCCTGAATCCTGGGAAAATAACCCAGGAACTAGGGTGAGGCCCACAGCCTCCTATCACCAGCCCATGGTCTGTGGTCAGAGGTCACGCTTTCCCTCTGCCCCACAGCAGGGGAGTCCACGTGCCCATTTCTCTCTGCAGATCTTCATTCACATGGTGAGGACACACACCAGTCCTTCCTGAAAGGCACCAGACCCAAAGACACCAAGAATTTAGAGGAAGGACAGTATTCTCAGGGGTATGTTACATGGGATCCAAGACCAGTGATATTCACATTAGGGAGACCACATAGGGCACTGAGCTACGCAGTGGAAGATCAAGGCAAAAGGGGAGGCGGATTCTTTTCTCATTCCTGTACAATTTACTTATCTCATTACTTTGTTATGCAGGGAACATATTTAAAATACAATCTAAATTCTAAATAAGTACTTATTCCAGTGAGAACCAATCGGTGCCCCTCCATCATGTTTCCAACATAATCAACCTGGTACCATGTTGTTGGCTGCTTGTCCAGCCCATAAAACAACACCTTTTTATTAGGAGATGCAATAGCTTATATGGAAAACAATACAGTAATTAATAAATAATAATACAAGAATAAACTGTTTCTAATATTCACAGCTATAAACCTACTTTCCCCCCACCCTGTGTATTACAGGAGAATAAGCACATCAACTCAATAGGTAAGGATAAAGTTGATAAAATTCAATACCTAATCATGATTTTTTTAAAAACTCATAGCAAGTTAAGAATAGAAATAAATTTCCTTAGCTTGATACGTAGAACCCACCATGAACATCCAGCAAATACAATACATGAGAAGCAGTCCTGTTAGATTCAGAAACATGGAGGCCTATAATCACCCTTACTACTCAATATTGTATGGAGGGTCCTAGCCTCTATAAGAAACAAGAAAATGAAAAGACAGGAAGGAAGGATTGAAAAGAGACAAACTGACCTTATTGGTAGATACTATGATTGCCAACACTAAAAGTAGAGAAAAATCATTAGAACTAAGATAGTTCAGCAAAATCAAAATACAAAAATGAATATCGTTCCTCGTAAACCAGCAGTAACCAGCTAGATAATGAATTAGGGTAAAATCCTCTTAATAACAAAAACAAAAATCATAAGGTAACGAGAAATAAAGTAACATAAGTTCTTTATTGACAAAATTATAAAATAATTTTGCTGAAGGCTATAACGGAAACCTGAATTAATGGAGATGATTCCATAGTCATGGATGGGGAACTCAATATTATAAGAATGCCAATCCTCTTCAATTCAATCATGTGGTTCATTGTAATTTCAGCAAAGGTTGAAAAGGACTCTATTAGAACTTAAAAAAACAGAGGTTTAAGACCAGCGATGACAATTTAAGATATGAAAACAAGGTTGGACATGTTCTGCCACATGGCAAGACTCACAAAGTGAATGTAATTGAACTATTGAGCATAGGAATAGACAGACAAATGAACGGAACAGGACATGTGGCCCATGCATATGTGGGAACTTGGTATATGAAAAGGGAAACTGTGATGATTAATTTTATGTGTCGACTTGAATGGAAGAAGGGATGCCCAGAGAGCTGGTAAAACATTCCTTCCAAGTGTGCCTGTGAGGGTGTTTCTGGAAGAGATTAGCATAAAGAAGATGGACCTCACCAATGTGGGTGAGTGTCATCTGACCTGTTGAGAGGCCCAGAAGAACAGAGGCTGAGAAAGGGTGAATCTGCTCTCTGTTGAGCTGGGACATATTCATTTTCTCCTGCCATGGGACATTAAGTGCTAAGTTTATGCTTGTGGTCCCAGCATAAATATGAATAGCATTTCCTTTCACTCTCAAAAGTTTCCTGGATGATAAATATATGGTCCCCCTATATATATTGAAAATGGAGTCACAAACTAGTTGGGAAAGTACCAAATTATTCAACATATGGTACTGAAATAACTGGTTTTCCATACTGAAAAAAATTTTTGAACCCTCACCAAACAGAATGGTGGATTCCAGATGAATTAAACACCTTAATATGAAAACTTTAAAAACAATTTGAATTAAAAATGAGTCTTTATACTCTCAGGGAAGGGAAGGATTTCTTAACACAAGAGGCACAAACAATGTTTAGATTGATTTGTCTCCATCAGGATAAAAAGTAAAATGTTATTTTAAATGTGGTAGCAGTTGTCTCTCAATGATGAGAGACATGTACACCTGAGATATTTCCCTTGAGCCCTGTGTCTCAGTGTCACAGAAGAAATGCTTTATCTTCTCTTTCATTTCCAAAACTCATGCAAGTACTCCTAATAGCCAATACAAGTCAGAGTGGAAATGCAGAATTATGGATTCGCTCCCCATTTCTTTGGCCAGGATACTAAAATAATGTATATTTAGTGGCTGCCATTTATCAATGACATTTTTTGCTATTTCCTCCCACAGTGATTAAGAAACATATTTTTCCTCCAACTGAAGCAGCATGTGGATTAGCGTTCAGCAGGAGCAGGCTCTGCTGTGTGGCACTGCCCATCCTTGCTGCATACAGCTGGGGGAGGCTAAGCCAACCTCGACACTCCCTTTCTCACATCTACATGGCTCATGAAATACGAGTTAATAAAATGGAATGTGTCTTCTCCCTTGGCAGAACTTGTCAGTGGTGAACAGAATAAAGATCTGTGCACACATATGCCAAGGGCTGATTTGCACTCTGCACGCCAATAATTTTCACCCAGAATTCATCATCAAATGAGAAGGATCTGACTTAGCAGGTCTCTATGGAGAGGGAGAGACTCCAGACAGAGAGAGCTTGAAGGAGGTCTGATGACCACTCTGAGTGGGGCGGGAGTGAGAATGGAAGGGCTTTTCTTTAAGAAAGAAAGGATGATAGGGGGAGGAGATCTAGAGTGTGGATGGGTAAAGCCATAGAAACCTTTGGGAATGTGGGGCATTGAGGAAGCTGAGGCCAAGGGTAGGAGTTAATTTCTTTATTGTTCTATCCCAGTATATAGCACAGCCTGGTGCATGAGAAATAGTTACAAAAATGAGTGTTAGTTACAAAAATGAACGAGGTGAGGGCCATAGGCTCTGGGTTTTTTGAAGTAAAAGGCAAAGTCAGGTGCTTTCTCTGTGTGAGAGTGAGTGAAGGGAGAAGATTATGGGTGAATTTGGAGGCTGGTGCAGGGAACTGGATGACCCGGCACCTAGTGGTGTTGCTGGAGATTTCTCCCTGCTCCACTATAACACTTCTCCCTTCAATGACTGCACATCTGGGTCCCCTCGATTCAGTATTTCCTCCCAGGTAAGTTCTAGAAAACACTGATGACTTTCACTTCTGTACAGGAATGTGAACGAGGAATAAGTGAAAACTAACTTTATGAGGCAATACTGTGTGCCAGGTATGTTACCAGTTACTTTGCTATCATTGCCCACTGTGATTTCCATGGGTTAATTTCACCTTGTGGGATGGTCCACACTCACTGCTTCAGTTAGTCCTTCTGTGATGGCCATGTCTATATATGCCCCCAGCCACCATGCTTCCACACCCACACTCTCCTCCTCCTTTGTGTCAATGAGTGGTACTGTCAGCTCTCCAAATCCCCAAGCCAGACACCTGAGAGTGAACGCAGCCCACCCTTACTCTCACATCTGATCAGTCACCCAGGCCAGGCACTGTGTCCTGTATACAGAAGTCTTGGTCAACATTCCTAACACCTGGCCAAGCTCTCTCTCCCCCATCCCTGTTCCCTCTCATACTCATCCCTCCTTTGGAGTGATCCCCCTCCAATCAGGCCCACTCCTTCAGCCTCAGCTCACCTGTCCCTCACCTTTCCTTTGTGCTCCAGCAGGCCCCCCAACACATCAGACAAAAGTTAGTTGTCTACTGGTTTGTCTGCCTACTAGGCTGTAAGATGCTTAAGGGCAGAGCTGGTATTATTCACCCTGTATCCTCACAACACAGCGCAGCTTCTAGCTCGTGGTAAATGCTCAAAGATGTCTGTTTCATGAGCCTGTGCCCACTTAATCTCAGACTGCACTGAATCCAGCTTCTGCTCAGTGCCCCACAGTGCCCAGCAGACCTTAAGAAAGGGAAGTTGAATAGAAGCTCTAAGAAACCTCCAAAAACCAAGGATATTCAAATGCATCTCTGAAGGAAAACATGTTCCAACCTGGATACTCTCCTTTGTGGGGACAAAGATGTCCTCTAGTCTTCTGTTTCCCTCCCTGTAACATTGGAATAACAATATAAACCCTCCAAGCTGTCGTTTTCTGAGACAAACTGAGCTTTTCAATTTACATTGAGCTGCTCTAGATGGAAAAGGTCCATGGAGCCCCTTGACTCACTTGAACAAAGTTTTTCCATATTGGGGAGCAAGCAAAAGGCTTCCCGAGTTTTAGCTTCCTAAATGGTAAAATGGAAAGAGGACTAAGTGAGGACAAAGAAACCACCTCCATGATCCCAGGCAGGTACTGGCCTTTGGTGGAGCCGGGGCATGCAGAAGGGACAACGGTGAACAGCCACCTTCGGTGGGGCTGCCGGTGTGAAAGTGTCTGGTCCCAGGTGTGTGAAGGTCTAGAGCAGTAGCTCTCAAAGTATGGCCCTGGACCAGCAGCATCAGCATTACCTGAAAACTTGTTCATCAGAAACTTTTAGGGTGGGACTGTCATCTTTGTTTTAGTAAACCCTCCAGATGAATGTTAGGGTTCTGATGCACCATAAAATTAAGGACCACTCATCTACAGCGGAGTTCAGAGTATGAGCAGTTGACTGTGGTCCTTGGTTTCAATCCTGGCTCTCCCCACCAGCTCTGGCTAGTCCTGAGACTGGTGCTAGAATTCTCAGCCTATCCCCTACTTGGGTATTTCAGTACTGGAGTCTTCCAGCAGGTGGTGAGAAAGGAAGCAGAGGTAGATCCATGACAGGTGTTTCTCAAAGTGGGGTTTCCTGACCCTCCGTAAGGAGCTTGTTCCTAACCCCAGATCATGTTTGACAAGTTCCCATATGATTCCTGAGTACAGGAAATCTGAGGACAGGCCCCTTCCAGCTATAATTGTCAGTGCTTTTCCAGAAAGGGCAGGCAGGCGGCTACAGCAAGGGGAACCTGGTGCTTGTTTTGTATCCAGAAGATAAATTGCAGTGAGGCAGGCTTGGTAGCTTTCAGGAGGCCCAACCTGAGTGAACTCTAGTGGCAAAATTTTATAAGAATATTGGGCGTGACTACATAGGTGGAAGGTATTACTTAGGTCAGTGGTCGGCAAACTGTGGCTCACGAGCCACATGCGGTTCGTGAGCCGCGGTTTGCCGCTCTGTTGACTACTGAGTTTGCCGATCACTGACTTAGGTGTATGTCTGTAGCTCAAGTGTAGAGTATTTGACTGCAGACCAAGAGGCTCCTGGTTCAAATTCAGATACCCCCTACTAGCTCTCACTTTTGCTCACTAGAGCTGATGTTGAAGATTTAACATCTTTCCCTAGTCCAGCCTTAGGATACTGAGCCCTCTCAAATCTGGAAAAAAGTCAGGGGTAACTTAAAACCCTGTCATTGAACACCACAGTCCAAGAGTGATAGGCTGCTCCAACTCTGACTTTTTATTTCACTTGTCACAGGTCTTGTTCTTCATAGGCTAGTTTAGGCTCACCTTTTCTTCTTCTTAATCCTCACCCGAGGATATTTTTTCATTGATGTTTTTAAAAATATATTTTATTGATTTTTTACAGAGAGGAAGAGAGAGGGATAGAGAGTTAGAAACATCGATGAGAGAGAAACATCGATCAGCTGCCTCCTGCACACCTCCTACTGGGGATGTGCCCGCAACCAAGGTACATGCCCTTGACTGGAATTGAATCTGGGACCCTTGAGTCCGCAGGCCGACGCTCTATCCACTGAACCAAACCGGTCAGGGCTCCATTGATTTTTTAAGGAAGCGTGGAAGAAAGAGGGAAAGACAGAGAGAAATATCGATGTGGATTGGTTGTCCTGCACAAGCCCTGATGAAGGACCGGGTTGGGGAGGAGCCTGCAACCGAGGTACGGGTAGGTGCCCTTGACTGAAATAGAACCAGGACTCTTCCTTCTGCAGGCTGACGCTCTAACCACTGAACAAATCGGCTAGGGCAGGTTCACTTTTTCTATATTCCTCCCCCCCCCCAAGGTTAAAATGAAGTTGTTGTTGTTTAAAAAACTGTTTGTGAAATAGCTATTTTATCCCCATTTCTACATGTTTTCATTGCCCCAAATCAGTGGTGTGCTGGTAAATGTTTAACAACCAGCTCTTGGGGGACGGGCATTGCTGATGTTTAATCTTTCCCAATTTCATGGTGTAAATAATCCCACCATGGCCAATTTTAAGCTGCAAACCATAAAGTCACTGAATATGGAGTTGGGAAGATAATGCTCCCAAGTGACTCTCCGGTGCAAGCCAGCTCAAGCACACCACTGTCTCCAATCCATCTCCCTCACTCAGTCCTATCCAGAAAATAGTCACCCAAGATATAATGACGCGCGGTCAATGCTGTGGTGAGCGAGGGAGCGGGGCGACGGGTGAGGATGCGCCAAGGTCTGGCACCTACGACCCACCTACGATCGCATCCTGCGCCGCCGGCCCGCAGCCCTTCTCCACCCCTTTAGGACCCGCTCCCCCTCCCCACCCCCAACCCCAACGCCGCCCCGGGGGGCCTCAGCCAAGGTCGGTTTAAGAGATGGGCCCTCTGGGAGAGGTGGGTCACGTTTCATCCAAGCGTCCTCACCTGGCACAAAGGATGCGCTCAGTAAATGTTGGGTGCAAGAATGGATGGATGGACGGATGGATGGATGCGTACACGCGGGCAGGCCCACCATAAACTGGCCACCAGGCGGGTCCAAGCGCCCAGCCCCTCCTGGCAGCTTCGCGGGGTCCAGGGTGCGGCAGAGAGGGGTTCAACCAGGCCGCCCGGGCCGCGGCGCTCCCTGGGAAGTGTAGTTCGCGCCTGCGCCCCGCAAGCCGCCGAGGCCGGGGTCTCCGGGCGGAAGTGGGACCACCCCTCCTGGGAAGCGAGGCTTGGGGCGGGCCAGGCGCGCCCTCTCCCGCCCCTCCTTCGGATCCGCCCCGCCCGGTCCCGCCTTCTCCCGCGCCGACCCCTGGACCTCGGCCGCCCGTGTCGCAGAGAGTCGCGCTGCAACCTGAGGGCGGGCGGAGCGGGCCCCGGGGACCGCGGCCGGAAGCTGGAGCGGGGGCTACGGCCAGGATGGCGCACCAGGTAAGGCGCGCGGGGACCCCGCGGGGAGGACGGACGGACGGACTGACGCACGCCTGAGCGGGTTGGCTGGCGGGGCAGGGCGCGGCCTCCGGGGCTGGGGGAGAGCCTGGGACCCCTCCAACTTTGGGATCGGGCTGTACGGGCCGCGCGGGCCCTGTGCGCAGGGTTGGGTGCGCTGTATTCCTCCTCCAGCCACCCCAACCCACTCCCCGCCTTCAGTATTCTCGTACAAGGGCTTCTCGCCCCCTTTGCCAAGTCGGCCCTTTGGGTTAACCATCGCTCTCCCTCGGATTGGCTAGTTTTAATTAATTATGTTATCCTGGGAGCGGTAGACATGAAGGCCTCAGGGGAATTAATAAATCTGATACTTTTATTTTTGGTAGGGTGTTGGACACACACCTCTCCCAGCCCCCCATCTGCCTTGGGGTGGGGCGGGGGAGACATGAAACTAGGTTCATGCCCACCACTCCCAGGTTTTATCCTCTAGGTAATGTGTATAGCGCCGTGGAGAGCCTGTGTACGGTTCGGACGAGTGTGTGCAGGTACTTGGAAAACATGATACCGGTGGGGAGTTGCCACACGTTCTTAGGGGTCTTTTGGAGCTAGTTCTGTAATTGGGATGGCTCATGAGCTTGGACCAGTCTCAAGCAATTGTAGATTTCATTGTTGGGGTGGGGATTGGGTCTGGAGCAGGCTGTGTCCAGGCAGAGCAGCCACTGTGCCAGGACCTTGGTGTCATTAATGCCCCACTAGCTCTTGGTAGGAAGGATCAGCCAAGCCTATTGGACGTGTGGGATCAGGGCCAGCCTCTCTTGCCAGTTCTGGCTGTCTAGTTAGTAGCACTCTTACTCAGATATGCCCACTGGCCCCATTCTAGGGCCTCCTCATTCCAGACTTTCCTCTTCTATAAAATGAGGGGTTGGACCACTGATCTTTCAGATCTGATGTTCTGGGATGTGTGTGTGTGCTTACACTGTGTAGCTTCATAGAGATGGTGGCCAGTAGTGGCCTTGGGGAGGAATAGGACACAGTCAGATGGAGAGGAACAGGGTGAGCCTCCGGTCTTCTGTCCAGTGCCAATCCCCAAAGCCCAGGGACCTGTGAGGCCAGCCTACAGGTGAGGGGCAGCAGGGTGCAGGGTCTGATGTGGGAGCCCAAGTCTGAGGCATGCTGGGAGAATGGATCAGGCTGAGAAGGACAGTGAAAGATGGATGAATCTGATGGGTATTAACCCTGCGGTTTTCATGCTGGGCTAGTAACACCAATGGAAGGAGTGTTTCGGGAGGACCAGCATGGCAGCAGTGAGCTAGTAGGCTGCTTAGTTACAGCAATCCTGGATCAGCTGAGAAAGCTTTTCTCCCATTGGCTGAGGGAGGATGGTTGGTCTGAGAGCCACAAAGGGGATGACATAGGACCCGAGGAGTGAGTAGGGCCCAGATTGTAAGCCAGAGGTGGGTTTCCCTCTCCTGAAGGTGAGTATTTGTGGCCTGCACATTTTCACACTCATTCTTTTTTTTTTTTCAATACATTTTTATCGATTTCAGAGAGGAAGGGAGAGAGGTAGAAACATTGATGAGAGAGAATCACGAATTGGCTGCCTCCCGCTCGGCCCCTAGTGGAGATCAAGCTGGTGACCCAGGCATGTGTCCTTGTCCCGATTCGAACTCAGGACCCTTCATCCTCAGGCCGACGCTCTGTTCACTGAGCCAAACTGGCCAGGGCTCCACACTCATTCTTGCTCACTCCCTCACATACACACACTCCTCACTCTTCCTCTGCTTTTTTGGGCAGGGGGAAGCCACTGATGGGACTGCCTCCCCTGGCCACAGTCAGTTTCATTCCTATTTTGTAAGAACTTAGTCATAGAAGAGATTGTTTTGAGGCTGGGTGGTGAAAGGCCTGGGAACCATGTCTTCCAGGTGTCTAGAAGAGCTGGGTATATTAGCCAGGAGATAAACAGGCACTTGGAGTGTGTGGAAGAGTCCGTTCATTCTGTGTAGCTGGAGATGGCAGGTTGTGACCTGCAGGTGGGTGTTATGCAGGCAGATTTGGCTGCAGTAACACTATTCATAGCACTTAAATGTTTCAGCATTTGTTCTGGGCCCTTTTCCTGTATCAATCTATTTAGTCTTTTCACAGCATCCCTATAACGTAGGTTGTTATGATCCCAGTCTTATAGATGAATCTGGTGAGGTGCCATAGCTAATATGAAACAAAGCCCGGATTGGAATGCCAGCAGCCTGGTCAAGCCCTAACCCCCATTCTCTACCCTGTCTATGTTCAGAACTTCTTAACTGCCAGATCAGGCCAGGAATAGGACCAGCTGTTGGGAATGTGAAGGTACTGAAGTAGAAATTGATGAGCCACCCAGTTTTGGGTGGAAATTGGCATGAAATGTTCACTGCTCCTTAAAGGTCCACAGCAGTTGTCTGTGATTTCTAGTTCACAAACATGCTACCTTGGACAGCTGGTGCCTAAGGACTAGGAAGGGGCGGGGGGGGGGGGGGGTGGACATAGTTTCATATTCAGGGGACCAGGCAGGTTCCATCCTGTGACTGGACTGCATGTCAGAATCCCCTGGGATATTTGAAAAATGTTGATTTCTGAACCCTGAAAGCACTAAATCATGATTTAGTAGATCTAGGATGAGTTGGGAAATCAGCCCTGATTAAAAGGAAACTGAAGCACATCCTTTGAACCTCAAAGCCCTTTTGTTTTGTCAGTTGTTATGTTGTAAGCGCTTCTGATGGGAGAAGCTGAGGATACAGAGTATTTTCCACCTGGTTTACTAAACAGATGCTGTCTGCTGGCTTGAACTAGCTCTCTGGCAGAACTACTGCTTGGCTCTGCTTGAGCCTTACACCCCGTTCCCCTCTCCAGCCGGGTCATGCCATTTAGCAGTGGCTACAGGAGCATTTGTTGTAGTCAGGACTCGTACCCTTTCCCCATCACCAACTTGAACAAATCTGTTTCAATATTCAGCTTTTATTACGAGGTTACTGGGAATGGGACTGTCTGATACAGATATCCCATGTCTATCCCTACAGACTTTACTGGGTAATAATAATTTTAAAAATTGGATGCTAGATGCTTAGTTTCTTAAGGTTTACTGATCTTATTATTATTGATCAGTAAATTCGTGCACTGGTAAGGTCCCTAGGGGCTGCCACCGGCCTGGGGCCTCCTGCTGCCGCTGCCTGGGGCCTCCCTCCCTTTCCTCTCCAGCCCCACCCCCTGGTCAAACTCCCCGGATGACCTCCCGGTGGAGGGGACAATTTGCATACTACACTTTTATTATGTAGGATGTAGTCACAGTCAAGCACAGGGAAGGGACACCAAAATTGCAGTCCAAAGGCCTGAGCCCTACACTTGGCCCTGAAGCTGTCTATTCACTCTGCATGCTGGTTCACTCCTCCTCACTTTGGAACCTCTGCCCTCACACAGGATAAGTGTGTCACCAGCATAGGGCTGTTTTGTATCAAACAGGAGATCTGAAATGCTCTGAAACATGTAAGGATCATACCTACGCTGATCTGTGAGCCCCTCGAGAACAGAGTTTCTATGTGACAGACATATGTCACTTAGCAGCCAGCAGGGTGACTTTAGTGTGTGGGTGTTAAAGTTAGAGAGGGCAGAAGAGAGAGGCAGATGGAGCAGAGAGGCTGGCTGGGTGGCTGGGGCACCTGGTACATGGAGATGGGTGTGTTGGGGAAGTCGTACATGCCCACAATCCCCAGCTCTTATCATCAGATAGGAGGTGGTCCAGGCTGGCTGCTGTTCACAGCATGGCATGTGTTACTTAGAGAGGAGCCCAGGTCAGCTAATATCCCTGATCCAGGGAGTGGCCTTGTTAGAAAGGTGGACCCACCATAACGCAATATGTCCATGCTATCAACATGTTCTTCCCTGGATCTAACTCACACTTGCTGAGTCAGCTCTGTGTTGAGCTACCAGAAGTTGGAGAATAAATGAGCATCCAAGGCCGTCCTGACTTGATTCTTCTTACTGGCCTCCGGATGGTGTGTCTGGGTGGAACTTGTTTTGCAGGAGCAGAGCCTGATGTTGATCATTACACACCTAGGACATGGTTCTCAGGGGAATTGACTTTTACTCACCAAACTCACAGAGGACAAATAGATAAATCAACTAGGCCAGTTCCTTAACACATTGCAGATGGATCACTAGAATTCTCACTTCATATTACACAGTTTTACAAAGTATCATACTTTGAAAAGATATTAGCTTGTTAGAACATGTAATAAATAACTTCAAAATGCAATGGGTATTTAATTTTAAAGCGTGCCTTTAACATTTATGTAAAACCTTTTTTTGTACTCGTTCAGTAGAAACTTATTTGGCCACTGGGTAAGCTAGCAATTAAACTACTGGTCTACATTAATATATAGTAATTTCCCCTTATCCACGGTTTTGCTTTTTGAGGGTTCAGTTGCCCAGCTTCTGGTGGCCCCAGGCGTTCCTTGGCTTGTGATTGCATCAATCCAGTCTCTGCCTCTGTTGTCACATGGCCTTCTCCTGTGTCTCTCTTCTTATAAGGATGCCAGTCATACTGGGTTAAGGTCCTAACTTAATCCAGTATGACCTTATTTTAACTAATTATATCTGTAATGACCCTTTTTCCAAATAAGGCCACATTCACAGCTGAGCATTTTGGAGACACAGTCGACTCCCATCTGATTGCTGTTGCTCCTTTGCCTGCTCCCGTGTGTCAGATGCCCACCACATGCTTGCTGCTCCCCACTCCTTTGTGTACCTGACCTTGATGGGATGGAACCAGCCAACTCCCCCGAGATTGTGCCCACAGGTGCCCATCGCCTTCCAGGACCTGGCTGTGCGGTTCTCTGAGGAGGAGTGGCAGCTCCTCGGGGAGAGGCAGAGGGAACTCTACAGGGATGTGATGCAGGAGAACTACCAGGCGCTGGTCTCCCTGGGTAAGGAGCTGGCAGTGCCCTGGGGCCTTTCTGGGGAGGTGTAGCAAGAGCCTGAGCTGAAAGTGGAAGGAGGGCTAGATCCAGCACCCCAGGCCAAGGCTTTAATCTTCCTTTACAAAAGAAACGCTTTTGAGTTGGTGTTCTGAGAGCCTCAGCTGAGCTGGGGGCCTCACTGATATTTTATGCTGTTGTTGCTTCTGTGGACTACACTAGGGTTGCTTCTGGGTATGCTTTGGTGGGGGTGCTAAAAGGCTGGCAAAACACTGAGCAAGGTGGTTTCATAGGTCCTAACATTCTTTGGTTCCTGGGGTTTGGGTGGTCACATGAACACATGGGTAAATAGATGCATGGATGTACGGGCATCAGGGGCGCCTGCATGCTTGGGCTTAGGGGGCAAAGGCAAGCTTCCATTCCAGGGGAACTGTCCCTCTTCTTTCTCAGGGACAGCTGACCTGCTCCCTCTCTCTGCCTTCTTGTCTCCCGCGGAGCCTGGAGGAGCCATGAGCTGGAGCAAAGCTGGTGAGAAACAGGAGCCTCCTAAGGGAGGTGCCCTAGGTGAGTAATCTTGGTAGACGCAGGCCAGGCCCCTTTGGGTATCCTGGTCCTCCTGGGCAGCTTGGACCCAAGTGGGCTCACTCTTGTCCCTCCCACCATGTGGTCCTTAGCTCCCATCTCCACTTCTCATGAGACACTGTGACATCAATCCTCTCCTCCCCACCTTGACCTTTCATCCCTCGTCCCTCTGGGCTGGGAGCCTGGAACACTTGCCCATTGAGTGACTTACTCAGAAAAAACCTGGGGTCGCCCTTGGAATGCATCACCTCTGTGGGCCCCCTTCCTGCCACCACCCATGCAGAGCCTACCTAAAGTTCCTAAAGGTGCTGCCACAGGGCTGCTTCCAGAGATCCAGCCTGGGCAAGGCCGGGAGATTTAGGGGGATGCCAGGAAAGGCAGAGGGCTCCAATGGTGAGAGGGGATGGGGATGCAAGCCTTGGCGTTCCCCTCGGAGGGGTAACAGGTAATGAAGACAGCATATAGAAGAGGCCAGTTACTCGGGGTCCCAGCTCCCAGTCCTGGTTGTGCGCATGGGCAGGTCACCAGCCTGAGCCCTGGTCCTCTTTATCTCATAGCCATTGGTCTCTCCTTTGCCACACCTTATGTGGTTGAGGGACCACATGAATCGCGCACAGAAGCATGAGTGCTGAGCTGACGTAGGGAGTGGGGATTCACTGTGGCCTCTCCAGCAGGAGGAGCACCCCAGCACAGCCTGCACCTCACCGCCCTGGTGCAGCTGGTGAAGGAGATTCCGGGGTTCCTGTTTGGGGAAATCGGCCCCGAGAGCGGGAGAGCCGGCCTGGATGGGGAACAGGCGAACCCTGAAGGTAAGTCGGACAGCAGGGCAGCCTTTGTACTCCACAAGGTGAAGTTTAAGCTGTGAGCAGTGCCATGTGTGTGCTGTGTGCCTGCCTAGCTGCTGCCAGACCCTAGGTGGAGTCTTCCCATTTCATGAATGCCCTGGCAGTGTGCCTGCCTTAGAGACATAATAGTTGATGAAACAGCAGCTTCTGACTTTTCTCACAGTGGTTTCTACATGGCTTCATCCACATCCTTGTGGCCATGTCACATTATGCCCTGCGTGGCAGGTGAAGCCAGTCCCTGTTCTAAGGTGAGGAAGGCTAAGCGGTAGCTTGTTTGAATGGCCAGTGGGGACCAAGGTCCCCCTCCCAGCCTGTACTCTTCCCACCTCACCAGTCTCTCCTTCTCACTGGCCCTTCTCAGCTCAGGACTTACCTCCTTAGGGGGTCTGTCCCCATCAGCCAGAGCCTATAGGATTCCTTTGAGTCTGCTCTGTTGATGGTAACTGAACTAGAAAGTGGGGGTGGGAGGGATCTAATCAGAACAAGACTGTGGCTGTGAGTCGACATTTTAGAGCTCAGGAGTGACAAGGCAGAACTTACTGATGTCCTGTTAGTGGAACACGACAAGGAAGGGCCGGAATGGAGCACTTCACCTACTGGGCTTAAATCTCAGCTTCCAGTGTCCTCTTCCTCCTTCCGACAGCAGCTGTGACGGTGGCAACTTGCCCTCTCCAAGGCCTGCCCAACTGCCTTCCAGACACGCCTGTCCACCAGCCCAGCAGTAGCTCATCATCCAGCAGTTCACCCGGAGCCAGGAGGCAGGGAAGCCCCCTCCCCATCAGTGAGTATGACCCTGTGGGGGCAGGTTCCAACTCTGGATTCAGGAAAACTGAACCCCATGCCCTGTTCATTTCTCTAAGACTTGGTTTCTCTTGTTGCTAAATGGGGACAAGCTCCCAGGAGAGCAGGACAAGTGCTCAGCCTCTGTCTGTGAACCAAAGAGGAGGTGTGATGCTCAGTACCTGGGTGGCTGGTCACCCAGCCCTGCTCATGGAGTACTGTGTGCTCACGCTGCTCATGCACATAAGTGGGGGCAGTTGCTGACATACAAGCCTATCAGCAGTAACATAGCTGCACACTTGATCTGATTCTCAGACCTTCTCATTAAGGCAACCCTAAGAGTAGAGGAGGGCAAGGGTAGTCATCAGAATTTCTCTGAGGGATCTCACTTCATTTTTTAAAATTCTTACAAATTTTGCATTTGTCTGAATATCTGTTTTTATTAAAATATTTTTAATTAATATGGAATAAAATTAATTTTAAGTTTTCTTCTACCAGCTGCCTACATGCTATTCTAAGAAAGCCACCTGGCTCCAGAAACATGAGCCTGATGATATGGAGCAGCCAAGTCGAGAATGATCCTTCAGGAAGACACTTGATTTAAAGGGAATAGCTCTAGAAAGCCAATTCGAGTTTTAGGGCCCATGGATTCAAGTGTCATCTGGTAGATTTGTTCTGGGGTTCCAAGTCTCCACAGTTGACAAGCATGAGTGCAGAATGAGGGCCTGTCTGTTGAGATTGCTGGTGTCACTTGCTGAGCCAAAGTCAGAAGCTGGAGTTAAGGGAGAGTCCCAGGCATTTGGAGTGTGAACAATCTTAGTATTTACAATCATACCAGGAGGAAACAGAGGTCTTCCCCAGGCAAGACCTCAGGGACAAGCCTTGCAGGAGCTGGCTCTACAACTAGTTCAGGTTGCCCCCTGGGAATTTGGGGGCTGGAGAGGCCTCTACCTCTGTGGGTACCTGATCTGGGCAATTCCCTGGGGTCAGGAGCCAGGGCTGGAAAGGCCTTCCTGTCTCTCTTGCTACAGAAACTGCAGACATCCAGGAGCCTACGGAGAAGGAAGGCCCTGGAGCCCCAGGTGGGAAGTGCAGTCCTCTTGCCTGTAGCCCCAGCAGAAGGAAGAGCCACAGAAAACAGCAGAGAGGGACTTCAGGAGCAGGTGAGAGTCTGGCTTTCCTGAGAGGGGTCTATCCTAGAGCTGAGTGGGATAGGGAGATGGAGGCATGTTATCTCCCCTCTCAGCCTCTAGATAACCCAACAGAGCAGGGGTCATCCCATTCTCAGAGGTGGGAGATCTCAGATGCCCAGTCAGCTCACAGTTAGATGCCCTAAGCCACCATCAGGGCTGCACTGACCTTGGTCAATCTTTCAGGTCCCTCAGGAACCTCTCCTGGGAGCAGCCCCTTGCAAGGCCTCATCAACTGCCTGAAGGAAATCCTTGTGCCTGGGCCCCAGCACCCTGAGGCATCCTCGAGCTTACCGCCTCCTGTCCCAGGCCTGGGCATGTCACGACTAACCCGGGTGGAACTTGGACCTGGAAGCCCACCCTGGGGAGGTGAGTCCTATGGACCTGTCTCAGGCCAAGGTTTCTGAAGCCCCTAAAACTCGAATTGGCTTTCTAGAGCTATTTTCCTTTAAATCGAGTGTCTTCCCGAAGGATCATTCTCGACTTGGCTGCTCCATATCATCAGGCTCATATTTCTGGAGCCAGGTCGCTTTCTTAGAATAGCATGTAGACAGCTAGTAGAAGACAACTCAAAGCAGATCCTGGATTCTTTTGTGTTCTTTACTTGCCCACTTGTGGGATGTCAGAGGAGAAGGTGCTGAATGAGTTGGACACTTACTGTGGAATTGGGGGATCAGGGCAGCATGGTGGAGCCAGGAACGCCTGTCCTGGAGTCTGACATGTTAACTGCAGACTGAAGACTCCTGAAGCCTTGAGCCTTAGTTTCCCCATCTGTAGAAGAGGGTCATAGTTTCCATCTAAGAGGGCTGTGTGAGGCTTAGGTACAGTAATGTGTGTGTGTGTGCGTGCGTGCATGTGTGCGTGTGTGTAAAAGGCTTGGCCTCCTTGATGTAAGTCCTGTTCAGGGCCCAGAGACTATTTACAAGCAGTGATCCATCAGCGCACTCCTCCATTTGTGTTCAGAGTCACACCGTGTGCTCTGCCTTCATCTTTCCTTCTCTTCTCTGTCCAGTTCTGGGAGGTATGGAGACAGATATTTTAAACCTGCCACCCAGACGACAGTGGCCTGTGCAAGACCGAATGAGTTACAGATGACCCACACCTCCATATTTCTGGCCCTGAACTCTTTTACCTGCTTACCTGGATTGTCCACCTGTTGTTTTCACAAAGACTGAGGACACTGGGCTCAGGGTGGAAATGTGTTGCTTTTTCCTGTAGTGAAAACAGAGGCAGCGTCCGGGGATTGTCCCCTCCAGGGGCTGCTGAAGTGTCTGAAGGAGATCCCAATGGCCCAGGACACGCACCCCAGCCCTTTAGGAGCAGGGGAACCACGGCTGCAGGAGGATCCGGGGGCCTGGAAAAGGAATTCTGGAGGTGAAGGCACGGCAGGGCTGGGAGGGCCTTGGACGTCATCCAGTCCTTCCTCTGCTCTAGGCAGGGCCATGGGTGACCCTCCATAGTAAGACACTCAGGCCATGTTTCTGTGTGTTGGTTGGAGTGGCCAGATGTTGGGAATTGTCACCATAAATGGAGCTGGTCACACAGAAGGTGCTTCATCAATCCAGATCAGCTCTTAGAGTAGGAGCCAGGAATTCCAGAAGGAAGGAAGGGATGGTGTAGAGGAGGGAGACTGAGAACAGAAGACAGAGCTCAGCCCACAGACATTTGGGGCATAATTTGGATGTGGGAGTTCTCATCATGTCTTTGTAGGCTGGGATAGTATTTCCACACTCTCAGCTTTCCTGTGCTCAGCAGCTTCTTAGGACGTTGAGAAAGTCTAATTGAGACAGGTGTGCTAGCCTTGGAGGAAAGACTCTGATAGGTGCTTCCTGGGGAGAACTGACCTGGCTCATCTGTGGAAAACTCTGGAGGTGCCCCTCTGGGTGGCAGGGGGGTGAGGAGAGGCTGGTGGCAAGACAGGAAGTGTGAATTGGTCCATTTGCTGGTGACTGAGTGTGACTACCTCAGAGGGGAGACTGCTGTAGAGGACAGGGTCCTTGGAAGCCCTGTCCTAACCCATGAGCCCTCATGGAGGGCTTCCCACAGGGCCCAAACCCCTACAGACTCTTCCTTCCTGCTCCGGTGCTGGCGCTAGCCATGTGCTCTCTGTGAAGATGGAGGATGGCTGGGCCCAGAGCCCCCCAGTGCCTGCATCCTGTCGGCTCCGCAAGCAGACCCACAGACCCTCTGCCACCAGCAGTCCCGGGGGTGATGGAGACACCACTGGGGATCAAGTACTCAGATGGGGCCCCACAGCGCAAGGTGAGGCCTGGGTCATTTGCTTGAGTCCTGATGGGGTTCTCAGCCCCCAATAAAGTTATGCCCGTCCACAGGGGAAGAGCCTACTGTCCTCAAGCAATTAATTCCCTCTCTTACCCACTCCCTCCTTAATCCAGCCTTGTCCAGGAGCCCTCCCTTTTAAGGACCTTCACTTGCAGAGATTTCCTGACTGTCAGGGAGCTGGCTACTCATACATGTGGGTCTACCACCTGTCCCAGAGCCTGGGGGACAGTCTGTGTCATTCCCCGTATAAACAGAGCAGATCTAAGTCCCCCACAGGAGGGTGTCCTGCCTGGCAGGCTCCCATACCTGGTGCAGGACTTCTCACCCCAGCAGAAGTGGGTGGGGCAGCCAGCCTGGGGCCAGGCCAGGGGCCCTGCCAGAGATGGTGATAGGGCCATCTCCCCTGTCCCAGCCAGCAGTGCCTCGAGCTCACCTCTGGAAGCCCTGGAGGCCTGTCTGAAGGGCATTCCCCTGAGTGGGTCGTTACCTCCCCAGCCGCCACTGGCCACCTCTTGGTTCCAGAACCCCCATCCAGGAGACCCTGGGTCTCAGAGGCCTGAGCTGAGCCCCCGAGGATCACACAGTCAAGGTAGACTTGGCCATGCCCTGGGGATGGCGTTTGTCCCTGCACACGCACAGGGGTGGGGGTGGGGGGCTGCTAAGGACACTGTTATGTTCTCTTCTCTAGGTCTCGTAAAGTGCAAGCCCTTCTCCCCTCCCACCCACCCTCAACCCCTTTCCTGCCTGCCCCCAAACAACTCCTGAATTGGATGGAAGTCATTTAAACTGTTCCTGCCCACTGCCTTCTCTAAGAGCTCTTACTCTAGCCCCATGAGACCAATGGCTGGGGTCATGTGGGGTAACAAGCTGTGTTATTTTAATCAGTGCCGTGAGCTCCCTAACCAAAGAGAAACCACAGTGGAAGATCCTTGGGGCAGGGCTCCTGGGCGTCTTCCCACAGCTCAGGCCCAGGGACCACTTCCTAGTGGCTTTCCCGTGTTGCCAGCTGTGCTGTTTCCTGCAGGACTGACTGTGGGGCCTCTTCCGGCTGTGGGCCTGCAGGGCTTCGTCAGAGATGGCCCTGCCCTCGCCCCAGGTCCCCACAGCACCCCCACCAGCTTCTCCTCATCCAGCAGTACTGATGGGGACCTGGATTTCCAGATCTCTGAGGGCAGCCAGGGACGTAGGCCTGGAAAAGGTGAGCTGGCTGGCCTAAGGCTCGGGATCAACCCCAGGAAAGGGTAGGAGGCGTCCCAGCCCACTGTGGTGTCCCACATATCCTAGTCGGGTCCCCGTGCCCATGCTGGCAGCAGACCTGGGGTGCCCTTATCACAGCCCACTGACCTGACTTCCAAATAGGCAGCTAAGACACATTGGTCCACCCTGAGCAGGGCCACCCAGAGCCTGCACTGACACATGCTTGGGGCCAGGTCTTAGTTGAGGTACCCTGCACTGCCATGACAGGTCCAGTGCTCTGTGCCTCCTCCCCTGGGCTCAGCTGCCCTGGACACAGGGTGCAGGCAAGGTCCCCGGGGTTCGCAGAGACTGAGCTCTGACTGTCTGACACTACAAATGTTGGGTTTTCACAGGAATTCCAGTTCGTAGTGCCCCACTCCAGGGCCTGGAGAATTGTCTCAGAGAGATATCTGTGCCCAGGTCACAGCCTACCTGGTCCTGGTCCTCAGCAGGAGACAGAGAACCACAGAGAGTGGAGCCCAAGAACTGGATGGCAGACAAGGAAGGTAAAGCATGGTTGTCAGGGGGTCTAGGAGTAGGAAAAGGGCCACATCCACCCCTGAGATGAAAAGACACTCTGGCCCTAGCCAGTTTGGCTCAGTGGATAAAGCGTCGGCCTGCGGACTGAAGGGTCCTGGGTTTGATCTCGGTCAAGGGGGCATGCAGGAAGCAGCCAATCAATGATTCTCTCTCATCATTGATGTTTCTATCTCTCTCTCTCACTCTCCCTTCCTCTCTGAAGTCAATAAAAATATTTTTTTAAAAAGAAAAGACTCTGGGAACGACCTGGGCAGAGGCTAATGTGAGGCCAGAAAGCCAGAGAGCACTGCCCGCCTCTGCATGCTGGGTGCAGACGTGGCAGGACTCTCTGCTGCTGAGTTCAGGCCTGAGCCAGGCCTTGGCCATGGAGGAGAGTCTTTCGATTGTGGCTGTTATAGCCCCATGTGCTTGGTGTCCAGCATAGTCACTGGGCTGTGGGGCTCCTAGGAGTCCATGTAGCTGGGTCTGAAGAGATCCCAGAGGATTTAGCCACCCCTGGGAACATCTGCAGGGCTGGTGTGTGTTCCACACGTGTGCCCGAGAATACAATGATGACAGAGTTTTCTGTCCACTAACTTCCTTTCCTTGGTGCCAACACAGAGCCCTGGGGCAGACAGGCCTCTGGGCCTCTCATTAAAACAGGACTGAGGAGAGAGGTGTGTGAACCAGTCCACCTCAGGGGGGACGTGCCCACCAGGAGCCTGCGGCCAGCCAGCCCACAGGCACTCACCTCTAGCAGTGTCTCTGCCTGCTGTCAGCGAGGGCTCAAAGACCACGTGGGCACCAGGCCAGGACCATGGCGGTGGCTCCAGGACGGTGAGCTGACATCTGCCCTCAGCACTTCCTGGGATGTTTTCGCTCCAAACAAAGTCTTTGATGAGGGAATAGATTTCCCTCCCCTCTCTGTTCCTCTGTTCCTTCCCTGTCAGACACCCATTCATTCCCCAGGCTGCCAGCTGAGCATGTGAGTGCAGGGGCCTCCCTCTGCTGCTGTGACCACTTAATTTAACTTGCAGCAGAATTGTGTTCTTGACCTGCCGAAGTGCTGGTAGGCTCTGACTTGTTTGAATAAATATGGTGTGTCTAACACTCCCACCAGGCAAGAGTTGGTTTTGGGGGCCTCCTGTGGGCTTCACTGAGTCTGTGCTGTTGGATACTGGTCCTGAGTGAGTGGAGTAGGAGGACCCAGGGCCTGACTGGAACCGATTACTAGTGGCTTTCAGTGACTTGAGTCTTCCAGAAAGTTCCCCGGCTGGATTTCCACAGGGGTTGGGGGCCTAGCCAGGCTCTGGCTTCACTCCTGTCCACCGTCATGGCAGAGAGGATGTTCAGGTCCACTGGAGCTTGTCTGGGGCCATTGACTGGGCTGTGTGCCTGTTCACTCAGGCAGAGGGTCCTCCTACCTGTCAAGCTGATGGACAGAAGGTTCTTCTGTCATTTGCCCAGGGACAGCCACCACGCCCTCCCCACTTCACTGCCTGGAGAACTCTCTGAAGGGGATCTTGCCTGGGAGGCCCCTGCGCTTCACATGCTTGGCCCGCCCTGGCCCCGGCCCCAGCCCTAGCCCCAGCCCCGGCCCCGGCACTATCACTGGCTCCAGCTCCAGCTCCAGCCTCAGCAGCTCAGAAGGGGAAGACCCAAGGCTGGAGCCTGAGCTTTGGCAGCCGCTCCTTCAGGGTAAGCTTGTGGGGGAGAGGGAGACAGGAAGCTATGCCTCAGGCTGGGACCCCCACCTTGATACCAGCTTTGTGATGCAGAGAGGGACCCTCTTCCCAGCAGCAAGAGTCCTGGCCCTCTGACCGCAAGCCCTGGTGAAGGCCCAAGGAGAACAGAGCCCAGGGACCACTTCGGTCTCAGGACAGGTGAGCCTGGGGTCTCCTGAGTGGGGCATGTCCCCAGGAGGACCACTGTCCAGAGGCTGGGTTGTCTGAGTCCCACCTGTCACTTTGTCTAACTCTTGCCAGAAAATTCTCTACTTTTGTCATGCTTGAGTTCCCTGTAAGATAAGCTGTATCTGAGAGAGAAGGTGGGGCTATTGAGGCACTTAGGGCTCCAGGAGTGTTAAATGAGTGTGTTTGATTAGAAAGCCTAGCAATGAGCTTAATATATATGTTATAATCTATATATATAAAAGCGTAAGCGACTGTTATGACAGGAACCACTGGTCCACCAGTTGCTATGATGCACACTGACCACCAGGGGGCAGACGCTCAATGCAGGAGCTGCCCCCTGGTGGTCAGTGCACTCCCACAGCCAACCTCCTGCAGCTGGCCGATTGACCGTGGTCCCCGCCCCCATGGTTTAGCATCTGCCCCTGGTGCTAAACCATTCCAACAACCTACTTTTGGGTTGGGGTTTCATAGTAGCAGAGCAGCTCCCTCTGTGATCTATTGAAAGTCAGCCCTCAACACAAGGGTTTGTCTCGCTCCCATCCGTCCTCTCCCTTCCCCAGGGGCCATTTGCCCACAGTGGTGGCAGCAAGGGAAGGAGGAGGGGGAAGTGGGAGGCAGGGAACTGCATGGTGGCGGGGCAGCGTAGGTATCAGCATCTGGTGACTACTGTCTCCTTTCCCGACCCTGCTGGGGCCTTTGGACCCCAGGCTGGGACGAGGAACTGGGGGTGGGTGGCGGCAGATGTGGCCCCTTTCCCAGGGGCGTCAAGAGCTGGCTCCCGCCTTGGAGCCTGTGGCCAACCTCCTGAAGTCCTTCCTCCCCACCTCCGTGCATGAATTTGTACACTGGGCCTTTAGTGTTATATAATATGTTATGCATTATATACACTTAATGTGTATGCAGACACACACATACACACACACATACACATGCTGTTGTGTGGGCCCAGCCTGTGGATAGTGATACTCTCACTAGGAATGCCAGAGGCGCTCACCCAGCCTTATTTCTCAGTACAAGCCCCAAGGACACCCCTCCACGTTGGCTAGTGTTCTGGCTGGGCCACCTTGTGTTTCTTACGATCATAGGACACACTTCAGCAAAACCATCAGAGAACTTTAAGGAGCAGGATTTATTACAGGTCACAGGAGAGAGGAAAGAGCACGAGGGCCTGGTGCTCTGTCTTGGTTACTGTCGTGGTGGGCGTCTAGTGTTTGATGGGTTCGCTCTTTATTGGCTAATTTGAAACATGAGAGTGGGAATCAGGACGCAAGATGGGAGAAGCAGGGTCTCTCAGATGGTCAGTTATCTAGGTCACCCAGGGCTTTCGGAAAGAGGGACCTTCCTTGGGGTGGGGCAGCCTGGCTGCTTACCTGGTTGTTGGCTAGGAGCTGTCATACCTCTCACAGTATGTTTATGTAAGATGGACGTCTTCTGAAATGGACGCCTCCGCAATCCAAAGCTTAATGTCAGGGTCTTACACAACATGTAAATAATAAACATTTTTAAAATTTGGCAATAAACATAAAAGTGTCAAAAGTGAGATTCCACCTGGGAGAACTTTGAGGTTGTCCTGCCAAGAAAGCTGGAAACACTGCCTGCTACCCCAGGCCACCACGCTTCTCAGTCCAAGCCTGACCTAGTGTTTGACCAGCAGGAAAAGCAGAGGAGAAGATGGGAGGCAGCTCCCAGGTTCCCCGGACAGAAGTGTGCTTGGAGACCCTGGGCCGGCCTAGCCCCCTGGGCAGCACCCAAGGAGGTACGGGTGGGGTGATTGGTTGGGGAAGGTGGGGGGGGCGGGGGGCTGAATCCTTCCAATTCAGGCTGGTGATCCCAGGAAGTCTTTGGCCTTTCTGCAGCCCAGGCTGTCCCCACATTCCTCACTGCCCAGTAGGGCTGGTGGGAAAGAGCACAGTGGGCTGGGCATGGGCCATAGTCTCCTGTGGCCCACAGGGTGCCCCCAGCATGTCCCTGGTGGAGTCTCACTGGTGGTGGGACCTGCAGATCATGTCGTTTCCACCTGCTCTCCCAGCCAGAGGTGTCATGCCCAAGCAGCAGAGGACCCCAGACAGTCCGGTTCCCAACCCCAGTCACACAGGCCCCAGCAAGCCGTTAGACCAGAGTTGGGCTCCCTGGTGGGCCAAGTGTGTCCATCTTGCATCTTATTTCATCAATACTTGAGAGTTGAAAGCTTCATTTTTTTTTAAGTCGTGTCCAAATAAATATTCCCATGTTAGAATGGCCCTGTCAAAATGGTACATGTGTACACCCCAAGTGTTTTGTGCTCTTTCTGCAGGGGCAGCTGGGAGTATCTGCCCTGCCCCTCGGCCAGAGAAAAGGCCCGGGCCGGGGCCCTGCCAGCCTCCTGGGTCACCCGCTCAGCCCCTGTCCTGGAAGCTCAGGGTTAGTGAAGAATCCAGGGGCCTGGTGCCTGGACACAGAGGACCAAGTGTTGCAGGTGAAATGGTGGCCTTCCCATCCCCTCAAGTTGTCAGGAACCCCGGGCAGAGGGGTGGGCATGGGTCAGCATCTGTACAGCCACCCAACCCCTTCCTGCTGCTCAGCTCCTTCCTGCAGGGTCACGAGGGGGAAGTTTTCTTAACACTCTTCCATGATGGTTTGGATCACAGGTAGGAAGAGTCTCACCTTGAACTCACTTCAGGTTGCTTATTTCATTTTAGTGTTTTCTTACAGAAATAGCTGGCTTTTTCATAAAAGCATAGATACCTTTCGGAGGCAAAACAGAAATCAAGACGTACCAGAATGGATACACCCAGAGTCAAAGTTCAGAGTTTGAGTGGACTTTAGAGAAGAGATGAGGAAACAGGCCTCGTCACCTTGTGTGATCTGGCCATGGGCATCCTGAGAGAGAGCAGATGTGGTTCCACATCACACCTGGCCCAGAGGAAGCGCCTCCCTAACCACGTTAAGACATAGGCTGGGTTTCCTGATTCTAGGATTTGCACAGAGAGCCTCACACCAGACTGGAAGTGAGGCCCATGGTGGTTCCATTGCTGGGGTGATGGGGTCCTGCAGCCACTCCAGCTTCACTCTTTCCTCTGATTGAAGCCCTGGAGGTACTGATAAGAGGAAGGAGCCAGGCTAGGGCTCAAGGGGCTGGAGAACAGCAGGTAACCGCTTTCTGGTGAGGTTTGCCTGAGGTGGAGACCAGTTCTAAGAACTTAGGGTGAAAAAAAAAAAAAAGACTTAAGACCTTCTGAATCTATAACTTGTGAATATGAAAGACAGAAGTTGGGATTGGGGGATCCCTGGTGGTTTGCTTATGACCATTTGCACTGGGTACTGATGCGAATCCTTGGTCACTCCACTGGAAGCACCAGGTCCCAGGTTGGACTGGCCCTCCTGGGCCCTCTTTCAGATGCTGCCTGTGGCCTTGGCCTCATGCTGTCTGCTGAGGCTTCTCCAGGCCTTGCCCTCTGACTCCCTAGAGTATGGTTAGGTGCCCTTGGGGCCATTTGGTCCCAAAGATGGCATAAGAGCCTATTGATCCATTTCCTAAAAAGTCCTATGTCCTAAGAAATCTTAGTTACCATGGAGACCCAATCTTTGGTTTACCCTGTTCATGATTTGGGAATCAGCCTGGAGATGTGGCCACTGTTGATGTCACGAACATTGTCATCGATGTTCTCAAGCCTGAGCCACTTCCTTCCCATCTAAAGCCAGGCCGTAGTAAGTCAGGATGCTGAATACAATAATCCAGGGGACGGCTAGTGGGAGAGAGGGGTCCTGATAGCCTGAGAACTCTCACCCTGCATTCCTGCTCTGGTTTTAGCCAGGACCGAAGGGAGGCCACTTACCAGAGGCCTGCCTGAACCGCTCCCCATGGCCACCGTCCCTCCTGCTTTGCCACCTGCCTCCCCACGGCCACCGTGTCCCTGTGGAAGTTCTCTGCAGCAGGAGCTCCACAGCCTCAGCGCCACCCTCTCGGAGAAGCTGGATCAGCTCGCCTCGGCCCTGGCAGGCCTGTCTCAGGAAGTGGCCACCATGAGGACCCAAGTGGATCGGCTAGGGAGGTGCCCTAGGGGCCCTGGACCAAAGAGCCAGGCTTCCTGGCCGTGGGCCCTCCCCCGGGGACCTCACTGGGCTCATGGCCCTGCTCGCAGACACCTGCCCTACTGGAGACAGAAGGGCCCTACCAGGCCAAAACCAAAAATCCTGCGTGGCCAAGTGGAAGGCTGCAGGGCTGGTGAGGCCTCAGGCCTCTCCCTTGGGATGCTCCACCTGGTGCCTCAGCTGCCTCCAGGTGCCCCCCAGGCAGAGCCTTCTGGAACCAGCTCCACCCCTTCCCAGCACCCACCATCCTCAGCATGCAGCCGTGCTGTGCTCACTGTGCATCCCCTGCTTGGACACATTGGGGGCCCCCAGACTCCCCCTGCCCCTTCAGTGCCTGCTGCCTTCCCCCCCCAGATGGCCTCTCCTGCCACCAGTGCAGATGCAGAGCCACCAGCTGCAGCAGCTGCTCCAACTGGCCCCCGAAACTGGCCCAAGGACCCAAATAGCCTATTGGTGGGAGTCCAGAGGGGCTTTGAGGAGGAACTCTGGAATGGTGGAGAACATAGGGACCCAAGGTGGGAGGCCTCTAACCACCATCAGCTTTGTCCTAAGGATGCTCTGTGCCTGGCTGCCTCTCCTAGGGGCCAGTCAGCCCCTGCACATCTTTCAAACCAAACTTTCCCCATCTCTGGGCTGTGAAGAGCTAGGCATCTCTCTTGGCCTGAGTGCCCCAGACTCCAGGATGTGTTTGCTCAGGGGGGGCACTGCTTGGGATGCATTCCTCAGCCACGCCTCTGTCCTCCTTGGCTCAGGTTCATTCAGATGTTGCTCTTCCCGTCTTTGCTATCATAACTGCCACAACTCACAGGCAGATGGTGGCGTACACACCTGTGCACAGCACGTGTGCCCGGGGCACTCCAAGTGGCTGCAGAGGCTAGGAGAGCCCTTCTCTCTAACACCTGTCCTTCCTGCTCTCAGCGCTGGGAAAGCAGTGGCTCTCACTTTCCTGCTAAATACGCAGAGATTTCATTTGGAGAGAATGCCACTCTTTGGTCTAAGTTAGAGTCTAAAATTACAAAGTTAATTGCTAAGGGAAAGGCCCTGGCGCCTACAGAAAGGGGCTAGGTGGGTCCACACCAGGGTGTGGTTGACTGGGTTGTATCAGTACTGGGACAAGTGAGCTTGGCAGACAAGAATGCTTGCACCCAGACCAGTCTAGGTGGTCCAGGTCCAATCAGAACCTATAGGAAGTTCAAATATTTTTGTGCGTGTGTGGAAAATAATAAATGAATGAAAAGATACTTCATCATCTGCAATTACATTCGTGCCACAGGTCCACTACCACACCAGAAACTTTCAGTTCACTGAAAGCCTAGAATCTACGTTGGTAAAAAATCTGTGCGCAGTTCAGGATTTTGGGAGTGTGTTCAACACTTTCATCTACTTTATGGGGAAATGTCACTTCGGTGGAAGAAACTGAGGGGCCTTTTTTAACTCAGGAATTCCAGAAGTGGGGGGCACAGAAGGCTCTAGCTTGGCCTGTCACCATCCTGGCAAGTAGCCTGGAGGGTGGCTCCTGGCTGAACTGGGCTTGAGCTTCCCTCCATCCTTGCTCCATCAGCCTTTTGCCAGCATGAGGCCACTGTAAGGGAGGAAAGGGAAGGTCCTATTTCAACCTGTCAGAATCAGTGGGATCCCCAGGGGCTCCAGGCTAGCCCAGAGGGGTCCAATGGAAGAGAAGCTGCAATGGGGGAGGGAGGGTGCCACAGTCTTCTGCCTGTGATACTCCATGTCATTGCTGCCTCCATAAGGAGCTTGGTTCATTGGCAGACTAGACTTTATTCAACTGTGTGTGTCTTTGTGTTTTAGATGTGGCTTCTGTAAACAGCCTATAGTTGGATTTTATTTTTTAATCCAGCTTGACAAAATTTCTTATTCCTTTATTGGAGCCCTGAATCCATTTATTACATGTAACAAAATTTCTAACATTTGAATATACCATTATTTTTTTAAAAATATGTATTTTATTGATTTTTTACAGAGAGGAAGAGAGAGGGACAGAGTTAGAAACATCGATCAGCTGCTTCCTGCACGCCCCCCACTGGGGATGTGCCTGCAACCCAGGTACATGCCCTTGACTGGAATCGAACCTGGGACCTTTCAGTCCGCAGGCCAATGCTCTATCCACTGAGCCAAACCGGATAGGGCTGAATATACCATTTTCTCATGTTTGTCCCACTTGTTCTGGAGATTTCCCCCTTTGTTTCTGCCTTCTGTTGTGTTGACAATGTTGTGGGTTTTGTTTGTTTTTATACATTCCATTTTCCCTCTGTTGGCCTCAATGTTTAAAGAACTTAAAGGAAAGCATCCAAATTTACAGTCATATTTGGGAGATTTTGGCATGCCTTTTCCAGAAGTTCATAGAGTAATAAATTAGGAAGGATACAGAAAATTTGAACAAGCCAATTAAAGTCTCAGTTGATGAATATATACAACTCTGGGCTACAAGCTACAGAATATATATTCTCAAGTATATGCAGGACAGCCACAAAAATTGACCATATAGTTAGTAAGCCCTGGAGCAAAATTAAACAAATTTGACAGTATTATACTGATTATATTCTCTTGACCATACTAAGCTAGAAGCCAATAAAAAATGAGAAATTCTTATATATTGGAAAAATAAGAATTATGTTCCTAATAAACCACGTCAATGAAGAAAGAAGAAATATTTTGAACTGAGCTATAAGAAAGTACCATATATCAAACTTTGAGGATAAAGCTCAATCAGTATTCAGAAATGTGTGGATATAAATGAGTATGTGAAAAAGAAATGGCTGAGAATCTACAGGGAGGTAAAAACAGGACAGCAAAGGAAATCCAGATGAAAGTTGAGGGCATGTAAAGATAAGAACAAAAATTAGTGAAATGGCATTCATAGATATAATCAAGAAACCCAAAAAGTGTCTATTGGTATATTTTTACGTTTCCAGGAGATTCTAATGTGTTGAGAATCATTCTTGTTGGCAAAACTAAAACAAAGCTTATTTTTGGGCCTTTCCCACTGTTTCCCTTCAACCTTTCTTTCTACTTACCACAAAGAGCTTCTGCGTTGACCCACAACTGGCAGCATCTCATGTATTTATTTAATTCCAAATTGACATACAGTGTCGCTGCTGTGCTGGGAGCCCCAGGTGGGCCCATGCATCTTCATCAGATATCAGAAGTTCCCTGTAATGAGTGGGACGGGGAGGGACGACAGATCCCTAAAGAAAGGGAGGTGGGGATTTCAGGGGAGGGAGTGGCGGGTGAGGGGTGGAAGTCCTCTCCAGTTGGGGGGTCAGTGTCCCTTGGTTGAATGAGGCCAATTTCTGCTCAGGCCCAGTCATGAGCTGCCAGATCTTCTGACTTTTCATGAGAGAAGCTGGAAGTCCAGATTTTTATGTGAAATATCCAAGTACTTAAAATGCTGCTGGGGCAATGGATTGGCCCGTATTTATAGCCACACTGTCATATTTACCGTGACCACCTACTCCTACTCGTGGCCAGGAAACTTAAAACTCACTGCATTCAAACCCCCCCTTTCCTTCTCCCTCGCCCCTCATCAACATCAATAATCTTAATTGTAGCCGAAACCAGTTTGGCTCAGTGGATAGAGCGTCAGCCTGCGGACTGAAAGGTCCCAGGTTTGATTCCAGTCAAGGGCATGTACCTGGGTTGTGGGCACAACCCCAGTAGGGGGCGTGCAGGAGGCAGCTGATTGATGTTTCTAACTCTCCCTCTCTGTAAAAAATCAATAAAATATACTTTTAAAAAATAATCTTAATTGTAATGAGAAAGCAGAGGACCAGGAAAATGAATGTGCTGCTCCAAGTCTATAAGAGGCACAGGAGGGGTCAAACCCAAGACCCCTCCAGGTTCAACTTGTTCCCTATCACCCTACCCCTTCCCTTTACTGACTAGCTCTCCCAGCTGACTAGGCTGGGGAGGCACAGCTACAGAGACATCTGGATCAAGCATCCATCATAAAGACAACTTAAAAGTATGATGGGAAAGAAATTTCATATACCATTAAGGTCCTTCCTCATGGGGCCAGGCAGGGTGGAAGGTGGGACTGCTTTTCTGAGAGCCCCTTGGAAGAGCTGCAGACAGAGCAGAAGTTCTAGAGCTCCAGAGGCCAGGGTTACATGTCTCCATGGGAACAGTCCAGCCAAAGGGCATCTGCCCCCCTCTCTGTGTATTCCCCATGTTCCAGCCTTCAACACCTGGCATGGGAAATCTATGCTAATGTTTCTTCCTCGTAAAATTTCTGAGCTAGAAGCGGGAGCAGGGGAGTGGGTTGGAATTTAGCTGTATTGTATTTTGATTTAGTAGAGCGATTACCAGCAGCTGGATAAGTGGAACTCACCCAGGGTAGGTAAAGGAAGGTCCTCTGTGTGTGGATTAGGCAGGGGTTCCCTCCCCCAGCTCATTAAAAAGTCCTAGAAACTTCAGATTTAAATTTTAATGACACTGTAAGTACTCAGATAACCATTCTTTCTCTCCCCATGTAGAGGTTCCCCACTTGGCCAGGAAACTTAAGCTTTCCAGGGCTTCCCTCGGTGGGGCCTTCCAAGGACTCAGGCAGGAATTATTCCCAGCAAGGGTTCACTCAGCACTGTCTTTGTTACAGAATGTTAAAGCCGGTTATCCTTTCCAGCCGTCTCCCCAGTAAGATGGAGAGGGAAGAAAAATGCCCTCAGGGGCCCAGGCCATCCTGCCACAGTGCTCACCCGCTTGGAGTTGGGTCTCTCCAACCAGGAAGCAAGAGAAGGCAAAGGAAGGGCCTGGACAAGAAGGAGGCTCAGAAGAAGAGTGGGGGCGCTGCCACCTCTGTGGGAGTGGGCCAGGCTGGGGCCGGGAGGTCAGCGTCGGAGGCCAGGTGGGCCGCTTGGCGGTGGATGCGCTGGTGCCGCACGAGGTGAGTCTTGCGGCTGAAGCTCTTGCCGCACTGCAGGCAGGAGAAGGGGCGAGAGCCTGTGTGGATGGCTTGATGGCGGACCAAGTTGGTTTTGGAGCTGAAGCTACGGGCGCAGACGGTACAAGCGTGGGGCCGACTGCCCGTGTGCACCGTTTGATGGCGGCCCAAGTGAGACTTGCGGCTGAAGCGGCGGCCGCACTGCGCACAGGCGAAAGGCCTAGCGCCGCTATGGGCCCTAGAATGGGCGACCAGATTTGGCCGCGAGCCGAAGCGACGGCCACACTGCGCACAGGCAAAGGGGCGTTCGCCCGTGTGCACCCTCCGATGCCGCGCTAGGTGCTGCCCGTGGGCAAAGCCGCGTCCACAGTCTGGACAGGAAAAGGACCGCTCGCTGGCGGGAGCGCCCTGGGGCGCCTGTGTGCAGCGATGCCCGCAGGCCAGGGGTTCGGTGGCACCGCCCAGTGCGCACTCATCACATCCAAAGGGGCGCCCCTCGCTGCCATGCAGACGCTGGTGCGTGGCGAGGTTCTTCTTCCAGCCGAAGCTTAGTCCGCAATCAGAGCAGACGAAAGGCTTAGGTCCTGGAGTGGGTGGAGCCAGGGTCTGGGCAGGAGAACCTGGAGAGGCAGGCACATCGGAAGACAGCGGGGCGCGGCAGGCCGCCTCGTGCACCCTTTGGTGCCGCGCCAAGTGCTGTTTGTGAGTGAAGCTGCGTGAGCACTGCGCGCACTGGTAGGGCCTCTCGCCCGTGTGGATGCGCTGGTGGCGGATCAAGTGCGTCTTTTTGCGAAAGCGTTTCTCGCACTCGGTGCAGGGGAAGGGCCGCTCGCCCGTGTGCGTCTTCTGGTGCGAGCCCAGGTGTATCTTCTGGCTGAAGCACTTGCCGCACTCTGTGCACGGGTAGGGCCGCTCGCCCGTGTGCGTGCGCAGGTGGCGGGTCAGGTGGGCCTTCTTGCTGAAGCGCTTGTCGCACTCGGAGCACGGGAACGGCCGCTCGCCGCGGTGGCTGCGCTGGTGCAGCAGCATCTGCGCGCGCTGCGTGAAGCTGCGGCCACAGTCGGGACAAGCGGACGGGCCCTCGCCGCGGTGCAGCCTCTGATGCAGCCGCAAGGTCAGCTGGTCCCTGAATCGTCGCTCGCACTCGGTGCAGCCATAGGGCTTCTCTGAGGCTGGAGTCCACCCGGCCAGCGAGAGCCCACCCAGTGCCCCTGGGATCCCCGGCTCCAGCTTATAGGCGGCGGCCAGAGGCCCCAGGTCAGGTGCGGGGAAGGGGCCAGGCAGTAATGACAGATGCTGGGGCCATTCGACTTTGTCTTCTGCCTCCTGGTCCTCCTCCTCCACCTTCACCTTCCGAATCATCCACTCCTCTCCTGAAAAGTCAAAACAAGACAAGTCTATTAAGCCCCACGTTTATTTATGCAACGTTCATTTGCCAGTAGACCACCACTTCCTGGAGCCCCGCATTCTGGCTTCTGTTCTGTCCACTGGGGAATGACCAAATCCGAATTTCTTCCCCTCTCTGCAAACAGGACGCCTGGTGACACTGACACCCCCCCCCCCACCTTTACAGGGCCTTTCTCCCAGGCTTGCCCATGTCGATGAGAGCGCTGATAAGGGACAGGGCCTTTCTCCCAGGCTTGCCCATGTCGATGAGAGCGCTGATAAGGGTACTTTCCCTGCCTCTGAACATGAATGTTGTTCAAGGTTCAGACCTCAGGCATCACTCTGGGTTCATGTGCCCATGGCAGCGGTCCCAGATCTTCCTGTCTGGCAGGCTCCTTTCTGGAACCACAGTCTCTCAACTTCAGTTGAGCAGCTTCCCTCCCGAGTCCTGAAAATTGACTGTAGCTCCAAACAGCTCCTCTTTCTAGACCTACCCGCTTACTTTGATGTGAGAACTGCAGCTTCCTTCTCCCAAATGCTGGGCTCAGAACCTTGAGACCTTGACTCTCACCTTTGAGCTTCCCCTTCTCTCAGACTTTCCACAGTGGACTTTGTATTCCTTCCTGCTCTCTCTCAAGCCCCCTTCCCTCCAACTCCAGCCAGGTGGGAAATCCCAGTTTAGAAAGAGGTTTGTGTGTACAGGGAACCACTGAATGGTGTTAACCTCTGGAGAGGCAGGAGGGCCTCTTGGGGAGCAGATTTGATGTGGGTTTTCCTGGAACTTGGCCCCTCTTGGGAAATGGAATGGCCCAGTCAAGAGGAAGGAGCTGAAGGCCCAAGACCCAGTGTCCCCTTGGGCTCTCCTCTGCCATTAACCAGCAATGTAACCTTGATTAACTTACCTCTTTGAGCTAAGTTTGTTAGTTTGCTTAGGTGTAAGGGTTGGACTAGTTCATAGTTCCTAAACCTGGTGCCACATCATAATCTCTTGGGGAACTTTTACAGAGTGCACCTATGGGAGCAGAGCACATGAATCTGTTCTCTTTAAAGCTCCCAAAGTGATTCTTGTTTGAGAACCATTGAACCAGATTATCTGAGTTCCTGTCTCTCTCTAAAAGTCTGTAATAGCCTGAGCCTTGGTTACATGACACATGGACAGTCACAATTACATTTATTCCCAGTCTCTTTTATCGACCCATCAATTCCAAACAACGATTTTTCCTGTTGTGATATTGCTTTCTTTTTTATTGTGCCACTCTTCTACTCAAGAACCAGCAGTAGCTCCCTATTAACAGGATAAAGTAAGTTCTAGCTGCATCTGAGGTGCAACTTTCTTACTACTCCCAGGCATAAGCCCTTTACTTTAGCCAGGCTGGTCTGCTCTAACTCTAGTCACATGTCAACTTTCTTGCCTTGAAGTCTTTCCTCAGTCTAAAATGCTTTCCCATTCTCCACCCACCCTCATCGGAGCTGAAGGCTACACCTTTCTCAAAATGCAGCACAAATCAAAATCTTCATCAAATCCCATATAAATGCCTGTAGCACTTACTGTTAATACTCATTGTGACAAGGCTTTATTGTTATGTTAATCCTTTACTCTAGGTC
This sequence comes from Corynorhinus townsendii, assembly GCA_026230045.1. NCBI lineage: Eukaryota > Metazoa > Chordata > Mammalia > Chiroptera > Vespertilionidae > Corynorhinus > Corynorhinus townsendii. The sequence continues at coordinate 138,409,557 of JAPDVU010000004.1, forward strand.
AGTGGTCGGCAAACTCATTAGTCAACAGAGCCAAATATCAACAGTACAACGGTTGAAATTTCTTTTGAGAGCCAAATTTTTTAAACTTAAACTTCTTCTAACGCCACTTCTTCAAAATAGACTCGCCCAGGCCGTGGTATTTTGTGGAAGAGCCACACTCAAGGGGCCAAAGAGCCGCATGTGGCTCACAAGCCGCGGTTTGCCGACTACTGCTCTAAGTCATATTAGTGTCAACTAGGTTTAAGCTTTTGGAGGGCAGACACCTTGTGTTCTATTTCCTATGTATCTAATAAAAATGTGTCTTTATGTGTCTAATAAAAATGAGGATGGCCACCATTTATTGAATGCCAATTATAGATGTACTGTGTATGCATGATCACAAGCCTTCACAACAAACATGAAATTACCCTGTTTACAGATGAACAAACTGAGGCTTCTGGAGGTGAGATAGCCAATCCAAGATTACTCAGCTAGGGCAGTGGTTGGCAAACCGCGGCTCGCGAGCCACATGCGGCTCTTTGGCCCCTTGAGTGTGGCTCTTCCACAAAGTACCACAGCCTGGGCGAGTCTATTTTGAAGAAGTGGCGTTAGAAGTTTAAGTTTAAAAAATGTGGCTCTCCAAAGAAATTTCAATCATTGTACTGTTGATATTTGGCTCTTTTGACTAATGAGTTTGCCTACCACTGAGCTGGGAATGTGAAACAAGGATTCAAACAAGTCTGTATCGCTTTAGAGCCCATCTCTTTCCACTCTACCTAACAGCCTAGACCTAGTAGACATTAAATAAATCCTTGTGGAATAAATGACATCACTCAGGCAAATGATAAAGTTGGTGCTAGTGGAAGGAAGTGATGGGCTGGATTGTAGAGAGAGAATCAACTGTTCCATCACCCTGGGTATGGGGGAGATGAGTCAAACAACAGATTTGGAGCATTTGGGTACCACTGAGATCAGTGGAGATGTGGGAGAGGGAGCATGTCTGGGCAGAGACAATGAAAAAGTTGATCAACGCACCATGTTTTCATGGAAATTATAATTCAAGCCATCTACAAGTCTGTACTTAGACTGGGGCAGAGATGGGGGAAGTTAGGATTTCTAGAGTACGTTGACATGATGGTGTTTCTCTTGGATCGGCCTCTCGGATTCCTGTTGTCTATGGATGCAGAATTCCCTCTGGGTGCTAAAGCTCTATGAGCAGAAAGGTGCCAGGGCCTGATTCATCTTGTGTTGGAAGGGCCTGGAGTGGCTGCCACATCAGATAGCAGCTCTGGAGCTTGCAGGGCCCCTTTTCCCTCCACCTGGTCCCCTTCACATGGAAGACTCACCTGGGCAGGAGCCCACAGGCTCAGCCTTCTGTGGGGTGTGTGCCTGGCTTCCTCTGCAGGGACCCTCAGCCTGTTCAGGGTGGGCATCTTCCTCCAGTCTGGGGGCCTTGTGCCCTGGCAGAGAACAAGCTACCTCAAGCCACTGCAGACATCACAGATGGACAGAGAGCCCCACTGATGCTAGGAAGAAGGGGAGTTTGAAACCCCAGTCCCAGCCCTATAGGCAGGGATTGCACCCAGCCCATCTCATACCTGCAGGGGCTGAGTTCACAGCTGCCTGGAGCTGCTTAGGCACTGCATGGTTACTAAAGCCACAACTGTGAGGAGTTTCTGGAATATATGTGTGTGTGCAAGTACAGGCCCTGCCCTTCAGCTTACATGAGGCTCCATGAGGTTCCTCGGAGGAGGGCTGGGGACCTCCCTGCCACCAGATGGACCCTGTTCCATGGCAAATCATCAGAGAAGATAGTGATGTCAAAAAGCCAGGCATATCCCTTTCTTAGGTATCTTCTCTTGGTATCTGTTTAGCCATTTCCCTGTTTCAAATCTTGCTCAAATTTTAGCTTCCCAAGGAGGCCTATTCTCACCACCCTATTTAGGCTTATTCTGCTCCACCCACCTATAGTAGTCTCAGCTCTCCTCACTCTGCTTTATCCCCTCCTAGCATGCATCCTCGTCTAACAGGGTTTATACGTGTACTTGTTTTTACGTTGGTTGGACTCCCTGCCCTCACTAGGATTAAGCTCCTGGAAGGTAGGGGTCTTTTGTCTATTTGGTCACTGAGGTATGCCAAATATCTAGAATGGCACTTGGCATTAAGCAGGTGCTCAATACATATTTGATGAAGAAAGGAAGATGAAGGATGATTCCCCCCCTGAGCCACCATCCAGGGTCCCCACTTACCCGAACACGAAGGGGAGCCCAGCGCGCTCTCTTCCCTGGGAGGACACATCTGCTCCTGGGCATTATGGGACCCTTCCCCAGGCTCACTTTGGGGGGCCATCTCCGGCTGTCCCACAGAGAATCCTGTTACAGGTAGAAGGATGGGTCCAAGTAAGCATCCAGTAGAGAGAGGCAACCAAAGGCAGGGCTCTTCCCCTTCCCCCCAGCCCACCCGAGGGACTTTTCCCAACCTGCTCCAGAAGGGAGGGTCCCTAGTTAGCATGGGCAAGGGACAGCCAGGCTCCCAGCAGTCTGGCAAGGAGTCAACCTGAGTCCCTTTGTGTTGAGTAAAGCACAGGTGAAAGAAGGATACAGTGGATTCAATATTCTGATGCTCTGTGAGTACACATGTGCACATACAGTCTAGCACAACCTCCAGCATAGGCAGGTATTCACAAACACCCTGAAGAAACCCAGAAGGATACTGCCCTAAAGGTTCCAGGGGCCTCAGGAGTCTTGGGGTTGCAGTCTCTGAGGATGGCTCTCCTTTCTTTATTGTAGAGAAGCAACAAACCCAACAGGCTTCTGAATCCCCACCCCCACCCCAGGTTCCTCCCAGGTCCTGCTGGCTCACCCAGGGAGCTGAGGGCCTCCAAGGTTTCTCTCATGGCAACCCCAGGTAGCTTCTTCTGGGGATCGGGCCACACACCCTAAGGAGAAAATACATCCTTGCTCAAATTCTTCTCATGGCAGCTTCTACCTGAGCCCTGGCTCTGCCCAACCTCTCCCCATCAGCTATCTCCAGGAGCTACAAATGTGATGTCCCCAGCCAGGTACAGGTGAGGGAAAAGAGGGGAGGTGGATTTCAGACAGTAAAGAGATCTTTACAGGTGGCTCAAGGAGAAGATCTTGAAGCCATTTCTGCAAGCTCTGGTCAGTTCCAGAAGTCAGCAGCACCCCTTCACCTGGCGGGTCTCTCAAGGCCGGCCTCAGCCCCTCAGGGATCCGGTCGGGGAGGAGGGGTGTCAGAAACAAGTCCATTCTCTGGGTAGAGAGTGGAGAGTGGATGGTGGGAGACCAGACTGGGGAGCAAGAACACACCCCGTAGCCCTTCAGCTGTCACTGTGGGAGCTGGTGGAATAGGAGGGGCGGAGGTGAGTGTCATATTGGACAGTTGGTGGGGGAGGCCCTCGAGGAGGGTCCTCGCTGAACGCAGGAAATGGCTCTTGCTTCCTCTCCCAAAACCCTACCTCAAGCCATTGTCCCTCCCCCACGGGGTTTCCCCTCCCCCTCACCAGGGCCACCCCGCCCTTGTGCCCCCAGCCCCGCTCCTCCGCCTGCGGGTGCCCTGTCCCCTCCCAGCAGACTGCCCTCCCCCGAAATCTTTCTGGCAGCCATCCCTCTCCCCTCCCTTCTCCGGTTCCCTCTGCCTTCCGCCCTCTCTCCCCACTGAATCTGGCTGGCTCCCCAGCTCCGCCCCCTGCCTCGCCCCTCCGGCTCCTCCCCCTGCACACAGCCTGCGGGCCAACTCCTCCCCGCCCCTCCTCCGCCCCAAGACCCTCGACTCTGCTCCTCAGCGCTCCCCTCCCCCTCCCCCGGCCGTCTCTTCCCGACTCCATCCCCCTCCCCGGTGCACACCCTCTCCCTTCCTCTACCCCTCCTCTTTCCTTCCTCCCTACACTGCCCTTCTCCGTGCGGTTCTCCGCCACTCCGCTCTCCCCTCCTCCTCCCTCTCCTCCCCCACTCTGGTCTCCCTTCCTTCTCCTTTCCTCTCTTCACCTCAGTTCCCTCCCTCCCCCTGTTTCCCCAGCCCCCCTTCCCCTCTCCCCATACCCGCTCCTCCCTCCCTCCCTCCTGCAGCTCTCCTTCCTTTCCGAGGCCCCCCGGCTCCCTTCCCCCTCTGCCTCCCCAGCAGACTCTCGCTTCCCCTCCCTCCCAGTCCCCAGTCCCCAGTCCCGCTCTTCCCCTCCCCCTCCCAGTCCAGTCCCCACGCTTACCCCGCGTCCCCCGCCCCCCGTGCCCCTGGCCACTCACTCCGGACCTTCTGCTCGACCCTGCCCTGCCCACCGCTGCCTCCAACACACCCCGTTTCCTCTCCCCTCCCATCAGTGGCTCCCTTCCCCATTTCTGCACCCCAATGACTTCTCCACCCCCTCCCAAGTTTGCCTCCCGACCAGGTCGCTCCTGTCCACCTCCCGGCTTCCTTCGTTCCCCGAGCCTCTGCACCCTGACCTCACTCCGCGTCCCTACTTTTCCCCAGTTCCCGGCTCACCTGTCAGCACCCTCCTGTACCCCCCCGCCCCCCCCCAACAACCCGATCCCTGAGCCGGGTTTTTCTTCCCCCGCCCCCCTCCCTCACTCCCTCTCCCTCTTAGGATCCTCCCCACTCCCTCCCCTCGGAGCCTTGCACCCCTTCCCACCTGAGTACTCCCCCCCCGCCCCGCCCCTCTCCTGGCCCCTGCCCTTCCCTCCAGGGTCTGGTCACTTCTCTCCTCTCGACAACCCTGACTCCCCTGACAAGTCCTCCCTCCCCAGCCCCCGCCCCTCCCCTGCCTTTCATTCCTTTCCACCCCTCCCCACCCCCTTCCGCGCGCCCCCACCTCTGGGGCTATCACCTGCCGAGAGCGGGCTCTGACAGAGCCCGTGCGGGGGAAGGGGGGGCGGGAAGGGGGGCAGGCGGAGTAGCCGGCTGTGGGGCGCCTCCAGGGCTTGTACCTGGCGGCCAAACGGCCGGGTCTCCCCGCTGCTGCCGGGACCCCGGCGTCCTGGACTCCGGTCCCGGACGGCTCTGCTCTCAATGGCGTCCGCTGCCCGCAGCTCTGGTGCGGACTGACTGACAGACTGACAGCTCCGAAACTTCTCGGGGAGGGGAGAGGAAAAGACGCGGGGGGGGGAGCGGGGGGGGGAGCGGGAGGAGGAACCGCGCCCGGCAGGGGAAGGGGAGAGAGGACGCTGAGGGGAGCGGCGGGACACCGGTAGGGGAGGCCGGGGCAGGGGTGTCCGGAGTGAGGTCCCGGGGGCGGGGGGGGGGGGCGGTGCGCGCAGCAGCGGCAGGCGTGCAGGTGAAGGTTGGAGGGACGTCGGCTGGAGTAGGTGCTGGGAATTGGGAGCTTAGGAACGGGGAAGGGGAGAGGGGGGAGAGCAGGGAAGGGGGAGGGGAGGTGGAGGAGGGAGAGGAGGCAGGGAGGACGGGCACTCGGGCTGCCTGGGAGGGTGCTCGCGGGCGCTGTGGGAGGAGCCAGGGGAAAGGTGGAGCTCGGGGCGGGGGTTGAGGGTGGGTGAGGGGTTGGGGGGACGCGGAGGGGTGTCGGGGTTTGCGCTGCTTTCTTTGAATTGCGAGTGCCCGCGGGAATGTGTCTACCCCACGTTTCCGCGGTGGGATCCAGCTCCACTCCGGGTCGGTGAGGTCCGTATTGGAAACTCCAGCCCCTCCCTGCTCTCAACCTTGATCCCACCGGGATCGACCACGACCCACACCCTTCGGCCCTAAGTCGGGCGACCTGAGACCTGCTTCTGGAGCCGGGTCCCTTGGGACCGTGGGGCGACGCCGAAGGAGCCAGGACGGGGCCCCTGTGTCTGCTAAGAATGGGCCCCTCCCAAGTAGAAATTGGGTGGGGGCTTTGAGTCCAGCCACTAGAAAGAAGGAAGGGCTGGAGGGGAGGTTCCCAGGGGCGAGGCTTCAGTGGAACTGGGCGGAGACTGAGGGCGGGGTCCAGGTGAGGGGGCTGCGGGAAGGGGAGTTCCCTGGGCCCGGCGAGGGGCGGGTTCTCCGACAGCTCCGGAAAGCTCTCCCAGGATGGTTGCTCTCAGCCCTCAAGTCCGGCTTCTCCCTGTCCCTGTCCGGGGTTATGATGTTTCTCTTCCGCTTTACCACCTGGACACCTGTGAGCTCCCCACATCCTGTCCTGAGCTGAAATGTGGGCTGGTTGTTCCAGGCCCCTCTCCCTAATCTCTTCCTCCAATCTCCCCTGGTTCCAGCTTCCTCCCTCCTGCCCCCTTTAGGGGAAAGGGAGCCTGTGACTCCAGTTTCTCCCAGTCCAAGTGCTGCCTTATCTGCAGTGGTTGAATCCAGAGCTGGGGCCAGGTGGATGGCCCTTGGAGAGCAGAGCAAGGAGCCCTTGCATACCTCATCCCAAGGGGCACACAGCGGGGTGCCATCAATATTTGCTGATATTTAGGACGGGAGGAGAGACACTGGCTGGAATAGGTGGTACCTGGAAGAGGGGGCATGGTGTTCCTAGGAATCATCTGTGAAAGGCTTTTCTACCTCCTCGATGGGCTTCTTGTGGCCTGGGAGCAGAATGTGTCGCTGTGTGCTGGGGTGGGACGACAGCACCTGTGTGTCTCCTCCTGAGACCTGCAGTGGAAATGTGAGATGTATGGGAAAGACCGTCCGGGTGTGTATGTGAGACTGAGACTGGGAGAGTGTCCATGCCCTTTCCGAGGACCTCTTTGGGGAGCTCCCTGAAGAACTCACAGCACCCTCTGTTGGTCCCAGGACCAGCCGTGGGCCCAGAAGAAATGCCTAGTGAGGCTCTGATTCCCCAGGTGGGGGGACTGTGCGGGATGCATGAGGGACATCAGATTTAGAGGGTGGAGGCCACATTCCAGGCTGGGTGTCCTCGGAGCTGGTAACCAGGATGCAACCAGGATTCCCCTGGAACACCTGCCGCTGCCTCCTCCCAACCAAACGGATGCTGGGATTATTCCATCCGGCCACCTTGCCCCCAGAGCCCCTCTGTCTCCTGCCACCCCCCTCCCCTACTTCCCACCCCAGGCACTCCTCCCTGAGGCTTGCTTTCATTCCCTGGCCAGGGCTTCCTGGTTCTGGACCCCAGGAACCCTAGGAGACTCAGAAGGAAACTAGAGTGGATCCAAGCAGCCATACAGAATCACCCCCCAGTAAGAAGTGGGACCACAGAAGGGAGGGCACAGGTCATTCCTCTGTCCCCACAGCATCCAACCTCCCTGGAAATGGCTCCACCTGCTTACTGACGCTCACTTTCATAGTGCCTGGTGAGAGAGGGGCTGGAGGAGGCAGGAAAGGGAACAGGCGACAATCATGAAGTCAGAATTTTAGGGCTAGAAAACCATATCCATCATTTGGTCCTATAAGCATTTTATGGGGCCATGGCCCCCCTGGGAATCTAATAAAAGTTATGGAACTGTCCTCAGAAAATGTGCACACACACAATTTCATATCATTCATGCAGCCCCTGAGTCCCACCTGAGCATTCCTGGGAGGCCCCTGGAGGGACATCAGGTTTTACTGGTAAGGAAATCAAGGCCTAGAGACGGAGGGTGGCTTGCCAGAGTTCATGTTAATTTGTGGTAGGGCTTGAGAATGTGGAAATATCAGAGGCTCAGAGTGTTTGACTGTGGCTTGGGATACATGCATTCCTCCTCTCCCCCCATTACTTACTTACACACACACACACACACACACACACACACACACACACACTAGACAGAGGCAGGAAGGGGACTGTTTCCAGGTAGAGTGAGCCTCTGAGGGGATTGTGAGATGTGCAGGCAGGTCCAATCCAGTTCCAAGCAGCTGGTGCCTGGGGGCATGGAGATGAGATAAAGCCTCCCAGCTCCAGTGCTCTGAAGCTGGCTGGACACACTGAGGCTGGGCTGCAGTAGACTGCCCTGTGGTGGGGGAGGCCAGTCCTGGCCCCTCTGCTCACCTGCTGCACACAGCCTCCCATAAGCCCAAGCCTCGAAGTCCCCCCAAAGTTGACCTGTGGAGGGACCATGCTGCTCCCTGCCCTCCTCTTTGGGATGGCACTTATTAATGGGTAGGCCGCCCACCCCAGGGACCCTCCTACTAAGGAGGGTCCTTTTCCTCCTGCCCCAAGACTAGGACCCTCTGGAGCAGCCAGACCTCCTCCCAACCTCAGCCTCCTCCTCAGTTCACTAACTTCCCTGGGAGTTGGCTCTTTCAGGAATGGGATCTCAGGACAGGGCTTCTTGGTGACAAGGGACAGTGGCAGCTGCTCTCTCATTCCCCATCCTTGGGCAGGCGATGGTGTGAGCACGTGGAGGTGATGGTGTGAGCACGTGGAGGAGGAAGTGACCCGTCAGGAGGACCTGGTGCCTTGCACCAGCCTCTATCAGCAGCGCCTGGGCTGGCGGCTGGACCTGTCCTGGAGTGGACGTGCAAGCCTCTGTCCCATCTACAAGTGAGTGAGGGTCAGAGTCTGGGCTGGCTGCCCAGCAGGAGAGAGCAAAGGGGCCACATCCAGAGACTGGGGGAGGACTGTTGGTGATCTGGAGAAGCTGGCATTTGGGAAGTAGGTCTGGGTGGGCTCTCAAAGGGCAGAGCATGAGAGATGGGGGTAGTGGACACAACTAAGAGCAGCCCATGGAGATGCTTGATGCCTCCTGCCCATGTCTACCCTCCAGTTGGCCTCCCCAAAGTCATCTTATGGGGAAATGAAGACCAAGAAGGGAAATCACATAAGTTCACTCAGAGAGTAGTTGACTAGATTGAATGACCACCACAGCCCTTTCAGAAGCCAGCCCCAAGGGCTACTGCTTTGCCACATGGCAGGGCCAGCCTTGGGCAGGCTCAGCTAATGCATCTGCAGGAAGCCTGGAGGAATGCTGTGCCCAGCCTTGGGGACACAGCTGGTGGGATGAACGTTCCCAGGCCTGCTTCAGCTGCTCCAGCCAATGGCTTCCAGGTGGGTCCCAAGCCTGTCAACAGCACAGTCCCAGCTGTCACCCGCTCCCTAGGCACTCCCACATGGAGTTCTTGAGCTCTGGGCTTTTCCACAGGGCCCAAGTCCACTCCTCTGTCCTCTCAGATGAGGACACCTCCCATCCCTTGCCCACCAGAGTGACCATGACTGTCCACCTGCTTCCTCTACCCTCCACCCCCACATTTAGAGGCTCACGGTGGTGCCTCTCCCCCAGGCAGCACCCAGTCTCCAGCCCTGCTGCAGCCCTTGCAGGGGCTGTGGCCCAACTCTGGAGTCGGAGCCAGCGTCCTTCGGCCACCTGGGTCACGTGGTCCGGCTTCCTCTACCGCACCTTTGACAGGTGCCATTACCACTTCCTGGGCCACTGCACTTACCTGCTGGCAGGTGCTGCTGACTCCACTTGGGCTGTCCACATCAGGCCCAGAGGTCATTGTCCCCAGCCTGGGCACTGTCATCAAGTGAGGGAGGGAGATGGGGATGGAGACAGGGAGGGATCTGGGTGTGGGAGGAGGAGAGCTGCTGACCACCTCACCCATTACTGGTCTCCTCCCAGGTCCGGGTGATGATGGGACCAGAGGAAGTGCTGATTCCGGGTAGAAATGTCTCTGTGAATGGGCAGCTGGTACCTGATGGGGAGTCTCAGCTGCTCTCCGATGAGGGACAGTCTGCCCACCCCCAGGGTTAGGCTCAGAAGGGGCAGCTGGGGACTGAGCTTGCTGCTGCCTCCCCAACCCTCACTGTTGTTGGGAGGCATTTGGAAATGAGGGAGCCAGCTGAGGAGCCAGGTGTTAAGGACCTAGTCCCTGCCCCCACACCTGCAACCAACCCCCACCAGCTCCCTCACAAGGTGACCTGGAGCAAGCCCTTCTACTTAACCATTTAACCTCTCTGAGCCTTAGTTTCCCCCACCTGCCTCCCACAGTGTTGTGAGGAAGGCTTTGGTGCTAGGAGATGGGACACACACACACACACAAAACCCCACTCCCATCTCCACTCCATGGACCCCAACCAGGACAAAAATTCTGGTAAGAAACTGTCCCATCTACTAGCACCAAAGCCAGCATTCCTGAAGTTCTCAAGGAGGGCTGTGATGGGAAACAAGTGGGGTTTCTTTAAAGAATATAAAGTGCAGAACTCTCCAGAATGGTGAGAATCCATCATTTCTCCTTTCCCTGGGCAGTCTGAGCCCTGGTGTGATGGTGGGAGGGGTTGGCAGTGTGACCCCCACTTTCCCTGCCCAGGGCTGAGCTTGCAGTGGCAAGGGGACTGGCTGGTGCTGTCAGGGGACCTGGGGGTCGTCGTGCAGCTGGATAGGTCCAGTTCGATCTCCGTTTCTGTGGACCACGAGCTCCAGGGACAGACTCAAGGCCTCTGTGGGCTCTACAATGGTCGGCATGAAGGTAAGTGGGTGTGGTGTTGTGACTGGTGTAGGAGGAAAGGAGAGACCTGAGGCCTCAGACCTCTGCTTTCTCCCTCCCCCAGATGACTTCTTGGAGCCAGGAGCGGGGGCTGGCTGCATTAGCTGCCACCTTTGGGAATTCCTGGAAGCTGCCTGACTCAGAGGTGAGATGCAGCCCTCAGGGAGCCTGGGGTCCCTTGCTCCCCACCTGCCCACTCACACCTAGCTTCTCTGACACCTTCAAGCCTCTGTTCTGTCTCCTGCAAGAGACAGTTCCTGGGCCTCTCCCAGATCCTCAGGGAAGAAAAGGCAGGCTCAGGGTCCCACAGGAGCTCAGTGTAAGGTGCTGTCCACAGCCCCGGCTGCCTACACCCAGGGGACACACTCACTGACCTGATTACCAACCAGTTTTGGTTAATTAGCTAGTCATCAAACCTCCTGCCTGTGGGTTGACAGTGACGCCAGCTCCCCTGCCCTGACCCCTGGCTTGCCACTTTGCTGCCCCTCCCCATCATAACCAGGATGGTGTCTGGGTTGCATGTCATGACAGTGGAGCTTTGAAGCAGCTATGAAAGCAGTGGCTATTTTCCTGGTGTCCTTGTTAATGTGCCTCATCCCTGCCCCCTGTCCTGACTCCAATTGTCCCCAGCCTGGTGTCTGGATGTGGTGGAGGCAGCCCAGGGCTGCGAGGAGCTTCTGAGGGGCACCAAGGTAGGCATGGAGGCTGGCCAGGTGTGGGCTGAAGCCCAAGATGTATGCCACCAGCTGCTGGATGGTCCATTCAGAGAATGCCATATCCAGGTATGGGTGGAGGTGGAGATAGTGTCTGGCATGAGAGGGGCTGAAAAGAGGGGGTGCTGGGGAGGTGCCAAATGGGGAATCTGGTCCTGCCTTTAGATTGCTTTGGGCCATTGGTCAAGCCATCCTACTCTCTGTCCTGAATTTTACCTCTGGGAAATGAGATAGCTCATATGTATCATCTATGAGGTCCTTTACAGCCCTCATCTGTTTGGCTCTAAACCAGGGTAGGCGAGATAGAAGCAAGAAGAGGGGGATGCTGGTTGGCTGGGGGGCTGTCCTTTCTTGGAAGGTTCCCCTTGCTGAGTACCATGAGGCCTGCCTCTTTGCCTACTGTGCTGGGGCCCCAGCAGGTAGTGGGAGAGAGGGCCGCCAGGAGGCTGTGTGTGCCACCTTGGCCAACTATGCTCAGGACTGTGCCAAGCGTCACATCCACGTGCTCTGGAGGAAGCCTGGCTTCTGTGGTAGGGTTCCTGTCTGTGCCTCCAGGCCTCCCCGCCCTGCAGGATTGGGAATTGAGGGAGGGCCATCGTGTGAACCCTACTTCTGAGTGCTCTGGCACCCGCTGAGCCCCCAGCGTGGCCCTCAGGCTCCTCAGCCTAGCGGTGTCTGGCGGGAGGAGGGGAGGGAGGGCTCTTGGGCCTCACAGCCCACTCCTGTTTCTGTGTCCCAGAGACCAACTGTACTCCTACTGCGCCTGGGCCTGCCCGCCCACCTGCTCCACACTGGGCAAGGGAGGGGAGGGGTCTTGCTGGGACGGCGCCCTCTGTGTGCCTGCCTCCCGCCAGCACTATGCTCCTGATGACACCGAGCGCCAGCTGTGCAACCCGTGGTGGGTCCGCAGATGTTGCTGGCCCTTTCGCTGGGGTTGGAGACCGCCCGATCCACTCTACTCCCTCCCATATGCTATCTCCTCAACCTGCTTTTCCTTCTGGGGACCTCTCACGAGTGACCTGCGCCCTCTCATGGTATAAGTGGTGGCCCTGTTTAAAGACCTAGCAGGTGACCTCTCCCAGCTGACTCTTAAGTCTAGTGCGAAGGAGGTGCCAGGGGAGGGAGACACCTGGGTGTTGGGGGACCGGAGATCGTCTCCAGCTCAGCATAACCCTACCCCGGTCTGACCCAGAGGGCGCTCTCTCACCCCTTGTGCTCACAGCGTGTGCCAGGACGGCCGCTGGCTCTGCGCGCGGGCTCCGTGCCCTTCCGAGTGCGCAGTGGGCGGGGACGGGCACTACCACACCTTTGATGGGCGGAGCTTCTCCTTCCTAGGCAACCCAGGTTGCCGCTCCATCCTGGTGCAGGTGAGTGGGGGACTAACTGGGGGCGGGAGAGGGGGGTAGGCGGATCTCACTAGAGTAGGGCCCATCGTAGGGCTGTTGTAAGGGAGAAGTGACCGTGCAAGGGTGGAGCTGTGGCTGTATAGGGCCCGCTAAATCATTCAGTCTGGTACTGCCAAGGCATTAGAGGTGAGTTAATTAAATGTTTGAACAAACATAGCAGGCCAATTTTTAAAAATATATTTTTAGGAGAGGGAGAGAGAGAGAGAGAGAAAGAGAGCGAGAGAGAGAGAAACATCAATGATGAGAGAGAATAATTGATTGGCTGCCTCCTGCATGCTCCCTACTGGGGATGGAGTCTGCAATCCAGGCATATGCCATTGATAGGAATCGAACCCTGGAACCTTCAGTCACAGGCCGATGCTCTATCCACTGAGCGAAATCTGCTAGGACAGCAGGCTAATTTTAAAACTGATAATTTTGTATGGCTCCAGAATGATGTTGTGAATACCCAAATGGCCCTGGGCAGAAAAAAGGTTCCCTACCCCTGCAAGAAACCACTAAATAAGTGAACAAAATGTACACAGTTGTCCAGGGAAAAGCTGAGGGAGAACCGATTCTGGAGGGAGGATGGCTGCAGCAGACACCATGAAGTCTCCCCTTTGGGTTCTCACCTCCTCCTTAGGTTCCTGTGAAAGTTCTGCTGTCATTGCCACCACAATCCAGGGGCACAAAGCTTACAGTCCTTTCTCACAAATTGGACAAGGCGGGTTTGTCACAAGCTACTTCATGCAAAATAATCCTAGGGCCAATAAGGGACCTTCTTGGTCCCACAGTAAAACTGAATAACATCTCAAGTTCAGGCTTAGGCATGTTCTTACAAGCACAAACAGGTGTACACAGATGACATATGCTCAGGCATATGCATATAGATTGATTTAGCATGTGTATACACATAGACACACATAGACATGAGCATACATACCCAGGGGGAGTAAAGGAGGGAGCCATCTCATCCCAACATGCAGACATATATATACACACATATGTGTGTACACACACACATTCACATGTGCCAATGCACATGTGAGTCTGGCTGGCTGGAAAGTGGTCAGCACACTTTAGTGGGATCTACCTCCAGGTGCGTACTGGAGGTGTCCTGTAGAATACCTGTTCTCAGGTGTGCCCCTCCCCCCATTCCTCACCATCTGGCCCAGGACTTGGCAAAGGGGCAGCTGTTGATCGTGCTGGAGCATGGAGCCTGCGACTCTGGGAGCTGCCTCCATGCCATCTCTGTCTCCCTGGGGGACACCCACATCCAGCTCAGGGACTCAGGTAGCCTTGGCTCACAGGGTACCTACCTACTAGGCCTCTCCCGACAGCCCTCAGAACTGTGGCTCAGGCGCTAGCAGCCTCCTGTTACTGCTCCTCTCCCTGCAGACTCTGGCTCATTCCAGCACTTTCTGTCCACACTGCCCTGTGGTTTCTGAATCCCAAACCTCCCCCCAGATTCCCCAAACCAAACTCGTTGCTTCCATTTCCTCTAAACTCCCCATCTCTGAAGCAGACACATGGTCCTTTGGGAAACTTCCAAGGCATCTTCTGCTCCATCCTTGGGGGTGGGGAGTGCAAGTTCTGAGCAGTCGGACACCAGGCCAGATAGGTCCCTCTCAGTTCGGCTGCTGAGCCAACAGTCTCTCCATCTCCCTTCCCTGCATCTGCTCCTCCTATGAACTGACTTCAAAGGCAAAGTAGGTACTGAGAGTGGTCCTCAGTGCATGTGGTGGGTGCTGAGGGGGGCTGGGTGATCTCCTAGGGCTCCCCTCACTCAGTGTGGGCAGCCCTCCCATCTTCTGCCCAGTCATTTCCCTTTATACAGCCCCATCCTGGTAAGTCTGTGGAGAGCTGCATAGGGCACTGCCCTGCTCCCCTGGCTGTCTGAAAGAGTGGGCAGAGCATTGGGTTGTCCTCTAAGGTGCCCCTTTGTCCCTGGCCTCTGCCCAGGACGAGTGCTGTGTGCCTCCTGAGCTCTGTCCCTGCCGTCATGGCGGCAGGTGGTATCCACCCAATGCTACCATCCATGAGGACTACAACATTTGGTATGCCAAGCCTGTGACCTGTAACCTTTGACCTTGTGACCCCTGGCTGGGGCTGGAACAATGGGTGGGGTGGGAGAACCAGACTGCCTGGGCAATGGGAGTACTCCAGGTTCCCCAAGCTGAGGGTCTTTCTAGAGTTGCTTGGAACCTGACCAGTTTTCTCCCCTGGATACAGCTGCCGATCCCTGTCCTTGTAACTGTTTCCCCTCTTCCCCTTGCCCACAGCATGTGTCAGGGCAGGCAGTGGCACTGCATGGGCCAGTGGTGTGGTGGACGGTGCCAGGCATCGGGTGCCCCCCCATTATGTGACATTCAATGGGCTAGCCCTCACCTTCCCCAGGGCCTGCAAATATCTGCTGGTGCGAGAGGCCAGTGGCCAGTTCACAGTCTCAGGCCAGAACCTGCCCTGTGGGGCCAGCGGCCTCACCTGCACCAAGGCACTGACTGTGCGGCTGCAGAGCACCGTTGTCCACATGCTCAGAGGTGACAGTGACACTGAAGGGTGGCATTGCCAGGGAGGGGCACGCTCGATGGACTCACAGCTCTATAGGGGTGGCTGAGGCCCTGGGCTCTCCATGTCTCCCCTGTGTGTATCAATGCCCTGCAGCTGGCGCTTCCTCTCTTGGCTGGGAATCATAATTCTGGAAGGCTCTAAGAAATTAAGGCCCAGAGAGGGCTAATGGCTTGCCCAAGGTCACGTAGCTAGAGAAGCAAAAGGAAGGTTGGAGGGGAGGCTGGCAGAACCCCATGGGGATCTGGGAGGCCCCATACTCCAAGGCTGAGCCTGATGGCCTCCCTCTTCCTCCACAGGCCGGGCAGTGACAGTGAATGGGGTGAGTGTAACACTCCCAGGTCTACACAGGCCTTGGGCTGAGCCTTGGCCCGGCTGGCCCCTTCCTGCTGCTCAGCACCCACCTGGGCCTCACTCTGCTTTGGGATGGAGGTCAGGCCTCATCCCTAACCCTCTGATCTTCCCCTGCCTTTCCCAGGGGTCCAACTCCCCCAGACTCCTCCTCCCTACAAGTGGTCAGAGTTTTCAGTGGTCAGAGTTGTGTTCCTGTTACTTATGAAATCAGTACCTCCTCACCGAAGAAACATTCAGAAAATACCAAATTTCCTAACAATCCACCACCCAAACAAAGTGGTTGGTGTTTTAGAAATGACTGTTACTGAGAAATTGGAAACTAAAATAACCCCTCATGTGGGAAGGAGTCTGGTGGTTAGCACAGCGGGGCTGACATCTGATCCTCCAGCCACTGAGTCCCCTAAGGCTGGTGGGTGTCACAGTCTGACCTGGAGCCTGGCTGGAATCTGCCCATTTGGAGAATTTTCCTGTCCCCCAACCTGGGTGTAGTTAGGAAGTAGGCTCCCACTTCCCCCTACCAAAAAGAGAGTGAAGCAGCGCCTCCTATTGGGTGGCGGCACTCACGCAGATGGTCAGGCGGCCCAAACAATAGCGTCCTTGGTCTTACCCTGCTCTGGGCCCCCACGAAGGCCAACGGGTCATTTCTTTGCACAATCGGCCTCCTGCTGCCTTTTTTTCTGGCACCCGGGTTCTGGGCAGCTGTCCCCGCAGTTCCTCGGCCGTGTGGCTGGGCTGTGTGGAAACTTTGATGGAGATGCCAGTAACGACCTGCGGAGCCGCCAGGGAGTCCTGGAGCGCGCCTCAGTCCTCTGCCATACCCCTGCACCGTGAGCAAGGACGGGAGACGGGGAAGGGAGTGGATGCAGCTGCTGGAACCCTGGGGGAAACAGAGACTGGGCGCTGCGGAGGGATCTGGTCCACAGTGCTGTACCCACAGGTGAACGCCCACCGGGCCTCCTGGGCTCGCTCCTGCTGCAGGGTGCTGCTGCAGCCACTCTTTGCCCGGTGCCACGCGGAGGTACCTCCACAGCAGCACTACGAGTGGTGTGTTTACAGTGATGTGTTTACGGCGCAGGGGGTGAGAGCGCCAGGCCTGGGGACAGGGTGGAAGGGGTGTGTGGCGGTGAAGAGCGGCTGCTGAGGCTGACCTCTCCCTCCCACAGCTGTGATTCAGGAGGCGACTATGAGTGTCTTTGCTCGGCCATTGCCACCTACGAAGACGAATGCTCCCGACATGGGCTCCACGTGCGCTGGCGCAGCCAGGAACTCTGCTGTGAGTGTGCCCTGCCCTCAGTCCCTGATGCCCAGTCCCACCACACCCATCCAAGCGTGCTATGTTTGCTGCCCTGCAGAACCCGTATGTTTTAAACAGCCTCGGGAGGGTCCCGTGCCCTTCAGGGTGGTCACCTGGGGCTGGCTCGCCTGCTGCTTTTGCATCCTGATGCCCTTGCAACTTGGTGACCAAGCCTCTCTCCTCTCCACCCAGCTCTGCAATGTGAAGAAGGCCAGGTATATGAGGCCTGTGGCCCCATGTGTCCCCCCACCTGCCATGACCATGGTCCTGAAGCTGGCTGGCATTGCCAGGCTGTCACCTGTGTGGAGGGCTGCTTCTGTCCTGAGGGGACTCTACTGCATGGCGGGTAGGGTCAGAATGGGGAGAGGGGAGGCGGCACAGGGACAGGGAAGGGGCCACAAGGCCACAAGTGACAGGGCTAGCATGAGGGCTGCTGTTCCCTGTGCTCCAAGCCCTGCCTTCTGTGACCTCAGGAGGAGTCTGCTTGGAGCTAGCTTTCTGTCCCTGTTGGGGGGGCGGGGGGTGGGCAGTTTCTTCCCACCAGAAACTGTGCTACAGAAGGCCTGTGGGAAATGGTGAGTGGGGGGCTTTGGGGAGCCCCATAACCCCTGCGCTATCCCTGAGCTGCGTTTGATCCCAGGACATCATGTGCTCGGCACGTGCTAGGGAAGTCAGTGGCTTTGTGGAGGTGACAGTACCCGCTGTGAGGAGCCTGTGCCTGGCTGTGCAGAGGGAGAGGTCCCGTGCTAGGAGAGTGGGCACTGGGTACCCCACGAGTGGCTTTGTGACAACCAGGACGACTGTGGCAATGGCTTAGATGAGGAGGGTAAGTGTCTTCGCCTGTGTGTGGTAGTGGCTGAATGACAGTTTGATACTCATGTGTATACTAGGACAGCTTCCCAAGCTGCTGCTCCCATTACCAGCAACTGTGACTTGTAGGCAGATGTGTTCTGGCCTTTCTGGGGTGAGGGACTTCTCTGGGACCCTTTGTTGACATTCTGAGCCTGCTTACCTGCCCCACACCAGGCTGTACCACTGCAGGCTGCAGGCAGGGGCAGATACCTTGCAGCTCCGGTCACTGCCTGCCCCTGGCCCTGCTCTGTGATGGACAGGACGGTTGTGGAGATGGGACAGATGAGCAGGGCTGCCCATGCCCCCAGGACTCTCTGGCCTGTGCTGACAGGCGCTGCCTGCCCTCAGCCCTGCTCTGTGATGGACACCCTGACTATCCAGATGCTGCTGACGAGGAGTCCTGTCTGGGTGGGTGGTCCTGGCCCAGCTCCAGCCCACCAGGCACCTTTTCCACAAGGCCTAACTTGTGAGCCCCAAACTGCCTACCTTCCCTCCTTCTTCAATCCAGGTTCCCTCTGGGAAGTTGGCACCTGTGGGCGTGTGAGTGGGAGCACACAGTGATAACAAGGGGCAGTGCCCTGGGGCCAGCTCCTCCTTTCCCTGGCTGCAGGGCAGGTGAACTGCACCCCTGGGGAGGTGTCCTGCATCGATGGCACCTGCGTAGGGGCCATCCAGCTGTGTGAGGGAATCTGGGACTGCCCAGATGGAGCAGATGAGGGGCCTGGGCACTGCCCACGCCCCTGCTGGCACCTTGCCCAGTCTCTCTGCTTTCTCCTGGGAGACTGCACCAGCTCCCCTGGCCAGCCCCAGCCCTGGTGAGTCTCCTCGAGGAGAAGGGGTAAGAAAGCTGGAGTGTGGAGGCCTGGGGGTTGGCGGACAGGAGGGCATCTCAGAGGGAGGATTTGGGCCACGTGCTGGACTGGAAGGAAGAGCACAGACCCAGCCTCCTGAAGACACCAGAATGAAAGAAGTGAAGGTGTTTGAGGGGGCTGAAAGTCCAAACCTTATTTCCTGACGTTCAAGGCCCCCTCTGGGCTGAGGGGAGGGTAATGGAAATTCCTGGAGGAGGGGGGACAGCTTTTGGAAAACCAATAGGGCAGCAGAATGGACTGGGGGAGGTTTCTGAGGGGGGCCGAGAGCCGGGCTCAGGTCAGGGACAGGGCGGACCTGTAGCTGGAGCGGAGCGGGTGGTGGAGAAGGAAGGGCCAGGCCGGCTGGGGTGCCCTGTCTATCCGCGGGGTCTAGCGCGGTACCCGCTGCAGCGCCTCCTTGGAATTCCCGTGCAGCAGCTGCAAGTGCACCCCGCGGGACTGGCGCTGCGACGGCGAGGAGGACTGCGTGGACGGTAGCGACTAGCGCTGCTGCGGTGGGCCCTGTGCGCGCCACCACGTGGCCTGTGACAGCGGCCCACACTGCGTGGCCCCCGCACAGCTGTGCGATGGCGTGCTCCACTGCCCCGACGGCTCGGACGAGGGCCTAGACGCCTGCGGTGAGTCCCTGCCCACCCCCGCAAGCCCTCCCTCCATCTCTTCCACCTCCACCCCTCACACCCCCAACTCCAGGGGCTGCCTTCGCTCCCTGCGGCTGGGGTGGTGTGCCAGCTAGAAAGTGACTTAGGTCTGGGGCATCAGTCTCCTTTGATCTTTTTCATGAAACTCTTTGAGAACTCTTGCCCTTCTGCCTAGGTCCAAGGGAGAGAAGAAAAGGGCTTTTGTCTTTGCCTACATTTGGGCAAGAAATGTTCAAAGTGGGAGGGGGGCGCGGGGCGGGTGGCTTTCTGGGCATGGGAAGTGGGCCTGTTTGGAGGGCTACCCCCAGCTCCTCCCCACCAGACTTAGGGGTTCCCTTTGTGCACCTGCAAGTCAGCCAGCCCTTCACGTCCAGTCTCCTCCCTGGGTAGGGGAGCTACTGTTCACACCTGGGCCTGGCTACCTCTCCTGGGCCTCTCCCCAAAGCATCTCTGAGCCAGGTGAGGCCCCAATTTGGCTGAAGTAAAAATAATTCTCTCTTTTCCGCGTCCAGCGCGGCTAGAGAGTGGTCCAGTTCCTGAGTAGAGGAGCTGGGGATTGAGAAATAAAAGAAAGAAAGAGACAAGACACAAAATGGAAGGGAAAAGCTGGGAATCGGGTGGGACCGCTGCCCTCTTCTGCTGTAGAGACAGTGACCCATAGCTGATGCAGTGTGTTTATTTTATACCCCCACATACCAGGAAGTTTCACCAAAAGTCAAGACAAAGGAGATTATTTGCATTCTTGAGTAGGCCCGAGCATTCCTGGTGCTTGACTGGATTTACATATCAAAACCCAACACCTGGGCTGAAATGAAGGTCAAGCTGATAACACCCTTGCCTTTTTGGTAAGATGTGTAACCAAGACGAGGCTTTGCCTGTCATCTTGGGTTCAGCTGAATGCCCATGTGCCTTCCCAGGCGCTCTCTACAGTTGGCTCTGCCTCTTTCCAACCCCTCTTCTCCTACAGCCCCTCTGCAGGGAGAGGACAGGAGGGGTAGGCGCACAGGGGTACTCTTATTGTGCCTACAGGCTCCACCCAGCTGCCCCATGCAGGGACCTCCTCCCCTGTCCTTCCGCTCCCCAGCTGTGCCTCAATCTTGAGCAGCTCTGTAATGGGATCCTCGACTGTCCCCAGGGCGAGGACAAGCTGGCCTGTGATATAGAAGTTGGTTTCCCTGATGGAGGCCAAGGCTGGTGGGGGTGGGGGCAGGAGGCGACTCTCCCTACCTGACTGTGACTGTGTGTGTGTTTTTTGTTTGTTTGTTTTTATATTTTATTGGTTTTTTACAGAGAGGAAGGGAGAGAGATAGAGAGTTAGAAACATGGATGAGAAAGAAACATTGATCAGCTGCCTCCTGCACACCTCCTACTGGGGATGTGCCCACAACCAAGGTACATGCCCTTGACTGGAATAGAACCTGAGACCTTTCAGTCCGCAAGCTGACGCTCTATCCACTGAGCCAAACTGGTTTCGGCCTGACTGTGTTTTATCTCCTCTTCCCTTCACAGGGGCTGCCTGTCCTGGGAGGCCCCAAAAGTACAGGAAATCCCTGCCCGGAATACTCCTGCCCGGATGGCCTCTGCATCAATTTCCAGCTGGTGAGAGGTGGGGGGGTGGTGGTGCAGGGGGCAGAGCCATTGTGCCACCCAACAAGAAAGGGGCCCTGACCTGTTCCTTCCCCAGGTGTGCCATGGGAAGCCTGATTGTGAAATGGCAGGAGAGGCAGAGCTCTCCCCAGAAGAGCAGGGTTGTGGGGCCTGGGGACCCTGGAGCCCATGGGGTCCTGCAATCACATGTGTGGGCCTGGGGTGCAGGGCTGGAGCCGCCACTGTTCCTTCCCCAAGCTCCCGGTGCTGCAGCTCTGCCCCGGCCCTGAGCACCAGACTCAGGCAAGCTTCACAGCTGCCTGCCCAGGTGAAGAGCCGGGCACTTGGGAGGGCAGTGGGGATGATGGGGCCCAGAGAGGCTGGGTGAGGAAGGCCACTGAGCTCCTATCCAGACCTCATGGTGACCCTGCCTGTGGGTCCCTCCTCACAGTGGACGGTGAGTGGACCTCTTGGTCTCCCTGGTCCCTGTGCTCTGAGCCATGCAGGGGCACCATGACCTGGCAGCGACAGTGCCACCCACCCCAGAATGGGTGCCAGGCCTGCATCATGCTGCCTGGGGGCCCTCGCAGCACCCGCCAGACCTGTGAGTGGAAGGGAGGAGGGAACGGTGGGGGGAATGTGGAGGGGCTGCCGGCACTCACCCTCCCTGACCTCCGGTTCCTGTTTTTCTCAGGGCCCTGCCCTCAGGATGGCTGTTCCAATGCCATCTGCTCTGGGGAGCGAATATTCTGGCCCTGTGCCCCCTGCCCTTTGACCTGTGATGACATTTCTGGTCAGACAGTATGCCCCACTGACCGGCCCTGCAGCAGCCCAGGTGAGGGGGCTTCAGGCTCTGGGCGTGGTGGGCACGCCCAGAGCTGAGCTCTCTGCAGGGGTGCCTCACGCTGGGCCTTTTCTAGGCTGCTGGTACTCCAAAGGACAAGTGCTGGGCAGTGAGGGGCAGTGTGTGTGGCCCTGGCAGTGCCCCTACCTGGTGGACAGTGCCCGCTACTGGCTTGGGCAGCACCTCAAGGCTGACTGCCAGTTCTGCATCTACCAAGACGGGCAGCCCCAGAGCTGCCTGCCCAACCCCGGCTGTGCTGGTGAGGTCTCACCCTTGGCTCTGACCGAGGGGTCCCACCTAGCCAGGCACCCACCCCTACTCTGGCCCCTGACTCTTGGTCCTTTCTCAGTGAACTGTGGCTGGTCGTCCTGGTCCCCCTGGGCTGAGTGCCTGGGTCCCTGCAGGAGCCACAGCATTCAATGGTCCCTCCGGAGCCCCAGCAACCCCCACCTCTCTGGCCCAGGTCGCAGGTGCCCAGGCCTCCACCGCAAAGCTCGCAGGTACTTGACACCTACCTGGGACCACAGGGACCAGACCCCCTTCTTCCAGCTTCCACTAGGTAGCTGCCTGGGTGCCTTTCTCAGGCCAGGTGCTTCCACATGTCCCACAGACCCCGAATGAGGAATCCTATTTGTCTAAAGCAGGGGTCTTCAAACTACGGCCCGCGGGCCACATGCGGCCCGCTGAGGACATTTATCCGGCCCGCCGGGTGCCACTGCCTGTCCTGCTTAGCCGCCAACTTGTCCCGGGCCCACAGTGCACATAGGAATTTGTTCATAGTCGTTTTTTTAAACTATAGTCCGGCCCTCCAACGGTCTGAGGGACAGTGAACTAGCCCCCTCTTTAAAAAGTTTAAGGACCCCTGGTCTAAAGCCTAGGAGTTCCAGCACATCTTTGGGGAAACCTGGTCTTCTCCTACACCAGTTTCATGTCTCTAGGTCCTAAAGCGGGGGAAGGAGCCCACAGATGCAGCTGGACAAGTGCAGGGGCGGGTATGGGTCTGGTTTGCATCCTGTGCCTCTCAGGGACCTGGGTGGTGCTTGTGGGGTGTAGAGCTGTACCTGCCATACCCAGGTCTGCAGAGGTGAGCCCTGCCCATCCCTGATTTGATACTCTGACTTAGGTTTGGCTCCCAACCTGGCCTTTGACCCTGACTCACAGGCGCCTTTTGACCTCTCCCACTCCATCCCCACATGCTGTCTCTCACCTGGGGCATTGATGGGCAAGTGGAGGAGGCTGCACCAAGATGGGGGAGCCTGTGGGAGGGGGTGTGTCATGGCTCTGAGGGGCTCAGCCCAGGGAGGGTGTTGTCTGCACAATGGGGAGGGTGGGGGGATGGGCACCATGGTGAGTAAAGGCAGGCGTAGATGTGGGCAGCGAGGGCCACAGCTGGGCACTGACTCGGGTGTTGCCTTAGAGGCAGGTTGCCCGACTGGGCGTCTGTACCGGGAGTGCCAGCCTGGCGAGGGGTGCCCCTTCTCCTGAGCCCACGTCACTGGGCAGGTGGCCTGCTTCTCCACTGGCTGCGAGGAGAGCTGCCACTGCCCGCAGGGCACTTTCCAGCACCGCTTGGCCTGTGTCCAGGTCAGAACCCACCAGGAGCCCGGAATCCCATCCTCAGTTTCCCTACTTAGCTATCAACTCGTCACCTCTGCAGACCCTGTGGCCTTCTGGACAGCTCGGCCTCTTTCTCATGTGACCCTAAGCTGCCTGAGGCCTTTGCTGCCTGTGTCCATCCTTCGAGGCTCCCATGGAGCAAGACAGCTTCCCATGCACACAGGAGCTGGGGAGAGGGCATGGGGGTAAATGGCACTGCGTCTCCCTGGCTCCCAAATCCAGCTTGGAGCTGCCCCTGACGGAGGTGTGGCCAGGGGTCACCTCTGGCTCCTTGATGTCCAGCTCCTGGCAGGAAGGCAGTTTCCTGCCAGGTCCCAGTGGCTCCCATGCCACTCAAGCCAAATCAGGGAATTGTGGGTCCTCACCGCCCCCTGTTCCCTTCCGCACGCTTTGGGGGGAGCACCTGCTTACCTTCACTCTGCCTGGTCCCAGATTCATCTCCCGCTATGGGGTCAAGGTGCCAGCTCTGCTCTGCCAAGCCCTACAGGCGCACGGGATTCCTTTCCCAACTCTGAACCCGAATCCTAAAGCCGGTCTCCAGTGGCCTCCCCCAGCCAGAGTTTCAGAATGCTGTGGCCTTAAGGGGCCTGAGCAGCCACCTGATCCCACCTCCTGACTTAGAGCAGATGACAGTGAGCCTCGGGAACGGGAAGGGACATACCAAGTCCTGCAGACAGTTATTGGCAGAGCTGGAAGCAAGCACAGGTGTCCCAATTCCTGGCTGAGGCTCCTTCCACCTCCTAAGCTCCCACCAAGTCCCGTCCTCGTAAGGGCCTCTGTTGACCCTTCCGTGGCCCAGCTAAGTGCTCTATGTAGCAGAGCTGGCTGACCGTCTCAGGTCAAGCCCACAGGTTACGTACCTCTCACTGGGCACAGGTGAACAGTCCCACTTGCTCCCGGAAATGTTCTCCTGGGGCCCAGCCCATGCCAGTGCTGTATCCTGCCCCTTCTGAGGATGTGCACAGGTGCAGAGGGCTGGCACCAGTCAGGTCCTGTGTCTGTGACATTGCACTTTCTCCTCTGCTCCCACCCCCAGGAATGCCCCTGCTTGCTGACAGTCTCCCTACTGCAGGGGCTGGGGGCTGCCAGCACTGACCCCGGGGCTCACCCACCCATTCTGGGGGAAGGGTTCCAGACCCTTCGGCCTGGAGATGAGCTGGGCTTAGGCCAGACCCTCCATACAGGCTGCAACAACTGGTGAGGGGGACAATGAGGGGGATTTGGGGTTAAGAGAGGGTTAGCACTGGGATGCCCTGCCACCCCCACCTGGCCTGGGCTAATGCTGGCTCAGTCTCCTGGCCCTTTGGGCTGAGACTTTTGACCAGGACCCTTTCTCCCAGAGCCCATCCTGCCATTTACTCCCATGCCCTCTCCCCAGCTCCTGTGTGCATGGGAAGCTGTCTTGCTCCATGGGTGACTGCTCCAAGGCTGGAGGTGGCTTCGGACCCTGGCATCCTTGGGGCCCGTGCTCCCGCTCCTGTGGTGGGCTGGACACCCGAACCCGCAGCCGCCACTGTGTGGGACCCTCGCCCACTCCTGGCGGCCAGGGCTGCCGAGGGCCCCTCCAGGACCTTGAGTACTGCCCCAGCCCAGCCTGCCCAGGTGAGGGAAAAGGGAAGGGGCTGCACAGAGTCTGACTAGCCAAATAGGCTTCAGCTGGCCCTTTGTCCTTTCCTGCCTCTGTCCATTTCTGTTGCTGACTCTGGATCTCTCTTCCTCTCGCCTTCTAGCTCTGTGTTCCTTTTCTACTCAGGTATGTTCAGTAAAAATTTCTGGCGTTCTTGCCAATGCACAATGCACCATACTGTGTGTATGTGTGTGTGTGTGTGTGGGGGGGCGGTTTGAGGACCCTGACCTTGGAATCCAGGGGTTCAGATAACCCATAGCAGCATGTGGGAGGGTGCATATGCTATGGAAGATCAGGAGGTTGAGAATTCTCCTAGAGTGACAGTCTTGGAGGGCTTCCTGGAGGAGGGAATATCTATGGGGGGTTGAGGGATAGAGAGGACTTTGACAAGCATTGGAGGGGAAGGAATGGCAGGTAGCAGGAATAGCTTCAGCAAAGGTCTTGCTACCATGAGGAAGTGCTACTACTTGGGGCCTGGAGTGGAGGGGTGAGCCAAATATTGACAGGTTTGGAACTCAGCAGGTTTGGAACCAGCCTCGGGCTTGCTCTTGGTGCACTGC
The DNA here is from genome assembly GCA_026230045.1 of Corynorhinus townsendii. Taxonomy (NCBI): domain Eukaryota; kingdom Metazoa; phylum Chordata; class Mammalia; order Chiroptera; family Vespertilionidae; genus Corynorhinus; species Corynorhinus townsendii. The sequence goes on from JAPDVU010000004.1 coordinate 138,434,800, forward strand.
AGGCTGGGAAACATGTCTGAGCAAGATTTTCCTTTGGCACAGGGACTGCAGGATCCACGGTAGAGCCAGTGACAGGCCTTGCAGGTAGTCCAGACTTCTCAGGTCCTGGACCCACACTCCCTGTACCCCTCCCTTTGCGAAAAGCAAGCTCAGGGTCTCCTCTCTCTCCATCCCTGCTTCCTGAGAGCGAGGAACACAGGCTGACTCATCAGGAGCCTCCCTCTCCCCTTTCGCTAGGTGGCTGGGGCCCATGGTCCCCGTGGCCCCCCTGCTCCCACAGCTGCACAGACCCTGCTGACCCTGCCGCACCCGCCTCTGCCTGGCAAATTACACTGGGGGACACTTCACAGGAGCACCCTTGCAACCTGCCCTCCTGCACAGGTTCGACCTCTGCCCCTCACCCACATCTGAACCTGGCCATGCCCTCTAACACCAAAAACTGCCCTTGAACAACTCGTTCTAACTCCAGCCAGTGATCAAACCTCAACATCTAATATCCCTCAAGCAAATACCGAGTTCTCAGTCTGACATCTGATCATGAATTCGTGTCTGGCTCTAGTCCCTGGGCCCTTTGCCAACCCCAGCAGCTGTTGGGAGCCTTGCCAACTTCCAGCAAATCCTCACTCATATGTGTACTAAACACCCTCCCACAAGGTCGCAGCCAGACCCCTTAGCAGCCCTGTGAGCCTGGCACTACTGTCCTCCACGAGAAAGGGGAAACAGGCTTAGATGTCAAAGCCACACGATAGTATCAGGTTGGGAAGGACCAAAGGTCTGGATGAGGTCATAGCTGGCCCCAGGGAGGAGGAGGTCTGCACTGGAGCTAGGGCAGGAAGGTGGGCTGCTCCAGCTCAGCTGCATTCCATTCACTGAGCTGCCCTTGTGCCCCAGCCGGGCTGTGTGGCAGGGAACTGTTCCTGGATGGCCTGGGCCCTGTAGGATGGCCCGAAGCTGCGGGGTGGGCCAGCAGCGCCGCCTGCAGGCATACCGTCCCCCAGGGCCCAGCGGGCACTGGTGCCCCAACATCCTTATGGCTTACCAGGAGCACCACTTCTGCAACCTTCGTGCTTGCCTTGGTGAGGTGCCCTTCCCTGGCATCAGTGCCCTCTGTGGTATTTCCATGTTAGTGCAGGACCCTGCTCCCAGCTCATGGGACATGGTGGGAGCCCCTCTGTCTGAGCTAGACCCCTTATGTGGCCCTTCTCTCTCCCACACAGTGCCCGGAGGCTGGTCACGCTGGAGCCCCTGGCCCTGGTGTGACCGCAGCTGTGGGGGAGGCCGGTCCCTGAGGAGCCGCAGCTGCTCGAGCCCCCCACCCAAGAACGGGGGTGCCCCCTGTGCTAGGGAGAGGCACCACGCTTGGCTCTATAACCCTATGCCCTGTGATATGACGGTGGGGACAGCATGATCCTACTGGCTTATGCTCTCTACAGGGTTTTCCCTGTCCCCACCTCTAATTTCATCCCCATGACACTGTGTGACATTGATGGGGGACAGGCTGGTACCTCTTTGTCCAGTTAAGGAACCTGAGACCCACTCAGGTCGATGTCTGAATCTGGGCGTTGGGTAAGGACTCCCTGTGGCCAAGATGAGGTGCTGGAATCTGCCCTCCTGCCCACTCCCGCCCTCCAGTTCTTGTTGGAGGATTTGAGGGTGACAATCATGAAGGTATCTGGTACCTGGGATGTGGCCTGAACCAGATAGGCTGTAACCCTGCCCCCACCCCAAGCTTCAGCTCTGTCCGTCATTAGTCCTGTGGTCCTTCAGAGCTCACTGACCCCCTGGACCCTGATTTCTCTAGGGCCCCCATCTCTACCAGGACATCCCCCACCCACTGAACACATATAGAGGAGCCTTATCAGAGGCAACGTTGGTTTTTTAGATGCACAAATTCAGTCCAACTCAACAAGCACTCATTAGGTCAGGCTGGGAGAGAGGAACCCTCTGTCACTGAGAACATCCCAACCCCAGGGTCCCAGTGCCCATGTTCCCATGGGCACCAACATGGGGAGAAGGACGGAACATACAGCTTCACAGAGGTAAGGGTGATTCCTGAGGCTCAGGGCCCTCTTCTCTTTGGTCCTCTCCTTCTGCTCAGAGGATGGCTGCCCAGCAGGCATGGAGGTGGTCAGCTGTACCAACCGCTGTCCCTGATGCTGCTCAGATCACCAGGAGGGGATCGTGTGCCAGGAAGGCCAGGCCTGCCAGCGGGGGTGCCGCTGCTCCAAGGGTATGGCAGGGAGGCTCAGCAGGAAGGCGGGTGGGGCAGGGTGCCAGCATAGCTCTGGAGGGCTGCCTCCCCACAGGCTCGCTAGAGCAGGACGGCAGCTACGTGCCTATTGGGCACTGCGAGTGCACAGATGCCCAGGGGCAAAGCTGGGCCCCGGGGAGCCGGCATGAGGATGCCTGCAGCAACTGCACATGCCAGGCTGGGCAGCTCTCTTGCACCGCTCAGCTCTGCCCACCGCCCACCCACTGCACCTGGAGCCGCTGGTCAGCTTGGAGTCCCTGCAGCCACTCCTGTGGGCCTGGGGGACAGCAGAGCCGCTTCCAGTATGGGGCTGGGCTGGCTAGGTCCCTGTCCCTACCCTGGGTCTCCTGCTTCGTTGGACCCAGACCCCGCCACACATCGGTGACTTTGCAACCACCCGGAACCCTGGCCCCAGCTTCTGTCCCTGGCCACCCTAGCCCTCCTTTCCTTAGCCACCTCCATGCTCACCCTGAGTTTTCCTGGCGGGTGTCTCCCCAGGAGGCAGACGAGTAGTGAAGGGCCCTGACCTATCTCTCACTTTCTCTGCCCTGGCCCCACCCAGATCCTTCACATCCAGCTCGTGGGTCTCAGCATGTCAGAAGGAGCAGTCCCGGAGCAGTCCCAGAGCCAGCCCTGCCCCCAGCCTCCCTGCCCACCCCTGTGCCTGCATGGTGACCACCCCCGCCCCTTGGGGGACAGCTGGTGGCAGGGCGAGTACCAGCAGTGGTAAGCCCAGGGAAGGGGCAGGGTGGCCGGTGCTGGCCTGCTAGACAGCAGGAGGGTCCCTGAGTCTGGCTCCTCCCTAGCTCCTGCACCCCGGAGGGTGTGCGCTGTGAAGACACCGAGTGTGCAGGTTTGCAGTTTCGTCCAGGCCCGCCTCTCCCCACCACACCAGCCTCTTGTCTTGCTATCCACTTGCTTGCTCTGTGTCCTATATTTTCCTCCCGCCTATATTTTCAGCTCCCACCCCCTATGCCACGAAGATCCCGACTAGACCTCTGGGCCTTCACTCCTTCCAACCCCTCTAGTCTCATCTGTGCTCTCCCACAGTGCCTGGGGCCTGGATGCCATGGTCCCCCTGGTCTGACTGCCCAGTCTCCTATGGAAGAGGAAACCGGTCTTTAATGGAGATGGAAACCAGGTTCGTATCTTGTCTGAGTGGCTTCAGCCCCTCCCCACAGGGGACTGCCCTGCCTGGGCCCTGACACCCAGACCCAGGGCTGTGGGTGTCAGCCTTGCGGCGGGGGGGGGGGGGGGGGGGGGGACGGGGGGATGCTGCTGCAGCCCTGCTCCTGGGGCTGGTGGGGGCCCTGTTCCCGCAGCTGTGGCCCAGGCTTGGCCTCTCGCTCTGGGTCCTGCCCCTGCCCATTGACTCAGTGCCTGTGTGGGGAGGGACAGGGCACCCTGCAGAGAAGGCCATGCTTAGCCCCAGGGCTCAGCCCCAGCCTCCTCCGGCTCCAGATGAGCCTAGAGCTCAAGTTACCCTACATGAGCCCTCTGCCCCACCTACCGCATTGGGCTGGGGAGGCAAAACCTGATCCACACCATTCATCTTTTCAGCATCCTTGTCGATTTCTCCTCCAATCATACCTAAGCCTGGGTGCCATGAATCAGTGGTACCTGGTTCAAATCCCAGCTCATCTTTCCCTCCTTGCTGAGCCTCTCTGACCTCATCTTTACAACTGGGCTGGGAGGACTCGGGGAGAGACAGTGTGTGAAGAGCCTGGCAGTGCCTGGTTCTTGTTAAGTACTTGAGGCCACACTGCGTGGCAAGGGAGAAACAAACAGAAGGGCACCAATAGTGATACTGCCTGGGTGGAGCGCAGGGCAAGAGCTCGCCTTTGCTCTGGGTTTTTCCTAGCGGCTGGTGCTTCCTCCTCTGTCAGTTGGTTCTGGCTGCCCTCTCCAGCCCCTTTCCTTCCCAGCCTGACCATTCTGCCTCTTTTGGTAGCACATCTACCCCTTACTTAACATCCAGGAGGTGATTTCTCAGAGCGCTGATGGTTCCCTGGATGAGGCTGCCCTGTCCCCCACGTGATCACCAGGCTCAGCAACACCGACGCTCCTCCCCAGGCCCACCCATTCACTCCATGCCCTGACACTAGCATTCTCTAAGTAAAGTAACATTGGCAGCAAGCATGATTCAGAGGAACGGTGGGTCTGTGCCCTGGCCTGGACTGTCTCCTGGGGACCTCTGTGAATCAGCTATGCTGGTGCACTTGGGCAAGTCACCTCCCATATCTGAGCCTCAGTGTCTTCATCTGTGAAGGTTGAATATAAAGTCTGAAGGTCTCTGCTATCAGACATCTCTAGCACCCCAGGTGGTATCCCTCACCCCATCTGATTTCAGCTGCAGTGGAGGTGGGCATTTCCATGCAAGCCCTGCCCATCCATGCTGATATCTGCTTCTCCTCCTTTTAAAAAAGTATTGAAGTATAATTTACATCCTATGAAATTCACCCATTTTAAGCTTACACTTCAGTGACTTTTATAGAAAATACAAAGTTGCCGAAATATCACCACAGCTCAGTTTTAGAACATGCTCATCATTTCAAGCCTACTTGCAATCCTTTCCACCTCCACCCCAGGAACCACTGGACTTCTGTCTACCTTCATAGATTTGCCTTCTCTGGACATTTCATATAAATGTCTGGCTTCTTTTGATTAGCACGACGATTTTGAGGTTCACCCACATTGCAGAATGTACAACAGCTTGTTCCTTATAGTTGCTGAGTAGCAGTCCATTGTGTGGTTAGTCCACGTTTGTCTATTCATTCACCAGTGGATGGGCATTTGAGTGGTTTCATTTTTTGTCTATTAATAAAGTTGTACAAACATTCCTCTATGTGGGCATATTTTTATTTTTTTGGATGTATACATAGACGTGGAAATTGCTGGGTCATATGGTAAGTGTATGTTTACCTTTTTAAGAAACTTCCAAATTGTTTCCCCAAAGTGGCTGCACCATTTTACACCCCTCCCCCCCTGCTCCAAGCACAGTTTCTCTACATCCTCTCCAACATTTGCTATTATGTCATTTTAATTATTTTAGTAGCCATTTAGCAGATATGAAGTGATATTTCATAGCTGTTTTGATTTGCATTTCCTTAATGACTAATGATGCTGAGCATTTATTTTTTCATGTGTTGACTTGCCATCACACATCTTCTTTTCAAGTTTCTTTTGCTTTCTGCCACAGAGATTTTTTGACACAGAGAGAGTCCACTTGGCCTTTTCAAAAGCACAGCTAGAAGTAAAGGTCTAACGATGGGGCCCTGATAGGACCAGTGCTTTTTAAAAGGAGACATCAGAGAGCTGGTTCTCACTCTCTCTCCCTAAGTACTCACAAGGAAGAGGTGATGTGAGCGCACCATGAGTTGGCAGCCACCTACAAGCCAGGAAAATAGATCTCACAAGAAACCAACCATGCTGGCACCCCGATCTCAAATGTCTAGCCTCCAGAACTACAAGAAAGTCAATGTCTCTTATATAAATCACATAGTCGCTGGTATATTGTTAAGACAGCCTGAACTAATAAACAAAGTCAAACAGTACAATTCTACCCACACAGAAGGATTGAATCTCACATTTCTAGAGAAGGTATTCTTACTAACCCTGGCCAAGAGAACTGGGTTATATAATGGAAAATGGTTACTTGGGATCTACCCAGGAGTGATATAAAAATATTTAACAGGTAGAGAAACCAAGATGGCAGCATAGGTAAACACTTAAACTGCCGCCTCACACAACAATATCAAAACTACAACTAAAAGACAAAACGGACACATCCAGAACCACAGGAAAGCTGGCTGAGTGGAAATTCTACAACTAGAAGGAAAGAGGAAAGCACATTGAGAATCAGAGGAGCTGCAAAAGGCTGAGGTACAGAGACGCTCGAGCGCGCTGAGAGGATGGGCAGCTGAGTGCACAGGCGGCTGAGTGCGCGGTTGGCTTTCTAAAGCGGGAGGGAGATGGAAGCTCCTGACTGCGCTAAACTCCAGTCCTGGGCAAGTTTCTGGGAACCCAGATTCATTCAGGGAGAAACTGGACTATCAGGAAAAGAGAAAGCACACTGAGACTCAGGGGAGCTGCAGAGGCAGAGGTCCGGAGGCACACATGCACAGAGAGGACTGACTGCTGAGGGCACAGGCGGCTGAGTGCGCGGCTGGCTTTCTAAAGCAGGAGGGAGATGGAAGCTCCTGACTGCGCTGAACTCCAGTTCCGGGTGAGTTTTTGGGAACCCAGGCTCATTCGGGGAGAAACTGGACTGTCTGGCAGCGGGTGAAACTCAAGGGCGGCATTCTCTCAGAGGTGCTTACAGCGATTACCAAGGGACACTCATAGGGAAGAGCTGACGGGAAACCAAGGCTGTCTGCTCCGCCCTGAGACTCTGCCCCATCCAAGCTGAGCACAGAGGCTATTGCAATTTTGCAAGTCTTGTCTCATAAGGGTGTCTCCAGCAAAGAAGTTCTCCTGGTGTAGACACAGCTGATCCTCACAGCCAATTGGCCTGGAGGTCAATTCCTCCCAGTGATACCAACAACAATCAAGACTTAACTACAATAAGGCTGTACACACAGTCCACAAAGGGGTGCACCAAGAGTGTCCACCTCAGGTAACTGGGGAGGCTGAGCCACTGGGCCATATAGGACATCTAGCACACAAAACTACCCTACCAACTCAGGGAAGCAGTGAAAATGTGGAGACAAAGAAACAGATCACAAACGAAACAAATGGAGGAAAGCAAACGACTGGATATAGAGTTCAAAACCACGGTTATAAGGTTTTTCAAGAATATCCTAGAAAAGGCTGATAAATTTAGCGACCCCCGAGGATATGAAAAAGGACCAACTAGAAATTAAACATACACTGACTGAAATAAAAAATATTATACAGAGACCTAACAGCAGACTAGAGGAATGCAAGAATCAAGTCAAAGATTTGAAATACAAAGAAGCAAAAAACACTCAACCGAAAAAGAAAAAAGAATCCAAAAAGTTGAAGATAGAGTAAGGAGTCTTTGGGACAACTTTAAGCATACCAACATCCGAATTATAGGGGTGCCAGAAGAAGAGAGAGAGCAAGATACTGAAAACTTATTCGAAGAAATAATGACAGAAAACTTCCCCACCTGGTGAAAGAAATAGACTTACAAGTACAGGAAGCACACAGAACCCCAAACAAAAGGAATCCAAAGAGGACCACACTAAGACACATCATAATTAAAATGCCAAGAGCAAAAGACAAAGAGAGAATATTAAAAGCAGCAAGAGAAAAACAGTTAATTACCTACAAGGGAGCACCCATATGATTGTCAGCTGATTTCTCAACAGAAACTATGCAGGCCAGATGGGAGTGGCAAGAAATATTCAAAGTGATGAACAGCAAGAACCTACAACCAAGATTACTCTACCCAGCAAAGCTGTCATTCAGAATTGAAGGTCAGATAAAGAGCTTCACAGATAAGAAAAAGCTAAAGGAGTTCATCACCACCAAACCAGTATTATATGAAATGCTGAAAGGTATTCTTTAAAAAGAGGAAGAAGAAGAAAAAGGTAAAGATAAAAATTATGAACAACAAATACATATCTATCAACAAGTGAATCTAAAAATCAAGTGAATTAAAAATCTGATGAACAGAATAAACTGGTGAATATAATAGAATCAGGGGCATAGAAAGGGAGTGGACAATTCTCGGGGGGAAAGGGGTGTGGGGGGTGCGGGAAGAGACTGGACAAAAATCGTACACCTATGGATGAGGACAGTGGGGGGGGGGAGGTAAGGGCAGAGGGTGGGGTGGGAACCAGGTGGAGGGGAGCTATGGGGGGAAAAAAAGAGGAACAATTGTAATAATCTGAACAATAAAGATTTATTAATTAAAAAAAAAGAGAAAACACATGTATATAATCTAATATTACTGTTGGTCAGTTGGCTGGTAGAAAAATAGAGCATCCCAGGTAGTCCAAACACTTGGTACTATAGCAGAAAAGAATGCAAATTCAGAATAGTTCTGCTCTTCTGGCTGCCTAAGTGTAAAGCTTTATTCATTCCTACCTATATTGTCTGGATCTTAAGTAGTTCTTGAGACCTGGCCACTGCCTTCATACATGTGTGTCAGATGCTGGTCTCCCAAGTAAATGTGACAACTAGCTTAGCAGCTAGAGTCCTAACAGTACTTTCAAGGTATCAATAAAAGGCTGACGTGGATTTCAAGGGAATAGGAGATGATGTTGGGTAATATTTGATGGATGTGGCGGTATTTGAAGGGTATCCATTCTGATTGGTTCAGTTTGAATAAAATGTTTTGTAAAATAAAAAAAAAATTTAACAATCAGCATGGCAATGCATATTAATAAAAATTTAAAAATATAAACTACATTTGTTTTTTTTATTTTTTTCAATTACATTTTATATTCTATACTAGTAGCCCTGCACACGAATCCTCCATTAGCTCGCTGCCGCCCTCCAGTAGCTCTCTGCCTGCTGCCCCGCCCTCCTATAGCTCCTCCACCATCAGCCCCCCTCATAGCTTGCTGCCCTGCTCCCTCCTGTAGCTCTCCACTGCTCCCTTGTAGCTCATGGCCCCACCCTCCTGCAGATCCGTGATCCGGTCATTAGCAGCAAGGCATAATGACCATTTGCATATTACATCTTTATTATATAGGATTATTCTGCATTTTTTTTTTTATGTCCTCACTCGAGGATATTTTTCCATTGATTTTCTTTTCTTTTCTTTTTTTTTTTTTTAGAGAGAATGGAAGCGAGAGGGAAAGACAGAGAAATATCCATGTGAGAGAAACACATTGATTGGTTGCCTCCTACAAGAGCCCCAAGCAGGACTTGGACCAGGGAGGAGCCTGTAACCAAGGTACGTGCCCTTGACCAGAATCTAACCCGGGACCCTTCAATCCATAGGCCCATACTCTATCCACTGAGCCAAACTGGCTAGGGCTGTTTTTATTTTTATTTAAAACTCTGAATTGTAACTTAAAACACACATACATATATTTGCATAACACATAAATGTACACTTTAATGAATAATTGTAAAACAAACATTTGAGTAACTATCATCCAGGTCTAGAGATTGAACACTGTTCTCACCCCACCCTCCAGTATCCCCTGCCACCCACACCTGCCCCCTAAAGTTAATTTTATTGAGACCTTTATAATAATCACTTCTTTACTTTCTGTAGTTTTACCTCTATGTATACATACTGGGAGGGCCACAAGGGAGCTTTCTGGAGTACTGGAAATTTTTATATCTGATATGTGTGATGGCGACATGGTACACAGATAAAAATACATCGAGTTGGCCTGGCTGGCGTGGCTCAGTGGTTGAACGTCGACCTATGAACCAGGAGGTCATGGTTCAATTCCTGTTTGGGGCATGCCAGGGGATGTGGGCTCGATCCCCGGTGTAGGGTGTGCAGTGTTGTGGTGGGACCTGCGAATGAAGATCACCAGGCAGCCAAATTGAAATTTAGGAAGCCTTTATTACGAACTCGAGTCCGGGCCCGCGTCTCCACTGACACATCAGGGAGCAGCGCGAGCCCCGAACACTCGGAGCAAGCAAGTTTTATCCCCAACGCAGGGGGATTTGGCAGAACCTGATTGGTTAAACTTGGGTCAGAAGTCAGTTACATTACTCACAATAATAGAAAATTTTCAGTTGAACAAGCAATTACAAAAGTTACAAAGTATGGGAGAATGTAGTTACAGAAACAAGGGAGGATGCTTATCGTAAGTGGCCTGTTTGATCAGCCTTGCGATTTCCTTTGTTCTAAACTCTAAATTCTAAAGGCTGGGCGCAGCCCGCAGGGTCGCTCCCAGCCACATCCTGCTGGACATAGGATTGGAGATCTATCTTGCGAAAGCAGATTGTACAGAAGCAGAATTGAGCAAAGTTAATAATCTCCAAAAGTTATTTACATTTTCTACTCCTGGAGGTACTGAGTCAGTGGGAATCACTCTCCTGCAGTTCTGGTCCACAGGCACAGAAAAATTACCTTTGTGATGTGGGATGGATTTACTTTAAAACAAAGGGCAGGAGTCATGCCTGGCTGGGGCATGACGAACCACATGCTTCTGAGCGTGGGTCACCTGCCAAACCTTAATACACATTCGGGGTCTCGGTCCTGACTTGGGGTCACTTACGCCAGAACATGCAGGAGGCAGCCAATCAATGATTCTCCCTCATCATTGATGTTTCTATCTCTCTCTCCATCTCCCTTCCTCTCTGAAATCAATAAGAAAAATACATCGAGTTGTACACTTAAGATTTCTGCACTATACTGTACATTATTTGTACTATTATTAAACATATTATATCCACATATAAAAACTAAATAATACATAGTTAAAATTATTACTTTATATAATTTTATAATTTTAAAGAACTTGAGAGAAGAAAAGAGAGTAAGTATATATTTCTAGAGTTTGGTCTTCTCTCTTCCAGTCTTTTCCACTTTAAATTCATCCTCTATTATGCAACAGGATGGATCCAACTGAAGTGCAAATTTGCCCACACCAGTCACCAGCTTAAAACTCATTTCAAATTCCTAAGGCAGCTACAATGCCTTCCACATCCAGCACCCCTGTATCTCTTCAGCATTATTTCCCATAACTTCCTGTCTTACACACCACCCATGCACACACCATTTGCTCACCTCTCTGGCTTTGCTCATGCTGTTTCTTATGCCCAACTACCCTTCCTAGCAACACCTTTCTTCCTTTCCTGTCTTACATGGCTCGGGGTGCCATAACAAAATACCATAGATCAGGTGGCTTAAACAACAAAAATTAATTTTCTCACATCATGGAGGCTGGAAATTTGAGAACAAGGTGTCAGCATTGTCAAGGTCTAGTAAGAACTCTATTCCTGGCTTACAGGCAACTGCCTTAGTGTGTCTTCTTATAAGGGCACTAATCCCATCATTATAGCCCCACCCTCATACCTCTTTAAATTTAATGATTGTACTTCCTTCAACTATTGAATGGCGGGGGTGGGTGGGTAGCAAATCCATCCATAGCACCTCCTTTACTTGGTTAATTCCTACCTCTTGTTTTAATTCACCTCAGGAACCACCTCCTCAGGACTCAGCACACTCTAAGGTGACAAAGGTTGCTTTAACAGGGTCTTCAGCTTACCTTTTTCATTGCACTTGTCTCTTTATTTTGTAATTACGTTTGTAGTCTGTTTCCCTAGTAAACTATGAGTTGTTTTATTCAAGTATGTATTCCCAAACCTTGTACAGTGCCTGGTAAGCAACCAGCGATGTTTTTTGAATGAATGTAAGAAAAAGTATTGCCCTCCTTGATTAAATAAATTCTAGCACCTTCAAGGTTGACATTGGCCCTAAAAATGGGAGGGAAACAGGTGAAAGAACAGGAAATCTCATAGCCCAATCAGAGCGCCTTGCCTTTACTGCAGGATTTGAGAGAGTCTTGGAGACGTTACCTGGTAACCAATATGCAGGAGGAAGGCGGGAAGGGCAGAGAGCGAGCTCCTCGGCGTCCAATCAGGACCCCGCATCCCCGGAGCCCCGCCGCCCTGGACTAAGCAGCTGCCGTAAAGTGGTTCACTCAGCACGACTGTGGGCCCATCTACTGGCCTCTAGGATCCTTTAGCCTCCCAGACGTGGGAAAGGCACGCGCTCCCTCCTTGCTGGAGAGCCCACCCCTTCCGGGGGGCCCTGTCCCCTAGGTGGCCGCGGCGGTGGCTTCCACTGGCCGGCCCGCGCGGGGAGGAGGAGGCGGCCTGGAGGCAGTGGCGAGGTCAGCACGGGCCACCGAAAGCAGGGCCATGGAGCCCAGGGAATCAGGGAAGGTAGGCCTGGAAGGGCCCTAGAGCCGCCCCCTCCCCTCCCATAAATCCCTGATCTGGGCTCCCGCGAGGCGGGAGGTAAGGGCGGAGTCCCTGCCGATGAGCCAGCCTTGCAGGGGAGGACTCGCCTGCTCGCCCGCTGCCTCTTCTGACGCAACTGTCGGCTGCCTCTGGGCGGATTGCGCCGGGATCTGTGGGCACAACCGCTCGGAGCTCCGCGCAGCCTCCAGCGCCCCCTTCTTCTCTGGCCAAACCACCCCTGCCCAGTGGCCGCTCGGTTGACGTTGGGGGTGGGTGACAGTGTAATGATGGAAAAGTGTGTTGTTTTCCCACAGCAGCTTTGGCGTTTCGAAGCGGCCCAGCTTGTTATAAGGTTTTGAGGCTGGATGAGACAGACGCCCGCCAGTGGGAGCCAAGGGGTAGGGATCACCCAGAGGCAGGGTGAGGGCTTGGACCTGACTAGCTCCCTGTTCCCAAGAAAGGGCTGAAAAGAAAAAGAAAGCACCTGGCATATTTCTTGCCGACTTCTGTTTCTAGCTTATATCTACTTACTGGAGAATCTGAGCATTGCTCAAAATCATATTCCATAATATTGCTTCAGGCTTTGGGCAGGAGGCCGTGAGTTGGAAGAAAGGTGGGGAAAAATGCTTGAAGTTAGAGTTAAGAGGGTTTGACAGGATTGCTAGAGCTCCAAGACGATTGTGGGTGATCTTAAAACACGTTTTCTGCTTATTTTTAAGCTTTCTGCAATGAACATGTATTGACTCATAAGAAAAATACTCAATTTATTTTTAAAATATACAATCCAATAGTGACTGATAAGAGTTATCTGTATTGTTTTTCTCAAGATGGTTCTACGTTTGAAGTTAAAATAGTTATTTCATGTGCTTGAAATTTGAGTATAAAGTTACAAGGCAATTTTAAACAAACCTATTAGAACTTGTTATAAATGAAAATGAATGTGTCCCCCTGAGAGTCACCTCTATGGAAAGACTTATACCAAGGGAGCTGTTTCCCAAAATGTTCTTTTTCTTTGGGGGTGGGGAATTATTTTTTGTTGATAATTTCATTTTTTATTTCTTTGACTGGGTGATAAATGTCCATGGTAAAAATTTAAAAGGATAAAGAGAGAAAATTTATCTGACTACTTCCTTTTCTGATTATTTCTTTTATAACTTTGATGGCTGGCATATCTTGGCTCTTTCAAGCAATTTATGATATCTATATATATATTTGATCAATTTTTCTTCTCCATGTCTCACCTCCATTTCCTCAGTTTCTCTCCTGTCCCCCCCCCTTCTATCCCAACCTGTTTTGGTCTCTGTCTGCCATGTTAGAGTTTATCCTTAGAATTCTGGAAGTCCAGTTGTTGGCTAACACTCCACAGTGGAAAAACAAAATTCTACCTGGAAGCTCTGAGCATGTAGTAGTGGGGGAGGGCCTTGTCAGCTTGTCATCTTACTGCCTTTTATAGGGGACTCTGAGTAGGCATTTGTTGGCAAACAGATTTCCCTGAAATTCTTATAATTGTAGCCTCACTGCCTTCGTACCCAGGCCAGAGGTTCTCAGTGCTGCCTGATCCTGAGTCTTTTCAGAAATTGGTGGTATAAATTGAATTGTTTCTCATTTTGCCCACTGCTGGGTGAGGATTTCGTTTTCTTGGATCAGCTAGTTATTGCTCTTTATTTTATTAAAAAATTAAATATTTTTATTGGTTTCAGAGAGAGGGAGAGAGGGAAACATCAATGATGAGAAACATTGATCAGAGGGAAACATCAATGATGAGAAACATTGATCAGCTACCTCTGGCATGCCCCCACTGGGAACCGAACCCGCAAACTGGGCATGTGCCCTGATTGGGAATCAAACCATGACCTCCTGTTCACAGGTGGACACTCACCTACTGAGCAACACCGGCTGGGCAGTTATTGCTCTTTCTTAATCCCCAAATCATTGCTTGCACTCCCTGTCGCCTCTTCTTGGTGGGTCAAAGCTGCTTTATAAGCTAATGGAATGTGGTTCTTAGCTCTAAAGCTTTTCCTGTCTTGATCATCAACTTTGTTCAGACATAATTCTGCATGACTTTCAACTAGTTCTAGGTTCAGGTACATCTTCTTCAGAGAAGCTTACATTGTTAAAGATTTTGCAAAAGAATATGCCCTGAGGCCCTGGTAGCTCAGTTGGTTAGAGCATCATCCCGATATGCTAAGGTTGTGGGTTTGATTCCCAGTCAGGGTACATACAGGGTACATATAAGAATCAATCAATGAATGCATAAATAAGTGGAACAACAAAATTGATATTTCTCTTTCTCTCATCTCTCTCTCTCTCTTCCTCTTCCTCATCTCTCTCAGATCAATCGATAATATTTTAAATAGAATGTGCCCTGAGTTGTTGCTGAGGCTGAGAACTAATGGTTCCCGTGGGAAGCCCTTGAAGAACACACAGGGAAAGGATTATGGAATTCTTGATTCAGCCTTCTTTATGACTCTTGTTTCATTGTATTACCCTTCCTAGAAGACTGAGCCTCACTGACATTGTGACTTGAACCTAGGTGGTGAGACATGGGATATAGTCTTGTATGTTGATTGACAGTGCCCCCTCCTCCAATCTGATACACTCCCAGAGTAGGAGATGACCTTGATGAACACAGGTATGAAAGACTGATCTAAGGATGAAGTTGGTCCTTAGTTGGTGTAATTTTTCCTTTCAGGCTCCTGTGACATTTGATGACATCACGTTGTACTTGCTTCAGGAGAAATGGATGCTGCTGAGTCAGCAACAGAAGGAGATCTGTGGTTCTGACAGGCTGGTGGCACCCCAGGGTATGGGTTCACTTCCCCCCACCTGAGTGAGTCTGTATTGGCATTCCCAAATGCATCCGACTATGACATACTTGAGAATTTTATGGAATCCTACCATTTTTTCTCAGGCATCTTTATACTATTTACTATATATCTGCTCAGTTCCTTTTCTAACTTATCTAACCTTTTCTACCTGGTCATGATCACTTACTACCCTTTCTTTAAGTTGGCCAAGAGAATTTGGAAAAATTGGGCTAGACCATGATGCTTTAGGATATCCCAAGTTGCCAAGTGGGAAGTCCTATCTGTGGTGTGTTGGACTGCAAGGTGAATTCTGTTGCCCACAGGACACAAGGTAGAAAGAATGTCAGACCTGGAGTGTGGAAATCTGTTCTCAGTCCCAGCTCTCCCATATGATACTGGTGTGCCTTTGACCAAGCCCTTTAACCGTTTTCAGCCTTAACTTCCCTTTCATAGGATTGTCATAGAGGTTGAATAAGATAAAACAACTTAAAATGTTGTGCCCATGTGGGTATTTTTCTGTTTTCTGAATGTCCTTTCTCTGCTTCTATGGGTAGACTCTGTGTACCATGGACAGTGGCACATGTATTTCAGGTGTGTGCTGGCATAGGTACTATTTTCTGATTTCAATTTGAGGGCCATCTGTCATGCCTGTCCTTTCTTCTTCTTCTTCTTCTTTTTTTTTTTTAATAAATCTTTATTGTTCAGATTACAGGTGTTCCTCTTTTTGTTTTCCCCCTATAGCTCCCCTCCACCTGATTCCCCACCCCACCCTACCCCATGCCCTTACCCCCCACCACTGTCTTCATCCATAGGAGTAAGATTTTTGTCCAATCTCTTCCTGCACCACTCACACCCGCTTCCCCCAGAGAATTGTCAGTCCACTCCCTTTCTATGTCCCTGATTCTATTATATTCACCAGTCCATTCTGTTCTTCAGGTTTTTTATTTACTTGATTTTTAGATTCACTTGTTGGTAGGTATGTATTTGATGTCATTTTGTTGTTCATATTTTTATCTTTACCTTTTTCTTCTTCTTCCTCTTCTTAAAGAATACCCTTCAGCATTTCATGTAATCTTGGTTTGGTGGCGATGAACTCCTTTAGCTTTTTCTTGTCTGTGAAGCTCTTTATCTGACCTTCAATTCTGAATGATAGCTTTGCTGGGTAGAGTAATCTTGGTTGTAGATTCTTGCTGTTCATCACTTTGAATATTTCTTGCCACTCCCTTCTGGCCTGCATAGTTTCTGCTGAGAAATCAGCTGACAGTCGTATGGGTACTCCCTTGTAGGTAACTAACCGTTTTTCTCTTGCTGCTTTTAAGATTCTCTCTTTGTCTTTTGCCCTTGGCGTTTTAATTATGATGTGTCTTGGTGTGGTCCTCTTTGGATTCCTCTTGTATGGGGTTCTGTGCGCTTCCTGGACTTGTAAGTCTATTTCTTTCACCAGGTGGGGGAAGTTTTCTGTCATTATTTCTTCAAATAAGTTTTCAGTATCTTGCTCTCTCTCTTCTTCTGGCACCCCCATAATTCTGATGTTGGTCCACTTGAAGTTGTCCCAGAGGCTCCTTACACTATCTTCATATTTTTGGATTCTTTTTTCTTTTTTTTTTTCTGGTTGGGTGTTTTTTGTTTCCTCATATTTCAGATCTTTGGTTAGATTCTTGGGGTACATTGATCTACAGTTGAGTTTCTGTATATTCTTTATTTTAGACAGTGTATGCTTCATTTCTGACTGGTCCTTTTCCATTTTTTTTGGCATTCTCATTAAGGTCCTTGAAGGTCTCACTAAGCTCCTCAGAAGTGTCATCAAGTTTCTTGGTGGTTTTTAGAAGATTCTTGAGTAACCTTATAAATGTGGTTCTGAACTCTATGTCGTCCAGTAATTTGCTTTCCTCCGTTTCTTTCATTTGTGACATGTTTCTTTGTCTCCGCATTTTGGCTGCTTCCCTGTGTTGATGGAGTGGCTTTGTGTGGTAGGTGACCTATAGGGGGCAGTAGCTCAGCCTCCCCAATCACCTGATGTGGACGCTCTTGGAACACCCCTTTGTGGGCTGAGTGCAAAGTCTTGGTGTAGTTAAGCCTTAATTGCTGTTGGTACGCTGGGAGGAATTGACCTCCAGGCCAATCGGCTGTGAGGACTCACTGTGTCTATAATGGAAGAACTGCTGTGCTGGAGACACGCTTATGGTGCAGTATTTGTTTCAGTGAGGCTTTGGTGCTCGCTGAGTCTGCCTCTTGAATGTGTCACTTATGGATGTGAGGAGTTGAAATCTGGTGTCTCACACTGACCACTAGGTACACTGGCTTCTGGATCTCCAATGGGGTGCAGGTCAGCTATTGTCTGAGTCCACCCAGCAGGAGCTACAGCGAGAGCTACAGTTTTCTCCTCTTTGCTTGGAGTTTGGAGGTTTTGGAGCTGTCTGACCCAGGCTGCAAGTTTGCTAGGTTAAGCTGCGATAGGGCAGGCCTTTCTTATGCTAAAGCTGCTGCTTGGAGCTTGGGTGGGTTTGTAGGTTGTGTGGAGCGGGGTCTCAGGGCGTCACTAGGCTAGGGTGTGGCAAACAGCGATGGCTGCTAGTTAGCCGGCTCTATGTCTCCCACTGCGTCCCGTGCCCCAGCGCAGTAAACAATTATTCTTGCGCTCAGCTCTGCAAGCAAGCCCCCCTCACTTTCCGACCTGGTGGCAGACAGTCCAGCTTCTCCCCGTAGGAGTTTGGGTCCCCCGCGTCTCCCCAGAAACTGTATTTCAGAGTAATCGGGGGCTTGTCTCCCTTTGGGTTGAAAAAAGCAACGCCTGCCGCCAGCCCGGATCACTCGCCTCCGTACCTCAGCTTTTCAGCGCTTGTGCACATCTCAATGCTCTGTTCTCTTTCCTTCTAGTTGTAGAACTTCCACTCAGCCAGCTTTCCCATGGTTCTGGGTGATAGACGTTTTGTCATTTAGTTGTAGTTTTGAAATTGTTGTGCGAGGCAGCAGTTTAGGTGTTTACCTACGCCACCATCTTGGATTCTCTGTCCTTTCTTCTTTTCATCTTGGTCTGTGTCTAAGAGTTATGAGAATGACATTCTTTGCTCTCTGTGAGTGGGGGGATTGTTGCTGGGTTGGGTCTTCTTTCTGTGCTAAAACACTTGAAAACCACTAATTCTTCTAAATCAGAAGTGGCAGAGTAGTAGCTCATGGGCCAGATTTGGTCTGCAGATTATTTTATTTTATTTTTTTTGCTTTCAACACTTTTGTTTGGCTTCTTAAAAAATACTGTATAAGTTATCAGTATTTAACCATTGGGAGTTTTTACATAAAACTATGGATTTCCGGCTTCTCTTGAAAAATGGGACCATCAGGCAGTGCTGGCCCTACGTCCACATGGTGGCCTCCTCCTGGTCTGGAGTAGAAGCTGTCCTAGTACACGGTTGGCTACAGTTTTCCCAGTTGTGTTATCACTCTGCTCCTTCTCAGCCTTTGAGTTTGAGCCTCTGTTCTGAACCAATAGTTTTCATACCTTGCTGTGCCCCTCATCGCTTTCACTGGTCCCCATTCTTTTAGGGGCCTCATGAATACCTGCATTTCTTTTTTTTAAAATTAATTAATTAATTTTAAAAATAGATCTTTATTCAGATTATTACAATTGTTTCTCCTTTTTCCCCCCATAGCTCCCCTCCACCCGCTTCCCACCCCACCTTCAGCCCTTACCTCCCCCACAACTGTCCTTATCCATAGGTGTTCGATTTTTGTCCAGTCTCTTCCTGCACCCCCCCATACACCTTTCCCCCTGAGAATTATCAGTCCACTCCCTTTCTATGCCCCTGATTCTATTATATTCACCAGTTTATTCTGTTCCTCAGGTTTTTAATTCACTTGAGGATACGTGCATTTCTAAACCATTATGCTAAAACATTGATATTTATATTTGCCTCCTTAACCAATTATCCTACAATGCTGAGAGGATGTCACAGGCAGATCTTTCCTTAGTGTTGTGATATAGATCCAAGATCTCAGTGCTTCTCTGTCTCTTTTCTTGACTCAGGACCAACTATTGCCAACCCAGAGCTGTTCTATAAGTTTGAGCAAGGGTCAGAACCATGGCAAGGCAATGTCCAGGGACAGAGGAGTCTCCTGAGCTACCACCCAGGTGAGTGTGGACCTGCACCGGGGGCAGGGGTCTTAGCTGGAGAGAGGACTCCTGTCTCATCCTCTGTTTCTCCCTGTTCTCTACCAACTTACACATGAATGCTTCCCCCCCCCCCCCACCCCCTCCCCAGCTCCCAACTTCACCATAACTAAAATACACACACCTCTCCTGGCATAAGTTCTATGAAGGAATGACTTGCACTTCTTTACTACTGTATTCCCAGTGCCAAGAACAATGCCCGGCACATAGTAATTGCACAGTAGATAATCATTGAATAATGGATAGATGGATGAATGAATGAACAACCATTTACTAAGTTCTAAGGATTTAGCTATGTTTCCCTCCTTTGATAAACCTGTCCTGACCAGGGATTGGCTTGGCTCAAACAGAGCTGGGCCATGTGGTAACCTGTCACTGTGTAAGAGACTTGAGTTAACCCAGCCCTTCCTGAGGGAAGAAAAGGGGGTGGGAACAAGCTCCTCTATGAATTGAATCACAGAAGTTTGCTCTCCCTCATGATCTCTCTCAGATGGACCATAGGACCCCTAGACTTCTTTTTTTTTTTTTAATCCTCACTTGAGGATATTTTTTCATTGACTTTTAGAGAGAGTGAAAGGGAGGGATGGAGGAGGAGAGAGAGAGAAACATTGATGTGAGAGAGACACATCAATTGGTTGCCTCCTGTATGTGCCCTGACCCAGGCCGGGGATTGAACCTGCAACTGAGGTATATGCCCTTGACCTGGAATTGAACCCCTTGGGCTGACGCTCTAACTATTGAGCAACACTGGTCAGGGCAAGCCCTAGACTTGATACTATTTATAATATTTGTTTTGTTCTTCCATGCTTGACTCTTTTTTTAAAATATATTTTATTGGTTTTTACAGAGAGGAAGGGATAGGGGTAGAGGTCAGAAACATCGATGAGCGAGAAACATTTTGATCAGCTGCCTCCTGCACACCTACTAGGGATGTGCCTGCAACCAAGGTACATGCCCTTGACCGGAATCGAACCTGGGACCCTTGAGTGCACAGGCCAATGCTCTATCCACTGAGCCAAACCGGTTAGGGCCCATGCTTGACTCTTATTTGGAGTTTTGTACTCCTGGATTAGCTACAGGTCGATAGACTGGTCGCTTAAGTTCCTGGCTCTGGGCTGCTGGGGTCGTTCTCTTGCATCTAGAAGGGTTCAGGAATCTGGAGAAGGGGCTGCGAATACATTGAATGAAGAGACTAGACATGAAATATAAATTTGGAAGGCATTTTTGGGAAACCAGAGGAAGCTTAGTTCTAGTGACTAAATTCTTAGAATCTCCTGCACCCAGGGCTTTTTATTCACACATTTTGTTCTCAAGCAAAGCAGATATACATATCAAAGGTAAGGCCTGGTAAACAATAAAGGACCATCAGGTTGGGGGAAACTGCCCTCAGCTGTCTGGCAGCAGGCAATAATAAAGCAAATCTTCAGCCCTGCTGAAACTGTCCATCAACCTTTTAATGGACCTCCTGCATTTATTATGCTAACTACTGTTCCTAGCCTCTAGCACTGGGCATCAGAACTTACAATGATGCATAAAAAAATGTCTCTAGAGGGGTTTGAGTTGTCTAAGCTGCATTTCAACTAAGGAGCGAATAAAGAAACTTGAAGAAGGAAAATCTTAGTGAGGTTATGAGGATTTCCACCTCTTTGAAGGGTTGTGGTGTAACAGAGGAATGGACTTTGTTTCTCTTGAGAGCTGCCTCCCAAGTGGTGGAAGTTGTACAAAGATGGATAGAGCTTAAGGAAACTCTGGGGCCAAAGCTGTCTGCCCAGGAGGTAGGTCGTCCTCTTATCCCAAATGTACTTGAGCAAAGTGCAGATGCCTGTCTGTCAGAGAATACTGTGGAAGGGGACTCAAGCCGAGCATGGAGTTGCAGTACAGGCAAACCTTGCTTTCTTGAACGTCACAGATGCTGCTTTAAAAAAAAAAAATGAACTGAAGGCTTATAGCAGTCCTACATCGAGCAAATCTATCAGCGCCATTTTTCCAGGCTCAAGTGATGATTGGCTTTTTATTTATTTTTATTTTTATTGATTTTAGAGAAGAAGGGAGAGGGAGAGATAGAAATATCAATGATGAGAGAGAATCGTCGATCAGCTGCCTCCTGCATGCCCCACACTGGGGAACAAACCCACAAGCTAGGCATGTGCCCTGACTGGGAATCGAACTGTGATCTCCTGGTTCATAGGTCGATGCTCAACCACTGAGCCAAGCTGGCTGGGCAATGATTGGCTTTTTTTAAGCAATAAAGTATTCTTTAATTAAAGTACATACACTTAAAAAAAATATATATATATTTTATTGATTTTTTTGCAGAGAGGAAGGGAGGAGGATAGAGAGTCAGAAACATTGATGAGAGAGAAACATCAATCATTTGCTTCCTGCACACCTAATGGGGATGTGCCCGCAACCAAGGTACATGCCCTTGACCAGAATCGAACCTGAGACCTTTCAGTCTGCAGGCCGATGCTCTATCCACTGAGCCAAATCAGTTAGGGCTACATATACTTTTTAGACATAATGCTATTGCACACTTAATAGATTACAGTATAGTATAAACATAACTTTTACTAGTATATGTATTGGGAAGTAAAAAAATTTGTGTGACTCACTTTATTGTGATACTTTCTTGTGGTGGTCTGGAACTGAATCCACACTGTGTCTGAGATACAGCTATATTTGGCTTTAAATCTCTTTGTTGACCCTGTGTTCTATTAGTTCATTTTCTTATCTATAAACAAATTTGAAGTCCTGAAGATTGTGCCACTGTCTCAGGTTGCAGAGATCAAATTGCACCGATCTCCTTTTGGTCAGGTGTGTCTATCCTTTAAATTAAAAAACAAACAAACACAAAACAACAAAAAACAGCCTGCTTAAGTCTGCTTAAACCCACTTGATTTCCTCCTGGAGGCAGTAAGGTGGGCCTGGGATCTGGGGGGCTGAAGGAAGAGAATGCGGGGAGAGGCTGTGTCACTTTGGTACGTGTGATCTCCAGTTTTTGTAGTTGATGTATCTGTGATTGGCAGTGGCTCTGACTATAGGACTTCAGGGCAATTCCATTTGTCTCTTTTATCTAAAGGGAAAAACAAGATGGGCTACATGGAAGAAATGGACATGCACGGGCCAGCCAGAGAAGCTGGACCGTACCTTCCCCCTCAGAAGAAAGCCTGTCTTTCCCACTTCAGAGCAGAGAGTGGCACCATCAAGGAAGGCTGTACAGAAAAATGCAAAAAGCCCTTGAAACCCCGGTCCATCCAAAAGTCCTGGTTTGCACAGTTCCCATGGCTGGTCATGAATGAGGAGCAGACGGCTCTCTTTTGTTCCGCTTGCCGAGAACACTCCTCTGCCAGGGAGAGACGGTCCAGACTGATAGAAGGCTATACAGGACCATTCAAGGTGGAGACTCTCAAATATCATGCCAAGAGCAAAGCTCACCTGTTCTGCATTAATACCTTGGCAGCACAGGACCCCATCTGGGCAGCCCATTTCCGGAACATCCGAGATGCCAGCCCGCAGCATCTCTTCCCTGCAGATTATCCCATTCTGCACCCCCCGGTGCCTCTGGGAGCCTATGGTGATGTGGCCCAGCTCCTGCCCAGTTCTCGAGCTGAACTGGAGGAACCTGGGGGGAATGGAGCACTGCCTGCATTGTATGTAGACTGCATTTCCCATTTGAGGCATAAAGAAATCGCAGGTGATGTCTGCAGCTCCTCAAACACTAACGTTGTGTATAATGACTCTGCTGAATCCTGCAGCCAGGTAATCTATATATATAAAAGCCTAAGTGACCATTGCAACTGGATGGATGATTGAACAGGCTGCATGGGGCGACTAGGCCAGAAGTGGGGGCAGTGGGGGGCAACTAGGCCGGCAGGGGTGGGCAGTGAGGGGCGACCAGGTGGGCGGGGGCAGCAGTTGGGGGGACAAGGCCGGTAGGGGGGACAGTTAGGGGCAATCAGGTAGGCAGGCAGGTGAGCAGTTAGGAGCCAGTCCTGGATTGTGAGAGGGATGTTCCGACTGCCGGTTTAGGATTGGGCCTAAACCGGCAGTCGGGCATCCCCCGAGGGGTCCCGGATTAGAGAGGGTGCAAGCTGGGTTGATGGGGGGGACCCCCCCATGCATAAATTTCATGCACTGGGCCTCTAGTATGTTCATAATGGTTGCTATATCTCCAGGGGAGGATTCCATATTGAGAACAACATATATTGCATGATGATGATGAAAAAATTATATTAGCTTACCTGCAACTAATGTTACCATAAGCTAAGATGCTTGTCATGTCTTAGGCCCTGTTTTAAGTACTCTACATATACTCTCATTTATTTTAAGACAACAGCCCTATTTTTTTTTTAATGTATTTCATTGATTTTTTTTTTACAGAGAGGAAGGGAGAGGGATAGAGAGTTAGAAACATTGATGAGAGAGAAACATCGATCAGCTGTCTCCTGCACATCCCCTACTGGGGATGTGCCCGCAACCAAGGTACATGCCCTTGACCAGAATTGAACCTGGGACCCTTCAGTCTGCAGGCCAACGCTCTGTCCACTGAGCCAAACTGGTCAGGAAAACAGCCCTATTATTATCTTCTCCTTTTTGCAGATAACAAAACATTCTAACTTCTGATAGAAGGGAAGCTCCTAGACTCAGAATAGTAATCTTTATCCAGAATCCAAAATAAACACAGAACACAGTGATCCACAACCACAAAACAACTGCAGCATGCTTAAATCATCCAATTAACATCTTTTCAACTTGGACTTGAGAATCATGTAGTACTTTTAAGCACTGCCACATTTCTTCACACACGTTCTTTCGTGTAGTGATTTTAGTGCTGCTCTGAGGCTGCGGGGGGCGGGGGGTGGAGACAGCCTCGTTGGATGCATCGTTGGGAGTGACATGTCCAGAGTCCAAGGGCTCTCATGGTGTTGACCTTCCCCCAGGCCTTGACCGCCAGCACAGTGCTTTCCTTCTACTCCCTGCAGTGCTCATGGGTCCTAGAAGACTCTAATTTTCAGGTTTATTTTGTAATTTTCTAATTCTTTGGAAGATTGGCCTGTGAGAAAACTGTGTTAACTGGAATCTTTGAGTAACTAGATCCTTCCCCGTTTTTCACTGTTCCATAGAAGTAGGATTTTGCCACAAATCTTTTTGAGTACCCCCTCTAGTATCCCAAGGAGAATAGCTCAGATGTTCCTCTTACCTAACATTGGAAGGGCCCAGCTAAAGTTAGTAAGCTCGAATTTTTCCAGAATCCAGAAAAGTGACAAGGCTTATTTCTATTCACATTCATGTTCCTTCTAGTTTTTAGATTGGAAGCTAATAAACAGGCCGGACCTTTTATAATCTGAATTCCTATAGCAGTAAGGCATGTGTAAACCTAGTCGCATCTCTAGTTGATTTTTACAACTTCCTTTCCACCCCAGTGGGAAATTTCAGCTCCTAGGGGCAGAGGTCACCTTAGTAGTCATGGCTGAGTAGAGGGCACCCCTCAGGACTGGAGGAGACAGGGTGCAGTCATGGGACTCTACCACGACCCCTAATCTTCCAGCATGTTCATATTTCCTCTCAGGAGACCCTAGGATCCCACTGAGGCTCATTTGGTTTTTACCCACTAATTCCAGGCCTCATGAATTTGCTTTAATTCGATGGATAAATTAGTTCCTCAGAGTACATCTGCCTCTTGGTGAACTTCTTAGGAAACGCAGGCCTTTGAGAGGCACTCGAAAGTGTCATGCCAATGTCTGATGGAAGAGGCGCACTGAGTGACTGCTGCTCTCTGTTGCAGGAGCTCCTGGTGGTGTTTGAGGAGGTGGCAGTGTATTTCACTCGGGAGGAGTGGGGCGTGCTAGACAAGCAGCAGAAGGAGCTGTACAGAGACGTGATGCAGATGAATTACGAGCTGTTGGCCTCCCTGGGTAAAGATTCATGTAGACCTTTGTTCACCACCATCATTTGACGTGAGAAACCCACAAGGGCACTGTGGCTGTGGTCATCTTCCCATTTCCGCCCTTCCCGTATTCATAGGCAGAGAGTGAGTTTATCTTATGCACCTCAGAACTCACCTTGCTTTGGGATATACTGTACTTTATCCCCTCTTCACCCATCCATCATCCGTTCTCCACCAGACATTTATTGAGTACCTACTATGTGTCTGGCGAACCTGAACTCGTTCTGCTTTCAAGGTCTGAGCAAGGTCTCTGCTTTTGAGAGGCTGGCAGGTTTTTGGGATAAACAGATACTTTAATAAGAAACTATAAAATAACACAAGCTCCATAAAAGAGGTTCAGGACCTAGCCGGTTTGGCTCAGTGGATAGAGCGTTGGCCTGCGGACCGAAGGGCATGCTCAAGGGCACGTACCTCGGTTGCAGGCTTCTCCCTGGCCCGAGCCCTGGTTGGGGCATGTGCAGGAGGCAGCCAATCAATGTGTTTCTCTCACATCAATATTTCTCTCTGTATTTCCCTCTCTCTTCCACTCTCTCTAAAAATCAATGGAAAAATATCCTTGGGTGAGGATTAAAAAAAAAAAGAGGTTCAGGAAAAGTGTCCAGGGCTGCTAAAGAGAGTGATTTAATTTTCCTGGGCAACAGAGGGAGAGATCAGCAAAGTCTTCACCGAGTATGAAATGTTTTAACTGAGTTGAAAACTAGCTGGACAGGGAGGTGGAAGGGCATGTAAACATGACAGAGGGAGGGGAGAGTGTGAGCAAAGGCATGGAGGCAAGAAAGGGCCTCCAAGTGTATTGTGTCCTCCACTTTGTGCCCAGGCTGCCTTATCTTTCCAGGGGCCAGCAAGGGTTAGTGGCCAAGTGGCCCAGGTGTCACTAGACTAGGCACTGGAGAATGATGAAGGTCATAGTGTTTCTTGCCTTCCCAGAACATTATCTCTTTCATCTGCTTCCTGTTCTTTTTCTGTCAAGCACCCAAGGTTCTCATGCATCAAAATAGAAAGACAACTTTTCATGTTATAAAGCTTTTACTTACTTCTTTTTATTTTATTTTCATTAGCACATATAGTAACAGAAGTCTTACAGAACAGGCTGCTGTGCATAACTTAGGAATTCCAGCAGTGAATAAGCTTTAAAAATAATTATTAGTTTATGTTTTGGGTGTACAATGTATATAAATGTAGTTTTGTGACATCAATAGTCAATAGGGGAAAAGGAGATGAAGCTGTAAAGGAGCAACATTTTTGTGTGCTATTGAAGTTAAGCTGGTATAAATTCAAATTAGAATGTTACAACTTTATGATGTTAAATGGAATCCCCATAGTAACCAAAAAGAAAATAGTTATAAAATGTACACAAAAGGAAATGAGAAAGGAATTTAAACATTGCACTACAAAAAGTCAACTAAACACAAAAGAAGACAGTAATCCTGGAAATAAGGGACAAAATAACTATAAGGCATAGAGAAAACAAATAGCAAAATGATAGAAGCAAGTTCTTTCTTATCAGTAATTACTTTCAAAGTAAAAGTAGATCAAATTCTTCAATCAAAAGACAGGGATTGGTAGGATGGATTAAAATGCATATTCCAAGTACACTGAGTGGCCAGATTATTATGATCTCTGAATGCATAATAATCTGGCCACTCAGTGTATATTCTATATAATAAAAGGCTAATATGTAAATTGTCCCCACAACCAGGAGTTCGACCAGCAGGCAGGCCGGCCAACCGCCCATGTCCCCTCCCCATGACCAGGCTGGCCGGACCCCACCCATGCACAAATTCATGCACTGGGCCTCTAAGTGGCCAGATTATTATGCATTCAGAGATCATAATAATATGGCCACTCAGTGTATATGCCATCTATAAGAGATTCACTTTATATCCAAAGACACATAGATTGAAAATTAACTGATGGATAAAGATAATTCCATACAAACAGTAATCAAAAGAAGACAGGCATGGCTCTACTAATACCAGACAATGTAGACTTTAAATAAAAAAAAGTTGTCAAAGACAATAACATATGTTAATAAAAAATTTAACACAGCAAGCAGATAGAACAATTAGAAACTATTATGTGCCTAATGACAGACTATCAAAATATATGAAACAAAACACAGAATTGAAGAAAGAAATAGGAAGTTCTACAGTAATTGTGGAGACTTAGTCCCCGGTCACAATAATGGATGGACTAACCAGACAGATAAATTAGGAAATAGAGGATATAACACAATAAATCAACTAGTCTAACAGATATATACAGAGCACTCTACCCAACAACAGCAAACACATTCTTCTTATGTAGACGTGGAACATTTTCCAGGATAGACCACATATTAGGCCAAGAAGAACAAAGCTAAGGGACTCACATTTCCTGATTTTAGAACTTACCACAAAGCTACAGTACTCAAAGTAGTGTGGTACTGACATAAAGAGAGACATAGACTAAGGGAATAGAATAGAGAACCAAGAAATATAACCTCATGTATATGGTCAGATGATTTTTGACAAGGGTGCCAAGACCATTCAATAGGGAAAGGATAGTCTTTTCAGCAATTGGTCCTGGGAAAAATGGACATCCACATGCAAAAGAATGAAATTCAATCCTTATCTAACACCATA
Source organism: Corynorhinus townsendii (assembly GCA_026230045.1). Taxonomy (NCBI): domain Eukaryota; kingdom Metazoa; phylum Chordata; class Mammalia; order Chiroptera; family Vespertilionidae; genus Corynorhinus; species Corynorhinus townsendii. The sequence continues at coordinate 138,462,440 of JAPDVU010000004.1, forward strand.
TAAACATTAAGTCAAAATGTATCAAAGACCTAAATGTATGACAAAAATTCTCAGAAGAAAACCCAGGACAAATGCTTCATGACATTGTATTTGGCAGTGATTTCTTGGATATGATGCCAAAGCACAAGTGAAAAAAGAAAAAGTAGACAAATCGGACTTCATGAAATTTAGAATTTTTGTGCATTGAAAGATACTATCAACAGAGTAAAATGACAACTCAGAGTGGGAGAAAATATTTGCAAAACATACATCTGATAAGGAATTAATATCCAGAATATATAGATAACTCTTAAAACTCAGCAACAAAAAGCCAAACAACCTGAACAAAAGACTTGAATAGACATTTCTCCAAAGAAGATATACAAATGGCCAATAAGCACATGAAAAATGCTCCATATCACTTATCACTAGGGAAATGCAAATAAAAATTACTGTATTGAGATACCACCTCACACCCATCAGGATAGCTACTAGCCGAAAAATAAAAAACTGCAAGTGTTGGTGAGGATGTGGAGAAATTAGAACACTTGTGCACTGTTGGTGGGAATGTAAAGTGGTACAGTCATTGTGGAAAATAGTAGGGAGTTCCTAAAAAAATTAAAAATAGAATTATCACAGGATACAACAGTTCTACTTCTGGGATTGAAAACAGGTTGTTGAAGATAATATTTGTGCACCAATGTTCATAGCACTGTTACTCACAATAGCTAAAACATGTAAGCAACCTAAGTGTCCGTCAATGGATGAACAGATAAGCATAATGTGGTCTATCCATACAGTGGAATATTATTTTAGCCTTAAAAAGGAAGGAAATTCTGTAGTATGCTGCAATGTGGATGAACCCTAAGGACATTATACTAGTTGAAATAAGATAGTCTCAAAAAGATGGATATTGTTTGATTCCCTTTAGCTGAGGTACTTAGAGTAGTGAAAATCATAGAGACAGAAAGTAGAATGATGGGTACGGGGTTCTTGGTTCGAGGGGAATAGGGATGTTCCTATTTAGTTGGTATAGAGTTTTAGTTTTATGAGATGAAAAGAGTTCTAGAGATGGATGGTGATGATGGTTGTACAACATTATGAATATATTTCATATGGTCAATTTTATGGTTTTTTTTACATATATTTTACCACAGTGAGAAAAAAAGAAAAGAATGCCCTGATAACTAAAGACAAAGAAGGGCTGACAAATGGGACCTAAGATACATGCCAACTAAGTGTAGCTTATGATCCTCGATTAGGTGTTGATCTGGGAAAAATAGACATATAGATAGCTATCCAGGACATTCTGAGACAATTGAAGAAATGTAGTTGTGGACTGTGGATTAGATAGTAGTATTATAACAATGTTTTCTGATTTTGATCTTTATACTTTGGTTATATAAGACATGCTAGATTTCAGTTGCCACACAACAAATTATCACAAAGTTAGTGGCTAAAAACACCCTTTTATTGGCTCACAGTTGTGTAAGTCAGACGTTCACCTGGGCTCAGCTGGGTCCTTCCCTTAGGGTTGCACAAGCTGGCAAAATCCAGCCCCTTGTGATTGTAGGACCGAGGTTCCGGTTTTCTTGCTGGCTGCTGAGCAGGGGTCATTCTCAGCTCCTAAAGGCTACGGTCAGGTCCTCTATCTGTGGCCTCCATCCTCAGCCAACAGCAGTGTGTCAGATCCTCCTAGTACTTTGAAGCTCTTACTTCCCCTGCTTGTAAAGGGCTGATGTGATTGGGGTAGGTCATCCAGATAACCTGTCTTTTGCCAGGTCACGTGCCATAATCATGAGTGTAATATTGTGTTCACAGATTCCACCACACTCCCAGGGGCAGAGATTAGGCAGGGTCAGGGGTCACTGGAGCTCCTGTTAGAATTTTGCCTACCCTGTAAGAGAATGTCTTTTTTCTTGAATAATACACATGGAAGTATTTAGGGATAAAGGGGGTGTAAAAACAATTTCCTCTCAATGGTTCAGAAAAATATTGTATATATATTATATATATAATTTATATATTATACAGATGGTCCCCAATTTACAATAGTTCAACTTAGGACTTTGCAATTTTATGGTGGTGCAAAAGCAATATGCATTTAGTAGAAGCTGTATTTTGAATTTTGATCTTTTCCTGAGTGAGCAATATTCAGTAAGATACTCTCTCATGATGCTGGGTGGCCACATCTTCCAGCCAGCCCCTGATCATGAGGGTAAACAATGGATACCCTAAATACAGTATGCTGTGTAGCCAGTGTTTTCTGGATATTGTGTTCTGAGCACATTTAAAGTAGGCTAGCTAAGCTATGATGCATGAGCATGATAAAACAAATGGGACATAATTAATGATTGGAGTTTCCTGTATTATTGTTGAATTTTTCTGTGAATTTTAAATGATAGCAAAATCTTACAAAAACAATGAGGAAACAAAAGTCCAGTCCTGGTGTAGTAGTCGAAAATTTGGACTTCATTTCAAGCTAATATTTCTTGCCTCTCCTACCTGAACCTGCCTCAGGTCCTGAAGTGAATCTTGCAGTAGGAAGAAAGGAATTCTCCTACCCTCCAGCTTGTTCCAGGATCTCTGCCACTACCTGGGTGGGAACGCTGGTGGATGGGTGGGAGGAGAGGTACAAGAAACGCTTTACCTGGCTCCCATGTAAACAGCCGCGGGCAAAGTCCCTTTAAGTGGCTCAGGTCTCTTCTCTTTTCCTGTGGGGCCCACGTCTGCAGGGACCATGGAAAACACTTATATCCTTTGCTCCAACAAACCCTGGGAAAGTAGGCTCTTCTAGAATGGCCACCACAGAGGAGCCCATCAGCCAGTTTCTGCCGTTAGTCTTTTTCAGGCCTGGATTCATGGGTAGCCCGGTAGCCCCAGGAGATACAGGTCAGGTTGTCATTCCCACTAGGCTTAAGGTCAGGGGAAAGTAGCCCGTCCCACCCCTCCCCATGGTAGTATGTGGAGGAGGCTCACATTGCACCTGACAGCTCTTTCCAGAAACATCTCTAATATCCAACTCCCTGACCTTGTCACTCCAAGTGCTTTGATTCCTTCTTTGAGGCGAGGGCTTGGGTGACGGCTCAGTGTTTTAGCTACCCTCCTTCCCAGTTAGACTTCTGTGTCTAGCTTTGGAATGGGGATAGTTGGCTTCTATTTTGTGGGGGCCTTCAGCCAAAACAGGCAGACAGAATCACACTTGACTATCCTGTTGCATATGTTTATTGCTCTTCCTGATTTATTAATTTTAGATATTATCTATTGATTCCTACTGTGGAAGATAAAGATATGGTCCTCTTACCTCACCCCCGGCCCCCACTTCTCTTCCCTCTATCCTCTTATAACAAGTACAACACATTTTTTGGTTAATTCAGTGTAAACTGTTTATGATTATATATGGTTAACTTCTGATCAAAGTGGCATATTCCCTTTGTTGTAGGATTTTCCCCTGCAATTGAATTTTTCTCTTCTTATTTATTTTTTTGTGTGCTAGTTTTCTGTCCTGTCACCAGTTCTTCTGAAACTCTCCAATGAAATTCCACAACTCCTTTGAAGAGTCTTTTCCCCATGATCAAACTCCAGTGACCTATCAGCTTTACTCTTGGTCTGGAGACTTCTGTCATGGGTCTTCCATTTGCCTCTGCTCTGTCTAAACTATTGATCTTTCAGGCCTGCTGTATAGCTGTGGCCTCACACTGTCCTTTGTCTTTCCTCTATATCCTGGATCTGTCTCTTCTTTCAGTTTAGATCTTTGCTTTGTTAGAGCACATCTTCCAGTAACTGTCTTAAGAAAGTATGGATGGGAGAAACCAAGATGGCAGCATAGGTAAACACCTGAACTTGCGGCCTCGCACAACAATTTCAAAACTACAACTAAAAGACAAAACTGACATCATCCAGAACCACAGGAAGGCTGGCTGAGTGGAAATTTTACAACTAGAAGGGAAGGGAAAAGCACACTGAGCCTCAGAGGAACTGCAGAAGGAAAGTGCAGAGGTATGGAGGCGCGCACGGAGAGGGCTGGCAACTGAGTACACGGCTGGCTTTTTCAACCTGCATGGAGACACAAGCTCCTGACTGCTCTGAACCCCAGACTCATACAGGTGAGACTCTGGGGACCCAGACTCATACGGGGAGAAACTGGACTGTCTGGCAGCGGGCGGAACTTGAGGGCAGCTTTCTCTCAGAGGTGCTTGCAGCGATTACCAAGGGACACTGAGACCAGGGGGCCTCTTAGGGCAGGGCTGACGGGAAGCCATTGCTGTTTGCTCCGCCCTGAGACTCCACCCCAGACAAGCTGTGTGCAGAAGCTTTTGCATATGAATGGCCTGGTCCTTTGAAATCTAAACTTACCTAACAAACTGCAGCTGAGTCAGAGAGACCCAGAACATCCAAAAGAAGGCCCAAGGCCCCACAGCAGCTTGCATTGCTTCACAGCCTCATCTGGGCACCTCCAAAACCCAAAGAAAGAAGAATCTGCAGATCTCTCCATAGCTCCTGCTGGTGGCCTCAGGCAGAGGCTAAATTAGCACCTCCTTGGAGATCCAAGAGCCAGTGTGCCCAGGGGTCAAAGTGGGACCACCCATATTACAACTCCTTAGATCCATATGGGACACACTCAGGGGGCAGACTCAGTGAGCACCAAAGCCCCAGTGGAGCAAGTCTTGCCTCAAAGCCCCACTGGAGCAAGTCTTACTTTCTGTGATGTCTCCAGCACAGAAGTTCTTCTATCCCAGACACAGCTGAGCCTCAGCCAATTGGCCTGGAGGTCAATTCCTCCCAGTGATACCAACAACAATCAAGGCTTAACTACAACAAACTGTGCATACAGCCCACAAGGGGTGCACCAAGAGTGTCCACCTCAGGTAACTGGGGAGGCTGAGCCACTGGGCCCTATAGGACACCTAGCATACAAAGCCACTCTATCAACTCAGGGAAGCAGCCAAAATGCGGAGACAAACAGGTCACAAACGAAAGAAATGGAGGGAAGCAAACTACTGGACATAGAGTTTAAAACCACAGTTATAAGGTTTTTCAAGAATTTTCTAGAAAAGGCCAATAAATTTAGTGAGACCCTTGAGGATATGAAAAAGGACCAATTAGAAATTAAGCATACACTGACTGAAATAAAAGATAATATACAGAGATCCAACAGCAGACTAGAGGATTACAAGAATCAAGTCAAAGATTTGAAATACAAAGAAGCAAAAAACACCCAACCGGAAAAGCAAAAAGAAAAAAGAATCCAAAAATATGAAAATAGTGTAAGGAGCCTCTGGGACAACTTCAAGTGTACCAACATCAGAATTATGGGGGTGCCAGAAGAAGAGAGAGAGCAAGATACTGAAAACTTATTTGAAGAAATAATGACAGAAAACTTCCCCCACCTGGTGAAAGAAATAGACTTACAACTCCAGGAAGCACACAGAACCCCAAACAAAAGGAATCCAAAGAGGACCACACCAAGACACATCATAATTAAAATGCCAAGAGCAAAAGACAAAGAGAGAATATTAAAAGCAGCAAGACAAAAACAGTTAGTTACCTACAAGGTACACCCATACGATTGTCAGCTGATTTCTCAACAGAAACTATGCAGGCCAGATGGGAGTGGCAAGAAATATTCAAAGTGATGAACAGCAAGAACCTACAACCAAGATTACTCTACCCAGCAAAGCTATCATCCAGAATTGAACGTCAGATAAAGAGCTTCACAGATAAGAAAAAGCTAAAGGAGTTCATCACCACCAAACCAGTATTATATGAAATGCTGAAAGGTATTCTTTAAGAAGAGGAGGAAGAAGAAAAAGGTAAAGATAAAAATTATGAACTACAAATACATATCTATCAACAAGTGGATCTAAAAATCAAGTGAATAAAAAATCTGATGAACAGAATAAACTGGTGAATATAATAGAATCAGGGGCATAGAAAGGGAGTGGACTGACAATTCTCGGGGGGAAAGGGGTGTGGGGGGTGCAGGAAGAGACTGGACAAAAATCGTACACCTATGGATGAGGACGGGGGGGGGGGGGAGGTAAGGGCAGAGGGTGGGTGGGAACCGGGTGGAGGGGAGCTATGGTGGGGGAAAAAGGGGAACAATTGTAATAATCTGAACAATAAAGATATATTAAAAAAAAAAAGAAAGTGTGCACAGGAAAAGAAATATTTTAAGACTCTCCATATCAGAAAATGCCCTCACAATTGATAATTTGGGTTGGTATAGAATTCCAGGTTGGAAAAAATTTGCCTCAGCATTTTGAAAGCATTGCTTTTAGGTCTTACAGGTGCTATTGAGGGGTATAAATGCCTTTTTATTCCTAAATCTTTGAACAGAGCCTGTTTTTATATTCTTTTTAAGATCTATTCCAGGGTTCTGAAGTATGGAAACTCACTTTTTCCAGTTTGGGGAAAAATTCTTTTATTATTTCTTCCTACCTATTTTCTCTCTTCCAAAAAATCATAATTGTTAGATATTACACTTTTTTAAGTTAAACCTTTAGTTTTTTTTTTAAATATATTTTATTGATTTTTTACAGAGAGGGAGAGGGATAGAGAGTTAGAAACATCCATCAGCTGCCTCTTGCACACCCCCTACAGGGGATGTGCCAGCAACCAAGGTACATGCCCTTGACTGGAATCGAACCTGGGACCCTTGAGTCCGCAGGCAGATGCTCTATCCATTGAGCCAAACAGGTCAGGGCTAGTTTTGTTATATTTGTCTCTTTTTCTCCCATTTTCTGCTGCTTTTTTGTTCTGCTTCCTTAGAGATTTCCTTGAGTTTGTTTTCTAACAATTCCATTTAATTTTTAAAAATTTCTTCTATCACATTTTAAATATAAGAGCCCTTATTGCTCTTTTCATGGATGACTATCATGTATTTTCTCTGGGATTATTAATTCTACTTTTTTTTTTTTTTAAAGTTCTGTTTGCTCCTTGCATTATCTCTACTTTCTTCCATCCTTTTTCCTACTTGTTTTATGTTAGCAGCTTGTCTTAAATAAATATCATTAGGTTCATACATGTTTAAGAGTAAAGCCTTAAAAAGAAACTGGATGGAAAGCTTTGTGTGCATGGCTGGGGCTCATTAAGGGGTAGGCTTCACTGTAGGGTGACCAGCTGTGAACCTGGATGTCTCACTGAAGTGCCCACAAAAGTCAGTCTGCATAAGTTTTTGGAGGAGGAAGAGGGTGGAGAGGGGCAATTCAGTTTCTTCAAAGAAAACTCTTCCAGTCCCCTGCTTGGAGGGTACAAGCTGAGCCAATGGTCTTGGAGCTGAGGAACACACCTTCCAGAAGCTAGACTGTCTTCATCTCTTGTCTGTATTGCAACCCTTCTTCACCTTTCTTCCACTCTCCGCACTATCCCAGGGTCTGAGCCTTTCTGGTTAAGTTTTCTATAGACTCAATCTTTCTTCTTCTCCTTGGGTGAGGGTGGTGGTGTGTTCTGGTTTCCTGGAATGGGTAAGAGGACCTGGGGTGGAGTTGGTCTCTGTAGACTTTGAGTTGGCCCCATGTCCTCCCATCCCTTTCCCACTACCTTTTACTGCACCTGGGGCCTCCGGGTCCTAAACCTTCCAGGGATTCTAGGCCAAATTCATATCCTTCTCCTTCACCCCCTCTGCCAGCATATTGTGTTCAACTCTGTTATTTTTCTTGCTCTTTTATCTTTCTGTCTTTAAAAGGTGTACTCACATTTCTAGTCCAGTGTTTCTCTTGGGCTTATGCTTGTTTTAAGAAGGATATGTGTCCAACCCACCATACTTTAATATATTATTATATTTTTATTAATAGTAAATATCTGGATACAAAAATGCACATATAGTCAATATACATATATTCAATCATCTAAAAGATGATTAGTGAAAGTAAGCTCCCTGTGACCTCACCTTTTGCTCTTCCCAGTAGCCCCACAGTCATCAGTTGTCTGTATGTCCTTCCAAAGAAAGTTTATATACACATTCACATAGACACATACAGAAGCATGTAAGTGGATAGTAATGGATTTTATTTTAAATCAAGAAAGTGACTTCTTGCCCGGCCGGGTGTAGCTCAGTGGTTGAGCATCGACCCAGGAACTGGGAGGTCACTGGTTCGATTCCTGGTCAGGGCATATGCCCAGGTTGCGGGCTCAATCCCCATTGGGGGGCATGCAGGAGGCAGCCAATCAATGATTCTCTCTCATCATTGATGTTTCTATTCTCTCTCCCTCTCCCTTTCTCTCTGAAATCAATAAAAAAATATATTTTTAAAAAGTGATTTCTTTATATACCCCTGAGGGATATTCACATTTTAAATAAGGGCAGTGCTTAACCCAAAGACATGAACCTCTTCTAGTCAGATTTCAGGTTTCATGGCAGGTGGTGGAATTTTTAAGGGACCTTTCAAGTGCATGGGACAGTAGTTGGTGGCACTCTCCCACTTCTCGGCTGGCTTTCTTTATCATCCTTGTCTTCTCTCTTTCTACTTTATCCCCCATGGTTCTTTCTATTTTCATGCTTTCCACTCTAGATGCATTTGGCTGGTCCGTGGCCCATGGATCTAAGGAAGTTATTTATCCTGGTTAATGGATACACCCTAATCTGGGTACCTCTTAGGTTTTAAGAATAAATTGGCACCCTAGATGAATGTGCATCCATCATACCCCTGGCTGAATAGACTATTAAGAGATAGACCGAGAGGCATTCCTGAATATTTCAGGAACCATAAATAGCTTTAGGTGGGTGACTTGACTTGATGGTCCATAGTAGTGACATCAGTATGACTCTTTGTCCTTGCAACAGGGCCTGTGGCTACCAAACCAGACTTGATATCAAAGCTGGAGCATAGAGCTGCACCCTGGATAAAGGATCCAAAGGGGACAAAGTGGAAAAAAGGTCGTTCTCCAGGTGAGTATTGACCTACTGAGTTCTGGAGGGCATGTCCAGGGGCCCAGGTAGCTATGGCAAGTCACACTGTGTTAGTTCAACCATACTTAACTTGAGTCTGTTGTGCACCAGGCCCTATATTACACTCTGGGTAGACAGAGATGAATACGAAATTAACCCTGCCCTCAGAGTGTAGAATACTGGAAACCAGGACAGTATGGGAATAATAAAGGACTTTGATGAGCAGAAGTGCTAAAGGGACCTGTGGTTGAGCTGATAGGAGGAGGGGGTGGGAGATACTGGTTCTGATAAACGATGTGCCCACAGGCCTGTGAGCCTCTACTCTCTCCCTCCTCCTCTGGTTTTTAGCACTGCTGGCCTATAAGAGTTAGTTTTTTGCATCTCTCTGGCAGTAACTTGTTGGCTAGTAGCTACTGTTTATATTTCTGTGCCTCCCTTCTTTCAAAGGCTCATAAGGACTTATGGATGTTTAACCTCATTTCTTTGTGATGCCTCAGAAGAGGATTAAAGCCACCTGTTTATCCAATAACATCTATGGCCAAGGTGGTTAACTAAACTTATTAGTAGCTGATGTCACATGATCCTGGGTCACTGTGTGGATAGAGAAGGGGAAGCTGGCTAAAGAGCCCACAGGGATTAGCAAACAATTCTTGACTTCCATAGATAATAACGGGGAAGCCAGTAATGCTTTCTAGAAAGGTGGATCACATTCATCCTTTCTGCTTTGCATCAGGGTACTTACTACATTGGGTGTCTTAGCTGATGGGAGACTGCAGAGTTCTGGGCAGCAAAATCAAGCACAGTATGATTTGCTCCCAAGGGAAAAAGAAGATGGTGGCTGCAGGAGAGGCATACACGCAGGTCTCAGCTGTTGAATCTGCGTTGCTTCTAGCTCCTCCTGTGAAGACGGGTGCTTCCTACTACAGATCCAGCCTTTGTGACGTGGAAGCAGATGGGCCTAGGAAAATCAAGAGGACTTACAGACCCCGCTCCATTCAGAGATCGTGGTTTGGGCAGTTCCCATGGTTAGTCATTGACTCAGAAGAGACCAAGCTCTTTTGCTCAACTTGCAAAGATAGACCGAATCTTCACGACAAGTCATCGCGGTTAGTCCAGGGTTACACGGGACCATTTAAAGTGGAGACTTTAAAATACCATGAAGGCAGCAAAGCACACAAGCTCTGCGTCAACACTGTTAAAATCAAGGAGGACACCCCTCAGGCTGCCCTAGTCCCAGAGATCTCAAGTGACCTGATGGCCAACATGGAGCACTTCTTCAATGCAGCCTACTCCATTGCCTACCACTCAAGGCCACTGAATGACTTTGAGAAGATCCTGGAACTCCTCCAAAGCACAGGGACCGTGATTTTGAGCAAGTACCGGAACCGCACTGCATGCACCCAGTTCATCAAATATATCTCTGAGACTCTGAAGAAGGAGATCCTCGAGGACGTCCGGAACTCCCCCTGCATGAGCATGCTGTTGGATAGCTCCACCAACATCTCAGACCAGGCCTGTGTGGGCATTTATATCCGCTACTTTAAGGGGATGGAGGTGAAAGAGTCTTACATCACGTTGGCCCCACTCTATAGTGAGACCGTGGATGGGTACTTCGAGACTATTGTCTCTGTACTGGATGAACTGGACATCCCCTTCCGGAAGCCTGGTTGGGTAGTGGGTCTGGGAACCGATGGCTCAACCATGCTGAGCCACAGAGGAGGTCTTGTGGAAAAGTTCCAGGAGATCGTCCCCCAGCTGCTGCCTGTCCATTGTGTGGCCCACCGGCTGCACCTGGCTGTGGTGGATGCCTGTGGGGGCATTGATCTGGTGAAGAAGTGTGACCGGCACATCCGAACCATCTTCAAGTTTTATCAGTCCTCAAACAAAAGGCTGACAGAGCTGCAGCAAGGTGCTGCCGCACTGGAGCAGGAAATCACCTGCCTCAAGGACTTGAATGCAGTCAAGTGGGTGGCCAGTAGGAGGCGCACACTGAATGTGCTCATCTTGAGCTGGCCTGCCCTGGCTAGGCACCTCCAGAGTGTGGCAGAGGCCGGGGGCCAGATTGGGCACAGGGCCAAAGGCATGCTGAAGCTCATGAAGAACTTCCATTTCATCAAGTTCTGCCACTTCCTGCTGGACTTCCTGAGCATCTATAGGCCAGTGTCTGAGGTGTGCCAGAAAGAAATGGTGTTGATTACGGAGGTGAACTCCACGCTGGGACAGGCCTACGTAGCTCTGGAGACCCTCCGCCACCAGGCAGGGCCCAAAGAGGAAGAGTTCAATGCCAGCTTCAAGGATGGGCAGCTGCATGGCATTTCCTTAGAAAGACTGGAGATGGCAGAGCAGCGTTTCCAGGAAGACAGGGAGAGAGTGATCCTGACAGGGACTGAGTACCTTCAGCAGAGGTTTGACACAGACCGTCCCCCACAACTCAAAAACATGGAGGTGTTTGACACCATGACCTGGCCAAGTGGCATTGAACTGGCCAGTTTTGGGAATGATGATATCCTTGCCCTTGCCAGGTGCTTTGAGCTCTCAATGCCCCCAGGGTACAGCGAGCAAGCCCTCCTGGAGGAGTGGCTGGGCCTGAAAGCCATGGCCAAGAACCTGCCGTTCTCCATGCTGTGTAAGAATGCCCTGACCCAGCACTGCCGCTTCCCCTTGCTGAGCAGGCTGGTGGCAGTGGTGGTCTGTGTGCCCGTCTCCACCTCCTGCTGTGAGCGTGGATTCAGTGCCATGAACCGGATCAGGACCGATGAAAGGACCAAGCTATCCAATGAGGTGATCAACATGCTCATGATGACAGCAGTGAATGGTGTGGCAGTCACCGAGTATGACCCCCAGCCGGCCATCCAGCACTGGTACCTAACCTCCTCGGGCCGACGCTTCAGCCACGTCTACACTTGTGCCCCGGTGCCACCCCATTCCTATGCAAGTAAGTCTGCATGGTAGAGTTCCTGAATGGGGACAACACGAAGGAAGGGAATCTTATCTTCCCAGTCCCATGTGAGCAGGAGCATCTGATTAAATCAGCCATCACAATGGGCTTGGCCTGAGGTATTATTGAACTGCTGTAGTGTGCCCAACCATTTACTAACCAGTGGCTGCTTGGGATATGACCCCTGCCCTCAAGGCGTTTATGATCCAGCTAGAGAAAGAAGAGGCACTCACTTCAAGCACAGATACAGTGCTGAGAGCACGAACTTCCGGCCTGCTAACTAGTGTGTGACTTTGGGCAAGTTAATCATTCTGTGCTTTGGTTTTCATCTGTAAAGTGAATACATGGAAAGTGGCTTAGAACAGTGACCAACAAGTAGTGACGACTATTGGGAATAACTAGATGATTGGACCAGTTGGGGCAGCGACATCACATTCTGGATGGGCTATGCAGAGTTGGAAGGTTGGAGAGGGAGGAGGTCAGTGCAGGTCAGAGGGCTGCGGAGAAGGTGCTGGTGAAGAAGATGGGGATGGTCCAGGCAGGGGGGCAGTCCTGAGGGCACTGCCTACTGGCCTGGAGGCCGGTCCAGGGACAAGGCTTGAGGGGGAAGTTACATTATATGGGAGGCAACTTACTGGAAGCCCAAAGCAAGAAATTGTTTTCTTTGCAGGTGGTCACTGAAAACCAAAGTAAACATGATAGTTACAGAGGTTCCCTAGGCTCTTCATGGTTTATTTAACAGAGAAAGAGCTGTGATTTGTCTCTTGATGGCTCTTCCAGCTGGTCGACCTGCCTATTGCTTCTTCTCTCTCTCTCACTCTCTCTCTGTCTTTCTCTTTGTGTATGTTGATTCTCACCCGAGGATATTTTTCCCATTGATATTTTAGAGAGAGTGGAAGGGAGGCATGAGGATAGAAAGAGAGAGAGAAACATTGATGTGAGAGAGACACATTGATTGGTTCCCTCACATACATACCTGACTGGGGTCCTAGATCAAACTTGCAACCCCTTGACCGGGAATTGAACCCATGACACTTTGGTGCATGGACTGATGCTCTAAGCTCTGAGAAACACCAGCCAGGGCTTCTGCTCTCATTTTTCACCTCTGCATCTGTAGTGGACTATGGGGTTGACAGAGGCTCCGTAGGAAGTAGGGTGGTCCTGACCTGTAGCTGGGTGGAGGGGAGTCCTTCATCCTAGCATTTGTTGTCCGTGTCCAGCCCTGTGGGGGAGGAGACAGAGATGCTACCAGCTGTGCCCTTTTGCAGGTTGTTCTCTTGGGGACTAAGGGATTTGTACATCTGAAGCAAATAGTGAACCCCACCAGATGTCATATGATCAAGCCTTCCCAGACGGGCTTTCTCAGCCTCAGCACTGTTGACATTTGAGGCTAAATAAATCTTTGTGAGGGCCTGTCTTGTGGGTGGTGGGTCTTCAGCAGCATCCTTCGCCTTTACCCATTACGTGCCCACTGGATTCCCGTAGTACCCTCCTGGTTGTAGCAACCAAGTGACTTCAAGGGACAAACAGCTCTTAGGGGAGGTCCTGTGTCCCAGCGTGGGCATAGATCAGCCTGCAGCCCTAGTCATGTCTCCAGTCCGTGCTGCCACAGTTTTTTTCCACTGAATATACCTTAGGGTGCAGTTGGCAGTGGGAAGGGGATCCTCATGTAATGTGTTTTCCCCAATTCTGATGGTGCCTTCTCTTTCTTCCCACTTGAGGGGCAGTGCTCAGGAAGGAGAAGATGGGAGTGCTCCATGTGGAGGAGGCCGTGACCCAGAAGCTGCCCATCCATCCTATGGGAACGGGTGGAGATCCTGAAGACTGCCTCATGGACCCCCACACCAGTCAGGAGGCTCCTGTACTGTCCTGATACAGGCTCTGCAGGAGCAGGAATCCTAGGATTGCCTTGGAGATCCCTACCCTGCCCCTGTGGTTGTGCTGACAGGCTCTGTGCCCTAGGATCTTCCTTTGGTAGGGACTCTTAAGAACAGGAAGTGGGCAGTGACAAGGTAGTTACACCCACATGCCAGAGAGGCAGGGCCATCAGGGGGCGTACAACTTGTTCACCTCTAAATGGAGCAGGGACTCACAGCACTGACATATGCAGAGGCTCTTATCTCAAGTTCATGTTTAAGGTGCTTCAGGAAATAATCCCATTGTGAAAGATTTCACCCCATGTCCTATTGGCAAGAGGATTTTTCTGAAGTGCGAGAGACTACTGGTAGTAGAACTTAAAGGAGCACCCCAGCCCCCTGGAACGTTGGGGAGCATTCCAGTGGGGCTGCCCACAGCCTCAGTGGCCTGGGAAAGACACTGGGTGAGGGGCAGAGGATGACAAGGCTTCCGGTTCAGCTGGCCTGGCTCTGGGATGTCACCTTGGCTCTATGACAGAAGCTGGTACAGCCTGATTTCAAAACGGGAAACTCTCATCAGAGAATCTCTCTACCTCCTCCTAGGACCGTCCTTTAGGGTGAGACAAGCAAAGCCCTTTGCACAGAGTGCTCCAGAGAGCTTCCCCTGCAGCTCCAGGCCAGTCGAGAGAAGCATCTCCCTGGAGCGAGCCAAGCCCATGCATCCCACCCAGTCCCACAGTTGTGGCACTTGAGTTTGACCTGCATCATGCTGGAGTGCCTTCCTAAGGAGCAGAGTCCAAGTGCCTGCTGGTTCCCAGCCTACCACAGGACTGATGAACGACAGCGCATCCACCTACCTGCAAGACAGACCTCAGATTGCAAGAGGGGACTCAGTTGCTTTCAGCCTTTGTCCTTGTCCCCCGTCACCTGTCGCCCATGTCTTTACTGTGGGAAGAGGTGCTCCTAAGACGTGCCATCGGCATGATGGTCTAGTCCATTCTTCCCAACATTGCTCTGGGGATTCAGCCTGAGACACCTTAGGGTGCTTGTGAAATATGCTCCACCCAGACCTTCTTGCTCAGACCACCAGGACTGGGGCTCAGTGCCTGGCTGTAAGGTTCCCCAGGAACTTCGTGTGCCCACTCCAGGCACAGAAGGGCACCCATACTGTGAGGTTCCTTTATGCTCTTGCCCATCTCTCCTTCTACCCCAAAGTGAAACACTTTCCTTCCCGGGCAGCTTCCTTCAATGGGCTCCTCGGCTGCTTCTCTGGCTGGAGATGGTGTGTATGGTCCTGCCTACCTAACCACTGCTGGGGACCAGGGGGCAGGGCTTCTTTGCCACTGCCTTGCTTGTTCAGGCAGGCAGGAAGCAGTGCTCCTTGCTGGCCTAGCTGCCGGTCCCTGCTCTGTGCTGCAAGTCTAGGTGGTCTGACCCTCAGCCAGCAGTCTCCTCACTTACCCCTCCTTAAAAGTGCTGAGAGCCCCTGCAATGCTAGTGTCTGAGAGGTTCACTAGATGGCTGACTCCTGGTTCTCAGGGTTTCTGACTCCCTTCCTGTCACCCCACCCTTAGCACTTAGCCTTTGTGCCAGGAATTCTACTCTCACTTTCTGCCTTGAACCCATGGACATATCTCTTCCTGCCCTGCGGTGCACCACAGGCCCTCGGGGCTGGACCTTTGGTAGTGTGTTACACGGCCAAGAGGGAGCCCACTCACACAAGTTTCTGTATGCAGTTCAGGAATCTTCCCTAGGCCAGGTACTGTGGGGGTGAATTGGTAGGATGGAAGAAGAGAGAGGCCCTCTAAAGTGGGGGTTGTAGTTCCCACCTTATTCATAGGAATCCCAAATTGAGGTGACTTTCCTGCAAAGACTTCCCCCATGGCATCTTCCAGCCTCTAAGAATCATCAGAGCAAGATTTAGTTCTGCAGGCAATGCTGCATGTGGATTCCATGCACTTACTTCCCGATGCAGGTCTAGGTGCTGACGTGGAGGCCAGCTAGGGACACACCCTGCCTTGCCACTTCTGTGCTCCGAGCAAGCTTCCAGTGCCAGCCTAGAAAAAGCTGGAGCCCTCAGAAATGCGGACCCCAGGGCTGAAATGTGGTGAGCGCCTTTAGGCCATTACTGGAGACCTGTTGCCTGACCAGCTCATTTAATTTCAAGAGAGCTGTTGTGTTTCAGTCCCCAGGGTCTGGCTATCCCTGGATTGGAGAGGCTTCCTATTTTTGCCTTACAAGCAATCAAGCTGAAGGGCATTGGGAATAGAAGGAGCAAGTGCTCTGCCTTCTCCCAGGGTCCTGGACAAGCCTCCACCCTCCTCCCCTACCTGTAATCTTCATGGCAACTCCGTGTTCCCATCCTGGCATTCCCCACCCACCCACTGCGCCCCATGACTGACCTGAATAGCCAGCATAATAACTGACAGGTAGGTGAAAGCCAGAGACCAGGTTGTGGGGCGGGGGAGGGACCTCAGCCTTGCCCTGCCCCCCCATCTCCCTGCCCGCGGGATACACTAAAGAGCTTATGACGTACCAGACTATTGCTTCTTTCCCAAGCCCAGGCGTGCTCAGTGTTTAGCAGGACAGTGTGAGTATAAGCCAAGTCCCTCATCCAGGTGTCTGTCAGCCAAGGACTCCGGGGGTGGTGGGGGAAGAGGATGACGGCCCAGGAATGTCTCCTTCAAATATGTGCAAATGAGGTTTATAAAATCACGATTGATTCTCACTGTTTTGCTCTGAATAAAATATATTTCGACACAGACCTCTGCCCTATAAATTCTTTTAGCCAAAACTAGGAAACGAGAAGCTGATCAAAGCTTTCTGCCTGCCCGGAAAGCCCGCCCTTAGCCCATCTACCCTGCCCCTCTCCCCAAAGGATGCGCGCGCGCCTGCGCAGGTTGGCCAGCCCAGTGCGCTCCCCGCGGCGGCCTGGTCCTGCTGCGCATGCTTGGGCGCCCACTAAGCCGCCAGGATCCGGGAGCATCTGCAGCTGACCCAGAACCCCGATCTGGGCGTCCCGCGCCCCGCCATGACGGCTCACTCCTTCGCCCTCCCGGTCATCATCTTCACCACGTTCTGGGGCCTCATCGGCATCGCCGGGCCCTGGTTCGTGCCGAAAGGACCCAACCGCGGGTAAGGGACGCGCGGGCCCAGCCTCCCTGCAGACCCCTCCAGGGGCGAGTGCGCAAGCTGCGGTCCGAGGACCGCGGCTCCCGCTCCTCCTCCTGGGTCTGCGCTTGGCCCCCGTGCAGCCGGGGGAAGGGCAGAGAGGGTCGTCTTTAGGAAGGCGGAGAGCCGACTGTCGCGGGAGATGCTCGAGGGTTACCCCCTCTGGCCAGTCACGCTGTGGCTAGCCACTGTTAGCACCGCACCGGCTGTGACCTTGAGCGAATGTCACCGCTCAAGCCTCCCTTTCTTCATAGGTAAAATGGGGATGATGATGACGGCCTTTTTTTTTTTTAAATCCTTACCCGAGGACATATTTCCATAGACACACACACACACACACACACACACACACACACACACACACGGAGGGAAGGAGGGAGGGAGTGAGGATGTGAGAAACATCGATTGATTGGAGAGAGAGAGAGAGAGAGAGAGAGAGAGAGAGAGAGAGAGAGAGAGAGAGAATGTGAGAAACATCGATTGATTGGCTCCCCTACCGCCCCTATGGGAGACTGAACCCGCAACTTAGGTATGTGCCCTGACGGGAATCCAACCAGCAGCCTTGAGGTGTATGGGAAGACACTCCAACGGTGGAGCCACCTGGTCAGGGCAATGGCTGCCTTTTAAGGTTGCTGTGAGGATCACACGAAATAACCCTTATAAAACTCTTAACAATGCATCACTAGTATTGAATGTTTTGATAGGTATCATTGGCCTGTGGAGGTCCCAGAGCAGATTTCTGTGCCTGTTACCCCATTCGCCAGTTTCTGCTTCATGTTGTTGTCAGTTATAAGGTACTCTCTCCCCTTGATTACACGTTCCTTCATGCTCCAGATGGGCTTCTTGGCCACTGTAGACCCCAGGGCCCAGCACAGGACTGTGCTTGGTAATGTTAAAAGAATGGATCAAGTGCTAATTTCTCTGGTACAGACTTCAAGTGCTTTGGGTCAGAGGTCATAGGGTCTGGTTTGGATTTAGTTTAGCTCTGGCTGGAGTTTTGGACACATGGGTGTTGCCTCTGTTTTTCAAGATCTGCAGGGCTGAGGACCCACATCTTCTTAGTATCTCACCTCTCCTGCTAACCTTGGTGAGTTCTTTCTTCTAACGGAAATCTCCCCTGCTGCATTATAAGCTTCTGTCTCCAGTGGTCTGAGTGGACACAAGGTGGCCACCTCTGTGCTATCATAACCACTCAGTCTGCCTCAGGGATGGTGCACAGTTTCCTTGCTTCTTATCCTGTCTTCTAGTCTTTTTTTTCCCTTCCCCTTGCCCAATGAATTTTGAATTCCAGAGATTCCTCCACAGTGGGTTGCTGCAAATGCAGCTCTGTGAGTGTCTAGTCTCAACATGGTTGCATTAAGATGGAGACATATTAGGTGATAGAGAAAGGAGATGAAGGAATCATAAGGTGACTTTGATATGGTCAAGGTTAGCCTCCCCATGAGGTGACACTTAGCATTTTTATTTTCCATCTGAGAAGAACTCAGCCTCTGGTGTTCAGGTGACATGGGGAAGACCAATGGGAAAGGGGCTGACACCAGGAGCTCCTTCTCTGGCCCTGGCCAGGCCTTCTGAGGGCACTGGATCCATCCCTGGCCCTGACCTGACATCCTCTTCCATTGCAGAGTGATCATCACCATGCTGGTAGCCACTGCTGTCTGCTGTTACCTCTTGTAAGTACCTCTCTCCGCAGCTCAAAATCAGCCAGTGCCTTTCTCCTCCCCTCCCCTCTGTCCCCATAGTGAAAGGCTGGATCTCTAACACATAGGAAAGGAGGTGGTTTGGAATGGCAAAGAGAGCAATAGGCTGGAAGTCATGAACTCTGGTTCTGGGTCTAAATGTGTCACCTGGAGAAGCTTTGTGATGTCCACAGACTGCGGCTTTCTCATGTGTGAAATGAGTGAGTTGGGCCAGCTCAGTGCTTTTCATGCCCAACTTGGCATCAGAATCACTTGGAGAGACTGTGAAATACAGCTCTGAGGGCTGCAGCGAGACCCACTAAATCACAGTGCTCAAGGTCTGCACTCCAGAATCCGAATTTATAATGCACGTCCCTGGGTGGTTGTGATGCAGCCAGTTAGAGCCACCAGATGCAGTCTCCAAACTTGGAAAGGGGGCCCTGGGAACATAGAAGAGCATTCTGAGGCATTTGAGAATCTGGACAGTTCAAGGGAATCAATTTCCTGGTCCTCAACGCCTAGATGGTCTCTTTCTAAAACTCCTATTCATGATAGCCCCTCCCCAACCCCTCCATCCATCTCCAATCCTTTTGTGTTTCCTTGCTTCATGTTTAAATCATCCTGGCTGCCAAACTGAGGAGTAAGTCCACGTTCTGGTGTTAGGGATGCCTGTCTCATTATCAGTCAAGCCCATGTGAGGCCTCTGTGGCTTCCCATCTTCCTGGGTCTCATACACTATTTTTTGGGTTAAGACTGGTGTAGTTGGGTGTTCAGGGTAGGATAGGTAGCATGATAAATGCTGATTCTTTAAAAGGTAACTGATTCTTTTGAAAGTAACTAGGATATTTCTCAGGACTGCCACATTTTTCAGATGCATAGGTTAATACATTTTTAAAAATTTGCATGATTGATTTCAGATTTGGTGCCTGTTACATAGTTAAAACCTGTTTTGTCTAATGAGATCATGAGCTAGTTATTCCTATTAGTCAATTCTAATTTCACTTTATATAATGTTTAATATTTCTACTTCCTATTAACAAAAAAATAAAACTTGTTAAAAAATAATGCTGACTTTCAGAGATTAGTTTAAATACATAAGGCATATGGTTTTCCAGAATTCTCCCTGGACAGAGCATCTCTAAGTCCCTTTCTCTGTGCTGTTTCTTGATCTTTTAGGGCTGGACAGATGTCCTTATCTCTCCCAGGGAGGGCCTGTGGGGGCTGAGGTTTGAAGGCTCAGAGACCAGGACAGAGGATAGTGACTGAGAACGTGGGAGACAGAATATAGGCAGGGTGTGGGGAATCAAATCAGCATATGGGAAGGCAACTTGGGCTGCAGATCAGATGCACATGGACAGAAAGGTGGGGCAACTTAAGCAAATGCCATGCCTAGAAATTATATTTACAGAACATGAACTTGGGTAATGCCAATGATGAGCGGGCAACCATTTCTAACAGTGTCCTGGGCATCAGGCAGGTGACTGGCTGCCATGGGGATTCAGAGGTGGAAGAGCTGGATCCTTCCTACAAAACCAGACCAAGCCCCATTGGTACCAGCATTTGAGGCATGCGAAGTGGTGCACCTCCAGGGTCTTTGGGGCCTGTTTCTGTGGCAAACGACGTCATGATGGTGGGCCTGACACCCTCGACCCCATCTGTGCAGCCTGTGGTTGCTGGAAAGCTCACTGGCCTGAGGGACAGGCCCTGTCCTATCCCCAGCAGGCCTGGGAGTGGGGCATTCTGGTCATCACTTCCTCATGTTGGGGTAGTTCCTTCATCTTGTTCCTAAAAGGGGGTGATTCTGACATGCCTCCCATCAGAACAGCCCTGTCCTGCTCCCAGGTGCAGACTGGAGTGGCCCACACCAGGGATGTATTGGGGCACAGCTGGGAATCACTCCCGATGTGCCCAGGAGGCTGTCTTACCTCTTTCCTTATCCCAGAGTCCAGCCTCAACTCAGAGACCTAATAAATCTACAGAACATCAAATCAAACCTAATCTAAACCAAAATCCACGAACCCCAGACCCAGCCCACCTGCTGGCTGGAGCGTGGGTGGCTCTGTGGGCCCCTCACAGCCCCTGCAGCTGGTGTTTGGGTGGGTCATGTGACCACAAGCCTCGAAGGAGACATACCTGGGAGGTTCCTGCTATGTCCCAGCTCACCCTCAATGTGCTGTCCCTGGCAGCTGGCTCATCGCAATCCTGGCCCAGCTGAACCCTCTGTTTGGGCCACAGCTGAAGAACGAGACCATCTGGTATGTGCGCTTCCTGTGGGAGTGACCGCTGCTGCTCCAGCCCAGGTACTGGGGCTCAGACAGTGGTTAGGGGGCACCTGTCGTGGAGGAAGAGAATAGGCAGGACCGTTTTAAGAGTTTACATTTGGATTCAGATGTTCATTTATCAGACAAAAAAAGTGGTGAGCATCTACTCTCTGCCTGCCTGGCACTGTGCTGGGCACCAGATGGATGGCAAACCACAGTTCTCGAGGTGCTTCCTCAGAGGGCCCAGAGGGCATGGCTGGGGATACAGAACCTGTCCTGAGAGAGGAAGGCCTGGGGCCCAGGAGCGTTGAGGCAATAACTGGATAGAGGAGGTTGAGATAAGCTGAGTGACTGGGGCAGAGGCAGGGAGGGGGTGGTAGAGAGGGGGTCTCCATAGCGAGGAGGTGACCCTTTCATGTGATGTGCTTTTCAGGTACCCCAGCTCTCCCGATGACCTTGGCTCAACTCTCCCTGAAGACCCCTTTGTTCCACCCCCACAGCTGTGTTGTGATCCCTCTGTGTTGAAGTAATAGAAAATCATTCACACCCAAAACACCATAGTAATTTGGGTCCAGATTGAAACTTGTATGTTTAGCATTCTTTATAGTTGTAAAGTCACTTAAGTGGCCTGCTCAGAAAGTTGTACCTTCTCAGAATATCTTGTTCCACTCTCCTCCTGTACCTGCCCCCCACTCTGTGGATAAGCACCCCTCCTTCCCCAGAGGCTAAGAAACAAGGCAGCTTCTGACCTCAGTTTGGACTCCACTCATTCAGCTGCAATGAGGGCAGATTTCAGAGCCCCTCACAGCAGCCTCTAGGTCACCTGAGCTGTGGAGGGTGAAGAGAGACAGGTGTAGGCAAGGTTTGGGCAGCACTGTGGGCTTCGGAGGTCAGGCTGGGATAGTGAGCGATGGAAGAGCATTGGCCCTGACTGGCTGAGCAGGCAGCAGACCAATGAGATCCTGGGACTCCCAGCCCATGCCCTCACTCCCAGGAGAGCTGAGGCTGAGATCTTAGACATTTGCCCTCAGATTCAGAGCCAATCAGGGTCTCCTCTCTGCCACATGGCCTCCCTGGAGGAAGAAGCCAATTTCATATATTTATTGACTATTTATTTGATTGGCCTTCCTCCCACTTAGTGGGCATTGTTTTTGGACCTGTGGTAGGGTGTGAGGTGTCTTACCTGGATTTCTTGGTCTGGGCTTGGCCTGTTGCTCAGAGCTCAGGCTGGGCCTCCCCTTGACATCCTATAGGC
Organism: Corynorhinus townsendii; assembly: GCA_026230045.1. Classification (NCBI taxonomy): domain Eukaryota; kingdom Metazoa; phylum Chordata; class Mammalia; order Chiroptera; family Vespertilionidae; genus Corynorhinus; species Corynorhinus townsendii. Next base: position 138,484,469 of record JAPDVU010000004.1, read on the forward strand.
CCCTTTCAAACTCCCTTCCTGTCCTGACCCCCGTGGCCCTCCTGGAGTGGGGGTATTGTGTGTGGGTTGTACAGAAAACCTGATCTTTATTTAGTGACTCACGAGTGATGGGAAATCACTGGTGGCAGAGTCCTGGCTGAGGCCAAGTTTGCTGGCCAACCTTTCCCTGCCCACCTGATTTCCCTGTCCTCAGAGGGTGGGGGTGAGGTTGGGACAGGAAAGAGGGCTCCAAGTGGCTTGGAGCTGCAGCTCTGGAATGTGGGCACAGAACTACATTTTCCTGAGACCTGAAGGAAAGTGCAGCTGGTCTGGATTCTGCCAGAACCAGACCTGGCAAGAGGAAAAAGTGGAAGATTTGCTCAAGTGGAACTTTGACCACCACTCATCTGTGCCTCTGAATGCAGAGTGAACAGTTCTTGGGCTGTTCAATAAAGTAGGTTCCCAACCTTTCTGGAGTGTAGCCTGCCTCATTTCCAAATACCTGAGGGCCCAAATCTGCCTGCTGTGCACCTGGCCTGGGTGAGAACGTCCTGCATGGGACAGGGAAACAGCAAGCAGAAGGAACTAGCACTTCAAGACCAGTGAGGAGCCAGCACAAGAAATTTACGGTGGGGAGGTGCATAGAGGAGGGACCAGACCGCTGAGGACCTGACCATGGCTGAGGAGCTTGGGTGGACCCAAAGGGCAATGCAAAGCCACAAAGAAAGCCAGGGCGGGTTCTGACCCAATTTGATTTCTGGGATAATCTCTACAGGGTGCATAATGGACAGGAGCCTGGTGATAGGGCCCCAGGTGAGCGGTGGTAAGGACGAGTGGGCAGACTGAAGGTCTACTTAGTAGCTAAGATGACCAGCGTGTTGTCAGTGGGAGAGGAGGAGGCCAGGATGGATCCAGCCTGCTCTGGATGGTGGACTCTGGAGAAGACAAAGGCTGTGAGGTAAGACACACAGATGGCCATCAGGGGCCAGCACCCGAACGCAGGATGGAAGCCTCCAGAGACCAATTTATACCTGGCCACCCAGGGAGCATGATTTTACAGGTTCTGGGGCTTTAGTGACCTGTTAGCAGGGAGCAGGGACAGTTCTCAGGGTGATTCCACAGCCTGGATGAAATTTCCTTCAAGGGTATGTAACAACAACCACAACTGATGCCTACCAGGTGCCAGCCACTGCTTGGGGCAAACAAAGGGCAAAGAGCTAAGGTGCCTTACCAACTTGGTGCTCTGATGCCAGGCTTCCCAACCATCCTCTCTGACCTTTCCCACCTCAACATCCTGATAGATCTGACAAATTCCAATCTGTCCTAGGAACACCCAGCAGCCCAGATTCTCAATGGAGAGGGAAGGTACATACAGATGACTGCATGCCACAGCATCACAGCCCTGAGCAAGCCCCTAAAGCAAGGCCCCGTGTTGAACTGTAGTTGCTTTGAACAGAAATAGAATCATTCATTCATGACAATGAGAATGTGAGGGTGTGTGTATGTGAAATCCCCCGGGGTGGTTATGGTTGCTCCTCAATCACCCGAAAGTGACCTTTGTTTATAATTTTGGTGTTTCCAGGAACAAAGTCCGTTGACAACCACCATCTGAAAAGTGAGGGCTCGTGACCACAGTTTATGCTAACAGCCCACACTGCGTATTAACAAATCTGCATAAGAATCACTCAGAACAAAACAAACCCATAGAATGCTGGACCAGGTCCATTACGACAGAATCTCCAGGGATGGAGCAAGACTCCCAGACTTTTAATAAGTGCTCCTGATGGTTACCAGGCTGGCACAGTTCCAGGGATCAGAGTTTTGGAATCAGGCAGTGGCATTTCTCAGGGTGAAATATGGTCCACCTATACTAGAATTACCTGGACTATTTGAAAATGCAGATTCCTGGGCCCACTCTAGATCCTGCTGGATTAGAGTTGAGACTCAAGTTTCCCAAGGATTCTTATGCTACTGAAACCCTCTAGAAAGGGTTTCCTAGCATTGGGCTGGATAATTCTGTGAATTGTAGGATGCTTAGTGGCACCCTGACCTCTACTCACCAAATACCAATAGAACCCCTCCCCTCTCCCTGCTCCCAGTTGTGACAACCATATAGTTTTCCAGCCATTTAAAAATGCTCCCTGGGGGGCCAGGTTCCCCTCAACATGTGGAGCCACTACCCTAGATTTGACCTCTCAAGTGACTGATAAAAATTTAATCAGTTTATCGACCAAGAGCCGTTGCAAAAGAGGTTGAGAAGCCTTGATGAAAGCTGGTATCCTGAGAGACAGGATGCCCTATGAGCCTTCCCCAACAGGCCTGGAGCTTCTGACTTGGTCCACGCCCTGGGGAGATGGGAGCACCCAAGCTTTAGGAGATTATTAGGTGTCTGAATAGACTAATTCCAGCACCATGTGGTCCAGGGATAAGCTGGAGGCTCATTGGAGGCCGGGTGAGGGAGGGAGCTCTGGCTCCCTGGCCCAGTAGAACCTTGAGCTTACCCTGCAGGCATCTTCCCTAAAAAAGGGTGGTGGGTATGGTTGGGATGGATATTTCCAGAACCCCCACCTCAGCTCCCTAACCTCAGGATCAAGGGACATGATGGCAGCACAGCTTTTCCTCGCTACTGAAAGGGTCAGCCTTTCACCTCCTGACAAAGACCCGGGAGACATTGGGATGGTGGTTTTCTTTACCTGCCCATTCTGTGTCTCCGAAGCAGGGGTGCCGGACCAGATGGATCACTGCAGAGGCTGCAACCTTGATCGGTTGTGATACCAGCTGCAACAGCTGTGCTCTTGGTTCACAGGAATTGATTTGGCAACACATACATGTCTCTTCAGTCTTTCTGCTCAGCCTCCGCAGCTGGAGCTGTTCACCTTGCCTGAGCAGCTCAGCTCAGCTTTAAGGTTGAGAGTGCAGAACTGAGAATTGGGCCCGCCTGGGTTCAAATCCTAGCTCCACTGATTATAGTTGAGTGAAAGTTTCTTAATCTTTCTGAGCTTCAATTTTATTGTCCAGTTGGTATCATAATGCCTATCTCATAGAAGTTGGGAATAGGAGCTGAGAAAATGGATTAAAGTGCCTGGCTTGTCAATAAATGCCAGTTATTAATCACGAAGTCTGTGTCTTCATCTGTATAACAGAGAACACTAACATAATTTGAAATGGTAGTGTTTTCTCAATAAAAACACTAATGCATTGGGTGGAGGGGAGAAGAGGGAATGGGTCCTAGCACAGATATGCTGGTTCTGTGACAGGCAGTTAGACATGAGCAGAGCAAGGATAATGAGCTAGGTACAGAAGGTCAGGATAGAAAGCTCCAGGTGCCTAGCAAAGGACAATTGTAGGGTGGGACCTTGCAGCCAGGGTGACCTTTCCTCCCCTAATAGGTCATGCAGTTTGGACCACCTGACCTTTCCTCCCTAGAGATCATCTAGGCCTCGGCTGTATTTCAGCTCCAGGCCCAGGAAAGCAGCAAAACCAGACAAGGGACACCAAGGATGACCTCAGGACCAGCTGCATTGACCAATGACCCCCTGCCCTGGTGCAGACCAATCAATCAGTGGAGACCCTGACCCCAAAAGGACACACCTGGAAAGCTGCTGAATATTCTATTGAGATCTTCCCCTGGGACCTCCCCTAAAATCTCCACCCTTAAAATTCTTAGGACAGAGGACCCAGCTGTGCTCTCCCTCTGGGAACATGACCTCTTTTTCCCCTACCATTACCCCTACCCCTCTCCTTCCCACAGTGCTCTCACCAACTAAGCTACCTGGCCAGGGCTTATTACATATATTTATATAGACATATATTCTTTCCTTTTTTTTTTTTTTTCCAGAGAGAGGAAGGGAGAGAGAGAGAGAGAGAAACATCCATGTGAGAGAGAAACATCACCCCAAGTGGATGAACCTGAAACCTAGGTATGTGCTGTGACCAGGAATTGAACCTGCTTGACCTTTCAGTACCAGATGATGCTACAACCAACTGGGCCACACCAACCAGGGCATATTCTTTTCTTTTTTAAACACATAAACCATACACTGTTTTCTACCTTGTCTTTCTTTACTTTTCTTTCTTTTTGAACTGGGTGATATGTATTGAAAAATTAATTCATATCAGTACATTAAGTTTCTTTATTTTTATTTATTTATTTTTGTTAATCCTCACTCAAGGATATTTTTCCATTGATTTTTAGAGGGAGTAGAAGGGAGAGGGAGAGATAGAGAGAAAAACATCAATGTGAGACATTGATTGGTTGCCTCTCACACATGCCCCAGACTGGGCCAGGTATGTGCCCTTGGCCAGAATCGAAGCCGGGACCCTTCAGACCAAGGGCTGATGGTATAGCCACTGAGCCAAACCAGTTAGGGCAAAAGTTTCTTTATTTTTAAAAATATATTTATAATATTCTGTCATATGGATTACCAAGATTTAATTAATACACTGGGCTTGTTTTTATATCTCTTATTGCATTCCATTAATCTGGTCTTCAACTCTATTATACCAGTACACAGTGTTTCAACTGTAGTAACTTTACATATCTATATATATAAAAGCCTAATATGCAAAGTGTCCCCTCGGGAGTTTGACCTGGAGACCAGGAGTTTGATTGCTCACTGACCATGATGTGCACTGACCATCAAGGGGCAGTGCGGAATGAGGGAAGGCCCCGCTGGCAGCCAGAAGGCCCCAATAGCCCTGATCGCTGGCCAGGCCTAGGGACCCTACCCATGCATTAATTTAATGCACTGGGTCTCTAGTTTTTATATATTGTACGATTTGTTCCTACCTACCCCTAATCATTACTATTCTTCAAAATTTTCTAAGCTTTTCTTATTTTTCCTTCTGAACCTAGTCTGTTCTAAAAAGCTCTTGTTAAAAATTTTATTGGGATTTAATTAAACTTGTATATTATTTTAGAAAGAACTAATATCTTTATTAGGTCTTCCCAACACTGAATATGATATGCCTTTAAAAAATATATTTTTAAATTTATTTCAGAGCGGAAGAGAGAGAAACATTAATAGTGAGAATCACTGATCCGTTGCATCCTGCACGCCCCCTACTGGGCATCGACCCTGCAATCTGGGCATGTACCCTTGACCAAAATGGAACTGGGGACCCTTCAGCCCACAAGCCTATGCTCTATCCAGTAAGTCAAACCAGCTAGGGCTGATATGCCTTTTTATTTGTTCAGGTGTTTTGTTTGTTTTTGTAGCATTAATGATGTTTAAACTTTCTTGTGGTGTGTGTGTTTTTTTTATGTTGCTATTGTACATTTCTTTTTCCCATAATGTTTAATATTTTTTATTGCTAGTAAAATGTAATCTTCCCTTCCTTTCTATTTCTAAATGGTTGTTTGCATATGTGGAAGATTTTGATTTCTATATAATAATATTAAACCCAGATACCTTACTGAATTCTCTTATTCCCCCCCTCCCCCCCCAGTGTCTCCTAGTCTTGCAATTAAATCATCCCTGGTTCTAGAGTGCCTCTGGATTAACACTGCGGAGACCAGCTCTGCGTCTATTATATATGTATCAATACAACTTTAAAATAATTTGTGGCTCCTGCCGTCTCCTACTTAACACGCTGTGCGACTAAATCTGTGTCCTTATCTGTATAACAGAGAAATCAATACCTCCATCTCTGAGGCATTAGAGAGAATCAAATAAGATTTAAGATAACTTTGATAAAGTGTAAAGATGAATACTTTTGTTGCAGGGGTCCTAGTTTTAGTTCAAGTTGAAGAATTGGACATGGAGTCGATTTGCTTGAGACCAGAGGAGAGCTGTAGGGAGAAAGAACAAACCTCCCAACCCTGGGTGGACTGCCCTGAGACCCACGGTGCCCTAGCCTCAGCCCCTGAATTTGTCTGACTCCGCAGGTGGAAAGAAGCTTAGCGTGGCCCGTGAGACAAGAGTTGGGCACTTTGGTGCCCAGGTGGGACCAACGTGGGAGAGAGCGGCACGCTCTGCTCAGCCCAGCGGACGCGGCCCCTTTGGCCCCTGGACGGTTCCCCTGGAGTGGGGAGGTGCCAGACGAGCTTCCAGCCTTCAGGGCGTCACCGCTCAGCGGGAATTTGTCTCCGGAGACACTCTGGGTGGGTTGGCTGAAATGCTGGGTGAGCCCTCAAGCTAGGAAGAAACCCCACGTGTGGATCACTTCTGCTTGCAGGTGCACAGAGCCAGGTCGCACTCGGGCAGACTCCCGCGGCGCAGTGGAAGGGGCCGTGGGGGTCGGTTAATGGAGGAGGAAGACTAGGTCACCATCAGCCAGGAAAGCCGTGATTGTGTTCTTCAAGGACACAACAATAACTAGCAGAGGTAAACGGGTAGGGAGGAATCTGGGTAAAAGTGAGAGCAGGGCGTGACTTCCGACGAGGAGGCGGTGCACCCCTTTCGCTTCCGGCCGCGGTCGCCCACGCCTGCGCACTAGGTGCTGGCCGACGGCAGGGAAAATGTACCAAGCGCAGGCGGGGAAGGGCACGGGCTGTCGCTCCCGGAAGTAGCCCCTTGCGCGTCCCGGAAGTCTAAGTCCCCTCAGGCTCTGCCGGCCCCTTCCGCTGGCTTCTGCTGCAGCCTAGGTGGTGGGCGAGGGTGGCGGCTGCTCACTACTGGCCGCAAAAGCGCCGTGGGCTGCCGTGGGCTGCCGTGGGAGCTGCGCCCGGCCTCACAGCTTCACCAGCCTGGTCTTTGCGGGCGGCTGGCCAAATCCCGAACCCCTGGCCTTAGGTAAGCCGAGGTTAGATAGTTGTGGTCCCCCCTCAACCAAGTGGACGCTGAGGCAGGGGGTGGGGCGGAGGCAGCTTGCCCCCGCTCCTAGGCCGGCCTGGGCCTCTCCTGCCCGGTGCCTAAAACACGCCAGGTGAGGCCAGAATGTACTGCACAGCGGACCGTGTCTGTCATTCACCCTGTTGTATACGTTTACTCAGTCCTTAACAAGCCTGTGAGGTGGGTGGTATTGTAGTCGAGGAAACCAAAGCACGCTAGCGCACGGCCACAGCTGGTGGGTATAGCAGGGATAAACCCGCGTAAACTGGCTCTGCACTATACACTCTCAGTCCGTTATGGAAAGAAAGCAGCCTCGCAGAGGAGAGCAAAGGAGTGTACTTTCTGCTGGTGTGTAGTTTAAAACGGATAATGTGAAATCTAATGATGCATGACTATTATTTTGCCATCTTTCTTAGGATTTGCATGTGTTACAGTAACCAAAAACTAAAAGGGCTTGTTCTACTCTCCCACACGTTCCTCCCGTCCTTCTCTTCACCACCTGTCTAGGTGGGTGGGTGGGGGATGAGAAGCTAAGAACTTGAGGGCCCAGTAAGTGCTTTGAAACCTCCTAGGGTCTGGGGGACCACCTGCCTCTCCCCCAGTTGAAGGAGCTGAGAGAAGAGGTGGCCAGTGGGACTGGGCAGAGTGAATACTCAGAAAGGTCCAGCATATTTACCAAAGGTGGGCTGAGGTCTGCACAAGGCCCTGGAACGCAGCAGGCACAAGAGAAATGGAAAAGTGGCCCCTTTCCTTCTGGCCGTGCACTGGGAAAAGGCCTGGTTAGGGTGATCAGAAGAGTCTGACCCATGGAGCCAGAACATACATAGGAAAGTGCTGAGGCCCCACCACCACCACCAATCCCAGCTCAACCAGCAGGTTGCTGCCTCTAGGAGTCCCTGGCTCCTTGGAAATCTAGGCTTCTCTGTATATAAACTGCTTCAGTTCTTTCTACACACACTGAAGGACTTAACAGCCAACAACCATCCTTCTTTTGCTCTTATCAGAAGTAGATTCTTTCCCGCCTCCAGGGATAAACCCGCCCACCACTGATGCTGTGGATCCCTTCCCTGGGGAAGCTCCTGCCTTTGTTCTCTGTCTCCTGAATGTCCATCTTACCCCTCTTCCTACTGCATGTTTCTCTACTTCAAGCATGTCAAACTCAAAGGCTAACCTGGACCAAATAAACAAGGTTTAAGTTTATGTGGGCCACAAAAAAAAACAAACAACTTCAATTTTCATAGACATGTAGGTTTATTTCGATAGAGACATGCTGAATACAAAGGGCTGAAATAAATGAGTAATCATTAACATAAAATAATAGAACATTTTAGTAAAGGTTAATATTTTTTCTTTAACATTAACTTATCAGACACTGAATAATGGCACAAATTAATAAACGTAATGCAAATAAACCTATTTTTATTGTTCTCCAAAAGCAAAATATTTCCTGTTGTGCACAACAAACAAATCAGTCCAAGACTAATGACGTGGCAATCGGCTGCTAAAATATTCACTGTTAGTATTACTGGAGAGAAATGGTGCGCCTGTGTGTAAGGTGCGTAAGGGAAATGAATGCAATATGATTATAGTAATCAGTCATTAGTGAACATTGTAATTCATTATTAATAACTAGAGGCCCAGTGCACAAATTCGTGCACAGGTGGGGTCCCTCGGCCTGGCCGGTGATCGGGCCGATGGGGGCCATCTTGCTCAGTCCCTATTGGGCCTGTTGACTGGGGAGGGACCGTGGGAGGTTGGCCAGCTGGGGAGGGACTGTGGGAGGGCTCCAGGGCATGTCTGGCCTGTCTTGCCCAATCCCAATCGGCCGGACCCCAGCAGCTAGCTAACCTACTGGTTGGAGTGTCTGCTCCCTGCTGGTCGGTGCACATCATAGCGACTGATCGAGCGGTCGACTGAATAGTCAAGTGGTCATTTGGACACTTAGCATATTAGGCTTTTATATATATATAGATTATGTATAATGGGATATTGTAAAAATTAAGTTATGAAATTTTTATTAAAAAATTTCTTACATACTGTTATATTGGCTGGGCTGCAAAAATATTCATTGTGGACTGCAAGTTTGACATGCTTGCTCTACTTAGAGACACAGCCAAGCCTTTGCCCTCCCATCCCAAAGCATAACCCTCCCTTCCCACCACTCCTGGCATTGCAAGTACCTGCCTCTTCCACTTATTGCACAACCCTGGGCTCCACCTTCTTCATCCACTGACCTTTGACCCTATCTGCCTTTCTGGAAAACCTCCTGGCTTCCCTAACATCAAAACTGCATGTTTTTTTCTGTCTCCCTCCTTTGCCTGTCAGTCATCTTTGAAGTCTGCTCATTCTCCACCCTCCCCACAGTGTCAGCATTGCCTGGGCAACCACTCTCCACTCTCCCTCTGGCATTTTCCCTCAGCTTCTAAGGAGACTTTTACCTGGATCCATATCTTTGGCTTAGACCTGTCTTCTGACCCATGTATCTGTCACATCTGTTCCTGAAGATTTGTTACAGAAGAACCTTAAAATCAGTATCTCTAAAACCGAACTATATATTAATCATAAGGGAATCACTTTGTATCTCTTCCTTGTTCTCCATCTCAACTCAAGCATAATATGCCTCCTGAATAGCTCTTCAAACTGTCCCCTCCCCTCCCTCTGCCATTACCTGCTCCAGCCCTTCTTACTCCTGCTTCCCAGTGCCGAGCTTGCCAGTGTGGCCCTGCTGCAGTGCCCTTTCGGCTGCTCCCAAGAGTCTCCATCTTGTAGTTGTCCTCAAATGTGCGTTTGTCATCTGTTGTGAGAAATGTCACAGTAACTTCTTACTAATAAAATGCTGAATATTTTATATTCATTGAGTTTCAGCGTTGGCTCTTTACAGTGTCAGCCTCACTATCATCTGATGTGCTTCAGTGGAAGAGAAGGGTGATTGTGTGGCAGTGACTGCACAAGATCCTTGATCTACCCAGGAGATAAGGATCCTGAAGCAGCAGCCTAAAGTATGCGACTCCTTACAAGACAGAATTTGAATTCCACTATCACAGACTAGATTTACCTCAAGGTGAGCCCGAAGCCTGGCCTCCACAGCACCTCCCACCACTTGCCTTGCTTCAGTGCCATGAGCCCATTTCCAGGGTGTCTTCTTGTCATGAGCTCCGAGTGTCAGTCAGGAAGTTACTCTCCTGCATTCGAATCTTTAGGGTACAGTGCTGACTCATAGTAGACACAGTGGAACCTTGGTGCTCCCACCTAATTTGTTCTGGAAGGCTGTTAGAGAAGCGATTTTTTTCCATTATAAATAATGTAAATTGAATTAATCCGTTCCAGACCCCCAAAATGATTCCCCATTTTAACCTTTCTTATATACAGTACATGCCTAATGTATTGTTTAATCTGTAAATAAACACTTCTTAAATTTATTGAACTACTCCCTACTAGCTTTAAATAAATTTTTCATACATCACTGCCTCTGAAATGCTATCACCAGCTAATGCTTTTCATTTATCCAATCAACAAGTTTTTCTGCCTTTTCAATTGTCTGTGATTGTTGTTTTGTGAGCACTTCCACCCTTAGCAACTTTAGCACTTTTAAAAATATTTTTTTAAATTTATTTCAGAGAGAGGGAGTGAGAAGCATCAATGATGAGAGAGAATCATCCATCAACTCCCTCCTGCACACGTCCTACTGGGGATCAAGCCTGCAACCCAGGCATATGCCCTGACCTCCTGGTTTATGGGTCTATGCTTAACCACTGAGCCACACCGGGCCAGGCACAGCATTAGCACTCTTGATGGCCTCTCTCTGTTTTTAAAATTGTGCTAATCCTCAATTTCACCAGCAACAAAAGCATTCTCTACTTCGTTGCCTAAGAGATGCTTTTTGTCATGCTCATGTATCAGTATAAAAGGGTTGTCCGGTCAAAAACACATTTTGATTGACAACTAAAACATTTTTTTCTATGCACAACTTGGTTGAGAACCGAACTGTTTGAGATGGGAGACATTCGAGAAACAAGGTTTGATTATATTTGATGAATTTTTGTAATTTATCTGTAGAATACAGATAAATTGAGGGGACAAGGCTAATAGAGGAACAAAATGGGATTGGTGTGACCCAGGCTGTGGCCCTAACACACAGGGTCTTTCCTTTTCTCTACCATCATCAGGGAGAGCAGGGCACATGCAGGCCTGGTTTCAGTATCTGGTTCTGTGTTCCCAGTAGTAAGGAAGCCTGCAGATTGCTTATGGAGGTCCAGTGCCAGCTCTAGTCTTCTGCTCTACCACTGATCATCACGTTACCACTCTGGGTTTCTGTTTCTTCAGTCATAAAATAAGAACTGAGATAAGTCCCCTCCAGTTCTGACATCCTAGAGCACTTTTTCTGGGACCAGGATAGTGTCTTGCATCTCATTCGCACCTTTATTCAGCCCCTCCACAGTGTCAACTTCCAGGGGCATTCAGACATGTGATGTGGTGGTGACAGTTCTTGCGTGATGGGCATGAGGTCATTGCCTCTTACTTCTTCTGAGCCTCTTCCAGCTGGAAGGAGCCTCTCAGTATGGCATTGCCCACACTCCTCCCTGGGCAGAGTCTCACATGAGCCTCTTCAGTGGGCTTGTCACCTGCAGAGGCAATCCTGCCATCCCTGGTGATCCTTAATGGTTAATGTCACTCAGAGTTAGAATGTACTGGTTTTAAATCTTGTTTAGCCAGCATTTCATTCTGCTCTGAAGAGAGGAAGACTATTTCCTTCCTGAAGTTTGTGGCGGGATTCTTAAACCATCTTTCTCTGAATCTTCTCTCTCCTGAGGAAACACATCCTACCTCAGTAGGCCCTTTCATCTCTCCACATATTTTTCGTCTGACTTCTTCAAGTCTCTTTCCTTTTGAAAGCTCTGGATTTGACCTAATATCCAGGAAAATGAATGAGGGGGAAGGAGTTAAGGATTATGCCTAGGTTTGGGATCTGAGCATTTGGGTGAACAGATGTCTGTTTGAGTTGGCTGTAGAAAGAGCAGGTGAGCCAGAGAGAGGCTGGACAGTAGCTGGTGTATAAATGCAGTCCCAGTTGGGGAGAAGGTGTAGAATGAGAGAAAGTAATCTCTCAAGAAACATCACTAAGGGATAGACAGAGGGAAAAGGACCAGACTGAGATTGAAGAGGAGGTACAGATGAGAGGAAAACCAAGAAAATATGTCCCAGGACTATAAGGAAACAGTCTTCCAAATGGAGACCATGAGCAGGTGCTTCAGTTGTTACGGAAAACTCCATTGGGGTCACTGGAGGCCTTGGTTAAGAGTAGTGACTATTAACAGTGGGGGCCAGAGACAGAGATGAGAAGGTTTGAAGACTAATGGAAGGTGACAAACTATAACCATCCCTTCAAGAGTGTCTCTGTGACAGAGAAAGGAGAATGAGAGAACACTAGGGGGCCAGAGTCACTGTCATTAGGAGGTACCCCATCCTGTGTTCTCTGCTGGAGGCTGACTTTTAGAGAAGGAATGTCAAAGGCTCTGTGCCAGGCCTCTGGCCTAGGAAGTCTCAGGCTGCATCACTCCTGAATGAGCTATGTTACATATTTTTGGTGCCCCGCGGTGTGCCAGGTACAGCCAAGTGCTCAGGATGCAGAGGCTGGTAGGCTCTGTGCTTACAGTGTCTGGTGCATGCATCTCTTATAGGGAAACCCGCCTGACTCCTTGGCAGGGTCAGTCTCCTCCCTGAGGTCTCCTAGCCTTGCGCCTGCCTCTTCATACCTACACCGCCGCTCTGATTCTATCTGTTGTGAGTGAATCTTATTCAGGTCTGCCACTACATAGGCATGTAGTGGCCTTGCCTGCTGTATATTGTGTCCACCACACAGGAGAATTGCCAAGTGCACACTAGGTTCTCAATAAACATTGAGAGAAAGAAGAGAAACACCAGTTAGTTTGGCAAAGAAGATGGACACAGAAACCACTAAGGTGCAGAGGACTGTGGGGATTTGAGCTGAGAACTGCTCCATTGGGTCTGGGGAGTGAATGGCATCCTTCTCTAAGGAGGTTGAGGTCTTGAGAGTTTTGTCTTGGGGCTGATTTCATATTATTTCTCTACATCTTTTGTCCTCTGCTGTCTTCTCTCCCCTCAGGGCTTCACCTTCCCCCTCAGTATTCTCCAAAGTTGAGTAGGGCAGCTGAGAGCCATTCTCTTCATCTTGCTTTGCAGACTGGGCCCATCTTCTTGTTTCCCCAAGTTCCCAAACATGTTGGAAGTGGAAAAAATTAAAAAGCCCCTAGGAGACATGCACCCTCAGGATCTGTCTCCCCCATGACCAGACCCCAGAGTCCAGCTGCCACAATAACTTCCCCTGGCTCTGAGTTCAACACCAGAGCTACCAACACCTCTTGTGGACTTGGCTGGGGTGCCAGGGGGGACCTGCCAGATACTGGGGTCAAAACCTCAGCCCTGGTCTGTCCCTTGGAGTAGACATAGAGTAGAAGGCTAACAGTGGCTGCAGAAAGATCAGACTCTCTGGCTCCCAAAAGGGGAGTGAGAGGAATCTTCCCCTGCAAAGGAAGAAGACCCCACTCCCTCCCCAGTGGCTCTTCCATCCCCTCATCTGACCAAGTTTCCCTGGAGGAGCAGGAGGAAGGTACCTTGGGCCAATGCATCTGCAGCAGGAAGAGAAGAGCCTGCATACTGTGGAAGCCTGATTTTCACTCAACTAGTGCGAAGAGCCAGGCCAGCCTGGGGCAGAATAGGCCAAAGGGAGATTGTGAACTCTGTGTTGTGAAATCTGGACTTGGGCAGGAGTCCTCTGTGCAGCCTGAGGAGGTGTCCAAACAGAAGGCACGTGAATGGAGAGAGGTGGGGCAACTGGCAGGAAAGAAGTCAAAAGCCCCACGGCTCAGCTCTAACCCAGCCCCTTCTACCCCAGTGCTGGTCCAGGCAACCAGTCTGGATAGGTCAGAGGTGGGCCAGCCTAGTGAGAATGAGGAGGTGAGGCAAGCTGACATCCTCATAGCCTGTCTGGACAGAGAGATACGATGCTTCAAGAAGTGGAAGAAGAGGCATTTGCTTCCTAGTGGGGAGGTCATCTTGCTGAGCCTCCAGCAGTCACCCTGTTTGAAGAAGCTGGTCAGAACTATGAAAGAGAGCAAGGGCTGGGTTTCTCAAGGCCATTCCCCAGACACTCAAGACACCCGTGTTGGATGTCAGCCGGTTCTTTCCCATTGACTGTAAGAACACCTGCCAAGTCACCTGTTTTCTGTGTCATGCCAGCATTATACAATGCAAAATTAAGGGGCAGTCCAAAACCTCAGGCCTGGTCTGTCCCCTGGTGAAAAAGAATGGGCTGGGGAGGGAAAGAAGGCCAATTGCAGCCAGTCCAAGGAGAAAGGGGGCGAGGGTTGTGGAGAAGCAGATGGGCCTACGTGCAAGTGCTACCAGCCTTGTTCATGAGGGTCTCCCATCATCAGGACATTACTTATCCTCAGAAAACAATGACAAGCAGCTGGCCCCAGGGAGGCATGAGCAGCTTTTACTGGCTCCATCACCCCTGCCTTCTCCCATCAAAGATGAATCTGCTGCTCCCCCAGTGGCAGTCTGAGTGGACCAAGGTGGCATACATGCTCCCAAATCCTCCCGTTCCCAGGCCTTGCACCAGAGCATTACTGAGTTACTCTGCAGCTTGACATTGCCTCTCCATTTTTTCTTCCCTGCCCTTCAAAAGGTTTATGACTCAGGTCGACCCTTGCTACTACCTGCCATCTGCAGCCTTCTTCTCTGATAAAGCCTCACCTCTGTTCCACGATGTGATGGGCGAGCAGGTGCTTTGGGAGATGCAGTGGGCTGAGGGCAGCCGCATCCATCTGACCCTGTCCTTGGCAGCTCAGGAAGTGGTCTTAGAGGACTATGTGGCCATCACTGCCCACTGGGGTGGGGGCGTGATACAGCCCTGTAGCTTTCATGTGATGCCAGGAAGCCCGAGGAGGCAGGCAGTTCTCTGGGTCTGAGGCCTGCCCCTGGAGAGCACAGGAGGACAGGCAGCAGGAACTACGGGAGCAGCTCACCCTGTAGCTGGGCCATGACTCCCTGCAACCAGGCTTCCCAGTATCAAGCGGCTGCCCCAACCTGGAGCAGGCCGTGGTGATAGAGGGCTACACCCACATTCCTTGCTTTGCTCACTGCCTCAACTCTCTGGTGAGAAATTTTCTGTGTCACCATCATAGTGTCCAGATCATCCTGGGCCATCTGCAACAATTTCCAAGGCTCTGCAGAGGCCCGGCAGCCCCATGCAGCTGCAGCAGCAGTGTGGCATCCCAACCCATCAGCCCTTTTGTGAGCTCTCAGACCACTGGGTCTCGGCCTACCACCTGATGGAGTGGCTGGTGGAGCACAAGCGGCCACTGTGAGAGTATGAGGAGAAGCACCAGCTAGGGAAGGCCAGGATGACCCTATCAGCCATGTTTTGGAGCCTGACAGACAGTCTGGTCAGGCTTCTGCGGCCCTTCTAGATGGTGGTCCAGGAGGTGAGCAATCTGCAGGCTTCTTTAACTTGGGTGCTGCTGAAACTGTGCTACCTGCACATCTTCCTGGAGCAGGATCAGAGGCACTTTGAGGAGCAAAGTGGTGGGGAGATGGGTGCAGCCGTCCAGTTGGCCCAGGGCTTGGCCCTGCAGCTCTGTACAGACTGTCAGCTCAGTGAGCTCTTCTACCAAAAGGAATTCATGCTGGCGACTCTACTGGACCCCTGCTTCAAGGGCCAGATTGAGGCCTTCCTGCCTGTGGGGGCCAACATTGACCCTGGGAGCAAGTTCTCATGTACAAGGTGAAGGAGGTTATGGTGTCTGAATACTCCTTGTCTTCCTGACCCTTCCTGCAGAGCCCCAAGATTATGTGGACACCACCTGGAGTGGCAGAATAGCCAAGGGTCCCAGGGCTGAGGGGAAGGGCCAGAAGGAGCCTCTCTGGAGAAGCAGTAGATCTGGGTCTTTGATGCTGGGCCAGAGGGAGAAGAGCTTGCTGGAGCAGCTGGAAAGTGTAGGGCTGCTAGCATCCCAGAGAAACAGAGCTTCGCTCTCCACCGAGAATCAACTGGCCACAGTCATTGTCAAGAAGTACCTGTGTGAGGAGAAACCAAGATGGCAGCATAGGTAAGCACCTAAACTGCTGCCTCGCACAACAATTTCAAAAACTACAACTAAAAGCCCTAACTGGTTTGGCTCAGTGGATAGAGCGTCGGCCTGCAGACTGAAGGGTCCCAGGTTTGATTCCAGTCAAGGGCATGTACCTCGGTTGCGGGCACATCCCCAGTAGGGGGTGTGCAGGAGGCAGCTGATCAATGTTTCTCTCTCATCGATGTTTCTAACTATCCCTCTCCTTTCCTCTCTGTAAATAATCAATAAAATATATTAAAAAAACAAAAACCCTATAACTAAAAGACAGAATGGACATAATCCAGAACCACAGGAAGGCTGGCTGAGTGGAAATTCTACAACTAGAAGGAAAGAGAATAGCTCATGGAGAATCAGAGGAACGGCAAAGAGCTGAGGTATGGAGACGCGCGCAGAGAGGAAGGGCGGCTGAGTGCCTAGCTGACTTTCTTTGGCGGGAGGGGGAAGGAAGCCCCCAACTGCACTGAACCCCAGTTTTGGGCGAAACCCCGTGGACCCAGGCTCATACAGGGGGAGTCTGGACTGTCAGGTAGAGAGAAAGGCATATGGAGACTCGGGGGAGCCGCGGCAGGCAGGGGTCTAGAGGCACGTACACGAGTGCTCCCAGAGAAGACTGTGGAGGTTGCTGCAGGCTTTCCCTAGTGGAAGCGAGTCAGAAGCTCCTGACTGCACTGAACCCCAGTTCCGGGTGAGCCCCTGGGGACCCATGCTCTTATGGGGGGAATCTGGACTGTCAGGCGGAAACTTGGGAGCTGCGAAAGGCAGAGATCTGGAGGCACGCGCGCAAGGGCATGGCTGACGGGAAACCAAGGCTGTCTGCACCGCCCTGAGACTCCACCCCACCCAAGCTGAACACAGAGGCTTTTGCAATTTTGCAAGTCTGATCCTATAAGGCTGTCTCCAGCACCAAACTTCTCGCAGCGTAGACACAGCTGATCCTCACAGCCAACTGGCCTGGAGGTCAATTCCTCCCAGTGATACCAACAACAATCAAGACTTAACTACAACAAGGCAGTACACACAGTCCACAAAGGGGTGCACCAAGAGTGTCCACCTCAGGTTAACTGGGGAGGCCGACCCACTGGGCCATATAGGACACCTATCACAAAAAGCTACCCTACCAACTCAGGGAAGCAGTGAAAATGCGGAGACAAACAGATCACAAACGAAAGAAATGGAGGAAAACAAAAGACTGGATATAGAATTCAAAACCACGGTTATAAGGTTTTTCAAGAATATCCTAGAAAAGGCCGATAAATTTAGCGAGACCCTCGAAGATATGAAAAAGGACCAACTAGAAATTAAACATACACTGACTGAAATAAAAAATATACAGAGACCTAACAGCAGACTAGAGGAATACAAGAATCAAGTCAAAGAATTGAAATACAAAGAAGCAAAAAACACTCAACTGGAAAAGAAAAAAGAACCCAAAAATAGGAAGGTAGTGTAAGGAGCCTCTGGGACATCTTCAAGCATATCAACATCAGAATTATGGGGGTGCCAGAAGAAGAGAGGGAGCAAGATACTGAAAACCTATTTTGAAGAAATAATGACTGAAAACTTCCCCCACCTGGTGAAAGAAATAGACTTACAAGTACAGGAAGCACACAGAACCCAAAACAAAAGGAATCCAAAGAGAACCACACTAGACACATCATAATTAAAATGCCAAGAGCAAAAGACAGAGAATATTAAAAGCAAGAGAAAAACAGTTACCTACAAGGGAGCACCCATACAATTGTCAGCTGATTTCTCAACAGAAACTATGCAGGCCAGAAGGGAGTGGCAAGAAATTTTCAAAGTGATGAATAGCAAGAACCTACAAACAAAATTACCCAGCAAAGCTATCATTCAGAATTGAAGGGCAGATAAAGAGCTTCACAGATAAGAAAAAGCTAAAGGAGTTCATCACCACCAAACCAGTATTATATGAAATGCTGAAAGCTATTCTTTAAGAAGAGGAAGAAGAAAAAAGTAAAGATAAAAATGATGAACAACAAATACATATCTATCAACAAGTGAACCTAAAAATCAAGTGAATTAAAAATCTGATGAAAAGAATAAACTGGTGAATATAATAGAGTCAGGGGCATAGAAAGGCAGTGGACAGATAATTCTCAGAGGGAAAGGGATATGGGGGATGCAGGAAGAGACTGGACAAAAATCATACACCTATGGATGAGGACAGTCGGGGGGGGAGGTAAGGGCAGAGGGTGGGGTGGGAACTGGGTGGAGGGGAGCTATGGGGGTAAAAAGGAGAAACAATTGTAATAATCTGAACAATGAAGATTTATTAAATTAAAAAAAAGAAGTACCTGCGTGAGAACAAGACAGTTG
Organism: Corynorhinus townsendii; assembly: GCA_026230045.1. Taxonomy (NCBI): domain Eukaryota; kingdom Metazoa; phylum Chordata; class Mammalia; order Chiroptera; family Vespertilionidae; genus Corynorhinus; species Corynorhinus townsendii. The sequence continues at coordinate 138,502,713 of JAPDVU010000004.1, forward strand.
GCGCCCAGGAGGACCCCTTAGCTTACTGGGAAAAGAGGCAGTAAGTCTGGTCAGCCCTGGCAAAACTGGCCACTATCTGCCCTGTCCTGCTACCAGTACCTTTTCTGGGAGTGTCTTTGCCTCCCTGGATAGTCCTACCATCTCCTAGTTGAAACAGTTGAGCATCTCTTCTTGAAGACTGACCTGGAGAATTTCCCCAGCTATGCCTCCTCTCCTCTTATCTTCCCCAGTGGGGACCTGGCCAAGGGGAACTAGATCAGGGATGCCCTCAAAAGCTGCCTGGAGAAAATTTGCCATAGATGAAAGGAGAGAGCAGAACGTTGCATCTCACGAGCCGCGGTTTGCCCCTCTGTTGACTAATGAGTTTGCCGACCACTGATCTAGGCTATCAGGCAAGGGCAGCCAGAATCTTAAACCTATTTGGGAAGAATGGGGGCAGTTTCTCAATTCTTGACAGATTGCCTTTTTTATTTTTTTCGTCTGGGAGGTGGGATTTTCCACCTACCCATTGCTTAATTTATTTCTAGCACTATGTGCATAGGGAAGGTTTACTCTGTTATGAGTTGTGCTATACAGTTTTATAAGCATTAATGCTCTTTTGAAATATTGGTAGTTATTAAGGGCCCAACATGCAGCTTGTCTATGTATGTCAAGGTATACTTCCCCTTAAGAGTTCTGCTTTTTCTCTTTTTAAAATCCTCACCCAAGGATATTTTCCCATTGATTTTTAGAGCAGAAAGGAGAGGAAGAGACAGAGAAACATCGATGTGAGAGAGACATATTGATTGGTTGCCTCCCACACATGCCCTGACCAGGGCCGTGGATTGAACCTGCAACAGGTACATATCCTTGACCAGACTCTAACCTGGGACCCTTCAGTCCCCAAGCTGATGCTTTATCTATTGAGCCAAACTGGTTAAGGCAAGGTCTGTTTTCTCTTGAGACAGGTACAAGGGTTGTGGGGTGCTGGCATATAATATACTCAGTGGGATATATATTCAGCCATGTGGGTGAGTTTATAAACTGCTTTCATTGTAGAAAAAAATAAAACCTGAGATAGAGTAGCCCTTTTAAGAGGGAGGTGTATGCACGCATGCATGTGTGCATTAGTCTTCTTAGGGTCTGTACTTTTTTCTGTTGTCATACCCGTAGTGGCCAGAGAACTCTGATAAATAGGACTGTCCAGCTATTGAAGAAGAGTGAGTTGAGGAGAGCTGAGACACTCATTCTTCAGACTGTTTTTACCTATAGTTTGTTTTTACACTACTGGAAACCTGGGGGTTTCTTCTTTTCTATAGTGATAGCTGTCTCAGGAAGAGCTTCCATGCTCACCCAGGCTCTAGGTGGTTAAGTATATATTTCACGAGCAGCGCCCACACCTCCCTTGTCCCTGGCCACTTTTAGAGGGCAAATCCCTATCTGGAAGCCAGAAAGCTGTGTATCAGACCAACCAGTAATGGACTGCCTAGCGCAGCGGTCGCCAGCTGGTGGTTTGCGGACCACTGATGGTCCATGAGGTCCGAAAGGTTGGCCTCCCCCTGAGACCCGAGTACCAATTGTGTCTTAGTCACTGTCTCATCCGTGTAACCAAGTTTTTGGTGCAGACTCACATGTTGGGCCAAGAGCCTCTATTGGCTCATTTGCATAACAAGACCAGAAGGACTCCTGTTTTTTAGAGAAATGTTGACAGGTGGGTATGGGGAGCCATTCTCCCATTGTGCAGAGCCTGCTGCTGGCCTGTGCATTACAGCAGGTGGGTTTGGGCAGATGCGTAGACACAGGCTGTTCTCAGTCCTGCCCAGACCTGTCTGGTTGAGGTGTACAGATCTGTGATAAGATGGGGACCATGAGAAGAGCAGAGGTTGTTGCACAGGAGGAACAAGTGGTGCTGTTGTGTAACCGCAGGGGGTGATACCCATGGCTGCTGGAGGGCATGAAACTTGGAAGGCCTGATTTCCAGCTTCATCATGATCTTTCTGCTCTACTGTTTCCTCTTCTACAAAAAGCGTTCATCCCAGCTTTAAGGTGGGAAGCAGACACACAGTTCTCTCTGTCTGTCTCCCTTGCTCTGCCCACTCCCCTTGAACTTTCTCACCCTTTGCAGCCACCATGTTCATCTAAACAATCACCCAGTTCTTCAGGGCATCATGCCCTCACCATCACAGGCTGCTGTGGCTCACCTCTGTCTGAGAATGCCCCTGAGTCCAGTGTTGATCATCCTCTCCTTAAAAGTTATGATTTCTCCCTCTGGCTGCTCAGCCATATCCTCATTCAGCCTCATAAAGGTTGATGTCCTGACTTCTGCCCTTGACCTCTCCACTGTACACCACTTGAATTGTGACCACTTTCACTTTCAAATAATGCGTGTCTGGGGAGGATTGGGGAGGATATGGAAATTCCTGCAGAGAGGCCTACAGATAATGGAAGAGGTCTGTGTCCCCAAAAAGCCTGGCCTGCCGTCCCACACGTTCTCACCAGGCACCTGTGTAGGTCATGCCTTCAGCCTAGAGCATCAACTGTTTCCTAAGCCCAGTGCCACATGGTCACCTCAAACAAGGTCTTGCCCCTTAGCCTGTCGCATCTGTGTTCCGAGTGTTTGAGAAGGAAGTCCCTGCATCCAGTCACCTGGCCAGATCTGTGCATGTTTTACTATTCTAGTAAATACAGAGATAAGGGTCTAGAATTTACTATTCTAGACCCTTATCTCTCTGCATCGCTCCACTGCCCTCAGTGAGGTCCTTATCTCACTAGTGCATTTTTGGCAGGTGTCTAGTGCCCCTTGAGCACCCACACTCTGGGCCAAAGCAGTTTTAATCAGAGGCACAAGGGGCTACCCCACTGCCTGCTGACAAAACCCAGCAGATCCTGTTCGTGTAGAGTGAACCAGACTTCTTAGTAGATGCCTCCAGTCCCTTTTGGAAAGAAATGAGATCGAAACGAGAACTTGCTGGAGAGTTGCAGACCAGAGGAGAGCTAGATAGAGATGTAGGGACCCCCTTCTCAGAGATGGGACTGGGAGGGTAAGCGCTGTTAGTAGCCTTCCCAGCTACCTGGCAGAGGTATGGGAGGAGCTCTGAGCCTGGTTTCCTTGGAGAGGGGAAAATATAAAGTGACCTTGATTATGGAAATGCAGACTTGGGACTGCTGAGACTCTGTGGAGGCCCAGGTTTTGTCAACAGGAGTGAATGGTTCCATAGTTCTTTGTAGGCGTCACTCTGCATGGCCTGGGCCTGATCAAAGTCTGCAGAGTTGGGAAACTGCCATTTGGAGCAGAGGTCCCTTCTTGTTTTCCTCTGCTGAAACCTTGACCCCTCTGTGGGCGGCAGGACCCTCCCCAAAGCCTCCTCCCTCATGCTTGTTCTGCACTGGCACCTGGGCTGCTGCTGTCCCACAGCCAGATGACTTGAAATGCCCCTATCCTGCCTTTCTGGAGCCAACTTTGGTGCCACCCTGTCCCTCCCTCCAGGATGGTCCCCACCTCTCCAGGTCCCTTGCTTTCTTTGGAAATGATGTCATTTTGCAGCTGGAACAGTGATTGGTGCTGTTCGGTTGACACCAGAGTAAAGAACTAGTTTGGAAGGGGGGGTGGTGAGGGTGTGTGAGTATATTTGGAGAACAGTGGTGTGGAGTGGAGGAGGTAAAGTGGGGGTCTGGCAGTGTCACCTCTTATCCCCAGGCTTACCGTCCCTTTCTTCCTTCTACCTTAGTTTTGTGTCTAGGACTGAAGGCTGGTCCTCTGAAGAACCAGAGGTTACAAATTGGCCCACATAATCTAGAAGCCATTTTGAATTTACAGTTTAAAAAGGTGCATCAGGAACATTTTAAAAATTATTTTTCTTTTAATTCTTTATTGTTGAAAGTATTACATAGGTCCCTCTTTTTTCCCCTATTGACTCCCTCCAGTCTGCCTCCCACCCCACAGGCCCTTACCACCCCATTGTCTGGGTCCATGGGTCATGCATATACGAATACAAGGTCCTTGGTTGATTACCTCCCTTCCACCTACCCTCCCCACCTTCACTCCAAGATTCTGTACTCTGACATCAGGAACATTTTTGAGTGAATAAAGCCAGGCCCAGGTGCTCCTGTTTATGTTTGCAAATGCAAGGCTTTCCCAGGGAGGGAACAAAGGAGACTGGTAATGGTGGTGACCATTATCTATTAAAAAATATATTTAAATGGGTAAAAAGAATCACCTCAAAACTAATAACGAGCGATCATGAATGGTTATGGGAAAAATAAAATTATGAGATTTTGCTGTCCAGTGCAGATGTGGAAAATGGGGAGAATTGGTAACACTGGGCCTGAATGCCGTCCAGCATGGCTCACAAGCTGAGTCGGGTCTTCTTAGTAAGGTCTGGGCCTGGCCCACCTCCCTCAGGGAGGCCTGTGGTACCCTGGCATCTTGTTCTTGTTGGGTCACCTGGGTTTCTGGCCCTGGTAGCAGAGGGTGAGTGGCACTTCATGCTGTCACCTGCTCTAGGGTCACAGAGGTGTTAACGAGAGTTCTGCTTACTGTTTAACTATCTTTCCTTAGTGAACAGCCAGCTGACCCCCAGACTGTCAAGGCCCAGACCACCTCGACTGACTTCGACTCATGGAGCCTCAGGGTGAGAAGCCAGGAGAGGCCGAAGGGGTGCGCATCACCTCCCAGATGCTCAAGTCTTGCTCGGGAGAGTTTGCCCTGGAGTCCATCCTGCTGCTAAAGCTACGAGGCTTGGGACTGGTGGACCTCGGCTGCCTGGGAGAGTGCCTGGGTCTCGAGTGGCTGGACCTGTCTGGCAATGCGCTCACCCAGCTGGGCCCCCTGGCCTCCTTGCGCCAGTTGGCATTCCTCAATGTTGCCAACAATCGGCTGACAGGGCTGGAGCCACTGGCTGCTTGTGAGAACCTGCAGAGTCTCAATGTTGCAGGCAACCTGCTGGCCACCCCTAGCCAGCTGCAGTGTCTGGCGGGGCTACGGGGCCTGGAGTACCTGCGGCTCCAGGACCCTTTGGCCCGGCTCAGCAACCCTCTCTGTGCCAGTCCCTCCTACTGGGCGGTGGTCCGAGAACTGCTGCCAGGCCTGAAGGTCATCGACAGTGAGCGTGTGACTGGGCGTGGCAGTGAATTTTACCAGCTGTGTCGGGACCTGGACTGCTCCTTGCAGCCCAGCTCCAGCCCAGGCCCCAGCACCACGGAGGCCCAGCCCTGGGTGGAGCCGGGGTACTGGGAGTCCTGGCCAAAAACCCGGAGCAGTTCCATACTGGAGGAGGCCTGCCGGCAATTCCAGGATACTGTGCAGGAGTGCAGAGACCTGGACCGCCAGGCCAGTGACAGCCTGGCCCAGGCCGAGCAGGTACTCAGTCCTGTGGGTTCCGCCTCATCCTTTGTCTTCTAAATGTGCCCCATGGCCCTGGATAGCATGGCACAAGGCCATGGGGTTCGCACAGTGTGACCTAGTTGCCAACATCTCCCCTCCTGCCTCTGCACTTGTCTTCACAGTTTCATCACGCTGGTCACTGTCCCTGCAAACTGTGCTATTCATTTATCCCTGTTCCTAAGAGCAGACCCCCTCCTTCCCACTCCTACCTCAAGAAAATCTCTATGTTCTTCAGGGAAGCACTTCCCTAGTGCTTCAAGCAGGTGTAAGGATCCTCCATTAGCAGCTGGCATTGTGCGGCTGTCCTGCCACCTATGCCATACGCCTGGGGAGGAGGCTCCAAGCCCTTGTCTGCCACTCCTGGCTTCTCAGGCCTTAGAAGAAAGCTGCTGCTCCCTAAGGTTAAAGGTGGCAAAGGAAGGGATGGAGTGCCCCCCATCCCAGTGGTCCTGGAAATAGATATGAGCAGAGCACAGAGCATGGAAGCTGGCATTTACCCCTTTCCAGGTTTGCCTACCCACATGACCCTCTGCTCTGCCCCACCAGTCCTGTGTCTCTAGGGAGCCTTCACTGCCCATTCTAAATCCTATAAAATATTTCTGTTTTAATTCTGTTGCATCAATGCCTGTCATTTCATTTGGGCATGAGCTCCTGAAAGCAAGATGATCCCTGCCACCTCTGGTCTCCTGTGGGAAGGAGGAGCACACACAAGCCCCTCCCCCATTCTGGGTGTCCTGCTTTCTCCTGTGAACCCAGCCTCTCCTCACTCATCACCCTACTTATCAGCTGAGGGGAGAAGAGTGCACAAAGCAAGGGGAGGAGAGAACACAGCTCTGAGAACATTTTTATTAATTTGGGGATCATTAGATGATCTTCCCTGGGCACAGGGGAGGTCTGATTCATATATTCCACAGCTGTCCAGAAAACAAGATTGAATTCTAAAGGAAAGGAAAACAACATTTGGGTTTGAGGAAGGCTATTTTGGTCCTGGTCCCAGCTTAAGGAGTTCCTCCCCGCCTTTCTCCTGCAGCCCAGCACCAGCACCAGCCCTCTCTTCCACCCCACCCCCACCCAGAGCTGTCCCTGCTCCACTGTCCTCCCACCCTCCTGGCTGCCTACCAGTCAGGGCCTCAGCCTGAGGCAGAATGTTGGAGAAAGGCAAATTGTCCTGGGAAGTAGTATCTGTGGGCTCCTTCGTGGGCCTGCTCAATCCGGCTGCACTGGGCCTCCTGTTGCTCCGTAGGCCCCTGCCAGGGCCAGTATTGCTCAGGCCCGGGAGCAGTGACCAGGAGGGCTGTCTGCCTTTGCCCAGTCCACCTTCACAGCCCCTAAGGAATACCCCCTCATCCTCCTTCCCTCTTCCCCCATTTCACCTCTCCTTGACTTTCCTCACCTTTCTTCACCCTCTTTCATCCTCACCCCTCTTCATCCTTCTCAGCCCTCTCCACCCCTCCACTCCCTGTCCTTACTCCATCCACACTTCTGCCTCTCAACCTCCCCCACAGGCTCAGCCACCTCCCCAGCCTCTCTGCTTCTTCCTCTGCCCACTCTTACCTGTCGAGTCTGTATCTCTATGGGGCAGTGGACCATCCGGTCCAGGACTTTAAACTCAGAGTTCAGCTTGATGCAGGCCAGGCATTTACGCTTCCGCTGGGGAGAGGGGCATAGGGCAAGGAGAAGAAAGGGGTGAGGGAAGGCCTGTGGCCTCATGAGGGTGGAGGTGGGGGCTGCCTGCAATGGGGTCCTTTCCCCTGCAGGCCCTAGAGCAAAGGGGCATGCAGACCAGCTTGTTTCAGGCCCAGTCCACCCTTGGATTGGAAATTTCAGAAGAAAACTATCCTGCAGTTTTCAAAACTATGGGACTTCTGTATATGTAGGCAGGAATCCTCCCCAAGTGACTCTTGCCAGACCCACTCTCCTGTCATCTATTATATTTATTTGCATTTTCTTGCAAGGTTTTATTTGAAAACAAGGATCTGGCACAGATGTTTGGTATAACCCGGCCCCTCCTTTAACAGATGGTGGAACTGAGGCCTTTAGTTCAGGGTTGCAAAGCCACAGGGTTGGTGCTTGGCAGAGCTGAGTCTAGAAGCTGGATGGTTGCATTCCCAGCCCAGGGATTCCCCAATAGCAGGATTTGCCCCCACGATGGTTGATTACAGTCAAGCCCTGTTATGGATCAGACTAGGCTGGGCCATCTCCACTTGACTCACAGAAGACAGAATTCACCAGGTCTGGGGCCAGACCAACCCACACCATGGGCTTCTGCCAGTGATCTGAAGCTTGGGAGAGGAACTCGGATGAGATTGTCCTCCGTGCCAGTAGCCCACCTCTCCCTCCTGCTTACTCAGGCCCAGGCCACCCACAATGTCACAACCACAGGCTCCACAGAGGGGTCACCAACCTCAGGCTTCTTGCTGGTTCTCCAACTAAACCCAATTACATACACCTGCACCCGAGCAAGTGTCCCCGTCACACACGTGTGCACATCTCCACTCACCCCATTGGGCTTGACCTTGCACTCAGCTCTCTTCCAGTCCTTCTTCCCACAGCCTGTCTGCTGGAGCATAAATTCCAGCCTCACAAAGGTCCCCACCTGGGAGGGCTGCCAACAGACAGACAGACAGACAGAGGAAGGCCAGCAGCCAGTTGAGCAGGCAGAGCAATTCCTGGAATGTGACATGTCTCTTCTCCCCACAGTGAAACAGCACAACCCAGTTGGTGACTGGGGTAGTGGCCTTTCTCCAGAGAGCCGGGTGCTCACAGAACCCAAGCACTTTAGCACCTGCTTCCTGGGTCTCTTGGGATGAGGCCCTAACCCCCACCCTTCCAGGGGTCGTGCTGCTAACCTTGTCCATGGCACTGTCCACACTGGTCTTCTGGAAGGCCCACTGTACACGCGGGTGTTTATGGAATTCCTCCAGGGCCACCTGCAGGCCCTGGTGCTGGGCTGCTGTGAGCTCGGCACTGCCCAAGCCCACTGTGTCCAGCCACAGGGCCAGCAGGATCAGCAGCTGCCACATGACTTCACCTCAGTCACCCTGGTCCTGCAAAGGGTATGTTCTCAGCTCTTCATACCAGCCAGGGGAGCCACCAACCCCCTGGACCTGCACTGGGGGTGGGGGAGGGGCATGCCTAGCAGAGCTTTGGGCAAAAGTAGAGGGGCAGGACAGGATGTGGCCCTTTGCCTAGATTCCCCTGGTATTCCCCTGCCCTTCACTCTTCCCTGCCCTGCCTCCCACTGTTTCCTGGATCCAGCTCAGCCTGGGTTTGGCCCTGTCCTGGGTAGATGCTGAGTAGGCTTTTGTCCTAGGCCAACAGCCAGGGAAAAACTCTTGTTGCCCCTCCTTCCCTCCCTCCCTTCTTTCCCCCCTTCCTTCCCTCCCTCCCTTCTTTCCCCCCTTCCTTCCCCCTTTTTCTGTCCAGTTCTCTGTCCCCACTGCCCTAGTTGCCCCTAGAGCCCCTCTCAGCTTCCCCTCCCCACCCTGGGTCTACTGGCTCCCAGGTCCCAGCCTCTGGCCCTCAGTATAACTGCAGGGGGAAGAGGGTTCAGAAAGGAGGCTGAATATTTCTGGAAGGATGTAAACACTTGGAGGGCCAAAACAGGGTGGGACCCAGGAGGATGCTCACCCCTCCCTGCACTGGGGCTGTCGGCTGCCATGGGCCCTGCCCCTAAACCAGAGAAGGGGGTCTTGCCTGGGCCCCACCCTTGGCTTTCTTCAGGCAGACCCTCCCTTGTCTTTTTTCTGGGCCTTCCACATCACCCTTCTCTCACCCTCAGGGTGTTGCCTTAAAGCAAGGGCTCTCGGACAAGTTGACAAGCTTGGCCCTTGGAGCGATTCCCTCTTCCTGCCCCTCTCCTCTCTAACCCCTCTCTCGCATCCCTCATTCGTCCAGGTGCCCCCCAGCCCGCTCTCTCTCCTCACCTCCTTTTTGGTGCTTTGCAGAGTCTATTCTAACTTCCCGCGGGCGACTTGGGGCGGACAGCCTTTTCCCAGTCACCTTGCCCCGCCTCTCGCCCTCCCTCTTTTCCTCCCTCCATCTCCTCCCACTCCCACCTTCTCACTCCCACCTACGGGGCTTCCTCCAGTCCCCAGCGCCGCCAGAGGCTCCGCCCACCCCGTTAGGACTGGCCTGCGGGGCAGTAGCCCCTCCTGAGCCTCTCCTTTGGTCTCACACTTCCCGCTGCCCTTCAGTCCGGTGATCCTGACCCTGGCCGTCATCCAGGCGGGGCGGGGGAGCAGGGTGTCCAGGGAGCCTGGAAAGAAGTGAGGTGAGGCCCAGGAGCCCAAGCTCTAGAAGGTCTTGGCACGGAGGACTCTTCTCCCTCTTCTCCTCAGAATATGGGACTGCTCTGCCCCCCACCCTGCCTCCAGGTAGGGCTGCCCTTTTCTTAGGCCCTTTTGAGTTACCAGTCCTGAGACACTCACTTCAGGACATTCTTCCCAGAAATACAGACATCCTCAAACCAGATGCCCTGAGGAATCAGAAATCATCAATCCCTCCCCACTCCCATGCCCTAAAGGCTATATATATACATACATATATACATATATACATATATATATATATATATATATATATATATATATATATATATATATATATATACATTATTACACACACACACACACACACACACACACACACACACACACACTAGAGGCCTGGTGCACAAATTCATGCACAGGTAGGGTCCCTAGCGGCTGCTGGCTATCGTCTGGGGCCGCCTTCATTTCGCACTGCCCCCTGGTGGTCATCACACGTCACAGCAAGTGGTCAAACTCCCAGTCAGTCAAACTCCCGAAGGGGCACTTTGCATATTAGGCATATATATGTGTGTGTGTGTGTGTGTGTGTGTGTGTGTGTGTGTATGTATATATATATATATATATATATATATATATATATATATATATATATATATATATTTTTTTTTTTTTTAGAGAGAGAGGAAGGGGGTGGGGGAGAGAAAGAGAGAAACCTCGATATGAGAGTGAGACATCCATAGTCTGGCTCCTACACACCCCTACAGGGGATCCAGCCTGAAACTTGGGCATGTGCCCTGACCAGGAATTGAACTAGCAACCTTTTGGTGCATGGACGATGCCCAACCAACTGCGCCATACCAGCCAGGGCAGGCATCTTGCGACAACCTCTACCACCAGCACACAAGTGCTGCGACAACCTCTACCACCAGCACACAAGTACAGCCTTGATCCTGTATGTCCTATTTTTAGTGGCAATATAGACACGGGTCTCTCATGTGGTGTTGGGAGCCTGGCAGGATGCTGAGATAGCATTCATAGTCAATGGGGAGTTGGGAAAACAGTGTAAAAACCGGTTCAACTCCTGCACATCTGAACAAATCTGAGCCAGCACTGGGACTTTGCCTATCAGTAACCAGGGGGACCATTTCTCTGCTTCCAGGCCCTGTCCCAGTGCTGGACATAGAGGACCTTATTGGACTCCAACCCCTGGAACTCCTGCCTCCTTCACTGCATAGTGGGATCAGAAACCCTACCTGGGGGTTGTCGCGAAGAGGAAATGAGCAAATGTATGGAAAGTGGCTGCTTGTGTTCTGGGTGCCAAGTGGGGTCAGAGGCTGAGAGCAACATTAGCATGGTACCTTGACGTTACCCTCCTGCTTTCATTTGGGCCATTGCCCTCACCTGATTGCACTTCCACCCGGGAAAGACTCTAGTCTCTGGCAGTGGTGGAGGGTTGGGATGTTCTTCCAATGTCCCCAGCCTCCCATGCACCTGTCTCCTGTGCACTTGGTGCCTTCTGGTTCAGAGACTCCTCAGGGTTCAGAGGATGCTTCTTGCTCTCACAGATCACCCCCGTCCCCATAGGAACTCTGTTCAGTTACCACCATGCCTTCTGCACCATCTTATAAAACATGTCATGTGGCCCTAGCTGGTTTGGCTCAGTGGATGGAGCATTGGCCTGCGGACTGAAGAGTCCCAGTTTGACTCCAGTCAGGGGCACATGCTTGGGTTGCAGGCTCAATTCCCAGTGGGGGGTGTGCAGGAGGCAGCAAATCATTGATTCTCTCTCATCATTGATGTTTCTATCTCTCTCTCCTTCCCCCTTCCTCCCTGAAATAAATAAAAATATATTTTAAAAACCCCAAAAACATGTCAGTGTCTCATTCTCTGTTGTCTCTTCTCCCATCGTCTTTCTCCTTCTGAATGTATAGCTTTTTATTATTTTACTGTCGTTTTAATGAAATTATAGAAGGGAATAGGGATAACCACATTATATAATCACATGTTTAACCAGAGTCTGTGAGTTACTTAAAAAGAAACATTCATATGTTGAAGCCTAACTCCTGGCATCTCAGAATGTGACTGTATTTGGAACTATGGACTTAAAAGAGGTAATTAAGGTAAAATGAGGTCATAGGGATGGGTCCCAAACCAATATGACTGGTATCCTTACAAGAAGAGATTAAGACAAGGACAGAGGGAAGACCATGTGAGGTCACAGGGAGAAATCCACCATTAATAAGCCAAGGAGAGAGGCCTCAGAAGAACCAGCCCTACTGACACATTCATCTCAGACTTCTGGCCTCCAGAATTGTGAAAGAATAAATTTCTGTAGTTGAAGCCACTCAGTGTGTGGTCCTTTGTCATGGCAGCCCTGACCGACTCATATACACACAGAGGAGATCCTTTTTGAAGACCTGGTGCTATGCACTCAACCTGATTGTTTGAAAAGCCAAGTTTTTGTCTGTGTGACACATTGATCATGTGCTTTGTGAGCAAAACGAACATGGTTAAGATGACTAATATTAAGCCAAAAATTTTTGCCTTATTGAGAATAAATGTTTAAATCCTATCATTTATCTTCAAAAAAGATACAAAATCAGGATGCCGTTTTTGACGTTTTAGTGTGGCAGAAACTGAAATTTGGATTTCAATAGGTGTGAGGCAGGACAGTAAGAAGCTAGGGAAATTCCTTGAGAAGTGGAATAAGGGAAACTGAAACAAAATAATTAAATAATAACGTGAAACCCCCAAAATAAATAAGGCCAAACGATCTGAGCAATTTACAGTCAGCTAAGGAATCACAAGTTTTTCTATTCCCTAACCAAGGACACTTAGGAACAAATGGTTTTCCCATTCCAGACTGTCCTGGGACAGAATGTCCTAGGTCCTAGTCCTTCTTCAATTGATGACATTCTTTAAAATTAAACTAACAGAAAATAACCCCTGAACCCTCTATATGCCCGTTTTTAAGAAGTTGATTTTAGAGAGAGGAAAGGAGAGAGAAACATGGATCGTGAATTGAACTGGCCACCTTTTGGAGTGCAGGATGATGTTCCAACCCACAGAGCTACACTGACCAGGGCTCTAGACACACATTTTGATTAATTAACATTTTAAAGGACACACCTGAAAAGCTAATAAATATTCTGTTAAGATCCTCCCCTGAGACTCCCACTGGGATTCCATCCAGCCAAAAATATATAAAAAGCCTCAAGACAAAGGACCCACTGTTTGCACTCACTAAAGCACACCCACGCCTTGTATCTCTGTTGTTTTTCTCCTAAACTCTCAGGGACCCCAGGATACTTGCAACTAGGGGAGCAGTGGGCAGTGGCAACTTGTCCTGGGCTTACCCCCCGAAACTGTCTCCAAGGCCCCCTTTTTCTCTGACTTCCCAGTGAGCTCATTTCTTTAACTGTGACTTTTATTTCTTAGAGAGCCAAAGCAGTCCAGCCTAGGCTCTCTCCCATTGCTTTTTCTGTTTCACTGTCCCCAGCTTTATAAACACACTCTCTAAGTCACCTGGACTCGTGTTGGGAAATCTTGTCTACACAAAGTCAAGAACCCACACACTGACAGTGGGCCCAAGGCAGACCCACTCCAGGCCCAGACTCCGTCTGGTAACAGATGCACCCTAACAATAACATAACGTAATATTTACATTTTAGAATTTATGCTCTTTCAAGGAAATTCAGCAAACTAACCAAAGGAACTTTCAAATTTATTTAATACATTTAAGAAGTCACTTTCATGAGTTAAAAATATTTTTCCAAATCTAAGTGACCAGGAGGCAAATAACTAAGCTGAAAGTCTCGCAGATCCCATGAGCTCCTCAAATCTCACTCAAAGACCTACCACTAGAGGGAAACAGTGAGCATGAGCTAGGTCCTTGAAATTTTGGCATTCCCTAAGGCTGTGGAATTATTTTTCTTACATACTTGTGGTTACCTGTGATGATTTTTTGACTCCTTGTTTAACCCTAAGAACTTCTCTTTACTGCATCTGACTGATAAGTCATGCCAATTTGTTGCAAGGGTTTTACACCCAGATGCATGTTTGTTAGAGGTGAGAACCAGCACAGGCTTGGATATTGAACGGCACCTCGCCAGTGGAAGAAGGCACTAAGGGCAATTTAGATGCTTAGGAAATGAAACATTTTTCAAGCTTCAAAAATTTTAATTTTACTTAGTATATTATTTATTGAGTGTAGTAATGTTATAGACTGTTACTATGTAGTCAACATCCTATATTGTTGGAATTTAGAATAACATCCACAGAATAAACCCTAAATACGGTTAAGAGAAAACTCATTTTGTAATACATTGAAAGTTAACCAATTCTGAGAATATTGAGACTTCACTGGCCAACTCTGAAGGCAACAAATTTAACTGTAACTCAGATTTGGTCTTAAACCTGTTAAAGGGCACCTAGTAAAGGCCAGGTTCACACTCTGATTCCTCCAAGTCACCAAGTGGTTTCATTGGAGAGGAGTCCGGATAGAAAGGAGCCGAGGTTAGAGATAGCATTTTTGTTGTTGGTGAACATGGACAGATGGCTTTCGAAACAGCAGCACACGCCACTCACAGGAAACAAGACACTTGAAAATATACCTGCTTCTGCTAAACTACAAAGACTGCGGAGATTCTGTTTAGAATTTCCTTGTGTTCCCAAATCAAGCTTGGTGTTTAGTAGGTTTTAAACCATGAACAGTTACACACTGGCTTCTAAATTCATCTCTTTAATTAAGTTGAAAAAGATATAATTATAATTTGATCCCAGTCTGAAGTTGAACAAGACATAGCATTGTAATAATAGATGGGACTTAACCTTAAAAGGGTATAAATGTAGATTTCTAGGTAAAGTCAAGCACTTTCTTTCCTGACTGAGACACCAGGAGGATTTGTTCCAGTATTTTATTTCAATGTCTGGTCCTAAGACCAAATCACCACGGGGTGGTAAACATCATTGCCAGGGAGGGAAGTACCCTCCTCCCCTGGAGGAGCCACAGGTTCCCTAAAGGATCCTGCATTCCAGTTATTCTGGAATCGTGTTCCAGACGAAAGAATATGTTTAAGGCACTGCCTCCAACAATGAGTCCTTCAAATGAGAGAGTGATAGACTCAGATTTTCTTTTGCGTTTCTTGCTCTTTACCTCGTTCACATACTGATTCGAACTAGCAGTTCTGCGGGGCTCCCAACACCGGTTCAACAAGCAGTAGCCAGAGGAGAGAGTTTGAGGTAAACATGGGCTCAGGCTGCTGCTTAGGCAGCTCCACGTGGTCTAATCAAAGTCACTTAACCACGGGGTCAAGCGCTTTCATTTCCTCACTCATTTGGTCCACAAACACTGGGTACCCACCGTGGGCCTGACACCTTTCCAGGGCCTGGCTATGTGGTGGTTAAACAGACAGGACAATCCCTGCCTCCATGTGACTTAGGTTATGGTAGCTAACTAGACAAAAGACATCTAAATGAATAAATGCCTAAATAATTTCAAATAGGTGATAAGTACTAAGAACAATAAGACCGGGGGGCGGGGCTTGAAGATGATGGGGCAGGAGTGGGTGGTGGGCTTGTCTATATTCTAATCCTTAGAATCTGTGAATGTTATATGGCAAAAGGGACTGCAGATGTGATTAAACTAAGAATTTTGGGATGGGGAGATTATGTTGGGAAAATAGAATTAAAACACAAAATTGCCTACCCAACCAAGAAAGCTCCCCACAAAGGTAGAAGAGGAAAAAAAAGTTTTATTATTGAATAGTCATCACACCAGAATGAGATGCACATCACAGGAAGTCCGGGAGATTGCAAAGACAGGAAGAAATCTCACCTGTTACACAGCCCAGCAGGTGCAACCTGTTACACGCATGTTCTCCAGGTACACTGTCACTAGTCCTCCGGTGAGAGGACTTGACCATTTGTCACAGAGTTCATCCTAGATTCACCTGGTAATGGGGGTGTTTGTTAATTGCCTTTATCCAGAGGAAAAACACACTTCTCATATCTTTATGACAGGAGGTCGTTTTGCAGCTTGGAGGCAGGTGTCCACACAGGTTAGGGTCCCAGCCTCCCATGGGGACTGGGAGACAAGGGCCTGTTTCCCTTGATATTTACATTTCAAAGAGATGGCTTCCAGGTCCCTGAGAGAGACGCTGGCTCCTGGGTTGTAAAGCTGGCAAGAGGCTTATGTATGTAGACATCTCAAAAGAGACAGAGAAAAATTCACAATGACAAGTATTCTAAGGAAAGGGTGGTGGCTGTGGGGAAAGTCTCTCCCTTTTTGCACCAGGAATGCAAGCTTGTCTTTCTTAGTTTTAACTTGCATCTGCCCTTACAACTGTCCTGGATGATCTGGGCAGGCCCTGGATGTAAGGGTACTGATAAGAGGGAGGCAGCAGGAGATTTGACCACAGCAGAGACAGAAGGCAATTCTCCGAAGAGGGAGAAGGGCGCCAAGGCATCCACGGAATGCGACTCTAGAGGCTGGAAAACAGTCTCCATTAGTGCCTCCAGAGGGAAAGTGGCCTTGCTGACACCTTGATTTGGGCCCGGTGAAACTGATTTTGGATGTCTGACTTCTGGAACTGCCAGGGAATCAATGTGTTGTCTTAAGTGACCACGTTTGGGGAAATTTGTCACAGTAGCCACAGGAATGAGTAGATGAATTCACAGGTGGGAGGGACATGTTTTGAGGAGAGGATATTTGGACTCCAACCTGAATAAAGTGAAAGATTGACCCTATAAAGTTCTGGTGGAAGAGCATCCTAGGCAGACAGAATAGCAACTCCAAAGGCCCTAGTGGAGGCATGAGCTGTTGAGGCTGGGACAGTGTCCACCAGGACTCTGATGGCATGGAGCTAGGGAGGTAGGCATGGTCAGTCCAGATAGAGCCTGAGAGGCTGTGGCACTGGTTTGTGATGTTTTAAAAATGTGACATAAGCCACCTGATCTATGTTTAAAAGGGTTAATCTGGTTCGGGAGACTGAGCTCCAGGGCAGCTGTGCAGGGGCCAGGTGGGAGCAGTGGATGTGGGGAGAAGTGAAAAGTGGTGAGCAGGGCCTCACAACCCTAGTGCTGGTACAGGAAATCTGAGATCCCTACTTGGTTTCCTTTTGACCAATTAAGTTCTTTTTCTTTTAGAAAAACAGACTCCTGGAACTAGATCTGCAGCAGAAAGTGTCCGGTGCTGCAGAGTTAGGGCTGACATTTGATCCCAGTTGAGGGTTGTTCTTACAGGGTCCATCCTTGCCAGGCACTCTGTGTGTGTTGTGCCTTTAAGGATATTCTTACAACTGCAGCAGTAGAAGCACACTGATCTTTTCCTGAAGAGTTTCCACATGACCTAGCGAGACTGCTCTCACCTGAGATGCTGGCCTTGGGCAGTCAGGGCCTTGCTCAGTGTGAGCCTTGGCTGCTGCCTCTCCAGGTCCCCATCCTGAGAGGGCCCTAGGAATGGAGGCCAGACAGTGACTGTGCCAGTGTGAGGCCCTCTCAGCAGATGTGGCCTCCCTCAAGGTGAACCTGGTCACATGTGCTTTCTTCTTCCTTCCCACACTGCCTGAAAACACATGGAAGAAGCTCGGTGAGTTTCCTAATCTGCCTTCAGGATGCTGTCTGCAGCAGGAGTTGACAATAAAGTAAGTTCCATTAGAATGAAGTTTTCCTCTCTTCTCTCTGTTCCCTAGTCTCCTCTAGCTTTTCAACAGTCATCCATTCAGAAAATGTCAATGAGCACTTAATTTTATTTCATTTTAAGTTCTAACCCAAGAGACATTACCATCGCTAACCCAGGGTTATAAAGCATTGTGGAAAAACAGCGTGGACCATTTCTGCCTGGCTCATGATCAGGCCAGCACCTGGCGCTATGGCAGGTGCACACTGATTAAATATTTGTTGGATGTTTGAATGGGGCCTGAAACAGTCTGTTTTCAATAGGTGGATGGAGTTTTCCCTCTTGCAGACACAGAACTGCTTCTAAATAATACTTGAATATCTTCATAGTGCCTGGAGACGTGAAAGACAAATCTATAATGACATAGAAAAACAGAAAAATTTGAACTACTTGTACATTTATGCTAACATTAAGAATCATGTTATAAAATGGGGGGAAAATTCATAACAGTGTTAAGTATAAAGGGCAGAATACATCTTTGCAAAAGCATTATCCCAATTACTAGTATGTCCAATATGCATAGATAAGCATAGAAAAGCATTGGAGGACACATACCAAAATATTAAATGTAATTCACTCTAGTATGAGAGATTTTTATATTCTATTTCCTATTCATGGAATAGATTTTTAAAGTGTTTAAAATATTGGTACAATAAAAAATGGCCTTTGTTGGAAAGCATGAGACTGTACAAGCCTGGAAAAGTCAGGAAGTGTTTTGTTTGGAAAGCTAAGGCCACCTGCTAGTGGGTGAGTCACCGGCGCAGGCTCGCACCTGCCTCCGCACTCGCCAACCTGCTGCCTCGTGTTTCCAAACGGAATGCCCCGAAGCGAGAACGGCCCCACGCCCCGCGGCCACCGACAACAGAACTCCTCTCTTTGCTCATTTCTGGAATACAGGGCATTCCTTTTTTCAAAGTTCACGCGATCAGGCGTTTTCTGTCTCCGCTTCTGAACAGACTCTTGGGTGGTTGTCAGCGAGGCTCAGACACCTTGGAGGTGCCGCAGCACGGCCAAGGTCAAGGTGGCCTGAGAGTGAAGGGCGTGGCGGGGTGGGGGGGGCCCGGGGCGGGATTGCCCTCTGGAAAGGCTCGGGCGAGCTTGGAGCCTTTAGGAAGCCCACGAGGCCGAGGCCGGGTCTGGCTGAATGACAAGTCTAGCCACGCGGTCGCCCTGGGACGCGCGTCCTCCGTGGGGACAAAGGGTCGGGAAACTTGAGCCGGGCCCGCTCTGCTGTGGTCGCCATGGCAACGGACTCGGGCCCTCGGCGGCCTCCCCCAGCCGGGACCGCGAGGGGGCGCTGGGGGCAGCGAGGGCCCCACTTTGCGGGCAACGCTGACGGTCCGGACCCGCTCCTCCCTCCCTCCCTCCGACCGCGGCCGCCGGCCGGAGCCCGAGACTGACCCTCGGCAGCTTCTGTAGTCACGTGGCGCTGGGAACCGGCGGGGGGGTGGCTGAGCACGGGCCTGGCAGTGGTGAACTCGAACCAGCTGCTGTCGCTGCGGCGGGTGGGAGCGCGGCTACCGGCGCCGGCTTTCTGGCCTCATGGATGCGCAACGCGCTTCCACACACCCGGCGGGAGAGGTTCATCTCGGGCAGGGCGCGGGGTTCCACGCGGGCCGTGGCGGGGGCGGCCCAGCCTGCTGGGCGCGTGACCGTGTGCGCGCTGTGTGGGGGGCACCAGCCGACCGAAGCGGGGGGTGGCGGGGGGGGAGCCTGCGCACCTGCGCACAGGCTCCCTGAGGGGCTCTCTGCGCGGGGATCCGAAAGGGCCCGCTAGGGGAGTGCGGAGCTGTGGGACGGGGGTCATGCGCGGATATAAGGTGGGGGTGGGTGTAGGTCTCCACGGCTCTTTGCCACCCAGGACGCGTAAGGGGCTGCTGACTAGCCGTGGTCACTAGCTTGCCTGCTCAGCCCCTGGGAAACGGGCCTGGAATTCCTGTTGGGAGGAGGGCGTGGGGGAGGGGAGCCAGCAGGGATTCCAGAGTTGCTGCGGTAGTCCAGCCTTTGGCCATCAGCGCGGAGAATTCGTGCTCTGACCTTACCAGTGGAGGAAGTGACCCCCAAACGCAGCTGTGTGCTTCCTTGGTGCAGGGGACACATTTATTTATTAATGTGATAGCCATTAAGGTCACTCTGCCGGCCGGGTGTGGGGCTTGGGTGGGGGAGGGGGTTGTGGCTGTCGAGGACACAAAGATGACTGCCCTGGTGGAGCGCAGAGCCTCATGCTTGTTTTCTCTCCCCTCCCCACAGGTAAGGCTGGCCTCTCTGCAGTCAGAGGCCTGAGCTCTGCCATGGGGGTAGGGGTGTCATTACTCCTGCAGTTTTCTCTGACATCTGGGGGCTACCAGAGTGTGGGCCGAAGCAGGCGCTACAGCCGCAGAAGTATCCCCAGGAGCATCCCCAGCAGGAGCTGGAAAAAAACTCATCTCCAGCTCCACAGTCTCCAGGGTAGAGTCCGGCCTTCTTTATTGGGTTCCCAATCCATTCCACAGCCCCAGTCTCAGGCCCCCCATCCCTGGAAGGAAGGGTGCCTGTTGGGGAAGGATCCCATTCTCATATCCTGGAGCCTTCCCCGTTCTCAGTCTGGCCGCTGGGAATGAGTCATGTCTGTGATCCTCAGAGGAGTGCAGACTCTAGGGAATTTTGGAGGATTGTCTGGAGCTTTTGAACAGCGAAGTGAGGGTCCTTTATGAGTCTAACCTCCCTCCACCCTTTAGTGGGCTTAGGAGGCTGTCCTGCAGGAATCTGGTCTCCCTGGCATTTTGGAGTTACTGAAAATGGGGCAGCCCTTGCCAGGGTTGGGACAGGACTAGATTAATCTCTTCTTTCCTTCCCTGCTCTTGCCCCAATAATCCCTTCCATCCAAGGGAGGCAGCGCCAAGGCCCTAGGTCCCTGAGGAGAGCAGGTTGTGAGTGTTCCTTGGATTTGGGAGAGCTTTCCTTCCTGCAATGTCCTAATCATGCATGTGTGGGTGGAGGGGGGCAGGTGGGCAGAATGTGAGCACAGTCTGGACAGGTGGTGGCCTGGCTTCTTGCTGAGAGTAGCATCCAGCTCCCCTCCTGTTCCCAGCAGGGCTGTCCTCACTCCCTCTCCTGGATTCTCCCCCTGAGAGACTGAGTTAGGGAGGCAGAAAAAGCCTTCTTGTGCTGTAATTAATATCCGGGAGAAGATAATAGGAATGAAAGGCTATAGCAGTTTCTATGAGAGCATTACAAACCCAGGGTTTAAGAGGAAAGAACACTGGCCTGGGAGTTTAGACCTGTCCCCTAATCCTGTTTCTGTTGTTGATTTACTGTGTCCTCTCAGGCCAGTCTTATCACCTTTTATGCCTCAGGGTTGCTACATCTATCAAACAGAGAGCCTGATGTTTGCTCATCCAGCCTCACAGAGTTGCTGTGAAGCTGTTGTGGCAACAGGAAGTAGTAGGGACAGGAGAGGGCAGCAGGGCCGCGTTTGGAAAAAGCACGAAGCACCGCAGAGAGTGGCGATATGCTTTCTGGAGAGGCAGGAATGCTTGTGCAGCCATTATGGAGTGTTTACTCCATGCCAGGCACATGGTGGCCACAAGGGGGATTCTAAGAAGTGTCAGGTCAATAAAGACTCATGACAAATATACTTGAAATGTGTCTAGAAGCCCAAGATTGAACTAATATAAAAGAGTAGCCTAGATTCAAGGACTCTAGGGATCAGAGGGGGGAGCTCCCTCGGGCTGGGGTGGCAGGGAAGGAATGGGGGCAGGGCGAGTAGACCTCTAGTGTGACTGTGCTTTTCCACCCACAGCAAAGGAAGAACCGATGCTGGAACGACGCTGCAGGGGTCCCCTGGCCATGGGCTCGGCCCAGCCCCACCTCCTTTCTGGGCCGTCCCAAGAGTCGTCCCAGACTCTGGAGAAGGAGCCCCATGGGCTGAGGTTACAAGGTACCTCGGTGGCCCAGTCAGGCAACCAAACTCCAGGTCGGGTCCATCGCTGTGCCCACTGTCGCAGGCACTTCCCCAGCTGGGTGGCCCTGTGGCTTCATGCCCGACATTGCCAGGCCCGGCTGCCCCTGGCCTGCCCGGAATGTGGCCGTCGCTGCCGACATGCCCCCTTCTTGGCACTGCACTGCCAGGTCCATGCGGCTGCCACTCCAGACCTGGGCTTCTCCTGCCACCTCTGCAAGCAGAGCTTCCGAGGCTGGGTGGCCCTGGTTCTGCATCTGCGGGCCCACTCGGCTGCCAAGCGGCCCATCGCCTGCCCTGAGTGTGAGAGACGCTTCTGGCGACGAAAGCAGCTTCGAGTGCATCTGCGGAGGTGCCATCCTCCTACCCCTGAGGCCCGGCCATTCATATGTGGCAATTGTGGCAGGAGCTTTGCCCAGTGGGACCAGCTAGTTGCTCACAAACGGGTTCATGTAGCTGAGGCCCTGGAGGAGGCAGCAGCCAAGGCTCTTGGGCCTCGGCCCAGGGGCCGCCCGGCAGTGACTGCCCCCCGGCCCGGTGGAGACGCCGTTGACCGTCCCTTTCAGTGTGCCTGCTGTGGCAAGCGCTTCAGGCACAAACCCAACCTGATTGCCCACCGCCGCGTGCATACGGGCGAGCGGCCCCACCAGTGCCCTGAGTGTGGGAAGCGCTTCACCAATAAGCCCTACCTGACCTCACACCGGCGCATCCACACTGGTGAGAAGCCCTACCCATGCACCGAGTGCGGGCGCCGCTTCCGCCACAAACCCAACCTTCTGTCTCACAGCAAGATCCACAAGCGGTCCGAAGGGCCCACGCAGAGCGCCGCCCGCACAGGGAGCCCCCAGCTTTCAGCCGGTCCCCTGGAATCTTCAGCAGAGCCCACCCCAGAGGCTCCACTGAGAGCTGCCCACGAGCCTGTCCAAGAGCCTACCCCCGAGCCTCTGCTGGAGGCCCCTGGAGAGGTCCCCCGGGACCAGGCAGAAGCCCCCCCATCTCTCTACAGCTGTGATGACTGTGGCAGGAGCTTCCGGCTGGAGCGGTTCCTGCGGGCCCACCAGCGGCAGCACACGGGGGAGCGGCCCTTCATCTGCACCGAGTGTGGGAAGAACTTCGGCAAGAAGACCCACTTGGTGGCCCACTCTCGGGTCCACTCAGGGGAGCGGCCCTTTGCCTGTGAGGAGTGTGGGCGCCGCTTCTCCCAGGGGAGCCACCTGGCAGCCCACCGGCGTGACCACGCGCCCGAGCGGCCCTTCGTCTGCCCAGACTGTGGCAAGGCTTTCCGCCACAAGCCCTACCTGGCGGCCCACCGGCGCATCCACACGGGTGAGAAGCCCTACGTCTGTCCCGACTGTGGTAAAGCCTTCAGCCAGAAGTCCAACCTGGTGTCCCATCGGCGTATCCACACTGGTGAGCGCCCCTACGCCTGCCCTGACTGCGACAGGAGCTTCAGCCAGAAGTCCAATCTCATCACCCACCGCAAGAGCCACATCCGGGACGGCGCCTTCTGCTGTGCCATCTGTGGTCAGACCTTTGACGATGAGGAGAAGCTCCTGACCCATCAGAAGAAGCATGATATCTGAGGGCAGGGGCATCATTCACGAGGAAGTGATGCAGTGGGGCCACAAGGCCTGTGCTGCTGTTGGTGTAGCAAGGGCTGGAGAGGCAGGCCCTGTTAGAGAGGGAGGTCAACCTCCACACCTTAGGCCAGGGAACCCATGCAGAGCACAGGGAGCCGGCCTCCAGCCGGTGTTTGCTAAGGTTCCCTCCTCACTGTCCTGTGCCCTGGAAAAGTAGCAATAGCACCTGTACCCACCCCTTAGTGTCTGTCCTCCGCTGGAGGGGCTACCGGTGGACAGGATGACCCTTCTCTGGTGTTAACGCCTTAATGTCCCTGCCTTTTATTTTGAGCTTCAGCTTGTTTTTGGAAGTAGGTGTGGTAGTCCTTAGTAGAGAGCACTTGGGAAGCAAAGTGGACCAGCTGGATATAGCTGGGGAAACCTGTTGGCCTTGTTAGGCAGCCCTGGGAGGTGAAGCCAAGCTGCTCTGACCTATCCCTCCCCAGCACTCCCACCTGCCCCTGCGTTGGTACCCAGTCTCGGAGAGACCCATCTACTGTTAGTCTTGGCTTCCCCTTCCTCCCTAAAGGTCAGTTCTGGTTTCTGCACAGGTCACCCCATTTGATTAAAAAAAATTATATATATATATATATATATATATATAATTGATTTCAGAGAGGAATGGAGAGGGAGAGAAGCATCAGTGATGAGAGAGAATCATTGATTGGCTGCTTCCTGCACACCCCCTACTGGGGATCGAGCCTGCAACCTGGGCATGTGCCCTGACCTGGAACCTAACCATGACCTCCTGGTTTATAGGTCAACACTCAATCACTGAGCCACACCAGCCAGGTCCCATCTGACTCTTTATCCACCAACCTCCCCATGCTTAGAGCACCCCCTGGCTGTCAGCAGTCCTGTGTCCAGGGTTTTGTCTAAATACCCCAGACATCTTTCACACCTTCCAGAACCCCACATGTAGAAGGATTGCCCGGCTGATATCAGAGGGAGATAGGGGTGAGTTTCCTTTTCAGCATTTCTTGTCTCTGGATGCCTAGCCTCCACTTGAACACTTAGGTGACAGGGAGTCCCCACCTCCTGAGGCCCTGGTTCTATTGTAGGAAAATTCTAATTGTTAGAAGTTACTCCTTATAATGAATGAAATCTGCTTTCTTATAATTTCTACCTATTGGGCCTTGTTCTATTCTCTGGAACTAAACAGAACTACCACCCTCCTTTTCAAATTAGAGAATAAAGGTTTGGTTTTAGAACTGGTGGCTGCGAAGTGTTCCTTTCTCCCTGTAGCTGTGGTGTTGGAAGGAGGAGGGGAGTGCTGTGTGGGGGGGAGAACTTGGTAGCAGGCTAAGTGCCCCGACTTGAGCCCCTCTGTCCCTGCTTCCAATTCTTCCCCGGAGAAGGCCAGGCGCACCCAGCAAGAGGGGCAAGTTCTCTAGGGGTTCAGCCTTCTGTGGGTCAGGTCAGACTTGTTGGGTGCCAGTTATTGGGGAAAAGTTCTGATTTGATTTTGTCTTGCAGTGCCTCCCTGGCTGGCCTGCTAGAGTTCCCCACATCTGTTACTATGGACGCTTCCTGGTACTGTTGTTTCATACAAATAAGATTGCCTGTTTTTGACAGGTATCAATAGGTCCTTCTCTTGCCAGTCATTGTAATTTCTATACAGGTTACTGGCACCTGGCATAGTCTGGTGCATCATAATAATAGCCACAAATTGTTTATGCGAGTGGCACCTCGCAAAGAAGTGTCCCTAAATTATCTTGTGCGGTAGGTACTCTTCTTTTACAGATGAATGCATTTGCTCCAGGTCATGTAACTGGTGATTGTCAGAGGTCAGTGTGACTCCTGGAACCTGTGCTTTGACCATGGCCATGGAGAATGCTGGCGCTTTTGGTGAAGATAGGTATTCATTGCCTACTGCGTGCTTGATGTGCGGGTGGAAACAGAGGGTTTACAAAGATAAGCCCCAATCTTTTCCCTTAGGCCTACTAGTAAGTTTGGGGTGGACATAGATGTGTACACAAATAATGGGTGGACATGAGGGTGCGTGGGGCTCCAAGTGTATAGGAAGGAATCCGGCAGCTTCAACGCTTCATGTTGGCTTATGGGGTTATGGGGCCACTTGAAAGCCTGTGTAGTTGATGGTGGCAAATTAGCTTTCAGAACGTGGGGGCATTGTGTCAAGGAAGCCTCACCTAAATATGTCTAAGAGAGCTGAGGGCTTCAAGGGAAGGGAGCAGTGCTTTATGGGGTGGGGGTGGGGTGTGGGGGGAGGGAGTATCAGGAAAGTAGGTAGATGGGGTGATGGTTAGGGAGCAGGAGACAGGTCCTTCGGCATCTAGGGTTATTATTTGGCGGGGGGGGGGGGGGGGCGGGCAGGGCAGAGAAAAGTATGAGGGAGAGGGGATCTGACCAGGGGTTCTGACTTTTTAAAAACTTACCTTTAAAGAAAACGCCTAGTATGTGGGGAAGGTGAGCACCAAAAGTCCTCTACTGCTCTGCTGCCTGCTGCTTTGGGAAGAGGTGGTGAGAAGAGGGCCAAGGGTCAGGGGACGCCACAGAAGTAGCCTTGAGGGGGCTGGTAAGGCAGGATAGAGCGAACTTGTCCCTAGAGTCCTGCAGGGGACCCAGGGGGTCCCAAGCCCTTGTTCAGCATCGCACATGCTGCCAGCAGTCTTGAAAGAGGAACTGCCTGGGTTGGATGGTCAGCGCTCTGCTGACAGGAGCTGCCCTTCTGTTCTGAAGAGCCCTGGGCTGTTCTGTTTTCTTCTACGATTACAGAAGTATTCAATTATCTTGTCAAACTTAAGCAATGCAGATATACTTAGATATATTTTTTTTCATGTGGAAGTCTTTCATTCCTTCCCTTCCACCCTCCATATCTTTACTCCATGTAGGGAATTGGAGGGTAGTGTCATTCCAGAATATTTTTCTGTGCATTTGCAGATATGAACATATAGCTCCCCCATTTTTACTTTATGGAAATAGGACCCCAGCTATGCTTCATTCTTTCTACCCTCTAGAAAACCTTGGTCATGAAACGTCAATCTGGAGGAAGTCTCTCACTCTGTAGAGGAGGTAACAGGCCCAGAGAGTGACCATAACTTTCCCACTTGAATCCAGCGGCAGATATGGAACTAGAACATGCGTCCCTAAGCCTTTGCTAGGTATTCTAGAAAATAAAGAGATGAATGAGACTCTAACGAGTTGGTGGCTTAGTGATGGCTGGCTTCTGTGTAAGGTTACTTTACCAAAGCTTCTGTAGATGATAGAACCAATTAGGGCCCTGCAAAAATCCAGCGAGGTATGTGTGCAACTCTTTTACAGATGAGTAAGTCAAAATCCAGAGACAGAATGTATCTTTTGTAAAAAATGCAGACAAGTTTGTGGTCAAACTTTGCTAGAATCTTGGTCACCAGTTTCTATTGTGTGAGAGGCTAAACAGCAGCTTGGCCCATGGTGGGTGCTTCCTCGGCAGCTGCTGACATTAATTAGAATAGTCCACCGGCTGAGCAGCAAGGTTTGTAGGCAGTCTCAGAGAGCCCAGTTTCTGTTTGTATCAACCTCCCGTCCCAAAGGCGGTTTCTAAGCAGCTCCCGAGAGCAGCCTGCCAGTGGGAGCGGACACGGCTGGCTCCCTATGAGGTGGCAGTAGGAATTTTGACACAAAGGAACACTTCCAATCAGTGGTAGGAGAGGAAATTCTTCCTGAAGGTTTCCACGAACAGAAGACCCTCCTTGGCCATCTGGACCCTGCCTCTAAAGCAGCAGTGACACTCGATTTAGGGACGTAACCTCCGCAGGTCCCAGATCGCTGTTTCCTCCACCCGAAGGCCAGGGGTTGGGTTGAATGATGTTTGAAACCCCCGGGATCGCTTGTCATGCGCTGCGCGGGTGCGGGTGCGGAGGGCGATTTCTCTCCTGTCACATGAGACGCGCACATCTCACTAACACCTGGTGTGCTGTGGTGCCCAGCACCCCCACCGTGTCACATGCACATCTGAGTGGGGTTCTTCTTCCCCCAGACCCCGGCGCCAAGAGCGTCGGACGGACTGGGTGGATTTCACAACGTGATCTGTGGGAGAGCCCCGGGGAGACAGGGAAGGGGTGCCCGTCAGAATCAGGCCTCGTCCCCGCCTGTCCTCCCCTCGAAGAGCAGGGCGCGAGTCAGGTGCCCCGCGCCCAGCGAGTTAACGGCGCCTCAGGTGCCTAGGGAGGCGAGATCAGCCCGCCTACCCCGACTATTGGTTCCGGAGAACAAAAGGGCCGCCCCGCGGGCGTCTCCGATAGGGCCGAGGTGGTCATCTGAGAGGCGCATCCAATCAGGCGGCGGGGCGGCCCTGGGGATGCCAGGCGCTCCAGCCAATCAGGGGCGCGCGCCCGTCCCCCTGCCGGGTCTGGCGGGGCCGGGGTGCCCAGTGCCCAAGTCGCCCCGGGTGGCAGTTCCCGTTAACCTTAGCCTCAAAGTCAAAGGTATTTATTCCCGTCCCTCCCTCGGAGTCCTGAGTCAGGGCGGGGAGGGGCGTGCGGAGGGACAGACCGCGCTTAGGGGCCGGCGCCCGGGCGCTCCTCCCGCGCTGCCTCCACCCCCCCAGGGCTGGAGGCGGCCTCGGGGTCCCCTGAGCCCCCTGCGCTCCGGCCTCGAACTCTGCCCAATCCACACAGCCCGTGGGGACGGGCTCGGGGCGTGCGTGGGAGGGGATGCCGGTCGGGGCAGAGAGCCGGAGGGGGCGGGTGACAGCAGGAGGAACTGGGTGTGAGCGCGGGGGCTGTCCCGATGGTCGGGCGCTGTGACTGTCCCAGAAAGACGGAACTCTGGAGGGCAGGAGCTCCGTGTTGGCCGCAGTGACACTTGGGTGCCTAATAAACCATCGAAGAAGTGGGAACTAGTGTTGGGGTGAGAACAATGAGAGGGAAGCACTACAGAAATTGAAGTGTGTTTAGGGGTCTCCCTGAAACCTCCATTCCAGGAAAATGGGCACAGCAGCTCAGATCTCAGGGGGTGGGGTGGGGTGGGGAGTGGGAAAGCGGCTGGGGCCTTCTTCCCCTGTAGAGGTGGAGGACATTGAAATGATGCCCCTTATGGCCCTTTGAACAGGAGTTGGGACTTGGTCAGCCAGAGCCTGAGTTGGGTGTGGTCAAAGCCCCAGAGGTGGGGGTGGGGGTGAGGGTGGGGGTGGGGGTGGTGGTGGTGGGGGGAGAATGGCAGAGGGCAGGAAAACGTCTAGGCTTAGGCTGTTGTTTTTTTTATTTGTTTGTTTTTGTTTTGGGGGGGTCCCTGTGTTTACCTGTAAAATGAAAAGATTAGAGGGTGTAAGTCTCCTTTCAACTCTAAGGTTCTGTGATTCTGTAATATGTTTTGGACTTAAGTTTCTTTTGTTTAAATGTTCCTTTATTAAAATTGTTATCAATAGTTTGTTAGCATGTGGGACCTTGTGCTGGGTGCTGAGGAGAGAGAAACAGTCCCTGTATTAAGATGTTTGCAGTCTTGTGGAGACAGACAAAATATTATTATACTATGTGAATGGTGCTGGGTTGGGTGGATGCACAGGTCAAACAGAGAAGGGCCCCTAACTGAGCCTGACAAGTCCAAAAAGCTTCCTGGTCACAATGATCCCTGATCGGGCTGGGCAGGGAAGAGTTGGGCAAAAGTATTCCAGGACTGGTCACAGGCATGCTATGACGTGGCAAGGTCAGGGGGCTGCAGAGTGGGACAATGGGGCAGGCTGAACTTCAGGCAGTGAGGAGAAGTGAGCAGAGGCCAATTTTAAATGGTCTTGCCAAGAAATTTTTAACTGAACCTGAAGGTGTTGAGGACCCATTGAAGTATTTTGAGCAAAGTAGAAACATGTCCAAATTGTAATATTGCTTTGAGTTCTGGGTGGTAGGTGCATTGGAGGGGCAAGATAAGCTATAAAACAGGTACAGTGTCACCCTAACCCGTTTGGCTCAGTGCATAGAGCGTCGGCCTTCGGACTGAAGGGTCCCAGGTTCGATCCTGGTCAAGGGCATGTACCTTGGTTGTGGGCACATCCCCAGTAGAGGATGTGCAGGAGGCAGCTGATAGATGTTTCTCTCATCGATGTTTCTAACTCTCTATCCCTCTCCCTTCTTTTCTGTAAAAAATCAATAAAATATATTAAATAAAAACAAAAACAGGTACAGTGTCCAGGAGAGAAGTGGGGAGGCCTGAACTAAGGCAGTGGCAGTAGGAGGTCTGAAGGTCTTAAAAATAGCACCGGTACCACTCAGTGAGCTGTGTGTTGTAGGCCTTTGTGCTCTGTCGTAGCAAAAGTGGTGCATTTTTGAAAGGTCTGATGAGGACCCACTGTCATCTCTGGGGAAGCAAGGGAGTTCTGGAGTCAAGTGCAGAACATGGTGGAGGTGGTCTGTCCCTTGCATCTGCCCCTAGAGAGAGGTCAGCTGAGGAATCCAAGGTTTCCTAGGGCCGAGTGGCCTGGAGGGAAATGCGCCGTCAGGGTGTGCAGGAGGAGACCTGAGGTCTAATTCTCTTTGAGTCAGAGAATGTCAACTCAGCTTCACTTTCCTCATCTTACAAGAGGGAAACACTTCCTACTTTTCCCAAGCTCCTTCAAAGCAGCAAACACTAGAAAAGGCTTTATAGATTAAAATGACACTTATTCAGTGTTATGAGCAGTTGGTTTTGTCCCTGGTCTTCAGATCAGATAATGGGGGTCCCAGGACCTGGCAGGCTCCTAAGTGCTGGACTTGGGGTGGAGGAACATGAGTGCTGCTCTTTTAAAAGGACACTGGGATGGGGATGCCATGGGTGTGGGGCAGGTGTGGAGGCATGGAGGTGGGGGTGGGACAATCCCAGCAAAGATGTGCATGTAAGTCAGGTAGAGACAGAAGTCCTGCAAGGAGGTGCCACAGGTATAGGCCTGGGGTCAAATCAGGGACCTCCAGGAAGTGGAGAGGCATGGGGAACTGGCTGCCCAGGCTGTCCCTGGACTTGGTTCCCAAGGAAGGCTGGCGGGTGCAAACTGAGGTCACTAAAATGGGTTCTTCCTACTGGGGAAACCCTGTGATACAGTTCTTACAAGATGGGGAGTGTGTGTGGGGGGAGGTGTGGCAACTGCAATGACCTAAAAAGAAGTCATCTCGCACCTTGTGAACATTGTTCAGTCTTTTCAACTGTTCCTTCCATTTGCTATGACAATTCTGTACATTAGGAACAAGCATTATTTGTATCTGCAGATGGGGAAACTGGCCCAGAGAAGAAAAGCAGTTGGTCTTGGGTCACATGGCTAATCAGAAGCAAACCCCAGTCTGGCTGGTATGGCTCAGTTGATTGAGTGTCGTCCCATGCACCAGGAGGTCTCCAGTTCGTTTTCAGGGCACATGCCTACGTCGCAGGCTTGATCCCCAGTAGGGGACGTGATCGAAATTTCTCTCTCATCAATGTTTCTATCTCCCTCTCCCTTCCTCCCTCTGAAACCAATAAAAACATATTTTTTAAAAAAAGAAGCAAACCTTATCCCAAGCTCTCAGCCACTCCCCCTCCCCCCACCCCACCCACTGAGGAATCAGCCAGCAGAGAGTGGGCCAGCCAGACTAGAGCACATGGCAGAGGGTAGGAGGCTCGTTAGAGTGGGTGAGGCACGGAGGGCCAGGTGGGGTTAAACCAGCGGATGGCTGGGAGAGATGTGATTAAGAGAAAGTAGGGAAGCATGGACCAAGGGGCAGAGGGAGGCCAGCTCAATGTGGTGGGGTACCTGGGAAAGGTTGTTCCCTTACCTGCAGTTTCCTGTGGGGGCAGGATTGTTGGTATAAGTGAGCATGGCAGACAGTGAGGACATGGGTGCAGCCCTGGGTCGGGGCTCGTGACTGAGCAGGGCCTATGAGCTGGGCCATCCCTGAAAGCCTCAGCTCCTGGTGCAGGGCATGTGGCCAGTCCCTGCTCCACTGGTGACAAAGGACACATGAGGCTCTATCCACTTCTTCCCCATTAGGGGCCTGAGTCTCTGAAGAGAGATGTGCTTGGCTGGTGGAAAAGCTCCAGGGGCCTGAGCTTGGGAGGATGTGGGAGACCTGGACATGTCCCTGTACTGTGGCCTTTCTCCTCACCCAGCTGCTGTCCGCCCCTTCCCGCCCCCAAGTTTCTGCTAAGACCAAAGCTCCTTTGTTACCTTCCCCTGCCCCAGACCTCACCACCTGCCACAGGCCACAATCCCCGCTTTGTGTGGTCTGGCAGTTGTCATGGCAGCTGCCCCAGCTGAGGGGACTCACGTCCCAGCTGCAGCCCGACCCCACGTAGGGAGGGCTGGGCCTGGAGCCAGGGGCTGGGAAGGGGATGGTGATCAGGCCCTGCCCTGAGACCGCTCTCCACAGAACTTGTTGGGCCGCCAGGGAAAGGTCACTGGAGTGTGGGGTCAGGGCCAAGTGGCCTCCATAGACTCAGTGCGCACTGTTGGGGGTGGCGGACTGGCCCCATAGCCTCCTGTTTTCTGGCTGCGGCATTTTGCTAGGCAGCCTGCTGGATGGGTTCCTGGGCATCTCTCAGGTCAACCGCTGCATCAGGTGGCGTGAGACCGTTGGGTGGCAGAATAAGAGAGAAGGATGGAAAATGTACAGCTTGGGGTGGGGCAGGTGCACCTGGTGACCTGGCCGACCTGGAAAGAAGTGGCCGTGGGGAGGGACTTTCCTGGGTTTGGCTCCCTCAGGGTTTGTCTGCAGGATGCCCGCTCGCCTGTTTTCCAGATGTCCCGCCCGAGCTCACAGGTGGGGGTGGGCCCCTAAGCCATGGCCTGCCTCCCCCTATTCCTGTCCTCCGTGCTCCTCCTACCCCTGCCCTCTCATTCTTATTTCTTCCCCTGGGGCCCATGAGGGTCCCCTTCCTTTCGTGTCCACTCTGTCTTAGTCTGACCACAAGCCCTAGTGAGCCCAGGGGTACCCAGGGACGAGGTAATTAATTCACTGTGAATTGTTCACTAAGAATTGAAGTCGTTCTGTCACCCGAAGTGATTTAAAAATATATTTATTTTTATTGATTTCAGAAAGGAAGGGAGAGGGAGAGATAGAAACATCAACAATGAGGGAGAATCATTGATCAGCTGCCTCCTGCACGCCCCCTACTGGGGACTGATCCCACAACTCCGGGCATGTGCCCTTGACTGGAATGGAACCTGAGACCCTTCAATCCCCAGGCTGATGCTCTATCCACTGAGCCAAACCAGCTAGGGCCCGAGGTGATTTTTAGGTCTTAATACCTCTTGGAAGACAGAATCAGTCAAGTTGGACTGATTTGATTAGGCTAAGGGGCCTCTTGTGTCCTGTTAGGGTTTTGTGAATAAGGCCAAGCCCCACCCTCAGTCCTCACACTGAAGTTGGCCCCTGCCCCCTGAGTTTCCCCACCTTTTGGTGGCCTCCCTATTTGCCAACCCCTGAGCCTCTTTAGGTGGACATTGGTGAGAGGCTTCCCCAAGGCATGTGACACAGAGTGTATCAGGGCCCCACGGTGGGCCTTTCCTCCCCTCTTCTCCGGGCTCCCCTTTCTGCCCCACAGGCAGGGTTTGGTGTCTATAAACCACAGAAGGAGTGCACCCTACTGGGCAAACAGAATTAAAAACAAAATCGCCTGCCAACTCAGGAAAAGCTCCTCACAAAAGTAGGAGAGAAACAACAGGTTTGTTTTGTTATGTTTAATCCTTACCCAAGGATAGTGTTTCCATCGATTTCTAGAGAGAGTGGAAGGGAGGGAGGAGGGAGAGAGAGAGAAAGAAACATCAATTGGTTGCAGGGGCTGGGGAGCCTGCAGCCAAAGTACATGCTCTTGACCGGGAATTGAACCCTGGACTCATCCATGCGCGGGACGACACTCTAATCACTGAGCAACCGGCTAGGGTCTTTGTTTTTATTATTGAATAATCATCACACCAGAATGAGATGCACATCACAGGAAGTCCACCAGGAGATTGCAAAGACAGGAAGAAATCTCACCTGTTACACAGCCCAGCAGGTGCAACCTGTTACACGCATGTTCTCCAGGTACACTGTCACTAGTCCTCCGGTGAGAGGACTTGACCATTTGTCACAGAGTTCATCCTAGATTCACCTGGTAATGGGGGTGTTTGTTAATTGCCTTTATCCAGAGGAAAAACACACTTCTCATATCTTTATGACAGGAGGTCGTTTTGCAGCTTGGAGGCAGGTGTCCACACAGGTTAGGGTCCCAGCCTCCCATGGGGACTGGGAGACAAGGGCCTGTTTCCCTTGATATTTACATTTCAAAGAGATGGCTTCCAGGTCCCTGAGAGAGACGCTGGCTCCTGGGTTGTAAAGCTGGCAAGAGGCTTATTTTGCCTTTAAAATGATTTATGTACATCTCAAAGAGACAGAGGAAGAGCCTATGTTGAGAAGTTCTCTAAAGAAATGTTCTGAAGGAAAGGGGAGGGGTCTCTTTCCTTTTCTGCACTAGGGAAAATGTTTTTTTTTCCTGTATTTTAGATTCATATTTACCCTTATCTCCTCCCACCCCACTTCTTTTGGCAGGGTCCAGTTTCCCAGCCTGGGAAGGGGACCTGGGAGAGGAGAGGGGGGACCCTTAGGATGGGAGCTCTGGGGAGCTCTCGAGGGCCCCAGGTAGGGGTAGGGAGCAAGATAAGACAGGGATTCTTGTGAGGGTGGCTGGACTGAGGTGCCCTGGAGGAAGCTCCAGCTGATGGCCAGGAAAGCCCCATGGTAGCAGCTGCTGGAGCTGATCTGAGAGACACAGGTCCTCAATGGGGCTCTTTGGGAGTGTGGGGTCTATGGGGAAGCAGGCGTGTGAAACAAGAATCCTGTCCATAGCAGAGGCAGGCCGTGGTACCTGGGTGGAGAGAGTGAACTGCAGGCTGCCCACAGTCTACCTCTGAGTGCCACACACCGCTGTCAGGTGTTCTCTGTGTAGGGCTCTGTCCTAGGTCCTGGGCTTCCTCAGTGGGCACGAAGCATTCCTGTCCTCCAGATGAAGGGGAATAAGCAAAGTAAATACCATGTCAGGTAGCAAAGTATCATGGAGGAATGCGAGGTGGAGTTAGGCTTGTGACTTTACCCAGAATGTCAGGGAAGGCCGCGCTGAGGAGGTGAGCCCTAAAAGAGGTGAGGGGGGCCATGCCAAGATCTGAGACAGAACACCCCATGCAGAGGGGCAGCCAGTGCAAAGCCCGAGGCTTCTGAGCAGCATGACCTGTACCCCATCATGTTCCAGGCATGAGGAACCATCAGGAAATGTTCTAACAACTGGAGCATTAACCAGCAAGGTGAGCCATGGATTGGTGGACATGAAGCCCAGCTGGACTGTGCGTTCTTGCATGGAGTGCTCCTTGGGAGGGTTTGTGCTGGGAGATAAGACGGGGAGTTAGAGAGAGAAGGGCCGTGGTTTCACAGGCACAATTCTGCCTTCCTGGGTGTCTGCAAGACCTCTCAGGCCACTAACTCGTTTGAGTTTCTCCCCTGCAGTGTCCTTCACACCCCGCCCTGCAGATGTTGAGAGCCTGGACCTGAGGCTTTAGTCTGGGAGCTAGAAGGCCTGGGATCTTGCCCTGCTCCACCATTCAGCACCCATGTGACTTGGGGCATGAACCTCTCTGACCTCAGGTTCCTCTTCATAAAATGGGAATCATGCTTGTTTTACCTGCCTAGCAGGTATGTGTGCAATTTAAAAAATCCTGCACATTTTAGCCAAGGTAATGGACATAAAAGCTTTTGAAAAAGAAGGAATGCATTCTGTGAGGTGTCACGAGGACTGGGAAAGCCTTTTGTCCTTGTCCCACAGGCCAACTCTGTTTCCTTTGCTCCCATCTCACGCACAGACCGAGTCAGGGCACCGTGGGTCCCCCGGGATGGAGAGCAGCCTGGCAGGTGCCAGCACAGGTAAGACAGAAGATGGAAAGGTGCGAGCCAACCATGGCTTCCTTCCCTGGCACGTCTTACGTCTTCGTGTCCCTCCAAAGCTGCCCTCACTTAGAGGGTGTCGAATTGAAGGATGTCGAAGGTCTTCAAAGAATAGGAAAAGACAGATTATAAGAACTAAAAAAATGACAGAGGGCAGTTCAAAACTTGCCAGGCAAGGGAACACACAAGCACGTGCACACACACACACATGCACAGACACTGGCATGCACACACATATGTGCTATTTTCTTTGTTAATTCCTCCCTCCTACTTCCTCTGAATTTATTGTCTTTTAAATATTGGGACCTGTTGTTTAGAGCTTCTCTCTCTTCTTTCTTCACAACTGTTTCATTTTACCTACTTTTAATCGAATGTAAACTTTTTATTGAAGTGTAATACATAGAAAAGTGCATAGTTCAGGAGCTCTATAAATTCTTATGATATGAACACTCCCATGTGACCAGCACCCAGATCAAGAAAGAGACATTGCCAGAATGAGAAGTCTCTCCTGCCCCCTTCCAAACAGTGTGCTCTAGAAGGGAGCCTTTATCCTGGCTTCTAACCCATCCATTAGTCCTGTCAGCTTTTGAACTTCATATAATGGAAACATATAGTCTGTATTCAGTGTCTGTCACAACCTTTTCCATCAGGCTCATGTCCATGAGCCAGAGGAACAAAGTGCCCCTGTAGACTTGAGCAGCCCTGTGTGTGGGACTCAGGAGTAGAGGGGCCTAGGTTTAGTACAAAGACAAGGCTCATCTGTTCTGGTGCTGAGACCTTTCTGGCTGACTTCCTTGTTCTTGCTTTTGTTGAAGAAAAGTGATGTTGCCAAATGGCCAAGGTCCCAGCAGGTGAGGTGCTCACACACCATGGCTGCTACCCTAGAGAGGGCCCGGCAGTGACATGGGCCACTGAGGGACTGGACACAGACTCGCTTAGCAAACTCGCAGCACATGATCCTTTGGAAAAGAAGATGATTGAACTTGGCCATGTTCTGCTTGCTCTCCAGGGAAGATCTCACTGGATGGGAGTCTTTAACTGTCTCGGCATCTCCTGGGCCTCGGGCAGAGCAGGGGGGCAGCTGGTGTGTCCTGGCACAGC
The DNA here is from genome assembly GCA_026230045.1 of Corynorhinus townsendii. Taxonomy (NCBI): domain Eukaryota; kingdom Metazoa; phylum Chordata; class Mammalia; order Chiroptera; family Vespertilionidae; genus Corynorhinus; species Corynorhinus townsendii. The sequence goes on from JAPDVU010000004.1 coordinate 138,538,533, forward strand.
AGCTTCACTTAGCTTCCCTCCTTTCTTTGTTGTTGTTAATCCTCACCTGAGGATATTTTTTTCCATTGAGTTTGAGAGAGAGTGGAAGGGAGGGGAGAGGGGGAGAGGAAGAGGAGGGAGAGGAGTGAGACATCAATATGAGAGAGACACATTGGTTGCTGGGGTGGGGGTTGAACCTGCAACCCAGGTACCTGCCCTTATCGGAATCGAACCCACGACTCCCTGGTGCACAGGCTGACGTTCTAACCACTGAACAACCGGGCCAGGACCAGCTTTCTTATTTTGTATCTTTCCCTTTGTCCTTCTCCATCCCCCAACCTGCCCCTGCCCTACTGCCCTACTGCCCTTCCTTCCCCTCCTGTTTTCTTTCTCCTTTCCCCATTTCCTCTTCTCCCCTTTCAAATCTCTTCCTTGTGCATTCTTCGGCCCTGTCTTATTTTCTGCTATGCTCTGGCCCTCCTGCTCTGTCCTCCAGGCAAGTCTCCCGCAGAGCTCAGAGCAGTGACCGACTCTCCCCGTCCTCTGTCCCTTTGCCTCTGGCAGGAGACTGGCTGGTGATGAAGATCAAGCAAGAGAAGCCAGAGTGGCTGCTGCAGACCCTGGCGCCGCCGGCCGCGCTTTCCAAGGACAAGGAAAACATTTTCCAGCAGCCCCTGGGCCTCCCACCATGCCAGGCTTTGGGAAAACCCCGATCCTTGGGGGGACAGGAGGAGACTGGGGGTCCCAGGTGGACCCCTCCCACTGAGCAGGATGCTGGGCTGGCAGGCCAGGTTCCGGGGGCAGCCCCCGGTCCCCTGAGCCCCGTTCTTCCTGCCAGCGAGGGTCATTTCGTGTGCCTGGACTGCGGGAAGAGGTTCAGCTGGTGGTCGTCCCTGAAGATCCACCAGCGCACCCACACGGGCGAGAAGCCTTACCTGTGCAGCAGCTGCGGCAAGAGCTTCAGCCAGAAGCCCAACCTGGCGCGCCACCAGCAGCAGCACACGGGCGAGCGGCCCTTCCGCTGCCCCGAGTGCGCCAGGCGCTTCAGCCAGAAGCAGCACCTGCTCAAACACCAGAAGACCCATTCTCGGCCCACCACCTACTCGTGCCCTGAGTGCGAGCGCTGCTTCCGCCACCAGGTGGGCCTCCGCATCCACCAGCGCGCGCATGTCCGGGACCGCCAGGGCGCCCGTGCCAGGCTGTTCGAGCTGCTCCGGGAATCTGCGGCCTGCGGGGGCTGTCGCCTGCGTCCGGGGCCGCCGCAGGGGCGCCCCGAGTGGGCCTGGCTGGGGCTCTTCCATGGCTGGTGGCGCCAAGTGGGGGCCCAGACTGCCGCCGCTGCCACGGGGCCCGGGGAGCAGCGTCAGTTCATCTGCAGCGAGTGCGGCAAGAGCTTCACGTGGTGGTCGTCGCTGAACATCCACCGTCGTATCCACACGGGCGAGCGGCCCTACCCGTGCCCCGAGTGCGGCCGCCGCTTCAGCCAGAAGCCCAACCTGACGCGGCACCTGCGCAACCACACGGGCGAGCGCCCGCACTCCTGCCCGCACTGCGGCCGCAGCTTCCGCCAGAAGCAGCACCTGCTCAAGCACCAGCGCACACACCTGCCAGGCGCCCAGGCGGCGCGCTGCCCTGTCTGCGACCAGAGTTGCCCCAGTCGCGCGGCGCTGCGGGCCCACCAGCGCGCACACACCGGCGCCGCCACTGCCCAGTTGCTGGGCCCCGAGTCTCAGGCCCAAGGCCCCCAGGGCCGGTCGGCGCCACCGCACAGTCCCCCATCGGCCCGGCGCCCCGCGGACGCGCGGTGGTGCAGCGCGCAGGGGGATCTGGTTGGGTCCGGGGAGCAGCGCCAGTTCATCTGCAACGAGTGCGGCAAGAGCTTCGCGTGGTGGTCGGCGCTCACCGTCCACCGGCGCATCCACACGGGCGAGCGGCCTTACCCGTGCCCCGATTGCGGCCGACGCTTCAGCCAGAAGCCCAACCTGACGCGTCACCGGCGCAACCACACGGGCGAGCGGCCCTACCGGTGCGCAGCCTGCGGGCGCAGCTTCAGCCAGAAGCAGCACCTTCTCAAACACCAGCGCGTGCACCTGGAGACCCTGTCGCCCACCCCCAGCGTCAAGGTCGAAGCGCTTTAGTGCACCTGGACCGAAGGGGACTCGTGGGGGAATGTTTGCGGGGGGGGCCTGTGGGGAATGGCCAGATGGTGGCTTTTCGAACCCCAGGGGTTAAGACCCTATCACAAGGCTCTGAAGGCCTGAGAACAGAATTCCAGAGGCGTCCCAAAGGGAGACCGCAAAAGGTCCCTGTAGGCTGAGGGAGGAGGTGGGATCAGGCATTCCTCACCCTGGAGCTGGGATGTGTCTCTGACAGGTTGAGGGCCAACCAGTAAACTCCTTCAGAGGTGGGACCCCAGCCCTCAGGCGCCAGGTGGGGCCTGTTGGGGGCTGAAGGAGAGGCTCCCTGGTGTGAAATGGCCCAGGTCTGGACTGGTCAGCTGTAGTGCCACCTGCCACACGCAGGCGAGGCAGGGGCAAGCATATTCCCAGTGCAAAGGCAATGCCAGCACTTAATGGCCATTCAATACATAATTTTGGAAGGAGTGAATGGTTCTATGGTCCTCACCGTGAGGGCCCCACTGCATAGGGTGCTGTTATGGCCTGCCTGTCCCTAGGACAGGGATGTGTGAGACAGTCAGGGGCTGGGGCACAAAGGGTGTGGTCTCAGCTGAGGTTTGGTGGCTTGGGAAGGGCCCTGCAGCAGGGAAGAGCCAAGCCTGCTGCTCCTACTCTGTGGGCCTGGGGCATGCCCGATGGCTGACTCGGCTCCTTATGGCAGTGTCACAGAAGAGAAAAATGAAGGATTGACCATCTCACATGGTCTCATTGTCTTTCTGAAGCTTCCCTTCCTGATCTCCGGTCTCTGGATCTATGATCTCCAGGTCTCTGTGCTTTGAGGGACCATTTGCCCCAGGACCAGGATAAGGAGCTTTGGCCATGAGCAGAGCAACTGCCCACACCCAATTCTCTTTTCCCCTCTTCCAATACAATTTATCTCTTTCCACATATTCCCCTCAACCTGTAGCCCCCCAAAGTCACTCCTCATGCTTTTCCAAAGCAGAACCCAGAGCTTCAGCCCAGCTGTAGCTTGGACTATATTTTCCCACAGGAGGGGGTGTTGGGGTGCTAGGGTTTGATAGGTGGGAGGAAAAAGGGGGACCTAGCCAATTCTGTAGGAGGATGACCTATGTGTACCTTCCTCCCAGGGCTTGTGGGGCTCTCTGAACTCAGCCGTGTTTCCTTTTCCAGGACCTGGCTGTGTTCACCCTGGCTTCTGGTTACTCCTCTTCCAAGTTTTGTTTAATCCCTTTCATCTGGCAGGAGTTCTAATTGTAGCATCACAGAAAGACCTGTGGAGGTGATGATTCAGTTCACCTGGGGAACACATTTGGTAATGGTTAGTGTTCAGCCAGGGCTCTGACTTGTGGTCCAGGTCTTTGATCATAAACCATGCTGTGTGCCCATCCTTCAATCAACTCTCAGGACCAGGCAGAAGCCAAATCAGAACGGTTTTCCTAGGCCCCCTCTCTGACCCACACCAGCCCTAAGTACTCCCCTTTCTCCCTGTAATGCCTGCCTGGCTCCTCTCCCAAAGAGTAGGTTTGGATCTCATCAAAACCCACTTTAGCCTGGCCAGTGATTGAGCATGGACCTATGAAGCAGTAGTTCACATGTGTTGGGCAGGACACATGCCTGGGTTGCAGGCTCAATCCCCAGTAGGGGGTGTGCAAGAGGCAGCCAGTCCACGATTCTCATCATTGATGTTTCTATCTCTCCCTTCTGCTCTGAAATAAGTAAAAAACAAAATAAAATAACAACCTAAAACCTACCTTAACCATGGGGAAGGCTCAAGAATCATTTGCTTCTTCCTCTTTGCCACTTATCAAATCCGGAGACCAACTCAAGTGAGCACACCTACTCCAGGAAGGCATCCTAGAGCACCATGCCTGTATTACAGAGCCACTGTCTGCAAGGATGGACCTGCAGAAACACTGGAGCCCATGGAATCAGGTGCCTGAGGGCGAGGGCAGACACATACTGCAGAGACAATCAGGGGAATTTCTGTACCATAGCCTGTTATCTTCCACAAGTAGCCTGTGGTCAGTGATCAAATCAAACACCTGTATTGGTAGGACTTGTGGTTAATGAGGCCTAATCGCAGCTTTTTCCCTCCAAGCAAAATCATGAGGATGCCTGCTCACTGACCCTAGGTGACAGAGTCTCTCACAAATGGGTGCTTTGGTCACAATGGGGTTAGGGCCAAGCCCATCAAAGGTGTGTGACCTGTTGACCGGGTGGGGATGGTACACATTGCCCCATTAACCAAGCCTCCTGTGTGATAGGCACTGTGTCAGACTTCAGGGATGCTGTGATGAATAAGCCACTTGGGCTGCCATAGTAAAATACCACTGGGGGCTTACACATTGCCGTCTGGAGGCTGGGAAGTTCAAGATCAAGGTGGTGGCAGATTTGGTCCCTGGTGAGAGCTTCCTGCCTTGCAGATAAAGACCTTTTCTCTGTGTCCTCATGGTGGTGAGTGGTCGGGGGAGGGAGAAAGGGCCCAAAACAGTGCTCTGGTCTCTTCTTCTTCTTATAGAGACACTAATCTCATCATGAGCAGCCCACACTTATGACCTCATCCATACCTGTCTCCCAAAGGCCCTATCTCGAAATGCCATCACATTGGGGGTCAGGGCTTTAAAATATGGATTTTTTTTTTGCGCGGGGGGCGGGGGGTGTGGGGGTGTGGGGGAGAGACATGATTCAGTCAGTAGCAATCACAGTCTCTCCCCTGAGGAGCCCACTGACCTTCACAGAATATCGCTTTAATGCACACACAGTTTGGAACAATCTATATGGTTAGCTCTTGAACCAGTTGTCCCAGCCCCGGCTCTCTTAGGGAGGTTTTCTTGTTCATCTTGTTTGGTCTCACCACCAGGCAGTGACCTAGGCAGGTAATGATGTAGGAAATGGGCATGGGGACTGAGGGACTTGTCCAGCAGGTCATGTTGCAAATTGATAGCAGGTCCCAGGTCTCCAGTTAGCCTAACCCTCTTCCACAGTCATAATCATAGGCTTCTCCAAGGGAGGCCTGACATTGTCAACTTCAATTTCCATTGCCTTTCATTTTAAAATAATAACACTAGGCCAGAGAATATTGAGCAAGAGCATCACCATGAAATCAAAGACAAGAAGGTCAAGCCTACCCTAGTGGTTATGATTCAAAATGCTCAGGAGCACACGGAGATTAAAGGGTTGCTGGAGGGAATGGAAAACCACCATGTTTAAAGACATAAAAACCTTAAAAAACGTAGTCTGTCCATGGCCAGGTAAGTGCAAGTCTGTGGTGGGGACCCGTGGCTAAGCTTCTAGCAGGCCATGTGAGCGTGGTAGAGCTGGAATCCTGGAACTGCCTGCATAATCCTTGCATTCCATCCTTAGGAGCAGGCTGGGAGCTAAAAATTTGACTTAGGTCCTTCGTGGTTGTGCTCTGGCAAGCACCGTGAACTTCACGTCAGCGGTAAGGTGGCCAACCTCCTTGCCAGGCTTTGGTTCCCCACTGCCCAGCCCCAGGAAGCTTTCCCTGGGAGAGAGGACTTGGAGGCCAAGGCAGATGCAGGCAGCTGCACTGACCTGGCAGAGAGTGGGCCCAGTAGGGACTTGGTAGTGAGTGCCCAGTGTAAGTTAGGGATGCTACTGAGATTTTTTCTTTTTTAAGTAGTTGGGTTTGGAAAAGAAATATCCTAGACCCTTTGTTAAGAGGAATAGTATTGGGGCTGAAACCAGTATCTTTTCATGTATCACTGCCTTGACAGGATCACAGCATAGAAGAGAGGGAAATGCATGGTGTCCATAGCTTGTCCTCTGGGGTAAGTCAGAAAGGTTTCTCCTAGGTTACCCATATCTAGAGGGAGAAGTGCTAGACCAGCTAGTCCAGCAGAACTTTCTGTGATGATGAAAATGTTCTCTGTTTGCTGCCTGATGCCATAGCCTCAGTCAGTGGTGCTTGATCACTTAACATGTGGCTAGTGAGGCCCTGGCTGGGTAGCTCAGTTGATTAGAGCATTGTCCTGATACATCAAGGTTTCAGGTTCTATCTCTGGTCAGGGCACATACAAGAATCAACCAGTGAATGCACAATGAAGTGAAACAACAAATTAACATTTTTTTTCAAATCAATAAAAAAGAAAATTTAAAAATGTGGCTATCGAGGCTGAGGAAGTGATTTTAAATTTTATTTGATTTAAATTAATTTAAATTCAAATAGCCACATGTGGCTACTAGACAGTATAGCTCTAGGAATTATGCTCCTATTGAGAAGTAGAAATGTTCTCTCCCTTCCCTTTCCCCCTTCCCCCACCCAAATCTAGAAAGAGCTTGCTTTTGTCATTGGGAATAGTGGATTGTGTCAGGTAGTTCTGGGACTAAATTCTGGATTTGCAATTTAAGTTGTGAGACTTGGGCAAGTAACCTACTTACAGCATTATGTATGGTCCCAGCACACAGCAGGCATTCCATAAGTGGTAGCTATGGGCATTATTGTGGTGACATTGTCGTTATCGCTACCTGCAAAGCATTTACAGAAGTGGGAGTAGTACTGTGGGGAGGGTTTCCCCAAACAGAGCTCAGTCCCTATAAGGAATGAAACATCCCCAGGGGTAAGTAGACCCGCTGCAAGTTGAAAGGCGTGGCTGAATTGACGTCATAGGTCACGTCTTGGGTTTTAGCTTAGAGGAGAGAGAACTTTGGAGCAGATGTGACCTTGCACCCAGAGCCCCACATTTGCAGCTGCATCTCTGCAAGTTTCCCAGCCCAAAGCTGTGACTGGGGCAGTTCTGCCTGCTGCTCCTCATTCTTTACACTGCATTAGCGTCCTGGCTGGCCACCACAGCTCTCAGGTGTCGCTTGTAAACATTCATTCATTCAATAGACATTGGATTGAGGACCTATTGTATGCTGGGCACTTGTGATGCAAAGATGCTGAACACACAGCCTGTGCCCTTTGAAGTTCACAACCTGGTGGGAAAACAAAAGTGTGCTGAATCCCAATCTGATGTTAGTGATCACCATCCAATCCGGGGAAATGGGAGGAGCTGGTCACAGGAGATGGTTGTCCTGTGGAGCAAAGCACTGGGGATGCAGACAGAACAGGAGCTGGAGGATGGCAGGCTGATATCTGTGAGAGCAGCAGTTGGAGCTGTCCAGGGGAGCACACGGGTGATGGCCGTGCATCTGGTGTGCCCCTGGGGTAGGGTGGGGGATACCAGTGCAGGGCACCAATACCCACAAGGGGACCACAGGCCATCTGTTCTCTGGGACCCTGTGAGCAGCCCAGGCTTTTGTTAGGGACCAGAGTCCAGCTGTCACACGAGCCTTGCAGAGTGGTGGTGATTGCTACGGCAGCCACTGGCCCTGCCTGTAGGAAGAAGCGTGACTGCCATGGAATGCTTCCACACTGCCATTCTACTAGAATTGTGTTCACCAGAGCACGCGAGAATGGCCGAGAGGACTGTGGGAGGAGGTGCATGTGTATGAAATCACAGAAACAAAGTGGAAATCAGGCAGTGGCCGCGCAGAGACACCGAGACAGGATGAGTTTCAGGTGGTCTTGTCAGCCTGCTCCCCTCTTCCCCCAGGCTATACTCCTTTCCCATTTTGGCACAGCTTACCTAGAAAATGCTGCTAAAAATATGGGCTACATCCTCAGGTATATTATTGATTTTGCTTTTGAAAACCTGGTCATTTTTAACTGTCCCCATTTCCCCTATAGCCTGCAAGAGACATGACAAGCTAGTGGTAACAAAAGCTGGAGCTGGGAGCTGTGGCTGTCCTATGATCGGAGTTCCAGCACTCAGGCAGAGGGTGGGTGTGGGGTGTCACCAGTGGTCAGGGATCCTGTTGTCAATGCCATGGGAACTCTACCCTTATCCCTGGGTGCCAGCTACCCTGCTGGATTCATTTCTTGGGGTTTTCCAGAATTTTCTCCCTGTTGCCTCTATTTGAAATACCAATCTCCTTGGGATGTCTAACTCACAAAGTCCCATCTGCCCCAGTCAGGTGCCTCTGAGCAGCATGGATGAGGTCCCGAGAGGCGAGAGTGCCCTGGGAGGACCTTCTGGGGCAGACAGCCCACTCCCTGGAGAGGAGCAAGCTGTGGTGTTGGGAGTAGGGATTGATTTTACTGCTGGGTGGACCCCACCTGGAATCCTTCAGTTCCCGGGGCTCTCAGCGGCACAGGAGGACCTCGTGAGCTGGGAGAGTGCCACCTGGCCAGCCACATCCCTGTCTGCTGTGAAGAGCCCTGCCTTGCCGAATCCCAACGGCTCCCGGACCTGGCAGCTACAGAGGGGCCACGGAGAAAAAGGCTAGTCCATGTCCCTCTAGAACTTTCAGCTTTAAGAAGTCACTTTTCCTTCCTGGCTCAGTTTCTTTTAAAAAAAAACATACTTTATTGATTTTTTTACAGAGAGGAAGGGAGAGGGATAGAGAGTTAGAGACATCCATCAGCTGCCTCCTGCACACCTCCTCCTGGGTATAGTGCCCAGGACCAAGGTACATGCCCTTGACTGGCATTGAACCTGGGACCCTTGAGTTTGCAGGCTGAGGCTCTATCCACTGAGCCAAGACAACATTGTGACTTCTGATCCTAGTCATCACACTAGGTTTCTGTTTCTGGGCGGTGGGCCTGTCTTCCCACGGGCTGTACTACTCAGAGCTGTGGGCCTCAGCAGTGGGAAGCCACTCTGTGCTTCAGTTTGATTTTATGTTCTCATCTATAAAATAGGGTAATAACACCTGCATAACCTGGACAGCCATGGTTATTAGAAGGCTCCCACAGGATAATATACAGGAAGGGCTCTGTAAAGAGACAAATCATGTAAAGTAAGGTGTATTATTATGAAATGGCAGTTGCAAACTGGAATTCAGCCCAACCCTGTCCACACCAGCTGCTTCCCCTGGTTTTATGAGTTTTCTTTGGGTTCACTTATGAGGAGGACGGGACCACAGGGGTGTAATTTCTTCTTCCAGTCCTCCCGCCATCCTAGTGGCATAACCTGGACACACAGGAGGGCAGGCTTTGGCAAGACTGTCAACTGCGCCTCCCACTGCTGTCTCCCACCCAGCTCCCCACCCCCCAGTCTCCGCCAAGGGCTGCATTCGCCCCCACCCCCCTTCTCTCTCCTGCAAGGGAAAAATTTGCTTCCGGGACCCTTTTCCTAGCTTCTGGGTAGGTTTGTGGGCCTGGCTAGGGTAGTCTTGCCTAAGAATGAGGTGTTAACTGCTAAATTGGGGGTCTCAGGAATCCTGAAATGAAAATGTCTGGGGCAGGAGGGCCGGAGACTTGGGGTGACCTGCCCAGAACTAGCGCCAACCTAGCTCCTCTCCTGCGCGGCGGGCGCAGGTCTGACAGCCCTCCTTTGTCCGCAGCTGGGTTGTTGGCGCGTTAGACCTCCCAGCCTCACGGGGCTGCTGTGCGGCTGCAGTGACGGCTGCTGCGCTGGGGAGACGGAGGCTCGGGAGGCGGCGCCACGTGAGTCCCGGGCAGTCGGCCGCGGCCGCTCTGGAGATTACCGTATTTACCTAGGCTAGTGCCGGACCCTGGGGGCGGGTCACTGCGGGCACTACCGTATTTGCTGGGAGCTGCGCAGACCCTTTCTGAGACTGGGGAGCGCTGCGACTTAATTACGTATTTATCCAGGGTGGCGTGATTCCCCGGGGAGCGCCGTGGAAGCGGGGTGCGGGTGGGTTGCTTTCATTCCTTAAGGGAGCGGGGCTTTCAGCGGGGTGGGATGGGTTGCGGGGGCGGGGGAGTTGATCTACGTATTTTCATAGCGGTGGGGTTGCGACACAGAGTTTACCATATTTCTCCAGGATCACTGTGGCCCCAGGAGTTGGCACGGTTGTGCTGGGGGTGGGGGTGGGGGTGGGGGTCGGGTGGGTGGGGTTAGCTCTTCTGACTAATGCAGCAGCTATTTGATAAGAACCCTGGTGCGCGAAGCTGGCCTTCTTTATGGAGGCGAGAGAGAAGGGGCGTGAGAGTCGCTGCGGGAGTTACCGTATTTGCGTTGGGCAGCGCAGACTAGAGGAAAGGCACTGCTGGAGACGGGAGGAACAGGGGCCCAGCCTGGGCTGTGAGTGTGGGATGGGATGAGAAACTTGGGGGAGAAGGGCGGGGCATGACCTTGGACCCTCTCAGCGGGCGGGGTCTTGGTTAGGGGTATAACTGAGGAAAGTGGGGAGGCTACCCAGTGACCAGGCCAGGCTGAGACTGGCCAAGGGGACTGTGATGATCTGCCTTTGCAATGTCAATGCAGCTGCCTGGGGAAACACTTGTGGGTGGGGTGGGTCTATTTCAAGTAGTACTTGTCCCCTTCTTCAGGGTGCTGGTGTGTTCCCTCCTGGCCTGAGGGTTCAGGGAGACCGAAGGGGTATCTCTGAAGCCTCACTCTGCGTGAGGTTGCAGTAAGCAGTGAGATCCTGCATGGAGGTCCAGGGGAAGGGCCAGCAAGCTCCCCTGATGGGGATGGGGGAAGGCAGGGCAGTGGCCAGGTCAGCTGCTCTGGAGCAGCAGGCCTCAGAGCTTGCAGAAGCAGGAGCCCAAGGGTGTTTGAGGCATGGGGGTGATGGCAGCAGATGGTGCTCTATGGGAGCAGTGGCCCTTGGGTATCCATGGCTCTGTGGTGGCTGGGAGGATGGTGTTGGTCTTGCGATGTGTATATTTTGAGGAGAGTTTAGTTGGTGAGCAGCTAGCTAAGACATTGAGATTTCGACAGTGAGTCAAGAAATGAGGGCCTCGTCCTGGCTCACCTTGCTGTGTGACCTTGGGCAAGGGAGCTGACCTCACTGGGCCTCAGTTTCTCCATCTATAAATTGGGGTTCAGTGAGCCCTGCCCTCTCCTCAGGGCTGTCATGAGTACAATGGGAAACAATCGAAGAGGAACACGGTGCCCTGGGGAAGAGGATCCTTAGCAGAACCAGCGTGAGTGGATGGAGCTGCACTTGGGGGTGCTTGTTAAGTACTGAGGGCTGCTCAGCCTGGGCCAGGCTTTGGTGTGGGGATGCCAAGAGGAATGAGGCTGAGCTGCTCTGGGAGCTCACATTCAGGGTCGGTGACTTGCAAACAAACCTCTTACAGGCAAGCCTCATTTTTATAAACAAGGCTGCTGCCTCTAGTGTTTGACTGAGGCTACGTTCAAGTCTCAGTGGTTTTGTTTTGTTTCTTCTTTTAAGCTTTGCAGAAATATCTTTAAACCATCCCCTACCCTTCCCTCCAGACTGGGGATGCCCCTTCCCTACCCTCTCCTTGAGAAGTGGGTTGGAGAGAGAAGACACATCCCCGTGCAGGATAACTGTCAATAAATACTAGGAGGCCCTGAATCTGACCTTTCAGCGTGTGCTCAGTGCCTTGTACGGCAGGCACAGTGCTTGGTGCTGAGATCAAAGGCAGCAGCTCTGTCCTTAAGGTGTTCTGAGGCTAGAAGACAAGGTGGCATGACTGACATGTATGCAGTGTGATGAATGAGGTCATAAGGTTGGGCCATGGAGCTCCTGGAAGGCTTCCAGGAGGAGGTGGCACTCCGGAAGGGCCTAAGGAGGGGCAGGCTGTGATGAAGGGGTAGAGGAGAAAGAAGGGCATGCAACAGAGGAACTGGCTTCAACGAGACTGTAAAGGGCCGGGTGCTGCACGTTGTGCGAGGACAGCGGAGTGGTCTTCCTGAGGCTGGGGCTGGCTGATCTGCAGGTCCCCCCTGACTCCTCTCTCTGCTTCTGCCTTCCCAGGGGCTGGTGATTACAGCTGGAAGTGCCCATGACCGAGCTGGCATCCTCGGGGGGCGGGTCCCCCACGGGGGACGGGGAAGAGGGTCTGGGGGACGAGCGAGGCCTGGTCATCCACCACCCCACGGAGGAGCAGGCCCACCGCTGTCCGCGGTGCGGCCAGACCTTCTCGCAGCAGCCCAGCCTGGTGCGGCACCAGAAGGTGCACGCCGGGGCCGGCCGCGCGGCCGCCTTCGTGTGCCCCGAGTGTGGCAAGGCGTTCAGCCTCAAGCAGAACCTGCTCACGCACCAGCGCACCCACACCGGCGAGCGGCCCTTCCCCTGCCCCGAGTGCGGGCGCTGCTTCAGCCTCAAGCAGAACCTGCTCACGCACCAGCGCATCCACAGCGGCGAGAAGCCGCACCAGTGCGCGCAGTGTGGCCGCTGCTTCCGGGAGCCGCGCTTCCTGCTCAACCACCAGCGCACCCACGCGCGCATGCCCGCACCGCACCCACGCCGCCCCGGCGTGTTTGGGGAGCGGCGGCCCTACTTCTGCGCCCGCTGTGGCAAGAGCTTCGCGCGCGAGGGCTCGCTCAAGACCCACCAGCGCAGCCACGGCCACGGTCTGGAGGGCCAGGCGGCCCATTTAGGCCGCGTGCTATGATGCGTGCAGGGCCGGCTGCCCGCTGTTTCCGGCCCCTGAGCGTTGTCCCTGAGCCCTGGAGGTGGCACTGGGCTGCGAATCCCCACCTGGATGGGATCCCTGGAGATGAGCAGGGCTGGCTGGGGGTCTTGGAGGAGTGGGCCGTCACCATACTTTGTGGCCTCCTTTGGCTCCTCTCTCAGGACCCTGCGCTGGTTTTCCTCCTCAGGCTGGTCAGGCCTAAAGCGAGCAGGTGAGACTCCAGGGCCAGAGCCTCTCAGACTCACAGGGAGGGGGTGGGTGATGTCAGGTGGGGACCGGAGGGGGTGGTGGGGTATACTGGGCTGCCTTAGGTCTCTGTGACCAGTTTCTTACTAAATCTTCACTCCTAGAATGCCAGAGTGGAAAGCAACCTGGAGACGGCCACTCTCCACAGCCCCCAGGCACAGCTGCCTGGCTCCAGCACCGTCTGGTGTCCTGGAGAAGTCATTTCATGTCATGTCTCAGTTTGTTCATCTGTAAGTTGGGGCTAAAAATGAGGGATATTGTGAGGGTTGTAATTGCCATTACTAGATAAGAGAGGGTGATGTCGCTGGTCCAGACCATGTTTGAGTACCCTGAGTGCCGGGCACTGTGCTGGGTTGGTTTGGGTTCTCCAGAGGAGGCACAGACACAGGCCTTGTCTCTCGAGGTGCCACGCCTGGTGCTCAGTGTGATGAGGGCTAGCATAGAGGACAGACTATAAAGTGCTGGTGGTGGGGGGTGGTGGTGACTGGTGTCATCCAAGGCTATTGGTTCGTTTGAATTGGGTCCTGGTGATGAAAAGAGCAGAGTGACCTCGGATGTGCAGTTCAAGAACTGGAGGCCCTGTGAGCACAGATCAAAGTGGGAGGAGCAGGAGCCTTGAGGGTTTTGGGCTCCTCAGAGCCAGAGAACATGGGGCCCTCAGCTAAGAGGCTTGGCCAAGGTCACGCAGTGAGAAAGGACAGAGCCAGGACTTGTCCCAGGGCCTCTGAGTCCAAGTTGTCCTAGGGTGCTGAGACCTGGGCTGCTTCAGCCATTTGGCAGACGAGGAAACTGAGGCTCATCCAAGCTTGCCCCAGACCACTTAGCACTTAGTGGGACAGCAGTGCAAGCCTGGGCCCTATTTTGGGCTCTGGACCCCAAGATTCTTCATCTCTACTCCACCGCCCTTAGAGAGGCTCTTACTGATAGGAAAATGGAGCTTGGAGCATGTAGGAATGTGACCCGGGACCATGTGGCAGGAGCCTGGGCAGGGGCATCAATGGGTGATATGCACATGGCATCCACAAGGGTGGGTTGGCAGGAAAGAAGTGGGGTTTGGAGAGGACCTGCCGTCACAGAGCCCTGGCTCCATGCCCAGGACTGTGTTTGGTGCTGGAGACCTGGCTCTGCCCTCTGCCCTTCCTTAGAGCTTTGTGGCTCCTCTGGGAACCCTTGCCATCTGCCTGCCACCCTCAGGTGGCTATGGCAATGTGGTCTGGCACTTAAGAGATTAAACCTGGATCTGGGGCCTCTGGGACTGGTCACCAAAATCTCCTGAAGCCAAGTCATCTGGTTTGTAAATGGATGAGTGATCCCTGAGCCCCGTGATGGTGCAGGTGGCCCAGCTGCCTGCCCTCTCCTAGCCCCAGAGGGGGGGCTGGGCAGGGCTGTGTCATGGCCCCAGCCCTGACCCTGCTCTCTTTGTCTCTGTGAACAGATGCGGAGTGGGCAGGACCTCTGGACAGTGTGCAAGGCACATCTGGGCACAGAAACTAGGATGGAAACCCTGGGAACTGCACCCTGGCAGAGGACTCGTGCCCTAAGACCTACCTTGGGAGGTGCCCTGCAGTGCCAGCAGAGGGGGCTGGTGGAGCCCAGAATTGGAGGCAGGTTCTGTTCCCTGGGAAAGACTCTCTGAACCTGTTGGGAGTCGTGGCTGGGGAAGAGCTCATCCTGGCTGCCTGGCCACCTGACCATGGACCTCCACGCTGGTGTGGCAGCAGGGACCGTGCCTGTGTGGAGAGCTGGCTTCTCTGCCCCGCCTGGCCCTCCAGAGATGGGGAGTGTCTGGCCTCAGAGAACATAGTACACTGGTAGCGTCCTGGCTCCAGAGGCACGGCCTCCCGGTGTGAACCACACTTGCAGGCTTCACTTGCCTTTCAGCAAAGGTTCTTACCATAGTTGGGGGCATGGAGGCCTTGGAAAAGCTGACAAAGGTGATGAACCGTCTCTCCAGGAAGCCACGCATACCCACGTAGACGCTTGAATCTACCAGAACAGGAGCTCCTGGACTCCAGGATGGAACCTCAACCCGGGACCCAATCCACCACCCTGTCCTTCCCTGGCCCTGAGGGTCCACCATACAGTAGCATTCCTCCCTCCCCTGTCGGGCCTCCTTCCCTTGTTTAGGAATAAAAAGTTCTGAGGAGGGGACCCTGTTAGTCACTCTGTTCTCCCAGAGCTAAGAAACAGCACGTCAGACTCTGGAACCTCAGTCCTTCCCCAGACATCGCTGGAGGCTCCCTAGGCTGACTTTGCCCTTCCCTGGGTCAGGGTTGCTGGCTCTGGCTACCAGGCTGCTCGCTCCCTGGTGCAGCCCTGGGCTCCTGGCCTGGGCTCTGAGCTCTCCATAAAGGCGATGGGAAAGCTGGACCTTGGTGGACACTGGGTGAAGCAGGAACCCTTTGTGCAGCAGCTGTGCCTGGCCTCCGCCTCAGACAGGCATGGTGTGGGGAAGGCTGGGGAGGAGCACACAGTCTCCATCTTGGGACCAGCCGGCACCAGGCAAGGAGAGAGGCTGGCAGAGAAGCTTCTGTGTGTCCCAAGTGGCCACTAGAACAGGTGGAGGGGAGATGCCAGGCCAGACTCCTGGGTCTTCACACCTGAGCAGGTGTCCTGAGCTTACAGGCCTCCCTACAATGAACTGCCCATCAGAAAAGGCGTGGCCCACCAGGGCTGGGTGCGTTTTTTATGGCAACCAGACTTCATGAAGTTGGTTATTTTTAGGGAAACCCTTGGGGGTAGAGAGAGGTCTTTAGTCACAGAATTTATCATTATTATTATTTTTGTTAATCCTGATTGGAGGATATTTTTTCCATCGCTTTTCAGAGAGAGTGGAAGTGGGGGGGGGTAAGAGAGAAGCATGGATGTGAGAGACACATCAATTGGTTGCCTTCCACACGTGTCCTTGACTGAGAACCAAATCCAGGACCCTTTGATGCATGGGCCGATGCTCTAACCACTGAGCAGTCGTGGCCAGGGCTTTAGTCACTGAATTTAGACCACAGCCCAGCAATGAGGGCATGTAGGTGTTGGGTTTGGTGGTGGGGGGCTCCAGGGCTGGACTGGGTTTGGTCACGGCTGTCAGGAGGCCCATCTACCATGTGCCTTGTCCTGGTCCCGAGGGTGGATAACAAACCACTCGGGCGATCAGAGAAAGAGCAGGCACCCTTGGTTCCTGGAGCTCCATGCGCTCTGATTCTTGGCCAACAAGGAGGGAACCTCACAGGCTCACCCCTTCCCTGTTGACTGTCGGCTCGTTCCCCCGCCCCCCCTCATAACTCGCTCCTCCTTCCTGCCTCTGGCTTCCCAGGAATTGCTCTGAAATGTGCCACTCCTCGTCCCACTAAGCGCTCTTCTCCCCTAGGCCTAGCTTCCCTGACTGACTAGCTCACATTCCCCTCCTCCTCTGCAGTGTCTGTGTTGACTCACCACGCATCCTCAGGTATTGTGTGCAGTATTATACTCCAGCTTCCTGCGTGTGCATGTGTGCTGGTGCAAGGTCTGTGTGAGTGTCTTAAATCTCCCACAAGACTGTGAGCTCCCTGAGGGAGAGTCATGCCATTTTTTCTTGAACCCAGCAGGGTCTAGCATGGGGATGGGCTCAACACTCAGCACTTATTTGCTGGCTGGCTGTTGGGTCAAGTGCTGGAGGCCGGTGATAAGAGGTGCAAAAGGGGAGAGCGTGTGAATTCACTCGTGGGGGCATTTTATTGGGCTGTGGGCTGCCCCCTGGGGCAATAACAGCCATAGGAGGCCTCAGGTCCCATCCCTACTTGGGGCAGTGGGACAGGAGGGACCCCCCCACACCCCCGCCCCAGGCTTCTCAATACTGTGCCTAAATGGTCATCCAGGCTGGATATTTCTGTAGGCCACTGACACCACAGGGGCTGACCAAGTGGAATAAATGTTCTGTTGGCATCAGTTGGTGTGAGGAGTGGTCCTTTGAGGCTCAGTGGGAGCAGGGCGGTGACCTCCAGCTACCTCCATCATTTCTCGAGTCATGTTCAAGGGAACTTGGTGTGTGTCCAAGGGTTGTAGGAAGCATAACTCAAAAGGCATAGCAATGAATTAGCTGAGCTGCCCCATCTACTGTGGATAATGGCTGCTGCTTGGAGTTGGGTGATGGATATGGGAGCCCCTGGAAGTAGCCCCAACTGCTCACTCAGCCCACAGTGAGGCCATACCTGCTGAGCTCCTTCAGGTGATTCCCATCGGTCCTTGAGAGGTGGCTGCTGAGAGCGCTGGAGTCAGAAGCCTGCTTCTAGGGAGCCTGGCCCGCCCAGTGTCTCCGAGGACCACATGCGCAGAGCATCTTGCACATGTAAGAGATCATGACTGGAGTCTTCTTTTTGGAGGTTCTGTGTGCTGCTGGTCACTGGTAGGCTCTCAGGGAAATGCACTAAGTGCCTCGTGGCAGCCCCTCACCAGTTGCGCTGAGGCCCCTGTCCACTGGAGACAAGACACAGAACCTAGTTCGGGGCCCAGGTTGGGGGTCTAGTCTGACTGCGTGGGCTTGACCAAGGTCCTTACCATTTAACCCCAGTTTTCCTATCACGAAGTAAGCGGCCTATACGGGCTGCGATCTGAGGTTTCTCTCAGGTGTGAATTTCTGCAGACCCGACTACTTGGGTGGTCTCTCTTGACAAGCAGAGACCATGTAGGCCAGTGATGGGCCATGTCCAAGGCCTTGTGAGATGTCAGCCAGCTCCTGGTGCAGCTGGGTCCCCCTGGACGGCACTCCCTCCTCTGCTCCCCACGCTGGTCCTGTCTGTCACCAACCTTGCTCCTTTGGACAGCTGCGAGCACCCCTACTCTGGAGCAGAGGCTCCGGACACTGGAGCTGGATGTTTTCCCTTTAAGCTGTAGCACTGCAGTTTCTAGCCACAGAGGCACAGCCATCTTGGAGCAGACCTTCCTTGTTTCTGGAAGGTCATTGCACCCTTGCTGCTAAACCCATGTAAAACAAACACCCAGCAGCATTCTTAATATTCTCCAACTAGGGGATTGGGACGCATTTCAAACGCAGATGATTCAGACCAGCATGCCTGCTGTTGTGACGAATAATAACCATTTTTAAAGGACTGGTGTTAAGCGGAGCAGCTAGGGCCAGGGACCTGAGATGAGGGGAGGACCTGAAGTTCCCTCCTGGATGAGGGGCTGAGCTGCTCTCTCCTTTGGCATGGGAAACTCGGGGACAGGCAGTGTCCCTGAGACTGGGTTTAAAGCACACGGGCTCCAGAGAACCTGTTTATAGGAGCAGCGGGAACTGTGTCCACCTGTTGTTGGTGTGACTGCTCACTGTCCATTTACGGCATCCCTCGGACAGAGTCCATTTTCCCAGCACAGCTGATGTTGCTAGTGAAGCTGGACAATCATATTACCGTAAATAAATGTCTCAAATTAACGTTGTACACCTTAAATTTATACAATGTTGTACGTCAAATTGATTCAATTAAAAGAAAGAACCTAAATAGGCTGCATATTGAAATCACTCCAGACTTTTTGTAACAAATGCCAATGGGAGAGTGGCGCCCTCTAGTGCACACTTGGAGAACTGATGTCGAGTGAATTTGTAGAGGGCTGTTTCTCTGGTGCACTGAGGCCTGCCTGTCACCTTTATATTAGAATGTACCATCAGGGACCATGTATATTGCCAGTAAATATTTGTTGAATGAATAAATAGAACAACGAGGCTTTTTGGAGTGCCCTATGGAAGTAGGTAAAAAAAGCAGACGTGTAAAAGTAAATTGTCCCTTTAAGAATAGAATGAAAGTTGATGGCAATTATAGGGAACAAGAGAAAATTGGAGGCAAAAAAATTCAATTTTTTTTCTTCTGAGTTTCAAGAGGAAATAAAAAGAAACATAGAATAACTTTCCAAAGAGAATTAGCCAAAATGCCAGGAATAAAAGTTTGCTCATAAAAACCTAAAACATTCTACAAGGGAAGAAGCTGGAAATTGGATGGTGCTGGCTGAGCCACCCACAGGACGAGAGAGAAGGCGTGTAGCAAGAGTTGGAAAACCCACCACCACCTCCTGTGAGTAACTCTTTAAAAGGTAGATGTTATGGGGAACTTGAACACTTACTGGACATTTGATAATACAGAATTATTATTTTTTCTTATTTATAATTAAGTTACTGTGCTTATCTTAATGAAAGAATCTTTACCTTTTCAGAGATACATACTGAAGGAAATGCTATATAGGATTTGCTTGAAAATGGTTGGGGAGAATTGGACCCCACTGACGAAGTCTGGACAACTTGAATCTGAGTGAGAGGAAACTGGGGCCCATTATACACTCTTCTCTCTACTGTTGCCATGTGTTAGAAAGTTTCCATGATAACAAGTTCAAAGATATCCTTCTAGCCTTTGGATAAAGGCCAAAATGTTAGTGAGGGAAGGGAAAAAGTTTGAGGATGATTTATTTATTTATTTTAAAAGCAAAGTTTCTTTCTTTTTTTTAGATAAAGTGAAGAGTAATGTATAGATCAAAGAATATAAACTTCATTAATCTTTATTAAAAATTAAAAAAAACCCAATTACATGCAAAAACAATATTATATTCATTTCAGGTGTACGGCATAGTGATTAGACATTTATGTAATTTACAAAGGGATTCCACCCCCATCCCCATAAGCCTAGTACCCACCTGACACAGTCATTACAATATTATTGACTTTACTAGAGGTCCAGTGCATGAAAAATTCATGCACTTGAGGGGTGTGGGGTCCCTCAGCCCGGCCTGCCCCCTCTCACAGTCTGGGAGCCCTCAGGGGCGGGGTCCCTCAGCCTGGCCTGCCCCCTCTCACAGACTGGGAGCCCTCAGGGGCAGGAGGTGACCCGGCAATCAGGGGAAGGCGATGCCCCATCACACCTCTGCTGCTGCCACTGCTGGCAGCACAAGCCTTGGCCGGCCCTGGTTACCTGAGCCTCGGGCTGGCCCTGGATGGCTGGGGGGCTGAGGGGACTGGGCGCTGCCATCTTGTGGCTGTGGGCGCCACCATCTTTGAGGGTGTGACAGTCAACTAGCATATTCCCTCCTTGTTGGCTGTGGGTGCCACCATCTTTATGAAGCGTGACAATTATCATATTTCCTCTTTATTAGATAGGACTAGAGGCCCAGTGCACAGGATTCATGCACTGGTGGGGGGCGTGGCCTGCAGGGATTGCCCAGCTGCTCATCCCGGTCAGCCAGGCGGCTTTGGACCTGCCCTCTGAGCGGCTGCTACTTGGTCTGGCATCTTCTGTGGAGCTGGAGCACTTGCCTCTCCAGGGGACCCAGTCAGGGCCAAGCCCCGGGACAATAGCACTGAGAGGCAGCCGAGTAGGCCTCAGTCCTGCAGTGGCCATGAACCCGCCTCCTCGCCTCTGGGGTCAGCTCTGCGAACCTGGTGGTGGCGGCACTGTGTGGCCTGCGGGTGTCTGGAGGAGGCGGCAGGGAGTGAGGAGGAGGAGCCTGAGGTGAGGAGGCCACGATTGCAGCCCGGGTTCCTGCCTGTTGGCCCCACATTTGCAGTAGGAGCAGCCACTCATCCCCGTCAGGCAAGCGGCACTCCCACTGTGGTAGTACACTGACCACCAGGGGGCAGCTCCTGCATTGAACGTCTGCCCCCTGGTGGTCAGTGCACATCATAGCGACTGGTCAACTGGTCGTTCTGGTCATTCCATTGTTCGGTCACTGGGCTTTTATTATATAGGATTCCCTATTATGCATTTTACATCCCTGTGTGCTTACAGCTGATATGAAGTTTTGGTTTTCAGCCATTTCCTTTGGTTAAGAGGTTTTGATGGCTGGGAAGGGGAAGGCTGAGAGGACCGCTTTGCTTTGACACCTCCCCTGGCTTTTGATTTCCATCCTCCTCTCCCAAGGAGGTTACAAAGCAAAAGTTCCCATTTTCCAAGATGGTGACATGCTCTCGCTTATGCCTTATTATTCTTGGATACTGTTGAGAAGATTTAAACATGTTTTTATTTTGTTTGACTTTTAGTTGTTTTCAGTGTGAAGGTTGGCATGAATATCTTATGGAAAATAGGAATGAGTCATGATGTTTTCGGCTTCTCTGTCTGCCCCATGTCTGTATCTCAGACTCAGTGTCCCAAAGCTGAAAACACCAGCCTGTCACAGACCAGGCTCCATGATGGCTGTGACCTCAGACTATTCCTCAGTTAATCAGCCGGGTGACCGCTGATCAGCCTTTATGTGAGTCAGAAAATGGTGTCCCTTCTGCAGGTTAAAGATTTAAAAATAAGCGTATTATTCCTTAATTATAATTATTATAACAAAGACTCTATTTGAATAAGACATTTAATTCCACCAGAAAATTGTCAAAATATACACATATCATTAGAAGACACTTTACTGCCATCTACCCAAACTGTGGTGACCACATATTTCCTGTCTTTGAAGTAAAACAACATGTAACATTTTTTTTGAAGTGACAAATGTCTAGCTATGACTAACACGTTCTTTGCTGTGGCAGCTTGAACCATTGTAATAGCAGTCCTGAATTCGCCTCTTAACAATTATTTTATTGTTTCTATCTCCTAATTATATCATAAACCGCTTCTCTCTTCCGTCATCCACGTTCACTGTCACTATATTAGTTCGTGACCTTATTTCTAGCTTGGATGTTTGCAGTAGCCTGGAACTGGTCCTTCTACCTCCATTCCCTGCCCCCATTCCCCCCCCCCCCCCCCGCCCCAAACTGCTCTCAGCACTCCGGATGCTGTGGCATTTGCTATTCTCTCTGCTGGAGGGTCCTTCACAGAGAAATTTCTGCGTGCTCTCCAAGTCTAAGGGCAGGATCGATTCCCTGAGTATGTCTTCTTATCATCCCTCCATTGTAGGACCACAGTCAACAGTGGTTTATGGGTTTGTTTCTAAGTCTGTTTCTCCACTTGGTTGTTACTCCATCTTGCAGGGCTTGTAGAGCTTCCGTTTTGCTCCCATGCCACCTTGGACAAATCATGGCCACACGTTACATAGGTTTAGTCTCTTTTCTTAGCATTTGACCAAACTCCTTGAGTTGGGGATTGGTCTTGTGAGTCTTTGGGCCCCTGAATCAGTACACTGCCGGCATCTGGTGGCCTCCAGATGCCGGCAGTGTATTAGATGCCTGAGGTCCAGCCCCTCTCCCTCCTGCCCCCAGAGTCTGGGAGGGGGGTGAGAGGAGGGGTGTTGAGTGAGTACTGTCCTTCCTCTATCCTTGTTAAAGCCACTGGGGGGCAGGGAACCCCCATCCTTCCTTAGATCAGGGCTGGGCCAGAATCAGAGGCAGCCTTCCTTGTGCAAAGTCAATTCTCCCAAAGCCGATGTACCGAAGATCATTTAGCAAAATGGTCAAATCAGCACATAAGACAACTTGCTAAATCATTGAGGAGTTATTTGAAGCTTTGGTTTGATTCAGAGTGCTCCCCAAACGCTTAACGAGTGAGCTTTTCTTAACTCAGTTTACTGTCTTGTCTATTTTGGGGACCTGCTATCCCACTAGGCCTGTCACTCTGCCCCTGAACCGACTCTCTTCTGGGAGTGACACAGCTGGAGTGAGCCACCATGGCCGGTGGAAGGGCATGTGCAAAGAGCCCCTGGGCAGGCATTTCTTTAATTATTGTCAGCTGAATCCAGGGTGGTCGGCAAAGCCACGCCCTGGAAACACATTCTGCCAAAAGTGTTGTCAGCTTGACCTTCATTTCTGCCCCGGTGCGGGAGTGGGTTTTATTATGTAAATCCGGCCAAGCACCAGGAATGAATAGGAAAACTTCCTGGTATTTGGGGATATAAAATAAACACACGGCATCAGCTCTGGGTGACTGTCACTGCCTCACTATCAGAAGAGGGTCCCGGTCCCACCCAGCCCCAGCTTTTTCCTTCTATCTTTGTGTCTGTCTCTTTCTTTCATTTTCTCAATCCCCAGCCGCCCCTACTCAGGAACTGGACCAATCTCTAGCCGTGCTGGACGCGGAAAAGAGAGAAATATTTACAGGCATGGTCTGATCTTGTAATGAATCGAGTTGATGCCCGAGGATGGAGCCTTCCAGGACCCAGTTCTCCTTACTAAAGGGGGATAAGTGGGGTGGGGAATGGGAAGAGGCTTTGTCAGTGTTCCACCAAGAGGTAGCCCTTAGCCCCAAGCCCTGGGTGGGCAGTGACAGCTTCCTCACAAGACCTGCCCAGGAGAAGGTGGCCCCTGGGGACGGAGCAGCCCCTCAAAGCCTACTCCTCCTTCCTGCAGGTTTCAGAGAGCTCAGCGCCACCTCTGACATTTCAAAGACCAACCCTGGTGTGAAAGTGTGAGCTCAAGTTCACGGAACGGCCAGTCTCTGCATCTCAATGACAAGTCTGCTCTCCTGGATGATCCCCAAGGACATGACATTAAGCAAAAAAGCCAGTCTCCAGTGGACAAACACTGCCTGGTTCCTCCACTAGGAAGTCTCTAAGGCCATCAGAATCACAGAAACAGAAGTAGGAAGGAGGTTACAGGGCTGGGGGAGGGGAGGGGAGTCGTGTCTCACGGCGGCGTGGAGCTCCAGTGTTGCAAGGAGAACAGGCTCCCAGCTCTTTGCACAACTGTGTGAGCGTGCTTCACACGGCTGAAGCCGCCCACATCGCCTGCTTCGCCCTGAGCATGATGAGCCCTCTCTAGGGACCCTCTGCAGCTCAGCCTGGGGCCTGCACTCTGGGAGGCGTGTGCCCGCCCCTCCCTGACCCTCCTGCCCCCGACCCGTCACCCTGTGACCTGGCACTAATTCTGAACTTCTGTGCTTCTGTTGCTGCGAAACTGAAACCCACGTCTAGAAACCTCTTCCTTCTGGTAAAGGCTGTTTATCGGAAAGACCTTGCAGAGCTGGTCGCGCCCTGCTTTTCTGTTTTCCTGGCCTGAGGCCCCTCGCACCAGGATTCTGTTTGCCTGAGAGGAACTAGCAGCTGCTTCCAACACCAAGCAATGGAGGAGGCCCGATGTGGAGGCTCTGAGACCGAGGCCGGCCAGGGGACAGGACCAAGGTATGTGTGGAGGTATGGGCCTACACCACCAGGACGCCAACCCAGGGAGGGGCAGGAGCCACCTGGAGGGTGCCGTCTCAGTACTGGTCTCCCCAGCCCTGGGCATGGGGTGGGGCAGAAGCTCCCCCTTCCTGGGAGGAAGCATATCAGGAGGGGATGCTCCCCTCAAGGCTGGGATCAAGGCCTAGTGGGAAGGGGAGGAAAAGGAAAGTGGACGGGGCCCAATAGGGAGGAATCACCTGACTTTGGGATTGTGTCAGCAGCAGCCCCCCACCCCCACCCCCTGCCCCAGACCCCCAGAAGCTGGAAGTTTAGACCCTGATCTTTCACATTCACTTTTAGAATATACCCCAACCTTTGCACACTTCAGTTTCTAATACCTGATTATTGGCAGTGGTGAGTGTTTGCAGAAATAATATTTCTGATTTCACCTACATTTAAGCCACCTGGGCTCATTCCATGAATGCTTGTGATGACTGACCGGTGGGCTGGACTGAGTCCTCCTCGGCCCAGCTCTGACCAGGGGTGTGAACTGCCTGGGGACGGGGAATCCCTGCACAACCACATCCCCCTCTGCTAACTCCTGAGAAGAAGGTGGAGGCTGGGAAAGCTTTCTGCCTTTTTTCTCTCTCCGTTGCTCTGCTTGGGGTCTCCAGAGGGCCTGGGAGATGATCAGAGGGAAAATGTGGGTTGTAAAGGTGAGAGTGAGGGAGGAGGGAGTTTTGATTTCCTTTTGTCAATAAAAGTATTTTCTATATGCTTGGGAGAAAACGGTATAGGCAGGGCAATCGTATGTATGGAGAGAGAGAGAGAGAGAGAGAGAGAGAGAGAGAGAGAGAGAGAGAGAGAGAGAGGGAGGGAGAGAGGAAATCAGGCTTCCTGGACTGGAAAGAGTTCAGTAACATCATTTGGTCACA
This sequence comes from Corynorhinus townsendii, assembly GCA_026230045.1. NCBI lineage: Eukaryota > Metazoa > Chordata > Mammalia > Chiroptera > Vespertilionidae > Corynorhinus > Corynorhinus townsendii. The sequence goes on from JAPDVU010000004.1 coordinate 138,563,180, forward strand.
CTGCTGGGAAACCATGTAAAACAGTGATGCATACTTGGCGAAGAAATTCCTTTCTCCTTCACACTTGCTGGATGTCTCTGCTTATTTACCCACCAGTACTTTTTATTGCTTTTGTTGCTGTTGTTAATCCTCACCCGGATGTTTTTCCACTGATTTTTAGAGACAATGGAAGGGAGGGGGAGAGACAGACAGAGAAAGATCCATGTGTTTTCTCCCACACGCAGGGGTTGAGCCTGTAACCAAGGTACGTGTCCTTGACTGGAATTGAACCTGGGCCTTCAGTCTCTCCACTGAGCCAAACCAGCTAGGGCTGCACTGGTGCTTTTTAAAAATTAATGCACGAAAATAATACCACTTCACTAGCTTGGGATACAACATACAGTTACTTCTCTTATTAGTCAAAGTAATATCACTTCAGTCTCCCTCTGTACTTGTAAAAACTGTTTCTTTCCTCACATGCTACTCATGATCACTCATTTAACACCATTTATTGAGCATATACAGGCATGGGAAGAAGTAGGTTTACAGTTGTGAGTACGCAAAACACAGAGTTTTTTCTTGTATGATTATTGATGAATTATTGTATTACTAGAGGCCTGGTGCATGAAATTTGTGCATGGGTAGGGTCCCTAGGCCTGGCCAGCGATTAGGGCCAATAGGGGCCTTCCTTCCCCGGCTGCCAGCTGCCGGCTGGGGCATTCCTTTGTTCCGCGCCACCCCCTGGTGGTCAGTGCACATCATAGCGAGTGGTTGAATTCCTGGTTGGTCGAACTCCCGAGGGGACAATTTGCATATTAGCCTTACATAGGATTTTTTTTTTTTTAAAGGAAGGAGAAGCAACTCCTTCTTTTTTAAAAAATAATATATTTTGTTGATTTTTTAAAGAGAGGAAGGGAGAGGGATAGAGAGTTAGAAACATCGATGAAAGAGAAACATCGACCAGCTGCTTCCTGCACACCCCCTACTGGGGATGTGCCCGCAACCAAGGTACATGCCCTTGACCGGAATCAAACCTGGGACCCTTCAGTCTGCAGGCTGATGCTCTCTCCACTGAGCCAAGTTGGTTAGGGCGGATTTTCTTTTTAAAAAATATTTTTATTGATTTCGAGAGAGGAAGGGAGAGGGAGAGGGAGAAACATTGATGATGAGAGAGGGTCATTGATTGGTTGCCTCCTGCATGCCCTCCACTGGGGATCGAGCCTGCAACCTGGCCATGTGCCCTGACTAGGAATTGAACCCTGACCTGGTTCATGGGTCAATGCTCAACCACTGAGCAACCCTGGTCAGGGATGTATTATTTTCAATATGAACAACTGTAAACCCACTTTGGCCCCACCCTGTACTATATGGCAGCTCCATATTAGGGCCCAGGGACACAGAACAAGAGAGATTTGATCTCTGCTCTCATGGAGTTTCATACTAGGAGCAGTGGAGAGAAAATTAGAAAGTAGACAATAAATAATATCGGATGGAAATAAAGGAGACTAAGGAGTTAGGGTAAGGGTTTCTTTATATAGCCGTGTGTCCGGGCAAGAAGGTACTCTTAAAAGAGTCCCAGAGTGATGGCCTTAGGCTACAAAGAAGTCTAGTTCTCGGAGTAACAGCTCTGAGGTGTGGTTTTTAGGCTGAGGTGGGCTTTGCCTCTTGAGTCACCTAAGAGGCGTCCAGAGGGTTCTAGAGAAGAACCCAGGCCTCTGTTTGTGGCCCAATAAGCGGTTCTTCACCCCTGACCATTTGCTTGTCCTTCCTGGTGAGGCTGCTTGAGGGAGGGCTGACACACGGCCTTCCCACCCTTCTCTGATCCCTTCCTTATGGTGAGGTTTCTCCCTTCACCAGGCCACTGGCAGCGCGCGCTCTCTCTCACAGGTTTGTGATGATTTCATTAAAAGAGAATTCACCAAAACCAATATTTTAGTGTCTTATTGTTTGGGGCCACAAAGCATTTACACTCCAAGCTTTATCCTATATAATAAAGAGGTAATATGCAAATTGACCCTCATACCCTCACACAAGATGGCCGCCCCCTTGCGGTCAAAGATGGCTGCCATGAGAGGGTAGTTTTGGGCCATCAGGCCAGCAGGGGAGGGCAGTTGGGGGGGACCAGGCTGGCAGGGGAGGGCTGTTGGGGGCAACCAGGCCTGCAGGGGAGGGCAGTTAGGGGTGACCAGGCCAGCAGGGGAGGGCAATTGGGGGCAATCGGGCTGGCAGGGAAGCAGTTAGGTGTAAATCAGACTGGCAGGGGAGTGGTTAGGGGGTGATCAGGCTGGCAGACAGGCAAGCAGTTGGGAGCCAGCAGTCCCGGATTGTGAGAAGGATGTCGAACATCTCCCGAGGGGTCCCAGATTGGAGACCCCCCCCCCCCCCCGTGCACAAATTTCGTGCACCAGGCCTCTAGTATCTTAATAAAATTAGGGAGGGATGAGAGGCTAGGGTATTCCTAGGTGTTTGACAATGGCATAGATTACTTTTTAACATGTTCTTGCTCTATTAGATAAAACTATTTTCATAAATAATAATGAAATGAAATAATTACATTTTATCTTTGCCCTTACTGAACAAAAATAGTCCAATTGGTAATTGGTCTTCCTTTTAACAGTTTAACATTTTTTTTAGTCTTTCTTAATATATTATTCTTTTTTTTTCAATTACAGTTTACATTGAATATAATTATTATTATTACGCTAGAGGCCTGGTGCACGAAATACGTACATGGGGTATGTGTGTGTGTGTGTGTGTATGTGTCCTCAACCTGGCCTGCACCCTCTCCAATCTGGGACCCTTAAGGAATGTTCGACTGCCCGTTTAGGCCCAATCCCTCTCACAATCCAGGACTGCTGGCTCCCAACTGCTCACCTGCCTGCCAGCCTGATCACCCCCTAACCACTTCTCTGCCAGCCTGATTGATGCCTAACTGCTCCTCTGCCGGCCCGATTGCCCCCAACTGCCCTTCCCTGTTGGCCTGGTCACCCCCATCTGCACTCCCCTGCAGGGCTGGTCCCGCCCAACTGCCCTCTCCTGCAGGTCTGGTCCCCCCAACTGCTCTCCCCTGCTGGCCTGATCGCCCACAGATGCCCTCCCCTGCTGGCCATCTTGTGGCAGCCATCTTGTGTCCATATGGGGGTGGCCATCTTTGACCATATGGGGGCAGCCATCTAGTGTGTTGGAGTGATGGTCAATTTGCATATTACCCTTTTATCAGATAGGAGTTTTTCAAGTTTATATTCTATTTAGTTTAGTACATTAAATGCAGAGGTTTTCATGCTAATGTACTTAAATTCTTGATTCTAGAGCACACACCAAGATATTTTTAAAAAAATTCTTTATTGTTTAAAGTATTACATGAGTCTCCTTCCCCCCCCCCCCCAATTGACCTCTCCCCCACTCCCCAAGCACAAGCCTTCATTCCCCTACTGTCTGTGTCCATTGGTTTTGCTCATAGGCATGCATACAAGTCATTTGGTTGATCTCTTACCCACTCACCCCCTGCCTTCCCTCATAAGTGGTACAGTCTGTTTGATCTTCTATGTCTCTGGTTCTATTTTCGTTCATCAGTTTACGTTGTTCATTATATTCCACAAATGAGTGAGATCATGTGATATTTATCTTTCTCTGACTGGCTTATTTCACTTAGCATAATGCTCTCCAGTTCCATCCATGCTGTTGCCAATGGTAAGAGTTCCTTCTTTTTTACAGCAGCATAGTATTCCATTGTGTAGAGGTACCACAGTTTTCTAATCCACTAATCTGCTGATGGACACTTAGGCTGTTTCCAAATCTTTGCTATTGTAAATTGTGCTGCTATGAACATAGGGGTGCATATATCCTTTTTGATTGGTGTTTCTGTTTTCTTGGGATACATTCCTAGAAGTGGGATTATTGGATCAAATGGAAGTTCCATTTTTAATTTTTTGAGGAAACGCCATACTGTTCTCTACAGTGGCTGCACCAGTCTGCATTCCCACCAGCAGTGCAAGAGGGTTCCTTTTTCTCCACATCCTCTCCAGCACTTGTCGTTTGTTGATTTGTTGATGATAGCCATTCTAACAGGTGTGAGATGGTATCTCATTGTTTTGATTTGCATCTCTCGGATGATTAGTGACTTTGAGCATGTTTTCATATGTCACTTGGCTTTCTGAATGTCCTCTTTCGAAAAGTGTCTATTTAGGTCCCTTGCCCATTTTTTGTTTGGATTGTTTATCTTCCTTTTGTTAAGTTGTATGACTTCTCTGTAAATTTTCTTGATCAAACTCTTATCTGAAATAGCATTGGCAAATATGTCCTCCCATTTAGTGGGCTTTCTTGTTGTTTTGTTATTACATATTTTTTAATCCTTACCTGAGAACATGCTTAGAGAGATGAAGGGAGAGAGAAACATCTATTGACTGCCTTCTGTACATGCCCCAATCAGAGATTGACCCCAAACCTGGGCAGGGTCCTGACAGGGAATCGACCTGGCAACCTTTCAGTGCACAGGACAATGCTCAACCAACTGAGCCACTTTGGCCAGGCCGTTCAATATTATTTTGTATTGGTTTCAGATGTACAGCATAGTGGTTTGACAATCATATACTTTACAAGACACTGTTCTCTTAAAAGGTGTGAACTATTAAATAACAAGGGCTTTTCTCATTCTTCACTTTCTTCAGCTGCATTTCTTTGTTCTTCAAGGCAAAAACCATCTTCTTGGTCATAAGCAAGTATTTATCAAATGTCTTCTCTATGTTGTTTGTAGATACCGGGGTGAACAGATGAGGATAAGTCTCCATTCTGGTGGAACTTGCCCTGTAGTGGTGGGGAGATAAAAAGGAAAGTGATAAGCAAGTGAACACACAATGTAAAAGATAGTAGCAGTGGGTGCTGGGCCGAAAAATTGAGCAGGGTGCGGGGGACTGGGAGTGCTGGTGATGTGTGTGTGTGCGTGTGGGGAGGTCTTAGATATAGGGTAGTGGTGGGCAAACTGCGGCTCGTGAGCCATGTGCGGCTCTTTGGCACGTTGAGTGTGGCTCTTCCACAAAATACCATGGCCTGGGTGAGTCTATTTTGAAGAAGTGGCATTAGAAGAAGTTTAAGTTTAAAAAATTTGGCTCTCAAAAGAAGTTTCAATGGTTGTACTGTTGATATTTGGCTCTGTTGACTAATGAGTTTGCTGACCACTGATATAGGGTGACTGAAAGCCTTGGGTACTACAGGGATGATGCAGGAGAGACCTATTGGAAGTGAACCTGCCTTAGACAAGTCCGGGGACTTGCTCAGACGAGCAGCCAGCAAAAGACCCCCGAAGTCGCATGTTTGGGAAGAGCAGGAAGGTTGATGTGACAAAGCCAGGTGGAGTGGGTGGGGCTGAGGTCGGGGAGGCAGCCAGGGCCGGAATTGGGTGGGGTCTTGGACCACTATAAAGCCTTTGCCTATTACTTTGAGTGGGTGGGAAGCCGTTGGTGGACTTTGGACTGATAAGTGATATCTGCCTTGTTTTAGACTCTGGGAGAAGGCTGGAAGCTGAGAGACCAGAGATAATGTTATTGCCAAAGTCCAGAAAAGAGCTGATGACCAGTTTAATCTGGAAAAATGAGGAAAGGCTGGACGTGGAGGTGACTTTAAGTGGTGTGCCCAGCCAGCACAGCCAAGGGTGAACCTGAGAGGGGCGGCTGAAAGGCTTAGAAAAGACAGACAAGAGAATGAAAGCTGGATCTTGTCATGGAATGCTGCTTCTCTGAGAAACAGTGACCACACCCACAAGTCGTGTCTTTATTTTATAGCAGATGCCACAAGGCAAAGTAAGGGCGTGATCAAGATGTTTACAACATTCTCGTGGGTTTCAATTCTACTCAATTATATGCACTCTATCAAGCCTACATTACTCAGGCACGTGGGGCCACGTGTTCAGACAATAGGTTTACGCTTACAACTACAGCTGTTGGCTGTAATTGTGCTGGGAGGGCCCTGCCCTCCAAGCTGGGACTTGCACGTGGCAATGAGAGGACTGTGCCCTCTCATCAGTCCAAGGCTTGAACCTGTCCAAGCACTGTAGCTGCTCCCCACAAAGTGGAGTGGTGAAGAATGGAAAGGAATCTTCCAGGAGGACCAGAGGAGAGGGGTGCAAGGAAGGGCATGCTGGGCATTCTGGGGATCTGGAGCTGAGGTGGCAGATGCGAGGTGGGGTCCCTGACTGTGAAAAGCACCCACAGTTACATGCTACTTGCTCTTTTAAAGCCCACACAAAACGTTTACAAAAATTTTATTGGGCCAAAAAGTAAATCTCGGCCAATGACAAATATTTTATACTGATGTTCTCTGAACACAGTTCACTAGCATTAGAAAGAAATAAAAAAGATAGCTAGTCTCCCAATATATTTTTAAATTTAATAATCACTTCTCTTACTTATGGATCAAAAAGAAATCATAGTTGATTTGAAATTAGAGCATATTTAAAACCGATCAACAAGAAGAATGAAGGGAACAACACTATGAAGATGTCAGTTCTTTTCAAACTAAGCTACAAATTCAATCAATGACATTCAAAATTCCAATAGGAATTCCTAAAGAAAATGACTACTGATTTTAAAAGCCCTTTAAAAGATTGAAAAGCCAAGAAACGGTGAGACCATTTTGAGCTATAGCAAGGTGTTGGGACCTGCTCGATCAGGTCACTAAGACCTATTTGAAAATAACACTGATTAAATCATATTGGTTTTAGTAATGAAGACATTGTGGTTCAGGAATAGACTGAGAGTTCAATGGACATAGCAGAGAACCTGGATATATGGGCACCTGGTATTGTTCTGTCGTAAGTGACCCCAAGTCAGGACTGAGACCCCGACTGTGTATTAAGGTTTGGCAGGTGACCCACGCTCAGAAGCATGTGGTTCGTCATGCCCCAGCCAGGCATGACTCCTGCCCTTTGTTTTAAATTAAATCCATCCCACATCACAAAGGTAATTTTTCTGTGCCTGTGGACCAGAACTGCAGGAGAGTGATTCCCACTGACTCAGTAGCTCCAGGAGTAGAAAATGTAAATAACTTTTAGAGATTATTAACTTTGCTCAATTCTGCTTCTATACAATCTGCTTTCGCAAGATAGATCTACATTCCAATCCTATGTCCAGCAGGATGTGGCTGGGAGCGACCCTGCGGGCTGCGCCCAGCCTTTGGAATTTAGAGTTTAGAACAAAGGAAATCGCAAGGCTGATCAAACAGGCCACTTACGATAAGCATCTAACTCCATTATTGTGAGTAATGTAACTGACTTTTTGACCCAAGTTTAACCAATCAGGTTCTGCCAAATCCCCCTTCGTTGGGGATAAAACTTGCTTGCTCCGAGTGTTCGGGGCTCGTGCTGCTCCCTGCTGTGTCAGTGGAGATGTGGGCCCGGACTCGAGTTCGTAATAAAGGCTTCCTAAATTTCAATTTGGCTGCCTGTGGTCTTCATTCGCGGGTTGCACCACAACAGTATCTGATGGGTGGACTGCTCAGTAGACGATGCTGCGAACCTTGGCTCTTTCTGTAGATTCTGACCCAGTTAAGGATGCTAATTTTTAACTAAAGGTGCTTCTCAAACTTGCATTTCATGGAAACCACCTGGAAATTGTTGAAATACAGATTCTGATTTAGCAGGTCTGGGGCGGGGCCTGAGATTCTGCATTTCTCATGCAAACCCAGTTGTTTGCGATCTGGGAATCATGCTTGGAGTAGCAAGAGCTTAAATTGTAAGAGTATTAAGCGTTTATTTAACAAAGAGGTGGTCTGAGGGAGATCTGGAAGCTTTGTGATGCCATCAGGGACCTTTTCTCTTTCTGCTCCACCCTCCTTTGGCTTGAATGGTGCATGTTGACTTTTGTTTTCTTATTTGTTACCTCATTGCCCCATGATGGCAGCAGCAATTCCAACATCACATTTAAGTTCCATGCAAAAAGAAGGGGGAGGGTAATAATAGGAGCCCTCTGCTGGAGTCTGCCCCTGTCATCAAGAAAACAATAATATTCTCAGCCCCGGCTGGGTAGCTCCGTTGGTTAGAGCACAGTCTCTGTACACCAAGGTTGTGGGTTTGATCTCCCATCAGGATACATACAAGAAGCAACCAATAAATACATAAATAAGTGGAACAACAAATCAATGTTTCTCTCTCTCTCAAATCAATAATAATAATAATAATAGTAATAAAGAACATTGCATTTTCAGAAGGTCCAAGCAAATGTTCCTTCAATTGTCACCAAATAGATCTGGGTCACATGGATACCCCTATTTGGAAGGTTGGCTGAGAGACTGAGTGTATTAGTTTCTTGTTGCTGCTGTAACACATTGTGACAAACTTAGTCACTAACCACCCCCCCCCCGCCCCCGCCAAATTTATTATTTTAGAGTTCTGGGGGTTGGACATCTTAAAATCAAGGCATTGAGCAGGATTATGATCCTTCTGGGGTCTCTATGGGAGAATCTGTTTCCTGTCCTTTCCCAGCTTGTAGAGTTGGCTCTGTCATCAAAGCCAGCAGGGTAGCATTTTCAAATCTCACTCCCTGATCCTCCCCAGCTCTGTTTTCACATCTTTTTCTTACTCTGACTCTCCTGTCTCCTTCTTATAAGGGCCACTTATAATGTGCTTACACTGGGCCCACCTGGATGATCCAAGATTCTCTCTCTGTAATCAGACAAGCAATGGGTCCAGGCTGCCAATTAAGCAGAGACAGGGTTGAATCATATATGAGCAGTTATTCCAATAATGCTGGCAGTATGGGCGAGCAGCAGGTCATCCACAAAAATCTGCTCTACTCCTCCCTCCCCATAAGCCAGCTGCTTATACTGGGTAGAAGGACAAAGATTACATAGGAAAGTAGGAATTACAGGCATGGGAAAGCAGGCAACATAATGGTTACAGATTACAGGGAATGTGGGCTGGGGGTGGGGTGTTGCAGAGGGTGGGTGCCTCCAGGACCAGATTGTCTTAGCAACATGGTTGTTAATCTAGGCAGTTCTCTGAAAAGGAGGGTGGACTACATTCTGATGTTAGCTCCCATGTCCCAGGGTGTACAACTCTCAGCGAGGTTAGAATGTGCTTTCTCTAATCAGAACAGAACAATCTCGATTAACAGAGCATGGTTAATACTTCTTATAATTAAAGCTAATTCCCAATATTCTATTTCTACCCCTAACATCTCCACTTGAAGATCCCAATTACATTGGCAAAGTCCCGTTTACCACTAAAGGTAATGAAGTCACAGATTCTGGGATTAGTACATCAACACATGGGGGGGCTAGGGGCAGGCATTATTCTGTCACAAAGAGTGTCCAGTTTCTCCCAGCATGTAAGTGGGTAATGTGTGTAAAGAAGGGGCTTGTCAGTTTAGCCCATCTACAGTGTTTGACATTTTATCAACATGGATTTATTTCACAAACAAGCGTGCAGCGAAGATCCTAGTAAACATGATTCCTTGTTCCAGTCTAGTCTGTGTCTAGCACTTCAGTAGCCTAAATCCTCAGGGGGAAAATTTGAGTCAAAGAGAACACACTGCTATGGTTGGTGTGGCTCAGTTGGTTGGGCATCGTCCCATGCACCAAAAGGTTGCTGGTTCAATTCCCAGTCAGGGCACATGCCCGGGTTGCAAACTCGATACCCAATAGGGGGCGTGTAGGAGGCAGCTGATCGATGTTTCCCTTTCATATCAGTGTTTCTCTCTCCCTCTCCCTCTCTCTCTAAAAATCAATAAAAATTAAAAAAAAAAGAGAAACAACACATTTTCTTGCTGTTCCTCTGTTTATTCTGCGTGTGAGTTGAACCTTGATGTGTTGCTCTTTGTTCCAACAGGACCAGCAGGAGCCGGTGTCAGGCAGATGCCGCGGTGCAGGGCTGCTCCCAGGGGCCACTGAGGCTTCTCCTCTTGGGGAAGCATGGGGCAGGAAAAAGTGCCACAGGAAACACTATTCTGGGCAAAAAGGTGTTCCTGTCCAGATTCAGTGAGCAGATGGTGACTGAAACGTGCCAGAGAGAGAGTGGGACCGTGAGAGGGGAGGAGGTTGTGGTCATCGACACCCCCAACCTTTTCTCCTCAACAGCTTGTGACAAAGACAAGCAACAAAACATTAAGAACTGCTTGAAGCTTTCTGCCCCCAGCCTGCATGTCCTGCTTCTGGTGATCCCCATTGGCAACTGTAATGTGGAGGACAAAGAGACAATCGAGGGCATCCAGAAGGTGTTTGGAGAGGAAGCCAGTAGGTACATCATTATCATCTTCACTCGCAAGGATGATTTGGGTGATGATTCCATGCAAGATTACCTTCTATACCACACATTGCTTGGAAGGTTGGTTGAACACTATGGAAGGCGCTACTGCACGTTCAACAACAAGGCAGGAGAGGCTGAGCGGGACAGCCAGGTGGGAGAGCTCCTCCGCATGGTCAAGCTTTTGGTGGGTGAGAATGGAGAACCCTATCCCGTGAATTTCAACAATGAAGGCAATGGATTCCAGGTGAGAATTCTCGTTAAGGTCTCCAAGGATCTCTGTGTTGTTAGAGAGAGTGGGATGAAGATGGGCAGAGACATGTGAAAAGGTTCATAGGCCTTGTTTAAGGGGATATTTATTCATAATCTGGAAAGATGAGGCAACAGATGGTAGGTTACTTTGGATATTAACCTTTGGACTTTATTGGTAAATTAATGGATACATTTATGTCCTTGCCTGACTTTACCTTTCATAGTCTTGGACACAAATGACTCATTAGACCCCCTTGGCTTCAATAAAACCATCCTCTTCTTTCTCCCTCCCCTCCCCACCCATCCTTTCTGGCCACTCTGGGGATTGCTGAGTCCTCCTCAAATGAGCTCTAAAAGTTGGCATCTACAGGGCTTGGTTCTAGCCTGTCCTCAATCCTCTACACTCTCCCTTGGGTGATCCCACATTTTACAGATTTGAGCTCCATCTATTTCTAACAGTTTCCAAATTAGTAGCCCTAGCCAGGTCCCTCCTCTGAGTTCTGCCTCCTTTATCCAATTGCTACTTGACAACTCCACTGGGCTCTCTTATAGGACCCCAGAGGTAACATGTCCAAACTTTCAGTTTTCCCTCTTGAGTCTGTACGATTTCTGTTTTCCTCTCAATTTGGTAAATGGTTGTGCTGCTTACTGCGCTCTTCAAACCCAAACCCAGGAGTCAGCTTTGATACCACAGCTAGCATCTGCTGCCCAAGAAATCCTCAAGTCTGTGATCATGCACCTGGCACCCACCTGCTTCTCTCCACCTCCACAACCACCCTCGGGTACAAGACAGCCTCTTCTTTTGCCTGCACTATTTTACAAATAATCTACTAACAACTTTCCCCTCATTCATTCTTGGGCCTTCTACCCCCACCCATTTTACACACAACAGCCAGAGTGACATTTTATTTACTTTTTTGAAACTTGAATGAAGAATGTATTCGGAACTAAAGAATGCAAGCTTTTGCCTCTGAGGAGCTTATGCTTCAACTGGAGTGACTTATGCATAAGAAACAAAGTAATCATTGATTCAGTGTAACTAAGTGAATGTTGGTGTAGTGCAGTGATTGGCAAACTGTGGCTGGCGAGCCATATGTGGATCTTTGGCCCCTTGAGTTTTTAGCAAAGGCCAGCTTAGGAGTACCCTAATTAGGTTAATAACAATGTACCTACCCATATAGTTTAAGTTTAAAAAATTTGGCTCTCAAAAGAAATTTCAATCGTTGTACTGTTGATATTTGGCTCTGTTGACTAATGAGTTTGCCGACCACTGTATAGAGAATTCTATAAATACTTGTGGCCCAGTGCACGAAATTCATGCAGGGGGGTGTGGGTGTCCCTCAGCCCAGCCTGCACCCTCTCCAATCTGGGGCCCCTCAGGGGATGTCCGACTGCCGAACATCCCTCTCACAGTCGAATATCCCTTTTGCAATCTGGGACAGTTGGCTTCTAGCTGCTCACCTGCCTGCCTGCCTGATTGCCCTTAACCAATCTGCCTGCTTGCCTGCTCACCTCCAACAGGCCCCCCTCCTGCCCCCGCCAGCCTTTTTGCCCTCAACTGCCCCCCCCTGCCGGCCTGCTCGCCTCCAACTGCTCCCCCACAGGCCTGATCACCCCCAACTGCCCTCCCCTCCTGGCCTGATTGCCCCTAATCACCTTGGCCTGCCACCATGGCTTTGTCCAGAATGTCTCCCAGTCTAATTAGCATATTATCCTCTTATTAGTATAAATAGAGGCCTGATACATGGGTGGGGGCCAGCTGGTCTGCCCTGAAAGGGGTCCTGGATCAGGGTGGGGGTCCCCTTGGGGGGCAGGGCTGGCTTGGGTGAAGGGCCGGGGGGGGGTCTCTGCTGGGGGGCATGGCCGGCCTGGGCAAGGGACTGAGGGTGGTTAGGGGGCGGTTTGCAGGCTGGCCAAGCCCCCAGCTTTGTCTGGAAGGTCTCCGGAAGGTCTCCCGGTCTAATTAGCCTATTACTTGTTTATTACTATAGGAGAATGTAAAGCAAACAAAAATTTAGCATGGGGGCCATTGGGTTCGAGAGGATCTTCTTAGAGCTAATGGCCATGTGAGAAGCCAGTACTTACTGAGCAACTACTAAATTCCAGACACATACATGAACTGATTTAGTCTTCACAGCAACTCTATGCATAGATGTTCCACAGATGAGGACCCTGAGGCTCACAAGTTCTGAATAATGTGTATCTCAGGGACTGTTGTGAGGAGTAAATGAAATGCTTACAAAGTAATTTGCAAATACTTGAAACTGGATAAATGTTCAATAATTATAAGCTGCTGTTATTCTGATTGTTGTTATTATTATAAAAGTGTATGAGGTCCAAATAAATTATGGAGACATTAAGGATTTAATCTAGCCCAGGCAGTGTTGCTTAGTGGTTGAACGTTGACACATGAACCAGGAGGGCACTGGTTCGATTCCCAGTCAGGGCATATCCCCGGATTGCAGGCTTGATCCCCAGTAAGGGGTGTGCAGGAGGCAGCCAATCGATGTTTCTTTCTCATTGATATTTCTATCTCTCTATCCCTCTCCCTTCCTCTTTCTAAAATCAATAAAAATATTAAAAAAAGGATTTAATAATCCAGAGATGGAGCGAAGAGTCCCACTTTTAGGACTCTAGCACCAAGACATAAAACTATATAAAGGTGTATGGACAAGGACCTTTATCACTGAATATTTTGAAATAATAAAACCAGAAATAGCCGGTAGGTCTATCAATAAAGGAAGGATCGCTTTAGTTTAAATGGTTGCATATGGAACTAATTGCATCTACTTGTGTAGATGTGCAGACATGTTAATTATTAAGCTGATTGCAGAACAAAAGAGTCTAACAAGTCTCTCTATGTGTTCATATATGCTTGTATGTATTTGTATAAAGATAGACAACATAGAAGGATATACAAGTTAACAACTTACTTTTCTGGTGGATAGGAGATGGGAAAAATTATTAAATTTTAGATCATACACATTTGCACGGTAACAATCCTTTGGATTAAAACAAACAGACATGCAAGAATTTGAGCTGGGCTGTAGAAGGTGGAAAAAGTCTGATAACCAGAGAGGAATGAGAGGATCCCAGGGAGAGATGATTGATGGTATCAATGGTTTTGGGTAAGGCCAGGTGAGAAAGCAGGAAACTTGGCTGGCATGGAGACTTAACAAAGACAAGGTTAAAATAAAGTACAGGAAGCTTCTAGGGATACCAGATTTCATCAAGATTGTATGTCATTGTTTTCACCTTCTTTTTGTTGTTGTTGTTGTTGTTGTTAATCCTTACCCAAGAATACTTTTTTCATTGATTATTAGAGAGAGGAAGGGTGGGGTGGGGGAGAGAGAGAGATAAACAGAACATCGATGTGAGAGAGACATCAATTAGTTGCCTCCTGCACACACTCCAACTGGACCAGGGACTGTGAACCTGCAACCCAGGTATGTGTCCTTGACTGGGAATTGAACCTTGACCCTTTGGTGTATGGGCCAATACTCTAACCACTGAGCACACTGGCTAGGGTGTTTTCAACTTCTTTTATGATTCCATGCCAATTTATGTTTGGCAAATCACATAAGACTTCACCAGGCAGGTGAAGGGGACATCCTCTGTCGTCATCTCTATTTGCCCACCTGGATGGGGAAGCTTCCAAATTTTATTGGATTCATGTTAGAAGAAGCTTCATTTCTACCCTGGGGGAATCCAGTGAGGGCAGGAGACATTGGCGAGACACGGGGGGCATGGTTTCCAATGTCCTCACTTTGTCTTGTCTCATCACAGACATTACTGAGCTAATTTTTTTCTGGAGGGAGCCCAGAAGTTCTCCTTAAGTCTCTCTATTTTCTCCAGGAATAGCAGAAACCCTGGGAGCCTTTGGAAGGAATTACTGTTAGGAACTGTGGAGAAGTGAAGTTAGAGCTTCAGGAACAATGCCTTGCGGATGGCTTTCGTGGGGCTGCTTTGAAAGCGAGACCCATCTTGCATCTGGGAAACTTGTTGAGGCAGCAGCAGCAGTAGGATCTCAAGACTGACTGTCATTATGGACCAGTCTATAATGACCAAGAAGGACCACAACCATGGCCTTGATTTAACCACATCCTGATCATCCAGTTATTCTGAATTATACACTTGTGTCTCCATTTGTTTACTTTGTGAAAAGAAGAAAGTTTAGATCTGTGTACATCATTTCCCCCCTCTATTTTCTAGGACTGTGTGAAAGAAGCTACCTCTCAAGAGGGGGACGATCCACATGGTAAGGCGATCCTTAAAAGAATGTGAAACTCATATAGACATTCCTTTGAGAGTGTTATGCATCAAAGTGGTAAGTCAGAGCAAAAATGTACCCTGGAGACCTAGCTCATGTCAATGTGTACAACCTGTTCGTAGGGAACTCTTAACCCTTTGAGAAGGTGTAGCACCAGCAAAGGTCCTGTACCTGGTGTGGGTGTCCCTGATCTCTGCAATGTTACAAAGCTGGGCCTGACTGCTGTACCGAGTCGGCCTCTCCTTCCTGGCCCTAGATCTAGCACCACCCAATTTTTGACTCCTCCTAGGAAAGCAGAAATCCCTCCTTCATAGTTAGCAGTAACTTGCAGAATTCAGTGATGCAGCTCAGTATCCTCATATTGATTGCCATTAATGATGTATACTACACTCTGCACATACAAGTACATCCAGAGCTACCTCATTCTGCACATACAAGTACATCCAGAGCTACCTCATAGTAGATGCAATTTGGTCTGTAGGATGGGCATATATAACTAATTCAACCATCTCTTCGTTGATATACTTTCCAGTTATTTCTGGGCTAGCTCTGTGAAAGAACCGAATATTCACAACAGAAAACCCTCACACACACACACACACACACACACACACACACACACACACAGACACACAAACACACATAAAGAAAGAAAGAAAAAAAGAAAGGAAAAAAGAAAAAAGAACTGAATATTCAGCACTAGATACAATAGAAGAGCTCTCTGTCCCCCCCAAATTTCCCAAAATAATAATTAAAATGAAAATTTTAATAATGATAATTGCAGTTGACATGTGCTGAAAAATTACATGTAATATATATTAATCATTCAATCCTTGTAGTATATAATATATAATCCTTCTACCACCCTTATAAAGAAGATATTACCGTCATCCTCATTTTATAGATGAATGAACTTAGCCACAGATATGTAATGACAGGCAGCAGTAGGGATTTAAAATTCTGTCAATGCCCTGCAGCCAAGACCCCCAGAGACATACCTGACAACGAATAAAACTGGGTTTATTGACTGTGGTCGTGAGGCAATAGCACATGACGAGGAGCCAAGGGGTATTTCAGAATGCGGTGTTGAAAAGGACTTCAAAAAAAGTTTTAATTGATTTTTAGAGAGAGAAAAGGAGAGGGAGAGAGAAACATCAATGATGAGAGAGAAACATTGATCAGCTGCCTCCTGCATGCCCCCTACTGGGCATCAGCTGCCTCCTGCATGCCCCCTACTGAAACCTGGGCATGTGCCCTGGCTGGGAATCGAACCAGTGACCTGTTGGTGCATGGATGATGCTCAACCAACTGAGCCACACAGGCAGGCAGAAAGGACTTTTTATAGGATGTAGGCTAGTGAGAGGTGCTCGTGGGGAAAGTAGTAATTTTCCGAAGGCAACTTTCCAAGGACATGTAGTCACTGCATTTCAGCTGCTTTCTTTAAATGCCACATTTAATCCCCTCCCAGATTTGTCATGCAGAAATGGAGTGGCAGTCCACCTCGACAGCGCTCTGGATAACAGAGCCCCAGTGACTATCCCTGGAGTTGCTGACTCTGCCATTTGCTCAGCACATAGGTGTGGTGTTGACCTTGGATCACAGGAGAAGTGGTGGGAACAGGGCATGTGTGGAGAGAGAGTTTTGTAGCTCAGGTTTTTACAGCAATTTATTGAGGTATAATTTACACAGAGTAAATACAACTCAATGACTTTTACACATCTACACATACGCGACCACCATCTATATAAAGATATGGCACATTTTCAGCTCCTTACAAGTTCTCACTGCCCCACCCCTAAGAGACTTTTACCAACATCAGTTAACCTTGTCTGTTCTTGAACTTAATATAATGTACTCATATTGCATGTAATTTTGTGTTTGGCTTCTTTTAATTAGCATATTTTGGAGATCTAGCCATGTTGCATATCAGTAGTTCATTCATTTCTTTTCTTTTTTAATTGCTGAGTTGTATTCTATTTTATGAATATACCACTCAGAGTTATTTTATTATTATTATTTTAAAGAACAGTTTATTGATTTTTAGAGGGAGAGGAAGGGGGAGAGAGAGAAACATCGATGTGAGAGCAATGCATCCATCGGCGGCCTCCTCCATGTCCCCTACTGGGGATTGAGCCTGCAATCCGGGCATGTGCCCTTGACCTAAAATTGAATGAGCAACCTCTGGTGCATGGGATGACACCCAACCAACTGAGCTACACTGGCCAGGGCCACTCACGGTTATTTTAAACTCAGATTCTCCCTGGTCCTGCCTTAGCCCATGGACTTCATGTCCCAGTACTTACCTTTGGTAGCAAAATGAGAGGAATGCTAAGGACCAAGGCCAGTGAAAGCCAAGTTTAACATTTTCATGTTCCTGGGCAATCTCAAGCCCTTGACATACCTTTTCATTTGTTCATGGCCCTTTTTGTGGCTCTTACTTTAACAGGTAGCTTCTGTCCAGGACTAGAGTTCTATTACGTCAGAGCACTGATGCCATTGTCTATAAAAACTGACAAGCAAGAGAAGCGATCAAACTTGTCCCTGTCTTTGTGTCCAACTATAAGAAGAGACTTGGAATCTGTCCTTTTGTCCTCTAGGGGAGCAGCTGTTGGCCACAGGATCTGAGCCAAACCCTGGGATGTCAGAACTAAAGGTCCTGCTCGTGGGGAAGCGTGGTGTTGGAAAAAGCACAGTTGGAAACAGACTTCTGGGGAAGCGAGTCTTTGAAACTAAATTCAGTGACCACTCAGTAACCAAGACGTTTAAGTCTGAGAGCAGAATCTGGAGAGGGAGGAAAATTTTGATCATTGATGGTCCAGACTTATTATCTTTAAATGACTTTAAATCAGACCTTTGGGAACATGCTCCTCAGGGCCTCCATGCCTTCCTGCTGGTGATCCCACTGGGCTCCTTCACTGAGAAATATGAGGTGGTTCTGAACACCATCCAAAAAAGTTTTGAAGACGAATTAGCTAAGTATATGATTGTGTTCCTCACAAGGAAAGAAGATCTAGAGGATCAGAAAGTAGACACATTTTTAACCAGCAATGTAGCCCTCTATGAGCTTGTCAAGAAATGTGAAAACCGATACAGCATCTCCAACTACAGAGCGACAGAAAAAGAGGAACAATTCCAGGTGGATGAACTCCTGGAAAAAATTGTGAAAATGGTGCAACAGAATGGAGACAAGCTTTGCAACTTCAAAAAGGAAGGTAAGAAAACATTTTATTTATGCTTTAAAAAAGCAGATATAGGCTATATAGGAACTTTTTATTTTCTTAAGGGCATAGAGAAGATAAAAAGGACAGGTCCACTCTACTGACTAACTCTTCTCTTTCTCCTTTCTCTAATTTAACTAAACTTAGTTGCCTTTCCTTGCATACTGTGCTGACCGGGTCTTTTATTCTTTCATGAGCCAGGCCTCATCTCTCCAACTGGATGGTGAGGGCCTTGAAGGAAGGAGTTGACCTTTTCCAGCCTCTTGTTTTCGGTACAGTTTCCAACCTCTGTGGCCCAGGGCTCAGCACTCAGGGTTGGTGATGAGCTAGCTCTTGACCATTGGTTTACTTTCTCTTTCTTTGTCTTAAGCTCAACACACACGCACACACTCTCTCTCCTTTCTTTAAAAAATATGTATTATTATTATTATTTTTTTAGATTTCAGAGAGAGGAAGGGAAAGGGAGAGAGAGATAGAAATATCAATGGTGAGAGAGTCATCGATTGACTGCCTCCTGCATGCCCCTTACTGGGGATTGAGCCTTCAATCCAGGCATGGGCCTTGATCAGGAAAGGAACTGTGATCTCCTGGTTCATGGGTTGATGCTCAACCACTGAGTCACACCAGCCAGGCTCTCTTGCTCCCTTCCTTGACTTTGTTTACTCTCTTGCTTCTTTACTCTTCTCTCTATTGGAGAGGGGAGGCCATTTTGATGGAACAAGAACTGGGAGCCTGAATGCTCATGATGGGTGGGCCCCACATGGCTATAGATGGGATTTATTTATTAGCCTAGCCACACAGCCCTATCTACTGCTGAAACAGAAGTTCCCATCCACTAGGTGCTATGCATTTTATTGACCTGAGCTGAGATCCTTCCAGCCCAGCATGACTCATCCCATTCTCTTGTGCTTCAAATGTGCTCACCTGGGAAGAACATCAGATCTAAAGGAGCATATCTGTTCATTGAGCCATTTCTTATTCCTCATGGAGGGCCAGGTGTTGGGGAGCTTCCTAAAGAAGTACGGCCCTAGCTGGTTTGGCTCAGTGGATAGAGTGTCGGTATGAGGACTGAAGAGTCTCAGGTTCAATTCTGGTCAAGGGCACATGCCCGGGTTGTGGGCTCGATCCCCAGTAAGGCGTGTACAGAAGGCAGCTGATCAATGATTCTCTCTCATCACTGATGTTTCTATCTCTGTCTCCCTCTCCCTTTCTCTCTGAAATCAATAAAACAATCCTATATAATAAAGAGGTAATATGCAAATGGTCATTACACCGTGATGCATAACGACCAATAGCCGGAGGGCTGGGCAGCGAGCTATGAGTGGCAGAGAGCTACAGGAGGGCGGGGCAGCAAGCTATGTGAGGCGGAGAGCTACGAGCGGCCAGCTGAGGCAAGTGGCAGCGAGCTACTCCTGCACGGATTCGTGCACAGGGCTACTAGTATATATATAAAAAAGAAGTACAAACATGTAGGAATGTCAGGAGAGGCTGTGTGGAGGGAGCCCGATTTGAAATGGGCTTTGGAGAATGAGTTGAGTTTGGATGGCTAAACAGAAACTTGGAAGACATTCCAGAGAGAGTACACTAGCAATGTGAAGCGAAGAGGTAGGACTAAGCATGCTACATATGAGGGAACATCAGGGAGTGGTCTTGATGGATATGGAGGAGTCACACCTCTAGGTAAAGTGGGATTGGGAGTTTACAGAGGCCCTTGAGAACCACACCCCCTGAGGGTATAGAAGCAGGATTGAAATACATGACAGATATGCGGTTGTCGGGAGACTTTATTCATCCTGTAAGCATTAGTTTGTGGCTTTGGAATAAGCAATTCAATAATTTCCCCTGGTAGGGAGAGCACAGGGTGGGCTTTCCCTTCTCCTTGTTTTGAGATGGATATTCGTAATTTGGGGAAAAGGTCATGATTGAGGAAAAGTGTGAAGCTACCTGAATGGAAGAGAGAGATCACAGTACAAGTGCAAAGTCATAAAGAAACCCCCAGTGATACACATTTCATTACTCCTGTAATTCCATCTGTTGGGAAATTTATTCTCCATCACTGATACCACATAACAGTATTAGTGGGTACTCATTATTATAACCATGAGGTCCCTTTTTTTTGTTATTGTTACTCCTCTCCCAACGATATTTTCCATTGATTTTTAGAGAGAGTGGAAGTGGGGGGAGGAGGAGAGAGAAACATCAATGTGAGAGAGACACACTGATTGATTGCCTCCCACATGCACCCCACCTGGGGCATGGATTGACCTGCAACCTAGGTACATGCCCTTGACTGGAAATCAAACCCGAGACCCTTTGTTGTGCAGGCCAATGGTCTAACCACTGAACAGCACAGGCCAGGACACCACGAGATGCCTTTTGACATCAATGAAAGACACAGTTAAATTGAATGTGGTTGTAATGAGAAGTGCTCCATCTGGTAGTCCACAGATGGTACGTGTAGTTGCTTTTTCACAAAAAGTAATTCTATGGAATAATTTTTCAAATACACTCAGGAGGTTTTGCTACGGTTAGCATTAGTCGCCAGTGGGAAGACACAGTTACAGCAGGAACAGAAGACAGAGATGAGATGAGTAGACTGGACCCAGGTGAGTAGTGAAGAGTAACAAAGCCCTCACAGGTGCCAGGGAGCCAGAGAAGTTACCCGAAAAAGGAGCAGATTGAGAACTAGGACAGTAGCATGTCAGCGGGTGAGCGTGGGGCAGGGACTGTGGTCCAAGTCCTGCTTCGAAGTTCACTGTGTGCCTGGAGGAAGCCATCCCCGTGCTCAGGGCTGGAGTTGCTCTGGGAAAGCGGCCCTGACGCTCCCTGAGTGTCCTGGGCTGCAATGTGTGGCATCGCTTTGAAAGGCGCACCCAGGTCAGCCTAGGGTCATGACTCTCTCCTGCTTTCCTCCGACAGAGACCCTGCACATTGTCCTCCTGGGGCGGAGCGGGACTGGAAAGAGTGCCACGGGGAACTCCATCCTCGGGGGTCCCAGCTTCTCCTCTCAGCTCTGGCCCCAGCCGGTCACCAAGAAGTTCCAGATAAACAAGAGGACGGGGGTGGAGCAGGATGTGGTGGTGGTGGACACTATTGACCTCTGCCTGCTGGCCAGCAAGCCACCCATCCTAAAGGTGCTCCAACGCTATGTGTTAAACCATGAAAGGAACACGGTTCTAGTCCTGGTGCTCCAGATGGGGCGGTTCACGGCCCAGGACAGAGAGGTGGTGAGGATACTAAAGACCATATTCAGAAAGGATGTTATGGAATACACGATTGTGCTTTTCACCCGGAAGGAAGACTTGGAGGGCGAGGACATTAAAGATTACTGCGAAAGCACAGATAACACATTTCTTAAGGAGACCATTAAAAAGTGTGGGGGGCGAGTTTGTGCTTTTAATAACAAAGAAACTGGCCAAGCTATGGAAGACCAGGTAACAGACCTTTTGAAAATGGCCAATGAGCTGATACGTAACCGTAAAGGGCACAAATACTCCCGTGGATCTGTGGATGGGAAGAATGTCAGCAAAATAACTGAAGATGCCCAGGAAAGGCAATATTACGGAAATGCAATCATAAGACAAGTAAAAAGTTTCTTTTCATAGGTGGCTGAAGTGCCTGGGGTCTCTTTAAGTTGGAGACACACTCAAGTAGGGGGTGGGGTATGGGAAGATTGGTGGATGGGAATTGGGTTCATGACTTTTAAGGGCTTCAGAAATCAAGGCCTCTCACCTTGTGATGCTTCAGCTCTTTGAGGTAAATACATTTTCAGGTTGGGATAGGTAGTAGATTATAAAGGAGCAAGAAAAAATAATGTAGTGAAAAAGGTCAGAATCAAGTCATAAGAATTACCTTACCTTTGCAGGTAGATTGGAGTCAGGACCAAGGCGAAGGCCAGCCTGTGGCCAGAATATATATAGTTACACAAGAATCAGGGCATCCAGATACATGAGAGCAAGGAACATCTGGGAAGTCCTGGGTGTGGCAGAGAGGTGCAGCTGGACCCCTGTGGGCCACCCCGTGCCTGCCAGGCTCGCTGGCCCTGAGCTGTCCTTTCCTGGTGTGGTGGCTATTCCGTTGTGCCCTCTCCATTTCTAGTCTGAATGCAAAGGGACCCAGTCACCCCTTCTTTGTTGTCCCCGAGGAAATGAACAAGACTGTGAGGTTTCAAATGACTGTATTGTGAAATCATCACAGTGAAGTATACTAGAACAAAAATCAGCAAAATTGCCAAGATTAGACAACTTTGCAAAATTTTAAAATTCTAAGTATAATTCTAGATTTCCTCTAGAAAATGTTATTGAAAACTCTTTTGCACTTTTCTCCCTTCTTTATCTTGAGGGTTAGGAATTAGGTTATAACCAGAGAACTCACATAATTATGGTGTAAACACCTTAGGGGCTTATGATGTCTCATGTCCGGGGGCAGGCTGTCTGAGGCAGGGGCCGAGTCCACGGTCCAGCTTCATTCTCACGCAGTCTTCGCACTTCAGGTTGCCACTGGGTTCCAAGATGGTGATGTTCTACTCACAGGTGAGCAGTTAAAATTGAGAGCTGCTTGATGGAGGCGCTGTATGAGGCAAGAACTATAGAATCCTCTTTCAGTAGATGTAGAGCCAGATGTTTTCAATATTAACCACTTTAGAGATACTTTAGGGACAGGATCTATATCACCTGCTTTTGTTTTTGTTTTGGAAGTATCAGCTTACCTTTAAGACTGACCCATTTATCAGAGCATGGACTGTCACCATTAATAATTTTGTATCCTGCATAACTCTTATTACAACATATTCTGGAATCCGTGTATGTAATTATACTCCGCTGAGTGAAATAATAAAGGTGAATGATATTATGAACTTACGTCCTCCTGATTCCTGTTTTTCTGACTTGAGGAAGAGCCTGGCTCCTCACAGAGGCAGGGGATGCCTCAACTTGGCAGTATGGAATGACCTCAAAAAATTAAAAATGGAACTGCCTTATGACCCAACTTTTCCACTTCTGGGAATTTATCCAAAGAAACCCAAAACACTAATTCAAAAGATTGTATGTACCCTTATGTTCACTGCAGCATTATTTACAATAACCAAGATTTGGAAGCAGCCCAAGAGTTCATCAATAGATGAGTGAATAAAAAAGCTGTGGTACATTTACACAATGGAATACTACTCTGTGGTAAAAAGGAAGAAAATCTTACCTTTGCAACAGCATGGTTGAACCTGTAGAACATTACAGGTTCTAAGTGAAATAAGCCACTTAGAGAAAGACAAGTACCGTATGATTTCACTCAAATGTGGAATTTAATGAACAAACTGAACTACCAAGTCAAATAGAAACAGACTCACAGATAGAGAGCAGGCAGACAGCTCTGGTGTATTGGGGGAGTGGAGGGATTGAGCAAAAAAAAAAAAAAAAAATAGAACTCATGGACATGGACAACAGTGAGGTGATTGTGGGGAGTGAGAGTGTTGGGTGCAGGTGGAAGAGAGCATATAGGGGATAAATGGTGGTGGGGGGGAAAAAAAAAGAAAGTAAAGGAATACCAAAGATTAGAAGGTAGGAGAGAGGAATAGAACAAATGATCTCTCACGGCCCTAGGAAGGAACTGAGTGTACCATCACCTTGATCTTGTTCTTCTAGCCTTCTTTGAGCCACCCAGTTTGTACTCCAAGAGAAGAATTCTTTTCTTTTTAAAATTCTCATCCAAGGATATGTTTTTATTGATTTTTAGAGAGAGAGGATGGGATGGAGAGAGAGAGAAAGAGAAACACTGATTTGAGATAAAAACATTGATCAGTTGCTTCTCATATGCGTTCCAACTGGGGATCAAACCCATAACCTAGGTATGTGCTGGGACCAGGAATTGAACCCACAACTTTCTGGTGTATGGGACAAGGCTCCAACCAGCAGAGCCATCTGGCCAGGGCAAGAGAAGAGCTATTTTCAGTTATAATGAGTCTAAAGTAAAGCCAGTAGTGTAGGTTTTTCCTTTTCTCAATTCTACCCATACTATTTTTTTCTAATATGTTTTCCCCCCACCAAACTAAATCAGTTTTTGACCACCATGAAAGCCACATAGTTTGTCTTTTCAAGGCTTGGAAAGAGGTAATATCATTGTGATATTGGAAATTATTATATATGACATTGGACACAGCATTTTTGCCTACTACTAACCCTTGTCCAAGAGTGTGTGTCCTGAAGCCTTTGTAAAAACATCTCAACAGGTATAAATTCAAAAAGCCCATGTATGCCTGGCTCAACATAAAGGAAACTCATAAAATGAAGCCCGTGTGGTTTATGTGCAGTTCTGATAGGCATACAGAAGGAATTTGTTATGAAACTTACTCCTTTATTCAAGGATTTGTGAGCACATATTATGTTTCCTTGATAAATCATTTTTCCATGAATTATTTATAATAGCAGCTGGTAGACTTCTGTGTTGTTCTGTTGCTTATCTCCAACAAGAGAATAGGCATAATACAAATTGTTATGCATTACCTAGACTTCCGTTTGCAATAAGGAACACAGACAATGCCATACCAAAGTGAGTTTATTGACATTCCTTGAAGGTGATATGAGGGAAGAGAAAGCTTGGCCTGAGTATCACGTGACATTTCTCTTGTCAGTGTAAGCAAAATCAGCCCAATAATGTGGACTTCTCCTGCTATTGACTAGAACAAAGACTTTTAGCAAAATTGTTATAGATATTTCCTAGGATAATTCAGAAGCTGCAGGAAATAGGCTGATGGATTGACATTTAATCTATATTCTACCTGTTGGCATCTATTTTTTTCTATTGGAACAAAGGAACTCTATGTCACTAATAGGAAAATAACACTTTCTCTTTTGATCTTATGAGGGCTGGAACACCTATCCTAGATTTTTATGTTAGAGAATGGAAGCAATAGTTTTAGTGAACATTAAAATAAATAAATAAATAATAATAATAATAATAAAGCACCACATTTGTTATGTGAAAGTCTAACTAGTTTCATTTGAAAGTGTTTCATCTTGACTTTGAAAACATTTGTGGCAATTGAGAAATTTTCTGAACCCAAAATTTGGACACACAGTTTGACATATGGACTGACAATGTCATAAATGTAATATTTAAATGTCCTGGAAAGTCCAGTTCATTAACTTGCACAAAAATACACTTACTGTTAAAGGACATGGGGACATATGTTAAAAAAGAACACATTTACATTTTTGTCATATTTAAAGCCTGCCAAAAATATATATCTTTCTTAATTTTGCATTGCAATTCAAAAAATTGTGCTACAATAGTGATGGTTAAAATTTTTTGTCAACTTATATATGCAGGAAGTTACAAAGAACCCAGGATATTTAGAATACTTCTGATCCTACAGAGTCAATTTTCTATTTTTAAGATTGTCTTCATATGACAGAATAAAATGTGATATCCATGAAATTAATACTTTATAGCATTTCAAAAGCATTTTCCCAATTGTAACATGCTTTTCTCTTTTTTATTATTCTCGTCTATCCCTCAATTAAGGATAATATACTTTACTAAAACTAGCTCTAAAAGATCTTGTTTTAGAAAAAATGCTGTTTATAAGTGATTAATTTTATAATATGTCATAGAGAAAACTCATACTTTAAATGAAAAAAATATACAAGTGGTAACAAATAGATCTGCCTTGCCCATTAAATTATATAGCTTGGGTGGTTTACATCTCCATCTGTAAAATTAATAGCATAATTTAGTCCTATATTAGTCCTGTTTTATTATATATAATGAAGAATTATACATAATTTGAAAATCAGCCTCATGTATGAGGGGATATTAACTAAGAAAACATCTTTCCAGAACATAGAAAAAAAAATAAAAAGGAACTTTCTGTAACAACGATCTGTATTCCTTTTCTCTTTGTTTTCCTTCCTTAAGGAGTCTATCAAAGGCTTTAATGGAATCTGGGACCCTGTTAAGCAAGCTATGCATTCTTTCAGCTGACTTTGACAACAGGGTTGTTTTGGGAACTTTATACTTTTATGGAACACAGTTTCTGTAATGCTTTGTGAGATACATCTAGAGTCTTGACATCGGGAGCAGGGGTAGGTAAAAAAACAACAACCCATTTATGACCAAGTTATCTATCTATATATAATTTCTAGAATATCTTTTTCCTTCTGCATATGGGTAGAATAGATATTAATTAATCTAATCAACAGATTAATTAGATATTTGTACAAATTATAAAACAGTTTCCATTTTTAACAGCTTTCTCTTGCCAATGCCTAACAAATAATATAAGTACTAAAATGAGAATTGATTGCTTGAATTAATGAGTATTTACATATATGTAACACCAAGTTCTAAAAACAATATATGCCTCCTATACTAGAAGGTCCAGCTCATTGGCTTGCACAAAAAAACTTACTGTTAAAGGACATATGGTTATGTATTAAAAGAGAACTGCAGCAGTATTTTTATCCTGATATGTACTAAAGCATTAGAATTGTGAAATGATCAGCATAATCCTTATGTTCTGATTTCATAAATAATAGCTCCATTGAAATCGACAATTTTTCAGATATTGAAATGTTTACTGAAATTTATAGGTCCCAAATTCCATATTATGTAACTTACACATTCAATCCTATCTTGGGAAATATTCTTTCTAGGTGACAACTGAAAGCTAAGTTTCTATAACATATATATTCCCTGATTGACAGCAAGTACACTGCAGCAAGGGGTGCTGGGCATTGCAAATAATTCCTACTAAAAGAATGTTTCATATTGGAGTGCAAGGAACACAATGCATGTCCAGACACAGACTAATATAATGAGAACAAGGCATGGCTTGGTATGAAATGAACTTTGTCTTATGTTTCTCGCCAGTTTTTCTTCAGTTCCTATATTAATAAAACAAAAATGCGACATTTCAACAGGGGGGCCCTTTCAGCCCTTCTTTTCCCAGTGAAGAAAAACACTTTTTGTGTATGACATATTTCAGACAACATGGATAACAAGGTTAGAAAAATAGCAAAGGACCATTATGCTTGGGTTTATGTCAAATGTTTTTGAGAGATTAGAATGCCTTTGGAGCTTGCAGTTGTTTTTCTGGAAACACTAAGTTTCCTGTGTTCTCTCCTTACTGAATGCTAAAAGAAACTAATATCTATTTTGACACAAATCAACATGCCTTTGAGGTGTTAGGGCTCTGCTCTGGGAGATTGCTATGAATGAAAAAGCACTATACTGCCCTTGACCCCTAACAAGCACCATCGCTATCTGCAGCTTCTTATTTAGTGTGGTCCCTGTGGACAATCAGATGTGAAGGAATTTGAATACCATAATTAAGAAATCAGCATGAAAAATCAATATTCAAGTTAAAATAAAAATTTGTTTGTCATACAAGTAATTACCTCATTGGCTTGCACAAAATAGAAGTCATAGGATTATCTATGCATTTCCCCCCCTTCATGTGGGAGAACTGTAGCGAAACAGAACAAAACAGTACAGCACTCAGGTATTCAAATCAACCTACTATGTCCCCCTTCTCTTTTTCCTGTTTGCTTCATCACACTGTATATAACACAATGGGGGCAGAAGCCTTGTCATTTATATTAACTACATAATGAGATATCCTTTTTGGACATGTGCACGAGTTTGTGCTTCTTGTGTGGTGAATGTTCATGAAGGGTGTGTCCCTCTTAGATTTCTCTCAGCTGAAGTTGAGCCACAATCCCCACAACCATTGGGATGCATTGTGTTGCATCAGTAGAAGGTGTTTATCTTGCTGTTATTATTTGTTGGAAAGTGTCATATTTGCACCATGTGTTTAGGCTAGTTCCAGCTGATGGGACTGATGCCACATATAAATTATGAGTTGAATGTAATAAAAAATTTTGGGTTTTCTACTGCTGCTTTTGCATGGATATATGCACAGGGAAAAGTAAAGCAGAGGGAAAGAAAGAGTTGATCAACTCCTAGTTTTAGAGTTGGTCGTTAGAAATTAGATATTAAAAAAAAGGTGGCTCTGTTCAGAAGACATGGGCATATAAAAGCTTGTAATGCTTAATGCTTACAATTTCCCCTTAAATTATATAAATGGAAGTAAACATTTATTACTATTTGGTCAAGTGTAGCATAACTAGCATTCATATTTCATTGTTAGTAATGGAGGTATGTGGAGATATACACAGATCTTGAGACAGCTGTTTTTAATATTGCATACAGGCTAGCAGTTCATTGAAAATAGAGGAGATAAGCCTGAAGATTATATCTTAGAAGAGGCAGTTCTTCATGCACAGCTTTTGTCCATTCTGATTTGGTTTGAAAATAAAAATCATGAAGTACCAACATCAAAGAAGAGTTGATTCAGGGAAAGGGAAATGGAAAGGGGGATTTTTCCAGAAAGGGTGGTGTCACTGTCCAGGAAAATGTCAGGCGAGTTTCCATTTCTTTATTCAAGTCCAAAAGTGCTAGTTTCTTCTACTGCTGTTAACAGCTTTTCATACAGCATGGAGTACGAGGGATAAGGTGGAAGATCCAATCTATTGAAGCATGTGTGTGCCCTAAATGGGGAAGAAAAGATTGGTGAAGGTGTTTTTTTGAATGATATAACTGGTTTGGATATATCTATGATCAGTCAGAAGCAGTGAACCAGAAGTTAGCAGAACCACCATGTAGGAACACCATAAAACATTGTGAACTAGGAAACATAGCGTTCTAGACTTGAATAGACCAGTTGAGGAAGTGGACTAACTAGAAACAGGTAGTTTGCATTTGTTAGCAAACCACACTGAACTAGAACTACACTAGCAAACCAAGGTATCAGCTTTATTTTGCAATTAAGGTGTGAAAATGAGTGTGGTTAGTGAAGGAGGCAGAAATATAATTAGTATTGGAGGGTCATATTCCCAAGCCTCCTTGCCCACCTCTGACTTCTGGGTCTTAGTAAACCACGTACATAGATTTAGAGATGCCAACAGATGGCTTGGAATTCTGAGATACAAAGCTCTATCAGGTCAGGTGCGCCCTGGAGACAGTCAGTTCCTCTATAGTTCCCGGTGGAACAGATCGTCTGCATTTCTGAGAACAGCTGAGCTTGTGGGATAGTCCTCCCTGTTTGCCTAAAGCGTCCCTTGCTACCTTCCCTGGTTTCTGCTTTACTTGCCATGTGCTCCATCCTGCAAACTCACACATGCCAGTATCTGGCCTAGACAAGAAATGGCTTCCCTGCCATGTGCTGACACATGGACCAGGAACAGACCCATGTCACCTGTGCAGGCCTTAGAAGCCCAGGCCACACAGAATCCTCCTATGGAACTTCAAATGGGCCTGACTGGCTGTGCCCTGTCAGAGGTTCTTTGTTTTTTCTTTTAGAAACCTTGGTTGATGCCACGTCCTATACCCGTGGTCGGCAAACTGCGGCTCACGAGCCACATGGGGCTCTTTGGCCCCTTGAGTATGGCTCTTCCACAAAATACCACGGCCTGAGTGAGTCTATTTTGAAGAAGTGGCGTTAGAAGAAGTTTTAAGTTTAAAAAAATTTGGCTCTCAAAAGAAATTTCTATGGTTGTATTGTTGATATTTGGCTCTGTTGACTAATGAGTTTGCCGACCACTGCCCTAGACCAAAGCAGGAAGAAAGGTAGATGGGTGCAGCTGAAGGTTAATTGAATGCCTTTTTCTCCCTAGAAGGGGTGGTAATTTGAAATGGTGTTTTGAGAAGCCAACCAGCACAGAAAAGGGCACTATAAAATAAAAAAATATATAAAATAACAATAAAATAATTAAAAAAATCACAAAACAAATATACATATGGATAAAACTAAACAAAATCCTAACCAAAAAATAACATTTTTCCTTCATTAGAATTTTTGGGGGATATTAAACTCTTCTTTTAAATGACAAGCTCCCCAGGGAGTTGTGTATTATTTATAACTTTGTTTTCAGAGTCCCGGTGATCAGGCTGGCACAGTGCTCAGGGAATGGGGGAGATTGTTTGGGGGGGAGGGGAGGTGGGGAGAGGGGAGAGAGGAGATGGTTTTCCTGCACAAGAATTGGGGAGAATGTTGTTGTTTTTGCCTCCCAGCATCCATTCTTCCTTCTTTTGATAACAGCTTTCTCTTTGGCCTTGGGAAACCAAGTGTGGGAACAGGATAATAGGGTATATCACCTTAAGGATTTAACTGGAAAGAAACGTGAAAATAGGCCAAGACTTGCAGAGGTCTCAGATTATTGACTAAGATTCAAATAGGCCTAAATTGACTTCTGAAGAAAATATTTTACCTAAGCTTATGTGTTTGAGTAGAAGTGGAAGAGTGCTCAGTAAATTGAGTAGGATAACAGTTACAGTGGTTCTTCTCTATGTTTGCAAAGATTGAAACTAGGACATACTCAGGGCTATGGCTAACTAAAGTAAGTGGGGCAGAAACATCCCAAGTGTGCGTTTGGAACTTGCTGAATTGGCCTAGAGCAAGATATGAGCAGGCATAATCTTCTTGGTTTTCTTCCTCTGATCCTTTTAACTGTCATTCCATGAGTGAGAATATTATAGAGAAAAATATCCCATATTTACAAAATATATTAATTCTGTCAAAGATAATTTCTGGGAGTAAACTGAAAGCAGTAGCCAATGGCACTTCTTCAAGACCCAGTCTGAACACCCAGAATTCCTTCAATAATTACTTTTATCTACAGCCTTGATGAACCCCTTTAAATAAATTTCAGTTTGTAACCTAAAAACGTCTGAACACAATCTGGCCATTTCCCACCCCCAGGCCTTGCTCATGCTGCTGCTGCAGCCGGGAATTCCCCTCCACCCATTCACTGCCCCTCAGTGCTCACCTAAATGCCAGCGTTTCGTATGACATCTCCTTTGGTCTCAGTCAGGGTTCGTTCTTTGTTCTACTTGCTTTTACTTTTCCTTCTTAGTGCCCCTCTGATTCTACCTTGTATTATAATGTCTTACTACCAGGCTCTTTTCCTCCCTAGGCTGTAAGCCCCACTGGGCAGGTCCCTTGTTGTGTCTCAGCCCTCCTCAAGGTGCACTATGGGGGTAAGCGATTGACAAATGGTGACTCAATCTCATGTCTCTAAAACCATAGCAGGATGTCTCCTGATGACTGCAGCCTGCAAATCTATTATTAAAATAGACAAATGGAAAGCTTGCCCTTTTGGGCTTATTTTCTTGCCAGACTTAATTCAGTAGGTCCAACTATTGGCAGAACCATTCAAATGAACAGTGAGGGTCTGCTGCATTCTGTGGGCAAATCCAGGGCTGAAAACTGCACCAAAGCTTTAGGCTGCTACTAATCAGCTAGGTATGGATTCTGTTTTCTGGGCCTCCAATACATGCAAATCGCGGAATTGTCTTCAGGACTCTCTGGGAATGTCAAATCTGAGAAGGCTATGAAAATAATAGTTTAGTAAATCCTTCCATAACAGGAATTCAGCAAAGGTATTTGGGAGGCCATGTAGAAACAGAGCTGACTATAATGTGAATCTTCTTTAATAATTAGAAAATATCAGTACAAGAAAATAATATGGATCAATCTTTTCTTCTGTTTGTTGAGCAGTACTTATTACAATAGTAACTATACAGAAGTATCTTTTTACTGCTTCTTATTTCACTGACCAGGTTTATGCTACTCAATGTGGCATAGAAAAGACCTAGTAAGTGTTGGGATTAAAACTCATGTTAAAAGAAATTCATTTATGCTAAGTGAAATAAGCCAGGCAGAGAAAGATAAATATCACATGATCTCACTCATTTGTGGAATATAATGAACAACATAAACTGATGAACAAAAATAGATCCAGAGACAGAGAGACATCAATCAGAACGTCAAACCTCAGGGAAGGTAGGGGAGGGTGGGGGTAAGGGGAAGAGATCAACCAAAGGACTTATATGCATGCATGTAAGCCTAACCAATGGACACAGACAACAGGGGGGTGGGGGCATGAATGGGAGGTGGGGGTAATGGGGGAATAAGGACACATATGTAATACCTTAATCAATAAAGAAAAAAAAAAAGAAATTGATTCTGTTAAATTACCTGGATCCTAGAGCCTCCCTTTCTGCATTTATCTCACAATAAGTTCCTCAATATCTTTAAAAAAAATTCTCACTTGAAGATATTTATTGATTTTAGAGAGAAAGAGAGATATTGGTTGCCTCCCATAAAAGCCCTATTGGGGATTGAACCCTGACTGGGAATCCTTTTGGTGTATGGGAGGATGAT
This sequence comes from Corynorhinus townsendii, assembly GCA_026230045.1. Taxonomy (NCBI): domain Eukaryota; kingdom Metazoa; phylum Chordata; class Mammalia; order Chiroptera; family Vespertilionidae; genus Corynorhinus; species Corynorhinus townsendii. The sequence goes on from JAPDVU010000004.1 coordinate 138,595,345, forward strand.
CCAATGAACTTTGAGCCACTTAACCAAGGCCCACAATGTCTTACTATATAGCAGTCACTGTAGAGACCTGACATATATGTGGTCCTATCCCCACATGTTTTAAAGCATAGTAAAAAAATTTGCAACATTTGAGCAACTACCCTACAGAGAGTATCAAGTGATACGTTGTAGAAGTACATACACAGAGCTGGGAAGAGTTACTTTGGGCTTCTAGCCTCTTCTCCCCTATACCCCTTGCCAACAGGTAAGACATTCTTCTTTTTTTTTAAAAAAATGTTTTCATTGGTTTTAGAGAGAGAGGAAGGGAGAGGGTGAAAGAGGCAGAAACATCAATGGGCTGCCTCCTGCATGTCCCCTACTGGGGATTGAGCCTGCAACCTTGCCAGGGGGAGACATTCCTCTTTAAGTTGATTGGGCTACACACAGATTGGAAAGTTTCCCACAACTGACACATGGACCATGATACTATAGCCCAAATACTATCAATCATTAAAAAATCATTAAGAATATGGTCTAAATTAACCTCCCAGAGACTTCTTACCTGCACCTTTCACTAATCTTCAATATATATAAAAGCCTAAGTGACCATCTGACCGTTCGACCATCTGACTGGTTAGCTATGATGCACAATGACTACCAGGGGGCAGACGCTCTGACCAGTAGCTATGATGTGCACTGACCACCAGGGGGCAGATGCTCAATGTAGGACCTGCTGAGCTGTATGTCTAGGGTGACATACCTAAAACCAGAGAGGAGGTAGTCCGATTCCGGGGTGTGTCACCTGAGAACTACCCTCTCACAATCCAGGACTCCTTGGGGGGTGTTGGAGAGCCAGTTTTGGCCCAATCCCCGCAGGCCAGGCCGAGGGACCCCAGAGGTGCACGAATCTGTGCACTGGGCCTCTAGTAATTCATATAACAATACTTAGTGTTCCAGAAAGAATTCTATGCTAAAGGATGGTCACCCAAGCTCAAATAAAAAAGTATACTTTGCTCTCTTTAGCAGGTTTCCTGAAGTTGGCAAAAGCCTCATACCTGGGTAGAGATGTAATTTTCCCCCATTTCTCTATGCAGAAACGCCGAAGCCCATTGCTTCCTCGAAGGGCCGCAAAGCCTTCATATGGCACACTTGATGTTCCTGTGACGAACTGAAGTAATCTTAACCTCTGCTCATTATTGAAGTGCTCCACTGCGGCCCAGAACCAGCGGATCACAAGATGCCCATCATGGTAACCTGAATGGAGCAAAAAGAGAGAGCATGAGAGGAAGTAAAAAAAGAGGAAGGTGGGGAGGGAATAGAGAGATGACATACACATCAGGTGTGGTAAGAACAGAACAGCTGCTTTTGATCTGCTGATTTCTGTAGCAATGGCTTGTAGGTAAGTCTACAACAATTTGTGTAACTTGGTCAATTTTAAAAACAAAAGCAGATTTAGCAAGCACCCATTTTATAAAAATGATTTTGTGTTCTGAGAGATGTTCTCAGAGATGTTTGGGAATCCATCAGTCATTTCCTGCCTCATATAAATGTAGACAAGGAATGACTAGACTTAGTAGAGATCATTAGGATCCTTAAGAGACAAAACCCTCTATAATACAATCTTTTTAAAAAAAATATATTTTTATTGATTATTTACAGAGAGGAAGGGAGAGGGATAGAGAGTTAGAAACATTGATGAGAGAGAAACATTGATCAGCTGCCTCCTGCACACCCCCTACTGGGGATGTGCTCCACAACCAAGGTACATGCCCTTGACCAGAATTGAACCGGGGACTCTTCAGGCCGCAGGCCGACGTTCTATCCACTGAGCCAAACCAGTTAGGGCAATACAATCTTTTATTTTATTTCCTGTTTTTTTGATGTCAGATCTTGGTAACTACATACCACAGAAGAGTCTAGGACTTAAGAAAGCCTGGAGATAAAGGGCAAGCTTGGTGAATGGAAGATGCTGGGCTCTCCAGCAGCCATTGATACCTACCTCTGGAGCAGCTGTGCTCAGGCCAACCATGGGCTGAGATGAGTTGGGCCCATGGAAGAAATATTGAGCCCCTCTCACAGTACAGGTGAGAGACAAAGCTTGGATCAGTTACTTAAGGTAAATAATTTGCTGCTGACTTCAAATGCAAGAGATATTCAAAGGTGGGAGAAATCAACGTAGAATGGGATAGAAGCAGGAAAACCTTCATAAAAAAGAAGGTGTGAGTTAAATATGCGAATGCTTTGTATGAGTGGAGGGGAAGAGGAGAACATTTCTGGTGGGGGAAATAAAGAACAACAAGAATGAGGAAGAAATATGGAGGACATAGCAAGCCGACTAGCATAGACAGGGATCTGGTGAGGACTGAAAGGAAACTTGCTGGGGAAGTCAGAGGTCCTTAACAGCCAGAGACATTTTGACGTGATACCTTAGGTCAGTGGTTTTCCTACCAGAATAAGAAGGACCTAGAGGTCCCACAAAGGCTTCTCATGGCTGAGGGTATTGGGAAGATAAGGTAGCCTGAGATGGTAGGTCTCTCTCCTCTCTCCTCTCTCTTTCCTCTCTCTCTCTCTCTCATTGATTGGGTTTCTCTGTAATATGTTACACAAAGAAAAGGTTTTCAAACTGAAACTGTCAAAGAACTCTTCTATAAATAATGAGCTTGTTTTGTGGATAGGGAAGTAGCATGATGAAAATAATGTTCCAGGAAGACTAGTTTGGCAGTGTGAAGGTGAATAGTTAGGAGGGATTAGAAATTGGTTTTGGAGAGACCACAGAACTGATGCAGCAAACAACGACTAAGGTAAAGATGGTGCCAATTCTATAGGAAGTGGGACGCAATTCCCTGTCAGCATGCAACCCAGCTCAGGAGCTGGCTCATGGAGGATGGTATCCCCTGATGAATCTGCTCTGAGTTAGGCTAGAGATGACCACCAGGATTACTGTCAGCTGAAGGAAGGTTCAGGTGGGAAGATTGGAAGAAGGCATATAAGAGAACCTTAATGAGTACAAATGCATTAAAGAGCAAGTTTTTGTAGCCTTCAAAAAGTGATGACATACATAGATATATACACACTGAGTGGCCAGATTATTATGATCTCTGAACACATAATAATCTGGCCACTCAGTATATAGCCTATATAATAAAAGGCTAATATGCAAATTGTCCCTCAACCAGGAGTTCAGCCAGCAGGCAGGCTGGCCAACTGCCCATGGCCCCTCCCCCTGGCCAGGCTGGCCGGACCCCACCCATGCACGAATTCATGCACCGAGCCTCTAATACACACACACACACACACACACACACACACACACACACACACACACACTGAGTGGCCAGATTATTATGCATTCAGAGATCATAATAATCTGGCCACTCAGTGTATATATTCAACCACAAAAAAGACCTATTTACAAAAGTGACCCTATTTATGTAAAATATTAGGAATAGGTAAAATCATAGATACAGAATGCACATTGATGGTTGCCAGGGTCGGTGAAGAATGGGGAGCAACTGTTTAATGAGTACAGGTTTCCTTTTGGGATAATGGAAATGTTTGGGAACTAGATAAAAGTGATGGTTGAGCAGCATTGTGAACATACTAAATGCCATTGCATTGCTTACTTTACAATGGTGAATTTATTATGTCAATTTCACCTCAAACATTTAAAAAAACCTGATGACTTGTATCTGTGATAGCTATATCATCGCAAGCCCTGCCAGCTCACCTCCCCGGTACTCCGTGTTATTCCTCCAGTCATTTAGGTCGATTTCTGCTGTGCCAGCTATCACCAGCTCCAGTTCCCTGGCATCGAACACGGAGACAAGCCTAGAGTCTATGACCTGAAATACAGATTAGGCTTCAGCATACAGGTCCAACCACATTGAAAGTTCTATTCATTATTATTATTTCTGTGGTTTAAGCTGGGAAACTGATCATCATTTACACTTTTTTTTTTCCAATGTGCCATTATTGTGACTTACCCATTTTGAAATACAAACCATTCATAAGCTAGGCATCAAAACAGGCCCCACATTGGCCCGCCTGGCTGGCGTGGCTCAGTGGTTGAGCATTGACCTATGAATCAAGAGATCGCGTTTCGATTCCCAGTTGGGGCATATGCTTAAGTTGCAGGCTCGATCCCCAGTGTGGGGCATGCAGGAGGCAGCCAATCAATGGTTCTGTCTCCTCACTGATGTTTCTATCTCTCTCTCCCTCTCCCTTCCTCTCTGAAATCAATAAAACAATATATTTTTAAAAAAGGCCCCATGCTTTTTACTACTTCTGATACTGCCCACCCCAATGATGTTATGAACAAACCTGACTTGACTTTCCTAGTCACATTTAAATTTTCAAGAAAACGTGCATTTTAAAGACATAAAGGTCTAAATCACTTTGAAGTGACTCAATAGCTATTAGTATTACCACTTCACTTAAAAAGTATCTTCTCTTCCACATCAAACTATAACTTATTTCCTAGGAATGAGCATTAAAAGCATTATATTTTTCTTTCCTTTTTTCCTCACTTCCATTCTCCCTTATTCAAAGATCTGGGAAAACCTGCTTTGTTAGGGTCCTGAACTCTGGCTTTCTGTCTCCTGGTCACATGTATCAGGCACAATTGAACATGTATAGTGGGTACCATCTTTAACCAAATCAGTGGTGGATGGGCCAGTGACCCATACTGTACTTCACTATGGCAGGGAAAGAAGACCCAAGCCCTGGAAAAACATTTACAGCCTCTTGTTTATAAACTGGAAAAGTTTGAGGATGCCAATGTCTGGTGCACAGAAAGGCTAGCAGCTGTCATTGTCCCCTTTATTTTCAGGCTTGGCATTCATTATATGACACAAAGTGGCACTGTAACAAAATAAAAATCTAGTAAGAGTGGACAGTGCCTTCCAATGACTTCACTTCTTATATCTTAATTTCATTGAATGAAAGGAAATGCAACATGCACATATCTTGACAGGAGATGTTGTTTGTTTTCACACCTGGCACACCAGGGCCACACCAACACCAATGTTGTGAGAGCATTTTTTTTTAATCTACCAGAAGAGTTGGGTTTCCCGGGAACTCTGACCTCTCATTTATCCACCTTGCACTCTGGTGAGTAGAGCTGAACCCTTTGCCTGCATTGGTTCTTCTTCCTTTGCCTCACAAGCTGTGTCCAGTGCTGAAGGCCTTGGCCAAAGCCCTGCCTTCCTCAGTCAGGCCTGGGCCTTACCTCATAAAAGCCCCGCACCAGGGCCTCTGTCTGCTGCACCACACCACGTTCCACCCGCCACTTCACCATCCTCTCGATGTACTCCTTCTTGTTCTTTTCCGTCACCTGGGTGTTGGCTCCTCCAGATTTTAACTCCCTTTCTGTTACCTTGTAGGAAAACAGAAAGATTGTGATGCTTATTACCTAAGCTCTACGAAGTACAAATTTTAGGTGGATGAGCTAGATACAAAAAGTCCTCTTCACATCAGTTCAGTGTTAATACTTTCTTACTTCTTTTCTTTTCCTGGAAGTTACTAAAAAAGATTCTGGCCCTAGCTGGTTTGGCTTAGAGGATAGAAAGTCGGCTTGTGGACTTAAGGGTCCTGGGTTTGATTCCGGTCAAGGGCACACACCTAAGTTGTGCAGGAGGCAACCAATTGATGTGTCTCTCTAACATTGATGTTTCTCTGTTTCTCCTCCTCCCTCCCACTCTCTAAAAATCATTGGAAGCAAAATAGCATAGGGTGGGCAGACAGTTTTCAGAGACAGGTAAAATAGTGACTGAAGAATGACAGCTTGATCTTGAGAAAAGAAACAGAGAATGACATTGCCACTTAGTATGGCACTTAGTATGGTGATGCATGTTTGTTAGGACAAGTTTGTATCATCAAGAAAAGTTATGGGCAGGAGATCCAAGGTGGCGGCAGACTAGGTGGATATTACACCACCTCCCAGGACCACACTGGGTTTATAACTAAAAAATAGAAAAATTAACCTGAATAATCAACTGAAGATTAACTGAACCAAGGATTACCAAGAAAAAGCCATATCAAGACTGCGCCAAAGAAATGGTGTAGGTCGGGACAAGCAGCATCTGACACTAGCCCGATCAGACTCTCTCCAGAGAAACTCCAGAACCAACACTCCCAGTGGCCAGCTTTAGACAACATCAAAGCAGGACGCAATTAGCTTCACAAATGGCATATTCAAAGGGAGATCTTGACAGGCTCTAGAACATGCTGAGGCAAATTCTGCTTTGTGTGGCCAGTACCTGCACAGCAACTCCTACACTGTTGATGGGGTTGATCTCAGTCAGCAAGCCTGAGGGTCGACTCCACACACAAATGAGCCAATATCAATCAAGACTTTCATTTAGCTCGATGTCAGGCAGTTCTGAATGATGGTTGTTCTGTAGTGTAGTTGTAATTTTGACGTGGTTGTGGGAGGAGGTGAGTACTATGTTTACCTATGCTGCCATCTTGGCTAGAGCCCTCTGGAGTTTATTTTAGTGTAATGATTTAAATTAGAATTCTAACTTAAAAAATGTTATTATTGCTACCCAGTTGTCTTAACACAATTTTCTAAGAAGTGGCATTTATTTTACAAATTTACCCTCCACTGTAGAGAAAATGTAAAGGATGGGCTAAAAGTAATTATGCACAAGATACAGCATATTTTACACGTTCATCTAGTACATGGCAGGACAGGAAAGTGAATCATATATTTTTGAATATATTTAAATGTGCTTTTCATAGTGGTAGTAAGGATAATTTTTCCTTAAAAATGTAAATGAGTATTCTTCAGAGGTGTGTTTATACAAATAAAATAAAACAGAATATTGACATTTTCTAGGACCTATTCAAGATTCTTGATTGACATGTGGGTGCTGTGTGGACTGCAAGGTTCAGTGGGTAACTCTCACCCATAGACTCAGCACATTGTCCATATTCATGCAAGTTACTTATAAAGTATCCTCACTTAATTCTCAAAACAACCTTATTACAAACTACCGTATGTCATGGGCTGTTTGGGTCTCTTGTAAATGATATTCTGAAAATGTTAATTGTTAAATCTGCTCAGGCTATAGTTAGCCTGATAAAACTGTAACCCAGAAGATTCAGTGTTACATAAATGCTGATGAAAAATAAATGGGAAGCTTTATTTAAATAGTATTGAAATATAAATTTTGGAGGACTAAATATCTAGACGCTAGCTATAAAATTTTTATAATTGCACAAATAACAGAAATATTTTACATATTATTACACACTTTACAAAAATGCTTTTTAAAAATCAATTATCATACTTGATTTTCAAAAAAATCTATAAAGTAGATCCATGTCATAATGAGAAAAAGAAGGGAAAGGATATGAGCAGCCTTTTAAAGAATGTAGTGCTCAGCCCTAGCCGGTTTGGCTCAGTGGGTAGAGTGTTCGCCTGCTAACTGAAGGGTCTCAGGTTTGATTCCAGTCAAGGGCACATGCCTGGGTTGCAGGCTCGATCCTCAGTAGGGGGGTATGCAGGAGGCAGACAATAAATAATTCCTTCTCATTATTGATGTTTCTATCTCTCTCTCCCCCTCTCCCTTCCTTTCTGAAGTCAATAAAAATATATCTAAATATGTAGTGATCAAAGAATTAAATTTTGAATAAACAAAATTTCTTGTTTTCTAGTCTAAAAATCAAATTTCATTACTATGTCATTCTATATAATAAAAGCCTAATATACTAAGTATCCGATAGTTTGTTTGACCGTTTGACCAGACGCTATGACGTACACTGACCACCAGGGGGCAGACACTCCAATTGGTAGGGGTCCAGTGATGGGGACTGGAAAAGATGGGCTGGACACGCCTTGGAGCCCTCCTGCAGTCCCTCCCCAGCCCTGATCATACACTGGTGGGGTCCCTTGGCCTGGCTTGTGCCCTCTCACAATCCGGGACGCCTCAGGGGATGTTGGAGAGCTGGTTTTGGCCCGATCTCCACAGGCCAGGCTGAGGGACCCCACTGGAGCACGAATCTGTGCACTGGGCCTCTAGTTACTATATAATCCAGCAATCTCACTTCTGGTTATATATCCAAAAGAATTAAAAGCAGGAACTCAAAACAGATATTTGTACACCTATGTTCATAGCAGCATTATTCACAGTAGTCAAAAGGTAGAAGCGAGAAACCAAGATGGCGGCATAGGTAAGCACCTAAACTGCTGCCTCGCACAACAATTTCAAAACTACAACTAAAAGACAGAACGGACACCATCCAGAACCACAGGAAGGCTGGCTGAGTGGAAATTCTACAACTAGAAGGAAAGAGGAAAGCTCACGGAGAATTGGAGGAACAGCAAAGGGTTGAGGAACGGTGACACGTGTGCAGAGAGGAAGGGCGACTGAGAGCCTGGCTGACTTTCTCTGGTGGGAGGGGGAAGGAAGCCCCCGACTGCACTGAACCCCAGTTCCGACTGCACTGAACTGCGAAACCCTGTGGACCCAGGCTCATATAGGGGGAGTCTGGACTGTCAGGTAGAGAGAAAGGCACTCGGAGGGGAAGCCACAGAGGGCAGGGGTCTGGAGGTGCGCGTGCACGAGTGTGCACAAAGACTGCTGAGGTTGCCACAGGCTTTCCCTAGCAGAAGGGAGTCGGAAGCTCCTGACTACACTGAACCCCAGTTCTGACTGCACTGATCACCAGTTCCAGGCGAGCTCCTGGAGACCCACGCTATTATGGGCAGAATCTGAACTATCAGGCGAAAACTCAGGAGCCGGGGAACTCAGAGGTCTGGAGGTGCGGGCACAAGGGCAGGGCTTACGGGAAGCCAAGACTGTCTGCTCCACCCTGAGACTCCACCCCATCCAAGCTGAGCACAGAGGCTTTTGCAATTTGGCAAGTCTAATCCTATAAGGCTGTCTCCAGCACCGAACTTCTCCCAGCATAGACACAGCTGATCCTCACAGCCAATTGGCCTGGAGGTCAATTCCTCCCAGTGATACCAACAACAATCAAGACTTAACTACAACAAGGCTGTACACACAGTCAACAAAAAGGTGCACCAAGAGTGTCCACCTCAGGTTAACTGGGGAGGCCGACCCACTGGGCCATATAGGAAACCTAGCACACAAAGCTACCCTACCAGCTCAGGGAAGCAGCGAAAATGCGGAGACAAAGAAACAGATCACAAATGAAAGAAATGAAGGAAAACAAATGACTGGATATAGAGTTCAAAACCACAGTTATAAGCTTTTTAAAGAATCTCCTAGAAAAGGCCGATAAATTTAGTGAGCCCCTCGAGGAAATGAAAAAGGACCAACTAGAAATTAAACATACACTGATTGAAATAAAAAATATTATACAGAGACCCAACAACAGACTAGAGGAATGCAAGAATCAAGTCAAAGATTTGAAATACAAAGAAGCAAAAAACACTCAACCGAAAAAGCAAAAAGAAAAAAAAATCCAAAAAGTTGAAGATAATGTAAGAAGCCTCTGGGACAACTTCAAGCATACCAACATCAGAATTATGGGGGTGCCAGAAGAAGAGAGAGAGCAAGATACTGAAAATCTATTTGAAGAAATAATGACTGAAAACTTCCCCCACCTGGTGAAAGAAATAGACTTATAAGTCCAGGAAGCGCAAAGAACCCCAAAGAAAAGGAATCCAAAGAGGACAACACCAAGACACATCATAATTAAAATGCCAAGAGCAAAAGACAAAGAGAGAATATTAAAAGCAGCAAGAGAAAAACAGTTAATTACCTACAGGGGAGCACCCATATGATTGTCAGCTGATTTCTCAACAGAAACTATGCAGGCCAGAAGGGAGTGGCAAGAAATATTCAAAGTGATGAACAGCAAGAACCTACAACCAAGATTACTCTACCCAGCAAAGCTATCATTCAGAATTGAAGGTCAAATAAAGAGCTTCACAGATAAGAAAAAGCTAAAGGAGTTCATCACCACCAAACCAGTATTATATGAAATGCTGAAAGGTATTCTTTAAGAAGAGGAAGAAGGAAAAAGTAAAGATAAAAATTATGAACAACAAATACATATCTATCAACAAGTGAACCTAAAAATCAAGTGAATTAAAAATCTGAGGAACAGAATAAACTGGTGAATATAATAGAATCAGGGGCATAGAAAGGGAGTGGACTGATAATTCTCAGGGGGAAACGGGTATGGGGGGATGCAGGAAGAGACTGGACAAAAATCGTACACCTATGGATGAGGACAGTGGGGGGGAGTTAAGGGCAGAGGGTGGGGTGGGAACCGGGTGGAGGGGAGTTATGGGGGGAAAAAGGAGAAGCAATTGTAATAATCTGAATAAAGATTTATTAAATTAAAAAAAAAGGTAGAAGCAACTCAAGTGTCCATCAACAGATATATATACACAAGGTGGAATGTTATCCAGTCCTACAAAAGAAGAAAATACTTTCACATGTATAACATGGATGAACCTTGAGGACATTATGTCAAGTTAAATGCGTCAGTGACAAAATTAAAAATACTGTATGATTCTACTTATATGAGTTATCTAGTATAGCCAAATTCATAAAAAGAGAATGTAGAATTTTGCTTATAAGGTTCAGGGAAGGAGAATTGGGGAATTGTTTAATGGGTATGATATCAGGTTTGCAAGATGATGTATTTCAGAAGGGGAGGGAAGAACGGGAAGAGACTAAACAAAGAACTTATATGCATATATGCATAGCCCATGGACAAACATTAGTGTGGGGAAGGCCTGGGGGGTGGGGGGAAGGAGTGGGGTAGAATGGGTCAACGGTGTGGGGAATGGAGCGGGAAGAGGACATTTGTAATAGTTTGAACAATAAAGTTTTTAAAAAAAGAAAAAATTCTGGGGATAGTTGCACAACAATGTCAATATTCTTAACAATATTGAACTATACACTTAAAAGTTGTTAACATGGTAAATTTTATGTTATGTTAATTTTTCACAATAAAAAACAAAATCTCTTTTCCAAGCCCCACATCTTACAAACCTGTCCAAAAACCTCTTCGTTAACAGTGAAAGTGAGGTCTAGGATATCTGTGATGTTGTTGTCCTTCATCCATTGCAGGCTCTGGTGGAATTCCTCATCCAAATATTCCAGGTCGCTTAAATCGCAGGGCCTGGGTCCATTCAAAGGGAGAAAGGTAAAACAGATGGCTGTCCAGACCTCATCTCAAAACGTCTTTATGCCACTCCTGGCTAAAACAACACAGACTTGTTCTAACAATGTGATACTTTTGAATATATTTATGTATCTTTTACTCTTTTAAAAACAAAATATTAAAATATCCACAATAATAAACATGAAATAATTATTGACTCATGAACTCTCCATGGCAATTGGATAAAAGTATTATTTAAAAACATCTGAGTTTTAGACAGATCAATATGACTTAATAATTTAATAAAATGTTTGTAATTATTTATGCAAACTATAATTATCTATGAAAATTAATTCATATCCACTATATAATGTTATAATAGGCTTCCACTATGCTTGTATAACACCTCCAAATGCCTTTTTATTGTACTAAAAGGTTTATGTGATATCTAAGGACTCAGAAAAATGAACTACCATAAACTTAATAGGAATTGTTAGGCAAAATAAGGACAAAAGGGCTAGAGGGACTAGGGAGGCCAGCACCTGTTGGGTGGACCAGGTGGGGCCAGACCGACTCTGGTTTGCAATACACTTACAGTCTCAAGAGTGCCTTATAGAAGGGCCTTGTGAAGAAGGCATCAAGCAGGTACTGATGAATCAGAGCCAGGCCTAGGATACGACCACTAAACCTGAACCTGGAACACAAACAAGGTGGAGATTTAAGGACAGGTAGAAATTTACATAGTTAAACATGTTAATTTGTGCCTTTATTTGATGTGTTTCTTTATAGCACTCATCTTAAGCTACTTAAGGAATCAAGTGATGACACATGGGAGGCACAGTATCCTTATTCTTTACCATAAACAATACCTATGTACTTGGTATGTACTAAGGGAACTCTTCTCTCCCCCAGTTACTAGAACAGAGTAATTTTGCCAGGATCTTCTTTTCACACCTGAGAGTATAAGAAGCCAAGAGAAGAAAAGCACTGGTGAAGGGGAATTATGGATAAACAGCCCACATTGACCCTGAGGAAGACCTAAACCCAAGGCCATGGACAGTTTTCTAGACGATGCATCCTTATCTATTAAAGCATCCCGGAGAAACCACCTGAAGGTTATTTGTGTCTAATACATAACGCAGGTGAGCTCAAAGTCAGTGGGAAGAATTACACAGAACCCCACTATGGTGGGCAATAAGCGGAGCCTCTAGCCGTGAATACATTTTCCCATACAGTGGGTTCCCTTTTAATTTTGTGGGTGGTTTCCTTTGTTGTGCAGAAACATTTTAGTTTGGTATAGTCCCACTTGTTTATTTTCCCCTTTGTTTCTCTTGTCCTAGGAGGTATAAAAGTGAAAATCCTGCTACATGAGATGTCTGAGATTTTACTGCTTATTTTTATTGTTTCACAACTTACATTTAAGTTTTTCATCCATTTTGAGTTTATTCCTGTGCATGGTGCAAGTTGGTATAGAAGCATTTTCCCCCCATGTACCTGTGTAATTTTCCAAACACCACTTATTGAAGTGACTGTCTTTACTCCATTGTATGCTTTGCCTCCTTTGTCAAATATTAATTTACCATAATGGGATGGGTCAATTTCTGGGGTCTCTGTGCATTGATCTATATGCCTGCTCTTGTGCCAGTATCAGGCTGTTTTGATTACAATGGCTTTGTAGTATAATTTGAGATCCAAAACTGTAATCTATCCAACTTTGCTCCTTTTTCTCAAGATTGCTGTAGCTATTTGGTGTTATTTTTTGTTTTCATATACATTTTTGGAATATGTTGTACATCTGTGAAATATGAACATCAGTATATAAAAATGTCATCAATATCTGGATGTTAATTTTGTATCTTGCTATTTTGCCAAATTCATCTATTAAATCTAATAGTTTTTTGGTGTAGTCTTTAGGGTGCTCTTATAGTATAGTATCATGCCATCTGCAAATAATGGTGGTTTTACTTCTTCCTTTCCAATTTGGATATCATTTATTTTTTCTTACTGTCTGATTGTTCTGGCTAGGACTTTCAGTGCTATGTTGAATAAGAGTGCTGTAAGTGGACTCTCTGTCACTTTGCTGATCTTAAGGGAAATGCTTTTAATTTTTGCCCATTGAATATGATGTTGGTTGTGGGTTTGATATATATGGCCTTTACTACATTGAGGTATGTTTTCTCTATTCCCACTCTGCTGAGAGTGATTATTATAGAGGCCCGATGCATGAAATTTATGCAAGGGGCTCGGCCCTTGGGCCGCCTTGGCCCTCGCAGCCCCAGCTTCTTCCAGAAGGTCGTCCGGAAAGACATCCAGAAAGTTGTTTGGCTGTCTGGTCTAATTAGCATATTGTGCTTTTATTATTATAGATTGGTGTTGGATTTTATCAAATGCTTTTTCTGCATCTATTTACATAATCAGGTAATTTTTATATCTTTTTGTTTATATGGTGTATCATGTTCCTTAATTTGCAGATATTATACCAACCTTGCATCTCCGAATAAATCACATTTGGTCATGGTGTATGATCTTTTTAATGTACTGCTGGATCCATTTTGCTAATAATTTTTTTAAATTTAATAAATCTTTATTCAGATTATTACAATTGTTTCTCCTTTTTCCCCCCATAGCTCCCTTCCACCCGGTTCCCACCCCACCCTCTGCCCTTACCTCCCCCCCACTGTCCTCATCCATAGGTGTACGATTTTTGTCCAGTCTCTTCCTGCACCCCTCACACCCCTTTCCCCCTGAGAATCATCAGTCCACTCCCTTTCTATGCCCCTGATTCTATTATATTCACCAGTTTATTCTGTTCCGCAGGTTTTTAATTCACTTGATTTTTAGGTTCACTTGTTGATAGATATGTATTTGTTGTTCATAATTTTTATCTTTACTTTTTCCTTCTTCCTCTTCTTAAAGAATACCTTTCAGCATTTCATATAATACTGGTTTGGTGGTGATGAACTCCTTTAGCTTTTTCTTATCTGTGAAGCTCTTTATCTGCCCTTCAATTCTGAATGATAGCTTTGCTGGGTAGAATAATCTTGGTTGTAGGTTCTTGCTATTCATCACTTTGAAAATTTCTTGCCACTCCCGTCTGGCCTGCATAGTTTCTGTTGAGAAATCAGCTGACAATCGTATGGGTGCGCCCTTGTAGGTAATTAACTGTTTTTCTCTTGCTGCTTTTAATATTCTCTCTTTGTCTTTTGCTCTTGGCATTTTAATTATGATGTGTCTTGGTGTTGTCCTCTTTGGATTCCTTTTGTTTGGGGTTCTGTGCGCTTCCTGGACTTGTAAGTCTATTTCTTTCACCAGGTGGGGGAAGTTTTCAGTCATTATTTCTTCAAATAGGTTTTCAGTATCTTGCTCTCTCTCTTCTTCTGGCACCCCCATAATTCTGATGTTGGTATGCTTGAAGTTGTCCCAGAGGCTTCTTACACTATCTTCAATTTTTTGGATTTTTTTTTCTTTTTGCTTTTTTGGTTGAGTGTTTTTTGCTTCTTTGTATTTCAAATCTTTGACTTGATTCTTGCATTCCTCTAGTCTGTTGTTGGGTCTCTGTATCATATTTTTTATTTCAGTCAGTGTATGTTTAATTTCTAGTTGGTACATTTTCATTTCCTCGAGGGTCTCGTTATATTTATCGGTCTTTTCTAGGATATTCTTGAAAAGCCTTATAACCGTGGTTTTGAATTCTATATCCAGTCTTTTGTTTTCCTCCATTTCTTTCATTTGTGATCTGTTTCTTTGTCGCCACATTTTCACTGCTTCCCTGAGCTGGTAGGGTAGCTTTGTGTGCTAGGTTTCCTATATGGCCCAGTGGGTCGGCTTCCTCAGTTAACCTGAGGTGGACACTCTTGGTGTACCCCTTTGTGGACTGTGTGTACAGCCTTGTTGTAATTAAGTCTTGAATGTTGTTGGTATCACTGGGAGGAATTGACCTCCAGGCCAGTTGGCTGTGAGGATCAGCTGTGTCTATGCTGGGAGAAGTTCGGTGCTGGAGACAGCCTTATAGGATTAGACTTGCCAAATTGCAAAAGCCTCTGTGCTCAGCTTGGATGGGGTGGAGTCTCAGGGCGGAGCAGACAGTCTTGGCTTCCCATCAGCCCTGCCCTTGTGTGTGCGTGAGTGCTCTGCTTTCCCAGGCTCCCGAGCCTCTGCCCGAGAGTCCAGATTCCCCCCGCAAGAGAGTGGGTCCCCAGGTGCTCTCCTGGAACTGGGGTTCAGTGCAGTCAGAACTGGGGTTCAGTGCAGTCAGGAGCTTCCGACTTCCTTCTGCTAGGGAAAGCCTGTGGCAACCTCAACAGTCTTTGTGCACACTGGCGCGCGTGCATGCCTCCAGACCCCTGCCCACCGGGGCTCCCCCCGCTCTCTGAGTCTCCTAGTATTTTTCTCTCTACCTGACAGCCCAGACTCCCCCTGTATGAGCCTGGGTCCACGGGGTTTCGCCCGGAACTGGGGTTCAGTGCAGTCGGAACTTGGGTTCAGTGCAGTCGGGGGCTTCCTTCCCCCTCCCGCCAGAGAAAGTCAGCCAGGCTCTCAGCTGCCCTTCCTCTCTGCATTCACAGAGACCCTTTGCCGTACCTCAACCCTTTGCCGTTCCTCCGAATCTCTGTGAGCTTTTCTCTTTCCTTCTAGTTGTAGAATTTCCACTCAGCCAGCTTTCCTGTGGTTTTGGATGGTGTCCGTTCTGTCTTTTAGTTGTAGTTTTGAAATTGTTGTGCGAGGCAGCAGTTTAAGTGTTTACCTATGCTGCCATCTTGGTTTCCTCCATGGCTAATAATTTGTTGAAGGTATTAGCATTTATGTTCATCAGAGATATTGGCCTATGATTTTTTTGCTTTGTGGTGTCTTTTTTTGGTTTTGGTATTAGGATAATGCTGGCCTCATAAAATAAGCTTTGGAATCTTTTCTCCTCTGGACATGTTTGAAGTAGTGTGAGATGGATAGGTGTTAGATTTTCTTTGAATGTTTTGTAACATTTACCTTTCAAATCATCCAGTCCAGGACATTGTTTGTTGGGAGCTTTTTTCCTTATTGAATTTATTGGAGTGACTTATGATTTTTGTATTATAATTCTTGGTTCATTTATGTGTTCTTCCTACTACACCTCTTTCAGAGAAGCAATCTTACTCATTTCATCTTTGTATCCTCCCAGCATATAGTATGTACTTAATTTATAATTGCTAAATTAGTAAAAGTATCCCACAACATCTATCACAGTGCTATATGGTATGATATTTGATGAAAATATTTCTTTTTTGGTTGCAGATTCCAATTCATGGCCTTGATGACGCCATCTTAAATGTCATGCTCACAAATTAAGAGATAACTGAGGGATTATATTAAGTATAATCTGTGTACACATGTATTCTTATATTGGTTATAGTACTCTCTAACCCTGTCTAAATGTGACTTAAGTAAGAGTTGGCATTCACATCTCAGGGTCATAATTTCCCTGGCAATATCTTGCCTGTTCTTTCTGCCTGTCTTTGTGTTTCTGTCTCATAGGTTTCTTCATCGCTTTATTGAGAGTGACAGGAAAAGAAATGACAGGAGAAGGACAACTCTTGTTTTATCACTTGTGTCAAATGCTTGATGTAGACTCATTCCTGCCTCAGCTCAAGAACTATAGAGCTGAGACTATTTGAAGAGAGCTGGCATGGCAATAGTTCTACACCTTGGCAGAGGTGGGTTATTTGATGCTACAAAACCAAAATACAGGAATTTTGCCTGTAAGTCCAGTAGGCCCAGGTACGTCCAGTAGGCCCAGAAACTCCCATCACCAGCAGCCATTGCAACATATCATAAGTAAACAATGTCACAACAATCACACTAGCAATTTCCAGGACTCATTTCCTTATGAAGTCCTGGAACTCCTGCAATGAGAGCAGGGGTAATTTTCAAATCAGGTGTTGGGGAGACACAGCAAGAAAGTGCATGCATACTTCATTTCCCATGCGGATTTCTGGAGCCTTCTAATACTTGAAGTATCTCATCTACAGAACTGTACAGAATTGATAATACTTATCTTCTTACACATAGCAGTAAGTGGTAATAGATGCCTCAATAGGAGAAAACCAAAGAGATAACTGGATTTTTGAGTCAGAAAGACACTTAGAGATCATGTGACCCAACAGCCTTATTTTACAATAAGATATAGAAGCTGATGTCCACAGTCCTAAAGCAATTGGTCCATAAGTGTACAAGTGTCAAGAAATTTCAAACCCATATATATCTCCAAGGAGCCTCCACTGGGAACTCCTAATTTTAGTAGAATCATCAACATTTAGGACCTATGTGTACTTACCTTAGTGTTACCTCAGAAGGCAATTACTGTTTCTTACATAAATTTGAAGTGGTCAATAAATTTGCAGTGTCTTTAGTATTTATTTTGTATTCTGGATTAAGACTAACAGAAAGTCTTTCTAGTGCTTTGCTATTCACTCTCATCACCCTTCATTCTATCTGGCCCACTGCTCTAAAAACTGTTGCCCTCTGACTAAGAAAGACTAAGACTTTCAAACATAAGGAAGCAAAAATTCTAGAGCTTACCATTCTAGATGGTTTTCCACAAATGCAGACATGGGACTGATTTGCACCGTGTAAGTATCATTTGCAGAATACTCAAAGAGTCCATAGTAAGGGTTGAAGAGCTCCTGAGATAAAAGGAAGAAGAACTCTCGAGAAGGACCACTGTAATCCAGGCTGCGAAGGAAGCAGAGGCCCGGGAATCTATTATGAACAGGAAGCAAGGGACTTACCTCTATCTGGGTGCTAGTGTGGTCTTTCAGAGTCAGTACTGGGGAATGTCAAGAGCAGCCTTGGCTCTTTTGAGTGGAAGCCAATGGAAGTATTAATTTGCCATAGAAAAACGAGGATGTGGTCATTGGTTTGGGGAAGTTCTCACTCAGATTTCCATAAGTGAACTCTTACAGCAATGTTCCTTAACCTTTCCTCTTTTTTGTTTTTTAAATTCTATAACAACTGTTGAATAAAACACACAACTGGCCATTAAAAACAAAGACGTTGTTGCGGGAGGCACAAGAGAACTTCCTGTGACAGTGTGTGTATGTGCATATATGTGCATATGTGTGAATTAAGGAGTTTCCAAGTTCATTCTGATATGCCCTCTTAGGTGGGTTTGCCCTCTATGGTTGAGATGATTTTCCATGAAGCCACTCAAATCATATAACAAATTTGGTATATAGTTGTATATGTGCACTTTAGGAGGAAGAGTTTTTTGTTCAGATACTCAAAAGTGTACACCACTTGAAAAAGTGAAGATCCAGTAGTTTAGGGCTATATTTTCATTTTAGATCATGTACCTCAGACTCTAGTACCTGCCAATAATGTTAGGCTTTTAAAGAACATGAAATCTCAAGCTTGGCAATACCTGGAGAAAGACCTCCTAGAAGGCCACAATTAGAATCACTTTGGGGCAAAGGCTTAGAGCCAACCTGCTTCTTTTTGAGAAAAATCACCCAAGATCCAGGGGCTTGGTCCACCACATTGTGGTGTCTGCATAAAACTACTGGTGCCTCACCCCTCTTCTCCAACAAAGGTGACGTAGAGTTTGTTTCGCTGGAGCTCTTTCCGGGAATAGGCCATCACCTGATTGAAGGTTCCTTCCAACAAATGGTCCCGGCGAATGATGAGCCTAGGAAGGAGTAAAAGCCACATGGGTGATGAGTAGTGGCTTGAAGCTCTGCCGTTGGACAGTATTCTAGGTGAGTCATGAGTGCCCAGGTCTCATTCCCTAGACTCTCCATGAATGTGCAGATTCCATCAATTGAGAGACTTTTTAAACCATTGTCAGCACAAGGACAATGTGTATGCTTTTATAATTAGACTAGAGGCCCGGTGCACAATATTTGTGCACAGAGGGGAGGGTCCCTCAGCCCAGCCTGCACCCTCTTGCAATCCGGGACCACTGGCTCCTAACTGCTCACCTGCCTGATCACCCCTAACCGCCTCTGTCTCTGCCTCTGCTGCTGCAGCTTCATCCGGAATGACGTCCGGAAGGTTGTTCGGCTGTCCAGTCTAATTAGCATATTATGCTTTTATTATTATAGATACATTCCATCCTATTGGACTACTTTTGGTGTTGTTTTTTTTTTTGATCAATTAAAAAAAATCTTTTCAATTGGATTCCTGAGTTTGGGTTTGGCTTTTCAAAACAAAACCAAAACACAAAACCCAGAAGGAGAAAAACCCACAACTTTTTACTTAACCTCCTATTACAAAGTTACAAAGAGCCCATGAATTTGATTAATGAGTTAAATGATGTGTCCCAAGAAAAAGTAAAGGAA
The DNA here is from genome assembly GCA_026230045.1 of Corynorhinus townsendii. Lineage (NCBI taxonomy): Eukaryota > Metazoa > Chordata > Mammalia > Chiroptera > Vespertilionidae > Corynorhinus > Corynorhinus townsendii. The sequence continues at coordinate 138,614,724 of JAPDVU010000004.1, forward strand.
TATACGATTTTTTAATTTAGATCAAGATTCATTGTTTTCTGAAAAGGTCTACCATTGACTTTTACATATGCCTTTGTCTGAAATCTACTGTTCTTTCTTTCTGGCCCTTCTCTTTTTCCTTCCCTTTCTGTCTCCTCTTCAATTTCTTAACTTCTGTTCTTCTTTCTTCTTAACTTCATAACTTTTTTCTTTCTCTTTACTATGAAAATAACTTTTACTACACCATAGTGTCTTATTTCCAAAATAATATTACAAAGGTATAAAGGGGAAAAAGATAAAAAAAGCTACCATCTGAATTCAGTGTCAAGTACTAGAGCACTTACTTAATTTTCCCTGGACCCTGACCAAATCCTTTGGCTTCCAGTTTTCGGTAGAAATTACGGAGCTTGGCCTCAAAGTCTCTCCGGTACGGTGAAGGGGCTCTTGCACTGGCTCTCTGTAAACCTGCGGAGAGAAGTACATGGGCGAAGGTCAACACTGTTTATCTAAAGAACAAACACCTAGAGCAGCGGTAGAGGAAGGGCCGACCAGAGGCATATTCATGTGTCTTCATATTTTTTCCTCCAAGAAGTTTCCCTTAATTTCCATTACTCCTTCAATTATTTTTACAATAAGTAGAAATAATATAATACAGAAAAAATTCTGCTGACAAGAAATATTTGTCTTCCACTACATTTCAAGTTATATTTCTCTTACATATTCTTTGGTGAGCATATTTCTTGGCTTAATTGCACTTAAATAATCTAAAACAACATAAACAAAACTAGATTAAACTTTTTTTGTAAGTCACTATATTATAAGAAGTGATTGTAACTCTAATGAGGCAGCTGTAATATATGCGTATGTTGTATTTCTCTAAGTATATTGATATTGATGCTAAAATTGAAGGATCTATTACCCTTTGAGATAGCATGAAGGTACCTGGAGATTAATATGCTAAGTGAAATAAGCCAGTCATAGAAAGACAAATATCTTTTACTATTGCTGGTACTACCACTATCCCCATGGTCACTTCTATGCATTTTGTAAAGTACTTTGGCATAAATATCTATGATTCTGAATCTCTGTAGCATCTAGGTTAATTTCATAAAAGTCTAGAAAATAGGAATTGTAAAACTTAATATCACTATATTTGGATTACATAATCTACAACCCTATCGTCAAAGCCGAGAGGATAAATAATTAAGTCCTCTGACAAAATGAACTGGGTGAGTGCTTGGACTTATGGCATCAGTAATTTCTCTATCAGGAAAGTTGAGTCTTTTTATAAAAGTTATCCAAATATATCTCATTTAGCAAATCACTCTACTGTCTCTTCTTTTTCCATTTCCAATATGATATCTCTCACATATAGTGATGTTAAAATCATACTTTATTGCTAAAGTTTGGACCAAAGTGTAGACAGGTTACAAGACTGGGACGATCTCTACAACAAAATGGCAGATCATCATCTAGAGTAGACCAACAGCTTCTCCAAATGGAAGGCTCTGCTCCCCAAAAGTAAGTCACCCTGTGCACATTGGAGACAACCGTTCTGGCTCTGACAAAGCTCCTGCTCCACCTTTCCCCAGGTCATGGCACCTCAACCTAAACTTGTCTGTTATCTGTCTCCCTTAATAGATTGCAAGTGCCATCAGAGTAAGACCTATGTCTGTTTTGCTTGCACTACATACATAGGCCTGGTACAATCCTGATTCAATTACATTGTAAGTCACAGGTAGCATGCATTAGGCATTTCTTCAACAATGTCATTAGTACACTTGTTTGGAGGAAGTAACAACAGAGATACTGACTTAAAAACTGAGTTTAACAATAAATAAGAACACCTCTAAGAGACAGTTTCAAGTGACATGACTTGGAGGAGTCAAACTAAAAAACATTCTAGTTTTAGCGACCTATAGCAGTATTGAGTGATACTGACACACCCCTTTTGAGGGAGAGAGCATTTTGCTAGATTCTCTTTTTCTTCTGAATTTCTTCATTCGCTTCAGAAGCCAAACCTGGACTCTGACTCTTGAGGTTGTGAGATAAAAAGTTACCAGATTTTTCAAACTAACTTCCTTTACTTTTTAAAAAAATTTTAAATAAATCTTTATTGTTCAGATTATTACAGGTGTTCCTCTTTTTTCCCCCCCCATAGCTCCCCTCCACCCGATTCTCCACCCCACCCCATGCCCCTACCCCCCGCCACTGTCTTCATCCATAGGAGTAAGACTTCTGTCCAATCTCTTCCCGCACCCCTCACACCTGCTTCCCCTGAGAATCGTCAGTCCACTCCCTTCCCATGTCCCTGACTCTATTATATTCACCAGTCCATTCTGTTCTTCAGATTTTTCATTCACTTGATTTTTAGATTCACTTGTTGGTAGGTATGTATTTGATGTCATTTTGTTGTTCATAATTTTTATCCCCACCCCCTTCCTCTTCTTCCTCTTCTTAAAGAATACCCTTCAGCATTTCATGTAATCCTGGTTTGGTGGTGATGAACTCCTTTAGCTCTCTCTTGTCTGTGAAGCTCTTTATCTGACCCTCAACTCTGAATGATAGCTTTGCTGGGTAGAGTAATCTTGGTTGTAGGTTCTTGCTGTTCATCACCTCGAATATTTCTTGCCACTCCCTTCTGGCCTGCATAGTTTCTGTTGAGAAATCAGCCGACCTTCCTTTACTTTTAAAGTTATATAAAAATTGGGTTACCTCGAGATGTCAACAATGTGATAATGCTAACTAACAAATGGGAAAGTCTCCAATATCTGGTCATGTTTTGGGGTATGGTTTTTAGTTAAGTTAATTGTTTTGATGAACATAGAAAATAGTAAAATTTTTCCATAAACAGTTTAATATATATTTCCTCATTGGGAATGAAAAATATTGACAAAGATTTTTTTGTATAATGAGTAAATTCATTCTAATAAAGAAAGAAAACTTCAGGGGAACCATTTCACACCATGTAAGAAAACTCTTTGGCATCTTTCTGGGGACGTATGGTAGTCCTTACTAACCATATATCCTAGTAACGTCTTTACAACATGAGAAAAGTTGCCAAAATTGATATCTATTAACATTCTGAGTCATAAGGATGAAGGTTTCATAAAGGGCTCTTCCCTTTTAAATTAAAAAAATTTTTTTAAAAAATTGATTTCAGAGAGGAAAGGAGAGGAAGAGAGAGATAGAAACATCAATGGTGAGAGAAAATCACTGATGGACTATCTCTTGCACCACACTGGGGATCAAGCCTGCAACCCAGGTATATGCCCTGACCAGGAATCGAACTGTGACCTCCTGGTTCATAGGTTGATGCTCAGCCACTGAGCCACACTAGCTGGGCCTCTTTTAAGTTCTTATAGAATGCATTTGGAATGTAATAGAAATTTAGAGCAGGGGTCTGGCAGATAGGTAGTAAATAGTTTAGGGTTTTAGGGCCATATGGTCTCTGTCACTACTGCTCACACCTGCTGTTGTAGTATGACAGTTGCCATTAAAAATACGTAAACAGCTATGATTGGGTCCCACTAAAATTTTATTTATAGGCATTGAAATTTGAATTTCACATAATTTATACATGCCATGAAATACTGGTTTTGCAAAAAAAAAAAATTCAAACCATTTGAAATGTAAAATGCGTTCAAGTCTTGGGGCATTACAAAAACAGGTGGCAGAGAGACAGGCAAGCATACAATCATCCTTCTTTCACCATCATTTGGTAGAAACACATGTGGCCACTTACAGGAGGTACACTGCCAGCTTCCCAAGTTACCTGGGGAGTTCTGAGGTGAGGAGCAGGGTGAACAGCGGGGAGAGAAGCTGTACCCAGGGTGGAAGGCAGCTTGCAGGGGGATGTAGGACATAATCTCTTCTTCAAAGAGACTGCAAAGTAAAAAAAAAAAAAAAAAAAGGCAACAAAAACACTCACATTCACATACTACATAGTATTTAAAAGATAGGCACACCCCAGCAAATTCTCAGTGTTATTTTTTTCTGTTATTTTAAACCCTAATTAATACTACAACAAAGTCTCTATCAAGTACTCTATTCAGCTCTTGCTACCTGAACTGTAAATGTAAAGAAGGCTTGTACGCATGCATATAAGCACAACCAATGGATACAAGACACTGGGGCGGGGGGGAGGACAGGCAGGTGAAGGCATGTACTGGGGGGTAGGGGTGGTCGGGGGGAGGTAAACGGGGGGGGGGGGGAAGGAGACATATGTACTACTATTTGTAATACTTAAAAACAAAAAAAACAAAAAAAAAAGAAGGCAATGGATGGTATGTACCAGATGGGGGCCCTTTTCAGTCACGGTCACTAGAAACCTCTAGAGCAAATGGTGAGTTTCAGCCGGGCTGTAGTGAAGAGAACTGCCCAGGGCAGCTTTTCCAGAATTGCTCTAGGCTTAGCCTCTTACCTCAGCAAAATAACTAGATCTGCATCACAGGACAACTTTTCAAGTCCATTATTACCCTCAGTCCGAATGTAATGGATTTTCTCCCTAAAATAATGTGGAGAAGAAAAGAGTTACACACCAACTCAGAAGCCAAGGAATTAATCCTTTTCTGATCCCTTTTCTCTCTCTTCCAATGTGGCTGAACAGTGATGTCCTAATTAGTGTCCAGTATACTAGTATTCTCGGTATTTAAAGTTCATATTGCAGGTTCCCAGGATACTCTACAAGGAATCACCTCTCCTCAGACTCACAGGGACAGAAGCCAAGGAGTACAACAAAGGTAGGTGCTTGAAGAGCCATGGCCATCGGGAGTGGAGTGGGACAAGGAGAGCTGCTGAAGGACTGTTGTGGGCTCAGGACATCTTGGAAGTCATGGAAAGAGAGTGAGGGAATGTCTCTTGAGAAACCTTACGCCTGATGGAAAATGTATAAGGCATTCTGGGCACAAAGGGAGTCTGACCTCCAGGTTGTTCTGAGCACAGGCCTAAATTTCTCTGTTTGATTGCAGTTTATACATTCTGACCCTTTTTTTACAATCTCCAACTCTAACCTGGCAAATTATTCCAATACGTCTATGGATAAATAGCGTTTATTTTGATCAAGTGAACTTTGTAATTGGCTTTTCTGACATTCAAATATTCAAATATTATAAATACCATAACCAAGATGAATTCAATTGCATGCATGCTTCAAAGAATTTTTAAAACAATGTCTTGAAGCAAGGCAGCATAAATCTGGGAAGATTTAGAGAGCAATTTAAAAACAATATTTAACTTTTAAATTTCTTTTGCATGTTGGAATCCCAAAGCCCAATGCAATGGTGTTAGAAGGTGGGGCCTTCAGGATCTGATTAGGTCACGAAGGCAGAGCCCTCTTGTATGAAATTAGTGCCCTTGTCTCTTCTTACGTGTGAGGATATGAGAAACCTGAGAGAAGGCCCTCATTCTGATTACGGTAGCACCAAGTTCTGGGACTTTGAGTCACCACACTGTGAACAGTAATTTTCTGCTGTGTATAAGCCACCCAGTCTGTGGTACTTTGTTATAGCAAGCCCCAAGGTCAAAGACAGACACCATCATCCACTGATCTTCAGAAGCATCACACCTTGCTATCATTCTTCTTGGGTCCTCACCCCCATGTTTAAGCTGTCACCGGCCTCTGTTGTTTTTGCATGCACACTATCACCCAGCTCTTCCCTCCCCTTCACCCACACTATACCATCCTCCGTACAAGGAGATTAATATTATCGTCTCCTACTAACCCCATCTCCTATATCTTATGTCCCACCTCCAGTCTAGCCATTATTCTCTACAAAGTAGCCCAAGTGGTCATTAAAAACACAAACTCATCTATCTTTCTTTCCTGCTGAAAACTCTTTAATCACTTTGTAAATAAAATTCACTTCAGATAAAATCCCAGCTCCTTTCCATTGCTGACAAGCCTCCCTTTCCAATTTCACCATAGTCCCAATCCACCCTAAGCCATACTGGCGTTTTTTCACTATTCATCTACAGTACATCAAGCCTTTTCTTGCTTGGGGCTTTTGCGCACTCTCTCCCTGATCCCCACCTTGCATCTTAGGGACAGTTTCTTCTCATCCTTCAGGTTTCAGTTTAGTGTCACCTACCTAGAAAAGCCTTCCCTGCATTCTGCTTAGGACGTAAGTCCTCTTCCTCTGTACCAGCGTATTACCCACTATTGCTGAGTTTTGATCGCATCCTTCATGACCCTTAACAAATTCTATAGCTATATATTTGGCTTTTAAAAAAAACATGAAAAAACAAGCTAAACTTGTCTGTTATCTGTCTCCTTTAATAGATTGCAAGTGCCATCAGAGTAAGACCTATGTCTGTTTTGCTTGCACTACATACATAGGCCTTGTACAATCTTGATTCAGAATAGTTGCACAATAAAAGCACTAGTTGAAGGGAAGAGTGAATGAATAAGGACTGCTACCATGACCTTTAAAATTAACAGATATCATTAGCCTCTGGGTTTTCTGGCTCCATCTTCCCCTTCTATGTGTGGCTGCCACATGATTCACTGCTGAAAACAGTTTCCTGAAACTCATTCTCTACCCTCTAACCCAGCAACTGACTTTGTGGACCCAAGACAGTGGATCCATGGCTCCCTGGAAATAGCTATGGCTGAATAAGGGTCACTGTCCTCACCTTGGTACCACAGAGGAAGCATTAAGTTCTTCCTCTGGACAGGGTCATGAGAAGATCTACTTTTATTTGCAACTCTTGGACCTTTAAGATGGAGCTGACTCACACTCACATCAAATCCAGGAGCAGGCAAAGGTTCAGTCACAGCAAGCCCAGCTTCCTAGTCCCCTTAATAGTGACCTCCTAAAGAGCAAGTTCTTATTCTTGTCATTCTACCTTTTTAATTCCATCCCCTCTTAGTTTCTGATGTCACTGTTGGTCAACTGTTTTTGATGAAATATTTGGAATCTCAACCTGGGGTCCACAAGTCCTTCATTTGAAATTATATGCAAAGGCTTATGTTTATATATGAGGGCAAGTCTATAACATTTCTCATAATATTCTTTAAAGGGAGGGGGGCAGGAAGAGATTAACCAAAGAATTTATATGCATATATGCATAACCCATGGATACAGACAATAATGTGGTGAAGGCCTGCTGGGGGTGGGGTGAAAGGGATCAGTGGGGAAAAAGGGATGTCTGGAATACTTTCAACAATAAAGATAAATTTTAAGAAAAGGTTATTAGTTTCTATACTAAACAATTTTCATGGTTTTTCCATTTTCCTCACTCCAAGTCCCCTCATGTGTGGGAAATCATAATTGTAAATTCTACACTGCAACAAAATTTTAAGATTAAAAAAATGTGATATTACACAATAACGCTAAAAAGTTTATTTCTCTTTGAACATATACTCTTTTACTTATAGTAGCAAGCAAAACTGACATAAGTCCTACTCTTATGGAGGTTATATTGTTTCTACTTTCAAATTATTTAAATTATTTAAATGGGACTCCAGTGCCTTTAATGAATTCAAATTTCTCTAAAAAGTAAGCAGTGAACGAATTACTTGGTGGCGGAACCAGTACATTAAAAAATTTTCAAGAGAAGAAATGTGTCAAAAACTTTTTAGTTAGTATAATGCCTCTGAAAATTCTTTGAAAATCCCTTAGATTATTATGTACTGTGAGAAAATAATGCAGCCCATGAATAAACAACTTATATGACTGAGCATGGCACTGCCTTTAGCAGCACAGTAATGAAATTTGGGCAGAGCTGAACATGAGTGGAAGTGACAATACTCATGCTTAAGCTCAACTGTTCGTGCTAAAGGCCCTTTCCTTCACTCCAAAAGTAATGTTTTCTATCTTTAAATTAAAGGACCAGGTTCTGAGGGTAAGCATGGGTACACAGACAAGGTACTGCATTAAAGAGCTTATAGTGTTGCAGGGAGACATAAGTACATGATAGAATAACAGAGATAAGGGAAAATACCTTAGAGGTACAAAAAAAAATGTTTAGAGCAAGGCAAAGGGAATCCTAGAGTCTGCTTGAATCACCAAATCTTTGCATTTGATTTGAGCCGTTAAAATAGGATGAGCTATCCACAGGAGGAAAGCCATTTCAGAAAAGTAAAGGTAGGAGAGAGGGCACAGCTTATTTGGTAGAAGTGGAAGATACTAGGAGAAAAAGGAAGATACTAGTGGTACTTTGTTATAGCAAGCCCCAAGGTCAAAGACAGACACCATCATCCACTGATCTTCAGAAGCATCACACCTTGCTATCATTCTTCTCGGGTCCTCACCCCCATGTTCAAGCTGTCACCGGCCTCTGTTGTTTTTGCATGCACACTATCACCCAGCTCTTCCCTCCCCTTCACTCACACTATACCATCCTCCGTACAAGGAGATTAATATCAGGATGGAGAGTTAGGCTAGGGCCAGACTTTGGAGACCATGGAAATTGTGCTTAGAAATCTTTATTTCATATGTAATGAGAAACATAAAAGCTTTTTTTGAGGGACAGGAGTGACATAATTTGATCTGTTCTATAAGAAGATAATTCTGGTTATAGTAGGATGATAGGGGATATCTTCTAAGACCCCTCTGTCAAATTCAGGAGAGAAATGATGAAAATCCAAATACTGGTCATGATAGAGAAGAGAATAAAAGGGCTGGAAGAGAAGAAGTGAAGAGGTAAATGTTTAGGTGTGGAGATGAAGACAGAGGAAGGAATAAGAGATAATGGCTAATTTAGAGGATGGTGGTTCTAATTTACAAAGATAAAAACACAGGGAAAAGAGGTGTCAATGAGGGGGTCCTGGAGGGGCAAGAATATAATTGATATGTCCTGGCAGGATTAATAAGGATTTGAATAACAAAGAGCTTATTTTCCAATGCTGGTGATTTATTGAGGAAGTCACGCAAAATAGAGTTTTACAGTTGTCAGACAGATTCAAAAGACCACCAAATGGGAGGTAAGGAATTAGTGGCAGTAACTGACTATTCTCACTCACTTTATCTGATCTTTTACACACACCCCAGGTAAGCATTTCAATAGTGCCTACATTGTGACCCTATTTCAGTGATGAGAAGACTAAGGGTAGAGGATTAAATAACATGGCTTGATTGTTAGCCCGTATGTGAGCTAGAATTAAGACTACAAGGGAATACTCTTAATATCCATGCATCTCCAGCTTTTGGAATTTTGAACAGTAAACTGAAAGACAGAGGTATTTAACTATCTTGGTGAGAAAGTGGGATTTAGCTTCAGGAGATATTTTCTCTTTTTATCACTTTGTGTGACTATTCCTTCCAAATGAAGTGATTCAGATTTCCAGAGACACTTGTTCAAATATGACCCTAATAAACAATAGAACATATATGATACTCTTAGGAAAATTGGAACATATATGATAGTTTTAGGAGAATCGGAATATATATGATACTTTTTGTTTGCTTCTTTTTAATATGTTCATTTTATATATGATTTACTATTAAATAATTTTATTTTAAAAATGTATATGGTGCTTTACATAAATATTTTTTAATTAAAAGTATTTTGCTCCCTTTCAGTGCTCCCTTCCAAATCAATGGAAATCATTTTAGCATCATTATGAATCATATGTAACCTGACAATATGACTTACTGATTGCTACACTTCTGAGAACATTAGAACCCTCTGGCCCCTTCATTTTGAGTATTCAAATTATAATTTAAATGCATGGATAGAAAACATCAAAGCCTTCTGCTCTGTCTTTCCACAGAGGTATTGTCCCATCTTGAAAAATAGCTGAGGAGATCTAGAGCTATACGGGTGATGGACTAGCCCCTACCTGAGTGTGTGGTTTCTTGCCAAGCTTGGCTGACGCTCTTGCAGCATTTCAAAAATGTTTGGCTGGCGAAGAAATGCCACAATCTTGTCATTATATGCTGAAACAGACAAAAGTGCAGAGTTGTGCTTCATTTGGCAGACCACAGATGATTTCTCTGATGATTGGAAGATGGCTGCTTGATACGAGAATTAATTTAGAAGTTTAAGGGGCATGTAGCAATATATCAAAAAATGTAAGTTCTTGAGGGTGTTTCCAGTGATATAATAGCATTATTATTTTTAAACAATCACACCAAAAGTGAACTCAATCTAAGTTAATCATCCTAATGTTCCAGAAACTTAACTATGTGTTAACTCATTACTGTGTGAACAAATAAAATATAAAGCAGTTCTCCCATGAGCGAACTGCATATTACTCTCTTCTTAATAAATTCTCTTGGTCATTTTGCCATAGTTATTTTAGCACAAGATTCTTTATGAGTTCAAATAAATCTTTTTCCGAGCACTTGACACTTATGACCTGTGGCCATGAATTGATTTCTGGGAGTGATAATGGAACTATCCAAATCCATTTAGACTCTTTCACCTCCCCCCCACCCTTACCTCCTGATACAAGTGGCATGTGGTTTGAAAAGAGGCAGTTGAGTTTAGAAATCAAGACTGTCGACTTATCCCCATACACACAAGGGAAGAGAGGTTTAAATTAAAAACTGCATCTAACAGCAACAAATTCATGACCTCATTAAATTATGCTCCCCTGGACTTAGCTAACAAATCACTGAATACAGTAAAGAAGAAGGGAAATGTGGGTCTGGAAGATATTAGGGAAGAAGGAGGTGAGGGGTGAGATAGGACAAGGCAGGAGGAAGGAGAAAGGGAAAAGAGACAAAGGGGAGGGGAAAATGGGTACAAACATTAAAGGGGGAGACTATGCCATAAAAGAGAAGGAAAAATAACTCAAGAGAATCCTCAATACTGTATTAAAGGATTCACAGTAAGAAAAGCAAGGTTAATTAGTGAATATCCAGGGATTCTAAAAGCAAGATACATACCCAGTGGCAATGACTCATGTTGATGCTGACTTCGAATAGCAGCTACTAGGCTGTGTCCTGGCCGGGCCATTAAAGAGGTTCCTCTGTTTCTATAGACATCTGAGGCCTAATTCCAAAATAAAATTATTAGTTTTTGCTCATTGAGTATGATGTTGGCTGTGGGTTTGTCATATATAGCCTTTATTACATTGAGACATATTTTATTGACAGTGAAATGTCTGCAATACTCAGTTTCTTTTTATTATATGAAGTTACCTTACAATAATACTGAAATTGCCTTAAAATATTAAAGAGCTTGGACATTTTAAATAAATTAAAATGACATACATTGAGTGGCCAGATTATTATGATCTCTGAATGCATAATAATTTGGCCACTCAGTGTATATCCTATATAATAAAAGGCTAATATGCAAATTGTCCCCTTGACCAGGAGTTCGACCAGAAGGCAGGCCAGCCAACTGCCCATGTCCCTTCCCCCTGGCCAGGCTGGCTGGACCCCACCCATGCACAAATTCATGCACCGGGCCTCTAATGTGTGTGTACGCATATATATATTGAGTGGCCAGGTTATTATGCATTCACAGATCATAATAATCTGGCCACTCAGTGTATTTCGAGTTGTGCAGCATTTTGAATTTGTACACTATCATCTCATGCTTAGTACTTTCTGAAGTACTGTAAAATTGCTACCAGTCAGGGGGGCTATATGTTGAGCTGGGAAGTTGGGGCACTGCTTTCTACAATCTGTGAACTTGTTTCCTGCTGAGTGTCTGGTATCTGGAGGGTCTTGACACCCACATAACACTTGCAGATGTGTAATACTTCCTCTCTGCATGGTCACACACACCTTTTATGTATATGTTTTCAGTAGTATCCTGAAACAATGATACCTAAGATGACCCCATGAAAGAAAAATTCATTTGATCACAGTGGCATTGAAACATGAGTACCCTTGATTAGAAATAGCTGCGTCTCTCAGAGTACACAGACGACTCCTCTGAAATGTAAAGACCTTTTTTTGCACACGAGGCTTTCATTAAAACAAGTGATGACACACCACCCACAGCTCTTCGTTTAAGACTTATATTTGCTGTCTGAACGCTTTTGGGTAGATAGTTATTTTTCCAGTTTCTTCTGAGGAGTATGTACACTGTGGTTCTCCCTGGAATGATTCTCTAAGGGGGCCAAATAGATATTTCCTTTTTTCTGACAGTTTTTTCATTTTTTTGCCTCACTCTAAAATTCAACTTTAAAAGCTGTTTGATGGGAAATTATTTTCAGTGCCCTCATCTCTTGATTCTCTTTTTATAACATCTCTTGATGTTATAAAAAGATGTTAGGACATAAAAATGGATTTTTTCATAATATTCTCAGAAACTGAAAGTAGAAAAGGACTGTATTTTGAGTTTTGGTTTGAGAAAAGAGGGCAGGAAAGAATATGGGATATAGAGATGAGACAGTATTTCAGAAAGACAATGAATGCGAGCTTAGGAAAGGTGGCAGCCTTTCATGGCTCAGCAGCAGGTAAGCACAGGTAATAAAAGAGATATAAACTAGAACAGCACGTGCTGGAATGAGAACAGGGCACTCCTTGTGCCTGGTTAATTTCTCCTACATCTCGGCCACTTACAAGCAGTTCTGGCTCCACAGACAGAGGCAGAGTCTGTGGACTGTGAACTGAGGGTGGGGAAAGGGTGTTACCTCTCCAGCACTGTAACTGCGGAGCCTCTGGAGGTGCTGGCGATGCATCAGATGATTCGGAAGACGGCCGTTCTGAAGAGGGATTCGGGGGTCAATGAAAGTGGTCGCTCGACTGTTGTGGTCCACGAAAAAAGACTGCAGACAGACCAGTGCAAACAGCATGCCGTGAGAATGAGCCAGAGTGAAGCGAACGATGTACGGGAATGCTATGGGGCCAAGGCATCATGCTTACTTCTGTCTCTCTTTTTTATCTACTCAAAATTAGATGGAAAACTAGGCACTGTGCATCTGTTTGCTCAGTAGTTGAATGAAGCAATAGCAGTCATTAACACTTTATACTGTTAAGTTATACAGTAGTAATAACACTTTATTTCATATGCAAAATATGATAGAGCCTTTGATGGATAAATAGTAATTAATAACTTTTACAGGATTTTACTTTTTAAAAATGCTTTTTAATATAGAATTAGTAGAGTCTCACTGATAAAAAAAGTTGAAAGGATAAAATAGTAAAAAGAAAATAACTTAAATCATCCCAAATAACACAATCTAAAGGCAATCATCAAAATATCTTGGTAATTAAAAAAATATATTTTCATTGATTTCAGAGAGGAAGGGAGAGGGAGAGATAGAAACATCAATGATGAGAGAGAATCATTCATCAGCTGCTTCCTGTACATCCCCCACTGGGGACTGAGCCCACAACCCAGGCATGTGCCCTGACTGGGAATTGAACCATGAACTTCTGGTTCATGGGTCAATGCTTAACCACTGAGCCACACTGGCTGAGCTATTTTGGTATTTTTTTCTAGTTTTTTCTTTTCCTATGCAAATATACACATATGCACATATATACATATTTTCCCACATTAGCAATAATTTTGTTGTAAATCTTTTTGCTTATTATTTTATAAGCATTTCCCTAAGTTATCAAATTTTCTTCTAACATAGAATTTTAATAAACATACAGTATTCAGATTGATGGATGCATAATGATTACTTTCAGTACTCTGAAAAATAGCAATGGCGTATTTCACAGAACTAAAACAAATAACCCCAAAATTTATGTATAACAAAAAAAGACCACAAATAGCCACAGCTATCTTGAGAAAGAAGAACAAAGTTGGAGGCTACCTGATATTAAGCTATATTTCAAGATTACAGAAATCAAAAAAAGCATGGTACTGTCATAAAAACAGACATATAGATCAATGGAACAGAATAAAGAGCCCAGAAATAAACCCACACTTATACAGTCAATTAATACATGATAAAAGAGGCAAGAATTTACAATGGAATAAAGACAGTCTCTAGGTGCATGTCTCAGCTGCTGTGCTTTCTGCTATAGCGATGAGTAGGAGGCAGTGTGTGTACCATGGAGGACCAGGGCTGACTATATCTGGGGCCTCTGCATTCCACTGGGCTCCTGCTGTTTGTTTCCTGATAGGAGAGCTTCATTCTTGAAAATCCAAGGATAGGCAAATGGCTTGCATTAGTGTGTGCTCTTGCATAATAAACACTGCCTTTCTGTTCACTGACTCATAGTGGTGTTTCTTGGCCTCTTGGTTAAACAATAAATGCAATCATGGCCGCCACTGCAGATCACTGAGACAGGCAGGTGCACCCCAGCACTGATCCTTTATTTTCTGTTCTGGCTCAAGCTTTATTTCCCCCTCTACCACATCCCAGCAAGTCCTCATAGTATATAAATAACTGTCATTCTCCCAGTGGAGGCCACATCCAGTAAATGAGGAAATCTGGAGGAGCAGTTTGTGGCTATAGTCGCTTTTCTGCTGCACAAGGAATCTCTCCACACCCATTTAATCCTTGACTACAGAGGATCTGGTCATAGAGCCTCCTTGTATTCATGGACTTGCAGTCTTTCCCCACACAATCTAGAAAATGGAGGTGCTGAGGCATGCTAAGCGGTTTGTGGGAAAGGGTTTATAGCTCCCAGTGGTACTGTTTTTATGACAGTACCAGTCTGGGGACATCAACGCTGGCTCATAATCACAAAGGGAAAAAATGGAGTAATTCAGTTTCCTATTGAGAGACATGTCTGCTGGTGAAGCTTCTGATTCCTTTGACCCTAAAAGATGGAGGGGTTCTCTCCACCAAAGTTCACGAAAGATTACACAGGGACATTTCTTTAGTAACCGTTGGCTTGTTTTGTAAATAAATTGAGATGAATGATGATGATTAAGAAAAAACATCCTCACTTTAGCAAACTCAGCTAGGCTTCTAAAGCATTGCTGGGAAGGACCAGGTTTGGTTAAGTCACACAAAGGCAAAATCCAAGCCAGTTAACACAGCACAAACTCAATGTGGCCCATCATTGTTTGCCAGGCTATTCTAAGGAGAACTGACGGCTTACTAGGGAAATCACAGTGAATAATCTAACAATGTCACTGCCATTAAGCTAATAATTTCATTCTCTGAGAGTTAGCTGTCTAAGGAGGCAAAACAGTAATCTGGCTTCAAGGTCCAAACCTAAATTTAAAGAGATGTAGACACTAGTTCTCAAATGGGGATGAAATTTTGCCCCCCAGGGGGCATATAGTAAGGTCAAAACTTGGTGGGGGTGCTCTGTGGACAGAAGCTAGGGATGCTGCTAAACATCCTCCAATGCACAGGAGCTATCCTCCTGTGGATAGCTCCTCCTCCCTGCCTCCTGGTAACCAATAGTACATCCCAGGTACATAGGCTCTCCTCTCCTCATCAACCTCCCTCCTCACTTTCACAGTGTCTTCCCTTTCATGGTAAGGGCCCCTTTGATGAAAGGGCCACACAGTCACACTCACCTTTCCCTGCTGGTCCGTTTTGATCTCCCAGCCCCGAGGCAATTCCAGACGTGTGTCTGCAAACATGTTGATGAAATTCACCAAGTCCCGGTTATGCTGGTAGCGTTCAAAATTGCGTGCATCCCGCCGGACTTTCAGAATCATGTGCTTTAAGCAGGTGCTACTGGTGAAGACGCGGTAAGCATTCTGAGATGGGGTCAGAGCCATTTGGGATAGGGAGTGGAGGATTAGAAAAAATAGATCAAGCACAGTTTGAGAATCTTAATGTGATATAATGTGATTTCTAAACAGTTATTTATTGTGAGCCTCGAGGAGGCAGCCTCAGAAGCAGAAATCTTGCTAAGAAATTAAATGAGCAGCTTAAACACACGTGGACCTGTTTGTGATCCCTACTCTACCTGCTGCTCCACAGCCTTGGACACAGTCGACCTCCCTATGCAACTCAAAGGCTCCCCTCCCTCCTCCTTCCTTCCTCTCTCAGCAACTTGGCTTTTTTGAATCTCTTTTGACCTCTTTGAGTCTCTTTCCTCTCTCTCCTCCATGGATCCTCTCTGACTGCACAGGTCTGCCTGTGCTCCTTTAGCTATCTACAACAAAGAGTATTAATTTAAGGTTCCTGGCATTTAAGGCAGGACTTTAGGGTCCATAACTCCTTTGATTCCTCTGTAGAAATGTTTGTACATGAAGGGTAGGGGATGAGAAAAACAAAAGAAGTTTCAGGAATTTCTAATTGTGCAAATGACAATTTAATGGTTCACGTGGATGATGTGTGCATGTGATAAAAGGAAAGCTGGAGCAAGCAGGCACAGTATAGCTCCCGCTGGCCCAAGACCCCTGGTGCCCAAGATCTGGCATCCTTATCCCCCTTCAGCATTCATGCTGGCACCACAGGGCAGCTGAATGTCCCAGCGGCTTCTCAAATATAACCTGCTTAAAATCTGATCTCCTCCTTCCATGACACAAACTTTGTCATCTCATTAAACTGCTGGACCCGCCTAATGGAGTCACCACCTAACTCAGGTGCTCAAAGCAAAAAGGACTCAGACTTTCCTGAGTCCTCATCTCCCATCACCCTGCAATCACAGTGGTCCAAAGCACTGTTATTGATTCCGCGCAGAAATGACTCTTGAACTGAGTCATTCCTTTCCATGAGGCCAGCCCTGACTTAGCAGGCCTTCATCATCTCTCACTAGGATGGTTGAATCAGTCTCCAGTCTTAGTTCCCCAGTCTTTCTCCCACACTGCTACCAAAGCACCTGAAGAGTAAACAGCATGTCCCAGTCCAGCTCTT
The DNA here is from genome assembly GCA_026230045.1 of Corynorhinus townsendii. Lineage (NCBI taxonomy): Eukaryota > Metazoa > Chordata > Mammalia > Chiroptera > Vespertilionidae > Corynorhinus > Corynorhinus townsendii. Next base: position 138,631,333 of record JAPDVU010000004.1, read on the forward strand.
TCCCTTTTTGGAAAACGCACAGAATGAAAAGAGTGGACTGAGCTGTTTTCCTTTTTCTTGCCTGGGTTAAATTGTACCCTCTTTCAGGTATCAAACAACTTGTCAAAGTTGCGCTTTTGATCTTGATGGAAGCCAGGCCAGGCTCACTGTGCATTTTTGGAGCACTCACATAATTGGCATGCAGTACAGTGAAGAATTCAGGATTGGTGATAAACTTGACCGCAGGCGACTGCAGCAGCAAAGTGATTTTTTGTGAGTTCGCTGGAGAAAGTGGCCCTTCTCTCCTCAGATCTGGAAAAGGTGAAGCCAAAGCACAGAACGCATTGAAAGAAAGTCATTTCAAACACAACACTTTCCTCTGCATACCAGCAGCACACACACCTTTACTTGCACAGCTGGAATGGACTATTGTTTTTAATAGTAATCTGACTAGGAGTCAGTCATCTGACTTGGAGTCATATCACCTTGTGTATGTCAGTTAAGAACCATTATTTCTAGGAGTGTTTCTGTATAACTTCAGTTAGGCTCAAGTCCTTGAATATCTTGTCCCTTCCATGCCAATTACATTTTAACATTTTCTTTACAAATTGCTAATCATAGGTATGATAGATTGTTTGCAGAGAGGACTACAGTTTTTTCCCCTCCCTGCATCCACACTCACCTGCATGAGACTTTGCAGCTTCTCCCCGTGTTGAATCGAGCTGGCCATGTGTCTGGCTTTAATGAACACAATTTAGCAGAGGCTTGGAGCCAAGGTTTCAAGAAGACTTTGTGTCCCCACTCCCACTCTGAACTCTGCCACCATCGTGAGAACAAACATGGGCTAGCCTGGCGCAAGAGGAGAAGCCATGGGGAGCAGGAACAAGCCACCCCAGCTGAGGCCCTCTCAGGCCAGACAGATCATGGCTGATTGGACAGCGGACCAAGGACAGATGGGGGAGCCCAGTAGCATCTGAGGAACTACCTTACTGAACTCTGCTCAAATTGCCTATCTTCAGGACCATTAGAAAACGCATGGCTGTGAATTTAAGCTATTAAGCTTTGGGATGATTTGTTACATAGCAAATGTCAACATATGTGATACCAAACCCAGAAATAAACTTCTTTGCTCCTTTTTTCTCATGTTTCTAATTGCTCAACCACTTTACCACATCTTGCTTAGAAGACTGAACAAAGAAATTGATACTAGAAAATCCTAAACTAGTCAGTTAAGTTAGTATATCTGGTAAAATGAATAAAATGAAGGCAATTAAAATTGTTGTTAGAACTGTATATATGCATTCAAAAGAGTGCATGAAAGTGTCCACTATTTTGCATTGTTGTACAGAGCTGAGACCTGGGAGGACTGGAAACACATGCTTGTTTGCTCAGACTATTTTCTGAGCTTTGTTTTTTTTTTTAAATTTTTTTCTTTATTGATTAAGGTATTACATATGTGCCCTTATATTCCCATTGCTCCCCCACCTCCCCACTCATGCCCTCACTCCCCTGGTGAAGGTGTCCACTGGTTAGGCTTATATGCATGCATATAAGTCCTTTGGTTAATCTCCTGAGCCTTGTTTTTGCAAATAAAATTTCTATTACAACTCAACTTTAAAAAGTGGATTATTAGTATGTCACTGTGATCCTTTTATGTCATCACAGGTATAAAAAGTGAAAGTCAGTCTGTTATGCCTTTTGAATATCCTCATTTGAGTTCCAAGAAATGACAACCAGGCCCCTGATGGACACCTACCCTACAGTATTTGGTAAAAAAGGCTCTTGGGTGGTGTGCATAACCACATCTAGAAAATGTCTTTATTCCCAGGTTTCTCCCTCAAGGGGAACCATATTTTATTCCTAAAGCAAACAACTAATTATTCCTATTTATAGTGTGGTTATGTGGCTCTTTTGAAGTAGACCATGAATTTTGATTGCGTGTTTTATTTATAAGTAGAAAATCCACAGACGACAAGAAATAAATTAACCTAATTAGAAATGATTAAGACACTGAAAAAATTGCCTTGATGTGCAAGTACATAGCAAACCCAGCTCTGAGTACCTAGACTTCATCTGCCTGTGTCCCCAAGCCATAGTGCTGGCATTCTCTTTATGTGAACCCATTTCTTCCTTAGTTCTCTGTGGGAAACTTCTGTTTGCTTTACTTTGTTGCACCTTGCCTCTTTCTCCTCTGGCCTCATCTCCATCCAGCCCATTGCTTTCTTGTCCCGAGTGCACAGCGCCATACTACAAGGGGCTCACACACTCTGTCACACAGCCACTGGATGCCATCCCAGAAGTCTAGGGACCCCTCCTCCCATACCTAAGCTCAACTGAGAAGATTCAGTGTCTGAGTCACTCTCACCACCTCCTCCGCCGCCTCCTGCTGGGACTTGCTCACAACTTTGGCTACTAGAATCTTCTTCCGGCCTCTCTGTGGCAATGGTTCGCTGAATATTTTGATACCTTTACATCAGAAATGGAAAGACAATAGTTAGTTTGTTTGTTGGCTTGTTTGGGGCTGGTGCCATGAATCAGATTACTGGGGAAATCTGGAAAATGTTGTCTTGGATGTGTGGAAAAAAATGCTTAAAATTCCCACAAAAGAGCCAAAGCAATTAGTAAGACAAGTGTCTCTGGATGGTTTGACTTCTGTTTGTTTTGTGAGATATGATAAGTTTCAAGTATGGTGACTTCTGAAAAAACCAACATAAATAATAACGAATTAGAAAAGATTAGCCTATACCCTGGCTAAGTCTAAAATAAAGCCATGGGAAGTAAGTTAAAGTGTTACAATTAAAATATCAAATTACCTCTACATTATTGTAATAACAAACTAGAAGAGTAGTTCTACTCACTTACTTTTACTTGACAAGAAACTGATATGACCAGCAGGTATGTGGAAATAAAATCATGCTGGCAAAAATTAAATATTTTGGCAGACAAATGTTTTCTGCTTATTTGAAGGATCACTTTATTTTTCTTCCCAAATTGGGGATTTAGTCAGTTGGCCAGACAGTTAGTCACTTTGCCAGATATCTACTAAATATTTACTAACTTTTCCAATATGCCCAGGCTCTTTCCTGGACCTTCAGATCAAATAGAAAACTAGAATATGATATCACACTCTAAACACACACAGTCTAGATGGAACTCTAGCGATGTGAAAAAGCTGTCCTAGATGTGTAAGAGGTATGTGAACACAGATGTGGAAACATGTAAAGTATATTTTGAAATCAGAATATGAACTTGTCGGGGAACTTGCAGGGAAAAACCATAAAAAAAAAAAAAAAAAAACATGTCCCAAAGAGTTCACCCTTGGAGAATTCTGAAAAGCTTGGTGGTGGACCTCAGGAAGAGCTAGGAGGCAGCTTAGGGGAGGCAGAGAGCACTTAGTTGGTTGCTACTGGCAGCAGTTTGAATGGAATTAGTTCTCCAACTTGAGCTGCAGAAAATGTGCCTGCAAGTATAATTTTGCATACAATTTCTAGAGAGTTCATGGAAAACTGACACCCTCAGTGAATACCTAAGATGGGGGTGTGGGACTCCATGAGCCTCTTGCTTAAGCACACCTATTTTCAAACTTGGGCGATCAAGAAGTTCAGAGGATTCCCCACTTTAAATGACACTCAGGCTTAGCTCATCTCTTGCCACCAAATTCTAAATCTGGCTTTCTAAGTACCTACTATGCATGAGTTTCTTAAGATGTAAAATTAATCTCTAGCCTCCTCATGCAATCTGAGCAGAAAAGTGTCACGGGTTTTCCTTTAGCTGCCATTCTCCTTTCACTCTGGTTTATAGGAAGGAGCTCTTCGCATGCTGATCACCAACCGCTTGTTGAGTTGCTCCATTTGCTGGATGGACCCTGATCTCCGCATCCCATCCGGCGTGGCTGCTGCTGTGGGACGCTGCCAGGTGGTCGTGCGATTCACGTGGTCCACATAGAAGACCCGCCCATGGCTGTCAATGCGAGCTTCCCAGTCTAGCATGTAATAGAAAGGCAAAATGAAAAATCAAGGACAAACTATTGATCCACGTGAAACAGATGCCACCTCCAGGTCTTTTACGGTTAGAACTCACCGTTGGTTACTAGCTGAAGCCAACCTTACCCATAGAACCTGTCATGACGTCTGAGGCATTGGAACGGCATTGACCTTCCAGAAAAGAGCCTACTGGATTCATATTCTCTGCTGGGCCATTTTAAACAGTAACTATAGTACCTCAAATATGACCTATTTAAATTTTAATAATTTCTAAAGATAATGTCTAATGTTTATTTTATTTCTTTCTTGAAATCTTTTCATCCTGTCAGTCTTGCTGGCTACTCAAATGACAGCCAGAAAACTGTAGTTAAAACCAGTTTTAACTATAGTTCTAAAATACTGTACGTGCAACTTTAGATGATCTCCATTTAATACTTGGCAACTTTAGTTGATTGTTATTTCTCTTGAGAGGGATTTGATACCTAGGATTTCAAATCACCCTTTTGATAAGTTGTAAATTAACAGTGTATATTCAACCCACTGTGGCTGCCAAATAGTTCTTGACCAAAATAAAACAAAACTGATAACAACTATTAACAAACATCAATCTTTTAAATACCTCTTTGTTGATAAACAAGCATCCCAAACAGTAGAGGGAGCCCAAGGTAAATATAAGTTCCTTTGCTTCTCAAATTTAAACAATAGCCAAATTAAAGGTGGAATCATAGTTATACACTACATAATAGATGTAGGGGCTGGGTGGGGAGGGGGTAGATGAAAAAGTTCTCAAAGCTGAAAGAGCTGGCAGTAATATATACATATCTGAGCTGAACATGGAAAAGCAATATCTGCTATACCAAACTGGGCAAAGCTTTTAGAGTCCACATGGAAAAATGTGGTGGAAATAGCAGCTTCATGATAAAATTATGCTGAAAAATTAGACTGAAGAAAAAGCAAAAATAATTGCAAATGGAGGGAAACCATTCAGGCTTTTAAGTGAGAATAGCCATAGCTTCTGGGAGTGTATCAGATACTAACAACTCTATTGAAAAATTATCATTCAGATAATGACATAGCAACTCTCAACTTTTTAAAATAAAAGAACCTCAATGTATTTAGTATATTTATGATTTTATAGGTGCATGGCATATTTGTTTGAGAATATTATTGCTTATGTCTGACATTTAACTGAGGAATTGCTAAAATGCCTGAAAAAAATAAAAATACTAGAAAACACCAAATTTAACTTGGAAAACAAAATGAAGGAAAAATGTAGTCAGATTGCATAAATAAAGTCTAGGAGGTTTTGATTAAAATTAACTTTTAGATAATCCAGCTATCGATTGTTAGTAGTAAATGTTAGTGAGCTTGTAAACTTGTGTGTATATGTAACTACTAGATAATTAATTAATCTTGAACCAAAATTTTTGAAATTTCTGTGATTCCTAAGCTAGTAGCAATCACTTTCTTTTTCTTGAATCCAACATGACTATTAACCAACAAAAAAATGAGTATTAACCTTGAAAGAGTATTGTGCTATTCAGTTCAATTGAACAAACTCCTCTTAGCATTCACTATGAACTAGAAACCATGCCAGGTCCTGAGGGCACATCGTTGAGTGACACACCCTTGCCCTCTAGGCACTCAAAGTAAAGAAAGGATTCTTTCTAGTTTCGTAAATTCTCTAAGGAAAAAACACACCTAGACAATGGTGCAGCAATAATTTCCCTCAGCAAGTTTCAATATTTCCAAATCACTAGTATAAAAAGATAAAAGCCAGACAGATAGGTCCTTTTGTCAATATATGGAATACATAGTGCTAATTATATACTTTTATAAATATTCAGAAAAAGAATAAAGTAGAATTAGAGCTTATAAGAATGTTTTATGGGTTGCTTTGTTAAGAATTAACTTTCATATATTTTATAAACCATACTGTATAAAGAGAAAATTTCCAAATGGAACTTCAAGCCTCAGCATGCTCTGCTGGACCTGGCAATGCGATGCCTAAACAACTCCTGAAAACGATACCTTACTGATGCTGGGGCAAGTTAGAATAATTTATTTTCATCAATTCATTTGTAGCTGAAGTAGCTATCATATACTAAATTATGTATTTTCCATGCAATCTAAGAACAACGAAGAGCCTAATAAAGTATCATTTTTAGTTACTATACTAGCAAAAGTAAAATTGTCCTTTTTTTTCTTTTTTGCTTTAACAATTTCAATACCATGTTTGTAGTCTTGATTTTTCTCTTGAACTTCAGTCATACATCCCATTGCCTACTTGATATCACTACCTGGATGACATCTCAAATATAACACGATCAAAACCAAGCTTCAGAGTTTTCCCAGCCAAACCTGCTCTGTCTGCAGCCTTCCCTTCCCATCTTTGTTAAAGCAACTCCACCCTTCCAGGTAAAAATTCTTGAGGACATTCTTGACTTCTATCTTTCTCTTACACATCACTTCCAATCTGTTACCAAATCTACCCACAAAATACATGTCCAGAATCTGACCACTCCTCATCACTTCCATGGCTCCTCACTGGCCCACGCCACCATTATGTGGCTGACGTGCCCAGGAGCAGCTCCAGGCGTTGGTCCCAAAGCCACTGTGGGCAGTGCTCTTCTGTCCAGTGATTCCCAGTAAACATCCCGGGACCAGTTTAGGTCACTGCAGTGAACTTTTGTTGGGTCTCATGTTTCCATCTTTCCTTCTCACATTTAATGCCAACACAGTAACCACAGGAAAACCTTTAAAAACTAAGTCAGACAACACCTCTTCTCTGTTCAAAACCCTACAACGTCCTCTTTTCAAAAGCCAAAGTCCTTAAGAGGTCTACCAGGCCCTAGGTGATCTGGGTTCCAGTATCTCCTTGACATCATCACCTACTCCAGACACACTGGTCTCCTTGCTGTTCCTCAAACCTACTAGGCAGGCTGTGATTTTTTTTTTCAGAAAGCTCGCCCTCCTCAATACTTGCATGGATTACTCTTTGACCTTCTCTAAGTCTAGCATCAAAGGTTGCCTCCTCAATGAAGCTTATCTGACCACCCTATTTAAAATGGCAAACCAGCCACCACCACCAACTCCAAATGTCCTTATCCTGCTTTGCTTTTGTATTTTGGTAGCATGTATCATCTTCAAACAAGTTATATTATTTCCTCTTTAAAAAAAATGGTTTTATTATCTGTCTCTGTCAGATTAGACTCTAAACTCCATGAGGGCAGCGACCTTTGTCTGTTTGATATCTCACACAGAGTAAGGATTCCATGAATATTTGTTCAATGAGTGGAATCATCCATGTACTATTTGAGATTATCTAAGTAAATTCAGTTAGTAGGCTTCACTATAAACTTTTAAAATATTTTTAAGTATCACATGAATAGAAAATCAAAACCTATATGGAAATTTTATTTCCATTATTTAAACCTGCTGATGCAATTATTTAAATTAGACTTATATATTCAATTTTTTATAATATCTACTATAACTAGTAATTATTCTTGCATGGATTGGAAATCAATTCATGTGCACATGCACTGATAGGTTATTTGTTGTGGGGCAAGTGTTCCTTCCCTGAAGAAAACATGCTATAAATGTTTATCAGATAAGTGTCAACTAGGAAGTATCTATAGTGGCACTGAAATGTTACTCTTCATTTATGGAATACCCATAAGTCAATGTATAAATAAATAAAGACATGAGGAGTCAATAGTTAAAGAATATAATGTTTGGCTTGGCCCACCTCCGCAAAATGGCTTTCTTTTAAATGTCTACATATTAAAGGTATTCACTGTTTTCTAACTGATAAATTACAACTGACTCAGAGAAAAATGGTATAAATGAAAAATGTATCACATTAGTAAGAGTAGATGAATTAAAGGATAGGCATTTTTCCTTTTCAAAACTGTTACCACTTAATGTAAGCACAAGCAACAGAATGTAAGGAAACATTGATTCTTAGCATCCTGGAAAGATCTATAGAATTTATCAAATCTTAAAGGTTATCTTTGCTTGAAAAGCAAGCCTAAACCAAACATATGTTCACAACAGAACTTGTGAACATATGTGATGTTAAGTGGGGTGTCAGTTCTTTCTTGTAAATTTATTATAATGAATTATCAGAAGGTTAAGGATAGAATGATATCTAGAGACTACCTAGTCCAAATCTAGCATTTAGTGAGGAAATTAAAGCTTTACTTTACAAATAAGAAAACCGAGTCTCTGAGAGAGTAAATGATTTTCCCAAGTTCAAATGACTAGTTGGATAATTATTACTTATTACAGTTTCCAGGAGAAAATGATATTGAATGCTATCCCTAAAAAAGATGATGTTTTTCTGAGCAACCCTTAGAACTACAGAAGAAATTGGAGGCTGTCACCTATCGATGCAAGCTATAGCAAGGAAAATACAAGTTCATGGGTTCTAATGGGTTGAAATGTTTTATTATATGGAGATGCTTGCTACATAACAGGTCCAATGGTGAACAGTAGGACTATTCAATCTTGATCTGCAAATTTTAAAACATGAAATAGTAAAATTTGGGACTTAAGAATTATGTACAGTTTGCAAGTACTTATTAAGAAATGCTCTTCATTACAGAAGTTGAGGAGCACTAGGTTATCTTTTCCAGAACACATCCTGAAACCATTAGTTAAAAACCCCAAACAATTTTTATAGTAGGTGCCATATTGGAGTTGAGGAAGAGTTTAGATGTTTACATACAAGTTCATACTGACCTGTTTAGATTTGGTAGGAAGAGTGAAAGCATAGAGTTTAAAAACTAAAGCTTACTTGGTGGAAGAGGCTCATCGATTGTTGGGTAGTGATGATGTTCAGGCCTCAAGGAAGGAAGCTGGTTTACTGGCTGGGAATTATGGAGTATAGGACATTCACCTATGGACAAGATAGTCAAGACATTCAGGTTCACTCATTGCTATGGCAACGTGTTCAAAAAAGCAGGACCGTAAAACAAACTGCTATAGAAAAAATCTCAAAGAATGGGCAATCTATTTTTGTGTCAGTTTACTACAATCACAGTCACTCATGAAAGAAGGAACAGAGGTAATTACTTTTTAACCTCCAAAGAACATAGCCAAACACTTCATGACTATGATCTATACCACATAGACCAATATATAGGATCAAGGTCTGATTCTGTAACCACCTGAATTGTCTTGATGGAAAGGTGACATCAGAAAGAAAATTAGCAGAGCCTGACTTGAGCCCAGCCAAAGAAATAGGCCTGTTTGAGGGAAGTGCAGCATTTCTGAGGTCCCATGAAAGTTCAGTGGGCCAGTGCAAAATTATTGCTCTTGTTTGAATAGGTTTCATCAGGGGACTGCCAAGAGGCTGTTTTTCAGATTTTGTTTTTGAAATGAAACTCTTAGATGGTGTCTTTCCAAGATAGGGGTTAAGGAACCGGTGGGTCAATAAGGTAAATTCCTTTAATATAGAAACTAACAGTTGGGTTGGGGGTGAAGGGGCAAGGAGCCATGGGATTTCGTGATTGTTGCAGGTTATTTTGAGGAAGAATCAGAAAAGCCAGAGTGTTCTGGAAAGAGAAAAGGACAAGAGACAAAGGAAGTAGATAGGAGGTAGGAAGACTGAGACAAGGAAACTTGAAACACAGAAGTGAGATAGGAGAAAGAAGAGAGACGAACATGGACAAATTTTAGAGATAAACATATCCACAGAATGCATGCCCCAATCATTACAGACATAATTAATGATTTTGTCAGTCAGGCTTATAATGAACTGAACAATGATCTAAAATGGTGCTCCTATTTCATGATGTTCTCAGGTTCTGGTAACACTGTGTGCAGAGTGGCCATGTGGATGGGATGCCTACAGCACCAGCAACTGCAAAAGTAATTGCTCCTGGTCTTTGGAGAGCTACAGGCCCACAGTCCAAGAGACAGCTTCCATTCAGACTGGTGTCTCCTCTCCTTCCTACCTCACATGATCCTGGCTTTATTGCAATAGCCCATATTGGCCAGAGGACAAAGGTCAGACCTTTTCCTTCTTCTGTTCTTCATGGCTGATGCAAATATTAAGTGTTCCCTTATTCCTTAGGTCAAAAAGGAGAGAAACTGGTAAAAACAGCAGTTAAAACCTTTGTGGCATTTCAAGTTTCAAATAATTTCCAGAATGCCCATACATGGACAGGATGATTGTTTCTTCTAACTCTAGATCCATAGAACTGATAAAAAGTAAAATAAATTAATTAGGAAGGAAGTTATATGGTTTTAATTTAGCAGTGTAATTCCTACAGCTAACAGAAAAACAAAAACAGAGAGGTATTTAGGAACAAAGGGTCCTTCTAAGTTTACATATATTATACAATTTCTTGCGTTAACTCTGTTACTCAAATCTGTGGGGGTCTCTGGACTTTAAGGAAAGCCAAGGAAGGTGTGTGCCCCTCGTGTCAGTGCACAGCTCCTTGTGAACTGATTCCTGTTTCAAATATGTGCTCTGTTTTTTAGTGGATTCCACACTCATGTCCGTTTTTATATATGCTTCATGTCTGAAACCAAAAACAATGGTATAGTTGTTATGTCATCAGCTTCTATGCTTTTAATTTAGTTTCTTGGAAAAAAAATAACAAACTTACCTCCTGTAATTAATTCAACCAATCAGATTAATTACTCCCCCAAGCTAATGGAATATTGTTGCTTGCAGGGGTTAATGGAGCTGACCCCACCTGCTTGTGAACCCCAAGCAAATGCAGTCACATGACTGACATCACTCAGCCAACTGAAAGGATGGAGCACACAGAAGCAAAGGATTTTGTTCAGCAAGCAGCTGAAGCGCCACACAATCACCCTTGCCTCAGACACAAAGCAAATGTTCAGAACTTCTAGAACTTCCAAGAGGGAAATATATTCCACTTGAAAAGTTAGTCTCACTGCTTATCTACCTTGAAGAAGCCTCACTCGAGGGGAGGCTGAGGGCTTTACACGTATCCTTATTTAGTCCTTCCAATAACCCTTTGAGGTAGAGTCTACACTTACACCCATTTTACAAATAAGCATGGAGCAGTTATGTAACTTGGCTACGGTATCATGGCTGAGAAGTGGTGGGACTGGACATAATAAACCCAATCTCCAGGGCCTGAGATCATAATCCCATTATAGTGCTCTTATAATTTGATCTTAAGAAAGTTTTAAAAAACTATTTTATGTTGAGGTTTAAAAAGGGTTTTATAGAGGGAAAAGAAACAAAAAGTAGATAAAGACTCATAAGCTGCTGTAGACTCATCTACTTGAGCATGTGTGCAGTCAGTTTACGGTGGCATAGGCAGTGAAAAAATTTGCAACCTGAGAAGTCACGGCAAGGGACAATAGTGATTCTAATGGGAGAACAGGGCCCACATGCATGTATTAAGTGGGTTGTCGAAGCCCTGCTTTCTTGGAGCAAATGCCAGTGAGGGACAGATCCACAACACTGACACCCTTAGCTCAGGACTCACTACTGATGGAGGGAAGACCGGCTGCAAAGAAGTCACATGCTATCACATGTGCAGCTTTCATGAGATCAATAGTCCCTCTCAGAAATCATCCTATTGCCCCTGGTGAACACCATAGGGAAGTGTTCAGGTGCTTCTTAACCTTTTCTGAGTTTACAGCCTGCAGAATTCAGGAATTTAGACATTTCTTTAGGAATTGCACTGCAAAGATTTCTGCTATGGCCCTGACGCACCATTTTGGGCTTTCCCCTGATGGATAAGGGCATGGACAGCGTACACTGAGCTAATTTTCAATTAACTGTGTGTGGATTGTCTCACAACAAGGTGGTCAAAATATATCCCATAGGCTACAATGGTTGACAAATAACACATCCAACTTCATTTTTGTATGTTTCTGAGGTAAGAATTATTACATTTTAAAATGTAAAAGTGTTAGAAAAATAGCCTTTGGGTGTGAATAGTTGCTAGATTTTGCCTCTTGAGTCACAAAGCCTAAAATATTTACTATCTGGCCCTTTATGGAAAAAGTTTGCCGACCTCGAGTCCAAAATATTCCTGCCAGCTCCTAGTTACACTCTTTTATGTGTGTTCCCAAATCTCTTTATATTGTAATTATTTTTAATTGTGTTTACTTATTGAGTATTTCCATATGCTATCTGAAGTTGGTCTATTTTCTTGCACCCAGCATATAGCATTGGGCCCAGAACAAAGAAGATATTCACACCATCTTTGCTAAATAAAGAAACTGACCATCCCATTTTCACTGCCATGGGTTCCCTCCACATTGTATCCCCCTGGGGTGCATGGTATATCACTACAGGTTTCCTCCCTGGGTTTCTCTTCCTTTTCCATTTTTTTTTTGCACTTTTTCTTATCACATGCGCCACTTTTCCTCACTCCTTTTTGCTCTGGGCATTGTTGACTTAAAATTATTTTTGTGTGCTCATGTTAGTTCCTATAAATATTTGTAGGTGCCAAGCATTTCTTTAGGTGCTGAGAATGCAAACATAAAGAAGATACAATTCTGGTCTTTCATGAGTTTACAATTTAGAGACCACACCATCACATTTTATTTGGAGCCTAATTTAAACAGCATTACAGCAAAATAGCAGGATCTGTATGTTTCTCTTTTAAAACAACCAAACTATTTCATCTTGTTATATGATCTTTGAATTATTTCCCCCTATGTCACTGTCACTTGCCTGGAAGATGGTTCCCAACTCTGGATAAGGAAATGCAAATTATTTTCATGTATGATTCTAAAGCATGACTAAGAAGGACCTTTTGTGGTTAAAATACAGAACACATTTTAAAACTAGAGGTGGCATCTTTTGAAATAGAATCTTATTTGAAACAAAGCAATTTGCACATTCATATTATTCTTCCCTTCCAATCAGCCTAAATAGCCTAAGTAAATAAATAAATAAAAGAAGAAAAAGAAAAAACAAAACATAGAAACACTAAAAAAGAGAAAAGCAACAACAATAAACAGAATTGAGCATCAGAAATAACGTCAAATTATGAAAGACTAGAGGCCCGGTGCACAAAATTCGTGCATTCAAGGGTGGGGGGAGGTCCCTCAGCCTGTCCTGTGCCCTCCTGAAGTCCGGGAGCTGTCGCCACTGTGCTTGCCAGCTGTCAGCCCAGCTTCTGGCTGAGCAATGCTCCCCCTGTGAGAGCACACTGACCACCAGGGGGCAGCTCCTGGATTGAGCATCTGCCCCCTGGTGGTCAGTGGGTGTCATAGAACCGGTTGTTAACACCGTTCAGTTCATTTGCATTTAACCTTTTATTATATAGGACATGTAGACTATTCCTATCTATGTGTACACAGACTAGTTAAATTCTAAAATAGAGGTAAAATCAATGTCCCTCACCTTATATTATATTTATTGCTAAGCTTTAATAAATTTGGGGAAGTCAGAGATATTTCCATATTATCCACCATTTCTGCTTATGTTATCTGATACTAGCCTTGATGCTCTGGTTGCTCTCAGGTCGGGAAGGGTAACATATACACTAGCCACAGTGATAAGTTAAACAGAGAATCACATGTACACGTGCACACTCACAAGTGTACTGGCAACTCTTGGTATTTATCTGAGAGGTGGTGGGGTGTAAGCTATTTGTAGTCACAAATACACACACTTACAGGACAGGCATACACATTGGCAGCAACCCCATTTGGGACTGATCCTCTCACTCTTCTTTTTAAACCATGTTGGTTAGACCTGGGTCCCCCTCGTGGGTCCCATTCTCACTCTGATCAGGTTTGAGGTCTAACCTTCTCTCCGGTTGCTTGGCCCTGCCATGGGGGATTCCACACCATCCACGGTTCTTGCCACACTCTCGTTCATGCTCCCGGTGGGGGCGGCTGGCTGGTCGTGCCACGGCCCAGCAGCGTTCACAGACTCCAGGTCCAGCTCTGGGCTCTGCACCGAGTCCGGCACCGACTCGAATGCGCTGTTCTCCTCTTCCTCCTCCTCTTGCGAGGAGAAGACGGTGCTCTCGGAGATCTTGGCACTGTCCATGGAAGAGAAGCGGGTGTGGCTGGTGAACCTGTTGCCATTGTAGCAGGAGCTGCTGTAGCAGGAGCTGCTGTAGCAGGACGTGCTGTAGCAGGAGGAACTGTAGCAGGAGGGGCTGCAACAGGACGCATCGCAGCCCTCGAAGCTGTGGTCCCCGCCTTGCCTGGGGCTGTAGTCACTCTCACTGCCCGTGCTGGGGTGCGTGTCGCCATCCAGGGCCGACCTGTTGGCCAAGCCAGAGCGGGCGGGGGCCATCGTACCGAGAGTAGCCCCCTCAGAATCCTCAAAATCCTCTTCCAGAGCAGGCGGCTCAGCAGCCACCGTGTCCCCGTCGCTGAGCCCATCCTTCTCCACGGTGTCCTTGAGAGTGGGCTCTTCCTCCGCGCCGTCGTCCTCCACCGGGCTGCCAGCCTGGACCAGGGGCATGCTGTGCAGCAGTGTGTGGATGCGAATGTAGTGTGTTCGCGGGGTTTCTGGGTCGCTGCAGGCCGACGCGATCACGTTCTCCAGCTCGGACACCGGCAAGGAGCAGGGCCTGTTCTTCCTCTTCACCGAGGCGCCGCGCAGCTGCAGCCTGTCCTCCGGGGGTGCCAGGGCAGGCACGTTCCCATCCCCCTCTTCCGCCTCCTCCTCCACCTGTCCCTTTTCCTCCTGCCCCCCAGCCCTGCTCTCCTTGGCTGCTTCCTCTGCCACAGGATCCTCAGTGCTGGTTTGGGCTTCACTGTCCTCCAGTGGCTCCGGTGGCGGTGCCTCCCCTCCCAGGGCCAGCCCCTCGGCCACCTCTTCCGCACTCAAGGTGGGCTCCGTGTCCTCTCGCCCCAGGCTCAGAAGCTCCCCAGTCCCATCAGGTCCCACAGAGACTGTGTCGAGGTCATCTCCTGCTTCAGTGGTACCTGTCGCTTCCTCCACGGGCATGGCAAGCCCCAGGCTCGCGTTCCCTTCAGTGACCAGGGCGCTGCCCTCCCTTGGCTTCTCTGACTCGGAGCTTCCCGAGGGCTCTGGTGCATCCCGCAGAGGGTCCCCATGGTGGCTCGCCACCAGGCTGTTCATAGGGCTGTCCTGAATGCCCGCTGACTCCGCTTCAGTACCCAGGGACATCTCTTCATCATCTGCGGGCAAGAGGAAAATGTTATTTCTTCCACAATAGAGCATTTTGGTGTTAGTGTACTCTGCCAGACATGGACATGTAAGCCATCCTAAGGGATTTTTATTTTAGGATATTGGATGTGGGGGTTGATGAGGGCTTCTTATTGGCCAGTGCTCAGCTGAAACATTCTACAAGAATGTGTTTTCCTTCAGGAAAAACTAATCCTAAAATTTACATGGAACCACAAAAGACTCTCAGATAGCCAAAGTAATCTTGAAAAAGAACAAAGTAGGATATAGCACACTCTCTGATTTCAAATTATACTACATTGCTATAAAAATAAGAGCAGTATGGGAATGGCACAAAAGCAGACACATAGAACAATGGAATAGCATAGAGAGCCCAGAGATAAATCCTCACTTATATATAGAGTTAATCTATGACAGTGGAGGCAAGAATATACAATGCAGTAAAGAGTTTCTGCAATAAGTGGTGCTGGGAAAACTGGATAGGTACATTCACAGAAATTAAACTGGACCACTTTCTTATACCATATTACAAATAAACTCAAAATGGATTAAAATATAAAACTCCTAGAAGAAAATATAGGCAGTAAAGTCTTTGGCATTGCTCTTAGCAATACCTTTTGGGATTATTCTCCTTGGGCCAGGACAACAAAAGCAAAAATAAACACATCAAACTAAAATGTTTTTGCACAGCAAAGGAAACCATCAACAAAAGGAAAAGACAGCCTTCTAAATAGGAGAAGATAATTGCAAATGCTTTATCTGATAAGGGGTTAATATAAAAAATATATAAGGAATTCATACACCTTAATATAAAAAACAATGAAATTAAAAAATGGGCAAAGGACCTGAATAGACATTTCTCCAAAGAGCATATACAGATGGCCCATAGATGTGTGAAAAGATGCTCATCAGTAATCATTCAATTAATGAAAAATAAAACCTCAATAAGATATCACCTCATGGGAAACCAAGATGGCGGCATAGGTAAACATCTGAACTTGCTGCCTTGCACAACCACTTCAAAACTACAACTAAAAGACAAAACGGACATCATCCAGAACCATGGGAAGGCTGGCTAAGTGGAAATTGTACAACTAGAAAGGAAGAGAAAGGCACACTGAGACTCAGAGGAGCTGCAGAAGTAAAGTACAGAGGTACGGAAGCGTGCTTGCGGAGAGAGCTGGCAACTGAGTATGCGGCTAGCTTTTTCAATCTGCAGGGAGACACAAGCTCCTGACTGCTCTGAACTCCAGTTCCGGGTGAGACTCTGGAGACCCAGACTCATACGGGGAGAAACTGAACTGTCTGGTAGCGGGCGGAACTTGAGGGCAGCTTTCTCTCAGAGGTGCTTGCAGTGATTACCACTGGACACTTAGACCCGGGGGCCTCTTAGGGCATGGCTGACGGGAAGCCATTGCTGTTTGCTCTGCCCTGAGACTCAGCCCCAGACAAGCTGTGCCCAGAGGCTTTTGCATATGAATGGCCTGATCCTTTGAAATCTAAACTTACCTAACAAACTGCAGCTGGGTCAGAGAGACCCAGAACATCCAAAAGAAGGCCTAAGGCCCCAAAGCAGCTTGCATTGCTTCACAGCTAGGCCTCATCTGGGCACCTCCAAACCCCAAACAAGGAAGAGGAATCTGCAGACCTCTCTGTAGCTTCTGCTGGTTGGCCTCAGGCAGAGGCTAAATTAGCACCTCCTTGGAGATCCAAGAGCCAGTGTGCCCAGGGGTCAAAGTAGCACCATCCAGATTACAACTCCTCAGATCCATAAGGGACACACTCAGGGGGCAGACTCAGTGAGCACCAAAGCCCCACTGAAGCAAGTCTTGCCTCATAAGGGTGTCTCCAGCACAGAAGTTCTCCCAGCATAGAAAACAGTTGATCCTCACAGCCAATTGGCCTGGAGGTTAATTCCTCCCAGTGATACCAACAACAATCAAGGCTTAACTACAACAAGACTGTGCACACAGACCACAAAGGGGTGCACCAAGAGTGTCCACCTCAGGTAACTGGGCCCTATAGGACACCTACATACAAAGCCACTCTATCAACTCAGGGAAGCAGCCAAAATGCAGAGACAAAGAAACTGGTCACAAATGACAGAAATGGAGGAAAGCAAACTACTGGATATAGAATTCAAAACCATGGTTATAAGGTTTTTCAAGAATTTTCTAGAAAAGGCCGATAAATTTAGCAAGATCCTCGAGGATATGTAAAAGGACCAACTAGAAATTAAGTATACACTGGCTGAAATAAAGAATAACATACAGAGATCCAACAGCAGACTAGAGGATTACAAGAATCAAGTCAAAGATTTGAAATACAAAGAAGCAAAAAATACCCAACCGGAAAAGCAAAAAGAAAAAAGAATCCAAAAATATGAAGATAGTGTAAGGAGCCTCTGGGACAACCTCAAGCGTACCAACATCAGAATTATGGGGGTGCCAGAAGAAGAGAGAGAGCAAGATACTGAAAACCTATTTGAAGAAATAATGACTGAAAACTTCCCCCACCTGGTGAAAGAAATAGACTTACAAATCGAGGAAGTGCAGAGAATCCCAAACAAAAGGAATCCAAAGAGGACCACACCAAGACACATCATAGTTAAAATGCCAAGAGCAAAAGACAAAGACAGAATATTAAAAGCAGCAAGAGAAAAACAGTTAGTTATCTACAAGGGAGCACCGATACAACTGTTAGCTGATTTCTCAACAGAAACTATGCAGGCCAGACGGGAGTGGCAAGAAATATTCAAAGTGATGAATAACAAGATGCAACAACCAAGATTACTCTATCCAGCAAGCTATCATTCAGAATTGAAGGGCAGATAAAGAGCTTCACAGATAAGAAAAAGCTAAAGGAGTTCATCACCACCAAACCAGTATTGTATGAAATGCTGAAAGGTATTCTTTAAGAAGAGGAGGAAGAAGAAAAACATAAAGATAAAAATTATGAACAACAAGTACATATCTATCAACAAGTGAATCTAAAAATCAAGTGTTTAAAAAATCTGATGAACAGAATAAACTGGTGAATATAACAGAATCAGGGGCATAGAAAGGGAGTGGACTGACAATTCTCAGGGGGAAACGGGTGTGGGAGGTGCAGGAAGAGACTGGACAAAAATCATACACCTATGGATGAGGACAGTGGGGGTGGGTAAGTGCATGGGGTGGGGTGGGAACTGGGTGGAGGGGAGCTAAGGGGGGAAAAAAGAGGAACAACTGTTAATAAAGATTTAATTAAAAAAAATAAAAAACATTGGTCTGCATATGCAGATCACTTCAGAGTGGAAAAAAAAAGATGGAAATCTTTGGTGAAAAAAAAAGGTATCACTTCACACTTCTCAAAATGACTATCATCAAAATATAAAGACATAAGTTCCAACAAGGATGTGGAGAAAAAGGAAGCCTCATTCATTGTTGATGTTATAAATTGAGATTATAAAGTGAGATTATAACTTGGTAGAGTCACTATGGAAAATGGTATAGATATTTCTCAAATAATTAAAAATAGAACTACCATATAATCCAGCAATATCACTTTTGGGTATTTATCTGAGGAAAGCAAAAACACTAATTTAAAAAAAACCTATGTTCATTGCAGCATTATTTATAATTAGAGGCCCGGTGCACAAATTCATGCACTGGTGGGGTCCGGCCAGCTGGGGGGAGGGGACACGGGTGGTTGGCTGGCTGCCCCCGCCCCCAATCAGGGTGTGGGGCTGATCAGGGGTGGGGCCAGCCAGGAGGAGGGGCTGCGGGCAGTTGGCAGGCCAGCCCTGCCCCCTGGTCGAATTCCTGGTCAGAGGGGACAATTTGCATATTAGCTCTTTATTATATAGGATAGCCAAGGTATGGAAAAAATACAGGGGTTCATTGATAGATGAGTGGATGAAGATGTGTTATATATACACAATGGAATATTACTCAGCAATAAAAAGAATTAAATCTTGTCAATTATGACAATATGGATGGGCCTGGAGGATATTATGAACTACGTGAAATAAGTCAGGTGGAGGAAGACAAATACTGTATGATTTCATTTATATGGAATTTAACAATAACAATACAAAACAAATTAAGAAACAAAACAAAACCCATAGATATGCAGAACACGCTGGTCAGGTTGCCAAAAGGATGGAACATAGGGGGACAAGTAAAATAAATAAATAAATAAAGGCTCGCTACTCTCCCTCCTACATGCTTGATCCCATTTCCTTTACTGTGATCATACCATTTATTGTCCAAGAAGAGACACTATTGAGAGTGAAGGGGGGCACTATTAATAATGAAGTCAGGACTATAGGCAAATGCCACGATTGTGCTTTAAAAACTTGAAAAAAGAAAAAAGAGTTCTTCTTGTATTAATGAAAATTTACAGATTTACAGCCATAATATATTTCTGAATTCTGTTTTAAGGGAATTCACTTTTTGGTTAAAATAACCAAAAGCTTAGTGCTACCACAGTTGTCAACAATGTTTGTTATGTGAAAGACTTGAGAGGTGGGGGAAGGGTGTTTACAGTTCCTTGCTGGTCCCAGGCAAGGCTAATTATACTTGCTCAGATATGTCCTATGGCTGTGACCCCCAGGGTGGCCGAATGGGTAAGCTGGGTTCTTGGCAACTAGAGTAGAAAAAGGCTAGATGATGGCAGCAAGCAGTTACTCAGTTATTCGGACTGGAAGGCTTCCAAGATTTGGAGATTATCGCAGTGGAAGAATAAACCAGGTCTCCACACAAAGTAACTATTCCAGGAGTAGCAATCCTGGTGTACCTCTGCCTCCCCGCACTTGCTTGCTTTATTTGATTCCTGCAAGATGTGAACTTCCCATTTCAAACACACTAGTGCAATTCACACGTTGAAGGAAAACCACCTCTCTGGTGAGCCATACGTTTGTCTTTACTGCTACACTAAAGGAAGAGTCAATTTTATTCTTAGAATACAGAAAAGGCTAAATTTGAAAGGAAAAAAAACACCCAGTCAGATATTTTCTTACATTCTGTATTATATATGGGCATAGAAACGAGTTCAATGAGTGGGCAGTGATAAACTCCAGCCTCTGAATTCTCAAAAGTCTCCTTAGCTTTAACAGTAACTCATAAATGCGACCTAGAAGAACCAAACAATTCTCAGCATGATCTACACTTAGTTCTGGGCGAAGAGAAAAAGTGGAATAATGAGGCATCTTATCATTCTTATTTGGAAATGTGCTTTGCCTTGAAAAGCTGAACACTGGATGATTCTGAAATTTTCCGTTTAATTTATAGTTTTTATTTTTCCCTGTGATAGGGTAAAATCCATTGTACAATCACAGTTCTTCAACAAGACATGTATCACATTAATTCATGTTCAAATTCCTTCATTTAGTCACTCATGTATGCAATGATTAAACATCTATTGTGCATCTCCTCTGTGGGTGCTGGACGTAAAATGAAAAATTAGACATGGCTCCATACCTACGTTGGTATTATTGTTAATCTCCACTCCATTGTCTAACCACATGACATTAGGCTAGGTCAAGACATGAAGTTCATGCTGAAAATACCTGGGTGGATGGAGGAAGTGATCTCAAATCGGAATTGCAGCTGTCCACTCACATGATCTGTTGGGAGCCTGCGGCCGAGTGTGTAGCTGACCACCCTATCCCTGGAAGGAAATAAGCATCATCACCGATCTGACCAATACCTCTTCTTCCAAAGACCATACCAGCAGATGAGACAGGCATGCCAGGGTGGCCCTGCTATTAGGAGGTGATAATCTCCTCCAGTACTTAGAAGATGGTCCTAAGGTAAAGATGGGAATGTACATCGGATCAACAACAATGAAAAACCTCAAGAAAATGCTTATCAAATATTCTAAAGCAGCAGTTCCCTTTCTGAAGCACTCCACAGGGTCTTTAGTATCCACGATTGTATCCTCTCTTAGACATTGTATATTTACTGCAAGACCTGCACCTGTTGTGGGCACTGTCCATTATTAAGGGTGTACGTGGGAAAATGTCAACATGTACAGAAAAACCGAGCAAAGAAACTTCATATCTTTTTTTTTCTCTTTAGAACACAAGTTGGCAAATTTTCTGTAAAGTGCTTGTAATTAAAATTTTCGGCTTTGTAAGTAATGAGGTCTCAGTCCCAACTACTCAACTCTACCATTGTAACATGATAGCAGCCCTAGACAATAAATGAACTAATAAGCTGTGTTCAAATAAAACTTTCATTAATAGAAACAGAAATGAATTTCACATCATTATAATGTATCACAAACTATTACTCTTCTTTCACTTTTTCTCAACCATTAAAAATGTAAAAAGCTCATGGCTGCACAAAAACAGGTGTTGGGCCAGATTTGGCCATGGGCTGTAGTTTGCTGACTTCTACTTCAGAATATCTGATAAGGATTTCAATCACATGTTTACCCTATGGCGTGTCTTTCCAGGAGTCTCTGAACCGGCATTGAAAGCTTTCCCAAGAAGCGCTTGATGATGGGGCGGCTCTTGGCAAACTTGTCCTTCACCTCGATTTCCAACACGTCAGTGGGCAATGACACAAAGCTGAATTGCTGCAATGAAATAATATGTCGTATCAGTTAACTGAGAGTTGTGAAGGCTGGCCAATTCCCAGTCCATCTGCCTTGGATAATAAACATCCCAGTGGCAGTATATGTACAGGGTGCTCCCCCAAAATGTATACACAGTTGATAGCTCAATTTTGAAAATGAAATGTATTTTATTAAACATTGCCTTTATAATTGTTCAAATTGTGTGTATACATTTTGTGGGGGGACACCCTATATATGGATCAAGGTCTTAGAATGCTCCAAGCCCTGTTTACTCAGTAAATGAGTAATAGCAATGATGAGGTGCTTCCTCAGTGCTTAAAAATAAGGTGATTCTCTGAGATTCAAATAGTAAAATCGAGTCACCTTAAAAGAAATAATGCTATCAGGCATCACCATACTTGACTAAAGGAATTAAAATTCTTAAAATAAGAAAAACACACAAAATCATCTATAATAAAGGAAATGCACTTTTAATAAATAATTCAGTATCTTTTTTTCATGATTAAAATGGCAAAGATTTTTAAAAAGATTGATCATACCTTATGCTTTTGAGAGTGGGAAAAGACAAGAACTCCCACATTGTATTGATGGGCATGTAAATTGATTCGATCTTTGGGAAGGGAATTGGCAATATTTACTGCCAATTCCATTCAAAGCAGAATTCTACTTCTAGGAATTTTCCTTCTGTATTAACTTGCACAAGCATGCAAAACAGATATTTTCATGGGGAGGGGGAGAGGTTTCAATGGAGCATTATTAACAATAGCAAAAGAGTGGAAAGACTAAACATATCTATCAATAGGGAACCAGATAAGTGGAGTATGATAAGTCTTTGAAACAGAAAACTCTCTGCTGTCATTAGAAACAGGCAAATATGCACGGACATGAAAAGATACTTGACAAACTTAATGAAAAAGCAAGACATTGAAGAGGATGAAGGGTGAGATTCCATTATACTTTGCATATAAAATGCCTGGAGCGGTACACTCCAAACGGAACTCTAGGAAGTGGGCTGGTAGGGGAAGGGAGAAAGCAGATCTTTTCCACTGAGCAATTTTTTAAAACAGCATACTATATAACTTTTTAAATAAAGGCAACAACAGTTAGTCTTCAGATGATTGTCCACATCAAAATTACAAATTAATTATCAATAATACACCTGGACAACCATCTGAAGACTAGCTGAACAGTAGTCCTATAAGTAAGGCTATACAGAAGAAGCCACATAGAGACTATTAGGAGGGGCTGAGACAAAAAATGGTCTGGCGCACACTCGTGTTCAGAAGTTGAGAATCTGGAGCAATATCTCAGGTTTTCCCTGAAGAGTGAGTGGTCTCAACCCAATGCCAGGTTCCCCAGCTTAGAGCACCAGTGCTGGGAATAGAAGCCCATATAGCATCTAGCTGTGAAAATCATTGGGGATTCTCTCTGCCCTGATAAGATGGAAGGCTGCTAGAAACCCAGGCATCCTCTTAAAGGTAAATCACACAAAATCTTGCTTGCAGGCGCTCACCCTTGGCTCCAGTGGAGGGATGGCGGGTCATAGGATGCCAGAATCATACAGAGAGAAAGTGAGTTGTGTGGCTTCAGGGAATGTCTAAAAGGACAGCCATTAATTTCCCTGTATCAAGTCCCTCTCCCACACTGCCCCAGATGCCATTTTTCCTGGGCCAAGCACTCAATCCACATGGTATTAGCCAGGGGAGCTACACTAGCCCAACCCTGACATAATGACTCCCAGATGAAGTGCCCTACCCAAAGCACACATAGCTGTAAGCTCTGCTAGCAGTAACCAGTATAGGCACACATTGCAGTCTTTCTTTAAAAAATCTCAAGGAATTACGGCAAGCTCAGGGGATGCCAGAGACACACAGGGAGAAACTGAGTTCCCCTTAGAGGGAAAGCCATACTAACGTTAATCGTAACAAGCTGGAGAATGAAGGAGGTCACAAAACCATTCTGATGGTGCAGGATTTTACAATTATTCTCTGAAAGAAAATAACTTTATGACTCAATACCTTAGAACAAGTTGCTCTAAAGTTTTTCATAAGAGAGAATCCATTTTTTCCTTTTTATTGAATTTACTGGTGTAACACTGGTTAACAAAATTATAGAAGTTTCAGGTGCACAATTCTACAATGCATCATCTGTACACTCTATTGTCTGTTTACCACCCAAAGTCAAGTTTCCATCCATTACCACTTTTCCTCTCTTTACCTTCCTCCATCTCCCCCCATGCCCCCCCACACACTCCCTTCCCCCTGGTAATTACTACACTGTTATCCTTTTTCATGATTTTCCCCCCTTATTTTTTCTTTATCACTCAATCCCTCCACCCCTCACAATTAGTCACACCCCTCAGAGAGAAGCCTCTTGATTTTATGTACTATAAATTCATGTGGCATCTTGCATTATCACTAGGAATTCAGTGAGTAGTCCAGAAATAATTGGTGAGAATAACCAGGGCTGAAGGGACAAATAACTTAAGATTCGTTATTTCATGCTAATGGTACTATCCGTGCTTTAGAATCTATTGATGACCAAAGCAGTTTAAAGTATAACTCCATTTCCCTTATGTACACTTAAAAGCTCTAATGCTGCTCTTCTGGGTCAGGGTTAATTAAGCCTAGGAAGTAGGGTACAATTTAAGAGACAATGAAAAAGTATTTGCCCCCAAATATCTAATTAAGGATGCTTGAGGGTTCTACATCAGAGACGGTCTACTTTGAAGAATTAAGGAAGGAATCTTGTCCAAAGCAAATGTCTTCAGTAGGAGTAGTACATTTCCATCAGTAAGAGCCCAATGAAGATAACCTAAGGCTCAGATTGAGGATAACTGATTTCTCCATTATACAACCAGTATAACTCACTTGGAGAATCTGAGATTTGAATCAAAGTTTGTGTTCTGCAAAGCTGCACTTTTACATTAAACTGTGGCCACACTCATGTCCTAAACTTCCCTGCTCCCAACCCACACAGTTTGCAGGTTATACCCTCATGCTAAAGCTAGTGAACTAGGCAACTTTCTGCTAGATCTCAAGGATAGGACTTAGTCACTGTGAGGCTGAGCCTGACATGTGGTTTTGTTGAGAAATATTCTAGCTCCTGAATGGTGGAGGAGACACATTTAGGAGTGAAGGGCCTTCATTAGACAAAACAAAGTATGTGTCAGCAAGTTGCCTACCACTGCGTAAACCAGGAAGATGGAATGAACAATTAAGCTTCCTGTCAACAATTATGCAATATGTATTTTAGGCCTTATTCTGGGCATATTGATTTACCTGTCCCAAGAACCTGACAGTTTTAGAATCCCTGGCATTTGTCCAGAAGGACACATTTAAAATTTGGCATACTTGCTTAAGGACCATATGTATAAAAAGAGTGTGAGAATTCTCAGATCAAAATGCTTCTCTTCCTTCTCCCACACAAAGGCAGAGGAAAAGGCTGTCTTGCTTTCAGGTACAGGTTTAGAACCAAATTAAGTGACTACTATATGGCTACTGAGGGTGGGTACTGCCTTGAGGGACTCTTATCAAGAACCCTGAAATTTGCAACCCATAGAGAACATGACTCCCTTCTAAGACCAAGAGAGCCACGAACTTAGCAGTAGAGTTTAGGGCTCCAAGAAAGGAGGTAATAACACATGAGCTACTTCACGCTCAGTCATTTCACTTAGTCACTTAGGCTTCTTTTCAGGGCCCATGGCACTTACCTCAGTCTGCCAGATGGGGTTCACAGTGTTGCCTATGATTTTAGATCTCCTCTCCTGCCCATGGTGAGGGAGGGCAGGGAAGATACTGTGCTTCCCAGGCTGAATGGAAATCTTCAAGTAAGGATCTGGGTTGAAAAACATCCCTTTCTTCAACCCCATGGCCTGGAAATCTATAAAATAAATGATATTGTGTTTCAGTGAGGTTGAAGAACATATCAGGCCTTTCATAAGAAGAAAGGTCTATCTTAAACTTTGAAAATTATTTCACTCTTTAGAATATTTCCACTTCATTTCAAATGTGAACTGATATGTCTAAAGAAGCCACTATGTGTAACATTTAATGGCATGTATTAAATTATTTTGGTGAGAAATCCTTATAATAAATAAACATAACTGGCATTATAGTCATTATGCTTTTTAAGAGGACCATTGGCCCTTACTGGACTGGACTTAAATCTTTTCAGGCAGGCTAAGATAATGGGGTTGGGTGAGCACCTGAGGGTCACCTCAGAAAACTTGGGTCGACCCTGAAGGAGGAAATCCAGGTAAAAATTCTGCAAAGTGGAGACATAAGAAAAGCAAGCATTGTAGTCAAATAATAAATATGTTCTTCAATATCGTCTTCAATAATAAGAGAGAATTGGAAGAAATAAAGAGAAATAGGAGGGTTAAAAGAGCAAAGAAGGGGGACAGTGGAAGAATGAAAAAAGAAAACATGGCCTCTATGGAGTTAAGTGCATACCAGTGAGTAGAGTTTTGAATAACTATGCTATCAGGAAAGGCAAGGCTTTGAAAACGGAACTGTTCCTTGGCAATGAGTCTGTAATGAGCTTACCTGGCAAAGAACATTTCATATGCCATGAGTTGTTGCTGGGGGAAATAAGTACATTCCGTGTGACTCCAGAAGCTTACCACTGATTCCCTCCAGACATCACCCCAGGCACTGCTGAGTAGCCATGAGTATGATTATAAGCTGAGTTCTAGTGGATCATCAAATCTGGGGTGTTGTTGGGGTCATTGACCGACAGTGTGACAGATGTAGGTTTATTCATCATAAAATAATATGACTACCATCACCTCTACCAGGTCCTATTTATTAGCTAGTTACTAAATTCTGGGAACTATACTATGACCTTAAAATACATTATCTGATTTAATTCTAACCATAAACTCTATAAGGTAGATATGATATTATTAATTTGAGGAAGAGAAAATGGAGGCTTATAAATTAAGTGACTTGATGAAGTTGTCAGAGTTTCAATTGGAACATGTCTTTTTGATTCCAAAGTCTGTGCATTTAACCAATATATTATATTACCTTTCAATAAAAACACCAATATTGGCATAGGTTAATTTTTCAAGCATAAATAGGTGTGTTTTTTTTTGTGTGTGTGATTTCTGAGCTTGACCTTTATTATTTTCCTTCTTCCTGAATAACCTTTAAAAACATTTCTGTCTCTTGTCTTTTTTTAAAATTAAATTTATTGGGATGACATTGGATAATAAAATTTTACAGATTTCAAGTGTGCAATTCTATAATACATCATCTGTATATTGTAGTGTGTAGCCACCTCCCAAAGTCAAGTCACCTTCAGTCACCATACATTTGACCCCTTCTAACCTTCACTAACCCATTTATTGCTTTAAGTTTATTATCACACATATGAGTGAAATCATATGATTCTTAACTTTTTGTGTCTGACATTTTGCTTAGCATGATATTCTCAAGATCCATCCATTTTGTCATAATTGGTAGTATTTCAGCTTTTCTTTTTTTGTTTGTTTATTTTTTTAAACTTTTTATTTTTTTTAAATCAATCTTTATTTTTCAGATTACAGGTGTTCCTCTTTTTGTTTTCCCCCTATAGCTCCCCTCCACCTGATTCCCCACCCCACCCTACCCCATGCCCTTACCCCCTGCCACTGTCTTCATCCATAGGAGTAAGATTTTTGTCCAATCTCTTCCCAAACCACTCACACCCGCTTCCCCCTGAGAATTGTCAGTCCCCTACCTTTCTATGTCCCTGATTCTATTATATTCACCAGTCCATTCTGTTCTTCAGATTTTTTATTTACTTGATTTTTAGATTCACTTGTTGGAAGATATGTATTTGATGTCATTTTGTTGTTCATAGTTTTTATCTTTACCTTTTTCTTTTTCCTCTTCTTAAAGAATACCCTTCAGCATTTCATGTAATCCTGGTTTGGTGGCGATGAACTCCTTTAGCTTTTTCTTGTCTGTGAAGCTCTTTATCTGACCTTCAACTCTGAATGATAGCTTTGCTGGGTAGAGTAATCTTGGTTGTAGGTTCTTGCTGTTCATTACTTTGAATATTTCTTGCCACTCCCTTCTGGCCTGCATAGTTTCTGCTGAGAAATCAGCTGACAGTCGTACTCCCTTGTAGGTAACTAACCGTTTTTCTCTTGCTGCTTTCAAGATTCTCTCTTTGTCTTTTGCCCTTGGCATTTTAATTATGATGTGTCTTGGTGTGGTCCTCTTTGGATTCCTTTTGTTTGGGGTTCTGTGCACTTCTTGGACTTGTAAGTCTATTTCTTTCACCAGGTAGGAAAAGTTTTCTGTCATTATTTCTTCTAATAGGTTTTCAGTATTTTGCTCTCTCTCTTCTTCTGGCACCCCAAAAATTCGGATGTTGGTAAGCTTGAAGTTGTCCCAGAGGCTCCTTACACTATCTTCATATTTTTGGATTCTTTTTTCTTTTTGTTTTTCTGGTTGGGTGTTTTTTGTTTCCTCATATTTCAGATCTTTGGTTTGATTCTTGGGGTACGTTGATCTACAGTTGAGTTTCTGTATATTCTTTATTTTAGACAGTGTATACTTCATTTCTGACTGGTCCTTTTCCATTTTTTTGGCATTCTCATTAAGGTCCTTGAAGGTCTCACTAAGCTCCTCAGAAGTGTCATCAAGTTTCTCGGTGGTTTTTAGAAGATTCTTGAGTAACCTTATAAATGTGGTTCTGAACTCTATGTCGTCCAGTAGTTTGCTTTCCTCCGTTTCTTTCATTCGTGACATATTTCTTTGTTTCTGCATTTTGGCTGCTTCCCTGTGTTGATGGAGTGGCTTTGTGTGGTAGGTGACCTATAGGGGGCAGTAGCTCAGCCTCCCCAATCACCTGATGTGGACGCTCTTGGTATACCCCTTTGTGGGCTGAGTGCAAAGTCTTGGTGTAGTTAAGCCTTAATTGCTGTTGGTACGCTGGGAGCAATTGACCTCCAGGCCAATCGGCTGTGAGGACTCGCTGTGTCTATAAGAACTGCTGTGCTGGAGACACGCTTATGGTGCAGGACTTGTTTCAGTGGGGCTTTGGTGCTCGCTGAGTCTGCCTCTTGAATGTGTCACTTATGGATGTGAGGAGTTGAAATCTGGTTTCTCACACTGACCACTAGGTATACTGGCTGCTGGATCTCCAATGGGGTGCAGGTCAGCTATTGTCTAAGTCCACCCAGTAGGAGCTACAGCGAGAGCTACAGTTTTCTCCTCTTTGCTTGGGGTTTGGAGGTTTTGGAGCTGTCTGATCCGGGCTGCAAGTTTGTTAGGTTAAGCTGCGATAGGGCAGGCCTTTCTTATGCTAAAACTGCTGCTTGGAGCTTGGGTGGGTTTGTAGGTTGTGTGGGGCGGGGTCTCAGGGCATCACTAGGCTAGGGCGTGGCAAATAGCAATGGCTGCTAGTTAGCCGGCTCTGTGTCTCCGACTGCGTCCTGTGCCCCAGCGCAGTAGACAATTATACTTGCGCGCAGCTCTGCAAGCAGGCCCCCCTCACTTTCCGACCCAGAGGCAGATAATCCAGCTTATCCCCGTAGGAGTTTGGGTCCCTGCGTCTCCCCAGAAATTGTATTTCAGAGTAATCGGGGGCTTGTCTCCTCTTTGGGTTGAAAAAAGCAACGCCTGCCACCAGCCCAGATCCCGAGCCTCCGTACCTCAGCTTTTCAGCGCTTGTGCACGTCTCAATGCTCTTTTCTCTTTCCTTCTAGTTGTAGAACTTCCACTCAGCCAGCTTTCCTGTGGTTCTGGGTGATAGACGTTTTGTCTTTTAGTTGCAGTTTTGAAATTGTTGTGCGAGGCAGCAGTTTAGGTGTTTACCTACGCCATCATCTTGGATTCCTTCCCCTCAGCTTTTCTTTTAGTATTCCATTGTATATATGTACCACATCTTTATCTAATTATCTATTGAGGGACAATATGGTTTCCATGTTTGCCACTGTGAATAATACTGCAATAAACATAAGGGTGCATATATTTTTATGAATAACTGTTTCAAAATTTTCAGGTACATACCCAGAAGAAGGCTTTCTGGGTCATATGTTAACTCTATTTTTAATTTTTTGAGGAATCTCCATACTGTTTTCCATAGTGGGATTTTGTTGGGGATTGCATTAAAACTTGCTTTAGATAATATGGTCATTTTAACTATGTTGATTCTTCTAATTCATGAACACAAAATATCTTTTCATTTATTTGTGTCTTCCTCCATCTCTCTTAATAATGTCCTGCCAACCAACTGCCTCTCTGAGAAGGCAGTAGCTGGGTGTCAAGAAGCCTTGACTATAGTGAGGGCTGAGCAGGAGAACCCTAACAGTCCAGGGGCCCTAACTGCAGCATGCATCCCTCTTGGTTCCATCATTCCATTAAGCCCCATGCCCAGAGCTAATGTAAATGGTATTGTGTTTTTAATTTCAAATTCCACTTATTTATTGCTGGTGTATAGAAAAGTGATTGACTTTTTGTATATTAATCTTGTATCCTGTAACTTTTTTATAACCGCCTATCAATAAATCATTAGACACACATTTCCTTTACTGGTGCTCACTTAAACATGAAGAGCCCCAGTTGACTGTCCATCTCTCAAGGACAGTGCATGAGTATGATCTCAGATCTCTGACATTTATGGCCTGTAACAGTTGTTGGTTTGACAACAAGCTAAGGCAATAGTTTCTCAAACTGTACTCACCAGAATCCTAGAGCTTCATGCCACTGCATATCCCCAAAGACCACTTAAGGTGAAATTGAGTGTGTGGGGCTCAGAACCTTATAGAGAATTTTAGCCAGAGCAACTCAGTTTTTCTTTATACTTTTCCTGTTGAGATTATTTTAGATTTACAGAAAGTTTCAAAAACAGTACAATGTCCTTTACCCATTGTTAATATATTACGGTGCTACGGTACATTATCGAAATGAAAAAAATTAACTAAATTACTCTTAATGAGATACTATTAACTAAGTTAAAGACTTTACATGGCTTACACTGGTTTTTCCATGAATGTACTTTTTTGAGCAGCTCAATTGGGCTTAACTAAGATTTTATCTAGACAAAGCGTCTGCCAGCTGCTTCTCTCCCCAGGATTTCCCTTACTTCAACTTTAGAAAAACTCTCAATTGCTACTACTTGGCAACGGAGGAAAAGCAGAATTAGCAGTTTCTCCTCTCATCATCTCATAGTGCTTATGCATCTATTATTTATTGAATCCTCCATGTCCTCATGAGGCCAGGGGAAATGAAGCTGATATTTTTAATTTTTGTTTTACCGATGGAGAAACTGAGGCACAGAGAGGTTGAGTAACTTTTAAGTAAGAGTCAAATTAAAGCGAATCTCCAGATGGTTGACATTTTTGTTCTTTCCACAAGGCCTTCAGCAAGCAAAACATACCTGAGAGAGAAAAGCTGATCAACCTCCGACTTCCTTGCTCCTGGACAGTTTCATAAGAGCCAATGCTTTTAAAAATCTGTAAGAAGAAAAACAGGAGACAAGCATTGTCATAGATATATCCCAAAACAAACATGTCTTATTAAGTTATTTCTCTATACTCCATGAAGGCAGCAGCATTGTGACTTTATTAGGCTATTATTGATTAAAACAAGCTTCTAGCAGCCTACTATCTTTTCCCAGTAATAGAGTGGGAAGTGCCAGTGGGGATGAGGTGTACTTTTCAGAGAAATGGAAATTCAAACAACATTATTGTAATATTAGAGCCCCTTTGTAACTACTTATGAAAACAATGCCTTTTTACATTCAAATTTGCAAAAGAAAGTGTTTATTAAGCAGACCCTAAGGGACTAGAATGATAGTCAACAAATGTTTACTGTTGTAATTATAACATGTTCTGATTTAGCAAAGTATAGTTTAAACTGCTGTATCTCCATTTCTTCTGATCTGTCTTATTATTTAGAAATTTCCAGGAAACTCTGTTTATTAGGGAGAAACCTGTGCGTGGCATTAAGAAGCAACTCTCAAGTCTCCTTTATTTAATTTCCTTCCTGAGAAATTTCAGA
The DNA here is from genome assembly GCA_026230045.1 of Corynorhinus townsendii. Taxonomy (NCBI): domain Eukaryota; kingdom Metazoa; phylum Chordata; class Mammalia; order Chiroptera; family Vespertilionidae; genus Corynorhinus; species Corynorhinus townsendii. The sequence continues at coordinate 138,662,976 of JAPDVU010000004.1, forward strand.
ACACAATTTTTTACATGGGTAGTCTAAAGCAATTTGCAAACCAAGTTGTGAAAATGCCTTCTTTTCTTATCACTGCTCAATATATACCTGTTAAAGGGTTAATAAAAACAGCTAGAGTCTTGGCTTTCATTCTCTTTTAGGTACATTTTACTCAGAAATGATTCTGAGTATTTATTCAAAGGCAGAGTTATGTTTGTATACATTGTATATTTGCAAAAAATAATTTAAAAAATCTGAGTATTAGGAGATAATCTGCACTTAAGAAAAATGGAAAACAGGATAACTTGTGGCTCAAAAGTCTCTTTGTTTATAGCAGGGGTGGAGAACATCAAGCCCGTGTCTTATATAAGGTCCATGAAATCATTTGGTCTGACCCTGCCAAGGCCTTAAGGGTGAGTTGATTAAATATTTGACTGAATATAACAAGCTAATTTTTAAGTTGATAATTTTGTATGGCCCTTGGCAGAAAAAAGGTTTCCTACCCCTGGTTTATAGGTTGTGTGGGCTTGTTCTCTCTCTTTATCCTGCCTCTAATTACCCTTGATGCTGTAAGAGTTGTGATTGGATGTTATCATCAAGCTGCCTTATATAAAATGGGGAGTAATGATGGCATCACTAGAGCTCACTACTTCAACCCAAAAAGAGTACAAAGAGATTATTAGAATACCTCCTGTTGAGCAGGTGCCTCTGATGGGCCTATGCACTTGGCTGCAGCTTGTATGAAAACCTACTCAGTATGTCTCTACTCTTAAGCCTCAGTGAAAGATGCATCTCAGGGATGCTGGCTGCTTAGCAGAGGAAATTAATTATTTTATAGGTCTGTGTCTCTAAGAGTCTCATTTGATAAGGAATCAGAGGAAGACAGGGCCGGGATCAATGAGTTGAAAGGCTGGTTGGTCTCAGGCATTAGCCCTCTTCGCACTGGGAAGCTCTCTCCTTCCTAGTCTGTTCTTCACCCCACCGGCTGACACAGAGCAACAGACATCAACAAACAGGTCAGGACTGCATCCTCAGGATGGACCACTCTTCTAACTCTCAAAGTGTCCAACATGCATAAGCACAATCAGGGCTCAAACTTCTTTAATGTTGTGGACTTTTCTTCTATACCCGGGCCTTCGGCAGGCTGACCACAGTGCTGTATTTGCCTGAGTAGAACAATTGCAATGGATTGTTTCTAACTCTAGTTTAAAAATATAAACATCTAGCTTGCTCCTTCTCAGAATTTAACTTCCCTGAGGACACAACAAATACTATACTTTTAATAGAGCCTTGTAGCATTACAAGCATAAATTGTGTACATTCCAATCTATTTTTTAAAAGTGTGAAATTAAACTGCACATTTAAAAAATATATATTTTTATCGATTTCAGAGAGGGAGGGAGAGAGAGATAGAAGCATCGATAATGAGAGAGAATCATTGATCGGCTTCCTTTTGCATGCCCCACACTGGGGATTGAGCTTGCAACCCCAGCCTGTGCCCTGACCGGGAATCGAACCATGACCCCCTGGTTCATTGGTCAATACTCAACCACTGAGCCATGCCGGCTGGGCTAAACTGCACATTTAATGCTAGGCTAAAATGAGCATAAACATGCAATGATAACGATGGATAGTACATTTGTTCTTTTCTACTTAAAGCGTACATATTGTGGTTCTTCCTATTTAAATATTCTTCTGCTGGCTATTCAGGGTATTTACAAAAAGGTTCTTCATCTTTACTGCATCAAAACAGATCTGGCACCAAAAGATAATGTCTATCTCAGAAGTTATTAAACTCAGAGGTGAGACACATTTAACGTTTCATAAAATTCTACAAACTCATGGCTTTTTGCTAACATTATTTACAAAGTCATCTCAGCACCAGCCTGATGGTATGCGATTGGAGGCAACTGTATCTGTGATAAACATTTTCCAGGAAGTAAAGATGTTCGCCTGGTCTGGAAGGTATTGCATCCTGACTTCTTGTTTAAGATGAATTCTAAAGGCATGTTTGAGGTTAAGAAATATGCTGCATTCCCACATAAATGCTCTACCATTTATTGACTATGAAAATTATTTTATGCAATGCTTTATGGGCATGTGTCATTTAATTATAAGCCTAAGAAGAAATTAAAACATAAGAAAATGTAAATATTTGAAACCAAGAAATTTTAAAATGTGTTCCAAAGACAGTTTTATTATGCACTGCTGTTAAGCATGAGATTATTAGAAATATCTGGCTTTCTACTGAAGCTTGACATTTCTCTTACAAAAAGTGGTATGCATTTTACATGGTTGCTTCAGATCTCATTCTTTTTTATTATTTTGAGATGCATGACGGTCTATCTAACTATTAATAATCTATCAGTGTATCTGTCACACACACACACACCAGCAAATGGAAAAGTGAAGAAGCACAGAGTTAGGTCTGACCAAAGAGGAAGGAATGAGACTTACAGGAGCTGCTGAATTTTTTACCGTGACACTTGGGGTGGTAGCTCTCAGGGCTCCAGTCACTCCATGGTAGTATTTGAAGCAAATCTTAGTTTCACCTGAAAGACAAAAATAAAATGAGATTGAGAAGTAAGGTATAACCCAGGAAGAAATCGCCAGGGCCAGAGAGGACACCATCAGGAACTGCAACCTAGTTCCTCCATAGGACCCTGAGAAAGCAGATACCCAACTAAGAAGGGCTCTCGGTGGCTTACTGGCCTCACATTTAGAATACAGAGGCTAGCAGCAATTTTTAGACAGGGCCTCTCACACAAACTACAGTTCAGGGAGAAGCCTGCACTAAGCTGCCTGCCTCCTGTACTGAACAGCCTTCCTGAACTGTGTTCCTGCCATCCGAACCAGCCCCTATAAAGCAGTTCCTGGAATACTATTTCAACCAATAGGACCGGAGGCTTTTCCCAGCCAGTCAGAGCTGCACAGCTATATCCCCCAATCAGCTCATTCACTGACCAATCAGAGCAGTGCCTTTTGGAGCAATCAAACTGAGAATTCAGAGTCCTTACTTGCATAAGGAGGAAACAATCAGGGACCAGGGAGGAGGACTTGTGTTTACATGTCAGCTCCCCTCTTGCTCTGAGAGGACACTTTCTCTTCCCACCAAAGACTGAAGACTGTGCTTCCTCCGCTGAAACACCAAAGATGTCTCCCTGGAGCACAGTGGAGTAGACTGTGCAGGGCAGAGCAGACGGGCAGAAGTGGAGCACAGAAAATCAACGAGGAGCAGAGCACTGCTGTCCTGTTGGAGAAAAGCCTGGATTCAGGACGCTCTCACCTCAGGGCTTCCGAACAGCAGTGCTTTTTTCACAGCCATGCTATATCATAATTGAGCTGCCAGCCATGCTGTATTCACAGCTGTGCTGTGTCACGATTGAGCTGTTTGCATTGAATAAATTTTCCTTCTTCAATGCACCTCAAATTGTAGATTCCTGTTGGTGGTGAATATACGCCAATGACTTTGGTGGACACTCGCATAAGCCAGGCAGGTCCCAGTTGACCATGATAGTCAACTCACAGATAGATCTGACTTCTTTCTAAAAATGTGCCATATAAAATTACTTTGGCCTTAGCATTTTTTTTTTAACCCAGGTAAAATCTGTCATTTAGATTTCTCTATTAGAGGTTATTCCAAGAGGTTATTTCCTTTAAACCCTTAGTTCTAAGGTTTTAGATAGTTTGATGCCTACCACCAGTCTGTTTCTTATGTAATTTCCTGTAATATAATTCATTGTGATTAAAAGCTTAGAAATTTGGAGGAAGACTTTGAGAAGTTATATAAACACATAGGTGGGAGGCATATTTTCTAAACGGTGGCACACATCAATGATAAGCTCTCCGTATCACAATTTTTTTCTCTTTCAAAGTTCTAGAATATGAGTAGCAATGATATGGCCTTGGGGAATTATACTGCCTGGGTTTGAACTTTAGCTCCATTATTGAAAATCTGTGAGACAATGAGCAAGTCAACTCTCTGTACACCCTATTCTTTATGTGTAAATGGACCAACTATAATATGTACTTCATAAGATTTTGGATGATAAAATAAAAGTGCTTAGAGTTCAGTTAAGTGCTCAGTAAATGTTAGTGATGATGATGATGATGAAGATGACTACATGATTATGTTATGACTCCATTACTTTCTGATATTTTTTCCTGTAGAGGAAAATATCTGTGGCCAAGCTGAGTTTAGTTCATTTGAAGGTGACCTGCTTTCCCCAATTAATTGTTGTGGGATTTTTCTCTTTAAATTTGAAAATTTTGCCAGGCTACGTCTTAATCCCTTACATAATTTTTTTATTGAATTTATTGGGGTCACATTGGTTAATAAAATTATATAGGTTTCAAATATACAATTCTATAATACATCCTCTATATATTGTATTGTGTGTTCATGACCCGAAGTTAGTGTCCTTCCATCACCATTTATCCCCCCTTTACCTTCTTCTATCTACCCCATCTCTCCCTCTGGTAATCAGCATGCTCTTATCTATTTCTACGAGTTTCTATTTTTGCTTAATCACTTCAGCTATTTCACTCAGTTCCCCCAAACTTCTCCCCACTGACATGGCAGTCTGTTTTTTGTTGTCTGTCAGTCTGTTCCTATTTTGTTTGTTTGTTTATTTTGTTCATTAGATTCCATATATAAGTGAAGTCGTATGGTATTTACCTTTCACTGGCTTATTTCACTTAGCATAATATCCTATGCAGTTGCAAAAGGTAAAATTTCCTTCCTTTTTATGGCAGAGCAGTATTCTCTTGTGTATATGTACTAAAACTTTTTTTTTTTTTTAAATTCACTCATCTAATAATAGACACTTGGGCTGCTTCTAAATCTTGGCTATTGTAAATAGCACAGCAATTAATATATGGGTGTATATAGTTGTTTTTTTTGCATATAGTTTTTGAATCAGAGTTTCTGGTTTCTTCCAATATATTACTATAAATAGAATCACTGGGTCAAAAGGTAGTTAAATTTTAAATATTTTGAGAAATAGTCATACTGTTTTTCACAGTGACCGCAATAATCTGCATTCTCATTAACAATGAAAAAGAGTTTCCTTTTCTCCACATCCTCACAAACACTTGTTGACTTATTGATGACAGCCATGCTGACAGGTGTGAGGTAATATTTCAATGTGGTTTCAATTTGCATTTCCCTGATTATTAATGATGTTGAACATTTTTCCAAATGTCTACTGGTAATCTTCCAAGAAGTGTCTAGTCAGGTCCTTTGCCCATTTTTTTTAAATAAATCTTTATTCAGATTATTACAATTGTTTCTCCTTTTTCTCCCCATAGCTCCCCTCCACCCGGTTCCCACCCCACCTTCTGCCCTTATCTCCCCCCCCCGCCACTGTCCTCATCCATAGGTGTACGATTTTTGTCCAGTCTCTTCTTGCAACCCCCCCTATACCCCTTTCCCCCTGAGAATTATCAGTCCACTCCCTTTCTATGCCTCTGATTCTATTATATTCATCAGTTTATTCTGTTCCTCAGGTTTTTAATTCACTTGATTTTTAGGTTCACTTGTTGATAGATATGTATTTGTTGTTCATCATTTTTATCTTTACTTTTTTCTTCTTCCTCTTCTTAAAGAATACCTTTCAGCATTTCATATAATACTGGTTTGGTGGTGATGAACTCCTTTAGCTTTTTCTTATCTGTGAAGCTCTTTATCTGCACTTCAATTCTGAATGATAGCTTTGCTGGGTAGAATAATCTTGATTGTAGGTTCTTGCTATTCATCACTTTGAATATTTCTTGCCACTCCCGTCTGGCCTGCATAGTTTCTGTTGAGAAATCAGCTGACAGTCTTATGGGTGCTCCCTTGTAGGTAACTAACTGTTTTTCTCTTGCTGCTTTTAATATTCTGTCTTTGTCTTTTGCTCTTGGCATTTTAATTATGATGTGTCTTGGTGTGGTCCTCTTTGGATTCCTTTTGTTTGGGATTCTCTGCACTTCCTCGATTTGTAAGTCTATTTCTTTCACCAGGTGGGGGAAGTTTGCAGTCATTATTTCTTCAAATAGGTGTTCAGTATCTTGCTCTCTCTCTTCTTCTGGCACCCCCATAATTCGGATGTTGGTACGCTTGAAGTTGTCCCAGAGGCTTCTTATACTATCTTCAACTTTCTGGATATTTTTTCTTTTTGCTTTTTTGGTTGAGTGTTTTTTGCTTCTTTGTATTTCAAATCTTTGACTTGATTCTTGCGTTCCTCTAGTCTGCTGCTGGGTCTCTCTATAATATTTTTTATTTCAGTCAGTGTATGTTTAATTTCTAGTTGGTCCTTTTTCATTTACTCGAGGGTCTCGTTATATTTATCGGCCTTTTCTAGGATATTCTTGAAAAGCCTTATAACCATGGTTTTGAATTCTATATCCAGTCTTTTGTTTTCCTCCATTTCTTTCATTTGCGATCTGTTTCTTTGTCGCCACATTTTCACTGCTTCCCTGAGTTGGTAGGGTAGCTTTGTGTGCTAGGTTTCCTATATGGCCCAGTGGGTCGGCTTCCTCAGTTAACCTGAGGTGGACACTCTTGGTGCACTCCTTTGTGGACTGTGTGTACAGCCTTGTTGTAGTTAAATCTTGATTGTTGTTGGTATCACTGGGAGGAATTGACCTCCAGGCCAGTTGGCTGTGAGGATCAGCTGTGTCTATGCTGGGAGAAGTTCGGTGCTGGAGACAGCCTTATAGGATTAGACTTGCCAAATTGCAAAAGCCTCTGTGCTCAGCTTGGATGGGGTGGAGTCTCAGGGCGGAGCAGACAGTCTTGGCTTCCCATCAGCCCTGCCCTTGTGTGTGCGTGAGTGCTCTGCCTTCCCAGGCTCCCGAGCCTCTGCCCGAGAGTCCAGATTCCCCCCGCAAGAGAGTGGGACCCCAGGGGCTTGCCTGGAACTGGGGTTCAGTGCAGTCAGAACTGGGGCTCAGTGCAGTCAGGAGCTTCCGACTGCGTTCTGCTAGGGAAAGCCTGTGGCAACCTCCACAGCCTTTGCTCACACCTCCAGACCCCTGCCCACCGGGGCTTCCCCAGGTCTCCCCTGGTTCTCAGAGTCTCTGAGTGCCTTTCTCTCTACCTGACAGTCCAGACTCCCCCTGTATGAGCCTGGGTCCACGGGGTTACACCTGGAACTGGGGTTCAGTGCAGTCGGGGGCTTCCTTCCCCCTCCCACCAGAGAAAGTCAGCCAGTCTCTCAGTCGCCCTTCCTCTCTGTGCACACAAAGACCCTTTGCCATACCTCAACCCTTATCTCTGTGAGCTTTTCTCTTTCCTTCTAATTGTAGAATTTCCACTCAGCCAGCTTTCCTATGGTTCTGGATGGTGTCTGTTCTGTCTTTTAGTTGTAGTTTTGAAATTGTTGTGCGAGGCATCAATTTAGGTGCTTACCTATGCCGCCATCTTGTTTTTTTTTCTCCCTTTGCCCATTTTTAATTGGATACTTTTTTTTGGTGTTGAGTTGTATAAATTCTTTATAAATTTTGGCTATTAATTCCTTATCAAATGTATCATTGGTGAATATGTCTTTTCATTTTGTTGATGGTTTCCTTTGCTGTGCAAAAATGTTTTAGTCTGATGTAATCCCACTTGTTCTAATCAGTCTATTCAAATTTTCTGATTCTTCCTGATTCGGTTTTGGAAGATGGTATGTTTCTAGGAATTTATTCATTTTATCCAGGTTGTCCAATTTTTTGGCATATAGTAGTTTGTAATATTTTCATAGAATCCTTTGTATTTCTGTGGTGTCAGTTGCAACTTCATCTTTTTCATTTCTGATTTTATTTATTTGAACCCATCCTTTTTTATGAGTTTGGTTAAAGGCTTGTCAATCTTGTTTACCTTTTCAAAGAATAAGCTCTTGGCTTCATTAATCTTTTGTATTGTTTTGTTAGTCTCTATGCCATTTATTTTCACTCTAATCTTTATTATTTCCATCCTTTTACTTACTCGAGGCTTTGTTTGTTTTATTTTCCTAGTTATCTTAAGTATTAAGGTTAGATTGTTTGAGATTTTCTTTGCTTCTTGTGCAGAAAGAACCAAATTATCTGTTCAGTAACATTATTTAGAAAGACCAATGAACTGAAATCTACTAATATTTCATTTATAAAACAGATGTGAGACAAACATAAACCACATCCTCAAAAACAATATTAACTTAAGGAAAAGCAATTTTAATCAAGAAGCCATAATCACTATGAGCCAGTCTCAATAATTATCTAGAAGGTGTAATAAAAAGTAAAATATCTTAAAAAATTAAGAAGAAATGTAATACTATGATATAATTTAAATTTTGAGTCTGAAGATTATTTAGCTTTAGTAAAAGGAAATAGCAAGTGCAATACTTTCAAAGCAACAACCAACATTAATGATACAAAACCTTAGGTCTTCCCAGTCTATCCTACATGACAATCTATTTATTTGTATTTTTTTTTTTAAAAATATGAATTAAAGTGAATTGTTAAAAATAAGCAGCTTAAAGAAATGCTGTGTTCATTGGCAAGGCATCAATATTGAAGACTGTGCTGTATATATACAGATTTAACACTGGAAAAGTTATTTAATTTTAAAACTGATATTATCTGTTGAATTTCATTAAGTAAGAGTTTTAAAGCTCCTCATGTATAAGGCCCTGGCTTTGGACCAACACCAAAATGAAGATGTCACCTTTTATATGCACTTGTCCTGATGCTTTTAATTTCAGCAGCTTGCATCCAATAATTCATTCAAAACAAAATTATATAAGTTTAAAAGCCATATCAAGTTGCACGCAAAAACAACATTTTGCTATACTAGAAACAGTCCATAAAAACATGATGTTTTTACTTGATACTAAATGATATTTTTGTAGTAGAAGTCTCATTAAAGTAATACATGACTTTAACAGGAAAATTAACTTTACCATATTACACAATATTATAGTGATTTCTTAAAATTTTGTAATTTGGCAAAGATGGCATCTTACGTGAATTGGAACTTCTAGAAGTGGTTTAGATTGCTATATTATGGACTGACTATATTAACTTTGTAATTTTAAAATAACTGAAAAAATAAAGTCATACATTTGGAATACGTAGGGAAGATGTTCACATCCTTAAGCATTTTACATTTGCCTCACTTAGAAAAACTGCCTTGCGATAAAGTCATGTTTTTCTAATAACTAAATTATGATTTGAATAAAAAAGGTTAATTGCAACCTTTTTGAAGTAGTCATGATGATTGAAAACTCTTTTTACATGAAAAACATGTATTATTTGAATCATTTCCTATTTAGAACAGCAGCATAAATCCTATACTAATGCTTTCAAATACAGAATCCAGCAAAAGTGGGAGACTATTAAAATGAAGCATTATGTGAAATGACCCTAGAATTTTATTTATTTTATTTTAGGGTAAATTATTTTATTTTATCTATTTCATGACTTCCATAGCCAGTGTGGGCCTGAACACCAAAGCATTGAGGGTTCATTTCCTGGTCAAGGGCATGTACCTGGGTTGCAGGTTTGATCCCCAGCCCCAATGAGTCTCCTTCACAGTGATGAGAAATGCCTCTCTCTCTCTCTCTCCCCCCCTTATCTCTAGAATTTTAATTTATAGGAAATACTTATTTTAGGTGCTAGAGGGCCAATCCCAAACTCAAAAACAACCTCCTAAATGTATTTTGTTTCCTATTTCAGTGCTGGTTATTCTCACCCTCTAGACTTTCACTCTCGTGACCCACACGTTGAGAACCACTAGCAGGGTTGCCTAAGACCATCGGAAAACACAGATATTTACATTACAATTCATAACAGTAGCAAAATTACAGTTATGAAGTAGCAACGAAAATAATTTTATGGTTGGGGGGTCACCACAACATGAGGAACTGTATTAAAGTGTCGTGGCATTAGAAAGGTTGAGAACCACTGCTCTAGAGAGTGTTTCTGATTTCTAGGATCATTGCACGTGGAGTATTTGCTAAAAGGCAATTAAAGTTTTCCTCTTCCTGCTAGGATAGAGTAATTGTAGCAGATTAATGCTTCTGCTTCTTACTAGATAAGATGATTTTAAAATAAAATGTTTAAGGCACTGCAGAGCCTTGGAAGCAGCAGGGATTACAAATTCTAGACAGAGAAGACTGGTAGGATGAGCTGATAAGCTACAGCCCCCTTAACTTTGTGGCAGGGGATCATTCCTGATATATGGTCCCCAGCCATTCCTGTGACCTTATTTAACAGGGCTGATGTGTTACCAGCCTGGGAGCACCACTTAAACAGAAGTAGCTGTAGCTGTTTAGGAAGAGAGTCTGCAGATACTGTAAAACCTGGGAACTACTGACACATAGTGAGAGTGCATGCTTTTGGTCATCGGGCAGGGTCTCCCTTTCCACAACATGTTGAGCATGCCACTTGGCGGAACTGGAAACTTCACTTTGGGTCTCTCAAACACATCTTTTTCCTGGTAGACTTAGAGATGAATCTATCCCAGATGATCAAGGATTATCTGGAGGAAAGTGTGCAGAGCAGTAGAAGGAACAGAAGACCCTCCTGCACATCAAATTCTGTCTCTGGCTTATGTGAGAGGTGTTCATGTGGGTTCTTTATTTCAAGCAAAAGGAGCATACTTGATGAGTAAACAGCCCTAATCCAACACCAACATCCCAATGCTAGCTATTCCCTTACTCTACACTTCCTTTAGGTGGCAGGTTCACCGCCTTAGGAAATTCTTCATGCATCTGGTTAGCTCCGCGCCCACTGCCAGCTTGGAGCCTCCTATAAGCTTCGCCTTCTCCTCCTACATTTAGTAAAAAGGGTCTCAGGACACCTTTCCTGATTCCCAGCCTCCTTCCCATCTGTGGGTGGCAGCAGCTTGCTAATGACTTTTTCCCCCCCATTTTTTAAATTCTTATTCTGCACTCAGTGGCAGGACCCGCCTACAGAAGGCGCTGCAGGGCTGCACGGCCAAACTGCACCAGAGGTCCATCCTGGAGCTGGGCTAGAGGCGGGGGTGGGGGTGGGGAGGCTACCCAGTGTCCGGTCCAGGAAGGGGATGGATCTTTGAAGAGTCCAACTCTTGTGTGCTTTGTGTGCCTGTAAGGTCAGTGGATCACTCTGTGTCAAGCACTAAGAGCTTCCATTCACCTGGTTCTGATGTGTGAATGTTCTTATTTTATTTTATTTTTTCCCTTTATTTTCTAAGCCCTATACTACATTGTTACTATTTCTGTTTAAATAGTCAATTATCTTTTAAAACGATAATTTTAAAGAGACTTAAATAATTTAAAAATATCTTACATTTCACCCATGTAGTTATTCTTTCTGCAGTTCTTTATTCTTTCTATCAATTCAGATTTTACCTGGTATAATTTTCCTTCGAACTGAAGGACTTTCTTGAACATTTTTTTTTGTAGAATTATCTGTGAATGATAAATTATTCAGACTTTTATGTCTAAAATATATTTTATCCAATTTTTTTAATGATATTTTTGCTGGTTATAGAGGTCCAAGTAAATAGTTTTTTCTTTTTTTTAAAATAAATCTTTATTGTTCAGATTATTACAGATGTTCCTCTTTTTTTTCTCCCCATAACTCCCCTCCACCTGATTCCCCACCCCACCCCATGCCCTTACTCCCCGCCACTGTCTTCATCCATAGGAGTAAGATTTTTGTCCAATCTCTTCCCGCACCCCTCACACCTGCTTCCCCTGAGAGTCGTCAGTCCACTCCCTTTCTATGTCCCTGATTCTATTATATTCACCAGTCCATTCTGTTCTTCAGATTTTTATTCACTTGATTTTTAGATTCACTTGTTGGTAGGTATGTATTTGATGTCATTTTGTTGTTCATAATTTTTATCTTTACCTTTTTCTTCTTCTTTCTCTTCTTAAAGAATACCCTTCAGCATTTCATGTAATCCTGGTTTGGTGGCGATGAACTCCTTTAGCTTTTTCTTGTCTGTGAAGCTCTTTATCTGACCTTCAACTCTGAATGATAGCTTTGCTGGGTAGAGTAATCTTGGTTGTAGGTTCTTGCTGTTCATCACTTTGAATATTTCTTGCCACTCCCTTCTGGCCTGCATAGTTTCTGCTGAGAAATCAGCTGACAGTCGTATGGGTACTCCCTTGTAGGTAACTAACCGTTTTTCTCTTGCTGCTTTCAAGATTCTCTCTTTGTCTTTTGCCCTTGGCATTTTAATTATGATGTGTCTTGGTGCGGTCCTCTTTGGATTGCTTTTATTTGGGGTTCTGTGTGCTTCCTGGACTTGTAAGTCTATTTCTTTCACCAGGTAGGGAAAGTTTTCTGCCATTATTTCTTCTAATAGGTTTTCAGTATTTTGCTCTCTCTCTTCTTCTGGCACCCCAAAAATTCGGATGTTGGTTCGCTTGAAGTTGTCCCAGAGGCTCCTTACACTATCTTCATATTTTTGGATTCTTTTTTCTTTTTGTTTTTCTGGTTGGGTGTTTTTTGTTTCCTCATATTTCAGATCTTTGGTTTGATTCTTGGGGTATGTTGATCTACAGTTGAGTTTCTGTATATTCTTTATTTTACACAGTGTATGCTTCATTTCTGACTGGTCCTTTTCCATTTTTTTGGCATTCTCATTAAGGTCCTTGAAGGTCTCACTAAGCTCCTCAGAAGTGTCATCAAGTTTCTCGGCGGTTTTTAGAAGATTCTTGAGTAACCTTATAAATGTGGTTCTGAACTCTATGTCATCCAGTAGTTTGCTTTCCTCCGTTTCTTTCATTCTTGACATGTTTGTTTCCACATTTTGGCTGCTTCCCTGTGTTGACGGAGTGGCTTTGTGTGGTAGGTGACCTATAGGGGGCAGTAGCTCAGCCTCCCCAATCACCTGATGTGGACGCTCTTGGTATACCCCTTTGTGGGCTGAGTGCAAAGTCCTGGTGTAGTTAAGCCTTAATTGCTGTTGGTACTCCGGGAGGAAATGACCTCCGGGCCAATTGGCTGTGAGGACTCGCTGTGTCTATAAGAACTGCTGTGCTGGAGACACGCTTATGGTGCAGGACTTGTTTCAGTGGGGCTTTGGTGCTCGCTGAGTCTGCCTCTTGAATGTGTCACTTATGGATGTGAGGAGTTGAAATCTGGTTTCTCACACTGACCACTAGGTATACTGGCTTCTGGATCTCCAATGGGGTGCCGGTCAGCTATTGTCTGAGTCCACCCAGTAGGAGCTACAGCGAGAGCTACAGTTTTCTCCTCTTTGTTTGGGGTTTGGAGATTTTGGAGCTGTCTGATCCGGGCTGCAAGTTTGTTAGGTTAAGCTGCGGGGCAGTCCATTCATATGCAAAAGCTGCTGCTTGGAGCTTGGGTGGGTTTGTAGGTTGTGTGGGGTGGGGTCTCAGGGCATCACTAGGCTAGGGCGTGGCAAATAGCAATGGCTGCTAGTTAGCCGGTTCTGTGTCTCCGACTGCGTCCCATCCCGTGCCCCAGCGCAGATAAACAATTATTCCTGTGCGCAGCTCTGCAAGCAGGCCCCCCTCACTTTCTGACCCGGTAGCAGACAATCCAGCTTCTCCCCGTAGGAGTTTGGGTCCCCCGCGTCTCCCCAGAAACTGTATTTCAGAGTAATCGGGGGCTTGTCTCCCCTTTGGGTTGTAAAAAGCAACGCCTGCCGCCAGTCCAGATCCCGAGCCTCCATATCTCAGCTTTTCAGCGCTTGTGCACGTCTCAATGCTCTTTTCTCTTTCCTTCTAGTTGTAGAACTTCCACTCAGCCAGCTTTCCCGTGGTTCTGGGTGATAGACGTTTTGTCTTTTAGTTGCAGTTTAAATTGTTGTGCGAGGCAGCAGTTTAGGTGTTTACCTACGCCACCATCTTGGATTCCTCTCGAATGTTCTTTTTTTAAATTGTTTGCCTAAAATGTATTTTTCTCCAATTTGGGAACTGCCTGTAATTAGACTAGTGGTGAGGTCTAATTGTAAATTACTTTGTTTTTTCATGTTCCCTTACTTTTTACCGCCCCCCCCCCCTTTTTAAGGATTGACATAACATACTCTTTCTTCTCTGACAAATACTTCATGTTCTTTATATTGTTATAATAGTTATCTTTTCATTCACTAAAAAGTCAGCCAGGCCTTAACGGTTTAGTTTTTACTAGAAACTCATGTGCTGTTATAGAAAACTCATGCTGAAAAAGAAACCACTTTTTTTCAGGGATAACTATTACTGGAGAGAGAAAGAGATTAAGAGGTTCTAAATATAAGAACAGAAGTCCCAATACAAAGGCTTTGAGTGAATAGGTTCAAATTTCTGGTATTTGTATAAAAAAATAGGAATGTTTTGGATGCTATTCTGTGGTACAGGGTTCAGTATTTATAACTGTATTTCCCCCCAAGCATATGGGAGGCATAATGACATAGTTCCTCCCTTAAAAAATGAGTTTTCTGGCTTGTGTTCTAAGCTCATAGGCCTTTGAACAACCTGGGAGAGGTGGGTGCTCATTCTGGTGAAGCTGAAACAAAGACAATTTTCTCCTTTTTCTTTTCTGTTTTTGTTTGCCTTCTCCCTTAAGTAACACCACTGGTTAGCAATGGGGGTCTAAATACAGACCAGGTTCTGCAAACTATGGCTTTGCTTGGAAAGAGGGAAACAGGGTTTAGATTAGAAGCCGCTGCAATGGACAAGGCGTGTTCTAGATTTCATGGGTGTTAGGGGGTAGCATACAACTCTATCGAAAAACTGGGATACATGAGATACTGATATCTCGATTAATGAGACTTTTCGAGGAGTTTTATATTATTTGGACTCTGAACTCATTCTTTGCTGTCCAAAGTTGGTGTGTATGACTGAGATGACCGGAGACTTGCTGCTCTGTCAGAAACTTCTGAGGGTACATCTCATCTGTCCCAGATGGGTGCATAGGAGGAGTGACAAGTGCCTGGGAAGGCACACATGGTGTGCAGGCAGACTTCCCTGACTTCTGTGGGTCTTTGTCCTTACCACGAAAATTGCAGCTGGGTGTGACCACAGATTTGGCTAAAGGCTCCGTGGGTCAAAATAGAAAAGTGCAAATTGAGGAAGAAATACCCCATCTTCCCACTGCTCTTCTAATATCTACTTCCCAGCAGCAAAGGAAGAGGAATTACTAAAGTGCTTGGTCAGAATCCCAGTGTGGATTGGGCCATGTTTGCTAGACAGCAGAACCCTCTGCTTTAAAAGGTGGTACCTCTTTGCCACCTCCTTATTCCAAGAAGTTAGATAGGTCAGTCAACTCCATTCTCTCTCTATGGCACCCTCTTGCTCTGTGTCGGACCAGGGACCACCTGGCTCCCTCCCTCCACCCGTATTGCTCTGTCTTCCTCCACATGGCTCAGGTGCCATCTGGGGCTGTTGCCCTTGAGCATAAGACTCATGTTTCTTGCATAGGAGGTATGAGCATTAGCTTATTTAATTAATTCATTAATTTAATAAATATTTATAAAGCCCATCCAAGGGAAGATGCTAGCAATAAAAAATATTTTAAAATGTTATACAGTGCTGAAATTATGTATCATTTTTACTTTGATTTTTCCTCAAATTTTCTGTAGGAGATAAGTAATACTTTTAGAATTGTGTACACAAATGGGATTCATGCACACATAACAAATATATAAAATTGAGGAGATTCTGGATGTACTAGTATGTGTTTGAAATCTTGGATAACCTCTGTGTTCTAATTTGACTTTCTCTACAGTTTTTATGGTGCAGCCTGAGCTCCCCACACAGAATTATCTAAATGAGAGGAAGGCTATATGTGAATAATCTCAACTTTCCTTCCTCTGGTCAAGGATTTATTAGCCCTGTGATGTCTGAGAAAATATTGGCAATCACTGTTGGAGGTGATTCCCATCACTGATTCTAACTTCAAAGTTTTATCCAGGATATTACCTGATACCCCATCCTCCAATGGGCCAGAAGTCCACCTTGCACTTATACTTCTAGTGGTGAAAGCCTTTCTGGCCTACTTTTTGGTCTTATCAGGACATCATAGTGGCTAACAGGTCAGACTGCCTAGGCTCAAATCCTGGTTCCACCACTTGTTAATCCCTGTAAATATTGGATCTGCTATATTATCTTTCTGTCCCTCAGACTTCTCATCAACAAAAGGGAAAATAATGTCTTCCACCTATGGTTTTTATGTAGATTAAATGAACAATTTATGTGAGGTACTCCACGTGGTGCCTGGCAAATCAGGAGAGTGCAGATATGCTTAGCTGCAGCTATTAGTATTATCATCTCTCTACTCAGGATGAAGACTTACCCAAATGAGGGGACAGGTCCTGTAACCCATGCACAGATCCCCAGAGACAAGCACAGACTGCCCTCCTGGGATGACCCCAGCCACCTTCATGCCCATCTGCTGTGTCTGTTGTATAATTGGATATTGTGGTAATTAGCTTGCCATGCCCTTCAGACATGGCCTCATCCACTTGGCTGTAAGTCTAGACACAGCTTCATCTTAGTTAGGTCAGTTTCTCTCATCTGACCCACATATTCTCCTGCCAAATTTGGCCTCTCTCTGCCCTCATCTGTCCAAAAAGATATTACTCAGACTGATGTCAGGTGGTTTACTTCTTATGTTTTCTTCTAGGAGTTTTATGGGTTCAGCATCTGTAAAACAATTAACATGATCCATCACATCAAACAAAACCAAGTATAAAAAAATCAATAGATGTAGAAAAAGGACTTGACAAAACTCAACATCCATTTATGATAAAAAGACTATCAACAAAGTGGGTATAGAAGGATCATATCACAACTTGATAAAGGCTACATATGATAAGTTAACATCATACTCAATAATAAAAAGCTGAAAGTTTTTCCTCAAAGATCAGGAAAAGACAAGGATGCACGAGATACTTTCACCACTGTTATTCAACATAGCACTGGAAGTCTTAGTTACAGCAATCAGATAAGAAAAAGAAATATAGGCATCCAAATAGGAAAGGAAGAAGTAAACTGTCACTATTCATAGATAACATGATACTATTATGAAAAACTGTAAAGGATCCAACAAAAGTTAATAGAATTAATTCACGAATTCAGTAAAGTAGCAGAATACAAAATTAATACACAGAAACTTGTCATGCACTAATAATGAAAAATCAGGAGAAATGAAAAAAAATCCCATTCATAAATGCATAAAAAAGGATAAAATAACTAGGCGTAAACTTAACCAAAACTCCACCTGAAACCTATAAGAGACTGAAGAAATAAATTGAAAAGGACACAGTTAAAGGGTAGGATATACTGTGCTCACAGATAGGAAGTATTAATATTATTCAAATGACCATACTACTTAAAGCAATGAACAGGTTCAGTGCAATTTCTATCAAAATACCAATGTCAAACTTTTCAGAACTAGAACAAATAATACTAAAATTTGTATGAAACCACAAAAAAACAACAACAAAAATAACCCCAAAAACAAATAGCTAAAGCAATCTTGAAAAAGAAGAACAAAGTTGGAGATATCATGCTCACTGATCTCAAACTATACTACAAAGCTATAATAATCAAAACAGTATGGTACCAGGAGAAACATAGCAACAGCAGCAACAACAAAATCCAGACACACAGATCAATGGAACAGAATAGAAAGCCCAGAAATAAACCCTTGCTTATATGGTAAACTAATCTACGACAAAGGAGGTAAGAATATACACTGGAGTAATAAGAATGTCTAACAAGTGGTGTTGGGAAAATTGAACAGATACATGCAAAGAAAATGAAACTGAACCACTCTCTTACACCATATACAAAAATAAACTAAGATGGATTAAAAACTTAAATGTAATGCCTGAAAGTATTGTTTCCCTCTTGTTAAGAAAAGGGGTCCTGCAGAGTGGTGAGCACACATTTCTTCCTTCCATCTCTCCATCCCTATCCTGCTCCACTCACACTTCCAGTCATCCAGTCTATAGAGGGCTTCTTGGAAAGGCTGGTGTCATTAACTATTCTCTGCATCCTTATGGGCCTCAAATGATCAAATGTCCCTCTCTGTCCCCACTTCAACATCCCCATAGGCTCTTCCCTCAGGTTGATGAGCATAAGCAAGCAAGCCTGGAAAAATAAATCCAGCTCCATTACCTACTACACAAGCTCTCACATCTCTCAGAGATTAAGCTTTTTCCTCAAATATGATGGTGATGTCACCCATCTCATGGTGCTTTTGTCAGCATAAAATGAAAGGATGTAAGACTGTTGCCAAGAAGTTGAACACAAGTAAGTGCTAAATAAATGAGAACTCCAATTTGATGGCTCCTTTCATGCAGTCTGTCCACATGTTCAAGCCCATCTTGATTCAATTTCTCAAGCTGCCGCCTCAGAGCTGCTCTCACAGACACTCTGCCTGGAGGAGTGCTTTGTACATTTTGCCTCTTCTCTGTCAATGCGGATTTACTAAAACCAGGCTCGGAGCCAAAACCAGGATCATTCTGAGCAAGCTGGAGTGAACTGCTCACTTTGTAGTCTTTCTTATCAGCTTGTTGACTTGTATTTTTACAAACATCACCATAATCCCCATGTGACAACTCTCTGAAGATACATTCTAGACTGTGTATCCTGTTCAGACCAAAAACTGAACAGCTTACACTAGAACTGTATTTATTATCTCTCAAAATTATTTGAAGTGACTGGGCTCAACTTGGCAGCTCCCCCTTACAGTCTCCCATGCTGTTGTGATGGATAGCATCTGGGCTGAACCTCTGCTGTCCCCTGGGTGGGAATGGTTGTGGGCAGCT
This sequence comes from Corynorhinus townsendii, assembly GCA_026230045.1. Taxonomy (NCBI): domain Eukaryota; kingdom Metazoa; phylum Chordata; class Mammalia; order Chiroptera; family Vespertilionidae; genus Corynorhinus; species Corynorhinus townsendii. The sequence goes on from JAPDVU010000004.1 coordinate 138,681,673, forward strand.
GGGCTGGCTGCATACTCTTTCCATGCAGCCTCTCATGTGGCCATTTTGGGCTTCTCACAGCACAGCTGCCTCAGGGCTCTAAGAGTGTGTGTCCAAAGAGGTATGAAGTAGATGCTACCAGTCTGTTAAGGCCTCGCCTTAGAAGCTGGAACAGCATCACTTCAGCATGAAATCAACACAGGATCACAGACCCTAGCCAGGCCCAAGGAGGGGACATGGACTCCACCTCTCAATGAAAAGAATGTCAAGGAATTTGTCGCCACCCTTAATCCTTCACACTAGGTGATCTCTCTTCCCCTCACCCTCCTCAGATTCCATCCTCAACTCTTTGCACCTGCTTTAGTCTACCCCTCCCCTCCTGCCCTCCTGCCCTCCTGCCCTCCTGCCTTTGCAGGTGCTGTTCTTTGCCTAGAATGACCTCTCTACCACCTTGCCCCCAATACCAGTCTTTGTTTCTTACTGGCCAAGCTTGCCTATAGCTCCTCTTATCTGTGAATGGTGATCAATTCTGTGGCCCAAAGCTAGGGTGAGTGCACCTCTTCATTGACAGAGAACACAATAAGAAATACATGCTTGTCTCCCCTACTGGAATGTGAAAGCCTTGGCAGGCAGACCATATATACACTTTTAATGCATTCAGACACCTAAAGCTGTGATTCATTATAGCATTTTAAATTGTTTCATTAATATGTGTGTCCTGAGTTAATATTTTAATTATTTGGAAGTTCAATTATGCTTTTTGTTAGTACATTTATTGACAAAATTATATTTGTACAGAATAATACATTCTTAGTATATTGATCACTCATTTGATGTACTTGCAAATATAAATATCTACCTTTTAATTTCACTCTCACCCATTTTTCTAAAACACTGAGCTATTGCTAGTCCAACAGGTATAAATATATATATTGTGGAGTGGGATCTTCTCAAGGTTGCCACAGAACATTTTTATTATTTTTTTATTTTTTATTTTTTTCTTATAAATCTTTATTGTTCAGATTATTACAGGTGTTCCTCTTTTTTTTCCCCCCCATAGCTCCCCTCCACCTGATTCCCCACCCCAACCCATGCCCTTACCCCCCGCCACTGTCTTCATCCATAGGAGTAAGATTTTTGTCCAATCTCTTCCCGCACCCCTCACACTTGCTTCCCCTGAGAATCGTCAGTCCACTCCCTTTCTATGTCCCTGATTCTATTATATTCACCAGTCCATTCTGTTCTTCAGATTTTTTATTCACTTGATTTTTAGATTCACTTGTTGGTAGGTATGTATTTGATGTCATTTTGTTGTTCATAATTTTTATCTTTACTTTTTTCTTCTTCTTCCTCTTCTTAAAGAATACCCTTCAGCATTTCATGTAATCCTGGTTTGGTGGCGATGAACTCCTTTAGCTTTTTCTTGTCTGTGAAGCTCTTTATCTGACCTTCAACTCTGAATGATAGCTTTGCTGGGTAGAGTAATCTTGGTTGTAGGTTCTTGCTGTTCATCACTTTGAATATTTCTTGCCACTCCCTTCTGGCCTGCATAGTTTCTGTTGAGAAATCAGCTGACAGTCGTATGGGTACTCCCTTGTAGGTAATTAACTGTTTTTGTCTTGCTGCTTTTAATATTCTCTCTTTGTCTTTTGCCCTTGGCATTTTAATTATGATGTGTCTTGGTGTGGTCCTCTTTGGGTTCCTCTTGTATGGGGTTCTGTGTGCTTCCTGAACTTGTAAGTCTATTTCTTTCACCAGGTAGGGAAAGTTTTCTGTCATTATTTCTTCTAATAGGTTTTCAATATTTTGCTCTCTCCCTTCTTCTGGCACCCCAAAAATTCGGATGTTGGTTCGCTTGAAGTTGTCCCAGAGGCTCCTTACACTATCTTCATATTTTTGGATTCTTTTTTCTTTTTGTTTTTCTGGTTGGATGTTTTTTGTTTCCACATATTTCAGATCTTTGGTTTAATTCTTGGGGTACGTTGATCTACAGTTGAGTTTCTGTATATTTTTTATTTCAGACAGTGTATGCTTCATTTCTGACTGATCCTTTTCCATTTTTTTGGCATTCTCAATAAGGTCCTTTAAGGTCTTACTAAGCTCCTCAGAAGTGTCATCAAGTTTCTCAGCGGTTTTTAGAAGATTCTTGAGTAACCTTATACATGTGGTTCTGAACTCTATGTCATCCAGTAGTTTGCTTTCCTCCGTTTCTTTCATTCGTGACATGTTTCTTTGTTTCTGCATTTTGGCTGCTTCCCTGTGTTGATGGAGTGACTTTGTGTGGTAGGTGACCTATAGGGGGCAGTAGCTCAGCCTCCCCAATCACCTGAGGTGGATGCTCTTGGTACACCCCTTTGTGGGCTGAGTGCAAAGTCTTGGTGTAGTTAAGCCTTAATTGCTGTTGGTATGCTGGGAGGAATTGACCTCCAGGCCAATTAGCTGTGAGCACTCCCTGTGTCTATAATGGAAGAACTGCTCTGCTGAAGACACGCAGGACTTGTTTCAGTGGGGCTTCGGTGCTCACTGAGTTTGCCTCTTGAATGTGTCACTTATGGATGTGAAGAGTTGAAATCTGGTGTCTCACACTGACCACTAGGTACACTGGCTTCTGGATCTCCAATGGGGTGCAGGTCAGCTACTGTCTGAGGCCACTCAGCAGGAGCTACAGTGAGAGCTGCAGTTTTCTCCTCTTTGCTTGGGGTTTGGAGGTTTTGGAACTGTCTGACCCGGGCTGCAAGTTTGCTAGGTTAAGCTGCGATAGGGCAGGCTTTTCTTATGCTAACTGGGTTGCTTGGAACTTGGGTGGGTTTGTAGGTTGTGCAGGGCGGGGCCTCAGGGTGTCACTAGGTTAGGGCATGGCAAACAGCAATGGCTGCTAGTTAGCCGGCTCTGTGTCCCCAAAGGCATCCGCGAGTCCCGTGCCCCAGTTCAGTAAACAATTATTCCTGCGCGCAGCTCTGCAAGCAAGCCACCCTCGCTGGCAGACAGTCCAGCTTCTCCCGGTAGGAGTTTGGGTCCCCCGCGTCTCCCCAGAGACTGGATTTCAGAGTAATCGGGGGCTTGTCTCCGTTCGGGTTGAAAAAAGCAACGCACCCAGTCACCCGCAGCCAGCCCGGATCACGTGCCTCCGTACCTCAGCTTTTCAGCGCTTGTGCACGTCTCAAAGCTCTTTTCTCTTTCCTTCTAGTTGTAGAACTTCCACTCATCCAGCTTTCCCGTGGTTCTGGGTGACAGACGTTTTGTCTTTTAGTTGCAGTTTAAATTGTTGTGGGAGGCAGCAGTTTAGGTGTTTACCTACGCCGCCATCTTGGATTCGCCACAGAACATTTTTAAAATGTCATTTTTCTAAAGTGCTGTGTTGAACTTTTAGTTATGTTGAATATGAATCGGCAAGCCATTTGTTTATTATAGGACATTGCTACGTAACAAGTGTGTATATATTCACTCAATTATGACAATATTTTATAGAACTTATTTTAATTATATTTTTCTAATGATATTTAAGGTGTATCTGCATGCTGCTGGTGAAGACAATTATTTTAAATGATTTGTTATTTGAGATAAATATATAGGAAATGTTCTGTATGTCACAGAAACCTTGTAAAAACTGCCTTGAAAAGATAGCACTATTGATAGATTAACTTATATACAAATTCACCTTTTACACATTGACACATGCAGAATGAAGAAACAGTCATGAGAGCTAACATTATCCTTTATATTTATTTCCTTGCTCTAGAAAGATAAAAAGTTGAAAGTTTTGCTCATGCTTGTACCATTTTGCACTGATACTGTATTTTAACCCTAAATTCATCTATTTTTCAATTAGTTAAAACTCCCTGCAAAAGAAAAATAGGTATGTAATAAGAAAGCACTCTTCCACTAAACTTTGAATGTGGACTGGGGCATATAGTCAACTATTATATTTAATATTCATGGCTAATGAAGTTTTTACCCTTTTTGCTCTTACTGGCATTTGGGAATCCCTATTGGGTGCCATTAGCTGAGTCCTATCTCTAAGTCTATCTCCTATCTCTAAGTCTGGTGTGCAGGCAGACTTACCAGACTTCCCCAGTATCCCCAAATCAAACCCACCCACCTTCTTTGTAATCAATGATGCTGTCTTTGGAATAGGGGAAGATACTGGTATTATTAAAACATATAGAAGTAGGGTTGAAGGAGGAGGGTACATTTTCTTGGGGCTTGGCAGCTAGGCAGAGAAGTTTCAGCTGATGCAATAAGAAAGCAGAGCCATAAGGCTTTTGGGCAGATGGTAGTAGAATTGGGTTAAAGGCATTTATCTGGTACCAGTGTGCAAGATGAATTAGAGAGGAGAAAAACTAGAGACAAGGAGGTAAGTATTAATACAAGGAAATATCTTACTGGGAATTTCATTATGTCTAACTCAAAATCCAGGGCCAGCGACCACATCCCATAAAATCATGTCTTCTCTACATCTGACAGTATTAAATCTCTTGACAGTCTACCTCTTTCTGCATGTGCAAATGCAAAAAAGCGGGGAGGGATTGTGTCCTTTCTAGAAGCAGAGACACCATAAGTTTCTAGAGGGCAGACACAGCCCTTTTATCATCAAATCTCTAGTCTTTAGAATATAATAGGTCTCACAAAATGTTCATTGAGTGAATGAATGAAAATAAGAGTAAATATAAATGGAAGCAAAGCATGCTAGAGGATGTAGTATATCTTGAACCACAATCAAATGATAACAGGTAACTTTAGATTCCTGGCCATGTACCATTTCCTCTGAGCACTGGGCAGTTGGAAGAATAAACGATTCATTTCCTTCAGAAGTGTTATAGGGAATGAATACCAACTATGAACAAGATAATGCATGGATGGATTTGTGTAGTTAGCACTCTCATTATCCAAATAGGGGAAAGGAGTTGTAGATTAAAGGTAATCTGTGCATTACCTCATCTGGCAAACACAAGACCCATATAGGTAGTCCCTCCTGCAATGGGAAATATACCAGTATGGGATCCTATGAAAAACATCCTTCCATAACTGTGAAAATGATTTATTTTCAAAGAAAGCAGAAAATTTTAGAAAATAAGATACATGATGACAAGTTTACACATTCAGAAATGTCAGTAGATCAGAAATCAAATAAACAGGTTGGCAGCAAGGAGCACTGAAGGGTTGGGTCAAGCAAAGCCAAAACTGGAAGAGAGGATACAGAAGGGGCAACTATCACAAAGTTGAACTGCAGCTAGAGGAGTCATGGAGCAAAAATTAAGGGATGTGAGCCATAAGGTCCTGAGTCCAGAGGCTGATGAATGAATGTGAACAAAAATTTTCCTTGAAATTAAAGGAGTGGCCCTCTGGGTTATTTTGTATGGGTGTTACCCAACTGTTGTACATTGCTCACTATTTTTAAGCATCTCATCAAATCTATGTCTCCCTTTCACATGGCATCTTTCTAAGTGCAGGCAATACAACAGTACAGAGAACAAAACAGTTGAATTCTGCTTCATCCTGGACAACAGGAATGGGAAAAGTACTCACGTTCCACAAAGTAAGAGCTGGCATCAATCTTCCAGATGATCTGGCCCCGATGAGAACCATTGACTCCACGGTTCTTATAGTCCAGAAAGTTTTCCGACAATACCTCATCTAAATTCCCAAGAAAGAAAGAGAGTAGAGAAACATATCAGCCAATAGCATATATATGGGAATGAAAGAACAAAGGTATTAATGCCATCTTCAGAACAATGGAGAAAAAAGCATCTGGAATCATAGAATCAGAGAACTCACAGAGAATCACAGAATCAGTATCCAGAGGTAACCTCTGGACAAACCCCTTTTTAATGTAGAAATCTCTTCTCATTTCACAATACTCTTGGTAAATTACCATCTAGCTGGTTCTTGAACAACTACAAAAACAAAACTATAATTGCTTTTATGGTAGTTTATTTTACTTTTGAAAACTCTTACATGCATGAAATCTCAGTGTGGAAATCTTCTTCCTAGGTGGGAAAAAGATGGCAGTAGAGTAGGTGGAAGTTTCACTCATCTCCTCCCAGGTTCGAACTGGAAATACAACTAAATTATAGAACAATTAACCTGAATAACTAACTGAAGATTAGCTGAACGTAAGTCTTATAACTGAGGATTTACAGAAGCCTCTTCAAAACTGGTAGGAAGGGTGGAGACGTTAAAAGGCCTGGTGCTGCACCCACTTATGGTGGCTGAGAACTTTAAAAGATATCTCAGCTGCAAAGGTCCCCCCTTACGAAAGTGGTGTTTCAACCCTATGCCTGGCTCCCTAGCCTGGAGCACCATGGCAGTAAATAAGTACCTAATAATAATAGCCTTAAATGTAAATGGATTGAATGCTCCAATCAAAAGAATAGGGTAGCTGAATGGATAAGAAAACATGACCCAATATATGTTGTCTACAATAGAGCCACCTCAGAACAAAAGACTCACACCTGATAAAAGTAAAGGGATGGAAAAAATTTCCCATGCAAATGGAAATTAAAAAATGCAAGAGTAGCAATATTTAGATCTGACAAAATAGACTTCAATGCAAAGGCCATACCAAGAGACAAAGTAGGCCACTACATAATACTAAAGGGATTGATATAACAAGAGTATATAATGCTTAAAAAATATATGCACCAAATATAGGAGCACTTAAATATATAAAAAAGCTCTTGGAGTACTTTATGGGAGAGATTGACAGCAATACAGTCATAGGTGGGGACATTAATACTCAATAGACATCACTGGATACATCTTCCAGATGAAAAACCGACAAGAAAACATTGACTCTAAATGACACAGTACATCAGGTGGATTGAATTGATATTTACAGAACATTTCACCCAAAAGATGCATAATATACATTCTTTTCAAGTGCACATGGAACATTCTCAAAAATAGACCACATGTTAGGATACAAAATAAGTCTCTACAAGTTCAAGAAGATTGAAATCATATCAGACATCTTTTTAGCTCATAATGGCATGAAACTAGAAATCACCTACACTAAAAACACTCAAAATCTTTCAAACACATGGAGGCTAAATAGCACATTATTAAACAATGAATGGGTTACCAATGAGATCAAGGAAGAAATGAAAAACTTTCTGCGAACAAATAAAAATGAACACAAAACAACCCCAAATCTATGGATTACAGCAAAAGCAGTCCTGAGAGGGAAATTCATAGCATTACAGGCCTACCTTAAGAAACAAGAAAAATCTCTAATAAACTATCTAACCCTATAACTAAAAGAATTACAAGAGCAAGAGAAAAAGCGCAGAGTAGGTAGAAGGAAAGTTATAATAAATATCAGAGCAGAAATAAATGACTGAGAGATGAAAAAAAAAACACCACAATACAAAAGATCAATGAAACCAAGAGCTGGTTCTTTGAAAAGATAAACAAGAATGATGAACCTCTCAGCAGATTTGTCAATAGACAAAGAAAGAGGACACAAATAAATAACATTAGAAACAAAAGAGGTGAAGTAACAACTGATACCACAGAAATACAAAGGATTGTAAGAAAATATTACAAACAACAAATTGGACAACCTGGGAAAAATGGACAAATTCCTAGGAACATACACTCTTCCAAAACCCAATCAGGAAGAATCAGAAAACCCAAATATCCCTAACTGGTTTGGCTCAGTGAATAGAGCGTCGGCCTGCGGACTCAAGGGTCCTGGGTTCAATTCCGGTCAGGGGCATATACCTTGGTTGTGGGCACATACCCAGTGGGGAGTGGGCAGGAGGCAGCTGATAGATGTTTCTCTCTCATCAATGTTCCTAACTCTTATCCCTCTCTGTAAAAAAATCAATAAAATATATATTTTTTAAAAAGAAAACCCAAATAGACCAATAACAACTAATAAAGTTAGAGCAGTAATAAAAAAACTTCCAGCAGACATAAGTTGTGGACTGGATGGCTTCACGGAGAAGTTTTACCAAATACTCAAAGAAGAACTAACACCAATCCTCCACAAGCTATTAAAAAAAAAACTCAAGAGGAAGGAAGACTTCCAAGCTCTTTTTATGAGGCCAGCATTATCCTAATTCCAAAACCAGATAAAGACACTGCAAAGAAAGAAAATTACATGCCAATATCCCTTGAAAATACATGGCAAGATCCTCAACAAAATATAAGCAAATAGGATACAGCAATATATTAGAAATTTTATTCACCAAGACCAAGTTGGATTTATCCCAGGGATGCAAAGGTGGTTTAATATTAGCAAATCGATTAATGTGATATATCACATAAACAAAATGAAAGATAAAAATCATATCAATATATGCAGAAAAAGCATTGAACAAAATCCAGTAGCCATTTTTGATAAAAAATGTCAACAAAGCGGGAATAGAGAGATCATACCTCAATGTAATAAAGACCATAAATAAAAAACCACAGCCAACATCATATTCAGTCATTCCCCCTACACCCCAGGCCTTCATCATGCTGGTCTTTATTATTTCCTCCTTCTACTCACTTTGGCCTTTGCTGTTTCCCTTTTTCCAGTTCCTTTAGTGTACAGTTAGATTGTTTACTTGAGATTTTATTTTTATTTGTTTCTTGAGGTAGGACCGTAATACTATAAATTTTCCTCTTAGGACTGCTTTTGCTGTGACTCATAATTTTAGGGTTGTTGGTTCTCATTTTCATTTGTTTCAAGGTACATTTTTATTTCTTTCTTGATCTCAGAGTTAACCCATTCATTGTTTAGTAACATGTTATGTAGCCTCCATGTTTTGTGCATTTTTTAGTTTTTTTTTCTTCTTGTGATTAATTTCTAGTTTCTTACCCTTATGGTCCGAGAAGATGCTTGATATGATTTCAATCTTCTTCAATTTATTAAGACTTGTTTTGAGTCCTAACATGTGATCCATCAGAGAAAATGTACCATGTGCACTTGAAAAGCATGTATGTTCTGCTGCTTTGGGGTGAAATGCTCTGAAGATATAAATTAAATCCATTTGATCTAGTGTGCAATTTAAGGTTGCTCTTGTTAATTTTCTGTCTGGAAGATCTATCCATTGAAGTCAACAGGTGTTAAAATCACCTAATATGATTGTACTACTGTCAGTCTCTCTCTTTATGTCCATCAAGATTTGCTTTGTATATTTAGGTGCTCCTATATTGGGTGCATACATGTTTACCAGAGTTATATCCTCTTGTTGGATTGCTTCCTTTATCATAATGCAGTGTCCTTCTTCTTCTCTAATTACATAGCTTTTGTTTTAAAGTCTATTTGTCTGATATAATTATTGGTATTCCAGTTTTTAATCCTTTCCTTTTGCATAAAATATCTTTTTCCATCCTTTTTCTTTGTGTGTGAATCTTTTGTTCTGAGGTTGGTCTCTTGTAAAAAGCATATATATATGTGCGTCTTGTTTCCTTATCCATTAAGCTACCCCATGTTTTTTGATTGGCACATATAAGCCATTTACATTAAAATGATAATTGATAAGTATTTCCTTATTGCCATTTTATTCTTTATAACTTTCTTCTTCTTCTTCTTCTTCTTCTTCTTCTTCTTCTTCTTCTTCTTCTTCTTCTTCTTCTTCTTCTTCTTCTTCTTCTCCTTCTCCTTCTCCTCCTCCTCCTTCTTCTCCTCCTTCCTCCTCCTCTTCCTCCTCCTCCTTCTTCTTCTCCTCATCCTCCTCCTCCTTCTTATTCTTCTCCTCCTCATCATCCTCTTCCTCTTCCTCCTCCTCCTCCTTCTCCTTCTCCTTCATCAATGAAATCCTTTAACATTTTGTCTTACTCCCACATCATAGATGCCATATTTTTTTGGGTGGAGCACTCCACTCCATATAGGCATCAGCCTGGAGGAAATTAATAGCCCTACCTTCTGGACTCCCTCTTGCCCCATTCTGTGGAGCTCCAAACCATTGTAATACTGGTTTTGTGGTAATAATCTCCTTTAGCTTTTTCTTGTCTGGGAAGCTTCTTATTTCTTTTTAAACTTTAAGTGATAGCCTTGCTGGGGAGAGTAGTTTTAGTTGTAGGCCCTTGCTTTTCAATACTTCAAATATTTCATGCCAAGCCTCTTGTCTAAATGTTTCTGTTGAGAAATGAGCTAATAGTGTTATGGTAACTCCTGTATAGGAAACTAATTGCTTTTGTATTGCTGCTTTTAAGATTCTCTGTCTTTAACCTTTGGCATTTTAATTATGATATGTCTTGGTGTAAGCCTCTTTCTATTCATCTTGTTTAGGACTCTCTGTGCTTCCTGGGATAGTATGCAATTTTCCTTTACCAAGTTAGGAAAGTTTTCAGTCATTATTTCTTCAAATAGGTTTTTGATCCCTTGCTCTCTCTCTTCTCCTCTGGTATCTCTATGATGTTGTTATGTGAATGCTGTCCCAACGGTTCTTTAAATTATCCTCATTAAAATTTTTTTTTCTTTTTGCTGCTCTGATTCAATGTTTTCTGCTACCTGTATTCCAAATTGCTGATTTGATGTTCTGCTTCATCTAACAAACTGTTTATTCCTTCTGGTGTATTCTTCATTTCAGATATTGTATTCCTCATTTCTGACTGGTTCTTTTTTATGGCTCCTATGTCCTTTCCATGCTGTTGTAGTTGCCACTAAGTTCCTTGAGTGGTCTTATACCCATTTTAAAAAAACAACCTATATCTGATAAATTGCTTGCCTTCATTTCATTTAGCTCCTTTTCTCTTGTTCTTTCACTTGAGGCATGTTTTGTTTTGTTTTTTTGTCTCTCCATTTTGGCTGCCTTTTTGTGTTTGTTTCTATGTAATAGGTAGATCTGCTCTGACTCTCAGTCTTGATAGTGTGTCATATGTAGTATGTGTCCTGTGGGACCTCGTGTTACAGTCTCCTTGATTACCTGAGCTGGGTGCTCCAGGGCTGCCCCTTGTGTGGATTATGTAAATCATCCTATTGTAATTGAGTCCTAATTACTATTGGCCTGTTTGTGTATGGAGTTGACACTCAGATTGGCTGACTGTGAGGATCATCTTGCACCACAGTGTATGAGCTGCTGTGGAGGTATTGACCACACAAAGCAAAATTTGCCTCAGCAGGGTATGGTGTCTGCTGAGATATCCCTTTGGATATACTACTTGTGAAATTTATTGGATCCTGCTCTGATGTTGTCTGAAGATGGCTACTGGGTGTGTTGGTTTTGTGGCCTCTTGGGAGAGACTCTGGTGCAGGCCAATGGCAGGTACACCCTGTGACTGGCCCTGAGCAACCTGCTTGGAGCTGCAAAGTAATCCACAGTTTGTGGCTGCCTCTGCTGGCCTGGGTATGCATGGGAAGGACTGAGCTGTGCATCAAGGCTGGCTTTTACCAGCACCAGGCCTAGAAACAGGCCACCAAAAGTCTCAAGGCACCCGGAAATCCTTCTCCAGCTGCCTTTACCTGTCAGTTGCCTGTTAGACTCAGTCACTGGAAGAGCTTCTGGTGGTACTTGAGTTGCATGAGGTGGTGACTCAGTGAGTCATCAGAGGGGGGTGAGTGGTGTTTACCAGATTGATACAAGTTCAAACTCAGTGCCAGTGCTGGGTCTGAGGCCACTCAACAAATGTTCCTGAATCTAGCTGCCACCTTCTGGGTGCTCACACACCTTTGTGGTGGGGCAGTATCTCAGGGAGTTGTTAAGGTGAGGCCAGCAGGGTTTACCAGACCCAAACAAACCAAGATTAAGCTGTGTGAAGGGAGGGCTGTGCACCACTCAGGCATACAAGGGGAAAATGGGCTCCATCCTAGATCCATACACCTCAGTCTGTCCCAGATTTTGCCAGGAGCCTAATCTCAGCAGGCCAGGACCACCAAGAGTTTGGAGAATGGGGCTAGTGGATTTCCCATGAAGGGGAGGTGCCAGTCAGTCTTGAGGGATGGTGGGAGGTGTGTACCCATCCCAGAGTCACACAACTCAGTCTGTCTCAGAATCTGCCCAGAGCTTAGAAGGGAGGAGCCACCAAGAGTCTGGAGTGTGGGTCTAGTGGATCTGTCTTGAGAGGGAGGTGCCAGTTATGTTCACAGGAAAGTTGGGGAATGGCCTCCACCCTAAAGTCACTCAACTCAGTCACCAACACCCCCTGAGTCTTCTCAGACTTCTATACCCTGGCTCAGGCAGCTGATTCCTCAGCAGTGTGTGAGCTCCACAGAGTGGGGTGAAAGGGAGTCCAGAAGGTAGGACTATTAATTTCTCCCAGGCTGATGCCTATATGGAGGGGAGTGCTTCACCCAAAAAATATGGCATCTATGATGTGGGAGCAAGACTCACTATAGCTATCATAGCAGCTGTCACTTCAACTCTCTCCGCAGAGCCACAAATCCCAGTCTTTCCTCACTGACTCTAGTCCACTCTGCCCTCCCTCTGCTGGAGCCCAGGGTGAGTGACTGTGAATAAGATTTTGTGCATTGACTGAGTGTGCTTGTGTCTCTAGCAGACTCCTGTCTGTCCTTGGCAGACACAATCCCCGCTGATTTTCATAGCCAAGTGTTAAATGGGCATCCCTTTCAAGCTCTGTGCTCTAGGCTTGGGAGTTGGCTTGGGTTTGAGACCCCATGCTTCTAAGGGGGACCCTCCCCGCCACAGCTGAGATATCCTTCTGGAATCTTAGCCATTTCCTGTGGGAGTAGGGCCAGCCATTTTTGCATTCTGCCCTTCCTACCAGTCTTGATGTGGCTTCTTCTGTAAATCCTTGATTATAATATTTCTCTTAGCTACTCTTCAGTTAATTATTCAGGTTGCACTCTCTATATTTTAGTTGTAATTCCAGTTTGGTCCTGGGAGGAGATGAGTGTAATGTCCCCCTATTCCCCTGTCATTTTAGATCCTCCCCCTTGTTAAGTCATTTTTAAAAATCCTCAGCCAAGGATACGTTCATTGATTTTTTTTTAGAGAAAAGAAGGGAGGGAGGTATGGAGGGAGGAAGAGAGAGAGAGAGAGAGAGAGAGAGAGAGAGAGAGAGAGAGAGAGAGAGAGAGAGAAATATCAATTGGTTGCCTCTCATGTGCACCCTAACTAGGGACTGAGTCTGTCACCTAGGTATGTGCCCTGACCAGGAACCTGCAACCTTTAGGTGTATGGATCTATGCTCCAACCAACTGAGTCACATTGGTCAGGGTGTTAAGTCATTTTAATAAGGACTTAACAGAGTCAATGAAATGTCTGTTTTTAAAAATTGATGATCCTAAGAAGTTTTTTAATATGTTAAATATTAGTTTAATATTGGAATGTAAAATCAAGCATATGAGTTACTAAGGACCTACAAATTATGAATTTTTATGATTCACAGATAATTTTGGGTTGGGAAATTATTTTTGAATTTTTATGCCAACAAAAGTGTTGTCATTTTGCATTAAATAACTTCACATTATTGTCTGTGTTCATGGGTTATGCATATATGTTCTTTAGCTATTTCTTCTACCTTCTTTATCCAATCACCCCCATCCCCTGCCCCTTGGGCACAAACCAGTCTGTTCTATATATTCATGCTTCTGGATCCAGAGATGGGCAAAGGGGTGGGGAAGGGACTGCAATAATGTCAACATTAAAAAAGTTTTTAATAAAAAAATAACTTCACAGTTATCTATGTACAGCTACTAGGAAAAAGAACAAACTGTCAAATTAAGATGATAAGCTGTGTTTACTTTTGTTTCAGTAAAAATGTCATGTTAATGCCAGATCTAATTCATTCATGGAATTTCATGACAGGCTAATAGTGCTGACCATCCTTCCTTCTGAAGTCTCTCTTCTATGTTGTGGGCTCCTAATTTTTGTCCCACCTCTCCAACTCCTCCCTCCCCTTTTTGAGTTACTCCTTTCTCTCTCTCTTTGACAGTGGCTTTCTTGTGCTCTCTTTCTACACACAATATATAAGTATCTACTCTCAGGGTGCCGATTACCCCAAGTCTCCACTCCTAGCCAAGATCTAGGGCTGACCTCCAAATCCACCAATTCCTTCACCATGGTTGAATGTTCCTCAAATGCCCCTATCACCCCACTTGCTTCTCTTTTATTTCCTGAATGGAAAATGAATGGCGTTGACATCCACCACTGCAGGAAGGTACAGCTATAAAGAGTTGATTTAAAACTAGATTCAGACTAAAAACCTAATTGTCTAAGGTTCTAAGCAAGTAAGATTCATAATTCAAGTAGGGATGGGTAGAAGGGGAACTATGGCAAAATAGATGGATGCAGGACAGTCTCAATGGGGAAGCTAAGGCTTAACTCCAGCTGGCTAAAGCCACGTGGAGCTACAGGCTCAGGCTGCCTAATTGAGGGCTTTTGTGAAGGAAGGTTAGAATTTGAATTTTAATGGGAAATCTCTGCATTTTTTAAGTGTTAATAACTAATCAAATTGAAAACAAAATGGACTAAACAAAATATGCTTTATGGGCTATTATTTTATAATATTTTTTCTAAATCAATGTTATTCAAACACTTTTAATCAGGAACTATTTTTAAAGCAAATTTAAATGTCACCTGTTTGGAAGTTCAGTTAAGTTAGTAACCACTATTTATGTAAAAATCTCAAAAATTATGTTTCTGAATCATTACAATATTGTGTGTATTGTAACTACACCAACCAAACTGGTTACAAAACCTTTAAGGGAACAAAAGAATATTTCTCTGACACCTGGACAGATAAGAATCCCTATATTTTATCATAAAAACAGCCTAGGTTCTAAAATACTCATCACACTCATTAGTTTCTCTGATATTTGATGATGTTAAATCCGTGTGTTTGAATGTGTAAATGCTTCATTGCAGAGACTGAATGCAAAAGGCCTAGCCTCTGTTGAACTTGCTGACTCTAGTGGCCCCTTTCACTCTGTAGTGTAAATGGTCAATTTTCACCACATCTGATTCTAACGTGTAAAATAGATGAAACATACTTTTCATGAAACTTTATTTCCATAATTTACAATTTGTGAGGTTTATGTTCTCTAGCACTACAAATCTGTACAGCCATTTTCCTTTCAGTCATCATTCTGTTCTTTAGTCCTTGGTGTTTGTGTTCACTGTCTATAGTGAAAGCAGTATTACAAAGCAGAAAGAATATTGAAGGAGCGGTAAAGAGGCCTATGAGTCTGTTGAAAACAAAAGTGAAATTAGCTCCACGTAGATGTACAAGTGGTAACAATGTTTGTGTTCAACCACTCTTTACCCTGCTATCTCATGACCTTCTTCTATGGAATAGAGATGTCAAAAGAAGCTAGTGTGTGGTCTTCCGTGTGTTAGAATTTGGTGCATAACACATTTGATTGTGAATTGTGATTTTTTAATTAAATTATAGAGTTTATTGAAATATTAAAGCCTGCAGAGGAGTGAAATATGAACAATATGCTTGTTGAATGCCCAAACCACATTCCTAAGATGTTATATTGGCTGCACACTCTTAGCCAGTCTGGCTAATTGCTATTCTACTCACCGATGAGATACATGCCTATCCAGTCTCCAGCGTCCACTTCCTCCTTTATGTCCCAGTGGATCACTAGGTCCTGGGAGTGCCCTATGGAGTAGTAGGAGCTGCTGACCATGAGCGTGGAGCGGCTGTCAGAGGTAACCAGGTCAGTGTCGCTGGTGGAGCGGGGGATGGTGACGGTGCCATGGGGGCCGGTCCTGATGGCCATGCTGTGGAACTGGCTGGGGTTGTAGCTGTGGCGAAGTGGCTCCTTGCAGCGGCGCCTGTTCTGGTTGTTTCTAGATGGAGATGCCATGGCGGCCAGGCCTAAAAACCTGTTCTGGTACAGATTCTGTGGGGATAAGCAGACAATCAGCAGGGGCAGAAGATCCCAGCCACAAGGTCACTGTCTTCACAGGAAATGGAGGATATTCTGGGAGAAAGGAGCTGCGAGTGAGCAGCCCCCTGGGAAGGTTTGAAACACAAGAGCATTTTTCTCCGGACAAATGCTGTGGCTCTGGGTTCACATAGAGCAGGCAAGAATGAAAATGTGAGCTCATCAAGGGGCTGTGCATTTCCACCTGGCTGGAGCCTACTTCTCCCAGCTCCCTCTAACCTGCTTGGTATTAGAAGGCCTGCATATGTGCAGAATGGTCCTGAAGGATGTCTGCCCCCAACCAAAGTACCACCTCTTGAGTTTTCCAGCATCCATTCAATTCGATCCAATTTTACCTTCGTTAGAGTAAATGATGGTTATTATCACTAAACATTTTAGTGATTCCTGCAGCACTCAAGACCCTACACACAGCCTAGAATCAGAGGTGGCCCCTGCTGGGTGAGATGGTCATTCCTCCTCCATTTACTCTCTTTCACTCTACATAATATCTCCAGGCCATCTGGAAGTTTTACAAAATTTCTATCAATATATTCAGGCACCATCATTTTTAATAAAATCCAATCTCAATCCCTCAGAGACAATGTTATTGTCAAAAACATTGCCTCTGGCCTGGCCAGTGTGGTTCAATAGTTGAGTGTCCACCCATGAACAAAGAGATTACTGGTTGGATTCCTGAACAGGGCGTAAATCCCGCTTGCAGGCTCAATCCCCAGTATGGGGTGTGTAGGAGGCAGCCAATCTATGTTTCTCTCTCATTGGTGTTTCTATCTCTTTATCCCGCCCTCTCCCCCCCAACCCCTCCCCTCGCTCCTTTCTCTCTAAAATCCATAAAAAATATTTAAAAAACAACAACACTGCCTCTGTTGAGAATAACAAACGCATGTTTTTATTGTTTATTGAGTACTTAAAATGAACTGAGCTGTTCAGAGCAGTATCATGATTGTTTTTGGATACAGATAGCTTTTACAAGGTGGAGAGAGAGCATCATATAACATTTCTACAATGGATTCATTTTTGAAACAAGCAGGGGAATTTTAACTTCACCAAAGTATACTAACATTGGGATTTAGATGTCCTTTTTGGGAGTTCCTGACAATTAAAGTACACATTATTCTACAACTAATAACACTTTTGTTTTTAAGAAAAGAAGATTAAGTCCTAAAAATGAGTGTGGGTTGAATCATGCATTTTAGATCCCAGGGACTGTAACTTACACACCAATCACATGCAAGTGACTGACTTTTTGTTTTACCAGCCATGAGGATCAGACCCCAGCAGCAGTCTATTCTTTACATTATATAAGTCTATTTAGCAGAAAGTTAGGCTTGTATTTTTTCCATCTTCCAAGACCAGGGCACTTGGAAAAAGTCAATTAACCTGATAAAGCCCAGTGTCTTCATTCTGAGTCCTTACTGGCCCCCGTGGCCTGGTTTTTTGAGTCTCTTGTTAGGAATTCCTCTGGTCTCACTAGTGGTAACCATGGGATTACTATAGACAGAAATGGCAGACTTCAGAAAGCATCTCATCACATTATTGGTGCCATACATTTTTTTTAAAATATATTTTTATTGACTTCAGAGAGGAAGGGAGAGGTAGAGAGACAGAAATATCAATGATGAGAGAAAATCATTGATTGGCTGCCTCCTGCATGCCCCCTACTGGGATCGAGCCCACAATCCGGGCATATGCCCGGACCAACTGGGAATTGAACTGTGACCTCCTGGTTCATAGGTCGATGATCAACCACTGAGCCTCGCCAGCCAAGCCATACATCTTATTTTTTATAAAAAATGTTTGTCACTGTGTCATTCTGAAAACATATATACTATGGCATAGCCTGGAAACCAGTCATCCTCTCAGGAACACAGGCAAAGCCTTTACCCCAGGAAGTATGAACAGCTCACCCACCTTAGAGTCACTCTGGTTCTCTGAGAATTTTGGGGAGGATCTCAGTAATGTGACCACTATCCCGGATGCTTTGTCCACAGTCCTTTGTAAAATCTCCAAAAAAGAAAGGCTACTGCTGGAGCCCATTTCCTTAGTTTGCACATAGTTTACAAGGATTGACATCTTACAATACTACTATGGAGATTAAAATCTACTTAGAATTGACATACTCATGCATATAATTATGGATTAGACCAGCAATTTTCAACTGGTGTGCCACAAGAATTTTTAAAGCATGCAATTCCTGACTATTTGGTCAGGGGCACTGACTTCTGTTCCCTTAGATTATCAAATAAAAAAAATTACAACATCCAACACAACAATAGCAGTATGGTGTGAATGAATCAAAATTACATTTATTTTTTGTCATATCAATAAAAATGTAATATATTCTTTGATATGCTGCAAAATTTTAGTTTATTATTATTACTACTAATTAGTTTATTATTATTTAGTAATTATTGTGCCCTGAGATGTAAAAGGTTGAAAATCACTGAATTAGACCAAACCATAATCAAGTTGGTGCAGCACTAACGAGCTTCCAAGCTGTGACTCCTTATGCCATTTACTCAGTCTTTCTAGACCGTAGTTTCCTAATATGTAAATGGTTATTGTTAGAATTTAATGAGATAAGACAGGTCAAGCTCTTAGCATTGAGAGTGCTCAATTAATAAAAACCTAAAATACCACTAGTGCTGCTTTAGTAAGGAAGACTCACTGGCAGGTAGGTCCCAGGCAGTTGGCTAAGCTTACTGGCCAAGGGTATCTTCACATCGTCACCAAAGCCCTCACACTTAAGCTCATTCTGAAGTAAACTTGCAGATTGTTTTTTATCATGGCCCTCCATGTTTGCTTACAGAATGTAAATTGCAAAGGTTAAACAATGTAGTGTATTTGTAATGGTGACCTATAACCCATTATTTTTTGCAAGGGGCTCCCTTTATTTTTATAAGGTTTGTGCTTGAGTAGGACATTGTTGCACTGATGTTGAGAAGAATGAGATAGATTTTTATCCTTGTAGTGTCAGTCAGAGTCTCAAAAAAGAGTAATGAGTTTTCCTTTTGTTGAAGATACTTCTGCTGTGTTACTTTTTTTTTTTTAACCAGAATTATCTGGAAACCATTCAATCTCCTGAAACTGTCAAATTACACCAGTGATCACTGGCCATGTGGTGAGAACAAAGGCATAGGAGGAAATATTAGTCAAGACAGACATTTGTCAGTAATTTACTAGACTGGCATAATGAAATTTTCCTGGAATAAAAAGGGCAGCCTCAAAGTTGTTCCTTGAAGACCACGTTTCCCCAGCTCCCCACCCCAGCTTTGCCCACATCCTCCCCAATCATATTTGCTGGCAGGGTTTGTATTTCAAGATTGTGTGCTACCACCAACTCTGTTGTGAGCTCCCCTTGCATCCTTTCCCATTCTTTCCTAAGAGAGTGGGCCTTTCTGCTCTGTGATTCCCATAGGAGGTCTAGTCCCCCCAAAGGATTTTTATTTTGTTATGGCTAGTTGACCTGTTCATGCTCATCACTGTGAAGACCCTGAGTTCAGTGCTCCCTGCTCTTTATATTTCCCTGGACCTGGCATGACTCCTAGAATTATAAAGGCCCTCAAACCTTTTGTAACAAAGTTTATTTTATTCAATATGTTCCTTATTTTTCCATAACAGTTTAAAGTGGCTATTAAAATAGATAAAATACATAAAGACATGACAAGTTAGCAGTAGATGGTGCAGAGGAAAAAGAACATACAGACAAAGTCATGTAAGAAAAAGACTAATATTAAACTATATTTATCATGTCCTAAATGGATTTAATTGTTAAAAAATCACAATGGATGCTTCTTGAATGCAGCAAGTGGATAGTTGATTCCCCACATGCAATTCTTTTGTGACCATGTCTCCCCCGGGCATGCACAAGTGTTCTAGTTTACACTATAGATTGATCTACGGGAGGAAGCAATTTAATTACTTTCTCTTCACATCTGAATCATGGGAGATAGATAAACTGTCCTGTTTTTATTTATCTATTTTTAAACATTTATTTATTTATTTAATTTATTGGTGTGACATGGTTCAATAAAATTATATAGGTTTCAGGTGTACCATTCTAAAATACATCATCTCTATATTGTCTTGCGTGTTCACTACCCCATGGATGTGTTCTGTTTTTAAATGGCACTGGATAAAGGACCACTTTTTTCTTAGACAGTGAATCTAATGTTTTACAACTTCTCAATTCTTCCTGATCTCTAAGAAAAATCTTACCTCACAGAGATCACATCATACTCTTTTCTCTCCCCAAAGAGGAGTGGCTCTCCCATTCTCTGCTCAAGTAGCAAGTTAACTAGTATCATTGAATTGCTCTCAGCATTTTCTTCATTCCACCAAATAATTCAAGTGCCTTTTATCTGCTCTTACATTGGTGATAGCCAATATGACATTGATTAAAAAAACATACACACACAAGCAAACAAACTCTCTGAGAATATTAGTAGTTTCAGTAACGTAATTTTCCAATAATTGGTTTCAATCAAGGGTCCTAGTTAGGGTTAGATTAAGCACAGATTTTAATTGACCTGTGAAAAAGTGGATCCAGTGAGTCAGCCACTGAAAACATCTGATCATATTGTGTCCTACTTCCAAGGGAGTAAAAATCCATTTGTGTGTGACTTAAAGAACCCACTAGATCAGATGGATTTAATTGACATTTATAAAACATTTCACCCCAAAGCTGCAGCATATACATTCTTCTCAAATGCACATGAGACATTGTCAAAGATAGACCACATATTAGGACACAAAATAAGTATCTATCAGTTCAAGAGGATTAAAATCATATCAAGCATTTTCTTTGAGCACAATAGCATGAAACTAGAAATTAACTATACTAAAAACAGTCAAAAACTTTCAAACATCACATAAACAGCAAAATATTAGGAATTTAGCAGGAGGCTAAATAGCATGTTATCAAACAATGAATGGGCTACTAATGATATCAAGGAAGAAATAAAAAATTTTTTGGAAACTAATCAAAATGAAGACACAACAAACCAAAATCTAAGGGGGTACAACAAAAGCATTTCTGAGAGGGAAGTTCATAGTATTACAGGCCTACCTCAAGAAACAAGAAAAATCTCAAATAAATGATCAAACCCTGCAACTAAAATAATTAGGAGAACAATAAAAAAAGCCCTGCATAAGTGTGGAAATAAATGACATAGAGACAAACAAACAAACAAACAACAATACAAAAGATCAATGAGCCCAGCTGGTGTGGCTCAGTGTTGAGTGTCAACCTATGAACCAGGAGGTCACAGTTTGATTCCCAGTCAGGGTACATGCCTGGGTTGCATACACTGTTTCCACTGGGGGGTATGCTGGAGGCAGCCAATCTATGATTTTCTCTTATTATTGATGTTTCTATCTCTCCCTCTTCCTTTTTCTCTCTGAAATCAATAAAAAAGCATATTAAAAAGCAAAATAAATAAATGTTTTAAATCCCTAGCAAGTTTGCTTGGCCTATATGATTGTGCTTTGTCTTGGTTTTCCACGTCCTTGCAATGAGAAGTTTGTCACTATCACTCTATCAGAGTTAGAACTTTGACCTGAACCCCTTTCCTCTTGCTTAGGGCCATAACCTGCCCTGCTAGTACTAACATTCTTCCCCTGAAAGCAGAATTCAGCTCAATTGCTTAGATGAACAATTCCCACAGCACACGCAAGAAATCATGAGTTAATAGATGATACACTGAAAAAAGCTGTATAAATGCTGCATTTCTAAATCCCCTTGTCACATATTAAACACTCTGAGAAATCCTGCAGCAAATCTATCAGATTCAATTTGTTTAACCTAGTGTTTCCCAAGCTTACTTGACCATAAAACCCTTTTGTGAACAACTATATTAACACATTTACTCTATTTCTGTAAACATCTGTTTGTGTTTTTTATCATTTAGGAGAAACCACCATTCTTAATACAGTAATCAGTTAAAGCTAACAGAATGAATAAATAATAAAAGCAGTCAGCAAGAGGGACCTGGAGAGTATTATGCTAAGCGAAATAAGCAGAGAAAGACAAGTATCATATGATCTTACTCATATGTGGACCCTAATGAAAAAGATAAACTAATGAACAAAATAGATCCAGAGACATAGAAGCATGAAACAGGCTGTGTAATCTCAGAGGGAAGGCAGAGATGGGTGGGTGGGTGGGAAGAAATCAACCAAAGAACTTGTATGCATATATGCATAACCCATGGACACAGACAATAAGGTAGTAAAAGCCTGGGGCAGGGAAGGCGGGGAGCTGAAAGGGTCAATGGCAGGGGGACAGGAAGGGACATAGGCAATACTTTCAACAATAAAGATTTAATTAAAAAAAAAAAACAGTCAGCAAATACCTTTCTATTAATAATCATTATAACACAAATTGTTAATTTTTTTGTTAATCCTCACCCAAGGATATGTTCCCATTGATTTTTAGACAGAGCAGAAGGGAGAGGGAGAGATAGAGAGAAACACTGATGTGAGAGAGACACATCGATTGGTTGGCTCCCTGTACCCAGCCAGGGCTGGGGAACCCGCAACCAAGGTACGTGCCCTTGACTGGGATTGAACCTAGGACCCTTCAGTCCACAGGCTGACGCTCTATCCACTGAGTCAAGCTGACTAGGACTTAATTTTTGTTTCCTGATTTATATATCCATTATATTAAAATGTTTAGATCTCAGGTTGAAATTAAGCATTAAGTAGCAGAAATGGAACCAAACAAATTATTTGCAATACATTATCTATATATGTTTCTTCCCTTTTTCTGGGGGGAGAGAGGAAAGCCATATGCAAAGAAGGAAGATAAAAAAGGGAAGGCTCTGTTGTAGGAAATGCTGCTTTTAGAGCAGTAGCTTTTATTTAATCACTCCCTTGGTACACATTAGCTAATGTATCACTTGTTAATTATTCCAGTATTTCACTGTGATATTATTAATCAGGAGAAAGGATGTTGGTGCTCATATTTTATTCTACTGCATTCTAACTTGGTTCAAACTAACTCTTCCTTTTTACAGTGCTCAGTAGACCTTTTATGCCACACACATAGCTTTATGACCAACATACCAACTCTTCACATTTACTGTTTTTGGTGGTATGATAAAGCAAATAGCCAGTCATTATCCTTTTCTTTAAATACTCTCAAAATATTTATGATGGCCTACCATGGACCTAGAAGGTACAATAACTTGAAAAGGAATTTCCCATAGAAAAGAGTAAGAATGTACCTATCTAATAATAGGAAATGATTTGCAAGGTAATGGGAAGTACACTTTAAAAATTAAAAAGTGCACTAGAAAAGCCATGTGTTAACTTGTTTTATTTTTATACCTGTTCATGTGAAATAATAAAGTCAGATTCTTGAAAGTAGATGGCATCAATTTTTATAATAAGGAAGAGAAATCTTCCTCTCTTAATTAACCATAATTCATATTTCAATTCCCAAGTAAGCATCCCTTCCTCAAGGACCCTCTTACGTGTGCTCAGAAGCTGCATTCTTTTCCTTCAGAATACTCATATCAGCTATGACTTGAATGACTTTTCTTCTTCACTAGATTGAAAGCCTGGAAATTGGGGTCTCACCATTTTCCCCCTGCACCCAGCACAGCATCTGACCCAGTGTAGCCACTTCGTAAATATATCAGTGAGTAACATAAATTAAATAGTACATATTTGTTGAATAAATCTATATGCAATGGAGGCTAGAGTTCTCAAAATAAGATAATGTGGCACCTGAAATAGTACTTGACTTCTCAATTGTTTTTATTTCAAACTCTTTTGCTTAGAAGTAAATTAATAAGCAACTTGGATCACATTAGGCACACCTACTGAGGTTTTAGATGCTCTGATTCTTAAATAATATAGAGTTAGGGTTCTCATTTTTAATTTATTATATGGATTAACTAGGACATTGTGCTTCCCCCTCTGGGATTATAATATACGTTTTATACATAAAGGCAATAAAAAAAGGAATGGATTACTAGTGTAAGTGTACAGAGATGCTATTGGGCAGCCCAGTGAGGAATGACAAAGTGACTCGAGAGACAGTGATTAAATACCCCTTCCTCTAGTGACACCAAAGTCTTTGAGCTATAAGTGATCATGTTGGAGGCAAGTTTAGATAACAATTACAGCTCATTCCGTAGTTTTCAAGTACAGAGGTGCCATTTCGCTAGGAGGTAGGACCAGTGCTGAAAGAAAAGAGAGGAGAGATAATAATTCAACAGAGGTGGACTTAAGCAGTCCTACTGCTCACACATTTTCATACATGATGATCCAAGGGAGCTGGAGAGCTGAACCATCTGTAGAAATAAAGCAAGGTGGAGGAGGCAAGGCAGTTTTTGTTGAGGTTTCTGTGAGTATGGTGTCAGTGGATTGTATATTGACTTAATGCTTTCTTGTACCTTCTGCTAAACTCCTTAACATAACTTTCCAGTAAGAGTGTTTGTCTAGAATGTCAGATATTTCCAAGAGGGCTGGGCAAGCAGAAAATTGTTTCCTGGCAATCCTATATAATAAAAGCCTAATATGATAAGTGTCTGGTCGTCCAGTTGGCAATTCAACTAACCAAAGCATAACATGCTAATGATATGCTAAGACTACTCAACAGCTAGCTATGATGTGCACTGATGGGGGGATTTGGCCCAAGACAGCAGGCAGACATCCCCCAAGGGATCCTGGACTACAAGAGGGCACAGGCCAGGCTGAGGGTCTCCCCACCCCCCAAGGCACGAATTTCGTGCACCGGGCCTCTAGTACATATCTAAAGCAAAGCTCATACTTTTGCAACAAGGATATAATT
This sequence comes from Corynorhinus townsendii, assembly GCA_026230045.1. NCBI lineage: Eukaryota > Metazoa > Chordata > Mammalia > Chiroptera > Vespertilionidae > Corynorhinus > Corynorhinus townsendii. Next base: position 138,706,242 of record JAPDVU010000004.1, read on the forward strand.
TATGCATATCTAATTGGTGTTCAAATAGAGCCTGCATAATTATCAATACTATCATCATCATCATTTTCATTATCATCATCATCATCATCATCATCATCTCTACTGATGTTGAGCAACTACTATGTGTCAGGCATGTGGCAGGATCTTTCCCTCCATGCTACCTACCATTAAATTCTCTAAAAAACCCAAGTGCCTCTCTGTTATTATCTTTATTTGGGAAAGGGGAATTAATGGCTCCATGCAGTTGCCAGTGGTTTCCAAACTGTCTATCAAAATGACCTGAATAAAATTCAGATGCCTGGGTCTCACCAGAAAGCTACTGAACCAGGGTATCTAACAGTAGCTAAGTGGTTAGAGCCTTGGCCCACACACTGAAGGGTCACAGAGTCAATACCCAGTCAAGGGCACATATCTGAGTTGCAGGTTCCATCCCTGGTCCCTGTGGGAGGCAACCAATCAATGTGTCTCTCACCTCTCTCTCTCTCTCTCTCTCTCTTTTTCCTTCCCTTCTTCCCTCTCTTCCACTCTTTCTAAAAGGACACTGGAAGGAGGGTGAGGGCATGTGCTGGGGGGTAGGGGAGGATGGGGGAAGGTCAATTTGGGGGAAAAAAAGGAGACATATGTGCTACTATTTGTAATACTTCAAACAATAAAAAAAGAAAAGGAAAAAAATTAAAATGTTACTAAAATAAGAAAAAAAAGTCAATGGAAAAAATATCCTCAGGTAAGAATTAACAAAACAAAAACAAAAAAAAGAAAAAGAAAGAAAGAAGGTGTAGCTAAGCAAGCAGACTCAGGACCCATACATGCTGACACACAGTCTGTACTGAGACCACAACAGAACATTAGTGATGCCATGTTCTCTAAGAATTCTGCACAATGCAAATGGGCATGGGGGAGGTGGGTGCAAACAGTGCTAGGGGATCCTAGTTCTTATTGGAAAAGAAAATTATGGTCTCTAAATAGTACTACCAAGGAAAAGAGGCATCTCATCTGTGGCTGCATAGTAAGCTGGCACTCCTTTAACTGAAAAGGAAAATCACTTACTCTACACTACTCAAGTAAGCAAAGCTCAAAGCAGCTAGCTACACACACACAAACACACACACACACACACACTTTTACCACCTGCTGTTGGAAGAAAATATCTACGCAATGTGCGTGCCCTACTTTAAACTAATCTTTGAATTGCACACAAAGCATCCTTCCTGTACCTGTGTTCCTTTCTAGAGTTGAGTCTGCAAAGAAACTAGAAATACATTTGCCTTTAAGTGAGAAAAAAATACGTTTAAAAGACAGTCCAGACCTTTTATAAAAGCACTTACTTTGAAAGAACAGGACAGATTATGTATTTAAACAAGACACCTTCTAAAGAGTGTACCAGCAAGATGTTCAAAGCAAAAGTGCTTGCAGCACTGGTCCTGCTGGGCATGGTTAACAGAAAGAGTTGACCCTCAGTCGCTGGTCCTCGGGGCTGCTGCGCCAGGATGACGCTCACAACAATTATTGTGTTATCACTTTTAGTTTGGAAGACTTAAGCAAGAACACAAAAGTTACAAAACCATAGATTTCCTTTATTATATAGTGTTTGGGGTCAAGGAGAAGGAACTGACCAGGAACATTCTGTATCAGGAGGGAGGTGTGCAGTCATAAGCAGACTGGAGCTGAGTGGATCCCCCTGAGCCCTGCTGTTTCTTTCTGGCTAATCTTGAATGACACACAGCCTCTCAGGCCTCACTTTCCACATGAGAAGTTTTAAAGATCCCTCAACTCCTAATGCCATATTCTTCCAAGCCCTGCCACCTAACACATGCTCTGATAGAGAGAAACCTAATGAGACATGTTTTTGTCCCAATTTCTTCCCTTCCCTTCCCTCCAGCCACGAAAGGTAGTCAGTTCTGGCAAAGGACCACATCTTCTGCCTCCCTACCCCAGAAGCTTTTGATCAAATTCTGAAAAACCCAGAAGAACTGACTTGCTAAATTCTTTGGAGAATGTGCTAGACATACAGATGAGCTTCTCAGATGCCCTTTAAGCTGTGGTCATGGTTAGGGTGCTTTGAGTTAGGTGGGCCTGTCTGCTCCTACCTAGCACGGCTATCTCTGAACAGGCTAGTTTGCTCCTGAGGGCCAATTGTACTGGAAGAAACGCTGTTAGGCAGCAATTCCTGGCAGAATTCGACTTTCTCCCTTTTTTATCACAGGTGTTACTTCCCTCTAGTACAACCAGAATCTAAGTCTGACAGACACAGAAATGCTAATAATTGTTAACACAGAAGTCCTGATGTTTGTTTATTTTTCCAAAACACGATCTTTGTCAGGCTTCAGGAAATCCATCTTTGAGCAACAAGATATTCCTCTTTGTAGCAAAAAGATCTAGAGTGTAGATTTCTTCCCAATCCTCTTAGTCACAGACACTGTGGAGAAAAAGGGGCCACATACTAAACCTGACAAGCTCAGGGGAGACCTGCATGTCAGCCTTACAAACTCAGAGACCTAAAGTGACCGCAGAGAATGATCTGAAATGAAAACTTTCTAATTAAAAGCAGTTCAGGTGGGTTTTGCTTATTCCAGTGGTACCCAAGAACCCCACTCCCACTAGCATTGGAGAAATACCATCCGTTCATTTCTCCGGTAACACAAGAAATGTGGTTATGCTCCTATTTTACAAACTACATCCTTCGGGAGCATCAGTTGTGATCTCAGTCCTCTCTCTCCCATTAATGAGGCAGAGATCACGCACATAAATTTTCAGGAATAGTTGGCAGTTAGACAAATAAGATCAGAGCAAGGACCATAGGCCAGGTATAGAAGGTCACCAGGGAGCCTAGCAATGGGCAAAACTGGGAAAACAAAAATATCTCCCCAAGGGTAATCTTTCCTCCCAAGCATACCGATGGTCTTTCTTCCCCAGAGATAACATCTAGGCCTCTGTTGTGCGTCAGCTCCAGGTTCTGAAAAGCAGCAAAACCAAACAAACAGTCCCACGGCTGACCTCAGGACCAGCTTCAATGCAGAATGACCTTCTGTCCTGGTGCAGACCAATCAATCAGTGGAGACCATGACCCAGAAAGGACACACTGGAAAGCTGCTGAATATTCTATTGAGATCCTCCCCTAGGACCTCTCCTAAAAGTTCTACCATTAAAAGCCCTTAGAACAAAAGGACCCAGTGCTCTCCCGCCCAGGGGTCTGTGTGAGGGTAGAATACCCACAGTTTTCCCTTCTCCTCTTCTTCCCACCAGGCAGGTGAACTTTACCTTTTCTCCTAAGCTTCAAAGACCCTTCTCTTGGCTCTATAACTTGTTTCTTGATCTCATTTCTTCTACCTCTGTGCCTTTCTAAATAAATATTCTCTTATAGTTTGAGTCTTGGTTCTGAATTCTTTCCTAGCTAGACCTCAGGCCCCAAAGTTGCTGAAATGAGCTCCAGTCTGACCCCACCGGTCTAACATCTGGTGCCATTCTTGCTGCTGCCAACAGAGGGAGAATATCCAGCCACTGCATTTCCTGGATCACTGAATAAATTGCTTCAAGTGATCTGTAAACACATTTAGCTTTGCTGTTATATCCAAGGAGTCTTATTAGAGGTGGGGCTTGTATCTGAAGACACACATGAACTGAGAGTCTCTAGGACAGTGGTTGGCAAACTGCGGCTCGCGAGCCACATGCGGCTCTTTGGCCCATTGAGTGTGGCTCTTCCACAAAATACCATGTGCGGGCACGCTCGGACAGTGCGATTGAAACTTTGTGACCATGCGTAGAAGTAGGTTTTCGGCTCTCGAAGGAAATTTCTATCGTTGTACTGTTGGTATTTGGCTCTGTTGACTAACGAGTTTGCCGACCACTGCTCTAGGACATGGGACTTTCTAAGGATACCAGTCCTAGAAAGAGGAGAAGAGGGGCATTCTCCTGGAATGTCCAATGCACCCACAAAAGGAAATACTTGGTTGTTTTAAAGACTTCTCACTGTATTGTTAAAGTCAAAGAGAAAATTCAGGAGTCCCAGGAGAATGTAAACAGATGAGGGTGCTGTGTGCTGGGGGAAATGTTTTCTTAGCAATAATCAAGCTTTCACCAAACGGAGAAGACGGGGAGGAATTAAGACTCTGCTGCCAGCACAACAAACTAAGAAAAGGGGCGTTTAAAATTACTGAACTGTGACTGTCCCTGGACATTTGGCAGCAAATGACTAAGTGCTAACTTAATGCTTCTTGAATAAAACACATGAAGTGCTCATTCTCTAAGTGACTATAAACTTATCAATTAAGAAAGCTCTCATCTAGGTGAGTTGGAAGCAGTGGCCTGTGGTGTAAGAGAAGACCTGAGCTTGAAGGTTGCTCACCCTTCTGTAAGCTGATGGGTGCCAAGACCCTCACTGAACATCTCCTGGCCCCCTTGTCCTCACTGCAGTTATTTCAGGGATTAACTGGATACACAGGTGGGTGTGCTCAGTAAATCGGCAGAGGGCTATGCAGGTGTAAACTTTTATTTATTTTTTAAACAAAAGCCTCATTTAAGGATTGGCTGAATGCATATTCCCAGGGCAATACTAGGGCCCTATGGACGGAGATTCCAGCTCAGACAGATAGCCTCATTCAAATCCCCGCTCCTTACACACCAGACTCTTTGGAGCAGTGACTTAGCCCTCCATGGCTCACTGCCTTCACAGGTAAGGTAGGAACAATGGTCATACCCATGACTTCAGCTTATAGTGAATAAAAAAAGAACTCACCCAGGAAAAGCAGCCAACACAAATCATGATTTGTGGGGCTGTCCCTAGAAGTTGTAGAACTTCTGAAATATAGAAAGGAGTGGACTTGGAAGGATGTCTGAGAGAAGCTGGGAAAGCCCCTTCTGGGAGAGCCACCAACTGCAAGAGGCCCTTCTAATGAACTGGCAACCTTCCCTGGGGTCTGGCAGGAAAGGTCATTGCTCTTGTCTCCAGGTGTATTTCTGTGTGTCCATATTTACTGTAAGGTAATTAACCACAGGCCAGCAAAGCTCCCGGCTGGCATTTGGGGAGGACCATCATAGAGTGGTGTGTGTTTTTCCAGGTATAAATACACTTTTCACAACTGTACATTCACATCACACAAGAGGAGTTGTCATGCAAAGAAAATTATCTTAAAATGGAGCACAGTCGAGTTTGGGGTTGATGAAGGTGATGGATCTCAAATGTCAGGACTGCACTTGAAAGAATCTCTGGGCTGGGTAACCACACTAAGCTCTGGACTGAGGCACATTCCATTATGAGTGGAGTGGGTTTATAATGGAATGACATGGATGGGTTCTTATAATCAGAAAAACACACTGACCTTCACACTACACAGGTGCAGCAGCATAATGACCCACCACGTGTATGCGCATCAATTCCTGGGGAAAATCCAATGAGGTTAACTCAGTGTGTATCCCAAGCAAACAGAATCAGTGACATTACCCACATGAAGAACTTGGTGCCCCCACACCCCACCAAGATACCTGTCCTGGGAAACCAACATGTAAGAAGAAAAATTACACGAGGATGATACCTACTTTAATAAATGGACAAAATGTAGCAAGCAACATATTTTGTGTCATTCATGAATAAATTTTTTTTTAAATCCTTGCCTGAGGACATGCTTAGAGAGAAGAAGGGAGAGAGAGAGAGAGAGAGAGAGAGAGAGAGAGAGGAAACATCAATTAGTTGCCTTACATACGTACCCCAACCAGGGATTGAACCCACAAACAAAGTATGTGCCTTGATCAGGAATCAAACTGGCAATCCTTTGCAGCACCAACTGAGCCACTTTGGCTGGGCATGAATAATATGATTCGGATTGTAAAATTTAACTTTAAGGAGTAAGAATCATGGGCCTACATTTTTTTTCTTTTCTTTTCAGGAAACCAAGATTTGGTATGGTGCCTTTGGAGAGGGAAAGTTATGTGTTTGAGAAAACTTAAAAAATCCTCACCTATGCTCCACTCATAAGACCTCTTCAACCACAATGAAACTGGATCTATAGTTAAACTGCTGAAAATATCACTGACTCATCTTGGTTTCTTTCTCACTTAGACATGTACTCAGATGTGTAAGACTGAAGACAGAGCACCATCCCCTTACATGTAGAGTCTAGCAGAGTATTACACCAAATGGCAATCAATGGTCACAGCCTTTTAGGACACAGAAACCTTGTCAAAATTTAGACCTTGAACATAAAGATGCCAGGCACAAGAAAATTGCTAAAGGTATTTTACCAGGGTCCTCTTAATCCAAGTATCACTTTAGTTTATGAATCTTTATTCTGATTTTATAACCTCATCTTCCTCTGAAGTTAAAGTTGCTATAAAAGTAATCAATATGGTCTTATTCCAGAATAAAATAATATATGATGTAAGGTTTTCAAAACCCCAGTGAAACCTGAAGTTTTGCTGACAAATGAGTTCACGTGAAAAATGAATCAATCACAAGCTTGCACTCTGAGTTCACAGATTAGGGTCCCATCCCTGGTGTGAGCAAATTTGAAAGGGGGGGTGTGGGAGGGAGAGAGAGAGAGAGAATTTGACCTCCATATACTCAGATTCTGCTCTGTGCCATCTCCATGCTGGGTGCTGCTTGGCTTCTTAGTGGTGAGGAAACTGCCTGGCGGTCCCTCCTTAAGGCCCCTTTCCCTGTCATGACCACTGGCCTCCCAGCAGCACCCCAGGAAGTCCCAGCTCTGCTCCATTTGCTGGAGGTCCTCAGATCTTCATATGTTCACACTAGGGGCCTGTATTCCTGCCCATGATCTCAATTACTATCCAAATATTGACAACTCCCAAGTTCTGTGACAGCTTCAAGCTCTTATCTGATGTCCAAAACTTAGCACTGAGAATATTGGTGTAAATTGTTTTCTTACAGTTTTTTAACTGTTTAACTGAAAAACATGATGCTGGCAATGAAGAATGAGAGCAGAAGCAGTAGTGGAGACTATTAAAAAATGACCAGTGTCAAACAGGATCCAGCTCTAGGGGATCCAAGAAGACAGAACAGTCGGTGGAAGCTACACTCACCTCCTCCCAGGACCAAACTGAAATTACAACTAAATTATAAAACAATCATCCTAAATAACCACCTGAAGACTAGTTGAAGAGAAGTCTTATAACCAAGATTTTACAGAAGATGCCACATCGAGACTGGTAGAAAAGGCAGAGATGCAAAAAGTGCTGGCTCTGCTCCCCTGTGCAGTGGCTGCTGTTCTGAGGGATATGTCACCTGCAGGGGTTGTCCCCTGAGAAATGCAGGGTCTAAACCTCAAGCCAGGCTCCCCATCCCAGAGCACCAGAGCTAGGAAGAGGAGGTCACATAATAACTGATTGTGAAAAGCAGCAGAGTTTCTGTCCTCCAGGGAGAGATGGAGTCCACTAGAAATACAGGCAACTATTTACAGGGCAAAAACACAACATTTAGTCTGCAGCCACTCACTCTGGGCTCTGACGGAGGGAAGGTAGAGTGGAATAGAGTTGTGTGAAGAGAGTCTGGGGTTTCTGGCTCTGGGGATGGAGCTGAAGGGCAAGCGCCAGGATGCCTGTGCTAAGTCATTCTCCCATACCGTAGACACACTCTTTTTTAGCTAGAGCAATCCCCTCCCTGTGGCATCAGGCTGGGGGAAAGCAATAGCCCCAACTTCTGGACTCCTTCTCACCCCACCCAGTAGAACTTATACCTTACTGAGGGTAGAGCCAGAGTCTCTTCCAATCACCGAGCCTAACAGGCAGCCAGCAGGCAAAGCCAGACTGGGTGGACCTCCAGGTGCTTTGGGACTGTTGTTGACCTACCACTGGGTTTAGGGCTGGTATAAGGCAGCCTTGATGCATAGCTTGATCATTCATGCACAACCCAGGTGCAGTAGAGGCAACCACAAGCAGTGGATCACTTGTAGCTCCAAACAGGTTGCTGAGGGGGAGTCACAGGAAGCATATTATATTGGCCTGCACCAGAATCCACCTCAAGAGGCCCAGAACCAACACACCCAGTGGCCTACTTCAGACAACACCAGAACAGGATCCAATAAGTTTAGTAAGCAGCATATTTTACATATATATACACATATATTCACATATATATATATGTATGTGTATATATGTGTATACATACATGCATATATACCTATACATATACATATTACATATTACATATACATATACATATACATATACATATACATATACATATACATCAGCAGGCATCAAACCCTGCTGCAGTCAGTCAGCACCTGCACAGCAGCTCACACACCGCGGTCAGGGTTGAGCCTTATAGTCAGCCAGCCTGAGGGTCAATCTCACACACAAACAGGCCAATGGCAAACAAAACTCAATTACAACAGAAGAGCCAAAGTAACCCACATAAGGCACTACCAGAGCACCCAGCTCAGGTGAACAAGGACACTGCACCACTGGACCCCACAAGACACCTACTGTATTAGGCCACCCAACAAAGACTGGGAGTAATAGACGAGCTACTGAATACATGGAAACAAACACAAAGGGGCAGCCAAAAAGAAGAGTGTGTTCTATTTGAGCTGCTTTTGGGGCAGAGCAAATATTAACCATTTAAAATTATTCTTTGCTTACTGTCCACAGATAGCACAGAAGAGACATTTTGATAGCACTTCCCATGTGTCAATGAGGTAGTTGAAACAAAAACTTTGTGCATTTTGCAATAAAGAAACAAAATTCTCTAGATGTGTTTTTATTATTGTGAACTGACCATCTTGTTCCATAAGCAAAACAAAAACAAAAACAAAAACAAAAACGAAAGCTCTAAAGACTGAGAGCAAATGGGAGAAACTGACTTGGGGAGGATGTGAAGTGGTGACTGGGGACTTGAGTTCATCCCAGTACCTAAGGGATGCATTTTGAAATCTGACCTCCCAAACTTTCAAAAGAAAAAGATTAAACTTTTTTCTGTAACACAACCTGGCCACAATATAAACTAGAGCAGGGGGTCCTCAAACTACAGCCCGCGGGCCACATGCGGCCCGCCGAGGACATTTATCCGGCCCGCCGGGTGCCTCTGCCTGTCCTGCTTAGCAGCCAACTTGTCCCGGGCCCACAGTGCGCATAGGAATTTGTTCATAGTTTTTTTTTTTTTAAACTATAGTCCAGCCCTCCAACGGTCTGAAGGACAGTGAACTGGCCCCATGTTTAAAAAGTTTGAGGACCCCTGATAGAGGATCAGGAAAAATAGCCTGAAAACAGCAGTCTAAATTACAATGAAATTTTACGACTTGATTTATTCTGTTGCCGACAGGGCAAGTGGACAGAAGTGTCCTATGTCCAAGCCTTCATGGCTCTACAAAATGACCCTAGCCTATGTGAGCATTGCAAAATAGACCCCGCCATGCTTGCTGTAATGACCCATGGTTCCAACCCCCCCTTAAAAGATGAGATAGCCCCCCCAGGAGTTCCTAAGGCAACAGCCCCTGAACCAACACCACCTTTCTCTTCAGGGAGCCAAGCCCCTCCATAACTGGGAATCTCACCCAAGGGTGTTTCCCAGTATAAGAGGCAACAGGATCTTAGGGAGTAATTAGAGTACAAGTCCCCTTTACTCTGCAAGGTTTAATGACAATCAAGGAGAAGGTAGAAAGCTTCACAGATGACCCTGACATATGTATAAATGGAGAAAAAGCACCCCAACTTTTAGTTTAACCTCTAGAGGCAGTAAATTCCTTCTACACGAGGCATTTACTGGCTTAGAGAGGAATATGGTCTGCAGAATTGGAAAGGAATATGCTACTGGTTTAAATGCTGAAAATCTAGACTATCCCTTAGGAAATTAGACTATCCCTTGGGATGATCCAAACTGGGACTAAATTTCTGGTAAAGGAATATGGTTTCAGGACCATATGTTACATTGTTTACTTCAGGGATTGAAGGGACCAAGGAAGAAACCAGTCAATTACAATAAATTGGCTGTGATTGAGCAGGGACCTCAGAAAAATCCTATAGCCTGTTTATAAAGTCTGAGAAAGGCAATTATTAAATTCAGAGACTTAGATCCCAGTGACCCCCTGGCAGGGTCCATAGTGCTAAGGAACAAATTTATAACCCCATCTGCTCCAGACTTAGGAAGGAAGTTATGGAAGTTGGACATGGTCCTTCCACTTCACTTACCAATAGTTTGACTACAGCCAACGTGGTTTTTTACAATAGAGACCAAGAGGAGAAGAAGAGGGCCTGGACAAAGGAGGAATGCAAGGGAAAGATGCAGGGACAATTATTAGTTGCATTACAGGGACACCAGCCACAGCAGGGAAAGCCCCACCAAGGCTCAGGCCAGAGACAAATAGGCCCTCCTGCTATTTGTCACCAATGCAGGAAGCCTGGGCATTAGAGATCAGAATGCCCACAGAAGGACTCTGGCACACCTAGCAAGCCCTGCTCCCTATGTAACAAGATCAGTTATTGGAAATAGACTGCCCTGAGGGCCAGAAGGCCTCCAAGTCAAATTCCCACTCCTTAATGGCCTAGGATTGATGGGGCCCTCAGGCTCCATTGGCTTCTGCTAAAACCATTGACATTTCTGGGAGGAAGCCAAGGGTGACCCCAGATGTTGCAAGTAGGGCCTGTTAATTTCCTTCTTGATATGGGAGCTGCCTACTCTGGGCTAACTTCCTACTCCAGGAAACTTTCCTTATAAACCAGGCAATGAGAGTGGAGGGAAACTGTCCTCAAATGGATAACACCTCCCTTGGATTGCCTTTGGGGATGGACCATATTCTTACATTCATTTCTAATAATACCTGAATGCCCCACCACCTTGTTGGGGTGAGAAATGTTAACCAAAATGAGAACTAGATAATATTCTCTGTTCCTGGAGAAATAGTAAATCTCCTAATATTAGAATCAACAAATAAGAAAAGCCACAAGGAAGACCTAGACTTAGACATAGACTCATAGGTGTAGGCAGCAGGAATACAAACAAGGTTGGGCTAAATATGCCAAACTTGTCATAATTACATTAAAATATACTACCAAATACCCTATTAATTCTAAGGCAAGAGAGGCCTACAAAAAATTCCAAGGAAAAGGCACAATTTGTGCAACAAAAAGTAAACCACTTAGGTCTAACCTGGACACCTGGAGAAAGAATTCTATCCCAAGAAAGAATGCAAGCTATCCAAAGTACACCCAGGCCCACCATGCAAGACAACTGAGGGCCTTTTTAGGAATAACAGGATACTGTACACTTTGGATCTTGGGGTATGGAGAAAAAGCCAATCCCTTATATAGTGGCCTATGGGGAGATAGCATAATCTGGATAAAAGAACAGAAAATGGCCTTTATAGAGCCAAAGGAAGCCTTCCTGCAGGCACCTGCCCTGGGCATACCTAACGCTGAAAAGCCTTTCCATTTCTATATCACAGAAAGGGAGGAGTTAGTAATAGGAGTCCTTACCCAAGCTTTAGGTCCAACTAAGAGACCTGAAGGATACCTATCTAAGCAGTTGGACTCAGTGGCAAGGGGATGGCTGCATTGTTTAAGGGTTATTGTAGTGGCAGCTGTATTAATAGAAGCCCTAAAAAATAATTCTAGACTAGGAAATTATTCTATATACCTCATATCAGATGAACTCTGTCCTAAATCTCAAGGGACCTCATTGGCTAACAACCTCGTATTGAAATATCAGCTAATACAATTAGAAAACTCACAAATAAAAATTAGACCCTATTCCACATTAGATCCAGCAACCTTAATGCCAACCCCAGATTTGGAAATGTCCCCTGGTTGCTGTGAAATTATAGAACAACATATGCCACCTAAGAAGATCTTAAGGATGAACCTCATTTAAATCCTGATAACATATGGTTCTCAGATGGCAGCTATATGAGGGATGGAACCTGCTATGGGGGATATGAAATTGTTTCTCTTCACCAAACTATAGAAGCTAAAGCTCCACCACCTGGAACCTCAGCCCAATTGGCAGAACTGATTGCATTAACCAGGACTCTGGAATTGGGCAGGAACAAGAGATTAAACATATACACTGATTCCAAATAAGCCTTTTTGGTCTGACATGCTCACGCTGCTGTCTGGAAAGAAAGAGGGTTCTTAATAGCTAAAAATATCCCCTAAAATATGGAACACAAATTTTAAAACTACTCGAGGCTGTATATCTCTCTAAAGAAACAGCAGTGGTCCATTGCAAAGCACACCAGAAAGGAAACTCCGATAGGACAACAGATTAGCAGACCAAATTGCAAAGAATATAGCCTCAAACAAGGAAAATAAGCCCTCAACAGAGGCCTTAATGCCAACAATTATCATAAAAAGACTATCAACCCCGATATACTCAAGATGAAATAAATTGAGCTGAGCAGAAAGGTTATAACAAAGTTAAAGGAAAATCGTACCAATTAGGAAACCGAATACATCTTCCTAAAATTATTCAATGGAAAGCCCTTAAGAGATTACATGATTCATGCCACTTTGGAAGGGATAAATTAGTTCAGATATGCTCACAAATGTTTACAGAAAAAGGACTAAATAAAACCATCCAGCTGTTCTGTCAGGGATGCCACCTTTGCAACATAAACAACCCACAAGGGGGCTGTCTGGACAGTTCCCACCTCTTCTGGAACCTATCCAAAGATGGGGCAGATATCCAGGAGAGGGTTGGCAATTAGATTTTACCCAAATGTCCTTCTGCCTAGGGAATGAATATTTACTGACAATAATAGACACCTTTACTGGATGGGTAGAGGCTTTTCCTACTCCAACAGAGAGGCCCCAGGAGGTTGCTAAAGTGCTACTTAGGGAAATAAATCAAGGTTTGGATTGCCATATTCCTTACAAAGTGACAATGGTCCATTATTGGCCTCCTACAGAACCCAGGAGGTCAGCAAAGCTATAAGCATAAAATGGCATCTACATTCAGCCCCAAGGCCGCAGTCTTCTGGAAAAATAGAACGGGCCAATCAGAATCTAAAAAGAACAATAGTAAAGCTCTCAGGAAACTCATCAAAACTAGCATGACTACTATGCATTATTGCCCTATTAAGAATTCTGAGTCTGACCACATCATTAAAATTAAGTCCTTTTGAAACTTGATATGGAAGACCTTTCCTCTATTCATGTATCACTCTAGATGAGGAATCTCACAAAATAGAACACTTTGTAACTTCCCTGGCCAGCTTTCAAAAGGCCGTATAATAGCTTAGATGGAAGGAACTCCTTCCACCACCAAGCCCTTATGAACCAGAAACATCAGTCCTAATTAAAACTTGGAAGGATGGGTTTACAGCATCCCAATTAGCCCCCATTTGGAAAGGGCCATATACTGTTGTACTTTCTACTCCAACAGCCATCAAGCTACCAGGCGTTACCAGTTGGATATGTCCAACCCAGGTAAAGCCATACTCCAGCTCAGACAAGGGACAAACGATACAATTGTCCTTTAAAACCTGGACAATGGAGCTACTTGAAGATTTAAAACTACTTTTCAAGAAGAGGGTTACATTCCAAGAAAAATCCTCAAAGGATAAGTAATAATTATAAAATTAAATATGGAAAGCAACACCCAGATAAGTTCATGTCTCAAATTTTACTATTATTTGTAAATTTCTTTACGCTCTTTTGGATTGACCTCTTATTCATTTGCTGTCTGTCTCAAAATTCCCCGTCCCCCATGGAAAGTGCACCTAGAATTGCTTTTCCTTAGAGTACTACTCTCCTATATAACCTTTCTCCTCATTTGCTTATTTAACTCAGCACACCAGGTATCCCATTTTAGGATTGTTTTAACATTTCCTATGACCACACATAAAATGAAACTTTACAATTTCTTTCTTACCTTTACTTTGCTTTTCTATTATATCCCAATAAATAATACCCATACACATAACTCCTGTACAATTGCCAATATTACTGCTCAGGCTATATGTACACCTGACGGTTGGATATGCTTAAACGCCAAACAAAAGGCTTCCGTCATTCTGGCCACACTCTGTGAATGGCCACCACTCCAGCATTGCTACACATGAATATCTATAACCCCTTTCAAATTCAAACCAATTGGACTTTCATAGCTGCAATAAATAATGAATTTTGACACCTATACCAGAATCATCTTTCTAACTATCAACCACAAACAAATAGGCCTCCGATTCATTGGCCCATTTTTACAGACCGCTCTGCTAAAACCCTCAAATTCCCTTTATGCATTCAATGCTTCATCAGAAACTACTCAGGCCCATGTTTAGGAAACAGCACAAACATGGGGGCACTCTCAAGAAGAACAACCATATATATCTCACAACCCTGCTCAAGCTTACTTCAGCACACAGACTGACTTCACTGTCACTGCCAATGGCTCTGGTGCTGGTCAGGCAAAAACTACTTCTGTTTCCATCCAATAGCTGACTTGTCCTTCCCCAACACAACTGTGTCTCAAACATCTGAGTTCTGCATAAATCACCCTCAAGGGGCCCCCTGAGGCATTCAATCCCACTAAAATCCCATGTGAGGCTGTCATACACAATTCCTCTCACTTTAATATTTAGGGAAGATCCAGCACTCTCCTGATTAAAAATGCCAAGGGAAGCATCCCAGGGATTAAATCTGCCCTTAAATCCGGTCTCTTCAGGTAATATAGAAGCACAATTTTTTAGCTGGGGCTATCTCAGAGATCCTGAACTAAGCCATCAAAAGTGACAGACAAAATCCAAAGGCCACTTTCCTCCAGATAGAGTACTATGCTATACTTTAATGGGGCTTCGTTATACATGTGGCAAGGAAGCTTACATCCCCTTGCCACCTCAATGACAGGATGATGTCCCTTGGGATATGGCTGACCATATATCTTCATTGCAAATGGATCCACCCCCATGTAGCTCCCTCACACTCTTAATAAGGCAACCCACAAAAAGGTAGCCCTATTAATTCTCCTGCATGTATTCTTAAGCTTTACCACTGGGCTCTCTGGAGCACAGTATATGACTCTCTAGGTCAATCAGCTAAAGAAACCTCCAAATGTTTAAAGACATTGCCAACACCATAACTAAACTACAACAAATTTATTCCCTCGCAGCTGTGGACCTCCAAAACAGAAGGGCCTTGGATTTTTTTCACAACTGTCCTAGGGGGAAACCTGCCTATTCTTCCAGGAGGAATGTTGCTATTATATTAACCAATCCCTTCAGGTGTAAGAGGATATTAGAAGCCTCATTGCACAGGCCATAGACCTAGAAGACAAAAACAAACCCACTTTTTGGTGGAGTCCCCTCACTTCCACCATCTTCCAATGAATAACTTCCTTTATCCCAATCCTATTAGGACTCTTAATAACTGTAATTTTTGGACCCCAAATTCTAAACGTCCATGTCTCCTTTGTTTCAGATTGAGTACAAGCTATAAGACTTCAACTGATACTGGTCAAGGATTTCACCCAATCCCAGATATGCCTCCATCCCCCTTGAATAAGCCCATACAACAAAGCCCACTAGGTCAGGCTGCACAACGCTTCCACTCCACCCTAACCTATCCACTCCCAGAGAGAGAGCAAGGGCCAACTCAACTCTATATCCAAACTCAGCAGGAAGTAGATCCAGAAGTCAGAGCAACATCCTTCAACTTCCCAGATGAATTTGGCTCATATCACTTGAGGGGAGAATGTTAGAGTAAGCAGATAGAAAGACATGAAAGGCAGTTGGGGTTTGGAGGGGATACATGTACGACATGCCAAACCAAAACCAGACAATGGAGGCAACAGACCCCAATGTGAGGAGAGAAGATTTAGAGTCCCTCCATGATGGTCAAACAGGTGGCATAAAACCTGAGTGAAGGAGCCTTATAGCTTGAAGACATTTTTTGAGAAATAGGGGGGGGGGGGGGACTTACTTAGGAGCACTCCAGCCTAAGAGTATAAATACCCCAAACCCCAGTGAAGGGGGACACTTGGTGTGGTTTCAGCTGGCTGAGTTGTCCACTCTGCAAATAAATTCCCACCTGCTCTTGCTGCTATTTCTTGTCTCTTGTTTGAATTTGTTCCTACAAGAAAACAAGAACTGAGGACACAGAGTACTGTCTCTGGCCAGAGGCCACCCTGACCACTGCTGACAACATCAACAGCAAGCAGGACAAAGACACAGTTTGGAGTGAGGAATAAAACAGTTGCAGAAGCTAAAGAAGAAAGAGCAATTTGGAAAGCTGGCTGGAAGAGGGGATTGCTCTAAGACCATCTACTCATGACCTGAGTAACCAGGATTGATAAGGATCCAGCTTCCATATAAGAGATTTCCATGGAGCCTCTAATGGCAAGACGATGTCGCAGAGACTGGGGATTTGTCAGGCACTGGAGTATAAACCTCTTCTCTGTGCAGCAGGATACTTACGCTGTCATCCAAATCTTACCTGAAATTCTACTTATCAGGATTCATTTACAATAACAGGTATCTGGTTATTCTTAAGCTTTACCACTGGGCTCTCTGGAGCACAGTATATGACTCTCTAGGTCAATCAGCTAAAGAAACCTCCAAATGTTTAAAGACATTGCCAACACCATAACTAAACTACAACAAATTTATTCCCTCGCAGCTGTGGACCTCCAAAACAGAAGGGCCTATATCCTGGGTAACTTAATTTCATCAAGTTACCTATATCCTGGGTAACTTAATTTCATCACATTGTTTTCCTAATACATGGGAAGGAGTGCACATCCTCTGGAGGGCAAAGCATGGTCATTGGGTGCCAAGAGAGAAGAAACACCCATACTGAAATTTCACATTTGACTGACTTTAAGTAAATCAATCCTTCCTTTTCAGAAATGAGATAGCGAAACTTTTATGGCCCGCATAGCCATGCTAGTGGCCCTTTAGTGATACTCTGGCTCTCTTTTAATCTTTCCTTGATTCAGAGACAAGAGACTATATTTATATAATCCAATAACTTTCTCCTGCTTCTGTCCACACCACCCTGTTCGCTGAGAACAAAGAGGTTAGTGTCCTCTTTTTTTTTAAAAATATATTTTATTGATTTTTTTTTACAGAGAGGAAGAGAGAGAGAGATAGTCAGAAACATCAATGAGAGAGAAACATTGATCAGCTGCCTCCTGCATGCCCCCCACTGGGGATGTGCCTGCAACCCAGGTACATGCCCTTGACCAGAATCGAACCTGGGACCCTTCAGTCGGCAGGCCGACGCTCTATCCACTGAGCCAAACCAGTTTTGGCAAGTGTCCTCTTCTTGAGTCTCAAGATTTACTACTATTTCTCTAGATAAGGTACCTCTCTCTCTACTCTCTGCCTCACTTACCACAGACCCAGGTAGCCAAGGTATGTCAGGAACATTCTTATGATGGCCATTTACATATGAAAACTGGAGTTTGCTGTATTTGTTTATTTTTTCCCTCAGAGAATCCTAGTGTCAGGTTAAATTTTACACAAAACTGGAATATATAAAACAGAGAATCAGGGCACCTTTAGTTGTAGATGTGGGAGGTCTTTAGAGTTTATCCTTCTCCAGAACCTGAGATTGAGATTAGGAGCCCAAAACAATAGGTGCTTACAGGCACCATCAGAAAGTTGACAAGGGCATATGAAACAACCCAGGTAGAAGTGAAATAGTCTAGTTGTTTGTGTCCAACAGCTCATCCAATTCATCCTGAGTTTAAGAAGCATCCATTTTACTGCACACATTGCTTTCTACAGAGCCTCTTCATGCAGCATCCAAAGACTGCTTATAATAAATTTGAGGAAATAAGAGTATGTCCCAACACCATGTATTCCTTTGAGACTCTTATAATGAGGGCAGACTTCTAATTGTCACATTGGTTCCCTATAGGGATCTGTGCCAATTAAGAGGATTCTGAGTTCTGGGGCAGTGGAAGAGGGTAGGAAGGGCTGAGCCCTAAGCCTCTCATGTCTTATTTGATTATTTATTTAATTCAAACCTAAGGTATGTTTATAAAAGTGCATTGAAAATTAAATAATACATTATGTTAAAGTGCATATAACAATAGTTTAATTAGTACATAAGTATAATTTGATCCTGTCTGTATGTATGTGTTTGATGTCAGATACAGGCATATATGAAAGAATGTATGAAAAAAAAAATCCCAGAAGTCTCTAAAGCTGAATGGTGAAAATACTAAGAATTATAGAGTATTTTGCCTGTTTTTAATATAAAGGATATATTTTTGTGTCTGTAAAAATCTTGAATCTGCTTAAATATTCACTCATCAGAATTTAAAGCTCATTAAACACAAGTAACATTAATTTCAAAAGCTCTCACATGAAATACCCAAAAGGCATTTTACTTTTATTATCTATAAGTGCTAGCATACTGAAAAGGATTTCCTGCTATGCAGTGGGACAGCACGCTGAAAGGATAAGAATGCCCAACCTGGATTCTATATTAAATAATTTCAAGCCTGATCGTTTATCATTCACAGAAAATTCTTCAAAATTTCATGGTTGTAACTTTTTCTAGGATATGAGCTGAAACTCCCTCCATTTTCCTCCCATTGTTTCTCATGTATCCATTATAAACCATTGCATTGAATTACTTTTTATGTAACTGTAATTTCCCACTAGGTTGTTTGCATGGAGTTTATAAGCATACTATCCATGGGGCATGGCCAGTACTCAGGGGGTTTGTTAAAAACATGAAGTCTAAACTTTCAAATGCTCATTCAAACTTTGAGCAAGACCTAAAGAAATGCCAGACTTACATGATTAAAACAAATACATCTTGAAAAATGAACTTTTATAAAAATAACAGATCAGAACTTAAGTGTGTGTGTGTGTGTGTGTGTGTGTTTAACTAGTGATTTTGAGCAGCTAAACACTTAGTGAAAGTACATTTCCCAACACCCAGACTAGTTTTGGAACTCCCTATTGTACAGACATAATCTTCATTCCATATTAAGAAAGCCAGACATTATTTTTAATAATTCACACACTTATTTCCTTTTAAAATTAAAATTTTAGGAAAAAAAGAATTAAATACAAAATACATGGGTTTTTCATTCTGATATTTGTCCATCTAGCCCACCACAGTATGTCAACTGTCAGCTTTTTGTGAGTAGGTGATATCAAGACATAATGGTCTCTCTTTCTCTAAGTTAAAGGATGCTGGTTTCATTAATGTTCCCACCAGCTGCCTAACCTTTCCAATATCCTCTTTCTTCACTGTGTTCCAAAACAAACAAACAAAAACACTTGTATTGCACATGAGCTGCTCCAACCCTATTATCAGCTGAACACATTACCTGATTTTCTTGGGACTTGTGTATTTGTTCTATTCTCACTGGCACCAGAATCAGCTGAGTGATTTTCATCTCTCACTGGCTACTAGAATTTACTTAACAAATTTTTCCTAATGAGCTCTTGCTCATCAACCCAGCTTCCAGGACTGAATGGTCTATAACTTAATATCTTCTCCTCCTCTTTGAGTAAATAATGTAAATTCCCTAAGTATTAACAAGGCCCTTTAAAATGTAGCCTCTGCTATCAGTCTAACTTTGTTTTCCAGCACTGATCTCTACATGTGCGCTCTCCCTTCAGGACCTTTTTCCAAGAAACTTCCAAGGAATCCATAAAAATTAATAAACAGAAACCTCATTTAAAATGGAGTTTGGAAGCTAGAAGAGAGAACTCTTATGAAGGTGCCACTCAACACACACTGCTGACTCCAAGAGACAAGTATTGCAGGATAAAAATTATATGATCTTATCAATAGATGCAGAAAAAACATTTGATAAGATACAACATCCATTTGTTATTATAATATTCAATAAAATAGGTATAGAAGGAAAGTACCTCAACATAAAAAAGGCCGTATGTGACAAATCCACAGCCGATATCATACTCCACGATGAAAAACTAAAAGATTTTCCTCTAAAATCAGGAACAAAACAAGGATGCCCACTCTCATCATTCCTATTCAACACAGTTCTATAAATCCTAGCCAGAGCAATCAGGCAAGAGAAAGAAATAAAAGGCATCCAAATTGGGAATGAAAAAGTAAAAGTGTTACTCTTTGCAGATGACATGATTCTGTATACAGAAAACCTTAATGACTCCACCAAAAGACTTTTAGAAACAATAAACAGATATAGTAAAGTTGCAGGTTACAAAGTCAATGTACAAAAACCCACTGTTTTCCTATATATTAACAATGAAACTTCAGAAAAAGAAATAACAAAGTGGGAATCCAAGATGGTGGCGTAGGTAAACACCTAAACTGCTGCCTCACACAACAATTTCAAAACTGCAACTCTTTTAAAAGACAAAACGTCTATCACCCAGAACCACGGGAAAGCTGGCTGAGTGGAAGTTCTACAACTAGAAGGAAAGAGAAAAGAGCATTGAGACGTGCACAAGCGCTGAAAAGCTGAGGTACGGAGGCGCGGGATCTGGGCTGGCGGCAGGCGTTGCTTTTTACAACCCAAAGGGGAGACAAGCCCCCGATTACTCTGAAATACAGTTTCTGGGGAGACACAGGGGACCCAAACTCCTACGGGGAGAAGCTGGATTGTCTGCCACCCGGTTGGAAAGTGAGGGGGGCTTGCTTGCAGAGCTGCACGCAAGAATAATTGTTTACTGCGCTGGAACGCAGGACACAGTCGGAGACACAGAGCCGGCTAACTAGCAGCCATTGCTGTTTGCCATGCCCTAGCCTAGTGATGCCCTGAGACCCCGCCCCACACAACCTACAATTGCAAGCAGCAGTTTTAGCATAAGAAAGGTCTGCCCTATCGCAGCTTAACCTAACAAACTTGCAGCCCAGATCAGACAGCTCCAAAACCTCCAAACCCCAAGCAAAGAGGAGAAAACTGTAGCTCTCGCTGTAGCTCCTGCTGGGTGGACTTAGACAATAGCTGACCTGCACCCCATTGGAGATCCAGCAGCCAGTATACCTAGTGGTCAGTGTGAGAAACCAGATTTCAACTCCTCACATCCATAAGTGACACATTCAAGAGGCAGACTCAGCGAGCACCAAAGCCCCACTGAAACAAGTCCTGCACCATAAGCGTGTCTCCAGCACAGCAGTTCTTATAGACACAGCGAGTCCTCACAGCCGATTGGCCTGGAGGTCAATTGCTCCCAGCGTACCAACAGCAATTAAGGCTTAACTACACCAAGACTTTGCACTCAGCCCACAAAGGGGTGTACCAAGAGCGTCCACATCAGGTGATTGGGGAGGCGGAGCTACTTCCCCCTATAGGTCACCTACCACACAAAGCCACTCCATCAACACAGGGAAGCAGCCAAAATGCGGAAACAAAGAAATATGTCACGAATGAAAGAAACGGAGGAAAGCAAACTACTGGACGACATAGAGTTCAGAACCACATGTATAAGGTTACTCAAGAATCTTCTAAAAACCGCCAAGAAACTTGATGACACTTCTGAGGAGCTTAGTGAGACCTTCAAGGACCTTAATGAGAATGCCAAAAAAATGGAAAAGGACCAGTCAGAAATGAAGCATACACTGTCTAAAATAAAGAATATACAGAAACTCAACTGTAGATCAACGTACCCCAAAAATCAAACCAAAGATCTGAAATATGAGGAAACAAAAAACACCCAACCAGAAAAACAAAAAGAAAAAAGAATCCAAAAATATGAAGATAGTGTAAGGAGCCTCTGGGACAACCTCAAGCGTATCCACATCCGAATTTTTGGGGTGCCAGAAGAAGAGAGAGAGCAAAATACTGAAAACCTATTAGAAGAAATAATGGCAGAAAACTTTCCCTACCTGGTGAAAGAAATAGACTTACAAGTCTAGGAAGCGCACAGAACCCCAAACAAAAGGAATCCAAAGAGGACCACACCAAGACACATCATAATTAAAATGCCAAGGGCAAAAGACAAAAAGAGAATCTTAAAAGCAGCAAGAGAAAAACGGTTAGTTACCTACAAGGGAGTACCCATACGACTGTCAGCTGATTTCTCAGCAGAAACTATGCAGGCCAGAAGGGAGTGGCAAGAAATATTCAAAGTGATGAACAGCAAGAACCTACAACCAAGATTACTCTACCCAGCAAAGCTATCATTCAGAGTTGAAGGTCAGATAAAGAGCTTCACAGACAAGAAAAAGCTAAAGGAGTTCATCGCCACCAAACCAGGATTACATGAAATGCTGAAGGGTATTCTTTAAGAAGAGAAAGAAGAAGAAAAAGGTAAAGATAAAAATTATGAACAACAAAATGACATCAAATACATACCTACCAACAAGTGAATCTAAAAATCAAGTGAATAAAAAATCTGAAGAACAGAATGGACTGGTGAATATAATAGAATCAGGGACATAGAAAGGTAGTGGACTAACAATTCTCAGGGGGAAGTGGGTGTGAGTGGTGCGGGAAGAGATTGGACAAAAATCTTACTCCTATGGATGAAGACAGTGGCAGGGGGTAAGGGCATGGGGTAGGGTGGGGTGGGGAATCAGGTGGAGGGGAGCTATAGGGAGAAAACAAAAAGAGGAACACCTGTAATCTGAACAATAAAGATTGATTTAAAAAAAATAAAAAATAAAAAAAATAAAAATGAAAAAAAAAAATAAAATAAAAAAATCATTAAAAAAAAAAAGAAATAACAAATATTTTTGCAATAGAGACCAAAAGAATAAAATACCTACCTGAAATCAATTGTTAATAGTATTAAGCAGTGTTAGGAGCAGATGTGGCCCAGCTGTTGGGAGTGCTATTGGCACATGTCTTCATCTCCTTCAGGTCAGCCTCAGTGGCAGAGAGCTGCCTCATCCAAGGTCATGACCTTCCAATGATGACACATACCCAAAAACAGAGATATAGAGGCCCAGCCATTTTGGTTGCAAAGAGAACAACCATAACAACCATTTCAGCTCCAGGGGCATTCCGTACAAAGCATCCCAAACAGCCAACTCCATCTCAGAGTTCATTTCCAGGAGAACCCAAACTGCCACATGATATAAAATAGGTCCTCAAGAATTGGGAACATTTGTTATGAATATGATTGATGTGCCTTTTGGAGATAATCTTTACATATTGCCCATATCACTAAATACAAATTGATCCTAAGATGTATTAAGTACTTAGTATGCATCTGGCTAGTTATAAAGATATAGAATTTAGCAAAACAATGCTTGCTGTCAAGTAGGTAAGACTGAAAACTAAACATGATTGTACAATTAACCAAAACACCATTTTGGCAAGACTACTGTGGTCCCTTCTCAATCCATACTCTCCTGATATTCACATGCTGATAATAGCATCATCAAGGGCCATCAGTGGGGAAAGAACTCTGAAGTCTGGAGGTGGAAGGTCACCATTCATTTTCTAACAACAATAACAAAAAACCCACAACCTGATTTTAAATTGAAGAAACTCGTTGTCTCCTGAAAAACTCTGCTTACTCTTCATACAAAAAGGTCGATGGGTAGGTGTCCACAAATTCTGGACTTCCAAGTCATAAAGGATGTGAAACTGAGTTTTAGATCTCTGCTTTTTATTTTTTTATTTAATTTATTGGGACGACATTGGTTAATAAAACTATATAGGTTTCAGACATCATCTGTATGTTTCACTTTTTTAGAATTAATACCAATGCTTTAAAAATGTTTTTATTAAATTTATTGAGGCGACATTGGTTAATAGGATCATACAGGTTTTAGATGTGGATTTCTATGTTATGAGATCTGTATATTGCGCTATGTGCCCACCTCCCAAAGTCAGATCATCTTCCTTCATTATATATTAGACCCTCTTCACCCTCTACCCCTCATCCCTTCCCTCTGGCAATCACCACACTGCTATTTGTGTCCACAAGTTTCAGAACTTGTATAGTTTCATTTCAGCTCAATCACAATAACAACAACAAAAAACAACCCAAAAAACTATATTGTGCTTCTTTTGCAATGAGATGTGCCCTAAAAGTCAAACGAAATCATGTTTGTTTAAGCAAAGAGCAAACTGCACTCTATGTGGCTATTTCAATAAGAAGAAATAGCATAAAGCTCAATTATTTACTCTTATGAAAGATCTCAGCCTGAAGTGTTGTTAAAAACAACAACAACCAACATAACACATTCTTGCATGATTGAATCTGTATTACCATTACAAAAATCATAACAGGCACATTAAAATGTTTGCCTGGGTGCTACCTATTATCCTTTAGCTCTGCCTTTGAAAGCTTAATAAAGGCTTCCTTAGGTGATAGGCAACTTGAATGGTCTTTCACAAAAAAATATTTTTAAAGTACAAAATTTCCATTACCCTCTGCTGGTCAGAGGCAAGTTCCTGAAGAGGTACATAATTGTACTAGCACAGTGGTCGGCAAACTCATTAGTCAACAGAGTCAAATATCAACAGTACAATGATTGAAATTTCTTTATAGAGTCAAATTTTTTAAACTTAAACTTCTTCTAATACCACTTCTTCAAAATATACTTGCCCAGGCCATGGTATTTTGTGGAAGAGCCACACTCAAGGGGCCAAAGAGCTGCATGTGGCTCACGAGCCACAGTTTGCTGACCACAGTACTAGCACATAAAGCAGCCTTAAAATAGTCTTTAGAAGCAATAAGGCCCTGAAACTGCCAAATAACCCAGTTCTTATGTCCCAATTTGATGATCTCTATGACTTACCCATGTTCTCTGTTTTCATTTTCCCATGTCCACATGTTTTCAATTACGTAAGCTATTCTACCAGGCAGCAGAAGCACTCAAAGAGCACAGCCTGTGTTCAGACTTTGCCAGTGCCCACTACCACTGACTGCTGATATGCCCCACTTGCCTTTCTCATCTGTAAACAAGTGTACTAGGTGTGCCCAAAGAAGGCTGGTCCATTGCACACCCTCTATTTCTCTGCTTCAAAAGCTTCTCTCTTTAGAAACATGGTACCTTCCATGAGTAAAATCCCACTCTAGAACCACCAGATGAATACATTTACAGAACTATTGCAAAGATGCTTGGGCAACTTATTAAGGCTATAACTTCTAGATTCATATATAAACTAGAGGCCTGATGCACGAAATTCGTGTACGGGGAAGGGGGGTGTCCCTCAGCCCAGCCTGCACCCTCTCCAATCTGGGACCCTTCCAGGGATGTTCAACTGCCTGTTTAGGCCCGATCCCAATAGGGCAGTCAGACAACCCTCTCACAATCCAGGACTGCTGGCTCCCAACTGCTCACCTGCCTGCCTTCCTGATTGCCCCTAACTGCTTCTGCCTGCCAGCCTGATCACCCCCTAAACACTCCCCTGCCAGCCTGATTGATGTCTAACTGCTCCCCTGCCAGCCTGATTGCCCCTAACTGCCCTCCCCTGCTGGTCTGGTCACCCCTAACTGCCCTTACCTGAAGGACTGGTCACCTCTAACTGCCCTCCCCTGCAGGCATGGTCACCACTAATTGCCCTCCCCTGCAGGCCTGGTTGCTCCCAACTTCCCTCCCCTGCAGGGCTGGTCCCCCCCAACTGCTCTCCCTTGCAGGCCTGGTCCCTCCCAACTGCCCTTCTGCTGGCCATCTTGTGGTGGCCATCTTGTGTCCACATGAGGGCAGCCATCTTTGACCACATGGGGGCAGCCATCTTGTGTGTTGGAGTGATGGTCAATTTGCATATTACTCTTTTATTAAATAGGATAGAGGCCTGGTGCATGGGTGGGGGCCAGCTGGTTTGCCCTGAAGGGTGTCCCAGATCAGGGTGGGGGTGCCCTTGGGGCATGGGGTGGCCTGGGCAAGGGGCCTGTGGTGGTTTTCAGGCTGGCCACGTCCCCCAGTGACCCAAGCGGAGGCCCTGATATCTGGGATTTATTTATCTTCTATAATTGAAACTTTGTAGCCTTGAGCAGAGGCCAGGGCAGGCCAGGGTGGGCGGAAAGCTTGGCTTCCTCCATCACCAGGAGCAACCAAAGCCTCCTGCTCTCTCCAGCTCTGTGGCCGCCACCATATTTGTTGGGTTAATTTGCATACTTGCTCTTGATTGGCTGGTGGGTGTGCCTTGTGGGTGTAGTGGAGGTATGGTCAATTTGCATGTTTCTCTTTTATTAGATAGGATGTTCGACTCCCCATTTTTTCACCTATTAAGTTTTATTCACTTAATTATTTATTATTAATTTAAAATTTTAAACATTGCCTTATAGCCAAAGATATTTTAGTGATGACATAAATATACATAATCTAGTGGCTCTCAACCAAGGGTGATTTTGCTCTCCAGAGGCTATTTGGAGGTCTCTGGAGATATTTTTGCTTGTCACAACTGGGGGTGGTCAGGCTTCTATTAGTGGGCAAACACATAGGGCCAATCCCTATAAGAAAGGATTATCTGGCCCAGAATGTTAATAGTGCTAAGGTATAGAAACTAAATCCAATACCATAAAAAAAATTGTATAAAAAAAGAAATAAGGACAAAGCAAAAATATTGGAAGCAGAATGGTAAAATTCAGTCAGAGGCAAATATTTTTATGTAAACGGACCATAAATGTGGCTCTGAGCTTTCTATCAGCCAAACCAAAGAGGAAAATACCATATGATAAAAGAAACGGTGACCATAAAATAAAAACTAATCACCAATCATCCCGGGGAAGTTTCCACTGGCCCACAAGTCTGTTAAGAATTCTTCATAAGGCCAGAGTGAAGAGATACAGGGTGATGGAGAGCACCACAGTTTCCATCATAAAAGTCCCAAACAATCAATTGAAGTGTCTTCAGTGTTGCTGGTTCTCACAGAAACACCCAGAGGAAGGGCAGGACAAAATCCTGTGACAAGAACAAGTCTACAAAGGAGCAAGATGGGCAGACCTGAGTCCACTTCTGCTTCGTTGCCTTTTGCTCTGTTCTGCCCTGGGGTATGACGCAGGATATACAGATTGTGGGACAGACCATAGATCTTCCAGCAAATGTACTTTGTTTCCCACAACCACACCCCATGACATGTGGGCAACAAGAGTTTGCATTTATTGCCTGCAGCAATAAACTAGAACAGATAGACTTTTCAATTAAAGGAATTTTACAGGAATCAACTGAAAGAGCTCCCAATGGCTGAAGCAAGAAGCTAGACTTCCACAGCAAGAAGACACACACAATCATTGCATGTAGAAGCTGTTCATTAAGATATAGGAGAAGAGGACAAAACAATTCTGGTTTTACCAGTGACACACTCTCTCAACTGTATTAAGGGGCCTTACAGACTAACTCATAACCCAATCAATCCATAGCTTGACATTTAAAGACCAAGGAGAGATTACTTAAAAAGCATAAAATAAATCCTAGTATGAGAACTAGTAATTTATTTTGGAAAAATGTAAAATATCTATTTTATACCATGTACCAAAAATATAGCTCACATATTTAAAGATTCAAATGTTAAAAATAAAGCAAAAAAAAATTTAAAAAATATGTGCAGATTATTTATGTCAAAATTCATGTCATTCACCATTTACTCTTAGAAAGGAAAAGGCACTTTAATATTACCCTTTTTGCAAAGTGAAAAAATGTTAAGTAAAATATTGATGATTTTAATAAGTAAAATTTAGTTGCTCAACATAAAAAATGCCATAAAACCTAAGAGCCAGATTTTAGTTTTTAATTCTGTTCTCCAATAAAAGAAACCAGATCTCCTTGGAGAAATGACTGATTCCAGCACGAGACCAGGGAATATATAAGATGAGCCTGGGTGCCTTTTGTAGTGCCAGGAAGTAAGGAAGTGTCCCACAAAACAACAAAAACTCACACAGTGATGGGCTATGTCAAAAGA
The DNA here is from genome assembly GCA_026230045.1 of Corynorhinus townsendii. Lineage (NCBI taxonomy): Eukaryota > Metazoa > Chordata > Mammalia > Chiroptera > Vespertilionidae > Corynorhinus > Corynorhinus townsendii. The sequence goes on from JAPDVU010000004.1 coordinate 138,733,936, forward strand.
ACACAGGAGTCAATTGAAAGAGCTCTCAATGGCCAGAGCTGGAACAGTTTGAGAAACAAAATAATGTACTGTTGGATTATAACCTGAAGTATAAACTAAATACTTATGAGGCCATAGTGACATAAATAAATGAAAGAATAAATTAATAAGTGAAGAAGAGACTAACCTCCTGTGGAGAGAAATTCTGAAGAATTTAGGGAGGCGGAACTTAGTCTCCATTCCTTAAATGTAAGCTATACATAGTGACTTGCTCCTGAAGAGCACCGTGTGGAAAGGGGAAAAAATAACTTTTTACAGTGGAGAGACCTGACAATCACCATCTCAGCCAGATAATCATCCACAACAGCTCTGCCGTTGTGGTTCAGTGGTTGAATGCCAACCGGGGAACCAGGAGGTCACGTTTTGATTCCAGGTCAGGGCACAAGCCCAGGTTGCAGGCTCGATCTCCGGTAGGTGTTGTTCAAGAGGCAGTCGATCAATGATTCTCTCTCGTTGATGTTTCTATCTCTTCTTCCCTCTCCCTTCCTTTCTCTGAAATCAATAAAAGCATATTTAAAAAAGAGAGAAGATCAACAACTGTGACAAGTCACTGATGGCATGAACCCTTGTTTTGAGGTGATGAAAATGGTGCTTTACCTCTGTGGTTTCCCTCCTGAAAACACGTAACTCTAGACTAATCATGAGAAAAGGTCTTCAAAACCAAGGAAAGTCTGAAAAACTGTCACAGCCAAGAGAAATCAGAGAAGACATATATAAGTACATTTAATTTGGCATCTTGGATGAAATCCTTGTGGAAAAAAGATATTGGATAAAAATTAAGTCTGAAAGTATGGACTTTACTTAATAATATTGTATAAATATTAGATCATTAATTTTAACAAGTTTATTAATTAATTTTAGATGTTAACAGGAGAGGAAACTGGGTGTAATACCTTCTCAATATTTTTGCAAATCTCAAACTATTGAAAAATTAAAAATCTATTTTAAAAAATGCTACAGTCCTTCAAAAAGTTAAACATAGAATTACGATAGGATCCAGCAATTCCACTCCTAGATTTATATTCCCAAAGAAGTGAAAACAAACATATACATGCTCAAAGAAGCATTATTTACAATAGCCAAAAAGTGGTAGAAACAGCCTAAATATTTATTGACTGATAAATGGATAAATATATTTGGATAGGCACAGACAGTAAAGTATCATTCAGCCATAAAAAGAAATGAAGTACTGATACATGCTATGACATGGATAAAACTCAAAAGGCCAGACACAAAAGGTCACATATTTAACAATAGATATGGCACAAAGATTTATCTAGATTACTTTATCATTAATAAAGAAGTGAAAATTGGTAAGAATATAAATGCCCAACAAGGAGTTTGGTTAAATAAATTGGAAGGTATCTAGATCTAAGAAACAACAAAATTGTGTCAAAATAATCAATAATTGCCGAAACCGGTTTGGCTTGGTGGATAGAGCGTCGGCCTGCGGACTGAAGGGTCCCAGGTTCGATTCCGGTCAAGGGCATGTACTCTGGTTGCGGGCACATCCCTAGTAGGGGGTGTGCAGGAGGCAGCTGATTGATGTTTCTCTCTCATCGATGTTTCTAGCTCTCTATCCCTCTTCCTTCCTCTCCATAAAAAAATCAATAAAATATATATTTAAAAAATAATCAATAATTATTTGAAGATGTTATCACAATAAATATAAGAAAAATGAATTACAAAGGTTAAAATATATGCATGTTTATTCATAGAGTGATAGAAATAACACGAAGGTTTTTTTTCTAAATTTTCTATAATAAATATAGATATCTATATACAGAGAAAATATTATTTAAAAAGAACAAAAAGTTTAAACAATGTTATATTATTTTGACAGATTTTTTCACTCAGTGATGAAAAGTGTACCTAAGGCCTTCCTGCTTCTAAACTGGGCAGGGAACTGGATTGAAGTTGGTTAAGGACTATAGGGGAGAACCCTTTGGGTTTCAATGGATGGTAAACCAAGGGCTTAATGAATGGGAGAGCAGGGGTTTCCTTTCAAGAAACAGGTCACACTGCACACATGTAGCTATGGGACCATGCCTTCTCAGGTAATTGAGGATAAGTAAACCAACCTTTAGAGTGTCCTTGGACACTTCTAATGACTGAAGCTTTCATATGCTCCTCTATCTACATTGTGGATTAGTGGGGCTAGATAAGGCAAAGTTACTAATACAGACAGTCCTTATTTATGATGGTTCAATTTACAATTTTTCAAATTTACAATGGTGTGAAAGTAATACACATTCAGTAGAAACCATACTTCAAATTTTTATCTTTTCCTGGGCTAGTGATATGTGGTTGATACTAGACAACAAGCCACAGCTCTGAGTCAGCCACCAGATCTTCAGGGTAACCAAACTGTACCTACAATCCTATAGTGTTCATGGTATCTGCATTTTTTGGATATTGTGTTTTGTGTTCTCGCATCCCATCATGTTTACAAAACATCCATGTATCCTGCTTCTGGTGAGAAGAAGATGAGTAGGGCAATTAATATTGAGATAAAATGCAACATAATTGCCCAGCATGAAGCCAGCAAATTATGATTATAAAAATTATATGATATTCAACACTTTATTATAAAATATGCTTTGTTTAGATGATTTTCCCAACTGTAGGCTAAGTGTTCTAAGCACATTTAAGGTAGGTTAGGCTAAGCTAAGATGTTTGGTAGGTTATATGTATTAAATACTTTTCAAGTTAGAATATTTTCAATTTATAATGGGTATATCAAAATGAACTCCATCATAGGTTGAGAAGCATGTGTACCTAATCACAAAGGGATGTGAGGTCTTCAATATTTAAATGAATCACTTGTCCTTCAATTAGAAAGTTGGTGAAATTTGTTTAAAATGAGAAGCATCTTTCTTGAGTTATAAAGTGACAAAACATTAAACTGTCAACCAGATCTAGGCTTGCCCAGGAGCAACCACTTCTAATAGCCAAACACTGAATCTCCCAAACTTGTTTATTGTGTGTGCATGCTTTTAAGTGATAGTTTTTTTTAATTTTCTTTATTGATTAAGGTATTACATATAGTTTTTAGGGAGGAGAGGGAGTAACTCCTGAGGTGACCACACATCTCGTTAGCAGCTCTCCCTGTACCTCCCAGCTGAGTGCACTCAAGGAGCTGAAGTGGAGTGCCATCCCATTCTTCTTCTTCTTTTTTTTTTTCCAGAGAGGAAGTGAAAGGGAGAGAGAGATAGAAACCTCAATGATGAGAGAGAATCATTGATTGGCTGCCTCCTGCATGCCCCACACTGGAGATGGAGCCCACAACAGCATGTGCCCCAACTGGGAATCGAACCATGACCTCCTGGTTCATTGGTCGACGCTCAACCATGAGCCATGCCAGCTGGGCCCGACCCACTCTTCACAAGCCCTATTACTAGCAATAAGGGGGAGGATTCCCTGGTGAGTGCAGGGATAAGCACTCCTACAGGATGGCTTTTCTTTCCAGTGCAGCAGGCATAGAGCCAACTGAAGGTAGGATGGTTTTGGATAGAAGAGCAGATGGTCCTCCAGCACCGTGAAGACTGTTACCAGACTGAAAGAGTCCATTTGCCTGTGTGCATCAAAGCCTGATAAGACAGAACTGGAGTTTGCAGCCAAAGAGTAAGAATTTATTAAGGAGTTGACACCGTGCCTGGAGTCACAAGTTGTTCACGCTCAAAGACCTGATTCTTGGATGGCCTCCAAGGGATGGATTCAATAGGGAAAAAATAATTAGTTGTGGTGACTAATGGAGTTTGGGTAGTGGTCTCTACCGACTGGTTGGTGCTAGGGTAGGGGGTAATTAATCATTGCATCTGGTCCTGATGTCAGTGACGGAGTTGTTCTGTCCAATTCTGCAAGGATTTGTTCTGTGGAATGATTCCACTTTCCTGGGTTTTGGAGCTAAAATACAACTGAAACCAAGATATGATGATTGTTTTTGTTTCAGTAGTCAATAGACCCAGGACTAAGACTATTGGTTGTTGACCAGAACCTCATTGTCCTGCAGGCTTAATGATTAAACAAGAGAGAGGAAGGTGGGTGAGTCAGGGCACTCGGTAAGGCCAGTTTGAGTCAAAAGGCAAAACATCAAAATAAAATGCCAGATTGAAGAAACCAAGTTTTCTGCATGGTTACAAGACCAACAGCCTGAGTCGTAAGAAATGGCAGCTGATCCTAGCAAAGATGCTTCATGTTTCAACTCTTTGTGATCAGCACTGGGAACAGGTGGTAGGCTTTGCGGAGCTACATAAGGAGGTATTTGGGTGCTTGAGGAGAGTGTCCGTGCCTGACTTGATAACAAGGGCACCCCAAGGGTCTGTCTCAGAGCTTCCCTCCTGGCATGGTGCCTCTCCTCTCCACTCTGTCAGAAGACTCCTATACTTGGGCTGGCAATTTCCAATGTAATAATGGTTTCAGGGAAGGATCCACTGGATGACAGAACAATTAAAGAAAAAATTATTGGGGAATAGGAATTTTTCCCTGTTACTAATTGTGAAAACAAACTGTACCTGTTGGTGGAGATCCCTGAAGATTATCTTCTTAACCAATAGTTCATCATAAATAAAATTAAATGACGTTATATCCACATCAAATGTGATACAGTTAATGTCTATGATATATAAATATCTCATACAACCCAGCCAGCATGGTTCAGTGGTTGAGCGCCAACCTATGAATCAGGAGGTCATGGTTCGATTCCCAGTCAGGGCACATGCCTGGATTGTGGGCTTGATCCCCAGTGTGGGGCATGCAGGAGGCAGCTGATCAATGATTCTCTCTCATCATTGATGATTCTCTCTCTCTCTCTCCCTCTCCATTCCTCTCTGAAATCAATAAAAAAACATATTTTTAAACATTTTCATACAGTTTGGAAAGAGAAACACCAAGACTTTACCTGGAGAGAAAATTTTGAAAAATACAGGTACAGAGAATTTGTAGAACCAGAGCTTCACTTTCTTTGTCTCTCTGCTGGGACAAAGATTACATCCGCCTGGATATCTGTTCCCTCAGCAGAGGCTTCACTAAATCAGGGTACTCTTCCCAGGCATTGCAGCAGGCCCAGAGGCCTCCAGGCTACCTTTCACTTTGCCTGCCATTCTCAGCCTGCAGCCTCCATCCTCAGTTGTCTGGGAGAAGTGGAAGGGCAAATGGCAGAGCCTTTTGTGCCAACTGAGCCTATCCCTTTCCATCCAGAAAACATCTTTCTCAAAAGTCACTCTCAGAGAAGTCACCTGGCTACACTACATACAAAGAATCAGCCTCCTCTCTAGACAAAGAGCAAAAGCAGAATGGCTAAGTCATAGTATTCAGTATTGATCAACTGGTGGTATATGGCATATAGTTATAACTTTCCCGAAGAGCAAAAAAACATAGCTTTAATGTGTTTGAAGAAACCTCAATGTATCTTTAGCATTCATTAATTCTGCTTTTGGGAGTCATTTCTTTGGGAATAATGAGAAATGCAGTCAGTGAGTTGTGTACATTGGTATTTGTCAATACAATATTTCTAATATCCAGTCCATGCAAAAAAAATGGTAAACTTAACTTCAGTGCCCTATAATAGGTGAATGGCTGAAGCTGCCAGGTTGATTGTCAGATAGCCTAGCTGTGTGAGCTGGTCAAGTCACAAAAACACATCAGGTCTCAGTGTTCCCATCCATAAAATGGAGTTAATAATACTTCCCACATAAGCTTAGAAAGATTAAATAAAATTTTATATGTAAAATATATAGCAAAGTGCCACATAAAGTATCAACACATAATAGATATATACATGTACATGGAGTATTTTTATAAAGATTTTCATATAGCCAATTAAAATAATATAAAAATTGTACGACAAGAAAATAATTGGATACATTGTTGTATTTATGGTATGACTCCAGTATTATACTGTATATATGCTTAGAGGAAATGCATTAAGATGCCAATGAATCTTACTTCTGGTCATTATAGGTGGTTGTTATTTTATTCTTTATACATGTTTTTGTTTTCAAATTATCTATCTTATATATCCATTTTCATATAGAGCAGGGGTAAGTAAACTTTTTCTTAAAGGGCCAATTAGTAAACATTTTAGGTTGTGCAGGCTGTATGGTCTTTGTCTTAACCACTCAGCTCTGCAGAGCAGGAGCGATAGGCCAGATACAGAATGTTATCTGTTGTAGCCTGAAAGCAGACATGCATGGAGAATATGTAAATGATGGTGTGACTATGTTCTAATAAAACTTCATAAAAACAAGAAGCAAACCAGCTTTTGTTTGTAGACTCTTGTTATAGAAAATAATATATACACTTTTTTAAAATGGAAGTTTTAAGGTGATGTAGCAAAAATAAAGAAAAGAGAAATTTTCATACTGGTGGGGTGGGAATATAGAAGATAAAGAAGCTTGCACAATGCTTTATGGACATAAGAAAACAAGACAATTATGGAAGAAGACAAAAAGTGGGAGAAAAAATCAAGCTGGTGAGTTTTTATTGAAAAAAGAGTGAGAGCCCAGCCAATGTGGCTCAGTGGTTGAGCATCGACCTGTGAACCAGGAGGTCACGGTTCGATTCCCCATCAGGGCACGTGCCTGGGTTTCGGGTTCAATTCCCAGCGGCGGACATGCAGGAGGCAGCCGATTCTCATCATTGATATTTGTCTCTCTCTCCTTTTTCCTTCCTCTCTCTCTAAAAATCAATAAAAACATTTTTTTAAAAAAAGAAGAGTGAGAGCAAACTATATATGTATACCTTGTCTCTCACTGAATTTTGTCCTGAAAGCTTTGGCCCATTTCCCATGGAATAGTGAAGCAGTGGGAGGCTCTCGGGACCACTGAACAGCTAAGTTGGAGAGCAAACTTGGAGCTTATTACCCAAGAGTCATAGAAAATGTCAGTACCCCAGGCCTCATGCAGCACCCAACAAGGGGCCTAGTGACTTCTGTGCAGTGGCACACTGGCACACCAATGCTTCACTTCTCTAGAATCATTCCGAGTAACAGAAAACACTTCATATTGTGTCAAAACCCTCTGCCCACTAGTTCTCATTCTAGACTTGGAGCAAGTCCCTCTGTCATTTTTCATATTTTAGTTATGTGAAGCCATGATCATGGTCCTTTGTTTCCAGCCTAGAAATACTCAAAGCATAGTTTTTCTAGATCAGAAGTTGCAAATTGGAAGCTACAGTTATGCCTGGCTTGGCCCCCCAAGTATTGTGAAATCATTAAATTGAATGAGTAAAAAAACCTTAAAATCATAAAATTTCTCTTAAACATCCAGTATTTTGATCTTCTTAGAAAAAAAAATTAGAAGAGCTAGCTAGCAACATTGGGTCATGTTCCCACATGTCAACAATTGACTAAGGACCAGTAGGAGCTCCTGGTCACAAGTCCCCACCTCCCCATCCCCAACCCTGAAACCCACATCTGCCTGGACCCAGAACACACCCAAGTTTCCTGTCCTGCCCTAACATGAGCTAGCAAAGGGTGCTGCAAAGCATTAGGCCAAGTCAGTTGTTGAGAGACAGCTTCCCACTTTAGGTTTAACAAGTGTAAGGCCAGGACCCTGTGAGATGGCTGTCCCACCATGTGGAAATGAGGGGGTTAAGTGAGACATAGTTTAGGTCCCTTCCCCAGCCAGCATTCTATAAATCTATAAATGACAACTAATTTTCAAACCTCACAGAACTCATTGCCTGGAAAATGCCTGAAGTCATAATGGCAACTTGAAAAAAATAGATTTGAAAAATAAAATATCTGTATCCCTCAAAAGCCATTTGCAAATGCATACCAAGATGTGCTAAATGTAAACACAAAGCCATTCACACTTGTCTCTAAAGTGAAATTTCAAAGGCCAGAGTTCTAAAAATTAAGAAAAAAAATTATACCACAAAGTTTAATGTTTTTATAAAAGTAGTGCTTCAGTTACATTGTTCAGTGGAAACAGGTGAACACTTGAAAAAGGGAGTGGACCATGGAATGACATTTTTCTATTTTAGATTTGACACTTCTTTCACCCAATTCCTACCCTCCCTCATTACTCCCACACCTACAGATGCAACTTGGGTTTACTACTTTTTTTTTTTTTGCCATAACCCCTCAAATTTCTCTATATAGCTGAAATGATTCATTCAATGTTTTCTCCAAGAAATAAGAATATCCTAAGTTAGCGTCATAAATGCCTTTTAACCCAGAGTAGGATGCAGATCCCTAGAGGGAAGGGTCTGGTCTTCTGTCTTTATGCCTCCTCTCCCTGCCCACAGCCCACCCCATTTGAAGGCCTAACCCAAAGGAGAGCATCCTGGGGCCCAGTGTCCAGTGTGGTCTCCATCCCAGGCCTGGTCCACCTGCTAACCATGTGCATCAAGGCAGGCCATTCACTTCACCTGGTCCTAGGGGCTTGTATGTCCTGAGCAGATGGCAAACCTGAGCTACAGAATGCCCCTTGATACAACTGTTCACAGAAATCCATGTAGAATATTTAGATTAAGAAAGTGCTCCTTGACCAGCCAGTGTGGCTTAGTAGGTGAGCATTGTCTTACGAACCAGGAGGTCACTGGCTCGATTCCTGATCGAGGCACATGCCAGGTTGTGGGGTATATCCCCAGTAGGGGCGTACAGGAGGCAGCTGATCAATGACTCTCATTATTGATGCTTCCATCTCCCTCATCCATCCTCTCTGAAGTCAATTTAAAAATATTTTAAAAAAGAAAAATAAAGGAAATGTGTGGCAAAGCTTCAAGTCATAAGGGAGCATGTTCCTACAGTCATGGGCTCTCAAGATGTCTAAGATCTACTATGATGAGAGCATTAGATTTTAATAAAATAAATTTTAAAAAATATTTTATTGATTTTTTAAAGAGAGGAAGGGAGAGGGATAGAGACTTGGAAACATCAATGAGAGAGAAACATCGATCAGCTGCCTCTTGCACACCCCCTACTGGGTATGTACTCACAACCAAGGCATATGCCCTTGATCAGAATCGAACCTGGGACCCTTCAGTCCGCAGGCCAACGCTCTATCCACTGAGCCAAACCAGTTAGGGCTAATAAAATAAATTTAATAGAAAAATATCATGATGGTTTCTAAGTCCCTCACAAGCGTAATATTCTGTTTAATGACTAAGCTATGAGTAGCTTCCCAGAAAGCAATATTATAAATTTGAGGACCTCACTCTAAGATGAGGAATGTGGCTGAATTTCCATTCACCATGATAACCCAGTTTCCAACCCAGTGTCTTGTATATAATAGATGCTCCATTAATAATATGAAAAATGAAATAATCACTCTCACAGAGCTTTTTTCAATTTGTCTTCTCAAATTAGATGTTTCTCCATGGCAGATATTTAATTCTGATGTAACTTTTGCACATTTTCATATTAAACTATAAGTAGATTTTGTCTAGATGGAAAACTCCCACATGCAAACAAACATAAATACTTGTTACATAATAGAAGCTCAAGAAATGTCTTCTGAATGAATAAGCAATTGAAAAATTATTTGAAAATAGTAAACCAGAATTTTAAAGATACGTGCATATATACATATCTATTATATATCCTATATTTATAAATATAAATATATATCTATAATAATAAAAGGGTAGTATGCTAATTAGACCAACCATCCTTCTGGGCATCATTCTGGACATCCTTCCAGGCAAAGCTGGGGCCGGAGCGAAGCAGCCCAGGTCCCCGGCGCCGGAGGGAAGCCGGTGCTAGCAGCCAGAGGAAGGAAGGCCTACTCTTGCATGAATTTTCGTGCATTGGGCCTCTAGTTTCTATATATTTGCATTATTCATGGCAGGGCAGGAAAGCAGGGCAAAGACAGGCTCCATGTCTAACTGTGCATTTTCAGGAAAGAAAGCCTCTCCAGTCCCCTTAATGAGAAGTTTTCTCACTAAGACTATATAACAAGGATATTAGAAATTTAAGATATCGTTAAACTATAAACTGCCTTCTGTCTTTAAATAGTTACTGAATTCTATTACTGAGCACTGTTCTTAGCGCTCAGTAGAATCCTCTAACAAAGCAAGTAGAATTTCTGTTCTTGGTGGGGCTTGCCTCTCCCAACTTTCTACCCATCCTTATGACATGCATTTCATGGAGGCACACATTGTGCATAAAGCCAATCTAGAAGCAATAAAATGCAGACCTTCTTGACTCTTGGGTTTTTCCTTGGGTCACTTATTCATTTAAGATTCAGAGAAATACCTGCAGTGATAGATAATGGGACAATTGTCTTCAGGATACTAAGATAAATGTGACACATCCCTTAACCTTGGGGAGCCAGCTCATCATATGAAGGGGGGTTGAAAGGCAGAACAGTTAGTAAGGACATGCAATGATACCTATCACAGAGGACTCAGTGGGGGGAAGAATCATATCTTTTTATTGGGAAACTGAGTGATGGCTTCTGCTTGGAGGTGAGATTTAAGCTAGATCTTTAAAATGAAGAAATTTACAGATGGGTAGGGGACTGAAGAGTAGGATACAGAATAAGGAAAATACACAATTGTAAGCAAGCACATAGAGCATGTTTGGAAAAAAAAGATTCACTTGACTGTAGCAGAGGTCACTGGAGCATTCTGGGGACATGTCTGTCTACAGCTGCCAGGCCGGCCTGGGTAGTTGGTTCTTCACTGTGTAGACCGTGGCAGCTTCCAAGGGTTTTGAACCCAGGAATGACATGCTCACATTCAAGATGACAAAGGCAATGTGGCCCAGAAGAGGTAGTGACAGGAGGGTAGACAACAATTTTATCACATTCTGGCAACAACAACAAGTAAGTGATTCAATTGAACAATAATTGAGTGACTGCGGGTTGGCTTTAGTTCAATCGGTTACTTCGTCATGGCAAACACTAATAATTGAGTGACCAAATGCTACTTGCTGGGTGCTGAAAAGGAAGCCAGGACAAACTCCAACTTTAAGTGTTGGAGAACGCAGCCAGGATAAATAACAGAACTGGTACTAACTAAATGCCCAAGCAGAATAACAGAATCGGTACTAACTAAAGACTCCCAACCCCCACCACGAGAAGTAGGAAAAATAATTTATGGACAAGAAAAAGAGTATTCTTAGAGGATCCAGAGACCTAACAATACAATCCACACTCTAACCCAGCAGATTCTAAAGGAATTTGATCTCATAAAGAGTGTGTCTATTATGTCCCAGGCACTGAGCAAATAAACAGGTAGGTCCCTGCTCTAGCATGTTTATAAGTTAGAAGGGGAGACAGAAAACAGACACCTAAGCAAGAACATATATATAACGAATCAGGTGGTGCTAAGTGGTGTGAAGACAAAAGAAATTAGGTAAATGGAAGAGAGCACAGTGTAAATGGGGTATCAGGGAAAGCCTTTATGAAGGTGTGATATCTCATTAGCCAAGGGAGCAAGCTTGCCTGTAGCTAGGAGGTATCCCCCAGATCAAGGGAACAGCATGTGAAATGAGAGTGCGCTTTGGCATCTTCTAGGAAGAGGAAGGAGATTGAGGACTGGGAGCGGTGAGCAAAGAAAGGAGAATGGTGAGGCAGGAGGCTCAGTTATGCAGAACCTTATAGTCAAATGAGGAGTTTGGATTTCATTCTGAGCAGGATGGGAACATTGAAGGATTGTGGGCAAAGACATAATAGGTATTGTGACTGCTGTACATTGTATTTATGCTCCATGCCAACACCTAAAATATACCTGACACATAGCAGAGACTTAGTCAATATTTGTTGAATGAATTAATGATCTTCTGGACTGTTGTATACAGAATAGATTGCAGATGGGCAAGAAATACAAGACACTGGCTAAAAATCAAGTGCAAAATCATGGTGACTTATTTATCTGTGGTTGTGCTGGATGGAGGGGGTGAGAGGAAGGGAGAGCAATTTTCTGAAAGCTAGATTTGGGTGAGAGAGAAATTGGGGACACAAAAGCATTTGGCCTAAGCAACTGGTTTGGGGAGTAAAAATTGGGGGAGAGAGGGTTCCCGCATATAAGATTACGTAGCATCCAAGGGAAGATGCTGGCAGAGGCATATTTAAGTCTGGTGTTCTGGGAATGAGTCAAGATTGGTGAAATCAACTCGGGATCATCATCATGAATGCAGTATTAGACCAAAGGCAGGGATGAAGATAAGAGATCTGAAAGCCAAGCCCTGCAGAATTCCATCATGTAGAGATCAAAATTCAGTAGAGGTTAGCAGGGATAAACATGCAGGCGCCATCAGCAGGGCCTGAGGAAGAGGATCAAGGGAGGCGGCAGGAAGGCCAGGAGAATCTGGGGTCCTAGAAGCCAGGAGCTTGAGAAAGAGGGAGTGGTGCACAATGTGAAGTGCTGCTGAGGATAGAGACTGACCTTGTATTTGACAAGGACGAGACCAATGGTGACCTTCCAGGGTACAGTGGAAGGGACAGGTGGGGACAGGAACCTAAGAAGGGTGCTCTCAGAGAGCCAGAAGGAGAGATGAGGCAGGAGCACAAAAAGACTTGAAAAATGAACTGATGCTTTTTTGGGTCTCAGGCTGCATGGCAGGCATTGCCCCCCTCCCCTACCCCCATAATTTACATTTACGTTAAACGTATTGTTTGTCTAAATCAAACATTACCTGATAAAATGTGTTTTTACAGGCTGAGATGGAGAGTGGAGAAAGCCAGTGTAAACAACTTTTCGAGGTGTGTTTTATAAAAGGAAACAAAACATCAGTGCTGTGGAGGTGTAGGGTCAGGGGGTCTATAAAGTGTAATATATTACAGTGCATTTGTGTGCCAACAGTTTCCCTCCTGTCATCCCCTTTACACACAGGTCCTGTGCCTGATCATGAACAGAGGTGACACTGAAGAGGATGGAGGGGGAAATGGCAAGGACAACCCTCTAAATTATTTTTTTTCTCAACTTCAAAAGGATTATTTTCACAAAAATAACTTGTGCTCAGAAAAGAGGGGGGAAACTTGTTAATTAGGTAGTTTTAAGTTTTAATAGTAAAAGGAATTATGACTAATTATAAAGAAAAAGACAAATCCTTTGAATGATAAAAATCTATTGATGTATTCTGTAGTTTTTTCACCTGGTCAGTGTACTTACTATAGGAAGGAAAATGATGACTGACTGATGGGGTCCATTAGCAAGGTCTACAGTGCGTAATTCTAGTCTTCCCATCTTTTTTTTTTTTTTTTCACCTTCTTAACCTGAATTCCTGAATTTCAATAATGTGCAGGACTGAGATTTCTCTTTCTCAAATTGCTGTGACTTACGCTCTGAAAGTAAAAGCAAGGCACATTTGTGCAAGTTAAATGGGTGTCAATTTAAGGGCAACATGCTTAAATTACAATCCCTGGCCATGAATGTGAAAATTTTGGTCTTTTTTTTTTTTTTTCCCCTCTTTCACACACACAATATTTCCCTGACATCTGTGCAATACAAATAGATCTAGAAAGTGTGAAAAGAAAAATCTGTTCTACTAAATATATAAAAGGGACCCCAAATGAAGTCTACATGACAGCATCTCCATCATGGGCACAGATGGCTTCTCTCTCCAGCTCTTCCCACCTCCCCCAACTCCAAAACCAGCTTTAAGTTCCATCTACTGAATTCTACCCAAAATACTACAATGCAATAAATGCCTGATAGTATGAGAAGAGCCTGTCTATACACTATATCCTTATTTTTTATCCTCTGTGTGCATCAAGCTTTGAGGCAATAAAGTGAGGGTTACTAATTAATAATGTGAACAACACACATCACTTATTGCTATGGAAATCCAGATATTTTTTCCAGTGGTCTTTGTGATATCTTTCCAAAGAACAGTAACATCCTGCACCTACCACTTATTTTCTTACAGTGACCGTGTCACAGAAGATAACAACCATTTACCAATACCCACACATCCAAACATTATAGTATGATATATATAAACCATCTATGTGTTTCTTTGTTTCCTAAAGTATTGAAAGAGACTTTAAGACACAAATACCTTGTTTTTTATTTGAATGACTTATAGTGTCCATTCTAACAAAATTGATCTGATAACTGCTCTGATAATTTCATATATTCCATGAGAAATACATGTCTATAAACAGATGAACTAGTCTGCCTCTAGTCCTTATATTTAAACTTGAGAAGCAATACTAATGAAGGGTATAGAAAAGGTTGAGACAAGTAGGGAGATTATGAGGCTTCAACTCCTGCATTTGGAGGGACATGGTAAAGGTGGGGGAGGTGGGCAATGGCACTAGCGGCATATATTTTGTGAAATGTGACAGGAGTTCCATGGAGCTAATGAGGGAGGGAGGGAAAAGCAAAATGAGGAAGCAGCAATAAATGGAAAGAGACGTGGTTGGATGAATCTCAGGGAACACTTTTGGCTGCAAGTTATTCAGTCATGAAACACACTCGTGGTGAGAATAAAACTGCTTTACTACAGGTATTGGAACCTTGACAATCAAACCCTAAAGTTCTAAACATTTTATATAGGAGTTGGGGACTGTATACTTCTTAGAACAGGAAATGCCACAAACCTTTTCCTTCAACACAGTAAATCTAGTTTTACGAATAAGAAAAAATTACTACATTTGTAGGGAATAGCATTAACAGAGGACCCAAAGTGAATATTAGATAACCCAGGGGCTGACACAGAGAGCCTTAAGTAGTTCTACTATATATACATATATGTAGTCAAGTTAAATTATCACTAATATTTTTTGCCCCCTAATTAGCTCAATTGAATAAACCAACAAAAATAATCACAGAAGCATGGTGGTAGAAGTGACCTTTGGGATTACCTGGTTTAACTACCTACTTTTAAAGAAGAAGAAATTAAAAGAGAGAGGAAAAGTGACTTGAAAAAAGCCACACTAAACCTTTCACACTGTTTTCTCTAAAAGGCCATAGACATCAAACTGCCCAGGGCTGCATTACAAAAAGGGCATATGAGCACTGTCCTTCCTGGTTTCCTAGCGGTCACCTGTTCTGTTTTGTAAGATGGAAAGGAAGAAGGTGATGGGAGAGAAGCAGGGGTTGCTTCATCAGTAAGTAATGCCTCTTAGCACAGAAATGTGCCTGTTGGGCAACTCTGTTGGGGTGAGCTGGCCAGGAATGATGGCTGAGTCAATGGAACCGCTGGGCTGTTTCAGAAGCACTTGGAGAAGAGGAGGGAAGGAGGGCCCTCAAACTTTCCGTTTCAGTGCTGCTTAGGAGACAGAGGGCTTGGACAGAACAAGTTTCCTTCAAAGGCTATAGCAAGACAGAACAAAGCAGTATCAGATTGATTTTGTCAAAATGGACAATATAAGTCATTCAAGTAAAAAACAAAAGACCCAAACCTGAAGCATTTGAACTTGCTGTCCACCTCATTTTCTGCTGCAGGTGTGGTGTAGCCTCTCTCAGAAGCAGTATAGTGGAAAGCCTGGATTTGAGTCCCAGGCTTGCTGGTTCTCCTCAGCATCTTAAATAACCTCTTTGACTTGCCCATCTGATTCACAAAGGGAAGAATTCCCACCTATTTCCTGCTTAAACAAGTAGATGATATTTATATGACCTGAAATCCACTCAGTCAACAACTCTAAGAGCATACCATGGACTGGGCAAAGTTCAAGGTGCTGAAGAGATGAGAGATAAATTTAACAATGTCCTTGTCCTCAAGATACACTATTTGTAAGACAAGGAAGCTGTGGGCCATTCACAACAAATATAATTGCAATATGATAAGTGCTGCCTTAGTGGTATGGACAAAAGGCTTATGGGAAAATTGGAGGGGGAGCAATTCATTATGCTGACAGGTACTATTATTTCAGGAAGTTATTTTTTTAAATATATTTCATTGATTTTTTTACAGAGAGAAAGGAAGAGGGATAGAGAATTAGAAACATCTATGGGAGAGAAACATTGATCAGCTGCCTTCCCCACCCCTTCCTGCCCCCCACTGGGGATGTACCCGCAACCAAAGTACATGCCCTTGACTGGAATCAAACCCGGGATCTTTCAGTCCAAAGGCCGATGCTCTATCTATCCACTGAGCCAAACCAGTTAGGACAGGAAGTTATTTTGATTGTAACTTAAAAAAAAAGTAGCACACGACTGTGGAAAATTGTGTGCATAAGCATAAAACAATGATCAAATATCTCAACTATCCCTAAATTGTACAAATTAGTTTAAGCATATGAAAACACTTTGCTTGCCTATTTAGAATAATTGCTGCCTCACTCAATTTTATAACAATCCAAACAGTGCTAACAAGTTTTATGAGCAACACCAAGTTCTATGAGGGAAAGTAAGTCATGCTACTGCCAATTGCTGTGCAGGATGAAAAAGCTACATAGAGAGTTTCATTCAAAACAAAACAAAAACCATTGGAAATAAGCTACAGTCTCAATTATTCACAAATGACAGAGCTGGAATAACTAATCCACAAATAAAGAGAAAACCTGTTATCTTATGAATTCAACATTCTTCTCTCTCCTTCAACCCCACAAAATATTTTTGCTATAGTGGATTTTTAAAAATGACCTGCTTTAGTTGTTGCCTAATTTAATTTATGAGAAAAATGCAGATACTGTGGTTAAAAAAAACCATCCTGCAAAAACCTCCATTAATAAAAAAAAAGGGGAGGGGATAGTAGGGCAATATCATGTAAGGAAAAATATCCTATAAGTAAATTACATCTAGAAAATTTTTACTTTACCAAATTAAGTTTCATTTGCAATGCTAACAGCAAGACGGCCATTACAAACACACATGGTGTCTAAATAAGACAAAGGAAAATCGTTTGAACAAAAATAAAAAGGATCCCAAATCAATTATATAGAAAAGATTCCTTTATTAACTTGTGGTTGAGAATATATTTGTATATTTTCAGAAAACAACCCCAAGACCAGATGGATTCCTGCAACAGGGAGGAATTGACAGGAGTGCTCCAACCACGAAGACAAGAGGAAAAAACAGTCCAGAGATGGAAGACGCTGACAACGCCTTGCCACGCGAGCAGTCAGCAGCTGTGTACCGCTGCAGGTTACCTAGGACCAAACCAGAGAGGGTCGGACCTGCATTGCCACCATGTGCCCACCATCCAGATATCACTGCTGACATGTACACATAAGGAACTGTTGGACATTGAAATTGGGACTCAAACATTTTTTTGTTTTGTCTTGTTTTGTTATTATATACTTATTTCCAGTCTGCAAAGGCAAAACTTTTTAAAGGAAAGAAATGGTGGGAAAAAGATACAGAGGCAAAGAAGCATTGAACAGACTGTCAAACTACATTGGGAAGACAGGGGAGGTTGGGCGAGGGGGGCTGTAAGAGACCAACCGAAGGACTTGTACGCATGCATATAAGCACAACCAATGGATATAAGACACTGGGGCGGGGGGGAGGGCGGGCAGGTGAAGGCATGTCCTGGGGGGTAGGGGAGGTCGGGGGGGGGAGATCAATGGGGGGAAAAAAAGGAGACATATGTACTACTATTTGTAATACTTAAAACAATAAACAATAAAAAAATAATAAAAAAAAACATCCTGCAGGTATAAAAACAAGCCATAAATTCAGGGATCAATCCCTGATTTGCTTACACAGTTTGGGCTAGAACCATTTGCTTTGCTCAGCTGGGTAACTTCTCTTACTCTTCTACGGTTATCACACAGTGTTGGAACTGGGAGGAACCACAGACTTCCTCACTTTACCGATAAGGAAGGGGCTGAGGAGGCTTGTCTTTCCATGACCACATCTGGTCTGTTAGCATTTCCTAGATTAACAGTCATATCCGAGGCCAACATCAGAGAAGGTAAAGCCTCAAGTGATCTTTTAAAACACCCACCTTTAAAAGGGGTCAAATGTCGCTGGCGAACAGATCACAGCAGCTGCAGTCCCTCTCTGCGGATGCATTTACCGGCTGTTCTGGCTCGGGATGGGATCTCTCCACCACGCCAATAATGTACACAATCCGAACAAACTTAAGTAATTTGCCTCTGTGAAATAAACTACCCCAGACAAAAACAGAACTGTCATTTCACAAAGCTGCCAACTGCACCGGAATTAGTCAGAACATGCTCTGTTAAATTAAACACTCTGAAGTCCTGCAGGTCTAGGAATGAAAAGCGTGCTACATTTCCTCAGTGCCACATTCCAGAGGAGGCAGCAAAGAGAAAGAAGGGGCACCAGGGAATTCTACCACACACTATTTCTCTACCAACCAGATACACACGCCATACCAGGATAGGCATGTGGACTCTAATCCCTTCTTAGTGAACGACACACATTTTCAAAACGAATCCGTCATCTAGAACAATTGCTGTAACGGCCAAAGCCCGGGGAGGCCAGCGATGGGAAACGCAGATATGGCTACCTGCTTTGTGCGGTCTTGGACAATGACACTTCTTGGGTCTTTAAAGGCTGGCTTTTTCCCGTGGGGCATCTGCCCTCCTACATCGCATTTAAATCCTAGGAAAAGAGAAAAGATGCCCCCCTTAGTCTTTGAACTATGCTGATCTTCCTGTATCCATTTCTGCTGAAGACAGCCTTGTTATCTCTTTAAAGAGAAAACATAAAAACAAGGGGAGAGTTGCACCACTGCAGATCCCAAGAAAAGTAAGCACAAAAAATAACTACAGCAACGTCAAATAATATCTTCCGCAACCAGGAAAATCACCCAATGCGATCGGATGTCTGACCAATGCAGACCGAGGCAGGCTGTGCCTGGAACCACAGGAAGCCCGACGACATCTCCGCAGCCTGAGTCCCTGCCAGCTCCCGCCTCGCGCTGAAATTCGGCAAGGAAGTTAGGGTGTCCAGCCTCTGTATGCAAAATAGCCAGCCAGCCCACGCACCCACGCTCCGCAAATAGGCCAAGTGGCCGGCACATCAAAGGCAAGCGGAAGGCACTCGATGAGGGTGGGGTGGAGGACCACATTGTTTGAGCCCCCGAATCTTGCTGCATTGTCATAGACCGGGATGCGGGGATAAAAAGAAGCGCACCTTCAGCTACAGATGGATGGACCAGGCACATGTCCCCCAGCGGTTCCTCTCTGCCCGCGTGCAGGTCGCAGTACCGCAGGTGACATGACCGGCTGCTCCTGTTAAAACTCAGGTAGCGGGATCCGCTGAGCCACGCAGCCGGCCGGGGACAGGGAGGCGCCGGAGGAGCACCCACCCCGCGCATCTCCGCGCCTGCCACCACCCAAAGGAGCCAGGGCGGGATCTGCCACGTGCCCCCTGGGCGAGCATTCTCGAGTCCGTACTGGGGCTATGGGTGCTCGCTCAGTTATCCCTGGGCATTGCAAGGGACACAATTACCTAAAAGGAGCCCAAGGCGAAACCGATACCCAGAGCATTGGTACAGGGGTGGGTGTGGGCTGAGAAGGGGATTACGTAGGTCTCTCCGCCCCCTCACCGACACCTCTTTCTCACCGGGAGGGCCAGGGCGGGGGAGACGCTGAGAACCCGCTTGGGGGTTTCTTTGTTTCTTTCTGAGCCTCACCTCCCAGGAGGGCCGGGGGTGCCTGTGGCACTCGAGCTCGAGTCCACACCCGTGAATGCCTGCCGGGCCCGGCGGCGGCGCGCCCCAGGCTGACAATTGAACCTCCCAGTAGAAGCGAGAAGGTGGGGAGGAGGGTGGATCCCGGTTCTGGGGAAGGAGGGCGCTGCTGGGGCCTCGCCAGCAGCGGCGAAGCCGCCCAGAGAAGGGCAGAGGAAGGGGCGGCAAGCAGAGTCCCTGAAAAGCGCCCGCTTACCTTGGCAGCCCCGGCCCGGGCACAAATCATGCTCCCGTCAGTGCGCAGATGAGAGAGCCAGGGGGGCACATGTGCCCTGCAGGGCTCGCCGGGCCTCGGGGACCTTCGGGACGGACCGGGCGCCCACCCGCTCTCGCGGCGCTGCGGCTGCCCCAGACCAGTGGCGGCCACCGCTCCGCGGAGGGGCCCGGGCTCGGCCAGTGAGTGCGGTAGGGGAGGGCCGGCGGGGTCAAAGACGCACCGTGTTCGGCTCCTACAGCGGCGCCTGATGCACTGTAACGCAGCACGCTTCATCGATTCATCCTCCCGCCCGCACCCCTCCCGCCTCGCCTGCTCCTCTGTGGGTACCGGATTCCAGCAGCAGCCACTAGCAGCGCTGGCTCTCTTTAGCGCTGCCCCGCCCTACGGCCTCAGCGCCAGCACCACCATCCTCTCCCCCTCCTACCCCCCCCATATATATATATATATATATATAGTGTCCCCCACAAAATGTATACACACTTTACAGCTGATAGTTCAATTTTGAAAATAAAATGTACTTTAATAAACACTGCCTTTATAATTATTCAAAGTATGTGTTACCCAGGGCCCTATCCTTCCAACACCCAGAACAGACACTGGGCATACCCAGCACCAGCTCAGAGCCCATTGGCTCTTCTATGTAAGTACAACCAGTGTGTTGAGAAAGGATGTGGTACAGACTCCTCAGTAGGTACCCTATAACAGGTGTTCTTATACACACGTTACCCACTTAAATAATACACAGTTACGCACATTCACAGACACATGTCCAGAAACCGCCTAGTATTTGCACCACAAACACACGAAAAGAACATCATCATTACAAATGCAAAGGATGAAAATCTTCCCAGAAAATCTATAGTTGGGTAAGCCTGGATTTCAACCCGGGTTTTATATTAAATTGCACATAGTATCAGAATGCTAGAACTGGAAGCAGAGACTACACTCTCTTTGAAGAGCCAATCGAGTTGCAAACAGAACTGAAATGTTGGTCATTGTCGGTTGCTAGCTACTCCATATATGTAAATCTAAGTGCACTTGGGCTATACTTGGCCTGTATGTGTTCAAGTAAGATGCAGTGGTTTTGAGTACATTCTGTAGTCTGAGATTCTATGACCTACTTACATTCTTCACAATGCTTATTTATTTATTGCCACTCTCCTGCCCAGCACTTGCTACATAAGAAATTATTTACACCCTGAGTGGTCATTTTTCCTATACCGCAAATGCAGTACTCCTCTAGAATAAACAGGGTTGGCCCTGACTCCAGACTCCTTACTTAAGACCAGAGCACAGACCTCCCAAAACCACATCTCCTTTTGCCTCTCCCACCTCCAAACACTGTAAGATGGCTGCTCCTCAGTGGAAGTTATTTCACTGACAGCCTCTTGGCATCGATTTCTCTCTCACAACCCAAACCAGTGAAAAGCTTGGAAGATGTGAAAGTAGCTCCGCCCTTACTGACTTATTTATTCCTCACACTCACTGAGTCCCTCTGCAGTCTGGGTAGCATCATCATATTTTACAGAGAAGAAAATCCAGGCTACATAGGGTTGTATAATTTCCTCAAGGTATCATTGCCAGTAGAAGACCTCGACTCCAAAGGGAACAGACTTCAGCTGCCCTAAGTTAAAATGAGGTGTATTTGGTGGAGAAATGAAAAGATTTGCCATGAATTTTAAAGCCACCCATGTATGAATCATATTTATCAAGCTCCCAATATACTCCAAACATTTATAAATACAACAATAATAATTCACTATCCCAATGCTTCCAATAATACTAATCTGTGTATATAAAAGCCTAAGAGACCCAACAACTGAACGACTGGTCACTACGGCGCACACTGACCACCAGGAGGCAGACACTCAATGCAGGAGCGGCCCCCTGGTGGTCAGTGCGCTCCCAAGCGGGAGCACTGCTCAACTGACCCACAGGCGCCAGATGCAGGGCTCATGGCTGATTGGGACTGACTGGGTGCAAGCCCATGGCAGGCACAGCAGGGCCCGGATGAACAGGAGCGGCAGGCAGGAGCAGCGGGCAGTGTTGGACTGCTGACTTCAGCCCGATTGCCACAGGCCACGCCAAGGGACCCCGCTGGTACACGAATCTGTGCACCAGGCCTCTAGTCTGTAATAATAAAAGTGTAATATGCTAATTAGACTGGACTTCCTTCTGGATGACCTTCCGGATGAAGCTGGGGCTGCAAAGGAAGCCTGGGTCCTGGGTGCCAGAGGGAAGCCAGTGCTGGTAGCTGGGGGAAGGAAGGCCTACTCTTGTATGAATTTTGTGCATTGGGCCTCTAGTCTTACATAATGGCATAAGATGATGAAGCCATTTTGAGAAGTATAAATAAATATTAGGTATTACTATGATGCTGATGCACTCTTTGTTTCCACTCTTTTAATTCAGATCTAGTGGGATGCAGGGAAGGACTGGCATGCCTGCTCATTTCAGGTCACATGCAGACAAAGACAAACAAACAGAGCACCATTTGCAAGTGGCACCTACAATGCTGAGAAAGCTCTGACTTGGACTGACCAGGGGTTTCATCTTTGGTGAGACCTTCATGGTAGTGTCAGAAGTGAATGTCTTATAGTTAAGGACCACGCTGTTATAGCTGTGCTCATGGTATCAAGTCTGACATAGTTTCTCTCAGCAGATCAATTGCAGCCAGTGACACAAAATTATCATTTGAGGACACCTAAGATCCTAAGACTTAGGATAGTAACTCAGAGGAGCTAAGTAAATTACCTAGAGAAACCAGGACTTCCTCTAATGAGGGGAAATGATTTTAACTTTGAAGGGTGAGTATACCTAAAGCAGAGGCTGAGTCTACATGAAAGAGCATAGGATTTTTCTATATGAATTTATTCACTCATTCAACAATTTTTAATGTGCTAATTTCTGAAGATATAAGCTTAAAGAAGACAGAATCTATTACTTCATGGAGATCAGAGTTAAGAATACTAAAACCTCTAATTAAACAACTTAGCACTATATACTTGATGGATGAGGTGATAGATGAAAATGGAGGACCCATCATCATATTTTACAAAGCCCACTAATTCAGACCCAGGTTGGGGGAGTGAGGGTAGGAGTCCAAGGGCAGACGTTTTTGGAATTGATGGTGCCCAAGTTGAGTCTTAAAGGATCGGTAGAAGTTGCCAAATGAAGGAAGTGAAAGGAGAGCATTTGAGATTAATGAGGCAAAGTCAGAAGATAGGCAGAGAAGTATTTAGTATATTCAATTTACTTATTTTTTTAATTATTTATTTATATTAGTTTTTAAAATTTAATAAATCTTTATTGTTAGATTATTACAATTGTTCCTCTTTTTCCCCCCATAGCTCCCCTCCACCTGGTTCCCACCCCACCCTCTGCCCTTACTCGCCGCCACTGTCCTCATCCATAGGTATACGATTTTTGTCCAGTCTCTTCCCGCACCCCCCACACCCCTTTCTCCCTGAGAATTGTCAGTCCACTCCCTTTCTATGCCCCTGATTCTGTTATATTCACCAGTTTATTCTGTTCATCAGATTTTTTTATTCACTTGATTTTTAGGTTCACTTGTTGATAGATATGTATTTGTTGTTCATAATTTTTATCTTTACCTTTTTCTTCTTCCTCTTCTTAAAGATTACCTTTCAGCATTTCATATAATACTGGTTTGGTGGTGATGAACTCCTTTAGCTTTTTCTTATCTGTGAAGCTCTTTATCTGCCCTTCAATTCTGAATGATAGCTTTGCTGTGTAGAGTAATCTTGGTTGTAGGTTCTTGCTGTTCATCATTTTGAATATTTCTTTCCACTCCCATCTGGCCTGCATAGTTTCTGTTGATAAATCAGCTGACAGTCGTATGGGTACTCCCTTGTAGGCAACTGTTTTTCTCTTGCTGCTTTTAATATTCTCTCTTTATCTTTTGCTCTTGGCATTTTAACAATGATGTGTCTTGGTGTGATCCTCTTTGGATTCCTTTTGTTTGGGGTTCTGTGCACTTCCTGGACTTGTAAGTCTATTTCTTTCACCAGGTGGGGGAAGTTTTCAGTCATTATTTCTTCAAATAGGTTTTCAGTATCTTGCTCTCTCTCTTCTTCTGGCACCCCCATAATTTGGATGTTGGTACGCTTGAGGTTGTCCAGAGGCTCCTTATACTATCTTCCTATTTTTAGATTCTTTCTTCTTTTTGCTTTTCTGGTTGAGTGTTTTTTGCTTCTTTGTATTTCAAATCTTTGACTTGATTCTTGCGATCCTCTAGTCTGCTGTTGGATCTCTGTATATTATTTTTTATTTCAGTCAGTGTATGCTTAATTTCTAGTTGGTCCTTTTTCATATCCTCGGGGGTCTTTCTAAATTTACCGTCCTTTTCTAGAAAATTCTTGAAAAACCTTATAACTGTGGTTTTGAGCTCTATATCCAGTCATTTGCTTTCCTCCATTTCTTTCATTTGTGATCTGTTTCTTTGTCTCTGCATTTTGGCTGCTTCCCTGAGTTGATACAGTGGCTTTGTATGCTAGGTGTCCTATAGGGCCCAGTGGTTCAACGTCCCCAGTTACGTGAGGTGGACACTCTTGGTGCACCCTTTTGTGGGCTGTGTGCACAGTCTTGTTGTAGTTAAGCCTTGATTGTTGTTGGTATCACTGGGAGAAATTGACCTCCAGGCCAATTGGCTGTGAGGATCAGCTGTGTCTACTCTGGGAGAACTTCTGTGCTGGAGACATGCTTATGAGACAAGACCTGCAAAAACCTCTGTGCTCAACTTGGATGGGGCAGAGTCTCAGGGCAGAGCAGACAGCATTGGTTTCCCATTAGCCCTGCCCTATGAGGCCTCTGTGTCTCAGTGTCCCGTGGTAATCGCTGCAAACACCTCTGAGAGAAAGCCACCCTCGAGTTCCACCTGCTGCCAGATGGTCCAGTTTCTCCCCAAATGAGTCTGGGTCCCCGGAGTATTGCCCGGAACTGGGGTTCAGCACAGTCAGGAGCTTTAGTCTTCCTCCCACTTGAGAAAGCCAGCCGCATACTTACTTGTCAGTCCTCTCTGCGCGCATCTCAGTACCTCTGCCTTCTGCAGCTCCTCTGAGTCTCAGTGTGCTTTTCTCTTTTCTTCTAGTTGTAGAAATTCCACTCAGCCAGCCTTCCTGTGGTTCTGGATTATGTCAGTTTTGTCTTTTAGTTGTAGTTTTGAAATTGTTGTGTGAGGCAGCAGTTTAGGTATTTACCTATGCTACCATCTTGGTTTCTCCCTCTTCAGTCTTATTTAAGTGCAGACAAATGGGTAAATGTAGTGTCTTATTGTGGTTTTAATTTGCATTTTTCTAATGACTAATTAGGGGGAGCATCTTCTCATGTGTTTATTTTTTATTTTTAATGAAGTATCTGTTCATAGCCTTTGTTCATTTTTAAGTGGGTTGTTTCCTTTGCTATTGTTGAGTTTTGAGAGTTTTTTTATATGTTCCCAATGCAAGTTATTTGTCAGACATGTTATTTCTAAATATTTCCTCCCAGTCTACCGCTTGTCTTTTCATTCTCTTAGTAGTTTCTTTCAGAGAGCAAAGTTTCTAAGGTTGATAGAGTTCAGTTTTATCAACTTTTTGTTTTATGGATCACACTTTTAGTATCATATCAAAGAAATATTTGACTAACCCAAGGTTACCCAAAGAGTTTGGCTTCTTCTTTTTTTTTTTTACAACTTTTATAGTTTACATTTCACACTTATTATTTTTTTAGCTATGAGTTATATTGTAGCTTTTGTTTGTTTTTGCATATAAATGTTTATTCTAGCACTTTATTGAAAAGATGATTGAATTACCTTTGCAACTTTTCAGAAATAAACTGGCCATATGGATCTCTTTTTGGGTTCCCTATTCTATGCCAATAATCTGTTTGTATACCAATACTATACTATTTAACTTAATTATATTTATATTAAGTTTTAAAAATTAGAATCTTTCATATTTGTTATTATTTTTCAAAATTATTTTAGCTATTCTCATTTCTTTGCCTTTCCATATAATATAAAATCATTTATCAATATCTACAGAAAGTTTCTGCTAGGGTTTGAATGCAATTATGCTAAGCTTATAGACTAATTTTAGAATAACTGACATTTTAATAATCTTTCTATTTATTTTTTTAAATATTTTTATTGATTTCAGAGAGGAAGGGAGTGGAAGAGAGAGATAGAAACATCAATGATGAGAGAGAATCATTGATTGGCTGCCTCCTGCATGTTCCCTATTAGGGAATGAACCCTAAACCTGAGCATGTGCCCTGACCAGGATTCAAATGGTGACCTTCTGGTTCATAGGTCGATGCTCAACCATTGAGTTACACTGGCTAGGTTCTATTTCTTACAGTGTTCCAATTCACAAACTTATTATTTATTTGCATTTATTTAGATTTTCTTTTGTTTATTTCATCAGTTTTTGAAGTTTTTAGCATATAGATTCTAGACATATGTACTTTATATTAAAATGTATCTGGGATTTATTTTAATCAGTTATGGGCATGCAGATATATGACACAAAAATGATTTTCATGAAGTAAGAAACTCAAAATCTCCAGAAAGAGGAAGCATAACATGACATGCAAGACAACATGAAGAAGCACCTGGGTTAGTCAAGAAGCAGAAGAGGCAAAGGGAAAAGAACATGGCCCAAAGTCTCTACAGTATTTTGTTCTCTGCAGAAAGGAATGAAGGGAGCAGGACAGGCAAGTGAGCACAATAGCACAATTTAGGATTAGATAGCTTGAATAACTTCAGTGAGCCTGGGCTCCAGGGTTTGTCTAGAGTTGTTCTGTACTTGGTCCTTGGATGACTTAGAGAAGGAGAAATATTGGGTTGGTGTGTGAGAGTTAGATAAAGGAATGGGTTGGAGATATGGCCTCAGAATTTATTGGTTTGTATATGAAAAACGTGCTTATAAGATAATTGTTTGCTGTCTTTAGGAATTAACTGGCCTGGAGAAGGGAACATCATAAAATACAGAAAATAAAAAACATGATTCATATAAACTTGGTCATTACTAGAATAGAGAAAAATGAAGTTTCTTTTTTTATAGACTTATCTTGTGTCCTGTGGTTTTGCTAAACTCATTTATTAGGTCTAGAAGCTTTGTGTGGATTTCTTGGAATTTTCAATGTAGACATTTGTAAATATAATTTTATTGCTTTCTTTTCGATCTATTCCTTTTGTTTTCTTTCTTTTGTATTATCTCACTATCTTTTTATTTCTTGTGTACATTTTAATTCTATTAATTAATTCAATAATTTACTTTTTGTTGAACTTCAATGTAAATATTAGTAGTACTTAAAGAGTATATAAACTGTGGTCAAGTTAACTATATAAGCACAATATGATGTAAATGCTAAAATAAAGGTGTGTTGTCAGTGTGACAGGAGTGAATGTACTAATTATAACTGGGGAAGCTAGAGAAGCCTCCACTGACAGGGCTTTAAAAGAAGAATGAGAGTCTGTTGAATGACTAAAAGAGAAATACCCAAAGAAGAAAGAATACCATATATGAAAAAGCAGAAAGATTGAATAGATAGAATGTACTTAGGAAGTGAAGAGTTCAATTTCACTGGAGCAAAAAGAGAGGGACATCAGGGATAACTGAAAAGAAAGGTTTGGGACAAATTATAATGAGCCAAACATGGCCTGCTCCAGATTTTATAATTATTTCTGTAAGTAATAAAGAACCATAAAGATTTTTAAAGCCAGAAAGTAAAAGAACAAGGTTTGTAATTTAAATATATAGCAAAGCAAAATTTACAGTGTGATTTAAAATTTATAATAATTTTAGATTATTAAGATAAGTTGAGCCCAGCTGGCGTGGCTCAGTGGGTTCAGCATCAACCTATGAACCAGGAGATCACAGTTTGATTCCCAGTCAAGGCACATGCTTGGGTTGTGAGCTCAGTCCCCAGTGTGGGGTATGTAGGAGGCAGCCGATCGATGATTCTCTCTTATCATTGATGTTTCTATCTCTCTCTTCCTCTCTAAAATCAATAAAAAATATATATATTTTTAAAAAGGTAAGTTGAGAACACAAGTATCAGGTTAGAATGGCAGCTGGCTATTTTGACCTCACCCACTTTCCACCACAACACTTATTTAAAGCATAAGACAAAGGGAAGTGGCAGACCATTATGAACTATGAAAGTTTATCAACAATTTATCACACTCCATGGGAATTTATTATTTTTTTTTCTAAAGCCTGAGTTAGGCATTAAAACACAGCCAAACAGAAAACAAATAGAAACAAATATCACTATGTTCTCTTTCTACATAAATGCAAAGCCTTCATTTAGAAGAAGCAGTAGAGGATAGTGGTGAAGAGTGTGAACTCAAGTTAATGACCTGTGTTTAAAAACATGGGTTCTATCATTTACTTGTTCTTAAAAATTATTTAAATTCAATTTTATTCTATATAAAGTTGATTTATTAATATTAATATTATTTACATTAAAAGTTGTTGAGGTTTAAGTGAAATAACAAATGTAAAGTTCATATAACTGCATAGTAACATGTTCTTTCTATAAATTCACTTGAAGATTTCAACATGCTGCAATATGGGACTAAATTTAAAGGTGTTTGCATATAAGTTAGGTAAAAAAATATTAAAGAGGCATTTCAAATAAATTTTTAAAAACCAACTTATACAAAAGAAAACTGGAGCAAAGGACACTCAAAAACTTTGAAGGATTATTTAAAATCAACAATGAATGCATCAAATAGATCTATGAATCAAGTAACTATAAATTAAATTGAGAAAACATTTCCACTAATTAAGTTACAAAAAAAACCCCACTACATTTTTAAAAAAAATTTACTACTTAAGGTGCAGTGCATACCTGCTGTTGAGAAAGTAAATAATTCCAACTTATCTGAAGTGTAGGGTAAAGGATTTTCAACCTTAAAACTATATGGGTGTGAAGCCCCGGGTTGGAGGGGCAAGACTTGAACCCAAAAGGATACCAAACAAAAATAAAAAATATTATAGAAGAGAAACGGTCACTAACAAATACAAACATTTTAAAATCTTTTTGTTGAAATAAACCTATAAGAAAAACTAATGACAAAATAGCATAATATGATGATAAATTAGATAGATAAGGACAAGAAAACTGATGCTTGGGTGGGAGATAATGATACATAATACTTTTTGTTCTGATTTTAATAATTAAAAAATATGTTGATTAAAGCTTTCTGAAACTTATAGTAAAATTTAAAACAGCGTTTCAACTATGTAGAATTTAAAACAGGATTTTAATAATTAAAATAAGATTTCAGATCCAAGGTGGTGGTGGAGTAGGTGAAGGTTACACTAAAATATAGAGCATGTAACCTGAATAACAAACTGAAGACTAGCTAAAGAGAAGTCTTGTAACCAACTATTTATAGAAGAAGCCACACTGAGACTGGGAGGAAGGGCGGAGATGTGAAAAAAGGCTGGCCCAGCTCCCACATGTGGCAGCTGAGATTCCATAAGAATGTGGAGAAAAGGGAACCCTAGTACACTGTTGGTGGGTATGCAGATTGGTGCAGCCACTGTGGAAAGCAATATGGAGTTGCCTCAAAAAAATAAAAAATGGAACTGCCTTATGACCCAGCAATTTTACTTCTGGGAATATATCCAAAGAAACTTGAAACACTAATTTGAAAAAAATATATGCACACCTATGTTCTTACAGTTTACAATGGTCAACATTTGGAAGCTGCCAAGTGCCCATCAGTATATGAATGGATATAAAAGCAGTGGTACATTTACACAATGAAATACTATTTGGCAGTAAAGAAAGAAAGAAAAAAAAAAAAAAGGAAATCTTGCCTTTTACGACAGCATGGATGGACCTTGAGAGTTTTATGCTAAGTGAAATAAGCCAGTCAGAGAAAGACAAATACCCTATGATTTCACTTATATGTGGAATGTAATGAGCAAAAGAAAATAACTAAACAAAATAAAAACAGACTTATAGACATAGAGAACATACTGACAGAGTGAAGGGGTTTGGGGTGCTGGCTGAAATAGTTGAAGATATTAAGGAAAGAAAAAAAAGCCTCATAGACACAGACAACATTATGGTGATTACTAGATGGGAAGTGAGGGGGTCAAGAAGAAGGGGTTAAAGGGGGGATAAATGGTGATGAAAGGAGACTTGACTTGGGGTGGTGAACACACAATACATTATACAGATGATGTATTATGGAATTGTACACCTGAAACTTATATACTTTTATTAACCAATATCACCCCAATAAAAGTAATAAGAATTTAAAAAAATAAATTAAGTAAAATTTAAATTATTTTTAATCCAGAATGATAGAAATGAACAATTGCTTTTATCATACCCTTAATAACATAAAGCAATGACAGAACTGAGGTCAAACATACCATCTTGAGCTGATAGAATAGATGGGTTAAATTTTTCTATGAAAATTCCTCAAAGTAGGTTTTAAAAAAATATGACAAAATAAATCTCACATAAAGATTATGTATACAATAAAGAAATAAAGAGATTAAAAATGAGAAGTAGTCAAAATAGAATAGGTGAGTGAATGCATTAAGGTAACATTTGCAATTGCATAAGCAGATAGAAATTGAGACTTAAAAATACCAACAAAGCAAAAAATGTTATAATGAATTATTTTATATTGATGTTAATTATCTATAAAGAAGTTTTACAAGTCAAAATGTGTATAATAACCTTAATCAAAATGTTAACATGTGTTAAGCACAAAGAAATTGTGTCTAATGTCTTTTTAAGGTGGCTTAAGCATATTTCAATTAGATTGCACAGAGTAATTTAATGCACATATGGTTAGAATAATATGATGGGGAAGTTTAATTAATTGACATACATCAAACATTTAAAAAATCTAACAGATGTGTTTTATTTAACCAGTCACGAAAAACTAATAAAAACGAACTACATACAAAGTTATAAAGTAAACTTCCAAAACTTTCAAAGTAAGACATTTTATACTTCACGTATTATAATATACTAGAGGCCCAGTGCATGAAATTCGTGCACTGGAGGGAGGGGTTCCTCAGCCCAGCCTGCGCCCTCTTGCAGTCTGAGATCCCTCTCACATCCAGGATTCCTTGCTCCTTATTGCCCACCTGCTTGCTCCTTACCACTCTGCTTGCTGCTCCTTAGCAGCAGGCTCCTTACTACTCGGCTTGCTGCTCCTTAGAGCTGCTGTGGAGGCGGGAGAGGCTTCCGTCACCACTGCTGTGAGCTCAGCTTTTGGCTGAGTGGTGCTCCCCCAGTGGGAGCACACTGACCACCAGGGGGCAGTTCCTGTGTTGAGCGTCTGCCCCTGGTGGTCAGTGTGCTTCATAACGACCAGTTGTTCTGGTCATTCTGCCATAATGGTCGCTTAAGCTTTTATTATATAGATTAATAGATTAAAACATCTTTGCAGTCCCTCAATCTTTCTTCTGTACAATAAATATTTTTTAGTTCTTTCTTCCTAGGTCTTAATTGCAAAATCTCAAATCTTGCTGGTACACATTAGGCAGATCTTAAAATTCTTTTGGTGTGAAAACTGTTTCCTCCTGGAAGATAGCCCTAATTTTTCTGTGTGGAGATAATGACGGGAAATGAAGGACAAGCATCATCTTTTGAGGCTCCTGCCTCGGGTAAAACTTTGCAAAGCCTCGAGCAAAGGAAGCTCCTCTTCTCTAACAAGAGAGAGAGAGGGATGTGCCAGGGAATCAACCAAATATCACATTTCCATGTCTCAGAGTCCCACTCTTTTACTATTACAGACCTAACTTAGGCATAAGTGACCCATCAAAGATGTGCAGTCTCCATTGCAGCACTCACTTACGATAAGATCCCCATAATGATTTGGGTCCATTTCTGGGTTCTCTGTTCTGTTCCATTGATCAATATGGCTGTTCTTATGGCAGTACCATAATTATATTTTTTATTATAATGACTTTGTAGTATAATTTGATAGTATAATATTATGATCCCTCCAATATTTTTCTTCCTTCTCAATATTGCTACAGCTATTTGGGGTCTTTTTTTGGTTCCATATATATTTTTGGAATATTTGTTCTAGACCTGTGAAATATGCTGTTGGTAATTTAATAGGTATTGCATTGAATATTTAGATTGCTTTGGGTAGTACGGACATTTTAATAATGATAATTCTTCCAATCCCTGAACACAATATATGCTTCCATTTGTTTGTATCTTCCTCTATTTCTTTTCTTGTAGTTGTAAGGTCCTGGAAGGTATCTGAGATCTCCCTGGTTGAAGGTAAGGCTGGGGTTCCGATCACAGTCAGTCTCCTGATCACAGCCATCTCCTCTTCAAGATGGCACAGCTTCTGTGGCAGAGCCAGCCGCTCTGGGAGAGATTTCAGCCACAGTAGAGGCTGCCCGGTCAAACGGGTGGGTGGGGGTGGGGAGGGGTGTGTGTGTGTGTGGGCAGTCCAACAGTCCCCAACAGTCCCTTGGAATGTAGCTGTTCCTCACTCACAAATACTGGCACTCCTCGCACGTCCACACACTCTCCTTTCGTTTTCTCACTCTCACAGTATCTTGCAGCCATCTTGGATCTCTCCTCTATTTCTTTTCTTAATGCAGTTTTCCGAGTACAGGTCTTTTACCTCCTTAATTAAGTTTATGTCAAGGTATCCTTTTGTTGTTGTTACTGCAGTGGTAAATAGATTTTTTTTTTTTTTTTTTTTTTTAGTTTTTCTCTCTCTGAGAGTCCATTATTGGTGTATAAGAATGTCCTTGATTTCAAGATGTTGATTTTATATCCTGCAACTTTTCCAAATTCATTTATTAGATCTAGTAGGTTTTTGGTGGAGTCTTTAGTGTTTTCTACATACAATATAATGATATCTGCAAATAATGACAGTTTTAATTCATCTTTTCCAATTTGGATGCCTTTTATTTCTTTTTATGGTCTGATCACTATGGCTAGAACTTCCAATACTATCCTATCTAATAAAGAGGTAGTATGCAAATTGACCATTACACCCTCACACAAGATTGCTGCCCCCATGTGGTCACAAGATGGCCACCACAAGATGGCCTGCAGGGGAGGGCAGTTGGGGGCGACTGGGCCTGCAGGGGAGGGAGGGCAGTTGGGGAGGACCAGGCCTGCAGGGGAGGGCATTTGGGGATGACTGGGCCAGTAGGGGAGGGCAGTTGGGGGCGATCGGGCTGGCAGGGGAGCAGTTAGGTGTCAATCAGGCTGGCAGGGGAGTGGTTAGGGGGTGATCAGGCTGGCAGGCAGAAGCAGTTAGGGGCAATTAGGCAGGCAGGCAGGTTAGCGGTTGGGCGTCAGCAGTCCTGGGTTGTGAGAGGGATGTCCAACTGCTGGTTTAGGCCTGATCCCTGTGGGGTCCCAGATTGGAGATGGTGCAGGCTAGGCTGAGGGACATCCGCCACCCACCCCCTCCCCCCAGTGCATGAATTTCATGTATTGGGCCTCTAGTGTTGAATAAGAGTGCTGAGCCTGGTTGGTGTGGCTCAGTGATTGAACACAGACCTATGAACCAGGAGGTCAAGGTTGGATTCCCTGTCAGAGCATATAATTGGGTGGTGGACTGGATCCCCAGTAGGGGGCGTGCAGGAGGCAGCTGACCAATGATTCTCTGTCATCATTGATTTTCTTTATCGCTCTCTCCGTCTTCCTTCCTCTCTTTGAAATAAATACAACCTTTTTCTTAAAAAATAAAAATAAATAAGAGTGCTGAAAACAGACGTCCCTGTCTTGTTTCTGATTTACGGGAAATGCATTTAGTTTTTGCCCATTGGATATGATGTTGGCTGTTTTTCATATATGGCTGTTATTATGTTGAGGTATGATCCCTCTATGCCCACTTTGCTGAGAGTTTTTATCATAAATGGGTGCTGGATTTTATCAAATGCTTTTTCTGCATCTATTGATATGATCGTGTGATTTTCACCTCCCATTTTGTTTATGTGATGTATCACATTTATTGATTTGTGGATAGTGTGCCAAACTTGCATCCCAGAATAAATCCCACTTGATCATGGTGTCTGATTTTTTTAAATGTATTTCTGGATCTGAATTACTAATATTTTGTAGAGGTTCCTAACAACTATATTAAACAGGTATATTGGCCTATAAATTCCTGTCTTTGTTGTGTCTTTATTTGGTTTTGGTATTAGGTTTATGTTATCCTTGTAAAAAAGAACTTGGAAATCTTCCCTCTCTAGAATTTTTTGGAATAGTTTGAGAAGGATAAGTGTTAGTTCGTCTTTGAATATTTGGTAAAGTTAACCTGTGAAATCATCCATTCCAGGATTTTCGTTTGCTGGAAGTATTTTGATTCTTGCTTCAATTTAATTGGTTGTTATTGGTCTATTCAGATGTTTTGCTTTTTCATCGATTTTGTTTTGGAAGATTATATGTTATTAGGAATTTGTCCATTTCAACCACATATAATTGTTTGTAACAATCATTTGTATTTCTGTGATGTTTCTTGTTACATCTCTTTCAGTTATGTTTATTTGGGTCTTCTCTCTCCCTTTTAAAATATGTTTTTATTGATTTCAGAGAGGAAGGGGGAGGGAGAGAGAGATGGAAATATCAATGATGAGAGAGAATCATTGATCGGCTGCCTCCTGCATGTCCCCTACTAGGGATCAAGCCAGCAATCCGGGCATGTACTCTGATGGAGATTTGAACAGTGACCTCCTGCTTCATAGGTCAATGCTCAACCACTGAGCCACTCCAGCTGGGCTCTCTGTTTCTTGCTAAGTCTGGTTAGACTTTCCTCAATTTTGTTTATCCTTTCAAAGAACCAAGTTTTGGGTTCATTTATCTTTTGCATTATTTTTTTAGTTTCTACGTCATTTATTTCTGTTCTGATATTTAGTATTTCCTTCCTTCTACTTACTCTAGGCTTTTCTTGCTGTTCTTTTTCTAATTCTTTTAGGTATAGGGTTAGATTATTTACTAGAGATTTTTCTTGCTTCTTGCCAGGCCTGTAAAGCTATGAACTTCCCTCTCAGGACTGCTTTCACTGTGTCCCACAGATATTGGGTAATGTGTGCTCATTTTCATTTGTTTCCAGGTAATTTTTTATTTTTTTCCTTGATCTCATTAATAATCCATTCATTGTTTAGTAACATGCTATTTAGGGTCCATGTGTTTGAATATATATATATATTTTGTGTGTGTGTGTGTGTGTGTGTGTGTGTGTGTGTGTGTGTGTGGTTTATAGTTCCATGCCCTTGTGGTCAGAGAAGATGCTTGATATGATTTCAATCTTCTTAAATTTAGTGAGACATCTTTTGTGTCCTAACATGTAGTCTATCTTTGAGAATGTTCTGTGCGCACTTGAGAAGTATGTATATTTTGTTGCTTTGGGATGAAATGTTCTGTAGATAGCAATTAAATCCATCTGATCTAGTGTGTGATTTAAGGTCACTGTTTTCTCATAGATTTGTAATTTCTTTAAATATTATGAATCTCTACATCATATGAGTGACAAAAACATTTGCCTAGTTCACCTTACTATTTATATTACATATTTATGCTCCACATGTATAATTTAGGCTGTAAGATGAAATTTCAGGGACCAAGAAGACTTGTTGAGACATTTTCCCCAGTTTTTAGAAAAGAATGTTTTTCAGGGAAAAAACAATCTTCACATTCATTTTTTTTTTATTATAATAGCGCTATTTGAGACGTATTGCTTGTTTTATCCATTTGACTGTGGAGTGTAAGTTACTCCCGAGAGCCAGATAAAAAGAGAAGTGTCACTCCCCAGTAAGGATCTGCCAGGACATTGGCAGTATGTTCTTTCAATATTTCCTGGGAGAGAGAACGTGCTCTTTAGAATGCATAGAATCAACATTGCCACACACAGGCTTTATATCCAAGAGAAAGCTCTGAAATACAGTTGGCATTGAGGCATGTCCAGGAAAGATGTCACACGGATCTCCTCCCAAATATCTGTCTGAGTCTATATAGCCTTCTCTTTTCACACATTGTGTGTGTGTGTGTGTGTGTGTGTGTGTGTGTGTGTAGAAAACATAGGATCCAGCCTATTTTGCTAGACTGTAGCTAGAGAAATACGAAATATAAACTGATATAAAAAATATGGGATAAGAGTGGGGACTCTGTAGGAAGTATTATTTCAATTCTTCAGTGGGGTTTTCAAAATAGCCCCTAACCAGAATGCAGCTGCCATTCAGTAATAGTAAGCTACTTTGCTTTATACTTTCTGGCAATTAAGAGACCCCTGAGTTCAGTATACGATAATCATAATAAAATTAAAATTTTGAACACTTATTTCTGCTAGGTAGACACTGTTCTATGTGTATTATTTATTTAATCTTCATAATAAACTTATGAAAAAGACATTATTGTTTCCATTTTCAAATGAGGGAAACTGAGATAAAGAGATTGAAAAATATATCTAAATATATGTGAGCCACCTTTACTGGGAATAATGAGAAAAATGAGGAACTGTGTGCCAAGACTACAGAAAGTGATAAAGTATGACAGAACTTGCGTAGAGTTTTTGCCTTGGGATAAATAAAACTTGAATTTAGAAGAGTATTCATGTGCATTTGTAAAAGGCGTTGCAGTATGCACTTAGGGGCTACATCTCTGGGACTCCCAGAAGATAACAATGAGTTATAGAATCAGAGAGGTAAAAGAGAAAAACCAATTTTATTATTTATAATCTATATAGCTGATAACAAAGGAGACTTGAATAGAACAGCAGCGATTTCCTGCTGGGCTGAAAGATTTGTGTAGGAAAATTTGGGAGTAGGAGTTAAGGGAAAGCTGAATTACTATCCATAAAAGTGAGGAGAAAAACTATTTTGGTTTCCAAGGCAATATGGGTGGGAGGAAGTGA
Source organism: Corynorhinus townsendii (assembly GCA_026230045.1). Classification (NCBI taxonomy): domain Eukaryota; kingdom Metazoa; phylum Chordata; class Mammalia; order Chiroptera; family Vespertilionidae; genus Corynorhinus; species Corynorhinus townsendii. Next base: position 138,770,569 of record JAPDVU010000004.1, read on the forward strand.
GGAACAGAAGAAAGAGAAAAGTCATTGTGATAATGGAAAGGATATAGGCTGGAAAACTGTCACTAAATCTTCCTACCATCTCAATAATAGCCTGAAATACATCAAAACAGTCCACTGGATCATACCCAGCACAGAGGGCGGGGGAGATGTAAGAAGATGGGATAATGGTGATGTCTGCTCTATCAAGGACCTTTACTGTGGATTTAGCAAGTTATTCACAGATTATTCACATTCCCATATCCTACAACTTCCCCAGATCTGCCAGTTTTGATTTTTCTGTCTTTAGTAATTTTAATTCCTCTCTTTTAAACTCTTGGTTCCTTGTTTCACATAAGGATCTAGATACTTGCAGTTTTATTGCTTTCTGCCTCTCCTCCAGCTTCTGTAATCAGGACTGGAATCTTTGGGGTCATGCTGTCTCAGTGAGGACTCGCAGCCCTGGTTCCTGCTGCCCCAGAATGTCTTGTCAATTCTCCTCTTGGAGTTATGAGACTCAGGTAGCAAGTAACAAGATGCTTACCAATGGAAAGTTTAAGAACAAAATTATTGAATTAAGGCAATCTTAGACAAGATGAACTAAGAAGTACTGACTTTTGCAATAATGACAAACAAGATGTCTGAATGGTTTAAAACAACAACAAAGGTATGTTTTTGCTTAAGTGAGTGCTGTAGATCTGTTCCAGTTCTGCTGGCATTGATACACTCTTCCAGGCTTTGCTCTATTCTGGCACCCACGTTGAAGAAGTTTCTATATAAAACATGCTATTCTCATGGCAGAGGGCATGAATGCAAGAGGGCCTGGACCAACCCATGCAATATAAAGTTCCTGGCTAAGTAACGCTATTGTCATGCATATTGGCAACCCATTGGCCAAAGCACATCTGGGCCAAGTCTAGATCACATATCCTCCTTTCCTCAGATGTAGGACAGATATCTCTTAGCACATGATACATAATCCTACTTCAGGGAAAAAGCAAATATATAGAAATAATATTATAGGGAATATATAGGTTAGGGGAGGAGGGAGGAAGAAAGGGTCCCCGTTACCAGAATAAAGTACCAAACAAAACTCTGCCCACAAGGAATGGGCAATAACTCAATTACTAAATGAGAACGGGATCTAATGAATTCACATAACTAAAAGTCCAGATAGAGTTGAACGATGCTAACTTTATGCTCACAAATAATGACCCAGGAATCACTTTTTTCACTGTTTCATGCAGCCTCTTCTATACAGTTTCAAAATGGCCTCCAGAAGCTCCAGATTTGCAGTTTACCAACTTAACAACCTCAAAGGAAAGAAAAATGCTTATGTACCAATAGTTCTAGAACAATCCTGAGGTTGACACTCATTGGTTCAGATTGACTGTCGTGTTTCACATGCCAAAAACTAGTTCATATGTCAAGAGGTATGGGATAGTTACCTAGGCTTGGGTCACACACTCACACCTAAAAATGAAAGCAAAATTAGCCACACTTGAAAACACTTGGGCAAAGCTTGTGAAGTCCTCCCAAGGGAATTTAAGGGGCTCTTACTGGAATTCTGAAGGTCCCTCCAGGCCACTAGGAAGAACTATTGGTTAACTTAAATTTTATTCTTGCTAGGCACAGGAAATACAGTCTCACCAACAAAGATTTTTATATGGCTGGAGCTAAGGAATTCAAATAGAGCTCTGGTAACGTGTGCGGAATTTTGGAAGTGGGGAATGAGTATGGTAGGTGCTTTCAATAAGTTGTAAGACATGAAGTGGGTATTTTCTAGTAAATTGTTTAATGAAATATTTCAGTCCTTCACTGAGACTGATTTTCCCAGAGCAGTTGTAACCACTAGCTTGGCTCTTGATTTCAGGTTGAAGTCTGGGTAAATACCCATTTCTTAGTGGGAGATAAATGTTTGGCTGGTAAAAAGAGCAGATGTCTACTACATGGGTAATAGTGCTCGAGTAAGGCCAGCTATTAGGCTGTCTTAATGTGGAGTCAATTAGATCACTAATCCAAGGCCCCATATATCCCTCTTGCCTGATAACAGGGTTAGTTTAGGTCGAGAGCTAAGTGTCAAGAATTTTGAGAAGCAGTTATTGGCCCTCCAATGTTGGTTGAGAGGCATTGACTAAGCAGGTCACATGAGTGATACTCCTGAGTTGTTCCATTGGTCACTGAAATCTCCTTACACACTTCCAATTTTCTTTTTATTCCTGAAAGCTATAAATAGCATTTGCATTTCAGGGAGACCAGGAAGAAGGTTTTAGGATATTAGAGAATAAGACAAACAGTAGGTTGTGGTGGACAGTGTGTGATCAAGGAGGAAGTAAAATGTTTCCTTTTAAAATGACTTGCAGGTCACTATATAAAGAAAGCACCAAATTTATTTTTCTTTCACTCGTGTTAACGTCTCTTTCCCCTTAAACAGACTCATAGTTGAGTTTTAGGAAACTTGAAAAGTTCTCATTAATTCCTATGAGTTCAGAAAAATTCTCAATTTCAATGTTTAGTATTGCATCCCCTAATTTATTTCTGAGAAAAAATATAATTTTTCTTTCTTTGACTGTCAGAGAATCTTAACAAAGAATGTTAAAATAATAGGACTCAGGCCACCCCTGTGAGGTAAAAAGAATCTTGACAGTCACCACTCTCAAAGGTGCCCTTCCATGTTTGGACTTCACTTTTAAATCCCTTTGTTCCTAAATTGTTCCTTTCTTTCTCATGCTTTTGGAAAACAACACAATTTAAGGGGCTACTGGCAGCAGCAATGAGATTCTCTTATCCATTTTTCCAATGTCTCTCCTGAGGGATCCTCACCTGAGGCAGTCACATACCTTGATTGTTGATAGTAATGATTTGGTGAATTCCACCAAAAAGGCCAATCTAGAATTTAAAAACATTTTTCAAAAGATAAATGAAATTTAAAATGTGTTTTCTTGGTGTTTAATGGTAGTGTTATGTATTAGGTTCAAATTTGCAAAAATGTAGCAAATACTGCTTCACAGTTCTCTTTGACTCTAGCACTATTATAATGGTCCTCTTTTTATACTGCTGTGCTCAGCACTACAAATTGAGTCAGCAGCTTGTGTTAATTGTATTCTGCTAATGTGTGCATAGCTTGGCACCTGTTCACTTTCTAATAAGGGCACAATGAGAAGCTTAATTCCTCCCCTGTGCACTGTGTGCAGCATGTCCTTCACAGATAGGGAGAGTTGGGAGCCACTTTTTCTTTACTCATCCACAACTGACCAAAAAAATCATATTCCTTCCTATTGTGGTCTTTCCACTTTTAGCTGTTTTTCAAAGCTAAAAGCTGAATGGACATCTGTTGAAGGAATTAACAAGATTTCTGATTCTATTTCTTAACAAAAAATAGAGGTATAATGTTTGTTGGAAAGCGAAACACATACTGGTTTGGGGTATCGTCAGGATAGGCTTTTTGTCTTGTGTCCTTTCAACAGATATCTATTACACGTGCAACCTTCTGATTGTGCACTTCTCTTCTGTAATTTTGAGTGTTCATTGCCTAGCCTTTGCTGGCCGAGGGTAATATGAAAGTAAAACAGAAAATTAATGAAAATAATAGATTTAGTGTGCACTAGATACATTTGGTGTATCACAAATATGACAGTAAGTCCATGGTAAATATTAGAAACTACTTTGATTAGCTATGGACAGGATTAAAGAAGGTTAGCAAGAATGAAATCGGAAAATCTTGACGTTGACCAGATGTCTGTGCTCCAGATGGAAGCCATGCTGCTTCTCTCCTCCCATTTCAGGTAGAGAGGTAAGAATGCCTGAAAGATGGGTGGCTGTCTCAAAGAGCCACGATAATGCATGACTCATTGCTCTCAGCCTAAACATTCTTTGCTTCAACTTAAGCCTCATTAGCAGGGTAGCCAACCACCTTCCAGATAATTTATTGTCAGAATATGAGCAAGAGTTTCCTTTTTAAGTCTGGGTTTCCTCCTCTGTTGAATGAACAAATTATCCCAGTTGAGCTCCAATGCCCCTTCTAGTTCTAAAATTTGATTATTCCTTTTATTTAGCAATTTGTCCTCTAAAATAACTAATAAAATTATTTTAATATTCCAAGAGATATAAAGGCCAATTATTGTTAAACCTTCTTAAGGGTGACTAAAGAAAGAAGGATGAACTAATATTCTACTTTACATATCCTATATAATAAAAGCCTAATATGCTAAGTGTCAAACTGTTCATTCGACCAGTAGCTATGATACATACTGACCACCAGGGGGAAGACACTCAGACTGGTAGGTTAGCTTGCTGGTGGGTCTGGCTGATGGGGACTGGGAGAGATAGGCCAGACACACCCTGGAGTGGTCCCTCCCACCCCCCGCCCCAGGCCCGATTGTGCATCAGTGGGTCCCTCGGACTGGCCTGTGCCTTTGCAATCCAGGATCCCTCAGAGGATGTCAGAGATCCAGTTTCAGCCCAATCCCCGCAGGCCAGGCCGAGGGACCTCTAGTAATAACCTAACATTAAGGAAATAACCAGGAATAGAATACAAATCCACAGATGACTTCAAGTCAGTTTAGAATCTGGTTTTAGCACAGTGCATGGTATAAAGGGCAAGAATAGACATTGGAGTCAGGCAAACAGGAATCTAAATTCCAGTTTCATCTTCAAGGGCCCAATAGTAGAGGAGTGGATAAAAAAGCTGTGGTACATTTACACAATGGAATACCACGCAGCTGTAAAAGAAAGAAGGATCATAATCCTTTGAGACAGCATGGAGGGACCCGGAGGATATTATTTTCTGCCTAGGAGGGACCTAGGCAGAGAAAGACAAATATCACATGATCTCACTTATATGTGGAATCTAATGAACAAATAAACTGACGAACAAAATAGATACAGAGACATGGAAGCATGGACTAGACTGAGGAATCTCAGAGGCAAGAGGTGAGGGGGATGGGAAGAGATTAGCCAAAGAAGTTATATGCATATATGCATTGCCCATGGTTACAGCAATAGTGTGGTGAAGGCCTGGGGTGGGGAGGGAACCAGGTGAAGGGGGGCAATGAGAGAGAAAAAAGGGGGGACAACTGTCATACTCTCAACAATAAAGATAAATTAAAAATAAATAAATAAATAAAGACAAAAATATTTGAATGCTGGAAAAAAATATAAAATTTGCTTGATTGTACCACAAAGATGAAAGAATCACACACTAAAAACTATAAAACACTGCTGAAAGAAATTTTAAAAGACATAAATAAATGGAAAAGCACCCATATTCATAGGTTGAAAGACTTAGTATTGTTAAAATGTCAATATTACTCAAAGTAATCAAAAAATTCAATGCAATTTCTATAAAAATTCCAAGGACTTTTTCTTTGCAGATATAGAAAATTTCATTCTAAAATTCAAATGAAATCTCAAGAGACCCTAAGTTGCAAAGACAATCTTGAAAACACACAAAAGAAGTTGGAGGACTCACGCTTCCTGATTTCAAACTTTACTACAAAGATTTTTTAAAAAACATATTTTATTGATTTTTTTACAGAGAGGAAGGAAGAGGGATAGAGAGTTAGAAACATCCATGAGAGAGAAACATCCATCAGCTGCCTCCTGCACACCCCCTACTAGGGATGTGCCCGCAACCCAGGTACATGCCCTTGACCGGAATCGAACCCGGGACTCTTCAGTCCGCAGGCCGACGCTCTATCCACTGAGCCAAACCGGTTTCGGCCAAAGATTTACTAATCAGAACATTGTGGTAATGGCATAAAAACAGATATACAGACCAACGGATCATGATAAAGAGCACAAAAATTCGCTCAATGGTTCCAAGACTATTAAATAATGAAGGGACAATCTTTTGAACAAGTGGTGATGGGAAACTGGATATCTACATGCGAAAAATTGGTCAGACCCTTACCTTAAACCAGACGCAAAACAGGACAGCTAAAACTAGAAAACTCTTAGAAGAATACATAGGGGGGAAGTTGCATGACATTAGATTTGACAATGATTTATTAGCTATGACAACAAAAACACAGGCAATAAAAGAAAAAAATAGATAAAGTAGACTTCATCAAAATTTTAAAAAACCTTTTATGCATTAAAAAAACAGTAAAAAGGCAACCAACAGAATGGGATAAAATATTTACAAGTCACATATATAAAAAGGGATTAATATCCAGAAATACAAAGAATTCTTAAAACTCAATAACAAAAAGATAACCCATTCTAAAAAAGGCCAAGAACTTGAGTGGACATTTCTCCAAAGAAGACACACAAATGGCCAATAAGCACATGAGAAGGTATACAAAATCACTTATCATTAGAGAAATACAAATGAAAACCACAGTGAGATACCATGTCACATCCATTAGATTGACCACTATCTAAAAACAAAGACAGAAAACAATGTTGGGAGAATGTACAGAGATTGGAACTCTTGTGCATTGTTGGTAGAAATGTAAAATGATACAGTTGCTGTGCAACACCATACGGAGGTTCTTAAAAGTTAACATAAAACCACTATATGATCCACCAATTTTACTTCTGGTAATACACTGAAAAGAACAGAGCAGGGTCTTAAAGAGATATTTACAGACTTGTGTTCATGACAGCATTATTCATAATAGCCAAAAAGTTGAAGTAGCCCAAATGTCCATTGATGGATGAATGGATAAGCAAAATGGGTATATACATACCATGGAATATTTTTGGCTTTAAAAAAGAATGAATTCTGATACATGCTACAACATAGATAAACATTGAAGACATTATGCTGAGTGAAGTAAGTCAGGCACAAAACGACAAATATTGTATGATTCCACTTATATATGGTACCAAAGATGGTAACATTCATAGAAATAGAAAGTAGAATGGTGGTTACCAGAGAGTAGAGGGAAAGGGGAATGGGAACTTATTAATGGACACAGAGTTTCAGTTTGGGATGATGAAAAGGTTCTGGAAATGGATAGTGGTGATGGTTGTACAACAATGTGAGTGCACTATTCCTGAACTAATTGTACACTTAAAAATGGTTAAAATAGTAAATTGTACGTTATGTACATTTTACCATGATAAAATAAATCTGCTTGAAGTTGTAAACCCTGAGGATTAAGAAGGGCTCCTAGTGGTTACCTGGGCTAAAAAAAAAAAAAAAAAAAAAAAAAAGTAGAACCTAGCATTCATTTCTGCACAAGGAACTTTCACGCAAACTGAACTTCACTGAAACGCCTTTGCACTAAACCGCCTGCCTCTGCACAGCTAGACTGCCTGCCTGCGCTGTTACTGCCATCTGAGCTAGTCCTTCTAAAGAAGTTCCTGGAACCCTTGTGCACTGTTGGGAATGCAGATTGCTGCAGCCACTGTGGAAAGCAGTATAGAGTTACCTCAAAAAATTAAAAATGGAACTGCCTTTGACCCAGCAATTCCACTCTGGGAATTTAACTGAAGAAACCTGAAATATGAATTTGAAAGAATATATGCATACTTATGTTCATTGCAGCATTATTTACAATAGCCAAGATTTAGAAGCAGCCCAAGTGTCTATGAGTAGACAAGTGGATAAAAAAGCTGTGGTACATTTACACAATGGAATACTACTTGTCTGTAAAAAGGAAGAAAAATTTACCCTTTGTGACAGTATGGATGGACCCGGAAAACATTATGCTAAGTGAAATAATAAGTTAGTCAGAGAAAGGCAAGTACCATATGATTTCACTGATATGTACAATTTAATGAACAAACTGGTCTACCAAGCAAAATAGAGACAGACTCATAGATAGAGAGCATACAGACAGCTCTAGGGTGTGTGTGGGTGGGAAGGGGGGCAAGGGGGGGGTAGAAAAGGGTATAAAGGGGAAATAATTAAATTAATTTAAAGTTAAAAATAAAAACAACCAACCAAACAAACAAAAGAAGTTTCTGGAGTCCTATTACAACCTTAGGATTTCCCCAATCAGAGCTGTGAAGCTCTGAGCACTCCAAGCAGGTCTATTCTGACCAATCAGGGACCATGGGTGGGAACTTCTGTCTATATAGGCCAGATTCCCTCTGACTGTGGAGTGCATTTTCCATGAAAGACTGAAGATGCATTTCCAGTTTCTGGGGCAAAGCTGAAAGGTCTCCCCAGAGCAGAACGGAACAGCCTCACAACCTTGCTGTTTTCACAGCAGCTGTACTGTAGCACTATCGAGATACTGTTCCACAGCAGTGCTGTTTTCACAGCCATGCTGTATTACCATCTAATTGTTTGCACTAAAGAAAGTTTCCTTGCCCAGCTGGTGTGGCTCAGTGGTTGAGCATCGACCTATGAACCAGGAGATCACGGTTCGATTCCCAGTCAGGGCATATACCTAGGTTGTGGGCTCAATCCCCAGAAAGGTGTGTGCAGGAGGCAGCCAATCAATGCTCTCATCATTGATGTTCCCCTCTCTCTCTCTCTCTCTCCCTCCCTCCCTCCCCTTCTTCTCTGAAATCAATAAAAATATTTTCTTTTTTAAAAGAAAGTTTCCTTCTTCACCTCACCCCAAATTGGGGATTCCTTTTGACGTTTGGATTGACACTAACAATGAGCAGTTGACAAAGTCATTACAGACCTGACAAAACTGTAAAGATTGCTAAGTCAAATCTGAAAGACAGCAACAAAAATCAAAACCAAAGCAAAACAAAGAAAAATCTAAAACCAAAAAACAGAAAGGTAAGCTTATCATTGGGGATGTCTTTTTGCCTAGGGACAATTGCCATTGTCAATCCAAACAAATTAGCTGAGAATGAAATCAGTATTTCCACAGACTTGTGAAGTTTCAGAGAAAAAAGTAAGACTTTAAGACCACTAAAAGTGAGATTCCCTCATAAACTACATGTGTTCTAGATTTGGGCCCTAAAGGATTGTACCCTAAGAGTAAGCAAGACTTGAGAGTAAACTAATTCAGTTTGTATACCAGCTAATTCAGACTGTATACCAGCTTCAAATCATCTGAGAGCAGATCAGAAATTTTAAACACTAAATATGATATGACATGAGTCTGGATGGTTAAGATCCCACAGGGACTTGGCAAAGCAAATGAAAATGGTCTTTGGAGGAAAATGACATGACTCCAGGCCTCAAATAAACTTCTACACTTTTTCAAATACAATTCTTGAACCGCTCCACCACAACAACTACACCACCAAAAAAAAAAAAAAAAAAAAAAAGTAAGAATAAGAGTCAATACTACATTAAGGAGAACCATCGGAAACAACAAACATTAGAAAGAAATATACAGAGTTCCAGACTTCGAGATTATTAGATATAGACTTTAAAATAAATATTCTTATTTTGTCCATAAGCAAAATAACAGTTTTTAAATATTTCTGTACAGAACTAGAAAACAAAAAATATGTCTTTAAAAATAATAAAATATAATTATAGAAATAAAAAACATCATTCACAAGAATGAACTCAAAATGGATAAAAGACTTCAATGCAAGCAGCAAAAACATAAAAATCCTAGAAGAAAACATAGACAGCAAAATCTCAGACATCTCTTGCAGCAATATTTTTGCTGGTATGTCTCTGGGGTAAGGGAAACTCAGACAAAGATAAACAAATGGGACTATATCAAGCTAAAAAGCTTCTGCACAGCAAAAGAAACCATCAACAAAATGAAAAGAGAACCACTATATGGGAGAACATATTTGCCAATGATATATCTGATAAGGGGTTACTTTCCAAAATATATTTTAAAAATAACTTATACAACTCAACACCAGGAAGACCAAGAATCCAATTAAAAAATGGACAAAGGACCTAAATAAAGTCTTCTCCAATGAGTCATACAGATGGCCAATAGACATGAAAAAATGCTCAAGGTCACTAATCATCAGAGACATGCAAATAAAAACTACAATGAGGTATAACCTCACACCTACCAGAATGGCTACTATCAATCAATCTACAAACAACAATATGGAGTTTCCTCAAAAAATTGAAAATAAAACTGCCTTTTGACCCAGCCATCCCACTTCTGGGAATATGTCCTAAGAATCCCAAAACACCAATCAGGAAGAATATATGCATCCCTATGTTTATAGCTGCATTACTTACAATAGCCAAGATCTGGAAACAGCCCAATGCCCATCAGCAGTGGTACATTTTAAAAAGCTATGGTATATTTACACAATGGAATACTATGCAGCTGTAAAAAAGGTGCTTTTACCCTTTGCCACAGCATGGATGGAGAGTACTATGCTCAGTAAAATAAGCCAGTCAGAGAAAGACAAATACTATGATCTCACTAATATGTGGAATCTAATGAACAAAATAAACTGATGAACAAAATGGAATTAGAAGCATGGATACATGGGATGGACTGGTTGGTACCCAGGGGAAGGTAGGGGTGAATGGTTAAAGAAGGTGAAGGGATTAGATAGAGAATATATATATAAGCATACATCATGGACATGGACAATAGTTTTGTGAAGGCCAAGGGAGGGGGAGGCAAGGTGAGTGGGGGTGGGTAAAGGGCAGGGAAAAGAGGAACATCTGCAGTTATGTCAACATTAAAATTTAAAAATAAATAGATAATAAAATTTAACAAAAGAAAATCTACCATTAAAAAGAGAAATAAAAATGCCTCATAACTAAAATTAAAAACTCAGTGTCAGGATTTACAGAAGATTAGAAAAACTTGAAGGCAGAAAATGTGAAATGAATAAAATAGATCAGAAGAAAAATATCCAAAATAAACCATAAGAGAAATGGTTGGAAAACACAGAAGAGAAAATAAAAAACACGGAGGAAACAGTCACAAATCCTAACATACATAATGACTTTCCAAGATGAATAAAAAGCATCTATTTACAGATTCAAGAATTCCAAAGAAAACCCAAGCCAGAAAAATGAAAATAAACATACACCTAAAAATATCAGAGTACAACTGTGGGCAGGATCGGGGTAGGATAGAAGAAGGGAGAATAAAAGGCAAAAGGAAAATCATAAAAGCAGTTAAGAAAGATAACTTTCATAAAAAATAAAGTTTAATGTTAATGGAATAATATCTTCATTGTTCTGATTCTTAATTTACAGCAAAAATGTCCTTCAGCTCTGCCAGTGTGGCTCAGTGTTGGAGCGTGGACCGATGAACCAGGAGGCTCCTTGTCAGGGCATATGTCCAGGTTACGGGCTTGATTCCCACCAGGGGTGGTACCGAAGGCAGCCCATCAATGATTCCCTCTCATCATTAATGTTTCTCTCTCCCTCTCCTTTACTCTCTGAAATCAATAAAGATATATTTTTAAAAATAGCCTTCAAAAAAGAAGATGAATTAAATATATTTTAGAAAAACAAAAGCTGAAATAATTTTATCATTAGCAGACCTGACCTATGGGAAAGCTAAAGGATATTCTTCAGGCACAAGAAAACTTATCTCATATAGCAAATTTGAGATGCAAAAAGGAATGAAATTGATAAATATATAAATTAATCAAAATAAGTATTAGTTGTTTATTATTATTTTCATAAGATTTATATTTTAGGCAGAATCAAAATTGTGTCTTTAAGAGGAGATGAAACTGAACAAAAGTGTTCTAATGTCCTGCATTACTCAGGAAGAAGGTAAAATTGCAAAGTAATATTTAAGTCTGATGAGTCAGGATATAGGCTATGATCTCAGAAACAACTGCTGAAAGAATCATAAGAGTGCATATCTTCCAAGCTGCCAAAAAATGGAATAGTATAGTTTTAAAAAAAGATAGATAAGAATAAGAAAAGTAGAAATTATATAGGTTATGGAGTTATATTGAAATGTAAAAATTTTATATTCAATATAAAAGAGTAGAAAATGTGTAAACACAAACCAAAATACAATTGAAATAACAATATTAATTTCAAAGTAGACTTTAAGGCAAAAAATATTACTAGATAGGAGGAGAAGCACCTCAAAATGAAAAAATATTTTGTTCACTCAGAATATATAACAATTTTGAACATGTATTTATCTATTAACATAGCATATAATTTATACAAAAAAGTAGAAGAGATATAAAAATAGACAGTGGTAAATGCTAAAGCAAACTGGAGAAATATAAATAAGGGTTTAAATATAAAAAATATAACCAGCAAATTAAACATAAAGAACATATTCAAAATATTGCATCCAACAACTGCAGAATAAGTATTATGCTCAAGGGCAAATGAACCACTTAAAAATATTGATCATACATTGAGTCATAACATAGCAAGTCTCTACAAATTATAAAAGATTAAAAGCATACAGTACCTTCTCTGATCACAAGACAATTAAGGTATAAATAAATTTTAAAATATAATTAATAAAATATTACATGTTTTGAAACTAAGAAAATGTTTATAAATAATATAATGTGAAAAATACAGTAAGAAATTAAAATTAAAGAGAGAAGAGTAATGAAAATCAGAAAATATTTTAAACTAATGTTAATGAAATATTCCATATCATAACTTGTAGAGAAAAAAACTGTGCATAAAAGGAAGTTTTTATCTCTAAATGCTAAAAATAAGGAACTACCTCAATAAGTCAGAAACTATAAAATACACATAAGAAAGTGGGAAAAATAACTACTAAAGGCAAAAGCAAAAACTAATACAATATGCAAGTAGAACCAACAAACCATGAGTTGGTTTTCAAGTTGATTTTTATTGAAGAATATTATAGATAAAGGAAAGTTCACACACCATTAAGTATATAGGTCAATAAATTTTCACAAAGTGAACATCCTAAACAACACTCAGGTCAAGAGAGTACTACCAGCACCTTTATGCTCCCTACCATTACTACTCCCACAAGAGAAACTGCTAGCTTGATTTCTAACTCCATAGATTACTTTATCCTGTTTGTTGTTTATATTCATGAACAGCAATTCATTTCTTCCAGATGAATAAAATTGATATGTGCCTGGGGTGGGGGGAGGGGGAGTGGGTACTAAATTTAAAAAGATAACAAGTACAAAAATAGCCATGTCAAGAATGAGAGAAGCAACACCACTATAGATCCTTCAAAAATAAATGTAATAAGAGAATATTAGTATAATCCCAAATATAATGCAAAAATACATTTTTTTTAGAATTCTATCTTAATCCTTATGCACTGCTGATGGGAAAATAAACTGATATAGCCACTATAAAAAACAGTATGGAGGTACCTCCAAAAAAAAATTAAGAATAGAACTACCATATGACTCAGCATTCCCTCTTCTAGGTATCTACCCTTAAATTTTGAAAACATTTATTGGTAAAGATTTATGTATTGCTGTTTATTGCAGCATTGTACACAGTAGCCAAGACATGGAAACAACCTAAGTGTCCTTCAATGGATTATTGAATAAAGATGATGTGGTACATATATACAATGGAATAGTATAAGAAAGATTGAAATATTACCATTTGCAACACCTTAGAAGGATCTTGAGAGTATTATGCTAAATGAAGTAAGTCAGACGGAAAAGGACAGTAACCATATGATTTCACTCATATGTGGGATATTCAATAAATGAACAAACCAAAAACTCATAGATATAGGCAATAGGAGAGTGATTACCAGAGGGAAAGAGGGGTGAGGGGAGGATGAAGAGGTAAATGGGGTCAAAGTTATGGTGACAGAGGGAGATTGGACTTGGGTGGTGAGCACATAATACAATATACAAATGATCCATTATAGAATTGTACATTTGAAACTTATAAATGTGATTAATCAATGTCACCTAAAAACTTTAATAAATAAACCTCTTACCTAATTAAAACTCTAAATACTTCTATAACTATTAATGAAATTTAATTTTTTTTTATGAAAAATCACAAGGGCCATATGACTTCACAGGCAATAGGCAAGTGTGTGCCTTGTTTGCTATCTATAAACCCAAGGCAGTCTATCATAGTGATAAAGCTCCCAGGATTTAATATAATCAGTTTAAGCTCAAATTTTCACCCCTTTGCTGGTTTGACATTAGCAAGACTGCCTCAGCATCAGTCCTACCTCTCTGGTTTGCTTAATTTCTATTGTGTCTCCATTTCACCAGATGACAGACACAACCACCAATTTAGTACTAATGGATCCCACTGTGTCACCACACACATATCCAGCATACTGTCTTTTGCAGGGATGGCTTTAATTTTTTTCTTTCAGATTTTGGAGGATTTACTAAGTGACAAGTGAGAGAAGATGGGGCAGATACAAGCTCTTGTTATCCACTGAGCAGCCATCATCCTATCTGGCTCTTGGTCTTCTAGCCATGTGACCTGGAGAATCACTCTTGGTTTCTGTCTGGGAGGTTGCTCAGGACTAGACATGGTTGGTTCTCCAGCTCTCTGTGATACCACAAAAGGCCCTGCCTGCCAAACAAACACCACACAGCCACTTCTTCTCTTGAGTCTTCCTGCCTCCCCAAAGTAAGACTCCAGTCCTCCTTCCAGGGGCCAACTGTGACTGGGGACTGGAAACAGAAAGCTTTCTCAGATGCCTCTATTCCCTCCTCTAGCCCAGGGCATTTTCACCTAGTCCTTGGGGCATGGAATCCTCTTTACTAAATAATCATATGCCTTCCCCACTCATGTTCCCATGACTTTAATTTTTTGCCTTTTCCCCTAAAGGCCAAGAAGTGACATGTAGTCTTATTCGAATTCATAAGGGCATTACTAGGATACACTTACATACATGGGCAAAGCAGCTGCTTGCTGCCAGTGGTGGCCAGCCAGGTAAAAATCCAACCCCCTCTCAGGACAAGGTCTATTTTTTATAGGGGGTTAACAGTAAAACCATACGGTGGGTAGCCATGTAGACAACCAGAAAGAACAATGAATTTTCAAGTTAACAGATAATGTCAAACCAGCAAAGGGGTGAAAATTTGAGCTTAAAATGATTATACATAGTAAATCCTAGGAGCTTTATCACTATGACTAGAGGCCCAGTGCACTAGAGGATCCGGCCTAAATAGGCAGTCAGACATTCCTCTCACAATCCAGGACTGCTGGCTCCCAACTGCTTGCCTGCCTGCCTTCCTGATTGCTCCTAACTGCTTCTGCCTGCCAGCCTGATCACCCCCTAATTGCTCCTCTGCCAGCCCGTTTGCCCCCAGCTGCCCTCCCTTGCAGGCCTGGTCCCTCCCAACTGCTCTCCCCTGCTGGCCTGATCACCCACAACTGCCTCCCTTGCAGGCCTGGTCCCTCCCAACTGCCCACCCCTACTGGTCATCTTGTGTCCACATGGGGCCAGCCATCTTTGACCACAGGGAGGCAGCAATCTTGTGTGTTGGAGTGATGGTCAATTTGCATATTACTCTTTTATTAGATAGGATAGAGGCCTGGTGCATGGGTGGGGGCCAGCTGGTTTATCCTGAAGGGTGTCCCGGATCAGGGTGGGGGTTCCCTTGGGGTGTGGGGTGGCCTGGGCGAGGGGCCTGTGGTGGTTTGCAGGCTGGTCACGCCCCCCAGTGACCCAAGTGGGGGCCCTGGTATCTGGGATTTATCTTTTATAACTGAAACTTTGTAACCTTGAGTGGAGCCAAGCCTCCTGCTTGCTCCATGACTGCAGCCATTTTTGTTGGGATTTATTTATCTTCTATGATTGAAACTATGTAGCCTTGAGTGGAGGCCTAGGCCGGCCAAGGTGTGCAGAAAACTTTGCTTCTTCCATTACTGGGGAAACCCAAGCCTCCTGCTCGCTTCATGGCCGCAGCCATTTTTGTTGGGATTTTTTAATCTTCTATAATTGAAACTTTGTAACGTTGAGTGGAGGCTTAGGCCAGCCAGGGTGTGTGGTGGGGGCAAGTCAAGCCTCCCGCTCTCTCCAGCTCTTTGGCTACCGCCATTTTTGTTGGGATTTATTTATCTTCTATAATTGAAACTTTATAGCCTTGAGTGGAGCCCAAGGCAGGCCAGGGTATACAGAAAGCTTGGCTTCCTCCATTACCAGGGAAACCCAAGCCTCCTGTTCTCTCCGTGGCCACAGCCATCTTGGCTGGGTTAATTTGCATACTCACTTATGATTGGCTGGTGGGTGTGGCTTGTGGGTGTAGTGGAGGTATGGTCAATTTGCACATTACTCTTTTATTAGATAGGATAGGCTGTCTTGAGTTGTATATATAGCAAACAAGGCACACACTTGCTTATAGCCCAGAGCTCCTGGAGGGAGCTGATATCTGAAGCTATCTATATATATAAAAGGCTAAGTGACCGACCATCTGTCCATCTGTCTGTTCATCCGTCTGGTACATATGACTTGCACTGGCAACTTAAAAATAAATGTTGACTCGCGCATGCGTGATACATTTAAAGCTCTTGCTGGTGCCAATCGCACAGGTGTGTTTTGATCTGTCATTGTTGATCATGAATTTGGTTGACACTTCTATTATAAAGGGCGAAGAGTGATATTAAAATATTTATTCTAATTAATTTCCTTTCAATGTTCATGAATCTGTGCACCAGGCTACTAGTAATTCATAATGTATAGGCAGTTATCACACTTTATACATTAATTAACCTCCTTCCTGGGGGCACAATATCTATCTTTGAGTTGCATTCTGGCTTTCTGCATAATCAGCCAAACCTGAAGCTACAGAGGGTTAATCAGAGTCCAACATTTTCAAGATGCCTTTGCTGATGGAGCCACATTGCATCTTTAAGTTCCCCTATACTGGAAAATAAGATTGAAATATAGAAAAAAATATCATGTTGCTATGCATGTAGAAAGACAACATATGCTAAATGCATTTCTAGCATGGAATATGAAACTAGACCAAATGATTCTGAAGTCCATATTGAAAAATAAATATACAGCTATATAGTTTGACACAGAAATAAGGGTAATGAGAAGATACTTCCTTTACCATGTAGTAAAATTCATTATAATATTGCAATAAATGGCATTGTACTGGTTCATGAACAGAAAGACAGATAATGGGAAAGCATAGCATGGGGCAGACCTTAGCATATGTAGGAATTTATAATGCAAATGTTTGTAAATGTTAAATAGTATTAAGGAAATTAGTGATGTATCTGAGGGAGGAAATTCATGTTAGAATCTGCCCATATATCACATCAAAATTAATTCTAGATGGATTAAAGAATTACATGTAAAACAATCAGATTATAGATAAATTAAAATTATTTTGTTAATCTGTGAACATGAAACAGTTATAATCCAAAATAAAATCAAAGTAAGAAATTCTGTTAAATATATCTGGTTAAAAGCCTGGGGATTCATACATCTGGTTACCAGCTTGGGGATTCTTATTTGAATTTTTTCGGACTGAGCAATGTGAATGGAACTGCCATCACCTGAAATGGGGAAGACTGGGGAGTGAGGAAATACTAGTAGCAGGACTGAGAGAGGAGATTCTGAGTTGGAGATACAGAATTTAATGAGTTATCTTTTAGACATTTGACTGGAGTTGCCAAGTAGGCAGTTGAGTAGGACTTTGGAGTTCAGGGGAAAGGCCCATGTCAGAAATAGCAAATTGGAAGGCCTGAATAAGTAGTTGCTATTTCAAGCCATAGCCTGTTAGAGATCACCAGGGCACTAAAAAGTTTAGAGGTTGGGAGAAGAGAAGGAATTAGTTAAGGGAATTGGAGAGGGATATTCAGTGAAGTAGGGGGAAAACAGAGTGAAGTCAAGTGAAGACAGTGGGGTGGGAGTGGTGCATGCTGAGGTGCTCAACAATCTCTGCTACATTTGGTTGTGATTCCAATAATCTGAGGGGTATGACATGAGAGGGCTTAATTAGCAGCCTGGTTTTGACCAGGGGAGTGATATGATCAGAAACGGTGGGATAGTGCGGCATTTAGAAGCACATACACCATGGGTGTAGTAGGTGTGATGGTAAAGAAATGATTCTTAACTTAAAAAAAAAAATATATATATATATTATTTATTTTTTACAGAGAGGAAGGGAGAGGGATAGAGAGTTAGAAACATCAATGAGAGAGAAACATTGATCAGCTGCCTCCTGCAAAACCCCCAGCGGGGATGTGCCTGCAACCAAGGTACATGCCCTTGACTGGAATCGAATCTGGGACTCCTCAGTCTACAGGCCGATGCTCTATCCACTGAGCCAAACCGGCTAGGGTGATTCTTAACATTTTGCTGACACACTTTGTATTGCTTCAGTAACTACAATTATTTTTGTAATATAAAATTACTTCCACAATATAAAAACGATTAAAGTAATTAGAAATATGAAAATAACTGAAAAGTACACAGTAACAGCTAAGGAAAGAAATGATTAGGGTTAGGATGAGGACACCAGCAAGGAAATGGAATAAAATCAGATATTAGATTTTCAGAACCTGGTGATCTGCTAGGAACTGGTTAAGGGAGACAGAAATCCTTCCCTCCAAGTGCCTAGTGAATCTCTCAACATCTTGATGTTTTAGGAGTTAAGGATGGAGTTCATTTCTAATGTTCAGAATGTGTAAAATCAGTCACATAAATTACTTAATTTAAACTATTTTTTTCTGAAAGTAAAAACTGGAGGCATGAAATGATGAAATGTATAACTTTGAGGGAACAACCTCTTCAAAAAAGTGCTACGAATACTAAGTACTCTTCATGGCATGGTTTACTGACATGAACTAGACATCTTGTTTTGCTAATTTGGGGATGCATTTTATAATGTTTATCTGTCCATGAAACTAACAAAAGAGTGATCCTGCTCACATAGTCTCATTAGGTCTACTGAAGACAAAGCCTACTGCTAATCTATATATATAAAAGGGTAATATGCAAAGTGGCCCCTTGGGAGTTTGATTTGCTCACTATGATGTGGGCTGACCACCAGGGGGCAGCGCAGAACACGGCGGGCGACCAGTGGAGATGGCGGTGGGGTGCTGAGGGAGCAGGAGGCAGGAGGAACTGTGCTGTGGCGGCATGTGGGTGCTGAGGGAAGGAGAAGGCAAGGAACCTTATGGGCCCTGATGGCTGGGCCAAACTTAGGAACCCTACCTGTGCACAGATTTTGTGCACCAGGCCTCTAGTCTATATATATATGCTGGGAACCAATTCCAGCATGTAATAATTACAAGAGTTCCATCAAAAGGTTGATGGGACTTGGGCGGCTCAACAAGGGTGAGCCACATATGTAGTTTACCTGTTGGAAATGGCTAAACGGCACTTCCCCCAAACCTGAATAATAGTTTGCTGCCAGACAGTTCAGGGCATTTTATTGCCTCCTGTTGGCCAAACACCTGAACAGCTGTAGGCTATTCCCCAAACTGACAATGCTTCTGTACCTACCCTTTGAAGTGTATTATATCTCCACCTTGCCTTAGGACAAATTGTGTTAAATAAAAGCACGGGGTCCTTAAACAAGAAGAGTCTTTAGCTCCTTTAGCTGAAGCTCCCCTGACCCCCAATGCCTTTCAAAATTATCTTTCGTCTTTGGACTCCATCATCTACGCGCAGCCCCTTTCTCCAGAATGCTGAACCCTTTGTAAGGCTGGGAAAAGAACCCCGGCATATATAATCTATATATATAAAAGGTTAATATGCAAAGGGTCCCCTTGGGAGTTCAACCAGGAGTTTGATCATTTGTTATGGTGTGTACTGGCCACCAGGGGGCGGTGTGGAACAAAGGAAGGCCCTGGCTGGCCCCAATCGGCCCTGATCGCTGGCCAGGCCTAGGGATCCTACCTGTGCACGAATTTCACGCACTGGGCCTCTAATCAAAGTATAAAATGTACCGGTACATTTTGCCACCTGGTGACTGTCAACAGAGATGCTAAGTAGGTAGTGGAATAGATTCAGGTAACTGGTTAGCTTTAGTTTTCTTTAGTCATGTCTACCTCAAGTACTAGGTGTACTGGTTAATAATAGTGGATTTTGTAATAACCCAATTTTTCCACTTCTTCCTGTTTTGAAGTGCTGCTCAGAAAGTGTGTGCCATCGATCGGAACAAGTGGTAATCTGAAGGAGCAGTCTGGTGAATATGGTGGGTGGGTTAATATTTCCCAGGCAAGATGTTTTAACATGTCTTAACTGGTTTTGGAAGTGTGTGATGGTGCATTATTATGAAGCAAAATTAGTTTGCCATGTCTTTTGGCACATTCTGATCATTTCACGATCAAAGCATGGTTCAAATTGATTATTTGTTGTCGGTAGCGATCAGTATTAATGGTTTCACCTGGTTTTAGAAACTCATAATACACCACACCTTCCTGATCCCACCAAATGCAGAGCATTGTCCTCTTTCTGAAGCGATTTGGCCTTGCAGTCGATGTTGATGGTTGACCTGGATCAACCCATGATTTTGTGCATTTGGGATTCTCAAAATAAATCCACTTTTCATTGCCAGTCACAATTCAATGCAAAAAAGACTTTCTTTTATGCCTTTGAAGCAACATTTTACTGATGACTTTTCAGTTTTCCATTTGTCTTTTGTTCAGTTGATGTGGCACCCATTTTCCTTCCTTTAAAATCTTTCCCATTGCTTGTAAATGATCAGAAATTGTTTGCTGAGCAACGTTTAATCTTTCTGCTAGTTGTTTTTGACATGCATCTTCATCCAATAATGCGTGTAATTGTTGGTCTTCAAACTTTTTTGGTTGACCTGGATGTTGTCTTTCACATCAAAATCATCACTTTTAAAGCATTTAAACCAGCGTTCACAAGTATCTTGAGATGGAGCATATTCACCATAAATTTCCCGAAATATATGATAACTTTTTCTTCAAAATAATGAATGAAAACTTCCTGCAAATGCTTTTTTTGGCATGAAATTCGACATTTTTAAGCATAAAAATATCTATGATGTTAACACCTTCAGAAAATTTGACATATGAAGTTTTGAAGCTTGCTGTCAATACAACAAAATAGCATACATATCAAATCACATATATATCAACATATGTGTAACTCCATCTATTGGGGGGAAAAAATCCGCATTATTAACTGGTATACCTACCCTAAGTGTGACACAGCATTTTTATGGTTTGTCAGATACTAAGAAATAATTATCTGCAGAGAAGTGCTTTAATAAGAATATTCAGATAATTCCTCTACAAACTGAATTTTATGCCCATATCAAGCCAAGCCCTAAAAGAGTTATTTTCTGGGATTCCAATATGTTGTTAGTTTTAAGGATCTGCTTTTACTGAACTGCATTTGACATATTATTGGTCTTACTGTACCTCATGAAACTGGTCATTTTACTTCTAGGAATAACATGGATTACCCCTTCACAGAATTCTCATTATAAAGTCACCTGGGAAAAATGTCCATCAGGCCTTAATACCAAGATAGTGGTATATTTCTGGATCATGTCTTAACTTGTAGAGACTTACCCATGTAAACTCTTTCAAGGAAAAGAAAGTTCAAATGTTGAATTTGCTGCCTAATTCTAATACTTATTCAGGCTACGGTTAGATGCATTGTTTAAAATATATCCCTGGGTTTTATCATGTCTACTGATTTTCCATTAAACCATAATCCCTTACTTACCTCTGTGTATTTTAATAAGTTATCTTACTTAGGAAAAAATATAGCAAACTTTGGGCTCAAGGTAGATACAGAGGAGAAAGAAGGAAATATTAAATGATTTGCTTTAAATTAAAAAGTTCATTGCTACGAAGAGATAAAAATAATAAAAATGTAAAATAAACTAAAAGGACATACTAAAAGGAAAATGTAAAGGCAACACCCTTAGCACACTTTCTGTGTACTACTGAATTTACTCACATCTCCTTTTAAAGGTCTTTCTCCCAAAACAGTAATTACAAATCTCATGAACTGTTTAATGAATTCTAAATGTTATTTTGATTTCATGTAAAATGTCAAGAACTATTTTTTCTAAGCAAATTAACATAATGCATCCCATATAAATGCCACAAAAGGCAATTTTAGTTTTCAAAAACAAAACAAAAAACCCCAAACAGAACAAACCTTTTCTCATTGCTAGAATTACCATCTTAAAAAACAATACCCAGAATTAAAATAACCACCTAAGTCCAGGTGTTACTTAAACAAAAGTACTTGTGTAAGTATACTGTAAGAAAAAACACCGGCAAAGAAAGAAAATCAGAGCCAAACACATAACTCTTGGTATGAATTGTAAATTACTTTATTGTTTTGTCCTGAAAATTTAATGTTTACTTAAAACCTTAAAATAGAAACAGACCTATAAATCCAGAGCCTCTGCACATTTTCAGATTTTATTCTTGATATCATCTTCAAATTACCCACACAAAACTTCTTATGAAGAATGTTTTAAGCTATATTGATGATTTTAAAAGACACAAAACATTAAAAATAAAAAAACTTCCACTTTTCTAGGAGAAATGTTTTACATTAAGTTACCCTTTTTAAACATCTCTGGTGTCAATTCTGGGTGAACCAGGATGGTCGCTTCTTTTCTCGTTCAATGATCCTCTTGCCCTGATCTTGTTCAGATGGTGTCTCTCCCCTGTACAGCACCAAGGTCTCTATGGTAGGAGCCTTAAAAGGGCCCCCTTTTTGTTTCCCCATCTCTTTTCTGATTTCTGTAGTCTCCTTGCGAACAGTCTCATAGCAATAGCCACAAAGGACATGTTTCTGTTTCAGGTGACCACATTCAGGACAAACGACTATGTTGTGCTATAAGAAAAAAATCAACAACAACAAAAATGTATTTTAACAAGAGGCAAAATAATGAACAAAAAATTACTGATGGGAATGATGCTTATATTTAAGTTTTCTGCATGAGAGGTCACATACCATCTAGTTCAATCTCACTTTAATAGAAAAACTGGGGGTAAACAACATTGAGTTAGAGTTAGTAGAAAAACTGGGACTACAACTCAGGTCCACTGACGTTGAATCTACACAGCAGCCATATTATTTAAAACTAGTAACCCGGTGCACGAAATTTGTGCACATTAAAGGGGGATTAATTAGAGGAAATATTTTAATATTGCTATTTGCCCTTTCTCTATAATAGAAGTGTCAGAGATGAAAGAAAATTAGTAAAATGTATATGAAAACCTTGCTCCTGTCAGAGTCTGGGGCACACCACGGGACCCAGAGTCAAGTCCTTGCCCACCCACATGCACCTCAAAATCGTGTGAGATCCAGACCCAGCAGGCCCCCCCCATTGGGCTAGATCCAGACCCGGCCAGTCCCACCCTTGTCAAGCCCTGCCGGGCAGGGGGTGTACATTCAGGTCCTGTGGCCAGTGCGGGGGCAGGGGCGTGGCCTGAGGTCCCCTGTCAAGCTCTGCCGGGCAGGGGTGTGGTCTGAGGTCCCCTGGCCTGATGCCGGGGTGGGGGACGCAGCTTGAGGTCCCCTAGCCCAGCACCAGGACAGGAAGCGCACCTTGAGGTCCCCTGTCAAGCCCTGCTGGGTGAGGAAGGTGGCCTGAGGTCCCCCGTCAAGCCCCACCGGGTGGGGGGCACGGCCTGAGGTCCCCTGTCAAGCCCCACGGGGGCAGGGGAGGGCGTAGCCTCAGATCCCTGCTGATTGCTAGTTAAGGCTCCTTATGGGAACTTGGCCTCAACTGTGGGTGCAGCCATCTTTGTGATAGTGATGGTCAATTAGCATATTCCCCCTCTTTATTAGATAGGATGGTACTTTATTCTGTTCCAAATGCTAAGCATATAATAAAAAAAATTAATGTTTCCTTTTAATTTAT
Organism: Corynorhinus townsendii; assembly: GCA_026230045.1. NCBI lineage: Eukaryota > Metazoa > Chordata > Mammalia > Chiroptera > Vespertilionidae > Corynorhinus > Corynorhinus townsendii. The sequence continues at coordinate 138,794,146 of JAPDVU010000004.1, forward strand.
CTTCAGAAAAACAAAATGATAAACACATTACAAGCTGGCTTTCCCTGATTTATTACAGTATAACTCAAGCCCCTGTGTGAAGTATAGTTGGTATATGGTGTAATTTTCTTTTTAACATAGGAACATTGATTACTCCTTAATGTAAAACTTCCCTGTCTTGTTATAAATTGAGGGTATTTTAATGAATTTTTACACATGTCTATCCAACTTTTATGAGAAAATGACAACCTTTAAAGAAATCTTTTTGATGTGTTTAAAAGTAGGTTTGAAATCTAAAGAAAAATAAGATTGGCATCAGCAGGATGGCAGCATGAGGACCTCGAGGGCTATCCCCTTTAAGTTATAAGTTTGACAGCTATAATGCAACAGAGGATTCTCTGCTCAACACATAAACACAGCTGAGAGATCCATGCATTGAAACATCTGAAGGTGTGTGTATCTCAGGGAAAAGGGGAGGAGGAGGGAAGGAGGAAGGCCAGACATGGTTATCAAAATAGCAGCCCAGAGCTCATTATGGCCCCTCAGTAGTAGGAAAAGTGTGGGTTACAGTGCATACTGCAGCCCTAAGGAACAGAGTTAGAATCAACATTCCTCCTGAGCGACCAGTAAACAATGCAGCAAAACCCAGTGAAGGGCAGAGATGGAATACAAAAGTGTGGCAGCTGTGATCTAGTAGTTGCTATTATCAGGCAGAAGACAAAGTCACAGATGCATAGTGGCTTTCCCTCACCCTCCCAAAACTCACAGGGGCAGCTGCAGATAGGTAGCAGGGGAAGGTATAGGGTTACAGTGCACTCTCTCCGCAGCCCTGAGGACTGGAGGGGCAGACATCCAACTCTAAGCAGCAGGAGCATACTGCAGCTTAACCTAATGACAGGGCAGAGATATGGCAGCTGAGGTCAGGCAGCCACCATTACTGGAAGGAGAGCAAGACCACAAACTCAAGAACAGACCTTTCCCCACCCACCCAACCCCACCCACTGTAGTGGAGCCTAGTGGAGGCACCTGGGACACCTCAGAAAGGACAACACTGTAGCAGCATCTAGTTGCAGGAGGCAGTGTAGGGATCTCACAGACCCAGAGACTCATCGCCTACCACAATCCCCCACAGGGGTGGTGCCGAGACTAAGGGATGCCCACCTCCCCAGGGAATACAGGTCATATTCCATAGCAAAGACACCACCACCCCACAGAGATCCCAGAAGCCCATCACTGGGTTGAGCTGCAGTGTGTGCCTGACACTCAGGGAGAAATACTTCTGCCCTTCTAGTCTTCAGTGTTGCAGAGAGTGTGTGTGCTGTCATTGACACATCCAGTGCTACTGCTACAGCATCTGCTGGGGCTGCTGTAAGCTCTGGGAGGGTGAGGGGAGGCAGCTATGCAACTGTGAGATATGCTTCAGCAACATCTACTGGAAAACAAAAGAAAGATCTCTACTTATCAACCTACTGAACAGTGAAGTCTCAAATATAACACAACAACAACAAAAAGATTTCAGCCCTGATAAGTATGGCTCAGTTGGTTAGAGCATCATCCTGTACACCAAAAGGTGGCAAGTTTGATTCACGCTCAGGGCACATACCCAGATTGTGGGTTGGATCCTCAGTCAAGGTGTATGAGGGAGGTGACCTATTGATGTTTCTCACCAAAGGGCCACAGGTTCGTTCCCTGGCCTTGGTGGAGTGCATACGGGAGACAACCAATCGATGTGTTTCTCTCACACTAATGTTTCTCTCTCTTTCCTCCCTCCTTCCTTCCCTAACCCCTTTCCATTCTCTCTTAAAAAAACAAACAAACAATGGAAACAGTATCCTTGGATGAGGATTAACAACAACAACAAAAAGATACAGAGACAAATGAGAATGACATTACAACATATCAAATTTGGGGGATATAGCAAAAAATTTATAGCACTACAGGCTGACCTCAAGAAACAAGAAAAATCTCAAATAAACAACCTAATATTTCACCTTAAAGAACTAGAGAAAGAATAACAAAAGAAACCCAAAGTCAGTAGAAGAAAGGAAATAAAGATTAATAAAACTGGCAAACATCTGGCTTTACACAATAAGGAAAAAAGAGAAAAGACTCAAATACACAAAATCAGAAATGAAAGAGGAGACATTATACTGGAAACCAGAGAAATACAAAGGACCATACAAGGATACTATGAACACTATATACTACCAAATTTGATTACCTAGAACAGTGGTTCTCAACCTGTGGGTCGCGACCTCTTTGGGGGTCGAACAACCCTTTCACAGGGGTCGCCTAAGACCATCAGAAAACACAGATATTTATATTACGATTCATAACAGTAGCAAAATTACAGTTATGAAGTAGCAACGAAAATAATTTTGTGGTTGGGGGTCACCACAACACGAGGAACTGTATTAAAGGGTCGCGGCATTAGGAAGGTTGAGAACCACTGACCTAGAAGAAATGGACAAGGTCTTAGAACTATATAACCTTCCTTGAATAAATCATGATGAATTAAAAAATATAAATGATCAATAGTTAAAGAAATCGAAAGAGTCATAAAAAACCTCCCCCAAAGTAAAAGTCCAGGACTTTTAGGCATCCAAATTGGGAATGAAGAAGTAAAATTGTCTTTTTGCAAATAACATGATTATTTACATTAAAAAACCCTCAAGACTCCACAAAAGCTATTAGGAACAATAAACAAATACAGCAAAGTACCATGATATAAAATCAATCTACAAAACTCAATGCTTTCCAATATACTAAGAATGAAATCTCAGACAAAAATAAAATACCTAGCAATAAACTTAACAAAAGAAGTGAGGACCTGTACACTGAAAACTAGAGATACTACTGAAAGAAACTGAAGAAGACACAAAGGAATGAAAAGATATTATATATTCATGGATTGGAAGAATCAATAGTTAAAATGGCCATAACACCTAAAGCAATATACAGATTTAATGAAATCCCTATCAAAATCCCAATGGCATTATAAAAAGAAATAGAACCAAAAAATCATCAAATTTGTAGAGAATCACGAAAGACCATAAATAGCCAAAGCTATCCTGAGAGAAAAAGAACAAAGCCAGAGGAATCACACTCCATGATTTCAAATTATAATACAAAACTATAATATCAAAACAGTAGAAAGAAAAACAGATACACAGATAAATGGAATATAATTGAGAGCTCAGAAATAAACCCACTATCTATGGAAACCTAATTTTTTACAAAGGAGCCAAAAACATACAATGGAGATAATAAGAGGAGAGGAATCCAAGATGGCAGCATAGGTAAACACCTAAACTGCTGCCTCGCACAACCATTTCAAAACTACAACTAAAAGACAAAACGTCCATCACCCAGAACCACGGGAAAGCTGGCTGAGTGGAAGTTCTACAACTAGAAGGAAAGAGAAAAGAGCATTGAGACGTGCACAATCGCTAAAAAGCTGAGGTACGGAGGCGCATGATCTGGGCTGATGGCGGGCATTGCTTTTTTCAACCGAAGGGAGACAAGCCCCTGATTACTCTGAAATCCAGTTTCTGGGGAGACGCAGGGGACCCAAACTCCTACGGGGAGAAGCTGGACTGTCTGCCATCAGGTCGGAAAGTGAGGGGGGCTTGCTTGCATGCGAGCTGCGTGCAGGAATAATTGTTTACTGCACTGGGGCGTGGGGCGTGAGACGCAGAGCCAGCTAACTGGCAGCCATCACTGTTTGCCACGCCCTAGCCTAGTGACGCCCTGAGACCCCGCCCCGCACAACCTACAAACCCACCAAAGCTCCAAGCAGCGGCTTTAGCATAAGAATGGCCTGCCCTATCGCAGCTTAAGCTAGCAAACTTGCAGCCCTGGTCAGACAGCTACAAAACCTCCAAACCCCAAGCAAAGAGGAGAAAACTGTAGCTCTCGCTGTAGCTCCTGCAGGGTGGCCTCAGACAGTAGCTGACCTGCACCCCATTGGAGATCCAGAAGCCAGTGTAACTAGTGGTCAGTGTGAGACACCAGATTTCAACTCCTCACATCCATAAGTGACACATTCAAGAGGCAGACTCAGTGAGCACCAAAGCCCCACTGAAACAAGTCCTGCACCATAAGCGTGTCTCCAGAGCAACAGTTCTTCCATTATAGACACAGCAGGTCCTCACAGCCAATTGGCCTGGAGGTCAATTCCTCCCAGTGTACCAACAGCAATCAAGGCTTAACTACACCAAGACTTTGCACTCAGCCCACAAAGTGGTGCACCAAGAGTGTCCGCCTCAGGTGATTGGGGAGGCTGAGCTACTGCCCCCTATAGGTCACCTACCACACAAAGCCACTCCATCAACACAGGGAAGCAGCCAAAATGCGGAAACAAAGAAACATGTCACGAATGAAAGAAACGGAGGAAAGCAAACTACTGGACGACATAGAGTTCAGAACCACATTTATAAGGTTACTCAAGAATTTATGAGGTACACGCCTCCGTACCTTAGCTTTTCAGCACTTGTGCACGTCTCAATGCTCTTTTCTCTTTCCTTCTAGTTGTAGAACTTCCACTCAGCCATCAAAATGTGATGGATGTTTTGTCTTTTAGTTGTAGTTTTGAAATTGTTGTGCGAGGCAGCAGTTTAGGTGTTTACCTATGCCACCATCTTGGATTCCTCTAAAAACCGCTGAGAAACTTGATGAGACCTTTAAGGAGCTTAATGAGAATGCCCCAAAAATGGAAAAGGACCAGTCACAAATGAAGCATACACTGTCTGAAATAAAGAATATACAGAAACTCAACTGTAGATCAATGTACCCCAAGAATCAAACCAAAGATCTGAAATATGAGGAAACAAGAAACACCCAACCAGAAAAACAAAAAGAAAAAAGAATCCAAAAATATGAAGATAGTGTAAGGAGCCTCTGGGACAACTTTTAAGCATACCAACATCCGAATTTTCGGGGTGCCAGAAGAAGCGAGAGAGCAAATATTGAAAACCTATTAGAAGAAATAATGACAGAAAACTTTCCCTACCTGGTGAAAGAAATAGAATTACAAAGTTCAGGAAGCGCACAGAACCCCATACAAGAGGAATCCAAAGAGGACTACACCAAGACACATCATAATTAAAATGCCAAGGGCAAAAGACAAAGAGAGAATCTTGAAAGCAGCAAGAGAAAAACGGTTAGTTACCTATAAGGGAGTACCCATAAGACTGGCAGCTGATTTCTCAACAGAAACTATGCAGGCCAGAATGGAGTGGCAAGAAATATTCAAAGTGATGAACGGCAAGAACCTACAACCAAGATTACTCTACCCAGCAAAGCTATCATTCAGAGTTGAAGGTCAGATAAAGAGCTTCACAGACAAGAAAAAGCTAAAGGAGTTCATCGCCACCAAACCAGGATTACATGAAATGCTGAAGGGTATTCTTTAATAAGAGGAAAAAGAAGAAAAAGGTAAAGATAAAAATTATGAACAACAAAATGACATCAAATACATACCTACCAACAAGTGAAATCTAAAAATCAAGTGAATAAAAAATCTGAAGAACAGAATGGACTGGTGAATATAATAGAATCAGGGACATAGAAAGGGAGTGGACTGACAATTCTCAGGGGGAAGGGAGTGTGAGGGGTGCGGGAAGGGATTGGACAAAATTCTTACACCTATGGATGAAGACAGTGGTGGGGGTTTAGGGCATGGGGTGGGTTGGGGAATCAGGTGGAGGGGAACTATGGGGGGAAAAAAGTAGAGGAACACCTGTAATAATCTGAACAATAAAGATTTATTAAAAAAAAAAACACATACAATGGAGAAAAGAAGGCCTCTTCAATATATAGTGCTAGAAAAATTGGAAACTCATATGCAAAAGAATAGACTGCTAATTGATACCATACACAAAAATGAACTCAAAATGGACCAAAGACCTAAATATAAGACCTGGAATAGTAAAATACGTAGAAGAAAGCATAGGTACTAAACTTATGGATCTTGATCTGAGAGAGGATTTTATAAAGTTGACCCCTAATGCAAAAGACCCCTATATCAAACTAAAAAGCTCCTGCGCAGCAAAAGAAAACCAACAAAACAAAAAGGCAACCAACTGAAAGAGAGAAAACATTTGCAAACAACCTCTAATAATAGGCTAATATCCAAAATATAAAAGTAACTCATACAACTGAACAAAAAAATCAATTAAAAAATGGGCAGAGCACCTAAGAGACATTTTTCCCAATAAGACATACAAATGGCCAACAGATATATAAAAAGATGTTCAACTTCACTAGTGATAAGGGTAATGCAAATTAAAGCCACAAAGAGCCCTGGCTGGGTAGCTCAGTTGGTTAGAGCAATGTCCCAATATGCCAATATGGTGGGTTTGATCCTTAATTCTGACACATACTAGAATCAACCAACAAATGCGTGGATGGGTCAAATAATAAATTGATGTTTCTTTCTCTCTCTAAAACCAATTAATAAAAACAAGTGTTGGAGAACTGGGAGAAAAAGAAACCTTCATACACTGCTGGTGGGAATGTAAATTGGTATAAAGACTATGGAAAACAATATGGAGGGTCCTCAAAAAATTAGAAATTGAGCTACCAGATGACCCAACAATATCTCTTTTGGGTACTGACCTGAAAAATTTGAAAACATTTATTTGTAAGATGTATATTTACCCATATGTTTATTACAGCATTATTCACATGGAAACAACCAAAGTGTCCCTTGGTAGATGACTGGATAAAGAAGATGTGGTACATATACACAATGGACTACTACTCAACCATAAAAAAAGGTGAAATAGTGCCATTTGAATCTTCAGAATATCACAGTAAGTGAAATAAGTCAGCTGGAAAAAGACAAAAACCATCTGATTTCACTTATATGTAGGATATAAAAGAGAAGGCAACAAACACTCATAGACAAAGACAACACTATGGTGGTTAGCAGAGAAGAAGAGAGGTAGGGGAAGTAGAGAAAGATAAAGGAAGCCAAATTCATGGTGATGGAAGGAGACTTGATTCTGGGTGGTGGAAACACAATGCAACAAACAGATCATGTATCACAGAACTGTACAGTTGAAACTTAATAGTTAATGTAACTCCAATAAATTTAATATTAAAAAAAAACCACCCAGGATAATACATGTAGCAGAAAACAATTCAATGAATACACAGGATAAGAGCTATTCTTCTCCCTCAGAATAAACAGTCAGGGACATCATATAATAGATCCCTAAAATTTTAAATTCTCTCAACCAATTCTATGAATTATTGTTATTTAATTCAGGAAGTATTTTTCAGTTCGAGATTTTAAGTCTAGTCCCAACTTTGTTTATTAACACTTTTTGGCTGAAGTTCTAAGGGTTTAGTTTAATAGTGAACATAACAGCTTAATAGTAAGTTCTCTGTTCTGGAGTTTCATCTGCACTGTGCTGCTGCTATGGAATGCCAATAATTCAAACATTGCTATTAAAGCCATAAATTAACAGATTAAAGGTAATAAACACTGTATTTTTTTTACTAGCTCAGTGAAGACAGTGTACCCATGTATCCAATAGAGAGTAGAGATCTGGAACTGTCTGATGATAGGAACACACACAAAAATTTAAAGAGAAAAATTTAAGCTCAAGAATTAGACTGCCAGGCTCAAACCTGATCACAGCTAAATTCTTTTTACCTCAGTTTCTTCATCCTAAAAATGATCAAAGCACTGTTTACTTTGGAGGGCTGTTAGACTGATGAGATAATTCACATCTTAGGTATATCATAGGCACTTAGTAGATGTTAACTATTTTTATTACCAATCTAAGGATTTTCCTTCACAGTATTTTACTGGACACAATGAAGAATAGAATAAATATGTAAAATCCAGAAAAACCAAGGTCCAATATAACTATTGCTTCTAACTTTAATTTCAGATCCTGCTACAGTTAAAATGTTTACCCACAAATAGTTCAAAATTATATAGCTCAGGAGTGGCACAGCTCACAATTAAAAAGTCATTTTGGCTCTTCACAATCCAGTCCTCTGTGCAGACTCCAAACTCACTCCTTGACTGTGTTACTATTTAGGCGACAGGACAGTAGACACACATACTGAGAATATTGCATTTTATTTAAGCCAGAAGTAAGTGGACATACAAGATCTGAGAATAATTTACCTAAAGGTTATATGAATACACAAGGAAGATATGCAGTGATAGCCATGAGAAACAGTACACCTACAAAAATGAACATATTACCTTAACTTTAATAAGCTTGTTAGGGTTTCTTCTCCTACACCGGTTAACTTCAATGCTGCGTCTCTTTTTGGGTGCTGCCATCCAAAAGATACTATCCAAAAGGCTGGAAATCTCCTTACTTCCATTAGTATCATCGGCTGATTCTGTAAATATAGCCGGACCTTGGACCACCAATGCTGGTTCTACAAAATAAAATATGAAGATTCAGAATCAGTTTTTAGTTTCTAAGTGACTATTTTCAAATATAATTCTCCTTAACAATCAAGTGATATGAAAACAAACATATTTATAGATAACTTAGAATATTACATTCAATAGACATTAAACAGAAAATCTTACCTATTAAATTATACCAAAGCTCATACATAAAGCAATTTTAAAGAGCACAAGTATAATTTTTTTCTTAGAGACACCTGCTGAAATGAAATCAGTGAAATTCTAGCAAGAGTTTGTCCATATCCTGTCAGTGTTCAGTACGTCTACTTATTTTGCAAGTAAATCTAAACTTGAGTCCCAAAGGACACTTCTGACCTAGTGAGAAAACTGCCTAAACTGGCTTTTTAAAATTTTATGATATTCAAACTGAGTTAGTTCCTTTGTCATATAAGCTGGCAGGCCCTATTTAAGTCACTTAGTTCATAATATTTTATCTCGATTCCTATCTGTTCTCTAAGAAAAAGAACTAGCTCACCACTCTTTGTAAATTAGTTTATGTAACCATCAACATTTCACTTTTTTCTAAATGTTTATAAAATCAAATAGATTCATTTACCTGCTCCTTGCTATTCCTCAGACTTGCAATATTTCTTTTGATTTTAGGTACTCTTAAGAATATACAGGCTCTGGCTGGGTAGCCCAGTTAGTTAGAGCATGATGCCAAGAGCCAACGTTGAGGGTTTGATCCCCTCTCAGCCATCCTCTCTCTAAAATCAATCAATAATTTTTAAAAAAATTGTACACTTTAAAAATTAAAAAGTATACAAAGCTGTGCAACACTTAAAAACTGGTATTTCTTTTTACCTAAAAGTATGTCTAAGCATAGGCCAGTGGTTAACAGCACAGGCTCTGGAAGGCGTGTGTAACCTCGGAACCTTTCTCAGCCTGTTTCCTCCGCTGAAAGGTGATGTCTGATGGGATCGTTCTGGAAATAATCCCAGGGAGCACAGGCAGGTTTTGGCATATTGTGAGTGGGCTCTCACTTCAGACGGCCTGTGTATTACCTACCACGTTTGGTAGACCTCAGAAATGGAGCAGAATGTAAATATAAAATATAAGACACTTCCCATTCAAATTAGTTTCCGGGGGGGAAACACGGGGATCAGGATTTAACTGCACGGAACTCAAACACCACAAAGACAAATTGCTTTAAGGTGTGGGAGGTCAGGAATGGAAATATCAAAGGATCCCGATAGTGGCGGCCCTTAATGCTGAGCTAATGAGCTTCAGTAACATTCAGTGTAAGAATGTGCCGGAGGGCTTTTTCTTTTGCGGAGAGGAAGCAGAAAAAACAACTGTCTCTTGTTTCTAAGTAAGTGTCCCTGAAAACGTCCCCTGTCGCGGATCGAAACGTGGGAGAAGGGCAGCGTATGAACTGTATCCACCACGCTGCCTGGGGTTCCCTCATCCACCTCTTCTCTATCGCGACCTCCTTTACGTACCCCACAGAGGGCTTGGGAAGCCTGGCCGGCTCTGCTGAAGTTTCCACTGCAGTCGCTGCCAACAGTTCCGGAGAAGTCCCCAGGCTGTAGGCCACAGCGGAACCACCAGCACCAGCATGGCCGCAAACACCAAAGCCTTCTATACGGATGCTGCGTTCCGCCCCTAGTCGGAGCATGCGCACAGACGCAGAGTCGGCCAACCCGGCTTCTGGAACTACAACGGCCAGCGTGCCTCTGGAGCGGCTCTGACTTTCCTCCAATCAGAGAGAGAAAGGAAGGCGCCTGGAGGGAAAGGAAAGGAAGCCGGACGTAGTGCGCAGGTGCAAGAACGTGCTTTGCCTCTCCGATTAAAGATGGCGGAGCGTGGTTACAGCTTTTCGTTGACTACTTTCAGGTATGGAGATAATCTGCGTAGCTGAGGTTGCAGGATCTTTGCCCACCGGGTTCTTCTTTTTTCCGACTTGGTCTTCGGCTCGGTGCTTTCGGAGGGCCCAGTAGGGGAAGGGGGTGGAAGTACGACTTTGCAAAGTCATTTGTCGGGCCCGCCCACGGCCTGGGGAGCAGCGGTCCCGGGAGTCCCAGGCGACCCTGAGGTGGTGGGAAGGTACAGGCCTCAGCCAGGGATTTGCTTTCGCTTTGGATATTAGAGAAGAAGGCAGCTTTGGCTGAGCTGTGTCTGGGTGTCCCATTCAAAACTCAGGATTTTCTTCCCGACCCAGGTAGGCTTGACTCCGGAGCTTCTGGAGCTCGGAATGTTGGTCAAATCTCAGAAAGCCTCAATTTAACATTTGATCTGAGTTTTAGCCTCCTTTTCGTACTAGTGTCTTTCAAAATCTCCCACTTTCGGTTTCTTCGATGCCCTTATTTGAAGCTCAGGAACTAAAAATGAAAGCTAAGCTTTCTATCATCACCTACGTATTCTTGTGTTTCATATGCAGTTGGGAATATTAACAGTACATGAGTTAACAAATTGGTGCCTATAATTGCATTCTGAAAAATGTTTTTCCCTTACCGGGAAGTTTTACAAAAAGAGGGTTAAAGAAGGAATATAACTTTGTTTTATTTCTTTATTTTATTTTTAAATTTATCTTTATGTTTAAAGTATTACATATGTTCCCCCTTTTCTCCCCCCTTTGATCCCCTCCACCCCGCCTCCGTGCCTCCACCTCCATCCCCCAAGCCTACCACACTGTAGTCTATGTCCATGGGTTATGCATATATGCAAACAAGTTCTTTGGTTGATCTCTTTCCGCTCCCCCCTTCCCTCTGAGACTCGTGGGTCTAGAAGGAACATAATTTAAGATTTGGTAATCAGAGTCAGGAAAGGCCAATGCTTGAGGGGGATTTTTGAGATTGGAAGATGAAAAGGAGACAACTGTTTGAAGATTTAGGGGTTAGAGAGCGTTGCAGACAGGGAACGGCATGTATGAAAGTCTAAAGTTGGAAAGGAATTGATATAAGGCAAATGTGCTAGTGAGGAAGGAGTTAGCGTGGGTCAAGTCCAATCTTGTAGGGCTAGAGTAAGGAATTTTTATTTTAAGTGAACCAAGAAGTTACTGTAGAATTTAAGTGGGGAGTGACATGGTACAAAGGTAAATTCCGCTTGGGGGGATGGAAGTAAGGATGAAAGAGGAAAATAGTTAGAAGGCTATTTCGCTTACCCCAGATAGAGATGTTGGTGCTTTGGAATGGGGTAGAGGCATGATTGAATACAGAGATTGGTCAGTGAGCTCACAGATTAGTGAGTTTTCATACAGAAAGATGCAATGATAAGTATGGTAAACATGTATATTATACTGTATAGGAAGTACTTTGTTGTGACTGATATCTAGGTCTTAAGTCTTAGGCCATTCTACTTTCTAAATATATAGCTCCACCCACATGAGATATATGCTGCTGTTTGGTATTTAACAGACACATTCACGTTCTTAATAACATTACTATTTTGGTGTTTACTTATTATTAATTTTGTGCCGGGAACAAAAGGCATCACTTCATTTCATCTTCACAACCTTTGAAATAGTAACTGCTACAGTACTGTTTATCTCCATTTTCCAGATTAGAAAACTGAGGTACAAAGGGATATAATAACTTGCCCCAAATCACAAGGTTGAGGTAAATGGTGAAAGGCTACAGTAATGATACTTCTTTAAAGTGCAGACAAGAAGAAAATAACCTAAGGAAACAGATTAGCACCTCACTATGAATATGTTCAAATCGCCTAGTAAACTTCAGCTTTCGTACAACTTGATGATAAACTAGAGGCCCGATTCATGAAATCTGTGCAAGGGGCTCGGCCCTTGCAGCCCTGGCCCTCACAGCCCCCGCTTCGACTGGAAGGTTGTCTGGATGGTCGTTCTGCTGTTCTGTCTAATTAGCAATTGGTTCTTTATTATGTAGGATTTCAAAGTTTAGCAATTTATTGATTTTTGATTAGTGGATTTGGAGATGTTTCTATAATAAATATTTGAGAATGTGTGAATTTAATAAATAACCCTTGTTTCTTTTTAAGCCCATCTGGTAAACTTGTTCAGATTGAATATGCTTTGGCTGCTGTAGCTGGAGGAGCCCCTTCAGTGGGAATTAAAGGTAATTAAATACTTGATTCATTTCAGATGCCTGCTAATAGTTATCCCAATGTTCTTATGGAATTAATTAGTAATTAATGAATAAAAAGCTGTGGCAGCATAATTTTTACAGTGCTAATGTACAGTATCTGAAATTTCAAGAATATAGTAAGCTTAACAAGGTGATTAAATTTTTTTTCAAAATAAATATAGCACCTTTATCTAATTAGTTGTGATAATCTATAGTCTTTCCCATTCAAATAACTGAGTATTATTTTATTTTTCCATTAATTATATATCACTATTCTCTGGCAGTTTTTATCCTTCCTGTAATTTAGAAAAGGTTATTATCTAAAGATACCTTTTAAAAAAAGTCTTTGTCATTGATTTTTAAATTTCAGATTATAAGAGAAGTAGGACAAGTAGGCAAAATTCCATTATTTTAAAACATGTGGACTATTAGATGTCCTGGAATACTTTTAAGAAAGTTGTGTAATACTGTTAGCTGTAGGGATTTTTTCGTGTATGTAGATGATCACTGAGGGAAAAATTGATTTACTGTTGCTCCTTAGGTGATTTTAACACATTGTAGACGGATCATGAGAATTCTTGCTTCATATTACACAGTGTTTTACAAAGTATCATACTTTAAAAAGATTATAAGAACATGTAATAAATAGCTTCAAAATGCAATGGGTATTTAATTTTAAAGCGTGCCTTTAACATTTATGTAAAATGTTTTTTGCACTCATTCAGTAGAAACTTATCTGGCCACTGGGTAAAACTAGCAATGAAACTGCTGGTACACAATGTGTTTTAATATAGAAATCCAGAAGAAAAAGTTTTGTAAGTAAAAGAAAATTGGTAAAATGTAGCTATTATTCGAAAGCTCTTAAAGTAGTCTTTAAATGATTAAACATTTAAGTGGAATTTTTTTTGTGTGTGTGTGTGTGTTTTTAAGCTTCAAATGGTGTGGTATTAGCAACAGAGAAGAAACAGAAATCCATTCTGTATGATGAGCGAAGTGTACACAAAGTGGAGCCAATTACCAAACATATAGGCTTGGTATATAGTGGCATGGGCCCAGATTACAGGTATGCTATACTATTTGTTAATTTTCTTACCATCTCATGACTTGCTCATAATCTATATTTGAGGAGAAAAAAAATCAAGGAATGTTATCCTTTAATCTTTCAACTTCCTTTTTTGTTTTGTTTTCTATAGCAATAGCATAAAGGATTACTTTAAGGAGGATACTCAATGCAAGCAAGTTGGTTGTAAAAGAGGAGATAGATACAGTACTTACTCCTCTTACCTGTTTAGTAGTTTCTCCTTTCTGATCACAGTCCCTTTTCTGCCATCCAAGGGCTGGACTTCAAGGGCTTTGCTGTTTTTGAATGCATTTTAAAAAACAAAGCAATACAAGTTATGATAGGTATAATAAACTATATTTTAAAAAGTGTTCAGGGAGCAGAAGTATCACCATCCAGAATTGACTTTATTTTATTTATTTGCTTTTAGTAAAGGGACAAAATTCTCAAAGGCCATTGAAATTTTCTGAATATGACAGCCATTCAGTATCTAGATGATCATCTGTTCACTCCTTTGTATTTCACAGGAGGGGAGAGTAATCCTGTTACATCAGGGACCAACAAGCTGAAAGAGATTGACAGCCCTCTGTCATTTAAAAATAAGAGGAATATGACTTCATTTTTGATTTTGTGTGGAACAAAATAGGTAGAGCCAGAATTTCCCTTTAATAAGTTTAAAAGCAACAGTGTCTCTGGAATGTGATCATGCTTCACTATAGTGGATCCTGTTAGGGGTTTATAGAAGGGATGCCTCAGTGTGCTACTGACGGAATAAACTGAGTTTTTATTGTACAGGTGATAATGTGCATGATTCATTCAGATCTGTAGTACATAAGCAGGTAAAGGTACATCCTATTTGTTTTACTATATACTTGATTATTATACAGTATATTCTTAAGATAAATTTTACATTTTTAAAGTTACTAGTAACTTGCTATCCTTTAATCTTTGAAAGAGACTTTTTGAAATGTAGTCTATGAGAAAGTTTGAGGCAGAGAAAAAAAAATGTTTGAAATTTTGGTCATGTGTGCGGGTATATATGTGTGTGCTGGATTGAGGTATAAAGCAACAGGGTGACTGCCCTTGGGGGAGAGAGCACAATCTTGAAACCATAGAGGGAGATGAAACTCTCATTGTACTAGTATACACTAAGTCTGTTGTTATTAAGCTGACTGGTATTGCTAGTCTCTTTTTGCCTTGTCCTTATTTATTTCCTGTGGCTCATCTCTTTGATGCTGTGATGTTTTCTTGTAAATTAACTGGAATCATGTAGTAGCAAGACTGGCTTTGAGCAGGTAGTTATTAAACTTGTGCTGTAGTTATATGTTGTTAGAAAGAGAGTGAGTCTTTAGAATGGCTTCATTTAATTAAACTTTATTTCTTCCTTGTTTGCTAGAGTGCTTGTGCACAGAGCTCGAAAACTAGCTCAGCAATATTATCTTGTTTACCAAGAACCCATTCCCACAGCTCAGCTGGTACAGAGAGTAGCTTCTGTGATGCAAGAATACACCCAATCAGGGTAAGTTGACTTTATTGAAATGTGTCATATTAGAAAAAGAAATCATTTTAGAAGAGTAGATACATTAAAAAAAGAGGACTTAGTATTCCTGTATTTGTTTAATGAGTAGAGAAAATCACCATGATGAATAATTTCTCAACTGGATACTAGAATATTTTCTTATGGAAAAAAATCTGAATTTTTTTTGCTGTTTGTATAATAGAGGAAAGCCGCAGAAAGTAGCTTCTAAATAAATTTCTTTTGCCAGTTACTAAAACACTTTACTAGTATAGGCAAACGACCCTACTGCTTCCAAGTTTATCATCCCAATCAGAAATGATCATAAGCACACCATGAAAGCAATAACTCTTTGACACATCCATATTCATTTTAATTCTTTTGAGTTTGTGAATGTGGATGAGGTAGTATAAAGCTAGTTGCTGATATGTGAAGCCAGTGAAAAAACTGCATTACTGAAGGTTGTCATTTTGTTAGGACACTTAATGTTATTCCACCCTTATTCAACCCAATATTTGTTTCACTCCATTTAACGAAATGATTTAACTGCTATTCCTTGGTACTACAAAGAGAATTATTTTGTTTTGATTTGATTTGTTCAAAAAGAGGTATTAAGTATTTTTTAAGGAATTTATGAGTCTAATTTGGTTTACCTGATAATTTACTTTACTTCACTTGAAAATTAATAAATTCTTACTTAGGTTGACTTTAACAAGTAATTTTCATTTTCCTTTCTTCAGTGGTGTTCGTCCATTTGGAGTTTCTTTACTAATATGTGGTTGGAATGAGGGGCGACCATATTTATTTCAGTCAGATCCATCAGTAAGTATCAGATGTATTCGAGGGATTTGTTGAAGTGCTCCTTTAAAAGCTAGTAAACACAATAACAAAAAAATTGAAATTAACAATATTTTGTCTTTTTCATTTGGACTTTAGAAAGTATGAAATAGTTCATATTTCTTTGCACATTTGAAGTGTTGGTAATTCAGTCTTTCGATGAAGAAGCTACCTTAGTTTTGCCCTCTATTCTTCTGTTTTGTTCATTCACATCACATAATTGAATGATTTGTTGAAATATTAATCAGATCTTTTTAAGTCTCTGGAATTCTGTTACTTTCAGAAATAGTGTGAAATATATGGGTCTAGAGGACAGTGTTGTACTCTTTGCCATCTGTTTAATCTGGGGGCTGACTTGAGTGTGACTAATCCTGTGAAACATTGATGTAACTGTCTTTTGTTTTGCAAAATGGGTGACTCGTCTACTCTAAAGCTGAGGATTGGTCTCTGAGTTAAAAGTATTCATTAAGGATGTTGCTACTCTGCATCTGTCTCATTTGCTTTGAGAACTGGAAATAAAAATCATTAGAAACTGATCTTTCATATTTAATGTATCATTAGACACAGGTTCGCTTAATTCAAATCTTATGATCTAACTTTGTAATCTAAAAAGGCAAAGAATTTTATTTAAATCAGAAAAATTAAGTATTTTGAGAACTTTATTATTACATCTCTTTTAGTTTCTGAAGCTAGATAACAAGCCCTGTTACTTTCCTTTCCCGTGGGTAGCAGAAGCCACCATCACAAGAATCTAGATGTTATCTTTTGCCCTTTTACATCCTTGTATCTAAAAGGCAGTTGTTTCTTTTAAAATATGTGTGGTATTTGAGTGTGCGCGTGCGCGTGCGTGTACATTTTTTTCAACAGATGAAGGAAGTCTTGCCATATTGCTGCTGCTTTAATTAATTTAGTCACCAATGATGTTGAATTGAGCACCACTTTTCAGATACATATGACAGTTTTATAGAGCCCTTCAATCCTAGTAAGCTAAAATATCACTCTTAATTGTTTGCTTTATGTTACCCACAGTTTCCTTTAACTGGCTTTTTTTACATAAATTATGGACAATAAATTGCACACTTTTTAAAGGGTGCAACTTGATAAGTTTTGATATAGGTAAATACCTGAGTAAACCATCACCACAATCAAGATAATGAACTTCCCCATAACTTCCAAAGTCTTTTTCTTGCCTTTTTGGATCCCTGTTAACTTTTTTGAAAGAATAACCTACTTTGTGACTTGAGAAGTTAGAGACAAATTATAGAGCTAAAAAAAAAAATGGCAAGTCATTATAATTAGATTATTTAAAATAATGGGTTTTCTTCTTCCTTTCCTTACTAGGGAGCTTACTTTGCCTGGAAAGCCACAGCGATGGGAAAGAACTATGTGAATGGAAAAACTTTTCTTGAGAAAAGGTAGACTTACTATAACTGGATTTGTTAGCAATCTTACTTGACGGTTTTCAGCTCTCTTTAAATAATGTATATCCTGAGTCTAAAATCTGTTGTAGTATTCTGTATTCGAGCCTACTTACAGATAAAAAACTCTCCACTCTGGCTCCCTGTTCTTCAATATATTAATTGGTAATATTTTTAATTTCTTAAGAACTTCTCTTTCTATCGAAATATAAGGACAATTGGATCTGGAGAAAACTTTTTAAGTGATTTTAAATGGTAACATTTTACATTATGACAATTACAGAAATAAATTGTGAAGCCAAATACCTAGTATTGATGGTAGAGTAAGTATATGATATACATGCTTAATAAAAAGTGGAGCACTATGTAAAAATCTGCTGTTGCTGCCCTAACAATAACAATGAATTGCTTTCACTTATTTCCAGCTGTATTCTAGACTCGCATTATTGTAGTTCACCAAAAAATGTCCTACATTTTTAATGTGAAAAATTTGTAATTGACTTTAACAGATGAACCTTGCTAAGATTAGATCTGGTATTAATTGGTAAACTTAAATAATTTAGGATCTTAAATCAATTCCCTTTTCTTTTACTCATTTTATTAATGAGTCTTCAAAACATTTCACATGGTGTTACAACTTAAAAGAACAAGAAATTTTAGCAAAAGTCTGTATTTTAAGAATTATTATAATACTAGAGGCCCGGTGCACGAAATTTGTGCACGGGGGTGTGTGTTCCTCAGCCCGTTTAGGCCCGATCCTATACTAGGATCGGGCCTAAACGGGCAGCCGGACATCCCTCTCACAATCCAGGACTGCTGGCTCCCAACTGCTTGCCTGCTTGCCTTCCTGATTGCCCCTAACTGCCCTCCCCTGCAGGCCTGGTCCCCATGCAGCTGCTCTCCCCTGCAGGCCTGGGTTCCCCCCAACTGCCCTTCCCTGCAGGCCCGGTCACCCCCAGCTTCCCTCCTCTGCCTGTCTGGTCCCTCCGAACTGCCCTCCCCTGCTGGCCATCCTGTGGTGGCCATCTTGTGTCCACAGAGGGGCAGCCATCTTGTGTGTTGGAGTGATGGTCAATTTTCATATTATTCTTTTATTAGATAGGATTGCCACCACATTCTGATTATATTGAACTACTTATACTTAAAGAAGCTTCCTAAAATAAACTCATATTGGGATTATATTCATGATATTGAGAATGCACCTTAAATTATTGTCTGTCTTATTTGTGGACAGCTATCTCAATGAGGTGACTAAAAGGATTAATTTGTAACTTAGTATTTTTAAGAGTGTTTAAAATTTTTTACAAGTCTTAGGCTGTTGCTATCATTGTGTTTAAATAATTATTATAATATAAATAGTGCCATACTTTTTTTTCTCGAAAAACTCTTTAGATATAATGAAGATCTAGAACTTGAAGATGCCATTCATACAGCCATATTAACCCTAAAGGTTAGTTCAATATCTAACAGTTGGGTTTATAATCATTTTATAATTAACTGTTTGGAAAATTGACCTTTTTTCTTGCCTCATCAATAGGAAAGCTTTGAAGGGCAGATGACAGAAGATAACATAGAAGTTGGAATCTGCAATGAAGCTGGATTTAGGAGGCTCACTCCAACTGAAGTTAAGGACTACTTGGCTGCCATAGCATAATGAAATGACTGAAAATCTGGAATTGCAGATAATCTCTATACTAAAACATGTTTAAAGTATGTTTTGTTTTGCAAACTTTTTGCATACTTATTTCTACATGATTTAATGGATCAGTGTTTTTAAAATGATACTTCTAACTCATAATAAACTGTTAAATCCAACTTTCAGATTTTTAGGAGTTAGTGAAATTTTAAAATAGTTATTTTCTGCTTTTTATCTTGGTTGATTTCTGGAAACTATGTTGCAAAACAGAATGGTGAAGTCATTCTTTATTCTTCATGCAATTTTGGTCAAGTCAAATCTTAACCTCTTTCTTTACTACCAGATATTGTCTATGCTTCAGTAAAGCAAAATGCCGATTTTGGTAAACACTGTTTCTAGAGCTGAGAAAATCTACAGACATTCATGTATTCCTGAGACAAGGTAGGAAGTATAGATGTTTCTTAGGCATCACTAGGTGTGGGTCAGTGGAACCCTAGGTGGTTCTGTGAAATAGCACTGGAGCTTAGAAGAGTGCTAAGCCAAATAGTCTCCTATGGGATGTAAATTATGTAAGTGAAAAATTATGTGCTGGTTCTTGTTGGTTTCTCCATCACACGTAGATAAGTGTATTGTAAAAAAGCTCCTTAGAGTCTAGAGCAGACTTTTTAAATTTAAGGATGAACATGAGTGCTGGAAAATAAAATACTAATACTTAAGCGTCAAAATTATGGTTTAAGACTCCCTCATTCATATAATCTCAGAGTATTCAGAATCTTTACTGCAAATTAAGGTCCATACAATCAAGCAGGTGATTCAGAGTATCTGAACTCTGTTTTCATTATATGTGAAGGCATAGTATAGTTTTCTTTGTCTTTTTTTTTTTTTTTAATGTTTTATTGATTTTAGAGAGAGGGAGAGGGAGAGAGATATAAACAGTGATGAGAGAGAATCATTGATCCCCTGACTCCTGCACAACCCCTATGGGGATTGAGCCCACAACCGGGGCATGGAACTGAATTGTGCCTGGTTCATGGGTTGATACTGAACCACTGACCCACACCAGCTGGGCTGCTTGGTCTTTTTAAAAAATATTTTTTATTGCCTTTTTTTTTTTTTAAGAGAGGAAAAGAGGGACAGAGAGAAACATTAATGAGAGAGTAACATCAATCGGCTGCCTTCTGCACACGCTCCACTGGGGATTGAGCCTGTAGCCCGGATAGGTGCCCTGACTGGGAATGGAACCAGGGACCTTTTGATTCATGGGTCGGTACTCAACCACTGAACCACACCAGCTGGACTTCTTTGTCTTTTTAAAAAGATCTTAGGATAAGAGAAATCACAATATTAGTCTGGCTTACAGAACATAGGGAGGGTTTATGAGCGTCATTTTTACCAACAGATACTAGCATTTCCATAATTAAATGTAGCTAAAAAGGTTTTGATTAAAATTTAGCCAACTTTAGGGAAAGAGTCTTCGAGAATTTTTGTCAGGATTCCCAGTTACAACACCCTATCTCATTCTAAGTGGCAGGAGCATTATTATGGTACATGCCAACTTCTTATTTCAAGACTAGAGGCTCTATGCACGAAATTTGTGCAAGGGTAGGCCTTCCCCCGGCTGCTGGCACCAGCTTCCCTTTGGCACTTGGGGTCTGGGCTTCCCTCACAGCCCCAGCTTCGTCTGGAAGGATGTCAAGTCTAATTAGCATATTACACTTTTATTATAGATGTTTGTCTTGAAGACCTCATCTAATCTTTCCTTATGGGTTCTTGATATATTGTGAATCCAACACACCAGAAAGAAGGTAGTGATAAAAAGGAATGGTTTTTAGTCAGGTCTTCCCTCTCTCACTGCCTAAGTGACAGCACAAGTTAATTATCTCAGAGGGTTTTCTGAAAGTATATTTTAATAATGCAAGTGAAAGGCCTGGCAAGGATAATGATTTGGCTAAGTAATGCCTTTGAATTTGCTCTCTGATATCAAATTAAAAAAACAGAGGGATGCTAAAATTCTACAAATCAAAGAAGGGAAAAGTAAAGGCATTTATATTTAGGACAAAAAGAAACCACATACAGTTTCTTATTGGATGTTTATAGAATAAAGAGGAAAAATTAGCTGAAATGGATTGGTGTCAAGAGTCTAATCTCTGCCTACAGCCACATTCAATATGAAGCCCAGTTCAATTGAAGCTGCCTGGAACACTTCTCCCTTGTTCTCAGTTTGTTCTTTTCATTTGCCTTAAAATAAATCCTTTCTTTATGCCTAGGTTCTTTGGTTTAACAATTCATTCCATGCATCTCTAAATGTCCCAAATTCTAGTCATTTCCAGCCTGTAGATTCTAGCTGTTTTGTTGTTGTTGTTGACTATTACAGATATCCCCCTTTTTACCCCCTTTACCCCCTCCACCTAGTCCTGGCCTTCACTGCAGTATTGTCTGTGTCCATGGGCTATGCATATATGCATATGTTCTTTGGTTAATCTCTTCTTGTCCCCAGCAATCACCTCCCCTGTGATCTGTCAGTCTGTTCCACATATCCATGTCTCTGGACCTGTTTGTTCATCAGTTTATGTTCATTAGATTACACATGTATGAGATCATGTGATACTTATCTTTCTCTGGCTGGCTTATTTCGCTTAGCATAATAATCTCTAGGTCCATCCATGTGGTCTCAAAGGGTAACATCCTTTTTTTTTTTTTACAGCAGCATAGTATTCCATGATGTGAATGTACCATGGCTTTTTGTAAATGTACCACAGGTTTTTTATCCACTCCTGAACTGATGGGCACTTGGGCTGTTTTCAGATCTTGGCTGTTGTAAATAGCACTGTTATGAACATAGGGGTGCATATATTCTTTCTGATTGGTGTTTTGGGATACTTAGGATATATTCCCAGAAGTGGGATCTCTGGGTTAAATGGCAGTTCCATTTTAATTTTAAGAGGAAACTTCATACTGTTTTCCACAGTGGCTGTACCAGTCTGCATTCCCACCAGCAGTGCACGAGGGTTCCCTTTTCTCTACATTCTCCCCAGCATTTGTTTGTTTATTTATTGATGGAAACTGTTCTGGTAGGTGTGAGGTGATACCTCAGTGTAGTTTTAATTTGCGTCTCTGGTGATTAATGATGTTTTAATGCGTCTCTTGTCCATCTGTGTGCCCTTTTTGGAGAAGTGTCAAACCCAGAGACCTAAAGCAACCTAAGAATGGTTTGAAATTAAAAATTTTAACCAAAAGCAGTTTATGGCAGGTAATCATGTACTAGGCTAGAATCTTCCCTGACAAAAGTCAATTTTTACCTTAACTAAGCCTATCGTCTTTTGCACCTATGATAACATTCCTTTGGATTGTCAGGGTAACTCCCTTTCTCCAGACCCCTCAGGGCACAACCAATGCCCCTGCACTGGGGCAGAGACTGTTCTTATGTTAATTGTTGGCTGTCAACTATCCCATACCCATCTCTGTAAAGATATATGTGTCTATCATTTTACTTTCCATCCAATCCCAGAGGTTCCCCTCCCCATTTGCCTTCTCCTGCCTCCCTAATCAATCACCAGTGAATTTCATGTAACCCACTTGTATCTTCTCTTTTCATTGTAATGCATAAAATAAGGTGCAAAACTGCCCTTCTCTAGAGCATTATCTCAATGCATTGAGATTTTCTTTCCCAGCAATTGTGGACAGTTTGGCTCAAATAAACGCACAAAAATTCTTCACAGGTTTGAATGTTTCTTATATTTGACAGAAGGTATACAAAAGATTTTTAACTTGGAAGTCCACTTTTAAAATCATTCTTATTTTAATAAAGCCCTAACCTTTCTGGGTGACTTTGAGCACTCTTCTAGATACTTATTTCTAGACTAATATAAATTTTCCAGTCTCTTAGAAGTTACTTGATCTTTTGTTCTCTTGAGGAGGGCACTCATCGCTATACTCCACTTTCTATGAAGAGCCCAGGAAGGTGCAATGGAAAGTGCTTTGGCTTGGAGTCAGAAATCCCAGCGCCAGCACTTACCAGATGTGTAACCTCTGCCAATTTTTTTTCTAAGACAACCATTGCCTGGCACCTGTTAGGGGTTTGAATTTGATAGCAATGGGGTACTTGGCTAGGGTGAGGGAACTGCTCAACCGGGAGCGTTTCTTCACTAAAATGCACCCACTCCCACCCAGGAAGGTCCAACCAGTGATCAGATGCTAGGGTCCGAGGTCAGCCTGCCTGGGACCCTGGGGATGAAGCCTTGGCGTGTGGTCTGATCCCTGGGAATTGCTGCGCCACTGCTTCTTTCCTGGCTTCATCTCTCCGAAGCCAGTTGCCATCAACAAACATGGCCGCGTTAACCTCATTCCCCGCTCGAGAGGCCGTGCAGCCTCCTGGGAATCCCTGTGCTGCGTCACCCGGCGCAGGGCTACGTGACGCGGGAGGCGTCGGAGGCGGCGGCGTCTGAGGCGGCGAGGCACTCGGGCGGAGCGCTGGCGGCCCAGTGGCGTGGGGGCTGCCGCGTGAAGTTCCTTGGGGGGGTCCCAGCCGGGCGCGCGCGCGCGCATGCCCGCTGCTCGGGGTTCCAGGCGCTGCGGGTGAGGAGCCGGGGAGGGGAGGGAGGAGGAGGCCGGACTCCCTTTCGAAGGCCGGAGGGGGCTGAACTCGGTGGCCGGCATGAAGGGCGACCAGCGCGGCCTCCGCCCGCCCGCGCTCCGCGCCCCGGCCGCAGCGCCGTTTGAACCTAAGCCTGCCCGACAGGCCTCGGCCGCAGCTGAGGGGGACCGGAATGCTGTACCGACCTCCGCGCCTGTACCCTGTCGCGGGCTGTACCCTGTACCCATGGAGTTTAGTTGATGTTTGGAGTGGGAGAGGAAGCCAAGTTAGCGGGCTCCTTTGGTCTTTGAAAATATGCTGGTTGACGTTAAATGCAGGAATGAGGCAGTCTTGATTCCTTGGCGCGTGTACTCTGTGCCCCCTGGGTAATCACTGATTAAAGAAGACCCACTCAACCAAGGAGGAAAAGGTTAGAGAGCCTTAGTGTGGTCATTTTAGGGGAGAGAGTCTTGCTTTGGATAATTTGCTAATACCTGTGTGGATATTTTTACTTTAATCAGTTTACCTTGACTTTTGAGCTTTTATTAAAATTTATCTACAACCAGAGTAAGGCTGCTGATAGGGAATTTCTTACATAGCAGAATGCCAAACTCCTGCATTTAATCCTGACCTGGGACATGCTGTGGACCCCATAACTTCAAGCTGAAGAAATGAAAGTCTGACATTTTTAAGAACCCAGCACACCTAAGGAAGAGTTCGGAAGTATAGCTATTATTCCTTCCTGAGCTGTCAGAGAAGGGAGTCGTCACTCCAAAATCAGACATGCAGAAGCTCAGGTCCCCAGACTCAGCCTCCATAAACTTTGTTGCTAGATGGAAGTTTTATAATCCTCAGTGAAGAATTAATCACCTTGATTTGTGAAGACTTTCAATTGGCCTTGTTTCTTTTCTTTTCATAGGAAGGGATAATGCTGTCAGCATGTCTGCACACTCCATGCTTTGTGAACGAATTGCCATAGCCAAGGAACTGATCAAGAGAGCAGAATCACTTTCTAGATCAAGAAAAGGTGGTGTTGAAGGTGGTGCCAAGCTGTGCAGCAAATTGAAGGCTGAATTAAAATTTTTACAGAAAGTAGAAGCTGGCAAAGTAGCTATTAAGGAATCTCATTTACAGAGCACTAATTTAACACACCTGAGAGCCATAGTGGAATCAGCAGAAAATCTGGAAGAAGTTGTTAGTGTTCTTCATGTTTTTGGTTACACAGATACGTTGGGAGAAAAGCAGACCCTTGTGGTGGATGTTGTTGCAAATGGTGGTCATACTTGGGTGAAAGCCATTGGCCGAAAGGCTGAAGCTCTGCATAATATTTGGCTGGGCCGGGGCCAGTATGGTGACAAAAGCATAATTGAGCAAGCGGAAGACTTCCTTCAGGCCAGCCACCAGCAGCCAGTGCAGTATAGCAACCCTCACATCATCTTTGCATTTTACAACAGTGTCTCCAGCCCCATGGCAGAGAAGCTGAAAGAAATGGGCATATCTGTGAGAGGAGACATAGTGGCAGTTAACTCTCTGTTAGATCACCCTGAAGAGCTCCAACTGAGTGAGAGTGAATCAGATGAAGAGGGCCCTGAACGTTTCCAGGTGACCAGAGTAGACCGGGAAAATATACTAGCAAGTGTTGCATTTCCAACAGAGATTAAGGTTGATGTGTGCAGAAGAGTAAATCTGGACATTACTACTTTAATCACATATGTATCTGCCCTCAGCTATGGAGGTTGCCACTTTATCTTTAAAGAAAAAGTACTAACAGAACAAGCAGAGCAAGAGAGGAAAGAGCAGGTTCTGCCGCAGCTGGAGGCATTTATGAAGGACAAGGAACTGTTTGCTTGTGAATCTGCTGTCAAGGATTTCCAGTCTATTCTAGATGCTTTAGGAGGACCTGGGGAGAGAGAGAGGGCCACTGAGCTAATTAAGCGAATTAATGTGGTGCCAGACCAGCCTTCTGAACGTGCCTTGCGACTAGTGGCCAGTTCAAAAATCAATAGTCGTTCATTAACGATTTTTGGGACAGGAGACACCCTAAAAGCCATCACAATGACTGCCAATAGTGGTTTTGTCAGAGCTGCCAACAACCAGGGTGTTAAATTTAGTGTGTTTATCCATCAGCCCAGAGCACTTACTGAGAGCAAAGAACCTCTAGCCACTCCCTTACCAAAAGATTACAGAACTGACACCGAATATTGTGATATCCTTTAAATATTGTCACAAAAATTATTTATACCAACAGCTGAGTCTTCCCATCTTAATTGGGAAAACAAAAGGTCTTTAGTAAAAAGAATAACTTAGAATTCAAACCAGTAGAGTTGATTTGTTTCTCATCTATAAAGTATATAACTTCCTAAAGTAGAGAAAGCACAAGAGACAACTTTATTTATAGTGATTAAGAACAGGAGAACATCTATGTAAGGCTTTTAGCTGTATCACAGTGCTTTTACTTGTTTGATTCAGTAGGGCTACAAACCTCCCTACTGGTAGTCACATTTCATGGAATATGGCTACACTTCATCTTGAATTAAACATCTGGAGGAAACTGAAGCTTGTTTTTTATTATATTGATTATCAGTTTATAGTAGGTTCAGGCTGGGAGATACTAGTTAGTGTATAGTTAATTTCAGGTTCTAAAGTTAAGCCATTAAAGAAAAGAAACTTAATGATTGCTATGTGTCAGATGCAGTCTGTGGGTATGTTTACAAAGAATACATTAATATGGAATAAAGTAAATCTTATCTTTGTTTTTCCTTTTTAAAATAAATACTGATCTCTCAAGTCCCATGGATCTATTGCTGTATCTTTTTGAAAAGAAAGATAGACAACAATCACATTAAACCCAGGACATTTAAGGTAAAATATTTGAACAAATTGAAAAAAGAATTATATAAAACATTTAAAAAGAATTCAGATGTTAGCCCTAGCTGGTTTGGCTCAGTGAATAGAGCAGTGGCCCATGGACTGAAGGGTCTTGGGTTTGATTCTGGTCAAGGGCATGTACTTTGGTTGCAGGCTCAATCCTCATGTGGGAGGCAACCAATTGATGTATCTCTCTCACATTGATGTTTCTATCCCCGTCCCTTCCACTCTAAAAATCGATGGACAAAATATCCTTGGGTGAGGATTAACTAAAAAAAAAAAAAATTTAGATTTTAATTTAAGTTCAAA
Organism: Corynorhinus townsendii; assembly: GCA_026230045.1. NCBI lineage: Eukaryota > Metazoa > Chordata > Mammalia > Chiroptera > Vespertilionidae > Corynorhinus > Corynorhinus townsendii. The sequence goes on from JAPDVU010000004.1 coordinate 138,820,825, forward strand.
CTGTCCCCATGTTGCAAATATTTGAATTACGAATTCTTTTCCTGTTTGTTTTTCAAGTGGCAAGTGATAACTGCATTATCTCATTCTTGTGAAATAGTGGCAGGGAAACTCCATGCCTGTTGAGTGACATGTTGTAATTAAAAAGACATTTTTATGTCCATATTGTGCTAGGTGCTTTATTTTGTAACAAAGCAAACAAAACAGCAAAGTAGATATGTATTAACATTTTTAAAATGGGAAAATTGAGCCTTAAGCTAAGTATAGGAGCCAGTATTAATGATTTTGTTTCCTCACAGCCTGACTTCTTTCTGCTGTACCAATTCCTACTTTGTGAGGAGGGAAACTCCATTTCCAGCTATAATGTTTGTTAAGGATTATTGTGGTCCATGAACATTCTGAAATGAAATGCAAAATTAAGTGTATGAGGTGTTTCTCTTTGGAGGGAATCTATTACTCAGAACATATTTCCTAGGGGGAATGGCTGTGATTGGAGTTCCAATTTAGGGTAGAGAGGTATATTTAACTCACATTGCAACTAAAATTGTCTAGTGTTGGAAATTGGACTTAGGCTTTTTTTTTTTTTAATCTTTATTGTTCAGTTTACAGGTGATCCTATTTTTGTTTTCCCCCCATAGCTCCCCTCCACCTGATTCCCCACCCCACCCCATGCCCTTACCCCCTGCCACTGTCTTCATCCATAGGAGTAAGATTTTTGTCCAATCTCTTCCCGCACCACTCACACCCGCTTCCCCCTGAGAATTGTCAAGGACTTAGGCTTTTTGGAGAACCTATTAAAGTACTATTAAGTACTACTATAAGTACTGAGCATTATAATAGTTTGGTATTAAAGATAACTTATTTGCTGTAAGGAATTCTTAGTCTGAAATGGAAGTGAACAACTGAAATATTAATTGTATTAAAATCTCTAAAAGAATTACGTTTAAAATACTATTGGAACAGTAAGGTAGTAATTCTTGCTATGGAGTCAGGAAGTCAGGAAATGACAGTTGAGGGTTCTTAGTGTGATATTTCACAAAATGTGGATAGGGAATGAATGGGATTGGAAAGATACAGAAGTGAGTATGAGGGCCTGTTCAAAGTTCAGGCTCATGTGGTCAGTTTATAAAAGATGAAACTAGAGAAGCAGACGTTCTCTGAAAAGTGACATTAGAGACTCAATGGCAATTTTTAAGAAACAGTGGCCAGGGTCAGATCTGAGGAAAACAATAAAAACTTGTGTGAAAGAAGAATTAAAGGAAGAAAATATGTGACTATAATGGCTTTGGGTGTGTTCAAGACAGAATTGACATGATACTAATTTATTCATTCAGTACACATTTTTGAGCGTCATGTGCCAGAGAATATGAAGGGCTGAGCTTTTATGGAGTAGCAGGAAAAAGGTAGATTTCTATCCCTGCCTTCTATGAATTGATAGTTAAGAACCTGGAATCTTTGCCAACTAAAATATGTACAATTAGTTCCCACAGCCTTTCTTAAGATAAAGTCTGCTTCCTTTCCTGGGCATTTATTTCTCTTCTTAGCCTGGCTTCTGCTTCTGCTTCTGCTTCTGCTTGGGGGGTGTTGTACCCTTTAAAAATGCAGATGACACATTTGAGCAGATCTGTATTGTTTTCACTAGATAATTCTCAGATCAGGAGCTGGGCGTGCCTATTTACCAATCCTGAGAACTGATGATAAGGAGCGTTATTACAGAGGTGAAAATTGAAGCTTGCAGGGTATACCTTCTCTAAGAATGGAGAGGCAGTACTGAGCAGGTCCACTGACTCAGCCTGGTGTTCTTTGGCCCACATGACACTATTGCTCTGTGGTTCTGACAAGGCCAGTGTGAAGGGGATATGGGTGGCTCTGTTTGCTTTGTAGAGCTTTTTGCTGAGGAAAGTTGACCAGCTCTGGGAAAACGTGGGGAAAGCTCTAGTAGGCTACTTTTTCTCTGGAGACTCAGCAGAAAAGACTGATAAAACAAGTATCACTGACAGGTGTGCAAACCAAATGCAGGAATCAACACATCGTGAGCTGGTTGGGCTACAGAGGCTCCTCAAGGCGCAACTTCAGGTGGATATTTCCATAGATGGGGTCCCAGATCCTTCCAAAGGAGTGGAAAGACCCAGGATTAGTCAAGAATAGATGATGGTTGACAAGAAATGATGTATTAATATGCTTATTCTTTCCCTGGAATAGGGCCACAATCCCATCTTCGCAGTCAGATGTATTTTAGATTTCAGAATATTTTAGACTTTAGGAAAAGGCATTATAGCATATGTCATGTACCCCATAGTGAAATCTGGGGCAGCACTCTGTTAAAAGGACCTTAATATTTCAGCAATGAAACAGTAATATTCGGTGGGGAATGTAAAAAATATAGTTTCTCATCAGTTTAGTTTTTTATGTGGATTTTTAAGGGTTTTACGGGTCTCAGAATTTCAGATAAGGGACTGTGGATCATTGTTGCTTTTCACATGCCATTTTTATCTGCATATATTTCTTACTAATAATGAACTGAAAACTATTTTTCAACATAGATTAAAGCCCCAAATTTTGTAGTTCTAGTCTGTTTTTTCTTCTCACCCTATAACATTGGTTCTCAAACTATACAGTACCCTAAATCATCTGGAGAATTGGATAAACATGTTTATTTCTTAGGACCCACACCAGGAATCAGCATGTATAAACTACTGCAGATGATTTTGACGCAGGTTGAATTGAACCCATTTGTTGCTCAAGTGCAGTCAGAAGGCCTGGAGCAAAGGGCCATCCTTCAGAGATCATTTCAGTGGCAGCAAATGTCATTTGTGTGTATTGAGTCCCACCCTGGTCTTAGATGATGCCTGAGGACCTTGTTCCCAGTCTTCCTGGGTAGGGTCAGGCAGGGACCCAGGAACTAGGAGCATGAGGGGAGGAGGGAAATAGCACTTGACTTGTGTCCATGTGCCAGACGCTTGTCAAGAGGCTGAGTCACTGAATAGCCACAGCTGATGTACGAGGTTTATTCCTCCACTGGGGGCCCAGTGCACAAATTCGTGCACCTTCAAAGAAACTGTGGGCTCTGAGGCTGCGGTGGGGACAGGGGCGGGTCTCGGCCCATCCTCCGTGCCCCTGCCTGGCCCGTCCTGCCATGGCCCCTGGTCCCGCCGCTGGAGCTGCCACATGCTGATGGCGCTGGCTCCACTTGTACCCGCTGACGGCGTGGAGTGATTGGGGCTGACGCCAGCAGCAGGTGCAAGGGGTGGCTGCTGCCCTGATCACTCCTCAGCAGCAGGGGGAGATGGAGAAGCCTTCAGGGGTGATCAGAGCTGGCAGCTGCTGCTTGCACCTGCTGATTGTGCCAATAGATCAGGACCATTGCTGTGCACTGGCAACCGGTGTGAGCAGCAGCTCTGGTGCCAGCTGCAGGTGCAAGCAGGGCCAGCGCTGGCAGTGGATGTGAATGGCAGTTCTGGCACCAGCAGCAGGTGTGAGCGCCTTGTGTGACCGCAGCACACGGGAGCAAAGAATTTTCAGTAACCACCAGAGGCTCGCCCTGATGACAGCGAGGGGCACCCCATCTTTGGTGCCCCCGCTCACCTGCTCTGCCATCTTGCCGCAGCCAACGCCCACCATGTTCTGCACACACCACCTGGTAGTCAGCACACAACATGGTGACCAGTTGTTCTGTTGTTTGGTTGTTCCACTGTTCTATTTGCATATTAGGGTTTTATATATATAGATTCTTGCTGGGGAAAAATGATCAGAGAGATTAAGTAAATTGCCATCTCCCAGAGATGGGTTTCAAATGTTTTGGATCCAGTACCCTTACCCTTGCTTATCCCTTCCTCCCTTCTAATGGCAAACACAGAGACTTGTGTTAATCATACTCCTCAGTGCATTCTCATTCTTGGTCCATGTGGGGCCCTTTTTTTTAATTAAAATTAATTAATTTTCTTCCTTTTTCCTTTTTTCATGTTTCCTCTATCAACTGACTAGATGATTTTTGATATATTGTAGGTTGTGAACAATGTTACACGGTGGGAAGGAAAGATAATAGAATTATGAACTTTGTTTTTTTATGCAGATGTTTAAAAGTATTAATTTTGCAGCCAGCTAATTATTCCTAAGAAGTATGCCCCTCCTATATCACTTTAGTGGTCTGCATGCATCCTTGTGAACTACTGTGCTTCTGGCATGTGTATGATTTTCTCTGGGATGAAGATTCTAGTGTGCTTAAAGAGCTCCTCCCTATGTGTTTCTTGGGGCATATCAGGGGAGTGGGGTTTCTGGATCCTGGGGATAACAAAGGCATCAATATTCACCTTTTGGCATGTGTGGAAGTTCAAGTTTTGGCTTGACATTTGTTGCAAAACGGTGAAAGTGGCCACTGAACCAACTTTTCTTAAGCTTAGACTCTAGCACATTTCAGCTTTCTGGACACTACAAACATTAGATAAATGACAAAGGTTTAGCTTTTCAACAGAATGATCATGCAGCTCAGTATTCTGATTTTGCAAGAAAAAAAATAGAGATTGAAGGTGGTCATGACCTGCCTAAGGCCTTGTGGAGAAAAACTTCCTAGGCAGTCTGATATTGGGGGAAGAATACACTTGAGGTGAGGCAAGCCCCGGCTTGAATGCCAGCTCTGCCGTGTGTCCCTGGGTGAGTTACATCCTCTCTGGATCAGGAAGACAGAAATATCTGCCCGTAGAGAAGCTGTGTGGACTGAGTCCAGAGGATCTTTCCCTTCTAATTCCCAGTTCTGTGCTCTTTCCGCTGCTCCATTCATTTACGGATGGAGAGTGCTCTCAGATATAGATGCTTTACATTTTTTATTTTTAATGATTACTTTCTCTTCATTTAGACTTATTAATCATTTATTATAAAACAGATCTTTTTTAGATGCTAGAGAGTTTAGTGAAAATCACCTAAGACGTTTGCCAAAGCTACCATATAAGACAATAAGCACATACAAATAAAACATCAAAAACTTTTAGAAATAATGTTATTGAAGATTTTTGATTGTTCTCCTCCAAAGAATAAATTCTGTTTTTATTACTATTAGGATGGGAGATCTGGACTAACATTTAAGAGTGTATCAGGCCTGGTAAAGTGAACACTTACAAGATCTCCAGCTACAGCTGTCATTTTTGGACTGAGGGATAAGGGCACCCAGTGGCTTTACTGCATGGGCAACAACAACAAAACACAGCATGGCTTGTTTTAACCCATATGGGCCACACGGGGGTGCTTTAAGCCTTTTCCGCACAGTCTAATAGCCTAATGGAGCCTGCTCCAAGACCAGGAGCACTTTTTGACCAAATGGATAGATCCTCTTCCAACAGGACCACCAATTCTGGTCATCTGAGGTGGCCCTTGTCACTAAAAATTAGTGTCAGTTTAAGGTCATGTAGGAATTATGCAGACATTACAAGATTCCTTTGTGGAAATGGCTTGTTGGTAATGAGTAATCTTTGTAGCTGAAGAATTAACTTGACAAGCAATACCCAGACTGCATATGTTCTGTTTTACAGAATCGTAAATGTAATTTGTCCCCAAGTTTTGAAGGTGAAATATATGCTATTTTATAGGGGTCCTCAAACTCCCTTAAAACTTTTTAAATATCTAGTTTTTATTTTTTAATTAATTAAATTTTTATTGATTTCAGAGAGAGGGAGAGAGAAAGCCGTAAGGTTTTTGTTGTTGTTGTATCATAAATTAATAGATTTAAACATGTTTGCTATGACTCAACCCCTTGCTGTTATTAAGTTATCTTTGTTCAGTGGGGCTTTATTCAGGTCAACTGTTGGGTCCTTTTGTCACGATCCTGGGAATCACCCAGAGCTTTGTTGCTGTTTGGCAAGGCAGAGCTTTTTTTTTATTTTTGAAAATTTCAAGCATATATAGAGAAAATTGTACAGTGAATCTGATATATCATTATTTATACATATATACCATACACAACTGTAATACTCGATACCTGGGCAATCTCATTTCAATTATACTTTGTTTAATGTTATTTTGAACCAAATCTCAGAAAAAAATCTTTCAGTTTCATCTGAATACTTCTAAAAGATAAGGTAATCACAATACTATTATCCCACCCAAATAATTAACATTCATTTTGATATGTTGATATGGAATTATGCTTGATTATTGTTGAAGTTAAGCAATTTTTTATGTTTTGTTACTCGTGTTTCTTTAGGTTATAGAATGATGGATCTTGACTAGATCTTAGAAATAATCTTCTCCATTGTCCTTCAAATTTTTAAAATAAACAGTAGTATGCATTTTTCAGATGAAATTTTACACACTTCCATCTTTACTGCAGATACAAATACAAGTGCTCTGGTTGGGTGGGAATGGAGGATCCCGTAAGCCCTACTCCTCAACTTTTGCAGCCCATTGAGACGGCACTATGGAACTCTAGGGCTCCAGGAAACAGAGTTTGCAAGCCACCTATTTGTCTCTGACATGGTCTTACACCTTTGGCAGACGTCCCTGCTGGACCCTCACAAAGGAGTTCAGTGATGGGAGAGCCACAGCTTGTGTGATACATTAGCTCCTAAACAAAGGAGTTGCCTCTCTTGCTGTTCGTGCCTGACTCCTGGCTTGTGGGGCTTTCACGCTCTGCACTCACTCACATGGTTCCCACCCCACACACAGTGGCCTGATGGACTGGAACTAGGCTGATGCTGTTCCAGACCCAGCTCCACCATGGAACGGAAACCCTAGACCCTGGCTGTGCTTTTAGCTCTAATGAACCCCCAGCTGCACAGCTTCCAGGGCTGGTTTATTGTAAATTATCATTATTTAAAAATCATTATAAAAAACACATGTATATGGACAGATAATTTTCAACAAAGGAGCCAGAAACACACAATAAAGATAGTCTCTTCAATAAATGGTGCTGGGAAAACTGGAAAGCCACATGCAAACGAACAAAAGGTTATGTGTATTTTATTTTACTTTTTATTCCCCCTCCTCTTTACTCCCCTCCTCCCAGCCCCTACCCACCCCCCAGGTCTTTACCCCACTATTGCTCATGTCCATGTAAGTATACATATAAGTTCTTTGGTTTATCTCTTTTCGTCCCCTCAATCCCCACACCAAGGTATGTCAGTCAGTCTATTCCATGCCCCCATGCTTTGGGTCTTATTTTGTTGGTCAATTCATTTTGTTTATTAGATTCCACAAATAAGTGAGGTCATACAATATTTGTCTTTCTCAGATTGACTTATTTCACTTAGCATAGTCTCCAGGTCCATCCATCATGTCCCAAAGTGTAAGTAAGAGATCTCTCTTTTTTATAGCTGCCTAGTATTCTATTGTGTAAATGTCCTACAGCTTTTTAATCTATTCATCTACTGATGGGCATTTGGGCTGTTTCTAAATCTTTGACATCTTTTTAGGAGTGCATTTGCAGATCATTAAATAGCAAATAGTGGGAGAAAGAAATAATTGATGTGGCTGGGCCACTGATCAGTAGCAATCAGATAGAAAAACAAAATGGGTCTGAAGTTACACCGATTTTGAAATTTTTTTATTTCACTGTCTAGGGAGCTAAAGACTAAAATCCTGCAATACAGTATCTAGATACTTGTCAATTAAAAGTTGTCTCTCCAATGTCTACAGTGCTGGTGTTGCTCAGGCAGTGCATCTGCAGTGTGCATTCCCGTGCAGAGTGACTGCACTGTCTCAGCAGCATTGGCTGGCTGTACAGAGAGAAAAATGTACTTTCTTTACTGGCATATTTACAAATAAATTGACGGTACCCAGTCCCCTTTTCCTCCTTACCATCAGGATATGAAAAACAGCTTCTCTTTATAAAATGTCTGGTGCACCACGCTTGTGGTCTTTAAGTATCATTTCTTCCAAAGGAAACCAGAAGTCCCAGTGAACCTGGGACATCTTGCCTTGCCAAACAGCAACAAAGCCCTTGGTGATTGCCAGGATCATGACAAAAGGACCCAACAGTTGGCCTGAATAAAGCCCCACTTGGCAAAGATAACACATTAACTGCAATGGGTTGAATCACATCAAATATGTTCAAGTCTATTAGTTTATAATGATACAACCACAACAAAAGCCTATGGCTCACCTTTGGTGGACACTAAGGAACCAAAACAGTGTTGAAAAACTTGGTGAATAAAGAGAAATTCTCAACCACTTATCCTACCTTTTCTATATGACCTAAACCCAAGCTATGTAGTTGATGCAGGGGTAAATTTCAATGTAGTTGGTGAGGGGTAAATTCTCTTTATAAAAGTATTCCAGCTAGTAAATAGAAAAAGATTTAAACTAGACTACCACTATTTTGCAAGTGCTCAGTATTTAATGAATCTAGTCAATTATCCTAGTGGCTAATAATGTGATAAAAGGAGAAATAGTATAGATTAAATAGATAAGTAGGTAGATGGACAAGTAGCTAATAGATAATCTAGATACATGGATGGATGAATAGATATAGATAGACAGACAGATAATCTGCATCTAACTCTAAACTCCGACACTGTGGGACATCCTCTAGGAGAGAAGATCCAGTTTATTCTACAACATAGGAATATATAAAAAGTACATATGAGTAATAAAAGATGTAAGAGAAATATCAGCATTAAAAATATTGATATATAAATATTAATATCAATTTATCACTGAATATATTTTGATTGTGATAAAAACAATTTAAAAATTTATAAAACCTGTGAATATTGGATATCCAGAGAATAACATTCAAGAATTAGAAACACTCACTCAAATCAAACAGATACCACAGGAAGATTTTCTGCTCCTTACAATGCTCTCATGCTCTTCTCCAAGTGCCACTTTCGTACTGGTTCTCTCTTCACCAGGTGGGGTAAATATAAGCAACTCACAGCTAAAGAGCCGCTTAATGTGCAGATATTGAGCACACTATACAGCTCTGGGGTTTCTCAACTTCGGCACTATTGACAGTTGGACTGGGTAATTCTTGGTTGTCAAGAGTCTGTATTGTAGTGCACCCTGGCCTCTATTCACTAGATGGCAGTAATATTCCAGTTGTCTGCTATCCCCTTGCCCAGCTAGACTAGTTCCTGACAATCAAAAATGTCTCCAGATATTGACAACTGTCCCCTGGGGGACGAGGAATTGCCCCTGATTGGGAGTCATTATTCTGTGCATGGTTAAGAAACAAACAGAAGAAACTTTTGAGTAGAGCAAGAAAGAAAGCAATTTTTAAAAAATTGCTAATTCTCATTACTAACAAAGTCAGGGAGTAGGCATTGGGATCTCTGCTTTAGCGACTGCACAAAGTTACACTGATTTATGTGTCTGATTTTGGGTGTCTGCAGAATAAAAGGTGACTTCACTTCAGACTGTTTGCTGCCACCTTTCATACTTTGTATGGGTGCATTTCATTGGTGGAACCCAAATCATTTGCCAAACTCTAGTTGCAAGGGCGGTCAAGAAATGTGGTGGTGCTCGCCTGGCATGGTTCAGTGGTTGAACTTTGACTTATGAACTAGGAGGTCACGGTTCAATTCCCGGTCAGGGCATATGTCCCGGTTGCAGGCTCCATCCTCATTAGGGGGCATGCAGGAGGCAGCAGATAGATGATTTTCATCATTGATGTTTCTATCTCGCCCTCTCTCTTCCTCTCTGAAATGAAAAATATATATATTTAAAAAAATATAAAAAAGTTTGAGCACAGTTAGCCACCAGGAGCCCTTCTTAGTAGGTATCTTCTTTCTCAGGGTCTAGAGATAGAACTTGAACGTAAGAGACTTAGGTTCTCTGTGATGCCAACCCCTTCACTATGCTATTAAGTCTCTGTTATAATCTGTAAAAATGGTTGAAGGTGGCCCTTGGTGTCATTGACTAGAATTTAGTCAGCTTCCTGCCTGTTACTTCTAGATGTTAAGAACTTCTATTAAAAAGATAGTCCCTATAGAAGCATGGAACAGACTGTCAAATCTCAGAGGGAAGGCAGGGGTCAGTGGGTGGGTGGGTGGATGGAGGGGTGGGAAGAGATCAACCAAAGAACTTGTATACATATATGCATAACCCATGGTCACAAGCAATAGTGTAGCAAAGGCCTGGGGGAGGGAGCAGGGTAGGCAAAAGGGGTCAGGGGGTGGGGGGGGGGAAAGGGACATATGTAATACTTCCAACAATAAAGACTAAAAAAAAAGAAGATAGTCCCTAAATTTTGGAGAGTGATGTAATTAAATTTTAGTTGATTAGTATCTTCTAAAACAATTTATTTTAATAAATTTATTGAGGTGACATTGGTTAATAAAAAAGCTTTAGATTAAGCTTAAAATATCAAGAGAAACAAAACCATTATGTTAATAATTTTATAATAAGGAGTCTGGATATGTTTACAAGAATGTTCTATTAAGTAGTCAGCCATGTCAACAAGTTAAAAATGTGTTAATTGAGTAACTGATTTAGATTTAGAATTTCTAGGTTGACATTTTTCTAAAGTTATACATGATATTAAATCATTGAAGAAAATCTAAAGTTCTTATTTATAAATTTAGCCTATTAAATATGTAGTTTGATATTTATATATTTAGGAAAAGATTATTTGTTCAATCAGACAATTATATTATTTAAAAGATCAGTTGTCTGACTTTTTTATTGTTTTATTTTAATTGTTTGAAATATTACAAATAGTAGTACATATGTCTCCTTTTTTCCCCTCCACTGACCTCCCCCCAGCCTCCCCTACCCCCCAGTACATGCCTTCACCTGCCCCCCCCCCCCGCCCCCCAGTGTCTTGTATCCATTGGTTATGCTTATATGCATGCGTACAAGTCCTTTGGTTGATCTCTTACAGCCCCCCTCCCCCCCCCCAACCTCCCCTGCCTTCCCGCTGTAGTTTGACAGTCTGTTCAATGCTTCTTTGCCTCTGTATCTATTCCCCCCCATTTCTTTCCTTTAAAAAATTTTGCCTCTGCAGACTAGAAATAAACATATAATAACAAAAAAAAATGTTTGAGTCCCAATTTCAATGTCCAACAGTTCCTTATGTGTACATGTCAGCAATGATATCTGGATGGTGGGCACATGGTGGCAATGCAGGTCCGACCCTCTCTGGTTTGGTCCTAGGCAACCTGCAGCGATGCACAGCTGCTGACTGTTTGATATTTATATATTTAGGAAAAGGTTATTTGTTCAATCAGACAATTATATTATTTAAAAGATCAGTTGCTGACTTAAAAATTTATGCAAATTTGAAATTTTAAAATTAGTTTTTTCAGTAAGACCAAATATGAACCAAAGGCCCCTTATTTTGCGGGGGGTGGGGGGGGTGATTATTTACTGCTTTAAAAATTTTCCCCCTTTTTATTGAGTTTATTGGGGTGACAAAATTATACAGGTTTCAGGAGCACAATTCTACAAAACATCATCTGTACACTGTATTTATTGTGTGTTCACCACTCCAAGTCAAGTCTCCGTACATCACCATTTATCCTCCATCTGCCCCCTTGCTGCCCTCCCCTGGCAATCACCACATGTTATTTGTGTCCATGAGATGAGTTTTCTTTTTCTTTTCCCCCACTGTTCCCTTAAATGTGATTGTTAAAGCTTTTTAGACACATGTAGAATAAGATACATAGATTGAACTTAAAATTTAAGGAAGAACCAAATGTTTTGAATATGTAACCTTATTAAATTAAATTTCAATTTTAAATACCAAAATTAACCTCAGATTAATCTTTTGTGTCTCAGGCGCTCTTCTTGAAGACATTGTACCTCCTTCCAACCCCCACTACCTGTAAAACTTCAAATACATTTATTAAAGAAATTGCAGAAAAGCTCATTGGTGTACCAACAGGAAGGCAGATGAATTTAAGAAAGGATAGAGACAACCCATCTAGTGAAGCAACTCTTAATAGCAATTATGAAGTCAATGTATTTTCGTAATAGACTCTTTAGTGCGGCTATAAATGCTTCTCAGAATATCTGCTAATTAACTTATGCAAAGGAAGCCCTTCGACTTTCAAACTTCGATCTTGGAGACAGGGCTTAATCAATATATTGCTCATGAAAAATTCAGAATAAGAATTTATCTCTTTGGCTTGGAATGTAATTATTGTTTTATTATAATTATACATACCTATTTTTATAGATTCTAGACACTCCTAACTATAGAACTGGTTTTAGATAGCAAAAATAAACAAAGGTATTCAGTGGAAAAACTAACCACATATAATAAAATATTGACATATGAGTATTCTTCAATTATAAAAAAATTAATGTAATTACAGAATTTTATATATTAGTACATACTAGGGGCCCAGTGCATGAATTCGTGTACCTTGAAAGGAACTGTGGGCTGCAAGGCTGCGGTAGGCACAGGGGTGGGTCTCAAACCCTCCCACCACAGAACCCGATCCCTTGTCTGCCAGCAGCCTCGCTCCCACCACTGCCGCTGCCACTCCCATGCACTGAGAGTGCCAGCCCCGTTCACACCCGCTGATGGAGCAGCAGATTGGGACCAGCGCCAGCAAAGGTGCGAGTGGTGGCTGCTGCCCCGATCATCCCTCAGGAGCAGGGGGAGGTGGAGAAGCCCTCAGGGGCAATCAGGGCCCATAGCCGCTCGCACCTGCTGATGGCACCGAGTGATCAGGAACAGCAATGGGCACCAGCAGTGGGTACAAGTGGGGATGGTGCTGGCAGAAGGTGAGTGCCGGGTGGGACCACGGTGCATGGAAACAAAGAATTTTCAGTAACCACCAGAGGTTCCCCCTGATGACAGCAATTGGCACTCCACCTTGGTCTGGCACCCCACTCACCTGCTCCACCATTCTGCCACAGCCAATACCTGCCATGTTCTGCACAAGCCCCCTGGTGGTCAGTGCACATCATAGCGACCCATCGTTGAGTTGTTCCACCATTTGGTCTATTTGCATATTAGCCTTTTATTATATAGAATATATACACATATATACAAATATGTACCTATTTCCTCATTGCAAGTGTGAAAAATTATGTCTTTTTTGCATGTGCATCTTGGTTTCTTTTCCAAAATCAGGGCAGGATCTTGGTTCAGCCTTTATAAGGTGTGGGGCAAAGGTGGTGCATCAGAGGAGTGATGCAGCTTCATGTCTTTTTCCCCAAATGGGCTTCAGATTCTTCATCTTTAAGGGGGGGATTAAAAGTGACCTTAGAAGGATGTCCTGAAACCCATGGGATATTGTTCGTGGATTAAAACCTGGTTTACTATTCAGGAATTGTCCCTTTTTCATGGTAAAAGCAGTGGAAAAATTGTAATGACTCCCCTCATGGCTATTTGAACAGCCTCTGTTTAGGATATTTAGGTGGCATAGACTTTTCCTCAAAGCACAGCTACTTAACCTTGGAAAAGAAGCCAAACCTTAGTTTCTTTCTGTGAGATGGCAGAATTCAGTGCTCAGGAACTTAGTACATTGTCTGGCATATAGCACAGTGCTCAGCACTATGGCAATAAGAAAGAGACTCTGCTAATCATTAGTAAAAACAAACAAACAAACAAATACATCCTTGTGTAGCAAGACCATAAAGTGATCTGAGGCTCTGGTTAGGAAAGTCAAGGCTCTCCTTTGCATAAATCTCCCACTGGGTGTTGACCCCCCCACCTCCTAACTTGTATTTTATTATTTATTTATTTATTTACTTATTTAAATTGATCAGATTTTTATTTCCAAGAATGACCATTCCCTTTGTAAGAATTTTGAATCTAGGGGCGTGGTCACAAATAAAATGATTTCACATATGTCAGCAGAATATAAATGAGAAGGGTAGATGAATGGGAACATGAAGAGAGACATATTTCTCCATAACCTGGGCTTAGTTCTGATGGTGGGATATGGGTGTCAGTCACCCTGAGGAATAGCCAGTTTGGTGGTTCAAGGCAACTTGAATGCCTGGGAATTTCTAAAAAATCCTTTTCAAACTCTACTTTTGGAATATGATGTGAACAGAGGGCTGGGGCCATCGGTTCCCTGGGACTAGTCCTTCAATAGCTTTTGCCTCTATTTTTGAGACCAAAAGCAGAGAACTTCACCCGTCCTGAGCCAGAGGTTTTGCAGCATCTCTAAAAGGAAAGTTGAAGGTGCATTTGCCTATTCCTGTAGAAAAATGTAGGGTGAGCTAATGACTTCTTTCCCTGTTGTTTTTGTTTTTGCTTTAATTTGGATAAACAGCGACCGATAAGGATTTTGCACAATCAATCACCAAGTGTGTAGCTCAGAACAGAAGTTCAGCAAATACGTTCTTTGGAAGTCTAATTCCAAACTTCTCTTCACAGCAAGTGAGAAACAGGTGGTGGTGGTGTGCAAGGAGTCACCAAAGGAGTATCTTCAACTTTTCCAGGACAAACAAGAAGAGCTCTTCTTTTTAGATTAAATATCCAATATCTCAGAATGAATCCTTCCCTTGCCCTCCTCCCTTGTCTCTCTCAATCTTAAGAGATCATCTCCTACGTTTAGTCTCTTGTCTAAGTCATTGTTTTGGAGTATGGTCCACAGATCACCTGTTACTGACATATCCAGGGCACTTATGAAACGGAGGTTTCTCAGCCTCAGTGAAGACTTGGACTAAGTTCTTTTATAAAACAAACTCTTGAGCTGATTCTTAGTGCCCCAAATTTTGACATTCAATGTGCTAGGTACAAATAACTCCACAACTTTAAATATACAAACACTTAAGAGAGATACATGGCGTTAGGCCAAAAAAGTTGAATTTAAATTCCGTATTTCAGGCATTTAGGAATAAGATGGGCAGTAGAGTGCTTGAGACACTTGTCAGAACCCTGGAAGTTATACCCAAGTCGTTATTCACCTCCTCTGCCTACTTATAAAACTGGCCTCACTAGGCCGAGTGATTTCTGGCACCCCACTCCTTCTGCAAACTATTTCTGGGGTTAGAGTGACCTCTTAAGAAATGAGTTATTCAGATGTAACACATCTTTCAGAAGGCATACTTAAAAGTCTTCAGACAAGGGTGAGCTATGGAGTAATTACCAACTAAATCCTAACTTTAAAAAAGATATAGTTTTATTGATTTTGGAGAGGAAGGGAGAGGGAAACATCAATGATGAGAGATAATCATTGATTGGATGCCTCCCACCAGGGACTGAGCCCACAACCTGGGCATGTGCCCTGATCGGGACTTGAACCATGACCTCCTAGTTCATAGGTCAACACTCAACCACTGAGCCACACTGGCTGGGCCAAATCTAACTTTTAATTTGAGTATGCTGACTTTAAAATTTTAGAAAATAAAAAGGTGCTGACTTTATGTGTGTGTATTACATATGGCTGTGTGTGTGTGTATAGTGTATGTGCGTGTGTTACATGTGGCTATGTGTATGGTCTGCGTGTATGCTACATGTGGCTGTGATTGTGTGTGTATGGTGATATGTATTTGGAGTGTGTGACATGTGGCTGTGTGTGTATAGTGTGTGTTACATGTGGCTGTGTGTGTGTTACAATGTGGCTATGTGTGTGTGTGTATGGTGTGTGTGGGGGGGGGAGGGGTGAGTGTGTGTAGCTTGTTTTGACTCCGCTGAAATAGCAGTCAGGTGATGGAAGCCTCCTGTTCAACCACAAAACAGATTGTTTTCCTCCCAAATCCTTTGTCCTATTGCGGGAGCTCTGAGCCAGGATCACTATATTCACCACGGAGAGGGAATTCTTTTCGAATAAACACTGTCTGTGAGGTTGACAGACTCCTGAAACAAACATTAGTTTTGGTTTCTATTTATCATAAGTTCCCAAGAAGATCATCTGAGAACATAATATGTGCTCAAAGCACTTCAGTTGGAGTGAGTAGTAGGAGAGAAAAGATGATTTGAGTGTTAAATCTGTGAAAATACCATATTATAACTTTTTATTTTTATATTTTATTAAGAAGCAGCTCAGACTACATTAGTAGCATTTTCTTCCCTGGCCAAAGGCCGCTTGTCCCTTTTTCCTTGGAATTTTTCCCCCTGAACCACCACCAATCACTGCAGGGGTTGCTAATCCAGCACATATTGCTGTCCTCATGATCCCATGCACTTGGACCTGCCAGGTGGAGTGCAGTGTGCCTTCTAAAGCTGAGAATAAGGAGCGTGGGGCCAGCAGAGGGAGCTTTCTATCCAGATTGGAACTGCCTCCAAATGTACAACATGGCTTCATATTCTCTCTCTTTTAAAAACTTCAGATGGAATTTTCAGACAGCTTAGCTCAATTTGAAATCCCAGCCTGACTTTGTGCATCAAATAGTGTGTGTAATTCCATATTTGAGGCATATATGTGATGTTTCTCATAAGCACCTTCCACGTGGTAGTTTGCCACGGAGGGAGAATGCCTACAGCGTTCCAGGGCATTGACTTCAGGTTAACTTTCTGTATCCTGCTTCACTCCCCTACCCTTGTCATAAAACCACGTGTGATATTGGACTCTCAATGAACTTTCTTGTTCTTTGTTCCTTCATTTATAAAAAGAGGCTGCTACAACCATGTGGTAGAATAAGCAATGACTTCAGCAATGTATAATTCAAGTTGGAGCTAAAGCCAAAACCACGATCAGAGGACCCCAGCATCTCAAAGCTGGAAAGAGGCTGGGGGAGGGGACTCCCGGAAGACTCCATCTGAGGAGGCAGAACAGCTTCCAGGGTGGGAGGGTGGGTGTCACTTGGCTGCAATCCCAAGACTGCAGCCTATGTTGCCCAGTATATTGGATTTATGCAGTCTTGTCTGTGTAACTCTGATGAGCCACACAGTTTTTTGACTCCAGGGAAAAGAAAAATGAGCTCTCTGATGTGGCTTATGCATGAACCCTGCATCCTTCCATGAAACAACACCATTTCAAATAGAAGAAACTATGGCCAAACTGACTCTGTTTCTACTCTATCTACAGCATTCAGTTGTTTGATGTACTCATTCATTCAACAAATAATTTCTGAGTTCTTCCTGAGTATCAGTTACTGTGCTATGTAGTAGGAATGTAGCCACAAGACAAGCATCGCCTTTGTACAGCTTACAAAGAATGCTGGGATGAATGCATCCGGTTTGACCTTCTTATATGTTTTCCTCATTCCCTTTCCATGGGTGTTGGTATCCTGCATCTCCACACTATACTTCAATGCCTGTTTATTTATTTTCAGTGGTACCATTGCATATAACTCATCAAATATTCACAGCTCTCTACCTTGCAAGTCCATGCGAAGTTTGGGTGTCCTGGCCCCTTGAGTCGGGCCATGGGATTAGCTCAGGCCAGTGACCTGTGAGTATGATACATTTTGTTTTGAGGCCAGAGCATTCATTATGGGTTCTAGACCCTCCAAACAGGAGCTGTGGAGAAGGGATGGCAACTGGATTCATGCACCGGTGGGTGCCTTAGACTGGCCTGTGCCCTTTCGCAATCCTGGCCTGCGGGGATCAGGCCAAAACTGGCAGCCCGACATCCCCTGAGGGATGTAGTAGTGCACCAAGTGGCAGGCGGCTGGGGAGGAGCCCGAGCCTGGGCCGGGCACCGCACCGCTCCCCTCCCGCTCATCCCGGCCCCGCTGCGCCTGCCACTGCCGCTTAGTAGCGCTGCTGCCGCGGAGGTGAGAGAGACTTGCGCCTCTGCAGCTGCGCTTGCCAGCCCTGAGCCCCGCATCTGGTGCCCATGGGTCAGCTGAGCAGCTGCTGTGGGAGCGCACTGACCCCCAGGGGGCAGCTCCTGCGTTGAGTGACTGCCCCCTGGTGGTCAGTGTGCATCATAGCAACCAGTTGACCAGTCATTTGGTTGTTGAGTCTTTTGGTCGCTTAGGCTTATATATATATATATATATAGATTTATTTATTTACTCACAAGTAGGGAGTGAGTGCCTTTTGTATGCCAGATACCATTCTGGGGATGCAGCATGAACTCAGAGTCAATAATATGGCCCCTCAATGAGCTTACATTCCAATGACGGAGAAGAGGTATGAACATAATAACCTCCAAATAAAGAACTCAAAACACTGCACTCAGTGGGCTTTGCAATTAATGAGACTATTCCTGAAATATCCTGGCATTTCAGATACAATATCATGTCATCTACATATAAGGACAGTTTTACTCCTTTCTTTTAAATTTGTATGCATTGTATGTGTTTCTTTTTGTCTGATTGCTGTGGTGAGGACTTCCAGTGCTGAATAAGAGTGGTAAAAGTGGACACCCCTGGGGGATCTAAGATTGCTGTGCTCTCTAACAAGAGGCTGAGTGCCCTTCTCCCGGTCATGGACTGGATTTACAGCCAAGTACTGCATGCTCAGCTTGAAAAACCAAGAGAAGTGTAGCTGACTGGACATATTTTGTCTAA
This sequence comes from Corynorhinus townsendii, assembly GCA_026230045.1. NCBI lineage: Eukaryota > Metazoa > Chordata > Mammalia > Chiroptera > Vespertilionidae > Corynorhinus > Corynorhinus townsendii. Next base: position 138,839,116 of record JAPDVU010000004.1, read on the forward strand.
GGAACACTAGAGAAACAATGTACAGGCTGGTAAGAGGAGAGTCTCAGAAAGGGGGAGTCCCCCAGGAGCTGGTGCTGGGCTGAGAGGCCCCAGCAATAGTGGCTACAAAGCTCCCTTCCCTTGGTTTTGTGGCCTGGCATCTATGTGCAGGGCTCTCACCCGCTCCACAGCAGAGCCTGGAAGGAGAGCCTGTGCAGCCTGGGCAGAGGGATCCAGGGGGACTCTGTCTGCCTGGGAGGCTGGTCTGCATTTTCCCAGTGAAAGAGCATGCCTAATATTGACTTCCAAGTGAGAGAGAGTCAACCTGGGCTGTGACTGCTGCAAAGGCTGCAACGCAGTGTGTGGCTCCAGAATAGAAAGGGGCCTGTGGGCCGTATCCAGCAGTGACTTAAAGGGACCCCTGTTTTCCTGAAAGCATTGTACAGAGCCCCAGAAAGCATGTAAATGGTGTAGGGTGGGGAAGGGGAAGAGGGCTCTCCACCACCACAGAAAAATTAGAGCTCATGGCAAGGAAGATTGGGGATTTTTGACCCCACTGAGGAGAGCTAGGATCTTGAGCAGACCTGGGAATCTTGGCCCCAACTTTACTGAGATCAGCTGTGCAGAGAGATGGGAGATCCATGTGGGTCTGACATTGTAACCCCTCCTGCTTGGACCTGAGGTGCAAGGGCGCTGGGTCCTTGCAGAGCAGGTTTTTGTTTGTTTGTTTTTATTTTTGGACGGCATCCCATAGCATCCACTGGGAAGGCTTCTATTGGAGAGACAGACCAGCAAGGCCGGGCTTTGTGACTGCATTGTGGAGAGCTGAACCCAGTGCCCTGCGAGTTCAGCCAGCCAGTACTGGGAAAGGAGGGGTGTAGTACTTCTACTCCTACAGCCTGGGAGCACTTCCTCAACAGGAAAGGGCTCTTAGCAACTCTCTTAAGCCCCTGCTAGGTGCAGTTCAGTAGTGGTAGGGAGAATAGCCCAGAGGAGGATATTCCAAGACCCTTGGGGGCCATTGTTTAGGATGAGGAGGAAATGCTTAGCCCCCCTCTCCTGGGGGCTTGGCAGGCAATGTGCTCACCAGAGACACTTTTGATCAATCCCCCTGAGCCCAGAGCAGCTGAAACTGCCCACTCACAAAAGGCAGCAGGCTATATCCAATCTGAACCTGCATCAGGCCATTTTAGGGGGAACTGGAGTTGGAGGTAATGACAGAGACTGAAAAGTTTGGCTTTGAAGCAGAGATTAATTTCCCCTCAGTGAGGACCTGATGGCAAAATCTCTAAGGGGCCCACTAGCCTTAGCTATGCTAGCCTGCCTCTACCCTGAAGACTCTCTTCTGAAGACACTGGATAAAGACCAGGCAACCTTAGGGGGGAGGTAGAGTAGCAGACAGGTGGAGATGGTCCTCAGAGAGCCTCAGAATGGCCAGCTACAAAAGGACACTGAGAGCCAAACTTGGACAGATCCTGACATTGGCTGACACAAAAATACCTCCCAAGAGGCTTGAAATCAGCATACAAAACAGTGAGCCTCAAACATAAGCTGCCCAGATGAACTTCACTTGGCTGGCTTTAAAAAATATTTTGTTTTGCTTTGCTTTGCTTGTTTTTTTTCTTTTTCTTTTTTCAATATTTTCTTTTTTTTTCTGGTTTATTACTTTGATATTATTATTATAATTGTTAAGATTTTGCTTTTTTCTTTCTTGTTTATTACAGATCTCTTATTGGCCTCCTTCCTTTACCTACTGTACCTTTCTCCCTCCATCCTTTCCTTTTCCATTCTTTCTTTTGCTTTACCTTTCTCTTCTTGTTACATTTGCATAACTTTTTTCTTTCTTTGTCTTTTTTTTTTAGCATTTTCTTTTCCTACTCTACTCTTATTTTTTGCTCTCCCTTCTTTCCTTTCAGAATCTTTTTTCTGCCCTTTTTATCTTCCAGTATCCTCTTTATTTTTTATTTTACTATTAGCAATATTATCCCTTTTCCCCTGTCTTTTTGCCCTAGTCTTTGTGTTCTCTCTTCTCTTTCCAAATTCTCTTTTCTGTTGTTTTCATTGCTGTTGTGAGGATATTTTGTATGTTCCTGTTTGTTTCCTGTCTTTTTGGTTTTATTTTGTTTTGCCCCATTAGCACCTGAACAAAGAGCTCACATGATGTAGTAGTGGCTGAGACTCACAGTTATCCAGCCTGAGGGAAGAGTCCTCCATGAATGGGACAACAATAATCAAGACTCAATAACCCACAAAAGGGTCACACCTGGAGCATACAGCTGAACAGTATGAGGAATGTGTAGCACTGGGTCCCACAGAACATATGCTACCAAAACCCACCACACAAAAACTTGGAGTCATAGCAAGTATATTTAATACATAGATGAAACACAAAGAGATGACTAAATGGAGAGAAAAAGGAACAACCCCCAAATTAAAGAAAAAGAAGAATTTTCAGAAAAAGACCTCCATAAGATGGAGGTAAGCAAGTTATCAGACATGGAGTTCAGAGTAATGGTTATAAAGATGCTCAAAGAAATTATTGAGAACTATAAGAAATTTACTGGGAACTATTAGGAACTTAGTGTAAACTACAAGGAATTTAGTGGAACTTACATCAGCATGAAAAAAGATATAGAAATTATGAATAAGAACCAAGCAGAAATGAAGAATACTATATCTGATGTTAAGAATATGCTGAAAAAAATAAAAAGTAGGTGTGAAGAAACAGAGGATCAAATAAGAGAATTAGAAGATAAGGTAGAAAAAAACCCCACTCAATCAGAACAGAAAAAGAAAAATTACTTAAAAAAATCTGAGGGCGGTTTTAGGGAACTTTGGGATAACATGAAATGGAACAACATCTGCATCATATAGGTACCAGAGGAAGAAGGAAGTGAGCAAGAGATAGAGAACCTGTTGAAAAAAATAATGACAGGAAATTTCCCTAAGCTAGTGAAGGAAAAAGCCATACAAGTTCAGGAAGCAAAGAGAGTACCAAACAAGACAAACCCAAAGAGACCTACTCAGATAAACATTATAATTAAAATGGCAAACATTAAAGACAAAGAGAGACTGTTAAGGGTCATAGAGAGAGAGACAAGTCAGTGATCTACAAGGGAGCTCCCATAAGGCTGTCAGATGATTTCTCAACAGAAACCCTACAGGCCAGAAGGGAATGGCATGAAGATTCAAGATAATTAAAAGCAAAGATCTTAAACTAAGACTTTTCTATCCAGCAAGGCTATCATTAAAAATAGATGGTGAAATAAAGAATTTTCCAGTCAACAAAAGGCTAAATGAATTTGTTACCACCAAACAAGCATTTCAAAAAATGTTTAAGGGACTATGTAATAATAAGAAGTAGAGAGAGAGAAAAACAAAGAATAAAAATGGCAATAAATAAGTTTCTATCAATAATAACCTCAAATTTAAATGGGTTAAATGCTCCAATCAAAAAAATAGGGTAGCTGAATGGATAAGAAAATATGACCCTTATATATACTGTCTATAGTAGAACCACCTCAGAACAAAACACTCATAGAGCATAAAGAGAAGGGAAGGAAAAAATTTTCCATGCAAATAGAAATGAAAAAGAAAAGCAAGGGAAGCAATATCTGACAAAACTGACTTCAATACAAAGGCCATAACAAGAAACAAAGAAGGCCTCTACATAATACTACAGGGATTGATATAACAAAAAGATATAACTCTTAAAAACATATATGCACCCAATATAGGAGCACCTAAATATGTAAAAAAGCTCTTGGAGGACTTTATGGGGGAAAGCAACAGCAATAAAGTCATAGTAGGTGACTTTAACACCCACTGACTTTGTTGGATAGCTCTTTCAGACAAAAAACAATAAGGAAACAGAGACCTTCAATAGCACACTGGATCAGATGGATTTAATTGACATTTACAGAACATATCCATTATTTTCAAGTGCACACTGGACAATCTCAAAGATAGACCACATGTTAGGACACAAAACAGTTCTATAAAAGTTCAAGAGGATTGAAATCATATCAAGCATCTTCTGGGATCACAATGGCATGAAGCTAGAAATCAACTACAATAAAAACACTCAAAAAAATTCAAACACATGGAAGATAGAAAGCATATTACTAAACAATGAATGGCTTACCAATGATATCAAGGAAAAGGTTAAAAACTTCCTGGGAAAAAATGATGCACACACCCAAAATCTATGAGACACAGCAAAAGCAATCCTGATAGGGAAGTTCATAGCACTACAAGTCTACCCGGCCCTCGCAAAAAGAAACCCCAAGAAAACATGTTAATTAACTATCTTACCCCATGACTTAAAGAATTAGAAAGAGAGCAACAAGAAATGCCCAGAGTAAGTAGAAGGAAGGAAATAATAAAAATCAGAGTGGTAGTAAATGACATAGAGACTATAAAAATAATACAAAAAAATCAATGGAACTAAGAGTTGATTCTTTAAAAAGATAAACAAGATTGATGAACCTTTAGCCAGACTCATAAAGAAATAAAGAGGGAGGACCAAATAAATAAAATCAGAAATGAAAGAGGTGCAACAATAAAGAATTACTTAAAAAAATAATAGTAATTAGGGAATTTTTTTATAAGACCAATTTTTAAAGGCTTTTGAGTATTCTGCCAAATTGCCAATTAGAAAGGTTTTATCAGTTTATTTCCACCAGTCATATCTGAAAATGTGGGTTTTTTCCAAAAGTCTACCAATGCTAATTATTATAATTTTTAAATGATTATCATTCTAATAGGAAAATCATTTCAGGTTTCATTTCTTTACTAATAAAGTTAAGAAATCTGTGGGGAAAAATAAATGAAAGAGGTGAAGTAATAAATGACACCACAGAAATACAAAGAATTATAAGAAAATACTATGAACAACTATATGCCAACAAGCTAAACAATGTGGACAAAATGGACAAATTCCAAGAAAAATATACTCTTCTAAAACTGAATCAGAATGAACTAGAAAATCTGAATAGGCCAATAACAACTGACGAAATTGAAGCAGTAATAAAAAAATTACTGGCAAACAGAAGCCCTGGTCCAGATGGCTTCACAGGGGAGTTTTTATCAAACATTCAAAGAACTAACACCTATCTTCTTCAAACAAAAAAAAAATCCAAGATGAAGGAACACTTCCAAGCAGAATACAGGGAAACAGAGAATTTAAAAATGACACACTAGACCAGATTAATTTATATTTTCAGATAAATTGATGACAAAGCAGCAGAATATACTTTCTCTTCAAATGCGCATGGATTATTTTATAGAATGGAACACATATTAGGATACAAAACAAGTCTCAATTAATTTAAGATTGAAATCATATCAAGTACCTGATCTAACCACAATGGTATAAAACTAGAAATCAATTACAAGCAAAAAAACCTGAAAAATATAAACACATGGAGGCTAAATAAAATGTTATTAAACAATGAATGGGTTAACAATGAGATCAAGGAAGAAAAAATACTTCGAGACAAATGAAAATGAGAACATAGCAATCCGAAATAACACAGCAGGAGCAGTCCTAAAATGGAAATTCATAGCAACACAGGCCTTTTCTTGCTCAAGAAGCAAGAAAAATCTCAAAGAAACAATATAACCTAAAGAAACAAACAAACAAAAAACAGAATAACAAAGCCCAAAGTGAGTAGAAGAAAGGAAATAATAAAGATCAGAGCAGAAATAAACAAAATAAAGTCTTAAAAAACAACCATAAAATAGGTTAACAAAACCAAGAGCTGGTTCTTTGAAATGATAAATAAGATTGATAAGCCTTTAATCAGACTCATAAAGAAGAAGAGAGGACCCAAATAAACAAATTTAGAAATGAAAGAAGAGAAGTAGCAAAACAACTAGCACCAGAGAAATACAAAGGATTATAAGAAAATATTACAAACAAGTGTTGTAATAGTTGTTGATTCTAGTCAACCCTACTGAATATGAAGTGGTATCTCATTGTGGTTTTGATTTACATTTCTCTCATGACTAGTAACGTGGAGCATCTTTTTATGTGCTTATTGTCTATTTGTATATTTTCCTTGGAGAAATGTCATACTGTTTTCCATAGGGGCTGCATCAATCTGAATTTACACCAACAGTGCACAAGGGTTCCTTTTTCTCCACATCCTCACCAACATTATTGCTTGTTGATTTATTGATTCTCACAGGTGTGAGGTGATATCTCATTATGATTTTAGTTTATACTCCTCTGATAATTAGTGACATTGGGCCCTTTTATATATCTATTGGCCATCTGTATGTCCTCTTTGGAGAAGTGTCTACTCAGGTCCTTTGCCCTTTTTAAAACTGGATTCATTTTTTTTTCATGTTGAGTTTTATGAGATCTTTATAAATTTTGGATATTAATCTATTACCAGATATATTAGCAAATATATCTTCCCATTCAATGAATTGCATTTTTATCTTGTTGATGCTTTCCTTTGCTGTGCAAAATTTTTTTTAGTTAGGTGTAGTTTTATTTGTTTATTATTTCTTTTATCTCCCTTGCTCGAGGAGAAACATCAGAAAAAATATTGCTACAAGAAATGTCCGAGATTTTACTGCCTATGTTTTCTTCTAGGATTGTTATGGTTTTGAGTCTTACATTTTATTTCTTGTGGTGTAAGGTGTGTAGTTTCATTTTTTTGGTATGTATCTGTCCAATTTTCCCAACATTATTGATTAAATAGACTGTCTTTACGCCATTGTATAATCTTGCTTTCTTGTCAAATATTAATTGACCATAAAGGTGTGGGTTTATTTCAGGTATCTCTGTTTTGCTCCATTGATCTTTATGTCTGTTTTTATGCCTGTACCATGCTGTTTTATTTATTATGGCCTTGTAGTATATTAGGTAGTGAGATACCTCTGACTTTGTTCTTCTTTCTCAAGATTGCTGAGGCTATTTGGGGTCTTTAATGGTTCTATATAAAATTTTTAAATATTTGTTTTTATTCTTTGAAATATGCCATTGGTACCTTGGTAAAAAAATTGTGTTGAATCTATAGATTACTTTGGGGAGTATGGATATTTTAATGATGTTAATTCTTCTTATCCATGAACATGGTATATGCTTCTACCTATTTGTTATTCTTTAATTTTTTTCTTTAGTGTCTTACAATTTTCTGAGTACAGGTCTTTTATATCCCTGGTTAAATGTATTTCTAGGTATTTTATTATTATACCAGAGGCTCAGGGCACGAAATTCGTGCACTCAGGGGGATCTCTCAGCCAGGCCTGCACCCTCTTACAGTCCAAGAGCCCTCAGGGGATGTCCGACTGCCGGCTTAGGCCCTCTCCCCACAGGAAGCAGGCCTAAGCTGGCAGTCGGACATCTTTAGCTCCTGCCACTGCTGTTGCGCTCGCCAGCCGTGACCTCACCGATGCATGTTTGGGGCTGGGGAGGGATGTGGGAGGTTGGCCAGCCAGGGAGGAACCATAGGAGGGCTCCAGGGTGTGTCCAGCCATCTTACTCAGTCCTGATCAGCCGGAACCCAGCAGCGATTGGTTGAATGGCCAACTGGAGGACTGGACACTTAGCATATTAGGCTTTTATTATGTAGGGCTTTTTGTGATGAAATTGAAAAAGGAATTGTTTTCTTCATTTCTCTTTCTGATAGTTTATTATTGGTGTTTGAAAATGCACCTGAATTCTGGATATTTATTTTGCATTCTGCTACTTTACTAAATTCATTTATCAGTTCTAGCAGTATTTTGATGGAATCTTTAGGGTTCCCTCCTGTTTCTTAACCACCATACTGTGGGTGTGGTTCCTGCCTATCCACATCTCCACCTCTCCTACCAGTCTTGATGTGGCTTCAGCTTTATATCTTTAGTTTAGATATGATCATGGGAGGAGGTGATATCAGAGTTTACCTACTTTGCAATCTTTAGAAATCCATTATTTGTTCTAAGTTAACACATGGTTTTTCTTCATGATTACTATGATCTAAATAACATTTTAGACTAAGTGAGAAAGTTTGTTTACTTTCAACCCCTACAAGATGTCCTAAAAATACAAGGTGTTGATTGCAATAAGAACCAGTCTAGAGACAGAAATAAATCATGGTGGATCTATTTCTACAGATGTAAAAGAACTCAAATAATATTTTCTACTGAATCAGCATTTTGATTTTTTACCTTTAATGAACAGCTCCTTAAAGGACATCTTCAACTCTAAAGTCATTACAACCATATTTTCTATGCAATGAGATAACTCTTTGGAAAGAGCAATGTTTTCTCAAGGGAAAGTTTCATCAGTGTTTGCAGTTTTTTTCCCTGCTTGACTGCATATGACCAAACATCAATTGGGCTGGAAAATAATGTGAAAATGAGAATATAAGCATATATATATATGTAATGAACAAGTATCCAAAGTTTTTAGTTAATTGTTGGTCCATGGAGCTCTGCTTTGGAATGTGTGCTTGTGTGTGTGTGTGTGTGTGTGTGTGTGTATGTGGGTTGGTAGTGGTAGTGGTGTTGGTAGTGGTGGTTTGTGTGTATGTGGTGCATTTTGGCCTAAGTGTGGCATGGTGTAGGTTGGGGAGAGGTGGTGAGCAGAAGGGAGGTCCCTTGAGGGATCATGTACATCTATATAAAATTCAAATATACTAAATTTGAATTTAGTATATTTAGTAAAGCACAGATTATCCATCTAGCTCCAGAGGTAGAAGTCTGTCTTTAGGCATGGAAAATGACAGATAATTGTACAGGCTTTTGATAGCATGTCTGCTATCTACTAATTCAAACTAATGGTATGAAGAAGAAAGCCAAGAATCTGAATGAAGTTGGAAGAGAAGCCTAACAATTTGCCTCCACCTTCTGTCTTGGAATTTATTCTGCTATATTTCGCTGTAGGAGCATTAAAAAGTGGTCAAGCAGAGAACAGCTCAGGTACTTAGGAGTAGCTGCAGTTTTATCTTTCAGTTCATGTAGAGTGACTTTCTCTGCAAATGGAAAGACATAGTACAACTCCAAAGAATAACTGAATAATAATGATCCCTTACATTTGTAGAGTGCTTCAGAAGTTAAAAAATATCTTATTTATTTCTTAGAGCAATGGTGCAGGGAAGGCAAGATAGGAACACCGTCCCCCCCCCCCCCTTTTTTTTATAGGCAAGAACTTACAAGGCCATGCAAAGCTAACTGTCATAGCTAACAACAATCCATGTCTCCGAGTCTTTGTCTGTATATTCCATTTTTAAATTAAAATGCAGTGCTATATTTATGTTTATGGGGTTGGTTTTTTAAAAAGTTGCATTTAAAACAATGTCTGAACAATTTATTTAGAATGATTTATCAAAAGGAATTTTTTCTTTTTTTCATCTCTCCACCCATAGATATAGAGAACAAACTGTAAAAGATAAATAGATTTTTATCTATATCTGTGGGTCTGTTTCTGTTTTATTTATTCATTTGTTTTTTAAATATATCTTTATTGATTTCAGAGAGGAAGGGAGAGGGATAGAGAGCTAGAAACATCAATGATGAGTGAGAATCATTGGTTGGCTGCCTCCTGCATGCCCCCTGCTAGGGATCAAGCCCACAACCCAGGCATGTGCCTTTGACCGGAACCGAACTGGAGACCCTTCAGTCCACAAGCGACGCTATATCCACTGAGCCAAACAGGCTAGGGGTTTATTCATTTGTTTTTTTGTTTAGATTCCACATATAAGTGAAATCATATGGTATTTGTCTTTTTCTGGCTGACTTCTTATTTCATGTAGCATAATACCCTCTAGGTCCATCCATGTTATTATTACAAATGTCAAAATATTATTATTTTTTATTGCTAAATAATATTCTATTATCTATCTATCTATCTATCTATCTATCTATCTATCTATCTATCATCTATCAATCTATATCTTCTTGATATATATACACACATCTTTATCCATTCATCTATTGATGAACATCTACGTTGCTTCCATACCTTAGCTATCCTATATAATAAAAGCATAATATGCAAAGTGTCTGATTGTCCAGTTGGCCGTTCAGCCAATCAAAGCGTAACATGCTAATGATATGCTAAGGCCACTCAACCACTCGCTATGATGTGTACTGACCACCAGGGGGTGGGCAGTTGACCAGTTGCTATGATGTGCACTGAACACCAGGGGGCAGATCTCTGACCAGTAGGTTAGCTTGCTGCTGGGTCCAGCTGATCAGGACTGAGCAAGATGGGGCAGACATGCCCTGGAGCCCTCCCGTGGTCCCTCCCTGGCTGGCCAACCTTCTGTGTCCCTCCCCAGCCCCGATTGTACACCAGTGGGGTCCCTCGGGCCTGGCCTGTGCCCTCTTGCAAGCTGGGACCCCTTGGGGGATGTTGGAGAGCCAATTTCAGCCTGATGGTAGAACGACCGCTCACTATGATGCACACTGACCACCAGGGGGTAGATGCTCAAAGCAGGAGCTGCCCCCTGGTGGTCAGTGCACTCCCAAAAAGGGGGGGGGGCGCTCAGCCAGAAGCCAGGCTCATGGCTGATGAGTGCAGCGGTGGTGGCAGGAGCCTCTCCCATCTCAGCGGCAGTGCTAAGGAGCCGTCAGTTGGACATCCCCCAAGGGCGCCCAGACTAGGAGAGGGCATAGGCCACGTTGAGGGACCCCCTTTACCCCCAAGTGCATGAATTTTGTGCACCGGGCCTCTAGTTACTAATAATGCTGCAAAGAACAGAGGGAAGCATTTATCTTTTCAAATTGGTGTTTTTGCTTTCTTCAGATAAATACCCAGAAGTGGAGTTGCAGGATTGTATGGCAGCTCTATTTTTAACTTTTGGGGAACTGCCATACTGCCTTCCATAGTGGCTGCACTAACTTACAATTCCACCAATAGTGTACAAAGAGTTACCTTTTCTCCAAATCCTCACCAGCACTTTTTACTTGTTAATTTATTGATTATAGCCATTCTGACTGGTGTGTGATGCTATTTTATTGTGGTTTTAATTTAAATTTCCCTGATTATTAGTGATGTTGAGCATCTTTTCATGTATCTGCTTGCTGAGAACCAATTCCAGCATGTAATAATTACAAGAGTTTTACCAAAAGGTTGGTGAAGCTTGGGTTTACCAAAAGGTTTGCTCAACAAGGGTTGATCACATGTAGTTTACCTGTTGGAAACGGCTACAAAGCTTCTCCCCCAAACCTGAATAGGATGATTGTTAACTGCCAGACAGCTCAGGGCATTTTATTGCCTCCTGTTGGCCAAATACCTGAACAGCTGTAGGCTATTCCCCAAACTGACAATGTTTCTGTATACCCTTTGATACCATACCCTTTGAAGTGTTATTTCCACCTTGCCTTGGGACAAATTGTACTAATAAAAGCAGGTTCCTTGGTCAAGGTGAGAGTCTTCTAGCTCCTTCAGCTGGAAGCTCCTCTGACCCCCAATGCCTATAAAAAAATACCTTTTGTCCACGGGCTCCTTCTTAATCGTCTATGTGCAGCCCCTTTCTCCAGAATGCTGAACTCTTTGTAAGGCTGGGAAAAAGAACCCAGCAATTGACATCCGAACGAGGGGCTCCAACAATTGGTGCCTGAACGTGGGACCTAATGAAAGATGAGACAGAGGGCCAGAGACCAGGACACAGGCTTTATTAGAGGAGAAGACCCTGCCGGGCTATCTTCCAGATGGAAAAGAGCACATGTGCTGGGGTGAAGGCGCCTTTTGAGGGGAGGAAAGGGAAGGGATGGGGCTTAGGGTACTCGGCACACGCTGATTGGTGGTTTCATATAAGACACATAATTAGGGACTTTAGAAATCGAGGGTTAGGGTATTTGGCAGGTGCTGATTGGTGGTTCAATGTACAGTCCATATAAGGTGCCTGGTTAGGTGTTCAGGAATGTTGGGGCTGCAGGTGGAGTTTACGTCGTTCTCTGTCCATTAGTTGGGGGAAGGGAGGATCTATCACCTAACCCTGGAAGTAACAACATCAATGGCAAGTTTCTGGAGAAAGAAGTATTTGCCTGAGCGGATGGAAAGTTCACTGTGCGTAAGAGCTCATGTCAGCTTCAGAACCCTGCGCATCTGCAAGTGCGTGAGTGATACTTTGTGTTTAAGTCAGATTATTATGAGGGAAACTTTGGTCAATAGGCAAAATTATAAAGAAATTGGAATATCAAAAGGTACTTTTTAAAATCAGGCTGAAAAAAGAGTACCGTGGTCATCTTTAATATGGTTTCTTGTTCAAATCATGAAAAACCTAATTTGTTTTGAGGATCAAAAATCTGTAATTTCTAAAAAGCCACCAGATCCTCTACCCCTGGAGAGAAGAGACTGGGCCAGACTGGGCCGCTAGAGAGATTAAGGCTGCCAGCTCTCTCCCCAGGAGATTACTCAATGTTTTGTTTAAAAATTATAGAAGAACTCACTGGGAAATGCAAATTTTGGCCAAGATAACCTTGGGTGCTAGTAATTACTTCGGAAAGCAAAAAAGGAAAAAACTTAGGATCTGTCTTTATCTATTGAGCATGAAAAGATACTCATCCAGATCTGTTACTAAAACTTCCCCAGAGCAAGCAGGATGTGGGGGAAGGGAGACATGTGGCCATTCTCCAATATGGAAGCCCACTCTCCCAGTATACTAATTTAAAGTCTCCTTTCTCGCCATGAAAAAGTCTTCTCGCCTTAAAAATTTAGAAATGTGTCTGGGATTTCTGTGCACATGTAAAAGGGAAAGCTAGCTTAAAGACAAAATGTTCGCACGGTCCGATTTGGGATTTTAATAGTCTTGAACTAAGCTTAACTCTCTTTACGGATGGTGTAAAAAAACCCAAGACTGGTCTTTTCCTAAGAAAAATGGCGGATTTGACCCAGGAGAAGACACAGGCTAGGTTCTGGCAGCAGGATTGACATTTCCATAATAAAGAGTAGTTTTAAAAATGCTAATGAACCTCGGTCAAAGTTAACTTTTAAGGCCTTCAAGAAAATCAGAAAATTGCTAAAACTTGCCAAAGAAAATGCTTTAAAAATAATTAAAATTGACTTTAAAATCTCAAAAATTGCTGAAAAATATATTATAAAAATCTAAATAGCCCAGGTGAAGACTGACTATGCCCTTTGTTAATGGAGGAAGGGGTAGTCACCCTTCCCCCGCAGAACAGGTAGGCCAGCTTCCCGCCAGTAGTTTTCCGGAGGCGGCAAACTCTTAAAGAAAAAAAGAGTGGCTCCTTTGAAATCAGTTTCCTGCCAGCAGCCATCTTAAGGAATGTGGTAATTTACATTTGAAAAGACCAAACCTATTTTGCCATCCAGAAAGGCGGCTTAAAATTTTTAAAGTTTGCTTAATTATATAAATAATAAAATTAGATGTTTAGATATTCAAAAAAGGAAAAAATGCTAAAATATTAATCTAAATTTGCCTCATAAAAAACCTAGAGGACAGAATTGAAGCTATTGATTGAGTATGTCTTGTGTTTTAGAAATTTATTCTTAAGAATATAAAAGTGTTATTAATCTAGGAACTGCTAAATATTTGACTTGTCAGCTCTAAAAGTTCAAGGTTCAAATTGAATTGGGAGAAATTATATAGTTGTGGTAATTAAAAGCCTAAAATATAAAAATTGTTGAAAAATGTGTTTTCTTCTGAAAATAATTAGGAATTCAAAATATGTTACTCATTGATCTAATTAAATAATAAGGATTAATTCTGTGATTCCCAACTGAAATTTTTTTATATAAAGACCAGTTTATATTTGATATTTTAAGATAATTATAAAAAGTATTGTAATCTTTAAATCATATATAAATATATATTTGATGTTTTTTTTTTTTTTCCAAGTTAAAATTTCAAGGCTCTAGCAGAGGAATAATAATTTGAGACATTTTCACGGGCCCTGAAATGTTTTCAAGAAGTTATTCTCTCTTCTTAAAGGAAATATTTTGACATTTAACCAATCTAATATACTTGAAATCACATGGAAAGCTTTATCAAATAAAAATTAATAACTATATTTTAATTTTAAATATTATGAAGGTTTTGGCCTCTAAAGAGGGCAAAATATTTCTTAAAATCCAACGGTGGAATTTTAAAATGACAAAAAGCCCATAGCTGCCTGCATTCTTAATTAAGCTAGAGGTGGGGCAACATTTGTGTCTTGTGAATCAGAGGTAAACATTTACTAAACTTTCTTTGCTTTTTTAATTAAAGATACCTACTTAAATTATAAACAATTAAATTCTAATAAAGACCAGAAACAGCTAGTGAGATTTCTGTTTGTCTGTAGGAATTTTGGTTTGCTCTTCCCTTGTATATTGTGAGAATAAACAAACCATCTTTTCTATCAAAGAACAGACTAGGCAGCCGCCATGATGGCCACATGGCTTGCTGCTCCCCCTGGGGGCTGCCATCTTGAAACAGTGTCTTTGTTAGCAATTTAAATAAGTCTTCTAAGAAAGTTACTGAGACCTCCCATGAACCCTCTGTAAATACAAATTAGCCTAAGGGGATACTTAAAATATAAAATTCTAAGGTTAATAAAAAGGAGAAATTTTAAAATTTTGAAATCTCTTTTACTAATATTTACTGTGTAAACTAAGATTGTTATTAAAATATTAAATCTGATCCATACTAGTAGTCACCATGACCTTAAGGGAAATTGTTTCATGTGATATGGCCTGGCAATACTTGCTGGGATTAAACAGCAGCCCAAAAGGTTGCTCGGTAATAAAGAAAGACAAAGATTCTTAAGTGGAACTCTCTGTAGCCTGAAAATTAATCTAGAAGGAAATAGAGAGGTTTTCTTCAAACATCTAAAGAACTGTAATTAAAAGTCAATATATTTTGCCTCTTAAACTGAAGTAAGTAATTTGTGTTTTGTATCTCTGACAAAGCTAATGTTAAAGTTACTTAAAGACTAATTGCAGGGACTTAATTAATGTCATTTACTGTCTATAACCTAGGACAAGTGAAGTTAAAAAATAAATCTTATTTCAGATTAATTTAAATTGGCTAATTGAAATAAGTGAATATTCAAGAAAACTTAATTGTACTGGACAAGAACTTGTTCCTGAAGTATTAACTAAAATTGTTATTGATAGTTCATCTTATAGTAAAATCTCTTAACATGCAATGAATCCAAAGCAGTCATTTCTGTGCAAAAAATTAAAATTAAAAGTTATCAAGACTGCATTATAAAATTTCAAAAGCCTCCTTATAATTAAAGCAAAAAAGGGGGGGATAGTGGAAAAACATGATATGTGGAGAAATATCCTGGAAGTAAATTAAATCAAGAAATTTTTTACTTTGAAAATTAAATTTCCACTTGTTATGCTAATAGCAAGATACCCATGAAAAATTACATAGTGTGAAAATAAGCCAAAGGAAAATTGTTTGGGCAAAAAATAAAAAAGGATCCCAAGTCAAATTTATAGAAAAGATTCCTTTATTAACCTTTGGTCGAGAATATGTTTGTATATTTCCAGAAAAGCCCATGTGGATTCCTCAACAATGGATCCCAGAGAGGAACTGACAGGACTGCTCCAGCCACAGAAATAGCAGTGGCCCCAAGAAGAGAGGAGAAACAGTCCAGAAATAAAGATGGTGAAGACGCCTTGCCATGCTAGCAGTCAGCAGCTGTGCATCGCTGCAGGTTGCCCAGGACCAAACCAGAGAAGGTTGGACCTGCATTGCCACCATTTGTCCCCCATCCAGAACTGAAATATCATTGCTGACATGTAGACACAAAGAACTGTTGGACATTGAAATTGGGACTCAAAGAACTGTTGGCCCAGAAAGAAAATGACTGCAGGCTGATTCCTTTAATGCCTGACAGCAATTTAAAGGTACTTGATAGAACTCTCTCCTTTCCACTGAATTTAAAAATCTTAAAACATACATTCTTGTTTAATTTAAAAAATCAAAAAGGGTGAGATGCCGAGAACCAATTTCAGCATGTAATAATTACAAGAGTTTTACCAAAAGGTTGGTGAAGCTTGGGGAGGTAAAATTGTAGTTTAACTGTTGGAAACGGCTACAAAACATCTCCCCCAAACCTGAATAGGATGATTGTTAACTGCCAGACAGCTTAGGACATTTTATTGCCTCCTGTTGGCCAAATACCTGAACAGCTGTAGGCTATTCCCCAAACTGACAATGTTTCTGTATACCCTTTGATACCGTACCCTTTGAAGTGTTATTTCCACCTTGCCTTGGGACAAATTGTACTAATAAAAGCAGGTTCCTTGGTCAAGGTGAGAGTCTTCTAGCTCCTTCAGCTGGAAGCTCCTCTGACCCCCAATGCCTATAAAAAAATACCTTTTGTCCACGGACTCCTTCTTAATCGTCTACGCGCAGCCCTTTCTCCCGAATGCTGAACTCTTTGTAAGGCTGGGAAAAAGAACCCCAGCAATTGACGTCTGAACGAGGGGCTCCAACAATTGATGCCTGAACGAGGGACTCCAAAATCTTTTGGCCACCTTATATTATCTTTAGAGAAATGTCCATTCAGATCCTCTGTCCCTTTTATTGATTGGAATTTTTTGGTATTAAGTAGTATGAGTTCTATATATAATTTATTTATTTTAATCCTCACCCAAGGATATTTTTCCATTGATTTTTAGAGAGAGTGGAAGAGGAAAGGAAAGACAGAGACAAATATTGATGCAAGAGAAACACATCAATTGATTACCTCTTGTATGCACCCTGACCAGGGTCTGGGCTGGGAGGATCTTGCAACCGAGGTATGTGCCCTTGACAGGAATCGAACCTGGGACCCTTCAGTCCACAGGCCGACGCTCTATCTACTAAGCTAAACCAGCTAGGGCCTTAGATATTTTTTATATTAACTACCTATTGGATGTATCATTTGCAAATATTTTCTCCCATTCAGTAGGTTGTTTTCATTTTGTTGATTATTTTTTTTTGTTATGCAAAATTTTTTTAGTTTGATATTGTCTTTTTTTTTTTTTTTTTTTTTTTTTGCCCTTGTCTGAGGAGGCATATTAAAAAATATTGTTAAAAGCAATGTCAAAGTGTTTATGTTTGGTGTAAGAAAGTGGCTCAATTTCCTTTTTTTTTTCATACATATGTCCAGTTTTCCCAATACCACCTACTAAAGGGACTGTCTTTAATCCATTGTATATTCTTGCCTTCTTTGTTATAGATTAATTGACCATGTAAGCTAGAATAAATTTCTGGGCTCTCTATTCTATTTCATTGTTTATATGTCTGTTTTTATGCCAGTATCATACTGTTTTGATTAATGTTGCTTTGTAATAGTTTGATGTCAGGTAGTGTGATACCTTCCAGTTTGTTCTTTCTTATGATATCTCTGGTTAATCAGGATCTTTTGTAGTTTCATATGAATTTTAGAATTAGTTGTTCTAATACTGAGGATATTTCCATTGCTATTTTAATAGAGATTTCATTGTTTTAGGTAGTAAGGACATTTTAACAATATTAATCCTTCTAATCCAAGAGCAAGATATATTCTTCTACTTATTTGTATCTTCTTCAAAAATTTTTAAATCCTCACCTGAGGATATGTTTTTACTGATGAGAGAGAGACAGAGAGAGAGAGAGAGATAGCGAGAGCGAGAGCGATGTGAGAGAGAAACATCCATCGGTTGCCTCCCTTATGCTCCCTAACTGGAATTGAACCCACAACCTAGGTATGTGCCCTGACAGGAACTGGAACCTTTTGGTGTATGGGACAATGTTCCAACCAACTGAGTGACGTGGCCAGGGCTTCTTCAAGTTTTTATAGTTTCCTGAGGACAGGTTTTTCACCTCTTTGGTTGAAGTTATTCCTAGTTAAATTTATTCCTATTTATTTTATAGTTTGTGTTGCAATTTTAAATGGGATTGTTTTTGGGAGAAACCAAGATGACGGCATAGGTAAGCACCTAAACTGCTGCCTCGCACAACAATTTCAAAACTACAACTAAAAGACAGAACGGACACCATCCAGAGCCACAGGAAAGCTAGCTGAGTGGAAATTCTACAACTAGAAGGAAAGAGAAAAGCTCACAGAGAATTGGAGGAACGGCAAAGGGTTGAGGTACGGCAAAGGGTCTTTGTGCGCGCAGAAAGAAAGGGTGGCTGAGAGCCTGGCTGACTTTCTGGCGGGAGGGGGAAGGAAGCCCCAGACTGCACTGAACCCCAGTTCCGACTGCACTGAACCCCAGTTCCGGGAGAAACCCCATGGACCCAGGCTCATATAGGGGGAGTTTGGACTGTCAGGTAGAGAGAAAGGCACTCGGAGACTCGGAGACTCAGGGGAGCCCCGGCGGGCAGGGGTCTGGAGGCGCACGTGTGAGTGTGCACAAAGACTGTGGAGGTTGCCACAGGCTTTCCCTAGTGGAAGGGAGTCGGAAGCTCCTGACTGCACTGAGCCCCAGTTCTGAGTGCACTGAACCCTAGTTTCAGGTGAGACCCTGGGGACCCATGCTCCTGCGGGGGGAATATGGACTGTTGGGTGGAGGCTCGGGAGCCGGGGAAGGCAGAGGTCTGGAGGCGCTCGCGCAAGGACAGGGCTGACGGGAAGCCAAGACTGTCTGCTCTGCCCTGAGACTCCACCCCATCCAAGCTGAGCACAGAGGCTTTTGCAATTTGGCAAGTCTAATCCTATAAGGCTGTCTCCAGCACCGAACTTCTTGCAGTGTAGACACAGCTGATCCTCACAGCCAACTGGCCTGGAGGTCAATTCCTCCCAGTGATACCAACAACAATCAAGACTTAACTACAACAAGGCTGTACACACAGTCAACAAAGGGGTGCACCAAGAGTGCCCAACTCAGGTTAACTGGGCCATATAGGAAGCCTAGCACACAAAGCTACCCTACCAACTCAGGGAAGCAGCGAAAATGCAGCGACAAAGAAATAGATCACAAATGAAAGAAATGGAGGAAAACAAATGACTGGATATAGAATTCAAAACCACGGTTATAAGGCTTTTCAAGAATATCCTAGAAAAGGCTGATAAATATAACGGATACCCTCGAAGATATGAAAAAGGACCAACTAGAAATTAAACATACACGAACTGAAATAAAAAATATTATACAGAGACCCAACAACAGACTAGAGGAACGCAAGAATCAAGTCAAAGAATTGAAATACAAAGAAGCAAAAAACACTCAACCAGAAAAGCAAAAAGAAAAAAGAATCCAAAAGGTTGAAGATAGTGTAAGAAGCCTCTGGGACAACTTCAAGCATACCAACATCAGAATTATGGGGGTGCCAGAAGAAGAGAGAGAGCAAGATACTGAAAACCTATTCGAAGAAATAATGACTGAAAACTTCCCCCACCTGGTGAAAGAAATAGACTTACAAGTCCAGAAAGTGCACAGAACCCCAAACAAAAGGAATCCAAAGAGGACCACACCAAGACACATCATAATTAAAATGCCAAGAGCAAATGACAAAGAGAGAATATTAAAAGCAGCAAGAGAAAAACAATTAATTACCTACAAGGGAGCACCCATATGATTGTCAGCTGATTTCTCAGCAGAAACTATGCAGGCCAGAAGGGAGTGGCAAGAAATATTCAAAGTGATGTATAGCAAGAACCTACAACTGAGATTACTCTACCCAGCAAAGCTATCATTCAGAATTGAAGGGCAGATAAAGAGCTTCACAGATAAGAAAAAGCTAAAGGAATTCATCACCACCAAACCAGTATTATATGAAATGTTGAAAGGTATTCTTTAAGAAGAGGAAGAAGAAAAAAGTAAAGATAAAAATTGTGAACAACAAATACATATCTATCAACAACTGAACCTAAAAATCAAATGAATTAAAAACCTGAGGAACAGAATAAACTGGTGAATATAATAGAATCAGGGGCATAGAAAGGGAGTGGACTGACAATTCTCAGGGCGAAAGAGGTATGGGGGGGTGCAGGAAGAGACTGGACAAAAATCGTATACCTATGGATGAGGACAGTGGGGGTAAGGTAAGGGCAGAAGGTGGGGTGGGAACTGGTTGGAGGGGAGCTATGGGGTGGGGGGAAAGGAGAAACAACTGTAATAATCTGAATAAAGATTTATTAAAAAAATAAAATAAAATGTAAAAAAAATAAAATAAATGGGATTGTTTTCTTATTTCTCCTTCTTACAAGTTGTTATTTGTGTATAGAAATCCAACAGGCTTCTGAATATTGATTCTGAATCCTGCAACTTGGCTGAATTCATTTGTTCATTCTAATAGTTTGTAGTGGAGTCTTTAGGGTTTTCTATACATAGTATCACATCATTGGTGAATAATGAGTTTTACTTTTTCCAAAAGGAAATTTTAAGAAAATAATTACATGATGGTTGTGTCAAATTTTCACTTAATTTTACTCCCATTTACTCCCACATGCTTTATTTATTACCTTACTTTCCTACATATGCTCTGATTAAACAAACCTTGGAAGATACATAAATCACTGTTGCCAGCATAATCAGCCCTTGTTAAGAGCTGGAATCCATCCAGATGCCACAAATGCAGCGTGCCATTCCTACCTCATTATTTATCTGATTTAGGTCCCCAGAAATAATTTTATCATTAGAAGTATGGTGAACATTGTTCAAATGTATTTTCTCTAATTGTTAAAGTGTTCATGCACACACACACACACACACACACACACACACACACACACACATACACACATACACACAAAGACACACATTTCTGAGTAACTTAAGCATATTGAATAGGAGTCTATAACACAGTTTTCCTGGGGCCCAGAGGAACCCAGTTGAAGGACAATATGTAATAAAGTAAAATTCAGTGCCTTATATTTTCTCTCACGGAAAAAAAATAATGTTTTGAGAAAAATAAATTAATTATAATATTTAAATATGATTTTATGTGAATATTTTATAATACATATTGAAAGAGTGTGAATACTTTCCACTGTAATTTTGGTCGAATGAGTATACATAATAATAATTCCCAATGGATTTTTTCTCCCCCCCCCCCCTCACAATTGATTACATTGACATCAGTGTCTCTAGGGCAGATGAAAAGAGAAACCTTTCCAAAATTCTCCACATCATTCCCTTTAGCCAGGTTCAGATTAGCTCACACCATTCTCATGCTTTGAGAAACAGCCAAGACCTTTGGTAAAGCCATTTGGCATTACTGCTGGATGTGGCCATGTCCCAAGCAGCAGGATTCCTGAGAGTCACGTTCGGCCTCTCAAGCCACATTATTCTTTGTGAATGAAACCAGCAAAGTAAGGGGGTTGCTGTTATATCCTCTCTTTCCCAGAATACAGCCTGAACAATTTTGTGCATAGCCAGTTCTAAGGAAATCACCCCGTCCATGGTGAGCAACATCAATGATCCTAGAAATAAATGAGGGCTTCATGAAGGAAAAACACAGCACAATCTCTTACTGACTATTCAGTGTCTGTTTGCCGTGGTCTAGCAAATTTGTTTTTCTCTGTCTCTCCTTCATGCTTGTGCTCATCCTCCTGAAATTCTATTCTTCTCATCTTTTCTCCAAGGTCCAGCTTGTGATACCTCCTCCACAAGGTCCTGGGGACTAACCATTATCTTTACTTGCACATCTGGGATAGGGTTTCCCCCAGAGACCAAAATAGCTTATTCTATGGGGGAACCAAGGGTAAAAGCCAACCTGCTATAGCCATCTATATATATATAAAAGCCTAAGAGACCGAATGACCAAACAACCAAATGACCAGTCAACCAGTCGCTATGACGCGCACTGACCACCAGGGGACAGATGCTCAATGCACAGGATTGGGTTCCCTTGGTCTGGATCAGGCCTGCAGGGATCAGACCAATACTGGCTATCCGACATTCCCCAAGTTGTCCCAGATTGCGAGAAGGTGCAGGCCAGGCTGAGGGACCCCACGAGTACATGAATCCGTGCATTGGGCCTCTAGTTGTTTAATAAAAATGTCTGAGGCCTTATAAGGACACTGACTTGTCTTAATCCAAAATTCCAATTGGAACTGCAACTCCAGTTTATCCTACAGACCCCAAATCCCATATTACTTGGCCTTTGCTCCCAAATACCCATTGGCCATTTAGCTTCTCTTAATGCTCCAGAATGGAAGCCAGCATGAACAGAGGAAGACCAGATAGAAGATGGATTGAGTCTGTGAAAGAAGCCAAAGGCATGAGTCTGTAGGAGCTGAGCAGGGCTGTAAAGGACAGGACAGTGTGGCCAATACTCATTCACAGGGTCACCAGGAGTTGGAGCTGACTCAGTGTCATGTAACACACACACTATGCTCCAGACCTCCTTCTCCCATGCTTCCTCTCACTCCTTCCCTTCAATCTCTCTGGTGCCTTCTGCCACCACTGTTCCAATAGAAACAGATTCCCTTGCTGTCTTCTGACTCTTCATAAAATGCCAACCTTATCCTCATTGCAATCTGGTTTTCCACAGGACATTGCTTCCTCTGTTGATTTTTAAAGAGGGCTCACCTTTCCATATTTTGTATAGTAAAATATCTAAAGAGAAGATGGTATAGTTCACTTTCTGCTCTTGTAGCTATAATGTATTTCTTTAAATTTCTCTTTTCTCTTTACTAATGCATTGGTCATTCACCATCCAACCCCAATGCTGTCCTCAACCAGAACAACTTCAGTGGCCAATGGATGACATAGGCAACCACCTAGCCTCAGACTTCCTTGACTAAGGAAGCTGCATTAAACTTTGCCTTCATTTCAGCCCCCCATAGACATGGGACTAGACAGCACATAGACATTTATTATTAATACTAGAGGCTTGGTGCCCAAAATTCATGCATGGGTGTGGATCCCCAGGCCTGGCTGGTGATCAGGGCCAATCAGGCTCCCTGCTTCCCTGCCTCCCTGCCTCCTCCTTCCCTCACCGCCTGTGCGTCAAAACAGTGGGGTTCCAAGCCTTCTCCCCTCCTCCTTTCCTCACCGCCCACGTCTGCCTCCACCCACCCCTGGTTCCCCATCCCAGCCCAGGGAAGGACCAGGAGGTTGGTCTGCAGGCTCCATTGGCAATCAGGGCCTGCAGGCTAAGGGAAACTCCTGCGTTGAGAGTCTTCCTCCCGGTGGTCAGTGTGCATCATAGCAACCAGTTGTTCCATCATAACGGACACATGTCACTTTGGACACATCATCTTATTTTAAAAACTCTCCTTACTCCCTATTTCCATCACGCTTATCTGGTAATTTCATTAGCAATTCCTCTTTAATTCTGAAGTTTTCAAACATTAATGACCATAACAACTACCTAAGGAGCATGTAAGGATGAAGGTTCTTTTTTTTAAAAAAATATATTTTATTGATTTTTTACAGAGAGGAAGGAAGACGGACAGAGAGCTAGAAACATCGATGAGAGAGAAACATCGATCAGCCACCTCCCGCACACCCGCCACCGGGATGTGCCTGCAACCAAGGTACATGCCCCCAACTGGAATTGAACCCTGGACCCTTCAGTCCACAGGCCAACGCTCTATCCACTGAGCCAAACCAGTTTTGGCAGAATGCAGGTTCTTGAAGCCTTCTCTCATAGATTCTAATTGTCTAGGTGTACTGCTGTGCCTAGAAATCAGCATTTCATAAACATTCTAGATGATTCTGGTGCAACTAATGATTCTCAGGCAATTCTGAGACCCTGCTCCACCTTTTCCTCTTCCTTTTTCTTCTTATCCAAGAATACCATTCAACATTTCATGTAATACTGGTTTTTATCTGTAATTTCAACTATTCTCTCACTACCACAATGTGATGGTTAATTTTGGTTAGGCTACAGTAGCCAGATATTTGGTCAAATACCAGACTAGATGTTTCAGTGGAAGTATTTTTTAGATGAGATTAATATTTAAACAGAAGACTTTGAGCAAGGTGGATTACCCCATAATGTGGCTGAACCTCATTAATTAGTTAAAGATTAAAAAAAAAACAAAAAGACTAAGGTCCCCCAAGGAAGAAGAAATTCTGCCTCCAGACTACTTTCAGACTTGGGCTGCAACATCAGCTCTTCCCTGTGTCTCTAGACTGATAGCGTTTCCTGCAAAATTTGGACTTGTCAAACCACACAGTCATGTGAACTAATTTCTTAAAATAAAACCCTTTCTTGCTCTCTCTCTTTTTCTCAACACACACACACACACACACACACACACACACACACACACGATTGGTTCTGTTTCTCTCGAGAACTCTGATTAATACAACAATATATTTCTGTGCCCTTTTGAACAAACACAAAGTTTAGGATTCTAGGCTGATGTCTCTGAGCTTTTGAAATAACCTTGGGGATTGAGGCTGCCACACCATCACATTTTTCAGTCCTGCAAGGCTCTCAGTACTTCCTAGTCATCCTTCTGTGCATCTATACATTCTGCAGCTCTGAGCTCCCACAATCGCATTTCAAACCTCACCACTGTCCTCACAGTTCCATTCCTAATCATCTCTGCTGTAGATATTGACTGATGACTGGTCTCCTACTTTACAGAGAAAATAGAAGTCAAGTTAAAAGCTTTCTCTATTTCTTACCCACCATAGAGTTTCTCATTGTACATTTATCATTGGGTCTGATTTTTGTGGACAAGGTAGGGCCAAGATGGATGACTTCCACACTTTTACTTCTTCCTCTTCTACTCTATCAATTGCCCACTTTCTATGACTGGCACCATTTCTATTGATCTTTTCATGTTCAGCACACTCACTTCACAATCATGTTAAATAAATTAACAAACAATTATCCTTGATCCATGTTTCTTTCTAGCTACTACCAATTCCACTCTCTTAACTGCCTCTTCTTTTTCAAATCACAATCACATAACAGCACATAAAGGTACTTATTACTCCCACCACCTTGCCCTTGTCATTTATCTTTTACCTGCTAAATTTAGAGAAACATTTTCAGGCCTTATCTGCACTCTTGGTCAATTTCTTCACGAAACTTTATCCATGTTCTCCCAAGACACCAGACTACTTGTTCTTCCCAATTAGTCTTCCTTTTTTATTAGATTAGTTTTTCTCTCCAAGATCCTGAGGCAGGTAAAACTTTTTAGAGGAGGGGTCAGATAATTCAAGTAATTTATTTGGGAAGTGATCCCAGGAAGTGCAAACAATGAAAAAGGTAAAGTAAAATAGGGACAGGAAAACAAGCCAATAAATGGTTGCCTGTCAGGTTGTGTGGTGGGCACCTGTTGTCTCCAGTGACTTCTGTGGAACACACCTCCAACTTTATCTACCGAAGGTGTGAAGTTGGATTATTTTTCTACTTGAATTTGTTAAATTTTCAGCACTGTGGGATGCTGTTGTGCTTCCTGAATGAGTTCCCCTAGCATCAGAGAAAATCTTCAGCAGTGAAGCAGAAAGGTGGGAAGCTGTCAGCTCACTAGCAACTCTCCAGCACAAATGCAAATGAACTCGTATGTGGGCAGGGGCAGGAGAAGAGGTAACAATCTCAGAATCCTTTGCAAGATAGTCTTTCTCTTCCCTTCCTTTAAATGCTGGTTTCCCAGAGTTCTGTCCTTTCTCCATTTCCCTCTTTTTCTACATATACTACCCAGGAGTATTAATCCACTCTTATGCCTTCAATTACCTCTTGATTCTGAAGTATATATTTTTTATCCAGATATGACTCCTGAGTTCTAGGCACACATATCCAATTGGCTGTGGCCACAATCTCTCCTTCCCTAGACTCCAAATTCACTCCTGCTCCATGTTTCTTTCTTGAACAATGGCACAGCCAAAATAGAGAGATGCCATCTTTGCAGCCACACTCTCTGTTAGCATCTTGTCAGTTGCTGAGTTGGCATCAATGCTAGCTCCCTTTTGCTTGATTTCTCTTTTCCTCTCTGATAATCATTAGTTCAAGCTCTTATCAATAATGACCTGATTAAATAGGTCTCTCTCTTCAGTCTTACTTACTCTCCATGTAGATAGGACTTATTTTCTAGCCAGATTGTAATGTACTTAAAAATATTGCCTCAACAAAGAAGCATTGAACAGACTATCAAACTACATTAGGAAGACAGGGGAGGTTGGGCAAGGGGGGCTGTAAGAGACCAACCGAAGGACTTGTACGCTTGCATATAAGCACAACCAATGGATATAAGACACTGGGGCGAGGGGGCAGGGTGGGCAGGTGAAGGCATGTCCTGGGGGGTAGGGGAGGTCGGGGGGAGATCAAGGGGGAAAAAAAAGGAGACATATGTACTACTATTTGTAATACTTAAAACAATAAAAATAAAATAAAATTAAAAAAAAATATTGCCTCAAATTCGTAGCAGCAGAATTTACAATAGCTAAGATTTGGAAACACCCTAAGTGCTCAGCAGCAGATGAGTGGATAAATAATTGTGGTACATCTACACAATGGAATACTACACTGCTATAAAAAAGAAAGAACTCTTATCATTCACAACAGCATGGATGACCTGGAGAGCATTATGCTAAGCGAATAAGCCAGTCAGAGAAAGACAAATATCACATGATCTCACTCACTTGTAGAATATAATGAACAACATAAACTGATGAACAAAAATAGATCCAGAGACATAGAAGCATCGAACAGAACGTCTAACCTCAGAGGGAAGGCAACCCTCTGAGGGTGGGAGAGGGGGTTAAGAGATAAACCAAAGGACTTGTATGCATGCTTATAAGCATAACCAATGGATACAGACAGTAGGGGGGTGAGAGCATGTACTGGGGGTGGGAGCGGCCAGGGAGAGGTCAAAGGGGAAAAAGGAGACATGTAATACTTTAAACAATAAAGAATTTAAATTAAAAAAATTTCCTCAAAAAATTAAAAATGGAACTGGCATTTGACCCAGCAGTTCCACTTTTAGGATTATATACTAACAATCCAGAAACAACAATCAGAAAGAATATATGCACCGCTATGTTCATAGCAGCATTATTTATAATAGACAGGATCTGGAAACAGCCCAAGTGCCCATTAGTAGATGATTGGATAAAAAAGCTGTGGTGCATTTACACAACGGAATACTAGTGGCTGTTAAAAGAAGGCTCTTACCATTTGAGATTGCATGGATGGACTTGGAGATTTTATGCTAAGTGAAATAAGCCAGTCAGAGAAAGGCAACTATCACATGATCTCACTTATATTTGGAATCTAATGAATAAAATAAACTGACGAACAAAATAAACTGACCAACAACATTGGTCCAGAGCCATGGGTGCATGACACAGACTGATAGAGAGAGGGGAGGAGGATGGAGGGGGACAGGAAGAGATTAGCCAAAGAACTTATATTCATATATGCATAGCCCATAGACACAGAGAGAGAGTGGTGAAGGCCTGTGGTGGGGCTGGGGCTGGGGCTGGGTGGTGGAGGGCAAGAAGGGAGAAAATGGGAGGCATCTGTAATACTATCAACAATAAAAAAATAGAGATCCACATTAACTGACATCTTATATATATGGAACATTCTACAATTTAAAAATTATTTTCAATTCCCTTTTCTCTTCACCTTCTCCATACTGCCAGAAATCACAGCCAAGCCCAGAGTTATTTAGCAAAGCCTGTATTAGTGAAGATGTGTTTAGAACCCAGATTCCATTATCATATTATAATCCCAGATGATTTTACCCCAAACATTTACAAAATCCTCAAACAGACTAAAAGTATGATGGTGGCTGTATTAATATTTACAAGATAGTCAATCTCTCGTAAAGGAGATTGTTTGCCTTTGTCTTGATTCCAGAAAAGAATGAATTCAGAGAGTCTAGAGGTTTTGCTAGAAATCTATCTATACTAATAAGAGTGTAATATGCAAATTGACCAAACAACTGAACAGCAGAACTACCATCTGGAAGGTCTTCCAGATGACCACGCTATGACACACACTGGCACCAGGCTAGCCAAGGCGGGTGTGATACAATTGGTTGGGGGGCCCTGCCATTGCCCCACAATCACACTGTCTGTGGGGCTATTGATGTTGGGGCTCTGCAATTGATCGCCCCAAAGAGGGAGGCCCAGGCTACCTGGCCGGCGGCCACAGAGGGATGCACAGGCCACCTGGCTGACGGCTCTGTGGAGGATGGGTGGGGCCTCCCTCTGTGGGGTGATCGATCTGGGGGCCCCGCGATCTATCGCTCCACAGTGGGAGGCCCAGGCCACTGGCCAGTGACATTATGGCAGGTGTGTGGGGCTGGCCAGCAATCGCCCTGCAGAGGGAGGCCCAGGCCAGCCAAGCAATCACACCCCACGCCTGTTGCCTGCAGAGGAAGGCGACTGGTGGTGGAGGAGGTGGGGGGCAGCACCACACAGATGCCAAGTAGCGGCAGTGGCAGGGATGGGGCCAGCTGCCAGCAGCTGGGGGAAGGAAAGCCTTGATAGGCCCTTATCGCTGACCAGGCCTAGGGACCTTGATAGGGGTCCTGGATTGCGAGAGGGCACAGGCCGGGCTGAGGGACACCCTCCCATGCATGAGTTTCATGCACCGAGCCTCTAGTATATATATAAAAGCCTAAGTGACTGTCCAACTGTCTGACGATCTGACCGTCTGACCATCTGACTGGTAGCTATGATGCACAGTGATCACCAGGGAGCATATGCTCAACACACAGGCATGGAAACATGGAACAGACTAATGAATCTCAGAGAGAAGGGGGAAGAGGGAAGGGCGGGAAGAGATTAACCAAAGATCTTATATGCAACTAGAGGCCTGGTGCATGGATTTGTGCACCGGTGCAGTCCCTTGACCTGGCCTGCACCCTCTCGCAATCTGGGACCCCTTGGAGGATGTTGGACTGCTGGTTTCGGCCTGATCCCTGCAGGCCAGGCTGAGGCATCCCACCAGTGCATGAATCCATGCACTGGGCCTCTAGTAAATGATGAACATTTATTCAAGGGTCTTAAGGTTTGCAAACCAGAAACACATATAGGCAATACCCAGAGTATTCCAAAGAAGAAAGAAAAGCTGAACTCTAGTAGTAAAAAAGTACATTCTTGGAGAGAATTAGTCCTGCAATCTTAGCCTCCAGATTGTTCTCCAGAGTTGTCTGGACACGTGAACGTTCTGTCCTTAGTCCTTCAGGGAGTAATCAGAGGGTTATATGGAAGTTTGATTTATATCCAGACACTGATGCAGGACTAGAAAGTTCAAAAGTTTAAGTTCCCAGGCTAGTTACAATAAGAACAGAATCATTTCCTCATGCCTTAGCCTACTTGATTTTAATAATTTAAGACCTTGACTATTGTGATTCTACTTTATTTCTTCACTTTATTCCTTTTGTAGGGGAACAATGAATAGCAAATATTAAGAGATAAGATGCAGTGTCCTGTAAGTAATTTCCCAAGATTAAATAAAATGAGTCACACGGCATTGCCCATTATGGAAAGAGCATGCCTCTGCCCCCACACCACACATTGTCAATATGTGTTTTCTATCTTTTTTAAAAAATGTGCTTTCTATTTTAATAACTAGATTAACATTTATAAAGTAAGCTGGAAAACAGACTACATCCATAAATACAGGTGAACCAAATGAGTTCCTAGGGGCTAGTGAACTACACTTGTAAATAATTCTCATTTAAATTTTATAACTTTGAAAGGTTGAAACCCACAATTATTAAAATGACATTTCCTGTATTTTTATCATTTTGGTAAGAATGTAATCACCATACTAAGGTCTCTAAGGAAAAAGATTAGTAGGAGGATAGATGAATCCTAAAATATTCAGGAAACCTAAGTCCAAAATGCAACTTTATATCTTTAGATTTGGTAGGGAAACACTTTGGAAAATTCAGTTTCATGTAAGCCTCTCACTATATTTATAAAATCCAACTAATATTTAAATAATTATTGAAGACATTGTTAGTGCAGGACATCTATTTTTTTCTTTATTAAAAAATCATGCCAAAGGTTTTTGTTGATCAGCAAGCACAATTTGCACTCAATAAATGGTAATTTTCTTAATGTTGTTATTTTTAATGTACTTAATACATGTTTTCCCATCCTAGCTAGTTTGGCTCTGTGGATAGAGTGTTGGCCTGCAGATTGAAAGGTCCCAGTTTCAATTCTGGTCAAGGACACATGCCTGAGTTTTGGGTGCATCAATGTTTCTCTCCCTTTTGGGTGCATCATTGATGTTTCTATCTCTCTCTCCCTTTCCCTTCCTCTCTGAAATCAATAAAAACATATTAAAAATGTTTTCCCACTGAATTAAAATGTTTTCCTACTGAATTAAAATATCAAAGCACTTCTCTGATTATTTTAGTTCCCTGCTCAGAAGTCTTCCACGGTTCTCTATTGTTTTGAGCTGTACTGCCCACTATAGCAGCCAAAAGCCACATGTGGTTATGAGTGTTTGAAATGTGGCTAGTCTAAACTGAAATGTGCTGTAAATGTCAAATGCATCCTAGATTTTGAAGGCTTTCTATAAGAAAAAGAATGTACCCTAGCTGGTTTGGCTCAGTGGATAGAGCATAGGCCTGCGGATTGAAAGGTCTCAGGTTCAATTTTGGTCAAGGGTACATGCCTGTGTTACGGGCTTGATCCCCAGTAGGGGGCATTCAGGAGTCAGCTGATCAATGATTCTTTCTCATCATTGATGTTTCTCTCTCTCCCTTTCCCTTACTCTCTGAAATCAATAAAAAAAATACATTAAAAAATGAGAAAAATCTTTTTTTTAATAAAAAGAATGTAAAAACAGTTCCCTCCCTGAGAATTTGTTATATTATCAATTAAAATAATATTTTAGGTATATTGAATAAACATTATAATTAATTTTACCTGTTTCTTTTAACTTTTTGTTTTAAATTTGACTACTAGGTAATTTAAAACTGATTCTGTGGCTTGCATTTGTGGCTCACAGTATAATGCTATTGAACCATGCCAGTGTAAAGACCAAACTCTGTTTTTCTGTTTTGTTTTTTTTCTATACTTAACTTGTACACCATCTTCACGTAGTTTGAGGGATTTGAAATAGAACCAAAAGAGCTCCTTTTGTTCAAAGATTCATAGCTTAGTAAAGAAATAATATATACACACAAACACCTATAATACAGATAGAAACTGAATAGTTTTAGGAGTTTCAAGGAGGAAAAAAATGCTTTGGCTAGGAGAACTAGACAGTCTTCATAGAGAAGGGGGGTTTCTTGGTAGCTCCTGAAGTGTGGTTAGTCCTTAAAATGATCATCATCTAAGAGGAGGGAACAGCAAAAGAAATGCAAAGAAGAAAACCTAATAGAAAATAAGGTATGGAAGTTAAGATGAGACCACAGACCCCGAGGTGACACATTGATTGCAGTTTTGTGAGAGGCTGAAATAAGGGGTATAGCTAAGATATGTCTGAATTCTTGGTTCACAGAAATTGGGAGATAATAGATGTGTGTTGTTTAAAATTGCTAAATTTTAATTTGTTACATGGCAGTAGCTAACGAATACATAGCTCTAGAATCACAGAGCAAAGTATAGAAAGATAAATTTGAAAATAAGAGATAATAGCTTAATAACTGGCAAAACTGGTACCTAGAATATATATTTACATGTATCTAGATGTTTATCTCTATCCATCTTTCAATCAATCGATCATGTATCTATATTTGTAAATTCATAAGTAATAAATATCTACAACCCAATAGAAAAATGGGCAAAAGATTAAACAAACTCTTAACAAAAAAGGAAATATATGACAATAAGTATGTGCCAAGAAACTCAATGTCATTACTAATTAGACAAATACAAAGTAAAACCACAAAGGGAACACTATTATATACATACTGTTTCTAATAAATTTAAATTTCTAATAAATTTAAAAGATTTCTAATAAATTTAAAATTAATGGCGAGGCTAAGAAGCAATGAAAACTCTTATCCATTGCAAGTAGGAGTGAATATTGGTCTATTACTGGTAATATTGGAAAAGAGATTGTATTAACTAGAAAAATAGAATGTTTACACATGTAAACAACCCAGCAATTCTACCCTGATGCACACTTCCAAGAAACATTCTTGCACACATACACCAGACAATGCTCAAAATGTTCATGGAAGCATGACTTGTATTAGTCAAAAATTAAAAACCCAAATAACCATAATCAATAGAATGGATAAATCAATTGTAGTATTTTCTTATAATAAAACAATATACATACAACACTCAAAATGAATGTTACTACAACTATCCACTTAAACATACATGGATCTTAGAAATATAATACTGTGCAAAAAAGCAAGCCACAAACTATTGCATACAGTATGACTCTTTGTACATAATATTCAAATCAGGCAAATCTAAACAAATATTGCTTAGGATATTTCAATATACAGTAAAACTAAGCAAAACAGGAAGTAATCATTCACACTAACTAAACAGGAAATGATTAATGCAAAAGTAATGCAGGAAAAGTGCATGTGATCTGGGAAGATCCACAGGGAGTTTCTAATGTACAAACCTAGGTAATATCAGATGGATATAAACATAGTATAATTCTTTTGAATATACAGATTACTTTATACATTTCTCCATTTATTATTTATCCATTTATTCTTGAAGGATGCTCATAACAACTTTTTTGATTAGCATAAAATTATTTTAGGGCAGTGAAAATCTTTCCATATTATTACATTGATCAAGAATAACAATAAATAAAAAGTTAACACTTAGATATTATTTCAAGCTGCAGTCATAAAGCACTTTAATATTCACATTTTGGGAGGGGTTCTAAAATATTGAGAAAATTTGGATTCACACAAAGTAGCAATAGAAATTGTACTACTTTTAAACTACTCATCTTTGCCGAAATCAGTTTGGCTCAGAGGATAGAGCATCAGCCTGTGGACTGAAGAGACCCAGGCTCGATTCTGGTCAAGGGCATGTACCTTGGTTGCAGGCACATCCCCAGCAGGAGGTGTGCAGGAGGCAGCTGATCAATGTTTCTCTCTCATCGATGTTTCTAACTCTCTATCCCTCTTCCTTCCTCTCTGTAAAAAATCAATAAAATATATTTAAAAAAGTAAAAAAATAAACTACTCATCTTCAATCTAGGTATGTTCTTTTTTTAAAATGTAATAAATTTTTATTGTTCAGATTATTACAATTGTTCCTCTTTTTTCCCCCATAGTTCCCCTCCACCTGGTTCCCACCCCACCCTCTGCCCTTACCCCTCACACTGTCCTCATCCATAGGTGTATGATTTTTGTCCAGTCTCTTCCTGCACCCGCCACACCCACCCCTTTCCCCACCAATTGTCAGTCCACTCCCTTTATATGCCCCTGATTTTATTATATTCATCAGTTTATTCTGTTCATCAGATTTTTTTATTCACTTGATTTTTAGGTTCACTTGTTGATAGATATGTATTTTTTGTTCATCATTTTTATCTTTACCTTTTTCTTCTTCTTCCTCTTCTTAAAGAATACCTTTCAGCATTTCATATAATACTGGTTTTGTGGTGATGAACTCCTTTCTTATCTGTGAAGCTCTTTATCTGCCCTTCAATTCTGAATGATAGCTTTGCTGGGTAGGGTAATCTCGGTTGTAGGTTCTTGCTATTCATCACTTTGTAGATTTCTTGCCACTCCCTTCTGGCCTGCATAGTTTCTGTTGATAAATCAGCTGACAGTCCCATGGGTGCTCCCTTGTAGGTAATTAACTGTTTTTCTCTTGCTGCTTTTAATATTCTCTCTTTGTCTTTTGCTCTTGGCATTTTAATAATGATGTGTCTTGGTGTGGTCCTCTTTGGATTCCTTTTGTTTGGGGTTCTGTGCACTTCCTGGACTTGTAAGTCTATTTCTTTCACCAGGTGGGGGAAGTTTTCAGTCATTATTTCTTCAAAAATAGGTTTTCAGTATCTTGCTCTCTCTCTTCTTCTAGCACCCCCATAATTCGGATGTTGATATGCTTGAATTTGTCCCAGAGGCTCCTTACACTATCTTCATATTTTTGGATTCTTTTTGCTTTTTGCTTTTCTGGTTGAGTGTTTTTTGCTTCTTTGTATTTCAAATCTTTGACTTGATTCTTGTGATCCTCTAGTCTGCTATTAGATCTCTGTATAATATTTTTTATTTCAGTCAGTGTATGCTTAATTTCTAGTTGGTCCTTTTTCATATCCTCGAGGGTCTTGTTAAATTTATCAGCCTTTTTTTGAAAATTCTTGAAAAACCTTATAACCGTGATTTTGAACTTTATATCCAGTTGTTTGCTTTCCTCCATTTCTTTCATTTGTGATCTGTTTCTTTGTCTCCGCATTTTGGCTGCTTCCCTGAGTTGATAGAGTGGCTTTGTATGCTAGGTGTCCTATAGGGCCCAGTGGCTCAGCCTCCTCAGTTACCTGAGGTGGACACTCTTGGTGCACCCCTTTGTGGGCTGTTTGCACAGTCTTGTTGTAGTTAAGCCTTGATTGTTATTGGTATCACTGGGAGGAATTGACCTCCAGGCCAATTTGCTGTGAGAATAAGCTGTGTCTACACTGGGAGAACTTCTGTGCTGGAGACACGCTTATGAGACAAGACCTGCAAAAGCCTCTGTGCTGAGCTTGGATGGAGTCTCAGGGTGGAGCAAACAACAATGGCTTCCCATCAGCTCTGACCTAATAGGCCCCTGTGTCTCAGTGTCCCGTGGTAATCCCTGCAAGCACCTCAGAGAGGAAGCTGCCCTCGAGTTCTGCCCGCTGCCAGACAGTCCAGTTTCTCCCCGAATGAGTCTGAGTCCCCAGAGTCTTGCCCAGAACTGTAGTTCAGTGCAGTCAGGAGCTTTTGTCTCCCTCCAGCTTGAGAAAGCCAGCCCCGTACTCAGTTGCCCACCCTCTCCGTGTGCGCGCCTCAGTACCTCTGACTTCCGCAGTTGCTCTTAGTCTTAGTGTGCTTTTCTCTTTCCTTCTAGTTGTAGAATTTCCACTCAGCCAGCCTTCCTGTGGTTCTGGCTGATGTCTGTCTTGTCTTTTAGTTGTAGTTTTGAAATTGTTGTGTGAGGCAGCAGTTTAGGTGTTTACCTATGCTACCATCTTGGTTTCTCCTCTAGGTATGTTCTTTATGGTATTAAACAGGGATGGAAGAAGTACTTTAACTACTTAGTCTTAGGAAGACTGAGTTAACTTACATACATTGTAACAAAACTCTCCAAGTTGAGTTTTTAAAATGATAGTTCTAAAAAAATAATTGAAAAAATTGTAAAAAGTAAAATTTGTATCAAATATTTACAGAAGTGCTTCTGTGGAGCCCCAGTATTGGTGGAGGGCACTACTGGAAAACTATAGTACTGGACATTGTGCTGAATTTTGCTCTATCTAGTCACCATAATATAACATAGTGATTTATTAATACTTTTGGGAAACCATTCAATAGAGCCAGGCAATTTAGATTAAAGCAAATGCATTCTGTTTTTCTTTGGGCAACTAATTTAATAGCCAATAACCTGTTACTCAATAAAAAATTAAGCTGTTAATATAGGCATAGGATGTTCACCAAATTTCAACACAGGTTATTTTTATAAGATAGAAATTAGGGTGATTTGTTGCTTTATTTTTAAAGTCTTCTATATTGATTGACAAGAATATAACAAGCATACATGATTTTTAGAAAAATAATAATGTGCTTAGCAAAACAAAGAAAGAAAAAAATGTTTTTATTCATTGCCTCAATGGAGCCTCAGGATATTTATATGAAATCGGCACTAGATAAGTTAACTTGCCCAAGGTCATACAGTTAGAAACTGGCAGAATTAGAGGAAATTTTTTTGGCCAAATATCTGAACTCTAGTGCCTACAGTATGTAGTTTGCTGTCCTGCCTATAATCCTTACTCATGAATAGTTTAGAATTCTTCCATTCCAAAAAGTCCTGGATATAAGGCAGCAGCTCTGCTAATCACCTCAGTGATTGTATGGCTTAGCCATGTGGCTACAATCATTCGCTTGTACCTTGATGTCTTGTAAGCAGTCCATCAACACTTAAAGCTATGGCCAAGCACATGTGCGCCAGTTAATTCTCTGTCGGATCACTTCTTCCATTCCATCACACAGTAAAGGTGACTTTTGAAGTCCGCAGCACAGCCCTCTTAATGAATGATGTAATGGAAGCAGGGCACACAGACTTCTCATTTGACTTAAATAAATTTCTCTCTTTCCTTCTATTCCTTGCAGGTGTCCCAACTCTAGCAAGTGAAATCAGATTTTCCATGTTTGGACCAAATTTCTCAAATTTCCTACTGGCAGGGGTCAAGCTCTAATTAAAGCTTTAAAGTTCATGTGTGCCAACTAATTAGGTAAGAAATTATTTTGCTAAGAATCTCATGTAAGCCATACCCTGGGGTCAACCCAAATGTATTGTACGTTCATGTTCCTGCTCTATTGACTAATTGACGGGACAATAATTCAGTTCAGAAAAGAGAAACAAATAGAGATGATGATTTTCCCTATGGTTCAAACCAACCTCAGGCTGTACTGTGCGGAGGCCAAGTTGGTCCCAGGTCACTCCAGCTAACACTCCAAGCACGCTCTGTGCACTCTCTCTCACTCAGAGGTTCTCTCCTGCTTTTTATCTTTTCTCGCCGAAGCTTCTCTTAGAAAATGAACTGATAAACTTATTCATTCTATGGGATAAATGACGATTTCTCACGGTGATATCTTTACTTCATGATGGGACACATCCTTGAGCCTAACGGATACATTTCTAATGATGACTTAAGATTTGAGCTACATTTCTAAAAACAAGAATAGTTTCTAGGTGATTACCTAGAAATTCGTGAATTTCATGTTTCCAGATTATCAGTTTCTATATGAAGGCCAATAAGAATATTCTTACTTTTTTACACAAGAAGCACTTGGACAAATGTATTCACAGAAGCTCCAAGATGACTCAATTGACTATAGGTTCAGTTAATTTTGTCTATGTCCTTATTAAGAGCTAATTAATCACATGTGCACACAGTTGTCTGGAGAATCCACAGATCATCTGTTCTGGCTCCATCTCCTTATCTTAGAAAGGAAGAAAATGGCATCCAGAAAACGAAAAGTGACAGGTCCCAGAACACAGCTGGTTAGTGGCCCAACAGGTAAGGAGGCTCCATGTGCCCTGGCCTGGGCCTTCAGTAATGAGTGGAAGGAGAGGAGCTGGATTCCAGAGGGGAGCTTGATGCCTCCAACAGTCCAAAAGATTACTCTGCATCCTTTGTAGAAGTCTGACCCTTGTACTGAGCATCTAGTACTAAAAAGACGAAGGGAAACATATATTTAAAACTTAATAAACTTGTTATTACATTGGATTCTGGCCAACTGCTGTGTTAGTTCTGTCCGTGAGGGTGAGGATCAGAGATGATCACTGTGTTTGTTTTTTGTGTGCAAATAGTAGTAAATCCTCAGAAACACAAAGCTGATCTTGGATCTCTATGATTTAACAGAAACACGATGAACATTTCTAGAAAAACATAGTAAATTACCTACTCTGCAAGAGGAAGTCCTTTCACTGTCTTCAAATTTTGGTGACTACTGAAAAAACAGGGAAGGGCAAACTTTTTGCACATAACTTTAATTTATGTAGGTCTTTGCTGTTTCAGAAATATTATCACATGCTATCTGGTTAGAATAGAAAAGAAAGTGGCACGCACTGAAGCAATTCAGATGAGCTCTTTATTCCAAAAGGGTGTATAGAATTGAGGCATCGAATTCTTCATAAAACCACCTGCATGAATGACCTTGTGGCAGGCCAATACCATTCTGGCTTGTTTCTCTGACCCATGGCTATCTCTTGTGATACTTAAAATACTTCCTATAATTGTGAGCTGACTGTAAGTGGTGATACATGTAAGTCTTGTTTCCCTATTTCCTCAATTTTTATGGTGTATGCTTTATAGACTTTATGGGGAAGGCATTTCTGTTACCATCAGAAAGTCTGATACTAAAAAAATTGCAACCCTTCCCCCCCCCCCCCGCATCTAAGTTATGTCAGTGATTATTTTTAATTAATAACTTTAGGAAGTCAGAAACATTTTTTAAATCCTCACCTGAGGGTATGTTTTTTATTGAATTGAGAGAGAGAGAGAGAGAGAGGGAGAGAGAGAGAGAGAGAGAGAGAGAGAGAGAGAGAGAGAGAGAGAGAGAACCATTGATTAGTTGCCTCCCCATGCACCTGCAACCTAGGTATGTGCCCTGACTGGAATTTCCACCTGCAACCTTTTTGGTGCACAGGAAGACACTCCAACCAACTGAGCAACCTGGCCATGGTAAAAGTCAAATAGATCTTTTAAAGTGAATATTAAAATAGAAAAAAAAGGGAGCTAGTCAATGCCTTGTTAGTCAATGCCTCCTGCATAATTGCATTTGAGATTAAACTCTTGGCATTGGAATGCAGTGGTTAGAGTTAATGACATGGGTTAAGTGTGTCAGAGATCCTGGTAGTTTCTTGTACTGGGGGTGACGATTCTTATTAGTGGAAGTGATTTGCAGAAAGTTCTCTTCTCCACTGGAAGAACAGAAGACGGATACGGGTAGGGAGTGGGTAATAAGGACTGCATTCTGGAATGTATTCCCTTTAAAAATAGGTCAATTCTGTTTTTCCTCGGAAGTCCCCTGGGCAAGGACCCTATCTCCTGCACTCTTTCTTATATTAATTGACCCTGACAGTGAAACAACGTCCAACTTTTGCAACTCCCTTTGGGGAAGGGCTTTAAATATATTTCACCCTCTAAGTTCAGAAATGACCTTGGTGCTCTGGGGAGCTGGGGCTCAAGGTTGCAGCCTCTCTTGGGTCCTGTGGCTTAGAAATCCATAGGCTAAAAGAAAGTAGTTTTACTGGCTTGCATTTCATCACTAAAAGGGTTGAAAGTAAATGTTTTCCGGTATCTTGCAGAGCCTTTTCCTTCTCTAGGCCTTAGTGCTTCACATACCTGATGATATCCAGACAGCACTAACCTCTGGAGTCCACAGAAGCCTTTTAACTAATCATTCCACTCTCAATAGTTGAGCTGTTCTGAAGATGCTGATTGAATGTTTTGATTCCGTTGAAAACATTTCTTTTTGTCTCTTTGTGGAAAATGAGATCTTTTAAACAGATTTTCCTTTATTGCTGAGAATTGTTGGGATGGGTAAAAAAAAAAAAAGAAAGAATTCTTACTTACACTGATGAAGGAACATGCTTTGAATCTCAGCAACAAGAACTATTGTTGGAAAATATTGCTTAATAAATGCAAATTGTGTTCTTATAACAAAAACTGGCCTTACTTCACACTTAGCAGTTGTGGATCAGACACATTATGTTAAAATATGGTTACTTACAGAATAAAAAGACACATGTCAAATTTAGATTGGGCAAAGGCTCTTTTGTTTGTATTTTTAAAACAGATCAAAGGGGCCCTTTATTTAAAATGATGACTGTAATGCTCAGCTTGTGTCCAGATACCAGTGACCTAGCCTCTTGGGAAAGGAGAAACAAATGGTCTTGAAAACCCTCTGGTCTCTTTCTCAGACTTTCTTCCAGATAAAGGGAGGCTCATTTATGAGGTTATGGCAGCCCAGTGTGGCTAGAGCTGTTA
This sequence comes from Corynorhinus townsendii, assembly GCA_026230045.1. Classification (NCBI taxonomy): domain Eukaryota; kingdom Metazoa; phylum Chordata; class Mammalia; order Chiroptera; family Vespertilionidae; genus Corynorhinus; species Corynorhinus townsendii. The sequence continues at coordinate 138,878,505 of JAPDVU010000004.1, forward strand.
TCCAGGGCTGGTTTATAGCAGAACTTTGTTGGGTGGAAGAATGCTCCAATTTCCTGACCTCACCCCCTTTTTTTTTGGTTAGTTTGGGTTTATATATAGAGCATAGATATAAAAGTCAAGAGAAATGTCTTAAATGTTTGTTTGAAGATATCACCAACACATGTACTCATCATGCTGAAAGCCATAATCTTTGCCTTGAACATTAAAATATACAATCCTGGCAGAGTTGAAAACAGAACTAATAACATTGACAGAAACCTAAAAAATAAGCTAAGCAATATGATAATCATAGATGATTGATGAATTTTAGTGGGTCATAGTGAAGATCTAATTAACACATATAACTTGGAAATTCTTGGATATCAGGGCATATGTATTTACCTGTCCTACATCTGCTAGTAGAAATATTGAAAGGATTCTGGGACTCATTATTAGGCCCATAGAGTACCAGGATTCATTCACTTACATATTTGACAACATTGATTGAGCACTTGCTATGTGCCAGGCACTGTCCTAGGGACTTAAAACCAGACACACTTAATTCCCTGATCTCATGAAGTTTATATTTCAGTGAATATGCTGGGCCAGATAATAAAATAAATATGTAAGTTATGTGGAATGTTGAAAGAGAATAAGCACCATAAAAAATAAAGTGGAGAAACGGGAATGGGGAGTGCAAGAGTGTGGGGGTAGAATATACCACGGCAACCCTCACTGAGAGGGTGTGAGTTGAATACCTTTGGAAAGGGGGAAATTTTGTCATGAAGACACCCAAGGGAAAGTCATTTCACAAGGAAGGAACAGCCAGTGCAAGGGACCTACGGTGGGAGCATAGTGGAGTGTTTGGACAGAAAGAAAAGAATGAGTGATGAGGTTGGAGAGATAATGGGGGAGCAAAATATAAAGGGCTTTTGAGGCCATCGTAAGAAAGTTGACTCTGAAGAGCATTTCGCTAAGTGAAATAGGGCATGATATGATTAAAACCATATTTAATATAATTGCTCTAGCTGATTTTGAGAACAGATTGTAATGGGTTAAGGGTAGAAGTAAAAAAATCAGTAAGGAACCTATTGCAATCATCAAGGCAAGCAATGATAGAGGCTAGGGCCATTGTGAAGGCAGTGGAGGTGATGATAAGTAATTATATTTTTATTATTTTGAAGGTAGAGACAAGGGGATTTTCTGAATGAATGGATATGTGGTATTAGCTGGGTTGGATCTAGAAGGTAAAGGCAGAGGTTTTACACTTTGAGGGCAGATATTGGCAAGATGCTCACCCATCCATCTCTCCTTCTTGAGTACAGAGGGAGACTTCATTTCCCAACCTTACTTGTACTTATATTGCACCATGTGACTGGGTCATGGCCAATGAGAATGTGAGTTGAAGTGATATGCTGCTTTCAGTCTAGGTAGTTAAGAGAGTTAAAACATGTGTGTTTGTCTCCCTCTCTTTTGCCTATGCAACTGGAAGAGAAGGACTCTAAGACAGAATTATAAAATGGGAACAGCCTGAGCTGCTGAATCACCACTTGAAAGTCAGCAGGACAGAAAGCCACAAGAGCAATATCAGACTCTGATATGAATAAGAAATAATCTTTTGTTATTAAGTCCTTGATATTTAGGGATTTATTAGTTATTTCAGAATAGTTTAACATTATCCTTGCTAATATACTCTAAATCTGGGAAGATGTGAACACAATCTAACAGTGAAAATGTATATGCATGTGTGTATACATATATGTATATCCCCATAACCCTAGTTCAATTGTAGATGTCAACATTAAGAAATACCTTTAATACTAGCAATCTGGTGTCCCACAAATACTTCCTGATTGGGTTCCTAGAGGGCATAAAAAGGAAACTATTTAAGCAAAAAGCCCAAAAATATTTTATAACTACCTAAATGTTATATAACTAAGGTTGACTCAAAGAGTTAAAGTATTTGAAGCAGAAGTTTTCTAAATCTGGAAATTATAGAATGTTGATGTAGATCAACATTGAGAGGGAGCAGAGCATTGAGCTTGGATACATTTGGATGTAATACTAGTAGTAACCTCTGAGCAAGCATGTAAGCCTCCCCAAGATGGAGATATCTGAATGGTTTGGCATCCTGGTTCTGCCATGCTCACAGCCACCAGTGCAAAACAGTGGCCATAGGTGAGCCTTAAGCATAAATTGCCATGTAGATTCCATAGGACTACACAGCTCAGATGGCTACAGCTAATTGGTTAATGGAAGGGTCACATGATTTAAAGGTGTTATAGCATCTTGAGCATAAGCTTTAGAATCAGGCTGGTTAGTTATCTTATTAGCTCTAACTTTTGTTTCATTTTCTGTAAAATGGAGCTAATATTTAGCACACTGCACATGATTAATAAATTATAGCTACTGTTATTATTATTATTATTACTAGAGGCCCGGTGCATGAAATTTGTGCACTGGTGTGTGTGTATGTGTGTGTTCCTCAGCCCAGCCTGCACCCTTTCCAATCTGGGACCCCTTGAGGGATGTTCGACTGCCCATTTAGGCCCCATGCTGGTAGGATTGGGCCTAAACAGGCAGTCAGATATCCCTTCCGCCTGCCTGCCTTCCTGATTGCCCCTAACTGCTTCTGCCTGCCAGCCTGATCACCCCCTAACCACTCCCCTGCCAGCCTGGTTGATGCCTAACTGCTCCCCTGCCAGCCTGTTTGCCCCTAACTGCCCTCTCTTGCAGGTCTGGTCCCTCCCAACTGCTCTCCTCTTCAGGCCTGGGTCCCTTCCAACTGCCCTTCCCTGCAGGCCCAGTCGCCCCCAACTTCCCTCCTCTGCCAGCCTGGTCAACCCTAACTGCCCTCCCCTGCAGGCTTGATCGCCCCCAACTGCCTTCCCTTGCAGGCCTGGTCCCTCCCAACTGCACTCTCCTGTGGGCCATCTTGTGGAGGCTATCTTGTGTCCACATGGGGGAAGCCATCTTTGACCACATGGGGGCAGCCACCTTGTGTGTTGGAGTGATCATCAATTTGCATATTACTCTTTTATTAGATAGGATAGAGGCCTGATGCATGGGTGGGGGCTGGCTGGTTTGCCCTGAAGGCTGTCCTGGATCAGGGTGGGGGTTCCCTTGAGGCTTGGGGCAGCCTGGGTGAGGGGCCTGTGGTGGTTTGCAGGCAGGCCACACCCCCTGGTGACCCAAGCGGAGGCCCTGGGATGGGGGATTTATTTATCTTCTATAATTGAAACTTTGTAGCCTCGAGTGGAGGCTTGAGCCTGCCAGGGTGTGCGGAAAGCGTGGCTTCCTCCATTGCTGGGGAAACTCAAGCCTCCTGCTCTCTCCGTGGCCGTAGCCATCTTGGTTGGGTTAATTTGCATACTCGCTCCTGATTGGCTGGTTGGCGTGGCTTGTGTGTGTGTAGTGGAGTGGTGGTTAATTTGCATATTACTCTTTTATTAGATAGGATAGTCTTCATTATTACTGTTATTTTTCATATGCCCAAAGCTGGAAACATTAGTGGAGTCTTTGATGAGCAAGTTATGATAATCCTAGAGAACTAGTACATGAGTATTGATCAATAAACTGTTATGCTAATAAATTATTCATACTTTGTCTCAACATATAACATTTACATAAAGTTCTCCCACTCTTTTTTTTCATCTTTATTTTCATCTCTATTAAATATATCTTGTTCTCTATACCAGATTTTTCCTTTTGCCAGTTTCTTCAGTCACCTCTTAGAAGAAACTCATCTTTTAGTAGATTTATTAGGAAAGGACTGTGAGTAGTAGTGTTCTCTGAATTCTTGCAGATAAAAACTGTTTCTGTATACCCTTGATACTTAAAGTAAATCTTGAATAGGTATAAGATCATTGAGCTTATGTTGCTATAATGTTGTCTTGCATACAATTTGCTGTCAAGAAGACTGACACCCACCTAATTATTTTCCTTTTGTAAGTAATGTGGCCTTTTCTGCCTACAGATTGTTTCCTAATTTTTTAAGTCTTAAACATTTTATAAAAATGTGCTGGGTAGTCAACAATAATGTATACAATGGAAATATTTTTAATATATAGAATAAAGTCCTTAATTTGTTTTTAAACTAGAAGCCCAGTGCATGAATTTGTGTATGGGTGAGGTCCGGCCAGCCTGCCCCAATGGGGGCCCATCGGGTCGGGCCTATGAGAGGGAGGGGCTGTGGGCAGTTGGCCAACTGGCCCTGCCCCAATCATGGTGTTGGGGGCCGATTGGGGGCCAGGCCAGCTGGGGAGGGGAGGGCTATTGGGGCCCAGATCAGGCCATTTGGCTGCTGCAGTGAGTGTCATAGCCACTGGTCGTTCCAGTCATTCTGGTCATTCCACCGTTCTAGTCACTGGATATATATATATATATATATATATATGTATGTGTGTATATATACATATATACATATATATACATATATACATATATGTATATATGTATATATACACACATACATATACATACACACATACACATACTTAAAAATTTTTTTCATTTACAGTTGACATGCAATATTATATTATTTCCATGTGTACAACATAGTGATTAGAGATTTATATAACTTACAAAGTGATTACCCCAATAAGTCTAGTACCTATCTTACACCATACATAGCAACTGTATTTTCTGTTCTGCATTTTACATTCCTGTGACTGTTTTTATAATTGGCAATTTGTACATCTTTTTTTAAAATATATATATATTTTATTGATTTTTTTACAGAGAGGAAGGAAGAGGGATGGAGAGTTAGAAACATTGATGAGAGAGAAACATTGATCAGCTGCCTCCTGCACACTCCCTACTGGGTATCTGCCCATAGCCAAGGTACATGCCCCTGACTGGAATTGAACCCGGGACCCCTGAGTCCACAGGCCAACACTCTATCCATTGAGCCAAACCGACTAGGGCGACAATTTGTACATCTTAATCCCTTCCCCCTTTACCCATTCCACAAACTCCCATTTGCAAACCATTAATTTGTTTTCAGTGAGTTTGTTTCTGTTTTGTTGTTTGTTTGTTTTTTATTTCACATATAAGTGAAATGGGTGCTGGATTTTATCAAATGCTTTTTCCGCATTTATTGATATGATCATGTTATTTTTATCTTTTATTTTGTTTATGTGATATTTCACATTAATTGATTTGCCAATATTGTACAAACCTTGTATACCTGGAATATATCCCACTTGATTATGGTGCATGATCTTTTTAAGGTATTGCTGGTTGTGGTTTGCTAATAATTTGTTGAGAATTTTAGCATCTATGTTCATCAGGGATACTGGTCTATACTTTTCTTTCTTTATAGTGTCTTTATCTGGTTCTCGAGTCAGGATAAGGCTGGCCTTGTAAAAAGAGCTTGGAAGTCATCCCTACTCTTGAAATTTTTAGAATAGTTTGAGGAGGATGGGTATTTGTTCTTCTTTGAATGTTTGGTAAAATTTGCCATCCAGTCAGGACATTTGTTTGCTAGGAGTTTTTGGATTACTGCTTCAATTTCATTAGTTGTAATTGGTCTATTCAGGTTTTCTGATTCTACTTGATTCAGTTTTAGAAGATTGTATGTTTCTAGGAATTTATCCATTATTCCCAGATTGTCCAATTTGTTAGCATATAGTTGTTTATAGTATTTTCTTATAATTCTTTGTATTTCTGTGATGTCAGTTGTCACCTGTTCATTTCTGATTTTATTTATTTGGGTCAACTCTCTTTTTTTTTCTTGATGAGCCTGGTTAATGGTTTGCCAATCTGATATATCTTTTCAAAGAACCAGCTTTTTGTTACATTGATCTTTTGTATTGTTTGTTTGTTTGTTTTAGTTTCTATTTCATTTACTCCCACTTTGATACTTATTATTTCATTCTCTATACTTACACTGCGCTTTGTTTGTCATTCTTTTTTTAGTTCTTTAGGTGTAGGGTTAGATTGTTTATTGGAGATTTTTCTTGCTTCTTGAAGTAGGTCTGTAATGCTATTAACTTCCCTCTCAGGACTGTTTGCGCTGTGTCCCATAGATATTGGGTTGTGTCTTAATTTTAATTTGTTTCCAGATAATTTTTGATTTCTTCCTTGATCCCATTGGTAACCCATTCATTGTCTAATAATCTGTTATATAGCCTCCATGTATTCAATATTTTGAGTTATTGTAGTTGATTTCTAGTTTTATGCCATTTTAATCTAAGAAGATGCTTCATATAATTTCAATCTTCTTAAATTTGTTAAGACTTATTTTGTGTCCTAACATGTGGTCTATCTTTTAAAATGCATTATGTGCACTTGAGAAAAATATATTTTCTGCTGTCTTTGGATAAAATATCCTGTTAATATTAATAAAATCTATCCTATGTAGTGTGTCATTTAAGGCCACTCTTTTTGTGTTGATTTTTTGTCTGGAAGATCTATCCAGTAATGACAGTGAGGTGTTGGAGTCTCCTATTATGACTGGATTGCTGTTTATGTCTCCCTTAAAGTCCACAAAGATTTTCTTTCTGCATTTTTGGTGCTTTTATGTTGGGTGCACATATGTTTATAAAGGTTATATCCTCTTGTTGGATCAATGCCTTTAGTACTATGTAATTATCTTCTTTGTCTCTTATTTTGACCTTAGTTTTGAAGTCTATTTTGTCAGATATAAGTATTGCAATACCAGCTTTTTTCTTTTCCATTTCCATCGCATGGATTATTTTTCCCCCTTCACTGTGTATATCTTCTCTTTTTCTTTTTTGGTGGGTCTCTTGTAGACAGCAGGTATAAAGGGTCATATTTTTTTCCATTTAGTTAGTTATCTTTTGTCTTTTAATTAGAACATTTAATCCATTTACATTTAAGGTTATTATTGCTAGGTACTTATTTATTTCCACTTTTTCTTTTATACTTCTGTCCTTGTCTCTCTCTACTTCTTTTTCTTAAAGAAGTCTTTTTAACATTTCTTGCAATATTGGTTTGGTGGTAATGAATTCTTTTAGCCTTCTTTTTGTCTGGGAAACTCTATATTTTGCCTTTAATTTTAAATGATAGCCTTGCTGGATAGAGTAGTCTTGGTTGCAGTTCCTTGCTTTTCTTCACTTTGATTACTTCAAGCCAATCTGTACTGGCCTGAAGTGTTTCTGTTGAGAAATCAGCTGACAGTCTTATGGCAACTTTCTTATAGGTAACTGTTTTCCTCTTGCAGCTTTTAACATTCTCCTTTTGTTTTTTTACCTGTGTCATTTTAAAACAGTTTATTTATTTATTTAGAAATACATTTTTATTTACTTCAGAGAGGGGGGGAGAGAGAGAGAGAGAGAGAGAGAGAGAGAGAGAGAGAGAGAGAGAGAGAGAGAGAAACATAAATGATGAGATAGACTCATTGATCAGCTGCCTCCTGCACACCTCCTACTGGGGATTGAGTCCACAACCCAGGAATGTGCTCTGACTGGGAATCGAACTGTGACATCCTGGTTCATAGGTCAATGTTCAACCACTGAGTCATGTTAGCTGGGCTACCAATGTCATTTTATTTTATTAGTTATTTTTTTAAAATATATTTTTATTGATTTCAGAGAAGAAGGGAAAGGGAGAGAGAGAGAGAGAGAAATAGAAACATCAATGATGAGAGAGAATCATTGATTGGCTTCCTCCTGAACACCCCCTACTGGGGATCAAGCCCACAACTTGGGCATGTGCCCTTGACCAGAATTGAAGCTGGGACCTTTCAGTCTTCAGGCTGACACTCTATCCACTGAGCAAAATCAGCTAGGGCTACCTGTGTCATTTTAATTATGAAGTGTCTTTGTGTGGGTCTCTTTGGGTTATCTTGATTGGGACTCTGTGCTTCCTGAACTTATGTGATGTTTTTGCTTACCAGCTTCAGGAAGTTTTCTGCCATTATTTCCCCAAACAGGTTCCCTATTCCTTGCTCACTCTCCTCTCCTTCTGGTACCCCTATGATGTGGTTGGTTTTACATCTGATTTTGTCCCAGAGGTTTCTTAAACTTTCCTCATTTTTAAAATTTTTTTACTCTCTGCCTGGGTGCTTACCATTGTTTTGTCCTCTTATTTCCCGATTCAGTCCTCTGCTTCTTCTTACCTGCTCTTGATTTTTTCCTAGTGTAGTCTTCATTTAAGATATTCTATTCTCCATTTCCAACAGTTCTTCTTTATGGTTTATATGTCCTTTTTTAATGCTTGCTATCTCTTTGTTTAAATTCTCACTGAGATCATCCATTCTTCCCCTAAAACCCTAGGACATTCTTATAACCTTTATTTTAGACCCTGCATTTGGTATTTTGGTTGCTTCCATTTCATACATTTCATTTAATTATTTTTTCTGGGTATTTCTTTAGTTCTTTTGTTTGGGGCTTTTTTCTTTGTCACCCCATTTTGTCTCTGTGTATTATTAGGTAGATTAGCTTTGACTCCCAAACTTGTTGTGATGGCTTTATGGTGAAGGTGTCATGTTGGGCTTGTGGCACAGTCTTCCAAATCACCTTAGCTCTATGCTCCGGGAATGTTTCTTGTGAGTATATGCGACCCCTTTAGCAGTTGAGTCTTGAATGTTGTTTGCTTTTTTGTGTGTGGAGTTGACCACCTTCAGGCTGGGTGTCTATAAAGGTAAACCTCAATGACCATGTATGAGATACTGTTCAGGGGCTGTTCCTGGAGGCAGCGTGGTTCCCAGCAGTGTCTAGTGCCTGCCAGAATCTCCCTTTGAGTGTGCTGCTTGTGTGGCTAGTCTGGTCAAGCTATCGTTTGGGCTGAAGTCCAGCTCTGTTTTTGTTGGTTCTGGTACAGGTCACTGTCAGACTTCATGTGTAACTGGCCTTGGGCAATTTGTTCGTAGCTACCATGCTGTTCATTGTTTATGTCTATATCTACCGGATCTGTAAAAGCCTGAGTTTCCTTCAGCTTAGAGCTGGGGGAGATATGTAAAAGGATAACAGCTCCCTTAGATTTGCCTCCACTTGTCAGCTACTCCACTTTCTCCTGAAGTTTCCTGGTCTTTCTCCAGAACATTCTGAAGAAAGACTGTAGGATTAGCCCAGGCTAGTCATGATACACAGGCTCTTCCACAGGCTGAGAGCTTGGTAGGTCAGGGAAACCAGAGTCAAGAAGATAAGATTACTGGGTCCCCCACTTAGGGATCACACAGTCAGGCACTCAATGAGTGGAGAATGGCCCCTCCTTCAAAGTCAACCCACTCAGTCTCTGCTAGTGTCTTTAGCTCTCTTTCCATCTGGGGGGGGCTTGCTGCAGGTTCAGTTTGGGTACAGCTAACTGTCCCCTCTACAGGAGCAAACTCAACACTGCCAGCTCAGATAGATAGAGCCAAAGAATCTCCTGTTTTGAATAATGCTAGCCCAGCCTGTAGGACTAGGCTAAGCACTTTGTCCCAGTCCCAGGCAATAGCCTCCAAGAATCTGACACTTTGAATGTCTCTTCTTTGAGCTGCTGCTCTCTCTTCTGCCCAAGGAACTGCACATAGCATGGGTATCTGGGACTTTGCAAAGCTGATCCAAACAGTCTCTTGTTGGGGGTGGTGCCCACAAGACTGTAGGAGGGGGGCTGGCATGTGTTCCCTTTCCTGGAGTAGCACTGGATATACTGACCGGGGAGATTGGATTTGCCTCCTTGCAATGTAGCCACACAGCTCAGAGCTTGTTTCTGGCTCCCAAACAGAAGCCTTTCTGGGAGACACTGTCCAAAAATCCCAGCTCTGCACAGTTCCCTAGTCCCCCCATGCTGAGGAACCAAGCAGGATGGGGCTAAAGATTCCGGCCCTGCATGGCACTCTGATCTCTCCACATGGCTGGTCTCAGCAGGACAGGGCCAGAAGTCCCAGCTCTGCAAGGTTTCCTGGTGCCACAGAACCCAGCAGGATGTGGCCGAATGCCCCAGTTCTGTGCAGATGCCCTGTGCCACCAAACTCAGCAGGACAAGTGGCTCAACAGGTGGAGGGAGGGGCACCAGCTGTGCACCCAAGGTGAGGGAGACCAGTCCTCTTTCCCAAGTCACTCAGTTTAGTCACTTTCTGGATCTCTGCCAAAAGCCTCCCCAGAAAAATGAGGGCCCCTTAAAGTCACTGCTAGGTGTAGCCAGCAGATGTGAGCATGGCAGTGTGGCCGCACCAGCAGTTGGAGTCTGGACTGTGAACTACCCCGGCTGGTGCTGTAGCCATAGGAGTGCTCTTCCTTGGAGGTTTCTGTCTGAGTCTCCCAGGCTGACTGAATCACCACTGATTTTCACTGCCAGATGCTACACGGGCTCTTGTTTCTGTCACTGTTGCTCTAAGTTGGGGATCCCTGTGAGGGGGTGAGACCCCATGCTCCTAGAGGGAGGGAGTTTTGCAACCATGGTATCCCTTCAGCTTCTCAGCCACTGCCACACCTGAGTGCAGGGGCTATTCCTTTTTGTGTGTCTACCCTTCCTCCCAGTCTTTTTGTGGCTTCTTTGGTAATCTTTGGTTATACTATTTCAGTTCAGCTAGCCTTCAGTTGGTTGTTCAGGTTGATTGCTCTGTAATTTAGCTGTAAATCTAGTTTGGGAAAGGGAGCAGGTGGGTGCAGCTTCCACTTACTCTGCAGCCATCTTGGAATCTCGGATCCAGTTGTTTTAACACATTTGTATTGTCCTTTTTTTTTTTTTTTAAGAGTTTAAAGTGAAAGAGAGTTTATTAGTGAAGCAGTGAGACAAAGTGGCTACTCTGCAGACTCTGCCTTACTTCTTTTAAAAACGCCTTTTTCCCCTCTGTAAGAAACAAGCTAACAGTGTGTAGTATATAGGAAATGATGTAAACCGCAGGGAAAAACTGTACAGTTAGGCTGAAGGGTATTTGTGTGCTACATAAGAGCACATTATTTAAAAGGGTGATACGCTGTTCCTGAATACTATAAATATGTCATCACTCTAATGAAATGATAATGAGGCATATGTGACTGTATATTTGTTACCATGGCAACAAATCATGACATCATAAGCACAAATGACTAGCTTAATTCTAGGCAGCAGCTGGACAAAGAAGGAAGAAATTTCACATATATCAAATTATTTCTGACTCTCACAGCTGAAATAACATTTATAAAATTAAGTGCAATAAAATGATTTAGAAGAAAATATAATGATAGTGAATGACTGCAGGACCTTCTCAAGTCTTTACCAAATAGGACATTCTTCTACCGAGACATGACATCTTACATAAGCAGAGTGTTGCTATGAAATCTAATTAAAAAGCTGCAAATAATCTCATGGACTACCTATATTTAAGGGTCGTCCAGAGAAAGAACTGAAAAATTGGGGTAGGATCCAGGAAATATGCTGTAAGAGAGTAGGAGAACAGATAATGTGGCTCTCAGCTGTCAAAGCAAAATGAACCACAGGAGTTTGGATATGGCCAGGCTGGTCCTGTTGTGCTGAGAGCGATAGGTCATAGAAATACCCAGGACCTGGCTAAAGGGAGAATATGTTGCAGGAGGGTAGTTGGAATAGAAGGAAAGGAGCAGCAGAAAAGAACGAACAAATGGGGAGAAAGGAGATATAGAGCTCAGTCTGGGCCTCCTATCCACGTGGTATCTAAGAGTTCATTTTGAACACTGATGCTTGCATCTTCTAGATTGTTAGCACCTTCTTCATGGTGCAATGTCTCTCCTCAAAATCTTCACCAGTTATTTTTTTTGGAGTTTCAGAGAAAGTGTCACCGGGCCCAGAAATAAATGTGTTCATGTTTCTCTAGAAACCCCAGATGGCTTTGTGGGATTTTCTGTCTTCAAATTATTGGAGGGCAGAATGTAGTAACCGCAAGGTTTACCATGTCTCAGTGAGAATATGTCCTCCATGGTTCCTACCAGTTTTCTCACTCTCTATTGGCATGTACTCTTGCTACTGTTTCCCTATGATCTTCCGGGCTAGGGATGCTGCATGGGAAAGTGAAGTGGTGGGGAAGAAAATGGCCCCGCTTATGCTCAGAAATTCACAAAATTTCTCAAAAAAACTGGCTGATATTTACTTTTTCAAGATTTTCAAAATAACCAAAGTAGAGACAGATATTATATCACCTTAGATTATCTTACTCTCTTTACCTGTCTCTCTGGCACCTATGTGTAGTCCTCTTTCCGTTACTCTAGGAAAAGACATTCATCATACACATCAACTATGTGTAGAAACTCAGGCTAGGGTAAGTGAGGATGGTGGGATTGGGGTCAGCCCTGGACCTACTAACTCAGTCTCTGTTTAAGCATAGCCATCTCTATGGCTACTTTGATATTTCATCCTTCATCATCAAAGTAACTGATTCTTCCTCTAGCTCTAAATCCTAATGTGCAATTTCCTGTTATTTTTCTCTACTTCTATCCCCAGGTAAGTCCAAAGTTACTGTTGTTCATTTCTGGAAACACAATATTTTCTTTTCTTCATCCAATATTAAGGCAGCCACCTAGACCATGAATCCACTGCTACCCTTGGATGCATGCCTACATATATTTTGTTGAACCGTTTCATTCTAGTTCTGAACACAAAACAATTCTCTTACCTACTCTGGACCTGATGCTCTCACAGATTCCCTCATTCTACCTGTGAACTCCCAGTTTCTAGAGATTGCTCAGCTCATCTCTTCACTTTCAAAAAACCACCTACTTCAAACTTCATGTTAGGAATGTACCTTGGGCCTCTAACCTAGACCAACATGTCTTTCCTTGGGGGAGGAAGGAAGCATGCATTCCAGTTTTCATCTCACATTACTTCATGATTAAGGCATTACTCCAACATGCCACAGGTGCCTTCAAATGCATGCTGTACTTGAAAGCTTTTTCCCTATCCCCAAGTTCTTTCTTAAGGACTTCTAAAAATGTTGATTTCATAGATTTTCTGAAAGTCCTAGAGTCCTTTAAGAATTATGCATTATCTCCTCAAAAATAAACATGTTCTCATATTCATATAGTATTGCATTTGATTTTACTAATACCTAACATCTTTCCTTCATCTATGGTTTAATCACCCCTAAATTGTGTTTTTTTCCCTCCTAGGACTTAGAGTTTAAATTAGTCTTCGCTAATTTGCCTTTGGCTACCAAAATCACTGCTTATTCAGGAGCAGTGTGAGTTCTGGGATAGAGCATCCTTTCCATTCATTGGGTAAATGCAACAGCACTAGGACCAAAATCTGTGCAAAGGAAGACAAATAATTAAGTCAGTATATTGGATTATCTTGATGATTCTATTGCAGCAGATAATAACTTATTTTGCATAAATGATCTTCCTTGGATAAGGCCTTTAGCGATAATGAGAAAATAAAAATGTAGCTAAATCTTTATAAGTTTAAATTTTAAACACATGCTCATAATGAGAGCCAGGTTCAGTTTGCATATTTATATGCTAATAACTCTAAGCAAGGTCGTAGGTTCAGCACAAATATTAGGGTGTCTGCAGAACTGTAATTTATAAGTTTGTTAGTTTTCTTTTTTGCTGGGATACCTGAATATCTTTTTCATGTGGGATTTGGAGCCAACCAGTCTCATTATAGAACCAGTGAACACTTGAATTCAATGAAGTCAAATCCTAGTATGTGTTAATCTTACCTGATGAGCCCCACTGGGCTTGATTTGTGAATTCTGGCCCAAGCAGTACATGAATTCAAACACAGTGGACTGGAGTGAAGTACATCTGGATATGCCTACATTCTGTGCCTAACATGTATTTAATGCAGAATGAATCCATTAACCTAAAGTGATGCTATTTACTGATTAGTTTGTGAAAGAAGCCTGATTTGGTTTAGGTTTAAATTTTCCTCAGAAGTACCCATATCATAGGAAAAGCCTACTGTTTTCTCCCTGGGCCCTAACAGATTAATAAATCAGAGGCCCAGCAATTGAAATCATCTTCCCTAGAGGCATCAGCTGAGTTCTGGATTCTAGGCAGTAGAAATTCCAGGAGTTTCTTACTGTTGCTATGCTTCCTGTGGCTGGTCCACTGGGTTTTGTGCAAGCAAGTGTTTTGGGTGGAGTCTTACATCATTGTTGTTCAAGTCCTTATTTTACAACTGAGAAAATAGACTCTGTCTAAAATAACTTTGTACTGACTGACTCACAAGCTCAGTGTTTCTCCTCTTGTTTCTCTTCCTCCAGTGTTGTTTATCATTCCCCCACACTCCTAACCAACATATACAAGCAGATGAACATCCACTTTCCTTTAATACATTTTTTCCTAGCATTTACCAAGTATTTATAAAAAAGAATTTAATCCATGTCTGCACAGTAAAGATATTCGTTGATAACCTAAATATATACTAATATATATTTTCCTTTGAGCAGTTTGGTAAATTTTTCTCTTTGTGCAAGTATAGTAATGAATGGAATGGTAACTAAGTGAGGTAGGCATGGGGTCAGTTGAGGATATAGCCCAATTCCCCATCCCAGTCAGTGAAACGGTGTCCATCTCTGGCCAGCAGACACAAGGACCAGAGCAGTACATACTCGGGTGTCTTCCTTCATCCTTGACAGCTAACAAGCCTCACCGGACTCTGTTTGTCCTTGTCCTACACACAGGCTGTTCCCAGCATGGCTTCTTCCTCCCCACCTCCGCTTTGCTAGATAAGCCCCTATCCCACCCTGGCTGAGTGTGGAAACTCACCTGACCAGCTGCCATTGGGTTTTCCCCATATGTAAGTAATAAAGGCTATGTCCTTCTCCTCTGGTCCCCCACGCTTTTTTCTTTTCTTTCAAACTATCAAAGAACAGCATGGTGCTCCTGGGATTGGAGCTCCTATATGCACTTGGTATAGTTGGCAGGATAGTCTGGAAAACTCTGGGGTCAAGACCAAGGCTGTGGACATGTCTAATGGGGAAGTGTCAGGGGGAATCCTGGGGAGGCTGGGAGAAATCCCAGGGAGTCTGGGGAGAATCCTGAGGTGGACCACAGGCTCCATGTGGTTTGAAGTAGCAAGCTTGCTAGATTCATGGGGACTGCCACAGGACTGGGGGGATGCCCCATGCACCCCGGTAGGATTGCTCACAGTTCTGAGGACCACAGGAAAAGAGCAAGCAGGGAAGCGAAGGGATTGCTAGGGCATGGCTGCTGCAATGCCAGTTTGCTAGCCTGAGAGGGAGGAATTTAGGACATAGTAGCACACCCAGAATGGAACCCTAGTAAGTGGGACCCTACTGCTGAGAGTGACCCTGACTCCTATGAGGAGATATTAGTTGAGACAAACCCAGGTGACCTGGCCATGCAGGCCCAGCCCCTTATCATTCAGAAACTAAAAACTCAACAGGAGAAGCCAGATGGGCAGGACCCTGACCAGCTGCCTCCACTGCTAATGTGCATGGGTACTCCAGCCAGCTGCAGAGTTAGCCACCAAGTATCACCAGAAGCGGACAGTCTGTTACGGAGTGGCTGCTGAGGCTGGGAGTCACTGTGGTCCAGGGGGAGGCCGGTATTCGTGCTGCCCTGGAGCCCTGTGCTGCTGTGGGAGGAGCAGGTGAGAAAACACACCTGGCACTTTTACATTCTAATTGTCCTCTTGGAATGTTACATCTTACAGAAAAACAAAGTTCTTTGTCAACTGCATTATAATCAGATCTATAGCCATGTAACTTTAAGTCTTGTCATTCTCACAGTCACCGTTTTACTATGATGCATTTGCAGAGAGATTTCATAATAAAGATCCATGGGAAGGACTCTGACATTCTGACATAGTTTTCTGAGAATAAACTTTCAGATCACGCCTTCAAACTGGATTTGTGGAAATACTGACAGATGATCTGGATAAAGAAGAATTGATCATATGGACTGAATGAACTGAGGATAACTTGTTTTTATGACTTTGTTGAAAGTATTAATTTTAAAAACATGTTTTGTTTTTCAGATAGAAGGACATTTATATTTGAGCAGTTGGGTTAATTATATTTTGTAAGCAATACCAAAACATTTATATTTTTTTTCCTATTTGATTCCTCTAGAATTTGGAAACTATTAGTGAGCATTATTTAATTTTCATGGCAATATGGTTGTTTGCATAAATTCAATGAGAATCTGTTTTCTTTATAGCAGGACACAATTGAAAACTGGACTATGACTGATTCAAAATCATGACTATTATTAATGAAAAACTCACAGACAGCAGTATAATAATTACCAGAGGGAAAAGGATGATGGGTGAGGGGTAGAGGGGGATTGAATAGTAATAGGAGACTTGACTTGGGGTGGTGGACACACATACAATATAGAGATGATGTATTATAGAATTGTGTACCTAAAAACTTTGTATGCTCTTATGAGGAAAGGACAGAAGCACTGGTGGGTTTTTGAGGAGGCAAAACAACAGTAATAACAGGTCAAGGTACTTGGTATCTATGATCCAGTCCTACCTGGGGAATTAGATGTAACATGTAACCCAGGAGTGGGTGTGATAGGGGTCTCTGGCAATGACAGGAAAGACTCTGCATCCCAAAAGGGTTTTGATCCCAGGTATGGAAAGGGACTGAATAAAGATGCATCCTAAACAGCTCTATGCTACCTACTACGCCCTGCAAGCAACAGAGCCTATAACTGGAATCTCTGCTGTAATGGTGTGGACCACCTATCCCATCATGGGGTGGCTGCATGACATGTCTCACCCTAAAGCCTGGTGCAGCACAGGAGTTTTTACCTGTAGCAGAGACATGTCCACTCAACATCCCCTCTTAGCCAGGACTTGCAGACATTAGGGCCTTGTAACCTTTGTGTCAGAAGGAGATGCTGAAAAGGCACTCGAGGGAGAATCTATTGGCCCTTCGCCAGCGAAAGCAGGTATGGTTCCAGTGCCAGCTGAAGCATGGTGTACTGATGGCCCTGCAAATGACAGCCCCCCTAAATGGCATGCTCAGGAGTGGACTAATGTCAGCAGACTCTCTAGGGACAAACCCTGTGGGCTGACATATGGGCGGTTGTACAGACTAAAGGTGATCCTATAGCATGTCACAGGACATCAACTGGAACAATGTCCAGGGAATGATGATGTGAATGCACTTGCTCACATTCGATGGCTAGAAGAGGTCCCAGCAGAAGACCTGGCTACATGGCTACACAGTGAAATGAAACATAGAGGGCAGAAAACCATGTCAGCAACAGCTGAAGCCTGGGCCTCCTATTGAAAATGACTGACACAAGTACAGCTTGTCAACAGTGTTCTGTATGTGGGGAGCAGCATCCACATCCCTTGCCAGCAATGACAAGACTGGGCTGAGAGCCACAACATCGAATGGTGACTATACCTCCCTTACAATCCAACAGGAGCTGAACTGACAGAACGTTATAATAGACTTTTGAAAAATGCCCTGAAAACTGAGGGAGGGTCATTACAAGACTCTGATGTACTACTAACCATGAATGAAAAGCCCCACCAGATCAACCTGCAGAGTTCCACAGGCAGCAGCAGATGTGGGCATCCCACTGAGAGTGCAGGTTTGAACAATGGATGCTTAGGTAAGACCTTGTTGGGGAGCAGAGAACAGTCTGTTGTTGGCCAGCACCCCAGGACATATACCCTGGGAACTCAAACTGGTATTTGCTGGTGTGCTCTATTAATAATACTCATTAAGAGTTTCCAAATTCTAGAGGGATAAGGTAGGCAGAAAAACATAAATGTTTTGGTATTGCTTACAAAGATACAATTTACCAAACTGTTCAAAGGAAAATATAAATGTCCTTATATCTGAAAAACAAAACATGTTTTTAAAATTAATAATATTTTGGACAAAGTCATAAAAACAACAATTATTCTCAGTTCATTCAAGACCCATGGGGTAGGGTCTTGCCCAGGGCTTGCTTATACAACCTACCATAATCAGTACGTGGACAACTACAGTGTATTCCATTTGTGTTCTCCCTGATTTGCCTCTGTTGTTGTCTACTAAACATCTGTCTTGTTCTCTTTAGTTCAGTGTAGGCTAACAGTTTTGTGGGATGGGCTGTTGAAAACAAATCCAGTCAACCTGACAGAATGGAGCCACCTGTGCCTGTGAAATGACACTTCAACTGCATACGGGATGAGGTCTTTCACCTTGTCTAATCACACTTGACCTTGGCTAGGGTATTCTGTGTAGGATGGACTAGGGTGGTTGACTGCAGTGCAGGTGGAATTGAGGGGTCAGACCCCTTACTACATTGAGAGACAGAATATTTCCACACCAAACATCACCCAACGTAACATGGGTGGACACTTAAGGAACAATGCCAGAACACATCCATCTTCACTGACTAGTATCTCTGGGAAAAGTAGAATGACAGCCGAGAGGCAGGCTCGTTCCCTGTCCCTTAGGGGACCCTCTGGGTCTGTGGGATATATAGCTGACCTATAATTGGACAGGGTGCTGCACTTGGGGACACCCCTACATCCCTAGCCGGGTGGTGACCATTCTGCTGGCTGTCCCTGGCAACTGGATGCCTACATAGCTCAGGACCCATGTATGCCAGACCCCCTGGTGGTTATATCCCCTTGCCATCTTCTCCCTGCAGGGAACAAACATATGGACACAACATGAGATGCAGTCTTTAGCAAATCATACAGCTCAGACCTTGAACCACACTGACCAAGCCATCACCTTGCTGAATTGAGAACCTGCACAGATGCAAAAGGTAGTGTTATAGAACTGGATGGCTCTAGATATGCTGATACAGTGCAAGGAGATACTGTGCTCTCATCGGTCCGAGTGCTGCACCTACATACCTGACTCAGGACCCAATGTCAGGTTAGCGGTGCAGGCCTTGGGAACAGAGATCAACACCATCTTTGCTCTCGGCCCTGACTCCCTCACCTCCTGGTGAAACTCTCTTGGCTTCTTTTAGGGGTTGCGGGTCTCCTCCTTTTGCTATTACTCTGTGCTTGTAGCCTATACTGCATTTGTGGGATTTGGATGCAATGTGTTAACACCCTAATCACACAGGTCCACTACTGGAAGATGGCGCATAGACTGTGAGGTGGAAGGGTGATATCGGAGTGGAGTGTGGGGTCAAGCAAGGATATAGCCCAATTCCCGCTCTCAGTCAGTTGAACAGTATCCACTTTGCCAGTGGCCACAAGGAGCAGAGCAGCTCATACCTGGTGTCTTGACAACTATCAAGCCTCACCAGACTCTCTGTCGTTGGCCTGCACACATGTTCCCAGCATGGCTCCCCCTCCCCGCTCCTCTGCTGGATAAGCCCCTATCCCACCCTGGCCGAGTGTGGAAACTCACTGGACCTGCTGCCATTGGGTCTTTTCCTTTTGTAAGTAGTAAAGGCTATGTCCTTCCCTGGTCCCCTGAGTGTTTTTTTTCAGCCTATCAAAGAACAGCAAGGTGCTCCCGGGATTGTCGCCCCTACATTACAGCAGGACATTAAGAAGCTAGGACAATTCCTTGGCAAGTAGAATGGGGAAACTGATACAGATAGCTGAACAAACTGGCCGAGCAATTTACAGCCAGATACAGAAGGTCACTTCCCTAGAGATAACATCTAGGCCTCCATTGTATTTCAACTCCAGGCCCAGAAAAGCAGCAAAAGCCGGTGGTGAAGCAAGGACCAGCTGCAATGATGAATGGCCCCCTGCTCTGACACTGACCAATCAGTAGAGACCATGACCCTAAAGGGCCCACCTGGAAAACTAATGATGATTCTGCTGAAACCCTCCCATGAGAACTCCCCTAAGATTCCTGCCTACAAGAGAGAGATAAAAACCCTCAAACAAAGGACCCTGTCCATGCTCTCTCTCCCTGGAGCAGGCCTGAGCCTTTTCCTTCTCCCTTTTCTTCCCCCACAGACATGCATCTCCTAAACTCCAAGGGTTCCCATGAGACTTGCAACCAGGTGAGCAATGGGAAGCAGTAGCTTGTCCCAGGCTAGCCCCCTAAACCAGTCTCCAAGGTCGCCTTTCCTCTGACTTCCCAGTGAGCTAAAGCAGCGCCATCTCAGCTCAGTTCTCTCCTATAACATTTTTACAGAACTAAAGCAGCCTTGCCTAGGTCTTTGCTGTTGCTTCTTCTATGCTAAGGCCCTCCTTGTTTAACTGTTCCCAGCTTTAATAAATGTACCCTTGAAGTCACCTAGACTTACGTTGTGAAATGTTTCCTGTACCATCAAGAACCCACACACTATTGCCCGTCTTTGGCAGACCCACTCAAGGCTAGGCCCCCTGTCTATTAACATAAGGAGCCTTGTCAAGAATATTTCAATAACAAAAAATAAAAGATCTGCCATTTTTTAACTATCATCATAACTTAAAAAATAATCCATATGCAGAGTCCTGTGAGTAATTATAGCGTGTCTTTGAGGTTAACTAAGTGTTAGATGAACAAAGTAACCAAAAAGAAAAAAAAATGCTTTCACAGGCTGCCAAGCCAGCAGGGCAACCGCGGGCATGTGTGGCTCTCTCCTTTGGAAAATATGTTGCAGACAGTGATGAAAATGTAAACCACATAAACCACTCGGTTTCTAAGAGAACAAGTTTTGAGAAATCATGTTTTGGAATAAAGCTCAATTTTCCATTTCATAACAAAACTCTTCAAAGGAAAATGTTGAATTTTAAGAAATACTGAGGATAGAATGAATAAGGAAGTCTTAAAAAAAGAAAATGAAAACCCAGTTTAATCATGAAAGACTTGATTGCCCAACACAGAACTGGTGTTATAGAGTCCTCTTTTCCATCTTTCTTACCTCATAACTCCTTTTCACTAAAACCTCAACAGTCAGGCCCAGCTTTTCAGTGCAAAGCTCCCTGAAAATTTCATTCCTAGAGCTTAAGCTCCAGGACTCTGTTAGTGAAAAATTCTCATGTTAGAGAAAACATTAGGCTGCATACTCATATTAACTGATTTTAAATCCTCCTTGAGCATAGGTTTTACTAAAAAATTAGGGTGACAGCCCTGGCTGGCATTGCTCAGTGGTTAGAGTGTCGGCCCATGTACCAAGAAGGCTGTGGGTTTGATTCCTGGTCAAGGGCATATGCCTAGGTTGTGGGTTTGCTCTCCATCCCTGGGTGGGGCTTGTGTGGGAGGAAACCAGTCAATGTGTCTTTCCACATTGGTATTCTCTCTCTTTCTCTTCCCTCCCTTCTTTCTACTCTCTCTGGAAAGCAATGGAAAAAATTTCCCCAGGTGAGGATTAACAACAACAACAAAAAGAAAAAATTAGTGTGACAGCATTTGGAAACTTACATGAGTCAAAGAGAAAAATTATAGAACCCAGAATTTGTTCATGGAAATATTTTGCCCATTTCCTCATGTTGTGTGGAGCTTTTGCAACCAGCAGACCCTACTCTATTGTAAAGATAAGGTGGGATTATGGCCAGAATTGGAATTCTCTGAGTCTTAACTGAATAGCCCTGAGCAAATGATTTAGCTTCTCTGAGTCTCAGTTTCCGGCTATATAAGGCTATACTCATACCTAAGAGCATTTTTAGGATACATGAATATAACAAATGGAACCATGCTTAATAAGTTATCAAGTGCCATTCATTCATAAAGATAAGCTTACACATAAGTTTATTATTTTCACTTTATAATTAGAATTTATTATTTTGAAAGGTTAAAGTGAATGCAAAAACTGTAAGTGGTTTTTAAAATATTTTATTGATTTTTTACAGAGAGGAAGAGAGAGGGATAGAGAGTTAGAAACATCGATGAGAGAGAAACATGAGAGAGAAACATCCATCAGCTGCCTCCTGCACACCTCCTACTGGGGATGTGCCCTCAACCAAGGTACATGCCCTTGACCGGAATCGAACTTAGTACCTTTCAGTCCACAAGCTGATGCTCTATCCACTGAGCTAAACCAGTTAAGGCAGTTTTGAATGTATTATGTTACAACAATTAATTGTAAATGTTTTTCTTCTTTTGTTATTTTAAATAGATATTAAATATTTAAATCTGATTTAAAATAAGTGCCTACCCACTTTTATTTTATTTATTATTTTAAATCTTCACCCAAGGATATGTTTTTACTGATTTCAGAGAGAGAGGGAAGGAGAGGAAGAGAGAAAGGGGGCGGGGAGAGAGAGAGAGAGAGAAACATTGGTGTGAGAAGGAAACATTGATGGTTGCTTCCCATACATGCCCCACCCAACTAGGGATCGAACCCGAGATCTGCGTATGTGCCCTGATTGGGAATTGAAACTGTGATCAGTTAGTGCATGGGACAATATTCCAACCAACTGAGCCATTCGGATCAGAGCCCCAATTTTAATATGTAACAGAAATGTAGGGGGAAAATCCTAAGACTCCCCAGAAATGTGAAAATGTGGTACATGAAAGATAAGGTCATTACTTTAAAATTATTACAACTGAATGTACTTACAGTATTGTGTGTATCTGTCCATATTAACTAGATTGCCGTCAAAGTTAGACACAAACCAACCAGGTATACAGCATATCCATTTCATAGCATTTGTTCAACCTTGTGTGAACTTTTCTTCCTATAAAGGCAAAAATACAAAAAAAGACTTGACCCTGAATGCAAAGCACCTGCTCAGATCATTAGAGGACACACACTAAGTGGTCATCTGTCCAGACTAGTAACACCCCAATTCCTGTGATTCTCCTATAATAAGTAGAGATGTGATTAGCAGGGTCAAAGAACAAATGGTGTTATGTTCTATGTCCAATATTGATGTAGGCTGAGGACAACTGATAGACAGGACTATGAGGACATGTGTATGAATGACGCAGATGGAATCTGGTTGTTTAGCAACAAACAAACTGAAAGTAAAGCCAATGACTGTGAAGGGTAGCACTTGGTTCTCCTTCATACCGATGTGTTTTCCCCTTACTCCTATCATGCTGTATCAAAAAAGTTCCAGTTTCTTAGGGTTGAACTTTTGTTTTGAACCACAATATTTTGCAAACTCAGAATCTCTGAATATTTCCAAATCCATCTCAAAGATTCCCAGGAAATTTTGTGTTGACTCACACGATTTCCCAAGGCCAAAAATAATTCCTAAGGTCAAGAATGTTTGCAGTTTGGCATATCTGATTGATTTTCCAATATCTGTGTAGTTGTTTAAGGTCTGATTTAGTCAGTTCTTGGTTTTCCCTGGTTAGTATCCCAAGTCAATTGAAGGCAACGGTTATTATAATTACATTTTTCCATTAATAATTATTTTTTGTTTCCTGTGACTTATTATAAGTAGACCGTGTGGTGACATTTAAAATTTGGGTTGGGGAAAACTGCATATTTGTAGTTGCACTCTGCTTTTGTATAGATTTCTTTTATGAAAAAAATTTTAAAAAGTCATAGACATCACCAGGGTGAGTGTCCTGAAAACTCATAGAAAGCAGTGTATCTGAACTGGAAGGAACTTTATAGAACAACTGGTCCAACATTTTCAGATTAAATGATGCTCAGACAAATTTTTTGACCAATAATTTGATGCTGTCTGGCTGTTAAAGGACATGGACTCAGATTTCCTGTTCTTGGTCCTATAATTTTTCTAAACTGCTCCTAGTTGAAGAGATGGAGAGATTATAAAGGATTCATCTATTGCTTTATGTTGACTCTGAAATATTAAGTTGTTTCTCTGTGTAATAGGTATGTTGACCACCATATTTCTTCAGCAACCACATACAATGCTGTGCTGTGAGCTTCCTCCTGGAAGCATGTATGACTCTGAGCCCCCAGAGTAGGACAACTCTGAGGCGAGCTCTACACTGTCTCCCAGATGTCCCCAGGAGGGTTGACCCCAGGTGCTTACTTCAGCAGTGACCTACTCAATAAGTGCACACTCTCCCCTTCTCTTTACTGCCCCACTTCCACACTCCCTGTGGTAAGCAGAACAATGGCTCCAAGGACATCCAGACTTAATCCCTGAAACCTCTGAACATGCTACCTTATACAGCAAAGGGAACTTTGCAGATGGTAATACGGTATTGGAATTTCAGACAGGGAGATTAGCCTGGATTATTTAGTTGGACTCAATCTAATGGCATGGGTTTTTTAAAAGCTGAGAACGTTTTCCTGCTGTAGTAA
The DNA here is from genome assembly GCA_026230045.1 of Corynorhinus townsendii. Classification (NCBI taxonomy): domain Eukaryota; kingdom Metazoa; phylum Chordata; class Mammalia; order Chiroptera; family Vespertilionidae; genus Corynorhinus; species Corynorhinus townsendii. The sequence goes on from JAPDVU010000004.1 coordinate 138,902,441, forward strand.
GATAGAGACATGATGGTAGAAGAAGAGTCAGAGAAATGTAACATTATTGTTTTTTATTTTTAACTAGATCCCAGTGCACAAATTCGTGCATGGCTGGGGTCCAGCTGGCCCAACTCCAATCAGGGCGTATCTGGACTGAGCCTGTTGGGAGGAGGAGATGGCGGGAGGTTGGCTGGCCAGCCTGCCTGAATCAGGGCCCCCTGTCAGAACTGGGCCTGCTGGGGGAAGGGGCCACAGGCAATTGGCTGGTGGTCCCTGCCCCCAAATGGGGTTGGGGGGCTGATTGGGGGTGGGGCTGGCAATGGGGAGGGCCAGCTGGCCCCACCCCTGAATGGGATGGGTGGGGGTACCCATCAGGGGCCAGTGGCCTGGGGGAGGGGCCATGAATGGTTGGCCAGCTGGCTCTGTCCCTGATTGAGGTGGGGGGCTGATCTTGGGTGGGGTCGGGCAGGGGAAGGGGCTGCAGGCCTGTCGTGGTAGGGCAGGGCTGATGGTGGCATGGCTAGTGGGGGGCTGGGAAGGGAGAGGGCGTTTGGCCTGCAGGTCTGGCTTTTGATCGGGATGGGAGAGTCTGATCCGGGGCAGGTGGGCGGGGGGGGGAGAGGCCGAGAGGTTGGCCTCTGGCCCCACCCCCTGATTGGGCAGTTCACTGGCCACAGTGGGTGTCATAGTGACCAGTTGTTAGGTCATTATGGCTGTTGTGGTAGTTGCCTTTTATATATATATTCATTTTATTGGGGTGACATTGGTTAATAATGTAAATTTCAGGTGTATAACATTATAGTTCAACATCTGTATATTCTATTACATACTCAGCCCCTGAACTTTATTTTCCTTTCATTACCATATATTTGCCCTCCTTTACTCACTTTGCCCTCTTCCCACCCACCCCCTCATCCCATATGGTAAGATAATTTTTTAACTGTTTTTATTGTTGAGAGTATTATAGATGTTCCCCTTATCCCTTTTGCCTGCATTCACCTGGCTCCTGCCCCACCCCAGACTGTCACCTCACTATTGTCTTTGGGCTAGACATCTATGTATATAAGTCCTTTGGTTAATCTCTTCCAGGCCCTTCCACCCCCAAGCCCTCTGAGACCTGTCAGTCTGTTCCATGCTTCCATGTTTCTGGTCCTATTTTGTTCATCAATTTATTTTGTTCATTAGATTCCACATGAGTGAGATCATGTGATATTCATCTTTCTCTGACTAGCTTATTTTGCTTAGAATAATAATTTCCAGATCCATCAATGCTGTTCCAAAGGATAGGAAATCCTTATTTCTTACAGCTATGTGGTATTCCATTGTGTAGATGTACCACCGATTTTATACCCATTCATCTATGGATGGGCACTTGGGCTGTTTCCAGGTCTTAGCTATTGTAATAACACTGCTATGAACATAAGGGTGCATATATTCTTTTTGACTGGTGTTTCAGGATTCTTAGGATAGATTCCCAGAAGTGGGATCACTGGGTCAAAAGGCAGGAGGGGCTGCTGGCCTATTGTGGTGGGGCAGGGTTAATGGGGGCGTGGCTGGTGAGGAGCCCCAATTTTAATATGTAACAGAAATGTAGGGGGAAAATCCTAAGACTCCCCAGAAATGTGAAAATGTGGTACATGAAAGATAAGATCATTACTTTAAAATTATTACAACTGAATGTACTTACAGTATTGTGTGTATCTGTCCATATTAACTAGATTGCCATTATTCATTTTTTTTTTTTTAGGAAAGTCCATAATGTTTTCCATAGTGGCTGCCGCAGTCTGCATTCCCACCAAGAGTTCATCAGCACTTGTTGTTTGTTGATTTATTAATGATAGTCCTTCTGGCAGGTGTGAGGGGCTACCGCATGGTGGTTTTAAATTGCATCCCTCTGATGATTAGTGACACTGAACATTTTTTCATTTATCTATTGACCATTTGTATGTCCTATTTGCAGAAGTGTCTATTCAGGTCCTTTGACCATTTTTTAATTGGATTTTTTCTTCCTCTTGTTGAGTTGTATATATACATGTACCCTGTTCACCATTTTGAACCCTAAGCGTGACTAGGCAGGATGACATGGTTAATACTGAGACTCTACAGGTTGTCTGAGTTCTAGTCTAGCTCTGTCACCTTCTGGCTATGCAACCTTGGACCCTCTAAGGCTCCTTTTCCTCATCTCTAAAATTAGAATAAAATAGTTCTGTGTATCTGAGAGAATGGCCTGTATTATACATTATGTCAGGATTTGGATTGCACCTATGGCACATGCTGACCACATGATGGCCATGTCTTGGACCTCTTCTCAGATATTAATTAAAATGGGACTGGTAAGAGCTCCCTCCCAAAGGTGTGTGAAGATTTAATTACTTAACTAGGATATCCATAGGCTCTCCATACATGATATTTTGTCCCTTTCAGTCCTTTAGGAATTAACGCCCTAGACATGAGGAGCTTAGGTAGTTTTCTACAGCATCACCAATGGTTCATGATCTTCTCAATGGCTTAAAGAATGTCTGTATAATGATTCAGTTGTTGCATGGGCCTAAAAACTTTGGTTTTTGATAAAGAAGTAAAAACATTTCTGATTCTAACAGTGACAGAGAAATCCAAGAGGATGAAAATTTTTTCTATTTCAAATTAATGTCTGATTGTTCATATATATCAAGACTATGCACATTTATTATTTGAAGTAGAAATGTCATTTTTAAAAATTTTCATTAGCATATTTTTTGCTATTAGTGTTAAAATTAATTATAGACCTTCCTTTCAATAACATATATCTATGTTTTTGAGTAATTTGAAGAAAACATTCTAAATATGAAAAAACTTTAAAGTGTTTGTTTATTTACCAATCAATCTTCCCCACATATTCATTAAAATTCATTATAAACTGAAAACATTTTAAACTATACTGATGCAATGAAAGATATCTATAGTAGCTTCTAACACTTGTAATGTAGGGCGGGAAGGTATTTCAAATTTCTAGTTGATTGTCCAAAATAAACAGGTCAGCGGATTCTGGGAGCATTTCTCATCTCATGGATGCTTTACAGTTGAAGGGACATACCAGCAGCGATATCATAAAATATTAACAATTTTGTGTATTTAGAAAAGTACCTATAATGTGGAAAGAAAAGTCGGAATGACAAAGGCATATCTGATGTTGGTGTACATTGTACTATTTGAATTATTTTCTTCTTTCATATCTCTAGCTGGTTGGATTTGGATGAGCTTTGGCATATCAAGTTTCTTTGGTTGGGTTTCTCAGAATTCAACCTTAAGTTGAGGATGCCAACATATTTAATTTATTAAGGATGTGTTCCCAGGGTAGACTGGTAAGAAAGTGGTAAAGCAGGACAGGGGTTGGAAGGGTGCAATTTCAGCTCCACCCTCAGTGTTCTTCCACAGGGGAATTCCTTAAATTGCACTCCCGAGACAGCCCAGCTCTGGAGGACTTCACATTTCTTCCTCAGTCAGTCACTGGGACTGTGAGTGCCCAGGAACTTCCAGATACAAAGAGAGCAGATCTGCTGGTTTAAAGACAGTTTCCCTCAGAAGGTCGGTCACAGATGTAAGCTGTTCGCATCAAAGCACATAGCAGCTGGAGAAGGGTATGTAGAACTGCTATTAGGAAACAGGGACGCTGGACCAAGGACAGTGTCTATACCTGAGTAAGATTGTTACTAGTAAAATTCAAATTTGAGTTTTAAGGCAAACTAAACAAATCAATTTTATTGGGAAATAAAACTAGAGATGTTTTTGGTAATACATATGCAACATAAATTTTTTGGGGAGATTTACATAGATTCATTTAGAAAATTTTCTCCTATTCATATTTTTAAGTTCAAAGTTCAATAGCTTCTGAAACAATGACAATTTATAAGAATTCTTAGAATCAACATGGCCTGGATTTACCTTTTCCAAAATGTTTTACTGGTTAATAGACCTCCCATTTCTGTTTGTTGAGGTAGATTTTAATTCATACAATGAATATTTATGAAAAACAACTACGTGTCATTTGTTCTGCAGGGCACTCTTAAAAAATATGAGCACTGTACTGTTTCAGCACAATGTAACTTCTAAAATAATCAAATCTGGAGAAACAGCACCATTGTGATATGCTCTACTGTGGGCCAGCAGGGAGTAGAGAGGGAGCAGCAAAGAGGGAGTAAGGACTTTCACAGTCTGCTCGATGCCACCTTATAATTTTGATAACTATGTGAGTTATGTCTAATATGTACAAATCCCATCAACCTACTAATGGGAATTAACTGTCACCCATGTAGGACACTGCTTTTCAAATTGATGCATGGATAGCTCACTAAAACTCTCAAAATTTTAGCCCCCACACTCAGAAATTGTGCTTTAGGAAATCTCAGTTGGGAACTGACAATTTGTATTGCTAACAAGTTCCCAGGTGTTATAGATACTGTTGGTCTTTAGAGCACACTTTAGGTAGAAGCTTATGCATATATTTGCATGTGTTTGGATTTTTTAAAATAGAAAACTTTAATAGGGAGTGGCACATCAAAGTCATTTTCTAGAATTGGCAAATTAATAGATTAGCTTTGTTTTTCCTTCATTATCCTTAGGTCAGTATTTTGATATGAATATTTTGATGAGGCAAGGAAGGAAATTAATTGCATCTTTATATTTATTATAAAGAGGTCAGCACATGGATGTGCTGAGTACTAAGAGATCTTAGAAGCAAGACTTCATTTCCTCTGATCACTTTTGGCCAATTAACACAATAATGCCTCCATTTTTTATTTCTTTGCTTTCAACAATGTAAGCTTCTTTACTTCATGTAAAGTAGAAAACCCAGTACTTTGTAATCTTTTTCAAGAAGCCATTAGATTCATCTGGAATAGTCAAAATGTATTCTCAAGTAATGTTGCTTTATTTATTAAAATCTTGGGTTAAGCTATTAATTGGTTAGACATTCTAAACTGTATAAGAAACCTCTGACATTTTCTATGCCCATCAAAACATCTCTAGTTTTGATGGGCTTAGAGGAAATGGCAACTGACAAATGGGCCAGCTCTGTTCTAGTTTGTAGGGGAATATTTTCCTTTGAGTTCATCTTTTTTAAAAAACAACACTTTTATTGATTTCGGAGAGGAAGGGAGAGGGAGATAGAAACATCAGTGTTGAGAGTGAATCATTGATCAGCTGCCCTCTGCATGCCCCCTACTGGGAATCAAGCCTGCAACCCGGACATGTGCCCTGACTGGGAATCTAACCCTGAGGTCTTGGTTCATACGTCAATGCTCAACCACTGAGCCACACTGGCTGGGTGAGTTCATCTTTTCATGGCTTTTACTGATCAACCTTGAAGGATAAAAATCAGACTACAAGCAAAGTGGCAACGTCTAAGTAGCATGCTCCAACTACTTTTATTTTTTTAAACCCACTTATTGAGGTTAACATATAAAAAGCTGTACATGTTTAATGTATGCAACTTGTTGAGTTTGGGATAAGCATATACCTGTGAAACTATCAGACATACCCATAATCTCCCAAAGATCTATCCCCTTGGAATTTTTTAAGTATACAATACAGTATTGTTAACCATACACATCATGCTATAGATCTCCAGAACTGATTTATCTTGCATAAGACTTTGTACTCTTTTTGTTTATTGAGATAGATTTGCACCTCCCCAGTATCTCTTTCCTGGTTTTCAAAACATGAGAATATCACTTTCTGTCTATGTTTTCTCAGCTTATTTCTAAATATAAAATTAGGTTTATAGCTTTTGTTCCTTGAGTAATTTTTAGTATCAGAAGATGGCTTTCAGTTAGGTTTCTAGTAAAACTTATTTTAAAGCTGTTACAGTTTCTTTGGATATTTGTTTTGCTTTGTTATAGGAATTGAAACAGAAGAATCTAGGGAGGCCATGGTCAATGGAGTCACTCTTTGAATGTAAAAATGAATATCAATACCATTTTAAACACTAACCTCTATATCTTTCACAAGGAGGGGGTAGATAACCAGAAATTTTAAAGGAATATTACAGTGGAGTATTTGAGACATACAGTTAATGATTGTGTTGTCTCCAAAGTGTTTGCAAGACTATGCACAGATGTGTCCACAGAAAACATATTTTAATTTTGCATAGAAGGTAGAATTATGTATGACCTAGATCCAGGAAAGGTTGGTTTTAAATTGCACTTGTGAGCAGACTTGGCAGGTCCAGTTAGTCTGCCGTAAGTTGTTGGAAAATGGGTGATTGCTTTCAAAATGTTTGGGGATGAAAAATGCAGAATATTACTCTAAGCTTTGCAAAAAGTTGTAGACCCAATTGGAACATTTTGCACTAAAATAATATGAGAAGGAAATTTGCCTTCTTCTTTAGCCAGTTAGGCAGTGGGGATATCACACTGCCTAGTTCAGAATTACGTAATTGATTACTATTTTAATTTTTTTAAATTAATGCAGTAATTTTTTTACTTTCTAGAGTTTAAGCAAAAATAAATATAAAATGGGACCCTAAGCCCCAGATCTCCTCAGATTTACCAGACTGGTTTGATTGTGGATGTTCTTAATGCAGTTTGTCAGAATGGCACACACCCTTTATCTCAGAAGCAGTCAAAGAACAAAATTGCTGTCACAGGAGAAAAGCTTGAATCACACCCCCCAAAATTCTCCAAAAAACATGCCCTAGTACATTTTGAGAGATAGAAAGAAGAATCAGGCACAGCCTCCAACTCTCCTAATTTGCGTTCTAGAATGATGAAATGAATGAGGAAGAAGGGGCTTCTGACACATTTCTCAGAATGGGCACTGACCTGTCATCATATGTTGAAGTCACAATCAACGCAAGGACTATACCTTTGAGGTAATACAGAACTTCTCTTTCACGTAGACTTAAAGAAATGAAGTAAGCTTGTCAGTGTGATTTTAAACAGACACACTCCGGTTTAAACCTCATCAGAAGATAGATGGGTTCCCAGAATCCATCAGAGTTCAAAAAGGAATATTCATTGGTTATAAGAGCTGATGGGATAGAGTAAATGATAAAAGATCTCCAGAGGACATCAACTGACTGGCCTGCTCTTTGAAACTCTCTTCCTCTGAGTGATCTGGAGACTCCTGCAAGGCTGAGCACCTGGTGCCTGGTGCAGCCTCTGCCTTTTCTAACTTCGAAGGCCTCTCTTATCTCTGCACCACCAAACAGCTCTCTCAGTGCCAGGCTAGTGATAGTTTCTGGAAAACCAGAAAGCCAGCCAGATACTCGGTCACCCAAGCTTATATACTTAAGATTCATGAGCCCGCTGCTCCATGGTGGTGATGTGCTCTGAGCACATTCCTTCTGTCCAGCTAGGTTGGTACTTTGCTGCCCTTCCCCAGCTACATGACGGAATCAGGCTGTGGGCATATCACTGCGCTCTGTGCCAGTTAGGAGTCAGCACAGGAAAGACACGAGGTCTTCCTTGTGGCTGTTCTTGTTTCTGCCTATGCATCCCTGTCAGTGAGATAGGTCCATGAGACTCCATCACTTGGGAAAGAACTAGAATTAGTGTAAGAATGAGCTTGTGAGACTCCGATGGCTCTTGCAGGACATCCATGATCTGGCATCTTGAACAGGAAATTGGGTGTGTTTCCATGCCTGCTGCCCATGGGACAGGGAAAGAAGGCTGGGAGCTTCTTGCTTGCATTAACCACGACCAGCTGGCTCTAAGCATTCTGATGTTTTTTGTCTGTTTTGTTTTTACATGAGCATTCTGGAGGCTCTGGGACAGACAATCAGAATCTTCACCTGTTCCTGTGGCCAGGTGGCACTTGTCAATGGGGAAGGTATACTCTGTGTTGAGCTACAGAAGCAGAAGTTGAATCAAGGATTTGAGTGCAAGTCATTTATTTAGGAGATGACCCCAAGAAGCATGGTCCTTAATACCACAGGGAACTCTGGAGGCCAATGTAGATCATGTGATTTAGTTGCCCCACCAGAGGAGAAAAGATAAGGCATTTCTATATCACCTCCTCTTAGTCATTGGGGAAGGGTTGCTGGGCGGGGGGAGGTTAAACCTCTGACTCTTCCAGGCTAGTTCCAGGATGGGCAAACTGGTCTCTGGCAGCCAGAGGAGGCACTTTGGTGTGAACAAGCAGATGCTGGCAGTGGGAAGTCAGGCTGGTGTGCACTAATGGGATATGGAGGATGAGTTTGAGAGGGGTTCTGACAGCCTCTGTAGGTCGACTGTGCTGTCACTTCCTCCCCATCGTCACTGATTGCAATCTCTAGAGAGCACTGGGCAGCATTGGCCTCCCTTCCGGTACCCTCAGACCTGGTGGCCTGGGAAGGTTAGGTACTGAAAAATGGGTCTACCCCTGCCTTCATGCATAGACAGTCCTGTTAGGAGTTTGCTGTGTGAACTAGCTCATGAAACCCAGAGGTTGTTATTATAGGTCAAATTGCTCCTTTAATATTCCATGGAGGGATATCCTACAACCAGACTCATACTCCTGATACCCCAAGTCTGCTCTGTTCTCTTCTCATTACAGCTTCCTAAATTTTGGAGCTTCCTTGATGTTCCTGGGACCATCTGAGACAGACCCCACTAACTACCCTGGGTTTCTCTGTTCATCAGCCTACATGTGCTGCTTGGGGTCTGAGCTTTGTTCAGCAGAGTCTTGACATGAGGAGCTCATGCACATTGGTGCAAAAGTACTGTAGCGAGCTCAGTCTGTACTTGCAAGAGGTGTAGAGTTTTGCATGGTTTTCAGACCCAGCTCCCAATGTGTCTCCTTTGTGCAAGGGGACTCTTTGGCAGGACTCTCACCACCGTTTGCCAAGCCAAGTGGCAGATGCTGAGGGAATTGCCCAGATGTTGGAAAGGGTTCTTGCCTTTGGCAAGTTTATCGTCTAGATGAAGAGACCAAATTTATAATAGGCGACTCTAGGTGACTTAATTTTTAGAACAAACATGCCATAATTTTCACATTGATTAAGTTCCCCTCAGGTGTCCCTATATTAAAGCATTATCATTTCCAGTTATGTAGAGTTTATTATGATAGTTACACAGCTCTGCACTGCAACATGTTTGTGAAAATTATGCGGGACAGCAGAAATATGAAAATGAGATGATTTTTTTCAGCTGCCATATAACCTGAGGTTATTCTTCATGATCACTGTACAGTGATATATAATATTTTTTATTGAATATGCTAAGGGATGAAAATGCAGTTAGAGAAAATGATGACCCTGCTGAATTAGCAGCAGAGTACAGAGTAGGCACATTTATTCCATCATTATTGGATGCTGCAATTTGAGCTTGTAGAAAACAGGGGATTTTAAACTCCCAAAAGTCTATATTTATGATGATTATTTCTTTACAGGAAGGAGAACTGATTTCTAGAGATACAAAGTACTAAGCATCTACTCTGAACCAAACAATGTGCATGTGTTTTAGCCTCTCACAGCCCTGTTAGGTAATGTTGCTTTTCCTCACATACCAGATGAGGAAACTGTCGCTCAGAGAGCTTAGGTAACTTGCACACCATCGTCTAGAAGTCAAGGCAGGCTTGCACATTGGTCTGTGGAATGCAATAGTCAGCATAACACACCGCCTCACCTGGTGAGAAGTCTGTCTCAGCAGGAGCTGCAAGGAACAGAGGCCTTGTCTCTTCCCTTAGGTGTAAAAGAGAGCAAACTCCCCAAAGCCCAGTCAGTATTTTGTTTCCAGAAAAACCAACATGGACACTGGCCAAGGAGTGAGCTGGGCCTAACCAGGGCTTCCATGTTTGAGCTGGCACTGCCCAGATAAGGCGGAGGCTGAAGGTACCAACCAAATCTGTGCTATCAGTGTAAATTCAAAAATCCAAATCTGATTCTTGGTGTGAGAGAGAGAAAGTGCAAGGGAGAAGGTGAGAGATAGCCAAATAAAGGAAGCGGCGCAGTGTGAATTCCATTTCTTAGAAAGAATCTTAAGAAGTTCTTTCCTTTGTCTGCATTGTCATCAACTCTCTGCCTGCTGTGCTTGCTTTCTCTCCACTACCCCCTCCCCTCAAAATGCCTCGAAACTTCTTTCTGCTCTTTTGTTCAATTTAGCAGGAAAGATCTTTGGAGCAGAAGGAATGGGCGCCTTTAGCAAGCTCAAATATCAAATAATTTTTTGCCTCCCTGTAATTGAAATCACAGGATCAGGATTTGCTTTCCTCTGGCCAGCTCCTCTCTTGTTCTCCAGGATCACAGATGGAGGGGGGCAAGGGTGCGATGGACTCCCCACGGCTTGTCATCTGACAGACAGACACACCAGCCAGGAAGGGGTCTGACTCGGAGATGAATTCTTTTATCCTCAAAGGGGCTTTCTGCAAAAGAAACCATTAGTGTTTTGCTATTGAGTTTCTACTCCCCATGGTGTCTAAGAAACCATTCATTTAATTTCGTGACATTTTGAGTGGACTTGGAGAGCTAAGCCCATTTGAAAAGGCCTGTTCCTGTGTATGAGGACAGAAGGAATGCAAATAGAATTCAAATGGTCAAGCCATCAGCACACCGAATGCGGGCCTGGTTGGCCCTGGGGCACTTTTGCATCTCTCTTCAGCCTTTAAGACACATCAGGTTAAGTTCCTAATAGTTGGTGATGTGGTACCCAGCTTCTTCCCATCTCATAGCCAGAAACTGACCCCAAAGCATGAGAAAATTGACTATAAGTTAGCACCTGAGAACTTAAGAAATATCATGTATTAAAAGAGTGAAGCTGAGCACATTCCTTCCTAATCCTTGTCTGGTAGATGTAGGTGAGGGGTGTCAAGGTGGAGAGCAAGTATTTCAGGTTCTGAAAAACCAGAAAGGGAGCGTCAGCTCTGTCACATGCTGGCTGTAACACCTGGGTAAGGTCAAAGTCATGCTATTAAAAAAATGTAGAAGTCATCTGCCCTGTGGGGTTGTTCTAAGACCAGTTCTGAGATAATTTAGTAAAATATTTAGCATAGTGCCAGTACATATTGAAATCACAGTAAACATTAGACATCATTAATAGTGTTTTCAATATTGTTTCTATTATAGGCAGTTAGCAGAACAAGGACAATGGGCCAGGTATAGAAACTCACCAGGGCAAAAAGCCCCAGATGCCTAGCAAGGGGCAAAACTGGGAAAACAAGAATCTCACTCCCAGGGTAACCTATCCTCCCATAGTATATCACTGGCCATGTGGTCCATTAGATAACAGCCAGGACTCAGTTGTATTTCAGCTCCAGGTCCAAAAAAGCAGTAAAATCAGACAAGTGATGCCATGGCTGCCTCAGGACCAGCTGCACTGACTAATGACCCCATGCCCTAGCACCAACCAATCAATGGGACTAATCAATAAAGACCACGACCCTGAAAGAGCACACCTGGAAAACTGATGAATACTCTCTTGAGACCATCTCCTGAGACCTCCCTAACATTTCCACCTGCAAGAGAAACAAATATGCTCAGGATGAAGGACCTAGTGTGTGCTCTCCCCAGGAGAGTACACCCACACCATTCCCTTCCTTCCTTCTCCCTCGAAGGGACCGCATGAGACTTGCAACCAGGGGGGCAATGGGCAGCGGCAGCTCATCTCAGGCTAACCCCCTGAACCTTCTCCAAGGACCCTTTTCTCTGACTTCTCAGTGAGCCAAAGCAGCTCAGCCTAGGCTCTCCTGTAGCTTCTTCTATGCCCTTCCTTGTTTCACTGTCCTAAGTATATTTTTGCTTTGGCCAATAAATTCTTACCTACTTTGCTACATTTTGTCTCTTGGTTGAAATCTTTCCTTCAAGAAGACAAGAACTGAAGTCTCATCATCTTGCCAGTAACATTTTTACTTTTATGCTAGTTAATCATGGTGATTTGTCACATGTCCTTTCTTTTTGTGGTTGTTAATTCTCACCTGACGACATTTTCCCATTGATTTTTAGAGAAAGTGGAAGGCAGAAGGAGCGACAGAGAGAAACATTGATGTGAGAGAGACATATTGATTGGTTGCCTCCTGCACGTGCCCTGGTCAGGGGATCAAGCCAGCAACCGAGGAACATGCCCTTGTCTGGAATCGAACCCTGGACCCTTCAATCCGTGGGCCTACACTCTATCCATGAGCCAAACCAGCTAGGGCACATGTCCCTTCTTTTACTAGTCCAGCATGGCCCACCAAAAACACAGTGCAAACCACATCTGTAATTTTAAGTTCTCTAGTAGCTACATTAAAAAGAAATGGGTAAACTTAATTTTAATCATATATTTAAACTTCCCAAGAAAAATAATATTATCATTTCAAATGTAATCAGTATAAAAATTACTAATGAGATATTCTACATTCTGTTTTCACCCCAAGTCTCCAGAATCGGTGTGTTCTTACACAGACAGATCCTTTCAACTTGGATGAGCCCCATTTCATATCCTCAAAAGCCACATGGAGCTAGCTAGTGGTCATCCTATTGGACGGTGCTGATCTAGGCTCTGCAGTATATAGAACAGGGCTGTATACCCCTTGACATTTGGAGGGAAATGTTCAAAACCACAAAGGCAATTCCTTCATGATTTTTTTCTTTTTAAATTTGTTTTTGTTTTCTTTTTGAGTTAATGTTGATTCTTATTTTTCTAGTCTATTCCATTGAGATTTTAAAATTAGGTGCTAAATAGTTAACATATTATTTTTTTATGACACAAAATACTTTCATGCTTTTGGATATATATATATATATATATATATATATATATTCCATTTCTAATTTCATTAGACTAAGAGATGTTATGCCTGTTAACTCTAGCAAGGTATACAATTACTGAAGAGAATATACACAAGTTTCTTTTGGGGGCAATTGTAATGAATTTTCATTTTAACACAGACTTGGAAGTGTCTTTTATATTTAGAGTCAGGAGGTCAAAAATGACTCTGGCTAGAGCAGATATAGAAGCAGAGCTGTGGGCCAAGGGAATCAAGAATGTAGAAACATAGACTATTGTAAACAGAAGCTCAAATGAGAAGAAATGTATGGGCAGCTGAAGTGGGGAGAGTTAAGGCTTAAAATGGAGACATATGTAAAACTTTCAACACTAAAGATAAATTTAAAGAAAAAAAAATGATCAGCTGTTAAGTGGTTGGGCTGGCACCAATCCTGACCCTTGTCCACCCTACACTCTCAGAGAGAAACTTCTTACCCCTGGATACAGAAGATATCCCCTGATACAAGCATGTGTGGCAGGCTTGTGCTTTTCTTTTGTAATTCTTTTAGTAGCAGTCATGATTTGTATTAATTATATATGTAATTTCTCTCATTCATTAGACCCTAAACTCCATGAAGGGAGGGGTCATGTCATCCTTGTTTCCAAATAAGTTTTCTTGTACCTGTCACAGTGGATGGCACCTAGTAGGCTCCCAGTAAATATTTCTTGAGTGAAAAAATGCAAAAAAAAAAAAAAGTATTTCAGGAAGGGGGATGGGAGAGAGAGGGAGGAGGAGAGAAGAAATAATTATAACAAGATCCTTTACAAAATGGGGTTAATTGGGGCCAAGAACAAATTTAAAAGGATAATTTGTAAGGAGGTGGAAGAAAAGAGACATCTACCTTTTGAATAAAATTAAGACTGGTCTAAAAATTTGTAAGTGAGATAAAAAGATTTGGGACCACTATCTCCTGATAATCTGACTCTCTTGATGAACTAGGAACTGGTGTTCTGAGGGGTTGAAAGGAGTAGTGAAGGTTTGGGACAGTCACTGAAGGAAAGGGTTGGAAGAGAAAAGAAATGAAAGAGGACAAATGAAAGGATCAGTGATGGACCTTGGATTTTAGTGGAAGATGGACAGCATATGAGGGTTGTCTCCAGCCCCCTAGCAGCCCCGTTGGAAGAGAAGGTGGATTAGAAAAGATCCAGGGTAAGGTTTTATATGATTAGGTGCAATAGAAGGTATGGGAAGCAAAGATGCTGAGAAGCTGGTGAGAATATTTAGGGGACTAACCCTGGGATGTAGACTGGGTGGATAAGAAAGTCCAACCAAGAGGCTTTGATAATGCAGAACATCAGGAAAAGGGGAACATAGGTCAGAGAAGTGGAGATTTGAGTTGTAGTGTTCACAGGAGGAATTGTTCCAAGTGATAGCTAGGTCCCTGCAGTGATGGGGAGGAGGGTGGCTGAAGACAATGGAAGTGAGGATGGAGTTTTAAATGGTTTTTATCTTGACCATGGACCGCTGGTGTGCCTTTAGACTATATGTTAGCGAAGACGATGCAGGTTTCAAGTCCTGATGACCATGGAAGTAGAGAAGGGGTGACAGAAGTAAGGGAGTGTGGAGCTAGAGGAAAGGGTCAACCTAAAAAAATTGGAGGGCCCTTATATAAGGATGAAAAACAAGTAGTGTGGCAGCCACTTTGACTGCCTGGAAGGCTACTGATCCTAGCTCTTGGATCAATGTCTAGAATGTCACTAAAAATTTGCAGATGTCCTCTGAATCGGTGTAGTGGTACTCAGGTGAAGGACTGCTCTGTTCCTTACATCCACACTTTCTCAGCCACTAAAAAACATCTTCCCATCTCTCGCACACTTCAACCAGTCAAGGAGCTATATTGAGAGTTATAAGCCCAGAGAGCCTCTAGGTTAATTAGGGACCAGAAATTCTCAAAGCCCAGGATCTAAGATGTTGAAAGGAAGCATGGAAAAAAAATAGTCAGAATTACCTCCTAAGTTATTGCCAAACAACCAATATGCAAAGGATTTTGTTGTCAAAACACTCAGATCATTTAGTCAGCTGAGGAATGTTTGTGCAAATAAAAATCAGTTTGTTCTCATTAGTGTTCTCATCACAGCTTTAGGGGAGTTGTGACTCATCTTAGATTTTATGTTAATAATGCCATGAAATTCAGGAACATAAAATGTACCCATGCTACTTAGAGTCTGCATTTTCTCTTGGCTCTCATTTTACCTAGGAGCATACTTTGCACCACTTGCTGTCTGTCAATTTCTCATCAGTGACCCTAGACCACAAACTTTGTGTGTAAGGCTTAAGCTGGTGCATGAAGGTCTACAGTGAAATGGATGCCTGTCCTTCAATTGCCTGCCTACTATTGGGGAAGTAAAGAACTCCGCAAGCTTAGCAAAATTTCAAACTTACATAAGAGCGATAAAAATCTCAAGGGAAAAACTATTTGGGATGTAGGCTAAAATATCTTCAGATTAATCAGATTTTCACCAGAGGCTTGGACAGCCTGTCAGCCAGTGAGCGAGAGATATGAAAGATCACATAGTATCATTGGAGAAGAGTCGAGGGACTTGACAGACACAATCTGCTTTCTCTAAAGATGCTGGTTTTAGGGCTGAAAGCCTGTTTCTCCAGGAAGCATATGATTCTGCTGACTACTTAAAAACACAAAAGAAAGGAGTGATCCATAGGAATCTGATAAATTGTCTGATCCTGTCATTGCTTATTAAGTCTCTTGGCATTCCAGCCCTAGTTTCTTCATCTGCAGAATGGAGCTGGTGGTGAAGATGAATCTTTTCAAACAGTTTTCCAGTTTAAAGACCTAAGGCTTGTCTCAGCACACTCATACCTCTCATGCTCATCTTTTTGGCCTTCCAATTCTTGATCTCATGGTCCCAGCTTTGATACCTATATTTGGTGATGCATTTGAATTCACTTTGACTTTTTGGATCTTGTCTTAATATTTACCTCTTACCTATACTCATTCTCCTAACATGAGGATCCCTATCAACCTCTAGAAATTGGATCCCTCTTCATTTCCAAAGGGACTGTAGACACTCCACCACCAAAACACCCCTGAGTCCCTAGAGGGTACCCAGTTGGGAAATGGACATTACATCCACCACACCCAGTTATCACTTTGCCACTAGTAGAATTCCACCTCCAGGACTATGATACATTGCATAGCATCTGTGGGCCAAGTCCCAGGCCCTGGCTGGGTTCACAAGAGCCTCAGTGGAGAAATATATAATGATGAAGTTCCAGGGGCTAACCACTCTGACATCTTAGTCCTCACAGTCTTGAGTTTCAACCTGGAAATGTGTTTGGAGCCTCTTTTCTCAAGACTGTTTGGTTGTGCACTGCATATCTGTGGGAGGTGCTTTTCATGTATACTGCAATGCAAAAGGTGTCTTATAGAGCTATATGGAGCATAGCTAGTGTGGTCATATGTGGAAGACTATCCATTCTTATTCCCCAGCACAGATCCTTCCCTGACTGAGGCTGTTGAGGAAAGAACCCCCAGTTTTATTAGGAAGACAAAGAATTGCATAAGTGGAGCTGGACCCCTTTGTTGGCTTAAGGGAACCACCTTACCACATAATCTGATTATTAATATCTGAAGTTTAGCTACTCTCAGGTGATATTGGCCATGTCCTTCAGATGGTTCAACTCTGACATTATCAATGGCCTGACACTCCAAGCTGCTGAGCAGGTAATTCTTAACTTGAGTCAGAATTCTAAAGGGAAATTCAAAATCCCTAGTAACCCTCTGGACTGGGAAGCTTTCACTCCCCTCAGACTGTGTAATAGCTGATTGTAATAGTCCAGTGAGAGCAGTAAACAACTGTTTACAGGTGAGATCCATCCAGGGAAGAAAGCACGGAGAGCTGGCTTTCCAGAACAGAAAGCTTTATCTCCCAGGAGGTAAAACTATCCAAGGACTGTGGCTGTGTCTCAATTCTGTCCACATTCCAAGTTCCTAAAAATAGTCTGTGGAACTCTGCTAGCCCTACATTACACATGGCACATTCCAGTTCTGATCCCCCATTGTCACAGGAAGAAGAGATATTAATTTGTTTGTATACTCCTCTATGTCAAGGCCTGGGACACAGTAGGTATTCAATAAATATTGTTGAATGAATGAATGAATGAATGAATACTCAGTAATAAGTCAATAATGAGCCCTGGACTCTCACAAAATTTATGCATCTACTTATGTCCTAAAATATCACAATGCACTCTTTTGAGAACTTACCTCTTCCATAACCAAGATGATCTCAATCTGTCCTCCAATACTGGTCATGATTCAGCATTCATTGTTAGTTCTTTGTTCATTATTGTGATTTGCGTACACAGACAATCTAGTCCCTTGATTACAACCATGGCCATCCACCCCACAATGTTTTTTCTGGCTTAAAAAAAAATTATCCAAATTTGTTTACTTCTGGACTCATTAGTCCACTTCCTAATGCCACATGGAGTCCATCAACAGGTCCATTCATATATTCCCAACAGAGGAACAACACTGAGAAAGCGCTTAGTCACTGAAGATGTAATCTACAGAAGTTCATCTTTCATCTCTGTGGTATGCTTGCTTAATAATGGTCCCCCAAAATATCTAGGTTCTAATCTCTACAACCAGTGAATTTTGCCTTATATGGCAATAAGAACTTTGCAGATGTGATTACGTTAAGGCTCTTGAGTGAAGATGTTATCCTAGATTATCTGGAAGGACCCAATCTAATGACAAGTGCCCTCATAAAACAGAAGCAGAGAGAGATTAGGCTACAGAAGAGTAGAAGGCATTGTGAAGACAGAAGTAGAAAGTGGACTGATTAAGCTACAAGTCAAGGAATGTCAGCAGCCACCAACAGCTGGAAGAAGCAATCCAACAGATTCTCCACTAGGGTTTCCAGAAGGAACCAATCCTGCCCATGTCTGGATTTTAGCCACATACGACTCATTTTGAACATCTGGTCTCCAGAACTGTAAGAGAATAAATTCGTGTTGACTTAAGTCACTAAGATTGTGGCAATTTGTTATACCAGCAATGAGAAGTGAATATAGCCTTCTCATAAATATATTTGCTCCTTTATCAGATGAAGACAAATATAGGACTTCTGAGAACCATAATTATCCAATCAATCACCCAGTTCCTAGAAAACTACAAATTGCTCAAAAGAATGACAAGTAATCTCTGTCTTGTCCAGCATAGGTGTTATTCAGAGTAAGGACCCATCCAGAAGCCCATTTCCTGCCAACTCTACCACTCAGTCAAACTCTTGGCATCAATCAGGTTTCCCACAGGCTTTCCCACTACCAATCTGTCCATCACAGGAAAATAAACCATCTTCAAAATGAAAAAGGAACCCACTGTATGGAAGAACATATTTGTCAGTGATACATCTGATAAGGGGTTAATTTACAAAATATATAAAGAACTTATACAACTTAACAGCTGCAAGACACACAATCCAATTTAAAACTGGGCAAAGAACCTAAATAGACACTTCTCCACAGAGGATATACAGATGGCCAATAGACATATGAAAAAATGCTAACAGTCACTAATCATCAGAGAAATGCAAATATAAACTACAATGAGGTATCACACATGTCAAAATGGCTACTATCAATAAATCAACACACAGCTGGTGCTGGTGAGGAGGTGGAGAAAAGGGAACCCTCATGCACTGTGGGTGGGAATGCAGATTCATGCAGCCACTATGGAAAGCAGTATGGAGTTACATGAAAAATTTAAAACTGGAACAGCCTTATTACTCAGGAATTCCACTTATGGGAATACATCCAAAGAAATTTGAAACAGTAATTGGAAAGGATATATGCACCCCTGTGTTCATAGCAGCATTATTTACAATAGCCAAGATTTGGAAGCAGCCCAAGTGCCCATCAGTAAATGAATAGATACAAAAGCTGTGATACACTTACACAATGGAATACTACTCAGCCTTAAAAAGGAAGGAAGTCTTACCTTTGTGACAGTATGGATGGACCTGGAAAGTATTATGCCAAGTGAAATAAGCCAGTCAGAGAAAGGCAAGTATCACATGATTTCACTTATATGTGGAATCTAATGAACAAAATAAACTAACAAAATGGAGACAGACTCACGAATACAGAGAACAGATTGACAACTGTCAGAGGTGAGGGGGTTGGGGCTGTGTGAAATGGTGAAGAGATTAAGCAAAGAAAAAGATTCATGGACACAGACAACTGTATGGCGATTGCCAGAGAGAAAGAGAGGATGGAGAGAGGTCGAAGAGGGTAAAGCTGGGGGGGGGGGTAAGTGGTGATGGAGGGAGACTTGACTTGGTGTGATTAACACACAATACAACATACAGATAATGTATTATAGAATTATATTCATGAAACCTATATAATTTCATTAACCAACTAGAGGCCTGGTGCACAAAATTCGTGCATGGGGGTGGGGGAGGAGGTGTCCCTCAGCCCAGCCTGCACCCTCTCCTATCTGGAACCCCTCGAGGGATGTCGGACTGCCTGTTTAGGCGGAACTGGGCCTAAACGGGCAATCGGACATCCCTCTCACAATCCAGGACTGCTGGCTCCAATCAGCAGGCCTGGGTCCCCCCCCCAACTGATTGCCCCTAACCACTTCTGCCTGCCAGCCTGATCACCCCCTAACCACTCCTCTGACTGCCTGATTGATGCCTAACTGCTCCCCTGCTAGCCTGTTTGCCCCTAACCACCCTCTCTTACAGGTCTGGTCACCCCTAACTGCCCTCCCCTGCAAGCCTTGTCACCCCTAACTGCCCTCCCCTGCAGGCCTGGTACCCCCCAACTGCTCTCTCCTGCAGGCCTGGGTCCCCCCCCCCCCCAGCTTCCTTCCTCTGCCAACCTGGTCACCCCTAACTACCCTCCCCTGCAGGCTTGATTGCCCCCAACTGCCCACCCTTGCAGGCCTGGTCCCTCCCAACTGCCCTCCCCTGCTGGCCTGATCGCCCACAACTGCCCTCCCTTGCAGGCCTGGTCCCTTCCAACTGCCCTCCCCTGCTGGCCATCTTGTGGTGGCCATCTTGTGTCCTCCTGGGGGAAGGATCTTTGACCACATGGCGGCAGCCATCTTGTGTGTTGGAGTGATGGTCAATCTGCATATTACTCTTTTATTAGATAGGACAGAGGTCTGGTGCACAGGTGGGGGCCAGCTGGTTTGCCCTGAAGGGTGTCCTGGATCAGGGTGAGGGTTCCCTTGGGGCATGGGGCAGCCTGGGTGAGGGGCCTGTGATGGTTTGCAGGCCGGCCACTTCCCCCTCCCCCCTGGCGACCCAAGCGGAGGCCCTGGTATCTGGGATTTATTTATCTTCTATAATTGAAACTTTCTAGCCTGGAGTGGAGGCCTGGGCCAGCAAGGGCAGGTGGAAAGCTTGGCTGCCTCCATTGCTGGGGAAATCCAAGCTTCCCTCCTCCTCTTCGTGACTGTAGCCATCTTGGTTGGGTTTATTTGCATATTCACTCCTGATTGGCTGGTGGGCGTGCCTTGTGGGTGTAGCGGAGGTACGGTCAATTTGCATATTACTCTTTTATTAGATAGGATGTAACCCCAAGAAATTCAATAAAAATTAAATAATTTTTCAATACTATTGTTACAGAAGACCAGAAAAAAACCAAGCCATGCTTAGAGAAAGGGAGTTACATTTTATTAAGCGCAGGGCCAGAGAAAAATGTGCCTTTCAAATTCTGGGCCCCCCACATGGAGGAAACCTTTTCTATTTATACTTTTCCTAGCTCTTTTGTCTGCCAAATTTGGAATGAGGCTTCCAGGACTTCTGGGAAAGAAGGCCTATGTGCTGGGAAGGGGCCATGAGACCACATCTCAAGGCCTGGCCTTGTGTCAGCACTGACAACTCTGTCTGGGGCATAGTCCACAGACTCTCTGGAATGGGAGAAGTCTTATTTTCCTTATTATTTAAGCAAGCAAGCAAGCGTTTACAGAAGCCAAAATAAGCAGGATTGAAATTTCAAACAGCAGTTTTTATATAAGATGGATGCTTCACTATTAGCATGTCCACATTATTAGAAACATGATGTAACATGTTTATTTTTTAAAAAAGAAAGCATCCAAGTCAAATATCATAGATTTATAACAAAAATAAATAAGAAATAAAATTTAACAATTTTTATTACTTTATGTTATTGATTTCTTGTTATATCTCAGAATATGATGTATTTCATGAGAATGAAAGGAAATATAGAAATAGGGCCTAAAAATACACTGAGTGAAGAAAATATAACTAAAGGTTTTGCTGTTGACAAAACAAGCTGAATCTTTGTTTTCAGTAGGCAGAATGACTACCTCTGTACCAAAAGGTCTCTATTACTTTTATTTCTACTCTCTCCAATTACATTGATGGGGAAACTGAGGATCTGCAAAACATAGGGGAGGAAAGAATTCCTGATTTGATTGAAGTGTCTTATAGAGCAGCGTTTCAGTGTGCACAAAGGTATATATTATTATTTCCTAATTTATAGATCCTTCAGTTGTGTCATTAGCATGTGGTTTTTAAACTGCATGTTTAAATGTAATTTGGAAGCATGGGTTCTTTGGAGCAGTTGCGGATGTTACCTAATAAATTTGAGTTAAATTTTGAGAAAATGAATATAGGATACATTTTAGCACTAAGGCTTTCTTTAAGGTTGACAGGGTTCAGGAAAGAGAGAGATGGGAATACACTGCTGAACTACTTGGCCTCTCCACCTGGGCCTGAGGTTCCTCTACTTATCAACAAGGAGCCAATGAACACACGGAGTGAAATCCTGCTGGAATAAAGGTATTTCTATTTCCCATCAGCACATCCTGAGAGCAGTAATTATAAATGAAACGTGAATCTAAAAAGCCTCACTAATGGAAAGCCCACCCACGGCAGAGCTTGGATTTTTTTACAGCCAAATGTATGGGAACTCCCTTCTCAGTCTCCTCTCTCCTTCACCTTTGCCTCAACCTTCTCTAGTCAGGTCTTTGATGATAATCACCACCCTCCCTGTTGTCTTCATGTATAGGACTTCCATCTTCAACCTACCCAGATAGTATAGAAAAGGTAAGGAAAGTGATTAGAAATGGCTATTTACTGAGGATATTTATATTAGAAATTACATATAAAAATGTACTTAATCCCCATAGTAATCCCACTAGCAGCTAGTGTTAGACTTACTTTATAAATGACAAAAAACCAAGAGCTTTGGAGATGTTAAAGAGTTGGTAAAGGTTGCATAGTTAGTAAATTACTCGGGTACAACTGAGGTTCTTCTGTTTCTGGAGTCCCAGTGATTGTGATGCTGCTCTAAGTGAACAGGACTCCTCTGTGGAGAGGGGAGGTGGGGAGCATGTGCATGTGAGTATATGAGTGAGGAGTGTGTGTATGTATGGGGTGGGGGGTGTCTTCTGCATTTCTAACCTTGCACTTGCAAATTTGTGTTTATTTTCCTCTCCTCAGGAGTTTGCCTACACTAAGGGTGTCAGCTGACTAGGGTGAGCTCTCAGGGTGAGCACTTTTAATTGTATATTCTAAGACTAGATTTTCTAATAATATGGATAACTGAGAGAACCTGGCATGCTTTCCATATAACTGTCTTCAAATAGTTTTTAAAAAATGGATAAGGATACATATGTAATAACTTAATCAATAAAGAAATTAAAAAAAAAACCAACAACCCTTCTTTAGTTAAACAATGAAGAATAACATTACAGAATATTACTAATTTCAGCATATATTCCCTAACTTGGAAGCATGTTACCATTCAAAACTCTTTTTTTAGGTTGGTTGTTTAAAATTCAGACCATATTTTCAGCAAGAGTATTATAGATGGCAATTTGTTTTTTAAGCTACCTTATAAAAACATAGCTGTTTAACTCATAACATAGCTGAAATATTTTGTAATTATAATAAAAATAATAGAGAATAATGCTATTGCAATGCTAGTGATTAAAATAAGTAATAATGGTAGGCTAATTAACTTTCATATAATTTGCATGACCTATAGGTTAAGGAAAGCAGTACAGTATAAGAGCTAAGAGTTTACTCTGGGGTCAGAACGTCTGGTTCAAATATTTGCTCTATAGATGGCTGTCTGTGTGACCCTGGGGCAAGGTAGGGCTCACTGAACCTCAGTTTACTTAATGGTAACATGGAGATAAAAACACATCATAAGGTTGATGTGAAGATTAAATGAGATAATGTGTGTAAAGCACTTGTGTTGTGGGGTTTAACATTTGCAAAGATGCCCAGGTATCATAACTGTGTGGATATGATTGATACCAGATGATTCATTCATTACCAAGCCCTTCTTACTGGACAGGCACGATGCCAAAGATTTTGCCTATAATCTGAATCTAATAGCCCAATAAAGAACTAGCTCCATTTTTACAATTTTAAGTACTTGAGGATCTCCAGGTTAAGCAATTTTTCCCAAAATCACATAAAAATGCATCAACTTGACTGGCTCTTAGGTTGCTCAGATATTTGGTTAAA
Organism: Corynorhinus townsendii; assembly: GCA_026230045.1. NCBI lineage: Eukaryota > Metazoa > Chordata > Mammalia > Chiroptera > Vespertilionidae > Corynorhinus > Corynorhinus townsendii. Next base: position 138,925,600 of record JAPDVU010000004.1, read on the forward strand.
CATTATTCTGGGTGTGTCTGTGAGGGTGTTCTGAAGGAGATTAACATTTGAATTGCTGGGCTGAAAGAAGTAGCTAGCCCTTCCCAATGTGAGTGGGCCTCATCCAATCTATAGACTGCCTGATAGAACAAAAAGGCTGGGTAGGAAAGACTTCTCTCTCTCTGCCTGACTGTTCTAGCTGGGACTTCTGACTGTGTCTTCAGATTCTGACTCACACCGGAGTTTACACTATTGGGTATCTTAGTTATTAGGCCCTTGGACTCAGACTGGAACTATACCACTGGCTCTCCTGAGTCTCCAGCTTCCTGACGGTAGCAGATCTTGAGACTTCTAGGTTTCCACAATATCTAAGTCGTTGCTGATTCCAATGACTAACTTCCTTTAACCAGAAGAATACCATATGATCATCTCTGAACTGGAAAGTGACTGCCTGTGTGAGGGAGCAGGAGAAAATATAGGTTTGCTAATTACAGATTCCAAGAGGGAAATTTAAAAACACAGTGCTCCTTGCCCAGCTGGGGTGGCTCAGTTGGTTCAGTGACGTCTCATGCACCAAGAGGTTGCCAGTTCAATTCCCAGTCCGGGCACATGCCCGGGTTGCGGAGGCAGCTGATATCTCTCACGGATGTTTCTGTCTCTCCTTCTCCCTTCTTTTCTCTCTAAAATCAATAAAAACATAGTTTTAAAAAATTGCAGTGCTCCACCCTGAACTTGAACCTACAACTTTACACTTCTCCTGACCAGAAGGAGTCTCTCTCCCGCTTTACTAATTTGGCTCGAGGCTTCCCCATTCCAAGAATTGATTCTTGCCAGATGGTGTTTCATTGTGTTCAATGCAATAATTATGTTTATTTACTTAAATGTCCCTGGAGCTTCAAATCATAAACGTGGTTTTACTCATCTCTCTTCTGACTCAGAATAAATTCTTTAGAATATAATATTTACAATTAAAGCTTAAAAGAAAGAACCTCACCACACTGAAACATTGGCAAAGTTAAAAATGCAGACTAATGAATAAAACCCATGTAAAAGTTAAATATATATGGATGAAAGAGAGAAAGCTATCACAGGAAATCTGGAAACCACAAAAAAGTAAAAAGCAGACAAAGCTTTTAAAGTTTGAGCCATTCTGTACTCTTTGTTAGAGTTCCCTTCCTGCTTTAGCCTCCAGCTTAGCCTCCACCTTGCTTCACTAGTTCTTACAGGTGCTGAGGGTGACCTGTGACAAAGGTGGTGCCAGTTGCAATTTAACACTACAATCATTGAATTTCATAGGTATGAAAATCCAGGATGCTGAAAATTCGCAACTCAGAGTTTCTTCTTTGGAATAAATTAGTTTCAGATTGTTATGTCAACTTCACGACTGATTGAGGTCAGTCTTGAAAAGGTAACAATGTCATCTACTCAGAACCCAGACAATCTGTTTTTATTTGCCTCCCACATATATTTTTTTCTCTGCACAGAACTTCTGACACTGAAGTACATATTTGTACATAAAAATAATACCCGGAATGCTGCAAGAGACTGAAATCTCTCCCTTTAACACCATGTGGCTGCTGACAACAGAGCTATGTAACTGCTGGGGAACATCCAATACATGAAAGCTTGGAACATCCATACATCACCCACTTCGTTCTCTCAAAAACAGTTCCCTAATTTTTGCAATCACTTGACAGGTCTATATTTTACTGTTTTATCCACTTTTACCCCATCACTGGTAAGTGATATAAATGTGGGTATCAAAGAATCATTTTTAAGCCTTTTTCCTGGGATTTAGACTGACTTGTTACCAACTGTTTTGACAGAAAAACTCGAAATAAAAGTATGTTTTACAATGAATGAAGTAAACAGGGGACTTTTAAAACCCAACAAATTGGTGTCTAGAAATAGGTTTTCCATCTGTGTGCAGCCTTTTGGCAAAACATGTGCATTCTCACTAACCTATGTGCTAATTTACTGAGTTTTACTGCATTTTAAATTATTTCATATCCAACCCATAATTACAGAGATATGTGGCAATCATCCAATTTTTCTTTTTGGCTTAAGTTTTACTTTTCTATGGATTAGGACAGAAGACTTAAAGCAGAGCCTTTCCATCAAAAGCTACACTCTGTATAGGCCAACTGCAAACACAACACTTTAGAGTTCGGTAGTTGCCTAGTGAAACTGCCCCCCCCTCCCCCGAGAAAAAAAAATTTAGGATGATTCTTTGCCCTCATTAACAAACAACACACAGGAGAAGAAAATATGTAAAATTCAACATATTCCAATAGCTGATGTGATTATAAATAGTCATTTGGCTTGATTAACGTAATCAAATTTTGTTCCCCCATTCTACCATACATTCAAAGTAGAGCAATGTATGAATTGTGACTAATAGTAGGGAGATTAACTTTGAAAGAAAACTTTAAAATGGGCTGGGAGAAGGGGGCCAAGTCGGGGGCAGGGGGGAGGATTAGAGGATATTTATAATACTGCCAACAATAAAATTAAATTAAAAAAAAGAAAACTGAACATATAGATAAATGTCTGTCAAAGACATTGACTTGAACTGCTATATACACATTCCAGTGACCATAACAATTCTTCAACGTAAGATGAACAAAACAGAAACAGAGGCATGGATACATAGACATAGCTGTCAGAGGGGAGGGAGGTTAGGGAGCTGGATGAAAGAAGGTTAAGCCAAAAATATCATATAGATAGACAACAGTGTGGTAATACCCAGAGGAAAAGGGCAGTGGATGGTAGGTGGAGGTGGGCAAAGGGGGAGAAAATTGGGATGCAGAGTCTTTGCTTGGGGCGATGGGTACATGATGCAGTGTGCAGATGGTGTTTTGTTGAGCTGTGCACATGAAACATTTACTGGTTTTGTGAGCCAATAAAGTCAATGAAGAAAAGAGTTTCTCTTTTGAGTCAGTTTGAACCAAACAGAAAAATGATGCTTGTTACATCTTGGAAATTAAATGTACTCCCATGATCAATGGTCTATAACTATTGATTATGTTCTCAAAACTGGATCTATTTGTGGGTTATAAATAGTTGAAAAATAAACACATGGAGTCATTGGCTTCCTTTATTATTGCCTGTAGATGTGTGTTAATGCTCACCACAGAGCCCTACACACCCATGGGAGCCCTACAATTTGAAAATGGCCACCTATCTCTAGAGGGACTATGAGAAAGGCCTGACATGCTTCCATTTGCAGGGGAAGAGACAGCCACCAAATAAACAAACAAAAAAGACTCTGAAGAAGCCTGTGTATTTAAGCTGGTCCAAGGATAAGGCATTGCTGTTCAAAGGAAGGGAGATAATACTTGCAAAGTGTTATGTGGTATCTGTCATGTATATAAGTTTCTGCCAAATAGGAAGAGAAGACTGTAATTAAAACTAAAAGTGCTGCTTCACTAAATGGCTAAAAGTCCTCAGTAGTAGTGTGAGGTAACAGAATACACAGCATAATTTTCATTGTTATTGTGGATCAGAAGCATGTTTATAACTGTCGCATAAAACAATTCAACAGACCTGGTCCTTCAATGTTTAAAACAATTGTTCGTAGGGTCTTATAAACACTTTCATAATACTTATCTAGAGAATATACATTTTCACAGGAGTTTTTATTTAATGAAGGCACTGTAGTGTAGTGGTTAGAGAACAGGATTTGAAATGAGGCTGGTGTGGTTTTAAATCCCAGCCCCATCCCTTAAGAGATGTATGACCTCAGGCTGAACATTTGCCGACTCTAAGACCTAATTTTTTAGTGTGTACCAGAAAGAATGTTGGTTAAATATATAGTACATTACCTAATCAGTTGAATTTCTGGATTGCTCAACACAAGTCCTGAGGAATTAAATCTGCCTCCATTTTCCTAGTCAATTTGCAAACTACTAAAGAAAGGCTCCCATGTGTTCAGATAACTACTTGTTTAATAGCCTTTTAGATAACAATTGGCCAGGGTAAAACAACAACAATATTAATGTTTACAAGAAGTGTCTTGTGGTTCTTTCCTTGTGTCCTGTGACTCCTCTGGTAGCATTTATGGTTTGAAGCAATGAAGTTTCTATTAGGCCCAACTTAATGCTATATTCTCTGAAGCTTATAGAGTTTGAGGAGTTTGTTTCTGAATTCCTTTATCTCCTTGAACTCTATGGTCTTTCTCTTTCTGATTTCTTGTGTACACTGTGTATTTAACATTTCATTTCTTTAACCTTTTTTCTATAACAGGGCTAAGCTATCACCTACACTTAAGAAACATTCTGCACAGATTGAAAAGAGTAATTCTTTACTTTTAAAAAATCATTTCTCTCCTGGAAACCTGTTCTCTGGTCTCCTCACCTCTAGTCTTGCAGTCCTTCAAACTAGACCAAAATCATTTTTCTAGAGATAAAAACTACAATTTCACTTCTCATCCCTCCTCTTTAAATAGTGCAGTGCTTCTCCATACCCTTTAAGATAAAGGTTGAACATTTTTGTATGGCTTACACAATCTTTTGCAACCTACCAGCCTGCTTCTTAATTTGCCTGAGGCCCTTGCTTGCCCGTTACCTGGCCATACTCCTTGCTTTAATGTATCTGCTCACACTGATGTCTGGTTTTCTTCTTGTTGGCACATGGCCAACCACTATTCCTGTTTCAAATCAACACAGGCCCTGCTTATTCCAGGAAGTCTTCCCTGACCCCATCTTATTCCCTACAGTCTGGTCAGGTACCCCGGGTATATAGTTTGAAGGGCTTACATGAAGATTAAAGAAGATGAAGCATGTGAAAACACATGACACACAGTGGGCTTTCAATAAACGTTAATTCTCTTCTAGTGATGAAGAACAAGTCTGATAATTATCTAGCCTGTTCCTGGATTGCCTTTCAGAGTTTCTTCAAAGAATTATTTATTTGTTCTTGAATCTAGTACTTCGTCATCACTTATTGCAAACATATTAAGCTTCTTGTCAGCTGTATGAATTATTATCCAACTGAAATTTATTTTCAAAACATTCTTATCAGCTTTTTATTCTGGGATAAACATGGCCTTATATACCCTTTTAAATGGATAGAGTTCTAAGGATCTTTTTAAAGGTGTCTTCCAGCTCTAACATTCTTTGACTATAAGATTTATTTTTGTAAAACTCCTTAACACAGATGAAGTCAAATTTCTGGAACCCGATTATACAATTTAAAGATTATCTAAGGTCTTAGTTCCTTCTCTTCCCCCTCTTCCTTCCCTCCACTGCATGCCCTTTAGTAAGTTTTACTACTCAGAAACTCCTCCAGACAGGGAGGCAGAAAGGAGAGCAATGCTAACACAGCAGCTTTGGTAAAATGCATGATGGGAGAGGTTGAAACAGTTGATTGAGAGACATTTCTCAGATTCATTATCCCTCTACCTCTTTAGACTGACTAAGATAGGTTCCCTAGAAAAATGAGTATGCTTCCTTTAATTGTTTTTAGATAACAAAACTTATTCTGCATAATCCATGGGCTCCTTACTGTGGCACTCTCCATTGTACTCAACTCCAATGTTTCCTTCACAAATTTTCAATCCTCTTTCCTTAGCTAAGCTTGCTTGAGATTTGCCTGGCCTGCTTCTCTCTGTGTGTGCCCTCTCACTCTGTTTTAATGAAATATGGAATGAAGGACAGGAGGACTTGAAGGCTTGGAACATTTAGTTGTTTCTTCCTGACATCTTCTCGTTCCCTAAGGAAATCTTACTGAACTTGCCAATGAATGTTACAAAGAGATCTCCTAGTTGTGTCTGAAACTGACCTAGAGATTTTATGTAGAACTGCAATGTCAGCAGCTGCTCAGCCACACGTATTCCACACAACTCCTTTTATAGACTTGACTTAGAGCCAACTTCTCTTTCCAGCTTCAGTGCCAAGAGCCAATGACTACTTAGGTTCAGAAAACTTATTCTGCCCGAGAACTTTCTTCTTAATTCAGCTGACAGAGGCAGAGCACTGGGGTTTCTAATGATCCCAGGGACTATCATGATACTGCTTACAGAACTAAGATTGGGCCCTGGTAGGAAGGCTGATTCTACTGTTCTTATGACTTTGCTGCCCTGGATCTACAATTTGTCACAGGTGTTTCCACAAGTAAGGGGCCAGCAAGGCAAACCAGTGATTTCAGTTCTGGTTTGAATTTAATCATTACTGCCTTGTTTTCTTTCTTCTTATTATCCAGGGCCAATGGTGTTTTGGCAAAATTTACCAGACTTGAATCGAGGAAAAAATATATGTGTAATGTGTGATAAAACCTTTTCTAAAGAGCTGAGCACCACATGTCACTTCATAATACAGCAGCTCCCAGGAATTGGTCTTGTTCCCAGTGTGTGAATTATCAGAGAAGTCAGGTTTATGGTCCGCTGTAGTGAGAATTGAGATCTGGGTACAATGTTAGAGCAATGACCTTGATTAAGGTAGCTACTATGTTTTTGAATGATATTAGCAACATAATATTTCTTAATTACTTCACACAATTTTCATAATAGCCTTATTAGTATGTTAGTAGTGTTATCCCCATTTAAAAATTTTTATTTATTGATTTTTAGAGAGAGAGAGAAACATTGATTTGTTGTTCCACTTATTTATGGATTCATTGGTTGCCTCTTGTATGTGCCCAAACCGGAGATTGAACATGCAATGTTGATGTGTCAGATCAATGCTCTAACCAAGTGAGCTATCTGGCCAGAGAGGTTTTATTCCCATTTTAAAAATAAAGGAAATGTGCATAGGGCAGTTACATATTTTTTTCTAGGGTCTTAGAGCTGGTAAGAGGTAGGAGTGGGTATTGAAAAAAATGATCTGGCTTTAGAGCCTACGTTTGTGCCAGTATTTCATATTGTTCCTTCTTCCTTGATCACCTCTCTCAGTTATGGTTTTCCTATTTAAGTTTAAATCAATGATTCTACCTCACATAAAGCCTGGCAGGACATAGCCATCTTCAGCTCTAGGTGTTGTGGTTGGGTGAGTTCTGTCATTATTTCAACAGGTGCTTGCTAAATGTCTTACCAAAGTCTGGTACTGAGCTAGATCCTCATGGCCATGGTGTTGTGGCAGACACAGGTCCAGAGCAAATTGTTGTAAATGGGAGCTATAAAAAGGAATTGATCAGGTACTATGGTAGGTCATCATGAGGTTCCAATTCTGAAGACCAACTGGAAACTCAAGGATGAATAAGGGTCAGTATTGTGATGAGCCTGGGAAAGAGTGTTCTAGGTAGAGAAGAGCATCTTCAAAGCTTGGAGGACAATTAGAGGCAGTTAGCCAAGGTTTCTCAGGAACAGGCGAGGAGCTTGTGTGCCCAGGCTGGGGCAGGGTGCCACATCAGCTCTGAGCCTTTGAATACCTCCCTGGGCCACCCTTCTGCACAGCCCAGCCCACTGCTGTGGAAATGTGAGAAACTGTGGGGGCCTATTTCTGAGTTTCAATTGCTCCAGGGAGCTGTGTGGGTGAGGAAGAGGCAAACTGACTCCAAACCACTTGGAATTAGCACAGGATGCTTGGCTTAGAGGATATTAGGATGCAGCCTTACATAAAATAAAGCCATCTAGCTCCCTAATTAAAGACAGAAGCTTGGTCTTCAGTGGACTGTTATCATGTTGTGTTCCTTTCAAATATTTTTCAAATACTTTGTTTTTCACTAATATTTAAAGTCTTGGGAAAGAGAGTGCTACAGAATAGACCAGGGCTATCCATTAGGAATAAATAGGAATGAGCTTGATACATTTTATTTTTGAAGGCTTTGTGATACCTGGCTCTGTCTGTCACAATGAACATTTCTTTTTGGAGTGACGGCATCATCTCTGTGATTATCCTTAATCATGACTAGTAAGCTTAGTCATTACTAAACATTCTGTGAAGGTCTGTTCTTCTCAGAGTTGACCTGGGTAAGAGCAGTAAAGGGTGCTGTCTTGTGTATCAAGCAAGGAAGAAGAATCACTCCTTCCAGCATCTCTCAAATATTTGAGTGCTCACCACATCCCAGGGCCAGTACGCAGCCCCTTTGCCGGAGGCTGTGGGGGCACATGCCTTCTTAAGGAGAGAGATTAGAAAGTGAACTAAGGGAGCACTGAGGACAAAGCTCACCTGCTTTCCAGGTGTTTGCCATGAGTATACTGGGCCAAGCGCCCAGGCACTAAGGGAGAAGCGCTGACATAAGGAAGATAATAAATGTTCTGAGATTTCATCACCGTCGAAGAGCTCTCACACATTATTGCCAGGGCTTAGTTCTCTCTGATTCTTATTTCTTCTCTGGGATCATTTGGTCTTGAGCCTCTAGGATTACTGACTGATTCCTTTTTGGTCATATTCTTTTTAGCTACACACAGACTCCTCTTGTAATGAAAACCACGTTTCCTGTTACAGTGTGCGTTACATTCAGGTAACATGTTGCCATCTGGAATAAGCAAGTGTCGAGTTTGAGTCATATTTTCCACACTGATGGCAAGCCTCCATGCTTCCTAAGTCCGGTGTTGAAGGGAAGACTAGGAAATAAAAAACTGCAGCTGGGTCAGAAAATGTATTTTCCACCCATAGGGTTAATTGGCTTCTGGGGGGAACAAAGACTTGGAGCTACTGTGGCTGCTTTCCCAGCAGCGGAGAGTAAGTGAACAGCCTCTAATTCACAATCAGTAGAGGCTCCTAGACATGCTGACTTCATCAGTGGAGGGTGGATTAATCTCTCCACTGGGCACGGTACTGGAGGGAAGCTTGAAAAAGTCATTGAATTTTCAGTGTCTCTAAGAACCTCATTTTGAGTTGCCTTCAAATATTCACAGGAGATCTTTAAGTTCCTGATTGCAAAAAAAAAAATTGAAAAGAAAACCATTACTAGAAATTATTTTTCTCAGGAACCAGTGTAAGTAGTAATAAATATTTTGGGGAAAAGTCTAATAATGACAGCAAATGACAAAGTTCTGTGCCAGTGTTAAAATTATTTGTGCACACAGTAACCAGACTTTTTTGTTACCGAAAGATTGAGTAAACCTTAAAAATAATTATGGGGAAGGGACTAACACATTTAGAATTATTTTCCCTCTTGTCCATAAACAAGCATGAAGGAAAGAATGTTTGCATGGCTAAGATACACACACACACACACGCAGACACACATACACATATGCACGTATCCTATCTAATAAAGAGGGAATATGCTAACTAACCATCACTCTGTCACAAAGATGGCTGCACCCACAGCTGAGGCCAAGTTCCCATAAGAAGCCTTAACGAGCAATCAGCAGGGACCTGAGGCTATGCCCTCCTCTGCCCCCATGGGGCTTGACAGGGGACCTCAAGGTGTGCTTCCCATCCTGGTGCTGGGGAGGGGACCTCAGGCTGCTCCCCCAGCCCCACTGCCAGGCCAGGGGACTTCAGGCTGAGCCCTCCACTAGGTGGGGCTTGACAGGGGACTTCAGGCCACACACCCCCCGCAGGGCTTGACAGGGGACCTCAAGGTGCACTTCCCGTCCTGGTGCTGGGCTAAGGGACCTCAGGCTGCTCCCCCTGCCCCAGTGCCAGGCCAGGGGACCCCCGGCCGTGCCCCCACCAGGTGGGGCTTGATGGGGGACCTCAAGGTGCACTCCCCATCCTGATGCTGGGCTAGGGGACCTCAGGCTGCTCCCCTGGCTCCAGTGCCAGGCTGGGGGACCTCAGGCCACACCCCCACCAGGTGGGGCTTGATGGGGGACCTCAAGGTGCGCTTCCCGTCCTAGTGCTGGGCTAGGGGACCTCAGGCTGCTCCCCCTGCCCCAGTGCCAGGCCGGGGGACCTCAGGCCACGCCCCCACCAGGTGGGGCTTGACAGGGGACTTCAGGCCGCGCCCCCCACCCAGCACCAGGCTGGGGGACCTCAGGCTGCACCCCCTGCCCCAGCACCAAGCCAGGGGACCTGACGCTGCGCCCCCCTGACTGGCAGGGCTTGACAGGGGACCTCAAGGTACACCCCCAGTGCTGGGTCAGGGTAACTCAGACCGCGCCCCCTGCCCAGGAGGGACCTGAGGCTGCACCCCCCCGCCCCCCCCCCTCCGCCGATGGGGCTTGACAGGGGACCGGAGGCTGTTCCCCCCTCCCGGTGCTGGGCTGGGGGACCTGAGGCTACACCCCCCCCCACCTGGCGGGGCTTGATGGGGGACACAGGCCATGTCCCACACCTGGTCAGGTTTGACAGGGGACCTTAAGGCACGCCCTCCATCCTGGTGCCAGGCCAGGGGACCTGAGGCTACGTTCCCTGCCCGGCAGGGCTTAACAAGGGTGGGACTAGCCAGGTCTGGATCTATCCCAACGAGGGGGGGTGGTGGCCGGGTCTGGGTCTCATGCGATTTTGAGGCGCATGTGGGTGGGCGGGAACTTGACTCTGGGTCCCATGGTGTGCCCCAGACTCTGACAGGAGCAAGGTTTTCATATACATTTTACTAATTTTCTTTCATCTCTGACACTTCTATTATAGAGAAAGGGCAAATAGCAATATTAAATTATTTCCTTTAATTAATCCCCTTTTAATGTGCATGAATTTCGTGCACCAGGCTGCTAGAGTGTGTGTGTGTGTGTGTGTGTATGTATATATATATATATATATATATATATATATATATATATATATATATATATATATATATATGGGTAGGTTGGGGGGAAGAATTGTTTTAAAGTCTGGTAGTACTTTGAACATAACTACTTAGAAAGAAGGCAAAATTACCTTTTAGTGTGGAAAATACCTTAAGGCAGTGGTCGGCAAACTCATTAGTCAACAGAGCCAAATAGCAACAGTGCAACGATTGAAATTTCTTTTGAGAGCCAAATTTTTTAAACTTAAACTTCTTCTAACGCCACTTCTTCAAAATAGACTCGCCCAGGCCGTGGTATTTTGTGGAAGAGCCACACTCAAGGGGCCAAAGAGGCACATGTGGCTCGCGAGCCACAGTTTGCTGACCACGGCCTTAAGGTAATAAATAATGAGGCCACTGAACATAGCTTAGACAGGACAAAGAATCACAGTAATTTGGCAGTGGCAGTAGGAAGAGAAGACTCTTGAAGAGGGGAGAAACTGCCCTGGACAGGTGGCTCAGTTGGTTGGAGCATTGTCCCAGACCCAAAAGGTTGCACGTTCGATTCCCGGTCAGGGCACATACCTAGATTTCAGGTTTATCACAGGTTGGGGCACTTACAGGAGGCAAATGATCAATGTTTCTCTCACATTGATGTTTCTCTCACATTGATGTTCCTCTCTCTCCCTCTCTCTTTCTCTCTCAATACGGAATAGGCACATCCTTGGGTGAGGATTTTTTTTAAAAAGAAGAGGGTAGAAACTGGGAGATTTGAAGGACAGGCCAATAGGCAACATCATATGGTGCTGAATGGCTCAAGGGTTTTCTACAGAGTGATGCCTAGAACTGAATTTAGAGTTCGTTCTTAACAGGTGCTGTAGTTATTCTCAGCTACTCCCCAGCTTTCCAATTCAGTGCTCTGGTATTGAGCTTAGTGAGGAATAAAGAATTGGAAGAAGGAGGTCCTCAGACCCAAGAACTGAGAGGAATGGGAGGAGCAGGCTGCGATGAAGGGTAGGAACTTGACAAGGCTCATTTCGTCCAGATGTATTGGAAAGTGACACCAGGAAATGTGGGTGGAGCAGAGGGAGGGCAGGGGAAAAGCTCTGGGTACTCCTGCACTCACTTAGGTGCCTTCCTTTGTGAGTGGGGGTGGTGCTCTGTCACCACCCCCACTCCCAGGCTGCTGAAATGTAAACAGACAACTTCCTAGGGCTTCAGAGATTTCACCTTGGCATGAAAAGTCTGAATGTTTGAGTTGCTTCGGAGAGGAGTTTGATCCCTAAAGGATGATCACACCATATGGTAAGAAGAAACAGTCTGAAGTTACCAATTTCAGTCCCAGCTACTGGGTATTGGCACACAGGTTCCTGGGAGGATCCAGAGGCATCTGCCTAGTTATATCCCAGCCTTCAAAGGCAAATTCTTTCCTGAGCTTGGAATGTGGTGCCATACAAATGCTGAGAGTGGATGAGCAGCCCCTCCCACTACTCACAAGAGGGTTGGGAGTGATGGTGGGACAGGTCGGAGTTCCTTCTGTATCTGGAGTGGGCATGGCAATTCCTGATGAGATGAGATTCCTCTGCAGACGTGACTGCGGCTGGGAAACCAGGCCTGTGGGAGGGAAAGTGGACCACCCCAAAGTGAAGTGGAGACTGAAAACTAGGAATAAAGTCATGCAAGTTCACCCACACCCGACTGAGTCTCAGTGGCGTCGGGCCTCAGCTTTGGCACAGCTCCCCAGGTGCTTCTGGTATTGGAACGCAGAGTTGAACATGGAGTTGAGAATACACCATCCAGTCTCCACATGACACAATTTCCCTCTGGCCGCTCCTTCAATGAGACTGGGTGATGAAGCTGGCTTCTTTCTACTGCTCAGTTGCCAGCAGAGCTGTGGGTGTGCAAGCTCTCTTGCCAGCCCTAGCTGGTTGCAGGAAGTCCCCAACATTCCCCAAGGAGACTGATGGGGTTGGGGGTGGGGGGGATACTTATTAAGCAGCCGGTTTTTTAAAAATCAAAACAGAACATTTTTTTATGTATACTTTTCAATAAATTTTGGTAAAGTTATACACACATATAACAGCCATCACAATCCAGATACAGAGTTTTCCATTACCCCCAAAATCCCCTTGTGCGCCTTCCAAGTCAGTCTCCCCTAACTCTTCAACTCAGACAACTACTGATCTGTTTTCGGTCACTATGGATTATTTAGTCATTCCTTATAAATGAAATCATCTAGCATGTACTCTTGTGTCACTTCTTTCAATAAGCGTGTTTTTAGATACATCTCAGTGTGTATTATTTCCAGCTAGTACTCCATTGTATGGAGAGGTCACAGTTTATCTGTTTATATGTTGATGGGCATTAGGTTGCTTCCAGTTTTTAACTATTAGGTATAGACTAATGTTTTCATTATATTTTGGGTAAATAACTGGGCATGGAATTGCTGGTTGTGTGAAAACTGTATGTTTAACTTTGTACAAAGCTGTCAAATAGCTTTCTATTGCTCAAAGCAATTTACATTCTGACCAATGATATATGAGAGTTCCAGTTGCTCCATATTTTCTCCAACACGTGTTACTGTTTGTCTTTTTTATTTGGCCATTCTAGAGGGTGTTAAGTGGTCTTTCACTGTGGCTACTGATGTTGAGAATCTCATCATGCTCTTATTAGTCATTTGAATCTTTTTTGTGTGTAGTGTCTGTTCAAATATTGTCTTCATTTGTTATATTGTTTGTCACATTATTAAATTATAAGGGTTTTACCTTGTAAAATAACCCTCCTTGAGCTCCATACTTATTTCTTCTTATTCTTCATGCCCCACCAGTGTGAGTCATAGCAAAGGCCCCTCGTTCAGGGGAGAGCGGAAGATTCAAGGCGGCTAGACGGAACTATGTTCCAGGTTGAGTCTGCTTCCTGGACCGATCAGTACTGATAGTCTCCTTCCTCTGTCTATGAAATGGGGTAATGTCCTTTCTACCTAAAAATATCGGAGACATAATGGGGCAATTGGCTCTGAGAGTTAGAGGTACAAGATGTTTCTAACAGTAGAATCATTACTTGATCTCAAAAACAATTTTCTTAAGAAAAACTTAAAATGAAGAGATAAAGCAAGAGAGATAAAAAATTTAATTTTATGGAGATATTATTTGTACGGGAATAGCCTCCATACATTGTTAGCCGCAAGTTTCCTGCTCCTACCTGCTGGCAGCCCCGTCACACTTGGTGTGGAAATAAATGTGAACATCAGGAGCATCTGCTATCTAGGTGGCAATAAGGAAAAACAGCAGTTATAATACATCCCCAAAGCAACACAAGCAAACCAACAACTAAAAAAAACTGATTGCTTACATGATTAAGGATGGGTTTTATAAACAAATTACTTCGGAGCCAAGGAAGAAAATAAAAGAAGCCTGCTAGAAAAGCAGATACCTAACTTACTTTTCTTGGTAATCTCTGATAGTGGATTTCTTCACCTGCTGGACTCAATTGACATTTACAAACTTACTGTAAAGTATAATAAAAATGACCTTATAATTTTTTGTTTAACTTTGTCTTATTTTGGGCCAGGTTAGTGTTTAAACCTAAAAGCGTACAAATATGCTAAATACTCAATGATATAATTATGAGCAATTACATGGATGCCTACTGGCTTTTCTTGGGACACCTTTGTTCATGCCAAGAGCTGTCACTGCGTGGATGTAAATGAATTATTTTCTGGGAGTAAGAAGTGGAGAAAAAAACAAAAAACAAAGGACATCTCACTCATTACTTTAACCTTGGGGGAACAGAACACATCTGGGTTTGGCATCTCTCTGAGGAAAAGAATATCTTGACACTTACATGGAGTTCTTGAAGAAAGCCTAGTATTTATTGGCAAAAAACCCCAGCAAGATTCTGAATACATCTAAATAATTGACATAGCATTGAATTGCCTGATTATGGCAGACTGCACATCAGGACATAAATCATGCTGCTTGCCATGTGCAACACATCAGACATAAGTATGACTCCTGCTTATGTAATGAAACAACTTTTTTATGAAGTTTGCGCAGATAAATTAAAGCAGCATTGCTAAGAATTATGTATATCATTCAATTTTGAGAACAGAACTGAATGAACAGTGCTACATTCATAATGAAAATGGAAAAATGGAACATTTCCCTGTTGAGATGCAATCAGCCAAGTCAACTGGTCACTGTGTTGAATACTCAGGAACTCTACATGTTTCTCCTTTAAATCAGGGATGACTGGTCTGAATTCAGCATCTAATTATAATTACCCAGATTTGTTCTTAACTTTTTCTCCAACTGAAAGGTACAGAAAGACCTTCTTGGGAGAAATTATACCTCCAGAATAACTTTTTTGTTTTCTATTGAGTTGTATTTTGTTAAAACATTCCTAATGTTGAAATTAGGATTCCTTTGATGTCTCCTCCAGATTTTTTTCTTCAAATAATTTAGGACAAAGATAAAGCAAAAGGCATCTTACTTTTCTCCTACTCATGTTACCTAACGGATAATTTTGGATGCTTCTCTCCAAGTGGCGTTCTCTCAGAACCCAAGAAAGAAGGCCCCCGTCTTTCTGGAGTCCGTTATGGCCAACACAGCTTGAGTCCGTGTGACAGGGAGAGGTACAGAGAAAAATCTTCCAGCTGCATGACTGGTTGGTTCAGCTCCATTCTGATCTTTGTGATGCTATTCCCAGCTTCACTGGTATAAATACATTGTGTCTAGTCTACAGCAGAAGGCACATCATCATATATAAAATGTAAAGGATATTTCCCTTTGGTGATGTAGATGAAAGGGGCCACATGCTGACCTGACAAGCTCAGGGGAGGCCTGCATGACAGTCTTGCAAACTCAGAGACCTAAAGTCACCACAATTAAACTTTAACTAAAAGCAGTTATGGTGGGCAGTTACGTCCTAGGCTGGTATCTTCACTGACAAGGTCAACCTTTACCTTAACTGAGCCTATCTGTCTTTTTGCATCTATGATAACATACCCTTGAAATGTCTGGGTAACTTGTAACTTTTCTTTTTCTGGAACCCCTGGGGCACAACCAAATGTGGTGGGCGCCAGGACAGATACCACAAATTCCTTCATTATCATGTTAATTGTTCCTGTACCCACCTAAGTATGTGTCCATCATTTTACTTTTTATCCAATCCTAGGGGTTTCCCCACTTTGCTTTATCCCACCTCCTTAATTTCATGTACCCCACCTATGTCCCTCCTTTGATTGCAATTTATAAATACAAATGTAACCCACCATTCTCCAGAGCATTATCTCAATTCGTTGAGGTTCTGCTTCCCAGCATATGTCGACAGTTTGGCTCAAATAAACTCACAAAAATTCTTTACAGGTTTCAATGGTTTTTTTACATTAACAATGAAAAAAAAGTTAAATGTTTATAAGAAATTCTGCAGGTCTAGATACTATTAACTTTAATAATTAGTAGAAGTGACACTACTGTCACTGTCATTAGCTAGTTATTGAAAGGAAGAGAGCTGGTGAGTAAAACATTGTTGAATGTGTTTGGCTGGGAAGCAGAGGCCTGTTTGCTTCACCAGGAAGTTACAGCTTCACAAGCCCCCAGGGAACCACCTGTCCATTCCCCACAGATCATTGGGAGAAGGGATAGAAAAAAGAAGGAGGCAAACACAATAATCAAAATAGTGCAGAGGGAGGTGCTTGGCTCTAAAGGCTCATCAGTCTAACCTGGGAAAAAGATCATTGACTAAGGGGAGGGTCCCAGTGCAAGCCAATGAATGAAAACTTGGAAAGTTAATTAGCTAGTTTGAAAAAGCTCCAGCTCAAAACCCCAGGAGAACAAAGCTCTCTCTCCTGCTCCAACCATACTCACCCATTTGTCCCTGTTCTCTCCCAACTGGAGAATACATGATCATGCAGGTCTAGTAGCCACCTGGGGCCCAAGATAGATTGTATAGGCCCCCAAGGACTATGAAGCAGCAGAAACTCTGGGCATTGGCCTTTGTCTTGACCCAGCTGAAGACATGGATGGATTTTTTCTGTGGTACAATAGAGAGATGGGGATATTGGAAAGCTAGGAGGAGAACTCTTAACATTGCATCACAAATAAACCATGCCACATCACAGTCTCCCAGGTGTGGATCCTTGAAACTGTTTTCCTAGTGATCCCATTGAAGAGCCTGTTTCCCAACAACAACACTAGGATACAATAAATTTTAGTTTTCAAAGAAACAATTTGACTTTATACTTGACTGGTATTTGAGATGAAATGGACAGTGATTGAAATGAAACTCATCAGCATTAAAGAAGGCCTCCTGGAAAACAGACGGGAGCAGTAGTTAAGAAGGCTGTAGAACCCCACGTCACAGGCAGGCGCTTAGGGATTTGAGGAAGACAGTAATGGGGCTACTGAAATATTTGGAGGGAGAATGGGTTTTTGATTAATATAAGCTTTGTGAAAAGACAATATTATTATTTTTATCTTATTTTGTCTTAAACCAGTTAAAACTTTGCCACAGACTGGCACCAGTGCATGGATCTTTTGGGCTTACTCTTTCAGGATAGAGTCTCAGATAGAAATGGATGGGCCTTTCATATGCATTTAATGCTCTTGTATTAGTGAACTTCCACAGAACTTGAGATCACTTTTTTCTCTTTTTGTGTGTGTTGCTCACATTTTAACTTTGTGCATGTTACATTGCTTTGCGTGTGTCTTTCTCGCATACGAATTGGGAGGGCCAGGACACTTTCAAGGAAGAGAGATGAGCTGGTTTTCATTGGGAGATGTTCTTTTGCTGGCATAAGAGGAGCTATTGTCTTTATGCCTGTCCACCGATGATGGCTTCCTATTTCCAGTCATTATGCTCCACAGGGAGCCAGAAGAAAATTCAGTCTCAACATTGCTGAGCATAAAGATTATTTTCCCCAAGTCAAATGGATGCATGTTTTAGAATAGCTATGGGAACGATAAATGTGGGAATGGAGTCCTTCTGATTTCTAATGAGACTAGATACAGTGTTTACACATTTTAAAAAAATTTAATGATTTAAAAACGAATGCAGTGGATGGGAGTTTGAAAACAAAGTTTGGCTGGCAGGCAGCATAACTGATGGGTGCTGAATTTTTGGAAGATAAAAATTCCTCAAGCCTTGGCCTAGGAGAAGAGAAGTAAGATAAAGAAAATTAAATTTACTTGCCCAATAAAACAAGAGAATTTAAATTTTTCATGGGAGCTTCTGAGGGAAGCAGCATGAGGACTTAGGGACAAATGAAGAGTAAGAAAAGGCCAGTTGTGTGGAAAGAGGTCAGAGGTAAAGGTCAGCCAGGGAGATGTTTCCCCTGGGAGAAATGGCCAGGAGACTTCATGGAATAGGAGACTTTCAGATGCACTAATAGGCAGTTTCCAGTCATCTGCTGTACTTCTCTAAGTTCTGTTCTTTACTTCTGACTCCTTAGGAAACTTCCTTATAACTGCCATCTTGTGTGGGTTAATGCCTTGGAAAAACCATGGGGAAAAATCCATGTTTCCACATTTGGTTTAATGCAGAATGGAGAAAGGAAGCAGGTAATTGAACAGAAGAAAGATATTAGGAGACGGAATAACTATGAGAAATGGAAAGTCCCTGAGATTCCTGAGAAGTACAGGGAGTCAGCTAAATGAGGGATGGGGAGTAAACTCATTTGTATTTCAATTCTAAATAGAAGAATACTTTCATAGGATGGAAGACTAGGAAACACCCACACAACTGATTCTTGGATTGTTCTGGTAATCATCTGATGTTTTTATAAATGGCAGCTTCTTCTGACTTGTTGCTGACCAGTTAAGTGATGTCTTCAACTTTACAGTGTAAACAGAACTGGGAATTCTGCCTATGACATCCAACATCCTCATATCATGGGAGAACCATCCTCGAGGTTTTCTCAGCACCGAGAACTGGTTTTAGTACTTGAGCCCATAAATCTGCACCATATAAATTTTTTTTTTTCACCCAAAACTATAAGATTTTTGAGAAAGCAACATCAAACAGAAATTTCTGAGATCAAGAACAGGAAATGAGATTCAGCAGGCTGGAGTTCACCCAAGGAGCTGTCTCCACAGCTGTAGAGAGTAGCTGAGAAAAGTTCCAGAGGACTTGTCTGGTTCCGCTTGAAGGGAGTCAAGCTGGGAACCACAGAGAACTCTCTAGAGTGTGATGGAGGGAAAGCCCTGCTTAGATTCCCTGGAAATGTCAGCCTGGTATCACTGCTCCACTTGAATATTCTTTAACTGCTTCTGAATCCACATTTGGAGGTGGTCCAGGGTGACTTGGGATTTGAGAAAGAGGGAGCATCTCTCCAGGCAGGAGTATCCAGGTGTTTCTTCTGCTTGAGAGACTGAACAGAAGATTTACCCCCAGAAGCTGACACTGCTGTACTGTTTTCCAAAATCTAACAAAGTACTGGTTATTGGGCAAGGACTGCCTTTGGGCAGGGCCGAGATAGCCCAGTTAGCACTGATTCATTTTCTCTCTCTCTCATCTTAAAGTGCACTTAGCAAACACCCAACTTCACCTATTATTATCTAAAGACTCAATGTGCACAGTTCTACTGAGTCTTCTACTGAGTCCTTGGAGAACCATTTTGGACTTGAAGCCCACCACTAGCAAAGAGGAGCAGCCTGCAAGTGTGTCTTCTTGGACACATTGTACCTTAATTCAGCAGGAGAGCAAAACCATTCTACATCCTGTAAACATTTCCCGTACTTAATCAGTCCTCAAACTTGTCCCACACATCCTTCTTCCACCACTTCCACCTACCACATGCCCAGACTTATGTAACAGGCCTAGTCTCCAGATTTTTCACACTCTCATTCATCCCTCATACCACCCTGAGCTTATTCTTTCAAAATATTGTTTTCATGTTACTCTTCTGTTGATAAATTTTTAGGTATATCTGTAGTATCTTCACAGTATTAGATGAGTCTTTTCTTGACCTTACCTGTGTTATGTTGTATTTTATGCATTTCTACAGCTGCACACAACTTTTTCAAATGAACTGGGGTATATACACAAGGACACATGCAAGAACAATACAATAAGACATTGATTGGACTTTTCCGGCCACCCAATACTTCTGTCAAAGGCCCTGCACTGAGGACAAGGTTTGATATGTATCCCCAATTCATTAAGTGCCCATGGCACCCCCAGGGATCATTAAGAAGTAACCAAAGTGGTCTTACAAGTCTCTGTCCCAACCTCCAAAGAGAAAACTAGAAATTGGAGAGAAGTGTGATATAGTGGGCAAGTATCAGTCGTTTCAGTATTGACTGTTGTCTGAATGAGGAGTGCCAGGCATTTTTCCTTTCTCAGGACCAATGAGAGAGGCTCTCAGAAAACTGGTGATGCCTGAAAAAGGGAAGCTGGCATTTCCCTCCACGGCAAGATCTCTTCCGAGTGTTGGTGTTTACAGGCCTTCACTAGAGCTGCCAGCCCAGCAGAAGGGAGTTCGATGAGAGAGTCCTTGGGGGTAATTTTATGTGTCCCCAAGAGTCTATAGTATCTGTAAATGTGGATAGTAAACTACCCAGTTCTCCTGGATAATCCCAAAGATAGAAGAATGGGCTGAACAACCTTTAATTGCAGACTGAGGTGAAAAGTCAGCTATATTGACAGACACCTGTGTTTCTCCAGAAACCCAGACATTGCAGAATACAGCCAACCTTCAGATTTCTTAAAGGTGACTATGAAGAAAACCATCTTGACTGGTCCCCATGTCAACTATAAGAGGCTTTGTGAGGGGTCTTCTAGGAACAGGAGCCTGGAGATGGTCAAGAGGAGAGAATAAGAGAGCTGGAGATCAGAGCTCCTACATCATGGCACCGGATGATGCTGAAGTCTGCACAGGATTTCTATAGAAACTGTACATGCACCCCATGAGAAATGCAGCCTTAGGTCAACCTATTTGACCAGAAGCATCAGCAGGAAGAGTTAAGTAAAACAAACTAACAATTTTTGTATGCCATTTTCAATACCTTATAGGGACTGTTGGATCTGGCCCAGATGTTAAGGGGAAGAAAAGCTGGCACAATATCCCTCTGAGATGCCACTGAAGCTCACTGGGAATCTACTTGCTGGGGCACTGATGACACCCATTGGGAAGCTGGT
Source organism: Corynorhinus townsendii (assembly GCA_026230045.1). NCBI lineage: Eukaryota > Metazoa > Chordata > Mammalia > Chiroptera > Vespertilionidae > Corynorhinus > Corynorhinus townsendii. Next base: position 138,946,276 of record JAPDVU010000004.1, read on the forward strand.
TGGGGCACAAGCAGAATACACTGGGCCTCCGCCCTCTGGAGTCAGGGTGTGCACTGCAGGATGCCTGGGGTGCTGCCAGTCACCATGTGCTATAGAGGCCAGCAGAAAATTGCTTACCAGAACCAGGAAGAGCCATTTCCTCCTGCATGTCCGCAAGTGCCCTCTACTGAGAAAACTTGACATTGCGCAAAGAAGAAAGCCCAGACCCAGTTTCACCAAGCCAAAGAAAGGTGAATTTGAGACTGAGAGGCAATAAAATGGTAAGTGCACAAGCAGCAGAGAGGATAAATGGAGAGCCACTGAGTGCGGGATGGTGCTGATGGACTGCCACTCTGAGCCTCATCCTGCTCTGCTCTCAGACTTCCTTTTATGCAAGATCACAAATTCTTTAATTTTTTATACCATTTTCAGTTAAAAAATCTGTTAATTGCAGCTAAAATTATTCTATTTGATATAAAACTTATTTTGTTTTTGTCAAAATATTATATGCATGTGGCTAAAAAACCTAAATATTACAGTGATTATAAATAATACACAACAGTACCAAACTCCACTTATTTCTAACTCAAAGTCTACCATTTCTTTTTCTCTTTAAAAAAATTTTATTTGTGGCAAAATGCACATAGCATAAAAGTTATCCATTTTTAAGTGCATAGTTCAGTGGTATTAGGTCATATTCTTACACAAGCAATTACGTTTTATAAATTTTATTTTTCATTGCCTCCATCTAAGATATTTGCTTCATAAGGTGCTGGGTTTTATTTATTACCTGAATATATATCTCTTCATTTCCTCTTAAAATGTATGCATTAAGTTCCACTACCCAATATCTCCTCCTTCTTCAACCCAAATAGCTACATAATTGTTTACATGTGACCCTTTAACTCTGTTCATTACTTCAGGAACTAATATTTTTATAACAATTTCTTTGCTATAAATTATAGGCAGCATCTCTTTTACCTTCTCTTTAAAAATTAAATATGCCTCATTTTCCAAAATTAAAAGAAGTTATAAAACCAGTTAATTTATCCAAATACCACATAACTACTGAGAACAGTATTGGATCTTTTCACTAGAATCAACAAGTGATCCCAGGTTATAGACAGAAGGCCAAATTTCTGTGTTTTATTTCCCAGCTTAAGTTTTTGAAGGTTTTTAAACAGTGTCTGGTCCTGAAAAGTTGGTATCGCTTTTGCCAGGGAAGGTTCCGGCACTGGAAACGCCGTATATACCAGTGCTAGAAATTTCTGGCTAACATCTCCACTGCACTCAGTTGTCCTTGTGGGGAACTTGAGCAGATTTTCAGATATGTTCCTGCACACAGTCTGCAGCGCAGCTCTTGTGCCGGAACCTGACTTCTGTGTTGAGTCCATGGTTTCCTGGACTTCACGTTCTCCTCCTTTGGGTTGAATCCTTTGTTCTCTTCCTAAGATACATCTTTTTTAAAAAATATATTTTTTATTGATTTTTTACAGAGAGGAAGGGAGAGCTAGAAACATCGATGAGAGAGAAACATCTATCAGCTGCCTCCTGCACACCTCCTACTGGGGATATGCCCGCAACCAAGGTACGTGCCCTTGACCAGAATTGAACCTGGGACTCTTCAGTCCGCAGGCTGATGCTCTATCCACTGAACCAAACTGGTTAGGGGTTCTAAGGTACATCTTTAGTAGCTCTTAAAGAATGGGTGCACGAAAGGATTTTCTGGCACATTGAATTGTTTTTATTTGGCATGCACACTTGATGATTCATTTGTTTGGATTGTTAATTGATTCTTCCTCAGGAGGGCCTCTGGATGAGAATGCTGCCCAGGTAACACCTTGATAGCTGCCTTGTGAGATCCTAAGCAGAAGATCCAGCTAAACTGTGTCTGAAACCTTGACCCACAGAGACTGTGAGGTAATAAATGTGTGTTGCTTTAAGCCTCTAAGTTTGTGGTAGTAGTAGAAAACTAATACATCTGACCTCTGCATCTTCTATTGCTTGTTCCAATGAGTATTTGTCTGTATAGCATCTGTCTGTACCAAGAATGGGACCTTATAAATTAAAGAGAAGCTACCAAGATGTGATGGATTTTACTCCAGCTTTTGAAGAAATCATTATTTTTCATATTGCTTTGAAAAACAATTTTCTAAAGATCTAAAAGCAAATATACAAGCTCAAGACAATGCGAATGTTTTCAGGAGCCTTTATTACCATATGGAAAAGGCTGAGGAATGCAGACTTGATACTAGCAGTGCCTTTGCTAGGACTAAAATTCTGAGAGACAGATGATATCAATCCTCCCCACCCCCCTGTTTTTATGGATGAGCAGACCAAAGACCTAGAAATATGATAGGAAGCCACTTGACAGAATGCACAAAGCATCAAATTTGAAGTCAGGCAGACTTGCATTCAAATTCTACAGCTGTGGCTTCCTGATTTTAAAAAAGTTACTTCATCTCTGATTAAGTCATCGCATGAAAAAAATGCAGCCAAAATCTACCTTAAATTTTTCTTGTGATAAGTAAATGAATAACATGTAAAATATTTAGAATGGGTTGGCATTTAGTACATGTTTAATTGATTTTATAAATTCCCCATTTTTACCTGTTCATGGTTACATAGTTAGGTATGTTTGGAGGTAACATTATTCAAAAGTTGTGTTTTTTAATTTTTAACTTTTCCAGCCCAATTACTGTAATGCTTCTTCAGAAAGGTCCTGGCCCCAGCCACGGCCAAGGCTTTTGTGCGGCCCAGCTCATTGGCAGGAGGTTGGCAATCCCCATGACTTTGGAGCACAGCTTGCATCCTGAGCTTTTTAGCAAAAGCAGCAAACAATGATCCAAAGGGACAAAGTAATGGACTCTTATCTATTAGGATTGCTTTTCTCTATGAAACCCTGCTATTCTCAGTCTCGCAGGAATCTCCTAGGAAACATGACATGAGACTCCCCCTGCTACTTGGCTCCAATTTGCACTTGTCCAAACACCCATGACTCATGGCTCTCAAATTCATTAAATTGAATGGAGCATGATGGCTAAGCACTGAGAGGCAGTGTCTTCACTACCCGAGTTTGACCTTGTTTTGAGGGGCCTTTTTATACTTGCCAAGGACACATATACTTCAATCTTTATCACTAAGGTTTCTGGGCAGAAGGAATATCAGAAAAAGCACTAAGGTGGGGAAATATTTGGAGCATTTGAGGAACTAAAATAAGACCAGTGTGTTTGGAAAATGATAAATAAATGTTAAATGGCAGCAAAGGAAACATTGGAGGTAATAAAAAGACCAAGATAAATCTCTGCAGGTTGTGGTAAGGAGTTTGAAAACTTTCCTGATTGTAACAAGGTTTTAATTTTTTAACAATTTAATTAATCGAATAAGCAACCCAAACTTAAGCAACAGAACATTACCAATAGTGCCAAATATTGGTGTTCGCCTCTCACTGCTCTGATACTCACCTGTTGATTATCCACTATTAGGAAGTTCACATTTATCAACCACTGTGTTTAACAACTAACTATAAAAAACTATGCTAGTCTCAACATGCTCAGCAATAGGAACACAAAGTGAAGAAAAGATATGCCGGCCATTGCTCACAAAGATTACAGCCTTACAAGTCAGACAAACATTAAACACATTATTTAATTATTAATTAATTAATGACAATAGTTTAAGCACTAAGAAGAAACATCACTATCTTTTTCTCTCCTGTAACTTTCTAAACTCTTTAGCTTTTCATTTGCTTATCAAAATGTTTTTTCAATTCCCTGTAGGGTCTTCTTCCCAATCGGAGTAATTGTCTTGGAAGAATTCAAGGTCATGCTTGGCACACGCATGTATTACTCCAATTCTGCCCCATACAAAAGATACCTACCCCTGTGCCCCTGAGAGAAAAGTACACAGCAGGAAAAGGACTAGAAAGTGGGACAAGGAGAAACTTGGTTTCTCAGCGGGGAATTTGGCTCCCAAACTATAGTACATAATTCTACAAAATTAGCCTAAACCATATGTCACTCCCTTTAAACTATGTGACCCGGGAAAAGGTGTGAGCATTGCATCTCATTAAAAAACACAGATGCAAACACCCTTGAAAAGTAATGTAAGCCTTTGCTAAAACTTCTAGAAGACACAACAAAGTATCAAATTACCTCATCACATGCACAGGGTCCCAAAATTCTTCATACCTCTATCTCCCTCAAGTGCTTTATAGTGGGTTAGCTGCACTAATCTCTCTTCCCCCTCTTCCCGTTTATCTTTCCTTCCTCAGAACCGCAAGGCTAGCCTGCAATAGCTCCAAGTTCTCTTTCCTTCTCCTGTGTCCTTCTCTGACCTTCCAGATAGACTGACTGCTTTGCCCTTGTTTATGTAAATCCATTTAGCAATTTAGCATTTATGCATCAATGCTGACTCATTTGATGTTGGCCTGACACCCATGCCAGGCTCTCCCACAGTTTTTTTTGCAAGGTCTGGCGTAGTCTGCCAGCTACTGGCTCTCACATAACATATGGAAGGCAAGTGAGAAGTTCTCCTTCTGGAGCACAAACAGTAGTCGCAGGTAGTTGCAGAGCAGAGTTAAGATTGCAAAAACCACCCACTTTGGCAGCTGAGACTATTGATAATCTGTCGCCCAACAATGACTAAGATTTGCTACAGCTTCTGGCCAGTCCCAGCAGCCCTGTCCCTGACTTTTGCTCCTCCAGCTTCTCTGGTTGAAGTGCAGCCTTGGTTCCCTGTATGAAAGGTCTCCCTACTTGAAATTTCTAGAGTTAGGGTGCTCAGACAGCTGATTTACCTGGGATGGCCCCATGCACACCTTTTGTCCTTACGCAATTATTAATAATGTTTCTTTTTGTTCTCAGAATGTTCCAGATTGAGGGTCTAGATTGAATTTACAAATTATATGATGTCCTTGCTGATTGAAGTTCCTGTTTCTCTGATGGAATACTGTCTGTTATACCATCTCATAATTATGTTTAGTCACTGGCTTGAGGTACAATAAACAGGCCAGTCCGTAAAGGTCAAGTCTGTGAATGCTTCCTTTCTATCCCTGTCATATTTTAGATGAGGTATCCCCAAGTGGAAACCTGATGTGGCCTCTGGGTGGAGCCCACTTGTGCCTGTGGTCCTAGGCCTGTTTTGGGTGAAGCAGGGGCAGCCTTTCAGAGAAATGGCATTAAAGCCTTTTGCTTAAAAAAAAAAATACATATATATATATATATATATATATATATATATATATATATATTGATTTCAGAGAGGAAGGGAGAGGGAGAGAGAGCTAGAAACATCCATGATGAGAGAAAATAATTGATTGGCTGCCTTCTGCATGCCCCACACTGGGGATGGAGCCCGCAACCTGGGTATGTGCCCTGACCGGGAATCTAAGTGGCCTCCTGGTTCATAGGTTGATGCTCAACCACTGAGCCACACCAGCCGGATGAAGATTTTTGTCTGAGAAAGAAAGTCAACGCCCATGTATGCTTACAAACTGCAGATTAGCTCCACTGCTAAAAACCACAGCTCAATGACAGGTCTTTGAACTTGCCCAAATCAGATTATTAATTCTCCCCCTTGCTGGTAAAGAGAAATGAATTAGATAACTTTCCTCAAGAAAGAAAAGTCTCTGCGGTGTGGTGTTGAACTATTTACTCTCTTTGCTCACGAGCAAAGGACTGATCATAGAGGACACGTGTTTAACACAATCATTTTAGTGCGAAGTGATGAGCTGTGGATGATATGTGCTAAGAAGCTTCTTGCTTTGTAAGAGAAGAGCAAATTAGAGAACAGCCCTCACAGCCATTCCAAATGCAGCTGGGCATCTTCAAACCTGATCTCAGTGAGGGAAAAAGGGGAAGAGGAGACACTGAAAAATAACATCAAGGGAGGGAGACATTGCCTCATTTTTAAGCCCGGGGACCAGCGCTGGCCAAGATGAACTCCCCAGAGAACCCTCAGCTTCTGATGAAAAGAGCGGGTTAACTTGGGATCCTTGGTTCTTCACCAGAGTAAAGTGCTTAAAGATAGACTTTACTCTCGACTGTCAAATGTTTACCTCATAATAAACAAAAATGTTCCCTTTCTTCTGAGTTTTCCCTCTATAATCTCAGATTCCACGTCTTTGAAAGTGAGTACAGGGTGAGTAGAAGAATATTAGAAGCCATGAACGGTGTCTATTGAAATAGTGCTATTTTATTTCCTAAAGGACAAGAGAAGAAGGCTTAATGGGAAAAACAGAAATGAGAAGAAAAACGATCATTGTAAAAGGGAGTAAGCAGAAGGAAAATACCAGGAAATGAAGTAAAAATACCTTTCCCTTATTTGGAGCAATGGGGACCCATTTGATCATCAACTATTTTGCCCAGAGCTGTATGTTTCCTGTCACTTTTGGGAGCAGTAGTTCTGAAAGGTTCATATTTCCCCACCATGAAAGACAAATAACTTTTCTATATTGCTGCTTTTAATTCTCAGTTAATTCTGGGTCTACTCAGTTCAGGTTGAGGGGGAAAGCTGGGAAAAGATTTGAGTCAGCACCAATGACTAATTTGGGTAATTCAGGATGTCAACCGTGGCTTTCTTTCTAATTAACTGAGTATTGTACATAAAACAGAGGCACACCTCTCAATTTTGTTAATTTTTTTCTCTTCTCTGACCTATTTTTTTATTTCCTGCATCTTTTTGTTCCCTTCTCTCTACTTAAATTCAGACCAGCCATTGGCCACCAGCTTTTTCACAAGGTTATTATTATTACTATTAGTAATATTTATTGTAATACTTGCACAATTATACCAAAACCCATTAATTTACACACTTAAAATAGGTGGACTGTACTGTATGTGAGTATGAAGTTACATCTCAATAAATGTGTTATAAAAGTCAACAAAAAAGAAATATTTAGTGAGTGTTCAATATTTGACCAGCAAGTTTTCTAATTGTCTTATATACGTTAGAAATTTTCAAATTTCTGACAAGGCTGCGTGATAAATACTACAATTATTCTCATTTCTCAGATGGGGGAGTGGAAGTAAAGTAGGATTAAGCAAATTGCCCAAGATACCTCAGGTAGTAAATCAGAAACCTGAGATTTGAACCCACGTCTGAATCAAAAGTCTGTGCCTTTATCACTCTGTAGTAATGCCTTAAATTAAGGCCACTTATAAAAATCAATGCAAAATTCACATTCACTGGCCAAGTCATAGAGCTACTCTCTCTCTCTTTTTTAACCATCTTGCCACACTATCTGAAGAAAGGAGACGCTGGATTGCTTGTGGTTTCAGTCAAAGCTTGGGTGCGTTATGGTGAGGCATTTCACCTTACCTCGGGGAAATGGTCCATTTTCAATTAACCAAAACTTCCGGGACTGCCCCCAACTTTTACGAAAAGTAAATTTACTTTGTTTCCTTTTCTTAAGGAAAGGGTAGACTCAACGGTTTCTAAGATAGACTTTCTGGAGGAAGTGGTAGCACACTTATTTTTTAAAATACCATGAAGTTCCTTTTTTTTATAGGTAGCTATCTGGTAACTTCCCAAAATCAAAGAAAATTTAGCCACCAGTAGAGGTTTATTAAATTAATGAATCAAAGGAATAGGGGCATCCTAAGAGGACAAATAGCATAAACAAAGATCCAGATGTGCGTGTCAAGGCCCTGTGCGGTGGGGAATGCAGAGCACAATTCAGATGAAGTAGATCTTCCGCGGGTTCTCATAAGCTTACAGTGAGTTGCTGACTGTGTTGGGAGATCTGGGTTTGTGGACAGGTGAGGTGGGACATGAGCCTGAAAAGGAAAGTTTGTAACAAAAGCCTTGCATGTACACTGCACATTTGGAAGATTAGTTTGGAGGTAACAAAGAGTCTTTGAAAAATTTTTTTTCTTTTTAAATCTTCACCTGAGGATATGTTTTACTGACTTTTTTTAAGAGAGAGATAAGGGGAGGAGAGAGGGAGAAACATTGACATGAGAGTGACACATCAATTGGCTGCTTCCTGCATGCCCCCTACCAGGGATCGAGACTGCAATCTAGGCATGTGTCCTGAACAGTAATTGAACCAGCAACCAACCCCTTGGCGCCCAGGACTATGCCCAACCAACTGAGCCCCACCAGGCTAGGGCTACTTCTTCTCTTATAATATTTGGTAAGAAGGGCCACTGCTTTCTAAGGATGTGACTTCATATTTTTACCTCCTCCTAAAGCCATTTATTTTCATGCCTACTTCTACCTAGGAAGAGTGGTATTTTATTTTTTTATTTTTTAAAAATATTTTTTCAATGATTTCAGAGAGAAAGGGAGAGGGAGAGAGAGATAGAAATATCAATGATGAGAGAGAATCATTGATTGGCTGCCTCCTGCACGCCCCCCCCCCCCCACTGGGGATCGAGCCTGCAACCTGGGCATATGCCCTGACCGGGAATCGAACCGGTGACCTCTTGGTTCTTGGGTCGATGCTCAACTGCTGAGCTACACCTGGCTGGGCAAGAGTGGTATTTTAGTGTGTTTTTTTTTTTCTCTGCAGATGCTTATTCCAATATTCTATTTCTATAATGGCCCAGTTATGTTACATTTAATTCTATTCTTTTTTAAAAAATATATTTTATTGATTTTTACAGAGAGGAAGGGAGGGGGTAGAGAGTTAGAAACATTGATCAGCTGCCTCCTGCACACCCCCTACTGTGGATGTGCCCGCAACCAAGGCACATGCTCTTGACCGGAATCGAACCTGGGACCCTACAGTCTGCAGGCCGACGCTCTATCCAATGAGCCAAACCAGTCAGGGCTTAATTCTACTCTTGATGATTTTTAATAACATTTGAGGCAAATGGAGGGTGCATGAACAGTTTTTCTTTCTTGGTCCAGGGCAGAGGGTGGCTAGCTCAGTTAGTGCATGCCCATGCTCTGCTGCTCCTGCTGTGGCCCCCCTGGCCTTAAAGTATGAAGCTCTGTGCTCAAATAACCCAGTAACCTCTCCCAGGGTCCTGTGGTGTGGGGATACAGTCAGCTACTAGTAAAGGAGTATTCAGATTGTAGGAAGAGGCTAATGAAGCTAGAAATGCCTTCCATATGTGAAGACACGTTTCTGATGGTGAAATTTCATGTTCGCTTTCCTAAGACAATCATCCAAGGACCTCATGGAGGTGAACACCTGAGTTACTGATCCTAAAGGCCAGAGTACAAGAAAATGCTAGAAACAAAATGTCAGAGTGAAATCGTGTTTCTTAGCTGGAGGAAGCAGCAATGAAAAGTGAGCAGCCTGCACATTAGTCAGAGCCCATACTGGTACAGCCAGCCCAGCATGAGCACTGATCTGGAACAAAGAACACAGGATGACATGGTGCTGGCTGCAGCGGGACTCCCACTTCCACACCAAGACAGTCTTCTTGCTGTGGCTGCGTTTTATGACTGTGATGTCATTGAATGCTGCTGACAACAGAGCTGTTATATGGCAAATGAAAGGGCCTTCAAACGGAGGGGCCCCATTATGCCAAGATTAGAGCTTGTCATAAACATCATCAGTCATTGATGTCTCTGAGCTTCTGAATGGGGTCCAGAGGGAAAGAACTGTGAAAATGGGGTTTAATCATGCATTTTGATCTAGACTTCTTTATGAGTAGGAATAATTTAATTGACCTTGTATTTCAAGGAAATCGAATCATTTAAACAATAATTTAGCCTCTTGCCAATAGTTTCTTCTTTTCTCTTTAACTCCAGGGTAATGGGTTAAAGCCCTGCCTGAGTATATTTTACTAGAGTTTAGAGAATTCTAATAGTTGCATTGTTTCTCTGGTTACATCCACAAAATGCATTACAGATTTCCTCAACTGAAATTACTCCTGCTATTAACATGCTGAAATTAAGGACTGATTTCAGCACTCAGACTACACCATCAGAGGGGAACAGCAGTGTTGGCAAACCACATCTGTTCATCTGAGAGATATTCATTGAGGACCAATTGCCTGCCAGGCAATTGCACTAGGCACAGGAAATATAATGAAGCCCAAGAAAGAAGTGTAATTCCTGCCCTCATGGTGTTTTGAATTATTGCTGGTAGGAAATATGTGTGTTTGTGCGTGTGTGTGTTTTGTTTCCTTGCCTCCAAATTAAATCACTATATTTCCATAATTCTCAGCCATTTTGGTAGCAGAGATTATTATCCTGCAAACTTATGAGTAACAAACAGAAATTGACTTTGAGTTAAAAGAAAATTTTCATGGAATTCTACATAATATTTTACACAAATGCACAAACATAAAACAACACTCAGAATAATATATAGGCATATGTGGAACACCAAGACACAGATAATGCTCTCCTCTGTGTGTGTGAAGCAGAATGAACTTAGAGACCAGAGAGGGATACAGATAGTTTCAACAAATTTTCAATATTTTTATTTTGCTAGCTGGGTACTGTGTACAAAGGTGTTTGTAGTACATAATATATATTATATATAATATGTATTATGTATGTATATTTACATGTATACTATATATACACATATATATGTATATATATGAAATACAGGTGACATAATGTATTTATTTATTTTATTATTTTTTTCACTACTCTTTGAGCCTTAATTTTTTTAAAATATATTTTTTTTATTGATTTTTTTTTACAGAGAGGAAGGAAGAGGGATAGAGAGCTAGAAACATCGATGAGAGAGAAACATCGATCAGCCGCCTCCTGCACACCCCCCCACCTGGGATGTGCCCGCAACCAAGGTACATGCCCTTGACCGGAATCGAACCCGGGACCCTTCAGTCCGCAGGCCAACGCTTTATCCACTGAGCCAAACCGGTTTCAGCTACATAATGTATTTAAAATACATCACAATTAAAAAGCAACGGCTAAACAGTCAAGTGCAGAAAACCAGGTATGGGCACTGAGAACTAGAGGACTCACCTGTATCTACTCTTCATCATACGCTCATTTCCAAACACAGTTTTCTGAAGCACATCTATTTTTTCAACCTTTCAATATTTTATATTAGTCCCTGCTCCCTTTCTTTCCCAGAACTACATTTCTGTTTATGACCCTTACTTCAAAATCACCTTGGCAAAAACTTTAGGGGAAGCAGTAATAAATAAAATAAGCCCATTTTAAAAATTCTCACCTGAAGATGTTTTACTGACTTTAGAAAGAAAGAAAAGGGCGGGGGGAGAGAGAGAGAGAAGAGAAACATTGATTGGTTGCCTCCTGTAGGCATCCCCACTGGGGATCAAAACTAGGAACATGCCCTGCCTGGTAATTGAACCAGCAACCTTTTGGTGCATGGGGCACCACTCCCACCAACTGAGCCACACAAACCAGGGCTAAAATCAGCTTATTTTGCTCACTTATCACAGTTAAGGAGGGTGATGGTGAGAGGACTGAGAGCATCCTTAAGAAGTAACCAGTTAATAACATTAGTATTTATTTGGTACAATTTGCAAATTGCTGAAAATGGTGTAGAAGCTGAGATACAATGGAGGACTAACTCTCACTAAATCGAGTCATAATGAACTTTATGTAACTCTTTGGTATTTGTCAACTGGAATAATACCATGAAATTTTATGTTGGATTAAACCTTGGGAAGAATAAACTTGTTTTAATTACTGCTGCCATTTAGTGTTTTATGCATTTCAATTCATTTTAATTTTGGTACTTCTCCCTAAGTCAGTTACACCAAAAGGCACAATTTTGAAACTAATAATGATAAAACATATCAGTTTTTCTAGTTAATGTTGATGACCAGGTATATATTAATTACAGCAGTGGAGAAATCTAACAGGGTTAGATCAAGATATTTGTTCTGTTTTATGACTGTGAATTCAGAAAGTGTGAACATCCAAAACAAGCACTACATTTATCAGGACTTCAGAACTATCTTGACTTTCAGAATTTTTTACACAGCCAATGTATTGAGTAATCCACTCTAGAACATCATGTGTCCAACTTTTTATTTCAAAGGTTGATCTGAAATGCCAGAATACAGGGTGCTAGTGGCTAGACGGCATTAGTTGGCTGGTAGAAAATGAAGGGGAGAAGAGTGCTTAGAAGACCTTCAGACATGTGCATTGCCACTGACAACCACATGAATCAGCCCTCCTGTGATCACAGTCTTGGCAATTTCTGAACCATGGATGCTGAGCCAAAAATATACCATGTTTGTGTATGTGAGGAAATAGGAACATGTGGTCTGACATGGTTTACTTATAGTGACAATAGGGAAGAATATTTGAAATCCAGACTATTCCAGAAATCCAGTCACTATAATTATGCTTTAGGTAGACCAATTATTTGAATTTGAAAAATCAATAAGAGGTGTTCACAAATGCCTATTACTTAATTTGGCAGTGAATGTGGGAGCTACCAGGGCCTCAGATGGATCAGCAGACAATAATGAAAAAAATTGCTCAGATATAGTGCTCACCATGTCTCAGCACTTCACAGTGACTCTGGGGATAGATAGATACTTCTATTATTCCTATTTAATATCCTGATATTAAATAGGAATAATATCCTGATTAATATCCTGATATTAAATAGGAAAACTGAGTAAATAACTTCCCAAGAATGCACAGTAAGAGATATATTTGGTATTTAAACCTAGACAAAGTCCATTTTTGGTAACCATCCTATATAATAAAAGCCCAGAGACCATAACAGCATAAAGACTGGAACATCCGCTCGACCAGTTGCTATGAGGTGCATTGACCACCTCTCGGTCCCTCTCCCTGGCCTGCAGGCTCCCATTGCAGCATGGCGAACAGGGAACCACAGGGAACTGGGTGGGTGGTAGCGGGGCAGGACTGGGGACTGGCAAGCGGGTGGAAGATGGCCCTGATCGCAGAATAGGCCTAGGGACCCTATGCATGCATGACTTCATGCGCTGGGCCTCTAGTTATTCTATAGAGCCTCTGTCTGTTTGAAAAATATTTTATTTGTTTTTATATTAAAAAAGAGAGAGGGCGAGAGAAAGAGAAACATCAATGTGAGAGCAGAAAATTGATCAGCTGCATGGCCTCTTCTGAGGACTGAGCCAATAACTCAGTCATGCTTGATTCCTTGTGACTAGGAATTAAACCAGCAGCTGTTTGGTGCATTGGACAATGCCCTACCAACTGAGACTTTCATTACACAGATAATGTAAATATCTGTGTTTTCCGATGGTCTTAGGCTCTACAGCAGCGGTTCTCAACCTGTGGTTCTCGAACCGCTAGCAGGGTCGCCTAAGACCATTGGAAAACACAGATATTTACATTACGATTCATAACAGTAGCAAAATTACAGTTACGAAGTAACAACAAAAATAATTTTATGGTTGGGGGTCACTACAACATGAGGAACTGTATTAAAGGGTCGCGGCATTAGAAAGGTTGAGAACCACTGCCCTAGAGCATAAGTAAACATGGCATATAATCACTAAGATTGCTTATTGACCTAGAGTTATATGTGTATGTACACAAAATATAACACATGTATTTAGTATTCTTTGAATAATTTAATTTAAAAAGAGTTAATTCAAGTATCTTCTACTTTTAAAAATAATGTAACTAAAGGTTACCATATGATGCTTTAATAGTTTTATTACCCTCCTATGTTTTTTCCTTTTCTACTTGATTAGTAAAGAAAAGTATTCTCATTCATGAACTAGAACTGACTTGGACATTTGAGTATAATCTTATTTGACAAAAGTGGATCTCTTCTTGTGAGATAGAGATGGAACACGTGTGTTTTAGAAGAGTTAAGAACCATGCTGCCTGGGAAACAACACACATAACTGTATTCAGAGAATCTGTATGACCAGGCAATGTTTAAGAGCTTTTTTAAATCTGAGAGTCCATGAATCTAGGCAAAACAACTTCATGTAGGAAGTCTATCAATAGCTAGACTTTTCCAGCAATACTCTAAAAATGGACTAGTACTACATAAACCCACCTACTAGGTCCTGAGGTCCCGAAAGACAACTATCATCTTCATCTATTACCTTGAATTTAAATTTATTTCAACAAACATTCACAAGTTCCTGCTACAGGGAGAAGGTGGATTAAACTTTGTGGCTACCAAAAAAAGTGAGGCCAGATCCTTGCCCAGAAGCACTCAAGTGTTGGGGTAGAGACAGATCCCTGCTGTCCCCCGAGGAACAGACAGTAAAGCTCTATTGCCTGCTGTGCTGTCCTCTAGCAATCGGAGGGGCCTCAGGAAGCTGCATGCTGACAACCACAAGGAAGTCAGCACCCTGAGTCATCTTCAGATATGTCCAACATTATGTCAGCTCCTTGCTACAGCATGCTGGGGTGTTTCTCAGCATCTAGAAGGGTTCAGGAATCTGGAGAAGGGCTGCGAGTAAATTACTAAAGAGACTAGACATGAAATATAAATTTGGAAGGCATTTTGGGGAGCCAGAGGAGACCTAGCTTCAGTAACCAAGTTCTCTGAATCTCTGCACCCAGGGCTCTGCTATAGGGCAAAATGTTATTCCCACATTTTTCCCTATAGCAAAGCAGATATACATATTAAAGGTAAGGTTTTGGTAAACAGTAGCATTATCAGGTTGGTGGAACTGCCCTCAGCTGTCTGGCAGCAGGCAATCATAAGTATCTTCAGGTTTGGGGAAATGCTTTCGGCTGTTCCAGCAGCAGTATGGAATATGATTCAGCCCTGCTGAAGCCTCAAGGTTCACCAACCTTTTGATGAACTTCTTGCATTTATGACCTGCTGGAATTAGCCCCCAGCAACAGCAGGTAGATGATTTATATTTTTCCTGAAATCCATCTGCTGCTCTAAATGTTGGGTTGACTTGTTCCTCTGTTGCAGGGAAGGTGTTTTTCCTAGAAGTAACTAGAATATGTATGCCTGAACTTTGGCAGAGGTCCACAAACAAGAAGAATAGGAAGCTTTTGAAATTCTGTCTCTATTGTGTGCAAATGTTCTCAACCAGCTAAAAGTCTACCCATTTTTCAAACCCAACCCCTAGAGAAACAAAGAGCTCATAGTGATATGATCATCTGGGCATCATTGTTGGGTTTCTCATCTCTTGGTCGTTGGCACCTGGCAGTTTAAATTAAGAATGTATTTAAGAAAGGCGGATTCACAACTCATTGCATTTTTTTCTGCACAGTATGAATCCCTCTCAAACTTAATATTTAATCAGAAAACATTTCAATAGGTATTGAAAAAAAGTAGAAACTATTGATTGTTTTCATGTATGTATTAATCCAGAAAGAGAGATTCTGATATGGCAAATCAAAGAAAATAAAAGTATCAAAATGTGCATATAAAGGTGGGGAGATTTGTGGGCATGTGTCCTTTATCTACTTGAACACAAGTGTTCTAAAACTGTATTAACATGGAATTTCTCAAGTATTACTCATTTTCCTTTAGAATTGTAAGTCATATTTTTGTGGCAAATTCTGTAGAATCTGAGTGCAATCAAATAATAATTAATACTGCAGTGAGCTTTGAAATTATAAATATAAAGAAAAACTAAGTTTCTAGTTAATAATTACAATGATTAAATTATAAAAAATGTATTATTTTTACAGATGGCAAAATAAACATATGAAAGGGCAAAAGGAATCATCTTGACAAAGTGATTCCTTACCTTGGCATATTATTATGAGCTGTCCACTATTTTCACTAAGAGGACAAAACAGATGGTTGTAAATCAAGCCTAACAAAATTCTGCATGCTGGAACTACACTAATAATAATGTCACTTCACTAATAACAATTAGCTACACTAAACAAACCTAATCTTACCTCCTTCTGGTTGTCCTTAAGATATGTGTAAACAGCTATGTTATTTATCCTAAATTGTTTCTTTTCCAGGGGAAACATCCTTAAAAGCTCAAGCACCTCTAGCAATACTAGAACACCCTTTCAGTTTGGTCTTAACATTGACTCCTCTGTTTGACATAATCCAGTGCAAACTGCCAGTAAAACCAACATTCACGATGGCTTTGGGATTTGTGTGAGCATCAGTATCTGGTCTAAGGGAGTAAGAAAAAGAGTGAGAGAAGAACACCCCACGAAGCAGCTGCAGAGGACTATGAGCCAGTCTCTTATAAGTGACATATTTGGTTTGTCTCCAGTCAACAGTAGGAGGAACCACAATCATCTTGGCCAGCCTTGATTTACAACCAGCCTTTTCTGCCTTTTGCTTCAGTTCTAAACGCCCTATATTTTTACTTCACCCTCTCATTTTATGTCTTTAATGTCTTATTTTACATGTTTGTGTGTGTTTCCGTTACCTTCATACTAGCTTCATAGGCGGTTCATCCACTACCTTTATATTCTGCTTGCCTTTTTAACAATGAGATATTTTCACATATATATTTGTATCCTGCTACTTTGGAGAATTCATTTATTAGAACTACTCATTTTTTTTGGTGGAGTCTTTAGAGTTTTCTATGTACAATATTATGTCATCTGCGAATAATGACATTTTTACTTCCTCCATTCTAATTTGAATGCCTTTAATATTTTCTTGTTTCATCACTGAGGCTAGAACTTCCAGTACTGTGTTGAGTAAGATTAGTGAAAGTGGACATCTGTGTCTTATTCCTGATTGTAAGGGAAATGCTTTTAGTTTTTGCCCATTGAGTATGGTGTTGGCTGAAGGTTTGTCATATATGGTCTTTATTATGTTGAAGTATAATCTCCCTAGTCCCCATTTGCTGAAATTTTTTGTGACAAATGAGTGCTGGTTTTTTATCAAATGTTTTTCTGCATCTATTTATATGATCCATGTGACTTTTTTTATGTTTCATATCACAATTATTAATTTGTGAATATTGTACCAACCTTGCATCTCCAGGTTAAATTAGGGCAGAAAAATGGTAAAAGGAAACTCAATTTTGTTCTGAGAATGTAAGAAATTATTCACTTGAAAAGTGAAAAGACAGAGGGGAGAAATTGGCCATTTAAGGAAATATCAACATAATTTATCAAAAGAAGAACCACAAAACTCAGAAACCTATGTGGAACAAATACCCGCTTACTAGCTCAGTTCTCTTTGGATGCCCCCAACTCCTTTCTGACATGTAGAGAAATGACTGATGGTAACAGGGCTCCTGAGGGTCAGACCAGGGGAAAACCTTGCTATTATCCCCCCTCCTCCCAAGAAAGCCCTAGAAGCCAATCCTATGGCTGCCAGGAGACCCCAGACTATGGATGGTCCCCACCCCACCCCCAGCCTCTGTGCAAAGGAAATGCACTTTTATTTCTCACCCCAGGGCTGCTGGGATGATTAACAAGCAAGACGGCTTTTGGAATTCTTCCTGCGCTAGCCTGGCGCATTTCTCCCGTGACCTCAGTGGGTTAGTGTGTCACAGGAACACCTGTCTCTTTTCACTCCCAAGTGATTATTTTCCCATCTGTGCTGAGCTGCCTTCTTATTGGATTTGTTGACTTTTCTTTTTCTTTTAAGTTTATAAATCTCTTAATAGATAAAACCCACTAGTCTAGAGAAGAAGCATGACATCACAAAAATGCATTAGAGTTCTATGGACACAGCTGATTATTCTATTGATGGTAACAATAAAACAACTTGAGATGTAAGCAGTGAATTTTCAAAAAACTGAAAATACTTTGCATAAAATACTTTGCATATAATCACTCATTTACTCCCACAATAACCCAGTAAAAAGGGAGCACGACATTTCCTCCCTTTCTCCTCCCCATCTCTCTTTCCTTCAATAAATGTTTATGAATCACATACTAGGTGCCACACAATTTGCTATGTATGATACATAATAAAGCGTAAAGCAAGGTATTCTCCTAAAACACCGGCTTATTCAAGATATAGAGTTGCACAACTAGTGCTTCTGGTTCTGTGACCTCTATAACTCAGATATTAGATCTTATGAATCCAGTGAGATGCCATGGTTTAGGCAGGAAGGTACAGGCAGCCAGGAGCCTGCTAAACTTCTGACCTTTCGATCAAATAAGGGTGTAGAAATCATGTGCCTGGGGAGGCTGACCCTAGGTACAGGCCCCTGATCAGGAATAACGTCCAAACACACATCTGTCTCAAGCATAGTTTCAGAAATGGCAGATGGTAAATTTGAGGTCAAGATTTGAACACGCGCACAGAGTGTGAGGAAAAGAAATAGTGGAATCTTCTTCTCAATTAGGAAGCAGACATTACCTGGGAAGGACTTCCATGGGTTACCTGCTTCAGCCACTGCTGGAGTTCAGGGACAAGGTCCTGTGTCTAGGAGGGAACCTGGAAGACCAAGACAAGTTACTCGCTCAAAGTCCATCAGAGGACAGGTTGACCATATAATGTAATCATTTGAAGTCTTGAGACTGGGATCAAAGCAAAAAAAGTAAGCATCAAAGTTAAGGCCGATGAGGCCAGTATTCCCAGAAGTAGAATCATTGGGTCAATCAAGTGGCAGTTCCATTAAAAAAATGTTTTTAAATAGAGTTTTATTGATATCAGAGAGGAAGGGGGAGAAGGAGAGAGAGAAACATCAATGATGAGAGGGAATCATTGATCGGCTGCCTCCTGCATGCCCCACGCTGGGGATTGAACCCTCAACCCAGGCATGTGCCCTTGACCAGAATCAAACCTGGGACCTTTCAGTCCCCAGAGCCAAACTTGCTGGGGCCAGTTTAAAAATTTGTGAGGAAACTCCATAGTGTTTTCCACAGCGCCTGCACTAGTCTGCATTCCCAGCAGCAGTGCACTAGGGTTCCCTTTTCTCCACATCCTCCACACACTTGCTGTTTGTTGATTTGTTGATGGTAGCTATTCTGACAGGTGTGAGGTGATATCTCATTGTGGTTTTAAAGAGGGGGGAGGGTACATCTGTAACAATGTCAACAATAAAATTAAAACATAATTTAAAAAATTTAATGTAGAATAAATATTTTTGTCAGAGGGAAATTGATACGGTTCTTTTTCTTCTTTCCCACCCTTAGTTACTTCTGGAAAACCATCTCCCAGATCCTCTAGCTTAAGATGATGAGGTCAGCTACTGACCTTAGACAGTAGCTGCCTCACCGGCATAGAGAACTTGGTATGGTGTTTCTTTTGCATGAAAGTTCAACCCATGATAACACTGACTTTTCTTTCTTTCTTTCTTTCTTTCTTTCTTTCTTTCTTTCTTTCTTTCTTTCTTTCTTTCTTTCTTTCTTTCTTTCTTTCTTTCTTTTCAAAAGTCACACTGTACTAGCACAATAACTCAGGAACTGAACAAAAATTTTTAATAGCGTTGGGTTCAGCTTTCTCTCTATATAACCATCCATTTCTCCCTCTCCTCCTGTCTTCAGTGGGATGTGCATGCCCTGTTGAGCTTTCATGCATACGTATCAGCCTTCCATATGTATAGCCACTTTGGCTTATTTGTCTCCTTCCATCTGCCAGAAGGATTTGTTTTGCAGTTTGGTTATGATCTAAAAGAGGAACGTAAGGGTGTGGTGATGAACGCCCAACAGGACTTCCAGAAGATGTAAGCCAGAGGGGCTCCGAGTTTTGGACATTGGAAAGGATACACTATATTTTTCAGGGATTCCTCTTGGAGTTATTCCCTAGTTACAGAATCTTAAGGAATGCCTGAGGTTGATATTTTAATGACATTTCAAGAGGAATTGTGTGACATCCTTGGAATATTTCAGTCAGAAATCTCAAATCGCATGTTGCTTAAGTATGTTCCAAGTGGGAAAAAATGGAATTTTGAAAGTAACCCCCTAATATTGGTTTCTTTTTTATTCCTACCACATCCTGTGTAGTCTTTAGTTTCTGTACCAGTGCCTGTTGAAAGGGTTGGTTTTAAACAATAATTACTTCCCTAGACAACTAAAAACAGTAATTTCGTTGGGGAATAAAATCAGCTGAAATTGTACACATCAGTACAGAGCCCCATACGGAGACAGGGCATTCACTCAAAAGGAAGGGGTCATGAAGAGATAGGTTCTCACATGTGAGGCACTGCTCACGGCCTCGGGGCCTAAACTACAACCCTAATTCCTTAGCTGGCTTCACATTTTCCATGTCAGCCCCATACAACACCCAGCACCTGCCTCATTTAACCTTCTCCAAAGCACTGTTTTTGTTACTGTTGTTTTGTTATTCCACAGCTTAAAGACCTTCTGGCTCTCCTTTCCAAATGGGACGTCTACTACAAATAAACAGTCTTGGGAATATTTCATTTTTTAACTGATTTTTTATCCCCTTTTTTCCCCCCAGCTTGGGCTCCCTCTCAACACAGGCTTATTCTAGTCCAAGGCTTCTATCTTGTTCAGTCTCCTGTAGAGAACAATTTAACTCCGTGAGACCCCACCCCAAGTCCCCATTTAAGTTTTGCATGATTTTGCCATTGTTGAGAGGGCTGCTATGCACATCTTTTGCTGTTAAAATAAAAATGCATTTTCGATATGGACATATGGGTGGAATGGTGGTTCATTAGGGTAGGCAAATGTTCCACTAAAGGAAGCAGTGCCAAACTGTTTTCCAAAGGAGTCATAATAGTTTATTCTGCCATCAATCATATACACGTATCTTATGAATCCACACCCATTTCAGTGCTTGATACCATTAGATTTCTGAGTTTATACCAATAGGATAGGTAAAAAGTGTCACTTTAAAACATAAGTAAATTGATTTTAAAGGGAATTTTACATTTTTACAATAAGTAGAAAACTAGTATAAATAGGAGAAAACCATGAAAATAAATAAAACAAAAAATCATGCTGTAAATTATCACTAGATACTCTGACTTATTGAAAGCAATTAGCCTGAGACCTCTGTTTCCTTTATTAAAATGGAAAGCTAGTAGTAGGTATTAGAGAGTATTGGAGTTAATCACTCAGCAACAAATGGAGAGAGTCTGAGTGAAAGAACACTGATAAGGAAGTGACTTTCTTGCTTGGCAATTTACTGTAGTTAATTTTGGATATTCTTAATTCATAAAATCATTTGCATTGCTACCCACAAATTTGCTCGAAATTGCTTCTCTGCAGTACTTACTCAAATAATCTCTGTTAATCACAGCCAGTTCACTGGTGGTCCTCTGATGTTCTGATGCATTGATATTCATACCAACTTGTATATGTATCTATTTGAGTCAATTCCTTTTAAATTTTGTATATTTAGTAGTACTTTGCACAAGTTTGGATGGCAGGCACCGAGTGAACGCTCACTGGAGAGTGTATTTAACTGGGAACACCTTAAAGTTATGGCAGGAAAGTTGGAAGTGGCAATGATCACAGAAGGTGTTTACCAAATTTTACTTGAAGACTCAAAGTTTTATACAAGTTTAAGAAAATAATTGTGTAGTTGGTAGAACATTAGCTTTGGTAGTCAGAGAAACGTGGTTTCTAGCTTAACTCTGCTAGTTATCAGCTGCGTAATCTTAAAGTATGTTACTTAATTTTCCTGTTTTGAGTGGTTAATCCATAAAGTGAGATTTCTTCCACATTTAATTAGACTTAATCAAGGCAAGACATGGGCCATATAGCAAATGCTTAAATATTGCTAATTCCCCTTCCCCAGCTTTTCAGGATGTATTATTTTCTATATAGAATTGAACATCACTTACAGTTCCTACTCATGCATAATAATTTTCATTAATTTTAGCCCAAGCTATATTATATACAATGGATTTGAGTACTGAGCTTTCATTGCCTTGATACATGAAATTAGGCAAGAATTGTCTTATTATATCAGCTACACTTAAATGATATCTGTGTTATCTGTCATTCTCCTGATTATCATTCTCATAAAACAGAATATCATTCTTATATAGCAGTTCTAGTCATGATGGCAAAGCAGGCAAAACACTGTGCTTGCCTCCTCCCATGACAACATCAACATTACAACTAAACTAGGTAATAATCAAACTGGAGTATCATCTGAAGAATAGTTGAACAGAAGTCCTACAAGTAAGGATACACAGAAGAAGCCATGTGGAGACTGGTAGGAGGGGCAGAGATATGAAATGGGCTGGCCCTGCACCCACCTGCAGCAGGTGAGAGTCAGGAGAAATATCTCAACTGCAGAGGGACCCCTGAGAAGCAAGGGGTCCCAGGCCCACTTTGGGCTTCCCAGCCTGAAGCACCAGTGCCAGGAAGAGGATTTCTTACAATATCTGGCTGTGAAAATCAGCAGGAATTCCACAGGTCGGGGTGAGATGGAAGGCTGATGGAAATCCAGGTGTCATCTTATAGGGCCTGCACACTACTCAATGACTTGCAAGTACTCACCCTGGTCTCCAGCAGAGAGAGAGTGGCTCAAGGGTTGCTGGAGACATATAGGGAGAAGCTGAGTTGTGTGGCTGCAAGGTGAGGCCTGGAGGGACAGCCCCATTACACCTGTATTGAGACCTCTTCCCACATGGTGGCCAGGTGGGCACCATCTTTCCTGTATTGAGCACACTCCCCCCCTCACACACACACACACACACAAAGCCAAATCTGAATTTGCATTGACCTGGTGAATAGCACTTGCCTTATTCTGGTAACTTCCTGAGGCTACTCCTCACCCAACTTGCCTACTGCCCAGGGTTTTTTTTTGGTGGCTGAGCCTTGTGGGAAGCTGGCAGGCAGTAACAGTCCTCAGGGTGCCCTTTTGCCAAGTGATCCCAGGTCTGGTACTAGTGGCATCTGGCCTTAGTTAGCAGCATAGTCTCTCCCACATGCCTCCAGGACCAGTACTGGCAACTGCTAACTACAGATGGCTTTCTAGCTCTTACCAGGTAATGCTGTCATCAAGAAAAAAAGAGAGAGAGGACTCAAGTAAATATTATTAGATCTGAAAGAGGAGAAGTGACAACTGACACCTTGGAACTACAAAGGATTGTAAAAAATACTATATGCCAATAAATTGGACAATTTAGAAGAAACAGATAAATTCCTAGAAATATACAATCTTCCAAGACTGAATCAAGAAGAAACAGAAAATCTGAAAGATTTTAACAAAATAAAAACACTCATTAAAAAAACCTCTCAGCAAACAAAAGTCTTGGACCAGATAGCCTCACAGGTGAATTTTAGCAAAAAGTCAAAGAATTAACACATACTCTTCTCAAACTATTTTTAAAAATTCAAGAGGAGAGAAAGCTTTCAAGATCATTTTATAAAGTTAGCATTATCCTGATTCTAAAACAAGATAGAGACATTACAAAAAATAATAAAGTTATAGGCTAATATAGGAGTGTATATACTCCTATGTTTATTGCAACATTATTTACAACTAGAGGCCCGGTGCACGAATTCATGCACCAGTGGGGTCCGTCGGCCTGGCCTGTGGGATCGGGCCAAAACTGGCTCTCTGACATCCCATGAGGGGTCCCAGATTGCAAGAGGGCACAGGCCAGGCTGAGAGACCCCACCCGTGCACGATTGGGGCCAGGGAGGGACACGGGAGGTTGGCTAGCCAGGGAGGGACCATGGGAGGACTCTAAGGCATGTCTGGCCCATCTCACTCAGTCCCGATAGGCCAGACCCCAGCATCAAGCTAACCTACCAGTTGGAGCGTCTGCTCCCTGGTGGTCAGTATACATCATAGCGAGCAGGTGAGGGGCCTTAGCATATCATTAGCATATTACGCTTTGATTGGTTGAAAGGCCAGCCAGATGACTGGACACTTAGCATATTAGGCTTTTATTATATAGGATAGCCAAGGTACAGAAACAACCTGAGTGCCCATCAATAGACGACTGGTTAAAGAAGTAGTGATATATATACACAATGGAATATTACTCAGCCCTAAAAAGAATGAGTTCTTACCATTTGCAATAACATGGATGGATCTGCCAAATGAAATATGTCAGGCAGAGAAAAATAAATACCACATAATTTCACTTATGTGTGGAATATAATAAACAAAATAAACAAGCAAACAAAATTAAAACAGACTCATAGAAACAGAGAGTAGGCTGATGGTTGCCAGATTGGTGTGGGAGGGGAGTAGGGAACTGGTAAAAAAGGTGAAGGGATTAAGAAGTAAAAATTAGCAGTTACAAAGTTGTCATGGGGATGTAAGCACAACGTAAGGAACATAGCCAATCCTATATAATAAAGAGATAATATGCATATTAACCATCACACCCTCATAAGATGGCTGCCTACGACCAGGCCCGCACAAGGGATAGTGAGGGCTGACGAAACAACTGAACAAGCAGGTTGCGTGGGGCGACCAGGCTGGCAGGGGGGTTAGTGAGGGACGACCAAATGACTCAACAAGCAGGTTGTGTAGGGCAACCAGGCTGGTGGGGGGGCCATGAGGGGTGACCAGGCTGGGGGGGGGGGGCGACCAGGCTGGCGGGGAAGGGGGGTTGCAGTTGGGGGTGACCAGGCTGGCAGGGGGGCAGTTGGGGGCGATTAGGCTGGCGGGGGGGGGGGGCAGTTGGAGGTGACCAGGCCAGCAGGGGAGGCAGAAAGGGGTGACCAGGCCAGGGGGGTGGCGGGCATTAGGAATGACCAGGTTGGCAGGGGAGGCAATCAGTTGGCACACAGAGGCAGTGTGGGGCAACCAGGCCAGCAGGTGGGGGCAGTTAGGGGTGGCAGGTGAATAATTAGGAGCCAGTGGCCCAGGATTATGAGAGGGATGTCCAACTGCCGGTTTAGGCCTGATCCCCTGGCCTAAACCAGCAGTCAGATATCCCAAGAGGGGTCACGGATTGGAGAGGGTACAGGCTGGCATGAGGAGACCCCCTTCCCCTGTGCACGAATTTCGTGCACTGGGCCTCTAGTAATATCATAATAGCTATGTATGGTACCAGATGGGTACTAGAATTACCTGGGGGGATTACTTCATAAATTATATAATTATCTAATCACTGTGTTGCACACCTGAAACTAATATAGAATAATACTGAACGTCAACTGTAATTGAAAAAAATTTTTTAAAAGAAAGACAATGAAGGAGCCTCTCCGGAATCATGTAGCCTTCCCATGCAACAGAATATTTGAATAAGCTTTTTCTTCATAAAACAAATCTATTGGTCTGATGAGTCATAATTCTGCTTCAACTCTGAATACTAAACATTCTCTCAACTTCTACATAATCAATAAAAAAGCTATTCAGGATTGTGTGGACATTGCATCTCTCCCAAAAGAGTTTATTGACCCTGAGACTACATGCTGGGAAATAAGGGATAACATTGTGTTCCTTGTGGGATAGGTCCTTGCATATTCCAAGACACCCTGATAAAAGGCTGGGTAGTTAGTCATATGAGGCTAGCATCAGATCCTGGACAAATTAATGAGTGCTTGTAAGAAATAAATTATGTCCACTATTTGGCCCACACTTAAGATTCTGAGTCTGTCAGTGAAGTTGGTCAAATTGGCAAAAAATGTCTATTCTGGTCTCCATGAACACTGGAGAGCTATAAAATTGCTCTGAGTGGAAAATTCAACTCTAGCAGAAATTACAAGTCTGCAGCCAACACCACCAAGCAAATTCAAAACCAAAGAGAATAGTAAAAAAAACACAAAAACCACACACACACACACAACACACAAAACAAAACACTCCAAGGACTCCAAAGGTCTGATTTATTAAGACCTGGGTTCTTAAAAAATGTATAAAATTGCACAATTACTCATACAAAATCAGCCTTCAATGCATTTTGCACCAGGCAGAAGATATACTAGTATGAAGAAAAACCCCATTTATATAAGAAACTCATGATCACTAAGATTTATTAGGCAATTTTCCCACATGCAACACTGTCTGACCACCAGACCCAGTATGGAACCCTAACCAGAAGAAGAAATCAAGATGCGGCTAAGAGGGCCTGGAAAAAAGCTGAATTCAAGCACATGTTTGTATGCAACTTGGCAGTAATGAGACCAAGTAGGAAGGCTGGAAACCTTAAAGAAAGAAAAACATCCCTCTTGGGGGAAAACATTCCCTGAGGAAAGCCATTATTTCACAGTTCACTCTCCTCTTCTATAAGACATAGGGTCTGGCCATAGGCACCTTCCCTTTCCAAGAAGGCAGAGGTGGCCTGATCTTCCTGGGGCCCCATTCCCTGAGGGGTGGTTCCACTGTGCTGGTTCATACAAATACACTTTCCACTGAGCTGCACAGAACTATTATGTCTGAGGGATGCAAAGGAAGGAAGAGGATAATAGATGATAATAATAAAGTCATGTTGGATGCTGAGAAAAACAACGTGTGTATTTTAGATTAATGCCTAATACCACTCCCTCTATGATCTTGGCCTCCACATCTAAAACAGATTCTGTTGAGATGCTTGAAGTCTGTTATGCAAAGTTCACTAAACAGATGACGAGGAATAAGACTGAATCTCTTTCATTTTAGGAATTTCCCCAGGTTGTTTATTTGAATATTTCCATATGCAGGTACTCATGGATTATTTAAATTACATGGCTGGAACTCAACTTGAGATTATATTAAAATTCTAATTGTACATTACATATATATGACATGAAATATATATATATATATTTTACATATACATCATGGGATATTGTCAGATGCAAGCTCCTCAGCTAAGGACTTGACCCTCCTGGGTGACGGGAATCGGAAGAATACGGGTATGCAAGCAGGCAAATGGAACATGCTTTATTCCACACAAAAACCCATAGCAAGCTGGTCAGTAACAGCTTATATACATGCTCAAACAAGATCAAAACAAAGAAGGCTTTTTGCCAAACAATAACATCAGTATTTGGCTACAGAAAGGTGCGTCTGTGCAGTGTAAGGCTTGTGGCGACCTTGCACCTGCATAAAAGTATCTTGGCCTTGAGAACCCCAATTAGGCCCATGCTTAGAGGGGTCTTGAACATCCGGTGTATTCTTAGACAAGGCCCCACAGATATATATGCGAATACACAGTATTTGAGGAGATGAAGGGAGGTACTCTAAATGACACCCAATTTAAAATTTATTGTTTATCTCTAGAATTTTCTATTAAATATTTTTGGACCAACATTGACCACAGATAACTGAAACTGCACAAAATAAAAGTGTGGATAATGGGTGAGCTACTGTATATTGACTCAACCTGGAAGCTGGTGGGTCCTCATGTCTCTTCCTTCACCTCAGCAATCCTCGGATGTTGGCAGAGGAGCTGCTTTGGGGCCACCTGCAAAGAATGAGTGGCCTTAGTCTCAAGCTTCATTCTTGTTTTACTCTGCAACTTGTGGCTCCAGGTCAGAGTCCAGGCTCCTTCTGGATTCAGGGATGCCAAGAAATCTCCACTGTTTCGCTTGGGGTCACTCCTGTCTTCTCATTTTTCCAATAAGGTTTTCCTGTCAGTAAAGGGTCATTTCCTCATTTGTTGGATTCTCCTTTTTCATTGTCTTTCTATTCAGCTCCCCAATTGCATTTTAAAAAGCATATTTAAGAAAAAGAAGTAAGCAAACAGTTAACTCACCAAAGCATCTGTTTTCAAAGCAACTATCTGAATTCAGGTAGAGCATCTGTTCTAGTGTTACAGGGAAGTGAAACACTAGGAAAATTCCAAGGCAAGACAAGTAGGGAAACTGAGACAAGAAAGTAAAAACAAGGCCAAACAGTGTGGGCAATTTGCAGCCAGCTTGTAAACTGTAAGTCCTTATCTTTCCCAAGGAAGCTTGAAAGCAAATGGTTAATGATTCTCCAACTAAAGAATGCAGGAAAGGAGGGGAGAAGAGGGAGAAAATCAGCCATTTTAGGGAAGGAGAAAAGAAAAAAGGGCCATTTTATTTTTTTATACTCCAAACAGAAGCCAGCAGTCTCAAGACTTGGCAAGATAAAATTGTCTCATAAATTCTGGGAAGGCCACACCAAAGTAAACAGAGACCTTGTGAATTAATCTGTACTAAGATATTCAGCAGAGGAATTTTGAAACCTATAGACAGGAGTGTATATAATGCTTTGATGCCACACCCAACTTGCTCCTCAATGAGCTGAATGATGCCATGCTGTGCTCAGAGCTGGATGAAATAGATTTGCTTGCCTTGGGTCTTTAATACATTTGCTTGTTTTAATTGCTTTAATAAATTGGCTTTATCACAACGCAACCAGGGTCTCTCATTTAAACTCATTTACAGGAGAAGACAGGAACCGGGGAGGGGACAGCCCTCTCTCTCCCACTGGAGGCTGTCGGGTAACACCTTTTCTGGGGACTCTGGGGACTTCGGGCATCCTAAACTAAGTCATTGTCCTGGCTACCAGTGTACAAGGGTAACTACTTGAAGCAGTTTCTTCCGTGAAAGCCCGTGTGATATAGGAATGTTACTAGCACTGCCCAAAGAAAAGATGTTCATTTTACCAAGTGATCACAACTTATCAGGAAATTAATACAAATGGACTATATCAGGCCACTGTGTTCATCATCATCCTACATTTTCAGAGCCTTGTGAGGCTCAATTGTAAAAAAATAAATTTATAAAATTCCAAGTTAACTGTGGAAAATATGTCTCAAATTGAAAATAAAACTACATTTCAGCACTGAGATTTTAACTATTATATTTTAAAGAGATAAATTGAATAATTACTGAAGTTAATTAAGTAGCCATAGGAATTGAATACTTTGCTTCTATAGTTTTTGAGTGAGACTATAAAATTCGAATGGTGCTTGACATTTGTGGAGGAGGGGGAAGTGAATTTTATGATAAAAAAGCATATCCCCAAAATAAATTATTTAAATCATATTTTGTTTTACCAATAAAACAGTTAACTAACTGGTTAATTGGAGCATAAATATGAAAATATCTCACTTGTTTGTTTTCTGGTAAGACTAAATGATGAAAAAGAAGTATAAAGTCTAAAACATTGATGAATTTATGATCTAATCTGAGTGGAATCATGCAGAAGTTTTGTGTGTGTTTTTATTTCTTATTTTGGGGCCCATCATGAATCACTATTAATATGTTTTTTAAAATCTCGAAGGAACTTGTCCAAACCTCAGTTCATAGGAATGGAATTAATATTGCTGTAAAAACAAGAGTTAGGGGAATAAGTTCTGGAACTCTGGCTAACAGGAACCGTTGAACTCAGCAGCCATGTGGATTGTGTGACTCATTCTACAGGAAAGAACTTCCTTCTGCCACTCTCAGAAGAGGACTTGTTCCACTTTCATTGGCCATTCGTTCAGCTCTTGAAATTAAACATATTAAGACCCACCAAAATTGCCTAGAGAAAGGAGTGTGTAATATATCATCAATGTATTTGAAGACACTGGTTACAGTGTCTTCGGATACTCTGGATATTTTTTCTTTTTTATAGCATTTCTTGTAAAGTAAAGGATAAAAATGAATTG
Source organism: Corynorhinus townsendii (assembly GCA_026230045.1). Classification (NCBI taxonomy): domain Eukaryota; kingdom Metazoa; phylum Chordata; class Mammalia; order Chiroptera; family Vespertilionidae; genus Corynorhinus; species Corynorhinus townsendii. Next base: position 138,975,459 of record JAPDVU010000004.1, read on the forward strand.
GAAAAATAAGGTTTGGTGGAAAAGTTTTAGCGTACTGTTCAAATAAAAAATATTATACTGGATTTTTTTAAACCTCAATCTGTCTTATTTTCAAAATAATATAACAAATGTAATTTAAAAACTTCAAGATGGGAGGGGAAACAAGCATATGCATTCAGTTAAAATAGGTTATTTTATTCTCCTAGAGAATATTTAAATATTCCATGGGAATCTGAAGAATAAATGCAGTTTCATGCTTTTTCGGAAGGAGTGTGCTACATTATCTCTCAAGCCCCCACCCATGGTCGGAGCTTGTGCAAATTTTCCAATTTGTTTGGGAGAGGAAGACTACTTATAACCTGCTTGAAATATAGTTATCTTTCACGTATTTTATCAGATGCTGCTGCAGTGATAAACCCTTGCATCTCAATAGCTAAACCACAATGATCTGTTTGTCATTTATGCTATATAACTACACTTCCCTCATGGTCATCCCACTTAGGGACCCAGTTGCTGAGAGTCAGGCCATGTAGAAAGAAAGCTCTTGGAAGTGTTGCGTTAGCATTTAAATGCTTATCTCAGAATTAACTCACATGTCAGATATTGGCCAGAATTAGTCACATGATGCCATTCCACCACAAGGAAATCAGGAAGTACAATCTTTCTTTGTGCCGGAAATATTTGATGAAGTACATTAAACATAACCACACATATAATTGATTGCACATCTACATTAATTACTTGGAGCTTGGTCTCCAATTACTCATTCTTGTCATGGAGGTGTCAATGAATTCTAAAATCACTTGCAATTCCTGTAATGTAAGTTGTACCATCTCTTTCCTACTCATTTATTTATCAATAGATATCAGTTTAGGTCAAACATATTAACTATTTTGAGTATAGTTATCATCAAGCTAGAGGTTGGACATATGTTCAGCTTAGATTCTCATATTTTCATAAGTCAGATAATTCACAAATCATCACACAATTGATAATTTATTTATACTCTCTTCTTTATTAATATGATATTTTATGTTTTTCTATTGCAACTAAAGAGTGAAATCACTAATTGGAAACTTCTTCCCCTCCAGAAACCCACAAAATATGATTCAGCTTTCTGGTTAGGAAAGACATTTTCAGAAATTAATATTAATAGCTGCTCATTCAGTGAATGTTTTAACATAGCTTGAGGATTTTACAGCTATTTTGAAAATCACTTAAAATTTAAAATGAGTAATTTAAAGATTATATCTGAATCCTTTTTCAGTCTAACATCTAGTATGTGAAAGCATCTGACAAATATTTGAATTATATTTTGAATTCCTAATTTTAAAGATATTAATAATCAAAAGTTGAGAAGCTGCTATCATTAGATAATACTCTAGTAAAAATATCCTAAAAATAATACATAAAATAGTTAAGGAGATTTTGAGTTTGAGATCAAGTACAGTGGTCTTAAACCTTTTCTCTTCCCCCAATAAAAATGTATTTCAAACCCTAGCTGGTTTAGCTCAGGGGATAGAGCGTTGGCCTGCGGACTGAAGGGTCCCTAGTTCCATTCCGGTCAAGGACTCATGCCCAGATTATGAGCTGGATCCCCAATGGGGACATGAGGAGGCAGCCAATGAATGATTCTCTCTCATCATTGATGTTTCTATCTCTCTCTCTCTCTCCCTTCCTCTCTGAAATCAATAAAAAATATTTTTAAAAATGTACTTTTAAGTATTACAAAGATAAAATGAGGTTTGCTTTCCTTGACATAGAGCTGCTGCAGATAGTTGGGGTTGTGGGTGGGGGTGGGTAGTTGATGCAGTGTAGTACTGGAGGTTTTCTGTCCTGACCATTTTCTTTTTCTTTGGGGGCACTTTCAAAAACCTCTAGGATTCCATAGAGTACAGGTTCAAATTTGTTGATTTTCTCCAGCTACTTGCTTAACAGATAAGAAAATGAGGTACAGAGGGCCAAAGAGGCACAGCTATTGATTGAACCAGGTGTCTAGAAATAAAAAAATTAAAGTTTGGGACCTTAAGATATTATTCTATTAATTACAGACTTGAAAGTTGAATCATATTCTGAAAATACTTCCTAATATATAACATAATAACAACCTTAATCGGCATATATTTATTACGTCTCAACTTATTTACTGAATAGGGTGTCATGGGTTTAAAAAAACCGTCACATTTCCCAACCCCCAAAAAGTTGCTGTCTAGTTTGGAGAAGAAAAATTTTTTAAATCTATTTTTCTGAATTTGGCATCTATCCATCTCTGCATCCCACAAGTACTATTCAACAAATATTTAATAAACATCTTATTTATTAGACAAACTCGGTGCCAGTTTGCATGCATGTTTTACCTCTTCTATATTTTTACCTGCTTTGTAGCTTGTACCCTTTTTTTCTTATTATTTCTGATCTATTCCTACTTTTTTTTTTTTGATCTTCCTTTATCACCACCCTCTAAAATATCCCTGCAAACTAGTTAAAGTCTGGAATTTCTTTTCACATACAAAATAGCTTTCCATTCCACATGGGAAGATAAAAGGATTAAAATGCAAAAGAGCAGTGGGCCCTATGCTCAGGGGTTAGAGCACTGGTCTTGTAAAATGCAAAAGAAAGGTTGAAAGTCCAAGCTATACTTGTATGATGGGATTGCAGTTAGGTTGCAATTAATCAATTCATCATCAAGTATGGGTGACTGATAACAGAGTCTTTCCTGTTTTCATAGGTGCAGTGGGTAGGAAAGGGAGAGGGGAGTGAAGACAGTCAGAGGCCTTAGGCAAATGAATCTGAGGCAGGAGAAAGGTACCATCTAAAAACAGAAGTGAGCCTGAGACTGCCAAAGTCTTGATAGTTTTGCCCGGGACAAATAGAAGCATTACCATGAAGTATCTGTGGAGTGCAGCTGCAACACAAAGGCAGCTCTGCGTGATTTATGGAAGGCCTCATATGATTTATGGAGACTTAGGAACACATCAGCAAAAGCTGACTTTCTATAAAGGAGCTTCTTTCCCAAGGGATTCAAGGAGCTTGGAATTTAATGAGGGAAAAGGAATATACAATGAGAGATGATAAGGAAATGAGACTGTTTCTCACACAGACACACCAGAATTTATGTATCCTGATGCTCTGGTCTTCACAGACCTCGGACAAAGCTCACTACCCTTGTTGCCAAAAGCACTCGCTGAAACTCTTCCCCTCTGCACATCATCCTGACACCCTTTCTAATACAGATTACCCCTGAGAATTTTCTCAGAACCTTTCGTCTTCCAAATGCCTGCCCCGGCTCCTGCCCTCCTCTCCCCCATTGCTGCGCGTGTAATTCTATACATCCTTCAAGTAGTAATCCAATGCCTCACAGGATATCTCTTACCTCTAAACTTTTAGAGCACTCTGTTCATGTCTCAATCATAGCACAGCCTATATTTTACTTTGTTATTGGTTAACATATTTTAGGTGTGTGCTTTTTTTAAGGCAAAAAGTATTAAAAACAAAAATGAAAAGCAAGGCAGTGTTAGTTCTCAGAGGCCTATGTGTGGTCTGTGGTATGACGTATGTGGATAACAAATGACAAGGGAATGCGCCTCCCTCCCCCCCTTGTCTAGTTTACTTCCATCATCTCTGTGTAGAGAATGGGAATTGCTTCTGCAATCATTCTCATTACCCTGGCCTTTAGCCACCCTTAGTGAGTATGGACTGGTGGCGGAGGGGAGGAATGGTGCTGTAAATGAGCCTGGGATTTGCCCATTACTTTACTCCTGTTTCTGTGGACATACTGATTGGTTTAGCTTCTGGAATGTGTCTCAGGTCCAGCCAATCAGAGTTTTGCTCAAGGTCTCTTGATCTCAAATTAGGTAAGAATCATTTGGGTGTATGGTGTGGAGCTGCTTGTGTTTGTCTAAAGTAAGAGAAAATGAAGTCAGATAGACAAGTGAAGATGGAAGAAATGAAGAGAGAAAGAGATCTGGCTACATTAAATACCAGTTTCAATCTTTAAGGTTATGATTCCTTGGGTTATTTGTTTCTGTGTTATACTTCCTTTTACTAGTACTTTCTTTTTTGTCTGTTTCAGCTAAGTTGGGTTTCTATCACTTACAGTGATGTCTTTGATAAACTGATGTCAGTTAAAGTGAAAGATCTTAAGACCTAAATGGATAGAACAACAACAAAAAAATTAAGCCAAAATAGAATCACTTAATTCCAATAGAATATCTTACTTTTCAAAAATAATGCTTTTGTCCTGACCTCAGTACAAATGTCTATTGTCATGTTCAAGGAGAAATGAGATTAAAAAGAGATGTACATATTTGAAAATATAGTTACAGTACTCAAAAGGAAGTGTCATGACAAAGATGGCCAGAATGTGATTTGGAAGACAGGGCAGCAGAAAATACTAAATCAGAACAGAAAAGTAAAAAGAATAAAAAATATAAGGATATTTAAGTGACCTCTGGGAAAACATCAAACATATCAACATTCACATCATAGGGTAGTAGAAGGAGAAGAGACAGAGTAAGGGACCAAAAAATCATTTGAAGAAATATATGAGTGAAAACTACCCTGCCTTTAAAAGGAAGTAGACATACAAGTTTAGGAAGTACAGAGTCCCAAACAAGATGAACCTGAAGAAGCCCACACCAGGATACATTATAATTAAAATGTTAAAGGTTAAAGACAGAGAATCTTAAGAGCAGCAAGAGAAACACAGTTATCTACAGGGTAGATTCTCACCTCTCCTCACTGTCCAATGTCCAATGAATCATCTAATTTACCTACACACTTTTTGTTCTATTTTTCAAAACACTTCTCACATTTGTCTTTTGTTCCCAGGCCCTTAATCCCTAACTTTTCTCCTTGCTTCTTTTCTTACATTCTCTTCACTCTATGATACCACCAGGCTAATATAAATATTACCCTCAATTTTTTAAAGCAAACCTTTCATGGGATCCCTGTTGTCTGCAGGGTCAACTCAGGCACCCAAGATGGCAGACACAGCTCTCCATGGTGTTCAGGCCGAGGTTAAGCCTCACTGCTCACCCTGCCTCCGTCGGCTTGCTGCCTCTCAATGAAGTAATCCAGGAGAAGCACACAGAAGCACCTTCTCTTCCATGTTGACATGAAATTTGAACATGCATAAACCAGCATCCAGGTGATGTAATCTCATACAATTTTCACTGATCATATCCAGGGTGGAATTGTTTCCAAACCACAGCTGAAATACACATGTGGTTTTATTTGGCATGAAATTCAGCAAGTAATTAATACTCAACTCTGTCATGCTCCTGGAAGCAGGGCTGCTCTTGGAGCTTGGGAGAGTGAAAGTAAGATCCTCACCCTCGTCTACACTGATTCCCTCTGTCCCACCAGGAAAAGCTAAAACCTTTCATACCTACTGCTGGCTTACCACACACCTGTGCTGGCTGCTTCTTGGGGTACTGGAAGAAGTGTTGAAAGTTCTGGATGATTACACAGAGAGTACCCTGAATTAATACTGTTCCAGTGGTTATTTCTGAGGCTGATTTCTCTCCAATACTGTCCAGCAACCATGTATAGCTGGAGACATTCTAGAAAAAATATATAATCAGATGCTAGAAAACCTCACCTTTAAGACCAGCTGAATGAAACCACAGGGCCAAACTACAGAAGGGGTTAGGCTGTAAGCAATATGTACATGAGAAAACCTCATCTGGAAACCTTATCTCAACAGCATTTTTATAAACACTTGCCGTAGCCAATGTGGAGTTTTTTTTTTCACTCTTTCCTTTCCTTTGCCCCTTCTCCTACTGAACATATTCACTTCTTACTTGATCCCACATTTAACCTATCTTTAGTTATGCTTGTTAATAGACATCAATAGTTTTAGCAATATTTTGGCTTTAATCCTATGCTGGTTTTTAATATTTTGGGGAACTCTCTTTTTTTAAAAATATATTTTATTGCTTTTTTACAGAGAGGGAGAGAGAGTTAGAAACATCTATGAGAGAGAAACATCAATCAGCTGCCTCCTGCACACCCCCTACTGGGGATGTGCCCGCAACCAAGGTACATGCCCTTGACCAGAATCAAACCTGGGACACTTGAGTCCGCAGGCCGACGCTCTATCCACTGAGCCAAACCAGTTAGGGCTTGGGGAACTCTTTGAGAAACAAAATAAAGCTGTGGACTTCCTCTCCAGGAATAAAAATGTACATACATATGAAGGTTTCTTATAATTCGGGGAGTTCATGGACCAGCCCCTCCCAACAAAGCACACCTACAGCTCTCATAGGGTCTTATTTGCCTTTCAATGACAAGCATCAAATATTTGAAGAGAACTTTCACATATCAGTTCCTCTCTCCTCTCTACCTCCCACTTAACTTATGCAAGTATTTCCACACATGTTTCCCCCCAAATTGAATCTGTTATTTCCCTGTTTGGAGATGTCCCAAATTTGGCGCTATGGGTTTGCTATGCTCCATGTCCAGTAGGATAGGCCATTGCATCCTCTTTATGCAGGCAATGTATCTACCAGCACTTCTTCTGCAGTTCATGGTGGACCACACAGAATGTGCTGTCAAGTAACTTTGAGGATGCTTCCTGACATATTGATAGTTGCATCTCTACCAAGCTCCACCTGCTGGGTGTATAGGCACCACACAGAAAGGCCTAGTCCACTGTACCCAAGGAGGAAGATTAGGAGTGGCCAGAATCTGGAATGAGAATTCTCCATGGGAATGGGGGAGGTTTTAGAAAGGACTTGGGAGAATATCTAGCACACTTTGAGGTTAGGGGATCAGGAAAAGCTTCCTAAAGGCAGTTATATCAATGCTGATTTGTAGAGGACAAGTAGGTGCTACCCAGGTGGTATGTGTGTGTGTCTGTCTGTGTGTTGTGGGTAGACAGGACCAAAGAGTGGAGGCCCGGAGCCAAATTGGTGGTGAGGAGCAGTTGGAGAGGCTGGGAGAACAGAACATCAGTAAATGCCAAAGAGGTAGAAAAGGACCGAAGGGCCTTGGACACCACTTTAAGAACTTTATACTTGACTCTGAAGGGTTTTAATCAGGGTGTGATCAAAGCAGATGTGAGTTTCAGAGCAGTGCCAGTGGAAGTCTGGAGCATTTGTCAGCTTATAGCAGCAGGCTCATCCCACTGATCAGGCAGGGCAACAGACTTTGTTCCTTGTGATGTGGGAGGCAGAGAACTACCAAGGTTCAGTCCAGCCCTGAGGGCAGTTGGCAACTCAGAAGTTGAGACTGGAGCACATGAGAGCATCCTGTTTCTTAAACATCCGCTATCTTGTCTCTCACAAGTGCCCCTTGTGCCCTCAGAGGAGTAAAGAACATTGGCTGGTTGAGTCTCCTTTACTTTTCCTACCTATTAGGGGAGGAGCAGTGGTGAGGCCCAGACTGACTAAGGGCCACATAAAATGACTAGGAATAAGAGTACAATTTGCTCTTTGCCACATCTCACTGATTTCTATGCAGTGTCCAGCTCTCCTTCAGGCTTCTGAAATCCCTTCAGAAAGCCTGAAATTGGAACTCCCAGCAGAATCTCACAGTTCCAGGGCAAAGAGACCACACTGAGCCTCCTGCTGCCCTGGCCTGCCCAGGGACAGCCTGCCTGAGTGGCTGAGTGAGCTTGCAGCAGCTGAGTCTCTGCCTTCCTGATTATATTCTCAGAGAAATGGCTGAATTGCTGAGTAAATGAACAGTACCATGGGAGCAGAAGAAACAGGTGGGACTTTCTCTTAAGAAAACTTCTCATTAAAATAGCAAGCTTTTAGTGTCTGTTTAAAGAGGGTTAGACCTGTGCAGAAAAGAAGATCCATCTACATTTCCATGGGTGAGATCCTAGGAGGCTTGATCTGTAGCCTGCAGTCTCCAGGCCTCCGGCCCTAACCTCCCTGGGAAAGCGGGCAGCAAGTCCCTTTTTTCCTGGAAATAACCTGTTTGTTTACCTCGACACTGAGACCTGGCCCCCCTGAGGAACCTGTTCTCAGCACAGCATGTGCTCCTGAGTGTGACAACTGCCAGGTGTTGGGCTCCTATGGCAGCCTCCCTGGTCTCAGCAATTCACTGGGGTGACCTTCTGCTGGACCCTCCTCCTTGGAGCAAAATTCAGGCCAGCCAGGTGGCTGTTAATTCTCAGTAGTAACAGGACCCCTTCTAAATGCTTATCAAACTGCAGGGCACTGAGTGTGAGCTCTGGAAATTAGCTTCTATGAAAGATACCCGGTGTCTGCTCCTGATCCCAGTCTCCAGACGCTCTAAGACCACGGGAAAGTTTACTAAGTCAGTTTGTAAGTCCTACATGACCCTTTACTGAATGGTTTTCAGAGGGCTCCCGTGCTGACTGTTTATGAGCCAAGGTGGAAAACTCAGCCTTTCGTGGGGAAGGTTCCTGCCCTGCTACTATGGGTGATCTTGGAGGGCATGTGGGATTTGCTCAGTTTGAGAGCTGGAGTAACACTGATCCTGGTGTTGAAAGCACGAATCTAAAGCTGTCTGAGGAGGGAAATAAAAGCCTGAGGGTTGCTATCTGTTCCTCAGGGCTGAGGTTAAGAAGAACAGGAGCTAAATTTCACATTGAGTACAGTAATTCCTGAGCATTTCACACCACAAAGCCCCTCCTCAGGCAGCCCACCTCTCACTCCTTAAGAGGTTGTTCTCCTTTGTCTCATACAGCAAAACGATTTGAAACTTCTAGCAGATTCACTCACTCGTAACTATTCAGGAAACATCCATGGTGAGACAGAATCACGAAATAGATACTTCTCATGTCTTTTAAGAAGTTTGATTGTAAGAGAAGAGAAACAGACTCTCAAGATTGGAAAGGACTAAAGGGCCATGGAGGGCAGCCATCCCTGGGAGCTCAGGTCTCCTGGGCTGTCTTCTTTCTTACCAGACAGATTTGGAGCCCAGGAAGAACACTCCTGGTGACTCCCTGTGCCTTAAATAAACTAAAGTGCTGAGTCCTCTTCTAGAGAGCAGCTCACCAAATGTCCTCCGTCCCTTCTGGCGCTGTCTCCAGAGTCTCCAGCCATTCCTCAGATGTGGTCCATGCAATAATCTCATTCTACTCTGAAGCCTTATCTCTCTCATCCTATGTTTGTGAGGCTGATTCTTTAGCATCTTGTTTTTTACTTATGTAAACATCATCTTTTTATAATCACACTAATACTTCATTCTAGATCAGGGGCCAAATCTGTTCTATCATCTAATTTAGTACTGGCTACCATCTAAGAATTGTTTTAACATTTGTAAATTATTTTTTAAAGATCAAAAGAAATATTTTAATGATTCATGCCAATTATATAAAAGTACCTACATAATCCTCAAGTTTACTTCTTGACCTGAAAAATTCTGTAATATTTACTGTGTGGCCATTTATAGGAAAGTTTTACCAAACTACAGTCTAGATTTTTTTTAAATCTCATTTTATTTTATTTTTAAAATAATTTTTACTTACTGTATTATATTAATTTTAGAAGTAAAACATAGTGATTAGATATTTATATAACTTATGAAGTGATTAGCACAATAAGTCTAGTATGCATCGGGCACCATACATAGTTACTAAAATATTATTTATTACGTTCCCTATGCTGTACTTGTTTTTATAACTGCCAAATTGTACATCTTAAGCCTTTTCTCTTTTTTGCCATCCCCCCAATTTTCCTCCCATCTGGCAACCATTAAAATGTTGTGTATCTATGAGTTTGCTTGTTTTTTTATTCCACATATAAGTGAAATCATATAGTATTTGTCTTTCTCTGTATGACTTAGTTCACTTAGTATATTACTCTCTAGGTTATCGCATATGGCAAGATTTTATTCTTTTTTATGGCTGAGTAATATTCCATTTTATATCTGTACTATTTCTTTTTTATTCATTTATCTAATGATGGACACACATTTCTTCCACATCCTGAAGGTTATAAGTAATGCTGCAATGAACACAGAGGTGTATGTGTCTCTTCAAATTAGTGTTTCAAATTTCTTTGACTAAATAGCGAAAAGTGGGGTTGGTGGATCATATAGCAGTTCCATTTTCAATTTTTTGAGGAAACTCCATACTATTTTCCTAAATGGCTACACCAATCTACAATCCCACAGTGCATGAGGGTTCTCTTTTCTCCATATCCTTGCCAACACGTTGTTTGTTGGTTTATTGATGACAGTCTGTCTGATAGGTGTAAGGTGATATCTCATTGTGGTTTTAATTTGCTTTGCCCTGACAATTAGTGATGTTAAGCATTTTTTCATTGGCCACCTGTATGACCTTTTTGGAGAAATGTCTTTTCAAGTCTTCTCATTTTTTGAACAAATTTTTTTTGTAATAATTTTCATGAGTTCCTTATATCATTTGAATATTAACCCCTGGTTGGATGCATCATAAGCAAATATCTTCCCTCATTCAGTAGGTTGTCTTTTTATTTTGTTGATGGTTTCCTTCACTGTGCAAAAATTCTTTAATTGGTGTAGTTCCACATTTTTCTTTTGTTTCCTTCATCTCAGGAGACATATCCAAAAATATACTAGTAAGAGCGATGTCAGAGTTTACTGTCTATGTTTTCTGCTAGATGTTTATTGTTTTGAGTCTTATATTTCTCTTTAATCTATTTTGAGTTTATTCTGTGTATGGTATAAAAAAGTAGTCCAGTTTCATTCTTTTGCATGCATCTGCCAAGTTTTCACAACCTATTTATTGAAGAGACTGCCTTTACCTTGTTATATAGTCTTGTCTCCTTTGTGATTGATTAATTGACGATATAGATCTGGATTACTTCTGGCATGCAGTATTTTCTTATAATCTTTTGTATTTCTGTGGTGTCAGTTATCACTTCTTTATTTATCTGGGACCCCTCTCTCTTTTTCTTCTTGATAAATCTGGTTAATGATTTATCCATCTTATTGATCTTTTCAAAGACCCAGCTATTGGTTTTATTGATCTTTTATATTATTTTTAATATTCTATTTTATTTATTTCTGCTTTGATCTTTATTACTCTTTTCCTTCTACTCAGTTTGGGCTTTCTTTGTTCTTTTTCTAGTTCCTTTAGGAATAAGATTAGATTGTTTACTTGAGATTTTCCTTTTTTCTTGACATAGGCCTGTATTGCTCTGAATTTCACTCTTAGAAATGCCTAGGCTTTATCCCTTACATTTTGAGTTGTTGTGTTCTCATTTTCATTTGTCTCAAGGTATCTTATGATTTTTTTACTTGATCTTGTTGTTCAGTAGCATATTAATTAGCCTCCATGTGTTTGAGTGTTTTTTTTTAATCTTTTTCTTAGAATTGATTTTGAGTTTCATACCATTGTGATCAGTTATACTTGATATGATTACACTCTTCTTAAATGTATTGAGACTTGTTTTGTGCCCTACCATGTGGTCTATCCTGAAATATGTTCCATGTGCTCTTGAAAAGAATGTATGCATATTCTGCTGCTTTTGGGTAAAATGTTCTAAAAATATCAATTAATCCCACCTTGTTTGTGTTATTTAAGGTGGCTGGTTCCTTGTCGATTACCTATCTGGATGATATATCCACTGATGTCAATTAGATTTTAAACTACCTTACTATTACTACCGTACTGTCAACCTCCTCCTTTATGTCTTTCAATATTTGTTTTATATACAGGGTGTCCCTTAAAATGTATACACACTTTAAGAGCTGATAGCTCACTTGATGTTTCTTTCTTTTCAGATTTAACCCATTAGAATATATAACTATTCAAAGTGTGTATACATTTTTTCAGACAACCTATATTGAGGTTCTCCTATGTTGGGTGCATAAATGTTGTCACTGGTTATATCCTCTTGCTGGATTAGTCTTTTCACCATTATGAAATATTCTTCTTTGTCTCTTCTTTATAGCCTTCGATTTAAAGTCTATTTTGTTTGATATAAGTATTAGTACCCTGGCCTTTTTTTGGGTTTTGTTTACATAAAATTTTTCCATCTCTTTACATTCAATCTGTGGGTGTGTCTTTCAATTTGAAATGGGCAGTATATGTATAGGTATTATTTTCTTATCCATTCAACCACCTGTGTCTTTTGACTGGAGCATTTAACACATTACTATTTAAAATAATTAGTGATAAGTATGTATTTATTGCTATTTCATTATTCATCTGTGTTTTTTTTCTTGTTATTTTTTAAAGATGTCCCTATAACATTTCTTACAATACTGTTATGGTGGTACTAACTCCTTTAGCTCTAGGTCCATCAATACTGTTGCAAAAGCTGAGTTCTTTCTTTTTTACAGCTGCTTAGTATCCCATTGTATAAATCTACCATGGCTTTTTAATCCACTCATCTATTGATGGTCACTTGGGCTGTTTCCAGATCTTGGCTATTATAAACTAGAGGCCTGGTATACGAAATTTGTGCACGGGAAAGTGTGTCCCTCAGCCCAGCCTGCACCCTCTCCAAACTGGGACCCCTCGAGGGATGTCAGACTGCCCGTTTAGGCCCGATCCCAGTGGGACATCCCTCTCACAATCCAGGACTGCTGGCTCCCAACTGCTTGCCTGCCTGCCTTCCTGATTGCCCTTAATTGCTTCTGCCTGCCAGCCCGATCACCCCCTAACCACTCCCCTGCCAGCCTGATTGATGCCTAACTGTTCCCCTGCCAGCCTGTTTGCCCCTAACTGCCCTCCCCTGCAGGCCTGGTCACCACTAACTGCCCTCCCCTGCAGGCCTGGTCACCACTAACTGCCCTCCCCTGCAGGCCTGGGTCCCCCCAAAATGCCCTTCCCTGCAGGCCTGGTTGCCTCCAACTTCCCTCCTCTGCCAGCCTGGTCACCCCTAACTGCCCTCCCCTGCAGGCTTGATCACCCCCAACTGCCTTCCCTTGCAGGCCTGGTCCCTTCCAACTGCCCTCCCCTGCTGGCCATCTTGTGGCGGCCATATTGTGTCTACATGGGGGAGGCCATCTTTGACCACATGGGAGCAGCCACCTTGTGTGTTGGAGTGACCATCAATTTGCATATTACTCTTTTGTTAGATAGGATAGAGGCCTGGTACACAGGTGGGGACCAGCTGGTTTGCCCTGAAGGGTGTCCTGGATCAGGGTGGGGGTTCCCGTGGGGCGTAGGGCATCCTGGACGAGGGGCCTGTGGTGGTTTGCAGGCTGGCCACACCCCCTGGCAACCCAAGAGGAGGCCCTGGTATCTGGGATTTATTTATCTTCTATAGTTGAAACTTTGTAGCCTTGAGTGGAGACCAGGGCAGGCCGGGGCTGCAGAAGCTTGGCTTCCTCCATCACTGGGGGTACTCAAGCTTCCTGCTCTCTCCAGCTCCATGGCTGCCACCATTTTTGTTGGGATTTATTTATCTTCTATAGTTAAAACTTTGTAGCCTTGAGTGGAGGCCTAGGCTGGCCAGGGTATACGGAAAGCTTGGCTTCCTCCATTGCCAGGGAAGCCCAAGCCTCCTGCTCTCTCCATGGCTGCAGCCATCTTGGTTGGGTTAATTTGCATACTCGCTCCTGATTAGCTGGTGGGCATGACTTGTGGGTGTAGCAGAGTGATGGTTAATTTGCATATTACTCTTTTTATTAGATAGGATAACTGGAGGCCCAGTGCACAAAATTGGTGAATGGGAGGGGGGTCCCCTCAGCCCAGCCTGCAACCTCTCCAATCCGGGACCCCTCAGGGGATGTCCAACTGCCAGTTGAGGCCCAATCCCAGGGTTTGGGCCTAAACTGGCAGTTGGACATCCCTTTCACAATCCTGGATCGCTGGTTCCTAATCACTCACCTGCCTGCCTGCCTGGTTGCCCCTAACTGTCCCCCTCTGCTGGCCTGATCACCCCTAACTGCCCCCCCCTCCGCTGGCCTGGTCACCCCCAACTGTCCCTCCTGCCAGCCTAGTCACCCGTCATGGCCTCCCCGCTGGTGGCCTGGTTGCCCCACACAGCCTGTTTGTTCAGTTGTTTGGTCATCCCTCACTAACCCCCCTGTTAGCCTGGTCGCCCCATGCAGCCTGCTTGTTCAGTTGTTTGGTTGTCCTTCACTAACCCCCCTGCTGGCGTAGTTGTAGGCAGCCATCATGTGAGGGCATGATGATCAATTTGCATATTACCTCTTTATTATATAGGATGCTGCTATAAACATCAGGGTACACATGTTCTTTCTGATTGGTGTTTTGGGATTCTTAGGATATATGCCCAGAAGTCAAATGGTTCCTGGGCATATATCCTAAGAGGTCAAATGGCAGTTCCATTTTTATTTTTTGAGAAAACTCCATATTGTTTTTCACTATGACTGTACCAGTCTATATTCGCGCCAACAGTGCAATAGGATTTCAATTTTCTCACATACTTGCCAGCATTTGTTTGCTGATTTATTGATAGTAGCCATTCTGGCAGGATATGAGAGGATACCTCATCATAGTTTTAATTTGCATCTCTCTGGTGATTAGTGATGTTGAATATTTTTTCAGATATCTATTGGCCATTTGTATGTCCTTTATGGAAAAGTGTCTATTTAGATCCTTTGCTCATGTTTTAATTGGATTGTTTGTCTTCCTGGTGTCAAGTTGTAAAAGTTCTTCATATATTTTGGAAACTAACTTATTTTTAGATATATCATTGGTGAGTAAGTTCTCCCATACAGTGGGTTTCCTTTTTATTTTGTTGATGGTTTCTTTTGCTGTGCAGAAGCTTTTTCATTTGATGTAGTCCCATTTATTTTTCCTTTGTTTCCCTTGCCCTAGAAGATGTATTGGCAAAAATATTGCTATAAGAGATGTCTGATATTTTATTGCCTCTATTTTCTTCTAGGATTTTTATGGTTTTCTGACTTACATTTAAGTTTATTCTTGTGTATGGAGTAATCTGGTGGTCTAATTTTATTTTGTTGCATGTACATGTCCAGTTTTCCTAACAACATTTATTTAATGGACTATTTTTGGTACTATATATGCTCTTTATTCCTTTGTCAAATATTAATTGACCATGAGGGTGTGGGTTGATTTCTGGGCTCTCTGTTCTGTTCCATTGATCTATATGCCCATTCTTGTGCCAGTACAAGGCTGTTGTGATTACAATGGCTTTGTAGTATGGTTTGATATCCAATATTGGGATCCCTCCAATTTTGTTCTTCTTCCTCAAGACTGCTGAGGCTATCCAGGGTGATTTTTCATTCCATATAAAATTTTAGAATATTTGTTGTAGATCTGTGAAATATACCATTGTTATTTTAATAAGAATTGTGTTGAATCTATAGGTTGCTTTGGGTAGTATGGACATTTTAATAAAGTTAATTCTTCCAATCCATGAACATGGTATATGCTTCCACTTATTTGTATCTTGCCAAACAAATTTCATCGGAGTCTATAGTTTTCCTAGTAGAGTAATGTAACATCACACTAGAATTAAATTTAAGATCTGATTAGTAACTTAGTTAATGTCTTATTGTACCTCATGGTCTGCAATGCTGGCCAAAGCATCACAAATTGGTATACCAGATGTCCAAAATTCTTCTCTCACTATAACACTAGAAATTGGAAAGAGTAAGTTGCCTCTAGCCCCTGGTTTTTCAACCAGGCTAGTTTTTCAACCATTTTTTATACTTCCTGTATAAAAAAAGAAGTATTTTATACAGGAAGGCTAAAGGCAAGAGAGTAGGTTATCACTGGCTGCCTCTCTGCTCTAACTAGGCAATGAAGTGAAAATGCTGCTTACTGATCATGTACCTCCCCCATGGATGACACCATGGCAGAAGCCAGAGATAAAAAGAAGTGTATTCAACATACTTTAATGCAATTACTACTACTACTACTACTACTACTTCTACTACCTTGTTAGAAGATGGAAAAAATCAGAACAAATGCAAAATTGAAGGGGTTCCAAGATAATAGGCATAAACCAGGACTCTTTGAGGCTAATCAAAAAGTTTGGTCCCCTAGATGGAAAGATGAACAACACCCCCAGAGAAAAATGCAGTGAAGGCAATATACTCAGAGAAACAGCTTCAGATACAGCTGGGTGCAGGCCCAGGTCTCATTTCAGGCAGCTATTCCCAAGCCTGTTTCCAATGAGACCAATAAATCTTCTTCCTCAGACACAACTATAGGTTTAGGCATTTCCAGGCACTGCTCAGCTGGGAAGATTAGGCAGTGGTTGGGTGTTTTTTATCATGTCCTTTCCTGGGTTGACTTCTTGCTTTTTTCAGTGGTAGCAGCTCAGAAAAATTTTTCTGTCATGTACATTTGCTTTTATCTTTTAATTATAGTTTCTGGTTTGGCAGCCACAAGCATAAAGCTAAAGCCTTCTTTCTGCGATCAGAAGTTCTCTTGCTTAGAGGAGACAAAGCCTACCACGCCACAGTGTCTGGAGTCTGCTCACCACAAGCAAATTAGGGCAATGCCTGCCCAATGTAATATAAAAGGCCTATCTAAAATCTCCAATAGTCTACAACCATGGCTGCACTTTGCCCTTACCATTGACTTTGTAAAATCTAGACAGCCTCTGGAAATATAAAATAATCCTTCATTTTTCACATTTCACTGAGTTATTATATTAGTCTCCTTGTCATCACACAGAGAAATCTGGATTAAGCATAGTGCTTACAGGTCAAAAGGGCAAAGATAGGGCAAAAGAGCCAACAAGTGTACTTGTTGGTGATATGGATGAGCACTGGTAAGAGCCATGCACCTAAGACAATTTTCCTGCTGTATAACTTTGTCAGGAGCAGATCTCCTGGGGGAATCTAGCCAAGTGAGCATTTATTAATTTTTGTTCTTTGAAATTTGGTCTTATAAACACTTTAGTTGAACTTACTTGACAGTGTTCATATCTGTTTTCCCTGTGTTTGGTCTGGACTTAGGAGCAACAGTAGAAAGACTGAAGTGTTTGAGAAATTACTTTTATTCCAGCCTTTCTGGATATATTTAATGTCTAAAATATTTGGATCACTAGTATTGACAACTTTAAGGGGTCTGAAAAAAATAATAGGTCTTTCTCTCACCTCCTCCCAGAACTAAACTGTAAATAAAGCTAAATTGGGGAACATTCACCCTGAATTGCCAGCTGAAGACTAGCTGGAGAGGAAACTTTTAAACAAGGAGGGGCAGAAACCACCTTGAGACTGGTAGGAAAGGCAGGGTTTCAAGAGGGGCTGGTTCCACTCTCACAGGCAGCAGGCTGAGGGTGAGAAGGAATATATCAGCTGCAGGGGGTAACCCTGAGAGGAGCGAGGGCTGGACCCCAGGCTGGAGCACCAGAGCCAGGAACAACAGCCTACGTAGGACCCAGCCATGAAAGGTGGTGGGGCATTTGTCTGCCAGGAGAGATGGAGCCTCCCAGAGACAAAGCTATTTGTTTTGAAATAAAAAACAAACAAGAGAAATCAAGAACACAAATTTTTCATCCAGAGCCACTTACCCAGGGCTTCAGCAGAGGGAGGGTGGTACAGATTAGAGTCACCTGAGGAAAGTCTGGGGTGGGAGAGATTGGGGGCAGATGTGGAAGACCAGCTGCCATGATAACTGCACTCAGTCACCCCCCTCAAAACAAAGGTTATAAAAGAGACAAAGAAGGTTACTATATAATACTAAAAGGATTGATCCAACAAGAGGACATAACCCCATAAAATATATGCATCCAATATAGGAGCATTTAAATATATTTAAAAAGTAACTCTTGGTGTATTATAAGGGAGAGATTGGCAGCAAAACAGTCATAGTAGGGGATTTTAATATCCCACTATCATCCCTGGATAGATCTGCCAGACAAAAAAACAAAACAAAAACAGAAAGGACACAGCGACCTTAAACAACATACTAAATTAGAAAGATTTAACTGTTATTTAGAGAACATTTCATGCCAAAAGAGCTGAATATACATTCTTTTCAAGAGCACATGGAATGTTCTCAAAGATACACCACATGTTAGGACACTAAACAAGGCTTAAAGAATTAAAAAAAGATTGATATCATACCAAGCATCTTCTCAGATAACAACGGCATGAAACTAGAATTCAACACCTGGAGGCTTGATAGCATGTTATTAAACAATGAATGGGTTACTACTGAGATCAAGGATGAAATAAAAAGTTACCGGGAAATAAATAAAAATGAGCACAAAACCCCCCAAAGCTGTGGGACACAGAAACCTAGTTCTGAGAAAGAAGTTCAGAGCATTCTAGGGCTATCTCAAGAAGCAAGAAAAATCTCAAATAAACAGTTTATACACCTAAAAGAAATAGAAAGAGAACAACAAAAAAGCTCAGAGTATGCAAATGGAAGGATATAATGAAGATCAGAGTGGAAGCAAATGATGTAATCTAAAAAAACAATTTAAAAAAAGATGAAACCAGAGTTGGTTCTTTGAAAAGATAAATAAGATTGATGAACCTTTAGACAGACTCACCAAGAAACAAAGAGAGTGGACCCATATAAATAAAATGTGAATGAAAGAGGCAAAGTAACAACTAATATCACAGAAATGCCAAGGATTATAAGAAAATCTATGAACAACTATATGCCAACAAATTGGACAACCTGGAGATTGGACAAATTTCTAGAAACGTACAATCTTCCAAAACTGAATTAAGAAGAATCAGAAAACCTAAATAGACTGATAACAACTAATGAAATTGAAGCAGTAATAAAACAAAACAAAAACAAAACTCCCAGCAAACAAAAGTCCTAGACCAGATGGCTTCACTGGTAAATTTTAATAAACATTCAAAGATGAACTAATACCTATCCTCCTGAAACCATTTCAAAACATTCAATAGGGAGGAAAGATTTCCAAACTCTTTTTACAAGGCCAGAATGATCCTAATTCCAAAACCAGATAAAGATACTACAAGTAAAGAAAACTTATGGATCAAAATCTCTGATGAACATAGATATTAAAATCCTAAACAAAATTATTAGCAAACCAGCAATATATTAAAAAGATCATATACCATGATTTAGTGGGATTTATTCTGGGGATACAGGCTGGTACAATATCCACAAGTCAATAAATGTGATACATCATATAAACAAAATGAAAGATTAAAAAATCACATGATCATATCACTGGATGCAGAAAAAGCTTTTTATAAAATCCAGCACCCATCCTATCTAATAAAAGAGTAATATGCAAATTAACCATCACTCTGCTACACCCACAAGTCACGCCCACCAGCCAATCAGGAGCGAGTATGCAAATTAACCCAACCAAGATGGCTGCAGCCACAGAGTGATCAGCAGGCTTGGGTTTCTCTGGTAATGGAGGAAGCCAAGCTTTCAGCACACCCTGGCCAGCCTAGGCCTCCACTCAAGGCTACAAAGTTTCAATTATAGAAGATAAATAAATCCCAACAAAAATGGTGGCAGCCATGGAGCTGGAGAGAGCAGGAGGCTTGGGTTGCCCCCAGTGATGGAGGAAGCCAAGCTTCCTCCACTCAAGGCTACAAAGTTTCAACTATAGAAGATAAATAAATCCCAGGTACCAGGGCCTCTCCTTGTGTCACCGGGGGGCATGGCCTGCCTGCAAACCACCACAGGCCCCTTGCCCAGCCTGCCCCATGCCCCAAGGGAACCCCTACCCTGATCCAGGACAGCCTTCAGGGCAAACCAGCCAGCCCCCACCCATGCACCAGGCCTTTATCCTATCTAATAAAAGAGTAATATGCAAATTGATGATCACTACAACACACAAGGTGGCTGCCCCCATGTGGTCAAAGATGGCTGCCCCCATGTGGACACAAGATGGCCGCCACAAGATGACCAGCAGGGGAGGGCAGTTGGGAGGGACCAGGCCTGTAAGGGAGGGTAGTTAGGGGCAAACAGGCTGGCAGGGGAGCAGTTAGGCATCAATCAGGCTGGCAGGGGAGTGGTTAGGGGGTGATCGGGCTGGCAGGCAGAAGCAATTAAGGGCAATCAGGAAGGCAGGCAGGCAAGCAGTTGGGAGCCAGCAGTCCTGGATTGTGAGAAGGATGTCCGACTGCCTGTTTAGGCCTGATCCCTAAACGGGCAGTCAGACATCCCTCAAGGGGTCCCAGGTTGGAGTGGGTGCAGGCTGGGCTGAGGGACACACCCCCGTGCATGAATTTCATGCACCGGGCCTCTAGTTTATGATAAAAATTCTCTGCAAGGTGGACTAGAGGGTCACACCTCAACATAATAAAGGTCATACAAAAAACTTAAGGCTAGCAACATACTCAATGGGCAAAAATGAAAATAATTTCCTTTAAGATTAGGAAAAAGACAGGGATGTCTTTTTATTTATTTATTTATTTTTAAAATATATTTTATTGATTTTTTACAGAGAGGAAGGAAGAGGGATAGAGAGCTAGAAACATCGATGAGAGAGAAACATCTATCAGCTGCCTCCTGCACACCCCCTACTGGGGATGTGCCTGCAACCCAGGTACATGCCCTTGACCAGAATCGAACCCGGGACCCTTCAGTCCACAGGCTGATGCTCTATCCACTGAGCCAAACCGGTTTCGGCAGGGGATGTCTTTTTACCACTCTTATTCAACATGGTACTATAAGTCATAGCCACAGTGATCAGACAAGAAGAAGACATAAAAGTCATTAAAACTGGAAAGGAGGAAGTAAGCTGTCATTATTCTCAGATGACATAATATTATACATAGAAAACCCTAAAGATTCCAACAAAAAAACAACCAGATCTAATAAATAAATTTGGCAAAGTAGCAAGATACAAAATTAATATCAGGAAATCAGTGGAATTTTCATACACCAATAACAAACTCCCAGAAAGAGAAACTAAGAAAACAATCATATTCACTACTACAACAAGAAAAATAAAGTACCTAGGAATAAGCTTAACCAAGGAGGTAAAAGACCTGTACTAAAAAAAAATTATAGAGTATTGAAGAAAGAAAGGAAGATACAAAGAAGTGAAAGTATATATTTTTTTCATGAATTGAAAAAATTAACATCAGTAAAATGTCCTTACTACACAAAGCAATCTATAGACTCAAAAATTCCTATTAAAATAATAATGGAATATTTCACAGAGCTAGAACTAATATTTCAAAAACTTACATGGAATTTAAAAAAACCCAAATAGCCTCAGCAATCTGGAAAAAAAAGAACAAAGTTGGAGGAATCACAATACCAGATATCAAACTAAAATATAAAGCCTTGGTAATCAAAACAACTTTTACTATCACAAGAACAGGTATACAGATCAATGGACCAGAAGAGAGATCCCAAAAATTGACCCATACCATTATGGTCAATTACTACTTGACAAAGGAGGTAAGATCATACAATGGAGTAAAGACAATCTCTTCAATAAATTGTTTTGGGAAAATTGAACAGGTACATGCAAAAAATGAAACTAGACCACCAACTTTCACCATAAATAAGAATAAACTCAAAATGGATAAAAGACTTAAATGTAAGTCATGAAACCAAAAAATCCTAGAAGAAAACATAGGCAGTAAAATCTCAGAAATCTCTTGTAGCAATATGTTTGTGGATACATTTCCTAGGGCACAGGAAACTAAGCAGAAAATAAACAAATGGGACTACATAAAAATAAAATCCTTTTGTACAGTAAAAAAAAAAAATCAACAAAATGAAAAAGGAACCCATATTCACCAATAATGCATTAGATAATGGGTTAATTTCCAAAATATATAAAAACCTTATAAAACCCAACAAAAGGAAAACAAACAATCCAATTTAAAATGGGCAAAGTCATTTAGACACTTCTCTAAACATGACATACAGCCCTAACCGGTTTGGCTCAATGGATGGAGCGTTGGCCTGCAGACTCAAGGGTCCCAGGTTCAATTCCTATCAAGGGCATGTACCTTGGTTGTGGGCACATCCCCTGTGTAGGATGCAGCTGATCGATGTTTCTCTCTCATCGATGTTTCTAATTCTCTATCCCTCTCCCTTCCTCTCTGTAAAAAAATCAATAAAATATATTTAAAAAAATAAAAATAATAAAAGATGGCCAATAGGCATATGAAAAATTGCAGCTGTCAGAATAACTACTATTAATAAATCAACAAACAACAAGTGCTAGAGAGGATGTTGGAAAAAAGAGAGCCCTCGTGCACTGCTGGTGGGAATGCAGACTGATGCAGCCACTGTGGAAAACAGCATGGATTTTCCTTAAAAAATAAAAAATGGAACTGCCTTTTGATCCAGCAGACCCAGTTCTGGGAACATAGCCTAAGAATCGGAAACACTGATCAGAAAGAATATATGCACCTCTATGTTCATAGAAGCTTTATTTACAATAGCAAAGATCTGGAAACAGCTCCAGTCCCCATTAGTAGATGGGTAAGGGTGGGGGTGGAGGGCAGGAAGCTGTGGTATATTTACACATGGAATACTATGCAACTGTGAAAAAGAAGGAAATCTTCCCCCTTGGCGACAGCATGGATGGACCTGGAGATTATTAGGCTAATCTAAATAAGCCAGTCAGAGAAAGACAAATACCATATGATCTTACTAATATGTGGAATTTGATTAACAAAATAAACTGAGGAACAAAATGGAACCACAGGCATGGATATATGGAACAGGTTTAAAATGTCAGAGTGTATCCTTTATCCAGTCCCCCAGGGAATACTGGGGGACTGGATAAAGGAAGGTAAAGGGATTAGCTAAAGAACATATGTGCATAGCCTATGTCTCTGGATCTATTTCTCTATCTCAGGACATTTTTATGAGTTTCTTCAGTCAAGTGTCATTAAATGTTACCCAAATATGTATTACTTTCTTTGCTCGTTGTTTTTCCTGGTATTCCAAACTTTTACCTGGAAATTGCTTTCCTTTGGTCTTAAAAACAAACCTTAGAATTTTCTTTAGTGAGTGCTGGAGGCAGCAAAACCTATCAATTCTTGTTCCTATAAAAATAATTAATATCATTTTTGAAAAATATTTTTCTTGGGCTCCTAGATGTAAGAGTTTCTAGTTTTGTTTGCTTGTTTGCTTGTTCATTTTCTAGTACTATAAAAATTACACTTCACAGTTTCTAGTTTCCATTATGGATTTTAAGAAGTTTGCTGCCAGTCTAACATACTTTTGAAGGCAAATTATCTCTTATCTCTTGCTTCCTTTAGTGTCTCTGCTTTGTCATTGATGTTTCCCTGTGTTAATATGATGTATCTAATTGTGTGATTGTTTTAACATGATTTTAAAAAATATTTCATCCAACTCTTTGGTTTGTTTTCAGTGGGTTGATCTAGGTACCTAGCCTGACATACACTAAAACCGGAATATCTCTTTTTTAATCGAGCCTTATAAAACATAAGACAATAACAGTTTTCAGGGGATTTTTAGTGTTGTTTTTTTTAGCTGCTGTGGATTTAATGCTCTGAAATGAGCACAGGACTGAGAAACAAGAAGACTCTATATCTTAGCAAGTGCAAATATCAGACCTTAATTTTCTTCTAGGGTTAGATGGGTTGCTCATATCTTTGCCAAAGGGTTACCTGAGGGCAGCAATTTTACATACGTGAAAGCACCTTGTGAACATTATTCTTCACACAAGGTTTTCTTACTTCCGACCTAGACAAATAGTCTAAAAGTATCATGTTCACAGACACATTATAACAGATTTTTATTCAAATCAAATAAGCTTCCTTTGAGGGGGAGAGTAAGTTAAAAGTGAGAGAGCATAGTGCTTTTAGTGGAAATGGCCTCACTCTCAATATAGGCTTTTAATGTTTCTAGTTTTTAGTGAGAAATAATTTTCCAAAATTCACCCAGCCATCCTTTTATGCCTTACCCATTAAATGGGCTATAAGCTACAGCAACGTGGTCACTCTAAAAAGCCATAATAAAGCTATATCCTGTGCATTCATGAGGGATGAAGGAGAGGGGAGATGGAGTACGTGTGTGGAGTAGGAGGCCCAACCTCTCATTAAAGGTCTATTTTCTAATGCCCACAGCCCCTTAAAGAATTATCTCATCTGGGTCTACTTTACTCCCCTGGAATCACTGACCACCCACACCAAGAAGACTGAAAGGCAAAGCAGTTGTCTGACAGGCCTCTTCTGTGTTCTGATAATTAGGGAAGTGTTGGTTGAGGTGTGTTTCTCTCCCAGGACCCCCAAGTCCCTCTGCGCCATTCCATTGTGATATCAAACCAGGAATATCAAGACAATATTCAAAAGTCCTTCAGTGTAGCTGAATCCGCTACTACATAGGACAAGGCAAAAGGCTGTATGTGTGAGCTAATTATTTGCTTTTTTCTACATGCCCATGAATTCTAGAGAGATTTAGAATGCACCTTCTGTTTCCGGCCCAGTGCTTAAGCTGCTCAGGAAACACAGTCCATGAACAAGTGGGATTCACAATCTTACCCAGAAAAGCAAAGACAGAATTTTTCTAATAAAGACAGGCAGATGTTAACCATCTTGATTCATTTCAAATGTGCTTAGAATAATTCAACAAGCTTCAAATGGAGGATCAGAGGGCAAGCCCTGGTTTCCTTACATCCTTCAGAGTCACATTAAATCTATGTTGTTTTCTGACAGATTAGAAACAGACTACCAAACCAACTCAGCAGTTTTGAGATGCAACTTTCTGCATTGAATATAAAGTTGTCCAGTTTTGTGAATCAGGAAGAGTTGTTATTTATGCTAAACACCCTTTTATTCAAAATCTTAGGTGGTCAGGGAGGCTGGCTTAGATGCTGGTCATTCTACACTCCTTTTTAGTCACACTATTTTTTTAGTCACTACGTGTCAAGTGGTATCAAGGTGAATAAAACTCAAGTGATGTTAAGGGAAACATTTATAATTTTTATCAATAAAACGATATATTTCTCAAACAGAAACGTCAGCACTGCATGAATAAGACTCTTGAGTCCAAGGAATGGTGCCTAACTCTGTTTGAGAAGTTCACTCTCACCTCAAATAAAATGAAACTAGAAAATATTAAGCCCTAATGAAGATCAACTGATGAACAAATTGCTTCAGTGCAAACAGAGAGGCTCAAATATTTTGACTTGACCATTTTTCACTGAAGTCTTTCACTGAACCTGACCACAGCTGTCCTTGAGGCCCAATGTTAGCTGTAAAAGTCAGTGAATTTAATATACTGCACAACCTCCCTGCCTTTTCAGACAGGCTGCAGCCCACAGCGTCTGCATGTGTGAGCTTTACACAGCTCTGGTTGCCGTGGGGAGATGCCTATTATCCTCATGTGGTTTGGCAGTGGCTCAGATGGCCTCCAAGCTTGTGCACAATGACTCCATTCAGAACTTTCTGCTCCTATTGAAGTGAAGGAACCTCACAAATGCACTTGATACTGCGGTTCCTAAAAGCATTGGATGAAGTCAAATACCTTTCCCTTTTTTATCATTGTTAAGCTGCCCAAGCCCAATTAGTTGTGCCCTCACTAGTTGCATTTCCTGGAGGACTGCAGGATCCATCAGGATCTGGCATGCCTCGTAGGAAAGTGAACAGCTTGCAGAGTGCAGAGTTATTGGGGTCCCCTGCTCCCCACTTCCGTCAGTGCACTTTCTGGTCTGTTAATTAGAGCTCAGGACTGTGCAAAAGCCTGTCTGTACCTCCTCAGGGCAAATTCGCAAAGCCTGAGAGCGGTGATGCAATGGAAAGAGCGAAAGGTTTCAGAATTGGAAAGATCCAGGCTTAAATCAAGCAACACCATTGAATTCCCTGAATGCCTGTTGATTCCAGTCTAAGCCCTACTCCTCCCAACTTAATGCAGTAATTTTAAAGCTGGATTCAGGATTCAGGGTCTGCAGATGCTTGAATGACTTTAAAAAAACACATTTAAAAACTTTTAATAAAATTGTAATTAAAAAACACACATACTCAGATGTGTTTAAGTACCAAAATTCAGCGTTCCCTAAACTGCCCCATTGTTCTTATTAATCGCCCTTAAAATGTAAAATTATAAATTAAACTTTTACTCATAAAGTCTCACTTTATATTACATGCTGGAATCCCAGGTAATAATGTGAAGAAAAGCCTCCACTGTTTAAAATCTTTGAAGGCCACTGCTTACCTGTGGTTCCAACTCTTTCAAAATGTTCTTGCTCTCCAGGCGACTTCAAGGTTGTCCATCAATTCATGAAACACTGCCATTTTCAGGAGCTTAGCTTTTAGATCTCTTGTTCACCATTCCCTTTGAGGTTTGCAATAGCACCCTGGACCAATCTTTAGCAATTTTCACATTTGTAATGATTTGCAGTTACTCACTTTTTCTTTTAAAGAAATTATCATAGAAGCTGTATTCTCTGGGCTCTTACGTAAGAAAGTCTTTCAACTGTCTTCATACAATCATTAACTAAATTAAAATAAATTAAAAGAGTGATATGGCCCTGGATAAGAAAATGACCCATATATATAGTATATGCTGTCTACAAGAGACCCACGTCAGAACAAAAGATTCACATAAGAAGAAAGTGAAGGGATGGAGACAAATTTTTCAAGCAAATGGAAACAAGAAAGCAGAGGCAGCAATACTTATATCTAAAAAAATAGACCTCAAAACAAAGGCCATAACAAGAGTCAAAGAAGGTCACTACATAATACTAAAGGGACCCTATCAACAAGAGAATATAACCCTGGTAAACATAAATGCACCGAATATAGGAGCACCTAAATATATTAAAAAGCTCCTGGAAGACTGTAGTGAGGAGATAGACAGCTATACAGTCATACTAAAGGACTTTAACACCCCACTAACATCACTGGGAAGATGTTCCAGACAAAAATAAACAAAGAAAGAGCGAACTTAAATGACACACTAGATCAGATAGATTTAATTGATATTTACAGAACATTTCATCCCAGAGCTGCAGTATATGCATTCTTCACAAATGCTCATGGAACATTCTCAAAGATAGATCACATGTTAGGACACAAACTAAGTTTCCACAAGTTCAAGAAGATTGAAAACATATCAAGCATTTTCTCATATTACAACAGCATGAAGCTAGAAATCTACTACAATAAAGAACTCAAAAACAGTCAAGTACATGGAGTCTAAATAAAATGTTTTTAAACAAAGAATTGGTTACCAATAATATCAAGGAAGAAATAAAAAAACTTCCTGCAGAGAAATGAAAATAAATACAGAATAACCCAAAATCCTGGGGACACAGTGAGAATAGTCCTGAAAAGGAAGTTCATAGCTTTACCAGCCTACCTCAAGAAGCAAGAAAAAGCACAAATAAACTATTTAACCCTATAACTAAAAGAATTTAGAAGAAAACAACAAGCAAAGCCCAGAGGAAGTAGAAGGAAATAATAAAGATCAGAGCAGAAATAAATGACATAGGGACTAAAAAGAAAAAATACAAAAGATCAGTGAAACTAAGAGCTGGTTCTTTGAAAAGATAAGCAAGATTGATAAACCTTTAGCAAGACTCACAAAGAAACAAAGAGGAAACAAATAAATAAAATTAGAAATGAAAGAGGTGAAGTAACAACTGATACCACAGAAATACAAAGGATTATGATAAAATATTATGAGCATCTACATGCCAACAAGTGCTGGTGAGGATGTAGGGGAAAGGGAACCCTAGTGCACTGCTGGTGGCAATGCAGACTCATGAATCCACTGTGGAAAACAGTATGGAGTTTCCTCAAAAAATTAAAAATGGAACTGCCATTTGACCCAGTGATTCCCACCTCTGGGAATATATCCTAAGAAACCTGAAATACCAATTAGAAAGAATATATGCACCCCTATGTTCATAGTATGTTATTTACAATAGTAGGATCTGAAAACAGGCCAAGTGCCCATCAGTAAGTGAATGGATAAAAAAACTGTGGTCCATTTATACAACAGAATACTATGCAATTGTGAAAAAGAAAAATTCTTATCCTTTGAGATGGCATGTCAAGCAAAGTAAGCCAGTCAGAGAAAGACAAATATCACATGATCTCACTTATATGTGGAATCTGTATGTACATCTGTAATAAATTTTTAAAAACCTCAATAATATAAAACAAATAATTCCAGCTGATAAAATAAAATGAACAAAAATGTGGCTGAACACGTCACCAATGGAGTTAGTTGGAACTATTCAACAAATTGGAAAACTTTCAGTTCTTGGTTCTAAACTCTGTTCAGCTAGCCCAGAGCACCATTTAGTCTAGAGCCTATTTGTTTCTATGACCAAGGCATCTGAGCACTCTACCAGATAGCCCTTGAATTCTCAGGTTTTCCCATGTAGCTCTTGGGAACAGAAACAATTTATTCTCAGGTAGCTTTCTCACATGCAGGAGCTGATCCACCCAATTGGAGACTGGAGGGAGGCCTCCAGAGCTCTCTCTAGGCCACTCTCTACTCTCTGGCATTGTGCCCTGTAGATTCTGGGCACCTGGCCTCCTCAGATGCTCATTCCAATCTCCTCAGGTCAGGGAAACCACTGGGCTTGGCCTGGGGTCCCCTTCTCTACACTGAGGCCTAGATACCCCCAGGAAGAAAAACGGGGCAATCATAAGGCTCATCTCTTATGTTACCAGTCTCTCAGGGATCACTGTGGTTTGTATCATACAGTTGGTCAGTGGGGAGGGGATTATCCCATCCCTGTTACTCCGTGTCAGCTAGAGCGGAACTCTGGGTTGTTTTTTCTTTTTTTAAACAAACTAAAATCCATTCTTTAAATATTTTATTCAGATACATCCACTATTTATATGTTGGATTATATAGGAAACAAATATTTACCAATGGAGGAATGATGAAAATGCCATATATTTATATATTTTTTTTTACCAAGCAATAGCACTCGCAATTAGATGATGCTGTGTTATTGAAATATTAAGTAGAAAAAGCACAGACTTCAACAACTCAGAGTTAAAAAGTAATTTAGAGCAATTGAACATAACACAAAGAACTAGGAATACCTTCACTAATTGTTAAATATCTTGATAATTTATCTTTTTTTGTATGCATCAGAACAACATATTGATATAAAACAAATTACATCTAACATTAAATGATTTCTTTGGTAAATATAAAAATGCTAAGAAATAAGACAGCATAGTGTAATTGGCACTGCTTTTTTCTTTTTGAGTGGTACATCAAAAATGACATATCTTAGAATTGATGGTACCTTTGATTTAATGAAATATAGTGCCATCCACCTAAATGTTTTAATTTTTTATATTTTCACTCTGCACTGACCCTTATATGCCAAACATTTATTTTAATAATTAAATTTGAAGCATGGTGTTCTGTTTATTATAATGTCTAGTGTATGTTTTTAATTTTGTTTTGCTCCTTTATTTTTCTTAACTCTGCAATCTTTTTTAAATTCATTCCATTGTTACTTTTTCTGAGCTCTTTCTTTGAAAATGAATTTTTATTAAGTTCTATGGTAGTAAGTGAATTTCTTTCATTTCCTTGGACCAAGTTCTTGTCTATGGAATTAATTTCCCCAACAAGTTCTCCCTTTTTATTTTTTCTACTTAAGCTCCAGCCAATTTTCTGCATAGTTATCCATTCCCGCCTCCTGCAGTGTCTGGCCCTGGCCTGCCATACAACTTTACCTTGTCAAATTCCTGTCTATTCTTTAATGTCTCTCTCAAATATATGAGATGTTCATGATTTGATTGAATTGATAACAACTCTCCCTCCTTTAAATTCTCATACTACCTTTTCTATCTCTTGTAAACCCTACCTTGGAGTTTAACTATTAAGGTAAACTGCACAGTGGATTTTGTTTTCAGCATACCTTTGAATTCCCCAATCAGAGGAAGGTGGCATGTACGTAATAGACACTGATAAATATTGGTTGAGTTGATAAAAATTACATGGGAAAACACTGTTATATGAGCAATTAATTTTCTGATATAAATTTTAAAATCACTGAGGAGTTATTAATACAACAAAATAGAATTTCTTTACCTTTAAGACATATCAGAATCACCATTGAAAGTTTTTTTTCTTTTGAATAGCAATCCTTGGTTTTAGCCAAATCTATGAAAATTGTAATCATTGAAAATTAGCCCCAGAATATTATTTTTAAAAGCTCTACAGAGAATTTTGATGATCATAAAAGGTTAAAATACTGGTTTTAGGAAGTTGAAAAATAACTTCCTTTTGAACTCTGTGTAAATTTAGGGACCTTGCTTAGATCACTAATAACTGGGCATGTGTCTTAATGAAGCAAAGAGGTAAATGTGCTACAATAGCTGTAATCTATTTTGCCAGGAAGGAAAATATATATATGTGGGACTACTATAAGCCATTTCTTTACAGATTCAATATATGTGTTGATATTAAAATAATCTAGCTGTGACAATGTTCTCCTTCTATGAATATGGCAGCACAAAAAAGTGAAAAACAGTATAATTATGTTGTGTCCTCAAGTAACATAGGCTCCTATATAAGAATATACATTCTTGCCCTACCGGTTTGGCTCAGCAGATAGTGTCGGCCTGCGGACTGAAGGGTCTCAGGTTCGATTCCAGCCAAGTGCCCATGCCTGGGTTGTGGGCTCAGTCCCTAGTAGGGGGTGTGCAGGAGGCAGCTGATCAATGATTCTCTCTCATCATTGATGTTTTTATCTCTCTATCCCTCTCCCTTCCTCTCTAAAATAAAAATATATTTTAAAAAGAATATACATTCTTTCAACTAAGAGTAAAGTACTTTTTTTTTTTTTTGCCAGCATCAACTTTATTTTGTGTAAATTGTCTGGGAGCATGATTTTAAGCACCACTAGCAGCACATGTATGGACAAGTTTGTAGGAATATATTTATACACCACCTCAGGTAAGTCATTAATCAATAATGTGCACAGTTCTGCACTAAATACCAACTAAACCAATGTTAATCATCCTGAAGCATTAGATTATTTATTAAGAATTATTGTGGTTAAGTGTCTATACAAATTTCAGAGTTGCCTCTAGAGTCTCCATACACCAGAAATTTAGAATTTAATGAGGATGAGAGAATGTAGGTGTAACTGAATTTATTTAAATAACAGAGTTGATAAAAGTACAGACACACACACACACACACACACACACACACATACACACACACACACACACACACTTGCTGTAAATAGGCATGTCTTTGTGGATGTGAGGCTACTGAAGAATTTTCATGCAGCAGATATGCTATGAATCTTCTATAAAGATAAAAAACACATAAAATACCAAGCTATGGAAAAACAGAACTACAATCTGTGAGTTTTAGAAAGGAGAATGAGTTTGCATTTAAGGCATCTATATCTTCTATTATGACGGCAGGTATCTAATTAGTCAGCTATAAATGTGTAACTTACCTGTGAGTAGTCCACAGTTAATTAATGTCCAGACAGGGAGAACTCTGCCTGGGTTAGTTGAGTTAGAATAAGATTCCCCACTTAATACAATTAAGATAATTATTATCAACTTTTTATGTACATTTTTTCCAGTTCATGTATTAGCGTTTTTATAAATATGGTTTGGTGCTTGTGTGTGAGTGTGAGTGTGTGTACAAATAGAAAATAACTGAAATTGTGTACATGAATTTTTTTACTTGACATATCATGAGCTTTTTTTTTTATATGATTATATTTTGGAAGCCATGATTATTAATGGCCACATAATTTTCAAATGTTGACTTACCATAATTTTGGAGGCATGTACTTTATTTGGGGCCATTGAGTTTGCTTTATTTAATTATTTTTTATAAGAATAAATAATACAAACATGCATATCCTTATATGTTAGTCTTTTGTTGTTGTTGTTGACAGTATTGCAGATGTCTCCCATTTTCTCTCCTTTTGCCCCTCCCCCTAACCCCCAGGCCTTCCCCATACTATTGTCTGTGTACATGGATTATGCATATACACATATATATTCTTTGGTTAATCTCTTCCTATTCCCTCCCCACCCAACACACACACACACACACACGCACACACACACACACACACACACACACACACACACACACACCGAAATCTGTTATTCTGTTCAATGCACCCATACCTCTGGTCCTATTTTGTTCATCAACTTATTTTGTTCATTAGATTCCGCATTTAAGTAAGATCATGTGAAGACACACAGACTGAAAGGGATGGAAAACATATTTTATGAAAATGAAATCCAAAAGAATGCTGGGCTAGCAATACTTATACAAGACAAAAATGGACTTTAAACAAAGGCTATAACAAGAGACAAAAAAAGACTCAGCAATTCCACTTCTGGAAATTTATCTGAAGAAATTCAAAACACTTATTCAAAAAGTCATATGTATCCATATGTTTATTGCAGCATCATTTACAATAGCTAAGATATGGAAGCAACCTAAGTGTCTATAAACAAATGAATGGATAAGAATAAGTGGTAATTTGAAGCAATAATAAAAAAGACTCCTAACTGAGCCCAGGACCAGATGGCATCACGGATGAATTCTAACAAACATTTAAAGAAGAATTAGTGCCTATTCTCATACTCTTCCCAAAAAATGAAGAAGAAGGAACACTCCCAAACTCATTCTGTGAATCAGAATTACCTTAATATTAAAACTAGAAAAAGATGCTACAAAGAAAGAGAATTATGGGCCACATCCCTATGATTGGAGAGACCAAAATTGTCAATAAAATACTAGTAAATCAAATCCAACATTTAAAGAATTATACAGCATGATCAAGTAGGTTTATACCAGGATACAAAGGTGGCTTAACATCTGCAAAACAATGATAATGGCTTCCAAAATATAATCATATGGGAAAAAAAGCTCTTGATATGTTGTCAAAAAATTTATGCACACAATTTCAGTTATTTTCTATCACATCAACAAAACCAACAATAAAAATTATATCATTATATTAAGAGTTGCAGAAAAAGCATTTGATAAAATTCAGCATCCTTTTATGATTTAAAAAAATAAACAAACATCTCAACAAAGTGGGTATAGAAGAATCTTACCTCAACTTGATAACAGCTATATGTGACAAGCCCACAGCTAACACTACACTGAAATGTTAAAAAACTGAAAGCTTTCCCTTTAAAATCAAGAACAAGACAAGGATACCCACTTTCACCACTATTTTGGGGGCACTAGAGGCCCGTTGCATGATATTTGTGCAAGAATAGGCCTTCCACGCTGACAACACCTTGCCATGCGAGCAGTCAGCAGCTGTGCACCGCTGCAGGTTGCCTAGGACCAAACCAGAGAGGGTCGGACCTGCATTGCCAACATGTGCCCACCATCCAGATATCATTGCGGACATGTACACATAAGGAACTGTTAGACATTGAAATGGGGACTCAGAACTGTTGGACATTGAAATTGGGACTCAAACATTTTTTTGTTTTGTTTTGTTTTGTTATTATATGTTTATTTCTAGTCTGCAAAGGCAAAACTTTTTAAAGGAAAGAAATGGTGGGAAAAAGATACAGAGGCAAAGAAGCATTGAACAGACTGTCAAACTACATTGGGAAGACAGGGGAGGTTGGGCGAGGGGGACTGTAAGAGACCAACCGAAGGACTTGTACACATGCATATAAGCACAACCAATGGATATAAGACACTGGGGTGGGCAGGTGAAGGCATGTACTGGGGGGTAGGGGAGGTCGGGGGGAGATCAATGGGGGAAAAAAAGGAGACATATGTACTACTATTTGTAATACTTAAAACAATAAAAAAAATGCTAAAAAAAAGAATAGGCCTTCCTTCCCCTGGCTTCACTCCCAGCCGCCCGGGAGCCGGCACATCCCCGCTCCCTGGCAGCCCGAGAGCTGGCCGGTCCCCGCTCCTGGCCCACCTAGGAGCCAGCAAGTCCTCGCTTCTGTCCAGAGCACCGCTCCAGCAGCTCTCTCCGCCACCCCCCCTTCCCCTCATAGCAGGCGTCATGCTATTCCACCCCTATGCAAATTAACCTCCATCTTTGTTGGGTTAATTTGCATACTCACTCTGATTGGCTGCGGGCGTAGCGGAGTGATGGTTAATTTGCATGTTTCTCTTTTATTAGGTAAGATAGTACTGAGAGTCTTTACCATAACTATCAGACAAGAAAAAGAAATAAAAGGCATGCAAATAGAAAAGGAAAAAGTGAAACTATCATTACTTGCAGATGTCATGATACTATATACAGAAAAATCTAAAGAATCCATCAAAATTAGTAAAATTAATAAAAGAATTCAGTAAAGTAGCAAAATACAAAATTAATACTCACTCCTGGTGGTTGTTGCAGTGGTACAGTCAATTTGCATCTTTCTCTCTTATTAGTGTAGATGTCATTAGTGTTTAAATTAATAAAACATTTAAAAGTAAAAACTAAACAAATAAAATTAAACTAATATAAATAATTGAAAATAAAATTATTTGCTATTTTTTAAAATAGTAACTTAAAAATATACATAAAGTTGTTACTCTTAAGTTGTATGTTTGTCTTTTATGCAAATTTTCCAGCTAATGAAAAAACCTTTTTTTGTGTTATATTGTGCAAATTCAAATATAGTTCTCCAACTCATTTCTTATAACTTTAGTTACCAGTTTAAAGGTGTCCATTTGACTGCATGCATCAAAGCCCAATCAAGTGCAAACAGGAGTTTGCAGCCAAGAAAGTAAGGGTTTATTCGTTTAGGAAATGGCATTAATCACAGTCACAGGTAACCCCACAGTCACAGGTAAGCTAGTGCTCAAAGATCTGGCTCCCCAATGGCTTCCACCAGATGGTTTATGTTGCCGGGGAAAATCATAATCATGGTGGCTAAAGCAGTTGGGATGGTGAGCTCTACAGAGCAGTTGGGGCGAGGGTACAGAGTAGTTCATCAGTGGTCTTGATGTCAGCCATGGCATTGTTCTGTTGGTTTCAGGAGGTCAGTAGGTTGTTCTGCTTTCATGGGCCTGTGGCTGAAACACCACTGAGGCCAAGATGTTACTGTTACCTTGACTGAAACTCTGTTTCTGTGGTCAATAATCATGAGGCTTTGCAATTCTGACCAGAATCTGGTGTCCTAAGGGCAATATGATTAAGAAAGGCAGTGGACAGACAGAAAAGAAAAAAGATCATGTTTTAAAAGTGGAGTTTCTGCACAGTTACACTTAGAGATTTTTTTTTTAGTAAATATTTTTGTTTTTCTAGGTGAATGTGATTTTTTTTTAATTTCTAGCAAGCTCTAGTTATTGTTTCAAATGGAAAATTTCTGATTTGTATCTATCTTCTTTAATTTCATGAAATGAAGAGAAATTCTGATGCAGAGAATCTGTATTACTTTTCATGTTGTCCTGTTCCTAATTCTACTTGTTTGAAGAAGTGTCTTTGAACTAGAAAAATTATTCTTGTAATAAAAGCTTCTTTTGTCCATTGACATTTCTTTCCTCTTCTTGAAGTCTATGAAATGTACCAATGCTTTCTAAACAAACAGAGTGTGTTCCAAAAAAAGTAATGCATATATACAATGAAATATGACTCAGTCATAAAATGAATGACAGAGAAAGACAAATGCCATATGATTTAAATTATATGTGGACTCTAAAAAACAAAATAAGCAAACAAACAAAACCGAAACAAATTCATAGATACAGAGAACATTCTGATGGTTGCCAGATGGGAGAGGGATTGAGGGAGGGGAAAGAATTAAGAAATTCAAATTGGGCTCCGGTTCAGTTGGTTGGGTGTTACTCCATGCATCAAAAGTTGCCAGTTTGATTCCCAGTCAGGACACACACTCAAGTTTCTGGCTCCATCCCAATAAGGGGTGTAGGGGTGTGCAGAAGAGATCTGATCAATATTTTGCTCTCACATTAGTGTTTCTCTCTCCCTTTCCCTTCCTCGCTCTCTAAAAATCAATTTAAAAGCCTTTTAAAAAGAAGTGCAAGTTGGTAGTTATAAAATAGTCATAGGATGTCAAGTATAGAATAAGAAACATAGTAATACTGTAATAACAATGTATAGTGTCAGATGGGTACTAGATTTATGAAGGTGATCACATTTGTAAGCTATATAAATGTCTAATCACTATGTTTTACACCTGAAACTAACATAATACTGTATGTCCACTGATTCAAAAATTAAAAATTCTTTTAAGCAAAGAAGCCCTAACATGTAAAGTTCCCTTACATCTTTTTTTTGGTCAAAATTGGCTCATGCCATTTCCCTGCTTACAAGGGAATCTGGAAAAGTGAGCTTTTTGAAAATGTCAACCTGAATAAAACTGGTTGTTAAGTTGAGAATTTGGGGTAGATAATTAGCAGCCCCTGCCATAAATTGCATGCAAAATGTCCCAAAAGAAGAAACCAATAAGCATTTGAATATATAAGATATCAAGAATGGGATCTGAGAAGAAACCAAGATGGCGGCATAGGTAAACATCTGAAAGTGCTGCCTCGCACAACAACTTCAAAACTACAACTAAAAGACAAAACAGACATCATCCAGAACCACAGGAAGGCTGGCTAGTGGAAATTCTACAACTAGAAGGAAAGAGAAAAGCACATTGAGACTCAGAGAAGCTGCAGAAGTAAAGGCAGAGGTACGGAGGCACGCACGCGTGGAGAGGGCCAGCAACTGAGTACACTGCTGTCTTTTTCAAGCGGGAGGGAGACAAAAGCTCCCTACTGCTCTGAACTCCAGTTCTGGGTGAGACTCTGGGAACCCAGACTCATTCGGGGAGAAACTGGACTGTCTGGCAGTGGGCAGAACTTGACGGCAGCTTTCTCTCAGAGGTGCTTGCAGTGATTACCAAGGGACACTGAGATCCATAGGCCTCTTAGGGCAGGGCTGATGGGAAGCCATTGCTGTTCGCTCCACCCTGAGACTCTGCCCCATGCAAGCTGTGTGCAGAGGCTTTTGCATATGAATGGCCTGGTCCTTTGAAATCTAAACTTACCTAACAAATTGCAGCTGAGTCAGAGAGACTCAGAACATCCAAAAGAAGGCCCAAAGCTCCACAACATCTAACATTGCTTCACAGCTGGGCCTCATCTGGGCACCTTCAAAACCCAAGCAAAGAAGAGGAATCTGCAGATCTCTCTGTAGCTCCTGCTGGGTGGCCTCAGGCAGAGGCTAAATTAGCACCTCCTTGGAGATCCAAGAGCCAGTGTACCCAGGGGTCAGAGTGGGACCATCCAGATTACAACTCCTCAGATCCATAAGGGACACACTCAGGGGGCTGACTCAATGATCACCAAAGCCCCACTGCAGCAAATCTTGCCTCATAAGGGTGTCTCCAGCACAAAAATTTTCCCATCATAGACACTGCTGATCCTCACCGCCAACTGGCTTGGAGGTCAATTCCTCCCAGTGATACCAACAACAATCAAGGCTTAACTACAACAAGACTGTGCAAACAGCCCACAAAGGGATGCACCAAGAATGTCTGCCTCAGGTAACTGGGGAGGCTGAGCCACTGGGCCCTATAGGACACCTAGCATACAAAGCCACTCTATCAACTCAGGGAAGCAGCAAAAATAAGGAGACAAAGAAACAGATCACAAATGAAAGAAATGGAGGACAGGAAACAACTGGATATGGAGTTCAAAACCACAGTTATAAGGTTTTTCAAGAATTTTCTAGAAAAGGCCAATAAATTTAGCGAGACCCTTGAGAATATGAAAAAGGACCAACTAGAAATTAAACATACACTGACTGAAATAAAACATAATATATAGAGCTCCAACAGCTGATTAGAGGATCACAAGAATCAAGTCAAAGATTTGAAATGCAAAGAAGCAAAAAACACTCAACCGGAAAATCAAAAAGAAAAAAGAATCCAAAAATATGAAGATAGTGTAAGGAGCCTCTGGGACAACCTCAAGCGTACCAACATCAGAATTATGGGGGTGCCAGAAGAAGAGAGAGAGCAAGATACTGAAAACCTATTTGAAGAAATAATGACAGAAAATTTCCCCCACCTGGTGAAAGAAATAGACTTACAACTCCAGGAAGTGCAGAGAATCCCAAACAAAAAGAATCCAAAGAGGACCACACCAAGACACATCATAATTAAAATGCCAAGAGCAAAAGACAAAGAGAGAATATTAAAAGCAGCAAGAGAAAAACAGTTGGTTACCTACAAAGGAGCACCCATATGACTGTCAGCTGATTTATCAACAGAAACTATGCAGGCCAGATGGGAGTGGCAAGAAATATTCAAAGTGATGAATAGCAAGAACCTACAACCAAGATTACTCTACCCAACAAAGCTATCATTCAGAATTGAAGGGCAGATAAAGAGCTTCACAGATAAGAAAAAGCTAAAGGAGTTCATCACCGCCAAACCAGTATTATATGAAATGCTGAAAGGTATTCTTTAAGAAGAGGAAGAAGAAAAAGGTAAAGATAAAAATGATGAACAAAAAATACATATCTATCAACAAGTGAATCTACAAATCAAGTGAATTAAAAATCTGATGAACAGAATAAACTGGTGAATATAATAGCATCAGGGGCATAGAAAGGGAGTGGACTGACAGTTCTTGGGGGGGGGGGAAGGTGTGAGGGGCGTGCGGGAAGAGATTGGACAAAAATTGTACACCTATGGATGAGGACAGTGAAGGGGGTAAGGGCAGAGGATGAGGTGGGAACCGGGTGCAGGAGAGCAAAGTGGGGGGAGGGGAAGAGGAACAATTGTAATAATCTGAACAATAAAGATTTATTAAAAAAAAAGAATGGGATCTGAAATGAAAGTCAAGATTTGAGAAGTCTAACATTTAGATCATAATTTAACCCATTGAAGTGAACTAGATTATTCGTTGATGCTAAAAAACTGAAATAATATTGGTAGGAACAGAGAGGTAACTAGTATGGTTAGTCATTTAATTGGCTGCACTTGGTGGTTATCTCAAAAGGATAAAAGCAGGAGCTTAGAATAATTCTCAAATTTCTGCTTGGCCAGCTGGGTGCATGGCAATGCCATCACAGCAGTAAGCAGTGCCTAAAAAACAGGCTCCTGGGAGAGAACAAGACCAGAGAGCTTCTGAATAGGCTGGATTTTAACTCTGTGGGAAACTCAGGGGTGATTTCCAGAAGGTGTTCAAAAGTAGAATGTCTACCTGTGGAGGAACTTTTAGGTTGGAAATAGTGATATAGGAGACATCTGCAGGTACATGTAAGAGCTTTCAATAACAGCAGATAAATAAGTAGAGAAGATGTTAAGGGTAGGATTTTGAATTACATTTGAATTATAAATGTGAACCCCATCTGCCTATAAATTTTCTTAATAGCTCCTGTCTTTTGTTTGCATCAGAATACTTAGTGCATTATTTGACATATGATAGGTACTAAAAAGCCAAGTTAAAGACAATGTAGGATAAATATCACATGATCTCGCTCATTTGTGGAATATAATGAAAGGCATAGACTGATGAACAAGAACAGATCCAGAGGCTGAGAAACGGCGATCAGAACATCATACCTCAGGTAAGGTAGGGGAGGGTGGGGGTAAGGTGGAGAGATCAACCAAGGGACTTGTATGCATGCATATGAACCTAATCAATGGACACATACAACAAGGGGGTGGGGCATAAGTGGGGAGTGGGGGGTTATGGGGAAATAAGGACACATATGTAAAAAATGAAAATAAAAATAAATTAATTAAAAAATTATAAAATAAAAATAAAATACTAAATCTAATCAATACTAGTGGTCACCGTAACCTTAAGATAAATTGTTTCATGTGACAAAAATTTTTAAATGAAATTCTCTGTAGACTGAAAACTATTTTGGAAGGAAACAAAGAGAAGTGTCTTTCAAAAGTCATAAGGATTGTAATTGAAAGTCAATATATTTGGCCTCTTGAACTAAAGTAAGTAATTTGTGTTTTTGCCTCCCTGACAAAGTTTATATAAAGTTTACAAAAAGAAATTGACAGCCAGTTTGAAATGGGATTGCCAGGGCCGAGGGCAAAGAATATCCTTACATGATATTATTCTACAATGTCATTATAATTTTAGATATTTTACAATAGCATATTTTACAATTATACCAAACAAACTTACAAACTAATTCTTTGAATGGTTGGCAGCAATTAAAAAAAAAAAAAAAAGGGCATGAAAGGATTTAATCCCTTGCAGAAGGAATTAAGGCACTAGGAAGGAACTTGAGCATTTTATATTGGCCCCTCTTGCCTTTTGTGCCAAGAGGGACCCTCTTCTCACAATCCAATTGCCCTCAGCTGTTGCCTGAGCTTTCTGTTCATGCTGAGCTTGAAGCCTCATGGGGGCTGGTACCATGGATCTGTCTCACACCCAATTGTGTGAGCTGGGCCCTCACTGGAGAAGAAACCCAAGTTCCCCGAGATATGTGATCAGCACCGGGACCCTGCCAGCAGGCCAGGGGTTCCCAAGGCAGGTGCTGGGCGTGGAGGCCACGGGGGCATAGGCCACCAGGGAGACAGAAGTGAACCTCACACCATCCTGCTTGGCCCCGGAGGATGGCTGGTTAGCCAGAGATGGGTAAGATTCCTCAAAGAAGGAACAACCTAAGACAGGCACAGTAGCAGAGGGGCCATCAGGAGAGAACTTGGGGGGGGCAACAGAAGTGGGGCACAGACCCTCACCCCCCCAACATTGCAGGGGCTTGAACCCTCGCCCCTTCTGAAGGAGGTCTCTTGCCCCCATGGCTGCTTCGCGCTT
This sequence comes from Corynorhinus townsendii, assembly GCA_026230045.1. NCBI lineage: Eukaryota > Metazoa > Chordata > Mammalia > Chiroptera > Vespertilionidae > Corynorhinus > Corynorhinus townsendii. The sequence goes on from JAPDVU010000004.1 coordinate 139,015,921, forward strand.
CCCACACCCAGCTCAGATCGGGACCCAGGCAACAGAAAGAGACTTGGCCCAGCTCACATCGAGATATAGGTGACAGACAGAGACTTGGCCCAGCTCAGATCGGGACCCAGGTAACAGACAAAAGACTTGGCCAACAGCAGCTGCCCTATATCTAAATTCAGCCTAGCATCTGGAATGCTCAGGGCCCACTCAAGAATGCAAATAATCCTTCCCACTGATATTTACAGGGTAAACTAAGATTGTTGGTAGAGTATTAAATTTGACAGTTAAATAGTAATCAAGTTTTCAGATTAATTTAAATAGGCTAATTGAAATAAGTGAATATTCAAGTAAATTTAATTGTACTAGACAAAAAGCTGTTCTTAAAGTAATAACTAAAATTTCTATTGGTAGTTCATTTCATGGTAAAATTCCTGAATATGCAATGAACCTAAAGCAGTCATATTTTTGGGCAAAAAAAAAAAAAAAAGTTAAATTTAAAGCTATCAAGACTGCATTATAAAATTTACAAAAACCTCCATTAATAAAAAAAAAAGGGGGGATAGTAGGCCAATATCATGTAAGGAAAAATATCCTATAAGTAAGTTACATCTAGAACATTTTTACTTTACCAAATTAATTTTCATTTGTAATGCTAACAGCAAGACGGCCATTAAAAATACACATGGTGTCTAAATAAGACAAAGGAAAATCGTTTGAACAAAAATTAAAAGGATCCCAAATCAATTACATAGAAAAGATTCCTTTATTAACTTGTGGTCGAGAATATATTTGTATATTTTCAGAAAACAACTCCAAGACCATGTGGATTCCTGCAACAGAGAGGAATTGACAGGTCTGCTCCAACCACAAAGACAAGAGGAAAAAACAGTCCAGAGATGGAAGACGCTGACAATGCCTTGCCACGCGAGCAGTCAACAGCTGTGCACTGCTGCAGGTTACCTAGGACCAAACCAGAGAGGGTCGGACCTGCATTGCCAACATGTGCCCACCATCCAGATATCATTGCTGACATGTACACATAAGGAACTGTTAGACATTGAAACGGGAATTCAGAACTGTTGGACATTGAAATTGGGACTCAAACATTTTTTTGTTTTGTTTTGTTTTGTTATTATATGTTTATTTCTAGTCTGCAAAGGCAAAACTTTTTAAAGGAAAGAAATGGTGGGAAAAAGATATAGAGGCAAAGAAGCATTGAACAGACTGTCAAACTACATTGGGAAGATAGGGGAGGTTGGGTGAGGGGGGCTGTAAGAGACCAACCAAAGGACTTGTACGCATGCATATAAGCATAACCAATGGATACAAGACACTGGGGTGGAGGGGAGGGCGGGCAGGTGAAGGCATGTACTGGGGGGTAGGGGAGGTCGGGGGGAGGTCAATGGGGGAAAAAAAAGGAGACATATGTACTACTATTTGTAATACTTAAAACAATAAAAAATAAAACAAACAAAAAAACCCCACAAAAAACAAACAAACAAAAAAAACCCAAAAAACAAAAAGACAATGTAGGCATAGAAATTATTGCATGAATCTGGTCAAGACAGAACATAGAAAAGCATAATAAATGGAAATTAAATGACTAATTAAATATATATTTTTATTGTTGATAGTATTATAGATGTCCCCCATTGCCCCCCCCTTTAATTCCTCCTCCCAGTTAAATGACTAATTAAAATCAATACTCATAAAAATCAGGATCTCTCAAAACCTATATTATTAATAACTAATATTTATAACATTATTCACTTTTGATTTGGCCCAGAAACTTGGTTTTTATGAGAAATGGATTTTGATTTGATTTAAGTTATTGAAACTCTTTCACATGGATAGGGATAACAAATTTTAATAAAATATTATTATATGGTTCTGCTTCTAAAATGTCTTGTAAAGTTTTAAAAACAAACAAACAAAAAACACGCACACACTAGCATATAGGAATCACTTAGGAAATCTAATCAGCTCTGAACCCGAACCCTAGCCTCAGTTGTGTCACCTTAGTTTGCAATATTCAAGTGGTCCCTGTCCCTGCATGAAGCAGTTGGCCTCCAACCAGGAAACCCCTCCTGGCCTAAATCTCTCTCATGGGTCCTCCAAAAAGGGACATAGTGAAATTCCCCAGAATCCTCTTCAGACTCAGCCACCACCTGGGCTTCGTTTATTTTCAAACTAGACCTGTAAAAGATTTGTCAGCACTATTCCTGGAGGTAAGGGTCATTTTTCCCCTCAAGTAAGAGTTTTAGCAAAGAAAAAAGAATATATTTGTTCTTCTTGAAACTAAAGACAATAGGGTCATAAAAATGCTTTTGTACTACTTCTAGCCATTCTATTTTGTTATGAGAAAGTTATTTTAAGCCTGCCTTGGCTCCATCTAAATCCCTGCTTAGATATCTGAGTCATATCTCCCTGATCTGGCTACTTCCAGCCTGCATTAGCTTTACTTTCTGCTGGTGTCTTGTGGTTGGGAAATGAATCACTCAGACTCATGCCATTTTGACAGAAAGCTTAAAGACAGCTCAGCCAGGCAGAGTTGGATGAGGTGTGCGAGGGCACCTTGGGTCTGCCAGGCTACCCTTGGGCCTGTGCAGCTGAGCTGCCTAATTGGGTTCTTGCTCTTCACAAGCCTCCAAATAGCTGTTCCAGTCCCAGAGTTGGGGGGGAATTTTTTTTTCTATCTGACTGATAAGATTTTTCCAAGTCACCAAAGCCTGAGGGGTTTGGGGAAGTAAACCTCCTGTGTTAATCAAAGCAAGTTCTACTGGTCTTTTTGTTTTTGAATTAAGGGAAATAATCTCAATTAGTGAAATGATTGTGAACATTAAGGGACCTCAGTGGAAAAGGCAGCCTCTGACCCTGACAAGGATCACGGGCTAGAAATATTACGTTTAGTGCAAATCCCTTGTTTAAAAAATCCAGAGGCTAGGACTTTGTTCCAAAAAATTTAGAGAAATATCACAGAGTCAAAGGCAGCAATAGACTCTCTAAAGCAGTGGTTCTCAACCTTCCTAATGCCGTGACCCTTTAATACAGTTCCTCATGTTGTGGTGACCCCCAACCATAAAATTATTTTGGTTGCTACTTCATAACTGTAATTTTGCTGTTATGAATCGTAACGTAAATATTTGTGTTTTCTGATGGTCTTAGGCGACCCCTGTGAAAGGGGTCGTGACCCACAGGTTGAGAAGCACTATCAGGGGTCGCCTAAGACCATCAGAAAACACAGATATTTACATAATGATTCATAAACAGTAGAAAAATTACAGTTATGAAGTAGCAACCAAAATAATTTTATGGTTGGGGGTCACCACAACATGAGGAACTGTATTAAAGGGTTGCAGCATTAGGAAGGTTGAGAACCACTGCTCTAAAAAGTCTAAGAATTTTAAATTTGTTTGTTTTCTCAACCATCATGCTACAGGTTTATATTTTTATACGAACTCAAAAAGTAGCCAGCCATTGGATGATGAATAGAATTCAGGGAAATTTTTTTTTAAAACCCATGTGAAGTGTTGTATCAGGTACAAGGTAAGAGTCTTGGCATATTGTTTTCATCTAAAATAATACTTTTTAATGTAAATTTATAGTAAGCTTAATTTCTTGCAAATATATCCAGGTTTAATACTATGATAGCCCTGGCTGGTTTATCTCAGTGAATAGAGCGTTGGCCTGTGGACTCAAGGGTCCCAGGTTCGATTCCGGTCAAGGGCATGTACCTTGTTTGCAGGCACATCCCCAGTAGGGAGTGTGCAGGAGGCAGCTGATCGATGTTTCTCTCTCATCGATGTTTCTAACTCTTTACCCCTCTCCCTTTCTCTCTGTAAAAAATCAATAAAATATATTTTAAAATATACTATGATATATTATGTTGTATATAGATAGCAAACACAATAGAAAATGGTTTTCCTTCATCATTCTTTTCTTTCAACAATGGCAGTAAGGGAGGGACAATCCTAAATTATCAGTTGTATAACTCCAAAAATGAGATTTGAGACAAGTATGTCTGATTCCTTGAGAATTTAGGGAGCCTGAAGCGGAAGCTGAGGCGAGGAGGGCAGCAGCTACCTCATCTCCAGCCGAGGGCTGGCGGGTGGCAATGCAGGCCCAATGGTACCAGTTATTCTGTTCTTTCAAAAGCTGGAAATCCAAATTTATATGTGACATCTCCCATAGAACATTGTGATATCTAATTTTAAAATATGAATGACTTTCTTTTGGAAAATGAGTTTCTAGCATCTGGTTGAGAGGATCGAGGGCAGGGAGGTAAAGTTGTGATGTCTGTGCATAAAATGGCCTCAGATGGCACTACAAGACATATCTTGTGGAAACCACAGATCACAAGACCAATACAGTTTATAGCTTCATATTTCTGGAGCAATGTTTTTCAAAGTGTAGTCACAGAACCAGTATCATCAGGACCTCACCTGGGAACTAGTTAAAATGCTAATTCTTGGGCCTCACTCCAGACCTACTAAATTGGAAAATTTATTGGTGGTGCGCCCATGTTTTAACAAGCCCTCTATTGATTCTGATGCCGCTAAAGTTGGATAACTACTGTTTTAGGATATTTTTCCTTTAGCTTCAGGACTCCAGTTTCATTATTGTTGTTATTTTCATACATTTTGAGGAGAGTAAATATTTAGTCACAATTATTTCAAATATTAATAGGTAAAATACAAGCAAGAGCTTGCTTCCATGAAGCAGCGGCGGGGGAGCAGGGGGAGGGGTAGCCCCTGTCCTTTTGGCTTCCTTCTTTTAGGCTCACCCTTGAGGCTCCAACACTGCCCTGACTCACAGAACTCCACAGAGCAGCCAGCAACCATTTGTCAAATATGCCTCAGCTTTCTCTTTCCAGAAAGAAGGTGAAACACTAACATGAGATAACCTCTTATCTCAGAGGAGATGTTTGCAAGAAACAAGATCTCATATTGTCAATTTAGCAAAAATGTAGTCAAGGATTTGGAGGATAGTACAAATGAAGGCCCCAAAAAAGTGTAACAAAAATTAGTTTAAAAATGAGCATGGGCCTCTGCACAGCAAAGTACTGGATATTCTAATCCCTTCAAGTAAGAAGACAGACATTAAGCTGGGGAAGTCTAAGGAGCCAGAAAGACTTAACTGCTCCCATCCTGACTTCTGTTAGAGTCATGGACATGGCATCATTGGGAAAGTGATATTGGAACACAACCTTGAATATGCTGACTTTATCACATTTCTTGCTCTGGCTTTTCATATGTGCCTTGTTTAGGAAAACTCTAGTGACTGGTGTTTTGATTTAAAGTTCTGTTCTTTGTGGGGAAGCACAAGTAAGCAGGAGCTAATTAATTTTGTCAATACATCGCATTATCACCTATTCTGCTTATAACCTGAAATGTATTCATCTTTAGGGTGCATGGGCTCTTAATAAATGTTTTATGAATAAATTAATTAATGATTGACTATCAATAGAATAATTCTCCCATGATCTAGTTGATGCTATTGCTGAAAGGATAATACTAGATGGGAAAGAGGTTAGGTAGAATTACTTTCAGTCTTGATGTAGCTGCATTATTGATTGTCTTGTTCCAATTCAGAATTGGAAAATGTTTGAAGAAACATCTCCACTTTGGAAAGTAGAAGTACAGGGGAGAAAGAGGAGGGTGAGAGCTGGCAGTTATTCCTCCGCTGAGATAATGTGTTTTTTATTTCAGGTGCCAAATCCAACCTGGAACCATGTGTAGAAAATTCATCTTATGTTAACTCCCTGAACTGGGAGATAAAGGAACAAGGCCCAATGTGGTTACTGACTATTCTACTGATGCATAATTCTAATCTTCCCCTCAATAATTCTTACTTTACCCATTCCTTATCTTCATAAAGACCTTGAATCCAAACTCTCTACGTTGTCTCTTGTGTTCAGTTCTCTCTTACATCAATTTTCTCTTGTATTTCTTTCTTTCACTATCCAGTTTTATATTCCACAATCTTTCACTTCACTCACACTTCTGTCAATATCTTCAACTTCCATTTGCCACTGGACTATCCTTGGAAGTCTCTTTCAAAACCACCACCCAAGACCTTTTTAATGGCCTGTATTCTCTTGCTTGGTCTGTCTTTCCTGGCCAGATAAAATAATACAACAATGCAATATAAATTTATTTGCTTTTCACCCTACTGCCCTTAGATCTCCACGAAAATTATTTTAACTGAGGTTGTCAATGACATTCTAATTGCTTAACAGAGGCAACGTTTTAGGTTTATTTTAATTAATATCTTAGCCACATTTGCTCTCTAGGAATCACGTTTTTCTTATGGAAACATTTTCCCCCCTTTGGTGTCTGTATTGTTTTTTCCCCACTTCTCTGACTACTCCATCTTAGTCTATTTTATGGAATTTTTTTTCCTCTTTTTGGTCCCTAAATGGTGTGTTGTCCTTCAGTGTTCTATCCTGAGACCTCTTCTCTTACTTTCTCTATTCACCAGCACTCATGGATTAGGTACCATCCATATCAGTGATTCTCAGCTGGGGGTGATTTTGTCCCCCAAGGGACATTTGCCAACATCTGGAAACATTTATTTCACTGTGATAACTTGGGAGAGGGATGTTGCTAAATATCTTACAGTGCACAGAATGGCCTCCACGACAAATAATTATCTGGCTCCAAATGTCAGAAGTGTCAAGATGAAAAACCCTAGTCTCTCTGATGATGAATCCCAAATGTGAATCCCTTTTAGTAGAAGCTACTAAAAGTCAGAATGATATGTCAGTCTACTAGACCTTTGCAGTTGATATCCCCCAGGCACTTCAAATTTAAAAATCCAACCCAATTTTGTTACCTTTTTCTGAAAATCTTGCCTCCTCTTGGGCTAGTTTTGTATTTTATTTTATTTTTTATTAAGTAAATGGCACCATCATCTACCTACTTACTCATGCTAAAACTCAGTGCCATCCTTGATTCAAGCTTTCCCTCTCCATTGGAATCCTACCTTTAATATGATTCTGAACTATATCTCTCTCTTTTTTTTTATATCTCTTAAATATTTCTTGAATCCATCTACCACTCTACTTGGTTAGATTTTTACTTCTTAAGTCTTCTTGCCATTCACCTCCCCTGCTCCCTCCTGTAACAGTCATGCCAGTAATGTTTTATATTTCAGTTGTAGTGAATATAGTACAAATGGAATGTGCCATGCTTCTATTGGCCACAAAACCCTCACGTATTCTGTTCTCTCTGCCGGCAACAAGTTGAACTTGCCTACAATACATACATTTCACTTTATGAATTCATTCAGATCTCAGTGTGGATGTCATTTCCTCCAAGAAGATTTTTATAATATTTAGAATCTGGGTACCCCTCTAATGTTGCCCCCTGGCACCTTATCCCTACCTAACACTATTTGAAAGCTTGTCTACTAGACTGGAATTTTTTATTAGTTTAGTTATTGATTTTAGAGAGAGCGAAGAAGGGGGAGAGAGAAAAAGAGAGAGAGATTGATTTGCTGTTCCACTTATTTATGCATTCATTGGTTGATTCTTGTATGTGCCCTGATCAGGGATTGAACTCACAACCTTGGTATATTGCAATGATGCTCTAATCAACTAAGCCAGGGCCTAGACTGATTTCGATTTCATTTTTATATTACTGATGCCTATCACATTCCCTGCACCTTGTAAGCACTTGATAAATGAGTAAATTGTTCATATAGTTAGTATCAAATTTAGGTTCTTCATGAATGTTCTTTCTAAAAATTTTAATATAAAACTGGCTACCTTAAAATGTTTTGGTCAAAAGCAATTTAATTGAAGACAAAGGAAATTTAGAATTATATTACACTTACTTTATGTGTTTGTATAGACATATAATATGCAAAGATTTTGTGAATAATGGAGTTTACACATGAATTGGATAAAAACAATTGATGTGTACTTTCAGTTCTTTAGTGAAAACTCATTGCTAAATTGGTGTAGAACATGTATGTACTATCTGAACTGCTGTAAGTTGTTGGATAATACAAAGTTAACTGTACACTTTTATCTGATCTTTTAGCACAAGTAAGCACACAAACTGTTCACCAGCACCTGAATCTGATCCTTATTTCTTAAATGTCTAACACTTAGCTTTCCCAGCAGGATCATTCTAAAGCCACCCCAGTAAACTTTCTTTGCAACTGTGCTTAAGGCTGATATTCGCACACAAGGGCTAAGTCTAAGTAGTGTCTGCAGATGAAAAAAATGCAAAGAAAATGAAAAATGAAGAATTAATGTGAATCCCCTATCCTGAAACCATACTTTTGGGATTTCAGATATTGCAACATCTTTGCCACACAAAAGAAGAGATTACTGATGAATTTCAACCTCCTACTTTATAAGGTTACCTGTGTCAAGCAAGTCTATCTTTGGGATGTGGAGAAAGGAGACACAGGAAATGATATTCCACAAGTTTGGGGCACCTCTATGACTTTTACCTTAATTTTCTTATCTTAGAGACATGCTACTTTAACCCTTGGTCGTTAATTAAATCTTTGTGTAATAAAAATCTTTCATCATGGTATAACACATAGGTGACATGAATTTCTTTCTGGAACACACAAAAAAAAGTAAAACAAGTTTTATATCCTTTCATAATCTTTACACAATGAATGACTCGGCAGAAAATCAAATAATTTCCTTTTGTAGGCTTAATACATTTTCAAATCCTTAGATCATTGGGTGTACCTTCTCTTATCTGGCCTGCTATCAAACTCTAACATGCTCTGTGATACTATTAGAAAGTAGTATTACAAAAGAAGTTGTAAAGCTCAGTTAGTAGATAACATCATGCCTTTTCTTTCTTTGAAAATGGCCCAAAATGTTATAGCCCTTTGATCTCCAACGCAAGAAAAATATTTCATAAAAAGGAGTAGTCTTGCCCTGACCGGTTTGGCTCAGTGGATAGGGCATAGGTCTGCAGACTCAAGGGTCCCAGGTTAGATTCCGGTCAAGGGCACATACCCAGTAGGGAGTGTGCAGGAGGCAGCTGATCAATATTTCTCTCTCATCAATGTTTATAACTCTCTATCCCTCTCCCTTCCTCCCTGTAAAAAATCAATAAAAATATATTTAAAGAAAGGAGTAGTCTTCATTAACATCATGCCATATGGATCCTTCATTTGGTATTCTAGATTGTCCATGAGTGATATAAAAATTGAAATAAAAATAACTATTCATTCAAAGAATTTAACCACTGCCTACTGTAGATCAGGCTTAATATAAAGCTGTGGGTACACACATGAATAAAAGAATTCAAAGTCTAACATAAAAAGCACACATGTAAAAATAATGATATAATATCATATAATAAAGACTATATTAAGTGTCAACATTTATTGAGGCCCTGTCACTTACCAAACAATATTCTAAATGCATGATATGGATAAACCTATTTAATCTCTATATTGGTTCTATTGTTATCCCTCTCTCTCCCCATACCTCTATATTAGTGTGTTAGACTTTTGATATGTCAACTTTGCTAGGCTATAGTCCCCAGGTATTCAACCAAACACTAATTTAGGTGTTGCCATTGTGATATTTTGTATATATGATTAAAGCTTATGATCAGTTGACTTTAAGTAAGAAAGAATATCCTAGACAATGTGGGTAAACCTGACTGAATCAGTTGAAAGACCTAAAGAGCAGAACTGACACTTCCCTGATGAAAAAGAGATTCTGACATTGTACAACAGCTGTAGCTGGGGTCCCCAAGTTCCAAACTGCCTTTCCTGATGGTCTTGTCTTATGGATATTCCAATTCCCCCCAGTAATTCTCTTAATATATATCTCATATTTGCTCTGCTTCTCTGATGAACTCTGACTGATACAATAAGTGAGTAAACAAAGCCAGAAAAGTTAAGTAATTTCCCCACAGTCATAGGGCTAATGCATGGGGGAGGAATATTTAAACTCAGAGAGTTTGAATGCAAAACCCTTGTGTTAACAATTGTATTCATGCATCTGATAGACATTCTGGTTCAACAGAGTTCAAAGGAAACAATCCTTAATTTGATGGAAAGGATTGGTGGTGCAGTAGAAAAGCCTCTCATAGGAAGATTTAAGATACAGGAAATATTTGAACTGGATTTTGAAGGATAAGGGTGAACTTTGTGAATGACTAATATATGAAAGGCATACTGGACAAGGAAGGAACAAAAGTCCTAGGTGTAATTCAACAAGGTGTGAAAATATGCAGACGTACATAAATAGGTGATATTTATGTTTCTTCCCAGTTTCTCATTTGCAAAAAGTTAGATTAGATGATTTTTAAAGGTTGCTGTGAAAAATAAGTAGGCAAGATGTGTAAAGTATATGGCAACCTGCCTGGCAAAGACAGGTATTTTATAAAAGTTACTTCTCTCTCTTCATCACATCAACTCCTCTCTCCCCTCCAAATTCCCTTCAAGCATGTGTGTTCTAATCCTGATGATAAATTAATACTCACGAGAGACATTTCATTATATTCAACCTCTTTCTCTATGACATTGCAGAATATACGCACCAAATGCCAAGAACAATAAACAAAACAGGCATGGTCTCTAACTTCAAATTGCTTATAATCTAGTCTGAATGGAATACTTTTAAGTGGGCTATGATACCTGATATGAAAAGGAAAATACATGGAGATAAGAGAGCAAACGGGAAGGAATTTGAGCAAACAACTTAGACTGAGGTTGTCAGGGAAGACTTCCTAAAGGAAAGGACATCACAACTAGAACTTGAGAAACTAAATAATTGGTGTTCTAGTTAGTACATAGGGTGCATGTGGGGCCTGGGCATGAGAGCAGTCTAAAAGTTCGCTCAAGCCCTTCCCAGGCAATTCTCACTTCCCATAGGCAGCCACAGTTCTGATTATCTATGATGTTAGATTAGTTTTGTCTATGCTTGACCTTAATATAAATGGAATTGTACTCTATATATTCTTGTGTGCCTGGCTTCTTTCAGTCAACAGTATGTGAGATTTATCAGTGTGACAATAGTTCATCCCTCTTTATTGCTCTCTAGTATTCCATCATATGAATGTATAATACATTGTGTACCCATTTTTTTTCTGATGAGTCACATTTGGGTTATTTCCAGTTTGGGGTTCTTAGGATTAAAGTTTACATAAAAATCTCTTGTGGCCATATGTTTTCATGTATCTTGGATAAATACTTAGGAGTGGAGTTACTATGTTTTAATGTAGTTATGTGTTTAAGCAGATAAAATCAACCAAAGAAGTTTCCAGAGTTGCTATACACTCCAAACAGGTGTTACCAATCTTTAATTTTAGCCATTGTAGGGGATATAAAGTAGTGTCTCATTATGGTTTTAACTTGTGTTGCTGATGACTTATAATTTTGAGCATATTTTCATGTGCCACTAACTATTTCTATCTCTTCTTTTGTGAATTGCCTATTTTTAATTGCAGTGTTTAATTTTGTTATTAATTTTTAAGAGTTATCGATATATTCTATATTTGATCATTGTTTTAAATATATACGTATATCTTAAGATGAATGTATTGTGAATATTTTCTCTCACTCTGTTACTTATTCATCTTCTTAATTCTGTATTTTGTTGTGTAGAAATTGTTAATTTTCATGAAGTTCAGTTTATTAAATTATTTAAAATAATTTTAAAACCAGCACCCATTTATGAAAAAAAAAGACTTAACAAAGTGGGAATAAAAGAAACATATCTCAACAAAATAAAAGCAACATATGACAAACGCACAGCTAACATGATACTCAACAGGGAAAAACTAAAAGCGTTTCCCTTAAGATCAGGAACAAGACAGGGATGCATATTTTTACCACCCTCATTCTATGAACATAGTACTAGAAGTCCTAGGCATAGCAATAAGATGAAAAGAAGAGATAAAAGGCATTAAATGATACAAAATTAACATCCACAAATCAATGACATTTTTACACACCAATAATGAACTCTCAAAAACAGAAACTACAAAAGCTATCCCATTTATCATTGCAACAACAACAAAAGATACCTAGGAATAAACTTAACCAAGGAAGAATAAAAGACATATACTTGGAAAACTATAAGGCATTGAAAAAGAAATTGAGGAAGATACAAACAAATGGAAGCATATACCATGTTCATGGATTGGGAGAATTAACATCATTAAAATGTCTATACTACCAAAAGCAATCTACGGATTCAATGCAATCCCTATTAAAATACCAATGACATACTTCAAAGAGCTAGAACAAATACTCCAAAAATGTATATGGAACCATAAAAGACCCTGAATAGCTGCAGCAATTTTGAGAAAGGAGAACAAAGTAGGAGGGATCACAATACTGGATATTAAACAATACTATCAAGCCGTTATAACCAAAACAGCCTGGTACTGTCACAAGAACAGGCATATAGATCAATGGCTCAGAACAGAGACCCCAGAAAATGACATTATGGCCAATTAATATTTGACAAAGGAGGCAAGAACATACAATGGAGTAAGGACAGTCTCTTCAACAAATGGTGCTGGGAAAACTGGACAGACACATGCAAAAAGTTGAAACTAGAATGCCAACTTACACCATACACAGGAATAAACTCAAGGTGGGTAAAAGACTTAAATGGAAGACATGAAACCATAAAAATTTTAGAAGAAAACGTAGGCAGTAAAATCTCAGACATCTCACGTAGCAATATGTTTATAAATACATCTCCAAGGGCAAAGGAAATTAAAGAGAAAATAAACAAATGGAACTGCATCAAAATAAAAAGCTTCTGCACAGCAAAAGAAACCACTATCAAATTGAAAAGGAATATTTGCTCTCACTCTGTTACTTAATTATTCATCTTCTTAATTCTGTATTTTGTTGTGTAGAAATTGTTAATTTTCATAAAGTTCAGTTTATTAAATTGTTAAAAATAATTTTAAAACCAGCACCCATTTATGAAAAAAAAGACTTAGCAAAGTGGAAATAAAAGAAACATATCTCAACATAATAAAAGCAACATATGACAAACCCACTGAATGGGATAAGATATTTGCCAATGATATATCTGATGAGGGATTAATATCCAAAATATATAAAGTACTCATATAACTCAACCAAAAGAAGACAAAAAATCCAATTAAAAAATGGACATAAGACCTGAATAGAAGTTTCTTCAAAGAGGACATACAAATGGCCAAGAGACACATTAAAAAAATGCTCAAAGTCACTAATCATCAGAGAAATGCAAATTGAAACCCTAAATGAGCCCTGGCCGGTTTGGCACAGTGGACAGAGCATCTACCTGTGGACTGAAGGGCCCCAAGTTCAATTCCAGTCAAGTTCATATACCTCAGTTGCAGGCTCAATCCCCAGTAGGGGGAGTGCAGGAGGCAGCCAATCAATGATGTTCCTCTCTCATCGATACTTCTCTCTAACCCTCTCCCTTCTTTTACTCTCTAAAAATCAATAAAAATGTAAAAACAAAAACACAACACAATGAGATATCACCTCATACCTGTCAGAATGGCTACCATAAAAATAATCGGCAAACAAGTGCTAATGAGGATGTGGAGAAAAGGGAACACTATTCACTGCTGGTGGGAATGCAGCCTGGTGCAGCCACTATGGAAAACAGTGTGGAGTTTCCTAAAAAAATTAAAAATGGAACTTCTGTTTGACCCAGCAATCCCACTTGCAAGAATATATTCTAAAAACCCCAAAACACCAATCAGAAAAAATATATGCACTCCTATGTTCATAGCATTATTTACGATAGCTAATTTGGAAAAAGCCCTAGTGCCCATCAGTAGATGAATGAATAAAAAAAGCTGTGGGATATTTACACTATGGAATACTATGCAGCTATAAGAAAGAGGGCTCTTTTACCCTTTGAGACAGCATGGATGGACCTGGCAAACATTATGCTAAGTGAAAGAAGCCAAACTGAGAAAGACAGATATCATATAATCTCACTTACTTGTGGAATCTAATGAACAAAATGAATTGACCAACAAAATAAGACCTGAAGCAGGGAGGCATGGAACAGACTGACATACCTTGATGTGAGATTGGGGGACAAAATAAGAAGTTACATACTTATATGCATAGCCCATGGACATGGACATGGACACGGGCAATAGGATACTGAAGACCTTGGAGGGAGGAAGGGGGAAATGGGGGGGTGGGGGGGACAGAGAATGGGAGATGTTTGTAATACTATTAACAATAAAAAAATCTATTTAGAAAAAAAGACAATAGGCTCAGTTAAGATCAAAGTTGATCTTTGTCAGGGAATATACTGGCCTAGGACATGACTACCCACCATAGACTGCTTTTTAAGTTAAAAAGTTTTAATTTCAGGTCATCCTTTGTGATTACTTTAGGTCTCTGAGTTTGCAAGGCTGCCACGCAGGCCTTCCCTGAGTTAGGTTAGCATGTGGCCCCTTTTCGTCCACACTTCTATGGTTCTTAACTCTGATCATACATTGGAATCACCTTCAAGCTTTAAAAAATATTGGTGCCTATTCCCTGGCTCACACCAAATTAAAGCAGAAACTCAGGACCAGGCACTGATGTGTTTTTTAATCTCCCAGGTGATTCTAAAGTGCAGGCAGTACTTTGTTAAATAAATTACTAGACATAGCTGAAGAAAGAAATAACAAATAATAATGATAGTAATAATCAAACTAGATTAGCTTGAGACAGAAGGAAAAAAAGAGATAACAAGATGCTAAATACATATGTCAGAAGAGTCTGACATATACCTAGTAAGCATACCAGAAGGAGAGAGTAAAGAGAATGCTCAAGAAGAAATGGTCAAAGAGAAAAATGGTTGAATGTTTTCTCAAAATTAGGAAGTATATAAAGACTCCTATTGGATACCAAGTAGGTAAATTAAAAGAATTTAGACCTAGACACATCATAGGGAAATGTTTAGAGGACATGCCAAAAGTAGGTGTAGTTACAGCAGCGGTTCTCAATCTGTGGGTAGCGACCCACAGGTTGAGAACCGCTAGCAGGGTCGCCTAAGACCATCAGAAAACACAGATATTTACATTACGATTCATTAACAGTAGCAAAATTACAGTTAGGAAGTAGCAACAAAAATAATTTTATGGTTGGGAGTCTCTACAACATAAGGAACTGAATTAAAGGCTCGCGGCATTAGAAAGGTTGAGAACCACTGGGTTAGAGGATCATGAGGCATGTCTAGTACTGATGTGTATGTTATAAGAAATAGCTTAGTCCTAACTAGTTTGGCTCATTGGATAGAGTGTTGGCCTGTGGACTCAAGGGTCCTAAGTTCGATTCTGGTCAAGAGCATGTACCTTGGTTGTGGGCACATCCCCAGTACGAGGTGTGAAGGAGGCAGCCGATTGATGTTTCTCTCTCATCGATGTTTTTCTCTATCCTTCTCCCTTCTTCTCTGTAAAAAAAATCAATAAAATCTATTTTTTTAAAAAGAAAAGAAATAGCTTAGCCCTAGCTGGTTTTGCTCAATGGATAGAGCGTGGGCCCGCAGACTGAAGGTTCCCAAGTTTGATTCCAGTCAAGGGCATGTACCTCGGTTGCAGACTCTATCCCTGTCCCTGGCTGAGGTGTATGCAGAAGGCAACCAATCAATGTGTCTCTCTCACATCCATGTTTCTCTCTTTGTGTCTCTCCCTCTCCCTTCCACTCTCTCCAAAAATCAATGGAAAAATATCCTTGGGTGAGGATTAACTACAAAAAAAAAAGTTTAGAATGCCATTGTAGTATCAGAGCCCATTCTGAGTACAGCTGTGCTCAAGCCCATACAAGGTTACTTACTTAGCCCTGACTATATGCAACTGCTGTCCTAGGAACTAGCCGTCAGATTGGTGAATAAGACAAAATTCAAGAACTTTGGGGAAGGGGGACAGACACAACAGACGGTTGTGGTAGACTGTACTGTTAGTACGAATAATTCAACCTTCCTTCTATCCATCCATTTTGTTTCATAACCTCAAGGTTTTTTTTCAGAATTTCTTTCCCAAGGCCTTAAAAATGGTTGACCTTGAGACTTTCTGTGGCCACTAGAATTCTTTGGACTTGAAGATGTGTAGCTCTGAGCCTAGGCCTCAAGATGCCATGAGAGTTTCTGCTGGACTTCTGCCTTCCCTCTGACAACACAGCAAGGCTGCCTGCTGCATGCTGATAGGTAGAGAGCAGAGAGTAGCTGCCCAGTCACCCCGCCAAGATTGTGAGTGACGCCAACAGAGCCGACCACCCAGATGCATGGTGAATAAATGATTCTTACTGTAGGCCATACAAATGCCCCTGATAACACCCCCTGTTTTCCAATGTGATAGAGGACACAGAAGATATCAGTGGGAAAATGACTCCAACTTCTAAAGTCTTTCTCCTGTGCCATATTGAACGTGTTTCCTTTGTTTCACAAAGTTCCAGGAGTTCTGTCTGGCAAATGAGTTGGTGGCAAAGCTGTGAAGAAGTGGCAGCTGAAATCTCCTGCCCTTAAATAGCTGTCAGCTCAAACCTGTAAACAGTAAATACTGTGAAGCCTGCCCTGAAGCGCAGCCCGAGGGAACAGCAGAAATGGAATGATCTTTAAGTAAAGGTTGAACACAATGGCCTTGGGGATAGTTTTAAATGGTGGCTCAAGACAGAGTTGTCTGACGGGGAGTGCTGCCAGTCTGGCTCCCGGGATCCACCAGCTCGGAGACACATCATGAAAAAGAGAGCTTCAGAGTTCATTTCGGTGTCCGCAGACGGGCGAGGAAAACCCGGAGTCTCTTTAAAGGTCTAAGTAAAGTCTCTGCTTGTGGATTCATTCATTAGACTTCAAAAGGTAAGAGGCCAAGTGAAAACCTGAACT
Organism: Corynorhinus townsendii; assembly: GCA_026230045.1. Lineage (NCBI taxonomy): Eukaryota > Metazoa > Chordata > Mammalia > Chiroptera > Vespertilionidae > Corynorhinus > Corynorhinus townsendii. Next base: position 139,032,734 of record JAPDVU010000004.1, read on the forward strand.
TCTCAAAGCCTCCATTCATTTCAGGAGCAGCATGCCCCAAGCCCGCCTCACTAGATCCTGTCCCCTTTCCTGGGAGAGCACCCTGCATGGCGCATGTGATTTGGGGTGTTGAAAGCTGGCCAACGCAGACAGTGAAGGCCTCTTAAAGCCCCCCTGACAGGCAGGGCTAGCAACTCAGGTTGGCAGTTTGGAAATCACTTACTTTGCAGAGAGGGGCCTTTTCATGGCAGAGCAGGAGGAGACTAAGGAATTTGGGGGTTTTAGGGGCAACATGCTCTGAGATGCCAGAATTCCTTGGTCTCCTCCCTGTCGCAGGCTCGCCTTATATGGGCCTCGCGGGTCAGAGAGCACCCTGCTTCTTGTGGTCAGAGCTTCACAGAGAACACTGGGAGATGGGTTTTCTCAAAACTCTCAGGGGCTGGATGGCCAGAGGCAGGACATTCCTAGAAATGGTGCGGACACTTCTTCCAGGCTACTCCCTCCCCAGCCACTCCCTCCCCATGGCAGCCCTGCAGACACCCAGACTTTTCTTTTCCTTCTTCCCTAAGTACTGCGGTGCCCACCCCCCCCATCCTTCCCCACCTCCCAGGGAATCTACCCCCAGCTCTCACTGGAGCAGTCGCTGCTGGCTAGTCAGCTTTCAGAGCACTGGCGCTTCCTTGACTTGTGCTTCACCTTCCTGGGCCTCAGGCGGCCATCACCAAATGTATGTCCCTTTTCCTGAACTGCTGATGGTACTTTCAGGCACCCGTATGTCTCAGCACCTATCAAAGCTGGTCTGACCCTGTGGAATTGCTACCAAAGAGGTGATCATATTTGTGTTCTGAGCCCCCACCCAGCCTGGATTCTTAAAGGTCACAGATTTCTTTTTAAGTCAATAGGTGTTAGAATAATATGGCATCATGCCAATAGTGCACTGGTGTGAAATTTCACTGGTGTGAAATGTGTCTATTTCTCATTAAAATGTCCATGATTTCACACAAAATATTCCATTTTGTTATCATATTATAGTCTGTAGATTTTGTCCCCATGGGCCTAGCAGGCTTGGACTTCTCCCTAAAGATACCAGGGAGGATGCAGACTGGAAATCTGCACACATAAGAAACTGACTCCATACTCAAAGCTGTTCACACTTCATGCTTCAGCTATTAAGTGTTGCTATTACCTGTTTGAGGATGTTCTGGTCAAGATGGCAGAGTAAGTAAATGCTGTGCATACATTCTCCAAGGACCACATAGAAATTGCAACTAAATTAGAAATCAATCAGCCTGGAGAACCATCTGAAGACTAGCTGAACAGAACTTGTATAACTAAAGATATAAAAAGGATGCCACACACATCAAGACCATAGGGGGGCAGAGATGCAAAAAGGGCTGGTCCACGCCAACGTGTGACAGTTGAAAATCAGGAGAGATTTCTCAGCTGCAGAGGTCCTCACCTTAACAGCAAGAGGTCCCAGGCCCTCCCCAGGCTCCCCAGCCAGAAAAACCAGTGCTGGGAAGAGGAGTCCCCATAATAGCTGGCTGTGAAAATCAGCAAGGGTTCAACCCCAGTGAAATGAAGGGCTGCCTCAATACCTGCTTTGATAGTGCCTGTTTTTGGTGGGTTTTTGCTGTTGTTTGTTTTTTAAAGGTAATCCATATTACGTGCTTAACTCAAGGCTTGACACATATAAGTACTCAGCTATCATTGTAAATATTATTTCTGTAGATACCATGGCAGCTATTAAACGCTTTCTTTTGCATTAGCTCTTAATTTGGGGGTTACACAAAACCATTTCAGAAGCAGTTTAAAGTATAAGGCTCCAGGGGTGTCCCTTTTGCGGATTGTGTGTGCCCTCCGGTTGAATTAGAGACTCCATTTTTGTTGGGATGTCAGTGGGTTGGATTGATCCTCAGAATAACTGGCTTGAGGGTTGGGCTTGACTAAAGCAGATGAATCGTTCTGATCCCACTGAGCGAGATTCAATTCAGCAGGGCTCTGGTGCCTACTGAGTCTACCCTTTACATGTGTCATTTTTTGGAGTTGCTTGGGTGGTACTCTGGTGTTGTCTGAAGCCAGACACTGGGATGTGTTGATCCTGGGGCCTCTTTGAAGGGGCTCTGCTGCAGGCCAAGTTCAGCCGCTGCCTGTGTCCAGCCCAGGACCAGCTAGTCAGAGCCACAGTGATCTGTGATTGGTGCTGCCTGTGCTGAGCTTGTAGGTACCTCAGAGAGGCTAGGCTGCACATCAAGGCCAGCAGCCACTAGTGTCAGGCTTGAGGCCACTTAGCAAGGGTAGAAGACATGCCAAGGCCAGAAGATGTTTATTTGGGATTTATGGACCTTTGAGAGGGTTTAGATGATCTGTGTGAATTGAGGAAGGCCACTTGTGTGGAAAAGCTGCTGGAAGAGGTTTTGACCATGTGTATGATTTGGGTGAGGCTGGTTCTCAGGGAGTTACCAGGGTGAACAGTGTTAGCTAAGTTAATGGAGTCTCAAATTTGGCACCCACCTATGCCTGCCAGCTGGGTAAGGAGAAGATTCAATAAAGGAACAATGGCATCTGCTATTTACCAGTGCTTCTGTCCCAGAGCACGCTCCTCCTGCCCTCACCCTGAGGCCAGTCTGTTCAGCTCTTCCCTGTAATTCCTGCTGCTTTTTGAGCTGCTGCCTCAGCAGTGGAGCTCAGAGCAAGGGGATGTGCACCATCCCTTTAAGACATAAAGTAAACACAGAAGTCCTCCATCTCCCTCAACCACAATCCCCACTGATTTTCACTCCCAGATGTTTTGGGAACTCCTCTTCCCAGTACTGGAGCCCTGGGCTGGAGAGCCTGGTGTGGAGCTAGGACTCTTTGATCCTCAGAGGGTTATCTGAAGCCAAGATATCCCTCCCATTTTTGAACCACCACACTATGGGTGTGGGACCTGCCTGTTCTGCCTCTCTGCATCTCCTGTCTGTCTTGTTGTGTCATCTTCTTTATATCCTTAGTTATAGAATTTCTGTTCAGCCAGTCTTCAGGTGGTTGTTAATGATGGTTGTTCCATAATTTAGTTACAAATTTTGATGTGGTCATGGGAAGAGATGAGCACAGTGTCTACCTACTCCACTTTCTGGACCAGAAGTCTCCTGTGTAACATTTCTAAACCACAATGTTAGTAGGCAGAGAAGCAGGGTTAGCCATCAGACAGTCTGACATCTAGGTTCCATGATATCTATCCAGCTACCAAATATTCATGATAGTTCATAAGATTCCACAGAAGACACACTGTTTCATCTCAAACATCTCTAATTTGGAAAAAAAATAATTTAAAGGTCTGATAAATGCTATAACAAACTTTCTGAGTGATTCCACATTTAGAAATACATTTGAACACAATCATCCAAGGCATGGACTAAATTCCCATTACATAATTATTTATAATAACCTAATATTATAAACAAATGTTCAACACTGGAATCATTAGGTATAAAACATGTGATGAAGTTCTGATGTTTACAAAGGGTTTTTTGAAGCTTGGAAAGATGTTTACATTTTAATGGTAGGGGAAGTATGAGGCTTCAGTACTGTATGTACCATATGATCTCAACTATTTCTTAACATGTACAAGGAAATGAGGATAAAGCATACATAAATTTTAACTGATTTTTTTCTTGAAATTATAGGTGATTTTATTTCTTTTTACTCTCTGCTGTCTTTATTTCTTTCCAGTAAGCATATATAACTTTCACAATAAGAAACGCATAAGATATTTATTTTAAAGTTTACAGTCCTAAAACAGCACTTGATCTCCTTGTGGTCCTCTATTGCATGAGGAAATATGACATTGTGAAAAGAGGGTCTCTGAGCCATTGTAACATGAAATGTGAGCCAGCCAAAACAAGAGCTGAGAAAACTCAGAGAAACTTGAAACCATGAAGCCCAATTTGCAGAATAATGGCAAATGGAGATTATTCTTTGCAAAAAGTGAAAAAACTTGTCATGGATTTCTAGTTAAAAATTGTTTAGGTTGCTTTCTAGAAGCCAGGAGAAGCATCTTTCTTTGTTTATCAGAAAGGGGTGAGGAGAGCTCAGAGGCTAAATCTGTGATATTATTCAATACTAGAGGCCCGATGCACAAAATTCGTGCAAGGGGCTCGGCCCTCGCAGCCCCTCACAGTCTTGGCTTCATCCGAAGGTCATCCGGACAAACATTTGGCTGTTCAGTCTAATTAGCATATTAGCTCTTTATTATATAGGCTTTGCATGTGGCCAAACACACAGCTAAGATACAAAATATTATTATCTCTTTTGGTTGCAAGTTTTAAAGACTCACTCAAGTAAATGTTTCAACTAAACAAATCATTTACTAAGGACATACATGGAGTAATAAGGGAGACAAAACTCATGGAGGGTGATAACTGGCATGGTGGGTAACCAGGAGTATAATTGGAGCAAGTGCCACAGACACTGTAAGAACTTCTGAGTCTGGAGATGCTTTCAAGACTTCAGCAGCAGGCATCTGTATGTTGACACTAGTATTCCTGGATTGATTGATTGCTACAACTCAGCTTCTCTGGGGTTCTATTTATTGATGTTATTTGTTTTTTCCTGTTGTGATATCAATAGGTTTCTATGCCCTTTACTCTATACATTTTCTGTACTGCATATCTTCTGCTTCTGTCCCTGGTCAGTTTAGTTTGCATATGGCTTATTTTGTCTACCCTAATTCCCTCTCCTATTCAGCATTATGAGAACTTCGACTCTCATTGAAGAGAAGCTAACTGCCTCATTATCCCTGTATTCCTAGTTCAAAGAAGTTGAATTGTCTCCGCTCTTCTATTTACAGTAAACCACTTTATAAGCTCCTAATAATACTGTATAATAGCTGCTCTGAGTTCATCTGTTTTCTCCTTATTCATAAAATAAAACTTGTAATTACCCTCTGGGAATGGATCTTGGGCTAAGTAGATTCACTGAGAAAAGAGGAGAGAAGATAGGTTATAACATAGTTTCCATTCTTGAATGCCAATTTTACTTCAGTAATGGTTTTATTCTGAACTCCTAATAAAGTGATGAGTATCCTAACATATTTGAGCAATGATGATCAGTGGGGAATAATTCTCTACCATTGTGGTTGCTCTTTGTCAAATTTATGCAAGAAAGAAAAAAAGCCTTCTTTTTGCACTTACGTGGTAGAAAGGGTGTTACAAATATCCTTGGTTTTAGGCAAGAAAGATCTTACTTCAAGGCTGAGTACTACTAGACTGTCCCCATTTTTTCAAATATCCTTCACTCAACATTCTTTCCTTTACCCATAGCAAATGTTCCGTGCCAGGAGTAGAAAAAACTCACATTTTTGTACTTTCTGCCTTGTAGAATTTTGTTGTTCATTGTTTCATAGCCACTTACCAAGAAGTTCCCGCTCTGTTAAAGTTCAAAATTATGGAAACAGTGAGTGAAAACAGTATGAATTAGAAGGGCCACCAAGAAATGAATTAAGGAGATTCTGGAAGCTCTGTCTGCTTGCTTCCAACACCAGATTGGACTTGATACTGAGCTACAGAGCATTTAGCTTGAAAAACCAGTTGAGGTGTGGCTGATCTGAAATATTGTGAGCAGGGAGCATAGAGAAGGGATAGGAGGAGATGCAGAGAGGTGAGCCAACTTGTAAACCCGTGTGGCTGGGCAATTGGAGAGAAAGTGTGGCAGTGGAAGCCCCCACCTCCTGGGAGAATGGGGTCTCAGCTCCATGCAGGGATCCCCAAACCAGAGAAACAGAGAAAGGAAAAGGAGCTAGCATAGCACTGGGAGGTGGGAATCAGTGGTGATTCAGTCCACCTGGGAGACTCAGACAGCACCATCTCAGGCAAAGAGTTATTTCTTTGTTACAACACCAACCTGAGAAATTTGCCCTGATCTGTGACTGTGGGAGGGGCCATGTGGCAAAACTCAGGACCAGCGGAGGGGTCTCGTGGGTCCACCTAGCACTGAATCTGAGGGACCGTTTAGTCTCTGGAAGAACTGTGGGCCGAGAGTAGGATGGAGGCTGCACAGTGTGGCTTAGGAAACAAGGTTGGTCTTGCCCACCTGGAGTGCATAGTCAGTGCCCTTCCCCCCTCCTCCGCACCCACCACCTACAGAATAGCTGCGTCTGCCCCACCCTGCTGCAACTCCAGGCAAAGGGGAACAGAAATCTGTGGCTGGAAATCTGTGCCCATAGGGTTTGGTTTGATGGCACTAAGGACTTGGATATTTGGCCTGGTTGGAGCCTTGGTGGAGGCCCTCCTCAGGAGGGGTAAGCTGTGCTGAAAAATTGGAGTGCCAAGTGGGCTGATTTTTTTATCCCCTCCTATTTGGTGTGGTGGCGAGGGGGTGCCATGGAGATAGGCAGAGCTGAGGCATTGTGACTGGGTTTCCAGGGTGAGCTTCTGTCCAGGAGACAGACAGGCATGTCCTGGTCCCTGTGACTGCATTGCAAAGAACCAGAGCCAAGCTCCCCAGTTAGTTCAGCCAGTGCAGCCCTGCAAAAGAGGGGAAGTGCCTTCCCCCTCTCCTTCAAGCTATGGGCACCATTCTAAATGGGAGTCTGTTTAAACCACCCCATCCAGGTCCCTGATACTGCCACAGATCTCAGTTTGGTGGGAGAAGGGTAAGCAGACAAAGCAGAAAGAAATCACTCAATCTAATCATCAGTAAGAACAAATAATTAAAAAGCCTTAGGATAGTTTAAGGGAACTTTGGGACAATATGAAACATAACAACATCTGCATCATAAGGATACCAGGGGGAGAAGAAAGTAAGCAAGGGATAAAGAATCTGAATAAATAATGACATAAAACTTCCCTAACTTGGTGGGGGGGGGAGGGGGAGGAAGTAACACAAGTTCAGGAAGTACAGAGAGTCCCAAACAAAATGAACCCAAAGAGACCAGAATAATTACAATGACAAACATTAAAAGGCAAAGAAAGAATCTTAAAGGCACTGGAGAGAGAATCAGAAAGTTACCTACAAGGAAACTGCCATAAGACTATCAGATTATTTTTCAACAGAAGCACAATCTGCTAGAAAAGAATGGCATGAAATATTCAAAGTAAGGAAAAGTAAAGATCTGAAACCAAAACTACTCTGTCCAGCAAGGCTATCATTCAAAATTAAGGTAAAATAAAGAACTTACCAAAGAAAAAAATAAAAAAGAAAGCTAAAGAAGTTTAACACCACCAAACCAGCATTGCAAGAAATGATAAAGAGACTGCTGTAAGAAGAAGAAAGAGAGAGAAAGAAGAACAAAGGCAGAAAGAATGAAAATGGGAATAAATACCTAATAATAACAATAACCTTAAATGTAAATAGATTAAATGCTCCAATCAAAAGACATAGGGCAAGTGAATGCAGAAGAAAACATGACACATATATATGCTGCCTACAAGGGACCCACCTCAGAAGAAAAGACACACAGGATGAAAGTGAAGGAATGGAAAAAACTTTTAATGCAAAAAGAAAACAAAAAACAGCTGGATAGCAATACTTATATATGAAAGAATACACTTCAAAACAAAGGTCATAATAAGAAACAAAGGAGATCACTACATAATACTAATGAGAATGAGCCAACCAGAGGATATAATCCTCTTAAACATATATGCACCCAACATAGGTGCACATAAATATATTTTTAAAAATATTGGAGGACTTTAAGGAAGAGATCCAATACAGTCATAGTAGGGGACTTTAACACCCTACTGATATCAATGGATAGATATTCCAGACAAAAAATCTACAATGCAACAGCAACCTTAAGTGACACAGTGGATCAGATGGATTTGATATTAACAGAACATTTCATCTCAAAGCAGCAGAATATATATTCTTCTCAAGTGCAAATGGAACATTCTCAATGACAGACCACATGTTAGGACAAAAAATAAACCTTAACAAATTCAAGAATATTGAAATCATATCAATAGAAACATTCAAACACATGAAGGCTAAATAGCATGTTATTAAACCATGAATGGGTTACCAGTGAGATCAAAGAAGAAATAAAAACCTTCCTGGAAAAACATGAAAATTAACACAAAAGAACCCCAAATCTATGGAATATAAGGAAAGCAGCCCTGAGAGGGAAGTTCAAAGCATTACAGGCCTATGTCAAGAAACAAGAAAAATCTCAAATAAAATATCTAACCCTACAACTAAAAGATCTAGAAAGAGAACAACAAGAAAAGCCCAGAGTAAGTAGAAGGAAAGAAATAATAAAGATTAGAGCAGAAATAAATGACATAAATAATAATAAAAATATATATATCAATGAAACCAAGAGCTTGTTTTTTGAAAAGATGACTGATGAAACGTTAGCCAGACTCATCAAGAAGCAAAGAGAAAGGACCCAAATAAATAAAATCAGAAATGAAAGAGGTGAATAACAACAGACATACAAAGTATTGTAAGAAATACTATGAACAACTATTTGCTAACAAACCGGACAACCTGGGTGAAACGGATAATCAGGAAGAATCAGAAAACCTGAGTAGATTGATAACAACTAATAAAATTGAAGCAGTAATTAAAAAACACTCCCAGCAAACAAAGTCCTGGACCAGATGGCTTCACAGTCCAGTTTTACCAAACATTCAATAAAGTAACATGTATCCTCTTGAAACTATTCAAAAAATTCAAAAGGAAGGAAGACTCTAAGCTCTTTTTACAAGGGCAGAATTATCTTAATTCTAAAACCAGATAAAGACTCATCAAAGAAAGAAAATCACAGGGCAATATGTCTGATGAGCATAGATGCTAAAACCCACAACAAAATATTAGCAAATCGGATCCAGCGATACATTAAAAAGATCATACACCATGACCAAGTGCGGCTTAGTCAGTGTCCTGTATTTTTCTGAGTACAGATCTTTTACCTCCTTGGTTAGGTTTATTCCAAGGTATCTTATTTTCTTTTCTTGCAGTGGTAAATGGGATTGTTTTTTAGGTTGGTGTGTTTTGTGTGTGTCTGTGTGTGTGTGTGTGTGTGTGTGTGTGTGTGTGTGTTTCAGAGAGCTCATTATTGGTGTATAAAAATGCCATCAATTCCTAGATTTTAATTTTGTATCCTGCTACTTTGCTGAATTCATTTAATAAATCTAGTAGTTTGCTGGTGGAGTCAATATCATGTCATCTGTGAATCATGATCATTTTACTTTCTTCTTTCCAGTTGGATGCCTTTTATTTATTCTCCTTGTCTGATTGCTGTGGCTAGGACTTCCAATATTATGTTGAATAAGAGTGGTCAGGAACAGACACCCCTTGTTCCTCATCTTAAGGGGAATGCTTTTGGTTTTATTCCTACTGAGTATGATATTGGCTGTAGGTTTTCATATAACTCAACACCAAGAAGACAAACAATCCAAGTAAAAATGGGTAAAGGGCCTGCATGGCTCAGATGTTGAGCATCTGGCCAGCATGGCTCAGATATTGAGCATCTACCTATAAGCCAGGAGGTCACGGTTCAATTCCCAGTCAGGGCACATGCCCAGATGTGGGCTCAATCCCCAGTAGCAGATGTGCAGGAGGCAGCCAATCAATGATTCTCTCTCATCATTGATGTTTCTATGTCTGTTCCTCTCTCCCTTCCTGTCTGAAATCAATAAAAATATTTTTAATGGGTAAAGGGCCTTAATAGACACTTCTCCAGAGAGGACATACAAATGACCAATAGATATATGAAAAAATGCTCAATGTCACTAATCATGAGAGAGATACAAATTAAAACTACAATGAGTATCACCTCACACCTGTCAGAAAGGCTACTATTAACAAATCAACAAATGACAAATGCTGGCATGGATATGTAGAAAAGGGAACCCTAGTACACTGTTGGTGGGAATACAGACTAGTGCAGCCACCATGTAAAGTAGTATGAAATTTCCTCAAAAAATTAAAAATGATACTGCTGTTTGACCCAGTCATCCAACTTCTAGGAATATATCCTAAGAATCCTAAAACACCAGTCAAAAAGAATATATGCACTCCTATGCTTATAGCAGAATTATTTACAATAGCTAAGATCTGGAAACAGTTCAAGTGCCTATCATGAGATGAGTGGATAAAAAAAGCTGTGGGACATTTACACAGTGGAATACTGTGCAGCTGTCAAAGAAGAAATGCTTACCCTTTGCAGCAGCATGTGTGAACCTGGAGATTATTATGCTAAGTGAAATAAGCCAGTCAGAGAAAGAAAAATATCGCATGATCTCACTTATATGTGGAATCTAATTTGCAACATAAAGTAAGGAACAAAATAGGTCCACAGGCATGGGCACATGGGACAGACTGAGAGATCTCAGAGGGAAGGGTTGGAGGGAAATGGAAGAGATTAATCAAAGAATATGTATACATGGACACAAACAATAGTGTAGAGAAGGCCTGGGGTGAAGCAAGGGCTGGGTGGAGTGGGGAAAGATGGGGAGGAATGGGGGACATCTGTAATACTGTCAACAATATAAATAAATAAATAAATAAATAGGAAGAAATGAATTAATGAGGATTGTGTGCACAGAGACAAAGAATCCACTTGAAGTCTTACTAACATATAAGTTGAAGGAAGCAAGCAAGTTCTGCTTCCAAAAAGACACTTAAGTTCTGTGTTTATTCACGTAGCCAAGCAGAAGGAATGTAGAGAAATGGTGCCTCAGTGAATGAAAAGAAGTCTATGAAACTCAGACAGAGCAAGAAAGCATGAGGAGAACAGAATGCATATTCAGTGGCTGGTACATGAAAGTGCAAGCCTAACAAAGAATCAGGGGGGAGTTTTCTTGAATGGTCTTCACCGGTATGTAATGTATGGGTCAGGAAGTGCTTCTCAGACTTGAGCATGCATTAGAAACAACCAGAGGACTTGGCAAAACTCAGATCGCTAAACTCCTCCCCAGACATTTTGATTCAGTAGGCCTTGGGTGGGACCTGAGACATTGCATTTCTAATAAGTACTCTGATGATACTGGTGCTCCTGGTCTAGGGACCAACTTTGAGAACCTTCGGATTGGCAGATGCACCAAGCAATCTGGTTGGAAGATGCCTTTTGTCTTGAACAGTAGCATGTGTTTTCTTGCTGTAGCCTTCCTCTGGCTGTGGGCTCACTTGTGCTGACGGATGGCTGAGGCTGCCCCATTTCAAGATGTCATACCTGTTTCTGGCTTTGTTTCTTTAGGTGCAACCATATCATGTGATCCTTTTTGCTTTATGTCTCTGCTGATTCAATAAAAAATATAAGAATGATTATTAGATATTTAAAACTTAAAAAAGTAGAAAAATAAGAATCAATATCACCCAAATACTAAAAGGGTTCTAAGAATAAGCATTAATTTTAGCCATGAATTTTTAAGCAACCAAAGGTAAAACTGGGAAAAGGGATGGGTGGCATAATTCTCAATATTAAACATATATAAGTTTTTTTAAGAGAGACCCATATACTTGTGATTTTAAATAATAAGGAGGAAAGTAAAGGGCAATTCAAGAGCATGGTATCACATGAAAAATTTTCCTTAAAGATTGAAAGAAATCTATAAGGGTACGTGTAAAACGTGGTAAGCAGGTTGACTGAGGCTAAGTGAAAGCTAATTTTGAGGATGAGTGAACAAGAGTCCCAACACCAAACTGGTGGCAAATATGTCAGCTCTAGAAGACCTGATGTGTTCATAATTATGCTTATTGCAAAATCAGACCCTGGTTCCTGGAGCTAAGTAGAAACAAAGACTCCTGAATTGTTGATGGGTTGCTAGGAAAACCAGACCAGCTTCCCATGAGCCCCGGCACTGGGCAGCTCTACTCATAAAAGCAATAGCTGATAATAGAACAGGGGGTAGTCACAGGTCTGGAAAAAGTCCAGAAGGGATTCTCTGGGTTCTTGCACAAGGTCACCTGCCATAAAATAAACACCAAAGGACTTATAAAATGCCCAAGAAACACACTTATGCAAAACTAATCCAATCCTCTAACTCTGCCCATGGGTTTTGTGAGGTGTCGCCTGGCTCCAGTTCAAATTCCTGTCATAATGTCAGAGTTTCCAGATTACTGGGACATTTAGCTAAGAGTAGGCAGTACATTTTCTGTGGAGGGACTCTCTTTTGCCAGGAAGGGTGGAGTGGCTGAAATGGAATAACCCCATCAGGTTTTTAAAGTTCCTGTTCCTGAGGTCTCCTTTAGATTCTCATCATATCATCACATGAATCAAAACAATCTGGAAACGTGTGATCACACTAATGTTCCAACGTGCCTTTTGTCCCTAGTACCATCAAGGGACAAACACCTCCCTTCCCCACCCCCCCAAACCAGAAAAATAAAGTCCCCCAAATAAACACCATGTGCTTAGGAATCATCAGGAAAGAGAAAGCAGCTGAGTAATTTCTACTCTTCACACAGTCATGTCACACTTTGTTTATACTCAACTAGTAGGATAAGCATTGAAAGTACAAGTATGTAGATCTAACTTTTTTTTGGCTTGGGCTGATTGTTTACTTTTGCTGTACTGTCAAAATTCATCATGAGCTTCTCTATTATCTTTCCCATAAATATACTAGATTCAGTGGGAAGGAGAACATTCCTCAGGCCTGCTTAATAAGCAAATTATTTTTCAACTGCTTTATCCCCTTCCTCCACACCCTCTTTGAATAAACATTTGGGAAACACAATCCTGTGGCCTAGCAATTTGCCAAGACTCTTTGTCCTCACAAAGGCAAGGGGGAAAAATGGACGAGGTTAATGCAGGATATGAGTTATCCTGGATAATCAGTTGAAATATCCACATCTCTAATTCAAGGCTTCCTTTGATTTATCAATGTCATATTTCACATTAAGGCCCCCAATGTCCATTTTCTTCATTTCCTTTCTAATTATTGCTTCCCAACTCAATAATTTGCTGTTCTATAGTTTCTGAAGTTTTGCATTCAGTTTGTTCAGCATCTTGGAATGTGATGAGAAAAGTGGTCTCTCTGTTACAAAAACCATATGGACTTTTTCTTATTTTCATTTACTCTTCCTATCCTCTCTTGCTTGTCAGTAAGTATATCCAGGTTAGTGGCTAATGATGCAAGAGATAAAAAGTAAAAGTTTTTCTGAGATTATTGGGGGAAGGGTCAGAAGAATGGAGGCTCGGGTATTTGAGGCCTGGACTAAAGCCCAGTTTTACCACTTATTGGGGACAGAAACGTGGGTGAATTCCCTAACTGATAGAATTCATAGTTACTATCTAGTAACTCTGAGAGATTTCAAACTCTCAGAAAATTTGAACTCTGAGGATTAAAAATAAGAATCAGCTTGCTGGATTGTTGAGGTAATCAAATAATGTAAATCATGTCTTGCCCCTCTACTGTTTCCACCCCAGTTTAAGCCACTATGCTCTCACCAGGATTATTGAAACAGCCTCTACTTCCACCCCTCCTTTAACCCAAAACACATTCAGCACAACGCAAATCAGACCAGGATACACTCTGTGTAAACTCTGCAAAGGCTTCGCATCTCTAGTAGAGTAAAAGCCGAGGTCCTCCCTTAGAACAGCCCCCACCATTCCCTTTCTGACAGCAACTCCTACTGCTCTCTTCCTTGCTTATTCCATTCAGCCACACTGGCCTTCCCGTGTCCCTTGAATGCCTCACCTCAAGGCCTTTGCATTGGCTCTTTGCTTTGCCTAGAATGCTCTTTACCATGCCCCAGGCCCTCAATTCACCTGATGTCAACACAGCACAGATAGGCTGTTCCATGTATGTCACCAACTTTCATCATGAGCATTACCACCACATCCTCCTAGTGAAGGTGTAACCTAGACCCACAGGGAAATTGATGTGTCAGGGGAATCTCTAAGCAGTGGAGGATGGGATTGGGTGAACAAATGCCTGACCTCCCATCCTTCAGTGAGACAGTCCTGAGGCGTATTTTCCATGGGTTCTCATGGGCCTGGAAGAAACTGAGCCACACTGCACACAGCAGAAAACAGCTTGTCAGCACACTCTCCACTGGCTTCCTGCACTTCCCTGTCTCACTCTTCCATACTCCTGAGTTCTGCTTTCTAAGATCATTTTTCCAATCTTAAATCTCAAAGTTGAATTCCTTTATGACATTCTAAAATAAAAAACAAAAGTGAATATCTCATGTCCCTTTCAATTTGAAGCTTTGGAGCCTAGAAAAGGGTATTTCGGAATTTCTTGAAGTCAGACAAAAGGCCTCCTGCTCCCTTTTCCAATGTAACTAGTTTTGAGAGTAGACAACCAGCAAATTTGAAGATGAAACATAAAAAGCATGTCCCCTGGGGTAAGAGGTGTGTCTTTCTAGATATATTCATGAAATTACTTCCTGCTCTTGTTAACTTTAGAATCAGGCAACAATATTTTCAAATCAGGAAGTGTTTTCCCTGGCTCACCATTGTCCGCACTTTTTGCTGGAGCCTGGCACATATATACATTCACCTGGAATTTTATGTTCACTGTGCGGACTGTCATGAGCTATAAAACAGCCAATATCTCCCCTTGGTATCTCAGAGAAAGAGAGGATGTTCATCTCAACATTGTTTGGAGTAATTTTTTCTCTCTGAGAAGAAAAATCTCCTTGAACCTCTAATAGAAAATAAAGATAAAGTGGTGTATTCATTTGCTCAGGCTCTCAATAACAAAATACCACAGACTGTAGGGCTTAAACAACAGACATTTATTTTCTCATAGTCTGGAGGCTGGAAGTCCAAGATCAAGGTGTTGGCAGGTTTGGTTTCCTCTGAGTGTCTTCCCTTCGCTTGAAGATGGCTTCCTTCTCTCTATGTCCTCACATGAACACGCATCCCCAATGTTTCTGTGCATCCAAATTTTAGATAGGATTAGGGCCCATTCTAATGACCTCATTTTACCTTAATTACCTCTTTAAAGATGCTATCTCTATACAGGCTGCATTCGGGGGTGGGTCAGGGTTTCAACGTGCAGATTTGGGATAGAGATAATTATTTCACTAGGCATGGCCTTGCCCTGTTTACTCCCTCCCCCCGCCTCCACCACCACACACACACACACATACACTTTATATTAGTCCTAAAATCTCAATCTTTTCTAGAAAGGTATCTAGGATCACAGGTATCCCTGGACAAACCTTTCAATCATGGTGTGGGTTGGCCACCTACTTTGTCTCCTATCCTGACCTGGCCCCCTTTGGTTGGTCAGGTACTGATGAGCTGACATATGAGCATATTCCGACTATCCTTGGAGCTGGCTCCTGTGAGTCCTCTGTGCCCATTACATATTATGCCAAAGCCACTCTGCTGAAGTACTCACATTCCTTGTCCCCTTGTGCCATGCCCTGTCATCCTGGACCTAACATCTCACAGAAGTGGTATTTGATGTCCACCCTGCCATTTCTCTTCTGGACATGTCGTCTCTAAGACCCACTCAGACACTGGCATCATGCCATCTCCAAAACTCCTTTTCTCAAAGGCACAAGCACCCCTTCACCAAAAAACCCTTTTCTTCCCTTCTCTCTCTCCTTCCCATCACCCACAGAACCCCTGTGGTTCTGTAAGCCACCAGCTTTGAAATTTCTCCTCACCCAGCCCTGGCCAGTGTAGTTAAGTTGATTGGAGCATCATCCCGTGCACCAAAAGATGGCGGGTTCCATTCCCAGTCAGGAACATACCCAGGTTGCAGGTTCGATCCCCCGTCCTGGGCTCATGTGGTAGGCAACCAATTGATGTTTCCCTCTCACATGCCATTTCTCTCTCTTTCTCTCTCTCTCTCTTTCTCTCTCTCCATTCCTTTCTCTAAAATCAATAAAGCTCTTTAAAAATGAAAGAAACTTCTCATCTGAAAGAGAATGATCTGAAATGTACAGATCGAATCATATTTTAAGAGTGACTCTTTCAGTAAGCTTACAAATACAGTACTACTGAAAGCTAAAGAAAAATAACTGTATAGCATTTTAAAGTTTAAGAGATTTTTATTTATGTATAAATATTAAATCACTTGATCTTCAAGCAGCCCTGGAATGAGGGTATTTTCTCATCTCCATAGATAAACTGAGAGATGGAAGTTTGTCTGATGTGGCCAAGGTCAACAGTCAGTGAATGGAGGACCTAAGACTATTTCAGAGGAGATGAGATTGGGTGTGTTCAGGGTAGTTTGGCCGTAGACCCTAAGACTATTTCAATACTCTTTCAAAACTGCTGTCATCCTCCGCTTACACTATATTGGAAAATGACTAAATTAATTTTAATGTATGATGCATAAGAAATACCCATGTAAAATTAGACACTATTTAACAAATAAACAAATGCTTTCTACCTTCTTTCCTTCAATTATTAGCTACTACTTACTCTTAGTTACTATTTATTGTTATAAAAACTCAGTTGGTTCTTTTGACCCTCTCTTTGAGGAGCTGCATTGCTTTCTTAGGGCTACAAGAACAAAGTGCCTCAAACTGATTGGCTTAAAACACAGATTTTCTTCTCTCTCAGCTTTAGAAGATAGAATCTGAAATGAAGTGTCAGCAGGTCATGTCCCCTCTGCGGGCTCTAGGGAAGGATTCTTCTTTGCCTCTTTTAGTTTCTAGTCCTTCCAGTCAATTCCTTGGCTATCCTTGTCTTATAGACACATCACTCCAATCTCTGCCTCCATCTTCATGTGGTCTCCACAACCTGTGTTGCTTCTCCCCCAATTATAAGGATGGCAGTCATTGAATTAAGGCCCACCTTAATTCAGTATGACTTCATTCTAACTTGATTATATCTGCAATGACCCCAGTTTAAATAAGGTCACATTCACAGATACCACAGGTTAGGACTTGAACATTTCTCTGTGGGAAGGCAAAATTCAACCCTCAACAGGTATAAGGCTATCATAGTTTTACCTATATCCTAAAGGTGAAGACGTTGTGAAGCTCAGAGCATGTAAGTCAGTGTTTCTCTAAGTTTGGCTCAGTTACCTGCTTCAGATCCACCTGGAGGTTTGTTACGGTACAAACTCCTGGGCCTCACCATGGAGCAGAAGAATCAAAATAAGAAATCTGTATGTCTAATGAGGGCCAAATGAAGCCACAGAAGCACTGTATGTCTAATGAGGGCCAAATGAAGCCATAGAAGCACTGTATGTCTAATGAGGGCCAAATGTGGCTCATAGAAGCACTTGATTTGGGAAACTCCTAGATTGATAGGAGCTACTGGGGATTTTGTAAATGAGTGGTATAAACTGAATGGAAGCCTAGGTAGGCACTCAGACTTCAGAATTTTATCTCCTTAGTGGGCCCCACTTTACCTTTCATTTTCTTATTCAAGATCCTGCTTGATTATTTGCCCCAATCTCTTGTGAATGTTGGTCTTCCTTGCTTGACATACATGTCCTTTCCAGGACTTTGTGCAATGTGTACAGGTTGGCACTGCACAGCCACACCCAGAAGCCCCGTTCTCTCACCAATCCCTTGTTCCACCTCTCCCTGTCTTGCATTGTTCTCTTTCCACATCACCTACTCAGCTGTCTCATCCAGGTGGAGGGAAGCCAGTTCACACTCTGGTTGCTTATAAAATCTCCAGATCCTTACATTTTATACTTTTCCTCCTAATAATTATACTAACTTTCTCTTAAGAAACATTGGACAATTACATTTTAGACCTCTCTTTCCAAGAGATACTAATTTTGTCATGTTCATCCTCTGTTCAAGGAAGATGTATTGCTAGGACTTATAAATAATAATAATAAATGACAAACATCTGTAGTCTTCTTATGTGTCAGCCATCATGCCATATCATAAAGTTTCTCCTTAGACCCTCCTTTGGAGAGATTACCATTTTATGGATAAGCACACTAGGTCTTAAAACCAGAACGAGGATTTGAACCCAGATAATCTGACAGTTCCAACTCCTCATTTTGGACTCCAAGCTGTCCATGGTAAAGCTCCTCCTTTTTATCTGATGCTGACTGCAATCATCATCCATGTTTCTCTATCAACACACCTCCTCACTATATCTTTCCACTTCCAAACACTACTCATTCCCACTTTCTGACTTCCCAAATATATCCAATTTGGGCCTTAGCATGCACTGTTATATGTTGTCTTATTTATGAACAAAGACAAGTTTGTATTCCCAGCACTCATCCTACTAGGAGAGAAGAAGGCACAGAGTAACTGTATCTTGAATGAATGAAGATAGACCATTCTGGGAATGGCATCTCTGCACACAATGGAAACCCTATATCGAGAAGCAAAAGCTCTGCTTTCCATCATTGACTCGATTACTTAGAATTATGGCTGGACATGTACATCCATCTCCTCCGCTTGTACAAGAAGTGTTGGGTTACATAATTTCTGAAATTTCATCTGGGTTTAACACTCTCCAAATCTAAGTCTTACTTCTTCCATAAAAATACTCCTACAACTTTAGCTCATGCTGATATCATCTTTCTTAATCAAGTCCATATTTCACTACCAAAAATCAGAACACACTATGACAGAAATATTTTATCCTACTTCTGGATATGTGAAGCAATAAAATTGTAATTTGAGTGCTAAAATATGCTGCTATGCTTGGGATGTTTTGAGAGGAACAAGGGGACAGAATATTTCAAAATTACACAGTCCTCACAGCATATATTTTGATTTTTATTGAATACCATTTTTTGTACTTGTTTATACATTTGCTACCTTCTCTGTGCAATGTGTATAAATCTTGGCTCCTCCCCAGCTAATTTCTTGAGATGAGAGGCTACCCAGTATGCGTTTAATATCCTAATGTAGCCTCATAGCACAAACCAATACATACCTGTGTTCTTCAAACAAAGCAAAGCTAAACATGCTACAAAGTATATGGATTAAGCATTAAATATTTGCTACAGCTAGTAAGCTAGAACTCCAACAAAAGGGATCATTTCAGTTTGGTCATTTGTAAAGGCATCAACAAAAAGAGAAAGCTAATGGTGCTGTCACATAGATAGGGAGAACCTTGGACTAGGTGTTGAATGCATATGTTGACTCTTAAACTAAATCACCATATTTATGGATAACTCATAACTAGTGGAATTTTCTATCACCATTATCAAATATATTGATATGACTTTTTAATGTATAATTTGTTACTTTATTTATTATTCTTGGTAGCACTATTGAGATACATGGATAATAAAGGATACCCAGCTATTGGCAAGTAAAGAAACTAAGCCAAAAATTTAGGAGAAAATGAGAGGCAGAGAGGGTAATGACATCCCTGGCTAGCACTTTTGTAGAAAGCGCTCTCTCTTCTGGGGTCAGGGCTGGGTCAGGAAATGACAGAGTACAATGAGGAATGGCCACAAGTTTATTTCCAGCTAACCTAGAACCAGTGAACCAGTCATTGCCAACAAAACAGCACTGCTGTATTTTAAGGCATTGTTCTGATGTGTGTTCTTTTTTGGCCAAATGGCCTATGCCCTTCAGCCTTCCACCCATACTTTGAAGTTCACAGCACCAGTCTCCCAGGACCCATCTGTGCTGGCCTCCAAGGAGACACAGACCTGGCTGTGACCACAAATGTGTTGAGCTGTATTCTCAAGCCACCGCACTGCCCTCTACAAGTCCCAATAGGTTTGAGTTGAAGAAGATCTGCATCATGTGCCCTCTTAGTTGCAGGGTCCAGGCCATTAGCAGCACAAAGTGTGTGGCCATTCTGTTGGGGCATTTTGTTCTGATAGATGAGCCCTCACTTAGTAGAGATGCTGAATCCTAAACAAGTCTCAACTCTGCTCCAGTGATGCTGGCCACAGGAAGTAAGAACAAAGGTAGGCTCTATCTGATGTTTGACTCCTCCTAAATATAAACAAAGGGCACCAGTCCTATCAATAAGTAAATTGCCTGCCTTTTGGTTATAGTTGAACTTTTTTGATGCAAGTATTGTATTTGGAAGGTGCTAACTCTACTGCAGCAAGGAGCCAAAAAGAGTTAATTCACCTCCAAAGGGAGCATAGTTCACTCCTTCCTCCCAGAAGGATCAGATCAAGAGGTAATTATAAATGACTGATCATATTATTCATATTTTTATTGGGCTATAATTAAAGAGAGTTTTCATCCTCATTACTCTAGCAATTCCACTTTGGATACATCCTCAGAGAGAGAATTTGGAAGTAATAAACCAGAGTCTTCTCTCTTCTGAAGCTTAGCATCTTTTAAAAGATAAAAGGTTCTGTTACTGAGGGGAAATTTTTAAAATCTAAATCTAAATTTAAATCTAGATTTAAATTTTTTTAATTTAAATCTAAATTAGCATGACCTGCTCCCAGAGTCCAGTGTACTTCCCAGTCATGGCTTGCTGATCCCTAAGGAGCTAAGAGTAAACTGGAGGGACCAGAGGAGAGTTCACCCAGTGCAGGGAGCTCTCCATGACAGCCAGAAACTAAGAACTCTTTGCAGGACTGGAGAGCTACCGTCAAGTAGATATCAAAAAACAGATCTAGACACTAGGGAAGAATGTCTAGGCCAGTGGTCGGCAAACTCATTAGTCAACAGAGCCAACTATGAATAGTACAATGATGGAAATTTCTTTTGAGAGCCAAATTTTTCAAACTTAAACTTCTTCTAACGCCACTTCTTCAGAATAGACTCACCCAGGCCATGGTATTTTGTGAAAGAGCCACACTCAAGGGGCCAAAGAGCCGCATGTGGCTCGCGAGCCGTAGTTTACTGACCATGGGTCTAGGCTCATACTCAAGAACTTCTAAACAATGAGGATCTATAAAAAATGTTGGGTATTCTGTAGCACACAAATCAGGTATACTCCCTGACCTTGTATAGGTCATAGTTTGGGGAAAGAAGGTAATAAATGGATTTTTAAAAAGGTAGATTATGTTTCGCAACTATGGAAAGTGGCACAATTGTGGATACATGGCCTAAGAGTAGAGAATAAGGGGGGGGGGGGGGTGGTGAACATGCTTAGAAAAGGCAGCCAGGTATGTCCTCTAGGAGGTGCCCATTTACCCAGATCTGCAGGCTATGAGGAGGGGGAAAGAGCTTTGCCAGCTCCTGAGCCATATGGAACAGGCTGGCTGAGGAAGAGAGTCCCAGGAGTCGAGGTTAGAGAGATACATTTTCAAAAGGCACCTGGTCAACCACTTGTTGGAAATGGTATAGTGGGAATATGTGTATAGATAATAATAGAGCTAACCTTTATGGACCTTCTTAATTTGGGGATGTTAATTTTGACACTGAAGTGGGCTTACCTCATGGCAGGCCACATTCTGGCCCAGGTGGCAAGAGAACTAGGAAGCCAGCCCCATGCATTTGCTTGGAGGGAAGGGCTTGCAGGCACACAAGCTGCTCCTGTGGCCAAACCTGAGGTTCGTACTCAGCATCTCAGATCCTGTCTATATCAGCAGCTCCTGTTTAATCTCCAGGCTACTCTTCCTCCTCTCTAATCCATTCTCCACACACTGCACTGGAAGTGGTCTTTCTAAAACTAGGTGCAACTAGATCTCTTTCATAAAAACTCCCTGTTACTTACAGAGTAAAGGAAGGGTATTGAGCAAAATTTTTTTAAAATATATTTTTATTGATTTTTGACAGAGAGGAAGGGAGAGGGATAGAGAGTTAGAAACATCAATGAGAGAGAGACATCAATCAGCTGCCTCCTGCACACTCCCTACTGGGTATGTGCCTGCAACTAAGTCTTGAACGGAATCGAACCTGGGACCCTTGAGTCCGCAAGTTGACGCTCTATCCACTGAGCCAAACCGGTTAGGGCAAAATTCTTATTTGTGCTCTGTTGATCTCTCTTTTGGCTTCATCACTTACTGATTTGTACTCTAATCCTAATATATAAAAACCCTGGGTCAAAATGTCCAGTAATGACCGAGGCTCAACCAACCAGAAGTTAGTTCTGCAGTCGGTGCCCCAGCACTGACTGATGAGGGGTCTGTGAATCAGGGCCAGAGAGAGGCCTGAAGAGAGAAGCAGGGACTGATCCATTGCCTCTGTGGCAGCTTTTGATCAGCACTTGCCCCTCTCTCTCCCAGTCTGGCCAGAAGCCACACCTCCATTTCTCTCCAGGCCTCCACCGGGGCTGCTGATCAGCCCCACCTTTCTGATCAGGCCCTGTTGATAAGCCAAGAGATGCTGACTGCCATAGAAACCAACCAATCAGAGCCAAATCTGGGTCAACTGTGAGAAGCCAATGGCTGCCTAGGAGGCGGAGCTTTTGATGCTGATTGGCATAGAAACCAACCAATCAGAACCAAATTGGCCGGAAGAGGAGGGCAGTTAGGGGTGATCAGGCAGGCAGAGGCAGTTGGGGGTGAGATGAGGCCAGCAGGGGAGGGCAGTAGGGGCCTAGATCAGGATGGCAGGGGAGGGAAGTTGGGGGTGATCAGGCAGGCAGGGGAGGGCAGTTGGGGGCAACCAGGCCAGCAGGGGAGGGCAGTTAGGGGCGATCAGGCAGGCAGGCAGAGGCAGTTAGGGGTAATCAGGCAGGCAGGCAGGTGAGCGGTTAGGAGCCAGCAGTCCCAGATTGTGAGGGGGATGTTTGACTGCTGGTTTAGGCCCGATTTCTATGGGATCAGGCCTAAACCAGCAGTCAGACATCCCCCAAGAGGTCCCCAATGGAGACAGTGCAGGTTGGGCTGAGGGACCCCCCCCCATCCATGCATGAATTTTGTGCACCGGGCCACTGGTAACCATATAATTGCTCTAATGTGAGCTTAGTTTTAATGACAATAACAGTTTAATCTTGAACAATTCAGTACACCGTTATCTAAGAGAAAACTTATAAAATGTCAAATTGGGCTAGGAGAACCTACTTTATCCTTGGTCATGGGCAATAAAAGGTAGGCTTCAGTTGATGAGTCATGGAGAAAACTAGGAATCTTATTTAAACAGAATTTTATCTGCTTCATTTATGAGGTACAGAATATCATGCATTTCAAATAAAATAGTGTTTAATCTTGATTTGAGAGAGAAAGGCAGGGAGAACATTGATTTTTTGTTTCACTTATTTATGCATTCATTGGTTGATTCTTGTATGTGCCCTGACTGGGGATTGAACCTACAACCTTGGTGTATTGGGATGATACTCTAACCAACTGAACTACCTAGCCAGGACCAATCTTGATTTTTTTTCAAAGACAGTACCCATTAATTGAATGAGAAAATGAAATAGCTATTATGTTTTAGTAACAGAACAAATAGTTCCCTTAAAATTTGAATATTTCCTAAGCATGCCCCTAAAATGTTGTTTTTTGTTGTTGTTGTTCATAATAGTGATCCACTTCTATTTTATTTTTATTTTAAATCTTATATATATTTGTTTCTTTTATTTTATTATGCCTCTTGTACACTCCTGTACATGTGTGCATATTTAAAATAATCCATTTACATTTATTGTACTAGTGATGTATATTATATCTTCTATTATCTTGTTTTATGCTTTAAGTATTTTATAATTCATGACTGTTACCTTTTGTTTTTCAGTCTCTTACTATGTGGGAAATGTTTTCTAATCTTTTTGCAATCTGGTAATTTTCAAGATATATATTATGATTTTAGTTATAGTGAGAGTTTATTCAAGTGTAAATTTTAAAATGCTCTAGTGTACATTTTTCTCTCAGAAAGGAAGCAGAATTGTGACCCTTTGCACATAATACATAATATAACAAATGAGCATTATTTTGCTGTCCTTCTTTTTTTCCTCCTTCCC
The DNA here is from genome assembly GCA_026230045.1 of Corynorhinus townsendii. Lineage (NCBI taxonomy): Eukaryota > Metazoa > Chordata > Mammalia > Chiroptera > Vespertilionidae > Corynorhinus > Corynorhinus townsendii. Next base: position 139,056,363 of record JAPDVU010000004.1, read on the forward strand.
GATTCCCCAGGAATAGAGCATGTTTTTGATGATGCTTACTATTATCACTTTTAGGTACATTGTTTATATTCTCCACCCACTTCCCCCATTATTTTAACATTTCCAATCAAACTTCTAATCAAATACAACAATTATTTAGATTTAACTCAATATATATTTGGCTTCCATAATATTACTACTTGCCTAGTTTTAGCTGTTTAATTTTAATTTGATTATTGGTCAGTTTCCACCTGTCTTGGAGTATTTTTCAGATGACTATACAGGTACTTGATGAATTCCCTATAAAAAAAAAACTTTATTCATAATTTCGTTTTCCTTCTGCAACTTGACAGGAATGCCACATTTTTTTAAATTTGGCCTTCGAGGGATTTTTCTTTCCTGTTGACTCAATCTTGAATGATCTGAGGGTTCTCAAAGCCTAAAGTCTGCCAATATTTACAAATATAGGGAGTCTCTTGGTCCCATCAATAACCATATGAACACCATCAGGATATTCCTTCCAGAACCCAAAACTGGAAGGCTGTTTCATTGCAGAGTTTCATCTAAATTTGCAGTGTTTAAAAATCAATGATCTAAGATAGCCATTTTGAACTGCTGAAGGGTCAGCTTCTCCAGCTTGATTATCTTCTACTAGGATATACAATTCACTCATAGATAATTTGATACTCTATTTATTTCCTGCTTGGGTGCAGGCTTAGGCTGCCATTTCTAACATGTGCTCTTCTCACTATTTTCCTATCTCCTCTATTTAGGATTGTCAGTGTCCCATACCTGCCTCTGACTATTTCTGACCCAACCCTCTTGCATTATCAAATGATACTCCACAAATGAATTTCAAAAGAAAAGTAACAATCAAATAGTTTGTTTGGATGAAATGAACTTAGCCAAGACAGAATGCAAATGCTTCACCATTTAATTGGTAAAGGCTCCAGAATTCTAGATACATAACTCAGTAAGACAGGATGGAATTTCTCAATGTCTTTCTGCTTGATCCAGCTTGTCTACCTCAAGCACCATCCAAGCTTTGGTTGGTAGAAATTCTTCCTGGCATCTAGCGCATCATTAGTCTATATTCCTAATTTCCATTACTGTGGAAGCTTTTATCTCTCACTCAATTTCCATAATTATGTCAATAAAAATTTTGGAAAGCAAATAAAGTTCCCTTAACTAGCTGCCATCTTACCTGGGAAGTTCATCTTCATAGGGGTTTTAATGGGAACCGAGAGAAGGGATATTAATATGAAAACATGTTAAAAGAAAGTTTGTCACTTTGCCTTTTTTTTTTTTTACAGTGGAGAGAACTTACTTACAAAGTAAAATTAAAAATAACAGGCAAAATTAGGACACTGATGCTATGATTCTGCCTACTGACCATCAAAGTAGACAAGAATCAGTGCTGGAGAAAGCAATCATCTCACACTCTACATTCCTCAACAGAGAAGAATTAACCAAAGCAGCAGGTGCTCTAAGAAAGCAGGGGGATGGTGGAAGGGGGTCTTTGTCTAAGAAGGAGTGCCAAATGCTGTTGTGAGCTGGTAAAGCAGAGCTAAGGACACAGGTGCTGGCCTCCGACTACTTGTTTTCAAGTCTTGGCTCTCCTGGCAGATTAACTGTAGGTAGGTTCTTAGGTGAGGTAACATAATCTCTCAAATCCAACACTTCTGGTTCCTTACTGTAAGATAGTACATATTTCAATGGGTATCTGCGAGAAGGAAAAAAAAAGGCATTATACTAGCCCATGCAAAATATTTAGAATATTACCTGGTCTGTGGTGAGGGCTCATTAATGTTAGCTATTGTTATTATCCTCGCCCACATTTCTTTAACAGAGATCAGATAGACTAGACAGAACTAGCTATTAGACATACTCTTAAGCCACATGTGTAGGTGAGAGATAGGTCTGTTATTTACAGAACTAGTGGGGGTGGAGGTGACCTGGGTTGGGGAGAGGGAAGGTTAAGTGTGGAGGTGTAAGGAGAGCAAGCTAGAAGTCACTGGTCTAAGTACTCTCTGAAAACAGGAATGTGGTCTTTTTTTCCTTGAAATCACTGTATTTTCTGTATCTAGCCTACAGCGTGTATATAACAGACATCTAATAAATACTTGTCAAAGGAACTAAATGCAGTAGGATCAGCACAAGTCTGGACCAATTCAGAGAAGACCAGAGGCAGCATGGAAGTGGATACAAAGCCTAAGTAGACAGTCATAATATTAGTGTCCAAGTTATTAGCTTAGGTTATTTAGTCACCAACTTAAATGGTCCAGATGAGGAACTTTATATATACATCTATAACTTCATTTTCAACTTTTACCAAAGATTCCATTTTCAAAATGAAGAAATTAAGGATTAGAGGAGATAAGCACAGTCAGTCTTCTTTTTTCCATAGTTTTTATTTCTGAGGTTTTATGTACTCATGGTCTAAAAATATTTTTAGAATTTCAACTATCAAGAATTCCCAGCCATCAACATTATCTGCTCCTGAAGTCCAACCATCAGCATTGTCATGGTTCAATAATCCTCCTTCCAACATACAGTCAGGTCACTGTAGCCCTAATGCTACATCACAATGCCCGTCATTCACCTCACTTTATCCCATCACATAGGTGCTGCCCCATCTCACATTATTGAAAGATGAGACAGAGGGCCGGAGACCAGGACACAGGCTCTATTAGAGGAGAAGACCCCTGCTGGTCTACCTTCCAAATGGAGAAAGAGCACATGCGCAGGGGTGAAGGCTCCTTTTAAGGGGAGGAAAGGGAAGGGATGAGGCTTAGGGTACTCGGCACACGCTGATTGGTGGTTTTATATAAGGCCCATAATTAGGGACTTAGGAATCGGGGGCTTAGGGTATTTGGCAGGTGCTGATTGGTGGTTCAATGTACAGTTCATATAAGGTGCCTGGTTAGGTGTTCAGGAATGTTCAGGCTGCAGGTGGAGTTTACATCATTCTCCTTCCATCAGTTGGGGGAAGGGAGGATCTATCAATTATCACAAGGAGAAAGGTGAGTACAGCACAGTAAGATATATTGAGACAGGGAGACCATATTCGCATAGCTTTTATAACAGTTATTTATTATAATTATTCCATTATATTATTAGTTGTTAATCTTATACTGTTTTGTTTATAAATTGGACTTCATCATAGGCAGTGGATGGGAGAGAGAAAAGGATGCTCAGGGAATGGTAGGCCCTAATGCCCTTGCTCAGATCCACACCTTTCACAAGACCTGGGAAGAATGTAGCAACCTAGAAATAATGCTTCATGAAATTGGGATCTGAGGCCAAGAATGTGTATTTGGGATGACAGAGGATGCTAAAAGGCAGGGCAAATAAAGTCTTAGCTCCCAAGATTCAGGCAAACAGGCTCTAGGAGGTTACAACATGAAAGAGCCAGAGGGTCTCACCACCAAGGCGGCTTCAGGAACAAGGCTGGCACAGATAGGGGCCAGGACAAGGCAGTATGGCAGGGAGCCCACCCTAAGGAATTTGAATGTGGACAAGAATCAATACTATGAGAATTATCCAAGTTACATGTCAGCAGTGCAGACTGTCTGGTCCAAACCTAGGCCTCTGAATCTTTGGAATGTCCATACATACTCAGTGGCACCAATTCAACACCAATAAGAATCCCCAATTTGTGATGAAGTGAAGAAAGAAACTTTAGCAGAGAAACCAAGATGGTGGCATAGGTAAACACCTAAACTGCTGCCTTGCAAAACAATTTCAAAACTACAACTAAAAGACAAAATGGACATCATCCAGAACCATAGGAAGGCTGGCTAAGTGGAAATTCTATAACTAGAAGGAAAGAGAAAAGCACACTGAGACTCACAGGAGCTGTGAAAGGCAGTGGTACGGAGGCGCATGCACAGAGAGGGAGGCGCACACGCACACTTGGAGAGAGCTGGCAACTGAGTACACAGCTGGCTTTCTCAATCAGGAGGGCGACTAAAGCTCCTGACTGCTCTGAACTCCAGTTCCGGGCGAGACTCTGGGGACCCAGACCCATACGGGGAGAAACTGGACTGTCTGGCAGCAGGCGAAACTCGAGGGTGGCTTTCTCTCAGAGATGCTTGCAACAATTACCGCAGGACACTGAGATCCAGGGGTCTCATAGGACAGGGCTGAAGGAAAGCCATTGCTGTGTCCTCTGCCCTGAGACTCTGCCCCATCCAAGCTGAGGGTAGAGGATTTTGCATATGAATGGCCTGGTCCTTTGAATTCTAATCTTACCTAACAAACTGCAGCTGAGTCAGTGAGACCCAGAGCACCCAAAAGACAGCCCAAGGCCTCACAGCAGCTTGTATTGCTTCATAGCTGGGCCTCATCTGGACACCTCCAAAACCCAAACAAATAAGAGAAATCTGCAGATCTCTCCGTACCTCCTGCTGGGTGGCCTCGGGCAGAGGCTAAATTAGCACCTCCTTGGAGATCCAAGAGCCAATGTGGGTCAAAGTGGGACCATTCAGATTACAACTCCTCAGATCCATAAGGGACACACTCTTGTCTCATAAGGGTGTCTCCTGCACAGAAGTTCTCCCAGCGTAGACACAGTTGATCTTCACAGCCAATTGACCTGGGAGGTCAATTCCTCCCAGTGATACCAACAACAATCAAGGCTTAACTACAATAAGACTGTGCACACAGCCCACAAAGGGGTGCACCAAGAGTGTCCAACTCAGGTAACTGGGAAGGCTGAGTCACTGGGCCCAATAGGACACCAGTGGCCCTATAGCACACAAAGCCACTCTATCAACTCAGGGAAACAGCCAAAATGCGGAGACAAAGAAACAGGTCACAAATGAAAGAAATGGAGGAAAGCAAACAACTGGATATAGAGTTCAAAACCACGGTTATAAGGTTTTTCAAGAATTTTCTAGAAAAGGCCAATAAATTTAGTGAGACCCTCGAGGATATGAAAAAGGACCAACTAGAAATTAAGCATACACTGACTGAAATAAAAAATAATATACAGAGATCCAACAGCAGACTAGAGGATCACAAGAATCAAGTCAAAGAATTGAAATACAAAGAAGCAAAAAATACCCAACCGGAAAAGCAAAAAGAAAAAAGAATCCAAAAATATGAAGATAGTGTAAGGAGCCTCTGGGACAACTTCAAGCGTACCAACATCAGAATTATGGGGGTGCCAGAAGAAGAGAGAGAGCAAGATACTGAAACCCTATTTGAAGAAATAATGACTGAAAACTTCCCCCACCTGGTGAAAGAAAGAGACTTACAAGTCCAGGAAGCATAGAGAACCCCAAACAAAAGGAATCCAAAGAGGACCACACCAAGGCACATCATAATTAAAATACCAAGAGCAAAAGACAAAGAGAGAATATTAAAAGCAGCAAGAGAAAAACAGTTACCTACAAGGGAGCACCCATATGACTGTCAGCTGATTTCTCAACAGAAACTATGCAGGCCAGATGGGAGTGGCAAGAAATATTCAAAGTGATGAATAGTAAGAACCTACAACCAAGATTACTCTACGCAACAAAGCTATCATTCAGAATTGAAGGGCAGATAAAGAGCTTCACAGATAAGAAAAAGCTAAAGGAGTTCATCACCGCCAAACCAGTATTGTATGAAATGCTGAAAGGTATTCTTTAAGAAGAGGAAGAAGAAGAAAAAGGTAAAGATAAAAATTATGAATAACAAATACATATCTATCAACAAGTGAATCTAAAAACCAAGTGAATAAAAAATCTGATGAACAGAATAAACTGGTGAATATAATAGAAACAGGGGCATAGAAAGGGAGTGCACTGACAATTCTCAAGGGGAAATGGGTGTGGGGGGTGCGGGAAGAGACTGGAGAAAAATCGTACACCTATGGATGAGGACAGTGTGGAGCGGGTAAGGGCAGAGAGTGGGGTGGGAACTGGGCGGAGGGGAGGTATGGGGGGAAAAAAGAGGAACAATTGTAATAATCTGAACAATAAAGATTTATTTTTTTAAAAAAAAAGGAAGAAAGAAACTTTACCCAGTGCAAAAAGCTTAATTGTGATGCAGCATGATGGTCAGAACGCCACCGCTATGGAACAGCTCAATAGTTTTATAGCTTAATTATGAAACAGCATGGCTGAGGCAGCTCCGGGGCAAGACCCTCTCTGATTAGACAGCTCTGCTTTGCTCCTTTCTGCTCCACTCTGCTCCAGGGAGATGTCTTAGGTCTTTCAGCTCATGTGGGGAAACCACAGTCTTCGGTGGAAAGGGAAAGTGCCCTTCTCTAGCCAGATGGGAGCTGACATATAGAGAGAAGTTTCTGTCCCTGGCCCCTGACTGATCTGTCCTCATGCACATGAGGACTCTAGACCCTCACAGTTTGATTGAACCAAAAAGCAGTGACCTAATTGGTCAGAATGGAGCTGCTCTGATAGGTCAGTAAAGAAGCTAATGGGACTTTAGCTCCAATTGGATGGGGAAAGTTTCAGTCCTATTGGTTGAAATTGGATTCTAGAAACTCCTTTATAAAAGTGGGATCAGAAGGCAGAAACACAGTGTGGGAAGCAGGCAGTTCTGTGCAGGCAGCTCCCTGGAAGGCTGCTTGAACGAGAGACCTCTGTGTAGAAACAGCTGCTAGGATCTGTTCCTGGTACCTATCTTCTTTCTCAGGGTTCACAGGAGGTTTAAAGGGGGAAAGAAGGAAAGACTGAACAAAACCTACCTCAGCAGAGGTTTTCTTTATTTTCCCAGCCTTTTACTCATACCACTGCCTCTCAGCCTGTCTCTAGGGCCTAGAGTACATGGGGCAAAATGACTTCAAAACTAAGAAGATATTTAGTTTACTATAAGGCTCATTATCCCTTGGGCTAATCCCAGAACCCCACCTGCTGTGCTCAGGGCCCTGAATCTTCAGTCCATCCCCACGTAGCCAAGACCTCCAGCTCCCCATGGTCACAAGGTGAGGGCTCATAGCTCAAACTAGGACCAGCGCCAAACTCCCATCTCCTGCCTCAGCCTGGTCTTTCCCAACTCTCCAGGGCTAAGGCTGCTTGAAGCCCACCTGCAGGCTACATTTGTACAGTGAAGAAAACAATTATAGGTGCAGCACAACTTCAACTCTCTGCAGTTCTGACTGGTTCACAAAAATTAACCCACCTTCTGGTGTAGGCCACAATTAAAGTTCTCCTGTGTATGCCAAGTCACAGACCACCTCTCTCCACCCCACAGCAGCACGTCAATGCCTGAGATGGGCATCTGCCCTGCCCTCGTGTGATCTGCCCAGTTGTCTGTTTGCTCAAGGACAGACAACTGTTAGTTAAGACCCTGAGGAGCTGTTTCTGTTATTCCAGGAGCAGGTTCTTGCTCCATGTGCTTCAAGCCCCCAGCTAGAGGCAGAATAGCACCAAGCAGGAGCAGCATCCTTTTTTGTAAAGGGCCAGATTAAACACTTTGGGCTTTTACCATCTCTTGAATCACAAGGGCTCAACTCTGTGGCTGCAGTGTGAAGGCAGCTGTAGACCCAAGGTAAGCAAGTGAGTTTATCTGTGTTTCAATAAACACTCAATACAAAACAGGCGATAATCTGGACTTGGCCTAGGCCTGTAGTTTGCAAACCCTGGGTATAAAGATTAAGAGGAAAGGCTCCAATGATAGGTGGTTGGGTTTATATTTGAGCGCCAACAGGTTTCTATCTGTGCAGTTCTAGGCAACTCATTTGACTTCTCTAAGATATGTTACTAACATGGACATCATGCCCTTCTTAAAAGGCGTCACTGAGATTCGTGTACATATAGTGCTTTAAGAGGATTTCCAAGCACATAGTAAACAATCAAATGCTGGTCATTCTAATATGACGCCTTCAGACTGTGATGGTTCTGCCAGCGCTTTCAGCAAATAGTGGCTGCTTTCCCCTGCCCAGTCCACACCTGAACTGGCTTAACTGTGAACAAAGGGATACAGACAGTTTAAATGGTTGTTTCCCACAGAACTTCTTAGAGCTTTAATAAGCTAACATGTATTGCTCAAGAGAGAAATCTAAACACTGCAGCATTTCCAAATTTATTTTAATACAGAACCATTTCCAAGGGCCATCACACACAACCAGGATTCTGAGGACGCGTTTGTTTTTTTTTTGGAAATGCACTGTTGAGAAAGGGCTGTGTATGGTGCTCTCTGAGTTGACTGATGGCAAAGGTTAATAGAGTACGCACGCACGGTAGAGGAATCTTTGAAACCCTTCCTGTTTGTTAGAGTGTCTTCATTTCTCATGACAACTTGCGTGGCACAGTTGTACTGTGGGCGCTGCCTGCCTGCGTCTTGGTGGTGGGTTTTCCAAGCATAAGGGCTTGCCCCTCTTTGGGCCAGATCAGCCAAATCTATAAAGAATTCTCTTATTTCCTGATATCCAATGCCCCTTCCTTCCTGAAGACACCCCGGTCACCCCAGTCAACCTGTACCCTTCCTTACGTTCTCCTGTTTGACTCTTAAAGGAAGTTTAACGTGGCCCACATTCATGTCAAATGGACTGGCCTGCAGTTTCCTATTTGTTCCCATGGGCTCCTTTATAAAGCCATGGCTTTGTTGGTCTTAGTCAGCCCATCTCCACAGGAACCTTTTCTGAACTCAGTGACCTTGTTTCATCATCCCAGGTCTCCTCCTGTTTCCCTCAGCCTGCTCTCTTGGCACCTAGAGCCTGGTGGCACTGACCTGAGAGGCAATCTGGGAATATGCCAGAGCATCTAGCAACTTGGGCATTACTGCTTGCTTTCATCAACCCCAACTGTGTGCCCAGCCTCGGCTTTGTTGTCCAGGCAGAGTCTCTCACTTTGTCTGGGGGAGCAGAGCCAAGACCCTTATCCAAGAGGCCACTCCACTCCTGCTGCTTGACTGATCTTGTTCATTGACAAGGTATGTTTTTATTTATTTTTTTCTTCTTTATTGTCTTTTCTGCAAATCGGTGGTAAAGAGTTTACAATTAAACAATGCCTGGGAAGTACCCAGAAGTCCCCTGAAGAAAGGTGCCTCTGAGATGTGACATGTTATTTCTGCAAAGAAGTACATAAGCATTGTTGCTTCATCGTATTCCCCTGAGTGGGCCCAGGTCCTGTGTTGTGGGCACTTGCTCAGGAGACTGCACCAGGCAGCCAGATGGCCCCACAGGATTTCACAACATGTCCTCCAAGCACTCATTCAAGTAGAGCTGCTCTGAGGCTAATGTGCAACTGAGGGCTAGGCCAGGTTTATAAACTGTGGAAATCAATTTTAATAGAAGAATCTACAAATCCACGAGGCGAATTTAGCCAGTTACTCCCTGTAGTCTCAGTACCATGTGGAGGGCCTTTCCCAAGCTGGGAGGGCATAAGGAGTGCTCATCTACTCAGGGCCTCTAACGCATCTTTCTTCACGTTTTCATGGGAAGACTGCTTCAGCCTCCTAGTCTTTAAAATGGAGTTTATGGTTTCTGGACTGCTCCTCCCAGGCGTCACGTTCTTCGGGGGACATTTATGGCCATTCCACAGGCCAGGAGAAAGCCTGCTGCAGGGATGTGTCTGGGATCTGAGTAGATCCACCCTATTCTTATGTATGTATGTATTTATTCAGAAGAGAAAAGCTTTCTTGTGTCTGAAAATGAGCAGGTTGAAATATTACTAAGACTTTTTTTTTTTTACTTGTAATGTCCTTGGATCCCTATTCCAAGCACATGCATTCAGAGGCTAACCCCAATGCCTGGCTTTCCACCCCCAGGTTTTCTCACATTTACCCAACTGTCAGTACAAATTATTGGGATGTATTTATGAGAATGAGATACAGGTATGTTGGGTTTTTAACCTAATTATTCTATGGAAATAGAATCCCATCTTGTACGGTTTGGGTTGCCAGGAGTATTTGTTGAAATGTTTCCCCCTATCTGTGTTTTTCCTCAGTCCTTCTACCTTCTCGGGCCAACCTGTACCAGACCAGCAAGGATTCTGACACCTCACTCAGCCTCAAGCCCGAAATCATTGCCACACAGAGCTTCGGGGCCTGTTCTTAAAGCATATCCGCAATGTCACTGTGAGTTTGCTTTTAAAGGGGTTCCCTCCACATGCAGCCCGTGGGCACCTCCCTTTCTGTGCTTTCCTGCTTTGGCGGTGGTGTGGGAGGGCAAGCCCACAAACTCAGTGCTCACACTCCTTGCAGCAGCTTCTGAGGGAACCCAGGAGGCTCAATCTGGAGCTGGAATTCGTATCCTCTCCTACGTGTTGCTGAACCTCCCCCTCTCTCAGTGCCTCACAGGCTGCCCCTTCTAAGTATGAAAGGGTTCGGATCTGCAGGCTCTTTTATCCTCCCGGGAACCTACTCCCTCTGCCAGCCTGGCCTGTCTGGACAGGGCTGAATTTCTGGAAGGACTACATGGCAGCCCCTGTCCTTGTAACCTCCTGCCCTCCACCAGCACCCATGAGGCTGCAGGACCTTGGTGCTGTTGACACCCCGCCCCCCCCCCCCCCCATGCTCTTGAAAAGCACAGGAAAGGGACTGAGCAAAGAGCGTTCACAGCAGCCCTTCCCACCTGCTCTGAGCAAGGCTTTGTCACCTTGGACCTTGATGTTTCATCTCCCACCTAGGAAGTCTCTGGCCATGAATCCCGTAGCACCCAACGTTTTTCTCTGAGGCCCCAGGGAATATGCTGTGTGTGTGTGTGTGTGTGTGTGTGTGTGTGTGTGTGTGTGAGTGAAGGGGAAGGGTGGGGGAGAGGGCTGTGGATCTCTACAATTTCCTTGCCACACCCAACTACTGAGAGCAAAGGCAGGCATGGTCCATGGCTCCACCAGCTCTGCAGAAGTCTCTCTGGACAGTTAGGAGGGAGGGGAGATGGACCCATGACTGGTGCTCTTGGGAGAGAGACAGCTTTCTGAGAAGTTGTGTCCTTCTGTCCTTCTTTCCCACTAAAACAGTGACGCCCCCTCCCACTCACCCACCTCAGATACAGTCCCTCCCCTGACCTCTGCTGGGCCACATTTGATCGGGCCTTGGAGAATGACATCCTTTTCCAAGGCGTGGCTCAAACCTCATTTGGGCTGGGTCCGCACGCAATTCATGGGCTCCTCCCTGGCTGAGGTCTGTGCAAGGAGGCTATTAGTTTAGATCTTTCAATGCCACAGTCTGGCCCCACATTTCATTGCCCTGTCTTTGCCTTCCTCTCTTTCCCCAGCCCCGGGTCTCCCACACATAGATTTCTTATCAAAGCTCAGAGGCTAAGAGCACAACTTTCTTCTCTGTTTCCTTTCATACGGCCCACGGCTGTGGAGAGGCTGAGCAGCATCTGGCTTCGCTGGTCTGTAGAGATCTGGAATCCAAACAGTCTTTAAAGAGTTATGACTCCAGGAACTGTGGATGGCAATGTTTTCTATTATTAACAGTTCCAACTTTCCCATCTGGCTGTTTTCAGAATGAAAGCTGGAGATTACTGTCAGCATTAATTACAATCAGGTGTACTTTTCTTCCACTCCATTTTGCCCCATTGGTTTCTCACACAGCAAGAAATCCTTAAAATGCATGTCTTTTGAAATGTGGCACATAAATCCTTGCTGCTGGTGAGAGCTGCTGTCAGCCAGTGGGGCTCTCTCTCTGGATCTGGTGAACCTGGAGAAGTTCGCCGAGCTTCCTCAGGTCTAGAGCTTCGCCTGAGCCCCTTGAATCTTCGGGACAGGAAATGTCAAAAGAATCACCTTCCTTGCAAGAGTTCTGGCACTTCCTGCTTCTAGTCTAGCCAGAACTACCTTGAGAACAGTTTGTGGAATGTCTGTCTTCAGGGCCCAGCTGTACCAGGGCAGACAACGCTGCCAAAGAAGAAAACCAGGTTCCCTCTGGTTCCCAACTGAATCTCTTTCCTCACGTCTCACCTTTCACATCTTCTCCCTCAACACTTTGCCCTATTTCTAGACAATGTTGTGTGTGTTTGTTTTTTACCATGTTTTTATTGACTTGAGAGAGAGGGGGAGAAAGAGAGAAATATCGATGTGAGAGAAACTTTGGTGTGAGAGAGACATTGATCAGCTGTCTCCCGCATGCCCACCTCTGGGGATTGAGCCTGCAACCCAGGCATATGCCCTGACCAGGAATCGAACCAGGGACCTCCTGGTGCACAACCAAATGAGCCACACTGGCCAGGCTCCAGACAGTGTTTGGAAAATATTTTCTTCCTCTCTATCTTTGCTTCTGTATGCACATTTGCATATATCCTGCTTTTCTTATATTTTCTGGAAGATTCTTTTAATTACTCACCTCAGGTTTGTTTTTCTCTACAGGCATTTGAATTTAATCCAGATAAGCCATCCGAGTGGTTCAGTTATTCTTTTTAATAGCTCTGCTATTTAAGCCATGGCTTCACTGTTACTAATTGGGTGACCTTGGATAAGCTGCTTAAACCTACTGAACTGCTGTTTCCTTATCTACAGAATGGATGTACTATGTCTTCACAGGGTCCCTAAGTGATTAGGGAAGATGACAACTCAGCACTGGCAAGTGTCAGGTGTTACTGCTCACCTGGTGTCTGCTCCATGCGGTGGTGGAAAAGGAAAAAGAGCCCAGGTCTTGAACATTCATACGAGGAAGGTGGAAGAAAGGGTCGTTGTTAAAAGATTGCAAGTATGTAAACAGCGTAAAAGCAACACTGTTTTTAATACTACCCATTTTTTCATCATGGAGCCCAATCTTTATGGGTTCCTTTTATCACATGTGGTTTATCCCATTTTCTGATGGAATAAACCACCTCACCTGGTTGTCCTGTTGTTTTATCACTGAACAAGTGCAATATAAAGTTCCAATGTTTGAAAAAGAAATCCATTAACTTAGAACCTTTGTCCCTTCCCAACTTCCTTTGACATACCATCCACCAAAGAATAGTCTTGGGGGAAAAGGAAGGGAGAGTGTTGGCAACTTTGAAAAGGCTGGGAGGAGTATGACTTACTTCCTCAATAAAAACTGAATAGAAGAATTTACCACAACTGTATTGGTTGTGCTGCTAATTCAGTCCTTGCCTTAACTTGCCCTAGTTTGCTGCTCCCAAATCACTCGCCTCCTCCAGCTCCAGTCATGCCAGGTCTGCCTCATTCCATTCATCCCTGGCTTCCTTACCTCAGCTGCCAGGAGACCTTCCACAATGAGTATTAACCACAACTCCCTCTGAGATCCCTCAGCCATCTTTCAGATGAATTCTCAGGCTGCATTTTATAATCTCGGTAGAATAAATGAAGTTTTTGACAGTTAATTTATTTCCTTGATGTATTTCAGATGTCTCTTCAGACAAAGCGCTGAGTTAGCCCCGTTGGTTGTCTTGAATTGGATATTAGGTGAGAACACTTCCTCCACACCACTACTGAGATGTGTGTTAAGTGTATTTGCACATAGTCATAGAGCTCAACGACCCTCTGAGCTCTTAATTTTCTACTTCATTAAACTCTATGGGGGTGCCGAGATTCATAAATGAGACAGTTATGAATGTGGTTACAACCGCATAGGTCTGCTGAAAATCAGTCTCGTCCCCTTCCTTGTGAATGTACAGAAATCATCCATCATGAACAAATTAAGGGAAATATTTTATGTAGACAAATGGTTTAATCAAGCACTCCCTTTTCCAGATTTTAAATGTTTTCATACAAGCAAGTCCTGTTTCTTCCCCTATACTAGTAATCTAAACTTCTGACTGGAATATCTTCACCTCAGTCCCTTTCCAGGACAGACCTTAGGAGATAGTAGAGTACATCGCAGATGCTCCAAGGCCAGCAGAACTCAAAGGAAAGATTGTATGTAGGCTGAATGGACACAAATTTAGGAGTGTGACTGTTATCATTTACTATTTCCCAAACCATAGCTCATGCACAGAGAAAGTCACGGTCATCATTAGGAGACTGTGTTATTAGTAAACCTCCAAAACAACTATGTGTGATGGCCACTTCAGGGTGGTACCTCTGCACCAATGATTAGGGTATAACTTTTAGAGTCAGACAAATTCATATTTCAATTCTGGCCCTGTTACTGACTAACTCTGGGACATCAGAATGTTGCCTAATCTCTTGAGGCCTCAATTTTTTTATATGTACAGTGGACTAATAGCTACTTCAAAGATTCAGTAAGGTAGTGGGTATAAAACTTCCAGGACAGTTTTGATGCCCAGCACAGAGAGCATACTTAATAAATGATAGCTTTATTATTATAGTCTCAAACTAAACAACAGACATGATCCCCACTTTGGGATCCATTGACTTTTCTCTTGCCAGAAATTAGCTCTATCTATTCTATTCTCTGGACTATATTATTATACTAGTTTTCTATGCTTTGTAACCAATGATCAAAAATTGAGTAACTTTATTTATTCTATCACAGTTTATATCAATCAGGAGTCTGGGCACAACTTAACTAGGTCTTCTGTTTAGCCCTTCTGCAATTGAGGTGTTGGCTGGGCTGTGTTCTCATCTGCAGGCTCATTTGGAAACTACGACGCGTCCAAGCTCACTCAGGTGTTGACAGGTGTCAATTACCTGCAGCTGTAAGACTGAAGGCTCTGACTTCTCACTGTATGTGAGCAACTAGAGGTCATATTCAGCTCCTAGAGCTCATTATCAGTTCCTTGCCATGTGGCCCTCTCCATAGGCCTTCTCACAACATATCAACTTGCTTCTTCAAAGACAGCAACAGAGAAAAAGAGTGAATCTATTAGTAATACAGAGTCTTATACAAAAATCTCAGAAGAAACATCCCATCATTTGCCACATTCCTTTTTAAAAAATACGCTTTTATTGATTTTAGAAAGAGAGAGGAAGGGAGAGGAAGAGGAAAGAATGGGAGAGAGAGAAACATCAATGTTTGAAATCAACATTAATCGGTTGCCTCCCACACGAAACCTGGGTATGTGACCTGAACAGGAATCGAACCTGTGACCCTTTGGTGCATGGGACAACACTCAACCAACTGAGCCACACCACACAGGGCTTTGCCATATACTTTTGGTTAGAAGCAAGATACAGGTTCCACCCACAGCCAATGAAAGGGTATTATATAAGAGGACACCAGGAGGTGGAGATAATGCAAGTGGCCCTGCAGTCCATCCACCACAACTAGAAAAGGCCTCAACAGTAAGAGGTACAGATAGAGCCTAAATTCACATCTCAAAGTGTGATCCCACAACTAGCATCACCAGCATCACTGGCCCCACTCCAGCCCGACTGCATTAGTATTCTACTGCTGCTGTAACAAAGTATCACAAACTTATTGGATTATAAGAACCACAGATTTATTATCTTATAGTTCTTGAGGTCAAAAAGTCTGAAATGGGTCCCACTGGGCTAAAATCATTGTGTCAGCAGGCTAGCATTCCTCTTGGAAGCTCCAGGAGAGAATTTGTTTTCTTGCTCTTTTGCACTTTGAGAGACCGCCCACAATCTTTGGCTCCCAGCCACGTCACTCCATCTTCAGAGACAGCAACAATGGGTTCAATTCTTCTCACGTTACATCACTCTGTCCTGTCCTGCTTCCCTCTTCTACATTTAAATGTCTTTGTGATAACATTGAGCTACCTGGACAATCCAGATTAATTTCTTTATTTTAAGCTCAGCTTATTAGCAACCTTAAATCTATCTGTAAACTTAACTCCTTTTTGCCATATAAGTAACTTAACCATAGGTTATAGGTGCTAGGATGTGGACATCATTAGGGGGCATTATTCTGCTTACTGCACATGCTAAGTCAGACATGGGTTCAGCTACCTATGATTTAACAAGCCCTCCATGTAATTCTAATGTAAATTCAAATTTGAGAGCCACTGGTCTGCGTCAACCAGATATGAAACAATCCTATATAATAAGAGAAGAATATGTTAATTATCCGTTACACCCTGAGGCATAACGACCGACCATGTAATGACCGATCACGGATCTGCAGGAGAGTGGGGCAGCGAACTACAAGTTACAAGCGGGCGGCAGAGAGCTACAGGAGGGGTAGGGCAGCAAGCTGTGATGGGGAGAGGGGGAGAGGGTGGGGGGGCTATAGGAGGGCGGGGCATTGGGCAGAGAGCTACAGGAGGATGGCAGTGACCTACTGGCACACAGATTCATGCACAGGGCTACTAGTTAACCTATAAGACACAGGTGTCAACACCTGATCAGTAGCAAGAGTTAGGACAAAGGGGATTATTATGGGGGCTAAACTGCGGTAAACAAGATATTAAATAATTTGTCAGGTATAACAAGCAGGTAAATTTCTGAAATCTACACTTTATCCACCAAAAATTTAAATCCTACCATGCCATTAAAGAGAATGTGAACTAGGAATTACTGCAGGTAGAACACCACATAATCCTCTGTAATTAAGTAATAAAAGTCCACAGGTAGGTAATGAGGAAATGGTTCCAACGATTTGCATCCAAGCAGTGTTGGATTCAAAATGGGGTTCATAAGTCAGAGAAATGCACTGGATAGAAATGTTCACTTTAATGGTACCTGGCCATGTTGTTACCAAACAGGTTTTGTCAATGTGACTTGAAGCACGTTACATTGGATGCTATGTGCATTTTGTTATATACTGTAAGGGCTAAATAGCCAGGAAAAGAATAAATACACTTTTTTTCTTTCTAAGATTATCACTTTCTGACTCATTGGTCATCTATTTGATTGGGGGGATGAGGGAAGAACGGGGAAAAATAGAGAATAGGATTTGTTACAGAATTCATTCAAAATTTGAGCTCTGTCCCTGAAAATATAGAGATTACTCAAGATGTTTTCTCATTTTTCTCACACGTAGGGTCACTCATGGAGGACTCTGGTCATAAATTTCTCTTTATGGGGAAAGAATTACCTATTTTCCATGAAATCCTGGAAAGAAAGAGAGCCAACCAAAGCCAGTTGTTCTCAAACATTAGTTGTATCAGAGCACATGGAGAGCTTGTTAAACTACAGACCCCTAGGTTCTAGCCCAGAGATTCTGGCTCAGGAGAGGAAAACCTGCCACTTCTCCTCCCTGGAGTATTTAAGAAATAAGAAAATGGTTAGGCAGAGACACATGTACCAGTCTTCCTCTTTCCCAAGTTCAACCCAGAAAGAGACAATAAATTAAATAAGTTGGAATAATTCAGAAAGCATAGGGAGGAGTTATGTCCCCAAACTCCCCCTTCATGATTTTTAAAAAATATTTTATTGATTTTTTACAGAGAGGAAGGGAGAGGGATAGAAAGTTAGAAACATCGATGAGAGAGAAACATTGATCAGCTGCCTCCTGCACACCCCCACTGGGGAAGAGCCCGCATGCCCTTGACCTGAATCAAACCTGGGACCCTTCAGTCCACAGGCTGACGCTCTATCCACTGAGCCAAACCGGTTAGGGCCCCTTCATGATTTTTGAAGGTCAGTGCCAGAGACTTGTGCCAACATAGTGCATTCTAGCCCAAATCAGAAAGCAGAACAGCAGGGTAAGACAGACAGAGCCTTAGTTGGCACCTTCGAGCTCCCCATGGCCATCAGTGAGCTGTGTGGGACCACTCCATGGTGGACTGCTGGATGTGGGCCTGGATGGGGATGTGACAGAGATGCGGTGTTCCACAACCACCAAAAGCAGAGAAGAGACCATGTCAGCCTGTGGGAAATGAATGATAACCCCCACAGAGCATCAGCTAAGCAGAAACAACAGAGCACAGTTCATCAGTCAGACTTCAGCCTTGGGTGCCAATAGGGAAAGGGCAACCCGGATACAAAGACTATTGAGCAGCTAATAGAGGGGGCCTCTAAAGACCTTCAACCACACAGTCACATAGCCATCCCACTCCCCAACACCTGACAGCCCTCAGAGATCAGCCAGAGGAGAAACGAGACAGAACACTAAGATTAAAGAGTCAAGGCTGAGCATTGCCAAAAGAACAAACCGCCCTGGCCGGTGATGCTAAATGGTTAGAACATTGGCCCATGCACTGAAGGGCCACAGGTTTGATTCCCAATCAAGGGCACATACTTGGGTTGCAGTTTCACTCCCTGCCCCAGTGGGGGTGCTTGTAGGAGGCAACCAATCACTGTGTCTCTCGCATATCCATGTTTCTCCTCTCCACTTTCTCTGAAAAGCAATGGGGAAAATATTCTCATGTGAGGATTAACAAAGAAGCAAAAAAGAACAACTCAAGTTATTAACTTGCACTAAGTTTAAAATAGGTAGGTCTAAGAGCTGATTTATATGTAGTAATCAAGACTTTATTGTGTATGCAAAGAGTGGTAAAATGGATGGTCCACTTGTGTCAATGCCCATGGAGCAGTGTCTGCCTTGGCTGCTGTTTTGAGGTTTCAAACGTGTCCAGAGGGCTTGGTCATTTAGCATGACCTCCTGGGTGGGAGGTTCAGGTGGATGGCTCCTCTAGTATGGGATTGCCATCACTGGGATATGCTACATTCTGATTTTAGTGATTCAATGTAAACACAAGTTCACAAAGATAGGCAAAGAATCATCTTTCATCTGGCCCTAGAAATATGTTTTAACAACAAAAATACAGTGAAATATCTGACTCTAAGTTGAGTGCTTAGCAATTAGGCCAAGTATCTATCATCATTTTGAGACTGAGGATAAAGTAGTGCACCCCTTTCTTCCTCTGCTTCAATGAACAGGGGCAGTAGAGAAAGAGAGTGAGTGAATTTTCAACAAATGTGTAGAGCATTTAAAGTTTCAGCAAAGCTGCAGGGAGAAATATATTTGAACTAGAGGCTGGGTGCATGAATTCGTGCATGGGTGGGGTACCTCGGCCTGGTGGGCGAGTGTTTGGGGCCATCTTGCCCAGTCCCAATCGGGGCCAATCAGGGTCGGCCAGCCAGGGGGAGGGACCGCAGGAGGTTGGCCGGCTGCAGGAGGTTGGCTATGAGAGCACACCCCCCACCAGCTCCTGCATTGAGCGTCTGCCCGCTGGTGGTCAGTTCACATCATAGTGACTGGTCATAACAGTCGCTTAGGCTTTTACATATATAGACTAGAGGCCTGGCGCACAAAATTCGTACGTGGGTACAGTCCCTAAGCCTGGTCTGTGATCAGGGCCATCTTCCCCAGCTGCCTGCAGCTGGCCCTGCCCCCTGCCACTACCCACCCCCAGATCCCTGGTTGCCATCGGGTGATTGGTGCCTGACGGCTGGGGGAAGAGATCAAGAATTCAGCTATTCCCACCCACTTGTCAGCCCCGCCCCCACCATGGGTGGCCATCAGGCAATCGGAGCCTGCCATCCGGAGAAAGGGACCAAGAGGTGGTCAGTGCACCTCATAGTGACTGGTCCAGCAGTCATTCTAGTCATGCTGCCGTTAGGGTCAATTTGCATATTACCCTTTTATTATATAGGATAGAGGTCTGGTGCACAGGTGGGGGCTGGCTGGCCTGCCATGAAGGGGGCCCTGGATTGGGGTGGGGGATCCCCGCTGCGGGGCAGGGCCAGCCTGGATGAGGGGCCTTGGGCAGTTTGCAGGCCATCCACACCCCCATTGAGGTGGGGGTCCCCACTAAAGGCAGGACTGGCCTGGGTGATGGGGCTGCAGGTGGTTTGCAGGCCGGCCGCGACCCCGGTTTGTCAGGAAGGACGTCTGGAATGACGTCTGGAAGACGTCCAGTCTATCTGGTCTAATTAGCATATTGCCCTTTTATTAGCATAGATAGTTCTTTTTAAGGCCACTTATTTTATATATTGAATCGTCCCAATTACAAACTAAACCTGTAATGGAAGATCCAAAGACCTTCCACCACACAGCCCATAGCCAATCCAGTCCCCAGCACCCTATGCACTAATGAGGCCTACTGTAGATAAATTGGGTTTTTCCTGCTGGTCATGCCTAGTGTGAACACTGCACAATACTGTATTCCTTCCATGGGTAACAATCAAGTGAAAATGCATGCCTTATGGCGTATTTCTTTACTTGTTGGTATTTTTCCCCAAAGCATTCCCCAAGTTTCTGATCTTAAAAATATCTGCCTGAAATATGGTTTTATGAAAGAAGTACTTTTTGCCAAAATGTGCATGGCATAATGTGTGCAGCTGAACTCTTGATATCTAGAACCACAAATAAATTGCTTTATGCCTGGCATTTACAAATTCTATTCCAGGGCTATTTTTCCCCCTCAATATTCATACTAAATTTATTACTAATCATATTGCAACAAATTTTACAGAACATTTACAAATAATTCTGTAAATGCCATGGTTTAAATAAAAAAATGTGTAACACTCATGTATATTCGAAGACTTGGTTACAAAGGAATTAGAAAAGTTGTGGCAACAAAACTTCAGTTTGCCTGCATATTTTGAAGGGGCTGTTTTTTCTGACTGTGTAGGCTTCTTTTGTTTGTCTCCAAGTAATCATTTGCCCGTTCTAGGGGATTCAATAAATGCTACCTCATTATGATTTTCCTATTTGGTGTTTACACACTGGAATCTAATGCTGTACCGGAGAACATCAATTAATCAAAATGCTTAGGAGTAGGACCACTCCTTTCAGATGAGTCTCCTGGCAAATTCAGGCTTCAATGGGAAACTCTTGTTTTTACCCTTGTGAAGAATGCTTCTAAAATGCTTTAGTCCACATTAGTGACTGCAGTGTGCCAAGGACTGACATTTGATATTCACAAAACATTGGTCCTTTATGTGCCTTTTAAAAAATCAGTCTAAACACCAGTTCTCCTTACAGAGTATTGGAAATGTGGTGATAGCTGTTGCCCCGAGCTTTAAACGTATAATTTGCCTCTTTGTCCTTAATGATAAAGTAGATTCATTCATTGGACTTTTTAAAATGTCTTTCACTAGCATAGTTTTTTCAATTTCAAAATTGCAAAACAGGAATTCTTTTTTGACAGAAGAGAAATTCCCAGGTAAATGCATTGTGCCTTGTACACTTTCCACCAGGCATGTCTGTCAGGGGAGAGAGTCGTTACTTAAAGCTTTGTGACCAAGGCTAGAGTTACAGTTAGTGAGAATGGGAGCTTCAGACTAGGGCAGGTGTTTCCATTCTTTTCAGATGCTTATCTTAATGTGGAGTAAAGTCGAGTCTATAAAACAAAGGTGGGAATTTCATAGGGGTAGATTCAGACTGGACCATAAAATGCCACCAGCCCTGTGCCTGCACCACCTATGTGCGAGCCCTATAAAGGACCTTCTAGCAATGTGAC
This sequence comes from Corynorhinus townsendii, assembly GCA_026230045.1. Classification (NCBI taxonomy): domain Eukaryota; kingdom Metazoa; phylum Chordata; class Mammalia; order Chiroptera; family Vespertilionidae; genus Corynorhinus; species Corynorhinus townsendii. Next base: position 139,077,463 of record JAPDVU010000004.1, read on the forward strand.
CACAGATCTCAATCACCCTGTTTTGTGTGAATGAGAGTGTATGTGTGCATGTGTGGATTTTTAATATATTGTAATGGATTAAACTTTATGAAAAATTATTAAATACCTAGCTTATGCTTTCAACTCTACCCTTAGAGGAAGTTATAAAAGTTAGTCCTGGATCCAAGATAACAGCTGAGTAGGCGGAAATTATACTCAACTCCTCCCAGGAACAAACTGAAATTACAATTAAAATATAAAACAATAAACCATAATAACCAACTGAAGACTAACTGAGAAGAAGTCTTATAACCGAGAATTGACAGAAGCCCCATCAACTCTGGTAGGAAGGGCAGAGAGGTAAAAAGCTGACAATACACCTATGTGCAGTGACTGGGAATCAGGAGGGATATCTCAGCTGCAAAGGTCCCCATGGAGAAGTGGGGGTTTCATCCCCATGCCAAGCCCCCCAGCTCATGCACCAGCGCTAGGAAAAGAAGTTCACATAACATCTGGCTGTGAAAATCAGTGGGGATTCTGCAAGGGTAAGACAATAGTCTGCTAGAAACCCAAGTGCCCCCTTATAGGCTCAACAAACAAAATCTAATTTACAGCCACTCATTCTGGGCTCCAGCTGAAGTGGAGGGGGCCCAGAGCGGTCTGGAGTCATTCCAGAAGAGACAGGGTGTGTGGCTCCAGGGAGAGAGCTAAAGGGACAGCCAGCAGGATCCCTGTGCTGAGGCCCTCTTCCATGCCACCAACAGATGCAATCTTTCCTAGGTCTGCACTACCCTCCATACTGCATCAGCCTGGGGGGGTGCAATAGTCCCACCCTTCCAACACCCTGTCATCCACCATGCTGAGCTCACACTCTGCAAAGGAGTCAGCTACCTGGGCCCTTAGTATAGGGGCCTGGGTGGACTGAGGAGGTGTTAGAGAAGGAATTGTGTGGCTCTGGGTCAGGGTCCACTGCTGCGCCCCCCCCTCTTGCACCTGACTGCCAATGTGCCCCCACAAGAGATCCAGTAGCTCCCCCTCCCCATCCAACCAATTCCCAGTGGCCCCACCCTGCTAGGCTCATACCCTGTGAAATTGTCAGCTGCCCATGGCCAGCCTGGGCCACAGTGCAGATTTTCTAGGAAGGCGCTCAGGAAGGTCTGGGCAGAATCAGGGAAAGACTGAGTTGTGGAGCCCTAGGGCAAGAACCACGTTTCCCTTGCATACCTAAAGGGAACCACCATTCCTGTGCAGAGCCCTCCCTTCACATCGCCAAGTTTTGGTCTTTTTGAGCCTGCTCACCTAACCCTGATGACTCCCTGAGACCTTACCCCACCACAAAGGTAAGCAAGCACCTGCAGGTGACGGCAGGCTTTGGTGTACTCTGAGACTTTTGCTCAGACCACAAACTGGTGCTGAGTGTGATTTAGTATCAACCTGGTAAACACTGCTTGCCCTTAGCTGGTGACTCACTGAAAACCTACCTCACCCAACTTGTGTACTGCAAGGGGATCTTTCAGCCACTGAGCTTAACAGGCAGACAGCAGGCAAAGGCAGATCTCAGCGTGCCATGAACGTTTTACTAACCCTCCCCAGGCTTTGACCTGGTGGACATGGGCCTTTATGTGCAACTTGCCCTCCCTGCGGCCACCCCCCGCCCCCATACACACACACACATACACACACTCTCTCAAGCCCAGCAGAGGTAGCCACTAACTCTAAATCACTTTGTAGTTCCAAACGGGTAGCCCAGGGCTGGTCACAGGCAGCATTTGCTATTGACCTGTACCTGAATTCCTCCTCAGAACCAATACACCCAGTGAAGGGCTTCAGACAACATTAGAATATGAACCAATTAGTTTCACAGGTAACACATCCAAAGGGAGATCTCAGCTGGCACCAGACTCAGCTAAGGCAAATTCCTCTTTGCGGGGTTGGCACATGCACAGCAGCTTGTACACTGTGGTCAAGATCAATCCTCAGAGTCAACAAGTCTGAGAGTTAAATCCACAAACAGATAAGCCATCAGCAACTAAGACTCAACTACAAAAGGAGGGCTCGCATAACCCACACAAGAGACAATCCTGGAGCATCTGGCTTGGTGATCAAGGAGACTGTGCTACCAAGCCCCACAGGACACCTACAGCAAGAGGCCAACATACCAAGATTGGGAAACGTAGTGGGTCTACCTAATACACAGGGAGAAATACGGAGAGGCAGCTCAGATAGAAAGACAAAGGAGAGGAATCCAAGATGGCGGCGTAGGTAAACACCTAAACTGCTGCCTCGCACAACAATTTCGAAACTACAACTAATAAGACAAAACGTCTATCACCCAGAACCACGGGAAAGCTGGCTGAGTGGAAGTTCTACAACTAGAAGGAAAGAGAAAAGAGCACTGAGACGTGCACAAGCGCTGAAAAGCTGAGGTACGGAGGCACGGGATCTGGGCTGGCGGCAGGCATTGCTTTTTTCAACCCAAAGGGGAGACAAGCCCCTGATTACTCTGAAATCCAGTTTCTGGGGAGACACGGGGGACCCAAACTCCTACAGGGAGAAGCTGGACTGTCTGCCAGTGAGGGTGGCTTGCTTGCATAGCTGCGCGCAGGAATAATTGTTTACTGCACTGGGGCACAGAGCCAGCTAACTAGCAGCCATTGCTGTTTGCCACGCCCTAGGCTAGTGACACCCTGAGACCCCGCCCTGCACAACCTACAAACCCACCCAAGCTCCAAGCAGCAGAGTTAGCATAAGAAAAGGCCTGCCCTATGGCAGCTTAACCTAGCAAACTTGCAGCCCGGGTCAGACAGCTCCAAAACCTCCAAACCCCAAGCAAAGAGGAGAAAACTGTAGCTCTCACTGTAGTCCCTGCTGGGTGGCCTCAGACAGTAGCTGACCTGCACCCCATTGGAGATCCAGAAGCCAGTATACCTAGTGGTCAGTGTGAGACACCAGATTTTAACTCCTCACATCATAAGTGACACATTCAAGAGGCAGACTCAGTGAGCACCAAAGCCCCACTGAAACAAGTCCTGCCCCATAAGCGTGTCTTCAGCGCAGCAGTTCTTCCATTATAGACACAGCGAGTGCTCACAGCTAATTGGCCTGAAGGTCAATTCCTCCCAGTGTACCAACGGCAATTAAGGCTTAACTACACCAAGACTTTGCACTCAGCCCACAAAGGGGTGTACCAAGAGCGTCCACCTCTGTGATTGAGGAGGCTGAGCTACTGCCCCCTACAGATCACCTAACACACAAAGGCACTCCATCAACACAGGGAAGCAGCCAAAATGTGGAGACAAAGAAACATGTCACGAATGAAAGAAACAGAGGAAAGCAAACTACTGGATGACATAGAGTTCAGAACCACATTTATAAGGTTACTCAAGAATCTTCTTAAAACCGCTGAGAAACTTGATGAGACCTTTAAGGATATTAATGAGAATGCCAAAAAAATGGAAAAGGATCAGTCAGAAATGAAGTGCACACTGTCTGAAATAAAGAATATACAGAAACTCAACTGTAGATCAACGTACCCCAAGAATCAAACCAAAGATCTGAGATATGTGGAAACAAAAAACATCCAACCAGAAAAACAAAAAGAAAAAAGAATCCAAAAATATGAAGATAGTGTAAGGAGCCTCTGGGATAACTTTAAGCGAACCAACATCGAATTTTTGGGGTGCCAGAAGAAGGGAGAGAGCAAAATATTGAAAACCTATTAGAAGAAATAATGACAGAAAACTTTCCCTACCTGGTGAAAGAAATAGTTCAGGAAGCGCACAGAACCCCATACAAGAGGAATCCAAAGAGGACCACACCAAGACACATCATAATTAAAATGCCAAGGGCAAAAGACAAAGAGAGAATCTTGAAAGCAGCAAGAGAAAAACGGTTAGTTACCTACAAGGGAGTACCCATACGACTGTCAGCTGATTTCTCAACAAAAACTATGCAGGCCTAGAAGGGAGTGGCAAGAAATATTCAAAGTGATGAACAGCAAGAACCTACAACCAAGATTACTCTACCCAGCAAAGCTAGCATTCAGAGTTGAAGGTCAGATAAAGAGCTTCACAGACAAGAAAAAGCTAAAGGAGTTCATCACCACCAAACCAGTATTACATGAAATGCTGAAGGGTATCCTTTAAGAAGAGGAAGAAGAAGAAAAAGGTAAAGATAAAAATTATGAACAACAAAAGGACATCAAATACATACCTACCAACAAGTGAATCTAAAAATCAAGTGAATAAAAATCTGAAGAACAGAATGGACTGGTGAATATAATAGAATCAGGGACATAGAAAGGGAGTGGACTGACGATTCTCAGGGGAAGCAGGTGTGAGGGGTGCAGGAAGAGATTGGACAAAAATCTTACTCCTGTGAATGAAGACAGTGGCAGGGGGTAAGGGCATGGGGTGGGGTGGGGAATCAGGTGGAGGGGAGCTATGGGGGAAAAAAAAAAGGAACACCTGTAATTATCTGAACAATAAAGATTTATTTAAAAAAAAAAAAGAAAAAAAAGAAAGACAAAAAAACATGCCCAAACGAAGAACAGGAAAAATCCCCAGAAAAAGAACTAAATGAAATGCTCGAACACATGGAGGTTCATTAACATGGAACTAAACAATAAATGGATTAACAGTGAGATTTTAATAAAAGACATAAAGAAATGTTACTCAGCCATAAAGAAGAATGAAATCTTTCCATTTGAGACAACATGAATAGACCTTGAGGGCATTAAGCTAATTGAACTAAGTTGGTCAGAGACAAGTATTATATGATTTCACCTATATGTGGAATCTAAAGAACAATATAAACAAACAAACAAAACAGAAACAAAATCATAGATACAGAGAATAGACTGATGGTTGCCAGAGGGAAGGGTTTGGGGGACAAAGGTGAAGGGGTTGGGAAGTACATGTTGGTAGTTACAAAATAGCCATGGGGATATAACGTATGGCATAGAAAATGCAGTCAATAACATTGTTATAACTATGTATGGTGCCAGGTGGGTAGTGGAAATATCAGGGGCAACACTTTGTAAAGTTTATGCTTGTCGAACCACTATGCCATACATCTGAAACTAATATAAACTATTATTGAATGTAAACTGTAATTGAAAAAAAAGTTCTTGGTACTAGAGATATTACAGTCTTTGTGGTTTAAGAAAATGTGTAAAACATTTAAGTAACATTTAACTGCTAAAACTGTATCTCTAGGAAAAGTGCTTACAGATTTATAATAATGGAGGTCAGGAGATTTACTCATTATCTCTGTAGCTAAGAAAAAGGATGTTTTAAAATGCACCATAGACAGATGATGTGTTATAGAATTGTATACCTGAATCCTATATGATTTTGTTAACCAATGTCACCCCTATAATTCAGTAGTAAAAAACAAAAAAATTTAAATGCACATTGAATTACGTAACTTCCTGAATAAGACTTTCTGGAGCCAATTCTTCCATTTCAGACGGATTCTTCATGGTTCCATGTGTTCTATGCACCACTGAGTCCCCTTGTTCCTTAGCTTCTGTCACAGTAGCTTTTTCTTTTTAACTCTCCTGAAAGTACAGATTTTTCCTGCTTTGAAATCTTCTCAAGTGCCCTTCACCTGTAGTATCTCCACCTTGTAGGCCTTGTGAATTTATTCATTCATGTGTCACATAAAATTTCACCTCCCCCCAAAACCTTCCTCAACTGCCCACTTCTCCATTACTAACTATATGGCCAATTTTATTTTTGAACTTTTTCTTCATTATACATTTAAGAATTTGTAACTGAATTTATGTTTGAATATTGAGTGCTTTCATATTGAAACTATGTAATCCATGAAAATAAGAGCCACATCATTTTTGTGTACTCCTGTATTTTTCATGCCTAGCACGGTTCCAAAATGTGGGAAGTATTTGAAAAATATCTGTTGCTGAATGGATACATCAATGAAGAAACACACTGAATAATATGAAATAGAGTCACATGTATACTACATGTGCCCTTAAAATGTGCTGTCAGCAAAAAAACACCATCATCAAGTGATTCCTATCACTTGATAATTTATTCATTAAATATTTATCGGATGCCTGTTATGTGCTAGATACCATGCCAGGAATTGAGAATTCATTGGCATCACAGTGGAGCACTGCAGCTTTAAATTCTGACTCCACCAATTATTAGTCGTGTGACTTTGGTTACGTAAACTCTGTAGACCAGAATTTTCTCATATACAAAAACAGGATCGTGACAGCCTGCCTTTCATGGTTGTTGTGAGACTTGAAAGAGTTACTATATGCAAAGCAATTAGAACAGTGGCTGGCACATAGTAGGTGCTGACTATGTGTCAACTACTCTTAGTGAACACAGTTTTTGGACCTAAAACTAAGTTGTCATGATGGTTAATTTTATGTGCCAATTTGACTGGGCTAAGGGATGTCCAGATAGCTGGTAAAACAGTATTTCTGGGTGTGTCTGTGAGGGTGCTTCTGGAAGAGAGTATCATTTGAATCAGCACACTGAATAAAGAAGATTGCCCTCTCCATTTTGGGTAGGTACCATCTAATCTGTTGAGGCCTGAAAAGAACAAAAAGACTGAGGAGGGATGGATTTGCTCTCTCTGCTTGAGGCAGGCCTTCATCTTCTCCTGCCCTTGGACATCAATGTTCCTGGTTCTTGGCCTTTATACTTGAACTGGGACCTATACCATTGGCTCCTCTGGTTCTCAGGCCTTCAGGCTTGGACTAGAATGACACTACCAGCTTCCCTGGGCCTCCAGCTTGAGGATGGCAGATCATGAGGCTTCTCAGCCTCCGTAACCACAGCAGCCAATAAATCCCTCATCATAATCCCTCCTGACTAGCACAGTTACTATGTTGGAAGGAACAGTGGTCCAAAAGTCAACCAACTATCTTGCAGTTCTTATTTACTCATAAGCTGGGACTTCCTCATCGACAGGTCGAGGAGCATAGCACCTGCCCTACCTAACTTAGAGGATTATCAATGAGACCACGTAAACTATAAAATACAGTGCTAGTATAAACTATCATATGCTTGGTGCTAATAATAAAAAACTATTATTATTCTTCCATGGCAGACTTCTTTATACCATTTGGTTAGTAATTAAAAATTTATAGTGTTCTGATATTTTTTCAAAATGCTCATTCTATTTTAATAGTTTTATTCTTCATATATTGTACTTCATATATTGGAGCATTTTCATCATCTTCTGGTGTTTATTTTCTGTGTAAATCTAAATTAAATTTGACATTCTAGCTGTAATATTAAACATTACAATATTTTGAGCTTGCAAAAGAAGAACTGAGTTAATTTTCAATAAAATGTATCTATTTTATCAACATGTTATATTATAGGTCTAATGGTAATAATAGTAGTCTTCATTTCTAAAGTTGTGAAATATGAACATATATTCCAATTCTTAGGCAGAATTGTCAAGGAAATAGATTGCTATTACCCATTTCTGAAATAATTTAAAAGTCTGTATTAGCCCATGTGGATCTTGGGGGAAATGCATAATTTCCTGGGAAGGTGAAGAGGGTGGAAGAGCTTTGTTTTCTAGGGGTCATTTGATATATTATCATTGGACTCCACACTGTGTACCCACTTCACCAGTCACACTATTCCTCTTCTGCAGCTTTTTTTATGGTTTCACTCTTCTCACTATAATTTAAGAAATTTGAAACCAAACACTTCTGATCACTTTTAACTCCTCTTATTACCACAAAGAACAGCTTAAAAATAGACATTTGATTAGTTAATGTTACAGTTTTAAAACTTTCTGCCTTTTTACTTTAGTATATAGGATCATCATGTATACCTTGTTATCATTACAAGAAATGCTAGGAACATTTTTAAGGACTCTCACCTATAAAGTAACTGCATGTACCTCCAAAAGTAAAAATCTGTTGTTATATTATTATTGGCATCATTGTCCTTATTTATAATAATTATCTTGGGAAAGAACTTGTCATTTCTAGATAGTCCATAAACCCAAAATAATAATCATAGTAATCGCCATAATAATGAGCAATATAACCACCATCCATTAAGACAGTGATTCATAATCTTAACTAACCATTATCATATTATGTTTCATTATGATGATGGTGGTGAAAATTACTATTTCCAGCTATTGAGTTTATTAGGAACTTCAGAACTAAGGGAGGAAAATGGAAACAAAATAAAAAAGTAAAGATTTTTTCAAAACCTCAAGAAGAATTATTTTTAAAAGCTAATTCAAGTTTATATTGATTTAACTCACACTTTTGCCTGATCTTTGACAGAAAGATAAGTGTGTTTTCACATTGTTACAAGACTCCTTTCTGTTATTCCTCCCTCCCAAAACATTTTTATTCAACTTCAAATTTAAAAAAATAAATCAGGGACAATCCTCACAGAAGGATGTGCTTCCCTTTGAAAGTCATGGCAAGAGTATCTGGTAAGGTTAGAGAACGCATTGGCTTTAGTCTTCTCATAAGCAAGGCATCGTGATGTGACTACAGCACAGGAGGAGGGAAGATGAGCTTCTTGGCTTCTTGGCTTAGCTCTGCAGCCAGCGAGCTGGATGTATTCAGCCGTCTTATCTGTGAAGAAAACAAAGGAGAATATTTGACACTATTGGATGCTGAGAGTCTTTACAGGCATGACATGAAAACCAAAACCATAAAGGAAAATATTGACAGGTTTGACTATTTTAAAACTTTAAATTTCTGTAACAGTGAGGACATGGTAAATTAAACCAAAAGAATACTTTATATAGCAGAGAAATATATTATTACTAGAGGCCCAGCTAGCCCAGCCCCAATCGGGGAGGATCGGGGCTGGGCCTATAGGGAAGAGGAGACAGTGGGAGGTTGGCCAGCCAGCTCTGCCCCTGATCAGAGTAGGGGGCTGATCAGGGGTGGAGCGGACTGGGGAGAGGGGATGCTGGCCAAGTGGGGTGATGGGGACGCATTGGGGGTGGGGCCGGCTGCAGGGAGGGGCCACAGGTGGTTGACTGGCGGCCCTGCCCCTGATCAGGGTGGGGAAGCTTATCTGGCATGGGGCCGGGTGGGAGGAAGGGTTGCAGGAGGTTGGGGGGCAATTAGGGGCGGGGGCGGCCGGGGGGAGGGGCTGTGGGCCAGTCAGAGTGGTGGTGGCCCATCGGGGGTGAGGCTGGCCAGGGGAAAGGGCTTCAGGGGGTGTTTGCCAGCTGCCCTGCCCTCAATCGGGTGGGAGAGGCAGATTAGGGGTGGGACCGGCTGGGGAGAGGGGCTGTGGGAGGTTGGTCAGTGGCCCCAGGCCTCCATCAGGCAGTTCGCTGGCTGCAGTGGGCGTCATAGAGACCAGTCATTCTGGTTGTTATGGCGTTCCAGTTGTTGGCTTTTTATGTATATAATTTGTAATATACAATTTTTTAAAATTATCAAAGACCAATGGAAAAGAACACACTAGGGTATGAACTGACAATTCAGGTAGGAAGGAATGTAAATGACAAAAAAGATAGTCCATCTACTAATAACAAACTAAATAAAAAATAATTAAAATACCATTTTCACTTATTAGTCTGAACATTTTAAATAGATAAAATAATATGGGAAAATGCACGCCTAGGAAAAATACATATCGCTTCAGATTTTTTGGAATGCATACATTTGCTAAGTCTTACTTTTAGGCATTCACTCTATAGAAATATTCATATAATAATACAATGATATGTGCATAAAGATGTTTTATTTGTAATAATCAGAAGTTGCCTCCAATAGGTATCAGTAGACAACTAGTTAATTTCTAAATATAATAGAATAAAATTGAAGGAATGTTGGACAGCTCTTATTGATAACGAGAATTTACATAAAATAATATAGATATATTATTGTGTGAAAAGCAAATTTCAGGACACCATATATTATGATTGCATTATTTAAACTACATGTGTGACTATCATATATATCATGTATGCATTTATTGTTGTTTTTAAAATTAGTACATATTACTTATTTAATAATGATAAATATTCCAGAAATTATAGAATCTGAGTGATACATATAGCACCGCCTTCCTCGTTCATGTACAATGTGGAAGAAGGCATGTTGAAAGGCAGTGGGAATGTAAGTGGGAGCAAGAGACAACATCACTGCCTCTGTAACTTACAGAGCAGTGAAGAAAATGGGTACTTAGACATGAAATCACAAGTCGCCGTCAATTATGCCACAGTCCTTGCACTAGGAGCACTGGAGAGCTTAATTGGGCTTGAGATATTAGAAAAGCCACCAGAGTTGACTCCTGGAAGCTGGGAAGGAGTTATTGAAGCAGAGGTACTATCAGTTACGGCCAGAGCAGAGATTCCAAGAGACAGCAACAACAAAAATGCTTGGAGGGTGTCAGAAGCCCATAAAGAGCCTTAGAAGCTGTCTAAAGAGTTTTCGTGTTACCCTCAGTGCTGCAGAAAATTCAAGAAGGGTTTATGCAGGTTTACACAAGAAAGTAAAATGATCAGGTTTGTGTTTTTGAAAGATGCACAGCCGTGGCCTTGCTTTCCTCCAGTATGGCTGAGCGGAGACTTCGTTGACAAAATAACGAGATGTTACATTAAAAATAGTGGTATGCATGTGTGTTTCATTTTAATTACTGGTTTTTCAGAAAATTTAGGAAAGGGGAAACAAAACTGAATTTTAGATCAGTCGTTCTCAAAATATGGTTTGTGAGCCCCTGGGATTCTTTAAGAACCCTGAGGGGTTCCTCAGGCAGTCAGTGAGGTCAAAACTATCCTCAGAGTAAGCTGTTACTTGCTCTTTTCACTGTGCTCACATGTTCTCTGATGGTGCACAAGCAATGAGGTCAAACTGCTGCATCCACCCTGTGACACGAACCAGTAGTCCCTTCACTTTCACACACTCGCAAACTAAAGAAATGCCAGTTTCTCATAAGAATGTTTTCAATACAGCCGTAGAAATAATCTTATTAATTTCAGCCCTAGAGAATCAGTCTTTCTAATAGTCTCTGTAATGACATAGGAAGTACGCATAAAACACTCGGCTGCCCACAGAAATAAGAAGGTTGTCTCAAAGAAAAACACTTGTATGATTGTTTCATATGTGAGCTGAGTTAGCCAATTTTTCTATGAAACACCATTTTTACTTGAAAGAACAATGGAAGCTATAGTTATCCAAACCTGGTTAACTGTCAAACATTTTCTGGTAAATGAATGAGATGAGTCTGTCACTTTAAGGAAAACAACGGATTAAATGATTAAACTGAAGTTTTCGAACAAGAACTAAAATTTTAGAAAACTCGTGTATGTCACATTGAGCTTGAAAGCTCCCCAATTATTAAAAACTTTTCTGATGTGATCAGTTAATTTTTAACAAATGTGAGTTTTTATATTCTATAGTGAAATGTGTCAGTATTTGAAAGCCCCGTGACTCACTATTGTCCAATGACCAATACATGTTCTATAAACTCACACATCGTAAGATAGACCAAGTGTATTTTAATGTAACTTTGCAGATTCCACATTACAAGTAACTATAAAGAAACTAACACTTCTTGACTCTCAGTGTTAGATCAAAGAAAAATATTCAGTTATTTTTTAAAAAGATTATTTAATACCCTTCCCTTTTCCAATTATATATCCTCTATGAGGCTGGGTTTTATTTTGTTTTGTTTATCAATTACTTGAATTAAATGTATTAGAAAGACTGAAAGCAATAGCAGCTATGAGACTCCAGAGGTCTTTTATTTTAGCCAGACATTAAAGAGAATTGCAAAAATGTAACGCAAAGCCATTTTTATTACAAATGTTGCATTTTGTTTTGAAAAAATATAGTTTCTTTTTCATTTAAAATGTTATTTATATTTACAGGGAATGAGTTTATTAATGTTATTTCAAACTAAATTTATCAATAAATGTAAAAATATCAAGTTTTCATTTCCAGTGTTGTAAATATTAATATATATAACCCACATTAAGAAGTTCTTTGAAGATCATCAATTTTTAAGAGTAAAAGGGGATTCTGATACTGAAAAGAATGAAACTACTGTATTATAAAATGTAATTGTCTCTAAACAAATTTATTACAGTTAAATGTCTTAGTCTAAAAGCAGAGCCCAGGATAAGGATTTGTGTGCAGGTAGTTTATTTGACAATGACATCTCAGAAATGCAGGGAATGTGAACATAAAGGAAAAGAAAACCAATGTGTTATACAGTTGAGCATTCCATGGGACCTTCTGTGGAGCTTTATGACATGCTTCTCCGAACTGTCTGCCCAGGCCATGAGCAGCAGAAAGCATCAGTTAACCAGCTTCCTTCCCTTATTGGTCAAAGTTTATCTGACAACTTGGTGTTCCTGCTTTTTCTGGTTGTCAGAGCCTCAGTGCTAATCTATTTCCCCTAAGCATCCCTTTCAATAGTGCCTGAGAAGTTCCAGGACAGGAAGCAAGAGGTACTGGCAGATATCCCAAGGCACAGCGAAGCTGGTTGTGTTGTAAGGTTGCACCTGGGTGAAGCTGGTTGGAGCCTGTGTAGACCTGGCTGTTGTACAGGTGTCTGGAGTAGAGAAAAATGGCAAGAGAATATGATCTATCAGGTAGAGAAATTAAGAAAACAATCCTATTGTAATCACATCAAAAATATAAAATACCTAGGAATATATTTAACCAAGGAGGTCAGAGACCTGTACTAAGAAAATGATGAGACACAGAAGAAAGAAATTGGAAAATGATACAAATAAATGCAAGCATGTTATTAACATCATTAAAATGTTCATACTACCTAAAGCAATCTATAGACTCAACTCAATTCCTATGAAAATACCAATGGTATATTTCACAAAACTAGAACAAATAACCCAAAAATTTATATGGAACCACAAAAAAAAACCTCAAATAGCCACAGCAATCTGGGGGGGGGGGGGGGGGGGAGGAAGGGGGCGGGAGCGGGGAGTTTGTGATATCATGCTACCTGGTATCAAATTATAATACAAGGCTATAGTAATTAGAACAGCATGGTTCTTGCATAAAAACAGACATATAGATCACTAGAACAGAATAGAGAGCTCAGAAATAAACCCATACCTATGTGGTCACTTTATATTTGACAAAGGAGGCAAGAATACACAGTGAGGTAAAGACAGTTTATTCAATAAATGTGTTGGGAAAATTGAACAGATACATGAAAAAATAAAATTAGACCACGTTTTTACACTATATAAAGGAATAAACTCAAAATGGCTTAAATACTTAAATATAAGCCTCAAAACCATAAAACACTTAAAAGAAAACATTGGCTGTAAAATCTATGATATTTCTCTTAGCAATATTGTTTCTGATATATGTCCTTGGGCGAGGGAAACAAAAGAAAAAATAAACAAATGGTAGTATAACAAACTAAAAAGGACAACCTACTGAATGAAAAATACTAGTCACCAATGATACATCCACCCTCAGGTGAGCTGTTTCTTTGAGTCTGTTTCCCTAGAGAATGGGATAGGAAAGAGGATAAGAGAAATGCACAGACAACACGGAGACTAGACTGCTATTTATTTTTCCATGGGAAAACTATGAGCTAATTCATACTCAGATAATAATGGTTGGAATATAATATGTCTTCTAAGTACTTACCAGTGGTCTGTAGGTTGGACTTGGGGCTTGAAAAGGATTTCTAGAGCTGGCTCATGAGAACTGGGTAGGTCCTCAGGGCATGAAAGAAGCTGAAAGACCGCTATCTGAATAGTATTGTACTGGGTTTGGAAGTCAGAAGTACTCAATATTTCCATGAGCCTCAGTTTCCCCTATCTGTGAAAGGAACAAGTACCTTTCTCCAAGGTTGCTGTGGGATGAATGCTATATTTAAAAGAGCTTTGGGAACTGTAATGTGCCTATGCAAATAGCAGTTAGAAAAATCCTTTGGTGCCACTGCGAACATGAGGATTATTACCATGGATTTGATTTTGCTTAGCTTCACCAAGAGAAGTGTTGAAAGGTAGCAGGTTATGTAATCTATGAGCTTAATTTTGTGGCCTTAAGCCAACTATTTTATAGTTTTCCTAACTCAGACAGCATTTCAAAGAGGAATCTGTTCATGGAAGTAGAGCATGAAGGGGTGGAAGAGTCAGAAAGCTTTCACCTACTAATCCTCTCCATATCAGTCTTCACCTCCCTGTGCAGAGCTGGCCCCTCCTACTACTACTGCAGGGCAGGCCAGGCCTCTTCTGGGGAAGGTCGGGAAGCTGAATCCTACTGGTGCTTGCTTGTGACAAACCAAAGGTGAACTCTCTACTTTTATCTGGGTCAGGCCCCAAACCCCTTCGTCTCACTGTGTGTCATGTGGAATAAGATCCTGAAGATTTTCTCTCAGCAATCATTTTCTTTATTATAAATGCTTCATTTATTGTAATGTATTGTGCATATATAATTAGGGTGATAATGACAGATTATTTTAAAGTTTTTTATTCAAGCAATTTTCAAATATGTTCAAAATAGAGACGATGTAACATTTCCCATATACTCATCACCCAGCTTCTACTATTAACGGCTGATGCTGGTTTTGCTTCATTTATACCCTCACTCAATACCCTTTCCTATCACTTACTCCCTAGCTTTAATTTAAATCCCAGACATAATCTCATTTGGTCTATAAATAGTTCCATATCTATCTCTTAAAGATAGGAACTCTAAACTGAAAATTTTTATTGGTCTGTACTGGACTGGACTCCATGGAATTTGCTTGAGGCAAATGAGCTTTCCATAGATTATAGCTGGATGCCATGGTTAGGAAAAAAGCACATACAACACTTAATAAGTATTTGCAGCCCACTAAGTATCAGACTGTTCAATAAAATTCTTACAACTTGAGTATGAACTACTTTATAGGATTCACACAATGAGCTGATTCAAGAGCAAGAAGCTGGGAACCTGAGGCCCTGGACTAGGGCAACACGGCTGTCGCCTCAAAGCTGATGGTGCCTGTGCTAGAGAGTGGCAGGCGTCTCGGAGCAGAAGGAGGTCGAGAGACACTGATGCTTTAAGAGGATTCTCATGTCAAAAAAGATGGGAAGCACCAAGGTTATCATGGACTTTATGAATAAGCACTGAGGGGAAAAAGTCTGCAGCCCAAGTCCTCCATCACCAAAAATCTAGGAAGCAAAGGAAAAATAGAAAGCCTTTGTGTGTGTGTGTGTGTGTGTGTGTGTGTGTGTGTGTGTGTGTGTGTGTACAGATATATGCACATAAATATATACACACGCACACATATACACCTATATACAGTACTCAAAATTAAGCTCATAGATTACATAACCTGCTACCATATGAAGCAGTTAGGCACATGGTTGTAAAAGGAACAGAAGCAAGGAAAAGAGAGTTAGCAGCAAATACCTGGTTTTCAGATGGGATGGAGCTCACAGCAGTATCTCAGAAAAGTTTTGTAGGTTTGATGCCCCTCCTCAGAGAAAATTAAGAGTGAGAGGTTCCAAAGTCTGAAAAATGTCATCCAAAGAGTAACAGTGATTTTCATTGGGTGCCAAAGATGCTGAGCAGTTTACTTGCTTCTTTAACCTTCTGTTCCGCTTCTTATTTTATAATCATTATGCATCATTTAGGTAGTGATGTGTCCACATGGGTTCATCCATTGTAACCATGTACCACTCTGATGGGAGATGATGATAAATGAGGGAGACTGTGCATGTCCAGAGGCAGGAACGCTATGGGAAATCTCTGTACCTTCCACTCAATTTTCCTCTGAACTTAAAATTGCTCTAAAGAATAAAGTCTATTAAAAATGATTGCACAGAATTTTTTATTTTATTTTTTTATTTTTTTGGCGGGGGGAACCTAGTTAACAGGATCATATACTAGGTTTCAAGAGCACATTTCTATGGCACATGATCTGTATATTGCATATGTGCCCACCACCCAAGGTCAAATCATCTTCTGTCACCATATATTTGGTCCCATTTATCCCCTTTGGTAACCTCTATAATGTTGTCCGTGTCTTATGAGTTTCAGTTTTATAACCTACATACAAGTGAAATCATATGGTTCTTTGCTTTTCCTGATTGACTTATTTCACTTAGCATAATATTCCTGAGGTCCAGCCACGTTGTTGCAAATGTTGGAAAAAGAGAAGTTGCATTTTATTCTGTCCAACTCACACTTAAAGCAAGAAGCTCTATCACTCGACACCGTTGGAGGGTGAGTTTAGAGATCCCACTATACCTGGGATCTCTCCAAGGGTTTCCCTGCTTTCCTGTTTGATGCCTGCTTCAGATAATCCTAATCTAGCCCAGAGATCTAAGAGGATGCTGACACCAGCCCTTCAAAACAATCGGGGGGGCATGGGAATAAGTCAGACCTCTTGGCTTTCTCCTAGAAGAAGGCTTTCATTCTGGCCACCATGTGGACTTGATTGCCCTCAGGAGAGAAGGACCGTTGCGCCTGTCCGGCAGCTGCTGGGATTTTTATGCCTAATACAGGCTTCATTAGCACACAGGTATGATTAGGCCTTGCATGGAATGGCTAGGATGTCTAGGGGTTTGATACATCTTATATTAAAGTGTGCACACTCCTCCATCTTTGCTTTAAATAAAACAGAAAAATAATGAAAACGTGTCCTTCTCTATTGTACGTCCTCGCAAGTGAGAAACAATGTTGAAGGCATCTTACACATAGATGTGACTTTATTTCATGAAAAGGAACAAAAGAGTTAAGTCAAATTCCATTGATATGGACCCCTTCTTCTCTGGAAACCATCGTTGACATTAAAAAAAACTCAACACAGGAATTGGCGAAGGAGGCACAGCTGGTGAGACAGTTTGCAGCTGGGAAGAGCAGGGATCCCCCAGATAAAGGTAAAATCAAAGATCTAGGCAGTAGAATCTCCCGGACCTCTGTGCCCAGAAGGTCAGGGAGAAACTACACAGTGCCAAGCCGCGTCCCTGAGGACAGGCAAGGTCTGAAGGATTTTAGACCATAGAGTCTGGATTTGGGATCTGAGCTCAAAGGCAGCCTTTAAGAGCTGCCGGACCGCGGAGTGCCAGCAAGAGAGGAACTGGCAGAGACGCGGTCCTTCCTCGCACTGGGGCCTGCGCCTTTCCCCACTGAACCTAGTTCATGGGACCTTTTGGAGACAGGCGCTTACCTGTGACAGAAGTGCGGGAGAAGGGGTAGAGTTGTGGAACCTGGGCAGAGTGGGCAACGGACGGTCCAGGAGAAGTGGTAGCAAGTCTGGTGCTGAGTCATATCTAAGCCCACAGAATCCATTTTCTCCTGAGAGATAGCTCCTCCCCCCAGTCTCCAGGCAACCAATATAGCCACACCCAGATTCCACCCTGATTAACACCATGGAATCTGAATACTCCCTGAGGCCATAGGATCTACTCTAAAGAGAAATCTTTAGAAGCTAAGCACCTCAATTACACTAGATAACCAAGCCCAGGAGAACAGAAAGATTTCACCAGTAGCACCATCACCAAAAGAACCTGGGTAGCAAAGCAATTGGATCTACAATTAAAACATTTCAGGAAAACATGGGGAGACAAAAAAGCAATACCCAAAGGAAAGAAAAAGAGGAATCACCAGAAAGGGAGTTAAATGAAATTGAGGCTAGCAGCTTAACAGAGAGAGAATTCAGAGTAATGGTTCTAAGGATGTTTAAACGGATGGATGACAAATACACACAACTCAATGAGAACTATAAGGAGCTGAATGAAAATGTCACCAACATGAAAAGAAACCAAGAGGAGATGAAGAACGACATAGCTGCAATAAAGAACACATTGGAAGGCTTAAACAGTAGACTAGAAGAAGCTGAGGACCGCATCAGTGAATTAGAAGACAAGGTAGGAAAACACACACAAACACAGCAGCAAATGGAAAGAAGACTTAAAAAGCAAGAGGAGAGCCTAAGGGAGCTTTGGGACAACACAAAACGAAACAATATTAGAATAATAGGGATACCAGAAGGTGAGGAAGAGAAGCAAGGAATAGAAAACCTGTTTGAAGAAATAATGACAGAAAACTTCCCTGATATTGGCAAGAAAAAAACTATGCAAGTCCAAGAAGTACATAGAGTCCCAAACAAGTTGAACCCCAAAAGACCAACACCAAGACACATCATAATTAAATTGGCGAATACCAATGACAAAGTAAGAATCTTAAAGGCTGCCAGAGAGAGACAGAAAGTTACATACAAGGGATCTCCTATTAGAATATCAACTGATTTCTCAACAGAAACACACCAGGCCAGAAGGGAATGGAATGAAATATACAAAGTGATGCAAAGCAAGGGGCTGAATCCAAGAATACTATACCCAGCAAGGCTATCATTCAAAATTGAAGGTGGAATCAGGAGTTTCACAGACAAAAAAGGGCTAAGAGAGTTTATCACTACCAAGCCAGCAATGCAAGAAATGCTAAAGGGACTGCTGTAAAAAGAAGAAAGAGAAAGGCAAAAAGAAACACAAACACTAAGGGGGAAAATATGACAATAAACATGTACTTGTCAATAATAACATTAAACGTAAATGGATTAAATGCACCAATCAAAAGACATAGGGTAGCTGAATGGATAAGAAAACATGACCCATATATTTGCTGTCTACAAGAGACCCACCTCAGAGCAAAGGATTCACACAGACTAAGAGTGAAGGGATGGAAAAATATTTTTCAAGCAAATGGAATTGAGAAAAAAGCTGGGGTAGCAATACTTATATCTGATAAAATAGACCTCAAAGTAAAGGCCATAACAAGAGATAAGAAAGGCCACTACATAATACTAAAGGGAGCAATTCAACAAGAAGATATAACTCTGGTAAACATATATGCACCCAACACAGGAGCACCCAAATACATTAAAAAACTCCTGGAAGAGATCAAGGGAGAGATCGACAACAATACAATCATAGTAGGAGACTTTAATACACCACTGACATCACTGGATAAATCCTCCAGACAAAAAATCAGCAAAGAAACAGCAATTCTAAATGACACACTAGATCAGATGGACCTAATTGACATCTTCAGAGCATTTCACCCCAAAGCCTGGGAATATACGTTCTTCTCAAGTGCCCATGGGACATTTACAAAAATAGACCACATATTGGGTCACAAACAAAGCCTCCCTAAATTCAAAAAGATTGAAATCTTATCAAGCATTTTCTCAGACCACAATGGTATAATATTAGAAATAAACTATAATAAAAACACTCCAAAAAATTCAAACACGTGGAAACTGAATAGCATGCTATTAAACAATGATTGGGTGATCAACGAGATCAAAGAAGAAATTAAAAACATCCTGGAGAATAATGACAATAAAAACACAACAATGCAAATGCTATGGGACACAATGAAAGCAGTCTTGAGAGGGAAGTTTATAGCTCTACAGGCCTATCTCAAAAAACAAGAAAAAATGGTAATAAATCTTCTAACTCAACAACTCAAAGAATTAGAAAGAGAGCAACAAGAAAAGCCCACAGTGAGCAGAAGGAAGGACATAATAAAGATCAGAGCAGAAATGAATGACATAGAGACCAAAAAAAAAATACACAGGATCAACAAAACCAAGAGCTGGTTCTTTGAAAGGATAAACAAGATTGATGAACCTCTAGCCAGGCTCACCAAGAAGCAAAGAGAGAGGACCCAAATAAACAAAATCAGACATGAAAGAGGTGAAATAACAACAGACCCCACAGAAATACAAAGGATTGTTAAAAAATACTATGAACAACTCTATTCTAACAAACTACACAATCTGGAAGAAATGGACACATTCCTAGAAAAATACAACCTTCCAAAACTCACTCAGGAAGATTCTAAGAATCTCAATAGGCTGATAACTATGGAAGAAATTGAAGCAGTCATCAAAAAGCTTCCAGCAAACAAAAGCCCAGGGCCTGATGGCTTCACAGGGGAGTTTTACCAAACATTCAAGGAAGAACTAAAACCTATCCTCCTCAGACTATTCCAGAAAATTCAAGAAGAAGGAACACTTCCAAGCTCCTTTTATGAGTCCAGCATCACCCTAATACCAAAACCAGACAAAGACAACACAATGAAAGAGAATTACAGGCCAATATCCCTCATGAACATAGATGCCAAAATCCTCAACAAAATTCTAGCAAATCGAATCCAGCAGTACATCAGAAAGATTATACACCGTGACCAAGTAGGATTTATCCCAGGGATGCAAGGATGGTACAATATTCGCAAATCAATAAACGTGATACATCACATAAACAAATTGAGAGATAAAAATCACATAGTCATATCAATTGATGCAGAAAAAGCATTTGATAAAATCCAACACCCTTTCTTGATAAAAACTCTCAGCAAGGCGGGAATAGAAGGATCATACCTGAACATAATAAAAGCCATATACGACAAACCCACAGCCAACATCATACTCAATGGGCAAAAACTAAAACCATTTCCCCTAAGAACAGGAACAAGACAGGGATGCCCACTCTCACCACTCCTGTTTAATATAGTGCTGGAAGTACTAGCCATTGCGATCAGACAAGAAGAAGAAATAAAAGGCATCCAAATTGGAAAAGAAGAAGTAAAACTGTCCTTATTCGCAGATGACATGATACTGTACATAGAAAACCCTAAAGACTCCATAAAAAAATTATTAGACTTAATAACTGAATTCGGTAATGTAGCAGGATACAAAATTAATGCCAAGAAATCTATGGCATTTCTATACACCAATAATGAACTTACAGAAAGAGAGACTAAAAAAGCAATCCCATTTACCATCGCACCAAAAAAATTAAGATACTTAGGAATAAACTTAACTAAAGAGGTAAAAGACCTATAAGTAGAAAATTACATGACACTGAAAAAAGAGAAAGAGGAAGACATAAACAGATGGAAGAACATATCATGTTCATGGACTGGTAGAATCAACATCATCAAAATGTCCATACTACCCAAAGCAATCTATAAATTCAATGCACTTCCCCTTAAAATACCAACAACATATTTCACAGACCTAGAACGAAATTTCCAAAAATTTATTTGGAATAAAAAAAGAACCCGAATAGCTACAGCAATCCTGAGAAAGAAGAACAAAGTAGGTGGGATCTCAATACCAGATATCAAGTTGTATTACAAAGCTACTGTTCTCAAAACAGCCTGGTACTGGCACAAGAACAGACATATAGATCAATGGAATAGAATAGAGAATCCAGAAATTGACCCAAATCAATATGCTCAATTAATATTTGACAAAGGAGGCATGAACATTCAATGGAGTCAAGACAGTCTCTTCAACAAATGGTGTTGGGAAAATTGGACAGATACATGCAAAAGAATGAAACTAGATCACCAACTTACACCATACACAAAAATAAACTCAAAATGGATAAAGGACTTAAACATAAGACAGGAATCCATGAAAATACTAGAGGAATCCACAGGCAGCAAAATCTCGGACATATGCCTAAAGAACTTCTTCACTGATACTACTCCTAGGGCAATGGAAGCTAAAGAGAAAATAAACAAATGGGACTACATCAAAATAAAAAGCTTTTGCACAGCAAAGAAAACCATCAATAAAACAACAAGAAAGCCCACTGCATGGGAGAACATATTTGCCAATGATATTAATGATAAGGGTTTAATCTCCAACATATACAGAGAACTCATACAACTTAACAAAAAGAAGATAAACAACCCAATCAAAAAATGGGCAACTGATCTAAGTAGACACTGTCGAAAGAAGACAGAAGGCAGGCCAAGAGACATATGAAAACCTGCTCACAGTCACTAATCATCAGAGAGATGCAAATCAAAACAACAATGAGGTACCATCTCACACCTGTCAGAATGGCTTTTATCAACAAATCAACAAACAGCAAGTGTTGGCGAGGATGCGGAGAAAAAGGAACTCTTTTGCACTGCTGGTGGGAATGCAGACTGGTGCAGCCACTGTGGAGAACAGTATGGAGCTTCCTCAAAAAAATAAAAATGGAACTCCCATTTGACCCAGTGATCCCACTTCTAGGAATATATCCCAAGAATCTAGAAACACGCATCAGAAAGGAAATATGCACCCCTATGTTCATAGCAGCACAATTCACCATAGCCAAGATTTGGAAACAACCTAAATGCCCATCAGCAGATGAATGGATTAAAAAACTGTGGTATATCTATACAATGGAATACTACGCTGCGGTAAAAAAGAAGGAGTTCCTACCATTTGCAACAATATGGATGGAGATGGAGAATATTATGCTGAGTGAAATAAGCCAGGCAGAGAAAGATAAATATCACATGATCTCGCTCATTTGTGGAATATAATGAACAACATAGACTGATGAACAAGAACAGATCCAGAGGCTGAGAAACGTCGATCAGAACATCATACCTCAGAAAACAACCCCAAGACCAGATGGATTCCTACAACAGAGAGGAATTGACAGGAGTGCTCCAACCACGAAGACAAGAGGAAAAAACAGTCCAGAGATGGAAGACGCTGACAACGCCTTGCCATGGGAGCAGTCAGCAGCTGTGCACCGCTGCAGGTTACCTAGGACCAAACCAGAGAGGGTCGGACCTGCATTGCCACCATGTGCCCACCATCCAGATATCATTGCTGACATGTACACATAAGGAACTGTTGGACATTGAAATTGGGACTCAAACATTTTTTTGTTTTGTCTTGTTTTGTTATTATATGTTTATTTCCAGTCTGCAAAGGCAAAACTTTTTAAAGGAAAGAAATGGTGGGAAAAAGATACAGAGGCAAAGAAGCATTGAACAGACTGTCAAACTACATTGGGAAGACAGGGGAGGTTGGGTGAGGAGAGACCAACCAAAGGACTTGTATGCATGCATATAAGCACAACCAATGGATATAAGACACTGGGGCGGGGTGGAGGGGGGAGGGTGGGCAGGCGAAGGCATGTCCTGGAGGGTAGGGGAGGTCGTGGGGAGATCAAGGGGGGAAAAAAAGGAGACATTACAAATACTACTATTTGTAATACTTAAAACAATAAAAAAAAAAAAACCTCAACACCTAGAGAGATAGGTTGTTTCAGAGACACAGTTGATACATTGCTAGCTGCACTTTAACAAGAGCTGCAGGCAACAATGAGAGATTAAGCAACTAGAAATGGCCTGAGCAATGACTGCACTCTAGGTCCCACGGAGCACTGCCATGAGAGCCTGCTAGTGCCTACGTTTGGTTTCCTTGAATGGTTTGCCTCTCCCGCTGAGAAAGAGGATTCTTTCCCATTGACTTTTACTTGCACCTCCTCATTAACTCTTCAACTTGAAAATAAAATAAAACTGGCAATCTCTGAAAACACTCTGTGTGGGCTTTTGCGTGGTACTTACAGGATGCCTGCATTAGTTCCGAGGATTCTTGGCTGGCAGTCCTTATTACATCTATTGTTAACTCATCAGTAGACCAAACTGCATAGACCAAGTTTTCTACTCAATAATTAGTCAATAGTTTCATTTGGTGGTTTCCTCCATCAAATAATTACAACCTTCAAACAAAGGATATCACTGCCTGACTAGAAGAAAAGGTAAGATCATTCAAAGCTATTTTTAGAGATGACTGAAAAGAGAGAGAAAAATCCAGATAGCAAAGAAATCACACTGCTAAGATTAGGGACACAGTGATTCCACAGCTTGGAATTTTGAACTTACCCTTTAATACTGTGAGTCCTTGTCTAAGTTGCACAAATATGGAGTTAGGGATATCAACAACATAGAAGGAATTTCAGAAACAATCCACTCAAGCTCCTCAGCTTACAAATGAAAAATTAAAGTCTGGAGATTAAAATCATTTGCCCAAAGTCTCAGAACAGAACTGAAGTCCCTCTAAGATTCTTTGAAACTGTTAGTATAGAGTTCTATATTTTAATTACATAAAATAAAGTATAAAGAAAGAATAACCTTTTTTTTTAAGGAGCTCCTACCATTTGCAACAACATGGATGGAAATGGAGAGTATTATGTTAAGTGAAATAAGCCAGGCAGAGAAAGATAAATATCACATGATCTCACTCATTTGTGGAATATAATGAACGGCATAGACTGATGAACAAGAACAGAATTAGAGACTGAGAAACGTCGATCAGAACCTCAAACCTCAGGGAAGGAGGGGATTGGTGGGAGTAAGGGGGAGAGATCAACCAAGGGACTTGTGTGCATGCATATGAGCCTAAGCAATGGACACAGACAACAGGTGGGTGCGGCATGAGTGGGGGGTGGGAGGTAATGGGGGAATAAGGACACATATGTATAAAAATAATAAAATAAAAAAAAAGAATAACCTTATACTTATTTGAACATACAATAATTTTAAAGCATAATACCTAGTCATTAATGTACAGTAGTTCTAAGAGGTAGCACTGATTATTATGAATACCAAACTAGAATTTCTGTGATTTATATACTTTATTGGTTCTGTGGCACTCATCATCTTGCTTGGACCGTGTAGAATTTACAGAGGCATCCTCATCATCACTCACTAGCCACTGACAACCTCAAGGCGGTGGCTTCCTGGCAACCCAGGTCTTGAGACTTAAATGAGCAGAGAGTTCTTTGTCAAGCCTTGAAGGAAGCGCAACATGATCCCAAAATACCCTTGTTGGCTAAACCAAAATCTGGGGATTATTTGATGAGTGGTAAAAGGTATCACTATTGTGTGTGTGTGTGTGTGTGTGTGTTTTGTTATTGGAAAAGTTCAATGAAATATTTTTCTGTTCTAATATTATTAATACTAAAGGCCCAGTGCATGAAATTCACACAGGTAGGGTCCCTAGCAGCTGCTGGCTGGGGGCACCTCCCTTCCCCCAGCCGCCGCCTGCCACCACCGCTGGCCCCGGCCCCGGGTTGAACTCCTGGTCAAACTCCCAGTGGAGGGGATGATTTGCATATTAGGCTTTTATTATAAAGAATAGTCTCCTATACTTAAAGTTTTATTGTTTTTCTCAATGTAGAATTTAGTTTTGTATATGGAATGAGGAAGGATCTCATTTTCTCTTTACTCCAAGTAGAAAACCCAATATTTTATTGGTTAGTCGATTTTTCCTCACTGGTTTATAATGCGTACACTTCTCAAACATGCAGATGTGAGTTATTTTCTGGGTTTTTTATTTTATTCCATTGGCCTCTTGGTTTATCCTGGAACTGACACTACACTGTCTTAATTACTATTTCTTTATAATAATATTCATAGATACTAAGATGTGTCCCTCTTTACTTTTACTCTTATTCAAAACCATCCTACTAGATCATGTAATATTTATATAAATTTCAGCATCAACTTGTAAAAAAATGTTGAAACATAATTTAAAATTATATTGAATTTCTACTTTTTTTTTCTTAATTAAATCTTTATTGTTCAGATTATTACAGCTGTTCCACTTTTTTTCCCCCCATAGCTCCCCTCCACCTGATTCCCCACCCCACCCCATGCCCTTACCCCCTGCCACTGTCTTCATCCATAGGAGTAAGATTTTTGTCCAATCTCTTCCTGCACCCCTCACACTTGCTTCCCCTGAGAATCGTCAGTCCACTCCCTTTCTATGTCCCTGATTCTATTATATTCACCAGTCCATTCTGTTCTTCAGATTTTTTATTCACTTGATTTTTAGATTCACTTGTTGGTAGGTATGTATTTGATGTCATTTTGTTGTTCATAATTTTTATCTTTACCTTTTTCTTCTTCTTCTTCTTCTTCTTCTTAAAGAATACCCTTCAGCATTTCATGTAATCCTGGTTTGGTGGCGATGAACTCCTTTAGCTTTTTCTTGTCTGTGAAGCTCTTTATCTGACCTTCAACTCTGAATGCTAGCTTTGCTGGGTAGAGTAATCTTGGTTGTAGGTTCTTGCTATTCATCACTTTGAATATTTCTTGCCACTCCCTTCTGGCCTGCATAGTTTCTGCTGAGAAATCAGCTGACAGTCGTATGGGTACTCCCTTGTAGGTAATTAACTGTTTTTCTCTTGCTGCTTTTAATATTCTCTCTTTGTCTTTTGCCCTTGGCATTTTAATTATGATGTGTCTTGGTGTGGTCCTCTTTGGGTTCCTCTTGTATGGGGTTCTGTGCGCTTTCTGAACTTGTAAGTCTATTTCTTTCACTAGGTAGGGAAAGTTTTCTGTCATTATTTCTTCTAATAGGTTTTCAAGATTTTGCTCTCTCCCTTCTTCTGGCACCCCAAAAATTCGGATGTTGTTTTGCTTAAAATTGTCCCAGAGGCTCCTTACATTATCTTCATATTTTTGGATTCTTTTTTCTTTTTGTTTTTCTGGTTGGATGTTTTTTGTTTCCACATATTTCAGATCTTTGGTTTGATTCTTGGGCTATGTTGATCTACAGTTGAGTTTCTGTATATTCTTTATTTCAGACAGTGTATGCTTCATTTCTGACTGATCCTTTTCCATTTTTTGGGCATTCTCATTAAGGTCCTTGAAGGTCTCACTAAGCTCCTCAGAAGTGTCATCAAGTTTCTCAGTGGTTTTTAGAAGATTCTTGAGTAACCTTATAAATGTGATTCTGAACTCTATGTCATCCAGTAGTTTGCTTTCCTCCGTTTCTTTCATTCGTGACATGTTTCTTTGTTTCTGCATTTTGGCTGCTTCCCTGTGTTGATGGAGTGGCTTTGTGTGGTAGGTGACCTATAGGGGGCAGTAGCTCAGCCTCCCCAATCACCTGATGTGGATGCTCTTGGTACACCCCT
The DNA here is from genome assembly GCA_026230045.1 of Corynorhinus townsendii. NCBI lineage: Eukaryota > Metazoa > Chordata > Mammalia > Chiroptera > Vespertilionidae > Corynorhinus > Corynorhinus townsendii. The sequence continues at coordinate 139,104,133 of JAPDVU010000004.1, forward strand.
TTGTGGGCTGAGTGCAAAGTCTTGGTGTAGTTAAGCCTGAATTGCTGTTGGTACGCTGGGAGGAATTGACCTCCAGGCCAATTAGCTGTGAGCACTCCCTGTGTCTATAATGGAAGAAGTGCTGCGCTGAAGACACGCTTATGGGGCAGGACTTGTTTCAGTGGGGCTTTGGTGCTCACTGAGTCTGCCTCTTGAATGTGTCACTTATGATGTGAGGAGTTGAAATCTGGTGTCTCACACTGACCACTAGGTACACTGGCTTCTGGATCTCCAATGGGGTGCAGGTCAGCTACTGTCTGAGGCCACTCAGCAGGAGCTACAGTGAGAGCTGCAGTTTTCTCCTCTTTGCTTGGGGTTTGGAGGTTTTGGAGCTGTCTGACCCGGGCTGCAAGTTTTCTAGGTTAAGCTGCGATAGGGCAGGCTTTCTTATGCTAATTGAGCTGCTTGGAGCTTGGGTGGGTTTGTAGGTTGTGTGGGGCGGGGTCTCAGGGCATCACTAGGTTAGGGCATGGCAAACAGCAATGGCTGCTAGTAAGCCGGCTCTGTGTCCCAGACCGCGTCCTGGAGTCCTGTGCCCCAGTGCCGTAAACAATTATTCCTGCACGCAGCTCTGCAAGCAAGCCACTCTCACTGGCAGACAGTCCAGCTTCTCCCCGTAGGAGTTTGGGTCCCCCGTGTCTCCCCAGAGACTGGATTTCAGAGTAATCGGGGACTTGTCTCCGTTCAGGTTGAAAAAAGCAATGCACCCAGTCGCCCGCCGCCAGCCCAGATCACGCACCTCCGTACCTCAGCTTTTCAGCGCTTGTGCACGTCTCAATGCTCTTTTCTCTTTCCTTCTAGTTGTAGAACTTCCACTCAGCCAGCTTTCCCGTGGTTCTGGGTGATAGACGTTTTGTCTTTTAGTTGCAGTTTAAATTGTTGTGGGAGGCAGCAGTTTAGGTGTTTACCTACGCCGCCATCTTGGATTCCTCCGCATTTCTACATTTTTTAAGGAGAATTTCCATTGAGTCTTCCCTTATCTGAAAATGAAACATTATATAGTTCTCCATTTATTTAGGTTTTCTTTTATTTTCTTTCAAATTTTTTTTTGTTCTTAGTTACCTTAAAGTCTGTGCTGCCATTTTAACTACATATTTTTATTTGCATTTTTATTTGTTTGTTGCTTACATATAAGCATATAACTGGTTTTGCATGTGGATCTTATATCTAAAAATCTTGCTAAAATAAAATTATTATCTATAATAATGAAAGCTTAATATGCTAATTAGACCAGACATCCTTCTGGATGTCCTTCTGGACGACCTTCCAGATGAAGCTGGAGCTACAAGGGAAGCCTGTGTCCCAGCTGCCAGAGGGAAGCCGGTGCCGGCAGCCAGGGGAAGGAAGGTCTACTCTTGCACAAATTTCGTGCATTGGGCCTCTAGTTTCAATAATTTGCCTGTGAGAAAAGACAACCTAGTTTCTTTTCTTCTGACTTGAACCTTTATTATTTCAAAAATAACCTTATGTAACTTGAGGGGGTTTGAATAGTTATTTCTGGATTACTATAATAAATGTTTGTAAACACCAATCGTATCAATAATCATATACACTTATTTAATTCATTAAGAACTTCCAAAAATAACTCTGCTGTTATCAAAATACTTACAAATGTCACCAGTGAATTAAGTAATATTCTATGCAGGAGAGAAGAAAAACTATTCTAGGGGACAGTTTAATGAAACATTCCTCCCATTACATTGTTTTTATTTGTTTTTGTACTGTTTAATAATGTTGCCCTTTGAACAACTTCACTTCATAAAGTTGGAAATCCACATATATCTTTTGAATCTCTAAAAACTTAGTTGTCCCTTAGTATCTTTTGGGGATTGGTTCTATACCTATTACATTTTGACTGATATAGTTTGTGAAGAAAGACTAGATTTACTTTCTTTTTTTTTTTTTTTAGTGCTTAGTCTAAGAGGGAACACAAGAAACCAAGTTTAGGAGAAAAACTGCTTTCATAATATCAAGTGTAAGCCACAAACAGGCTTTCTTAATAAAAGCATTAAAACGTGAAGAGCTCAGCCAGCGTGGCTCAGTGGTTGAGCATCAACCTATGAACCAGGGGGTCATGGTTTGATTCTCAGTCAGGGTACATGCCTGGGTTGTGGCTGATCCCCAGTGTGGGACATACAGGAGGCAGCTAATCAATGATTCTCTCTCATCATGGATGTTTTTTTATCTCTCTCTACTTCTCCCTTCCTCTCTTGCTAAAAATCAATAAATGCAAATTTTTAAAAAGAGATGAGAAAAGTAAGCATGTATTCTATTAAACATTTCAATAAATATGCAAATAATTCAGCATTTATAAACATATTGTTTGTATATGTGAAAATACATTTTCATGCTTTGAATATTTTATCCTGAGGAGATATTTAAAGGACATTTTGTTCTAAAATTTTCAAAAATAAAACTTACACACACACACACAGCATATCAGAATTTCTGCAGAATACTAACATTCTGCACTGTCCTAACAATGTCAAACAATAAAAAGACAAACATGATCGCATATATATTATAAAGACAGCACTGAAAAGAAACAATGGGAAAATGCACTATCTGGTCTTTGTTTTATGTTCAATGCTTTTGATAAGTTCAGCAGATGAATGTAAATAGTGATCATTTGTGTCCAAAGGGTCAGAGCCTTCTCAGTGGCTCATCACTAATCACACAAGTCCTAAGTTCTAAGTATTTAAAAGAAAAACTACAGATGACTCTACTCCTCTTTGGTCCCTTTACCTAACCTCTAGGTCACCCATGATATCACTTGTTAATATCCTGCTTTCCAAAACAAAAGCAGGTAAACACAAGTTTGTTAAGTTCCACTTGACCAAATAAGTTTTAAAATGGATAAAACAGGATAAGTATTTGTTAAAAGAGCAATTTCATGGAGAAACCAAGATGGCGGCATAGGTAAACACCTAAACTGCTGCCTCACACAACAATTTCAAAACTACAACTAAAAGACAAAGTGGACATCATCCAGAACCACAGGAAGACTGGCTGAGTGGAAATTCTACAACTAGAAGGAAAGAGAAAAGCACACTGAGACTCAGAGGAGCTGCAGGAGGCAGAGGTACTGAGACGTGCGTGCAAGGAGAGGACTGGCAACTGAGTGTGCGGCTGGCTTTCTCAAGCAGGAGGGAGACAAAAGCTCCCAACTGTGCTGAACTTCAGTTCCGGGCAAGATTCTGGGGACCCAGACTCATACGGAGTGAAACTGGACTGTCTGGTAGCAGGCGAAACTCGAGGGCGGCTTTCTCTCAGAGGTGCTTGCAGTGATTACCATGGGACACTGAGACACGGGGGCCTATTAGGGCAGGGCTGATGGGAAACCAATGCTGTCTGCTCCGCCCTGAGACTTCATCCCATCCAAGTTGAGCACAGAGGCTTTTGCAAATCTTGTCTCATAAGGGTGTCTCCAGCACAGAAGTTCTCCCAGCATAGACATAGTTGATCCTCACAGCCAATTGGCCTGGAGGTCAATTCCTCCCAGTGATACCAACAACAATCAAGACTTAATTACAACAAGATTGTGTACACAGCCCACAAAGGGGTGCACCAAGAGTGTTTACCTCCGGTAACTAGGAAGGCTGAGCCACTGGGCCCCATAGGACACCAGTGGCCCTATAGCACACAAAGCCACTCTATCAACTCAGGGAAGCAGTCAAAATGTGAAGACAAAGAAACAGATCACAAATGAAAGAAATGGAGGAAAACAAATGACTGGATATGGAGTTCAAAACCACGGTTATAAGGTTTTTCAAGAATTTTCTAGAAAAGGCTGATAAATTTAGTGAGACTCTCGAAGATATGCAAAAGGACCAACTAGAAATTAAGCATACACTGACTGAAATAAAAAATATACAGAGATCTAACAGCAGATTAGAGGATCGCAAGAATCAAGTCAAAGATTTGAAATACAAAGAAGCAAAAAACACTCAACTGGAAAAGCAAAAGAAAAAAGAATCCAAAAATATGAAGATAGTGTAAGGAGCCTCTGGGACAACTTCAAGCGTACTAACATCAGAATTATGGGGGTGCCAGAAGAAGAGAGAAAGCAAGATACTGAAAACCTATTTGAAGAAATAATGATCAAAAACTTCCCTCACCTGGTGAAAGAAATAGATTTACAAGTCCAGGAAGCATACAGAACCCCCAAAAAAGGAATTCAAAGAGGACCATACCAAGACACATCATAATTAAAATGCCAAGAGCAAAAGACCAAGAGAGAATATTAAAAGTAGGAAGAGAAAAACAGTTGGTTACCTACAAGGGAGCACCCATACAATTGTCAGCTGATTTCTCAACAGAAACTATGCAGGCCAGATGGGAGTGGCAAGAAATATTCAAAGTGATGAATAGCAAGAACCTACAACCAAGATTACTCTACCCAGCAAAGCTATCATTCAGAAATGAAGGTCAGATAAAGAGCTTCACATATAAGAAAAAGTTAAGGAGTTTATCACCACCAAACCAGTATTGTATGAAATGCTGAAAGGTATTCTTTTTTTTTTTTTTAATATATTTCATTGATTTTTTTTTACAGAGAGGAAGGGAGAGAGATAGAGAGTTAGAAACTTCGATGAGAGAAACATCAATCAGCTGTCTCCTGCACGCCCCCTACTGGGGATGTGCCCGCAATCCAGGTACATGCCCTTCACCGGAATCGAACCTGGGACCTTTCAGTCTGCAGGCTGTCACTCTATCCACTGAGCCAAACCGGTTTTGGCTGAAAGGTATTTTTTAAGAAGATGAAGAAGAATAAAAAGGTAGAGATAAAAATTATGAACAACAAATACCTAACAACAAGTGAATCTAAAAAATCAAGTGAATAAAAAAATCTGATGAACAGAATAAACTGGTGAATATAATAGAATCAGGGGCATAGAAAGGGAGTGGACTGACAATTCTCAGGGGAAAAAGGTATAGGGGGGTGCAGGAAGAGATTGGAAAAAAATCATACACCTATGGAATAGGACAGTATGGGGAGGTAAGGGCAGAGGGTGGGGTGGGGCGGAACTGGGTGGAGGGGAGCTATGGGGGGAAAAAGAGGAACAATTGTAATAATCTGAACAATAAAGATTTATTAAATTAAAAAATAAAATAAATAAAAACATACTTAAAAAAAATAGATAAAACACTTTAGTCCTGGCAAGTGTTGCTCAGTTGATTGGGCATCGTCCCCTGTGCTGAAGGGTGGCCGGTTCAATTCCTGGTCAGGGCATTTGCCCTAGTTGCAGGCTCAATCCCCCATAGGAGATGTGCAAAAGACAGCCAATCAATGTTTGCTCTCACCCTCTCCCCTCCTTTCTCTCTAAAAATTAAGTTTCAAAAATAAAATAAAAATAGATAAAACTCAAATTACCACAACCCAACCTTCAGTTTTCACATTCATTGAAACATTTTAGCATTACTCAAACATGAAAATTGGAAATGTATCTGGTTATTTGGAAAAAAACAACTGAATTTATCCTCCAGAACTAAAAGCAGACTTATGATGACAAGTTATATTCTAAACTTCAATAAAAGCTGCTTGGACAAACTATTTAATGAATACCTGCCCCTATTAAACAGCAAGGTAGCTGCTGCATCAAAGAAGTTGAAAATTGAGTCACTTCTTTCTGTTGCTTTCAGTTGCTAGAATACTGGCAATTCTCATAAATACATTTAATGTATCATGTAATTGATGAGATCATATCTTTGAGCTACATACACTGAGATTGTTTCTGCACACATGATTACTTTCTGCCTATCATAGGGAAACCACATACTGAAAAGAGGTAATCCACCATAAATAGCCACTGACTACAGTGTGGCACCAGGCACAGTGGTTTGTGGAATAAACATAGATTCCAGTGAGGATACAAAGACTAGGTCCAAGCCAACTCCCAGCAATGCTCCCATGTTCAGAAACTTCTCTCTGGCATGCATTTGACCACAGTGGAGAGGCCTCCTGTGATGCCTGCTGTGTACTTCGCAGCTCTGATGAGAAGAGCTCCCCCTAATATCATCAGAGGAGCCACCCTCACTCCAGAATGCAGTAATCAAACAAGATGCTTTGGGCTTAAGCTCTAGTCAGATGGTAATGACCAGCACTCCAACTCCAGTCCATGCTGCAAAGGTTGCACCAAATGTTACACAAGAATCTCTCATCATGAGTTCATGAGAACAGGTGTTCTGCTCACTATCAAGGCAGACAAAGTCATGAAACCAATACTTCTGCCCTGGCGGGTGTGACTCAGTTGGTTGGAGCATCATCCTGTGCACTGAAGAGTCACTGTTCTATTCCCCATCAGGGCACATACCCAGGTCGGGGGTTTAATTCTGAGTCGGAGCATATATGGGAGGCAACCTATTGATATTCTCTCACATAAGTGCTTCTCTCTCTCCTTCTTCTCTCTTTGAAATCAATAAAAATGTATACTCGGGTGAGAATTTAAAAAAAAAAAAAAAGCTGCCCTAGCTGGTTTGGCTCAATGAATAGAGTGTCAGCCTGTGGACTGAAGGGTCCCGGGTTCGATTCTGGTCAAGGGCACATGGCCAGGTTGCAGGTTCAACCTCCAGTAGGAAGGTGCAGGAGATAGCCAATCAGTAATTCTCATCATTGATGTTTCTCTTTCCCCCCCCTCTCCTTTCCTTTCTGAAATAAATAAAAATACATTTTTTAAAAGCACAAAAAACTTCCTAATAAATACATACAGATAGAATGAATTCTACCCATCACATCCTGAGGCCAAATTACAACAACCTTTTCAATAGTTTCAATCTCATTAAACATTCTAAGTCATACTAGCACAATGCTCCAAGACCAACAGCCTCTCCAGCAGTAAACCATTTCCCCATCTGATCAATTTTTTAAAGTATTTTTTCCATTGATTGTTCCAATGGTGCCTCCTTGAGTCCTTGGCCAGTTTTCTTATGCCAGATCCTAGTTCTGTCTTGGTGTCATATTCCTTGCTGGGTGTTAAGAGGCATTGATTCTTTGTGATGGAATTCTTCACAAGAGGGGGAAAGCTGGGTTCAACACCCTGGAAGGTGGTGTCAAGAGAAACACAAGTATTTGGTCAGCATGGCCGCGCCTCAGTTTTACCAAGCAGATCTAAAATGCTCAGCCCCAGGTTACTTCAACTGCCCAGTTGCCTTTCAGGCTAGTGAAATGCGGACATGCACACCCTGGCCTTCCCCATCACACCTCATTGTCTCTCCTTCCTTGTTTTGTTTTCTTAATTGGTCCTAGTGTGCTGCCTAGGATCCCAACTAACTGAGGAAAAGAGGCAGGAATACTGGGCATTCTGTCTTTTCTCGGGTAATTAAGGAATTGTTTCTCAGATTGCACATTTATGTGTATTTGTTTAGGCAAATACCTGAGGAGCATACATGCTGCTGCAGTGACCACCACCATCGGCTGTGCCGCCCCCTTTTTGGTCACAGCAGCCACTGCCACCAAGCAACTCCATTTGGTCTGCCTTACTGTTGAGTTGGATTTTGCACACGTGATATTAAACACTTAAAAAATATTGGTTCACTGAGTTTTGCACCTCTCCAAAAAGTGGATATATTCCAGGCTGCAATATTTAAAAACCCAAATTAATTAAAATCACCAGCAATCTTACAAAGAGTATTTTAAAAATAGTGTTAACCTCACAGAGCCCCAAAAGGAATTCACAGGGGTCCGTAAACCACTTTGAGAGCAATTGCCTTAAATAATATAGTTATTCACCTTCTCTGAGGTTTCAGCTCTTCTACGTCTGCCAATTTTTATGTACCATAAACAAGAAACCTTTTCTGTCATCAAAGAAACATGCTACGGTGAAGAATTACAAAGAGCTACCAATAATCTCAACTATGTCTTCATGCAAGCATGAACTTATTGCACCCTCACTATGGGCCAGACTCTGCTCCAGGGAACAGTCCACTGAGTAGGAGAAAAATGAATTAAACTCATGAATAGAATAGTCTTATTGGCTTCTGTTTGAGATTCAACTTTGTTCCTCTCAAATAGTCCAGTAACTATTATTCATTAAATAATTTACATTTATGTTTTAAAAATACAAGTTGCTAAGGAATACATGAAAACTCTCTGAATTATTTGCAACTTTCCTGTAAATCAAAAATTATCTAAAATAAAAGTTTATTTGATTTTAAATTAATTGATACAGTTATAGAAAATATATATAATTTTTTTTCTCCCCAATTTCCACTATGAATGGTGCAAAGACCCAAATACAGCTCTGGCCTATAGATTTTACTTCTGGAGAGAACACCAAACTGCCTAGCACATATACGGTCCGAAACTGCAAATTCCTAGGAGAGAAATTTTGACCAGCCCAGATAGAGTCAAATGTCTACCCTTATTTCATTCAATGAGGGCCACTATTGCAGGTCATGTTGTACAAATATGGCTGACAAGTGTGCAGCTATGTGGGTGTGAGAAACATTCTTAAGCAAAGGGACATGATCTGAAAAGATACCCCGAAATTGTCTGCCATATATATATATTCCAAAACCCCGAGTAACATACATACAGATAAAGGGTAGTCCATAAAGCAAAATACCAAAAAAAAGAAAACAAAAATACAAAAAGAAAAAAAACACCATACATATCAAATAAGTATTAAACATAAATAGTCAAGATTTCTCATTAAAAGATAAAGGTCAGAGGAAACTTGTGCCTTTCCCTGTAGGTAGGTGGAAGTTTAGCTATTTACCATCCACAGCACTCTCCTGTCCTAAACTTCTGGAGGCAGCCTGGGTTTACTCTAGAGGGGAGGGCCATTCTTGAAGCTTCTCTCACTAGGCTTGAGATTAGGGAAAGCACCTCACCCCATGGGAGGGGGTAGAAATCAGAGCATCCCCCTGAAAACTCTCTGTACAGAAATCCACTCTGGAATTTCCAACCACTAAAGTGTCACAAAAATTTTATTGGTCACCCACCTCTTTTCCAGGATGCTTAGATGATCAGTCCTTTACTTTGGAATGTGGGAGTGGAAAGCAATTACTGCCTTGGGGTTACAGACTAAACTGAGCAGATTTTCATTTCGTTAAGTATAGTATATACATATGCATAGTATTTTCTGTGCTCATTCAGAACTAAGGGTCATTATTTATCCAAACTATGATTAATGAACAAAGTCAGTTGGAAATCTTTCAAAACTCATAATAATCTGAGTGTTTAAAAGACTAATTACCAAGAATTTATATGAAATAAAAAAAGACCCCAAATAGCTGCAGCAATCTTAAGAAAGAACAAAGTTGGAGGGATCACAAAATCAGATATCAAGCTATATTACAAAGCCACTGTTCTCAAAACTGCCTGGTACTGGCACAAAAAACAGACATATAGACCAATAGAACAGAACAGAGAACCCAGAAATTGACCCAACCCATAATGCTCAATTAATATTTGACAAAGGAGGCAAGAGCATACAATGGAGTCAAGGGAGTCACTTCAATAAATCATGCTGAGAAAATTGGATGGATACATGCAAAAAAAAAGAAAAATGAAACTAGACTGCCAACTTATACCATACACAAAAATAAACTCAAAATAAACTCAAAGTGGATAAAAGACTTAAATGTAAGACAGGAACCCATACAAAGCTTAGAAGAATCGATAGGCAGCAAAATATCAGACATATGTCATAGCAATGATACAGCTCCTAGGGCAATGGAAACTAAAGAGAAAATAAACAAATGGAACTACATCAAAATAAAAAACTTCTGCACAGCAAAAGAAATCATCAACAAAACAACAAAAGAACCCACTTCATAGAACATATTTGCCAATGTTACATCCAGTAAGGGTTTAATCTCCAAGATTTATAGGAAACTCATACAACTTAACAAAAGGAAGATAAATAATCTAATCAAAAAATGGGCAAAGGACCTAAATAGACACTTTTCAAAAAGGGGCATACAGAAGGCCAAAAGACATATGAAAACACTAGAGGTCCGGTGCACAAAATTTGTGCACGGGGGGAGGGAGAGGTGTCCCTCAGCCCAGCCTGCATCCTCTCCAATCTGAGACCCCTTGAGGGATGTCCGACTGCCTGTTTAGGCCCGATCCCACCGGACTGCTGGCTCCCAACTGCTCCCTTCCTGCCTTCCTGATTGTCCCTAACCTCTTCTGCCTGCCAGACTGATCACCCCCTAACCACTCCCCTACCAGACTGATTGATGTCTAACTGCTCTCCTGCCAGCCTGTTTGCCCCCAACTTCCCTCCTTTGTCAGCCTGGTCACCCCCAACTGCCCTCCCCTGTAGGCCTGGTCCCTCCCAACTGCCCTCCCCTGCTGGCCATATTGTGGTGGCCATCTTGAGTCCACATGGGGGCAGGATCTTTGACCACATGGGGGCAGCCATCTTGTGTGTCGGAGTGATGGTCAATTTGCATATTACTCTTTTATTAGATAGGATAGAGGCCTGGTGCATGGGTGGGGGCCAGCTGGTTTATCCTGAAGGGTGTCCCAGATCAGGGTGGGGGTTCCCTTGGGGCGGGGGGGGCCTGGGTGAGGGGCCTGTGGTGGTTTGCAGGCAGGCCACGCCCCCCAGAGACCCAAGCAGAGGCCCTGGGATCTGGGATTTATTTATCTTCTACAATTGAAACTTTGTAGCCTTAAGCGGAGGCCTAGGCAAGCTAGGGTGTGCGGAAAGCTTGGCTTCCTCCATCGCCGGGGAAACCTAAGCCTCCCTCCTGCTCTCTCTGTGGCCGCAGCCATCTTGGTTGGGTTAATTTGCATACTTGCTCCTGATTGGCTGCTGGGTGTGGCTTGTGGGTGTAGCAGAGTGATGGTTAATTTGCATATTACTCTTTTATTAGATAGTATGCTCAAAGTCACTAATCATCCAAGAGATGCAAATCAAAATGACAATGAGGTACCATCTCACACCTGTCAGAATGGCTATCCTCAACAAATCAACAAATGATAAGAGCTGGTGAGGATGCAGAGAAAAAGGAACCCTCATGCACTGCTGGTGGGAATGCAGACTGGTGCAGCCACTGTGGAAAATAGTATGGAGTTTCCTCAAAATGTTAAAAATGGAACTCCCATTTGACCCAGTGATCCCACTTCTAGGAATATATCCCAAAAAATCAAAAACATCAATGAGAAAGAAAATATGTACCCCTATGTTCATAGCAGCACAATTTACAATAGCTAAGATTTGGAAACAGCCTAAGTGCCCATCAGCAGATGAGTGGATTAAAAAATTGTGGTACATATATACAATGGAATACTATGCTGCTATAAAAAAGAAAGAACTCTTACCATTTGCAACAGCATGGATGGACCTGGAGAGCATTATGCTAAGTAAAATAAGCCAGTCTGAGAAAGATAAGCATCACATGATCTCACTCATTTATAGAATATAATAAACAACATAAACCGTGATGAACAAAAATAGATCCAGAGACAGAGGAGCATCAAACAGACTGTCAAACCTCAGAGGGAATGTGGAAGAGGGTGGAAAGAGATTAATCAAAGGACTTATATGCACGCATATAAGCATAACCAGTGGACACAGGGAGTAAGGGAGGTGAGGGCTTGTGCAGGGAGAGGTCAATGGGGGAAAAGGAGACATATGTAATACTTCCAACAATAAAGAATTTAAAAAATAATTAAATAAAAATAAATAAATAAAAGACTAATTAATTTTTTGATTCTTTTTCTCTCACTAGGCCTAATAGTTCTTTAAGATTAAAACTTATAATACTTATACCAACACCTTCTATTTGCATATTCTTTAGCATTTACGACATCATTTCAGATAAATGATTTAATTTTATCTTCATAGCAATTCTTTAGTGTTTTCCTCATTACAGAGGATAAGATACATTGATCCATAATACAGATCCAAAGCTCCTTATTTTATACTGCTGCTACAGCTTACGTAAATGCATAAATACAGTTAAAACAACAACAATGACATCAGGACCCTTGCCTGAAAAACAAAAAGATTTTAATTACTAGTTATGTTTGTAGCTCAGTGAGTTATTACCTACAGTTTAATATCAGCCCCAAGTGTTGTGGTTGGTGGCAGTCATCAGGGAGGCCACAAGCTGAATGAATTAAATGACCCTTTTTATGCCAGTGACTCAGAATTCCTGGTGAGGTAGGAGTGGGGGTGGGGAGAATATGTGATTTTTCCTTGAGCCTCCAAAACAAAAGCACCACTATGTTACAAAGATCTTTCCTCTTCAGTGCTCTATAGGTCTGTAAAGTTATGAGGACCATGCTCAGCTCAGAAGCATGTCAATAAAATACAAGGTGTGAGCACCTTGATTTCCCTGAATTTCACCCCCACAGCTTTCCTCTTGAGCATTAGATTCTCACCCAGGTCCAGCGTTGGTCCCACAGGAATAAAAGAGCCAACTAGACACAATCAACTTCCACTTTCACCCCATTGCTTCCAGCTGAACTTTCCCATCCAACCTCTGTTTTGAGTTAAGATTAATAAATATATTTGAAATGGAAATCATCTCTTCCCTGTTGTCTTCTCCCTTGCTCCAAATCCCCTTCCCAGTTTCATGGCATGATAAATACATACATAATTCCTTATGGAATAGATTGGCCTTCTCTTTTTGCTCTACTTTTCACATTTGCAACTTCCTAGAGCGTTCCAGCTTTGAGAATTTCTGCTCATTCCCACCCCCATACAAATCATTTAACAATGTATGTTTGTAAGTTCCTCCAAGAAAGCTGATAAAAATCTGACTTATTCTTCTATTGTCTGCATAATATTATATTTCATTGATATGTCAAAAGGTATTCTACCCTTCTCTTCATTAGTTTATACCATTTCCAAGATTTTGGTCATAATAAACAGATCTGTTATTAATGTTTTTGTCTCATATTGTCTTACGTTTCCATGCTTACATTTTTATGGGCTAGATTTCCAGCAGTTAAATGTTGAGTCAAGGTTATGTCTAGTTTTAATTTTAATATTGGCAAATTATTTTCAAAATGTACTGAAACAATGTACATTTCCAATTGCAGTGAATGAAAATCCTCTTTCTCTCATATCCCTGCCAGTAGTAGACATTATCACTTATTAATTTTTTACCAATCTGATGGTTATAAATGATATCTTAATTTGTAATTTCTCTGACTGTGAGGGCATTAGAGAATATTTTCACATTGGTTGATATAGATTTATAAGTTTTAAGTAAAGTACTATATTGTGGTATTAAAAAAACAATTTTTCTATGCTTAGGTCATAAAAATATTTTCTCATAACAACTTCTATTAACTTTGTTCAAACACTTTGGAAAACTATGTGGCACTCTAACAATAATACTACACCCATGCCTACTCTGTAGGCCTGCAAATTTATTCCTAGGTATAAACTCAAAAGAAACATATATATCTACACAGGTATGTTCAGGAATGGCCATAGCAGCTTTTTTCATAATAGCCCAAAACTGGAAAAAAGAACTGAAATGTCAACCGGAGAAAGAATAAACACATTGTGCTATATTCATGCAGTGAAATACTACCCAACAGTCAAGAGAATAAACTCTGATACACACAACAACATAGGTGAATTCTGAAAACATTTTGCTAATCAGAAGAAACCAGACACAAAAGAGTATAGTTTATATATTTACAATTATGTAATACTTAAGAAGAGTAAAAAATAATCTGTGGTATTAAACCTCAGAGTAGTGCTTACCCGAATAAAAAAGGTTGAGGATGTTTTTTCCCCTAGAGAAGAACGCTGAGAAATTTCTAGGGTGAAGCAAATAACTATTTTGATCTCTGTGGGCTACACAGTTGCATACATACGTAAAAATTAATCAAGCTACATACTTATTATTTTGCACTTTATATGAGTTATATCTTTAAAAAATAGAAAAGCTACCAGGGAGCGTGGCTAAGTGGTTGAGTGTGGACCTATGAACCAAGAGCTCACAATTCAATTCCTGGTCAGGGCACATAACCAGATTGCAGGCTCAGTCCCTGGTGTGGGATGTGCAAGAGGCAGATGATCAATGATTCCCTCTCATCATTTATGTTTCTCTCTCTCTCTCCCTCTCCCTTTCTCTCTGAAATCAATAAAAATATATTTTTAAAAAGCTAAATAGGAATTCTAAATATTAGAAAAAAGATGTACATTATATTTGTTAGCTCTTATCATATTTCCTCTTGAGTCCCCAAAACCTCACTGAAAAAAATATTATAAATACTGAGAGTTTTAGTAAGATTGTTAGTCAATCAATAAACCCACACTGATTTATAACTGGGGTCACAGTTCAAATGCTTAAACATGTTTAACTAATAAAAACTGATGAAAGAAAATAAAGTGTTAGGAAGTTAGTACAAAAATTTTATTTTATTGAATTTTGGGTTAAACAAGTGATATAGACATCTGTGGTACTGAAGAGTTTACTTTAAATTTGCAGTAGAAAAATACAAATGAATAAATCAAAAATTTTTATTTTATAATTTTTCCCTCTGCTGATTTAAGCCTGAAAAAAATGACACATTTTATATCAAAACTTCAATATAAATTTCTATATTTCCATTGTAATGTGCAGAATAGAATTCAACTTAGAGTCCCGTAACTGAGAGTAATATTTTGTTTTACTGGTATATACTTTCTGATTTGAGAGAGAGAGAAATATTGATCTCTTGTTCCACTTATTTATGCATTCATTGGTTGATTCTTATATGTACCCTGAGCAGGCATCACACCCACAACCTTGGTACATAGGGATGATTTTCTAACCAACTGAGCTACCCAGCCAGTGCTCATATACTTTTATATTTTATAAAAGAAAACAGCTGCTCACAAATTTAAGAAATTCCTAACCTAACAATTTTTGCACAACAATTTTTCAACTTAGTCCAATTATACCCTAGATATTTGTAGAATTACGGAATTCTGGTGTAATGACATAAATAGGTATTTTAGTATTGTACTGAACTCAGTAAAAAAAGTCTACCTTTTAACTGTAAAAACTTACAAATAAAAAAAATGAAATACTATTTTTTATCTAAAAGTTTTAGAAGAATCATCCCATTGCTAATAGAAGTAGAAATGTATATTAAACTGAAATTGGTAAAAGCTTTTTGGAAGACAGTATCCAAATATATGTGTATGCATTTGTGTACATATAATGTGGGTTATATATGTGCATATATGTGTACAGATACCCTCTATATTAATATTTTATTCACTTGGATCTAGCAGTTCTTCCTATGGAATTATAGCATATGTTCACATCATGATCATTTTATTGTCAAAAAAAATACCAAAAAATAACCCAGAAATATACTTGACCCAACAGAAGGGAAACTCAGGACCTAAGAGAAATATGTGAGGTCATGCATCAGATAGACCAACCTCGGGGAGCCTTGAAAACACAGGCAGCTCTCACTGTACCTTTCACTTTGCCTGAGAGCCCCTGGGAGAAAACTTTTTAAGAAGGGGACCTGGGAAGAGCCTCTAAGAAAGGTGATATAGTGGGGATGGGGAGCTTTTGAAGCAGGCTAAAGAAAAAAATCATGGATTGTGCAAAGATGTATCTAAAATTTGTTTATAAAAACAACATTTCACACAACATATAAATTTACTGTCTAAATTATACTGGCAGTAATCTCACATAATGGCAAACTATGTAGCCATTTAAATTGTATTAGAAAAGAATCCTATATAATAAAAGCCTAATTTGCTAAGTGTTTGACCATTTGTTCAACCATTTGACCAGTCGCTATGACACACACTGACCACCAGGGGGGCAGATGCTCTGACCCATAGGTTAGCTTGCTGCTGAGTTCTGGCTGATCAGGACTGGGTGAGACAACCCAGACACGCCCTGGAGCCCTCCCACAGTCCCTCCCCAGCCTGATCATTCACTGGTGGGGTCCCTCGGCCTGGCCTGTGCCCTCTTACAATCTGGGACCCCTTTGGGGATGTCAGAGAGCCAGTTTCGGCCCAATCCTTGCAGGCTAGGCTGAGGGACCCCACCAGGGGTCTAATCCATGCACCAGGCTTCTAGTATTTAATTAAATGAAGAATCATTTATTATATAATCTCTATTGTCATGGGAAAACACAATTTAAAAATAAAAGAGTGAATGTGCTATGAATTAAATTTACATCTAAATTATAAGCATATCCTGCAAATGACTTGGTTTCATCAGCATGTCACTAAAGATTAAAGGACACTTTCTTTTGATACCCAGTAAAAATGTGGCAGATTTCCACTAATCTGTCTCCCAGGTCGCCTATCTGTTCTGTATTAGCTAATCTGATTTTGATTCTTTCTAGTGTATTTTCATTTCAGTTATTGTAGTCTTCCACTCTGCTTGCTGTTTTATTATACTTTCTACCTCTTTGTGGAAGTTCTCTCTAAGTTTTTCTATTCCACTCTCAAATTTGGTGATCATTCTTATGACCATTTTCTTTCCATTCTTTATCGAGTAACTTATTTCTTTCTTTCATTGTGATTTTTTTCCTGGGGATTTTTCTTGTTCTTTCATTTGACAGATATTCTTCTGTCTTTTCACTTTGTTTGACTTTCTGTGTTTTTGTATATGACTTGAATAAAATATCCATCTCTTCCATTCTTGAAAAGTGTAGAAGTGACCACTGTATAGGTTGTGGGTGCAGGGTGGTTTTGGCAGACCAGTTTGAGTCAAGTGAGCGCCTACAGCTTCTGGGGCTCTGGCCTCCTCAGTTGAAGTGGCTCTGGGTGTTGAAGACTGGTGCATGTAGTAATGCCCTGCTGACCCTGCTTGCTCCCTTTGTTTGGAGCCAAAATGGGCCCTGGCAATCTGTCTGGGAATGATGCACGGTAATGACCTTGAAGGTAAGCCAGAGCACCCAGATAGAGCTCCCACGTGTCCTATCAAAGTGGAGGGGGTGTAAACAATGGTGCTTACCAGAACCTTTTATACCATAGCACTCCCACAGTTTCCTAGCTTTCTCTATTCTGTCTCTTTCTCCTATTTGTTGTTCAGAATCTATTCAATCAGCCCTCAGTTGTCTCTCAGGAGTGTCTCTATATAGGTGTTCATCTCAGTGTGCTCATCGGAGGGGATGAGTTCAGCATCATTCTATGCTGCTGCCATCTTCTAAGTTTCTGGAGTATTTTAAAAAGGGAAAAAGTGTCCAGCCATTAAATATCTGACCCCACAAGCACATTTTTACCTCTATTCCAACATTGTATGTCCCATATATTGCAATAAATTTTGGGAAATGTGCAAATCCAGTTCTATCTATCCCTTTACATCTTCCTAAGGGGATGGTCTATGAAGAATCCAGAGAAAGGGAGATAATAGATCTACCCCCAATTCCTCTGAGGTGAGCAACACAGCAGGGTCCCAAGGGGGGCAGCTAAGCATCAGTGCCCAGCTCCTGGTCTCAAGCTTTGCAATCTCCTTGGATATGTCACTGATTGCTGCCCCCTGATTCAGCCATTTGAGGCAGATCACTGCCCTGACAAAATGAGGTTTAAATTGATTTAAATACCTGTTCAGGCCCAAGAGGAAGAACCCCAAAGAGTGATCATTGCTCACCTTTCCTCTGACCAGGGTCTCTCCTTCCAAGCTTGGGTGTCCTCTCAGAATATCCTCCCCCAGATACTTGTCAACCTGGAGGGAGCCCACCTCCTCCATAGGAGACCTATTCTCTTTGCTCACAGCAGCCTTTTCCATGCCAACCTCACCAAAAGACAGCCCAGGAAGTACAATTATTTTTAAGCATTTTATTTTTTCTTTATTATTTTTTAATATATTTTTATTGATTTCAGAGAGGAAGGAAGAGAGAGAGAGAGAAACGTCAATGAGGAGAGCAAATCATCAATCAACTGCCTCCTGCATGGCCTCTACTGGGGATCAAGCCTGAAACCCAGGCATGGTAACCATCCTGGTGTGAACTCCAACTGTAACCTCCTGGTTCATAGGTTGACACTCAACCACTGAGCCATGCTGGCCAAGCAGGAATTACAATTTTTATTCAAAACATCCAAAGATAATATGCATGGTGGGAGGAGGTCAGAGCCAGAACAGACATATGACATATGAGGAGGTTACAAAATTGAAAAAGTTGTGGAGAGGAAAAGTAAAGCACTTACTCTCTGGAATCCTTTATAACTGCCCTTCCACTGTAGAGGAGAAAAGTTAATCTCGATCTGGCTTAGTAGTTCCCAAGCTTGTCTGCTCATTAGATCACCTATGATCTTAAAAACTTCTGAAGACCAGGACTCACCCATGCTTGAATAGGACCTCAGCAGCAGTAGTATTAGAGCCCCTATGTGGACAAGTTTGAGAATCTCCCATTTCAGACAGAGGTTCTCAAAGCTAAGCATCAGCAAAATCTCCTGGAGGCTTAAAACACCAATTACTGGGCCCCATTCTGTTTCTGATTCAGCAGGGATGGGATGAAGCCTGAGAACTTGCATTTCTATCAAGTTTCAGGTGATGCTAATGTTACTGGGCCGGGGGCCACACTTTGGGAACCACTGATCTAGATATTTAAAAACTTGGTTTTAGTCAATAATTGAAATCTACCTTTGAGATTTAATTCACACACTAGGAGGACAACATTTAGGTTTTTCAAATTCCTCTCTTCTGTGGAAGATGAAATTTTATGATCTGTGCGATTGGAAATGCTTAGTGGCTGATGTCTCAAACCCATTATAGACTGTGTGCTGGTGGCCAAGGCTTATGTCTACAGGTATTGAACTTGGGATCGATCCTGGACTCACTGCACAACCCACTGAACCCTGATCTGCCTTTGTTTGCAAAGGATCACTTGCCCCATGGTCAGAACCTCTCTGCACGGCCACGCTGCTCTGCTCTTTAGCTCTGCCGTGGCCCCCTGCACAAAGGGCTTCTCTATGAGCCTGAACAGGGAGGAACACTAGGCCTCTGTGCCTCAAGGTTCCTCCCAGCTTGAGTCCTAGAATAGAGAAAATAACGCACCCCCGGATTTTAAAGAACCACCAGACCTGAGGGGGACCCCTTCAGTGGTACCAGGATCCTCAGATGGAGGAGCATGCAGAAGCCAGGACTGGACAGTTGTGCCATGCTCTCTCATAGCAACTGGGCTATGGTTGCTTTCTTTTCCAGTTCATCTCCCTCATCAAATCTGGCTTTACTTCTGGCTTACAGGTTCTGATATATTCCTGTATCCTTTATGCAAAGTTCCTCTTGCCTGACCGTCAGACCAGTGTAGAGTCTAGGGATGCATGCATCTCAATCACCTGGGCTGCTAACTGGGCTGCGGATTGTCTGGCCTTACCCCAGACCTACAGAGTCAGAAACTCTAGGGAGGAGATACAAGAGGCTGCAGTATAAGAGATACCTGATAATTCTCACATACAGTAAATCTGAGGATATCTATAGTAGGCTGTTACCTTCTGAGCATAGAAACTGTGTGTTGTTGATAAAGCATGTCTTCACCATCTGGCAGAGAGCACACAGGAGTTGGCATACGGAGGGCTCGATTCCAGAGTCAGGGGAGGATGGGAGGGAACAATCACGAGCATAGCAACATGATGCTTGCAAATTGTGTGAGTGCATGTATATGTATGTACATGTGTGTGTAAGTGTTTGTATGTACTTATGTGCATGTGCATGTGTGCAAGTGTATGCCTGTATATGTGTATCCTCTCAACACCATTTTATTTCTCTTCAGCTTTGGAATGATTCCTGCTTTTGTTTGGACAGTGCTCACCAGAAGCAATGTTGACATTTCCAGCCCCACAACCAGAGCCTGTTGCTTACATGAGATGAGACACAGGGAATGAGGACCATGGAAGACATACCCAGCATCCCCCTTTCAGAATTTCCCATTCTGTCTGGGTCAATTGTTAGTGGAGTGAGTACCTGGGACTGTGCTCTTTAAATTTCCGTCTACCCCTGATACCATGCAGTGGCATTCACATACGCTAAGAGCACACCTTGTATTTCTCCACTGTCACACAAATAAATGTTTGTAGAATGTAGGAAGGAACAACACGTGTGACAGTTCATGTTCTGCAATGAAGCTTCTATAATTTAAAAAAAATAGCTCTCGTGTAGGTAGTACTTTTCACATGCCAGGCCCTGTTCCAAACACTTCACATATGATACTCATTTAAACCACTTAATTTTAAAAGTTTCCCATTTCACAGAAGTACAGACACAAAGAGATGATGAGACTCACCCATGGCCACAGAGACAGGGCCTGAGGCAGGGGCTAAACCCAGGAAATCAGTTTCAGAATATGGGTGGTCAGCCTCCTCCTCTTTGCCTCCTTGAACATGCATTCCAGGAGATTCATGGAGGTCATTTTTGAAAGTCTTCCTCAGCCCAGACCCTCTTTCAAAAGCACACATTACTGTCCTCCTGAATCGAGTCAAACCAGAAGACCAGGTACAAACATTTCTGAAGAGAGAAGCCCCCTTATATGCTAAGACATGTTTTCTCAGGTATGTTTTTGTGTCTGTGAAAAATTAGTAGGTGGATAGGTTGAGGTAACCTTCTTTTTATTTGAAAACCACAAACAAACACACAAAAAACACACCACTTACATTTAGTTTGCTTCCTTGTGCACTTAATATTATGTTGAATCTGGGTGGGATTTTAAGTCATAATAAATATAATCCTATATAATAAAAGGCTAATATGCAAATCAACCCAACAGTGGAACGACCAGTCGCTATGACGCACACTGACCACCAGGGGGCAGATGCTCAACCCAGGAGCTGCCCCCTGGTGATCAGTGTGCTCCCACAGGAGGAGCGCTGCTCAGCCAGAAGTCCTGAGCTGGGTTCATAGCTGGTGAGCACAGCAGCGGTGGCAGGAGCCTCTCCTGCCTCCGTGGCAGCGCTAAGGATGTCTGACTGCTGGCTTAGGCCCGCTCCAGGCCTAAGCTGTTAGTCAGACATCCCCTGAGGGTTCCCGGACTATGAGAGGGCACAGGCCCGGCTGAGGTTCCCAGCCCTCCCCTCCCCCGAGTGCATGAATTTCATGCACTGGGCCTCTAGTGGGTAAATAAACACTCAAACTGCAAGCTTTACTCTGTAGTCAGGGTTGTGTGTAAACGTGAGAAGGTTTAGTGAAATTCTTATTGTACCTACCCGTTTATAAAAATTCTACTTAAATAAAACAGTATAATGAACAGAATATTAAATTATGCCATATAACCTTACTCCGCAACATGCAAAAATTGAAGGGCATTCCACTGTCAATGATGGATAGGTTAAATAATTTGTACTTTTCTAACAAAACTAGAGAGTCCATTTTGCTTGTTAAAATGCATAGTGATTTACAATAGTCAAAACTACACTTGGCAGCAAGTTATGTTGAAGACAAGATAGGTAGGAAATACTTTCTTGATTAGATAATGGTTGGCTGAAATTCCTTCCAGCTTTTGTGAAACAAAAGTTAGCAATTGAAAGCATATCAGATGATGCATCAATTTTCCATAAACAGACGACAGTGCAACCTACTTTATTGAAAAACCTTTATGTGGAGCTAGATTTAATCTCTCAATTTGAGAAGCAGTGCCATGAAATAAGATGTCTGCATGCAAAATCTCCAGATTTCCAATGTAAATATAAAACAGAGAAGGGCTTTGTTCCCTTGGGGATGGCACCTATCTTGGATTCGTTTTTTTCTCTGATGTTCTTGCATGGTTTTATCAGTGGCTTCAGGGAAGTGAAAGGACAGTTTGCTTCCTTAAGAACAAAGGCTGGAAGAATTTTTTAAAATAACACATTAAAAGTATTTTCCCTACTGTTCTTTTTATTTGTTATGGATTTCCTGCAGAGTAATTACTGTTTCAAATAATGTGTCTTTTAATGATTTTAATGTTTAAAGCGGCAACTAAATGTGACCTGAGTTTATGCTTCGTTTTCTAATTTTTGTTTTTTTAAATAATATATGAAAATGTTTCTTCACATAGGCAACTTTTATCTACACAATTTGGAAAAGAGGATGAACTTAAAAAACCATATAGAGCCAATTATATATTTCTCATAAATAGCTAACTACTTCCCACCCCCACTACCACCCCCAAAAATAGGCCTTTATCAGCATCTTTAAATTTAGTTGGTAATTAAGTATTTAGCACATGGTATGTGTTTGATAAATGAATGAATGGAAAATAAGACACAGTGCTGTGATTAAGGTCCAGCAATATAGTTGTGCATAACTAGTATATACAGCTAAATAATACCCAGGGGGAAAACACGTCCTCTCCTGCATGTGCATCTTATAACAAAACAGTCATTTTACATTCTGTAATACAGCTATTTACTAATTTCTGTTTTATTTTATCAAATGTTTCCGTTTTACCGACATATTTAAAGCAATGCCACAAAAATGTCAAGGTTGTTTCACAGTCATTTTGCTGAAGCCATTTCTCTCTATTTATTTGTGTTTTAACTGGCAATCTTAAGTAGCTAAGCATAATTTCTTGCCTAAGCAGTATAGCCAAGCAACAGGTTAACTATCAGAAACCGTAGAATTATGATGTGCCTAGATTGTTTATTCTAAATATTGTTTCCCATGTAGAGGAACCAGGCATTCTTGTAGAAACCACCAACACCAAATCTGATTCCTGCAGCTGGAAATGTACAAAATAATCCTGGACCATCTTGAGATTGTGTTAAAAGGACATTTGAAGAGGCTTCTCTTGCTAAAAATGAGACAACATCCGCATCAAAAAGCATCAATATTCTAAAACAAGTAAATAAAATGAGCTACAGAAAAAAGTTAAGCACAGATACAAGACAAATGCAAACAGCAATATAAAAGTCTAAGGTCCAAACAGTAATTCATGTTACAGATAGTGATGAGGTGTTGGAGTAATTTTAAATTATTAAAAGTACAGTTCACATAAAGATACAGCAATTATAAATATTTATAGGTCATATAATCTTATGTCTGTATAAATTAAAATTGGAAATAAAATGAAAAATGACAAAATATAATCAAAGAAATGGACATATCTGTGAGCCTTTTACAAGTAAATAGATAAATATTTTTTAAATTATAAGAACTTTTATTAATATAATGAATAACAGTTATTTAAAAGATACAGTCTTAACTTTTTACTTTATAAACAAGAAGGAACACTTTGTTTACAGTGTCCATAAGTAGGTTTTAGAAAATAATCTTAAGTCACATATTATATCCAAATACTTACTTGGAAAAACACATTCTCCATCTTAAATGATATAAAATTAGAGGTAATGGTAAAGAATAAAAAGATAAAGGTAAATAAATAATTTCTCAATTAGAAGTTTACAGTGGCCTCCTATATAACTCTTGGCCCGGCCAGCTCAGTGGTTGAGTGCCAATCTATGAAGCAGGAGGTCACAGTTCGATTCCCAGTCAGGGCACATGCTCAGGTTGTGTTTCCATCCCCAATGTGGGGCCTGCAGGAGGCAGCCAATCAATGATTCTCTCTCGTCATTAATGTTTCTTTCTCCCTCTCCCTTCCTCTCTGAAATCAGTAAAAATATATATTCAAAAACACACACACACACAAACAATGTCTATAGGGCCTCTATAGAGGTTTTATTTCTTATACTAGAGGCCCGGTGCACAAAATTCATGCTCGGCGGGGAGGGGGTTCCCTCAGCCCAGCCTGCACCCACTCCAATCAGGGACCTCTCAGGGGATGTCCGACTGTCGGTTTACCAGGCAGGCAGGGGAGAGCAGTTGGGGCGAGATCAGGCCAGCAAGGGAGGCCTCTGGGATCGGGCCTAAACCGGTGGTCGGACACCCCTCTCACAATCTGGGACCACTAGCTCCTAACCACTCACCTGCCAGCCTGCCTGATTGCCCCTAACTGCTCTGCCAACCTGCCTGATCACCCCTAACTGCCTCTGTCTGCCTGCCTGATTGCCCCTAACTGCCCTTCCCTGCTGGCCTGATTGAGTCCCCACTGCTCTCCCCTGGCAGCCTGATCTCACCCCAACTGTCTCTGTCTGCCTCGTCACTCCTAACTGCCCTCCGTTGCTGGCCTGATCTTGCCCCTAACTGTTCTCCCCTGCTGGCCTGATCACCCCTAACTGCCTCTGCCTGCACGATGACTCCTAAATGCCCTCCCCTGCAGGCCTGATTTCACCCCCAACTGCCCTCCACTGTAGGCCAATTTGGTTCTGATTGGTTGGTTTCTATGCCAGTCAGCGTCAAAAGCTCCAGCTCCTAGGAAGCCATTGGCTCCTCACACCTGACCTAGATTTGGTTCTGATTGGTCAGTTTCTATGCCAGTCAGTGTCTCTGGGCCTATCAACGGGGCCTGATCAGAAATGCAGGTGTGATCAGCAGCCCCAGTGGGGGCCTGAAGAGAATAGGGGAGGGCACCTCAGGCCAGGTGGGACTGATGGAAGTGGGGGGGTGACATGGAGGTGGTCCCTGTGCTTCTGATCACTTGCACAATGTGTTTTATACCACAGCATGTGGCAGCAGCTGTGAAGGGTGCCAGGGCAACCCAGCGCTGACTGTAAGACTGACTTCCGGTTGGTCAGCCTACGTTAGTGATCGATGGTTACAACCCTAGGTGTTTATTATTAGGACTAGAGGCCCGGAGCACAAAATTCGTGCACAGGGAGGACGGGGGAAGGGTGTCCCTCAGCCCAGCTTGCACCCTCTCCAATCTGGGTCCCCATGAGGAATGTCTGACTGCCCGTTTAGGCCCGATCCTGGTGGGGTCGGGCCTAAACGGGCAGCCAGACATCCCTCTCACAATCCAGGACTGCTGGCTCCCAACTGCTTACCTACCTGCCTTCCTGATTGCCCCTAACCACTTCTGCCTGCCAGCCTGATCACCCCCTAACCACTCCCCTGCCAGCCAGATTGATGCCTAACTGCTCCCCTGCCAGCCTGCTTGCTCCTAACTGCCTTCCCCTGCAGCCCTGGTCACCCCTAACTGCTCTCTCCTGCAGGCCTGGGTCCCCCCTAACTGCCCTCCCCCGCAGGCTTGATTGCCCCCAACTGCCCTCCCCTGCTGGCCATATTGTGGTGGCCATCTTGGGTCCACATGGGAGCAGGCATCTTTGACCACATGGAGGCAGCAATCTTGTGTGTTGGGGTGATGGTCAATTTGCATATTACTCTTTTATTATATAGGATAGAGGCCTGGTGTATGGGTGGGGGCCGGCTGGTTTCCCTGAAGGGTGTCTCAGATCAGGGTGGGGATTCCCTTGGGGCATGGGGCAGCCTGGGTGAGGGGCCTGTGGTGGTTTGCAGGCCAGCCATGCCCCCCCAGTGACCCAAGCAGAGGCCCTGGGATCTGGGATTTATTTATCATCTACAAGTGAAACTTTGTAGCCTGGAGCAGAGCCAAGCCTTCTGCTCGCTCAGAGGTGGCAGCCATTTCTGTTGGGATTTATGTATCTTCTATAATTGAAACTTTGTAGCCTGGAGTGGGCTGGCCAGGGTGTGGGGAAAGCTTGGCTTTCTCTTATCACCGGGGAAACCCATGCTTCCCTCCTGCTCTCTGTGTGGCCACAGCAATCTTGGTTGGGTTAATTTGCATACTTGCTCCTGATTGGCTGGTGGCGGTGACTGGTGGGCATGGCTTGTGGGTGTAGTGGAGTGATGGTTAATTTGCATATTACTCTTTTATTAGATAGGATTATAAACCAATACATTGTCACTTTTGCTCCTGATGATAGTCAATAATTCTTTATATTAATTTTACCCTCTTTTTATACAGTGTGAGTTACTAGGGGAAACTATTTTGTTTACAGTCATAATCCTAGCACCATATATTAAAAGGACTGTTTCTTCTCTATTACCTTGAGACTGCCAAAAATCAATTGACCATGCATGTGCAGGTCTATGCCTGGTATTTATGTTTTATTCTACTAACCTATTTGTCTATTATTTCATCAATACCACACTACCTTGATTCTTGTGATTTTTATATTATATCTTGAAATTAGCTTGTATGAATTCTCCAACTTGGTTCTTCTCTTCAATATTGTTTTGGCCCTATTAAGTTCTTTGTTTTTCCATGTAGAATTTCTAGAAAAAAAAAAGAGATGATGATTGGGATTATATTGGACCTATAAATCAATTGAGGTGAACTGACATCTTAACAATATAGGGATTTACAATCTATGAATTTGCTATAGCCCCACTTTAATTTAAATTTATTTGGATTTCTCTGGTGAATATTTCATAGTTTTAGCATACATATCTTATACATATTTTGTATAAGTATTAAGTATTTTAAGTGTTAAGTATTTTGTATTAAATATGGAGTATTTTATGTTTTTATTATAAACTAGAGGCCCATTGCACGATATTCGTGCAAAAAGAGGCCTTCCTTCCCCTGGTTTCACTCCCAGCCGCCCAGGAGCTGGCAAGTCCTTGCTTCTGTCTGGAGCACCGCTCCTGTAGCTCCCTCCAAGACTCCCCCTCCCCCTCATAGCAGGCATCCCGCCCCTCCCAGCTGCTCTGTGCTGGCATATGCAAATTAACCCACCATCTTTGTTGGGTTAATTTGCATACTCACTTTGATTGGCTGTGGGCATAGCAGAGGTATGGTCAATATACATGTTTGTCTATTATTATGTAAGATAGTACTTTTACATTTTTTAATGTTCAATTTTTTATTTTTTTATTATTTATCTTGTATCCTATGACTTTGCTAAATTTTCCTGTTAGTTCTAGGAACATTTTTGTAAATGCTTTGGGGTTTTCTACTATTGCCTTAGTCAGTTCAACCTGCTCTAACGAAGTAGTATAAATGGGGTGGCTTATAAACAACAGAAATTTAATTCTCACCATTCTGGAAACCAGAAGTCTAAGATAGGGGTGCCAGTATTGTTAGGTTCTGGTAAGGCTTCTTCTGTGGTTGTAGACTGCCAGCTTCTCAGATTCTCACATGGTAAAAAGAGACTAGCTCTCTGGCCTCTTCTTATAAGTATATGAATCCCATTCACTAGAGTTCCACCCTCATGACCTAATTACCTCCCAAGTGCTTCAACCTCTAAACACAATTACATTTGTTGGGATTATGGTTTTAACATGATTTTTTGGGGGAGGAGGGGCACAAAACATTCAGTCATTGCATCTACATAATTGATTGTAAATAAAGAGGCAAATTTCTTTCTTTCTTTCCCACTTGCTCCCCTCTCCCTGTTTTTCTTTCCTTATTACATTGACCAGTAACTCCACTAAAATAGTTAAATAGAAACCTTGCTTTTTTTTCTCAATCTTTGGGTAAAAGCATTCAATCTTTCATAAAGACACAATAATTAGAAATATTAGCTGTGCCCTAGCTGGTTTGGCTCAGTTGATAGAGAGTCAGCCTTTGGACTGAAAGGTCCCAGGTTCGATTACGGACAAGGGCACATGCCTGGGTTGCAGGTATGATCCCCAGTAGGGGGCATGCAGGAGGTAGGCAATCAATGATGGTCTCTCATCATTGATGTTTCTATCTCTCCCTTCCTCTCTGAAATCAATAAGAGGATATATGTGTGTGTGTGTGTGTGTGTGTGTGTGTACAGTATTAGCTATAAGGTTTTATTTCTCCTGACTTTCATCCACTTAGAGAAGTTTCTGTTTATACCCTGAGCTTTATCATGCGTGAATCTTAAATTATATTAAGTGACTTTTGTGCATTTATTGAGATGATCCTATGGTTTTTCTATTATAGTCTGTTGATATTAAATTACTGTTGTGAATTAAATTACTGGCTGTCTAATGCTGAATCTTGCATATCAGGAATTCCCAGCATGTTGCTTAATCTAAAATGTCTATCTTTGATTCCCAGGAAGATGGTATTCAGATTAGCTATAAATACAGAATCATTTATAATTAGTTGTGATTTGTGATACAGGCTTCAAGGTTTAGTCATTCAGTCCTTCAACAAGTATCTATTGAGATCTACTATTGTCCTGAATTAAGTGGTTAAGGAAATCTGTGCTTGACTTTCTAATAAGATAATTGATTTAGCTATTTTTAAAAATGTATAAAACATCCTAATATATAAAAGCCCTAGGTCCAGCACCACCGGAGGCTCAACCAATTGGAAATCAGTCCTGCAGTAAGTGCTGGGTTGCCGTGACATCCCAGTACTGACTGCTGCAGCTGCAGGCACAGTGACCCAGCAATGACTGCTGAGGGGGCTGCAAATCAGGCCCGGAGAGAGCCCTGAAGAGAGAAGCAGGGTCTGATCCATAGCCTGTGTGGCAGCTGTTGATCAGCACTTGACTCTATCTTTCTCTCCAGGCCAGGCCAGGAGCCATGCCTCCATTTCTCTTCAGACCTCCACAGGGGCTGCTGATCAGCCCCACTTTTCTGATTAGGCCCCATTGATAGGCCCAGAGACTGACATAGAAACCGACCAATCAGAACCAAATCTGGGTGAAGTGTGAGGAACCAATGGCTGCCTAGAAGGCAGAGCTTTTGACGCTGACTGGCATAGAAACTGACCAATCAGAACCCAATCTGGGTCAACTATGAGGAGCCAATGGCTGCCTAGGAGGCGGAGTTTTTGATACTGACTGGCATAGAAACCGATGAATCAGAACCAAATTGGCCAGCAGAGGAGGGCAGTTGGGGGCGAGATCAGGCCTGCAAGGGAGGGCAGTTAGGGTTGATCAGGCAGGCAGAGGCAGTTAGGGGTGATCAGGCCAGCAGGGCAAGGGCCATTGGGGGCGAGATCAGGCCAGCAGGGGAGGGCAGTTGGGGGCAGCCAGTCCAGCAGGGGAGGGCAGTTAGGGGTGATCAGGCAGGCAGAGGCAGTTGGGAGTGAGATCAGGCCAGCAGGGGAGAGCAGTTGGGGGAGAGATCAGGCCTGCAGGGGAGGGCAGTTAGGGGTGATCAGACAGACAGAGGCAGTTAGGGGTGATCAGGCCAGCAGGGAAGGGCAGTTGGGGGCGAGATCAAGCCAGCAGGGGAGGGCAGTTGGGGCAATCAGGCTGGCAGGGAGTGCAGTTAGGGGCAATCATGCAGGCAAGCAGGTGAGTGGTTAGGATCAGCGGTCCCAGATTGCGAGAGGGATGTCCGACTGCCAGTTTAGACCGGATCCCACAGAGGGTCGGACATCCCCCAAGGGGTTTCCGATTGGAGAGGGTATAGGCTGGGCTGAGGGAACCCCCCTCCATGCACGAATTTCGTGCACTGGGCCACTAGTATATCATAATTACACTCACCTTTTTCTAGATTCCCACAGGGTTCACTTCCTTCAGTTCTGCTCTCATGCCACCATCTCATGGAAGCTTTCCCTGATCACCCCAGGAAGCATAGTCCTCCTTTCACTCCCTTAGCTGCTGTTCTCCTCACTCACATTTTTTCCATGATGCTTGGAGTATGAATTCATACTTTCTTAGCCCTACAGTATAATTTAAGCTCCCAAAGTTTAAAGCCATTTTTTGTTTTGAGCAGTAGGTCCAAAAGCCTAGAATTATACTTGATATGCAGATATAACCAAGTATATGTTAAATGAAGAATAAACTAAATGAGAATGCACATGTAAAGCATGTAAACTCTATCTGACCCATTAAAATTAACTATTAATATATTTGCTCTTCATTGTGCTTTCTCATATGTTTCTATAATTAATTTCTCTGGTCCCAGCAGATGGCACACTCAAACCAGGGTATTTTAGGAGAGTAATAAATGGATTCTTTACAAAAGATGACTTGGGGAGAGGAAGTTTTAAGGAAAACAAAAAAGGGAAAGTGATGCCCCTGCAACTAACAAGATCAGGGAGCCCTTGTCACTGTAGGTCTGAGGAGTAAGAATAGTGTGCGCGGTTACGTAATGCAGAAAGGGAAGCTGTAGCTGCAAGTGAGGGTCATCTGACAGGATCAGCAGCCTCTGGTGGGAGAACACCTTCACAGAAGAAATAAATAACCCAACATCACTGCTCTCCAACGACTCCCTGAGCCAGAGACCAGAGGGAAGGGGAATCCCAGTGAGGCGCTTTATAAAGACCAGCCTCCCAGGGACACACCGCAGAGTGGAGAAATACAGACCAGATCTGGAGTGGAGCATGGAAACTATCTAGCACCCAGAACACACAAACCAATTGTATGAGTTTAAGTTCTCAACATCCAGTAAATTTTACAAAGTGCTACCCTTCTAGGCTACCTTCTTTTTGTCCGATTCTTTCCCTCCTTGACCTACTAGCTCCAGAAGGGTTGCTTGGCTGGGATGTATGCCTTGGGGGTGAAAATGCTTTGTTCCTCTAAGATTCTATGAAGATTGCCTTCACACAACTGTGGTAGTGCTCCCATGCTGTTCTCCTAATCTGCATCTCTTGCCATACAAAATAAAAGAGCTGTGAGTCCGGCAGCCTCCTGTGTTCGTGCTGCAGTGCAGTATGTCTGTGCATTGTTAAGCAGCTGCCACAATTTCCCCCAGAGGTTGCTACATTTCAGGACTGGATGAGGTAATGGGGATATTTAGCCCAAGTTAAGCTTGTAAAAGTGCTTTGGGAATCTCTGGAATGAAAAGAACTGTGCATACCCAGAGAGTTTGTTATTAATTACATGATGTATGCCCAGAGCTGGAAAAAGATCTCTGCATGGGTATCTCCCACTAGTACCAGTAAATATGACTACTTCTTTTCAGGGACAAGATTAACCCGAGAACTGAAATGCAGTAAAATAAACTTTAGGCAATGATTATAGGTAGGAAAACTTGAGATTGTTTTTCCTACCTACAAGATGAGAATACTGATGACTACTACATCATCAAGGTTGGGAGAGGATGTCATGGCAGTAATGTGTATAAATTAATTTATGAGGAGTTCGTTTGAAGTGTCAAGTAACATTCTTGGAATGGTGGCTAAAACATTACAAAGGTCCATGCAATGCAAGAATGGTTACAAAGCCATACTCCAGCAAACTAAGTGCAGCGGCTCCCTCTGTCTGGGTTATATCTTGAAATGCAGCCAGGTATGACTTAATTAATTGAGTGCAATAAGGGGCCTGAAGACAGTGAAACTGAGGAGAGACTTGGACCTTAAAATCAATCCTTCTCTCCTGGGATGAGACAGGTGGTAGGCAGCTTGACCCAGTTGCTGGTGCTTGAAGAAAGTCCAGCACAGCAGGCATTTAGTATCCAAGAGAGAGGCAAGAGACCAGGCCAACAGTAGATTCTAGAGGGTCTAATACTAAGTGGCCTCATGGGGTAAATCAGTACAACTGACAATGGCAGATACATGGATGCTCGCTCAAGCAAGAGCCAACATAGATCTCCCAGCAAGGACTGTGGCTGCCTACATGGGACTCAAGCTCAGATTTTTACAAGCCAGGGACTTGTGTAAAAGGCAGGAAATCCATGGAGAAAAATAATTAAGAGTAGAAAATGGGCCCAAACCAGCCATTATCCAGAATTCCTACATAAAATATATTTGGAGAAGGCAGTCTGGTTGAAATGGAGTTCTGAGACTGTGTTTACATAGAACTTTAAATAAGGTTGAAAAAATAACAGTTTTCCATATCACAGAATGTAGTAATTATGGAAGAAAAGGGACTGGAAACTAGAGCCCTACACACACACTACCATACCTCCATGCACTACTATCCCCAAACTAGCCATCCTAATTTAATCCCAAAATTGAACAGACAAGCAGGCAGCAAAAATGTGGTCAGTTTCTCAGCTCACTCAGCTTAGCCAAGCACCAGTGGTGCTACAAGGCCCATCCTAATACACTTCCTCTGTTTCTGACATTTATTTCTGAATGACCCTTTTCACCTGATGTACAATACAAGTTAATGTCTTACAGAATTCTCAGTTTTGCAGTATTTCCTGAAACACAAAACCATGCAAATAGTAAGTGATCAGAGAAACCAAGATGGCGGCATAGGTAAACACCTAAACTGCTGCCTCGCACAATAATATCAAAACTAAAACTAAAAGATAAAACGGACACCATCCAGAACCACAGGAAAGCTGGCTGAGTGGAAATTCTACAACTAGAAGGAAAGAGGAAAGCACATTGAGACTCAGAGGAGCTGCAAAAGGCTGAGGAACGGAGAAGCGCGTGCGCAGAGGACGGGCGGCTGTGTGCACGGGTGGCTGAGTGTGTGGCTGGCTTTCTAAAACGGGAGGGAGACGGAAGCTCCTGACTGCACTGAACTCCAGTCCCAGGTGATACTCTGGGAACCCAGACTTATTCGGGGGGAATCGGGACTGTCAGGAAAAGAAAAAGCACACTGAGACTTGGGAGCTGCAGAAGGCAGAGGTCCGGAGGCGTGCACGTGCAGGGAGGGCTGACTGCTGAATGCATGGGTGGCTGAGTGCGTGGCTGGCAATCTAAAGCAGGAGGGAGACAGAAGTTCCCGACTGTGTTGAACTCCAGTTCTGGGCAAGTTTCTGGGAACCCAGACTCATTCGGGGAAAAACTGGACTGTCTGGCAGTGGCCAAAACTCGAGGGCGGCTTTCTATCAGAGGTGCTTGTAGTGATTACCGAGGGACACTGAGACCCAGGGGCCTCATAGGGCAGGGCTGACAGGAAACTAAGGCTGTCTGCTCCACCCTGAAACTCCACCCCATCCAAGCTGAGCACAGGGGCTTTTGCAATTTTGCAAGTCTTGTCTCATAAGAGTGTCTCCAGCACAGAAGTTCTCCCAGCATAGACACAGCTGATCCTCACAGCCAATTGGCCTGGAGGTCAATTCCTCCCAGTGATACCAAGAACAATCAAGACTTAACTACAACAAGGCTGAGCACACAGTCCACAAAGAGGTGCACCAAGAGTGTCCACCTCAGTTAACTGGGGAGGCTGAGCCACTGGGCCCTAGAGGACACCTACTACACAAAGCTACTCTACCAACTCAGGGAAGCAGCGAAAATGCGGAGACAAAGAAACAGATCACAAATGAAAGAAATGGAGGAAAACAAATGACTGGATATAGAGTTCAAAACCACGGTTATAAGGTTTTTCAAGAATTTTCTAGAAAAGGCTGATAAATTTAGTGAGACCTCAAGAATATGAAAAAGGACCAACTAGAAATTAAGCATACACTGACTGAAATAAAAAATATTATACAGAGACCTAACAGCAGACTAGAGGACTGCAAGAATCAAGTCAAAGAGTGGAAATACAAAGAAGCAAAAAACACCCAACCGGAAAAGCAAAAAGAAAAAAAAATCCAAAAATATGAAGATAGTGTAAGGAGCCTCTGGGACAATCTCAAGCGTACCAACATCCAAATTATGGGGGTGCCAGAAGAAGAGAGAGAAAACCTATTTGAAGAAATAATGACCGAAAACTTCCCCCTCCTGATGAAAGAAATAGACTTACAACTCCAGGAAGTGCACAGAACCCCAAACAAAAGGAATCCAAAGAGGACCACACCAAGACACATCATAATAAAATGCCAAGAGCAAAAGACAAAGAGAAAATATTAAAAGCAGTAAGAGAAAAACAGTTAATTACCTACAAGGGAGCACCCATACGATTGTCAGCTGATTTCTCAACAGAAACTATGCAGGCCAGATGGGAGTGGCAAGAAATATTCAAAGTGATGAATAGCAAGAACCTACAACCAAGATTACTCTACCCAGAAAAGCTATCATTCAGAATTGAAGGTCAGATAAAGAGCTTCACAGACAAGAAAAAGCTAAAGGAGTTCAGCACCACCAAAGCAGTATTATATGAAATGCTGAAAGGTATTCTTTAAGAAGAGGAAGAAGAAGAAAAAGGTAAAGATAAAAATTATGAACAACAAATACATGTCTATCAACAAGTGAATCTAAAAATCAAGTGTATAAAAAATCTGATGAACAGAATAAACTGGTGAATATAATAGAATCAGGGGCATAGAAAGGGAGTGGGTGGACTGACAATTCTTGGGGGGAAAGGGGTGTGGTGGGTTCGGGAAGAGACTGGACAAAAATCGTACACCTATGGATGAGGACAGTGGGAGGGAGGTAAGGGCAGAGGGTGGGATGGGAACTGGGTGGAGGGGAGGTATGGGGGGAAAAAAGAGGAACAATCGTAATAATCTGAACAATAAAGATTTATTAAATTAAAAACGAAACAAATAGTAATGATCAATAATATCTGAAATTACATACTTGAGCAGAATGATGCATTTAAAACTCTTAGTATCTAATATAGTCCATCAACCTTCTCTCTTTACCATTTTCTCCAGTAATCAATGCCTAAAATTCTTTTTTGGTCTGAGGAGGTTTCTTGAGCCCTATTCAATCTAGGGATTATTTTGACTCTGGAGCAACATTTTTTAAAATATTTTTTATTGATTTTAGAGAGGGAGAGAGAGAGAGAAACATTAACGATGAGAAAGAATCACTGATTGCCTGCCTCCTGTATGCCCCACGCTGGGGATCGGGCCTGCAACCTGGGCATGTGCCCTGACTGGGAACTGAACCATGACCTCCTGGTTCATAGGTCAATGCTCAACCCCTGAGCTACACCAGTTGGGTTAGGCAAACATTTTTGACCTCAGCCTTTTTTTTTCACAGATTGGGCCAGGTTTATGCACACAAGTTTGGGCTAAAGATCCACATGGTGAGACTCAAGAAGTTAGAAACCCAGCTCCCTTTATTGAGCTTGTTCCATGTCATAATGACCATTGGCATTTTCCACAGAGTCTTACCAAACTCCAGTAAGACATCCCAGTACAACCCCAAACCATGATGCCTGTGTATCAGGATTGCCTGTGGAGATCTGATTCTGTAGGTTGAGGTATCTGGGCACTGTAAGAGGAATGCAATCAATCAAATTCCCAATGACAACCATTTTGGAATGAAAAAGATTTCTAAGACTTCCAAGACAATGAATTCTTTTTCCTTGAAGCAATGAAGAGAATTTTAATCCACAGAACACAGGTTTCCCCCCACTATATTCCATTCTATATGCAAAATTGCGTAGCCATCTATGCAACTACATGTTCTCTATGCTTTGCTACTTCATTTGAAAAACCCAGCAACTGGAATGTGATTGTTTGTCGCCAGCTTGGCAGAGGCATTCCTTAATACAAGGTCTAACCAAGTAGCTCTGGCTCTGTGTTGTGTGCCAGTTTCAGGGATCTGTCTTGAGTGTCAACTAAATTCATCTTGACCTTAGAACAGCTGTTTTCACTTAATTTTTCAGGGCCATAGCTGGCAAAAAAAACTTACAGTAAATCTTTGTCCCAAATACAGCTACCTGGCTTCCCAGAGCAAAACTGGCAGAATTTCAGCAAACCTCTGGGCGGGAAACTTAGAGAAAATCAGATGCATTGTAAGTACACAGAAAGTAAAATTGATTTAGATCAGAAAGATTGCAAGATACATTCTATAATCAAGAATGTTGCCCACCAAACAGGATATGCCCATTAAGATGCCTTAGAAGCTAAAATTCAGACAGTCTGAAATAATAATCTTCAGATTTAAATGTATACAAACCACCTGGGACCTTGTTAAAGTGCAATTTCAGATTTAGTGGTGGGGCCTGAAACTCTGCATTCCTAAAAGTGTCCCAGATAATGCTGATGCTAAAGGTCCAAGAGCCACATTTTGGGTAGGAAGGCCCAGTAGCCACAGGCCTCTGAGTCAAATTCAGTAGACAAATTATCAGAACCTGTCATGTGGACTGGGATGTTTTTCAATTGCCAGTAAATAAAGGTGAAGTTAAGGTTATTTCAAACTTGGAATAAAAATTGAATCTGTGTCTTCAGTAATGTTTCATTCACGCTCTCACAGTTGTTGTGGGTTTTCTTTTTTGTTTTGTTTTGTTTTTTAGGAAAGGGGAGCTCAGGTTCAACAACGTTATCACTTCCAGCCTTTATGTGTTCAAATGAAGAGTTGGATTTTAGTAGGAAATAGGTGCATGCTCCACTAGGTACCTCTGTCGTATTCTGTACCCCAGATCTCTGTGCCGTGCCACCACAGCCAAGGGTGAATCTGCGAGGGGGCGGCTGAAAGGCTTAGAAAAGACAGACAAGAGAATGAAAGCGGGGTCTCGGTGGGATGCTGCTTCTCTGAGAGACAGCGACAGCGCCCACAAGCCATATCTTTGTTTATAGCAGATGCCACGAGGCAAAGTAAGGGCATGATCAAGATGTTTACAACATTCTAGTGCAGTGGTTCTCAACCTTTCTAATGCCATGACCCTTTAATACAGTTCCTCATGTTGTGGTGACCCCCAACCATAAAATTATTTTCGTTGCTACTTTATAACTGTAATTTTGCTACTGTTATGAATCGTAATGTAAATATCTGTGTTTTCCGATGCTCTCAGGCGACCCTGCTAGCGATTCTCAACCTGTGGGTCCTACTCAATTACATGCACCTGATCAAGCTTTATTTACTTGCAGCCTATATCACTTTGGCACGTGGAGCCACGTGTTCGGACCATAGGTTCAAGCTTACAACTATAGATGTTAGCTATAATTGTGCTGGGAGGGCTCTGCTCTCCAAGCTGGGACTTGCACGTAGCAATGAGAAAACTGTGCTCTCTCCTCAGTCCAAGGCTTGAACCTGTCCAAACACTGTAGCTGCTCCCCACAGATCTCCTTAGTTTCAGATGGCTCCCTGTGCTCACAGGTCCACATGGGGATTGAATTCCATACCGGGGCTCATTAGAACAGTCATCATAAAGCAACCAGTGAAAGTGACTAACAGGGGAGCCAGTTAAGTTTAGGACTGAGCTTCAAATCCCAGGACTAAAAATGATTTAACCCTACTCACACAAGCACCCTACCCATTCCCTAAAGGGTGGGACCACAGCTGCTGCTTCCATATGTCTATCGGAGCTTTCAGCTCCTCTTGCTATGACAAGTCCCATGGCATTATTCCCTTACCTGTGTATCAGGATTGCCTGTGGAGATCTGATTCTGTAGGTTGGGTTTTTTTGTAGGTCAAAATTTATATATTTGCTTAACAACTTTTTATTTCAGTCATAAAGAGGAAAGTCATTTTTTTCCAAAAAAGTCCTGCTAGAATTATGAATGAAATATGGAATTTCTCAGAATCAAGCTCATAGCAATAACCATGTAGTCCATTCCCTGCTATAGGCATTATTAATGCTTAAATATCCCAGATTATGAAGACCTTTTATGCTGTTAT
This sequence comes from Corynorhinus townsendii, assembly GCA_026230045.1. Classification (NCBI taxonomy): domain Eukaryota; kingdom Metazoa; phylum Chordata; class Mammalia; order Chiroptera; family Vespertilionidae; genus Corynorhinus; species Corynorhinus townsendii. Next base: position 139,141,166 of record JAPDVU010000004.1, read on the forward strand.
AATAAGCACTAGAGAAAAGATTTCTATAACATTCTTAAGAAATATCACTTATAGTTAGAGCACTTTACAGTAAGGAAATTTTTCTCCCACCTGATTTTATGTCTTTATACTTAGAGTTTTAAGTGAAAAAAAGGGAAACAAGAGATCACAACTCAAATACTATGAATCCTACTTCAAATATCACACCTGTTAGTGCACATCTCTCTTAGCATACTCCATTATAGGTTCTAGAACAGACTGACAAATCCACTATCAGAACTATAAAGAAGCAAACCCTGATGAGCAAAACCACCAAGTTCCTGGTAATAATAGCTTCCAGGCATTCCTTTTTGACCAATATAAATAAAATGTGGTTTTAAAAAATCTATGTCTCTACTGAACATGTAGACTTGCCTATTCAAAGAAAAGATATAGAACTATTCAATATGGTAGCCACCAGCCACTTGTAGCCATCTCCATATACATCTGAATTAATTAAAATTAAAAATTCAATTCTTCAGTTGTACTAACCACATTTAAAGGGATCAACATGTATGGCTAGTAGCTATTATGTATGAGATAGTGCAGACATAGAATATTTCCACCATCAGAAGAAAGTTTTGTTGGACAACATTGATCTAAAAGGATGCATACCAGATAGTAATGATCACTAATATCTCAGATTGTTAGTAGTACATTAAATCTAAAGATTGAGTTTGGAGGATAGTGACAAAGTTATTGTTTTCTAGTATATATACTTGTTTACTACAGTTACTTCAAAGAGTATAATTTTTTAACATAAACCCTGAAGTATTGGTTAGGAATCTAACTTGTTAAAAAATATATTTTATTGATTTTTTACAGAGAGGAAGGGAGAGGGGTAGAGAGTTAGAAATATCGATGAGAGAGAAACATCAATCAGCTGCCTCCTGCACACCTCCTACTGGGGATGTGCTCTCAACCAAGGTATATGCCCTTGACTGGAATCAATCCTGGGACCCTTCACTCTGCAGGCCGACGCTCTATCCACTGAGCCAAACTGGTTAGGGCAAGGAATCTAACTTTTAATTAAATACATTTTGGAGTCACACTTGGTCAATGTGTCCTTTTTTTTTTTTTTTAAATCATATCTATATTTTATTCTGATTTCCCACCACGTAAAACGATTCTTTTTTTTTTAAATAAATCTTTATTGTTCAGATTATTACAGGTGTTCCTGTTTTTTCCCCCCATAGCTTCCCTCCACCTGATTCCCCACCCCACCCCATGCCCTTACCCCCCGCCACTGTCTTCATCCATAGGAGTAAGATTTTTGTCCAATCTCTTCCCGCACCCCTCACACTTGCTTCCCCTGAGAATCGTCAGTCCACTCCCTTTCTATGTCCCTGATTCTATTATATTCACCAGTCCATTCTGTTCTTCAGATTTTTTATTCACTTGATTTTTAGATTCACTTGTTGGTAGGTATGTATTTGATGTCATTTTGTTGTTCATAATTTTTATCTTTACCTTTTTCTTCTTCTTCTTCTTCTTAAAGAATACCCTTCAGCATTTCATGTAATCCTGGTTTGGTGGCGATGAACTCCTTTAGCTTTTTCTTGTCTGTGAAGCTCTTTATCTGACCTTCAACTCTGAATGCTAGCTTTGCTGGGTAGAGTAATCTTGGTTGTAGGTTCTTGCTGTTCATCACTTTGAATATTTCTTGCCACTCCCTTCTGGCCTGCATAGTTTCTGCTGAGAAATCAGCTGACAGTCGTATGGGTACTCCCTTGTAGGTAATTAACTGTTTTTCTCTTGCTGCTTTCAAGATTCTCTCTTTGTCTTTTGCCCTTGGCATTTTAATTATGATGTGTCTTGGTGTGGTCCTCTTTGGATTCCTCTTGTATGGGGTTCTGTGCACTTCCTGAACTTGTAAGTCTATTTCTTTCACCAGGTAGGGAAAGTTTTCTGTCATTATTTCTTCTAATAGGTTTTCAATATTTTGCTCTCTCCCTTCTTCTGGCACCCCAAAAATTCGGATGTTGGTTCACTTAAAGTTGTCCCAGAGGCTCCTTACACTATCTTCATATTTTTGGATTCTTTTTTTCTTTTTGTTTTTCTGGTTGGATGTTTCTTGTTTCCACATATTTCAGATCTTTGGTTTGATTCTTGGGGTACATTGATCTACAGTTGAGTTTCTGTATATTCTTTATTTCAGACAGTGTATGCTTCATTTCTGACTGATCCTTTTCCATTTTTTGGGCATTCTCATTAAGCTCCTTGAAGGTCTCATCAAGTTTCTCAGCGGTTTTAAGAAGATTCTTGAGTAACCTTATACATGTGGTTCTGAACTCTATGTCATCCAGTAGTTTGCTTTCCTCTGTTTCTTTCATTCGTGACATGTTTCTTTGTCTCCATATTTTGGCTGCTTCCCTGTGTTGATGGAGTAGCTTTGTGTGGTAGGTGATCTATAGGGGGCAGTAGCTCAGCCTCCTCAATTACATGAGGTGGATGCTCTTGGTACACCCCTTTGTGGGCTGAGTGCAAAGTCTTGGTGTAGTTAAGCCTTAATTGCCGTTGGTACACTGGGAGGAATTGACCTCCAGGCCAATTAGCTGTGAGCACTCGCTGTGTCTATAATGGAAGAACTGCTGCGCTGAAGACACGCTTATGGGGCAGGACTTGTTTCAGTGGGGCTTTGGTGCTGAGTCTGCCTCTTGAATGTATCACTTATGGATGTGAGGAGTTGAAATCTGGTGTCTCACACTGACCACTAGGTACACTGGCTTCTGGATCTCCAATGGGGTGCAGGTCAGCTACTGTCTGAGGCCACTCAGCAGGAGCTACAGTGAGAGCTGCAGTTTTCTCCTCTTTGCTTGTGGTTTGGAGATTTTGGAGCTGTCTGACCCGGGCTGCAAGTTTGCTAGGTTAAGCTGCGATAGGGCAGGGCTTTCTTATGCAAAAGCCGCTGCTTGGAGCTTGGGTGGGTTTGTAGGTTGTGCAGGGCGGGGTCTCAGGGTGTCACTAGGCTAGGGTGTGGCAAACAGCAATGGCTGCTAGTTAGCAGGCTCTGAGTCCCTGTCGGCAGTCCCGTGCCCCAGTGCCGTAAACAATTATTCCTGCGCGCAGCTCTGCAAGCAAGCCACCCTCACTGGCAGACAGTCCAGCTTCTCCCCGTAGGAGTTTGGGTACCCCGCGTCTCCCCAGAAACTGGATTTCAGAGTAATCCAGGGCTTGTCTCCCTTCGGGTTGAAAAAAGCAACGCCCGCCGCCAGCCCGGATCCCGCGCCTCTGTACCTCAGCTTTTCAGCGCTTGTGCACGTCTCAATGCTCTTTTCTCTTTCCTTCTAGTTGTAGAACTTCCACTCAGCCAGCTTTCCCGTGGTTCTGGGTGATAGACGTTTTTTCTTTTAGTTGTAGTTTTGAAATTGTTGCGGGAGGCAGCAGTTTAGGTGTTTACCTACGCCGCCATCTTGGATTCTGTCCTTTTTTTTTTAATGGGACATATAGGAATGAAGCTTTTATTAAGTAGATATGAAATACATCCAGATGAGCCATAATCAAAGCAAAATCATTCTCACTAATATTTTTCTTTTTCCTTTTATAGATAAAGGAACAAAGGGACATGAGCTTGGACACACAATTATAAGTTGAGTTTAGTTTAATGAACATTTATTGAGCTTCTATTATGGTCAGACCCTATGTATCAGTGTAAGGATGAATATGGCCCTCAAGGAGCTGACGGTCCAGTGGGAAGACAGGTCTATAAACAGATAATTCCAACTCAAAGGGGCATCTGGGCCCATGGAGGTGTGTGAGCAAGGGATTTGGGAAAGGTTGTTAGCCCAGCCCTGAAGGTCAGAAAAGTCAGAGTTCAATTCACTTAGGAAAGAATGAAGACATATTAATAAGGAAAAGGAAGGACTTGGCGAAAGAAAAGGATTCTGTCTTTGGAAAATCACATGAGCAAAGAAAGGAGATTAAAACACAAGTACAGTGGTACCATCCCAGGTGGGGTGACCCCAGTGGAACAGGCTACCCTTTAGCTGAACTCTGGGAGGGAAGGCCCCTGCAATCTTGGTAAACATAGCATGGCCTGTCATGTCCAGTACAACTGGGTCTGAATCCTGGACACTTTACTTCCCAGCTAATTGAATATGTGTGCCACCTCATCAATATGAGCCTCCTTTCTCCCTACACAAAATGCCCAGTGAGACCGAACTGGCAGGAAGTGCTGAGGACCAAGGAAGGTGAGGTACGTGAAGCTCAGCCCACTGCTGGCCCTGCTGCCTTACACTGTTCTATCGCTTTCCCTTTTTATCCCAATGCACCATCTAATAAAGTGTTCCATTCCTGGGACTCACGGAACAGGTGGACTAGTGATAATAGCATTGTCAGCATTAAAGGCTGCCTTATATTGAACACCTACTGTGCTCATTGTTTCTGTGCCAAGGGCAATCACTGCACCTGCTCCCATCCTCCTAGCAAACTCCTGAACTAAGCATTATCTCACCCCATCCCCGTTTTGTAGAGGGGAAAGCTGAGGCTTAGAGAGGTGAAGTCACTTTCCAAAACTCCCACACCCAAATGGAAGCCCCAGAACTTGCACCAAGGTCTGACTGGCTGCCAGGCCTGCCTGGTGCCCTCTCTGCTCTGTGCTTCTCCAAGGGAGCAGCCAAGAGACCTTCTGATCCACTTTTCCCAAGAGATTTTCGGAATAGTTTGAACAGGAAAGAATTCATTTACAATCTCAGTTCACTGAAGGACCACACACAGGATTCTGTTTTAACAAAGAGTGCAAAGTATCTGTTTGGATAACATGCCTACATGACTATTTTTTGCCTAAGTCTAAAGGGAAGCTATGCTTTAGCAAGCCTGGGCAGACACCCCACCACCCCAGCCAGCCTCCAGGGGGCCTAGGTGGCTACACTGTGGACTCTACTATACCCACTTCAGACCTAGATTCTAACCACTCAAATTCTAATCAAGGGATAATTTAAATAACAGTCATTTAAATGAGAACTCCAAGCAGTTTCTCCATGCAATAGTGGCGAATAGAGGCATATCTTCAAACCCACAAGGCCCAGCCTCAGGCACTGACTTAAGCAGTGACCATTCCAACCAGATGACAGGCTATAGGCCCAGAGATCTGCGACCCCACTTGCTTAGTCTGTGATTGAGCCTGCCTCCACACCCTCCTGCACTACCCTTTCCAGTCACCTCCATGAAGTTCTCTGCCTCTGGACAGCTTCCCCTTTCAAGAGAGAATAAAGGGAGCCACAAACTAGGAGGGACACTTTTATTCAGTCACCATTCTCCTTTGAACTTGAACGTGAATCCTCTCAAGGTGTGCTTCAAGTGTAGAGTGCAAGCTGCCTAGAGAAGCGGTCTGAGATCATCCAAACCTAAATGGCATGGCCAGGTCTGTCTGTGTGCACCAGCCAGGCCCCCAGCCCTGTGTCCTGACATATTCTACACGAACCTGGGGCTGCATCCTGCTCTGAGCTTCCCCCTGTAATTATGTCACAGTGCGGTAGGGGAGCAAAGGTGACCCCTGCTAGCTCCCCATTAGGACCAACACACTTCTGGGGCCCCAAGCCTAGTGGGTTTCTCATCTGCAAACATGAAATCCTGATAATCATTCCTAATACTGTTTATTTTGGCATTCCTGTCCTAAAATGTTCCTGCCCTAATCCAGCCAATGTGCTGAGGACTTCAGCAATAGCACCTTATTTAGCCTTTACAAAAGCCTTGTAAGGAAGACAGCACCATTCCCACAGCCCAAAATAGGAAACTGAGGCTCAGAGAGGTTAAACTGCCACAGAATACACAGCCCTGCCTGGTGGGGCAGGGGGTTACGAAGGACATGTGATTATCACAAAATGAGGTCTGGAGAGCAGAAACCTAGGTTTAGAGGAAAGGATGTTAATTGCTTTTAAGTGACATCTGTGCAATTAGCCCTCATGTCCAACTGATATTAATTTCCTCTGGGCCACAAATCTTCTATCAGGAAAATGGGACTCCTGGCCTCTGCCCAATAAAGACCACCTCACTAATTAATTGACTTATCTGTATGCCCTAGGTGTAAAAAGATCTGACTCTTAATTGTGCTCCCTATTTCTGGGAATTCTTTGAGAATTCCTTACAAAAGGTGTGCAGGCTGTGGTGTGTGTGTGTGCATGTGCATGCCCATATGGGTTAAAATGTGATATACATACACATATATGTTACAATATGCAATATCTTTTCAACTCAGACAGTGTGAAAATGAAATTTAAATGATGGAGGACCCTGAAGAGAACGTAGCCTTTAGAAAAAATAATGAGGTCTTTGCCTAATTGCTCATTTATCACAGGATTTTATCTCGGTCTTCAAACAAGCAAAAAAAAAAAAAAAAAAAAAAAGGTGGCAACTGATTTAAACTTCTTTATCTACAACTTTAACCATCATGTGCTTCTAATGAAGCCAAGACTTTCTGAGCTGGAGAATTTACTGGTCTAGAAGGTAACCAAATGTTCTATCACCTCCTCTAATTGAAAAATAATAAAAATGTCACAAAGAGTGTAAATTACCCATTGAAGGGTTGCTTTCCTCCTATTTACCTTTTAAGACATCAAGTGCTTCTGGAAAATACTTTAGGCATTTTTTTTCACCATCCTGTCATCCCCCACATTCTGCCACTCACCCCCCTTCCCATTAATATTTCTTTCAGAAGTGACAAGGAGACACAGTGTCCCTGCTGGTGTCTGGTTATCTGTCAGAATCCATGACTTAGGTTGGGTCCAGACATTCAATTACAGAATTGGGGCGGGGGCGAGGGAATCAAAACAACCACGGAAAGTGAATATTGCTTAATTATGATTTGAAAGTCAATAAAGTCATCTGATGGCAGATTTAAGGGAACTCATTAGAGAGTGAAATTCAATTGTGCAGCACTGCAAGCTGCTACAGCCCTGAAACCAGCCCATTTCATTAGGCTCTTCAAATGGGATGAGAGCAATGCCCCCAGGATGTGAGTTTCCCCCTGGGCAAGCTCCATCTATAAAACACTTTTCAAAATCAGTAAAGAAGTAAGTAAAGAATAAGATAGGCAGGTATTCCACCCAAGCTACACTTTTCTGTTCTCAGAATGAAATTACTTAGCTAAAGAAAGCCAGTCACATTCAAGGGCCATAGGGAGCTCAGTGGACACGGTGGACCCAGTCTTTTGCTCAGCCAGCATTAGTCATATTAAAGTCATAGGCTGCAGGGAGAGAGTTGCATGACCATTTTGAATGTGGCAGTTAATAGGAAACCGAGTAGTGCTGGGCTGCAGTCCGTGGCTGTGAACGCTCCTTGTGAGTCATATAGAATGTTTGTTTAAGTGGGGAGTGAGCTCTGCCTGCTCTGGAAGGTATGTCTTCTGAATCAAAGCTATAAAACAGGCAATGTTTATCTTTGGTTTCTTACTGGTAAAGTCCTCTCCTTTCAGGGGCTCTCTGCTCCCTGCTCATTTGTCTTTGTCACTTAGGGCCATGCTCCTCGGTCTCTTAAAACTTGCTTATCAATTTTTATATATCAAGTGCCCATCTTGTGGCTTCTTGTGAGGCTGTAAGGCGGGTGATAAAGAGATGGGAAAATTATAGTTTTTGTCTCCTAGGTTCTGTTAATATTGCTAGAGAAAAAAAAGGGATGAACATATGGCAAGCATCCATCCTACTCTTTCTGAGACATTCCCTGAAGGTGTCCTGTTCTCTCCACTTACCAGACAAAATCTGATTTGAGGCTCACAAAATCTGAATCTGGACCCAGGTACCCATACTAAAAAATAATAATAAAAGCAGAATGGAATCAGAGCAACTTCTAAAAACCATCAGGCCAAAGAAAAGAGCATGGAACAAGGCAGTAAATTACCAAGGGAAGTCTTAGTGCTGAGTTTGCTTATGTGGGTGCATTTCTATTGTCCAGTCCTTAGAAGCCAGATTTTTTCTACTTTAAACATGGGAGTAAAGAACTGGCATCACTTATTTTTTTTGAAGGTGGTGTCTTCCCTTGTAGGTAAGGATTTCACAAATCAATATGAAATATGTGAGCTCCAAAATGGAAAAAAAAAATGGGCAAAGACAATTCAAAAAGAAGAAATACCTGCACATTAAAAGAGAAAATAATTCAATTTTATTAATACTCAACTACAAGTTAAATAACTATGAGTTGTCATTTCTCATTTATTATTAGTGTCCAAAATTGGTGACGGTTGGTGCTTTGTGGAAGTATAAACTGACACAATCTTTTTTATATAGAGTAATTTTCTGATCAGTTACAAAAATGCTCATAGCCTTGTGCAAGGTAATTCTCCTTCCAAAAAGTATCCCTAAGAAATATGCTGAGATGCATTTAAGACTGAGAACAAAAAGAGTTCATCATACCCTTGTCCCCTAGCAGGCTGCCTCATGGGCTGGAGGAAGCCTGCGCCAGCTTCCCCCTGGGAGCAGCTTATACTTTTCAAACACATTGAAGGAATCCAGATGTGCTCCTGACCTCCTGATGCTTTAACCTCATGTAGTCCCTGGCTCCTTTAACCTAAGGGCTATTAGCAGGTTTCTGCCTGTGTGCCTGCCACTTACTCTGTCTGCAAGTTGCCCCTCTTCCGCTGAGGGTGAGTCAGGAATTTGCCTTTTCTTTCGATTGATCTCATCTAACAGACATTCTCAGAGATTTGGTGTGCATGGTTCAGCTTTCCCATGCGTCAGCACTTGGTGACGTTTGTTTTGTTTTGTTTTGTTTGAATTTTTATATCTATCGGTCATTTTAATGGGGCTATTGAAGAAGAGGAATTAGGCACTTGTGCAGACATCACATTCTTACCCAGAAGCCCTACGTTGCTTTTCTAGAACAAAGGAGAGGCAGAGGCAGAGGGAAGAAAAGAGAAGGAGGAAGCAGAGGGCTAGGGGAAAGGGGGAGATCCATTTGCTTGGCTCCCCTTCATAACTGCTGCCAGTTTGTCTATTTGTGTGAGTTATTTTAGATAGGTTGTCCTTGTTTGGATGTTAATGAACAGGGCTTTGGTTGGGAGGGGACTAGAAGCAGAAAGAAAAATAGCTGCAGAATAGCAGACTTCTAAAGAAGAATAGATTCAGGCACAATATTACAGGCAGGGGTGGGGTTGGTTTGCCATTAGAACTTTTAGAATCTGAGGTCAACATAACTGCCATCCTGAGAAGTCACAAAGTGAGGGACGTGCACCAAACAGCAGAAGGGAGGGAGTTTTTGAAAAGTCTAATTTTGTCCCCTTTGCAATTTTGCCTACAAACCTGGTGGTAGCAACTGCCTCATTTGCAGCACCCGAATCAAGGGTTCACCTGGATGAGTTGCATTGACATGTTTGGCTACACAAAATCCATTTCCTCACATAGTGTTTAATTCCGTTGGCGGTTTTGAAAGTGAGTATGTACACTCAGATGCCTTCAAACTATCATATAGATCTGACAGAATACAACCATAGTTGTGTGGAGGCAGATGACACACAGAACCCTTTAGAATACACTGAACCATGCAGTTGTAGTTTCCTTGTCTATTAATATTCATCTGAGGTCTAGCTACCTCTCCTCTTTTCCCTCTTCAACATGACCCATACATGATCTAGGCTAGGTGGTCTTGGGTTTAATATGATGCAGCATAATAAAGATACCCATGCAGATATGGAAAATACAGGCTTTATTTTGCTGTTATCATTTTTGAATTGTTGATAACTGTCATAAAATTGTCATTCATTTAAATAAAATGTATTGTCATAACATCAATACATCAATGGTGTGTGTGTGTGTATGTGTGTGTATGAAATAGTTCTTAAAACCAGGATGCTTACAACTGGGAAATGCAAAATGCTTGGGGAAAACAAACCTGATCAAAGAAATCAGGGTGATGTTTAACAGCTGTTTCCTGGGTATATATCTGTTATATTTTTGCAATCACAATTAAATGTGATTTTAGTCCTCATTTGGTATTTAAATAATATACTATGATTGTCATATGAAATTTAATTAAATGCACATTTTCATCTAAAATATGAAGTGTTACCACTGTGAAAAGACCTATTCTCTCCTAAGAACATTTTTAAAGTAATGTTGCCTGTGGTTCAGTAAAGAAAAAATTATTTTCTAATATTATTTGCCCTTCTACATTAATCCAGCATTTGATGAATCCCCAGGGAATGAAAGACAAGAACTTTTAAAGAAGTGTTCTCATAATCTCCTAATGAGGATAATGAAAACAGCACACAGAAGGATATGTTTAAGATAAAACATGCATCAAGTAAACAGCATGCAAGAAGCAGAAGTTACTTACATTCTGTCTCCATTCAAGGCATTTCCTGTTTGGCCATATTCGTAAAGCAGTCACATTCCATCTTCTTTACCTTCGCTTTCCTTTTCTTTAGGAAACTTTATATCTCATACTTTTTCTCCTCAGCATTCAAAGGCTATGAACTTAGATCTCAGATAAAAGCAAGCTTATAAATGTAACTGTTCAAATCACCATCCATCTTTCTCAGACTCCAGAAAACCGATGTTTTGATGTTCATCAAATTTGCATTCAAAAGACCACTTTACTTTCTATGACTTTATTTCTTTTAATTAAATTTATTAGGGTAACATTGGTTAATAACACTTATAAATTTGAAGTGTAACAATTCTATAATGTGTCATCTGTATACTCCATTGTATGCTCAGCATCCAAAGACTGGTTATTTTTGTTACCATATATTTAGCCCCCTTTAACTTCTTCATCCTCCTTCCATTCCCCTTCCCTCTGGTAACAAGCATTCTGTTTTCTGTAACACATATATACAATGGAATATTATTCAACCATAAGAAAAGATAAAATACTGCAATCTGTGACAACATGGATGGATTGCAAGAATATCATGCTAAGCGAAATGTCAGACAGAAAAAGTTAAAAACCATATGATTCCATTCATATGGAATATAAAACGGAAAGCAACAAATGAACAAATAAGAAAAAAAACAAAAACTCATAGACACAGACAATAGTATGGTGGTTACCAGAGGGTAAAGGGGGTCAAATATATGGTAATGGAAGATTTGACTTTGGATAGTGGGCACACAATGCAATACACAGATGATATATCAAAAAAGTGTACACTTGGAACTATAAAATGTTATTAACCATTCTCACTCCAATAACTTAATTTTAAAAACTAAACTAAACTATGAGTGTTGGTGGGAAGGTCTAGGAGTATGGATGGGTAATACCACAGAACAGGACAGGGCAACATCACTTTTGTGATCTACATAGAACTGGGGGGACTGATGTTTTCCAAAGCTGGGCTGAATATCACTATGTACTGGAATCTGAAATAAGGTGGAACCAGCAGGCCCATCCAAGGCCACGTACATAACAAAATGATCACAGGCTTTGAAGTCAGCAAAAAATGCCATTTTAACAAACTCATAGATACTTTCTATACTTTTATAGAATTATTTTTCCAAGTATCATTTTCCTGGTGATCCCCTTTTATGGCGTCTGCTGCTGTTCACCTGTTCTTACCTTGCTCCCAATGTGCACACTCTTTGTGAACACTAACTGCGACAGGCCCGGGCTCTGGGGACTGGTGTTCCAAACCAAACACCTGGCAAAGTCAAAGGCAATTTAAAAATTAAAAACGAAAATGTGCAACTCTTCCCCTTCATCAAGCAGCAGCAGCAGCTCCAGCAACCATCTTTTTGTGTCTGCATTTGCTATTTATCTTCCTGGAAGTCCCAGGACCCTGCCTGGTACAAGTGTCCCCACATTTCAGCCTCATTTCAGGGCTTAGGACAGTTTGTTATCCAAGTACTAAATATTCAACTTCTAGTTCTGTTTTAAAGGGAAGGGTTAGCATAAGAAAGGGGAAACATTGAGCCTCTGGTTGTAAAAACGCCAATACGTTTATTTCAAAAGGCATTGGAAAGTCACCTTAGTTTCTAATTTTCTAGAGATTAAAAAAAAGTATATTTTCTATGGGTTGGGGAAATGACATGAAAAATAACTGATTGGATTTTTTTGTCCTCAAATTTTAAGCCTCCTAAAGAGAGAGTATATAGGTTGCATATGGTACGACAGAACTAGCACTTGATCACAAACTGAAGGTATTCTCAGCTAGAATATCTCATTGGAATCAAATAACTGCTGAATCTCTCCCGCATGGTTGGCAGGAGGGAGAAAATTATGAAAACGAGGACAGGCAATTGAAAGTTTCAACTGGTCAGGAAAGATTCTTGGAGCCTTGGGTTATGTAAAAAAGGTCTTTCCCCCGTGATATAAGGAGCCTGACACAGGCTGAGCAGAGAGAAAAACAAAACAAAACATGAAATTGATGCCTGCAGAACCTAGAAGCCACCAAAGGCAGTGGGAGCAGATATCACAGGGTAGAGTATAGAATCAAGGACTAACGGGACAAGATCATGAAATCAATTGCCAACTCTCCAGGATGCCAGGCAGGTCCTAAGTGACATTGTGTAGTGCACCCTCAGGGCCACCTAGGCAGAGGGCCAGGATGAGGTGTGGAAAGCAGGGGTCTGGGAAGCAGGAGCAGACACTGAAAGAGAGGTGGGTGTCTCTGGTATCTGGAAAGACCACAAGAACCACTTGGGGGGCATTGGCATATGGTGTATAGATGTGAAAGGGGAGTCACATATATCTCCTACTCCCATTTACTCCTCTACTGTTTAGATAGGAAAATAAGCTTGTGAAAGAGATTTAAAAATATATGGAATAAAATCTAACACACCTTCCTTCTTTGCCCATAGTGAGTATTGCTAATAGACTATAGGATGCTTTGCATAACAAAATTTCAGAATTCTATGTTAACACAGCCTTTTAAGTTACTAATAACTGCGTGTTAAGCCCATTTGCCATCTCTACATTTCACTGTTCTTTCACACCCAGGAAGACATATCCCATGTCTTCACCCCCTGCAGTTACTGGCCAAATAGTCAGCACAGTGCTGGAGCTGGCTCATGTCAGGGCACTAGGGCTGAGCGGTAAATTGTCAGGAATCTTTCAAGACAGTTGTCACAGACATTATTAAGAGTTAAATTTAAAAACTTGCATTTACATAAATTATATTAAAAAATAAATATTCAGCCTGGCTAGTATGGCTTAAGTGGTTGAGTGTCGACCTATGATCCAGGAGGTCAGGGTTCGATTCCCAGTCGGGGCACATGTTCAGGTTGCAGGCTCGATCCCCAGTGTGGAGCATGCAGGAGGCACTCAATCAATGATTCTTTCTCATCGTTGATGTTTCTAACTCTCTCTTTCTCTCTCTCTTTCTCTCTCTCTCTCTCTCTCTCTCTCTCTCTCTCTCTCTCTCCTCCCCTTCCTCTCTGAAATCAATAAAAATATATTTAAAAATAATAAATAAATATTCAAAACTCCTCGCTTCCTAATTATTTTATTATTACCTACCCTTTGAAGTTATCTCCATTTATTGTATCTGTATGGTAAAAATAGTATATAGTGCTCTGCCACCCCACATCTCTTCCTCACTCCACTGTTCGGTAACAACTTTGGTAGTTTGAAATTAGCCAGAGTGCAAATACCACCAAAATAGACAAATGCTATAAATCAGGGCTCCCACTCCATCCCCCTAAGAGAGACAGTTATTAAACATTTACCAGCACACTATTGGAGACAGAAGTACTTGAACATGGGGAAACTTGGAGGAATGGAAGCCAGACATTTGAAAAAAAATGTCATCTGTGTGGAAGATTACAGTGAGACTCTGTGAGGACTGGCATTTATGTGCTTATCTCTGTGCTCCATGGGCAAATCAACAGCACTTACAGGGTCATAAAAGGGTAAACAGTAAGATGAAAGCACCATTCATCTTACCAAATGAAAAGGTGCACCTCAAATGATGGATTTTTCTGTAAACTCATGGAGAACCCCTGAGGTGATTCTCAGAGGATAAATGAATACAGTTCAGATAGCCAGGAAAGGAATGAAAATTAATATAAGTCAACACAAAAGAACTAGAAGAGAAAAAGAGGAATGGAGAGTGATGATCACATAAAATAGGTACATGAAAGATTATCCAAAGATAAATATTTTTAGAAAAAAATGTTAATGCAAATGGAAAAAAACAAAACCATGTCATCACTCTTTTTTTTTTTTTATAATAATGTTCAGTAGGCTAAGCCAGTGGATTTCAACTGTGTTCCCTAGATGATTTGGAATCTAGGTCAGAAGCTGAGAGGGGGATCAGGCTAACAGTAGTCCAGTCCCACTACCCTTTCACCAAGGCAACTAATTTTCCCACTTCACATTGGGCTCCCTAACAAGATTTCATTTGAAAAAGGGTTTCCTCTACTTTCAAAAATATGGAAAAAATAAAATTTGAGTTTCTATCTCTTTAACTGAAATATAAATTTATAATCAAAGTCACTCAGTAATATTATTAAGTACTGTCTTTAAAATACTGAAAAATCCATTTTAATGCAATAACTCTAATTTGCCTACTTATTCATGAAATTGGAACAGTGGTGTGTTCCACACATAGATATTTTTTTAAGACATTGAAACACATATCTGATTAATATGTTTTGCCATCTACTTGCTGATTTTTTTTCTTTTAAGTTGTTATCAGAAGTGAAAGTCTGAATAAGCAGAAATAAGTCATTACATGTAGGGTTTTACAATCTGTGTCCATAGGTTCAGTTGCAGGTGGCATGACTGGATTTGCATTATGAAAATATACCTTGAATCAATCTGGACAACAGCCTTGAAAGGGCTACTAGTGGATATAAGAAGATTAGTTATGAGACAATTAAAATGCTCTAGACTTGCTATGGTGGTGATGTGGAGGTGCCCAAAAGTGGATAAAAGAGATGCCTGAGAAGTAGAATGGGGAGAACTTAGTTATAAGAGAGAAGTGTAAAGACTGACTCTTGGGTTTCTGAAATATGCAACTGAATAAGAGAATGGAGTTGTACAGTAAGATAGGGAACTCTAATAGGAACAAGAAGGGAGGTTGTAGATTATGAACCCAATTTGGACATACTATCTTTGAGCCATCTTTGAGGCATTCAAAAGGAGATTTAAGGTTAAAATTGGATATTACGCCTCTGGAGTGCAGAAAGAGAAATAATTCTCATATCATATTAATATTCACATACCATAATTTACTGATTTAAAGTGCACCATTCAGAAACAACTTAAGTGTCTGTTGACAGATGAAGTGGATAGAGATGTGCTATATACATTTTTAATATACATTCATTCATTTTTGCAATATTAATCATTTTGTTGCTGTAATCTTTGGGTATTACTAATATTTTTACTTTAAAAATTTTTTTAATTTTTCAATTATAGTTGACATGCAATATTATATTAGTTTCAGCCATATAATCCAGTGATTGGTCATTCTATATCTTCCTAAGTGATCACCCCAATAAATCTAGTACATGACACCATACACAGTTATTATAATATTATAGACTATTTTCCCTATGCTGTGTTTTACCTCCCTATGACTGACTATTCTGTAACTACCAATTTGTACTTCTTAATCCCATCACCCTTTTCATCCATCCCTTCAACCCCTCTCCCCTCTGGACACAGTTCTCTCTGTGTGTCCATGAATCTGTTTCAATTATGTTTATTTATTTTTGTTCCTTAGATTCCAAATATAAGTAAAATCATATGGTATTCGTCTTTCTCTGACTGACTTATTTCACTGAGCATAATACTCTTTAGGACCTTGGGGGTCTTATGCTCAATGAAATAAATCATTTGGAAAAGGACAAAAACCGTATGATTACACTCATGTGTAGATTATAAAACAAAAAAAGAAACAAAACAAAACAACAACAAAGTCAAAGATACAAATGACAGCTTGGTAATTACTGGTGGGGTAAGGGAGTGGAGTATGGATGAAATGGATAAAGGAAGCCAAATGTGTGGTGACAAATGGAAACTAGTGGTAGTGAACTCACTATAATGTATACAGATAGCAAATTATAATGTGGCACACCTGAAACTTATATAATGTTAATAACCAATGCTGCCTCAATAATGAAAAATTGTTATAAAATGCAAAAATTAAAGTGTACAATCCAATGGCTTGTCGTTATTAAAAGACTTGGCAACCATTACCACAACCAATTTTAGAGCACCTTCGTTACCACAAAAGAAGCCATGTTCCTATTTGCATTCACACCCAGTTTCTCCCTCACCCATCCCCAGACGACCACTAATCTACTTTTGAAATCTATGGATTTACATGTTCTGAGAATTTTATGCAAATAAAATAACGTAATATGTGCCTTTTCTGTCTTGGTCCTTTCATTTAGCATATTTTCAAGGTTCATCCATATTGTAGCATATATCATACTTACTTCCTTTTTACAGCTGAATACTATTCAATTGTATAGACATCTTTTAATTTCTCTTCGGTATAGACTTAGGCATGGAATTTCTTTTTAAGATATGTTTTTATTTATTTTAGAGAGAGAGGAAAGGAAAGGGAAAGAGAGAGAGAAAACAAAACATTGATGTGAGAGAGAAACATTGATCAGCTGCCTCCTACATGCCCCCTATCAGGGACTGAGCTCACAACCTGGGCTTGTGCCTTGACTGGGAACTGAACCAGCAACCACTCTGAACATGGGAATATGCTCAATCAACTGAGCCACACCTGCCAGGGCAGGAATTTTTGAGTCATATGATAACTCCATGTTTAGAACTTTGAGGAGTTGCCAAATTATACTCTGTCCTTTTGGGATTCACATTATGAATATATTAATACTAATTTAGGTTTCCTACAGGTCTCTGAGGCTTAGTTCATTTTTCTTAATTCTTTATTTTTTCTGTTCCTCAGACTCAGTAATCTCAATTCATCTCTCTTAAAGTTTGTTGATCCTTTATATTGCCTGTTCAAATCTGCTGTTAAGGCCTGCTAGTAAATTTTTTATTTCTATTTTTGTACTTTGAAAGTACATATTTTCTCTGATATATTTTTAACATTTTAATTTCTATATTGATATTCTCTGGTGAGATATTGTTTTCATGCTTTCATTTAGTTCTTTACATGTTCTTTGCACATATTTAAGACTAGAGGCCCAGTGCACGAAATTTGTACATGGAGGGGGGGTTCCTCAGCACGGCCTCCATCCTCTCCAATCTGGGACCTCTTGGGGGATGTCTGACTGCCAGTCTGAATGTCTAAACCAGCAGTCGGACATCCCTCTCGAAATCCGGGACCACTGGCTCCTAACTGCTGGTCTGCCTGCCTGATCGTCCCTACCTTGCCCCCCTGCTGGCCTGATCACCCCTACCTTGCCCCCTGCTGGCCTGATTGCCCCTACCTTGCTCCCCTGTCAGCCTGATCAACCCTAACTTGCCACCCCTGCCAGCCTGATTGCCCCTAACTTGTCCCCCTGCTGTCCTGATCGCCCCTAACTACTTCTGCCTCAGCCCTCAGTCTGGCTTCCCTCTGTGGGAGGCAACCTGGTGGATCAGGGGAAGGCACTGCCCCCATTACCCCACTGCTGCCGCCACTGCCAGCCTGAGCCTCAGCCCTTCGCAGCCGCCTATGGCTGCCTGAGCCTCGGCCCTGGCAGCCGCTGCAGCTTTCTCTGGAAGGACGTCTGGAAGATGTCCACTCTAATTAGCATATTACCCTTTTATTAGTATAGATTTGGGGACCATTACAACCACGCAGAACTTAAAGAAAACGCATGGCCCTGGCCAGTTTGCCTTAATGGATAGAGCATAGGCCTGTGGACTGAAGGTCAGAGGCACATGCCTGGGTTGCGGGCTCTATCCCCAGTAGGGGCCGGCGGGAGGCAGCTGATCAGTGATTCTTAACGTTGATGTTTCTATCTCTCTCTCCCTCTCCTTTTCTCTCTAAAGTCAATAAAAAAAATTTTTTTTTAAAGTAAACACATGATCTTCACTTTGGGCTTTGTCATTTTACAATACCCTTTGTGCAGTATTTTAACTTCCCTCAACTTTCCTTTGCCCACCCTCAAAATGCAACCTATTTTGGGGAAGATGATCAGGAAAGTGATTCTAGTGGGTAAAAGTTTTTTTTGGAGGGGATAGGGTTGTGAAAATAATTAAAAATTGAGCATGGTGATGGTTTACTGAATTTACTTTAAAAAACAAGTTCATTGTACACTTTAGATGGCATGTACAGTATATGAATTATATCTCAACAAAGTTGTTCTTTTATTTCTTTTTAAATAAAGACCAGTCTTATAATCAATTGCAGATGTTTTCAGAGCCCCCTCCCACCCCCCTGCATTCCAAACCTCGGCTGCGACTTCCAGTTGCCTCCAGTCCTGGTGCATCTGGATGGTGTGGTTTGCAAAGGAGAAGGTGGCAATAGGCTTGTGGAATTCCTGCAACCCCATTCCCCATGGTCTCCTCATAGGGCACCAGGGCCATTTCTGCTGTGCCAGCTCTCGCTTCCTTTAACCTGTTGGGCAAAAGAATCCTGCATGCTCTGGCCAGAAAATGCGTTCTCTCTTAGGTGGCCCGAATGTTTTTTTAAAGATCGTTTTATGGATTCAAAAGAGCAAACAGAGATGTGGAAAGCTTTTGTCGAATTCCTTTTACATGGTTCTTTCAGTCTCATGAGAAGTGAGATGTGGCTCTGAATTCATCCCAAAGGGCGTCTTTGGGCAAAAGCACCCAGAATGGCACAGCTCCTGCCGGATGCCCTACACACTTTGCTGTCAGGACTCGGGGCTTGAGGGTGAACAAGGCTGCAGGGCCAGCACAGGACCCAGGGGAAGGTAGCGCTGTCTACACTGCCCAGGCCCATGTGGACTGCAGCTGCACCCGCTGAGGGGGGCAAGGTGTTTCTGCTGTTTTGTTTTGGTCTGGCCTCCACCCGGTCAGCTATGGACCTGTGCCTGCACTGAGACTGTGAACAGTTCGATGGTCCTACTTTTTAGTGGACGGTGGACACTCTCCCACTTCCTGGAGACTGGCAGTTACACACTGGAGGCTTCCAAGTCGCTCTCGGGGAGATCCTGGCCCTAGGTCCAGAACAGACTCAGGTGTCCTCAGCTAGGAGGCCTCCCTGGGCTAGGGGTCGCCGGTGGTTTAAAGATGGGCCACGACCCTGATTGTGCTGGGGATCCCCTCTGAGGTGCTGGCTGGCCTGGGCTAGGGCCACCTGTGGTTTGAAGGCCGCCCACGCCCCCTGATCATACTGGGAGTCCCCTCTGGGGCACTGGCCGGCCTGGGCCAGGGGCTGCCCGTGGTTTGAAGGCCAGCCACGTCCCCAATCCAGGCGGGGGTTCCCTCATGGTGACCATTTGTCCTGCTCCCTCAGCTCCCTAGCCTGCTGTTCGGTCGTCCATCTGGTAGTTTCGGTTGTTATGGCCCCTGGCTTTTTATATATTAGGATAACGGATTTAAAGTCTTAATCTAATAAGACTAATGTCTGGGATTCCTCAAAAATGGTTTCTGCCCTAACTGGTTTGGCTCAGCGGATAGAGTGTCGGCCTGCAGACTGAAGGGTCCCCAGTTCGATTCCGGTCAAGGGCATATACCTTGGTTGTGGGCACATCCCCAGTAGGAGGTGTGCAGGAGGCAGCTGATCGAAGTTTCTCTCTCAATGATGTTTCTAACTCTCTATCCCTCTCCCTTCCTCTCTGTAAAAAATCAATTTTATATATTTATATATTTATATATATATATATATATATTTATATATATATATGGTTTCTATTGGCTGTTTTTTCCTTGTGTCTGAATCATAACTTTTTTTATTTTCATGCATATCTTATTTTTTAATTTAAATTAGAGATTTTATTTTCGATTTTTTAATTTTTCAAGTACAATTGACAATCAATATTTTTAATGTTTTTTAGTTTTCAATTATAGTTGACATAATATACAGTATTATATTAGTTTCAGGTGGACAACACAGTGAATAGACATGTATATAACTTAAGAAGTGATTACCTGATATGTTTACTACCTTTCTGACATTATATATATATATATATATATATTTATTATAATGTTATTAACTATATTCTCTATGCTATACTATAAGACACTATGACTAATTTCTAACTGCCAATTTGTACCTCTTAATCCCTTCACTTTTTCACCCAAACCCCAACACCCCTTCAGGCAACCATCAGTTTGTTCTCTGTATCTAACTGTTTTGTATGTTTTGTATGTTTGTTATTTTAGTTTTTAGATTCCACATGAAAGTGAAATCACATAGCACTTGTCTTTCTCTCCCTAACTTATTTCACTTGGAATAATATCCTCTAGGTGTATCCATGTTGTCACAAATAGCAAGATTTCATGTTTTTGTTTTATTATGGGTGAATAATAATTCATTGCATATGTTTACCACTTCTTTACAATTTGTCTTTTGATTATAGCATTTAATCAATTTACATTTATTGATAGGTACATTGTTAGTTCCATCTGATTTTTTAATGAAGTAGTTTTCATTGATTGATTGATTATTGATTGATTGTTTTTAGAGACAGAGGAGGGAGAAAAAGTGAGAGAGAGAGAGAGACATCAGTGTGTTGTTCTGCTTATTTATGCATTCATTGGTTGATTTTTGTACGTGCCCTGACTGGGACTCAAACCTGCAAGTTTGACTTTTCAGGATGATGTTCTAACCAACTGAGTTTCCCAGCCAGCACTTGATTGTTTTTTAACTGTTTTCACAGTTCTCTATTTCTTTCTTATTCTCTTAATCTCTTCTCTTTCTGTTGATGACCTTCTGTGCTATTGCAGTTGGATTCTTTCTCATTATTTCTTGTATGTCACTTGTAGATTTTTTGATTGGGGTTACCATGTGCTTCATATATATGAAGCTATGTTTATAGCATTCTATTTTAAGTTGTCAATTATGTTGAAACACATTCTAAAATCATGACCATTTTTACTCACCTGTCTCACATTTACGTTTTCATCATTATTTTTTACATTTTGTGTGTGGTGTGGTGTGTGTGTGTGTGTGTGTGTCTATGTATATTCTTAATTTACCAGTATTGTTGTAATTATACCTCATCTTTCTAATTTGCCTTCTAACTTTTGTACTTCCTCTAGTGTTGGTTGATCCATTGCTTTTAATGTGTGCTTGCCTTTGTAAGAATTTTTCTTCTTCAAATATTTCCTTATTCTTACTTTTCACTTCCTCCTTATTCTTCTGAAAGAAATCCCTTTAACATCTCTTGTAATGCTGGTTTGGTGGTGATGAAGTCCATCTTTTTTTTTTTTTCTTCTTTCCTAGGAAACCCTACATCTCTCCTTCAATTCTAAATAATAGCCATGCTGAATAGAGTAATTTCTGGTTTAGGCCCTTGCTTTCATCACCTGGAATATTTCATGCCATCCCCTTGTGGCCTGCAAAGTCTCTGTTCAGAAATCAGCTTGACAGCCTTATGGGAGCTCCCTTGTACAAAATTAACTGCTTTTTTCTTGCTGCCTTTAAGATTCTCTCTTTATCTTTAATCTTTGGCATTTTAATTATAGATTGTCTCCTCATTTGTTTAACTCTCTGTGTTTATTTCTATGTGTTAGGTCGATCTGCTGTCTCCCCATCTTGGTAGAATGGCCTTATGTAGTAGGTGCCCTGTGGGGCCCAGTGACTCAGTCTCCCTGTTCACTTGAGCCAGGCGCTCCAGGTGTGTGAGTTGTGTGTGCTCTCCTGTTGTAGTTAAGCTTTTACTGCTTTTGACATGTCCACAGGTGGTTTTGAGTACTGGTCATGACCACAGTAAACAGCATGTTGTGTGGGGTCTGACCCTATTATGGAATGGGATTCTCTTTAGTGAGGCACTGATGCCTCTGAAGTCCACCCTTTGGGTGTCTTGTTTAGGTACTAATTGGGTGGTATTCTGTTGTGATCTGATGCTGGGCACCAGGTGTGTTGGTTCTGGGGACTCTTGGGAGGGCATTTTGTGCAAACCAAACTAAGCTGCTGCCTGGGTCTTTGCCAGGGCCATCTGACAAAAGCTACAGATTGCTCTGCAGTTGGTTGCTGCCTGGGCTGGGCTGGAGGCACTTGGGATCAGTTACACTGTGAACCAAGGCTGACCATCCTAGGGCTGGCTTTGTGCATGTAGAAAGAGGTACGGGGCACACTGAGCCCAGTCACTGCTTGCTTGGGTTGTGTATGGACCTTTGAAGAAAATCAAATACAAAATAAAAACACAGATAATCAAGCTCAATAATTGACCCTAGGAAACACAAATTATGCAAAGTCAAGTAGAAAACTTTTCAAAAAATATAATTAATAGCCTTAAATATCTTTGAAGATAATGATCCTATCATATCAAAGGGGATTTTATTTTTTAAAATGAGCATCAAAGAATAAGAAAGAGTATGGAAATGAAAACATGATTCATGATTCCTCTCCTCAAAAAATATTTTTAAACCATGTAATTGAAGCTTTAAAAATTAATTCAAAAAAGCACCTTGAAACTAGAACAAAAATGTCAAGAATAGAAAATGTAAAAGAAAAGGAACATTAGGAATAAACCAAAAAGTTTAACATCTGTCAATAGGATTTCTAGAAAAAGAAGACAGAATGGAGGAAATAAGATGAAGATTTCCCAAAGATTAAAAAAAAAAATTCTAGTCTCCAACCAAAACCAAGTCCCACTCAGATACATCTTAGACTAAGAACAATAAGAATGAAAAAATATCCTAAAGTTTTCAAAAAGGGGAGGAGTGTCGGTGTTTATTTACAAACGAAAATCAGAATTGTAGAAATCTTGTTAGAAATGTTAGATGGACATAGAGTAATGTTTTAATTTCTGAAGAATATGATTCTGAACTTAAAATTCTATGGTCAGCACCATTCCAAGCTTTTTCCTATCTATCTTTTCTGAAAGTGTTACTAAGGATGTTCTATAGAAAATGAAACCAGGATCTAAGAAAGAAAATAGATGAGATTCAGGAAAATGTGGAACTAAGCCAGAAGTGAAATGGAAAGATATTTCAGAGTGAAAGCTGTTCAGTCACAACTGGAAACAAAACCTAAGTTTCTAAGTCACTGCAAAAAGAAAGTGAATTCCTCTCAACCAGCGATTTGGGAGACTCAGACGCCAAAAGATTATTTTTAACAAGTCGCCACTCATTGACAAGGACTTCTTTGTCATAAGT
Organism: Corynorhinus townsendii; assembly: GCA_026230045.1. NCBI lineage: Eukaryota > Metazoa > Chordata > Mammalia > Chiroptera > Vespertilionidae > Corynorhinus > Corynorhinus townsendii. The sequence continues at coordinate 139,164,257 of JAPDVU010000004.1, forward strand.
ACAAAAATGATCTGAATGTGTACACACATGCACATGCACGCTTTTGAAATATTAAGGGAATGTACAAAATAGGTCAGAGGAACCAGTCCTGGGATTAGATTAATCTTCAATTTTCATAATATCCTGTCTTAATCTGTTTGAGCTAATACAATTACCACACAGTGAGTAGTTTATAAAAACTAAAAATTTGCCCGGACTGGTTTGGCTCAGTGGATAGAGCGTAGGCCTGCGGACTGAGAGGTCCCGGGTTTGATTCCGGTCAAGGGCATGTACCTTGGTTGCGAGCATATCCCCAGTGGGGGATGTGCAGGAGGCAGCTGGTCGATGTTTCTGACTCTCTATCCCTCTCCCTTCCTCTCTGTAAAAAATCAATAAAATATATTTTTTTAAAAACTAAAAATTTATTTCTCACAGATCTGTGTTGGAACTCCAGATCAAGGTACTGATATCACTGTAATTAGCTAGTTAATAATAGGAAAGGAGTAAAGGGGGAAGCCAAACATTATAAGCATGTCATTTGGGCAGCTTCACCAAGAAGCTGCAGTTTTGCACTCCCCAGTCTATTCCCTACAGAGCACCAGGGGAAGGGTACTAGGTAAAGGAAAGATAGACATACCAGTATGCCCAGTAAAGTTGGTGTGACATTGGGAAGGTACTTGCCTGTCAACCTCAGAACAGAGATGGCTCGCCAGAATGGGCATGGCCACTCCAAATGTGTGAAAATTTGGGAATACATAATCCCTTAAACAAAGGAATTCTCTCTCTTATTGCTCCCTGCTCTTGGTTCCACTTGGCACATGAAGCTCTCTTGTTTTGCACCTGCCCATGTTTCCTGCAGACCCCACATGCGATAGACTGCAGAATGGAAACACAAATTAAGCTAGCCTGATACTGGACTGGACCTGGCTCCAGTACAGAAAGGAAATTCTGGACATTGGCTCTGAGTTTAGCTCTACGGAAGCCCCAGTTACACTTCTTCTACGACTGTACTAAGGGACACAGGACTTTGGAATCCCAAGGATGTAATTCCATGAAAACAAAGCTTTCCAGCATATATCATCCTCCTGTGGGGGCCTCTGGAAGAACTTCCAGTGCTACCCCACGAACCCCACTTCCATAAGCAACTGGGGAGATGAGGCCTTCTATCCCCCAATAATAGTACCAGTATGGTCACAGCCATGTAAAGACTCCTGAAGGCCCATCTCCTAATATTATCATCTTGTGGGAGGTTAGGATTTCAACATATGAATTTTGAAGGGGCATAGATATTCTGCTCATAGAATAACCTGTGAGAAATTTAAGACATGAAAGTTCAAAATTGGATTAGAGTGTTGAAAAAAATAGAATAGTATGGTAGCATACAAAAGCAACAAGTAGGAAGGAAAGCCAATAAGAATTTCCATGTCGCCACTTGGAAAAGCATTAATATTTTTAGTCAGTTCATGAGCTATTTCCCAGTCATTATCTGTTTAATCCTCACAATACTATTACATACTTATGATTATAGCAATTTTACTTATGAAGAGATTAACTCACTTGCCCCAGGTCACAAAACTGTAAGCAGCAGACTCAGCCTTCGGAGGCAGGCCTGCTTTTTATTATTATAAATTCTGGGCTTTCTTTTCTCCATTCTATCTGCATGAGAAACATAAACCTAATTAAGCAGAAGAGAGGTACCAATTATGACTGAGGAAGGTCAGAAAGTCGTCTCAGACAGTTTTCTGAAAACCCAAAGCACCATTTGTCTCATGCTGAAACATCATCAGGAAAACAAATATTTCTCTTCCATTGTATCATAACAAATGAGTTATCTCATTTGTAACATAGTAACAAAAAGTCATCTATGATGTCTATCCATATAACTAAAGAAAAACTTCCTAAAATCCAAGAAAGTCCAAGAATAACCAATTAAAATGACTAAAGGGCTAGATACACTGTTTTATGAAGATGAGCTGAAGGATTGAGAAATTGTTGATATAAAGAAAATATGAAGACTGTAAAGCAAGAACACTTAATCTTGCCAGAATTCTGGATCAAGCAGACATCTCAAAAAATGTTTCAAAAAGAAAAATTTATGAAAAGGTAAGGGAAGAAAACCAATGCAAATTTTAAATAAACAAATTATTTAATAAAAATAAGCTCATGAAAAGGGAGGTTCATGCCCCAGCCAGTTTGGCTCAGTGGATAGAGTGTTGGCCTGTGTACTGAGGAGTCCCAGTTCAGTTCTGATCAAAGGCACGTATCTCAATTGCAGGCTCCTCCCTAGCACTGGCCCTGGTCCGGGTGTGTGCAGAAGGCAACCCATCGATGTGTCTCTCTCACATCGATGTTTCTCTCTCTGTCTCTCTACCTCCCACTCTCTGTAAAAAACACAATGGAAAAATATCCACGGGTGAGGATTAAAAACAACAACAACAACAAAAAGGAAAAGATGTTCACTATCATTAGTCATCATGAAAGTGTAAATAAAAACCATAATGACATACCACTTAACGCTCACTAAGATGGCAATAATAATTTTTTTAAAAGATAAGTGTTAGCAAGGATGTAGAGAAATAGCAACCCTCATACATTGTTAGTAGGAACATAAAATATTGAACCCATTCTGGAGAAAGTGTCTGTTTCTCAAAAAAATATATATAGCTACCATATGACCTAGCAGTTCCACTTTAAGATATAAACCCAAATGAACTGAAATGTGTTCACACAGAGACTAACATGTAAATGTCCATAGTAGCATTATTTATTACTAGAGGCCCAGTGCACGAATTCGTGCATGGGTGGGGTCCCTTGGGGTAGCCTACGGGGATCGGGCCTAAACCCGCAGTCCAACACTGCCTGCTGCTCCTGCCTGCCACTCCGCTCATCCCAGCCCCACTGGTACCTGCCACGGGCTTGCGTCCAGGCAGTCCTGATTGGGAGAGGCTCACACTGCCGCAGCGGTGCTCGCCAGCCATGAGCCCGTGTCTGGCGCCCATCCTGAGGAGGGTGGGGGGGTGGCCAGGACGTGATCAGCCCCCCAGGTGGGTGATGGGATGCCCTTGCTGGCCCAGGTTCTGGATCTGTCCCACTGACATTCATGCCAGTTTTCAGGAGCCTCCTGGCAGCCGCTTTCATATTGTTTCTCCCTTGTGGAGCCTCTAGGGAGGGGAAGTGGCCACGGTGCCTGAGGCTGACTTCCAGGAGGCTGGCGGTGCTGGCACTGTCAGGATCATGCCGGTGGCGCAGGTCCATCACTGCCTGGCCCCATTCTCCAGAGATTGGATTTGCAGGACTACTGAGGGAGCGAGATGTGCATTGACCACCAGGGGGCAGACTACTGCATCGAGTGTCTGCCCCCTGGTGGTCAATGCACATCATAGCAACCAGTCTTTGGGTCATTTGGTCGCTTAGGCTTTTATATACATAGACTAGAGGTGGGGTCCCTTGGCCTGGCCAGCACCCTCTTGCAATTCGGGACTCCACCGGTGCACAATTGGGGCTGGGGAGGGACCAGGAGAGGGCTCCAAGGCATGTCCAGCCCAGTCTCACCCAGTCCTGATCTGCCAGACCCCAGCAGCAAGCTAACCTACTGGTTGGGGCCTCTGCCCCTGGTGGTCAGTGTGTGGCATAGCTACTGGTTGAATGGTCACTTAGGCTTTTATACATATAGATAGGCAAAAAGTAGAAATAATCTAAATATCCATCAACTGATGAATGGATAAACAAATGTGATACAGCCATGCACTAGAACATTATTTAACAATAAATATACATTAACTACATGTTACAACATAGATGAAACTTGGTAACATTGTGCTAACTGAAAGAATGTATAATTAAATTTATATTAAATGTCCACATCATTGCTTACCATATATCACTTAATATATATAATACTAGGGGCCCGGTGCATGAGGGGGCCAGGTCCCTCAGTCCAGCCTGCCCCCTCTCACAGACTGGGAGCCCTCAGGGGATGTCCTACTCATGGCTGCAGTCTGGTCTCCCTCTGCTGGAGGCAACTGGGCTGATCAGGGGAAGACGCCAGCCCCATCACCCCTCTGCTGCAGCCACTGCCAGCCACCAAGGTGTTTTCATCAACACGGACTCCAGTCCCTTCACCATGAAAAAATGACAACTTTCTTTAGGCATTTTCAAGATGTGTCTTTCATAGGATATGACATTTCTTTCTTTCTTTTTTATCCTCACCTGAGGATATGTTTCCATTGATTTTTAGAGTGTGGAAGAGAGAGGGAAAGACAGAGAGAAACATCAATGTGAGAGGGACACTTTGATTGGTTGCCTCCTGCATGAGCCCTGACCTGGGCCCCAGCCAGGGGGGAGCCTGAAACCTAGGTACATGCCCTTGATCAGAATCAAACCTGGACCCTGCGGTCAGTAGGCCAAGGCATTATCCACTGAGCCAAACCAGCTAGGGCAGGATATGACATTTCTTAGCCCTCCAACAGCAGACCTTTGTTTTTTCCTCCAGGAGTGTGGTGGAAAAACCTTAGATCACCTTTTTGGATTCTTATTACCCATGTTACCAAGAACATTACCAGTGGCGTGCAGGGAGCTTAGCCAATGAGTGGTCAGAAAAGGTGTTTCCTCTGCAGCTCACACACAGAGACAGGACTGCTGGCAAGCTGAGGCTGCTACACCCCTCCTCTCCAGGCCTGCTCAAGCCTCTGTCGTGGCTTGGGCAGGGCCCCTCCCCCGCTCTGCTCAGGCCCTGCTCAAGCCTCTGCTGTGACTTGAGCAGGGTCCCCCGGCTCTGATAAAGCCTGTACCATGGCTTGGGCAGGGGGCAGGGCCCACCCAGCTCCGCTTCAGCCCTGCTGAAGCCTCTGCCGCCCCGCCCCCAGCCACTCGGCGCCAAGGCCCGTAGGCCAGGAGTGGCCAGGGGTGTTCTGGGACCCTGGCTGCTCAGGGGCTACGTGCAGGCCTACAGGCTCTAAGCAGCCTGGGTCCCAAGAATCTTCCCAGGACCCAGGCTGCTGGGCACCTGCGTATGCAAATTAACCTTCCATCTTTGTTGGGTTAATTTGCATACTCACTCCTGGTTGGCTGGTGGGCGTCACAGAGGTATGGTCAATTTGCATCTTTCTCTTTTATTAGTGTAGATTGCTTATCCATAGAGACAGAAAGTAGAATAGTGGTTGCCTAAGGATAGAGGAGGGAAAATTAGTAATGATAGCTAATGAGTACAGTGTGTTTTTTTTTGAAGGGATGATGAACTATTCTAAAATTATATTGTTCCTTATTCTATAAATTTACTAATAACATTGAATTGTACAGTTTAAATGTATTAATTTATGGTATATAAATTATATCTTAAGTTGTTTTTTAAAATAAAAAAGTGAAGGATGATTCAATAATTATTCATGATTAAACTTACAGTAAACTAGAATTGGAGGGGTAGTTTCTCAACTTAATAAAGATTAACTACTAAAATATCTTGTAGCTAGCTTGTTACTTAATGGAAAGAAACTCGATTCTATTTCACTATGATCAGAAACAAAGCAAAGATGTCCCTTTTTACCACTTCTTTCTAGCTTCGTACTGTAAGTTCTAGCTAATGCAATCTATAATAATAAAAGCGTAATATGCAAATTGACAACAACTGAACAACAGAACGACCTTCCTGATGAACTTCTGGACGACCACGCTATGACACACACTGGCGCCCGACCAGCCAAGGCGGGTGTGATGCCATTAGTCGGAGGCCTCCCCGCCCAGCATTGCCACATGATTGTCTTGCAGAGGGAGGCCCAGGCCACCGGCCAGTGGGACAATTGATCCAATTGAGGGGCTCCATGATCGCCCCAAAGAGGGAGGGCTCAGGCCACCAACCAGCAGGCTGTGGTGGGTGGGCGGGGCCTCCCTCTGCAGGGAGCAATTGATCACTGGGCTCCCGGACTGTGAGAGGGCGCAGCTGGCCTGGGGGACACCCCCCCCCCATTCCCCGTGAGTGCACGAATTTCATGCACTGGGCCTCTAGTATTGTAATAACTATGTATGGTGTCACGTGGGATCATCTCATAAGTAAATATCTAACCACTATGCTATACACCTGAAAATGATATAATATTGAATGTCAACAGTAATTGAAAATTTAAAGCAAAATATTTATAAAGGCAATAAAAGCACAACCCACAGACCAGTAGCAAATATTTGCAAAAGATATATCTGATGAAGTACTGTTACTCAAATTATACAAAAAAACTCTTAAAACTCAACAATATAAGAAAACAAATAAATTGATTAAAAACCTAAAGACCTTAACATATACATCACCAAAGAAAATATACAGATGGAAAATAAGCTTATGAAAAGATGCTCCACACCACATGTCATCAGAGAAATGCAAATTAAGACAACAATGAGATAGCATACACACGAATTAGAATAGTCAAAATTTGGTACACTGAAAGCACTACATAACGGTGTTGATGTGGAGTAACAGGAGCACTCAGACTCATACATTGCTGGTGGGAATGCGGAATAGTGCAGCTACTTTGGAAGACAGTTTGGCAAGTTCATAAAAAATTAAACACCTTTTACACTCAAAGAAGTGGAAACTTAAGTCTACCAAAAGAGACTGCATGGGAAAGTTTGTAGCAGCGTTATTCATAATTACCAAAACTTAAAGTCACCAAGATGTCCTTTAGTAGCTGAATGGATAAGTAAACCTTGATACAACCAGATAATGGAATATTCCACACAATAAAAGAAATGAGCTATCAAGCCAGGAAAAGAAATGGAGAAACTTAAATGCCTATTACTGAGCAAAAGAAGCCTATCTGAAAAGGCTGCATCCTGTATGGTTCCAATCATAACATTCTGGAGAAGTCAAAGCTAGAGACAGTTTTTTACTACTGATCAGTGGTTACCAGGGATTGGGGAGGGGGGGGGAGAGGATAAATAGGCGGAGTACAGAGCATATTTAGGGCAGGGAAACTGCTTTGTGCAATACTATAATAAAGGATGCATGTCATTATACATTTTTCCAAACCCATAGAATGCACAACATCAACAGTGAACCCTAATGTAAACTATGAACTTTAGGTGATAATGATGTATCAATGTAGGTTCATCAATTGTAACAAATGTTCCCCTCTGGTGGCGGATGTTGGTAGTGGGGGGAACTCTGTATGTATGGGGTCAGGGGATATACGTAACATCTCTGTGCTTCCGTTCATTTTTGCTGTAAATCTAAAACGTCTCTAAAAAGAATAGTCTATTTTGTTAAAGGTAGAATGATTTATACATCTATAAAATTCTTTTTCCCCAAGAAGTGATAGAGGCCAGAAACATGGGTAAATCTAAGCACAGGGAGATGACAAATGGTATGTAGTGTGTTATTAAGGAAATTAAGGCTATTTGGAACATGTCCAGAATATTTAGAAGTTGAACCTTCTAAAGAGATCATTATGACCTCCCACAAAATGTTTCCTTTGTTTTATTATTATGAAACAAAATATTGGGCAGAGTGGACCATTAGACTAAATACTTCTTGTTCTCTCTCTTCCTCCTTACTACCCCAAAGTTTCTCCAGAATAATTAAGGTTACTAATGACAACAATAGAAAAAAAAGGAAGAATAGCCTTTTTTCTTCTATCGTGGACTTGCAATAATATAGCACAGAGGGCAAAAAGCCCCAGGACACCCGAGAACTCTAAAAGTGTCTACACGCTGTCTTTGCAGCAAAATAAAAAATATCACAGGTCAGGCAATACAATCAAAGGAAATATTTTTTCCATACTCTTCCCCAACAAAAACAAAGCTCCCAAAAGCATGCACACAAGACAGAATTTACAAAGATAGAAAGTCAGTTTTTCAATTTTTTTTAAAAGAGGTCATTGCAATATTATTTTGTTGAAGTTGGGAAGTGATGAGCAATTGTTAGTTCAATGAACATTTAACTCGTATAGTTCACAAAAGAGTCTCACCACAAAGCAGTATTATGCATGGAGCACAGCTGGAAGTAAAAATGCACACAAAAGAAAGAAACAAAACACTGAGTTATTAAGCTGAGACAGTATAGAGTAGCAATGAAATCAGTCTGGTTTTTTTTTTTTTCTTTTTCCACATAAAGATACCATTTGGTTGAATAAACAGTGCATTCTTTGTGTTTAAATAAACTTAATTTTAAACAGCAGAGGAAGGAAGGGAAATGAAACTAAACCAAAGATAAAACATAACCAGAAATCATTAAGAATGGGACTTCAGATCAAATTTTGATTTTAATTAAGACAACACCCAAAAATAGGAATCTGGGAAGGATGTTGATGCAAGAAAAAAAAACACAAAACCTTTCTCTTCAAATTTCACTAATCGATTGAGGTGGATGACACCCAAGGACCTATAAAAGTGGAAAAGATTGCCGCACGCCTCAGTGGGAGGATGCCGCAGGAGAAGCTTTTACTGCTTACAAGATGTGGTGGTTTCTTACCGAAAGCTGAAAACAATGCGTGCTTTCCCTCTCTCTCACTCATAACTGGAACCCAGAAGGTTACAAAAACAAATGCCACATTCTTCGGAGGCTAAACACACTCCTTTGAAGTATCTTCTGCCACATGAAATGCACCTCTCTTCACTTCTGCAATGGGAGCACAGGAAGATGACAGAAAAAACTCCTTTGAGGAGGGAGAGACTTCCTTGCATATTTCAGAAATCCGTGGCCACCTCAAGGAATAGCCATTATCCTGATCTCCCACCGTCTCCGCTGCTTCTCCAGCTCTGGTCGAAAAGCAAAGCGTCTCCAATCGGATGTAATTAATTACTGGATTAATCTTTGTTCACTCAATCGTTGTTGACTCATCACCTCCTTGAACACAGGATACCAGTACTATCCAGAGCAAACGACTATTTTAACTTACAAAAATGTAACTTTTAGAAGCTAGACAATAGGTAATAAACAGGAAGTGTGACCAACTTGAAGCTGGGAGGTGAAGGGCCTCCAAGGAGAGGGCTAACATGGTCATGACTGCCCCAGTCCCCATAGCAGGACAGGCTAGAATTGGTCCAAGAAAAACAATAATCAGATTTCACTTCTTTATCTTTGGCTGTAGGTATTTCTTTGCAGCTTTGAGGATTGACTAAAGCAAAAAGCAATGGTCCTAAGAAGTGGCGATTTTTCTAGCAACAGAAAACAAGGCCTAAAAAACAGATGGGTTTGTGAGTGATTTATTTCTAGAAATGTAGACTTAATGATTCCCACCTCATTAGCCTCATTTCTCTTTTGCTCCTATAACATTAAAAGAGGAAAGGGAACCTAACGATATTTCAAATGAATCAATATGGTTTATATTTCTTTTAAATACTACAAAAATAGTGGAGGGTTGAGTAATTTGAACTTTCTTGTGGAAAAATAATTAGGAAAGCAGTTCAGAAAATCAGCAAGTAATTATAAAAGTAGTTCAGCATATATTTGAAAGCATTAGATGGCTAATAAGATAGTGAAGAACTACCATGTTGGAATATGAGGGAAGATAAAGACCAGCATTTGCAAGCATTTTCCCCTGGGGGCCTTTGCTAAACAAGGAGAGAATGGTTTAAAGGCTAAGTAGCATTTTTAGAAGCCTCACAGAATTAGCAGAACAGAGATTAGAATCTAGGATTCAGCAAAATCAGATGACCCTGGAAAACTCCTAATGGTTTGCTTAGGAACTCAAAGAATTGATCCTCGAATTAATAATAAATTTAGATAGTCAAGTGCTTACAGGGGATTTAGCTCAGCTTTGAATTATTATTGTATTTAGATTATCTTATTTTCCTGAACTTTCAGGCTTCCTAAAGTGATGGTGGCCTCACATTTCTGACAGAGACAAATATAACTTCTCTTGTAAAGAAGGGTAATCTCATAGGAGCTTAAGTTATTTTTACAAACTACTTTGAATATACATTGTCTAACAGAGTTAAAAGTAGCAAAGAATCCAAGATATCATTTAAAAAGTGATCCAGGGGAGAAAATAGGTGATAGAAAAAGATTCTATATGTTGGACATATACAAACTAGATTTTAAAATATACTCCTTACCATGTTTAAGAAAAGAGAGTTGGCTAAGACTTTTCTAGTTTTAGAATTGAAAATCCTGTATCTCAGGAAACCCCTCATTTCTGGCAAGCCATGAAAATTTGTTACCTTAGAAAAGACAATATTGAGAATTTCATCAAAGAGCTGAGAAATATTTAAATATGTGTATTCTACAAATGAAAATTACAATAATTAAAATGAAGAACTAAAAAAATAAGATTAATAGCACAGTAAATACATGTGAAGAGAGAAATAGTAAATTAAAGTTATGTCAGAAGAAAATATCTAGAAAGAAAGAAACATCAGGAAAGAAGACAAAAGGAAGGAAAATACAAAAGGGAGGATAAAAAATATAGAGTTCAGAAAAAAAGGAGAAAGTGGGTCAAAATCAGTATTTTAGAAAATTACTAAAATGCTTCAAAACTCATTAAATCTATCAAGCCATAAATTCGAAAAGCACTACAAACCAAAAACCAAAAGCAGCATGAAATCCTCAGCCCATCATAGTGTAAGTGCTGAAAACTAAGGAAAAGAGGGAGTTTTGAAGTTGTCAGAAAAAGTAACAGATGACTTACTGTCAATAATGAAACACTGATTAAACCTAACTTCTAAACATAAACAATAAGATCCAGAAAACAGTTGAAAAACATCTATGAAGTAATAAAATGGAATGATCTCCAGGACTTCTATAGGGAAATATCAAACATCTACATATGAACCTATTAAAAAAAATCCTTCCAAACTATACAGAACAATAAAGAAAGCAAATTTACCCACCTGTAGTTACGCCTGGAACAAAGAACGCTACAAACATAAAATTCCATGAGAGTAAGAAAACAAACACTTCAAAACCAACAGAGCAAGTTGGTGCATACACAGAAAGCCTGAAATCCTATATAATAAAGAGCCAATATGCTAATTAGACCGAACAGCAGAACAACAGTTCAGATGACCTTCCGGACAAAGCTGGGACTGCGAGGGCTGAGCCCCTTGCACGAATTTCATGCTTTGGGCCTCTAGTATTTAATAAAACAGAAAAGTGCAACAGTGATAACTAGGAGTTAAATTCAGAATGGAGAACTACTTAGAATAGGTAGAATAGCAGGTGTGGTTTCTTTTTAAAAAGAGGAGAAAGTGCAGGACCAGAGGTTGAGGTCTTAGGAAGCACTTCAAAAGCAGAAGGGGACAATGTGGAAGGGATGGTAGTACTTTGTAGTCTTGGTAGTCATGGGGGGAAATATACAACCAGTGAAAATTAGGAGCCTTCCAAAAAATCACAAACGCGAAAGGTATACCAACTTCTCTCTCCACCCCTACAAACAAAAGAGAACCAGTATTTCTTAAAACTGCACTTTATTATATTAAAGCAGAAGAGTGTTCTTACACCAAAAAAAAATCAATTAAACCACCCGACCCAATTATATATTCCTACAATTTTTTGTTTGTCCAGAAAAAAATAAGACCTTTTAAAATGAACACAAAATAGCAAATGACATCCACACAAGCTGATAATAGAAGAAAACGACAGACAAGAATCAAAATTTCAGCTGATGAAATTATCATCATATAACCACCAAAAACAAACAAACAAACAAAAAAACAAACACAAGACTCCAAACTAAAATAAACATCTATTGACTGCCCCAATTCCTAAGGAGCATTTTTAGTAGCCTCACAAAATCCAAGATGTCAGAGTTGGCACCATCAACTCCCAGGACCTCATCAAAATTACAACTAAATTCCAAAACAATTAACCTGAATAACCATCTGAAGATGAGCTGAACAGAAGTCTTATTACTAAATACAGACAGAAAAAGCCACATGGAGATTTGGAGGAGGGGCGGAGATGTTAAAAGGGCCAGCCCCACACCAAGTAGCAGTTGAGAATCTAGAGGCAAATCTCAGCTGCAGAGGTGCCACCTAAGGAGTGGGCAGCCTGCCCAGAGCACCAGTGTGAGGAAGAAAGCCTACATAATATTTGGCTGTAAAAATCAGGAGGGATTCCATTTTCCTGGGTGAGACAAGAGACTGCTAGAAACCCAGGAGCCCTCTTAAAGGGCCAACACACAAAATCTCACTCACCCCAGGTTCTGGCAGAGGAAGAACAGCTCAGAGGGGAGCAGGGTCATACAGGGACAGATTGAGTTGTGTGGCTTCAAGGAGAGGGCGGGAGGGACAGTGGCCAATGTCTCTGTGTTGAGTCACTCTCCCACTAGGACCACAGATGTCATGATTCCAGAGTCAAGCACTCTCCTCCATATGGTATCAACCTGGGAGGTATGCTGACCCTACCCTGCTGACGCCCTGAGGACCCGCCCTGCCAAGCTGGCACACAGCTGGGAAATCAGCTGGTGGTAGCCAGCCTGGGCCCAAGATGCAGTCCTCCTTAAAAAAAACTTTTGAAGAACTCTGGGCAAGTTCAGGCAGTGCCAGAGACACACAGGGAGAGGCTGAGTTGTATAGCTTTAGGGCGAGGGTTGTCCTGAGTGCCCCCAAAGCACCACGGCTCCTGTGCAGAGCCTTCTCTCCCGATAGCCAAATCTTTATCTGTGTTAGCCTGATGAACTCTGCTGGCTCTGTCCTGATGACTATCCAAAACCACGCCCCACTGTAAAGGCCCACAGACAGGTGGTAGCTGGCCTTGGTGTACCCTGAGAATTTTGCTCAGTGTCCTCAGACTCAGTACCGGCTTCGAGTTGAAACCTGGTGAACACCATTCACCCCTATCAGATGATTCACTGAAAATCTGCCACACACAACTTGGGTACTACCTGAGACCATTTCAGTGGATAAGCCTAATGAGCAGCCAGCGGGCAAAGGCAGAATATAAGGTATTTTGTGCCTTTAGCTGACCTTCCCCAGGCCCAATACTGGTGGCAGCTGGCCATGGTCCACAGCTTGGCCCAATATGTGCGCTCCCTGGCCCTGCAGAGGTAGCTAACAGGTAGTCCAGGGTCGACTGCAGGCAGAATATGATATTCACCTGCTCTGAAGTCCCTCCTAAGAAACCCCAGAACTGAAAACCCTTATGGCTGCCTTCAGACCACGTCAGAGCACAACCTGATTAGCTCCACGAGCAACACAAAAAAAGAGGTTGCAGGAAGCACCAGAACATGGTGGAAAAAATTCTGCTTCATGGGGTCTGTCCCTACAAAGCTGCATGTACACTGTGGTCAGCATCAATCCCCACAGTCAGCCAGCAGGAGGGGGTGAAATAATAAATATTACACTGGAAGTAAACAGAATAGAGTCTAAAAACACAATAGAAAAGATCAATAAGACCAAATGCTGGTTCTTTGAAAAGAGAAATAAAGTTGATAAACTTTTAACGAGACTCATGAAGAAAAATGTGATAAAACCCAAATAAATAAAATCAGAAAAAAAGGAGAAAGTAACAACTGACACAGAAATACAAAGGAATACAGGAAAATACTACGAACAATCAAATGCCAACAAATTAAACAACCTGGAAAAAAACTGATACATTCCTAGAAACATACAATCTTCCAAGTCTGAATGAAGAAGAAACAGCAGCCCTGGCTTGTTTTTTTCAGTGGATAGAGCATTGGCCCGTGGACTGAAGGGTCTCCGGTTTGATTCTGGTCAAGGGCACGGTTGCAGGCTCAATCTTTGGCCCTGGTTGGGGCATATACAGGAGGCAACCAATCAATGTATCCCTCTCACATTGATGTTTCTCTCTGTTTATCTTGCTCCCTTTTACTCTCTCTCTTAAAAAAAAATCTATGAAAAAAATATCCTTTGGTGCGAATTAACAAAAGAAGAAGGAGGAGGAGGAGGAGGAGGAGGAGGGGAAGAAACAGAAAATATGAAGAGACAAAATTTCTGATTGGTGTTTCTAGTTTCTTGGGATATATTCCTAGAAGTGGGATTACTGGGTCAAATGGCAGTTCTATTTTTAATTTTTTGAGGAAACTCCATACCATTCTCCACAGTGGCTGCACCAGTCTGCATTCCCTCCAGCAGTGCATGAGGGTTCCTTTATCTCCACATCCTCACCAACACTTGTCCTTTGTTGATTTGTTGATGATAGCCATTCTGACAGGTGTGAGATGGTACCACATTGTCGTTTTGATTTGCATCTCTCGGATTATTAGTGACTTTGAGCATGTTTTCATATGTCTCTTGGCATTCCTTCTGTCTTCTCTCAAAAAGATTCTATTTAGGTCCGTTGCCCATTTTTTTTATTGGATCATTTATCTTCCTTTTATTAAGTTGTATAAGTTCCCTGTAGATGTTGGAGATTAAACCTTTATCAGTGATAACATTTGCAAATATGTTCTCCCATACAGTGGGCTTACTTGTTGTTTTGTTGATGGTTTCTTTTGCAGTGCAAAAGCTTTTTATTTTGATGTAGTCCCATTTGTTTATTTTCTCTTTAGTTTCCATTGCCCTAGGAGCTGTAGCGGTGAAGAAATTGCTTTGGCATATATCTGATATTTCGCTGCCTGTGGATTCCTCTAGTATTTTTATGGTATCCCATCTTATGTTTAAGTTCTTTCTCCATTTTGAGTTTATTTTTGTGTATCTTGTAAGCTGATGGTCTAGTTTCATTTTTTTTTGCATGTATCTGTCCAATTTTCCCAACACCATTTATTGAAGAGACTGTCTTGACTCCATTGTATGTTCATGCCTCCTTTGTCAAATATTAATTGAGCATAGTGGTTTGTGTCGATTTCTGGGTTCTCTATTCTATTTTATTGGTCTATATGTCTGTTCTTGTGCCAATACCAGGCTGTTTTGAGAACCTATGTTCATAACAGCACAATTCACCATAGCTAAGATTTGGAAACAGCCTAAATGCCCATCAGCAGATGAGTGGATTAGAAAACTATGGTACATCTACACAATGAAATACTACGCTGCTATAAAAAAGAAAGAACTTTTACCATTTGCAGCAGCATGGATGGACCTGGAGAGCATTATGTTAAGTGAAATAAGCCAGGCAATGAAAGAAAAATACCACATGATCGCACTCATTTATGGAAAATAAAGAACATTATAACCTGATGAACAAAAAGATAGATACAGAGGCAGTAAAGCACCAAACAGACTGTCAAATTACAGCGGGAAGGCTGGGGAGTGCTGGGGACGGGGGAAGAGATCAACCGAAGGACTTGTATGCATGCATGTAAGCACAACCAATGGACACAAGACACTTGGGGGGGGGGGGGGGCTGTGAGTGCATGCGACAGGAGGTAGGGAAGGCTGGGGGAAGGTCAACGGGAAAAAAGGAGATATATGTACTACTACATGTACTACTTTAAACAATAACAAAATTAATTAATTAATTAAAAAGACTCTAGAACATAAAAAAAGAACAAATTGACAATAAAATCTATATATCTTAAAAAAGAGAGAGAGAGACAAAATTTAATCAACAAGTCCTAGGCAGAATGGTTTCATGGGTGAATTTTAACATTTAACAAATAATTAACAACTATAATTCTGAAACCACTTCAATGCTAGTACTAATCTGATTCCACAATCAGACAAAGACAAAATGAAGGGTAATAATCAAATGATCATATCTATAGATGCAGAAAGAACATTTGGCAAAATTCAGCATCCATTTATGATACAACCTCAAAAAAGTGAAAATAGATTAAACATACTTCAACATAAAAAGGCCATATATTGCAAACCCACAGTTAGCATCACACTCATGAGAAAAAGCTCAAAGCATTTTCCTTAAATTCAGAAATAAGACAAGAATATTCTTTTTCACCACTTTTATCTAACACTGGAGGCCGGGTGCACGAAATTCGTGCACGGGGGTGTGGGGGGGTGTCCCTCAGCCCAGCATGCACCCTCTCCAATCTGGGACCCTTCTGGGACTCCCAACTGCTCGCCTGCTTGCCTTCCTGATTGCCCCTAACCATTTCTGCCTACCAGCCTGATCACCCCCTAACCACACCCCTGCCAGCCTGATTGATGCCTAACTGCTCCCCTGCCAGCCTGTTTGCTCCTGACTGCCTTCCCCTGCAGGCCTGGTCACCCCTAACTGCCTTCCCCTGCAGGCCTGGTCACCCCTAACTGCTCTCCCCTGCTGGCCTGGGTCCCCCCAACTGCCCTTCCCTGCAGACCCAGTCACCCCCAACTTCCCTCCTATGCCAGCTGAGTCACCCCTAACTGCCCTCTCCAGCAGGCTTGATCGCCCCCAACTGCCCTCCCTTGCAGGCCTGGTCCCTCCCAACTGCCCTCCCCTGCTGGCCTGACCACCCACAACTGCCCTCCCTTACAGGCCTGGTTCCTCCCAACTGCCCTCCCCTTCTGGCCATCTTGTGGTGGCCATCTTGTGTCCACATGGGGGCAGGATCTTTGACCACATAGGGGCAACCATCTCGTGTGTTGGAGTGATGGTCAATCTGCATATTACTCTTTTACTAGATAGGATAGAGGCCTGGTGCATGGGTGGGGGCCAGCTGGTTTGCCCTGAAGGGTGTTCCAGATCAGGGTGGGGGTTCCCTGGGGGCATGGGGCAGCCTGGGCAAGGGGCCTGTAGTGGTTTGCAGCTGGCCATGCGCCCCCCCCCCCCCCACCACCACCACCCAAGCAGAGGCTCTGGGATCTGGAATTTATTTATCTTCTACAATTGAAACTTTGTAGCCTGGAGTGGAGCCAAGCCTTCTGCTCACTCCGTGGTGGCAGCCATTTCTGTTGGAATTTATGTATCTTCTATAATTGAAACTTTGTAGCCTTAAGTGGAGGCCAAGGCAGGCCAGGGCTATAGAAGCTTGGCTTCCTCCATAGATGCAGGCAACCCTAGCCTCCTGCTCTCTCCAGCTCTGTGGCTGCAGCCATTTCTGTTGGGCTTTATTTATCTTCTATAATTGAAACTTCGTAGCATTGAGTGGAGGCCTGGGCCAGCAAGGGCAGGTGGAAAGCTTGGCTTCCTCCATTGCCAGGGAAACCCAAGCCTCCCTCCTGCTCTCTGTGGCTGCAGCCATCTTGGTTGGGTTTATTTGCATATTCCCTCCTGATTGGCTGGTGGGCATGGCTGGTGGGCGTGGCTGGTGGGCGTGGCTGGTGGGTGTAGCAGAGGTACAGTCGATTTACATATTACTCTTTTATTAGATAGAATAGTATTGGAGGTTCTAGCCACAGCATTCAAACAAGAAAATGAGCTAACATGAGCTAGAAAGAAAGAAGTAAAACTGTCATTATTTTGTAGATAACACAATGCTACATAGAAAGTACTCTAAAGATTTCACCAAAAAATTATTAGAACTGATAAATATATTTAGTAAAGTAGGAGATACAAAAATAACATTCAGAAATTAGTAGCATTTTTATACACCAATAATAAATGATCAGAAAGAGAAATTAAAAAACAATCCCATTTTCAATTGCATCCAAGAAATCCTTATGAAGAAATTTAACCAAGAAAGTCTGCACTCAAAAAATTATGAAACATTAAAGATACTAATAAATGGAAGCATATACCATGCTCATAGATAGAAAGAATTAACATAATCAAAATGTCCACACTACCATAAGCGATCTATAGATTTAATGCAATCTTTAACAAAATACCAATGGCATTTTTCATAGAATTAGAAAAAGTAGTTCTAATATTTATATAGAACCACAAAAAGACTCTGAACAGCTACAGCAATCAACAAAGATGAACCAAGATGAGGTATCACATTACCTAATATCAAACTATACTACAATGCCATAGCAATTCTAAGTATAAGCATTTGTGTTATATGTGTGTGTTTCCCTTTTTTCCCCAAATGGTAGCTTATGCTATGCCCACATTCTTTTGTACTTAATCCAAAGATTTCCAATGACTCTTGAGGCTTTCCCCAACCGTAACTGACAAAGTAGAGGCATGCAATAGGCACAAGAATTCCTACCATCCAGATACAGCAAGAGAGGCTTAAATGTGGTTGGCAAGAGGAAACCAGGAGAAAGAAGTCTGTTTCTAAGAAGTGCTTTTGAAAAGGCTCTGCCCTGAAGCTATTTCTTCCCACCAGAAATCAGAGGAATAAACGGCCCCTCCCAAAGTGCTGAGGAAAGCTACCAGCAGATGCACAGCAGTGACCTGAGCACTTCAGGAGGAGCACAACACAGAGAGCAACCGGAAGAAGGATGGTCATTTTGAGGCCAGGCAGGTCGGAATGTAGCTCACACAGTGGGATTAACAGCACCTTAGAAGCAAGAATTCTGACCCCTGGAGGCAGCCCTCAGTCCTCAGCGGGGTGCAACATGATGCAAGGCAGAACTGCAGAGGCCCAGAAGAGCCAAGGCAACAGCAGCAGCAAAAGTCAGAGAAGCACAAAATGTCCTGAAGGAATTGGACAGGACTTGGCATGAGAACAATGCAGAAATGCACGGGATTCCAGAACAGACAGGGTGACTCAG
Source organism: Corynorhinus townsendii (assembly GCA_026230045.1). Taxonomy (NCBI): domain Eukaryota; kingdom Metazoa; phylum Chordata; class Mammalia; order Chiroptera; family Vespertilionidae; genus Corynorhinus; species Corynorhinus townsendii. The sequence goes on from JAPDVU010000004.1 coordinate 139,182,662, forward strand.
GCACCGAGGGCGGGGCTTAGTCCCACATCAGCATCTCAAATGAGACATGGCCACTAGGCACTGTGATTATCAAGTGGGTATTAGTGATTAAACAGGATCTTGCATTCTGCATATTGTAATTAGCTATATGCAAGGCTTAATTAATTAGGAAGTAGATTTTTATGTACCTCATCCCTAGGATTATTTGATTCTGCTCAACGTAACCCCTTTTTTTGTTTTTCAATAGTCCTAATCAGAGAACTTCAGTTGTTGGAGAACTGAAATTCCTAAATTAATTCTCCAAACTGACCATCCAGTTGTGCTATGGATGCCTCATTGGGGCTCTCTATACATCAAGTCATCAATTCATTCTTTATACATTTATCAGTATTAAGCACCTCCTGTGTCCAAGGCAAAGTGACAGGAGCTGAGAGCATGACAAGTAAAGTAGGAAGCAGTCCCTATCCTGCAGGAATCCACTCTGTTATAGGTAAAAGAGGTGTAATTAAAGCAAATCATTAAAATTCAGTACAAAATGTTCTGCAATAAAAAATATTAACAAAGTGCTTTAGACATGCAGAGGAAGTTGCCACAAATTCTGCCTAATGTTGTCAGGAAAAGATTCCCAGAAGAAATGAAATATGAGCTAGGTCTCTAAAAAGGATTTATAGGAGTTTTCTAGGTGGGAAAGCGAAGGAAGGAACCCCTGACTGTGAGAACAATGCATATAAATGTAGAATCATTTCTGAAGATAGACCTCTAGAAAAGACTCGTAAGTTTATTGTGGCTGATGCAAAGGTGCACGGTGAGAGAAGGTTCAGGAAAAGAGGTATGTAAGGCCCAAACTGCTAAAGTACCTGGGAAACCAGCAAGTCTAGACTCAGACGGATTTGAATGAGACAAACTAGTGGTCAAGTATCCACCCAGGAAGGTCATGCAATAAACCACAGAAAGAGCTGAGGACCACTGGTTATGCAGACATTCAGGATATACTGTCCAGCTCAGACCTGTCTAGAATGGGATTTTGTAGGTCATAACAATTATAGATTATTGCTGAGCAGGAATTACCCCTCCCATCCTTACTCTACACCAATGGTTCTCATCTGAGAGGGAAGCAGGGGCAAAATATCACAACTAGGGGTGCTACAGGCATCTGATAGGTAGAGGCCAGAGGACATCCTACCACAGACAGGACAGCTGGCACAACAGAAAAATCATCTGGCCCAAATGTCAATCATGTGAAAATTCATGAGAAACCTGCCCTAGGCATAATAGAAAAACTTTACCCAAAACTGGATTCACATTATATGCACAATTGCATAATGGTTACTGATAGATCCTCCCTTCCCCCAACTGGTGGGCAGAGTATGAGCATCTGTGCTGGGACATCCCCAAGACATCAACCACCAATCAGCGCATGCCGAGTGCCCTGGGCCCCACCCTTTCCTGTTCCTCCCCTCAAAAGGCATGTTCACCGCTGCACATGTTGCTGTCTCCTGGTCTGCAAGGCAGTCCAGCTGGCTCCTTCTTCTCCTCCTCCTCCTCCTCTAATCCTGGTCTTTCTACCCTCCTCCGTAATGAATCTCGCTCATTAGGGAGGGTGGAACAAACTTTCCTCTTTAACATGACTTGGTCTCCGACTCCCTTTGCCTGCCCCTCGAACCTTACAGTTACATTCCATTTTTAAATCCAAGAAATATATTAAAACCACTTATATCCGCTTATGTATTTCTTCCTCTATTCTCCTATCCTTTGACTCCTGCCTTTCTTCTTTAACTTCCCAAACTACCATTTGCTTACTTCTTACTTCCACAATTAAGTATCCTCCCTTAAGTTGTGGACAGCATGCCCTTTTACATACGTAACACCTTGCATTTCTATGGCCTTCACAGTATTCAGTATGCTTTCTCCTGCATTTTATAATCTGATTTGAATAGATATTTTTTCAAAGAAGTATACAAACAACCAACAAGGACAGGAAAAACATGCTCAATATCATTAGTTATCAGGGATTAATGAAAACTACAATAAGATACCACTTTATACCAACTAGGAAGGCTATAATTCCAAAAGAAGAAAAAATGACAAGCATTGGCAAAGATGTAAAGACATTGGAATCCTCTTACATTGCTGGTGGGGATGTAAAATGGTTCAGCCACTGCATTAGTCAGTTCAGGCTGATTAAACAAAACACTATAGACTGGGTGGCTTGAGCAAAAGTTATTTCCCACAGTTCTGAAAAGCCCAGATCAAGGTGGATTTGATTTCTCATAGACCCCACTTCCTGGCTTTCAGACAGACACCTTCTCACTATATTCCCACAGGGCAGAGAGAGGTCTGTCTTCCTTATAAGGATACTCTCCCATCCTGGGTGTATACTCTCATCCTATATAATAAAGAGCTAATATGATAATTAGAACAAACAGCAGAACAACCATCCAGAAGACCTTCCAGATGACCTTCCAGATGAAGCTGGGGCTGTGAGGGCTGAGCCCCTTGCACGAATTTCATGCATCAAGCCTCTAATAACTTCATAAAACCTAATTACATTCCAATGCAATCACATTGAGGATTAGGGTTTCAACTTATAAATTTTGGGGGAGATATAGACATCAGTCCACAATAGCCACTATGGGAAAAAGTTCAGTGATTTCTCAAAATGATAAACATAGACTTACTATATGGTCCAACAATTGCACTCCAAGAGAAATGAAAACATACGTCACCATGAAAAGTTATATACAAATACTCATAGTAGCGAAAAAGTGGTTAAAAGCCAAATATCTATCCGTTGATGGATAGAAAATGTGGCATATCCATGCAATGGCATATTATTTGGTAATAAAAAGAAATAAAGTAGTGATATATGCTACAACATGAATAAACATAAAAATATTATGGTAAGTGAAAGAAATAAGACAGAAGGCCACAAATTATATGATTCCATTCGTATAAAATGTCCAAAATAGGCAAATCTACATAAACAGAGCAGTAGTTGCTTCAAGTTAGTAGGGTTTGAGAAAATGGGGGAGTAACAGGTAATTAGGCATATGGGGTTTCAATTGGGGATGATGAAACATTGATTCTAAAAATCTAAATCTAAAATCTATTCTAAAATCAATTATAATGATGATAGTACAACTCTGAGAATATACTAAAGACCACAGAATTGTATACTTTAAATGAATAAATTGTATGACCTATGGATTATGCCTCAGTAACTCTGATAGAAAATCTTGATCGTATTCCCAAGATTCAGCATATCATTTAAGATCTGTGAGACATTGATTATGCTAATAATTATGTTGCCTCTTTTTTTAGTAAACTGGCTTACAAGGATCTTCAATGTTTATTACTTAAAGTCCATGCTAGAATTTCATCATATGCCAAGAATGAATGTTTTTCACATCAAAGAACACAGTAAATATTTCATTTTGGTCTATATTTGAGCCCATACTAATTCAGCCTTAACTTCCAGTTTGTGGTTTCCCTTCTTTACCCAGGAGAGTTGCTGTGATGTGTCCATGAGATATTAGATATGAATGCTTTTTTAAATTTTATTTATTTTTATTTTAAGAATACATTTCTTTCTTTTTTTTAAAATATATTTTATTGACTTTTTACAGAGAGGAAGGGAGAGAGATAGAGTCAGAAACATCGATAAGAGAGAAACATCAATCAGCTGCCTCCTGCACGCCCCCCACTGGGGATGTGCCCACAACCCAGGTACATGCCCCTGACCGGAACCGAACCCGGAACCCCCCCAGTCCGCAGGCTGACGCTCTAGCCACTGAGCCAAACCGGTTTTGGCAAGAATACATTTATTTCTCTTTTTAAAATATATTTTATTGATTTTTTTACAGAGAGGAAAGGAGAGAAATAAAGAGTCAGAAACATCGATGAGAGAGAAACATCTATCAGCTGCCTCCCGCACACCCCCTACTGGGGATGTGCCCGCAACCAAGGTACATGCCCTTGATCGGAATCGAATCCAGGACCCTTCAGTCCGCAGGCCGATACCCTATTCACTGAGCCAGACTGGCTAGGGCCAGTTATTTCTTTTAATTTTCATTTATTGTTGACAATATTACAGATGTCCCTAAACTTCCCCACTTTGCCCCCTCCACCCAACTCCTGCCCCTCCTTAGGCCTTCCCCACACTATTATCTGTGTCCGTGGATTATGCACATATGCATACAAGTTCTTTGTTTGATCTCTTCCTGCCCATCTACCCTCCTTCGCCTTTCCCTCTGTGATTGGACAGTCTGTCTCATGCTTCTATCTCTCTGAATCTTTTTTGTTCATCTGTTTATTTTGTTCATTGGATTTCACATATGAGTGAAATCATGTGATACTTGTCTTTCTCTGACTGGCTTATTTCATTTAGCATAATACTCTCCAGGTCCCTCCATGCTGCTGCAAAGGGTAAGAGATTCTTCATTTTTACTACTGCATAGTATTCCATTGTGTAAATGTACCACATCTTTCTTATCCACTCATCTACTGATGGGCACTTGGGCTGTTTCCAGATCTTAGCTATTGTAAACATTTTTACTGATTGGTATTTTGGCGTTTTAGGTTGTATTCACAGAAGTGGGATCACTGGGTCAAATGGCAGTTCCATTTTTAATTTTTTGAGGAAACTCATACTGTTTTCTACAGTGGCTGCACCAGTCTGCATTCTCTCCAGCAGTGTACTTGTGTCCCATTTTCTTCACATGCTCACCAGCATTTGTTGTTTGCTGATTTATTGATGGTTGTCATCCTGGCAGCTGTGAGGTGATACCTTATAGTTTTAATTTGCACCTCTCTGATGATTAGTGACAATGAACATTTTTTCATTGGCCATCTGTTTGTCCAGTGTCTATTCAGGTCTTCCACCCATATTTTATTTGGATTGTTTGTCTTCCCTACCCCTGGCATATGTCTCTCATGGATGTGGTAGGGTTGCAATCTAGCATGTTCTGAAGCTGTCCACTGGCTCTGGGTTGCACTGGCTCTGGGGCCTCCTAGGAAGTGCAAAGTCAGCTACTACCTGGGCCTTACCTGAGATTACCCAGCACGAGCTACAGAGCAATCTGTAGATGGCTGCTATTTGTGTTGGGCTTGAAGATGCACAGGAGAGACCTAGCTGTGAACCTTGGCAGGCTGCTGCTAGTGCCTGGCCTAGGCCACTTATTGAGAGGTATGGGGCATGCAGAGGCCAGCTGCTGCTTGTTTGAGAGATTTTAGGAAAGTCTGAAGCTGAGCCAGTACAGGGCATTCATATGGAATAGGCACTGCAAACAGCTTGAGTGGGGCTGCAAACTGGGTAGGGAAGGGTCTCAGGGAATCATCAGGGTGGGGTGAACAGTGTGTGCCAAGCTGATAGAGACTCCATTTTGGCTCCTGCCTGTGGACTCTGTGGTAAAGGAGGTTTTAGCTGTAGAGCAATGACCTCTGCCCACACTTTTGTCTGGGAGAAAGCTGCCCCCAGTTCTTGCCCCTGATGCCAGACAATTTAGTTTCTCCCCATATGTCCCAGTATCCTTTCAAGCTGTTGCCCAGGCACTGGTGCTCAGAAGGAATGAGTCTGAGTAAGTCTATGTGTGGACCTTTTAAGAGAAACTGCCTGAGAATCTTAGCAGCCTTCCACCTCCCTCAGCCTCAATCCCTGCTAATTTTTATAGCCCAAAGTTACTAGGTACTTCCCTTCCCAGTACTGGAACCCTGGGCTGAGGTATGGTGTGGGGCTGGGACCCCTTGCACCTCACAGGGACCTCCACAGCTAAGATGTCCCTCCCAATTAGGAAAATGGCACATGTGAGTGTAGACCAGCCCATTCCTTACCTCCATCCCTCCTTCCAGTCTCAGTGTGGCTGCTTCTTTACTTCTCTAGTTGTAGGACTCCCATTCAGGCAGATTTCAGGTGGTTCTGAATTATGATTGTTCTGTGGTTTAGTTGTAATTTTGATGTGGTTGTGGGAGGAGGCAAATACCATGTTTACCTACTCCACCATTTAGACCTTCCTCTCTATTTTTTTTTTTTAATTACTGCTTCAATTTTATTGGATACTAGAGGCCTGGTGCACAAACTTAGCATGGGTGGGGTCTGGCCAGCCTGCCCCAATTGAGGCCCATCAGGGCTGGGCCAGCTGGGAGGTTGGCCGGCCGGCTCCACCCCTGATCGAGCCAGTTGGCTGGCTGCAGTGTGTGTCATAGTGCCTGGTCATTCTGGTCTCTTGGCTTTTATATATATAGATAATTGATCTATTCAGATTTGTTAATTCCTCTTGCTTCAGTCTTATGAGCTTGTATATTCCAAGGGATGTATCAATTTCTTCCAAATTGTTCATTTTATTGGCATATAATTGTAGTATTGTCTTATAATTGTTTGTTTTTCCATTGTGTCAGTTGCTTGTCTCTTCTTTAATTTCTGGTTTTACTTATTTGGGTCTTCTCTCTTTTATTCTTGATAAATCTGGTTAGAGATTTATCAAGTTTGGTAATCATTTAAAAAAAAAATCTGTTGTTTCCTTTACATTTTATACTAGAGGCCTGGTGCATGAAATTCGTGCAGGGGGGGCGGACGGTGTCCCTCAGCCCAGCCTGCACCCTCTCCAATATGGGACCCCTTGAGGGATCTGCCCATTTAGGCCCAATCCTAGATAATTGCATCAAAAAGAATAAAATCCTAGATTGGGCCTAAACGGGCAGTCAGACATCCCTCTAACAATCCAGGACTGCTGGCTCCCATCTGCTTGCCTGCCTGCCTTCCTGATTGCCCCTAGCTGCTTCTACCTGCCAGCCTGATCACCCCCTAACCACTCCCCTGCCAGCCTGATTGATGCCTAACTGCTCCCCTGCCACCCTGATTGCCCCTAACTGCCCTTCCCTGCAGGCCTGGGTCCCCCAGAACTGCCCTTCCCTGCAGGCTTGGTCGCCCCCAACTTCCCTCCTCTACCAGCCTGGTCAACCCTAACTGCCCTCCCTTGCAGGCTTGATTGCCCCCAACTGCCCTCCCTTGCAAGCCTGGTCCCTCCCAACTGCCCTCCCCTGCTGGCCATCTTGTGTTCACATGGGGGCAGCCATCTTGTGTTGGAGTGATGGGCAATTTGCATATTACTCTTTTATTAGATAGGAGGGTTGTTTTATAGGTTCTATTTCATTTATTTTCCCTCTGATCTTAATTATTTCCTTCCTTCTACTCACTTTGGGCTTTCTTTGTTGCTTTTTTTCTAATTCCTTTAGGTGAACATTAATCTGTTCATTTGAGATTTTTCTTATTTCTTGAGCTAGGCCTGTATTACTATGAATTTCCCTAATACTACTACTTTCCCTGTGTTCCATAAATTTGGCTTGTTGTGTTATCATTTTCATTTTCTAAAGATCCTTTTAATTCTTCCTTGATCATCGTTTACCCATTCATTGCTTAGTAACATGATATTAAGCCTCCATGTGTTTCTCTGTTTTTCAGTGTTGTTCCCCTCACCCACCCCCCATAATTTATTTCTAGTTTTATAACATTGTGGTCAGAGAAGATGCTTAATTTCAAACTTCTTGAATTTATTGAGGCTTGTTTTATGGCCTAACATGTGGCCTATCTTGGAAAAATGTTCTGTGTGCAATTGAAAAAATATATATTCTGCAATTTTAGGGTGTAATGCTCTGAAACTATCAATTAAATCCATCTGTTCTAATGTGTCATTTAAGGCTACAGTTTTCTTGTTGATTTTCTGCCTGGAAGATCTATCCTTTGATGTCAATAGAGTATTAATGTCCCCTAATATAATTGTATTACTGTTGATCTCTCAGTTTATGTTCATCAATATTTGCTTATATGATTAGATGTTCCTAATTTGAGCACATAAATGTTTACAAGAGTTATTTCCTCTTCTTGGCTTAATCCCTTTATCATTATGTAATGACTTCTTTGTCTCTTCTTATTGTCTTTGTTTTTAAGTCTATTTTGTCTTATATAAGTATTGCTATTCCATTTTTCCTTCATTTCTACTTGCCTGAAATATCTTTCTCTGCTCCTTTACTTTCATTCTCTTTGTGTCTTGGCTCCTTTGTCATAAATTAATTGACCATATATATGTGAGCTTATTTCAGAATTTTCTATCCTGTGCCATTAATCTCTGTGTATTTTCATATTAATACCATATTGTTTTGACTACTATGCCTTTTTAATAGAGTTCGCAATCAGGAAGTGTGATGCCTCCAGCTTTGTTCTTCTTTCTCACATTTGAATTAGCTGTTTGAAGTCTTATTTGGTTCCATACCAATTTTAGAACTATTTGTTCTATTCCTGTGGGGGGAAAAAAGCCAGTAGAATTTTGATAGGGATAGCATCACATCTGTACATTGTTTTGGGTAGAATGGACATTTTAACAATATTAATTCTTTCAATCCATGACCATGAAGTGTATTTCCATTTATTTTTGTCTTCTTCAATTTTTTTTATTAATGTCTTATAGTTTTTAGTGTGCAGTTCTTTCAGCTTGGTTAGATTTATTTCTAGGTATTTTATTATTTTTGATGTAATTATAAATAGGATTGTTTTCTAACAATCTTTGTTAGTTTGTTATTCATATATAGAGACACCACATATTTTTGTATACTGATTTTATATCCTGTAACTTTACTGGGTTATTTATTAGTTCTAACAGTTTTTGGTGGACAGTCATCCTTTTTTTCTAAAAAGCCATCATCTTTCCTTCTGCAATTCTCTACTTATGCATTTATTATACCACTAGAGGCCCAGTGCACGAAATTTGTACATGGAGGGGGGGGCGTCCCTCAGCCCAGCCTGCACCCTCTACAATCTGGGACCCCTCAGGGGATGTCCGACTGCGGTTTAGGACCAAGCATCTGGCTGTTGGACATCCTTCTCACAATCCAGGACTGCTGGCTCCTAACCACTCACCTGTCTGCCTGCCTGATCGCCCCTAACCGCCTCTGTCTGCCAGCCTGATCACCCCCTAACCACCTCTGCCTGCCAACCTGATTGCCCCCTAACTGCTCCCCTGCCGGCCTGATCACCCCTTAACTACTCCCCCCTGCTGGCTTGATTGCCCCCTAATTGCCCTCCCCTACAGGCCTGATTGCCCCTAACTGCCCTCCCCTGCTGCCCTGGTCACCCCTAACTGCCCTGCCCTGCCAGCATGATCACCCTAACTGCCCTCCCCTGCTGGCCTGGTCCCCCTAACTGCCCTCCCCTGCTGACCTGATGCCCCTAACTGCCCTCCCTTGCCTGCCTGGTCCCCCTAACTGCCCTCCCCTGCCAGTTTGACCCCCCTAACTGCTCTCCCCTGCTTGTCTGATCGCTCCTAACTGCCTCTGCCTTGGCCCTGCCACCATGGCTTTGTCCAGAAGGAAGTCTGGAAGATGTCTGGTCTAATTAGCATATTACCCTTTTATTAGTATAGATAATCATTGCATTGTGGTATCTCTGTTTCTTGTGCATACTTCTAATATGTTTCACAAGGTACATTATGATTAATTTGGTTTCATTCTTTCTTTCCCATTAGGCTAAGGGGCATTTGTTAGCAGGGACTTTATTCTAATGCATGCTTATCCCAAAGGAGTTGCTTCATAAGGATTTGGTAAATGATTTAAGTGAATTTATTGAATTCATCTTGGATTAGATCAGGATAAAACAGATTAAATAAAGTTGCAGAGGCAGAACAAAATAAACAGGTACAAAAGTTAAAATTATAACAAATTTTCCATGCCCAGCATGCCTTTAACTGCATCTTGATAGATGAGTAGGAATTAGCCAGGTAAACAAGATGTGAAAAGAAATTCCAGGCAGAGAGAATGGAATGATGGCATGTAAAGGTGAACAAATGTAAGCAGATTTGTGTGCATTTTGAGGAGGTGAATGTGGCAGAGTTTGTTTTAAAAATGAGACCATTCATCTTTGGAAGGACTTCAGACTTCATGAGAGAAAGACCAATATGGAACATGGGTCAAAAGAAATCTAATGCAAGAAGAGAGACCAGTTTGGAGGCATATGAAATACTTTTCTTGGGAGAAAATGAGAACCTGAAGAAAGCCCAAAGCGTGGGGCTGCTTGGAAAATTCTCTGAGGTAATCTGCTAAAGCATTGCTCTGTTTATAAGCATTGACCTTTGCTGATGACAAGGAAGTAAAGTATTAAGAATATTTCATGTTAGCCCCAGCTGGTTTGGCTCAGTGGATAGAACGTAAGCCTGCGGGCCAAAGGGTCCCAGGTTTGAGTCCAGTCAGGGGCATGTGCCTTGGTCGCAGGCTTCTCCCCAAGGCACCAATTGATGTGTTTCTCTCACAATCGATATTTCTCTGTCTTTTTCACTCTCCCTAACGATCAATGAAAAAATATCCTCAGGCGAAGACTAACAACAACAAAAAATATTATTAAATTAAACATTTTCATAATTCAGACTATCTCTTCCCAGTAATTGATATTGGAGTTGCTCTGATTGAGATGTAATTTACATACAATGAAATGCACACTTTTTAGTGAAAAGTCTATTAATTTCAACAAATGGACACAGTATAAAACCAACACCACAGCCCTACTGGTTTGGCTTAGTGGATAGAGGTCAGCCTGCAGACAGAAGGGTCCCCGGTTGGATTTTGGTCAAGGGCACATGCCCGGGTTGTGGGCTCGATCCCTGGTAGGGGGTGTGCAGGAGGCAGCTGATCAATGATTTTCTTTCATCATTGATGTTTCTGTCTCTCTCTCTCTTCCTTCCTCCCTGAAATCAATAAAAATATATGTTTTTTAAAAACCATCACCACAATCAATATATAGCACAGTTCCATCACCTTAAAAAATTACCTCAAAACGTTCTATGATCAACTATTCTCCCCAACCCAGCCCTACCAATCTCATTTTCTGTCCCTATAGTTTTCCTTTCTTTAGAATTTCATAAAAATAGAATCATATAGTATGTGACTTTTGAATCTGATCTCTTTCAGTCATCAGAATGTATTTGACATGCATGTGTGCTGCTACAGGTATAGTTTGACCATTTTTATGGCTGGGTACTAGATACACAATTGTATAGATACACAATTTATTTTACAGACACACAATTGTTTGCTTATCTGTTTAAGATACTTTGTTGAAAGGGTGGGAGGAGGGGCGTAAGAGATCAACCAAAGAACTTGAATACATGCATATAAGCATAACCCATAGACACAGACAGTAGGGGGGTGAGGGCCTGTGCTGGGGAGCGGGAGTGGGCAGGAAGAGGTCAATGGGGGGAAAAGGAGACATATGTAATACTTTCAATAATAAAGAATTTTTAAAAAATAAAGAAAAAACATACTTGGTTGACTTCCAGTTTGGGGCTATTATGAATAAAGCTGCTATAAGTATATATAAAGTAGTCCCCATTTATCCACAGGGAATATCTTCCAAGACCCCAGTGGATGCATGAAACTGTATATTATACCAAACCCTATATATATTATATTTTATACATACCTATGATCAAGTTTAAGTTAGGTACAACAAGAGATTAACAACAATAATAATAAAACAACAATTACAACAATATACTGTAATATTCTGTGAATGTGTTCTCTCAAAATATCTCACTGGACTGTACTCACTCTTCTTGTGATGGTGTGAGATTATACAATGCTTACGTGATGAGATAAGTGAGGAGAATGACAGGCATTATGACATAGCATTAGGCCACTTATAACAGTTACTTGAACATAGGAACTGCACCACCATTATAGTCAATCTGATAACTAAGAAGGCTACAAAGTGACTAACAGGCAGGTAGCATATAAAGTGTAGATACAGTAGACAAAGAGATGATTCACATCTCAGGCAGGATGGAGCAGGATCATGCAAGATTTCATCACTCTATTCAGAATAGCACAACATTTAAAACTTAAAAATTATTTATTTTGGGGATTTTCCATTTAATATTTTCACACCACAGTTGACCACAGGTAACAGAAACTGTGGAAAGCAAAACTGGGCATAAGGAAGGACTATTATACAGGTTTTTATGTGACCATAGTTTTTATTTCTCTTGGATAAAGAAACTAGGAATGGGTTTGCTGGGTTATATGGTAAGTGTAGGTTTAACTTTAGAAGAAACTGTTAAATTGCTGTCCATCAGCTTAAAAAATTACCTCAAAGCCTTCTGTGGTCAACTTCGCTCCTCACCAATGTCATTGTCTGTCCCTACAGTTTTTCTTTTTCTAGAATTTCATAAAAATGGAATCATAGAGTATGTGATTTTTGAATCCTACCAGCCATGCTTTAAAGTTGCAGTTGCCCCTGATCCTCTTCAGGGTTCGTTATTGTCAGTATGTTTGTTTTTTATTTTGTTTGGGGTTGTTGTATTTATTTTGTTTGGGGTTGTTGTTATTATCTTTAGCCATTCTAATAGGTGTATGCTACTAATTCATTGTGGTTTATTTTGCATGTCTCTAGTGCTAATGATGTTGAGCATCTTTTCATGTACTAATTTGACATCCATAGATTTTCTTCAGTGAAATGTCTGTTTAAACCTCTGCTCATTTTTTTTAAATTAGGTTGAATGTTTTCTCATTATTGTGTTGAGGGTTCTTTACATATTCTAGACACACGAGCTTATGTGAGATCTTTGCTTTGCTAATATTTTACCAAGTGTACCGGTTAATAATACGGATTTTGCAATCAAAGAAAACACGATAATTTCAAGAGAAACATCAGAAGTGCTTTATTCAAAGTAATGTCCATCACTAGCTACACATTTCCTCCATCTTTCAGGTAATTTGTGGATACCATCCCAATAGAACTTTTCTTGTTTTGAGGCAAACCATTCAGAGACCCAATTTTCCACTTCTTCGTATGCTTTGAAGTACTGCTCAGAAATTCCATGTGCCATCGATGGGAATAAGTGATAATCTGAAGGAGCAAAGTCTGGTGAATATGGCAGGTTGGTTAATACTTCCCAGGCAAGATCTTTGAACGTGTCTTTAACTGGTTTTGAAGTGTGTGGTGGTGCATTATCATGAAAAAAAAATTACTTTGCCGTGTCTTCTGGCCCATTCTGGTCATTTCATGATCAAAGTGTGGTTCACATTGATTATGTACCCCTGTTTATGGCTTGTTTTTCATTTTCTTAATAGTGCCTTTTAGAGAGCAGAAGTACTTAATCTTAACAATTTATTTTTTTTCTTTTATGGATCATGTTCTTGGTATCATATTTAAGAAACCTTTGCCCAAACCAAGACTACAAAGATTTTATCATGTTTTATTCCAGATGTTTTACAGTTTTAGATTTTATATTTAGGTTCATGATCAACTCAGTTAATTTTGGTGCTTAATAATAAGTTCTTAACTATAGCCTAGCAAATGGTAGTTTGTATCTCTAGTTCTAGTAATTTTGTCTAAAAACTAAGGAAGGAAGTTCCTGCTCTCCAAACTTTTTGCAAGCAAATAAGAAATATAAGAGATATAATTTGGTTATATCCCAGGTAACCTGCAGATAATCTTTAGAATTCTAAAACAGTAGACAATTGGGTGTCCTATATATTTCCAAGTTTATCTAAAGTAAATAATCAGTGAGTCTAGCTGTAACATTATCGCTTGGTTTTTGCGATTCTTATAAAAATATCCTAGTATAATACTAACTTTAAGATGACTCTTTAGTTTCTGGGGTTTTTTTAAATATCCAACTTAAAAGTTATACTCTTGTGGCAGGTTTATCTTTTGTATGTTCCCCCATGCTATTCCCTGGTAAACTATTAGGAATTAAAAAGCGAACAGTCTCTGCAAAATTCTAACATGGTTTGCTCCTCTGACACTAAGCTTTTAACCCTGGAGATACATGAATTAAGAGGGCTGCTGGTTTAGTTTTATAACCAAATGGTTTCTGTTTTGAGACATAACTCTCACCACCTAAACTAGGTAACAAAGCAGATAGCATGATGGGCTTGTTCGCATGGGTCAACACTAACATCTGAGATGTTTGGATTGTTTGTTTATTTTTACAAGATAGAACTGGTTCCAGTTAGATAAGAGAGCATTAGAGTCTCAAGTGTGTTTTGTATTTGGACTAGAGTTTAGAGTTGAGGTCTCCATCTAAAATATGTGGATGAATTTATTGGGCTGGTCATTGCCAAGGCTTTTAATTACCATTACCATTAACAGAGCCAGACTGAGGGGCAGGGCAAGGCTGCTAGGCTTCCAGTCCAAAATGGACAGAAAAACACTGGAAATAAAATAAAAAAGAAAGCAGCCCTAGCCGGTTTGGCTCAGTGGATAGAGCATCAGCCTGAGGATTGGAGGGTCCCAGGTTCGATTCTGGTCAAGGGCACATGCCCGGGTTGCGGGCTTGATTCCCAGTGGGGGGTGTGCACGAGGCAGCCAATCCATGACTCCCTCTCATCATGGGTGTTTCTATCTCTCTCTCCTTCTCTCTTCCTCTTTGAAATCAATAAAAATATATTTTAAAAATAAAAAGCAAAAACTTATTTTGGAGAGTTCTCATAGAGAAAACTGTACATGCGCGATTAGAAGAAATGTGGTGGGCCACTTAAATGGTGCTCTGGAGCTAAAGCTCCTGGGAGTGGAGGGGTCAGTCACAACATGAATCTGTAAACTGCCCTTTAAGGTGGAAAGGGGGACAGTTCATCTTTCTTCCTGGGAGTTGTAGGCCTATAAGATCCTGGATCCTTCTTGACACTCCCTTCCAGCCATTCAGCCTGTTCCCTAAATGGCTGTCAAATACCCAGTTTTAAGTTTAATATTAAGCCTCCAATTCCCAATTATTAACTTGTGTGGAGGTTCCCGTATTGCCAGCTTTGCCCTGACCTTGAAGTAGTAGATGACATTGCTGACACCTTAATCCAGATGGTCAAAAAACTTTGAGAGAGGTTTAGTAAAGACAGGGTATGCAATTTGAATTTGATGTTCAAGCTAAGTTTGTTCCCTGCACTATAGTTCTTTAGGCATTGGTTAGGGAAAATGTTGCATCTGGCATCAAAGGATGAACTTGGTCAGTTGGTTGGGTGGATGGGTGGGTGGGTGGGTGGGTGGATGGGTGGGTGGGTGGGTGGGTGTGTGGGTGAGCGGGCGGAGAGTTGGTTGATTTGGGGCAGGTGTTGCAGTTGAACGAAAGGATGAGGAACCTATTTCTAGGCACCTGGAGTCTGATTATCTTTAAGAGGCAGGTGTGGATGCCATTCTGCGTTGGAGTCTGTACCCATGGTCTAAGAGATCTATTGGAATGAAAGAAGAACTACTCACATCCTCCTGTAAATTATTACTGGCAAGTTTCTCATCTCTCCAAGCTCTAGAAATGGGCATTACCCCGTGTTAGAGAATGGGCAATGCGGCCCTTTATTAGAAGTGAGCTCTGGGGATAATTAGCCTCTTCTTCAGAATTATGTTCTCCTCTTACATCCCTCCTACCTTGCATGTTGGCCATGACTTACCCCCCAGGAAGCACGGAACTCTTACCAGTTCCCCCCTCCATCCATGAGAGGTCTCTGCATTTCCAAGAGCTGGGTGACATATTCTAAGGATCCCTGCTGAACCTCTGCCCTATCCCCCAGATACTCCAACAATCCACTGAGTGAGGGAGGACCTGATTTGCCACCCTATCCCAGCAGCACCTAAGGGAAAATGATTCCATGAGAGATAATAATTGTCCCAAGTGGAGTCTGGAGGGCCTGGGAGTGGCAGCTGATCAGATCTGCCTACATATTTGCTGAAACAATTCAGTATTGGCATCAGGACTTGGAGTTCATGTTAGCTTCAAATCTCCATTATACAGTATTTCCTTATTGTCATCGAAAATTTGAAATGTTTCCTTTGATTTTAAGTTGGCTAAATTTCCTAGAAGGTCTTTTAGAAACATACATGACAATTTTAATAATAACTGGGACCCAAGCCATTTGGAAAGAGTGTAATCATTCTTAGCAGTAGAAGCCAGTGTGTATTTGTTGTCTGTATTTCTTTTAATTCTGTGAGAAAATGTAAATCATGGGCTCATATTGTATTTAAGTGAATCATTACCAATTACAATAATCTAAAAGTGTGGCCAACCACTGGGCATCTAAACTTCTGTAGACTGCCAAGAAGAGCAGCAGCCATTGGTGTGGACTTCAGCCATTGGTGTGGACTTCAGCAAAGTACACTGCCTCTGATGTTCCTTTTGCCCAAATAATAAAGTGCTACAGTAACATTTGCTACTGCTACACTCCACCGCCTCCCAACACACACACACACACACAGAGGACTAAACTACTAAATAAAATGTTGTGAAATATCAGGAATTAAAGGTACTAAATACATATAAAGGGGCATTCGCAAACTAACCTCCTACCCTGCAAACTCAATCAGGTGAGAGCTGAGCATCTATTAATACTAAGTCATATTGTCCTGGACAAGAGCCAGGGTAGCCAAGACTCTTTCTCTATAGCACCATTAAATGCATGAGAATAAAAAGAAGGTCATTTCCCAGCTATAATCAGGCCTTTATTACAAGCCAGCTCTGGGGATAATTAGCTTCTTCCTCAGAATTATTTTCTCCTCTTACATCACTCCTACCTTGCATGTTGGCTATGACTTAGCCTTTCGGAAGCACAGAATTCTTACTAGTCACTCCTCCATCCATGTCTAGAACAGCGATGACATACTTCTGTATTTTTCAACTAGTGCTCCTAGTGACAATTATTAAAGGAGAGCCTTCTGTTCCTAAACACACATGCTAGCAGGCATAAATCTGAAGTCAGTTTTGGAAGTGACTAGAAAGAAAAAGATATTTAATGTGTTGCAGTGTGATGAGACAGAAGATAGAGAGGCCTGGGAGGAAGGCCGGGCCAGCTGCTCAGAGCCTCGCAAGAGCTGCCACACCAGAATGAGGCTCACGTGTTCCAAGAGCTGGGCGAGGGAGGCCAGTGGATTTGGTCAGTTTTCCACAGGGTACCAAACTCAGGGAAAGGCGCTCATCTTAAACTAACTCACACACACCAACATAAGGTTGTAAAAGCCAAACTTTCTGCTCATTAATTTTACAGGGTAAAGCGGAACATGCCAAGTAGACTCGCATGTTTCTGTCAATTCTCAGAACATTTTGTCCTCTCCAGAAAATCCTCTCTGGAAGGATGTGACTGCAATGCCTCGGGGACGTGTGTCCTCTGACAGCAGCAGCGGCTCTGAGATGCTCACTAGGATCTCTGGGGAGAGATCTCAACTTGAACAAACTCTCCCAGTGATCCCGTGCCTGCTGATTTAGCAGCATGGCCCTTGCACAAGAAGTTGCAGAGAGGATCCCTTTATCCAACACACTTTAGTGAGCCCTCCTCCGTGGCAATGCAGAGGTAAGAAGGGGGAGTGCTTTTCCTAAAGGAACTCACAAACTTAGAGACCGATAGTGTAGAGATTTTTAGGGCAACAGAAGGCTGTATCCTAGGGCTATGCACATGCTTCTGTTAGAACACCTGGGAAGAAAATGCAGGCTGGACTGAGAGAAAGTTAAAAACAAATTTCCCATGGAAGTGGGAGACAACCTGAAAGACTTTCAATGGAAAGAATAGGAATTAGCCAGATAGATAAGAGGAGGAAGGTGTTTATCATAAGGAAACATTGGGAGCAACTTAAATACCTAACAGCAGAAAACTGGTTAAGTCCTTAGAATTGAAATTTGGAAGCTTCTTAAAAAAAAAAAAAGCGATGAACTCTTTCTGACTTTAAACAAAATCTGAAGTACAAGCTCAACATATAAAGCAGCTAAAAATGAAGTTACACTGTCTGCACTACAAGCAGAGATCCTAAGCCCATTTCTCACTCTCCACTTTGCGGGACAACCTGAGGTTAGGTGGCAGTGGGGAAATACTTGTCAAAGAACATGGAGCTACAGAAAACTCTGCCTAGCATATGGTTAAGTGAAAGAAGCAGATTAAACGTGGGCAGCCTCTTTCTGAAGCTATCTTCCCTGGGAGGCGCACATCCCTGAGGCAAGGGGTGGGTGTGGATTTGGTAGGGAGACAAGCAATCTGGTGGTCCCACAGTGCCCAACCCTGATGGGAAGCCCAGGGGGCAGGCCAAGCCCCGGGCCAATCCACAGCTTTGCTGCTGCTTTTCATCATGGAACAGGGAGGAGTCTGAGAATCCCGTTTTTGATCCTGGACTTCCAGATTGTTTTGAAGGTTTGTGTGTCAAGGTAGGAAAAGAGGGGGTTTTATTTAACAGTTTCTTGGTTTGGCTTTTAACTTTCGAATATTGAGACATATGGTGTGCCGGCTTCTATTTGTAGTCTTGTTGCCAGTCCTGCAAATATTAGAAGTGACTTGTTTTTCTTAAATTGGTGATGCCACCTTATGTTTTCTTTTGGGTTATATTTGTTGAATAAATATTTATTTAACCTTTTATTTTAAACTTTCTGTGTTATTACACATTAAGTATGTCTTTTAGAAGCAGCATATAGTTCAATTTTGTCTTTAACCTAATCTTACAAATTTTTTTATCTTACTTGGGCAATTTATGTGTTTTGTTTTATTGTCATACCCAATGATTGTCGTTACTTCTTATCTTCTTTTATACTTTTTTAAAAATAAATCTTTATTGTTCAGATTATTACAGATGTTCCTCTTTTTCCCCCCTATAAGTCCCCTCCACCTGGTTCCCCCCACCCCCACTCTATGCCCTTACCCCCCGCCACTGTCCTCATTCATAGGTGTAAGATTTTTGTCCAGTCTCTTCCTGCACTCCTCATGCACCCTTCCCCCTGAGAATTGTCAGTCCACTCCCTTTCTATGTCCCTGATTCTATTATATTCACCAGTTTATTCTGTTCATCAGATTTTTTTATTCACTTGATTTTTAGATTCACTTGTTGATAGGTATGTATTTGTTGTCACTTTGTTCATAATTTTTATCTTTACCTTTTTCTTCTTCCTCTTCTTAAAGAATATCCTTCAGCATTTCATATAATCCAGGTTTGGTGCTGCTGAACTCCTTTAGCTTTTTCTTGTCTGTGAAGCTCTTTATCTGACCTTCAATTCTGAATGATAGCTTTTCTGGGTAGAGTAATCTTGGTTGTAGGTTCTTGCTATTCATCACTTGAAATATTTCTTGCCACTTCCTTCTGGACTGCATAGTTTCTGTTGAGAAATCAGCTGACAGCCATATGGGTGCTCCCTTATATGTAACTAACTGTTTTTCTCTTGCTGCTTTTAAGTTCTCTCTCTGTCTTTTGCTCTTGGCAGTTTAATTATGATGTGTCTTGGTGTGGTCTCCTTTGGATTCCTCTTGTTTGGGGTTCTCTGCACTTCCTGGACTTGTAAGTCTATTTCTTTCACCAGGTAGGGGAAGTTTTCTGTCATTATTTCTTCTAATAGGTTTTCAATATCTTGCTCACTCTCTTCTTCTGGCACCCCCATAATTCGAATGTTGGTATGTTTGAAGTTGTCCCAGAGGCTCCTTACACTATCTTCAACTTTTTGGATTTTTTTTTTTGCTTTTTGCTTTTCTGGTTGGGTGTTTTTTGCTTCTTTGTATTTCAAATCTTTGACTTGATTCTTGGGATCCTCTGGTCTACTGTTGAATTTCTGTATATTATTCTTTATTTTAGACAGTGTATGCTTAATTTCTGACTGGTCCTTTTCCATTCTTTTGGCATTCTCATTAAGATCCTTGAATGTCTCACTAAGTTCCTCAGAGCTTTCTAGAAGATTCTTGAGTAACCTTATAACCGTGGTTTTGAAGTCTATATCCAGTCGTTTGCTTTCTTCCACTTCTTTCATTTGTGACCTGTTTCTTTGTCTCCGCATTTTGGCTGCTTCCCTGTGTTGATAGAATGGCTTTGTGTGCTAGGTGTCTTATAGGGCCCAGTGGCTCAGCCTGCCTAATTACCTGAGGTGGACACTCTTGGTGCACCCCTTTGTGGGCTGTGTGCACAGTCTTGTTGTAGTTGAGCCTTGATTGCTGTTGGTATCACTGGGAGGAATTGACCTACAGGCCAATTGACTGTGAGGATCAGTGGCTGAGTCTACAATGGGAGAACTTTTGTGCTGGAGACATCCTTATGAGGCAAGACTTGCTTCAGTGGGGCTTTGGTGCTCACTGAGTTTATTCCCTGAGTGTGTCTCTTATGGATGTGAAGAGTTGTAATCTGGATGGTCTCACTCTGACCACTGTGTACACTGGCTCTTGGATCTCCAAGGAGGTGCAAAGTCAACCACTGCCTGAGGCCACCCAGCAGGTACTACAGAGAGATCTGCAGATTCCTCCTCTTTATTTGGGGTTTGGGGTGCCCAGATGAAGCCTAGCTGTGAAGCATTACAAGCTGCTGTCCAGCCTTGGGCCTTCTTTTGGAGGCCCTGGGGCTCTCTGACCCAGCTGCAGTTTGTTAGGTTTTAGATTGCAAAAGGCCAGGCTATTCATATGCAAAAGCCTCTGTGCACAGCTTGGGTGTGGTTGTAAATTTGGTGGGGTGGGGTCTCAGGGAATCACCAGGGCAGAGCAAACAACAATGGCTGACCGTCAGCCCTGCCCCGAAGGCATTGTGCAGGAACAATGATCGCTACAAGCACCTCTGAGAGAAAGCTGCCCTCATATTCCGGCCTGATGTCAGACAGTCCATTTTCTCCCTGTATGAGTCTGGGTCCCCATAGTCTTGCCCGGAACTAGAGTTCAGAGCAGTTGGGAGCTTGTATCTCCCTCCCAATTGAAAAAGACAACAGCGTACCCAGTTGCCAGGCCTTTCCCGCATGTACCTCCACACCTCCGCACCTCTCCACCTCTGCACCTCCTCCCAGTCTCAGTGTGTTTCCTCTTTCCTTCTAGTAGTATAAATTCCACTCAGCCAGCCTTCCCATGGTTCTAGATGATATCTGTTTTGTCTTTTAGTTGTAGTTTTGATGTGATTGTGCGAGGCAGCAAGTTCAGGTGTTTGCCTATACCGCCATCTTGGTTTCTCTGAATTATGTTTCTAATCAGTGAGTGTATTGTTCTAAGCTCTACTGTTCTTTGTCTGCCATATTTATTACATACCCTCTCATCTTTTCTTTTTTTAAAAAAATATATTTTTATTGATTTCAGAGAGGAAGGGAGAGGGAGGGAGAGAGATAGAAACATCAATGATGAGAGAGCATTGATTGGCTACCTCCTGCACTCTCCACACTGGGGATCAAGCCCACAACCTGGACATGTGCTCGAACTGGGAATCGAACTGTGACTTTCTGATTCATTGGTCGATGCTCAACCACTGGGCCATGCCGGCTGGGGCTTTTTCTTTATATTTGTTCTTTCTTTCAGCATTCTAAGAGAGAATCTCAGGTTTTTCTTTTGCACCAATTATTTACTTTTCCACAGTGTCAATTAAGCTTTTGAGCACCTTCAACTGGATTTAAATTTCACCATGTAATTTTAATTCTGTTTCAAACTTTCCATATTACCTGTAACATCCTTTCACATTATTCTGTTAACTTAACATCAACAAATCCTCTTATTAGCTATTTCTGCACCTGTTTCAAGCACTCATAACTTCACACATTCCATTGAAATTATTGATAATGATGCTTTTTTCTGCTTTTTATAATAAATCAATTTCAAAAGCATGTTTTTCCCCTGAGTTTTCAGAGTGATGTTGCCTTCCTTCATTTTGCAATATTTTTTACTTTTTTTTCTAATTGAAGTAAACTTCACATGACATAAAATTTACCATTTTATTTTTTAGTAAAATTCAATGCCATTTAGTATAATCATAACATTGTACAACCAGCACTACTGTCTGCTTCCAAAACATTTTCATCACCTGCACTTATGAAGTAATCACTTCCTATTTCCTCCCTCATCCCTGACAACCACTAATCTGTCTCCTATCTCTCTGGTTTACCTATTCTGGATGTTTTATATATATGGCTCCATGTCACATGTGGCTTTTGTGTCTGACTTCTTTCAGTTAGCATAATGTTTTGCAATATTTTTGAAACAGGAATTTTAGGGGTAATATAGGACATGTTTAGGAAATTTTAGAAATTTTGGAAATTAAGGGGACCATGGAGGAAGCACAGGGCTGCAGAGCAGCAGAAGGTATATTTCCATAGCAATACTTATATCTGACAAAATAGACCTCAAAGTGAAGACCATAATAAGAGACAACAAAGGCCACTTCATAATTCTAAAAGGATCGATACAACAAGAGGATATAACTCTGGTAAACATTTATGCACCCAATGCAGGAACACCCAAATACATAAAAAAAACTTCTGAAAGATATCAGGGGAGAGATTGACAGCAACACAATCACAGTAGGAGACTTTAATACCTCATTAACATCACTGGAAAATTCTCTAGACAAAAAATTAGCAAAGAAACATCAATCCTAAATGACTTACTAGATCAGATGGACTTAACATCTTTAGAACATTCCACCCCAAAACTACAGAATATACATTCTTCTCAAGCACATATGGGACATTTGCAAAGATAGAGCACATATTGGGACACAGGCAAAGTCTCTCCAAATTCAAGAAGATTGAAATCATATCAAGCATCTTCTCAGATCACAATGGCATAAAATTAGAAATCAACTACAGTAAAAACAATCACAAAAAATCAAACACTTGGAGCTGAATAGAATGCTATTAAACAATGATTGGGTTACCAAAGAGATCAAAGAAGAAATAAAACACATCCTGGAAACAAACGACAATGAAAACACAACAATCCAAAATCGTTGGGACACAGTGAAAGCAGTCCGAAGAGGGAAGTTCACAGCATTACAGGCCTACATCAAAAAACAAGAAAAACTGGTAATAAACCATCTAACTCTGCAACTTGAAGAATTAGAACGAGAGAAATAAGAAAAGCCCAGTGTGAGCAGAAGGAAGGAAATAATAAAGATCAGAGCAGAAATAAATGACATAGACAAATACAAAAGATCAATGAAACCAAGAGGTGGTTCTTTGAAGGGATAAACAAGATTGATGAACCTCTAGCCAGGATCACCAAGAAGCAAAGAGAGAGGACCCGAATAAACAAAATCAGAAATGAAAGAGTTGAAATAACAACAGACCCCACAGAAATATAAAGAATCGTAAAAAAAATACTATGAGCAACTCTACTCCAACAAACTAGTCAACCTAGAAGAAATGGACATATTCCTAAAAAGTACAACCTTCCAAAACTCAACCAGGAGGAATCAAAAAATCTGAATAGGCCAATAATTATGGAGGACATTGAAGCAGTAATCAAAAAAACTACCAACAAAAAAAAAACCCTGGACCAGACAGCTTCACAGGGGAGTTTTAGCAAACATTCAAAGAAGAAATAAAACCTATCTTCCTCAGACTATTCAAAAAAATTCAAGAGGAAGGAGCACTTCCAAGCACTTTATACAAAACCAGCATTACCCTAATCCCAAAACCAGATAAAGACAATACAAAGAAAGAGAATTACAGGCCAATATCCCTCATGAACATAGATGCCAAAATCCTCAACAAAATCCTAGCAAATCGAATCCAGCATTACATTATAAAGATTATACACCATGACCAGCTGAGATTTTTTTCCAGGGATGCAAGGATGGTACAACATCCACAAATCAATAAATGTGATGCACCACATAAACAAAATGAGAGATAAAAACCATATAATCATATTCAGTGATGCAGAAAAAGCATTTGACAAAATCCAACACCTTTTCTTGATAAAAACTCTGAGTAAGGTGGGAATAGGATCATACCTCAACATAATAAAAGCCATATATGGCAAACCCCAGCCAACTTCATACTCAATGGACAAAAACTAAAACCATTTCCCCTAAGAACAGGAACAAGAGAAGGATGCCCATTCTCACCACTCCTGTTCAACATAGTACTGGAAGTACTAGCCATTGAGATCAGACAAGAAGAAGAAATAAAAGGCATCCAAATTGGAAAAGAAGAAGTAAAACTGTCCTTATTCTCAGATGACATGATACTGTACACAGAAAACCCCAAAGACTCCATCAAAAAACTATTAGATTTAATAAATGAATTTGACAATGTAGCAGGATACAAAATTAACAGCCAGGAGTCTATGGCTTTTCTATACACCAATAATGAACTCACAGAAAGAGAAATTTAAAAGCAATCCCATTTGCCATTGCAACAAATAATTAAGATACCTAGGAATAAACTTAACCAAGGATACAAAGGACCTGTATTAAGAAAATTTTAGGACACTGAAAAAAAAGAGAGCTAGAGGAAGACATGAACAAATGGAAGAATAGATCATGTTCATGGATTGGTAGAATCAACATCATTAAAATGTTCATACTACCCAAAGCAATCTATAGATTCAATGCAATCCCCATTAAAATACCAATGGCACACTTCAAAGACCTAGAACAAATTCTCCAAAAATTCATCTGGAATAAAAAAGACCCCGAATAACTGCAGCAATCTTGAGAAAGAAGAACAATGTTGGAGGGATCACAATACCAGATATCAAGCTATACTACAAAGCCACTGTTCTCAAAACTGCCTGGTACTGGCACAAAAACAGACATATAGAACAGTGGAACAGAACAGAGAACCCAGATATCGACAAAAGCCAGTATGCTCAATTAATATTTGACAAAGGAGGCAAGAGCATACAATGGAGACAAGACTGTCTCTTCAATAAATGGTGTTGGGAAAACTGGACAGATACTTGCAAAAAAAAAAAAAAATGAAGCTAGACCACCAACTTACACCATACACAAAAATAAACTGAAAATGGATAAAGGACTTAAATGTAAGATGGGAAACTATAAAAATCTTAGAGGAAATCATAGGCAACAAAATAGCAGACATTAGTCATAGTAATACCTTTACCAATACAGCTCCTAAGGCAATGAAATGAAAGAGAAAATAAACAAATGGAACTACATCAAAATAAAAAGCTTTTGCACAGCAAAAGAAACCATCAACAAAACAACAAGAAAGCCCACTGCATGGGAGAATATATTTGCCAATGTTATCTCTATTAGGGTTTAATCTCCAACATTTATAAGGAACTCATACAACTTAACAAAAGGAAGATAAACAATCCAATCAAAAACTGGGCAAAGGACCTAAATAGACACTTTTCAAAAGAGGACATTCAGAAAGCCAAGAGACATATGAAAACATGCACAAAGTCACTAATCGTCTGAGAGATGCAAATCAAAACGACAATGCGGTATCATCTCACACCTGTCAGAATGGCTATCATCAACAAATCAACAAATGACAAGTGCTGGTGAGGATGCAGAGAAAAATGAACCCTCGTGCACTGCTGGTGGGAATGCAGACTGGTGCAGCCACTCTAGAAAACAGTATGGCATTTCCTCAAAAATTTAAAAATGGAACTGCCATTTGAGCCAGTAATACTACTTCTAGGAATATATCCCAAGAAAACAGAAACACCGATCAGAAAGGATATATGCAGAGAAACCAAGATAGGAGCATAGGTAAACACCTAAACTGCTGCCTCGCACAACAATTTCAAAACTACAACTAAAAAACAAAACAGACATCATCCAGAACCACAGGAAGGCTGGCTGAGTGGAAATTCTACAACTAGAAGAAAAGAGAAAAGCACAGAGACTCAGAGGAGCTGCAGGAGGCAGAGGTACTGAGACCCACGCCCTGAGAGGACTGGCAACTGAGTGCACGGCTGGCTTTCTCAAGTGGGAGGGAGATAAAAGCTCCCAACTGCGCTGATCTCCAGTTCCATGTGAGACTCTGGGGACCCAGACTCATATGGGGGGAAAGTGGACTATCAGAAAAAAGAAAAGCACACTGAGATTCAGAGGAACTGGGGAAGGCTCCCAACTATGCTGAACTCCAGTTCCGGGCGAGCCTCTGGGGACCCAGACTCATACGGGGTGAAACTGGACTGTCAGGAAAGAGAAAAGCACACTGAGACTCAGAGGAACTGGGAAAGGCAGAGGTACCGAGGCGCGCACGTAGAGAAGGCGGGCAACTGAGTACGCAGCTGGTTTTCTCAAGCTGGAGGGAGACAAAAGCTCCTGACTGCCCTGAACTCCAGTTCCGGATGAGACTCTGGGGACCCAGACTCATTCGAGGAGAAACTGGACTGTCTGGCAGTGGGCAGAACTCGAGGGTGGCTTTCTCTCAGAGGTGCTCGCAGTGATTACCATGGGACACTGAGACACAGGGGCTGCTTAGGGCAGGGCTGACAGGAAACCAATGCTGTCTGCTCCGCCCTGAGACTCCACCCCATAATTCTGAGCCCAGAGGCTTTTGCAAGTCTTGTCTCATAAGGGTGTGTCCAGCACAGAAGTTCTCCCAGCGTAGACACAGCTGATCCTCACAGCCAATTGGCCTGGAGGTCAATTCCTCCCAGTGATACCAACAGCAATCAAGGCTTAACTACAACAAGACTGTGTACACAGCCCACAAAGGGGTGCATCAAGTGTGTCCACCTCAGGTAACTGGGGAGGCTGAGCCACTGGGCCCTATAGGACACCTAGCACATGAAGCCACTCTATCAACTCAGGGAAGCAGCCAAAATGCGGAGACAAAGAAACAGATCACAAATGAAAGAAATGGAGGAAAGCAAACGACTGGATATAAAGTTCAAAGCCATGGTTATAAGGTTTTTCAAGAATTTTCTAGAAAATGCCGATAAATTTAGCAAGACCCTTGAGGATATGAAAAAGGACCAGTCAGAAATTAAGCATACACTGACTGAAATAAAAAATATTAAGCATACACTGACTGAAATAAAAAAAATATCTAACAGCAGACTAGAGGATCGCAAGAATCAAGTCAAAGATTTGAAATACAAAGAAGCAAAAAACACTCAACTGGAAAAGAAAAAAGAATCCAAAAATATAAAGATAGTGTAAGGAGCCTCTGGGACAACTTGAAGCATACCAACATCAGCATCATGGGGATGCCAGAAGAAGAGAGAGCAAAATACTGAAAACCTATTTGAAGAAATAATGACCAAAAACTTCCTCCACCTGGTAAAAGAAATAGATTTACAAGTCCAGGAAGTGCAGAGAACCCCAAACAAGAGGAATCCAAAGGAGACCACACCAAGACACATCATAATTAAAATGCCAAGAGCAAAAGACAGAGAGAGAACTTAAAAGCAGCAAGAGAAAAACAGTTAGTTACATATAAGGGAGCACCCATATAGCTGTCAGCTGATTTCTCAACAGAAACTATGCAGTCCAGAAGGAAGTGGCAAGAAATATTCCAAGTGATGAATAGCAAGAACCTACAACCAAGATTACTCTACCCAGAAAAGCTATCATTCAGAATTGAAGGTCAGATAAAGAGCTTCACAGACAAGAAAAAGCTAAAGGAGTTCAGCAGCACCAAACCTGGATTATATGAAATGCTGAAGGATATTCTTTAAGAAGAGGAAGAAGAAAAAGGTAAAGATAAAAATTATGAACAAAGTGACAACAAATACATACCTATCAACAAGTGAATCTAAAAATCAAGTGAATAAAAAAATCTGATGAACAGAATAAACTGGTGAATATAATAGAATCAGGGACATAAAAAGGGAGTGGACTGACAATTCTCAGGGGGAAAGGGATGTGGGGGGTGCGGGAAGAGACTGGACAAAAATCGTATACCTATGGATGAGGAGAATGTGGTGGGGGGTAAGGGCAAAGGGTGGGGTGGGAACTGGGTGGAGGGGAACTATGGGGGAAAAAAGAGGAACAATTGTAATAATCTGAACAATAAAGATTTATTAAATTAAAAAAAAAAGAAAGAATATATGCACCCTTATGTTCATAGCAGCACAATTTACAATAGCTAAGATTTGGAAATAGCCTAAATGTCCATCAGCAGATGAATGGATTAGAAAACTGTGGTACATCTACACAATGGAATACTATGTTGCTGTAAAAAAGAAGGAATTCTCATCATTTGCAACAGCATGGATGGATCTGGAGAGCATTATGCTAAGTGAAATAAGCCAGTCAATGAAAGATAAATACCACATGATCTCACTCATTTATGGAATATAAAGAACATTACAAACTGTTGAACAAAAGTAGACAGAGGCAAAGAAGCATCGAACAGCCTGTTAAACTACAGCGGGAGGGTAGGGAGGGTTGCGGGGGAATAAGAAATCAACCAAAGGCCCTAAGCGGTTTGGCTCAGTGGATAGAGCATTGGCCTGTGGACTGAAGGATCCCAGGTTCAATTCCGGTCAAAGGCATGTACCTTGGTTGCGGGCACATCCCCAGTAGGAGGTGTGCAAGAGGCAGCTGATCGATGTTCCTCTCTCACCAATGTTCCTAACTCTCTCCCCCTCAAAAAATCAATAAAATATATATATTTTTAAAAGAAATCAACCAAAGGACTTGTATGCATGCATATAAGCACAACCAACAGACGCAAGACACTGGGGGCCGGGGGAGGGCAAGTGCGGAAGGCGGGGGAAGAGGGGGGGGGAGAGGTCAGTAGGGGGGAAAAAAGGAGACATATGTACTACTATTTGTAATACCTTAAACAATAAATAAAATAAAATAAAATAAATTTAATAAAGAAGGTGTATTTCCATAGAATAGGGCCATGGTCTGCAAACTGCGGCTCTTTGGCCCCTTGAATGTGGCTCTTCCACAAAATACCACAGCCTGGGCGAGTCTATTTTGAAGAAGTGGCATTAGAAGAAGTTTAAGTTTAAAAAATTTGGCTCTCAAAAGAAATTTCAATGGTTGTACTGTGGATATTTGGCTCTGTTGACTAATGAGTTTGCTGACCACTGGAATAGGGAAGCTGAAAAGCTGCAATAGGTACATTTCCATACAAGGAGGGAGCTGGGAACAGCAAAAGGTTTGTATTTACAAAATAAAGGGAAGGAAACACTTCATCCAGGAAAGGAAGAAAGCCCTAAGGGAATAGGAAAACAATAAGGAGGGCCTGGGGGAGAACCTCACATGAGACAACCTTTGAGCCCAGGTTACTATAGTAACCAGTCCAAGGGAGTAGGGGCCAGTCAGAGGGGATGTCAGGGCACCGGGATCTGCAGCCTTTATAAGCCTTGGGGAAAAAGAACTCAGTGGGACCCTTTCCCCCTTCCCACGTGGGACTCCATTCTGTGGGACACTTTCCTTCTCCCCACGTGGGATTCTGTACTTGTTCTTCAATAAATCTTCACCTTTGCTATACTACTCTCTGTCCATGGATTCATTCTTCGACTCTGGTGGACAAAGAATCCGGGTTCTAGTACAAAAATTCTATTTCATTTTTAATGTTAAATTTTTGGGTTTAATCATTATCCTTCCCCATATCGATTAATCTGATATTTGTCAATAGATAGTGTAGCTGAGTTGTTGCCCTGGTACAGTTGATGCAGGGTTGGAGGGACCAACCCTCGGAGTAGGTGAAAATCCATGTATAACTTTTGACTCCCCCCAAAATTAACTGCTATAAGCCTACTATTGATCAGAAACCTTACTGATAACAAAGTCTATTAACAGATCATTTGTATGTAATATGTATCATGTCCTGAATTCTTATAATAACTTAATCTAGAGGAAAAAATGTCATTAAGAAAATCATAAGGAAGAGAAAATACATTTATAGACTTTATTGAAAAAAATACGCATGTAAGTGGATCCACATAGTTCACACCCATATCGTTCAAGAATCAACTATATTTACTTGGTGGTTGAAATAAGCTTTCAGGCCCTCTATCAGGAGAGCACATAGATGTGCCAAGACCTTCTCCCAGTCCCTGGGGCCTGCTGGCTTTCAATGAGTGTAATTCTGCTGGAATCAGATTTAATCAGTTCTCACCTTCGCTGGCTAATTGAAAAACCTAAGTTATTTTCAGAAAAAGTAGTTTCTTTGACCAGTTTAAATAATTGTTTTTGCAATAAGAGCTTTGAAAATTGCCTCCTTCTAGAATGCTAGGGAGCAAAAGAGATGTTTTAGAAATATGAATTCTGTATTGGAGATAGGTGGAAGGCAGAATAGTCCAGTGCTTAAGATTGAAGTTCTGCAATTTGGCAGTCTGAGTTGAATGTTGTCTGTCACATAGGAAGGCCACAGACCAGTTGCCTAACTGCTCTGTACCTTAGTGGAGGAAAATAATAACACTTTTTTAAATTCTTTATTGTTTAAAGTATTACATATGTCTCCTTTTTGATAGATGAGATAGAGGGCCAGAGACCAGGACACAGGCTTTATTAGAGGAGAAGACCCTGCCAGGCTATCTTCCAGATGGAAAAGAGCACATGTGCTGGGGTGAAGGCGCCTTTTGAGGGGAGGAAAGGGAAGGGATGGGGCTTAGGGTACTCGGCACACGCTGATTGGTGGTTTCATATAAGGCACATAATTAGGGACTTAGAAATTGGGGGTTAGGGTATTTGGCAGGTGCTGATTGGTGGTTCAATGTACAGTCCATATAAGGTGCCTGGTTAGGTGTTCAGGAATGTTCGGGCTGCAGGTGGAGTTTACGTCGTTCTCTGTCCATCAGTTGGGGGAAGGGAGGATCTATCACTTTTTCCCCCATTGCCCTCTCCGCAGCTGTTCCAACACCCAGCGCATGCCCTCGCCCCCCTACTGTGTCCATGGGTTATGCTCATATGCATGCATACAAGCCTTTTGGTTGATCGCTTACCCTCACCTTCCCTCTGGGTTGGACAGTCTATTTGATGCTTCTATGTCTCTGAATCTATTTTTCTTCATCAGTTCATGTTGTTTATTATATTCCACGAATGAGTGAGATCACATAATATTTATCTTTCTCCAACTGGATTATTTCGCTTAGCATAATGCTCTCCAGTTCCATCCATGCTGCTGCAAATGGTAAGAGTTCCTTCTTTTTTACAGCAGCATAGTATTCCATTGTGTAGATGTACCACAGTTTTCTAATCCACTCATCTGCTGATGGGCACTTAAGCTGTTTCCAAATCTTAGCTATTGTAAATTATGCTGCTATGAACATAGGGGTGCATATATCCTTTCTGATTGGTGTTTCTGGTTTCTGGGATATAGCCTAGGAGTGGGATTACTGAGTCAAATGGGAGTTCCATCAGCAGCAAAATATCAGGTATATGTTGTAGCAATATCTTTACCAATACAGCTCCTAGGACAATGGAAACTAAGGAGAAAATAAACAAATGGGACTACATCAAAATAAAAAGCTTCTGCACAGGAAAAGAAACCATCAACAAAACAACAAGAGAGCCCACTGCATGGGAGAACATATTTGCCAATGTTATATCCAATAAGGGTTTAATCTCAAAAATTTATGGATAACTAACACAATTTAACAAAAGGAAGATGATCCAATCAAAAAAGGGGTAAAGGACCTAAATAGACACTTCGAAAGAGGACATACAGAAGGCCGAGAGACATGAAAATATGCTCAAAGTCACTAACCACCCGAGAGATGCAAATCAAAACGACAGTAAGGTACCATCTCACACCTGTCAGAATGGCAATCATCAACAAATCAACAAATGACAAGTGCTGGAGAGGATTCGGAGAAAAAGGAACCCTCGTGCACTGCTGGAATGCAGACTGTGCAGCCACTGTGGAGAACAGTATGGAGTTTCCTCAGAAAATAATACTTAATCTCACTGCATAATTTGACTTAGGGGTAAAATAGGCTGATAACTGTTAAATTAGAAAAAATAGTCAAACCTACCTGGGTTTCTGAAAGCTCCCTTCTCCTCCCTTCTGAACAATTTGTTTCTCCACCAAGTTATTCACAGAAACAATGTTTCTATTTTAACTTCCATTCTCCACCTGACAATCCCTTGTTGCTGAATCATCAGCATGACAAAAAGCATCTATCAGGTCACAAACAAGGGAGAGCCTGAGCCAGTCAAGTCAGTTTACAGCTAAACCTTGCCTTGCTAACATCTCAGGAAATTGTGCTGTGAATATTTGTGTTTTTTTGTTTTTTGCTTTTGTGGCTGGTGAAATGGACAATTAGCACCATTTCATAACCTAAAGAAGCCATCAAGAGTGCTAATGTTGCTAAGGGTGTGAAAGAAACAATGATCACAGGCAATTGAAGAAGTAGAAAACAATGTTGAAATGAATAAATGAAAAGCAGTTAGCAGGTGACAGCATTTCAGAGGCCACTATTTGTGAAAAATCAAAGAGGCCACATACTGACTTCCTAAAAGACACTCCTTGAACAAGTGCTGGGAGTGACTAGGGGTTGATTCCATAAATTTAAGAAAAAAAAAAGTTTGTTTATTGCCCTAGCAGGTTTGGCTCAGTGCATAGAGCATCTGCCTGCGAACTCAAGGGTCTCAAGTTCGATTCAGGTCAAGGGCATGTACCTTGGTTGCGGGCACATACCCAGTGGGGAGTGTGCAGGAGGCAGCTGATCGATGTTTCTCTCTCATCAATGTTTCTGACTCTCTATCCCTCTCTCTTCCTCTCTATAAAAAAAATCAATAAAATATATTTTTTAAAAGAAAGAAATGTTTGTTTATAAATTCAACAGTACATTAGACATGTACTGTATATAAGAAAGATTAAAACGGAATCATTTCGGAGTCTGGAACGAATTAATTCCATTTACATTATTTCTAATGGGGAAAAAATGTTTCGGTTTTCGAACACATAGCTTCTCCAACAGCCTTTGGAATGAAGTAAGTTCTAGAACCGAGGTTTCACTGTTATTGTTAAATCTAGGCATACATTTTCAATCAAATCATGAGACAAATTATTATTCCAGTCCCATATTTTCTGTCAATTCGGACCCCATGGTTTTTTTTTCTGATTTCTTTTACTGACAGTGTTCAGTACAAGAAAGAAGAGGGTAGCAACTCAGGGCGTCTGACTTCTTTTTTCTAAATACAAAGTTAGTCGCTGATCTTCTTTGCTCTGCTCCCAGAAATATCCTTGTCTAATAGCATCTGTTTTCTAGCAACACATAGTAAGCACACTGCACTCGATGCTAGGAAACCACCACCTCTGCCAGGGCCCTGTGCTGAGTCCCTCTCCCACACTGCAGATGCCATCTTTCTTGGGTGGAGCACTCTCCTCAGATGACATAAGCCTAGAGGAATGCAATAAACGACCCCTCCAGATTTCTTGTCGCCCATCCTGTGATGCTCATGCCCTATGAAGGGGTCCGCTGCCTGAGCATGAGGTGTAGAGATTTGGGCAGACTCAGAGTGTCAGTGATGGATTTCCCCCTCCTTTCCCCGAGCCTGACTAGTGCCTTCCCCTCACAGAGATCTACTAGCCTTACCCGCTGGACTCCCAGCAGTCTCAAACTCCAAACTCCCAGAAACCCAACCTTCCTACTCCCAGTGGCTTCTCCTGTTGATCCCCAGCTTTCCAGGAGGATTGGGCAGAATCTAGAACAGAATGACTTGTAGAAGCTAGGATGGGGGGTATTTTTTCCTCTCACACCTGACTGGTGTAGAGCCCTTTCTTCACATTGCCAAATTTTGGTCTGTTAGGTCTGTGTGACTCTGCTGGCCACACTCTGACCACTCCCTGAGACCCCGTCCCATCACAAATGTCTGTAGACACCTGGCAAATGGCAGCTAGCCTTGGTATGCCCTGGGACTTGTCCTGAGTGGCCTCAAACCCAGCACTGGCACCGAGTTTAAACCTGTATAAATCTGGTGAACACCACTCTCCCCTACCTGGTGACTCACTTAGAACCTACCATTTTCAATTCAAGTGCTGCCAGAGGCTCTCACAGTGACTGAGCCTAACAGGCATCTGGCAGGCAGCAGCAAACAGAGGCAGGTGGAAGCGGATCTCCGGGTACCTTGGTCCTTTTGCTGGCCAGCCTCCAATCCCAGTGCTGGTGGAATCCATGCTTGGTGCACAGCTTGGTCTTTTCCAAGCACACCTAGGCCAAGGAGAGGCAAGCACAAACTATTGATTGTGTTGTTGCTCCAAATAGGTTGAGCAGGGCCAAACACAACAAGTGTCTGACATTGACCTACACCACAGTTTCTCCCAAGTGGCTCTGAAATCAACACACCCAGTGGTGAGCTTCAAACAACATCAGAGCAGGATCCATTTAGCTCCATAAGCACTACAACCAAAGGGAGATCTTGGTGGGCACTGGACCCTGCTGATATGACTGCCACTTGTGTGGTTAGTACATGCACAGCAGCTCATACACTGTGGGAGGGCTCAATCCTCACAGTCAGCCAGCCTGAGGGTTAACCCAATGCACAAATAAGTTACAAGCAATCAAGACTCAATCACAACAGTAGGACTCACATAACCCACACAAGGGACATTACTGAAGCACCTAGCTCAGGTGATGAAGGAGATGGCCCCGCTGTCCCACAGAACACCTACTCTGTAAGGTCATTCCTCCAAGACTTGGCAACATATTGGAGCCACCTCATACACCGAAAGAAACACATACATATAAATCAAAATGGGGTAAAAGAAACATCCCCCACATGAAAGAACAGGAGAAATTTGCAGAAAAAGAGTTAAATGAAATATATGAAAGCAATCTATCCAATATAGAGTTTTAAAAAGTGGTTTAAAGTTGCTCAAAGAACTTTGTGAGAACTTCAATAGTATGAAAAAGGACGTAGAAACCATAAAAAAAGAACCAGTCAGAAATGAAGAATACACTTGAAATCAACAGTAGGTTACATAAAGCAGAGGGTTAAGTCACTGATTTGGGAGATAAGGTAAAAGAAAATACCCAAAAAGAGCAACAAAAATAAAACAAATTAAAAAAAATAAATAAAAACAATTAAAGGGACCTATGAGACAGCATGAAATGCAACAATATCCTCATCGTAAAAATACCAGAAAATGAAAAGAAAGAGCAGGGATTGAGAGCCTATTTAAAGAAATAATGACTTAAAACTACCATAACCTGGTGAATAATAATTTTTAAAAAAAGACACATAAGTCCAGGAAGTGCAGAGTGCCCTTAAAATATGAATCATATATACCCACACCAAGACACAACATAAATTAAATGGCAAAGGTTAAAGACAAAGAGTCAATTTTAAAAGCAGGAGAAGAAATTATCTACAAGGGAGCTCCCATAACATCATAAGCTGATTTCTCAACAGAAAAATTTCGGGGCAGAAGGGATTGGCACAAAATATTTAAAGTGATAAAAAGCAAGGACCTACATTCAAGACTACTACTTTTTTACATTTCTGCAAACTTTATTTTTATTTTTTGCTTTTTAAAAAAAGTTATCTTTGTTGTTGAAAGTTTTACAAATGTCTCCTTTTCTTTTCCCCCCATTGATGCCCTCCTCCCTGTTCCTGCCCCTTCTCCAGGCCTCACCCGACACTATTGTCTGTGTCCATGGGTTATGCATATATGTACTAGTCTATATGTTCTCTGTTTAATCTCTTCCTGCCTCCCACCTTCCACCCCCACTCCCCCTGAGATTCATTGGTCTCTTGCATGTTTCCATATCTCTAGATCCACTTTGTTTGTTAGTTTATTTTGTTCATTAGATCCCACATATACTAGTAAGTGAGATCATGTGATATTTGTCTTTCTCTGACTGGCTTATTTCAGTTAGCACAATACTCTTCAGATCCCTGCATGCTGTCTCAAAGGGTAGTAGATGCTTCTTTTTTACAGCTACATAGTATTCCATAGTGTAAATGTACCACAGCTTTTTTATCCACTCCTCTACTGATGGGCACTTGGGCTGCTTCCAGATTTTAGCTATTGTAAATAATGCTGCTATGAAGATAGGGGTGCATATATTCTTACTAATGGGTGTTTTGGGATTCTTAGGATATATTTCCACAAGTGGGATCTCTGAGTCAAATGGCAGTTCCATTTTTAATTTTTTGAGGAAACTCCATACTGTTTTTCACAGTGGCTGCACCAGTCTGCGTTTCCACCAACAGTGTATTAGGGTTCCCTTTTTTTGACATCCTCACCAACACTTGTTTGTTGATTTATTGATGATAGCCATTCTGACAGGTATGCAGTGAAACCTTATTGTGGTTTTAATTTGCATCTCTCTGTTGATTGATGATGAGGAGCATTTTTTCATATGTCTATTGGCCATCTGTATGTCCCCTTTGGAGAAGTGCCTATTCATTCAGGTCCTTTGCCTATTTTTCAGTTGGATTGCTTGTCTTCCTAGAGTTGAGTTGCATGAGTTCTTTACATTTTTTGGACATTAACCCCTTCTTAGATGTATAATTGACAAACATGTTCTCTCATACAGTGAGTCCCCTTTTCATTTTGATGCTGTACAGAGGTTTTTTATTTTGATGTAGTCCCATTTGTTTATTTTTTCTTTGTTTCTTTTGCCCTAAGCACTGTATCGGTGAAAATTCTGCTATGTGAGATAGTGGTGGGGAAGGTTAGACAATAAATACATAAACAAGCAAATATTAATATCACAATATGAATTTTGTATAGTCATATTAGGTGTTACTGTTCAGCAAAGCACAGACTAGAGAACAGGGTAGTGCCTAGTCATGTGTGACCTGATGAGAGGTTTGGACTGAAGAGCCAACTAAGAATTTTAGTCCAAAGATCCTTTGAAGATAGGAATTTGTGTGAATTGAAAAATGAGTTGCATTCTGGATTGATATGGCATCTTGAGGTACAATCTTTGTTTTTTCTAACTAGTCATTGCATGATTACATAATTTCTGAGGCAGAATCTCCCAATGGTTCTGAATGTTTAAGATTTACTTTATGGGACTATGTATAAATAATTCCATTAATTTAAACAAACTTACACATGGGCAGTAGTCCTTATCTATCAGCCCAAACACCATGAGCTTGCTTAATCCATTTCCGTAGACTTCTGAAGAATCATTTCTAATGTGATTTCTCAGTTATTCATGTTCTATATTTATTTATGTTTATGCCTAGGAGATTTAGAATGTTAAGGAGAATAGGAAAATTAATAGATGCTGTGAGACGCACCAGCTGCTGCCCTTAAACAGCAAGAAATGGGCAAAAGATAAATCTATGTACAATTCTTTTCAGATGACTTCCCAACAGTCTTTACCCTGTCTTCCTTGCCAAAAAACTGATTTTGTTGGTGTATCAGGTATGAATGTTCTCAGAGAAGTGGGCCCTCGCTTGCCACAGACTTTGAACTATAACGTGCATTCATAGGAACCCCATTGCCCTGTACCGGTGAATGGGTTAAGGATAGCCACAGGACTCATGGTTGCCAGTGGACATACCAGGAATTCTGCTAATAGCTTTCTGAGATGTGGCCCTCCCTCCCTTCTCTCCTGCTTTTGGAAATAATGCTTGAGGCTTACATCTTGTGATAATGAAGAGGTAGCCAATACAACCAGAGTGAAACTGATGCTGAACCCTGACTTTTTTGAGTTGCTGGATTAACCAGTTCCACAAATTTTAATCTTCAGATTTCTAATTAAGTGAATTAAAATAACCTTTTGTAAGTAACTTTATTCAGTTATTTTGTTTTGTTGTAGTTGTGTGTGTGTCTTTGTATGTGTTACAACAGAAATATATCCTGATACATGGGACAAAATTACTCAAATCTACACCTACCAGAAATCCTACAACACTGAGATATTTATGATTCCTTGAAAAGTCAAAAGAACAAAAACAAACACTGTTTTATAAACCTAGAGACTGCTGTAGTGCACTCGGGCACATGCTTATTGGTTCTCAGAGATTGTTTCTTTTATCAATTTGCAGTATGTTTCTTCATCGTAGAGTTTCTCATTTTATTTTATTTACTTATTTTTTAAAATAAATTTTTATTGATTTTAGAGAGGAAGGGAGAGAGAGAAAGAGGGAGAGAGAGAGAGAAACATCAATGATGAGACTCATTGATCGGCTGCCTCCTGCATGCCCAACACTGGGGATCGAGACCGCAACCAGGGCATGTGCCCTGACCAGCAATCAAACTGTGACCTCCTGGTTCATAGGTCGATGCTCAACCACTGAGTCACACAGGCTGGGCAAGTTTCTCATTTTAATTCTATGTGTCTAAAACCTGTATACATATTTTTTCACTAGTCTTCTTTGGCATATATTTTCCTGGTATAACTTAAAAAATTTATCTTTAATTACAGTTGACATACATTATTATACCAATGTCAGGCATACAACATAATTATTAGACAGTCATATACCTTAAGAAGAGATCATCCTGATTAAGTCTAGTACCCATCTTACATCCTGGTATATCTTTTTTTTTTTTTTTATAGCAAAGGTGGAAATTTGTAAAAGAACAAGTACAGACTCCCACATAGGGAGGGGGAAGAGACTCACAGAATGGACTCCCATGTGGGGGGGGGGGCGGGTCCCTCATCCTGGTATATCTTTTAACATATTATTTTTAGACTAGAGGCCCAGTGCACGAAATTTGTGCACAGCTGGGGGGCGGTGTCCCTCAGCCCAGCCTGCACCTTCTCCAATCTGGGACCCCTCGAGGGATGTCTGACTGCCCATTTAGGCCTGATCCTACCAATCCAGGACTGCTGGCTCCCAACTGCTTGCCTGCCTGCCTTCCTTATTGTCCCTAACCACTTCTGCCTGCCAGCCTGGTCACCCCCTAACCACTCCCCTGCCAACCTGATTGATGCCTAACTGCTCCCCTGCCAGCCTGATTGCCCCAACTGCCCTCCCCTGCTGGCCATCTTGTGGCAGCCACCTTGTGTCCACATGGAGGCAGCCATCTTTGACCACATGGGGGCAGCCATCTTGTTAATTGGAGTGATGGTCAATTTGCATACTACTCTTTCATTAGATAGGATTCTTGTTTGTTAATTTGTTTTTAGTATGTTTCACATAAGCAACAGAGAAATATATATTTGGAGCTTGTTTTTGTTTTTCCAATCCAACTGAATAGTGTGTTATTTGATGGATGAGTTTAATTCATCTATATTCACTACTAGAGGCCCGATGCATGAAGATTCGTGCAAGAATGGGCCTTCCTTCCCCTGGCTGCCTGCACTGCCTTTGCTCCAGCCTGGAGCCACCTTTCTGCCTTCCCACACTGCCCAGGGGCCCGGAGCGGCTGGGGCAGTGTGGAATGCCTGCGTCATTGCCATGGCAACAATGCAAGCATCCTGCCCCTGGCCGCTTGGTGCCTGTGTATGCAAATTAACCCTCCATCTGTGTTGGGTTAATTTGCATACTCGCTCCTGATTGGCTGGTAGGTGTGGCAAAGGTACGGTCAATTTGCATATTTCTCTTTTATTACTGTAGATGATTATTGATATAATCAGACTTATTTCTGCCATCTTATTTTGTGCTTTCTATTCATGGTTTTTGCCCTTGTTTTTGTTCTTTATCTATTTTTTTGTGATTAATTAAAATTTGTTTCCTTTTTTCACCCTGCTAACTTTAGAGTTATAGATTGTATTTCTATTTTTAGTAGTTCTCTTTAATTTTTACCACAGACATTTAACTTTATACTCTAATAAAATATAATGTAATTTAGTACTTTCCATGGCCAGTGTGGCTCAGTTGGTTGAAGCAGTTTCCATTCCTGGTCAGAGCACATACCCAGATTGTGGGTTGGAGCCTCAGTCCAGGTATGTGTGGGAGGCAGCCTATCAATGTTTCTATCTCACATCAATGTTTCTCTCACTCCTTTCTCTCTCTCTTCTTTAATCTAACATCAATAAAAAAAAATTTAAAAGAATTTAGTACTTATATTTTTCTTTTGAAGAAAACAAAATGTTTTAATATAACTTTTTCAAATTCTTCCCTCTGGT
The DNA here is from genome assembly GCA_026230045.1 of Corynorhinus townsendii. NCBI lineage: Eukaryota > Metazoa > Chordata > Mammalia > Chiroptera > Vespertilionidae > Corynorhinus > Corynorhinus townsendii. Next base: position 139,222,235 of record JAPDVU010000004.1, read on the forward strand.
CTTTAATATTATTATTACCCTTAGTGTTACTTCTACCATTTTGATTCATGCAAAAATTGGGTCTTATTCATAGTGCTGTTGTATTTTAGTGTATAATTAATTAAGTTTACTGCAGTGTTTTAGTTAGCTTTGCCCATCGTTGCTTCTTGCGTCAGACACTTTTCTGTTGGTTTATTTCTCTTCTTGCTAAATGTCATCCTTTTGTACTTCTTTTAAAGAGGATCCATTGTTAGCATTGTTTTAATATTTGAATGACTGATATGGCTTTATTTTCTTCTCACTCTGAATAATAGTTTAATGAAGTGTAGAGCTCTAGGTCAATAGGGTTTTCTCCTCCTCATCATCCTCTCCCTTCTCAGCACTTTAAAGATACTACAATCTAGATTTTTGGCCTCCAGTGTTGCTTGTGAGGATCTTGGTGTCTCCAGAAGTGTGAATTTTTTTATGGGTATTAGAGTTTCTCCTCTCTGTGCTACTAGACTTTAAAGGGTCTTTTTGCCTGTGTGCATCAAAGCCCATTAAGACACGAACAGGAGTTTACAGCAAAGAAAGTAAGCATTTATTTTTAAGAAGTGGTCCATGTTGGGAGACCTGGGCTCCTGATAGGTTCCAAGGGATGGGTTCTCTAGGGGGGAAATCATTCATCATGGTGACTAAGGGAATTAGGGTGGTAGTCAGGGTGGTGATGTCTACTGATTGGTCAGCACTAGGGTAGGGACTAGTTGATTAGTGCAACATGGTCCTGATGTCAACTATGGCATTGCTTCAACTGGCTTTGAAGTCTTTCTGTGCCTGGAGCTGAAACACAGCTGAGGCCTGAATGTTATCTCTAGTTTGTCCAAAACTCTCTCTGTGGTCAACAGAACCAAAGCTTTGTTCTTAAGATTATTTTATGTCAACCAGAACCTCATTGTCCTGAGGGCTTAATGATTAAGGGAGGGACATGCAAGAAAGAAGGAGACAGGTGAGTTAAGGTGCTGGATGAGGCCAGTTTTCATCAAAAGATCATATTAAAGAAATGAAGTTTCTATGCAGTTACACCTGATAGATTTTAACATTTTCTTTTTTAAAAATATATATTTTATTGATTTTTTACAGAGAGGAAGGAAGAGGGATAGAGAGTTAGAAACATTGATGAGAGAGAAACATCAATCAGCCGCCTCCCACACACCCCCCACTGGGAATGTGCCCGCAACCGAGGTACATGCCCTTGACCAGAATCGAACCTGGGACCACCCCAGTCCACAGGCTGACGCCCTATCCACTGAGGCAAACCAGCTAGGGCTTAACATTTTCTTTTTATGCTTGAAGTTCTGCAGTTTCACCAAGATCAGTTTAATTGTAGATATTCCTGGCACACAATGCACACTTTCTAAAAAGGCTCATATCGTGTTTTTATTCTGGTAAATTCCAAGCTACTTGGTTTTTCACTAAATCCTGCCTCACTGCTGAAATTTTTCTCAGATGAGAGATGATGTCTCTCAAGGCTACCCTGCAGCTGCACCTGCATCTTTGCCATCTTCCTTGAAGCTACCTTTCTTCCTTCCTGCTCCCTTCACTTCCTACAGGTTTTGCCTAAGAACAACCCTTCTGAGAGGCATGTGCACAAGAATCAGCTATACTTCTAGGTTGAGACCCAGTAATGTATTGATGAAGTGGTAGAGCATTCTTTTAACTACTACACTGTAGCTCCTACTAAAAAGGGGCTGTTACTATAAAAAAGAAGGAACTTTTACCATTTGCAACAGCATGGATGGAACTGGAGAACATTATGCTAAGCAAAATAAGCCAGTCGGAGAAATATAAATATCACATGATCTCACGCATATGTGGGATATAATGATCAACATAATTTGATGAACAAGAATAGATGGATCTGGGGGGGGGGGGTAAAAAAAAAAGAATGGATCGATCTAGAGACAAATGGGAGGGGAGGGGGTAGAGAACAACCAAAGGACTTGTATGCATGCATATTAGCATAACCAATGGACACAGACACTGGGGCAGTGGGGGCTTGCCCAGGGTGGGAATGGCTGGGGCGGGGGAGGGGGGTTGTTAATTGGGGAAAAAGGAAACATATGTAAAACTTTAGACAATAAAAAAAAATTAAAAGGGGCCGTTAAATGAAGCTGGGGGAAGGGGCTTAGTAAAAGCCCGCCCAGAGGTGTGTAATTTAGGCAGAACCATTTCCCCGCCAGCTGCTGGCAGGGCTCTCATCATCCTTCCATACTCACTACTGCTGGGTTGTGACGGTCGGCAGGCCTCCACTGTCTTGCACACCTAGTACCCTTCCTGGCCCCCTTCTACTACTGTGGTGGAATGTTCCAGCCTTTGAGTCTACTTGAACTACATCTACTGTGTCAGGCCTGGGGGTAGGGATAGAGCGTGGGAGTCTGGTTTTCTTCCATCCTCTTTTCAACCCCTTGTTCTGGCACAAATGCTCTGCCCTTGTTTTCCTCTAAGGCCTTCCCTTTTTGCTCCTCAAGAGTCTTTTCTTCTCTTAAAAACCTTCCTCTTGCATATCAAAAACTTTGGCTCCCAAAAGTATTGTTTCTGATCTGGGATCAAGAGCTTATTTTGGAAGTTAGAAAACTAAACACTGACTATTTCTTTCACTCTATGTTTCAACTGTCCTCCTTCTCCTTCAGGTTTTGTGGGAACTGAACAAGGAAGAGGGGAAAGAAAAGCACAGGCATTTGTATTCCAAGCTGCTTTCCTGCCATGGCACTTAAAGTATGTTACACAGATCCTGGCATAAAGTCCATATGCAACACAGTTATTTGTTTTTATTTATTACCATCTGAATTATTTTTAAGTGTACAGTTCAGTACTGTCAAATATATTTATACTGTTGGGCAACCAATCTCCAGGACTTTTTCATCTTGCAAAACTAAAACACTATACTGTTAAACAACTCCCTATTTCCCCAAACCCCAACCCCTAAATACTATCATTCTGCTTTCTCTCTGTATTATATCTCATTTATATGAGCTATTCTAAATAGCTCATTCTGCTTTCTCTCTGTATTATATCTCATTTATATGAGCTATTCTAAATAGCTCATATAAATGGAACAATAAAGTATTTGTCCCTCTGGGACTGGCTCATTTCACCTAGCATAATATCTTAAGGTTGATCCATTTTGCAGAATTTTCTTCCCTTTTCAGGCTGAATAATATTCCATTATATGAATATACTATATTTTTCTTTACTCATTCATCCATTCGTGGACTCTTGGTTTGCTTAATACAATATATCTTTGAGACCCTGTTTCTTTTAGATATATACCCAGAAGTAAAATTGCTGATTCATATGGTAATGCTATTTTTAATGATTTGTGGAACCTCTATATTTTATAACAGCTGCACCAATAATACACAAAGATTCCAATTTCTCCACATTCATGCCTACACTTACTGGTTGTTTTTTTTTTAATGACACCATCTCATTGTGGTTTTAATTTTTATTTTACTAATGATTAGTGATGTTGAGAATATTTTCATATTCTTATTGGCCATTTGCCTCTTGTTTTTTTGCAATTCCTTTTGTGTTCATTTCAGAGTAAGTGTTCAAATATATGTTGTCAGTAAACTTTGGTAAAAAGTTCTTCAATCTCTGCGTTTTCCTGATGGCCTTTAGAATTATCACCTCCTCTAAATCCTTGATTTTACTTCTTCTGCTAGAGACTTACCATTCCTATGATTCTGATTTTCAGATCTCTCATGCTAAGTCAGACACCAAGGACTTATTTTAGACTGAAGAGTTGGTCCTCTGAGCCAGGGCTTTGTGGAGGAGTAAGATAAGACTGAATAGGTATGGCTATTTGTGAAGAAAAAGGGTGAGCAGTGGGTCTGAGAGCCTGGGGAAACCTGGAGAATCAAGTCCAAGGAAACATCTAGGAAGCAGAAATTGGATCTAAAGTTAATTGCCCAGAATTTGGAATTGGTAAGGCAGGCAGAGGGCTTAGGAAGCAGAACCCAAAAGTGCCTATCCACAGACATGGAGATGTAAAATGTGCTGAGCTGTATTGCCCTATGCCCTCAGTCTGCTCATCAGAGCCTTATGCGCATGTACCCTGGCTCAACCTTCTATCCTTCTCCGTTAAGGTGGCCCATGGGAGGGTTTTCATAGCTAAGGAACACGTCTAAAAAGGAAGGCAGTTGTGGAATGAATGGGATCTACTTTGAGAAGTATACCCAAATTAAAATGTAAAAGGGTCTCAATCTTATAGCAAATACAACCTAGTCACCTTATGGCTTCGGTATTGTTCAATCAAGAATTCAGCAGTTTAGCCGAAACTGGTTTGGCTCAATGGATAGAGGGTCAGCCTGCGGACTGAGGGGTCCCAGGTTCAATTCCGGTCAAGGGCATGTACCTTGGTTGCGGGCATATCTCCAGTAGGGGGCGTGCAGGAGGCAGCTGATCGATGTTTCTCTCTCCCTTCCTCTCTGTAAAAAATCAGTAAAATATATTTAAAAAAAAAGAATTCAGCAGTTTGGGGTAAAATATGTAATTTGCAACATGGATGCTATACAGATATAGGCATGTTAGTTTATTTCTTTAGAATTCAATTTGGTAATTGCTTGCATATTGTTTCTTCTTTATGTCCTAGGATCAGGGCAATTTTTATATAAGGCAGTCTCAGAGATAAAGGGCTGTTATGATTATACTTTTTAAATTCTTTTATTTAAAAATTTTTAAATTACAACTTACATTCTGTAATATTTTATATTAATTTCTTTCTTAGAATGGCTGTTAAGAAGCCAGCTTGGCTTTACCACTTATTGCAAATGTGTCAAAGGACAAACTACTGGAACTCTCCATGATTTGGATCATTCATCTATAAAATGTGGATAATAATAATGTCTATCTCAGTAGATTATTGAGTGGATTAAATGAGTTAACCATGGCTGGCTGACAACAGCAGCCCAAAAATATTTGTTGATGAAAAGTGACTTACAGAGGATTCTAAGATGTCTTCACTGTAGGTGGAAGCTACACACACTTCCTCCCAGCTCCAAATTACAGCTAAATTATACTTAAATTATAATTTAACTTACAGCTAAATTATAGAGCAATCAACCTGAATGACCAACTGAAGGACAGCTGAACAGGAGTATTAAGTCCAAGGATTTATAGAAGAAGCTACACAGAGCGTGATAAGGGCAGCGATATGGAGAGGACTGCTCCCTACATGCAAATGTAGTGGCTGAGAAGCTGGAGGGAAAACTCAGCTGCAAAAGTCCTCCCTGAGAGTGAGGTCTCAGCTCCACACAGGAACCCCCAAACCAAAGCATCAGGGCTTCAGAGAGATTGGGAGGGTCAGCTAAGGAAGGCCCAAGCCTGAGACCATATATGACAAACCTATAGCCAACATCACACTCAATAGGCAAAACCTAAAATGTTTCCCTTAAGATCAGGAACAAGACAGAGATGTCCTTTTTCACCACTCTTATTCAATACTAGAGGCCCGGTGCACGAAATTCCTGCACAGCTGGGGGAGTGTCCCTCAGCCCAGCCTGCAACCTCTCCAATCTGGGACCCCTCGAGGGAAGTCCGACTGCCCATTTAGGCCCGATCCCACCGGACTGCTGGCTCCCAACTGCTTGCCTGCCTGCCTTTCTGATTGTCCCTAACCTCTTCTGCCTGCCAGCCTGATCACCCCCTAACCACTCCCCTGCCGGCCTGATTGATGCTTAACTGCTCCCCTGCCAGCCTGTTTGCCCCTAACTGCCCTCCCCTGTAGGCCTGGTTACCCCTCACCACCCTCCCCTGCAGGCCTGGTCACCCCTAACTGCCCTCCCCTGCAGGCCTGGGTCCCCCCTAACTGCCCTTCCCTGCAGACCTGGTCATCCCCAACTTCCCTCCTCTGCTGGCCTGGTCACCCTTAACTGCCCTCCTCAGCAGGCTTGATCTCCCCCAACTGCCCTCCCTTGTAGGCCTGGTCCCTTCCAATTGCCCTCCCCTGCTGGCCATCTTGTGGTGGCCATCTTGTGTCCACATGGGGGCAGGATCTTTGACCACATGGGGGCAGCCATCTTGTGTGTTGGAGTGATGGTCAATCTGCATATTACTCTTTTATTAGATAGGACTAGAGGCCCTGTGCATGATATTTGTGCATGGGTGGGATCCCTAGACCAGACAAACAATCAAGGCTGATCAGGGCAGGGCCAATCGAGCCTGCAGGCCAGGGGGAGGAAAGGGGGGAGGGTCCATGGGTCAATTGGGGCCTGCTTGCTGCGGGGAGGGACAGGGCATGGGAGGTTGGCCAACCAGCCCCGAGGAGGGAGCCGGCCCTTAACCCCCCTGGGAAAGGGTCTGCATCTGCTGCCACCCACCCCTGGTTCCCCATCCCAGCCTGGGACCTGGCCCTGATCAGGCGATTGGGACCTGGGGCCTGGCCCTGATTGGGCAATTGGGACCTGCTGACTGGGGGGGTGTGGGGAGGAGAGACCTTGGGAGGTTGGCTGGCAGGGACCGTGGGAAGTTAGCTGGCCAGGGGAGGTTGGCTGTGGGAGTGCACTGACCACCGGGGGAAGCTCCTGCATTGAGCGCCTGCCCCCTGGTAGTCAGTGCGCATCATAGCAACCGATCATTCTGGTTGTTCCGGTTGTTCCGGTTGCTTAGGCTTTGATATATATAGATAGTACTGGAAGTCCTAGCCACAGCAATCAGACTATACAAAGAAATAAAAATCATTCAAATGGGAAAGAATGAAGCAAAACAGTCATTATTCACAGAAAACATGGTATTGTACATAGAAAACTCTAAAGACTCCACCAAAAAACTACTAGATATAATAAATGAATTCAGCAAAGTAGCAGGAAACAAAATTAACATCCAGAAATCGGTGGCATTTTTGTAGACCAATACTTAACTATCAGAAAGAGAAATTAAGAAAATAATCCCATTTACTATTGCAACAGCAACAACAGTAAATTCAATAAAAAATCAGAAAAGGAAAATACTCAAAATTACTTCAGCTTTGAACCTGCAGAATATTTCACACACCTTTTTATTCAATGACTGCTCCTTGAACAAACAGTATAGTGAAGTATAGAAATATATAATAAATAATAAATGTCTCTCTCCTCTCCACTTTGATATCATTTTGATACATTTCCTCCAAGTTCGGTGTACACATATACTGACCTACCTACCTGCACACACACATACACACACACTTAAAATTAATGATATTATCCCTGCCATATTGTTTTTTACTTAAAATTTGTAAGATGTATTTTTTCTATTGCCTATATAGTATTACATATAATATTTTAAGCAGCCACTTATTGATGAATATTTTTTATTTTATTTCTTTCTTTATATTTTAAAACTTTTTTAATTTATAGAAGTAATACTTTCACATGTTTTTGAAATTCAGACTGTACAGAAATGTCTAAAATGAGCAAAAAGTATCCTCCACCACCCATACCTACCCACCTTACCACTCCCACACCCATTTCTCATAGGTTTATTAATAGTTTGTTTTAAGTTCTACTGTTACTTGCCACTGAAATTCTATATAATATATTTATACCTTTTTTCTTAATTTCTCAGCTATAGATGTTACATCTTGACTCCTCATGGTTAAAAATTTAGAATGTCTCATTTAAATTAATAAATATAACATATGGATGAAAATGAAAAAAAATGTGTATCTGTGTGCATGTGTATGTATTTGTATAAAGGTTAGGATGAAGGAAAAACAGGAAATGAAGCTGACATGTATTCCACATCTGATGTGCTCGGATTCCCCACAGGGTTCTCCAGTGCTCACTCACTCAGTCCTCACAATACCCTGTGAAATGGATGGTACCATGCACATTTACCTGTGGTCCAACAAAGACATAAAAAACTTAAGCAACAGCCAATAATAGCATTTTATTACAAACTAGAGGCCTGGTGCATGAAATTCAAACACGGGAGGGGGGTCCCCTCAGCCCAGCCTGCACCCTCTCCAATCTGGGACCCCTCGGGGGATGTCTGACTGCCAGTTTAGGCCCAATCTGACTGTCCCCCCCCCCCACGGTGGCCTGGTCACCCCTTACTGCCATCCCTGCTGGCCTGGTCACCCCCAACTGCCCTCCCTGCTGGCCTGGTTGCCCCCAACTGCCCCCCCTCCCCCCCCCGCTGGCCTGTTCTCCCCTCACAGCCCCCCTGCCGACCTGGTTGCCCAATGCAGCCTGCTTGTTCAGTTGTTTGGTCATCCCTCACTAACCTCTCTCCTGGCCTAGTTGTAGGCAGCCATCTTGTGAGGGCGTGAGGGTCAATTTACATATTACCTCTTTATTATATAAGATAAAAATTATAAAATTCAAATGTCACTCTCCAAGAACATATTTCCTGGAGCACAGCTCTGCCCATTCTTGCTGTCCTTTGGGCTGCTTTTGAACTATAAATGTAGAATTGAGTAGTTGCTAAGGGGTTGTATGGCCTGCAAAGTCTAAAATGTTTACCACCTTCTCTTTTATCAAAAAGGTTTGCCAGTCCCTGTTAGAAGGGAATGATTTTGAAAATCTATGATTGCTTAAGAAAGGTTATTAAGGAGGAGAATAAGGATCATTTTGTACCCTAAAATATTCTCCTAAATTCTAAGAAGAGTAACAAAATTATTAAATACATATCAAATAAACATCTATTATGGTGAAAATATTAATAACAGTCACGTTGATGATAAAATAACTTTTCTGTCTCCTCTATTCATAATTTTACTCTTTTCTTATCATTATTTATATGTTCAATTTGCAGAGTTTGCCAAGGAAGAACTTAGCAGAGGGGGAAGATGGAGACACAGTCCTGGCTCTGCTTCTAACTAAATTAAGTTAATCACTTAATCATCTTTGAGGTAAATTTCCTTACCTCCAAATTGTGGACTGGATAAGTTAATCCCTAAGGTCCTTTACAGTAATAAAATTATAGGCCTCTGTGACTTAGAACATAATTTTAAAATGTTAAGTAATCACTAAGGTTTATAGCAGTTATGGCTTTGCATTTATGATAGATTGGTGACCATATATATGATTTATTTTATTTCAAATCTTTAGTCAGTATCTCAGCTCCCAGTTATGGCACTATCCCTATAGGAAAATATGAGCAACTTTATGATGATTTGCTTTTTAAGAAAATTTCCAGGAATGCACTGAGAGAAAAACTGTAGAAACTTTGATAGTTCCATAGTGTATTACCAATTTGAGATTTGGGGGTCTTTAGAAAATGATATAAAAATACACTGGTATGAGATTTAAATGGGTGTGTGTATGTATATATATATATTATTTTTATTTTTTACAGAGAGGAAGGGAGAGGGATAGAGAATTAGAAACATTGATCAGCTGCCTCCTGCACGCCCCCTACTGGAGATATGCGGGCAACCAAGGTACATGCCCTTGATAGGAATCGAACCTGGGACCCTTCAGTCCGCAGGCCGATGCTCTATCCACTGAGCCAAACCGGGTAGGGCTAAATGGGCACTTCTTATTTCTTTTAGTTAAATAATGTACTTCTAGTAATTGACAATAAAAACATTGAATCTTTTTTTTCTAGGATGTTCCATTCATTGACATATGAATCCAGACACTTAAACAAGTACTCATTGTGTTTCTTTGTCATTGCATGTATCTATCAGTACTCTAGGATTATTCTGATTGGTGGATGGATCTGATAGGAAGACTCAGAAGCAAAATTGTAATTCTACATAGGGCAAGTTCACAGTTTATTCTGCATTGTTCACGTTTATTCTGTTGCTCACTTCCTTCAGACAGCATAGTTGTGGCTGTAGAACAGTCTGTAAAGAGAAACTCCTCCTGCAGGAGCCTGCCCGGATCTGGGGCTTCAGATAGAACATGCTACCAGATCTTCCTTTGGAACTGTCTGGTAGCCCCTGTCCAATGCAATGTCAATGATTTTTAAGTCCTTCCTAATACCTTGGATTTCACATCAGGCTATCATAAAATTCAGTACTGAATTTGTACAACAAACTTAAATGGAAGCAGAATAAGATGCAGAAACACATTTATGAGCCAAAAAGAAATGGGATATTTGTATTGTTTCTTTCTACAATCTTAATATTCCATTGTTTACTTTGTTTGCAGCTGGGTGAGAATTGAAGCTTCTCAATACATTAGATGATGACTGTATGCTGACATGGTTAGAAGTTCTTTATCAAGGGTTAATCAAACAGTAACCTGGAAACTCACATGGATTAATCCATATCTGTCCTGGGTGATCTTGGTTGCAAGCTAGAACTATCCCAGCCCCATATAGCTAGGGGCTAGCCGAAAGACTTTACATTAGTTAAGGGATTGTGGAAGGCAGTTTAAAGTGTTCATTCTCCCCCCTCTACCAACCACCTCTAAACACCTTGCCAATGCCCCCCTCAAAGCAAAACAAAACAACACTAGCAAATGCATCTACCCCCAAACTTTGAAAAGCCAGACAGTTTACACAGGCCTGCTCCTGTGGTTTTAGAAATATTCAAACTACTGGAAAAAAAGAGGAATTACCCTGCAAGAATAATAGATACATCAAAGTTATCCTTTAAGTATAAAGGAGAAATAATGATGTTTCCAGACATACAGAAGCTGAGAAAATTTATCACCATAAGACCTCCACTGCAGGAAATACTCAAGGGGATTATTCTACCTGAAACAAGAACGGAAAGTCACAAAATTATGAGTAAGATCACTGACAAACTTAAAGTAGTCCATAGGGATAATTTGTGACAACAAAATATAAAAGGAATGGGGTAAAGGTCTGAATTTGCAACAGAGGATAGAGATCAATGCACTCAAAAGAAAAAAAGTCTGTATACATGAAACTTTCTTTTTCATAGACCTACTGGTAAACACACACACACACACGCACACACACACACACACGCACACACACACACACGCACACACACATGCACACACACGCACGCACACACACACGCACACACACGCATAAATCAAAACTGAGACACTTAGCTTAAAAAAAGTGAAGCAGGAAAGAAGTATAGAACACCATCAAACAAAATCAATAGACAGAAACACAAAGGAAGAGAACCAGTGGAGGCATGGCACTACCAGAAAAGAGAAAATAAAATCGCTATAGGAAATTCCCATGCATCAATAATTATCCTAAATGTAAATGGACTGAATTCACCAATAAAGAGGCATAAAATAGCAGATTGGATCAAAAAACAAAACTCAACCATATGCTGCCTTCAAGGGACACACGTAGGCTGTCTCAAAGTTAGACTCAAAGTGAAAGGGTAGAGAATATTTCTCCAAGCAGATACCATCCACAGAAAAGCAGGTGTAGCCATACTTATATCTGACAAAATAGATCTCAAGATAACAAAGGTAACAAGAGACAAAGATGGACCTTTTATAATGATAAAGGGAACACTACAATAAGAGGACTTAACACATCTTAATATATATACACCCAATCAAAGAGCACCAAAATATATAAAGCAATGACTAAATGGAGAAACTAACAAAAACACAATCGTTGTTGGAGATCTTAATATTCTATTGACAGCTCTAGGTAGATTATCCAAACTGAAAATCAATAAAGAAATATCAACCTTAAATAACACATTAGAAAAAAATGAACATAATTAACATTTACAGAGCCTTTTATGCCAGAACATCAGGTTATGCATTCTTCTCCAGTGAACATGGAACATTCTCAAGAATAGATCACATCTTGGGTCACAAAATTAGCCTCAACAACAAGATTAAAGTTATACTAAACATATTCTCTGACCACAATGCTTTGAAATTAGAAATCAACTGCAAAAAGGAAGAAACCCACAAATATGTGGAAATTAAACAAAATACTACTAACAAATGACTGAGTCAGAAAAATAAAAGGTGAAATCAAAAGATGTACGGAGATAAGAATGATAATACAACATATCAAAACTTCTGGGATGCAGTGAAAGTAGTAGTAAGAGAAAAGTTTATGTCATTACAGGCCTATTTCAAGAAACAAGAGAAAAACCAAGTAAACAACCTAACATTACATCTTTTTTAAAAATATATTTTATTGATTTTTTTTTTTTTACAGAGAGGACGGGAGAGGGATAGAGAGTCAGAAACATCTGCCCGCAACCAAGGCATATGCCCTTAACTAGAATTGAACCTAGGACCCTTTAGTCCACAGGCTGACACTCTATCCACTGAACCAAACCAGTTAGGCCTAACATTACATCTTAAAGAACTAGAACAATAAGAACAAAAGCAACCCAATGTCAGCAGAAGAAAGAAAATAAGAAAAATTCTAGCAGAAGTGCGTGAAGTAGAGAACAAAAAAACTATACAAAAAAATTAATGAAAGCCCTGACTGGTTTGGCTCAGTGGATAGAGTGTCAACCTGTGGACTGAGGGGTCCCGGGTTCAATTCCAGTCGGGGGCATGTGCCTTGGTTGCGGGCACATCCCCAGTTGGAGGTGTGCAACAGGCAGATGATGGATGTTTCTAACTCTCTTTCCCTCTCCCTTCCTCTCTGTAAAAAAAACAATAAAATATATTTTAAAAAAATTAATGAAATAAAGAGCTAGTTCTTTGAAAAGATTAATAAAATTGACAAATCCTTGGTTAGATTCACTAAGGGAAAAAAAGACTCATATAAGTAAAATCACAAATGGAAGAAGAAAATTTACCACAGACATCACAGATACCCAGGTGAATGGACCACTGTCTTTACATTACTTCCATAACTAGGGTCTTATGAGAATGAGGTAAGAATGGGAAAGTCCAGCCTGCAGGTGTGGCTTAGTGGATTGAACATCGTCCCATGTACCAAAAGGTTGCTGGTTTGATGTCTGGTCAGTGCACATGCCCAGGTTGTGGGATCCACCCCCAGAAGGGGCTGTGTAGAAGGCATCTGATCGATATTTCTCTCTCATCAATGTTTCTATCTCTCTCTCCTTTCCCTTTCTCTCTCTCTAAAATCAATAAAAACACATTTCTTTTTTTTTCAAAAAAAAAGGGGGAAAGTTCAGTTGACCATAAACCAGTAGACCCTTTAGTGAAAGCTCCTGGAGAACAAGCTGGAGATGAGGGTTCGGATTCTAGAGCATGAATCATTTCTCTTTGGAAACGTAAGTATCTGTGCCCCTTCCTGATCCAGAGCGTTGTGTAACTGACGATACAAAATTTAAAAGTTAGTTTCTAAAATCCCTAACACCTTCTTCTTAATAGAAGTTCTATTGTGAAAGGTGCCTTGCCTAGGATGAATGCCCTCTCTTTGTGTCTGAGATAGATGCAAGATTTTAACTACTGCCCAAGTGTTTCTCATTTGGGCAAGCCTGAATGGGTTCTTCATGGCCAGAATCCTTCTTTGGGCGACTTTAACCTTATGGCTATCTACTCAGCACCTTTCCAATCAACACTTAATTATTTAATTTAGAATGAAAGGTATTTTATTCTGCCTTTCCTGTTGCAGCCATCTGATAAAACCAGAATCTGGGTAATTCAGACTAACTAACCACATTTTGCCTTAATTGCCTGGCCCATATGAAGATAATTTAACTCAATTCTGCACTTACATGTTGTATGTGTAAATGAAATCTGACTGCAGTTGCTCAGGCACAGTTAATTCCAGTTAACAAGCAACAAAGAGTCTGCAATGCATTGGTATGCCAGGCTCAACCTTGATATTACTTTGAGCCTTCATACATACGTGCTTGTTGGTGTGCCTCTCTTTCGAATGTGTTGTACAAGTAGACCCCACATGTACCAACCTTGTACATTTAGGCCTCTAAAACATAGCTAATATTGGTGAGGCTTAAGAAGTGGGCAGTATGAATATTTTTATTTTGTGTTTCTAATGGTAAATAAGTGGAGCATATGTTTCTTCTAGATAGAATCATGGGAACTGAAGACCATGTAGAATCAATGCTTTCAGATATGATGTGAAACATTAAGGAAAGAAAAAGAAATGCGTTGTGTGGGTCTAAATTTATGTCGAAGTAAAACCATAAACTAAGCCTATACTGACTGTTCATTATAACATGTCTTTTAAAAAAGGATCTCAAACCCTTTTTGGCATTATGTAAGGCTAGGAGATTAATTTCCTGCATCAGGCTGAACGGAAGCAAAGCCAACACTGACCTTCTGGCCTGGAATCAAGCAAGCTCTACGTGACTCTGAGCCTTCAACCATGTTACTAATCTTCTGCCTTCCTCTGCCTGCAGCACACACTCAGCCTCACTACTGCTCTTCATCCTTGGATCTCAGCCTCAGTCACTTTCTCAGAGAGGGCCCCCAGGACCAGCCCATTTACAGTAGGTCCTCACCCTGAAATCTGTAAAATATTGCCCTTGTTTTTTTCTTTTATAGCGCTCACCACAATGTGTGCGTGTGTGCGTGTGTTCATATTGTCTTCCCTTCTAGATTCTAAGCTCTGAGAGAGCAAAGAATGTAACTGTTGGTTGGCTCACCCCCATATGCCCAGTAGCTTGTGCCGCCTGTCACATATCACATGCTCCATGCGCCTTAGTTGAATGAATAAATGGTTGAGTGGAGAAGCAATCGAAAGTCCCTCGGGTGTAGACAATCTGAACAAGGAAGGAAAGCCCACCTCCTTACAGAGCTCTGTCTGCACGCTGTCATCCCGCAAGCCACACTTGCAGATGGGTTTGTATAAAGAAACACCCAGAGTAGCTACAGTACAGTAGTACAGTATTGTTGCTGTTTCTGAATGATGTGCCGGCAAACAACTTCTAAATGATCGTGGGCATGGAAGAGTAGCACATTATCTGGAATTGGCAGGTTGTTTCATTGGGGAAGAAATTTCTCTCCCAAAAGCTCTGTGTGAGTTATAGAAACTTGGAATATATTTTGTGACGTCGTATATTTCAGTAGAAAAACTATTCAAAATGAGTCCCATTTTTATAGGTGTGGTAGAAAAGACTTAAGCCCCCACACCTCAAGTGTCTTCCTTACTCAGTATGAAAAAACTGTGACATAACATGGGACTCAGTTGTCATAAAAGAACGGAAGAGGAAATCTGCTTTTCTTGGCATCTCCTACTCCAGACAGAAGGCTCGCCCCTTTATGTACACTATCTCACTTCCTTCCCACAAAAACTCTGTGAGATGGATACCATTGCAGTCATGCACCAAATAACAACGTTTCAGTCAGTGATGAGCCACACGTATTTTGGTGGGCCCATAAGAATCTAATGGGGCAGTAAATTCCTGTCACCTTAGCTGCATGTCATAGTGTGACACATTCCGTGTCTCTAGTGATGCTGTTGGAAACAAACCTACTGCTCTGCCAGTCGCATGAAGGTGCAGTATGCAGGTGTACATCCCATAATATTTAATAATAATGAGTGACTGTTAACCGGTTTGTGAATTGTCCATATTATACTTTTAATCATTATTTTAGAGTGTATGCATTCTTCCTATTTTTAAAAAAGGGTTTCTGTTGAATAACATTCTGCAGTTACACAGCCTTATATATGTCATGTTTACCATGTGTGTCTCTTGATTGCATCACTTCTCTGTGCTTGATTTTGTCTCATGATGCTTTGTTTATCATGGCCTCTAAACACAGAAAATCTACTGTTAAGGCTGCCAGTAAGAGGCCATGCTGAGTAATTGATCTGGAATAAAATGAAAAGGGATTAAAGACTATGAAGGTGGGAAACTAGTGATGGTTATTACTCACCAGTCAGGCATGTCCCATTTCTCCAGAGCTATGATCCCGAAGAACAAGAACAAAATTATGGAAGCTGTTAAAGGGTATGCTTCATTGAAGACAATGAAACTAATATAAATTTGAGAAGGACCTAAAGCAGACATGGAGAAACTTCTAATGACCTGGATTAAAGAGAAGACACAGTAGTGTATCCTTCTCAGCATCATGACATTCATGCCAAAGCAAAAAGTTTGTATACATTGTTGAAAGTAAAGGCTAGATCTGATAACAATGTTGAATTTCCTGCTAGCTCTCGGTGGTTTTTAGCAATTCAAGAATTATTATTCATCACATAATGTGAAAGTGAGTAGTAAGCCTGCAAGTGCTGATATGAAGGCAGCTGAAGATTTTGGAAATGCTAAATAAACTTATTGTGAAAGGAAATTTCTCACTAGAACAAATATTCAATATGGCCCTGGCTGGTGTGGCTCAGTTGGTAAGGTCTCATCCTGTGCACTGAAAAGTTGCCAGTTTGACTCCCTGTCAGGGCACATGCCCGGATTGCGGGCTCAATCCCCAGTTAGGGACATGCAGGAGGCAGACAATCCATGTTTCTCTCTCACACCGATGTTTCTCTCTCTCCCTCTCGCCACACCCCCCCCAAATCAATTAAAAATCATTTTTAAAATATAAGGTGAATACTTTTTATTCTGGGAATGGATGCCTGCAAGGACTTCATCCAATGAGAAGGCCTAGACAATGCCTGGTTTTAAAACGTTTAAAGACAGAGTAACAGTGGGAGCAATGTTTCAGGCTACAAATGGAAATGCTTTGTGATCTGACACAGTGAGAACCCCCGGGCCTTGAAGCATATCAATAAGCACACACTGCCAGTGTATTACAGGAGCAATAAAATGTCATGGATGACCCAGCTCTTCCAAGCTGCCATTGCGAATTGTTATGCCAGAGAAATGGAGTAACACTGTTTGGAGAATAATAGAACTTTCAAGAGTTTGCTTGTTTTTGATAATGCTCCTGGATATCCTCCTTTTACTGGTGATCTTCATCCTGATATCAAAGTGGTGTTTCTCTCTCCAAATATTCCCCCTTTGGTCCCATCAGGAAGTTATTGAAGCTGTTAAGGCTTACTGTGTCAGGAAGGCCTTTGTGCAGGCTATGGCTGCAATCGAAGAGGACATTGGGAAGACACTGATGCGGCCTGACTGCTCAGTGCCTGGTAGGTTAAAGCATTGTTCCAATGTACCAGGGTTGAGGGTTTGATCCCCAGTAGGAGCATATATAGGAGTCAACCAGTGAACGCATGAATAAGTGGAACAGCAAATCGATGTTTCTCTCTCTTCCTCCCTCCCTCTCTCCCTTTCTCTCTCTCTAAAACCAACTAAGAAAAAAGAAAACACATGTAATTCTGGAAGAATTACAACATCTGTGACTGTATAAACAACCTCGCTTGGGCTTGGGGTGATGTCACCAAGGAATGTATAAATGGCATCTGGAAGAAGACACTCAAGAAATTCAGGACTTCAAAGCACTCGCCAAGGATGAGGAGGTTGCAAAAAACAACAAGACTGAGGTTGAGAATGCAAACAACTTTATCCTAGGTGTGGATGAGAACGACACTGAGAAGTTTCTGCAGGTGGTTCCGGAGGAAATGACTAATGAGGAGTTGTCAGAGCTGGAGTAGGAACGCACAGCTAAAGAAGAGAAGGAAAAGGAAAGGAAGAAGGGCCCTAAGAGGGTGAAGGGCTTAAGCAGTGTTTTCAGACTTTAACAAACTCCTTAAAAAGTTTGAAAACATGGACCACAATACCGAAAGGTTTCCATTAATAGAGAGCAGTGTTAATGGTTTGTTATCTACTTTCAAGCAAATCTATGATAAAAAGAAAATAAAGCAAACCACATAGACATATTTTTGAAAAGAGTTACATATCTTCAAGAAGCACTTCAGGCAGGTTCTTTAGGAGGTATTCTAGAAAAAAACATTGTTATTATATGAGATGGTATTTTCCTCCTCAAAGTATTCCAAAATATTCAAGAGGATGGAAGATTTCCAAGCTTTTTTTTTTTTTTTTTACAAGGCCAGTATTAGCCTAATCCCAAAAGCAGATAAAGACACTACAAAGAAAGAAAAGTATAGGCCACTATTCCTGGTGAATATAGAGGCTAAAATCCTCAACAAAATCTTATCAAATCAGACCCAGCAATACATTAAAAATATCATATGCCATGACCAAGTGGGATGTATTCTGGAGGTGCAATGCCAGTACAATATTTGCAAATCAAAAAATGTGATACATCACATAAATAAAATGAAGAATGGAAATCACTAATCATATCAATAGATGCAGAAAAGGCATTCAACAAAATCTAGCACCCACTTATGATAAAATCTCTCACAAAAGTGGGAATAGAGGGATGATACCTCAGCATAATAAATGCCATCTATGTCCAACCAACAGCCAACATCATACACAATAAGCAAAAACCAGAAGTGTTTCCCTTAAGACAGGGATATCTGTTTTCACCACTCTTATTCAGTAAATGAATGGATAAAAAGCTGTGGTACAGTTACACAATAGAATACTATGCAGCTGTAAAAAAAAAAGGATCTCTTACTCTTTGAGACAGCATGGTGGTGGTGGTGGTAGCGGGGGGGACATGGGGAGAAACCTGGAGAGTATTATGGTAACTGAAATAAGCCAGTCAGAGAAAGAAAAGTATCACATGATCTCACTCATATGTGGAATCTAATGAACAAAATAGATCCAGAGACATAGAAACATGGAAAGGACTGAGGAATCTCAGAAGGAACTTGGGAGGTGTGGGGATTGGAAGAGACGAACCAAAGGATTGATATACATACATGCATAACCCATTAACACAGACAGTAGTACTGTGAAGGACTGTGGTGGGTTGAGTGAGAAATGGAAGGTGTCAATGGGGGAAAAAGGAGACATCTGTAATACTTGCAACAATAAAGATAATTAAATATAAATAAATAAATTGAAAAAATGGCCAAAGGACCTGAATAAACACTTTTGCAATGAGGATATACTGATGGCCAAGAGACATATGAAAAAATGCTCAATGTCACCAATCATCGGAGAGATGCAATTAAAAACACAATGAGGTATCATCTCACACGTGCCAAAATGGCTACCATTAATAAATCAATAAACAAGTGCTGTTAAGAATGTGGAGAAAATGGAACTTCCCCTAGTACACTGCTGGTGGGAATGCAGACTGTTGCAACCACTGTGGAAAGCAGTATGGAGTTTCTTTTGAAAGTTCTATATAGTAAAAGCCTAATATGCTAAGTGTCCAGTCGCCGCTCAACCAATCAAAGTGTAATATGCTAATGATATGCTAAGGCTGTTCAACCACTCGCTATGATGTGCACTGACCACCAGGGGGCAGACGCTCTGACCATAGGTTAGCTTTCTGCTGGGGTCTGGCTGATAGGGATGGAACAAGATGAGCTGGACACTCCCTGGAGCCCTCCCATGGTCCCTCCCAGCTGGACAACCTCCCGCATCCCTCCCTGGCCCAAACTGTGCAGGCCTGTGCCCTCTCACAATCTGGGATCCCTTTGGGGATGTCGGAGAGCCAGTTTCCACCCAATCCTGCTCAACGTAGGAGGTGCCCCCTGGTAGTCAGTGTGCTCCCACAGGGGGAGCACCACTCAGCCAGAAGCCGGGCTCACACTGGTGGATGCAGCAGTAGTGGCAGGAGCCTCTCCTGCCTCCGTGGCAGTGCTAAGGATGTCCAACTGATGGCTTAGGCCTGCTGTCTGAGGGGAGGGGACCTAAGCCATCAGTCAGACATCCCCCGAGGGCTCCCGGACTGCGAGAGGGCACAGGCTGGGCTGAGGGACCCTTCCCCCTCCAAGTGCACAAATTTCATGCACTGGGCCTCTAGTTAAAAATAAAACTGCCATTTGACCCAGAGATCTCACTTTTGGGAATATATCCTAAGACTTCAGAAACACCGTTAAGAAAGAATATACGCACTCCTGTGCTCATAGCAGTATTATTTATAATCACTAAGATCTGGAAACAGATCAAGTGCCCATCAGTAGGGGAGTGGATAAAAAAGCTGTGGGCCCTAACCGGTTTGGCTCAGTGGATAGAGCATCGGCCTGCGGACTGAAAGGTCCCAGGTTCGATTCCAGTCAAGGGCATGTACCTTGGTTGCGGGCACATCCCCAGTAGGAGGTGTGCAGAAGGCAGCTGATTGATGTTTCTCTCTCATTGATGTTTCTAACTCTCTATCCCTCTCTCTTCCTCTTTGTAAAAAATCAATAAAAATATATTAAAAAGAAAAGCTGTGGTACACTTACACAATGGCGTGCTATGTGACGTAAAAAAGAATGATCTCTTAGTCTTTGCAACAGACCTGAATATTATGGTAAGTGAAATAAACCAGTTACAGAAAGACAAATATCACACGATCTCACTTTTATGTGGAATCTAATGAACAAAACAAACAGATAAACAAAATAGGCTTAGAGGCATGGATTCATGGAACAAACTGACAGATCTTAAAGGTAGGTGGGTGGGCTAGATGTGAAAAGATAAACCATACAACATATATACATTATATGCATAGCCCATGGACATAGAGAACAGTGTGGGCTGGGGCAGGGACTGGCATAGGAAGGGGGACAAAAGGGGTGAAAATGGGCAACATCTGTAATACTGTCAGCAATTAAAAAAAGTATAAAAAAATAAATGAGCCTGGCTGGTGTGGCTCAGTGGTTGATCATTGACCCATGAACCAAAAGGTCACTGGTTCGATTCCTAGTCAGGGCACCTGCCCAGGTTGTGGGCTCGGTCCCCAGTGGGGGGCATGCAGAAGGCAGCCATACGATAATGTTTCCCTCTCATCCATGTTTCTATTTCTCTCCCCCTCTTCCTTCCTCTCTCTAAAAATCAATTAAAAATGAACAAATGAAATCTTACTATTTGCAACAACTTGGATGGACCTAGATGGTATTATGCTAAGTGAAATAAGTCAGCCAGAGAAATACCATGAGATTTTACTTATATGTGGAATCTAAAATACAAAACAAACAAAGAAACAACAAAAAAACAGACTCATAGACACAGAGAACAAACTGATGGTTGCCAGATGGGATAAGAGGTTGTGGGACTGAGTAGAAATGGTGAAGGGATTAAGAAGTATGAAATGGGCTGAAACCAGTTTGGCTCAGTGGATAGAGCGTCAGCCTGCGGACTGAAAGGTCCCAGGTTCGATTCCGTTCAAGGGCATGTACCTGGGTTGCGGGCACATCCCCAGTAGGGGACGTGCAGGAGGCAGCTGATCGATGTTCCTCTCTCATCGATGTTTCTAACTCTCTATCTCTCTCCCTTCCTCTCTATAAAAAATCAATAAAATATATTTAAAAAAAAAAGAAGTATGAAATGGACCCTAGCCAGTTTGGCTCAGTGGATAGAGTGTCGACCTGTGGACTAAAGAGTCCCAGGTTCGATTCTGGACAAGGGCACATGCCCAGGTTGCAGGCTCGATCCCCCGGGGGAGCACGCATGAGGTAGCCAATCAATTTTTGTTGTCTCTCCCTTCCTTTCTGAAATTAATAAAAATATATAAAGAAAAGAAGTATGAACTGGCAGTTACAGAATAATTAATGGGATATTATGTAAAGCATAGGGAATATAGTCAACGACATTGTATTAACTATGTATGGTGCCAGCTGAGTATTAGACTTACAGGGGGATCTCTTCAAAATTATATAAATGTGTATCTACTATGCTGTACACGTGAAACAAATATACTATTAAATGTCAACTGTAATTGAAAAGAAACCCTCAAAAATTTTCAAAAAGTTAAAAAGTTTATACAGTAATAAACTTACAGTAAGCTAAGCCTAGTTTATTATTTTTATTGAAAATATTTTTAAATTTAGTGTAGCTCAAGTGTGCAGTGTTTATAAAGTCTACAGTATACAGTAACATCCTGCACCTTCACTTTCACTTGCTGCTCACTCACTGACCCACCCAGAGCAGCATCCAATCCTACAAGGTCTATTGACGGTAAGTTCCATATAGAGGTGCACTGTTTTTAAAAATCGTTTACACTGTTGTTTTTTTTATTGTACCTTTTCTATGTTTAGATACACAGATACTTACCATTGTGTTACAATTGCTTATAGTATTTAGTACAGACAGGTTTGTAGCCCAGGAGCATGAGGCTATTCCATATAACCCAGGTGTATGGTAGGTTAGGCCAGTGGTCAGCAAACTCATTAGTCAACAGAGCCAAATATCAACAGTACAACGATTGAAATTTCTTTTGAGAGCCGAAAACTGATTTCTGCGCATGGGCCACAATGTTTCAATCGCACTGTACATGCGCGCCCACACGTGGTATTTTGTGGAAGAGCCACACTCAAGGGGCCAAAGAGCCGCATGTGGCTCGCGAGCTGCAGTTTGCCGACCACTTTGTTAGACCATCTAGGTTTGCTTAATTGCACTCTGTAATGTTTGCACAATGACAAAGCTGACTAACAATGCATTTCTCAGTATGTATCCCCATCTTTAAGCAACGCACAACTGTATTTCCAATTTATAGATGGGCACACTGAGTGAATTGACTTGGTAAGATTCAAAGCTAGTAATGGTGGAGAAATGATTTAAATTCAGGTCTGGTCTGTCTTGTATGCTTCTGGTTAATATTAAACCCCAAAGAAGTAAGACTGACAAACTGACAAAAGAGTTTTGTGGGTTTTTTTTTCAATAAAAATATGGTATACATTATGGATGGGCAGAGAAAGAGATAGATATATAGGGGAAGAGAGAGAGAGAGAGAGAGAGAGAGAGAGAGAGAGAGAGAGAGAGAGAGAGGGAGAGAGAAACTCTTACTTTTTATCTTCTCTATATAAGTTGTGCTTTTTTCTTTGGCCATGATGGACCCTGGAAGGTCCATGACAGGGGTGTTACAATGACAAAAATATAAAAATAATCACTGGTTCTGAGCTCTCAGCTATTGAGATAATGTAGCACATGGCTCCTACACCCTCCCTTCCCCCTGCTTGGCTCTCTGACTCTCTGAGGCCCCACATTCTCTGGTGTTCATTAACATTCTCCCATGGCCACCATAAGCACTGCTCTACCAGTTCCACAGCTCCTGGCAGTGAAGATGGGCACAGAACAAGAGATGAACGGAGCAAATAATAATACAGTGGGGATACTGGCAGATGAAGGACAGGAATTCTAGTGGGAAATGTTGGAACTTTTGCTGTGATGTGTTTGAGATCACATCCACTCCTTTATACCCTATTTAAAAAAAAAAAAAAAAACTATAAATAAAACCTAGCTTGTTTTTAGTGGATTATTTAGGACAAAAACAGAAAATTCAAATGTTTTTAGGAGTGAGGCAGATTATATAAATGAGAGTAGCAAGTAGAACCAATGAGGAATGGTAGAGACTGTGGCAAAACGAAGAAGAGTCCAGGGCAAAATTTACACATGCACATCTAACACTGTGCATTAGCAATTGTCCCACAGGCCACTTTTGTTACTTTAGCTTTAAGAAAACTCAAAGAAGTGCTGAGCATGACTGCCAGGTAGATGGGAGATGATCACAAAGATAATGAGCAGAGCAGATCCTGGGCAAAGAGGCAAGTAAAACCAGAATGTCACATGCATGAGCTCTGAGGAAAGGAAGGTGAGACCTTAAGAAACACACTGGTCCTTTAACTGCTTTGTTTGAGACACAGAGAGAAACTTTATTTTTGAAAGAGAGGGATGGAGAAAATCACCCTTGGGCTACCCAAATCATCCGTAAAATCTATCAAGTTCGCCCCATTGCCGCGGAGCGGGGAGGGGGGGGGCGGGTAGGGGTGGATTTCCTGTGGGGCCAGCAAGGGTCTGAGTATGGCTTATCATGTAGCATCCTCAGGGGCTCTGAACTCTGCAGAACTGCAATGGGAGGGTTTTAGGTCTTCCCCACTTGTGGGATTGGCTAAGGTCCAAGCCAATAATAGCTACATCTCCAAGGTGAATAGCCAACATCTGGGTTACATTTATAATCCCAATGTTCCAGGAAGATGGAAGCATAAGTTATGTGGGTGCTGAGTGAGAGACCCTCGGAAGGGCACCTGTGTGATGCACTTAAAAGGATTCTCCCTTTCTGGCAACCAGCCTGTCAGCATGGGAAGCTCAGGGCCACGCACTCTGTCCCACCTCAGGAATGCTTCCTTCCCTGGGGCATTCGGGTGGCTAAGAATCGACCTGCACCCCCCAGTACTTTCTCTATGTGTACCCTGGCTGGTGGGATGCAGGTAGATCCTTAGCCACCCAAATGCAAAGTCAGTATGCCTGGGAAATGAGAGGGGGAGCAAGAACTCTAAATGGGCCTAGAGTTGTCCTCAGGAAGTCAAATCAGCTCCGTGTAGGAATCAGTGGTCAGGGGTCTGCAGGGGAATACAGAGGAGGGAGATGGATGACCCTGGGACTTGAGACCTTGATTCTTACTCTATCTCTCTTGTACACCTGCAGGAGCCAGGTTCCCCCTCTCCTTGTACTCACATTCACGAGGTAGCTCTACAAGTCAGGGCTTCCTTGCTGTGAGTGAGTTATGCCTTCTTCAGCTGACCTCAGGTGCCAGGTCAGTTGGGGGGAGCATGAATGAATTTAAGAAACCTTGTTTTTGTTTTGGATTACAGTTCTCAAATGCAGCCAATATGGTATTTCAATTCTCACCATTTTTCAAAGTGGTGAGAATCCTTAGAGAAGTAGTGTCTTAACTGCACCTATGAACTTCCGAAAGACATACATACATACATACATACAAAGATGTTAAAAGTCTAGTTTCAGCATTAAAAATGTGTAATGTGCTGTAATTCAGAAACATTTGAAATGTTGGTTGGGCTGGTTACGTTGTCTGCAAGGAGTCTATTTGCATGCCAGACAGTGGAGGCTCCTGGGAAATAACTCACCAGAAGTGCAGAAAGCATGCAGCAGATAGGCTTGGCCTAACAGTAACAGCTTCACTGTACGGCTGTGGGTCAATGTTTATATTTACATCAAAAGAGCCTTCACTGTCTTAGGTTTGGGAACAAAGAAGAGATACTAATCCTTAAGGAGGAAAAAGGTTGCTAAGCAAATCTGAGCTATTTTCAAAAAGAAAGTTGGTAAGATATTCATACATAAGGACCAACTTTTAAAGAGCCAGTGATCAAAAGACATGTTGAAGTTGTAACACCTGGAACTTCAGCACATGATCTGATTTGGAAGCAGGGTTGTTGCGGATGTACTTACGATGAGGTCACACTGGAGTAGAGTGGGCTTCTAAGCCAATATGACTGGTTTAGGAAGAGGAGAGACTAACAAATGCCATATGACTACAGAAGCATAGTTGGAGTGAAGTAGCTGCAAGGCAAGAAATATTAAGGACTGATAGACACCACCAGAATTTGGGAAGAGGCAAGGAAGGATCTTCCCCTAGAGGTTATAGGGGGACCATGGCCCTCTGTTGACCTTGATTTTGGTCTCCTGGCCTCCAGAACTTGAGACAATAGATTTTTGTTGTTTTAAGCCACTCATTTTGTGTCAACTCTAGGAAACTAATATAAGTATCTTCATGTCTCCTACTTCATCCAATTTGTTGCCACCCCCCCCCCCCAAATCTATCTTACAAGCTTAATTATTTTGAGGATTCACTATATTAAAATTTCCTAGAAGATTTTCATTTGAAAAGAGAACTGATGGGAGATGGCAATAAGTGAGTCTATAATGGTGGAATTTTGCATGTGGAGGAAGGGCAATATCAGAGCCCTGTATGTCTGTAAGTGCACTTTAAAATTACAAGAAAGGTTCCAATACTGAATTTCAGGGTTCCTTTTGGATTTTTAGAGATATCTCAGGAGCCATTGCAGAAAAGCGGGTGGGTGACAAGAGAAAGGCTGAGGGGCTGGGCTCTGAGACCTCACTCCAGCTGCAACCAGAATAGCTCTCTTTTATGTTTTGGGATTCCATATAAGATTACATTGGGAAAAAAGAGTCCTTGTGTTAAAAGAGATTGGCACTATTTAACTTACACTAGGACTACCCATGATTTTTCCCTTTGCAATTTCTGCAAAATGTGCCCACTTACATATATGTTTAACACTAAAGCCGAGAGCTGCTAAGAATCTAAGGAGAGGAAACAGGGTCACACAGGAGACACCAGCATTATTCCCCTCTTTTGTTTGTAACTATTCGGATGACTGTAAGGGGACAGATCGATTGTTTTTCTTTATTGTTCTCTTTCTAAAACTGAGAATCAAGATCTTCATGATCCAAAATCTGCTAAAGACTTTTAAAAGTAAAAGTCAAGTTGTTTTAAAAGTAGTTTATTCAAGTTGTTGATTTATTGGCTGTCTTTCTTTTTATTTTCTTTTTGCCATTGGGTAAACAGAGGATGCTATCAGAATGTATTTGCATTCATATGATTGAGGCAGAAGCAGGACTTGAATACAAACAAATTTGTGGCTGATGTTGGAGGAGTATATGTGTGGGAAAGAGTGTCTTTTAATTTTCTGCAATTGTAAAAGTATAAATACAATTTTTACACAGTTGTGTCCCTTTACACTTTCTCATGCATTATCTCATTGGAACTCATATAAATCTTGGGAGGTATGCAGCCTGGTTTTCCTTTCACCATCCCACAGATGGGCTCAAAGAATATCTTTCAGGGCTTGAGGCCAGTTAGTGAGGGGAAGCAGGGACCACACCACCCATGTACCCTTGCTCTGTACAGTGAGTAAGTGGTGGGTTTGTTTTCTTTTCCTCTCTTCCTTCCTGTCTCTCTTTTCCTTCCTTCCTTCTTCTTTTCTATCTTTTTTCTTCCTTTCAAGAGGGGTGAGGTCCAGTGAGGAATCTTAAAATAAATATCTAAAAAGGACCTTCAGGCCTACTTTATCTCCACCACTTCTACCATAAAAGCATAAGTCAGAGTCTGCTGTTGTCCTGTCTTTGAAATAAGCAACAAGTCCCAGGAAACAAATGGTGAATACCACCATCAATTCTGTTAAAAAATTCTCCAGTTAAGCATTTGAATCTCAAAATGCTCTCCAAATCATAATAGCTAATCTTTCATCTACCCACTCTCTTCCTTTAGCCTAGAGCCTCAGCCAGTCAACACAAGTGCACGCTGAGCTCCCAAGCACTGCAGAGGGGTAGAAGGGCAGGTGGGCAGAAACTCAGTTTATCCCAGGAGAATAGATTTTGGAATGCCACAGTCGTTTCCTTTTCTTTCTTTTTTCTTCCTTTGTCTCCTCCTCCCCTCAGCCCCCATGGAAACTCCCTTTTCAAGTCCTGGGTCCAGGTTGGATACATTGAAAGGGAACAGATGAATGTGGGCTGGCTGGTTGAGGAAGGAGGAAAATAGTTTTTACTAGCATGGGCCGCTGAAAAGAAATCAGGGACAGAGAAACTTTGTAGCTCACGGAAAAGCACCACGTTGGGAGTCCAGGTTCCAAAACGGGGGGGGGGGGGGGGGAGGGGGGTCCTTTGTTTTTGTGTCCTTTATAAAGTGGCCCATGGGGACAGCAAGCTGTGCAGTGGGAGTTCCCACTTCCCAGATTTTGGCCCCAAGGGTAGATGAGTTAGGCGGAAAGGAATACCAAGAGCTTCCAAAAGCATCCTCTGGTGATGAGAGAGAGAGGTTCATGGTTGGCCTTGGAAAATGTAGAGGGGGAGCTTTTGGGGGTGTTCTCAGAGAGGCTGTAAAAGAATAAAGGGGGCACAAACTGTGGGCGAGAAAAAAGGGGAGCGGAGAGGCGGGGTGTAAGCAAAGGGAGCAGGCAGGACGCAGCCCCCGCGCGGAGCGCTGAGGTGGAAGCTGGCGAGGGCGTCCCGGCGGTGCCGCTAGCAAAGGCGGGGAGGGCGGCCGTGACATCATGCCCGGGCCCCCTTCCCCTCGCCGGGTGGGTGGGGCCTCGGCGCGCCGAGCGGGCGCGGGGTCAAGGAGGGGGAAGAGGAGGAGCAGGCATGAATGTGTCTGTGTGAGGACCGCAGAGAGGCGGCGGAGGCGGAGGGGGGAGGGAGCGCGCGCGTGGCTGGGGCGCCCAGGCTCCCCCCAGCCCCCAACCCAGGCCGCGCTGCCTCCTCGCCAGCACCGCCCGCATCGCAGTAGGAACCCACTCCGGGCGCGGGGACGAGGCTCGGCCTGGAAGGAGCGAGAAAGAAAAAGTAAGGCCAGCTGCACTCCTAAGTTTTCCCAACTTCGCCCCCTGCGGCGGCAGGCATCCAGCTGCTCTGCGCGTCCCCACCGCGCTGGAGAGTGGCAGAGAGGCAGAAAGAAAGGGACGAGGCGGGGGCCTGGGCGGAGGAAAAGGGAGCGCGAGGGTGAGGGGAGAGTCCCGCAACATCTGTTAAAACTTGGGGGAGGAGGAGCACGGGCTGGAGGAGGAGGAGGAAGAGGAGAGGAGGGAAGGAGAGAACTCGAGGGAGGGGCGCGCAGAGCCGAGGGACAACTTTTCCACCGCGTGAGTAGCGCGGGCTGCGCTGGGCCGGGGCGGGGGGCTCCTTCTCCCGCGCGGGTCTCCTGGACGGGGATGGGACCTTCTTCGAGAAAGTCGATTGGATGCCAGGAGAGGCACACGGTGGGGGCTTTCTTTCTTTCTCCTTTCCCTCCTTCCCGTGGGTTAACCAAATCAGAACTGTCACTCAGGGCCTGTGAGTCAGAAGGGATCGGATTACACGATCCTTGAAACCGATGCCGGAGCTGCAGGAGCGGGAGGGAACGGGCTGGGGCTGCTCCTCCGGCGCGCTCCACACTCGCGGTCGCGCACACTCGCCGCCCTGACTCGCCCTCCCCGCGGCCGCCCGCGCCGCACTGCCGGCGGCCCGCACCCTCCGGGCCCAGCCCCGCCGCTCGCTGTAGCCCAAGCGGCTGGCACCTCGCGCCTCGCGCCTCGCGGAGCCTGGAGCCGCCCGCCTGCGTCCGGGACGCGGGTCTATGGGAAGTTAGGGGACTTGACAGCCTCCGCCGCCGCAGGTACGTCCCGCCCGAAGTTCTTTGTTTCGCGGGCCCCGCACGGGGTAGCCAGCTCCTGCGGCCGCGCCGGCGCTTCCAGGTCCAGAGGGTCTCCAATAGGGGGAACGGGAGGAAGTGAAAATGGCTGTCAAAGGCGCCCAGCTTTACAGAGCAATGGGTAAGGCGTCAGAGCAAGGCTTTCATTCGCTTCCTCCTCCTTGAAGCTCCCTTTCCAAGTGTCTGACCCCTTGGCCATCCGGAGACGGACTGGAGAATTGCACATCCCATAGGGGGACGAAGTTTACAGCAGTTGCATTGGCGCACCTCACTCCCACTCACCATCCCAAGGGTGAAAAGGAACTACATTAGACCCCGAAGCTTGAGCGCCCGTTTCACCCCCCTCGGGTGCCTGGCGCGGCGGGCGGCGGGCGGCCGGTGGGGCGCATGGGGCTTGCGGCTGCGGGGGTTCCTCCTGCCTGCGCCTCCTTTCCGAGGGCGGGGGAGCGGTGTGCTCCCTGGGAGAGGCGCGCCTCCGTTGTAATAGAGGAAAAGTGAAAGTTGTACCATCTGTATATGATTTGGGGTTCTTTCATTTCTTTTCTTTTTCAGGGACAGCACACACACACAAAATAAAAAGAAAGGAAAGAGAAATAAAATTGTTAGAAGCTGCAGGGAGTCAGTGCGGGGGTGTACATAACCGTGTCCCCTGCAATAATCACTTAAGCGGCCGCATTTTCACAGAGTTGTGTGTATGAACCACTCTGCAGGGGACAGTTACTTTCTTGAGTTAGGAGGGGAAATGGGCCGGGAGGAGGGTAGAGGGAGTAAATATTTACCCCAAACTTGGAGACTTTGTGAAGCGACTTTTAAGCAGATTGCCAGTTGCCAAAGCACCACTGCACACCCGGGCCTTTCCCCCTTCCCTGAACTTTGTGCTCCTGTGCCTGATTGCACCTGCTTCAGGAGATGCCCTGGAGAAGTTGGACTCCCTTGCTGACCTCTTGTAGAAAGAGGCTGAAGGAGGAGGCATCCATCCTCATTGCAGCTCTCCTGCCTCCAACTTCTCATCTCCCTGGTGTGCAGTGGCCCAATAGATTCTGGCCTTGGGTACAGTGCTCATGGCCCTCTGCCAGTTTATATGTACATGTATTTATGTAAAACATTTTCTCCCAGCTCTTTGCCAGCTGTTCCACATTTTCCAGCTGCCATTTCAGTTTTGAAATGATGGACTGTCCACATCTCCGAGTAAAAGAGCCCTTTAGTCAGAGGTTTGGGGACAAAGTATAATTTTTCCTTCCACCTTCTAAGTTCTTCTAGCTGGGCTAATGATCAAATTAACATGAGACAAATTAACAGGGGAAAAAATGTCCAAATTTATTACATCTGTATATTCAAGGGTGCCATAAGAGATGAGACCCAAGGAGGCATTAGGCAGTTGAGGTTTATATGCCATTCTGGACAAAGGAGAGGGAGGCAGGAGACTGGGATTTCAAAAGCAAAGCAGGCAATTTACAGGTAGATGAGAAAGAGCAAACATGTGGTAAACAAATTCTTGCTGGGCCACCCAGACACAATTGGACATAGAGGAATATCCAGAAAACAATCTTTGCTGTATTTTTCCCTGTTGACCACATTTACTTTATATGATGATGCTACGGTGATGCTCCCATCTGTAAGCAGGTTTTTCCATCTGAATTCCTTTAGGCAGGCAAGTGGGAGGGTCAAAGGTTTTTTTTCTGAGCCCTTCATTTCTTTACTAGAGGCCCAATGCACGAAATTCATGCAAGAGTAGGCCTTCCTTACCCCAGCCACCAGCACTGGCTTCCCTCTGGCCCCAAGATCCGGGCTTCCCGCACAGCCCCGGCTTCGCCTGGAAGGTCATTCGGAAGGATGTCCAGTCTAATTAGCATATCACACTTTTATTATTATAGATAACCAACTTAAAAATCAATATCCCAAAAGGCATATTTTGTAGTGGCAAAACTTTGGTCCCTCGCAGAGGGATGGAAGGCTGGCCACTGTGAAAAGGCAGTGCCATAAGCTGGACTGGTATTAGTTATAAAAAACACCTTCTGCTTTCCTTTTCTCCTCCCCAATTCTTCTTTCCAGAGCACTTTGCTGGAAAGTCACAATAATTAGGCTTTCCCCCCCACCATGTGATTTTGTACAGAATTTGGATGGGGCGATTTTTTTAGATCCCTGAAATATGTGTCTCTTGGAAATAAATTAACTTTTAAAAAGAGTTGTAGCTTGAGTGGGTTGGGCATGGCTGGTGGGGAGGGGGCGGAGAGCTCTGCCTTGGCCACCTGAAATGATTTCATTTTAGTCTAAGGCAGGAACTATTCATCCTTCCCATGTTATGCTTATTGTGTTGTTTGATGTCTTAGCATATTATAGACTGAAATTGTCAAGAATTGGCCTAAAGTATTAATTTTGAGTATTTATGTAATTGCTCTGTAATTTGAATAGGTGCCTTATTGATTGATTCCTGTAATTATTTCATTTAGGTTTTAAATTAAAAATTAATAATAGTCTGACAGTTTCTTAATTACATGTGTCAAGATTATTTTGAAAGAGGAAAATGCTATGTTTTAAAGTAGTGAAATAACCTAAAAATCTCTTCATTTTTTTTCCTAAGGCATAACAGTATTTCAGTTGTGGGGATACAAGGCAGTAGTGATCGGTATTCATGTAAACTGTGTGAAGTATCGAAATAATTTGTTTATGTTAGGAAATATTGGTCTTAACAAACTGGTATGCAAACACTGTGGCCTCTTGGACTATAGTCATACCTAAAACAAACACAAAATAATATGTAAATTAGTTGTAACAGCATACTTATAAAGAGAAGAGAATTTATATTATACTAAAAGCTATTTAATTAAAAACTCCCTGCCTAAGGGAGTATCCTTTCAGGGTGTATAATTCTTAAAGTCAGCCTAGGGAAGCTTTGGTTTAAGATGCCTTAATGAGTCGAATGAATGTGAGAGGTGTCTTGTGAAACACTTTAAAAGGTATAGGTTATATTATTATTAATAGTAGGTCCAGCTCAGATACCTACCAATTCCCAGTACCTTTAATGAGTTTGTATTCCTTGATTAAACCCTGTATAAACACATTTTATTGTATGTCTGGTTTGCAAAGAACTACACACAGAAATGAGAAAATGAGTACTGATGAAAAATGACTTCGTTGAGTTATTTCATTACTTATTTAATGAAAGAGTCATTAATTTATCAGTTTGATCCCCAAGCCTAAAAGTTTAACTTTCCTTTGTTTCGAGGCCAGTTTTCTTAATTATATGCATGTTGTAAGGGTTTCAGACTGCTGTGTTTTCTTAACCAGCTAGAGGTCCTTCCTTCTGTGTAAGGCATCCTACCCTCTAAGATTCGCCTGCCCTCATTTTTTGAAGTTAGGGTTTGGGAGTTTATGAAAGGAAACAATTTAATGATCATTGTTCTATGCACTCACTTATATGGACAGAAATGTATTAGGAAAAACCAGTCTTGAAGGAGAAGTGAATCAATGAGTCATGAAATCCTCAAGAAAACCTTAGTAATGGAATGTTAATGCTTTTAGACTATAGTAGATTATCTTAAAAGTCAGACTTTTCTTCTTTATGCAATTGTTGTAAATCCCCAGCTAAAGAATTCTTTGAAGGAGGTTTTAGTTTTGCTGGCATTCATATTCTATAGTCAATCTGATTTGTTTTGGAAGAGTCAAGAAATTTTCTGCCAACTTATATATGAGAGGCAATTAAAATGCTGAAGTGATAGAGAGGAAATGTGTATGTATTTAATTTGTTAAGCAAAAGATTCCCTTCAGGTTGTCTTTTAATTAAAGTCGAGTAGAAGTTGCTGCCCTTCACTTCATGTTGTCATTTTTCTAGATGAAAATTGATTTGTTCTAGTTTCAAAGTAAAGAGATGGAGACAGAATAAACAACAACAGGGCAGGGGCACTGCTGCAAACTTTTCAAGTACTTTCAGTGTATTTTTCATCTTTACTTTTATTTGATGGGCCTGTGAAATAGAGCTGTAGACCGGTGAAGACTTTAAATGAAATTTCACACTTTGATGATTTTTTTTAAACTTTGATATATTGACAGCAAAAGGAGCTGCAAGCTTTTATATAACTTGAGCAGTAACGCCAAGCAGCAGTCAAACGTCTCTATGCATTTGTGTTTAACTGCAGAAGAAAAACATGTCCATGGGCAGTCGAGGTTCTTATCAACCCCCTAATCCCAGATCCCAGCAAACCTTAAGGGCATGCCTCAGATCTTGCTGAAATCACTGTAGACTCTCACAGTTTGCAGATTAAATATGCTATGTGTTCCTGGCTCCAACAACAGTTTTATGAGCTCACTAAGCTTCCTGTTTTAAGATCCGTTTCTTAAGTTTTTAGGAGCTGCTAAAGGCAATGCTGTCTGGAGTAAGTGGTATTTGTTCATTTTGAGACACTTGAGATATTTCATTCTTTCTTTAAAAATTGCTGGAATTATTATTTTTTAATTGAAGGGCTTGTTATGCGCGGATGAGAGAGGGGAGCTGTTTGAAAGAAATTAGATGTTAAATATGTTAGTAAGTGAATTTCATTGCAAATGTTACATGGTGCTGTAATTGTCTTAAGGCGCTTTTCCTTTTCCTGGCCCTTAAAATTAGACTTTTTCCACTTATAAATGCACCATATTTTAGTGCCACATTTTTAAGCTACTCATAATCACTTTTAATTATTATTTTTTACATGTGAAATTATTTTTGTTCTGTGTGTGTATATTTCAACCAGACAAAATATCCCAGAAAATCTATGGCTCTCTAAAGAAAGTGAATGAACAAGCCATTACATAGTTAATAAGATGGCATTGGAACATTTCAGCACCTCCTGAAAGGTAATATTGTATTGAGCTCCACATCTTCATCTGCAGTACCTATAGTTGTGTCCTCATATATGGTGCTTTTGCATTTTGCATAAGAGTCATAATTAAAAAAAGAAAATACTTACATCATCGTCCAACAACATGTCATGTAATTCCTAAGAGCACTGGAGCCAATTTTGTGCTTAAAGGTTATTCAATGAATGAAATTGTGAAAGCCCATTTGTCAAAGTACTGCATGGGTTCTGTTAGTTTTCAGTCCCCAAATTCATTGTCTGCCCCAGCCCAGCCATTAGTCATCAGTGTATTAGTGCTGCCTTCAGGCCATGCTGCCCAGCACTTCTTCACACCATTATAGCTTTGAAAGTGTACTCTGTTGACTTGTAGAATTACTGCTCTGATTTCCGCTTGGCTGGGTTTGAGGTAAGTCCCCTCCCTACCTTCTAGCTGACTGTAATCCTTGCTTTCTTTTAAAGCTCCTTTCCAGAGATTTAGGGGAAAACTTTCTTAAGGGCCCGGTTGGCATCACACTGTGGTTTTGTCATGGAATGGACTGTACATATAAATTGTACCTGCAGTAAATTGGATTGATTGCTGGCCTGAAACAGCT
This sequence comes from Corynorhinus townsendii, assembly GCA_026230045.1. NCBI lineage: Eukaryota > Metazoa > Chordata > Mammalia > Chiroptera > Vespertilionidae > Corynorhinus > Corynorhinus townsendii. The sequence continues at coordinate 139,256,360 of JAPDVU010000004.1, forward strand.
AGTGGTTCTTTTCTTTTTTGGAGGAAGGGAGTGACTGTGTGTGTGTGTGTGTGTGTGTGTGTGTGTGTGAGAGAGAGAGAGAGAGAGAGAGAGAGAGAGAGAGAGGGAGGAAATGTTTTAAACATAGGCATTTGACTGTATATTTGAGTAATCTTTATGCCACAAAATTATATTAAATAATGGGAAATAAGTGTAATTTTATTTAAATCTGTTTATTGGAATACCTTCAGAATGTAGTGTGACATCTTATTTGCTTATTTTCATGTGGGAATTTTTAGCATTAGCTACTTAGACTTTTCTTGAAGATTACATAAAATGCCTAACAATATTCCAGAGTGTTTTGCATGATAAACTGTTAATTTTTACAAAAATAGATGGAAAACTCACAATTTAGATGAACGATGACTTTGAAATTGTGGTAGTGAAGGAATGAGGCGGTTAACCCTATTATTGATTTCATTTTGTGATTTTTTTAAAAAAAAGAATAATTTAGTTTTAAGAGAGTTATTTGTAAAAAACAGAAGAAAAAAAAAGAGAGCGTTATCTGTGTGTAAAGAAACCTCAGCCAGCTGCTTAAGAATGAAGCCTTAATGAACTAACATATATGGAAAACTGAATGGAGTGGCCAGAAGTGTGGACCAGGCCACGCCACTTCAGGACAACATCTGCTGCTCGAGCTCTGGCTGCTCAAATGAAATTGCATGCCAAAGTGTTTCATTGGGAGGGTGTGCAGTTTGGTATAGTTTACACTAGCATTTTGTGCAGGATTGGGGGAGGGGTGAAGAAAAAGATAACTGAAGAATTCTGTCTTTGAATAAGCAAAGTTTATAGGCTTAGTAGAACGGAAGTAATTTTTCACTGAATGAGCCTTAATTTAAAATTCTTAAGTTTTGAAAAATTTGCTTTTTAAATGGCAGCTGAGGTTCAGGAATCACAAGTTAAAAAATTGGGAGGATAAAGTATGCGAATAGTACTTAACAGAATAATACCTTAATACCTTTTGGATATCTTTAGTTGATTTTAACACCTAACAGGTAATGGTCTAATATTTGTAATGGCTTAAAAGTAAAATTATTAATCATAGAACATGCACTCTACCCCCTTAAGCTTGATTGTAAAGACACACATGATTCCAGGAACCAAAAGTTATGGGAGTTCTAGATGAATAATTTTTAAATTTAGTTTCTTTCCCTTCTGAAAATGTGTGAAAACTTTTAATTCTTGTAAAGTTCAGTGAAATGAGACCTTTGATCCTTCATGATGTTTTTGTGATTTGTGGTTTTAAACTGTGATTTCACTGTTTTCATGAGCTTAGCTAATTTTAGATTGATAACTGACAGAGATCTAATTTTCTGTCTGAGTTCAGGATTGTCTGTCTCTAGCAAACCCTAAGAAAGTGGGGATGCCAGCTTGCTCCACGGTTACTGCTGGTTCGTTAATGGCACCTGCTGTGTGCATGGTGCTTCCTGCTAAGCCTAACCAAAGTACACTGGGCTGGTGTTTTACAGTTTAGCAAAACTCAGAAATGGTAACAACTATTAAATACAGACCTCATACTCCCATCAAATGTTTCTCATAAAGTATTACTGGCAGTAGAGAAAGAGTAGCTGATAATCTTTTAAAATTACATATAGCAGAAAAGTAAAACTGGCATACAAAATATCACTTGTGATTTTAATTGTAATAACAATTTACTTCATGTCAAATAAGCTTTTCAGTGGTTGAAGTTCAATATATGGGTTTCTTAAGAGTTTTGATGTAGTTAATTTACTAAAACCAAATTTACTTAATCCTTAGCCAGGTAATTATTTCCCCTTCAAGTAATTCCATTTGGGTATTGATCGTGAAGACTGCTTTATCAGATATTAAAAGTTTCAGAAATGTAGGAAAGATTGAAAACAAAATACAGCAGATTTGGGAGACTCTAGGCTACCAAGGCTTTAGGCTTTACTGATTATGGGGGGAAAATCATATATAAAGGAAAGTAATTGTACTTAAAAATATTATAGTTAAACATTCATGACAATTTCATTAAGAACTTACGATGTTGAGCTTTTCTTGCAGAAAAGAGAGGCAGTGCAGATAGGGAAGGGAGAGGAAGCCTTAGAACCTTAGAAATCTTAGGAACTGTTGGTGTGTCACAGGGGTTATGCATATCTAATTGATTTTAAGTTAAGAAATTATTTTCTTTGAGCAGAAGGAAACATCAACCACACTAGACAGCTATAAAAGGTTAACTCTAATGCATGATTGTATTAAATCCACTGAAGTATTTTAAACTCCATAAAGTTTGTTCATTGAAACTCAAACTTTCAGAATTGATCAAAAGTTACAATCAGCATTAGGTTTGTGCTTCCTTATTTTTAGAAATTTCTCTCCCTAAATGATTTATTGTCTTTAAGAACTGAGCTTTAATGATATAGGAGGGTATAACTATCTAATAGAAATTTTACCTGAATAATTTCTTAAGAGCAGTATCTTGAAGTAGCAGCAAATCTGTAGTAATAAAGTATGAGTGAAATGTCATTCCTCAGTGATACAGGGAGCCTCCTCCCCTCAATCCTTTTACAGGCTGGTGCCTTCTGGATTTTTAAAGCATCAATACATTCAGCTTATAAACATATAGGCAGGTGTAAGTAAATGTAATTTCTTCCAAACAAAGGCCTTATTCCACTTGAGCAGTAGTTCCTTAAGTTGCACAGAATAATTTCTTACTTCATGCTTAATCACTGTGCTGTTAAAAGCTCTGCTCTGCCTACTGGAATGCCTTCTCTTTCTGATCCCTCATTGGCAACAGTTGTTTTAACCTATCAGAAACTGATCAGGTTACCATTAATCAGGCTTTTAACTTAGTTGTTTTAAGTCTTTAAAATACATTAAGGAAAAAAATCAAACAGATTTTGCCCAAATTCAAGCAACTTAAAAATAAACCAACTGGATTAGGGAAGTAAATGAAGTAGTCTGCTGTTCATAAAGCATGCATTAACATTTATCATCACTGTCTCATTTCACCTTAGATTAGAAAGTCATTTTAATATAGTTCAAACATTATTTTAAATGATGGTTTTAGTACTGGTGCTTTCTCTTAAAAATCTTAAGCAGGATAAAGGAATCCTGCTTCAACGTGGATCCCAGGTTTCACTGCAGAGCCCTGCCAGGGGAAAAGGCCGATTTCTGCAACTTTCCAGAACTTTGATTCTTTTCATCTCTATATTTACCACCAAAAGCCTCATGATTAAGGTTGGTCTTTGGAGAGGCACCGAGGTGTGTGTTTGCCTTACCTATTCACTACACTGGAATCTATTAGGACAGCTGAAGAAACAGTATTTGGGAGCCAGGTTAGTGGACGGTGAGTTACACGTTTAGTGAGCGAAGCTCACGCCCGTTGGTTTCCTGAAGACTTCAAGTGGTCCCAATGTTTTACTGTCGTGCAACACACCGGGGTGTAGCATTGCAAAGTATCTGGAAAGTTGCACCTCTGTATTCAGCTGGCAAAACAGCTGTGCGAATGGAAGCAGGGCTGTCTGGTATAACTGTCTGCTGGAAATGCTGCCGGGCCCTAATTAGAATATTCCCGTGGAGCAGATAACCAGGGTGATGGAAGTGATAAGGGGCGCTTCTTGGGCTGCAGAGGCCCTGCGGGGTTCCGATTGTTCTGCTCGGGTTTGCACTTTCAGGAGGCCGCTGCTGGAATGCGGATGGGAACCCGGCTGGCAGCGCCCCGCAGCCCGGATACCCAGCAGTTTCAGAGGAGCCAGACGTGTGTGCGCTGCGCGTTGGGCGCGGGGCCTAAGCTGCCGCCCGTGGCTGCCCCGCGGCCAGGAAAGGAGCAGGGGCGCGGCGGCGCGGAGCATAGGACCGTGCGGCCAGGGCGCCGTGGCGGGGTAGTGCCAGGGTGTGAAGATCGGATTCTGGAACCGTATGAGGGACCACACGTGCCGGGAGCCCGGCGTGGACACACCGAGAGCCAACGCTCAGACAAAACCACCCAGCCCCGCAGCCTAAGAAAAGACGTGATTCCAGTGGACTTATATGCAAAAATAAAAGTTTCTGTGTGGGTGTATTTTTTTTTTTCTTTCTTTTCATTGCAGCCCTAGTGGCAACTCTAAAGAGAGGACCTCCTTAGGCTTTTTGTATGAACGGTCCCCACAAGAATTCACGAATTTGGTAAATGTTGCTGGTCAGTAACTCCAGAGGCTCTAGATGCCTTGTTGTGCAGGAGGGTGAAGCAAGTTCAGATTCACAATTTAGACAGAAAAGACCCACCTGCAGGCAGGTTGCTACTAGGAGAAGGCTCTGGAATTCATTGTGCCCAGGGTTTAGGCCTTCAGGAAATTACAAAAGGCTCAGGGACCATTGAGTGGGGGAAAGCCATGACTGCTTTCAGGAAAAAAATCTTTACCCCTCCATTTACCTATGAGGCTCCAGGCTTTAGCAGGCATACAATATTAGCACAGTTTTCCTTGGTTGCAGGCTTTTTTTTTTTTTTAATACTGGAACTGCTGGGTTTCAACCATTAGCTACAGCTTTCTTTTTTTCTTCATCAGCATAAAATATCAAGGGGCATGCCAGCAAATCTTGCACGTAATGTTTCAGCGGTGGAAGGGATTGAAGGAGAACAGTGTGGAGTTGTAAGAAAAGGAACCGTGGCTGGGAAAAGGCCTCATTTCATTCACATCTAAAAAATTGTTGCGTTTTCCTCAGAAAAATGTTTGAAGTGAAGCAGAACCGAAATGTTTTCCTTGATCATTATGTTCTAAATAAATTGTACTTTACTGTTTAGGAAATTCCAGGTTTTAAAAGTAGTACTTTGGGCTATTTCCCCAATTATGTATGCTTTAGGATTCCATCAGGAATTTTTACAGGCCACTTCTATACCTCAGGCTTTTGTGTATCAGCTCAGGACTTAGTTTCTCAACTTGGCTAATAATTCTATGAAAAAACACACACACATTACAGCTAGAAGCAGATTCTCTTTTCTGCTCACTAGTCTTGGTGTGGAGTGTTGATGAGGTGTCAGAGTCTAGAATGTTAAAACTTTCTCCTTTGTAACTGACAGGGACAAAGTTGTGATTTTATCAGTAAAATAAACTGATATAATTTATAGGGATATGCAGGAAGCAGATGTCTGCCTTGGCAAGTTGCCATTTTTATAGCCCTTGTTTCAAACACAAGCCACACTTTTAAATAATTAGTTACTTACTAATGAGATCCAAAAATAAGTCGTCAAAATAGAAGAAGAAGGTCAACTCTTGAGTGACTAAAGGGCCTATTTAAAAAAAATCTATTTCAAACGAGGGGTGGAAGGTAGGAATTAGTATTCTCTGGGACCATTAATTAGTGTGATTTCAGTCAGTGCCTGGGGCTTTACCTCTTCTCACAGGAGTCCCTCTGTGCAGTGATGAGTATTTGGAGGGTTTATTACTTTGTTGAAATGAAGTCCTTTGCTTGGGGTAAAAACCAACAACTCCAAAAACTAAGTTTGTCAAGGAACTAAAGTGACTTGTCTCCTCACTGCTGTTAATTAGCTCTGTCTACTAAGGAATAGGCTGATTTCTTACCAGGAATCCCATCTCTTCATGGGTTTTTCTGGTCCATTGGCTTGTTTCTGTTTGCAGTTTGAATTTAGGAAACTCCATTCATATTCAACCAATAAAACTGTGTTTTGAGGGGGAAAATTATAATAAATGCCTGTTTATCCAAAATGATTGAGAATGGAGTGTTTTGACTAATTAAATATTCCTGTTAAAATTTTTTAGCTTTTGTGCAATTGCCAGTTTTCAAAGAAACACTGGATTAAAGACATATAGTTAAACCAATCGCATTTAAGATTCAAGACATCAGCTCAGGCCTTAGTAACCATCTGCGTCATGGGGTCCTCACTAGATCCTGTATTCACTCAGTACACTTTCTTATGGGTCTGGGGGGCTGGAAAGATAGCCAAGGCTTGTCCTCATGGAGCTTACTGTCTGGAAGCGGGATGGACTTTCAGCAAAAATTCCAGATGCAGAGTTCCTTGTGATGGGGGTTGGGCTAGACTCAAGTAGGCTGTTGGAATTGAGTTGGGGTGCAGTTCATTGACTAGCTTATGCAGTCCGCTAAGACTTCAATTGGCACCTATTGGACTGAGTACCTAAGCAGTGAACAAAAATCTGTAGAGCAGTTAGTTGTCTACAAGCTTTAGTGCGCCTGGTCATCACTGGTGCTGGTTAAAGTGCAGCTCCCCTGGTGCCACCCTCCCAGATATAAGGGATTGGACCTGGCAATCTGAAAGTTTCACAGGCATTACAGAGGGCAGGTTCAAGTGGCTCTTGTACCGCTCTGAGAAACAGTGCTATGGTTGGGGTTGAATTGTTCTTGTGGAATATTTTAAAGATGATGTTTAAATCAAATTTGGAGGAGTGTTACAAAATTAAAGAATTTGTTAGAGCTAGAAGGGGCCATCAAAAATTTCTCCTTCCGGAGTCTTTATCTGGATTCATGGAAAAGTTTGGAGGGTCCGTGTTCCATCTGAAATTAAGTGTACACTTTAGTGTTTAAGAATATTCTTCTAAGGAGAGGATCCATAACTTTTTTATTAATATATATTTTATTGATTTTTTAACAGAAAGGAAGGGAGAGGGATAGAGAGTTAGAAACATCAGATGAGAGAGAAACATCAATCAGCTGCCTCCTGTACACCTCCTGCTGGGTATGTGCCCGCAACCAAGGTACATGCCCTTGACCGGAATCGAATCTGGGACCCTTGAGTCTGCAGGCCGACGCTCTGTCCACTGAGCCAAAACAGTCAGGGCAAGGATCCATAACTTCTAACATATTCTTAAAGAGGACTGCATGTCCTCCCCCCCAAGGCTAAGTCACACTGGGTGATTCTGTCATGTGACAGATGAGAAACCAGGCACTGAACAACTCCATTCAGGTAGCCAGTAATGAGGCCTCACCCTAGACTTGTGCAAGGTGGCAGTCCAGTGAAAGGACATTCTGAGTTCCTTCATACTGTTGTACTTTGTTAGGGTTTTCTGAGGGCTAATTCTGAATTTGCAGTGGATCTTACAGTTGATATGTAAATTTAACTTTGTACTTCTTTTTTTATTCCAGAAAAGTTATTCTTGAATAACTTGTGTGTTTTACAATGAATGACACTGGGTAATGAAGGAAAAGAAATGGAAGTTAGTGGAAAAGCTGGTATGAGGCTCTGGGTCTTAAAGTTTTCTAGTTCCTTGAATTCCAGATTTCTTGTATAATAAAGAATTTGCAGTTCCCTTGCAATCTGAGTTAAGGCTGACTTAAATATATCATCTGCTATTTTACCTCTTTTCATTGGTTAGGCAGTTGCTTATTTTATTTCACTAATCATTTTGACTGAACATTTTTGCTAAATGTAGAAAAGAAGCAAATGACTCAACTGAAGACATGCCCACCATGAGTGTTGCAATCTAAATAGCGGGAAGAAAACATTCTAGAGAGGGTACTGGTCATCTTTTCCTGTATCTTGTATTTCATGGCTGCAAAAAAAAAAAAAGAACATTACACCAAATTGAGTGAAAGTTGATGAATGATGAGTTAGGGCGATTTATCACATGAATGAAGCCAGTGAAAGGCCGACTAACTGAACTTGCCTTTAGCTGAGTTTTAATATTTCTTAAGTGGTTCCAGTCTTTTCTGTTGGCAGTCTTTTGACTTTCTGTGGGATCGAGAGTGATATTGTTCTATTACCTTTGTTTGTTTAAAAAAAATAACTAAAATGAATTGAAATGGTCTTACGTTTTAAGAAAGCTTAAAGAATATGGTTTACCTAACAAATTAGGATCAAGAAGCATATTGCAATTTAAATATCTCAGTGAGAGGAAGCAAAAATCACTGGCTTCTTGACCCGAATTATCCTCTGATTCAGAACTTTGAATAGGGCTTAGATTTGAGAAATTGCTGCACATCTCTTTAAACACATCTAATAATTAAAAGCCTTCCCCTGCTTGGAAAGTTGTCCTAATGCCCCTTCCTATAAAGTTGGCCACCTGAAGAGACATTTGTAGATGTGGCTTAAAAGAGTAATGTGACACTTGGGTTTCACACTATAAACACAGCTGTAAATTGGGATATTTAGATCATTTAATAACAAATGCCCACTAGGAATTTGGGGAAAGTCCCACATTATGGACGTTGCCTTCTGTTCTTTCGCACGTGCAGACAATATGACTGGCTTGTTAATAAAACTTCGATGCATTTTTTGCAAGAAAACATGTAGGGAAGGCTCATCCACATTTTGAACTTGCTAAAGCGGTAGGCACCTCCTCAGGGGACAGGCAAAGTGGGCTTTTGAGTGAGTTGTTTTCCCCCTCTTATTTGAAGTTGATGATGCTGTTGTGTTATTCAGGTGTTCCTGGTACCAGAGAGCTGAAGTAATGAGAAGGCATCATGGAGGCCCAGTCCCACAGCTCCCTGACCACTGAGAAGAAAAAAGTTGAGAATTCTGTAGTAAAATGCTCCACTCGAACAGATGTCAGCGAGAAAGCCGTGGCCTCCAGCACTACTTCCAATGGTAAGCAGCCTCGGGGATTACCAGCAGCCAACCCTACCGTCATTTTTATGTTCTCTGCATTCCTTGTGAATTGAGTATCTGCACCTGGACCAGTGTTTATTCTAGAAGGGGCTAAAGAAAGCAGATGGGATTGAAGTGTGTGTGTGGGGGTGGGGGGGTGTACGGGTGTGCAGGATGGGCAGGCTTTTGGAATCTCTATTTTGGCACCGAAACAACATGTTTTCTTTCGAATTTTCTAATTTGAGATGTCTATGTGATGGGTTGTTTATCATAGGAAGTTCCTGTTTGGGTATTTTGGAAATCATCTTGATTGGTCTGGCAGGAGTTCAGGATCCTTTTCATTTTACACGGAAAAGTCTACACTAGTCAAAAAAGTTATTAGTTATTACAAAAGACACAAAAGTTGCCTCATCAAAATTAGTGATGGGATTCCCTTACCCCCAACTCTTAAGTAGTCTGCTTTAAAGGAGTTTAAAAGTTAACGGTTGAGCCTTAAGGTAATATTAATATCTGAGATACAGGTTTTGCTGTTGGCTTATAAAAATCAATTTACCTAATTTGTGTTCAGAGATAACAATAGAGTTCACTGTTTCTACATGCTATATTAATATTTTAAGCTAAGTGTTCAGAGGCATTTCAAGTCAAGCATGGAGCATTGAAAATGAATTCCAGAGCCCCTTCTGGAAAAGACAGACTGTACAGGTCAATAGTAACCTTCGCTTTCTTTCCCTGCTTTTCCACCTTGGAGGCCTTTATTACCTTTGCAGTTTGGAGAGTTAATAGCTACCCTGGCCTCCCTGAATTGCACGCTGCTTTTCCACATGCCCTGGTTGGCCTGCTCTCCCTTTCCTGGACACTGCATATGTGGGCACACTGATTTGCATGAGCTAACCTGCTACCTCCCTCTCAGTGGGCTTATGTTTTATTTATTCCTAGAAAGATTTTACTAGGTTGATTTACAGTATTTTAACATACAATTGAAGAGTCAGAATCATAGACTCCAAGGGTGGAGATCTAGTAAAAACACCGCACCTTCCTGCCCTGACTGTGGCACTGCCTGAGCTGTCACATTGAGGAGCTTACCCCTGCTCTCTGTGCCCATCCTCATCCGTGGTGAGTAAGTGCTACTCAGGTGTCCTCCTTCGCAGATGTCATTAGTGTGCATTGCTGGCTTGACTGGGTGAGGAGAGGGGCTGGTTGGCTGGTGTTAAACCTGCTGCCTAGTGAGTCCTGTTTTGAATTGATCCTTAGGGGGATATACTGATGTCTTTGTTAAAATAATGAATTTACTTTACATACATATGAAAATATATCTGTACTTCTCCCTTTATTTTTGGTGTTTCAAATCAGAACTGGAGCTCATTTTAATTGAGCCCGGTATTTGTATTATTCTTCCAATGTAGTTATAAAAAAATCACGTGATTTTTGTTCCCCCTCACCCTTTGGAATTTTTAAAAGTTAGACAAATTTATTATTTATTATTAATAAATAATATTTATTATTTCAGAAGTAGAATCAATCCATGCAGTGTTGCTTATTTGGTAAATTTAATAAGTATTTTTATAGGAACGAGCACTTTCTGTGTATTATGCTTTATGGGAAACACCAACTTGGTTATCTTTATAGCTTATGTGAGTTATAAGAGGGTGTGTGGATGTGTGTGAGAGAACAGGTGAGAAGGAAGGAGTGTGAGTAGGTAGGAAACATGGTATGGGCAGCCCCTATGAACCACTGTCCTTCCTGTGAATTTCAGCAGAGGAACAGCAGTGGTCTGCTCTCCTGAAGGTGCTGTGGCTTCTGTCACTCCCGCACCCACACACGTGCTCAGGATGTGTTTGGTGCTGCCGCCGTGGTCTTCAGCCACTCTGATCAGGGGTTGCCATTATGAACCCATTTAGGGTGACGAGGAACAGAATTAACCCAGCAGTCCTGGGGCAGCCAGGAAACCACTCACGACCATTAGCCAAAGAAGGAGCAGTTACGTTTTACAAAGTTAGTCTGATAGTCTGAACTAACCACAGAACTGATTTCTGAATCACATGCCCCTGGCTTCCCCCTGGAAGCACATATGCCCTCCTAAAGGGGTGTAAAACCTATCCCTGTTAGGGGCAAACGCTCGTTAGTCATGTTTGCAGGGCACTTACATAAATGATAGCTGTCCTAGAAATCCTGGTAATTCTATTTTTTTAATATATTTTATTGATTTTTTACAGAGAAGAAGGGAGAGGGATAGAGAGTTAGAAACATCGATTCAGCGGCCTCCTGCACACTCCCTACTGGGGATGTGCCCGCAACCAAGCTACATGCCCTTGACCGGAATCAAACCTGGGACCCTTCAGTCCGCAGGCCCTGCTCTATCCACTGAGCCAAACCTGTTAGGGCATCCTGGTAATTCTTGCCATTTTTTCAGTGTTCCTGTTTATTCGAAAGGATTTACTGCTTTTTATATTGGGATGATATGAAGACCCAATCTAAATAAAAGAAAAATAGTTTTGTTTTTAAACATGAATTGCAACCCTACTGGAAGGTTAAAGGAAAACCAGCAAAGAAATTTAGTGATGGGAAAAGTAAAATAAAGGAATATAAACCTCTTTTTTGGTGATTGTGTTAGGTAAACAATGCTAGTAATTTTAATGACCTTTTTAACAGAGTTCTATGCAGGTTTCATCTAACTAGTTCAGTACCGCTCAAGTATCATGCTCTTGGGATGGGATGGCCCAGCCTTTTCTGTATCGTAAGCTACTACCTAGTTGCATGCTTTCCTCTGCCCTCAGAAGTGACCACACAGCTAGTATGTGGGCTTTGGTCCTGTGCCCCATTTGGTTTTTAGAGCTCATGGGTGGGGACTTTCAAAGGTTGACACATTGTGTGTGTCGCTGGCTGGCGGCTGCCATTGCCATGGTCATTGGCCCATCCATCTGTTTTGTCTCCTGTCTCCCTTTCTTTCTCTTTTTTCCTCCAGACATTTCAGAAGTGCTTGGATTCCTGTAATAAGATTATTCACAAAAAGGAAATTAAAATCGTCTGGATCCTATAGGAATAGTACTGGTTGCTAGTTTCCAGGAGGTTCTTATGCTTCCTTTACAAAGCTTTGAAATTCAGGAATTTATAAATGAACAATTAAAAGTGAGGTCAGCACCAAGAACCAAACAAATGTATTATATGAATTTTCTCTCCTATCCACAGTTTCATGATTAAAATACAGCAAACAGAAATGTTTGTTATTTGGCTGTGTTAAGTTGACTTAATTAACTTCTCAGCCATTATTGTGCTGCAGTTTGTACCTGATCGTGAGCGTTCCAGCCAAACATGCACATTCCAGTGCATGTCCTTACAGATCTGTTTTCTTTCTTTTCTCAACTAAGTATCTGCTCTAGAATAACATTCATACAGAGTTTTGTTTAAACACACACAACCAAAAGGTATGGTTCAAAAACCTTGAACAGCATTTTAAGTAAGCATTTGCCTCTTAACACTGAACTTTAAAATAACACAAATTAAAAACTATGTTCTAAGTCTTCTATGGAAAAAAAAGAAGACAAATTTGATTTTTGAATATAAAGCATTTAGTACTCTTACTCAGAAACCAAAATGTGTGATAGATGTGCCACAGTTAGATTTTAAGCTTTACTGTTATTTATTAAGGATAAATGACAAAAGAGAAGACATTTGATTTTCTGGATGTTTGTTAAGTATGATTGTGATTAAGTGATCATTTTTGGAATCTAAAATGGTGTCTTCTACATATAAAGTGTGCACTAAGATATTTAGTGTTATTGATTACTTAAAAAATCTGATAATATCCTAATATTATAAGTAAAATGCCTTAATAATCTGTTTGTTTCTGGTATAGATTTCTCAGCTACATGTTGTGTTTTATAAGTTATAAAAGTTTTTTAATATGGATCTTTTAAATATTCTCATTATCCTATACAATTTTCTTCAATGACTTGTAAATATTGACTTTTCAGTTTGAATTGTTTTGTCTCATTTTTGGCCTATGGATATATTTTGAAGGAGTAAGTTGATATTTTTTATTTAAAATTATACTTAATCAGTAGCATTCAGAATGTCAGCAAGACAGCTGTAGTTTTTTTTTTTTTCAACTACAGAGTGGTATTCAGTTAACAGAACAACAATTATTTCATATAAGTTGCATCAGAGACAACTGAAGATGGAAAAACTACCATCCCCATATATAACTAATTTGTTCTGGGCAACAGTACAGAACCTGGTTTAAATTTCCATGCCAATTTACAACCCCCATACTGTACCAGGCAAGGTTAGTGCCTATTGAAAATACCACCAGGACAGGGCTATCTAAAGACACATTTGGTAGTGTGCTAACTGTATAAGAAAAGATATTGTACAAAGAAAAGATATTGTACAGTTTAAAAACAAATCTTACACAACCTTACATGTCAGTTTTTTTCTTTAAAATGAGTGAATGAGTACAGGGGGGTTAAATGCTTTATAGACAAGGAAAAAACTGCATCAGACCCAACTTAGTCATGGTCATCATCTTCTTCATCTTCAACTTCCTCCTCGTCCTTCTTTTTCTTGCTTTTTTCAGCCTTGATGACTTTTTTGCTGCATCAGGCACTCCTTTAACTCCATATGCAGCAGTATGCTTTCCATATTTCTCCTTCAGCTTAGCTGCCTTCTTTCCACTGGGCTGCTTGTTACCTGCAGCAGTGGGAGTCCACATTGCTCCCAGCTTCTTTGCAGCATCACCAATGGACAGGCCGGGATGCTCTCCTTTGATTTTTGGATGATACTCAGAACAAAACAAGAAAAAGGCCAAGGAGGCCTTGATTACATTGGGATCCTTGAATTTCTTTTTGTTTCCCCTTTAGGGATTACACATTTTCATTTCCTTCATAACAGGCCCTGTCCTCCTTTGCCGTGTTGTCTTCACATTTTCATCTGTCTTAGCAGACATGGTCTTCCATGTCTCTGAGGCTCTCAGAAGGTGACTGAAGCATCTGGGTGCTGCTTCTTGTGCTCCTTCTGGCAAGTTTGCACAAAGAAAGCATGTGATGACGTTTTGCCTCTTGGCTTTTTAGGACCTCTTTTGCCCACGTTTAATTACTTTTTCTCAGCGAGCACAGAGTTGACCAGTGCCCGGCTCGCACTTGCCTGGACGCTGTATCTATGGAGCTCAATGTACTGCAATGGCTGTGAGAGCTGGAGCCAGACGCAGCCCCCTCACTCTCTCCGCTCTGTCTCATATTTGTTATTTATGATTTCTTTAAAAAAGAAAGAAGGAAAATAATAATAAACGCATGTAGGCCATGGTCTTGGAGATCTTTTATTAGATCTGATAGTTATTGGGAACTATCAACTTAAAGTGATAGACAGCTGAAATGATTATACTAATGGTGATGCAACATGAAACCAAAATTGATAGATTAATAACAGAGAGGAACTTCCCTGTTCACTTTGATTCTTTCAAAAAGAAGGGCTTGGTTTTTCTCTGCTTAAAATTTTGGTTTGAGTTTTTTTTTTTTAATCCTCACCTGAGGATACATTTTTATTGATTTTGAGAGAGGAGAGAGAGAGAGAGAGAGAAACATTGATGTGAGAGAGAAACGTTAATGTGAAAGAGAAACATCGATTGGCTGCCTCCCACATGCATTCAGACCAGGGATTCAATCCCCAGTTTAGGAATGTGCCCTGATTGGGATTGAACCCGAAAGCTTTTGGTGTACCGGATGACGCACCAATCAATTGAACCACCTGGCCAGGGGCTTTTTTTTGAAGATTGTAAGGGGAAAGTGGTATGAATGGTCTGTAAACAATAAGAAGATAATACTTTATGTTTCCCCTTGAACTTATGATTTGCTTTTAAACTGCCCAATACCTAGTTGTTAATTGTGATGGTGATTTCTGTTGGCCTCCAGGCTGGGAATAAGAAGGCTTAGTTCTGTGCAGTTCATACCATATAGACAGTAGGTTGTGAGTGTTTGGTTTCTTGTCCCTTTAGGTGTTCAACCCTTTTTTTCTTGCCACATCCCATTTCCTGGCATGTGACAGTTGGATGGAAAGGACTGTCAGATAAAATAGGTCCTGGTTAGGAGCACCCACAGGCTTTGATGTCTGAAAGCTTTGGTTTGAGTTTTGGCAACACCAAGGATTAGTTCTGTGAGCGTGGGGAAATTAACTTCGCACAGTCTCAGTTTCTTCATCTACTTACCAAGGTAAGTTCCCACTTCATAGGTTCCAGGAAGATTATGTGAGTCAATCAAAGCCTGTACCATTCTAACAGCACCTCATATGGTAAGATCTTAGCAAATGTCAGCCATTGTTATTAGGAGAAATCATGTGGATAAGTTAAATGTTATAAATCCAAACAAAAAGGATTATGTTTTTTTTTTTTAAATACACATTGATTTTCAAATTAAGGAAAAATGTTTGGCAAAATTAGTTTTGAATTTGCTGGACTCTGAAAAATAGTTCAAGATGTTTCACAAATTCCAGATGTGACCAGATCTGCATGTCTTACGAGATGTATCAAAGTTTCTCTACCTTCTGATTGCCTTTTAAAGTCAGAAAATAGGAAAGATAATTTTCAGAGAATTTATTTTGATTTTTTTAACCTTGAAACCTAATGTTGATTATATGTCTTTGCATTAGAAACAGCACACGCATGTCCCTTTTCTTGATTATTTTTCTGGGGAAACTGTTTCTTTTCAGCTCAGCAATACCCCTTTACAGAGTGGTTGTGCTGGATTAAAGTCAGATTATATTCTTTTAAAAAGAGATTTAACATTTTAAACCAATGAACTAATAATGAATAATCTGCTTCTCCTAAAAACCCTTGCTATCTAGAGCTCCAAACTCCCATGTCCCTGAACCACAGCAACCTCTGTATTCTTATTTAGGCTGAGTATATCGCCTTTTCTGTGGTCACCCAGCCTTGAAACCGCACAGTCACCTTTGACCCCTTCCTCTCATGCTTCCCATGTACGAACCAGTTTTGAGGTCCTGGTAGATTTTCCTCTGTAATTACTCACCCATATGTCCCTTAAGGACAGCTACTGCACTGTGCTATTTAAAACCTTACTACCTCATTCCTAGACAATTATGGTAAAGCAACCTTTCTATCCCAGCAATTTTCAACCTTTTTCATCTCATGGCACACATACACTAATTACTAAAATTCCCTGGCACACCAGAAATATATTCTTTGTTGATCTGACAGTGGATTTTGATTCACCGGATGGCTATTGTGTTGGCTATTGTCATTTTTTTGTTTGACAATTAAGGGAAAAGAGGTCAGTGCCCCTGACGAAATAGTCAGGTATTGCACGTTTTAAGAATTCTTGCAGCTCAATGGTTCTCTCCAGTCACCTTGTGTTTATTCTCTCCTATTCTCTTTCATTGTATTTGCCCCTGCCATATGCATCCTTTCACTATTCTGCTTATGCCACACCCCTTCTCTAGAACCCTCAGTGATTCCCAGCTACTTCCGAAATCTGACCCCAGTCTGACTTTGCAGTTTGATTTGCTGCCGTTATAATGTCCCATCCATAACCTATTTTTTGCTAACTTGTGGGGCTCTTTGCCTTTGTTCATATTGTTCCTACATAGAACAAATGTTTTTCCTAACATCAGTGTATGTTTAAATTATTCTCAAAAGGTAACTATGTCCTCAATCTCTTTTTCCCCGTATGGTTTTGGGTCCTACCCAAATAACACTTGATTTTTTTTTTGGTATTTTATTTTTAATTCTAATTACTAGATTATATTTTAGAGAAGTTTTAGGTTTATAGAAAAAACGAGCAGACAGTATAGGGTTCCTCTATACCCTTCTCCTCATCCCCACACCATTTTCTCTATTATGAAAGTTTTGCATTAGTGTGGTACATTTTTACAATTGATGAACGAATATTGATACGCTGTTATTAACTTAAGTCCATAGTTTTCATGAGGGTTCACTCCTTGTGTTGTTCATTCTATGGGTTTGACAAATATATAATGTCATGTGGCTACCATTACACTATCATACAGAATAGTTTCACTGCTTCATTTATTCATCTCTCTCCCCCTCATAATACTTAATTTTTACATTTTAGGTAAAATTTTTGGAGAGAAGCACTTGGTGTGTCTTTTCCTCATGCCAATCCCCACCTCCCATTCAGTATTTTGTGCTGGGAGGTTCTCAGCAGACACTCAATAAGCCTGCCAGAACTTGACTCAGCTCAGTGTAGGCAGGGGGCCATGTGGGCATAGCAAAAGTGTTAAATGTTCATGCCAAGGTTTGAATTTTAGCTCTACTGCTTAATTGCTGTGTGGTCTTGGGCTAATTATTTAACATCTCTGGGGCTGGTAGAGTGAGTACCCAAACCTGTTAGCTATTATTAGTAACTAGGGGCCCAATGCACAAATTCGTGCACCTTGTAAGGAACTGTGGGCCGTGAGGCTGCGGTGGGCACAGGGGCTAGTGTTGGCCCATCCTCCGCACCCCCACCAGCCCCTGGTCCCCTGTCTGCTGGCAGTCCGGCTCCCACTTGCTGATGGTGCTGGCCTGGCTTGCACCCACTGATGGCACAGAGTGATTGGGGCCAGCGCCAGCAGCGGGTGGGAGGGGGCAGGCCCTATCAGTGATTGCAAACGGTGGCTGCTGCTCCGATCACCCCTCAGGAGCAGGGGGAGGTGGAGAAGCCCTCAGGGGCGATCGGGCCTACAGCTGCCACTTGCACCTACTGACAGCCCCAAGCAATTGGGACCGGCGCCAGGTGCCAGCAGCAGGTGTGAGCGGTGGCTCTGAGCAGGCCCGGTGCCGGCAGTGGGTGCAAGTGGCAGCTCCGGCACAGGCAGCAGGTGCAAGCGGAGCTATTGCCAGCAGTGGATGTGAGAGGTGGCTGCTGGTCCCATTTGCGCCTCAGGAGCAGGGGGAAGTGGAGAAGCTCTGAGGGGCAATTGGGGCCGGCAGCCACCAATGGTGCCGAGCAATCTCGGCCAGTGTCAGGCACTGGCAGTGGGTGCGAGTGGGGCCAGCGCTGGCAGTAGGTGCAAGTGCTAGGCGGGATTGTGACCCATGGAAGCAAAGAATTTTCAGTAACCACCAGAGGCTCGCCCTGATGACAGCGACCAGCACCCCGCCTTGGTCTGGTGCCCTCACTCACCTGCTCCACCATGGCCAACACCCGCCATATTCTGCGTGCGCCCCTTGGTGGTCAGTGCACGTCATAGTGACCGGTTATTTGGTTGTTCCGCTGTTGAGTCTATTTGCATATTAGCCTTTTATTATATAGGATAGTAATAATGTCTACTAGATATAATTTGGTAGGATTTAATTCACTGATATGTTAAATCTCACTCCTTTTGGTACAATATCATTTGTTAATAATCTGTAAATGGTTAAGCTGCAATCTGAGAGAATTAGTGGGGTTGGCTATAATAGTCCTTAAAATGTGGTGGTCATCAGGATGTAGCTTAACAAGGATGTAGCAAGTTGGTAATAGGAGCTGGGATCAGGAAATAGTATTTCAAACCACTAGTCCTGAAATTAGCATGAGTTTAGATTTAACGATTCAGTTACTTTTAGGGTGTACTTCCCATTCATTGTAGTTTCAGGTTGAAATCAGTCATTCTTACGGCTCCTTTTTTCTCTAGTCTATAGCTATTGTGTTTTTACTCTAAAAAACACTTGGGTGCTCAGATAAATCAGGAGAAAAATAAATATTCCCAAACTTCATTTTCTTATTTCTTTGTTAATCCTCACCTGAGGATATTTTTCCATTGATTTTTAGAGAGAGTGGAAGAGAGGGGGAGCGACAGAGAGAAAGAGAGAGACATCTATGTGAGGGAGGACCATAGATTAGTTGCAGGGGATTGAGCCTGCAGCTGATTTATGAGGTGCGTGCCCTTGACCAAAATCGAATCCATGACCCTTCAGTCTGAGGACTGACACTCTCTTCACTGAGCCAAACCAGCCAGGGCTGTTTCCCAAACTTTGGAGTAAAAAGAAGCCACAGTATGATGTGTTCTGTTTGTGGAAAGTTTCTGGGTTGCCCTTGATTACTTGTGATCATGTGATGTGGGTAATTCATATTTCCAGAAACAAACTGGTCAGAATCAGAAATAGCAACTGCAGAGTGGAAGCCCCCGGGGGCAAAATGGTGCTTGTGGGAGGACAGTCTCCCTCCGGGGAGACAGTGCATGGCCTTCCATCTTTGTACCACTTGGAGCTCCAAGTTTCAGGGAGAGAGAAAGCTTGCTTTTCCAGGCAGCTCACACCCTGGGAGGCTAGAGTATGTGCGGTGAGCACTGGAAGCGTGAGGGTCCCAGGCAGAGGAGAAGTAAAAACCTTCTCATCTTGTTTACATGGAAATCTTTCCCAGTAGATCAGTTGTAATTTTTATTTATTTAAAAATAATTACAAACAACATAATTTATTCTTTTTGGTGTAGAGATCTATGAGTTTTGACAAATCCAAGAAGACGTGTAACCACCACCACAATCAAACAGAATAGTTTCCAGCACCTCTAAAATTTCAACAAATACTTATTTTTTAAACTCGGTATGGTAATACATGACGTATGAGTCACCAGTAACATTAGAAAGCATTAGAACTACAGTTAGTATCTGACAGTATTTGACTTTGAGTTTTTAAAAAATTCATGATTTTTTAGGTCTTCTTACCAGAACTTACTCCCCCCACCCCCTTTCCTATTTAAATAGTTCCTGTTGCATTCATTACAACTAAAATATACTTGAACACTGCTCGGAAATATATGACTTAGTGTCTGCCAGTCTGAATTTTTTTTGTGTCCAATCAATGTATTGTTTCTTTTTAGGCCAATTTAAAATGCCATTTTATACTTAAAACTACAGCCATATTAATGAGGGCTTTTTTTGTTGTTGTTTTGCTACTATGAATTAATTGCACAAGAGGTAGGAATCAGAACATTTAATGCATCTTATCCTAGAGGAAAGATATCAAAGGTTTTAAATCTTCCTTCCTTTTTTTTTTGTAACATTCTTTTCCCCTTTACTTTTATAGATAGGACTTCATTTCAGGGAGGGGACATTTATATATAAAAGTTACTCCTAGTCTGACTTAGGGTGCTGTTTTTTTCTTTCTTGCCTCCCCCCCCCCCCCCCCCCGCTTTCTTTGACTCTCCTCTCTTCTATTTTTTTTTTCCCCTTTAGTGCTAGAAAGTTGAGTTCCATCCCAATTATTAAATCTTAGGAGACCATTCCCACATGGTTCTGTAAATGGTAGCTTCATTCCGCGTTCTTTCATCTCTTCCCCTGCTCTCTGGCTTGACAGTTGAAAAGGTCTGACTGTGCCACACAATGGTTTGATTGGTTTCTCTGGGGGAGACTTTCCCTGCCTCATCATTCGCCAGGCAGGTGGACCAGAAAGTCTCTTGATTCTTTTGTTGCCTCTCAAAGTCCGAGGTCTTTGACTGAATAAATCCGCCGTCATGGGATAATTTGCTAAAAGGGGACTGAAAGATGTGAGAGAAAAGCCTCACGACTTGGGTGCTGCATTAATGAAATAACTGGGCCTTGGAGTTTGCAATTGAAAAATCTCCAGGAATGCAATGGGTGGAGTCGGGCTTCTTTTATTTCCCATAATAAACTTTTAGTTCTGTCATTTAAAGCATGCGTATCCCTTTGCTCACTGGCTGGCCTGAGTGTGTTTGCGTGTGTACCCATGTTTAAGAGGACAGCCCTGTCCAGCTGAATGCTGTTTGGGTGCTGTATCTAGTTAGTCATTAGATTATTACTAGTGGATGGAAAGAATTCCATATGACAGGACTAAGGTTGAGTTAACACAGGACGAAAAGTAATTTACAGATAGGCTGTCCCCAGCCATCTTTGTAGCCTCTGATAAGGTTTCATTTCAGAATGGATAGGCGACATTTCCACTTACCGGCCCATTCTGAGACACCTGTGATAACAGCTTCTGGATCCTAATTGAAATTGGTTTCAAAATGGATTTTCACTTTTCTCTGTCTGTGGAAAATATTGAATAGACTCAGAGCTGCCACAGAGAACCCTGGACCTTGGAAAATGGAGCGGGAAGCTAGGATCATCTTTCATAACAGTGTCGATGATATGACAGTTTTGTTATCTATCTTATTAATGAAATCATTGATCACCTGATGAGGAAGATAATAAACTACGTTTCACCAGTGTTCACAAAGCTCATTTAGATTCGCATTACAAATAAGGCGGGGGGGAAAAACCCAAACACCAAAGGAACTAAAGTAGTGAAGGTCAATTAAAACTTTTCATTCCCAAAGTGACCATTTCACATCAGAACATTCTGGGTAATTGCAGTCTTAAGTATTTTAAAATTATGGAAGCCAATGTTATATTCAAGGAACTATCTTTTTTGGCCATGTGGAGTAAACTAGCATGTTTAGTAAAGACTCATTCAGCGAATCAGAAGGAGAAGGGGAAGTTCTGAACTGTATAAATGCTTTGTATTGGGGACAATGGGAAAAATATACCCACAGATCCTCTCTTCCCGCCCATGGTGAAGGGATCTGGGGCTTGCCCCGGTAGGTATGGGGGTGGGGAGTGGGTAAGGAAGACCAAAGGAAAGAAAAGGAGCATATTGTCTACTCCTCTCTTAAAGTGCTCTGGGAATCCCTAGTAAGAACGGAATTGGGTTTGGATTTAACAAGGTGGCTCTATTGTTTGGTGTTGGGCTGCTCTGGAATGCGCTCTCTGTTGCTCTCCAAGGAGAGAAAGAGTTGCTGATGACCTCTCATGTTTCATGGTGAATTGTATTCCTAGGTGTTTCTCTATTCTCAGTGCCAGCAAGGATCAGTCCAGTCCCATCTGAGCTTTAAAGAGGAGCTGTGATCAAAGGCTCTAATGATGTCACTGATCTCTGGTGATTGATTAGGACCATAAGTTCTGGAGAATTCTGCCTTTCTTATAATGTCAAATTCATTGGTATCCACCATTAGGGTAACTAACTCTTAATCCACAAAATTACAAAAATAAACAGTATACAAAATACTATATTTTTCTTCTGGATCTATGTCTATTTTTAAGTTTATTGGAGACATGCCTGCATTTTATAAGCAACCTTTCTCTTTAAGTATGTTGCCAAGAAATAGAAATTTTTATATAAATGGGATAAGAATTTTGGAATTCTACATAAAAATTGGGACAACGTACAGCAGTGAAAACATTTACATTGTTTCCAAAACAGCTTAATCATATACATGTAGTTATGCATTAGGTAATCATTAGATGGATTTAAATGCTGTATTACCTTGGAAATTTATGATTTTAGGACTTTTAAAAACCCTTTCGGTTATTTTTATGGAAAATTTTAACATTTTCCCTTTGCCATTCAAACATAAAAACAAATGTGTTCTCTAACAAGAGGTGACAAATCCGACAACTGGGGAAGATGCACCTTGGAAGGAAATAAGAAAAACAGGAGAGAGCAAGAGATCTCTTCCTGGAAGCACTCTTGACTGCACTGTAACTGTTGGCTCACATCCCCTTAGAGAAGGGATTGATCGCAGAAGCATTGGAACAAATTCTGTGTTGGAAGGCACATAACCCAAGAAAGAAAAGTTGAATGGAAAATAGAGAAGGTAAATTATTACATAATTATTGTTACCTTCTAGGGTTTGCTGTTGGTTGTTGTCAAAGATTATTGCTTCAGGCTTGCTTATAGCTAATTCTTTTCACAGAAAACTTCATTTTGAGAACTGCCCTCTGAGTAGAACTGATAAATGCTTTTATAGTGTAGGGTGAGTACCTAAAGGGAGGAGATCATGCAAATGAGCATTTGAGAGAAGATGGTGACACAATTATGAATACTCAGCTTTAATGGATGTCAAAGACTCTCCTTTCTCACAATATTTTTGTTCTATTGGTAGTGATAAGAAAAATAATCCCCGACTCTTGCCTATAACCGGGAAAGAACTTCCAGAAAGAATACAACAATGTCATGGTTAAAATAATGGAACTTCCAGCAAGGAAAACATTTTCGAATATTCAGTTGAAGATTTCTTCCAAGCATTTAAAAACTAGAAAACACACAGTGGCCCATTTCACATTAAGTTAAAGTCAAATCTGTCTTAAAAAACTAATGTTTCTAGGCTTGTTTTCAAATGCTGGCAAGTTTCAGAGCAGTAGAAAAATTCTTCTATAAATGTTGACAGCAGTTCCGGTGAAGGCTAACAATGTTTTATAAATAGAGTTTACTTAGCAAAAACCATATGTATGCCTAGTGAAATAACCTCACATTTATTTATGTTTTGATTTATAGGAAACATGTGCCCCTTGACAAAGCCTTTGGGCTCTTTTCCGCAATTAAAAGGAATCATGCTTGAAAAAAATAGCTACCATCTTAATGGGAAACTTTTTCACATAAATTCAAAGCATTTTCTTTGATCAGTTTCACACAAATTGAGAATATTTTCATCTACAGTTTGACTCAGAAAAACTGGGTGAATTGAAAAAAAATGATGCTTATAAATATGTTCTCTCAAACATGTATCAGCATATAACATATTGGTTGGAAACTGGGGGATCCAAGGATTAAAAAGGCTCAGTAATTAATAGATGAGAGGCAGTGTGCAGTTTTGCAGCAGGATAATTTCTGTTGTTGCTTGTGACCAGTGCTGGTGTAGCATGAGGTAGTATTCTTGTTTGGATTGCTGATGGTTGTTTTTTTTTTAAATTTAGACTGCAGTGGGGGTGGGCATGTTCTATATGTGCCTGTTGCTTCATCTGGCTATCTTGAAAAAATCTATACCTTGATTCTCTTTTCAACAACGACAGATAATAAGAAAAGAGAGATAAGAAGGTTGTTTGCAAATCTCTCTTTCCCTTTTTTTTAAGTTTTTTAGAAGAAAAAATTTAGTTAAAAATAACAGCCTTTTATTTATTACTCTTTCAAAAAGTTTAAGGTAGGGAGAAAGTTGTTGAAAAGAAAAATTCTTGCTTACTTTAAGAAAGAAGTGGTTATATTAGCTGGGATCAGGCTACAAAATATTGTTTTGTCAACTATTCTAGACTAGACCAGTGGTCTTCACACTCCTCGGGGGTGAGAGGTGGATCCAGGGGCAGTGAGCCAGTCAGGGTTTAAATATATAGAAACTTTATAATACATGGGTAAATTAGTGATACAAGTACGAATCTTACATATACGTGCTAGTATAATTTTATACCTTGTTTTGATGTTTTAGGGGGTAATGCTTTTTATTTTTAAATATGAGTAAGAGATATGTGCTTAAAAAGCAAGAGAGTTATATTTTTATAGACAATCTTTCTCATGAAGGTGATGTCAGTTTCTAAGCTTTAGAACAGCCTGGCTCCTGCCTCCACAAAATCAGGAACAAGTATTTTTTTTTTTAAGCTAAAAATTTTTTATTTACAGTTGACAATTAATATTATATTAGTTTTAGGTGTACAGCGCAGTGATTAGACATTTATATAACTTACAAAGTGATGCTCCTGATGAGTCTAGTACTCACCTGGCACTATACATAGTTATTACAATATTATTGACTATATTCCTCTTGCTGTATTTTACATTCCTGTGACTATTTTGTAACTACTACCAATTTGTTTGTTTCGTTTGGTTAATCCTCACCCAAGGATATTTTTTCCATTTATTTATTTATTTATTTATTTATTTATTTATTTATTTATTTATTTAGAGAGTGGAAGGGACGGGAGAGAGAGAAAGAAAAAAGAGAAACAAAGAACTTATGTGCTTATATGCGTAGCCCAAGGACATGGGCAATAGGGTTGTGAAGACCTGGGGGAGGTGAGTGGGGGCTGGGTGGAGGTGGGGAAAGGGGGGGAAATGGGAGATATTTGTAGTACTATCAACAATAAAAATATGTTTAAAAATGAAAAAAAGAAAAGAACATTGATGTGAAAGACACACATCAATTGGTTGCCTCCCCCACACACCCTGACCAGGGCTGGGAATCAAATCTGCAACTCAGGTATATCCCTTTGACTGTGACTTGAACCCGTGACCCTTCGATGCACAGGTCAGTGCTCAATCCACTAAGCAACACAGGTCAGGGCCCAATTTGTATTTTTTAATTCATTTTTTTTCCCTTCAGCCCCCCAAACTCCTTCCCATCTGACAACTATCAGTTTAGGAAAAGTACCATTGAACACGGTGGGAGCTACCTCAAGCCCAACATGGCAGCTAAGAGCAATGAACCATCTTGTTCATTAGCAATTCAGGAACCCTTGAGTTTCATGGATAGGGTTAGAAAATGGGCCAACCCCTTGAAATGACTTTATGCAGTGCTTTATTGGCATGTGCGTATTTCCTCTTTGTTCAGCTTCTTAAATAGGTTCATGACTTAGTATTGCCAGAGCCATTGCTGTACGGATAGGTTTTGGAGCTCTAACTTTCTTCAGGAAAATACTGATTGAAGATTAGAATTGCTCTCTGAAGGAATGATTATCTATGAGAAGAGCGCCTCTCAGTGATTAGGGACCATGAAACTGAATCTTTCTCATACAAAATGTGATGTGGTAACCACAGATGTGACCCAGCTTACTTTATAGAGGCTGCACATTAAGGATTCCAAAGATTCTGCTTGCATATCATTTTATCTCTTTGAATGAAGAACTTGGATTGATTTAAAGAGCTCTTCCCATCTCCCTTCAAAGGCTGGTTCCATAACATTCACTTTAATTTCCCTAGGAATTTAGAAGAACATAAATTAACAGGAAAGATGGCAGCTAAGAGGAGCTTGAAAGGGATGAGTTAATATAACTAAGTTTAGAAAGGAAAATCCACAATTTTCTTTAAGAAAGCTGTGGTACATTTACATATGGAATATTATGCAGCTGTAAAAAAGAAGGACCTCTTTCCTGTTGAAACAGCATGGAGGGACTTGGAGAGCATTATGCTAAGCAAAATAAGCCAGTGAGAGAAAGACAAGTATCACATGACCTCACTCATATATGGAATCTAATGAACAAAATAAACTGATGTTCAGAGACACAGAAGTATGGAACAGACTGCGGAATCCCAGAGGGAAGGCTGAGGAGGGTGGGTGGGTGGGAAGAGATCAACCAATGAACTTGTGTGTATATATGTATAACCCATGGGCACAGACAATAGGGCGTGAAGGCCTGGGGCAGGGAGCTGGAGCAGGCTAAAAGGGGCTAATGGGGAAAAAAAGGGGACATATATGTAATACTTTCAACAATCAGGATTTAAAAAAATAATCATATGTCACATGTATATATCTGTCTTTGGTTAAAAACTACTGAAGATTTTCTTTAGGCCAAAATGTGGTCTTACATTGTTAAGTCAAAAACATTCCAGGTGTCTGGCTGGTGTGGCTCAGTGATCGAGTGTCAGCCCATGAACCAAGAAGTCTATTCCCTCCAGCCAATCTGGTGATGTTTCTCTCTCATTGATGTTTCTAACGCTCTCTCATTTTTCCTTCCTCTCTCTCTGAAAATCAATAAAAACATTCTATATAATAAAAGGCTAATATGCAAATTGTTCCCTCCACCAGGGGGCGGGGCTGTCCGGCCAACTGTCTGCGGCTCCTCCCCCCAGAGGTCCAGCCCAGCCCAACTGAGGCAGGCTGGCTGGACCCCACTCGTGCACGAATTCGTGCACTGGGCCTCTAGAATATGTATATCTTTTATTTTATTTTAAACATTCCAAGTATTTTGGAGGGCAGTCTGTAGCTGTCCATTTCAGGTGTAAATGCAGGAAGGTTTTTTGCCCAATTTTGAGTAAATTGCTGATAATTACAGGTAGTTGCCATAAAAGCAATAGATCTATTGAAATCTGGGATGTGTGTGTCCTGGATTTGGACCTGGTGTCACACATCACCAACCTAACTTATGCACGTATCTTCTAGGAGTACATGGGCATAGTCTGTGTTTGGGACTGCGAGGGATATTTTGACATTTGTGTGACTAACTCTTCCCAGACCATGGCCCTCTTTTGAATCTCCTCAACATCCTCATAGAGTGCTCTGCATAAATTTCTGTTTGGCATCTGGTTTGATGTAGTTATATTTCATCACAGCTTCACTGAGAGCTTTTGCAAATTTCTTTGATGCTAATTTAGTTGCTTTAAACTCTTTGGAGGGGAAAAAAGAAAACAAAACCAGGAGTACAATAAACTTTGATTACCAGATTCCTAAACACTGAACCGCTCAAGTAACCCATACTTATCATTAGTTTTTGAGAATGGAATGTATAGGAGGAACCTGGGAAGCATTGTTACTGTTGCTGTTCAGATACACAGGGAAGGGTGCAGAGCCAGAGGCCAGAAAACCCTTGTGGATTTGGGTGAATGCTGCACTTCCCAGGACATCTTGAGAAGAGGCTGAGAAGAGGCTGTCATTTTTTAAGCAAGATGAGGTGGTTCATTTTGCAGAAAATTTTAAAATAATGCCATTTAGAAAGCATTTCAGTGAAAATGGAACCTAAAGGAATACAAGGAATGAAGTGCGCTTCTCCTTTAACCAGCATCTAGACAGCCTACTCCCCATAGACTGAGACGTTAGAACTACCCATGTTATCTCAGCTTTACTCTCTCGTAAGCTTTTTTTTTTTTTAAGTAATATGTGCTCATTGGGAAATTAAGAAATGCATTAAGAAAAGCCTGAACATGTCCAAGACTCTCACCTCCTAGTGATAACCTTTGTTAAGATTTTGTTATATATTTAGTTTTTCTCTCTCTTCATTTTCTTGCCTACATGTTTAGGTAACCGTATGGTGGGAGCATTTTCTTTATCATGTACTACTCTTCTCCAACTTCACTTTAATGGTAATGTAATCTATTCAGCCAATCCTCTATCATTGGACATTTATGTTTTTCTTTTCTTTTTCCAATTGTAAATAAGGATGTGATGGAAAAAAAAAACACACCAAAAAACAAAAACACCTTTACATCTTAAAGAAATCTTACCAAATTAGCTCCAAGAAATGTAGTAACTTATATTTCCAAGAGATGTTTATGAGTGTTCATTTTCAGAGATACTTGTCAACATTAGTGATACATTTTGAAGAAAATATGATAGGTGAAAACTTCACCTCATTTTTAAAATTTTTAATTGAAATCCTATATAATAAAAGCCTAATATGCTAAGCGTCTGGTCTTCTGGTTGTCCGTTCAACCAATCAAAGCATAATATGCTAATGATATGCTAAGGCTGCTCAACTGCTTGTGCACTGACCACCAGGGGGCAGATGCTCCAACTGGTAGGTTAGCTTGCTGCTGGGGTCCGGCCAGTCAGGACTGAGTGAGATGGGCTAGACACGCCCTGGAGCCCTCCTGCGGTCCCTCCCTTGCTGGCCAACCTCTGGCATCCCTCCCCGGCTTCGATCGTGCACTGGTGGGGTCCCTTGGCCTGGCTTGTGCCCTCTTGCAAGTGATCCAGGCTGAGGGGGACCCCCCCACCCCCGCCTCCAGTGCACGGATTTCGTGTACTGGGCCTCTAGTATAATACAGTAAAAGTATACATAATGTATTTGAACAGCTTGATGAATTTTTCTAAAGTGAACACATCATGTTAACAGCAGCCTGATCAAGAAGAAAGCACTACTAGTCCCTGGAAAGGCCCTTTCATTCCCTGGCCAGTTACTCCCTCCTGTTCCAGGGCTTGCTCTGTTCATTCTACTACCAATGGGCATTTGGTGATTTCCAGTGTTGGCTGTCAACCACCCTACACTGATGATGATTCCTAATAGTTTTAGCTGATGATAATCCCTAATAGTTTTCCCAGGTGGCTGCACAGATTTGCTCCTCATTCTTGTCAACACTAGGTCCTTTCTATTATTTAATTCTGGCTTTAATTTGTCCTTGATGACTAAGTGTATTAAACATCTTTTTAGATATTTATTGATCATTTGGACATACTCCTTTGTGAGGTGTCTGTTCAAGTCTTTATGTTTTTGTTTTTTTTGGTTAATATTCACCTGAGGATATTTTTTCCATTGATTTTTAGACAGAGTGGAAGGGAGGGGAAAAGACAGAGACATTTGAGTATGGGGCTAGGGATCGAGCCTGCAACTGAGGTACATGCCCTTGACAGGAATCAAACCTGGGACTCTTCAGTCTGAGGGTAGACGCTCCAACCATTGAGCAAAAACTACTAGGGCTATTTTTTTTTTTACTTTTAATGACAGAAACAAAAAAAACCCCAAAATCTAAAACCACAGTTTCTGGAAAGAATCACTTGTTCTTGCTCATCTTGTACCTCTCTTGGGACTCAAACTTGGTCTCCCTTTGGGCCTTGTGTTTTAGAGCAGGCTCTCTGAAGCCATCCTTGTTGATGACAGGTTTGACCAAGGGGGTATTCAGCAGAGTAGCTTGTGGGCATGGGGTGATTATAGGTATAAACTTGGACAAAAGACTTGATCTTTGACCTCTTGACAATTTCTTCTTTGGGCGTAGGAGTCAATTCTAGCCACCAGAATATGGCTGTGGGTGGTCTGAGGGGCCATTATCAATGTTCTCCAGGACAACCCCTTTGCAAGGACTGGGGCCAGCACCACCTTCCAGGGTTTCATAAACTTGCCAATTTTAATATCAGCCACTTGAGCCGAAGCAGAAAAGGAAAGAACCATATTTCCTCTAACCTTTCATACCAGGGGAAAGTCTTTAAAAAAAATACACACACACACACACACACACACACACACACACACACACTAGAGGCCCAGTGCACAAAATTCCTGTGGGATCGGGCCTAAACCAGCAGTCGGATGTCCCTTTTGCAATCTGGGACCGCTGGCTCCTATCCGCTCGCTTGCCTGCCTGATCGCTCCTAACCTCCTCTGCCTTGGCCCCCACCCCCATGACTTTGTCTGGAATGATGTCCAGAGGTTGTTCGGCTATCTGGTCTAATTAGCATATTATGCTTTTATTATTATATATATTCACCCAAGGATATTTTTCCCATTGATTTTTAGAAAGAGTGGAAGGGAGGGAGGGAGAAAGAGAAAGCGAAGGAGGAAGAGAGAAACATTGATATGAGAGACAGATCAATTGATTGCCTCCCACACTTGCCCCAACTGGGGTCAGATGATTGTTTATTAGTTCTATCACTGATTTGCCATGATACCTATGATATTGTGATTTATAAGAAATATGTAATTGGTCATTTAGATGTCCAAAATATGTTTCTCATATGTATTTGTTCTTCCTCCGTAATTCCTCCATAATTCCTGGCTCAGGGCTCCCAAAACTCTTGGAATTTCCTAAGTGTTGAGTGATAAAGTTCTTTTGTTACGTTAATAAAGTGACTTTTGGAAAGCACCTAAGGATGGAGGGGGGGGAGGTGGCTAGTTGTCAACAGAGCCAACCTTTTGATTAGAGGGTAGGAACGTGCAACTCCACCCCAGACCTGAGGGTTGAGGTGGGGAGGGTGGGCAGCTAAATCCCCAAGCCCCAATGATTTAATCAGTCATGCCTATGCAATGAAGTCTCCATAAAACCCAAAGTACAGGGACCCCAGAGCCTCCTGGTGGTGAACATGTGGTGAGAGTGGCCCCCCAGAGAGGGCACTGTACCCTTTCCCCATACCTTATCCTGTGCATCTCTTCCATCTGACTGTTCCTGAGTTATAGCCTTTTACAATAAATCTGTGATCTAGTAAGTAAAATGTTTATCTGAGTTATGAGATGCTCTAGCAAATTAATTGAACCCAAAGATGGGGATCTGGGAACCCCTAGTATAGCTAACAACCTGGATTTGCCACTGGTGTCTGAAGTGGGGAGGGGGCAGTCTGAACCCTTAACCTGCGCCACCTGATGCTACCTCGGGGTAGAGAGAGTCAGAATTAAGTTAAATTCTCATGCACCCTGCTGACTTGCAGAGAATTGTTTTATGTGTAGGACCCCCACCGCCCCATCAGAACTTGAGTCTGAGGACACCAAAAAGAATGCCTATTTCTGACACTGCCCTGCTTTCATATATTTTGTAGCTTCTTTTTCTGAACTATTTTATTCTATTGACCTGTCTTTTCTTTAGCCAGTACTATTCTCTACCAGATGTTTTAAACCTACAGATTTTATCTGATGGCACACATTATTGTTTATTATTCTTCCTTTTTAAATGCTCCTTGGCTCTTTTTCAGTTTTTGTCTTCTAGGTGAACTTTAGGAATATCTTTCTGGAATTCTGTTGTTTATGAATTCATTTATATGTAGTAAAAGCATAAAAACATGGGTGGATACAAAAGTTTCAGTATTAGTGTTTGCCTATGGAGGGGAGGAGGAAAGGAATAAAATGGGGGAGGGCTCATATGTACCTGTACATGTTCATTAAAGAGAAATATGGCACAGTTTAATATGTTAAGTCTGGGTGGTGGGTATCTCAATGTCACTTATGTTATTCTCTGACATAGGTCATGATTAAAAGATGCCACTTTGGAATTTTGTTTGGAATTATATTCAGTCAACTTATAATGGTTTCTTATAGCCGTATTGTAATTATGTTGGCTATAAGAAACAGTCTCAGTTGTTTTCTGCCGCATTCTCACAAAGTTACTCTCTCCCCAGGCATACATCAAAGTACACACAAATGCACACTCACTTTGGTGTCCTGCGTTCATATTCAGAAGTGACTTTTTAAAAAAAAATCTGTCACTTATAAGAAAATATGTAGGAAATAACAGTGGGGAAGACCTAACAGGTGTTTGCTTTATTTTCACCTTTTATACTTTAACATGTTCTGCAAGCAATTTAGTTTTTCTTTTGTCTTATCTGTCTTGAATTGAAAGGTTCAGGTACATCAATAAGTACCTGGGTTAATGTAAATACTACCTGTATTCTCCCAGGAAAAAAAACTCTGTTCTGGCGTCTCTGCATTTTTATCAAGTCCCGGCTGCTCTCCATATTCTTGGATAGTGGTGTCTGTTACGTGGTGGCCTTTTCTACTGAGATAATCAACATGTAAGCGTCAAGAATTAGGAGTGGTTTGAGGCTCTTTGTTATTTGTTTATTGTTGCTGTTATTGGAAGTCCACTGATGGTGACAGAAATGGCTAAAGGAATATTGGCACTCTTGTTTTCTTTTAGTATTTAAAAATTTTCAAATTCATTTTAGAGAGAGAGAGAAAAAGGGGCAGGGATAGAGAGAAACATTGACAAGGGCTGCCTACTGCATACCCCGTGCTGGGGATTGAGCCCAAAAGCCAGGCCTGTACCCTGGCTTGGAATCGAACTTTGACCTCTTGGTTCCTACATCAATCAATGCTCAACTACTGAGCCACAGTGGCTGGGTGGCACTCTTGTTTTTGATCTTAAGTTACCTTCACATTGGGGTAACCTTCGTTGAGTAATAACTTGGAAGTGCAGGATTTAAGTTGATTCTGGTCTTGGCCAAATTAAAGAGAGAGGTCTGCGAAGGATATGGTCTTGGTTCTGTGTGTGGCATATTGCTGTAATGCATGAGTATGAAGTAGAACTCATAAAGATAAAATAATCACAAACGACTTTAAGAACTCCAAGTAGCAGAATACTCATCCCTTTGAAGATAGGAAGTGTTGCCATCAAAGGTGTAATTCTACTAGTTTCTTAAGCCTCAACTTTATACACTTGAAATCATGCCCACAATCTACTGCCCAAAGCTTTTGGAAATAATTGAGAGACATTTGTTTATTTCCCAAATTTCAGATCATCCAGTATTTTGCTGGCCTTTTGTCTGGGGAGATACACATTCACCATAGCAATGTCAATAAGTACAGAAAATTTGCCAGCCCACAGAGAAATTCGAACTTCCTTCTTTTTCCACAGGAGTGTCTTGGGGAAATTATGCATACAATAGAACTTTTCATGTCTAGACTTTGCCCAGGGGATTTCTGTGTATTAAGAACCCTTTTTCTTTTTTCTTAAGTATACTCAAATGGAACAAAGCTTAGGAAAAGATTGGGGACAGAATGCAGGAAAAGGATATATAGAAAACCTTGGATCATTATATTTTTCCAACTCTTTGCATCCAAATCCATGCCATTAGAAGTCTGACATGACTCACTGGTTGAGCATTGACCTATGAACCAGGAGGTCACAGTTAAGTTACGGTCAAGGCATATACCCGGGTTGTGGGCTCAATCCCCAGTATGGGGCATTCAAAAGGCACCCAATCAATGATTCTCTCTCATCATTGATGTTTCTCTCTCTCTCCCCCTCTCCCTTCCTTTCTGAAATCAATTATATATATGTCTAAGGTTCCTTTTTACTGATGTGCTGCCCATAGTCAACAAACACTACTGAGACTCTGCTAAATGTCAGACATTGTATCTGATTCTGAAGATTAATTAATGTGGGGTCTGCTTTCAAGATACTTGCAATGGATGAGTAAACCCAAATTATAGTATACTTGTTAGGTGCAGTATCATAGAAGAGGTAACACTTGATTTAGACCTTTTTTTTAAAACTACTTTTTAAAAATAATACATTTTTATTGATTTCAGAGAGGGAGAGAGAGAAACATCAGTGATGAGAGAGAATCATTGATTGGCTGCCTCCTGCATGCCCTCTACTGTAGATTGAGCCTGTAACCCAGGCATATGCCCTGACCTGACTAGGAATTGAACATGACCTTCTGATTCATAGGTTGACACTCAACCACTGAGCCACACTGGCTGGACTTGAGTTAGATATTTTAAATGTAAATGTTTAAAGCAGAGCTGACAGGAGTTGGGACTTGGGTCTGGAGAATAAAGTAAAGGAGAAAGGAATTCCAGGTAGAGGGAGCAGCTTAGGCAGAGATTTGGATGTAGGGACATTGTTGGTGATTTGGGGAAATGATACCAATCGATGTAGGTGGCTTATGGGATAAGCATGGGTTGGGAGTAGGGAGGGTTGTGATTGAAAATGTGAATGGAAAGACATATTGAGACCATATGGTGGAGGCCTGTGAATGCAAAGCTAAAGAGTTAGGGCTTCATCAACAAGGTGAGTGGAAAGAGGGCAGTGACAGTATATCCTCTGCTTAAAAACTGCCTTTGTCTCGGTGGAAAGGATGACTTAGAGTGGAGAGAATGGAAGCATCAAGGAGGGAGACATAGAAACCCTCAGAAGTGCTGGAAGACTCATAGCACCCCAGGCATTCTCAGCACCATACGACTACCTGCCCTGTGCAGCCTGCAGGACCACCTAGGCATTTCCTGCTTCCTGGTGTTAGCACAGGTAGCTAGATATTAGTAAAGGAAGGGAGCAAAGGAAAGCAGACGTTATTAAGGATAATCAACGAGGAAGCATTAGCCTGCTTCCTAGGAAGTTGCAGCATTCATAGGTACCCAGGGGATGGAAGCATCCCCCAGGTAAGGAGCAGCTCACCCTCCATCACCTGATTGAGGTGACGGGGGGTGGAAGCAGTAGAAGCCAAGGTGGTGCAGGGGGAGGTGCTTCTATGAGGAATGTGCAATAGGAGCCACGATGGCCACCATAAAGGCCTGTTGGTCTAGCCTGGGGAG
Source organism: Corynorhinus townsendii (assembly GCA_026230045.1). Lineage (NCBI taxonomy): Eukaryota > Metazoa > Chordata > Mammalia > Chiroptera > Vespertilionidae > Corynorhinus > Corynorhinus townsendii. Next base: position 139,290,318 of record JAPDVU010000004.1, read on the forward strand.
AGGATGGGATGGGATAAGGGACAAAGAATGCCAGAAGATCTAGGAAATAGATTGGCTTGGGGGTGGACCCATCAGAAGCCGGGAAAGCTTGGGAACTTGATTAGTTAGATCAAAGAAGCACCTTCCCAAGCCTGAGATAATAAAACCTGAGCCTAACAAAGACACAGGCCCTTTTCTCTCTCACTGGTAACATGCACGTGGCCCCTTGGTTCTTGTGTTTTCTCTCCATCGCATCCATGTGGCCTTAGCAGCCATGTGGCTGCTTCAAGCAGGCCCCAAGCTGAGCCTGGGTATTGGAGATGGCTGGAACTGGAATAGATTTTGAAATGGACCAAACTTTGGCAAAGCATGGGATCTTTGGACGTTGGCCCTATTTCTGGTCTTGGTGAAGACTTTTTCCCATACTTGGGATGGATGGAAGTAAACACGGGGAACCCAGGGGCAGCCTTCTGTTTCCACCCCGGTGAACTAAACCTCATCCTCCCATGTGTAAGTCTCATGAATCTCCTGAAATGCTTTTCTCTTGGCTCTGTGAAAGACTACACTTCCACACTGGTTCTCTTCTTTTTTCTTATATTAACGATGATGGAGTCACCGCTTTGAGGATTTTGATGTGGGGACAAATACACATGTAAAATCCTAGAAACTGCTTCCTGAAAAATAGTTTAAGAGGTGCATGAGGATGAACATTAAGGCATCTTTGTTTTCTCTGGGGAAGTTAGGGTCAGTGTTTGTTAATTCAGTAGTCATGCCCATCTTAATTAAACCAAATGAAGAGCTTCTTGTGGACAGCTTGGATGTCTGGGAAAGGGATTAGGAGCTAAAGAAAGAGTTGTTCTAGTTGAGGGGTGCTCCCAACCTGTGCCTCAGAACCCCCTCACTATTGCTATGGCCCAGAATTCATTTGGGTTTTTCAGAGAAATTCATTGTGCTTATTCGGAGATGTCAGTCTGTTTACCACAAATCACAGCCTGCCAGAACTGAATGGGGTCATCTGTATTAAAATCACATATTATAGATAAGGAAACTGAGACTCAGAGAAGGGATTTTCTAGTCCCATAGCTGGAACTCAAGCAGGACTATCCTCAGGCTCCTGTTTTCCTGGCTCCTGGCCTCCTTACACTAAGAGCAGGTAAGAGGGAGTGGGGTCATAGAAGGGTTGGTGTTACATTTTTGTGTCTTGAATCAAAGATCGAACATTGGCATGTTTTGCAGTAAGTGAGAAATGATCATTTCTGTTGGGTAAAGTTTCATTGCTAATCACTATGAAGTCATATATATATATATATATATATATATATGTATATCTGTATCATAAAAGGCCTGGGGCATTACGACCAAACAGCTGGTCACCAAGAGGTACAAGAAGCACCTCTCACAGGCTGGGACTCGCAGCTCGCATGGGGCTGGCGGGGCTGGCACGGCGGAGGCTGGGCCCATGGCTTGCATGGTGGAGGTGGGGCCCGCATCATGACCAAACAACCGGTTACCAGGAGGTGCATGGAGCACCTCTTGTGGGCCGGGACTTGCGGCCCACGCAGTGAGGTGGGGATCGTGAGGGGCTGGTGGGGTGGGGGGGGGGGGGCGTGCAGCGAAGAGGGCGCAGCAAGGCGGGTGGCGGGGGTGGGGGGCTGTGTGGTGAAGAGGGCGCGGTGGATGGGCGTCGGGCGGGCAGGGGTGAGGAGTGTGGTGCAGGTCCCCAGGTGACGAGCGGAGGTGCTCCTGTCGCGGGGGAAGGGGAGGGGGCATACGCGGCCCGCCGCAGGGGGAGGTGGCACGTGGGGAAAGGGCACGAGCTGGGAGCATCATGGGGTGCTGGCAGCATCCACGGAGCATGCAGGGTGTTGCGGGGCAGTGGACATGGCCCTGATGGCAGGCTAGGCCTAGGGGACCCTACACACGCATGGTTTAATCGTGCACCGGGCCTCTAGTAAATATATAGAGGCCCGGTGCATGAAAATTTGTGCACTCGGGGGGGGTGGTGTCTCAGCCCAGCCTGTGCACTCTCACAATCTGGGACCCCTCGGGTAGGGGTCAGTCCCAGCGTAGCATGGCTCCAGTTCCCTGGAGCCTGCCGGCGGGGGGAAGAAACCAAGAGGCCAGTCCGATGGTAGCATGGCTCTGGTTCTCTAGAGCCTGTGGGTGGGGAAGGGACCAAGAGGCCAGTCCAATTGCAGCATGGCTCCGGTTCTGGAGCCTGTGGGCCGGGGGGTAGGGACCATGAAGCCAGTCCAATTGTAGCATGGCTGGTTCCCTGGAGCCTGTGGGTGGGGGGAGGGACTCATAACCAAAATGGCCTGACCAGTTGGTTCAGAGAGAGACACATTCTTTCAGACACAAAAAATAGTTCTTGCCATCTTTATTTTAAAACTAGAGGCCTGGTGCACAAATTCATGCACGGGTGGGGTCTGGCCAGCCAGCCAGCCGGCTCCCAGTCAGGGCTGATCAGGCTGGGCCAGCCAGGGGTAGGGGCTGCGGGTGGTTGACTGGCCAGCCCCGCCCCCTAGTCAAACTCCTGGTACCTGGTCGAGGGGACAGTTTGCGTATTAGTCTTTTATTATATAAGGTTATATAATTCATCAGTTTGTCAGCATCACTTTTTATGTCTACCACACTCCCTTAATGGAGACAGATTATTTTAAAAAACACAACTGCAAGTAATAACATTTAATTAGCTAGCAATTTTCAGAAACAAATGTTGCAGGTACAAAAGTTAGGGCTAGTGAAATGCTGATTGAAAATCTTTTGGGAACAAAGCTTCTTGGGATATAGCTGATTTTGAATTAGGGGAGGTTTTCCAATCCATTCCATTCCCCTCTTATTCTAAGTTGGTGGCCCTCCCAGAGGAGGTAGGAGGATACTGAAATGGTAACCAATCAGCTGTACCAACCAGGGCCTTGCTGGGGGTGGGCATTACACAGACAGTGCCTTGGCTGTGATGTCTAGCTCCCTGACTGGGAAATGCCTAGATGCCCCCAAAAGCCTCCACCCCTTTCAAATGTCCTCCCCCCCTCCCCCAGATAAAGTAAAGGGTCAGTGCCCCACCAAGATGAGATGGGAGCAAATACAGATGGAGATGGGTCCTTGGAAAGCAACTTTTAATGAATGTGGCTACATGTCTTAGATTCATTACCATTGTTGTTGCCAGCATAAAACAACATGTGTTAGTTCATCTCCTCCCTCCCCACCCTTCTCTTTTTGTTTTTGCAAGAGGAGTATTTTCTTAGTGCTTAAGAGCACTAATATACCACCCCCCTCCATCCCCCACAAGGTGGAGGGATCTTGATAGAACCATCACCTGCTAGAAGTGGGAAGTCTTGTAGATTTTAGAGTCCATCCCTTTTTTAATGTACAAAAATGATGGTAAGAGCCCTGAAAAGTGCTGCCGCAACCACTGCTAAGAAGGAAAGAAGCCTTTGCCCATTCCATTTTCAGACAGTTCTCATTACTAGAATATTTTCTGTATGTGGCAAAGCTCTACCTCCCCATAATTTCAACACTGTCTGCTCCCTCCTCACCCCCATTGCCTTCAGAAGCACTTTAAATAATGTGTGTGGGAAGATTCTCCGGCCTTCTGGATTCACACAAGGTAGAGGTAACCCCCCTCCCCCCACCACCATACTTGCAAATCTATAATAATAAAAGCATAATATGCTAATTAGACCGGACGTCCTTCTGGACAACCTTCTGGACGAAGACAGGGCTGTGAGGGAAGCCTGGGTCCCGGGTGCCAGAAGGAAGCCAGTGCTGGCAGCCGGGGGAAGGAAGGCCTACTCTTGCACATTTTATACATCAGGCCTCTAGTATTTGATAAGGCCCTAAGACCTTCCTTCCTTCCTTTTAGTTTGTTTCTTGTTCTGGGGTGGCTGTGAGTGTTCACTGTCCATCCAGCTGGGCCCGAACATGCATCTCACTGTGTTAGTACCTAGTGCACGAGGGCTGCGCTGCTCTCGTTACTGCAGGAGTTTGAAGTAGACTTTGGGCAGCCAGACCTCACACTCACAACTGATCCACTCTTCGCGAGGTAAACATGCGTGCCTAGGTATCTGTTCATGTCTATGCTAAGTCATATTTCTGCCGTTCTTGTCCTGAAAAAGACTTGAGTATTATTTGTTTGACCCTAAATAAATTCACATCAGGAAGAGAAGCACGGTGAGCCTCACCTGCCTGGCTGGCCCTCTGCCCTTTTTGGCGAGTCAGTGACTTGAAGCAGGGAGAGCAGTAGTTGCCCCTCCTCCCCACTCTGCCCATGTTGTGTGCTGAGGAAAATGAGAATTCCAACGTGCTTTCTGTAAACTTATTAGAATTAGATATCTTGCTTGTTGCCTCTTATTTATCTTGTATGCTAATGTCTATTTAACATTGGAAAATTGTCTATTAACAATGGAAAATTTTCATCTGCTCCAAAGCAGGCTAGTGGCCTGAAAATCATTTTCAGAAATTTTAGAAATGTTAGTAACTCAGCTTTGTGGTGAATAGTGAAAACCACATCTAACATTTAGACCAAGTTGTACATTTTCAAAAGACTGGCTCTTCTTGCATGTCTCACAGGCTGTTTCTAACTCGGTTCTTTGTCTTTACAGTGTATTTTGTTTTTTGGTTATTGGCTGACTGCTTTATAGATGCCATCTATAGTAAACTTAGGGGAGAAAAATGCTTTCTCATTCTAGTTGGCAGTGAGATTGTCCCCAGTCTTTTCTGTAGTCAAAAAAACAATAACAACAACTTTCTGAAAGAGGTTTGAGAATTTTAAGCTGTACATTTTTTATGACATTGATTGTGTTTCATCTGATTGTGTCTGAACTGTCATGGTCTCCCGTTTTCTATCCAGAAGACTTACGCTGCCTATGGGGTGTGTGTGTGTGTGTGTGTGTGTGTGTGTGTGTGTGTGTGTGTGTGTGTCATGTCTTAAGGGGGTCTCAAAGTTAGACCAGAGCGATATACTAATTTTTAAAGATTTAGATATTACAGTCTTGATATCATTAAAGAGACCACAGCCATTTGCCTAGAAGGCCATGATTCCAAGTTTTGCCAAACCACCATGAGATGAGGTAGAGGATCTTTGGAGAACAAACAAAACTTGTCCTGGCCTGTGAGTACAGTAATGCAATCCTCCCACATACCCGAGTCAGAACCCCTAGGATTGGCTCTGCAACTGATGTCTCAGGGCAGCTACTCAGATGGGAAATGGAATTGGCAGGAATCTCAGCCCAGTGGGCTTGGTCCTGATCTGTGCAGGCTTCCTGCTTCCAGTAGTCCAGCCTCAGCTCCCTGCTGTCCTCTCTGAGGCCTCTCTCCTGGCCCTTCCTCCCCTTGCCCACATTCCCCATCACATTTTCCTTTATTTTTTTTCTTCAAAGAACATATTGCTCTATACAGTTATTTTCCTTTATGTTTGCCTGTTTACTTTCTGTCTCTTCACCAGGATCTAAGAACCAAGAGCCTCTCCTGTCTCCTTCACTCTGACCCTCTGCTTGGAACAGAGGCCAACACATGTGGGACTCAATAAATATGTGTAGATCTGAAAATGACTTTAAGTCATGGCTGGAGGGATTTGGGAGAATTTTCACTTCTTTTAGAGGATAGAGTTCTACAGGTTATGGTGGGTTCTGTTTAATATATGGAGTAGATGTTTGTGCCATATGTTTTGGAAGCTGCACCTTTACTTACTAAAATCACTACTGTGTTCCCCCCTACATCTTATCTTTGCCATCTTGACTGGTTTCCTTGGAAATGTCAGTGTAGGCTTCATGATGGTCATTTGGAGCAAGAGCATTCTGTAAACATGGAGTGAGTCTTCAGGGGTCCTTACAGTTCTGTAACACCCGGTCAGACAGTTGAGTTAGTCCAGAACGTGAGTCAGGGGCTCACTTGCACGGCTGGGATGGTGCAGCCTGATATTGTTGTTAGGCCTACCAGTAGAGCTAGCCTCTTGCCAATGGGAACGTTGATCTGGTAAATCTAGACCAAAGCCCACATTCTTTCTTCTGTCTACTCAGTGCTCCAGTAGCAGAATATTTCTTTTTGCTTTGTTAGGTTCCAGGCTGTCCAGTGGACAAATACCTCTGCTCTCTAGTGAGCTACTGGTTTTAATTTTGGCTGTCTCTGTTGGTTAGTAGGAGGATTGCAATAAGAAAGGGCTTCCAGTGTGAGATCCCTTCATTCTCCAGAAAGGAGCTACATCTCAGCAGAAGAATCTTCCTCACTTGGCTTCACCTTCCTTAGGTGTAGATGAGGTGCAGCCTGTTGATTGCCAGGTATGTATTGGTGCATTAGATTAAGCCTAAAAACGGAGTAATTGTTACATAACCACTCATTCAGCTGCATAGACATCGGATAGTTGCTGATAGGGTTTGAAGATGATATTTTCTAGTTGAAAGGTCAACTATAAACTTTTTGACATTAAAGAGGAACGTGTGATGGAGAACTGTTGGTCTAAATGGGTTCTACTTCCAGCCAGACTTGGATGTGAGTTCAGATCCTGCTATTGGTAGCAGGGACTATGAAGGCCCGAAGAAAGTTACTTTGTAGACCTCAGTTTCCTTATTTGTAAAGTAGGGATCTTTCCAGTGGTTGCTATGAGGAGTAAAAGAATGACGTACATTCTCATTAACTGTCAACTCCATGTTCAATCCCCTTCTTTTGGAAAATGTTTCTATGGCTTCTTTCCATTTTTGTTTCAATGTTGCCAATCAGTATTAATAGATTGGTAAAATAGATTTCTTCATTTTTTTCTTTTCTCCAATTCTCCCCCCCTTCTATTATTTTTCCCCCCTCAGTTAGAAAGATCCAACATTTTCTGACATCTCATGAGACATGAAACCACCTCAGGAATGATCTCTTATCTAATCTAGAATACCAGGAGTCTTCAGAGGGAAATTGGAATCGTCATGTCAGGAGCAACATTGTCTTCATCAGATTCCTAACTCGGAGCAAAGATGAAACTATAGTGTTAACTTGGATTGACAAAGGTCAATTTGTATAAATCAAATCTTTACTGCTTTTAGAAGTGAATACTGGCCAATGCTTTTGTGTAACGTACTTCTTTGGTTGTCCCATTTAAACATAGACTTTTAAAAGGTTTTACATGGGAGGTACATCTTCTGCAACGAAATGTTGATTAAGATTCTTTTGTAGGAAAATATTTAACCTTTTATATAATTGACTTTCCCTTTCCCTCCACAATTTTTGAAGCTCTTATTTAACGCTTTGAGAACTGTTAGTTAAAATTGGAAGAGCTGACTCACAGCTATGCTTCTTTACCAGTTCTTGCTGAAAGAGATTTACAGTGTGTCTACATTTAGATATAGATCCTTTAAAAATATTTCCCTTAACTTTTTAGGATGAGGAAAATATCTTCAGTCATAATTGCATAAATGGAGGCAGCATTGTTTTCTGGAACAACTTGGGGACCTGCCTTATCCATATGTGTGCTATTTTGTGTTACTGAGGGTGAGACACCATTTCTGCTTTTCTGACCATTAATTTTTGTGTTTACCTTTGTTTAGTTTACTAGAGACACTCCACCTGGACAGCCTGGCAATAAAAACCATGTTGGAAAAAAGGATGAAAATAGAAATAAATTCAATTACTGCATTCTAGCTAGAAAATGACATTGTGTCTGTTCCCTTGGCCTATGTGTCCTGGAGGAGGAAGACAGCAAACCAGACTTACTGAATGCCTATTGATGCATCCATCCGTCCATCATCCATCCATCCATCCATCCATCCATCGATTAATTTCTTCAGTAAATATTTCCCCAAAACGTCCTATATACCAAACACTGTTAAGTACGGAGGGATAAATTACACAAACAATTTCTGCCCTTAGGGAATGTATAGTCTGTGTACAGATTGGTGGTAGCTTAGACTACATTGTAGGCAGTGGGGGATAAAAGAAGTGGAATGCATTAGAGACATATTAGATTGAATTTGGCAGGTTTAATAATTTACTAGAACTGTGAGGATGAAGAAGGGAGAATCAAAGATGCTTTCTCATCCTCTAGCTTGGCTTCTTGGGTAGATGGTGGTGTCATCCACTGAGACAGGAACCAGGAGCAAGTTTGGAGACTATTATAGCCTCAAAATCACAGGTTAAGTTTGAGGGCATCCAGGTGATTTGAACCTTAGAAAAGAGGCCTGGTTGGAAATGTGAATGGTAATTGGGAAGGCACAAGGTCACAGAAGCAGAGCAAGAAGGGATGGCTGTAAGCCTGAACACCATGGGTACAGTGCATGATGCACAGATACAGGAAAAAATGCTGAATTTCTCAAGGAGCTTGGCTAAACAAGAATGTGGTATGTCTTCCTAGAATATTGACCATAAAGCTTGGGCCTGTTCTTTCTAATAGTAAAAATTTATGTCTTGTTTCTCTTTGTTCTTTCCTAAGTTTGTTATCTTCATTTTGATGTTGGTAGGCAAGATTGTGCCTATGATGAGGTTGATCAGTACAGAGTGATTGTGAGATGGGAGGCTCTTCTGAAAATGATCCACAGGAAAGATCGACAGTGACTTAAGTTCTTTGCCAATTTTGTATTTCTGGAGAGGGAGGGAGGGAATAAGTATATCTGGGGCAGGGGATGGGAGACTTCAGGTATATCTGTTTTATTTCCTTAAAACGATCTGAAGCAAATATGGGAACATGTTAGCATTGCTTAAATCTGGGTTGCGTGTAAAATAGAGAGCTATCATATCATGTTTAGGACTTTTCTGTACATGTGGCTATCTCATAATTAGAAGTTTTAAGAAAGAAAGAAAAATAAGATGGGATGTGCCATGTGCTGACTACCTATTTTAGTTTAGCCCCAGGAATCCATGGAAACCAGATGGGTAATAATCATTAGTAATGAATTAATAATAAATAAATGTTCAAAAATAAATAACAAATTAAAAGGGATGGGATTGTCTAGACCAGTGGTCGGCAAATTTATTAGTCAACAGAGCGAAATATCAACAGTACAATGATTGAAATTTCTTTTGAGAGCTAAATTTTTTAAACTTAAACTTTTCTAACGCCACTTCTTCAAAATAGACTCGCCCAGGCCGTGGTATTCTGTGGAAGAGCCACACTCAAGGGGCCAAAGAGCCGCATGTGGCTCACGAGCCGCAGTTTGCCGACCCCGGGTCTAGACAGCCAAACACCTATCTGTTTTTGGAAACCTGGCCTTCGGTGGAACAGGGCCCAGAGAAAATTCATTCTCAGTGGGGTCTTTACTTTTCACTCACCTTTTGCTACCAATAGAATTCCTGAGTAATTGGAGTCAGGAGTTTTTTGTTTTTTCTTGGAGTGGTGATCAAAGGTGTTTCCATCCAAATGAGAGCAGGATGCTACTCCTCAGGGGTCGCAGACAGGAGAAAAGGGTGAGGGGCACTGTGGGTCTGGGAGATAGAAGCTTCCTCCAGGGATTAAAAAAGAAAATCCTTTTGAATGGGCTTATTGTTTATAAGAACAGCTCCTTAATGGAAAAACAAAAAGGCAAGAGTTCTGTAGCATGCTCTCTGCTTTCCTGTGCTGACCTCACTGCTTATTTGATTTATCAAGTCTTGCTCTGCTCTGTGACCTTTCTTTAACTATTTCTCTAGAGTATCCATTTACTTTATTTAGAAACATAATATTTTTAAAAAGCTGGAGCTAGTAAAAAAAATCCTCACCTTTTTGATGTGGCCATTTCCCCATCTTTTGAAACCTTAAACTTTCCTAGAGCCACAGTGCTGACTTGCAGTGCCTGAATCTACAAGTCTTTCAGGGCCCTGGCTCTTGCAGTAGGGGGGTATGAAGTTGGGAGGATTGGGGTTGGAGGAGGTTGCAGGAGACAGATCTGCTCCTCTCCGGGCCAGTTTATACACAGGTGTCAGAAAACTTGGTGCTGTGTGGTAGAGAAGGGACTGCAAAAGGCGCTCAGCTCACTGAAGGAGGTGATTGGATTGTGGGGGGAAGGCTGGTGGAGGGGTGGCCCTGGAGTGGGACTGTAAGCATGGCCTGGTGTGGTTACCTGAAGAGATGGCAGGGAGGGAATAAAGGTGACTTGGTGTCGCCTTCTATTTTAATACAGCTGTGAAATTATTCCTGAGCCTTGCTTTTCCACATTAAACATTCTGAATGTATGGTATGCAATCTTTCTAAGAATTTTTTGAAGGTAATTTTTAAATTAGTTTTTTATTTTATTTTACATTTGTCATTCTCCCTTTCTCTTGCTCTTTTTTTTTTTTAACATTTAATGATACAAAGAGTATAACTATAAAGTTTAAAGACCAATAAGTGGATACTAAACAATTTCATCACTTTCACATGTTAGCTATTTAAAATGTTAGCTTATTTTCTTTAGAATGGTCACCTATGTGTTGTTCTAGGTTTGTGAGTTCGTTTGTAGTTTCTTTATCTTAAAACTCAGTGGCTATCAAAGGTGTACACAGACCTCTTATTTGGAAAATTGCTTCTAGGAATGTGGAACTGATCGAAGCTTGGAGATGACAGTAACAAACATCTTAAAGGGCAGTTTATTTAATCCCTGTTATTAAAATTTCTTGGCTGGATATTCATTTTTTTTTTCTAGAGGAACTTTAGAATTTTGTTATTAAACTGCCTCACCCAAGGAAAGCACAACATCAACAAAAATAATAATATCTCTGTAAATTATGATTGGAATTACATTAAATCTATTTATTATTTTGGGGCTAATTAACATTTTTATAAAGTACAATTTGCCTATTGTAAAGTATGGTATTGTTTTCAGTGGAAGTGGAATTGTTGGGGTGCCCTGAGGAATATAATTTCCTAAGGTCCCCAGGGGGAGGATGGGGTTTCGTGCAAATCTTTATTGATCAGGTAAAATTAAGAGGGTTCCCCTCCAAGCCATCCCGCCACGGGAAAAGTCCAACCATATCTTCAGCAGGGCCAGAATTAAGGCTGCTGCGCAGAATTTCTGTTCCGTATTGAAGTCCAGTACAGTCCAACATCTGGCTAGCTTGGCCTGTGTTCCCAGCTGCTGTCCATGGCCATGTGGCTGCTTAAGACCACATGGGTGTGGAGAGAGAACAAGCAGATGCACGGGTGAGTTCGGGTCAGGGAACAAGAGTGAGCAAGGGAGGCTAAGAGCGAATAAGAGAACAGGAGAGAGCAAGAAGAGGGAACACTTCGGATATTTTAATTTTCCAAGATTTCGTGCCCTTGTGATGGCTCCACCCTTTTAGTTAATGTCCCGTCCCCCCTCCCCCCCCCCCCCCCCCCGCCCCAGGCTAGACTGACAGGCAAGCACTTCCCCTGTGGCACCCTGACTTGGCTGTGTATGCCTCCATCTCCCCCTTTATAGGGTCCCTTCCCCCAGTGATTTGCAGGGAATGGACCAGTGGTTCCCTGGGGAGCCTGAAGCTGTAGCTTCCTGGTGAAGCTGTATGGATGACCATGCTTACAATGTCTGGCCTCCCCTTTGCTCTTTTTCTATTATTAATATTAGTAAACTAGCTAATCACAACGGTAAGAGTATAAATAGTCAGATGCGATTTTTTTGTGATTGTCAGAAAGCTTTTTATTTTTAATGCCTTCATATATGTGGCATGCATTTCTTGTGTTTTATTCTTAGAATGTTTGCTTGAATTAAGAGTGTTCCTTTGCAGTTTAATTGGGAGACAGAGGTGGAATGGAAGTGGACATGAGGACTTTGCACCCAGCTGGCCTGGTTTTCATACTGGCTTCGTCATTTGCTATCAGTGTGATTTTGGGCAAGATATGTAATTCTTCTGAGTATCTGTTTTCTCTCCTATAAAATGCAGGTTATAATGCTATCTATTTTTTAGAGTTGTTGTGAAAATTAAATGAGCTAATGTGTTAAGGACTTAACACCATTTCTGGAAGTTAATATGTGTTTAAAATATCTTTTTATCAACTAGTAATTTATGATAAATAGAATATTGATTTCTGTATATTTATTTTTAATTTTATGGCTATATTAAATATATTTGTTTTTATAATTTTTGTTACATCTAGATTATACTATAATACTATCTGCCAATATTTTCTTCCCCTCCCAGTTGCTATATACTTGATTTCTGTGTTCTATCACATCAAACTGCCTTCAAATTCCTAGATAATAGTGATTAATTCTGATGATAACCATATTGGCTGTTACTTTAATAATTTTATTATTATTTTTATCATGTTAAGGAACTATCTTCTGAGGTTGGTACTTTTTCTTTAATAAAAGAATGTGTGCTGATTTCTATTGGATAACTTTTCACAGATTTTTTGTTTTCGTGATCTATGGCTTTTCTCCCTTGACCTATAGCTGATCTTTATGTTTTCTGTATTTCTTTTTTCTTTAAATTTAGATTACTTAAACTAATCTCCCCAGTGCCCTCTGCCTCTGGCAACCACCAGTTTGTTCTCTACCTATGATCTTGGTTTTTTTTTAGATTCCACATATAAGATAGAGCACAAGGTTTTTTACTTTCTCTGTCTGACTTATTTCACTTAGCATAATTGCCTTAGCGATTCATCCATATTATCACAAATGGCAAGATTCCATTCTTTTTTTTATGGCTGAATAATATTCCATTATATATATTTCTTTGTCCATCATCCATAGATGTACACTTAGGTTGTTTTTATATCTTGGCTATTGTAAATAATGCTGCAATGAACATGGGGTACATATAGCTTTTTAAGTTCATATTCTCATTTTCATTTGATAAATAACCACAATTCCACAACTGGAATTGATGAATCATATGGTCGTTCTATTTTTAATTTTTTTCAGGAACCTCCATGTTGTTTTCCATAGTGGCTGCACCAATTTATATTCTCAGTAACAGTACACAAGGGTTCCCTTTTCTTTACATTCTTGCCAGCACTTGTTAATTCTTGTCTTTTTGATAATAGCCATTCTAACAAGTGTGAGGTGATATCTCATTGTAGGTTTGATTTGTATTTCCCTACTGGTTGAGTACCTTTTCGTGTACCTATTAGCCCTCTGTATGTCTTCTTTGGGAAAGTGTATTTTCAGAGCCTCTGCCTAATTTTTAATCAGAGTGTTTATTGTTTTGCTATTGAGTTGTATGAATTCTTTCTATATTTCAAAAATTCATCCTTTATCAAATATATGATTTGCAAATATTTTCTCCATTTGGTGGGTTACCTTTTCATTTTGTTGGTGGTTGCCTTCACTGTGCAGTAGCATTTTATCTTTTTAGAAGCTTAATGCAGTTCATTGATTGTGGTTGACTTGTTTATTTTTGCTTTTGGTGTCAGATTTAAAATATCATTGCCAAGACTTTTGTTAAGGAGCTTACCACCTGTGTTTTCTTCTAGGAATTTTATGGTTTCAGGTCTTAGGTTCAAGTCTTTAATCCACTTTGAGCTAATTTTTGTGTATGGTATAAGATATAAGGGTTAAGCTTCATTCTTTTGCATGTGGCTTTCCACATATACATGTTCCCAACACCATTTATTGAAGACTTCCCTTTCTCCAGCATATGTTCTTAGGTACTTTATCATAACATGACATTACCTTAGCAAGGGCCGAGGACATTTAAAGTATCCTTTTCCCAGTAAATCAAGAACTTCATTGTCTTTTCTGTAACTTTTTGAGGACCTGCCTTGTGCCAAGCCCTGTGCTGGCCATGAGGGATGCTAATCGAGATGGAAAGGGCAGAGTTTAAAAAATTCAAACTTGGGTTGGGCTATATTTACAACCAATATAATGATGGAGCGTGGTATTGGGAGAAAAAGAGAGAATGATCAGTTATTTCGCGGGAGGGTATTATCAGAGGTGCTGAGATTTGACTTTTGTTTCAGATACAAGCTTCTGTAGCATTAAGTTCTGGTTCTGATGTGCCAAGTCAATTTAAGGTGGAATTTCATACCCAGGTGGCTGATGATATGGTTGGGCTTTTTTGATTATTTGCTTAACACAAGGTGACAGTGAGGCTAAATTCTTAGTCCCTGCTCCAGTTAGATTTTGCCAGGAGCACACCAGCCAGCTGTCACCAAATGGCTGCCATCATCCAGAGAGGAGCCAAGCTCAGTGCACCCCAACGGCAGGGAGAAGTCAAGTGCTCCAGGGTGTGTGTGTAGAGATGGTCAACCCAAGAAAGCATGACTCAAATTCTGTTACCTGAGTATTTTTTTTTTTAATTACAATCTTTCATCCTGGACACGAATTGCCCCTGTTGCTGGCTGGAGTGCACCACTGCTTGGTCAAAAAGACCGTGTACTTGTGCCCCTGTGGCAGCACAACTGTAACCGCAGATTGTGCAAGACAAGCTGCAGTGCATTTGGGTGGCTGCAGAATGGCATGAATAAAGCATTGTGCTTCCCTAGTCCTGCAAGACAGAAGCTCATGTGTAGCATCTGAGAAGTACACAGAAAATACCTCTGAGCATCCTGCTGCAATTATTAGAAAAAGATGGCTTCACGTGTGGGGTTCAAATTACCACTTTAAAGGCTTCTGAGCATGTTTCTGAATCATCTCTGAGTGGCTGCCAGAAAAGGATGCAGGAGAACATGTATGAGTAATATGGAATGAGGAAGCAGCCAGAAAGATGGAAGCAGTTCTACATTACCTTCCCTGAGTCTGAAAAAAAAAAAGGCTGAATTACAACTAGAATGCCATTTGTAGGTTTGAAAATGTGTGGATCCTGACGGCATCAGGAAAACATGCACTGAAGTTCCTCCCAAGGTCATCACCACCACATCAGGGTGGGCTCTGAGGCTAGGCACTATAGTGAAAAAGCTATCAGTCCAGGCAGAAGAGGGGACCCACGGACCTGCATGCCTGGGTGGATGGGGCCAGTGCCCCTCTTGCAGCATAGTGTGCATTGCAGGTTGCATTTCCTGGGATGTAGCCTCTGAGGTGGAGTTTAGTGTGCGGATGTTTATTGGAGTTCCCTTGAGATGGGCACATGTGGAAAGGAGCAGGAGTGGGTGCAGGAAAATGTTGAGATGCAATACAGGCCCGACACCAGCTTCAGCCAACCCACAGGGTTCTGCAACTAGTATGGACTGTAAGAGTTGTCCTTAATTGGACTGAGGTGGCCAGACCTTCATACCCCCACATAGATCAGTTACCAGGTGAATGCTGTCCAAGAACCAGGGTTACCTTGAGGAGGGCAGTTCTGTACAGCTCAGACAGTCCCTGCAGGCACTGAGTTGAAGGGAATTGGCTGATAGCAGCTGAAGCAACAGGTTGTTCTTTGAAGTGAGGTCTGGATTGAACATTTGGACATTCACCATAATACTCAGGGTGTTCCTCCAAAATGTATACATACTTTGCATAATTAAATCTGAAAAGAAAGAATCATCAATTGAACTATTAGCTGTAAAGTATGTATACATTTTTTGGGGACACCCTGTATATCACATGGCTGTGTTTGTGTGTTTGTTCATTCATTCATGGAAGCAATCATCAGTCAGAGTGGTCATTGTCCACTTACTAAAACTAGGCACTCTTCTAGGTCCCGGAGGTAGAGCACTACATAGACTCGGCTCCTGCCCTGAGGAGCAGGCTTGCCTTCCAGTTGGGAGACAGTGGGGAAACAAGGGGACCTGATGGGATAGGTGCTCTGATGGTCATAAAAGGACTGAGATGGTGAGTCACTGAGGAGCTATGAAAGACCAGAAGGGACATCCATGGGAAGATGTGGGAAGCACATTGCAGACTGAGGGGATAACAGAGCAGAGGCTTGTAGGGGACATAGGCATGGTGTATTCCAGAGCAGACACAGAATGGCAAGAACACGGAGAAGCAGAATGAGATGAGGTCAAGGCAAGGCATTTAGATTTTCTTCTGAGTCTGCCAGGAGTTATTGGAGGGTTTGGAAATAGGGGGCTTTTCTTGAGAGGGCACTTAGCATGTGCCGGTCCTATTTTAAGTGTTTCATATGAGTAAGTCATTTAATTCTCACAGCAGCCTTATCAAGTAGGAACTGCTATTATCCCCATTTTGCACATGAGGAAACTGAGCATAGAGGTTAAATGACTTGCCTAAGGCCATAGGGCTGGTAAGTGGCAGAGCTGGGGACCCAATCTGGGGAGGCCAGGCTGACGATTTTGTGCTTCTGACCTCTTTGTCTGGAAAGATCACCTGGTTAATATGAAGGGTAAGAGTGTATTTAGGAAGCCATTTAGAAGCCTGTTGCAGGCATTGTCACTCTGGAGATGGATAGAAATGGCTGCATTCAGCCTGTGGTGTGGACATGCTGTTGGACCTGGGTCTGGAGGAAAGAGGAATCTGAGATGACTCCTGAGTTTTGACTTGAGCCAATTTATAAGATAAGTATGCATATGAAAGGGGGTGCCCATACATGTTCTTTATTTTGAGGTTATGAAGGGTTGGGAGAAGTCTGGGCTGTCACAGATCTGTTAGTGACCTGGAAGGAAAAGTAAACTAACTTACATGGATTCCTGTCAGGAATCCTTTCCTCCCTGCTGTCCCCAGAAATCATGTACTGTTCAAAGCTTGCTTGTTGTAAGCCCTTGTTATGGGACTGGTTGGCACTACTAGTATGGTGATGTTTAAGCTTGAAGGGATGATAACAGCTAATATTTAATAGGGATTTTTTTTGGATTCTGTAAAAGAAATTCTTTTACCAGGGATTGAATTTAGTGTATTGGGAAGATGCTCTAACCAACTGAACTACCTGGTCAGGGGCTTACTTTTCTGCTTTTACTAAACACATTTAAGCCAATGCAAGAGAACTTGCACCAGCTCGTACAGCCACATCTCCTCACTTCTATTATCAGAGATATCTAAAGCCACTTCCTCCAGATAGCCTATGGGTCCAGTTCTTATCTTCTCCAGCCATAATGCCCATAGCCATCCTTTTTTCTTTCTAAATCATCTATTTTGTTTTTCTGCTGAATGATGTTACCAGTATATAAGCATCAATCCTCCTAAAAGAAAGAAACAAGCCCCTTGATCCTACTCACCCTCACCAGGGACCAACTCCCCAGCCCCTCATGTATTTGCAGCAAATCTTCAAGGAGTTGTTTATATTCACTGTCTCCATCTTCTCTTCAGCCATTCCCTTTCACACCCACTCTGGCCTTTTTCTGATCTCTTGCTCTATGGAGACTGCTCTGTCAAGGCCATCCGTGATCCCCATGTGGGTAAATCCAATGGCCAGTTTTCAGTCCTCATTGTACTTGGCCCTTCAGCAGCGTTTGACACAGCTCTTCCCTCTCTCCTCCTCAGTGTACTTTCTTTACTTGACATCCAGCTCATCCTTCTGCCCACGTTCTGCTTTCTGTGCACTACTTATCCACCTTCTTTGCTGGCTCCTCTTTCTCCAATGTTTTAATGTTGGAGTACCCCAGAGTTCAGGGTCTTCCTCTCTATCTCTGCTCATTCCTTTGGTGATAGCAAATTGAAAAACATTGATTTCTTGATTTGCTTGTAACTACCAGATTTGTTCTTCTGGCCTGGACCTCGCTCTCTTAAAACTTCAGATTCGTATATTCAACTACTTAGACATTTCTGTTGCATTATACTAATATAACAGATATCATCCTAAATATGTCATTGAAGAACTGAGCAGATTTCCAACCCTTTCCAATCTGCTCATCCCACCTTTTCAGTTCATGGTACCGCCATCCTTCCAGTTGTTCAGGCCCAACATCTAGGACCCATGTTGGCTCTACCTTCCTAAACCTCGGCTCCCTGCTGTCTTCCTAGGAGCCACCTTCAACTCCTCCTAGGATTTCACCAATAGCTGCCTGCCTCCTGCTTGGATCTTAACTTCCCTAATGTCTGTCAACACAGAGCCGGAGTGAGCCTTTAAAATGTAGATTAGATTATGTCACTCTTCTGCTGTGAACTCACCATTTCACTTGGACCCAAATCCAGGGCCCTGCCTGCTCTCCCCCCACTCCACCCTCCTCTGCTTAAGCCACACTCTGCTTTGGGCTGTTTTCCAAATACATCAGGAAAGCCCTTGCCTTGGGGCCTCTTGTTCTAGCTGTTCATTCTTCCTCCCTCCTCCCTATCTCTTCTAACTCCCTTATCTCCTTCAATTCTGTGCCCTAATGTCAGTGTTTCAGTGAGATCCACCAGTGTCACCTTATTGCCTTCTGCCTTCCTCCCACCTTCCCCCTCTCTCCTTATTGCCTGTCTCTACATATATCACCCCACTTTTTATTTTTTCATAGCTCTTGCTACCCTCTAACAGATGTTGCCTGTTTCCTCTGCTGATGAGAATTTGTGTCTATTTTCTTGCCTGGTGTAGTAGCCCAAGTGCCTGAAACAGGGTCTAGTTACTAATTTCTAGTACATAGTAAGAGCTTAATACATATTTGTTGAATGAATGTTGATTCAATCAGATGGGGCCCATCTGATTGCTAAAGAAATAGCTCTCCTTTCTTCTTGAGAGGGGAGATGAGTTCCTTGGAGATCAAAGGCAAGGTCTTTTTGTTGTATTGTTTTACCGTAGGTGGTGAGAGCAGGCTGTCTTTTCAAAGGCACATATTCCAGGATGCTCAGTACCTGACTTATGCAGCGCTGGTAGCTGCCAAAGGGACTTGCACATGTGACTGTGGAATTAAGCACCTGCATCTTAGTCGCCTGCAGTTTGACTGCTTACTGGAAATTCGGGTCCCCCCAGAGGCTACCTGTGTGAAACTTGGAGTTAATTTTTAAAACTTTATCAGTGCTTTGGGTAATGCATATTTTTGCCCTCTCTCCTGCAACTTTCTGTTCCAAAGGAGAGAAGTTGTGTGAGTGGCTTCTGGTCCTCTGTGACATTTGCATGCTGTCTTAAGCTAGCATCCTCTCAGTTGGGACCGAGCTGGGCGCTCATTGTCAGTATAATTTCTTTTTTTAAAAAGTTATGTTTTTATTTATTTCAGAGAAAGAAAGGGGGAGGGAGAAAGGGATAGAAACATCAATGATGAGAGAGAATCATTGATCGGCTATACTTCCTGCATGCCCCCTGCTGGGGATTGAGCCCACAACCGTAGACATGAGCCCTATAACCGAGAATTGAACCCTGACCTCCTGGTTCATGGGTTGATGCTCAACCACTGAACAACACCAGAGGGGCAAATATCTTAAATTGTACCCATTTGATTTCTTAATTGCACAGCCCTTAAAATTTGTTTAAGCCCTGATTTGATTATGTGTCCAGTTCTACTAGTAGACTTTGAGCTCCATGAAGGCAGTGCTGTGTTGTATCTGTCTTGATGCACTGACATCTAGCCCTGTCTAACACATGGCAGGGTTTAATGAATATTTACAACATTGTGAGTGATATTGCTTAAAGCAGAACCTCATCAGAAGTTATGCATTAGGCGGATTAACACAGTTCTGGAGATGCATGGTGGTGATGATTATATAACAATACGAATGTCCTTAATACCACTGAACTGTAACCTTAAAAGTGGTTAGGATCGTAATATTATGTTATGTGTATTTTACCACACTAAAGCATTTGGGGAATGAAACTCATGTATTAGGTATCCCACCAAATATGATACTAGCATCATTTTACTGGACGAGCCAAAGCCAGGAGGCATGGAGATTGTTACTGAGGCACATGGAATTGTGTCAGTTTTGAGCTATTAAAATGCCCCTTGACTGTGCTATCCATCTACGTTTATAATTGTGATTCACTCTGCAGTTTGTCTTCAGTACCTTATTCCTTTGATAAACTGATAATTAGTGATCACTTTTCCATCAAGCCTAATATTTTACATTTCTACATTTTGAAGTCATAGAAAAGTAGAATTAGAGCTCAGGATCAAAGGCTTGGGTCCTGGAGGCAGACTGGGTTCATGTCCAGCGCTGCTGTGTTCTTGGCCTTTTTGTACTTCAGTTTCCTTACCTGCAAAGGAGATGATAATGGACCCAGCCTCATCCCTCCCCTCCGCGTCCCCTTATTTAGCTGTTCAGTCTTACTGTCCTTGGTTTCTAAAGGCCATCATGAAGAAATCTTCCTCTTTGTTTCAAGTCACATTCATCTTTAAGTTTTTGTGCTTTGAATGTTCAAGACCATCTCTGTCTCTTCTCCCAGAGCTGGTATCTCTGGATATATCCCATTATTCAGCTTAAGGGTCCCCTGAGGCCTTTGCTGACCTCTAGCCACCCCCACTAACCCCCACTAGAATATGAACTCCTTAACAGGTGTCTGTAAGCTTCCTGAGGGAAGGACTGGGGCTGTCCTATGGGCACCTGGCATAGTGCCCTGTGTGCAATAGCCGGTGATCAGTAAGTAGGTGAATCAGGCAGCAAAGAAAGCATAAATGGAATTGTCCCCTTCTCAGCCCCGTGAGAAATTCAGTATGATTCAGGTTTGGCTCACTTCAGTGTGTGCTCCAGTCAAATAGCTTGGCTGTTGACTTAAAATTTGGAGAAATATTTCATAGGTGCCGAGGGAATGGTTTCAAGCCTTCTTGCCTACGTTCCCAGCCCTCTTCAGTCAGGGGAGCCAGGAGCTGGGCTGTAGGCAGGATGCAGTGATCGATAATCCTGCACCTGAGTCCAAAGGAGAATGGTGCAACCAAGGGAAGATTTGGGAAATAGTTCCTTGGAGGTACTCCTCTCTGAATTCAGTTTTGGACCTTTTATTTTTCTCAGTAGCTTAGGGCTGAAGAAGTAGGTTGTCTTAGACACGTGAGGAAGCAGACTTTTCCCAGTTGGGTTCAGACTGGGTCAAGGAGTCTGCTACTTATACAACTGATGGCTTGTACTGCTTTGGGCAGTTGTTTGCATGAGTTCATGCCTTATTCTATTTCTTCTGATTGAACGAGGAGCCAAGCTGGGCCAAGTACCCGGAGATAGAGATAGAGATAGAGATAGAGATAGAGATAGAGATAGAGATAGAGATAGAGATAGAGATAGAGATAGAGAGAGAGAGAGAGATAGAGAGAGAGAGAGAGAGAGAGAGAGAGAGAGAGAGGGAGAACATTGAATATATACCTGTGTTTGTGAAGGGTAGAGGAGAAATGATGTTCTTAGGATTCTTGGCTCCATGGACTGGTTTAGATCCTGAATGAGGGTAGAGAAGTTTTAGAAACCTGAGCTGACATCTGTTTTCATGGAGTATTATGTGATCCATGGGCCTAAACAGGATTTGTCAAGACCTAGGGGCCAAGTAGTGCACAAAATGTGGAGGCGGTCCCTGTACTTCAGCTGGGAACCAGCTCCCTCTGGCACCAGATGAATCTTGGAGGATATCTTTGGTCAGCACCAACATGTGTGGGGTACAAGTAATGAGGTTTGAGTAAATGTTAAGTCCAGTTGAAGTAGGATTTCATGATGCACTAGTCAGCTCATCTATCCCTTTGCTGGTCTCTGTGCCTGATTTCAATGATCTTGTTGGCTAACCCGTGTGATCATTCTCCTCCATTATACTGTTGTGACTTGGAGCTCAGTTGGCAAGTTCAGAGCTGCCAAAGTAAGAAGATGCTTCTGGGCCTGTACTGTCCAGGGTAGAGTACATGTGCTGTGGGACTCAGACCTGGGTCTTGTCTGACGCTGCTGTTGTGACCTGGAGAGACTCTCTTACCCTCTCTAACCTTTGCTTTTTTCATTGGCAAAATGGGAATAATAAGATTGTGGTGAGGATTTAAGGAAATCAAAGATGTGAAGGGTTTGCACTTGATAGCTATTGCTGTTAATATTATTATTTATCCCAGTATGCAAATTAGAATCCACTTACTCCCATGGAGCAGTTTTGCTTTTCCGTGTAAGTTTGTGTAAGGTAACTCATTTCCTGCTCACCAAAGTTTTATGAGGGAAGCTGTTGTCACCTCCATTTTTCAAAATGAAGAAACTGAGGCCCAAAGGGGTGCAGTTTGTTTCCTCAGCTCCCACAGCTGGACTGAGGTGTGGAAGGTGAGCATTTTGGGGAATTAGTGCAGGGCATTGCATTTATGCTGGCATCACTGGTAAATGGTAGCACTTAGAAACATTTACCACTCAGTTGGTTACAGACACACAGGTGCATGTAATGTCACATGTGTGGTGTGTTTTTGATCAGCTGGTCTCAGGTCTCTCTAGGAACTTAATGGACTCAAAAAAATCGCATGGGGTGCAACTCTAAGGTAGGAGGCTGAACTTAATATAAATCAGGCAGGAAAGATGATCCCACATCTGTACAGACATACTGTATGTCAGCATGGGGCGAGCAGTTCTACTGAGCGTTAACATCTATAGAACACGTCTCATGTGTGCCCCTTAATCCTCACGGCAAGCCCGCTGCCACTGCCGTGACTCACAGATGAGGAAGCAGCCCTGGGAGTTCAGGGACTCTGTACTGAGTGTAGTGAAGGGCCAGGCCTTGAACCCTTGCAGCCAGACTCCACGCCTGTGCTGTCACCCTCTGTGCGGCCCTGGGGGGTGGCTGATGAACACATTTCATCAAAAACGAGCTGTGAACCGACAGATGAAAGAAGAGGTCTGTGAAACACGTGAAGGCTCTTTTGTGAACCAGAATGTACTTAAGTTGTTTTCTCTGTGTGTCAGCAAAGAGCCACCATGAACTAACTCCCGGGTCGTCTGGCAGGGGCTGATTTAGGGGGATTTGCTCAACTCTACCAGCTGGTTAGCAACACAGAGCTTTTAACATTTCAGGGGGAGGGAATGAACAAGCAGGTGTCAGGGATGAAGCCAGCCAAGTCTGTGGGATTGGCTGAAAGGTGAATTCTGTGGAAAGGAGTTTTGACATACAGTGCAGACATCTCTAGACCCAATTATGAACCTGAGTTCCCTGTAAACAAAAGTTAGGAAATCAAATTTGTTGGTCAGTTTCCCATTTCTCATAGATAAGACTTGTCAAAAGAAATCTTTATTTGTATTATTTGTAGATAGGGGAGGGAGGTTACCTGGTTTAGGTGGAATAAGTCAGATGTCAGATGGAAAAGAAAAACCAGTTGCCCAGATATTATCAGGTGATAGGCATCCTTCATTGATTTTAAATGTCATAAAATTGTCATCTGGAATTTTTGAACAGTCAGAATGTTTATATTTTATATTATATTGTAACTATTAATGCCTCATACATATTAGTGAGTCTTTTATTCCATAAAATACATGAAACCATACTACACTTAACATTTTTGTTTGTTTACTCAAATACTATCAGGAATCTGTTTTACACTGCCTTTTTGTCCTTTGGGAGAAATAGAAAATTGGGCTATTTTTGAAGAATTGACAGAGTAAGGCAAGATTTCTATAATCCCTCAGCAAAAGCCAAGTGGCAGTGGTCAAGTGTGTGTCCATTATTTAATGACTGAAAATACAAAGTTGTGAGAACTGAAATGGACAAGCGCTGCTTTTTCTCTCAGGTTCTACAGCAGTCACTCTTGTTCCTCATCTCCCCGAATCACTTCTACATGGGCATGAACACAGCTCCTTCCTGAGAGTCATTGGCTAAATTTTGGTTGATCATGTTACTTATGGATTTCCTGAGGGTTCTCTGCTCTGGGGATCAGTGACTCAGAAATCCCGCTGTGCTCCTGAGAGGAGGTTGGTTTGCCATGCTCTTGTCAGTCTCCTGGCAGTCCCAACTTGGAATGCAAATGAGGAAAGGGAGGGAGAACCGGGAGCAAAAGGTTGGAGAATATTGTAATATTTACTTTTAACTCAGAATGAATGGACAGCTTTCCACAAAAGGGAAAATAGACTGCCAAGTTATCATCCAGCTCCGTGTAGGACACTCAGCCGTTCATGCCGCTAGATTTATTGTAGAGACTGAAAAGTAACATGAATGCAATTTTTAAGCTCCCTTTTCAGAAATTATAGCCAGACTCGGGCCTTAGCAGTAGTTAACATTGCTTGGGATGTGAGGGAGACCGGACCGAAAGGCTCTTGGCATGCATTAGGCTTTTCAGCTGATTCCTTGAGAAGACTGCTCACCTGTACCTCTGCTGGTGCTCCTGAAGGTTCCACCTCCCCAGATGAGAGAGCCACCAGGCATTTCACCAGCACCTACAGGGCCGCCACCTGCCGCAGGATGCAAAATGGAAATGCAACTGTTGTCACGGCAGCTTGACTTGCAGAGAGACTAACAAGTGGCTGATAGCTGTGTACCCTCCAGAGTGTGAGGTGCAGCCTGGGTTACTACAGGGCTGGAGGCCTGGACTCCTGGGTCAGTCGTCTTGACTGGTTGTCTTGCTCTGACTGCTGTTTCCTAGCTGTGGGATTTTGAATAAGATGTTTTACCTCTCTGAGCCTCTGTTTCCGTGGCTTTAAAATGTGAAATAATCTTCATAGTTCACAAGGTTGCTGCATGGTGAAGGCAAAGGTCTTGGCAGTGGCCTGTTAAAGACAAGGTTGTGTGTGTGTGTGTGTGTGTGTGTGTGTGTGTGTGTGTGTGTGTGTGTGTGTGTGTGTGTGATGGTCATTGCTGCAGAGAGGAGAAACAAATGAATCCTCACAAGTTCTATTTTGTCTGGGGAATTAGGGTTAAACTGGGTGTGAGCTCACAGAATGTCTTTAACCTCCTTCCCATACCCATGGGGATTCAGAAAGAAAAAAAAACCTCAAGCAAATGCTTGATTGTGGAAATTGTGGGGAGAGTTCTGGCATCTCTTTTATTTACCACTAACTCATGTTTCAAAAAGACCAAGAGATTTCTAAAGAGCCGGTATGTTCTATATAACTATTTAAGCATGAAACAGCTCTGAAAAGCCACATTTATTTCCAAATTAAACAATTTTAAGACTTTTTTTAATTTTAGAGAAATGTCAGAAAATGCAGTCAATAGAAGATAATAAAATATACTCATCATAATCGACTTCCCAGAGATAAGCACTACTGCTAACATTTTGGTATATGCTTTCTCCCCTCTCTCCTCCCAGCCCTTCTCTCGCTTTGTAGATATTATTAATCTCCCATTATTGGTCATTTACGAGTTTTGCCCCCTCTATTATAAGTAATGTTTCAGTGAATATCCTTGTAACTAAGCCTTTGGGTGGAACCTAAATTCCTTCTTAGGGAATGTACCCAGCAACGGGAGTGTTGGGTAAACTGGTATATACATTTAAGACCTGTCATACAGGTCACCAAGCTGGTGTACAGATTTGTGATTATACAAAATGTACTACTCTGCTGATCATATTGTATTGTCCTTTACCCAGCCTTTGCCAACACTTCCTGATTCGGTACCAAGGCAAACAACAACAACAAACCTCCAAAATACCCCGTATGATATTTCAATTTTCACTTCTTTCACTCTATACTGAAGTAAAAACTAGTTTTCATTTTCTTCGGCACATTATTAAATTTCTTCTTCAGTGAATTGCCTGTTGATGCCCCATCACCCCTATCTTGGGAATTCTTTTTGTTACAGAGTAACATTTTGTTACATATTGCAAATATTTAAATAGATTTGTATTTAACCTGAAATACACAGCTGTAAGTTTCCTGTTTAAGAAAGATAATAGCACTTGTGAATGGGAGCACAAGAGACAAATCTGAAGAAGCTGACCTTGAGCAACAGTCTGGAAGCTTTTAGAACTGACACTTACCACATTTTACTGAAGGAAGTATGCATGCAGGAAAGTGCACATATCATAAATTGTACACTTCCGTGAGTTTCATAAACCAAACATATTTATGAAATCAGCACTAAGCTCCAGAAACAGACTCACTAACAGTTTCAAAGCCACTCCCACCCCGCATCCCTTCCCTGGGCAAGGTTACCAACCTAGGTTAGTTGTGGCTGTTTTTGTACTTTATAAATCCGTTCTCCTTTTGTATCTGGCAGCTTCTCTTTTTCTCTACTTTCTGCCTAAAAGATTCACCTACATTTTGTGTAGTTATAAGCATTCATTTTCCTTGCTGTGTGATATTCCACTGTATGAATATGCCACAATTTATGATGGACATTTGTAGTTTCAAATTTTTGGTTGCAAATAGTACTGCTATAAGGTACCCGTGGTTTGGAGAATAGAACTGACATTTTAGCAAAAGTTCATGTGCCCACAATCTCCTTCTGACCTCTCTCCCTACATCTCTTGAGCCAAGTGAAACACTGCAAGGGCCAGCAGTGCAGTGCAGTGCTTGTAATTTGTCTTTCCTTGGTTTTACTTTTAGTAAGGATGAAAGTAATGAAGTTCTCTGAGGGTTTGAGTACTGATTCAGGCCGCACTGTCACGCGAAGAATTGTATTTTACATTATATTTTCTTCTCTATCGGTTCTTGATTCATCCCAGTAAATTGAAGGTTCAGATTGTCTTAAGAGGAGTTTATTAACTTAGTGGTTATACAAGCAGCCCTCCTAGGTTTAATAGTTTAATGAAAACCACATCTTTGGGCTAAGGCAGTGGTCGGCAAACTGCGGCTTGCGAGCCACATGCGGCTCTTTGGCCCCTTGGGTGTGGCTCTTCCACAAAATACCACGGCCTGGGCGAGTCTATTTTGAAGAACTGGTGTTAGAAAAAGTTTAAGTTTAAAAAATTTGGCTCTCAAAAGAAATTTCAATCGTTGTACTATTGATATTTGGCTCTGTTGACTAATGAGTTTACCGACCACTGGGCTAAGGAATTGGATTAAGGCCATGTGTGTACATGAGTTGACATTGAGAGATGTACCAGATCTGGATCACACTACTGTATGATCTTTTGGTAGAATTAAATAAAAGGCATTAAAAAATTATAGCTGCCTTTTACCAGCTTTATGTCTAATTTTTTCACCTCTCTCTAGATTCTTTGGTTGACATGAGTTTTGAAGTTCTACCCCATTCACTTATCAGCCTGTGGCAAATGCAGTCCTCACCAGAGTGAAGATGAAAGGTTGAGAGTTAAAAAAAATCCATGTGCAACATAAAAATGCTCTACCTGTAAAGAATTGGCAGGGTTACTATTTCCTCTTTCTCTCTCTCCCTCTTCATCTCCTCTCTCCCTCCCTACCTCTTTCTGTCTGATAATCTCTGTCCCCCTCCCCTATATGTGTAGGGAAAAGGCTAAATTCTTAATTTGTATTCTTTAATCCATCAAGTGTGTATACATCTATTTAAAAGTCACTAATGCTTTCCCAAACACATCTAACCTGATAGTTTATAGTATCAAGGAAGGCCAGATATTTGCTGATACATTTCCAGTTTTATTGGTATTTCTGTAAACTGTGGATCACTTTATACTTTGCTCAAAAAATAGACTAAATATTAATCTCCACAGCAACTTCCATAAGGTTAGTATTGAACACATGAAAAGTGTTAACCTATTTGAACAGAGGAAACACTGATGCTGGGAGAGAGGAAGTCTGTGGTGTAGTAGTTCCTATCCATTTTCCTTGCCCTTTATCTGTTTGCTTATTCTCATTCTCATTGCTTGATTGTCCTTAATATTTTATCTGCCATTAAAGGATACCAGCCTTAAGTTTATGAATAGGAGGATAGTGTTCTTAATTGATAGTCTGGCAACAGTGAATGGGAGCATAACAGAGCCCACCTGTTGCAAAATGCTGCCATAAGTGAACTTCCTCTGTCCTTTCTGCATCCTCCCTCACCTGTTTGGAGCTGTGCTTTCTTTCTGGCAGCTTGTTTCTTGGGGTCCCATTTCCAGGCTCTCCAGAGACACCCCCATATCCTCTTCTCTGGGGCTTGATCCTGAGCAGATAGCTGCTGCTGCTGCTGCCTGAAAACAGGAGAGGCAGGAAACTTGTCCTGTCACTATCAGATGGTACCTGCAAGTCCCACCCCTTTCATTCAATTACTTACTCATCCATAGAATAATTCTCTAGTGCCAGTGGTGTGTAGGCACAGAGATACCATAGCTGACAAGATTCATGTGTGAGAAATGCTCTTGCAGGTATTAGGTGGGACTGGGGCAGCCTCAGAGGATGGGAGAGAAGGCTGAGGGTGGTTCCTCTCGCTCAGGCTTTATTCAGGACAGGCAGTTGGCGTTAGCCTTGTAGACAAGCGGCCTTCGGGGAACTGAGAAGTGACATGTGCTTCTATAAGATTTTTAGGCAATGGAGTGAGGAACACCAGAACTTTCAACATTGCTTCAGTTTTCTGTACTACACAAAGGGTTTGCTTTTGCATTCTTGAAATACGTAATTTTAGCATCCACAAGGTATCTATTTCCCAGTGTTTTGTCTTTTTCCTCTGTGGTTTGAAGCTTATTTGCCAGACTGGGTTGTGCATTTTGGATGGGATTTTTCAGAATATTACTATGCTCAGTGACTTTTTTTTTTTAATATATAACATATTTTTATTGATTTCAAAGAGGAAGGGAGAGGGAAAGAAAGAGAGAAACATCAATGATGAGAATCATTGATTGGCTGCCTCCTGCACGCCCCCTACTGGGGATCAAGCCCACAACCCAGGCTTCAAAGAGGAAGGGAGAGGGAGAGAAAGAGAGAAACATCAATGATGAGAATCATTGATTGGCTGCCTCCTGCACGCCCCCTACTGGGGATCGAGCCCACAACCCAGGCATGTGCCCTTGACCCGAATCGAACCTGGGACCCTTCAGTCCACAGGCTGACGCTCTATCCACTGAGCAAAACCAGCTAGGGCATGCTCAGTGACTTTACAGAATCTACTGGTTCACTGTTAAGGGGCCTTTTGTGTGTGTGTGTGTGTGTTTTTTAATGTATCTTATTGATTTTTTTTTACAGAGAGGAAGGGGGAGGGATAGAGAGTTAAAAACATCAGATGAGAGAGAAACATCAATCAGCTGCCTCCTGCACACCCCCCACTGGGGATGTGCCTGCAACCAAGGTACATGCCCTTGACTGGAATCGAACCTGGGACCCTTCAGTCCCCAGGCCGATGCTCTATCCACTGAGCCAAACCGGTCAGGGCAAGGGGCCTGTTGTTTTGTTTGTTTGTTTTTTTGGTGTTTCTTTCTGTGGTCAGTCCAGCAGAGCACAAAAGAAGTTCAGGACTTGAGATCATCAGCAACTGGTTTTCAATGAGACAAGGTCAAGGCCAAGTCATGGTACAAGTGGGGAAGGAGAATCCCAAATGCACTAGCATCATATTTTGATTTAATGACTTGATAAATTGTGTGACACATATATATCTTCATGACCTGATCAGTGAAATTAAGCTAACTCAGGACTTCTGTTTTCTCATTTTTCAGTGCTTATGTAGAAAAGTGGCTACAAATTTGGCTTCAGGAATATGTATTTCTGAGGGAGATATTTATTAAAAAGTAATTAAACAAAAATCCTCCTAGCCCCCCATGAAAACTCTGATGCTTTTGCAAATTATTTTAACTCTTAACAGCCTTCAAATAGGAACATAACAAGACAGTTCACATTGGATAAGGAAGTGGTATTGGGTGGTGCTGGGGCAACCTCAGAGGATGGGGATTTTACTAAAACGTTTGGGAGTTTCTCTAAAGCTAAAAGTTTTTGGACCGATTTGCTATACCTGCCAAAGACTGCAATCTATTGAATAATTTTTAATTCCTTCATCATTTCATTATTTCTTTCTCTTGCACTAATAAAACTGCTCCTGTAATGTACTTTCATTACATAAAATAAACCTTTTTTTTTAGATTCCTTCAGTGGATTGAAACACGGGAGCATACAACTATATTAAAACTCCACCTTTGAAACTTTATCTGTTTAGTGCAGGGGTATATACAGGATTGTTTAAGTGATTACTTTTCTGCTTGTGTTATTAAATTAAAATTTATATTTGTACACATACTTTGATTTTTTTACCCTACAATGAATGTTAAGTTTATCTTGATAGATTTATTAAAAAATAACCACATTTACAAAGGACTGTTTACTCACATTTGGAGCCATTTAAATTTAAATGGTAGAGGCCACTAAATTGGCCAAAACACAATTCTTGGAAACATTACAGACGACTTCAGGAGGCAGGTACAAGCCAAACAAGGTTAGGAGAGACACTGGGTCAGAGATCTTAGAAGTTGCTCAGTGGTTCTGATGTATATGGAAGAAAGCTGGTGTATTGGATAGAAGTGGTGTTGGATCCAATAAAGCTTAATTGGAGAAAAGGTAAATCAGAGAGGGGCAGCTACATGGCACAGGTGAATTGGCGATGGGGATGAGTATTCTGGCATTGGGAGGGGTGTGACGGTCAGGGTGGGCTGGAAGAGCACTCTCTAATGTAGGGTGGGGTGGGGGAAGGAGGAGCAGAATGAAAGGAAAGACAGGTGTGTAGAGATAAATGCCTGTCTTGGTTTTATTCTGAGTAATTTATGAGGCCCTTAGCCAGGAGGACTATGGCCTGAATATTGCAGAGAGGTTATGATTGTAAAGAATCAGTGTTTGGATAGAAGATCCGTAATTTGCAAATACCATTGTTATTTGACAGGAAAAGACAGGTTTGTGTTGTAGATTTGAAAATTAGGTTTAAAATAGAAAAAAAGTGTTTATTTTTGTCTCTCCTGGACCTTAAGCAAGAGCCAATAATGCACAGGAAGGAAGACACATAAGGATGAGCTTCCTTCACTCACTGCTTTGTGAGGCTGGGCTACTTGAGAGCTAAGGGGCGGCAACTTCTCTCTGAATGAGCCAAGGGTGAAGTCTCAATGGTTGCTAATATTCTGCTGAATGAATGGTGAAATGCTTCCATTTTATAGGGAGAGGGGGTATTGCTCTTGCTATCTGGATCATACTAGAATTTTTGCCCCTTACAAATTAAAGGAATAGATTAAAGAGACCCAATAGAATTAATAAAATTGTTCAGCATAATAAAATTGCCTGGATTATGTGTTTGGGTCTCTGTCTTCTCCAGCTCTCCTTGAGGGCTTTAGAGCTGGACTGGGCAATGAGATGAGTGAGGATGGAAGAATTTTAATATCTGAATGGCTTGGCAGTAAACTTAAATTTCTTGCCAAGAAATAGGAATTTCTACTTGTGTCAGCAAGATGTGAATTAAAGAAGAAAGAAGCGTTAACAAACAAACAAAAAAACCCCAGATGGAAGCCCTCAGTTATGAATATTGTGTTGTTGAGTTGAACGAATCCCTGAGGTGTTAGGTGAGGGATGATCAATCTCATTGAAAATCTGAATTTGAGGAGATCCACCTAAGACTTTACCAAACTGGTTCTTATCTAAACCTACTCTATGACTGTCTCCCTGGTGTACACTCCTGTATTCAACATCTGAAGATGAGCCCTTTGCTTCCCAATAGCCTGCTCCAATGTTGACTATTGACTACCCAGTCTTCTGCACCAACCCTGTGGCCCATCCCTGTGGCCCATCCTTCCCTTCTCAGATAGTTTCACCTATAGAGAAATCACAGTTATAAGGCCTGGAAGAGCAGCAACCTTTTTGCAGTTACTCCTCTCAGAAAGTCAGATTTGGTGCTAGGACACAGGGAAACCTTGACATGGTGTATCCATGTGAACCAAGCGTAGAGAATGGGAGACCTGGGTCAGTTTGCATTCTCTGCATTGACTCAGACAACCCTAATCCTTCTGAGCTCAATTTTTCATCCAAGGTGCAGAAACACTTTCTTGGAACCCTGACTGCATTTGGCCAGGAGAGCCTTGGTTTGGTGGGAACAGAAAGACTCAAAACTTTAGTCCGGCATCCCTATGAACAAAAATACATGCCGGTCTGGTTTATCCTACTTTCAAAAAGGTCTGGTTCATCCTATCTTCAAAAACAGATCTTTCGGGATTCTTCTGGCTCACAGAGGGCACTTTCCCTTATACTTGAAACAAGGCGCATTGAATAGCCTGCTGTGTGGGAAATGGCCTTTGTCACCTTCAACTTCCAGAGAGTGGCACTTTGAACATAAGTGTGTACTTGTTTGTTTTGTGACTCTTCTTAAACAAACAACTGCAAACACAACCGAAGCTGGATAAGAAGACAGACCTTTAATCATATGTATTTCAGGTTTTATATTTAAAATTTATTATTTACCCTAGTGCTTAGCACAGAGGAAACAGGAAATGTTTTCTACCTTTAAGTTATGAGAAAAGCCAAAAATTCTCCCCTTTTCACTGTATAAATTGATAGGTTCGAGTTACAGGGAACTGGTTTGATCCCTACCTTACTGACTTAAAACTTTGGGGAAGTTCATTTCTCTAAGTCTGTTTCATCCATAATGTCCAGTGATATTACTACCTGCCTCACAGTTATCTTAACGTTTAGAAGCATCAATACTAAATACTTTGAAAATGGTGCTGCCTTAATTTTTGTCTGTATTTCCCAGGTATGCTTTATTGTTTTACTGGTGGGTGTTCTTAGCATGTCCTGAGATAGGTAAGTTGGGGATGGAACCCTTTTTTTGGTAAATATTTACAGCTAATAAATATTTTTGGATTTATGGGCCGTTTGGTCACTATTCAACACTGCTCTTGTAGTGTGAAAGCAGCCACAGACAATACAAAAGTGAATGAACTTGGCTATGTTCCAATAAAACTTTATGGACACTGAAATTTGAATTTCATGTACTTTTTAAAATTCACGCAATATTCTCCTTTTGGTTACTTTTCGCCCATTAAAAATGTAAAATCCATTCTTAGTTCATAGGCTGTACAAAAACAGGCAGAGGCTGTAGATTGCCAACAATCACCCTAACAGAATTTGCTTAATCTTTTTTATAGTCAATATTGTTTATGGAGAAATATTAGAATGTATTTCTTGGGAAGATTCAAGTGTCTCAAGTCATTGTAGAAAATCAAGTAGAGGGCAGTTTAATATTTTCTGTGCATATTTCAAGGGGGCATAATTGTCTGGTAAATGCTGTTTATGACTCAAAATAAAGAAGTGGGTGAAAGAGATGACCCACTTGTAATTATAGGTCATTCACTTGGATCCTTTTTCTGGTTGTGAAACAGCAGTTATTCTCTTCCAAGCTATCTGGCCTGGTTCTTGGTGAAGGTGTACGTTGATTTGTCCCCTTAGGGGATTCAGAGCACTTTTTTCTACATCATTCCATCTTTTTCTAGGACATCGATGAGAACTTGAGTGGAATACATGACTGATGTCTCATTTTATACACGAGAAAGCAGCAGCCCAGAGAAATTCTGTGACTTGCCTGAGGTTCAATCAACATTAGCCATTGTTGGAAACTCAGCCTTCCGACTTCGGGTCCAGGACACTTGCACCCCACTAGCCTGCTTTGTGTTATTATTAAATAGATGACAATAGTGGTAGTACCTGGCATTCATAAATATAGAGTTTATATCAAAAGATCCTGCCCTTGCCCTGACCGGTTTGGCTCAGTGGATAGAGCGTCGGCCTGAGGACTGAAAGGTCCCAGGTTCGATTCCAGTCAAGGGCATGTACCTTGGTTGCGGGCACATCCCCAGTGGGAAATGTGCAGGAGGCAGCTGATCGATGTTTCTCTCTCATCGATGTTTCTAGCTCTCTATCCCTCTCTCTTCCTCTCTATAAAAAATCAATAAAATACATTAAAAAAAAAAAAAGATCCTGCCCGGCTGGCGTGGTTCAGTGGTTGATCATTGACCCGTGAACCAGGAATTCATCATTTGATTCCTGGTCAGGGCACATGCATGGGTGGTGGGCTCAATCCCTAGTAAGGGGTGTGCAGAAGGCAGCCAGTCAGTGATTCTCTCTGATCATTGATGTTTCTATCTTTCTCTCCCTCTCCCTTCCTCTCTAAAAGTCAACAAAAATATATATTTTAAAAAAGATCCTTTTCATAATACTATTTTATTTAATACTCAGAAAATTCTGTCAATAAGAAGGACAAGTTTTATCATCCCCCTGCTATCTAAAATGACAATATGATATAACTTAAGTTACCCTGGGTCATATACCCACTAAATGCTAGAGAGAAGTCTGGGACCTAGGTTTTCAAACTCCTTTTTTATTATACCATGCTGCCTTATTATATGGCATGGAGGTGATGTCATTAATACCCAAACATTAAAAAATAAATTGAAAAATAACATCCTGCCTTGTCTCAGCCCCTGGCAGTGATTTTTAGTGGAGATTTGTATTATGAGAATTTTTGCTTTCAAAATGCTGCCTGCACCTCCTGTAAATGTTTGAATTAAGTGACTTTATTTTTGGTAAGTGGCCCATGTAAGTTTATTATTTATTTATTTTGGTTCCTTTTGCTTCAGCTCCTTTGGCGAAATGAAGCACTGCTGTATTTTTATTGCGTCCCCCATCATTAAAAGAAATTGGAAAGACGCTTGTTATTTTAATATTGCATGGGTAGAAATATATCTGGCACTTTTAGGAACAGTTACAATTCCTAATAGTGCATTCTAAGAAGTAATCTGGTTTTCTGGTTTTTGTTCTTGATTGAAAAAAAAAGAGGAAACTTTGTTCAATTTGCTGAAGTTTGATAATCATCTACCATGGGGGAGAAGGTTGCTGCTGCATGGGACCCTGATTTTATGGACTCATTCTGCATTGCTCTCCAGCCTGCGGGAGGGGCGCATTCTCCTGGGGCATCCTGGTGGCCTTTCATTTGTTGGTAAATAATCCAAGCAAAGCTGCTCCCCAGAGCAAGTTTTCTCCCTTTCTCTTTATGCTTCTTTAACTATTGGACATATGTCCCTTTCAATAAACCATGTATGGCTCTAACTGTTGGAACTCTAGTTAATTTGAACACAAACCAAATACTCAGACTGCTTCTTGCATCTAAGCCTACAGCCCAGCCCCCCAGAAAATAGTGTGAAATATCCTTTGCAAAATGGCTATTCAGAACCTACAAGCACTATAAAAAGATAACAGGTAGTGGAAGGGAAGGGCTTGGAGAAGGAGTGGTGAAAAATAATTTAGCCTGAGCATGAGAGGTGTGATTTACACTGCAAGATCCTGAACGTTACTAAGATCCAAACTTGGCAATAACAATGACTGAAGCAGAATCAGAACTTCAGAGAAGTTTCTAAACTGTGTTTCATAACTCTAGATTAAAGTTTACAATGAAGTTCATTTGAATACACTTTGCAGTAGCCTTTCCCAATAACCTTTATAGGGAGAGGTAGAGTAATTTTAACAGTGAAGCTAATCTTGACATATAGAAAAGCACAAGCAAATCAGTACTCTGCGGGCTTCTATACAGGAGATACTTTGCAAGGGTTGCTAGTCATTTATCATAGATGAGAAAGTGGTGCTGATCAAGTATGAGTTGAAGCTGGTTGCTTAAACTTGTTAAGCCTCAGGATATTTACCTAAATAACTGGAACCGTGGTGATACTGCATATTTAATAGGCCTGTGAGCATTTGAGTGGATTAGTTAATACGCATGGAACATAGAGCACATGGCCTGGCATTTAATTGGGTAAATGCTCAATAAATACCAGCGATAGCCATGGTAATCACGATATTTTCTAATGTAGTTTCCCTCTTAAACCATTCAGGGATGACTAGTGAAAGCTGAGTTACCAAGTTTTGTGGGGAGGGAGGTGAGGGAATTTTGGTACTCGTCTGGGGGAGGCACTTGTGTACAGATACAAAATAGTTAAAATAACATATGGTTTTTAAATAAGAAAATATATTGAAATCTCCATAAAGCCCAATATCAATGTCAGGTATTCCTAATATGTGTAAAAATAGCCTACCAGGTACTTAGACTTTATAGTGGTGTAATAATTTATAACAAGACTTCAGGATATAAATTTGTGAGAAATTTTTCAATTTATGTGTGCTTAATGTGGACTTTTCTAGAGAATCATTATAAAGGTCATACTTATGATAACATTAAAATAAAAGTAAATTAGATAAGCTATTTCTGCAATCTAAAATGATTGGGAAATATAGAAACAAAGAAAAAGATATAGAAATGTTTTCATGCTATTTTGGTACATTTCTTTAAAGTTCTTTTTTTTTTAAATTTAGGAATTTTGTATAGAAATAATTACATATTTCTCTTTTTCTCACCTTCCCAACCTCCAAAAGTTTGGATCCTTAAAATATTTGGAGGTGTGGTAATCTAGTGGGTAAGTGAGGGGACTCTGGATTCGAATCCAGGCTCAGCCACTTTCTAGCTGTGTTTGCTTGGACAAGTACTTCTTGTATTTATAATGAGGATCACAATCATACTTAGCTCATAGGATTGGCATGTAATGCCTTAGAACAAACAGTACTTGGCACTCAGCCCAGTTCTTTCCTATGTTCATTAAAATCCTTGACTGTACTATATTTAATGACATCTCATCATATAATATGATAATGGACATTTATTTTGCTAACTTGTTTTTCTTATTATAAATAACAGTGTGATGAACATCGTTGAGTATAAATTAATATGTTTGCTAATTTTTTTCTTTAAGATCTATCCTGGAAGTGGAATCATTTGATATACCTAGCCAATTATGGAAATATTTTAATAGTCTAAGAAAGTGACTATATCTCGGTACTCTCTCTAAAACTCAATTATTATTTTACAGTTTGCTGCCGGTTTTTGTACAGCCCATTAAGAATGATTATTTACATTTTAGTTTTATTTTTTAAAAATATATTTTTATTGATTTCAGGGGGAGAGAGAGAGAGAGAGAGAGAGAGAGATAGAAATAGAAAGAAACATCAATGATGATAGACAATCATTGATCGGCTGCCTCCTGCACGCCCCCCACTGGGGATTGAGCCCACAACCCAGGCATTGTGCCCTTGACCGGAATCAAACCTGGGACGCTTCAGTCCATAGACGGACATTCTGTCCACTGAGCCAAACCAGCCAGGGCGGTTCTTTACATTTTATTTATTTATTTATTTATTAAAATATATTTTATTGATTTTTTTACAGAGAGGAAGAGAGAGGGATAGAAAGCTAGAAACATCGATGAGAGAGACATCGATCAGCTGCCTCTTGCACGCCCCCTACTGGGGATGTGCCCGCAACCCAGGTACATGCCCTTGACCGGAATCGAACCTGGGACCCTTCAGTCTGCAGGCCAACGCTCTATCCACTGAGCCAAACCGATTAGGGCAGTTCTTTACATTTTAAAATGTGACGTGAAAATTAAATGACATTCCAATTTTAGTGTCTGTGAAGAAAGGTTTATTAGAACGCAGCCATGCTCCGTGGTTCAAGTCTTGCCCTATGGCTGCTTTCAGTCTACAGGCCACAGAGCTGGGTAGTTGTGAAGTTGGCAGACCTGTGTTTTAGGGCACTGACCAAAATTCGAATGCAAATTTATTTAAATTTTTTTTTGTCACTGAGTAGGAAGGGCTGATAGCCAAATATTTAAATGTGGGCTTTAGGGTCTGACTGCCTGGGCTTCCAGGCTCTGCCTGAGAACCAGCGGGGTAAGCTGGGTAAGTGACCCAGATTCTCTGTGCCAAAGTTTTCTCCTCTGGCAAATGAGCATGAGGACAATGTTTTTTGAAGTCCTTCCTACCTCATAGTAACTGAACGTTAGCTGTCGTTTATTGGTATATGGTTAACAGATTGAGTTGGCAGGCTTTTGAAAAAAGAGATTGGTAGGAAAAGGACTGAGTCTAAATCACTTGTATTTTAAAAAGGTAGATGAGTTTGGGCTTTTGTTTCCTCAGTTGCTTTTACTGGGACTTCTGTAAAATCAAAATACATCTGTTGGTGTTGGGACATTAGGTTCTCCCACATGTGCCTAGAAAGTTGGAACAAGGGCAAAAGAAAGGTCTGGGTGTGTCCTGGTTCCCAGTCTCCCTGCAGGGGAAGGTAGGTGGCTGTTTCTGTTCTACCCAGTTGGCAGGAGGAGAGCAGAGCAGCTGGAGTACTAGCGCACCCTGTCTTGGCTGTGACCATGAAGATGGGCTTTTGGGGGAGATTAGGTTTCGTCGGGGCTCTTCGTGCTTCACTCATAGACAGTATCGGAGCCATTTTGTGCAATCAGTTTACAAAGTTGCAGACTTTTGCCACTGTAACTAGAAGAAAGCAATCTCATGCCTTACCTGTATAAAATTGTGAAGAATCGAAATGTGTGGTTGTATGGGTTTCTCAAATGCACATTTTATAGGTGAAAGTGGGTGGTGGCTAGAGGGATCCCCTGTTGTAGAAACCTGACCAGGCAGCACTGGGCCTTGCTCAGAGCCGAGTCAGCAGATGTGAGCCCGGCTCACCATCTCTAATCCTGTCACAGTGTGGGCAGAGCCCCAGCTCATTAGGTACAGTGAGGATATTCTCTTGATATTTAAATGTACTCTCCAAGAGGGTCTGATTTCTGTAATGGAATAAGCATAATCTTTAAAACTTAAAGAAAAAAAACACACCCCAAACACACACTGCTGTATGCTTGGGCTTCCTCATTACCTAATCTTCTAAAAACAAAAACCATGCAACATGAACTCACCAGCTGAAGCCAGTTAAGTTTGTGTTCCCTCCTGCAATTCAAAAAAATGGCAGAAAGGCTAGGAAATGGGACATTGATGTTGTGAGGGGAGGGGTGTGAACTTAGGGACCCCCTTTTTTTTGAAAGTGATGCCAGCAGAAGCTATTACGGAGATTTATTCCTGTGTATCTTTAAAGAAAGAAAGGGTAGGCTCTTTCCTTCCACCCTCTGACCCTGGGCTCGGGTAGATCTCCAGGTAGGTCTCATCTGAGGATGCAGCAGGCTGCAGCACCCTGGACACTGGCCTTGTGAAAGGACATTTCAGTGCTTCTGTTAAACTGTTGGCTGTAGGTCTCATTGTGGAATCTTAACTGCTCAGGTCTGTATGTGCAAAGTAAGGAAGAGAGACTCTTCATTCTTTGCTTACAAAAGACTAAAATTAAGTTCTCAAAGACATCTCAAATGCCTAAATGTTCATGAGGCTGTCATTCACAGATAGGCATAAATGCACTATTAGGCAGAAGGGAAAAAATGTGCCCTCCTGAGAATTTATTGTACTGCCTTTGATGTCACTAATTAACTCACTCTGTGTAAGCAGTGACTAGTAACTAATAGCAGGCTAATAGAAAAGCTCCATGCCATTTTTTAGAATTCTTAGTTCAAGGAAGGGTCTTTCTAAGCTCATGGAAAAATAGGGACTATCTCCTCCTCTCTTTTACAGGGAAACCTGAAGGGACCCTCAGGGTCCTGTTTCCTTCCTCCCCCCCCCCCCCGCCCCCCAAATGCAGGTGGGATTGGCTAGTGCTTTCTGTCTGGGATTTTGAAAGATGGTTAGTATGGTTGGGTTTGTTCTTGGACTTAAATACCCTAATGTATAGGGGAATGTTTGACCAAGCCATAGTTACTCTTTGCTGTTCATGTCATCAATGCCCAGAAGCATCCTCTCAGAGGTGGGGGTACAGATGGGAGCAGGGTTGTAGACCTCTGATTTGTGAGGGTTCATAGGCACAAGGAAAGTAAATGAAAACCCTACAGGCCACAGGGCATGCCTGGTGAGGCTGCAGACAAGCAGATAGTGTTATCAGTTCCTGATCTTCCAGATGGGCAAGGAGCAGAGCCCTCACAGTATTATCTTTTTAAAAAAGGCAGGAGGCTGCTTGCTCTGCATACCATCACGGCCCTCTGCTGCAGTCCCTGGGGTCACAGCCATTTTGCGTTTTGTATTTTAGTTTATCTAAAGTCTCATCTTGCTTTCTCTGCCTACTCTCTTCTGGTCCAAGGGAACCCCTTTTGAAGTTGAATGGAGCTCTGTAAACTGAGTAGTGGGGAGTGAGCTGAGAAATTAACCTTGGATTGAGTGCTAACCTGAGCTTTGGAGCAAATACTTGCCGGTGAAGGGCCAGTGGGGAGTTAGTCTAGACCAGTGGTCGGCAAAATCATTAGTCAACAGAGTCAAATATCAACAGTACAACGATTGAAATTTCTTTTGAGAGCCAAATTTTTTAAACTTAAACTTCTTCTACTGCCACTTCTTCAAAATAGACTCGCCCAGGCTGTGGTATTTTGTGGAAGAGCCACACTCAAGGGGCCAAAGAGCCACATGTGGCTCGCGAGCCACAGTTTGCCGACCGCGGGTCTAGACTATATTTGATTCTTTGGCCAAAGAGCCAAAGAGAAATGTTAAAATAACTAAGATTCTCTTAAGACTGATGAAGGGCATTTTTTCTGTCCTTTCACCTCTGGACCTCCAGGTGGATGAAAGTAGAAGAGAGCGCTCCTCTGTCATCTTTGAGTGAGGGTTTCCACTTGAATTTCTCCAGAGCTTCAGGCCCTGCTGCAACCCTCTCGTGTCGTAGGTTCCTCAGTGTGGTGTAAAGGTTGCAGACAAAGCAGAGTGCTTTTTTCTCATCCATCGGGACCACGCCCTCTGTCATCAGTCATTGTCAATGGGAGAAGTATTTGTAGCTTCAGAAGGGCCATGTCTCACGCCAAAGCATTGGAAATGTTCTTAGAGAAAGCATTGTTTCCTACCTCCCTGTGGAAGCCAAGCTCTAGCCTTCCTTGAGCAGCCCCTGGTTTAGGCATAACTGCAGTCACATGGGAAGAGGCAAGAGTCTTCTAAAAACCACAGGAACTTTATTCCCCCTCCGTAGCACAGTTCCGCAATATGTAGGGATATTCTGAGTCTCTTTTATTCACTTCTGGTCTCTCTTTGGTCAAAGTTATGAGAATTCTGAATCAGGGAGACGAGAACTTGGATTCCATGGTGTTTGTTTTTTTTTCTTTTCTTCAAAGAACATCAAAATGTAAAACACCAAAGAAATAAAATCTGGCAAGATGCAACAAATGAAAAATAGGAAAAAAAAAAAGAAAGAATGCTCTTTGCAAGCACAGCGAGGCAGTTTTCTGGGAAGGAAGCAGAAAAAGACCCTCCATTTCTTGCTCTGAACAGGAAGGTGGGGCTTCAGGCTTGTGGGGTCACCTTAAGAACTGCAGTAACACTCAACAGCCATTGGCTGAGCCTCAGTGTGCTGTGGGGCCAGGGTGCAGCCCTGTGTAAGGCAAATGTGACTTCATGTCCCTGAGGATAGGATGCTCTATAGTATTGAGATCCTGAGGTTGGATGTCTCGCCACAGATTTATCATTTGTACTGGGTGCTTTCCAGGAGTGGACGTATGTTGACCAAAACTTAATGGGAGAGGATTGTAATTTTGAAAATGTCTGTGCATAAATGTCTAGTTATTCTTGTTTTACGGGTGGTAGCGGTGGTGGTGGAGTCTGGGAATGCAGACTAGCTCAGGTGCCATCCCCAAACCTGCCCAGGAACAGACCTCTTGCCCTGTTCACAGGGCTGTGTGGCTTCAGTAAGGCATGGGTGGCATTCTTCTTGCATCACCTACTTGCCTGGAAGTGGTTACTCGTTTCTGGTCTGGAAATTGGACCTAACACCTTGCCCTCCACAGCCTTGGGTTGTGAGGAAGTGAGATGATGATAAATGATAAAACTTTCCATATTGGTAAAGGATTGTTTCTATTTTTAAGGGTGTGTGTGTGTGATGCTTGCTGGTGAGGGGTTATGAATAGTCCTCTGCATATTGATAGTTTCAGACCCCTGCTTTAATGTATTTGAAGATGACTTTTATTTCATTCAGTTTGGAAATGATTAGGTTTCACCAACTCCGACCTTCCTAAACATGGAAATATTATTTTCTCCTTAAAATTCCATTCGGCTAGAAATCTGAGCATCCAGGCCCTCCCTCCCCCCCATACCCCCACCACTCTTAACATTTTGTTGCCTTCTCCCCACCCCCATTCTCCCTTCATTTTGGCTCACTGAAATCTGAGTGCCACTTTTCTGGGAAAGCCTGATATTCTGACTTCAGTTTTGTAATTTAATGATGGAGAGTTTCCTTAGTAAACCAAATTTAGAGTCCTAGAATGCTTATCTTATATCCAGACCTTGAACATAAAAGGCATTTTATACCCGCAATTGTTCATTTAATGAGCAATTGCAGAGTGCAGGCCGGTTAAGGGATTGAGCTATATGCACTATTATTGCAAGAAGTATTCCGAAATACCAGAAATAGGACGTAAGCTCTGATCAGGGAGACTGCGAGCACAATTACCTTCTTTTCAAATCCTTCTGTGACACTGCGGGAGGAAAAAGGACTTTGAAACTTGAAAGGAAAGAGCTTGCTTTCAACCTCAAAAGCTAGGAGGAAAGGGCTCTGAAATTTGCTCAGAATTCCCAATTCACCATTAGCCTGTTTCTTCCTTTAGCCTCAAGGCATTCTCCGCTTTTTGAAAAGATGTTAAGAAATTCAGTCACAATAGAGAGCCTAGTTTTGAACATGTTTCACTCGGTCCATTGAGGTCTGGGCTCCAGCCTTTGTGTGGGGTGAATTGAGCTGAGCGGTTAGCTGGTAGGAGAGAGGTGAATGAGGAGTCTCTGTGCAGTCGCAAATTCTGGCAAAGAAAGAAGCTCTCCCCCCTTCCCTTATTTTACAATATGCATTCCTGTAATACTCGGCTAGTGGCAATATGTGGAGTTGAGCCTGTTCTTAAGTCAATACTGAGTACTTGGTTTATAGCAACTCTTGTTAAGTTTGTCTTGTAATTGAAGCTGTTGTTGACCTTGCTTGGGGACCATTTGTAAAACCGTTTATTTAGCATAAACTGAAATAATAAACCCTCCTTCTCTCGGGCTGATTGTGATAGGGTGACATTAGTTTGATTTAATGATTAGCCGCCTGACCCTTCTCCTGGAGAGATCGGCTTGAATAGAGAGAGTTCACTCAGAAGCACTCCGAAAGAATACTAATGAGCTTGTTAAATTTAGCATGGCTCCAACCACTTTTAATTCCTCTAATGGGAGAAGCACTGCCAGGGAGTGGGAGAGGGAGGCAGGGAGACACCAGAATGTTCCTTAGAGGGTCTGCACAGTCAGAGAAAGCCCACCAAGAGAAGTTTGCAGAAAGTAGCTTAGCCAGAGCCTGGGGCCTGAGTTGTAAGTATTGTCTCTTCTCTTACACTCTGTCTTCTGCATCTTGGGGAAAGACAGGAGTAATGGTGTTAAAATGGGATTTAAGGGAACAGCTTAAAATCCATGTTAATTTTGAAAAAGGTGAACACTTGTGCGGTGAGTTCCTTCCCAATCAGCTAATTTTGTTAGGGTGACAAGAGGTGTTCCTAGTTAGTGATGGGGAGCAGGGTTTTATTTTTATGTTGGAAGGATCCTTTGATACTTTCATCTCAAGTCTTAGGCGAATATACACTTGTTTCCTGGGTCGCAGTGAGACATCATCGGGAGTTTGTGAGCAATGCACGGGAGGAGTGTGTGTTCTAGTCCCGCTTCATGCAACAGGATTACTTTCTTCTTAATCTTTGTTGTAAACAGTCTAAGCAGTGTTTGCAATGAAGCAACTTTTGAGTTCTCAGAGTTTATGGCCCTGAGTGTCTGGCTCGATGTCAGTAGTTGCCTTTGGATGAGTTTGGAAAATTTGGGGCAGTTTCTAAATGAGATGTTTGGGCAGCTCTCCATTTGGGGCAGGAATCCGTTAACTTCCACTTAAGCAAGAGTATGCAGAAAGAAGGAGGTAAAAGGTTGGGATTATGGTGACAGTATTTGAAATAATTTTTTCCCCCAAACTGCATGCTTTGGTGTGACCCCTGAGCATGCGACAGTTTAACACAGAGAAACCAAACAGCCGCCTTGTATTTGGCTGTTAAAGTCCATTGGCAAATGCTGCTGGAGCAGTGGGCTGTTTGCTTACATTTCTGCAGCCGACTTCTGCTTGTTGCCATGGTGGACAGTATGTTTCTGTCAATAATTTGGCCTGGTGTAGCTGTCTGCACTGACTCTCAAACTTTATTGAACAACTCGGTTCAACTGAACAAGATTAGACAGCTTTGGTCTTTTGGCTTGCTGAAGTGGTTGCTAAATTTATAAGAGTAGGCAGAATATTGCTTGGAAGGCTTCCCTTTCACTGTGGAGAGTGTGCTTTTAAGTCCCGTCGCTGTTTGTATTCTGGAGCGTGTGTACTGTCAAGTTTTCATCTGAATACCCGTCAGAAACAACTCAGTGCACGGGGTAAACTTCATGAAATAGTTGTCTACTGGAATGTTTTGGAGACGGAGGGCAGATAAAAATGTGGTAGCCTTGACTGTTATTGTAAAAGTAAGTCTAATGAAAGTTTCCACATTAAAAAAAAATTCTTGCCTGATTTTTTTTTTTAACTTAAGGGAATTAGTTAATTTTTTTCTGTATTAAATATTTGAACTTTGCTTATTTCTTTTTAGAACTTAATATCCGCATATGTTGGCTTAATTCATTTTTATAAAGTTAAGTACTTGTGAAAAAAGGATCATTTAGCTAAAAAGACACCCTTATTTTCTCTCCCCTGCAACTTCCTTCTCCCAGGAGGCTGGGGGGAGGTGGGAGGACTCT
Organism: Corynorhinus townsendii; assembly: GCA_026230045.1. Taxonomy (NCBI): domain Eukaryota; kingdom Metazoa; phylum Chordata; class Mammalia; order Chiroptera; family Vespertilionidae; genus Corynorhinus; species Corynorhinus townsendii. The sequence continues at coordinate 139,334,366 of JAPDVU010000004.1, forward strand.
AAACAGACTATGCCAAATTTTCAGTTATTCATGAAGTTGGATTCAAATCCTCATTATAAAGACATGGTTTCTAAAAGAAACTTCCTCAATTTAGTGGTACAGTTTTAAGAGACGAAGAGTTCATTTCTTCTAGGAAGAGTAAATCAAGGGAATCCTGTTTTAAACCTGGAAGAGATTACTAGGGCTTGGTTATTCATCTTTCCCAGAGAATACTAATTAGGAGTCTCAGCCCCTCTTGGTAAGGGCTTTCTAGCCTTCCAAATGAAGGTCCATTCTATAGCGTTTGCACCTCAGTGTTAGTTCAGGTTGAAATTTGAAATAAAGGTTTTATACAGGCCGAAATTAGTGGAAAATATGACTTTAGCCATTTGTAAGTTACAGAAAATTTTATAAAACTGACGGAGAGTTTTAGTGTTTTTGACACCCTTTTGCTTTTACATGACTGCGAGCCCTTATTCTATAGTTTGCAATTTTACTGCTAACAAAGTAAGGGTGGATAGTATTAATCAGAAGGAAAATAAAAATGCAGGTTTTTTTTTTTTGTAGTTTGTTTTTAAATCAGCAAAAGCATGGTTTGAATTGCTTTTGTAAAGATCAATGTGTGAAAATGTGTTATTACATCTATTTTTTTAGTAGTTATTTGATAGATTAAACTCTTTATTTATCCCATAATTATAAGGTTTGGGGTGAGGATCTGCACACAATAATGTTTCACAGTTACCCTGTCGTAGTCAGCAAATTCACTGAGAACTAAAGTGTACCTCATGGTTTATACTGTTTTGCAAGTTATTTGCTATACTGAAAATAATGCATTGCTTATTTCTTAAAGTCCTGGACATAGGCAGAAAGAGTACTGGCTTTAGGTAGTTTAAGTCCTTACTCAACACAAAACAGCAGTCCTTACTTTAGTTTGTAAATATCGTGCTTGTCTGTGTTTATAGCCAGCTGTATTTCCTTCCGAATTTGTATGAACAACAACTAGACTGCTAAAGCACACTATTGCTGGTTTTTAGGGTCTCTCACTTAGACATATTTGCTTTATGAAATACTTTGAAGGTAAGTTTATATATTGGGATATGTTCAAAATCTGTCCAAGTAAAACATTATTATTTATATTCAAATATAGTTTCTTTTTGTTGTTTTTCAAATAGAGTTTCTTTATTCTTCTTTTTCTTTCCCCCCATTTTTTTTTTTTCAGATCAGGCGTTTTCAGATTAGGTGCCTAAGCAGCACCTGAACAACTTTGCTTCCATCAGCACTTGCCTGTCAGAGCACAGTCTGTTGGTTAAATGCAGAGCTTGTCTGGCGTATGCAGTTTCAGAGTATGTGTATGGTTCTAACAGATGAATTGGTTCACTTGTTGTGGGTTCAGATTGCCAGTTTGGTTTCGTTTTATGCCTTGTTTCTTTGATCTGCGATTATGGAAAGGTCATCCAATCACATTTGTAGAGAACCATACTGGATAGATGGAAAGTTCTTACAGGTCAAAGGAAACCAGAAGTATTAGGGAGCTGGGAATCTCATTGGGCTGTTTTTTTTTCATGTTTAAAGCAATGTCTGGACCCCACCAGAGTATGTACATATCAGCAGAATGGGCACTTCCCTCACCCCGAGAGCCATTTCACACTTGTACTTTCACCTTCATTCCTTTTTCCCTCTAGCTATCAGCTCTGTTCTATGGTCAGATGTGTCATGCAAAGGGGCCCTGGAGTTTTCCAGGATCGGCACCTTTATCCTTTGTAACCAGTGGATTTTCTGCACCATTTCTGGCTCTATTAAATCTCTCATTGGGTTACAAATCTGACTAAAACACGAAAACAGGAGATTTTCTGCACCATTTCTGGCTCTATTAAACCTCTCATTGGGTTACAAATCTGACTAAAAAACTAAAACACGAGAATGTCTGGATCACTTTCTAACAGGTCATCCTCTGAGGTACAGGGGCTCTTTGACCCCAGGATTACCCAGAGCCTCAGTGGGCATCCAAGCCCCTGTTACCCCAGAGGCCTGGTTTCCAGACAGATGAGGGGAAGCTGTACACCAAGCATGTCAAACTCGCTGCCCTCCCGCAGCCCTAGGCTGGCAAAATGTCCAGCTCCAGTGGGACTTGCAGGGGCATTGGCAAGTCCCCAAGGAAGAGCCTCACTGGCAGATTCAGCTGTGAGCCTGTGATAATAATTTGCTGACTCTCCCTATATCTCAATTTAATTGGCTCCTTTCTGGCTCCCCTTCATTCTTCCATTTGTATTTTGGACCCTCATTCACAAGCAATTCTGTCTGAAGAACATCCCATCATGGTATAGCTTTTCAAAGTTGCCAGAATGAGAAATTGGCTTCTTTTTTGGAGGAAGACCTAAGGGATGACTGTTGTTGAATTGCTCCTTAAAATGGTCACAGAGCTTTTGTGTTCCTTCTTTCTTTAGAGGATGAAAGTCCTGGACAGACCTATCACAGAGAGAGAAGAAACGCAGTCACCATGCAGCCACAGAGTGTCCAGGGGCTTGGCAAGATCAGCGAGGAGCCTGCCACATCTAGTGACGAGAGGGGCTCGCTGATCAAGAAGGAGATCCATGGGTCCCTGCCCCACCTGGCTGAGCCCTCCATCCCGTACCGCGGGGCTGTGTTCGCCATGGACCCCAGGAACGGTTACATGGAACCTCACTACCGTAAGTGGGTCCTGCCTCACGGCATGTGGTCCAGAGCCATGGGCGGCTCTGTGTGTGTGCATGCACATGCGCTTTATGAATTATTTGGCTTAACATTGATTTATACAAATGTTTAATTAACTGCCCACTTATCTTCTCCCATATCCTTTCCATTCTTTTTTTAGGGAGAGTCATTTCCTTATATCCCTGAGTAACTTCAGACGTCAGTGGGGTGGCCTTTTGGGAGGTGTCCATCTGTGGCTCACTCACAGGGACCTTTCCTGGGAACTGGCACCCAGTTTTCTTTCCCCAAAGTCTCCTAGACTTTGCAGGAGGAAAATTGGTTGCTGGGGGAGTTAGTAAAGTGGACTGCATTAGCTGAAATCTTTAACAGCAGCAATTCCCGTTTTCAGTGAATTTTGGCTTAATTGTTGAGGAGGAACCAACCTCTTTCAACAAATCATGCAGATTTCTTTAATCTAGAAGGTTTTTGTGCATGCTCTGCTTTCTTCACTGACCGGTCCACCAGAAACATCAGCAGTTCCCTGTTTCAGCACTAATAAAGTGGACTCTGAACACAGATACACAATGGTTTTCTCCAACGGCAGACACTAGGAAGGAAAATACTGTCTGAGTTTATTTCTGGCCTGTTTCTAGTTAAGAAATACAATTTGGTTGGGGAGTAACGAAGTTAGTATTGAGGTGCCAAAGCTTGCAGCTCTTGATTACAGATTTATCACCTTGCCAGGATACAGGCTTGCCATTTAACCTTCCCGGCTCCAATTCCAGATGATCCATTGAGCTCCAGAGTGGGGGACTGGTTCTTGTTTCCCCTTTCCACATCATTCAGAAATTTTAGTGTTTTAAGGCAAAAGGTCATTAGCCAGATGACTGATTATTGAGGACAGCTGATTAGTGCATATTTTCTTGCTCAAGAAAGTGCCCAGGATAAAAGCTAATTCCATCCCTTCATTAGTTGACTTGCAGCAGAGGGGGAGGGTCCCTCATCAGGGTGCAGATCAAAGGGCCTCGCACAACCTGGAGTTTCAGCAACTGCCCTCCCCCAATATTGGTGGTAAAGATGGGAGATACATTTTTTTTTCAATGGAGAGGGGATTTTTAAAACAGTGGTCAGAAGGGTGGAGGAAAAGGTTTTATGGATTCTTAGAAAGTTCACAACTTCTCCGTTTAAAAAGCGCCTACCAAGCCTTTTGCTGGGGTTTTTATGTTCACAGCTTCGGGAGTCAGGAGGGGTGGTGTGTGTGATCCTGTCCTTCCTTCATTAAAGGGTTATTTCATTTCATTTTACTGTAGAAATAACAGTTTAAAATGGTTGTTGGTAGGGTTTTTTATCTGAGCACATTCCTGTTTTATACATTGGTGTGTTTTTTTAGGGGTATCTATTAGAGATCATCCATGCAGAAAATGTGAGGGACTCTACATACTTTCTACTTACATTAATTTTCTCCGATAGTACACTAGATTATTATTGTTAGGTCTAGATTGTTAGCCATAAGCTTCCTTGCATTGTTTTCATCCTTATGTGTGAACAAAACTTTTCCCATCATATACATTTGCCGCTTTGTTTTCTGTTCCAGATGCCCACTAATTAGTGAGGTATTAATTGGTCAGGGCAGCTGAGAGAACTTCTTTTTTGGTTGACAGAAGTAGGCAGATGACCGTTAACTTTCTCTGTGCCATTCACCTTGCAGCTTGCTCTTGATTCATTTGTTCTAACAGTTTGCCCATTGAATCCTCTCCCCGTCATTTGAGGGCCCAGGAACTCTGCATACCAGGGACTCTCCTCACCTCTCAGTGGTCTGTGTGTGCACCCCACCTCCCAAGCCCCCAGGGGAATATTAACTAGCATTGGGCACTGGGGAGCTCGCAGTGGGGCTTGGCACCACTCATTGTCCCTCTGTTTAGAGGGCATAGCATCAATAGGTTGGTTATTCTTTAGCTTTTCCCACAGTATTGTTCAAATCACTATTAAAATTACATGATAACTTACAAGCACTTGCTATTTTGACCCACCACTGCAATGTACTCCCTAAATTGGTCATAAGTAAATGGTATCATTTACTTGGACAGGGAGTCCTAGAGGTTACATAGATTGGCTGAGCACTCAGGGGATTTGAGTTTAAGTTCCAGCTTTGCCATTATTGTCTGTGTGACCTTGGCCAAGTGTGCAGACCTCTCTAGGAATCATTTCCTAACTGTTGATATGTGACTGCCTGCCCCATGGTGTTCTCTTGAGAATTATGTGAGCCAGTACAAATAAAGTATTTAATAAAATCACTGGCTCATGGTGCCTCGTCCTCCTCCTCGCCCTCCTTCTCCTCCTCCTCCTCCTTCTCCTTCTCCTCCTCCTCCTCCTCCTCCTCCTCCTCCTCCTCCTCCTCCTCCTTCTCCTCCTCCTCCACCTATTTCCTCCCTTTTCCTTTTGTTCCACCACCATCGTCTTCATCTGTACACGATGAGTTCATTCTCCAAACCAAGTTTTTTTTGTTGGTGCTGCAGTTGTGTTTGGTTCAGGGTAGACTGGCTTTTCCCTGCCAGACCTGTTCACCTGCCTCCCTGAGGTCAGTGTCTCCTGTGAACACAGGTTAGAGATGGAGTGGTTGGTTTATAAATTTAGGAAAAGGTTTGGCATGACCTGAAACTGTGCTCTGTGGCCTTCTGAACATAACCATTCCTCATGCAACCTGAGTAGATAGATAATAATTTTTCCCCTATTTTTTAAGTAAAGAAGTTTTAAAGCTTTTAAATGAATTTGAGAAGTTTTAACGTGCTAACTTATCGACAGAAAGTGTTTTATGTAACAAACTTAATACATGTGGAAAATGAAAGGAACAGTATTATTTATTTATAGTAAACAATTTAAAGATGTCCTAAACTAAGTCTGAAAGAGTGAGATAAGATATGACTTTACTTTTTCTAGACCCTTGTTGGCTTATTTAATCTTCTACTAGTATAAAGTATCTTTTAGGTACTTTAAATAAAAGCTGTTAGATTTTATCTAGACTGCATTATCCAAGTAAAGCTAATAACTAAAATGATGCTGCTGAAATTGATGCATCACATCACACCTGCTAAGAAACTTTTAGTGTATGAGAAAAGGACCACCTTTTAAAAATGAGATGTAAGCCCTGGCCAGGTGTCTCAGTTGGTTAGCATGTCATCTTGTACACCAAAAGGTTGCAGGTTCAATTCCCCATCAGGGCACATACCTAGGTTGCAGGTTTGATTCCTGGTTGGGGTGCATACCGGAGTCAACTGATTGATGTTTCTCTCTCCCCTTCCTCTCTCTCTAAAAATCAATGAGAACTTATCCTCGGGTGAGGATTAAAAAATTAATTAAATTAAATTCAAATAACATGAGACATCAAAGTTTGATCACCTTTCTTTACCTTGTCTCAGCCCTGCAGCACTGTCAGTAACACAAATGCATTGCAGACCTTCAGCAGCTCAAGGTTCAGAAACACCTTTTGGGGCCATTCCCTTTTCCTTTGAGTCCTGAGCCAGCTCCACCAATGCTGTGGGAGAGGAAAGACTTCTAACACAGTGACGCTGGGTATCTGACCATTCACAGTAATTCCTTCATTTCTCTGTGGTTGGAAAATGCAAACTTTCCAAGATGCCTAATTTGTGCTTCTATATATACTAACTTTGTATTTCTAATGTGTGGGCAGGCTTCCTGTAAGACCGGAAAAAGGAACATCATTTTTTCCCCTCAGAAGGACATCTGTAAAATTTTTATTGCACAAGACTTTATTATACTTGGGCATGCAAAGTTGCATCTTCACAAAATGCACTTAGGTAAGACTCAAAGTATTTTAGGTTTTGTGGGTTTGACTTAAAAAAAAAAAAAGGAAAAGAAAACCCAGGGATAGTGGGTACTTCAAACATTTGCAACATATGTTTGGAATAAAATCCTCGTGGGGGCATTGGGGGTTATTCTCTCATGAAGGGAGCTGTGGATGGGCTGTATATCAAGGCCAGAAAGTAGACGTTCGGGCTGCATGGCTCAGACATGGTGTGGTGCTGACAGGCTCACGGCTGCAGGATCACTGGCGCTTGATAATTGGGGAGAGCGTGGGGGAGGGGGGTGGATTTGTGGGACCTGACCTGCTTGTATTGGAGTCAGGATAAGGAACCCCATCTCCTTCTCAGGGATTTCTCAGCAGTTGTATTCCGCTTCTGTTCCATCTGTAGCTAGATATTTCAAATCACCATCCTCCTCTGCTTTCACTTACTGCCATGCATTTATTCTTCTATAAACTTGTGAGGCAGGTGACATAATAGTTAAAGCATTCCCTTACCCTGGGTGACACTTAAGTTTTATTCTCCTCCCTATTACAGGAAACATGTGTTCCACTGTCTTCTGTCTTAGTCTTACTGTGAAGAGTTGAGTTTTCTAAAAGTCCCTGCAGGGGTCTTTGTGGGGAGTTTCTTGGATTCACTAGTCATGTCTTCTAGGTTCCCTGCTGGTTTTGTTCACGGGGGAAGAAAGATGCCCCCTTTCCTAAAATTTCAAGTCTCTTTTACAGTTTTATAGTTGTGTGAAGGCTGCTTTACTTTTGCCCCCAACTGCTCCCAAGCAGTCATTCCTTCTGGAAAATATGATTCATTCTTCCATGCCAATGCTGTGATTGAAAACATTCCACTGGTATTCTTCCTTATGTCTCCCAGCTCAGATGACAAAACTATTAGTGGCTAATTAGCAAAACTGGAAGAAGTGGCTTAAAGAAAAGAAACTGAATTTTTAATTGCTTGCATTTATTTTCTGTGGAAAGCTGATGTCCTGAGCCCACTTGCATTCTTATGTGCTTAAGGAAAATTCATGTGAGGTCTGTACCCCTACCTATCTGTCTTTATAGTTGGTGACTTTCTGCACTCCTTAGAAATACAACTTCTAAGTGAATGGAAGAGAAGATGTGTATTTTACATATTTAATAGGTGCACCTGCTCACATTTCTCTTACTATCAGAGTGTCATGTGGAGACAGAGAGAGACAGAAATGCCTACAAAGCACAGATGAATAGTTTTTGGTGTTGAGCCCACTGCAAAGGCAGTGACACGTCTCAGCACACAGCTCCGTTCTTACCCAGCTTTCTTTGCCTGTTGGAGAGCTGTTGATGAGCCCATCAGGAGTGTTTTGGCTTTTTCCCCCTTGAACAGGAGACTATTTAACCTGAAAGACTGATGTTGGATCATATTCTGGGGGCTTTCTAGGTATCTCGCTTCCTCGGATGTTAGTCTTGACTTGTAGGGGGAACTGGAGTGGGAAATGCAAACAAGTCTCTGAACCTTTGCAAACGTGTTATTTGTGAGCTTAAGAGTAACTCCCTGCTTATTCTTGTCTTTCTCTTAGAAATTCGATATAATAATCCAGGCTTTCTTTCAACAACCCTGAGGTAATGTTTAAAGACTAGAAATAGTGAGCCACTTCCATAGATTTTTTTTTAAAGAACTATAATGCAAAGTAACTGCAGAAAGTGGTAGAATTGAGGGATAATTCCTTTTTTTAAAATATATTTTATTGATTTTTTTATAGAGAGGAAGGGAGAGGGATAGAGAGTTAGAAACATCGATGAGAGAGAAACATCGATCAGCTGCTTCCTGCACACTCCCTACTGGGTATGTGTCCGCAACCAAGGTACATGCCCTTGACCAGAATTGAACCTGGGACTGGCCCTTCAGTGCGCAGGCTGATGCTCTCTCCAGTGGGCCAACCTGGCTAGGGCTGAGGGATAATTCTTAGGGTTCCAGTTTACTCTTGCCAGTTAATGTTGACAACCCTTGTGCCTACTGTCACTGTGATTGTTCATATTGATCTTGGGAGATATTAAGTGAAATTGGGGCCTAAGGGTAAAAAAAGCACGGCAGCATTTGAAAAAAATAGTTACTGATTTTATCTATTGAATTTTGGGTATATATTTAATAGAGAGGACAAGGGAGAAGTTTGAAGGCCACATTAGGAGAGGAATAGAAAGAAAAAGCTAAGGGAGACCATGTTCTAGAGAAAATTAATTGGCCTGTTGGTGCACTGGCCCAGCCTTTTCTTTCACTGCTGCCCAACACAGTCCTCCCCGCAGACAAGCCAGGCTCCCTCTGACGAGCTGCTTCTCAGGCTGCCCGGCTTATCCTGGGGCCCCTTCTAGAACCGTCCTTTAACGTTCCTCCTCGCCTTCAAATCCTATAAATTCTTCAAGCCCAATCTACACGCCATTCCCTTGAATGTTTTTTTTAAGTTCCATTTTATCAGGCTATTTTCCTACCTTGACACCTACCTCCAGGTAGATGTGTAATTCTCACCTTTGAACATATCATAGCTATGTCCTTGTATGTTGATCTTTAGGTTGTTACAGGAAAAAATGTCACATGCCAACAGGCATCGCTCCTGCTAAAAGCCCATGATACCAAACCTAGATTTAATACCGGATCTAATTCCAGTTTCAGCTTTTCTGAGAAACATAATCTTAATGAACTAGGATGGAATATTCTGGTCAAGCAGCAGTAAGGTAATCTCTCTGGTGGGCCCACTCAATGCCCCATAGAAAGAAGAGACAATCCATATGGTAAAAACCCTTCCCCTTCCCTTCTCCCAAAGAAAAGGTGTCCTGGTTCCAAAACTGTCCCCCCACCTTTTTTTCCCTCTCACTAATAGTTCCCTTGCCCCCTACCCCTCCCCACTTTTCTTCCTATAAAATTCTTCCATTTTATACAACTCCATGGAGCCCCCTTTTAGTTTCTATATGGGTTGCTGCCCAATTCATAATTGCTTGATGAAGCCAGTTAGATCTTCCAATGTATTTGGTTGAATCTTGTTTTTACAGCATAATGTGATAGTCCAGGGACACTACTGAGCTCTTATATGTCCACCAGGATTCTCAGGGCAGGACCAGGAAGACTCAGTTATGCTACCTTAGAGCAGAGAAGGGCAAGCTGTTTGGTTGCTAGACCTCAGTCACACCAGAGATGAAGTGTGTCCAGAGCCTGCTGGTCAGAGGTGGCTACTTGGTATCTGAAGAGATTGTTGCTTCTGCCTCCATTTGACAAGTTAGTCATTGTATGCAGCCTATTATCCAAATGTAGTCACTCAGTCCCTTTTAAAAGTAGGCAGGGTTTATAGTATTTATGGCACATTTATGTGTTTATAAATTGTACATTTTAAAACATCAAAAATATTTGCTTCTATGTACATACGGACTAAAATTTAACCCTGCTAGGATTCTCCCGTGTGGCTGACTGTTCCTTTGGAATAAGTTGGCACTTTACTCACAGACACGAATGAGGACTTCGTTTGCAAGGTCCTGGGCTTGGGTTAGCACAGGAGCTAACCTCTTGCCTGTTTTGACACCCATCTGAAATTGAACAGGTGGGTGTTTCTCATGTAGTTAAGGTGAGCATATTCCTTTCCCCTTTTCCAAATTTCAGTGATTTGTCTTACCTTCAAGGAAGTTCATGAATTTGGTTATAACTTTTCAACTTGTTAGTGCCCAAGTGTGCAAAGTCACAGGAGACTTCATCAACAAGTTGATTTGGGATCATGAATCCAGGCGTTTAACTATCCCATGCCATCCTCTTCCTTTTCTAATTTGGCACCCACGCGATGCAAGTTGCTTATAGTTTCTTTTCTTTCCCCCTCCCTCTCCTTCTTGTCTTCCTTCCTTCCTTTGTAGACTAAACCTCGAGAAACACAGCACGCTGCTGTTTCATAATCATGTGCTAATAGCTTTCCATCCCATTTTCTAACAGAGGCAACGTTATCCCTGGCTCCTCGTTCTTTTTCTTGTATAATTAAAGAATGTTACCTTTGATGTCTCTTGAAAGCTGCATCTCCAGTCTCACTTGAGCTCTCTTGATCTGTACCTATGCATTTGTGCTGTGTTGTCATACTTCTCAGTGAAAGGGCTATACTTTCTCTGTGTCTTTCACAGTTTGGTTTAATATAGGGTAACCGATCGAGCATTTTATGGCTCTGTTCTTCTTATTTGTGATAGAGTTTGGATTCTTTGAAAAGTATTCAACTTCCTCAGTCTTGGTAGCTTTTACATTTGGGTCTCTCTCTACTTTGGGTCTCCCGTCATGAATTGTTCTTATATTCCTGATGTGTTCCTTCCTTTTTGGGGTTCCAGGCTTTTTATTAACCTCAGGTTTTGATGAGTTTCTTCCTCTTGGAACAAAATGAGGAAAAATCTACATTCATTCAGCCATTCATCTGTCAGTCATTGTTACCTGAGCATGTGCTTACTGAGTGTCTTCTAAGTGCTCATCGGTATTGGACAGAAAGAGCAAGGTCCTTGCTTTCATGGACATTCAGGCTGGTGGGACACTGAGACACGTAGTGCAAAGGTCCACATAAAGGTCCATTCAGAAGAGACAGAAGCAGGGTCCTTTGGGAGCAGGTCACACACATGCCTGGTTCAGACTCGATGAGTCCAGCGGCTGCCTGGAGGAAGTGACACCTTGGCAAAGAGGTAGAGAGAAGAATGTTGGCAAAGTCCTGGAGGCCAAAGGAAAATCTGACGCCTGTGAGGACCTAAGAAGTCAGGGCTCTTTGGTTGGAAGGTGGCGCTCAGGGAAGGGAGTGGCAGGAGACAGGATACTTTTATTTTTAAATATGTTTTGATTGATTTCATAGGAAGGGAGAGGGAGAGAAACATCAATGAGAGAGAAACATAGATTGGCTGTCTCCTTCTTGGCATTGAGCCCACAACCCAGGCATTTGCCCTTGACTAGAATGAAACCCAGGACCCTTCAGTCCACAGGCTGACGCTCTATCCACTGAGTCAAACCTGCTAGGGCAGGATGGGGTATTTTTTAAAGAATGCAGGCCAGCCTGTTTCAGGGGGAGCTGGTCCTCTTCTGCACCAGTACATGGTGACCCCTGAGACTTGTTTAAAACAGATCTTTGTGTAGCTCTGTTTCCCATCACTGACCCAGAGTTTTTTGTTGCACAGTTTAGGGTTAGGGTTAGGGTTAGGGTTACTCAGATTTGAGTAACTTACTCAGATTTGTCAGTGTGTGATTCTTACCCATATCCCCTCCGCACTTCATTGGTCCTCAGGTACTGCTGCTGCTTTCCCTCAGTAGCATGTCATATTTTCCCTTGAAGACAACAAAATCTACTTCTACTTGTCCTCCAACTGCTGAACTTTTCTGTGAGATAACCCCGATAATCACTATATCTTGATTTTGAAATACAAATCCCTAACATTGGGGAATAAATGTGGCTTAATTTCCAATGAATTAAGAGTGTTCTGTATCAAGGCACATTTTAACTCCGAAGTAGAATATTCATAATTTTAAAAACCTTGAGTTTAATCTTATTGTAAAACTCTCAGATGCTCTAACATTAGTCAAGCTAGAGAAATTGGGTGATGGCCCAAGGTGAGGTTGCTGATAGGGGCTGGAAACAACAAAGTGAAATTCAGCCGGGAAATCCAGTAGCTATTACCCTGGGGGAAAGTAAGAACAAAGACTTCCAGTGATGGGATAAGCCGGAAATCTGGCCTGAACTGGAAGAGTCTTAAGAGAGATGGTACCCCCCCTCAGCCTCAGGAGGAGATATGCCCTCTTTGTGGGGGGCTGCAAAGCTAATCAGTTGATTTGTGCAGGGCCCAGGAGGCCCCTCTAGGAAGCTGGGTGTTTACTTGCCCACTGAGTGGGACACAAATCTGCATGCTGACTGTGCTCCTGACTTGTGAGTGGAATAAAAGGAGGCGCGTTTCCTGCTTTAGAGAGGAGCAGAGAGGTGCCCATGGTAGGTGCTAGGAAAGAGGACACTACCTCCCCTTTTCAGCGTGCTTTTGTGGAATAAACCTGCTTTCAAATTCAGCAAGATTTAACGTTTTCTCCCTCATCCCTGTTTTTCCCTGTACGTAAGGAGTGTCATGGGATGTCACTGCCCTGCTCCTCACCCCAAGAGGTCACTGTTTGCCAAGACCAGTCAGGTCCTTGTTCTCCTCGAGGACACATACCAAACACCGGGGCAGAGATGTCCAGGAGGCTGCACAGCTGGTGGTCTGAGCCTACTAGACAGGTGCTGTGCGAGGGAGGCTCAGGGGGAGTGATAGACCTTAGAATGGGCGGGGAAGGGCATTGCTCAGAGGTGTCTTTATAATTAAGACCCAAGTGACAAAAAGGAGCCCATCATGGGAAGATTCCACTTGAAGAATGTAAATTTTGTTTTTTTTGTGTGGTCATGTCCAGGAGCAGAGTGAAGGCTAGTTTGATGGGCTGGTGAGGGAGTGAGATCAGGTTGGGGGTACCTTGTGGGCCAATGGAAAGCCAATAGAGTGCTATGAGTTGATTTTTATTGGTGGAACATCATTGTGTGTGTGTGTGTGTGTGTGTGTGTGTGTGTGTGTGTGTGTGTGTATTGCTCTGAAGAGTAGAATTAGGGTGGTTACTCGCTAGGTTGTTGCAGTAGCCCAGGTGGGAAATGGTCTCCTCTCAGGAATTGTAGCCAGCAGAAATGAGCCCTCTGTGCCACATGTTAAGCCACCAGCCTTGCTCTTGAATTCATCAAATGCACACACATCATTATGAGATGTCTTGAAGCTCCCCATTGACAGGTGAGGACCAGAAGGGCTAAGCAAGTTGTCCATTATTATGTGGTTCAGAAATGACTGAGCCAGTGTTTGAACTCACTTAGTTTGGCTCCAGAGCTCAACTTCTTCACCCATGCTCAGAACTGCTAAGATTTCAAAGTAGCAGTCCCCATCTGTGCAGGGGCCTGGCCATGTGGGCAGTGATTTAAGCTCATTAGGGGCGAGCTTAGGAACTCTGCGGTAACCGGGTGTTGGTGTTCAGTGGTGATGGCAAAGGCTTGGAGGGCCCTTGGAGGGCAGGTTGCCTCTCACTCAGGTCTCCAGACATCCATTAGTGGAAGACATGGGTATGCTTGGTGCCACCTCTGCAGTCGCTGTGCTCCAGGCATTGTTCCTTGGGAGGGAAGGAGACATTGCTTCTAAATTGATACTCTCCTAAAGAAATGGAAGTTACCTATGACTTAGTTATGAGGAGACCTCTGGATCCTCTCTGTGTCCCTCTATTTGGGGTGGATAAGTGTGTGAGGAAACAGTGCCAGGCGCTGGGCTATTGACCTTATTACATGATCTCATTTAGCTTTTGCACAAACCCATTTGGCAATTGAGTTAACTGGGCTTACAGTGCCGGTTTGAGTCTGGACTCCATGGCTGAGGTTTGGGAGCATGTGAGGGAGGCCTCATGTGCTTTGCTCTTCTACTTGTCTTGTTAAACTACCCCTCCCTCTATATAGTCATGAGCTTTCACATGTCACCAGGATAATACAGTTTCTGGCCCCACTTAGACCTTGTTTGGGGAGAGTGACCCCTCACCTGTCCCTCTCAGTGACATACAGAGCATCAGATAACCTTGGTCCCCCCGCCCCTGCCAGGGGTAGAATTGGCAGAGACAGAGCACCCCCCTTTATTTATAAGTAGGGGTAGAATTGGCAGGGACAGAGCACCCCCTTTATTTATAAGTATACTTGGAATGTTATTGGGGAGAGGTGGAGGAGGGAATACAAACAGACCTTTTTGCCCAAAAACATCTTGGCATCCCACTAATATGGGCAGGGCAGTTCCTGGTCTCCAGGCTTTGGTGTCTCAGATAAACTGAAAGAACCTTGGGGAGAAACAGTTAGGCATGATTAAGGGGCTGGAGGCATGATTTATGATGAAAGATTAAAAAGACTGAATATGAATAACAGGGACAGTGCAAGCTAAGGAGACACATGGCAACTCTCAACGAATAACTTAAGCCAGCGATTTTCAGCTGGTGTAATGCAAGGATTTTAAAAACATGCAAGACTTGCCCTAACTAATTTGGCTCAGTGGAGAGCGTCGGCCTGCAGACTGAAGGGTCCCAGGTTCAATTCCGATCAAGGGCATGTACCGTGATTGCAGGCACATCCCCAGTAGTGGGTGTGCAGGAGGCAGCTGATGGATGTTTCTAACTCTCTATCCCTCTCCCTTCTTCTCTGTAAAAAATCAATAAAATATATATATTTTTTAAAAATAAAAAAAAACAAACATGCAAGACTTGACTATTTAGTCAGGGACACTAACCTTTTCCCCTTAGATTGTCAAATAAGAAGATGAAAACAACCAATACAACAATAGCTGTTTGGTGCGAATGAATAAAAATTATACCTATTTTTTTTGTTGGATCAGCAAAAAATTATAATATATTTGTTGGTGTGCTGCAGAATTTTAATAATTAGCTTATGTATGCCATGAGATGAAGAAGGCTAAAAATTGCTGACTTAAGGAAATAGGTGCTAAGGAGGGACAAGACTCAGAAGACACTCAAGGGGTAAACAGTGGGATCCCTTTCTCTCAGGGACCCGCATGTAGGGCTGGTGTTTGCTGTAAAGACTGATGTGAGCTATCCCACTCCCTCTGCATACCTTTATGCTTCAGGGGACTTGATCTGACCTGAGATATGTCGGGATCTGGTTAGGAAGATACAAGTTGTAACAAAGCCCCGACTGTATCAGAAAAATAGGGAACGTTGATATTGAGACTTTTAAGAGTGATTACAGATCCCCTGAGATATTTATAACTAGAAGAGTCTAAAAGTTATGGAAAGTTATTACAAGGCTTTTAGATAGGGCAGAGGGATAGCTTCTTAGATATGTTTATTGATTCCCCAACATTGACTTAGTGTCACACACAGGATAAACAGAAATTATGACCTTGGCTCTTGATTTTATATTTTGGGGAGAGACTACACGAAATAACACATGAAAGCAATTAAGAAACCTATCAACAAGTATGAAGTAACAGGATGAAAGGCATGACCTGGGGCTGGGGAGGGCAGTTTCTGATTCCAAGGGGCTTTTACAATGGGGCTCTGACTCCATGGCAAATTTCAATCCAGTATGAAATTTCTCCTAATTAACATTTCCCTTCTTCTCTCCAAATAGCAAATTTATGGACTCTCAGAAATTCACAGAACACATCCACCAATGCTGCATTTTCTTTCTGCTTGATCCATTCCAGCTGTTATTAACTTTCATGTCTGACTTTCATTAATTTATGAGGACTTCTGAACTGCAGTCTGAATGCTCCTCTGAGTTTTAGACTCTTGGGGGGCAAATTTCACATCAGTTGATCATGACCCTTGCTAATATTTTAGCCAAGTATGCGAGTTATTGCTGCCTCATAACCTTTCCAGGGCCCTCTGGTGACGTGCGCTTGAATACGCTGTCTTGGCACCTGGGGGGTGCGCAGTTAGGGTAGGTCAATGCTGACTTCACTACACCCCCCACCCGATTGATCAAACCTGAGCATCCTTTGCCTATATTTTCCGGCGCGTAGTTCCTGCCCGTACAGTCTAATAAGCTCATAAGTAATAGGTTTTCTGGATTTTCACAGGCCTGCCCTGTGATCTAAGGCAGGTAAAAGTTGTGGCATTTTTGTGTACCATAGAGGCTGCTGAAAATGCACTTTTCCTCTCTTCTCTCTGCTGATGGTTCACAGTAACAAGGAACTGAGTCTGGGGCATGAAGCATTCAGGTGCAGTTTTTGGTCATTCATGCTTGATTTTTCTTAGATGTGACTCTTTTTCATGCTTAATATCGTATTGATGGCCATGTATTCTTGCTGTCTGGGAGCACAACAAGAATACTGAAATAGTCCAGTAAAGATGGGAGGCCAGTGGTCAGCACTTGGTACTCTCTACCCCACAGAGGAAACCAATTTGGAGATCTATCTTACATTTTCTTTTTGGGAACCTAATTCAATAGGACATTCTAAAAAAAATTCTCTCTTCTTGATAACAGTGCAACCTTTTTCTTTTGGTGCCAGTCACCTGCTATTAATTTTTAGATTTTTCTGAAGTGTCTCTTTCATAACGAGCTACCAGGTTAGCATGACTCTAAGGCATGGGTTTTTTTCTGCTGCTTTCTCATGAGGATTAAGATTCCAATTAGAAGCTCTGTTAAACAGCTTGATAGTAGAGCTGTGATTGGCCCCTCTTCTAGAAGAGTCAAGATCCTACAGGGTGATGATGTGTGGAAGTGTGAGCTCTCCTGTCATGTGAATTACTCCCTATACGAGTGTGTGGAGCTATGTTTGAGTTTAGACTGGCTGAGAAGCTCTGCAGGCTGTGTTGTGTGATTGAGTTTTAGAATTCATGAACTTGTAGCCATCAGCATTACTAATGATTGTGTGTGGCGTTTCCGTACTTATCTTTATTTAGCTAGAACTGTAGACTAAGGTAAACTATTTCAGAGTACCTGCTTTGTTTTGAGTGACAAGGAGCCAAGGTAGAAATGGAAGCATTCCGAGAAGTTGGAGCTTTGTTTTTTCCACCTAGGCATAGGTAATGCGTTTCTGTTGCTATTGCTTTTGTATTTTTAAAGAATTTAATTCTTTAAAGTAAATATTCCTAACATTTTTTCCTTTTAGATAAAATTAATATTGAAGGTGGCCTTTTGTGTTCTGAAATCGTAGGAGAGGCTTTAGGCCCGTGGTCGGCAAACTGTGGCTCTTTGGCCCCTTGAGTGTGGCTCTTCCACAAAATACCACAGCCTGGGTGAGTCTATTTTGAAGAAGTGGCGTTAGAAGAAGTTTAAGTTTAAAAAAATTTGGCTCTCAAAAGAAATTTCAATCGTTGTACTGTTGATATTTGGCTCTATTGACTAATGAGTTTGCCAACCACTGCTTTAGGCACTAGGGATCATGACAGTGGGACCTGGTGATATGCATAGGATTAAAGCAGTTGATTCTTGGTAGGATGGTAAGTGAAGATTCCTGTGTTTTTCTTTTCTTTTTTAAAATATATTTTATTATTGATTTCAGAGAGGGAAAGAGAGAGAGAAGCATCAATGATGACCCACACTGGGGATCAAGCCCGCAACCTGGGTCTGTGCCCTCACCAGGAATTGAATCGGTTCATATTGACCAGGAATTGAGCAGGATCATAGGTCGGTGTTCAACCCCTGAGCCACCTGGCCAGGCTCCTGTGTTGTTTTTGAGCTCCTTTTCTTGGATCTTTTTGTGGTCTCAGTTAAATGCTTTCCACATTTAACCGGTTAATGTTGGCTCATCTCTGCCAAGTGATGTCAGGTGTAGAAGAACCATTAGAGCTAATACTCTGAGGGTGCCAAAATGGAAGAAGTGAAGCTGTGAGACTCCGATCACTAGGGATTTTACTAGGATTCCACCCCGGAGTGATATTCCAAACTGGGAAAGCTGAAGCATGTGCAAGCACAGTTGTCTCTTTGAAACTGATTTATAAAAACTGGTCACAAAAAACAGATTTGTGAAAGCTGAACCTTCTTTTTATTTATACATATGATAATTATTTGATGGCTCTAATATTCATTTGTTATTTTCCTTTGAAGAGTCAAAAAGAAACCTTGAAATTCTCTTTATAATTTAAGTTTCTTGTATTTTTATTGAAATTATGTTTATGAGTAACACTCATTTCAACAGTTCATGAAGTTAGAGTAGAAAGCTAAAGTCGCTCCGTCATCTTTCCTGTGTCAGCCCCAGTCCCAAGTATAATTTTCACTATTTCTGTTTTAGGTTTTGTCTTTTTTTAATAGAAACTCCAAAACAAATATATATGTTTCCTGACATATCAAGTCTATATATTTTCACTCAATACAATTTATTGACTCTCCAGTATGAGAGTTAACCTTCAGTTTTCTAACACTGTGCCCTCCTCTTCTTTCATTGTTGATATTATGTTATTTGTCTAATGATTATTTTTATCACTTTAAAGAATGTCTTAAAACTCTAAACCTTTTGATTTTTCATTTCAGAAGATGAGGATATTAGGTCACCCTGCCCATTCCATCTTCTGGAGCCAAGTTTTTCTATTATAATGTCACAGTTGTTAATATCTCCATGGTATCTCACAACCAGCACTTCATCTGCCATGATTCTGTACGTAGGCTGACTCTAAAAGTTAAAAGCACTGAATTCTTAGCATTGAAGTAGAATGTTAGGATCACACCTACTTCTTTGAGGGTCCAGCATTTTAATTCCTAGATCATCTGATGGTGATGAGTCTAGCATTAAGAACAAGTGTTTTTTATAATCTTGTCCTTTCTTGATTGCTTGCATACCTACTAAATTGCATTTTTGTAGTTGCTTTGGTTTTTCCTCTATTATTTGTCTTTATACACTTTTTAAAAAATTCATTTTTATTCATTTCAGAGAGCAAGGAAGAGGGAGAGATAGAAACATCCATGATGAGATAGAATCATTGATCAGCTGCCTCCTGCAAACCCCACACTGGGGATCAGGCTGAAACCTGGGCATGTGCCCTGACCAGAATAGAACCGTGACTTCCTGCTTCATAGGTTGACACTCAACCACTGAGCCATGCTTGCTGGGCCCTTTATATTATTGTTATGTATTTTTTCTTCCAACTTCCTAACTATTTTTTACACTTAAGGGAGAACACCCATATTTCTTGGGCATTTCATTCTTTCAAGCAGTCTGGATCTGGTGTCTCAGGATATTCCCTCACCATCATTCTGATTGGAACTACTGTTTCCTGGGTCTTAAATGACTTTGTTATTCTTAGCTTATCTTTTTTTTTTTTAATTATCTTTGATGTTGAAAGTATCAGAGATGCCCCGTTTTTTCCCCCAATGGTCCCCCCGCCCCCTGCCCCAGGCCTTCACCACACTATGCTTTTTCCTTTTATTCTATTGGAGTACATCAAGTAACTTTCCAACAAGGAAGGAGGTATACTTTCTGAGTTCTTACATACATGATGATATCTTTTTTTTTAATGTGATGATATCTTTATTCTGCCCTTGCTTTTGTTTGATAGTTTAGCTAGAAGTCTAACTTCAAAAAACCACCCCACCTCAAGATCTTTGAAGACATTACCACATTTTCTGTTAACATCCAAAATTATAGATGAGAAGTCTGATGCTCCTTTGATTTGAATTCCTTTTAGATGGTTCCTTATTTTTCCCCTGGAAACTTTTGATCCTAAAAGCAATAGGTATTTAAAATTTTATTTTATTTTCATTCATTTTGCTTATCACCTGGGTGGACCATTCCAATGTGAAGATACATTCTTTGTCTCTGGGGATGAGTTTTAATTCTGTTATATTTTTATCATTTACCTGCTCTAATTTCCTGTTCCTTCTTTCTAAGACTTTGCTTCATGGAATATTAGGTCTCCTGGGTTATTCCTCTGTGTTTCTCATCTTTTCTCTCACATTCTTTCCCTGACTGCTTTTGGTTCTGTGTTCTGGGAAATTCTTTTGAATTCAATTTTCAGTGCTTTTAGTGATATTTTAATTTCAGCAATCATTTTTAATTTTCAGGCGTTAAAAAAAAAATCTCATATAGCTCCCCCTTTTTTGGGTGCCTTTTGTACATACTACAGTTGATCCATGAACAATTCAGGTGTTAGGGAAGCTGATCCCTCCCAACTCAGTTGAAAATCCATGTATAACTTTTGAATTCCCCAAAACTTAACTACTTAATAGGCTACCGTGGACTAGAAGCCTTGCCAATAACATCAACAGTCAATTAACATATATTTTGTATGCTGTATGTATTATATACTATATTTTTACAATAAAGTAAGCTGGGAAAGAAAATGTTATTAAGAAAATCATAAGGAAGAGGAAATACATTTACATTATTGAAAAATCTGCATATAAGTGGACTTGTGCAGTTCAAACATCTGTTGTTCAAGAGTCAGCTGTACTTGCTCAAAACCTTTCAAAAATTTCCTTGGCCATTTATTTTTCCCTCAGGCCTATTTTTTTTTTTTTTTTTTTGTCATACTCATTTATGTCCTCTATCTCTTCATAAGCCCTAGTGATCCTGGGTGTTCATTTATATTAAAGCCGTGGAAAAGGTTGCTGCCCTAGGTTTCCTCTGCTCAGCCTTATGTTTGGCATCCTAACAACATGTGTTTACTGGCAAGATTTCCTTTAGGGAAATAAGCTGGAGCCCTCCATATGCCAGGACTAGGATGGCTTGATTCTGGGGAGCAGTGAGAACCAGCATGGCTCAGGCACCAATCAGGGCTTGCACCCACCTGTCAGACTGACATTGGTGGTGAGCGCTGGTATGGCACACATGGTGAGTGCCTTTGAGTGAGAAACCTGGGAATGGGAAAAAGTTCCAAACTAGCTGCTGAATTCACTTTTCCAGGGTATAATGATGTTGCTGTGCAGTGGGGCAGGAGACAGGCAATGTGACTGGCATAGAAGTTCCATGTAAATATTTGTCCAGCCCAAGGCTTCTTGGGTAGACTTGGTGATAACTCTTTTTTGTTCCCTTAAAGAATAGTCTAGGCCAGTGGTCGGCAAACCGCGGCTCGCGAGCCACATGCGACCAACATCCCCACTTCTTCTAACGCCACTTCTTCAAAATAGACTTACCCAGGCTGAAAACCGACTTCTGCGCATGGGCCACAAAGTTTCAATCGCACTGTACGTGCACGCCCACACGTGGTATTTTGTGGAAGAGCCACACTCAAGGACCCAAAGAGCCGCATATGGCTTGTGAGCCACGGTTTGCCGACCACTGGTCTAGGCTGCTGCTTTTACACAAGTTTCAGTTACGATTCAAGTCTTAGCCACTTTGCATGGGTTAATATATTTTATTCTAATTTTATTTATTTCATTGACTGTAAGAGTTCAAGCTATGGAGCCAGACTATCTGGGTTCAAATCCTGATTCTGCCACTTCTAACAATGTGCTCATGGGCAAATTATTTGGCCTTTCTGGGCCTCTGCGTTCTCATTTTTACGATTGCGTAATAGCAGCACCTGCTTGCTAGGCTTGTTTGGAGGATTGAATTATTTAATACAAATTAAGCTCTTAGAAATACCTAGCACAAAGTAAGTACTCAGTATATTTTATTATTTTTGTTGGTATTTTGGTCATTACTACTTCATCAACTTCCATCTTTTTATTTCAGAGAGGTCTGCAGGAGGACAGGTGAGAAACAGGTGGGCTCAGGCTGCCATCTTGAACTGGAAATGACAGATTGAATTGTTTCCATTTGGGGCATATTCCAGAAAGATTTAGAGTTAGTTAAACTTAGAATCCAGTCTCAGCTCTGTTGCCTTCTCACAGTGTGTGTGACCTTGAGCAATCGCCTAACTCTGGTTTTCTTGTCTTTAAAATGGGGGCAGTGATGGCGACCTCACTGGGGAACCAGGAACTAAATGAAAGAATGTGCTAACCCACCCAGCAAATCGGCTTCCCTTCTGTGAACTGTCACAGTTCCTCTCACCTCCCTGATTCTTTGCTTCTCACACTGAAGGAAGATACACACACAGGAGAGTATGGCTTATGCACTGTCATTTGCACATTTAGGATGTCTTTGGATGCTGCTAATGCTTCTGTATAATCTTATTTACTTTCAGCTTTTAGAATGTATTTTATTCACTTTATGATTTTATAGATTTGAGAAGCTTTGAAAATATTGGAATTTAACCCTAAGAACTAGGAAAAGCCCTACTTGGATAAAAACTAGGTATGGTCATTATGTCATATTTTATGGAGTAACATACAAAGACTATGTAGTACAACTTCCTGAAGGCAACTACCAGCCCAGCCAAAAAGTATTTACTCCTTCCTGCTCAAAGAGCTAGTCATTCGTCTTTGAAGAAAAGTTTCCCTACTTTATTTTTTTACCCAAATTTACTTTTTTTAAAAAGCAACTAGTATAGTAGTTCAGTAGAAATTGAAATTAAGTAGTTCAGCTGTGGCTAATGCATAACAAACAGTTAAAATGGATGATATTGTCATATGTTTTAAATTGAGTGCCCATTTATTGCAGACTTGCTGCATGGCAAAGTTTTCCCCCTAGCATCTATATATGTCTGTTTGTGTGTGTGTGTCTTTAGTTTTATTTCTTTTTTTCATATGAGGTATGTTTTAATGAAATTGGCTAAATAAACTGTTTTTTAATTTATTTTTAATATGGTTCATGTTAATGTCCCTGTACTGTTAGAAATTACAAACTTGAAGAAATAAATAATTTATACTAATAAAAGAGAAAGATGCAAATTGACCGTACCTTCATGACACCCACCAGCCAGTCAGGTGTGAGTATGCAAATTAACCCAACAAAGATGGTGGGTTAATTTGCATACACAGGTGCCAAGCAGCTGGGGGCGGGATGCTTGCGTTGTTGCCATGGTGACAACACAGGCGTTCCGCACAGCCCCAGCCATTCTGGGTCTCTGGGCAGCGTGATAAGGTGGAAATGCCTCTGGGCCGGAGTGAAGGCAGTTCTGGCAGCCAGGGGAAGGAAGGCCCATTCTTGCACGAATCCTGGTGCATTGGGCCTCTAGTATTATATAAAACATATATATATATACACACACACACACACATATATATATGTATTTTTATATATATATATATATATATACACACACATATATATATGTATTTATATATATATATTTTTAATTAGGTTATTTTTAACCTGCCCCAAGTATGATTAGGGTTTAAAGATTTTAAGTTGGTGCTATATTAAAGACCTAGACTGTTCCATTGTAGAAGCTGGCTGTGTTTAGGAGATGTGCATAGAGAAATGTGGAGATGCACATGTGCTGTATAGAAGGTACCACAGCCTGCAAACATTTTTACAAGTCAGATCTCGTTGAGAAGAGGGAGGTGAGCAGATTTATGAGCTTTAAATCCACTCTGCCCACCGCACATGAAGTAAATGTCAGTGTGTTCCTTTTTAAAATCATGCACCCCCGAAGAATGTGTAATGGGCTGTAGTGTCAGGGAGAAACATCTTTACCCCAGCTTGGGCAGAAGAGCAGGAGGCGGTGTGTCTGCTCAGAGCCTGGGAACAGTGGTCTACCTCTTGAAGGGCCCCTCGGGCCCACGTTGAAAAGGCTTCTTACTAGAAGGGCTGCCTGCAATCGTGAACCATGTCAGAAGTGGGAAGATAGGCTGTCGATCAGAGAACAAGACTGTGTGGTTGAAAGCCGGTGAAAAATTGAAAAGCTGAAAATCCAAATGGAAAGAATTGGAATAGGCCCAGGGTTGCTGAGGCCACACAGAGTTGGTGTGGGGAGTGTAAGGAGATGTGGCTCGAGCAAAGGCTGGCTCTGAACCGATCCTCATCACTCTTATTCTGTGTGTGTGTGTGTGTGTGTGTGTGTGTGTGTGTGTGTGTGAGATCCTTACTCTTTTTGGAGCTGGAGGAAGTCCTATAAGCCAGAACCAAGAAGGCCCCAGCTTCCCAGCCCCTCTGGCTGATCCTTTCCCTTTTCTGAATGAATGGGTTTTGTAGCCCAGACCTGAACACAGACCAGAAGAAAGCTGTAGTGGCAGTTACAGAATTGCAGGCTCATTTCACGTGAGGTATATTAATCAAGTTCCCTAAGATCATTCCTGTGTTTTTAAGTTATCACAGATATGCAGCTTTCGGATCTTAGCTTCCAGCGCCATTGAGCCCCATTGTAACGCTCCACCACATAAATGTGGTCTAGTTATACTCTCAAAAATAAGAGGCTTGTCTCCTGAGGACCACTCCATATTACGGGTGGAGTATAATCCTTAACATTGTTTTTCTTTGCTTTCAATTGGCTGGGGACAGTGAGTCCAGAGTGAGAACTCCCTTTGTTTCATGTCGTGTGCATGGCAGGGGAAGAATGTAGCAGGGCAGAAAATGAAGAAAGACATAAAAGGATCTCAGCTCAAGGAGGTCAGATCCATCAGAGGCTTAGCGTTGCCTTCAAAGATGCTTGGGACAGGTGGCAGTTCAAGACAATCACAGCCGCCGCACCCGCTGGAGCTGAGATAAGGGATTTCTGCAGAAGCCTGCTATCTGGTGCCCGTTGGCTTTGATGTAACTCTGCTAGCAAGACTTTGGGGAGCAGGTGACTGCCTTCCTCTGCCATAGGCTGCTGTTGTTCAGTCCTTTAAGGTCTCATTACAGAGCTCCTCGAGGAGTAATCCTCTTTAAGGTTTACATGGCATGGTTTTGTCCAGAGGCCCAGCCAGAGACCGTGGTGCCACCGGCACAGCCCCCTGCGTTCTCTCTTCCCAATCCAGATTGCTGACATTGAAGCAGCAAACCTTCCGCACCCTTGGCTTCACTTTCTGGTGATGGCTGTTTTTGTCCCGCTGCAGCAAACCTTTAGCACTAAATCGCCTGCTTCTGTTATTCATTCAGTCTGCCCTTCATTGTTTTTTAGTATATATACTTTTCCACGCTACTCCCTGTCAACTCTCTCTCTCTTTAGAAAGAAATAATGATGTTGCTTGACTGTAGAATGGGTTGGTGAGTTCTTTTAACCCATTACTCTTAAAAACACAGTTTGTAAGAAAGATTCCACAGGTGCACCCAAGAAAACATCCATGTGCATAAATTGCATATTTTTTGGAGCACTTAATTTAAAAATATATTTTTTAATGAGCAAATCAAACTTAAGATTTATTGGATTTGCTATTTTAAGTAATCCTGTTAGATGAAGGGAAGGTGCAGATTTTTTATATCTGCCTTATTTGACACTACAGCAGCAACAACAACTAAACAAAACTATCTCCTGAATTTCAGAAATAAACTTTGCCCTGACACTTTAGGTTTGGGTTGAACAAAGCATTTCGTAGACTATTAAAGTGTCATTTGAAGGGGCAAGTGGGGAACTTTGAGGCATGCCTTTGAGGAAGCAAAAGTGTGGCTTTTGGCCCTTTGCAGCTTCCTGTACTTGAGGATGTGTTCTGGGCTGTAGTGTCAGGAAGAAACACCTTTAGTCCAGCGTGGACGGAAGAGCAGGAGGCAGTCTGTCTGCTCAGAGCCTGGGAGCAGTGGTCTACCTTTTGAAAAGCCCCTCAGGCCTAAGTTGAAAAGGCTTCTTATTAGAAGGGCTGCCTGGGAATTATCAGTGGGATGTGGGGGCTTCTCATCTCTCAGTCAGTGGTTCAGGGTAACTTTTGTGTCAGTGACAGAAAGGAGTTAACATCCCACTATGCAGCATCTCTGGTGTCAGTCCAATTCTTCACAAGAGGGGCACTTGGGTTGGAGCAATCACCATAACTGGCCATCACTCCAAGAGTAAGCAGATTACTTCACCCTAGACCTCCTGAATTAGAGTTTTTGGGAACTGAGTTTGGGATCCTGTGTTTTTAACAAGTTTTTGTACAATATGGTGTGAGAACACTGCTTTAAGAATTAAAGGTCAGATGTCGATCTCAATTTCTTTAAATTTCCAATTGGTAAACACTCAGATTTCTTTTTGGTCTCAAAATGATCCTGTAAATCTGCTCACCTGATTGTTATACATTATATTCCTATTTGAATTACACTTTTGTTGATAGTTGTTTAAGTAGAAACTCGAATACTTATGAAATCAACTTCCTTTCCTTATAAGGTAAGGAAGGTCAGATAAATTATTTGATACCAACAGAGAATTTTTATTTATTAGTTCTTCTGTATTGTGTCTAAACTGAATTAGCAATAGGCAGTAAGGATAATTTGTACAATTAATGTGTTGTATATCTAAATTTCTGTTTAGGGAATAGAAATATAAACCCTTGTATGTATCTTAATGTATATGTAGTTGAATGTATTTTGTCAACAAAAACACAGAACTTCTGAAATATGAAAATACTGTCACTTGCTAGAATATCCACCAAATTTATGAATTATTTTTCTGTTATTTCTTTTTTGATCAAGACTTGCATTTGTTTTAAAGAAAGTTCTTAATTCTGAGATTACCAGATTCAGGATATAGAAATGTTGATTGACTTGATTATTTCCAGAAATGGGAAAATATAGGCATGACTGCTGAAAAAAGTTGGTCTGGTCTTTCCCGTGAGCCCATCAAAATGGAAGCTGTTAATTGAAGAGCTGATTAATGCACACTCCAGACATTCATATTTAAAATAAATGCCACTATGCATTTTCCAGTAGATTTTCCTACATAAAGATCAAGGGTGGGGAACCTTTTTTTCTGCCAGGGACCATTTGGATATTTATAGCAATTTGGGGGCCACACAAAATTATCCCTAAAAATTAGCCTGCTATATTTAGTAAAACATTTAATTAACTCGCCCCTAATGCCTTGGCAGGGCCAGACCAAATTATTTTGCAGGCCTTATATGGTCTCTGGGCTGGATGTTCTCCACCCCTGATAAACACTAACATTTTGTTAACATTTGTAATAAACACGTCTGAACAGTAGAGGCGTGAAATAAGTTTGGAATAGTACAAGTTTAGTGTTTAATATCCAAATCTATCCATTTGCTCATTCTGGTTGTAAGGTCTTGGTTGTTCCTAGTACAAATATTTTCTATTCAGTCATTTCTCTCCCTGCTGCATGTTTCTGCTAAAGGAAATATGGGTGCTGTTGATATAGTGGCTTGGAGGAAAAGAAGGTCTGATTTTGGGATCAGAAAAAACAGGATTCAACTTTCAGCCATTTGCTTGTTGGGGTATCCTGTGTAAGTCACTTAATATCTCAGTTTTCTAACTGGGATCAGGTGCCTACTTCAGAGGCTTGTGGGAAGGATAGAGCAGGTCTGCAAGACCTTGTTGGTATGAAGCACCTACCATTCCTAAGTGATTTAAATTTGTAGGTGACAACTACAGTTAATACTGCTGTATGGTATATGAGAGTAAATCCGGAAAGTTTTCATCATAAGAAAAAAATTGTTTTATAACTATATGCTTAGATAGATGTTAATAATCATTTCACAATATATGTATGTCAAGTCATTATGCAGTACACCTTAAACTTATACAGAAACATGTGTCTATTATCTTAGTAAACCCTAAAAAAAAAAAAAGAGCAGGTTAGTTTCCTGTCCCAGCAGTATTTCTTTTGGCCAGTTTGATCAGATGTACAAACCTTACGGTTTTTCTCTAATAAAAATCATAGAAAGCCTGATTTTATGTGATTGGAAAAAGTATGTAAAAGCCAGGACTTTCTCTATAAAATATTTTAAGTTACAAAAAAGACACTAGTGGTATTTTTATGTGGCTTATTTTCATCTAATAGCATTTTCATTTTGACAGTTTTTTTATGGTCACTAATTTCTTGTCTTTGTGTCATGACTTTGGAGAGAACTTGCGTGCTTGGCTTTAAAGATGCCCGCATGCAGGAAACACAGCCACATCAGCAGGCAGCGGGCTTGCTTGTCCCTCTGTTACAGGCCTCACCAACCATCCACCTGATGTGGAGTGCTCAGGACCTTTCTATTTGAAGATATGGGCCATATCTAAATTACAAATGCTGAAATTCAGTAAATCTAAGTTGCCCTGCTGAGTTTTCAGCCTCAGGGAAAAGAAAAAGCACCCGCTGCCTCTGTTGTTGTGTTCTGATTTGACTGTAATGATTAGAATTTTAACAGGGCCACAGCTAGTATTCAGTGAGTGCCTATGTGCTCCCAGGTGTTCACGCCCACCAAGGTGTGGGTGACTGTTGGCACAGAAGGAAGAAGTGGAAATGTGAGGGTAGTGCAGCCCTTAAAAGAGCAGACTTGGAAACCAGAAGCTCTCAGGAAATTCCCCTTCTTGGATTGTGCCTATCCAAACCCTTCAGATGGAAGGGAAGGCAGGAGGGGCCGTGGAGATCTATGGAGGCTGTGTCATCAACCATGCATGTACGTGGGTGGCAGTTGACATTTGTTGGCTAAAACAACAGACACTGGTATTTTTTATTTCTGTATGAGGAGAGAGGAAAAATGCAATCTGGTTGTCCATTATTTGCTGTGTTTTTATGTGTGTGCTTCCTACCTTTACTGCTCTGAACTTGTGCCCATCTACCTGCTAAGTCACTAGTTCTCAGTGTGTGGTCCCTGGGACCAGCAGCCTCTGAATCCCAGGCAACTTGCTAGAAATACAGATTCTGGTGCCCAAGGATCCATTTTACCAAGTTCTCTAAGAGAGACTGATGCAGCAGAAGTTTGAGAATCACTATGTTCAAGTACCTTGTGGAATGATTTGGGTCCGTCATAAGATTGGGACCCCACAAGCAGGGAAAGGGCTGTGATCAGCTTGGGAGGGGGAAGGAGTATCACTTCTCTGGTTTCGGCTGACTTCCTCAGGTCAGATTAAAACCTGCAGTAACTGGTGGGAGGGTAATTCGGAGATGGGAGCCAGTGTTTGCTTTAGTCCCTCCCTTATTAATCGATGACTTTCTGATCTGGAGTTGTATATCTTTTGAAATGGGCCTGTTCAGCACTCAAGTTTGCAAGCTGCAATGCAAGAACAATAGCAGGAAGTCCTTAGGAGAAATTGGTAATTGTTTATTCTCCAATTATGGATTCATGGGACCTTATGAATTGAAAAATAAAGTAAGTATTTGCAGGATTAAATCAGAACAGCAGATGTAGAGACTGTGCTTGAACTCCGAGTTAAGTAAAGGACAATAGCCACTAAGCCTATGTATCCAATTTCAGTTCTTCCTTACATTCTTCGAAATACAGTTTTGGCCTCTTAATTTAAAGAAATGAAAGAATCCAGACACTTTGTTTTTCTACAAGGCATCAAGGAGAGAGGGTAATAAACAGTACCTGGCTGATGTATTTTAATAAATACCGGTTTACTGCATGCCGCAACAGAGAGCAAACACATGCAATTACTTGCAAATTTCTTCAGTGTTTGTGCTTATAAATCTCTGCCTAAACCTTCCCAGCTGGGAGCTCAGTTAGTCTTTCTGCTGTGGAACCAAGGCTTTGTTCTGCTGTTCAGCCTCAGCGCGGTCTGGAATAATTCAGAAACATATTAGAGAGATTGCTGCTCCCAAAAGGCATAAGGAAATAACCTTCCCTCTCGGCCTTAGGGAAATCAGCCCAATCAGAGTTCGGGCAGATTTCTCGATTAAACAAAGAACTAACTGTGCACAAATTGCACCTTAACAATTTGTAAGGAGTCCACCTTAGAAATGTCTTGCAGATGGAGAGCTGATATTTTTTAATCAGGGCAGTGGGGCTGCTAAATTCAAAATGTCACCCGCATTTTCCCTCCGCTCAACAATTAGCATCCCCCCAAATTAAATGGAAAGTTGCATTCATAAGCAGTCTTCAGCTTTGGACCCACTGCCCTGGGTTGTGGAGCACAGATGGAAACCACTCTCTCTGTCCGTGCGAAGGCTCAGGGTGCGTGTGTGTGCGTGTCTGTTAGTGTGTCTGTGAGTGTGTATGGATGACTCAATTCATCTGGAACACATCCCAGGGAGCTTTGGGCTGTCAATTTCTATTTCAGCAAAATTTGTATTGGGAACCAAAAAGGGGGTAGAAAGTTATTGCACTTAATGTTGTTGTGCCTTTTTGTGTTCCTAGTCAAATTATTCAGAAATCAAAATCAGGCCGCTGTAGTGCTGTGGAATATTGTTTAGACTGGGTCTTTTTGGAAATATTTAGAAGATTTCTGCTGATTATAAGAGATGCTTGTGCCAAACCACCACCTTTATAACATTTTTAGGAAAATGACTGTTTTTGGATGGGAAATCTGGGCATATTGGAAGCTGTGTCGGTTCTATATTCATCCTACTTGCAATTTTTGTGTGTCTTAATACAGCGAAGAGACCCATGTTTAGCTAAAAACTAACAGTCACTCCTAAGCCATAATGCTTATAGTAAGGACCTCCCCAACCCCTGAACTGAATTTCAGAAGGGGGCAAACATCAGGTTAGGTTTGGTGACCTCGTCCAGACCCTAAGTAGACAGCCCCACCTCCTTAGCCCAGCAGAACCACCAGGGCTGCTAATCGGTGTGGTTCACCTGACTCCGAGTTCTGAGTTCTATTTTTGTGAAAAGAAACTCTACAGCCCATTGATTCCTTGGAAACTTGAGATTCCTCATGTGAATCAAAAGGCAGTCTGGTAAAAACACTTCGAGTTCTGAATCTTCCTGATTTAAAAAAACGGTTTTCCTCAAATGTTCCTTTTGTTTTTCTTTCATTTACACAGAAGTGCAGGCATTGGGCAGATTCATCAACAAGGCCCCTTTCCTCAATAAAAGTCTGAAGGAAAGAAACCTGCACAGAAGCCTGAATACCTGGGTGCAGGCTAGCACATGTGGCTGGTCCCTGCCTCCTGCCCGAGCCTCTCTCTGCCTCCCGCCTCCCGGAGAGAAGCTGAGAGCAACCCCGCCTACCTTGTGCCTGTAGGGGATCTATTTGAGAGGGCTGATTGGAAGGCCCTTGCTACCCTGTGAAAGGGGGTTGGCCATAGTTGGGTTTGGATGCCAGTTTTCTTTTCAGAGCTTTGGGACACTTTTAGAATGTTGATTTTGCAGTTTTTATTTCAAAGCAGTGGTCAGTTTGGTTTGGATGCATGTCTACCCCACCCATTGTCAGGGCCCTAAAACAGTGACGACAGTCTGTCAGTCCATGCCCACAATATCAAACTGGGTAGGTTAAACTGGTGGGAACTTCACTGTGGAACTCAGAAGTGCTGGGACCAGGGGTCAGTTTGGGGAGTAGCCGCAGGCGAAGGGGCAGGGATATTTGGCCTGTGCATATTTAAGCCTCGGTAGAATTACAAGGCCCATTTTGAGTCATGTCTCTGTCAGTTCCTGGCTTTGTCATCATGGATGATTGATTGGTTTCCTGTAAACTTCAGGTTCATCACCTGGAAATTGGGAAGAAGATATGTATTATTCTCCTGGCCTTCTGTGAGGAGTCAGATCCATGCAGGAGGAATTAATGGGCCAGATTTCCCAGACACAAGTGGGAATGAGGTTCTTGGGGTAATGCTGAAACAAGCATTTCAGAAGCCCCATGAGAGAGGATGGGATGTGGGAAAGGCTTTATTTGTGTGAAGTTACAGTCCTCGGGTTGCAGTGTCCCATTTCCCCCAAGGAGTCCTGGAAAAGGAGCAGCTGGGTGGCTTAGCAAAGCCAGAGGCAAGGCCAGTGCCCAGAGCTTCTCTTCCGTGTTGCAGCCGCGTACAGTCCAGCGTCCAAGCTCATTAAAGTCCATTAGTCTATTGTGGGTGTCCCACATGGCGCAGAGGAGTGTGCCCTTGCAACAGGAGTCAACGGAGCCAGTGCCCTGGATCCAAGAGAGCTCGCTTTCTTTGTTTAAAAGTTTGCATATTTAGGTTTCGAGCACTTGGCAGTGGCCGTACCCATTCTGATCACTGACTTGCTTCAAGGTTTGATTGACGGGGCAAACCGGTAGGCACCTTCCCACATCACTTAGACCTTATCGGGCATGCATCTAAATCTCCCTGTCCAATCCCTCCCCCCATTCAATCAGTGGGAAACAGACTTATTTGTTATATGCAGTGTTTTGGCAAAGCTGTATAAATGGCATGCCTATATTATTTGGTCTCCCCTTTACTCCTTTCCTCTTAAATAATAGCCAGGTTATTACAACGACATCAGAATGAGATGATGAATAGAAAAGCTTAGTCCTTGGGCTCTGTGACTTAACACTATTGGCAGTGGAAGCTATTTTGTCGAAAAAGCTTACACATGAAAAAAAACTTAGAAAAAAGAGGTGAACAAAGCCTTTGGATGAACATCATTAAGAATATTAAACTTTGGGGGGAATGAGAATATCTGGTCTCAGGTTATACACTTTACCAGAAGTACTTTTATATAACTGGCAGCTTCAGCCTGAAACATCACTGGCTTCCCTCTCCAGCAAAAACGGGCACCCAACAAGTCAAAACTCTTTTCTGTAATGAGCCCTGGTGTTTTTCAAAGCACGAGATTCAGATGCCTTCTTTCCTGCACCCATTTCATTGTGTCCGCTCGCACCCCCCAGATAGGAAAGCGTGCTCATATTTTTCTTAAAACTGGGTTGCAACTATTAGCGGTCAAGTAGCTTGTTGCTCTCAGAATGTTACTAAAAGGCATTTGGTACTCGGTACTGCAACATGTAAAACTCTACCTGTCAGAGGGCTGACGGCGGCGTTATAAATAAAGGACTCAGCCATATAAGGGTGCACCTATGTGCTGGGAGAGAAAACATTGCTTAAAAAGGCATTCCTGGATCAGAAGGCCCTTCCTCTGGCCGTCCTCTCTCTTTCCTGTGCTAGTTGCCTCTCTCTCCTCCCTCCTGTCCTTCTGACCACCATATTGAGTGCAGTCTGGGCAACCCATGTTCCTAGCCACAGTCATTTTTAAATGCCAACACCAAAATCTAGTATTGCATGAAAGACCTGGGAATCTCTCCAAAATAGGGAACTCTGGTTGGTTGGTTGGTTGAGCATCACCCACAACTGAAAATGTGTATCTGCATGTTGGAGCCTTTCTCTCCCCACTAGAGGAAAACCACTTTTTCGTTCACAGAGACATCTGTCTGTGGGTGGCCTGCCATCTCTCAGGGGGAGCGCCTTGGTAACTTGATAGACTGGTGAGAATTTCTGTCCGTTGATGGAAGAGACTTCAACACAGCACAATCCCTGTTGTGAGACTGTGGGCGGAACGCTTACTAAATTTGGGGATGTTGAAAGGGATGTTTAACTACCTGTGGTTATGGATTCTATTAGTGTTTTGCTATGTTTTGTATTAATATTCCTGAAGACATAGGGCAGGAAAACCTACATAACAGACAAGAAACCCAATTCGGTTTGAAGAATGTGTGGGCCAGTCAGGTAGCCGGTGCAGCCTCCCCTTCCTTTCAAGAGTCCTGTCTAGCATTTTTAGAAGTGTTCGTATAATAATGAAAGCAAGCCGGTACATTCTATGAATAGGTTAAAAAAGTTTCTGACATATGTGGAAAGAGGAAGAAAAACTTCAGTTTAATTCAGTTCTTTGCAAAGCTATAACTTGGGCCAGATCCCCTGGGTTTTAATGAAGATGTTACATTTATTTATTTATTTATGCATCTAGTTTCAAAGGCTCAGAATTTCTTAGTATTAGTGTGGTTTACAAGTTGTTCATCTTACGCTTCCCCCATTTCCTTCATGCGTATTAGCCAACACCCACATTTCATCACATCAAGTTAATCCCCGAAAGCTTGCGTGTTGCTTTTTAACCTAGTCTGAGAGGTTTTAATTGTGCACTTCAATAGGGACCTGTACCTGAAGGTGGATCACGCAGAATTAGCTCTTCTCATCCTAACCTGAGTTCTTTGTGCCTGTGACATTTTTGAGACCTGGTGGTTTCTGTGAAGGCAGGTTTTACAAAAATTTGTGTTAAAGAAAAGGATTTATTTATTTATTTTTATAAGGTAAGTTTATTGGGGAAACATTAGTTAATATGGAAAGGATATTTTTATTTTTCTACCTTGTTGCTTTAGAAAAATTTCAAAACAACTCTTAGGTGTTAGGAAAGTATAACGGTGGTCCCCTCTGTGCTGGGCTGTGCCATCAGCAGGAGACTCTTCATTGATAGTGCTTTCTTCCTCAGAATTTTGAGGGAAAGCCCCAAACAGCCCACAGCAATCTTTATTTCAGTCCTGTGTTTAATGTAGTCGTGGGTAGGTGTGACAGATGTTAGTACTTGCTGGCAACCCAAAATTATATAATGTGATGTAAGTAAGAACCTCTGTGCCACATTCTTTCCACTCTCAGGTGGGATAAGAAATAATTCAGGGCATAAAACTTCTTACCGTATAACTTGGACCACCATAAAATGACCTCACTTAGAAATTTTGTTTTCTTACCCAGGCAACTTAACTATGCATTTGCGAGGTTGCTTCCCTGGGACATCTGCAGGGAGCTGGGGGGCACCTCCACCACATGTGCTTAGTAGCCATCGGAGGTCTGATGGAGTTCATGCACCATCTCCATCACCTTCCTTGAACCACCAGGCACATGGAGGAAAAAGAGAGAAGCTGTGTATATAGTATGCCCTTTGGAGGAATGAAAATGCAGGATACTTTGAAGTTTATAAAATGTAGGAAAATTATTTGGGGCCCATTGGAGAAAAGGGGCTTCCATTTTTATCTTAAGCATTTCCCCCCGCCCCCATTCTCTCCTATGTATTTCATCATTTAAAACCCTATGTTGTTTTCTTAAATTATGCCTCTCTCCAGCACATGTATGTACATCTATACCGATAGATCTCTGAAAAGAGTTAATGCCTTTCAGGCAAGAGCCCCTGGCTGAAACATGACTGTAGGGTCCTTGGGCCTTCACTTCACAGTACAGGTGTGTCTCCTAGAGATGGTTGAAGGACACCTTTCTTCTTCCTTAGACCTTTTTGCCCTAATGATCAACTCACTGCTACTCACATCCTTGTAATTAAGAAAGCACTTCCGTATTCCTTATTCATCAAACTGCATACCCATCATTCTTCGGACTCCTTTTTTTTTTTTTTTACTGAATATCTCTTCTCTCCTGTCCAGGGTGGAGTGCATGAGCTCAGTTTCTTCATCTGTAAAATGGGGATGACAACAGTACCCTCTTTCATAGGCTTAACATGTCTCTAGCCCTTAGACTCTTCTGGCATTCAGGAAATGTCAGGCATCATTCTTCTTCATTATTATTGGTTGAAAGAACGTTAGATGGTTAGAATGGTCCGGTCATATAACTAATAATGCTAACTAGGTCACTAAGGAATTGAACCCAAGGCTTTTTGTTACTGAACAGCTGAGGTTCCCTGATTGGCTTCCTTGCCTAAGACAATAGCAGGCACAGTTTTCTGATGCTCAGTTATACCTGGTGAGGCATAGTCCGTTTGGAGAAAAAAGGCTTGGTTTCCAGAAGAGGTTCATCTCTTCATAGAGGTCAGATGAATGATCAGGCATGCTGGAGGTAGTGGGGTAAAGTTTCTTCAGTCAGTGTTTGTGGCGCTGTCAGGCTCTGGCGCACCTTCTCCTCTGCTGTCATCCATGGTGGCTTCACTTTCCCTTGTTCTCCTCAGGCTCATATTTCCTGCTCTCCAAGACATTACGCACCAGAGCCAGTACTAGGATGGCCATGCTGTGCATCTTACCATTACATTCTCTGTGCCGGTATATGCCCGTGGTTTACCCAGTTTGCCTATAATGCTGGCAATCACATTGTGCGCTGTGCTCAAACCTGAAACCCAGACCACCTGCTGCCTGCTCTTTTTCCTGGACTCCAGAGTGTGAGCTGCTGAAAGGGCACAGCCTGGGGGCTGGGGCCAGTGGAGATGCTCCTTAATCCCATGGATACTTAGAGGTGCTCTTGAACTCTGTTCTTGCTGGGTCTCATGCACCTGACATTGACTTCCAGACATTTTCTACCTTCCTCAGGCCTTCCCTCCTCCCACCGTTAGAAAAACAGAAAATGTCTTAAAGTCCTCATTTCCATCCTATTTTTGCTTGCATTATTGTAACTGTCTTTGGGCTTTCTATCTCCCGTCTGTCTGTCCTTATGGTGCTGTCTTATTAATCTCCTCTAAGTGCCCCGCGGAGCGTATTATCCTCCTGCTTGATGGCTGTGGCTCCCCGTTGACCCATCGTCCCGGCCCCTGATCTCATCTCTGACTGCCTGCCATTGGCCCCTGTGGAAACCCTCTGCCTTAATCAGACTTTCAGCTTGTTCTAGGTCAGCTTCCCCACACTGGTGTGCCCTCTGGTCATGATGCCTCAGGTGCACGCCCTGCCCATGTTGGGCCTCAGGCCAGTATTCCTCCCAGAGCTTTTCCTGCAAAGTTTAGTTAGGAGAATAGTCGATGGACCACTAAAGTCATTACTTATTCATTATGTATTTAAGCCAACTATGAGGTGAGTCCTCAGTAATTTTTAATAATCCTTTTCCTACTATGAATAATAGAAAGTATAGAGGAAAATTGAGGCTTAGAGGTGATAAATTACTTTCCAAAGTTTGCATAATTGGTGGCAGAGCTGAGATTAAAACCCAAGTCTGACTGATTTCCAAAGTTTGTATTGATCTATCCCCTCTCCACCCCAGTCTCACTTGTTACCAGCAAGAACCAGGATCTGTCTGGTGAGGAAAATGCTAAGTAAAGCAGTCATTGAGTAAACTGATATCACTCTTTAGGAACTAATCTATTAAAACAAACAAAACCTGCCTGTGCTATTATTTATTTATTTAACTGCAAGCCTCCTCTCTTCTGTCTAATCACTTAAAGCTGGTAAATGGCTTACTTCTCTTTAAATAAAAATATGTTTTGATTATAGCTTTAATAATATCCTAAGATAATTGGCAACACTAGCGTTCACAAAGCTGATGATTTAGTTTTACGTGTTTTGTAGATACCATGAAGGCAAGCACGTTTGACATGAGTTTGTTCTGAATTACCTGCTTTACTCTGGCTTTCTCTTCATACCTTCACTGGACGTCACACTTTTTTATTATGTAATTAATTATCTATGTGATGACTTGATGTCTGCCTGTCTTCTGCTAACTGCACGAGGCCAGGGGCCATGTCCATGCTGCCGAGGCTATGTCATGAGCACCCAGCACAATGCCCGGCACACAGTAGGCATTCAATGTATATTTGTTGAACATCTGAATAAATTAATGAATGAATGTATGAATGAGTGGGAATGCACCTTTATTCAGCTGTCCTTGCAGAAAAGTTGGTTGTAAGAGGAATTTTTAAATCACATTGTATTATAAAACTGAACACTGATTTATGAGTAGAAACTTCCAATAAGCTTTGGAAATGTTTGAAGAAAGAATTAAGACAGAGGTTGTTTTCTCTTTTTCTTAGAACCTTTTTTTGTGAGTTTCTCCCACTTGCCTCTATATTTCCTTGGCCACCTTCCGGCATCAAATATGGTTCTTGCTGTTCTGAGTAAAACAAGACCATTCATAAGAAAGATATACATATTCCTCACATTTAATTCCATCAATAGGAAAGTAATACAACTTGGTTTCCAATAATAAAGTGTCCAAAATAGGAATATCCAGCATCCTGCAACAAAGTATTCTTAATGTTTTGTTTTCTCACTTAATGCTCCTGCATGTCCAGGTGACCTTCAAGTCTTTTTTTTTCATGTGGAAAAGCTGTTCAGAATGACTGCTAATTTTGCTAATTTTAGAGCCCTGTTTCTGTTCAACAATAAGCCACCTAGATCCAGGATATGGGGTTTGCATCTTTATCGCTAGGCATCTCTTCATTTTATTTGTTGATTCTTTATTGTTCTGAAACCTCTTATTCAACAGTGTTAGCTTCAGTTCCAGGAAACAGGTTACTCTGGATAAAATCCATTTCCACGCTGCTGTGTTTTGTTCATTATTTTCACTGTCAGCTCAGAAAGCTCAACTGGAAAACTCCAATGCCCTGTTGGTTTTTCTATCGTCATCTCAGTTTCTAATTTTGTGGATTCAGATGCAGCACATTATGCTGTTATTCATTACAGTCTCTAGGCCATTTTCCTCTTGTGGCTCTCTGGTGTATATCAGCCAAAACATCGGCTATATCTTGTTACAGCTCATGGGGTCTGTGTGCTTCTTAAATTTCCCAAGGTGCCAGACTTCCAGAAATTCTGCTTTCCAAGATATGGAAGCAGGTTGTTCCTCATCTAGCGCTCAGATGCTCTGCAGTTGCTGTGACAAACCACAGATGTGCTCATGGACACTGTCAGTTACCTTAGATTTGTCCCGTGGATGGGATTAAAGCAAGGTGCTTCTTTTATGCTTGGAAAAGAATAGATTGTGGGTGGGGTGGGGGTGGAGGCATGATTAGGTGTCTTCAAATACCTAAGGAGCCATCACAAAGAAAATCAGTAGCATTTAATGTAGGTGGTTTCAGGATATTGAGCTAGGACTAGATGATGGGTAAAGTTGGAGGGAGGCAGCCTTGTCACCATGGAGGGGAGTGAATGGGTTCTTCAGCCACCAGGGTGGGGTGGGTGGCAGGTACTGTGTGAGGGGTTCTTGTAAGGCGAGGTTGCAGTAAATACTTAGATAACTCTTTTTAAAAAAAATTAAATTCTTTATAGTTTAAAGTATTACATATGTCTCCTTTTCCCCCCCACTGACCTCTTCCCGGCCACTCCCACCCCTGAGCACATGCCCTCACCCCCTACTGTCTGGTCCATTGGTTATGCTCATATGCATGCATACAAATCCTTTGGTTCATCTCTTATCCCCCCCCCCCACCACTCCCCCCTTAGGTTGGATGGTCTGTTCAGTGCTTCTCTGTCTCTGGCTCTATTTTTGTTCAGCAGTTTATGTTGTTCATTATATTTTACAAATGAGTTAGATCATGTAATATTTATATTTCTCCAACTGGCTTGTTTTGCTTGGCATAATGCTCTCCAGTTCCATCTATGCTGTTGCAAATGGTAAGAGTTCCTTCTTTTTTACAGCAGCGTAGTAGTCCATTGTGTAGATGTACCACAGTTGTTTTTTTTTTTTAACTCTTAAGGTACCTTCCATCTCTGAAATCCCATGGTTTTATTACAGGGGTGGGCAAAAGTAGGTTTACAGTTGTATGTGAAAGTCAGTTTATTCTTGTATTATTATTTATCAATTGTATCATTTTTTTCATAGAAACAACTATAAACCTACCTTTCCCCACCCTGTATACTAAGGGAAGTCACTTTAGGACCCCTTCCTTCCTTCCTTCCTTCCTTCCTTCCTTCCTTCCTTCCTTCCTTCCTTCCTTCCTTCCTCCTTCCCTCCCTCCCTCCCTCCCTCCCTCCCTCCCTCCCTCCCTCCCTCCCTCCCTTCCTTCCTTCCCTTCTTTTTTATTTTGTGGAGCAGGGATTGTGGATTATTTTTTGTGGTTCAAATTAAAAGAGACGTCTTATCATGGACCATTTCTAATCAGACTTGTAAGTGTGTGCATGATGAAGAAAGAACATTTCAGAATTCAATGCACTGTAGGCAAGGTTGGTTATTTTTAAAAACAGCAAACAAAATGAAAACAAAACCCCCCTCAGGTTGCTAACACAGAGGAGCAGTTCATTGAACAGGCATCCAGAGATGCCACGTGTCCCCAGAGACCAGTGCCTGCAGCATTTCTCCACCCTCAGCAGTGGTGACAATTCCTTGCTCCTCTGGAATGTACAGGAAATGAAAGCTCCACACCCTCCCATTCACAAAAACCCTGGAAGAGAGCTGCCTGCCCTCCTCTGCTCTCCTTGGCCCTCCACTTCTCTGCTCCCACCTCCCACCCCCAGTGCCGTCCTCAGGCTGCAAACTGTGAGGAGCTCCAGGGACTGTGCTTTGCCTGTGACTGTTGTTCCATGACCCATTTCTTATGCCAGACTCATCCTCCTGAATTTAATACACTCTGTGTTCATGCTCAACTTCACTCATGACTTGGTGCCATTGCTTTTTAGTTATCCTGAGGCTTTTGTGTTTCCTTTGTCTCTTAAGGACGCCTTACTACTTATTAATCACTACGAATCAGTAGTTCTCAGATTTTTGGCAGTACGTTAAAAAAAAATACCGTGGGAGAGTCGGACATAGGGATGCCAGATACTTGTCCAAATAAGGACATGGGGGCTAGGGTGATTTGGGATGCTGGAAAAATAAAACAATAACAAAAACATCATCTGTTATTGCCATCAGTTCAAAACAAAAGCAGCTTTCACTCTGTGAAGAACATATTATTGAACCGAAAATATTCTTTTAAAGAGAATAACTTTAGCTGTGTGGAACATTTGCCACTTTTATTCTACTTAATCTCATTTAGCTTCTGTTCATTGCACATAAATTTACTTTTCCAACCAGTATTTAGAGGCCACTGCTGCAAAGGATTCTAAAAGAATGAGGTCTTCCTTCTAGCAGCAGAACAAATACAAAGCCAACAGGGTAGCCCATCTTCCCGGGCAGGAAGCCACCAGATGGGTGCCTTGGCCAGGGCCTGTGCCTACTCATGTGGCCATAAAACCAGAAGTGATTGGGGTCCTGTTGCTTTCTACCCCTAACCTAACCTTAACCATAACCACTAACCCCAGCCCCTTACCTCAGCCCTTTAAACTGGTTGTGGCCTGGCAGTGTGGTTGAGCATTGACCTATGGACCGGAGGTCAGGGTTCAATTTCCAGTCAGGGCACATGCCTGGGTTGCACAGTTGCTCAATGATTCTCTCTCATCGTTGATGCTTCTATCTCTCTCTCCCACTTCTTTCCTCTCTGAAATAAATAAAAATATATTAAACACACAACACACACACACACACACACACACACACACACACACACACACACACACACACTGGTTGTGCCTGGGGGTCCTGTTGCTCTGCTGCTGTGGCCTTAGTGGTAGCAGCTCAAGGGACACAGAGGTTTTGGGACACTGCGTTGTAGATTTTTGCTGGAGCTGGTCAGGGTTCCTGAGGCCTTAAGGGGCAAGCAGCCCAGTTCTGATGGTCAGTCCACATACCCAGCCTCTGGGTTTTTCTCTCTTAGAGAAGAAGGTACAGATAAACATGTATAGTTAATAGAGGCGCACTGCAGGCTGTCAGAGGAAGGTGCTTGCTTGCTGGGCAGTTCCCGTTGCGGAACACACTGGGTCTGCTGGAAGGGGATCCCGTGCTGCCCCTGCCTGCCTAGCTGCTCCTGCCCCCGCCTCCTTTGGCTGTTGAACAATTCAGCCAGTTTGGCCAAAAACCAAATGTATAAAGGATAAGAGAAACCTTTAGGGACTAAAAGGAAGGCTCAAAGTTTAGGTATGCACTGAGAAATTTGATTTCCTGCTGGGATGTCTGGGCTGCTCGTATGAGCTGATGCACCTTGGGTGTCAGCTCACACCTTGCTCATTAAAACCACTCTTCTATGACCATGGCCAGTGAGGTGCTTATATATGAGGAGGCAGAGCTTCCTGGAAAATTCATTTCCAGTCAGCAGATGTGGATTGAGAGCTGGTCACTGCCAAGGTAGCTCTGGGCTGGGCAGGCCGGGCCTCCTGGAAGGATTCCAGCTTACAAATCCTCCTGTTGGGTTGGTGAGAGGAACTGTGGAATGCCGCTGTTTAATTCAGACAGACGTTTCCTGAAAAGATTTCCTATCATCTGTAATTTACTTTAAGTACAAATTATCTTCCTTTTAATCTTTCCCTGTTTTCTTTCTTTTTCTCCACTGCCTCCCCACCCACACCAATTTTCCTCTTACTTCTTGTTGCTTCTTACTTTTTTCTCTTTTTGCCAATACTCCCCTCCATGGAGTTTTGCTTTTATATAGTTTACCTTTTTATACATATTGAAACCAAATTTATGCTTCTCAGAGCCAAGTTGCTTTCTGAAAAATAATTTGGAGGATAAAGTTGTAATCCAGTTCCACATGTAGATGTAAAATATGGAGCAGAGAAAGAAATGACCATTTAGAGACTGATTATCCATTTGCAGAATCAGGTTGCCCTCCTGATTTTGCCCACCCAAATTCAGGGTCTGTAGGCAGCAGAAACATGGCAGATTTAGAGTAAAAAAACATAGTTTAAGAGTTAAAAATACATAGTTTCAGGCCTGGCTCTGTAAGACCTGGGGCAATTGTTTAGCCTATCTCAATCTGTTTCCTCACCTGTACAATGAAGACAGAATTTTACTGTCTGTTTCTTTTGATAAATACAGATCATAATTATTAAAGTTCCTGGCTGTTTCAGTCAGTTCAGGCTGCTAAAACAAATTACCATAGAGCAGGTGGCTTATAACAATAGAAATTCACTTCTCACAGTTTGGGACTCTGGGGAGTCCAAGATCACGGAACTGGTAGATGTGGTGTCTGGTGAGGGCCCACTTCCTGGTTCGTAGATGGTCATCTTTTCATTGTATCTTAACATGGCAGAAACAAAGGACTAGCTAGCTCTCTAGCCTCTTATAAGGGCACTAATTTCATTCACAAGGACTCCACGCTCCTCACCAAATTACCTCCCAAAGGCCCACCGCCTAATAATATCACATTGGGATTTTGTGGGGACATAAGCATTCAGTCCGTAACACTGGCAATATCTTATAACTTTAACTTTTTCTCTGAATCCATTCATCTGTAAATATAAGGAATCCAGGATTTTGAACCTCAGAAAAATGGGTGTTTAATAAATTATGATTTCATAATCTGACACCATTACACATGATAATCTCAGAGATGGTTAATTTCAGTAAATATTTGGAAATGCCTACTATATGCTAGAATCCCTACTGGGATTCAAAGCTTAGTATGACCTTTTTTCCTCCCTGTTCTGTCTTTTTACCCATTGTAAAAATGGAACGTGGGAAGAGCTAGAACTGATGTATGAATAAATCAGGACAGTGGGAATGTCCCGGCAAGCTTCAGAGAACAAGGGAACATTTTAGTTGGATATTAAAGGATGTTGGGTATTGAGTATCTCTAGGTAAGTTCTACGTGATGCACTGTTGGCCTTTTTTACTATCTCTTTGGTTTGGACATAATATTGACCATCAAAGAAGTTAAGTTCAAGAATTTACTGAGTACGATGAAATCTCAACCAGTGGTCTAACTGCCAGGCACCATTTTAGTATGTAATGCTTTCATCCTCTTCAAGTGGAGGAAATCAGCATCCTCACACACATGGCATACTGGGCCCTCACAGATATGATGGTGTAAGAAAATAATGCACAGTAAATACCAACCATTTAGTCACCCACACCCCTGACTTCATCTATCATCATTGCAGCATCATTACTATGATCTATTTATTAATAACTTTGCTCTTACTTATGGGTAATGGTAATGCTTTATCAAGTTGTGATGCTTTTCTTTCTACTTTTGACTTTTTCCTGAATCTTTTCGTGTGTCATTTTATCTTTGAAGAGGCAGATTTACAGTCTCAGCCTGGTTGGTTCTGGTGTAACTTTGGGCAAGTTAATTTAACCTCTTTGAGTCTCAGTGTCCAAAGTAGAAAAAAATGAGAATTCAAATATCTACTTCATTGGAATGCCCAAAAGATCTGGTGAGACCATGTACATAGAGCACTTAGCACAGTGCTTGGCCAAACTTGTAGCAGCTGAAAAAATGGAGTTATAGGAAAGTTCGCCAATTATCTTGGGTCAAATGGAGCTGCCATCATAACTCAGATCAAAGCCACAGCTTTTGGCTCCTAGCCCTGCTTCCTTTTTAATAGGATACATTTGATCTTTGAGTCATTTCACTAGATAAATTGGAGACTAGATAAAGTGCAGCTATTTATGGCACTGTGTGGGTTTACAGACATGTCCACATGCTTTTGATTCTCCTGCCTGAAGAAATGGGGTTTATTCATTCCTTTTCCCTTAAGTAGGGGCTGGACTTAGTGACAGTGCTAGCAAATAGAGGATGGCAGAGGGGATGGATGTCACTTCTGACACTGGATTTTGAAAGGATTGCAGCCTCCTTGGTGGTAGCTCTCTTGCTGCCTCTTGGATCCCTCACCTGGGAGGAAGAGCACTGCCCTGCCTGAGGTCACGCAGGCAGCCGGTGCAGAGGCCTGTGAGGAGAGGCACTGAGCTCGCCAGAAGCTCTGCCAGTGAGCTCGGAGCACCTCCTCCTCAGGCAGGACTTGAAAGGTCTGGGCTCACAGCTTGACTGCAACCTCATGAGAGTCCTTGAGTCTGAACCACCCAACGAACCTGCTCCCATATTCCTGATGCACAGAACCTGGGAGACGTGTGTGTTGAGTTAAACTGGTAAATGTGAGATAATTTGTTGTCAGCAGTGGATAACCAATGCAGGACCTGCTCTGCAGAACGGACTTTGATGCCTTTGGAGTTTTGGGTGTGATGTATGTTGTAATATGCCTGAGCACCCCTGCACTGATATTGTTCACACTGAGTCGCCACGCCTGGTAATAGATTCGGGTGGATTTTAGGACTTACTTGCTTTTTTAAAAAAAATCTTTGTTGTTGAAAGTATTACAGATGTCCCCTTTGTTTGTTTGTGTGTTTTTTTTTTACCCCATTGACTCCCTCCATCCTGTACCTGTCCCTCCCAGGCCTTCACTACTCTGTTGTCTGTAACCATGGGTTATGCATATGTGCATATAAGTTCCCCGGTTAATCATTCCTC
Organism: Corynorhinus townsendii; assembly: GCA_026230045.1. Taxonomy (NCBI): domain Eukaryota; kingdom Metazoa; phylum Chordata; class Mammalia; order Chiroptera; family Vespertilionidae; genus Corynorhinus; species Corynorhinus townsendii. Next base: position 139,378,802 of record JAPDVU010000004.1, read on the forward strand.
TCCCACCTCCCCACCCTGCCTTCCCTCTGAAATTCAATTCCATGCTTCTATTACTCTGGTTCTATTTCATTCATCAGTTTATTTTGTTCATTAGATTCCACATATGAGTGAGTTCATGTGAAATATATGCGCCCTTATGCTCATAGCAACGCAATTTACAACAGCTGAGATTTGGAAACAGCCCAGGTGCCCATCAGCAGACAAGTGGATAAAAAAAATCTGTGGTACATTTACACCATGGAATACCACGCGGCAGTAAAAAAGAAAGAACTCTTACATTTGCAGCAGCATGCACGGACCTGGAGAGCACGATGCTAAGCGAAATAAGCCAGTGAGAGAAAGATAGGACTAACTTTCAAAAGACACCCTGCTCAACACTGGGGCAAGCCAGGTAGGAATGCTCTACCTGCAGTTGAAATCCCCATTTCCAAACCTTCCATAATCCACTTCCTAAGCAGAAACATTCAGAGTCATAAATAACCTAATTATAGTCATAGAAAGAGAATCTGGGGTTGCCTGACCCAGAGACTGCTTCAGCTGGCAAAGGCATTATCTTGATGGCGCTCTGAAGTGATTCCCGCAAGCCGCTGGTCAGCTGCCCTGTGTGGTTTTCTTCTCTAGTCAGTCAGGGCTATTTAATTACAGGCAAGGAAAACTGATTCCAATTCTGGCATGAGCAGGAGCTTCTGGGATGACTTTAGGAGCTTGGAACTGTCCAAAAATCTAGTGAAGCAGGTTGCTGCAGAGACCGGGAGTGGGAGGAAGGGCTCCCGAAAGGGACAGTCAGTCTCTTCTGGGGAAATGCACTCCAGCAGGTTCTCCTTTTTCCCTCCTTTTCTTGCCCAAGACTCCATTTCCCAGAAGACACCTCAGCTGTCAGAGCCGGGTGCCCTGCTGTCCGGATGGCGAGGCTCATGGCTTTTTTATGTCACTTCCTACAAGGCCTAGATACTGTAGAGAAGGAGTAATTTCCCAAAGGAAGTCAGAGTTCTTTGGGAAGAAGGAATGAATGCTTCACAGCCAGAAAATGGATAGAGGCTAACTGCACATGCTTTTCTGAGAATTTTGATATTTTTGTTTCTTGTAACTATTCATCACTGCTCCTGCCCAACAGGAGAGTGGCATGTGGACTTCTCTCCAGAAGTGGCTGATGTGCTGTGGCCTTCCCAGGGCTCCCAGAACAAAGTACCACAGACTCGGGGGCTTAAAACCCAGGAGATTATTCTCTCGCAGCTCTGGGGGCTTGAAGTCTGAAATCAAAGTGTTGGCAAGGCTGTGCTCCCTCTGACACCTTGAGGGCAAGGTCCTAATTGCCTCTTCCAGCTTCTGGTGGCCCCAGGTGTTCCATCTCTCCGGTCTCTGCCTTCCCATGGCTTTCTTCCTATGCCTCTCTGTTGTCCTGATCTCTTCTCCTTAGAAGGACACTTGTCATAGTGATTGAGGACCCACCCTACTGACCTCATCAAACCCGATGACGTCTGCAGACGGTTTTCACATGAGCTCAACTTCCAGGGGTTAGAGCTTCAACTTACCTTTTCAGGGGACATAGCTCAGTCCACACCAGGTGGCTCATTTTACCCTCTTTCCACAGCATAGAAGGGGGCACAGGCTGCTGGTTTTCCATAATTATCACAGGCCTTTATTTTTGCTTTGGATGCACTGGACATCTCCCACAGCAGTGCCCTGCGCTTTGTGAGAAAACGCTTGGCGGTCCACTGGTTTTGATGGACTTGGCATGCTAGCTACTCACTTGCTCTTAGAAAGCTGCCTGTGTTTATGCTGCGTGGTATAGCGTGTGAGGATGACACAGACTTTAAACACAGAATCAGACGAGAAGTTCGTCATTACCAAGACATGTGGATACCTTGTTACAAAGGAAGACCGCGTATGAGTACTAAAGTGGATGTCATGCGTGTGAAGAGAAAGTATTCTGGCATGAGCCTGCCTTTCCCAGATGATTCTAGAATGTTGGATTCTGTTTTGAAAGCGCATTTTGTTTTAAATTTTAAAAAATATTAAAGTGTTTATTGTAGAAAAAGGAAAACGAACTTAGTAAATAACAACTATTGTTACTGCCAACTTAAAGAAACGATTCCGTGTGACCTGTTTTCTGTATTGATTAAGTAGTGGATTGATTGTTGGACTGATTTTCTGTTATAAAACAACATGGGAGATGGTGTTGAATTCAAAGGACGTTATCATTCCAAGTTAGCATCATGGGGAGAATGCGAAATCTTGACTTGCATTTGTATTTTCTACCCCTGATTGTAGGCACTTAGTTCATCAAATATGAACTTACTGTCAATATGCAGTAACTGGTTTCTCTAAAAATGGCCTATCCTGTGAGTTCCCTGTGAGGGTAACATGAAAGTTGGTGAAGGCTGAAGTCTTCTGGGGCAAGGCCTTTCCTGGCCTGACATCACACCCTGTCCGGGGCACAGGAGTGGGAGGACCCCAGGGCATCTTTTTCATGCATGTCTGGCTATTAGGTCCCAGGACTACTTAGCTGTCACCCTGTCTATTCCCCCAACCGTAGGTGTTCCAGCCTCAGAACATGTGACAAGATGAGTAGGAATTGGGATCCATCCTCTTTAGAGCCAGGCAGAATAAAGAAAACTCTGTACTGTCCTCACCTTCAGCATGGTGTTAGTTTCTGTTTCTCTTGGGGTAGCTGAGCAATCAGACCCATTAGGGAATAAGAGCCATTTAAAATTTTTGAATAAAAAGCACTATTAGAAAAAAGGCTTTTATCATCGTTCCAGATGATGGAATGGAAGCTACCCTACTAAATTGACATAGCACTTCCCAACGTATACAACACTTTTATGTACAGTATCCCATTTTTATTTGGATTTCTGGAATGACCTGGGGGTGGAGGTGGGGGTGGAAGGGCTTATACCTGAGAGGATGGATGTTCTGAAAAACTGGGTGATCTGTACAAGGTTGTCCCAGGGGACGTTTATGGCTCTTTGCTGCCTGGTGTAGCAGTATGTCATAGAGCAGGGACGGATCGCCTCTCCAGTTCTGTAGGTGAGGAAATGGGGACTCACAAATCTCAAGAGGAGGCTCCAAAACATTATTAACCAGTAAGTGGGTAAAATGGGGCTAAAACTTAGATCTTTTTCCATTGTATGGATCTCTTTTTAATACATTGCACAGAGACAAATAAGCTGGGGGGCGGGGAAGGGGGGAATGAGTTTTCTTTGGGTCTACACATTTGGACTGGTTAAGCATCTTTCTGATGGGCATTCAGCATACTTCTTTATTTCTCTGTGGATAGCACCAGGGTGCCCTGGAAAGCATATGCTTTAGGGCCCTGAATTCTGGGTTTAAAACCTTACTCTCCCACTTAGGAGCTCTGAGACTCAGGGCCTATTGTTCACCCTCTCAGAGCACTAATCTCCTTATCTCTGAAGAGAAGAAGATAATATCACATGCTTCCTGGTATTGTGGGAATTGAAGAAGGTAAATAAAGTTCTCAGAAAAGTGCTAGGCACACAGTAAACACTCCATAGATGATTTTCCTTCCCTTGGGTGTCTGGGATAGGGCATCCTGGGTGAACAGGGCAGGAGCAGAACTGAGACCTTGACTCAAAGCATGTCCTGGAAAAGAATTTAGAGCCATAAACACCAGCTCTGCGCAATCATATCATTACTCATTTTAGGGTGGAGAAAATGACACAAGCAGAAGGCTTGGGAGAGATATTTTGTTAAAATCTTAATCAATGAACAGAGCTTGCCAAATAATCTTGCCAAGTATCATCTAAGAAGGGAGCTCCTGTCCTTGTCCTCGGACATGCAAGTCCACCGTGGGCTGGGCCCGTGCTCCTGGCTGTGGAGGGGAAGGAGGGCTGGCTGCCTGTGTCCAGGGGACAGCCAAGCTCTGGGCTCAGTGCCAGCTCTGGGCCTCACCTGCCTCTCCCTGAAGCAGTTCTCCTCCTGTTTAATGGGAGCTGGGGCCAGGGCTGGTGGGGCTGAGAACACCCGGGGTCTGTTGCCTGCTGCTTGGTGTCTCACATCTTCCACCCATGCCTCTCCATCTTCTAAGGGAAATGACTGTCTCTAATAGGGTGTCTGTGACAGATGCTGTGGGAATTCTGAGTTTGGGATAATGAGCTGTCATATGTCATTTCACTTAAACACAATAATACAAATATTTTGATCAAACATTTTCTCCAGCTGTTGAGCGAAAGCAATAAAAGCAGCGGGGAGTGCCAGTAAATTCACTGTTTCAGAAACGCTTTACCCTCTAAAAGCTGTTGCCTGTTAACTCTTTCTGTCTCTGTCTCCCTTCCTGCACTCTCTCCTGGCCCCTTGGATTCCCCATAGCAGGTCCAGGGTCGGAAATAAAGAGACTGAATTCAGGGTTGAGAAGGGGGTGAAATTGACCACAGGTTTTATTGCACCTCCCTTTTGCTGGCCTCAGCTCAGCTGCAGCTGCCGCCACCTTATAAAATCACCCGGCCACGGCAGCCACCCCCCAGTGCCCTTGCGTGCCTCCAACCCTCCCCTCGGTACAATCCTGAGCCTAAGGACTCTGGGCTCATGTAGACTTTTAGGCACCTGTTTTTGGGGGCACATGGGTGGAATCTGCTTTGATGATGGATCTCCATTGCTGATTTCTCTGTTCCATCCTGTTTGCTCCCCCCTGCTCTACCCTGGCTCCTGGGATCTCTTTCTTCTTTCTGTCTAGGTGCCAAGGGAGGTGACCCCACAGCAAGTATCTCCAGGTGAAAGGAGGTGCAGTCATAGGAGAGGGATCTGGAAGGGCCCCTGGAGCATTAGTTTTTAGCTGATTGAAGCAGTTCTCTGCCAGTAGGAAGGAAGTAGGAGTGTGTTCTGAATCCATCCTTCAAGCTGAAACTCCTAAAAGCAATCGCCTACACCCCACTTTTTTTTTTTTTTAAACCTGTGGTCTCAATTTTAAAAGAGCCGCCTCTGACTCAGCAGTGCCACCTGGTTAGACATTTTTCACTGGAGCCTGTCTGTTAGGGATTGAAACAGAGCAGCCCCTTCCCTTTCTCTTCCATCTCTCCGATTGCGGGGCGATGGATGGGCTAAATGCTTCCTGTTCTGGGTTCTAGGAAACCTGACCCACCAGTTCTCTCCTTTCTTTCTGTCTTCTAACCCCTGCTGGATGTGACTGGTGCCATCCTTTCCACTTGTAATGTGCTCAGATGCCTCCCATCCATAAAAAAGTAAAGACACCACATGGCACTCCTCCCTGATCTTGGATTTTCTCTAGCTGCTACTTGTCTTCTCTTTTTCGCAGCCAAACTCCTTGGGTTGGGGGGTGGGGTGGGGCATGTCATAGTCTTCACCTCCCCAGCCTCTCCACTGCACCTTCCACAGCAGTACATGCGCCCCGAGGCTGTCTGGGAGGCGCCTGTGGCCTCTGTGCTGTCTGCCTGAAGCCACCTCCTCCTCCCTTGGGCTCCTCCACGGGCCTCTGATATTTCCTCCTCTCACAGCTTTGCTTTCACCTCTTCCTCTGCTCATCTTTTAACTGTTGGCCGCCCTCCAGGCATCCTCTTGTTACTCTGTACCCTCACCCTGGCTGATTTTACTCCCTCTGATGGCATCGGCTGCCCCTGTGATTTCATCTCCCATCTCCAGGCCAGACTTGGCTCTGGAATTCCAGACTTGACCCCCCTCTCTTCAGACATCTACCAGGAAGGAGTCTTGATGCCACAGTCTCCAAACCTCACCCATCCCAGGGTGAACCCATTCTCTGCCTGCTCCCTGGTCCTAGACCCCTGCCTACCTTCCCTCTGTGTTCCCAGAGCTAAGATGAGGCTAACGTAGTACCCGATCAACATACCCTAGCAGTCAGACCAATGTCCTTTCTCTCTCTTTTCACTAATAATTCTTTCATCCTTCTCCACCCAGGGTCTCTCCTCCACCTCTTTATTTCCATTCTCACTGCCCTGCCTGATTTTTGAGCTTTTACATCTCATCCTCCCCACCTAATTTCATCCCTCTCCAACCCATTCTCCCTGTTATTGCAAAGAAATATTTCCAAAATGCATGCCTGATCATTTCAGTCCCTTGTGTACAATCCTTTCAGCTTTTCTCCCACTTGGAGCTGAAGCTCCTAGAACTGAAACACTAGGAGCAGTGGCTCTCCAAGTGCAGTGCCCCAGACCAGCGGCGCCAGTCTCACCTGGGACCTGTTCACATGGAAGTTGTAGCACCAGTGCTGTACAGCTATCCTGGGCCCTCCTGCATCACCAGACATACCTGCTTCCTCATGCCCTCCCTCTGCACGTCTTCTCCCTGGGCTCCCCGCTCCTCTTTCTGACCCATTTCCCCTCTTCTCGCCTCCCTCCCCCCCCCATCTGAGTCTTTTCACTGGGACTGGAGCTAGTGTCCTTGTTAGTGGCTTTACAACCCATGAGCCCAGTGCTCCTCTAGGGCAGTATTGCGCGTTAGGCTCCCCGTGTTCCCACAGCCCTCACAATGCCTGGGAGCCAGCAGTGCTGGTGAGATTTGTACCAGGAATCGATGTTTGCTTATTTCGTCCTGAGGTATGTGACTGCCAGAGCCAGGAAGTAATTCCTGGTTCCAATCATCCTAGCTAAAATGGAAAGATCGGGGCACGTGAAGAGGCAAGAACAACAAATTATTTAGCAATGAAGCAGTCATTTGAAGGGCAAGTACAGTAGTAATGTTACCCGAATTACTGACTCCCTCCTAGACTTTCTTTCAATCCCAACGCGCCTCTTGGACAGGATCTTTTCGTGTCTCCTGCTTTACTTCTTCATTCCTTTGTTTTCCTTAATAGGATGATGCAAACAAAGGAATTATGTCTTCGGCCCTCAGTCCTGAATTTGGAAATGTGGACCTTTAATGATTTTTTTACCCCTCCTTTGAGGACCACTGGTTTTGAATAGGAAAATAGAAGCTTTTCTTTGGGAACAAATATTTGTCTTAAAGCTCTAGTACATGAACATTCTCTTACTCTTATGATTCTGCATTATCGCGTGTGCTTTTCTTTTGTAGATTTATTACATTAGCACTTAATTACTCTTCATGGCGGTGTTACATTTCATGAGTGAGAGTTTTAATAGAGATTTGTATGATTTATTGCAGTTGGCATTTGAGGTTTACCAACTTTGTAAAAGCCATGAGTACTAGAATTGCTTAATCTGACCCTGTCCAGCACAACCACAATATGGGTGAAACCCCAAATTCAAGTATAATAGGGAAGCCTTCACCACCCAGGCCATTTTTGTCTGATGTGACTGTTGTAACATGTATATGTGTGGGGCAGTGTGTTCTTTCTTTTTTTAAAATATATATATTTTATTGATTTTTTTTTTTTTTTTTTTTTTTTTTTTTTTTTTTTTTTTTACAGAGAGTAAGGGAGAGGGATAGAGAGTTAGAAACATGGATGAGAGAGAAATAATGATCAGCTGCCTCCTCCACACCCCCTACTGGGGATGTGCCCGCAACCAAGGTACATACGGAATCAAACCTGGGACCCTTCAGTCCTCAGGCCGATGCTCTACCCACTGAACCAAACCAGTTAGGGCGGGGCAGTGTGTTCTTAAATATGAGCCCCAAATGGTTTCCTGTGCCCTGGATGGATAGGTGAGATGAGGTCCTGAGATGAAGTGGCAGGGAGGAACTGGTGACGGGATAGAGCTCTCCATCTGCAAAGGGGTTCCGGGTCCAGGCCTTGAAGCTCCTGGCTGCATGAGGCTGGCTGTCCCACAGATGGCTTCAGGCTTCAGCAGACCACTGATGTGCTTGACCACTGACACGCTTCTCTTTCAGCAGCTGGAGAAGCATTGACTGTAACCTGCTCTGTATCTGTTCCCCAGTGTTTTCATTGTATCCAGGTCTTGACTCCTGAGTGGGAATCCTGACGACACACCGCAGTCTTCATTCCTGTCCAGGTCCCTGTCCTGAGCTTTCCCTTTGTGCATCTACTTGCTGCTTCCTCCCGCATGTTTTTCACAGGCAGGATTTGGTAGTTGTTACTAAAATGAATATAATTTGAATGAGATGTTGCTTTGCTATTTTGCACTGGGGGTAGCTGCACACTTGGGTGTTTTCCCAGATAACTTTATTGACTTAGGTTTGTTTGTTTTTTAGGAAAAAAGTGTGCCCTCCCAGCTCTGCCTTGTCCAGAGTGGCCCAGTAGATAATCCTAGGGCCCTCAGCCTCCAGGCAGATAATCTCTTTGGGGTTATCTGTTAATTACTAGTGAATGTGTGAAGTATTTGTTAAGAGGGTTTTGAAGTGATTTCCCAGAGCTATTGCCTGAGCTGGAGCACCAGGCCGCCTTTCCCCACAGAGGGTTTCAGCCCAGCCTGGTCCCCTCAAGGGCTGGTATTCTCTTGCTGAGTTGTTTGCCTTTCTAATGGAGTGAACTGTTTGTTTGACTCTGCAGAGGAAGGCATTGAACTGGGCACTAAAGTAAACTTGGGAGACAGACGTTCAAAAAAGCCATGCGGATCTGCTTTGTGAAGGGAAGGAAAACAGTTTGGCCTTGCTAACCTCCAGGAAGAGTCCTTAAGGAACTGTTTAAATAATAAACGAGCCCAGGGAGCGGATATTGCCTGGCCAGTTGGGAGCTTTTGTGCAAGCCCATGGGCCTGGGAATTCCTGTGCCGGGCCGCGGGGGAGGAGATTGCTGCTCCAGTCTTGCAGTTAGTAATTGTGATTTATTTATGTGTAGAGGGACTTCGGCTTCATTCAGTTTTGATTAAAACAAGACAATTAGCTCTCAGGATGGCTGGCGGATGGCAGGGCAATGTTGTTAGCCATGGCAAAGGTAGGCAAGAGAGTGGGATAGTGGGGTCCAGCTCCTGTCCTCCCTGTTTGGGCACACGGTGGACCTGCTGTGTGACAGCTGGACTCCCTATGCCTGGGTGGACTGTTGAAGGTGCTGGGGTGTCATGAGCAAGGGAGCATCCTCAAAAAGAGAGGAGTCGCCCACGTTTGAGTCTTTCCACAATGCCAGGCTTATTAGAGGAGACCTTCCTAATAAGCCAATAGTCACAGGCAGCTTACACTCAAAGAGGGGGAGCTTCTGTGATAGAAGCGAGTAGAGGAAGCAAGCATTCTTTGCAAGGTCCTGGATCATTGGTGGTGTCCCCGGATGGAGAGGCAGGGAGTCCTGCTAAAGCCAGGCGGCATGCGTCTGGTGAAGTGCAAGTCCAGCAGGGCTCAACGGGGACCCGTGGCACAGCCAAGCTTGAATGTGGAAGGTTGGAGCTCTGAGTTCATATAACCCATAAGAGGTGGTGATCCCACTCATATCAGTGTCCAGATGGAGTTCTTATCTCATTGTTCAGACTTGTGGTTTTGGGCATTCCGGGACCCTCCCAAGGATGTTCCCATTACACCCTATTACTTCATTTCTGGGCTCCATGCTACTTGACATAGCTGTCACTGCTGACAGGAACTCCATATTGGATTGTCCAAAGGTGTCCAGAAAGTCCGCTCTGCTCTTGCTCTAGACGTGGGGCAATTGGACCAGAGGATGTGCAGCTGAGGTGGGGGGAAGGGGCAGGGTGGAAGGCAGGCTCTGTTCCTGCCTCAGGCCCTCAGGGTGCAGGAGGGATATGAAGGATCAATGGGTGGATGGATGTCAGTGCCTTTTAGATGCTCCTAGCTTTGGTTGTTGAGAAGGGTGAAGCAGGGGGAATGCATGTGAGGAGAAGGATAGCTGTATGCAGGACTGGCTTTGTGATGGTTATTTGCGGGACTCACTGTCAAAAGAAAATTTGGAGCTTTTGTTTAAAAATTATTAAGAAATTTCAAGATGGCAACAGCAGAATAAGAAACCTTTTGAGTGGGGGCCTGGGTTGCTGTAGCTTCCGGGGCTCTGCAGGCAGGCTCATCCAGACCCGAGGCCAAGCTCTGTCAGTCCTTCCCTGAGTGACTTTAACTTCTTGTCTGCTTTGATCCATTTTCTCATCTGTGAAATAAGGATAATAACACCCACTTTACTGAGTTTTCACATAGCATAAATAAAAAACTATATGAAAAATGTTTAGGGCAATCCTTGGCACGTAGTGAATGCTCCATAAACGATAGCTATTTGTTATTTGAAAGTATCTATGGCTGTAATTTTCACCCCCCTGCCCCCCAATAGATGAACTGACACAGTGTATGGTTAATTTGGAATTCAGAGGACAGATTTTACATAGAAGCAAAGGTATAGAGAACCTTTCTTGGGCCTCATGATCAGTTGAGTGCAAGGAGAAACATGGGCAGAGCAATTAGATTAGGTACAAAGCTGAAGATACTCAGGTAAAGATGTTGACTTGTCAGTGTAATAAACATCCTGTAGAGAATTTTTATTAGTTTATTTGACCCCAACTGACAACATATGCTAGGGAGATCAAGATCTCAAATGCTTCAGAGACTGGCAGTGTGGGAGAGGATCAAACTTTCCTCTACACTCAAGGTTTTCCTGGCTGGTCTAATAATCAAATAGACATGAGACAGATTAGCTAGAGAAAATAATTAAATCTAATATATACATATGCATGTGAGAGTCAGGACTCCAGATGCAGGAGCGGTTCAGAGATAGAAAGGGGGACTGAGGTATACAAGATTTTTCTGAGCTAGGGTTGAGGTAATGCACAGGGGGTGGGGATGTGGGCGGGGAAGGGCTTCAAAGGGTTGTAGGATGATAAGAAAAACCTTAATTTTAATACTGTAAATAGAAGATAATTTCCAAAGAAGTTTATATCTGATAATAGCTTATTATTGGTAAAGCCCCTAATTCAAGTTCTTCCTGGGAGTGAGGTTGGGGGGAAGCAGAAGTTCCTCTCCAGCCTGCAGCTAAAGTTGCCTTTGGTTCAAAGTAATCTGTACACCACTGAGGCACATCTTGGGGGCAAATCATTCTGGACCTCCACAGCAGTTTTGTAGCTTATTTTATACATTAGAATCAAAGGAGAAGACAGAAGGAAGGCACATGAAAGCCATTGGTGGTCGATTAAAGAGGTAGGAGAAAGTACGGTGGAGAAATCTGTAGGATTGGATAAAAGGCAAAATGGAGAAACAAATACATTTTTTACATTGATATTTAATAATTAACATTTACAGCACATGGAGATGGAATGTGGGGGGAAGATAACAACGAGGGGTTCTGTGCTCTCCTGCTCTGGTGGGCTTGTGTTCTGGTGCTGGCTGCGCTTGTGCCTTTGAGTGGTAGGAAAAGAAAATTACTCTGACATTTCAAAAGTATGTTCAACACTGGACAAAGCTCACTTGAGATCAAGGTTGACCTTTGTTAAGGAAGCTATAAGCACGGAAGGTGACTATCCACTATGACTTGCCCAGTTAGGAATTTGTGACCAGACCATCCTGTGTGGTTACTTTTGGTCACTGAGTTTGTCAGGTTTATTGCATAGCCCTCTTTCTTGTTTACACTATCGATGTTAACTTGGACATCAGTTTTGAGAAAGACGCACTTAGAATTTGCAATAATCCCTTAAATGCAAGTCCTTTAAATTTATGAATCGCCTTCACCTATGTCACTTGGCCCCTTGGTTTTATTGACCTTAAAAATGTTATATTATGATTATAGTCGTTATTGACATTTCTTTCTATGTAATCTGTAAAATATGGTTTAAAATGGGAAGCATTTTCGGCTGCATGGATGATGGAGAGGAGATGATTGCTGTGGGAAGGGCGTACCCAGTAGGTATTGTCTTATAAGGGCAGCAACACGAATTATTCAGTGTGCTAAATATTTGGCCTTCTAACTTCAGAAAAGGGGAAACTGATTGGGAAGGATGTGTTTTCTAAGGTTTTGTGCTGGGAGCATTATAAATTTTGTGTAAATACTACATACTGGCTGCAAGATGACCAGGAGGTCACCATCAATTTGATCTACTGCATGGTATCATTTATTAAACCTAGCTTTGTTTTATTTATTTTTATTATTTTGTTAATATGATTTTACTTATTTCAAGAGAGGGAGGAGAGAGAGAGAGAGAGAGAGAGAGAGAGAGAGAGAGAGAGAGAGAGAGAAGCATTAATGATGAGATTGGCTGCCTCTTGCACACCCCCTATTGGGGATCTAGCTGCAGCTTGGGCATTTGCCCTGACCAGGATTCGAACTGTGGCCACCTGATTCATGGGCCAGTGCTCAAACACTGAGCCATGCTGGCCGGACCCTATGCTTTGTTTTAAATACCCCGAGGTTCTCACATTATCACTCTTCAAGTCTTTATTAACACAAACAGCCAAGTATTAGAAGTAGCTTTACTTTCTAGAAATGTGTCTAGACTTCATTCTCTGACAAGTGGAAGCTCACTAAGAAAGTGCAGCATGGGGTTATCTTGGTAAGGGTCTGTCTACTATTACCTGGGTATGCACATTCATGTATTAAGGCCATAGTTTCTAGAGTTATTGGTGGACCCAGATGGACCCAGGTGGAGATATGGACTCCGGAAGTACACCATGTTTTCTGTCCTCAGGGGTCTGTGGGAGCAAAGGGACATCCCAGAGTTTAGACATCTACCAAGTGTAGTTTGTAAAGACTGGGTCCCATGCAGTTGGTCTAGAAACCAGGGTCACTTTGGGGAGAGGGAGAAGAAGATCCAGGTTGGTGGTGTCCCTTGTTAGGGCGTCATAATTGTTGGGGTTCTTTTCCCAGCCCTACAAAGGGTTCAGCATTCTGGAAAAAGGGGCTGCGTGTAGATGATTAAAAAGGAGTTCCAAAGACGAAAGATATTTTTGAAAGGCATTGGGGGGTCAGAGGAGCTTCAGCTAAAAGGAACTGAAGAGTCTCCTTGTCTCAGGACCCCATGATTTTATTAAACACAATTTGTCCCAAGGCAAGGTGGAAATATACACTTCCAAGAGTAAGGTATCAAAGGATAGAATACAGAAGCATTATCAGTTTGGGGAATAGCCTACAGCTGTTCAGGTGTTTGGCCAACAGGAGGCAATAAAATGCCCTGAGCTGTCTGGCAGCAAACCATTATCCTATTCAGGTTTGGGGAGGAGTGCCGTTTAGACGTTTCCAACATTTAAATTACATCTGTGGCTCACCCTTGTTGAGCTACCCAAGTCCCATCAACCTTTTGCTGGAACTCTTGTAATTATTCCATGCTGGAATTGGTTCTCGGCACAGGTGATGATCACATTGAGATCAGGTAGAGTCTGGGCCTTTTTAGACAAGGTGGGTAGCTGCCGAGTGCTGGTGGAAAGTTTTGGGAAGAACCCGCCATGTGGTCACACTCTGATGCATATCTGTCAGGGTCACTGCAGAAATAGGATAGAAGCATATGGGGCACAGGCCATCTCAGAGGCACAGGGGCATGGATAGGAGAGCCTGGTCCTCCGGAAGCATGGCTGGAAGACTCAAAGCCCCTCCTCGGTGGAAGTAGCATCAGGATCATTGGCCTCTCCGGAAGAAGTGTCCCCAGCAGTGCCCAGATGAATAGGCTAGGGTTGATGACCCCCAAAGCCATCATTCCTCCCTGTCCTGAAGGAGAATGCTGGCAATTTGAATTCCTTTTGGCTATTTCTGAGCAGTTGGGCTTGTCTGAGTTGCAGGAAACATGGATGGGTAGAGAGAACGAGTTGGCCTCTGTCCTCTGTGGGCAGAGTGGGTTGTTGTACCAGCAGGTTGCGGGCCCGGGGCGAGGTTCCCTGGCCTGCAGTACCATTTAGAGACATCCAAGGGTATTACCATGAGAACAGATGTTCTATGGCACAGCAGGTTAGAGATAACCTGAAAGTTATTCAGCATCCCAAAAGGAATTAGGCTAAGAATCAAGATAGGAAGTCAGATGATATAGTGGCAAAGGGAAGGGTGGCCAATAAGAGAGGAATCATAGTGTGAACTTATGAAGCGTGGAGCTTGGGGTAGTTCTGGACCAACATGTGGGTCGCTGTGGGCTTTTTATCTGCCTAACAAGGAACATGTGGGGCAGCAGCAGGATGGAGGACAGGTATGAAGCTTGCAGCCTGGGGGCTGTGTATGGACAGTGGGGAGGGAGGTGGTCAGGTAAGTTGGAAGACACTGAATGTCAGGGGCTGACAGGTGGCACAGCCAAATGGACCCCACATTTCAGTATGGGGGGAAAAGTTTAGATGTGATATTATGACAAACTTAAACAGGTTTTAGTTATTTTCTTTGAATTCTGTCCTTTCTGGGTCCGTGCTATCAGGGTAATAATTTGCTAAACTGAACTTTTTTGATGGACCAGAGGAAGTCTCGGGCAATGAGAGTTTCCCCACTTTGGTCGTCTCACACATTAATGGTGGGGAATCCATAGGTGCAAAGGCCACACCTGGCCATGAAAGCACCATTCTGAAGCAGAAATCTATTTCCCTCAAATGATAACATGTGATACACACTCTCATGGCTAATGTCTTGGCGGGTGTGTATAACATGTGTGTCTAGTGGCTAATGCAGGATTGCCAAAAAAGGGAAGTCTAAGAAAAACGGGGAATGTTTAGGTACTTGCATTCTTCCTGAGCCAAGAAATGTAAAGGAAACTTCTGCCCCCCTTAGCAATGGCAGGTTCTCTCCTTTCTCATCCTTGTAAGGGAATCACTTCGTGCACTTTATTACTTTACAATCATGGTGAAAGGAGCGCTTAAAATAAACTTTGCTTAAAAGCTTTGTATTTTCCTGCTTCATGATGCTTCGTAGACAGTGAGAATTCAGAGTTTAAGGGACAGGAAAATGGAGCCTTTCAGTGCTCCCAGTGTGTAATAAATGTGCTGGAATTTCAATGGATTCTAAAGGCGTCACAATAATAGCATTAAGAACAGGCCAGGGCCTTTGATGTTATTGACAAAAAAAAGGGGGAGTGGAGGCGAAGGGGCCCCTGTCATTTCTGTCATGAGCTTTGAAACTCTTGACCTTCAACCTTTGGTGTCAAAGAGCCTTTTCCATATGGGTGTTAGCAGCCTGCTTAAGCATCCTGAATTGACTGGAGCATCAACATTGCCTTGGTGGGAAAGGACATTCATTGTCCTGGAAAAGGCCCAAGGTGGGGAGCTTACTGCTGAGTGTCCACCACTATCTGCTCTGTCTAGGGATGGCGGGGGTGGGCTGGAGTGGTGACTTCGCATGCCTACCTGAAATGTTTTGTGGCCCAGCAGGAAGCAGGCAGCCTTGCAAGGCTAGAAAATGAACTCCAGAGCTACGATTTAGCTCAGGCATCTGCTAGGAGTTGGCCCTTGCGTCCACTGGAAACCTGCACAGGGACAATTCTGAGGAGAAGGTTGGGCCTCCCTTTGGTGCCCCTGGTTTTGCCTGTTGTTGCCCCTTAGGTATATGGAAGTCCTGCAGTCTCTAGGAGTGAGGCTGGCCTGGTCCACTTTTGCCATTGCATGGCCTGTTTCCTTTCTTGTTATTCTTCCTCCTCCACCTTTCTTATGGTAAACATTGATTGAGTTCCTATAGAGTGTTCAGGGATAACTGAGCCTCTTCTGCCTTCATACTCCAGGTAGTATGGGAGGGAAAGGAGACAGTTCTGAACTGACCATGTGCCAGGCCAGGGATTTGTCACCACATTGCCTGGCATGTTAGTGGAACATGGTGAGAATTCGTTTTTCATAACGAATGAAAACTTACAGCTCAGTGCATATGCTACTTGTCTTATGATGGGATTATGTCTTTCTAAACCCATTGTAAGTTGAAAATATTCTAACTTGAAATGCATTTAATACACTTAACCTACCAAACCCCCATAGCTTAGCCTAGCCATTTTCTACTGTATCACTTTTGCACCATCATAAAATTGGAAATCTTAAGTCAAACCATTGTAAGTCAAGTTGGGCACCATCTGTATTGTGTAAACAGGTATTTGTGTGAGGGAACATGCCTAAGTAGGGACACAGGGCCCTCAGTAAACTTCGTCTAGTGAGAGAGGAGATGGTGAGGACAGTGTGGTTGCAAATAGAGTTCCACAAGTTGTCCATGGCGGGCCTCCATAATCCAAATGATGGAGAGAGGAGGAAGGAGCAAGTATTTCCCCAGGGCCTTAGGGAACCTTGGCTTATGGGGTGGCATTTTCTGAGTCTTGAAGACAGAGTTGCACTTGGGTAAGAGGGACTTTGTTTTTACTGAGGGGACAACCTAAGCCATAACAACGAACGGCTGCCTAAGGGAGCACTGACTCTCCGACAGCAGTATCCCGGATGCAGCTAGGTTGTTGGGGGCCTTGAATGCCATAATAAATTGTTGGGCTGGACAGGGAAGACTATCCTGGGCCCCTGCACATTTTGAGAGCAGGGAGGGACATGGTTGAGTCTAGGTTTTAGGGATGTAAATCTAGAGAATGTAGTTTAGATAAGAAACGTTAAAGTGCCGGTACTTTGACAGCGTCATGGTAAGAAGTAGAGTGTCTACGAGTGCTTGCTTTGAAGAGAAAAAGACACCAGCTTGCCACTCTCCCCACATTTCATTGAACAGGGCCCTTAATCAGTTCCCTTGTCCAGAACAATGGGCATACTCTTAGTGCGCTTGCTCCCTACCGTTGTAGGAAGAAATAAATTATCCCAGAAAGGTTTAAAGTATTCAGCAGTAAAGTATTCAGTGAATGGTACAGTAGGCCCCCTTTAACTGAGGTTTTGCTTTCCACATTTTTAGTTACCCACCGTTGTAAAATATTAAATGGGAAATTCCCCAAATAAACAATAGATACATTTTAAATTGCACCCTGTCCTGAGTAGCGTGGTGAAATCTCACGCCATTGGGCTCCACCTCACTGGCAATGTAAGCCGCTCTTTGCCTTGCGTATCCATGCTTTCTGTATGCACAAAGCTGTAAGATAGTGTAAGAGAGAGACCACATTCGCATAACATTTTTCTAACGTTATAGTTGTCCTATTTTATTATTAGTTATCCTTGTTCACCTCTTATTGTACCTCATTTGTAAATTAAATGTTATTTGTATGTATGTATAGGAAAAAACACAATAGACTGTGTATAGGGTTCTGTATGATCTGTTGTTCCAGGCATTCACTGGGGGTCTTGGGATATAACCACTGAGGATAAAGGGGATACTGTAGTTACACTCGTGATGGTTTTAAAAAAAATATTAATTACTACAAATGGGGAAAACCTTGGAAGACATTTAGTTGTTGATGGGCAGCAACTAGAAATAGGGTAGATAGTGGAGATGGAAGGGGAGAGATTTAATAACCTACTCTCTAACAGCTTCTCATCAGATTTTGAGTGGAATGAATAAGTGCCTTATTCATTGCTGATTGGCTATAAAAATACGCCAACAAGCACACTTAATGATCGCTGCTGGTTTTCCAGTGCCTTTGAAATATTTTCCAAGGTGTACTTGAATGAGTGTCTCTCTGATTCTCTGCTGAGGAACTCTCAAGACAAAAGTGAATTCCCCTGTTGCTCTGAGCCTCAGCCCCGTCAGTCTCCATCATGTGGCCTGCGTGCATGCTACTGCTGCAGAAGCAGAACTGAGATGGAGGTGGGGCTCCGTTACTTATGCCTGAAATATGCCCATTGACAGGGATTGCATTAGGAGTGCCACCTGGTTTATACAACTTTGGGTAGATCATTTAGCTTTTCTGAGCAGATGATAGAATTTTCCCTACTTAGTTCTCAGGATTGTTATAATATAGGAAATAAAGAGAAATAAAACTTAGGAGAATAATAATAAATCTTTGAAAATGATGACTTTTGGGTTGTCAAGAAGATCCCATGAAGTAATGTGCATGAGCTATATAAAAGTAAAGCTTTATATCCTTTTGCTTTCACATTGCACTATCTAATTTTGCAAAATTAAAAAAAAATTGGAAGCTCTTTGAATAGATTTATTTTGGATAGGATACAATTTCTAGACTTGATCTTTCTTGATTAATGATTAGTTTACTAACTAAACCATGCAACTTCTGAGTCTAATGTGTCTCCCAGGCTTTTGTAGTTAAATGTGAGATACTTTAAATCTGAACTGTGCTTTTCCTGGAGAAAGCATTTCATGCTCTGCTTTCATTTAATCAACATTACGGACCCTAAAGTATAGTTTTGGAACGATGAATTTAGGTTTTGAATTGTGATGTACAAAAATATGATTATAGGTACAAGAATTTGTTAACCAATAACCTAGTTCCACCTTTTTAATTTCCAGGGTTATTTATTATCACAGAAAATACACCATTAGTTTATTTAAAGTAATGGATTTGTATTGTTCATGTGATGTCCCTTGGAGAGTTCTGCAGTTCAGGTGTAATGGCTGTAAACATCTTGTTTCTTCTTTCCCCCTGTTGTTGTTGTTTTTTTTCCCTTTCTTATCCTGGCAGGAAAGCCAGAAAGAACAAAGACATCATGGGTGCATATATTTGTGATCATAAGCGAGATATATTCCACAGATTGTGGCTGGAAGGATTTCGTAGTCAGTCAGTGGGTAGATGTGGTCTATTTCTGCCACCGGGAACTCAATGGCTGTGATTTTTCACTGAGAAAAATGCAAAGACTTCTGATAAAAGAAGTTAGAAGGGACCAGAAAAGGGAGCCATCAGTTGTTTGTTCACTACCCAGGACACATTTGAGGTGGTAAAGACAGATTTGTTTTTGTCAATTCATTTGCAAAGGGCTGTTTGCCATTTTCTTATGGAAACACATATTTATGTTTGCTAAGGAGCATAACGTAGATGAGTTGTGGTATGACAAAACTATTGTGCTGGGTTAGCATTTAGGTCTAAAATATTAAATAAATGAATTTAATATGCCTACAGACTTGCACAGAAGAAATGACAGCAAGATGGCTCTTTGAGTAGTGGGGAATGCCCATGGAGTCAGGAATGTCAGGCAGTTGCCAGAAGCAAAAATTTGTTGGGTTTTTAGAAATAGTGTAGTTTTTGCTGGTGATTAGCTTGCTATGTAACTTTGTGTATGTGTTAAGTTATAAGGAAATTAAAACTTGCAAATGTTATTGATTATTGCCATTATTTGCTAGATTCATAATCAATTTCAACTATTACCATTCTTATCTTAGAATTTATTTAGGATATGCTTTGCTAAAATCACAGAATAAATGTTTCTTTTCTGAATAATTACTAATACAGATATTTCTATAATGATATTCTTAAGTCACACAAAATGGCATATACATTTTCTACACATATAGTGTTATCACTAAGAAGCTACATATTGCTAAGGAAAACTGATATGTGGTTTTTCTGAAATGTGAAAATTTCAGAAAAATCATTGTACTTGTATGCTAGGACAGGATCTGTCAAACAGCTTTCTGTAAAGGGCAGAGAGTAAACGTGGGTTTTGTTTTCTTTTGCAACTGGCCTACTCTGCTAGTGCAGTGCAAAAGCAGCCAGAGTCAGCTGGTGAACAAAAGACCACACGTGTGTTCCAATAAAAACGTACTTGCCAAAACAGACCTGTGCACAGTAGTTTGTGGATGCTCCCATAACATATGCTCTCCAAGTTAAGGCTCTGCCATGGTTTAAAGTGACACACAATAGATTTTTAAGAAATGTTTTTTTATTGATTTTTAGAGAGAGAGAAAGGGAGAGGGATAGATAGATAGAAATATCTGTGAGAGAGATATTTCATTGATCAGCTGCCTCCTGGACACCCCCTATTGGGGATCGAGCCCGCAACCCTGGCATGTACCCTGACTGAGAAACGAACCAGTGACCTCTTGGTTCATGCTCAAGTACTGAGCCACACTGGATGAGCCAATAGATTTTTTAAAAACTGAATTTATTGGAGTGACATTGGTTCACAAAACCAAACTGGTTTCAAGTGTACAACTTAATAAAACATCATCTGCATACCTCATTGTACCCCCATCGCCCCAAACAAAATCTCTTTCCACCCCACTATTCCCCCCCTTTGCCCACCTCCCCCTAGTCTCTACCTGCCTTGCCTTCTGGCTCTCACGATACTGTTGTCTGTGTCTGTGCTCTGTATATATATGTTTTTTGGCTAACCACCTCGCCTTCCTTCATCCACTCCCCGCAACCCCCTTCAATCTGATAGCTGTCAGTCTATTTCATGTATTAATGCATCTGTTTCTGACTTTTTATTTATTATTTTAAAAACATGTTTTTATTGATTTTAGAAAGAGAGGAAGGGAGGGGAGAGAGAGAGAGAGACATTGATGAGAGAGAAACATTGATCAGCTGCCTGCTGCAAGGGACTGGGGATTGAGCCTGTAACGTGGGCTTGTGCCCTAACTGGGAATCAAACCAGCGACCTCTTGGTACATGGGCCGACGCTCAACCAGGGCCTCTGTTTCTATTTTGTTCATCAGTTTATTATGTTCATTTGATTTTACACGTAAGTGAGATTATATGGTATTTGTCTTTCTCTGATTGGCTTGTTTCACTGAGCATCATAATCTGGTCCATCCATGCTGTTTTTTCTTCTGTTAATCCTCACCCATGGATATTTTTTCCATAGTTTTTTTTCCCCCCAACTCTGTACAACATGACTGTAAGAACGGTAGGAGAATTCCTGTTCTTCCATGAGGTGTTCCATGGGGTGATTCCACCAGGGTGCCCAGCAAGTCCATATAGCTGGTGCCTGTGAGGTGCCACTGCTCAGTGTCTGCTAGGAACCGACCAGGAGGGCCACAGACTGCCTTGTTGCTGTAGACACTCTGGGTCAGGCATTCCTGGGCTAGATCAGCTCTTTTCTGGTTCAGTGCTGTCCATAGGCATATTCCTGTTCGTAGACAGGATGTGTGAGGTAGGTAGGTAGGTAGATAGTCTGGGTGTTGGAGTCAGTCCACATGGTGATAACTCCCTTAAGCCACTGAACCCTGGAAAAAGTCTTGCAGGTGCCAAGGTGATGACTAGAAATGCCCAAGGCTGGAAGAGGCATGGGGTACCACTCCACCCTTTCATTGGGGTGGTGATGGTCTCACTCTTTGTACCCCTCCTCTACCACTTGAGGCCTCTCATTTGATAGATTTTGGATAATAATTTTGGTTTTAGCGTAGTGGATGTTGACCACAAGGGGTTTTAATGTTTCTAGTGATGACAGGCAAGTAAGTGAATTTGTGAGAACTGGACATTATTACAGGCAGGGCTAACCCTGATGACAGGAAAAATAATCTCTAGTTCTGGTCTAGAATAAACTCCCACGTCAGTGTATAGATAACTTCAGTATTTAAATAAGCCAGTAGGACTTGTGCATGCCAGGCAGTTTACTATTGTGGCTTCTCCTGTGTTACTTCCTGTGCACTTGAAGGCCACTCAAGTATCATTTCGTGCATTCCTCCTTCAGGGCACTTACTTAGCCGACTTTGATCTCTCTTTTTTAATCTACAATGTTTGTATGTAAATTTCAAACCTTAAAAGACTGTCCCGGGGTGGCATCCAACAGATCTTACAGCCTGAGGAACTAAAACTATTTCTTGAGAGAATGATGCAACTGAAGATAAATCTCCAAGTGTCTTCCTCTGGCTACAGGTTTTATGATCAACCCAGGCTGTTGTGAAGAGACCTAAAAATCAATGCCTCTGATTCCTAACGAGATCCTTAATGCTCAGCATGATGACAGGCAGCATGAAATCGAACACTGACAACTGGACACAGCACAAATATTTTTACTATGCATTTCAATTTAAACAGGTATCAAGCCAATTACGGATTTATAGGGTTTAGACTATTCTGCTCAAGCCTCGGATAATATGCACTCTTCAAAATCTCTGTTTAGTACAGAAGGAACTTGGTCCAATAGTCAAGCCTCTTGCAAGACTGTAATAAATCATCTTTGCAACCATAAGCATGTACAGTTGACTGGTTACCACTGCTCCACAGACTCACCCCCACCTGGTAGAATTTTAATTCCCTCAGTAAAATTGATTTCACCAGTTCTGCACATTATTCTCCCTGTCTTCCATTTAGCACGTTAGTTTGCTGACAGTAGAGTACACAGCACTTAGCAGCTGGTTTGTGGAACCATCAGTCAGGAAATTGTATGATAAATAGGAGGTAGCTAGGTTTAGTGGCACTTCCTTCTGCTTCAGCAGTTTTAACTGGAGTTTGGAAAAGTCATCATGTGGTGTTTTGTCAAGGGCCAGAACAGGAGATGGCTGCAGTGCCGTGACTTATTACACATACACTTGAGTTATGATGCGCCACAGCTGCGCTGCTCATGTGTAAATAATAAACCATGAGGTGGATAATTATGGTGGCTGCTGGCGACGTGGGCCTGCTCTTGTCATATGGGTTTTTTTGGACAGTTTCTTGGGCCCGTGATGGAGTATGCGGCTGATCTTCCAGATAGAAACGACAAACCAAGATGCAAGGGAAGCATTCGGGGTGTGAGGATCAGGCTTTTTTCTGTCTCTCTTCTTCTTTTCCTTAGGCTTATTGCTATGTGATACGAAAGGACATCCCCATTCTGCATTTTACTCTTTGTTTATCCTGTTAAGTTATGGCCAAGCATGTCTTTAATTGGATGAGATGTTCCATTGCATTTTTGCAGAAAGTGGCTTAAGAGGTGTCATTCCCACCAATAAATGACATAAAGTGAATTGTTTGAGTAGATTTTATCAGTCCAGGAGAAGTTATTTTAAACTAAATCAAGAGGGAAATAAATAGAAACAGTAAAATTCTTAAACCTAAAACCAGAGGCCTTTGGCCAAGTCAGATCATAACCATAACTTTTTGTTGTTTACTTAACCTAATTCCAGAATGCAGAATTCATAAATTTCCTTGGGACACAAGTAAAGACTGTGCAAACAGTGCTATAAAATGCATACAGACTTTCGTTAGAATTAACTTTTACACTCACAAAACACACTCAACAGTGATAAAGGACTGCAGTAATTGTTTTATATTTTCCTCTCAAGTGTTTTTACAGTGCTTGGTCATTTTCTCTTTCATCCTGAAAAAAAGAAAGAGGGTAGGACAGAGATGTTGAAATAAAATTCTATAAGAATACTTTCTCAAAATTTAAAGATAGAAATGCCTTTTAAATATCCATGATAGTATTGTAACATTTCCTTGGGATATACTCTCTTGATTTTATAGGAATAACAGGTTTGTCTTCACTCCTATGCACATAATCCCTGTAACTTTATTATAAATACTCATATAATAGATAATGACTGTAAGTTCCTGCATATATGAGGCATATATTGAATGTGGAACTAATTCACACATTTTGAGCCCTGTGTGTTTGAAAAATGTGGCCCTAGCTGGTTTGGTTTAGTGGATAGAGTGTCGGCCTGCCGACTGAAGGGTCCCAGGTTCCATTCTGGTCAAGGGCACATGCCCAGGTTGCAGGCTCGATCCCCAGTTGGGGGTGTGCAGGAGGTAACCGATCAATGATCCTCTCTCATCATTGATGTTTCTGTCTTTCTCTCCCTCTCCCTTCCTCTCTGAAGTCAATAAAAATGTATTTTAAAAACGAGAAAAATGTGGATTTGTGCTTTGTCATAATGCACATAGAGAAAGTCAAGTACAGTTAATACCCACTTATTTGTTGGAGAGAATTTAATTAAGCAGAACACAGCCAAGAGCGAAGAAACAAGGAAGTAAAAATATCTTCCAACTCTTGACATAGTTGTCACAGTTTATCTCAAAATGGGCATATAAAATGGTACAGGGGAGAAGCCTTTCAGAGGTGGGTTAGACCTCATGAATGCTTACTTTACACACAGTTTTAGCAGGTTTATTCCCTGATTTACAAGAGCAGATGGCATGTGTTAAGTTTGAAGTCTACTGGAGGCAAGCGTGTTCTCATCAGCGGCTGCTGAAAGGAAAGGAAGAGGAAGAACCATCTCCTGGCCATCCACCTGGCCCCAGACTGGAATCGGATTCACTTGGGCCTGTTTCCAAATTTAAAATCGGGAAACATTCACTGAGTGGGATGTGTCAGACTTTCCAACTAGTGGTAAAGATTGCTCCACTTTGTATTATATTGTTTTCAGAAGGATGAATGATTTTTATTGAAAATGGTTAAATAAAGTAGGACATTCTGCTCTGAGTTATGTGGAGCACAGCCTGTGACAACCGTGGTGGATAAACTTTTAAACTTGGCTGACCAACTATCCAGATTTCCCTTACAAAACACCCAACTCCGACACCTGTTAATAGTAAGTCCTCAGTGGTGCATGTTAAATAGGATTGCTTTTTTTCTATGCACTCCATAAAATGTGTAGCGTGTGGGATATGTGATCGGGTAGTTAGCATAGCCCTCACCATTGAATCCCAGCATTGTTTCACATCCTAATGTCACAGCGACAATGATAGGGCCACACCAAGACGGTTCCTTTCCTTCCTCTGAATCACCCCTTTATCTGTCAAGAAGCACAAAATACCGCTAGTAATTGACATTTTCAGTACAGTGGTATTTTTCCAGCCACCAAAATTTCCTAGGTTCTAAACCTGGTGGAATCTCCCACATTGAATTCTATCTATGCTATGTTCATAGTTTTTCACTCATTTTTTTTTTTCTCATAACCATACTGTTAGATTTCCAAAGGAAGGGCAAAGTCCAAAACAAGAGAAATAAGACATAATTTTATTTATTTATTTTTGTAAACTTTATCTTTCAATGACAGTTTCTATTTAGTATTATTTTGTATTAGATTCAGGTGACTAGCATAGCTATTAGATAATCATATCCTTTACAAAATGATCTCCCCAATATTTCAAGTACCCACCTGGCACAATACATACCTATTACAATATTATTGACTATATTCCTTCTCTATGCTGTACTTGACATCCCTGTGAGCATCTTGTCACTACCAATTTGTAGTTCTTAATCCCTTCACCTTTTTCACCCAGTCCTCACCCAAACCCTCTCCCCTCTGGTAACCATCAGTCTGTTCTCTGCATTTATGAGTCTGTTTCTATTTTATTTGTTGGTTTCATATGAAGGTATTTTAATGTCATAAAAAAAGAAGAAAAAAAGAAATAGTCCAGACAGAGAAAGTCAGATCTCACATGATTTTACTTACATGTGGAATCTAAAGAACAAAATAAACAAACAAAATAGAAAATATATAGTTTTTAAAAGTTTGTTAGGTTTATATTCTAAAAGATGCTTGTTGAAGATTTAGAAAAGAGAAATGTATGGGGAGGAAAATGAGAACCACCTGAATTCACCACACAGGCACTCATACAAGCCCTCTACTGGGACTTAAGGAGCTCCTTGGGGGTGGAGGGAGAGGGGTGAGGTACTGGTTACACCCTTTTCTGTGTTTGGCACAGCACCGTCACCCAGCACACACACTCTGCCCTCAGGGTTCTGTGTTGCTTCTTGCAACCATCATTTGGAATTGCCTGTACCACCTGCTACCCTCAGGTCTAGGCAGATCTTCAGACTTGTAGAAGTGGCTCAAAGCCCTTTGGAGGCACATTGATGTACGCATCAATTCCTGGGAGTGTTGCCAGTTCACGGGCAGCAGCAGCAGCATGATGGCTGTGTGTAGGCCCCACTGCGTGTGGAAGGCACTATTGAAGAACAAGTTGGGCTTGTTTGCTGTAACATCAGGCTTATATAAAGCCCAGGAGGCACACCTCCAGGTTTTGAAGTTCTTTATTTTGCTTCTTAAAACTTGGTAAAAACTGGAGCGTCAGTTACAAAATATCCCCCATGGTTCTCATGATAAAATGTAGCAAAACTCCAGTTTTTGCAGTGAATCACTATTTAGGGGGAAAAGCACTTCCAGATTTGTCAGACATTAGCATAGATTACTCCAAGTAAGTGGGAGTAGAAGACCTATTGTTAAGTGTGCACACAGGAACCCAGGAAACGGTGAACCTCAAGCCTGAGCAGAACAAGATGGGAGGCTGGTCTGGGGCCAAGGTGGAAGTTAGGGCTGAAAGGTAGGAAGCCCTCAGTTTGCCCCAAACCACCCATTGTAAGTCTGAGGGGTCAGCTCCTCTCCTGCAGCAAGGCCAGGTAGCATTTCTGCCACCAACCTATGGATTTGCTGCCCCAGTGTCAGGACTGTGGAGGCAACCCAGGCCAAGAAAGGGAGCATGCATTTAAATTACAAAAACGTGTGTTTCTTGTGTGTAGTGTGTGTATGGTATGTGGTGATTGTGTGTATGTGGGTGTGTGTGTATGTGGTGTATCTGTGGTGTGTGTGGAAGTGGGATGGATGGGGGTGGCATGTATTGTGTGTGGTGTGGAATGTGGGGTATATGTTATGTATGTGGTGTGTTGTATGTGTATATGAGATGTGTCTGTGCGGCATGCATGCATGGTGTATGTGTGGTATGTGCGATTTGTGTGGGGGTATGTTGTGTGTAATATATGTATGTGGGGTATTGTGTGTTTGCCATGGATTCCAGCAGGGACATTAGAATAGACTCCTTCCCTTAAAAAGCATCATGGGTATAGGATAAATGAAACTAATATTTATATTTCGTTTTGGCTTAAAATTCACTTGACAGTGTAATTTAAAATAAATAAGTGTCTCATAATCTGTTTCCTTCGATTCTGTGAACCAGTCTTTCCTTTCTGGCCAGCCTTCCTCCAGGGTAGGTTCGGGTGCTTTTCCTTCCTCCTTTCCTCTGTAGGCTTTGCTTCATTCATAGGCTCTGCTTTCTCAGCTGCAGGTGGTAGTGACTTGGTCATACTTCTGCATTAGGGAGCCTCATAATGCACTTTGAAGAGTTCTCCCACAAATTCTTAAAGGAGGCTCAGCATACGGCATGAAGACAGCACAGCAGCGCTGCATCATGGGTTGGAATTCTGTTCCAAAGTGTTCTTTTCATATAGGTCGGACTTTGTTTTTCAGACCCTCCTCACCTGTTTCCTGCATTCCACCCTCCTGTGCCAATCGATGCCAGACATCATGAGGGGCGTTACCATTATGATCCGTCTCCGATTCCTCCACTGCATGTGTAAGTATTAAAACCGTACTCAGTAATGAAACAGAACAAAATACCAGCTTCTACTATCTCTGGACCTTTCGTTTTCAGCATGGCTGCTGGGCATTAAAGATGTGATAGATGTAGAGGGTTTACTTTTGAAATCTAGCAAGCCTATCTACTCCTGGACCCACTGAAACAAATCTCAGTACTTCTGAAAAATGCCCGTCGTACTACATACTAGGTAGCAAGCAAGTAATTCCTATCTAGTTTGGTGATGTGCGTTCTGTGGGCTGTAAATACTAAATTAAAATGCAGAGGACTAATGGAAGATACCACACAGAATGTGTGTTTGGTTGAGAATGCCTTTGAAGTTTTTCATGCTAAACTTTCTGTTATGTGAAAGTCTTGTCCCAGGGATCACATGAATCGTAATGAAATTTCTATGGTAAATTTCATAGCCCCTGTGGTGTGTACACCAATAGTCACTTGATTGATGGGAATGTCACCCAAACAAAATGGCAAATGTGATTGAGCACATGGTTTACACAAAGATAAAAGGAAAGAATGGTAGTGATAACGTACATTAGAAAAGGAAGAAGAAAATCTTGTGGAAATAAGTATTATCTTACTCAGTTTGGGGGAAAAGAAATAGTAGACTTACAAACTAAAATGTATGTGCATATGTGTGTGTGTTGTATGTATTTGTGTATGTATGTGTTTTTAGTACTGTCCAGATAACTAGAACCATGTTCTAGGAAGGGCTGCCCTTTAGAAATGAATACATACACACAGACATACACACACATTTAGTTATATGTAATCGCCCTTCATTCTGAGACAGTAAAATTAGAAAAGCACAAATAATACTTTGAAGAATAATGCTGGTTATTTAGATGGTAGATTGCATCTCCCTGGCTATTAGTTACAGCTGTGTAATTACATATATGCCAAAGAAAAATGAGGTTGTTTTAAAACAAGTCCTCCTCTGTGAACAGAATTAATTGATATTAACAACCCTAACTATGTGCCCAAGTACACATATAATATTTTACCAACTGCTTTTTGGATCTGTCCTCCATTGCTAAATTGTAATTTCAGAGCAGATTTGCCTGGAGGTAAGTAATAAATCTGTGTTGTAGACTTCTATAAGCATTATAGAAGAAGTGAGTATTTATAGAGAGAAAACACAGAAACTTGTGACTTTTTTCTCACTTTTCACTGGAACATAAGCATTTCCAGGGTTCTGAAGCTTGCTAGAAATATACTCAAATAAAACCAAGAAGCCAATTTAAAATGCCCTTACAAAGGGAAGGAAATTCCAAATTCAGGCTTAAACCTGCAGTGTAATTCACCCGTTACACAGAGGTTTTGCATGGCTGATTCTCCCAGACTCTACAGTCTCTGCAGTGATGTAGTAATTTAAATCAGATTTTCTGTGGAATTTCAGAGTTTTTTTTCACTCTTTCAAAATCATGTTAGAGAAAAATTTCAAAACACGAGTCTATGTGATTGAATGAACTGGTTCCTCTGGGTTCATTATAGCTTGCCTTGTAATTAAATCCAAATATGAATTTATCAATAAAATCCCAGATATTGGTTCTTTGGCAGAATATAACAATAGCAAGCCCTCATATAGTCCATACTCTGTGCCTTAGGCCCCGATTGCTGTGCCTACAGTGTTAACTCACTAGTGATAAAAACACCACATGATAACTTAGGTTGAGTTTGGAGAATCCTGGGGGAAGGGGTTGCATTTCAGATATGACTGGTGAACTGGGATTTTTACAAATGTTAGGACTTCCTTCTTTTCCAGCCAAGCTTTAGGATACTTTAGCAGCAGTTGACTAAATTTTCCTCCAAAGGTTCATAACGTAAGGCTGATAAATAATACTGAGCCTCAAAGGAGAAGCCCTGGGAGGTTCTGAGAGGAAATGTCAGCACTGTGAGCGAAGCGCGTGAGGGGAGCCTGGGTCTCTGGCCTCCTGGCAGGGTCCTGGATGGAGACACTGAGTTTATGAAATAGGCTCTGGGATGCTAGTGCAAACCACACCTCTGTGCCTCTATAATATGGCATTGTCTCTGCTTGGCCCTCAGTGGCCTTCTGGCTCTGCATGGCAAGGGCCTGCTTAAACTCCCCACCCTTTGTTGGCTGTTCCTCACAGTACCTCGTGGGTGCCTTTCTTGTAGTGCGGAGCCTCTTGTCTGGTCAGTTACTGTGTAGTGGTCACTGTCCCTGTTAGTTTTGTGGGCTCTGCCAGATACTTTGTAAAAGGTACTCAGGAGACACCCACGCTGTCCATTCAGGGAAACAGCAGAAGAGCAGTCGCAGAGCTTGAATCTAATTCTTAAAGTTCAAAATGTGTGCTGTAGAATTATCCTATATAATAAAAGTGTAATATGCAAGTTGACCGAACAGCGGAACAACCGTTAGCTATGATGTGCACTGACCACCAGGGGGCAGCTTCTGTGTTGAGCACCTGCCCACTGGTGGTCAGTGTGCTCCCACAGGGGTAGTGCCACCCATGGGGAACAGGCCTAAGCTATCAGTCGGACATCCCCCGAGGGCTCCGAACTGCAAAAGGGCACAGGCCAGTCTGAGGGACCCTCCCCCACCTCAAGTGCACGAATGTCGTGCACCTGGCCTCTAGTATTATAGAAAACGAGACTGAGTGAGCTTACTATAAGCTGTTAGAATAAATACTTGTAGTTATAAGAAGACAAAATTTGCGGGTATTCTCATTATTTTATACACAGAATTGTTCTTCTGGTGCCAACTTCAAAATGTCAATTATAAGTCTTGAAGACAGGGTTTGCGTTGCTGATGGAAATGCTCGCAGACCTCTGTTAGGAGGGGTGGCAGGCCCTGCAATAATTATGCTATCATATATTATCATTAAAGATTCTATTGAAAGAGGTTTATAAATTGCTCTTATTTTTAGATAAACCACCCTATATTAAGGCATCAGCGATACTGTGCAGAATTAAATTAAAATCTCATAAAGTGAAATATGCTCTGTATTAGCTGTTTGACACTTAATTTGCCTCTGAATGAGTCGAGGAAATCACAAATTAACCTGCCTTTGTTTTTTCAACCATGGCTTATTAGGTGTTAGAACAACTGCAGTTACAGCCTAATAATGGCCATCAAGCCTTATAAATATGTGCAGAAATATGTCAGTTTGTATTAAAGAATCCAGTGTGTTAAATGGAATGTCTTTAGATACTCTACTTACTCTCAATGTTATTTCACCACTTATGGTGAGGCAGTGTAGATAAGCGTATAGAATCTTAATTTTTTTTTCAAATACAGTACTGACAATAATATTACAATTTATTGGCTTTTCCTTTCTTGACTAAAATCATGAATTTAGACTAAGAATTTATAAGTAGGACATGGATTATTATCTTTCCCTGAGTTGTCACATAAAGATTGTCACATAAAATGTACAACTCCTGCATTATGTTTATTTAATTCAAGTGGCTTGAAAATTAGGATACACTGGATATGAAGAACTTTCTCTTTTTTTTTTTTTAGAAAATTCTCTACTGAATTCACTAGGACTTATGCTCTCTCAAATTACTTGCTTTGACCACAGATTTGATGCTTTATTAAGCTACATAGAAAAAAATACCAGTGTTTTAGAAAAAATCTTAGTGAATACCTTTTATTATATTACTGAGATTATTTGGAGCATAGACAGAAAACGAATCAAATTCACACAACCAAGGCAGTAACTTTATGTGAATATTTACTTCTTTGCCTGCTCTGTATACCATACTTTGTTTTGTTTATACCAGGGCTTTTCCTTGCATAATTCTAGGAGGCAGAATTGTATTCTGTGGGAATGGATGATGCTATAGGCCAAAAATTACTACTTGTTTTAAAAAATTATTTGGAAATTTAGGCAGTGGGAATATTATATCCCCTCCCCCAGAATACAGATTTATTTTCAAATGACTACTTTCACACTGATAAAGAAAGTGTTCTTTCTTTTGCATTTTGAGTGTGTGTTTTTCAAAACGTAGTGTTAGTACTTATGTAAGCATGCTTCTTTTAATGCATGTGTAGAAACACCAAAATAAAGTTTTAAATTTGACATTCATTTGGGATTTTTTTCTTGGGGGGAAAATATTTTATCTACAACCTTTTTGAACTAAACTTCTCTTATTTATGGACCAATATGAATTGAATTTCAGACTGTCCATTTTCTTCATCTGAGCTCTGCAATTCATTTTCCAAAGCAGACCTTAGTTACTGATCCATTACAGTCATTCATGCCCACAGACCTCACCAGTTGAGCTGAGAGCTGCCCTAGTCTCAGGCTGTGGATGTGAAGAGCACTGAACCCCAAGTTGCATCCAAAGCCAGCACTCACAGGCAGCTGTCACACGTCACCATCCACTCTACTAATTCACTGTAGAAAACCAGCCTCGTCGTTTCTCTCTTGGAGGAATGAGCACTCATATTCTGTTCTACTTGGCGGCTCCTTTTTCTCTTAGTTGAGTCAATGTGGCTCTTTCCAAGGCTGCCTGAATCATTGAAATTATTCCACCTAAGTAAGAGCTGTTCTCCCTACTAAAAGCAGTTCACTTCCTGGCTCCTGGGGAGAGGACTCAGTACACGGTAGGTCATTAATATTAGCCGTGAAATAGAGCACATTGGAACTAGTAAGGCTTCTCCCCCATGATTATGGCTGCCTTTTAGAAATGAGAGCAGGGAGATGAGTGGCAATTTTGGAGCATGAATAAATACATTTTTTTTCCCAGAGAGAAAAAGCTCTAAGAAAAGATGTATCATTATGGTAAAAGCTTAGAGAGGGAAAGGGTAAGTAGATAGCCAGGGCTACTACTGGGTTCTCACCCTCTCTTTTTCCCTTCCCTCCCTGAATTCAGCATCTTGCATGTACTAGGTACTGTGATTTTGGGAGCTCAGATAATATATATTAAAAAATAGCCTTCAATCTAGGCCCTTACTTAAAACTTTGTGATGGTCCCATAATGCATAATAGTGATTTCATTCTTTCCATTCCCAGGAAAGTGTCCAGTAACATGCAGAGGTGAGGAAAACCTTTTATGTGTATTTGGGGGCATAACTAGTTTGACATATTTTAATAGTGCAACTTAAAATTAACAAAGGAAATTTCTTCTATCCCCTCCAGTGTTTGTGCTCTGCCATAAACATTATTAAGGCTGGTACAGTGTAATGACATATCAGATTACATCAAATACTGTAACCTAACACTGTGTAAACCCATCTCCCCCTACCCCTTCCTCAAAAAGAAAAGAAAAGCATGAACTAGGTTATAATTATATCTCTTGATGGCAATGACAAGCCTGTATTTCTTTGCATTTACTAGGCCAAGTCCATGTCTTACACATAGTAGTTCCTAAATAAATATTATTTTCAGTGATGATAATGGACTATTGTTTCTTAGGCTACTGCAGGAGGACCATCATCATCTTATTTGTTGCTTACTTTTGTTAGAATGTGTCCTCTTATGCCAACAAAGCTGGCAGACTTAATACTCAAAATCAAAAGCTTGATTACTACTTAAAATAATATTAAAGGTCATATACAATCCACTGGCAAATATTAAATCAGTTACTGGATGTAAAGTAGGATACAATTTAATGTACATCTATTGCCGCTCTCCATGCCCTTCACATGGAAATAAAATAGATGGAAATAGCAATCTTGAATGGACAACTTAAGAAGAATAACAAAATTTCAAAGATAAGGGAAAATAAAAATGAACAGACAATTCATCCAAAAAAAGAATAATGACCATAACTGTAATGTGATGTTTTTGAGTATTTAACCATGGTCTAGGCACAGTTTTAGAGACTTGACATAATTATGTAGTAGTTTCAGCAACTCTGAAGTGATGGAGTGGTTATTACTAACCTCATTTTAAAGACATGGAGATCCTGATACAGAGAGGTTCCAAAGCTTAGGGGTAGATCGAGGATTATTTTAACCCAGACATCAGGTGCTATACTTCTTGCTCTTGGCTTTCAAGTTCTGGTCGTGAAAATGAACATTGCAGACTTTGCTGCTCTGGTTTCTACTTCTGGGTGAGCACAAAGGATCCTAACAACACACTATAGGAAGTTTTCTCTTTTGGTGGCTGTCATTATCTTCTGCAAATTTCTAAGGTGTGTATGGGTATGGCAGTGTGGAGAAGAGCTGTAAAACGCCTTTTGAACGAATAAGCCTTTCTGTAGCCAAGCAATCCGACATACAACAACCTTTGCTGCTGTAGAATTTGTGACACCAAATGACTGGACAATTTACGTAACCAGTTGTTACAGGGAATGGTTTGATAACTTGTGATTTGTCGACTTGACAGAATATTGAGCATTACTTAATCACATTTGAGACGACCATGTTAAAACATGGGTAAATAGAGATAAATGATTATAGCCGTTTACTCAGTAGATTGCAAGCCGTGTTGGACTAGATCACAGCATGCAGCTTCCTGGAACCTTCTTCCCTCAGATACCCATGGCTTGCTCCCTCACTGAATACATTTCTCTACACTCAGGTCTCCTTACCTGAGAGGTTTCTATGAAGAACCATCTAATGAACATGGGTTGGCAAACTACGGCCTATGCACCAAATCCCCCCCATGGCCTGTTTTTGTTAGTGAAGGTTTATTGGAACACAGTGATTGCCACTTGTCCACTACTGTCCACAGCAGCCTTAGCAATCAAGGGCAGAGTTGCTGACACAGAGAATATGGCCCCCAACGCCTAAAATGTTTGCCATCCCCTGATCTAAGGTAACACCCCCTTTCCAGCCTGCTCTTTATTGCCCTTACTCTGCTTTATTTTTCTTTCTTATAAGCAATTGCCTTTTAATTTTTATTATACTTTTAAGCTCTCTTACTATTATTTCCCAGCATTTTCATTGCATATTATATCAGCTCGAAAAAAGAACATGTCTTATTTTGGTTATTGCTTCTCGTGACAAACGAAAATAGTGTAAGTCCTACTTACTTTTTAAGAACTACCTTAGATGATTTACATCCCTAGTTTGCCATGCAAGTATGCAAATGTGGGTGAGTTACAATTTCTAAACTTCAAACATTGTAATGAGCTGGCCACATTGATCTGGATCAAGCTATACACACTTTATTTTGCAATAAGAAACATGCAATAAATCAGACTCAAAGGACATAATGCTTATTTCTGTTTTGCAGTATTTCTAATGACTGAAATATTGAATTTGGTCACCGGTTGCAGATAAAGAAGGCCCTAATTACAGTGCACACTCAGAGTCTAAGCGCCAGTTTCTTGGCTAAAATTTCAGTTTCTTTGTGCAGCGCTCAGAGTCCAGCCGGGAGCAGATAGTGACTGAAGGTATTCAGGGGCACTGAGCCGGAAGCCGCGGGCTCTATAGAGCCTGCTGTCAAACCTGTTGCGGTACTGGGCTGGGGGTGGGGGGGTGGAGGGGGTGGGGGGGTACTGGCCTGTAACAGACTTTTTTCTTTGAGTACAATGCTTCCACTCATGGTAAGCCTGGCTTCAGAGAAAACAGGAATTTACTGCCATCATTTTTATTTATTTTTCAAAATATGTGTTTGAAAAAATTGAACTCTAACAGAATTTGCCCCAACGGGGAGATACTTTGAGGTTGGTTTATGTGATGACTGCCACCCAAGCGAAGCTGCCTGCAGCTCATCTTATGTGGCCCGCTCTCCTTCACTTAGGTAACAGAGCCCGCTTTTTCCACCTAAACAAAGACATGCCATTTCCTATAGCCGCACAGCATGCCGAGTTCATTTCAGACCTTTCCCCAGGGGAACAAAGGCCAGGGACTCAGGCCTGCCTGTCATTCATTCCTGTTTGTTGTTGCATCCCCACCCCTGCCCACAGTGAAATTCATACATCAAAAAATAAAATCCCAGCAGATTTGTTTCTAGGAAACTGCCTGCTTACTTTTTGAATCCTAAGTAACATATTAGCTAGAGTTTTGCATCTCTGGTGATCCAGAAACTAAGTACAATAAAAGGAAATAGCAGGAGGAAGGTCGGTTTTGAAAGCCATCCTCTCAGTCCTAAGGTAGGGATGTTTTTGCAGAATGTTTCTCGATAACTGTATTGAAAGGATATTTGGGAAAAAATCTTGACCATTTTTCGTTTTGTTGTGATTTTTGCAACAGAAATACCAGAACAATAATGGGCATCAGTATATTGCAGTTGGATAATATTTAACAAGTTAAATGGTTTATGGGTCCTATATTTATCTCCTGTAATTCCCAGTGGAATTGCATCAATTTTCTTATAGCTCTGATGCTCAAAAACATCATGTATAATGCTGTATCTTATACTGTACCTCTGTCCCTCCTCTTTCTCTTTACATCACACACACACACACACACACACACTGCATACACACAAAGTAGGGAGAAAAGAATACAGAGAAAAGTAAGAAGTGGCAGGTCAGGGACTGCCTTAAGGCATGAGAGAGCATTTCCAGTAATGAGCAAAATAAATATGGGCCTGTAACCTAAAGCTGTAGATTTTTCTAAAAGCCAATCACCTAATACTGTGAGTCATGCCTCATCTCACATGTTTATAAGTTATATATATTTAAAACCTTCTCATACAGTTACAGATAGATTATAGATCCATTAAAAAGTGCTCAGTTGGGACCACTATACGCAATAGGAAGCTTAGACTCTGTCCAAAAATCTAAATTAATCCCCAATGGGTTATGTGTACAGTTGCGATCTTTTAAAGGTTTGCCAGTGAGAGTCCTTCAGTGCTAGACATACCTGCAAACTGTTCCCAGAGAGCCTAATCCTCCTCAGGCCCCGGTCAACCCCAGGTAATAAGAACTCTGCCTAAGGTCAGTTATCTTAATTCAGAGCATTAAGAGATCCCTGGGTTTAGAGTATGTATGCTACCACCTGGGAATGAGTTAGGCCCGTGGTCGGCAAACTGCGGCTCGCGAATCACATGCCGCTCTTTGGCCCCTTGAGTGTGGCTCTTCCACAAAATACCATGGCCTGGGCGAGTCTATTTTGAGGAAGTGGCGTTAGAAGAAATTTAAGTTTAAAAAATTTGGCTCTCAAAAGAAATTTCAATCATTGTACTGTTGATATTTGAGTTTGACTAAATGATTTTGCTGACCACTGAGTTAGGGTAATGACTTTCAACTCATATGCCACATGAAATATGCAATACCTGACTATTTAGTTGGTGGCACGGACTTCTCTTAGATTGTCAAATAAAAAAAAAACACAACAGCTTGGTTGGTATAGCTCAGTGTTTGAGTATTGACCCATGAACCAAGAGGTCCTGGTTTGATTCCTGTTCAGGGCACATACCCAGGTTGCAGGCTGGATCCCCAGTAGGGGACATGTGGAGGTAGCCAGTGAATGATTCTCTCTCATCATTGATGTTTCTGTCCTTATCTCCTTCTCCCTGAAATTAATTAATTTTAAAAGAATTTACCCAATCTTTCTAAAAAAAAGACTACAGCCAATACAATAGTAGTCCAGTGTGAATGAATCAAAATTAGACCTATTTTTTGTCAGATCGGCAAAAAATAGAATATATTTGTTGGTGTGCTGCAGAATTTTAATAATCAATTTATGTGTTATAAAATGAGAAAGATTGAAAATCACTGAGTTAGCCCCTAACTGGAGAACACCAATACTCTTAAAAGTACGTTCAGATAATATCCAAATATTGCCTAGTTCATCTAAAATGAACAGTGTCTCTTTTATATGGAGGAGTGGGGAAGAAAGAGGCACTGGCAGTTTAAAGATCTGCCTCATTTGCAAAACAAATCACCACACCCTGTTGCTTGGATATGATTTACATTTTTAAAACAGAATCCCAGGAAAGCATTCCTAGTTTACTAATATGCTTCTTGCCTCTATTCAAAGCAATTTCTGGCTCCTCTACAGAACAGAATCCCTATATTCCCAGTCTGCGTTGCTTTCAACTTAAACTACGCACACCAGTAAAAGTTTTCAGAAACAAATTCAAAATTGTAAATCATTAGCAAAAGCAATCAGACCTGTAAAGGGGACTCTGATTTTAAAAGGTTTTTCATATTGTAGTAGCCTGGGATACAACAGATTAATATTAGAATTATATTAATGTTTGTATTACCTAACATGTTAGGGTTTTTAATTTAAATTAAGTATTTGATGTCTTCATTATTATTAATACTAGTGGCCTGGTGCATGGATTCATGTTCATTGAAAGGAAATTAATTAGAAGAAATATTTTAATATCGCTGTTTGCCCTTTCTCTATAATAGAAGTGTCAACCAAATTCACAATTTACAGTGAGAGATCGAAACACACGTGTGCAATTGGTGCCAGTGAGAGCTTTATATGTATCATGCATGTGCAAGTCAATGTTTATTTTTAAATTGCAGTGTGCATCATATGTACTGGCTGGTTGATCAGTCAGATGGTTGGGCGGATGGACAGTAGGTCACTTAGCCTTTTATATATATAGATATAACATTAAAATGTATGCACATACACCACTCACTTCTGTCCATGTTCCTTGTAGTAATCTCAGCCTGCCCTTGGATGGTTAGTAAAAGTTTGCATAATCTTTCTTAACTGAAGTGAGGGGAAAAGAAGGTCAGCATAAAGCACTGTAATCTTGTTTGAATGCTCAAAATATGGTGACCTCAGATTTTGGATTTCAGGACTGTGGGATAAATGTAGATACTGGATTGAGAGAAGAGTCCAAGTCAGTATTCCACTGGGAATCGGGCAATTGTGATGTGAGGGTTGAAAGCAGATGTCCCACCTCTTGCATTAAGCTCTATGGACGGATCCCCTCCTGGTTGAGAATGTCACATGATAGTTATGAGAGAGAATTTGCAGAGTGTAAGTGATTGAGCATTCCACAAGTCTTAGGTGGATGGCAGGCTGTGTGCATCAGACTTGAGCATTTGTTTCTTGTACTTGCAACTGATCTGAAGAACACTGAGCAGATACATTATCCCTTATTTAATTGGGTTAACTTCTCCACCTTTCCCCACCTCTTCACCTGGGCAGACAGAACACTTTTTAGTTATTTTGGTTATTGTTTGTTGTTTCTCTGTCTGTTGGGAGTAGGGAGGTGTGTGGAAGTTGAATTGGGAGGAATGAAAAGCAGAAGGTGGCCTCCCTCCTCCCAGTGCATGGGGAGAAACATCCTTTTGGCTTTGCAAGGGTGTCCTTTGATGAGGCCTTTGTCTGGCCCCGTGAAGTCTCCCTGTACTCAATTTTCAAAAAGACTATTGGTCCTTCTTTGTTTTCTTTGTTGAAATGTTTATTTTGCTTTCTTCCCACGAGGTTCCCTGGCCTTCCTCTGACAACACTTTTCTGCATGAATTACATTCCTCGGAGGCAAGGTCTCCAGATTCTTGCAATCCATCTGATTCTGGCCTGTCTGATTAGTTCCAAGATTCAACCTTCTGTGGGTCTCTGCCAAGCCATGTGCTTGCTAAGTTTCCCTAACATGGAGACCTAAAGACCATTTGTAACCTCATTAGTGAGAGGGCAGTGCTTCATTCCAGGTGAATAACTTAGCTGCTGTTGAATCATCATTACCTTTAAAATCACTGAAGGACACTACCAGTCATTTGGTTTCCTTTCGACAGGAGTAAGGCTAGTGAAGGAGGGGAGGTCAGGTTATTATACCTATGCCCACTTCACTGACATAACCTATACCTGTGCAGGGTGGGGCAGGAGACCATTAGCTCCATTTAAGTTGAATGTACATTCAGAAGGAATTTCATAATAATTTGCACAAAATGCATTCCCATCTGTGTAGAAATCATCAATGGCAATAATGAAAAGTATTCAGATATCTTAATCATAGCCATTCCATTTTCTTATAAATATGTTTTTATCTATAGTACTGTTTATGACTGAGACAGACATGAACAATTAAACTCGGAAACCTATTAAATAAAGATGCAATATTTGGTTCTTTGATAAATTACACCTTCATTATAGGTATTGGTAAAACATGTGAGGCCACTAGACAAAATGTAGTTGTTTTAAGGGAAAAATTCTGTAAGGGATCTGTTCACCTGTTTGTACCCATTTTTTTATACATGAGGACCAGCAGGTGGGCTGTACTGTGCTCACTGGATGCCTGCATCTATTGATAGTGTGCCTGGAAGTAGTTTTGACATGGAACTTCCCAAAAGAGGACCAAAGAGTTTGTTAGAAATGATTGAACACGAAATCAGTGGTGAAAATTACGTGCTGATGAAATACCTTTTTCTACATGGAAACTTTTTCTAAAAGAAGTGATAAGGCCCAAGCAGTGATGATGGTTTCTTGAGAGCCTCCTGTTTTCTTGCTGGACCTAGTTTGAACTGGCCTCTTGGCATCCGCTTGTTGTTAGCCTGGGGCCACAGACTTCCTGTGAGGGTCTCCTGGCCAGTGTTCCCTTGGGCAAAATAAATGCATTCCCTCTGTGGGGTCAAGGTGCTTTCTCACACAAGGAGGATTTGCCTGGAAGATGGGAGTTAAGCCTCCTTTGCAGAAGAGGCACTTCCTTCTTGGAGGGTGCTCTGAACAAGATCGTCCAGGGAGCTGAAGCACAGCTGCCGGAATACTTCCTGTGAACACAATGGACCATCCTCAGGAGTAGTACTGGTTTGCAGCTTCACTGAATAATCACCCCTGAGCATACCCCCTTCCCACTCAAGATAGTAGTTACGTTAGCCAATGTTAATGATTTTTCCCCCAGGTTTCAACGTGTTATTCCAGAAAATTCAAACATAAGTCTATTGGCACATCGTTTCTGATGAGCCTCTTAAAGCCACTTCCTGTCTAAGCTGTTTTTATCACAGATATGGGCCTCAGACAGTTCCATTCTCAGCTCTGCCACAAATTAACTGGATCCTAACACTTTTCCCTGGCCTCTCTGGACCTCCTTGTTTTCATCTGTGAAATGAAGTGGTCAGATTAAATGATCTGACTTTAAGATTTCATAACATTGCATGGGTATGGGAAAGTTTAGGTTTGCTCTTTGTATTTTTCTCCTGTGTATGAATACTTAGAAGAGGAGTCTGTGAAACACTCTGGCCCTACTACATGCATGCCCATGTGCCATTTTCCCTTCTGTTCCCTCTTTCCTTATATGAAGATGTGCATCCCTCCCTCATTCTTCTTCAGACTTCCCAAGTCAGGCTTTGCACATCCCTCCTTAGCCACCGGTGCGTGGAGCTGCCGGGCACTATCCGTGCCATTTCAATGTCGCTCACATAGGTTCTCACTGGAATGGAAGGATAACTGGAAAACCAGATCATCTGTTCTATTAACAGCATCAAGAATGCTAAAATACATTATTTAAGCATATGCAGATTTTTGTATTTGGTTCAAGGTAATTTTCCTTTGTGTTTAAAATTACAGGCGGAGTTTGAATCCAGCTTAGGTATTTCCTATCAGATGACTTACTCTGTCCAAGCCTATTTCATTATTCAATCCCATTTTATATCATGAATTCAAAGAATGAGCATATAGATAGCACTTAGCACAATCTGTCATATCATAGGTATTTGATAAATGGCCGAATTACCTAATATGTATTTATTATATTACCATATTTAAGTCATCTGTTTTAAGTTGTGTATCTCTTCTCACCTTCTAACATCTCTGAAATTGGAATGTATCTCACCATCTGTAGTGTTTTATGATTACTGTTTGTGAAGTGGCAGCTATGGGGAAGTTTCAGGTATCTCTCAATAAAATTATTTTGCTGATATTTCCCTTTGTGTGCAAGTACTTTGGTGATAATATGAGATAACCTATGTCTGAATAAGTCTAAGAGAGTTTTAAAAATGAGTATAAAGTAAAAATTGAAAGCGATAAGGAAGTATTGTCATTCTTAGTGGTACCTAAAATAATGGTGCATTTTTTTAGGTCAGTAGCATATTAGCTTTGATGAAATACAGTATATAGCATATGGATTGTGTAGGTGTAGGTATGTAATCAGCAAAAAAAAAAAAAGTTTCACTGTGAAGTTTTTCTCCCAAGGGTCAACCCAATTTTTTTCTAAATATTATAGTAATGGACCTAGGGGCAGGACTGTAAAGTTAAAAGGTATTACGAATGTTTTCTAAAATGCTGTTTTTGCCTAAATCATAAAAAATAGAAAAGGAGGACAACTTCAGTCTGGAACAGTATAAAGAAGGGAAGCATGTGTTGTGTGCTGGCTCGGTTGGTGTATTTGTGCAGATGCATAGCACAGGCTCTCAGAGGGTAAGACTTCATGATTAATGGTGTTTATTCTTGACAGAAGCCTCCTTTATTTATCTGCAATACAGTTTAGCGATTTTATCAGGCACCTGAATGAAAAATATTCAGTCATACCAATATTGCAGTGTAAATTGAGTAGAGTCACTTTTTATTATATCTTTCCGCCTTATCATCTGCACAG
This sequence comes from Corynorhinus townsendii, assembly GCA_026230045.1. Classification (NCBI taxonomy): domain Eukaryota; kingdom Metazoa; phylum Chordata; class Mammalia; order Chiroptera; family Vespertilionidae; genus Corynorhinus; species Corynorhinus townsendii. The sequence continues at coordinate 139,419,987 of JAPDVU010000004.1, forward strand.
TAATTTTCTAGCAGAGGTTTGATATGGAAAGGCTGGATTTAGCTGTACTTGACACAAAGCCTCTTCAATTTCCCCTAAAAGTTCAGGCTGCTCTTAGAAGTGTGTGTGAGTGTGTGTGTGTGCGCGCGCAGTGCATGTGTGTGTGTGTGTGTGTGTATATAATATATAAACCCTCTCTCTTATCCAAGCAATTTCGGGATTTGAAAGAATGAAGATAAAATGCACAAACCTGGATGGGAGAAATGTTGTTAATATAAAAACGTCTAATAGCTCTGAACTCACTGGTCAAAGCTGCTTTAGTGCTTAAGCTGTAGCTTAGTACTGAGCCTTTTGCATGGCTACATAGCCCCACTTTCTTCTAAACAGTTGCCATCCACATCTAATCAGCATAAAGCCAGACACTTTTCTTTCTTCTGCGAGTAATATCAAAGTTGGAGTTCAGATGGCCCGGGGGATCATCAGTTGCTGTAATGATGGCAATGCCATTTAAGAAAGAGGGGAAAAAGAGATCTTATTTGTAGGATACTCAAGTAAGGTGTCACTAAATTTTAAGCAAACTTTATTCAAGGAACAGACTTTATAACATTAATTGTCAAAATGAACCCATGGAAAAGAGGGCTAAATGGTTTGAATCATAGAAAACATTGGATTATAGGCCAAAAAGGCCTTTAAACCTAGTTGGTGAAAAGGAGATCATCTTGTCCAAATCCTTACATTTTACAGATGAGAAATGTGAAACCCAAAAAAGTGCTTCCAGTAAGTCTGTGGTCACATGCACAGGCTCTCCAATGGTAACATGAACAAGTAGTTCCCTGGTCCGTCATTTAGATGTTTCCCGTCTGTGAAATCGGTCCTTAGTGGGCATCAGAAGACTGGCTTTCTCTATGAAGGAGGGGTGCAGTAGGAGACTTTGTGGCTCCTTTCCAAGTGGCCAGACTCCGTCAGTCTTCCAGGATGCTCTTCTCTGGGCTCAGGGCAAAGTTCTCTGAAGCCATGATAACAAGAACTGTAAGAAAATTATCTCATTTCTTGGAAGTTAATGCTTCTTTTCTATTGAATAATGTTGAAAACTTTTTCCTCAGTGAATTAGATATACTCCTTTTCCGTAGTTAATTTATTTTTGAAAAGTTTGACACCCTCAAAGGGGTTTAAATTCTGGAATATTGACAAGTGTGTCTTGCGTAGAGAGTCTTCGTTAACATGTAGGGGAGACCTATTAGGTGTACTTCCACTTGAATCTAAAGAGACTGATACTTAGAAAGGGCCACTATTTTCACCTTTACTAGGAATGGGCCCCTAGCAAACCTTGGTGATTTTATTCTAGAGGAGAGCTAATTAGGTAATTGATAATAGTTAATAATAGTTCCTTGATGGACATCATTATTATCACTTTTTTAAAAATTTGATTTAAAGAATGAGGGAAAATATGAGTCAGATGTTTCTTGCCAAGGATCACAAGAGACAACCCAGAAAAGCAGTCTAGTCGATAGAACTAGTAATAATAATAATAATAATTATGAGGATTATAAGGATTATGAGGATATTGAAAAAGTCCCCATCAGCTCCTGGAAGACTGCTGTTGATAAAGAATTTGTTCTATCTAGTTGGTTCTTGAAGTAACATTTACAAAATATTGAAATAGAAGCCTTGTACTCTCTCTGGCTCAGAATTCCAGAAGCGCCCTGTCTTTGAAATAAATAATCTCCATACCACCTGTAAGAGGACTCAATCTGAAGCAAGGATTAAACTGTTGGAACCTAACTTACTATTTCTAACTAGAGGCCCAATACACGAAACTTGGGCACTGGTAGGGTCCCTAGCGGCTGCCAGCTGGGGCCTCCCTCCCTTCCCCAGCCGGCCTTGCCCCCTGGTCGAACTCACAGTCGAGGGGACAATTTGCATACTACCCTTTTATTATATAGGATTATTTCCACCCAATATCTGAAGCTTCTTTCTGGGAGATTTCTCATTTAAATAACAGATCCTGGCATGGGGGTCTCAAGATTTTAAAAATAACTGTTTACCTTAAATTGTTGAGATTTCCAGGTAAATGATACAAGCACAGGCTTTTTAATTAAATCAGCAATTTGAATCCACTCTTGTATATGATTTAGGGTGTCCTTTCTTTGCCTCATGGATATTATGGTGCAAATCCCAAAGTTCTTACCAAAGGATGCCATGCTGATAGGATTCTACGTTATTAAAGAACATAACACTCAGACAAACAAATGCCACACTTCCCAGGAGTTTTCTAAATATCTTTAGTTCATGGGACTTTGTCATTTGCCGAGTTATTTGACACTATCGTGTTTCAACGGCTTTCTGTTTTTCTGTGTGTTTTCTTTTTGGAAAAGCTCATTATTTTGCTATTTTGAATTCTGCTTTTGTGGGGGTGGGGAATTGGTAATTCATCAAATTCTGAATAGGATCTATTAGTATGAGGGGAAAATTGGTGGGAATATCAGCGAAATCAGACTTTCAAATGTTTGCCCCTTCCATTTTTTCTTTTCGCGTGGCAATGAGGTTTTGAACTAAAAGTACAGAATGACCATGCCCACGAATTTACTTTTAGGAGAAAAAAAGTCCCACTCATTTTACTAAAGGTCAAGTAAAGTTACTAATCTATTTGCTTTGTTAGAAGAGGTGGTGTGGGTGCTCCTAGATGTCACATAGCTCCAGAACACTCGTATGGGGGGTCCTGAGAACATGAATACACAAGGAGTTGGTGAAAGCAGGGTGACTTTGACCTTAACCAGTCCAGAGCTCTAGCAGTAATATCATCAGCAAGAATGAGCGAGTTGGTCAAAGGGGCCAGTGTGCTAAGAACTTACCACCTGATTGTCCAAAATTAAATAGTACAGCACTGCTGCTTTTCCATCTAGGTCTAAATAGCCTTGGAGCAAAGCAGACTTTGAAGATCTGGTTTACCCAATACCACATCTAAATGTGAGATCTTGTGACTCTGATGTGTAGAACAGCTGATTAAGTGCACACTTCCTGCCACTGGGAGACTTGGAGGAGGAGAGTGAGGCAGGGGAGCATACCCCACCCCACCCCCTGTCCTCTGGGCCTCTCTGGATTGAGCAACCTCCCTTGAGGAAGAGAGCATCCAAAGGAAAATAGTGACTGTTCAAAGGGAACCGTTTATACTGTCTCAGGAAGGAAGAGAGAAAGGACTGTTTCTGTCTGCTTTGTTACCACAGACCATTTGGGGAGCTCTCTAGAAAACAGGACCCCACCAAGTGTCCCAGAATCGGACCATTGAGGGCAGCTCTTTGGCTGTTCATCTGCAAGGTGGTGGGTTAGGGGAAGATTAGCAGCTGGATTTCTGAATTTCTCACCTAGGCAACCACAGTTGTTTTCTCTTCAAGGTGGTATCTCTGTAGACTTTGTAAAGGAAGACACACACAATAGTTCTTCTAATAGTCCTTACATTTATCATATATTTATATGTAAACATATGACACATAATGATTTGTATTCATTATATTAATTTTGAAAATCAACATTACCAATTTTATGACTTTTATATTTCTCACAAACTCTAGTAATTGGAGGAAGAAGAAAAATATGATTTATCTTCTTTATTTTACGTTGCAAAAAAGAAGGGTACCTTTGTATGGAATATTTGGATTCCATTTGAACAACCAAAGAGGCTGTCAGGATAATAATTTTAAATATACTATGCACCTAGGTAACTAAAATGTTCAAAACTGATGACAGGTTATTTAAAAACTGGTTTGTTAACTGCCATTTGGATCATGGATCCTGTCTTCCCAACTGGTGCACTCTCTCTGCCTTGTTTCTGAAATGCTGGAGGCACACAGCAGGCTTCTTTATACAAGTGTGACTTGGGGCAGAAAGAAGATGCATAATGTGAAAAGTCATTTAGTGCAAACTGCTTACTTGAATCAATAGTAAATTTAAGAATTTTTTTTCTTTAAATATGTTTTTATTGATTTTGGGGAAAGAGAGAGAGAGAGAGATTTGCTGCTGCACTTATTTATGTACTCATTAGTTGATTCTTTTATGTGCCATGACCGGGGATTGAACCTGCAAGCTTGGTATGTTGGGGATGATTCTCTAATCAACTGTACTACCTGGCCAGGGCCTGTGTGTATCCCTTTTTAAAAATTGCTAATATATATAGTACATATGCAGAAAAGTACACAAAATATGCACTTATAGCTCCACAAATTATAATTAATTATCAGAGTGAAAACCTGTAACCACTCACCAAGTCTAGAAAATCGAACAGTCACTAAAACCCCGGAAGTTTACCAGCTCAAAGGTAAACATTATCATGTCTGTTCTAACATTAAAGTTTAGATGTGTCTCTTACTTGAACTTATGAGATTATATATTATATTCTTTTCTGCAAGGCCTTTTGTCACTAAATATTATGTTCGTCAGGTTTTTCACATTCTAGTTTGTTCATTTTCACAGGTGTTTCCTATTTCATTGTATGAATTATTTGCCTATTCTACTGTTAATAGATATTTGATTGTTTCCAATTTTAATGTGAATGAATAACAGTGCTCTGAGTATGTTTGACATTGTGGCACTTGTTTACATATTATTGTTGAGTATGTAACAGGGAAAGGACTAATTGGAACGTAGGGTATGCATCCGTTCAAGTAGATAATGACCGACTGTTTTCTAAAGAGTTTGTGCCAGCTTATACTCACATTGTTTGAGAGTTCCTATTGCTGCAAATCATCATCAATACTTAGCATTGTCAGTATTTCTAGTTTTAGCCATTCCAGTGGGTGTTTAATAGTAACTCATTATGGCTTTAATTTGTACTGCAATTATAAATGATGTTTGTGTACAGTTTGTTAAGATATATTAGAAAAACCTTTTAATGTTAAAAGTATAATTCAAAACATAATTTTATTTTGACTATGTTAGAAGTGCATAATGCCTGAAAAAGTGTGGGGACTAAATAAGTTAAAATACTGACAGCGGTTCAATCTGGAGAGCTTGGATATATGGAATTAATTTTTTAAAAAAATTCTTAATTTTTCCATTTATGGATATAAACTCCTTTTATATTCAGACATAATTAGAAAATAAAAATAAGAAAGTCATTATGAAAAATCTCTTGAAATGATGTTTCATCATTAAAACAAATACCCACTCCCCCCCCCAATTTTCTTTTTGTTGAAGAATGCAAACACAGCCTTTAAATTCTCTGTATAAGAAAATATTCACACTAACTCAGTGGTAATGTGTAGATTAAGTAATGTTTTCACCTCCATCTTCATTGCTTACTTCTTACCAAATCCTGTCTACATTTTGTAGCAGGGCTTATATTCCATAGTTTTCATAACCAAGATGCATCTTAGAAGCCCCCTTTGGTACTCTTGGACTGTGCTGCTTGCTCATCGGATAACATTTGCTCTAGTGCATTCCTTATATACTGGCTGCCTCCTGCAAGTCCCACAGTGGGGATCGAGCCCACAACCCAAGCACGTGCCCTGACTGGGAATCGAACCCTGACCTTCTGGTTCATAGGTCCACTCTCAACCACCAAGCCACACTGGCTGGGCTACATGCATACTTTTCACCCGATTTGACTATAAACTCTTTGAGATTAGAGACTGAATGACCATATATTATATTTATTGAAATCCTCCTCCCAAGTGCTGAAGTCATAATGGATTCTTAGTAAATGGATTTTCAATAAATGTCGGTGTCGTTATACATGTAGTTTTTAAAAATTGAAATCGAACATGGTAAATTTGTAAAAAGCCTAAGTCAATTCAAAATTCATGGGGAATATAATTTAGCCACAGAGATGATAAAAATGGGATTTGAAGCTGACCCATCTTATCAGTTAGGGTCCTGGCAGTTTAAAAGAGTGGATATTTACAGAGATGTGAACAAGGTTAAAGGCCCCCAAAGTGACCCTAAAGCAGCCCCCAGGAGTAGCAAAAGTTGGAAGAGGTTCCTACCGCTAACCTGAAGGTGCAAACAAACTGCTTCATTGAGGGCTGGAGCCAAGGAAGAGGGGTCACACTTCTAGAGGGGTGTCCAAGGGGTGGCCTGCAGATCTCAAGCTAAGGAGAGGAAGTGACTGGAATAATTACCCCTGATCCCTCTTCCCTCCACTGTGTCTTGTTAGGAGAATCCAGAGGAAAAATGAGCCAGCTGATTCAGACCCTAAAGACCAGCCTTCCTGGGCATGCAGGGGTTCCCAGGTGAAGGACGGTAAATGAAAAGTAACTGGCAGAACCCTCTGTGCATGTAAGGGTCCCATGATAACGCTGGGCAGAGACTATCTGGGAGCTCACCTTGAATAGAAGAAAACATGAAGTTTGGGATTGTGCGGGTTTCCGGCAGTGTTTAGTATACTAGCTGTGGACATTTTAATGGTTTCCTTCACTGTATGGAAAGCAAATTTTTTATTACAAATTTTGGTTTATTAAAACTGCGACTATTGAATAATTAATTAGTTGGTTAAAAATACATTAGAAGGGATAACTCCCTTTGTTCTCTGTTAGGCCACTGCTTGAATATAAAGAGTATTTACTTGTTATGGGAAGAACAAAGTTAAACAAAAAAATAAATTTGTTATATTAAAAACCCCATTTCATTCTTCTGGTAGTTGGAGCCCTCATACAAAGATGCAAGGGGTATTATGTACATTTCCAGCATTCCAGGCAACATGAAAGCAAATTGTAATAATCCAGCATACAAACCTTGTTTAATGCTCTCATAATAAGTCATGCAAGTGATTAAATACTGTGATTTTAATCTTGGCATTTTAGTAACCCAATAAGATAGATGAAAAGGCAGTAACAAATTAGATTATTTAATCATATTTCATTCTAACTAAGAAGGTATTCTCTGCAATGTGTTTTTGTTTTGAAGGTTATCATACATATTATAATGTTTAAAACAATCTAATAACAATCTTTCTTCTACTCTTTTTATTGTAATCTATTTTCATGACCTTTTAAAAAATTTAACCCAAAGTCAAATCATCTCCACAAACAAACACATAATTTCATATGGCTTTCTTGCTTTTGGGGGAACGTCAAAGTAATCCCCACCTTCTTTCTTGTCTGAAACTGTACGTTATATAGCCTTGGAAAGAAATGACAGCCACTCATTAGGTCTCTGTGGCCTTGGACGGACAAATGGGTGAGAGCAATGTAAGGGACTCTGTCCCTGACTAGATATGCTGGGCCCGCATGCCTGAGCCAAGATGCAGAGGTAATGGAACAGCAGTGGTGCCCGGGCAGCCCAGACAGCCCTCTATAGCTGGGGCATCTCTGGTCCACAAGCTAAAGTTAGGATGACTTAGTTCAGAGGGTCACAGTCATGTTTCTGTGCTCTTTGGTGACAACATAAAAGGCCTGGAATCTCTGTACTTGGAACCGTCCTAAGTTTCAGTGTCCTTTCAAGAATGTTTCTTGTTTTGGTTTTTCTCTCCTTGGTTTGTGCTGTCCTTCAGTTATTGAGTCTTGTCCAGCCCCAGAACAGAGAGGGAAGGGAAAGCTACCGTCAGAGGGGAAGTCATGGGAAGCCAACAGCAATCTTCAAATTGTGTATCTACTAAAAATATAAACCAAGAAAGAGACACCCATAATTTTTTTCCTGGTGCTACTGTAGTCTTCAAATGAAGATTTTTAGAAAGTTTGACAAATATTTACCAGGTCAAGTTTTTGATAGTTTGTGAAATAATCTGTCATTTACATGGGAAATTTTGTGGCTGCCTTCCTCACAACTCCCACTGCCTTTCCTTACAGTAGAATTACCCTCTCTGGACATAATCTTGAATGGCTCTTGCACACAGCAATACACACACATCTGCCTATTAAATACAAGGAGGTTACTTTTCCCTCTCAATCTGCTTTACAAAGCAAAACAAAATAAAAACCCTGACAAATGATCTAGCTCCTGGGAATTTGGAAGTGATTTTGGTTAGGTAATGTTAAACGCAGCTCTCTTGAAAAATGATAATTTATATATCTTTACATCTGTGTCCAGTGGCACTGGAGCCATTGGCGTTCAAGGTTGAGTGCTCAGCCTTGGTGGCTTAGAAACTAATTTATGTCAGTCTTCAGCTCTAGAAGCACGTCATGCTAGCCAACTCCCGGGAGCCTGATGTGGAAACCATTAATCAGTGATCAACTTCCAGGGAGAAAGTGAGCAGCAAGGAAACCAGAACACCATGCAGACATCTCTTCGCTGAGTTTAGAACATGAGAGTTTTGGGGGGTGCTTCTGACAATCCCCAGGGACATCAGCACTCTCTCTGTTTACTGAGTGTCAGTGCTGGTCATTGGCAGCACTATTATTATTCCATTTTTGTGTTTATCAGGGAACTTCGGCTCAGTCACACAGTCAGTGATGCCTGAATTCAAATCCAGTTCCTTCAAAACTCTTGTATCTAATTACTGAGCCCTGTTCTTAGTGGTCTTATGATTTTACTAAGAGGGGCCCGGGGAATCCAAGAAGATACTTCAGGAACACTGTCAGGCAGGAGAGCAAAGCATAAGATTCTCTTTGGAAAGAGGGTTCCAATATTTCAGTGTTTGAAAATCATATAATATGCTGTTTATGCCATCCCTAATATGCATGTGTGTATATGAGTACATATGGCTTTGTATATGTATGTAAATTAGGAGTGGAGTATATTAGCATATGTATTTTATATATATATAGCATTATTAGATACCAGCTCACTACATCAGGCTTTATGCATTATTAGATACCAGCTCACTACATCAGGCTTTATGCATTATTAGATACCAGCTCACTACATCAGGCTACTCAGACGCACTTGCCAAGGCCCCTACAAGGTAGGTATCTTCCCTGTGGGATCCTTAAGGACAAGGAGAGGGTAGGTATGGTGGCTGAGGTTGCACCTGAGCCCTTCCATGTGCCACTGCTCTATGGGTCTGTCTCACCTATCTCCAGAATTCCTAATGACCCCTCCCTGGGTGACCCATATTGAATATTTTGCTATTCATATTTTGGGGATGGCCAATTTCTTTCTTTAGGGCAGTGATGAACTTATAGTTTTCTTATTGGTACTCCAGTCTGAAGGCATGTCCCACCTCTGTGTTTAGAACTAGATGACCCAGTATCTCCTCAGCATCATCTCTGGAAGTGACGTGTAATTACGACATTCCCAGAGTGGGTGAAGTTGCCTGGCTTCACTTCCAGGAGGAATCAGCCCTCTTGTCTGTGTTGCTGCATCCTGGTATTCCTGCCAGGGACGATGTGAGCAGGCCTGGATTCCTTCTCACGGCAGTGCTTTTAGCAGGGCTCTTCGGTCTTCTCGTGGAAACGGGTCACATGAAAGTGAAGGCCTGGGTGCAGATGTCAGACGTCCAGACTTGAGAAAACTGCCAGCCCTGCCTGGCTTCCTTGCATCTTTGGGTGGTGACTGCCCAACTCCCACCTCTGTAATGTGCATGCGATTCTAAGTGTGGATTCCCCCCCCCCCCCCAAGTGTGCTTCTTCAGAGTGGAATCTAGCCTCTAAAATATTCTTATTACTCTTCTTAATTCTGGAATTTCAGGAAAATAACAAGTTTTAATTTTCGTCCACACTAAAAAACAACAACACAAGTAAGAGGTGCTTTTGCCTTCACTGATTTTTGGTTCAGATTGTTCAGACTCAGTTTGTAGTGGGTCACAAAAGCTGATCTAGGAGATGTCACTTCATAGATTTCTTGAAATGTCTACTTTTCTGCATTTCTGCTGCACCAGTCTCATTATATGTCTACAAATAAGTTTATACTTCGTAATAATTATTTTGAACCAGTTTGGAAGGCTGATTTTCCTTTCTGGTAGAAAATGAATTATGGGATGGGAGCATCCCCTGAGCTCTAAAGTAACAACATGTCTAAATGTAGCTTAGAATGTAACACAGAGCGAACTTGCTTTGTGGTAAAGAGCTAAAATAGGATATACTAATAGGTTACACCAATTTTTATTTAAAGTAGAAGTAATTTTACTAATTTCTGAGTGGGTATGAACAACCTCAAGTTGTTTTGAAAAGAAAGCTTTTTTTTCTTGGTGGGGAGTTTTCACTCTTCTTTCATGTAAATGTAGAGAACTGGATTTTTATTTTACTTCACCAAAAGTAGCATCTGAATAACAATAAAAAGCCTCTTTTTTTAGTTCAAAATGAAAAAAAAAATAACAAGGAGCAAGCGAGAGAAAATCCTCCCCCCCCCCCCCCATATTTCAGCCTCTTTTATTTTCTACTGAGAGCAAATTCATTATCTGATCTTGGGTTTCATTTATTTCAGTGCCTGTGCTGTGCACTTGGTGGAGCCGGCTTCTCCCGAGATTGTGTTCTGACAGGGTGATAGGGGCCAGAGCCCTGCCGTCAATATGCACTTGCTTTGAGAGGTGTGATGAGAAAACACGTTTCCCCTCCCTTTCATTTTACACTTAAAGCCAGTGGCATAAGAGGAATTTGCTGTTCTCCGTAGATCTGTCTCTATCTTGGCTTCTCCTTTTTGTGGCCAGGCCCTCCGTCAATGGGAAAACGGAGAATGCAAGTGTTTAGCCTGTGGTGGCCAGTTCACTGGATTATCCACACAAAATGTTTCCTATTGAAGAAGGAACAAGGCAGGGAGGTTGTTGCACAGTCTGGCTATTCTTTAGAAATGCCTCTTTCAGGGGCTTCAGGGATGGCTGTGGGGAAAGGAGGGCCAGGAGGAGATTGGGGTATGGTGGCAGCAAGGCGTGTTCGGAAATTTATTTTCATCAGCCCAAGTGTACAACCTGCTTTCGCGCCCAAAAACGAAAGCATGAGCTTGATCAAAACCTCCTTCTTTCCCGACTTTCCAACCCCAGGAGCACTTAATTACTGATTGTTCCCTGAATGTGGATAATCAGGATGCCTTGCGAAAAATGAGTGTGAGAGGATGAGAGGAAGCCGGCTCTCACCCCTGCCTTTCAGAGAGGAGTAGCAGCCCTCAGCAAAGTGAAGCCCAGATCTGTGAAACTGGTTTCATTCATATGCAAGACTCCCCAGTAAAGCTCGAGCAGGGATATGTGGAGTGTCTGATTTCACATTTTTCAGACTTTTGCAGTTAGTCACCTTTCTTACTGGTGGGCAACTCTGCCATGTGCGTGCTCAGATTTCCAGTCTAGACACATTTGCTTTCTTCTCAATGCAACACCATGATGGTGAGAGGTAAGTTTTCAGTGGTGAATTAATGATCAGGTCAAATTGAAAATACGGTCTCAGAGGCTACTTTAAGCTCAGATGCCTGTTGTTTAGAATTTCTTTCTCTTCATGAAAGCCAAAGGCAGACCTTTACTTTTCTATATTCATAGTGTCATAAAACTTTTCAAAGGTCCATTTTCTTTGCCCAAATAATCGTGTATACTACCTGCATTATGTCACCATGACTTTAAGGTAAAAGAAATATATAGTCCTGATATTTTTTCCCCCCGAAGACACCTTGAGTTCACTTAAAATCTTATGTCCTCTCACAGACAGCTCTGCCTGTGGCGACACTTGTTTTATGCGTACCTCTTGTACCCCGTTTGCTTTTCCCCCAGGCCTTCTGCCTTATCGAGTAGCCCAACGTATTCGGACCTGCCCTTCATTAGGATCTCCCCGCACCGGAACCCTGCTGCTGCCTCTGAGTCCCCCTTCAGCCCTCCACATCCCTACATCAACCCGTACATGGACTACATCCGCTCTCTGCACAGCAGCCCATCCCTCTCCATGATCTCCGCAGCCCGGGGACTGAGTCCCACAGATGGTAAGTCTCAGACCGACCCATTTTGTCTCTACGCATCATGCCGCCTTCTCCTCCCACCTCCCCTGGGACATGGTGTTGAGTAGCTTTGTTTATTGAGCGTTTCCCACATGCCAGACTCTAGGCTAAGTGTTTTAAGTTCATGCTTTCTTGTCAACGTAGAGACACCTCCATCAGGGTGGGGTTATTATCTCCATTTTCAGGTAAAGATAGCAATGTGCAGAGGGGCCAAATAATTTGCAGCCTGGTCAATTGGCCTAGTAGGTGACAGAGGTGCAAAATCCTTGCTCTTATCCACCTGTTTTGTGTCTTGACAGAAGTTTAGACTGGCCCTGTAAGCATTCATACAGTGAGCATGTGTAATAACTGGAGCCTTTTGCTCACTATCCAGTGTTTACTTTTCTGTTCTGCAGTACATTTATACAGATGTGTCTACTACAGCGGCTCTCCTCAAACTCCAGTGTGCATATGGATCACCTGGGGATGGTGATAAAATGTGATTCTTTGTTGGGTGGGTCCAGGAGTGGCCGGAGATTCTGCAAGTCTGAAAAACTCTCAGGTGATGTCAGTGCTGCTGGCCCGTGGACCATGCTCTGAGCAGCAAGGTCTTAGAGAACTTGATGGTTCAGAACTGATGCTGCCCTCTATCCTTGATGGTGCCAAACAGAAACTGGAAGAGGGATGTGGTGGGAACAGAAAAGAACTTTGACCTTAATTCAGTAATACCTGATGCTCATGTTAAGCTCTCAAGGATCAAATTCTGGTTGGTTCTTTTAGCCTCCAAATTAATTATGTTGACATGACTCTTCTTAATTGGACTTGTGTATTCTGCACCTGTCAAGTTCTAAACCATTTCTTTGATTCAAGAAGAACATTTTCCATCGCATACACACGTATACAAACTCACTTGCCCACAATTGCCAGAACCTGAATTAAGGTCCAGAATTGCATACGCCTTATTGATTGTAGGTGGTAGGTTGTGAGTTCTCTGCAGCAGGTCACAAATCCCTGCTGCTTGATGGGGAGCTCAGAAAACACCATGCGCTCCAATACACTGAGCAGCATTTGAAGGGACCCGGCAGGACCCACATCTCTACGCAGACCACTCTCCGAGGCTGGCTGTGTGTGGTGGGAATAGTGTTTGGGAAAGCCGCATGAGGTTGCTCAGTAAAATCTACTCAGTTATGTTTCCAGGAGTAGCAGTGCTCCAGGAACAGCTGCCGGCTCCTTGTAAGGCACCTAAAGAGAATGAGTTTTGCCATTTGGACAAGATTCACTTTTTTTTTTTTTTCCAGTTTTATTGAAATACTAGAGGCCAGGTGCACGAAATTCATGCACAGGGGGTAGGGGATGGGGGGTGGGGGATGATGTATCCCTCAGCCCAGCCTGTACCCTCTCCAATCTGGGACTGCTGGCTCCCAACCGCTTGTCTGCGTGCCTGATTGCCCCTAACTGCTTCTGCCTGCCAGCCTGATTACCCCCTAACTACTCCCCTGCCAGCCTGATCGATGCCTAACTGCTCCCCTGCTGGCCCAATTGCCCCTAACTGTCCTTCCCTGCAATCCTGGTCATCCTCAACTGCCATCCCCTGCAGGCATGGTCCCCCCCAACTGCCCTCCCCTGCAGGCCTGGTCACCCCCAACTGCCCTCCCCTGCTGGCCTGGTCACCCCCAACTGCCCTCCCCTGCAGGCCTGGTCACCCCCAACTGCCCTCCCCTGCAGGCCTGGTTGCCCCCAATTCCCTTCCTCTGCCAGCCTGATCGCCCCCAATTGCCCTCCCTTGCAGGCCTGGTCCCTCCCAACTGCCCTCCTCTGCTGTCCCGGTCACCTCTAACTTCCCTCCCCTGCAGGTTTGGTTCCCCCCCCCCCACCAACTACCTTCCCCTGTTGGCCCGGTCTCCCCTAACTTCCCTCCCCTGCTGGCCTGTTCGCCCTCAACTGTCCTCTCCTGCTGGCCATCTTGTGGCGGCCATCTTGTGTCCACATGTGGGCGGCCATCTTATGTGTTGGAGTGATGGTCAATTTGCATATTACCTCTTTATTATATAGGATAATTGACAAAAGCACTGTATAAGTTTAAGGTGTATAGCATAATGACTTACGTATACTGTGAAATGATTACCTCAGTAAGTTTAGTTAATATACATTTTCTCATATAGATAGAAAAAGGGAAAAGAAAAAAAATGTTATCTCCTCTGTGATGAGACAGTTTAGGATTTAATGTCTTAGCAACTTTCAAATGCACCATACAGCAGTGTTAATTATGTGCATCATATTACACATCTCCAGTTCTTATTTCTCTTATAATTGGAAGTTTGTAAGATTTACATTTTTAAAAATATATATTTTATTGATTTTTTACGGAGAGGAGGAGAGAGGGATAGAGAGTTGGAAACATCGATGAGAGAGAGACATTGATCAGCTGCCTCCTGCATGCCCCCTACTGGGGATGTGCCCGCAACCCAGGTACATGCCCTTCACCGGAATCAAACCTGGGACCCTTCAGTCCACAGGTTGACGCTCTATCCACTGAGCCAAACTGGCTAGGGCAGATTTACATTTTAAAAATAAAACCATCAGAGAGTCAAATGCAATCTTCTGGTTGGGATTTGCTTTTAAAATGGGAAAAATGGAAAGTTACCTCCATGGAGTACTTGGGAATTTTTGGAAATGACTACCAAGGAGACCAGAGGCTGAGAAGGGGAAGGGAGGTCAGCTCACAGCGGACTTGAAGTTGTGTCTGGCTTGTGGAAATTTAGTTGAGAGATGAGAAATTGGACCTCTAGTTAAAGGATCTTATCCTCTGCTACCCATAGTATTTCATGGTGAGTATGAATAAGACATTTTTGATTGGTTGTTCTACCTAACTCTTCTTGCCTCAAGTGTCCAATAATATCCAATAAAATAAAGTCAAGTCACTAATATTCCCTGTGGTCTAAGAATGTTTAATATATATCATGTCTTTATCATGTATAAAAAGTCTGTGGGCACACCATCAGTAGATGAGTGGATAAAAATGCTGTGGTACATTTATACCATGGAATACTATGCAGCAGTGAAAAAGAAAAATCTCTTAGCCTTTGGGACAGCATGTGGGGACCTGGAGAGTATCACGCTAAGTGAAATAAGTCAGTCAGAGAAAGTCAATTATCACATGATCTCACTCATGTGGAATCTAATTAATAAAATAAATTGATGAATGGAGTGAGTCCAGAGACATGGAAGCATGAAACAGAGTATGAAATCTCGGAGGGAAGGCGGGGGAGGGAGGCTGGATAGGAGGTGATCAACCAAAGACCTTGTATGCATATATGCATAACCCATGGACACAGACAGTGGGGTGGTGAGGGTCTGGGGTGGGGGGGGAGGGCAGGGGAGGTGGGAGTGGACTGGAGGGGGTCGATGGGGCAAAAAGGGGATATATATAATACTTTCAGCAATAAAGATTTTAAAAAAAAGTCTGTGGGCACAAATGTGAAACAAAGCTATTTATAGAATGCCAGTTTTTCTACATAATAATTGCAAAACTAAATTTTAGTGATGGAATGCTATGTGCTAATAGGCACTTACATGCATCACTGCATTCATGCTCCCAACAACCTCATGGAGCAGCAAGAGGCAGAGCTGCCATTTGTATCCAGATCTTCACGAATCTGGAGACCACCCTCAGAACCTCTGCAATATCCGTCAGTTTTGCCATAAATTGGCAGGTGGACACTGATTATTATCCCACTTTACAGAGCTGACTCTTGCTAGTAAATTGCTCCAGATTGGTAGGTATATTTTCTTTCTGATTTTGTAATGAAAAAAGAGCTTTTAAATTATAGAACACAAAATTGCAGCTTATCATTCAGCCGTGTGTTATTAAAGCTGTGCGGCCTTTCCCCTTGTAAGTGCTGGATCCTCCAGGTAGTGGGAGCTGACTCAGACACGCCTGTCAGAAAGCTTAGAGAAGTATGTTAAGTATGTCTGGAAAGAAATCATAGATGTCTAAGTTGTCAACTACTGTAAGGAATGTGAACACTCTGGGATTTTATATAAGAAACAGTTTTATTTTGTAAGGCAGAGGTGGGAATGAATTATGTACATACATACATTTTAATCATTTTAAACTGTGGGGGTACGAGAAATAATTTTTCTCCCACCTTCTAAGTTCTTCTGGCTGGCTGGTAATTAATAAGAGACAGATTAACAGATGAAAATACCCCAAATTTATTACGGTTATACATGCAGAGGTGCCATAAAAATATGGAACCTGAAGATGTATTTGGGGTTTATATGCCATTCTGGACAAAGGAGAGGTGTTTCAGAGTGACAGCAGGCAATGTACACAAATTCTTGCTGGGTCACCCGGAAACAATTGGACACAGAGGGATGTCCAAAAAAAAAAAAGGTCATTTTTAGATTTCACTCTGTCTGCCACACTTAGTTAATATTATGATATTAAATGATGCTCCCTTCTTTTTTTATGTTTCAGATACAGTTGGCATTCAATATTATTTTATGTTAATTTCAGATGTACAGCACATTGTTCAGACAGTTGAATAATTTACAAAGTGATCCCCTGATAATTCTGGTACCCAGATGTTCCTTTCTTGTAAACAGGTTTTTTTTTATGTGCCTGAATTCCTGTAGGTGTGTAAGGAAGAGGGTCAGAAGTTCTTTCTGAGTCTTTCATGTCTTAAAATCAATACCCCAACACACATCTTTTTGGGGTGGCAAAACTTTGGTCCCTTCAAACACTAACCTCAAATATTTTATAATGTATTTTATTTTCTCTAGTCTTTTCCTTTAGTTTTCTTTCCAAATAAAAGCTATCTGGTAGACTTAAGTGAAAGCACAATTTGAGTCAAAGGAATTTTATTAGACTGAGCCATAAAAGGAATTGTTGATGTGGGCTCCATAAAGAATGGACTGTTGACCTTCTTTCAACAAGTACCCATCCTTTTCTCCTCTTCCCTTCCAGCGCCCCACGCAGGAGTCAGCCCAGCAGAATACTACCATCAGATGGCTCTGTTAGCTGGCCAGCGCAGCCCCTACGCAGACATCCTTCCCACGGCTGCCACCACTGGCGCTGGGGCCATCCACATGGAATATTTTCATGCCATGGACAGTAAGTGATGGGGCCATTTTCCGTCATGGGGGGCAGATGCCAACTCATGCACTGGAGAGGACGACACAAAAGATTAGCTAATTGTCTAACTCAGTGGTCGGCAAACTGCGGCTCTGTTAACTAATGAGTTTGCCGACCACTGACCTAGACTCTCGATTCCAATAATTACAGGCTGTTGTTGTTCCTTGTGATTAAGCCCCTTTCGGCAAACCCATTAGTCAAGTGGCTCACGAGCCGCAGTTTGCCGACCACTGGACAAACCAGAGAAAGAGGAGGAGCTCTGGTTCTGTTGGTGTTTTAGGAAGCTGCCAGATATTGGGCCATCCCAGGACTCTCTGTTTAATTCGGAACGAACTGGAAGATGCAGGCGATTGTAATTCAGCAGATAAACAAAAAACTGCTCTGCCTCGTCTTGTTAACGAAATAAGGAAACCTGTTTGATTACATGAGTATACATAGCCTAGTCATTTCTTGGTTTTATAGATTTCATGCCTTAAAAGTTAATTTTTAAAAAGACCTGTACTTGGTTTGACATCTTTTTTCATTTGATTTGCCTCGTATGTTTTCTTTACATTAAAACTTTTATTTCACTAAAACCTTTTATCTAGGAAAAATAAAAAGCATTTCCAAATTAGAAGCCTACTTTTGGTACATAGCAGTGGAAGAAAATGGGACCATTTGATGCATTTTATATCAGTTATTTTGAGGTCTTCTGATGATTTCTCTGGGTTACTTACCAAGATGTGTAGAAAAAGAAGGCTGTGGTTGTGACTTTTCAGAACATCCAGGAGTTCTCAGTTATGCAGATTCTTTTAGTCCACATCCATTTGTCAGGTGGCAGGAAGTGACTTGGAAGCATCATCCAGGGGGTCATCAATGAAAGCCACTACCCTTTGAATATGACACTAATATGACTTTGAGGAGAGCATATGCTTGATATTTTGTTTATACTCCCTAGTAGCAGTGATTAACTTGTTTTTATATATATTTTATTGATTTCAGTGAGGAAAGGAGAGGGAAAGAGAGATAGAAACATGGATGATGAGAATCATTGATTGGCTGCCTCCTGTATGCCCCCTACTGGGGATTGAGCCCACAACCTGGGCATGTGCCCTGGGACCCTTCAGTCCTCAGGCCAATGCTCTATCCACTGAGCCAAACCAGCTAGGACAACTTGTGTTTTTCCATCACAGTCTATTTGTATTCTTTTGTGAAAAGGGTATACATTTGTCAACTCTGGCACTAGTTAGTAATTCAGTCCTTAGGTCTGGAGAAGGTCCGGGTAAAATCTATACCTCAGTCTTACCGTGATGAACTAACTTGGCTATGTTACATAGTAACCTACGCTTGCACAACTTTCCCTTGGAGAGTTTATAACCTCACACAAAGTGAAAGAACTGTATTACATGTTCTGCGGGGCCTTTGTTGTTCTGCTCTGTAGAGTGGAGAGCTTCAATTTCAGATTCATCATCACCACTTTTCAATTAGGGACTGTTGAAAAAAAAGTTCGGTGTTATTATGCAAATTCATTATTTTAAATCTGCAAGTAATTAAAATAATACAGAATCCTTGGAAGGTCAGCCCATATATTACCTTCCTTATTTGATGAGAATCTGTTTAGTCAGACAGTGGTGGTTTTTATCTAAATAAAGGATGAAGCTATTCTTTTACTTTGTAAAAACTAATTAAGGGAATTTTAATTTGCCAAGTATATGGTAAATTGATTGTCATTAAGTAGGAATTTAGATGTCCTATCATTCATCATATAAAAAGAAAACTCCTTTTTCTTTGTCAGAATATTTTATTAGAATGGAGAAACAAAACAATTAACAGAAAGCTAAATAGAAGATACCCGTGTTGGAACAATAAGAATGCTCGAGCTTATATTTAAGAAGGAATGGTTTGGCCAGTGAAGACCTGGGCCTGTTCTCTTTCAGCTGTTTTGAAAGTTCTCACCTTGTCTCCTCTTCCCTTCAACAGAGGATCCCAGATCACTGCCTCACAGTGCTGACTTTATCTTGCTTTGCTTGGTTATTAGGGGGTTGGGGAAAGCATAATGAAAAGGTTGGTAAGTGCATAAAGTACTATATTCTTTATCTCTAAAATACTTGAAATAGCATTTGGTTAAACAGAGCGTAAGTAAGAAGTGTACCCAGGATTTAACAGACTTTTCCAATAACAAAGTGAAACCATTAAAATTTTTAAAAATATATATTTCTTTATTGATTTCAGAGAGAAAGGAAGATGGAAAGAGAGATAGAAACATCAATGATGAGAGAGAATCACTGATCAGCCGCCTCCTGCACGCCCCCCACTGGGGATACAGCCCGCAACCCAGGCACATGCCCTTGGCCAGAATAGAATCCGGGACCCCTCAGTCCGCAGGCTGACACTCTGTCCACTGAGCCAGACTGGAGAGGGTCCATTTAAAATTTTTGCAATGAAAACACAGCTGCAGTAGCAAAGCCAAACTGGGATCCAGTAGGTCACTCAGGTCTGTTGTCACAGATCTGGACTCCTCGGTTGGCAAAAATCACAAGACTGTTTTCAGATGAGCAGCTGATTTTTAAAAAATATATTTTTATTGATTTCAGAGAGGAAGGGAGAGGGTGAGAGAGATAGAAGCATCAATGATAAGAATCATTGATTGGCTGCCTCCTGCATTGCCCCCTACTGGGGATTGAGCCTGCAACCTAGGCATGTGCCCTTGACCAGAATCGAACCTGGGACACTTCAGTCCACAGGCCGACACTCTATCCACTGAGCCAAACCCGCTAGGGCAGAACCTGATTTTTAAATGTGCCAATAGTGGGCATAGCTGGGTTCCAGCCAGCTTCAGTATAGAGCATTTTTGTGTTGCATGCTAGAAGGAAGTCTGTTTTATGGCTCTGATTCTACCTTTTGAAATTTGAGTGACCTTAAAAGACAGGAGAGCGAGAGGTATCCCTACAAGGAACATGCTAGAGATGAAGACACTTGAAAAACAACACTGTTGATATTGGCGAAAACCGACTTACATTCTATCTTGGAGGGAGAAACAGATTTGCTGGACCAGCCAGGCCGAGAGCAACCCCAGGGTCCTTGGAGGGATGAAGGCAGGCCCCACGTGTGTCTGTCTGGCTTTGGAAGGTGTGAAGGGAATATAAGGTCACTAGAGTTTTATAGCATCAGATGGTCTCCTCAGCTAGTTAGTGATTTAAATAATTAAAGGTGTTTCAAAGATCAGCTCTTTCCAGAATGTCCTGTTACTTCTAACTGTGCCATTGATCCCTGAGTCCCAGTGAGTCCAAGTGAGAAGGGTTATCGTTGAGGATTGTCTAGAAGTCAACCGTAAGTCCAATTTGTCCTTGGAAATTTTTTAGAAGTGGAATGTATTTCTTCATTGAAAAATTTCTATATGATGAAATTAGCCTCTCGTAGTAAATGTCAAACATCTATGTGAAAGGCAGATGCCATAATAAAACATTAAAAGGTGTGTACATAGTTGGGATTACTATTTTTGTACTAACGTGCCCTGAGTCAGGTAATGAATCTATTCTAAATGAAGAAACTCAATTTTAAACGTGCTTTAAAGAAAAATTTGAGTAGGTACCACATTTGTCATTTGAGTTGGTTTTCCCGTTTTATACATAGGTGGTACTAACTTATTAAGTTCCAGTTTATGATTTATTTTTTATTAACTATAAAACATATCTCTATTTATTTCTATAATATTATCTGTAGGATCTTTATATTCATCTATTCTATGTTATTGCATTAAAGCATGTTGGATTGTGATCTTGTGTCAAGGTCCATCTCTGATGAGGAAAATATTCCCAATGGGTTTCCCAGAGACCAAGTGCATAGACTTCTTTATATAGAGAAGACTTAGCTTTTACTTCTGTTTTCTGGGTACCATAACATTGCCTTGTCCATCTAACCAGGCATATCCATGCCATGACATAGAAACCCTCCATTGGTAGTTCAAAGTAATCATGTTTTATTTGCCACTATCTCCTGGGATTATGTTTTCATTTTTTCACTAAACTTTATTTTGATGACATTGTAATATAAGTGTAACCTTAGAAAAGGCAGAAGTGGGCCTGCGAGCCACATGCATAGCTATGCCCTAAAATTCAGATCTCTAATATCTACCAAGTTGAAGGTAAATGGGCATTTATTTCTTAACTCTCCAGTTAAGAAGGGTTAATACAAGTTGTCATGCCTTTAAGTTGTGACTTGTTAACCTCCAGATTGGTGGGATCTTTTGGAAGGTGAAACATTTTAATAAACGTAGATAATTAATAAATCCAGAAAATTAAAATAGACTTATCAAATCTCATTATAATGCTTGCTGGGGTTGTATAAACAAACTACATCCCCAAATTTTAAATGTTTCTTGGGACTTACGTTGTTGTTAGGCTATGGAGAATTTAGGGCAGGTTTCCTCAATTTTAGCACTCTTGAGGCCAGACATTTCATCATGGGGAGCTGCCCCACACATCACAGGGTGTTCAGCAGCATCTCTGGCCTCTCCCCACTAGATGTAAGTAGCACCCCATGAGTTGTGATAAGCAAAATGTCTCCAGATGTTGTCATTTGACCCCTGGGGACAATATTGCCCCCCAATTGAGAACCATTAATTTGGGTGATATATTTAGCAGTTATTTTAAGAAATGAATCAGATAACTACAGGCATTGTGGGGAAATGAGTGTATAACCAAGCTGAATCTTTTATCTTTGGATACTTTTAACTCATTTTTCCTTTGGCTCATTGCCTTAAAGCGGTGCGTGTTGGGAGGGTGGTGTGTGTTGTGTAGCTGTGGGAACCACTGTCTTTGTTGCTTGTGGTGAATTAATGACAGGAATATCTAAGCAGCCATCAGATTCATAAATCACTAGAAATGAGAGGGATAACACATAAAAGTCTTTCCCTTTTGTTTAGCAATTTATCATTTTGCCTACACATTAATAAACAGAGCTCCCCTGAGGTAAGCCCTTGGAAGATAAATATTTCTCCCTAATTTCCTCAATTGTAGCCAGTAGATCACAAGTGGGAGGAGAGGTACTTGTCATCGGAAGTTGCCACTTCTTATCCTTCATTTCTTCCACACAGGCGAGTAGCAATAAATAACAGGTACGGCAGGTAATCAGGTTCTGTTTTGTTTATTAACAGGCACCAGATTCCCCAGCCCCAGGCTGTCAGCCAGGCCAAACCGAAAACGTACACTGTCTATATCACCACTGTCCGATCATAGCTTTGACCTTCAGACCATGATAAGGACGTCTCCCAACTCCTTGGTCACAATTCTCAATAATTCCCGCAGCAGCTCTTCAGCAAGTGGCTCCTATGGTCACTTATCTGCAAGTGCAATCAGGTATGTATTTTCCCGAAGCTGTTATGTGTTTCTTTAATAAAACATCAGCTCTGGACTGCACCTGGATTTGCATACTGACTACCTTGAGGACGGATACAGCAGCATGACACGAGGCCTGACCCAGGAAGCAGATCAAATGTCACTATACTGAATTCCAGATCCAATTATTGGGCCCAAAATATTTTTCCTGTAGACTTTTAGTCAGGAGCCCATATATAGAAATAGTAGTTATTCAGTTATGATGAAATTAATTTCATAAAGACAGTGAATAGGGTAAATCTTTTTATCCCAGCCCCTGTTATTGATTATAGTTCTGTAGTGGAAAAACTGACTTCATACCTGGTTGTGGGACACATGCAAGAATGAGAGCAAAAGTCAAAGGTCAGGCATGGTGTAATTTACATGTTACTACTGGGGAAAGGCATGCACGAAGACGTGCACTTTCCCCAGTAGTAGCATGTAGAAAGAAAGAAGGAAGGAAGGAAGGGAGGGAGGGAGGGAGGGAGGGAGAGAGAAAGGGAGGGAAAGAAAGAAGAAAGAGAAAGAGAGAGAGAGAGAGAGAGAGAGAGAAAGAAAAGGTGGCATCATGGTCTTTAGTCTGAAGGAAAATAAGTGGATAAATGGGAAGGCATATCTACCACAGGAAATCGAGGAAAAAAAAGTTTTAGCTGTAGTAATATACCATATTTACTAGAAATGATGAATACTATTGTCTGTTCCAGAATGTTCTCAATTACTGTTTTATTTATTTTCTTGTTCCATTAGCAGCAATGCTCCTTGACAAGCAAGTTAGTGTTTAAATATTGTAAATCCCCATTTTGATACCATATCATTTTCCACAGTTTCTTTGGTGTTGAGTTTGTTTCTTTGGTGGCAGTTCCATTTCCACAGTGAAAATGATATGGTCAGTTTATTTATGGTCAATAAAGTATGGAAACTTGGAGCAAAGCAAATAACTCTGCTTACTTGATAGAAGTCAGGAGATAGAAAAGGGGCCTAGGTGTTTTCAAGATTAACCACTTTAGTCACAAATGTAGCTTTGGAATCGGGGATATCTATAGGCAGATTCATATTTGCCACCAACCACCTGTGCAAACCTGGCTCGCTGGTCAGCTCTCTGAAGTTGTCTTCACACTTGTAAACTAAAGACAAGACACCCACTGTATGGGAAAGGGGCACATTTAGTTAAAGCTGGTGTGGACCTGCAATTCCAGGATGAAGACCCCTACCTGTGGGCAAAGCCTCAGGAGAACTGACCCTGGATGGTCTGTCCAGGAACTGAGCTATCACGGCCTGGCTGTGCTGCCCTGTGCTCATCCCAGTCTGGCTCTGAGGCAGTATGCTCATCTCAGAACTGTGACCTAGCTGTTCTGTACTCCTAGTAGATACTCCGGTGTCATAGATTGCCGTTGACCATGTAATTATTATGTGGCTGGACTAGACGTCATAGTATCACAGTAGTAGAAATGTGGCACATGATGATATTCAGACAATCAGTCTGGGAGCATTCCTTTCTCTTGTTACTTGTTCAGTTTTCTTCACCCTTGCTCTCTGCCTAGCTGTCTTGACTTTTTATAGCATCCAAGGACTTAGATTAAAATATGGTGTGCAAATGGTCATGGTGTTGTGTTTATTCTTACTCTAGCCTCTCACTGGCTTCTTGGTCTCCTTACCTTTGCCCAGGGAACCTAGTATCAGTACTTGGAAGACCTGAAATTATCAAGTACAGTGACTTGAAATTATCATTATCCCCTGCCTCCAAGGACCTACAATAGACCTTGTTATTGTCATGAGAACTGGAAGAAGACTCGCTGGGGACCTTGTTGCAGTCGGGAGAGCCGGGCCATCACACACTCCTATTCTTCTCTGTCTTTGGCTCTTTCCACTCTATATTTTCTCTTGCAACGTGACCTCTCATTCATTAGTACAAATCTATGTGTTATGTTAACATTAGCTTTTAATGCATATGAGGTAATACACATAACCCAGGGTGAGGTGAGCTTGCCATATAATACAATCATGAGAGTCAATGTCATCAGCACTGCTTGCCAGTCCTTCAGCTGGAGAAATGTTAGTGCTTTTCTTGCTCTGTTCTAAGTTTCATTTTGTGAAATCTAGAAACTGACTGAGGAATAATTGGTGAGTAGTAGGACCAGGGGATGACAGGGAAAGGGAGGAAGCATGAAGAAATCTGAAAAAAGGAGCTAACTTTCTCAAGAGTGAAAGTTACAAGAGCAGATGTGTGCTCAGGATGCACTTAAGCTCTGCCTCATACCAAGGAACACGGCAGGCGCTAGTTACCAGGATTTTGGAAAGCATAGTGTTATTCTTGTTCTGCACATCAGCACAATGGATCTTTGCAAGAGGAAACTGACAAAGATCATGTCTGGTGGGCATCAGTGTCAGCACGCCAATCCCTTGCATTTTAATTCACCCCAAACGCTTGCCTTTCACACATACATGTTTGCTAATACCTAGTCTGCTTCTGGTATTAGAGCGCATAGAGTACCGATGTCGTTTAAATAAATGTCTAAAGATGTTAATCAATGTTTAAAGACACACATTGAGTTTACTAAAAAATGCCATAGCCATTTCCTTCACATTTGTGTCCCAGTTCAAATATTACTCTCCAAGAGGCTGATAATACCATTTACCACTATTGGAAATCCCATGTGTATTTGCTCATTGTGTAACTTACTATATGCTTCCTCCTCTAAACACAAGGCCGAAGGCCAAAGGCTGTGTATGTCTTGTTCATGGCCACAGGCCCCGCCCCACAAAATCTGCGCTGTCACCTTGACATGAGTCAACACATATTTCTTTTTTTGAGAATTTTATTTTACTTTATTTTCTTCATCACCATTTATCCCCTCTATTCCCTCTTCCACCTCCACCCAACCTCCTCTACCTCCACAGTCATCAAACTGTCCCGGTCACTGAGTTTTTTCTTTTTTGCTCAACCCCTCCCCTTCAACCCTCACACTCAGATGTCTGCCTGCTCTCTATGAGTATGTCTCTACTTAGCTTACTAGTTCAGTTTGTTCGTTAAATTCCACATATGAATAAAATCATATGGTACTTGTCTTTCTCTGGCTGGCTTATTTCACCTAGCGCAAGGTTCTCTAGACCAATCCATGCTGTCGCAAAAGGTAAAATTGTCTCCCTTTTTATGGTAGAGTAGAAATCCTTTGTATAATTGTACCACAACTTTTTATCCATTCATCTGCTGATGGGCACTGGGGCTGTTTCCAGATCTTAGCTATTGTAAATGACACTGCAATGAACATAGGGGTACATAGATTCTTTTGAATTAGTATTACAGGTTTCTTCAGATAAATTCCCAGAAGAGGAATCACTAGGTCATAAGGCAGTTCCATTTTTTATACTTTGAGATAACTCCATACTGCTTTCCACAGTGGCTGTACCATTCTGCATTCCCACCAACAATGCATGAAGGTTCCCTTTTCTCCACATCCTCACCAACGCTTGTTTGTTGATTTTTTTTAATGATAGCCATTCTGACAGGTGTGAGGTTTCACCTCACTTTGTTTTTAATTTGCATTTCTCTGGCGATTAGTGATATTGAGAGTATTTTCATATGTCTGTCGGCCATTTGTATGACTTTGGAGAAGTGTCTATTCAGGTCTTTTGTCCATTTAAAAAAATTGGATTGTTTGTTTCTTTGGTGTTGAGTTTTATAAGTTCTTTACAAATTTTGGATATTAACCTCTCATCAGAAGTATCATTGGTGAATAAATTCTCCCATCCAGTGGTTTGTCTTTTCATTTTGTTGATGGTTTTCTTTGCTGTGCAAAAACTCTTCTCTGTGTGTTTTTTTTTTCTTCTCTTTAGTTTCCCTTGCCTGAGGAGATATAGCAGAAAAAATACTGCTACGAGAAATATTTAAAATATGACCGCCTATGTTTTCTTCTAGGATTTTATGGTTTCTGGTCTAATATGTAAGTCTTTAAGCCATTTTGAGTTTATTCATGTATGAGGTGTAAGATAGTGGTCTGGTTTCATTTTTTTTGACATATATGTCCAATTTTCCCAACCCCATTTATCTAATAGACTATCATTAGTCCATTGTATGTTTTTGCTTTCTTTGTCAAATATTAATTGACTATAAAGGCATGGATATATTTCTGGGCTCTCTATTCTGTTCCATTGATCCATGTCTGTTTTTATGCCAGTATCATGCTGTTTTGGTTATTGTGGCCTTGTAGTATCAACAAATATTTTGTAAGTGAATAAATCAAGGAGCTCTTTAGTTCGTAATTAAAATTGTAGTCACCTTTATTAAAGGGGTCGTCCTTGTTTTGTGATAGATAAATAATTGTGGTTTTCGGAGAGTTATAGTCTATCTAAATGGTGTATTAATATGTCCGTATGTTGATAGTTGTATAGATATAGAGCCAGAGACAGAGGGATGGATGCAAAATAAAGGGATAAAAAGATCAATGTCTATTGCTCAAGTTTTAATTTCTCCATCACCCTGAAGACACCCATCTAAGATGAGATGATGTCACATTTATCAGGTACAACATAAAATCCCCATTCTGTATGGATAAGGCTAGTGTTATAAATATCCAATTAATGACATTATATTAGAAATAGTTTTTTCTCTGCTAGTACCTGTCCCTAGAAATTGAACTGCCATTGGAAGAGGTGTTTCAAATGGCCCTCATCTTCCTGCAGGGCAAACATAAATAGAATAAAGAAATTAGTAACACACTCATTTCTCACTTTCACTTTAATGGCTAAAATGAAGACGGTTTCATAGCCTTAGTAGTTTTAGGTCTGGCACGGCCAGGACAGAGACCTCAGTGCCGGTGGGAGCTATGTGCCCAGAGCTACGTCAGAAGTCGGTGTGGGTTTCTGTTTTCAGCACTGACTGACCAGCTCTGCCTGGTGAGCAGAGGGCAGGTTGTGTTTTCTGCTTCATGTAGCAGCAGCCCTTTCTAACAACAGGAGTAAGGACATACCTGGCAGGTCCATTGCCGCCTCCTGAGGCAGAATAAGAACGAGCTTGACCTCCACAGCAAGGTGGTTCTGCACCCTTGCTGGAGTTAACACCTTGTTGTATGTTGAAGAGACAATGCCAAAGTGAGTTGGGGGCACGGGGGGGGGGGGGTATTGAGTAATAGAGGGATACAGCACCAAATTACCAGTGTCCTCAAAGCTCTCTGAGTGCATCTTCTAAGGATCATGAGACAACCTTCTCTCCCCCTAGTATCAGTGAAGGTGATTTATCTTAACTAAAAAAGGTAGTTTTCATTTGTTCCCAGATGTGGTCATTAGTTTCATATATTACTTCATTTAATCAGTTATTTATTCCCCAAATACTTAACTGCATATTCATCTATGTGCTTGTCACTGGACTGGTCATGGAGGCTACAAAAATAAATGAGAAACATGACCGATGCCTTCACAGAACCCACAGAAGGGAAGAGCTTCCGGTCAGACATTAATGAGTGAGGGGAGCAGATGAGGCCCTGAATGGGAAGTGTGATTGATGAGGGGCTATCAGCAACCCAGGGCTTCAGATGGCAGTAAACACAGGGAAGGGTTTACTTACACCAAAACACGAGGTTGGAAGTGGGCAAGGGCCAGGCTACACACTGTGTCCTGGACTACGGATCCCAGAACAGGAGGCTGCATTGTTTTAGGGGTGAGAGAGCTGATGCTCAGGGAGGTTAGTGGGCTGAAGCAAAGGCCCTCAACTACTTATGGGGCAGAATCTAGTGAATCTAACTTTGAACTTCCTCTTTATTTTTTTTATTATTGACACTGTTGTAGATGTCCCCCATCCTCCCCTCCACCCCTGCCCTTTGCTCATCTCTACCCAGCCCTCCACCTTTCCCCCCGATCTGGCCATCACCACACAATTGTCTGTGCCCATGGGCTATGCATATATGTTCTCTGGCTAATCTCTTCACCTTCTTTCTTTCTGTTCCCCAGGCCATACTTCCTTCTCTCTTGACTGAAAGAATTGGCAGGAAACACCATTTACAATAGAGAAATAGTATCTGATGATGTTTTTAAAAATTATGTTATGCTTGTACTAATATGGTTTTCCTAACCAGTGCTTCAAGGCAAATCTAATTGGAGAGAGTGTCACTGCTCTTTATAGTCCTGGAGGGTTTGTCTGCTGGGCTGTTTAGTGGCAAGTAGCTTTTAAAGCCTTTAGAACACTTTGCTCATATAAAACCTAATGAATTTTTGTCTAAAGCATTATTCAAAAAGTGTGTGTTTCTCAATGAAATGTTGGGGTCGTCCTTGTTTTGTGAGTACGCAGGCCTTTGTGTGCTCATTACGTCTGTCGAGACTGCTGGGTTTTCTAGTAAATGTCGTGCCTGGTAACTTTCGTGGATGGAAGTGGAAGCCTTATTTATTTATTTTTCTTTTTAGATACCAGCACATGCACGTTAAGTGTGTCCCTAACCTACCCATACACAAATAATAATAGCTGTTGGCCCATTCCCTGCAAAACTGGAAAGAACTGTTCTTACTTTGAATGGCAGTGGTTGTGTAATAAATTCCACAGCTGTAACCAGAAAGTGGATGGCCTCATTAGTACAAAGCCACAGAGTTGGTTTAGATTAGAACTCCTCCTCCTCGCCCCCTCCCCCCTCCTTCCTCTCTCTCCTCTTGAAGTCGGTTTCTCAGATTATGGGGCCCTCATGTCCTCCCAGTGTTGCCTGTTGCCTGATTTCACCTCTGAAGCTGGTTTCATGAGCAACCATTGGAAGAGAGATGAGATACTGAAAAGTAAATGTTGGCATTGGATTCTTCAGCTACAGAAAATGGGCTTTTTCTGCAGCATGAAGCTTCTTATCCCATGCACTGACGTACAGTGATACATCATAAAAGGGTCACATGAGTTTCTTTTAAGGGTGTTTTAAAAATTCACATCTGAATGAAATTAACAACCAGGGCAATTGAAAAAATATTTTTATAGGTAGAGTTGATTTTACATTTAAAACAAGGCATTTTTTAAGACTCCAGAGGGGCCACATATTCTTTACGCTTCCCATTGGGTAGGAGATGGCGCCTCTGTGATGGGAGCCTTCCCAGTACTGCCTACTTCTGGCTCTGCTGTGGCTTAGCTCTTGGGCCTGGCCAGCTTGGTCGGGCCCACCATGTCACAATGGATTCCAGAGATGAACCAGCAAACGGATGATTCTCTCTGATGAAGCAAATATAAAAAAAATGTGGGAGTATTACTCAGTTACCACAGCCTCCCTCATCCTTTCTCCACATGTATTGCACATTAATGCAAAGGAACCCTAGCACTTCGATTCTGTGGAAGTGAGATTTCCATGGCAACTCTAAGGGAAAACTATTATCTTAAAGAAGTGTTAAAAATGCCACGTGGATTGAAGTCATTAAACAGTAAAATAGAGCCTTTCACCTTTAAGTGTGCAGTGGCTGGGTGATCCAGCCTCTTATCATCTTATAGTTCCTCAGTTTGTTTGTTTTTAATTTGTATTTGAAAACAGATCTCTTCAATATTATAATCAACTCTCTTTACCCTTCCCACATAAGGGGCTGCAGCAGGCCAAATTATGCTGCTGCATTTATTGTGCATTAAGTTACCCAGCATAGTCCCTACCTTCCTACCCCTCTCCACATATAGAATTCCTAAAGTGATTTTTAAACACGTTATGGGCTTGTCCCATATGCTATTTTAACTGGGTTTTATCTCGTTGAATGTACATAGTAGGGCTGAATAAATGTTTAATTATTTTCTAATATATGAACTGTTAAATGTCCCCATGTAGATATCATTCTAGGAATTAAATAGGGATTTTATTTACAGATTGATCACAAGGGTTTCTGTACTAATGTTGAACTCATATCACTTCCTTGGTTGGGAAAAAAAGTTTCTTGTCAAAGTCAAACATGATTATAGACTTCAAAGTTTTATGTATTGATATCAATTAATATGTAACTTTCCAGATACAAATAATTATTTTATTCTTTGGAAATTTAAATGAGATGTATGGAAAGTACTCAATTAAAACTTGCTGAATTAATGAATGATGCAGTATGTGGATTTTATGACATTTATTGTAGTTGCATAGCATCCTTACTTTCTACTTATACTCCAGATTTTAACCGAATTGGGGATAATTGTTGAGATTCCAAGACCAAAATCATCTAGGCAAGTGAGGTGTTACTATGCTATTAACTGTGATATTAAGAAACAAGACCCAGTTTGCCACATTTGACCACACTTTATAAAAGGGTATTGATAAAACTTTACCTCTGGTTTGTTTTTTTTTGTTTTGTTTTTTATAAATTTTATTGATTTTTTACCAAGAAGGGAGAGGGATAGAGAGTTAGAAACATCGATGAGAGAGAAACATCGATCAGCTGCCTCCTGCACAACACCCACTGGGGATGTGCCCGCAACCAAGGTACATGCCCTTGATCGGAATCGAACCTGGGACCTTTCAGTCCGCAGGCCAATGCTCTATCCACTGAGCCAAACCGGCCAGGGCTACCTCTGATTTTTGATAGGAAATAAAAAAATATATCAAAACTCTCTTAAAGATTCAGAGTTTGGGAATTTGAATTTTAAATCTTTGGAAGTAGAAGAACTGGCTCCCACTCACTTTTAACTAAACTCTGAGCTAAATTTGAAGGGGGAAGTGACTGTGAGTAGTTATCTTGATTTAGATGTGCTCAGAAAGAACTCTGTACTGTGACGCCATGGACAGTGGAATACCTCTTTAAAGTATTTTATCAAACAAAAATCAGTAACCATACATCTGTTCTGAGGGATACAAATTATATTTGGTGATGAGGCTACCACACACATAGTCAGGGATCTGAAATCCACTTTTTTTTTTCTTCTCTAAAAAAATAAAGGGCAAATTCACATTTGGGTTAATTTGGGTTAATTTATACTGGCTTTATAAATGTTGTCTCTGAAGACTGTTTTTCAAAATGTTTTACAAGGAACACTAGTCTCTAGAAGCTCCTCCAGTTACGGCTGCTCAACATATCTGGGTGGGACATTGGGGGCACGTGTGCACATTAACGCTCCACACTCAGGACTATTGAACCCTAGTTCCTCAGACCTTTCGGAACTTGCCACTTCTTTTTCTTTTTCTAACACTTGCTTTTGGATTGTTATCGTCGGAGGCCTGGGACCATCTTAGTGCATTGTTAGGAATGTCTGGGCCACCCAACACTTTTTTTCTAGAGATTTTACCGACTAGACATAGATTAACAGTCTTAAGTCACATTCTTACAAATGTTTGTGTTTTTTAAGTTATCCCATCTTTCATGTAGTCATGTAGAAAAGAAGTGAAAGCTATAAAAATAGTTTTCTGAATTATACTTTATAGAATGTTGAGTGAAGAGAATTTAGAAGCCAGAATATAAACTCAATCTGTATTTAAGTGATCCATAAGGAAGAATAGGGTCAGCAGAAGTGCAAAAGCTTGGGGCCATAAAGCTCTGATAGACCAACCTGTAGACTAGACTTGGTCCTTCTTTAAAGGAGACAGAGATTTTGACAACTTTTCAACAGTATCAATACTTTATAAAACTAGGAAGTTATGGAATAAATGCATGAATCCTTTAGGAAGATTTTTTTAGGGCTTCTAAAGTTACTATTTACTTTTTAAAAATTCTGACCTCTGTAATCAACAAAATCTATTATCAGCTGCTGAAGTTCTGTAGAAAGAAGTGAATCTAGACACAAGTTTTGTTTATGTAATACTGTTTTACAGACATGTTGTCAAATTGTAGTTCTCAGAGTAAAACCATGTTTTTCTTTGAAACACAATTCTGAGTGTGGTAGACAAAATAATGGCTTCCAAAGATGTGCATATCTTTTTAAAAAATATATATATGTTTTTATTGACTTCAGAGAGGAAGGAAAAAGGAGAGAGAGAGAAACAGCAGTGATGAGAGAGAATCATTGATTGGCTGCTTCTTGGACGCCCCACACTGGGGATCGAGGCCACAATCCAGGCATGTGTCCTGAATGGGAATTGAACCATGACCTCCTGGTTCATAGGTCGACGCTCAATTACTGAGCCACGTCGGCTGGGCAAGATGTGCTTGTCTTAATCACTGGAACCCATAAATGTTACCTTTGGTGGCAAAAGGAATTTTGAGTCTGCGATTAAGTTAAGGATTTTGAGATAAGGAGGTTATCCTGGAGTGTTCAAGTTGTCCTAATGAAACCATAAGGCTCCTTATAATAGGGAGACAGAAGGTGAAGGTCAGAGTGAGAGGAGAAGGCCAAAGTGATGTGGGGCTACGAGCCCAGCTTGCCAACAGCCTGTGGAAGCTGGAAGAGGCAAGGTGCCTAGAGACTCCAGAGGAATGCAGCCTTGCCAACCTGTGTGAGACTCTGGCCCCAAAGCTGTGAGATAGATAATAAGCGTGTGTAGTTTTAAGACACTAAGTTTGCGGAAATTTGTTTTAGCAGCAACTGGATATTAATACGTTGTGGAAGCAGTTTAGTCACTCCTCTCAAAGTTGAGTGCCTGCTTGTGCCAGGCAGTGTTCCAGGCACCAGGGGTCAGCAGGGAGCAAGACAGATCAGCTGCCGGGCCTCCCCTCGCCCTTCCCCCCGCCTCACCTAGACCTTACATTACTAAGAGAGTGCCTTGTGCTGCTGTGAGAATAAAAGTGTCAAACAATAGAAAATGATTGGGCCACGTGCTGTAGAGGGGCTCATTTCAATGTGTGCGTGGGAAGGGGCCACTGGTCTCAGGGGGCCTCTCTGAGGAGGTAACATTTAAGCTAAGACCAGAGTGATCAAAAGGAAGCAGCCATGCTGACTTCTGGAAGGACAGACACAGCAAGTACTGCATGCAGAGAGACTCAGGAAGCGGAGCTTCTTAGGATGACAGCTCACCACCACTTAGGGCCACAGAGCAGGAAGACCTCGAGGTTCTTTGCATACACATGGGAGGGGGGACCTTCTTGCCCAGTCACTGCCCATCCTCTGCTGCTTCCTAACAAAACTTGGTCCAGAACCCCACAGTCTGCTCTGAGAGCAAGAGGAGCCTTGGCTCTCAAAACCATGCCCTGATGCTGTGACAGAGTCAACAATTTCTCTTCGATGATCACATTCTCAATCGGCTTTGTAATCTGCAGCACCTTGAGGAGCCCTGGCAGCAGCGGCCCTTCTGGGCTGAGCCCTGGCCTCCATATGTGTCTCATGGAGGAGAAGTTTTCTGTTGCTGCCTTCTTATAAATAAGCAGCGGGAGCTGAAAACCACCCGTTCCTTCTGTACGTTCTCTATCTCTTGAATCTTAACAGTTGACATGGGTTTTAGAGAATGTTTATTCCTGTCGCCTGGCTTTACCAGCAAAATAGCAGCCTAGAAAGGGAACGTTGCCCAAATGTGTTGTAAGCTTTTGCATCCCCTTCCTGTGTCTTCGGGAGTCCGAGAGGGTGCAGCTCAGAACAGGACTGCACCTGGGTGCTGGGGCTGGCTTTCGTCTTCTCTCCTGCATCTTAAAAAGTAAAACTACTCACCCTGTTCAGCTATTCACATTTTAAATTGAAACTGAGTGCAGTTTCTGCCTTGTGAAATGTATTCTTTAATGGTCTTGATTCTTAATTAGGTCCTGACTTTTTGAACCCCCAAAATTCTGCCTTCTAGAATTAGAATGTAAGTGACCATAGGGGCTCCACAAACCCCCCCCCCCCCCCCCAGCCGATCGCATGGGCTCAGGAAACTCTGGCCAGGTGTATGGAGGTTCCTGCAAAGTCTGTGTCAAATTGGAAATGTATATGTGGAAGGGTCTTTTGTTTTTTGTTTTTTTAATGAATAGAGTAAGGTAGTTACACTTACTAATATCCATTCACCAAAAGGAAAGGGTGTGTGTTAAATCATTGTGTTTTTTGATGAATGGCTTGTACACTGAAAAATAAATTGGACAAACTGGCATAGAGCTCAGTGAACATGAAATCAGCTATTAGAAGAAAGCTTGTGAACAAATTCTGAGGCAGATATGCATCTTTTGATTAACGCCCTATCAATCATCCGCACAGCTACCTTCGCTAAGTCTTGCTGTAATCATTCATGGTTGCTTTCAGAAACACTGGCAGAAACTATAGTGCTGCAGAAACGGAATATTATTACTGATTTCTCCCTAACTTACTGTGAACAATGACTGTTTTCACCATGTTTCTGCTTTCCTTTATTACAGAAATACAATACAGAATGAAAGGAGAATTCCTCCCAGCCTGGTGAAATTCTCCTAGGGTATTCTTAATGATACTCGGTCTTAAATGGGCAAGCTATTGTAATGTGAGGTTCTCTGAAGGAATAATAGTAATGTAATCCCATTGAAGTCGCCTTTTATAGATTGTAATCAAATAGGCAAAATGTGGAGTCACATTAATGAACAGAGTATATCTTTGGAATTATTGCTTAAAGTTGTTGAAATGGTTTGAATTTTGTTATTGTAATTATTATATTCTCAGTTAATGTGCTTAACAGCAATAGTAATTAACCCAGATTGTAAATTTTCATGAATTCTACCTCTGACATTACAAGAAATCCTGATTCTTTCTGAGTATTACACAGCAGGATGGGGGAAATATATATAGATACATATTTTTTTCACTGATTATTTTTCAAGAAAGACATTTTCATGAATGCACTTATAATTATTCATGTACTTTTAAGCCATTAACAAATTCCTCAAGGGCACTTCATTCTTTTAAGAGGATTTGATTCCTAAACTATGCTGGCATGGAAGATAATTTGGCACCGCCTACTAGTCTTCAGGAAATAGTGCAGTTTCCGAACCTACTGTAGCCTGGGAAATCCTGTGGCATAATAAAGCAGTGACAGGCATTAGCATGTATAATGGGCTTTAATAGACATTTAATGCTGTTTAACTGGGAGAGGGAGCTGTTCTCTCCCATTGGAATATTCCTCCATCAAAGCCCATTGATCACCGATTGCGCCCAGGAGAGGTTAATCCATCAGTTTCTGTAACCAGACGGCACTGATGGAAATTCTTTAGGTGGCATTCTGGATGAACCAAGCTCTCCATCTTTACAAACAAATGAGTGATATGACAAGCATGGTGTTCAAAACACATTTAACCAATTGATTTTCTTTCCTCTTGTAATAAGATCTGGAGACATATGAAAGTGCACAGTGTGAGCCAAGATTAAAGGAGTTGCTCCATGCACAGGAACATATGGGATTGAGAGCCAATAAAAGTACTATAAAGCTTGTAGTCACCCATTCTCTTTTTTTATATAAAGTTTGTTATTGCAATAAATAGCTGTTATTGAGCCCATGCCTTTTGTTTCGTTTTACTGAATCTTCTTTCGGGTCCGTCTGTGTGTGTGCACACACGCGTGTCCTGTCATCTTTCTCTTGGAAGTTCTCAAGATGTTTGTCAACCATTGTTTTTACCTTGTAATTTAAATAGACGGCCCTGATGTGATTTGGCATGGTACAGACAGCTGCAGAGGTGTACACACGGGCTGCTGCACCAGCGCCCACGCTCCGTGTGATGATGGTCTCTTGCTCTTTATTTCTCCCATGCAGCCCTGCCTTGAGTTTCACCTACCCTTCTGCGCCTGTGTCTCTCCACGTGCATCAGCAAATCTTAAGCCGACAGCAGAGCTTAGGCTCGGCCTTTGGACACAGCCCTCCGCTCATCCATCCTGCCCCAACATTTCCAACACAGAGGCCTATTCCTGGGATCCCGACGGTTCTAAACCCTGTCCAGGTCAGCTCTGGCCCTTCGGAGTCCTCGCAGGTGAGAGACAGCTCGATGAGCTGGTCGGTCTTGGAAATCGTAGAGGAGAGCTGTGCCACCGTGCCAGCGCTTTCATGGGCACAGTGCCCTGGCGTTCTCAGCACTTCCATACTGTATGCAGCCTGTCTTGCAAACTCAGGCCTGTGGTCTTCAGTCTTAATGAATATGCTGTGTATGTGCTCCTCAAGAAACAGCAGCTTCTTCCACCAGAGTCGGTTGTTCCTCAGTGGAAATGTGGCTGCTTGATGAGGCTTCACTCTGAGCCGGTGCTGTCTGTACCCCCACTCAATAGAAATGCATTCAGGAATGTGTGGCTCTCATTTGGTCACTGTCCACTGGCATTTAGAATTGTGTGATACTCCAGAGTATGAATAAAATTGTTCTTTTTTCCACACGGATTGTGCTGAGAGAAGCATCTGATGCTGTAATTGAAGAACTTGGCAAACAGTTCATATTGGTTTCCTACCCTCCTCATAGCTTTGTTCTTTTGGAACGTGTTAAAGTCCAGGCCCCAGTTCTATTCTTCTAGCCTTTTTACTATTTTTTATTATTATTTTCTTTATATGGTAAGGCATCATCAATTTATTTTTTTAATATATTTTTATTAATTTCAGAGAGGAAGGAAGAGGGAGAGAGAGATAGAAACAGCAGTGAAGAGAGAGAATCATTGATTGGCTGCCTCCTGCACGCCCCCTACTGGGGATTGAGCCCGCAACCAGGGCATGTACCCTTGACCGGAATCGAACCACAGGTCGATGCTCTATCCACGGAGCCAAACTGGCCAGGGCTACTCTTCTAGCATTTAAAAGCCTAGGGAGTTTATACTCGTGAGGTGAGACTAGGAGCTGCCTCATGAATGTATTTTCTGCTACCACGGTGTTGGAACATTATCAGAGTCGTCGTTCCAGGGCCAAACAAGCCTGCTTCTCTCAAGTTGCAGGTTTTAGCAATTGCCCCACTCAATGATTACAACCTAATTTTTGTCTCTGTCTCTGCAATGGTGACCGACAGAACAAGCCCACGAGCGAGTCTGCAGTGAGCAGCACTGGCGACCTGATGCACAACAAGCGATCCAAGATCAAGCCGGATGAGGACCTCCCCAGCCCAGGGCCACGGGGCCAGCAGGTGAGGCGCCTGGGCTCTGCACTTGGCAGGAGGCCAGCGACAGAGTTGGATTCGGTTTCTTTTTCTGGCTCAGAAGCATACGCAACAAGTGCAGGAAGCTGTGTGAGGTATAAACTGTGGTTCGTTCAGTAAGTGGTTGGGTTTATGTGTTGCTGACCATTGATGTGACCGGGCTTCAGTCCCTAGTCTTGATCTTGGCCTGAATTGTGAGCTCCTGGTCCTAAGCCTGAGCTGGGCAGAGCTAGTGATGTTCTCTATACAAGCCTTTTTTTATTCTTATTTTGCCACTTCCCACTTGCCAAGAGAGCCTGGGGAACAGGGAGGGAACAGGCACAACTAACCTATTCTAAGGCTACTTAGATTTCAGTCCTTTACTCCAGGTCCTGAAAGGATGAGGTCCTCTGAGCCTCAGTTTTAAGATTTGTTTCTCACCTCCTCAGGTCCCCAGGCCTGACACAGGAGAGAGGTCAAGGAATATTAATTCCCAGAAATAGGGGTTGGACAAGAATCTGGACATCCGCAGAATCAGGATCTTGCTATGGCCAGGCTGGTTCAGCCCAAACCTCAGACCACTTTAGCCCAAATTTTTGTTTTAGTGACAAGCTCTTTGAAGATGGAATGAATGGGTGTTGTTGGTTCTGAAATTCATCCTTTTGCATTTTGCTAGTCAGCATCCTTTCTGGTCACACCTCAATGCTTGTATAGTTTTTCTCATCTAGCCCTAAATTAGAACTCGAATCTACACACCTAATTGTCTCCCAGAATTCTAGAAATTCTTTGTATCTAAATTGCTACAAAGCTGCTTAGAAGACTAGGAAAGACTACTCCCATTCCCTCCCTCCCCCACCCCCCAAGCTTTAGATGCTATGGTCTGGGGCAGAGAGTGCATCCTTGGACATCAGAAGTTGAACCAAGAAGACATTATCCCTATAAAATCCACAAAGTGCCTCTTAAGAGCAGCCCCCTAGGGCAAGGAAAGCAGAATTAGAATTACTGGTAATCATTTCCCTGGATTCCAAAATATGAGAATAAACAAATTAATATACTGAAAAGAATTTAACCAAAAGAGAAAGACCAATCTTTTGGGTAAAGATGACCTCACCCAGTTTAATTGCTTCTCTAAAGGGATGACATTTTTAGTTGTTTTTTCACCGTTGTATTCAAGGATAGCGGAGTTTGCCTCAACTTCTTATCATCATTATGGTTTGGACTGTTGTCCTTAATCAAAGTGAATAATCTCTGAAGGTGTATTTGGTAACTCTGAAAAACTACACATAAATGATTCCATATGTTTGACTTCTATTCACAAAACCTAGTTAATAGAACTGGGGCTGTTTTATTTTCACTGAAAAATTTGCATCAGGAGGAAAACATCTAAATCAAGTTTTTGTCTTTTTCTTCTTTCATTGTCTGATTTTTTCTCTTCCTTCCCCTCGCCTATCAGGAACAGCCGGAAGTAACCACCCTGGTGAAGGAGGAAGGGGACAAGGATGAAAGCAAGCAGGAGCCTGAAGTCATCTATGAGACCAACTGCCACTGGGAAGGCTGCACACGGGAGTTTGACACCCAGGAGCAGCTGGTGCACGTAAGTGAGAGAGACTTGCCAACTGGGCTTTCCAACTACATGACCTTTCTGTGGGATCAGCTTCCCTGACCCTGCACTGCGTTGAGTTTCTTAGCTAACAGTGTTCTGAACTGGAGAGCCTTTTATGACTTTCTGAGAATAAAGAGAACTCGGAGCCCTGGTGCTTGACCTGTGCAGTCAGCTAAAGCTTAGTGTAAAATTCAATAAAGTCTTCAATAGAGAGTGTAATGACTCTGATCCTGTAAGTCAGAGAACACTATTTTGAGTTAGTGACTTGGATGATTATTGAGTAATAGTAAGCTGGACATGAATTATTATTAACCTTTCACCAAGTCTGAGTCTCCTCTCCAAGAGTAACAACAGAAAAAATTGTAGAAGTGGGGGGTTCCTTTTTTTTTTTCTTTCTCTATTCTACTTTCCTCTCCCAACTCCTCAACACTTCAGGAATCTCCCATTGTTTTATGCAGCAATTAGTACTGTATGTGAGATAGGTGGATGCTTGGGGCAAGCCATTAGCAATTTCTTGACTTGAGGCCAACCGTTGTAAGCCTAATAGTTTCATGGAAAAAGAGATGTGTATTGTGCAATGATGTGAATTGTGTTTAATGATGTCTGCTTTTGAAAGCTATAGCATGGTCAGGT
Organism: Corynorhinus townsendii; assembly: GCA_026230045.1. Taxonomy (NCBI): domain Eukaryota; kingdom Metazoa; phylum Chordata; class Mammalia; order Chiroptera; family Vespertilionidae; genus Corynorhinus; species Corynorhinus townsendii. Next base: position 139,459,315 of record JAPDVU010000004.1, read on the forward strand.
TGAGAACTACACCTTCTCTTGCCATCCCATGCTCTGAAATCTTTCCCCCTTATCCCCCTGTGTATTGTTTCAAACACTGCAGTGCTCCCCACCCAGTGCTCATACCTGATTAGCTGCATGTCCTTTGCCAGTGTTTCATTTTATTTGGCATTTTCTCTCAGGCCTGTGGAGTCTCCCTGGCAAACGTGACCAGGAGCAACTAAGATGGAAGGGCATTTAGAAAATCAAGAAAAAAAGAAGAGGTAGCTCACATACTCAGTGCAGAAAGACAGGTTCCCATGGAGGCATTGAGGATGGTTTGCTAAGTGTGGCAGTTTCATAAGCTTTTAATCTGATGGGAAATCTGACAGAACAGCTTTTGTTTCGACTCCCTAACCTCCATATACACACTCACCCTCTTTTCTTTTCTAGTAACTTTTTATTTTTAAATGATTCATGGTTCTTGATAACTCTCCTCCATTTAACCACGGAAATTATAAAATTCCTCACACATTCCACATGTCTTATAGGCGGCATGTCTATAAGAAGACACGGTCTCCTGCACCGTGGCCCATCCTGGGGAATATGTTTCACACATGGCAGTTACATTATCATGTTAAATGTATGATTTGCCGGTTTTGAGATTGGTTATATACAGATTGTTTTTAGGATTTAACATGACCTCAGCAGGGTTGTTCCCCCCACCCCCCTGTTTCTTTTTCAATCCTGTCTCCTTGTAATGGTATAGGAAGAATTATAGATTTCTCAGCACAGCAAGAAACGAGAAAATCAGATGGTTTTAATTAAGGTATTTTTCCAAATTTTTCCATGAACTTAATTTATTTTTTTCCCTTTAATTTGATGCAAGTGTTATTTTTAAGCCAAGACTGATTTAATGGCCCTTTATTCTTGCTGACTGTTTTTAATGGAAACCACAGACATTGTCATACTAAAGGGGGGGAAAGAGGTTTTGAATTTTTATTTTAATGTGGAGAAATATTCCCCAAAATGAAAGTGTGCCAAGAATACTCTAAGCGATATAATGAGTGCCCGACGTAAATGAGGGAATTGTTCGGGTAACAACTGCCATCAGAACCTAGACGTTGGCGGTGTTTGTTAAAATATCCTTGTGAGAGACGCCGCCGCCTCCTGGCTCCTTGTCTGTGGATAAGTTGCTGTAGTTCTCAAGGAGTGCTGTGACTGTGGGTCAGCCATTATCAACTGCGGAATGAAATAAGAGCCTACATTTCAATAGGAGGCATACATTTAAAGGGAATTGTGGTGGCCCAGCCAGCGTGGTTCAATGGTTGAGGGTCAACCTATGAACCATGAGGTCATGGTTCGATTCCTGGACATGGCACATGCCCAGGTTGCAGGCTCGATTCCCAATGTGGGGTGTGTAGGAGTCACCTGATCAATGATTCTCTCATCGCTGCTGTTTCAGTCTCTCTCTTTTCCCCCTTCATCTCTGAAATCAATAAAATATATTAATAAAATGAAATAAAGGGAATTTGTGCTGACCAGAGGCCAGGTGTGAGGTAATAACTTAAACTTAGTGCTGCCTACTGAACATGAAGACTATTTCAAACCAGTGAATATTGCAGGTTTTTGTATTTCATCTCAGTGGCGGAAGGTTTTAGGCAGTGATGCTATTTAAACAGAGAGATCTGAGAAGTTTTAAGGGAAGGCTGTTTAAACTATCAATTAAATGACCACCATGTTTTCTGTTTTATTATAAACATATGAATGAATACAGTAATTTTTTGAAAAATTCCAAATAGCTGGAAGAAATTCATGTCAGAATTAGAAGGAAAGTTAATATATTATCTGCATGACATTAATTTTAGTCTGATAAATTATATGATTAAATAAACTTGTTGAGTGAATTAAAATTGGTAACTTACAACAGCATAAATAAAGATACTAGTTTATATCACTTATTTGCTACGTTTTTACTTGTTACGTGAAGTGTGAAGATTCCAAATCTGTGCCTTTAAACTGATTTTACTTTGCATGACATAAAAGCACCTTCATATTCCTGGACGTATCTGGTAGCATTTGCAGTGGCCTGGTGTATAGAATAGGTGCTTTATTTTTCTGTTGAATGAGTAGGTACTTCACGTCTGCCTAATTATGGTACTTTGATGGTAGATGGAAATAATATCACTTGCAAAAGCCACTTTTTTTTTTAGGGATAACAGGAAACATTAACAGCTTCCGTTCTTATGGCTTCCCTTGGTGAAAGGACATTCTCTGAATTAGTTGAATTTTCATGGTACATACAACCAAGAGGCAAGGTGTTAAACCATTCTGAGGCTTTGCCATATTTATAGCCATGGCCCATTCTTTTTCCCCCTCGTACAGTTAATAGAAAGATTCATGATTCTTCATGGTTGTCTATCTAGTGTCTGACAGTCCCGACTGCCTGCTAAAGCAAGTCACTATCTATAATTGATATCCTTCTGTGGAATAGGGTGCTGGCTGCAATTGAAGGGCTTTGCTGAAAGCTCTTAAATCCTGACAAGTTCTCCCCTTGTTCTGGTTCAGTCGCTGAGCTGCACTGTTGGAATTCCAGAGTCATTTGAACTTAGTGCGAAAGGGAGACATGTGTTTCACATTAGCAAATCACAAAGTTGAAGGAGAATTAGGGAATTGGCTGACTCTGCCCGCCAGGTAGTCTCATTTCCAGGGTAATGCACTCCATGTTCTCTTGAAAAGATTACCTTGTCCCATTACTGTCCGAACAGATGGGCTAAATATTGCCTTTCCCTTCTCCTCCTCTTTATTTCAAGGCCCTGTCCCTCTCTAATTGTGTGTTTATGCTACTTTTGCTGGGGGCGTGAGGGGGGGTCTTTATCTCTGGATGTTTAATTAATTTCTCTTCCCAGCAAGATAATTATAATTGGATTTAGTTACTCTCAAACTAGTATTAAAACTGTCATAAATTTACTTCTATGCCCAGAAGCTACAAAGATAGATATATATTTTTGTTAGTTAGGCTTATGTTGTACTTTGTTCCTCTCTTGGTATCAGTTAAAATAGGAGGCAACAAGAGCATAAGAGAGATATATAGAACAAAAGTTAATTAATTTAAAGTACCCTTAATTAAGACTGCATTTATTAGTGATTTATTAAGATGCAGGCACTGTCTCTTCCCTTGACACCTGAAAGCACATATTCTAACATGCCCAAATAAATGGAAAATCCACATTTTTATGTCAATTCTAAGTTACTTAGACCCTCTTTTTGTTGTTGTACATTATATATTACAAAAGTCATGAATCTTACATTTACATTTGTTGAATAGCCGCTCTCAAAGTGTTATTTCTATTTTGTGTGGTTGGGTTGAGCTTTCGTTATTCAGCAAATCTGTCTTCTGGCCTGGCTTCTCACAGGTGCGAGGGCTTTCTGATTCTTGCCTGTCCCTCTTGTGTTAATCCTGTCCTACCAGGTAGTGCATCTTTGGCACTTGGGTGAACGAGTGTCTGAAATGCGCACAGCATGCACACACATTAGTCTCAGGTTCTTGGAAACTGGCCTGCCTTGTTTCTGAATGACACTGTGTATATACCACAGGTGTTTTGAGAGGCTTTTTAAAAAGGAGAAAGGGAATAAATGTGAAGAATGTGCACCTCATTGTGGGTCACCACTGCTGAGTGGCTAGTTATATTTGAAAACATGGCTGCTGGGATCTGAAAGACTAAGAATTGTATAATCACTGTGCCTAATGCCACCTGTTTGATGCATCACTGCAATTCCTTACCCTCTATTTCTAACCCTCTCTAAGAAGAAACAAATTATCCTATCTAATAAGAGAGTAATATGCAAATTGACCGTCACACCAAGACACAAGATGGCCACCACAAGATGGCCTGCAGGGGAGGGCAGTTGTGGGAAGTTAGGGGTGACCAGGCTAGCAAGGGAGGGCAGTTGGGGGGGACCCAAGCCTGCAAGGGAGGGCAGTTGGGGGGGACCCAAGCCTGTAGGGGAGGGTAGTTGGGGGGAACCCAAGCCTGCAGGAGAGGGCAGTTGGGGGGAACCAGGCCTGCAGGGGAGGGCAGTTGGGAGCCAGCAGTCCTGGATTGTGAGAGGGATGTCTGACCACCCGTTTAGGCCCGATCCCATTGGTGGTTGGACATCCCTCAAGGGGTCCCAGATTGGAGAGGGTGCAGGCTGGGCTGAGGGGACCCCCCCCCCATGCATGAATTTTGTGCACCGGGCCTCTAGTAAATAAAAATTTCTTTCCAAAGGTCTTTAAAAGGTCAAATTATTTTTTAATAGTTTTATTCACTGCACCATCCCCAGCAGAATGGCTGTGGCTATTGCACTGTAGAGGTCTGTGTCTACCGGCAGTGGGGCTGGGCTGCAAAGAACATGAGTTGTGGGTACATCAGCCCCAGCTTGAACAGCATTTCAGTCTCTGAATTCCTTCCTCCACTTTTAAGCATGGTGTCAGAATTCACCTTTTTGTACACCGATTAACCACCTACTTGGATTTTAAATGCTTTCATGTGCTGTGAATTTTGACCTCTAAAATCATGCTGAAGTTGCCTTTACTGAAAGAATACAGTTATAATCACCATTGCTACCATTTGAAAGCAAATTCTATACATTGGCAGCATGAAAATGAAGGGCTTTCTTTTTAATAACGTAGAGATTCAGATAAAAAGAGAGCACATCTAATCTGTGAAGAATTGATACATCCTGACAAACATGGGGAAAAGTTAAGATGTGGTGAAGACATTATTTTCGTATTAATATCATGATCCTAAATTTGCATTTTAAATGTTTTCCATCTAATTTTGATCCCTTTGTTAAAGTTGCATTGTATATCTTTACCTAAGAGAAAATTGAGGCTAAGATGTGATAGGGGTCTCAGATACGAGGCTGAAATTAGTTTTGTGTGCACATAAAATGTAAAACGAATGAGTGGAGATTTTGATCTTATTTTCCCTACATGGAGTTAATAGTTAATTTACTTTAATTATTTGGAAATACTGCATGTAAAATATAGACTAAGAACTACCAACTTCAAAGCTGTTCTTTGACAATTGTGCCCCAAGGGTCACTTTTTTTAAAAAAACTTACTGACTAAATTGAACCTGCAGAAATTGTTCCCATAAAGACACTCGGGAGATTAGACTGAGTGGGGGCCTTGCAGGGCTGTGTGGTCCACCACTGAAAGCTTCCCAGGGCCATGGGAATTCTGAGTGGCAGCTCCCTCTCTGCTCTGACCCTCAGGATGACCTCCTTGGAACTGTTTGACCCTTTAGAATGTTATTTTCTCACTTATCATACTGTGAAACAGCCGTGAAAATAAATGCCGTCCCCAACATCCAAGGCCAAACGAAGATCACATGCGGCCGGCCTAATGAGAAACAGACAGAGGGCCTAAGAGACTTCATCTCTTTGTTTTATGTATTTGTGTTTTGCAGGGGTGGGTGGGTGAGGGAGGGGAGGGGAGTGGTACTGTTCGGTTTCGTGGCTTCATCGTGTTAGTTCTAAGGTTTATTTCATAGTCATTGTTGCTGGACTGGGACGTGCTCTTAACTGAAGCAGAGGCCCCATTCTGCTCCCCAGTCTGTGTCTGTCTGATCGGTTTTGGCCAAGGCATTTCGCTGCCTTGATCCTCGGTTTTAGTAAAAGCTAGTGAAGGATTTGAATTGGATAGGCCTCAGGATAGGGATGGTAAACAGGTTTCATCTTAAGGGCCATCTTATTGGCTAGCAGTCACCTGGAGTTCTGTGATGAGCTGCCCACCGCCCCTCCATTTCAGCCATGGACCTGGGGTGGTGATGTGCAGCCAGTAATTGATGGATGCCTCCAGGTAAGGTTTTGAAGAGGTAGATATTTGCCATCTCTTTCCCAGGGTCTAGTCCAACCCTGCAGATTAAGTGCCCTCCAGAATAATTGTGGTTAATTTATCTGGGGGGGGAGGTATATTAATTACTTGGGGGTAATTATTGAATCATTAAACTGTTCCCTTTATAGTGTGCCTTAACACCCTGAATGAAGAGTAACAAATCAATATTTTAAATGAGATATATCTAGTACAGAGTAATTAATGACTTAGTTACTTCCTTAAATTTGCTGAGCTGTTTTATACCCCCTGAAATGTTTCATGGTATGTGCTCCCTGAAATATTTAATCAAACTCTTCATCCAAGTAACTGTTTCTGTTATTTGGGGAGGATTTTCCTATCAGAAGCTTATTGATTGGTTCTGAGTGGTACTTTAGGTGAACTTTAAGAATCTGCCAATAATTATTCCCCTGGGATAGTCTCTATGGACACACTTTATACAAAAGGGATTGGGCTGCATACTTCGTTGACATGTAGCTGCTTATAGCAGATCTGACTGACATGATGTCCCGCTTGTTTATCAGGAAAAGTATGAGCTGACATTAGAAGACCAGCATTCTCTTAACAACTGCTCAACAGAAGTGAGCCTGGGAGCAGCCTGCATGCTGCCCACTGCCCCAGCTCGAAGGTGGACCTATTGCCAGCAGGACTTAGACAAGGCGCTCCAGGACTGGTCCTTCTCATTGAGAGGGGTGAGAAGGAAACATAAAAGTGTAATGAACAGTAGGAGGCAGGACATAATGAAGACAAAATTGTGTAGTTGAGATGCTAAGGGCTCAAAAGAGAGAGAAGTGCATGAGGGTTACCCAAGAAAACTTCTAAGAAACAGGTGGGAAATATGGTTATGGTCAAAGCAAAGCATGGAGGTCAACTTTTGAGGCATGATGATGGTGATGATTATGGTGGTGGTGGTGGTGATGATGATGGTGATTGTGATGGTGATGGTTTTGTAAGAAAAAATGGTGCCCAATCTGAAAGAATTCCATGGCTTACCACTGTTCTCCTACAGCAACAGTACAATGTGTTTCAAAGCTGACAGACCTGAGTGCAAGGCCTACTCCTTCACCCTAGACACTGCACATTCCTTCCCTGTGAAATAGGATATTAATAGTACATACTAGAATAGTGATTATTCTTATAAAAGTGAAAAGTGTAAGGATATTTACCAGTTGCCAGGTTGATATTTGGACAGTGTATGGGTTGGCATGTCACCATGAAATTAATAATTAATTACATCAAGATGCTGATTTTCCTCCCCACCCCCGGTTCATGAAGCCATGAGAGAGAAGGACTGGAGAGGTTCCTGGGTTCGTTCCTTGGGCTTCAGATTGCTCCTTACACTCACTTGTGCTATGCTAAGCATCAGAGCCTCATCCTGTTATGTATTCTGTTGTCCTGACATCCTTCTGAGACTTCTGCTTGATAATCACTCTATACCAAGGCTTCCCAACCTGGGCACACGGGGGCAGGAAATCTTTATTGTGGGACTATTAGCAGCATTGCTGACCTCTGTTCACTGGACGCAAGAGTGCCCTCCCCCATCATGACAACCCAAAATGTCTCCAGACATTGTGAAATGTCCCCTGAGGGGCAAAATTGCCCCCAGTACTGCCCTTACCTTTCCTCTTACAGTGTGAAAAACAAACAAACAAAATGTATATTTGTGATTAAAAATAAGTTCTCTCTTGCTTAAATATACTTTCGACTGATCAGATTTAAGAGGAAAAAATAGCCTCATTAAATAGTCCTAGCAAAAGGCTATTTAATATATATATATATATATATATATATATATATATATATATATATATATATATGTAGGTGGTGTGCTTTTATGCATGTGTGTGTATGAATATGGTACATACTTGTGTGTGCATGAGAGTGTGTGTGTAAATTGGCAGAGCTTAAATTTAAAATCACATTTGCTAAGGTTAGGCACTTAGTAGTTCTCAATGAGGCCTAACACCAGCCAGGCCCTCGGTCTTGGTGGAGAAATTCCATCATTGTTTTTTTTTCCACAGACCAAGGGAAGTCATTCAGACGTCAGCTTCTGAGATCATGGCCAGCAGGATTGGAGATCAGACTCCTGCTTTGACATAAAACAGAGCACCAGGAACAGAAAGCAGTTTTCTATGCAAGGTCTTTTTGAAGATTCAGGAACATTTAGGCTTTTCTGAGATTAGCTAAATACTGCCAGAGATGGTTTTTATTTTCATTTCTAGAACAATTAATGTTGGCATGAGAATAGAACTATCAGTGGCATATCCTCAAAAGACTAATCTACTTACCCCCACACCCACCCAATTACTGGTAAAACTAGCATTAATCAGTGATCATGGTGTGAAGAGAGCATTGGATGGTGTGTTAGAGGTTTATCTTCTATTCCTGTATCTGCCAATAGCTGTTCCTGACTTTGAGTAAGTTATCCTATAACTTCCGTTTTTAAATTTGTTGTGTTTATGAGGACAAAATGTCATGGAAGTGCTATGTAAAGCTACAGCATTATCTATACATATATAAAAGCCTGAGCGACCAAATGACTGAATGACCAGTTGCTATGATGTGCACTGACCACCAGGTGGCAGATACTCAATGCAGGAGCTGCCCCCTGGTGGTCAGTGCGCTCCCATAGCCAACCTCCGCAGCTGGCCAACCTCCCATGGCCTCTCCTCCCTGCCAGTTGGCCAACCTCCTGCGTGCCCCCCCAACCCTGCCCACTGGCCAACTGGCCAGGCCGAGGGACCCCACCCGTGCACAAATTCATGCACCGGGCCTCTAGTTCAAATATAAGGATGAATGGACTCCAGAGGAAGTTGTACTAGTAAACTTAATCAATTGAAGAACATAGAGATTAAGAAGACTTAAAAAGGAGTATATAAGTATGTTTTTCATTCAATTGTACCCTCTCATCTATAGGCTTATTGATCTTACCTACTGACACAACATCACGACCTGTTGGCCACTGTGAAAATTGCAGGCATAGTGCTAGGAAGGAAAAACCTCATGCATATCAGGTCTATGGACTTGGGTTGAGATTGGGGCTGATGGGGAGAATAAAACCTGACACATAGATACTTTGCGTGTGTCCCTTTGAGTTAAAGGGAACATACTAGTACAGGATAGGCTGTTCAGTGAGATAAAGGGTGGGCTGTTGTGAGGACTAAAGATGAATAGGCAGAGCTGTGGGAAAACAGGCAAGTTGAAGTTGCAAAAGAAGGAATGAGCGATTGCAAATGAATTGCAAAAGAGTTCAGGTAGAGATTGCATCTGAACATGGTCTTTAAAGAACAGGTGGATTTAAACAGGGCAAGACCACTGCAGGGAGGTGTTGGGGCTGACATATGGAAGTTAAAAGTTAATTGATGCAGAAAATATAGGAGAATTTTATCTATGATAGTGGCTAATATAGTAAAAGGTTGGTGTTTTTGGCTTAGAAATGTAAGTGCAAAATGACCTATTCTAATCTTTTGGGTTGAAGAGTGGTAAATAATGGAGTTACGGTAAACCGAAGTGTTTTGGAAAGCAGAGTGTAGTGGAAAGTAATATTAAAGGGTAGCGTAGCACTGTTTCCTGGGTGACCTGAGTGATAGATTAGGACTCTGACTTATGTTCAGATGGAGTAAAGGGAATCACTTGTTCCTGATGGAGGAACATTGAGGCAGCATACATGTTAGAGAGATGTAAGTGGGCTCTTTGCAATGCCCTGGAAACTGTAAGTACCATGTGTTGGAGAGGGGCAGGGATAGAGTGAAGTGAGGCAAGATGTGAGACTCGCAGTAGAAATTATTTTTAAAAATAATTGGGAGCATAATTTGGAGATGTTTCACAATTACAGTTTTCACAGCTAATGTGGATGTTGTAGATGTTGTTCAGAGAGCAGTCAGGAGGCTCCAGGTGGCTGGCTGAGGTGGTTTTGCCCCCTGGAGCCCTTGTTTCTTGTGTGCGTGGCCCAGGCTCCTTACTTAAGGGTCCTACAATTCTGTTGTTTCTCTTTAAGGTGGAGTGATCTCTGATGACATGAAGATACCTGCTGCAGGTCTAGTCAAGTTTTCAGGGCCCAGTTAGAGAGGATTTTATTGTGGTGATCATTTTTTGTGTGTGTGTTGTGTGTGCCTGCCTGTTCTCTAGTTACGAATACACAATCTCAAGTTCCTAAAATGTCTTCCTCATCAGGAAAACAAAACTGTACAGCGCCTTCTGTTGGTAAGGTGGTTGGTCTCTTTCCATCCCTGGCTGGGTCTTGTCTCCTCTGTTCCTCCACTTCGCCTGCACAGACATGCGCTTCTTTGGGTGCTGCCTCTGTGCCTAGCACACGTGGTGTGTACCAAGGAGCCGAAAGCTCACTTCATGACAGGTCCATGGAGAGTAGGTCATTCCGGTGGCTTATTCTAGAGGAAGCAAACGTTTTCAAACCTTCCTCCCTGTGCCACTTGGTGAGAGATGGCACAGTTTCCAGCACAAGATAAAGCAGTCACACCGCAAATGAAACACTGCACTCACTGTGTTCTGCTTGTGTTTAGCGGAGATAAACTTTATTGTAGTCTTAGGACTGAGCCATTTGACTTCTGGCAGCAGTTTTAATTGCTAAAATGCAGATTTTTTTTTTTTTTTGATCAAGAGGGGATTATTTTTGTTATCAGTCGAGAGCATCTTACTTCAAGATGAAAAGCCTTTACCGAGTTACAGATGCCATTGTTTGTACAAGGCTTTTTGGTGATTGACAACTCAAAGAGGAAGTATGATTTATTAGCCTATAATGGCTAACCCTGAGTGATGGTATAGGTCAGTGGTCGGCAAACCGCGGCTCGCGAGCCACATGCAGCTCTTTGGCCCCTTGAATGTGGCTCTTCCACAAAATACCACAGCCTGGGCGAGTCTATTTTGAAGAAGTGGCATTAGAAGAAGTTTAAGATTAAAAAATTTGGCTCTCAAAAGAAATTTCAATCGTTGTGCTGTTGATATTTGGCTGTGTTGACTAATGAGTTTGCCGACCACTGGTCTAGGTCCTACTGATTTGTGAAACTGCTTAATGTGAACTGCCTTTTTATGCCACTCAAGCCCCAAGTTACTCAAATAAATGTAGAGACTACGTTATGTGATATGTTATGGGAGAGGGAAAAAGGAAAGCAGGGGAAAGGAGAAAGGTGACTTCTAAAATCCATCTTGGTGGTGCCTTGTGGTGCCTTTTACAGTAGTTTGGCTGATAAGCCAGGGGAGGAAAGATTAATAACAAGGCTTGTCGCTATCAGTACCTACTTGTCGATTCTCTGTAACAGGGCTGTCTGTTCAGCATGGAAATTATTGATTAAATAAAAATTGCTATTAGATTGTGATGTGATCCATAATCACAAACAATGGTAGACATTCCTCTTTTAGATCCTCGGCCATGCATCAAGTTGTTTCCCTTTTTTTCTCCGTGGCGGTAATTTATATTGCACTGACACTTGAGCTCATTAGGTTTATTCTTTCTGCTTGGCGGCCGGGAAGCATGGGGAAGAGCCGTGCAGACCGGCTGGAGGGGGCAGGAGGATAAAGGTCAGGTGCCTGACTGGTTCATTCACTGGACTGCAGCTGATTTTTTCTTAACTTCCCTTTTTCAAAAAGTGGTAAAATACACATAACAAAATATAAATTTTATTTTATTTTTTCAGCTTTATTGATGAATAAAATTCTGTGTATTTAAAGTGTACAATGTGATGATTCCATCATACATTGTGAAATGATTAATACCATCAAGAGAATTAACTTATCCATTACTTTACCTTTTTTGGTGTGTGTGGTGAGAACACGTAAGAACTCTTAGCAAATTTCAAGTATATAATATGATACAGAATTATTAACCACAGTCAGTATGTTGTACACAGATCCTCAGAACTTACTCAACTTAAAACTGAACCGTTTGCCCTAGCCGGTTTGGCTCAGTGGATAAAGTGTCAGCCTGCGGACCGAAGGGTCCCAGGTTCAATTCTGGTCAAGGGCACATACTTTGGTTGCAGGGTCCTCCCCAGCCGGGGTCCTGTGCAGAAGGCAACCAATTGATGGGAAAATATCTTCAGGTAAGGATTAACCATAAAAATCTATATATATAAAAGCCTAAGCGACCCTTCGACCATTCAGCTGGTAGCTGTGATGCCCACTGACTACCAGGGGGCAGGTGCTTTGACCCGTAGGTTAGCTTGCTGCTGGGGTCTGGCTGATTGGGACTGGGCGATACGGGCCAGACACACCTTGGAGCCCTCCCATGGTTCCTCCCTGTCCTCGATCGTGCATTGGTGGGATCCCTCAGCCTGGCCTTCACCCTCTCACAATCCAGGACCCCTTGGGGGATGTCCATAGGCTAGGCTGAGGGAGCCCACCAGTGCATAAATCTGTGCACCGGGCCTCTAGTAAACAAATAAAATTAAAAAACTGAACCCTTTAACCAACGTTACCCTGCTTCCCTCACCCCTCAGCACCTGGCAACCACTACTCTACTTGCTGTTTCTATGAGTTCAACAGTTTTTCTTCCCTTTTTAAAGATTCCACGTATAAATAGTACCATATAATTTTTTGTCTTTCTCTGAATTATCTCACTTAGTATAATGCCCTCCAGATTCATTCATATTGTCACAAAGGCAGGATTTCCTTCTTTCTTTATGTGTGTTATCTATCTATTATCTATCTCTCACATTTTCTTTATCCATTCATCTGTTGATGGACACGTAGGTGCTTTCCACATCTCGGCTATTATGAATAATGCTGCAGTGAACATGGGAGTGCAGATACCTCTTTGAGATTCTTTTCATTTCTTTCAGACATATATCTAGAAGTGGGATTGCTGGATCATATGGTAGGTCTATTTTTAATTTTTAGAGGAATGTCCATATTGCTTTCCACAATAGCTACACCAATTTACATTCTCACCAACAGCACACAAGGGTTCCTTTTTCTCTATATCCTAGCCAACATTTATTACCTCTTGTCTTTTTTATAATTGCCATCTTTGTAGGTGTGAGATGATATCTCATGGGGATTTTGACTTGCATTGCCCTGTTGATTAGTGATAGTGAGACCTTTTCATGTACCTGTTGGCCATTTGTATGTCTTCTTTGATGAATGACTATTCAGATCTTTTGCCTATTTTAAAATTAGATTATTTTTTTTTGCTACTGACTTGTATGAGTTCCTTTTATATTTTGTATAGTTACCCCTTATCAGATGTATGATTTGCAAATAATTTCTCCCATTCTGTAGTTGCCTTTTAATTTTGTTGATGATTTCCTTTGCTGTGCAGAAGCTTTTATTTTGTTATAATCCCACTTGCTTATTTTTGCTTTTGTTGTCTATGCTTTTGTTATCACATAAAAAAAAATTATTGCCAAGTCCAATGTCAAGAGCTTTTTCTCTTTGTTTAGTTTGAGGAGTTTTACAGTTTCATGTCTTTAATTCATTTTGAGTTAATGTTTTCTATATCTGTGGGAAATGCAATGGAATTTTGACAGGGATTGCTTTGAATATATAGGTCCCTTTGAGAAATATGGGTGTTTTAATAATTTTTTTTCCTACTTAAGATCATGGACTATGTTTCAGTTTATTTGTGTCTTAAACTTTTTTTTTTTCATCAATATCTCATAGTTTTCAGTGTACAGGTCCCTAACCTCATTGGTTAAATTTATTTTTATGTATTTTGTTTTTGATGCTTTTGAAAATCAGATTGCTTTTTTTATTTCTCTTTCAGATAGTTCATTCTTAGTGTATCAAAACAGCTAAATTTTGTATGTATGTTGATTTTGTATTCTGAAAGTTTATTGAATTTGTTTATTAGTTCTAACAGTTTTTTGGTGGAGTCTTTAGGGTTTTCTATATATATATATAAAATCATGTCATCTGAAAACAGATAATTTTCCTTCTCCCCTTTCAGTTTGAATGCCTTTTATTTCTCTTTCTTACCTAATTGCTCTGCCTACTACTTGCAATACTATATTGAACAGAAATGGTGAGAGTGGGCAAACTGATCTGACCATTTTAAAGTGTGCAAGCCATTTAGCACAGTCATAATTTTGTGTAGCAATCACCACTCCAAAAGGAGCCCATACGCTATTAAGCAATCACTTCACTATTTTCCTCTCTGTGGAAACTACTAATCTGCTTTCTCCTTCTATGGATTACTTGCCCTTTTTGAACACTTCATATAAATGGAATAATAAGATAAATGACCTTTTGTATCTGGCTTTTTTCACTTAGCACAGTGTTTTCAAGGTTCATTCATGTTGTAGCATGTGTCAGTGTTTCATTCCTTTTTATGGCCAAATATATAATGTTTTATTTTATGACTATACCGCATTTTGTTTATCCCTTGATCTGTTGATGGGCATTTGGATTGTTTCTACCTGTTGACTATTGTTTTGTTAGGAACTTTTGTGTGCAATTTTTTGTTTGAGCCTTTATTTTTAATTTTTGTGTGTATATTTCTAGGAGTGGGATTTCTGGGTCATTCTGGGTAATTCTACATGTAACTTATTGGAGAAACTGCCAAACCTCTGGCAGGTTTTAAGCTGTCTTGTACAGGCTCCGCCTTCTCTGGTGGCCTTATCTCTAAGCTCATTAACCCCCTTGAAATACTCCATCTGCCTCTCCAAGAACCTCACCTCCTTCCCTGGAATGTAGCACAGGCAGGCTCTCTGGGTACTTCTCTACAGAGAGCCTTGTGGCTCTGCCATCCGTGTGCATCATTCAGCAAGTAGTTCCATATATCCATCGTTAGCACTATTTTCCCAAATGTGGTGGCACTGTTTTGGACAAATGCATTAGGTCAAGAGCGCTTAGACTGATAAAGGAGACAGATGGATTGACCAAATTTCATTTCTGAATGGTGAATCAGATGAATGGGGGTGCAGTTCAGCATGCATGAACATAATCCCCCAGTATCGAGTTTGTGGATATTAGTTGTGATCACTTCTAATTGTAGAATCTTAAAAATAACCTAACCTGTCTTTTTTTGTAAACCAAGTACAATGTGGTCAGGAAAGATTAAGAAACTTATTTAAGGCCACTAAACTCATTAATGAGTGGCTTTGCTACTGACTAATAATTGGTTCAGTCATACATAAATCATCTTGCTTTAAATGGCTTGATGCATATGAGGAAGGTTTGGTCTTTGGTCTTCCTTAACTATTAAATTTATGCATTCTACCATTCCCGACTTCACCCACCTCACTCCTTTTCTCAACAGAGTCTTTTTACCTCACAAAGGGAAACTGCTTCAGGTTTGATTTTTCCCCACATTTTTTGGAAGTTGGATACTCTTGAAAATAAACGTAACTCTTCGTTACAACCTTCAAACCTCTTCATCAAAATCAGATGAGAGTCAGACGCCCATGTAGGACTCAAGCTAACATTCATCCAGAACATGTGTTTGTCTTTTGCATTGAAGGACATCTAGTACTGATTACATTAAACATGTGGTGAAAACAACACTAGGAGAAAGCAAAATTTTGGGAGCTTGAAACGCCAAGGCTGGGTCCCCTCATCCCCCACCCTTCTGTTACTTTCTAGTTTTACTTTAAGCTGTAGCCCTTCAAATGGAGAGAGGCAAAAATGAGACTTCTCCAGGATAGGAATAGCCAGTAGGCCAGCCCTCGATGCCTTACATTGATTGGCAAGAGTATCATTTACAGAGGCATGGTCAAACCGAGGATCCACATTTCCTGGTTAAAGAGCAGGAAACTCTGCAGGGGAAACTACTGCAAGAGAATTAGCAGTCACTAAAGAAAGCCATTCTGACTGAGCAAGCACAGCTTCCCTGAGAAAGCACAAAGTGTGAGAAAGACAGGTCCCAATGGAATTCTTTGCGTCAGTTAGATTTTAAATCATAAGTATAGACTATGGAAAGAAAGTACACCATGTGGAGATAAGAAAGGGGTGTGACATAGACTTACTGATCTGATCCCCTTTCAGTACGTGACCTGGTGAACGTGCTGATGCCCGCCGAGGGCCACAGTACAAGCTGGGCAAGGGGAGGCATCTTCCCTGGAACTAACGTTTCAGAGGTGACTCACAACAGTAAAAGCAAAACAGTTCACTTCCACGTGTGCTGTTCTATTTTGTGTTTATTTGAATAAACATTCATCTGGGACATAGAACTGAGGGTGCAGCAATGACTCAGATGAGGCATCCAGGACAGGGGGGAGAGCAGGCAAAGAAAGAAGAGTGCCTGTCAACCAGTATGACGGGGATGAAGATCACAATTGGCAAAGGAGGCCAGAGGCCAATTAAGTGACAGCATCTTTCCAGTAGATAGGCTTCTCCTATCCCAGAGGACTGAGGTTCCTTATAAATGTAGCCATGGACAAATATCAGACCTTTTTGAGAATCGTAAAACATGGGTGAGGTACTGGGAGACTGAAGATGATAAATGTCATTCTGCACTTTCAAAGGTGACAAGAAAATGAATTCTGAAAATTAACAAGTGAAGAAGGTGGAGTCAATTCTTCAGAAAAGTCTATTTGTGTTCTTATGATGAGATGAAATAGTAATTACTAAGACCCTCTGGGCTCACCAGGAAGAATGTCATGCTAGACCAGGCCAATGTTTTCTTTGAAATATTGTTAGATTGGTTGATCAGGAAAATGTTGTAAATATGTGTTGGGACCTCAGCAAAACATTTAATGAGCAACGTTGGCCAAGACAGAAGGTGATGGTTGTGTTAAATAGCAGTTAGGAGATGTAGTCATTGGACACAAGATAAGAGATGGCTGTACATCAGTCAGGCGAGCTATTTCTAGAAGCTGCTGAGCTTGGCCCCAGGCGCTGTTTTGCTTAACAATTTAGTGTTTGTTTCCTGGATAAAGTCACTGGATGCAATTATCATCAAAGTTGTTTATGAGGAATTTTCAAATCCAGTTGAAATGGGGTCCTCAAAAGATCTTGAGAAATCAAAACACTGAAATAGCTCCAAGGAGATTAAAAAATTATGATAATAACACAGGGCCTTTAATTAACTTTTACTAGGCCCTGAGATTTGCCGTCAAAACTAGCTAATGGGATTCTCAACTACAGAAATAGAAATGTACTCTAGTAGACTCATGCTCAAACTATTTCTGGAAAATCTCTCTTAGCCCTGCACTCTGTATTGTAAAGATAGATGGATTTATTAGCCTTGGATTGAGTAGAAGGAGATCCAAAAATGACTTAAGAATGGTGGCTAGAAGCAGGGAAGAGAGATTTGGTGGTTCCTGGCAGGCATAGAGAGCTGGGGGCATGATATCTGCCTTCAAATATGTGTGGGTGGCTCAGCTGCCTTGTGGAAGGTGGATCTGACTTGTTCTTAGTATCAGGGTATAGGCCCAGTACATGGGAACCGTAGGGAGACAGATTTAGGCTTGATAGAAGGAAAACTGATTTGACGATGAGAGCTGGCTAAGATGCTACCCCAGGAAAGAGGAGTCCCTGGATTGGACTGGTAGGTGTTTAAATTGGACACCACTGGCTGTGGGGTATTAGAGGTAATTCAGAGCTTCCCTTGGGTTCAGAACTAGATGGATTCGAAGTACTTCTCAAATGTGAGAGACATTCTTTTATACTACAGACTAGAGGCCCAATGCATGAAATTCATGCACGGGGCAGGGGGGTGTCCCTCAGCTAAGCCTACACCCTCTTCAATCTGGGACATCCCTCTCACAATCCAGGACTATTGGCTCCGAACTGCTTGCCTGCCTGCCTGCCTGCCTGCCTGATTGCCCCTAACCGCTTCTGTCTGCCAGCCTGATCACCCCCTAACCACTCCCTGCCAACCTGATCGATGCCTCACTGCTCCCCTGCCAGCCTGATTACCCCTAACTGTCCTCTACTGCCAGCCTGATTGCCCCTAACTGCCCTCCCCTGCAAGCCTGGTCACCCCCAACTGCCCTCTTCTGCAGGCCTGATCGCCCCCAATTTCCCTCCCTTGCAGGCCTGATCCCTCCCAACTGCCCTCTCCTGCTGGCCTGATCACCCACAATTGCCCTCCCCTGCTGGCCATCTTGTGGCAGTCATCTTGTGTCCACATGGGGGTGGCCATCTTGTGTGTTGGAGTGATGGTCAATTTGCATATTAACTCTTTATTAGATAGGATGTTTTTTGAAGCCAGTTACGTGCTGTATTCAGAGCAGAGACAGATCGGCATTTGTTCTTAAGTAAAAATAATTAATGAAATCATCTCAGTTTTATCATTTTATAACATTTCTAACAGTCTAGTCCAAGCTTTTTCTTTTCTTATTTAAATTTTTTTTTTTATTATAGCCCTAGCCAGTTTGGCTCAATGGATAGAACGTCAGCCTGTTGGACTGAAGAGTCCTGCGTTTGATTCCAGTCAAGGGCAGGTACCTTGGTTGCAGGTTCGATCCCCAGCCCTGCTTGGATAGCAAGTGGGAGGCAACCACTTATGTGTCTTTCACATCGATGTTTCTCTCTTTCTCTGTTTCTCCCCTTCCTCCCACTTTCTTTAAAAACCAATGGGAAAATATCCTTGGGTGAGGATTAACAAAAACTTTTTTTTTTTATTATAATACATTACTAATGAGTTAATTGAATTAGACTGGCACACCATTTGAAAGTGAACCTCTGAGTTGCCCAGATAACAAACCCAGGATAAGAATTTGGGTGCTGTGAGGCCAGAGTGTCCTTGTTTGCCAGAGCTAA
Source organism: Corynorhinus townsendii (assembly GCA_026230045.1). NCBI lineage: Eukaryota > Metazoa > Chordata > Mammalia > Chiroptera > Vespertilionidae > Corynorhinus > Corynorhinus townsendii. Next base: position 139,477,811 of record JAPDVU010000004.1, read on the forward strand.
CTGTTAATCCAGAAACTTCTTGGATTTTTGTTTTTTCTCTCATTTCATTTTGGTGTGACTAGTCCTGCTGTGGTTATTACATATGAAAATTTCCCCTTAGAATTTTCTTTAGAAATTAACCTGTGTGCTGAGTAGTTTCCAATCACATACCTTTTTTTCTGAGATAATTTCAGATGAAAGTGTTAGTGCTAAGCTGATTGAGCAGTAAATAATCAAATACTTTTTTAATACTAGGAAAGGAATTTTTTCCTCAAAAAATACTTCCGTTCTCTCTGGGTTTGGACTGTGGATATGTGGTCAAAGTCTTTTGTAATTTGAAGGACATAAAACAGTCTGATTATTCAATGTCTGCATCACTTTTTTTTTCAGACTGAAGTCGTTATCAGAGTAGTCCCCATCTTGTTTTTGTGTTTATTTCAAACACATGAGAGATTACATAATAAACTTTTAACTTGTCTGCTCTTTCTCATCCTCTCTGTTGCGTAGCAACATATGGCTCTTGTTGGGTTCTCCTTTCTAGCATTTTTCTTTTTTTTAAATTTCCTTCATTAGCCTTATTATGTTGAAAATTCATTTCGCTCCACTCCCCATGTTCTGAGTAGAGCTAAGACATATGTGGTGATGTTGGTTGTTCCTTAATGGCCCTTCATTCTCCTCTTTTGTGACCCAAGGGATAAGAATGACATCTCATTTGAAGGAATGTTGTGCCTTAGGCCGCGGCTGAGCTCAGCACATTTGGTGGATCCTCATCTGCCACAGGTGGGACCGGTAACACCTCTGTGCCTGAGAAATGACCTGACAGCATGACTAGTTCCACCTTCAGTGTCCTTTTCTCATCAGAAATTCTTGAAATATATTAAGAAATTGAGATGAGTGAAAAGAACCAATTAAAAATGAACTTTTAAAAAATACTTTTTATTGATTGATTTCAGAGAGGAAAGGAGAGGGAGAGAGAAATAGAAACATCAGTGATGAGAGAGAATCATTGATTGGCTGCCTCCTGCATCCCCCTACTGGGGATTGAGCCTGTAACCCTGGTATGTGCCCTTGACTGGAATCAAACCTGGGACCCTTCAGTCCACAGGCCGACACTATCCACTGAGCAAAACGGGCTAGGAAAAAAAAAACACAACTTTTTTTAAACCTTAAGTACTAAGAAACTACATTATAAAATGCACTTACCATTATTTCCCTAACCTCACCCTTTACAGAGATCTGTTGGGTGTCAGTAATGTTTCCCCTGAGGAACTTGGAGGCTGTCTGCCTGGTCCATGTGAACGAATGGATGGATGTCTCTTTGGAATAGCACATTCCCAACTTGGAAATAAATCTACTGACCCTAGTCTTCAAAATCTAGACATTTAGTCCCTACAGGGGATTTTAGGCCTGCCCCCTAATCACTACAAGAGAACAAATAGCTAATATACTACTTATCTAAATATTTAGGAACTGTAAGTCAAGCTAACACACTGTTAAATAAAATACTTTATACTCGATCTTGTCTAAATACCTTTGTAACAAGTGGGACGGCCAAGTTTGATAGAGAATTCTTAGTTCTTTGCCAGAATGTGGCGGCCCAGGGACCCCTTTTTCCATGTCCGCTCCCTTCTCCTCCTACTCTGACACTGGAGAGGCCTGGAGACAACCTCCTACAGGGCCAGGTCCCACCCACTTCCAACTGCTAGTCATTGGCCTGGGGACACACACTAGGGACAGTGGCATGGTTTGTCTTGAGAATGAGGAATCCCAAAAAGGGTCCTGTCTAGGCACTGGGAGCTGGCTCAGAGTCTGTGTGGCCCAGGAATTCCAAACTCCAGATCTAGAGTGTGGTCCAGAAGGGGGGTTGGTGCCCAAGTCTCTGACTCCTCCTCCTATGAGGCAGGTGTGTTTCTGGAAGATGCTGGAACAAGACCCTCTAGAGAATATTACTGAGTTTGATCTTCAGACCAGCTGCCAGTTCATAGACTGTCACTGGTATGCAATGAGATGAGAAGGCTGTGTCAAATGCACATCAAAACAACTTGTCCTCCAAAGTCTTGCTTCAAAAAAGAAAAAAAAAATATGTCAACTAAACTGAACACTGTGCTTAGTGGGTTGACTATCAGAAACAAATGCTTTCTTGTCAGTGACCGGTGCTTGGGGCAGCACTCCTAGAAGCACTAGGCCCAGGCATGGCCTTTCCTAGCAGAGGCTAATGACAGAACTGCTCAGTGATCTTGGCTTCTGCTGGCCCCTCGGGTCCTTTCTGGGGTAAGGGTGTATGACGTATCTTGTATTTTTCCCTTATTGAGTGCCTTACATCTTCCCTTCCCTGGTAAGATTCTGTAAAAAGGCTGGAATGTTTTCTTTCCCTCATTGGAGTCTTCCCTGGGGCCCCTGCATCGTTGCTTACTGGTGATGAGACCAGGTGTTACCACAGTGAGCCTGAAGACCCACCTGCATTAGTCACTGCCTGTCCTTATCCTCCCCCTAGAGCTGATGGGGGACTTGAGAACCTGCATGTCTGACAAGCCTCAGGTAACTCTTGTGCTTGCAGAGAGGTGAGAATCCCTGCCCTGCTGGCTCCCTGGAGCGGGTGCCTGGGGGCGGGAGAACCTTATCCCAGGCTGGGTGGCCTAGAGCTCCCATCCGCTACACATTTTCTTAAGTACAGGGAACTCTGTATTCTAGTTTAAAATCTGTTCCCTGTGTAATGTGCTAAACTTATTTTGGGAGTGACACATTCAAATGAGATATAAGTGGTAAAACAACTACAATTGATCCTTGACAATGGAGGTAGGGTTAGGGGTGTCAAACCTTGTGTAGTTGACAATTCATGTATAACTTTGACTCTCCCAAAATTTAACTACCTTTAGTATCCATGGGGGATTGGTCCCAGGACCCAGGACCCCACTCGGATACTAAAATTTTGAATACATAAGTCCTCTATAGAAAGAGCTAGAACAATGCATATAATAAGCCCTCTGCTTCCATGAACTCCCAACCGCAGATCTAAAGCAGTGCAGTTATTTATTGGGGGGAACAAAATCTGTGTAAAAGTGGACGCTCACAGTTCAAACCTGTGTTCAAGGTCAACTGTAGATACATAGTGGCAGAAATATGCATGTGGTTTGGTTCTATCATCATTTCACGTAGAGGCCATGCTGAACTCTGGGCTTTGAGAAGAAAAGTGATATGAGTTACCTACCCCTCCTCCCCAAATTGCCTAATTCCTCACCCTTCTTACCTTGCTTTCCTCAATTCTTCTCACCAACTGGGGCTCCAGCGAAATTTGGACTTCAGAGACTAGAGATGAGCAAAAGAAGAAAGAGAAATGGAACAGGAAACTGGAGAGGTAGTAAAATAAATGTCCTTTGCCTTCAACCCCTCTCCGCTTCCCCTCCCTGCACTGAGTTCAGTTAGGTTGTGGCAGAGCCCAGGTGAAAGGTGTCTGAATAACAAACAAAAGGAGGCCCAAGGTGGAGAGTAAATGGGCTTTTTCTAGGGCCAGGAGTTAGCTGCTTCCGGCCAAGTGTGCAATAGGGCCAGCGCATGGCTCCTGGGATGACTTCTTGACCCCTGTGTGTATGTCCCAGAAATACTGAGGGCAGTGCGGGCACATGAAGGTGCCCCGCTAAGGGCTTGTTAATACAGTGCATAATTACAGAGGATGATGAGGGCTTAGGTCTCCAGCATTTTATTAGGTTTTCAAAGCTCCTTCACTTCACTCTTCCTTCCCTCACATGCATGACTTTTTCAGACCTGTAATTTGGCTCTTGGGATTAAGTGCTTTGTCTGTACTCATAAAATGCTGTAAAGCTGCTGGACCCTGTAGATGCATGTAAACTCAAAGAATAAGTTCGTTCCAACATGCTGGAAGTCTGCTTCCAAAATTTTTAATTGCAATACAGTGTAAAATTTAAGAGGGGTTTGGGAGGGTAATTAAATATATGCAATTAATGTAGTGTATAATGGCTCTTCCTATTAATTTTTACAGCTCAAATACGGTTTTCCTGCCATATCCTTTCCAGTCCCGTGGGCCTCTTTACTTTCACTTAGACACCGAAGCCCGCCCACCCCAGGACCTTTACACTTGCCATTTTTACTGCTCTGATTGATCTGACAGAATCCACAGGCTTCCCTCCCGGTCTCAGCAAAAGTTTCCACTGTATACAAGGTTTCTCACTGTATCTGAGTGGCTTCCCCTGATCTGCCTGTAGAAAATGACAATGAGCCCCCTTTATCACTCTTATTTTTCCTGCTTTTAAACAGATCTTATAGTCTAAAACATTATTTAAATTTTTTTTATCATTGTATTATCTTCCTTCCATCACAAGGCTATCAACACCATGAAATTGAAAACTTAGTTTAATTGAAAACTTTGTTAATTATTGCTGCGCTCCCAGACCTGTCATGTACATAATGTTGAATGAATGAATGAATGAATGAATGAATGAATAGACATCGACTTTCTCCTTAACACAATGGCTAGAAAGTGTGTGTGTATTGAATTCAGGGTAAAAGAATACTTTTTAACTAGTGAAGTACTATCCATCCATTCATTTTAAAAATAGATTTCAGAGTTCTAAAATATGGTGAATGTTATATTGATACGCAGGGAGAGCCCTTAAATATTAAATGGGGAATAGTATTGAACACAGAAATATTAAAGTTTATTAACTACTAAAAAATCTACAGTGCCTTTGCAGTAAAAAAACACACGAAAGGCAACTTTTATGAACACTTTTAAGGATTTCTCTCTTCTTTAATTTTTTTTAAAAATGGAGAATATACTGAGTCTATTTGGTATGCAAATTTGTATTTTTTATCCTTCTTTCATCATATGGATGCACTATAATCACCTCATCATATTGTTGGGCACTTAGGGATTTTCACAACATTTTTAACTATCAGAAATAATAATCTTTGTCTAAAATTCTCTGTTCCTAATTTGGGTTGTTCCCTTCAGGTATAATCTTTAAAACAAAGGAACTAAGTTAAACAGATTAATTTTAGGAGGATTTTAACTAAGTGTAAAAGAATATACTGTTGGGGTTTTACCTAGATTTTGTTAAAACCTTGAGTTGAAAAGAATCTGTATCTTCTGGCTATCACCACACTGTTGTCCGTCTTCATGTGGTATGTATATAGGTTTTTTGGCTAATCCTTTCACCTTCTTTCAGCCAGTCCTCCCACACCCCTCTCTTCCTACAGCTGTTAGTCTGTTTCTCTTTTGTTCGTCAAAATATTTTCTTCATTAGATTCCACATATAAGTGAGAGTATATAGTATTTGTCTTTCTCTAACTGGCTCATTTCACTTAGCCAAATGACCATTTATTGAATTAATACTCTTCAGGCCCATCATGCTGTTGCAAAAAGATTTCTTTCTTTTTACAGCTGTGTAGTATTCCACTGTGTAAGTGTTTCACAGCTTTTTTACCCACTCATCTACTGATGGGTACTTGGTCTGTTTCCAGATCTTGGCTATCCTATATACTAATCCTATATAATAAAAGGCTAATATGCAAATCGACCGAATGGTGGAGCTACCGGTCACTATGATGCACATTGACCCTAGGGGGCAGATGCCCAACTCAGGAGCTGCCCCCTGGTGGTCAGTTTGCTCCCACAGGGGGAGTGCCACTCAGCCAGAAGCCAGTCTCAACGCAAGTGCAGCAGTGGTGGCGGGAGCCTCTTCCACCTCCATAGCATTGTTAAGGATGTCCAACTGCCAACGTAGGTGGGAAACAGGCCTAAGCTGTCAGTTGGACATTCCCCCGAGTGCACAAATTTTGTGCACCAGGCCTCTAGTTGTAAATAATGCTACAATAAACATGGGTGCATATATTCTTTCAAAATAGTCTTTCAGGTTTTTTCAGATATATCCACAGAAGTGAGATGGCTGGGTCAAAAGGCAGTTCCATTTTTAATTTTTAAAGGAAATTCCATACTGTTTTCCACAGTGGCTGCACCAGAGTGCATTCCCACAAACTAGGGCTCCCTTTTCTCCACATCTTCGACAGCACTTGTTGGTTGATTTATTGATGGTAGCCATTATGACAGGAGTGAGCCGATATGTCATTGTGATTTTAATTTGCATCTCTCTGATGATTAGTGATGTTGAGCATTTTTTTATGTCTATTGGCCATCTGTATGTCCCCTTTGGAGAAGTGTATGTTCAGGTCCTTTGCCCATTTTTTAATTGGATTGTTTGTCTTCCTGGCATTGAGTTGTATAAGTTATTTATTTTGAAAATTAACTCCTTATCAGATGTATCATGGCAAATATGTTCTCCCATTCAGTGGGTTTCATTTTTATTTTGTTGATGGTTTCTTTTGCTGTTCAAAAGCTTTTGTTTGGTGTAGTCCCATTTGTTTATTTTTCCCTTTGTTTCTCTTGCCCTAGGAGATGTATCAGTGAAATTTATGCTACATGAGATGTCTGAGATTTTACTGCTTGCGTTTTCCATTAGGATTTTTATAGTTTTGCAACTTACACTTAAAATCTTTTATCCATTTTGAGTTTACTCTTGTGTGTGGTGTAAGTTGGTGGTCTAGTCTCATTTTTTTGCATGTACCTGCCAATTTTCCCATCATTTATTGAATTAATATTTTGTCAAATATTAATTGGACATAAAGGTCTGGGTTGATTTCTGGGCTCTCTGTTCTCTTCCACTGATCTTATGCCAGTTATAGGCTGTTTTGATTACAATGGCCTTATTGCATTCCCCTGGACATGGGATTTTGTTTGTTTATTAATACATTTAAGCTTATATTATTATTTTATAATTTAATCTAGTCAGTAGAGATTTTGGTGTGTGCAATCTGTACTTGTAATATTTTATTGAGGTCATTTCCAAGGTGTGATGTATATTCATTTTTTAAATGTTCGATTGATAAGTAAAAATAAAGAGTGTGAGGCAATATTCATTTTTTTTAACTTTTCTGTTGATGTTATGTCAAATCCTTTTTTCCTCACTTATTTTTTTTGTTTTGTTTGTTTGTTTGCTCATTTTGGTAGTAACAGAAAAGGTTTATTAGAAAATTCCCACTTTGAACTGGTGTAGCATCTACTTATTTCTTTGTCCACTTATTCTATCATAAACTGGTACTCATTAAATCTACTTATTTCTTTGCCACTTATTCTATCATAAACTGGTACTCATTAAATCTACTTATTTCTTTGTCCACTTATTCTATCATAAACTGGTACTCATTAAATCTAATGTGACTATGTTTCTAGCTATATCCTTCATAATTTTAACAGGTTTTGCTTTACATATTTGATGCTCTGTAATTTGGTAGAGAAAGGGGTTGCTTTCCTTTAATAATATACCTATATCAAGAAAATAACTCTCTTTATACTCCATTTGAATACTTTTGTCATAAAGTCTAATTTGTTTAATATCCCGATTACTATATCTAATATATATATATTATATCTAATACATCTACCTATTTATTTTTTAACCATTCTCTATAATTTTGTTTGTAATGACTCCCTTCTAAGGTTTATAGTCATGTTTATTACCATCTGAGAGATTTTGCCTATAGTGGGTACATTTGAGTCATTTATTTTGAATGTGAATTTTTTGTTTTTTAAATTCTCCCCATTATTTATATAAATATTTTCCTTATTTCTACCATAGTCAATTTAAAAGTAAATTTAGTGTTTTAAATATTAATGTGTTCGCATATATATTTATTAAACACATAATTAAATGTATAATTTCTAATTGCTAAAAAAATAGATACCGAAAGAAACCCTCTTCACAATCACATTATTTTTTCAGGACAATTCATTTATCATTTTAAAGATTATTTCCCTCCTCTTTCTTTACTTCCTGCTTTTTTCAATTTAATTAAGGCTTATAGACTCATTTATTATTATTACACAGCTACAGATTTTACCATGCAATTCCCCTTGCTTATGGTTTTATATATTAACTTTTATAAGTCTTTTCAATAATCTTTTATACTTTGCTCTGTGTGTCCAGTTGATTTCAATGCTTTGTCCTCCCATGCAGTGGCTTTTCCTTGAGATTTTTCTCCCTTATTTTTGTCAACAGGAAAAACTTTAAAAACTATCTTCCTACATTAGTAATAATTTAAATAAGTCAAATAGTTTGGAGAGAAAATTTTATTTTCTCTCACATCCATATGATTCAACATTTTCTAAAATATATCCTGCAGAATACTAGTACGGCAGGATATTGATAGGTGCCCAGTGAAAAGCTATTTCTTGCTACAGGACTTATCCAAGCCTTTCCTATGCTAGTATGCCATGTGGCCCCTCACCTTGAATCCTATTTCTGATTACTGTGTAGCAAAATTACAGTAACCCGTGTTTTCTTCTTTGGAATGATACTTACATTTTGCTTCTTTTTTTTTTTTTCTGAAAAATTTTAAATGACGCCAAATATATCTAGGTCTTTTTCATTAAGTTCAGGTCCGCTTTTTGCTAAGTATGTTCAGTTTGCTATGGGTCAGTTTTCCAGTACTTTCTTTATTCCGCTTTTTTTTCTTTTGGAACATATGTGTTTGTGCTGCACACCATGATGGGACGTGGTTTGGTTTCTCAGGTTTCTGTAGATTTTGCTTTTAGGGCCGCCTCTGCCCCACTCCCGCTGCCCTCCTGGCCCGCCCGCGCCCCCCTCCCGCCCCCCACGGTGCTTTGCGTGGAGGCCTCATGGCTTCTTTTATCCCATTTGGGAGCAGCAAGCAGATCTTTCTGGTTTTTTCCCCTGTTGTATTTTAGTTCAGAATTTGCAAACTGTCTTCACTCTGAGTCTCTAGCAGTCTTCCCCGTTTTCCTCAGCAAGAGAAAAAAAAAGTTCACGGCCCTCCTGCGAGGGAGGCTGATTTTGGCAGCGGTCTGGACCGAAATGGGCTGCGACTCCCCTATGGTGGTGGCAGATTTCCCAGCTCAACCCACATCGTTTTTTAAGTTAATTTTTCAGCAGCTTCTTTTTTTCTGGTTTATTTTATATAACTTTAGAGTTTTAAAATAGAATACATTCATGTACTAAAAAAAACCAGAGGTTATAAAAGATAAGGATTGAAAAGTCTTGTCTCCTGATTCTGGGCTCCCTCTAAAAGTCACAACTGTTCTTAATTTCTGTATTTTATACTATGGGAATATAAGCAAACACAAATACAAATTCTTATTCTCCTCCCTGCTTTTTCTCTCTAATAGTATAAACAGAGTGTGCTTGGCTCAGCCCTAACCAGCTTTCGTGCTTGGCAGGCATTCACCTCTGTGGGGATAAGGTGGAATGTTCCCTCTGCCCGCTTAGGTGAGAGACCACTCTTAGTTCTTCTCTAAGGGTGTAGCATGGCATGGTTCTCGTGGCTGTCAGCAGTGAGACACAGCCCAGGATGCACTCCATGTGTTGCTGACCTGCTTCTTCTGATTCTATAGAGCTGAGTGACCCACAGTATGTCTTGGGACAGAATAGACAATACTCACTCATTTAGAGACTCATGGCATTTTGGTATCCAAGTGTGTAATCAGTGGTACCTCTCATTGTCAGAGTGTAGACCAATATGGGTGTAAAACTAGGGGTCCAGTATCCTAATAATAAAACCCTAAGATGCAAATCAACTGAACTGAACCACCAGTTGCTATGATGCGCACTGACCACTAGGGGGTAGAGGCTCAATGCAGGAGCTGCCCCCTGGTGGTCCGTGCACTCCCACAGGGATATTGCTGCTGAGCCAGAAACCAGAAGCTGGGCTCATGGCTGGCGAGCTCAGCGTCAACGGCGGTGGCGGGAGCCTCTCCTGCCTCTGAGGCAGGCAGAATCCCCCAAAGGGTCCTGGACTGTGAGAGGGCACAGGCCAGGCAAAGGGACCTCCCCCCCACCACCACCACAAATGTCGTGCACGGGGCCTCTAGTGCTAAGTATAATAGGACCTGGAACCCCATGTTATCAGCAGCAGATGAGGTGGGACGCAATGGTTCTTCAACATAGAGCATTGAGAACCACTACCTTAGAATGTAAAGATAGGAGTTAATAAGGTCAGCAAAAACCACTCTGGATGACTTGAAAGTAATGTGGTTTATGGGAGGAACATTTTCCTAATTTTATTTCAGTGCCAGAGGCAAAGGAAGACAGTAAAATTAATCAAAAACGTCTTGTTGTTTTTTCCTTTTCGAACAGTGGTGAGTTTTGTTTCAGAAGATGTATTAAAAGGGCCACATTACTTATTTCAAGTCAGTAACACATCAGGCCATGGTCTGAGATTTTACTGCTGTGGTTAGTTGTTCTCTGTACAATGATGGAAGCAGATATTCTGGGTCATTTTTGTGTGTCTCACATGTTAATTCAGATGGTTCCATTTTTTTCCTTAATAGTTTTGCCATTAGAAGTTAGACTTGTATTGATATTAATTTCCTATCATAGAATTATGTTCTATGGAAAACAAAGAGAACTGTACCCTACGTATTTTCAACAACAAAAACTTCACTTGTCTGAATAATCTAATTTATGTAGTAAGTCAAATTCCAACTTTTTAAGTAACTGCCTACTAAATGTAAAATACTCTGGATATACTTGAATAAGATTTAATTCCATGGGCCCATCATATTCCATAGAAGCTGAAAAGCCATATGGAAGGAAATTCAGAAAAATAAATGGACATTGAAGTAGATTGGGGTGAAAACAATACTTTTAGGCCAAAGAGAAACAAAATAATTGAAGATTTAGTTCATATTCACCTCAAAGCTTTATTTAACAAAAAAGTGATTTGACTGTTGATGTTCAAAATTGACGGATAATTTAGTGAGTAATGTAGAGCTGAAAATATCTATAGCTTGAACATTAAGTTGGCTCTGTCAGTGTAATTTGTATGAAGCCAATATTATGTTCACACCGTTCACAGCCTCTGCCAATAAAATTAAATACTCTATTGAAATGCTATAATTCATTATTTTACGTTTTTTGCTAAAAGTAATTCCTAATCTGATGAGAGGTGTTAAATGTTAGAAAGGGACTTTATTTTTGAGGTGTTAAAGGAGGGAAAATTATATAACTGATGGCTGTGCAATAGACTCATTAATGCTTCATTGCCAGTTTGCTTGACGTAACCCACATCCTGCCATAGTGGAAAGCAGTTGGTTGCAGCACATTTTGAGCATCTTTTGAATGTGTTGTTTTTTTCAAGTTTTCTGGACACTTCAGTTAAGAAGCAGTAAAGGAGCTATTTTTAAAAATATGTATAAAGAAAATACAGTATTCTCTGTCACATGCTTGGCATTTGAGCCTGTCGTATGAATACCTTAGAAGAGGTGCCATGTCCTGATTACTTCAACCTTCTTAGTTTACTTATAAAATAAATCAAGTCAGCTCTTGGCCCCTTTAAGTCCCTGATGACCACTTCCATCATTTACCACCTCTTTCCAAGCATTACCATAGGATGACCTGGTGGAGCCAGCTTAATGACAACATCAGAAAGAAAAAGAACTCCTGATCCTTGTCTCTTGCCAAAAAAGGGGGGGGGAGGGGAGAGTCTGCAGCAGGCAAATAGGAGATGTCCTCAGCCCTAGAGCATACCTTTTCTCTGAAGTACGGCAAGAAAAACAGTCTGAACGTTAGCTTGAAAGAACCTTTTAGTGCATCTAGGCAGATCCAGGTACCATGAAATATGAGGCAACTGAGATGATTGGATCACATTATGGCTTCACATTTCCCTGGCACCATTTCCTGAGCCCCTACTGTGTGGAGGTCATGGTGAAGGACTGTGGGGCACCATGATGAATGAGATACAGTCCCTCTACTGGGGAAGCAGTCTGGAAGGGACAGGATCTGGGCTCAAGCAAAATAAACTTCTCTAAGAATGCCAAGTGGAAGGTATCACTCAAGGAAGCTTAGTGTTCAGGAGAGTTAGGGCACACTTCATGTCCAGACAAGGTATCCACTCTTCCCTTCTCTCCTTTTTGTTACAATTTCTATTGTGTTAGCACTCTCTTCTCTCTTGCTCATCTAAGCATATGGATGCAGAGGGCACCAGTGGCTGTGATACTCTGTGATCTGGAATAATGGTTGGTTCTGCCAGGGATTGTCAATAGCATTCGCTTTCATAAAATGTGAACATCAACAACTCATTGGTCACAGGCGAGCCCAGTATATTAGTAAACGTGTAAGCCTGCAGGGTCGGCAGTTCAGCCACCATATAGCGGCTTTTAAGGATGTTGTAAAATTCTTTCCATAAATAATGTTAAAGGTGGGGGAAGAGGGAGCTGACCTTCTCAGAATTTCAAGTTTCTTTATCAACTTCTAACTAGTGAGGCAGGATGCAATTATTTCCTGGGAAATGGCACCTGAGGCTTAGGTTATATAGCGTATGGAAACATCAGTGGGGGAAAAACAAAACTTAAACCCCTGTTTTTTAACAATATTTTTATGTAGCTGTAAAAGGGAAATGATCAACGCCCACACCACTCACCCCTGAGATGAAGGGAGTGTCCCTCCCAGCAGCTTTCCAACATGAAGAAATAAAAACCCCTGTCCTTCTGCCCATCGTTTCATGGCCCCGTGCACTTGCACAGGAAATCAAGGGAGATTGTAAAACACTGCATTCCCAGAGCCCCAAGTTTCACTTCGCCACACTTACCACATACAGATGCATCCACTCAAATCGGAACAAGATGTGATCTTACTGAGAAAGAATCCTTATAATATTATGTTACCTCCCCCTTGAAAATTCCCTCATGCACGTATAAAACCCAGAAGGCCAAAAGTAGAATACTGAAGAAAGTCTTTAAGGCTTAAAAGCAAGCTGCACTGACTTTCCCTGTATCGTATTATATATACATATTACAGTTATGTCAATGATTAAAAGTGCTGTTATGCTGCATTATGAACTGATTTTGTGTTAAGGATTAGATAACTCTCCCCCAACCCCCAAGACTTCCTTTTATGTCCTAAAGGCAAATCTTTTCTCTTGGGTCAGGAATGTAATAAGGTAAGTTTTCCTCTCTCTGGGATATTGTGTCTGTCTCACTGTGTTTAAATTGATACAGAAAGCTTTTCAGAGCAAAATACAGTATTTTCTTTGTGTATGAGCCAGCAGTTGACTAACCCAGAGGGAATTCTCTGTGTTGAACATTTTAAAGGTACAGATTGGGTGTGTTTGAACTGGTGATGCTCAGTGAAATCCACTGGGAACGTGGATTGGCCATAGCTCTCTCATGTGGTCTTGAGGGGGAAATCATTGTTCTAACCAATGATTTCTTAAGTGATAAATTCATTCAGAAAACTTACCCAGCTCATTTTAATATCAGCTCACGGCAGAAATAAAGAGTAACTTTGCAGTATGTGTAAATGTGCTTACATATAATTTAAAGAAATTTACCTACTCAAAACAACTTTCTTACATTTCCATCAAATGTATGAAATGTGAACACATACCTTCTGGGAGGTGAGCCACAGACTCTGGTATCCAAAAACTGGCAAATGTCCTATTTGAAGTGAAGGTGAATTTCTCTCCTTCCAGACCACTAGTTGCCAGAAGTCAAGGCTGTTTCTAACCAAGGATAACTTATTTAGCCTTTCAAACTTTGGTTAATGGTTTTGATAGGAGTGGAGTCTTGGAATGCTTACAAAGCATAAGCAGTACCTCTGCCTGAGTGTGTGCATGTGTCCCCACAGGAATGCATGTGTTTCCTTCCCTCCCTCCCTCCCGCCCTTCCTTCTTCCCTTCCTTCCTTCTTTTGGGAGCAGTTCACCCTGTCTTTTCTGTACACTTTCTGTATTTAATTAAAAAAACTGAGAAATTCTCTCCCTTCTGGTTAGCCCTTGGGCTCTTTATTTCTGACAAAAGTGCTTTTTTTTTAAAAAAAAATTATTTTGGCTCTTAGTCTTGAATTTGTCACTTTTTCCTTAGTTCCAGCTATGTGTAGGTAGAAGGTTTAGCTCTGAATTCGGTTCTTAGCTATGCCATGAACTCATAGTGTACTATGAGATAAGTTTCTGCACCTCTCTGCGCATCAGGAAAACTTCCTCTAGGAGTTAAAGAATGAGAAGGAATTCGGCAAGTGGAAAGACGTCACACAAGCAGGCCAGGTGCAAGAGCTGACATGAGCAAAGATACAGTGCATATAGCCTGCACGTCAGATCCCTGGAAACAGATGAGAGAAAACAAAGCAAGAATGATTGTGAATGCTGGCCACCACTCTCCCATGACTGTACAATGGATTTATATTTCTTCATGGGAAGCTCTTAGGTGAAGACAGCCTGGAACCATGATGCCCACCTCGACTCTTTCTCAAAATATTGTGTTGATACTTGTGTTGTGGTTGAGTGACCTAAAAAATAAAATGCACAGCCCAGCCAGCATAGCTCAGTGGTTGAGCATTGATCGACCCAGCAACCAAGAGGCCACTGTTTCGATTCCCAGTCAGGGCACATGCCCGGGTTGCAGGCTCAATCCCTGGGAGGGGGTGCATGCAGGAAGCAGCTAATCAATGATGTTCCTCTCTCTTCTATGTTTCTATCTCTCTAGCCCTCTCCCTTCTTCCACCGATAAAAATCAATAAAAATATATTAAAAAAAAATAAAATACACAAAGGTCATTTTGCAGATAACGTAGATAACAAGCAAATAGTAGTTTTACTTTAAATATCCAGGTGACAAAATTTGGACCTAACATTGAGTTTTAGTTAGCTTCAGTCTTGGGTGTGTTGTGTTTTTTTGTGTGTGTTTTTTTTGGCAAGTGCATTCACTGTTTTTTTTTTTACCAATGGAATGTTGACATTCATAAACTTTTAGCCAGTTTCTGTGCTATTATCATTACACGATATTAATACTATATTCATAGCAATGTGGAGACAATTATGAGAGCCACCTATATGTTGGCGTATGCTTAAAGGATGAAATGAAACTTTTTCAAAAGTTGCATGATTACTCGGTATATACTGGCTACATTTTTCTAGGAAATTGTACTTATAAGATATGTTTTATAGAATTAGGTCCCCAAATTAAAAGCATTTTTAGGAATAAATTAACACTTCCTGAGAAATAAAATTCTTACTTTGGTGGAGAGGTGAAAGGCAAAGGGGAAAAAAAAAAAGGCAGAAATGACTCAAATTCAAGAAAAGTCACCCTCCCCCAGAGTGATTTCATCATGTGAAGAATGGCACTTAGCGTGAGGTGGGCTGGCTTCCCAGTTCGCTTTTGGTTTCTTTTAAAAAAAATTTTTATGTATTTTTTGTTTTGTTTTTCCAGTTCACTTTGGAAGGATCACAGATCATTTTGTGCACATAGACCCCTTTATTTTTATTTATTTCTTTAATTGTCAACTTTAAACCTGTGTCTCTTTGTAAAGTGCCTTCCCTATTTATTTCTCCAGTTGAAACTCTATAGGAACAACCTTACATCATGGCTTCTGTCTGAACAAACACTTTAGTCATGGCAGGGGGCAAAATTTCCATCACATTAATGAGATTTCCACAACCAGATTAGAGAGGAAATATGGCCCTGAGTCTTCTGTTACTTAACACTCTCACATTAGGAAGAAATCTGGATAAACTATTGACAAAAATAGTAGCCAGGGGCCAAAATTGCAGTGAGGCAGAATATAGTTTAATCACAAGAGAAACTTGGCCATTTCACCCCTCCTCCCCTTATCTGAAACTTTATTGAATTATTTCAGGAGAAACCTATAGTGAAGTATAAGATTACTTGCTTTCTATAGACAATGCAACATGAAAGTTAGGATAATCACTTAAATCCCAGAGTTCTTACCTCAAAGTTAATGTCAGCTCAGCGTTGTCATGGGAGGCAAAAATAAATTTTAGAATTTATTCAAAACTAAATTTATGAATAGGCCCGGCCGGCATGGCTCAGTGGTTGAGCATCGACCTATGAATCAGAAGGTCAAGGTTCAATTCCCTAGTTATGGGCTAGATCCCCAGTGTGGGGCATTCAGGAGGCAGCCAATCAATGATTCCCTCTCATCATTGATGTTTCTATTTCTCTTTCCCTCTCCCTTTCTCTCTGAAATCAATAAAAATATATTTTAAAAAAAATAGGAGCCAGCTAAGATAACTCTGAATTATGTCATTATTATGTCATTATTTCTACAATTGAAAGATAAATATTTCTACAATTGAAAGATAAAAGGGCAGTTCTACTTGGTTGACCCTAAAGGCATATGTGATGCTGAGGTTTATCCAGTTGTTGGGAATGGAGGTATCACAGGAAATTGCTTCTGTTTCTTATGCCTTCTGGTTCTCATAGCACAAACGTAAGGCAAGTGGCAGATTGGGAGTATATTGAGGCCTAGGATCACATTAGCTCTAAATGTAGTCTTTCCAATAACACATTCCTCCGATAAAAATTTACTGAACACCTACTCTACTGAGTATTGTTCCAGGCACTTGGGATATATCATTGAACAAACCTGATAAAAATCCCTGCCTGTGTGGAGTTCACATTCTTATGGAGGAGAGCAGACAGCAAATCATGAACAGTCTCTGGATGTAAATTAAAGCATGTTAGACGTGATCCGAGCCCAGCAGGGTAAAGTGGGGGGAGGTGTGGAGCTTCCAGGGACCAGGAAGTTGGACTGTAAGTGGGTGAACAGTCTTATTAAGGAGGCCACATTGGAAGGAGATAAAATAATCTTGACTTAGTAGCCCCATCCTACATGTAACCCAAGTGTCTCCAGCTGCATATCCAGTTGTCCTGCCTCTGGAGTGGCATTTTATTTTAAGGCACTGGCCCGGCTTATCATCTGGTATCCTGTAGGAAGCTGGGTGTGCCCGGGTCTCTGTGGTCCTTGAGACCCCTTGAATTTCATCCCATCTTGCTGGGCACTCAGTCCCTGGTGACTGCTCTGTTTCCTTCATGCTGTTGCCCAGACCGAGAGAGGCAGGTAGCAGTCTTCTCAACCTCTGCTGCTGCTCTCCATGAAAAGGCTTAAGCACAGGACTGTATGTTACGGACATCTTGGCAGAAACAAAGAGGATTCAAGCAGAAAACACCTTAAAAATGATTACTTTTTATTTTTGTTACCTGTTCATTAGCCCCTTCCAGCATGGGAATTAGAAATGGGACAGTTTCCCTTCTTAAGATCCCATTCTCTGCCATGGTACTAGACATTGTCTCTCTTTCCCATCTGATCCCCCAGAACTTGCTGGAACTGGGAGCTGTCACTGGCAGAGAACTTAGCTTTTACTGACTTCTGTAGATGTTCTGCCCAGGAGTCCTGCAGATACACCCAACAGGATTGATGTGCCCCAGTCCCTGCCATCTTATTTTCCTCCTTCGTTCTCTCCTTTACTTGCTTTTTTGTTTATGTATTTTCTTAAACATTGGTTTTCCTTCATTTCCAATTGCTGTTCTTCATCCTCTTTACCATCTCCATAGACGAGGGGTTTTCAAATTGGGCTTTGTGCAATCCTTAACATTCTGTATATTGAGATCACCAAAGGTAGCATGGAGTAGGGCAGGAGCTGCCCTCCTTTATTAGCCATAGCCTTCCTTACATTCTTAAATCTTCATGTTCAGACTTGTCTTTTCCGTGGTATCCCTTTTTGGAGATGCCCTGGGACACTTCCAATATGTCATACCCCAAACAGAAACATAATCTCTCCCAAATCTCCAATGCTGTTATTTCAGATTTTGTCAGGCTAGAAACTTCAGTATCATCTGTTACTCCTCTCTTTATTTACCATCCACAAATAATTTCAAAATGTCTCCCAAATCCAGCTCCTTCTCTCTGTCCTCATGAGAGGATACTGCCTTAGTTCAAGACCACAGCTCTCGCTACTGCCTTAGTTCAAGATCACTGCTCTCTTGGATGATTATAGCAGCTCCCTGAATGGGCTTCCCACTCAGTTCCTACTCAGTTACACTACTCAGCTACCTTTTTATCATCACACGTCTGATCACTGTCCTGTTTAAAACTTTGCTTGGTTGCCTGCGGTCTGGGTGCCTTAGAGCATTCAACACCCTCATGGTTTTGCCTCACCCAAACTCTGGAGCACTCATCCTCCTGACAGCTCCCTCACCTCTCGTAGAGCATGGCTCACACACACACTTCCTCCCTTGCACTTGGTGTTATTTACCAACATACCACGCTCTTTCTTGACCTTGGACCCTCCCTCTGGGGTACACTTCCATTTGGATTGTGTACACTTCCATTTGGATCCCTCTCCCTTCTGGATTCAGCTCATTTACCTGCTCCTAAAGGCTTTCCTGACTTCCTGTCTTTATTGCTACCCTCTCCATTTAATTTTAACCACTTGTTTCTCATTTGCCCCATTTAGAGTATCATCTTAGGCACAGTGTCTATGTTTTACTTATATTTGTTTTGCCACAGTAAAAGAATTAATCATATATCCTAACTAGAGGCCTGTTGCACAAAGATTGGTGCATTCGGCCTTCCTTCCCCTGGCTGCCGGCACCAGTTTTCCTCTGGCACCTGAGAACCAGGCCTTCGCTCCAGCCACAGCGGAGAAGCCAAGCCTCGAGGCTAGGCTTCTCTGCTCCAGCCACAGCAGAGAAGCCAAGCCTCTTCAGTCTTTGGTCAGGCCTGAGACTTCAGTCTTCACTCTGTGTCTGTGTATGCAAATTAACCCACAATCTTTGTTGGGTTAATTTGCATACTCACTCCTGATTGGCTGGTGGGTGTCACGGAGGTATGGTCAATTTGCATCTTTCTCTTTTATTAATGTAGATGTCTGGTCAATGTTCTTTCTATAAACTCTGTGTTATCTACTAACAAAGAAAACTACAGGCTAGATATGGAAAAGTTAGTGTATGTCCATCTATAATAATAAAAGGGTAATATGCTAATTAGACCAGACGTGCTTCCCACATCATTCCGGACTTACTTTCTGATGAAACCGGGCCAGAGGGAAGCCAGCCCGGGTCCCAGGTGCCTGCCAGCAGCTGGAGGGGGGAAGCAGCCCGGGTCCCAGGAGCCGGAGGGAAGCCAATGCCACAGCCTAGGGAAGGAAGGCCTACTCTTGTATGACTTTTCATGCATCAGGCCTCTAGTATCAATTAAGAACATTTATTTTTATATCCTTATACTAGTATATACCAGCAATAAGGGATTACAATGTGTAGAAGGGGAGGGTAGCATGTGAATAAGTTAAGAGTTCATCAAAAAATGGTAGTTATTCTACATGTTGAAAAGCTTGCTAAAGCATCGACGTGCAAGGGTTTCCTTTCCATGTTTTTGGTGAGACAAACCTGAAAAGGCCCTGGGCCATAGGCATGCTAGTTTTCCATGATACGGGATGTGAGGGAAGGAAGAGACTCCTGCGTTCTTCTGGGTAGTTAATTTACTTTTTAGTTGCAAAGGTATCCATGCTGTGAAACTAATTTTTAAACAGTATTCCTTTCTGCATTTCAGCAGCCACATTTGGATAAGATCCAGTGGCTATGTGTTCAGCCTTGGATCTTCAGTGTTTAGGACAGTAACTGTCATATCATAAATGAGCACTGAGTTAATAGTGATTGAATAAGTCAGCTCAGTGGGATTGTGGGCAGATTTCCAAATGGATAATTTTGCCTGCTTGCCTGCCGCGGTCTTTTCTTCCAATATTTCTTGAGATTTGCCTGTGTTTCCAACAGCAGCAGACCCCACCCCCTTTGCATGGTCACATGCACATATGTGCTCACTAATCTCTTTCCGACTGACTGCTGAAGGCTCCCGGCACCTCCTGCAGCACCCTCCCTTCGCAATGTGATGGGCAGAAAACCTTCAGGCAAAGTCATGCTCAGGGTTGGGATTGGGCAGGCACCACAATAAATAGTTTTTTCTTTTTTAAAAAATAGATTTTTACTGATTTCAGATAGGAAGGGAGAAGGAGAGAAAGATAGAAACATCAATGATGTGAGAGAATTATTGATTAGCTGCCTCCTACATGCCCCTCACTAGAGATTGAGCCCACAACCGGGGCATGTGCACTGACGGGGAATCAAACCGTGAACTCCAGGTTCAAAGATCAATGCTGAACCACTGAGCCACACCAGCCAGGCCACAATAAATTCTCTATTCCATATCTCAGGAGTTAATTTTTAAAAAGTTGACTTCTCTCCAAAAATTAAAAAATAGATTATCATTTGAAATCCAAATACATTTTTGTTATTTTCTTAACAAATATTATAGTCATCAGAATTATAGTGTCAAAACCTGTGAAACAGTACGTAGTTTTTAGGGTTGATTAATTGTAATGTTCACAATTATTGTTGAGTAATGTGGAGAACATGAGGGTGCTTTTATAAGGGCTATGTATAAGAAGTGCAAGATGTGCTGTTATATTATCATATCTATTCACCCAAATGTTCAAGTTTTATAACAAAAGAAAGCATGATTTTTTAAAATCCTTACCCGAGGATACGTTTTCTTTGATTTTTAGAGAGGGGCCGGGGTTTGATGTGAGAGAGAAGCATCAATTTGTTGCCTCCTGAACGTGCCTGAACAGGGATCAGGGATCAAACTGACAACCGAGGCATGTGTCTTGACTGGGAATCGAACCTTTTGGGGTACAGGATGATGCTCAACCATCTGTGCCATGGGGCCTGGGCAACAAGTGTTTGAAGAGTGTGACTGCTGTGCAGATACAAGGTGGAAATAGTACACATTAACCCTCCTTTCTCTTCATGGCAGAAATCCAAACCCCCAAGGTGGGGTGCAATTTGGCTTCTGAAATATTTGACTTGGCAACAAATGCCATTCCTTTAGATGGCAATGCTTTCCAGATACACTGGATACATAGAAATGATCCATACACGTGAGTGACCAATTCGTTTCATCCTTGGGAGAGGTAGCATTTTATGGCCACCTTTCCCGGATCCTCTGACCTCGCTTTTCTTCTCTGTCCAGGAGCCAGTGAGGTGCAGAAATGTGGGGCTTTACCTTCTTCTCCTTGGGAGCTAGAGCTAGGATCGCAAAGCTGGCTCTCACTGTGCTCGGTGGATTAGTTCACTGTAGAAATGAAATAGAAGATGTCTTTTTGAAGACTGGTTTTCTAAATTATTTCGTTCTGTGATTACACAGTTTTTATCTTGTCTGTCCGAGTTTAGTATTCTTATTCTTATTTCTAAAATGAATACTAATAAATTCTTACTTGTTTAAACTATTAATAGTTTTCTTTGTGATGACTAGGTCCCCAATCGGTTTGCTTTAAGAATAGTTTGTATTTTCATTTTGGCTACTTATTTTGATTGATTTAGTTATTTTGGCTAAAGCAAAAGTTGGTATTTTAAAAGCATAAGATAAAAATTTAAATATGTCCACATACTTGTAGATACGATGTAAGCAGAATCTTGGAATGTTTGGGGGGTATGACTCAACTGCTTTATATCTACATTTAAAATATCAATGGGATTTAAATATTGGCCTTTTCAGAAAAGAAATTCTGCGAAGTTCTTTAACAAGTCACCGTAATACACAATAAAAGAACCTTCTGAAACAAGAGAAAGGTTACATTTGTGTTTTAGTAAAGTTAGAATCCAGAGAATAAAACTGTGAGAGAGCAGTTTTACAGCTCTTGCAAGGAATTATGGGCCCTTAACCCATTTTCAAGATGAGGATGTCTTCTTTTTATCTAAGAAACGTAAATCACATTAATTGATGTTATTCGTTTTTATATTTTGCTTTTAAAATATTATTTTTAAAGACTAGAATTTAAGTTTTGGGTCATCTTAATATTAAGCAGTATACTACTGTTTTGTGTTCATGAATTTGAACCAGTAACACATGCCCTTCTTCGGGGGAGAGAGTGTCAGCTAAATAAATTATATCACAAATTACATAATGTTACATCTAGTTATTTTGTAATTCAGGGTAACAACCAAACCAAAAATTCAGAGATTCTGGATTAACTGGCCTTGAATTTTTTATGAGTTTTTAGTGAACTTTAGAATGTATAATTTGTTAGAAAATAACCAGTTTTTCCAAATCATGTGCTATTTTATATTAACTTACTTGAATTAATATATTTTTTAAAAATATATATATTATTGATTTTTTACAGAGAGGAAGGGAGAGGGATAGAGAGTTAGAAACATCGATGAGAGAGAAACATCGATCAGCTGCCTCCTGCACACCCCCTACTGGGGATGTGCCCGCAACCCAGGTACATGCCCTTAACTGGAATCGAACCTGGGACTCTTCAGTCTGCAGGCCGACACTCTATCCACTGAGCCATTATACACTAATATTAATTCGGCTTGAATTAATATTAGTGTATAATGTTTTAGGTGTGTTTCCAACACTGTACAAAGTTGAGTTTTCTTCATCTTCCCACTCATCTGTACAACTTGAAAGATGAGGAAGGAATATACAGAGAAGTTGTCATTTATGTGCAGTTCCCAGATTGTTAACTCTGAGTTCAGTATGAAATCCACCAGGAAATATTGTGCCATAAAAGTATGTTCTGCTTTAACTCAATCTGTCCGGATATTGTGGTGTGTGTGTGCGTAGAGAAGTTCTGATAAAGATGCATATAGCCTTCTGCTTCTGTGGGAAGTCATTTGATACGCCCAGCCCCTAGTTTGTCTGAAGGCTAGATACAGTCCTGGGGAATGTTGGATTTTTTCCTATTTCTCCCCACAGTCTCCATTGTCACCAGAGTTCATCACCAAGTACATTGTTGTGGTTTCCTTTTTTGGAGGGTTGGAAGGACCTCTTTATTGAGATATAGTTCCTATACCCATTTGAAGTATACAACAATTCCGTGTGTTTTACTTATTCATAGAGTTGTGCAACCATCATCCCAATCCATTTTATAGTATGTTTAATTATCCCATCTCCCAGTCTCTCCTCAGCCATTGGCAATCACTAATCTGCTTTCTTTCTGTATGGATTTGCCTATTCTGGGCATTCATATGAATGGAATTGTGCAATAGTTGTTCTTTTTGTGTGAGTGGTTTCTTTTAATTATCATGATGTTGTCAAAGTTCATGCAAGTTTTAGCACATGCCACTATGTCAATCCTTTCTGGACACTTTTGTTTTTCAATGTGAATGCTGGCGTTCCATTGCAGTGGAACATATATGTTCAGCTGACTTTGGTGGGGGTGGGGAGGGGGTGAGGGAGGTACTGTGAAGTCCATTGTTTGGACAAAACATTTACCCTCTTAAGGAATTTTGCCTTTTTTCCACATGAAAGAAAATAATTTTGTTACAGATTTGCACCAAGAAACAAAATTTATATAACTGTCGACAAGAAGTATACTTTGTTTGATCTCACCCCAATTCTTAATATTTAAAAGTTAGAAATAGGAAACTATTTTATTTTTTTGAAGATAATGCAGTTTCGTAACCTGTGTCTTGAGTCCTTTTATTTACTGTATAATTTAACAGAAAACTGAAAGAAATGTAGATATTTTTATTAGGTTGTGTGAATTGAAACAGTTGTTTATTGGGGTCTGCTTCTGAATAAAGATCCCTCTCGAAGCAAGCTGTTACAGCTTTTTAAACACTCTGGTAGGAAGATTGATGGGTGCCACTGAAACCATTTAAATTATTTTATTTATCTAAAATTAAGGTGCATATTGAGATATAGGGCCTTTTTCAGCCCTGATAGTCTGTGATTCCTGCTTATTTCTGCTCCTGCCTCGTGAAGCCTTTAGGAATCCAATCACAGCCTGTCTCTAATAGAATCCATGTCATGACAGTTGTAAAACTTCAAAAATGGTCCATGCATCAAATAATAGATAAAACAAGAAGGTATGTACCTCATTTCAGATGGAACGTCTTGAGGGATTCTTGTAGAGACTTTTCATTTTAGACAAAGCATTTTAATCTATCAAATTATTTTTACTGTAAATTATATTGATTCTAAATTATTTTTTCCTTCTTTCTTCTTTTCAGAAATATTTCTGGACTACTAAGTGAGGAGATAGTAATAGGTTTATTGAAAATTGATTTTTCTTAAAGTTGTTTACTTGTTCATATTCCATCCTCTGCCAAAATAGAAGGGTTTCTTAACATACTCCTCAGCAAATCCTTAGAAGTTTCAAATTACTGATTTCTGTTAAACATATTTATTAACCCAACTTGGTTTATGAGCTAATGACCTGATAGCCATGTGAAAACATTTATAAAGTATCAAACATTTTCATTTTGATATTCTGAGAAGGAAATGTGTGTTTTCTTCTTTCCTTTTTAAAATCAATCATGGCATCAAATAGAGGCATGTTAGTGGGTCCAGATGCAGAGAAATGTAGCAAAGGGATGAATCAGAAATAAAACTGAGTGTCCAACAAGCAGCTGTAGGCTTCAGCAGACCTGCAAGCCCATAATGCAGTGCCATTGTCTTGGGTATCCCATCTAATAAAGAGGTAATATGCAAATTGACAGTCATTCCAACACATAAGATGGCTGCCCCCATGTGGACACAAGATGGCCGCCATAAGAAATGCTGGTAGGGGAGGGCAGTTGGGGGGGACCAGGCCTGCAGGGGAGGGCAATTGGGGGGGAACCAGGCCTGCAGGGGAGGGCAGTTAGGGGCAACCAGGTTGGCAAGGGAGGGAAGTTAGGGGTGACCAGGCTGGCAGGGGAGGGCACTTAGGGGTGACCAGGCCAGCAGGGGAGCAGTTAGGCATTGATCAGGCAGGCAGGCAGAAGCAGTTAGGGGCAATCAGGCAGGCGAGCGGTTGGGAGCCAGCAGACCTGGATTGTGAGAGGGATGTCCGACTGCCCTCAAGGGGTCCCAGATTGGAGAGCGTGTAGACTGGGCTTAGGGACACCCCTACTTCCCCCACATGCACGAATTTCGTGCACCGGGCCTCTAGTTCATATATGAAATGCACCGCTTTCTTAGTCTTTATTTCCTTTCCTAGTAAAGCAGTTACACTGTGTGTACCTGGGTGTTTGTGTGTGGAGAGAGATCATATTTTCCTGAGCGCTACTTATGCTCTTTGCTTTTATAGTTACCTTGTATTGTGGAAAGACTGGTGTGCAAGGTATATGCACAGGGAGCCATATGGAAATTGAAGTTGTATGTCTCCTGTCCTCACTGTTTTTGGATGTGCTCAACAGTAATATTTTCATTACAACTGTGGAAGGAATTTACCTTCTTGACATTAAGCAGGTAATTTAAAGAGTGAACCACTTGAAACAGCAAGGCATTTGTTGATTAGTGTGTCACCTGGCTGAATGAGTTGAATGTGCAAATCTTTCACACATGTATTTGAACCATGCTGTTGCTTCCCCTCTGACACATCACCTAAAATGGGGGATGCATCTAGAAAACTGCTTTTTTTTTTTTTTAAATCCTCAACGGAGGAGTGAGGATATTTTTTACATTGATTTTTAGAGAGCGTGGAGGGGAGGGGAGAGGGGAAGGAGAGAGAGAGAAACATAGATGTGACAGAGACACATCTATTGGTTGCCTCCCACACTTGCCCTTACCAGGGGCCAGGATTGGACCTGCAACCCAGGTACGTGCCCTTGACCAGGAATCGAACCCACAACCCTCCTATGTGCAGGCTGGTACTCTAACCACTTAGCACCATGGTGCTTTCTGAGTGGGAATCTGCGGGGAGTCTGGCTGAAGGAGAGGGAGACAGAAGAAGGCAGAGGCTTCCAAGGGTCACGACCTGCATGAACAGCAGCTGTATTTGGAGAGCAGGGAACATTTGGGCTCTATGGGCTGCAAGCATACTCTTCATCTGAACAAAGGGTTAGGGATCAGACTGAGGAAAAACCAGCAGCTCTGAGCTCAGAGTGAAATGACGAAGCAAGAAGAGAGCACCCAACTAGCTCAGTGACGTCCATTGAGGGCGTCCTTGGTGCTGCTGGTGGAGGGAAGGAAGGCTTCCCTGTCCCGTTTTCCTTCGGGTCTTTCTTCAGGCAGCGCCTCAGTCTCTGTGGTGTCACTGAGGACTGGGCTTCCCAGAGAGAACCCTTTAAAGAAAGTAGCCCCTTCAGTTGCCTCAGTTGCCAGGCCAGCAGAGTGATTTTCCCCACCTTTCTCTGCTCCTGCGGCCCCGGGGGTAGTGTAAGAGTCAGGAACACTGGGTCTGAGCTCATCCAGACACTAACAAAGTCGCAGTAGTGAAATCTCAATTTTGTTGGTTTGCTGTGGGCTCCTGAGATATTTGTTTGTTTGTTTGTTTGTTTCATCAGCCAACAGTTTCCTAAGGCAAAAGCCAATAATCCCTGTTGGAAGACTGGCGAAATGGATCCATCGGGAAGTTCAGTGGTGGGACTCAGTCTTTCCCAGGTATTGCCTGGTCCTGGCCCCCCGACCTGTTTATTCAGACAGGGCGCGTTCAGAGCGGTCCCGCTGAGAGAGCTGGCATACAACACCATAATTTACTCCATCTATCTCTTTCTGGCGCTTGGGCCTCTGGCAAATTGCAAGACTTTGTGTTGGATTCACTTGGAATTTAATCATGCATTTATTTTCCCTTCAATTAAATTATTTATATATTTGATTAACGTTTTCACTGCTAGAAAGTCAAATTTTCAATGAAAACATGCCCATTGAGTTTCAGGGCAGTTTCTTGGGATCTGTAGGTCTGTTGCATATTAAGAACTTACTGTGTATTAGTCTCCTTAGCTACCTGGGATTTTGGTGAGCAAAGAATGTGTGCTTTGTCCACCCGGCCCCAGGAACACGATGCAAAAAGGGGTAAGTCTGTCTGGACTCACCCCTCCCCTTGTGTTAGCTCAGGATTCTGACTTTCATCCCTTCCTACTGCCTTTCCTTTTCTCTCGCACTGAAACGTATTTCCTTCGAATTTTACTTTCTCGGGCTAGAAAGCCATCTTGACCGAGAAAGTCATGGGCTATGCAACTCCACAAAGGAAGCTTCGAAGTCATCCAGTGGAGGGTGAGCAAGCCCGTGGCCTACAGGCCCCCAGCTTGGTTTTGCACGGCCTGTGAGCTAAGAATGGTTTTTACAGTTTTAAACAATTGGAAAAGAAGAGTGTGTGTTTTTTTTGAAGAGTATTTCATGACACAGGAAACTTTTGGTGTCCATAGGTAACAGCTGTGCCCATCATTTCCGCACTGTTACAGCTTCTTCCCTGAAACAGTGGCGTAAGTAAAAAGTCGCAACAGAGACCTTTTGGCCCAAAAAGCCTGAAATATTTACTACCTGGCTTTTTACAGAAAACGTTTGCTGACACCTGATCTAGTTTATCATCCTAATACAGTTATTTTCAACTTTTTTCATCTCATGGCACACAAACTAATTACTAAAATTCTGCAGCACACCGAAAAATGTTTTTGCAAATATCTCACAAAAATAAATAGGTATAATTTTGATTTCTTGACACCGGACAGCTGTTGTTTTGTTGGCTTGTTGTCATTATTTTAGTTGGCAAGCTAAGGGAAAAGAGGCCAGTGCCCCCAACTAGTCAGGTATCGCATGCTTTAAAAATTCTTGCAGCCAGCCAGTCAGTGGTTGAGCATCGACCTATGAACCAGGAAGTCACGGTCAGGGCACATGCCTGGGTTGCAGGCTCAATCCCCAGTGTGGGGAGTGCAGGAGGCAGCCGATAAGTGATTGTCATCTTTGATGTTTCTATCTCTCTCTCCCTCTCCCTTCCTCTCTGAAATCAATAAAAATACATTTTTTAAAATTCTTGTATCACATCAGGTGAAAATTTCTGTCCTAATTTTACAGATGAGAAAATAAAGTCCCAAATAGGTGGATTGAACTGTCCAAATGTACACAGCTCCTCAGGAATTGGTGTGGATGCATCTTCTTTTGCCCACCATG
Organism: Corynorhinus townsendii; assembly: GCA_026230045.1. NCBI lineage: Eukaryota > Metazoa > Chordata > Mammalia > Chiroptera > Vespertilionidae > Corynorhinus > Corynorhinus townsendii. The sequence goes on from JAPDVU010000004.1 coordinate 139,505,489, forward strand.
CTCTTCCCACTTCAGCGGAAGGTCTGCCCTGAGATGAGCCCGCATGCGCACTCCTTGCAGAGGCCAAAGCAGCTTTGCAAAAAAAAAAAAGTAAATATTTAGGACCTATGGCCGTGTAAAGTCTGTGGTTTCTTAGAATTTTAATTTTCACTTGAAATTCACCTCCAGGAAATGTTTGAAGCTTAAAATAACATACATTTGAACAACCTGGAGAGACAGAAAGATCTCTGTATTTCTTTGTAGCAATTGATGACATCCTAGGCTCAGCATTTGGACTGTAAACACAAGCAAGATGGGCCTGGTCCCTGCTGGCTGAGATCATAGAACGCATTTCAAGAACAAGAACTTGTGGTCTCCATCCAAAAACAGTTTCAAAAAATTACAAAAAGCATGTTAGGTAGAACTCAGGCTCCTCTACGGGGGCAGAAAGAAAAATTTCCAAGATGCTAATGGTTCTGAAAGTGAAGTTGCCTCCGCTGTCCAGTGCAGGACCTACCCTGTCCCGGTCATGTGGAGATAACACTGGGGGTGTGCTTGCTGATTGGCATGGGATTCCCATCACTGGAATTTTCAGATATTGTCTCAGCTTGCTACCAGTACCCTTGTAGGCATCTTCTACAATCTGTCACGTTGTATTCCTTGTATTCTACTCAGCAAAATAGGGCTCACATTTGGATATCTTTCTAATTCTTTTGAATTCTTGATAGTATGTTATTTTATGTAATATAATACCTTATATTAAAATCCTATTGTGTGGATACTAGGTAAAAGGAGGTTGAAAAGTTAAGCAAAAGCATCAACATTACAATTTGTTTTGACCAGCGAAAGTTTTAGTTTACTGAGGCTCTAACAAGTACCAGGAACACGTGTCATTACTGAGAATTTGAAGCTAAAAGACATGGGTTCTGACCTCAAAGAGTCACTCAGCCCAAATTCTAATTCAGTTTCCAGTTTTAACTTTACCTGCCTCCCCTCCTCCTTTCTTCTTTTCATTGTATATCAATCTAAGGAGCTTTATTTCTAGAACTTGGGGAAAAAAAACTGAACCGAGAATAATTTTTATGGAGTGATTTTGTGTGGTCATTAATTTTTTTCTCCCTGGAAAGGAGAATTCATTGAACCCCTTTGTGTTACGTGGACTTCAAGGCTGGATGTCAGCACACATTTGGGACGATCCTGGGTGACCTGAATGGTCTGCAAAAGTGTACTTGAAGCACAAGTTTAAAGATTGCCCCACACATCTGATCTCTTCTTATACTTATGTAGACCGGCATGACTTTTAACAAACACGAATACTTAGGACAGTTGGCTTTTTACAGGGAATTCACACCTGTTTGCCCTGGGGTTGCTGTACCGCGTGAACCTGAGTGATTCTGTGCAGTCTCCTTGTTGTCTTCAGAGCCTTGGAAAGGATGCTGGCTGTCTCCCTGTGCGCTGTGCTGTATGACCTACACCCTTTGTTCCTCAGGATTTCTGAGGGCTGCTCAAGGAGAGGAGAATGAATGGTTAATTGCTGTTCTCTCCCCTCATTCAGTTTTCAGCTCAAGAGACAGCCTGGCTCACTTCCTTGTTTCCTTGCAGCAGTCGGCCGCCTAGTGGAGTAAGTGGGAAAGGCAGGCTGTGATGGGGAAGTCTGAGGCTCCAGCCCCCAGAGACCGCGAGCCTAGGCAGCAAAGTAATTAAACGTTCTGTCACTACTATGCAGCTCATGGGACCCCAGGGGAGCTTTCTTTCATCACACCGCGCTTTTAGTGATTGTATGTCTATGTGTGTTTGAGACGATGTTTGCAAAAACCTTACGTTAAGGCCAATAAAACTGTGGGGTGACCGGAGAATAAAATCCACAGATCAAATTAGTACACAAATTTCCCCAGTAATCCATAATTGACATGTTAATTATATTGTAATTAACTTAACTTTGATCCAAATTAAGAACCTTCTCTTCCTCTGGTGCTGCTGTAAGTTTCTTGTGTCTCCCAGTTGTAGGGTACATGATGTTAGACTTGGAATTGTTGGGGAATTCAGGGAGATTCATCTTCATTTTAGAAACCTGATTAATAGGACTATGGAACTGAAAGAACGTTTTAGAACTAGGTCATCCATTTCTTTATTTTATACATGCGACCACCAAGATCCTGAGAACTTGTAGCATTTTGTGGACGATCACCTGGTTTTCTAGTATCTCAGTTTACTTCTCTGTGATTCTTATTCTAGAAGAAATCCCACTAGTTGGAAATAAAGTGTAGCTTGAAGAAGTGATTTTGTTGGTGTGTTGTTGTTTTTTTGTGTTTTTTTGGGGGGGGCGGGGAGTCCTTATTACAGATTGTGTGTGTTTGTGTGCACGCATGCGTGTGTGTCCTTCTTCTGCAGCCAGCTATGGCCCTGACCCAGGGCCTGGGTGTGTGAGAGCTGGAGAGTGCCTCTGTGGGCAGTGAGCCTTGACCCCCACTTGGTAGATGAACAATAACAGAGACCCAGAGAGCACGTGTGTGGCTCACCCAGTTTCACATCTCTGCTCTGCAGATGCCCTGGGACATCAGGCTCCCTCCAAATAGTGTGCCTTCTGTTAGTTAGGAAGTATACACATACAGTTAATACAAGCAAATTTAAGTAAGAAGTATACTCACTAGAGCAAAATAACCTGTAATAGGATAAAGTTATTATATAGTCTTTAGAGCATTTTTTGCATTGCTGTTTTTTGCCTTTATAAATCAGTAATAGATTTTTATTTAATTTCTCACTTTCTTTTTTTCAACCCCCAGCATATAAATAATGACCATATTCATGGAGAGAAGAAGGAATTTGTGTGCCGGTGGCTAGATTGCTCAAGAGAGCAGAAGCCCTTCAAAGCCCAGTATATGCTGGTGGTGCATATGAGACGACACACGGGAGAGAAACCTCACAAATGCACTGTGAGTACACTGGTGGTGCAGGCTGTCAGCTTGGGGGTCACCTCACACCTGTGGGTGTCTGGATTCATACCATGGATCCTTTGCCATACTCTCAGGGTTGTACATGATGACTCCAGCTCAGGGGTGGCATGTCTGGGTGGCGGTGCTGTCTGTGATGAATACAGTGGTTTGTCAAAGTGATTTTTGAAATGGAAGGGAAGCAAGAAATGGAGAAAGGATGCTGACAGCTGAGCTTTGGGGGATGGTGGACGGGTTCTAGATGGTCGTGTACTTTCTAACATGATAGCCACAAGCCACATGTACCTCTTGTGCACTTTCTAAAAAAGATATATTTTTTTACTGATATCAGAGAGGAAGGGAGAGATAAGAAACATCAGTGATGAGATAGAATCATTGATCAGCTGCCTCCTGCACTCCCCCTATTGGGGATCAAGCCCATAAACTGTGGGCTTGTGCCCTGACTGGGAATCAAATCGTGATACTGGCTGGGCTCTTGTGTGCTTTTGAGATTTGGCTAGAACTAGGAAACTAATTTTTAAATTTTGTGTTTGGGAAATTTAAATATAAACATTCCCCTGTGGCTACCAGGGTGGACAGCGCAGCTCTGCAGAGTGGCAAGTGGACAGGCGGTGGCTGGGACATACTGGCGGGCACTGGAAATGAGCACACAGACACAGGGCCTGCCCCAGTGCCCATATCCATTTTGTCAGAGGACTTGGAGGGCAAAAGCCGGTGCCAGCTATGATTTTAAAAACTTAAGTTGACTTTAGAAAAATATAACCTATATGATTGTAGAGTATTTCCTCTCCCTCTTAGTCTGTTCTCATGGCCCAGTATAAACCTACCCACAAGTAGACTGCAACTCCTAGGAGGCTAAGCCTTTTTTCACTGAGGTGCCCGCCAGGCACACTGGGCACTGCTCAGCCCTGATGCTTTACATCTTAAAGGCCCTTTATAAACACACAAAGCCATATAATGAACTTGGTGCTGAATCTGAAATCAGTGGGAATTCAAGGAGATCAATGAGCAGATAATGAAACCCATTGTCTGCACTGAGTGGTCTCTTAAGAAAAAATCTCCATGACTTTCACGAGCACTGAAATGCTTTCTCTCGAGCTGCACTAAATCCCAATAAATGCAGAGTTTAGTGGACTTTTGTTACTTGGTTTTGAAAAGCTGCTGACCCTCAAAACGTCAGTCTTCTGTCACTTGGAGGGAATGGTAACCATAAGCTGTTATTGTGTGGAGTAATCCAGATTTACCTGTTGTCTTCAGTTTGAAGGTTGCACAAAGGCCTACTCGAGACTCGAAAACTTGAAAACACACTTGAGATCTCACACTGGAGAGAAACCATATGTCTGTGAGCATGAAGGTTGCAACAAGGCTTTCTCGAATGCTTCCGATCGTGCCAAGCACCAAAACAGAACACATTCCAATGAGGTAAGGCTCCCTATGAGACACACTTGGGGCCCAGAGGTTGTGGGTAGAAACAGTGACCTTCATGGAGACCATATGTGGAGGGAGAGGTGAGCCTGTTCCATTCTGTTTTCTTGTGACCATTCCCAGCATGAGTGAGCACCGATGCTGCCGGTGAAGGCCTGGGGCCTTGAGCTAGGGCTGAAAATTGGGCCTGGTTTGGAGAGGAATTCTAATGAAGAGGGAACTTCTTAAAACCACTGGCAAACAAGTTCTACTTTTTTTCAGAACTGCCACCTACTGGTCAAACAGTAGGAGCATTTAACTTGGAATTCCATCCACTTGTTAGGCCAGGAATAGCATGAATCCATGAAAAGGATGACCCTGTGAGCACCAGGCATAGAGTCCAAAGCCACATGTTGACAGCTGGTGGCAGCTTTCCATTAAACAGCCATTTTTATTTGCTTTCTCCAGGTGCAGTATCTTCCATTGCACTATATTTAAAAAAGACTTTTACAGAGCAACCAGCCTTGGCTGAATATGATTTCCAGACATCTTATATTCCAACAGGTCTTGGAAGTTCTTCTCAGAAACTCAGAATGGCTTCTAGTTAGTTATTTTAAGATAACATATTGAGTATAGCTTCATGGTTGGTGAGTGGGTGGGTGCTGTTGTGTTGCTGTTATTTTTAGGTAGTTATCCCCTCAAAATTTCAGGGAAGCATAAGAATAAAATGATTTCAGATTCATTTTGTGTACATGTTAATGCATGCCTCCTTGCACACTCCAGCTTCTTAAAGATCTAGCTCATTCTGGCTCCTCTGTGAACCTTCTCTTGAATGAATCCAGAGATGAACAAAAAGGCTTCCATAGTTTGGGTAGAATTAGGAGAGTTACCTAGAATTTGTTAATATGGAACATAGCTCTGCCCCACAAGTATGTCAGCAGTTTGCTTGAAATGTGTGAGAGAAGGAGCATTTTGACCTTGGCATGGCTGTCATCTGACCTCCCAAGGTGCTGTGAAGCCCATTCATGATCTTCCGGTTGGAGGGTGGAGAGAGGGAATATGGCGAAAAACAGAATGTGCCGTCAGCTCCACTGGCCCTGGGCTTTGGTGGCAAAGAAGGTCCCACTGAGTTTCCTTTCAGCTGAACTGGGCGAGCAAAAACATCTCTGCCCTAGTCAGTTTGGCTCAGTGGATAGAGCCTCAGGCTGAGAACTGAAGGGTCTCGGGTTTGATTCCATTCAAGGGCACATGCCTCAGTTGCAGGCTCCATCCCCAGCCCTGGTTGGGGCCCATGTGGGAGGCAACCAATCTATGTGTTGCTCTCACATCAATGTTTCTCTCTCTTTATTGCTCCCCCTCCCTTCCACTCTGTCTAAAATATCAATGGAAAAATATCCCTGGGTGAGGATCAACAAAAACAGTAGAAACAAAAATACCCCATCTCTAATGAGATCAACCACACTCCCTAAAAGGCACTCACATAAACTCACACGTGCAGGTTCACATACTTACTCTTTGAAAGGTCGTAGTGGAATAAGGAAACGTCATTTGGAATATCTTATTATTGACCAACTGTTTGAGGATGTTTTAGGAAAGATGCTTCATCTCCTTTTCATATGTCAAAATGCTTTTACCACGTGCAGTAGTGAGTGTAATCTGCTGTGCTAGATTAGTGGTTGCCAGATGCTAGCAGGTACAGGGTTTCTTTTTAGAATGGTGAAAATATTCTATAATTTGATAGTACTGATGTTTACACAACATTGTGACTGTACTAAATGACACCGAATTATGCATCTTTTAAAAGGTGTTTTTTTTTTTTTGTAGTATGTGAATTATGTCTCTTTAAAATGTTTTAGGGGATTTGATTAACTGAACTTAGAATTTAATTAATGTATTTAACTACATTTAATATATTTAAGTATCATTTTGACTAGAAACTTATAAGGTATTTATTCCTATGGATTTTAGGCCAAGGTTCTCTCCTCTTATTGTGGAGAAATTTAAGTAGTGGGTATGTTAGGATTAGCATTGCATACACATAAACATACTACTCAGTTTTTTATCTTTTCATGGACTTTAAAACATGTACACATGTATGTTTGCTGTAATTAAGTGTATTATAGTTGAGCTTCTGTTCTTTTGTTAGGTAGAAAGAGCCATGCCCAATAAGAGTTTAATATGCATAATAATATTAAAAGATATCTTGGTTAATAATACTTTTTACCAAGGTTGAGTAGTTTTTTAAATAACTAAAAAATTGTTCATTACAGTTGACATACAATGTTATATTAGGTTCATGTATACATGAACCTAATATAACATTGACACCAAATATCCATTTGACACCAAAGTTGAGTCATTTACCTAAGATAAATTATTAACATTGACTATAAACACAGAAATAAAATTTCATTCACAAACATGTAAATTGTTTTTCTCTTTTCTTTATATAAGGCTTGTCCTTGCATATGAATGATGGACAGTTTCAGATACACCAAAATTAAGTTTGTCTAGGAAATCCAGTGTTGTATAATCTCACAATCCTAAATAAATCTAGATGCCATCTTTCATTTGTTTGCTTTCTTAGTGGTACTTTCATTGATTTACTAAACAGATATCAATAGCTAATGTGCAAAGCATGGTGGACTAGGCTACAGGTAGTAATTCCCACTAGAGGAAGCTAGTTCCTCCCAAAGGCACACTAAGCACATTTCCTGAGCTCCGATTTGTTTGTATCTCCCTCTCCATGAAGTTCTAATGGCTCCTCTTTCCTCTAGGGAATGTTAGACTCCTCAGGCTTGTACCTGCGCTCACCCAGCCCACGCCTGCTCTTGCAGTCTTGACCTTTTGTCATCATGACCATGAATGGACCCTCCCAGACAGCCTTAGCTTGATCAGCCATGCCCACACGCATGAAGTGTTCCCGCTGCTGAATCTTTGCTCAGGGATACTTCTTTTCTTCCATCCTCTTGCCCTCATTTTTATCCCTCCGAATCTTGTTCTTCTTTCCTGGTTGAACTACAAGGCCTCCCCCTAATAAAAACTCTGTTTATTAAGGACTTACTATGTGCAACATATTGTGGTAACCACTTTGTATACATTTTCTTTTTTTAAAATATATTTTTGTTGATTTCAGAGAAGAAGGGAGAGAGAGATAGAAACATCAATGATGAGAGAGAGAATCATTGATCTGTTGCCTCCTGCATGCCCCACACTGGGGATTGAGCCCACAACTTGGGCATATGCCCTGAGCAGAATTGCACCTCCTGGTTCATAGGTTGACACTCAACCATTGAGCCACACTGGCCGAGCTACATTATCTTATCTAACCCTTACCATGATCCTTACCGTTTCTTTTATACCTAATATAGACATTTAATGCTTCCCACATTTATCCTAACTAAAATATGATTCCCTTCTGCCCACATCCTTCTGTAGCATGCACACTTTATATTGTAGATAATTACATGCTGTTATATTTTTCTTACCATATTTTATAATCCTTGAGATTAACTCTTGTTGTATATAACTTTGTGTTCAGAGTCTTGCCTATAGCAGAGATCATTCAATGTGTATTGAAAAAGTTCTTTGGGTAAATTTTACAAAGTCAAGTATTAACGGTATCAATTGCTTTACAAAGTACCTTTCAGTGCAGTGAGTCAGAAAGGTACTGACCACGTCAAAAGTAGAGCATGCAGGGCAGGAAATATAGGTACCTCACTGAGAAAGTCTGAGAACATTTACCTTCGCCTACAGTTATATTTCATTTTACTCATGGGTGACAACAAAATTTGTGTACCAGGCTACATAATTGAACTAATGTGTTTTTTTGTGAAGCCTAAGTTTCCAGAACCTGTGTCTTTTTGGATTTTTGAAGGTGGAAAGTCTATATGTTTACACGCAGGACACCTGGGCACACACTTATGTGCTCTTGTTCCTGAAATGCAAGAGTTGACAAACATTTGTAGACTCATTCCACTTATAGCTGTGTCCCCATTTCCAGGCGAACCCATAGTGTCCACATGCATATATTTATAGGAAGAATAGCTCTTCAAACATGGCACACTGACCTGGCTTTGTCCCCCACCTTCCTCCAGTCCCCCACACAACTGCCCCATGCAGCCCAGGCTGTCTGCTGATGGAGCAGCATGCCATAGCCGGGCAGTGAGCATGCATAGGGCCCATGTCAGAGGACTATAAGGTAATAGCACTAATCATTGGAGCCATTCTTCTGTCCCTAATGCAAAGAGTTTGATGTGCTTATTTCATCATATATATATATATATATATATATACTGCAAATCACAGGAGCTCCTGAATAGAAGTCATTCGTAGTTAACGGGAATCAGTTCCACCCAAAAGAATCTCAAATTTGGAGATGAAGTCTCTCAGGATGATTTTCATAATCCTTGCTTCACTACCTTAGGACCTTTCATCATTATTTTAAGCAGCACTCCATCTGTTCTTGGGCTTTTAGTGGAAAAGCATCTTTTAGACATATACACTCTATAAGATAGGGTATCTTTTTTTTATATAATGGATGCATTATATTGATCATGCTTTTTATGATTATTGCTTACCTAATAGCTCATCTTCTGGTATGTAGATACAGATATAATTATATATTCATATAAGCATGCATGAATATATTTCAAGTCAAGTAAATAAATTCATAATTCCAATATTGGTCATGAATACAATGCCAGCAATTCTGTAATTTGAGTAATATTCAGCTATATGCATCCATGTAATTTCTGTGACTGTAGCTGTAGACTTGATCACTAGCCCCCATAGAAAATAAAATTAGCCCTAACCAGTTTGGCTCAGTGGATAGAGCGTTGGCCTGCAGACTCAAAGGTCCCAGGTTCGATTCCGGTCAAGGGCATGTACCTTGGTTGCGGGCACATCCCCAGTGGGGAGTGTGCAGGATGCAGCTGATCGATATTTCTCTCTCATCAATATTTCTAACTCTCTATCCCTCTTCCTTCCTCTCTGTAAAAAATCAATAAAATATATTTTTTTAAAAAGAAAATGAAATAACTTATAGACCTTAGTACTCAGGAGCAGAGCCCAGGCCAGGAATCTTCATCTCCAGGACACCAGCCCTTAGCCCTTTTCAGTTTATGAGTAAGCTTTCATGGAAAGTCTAATAGGGCTTTACAACTCTGAGGATCAGAAAGGTTCTGGATATTCTGAGCCCTGACCATCCCCACAGAATTGTAATGCTACCCAACGGACAGTATTTTAATGATACCTAACATGGAAGAATCTGTAGGCATTTTTTTTTCTGCCTAAGTGTAAAAAGCATGTTTTCAAGGGGGTAGAGTGATATTAGAGCTGAGAACTAGGACATCGATATTTTTTTCACACGAGCTCTCCCAAAAGGTATATAGCATTCTTCTGATTAAATGATGGGTATCTTTTATGCCTTCCTCTGTCATCATCATCATCAGTGTCATCATCAAATAGCTATTCAGAACCTACTGTGACACTACAATACTTTTTCCTACTCAAAGGATAAATGTTTCCAAGATTATAAATGCAGTTTGTATGTTCTTCGCTCTCCCTGACCACTCTCTAAAGCATTAATGTCTTAAAGCTAGATTCTTTAGACCCTGGACAATGTTCAAATGGCCTTTATTAAACCTCTGTATCATTCAGAGGTATTTGAATACCTCAAAGTTTTGTGGAAGTGCTTTTAAAGAATTAAAAATATAATGAGCAACCACAGTAGACTGTTGGTCTTGGGCATAATCACTTTCATAACAATCTGTTATCTTCTTCTCGTGGCATTTGGCAGAAACCGTATGTGTGTAAAATCCCAGGCTGCACTAAGCGCTACACAGACCCCAGCTCTCTCCGGAAACACGTGAAGACAGTGCATGGCCCAGAGGCTCATGTCACCAAGAAGCAGCGTGGGGACATCCATCCTCGGCCCCCCCCACCACGGGATTCCGGCAGCCATTCCCAGTCCAGGTCACCTGGGCGACAGACTCAGGGAGCCCTTGGTGAGCAGAAGGACCTCAGCAACACTACCTCAAAGCGGGAGGAATGCCTCCAAGTGAAAACGGTCAAGGCGGAGAAGCCCATGGTATGTCATTCACTTTCCTTCTGATTCTCCCAGAGCCATCTTCGGTCATTTACAAGAGCTGGAGAGAGCTCAGAGAAAAAATAGACTGCCCCCATCCTCTCAGCATCAAGCTCTCTGATTGAAGGAGGTCAAAAGCTCAGTGACCTCCGTGACCTGGATTACTCAAAGTCGCTCCACGGAGAAGAACTCAGTTCAAAAAAAGAGTTTCTAGGTTTCCAAAACGGTTTTTAAAGTACATCTGCAGCCGTACCACCTTGTGGCAGATAGAAAGACACGATTGTCTACATTTTCACTGTAATGTAGAAAATCATTCATTGGGTCTTTCTGTTAACACGTGTTCTGTCTTCTTTGCCCTGGCGAATCCAAGTTAAATAAGCCATTGTCTCTTTTCTTCAGGGGCTTATAATCCAGTGGGATATGCAGACCAGAGAAACAAATATAACTCCGTGTGGTGGGGATTTAGCACACATCTATATAAGAACATTTGAGAGGGGAGCTAACCACCAGTGCAGCTCGAGGACGTGATGGGGGAGCCAGAGGAAGAGGTGCTGCCAAGTTCAGCACTCAGACAGGAAAAGGAGCAGACAGATCCTGGCATAGTCAAGCCCCAGCCGTGGGACCTCAGGGCAGTCTGCAGTAGGCACGAGGATATAAGGGATTATGTTTTTCTGCTGAGTTTTTAGAAACGGCAGGGTTAATGCCATGCTGGAGACTGGTTTGGTAGACTGGAGACCATTTCACAGAGGTGTCTGAACCAAGGAGGCGGAGAGCAAGGGAGGGGTTGAAAGGCCACCAGCAAATACCTTTATGGTTTAGTGATGAATGGGATATGTGGATTATGCTACTGTTACAGTTTCTTTCTAACTTCATTTTGCTTTATATAGTTATGTGCCTTAATAAAACAGCCAAGAGTTCCCAAAAGAAAACTGAAAAGGGTAGCTATCAGAGGAGAGGCAGTATATATTGGCATTTGGCCATGTGTTTAAGGGAGTCAGCTCTGCGAATGTGTTGGATTGTAGTCTGTCCCTGTGGAGGCAGAGGAAAGGTGCCAGATAGAAGTCACATGCTTAGACTTCCAGACATGTGGAAATGACCCGGCAGGCAACTCTATACTCAGCTCAAGGAAGCATTTCCTTAAGATTAGAAAAGTCCAGCAATTAGATAGACACCTATGAATTCCTGAATGATGTCACGGTATAGCAGTCCGTATGGGCAGGAAATGATGCACATACAATTCCAGAATTAATGAAGTAGAACTCAATGACTTTTACTGAATTTTAGTGACTTAGTGAGTTTGTCTTTGAAGGCTTACGAGTCTTAATGACAGTAACGCTGGTCACACATATTGCAGATAATGCAGGTTTATCATCATTTCCCACTGGGTGGGTAGCTATACATTGCTTTTAAAAAGCACCTTAGTAAAAAGTTTACATCTGTATTAGGACTGATCACTGTACTTTAACCAGGTCATAAACTGTGTTTTATATACTTTTTCTTGGGAGCACATAACAACTTCCTAAAATAAAGTCCGCCTGTGTACTAATTGTGCAGAACATTCCACAGTTTATCCTCAAGTGTTCATTTAAACAAGGAGTATGAATTTGTGGTCTCTTAGATTATGTCATCGAAAGACAATGACTTGTATTGTTAGGACATCCTAAGAACCCAGAGTCTCTTGTACCTTTAATGTGTATTTCTGGCTCAAGAAAACTCATCATCTCCTCTCCACACACCCATTATTTAAAAAGAAGATAAGTAGGAATAAAAATTTACAGCAGTTTGGTCAAATGACATTGAGGTATTACAAGATGTAAAATATTTTATAAAGTAACTAAATCTTAGAAACATAGGACCAGAAGAGATCGCAGAAGCTGATATGAGGCCCCATGTTTTATAGGTCAGGGAACCGAGGCTCCTTGTCAGTCAATCAGTTCCCACAAGAGACTGTTATGTGTGTATATGTGCACATACTTAGGGATATCAGTAGATATCTTCATAGACATTTACTAATGCACATGAGATTTGCATTTCTAATAGTCTTTCTGTAAAAGCCTGTCTTTGATTTGATCATCATGCTAAAAATTAAATTCTTTCTTCTTTTTTCTTATCGATCCAACACCCCTTCTGTGTAATGCTCCTAAATGTCTTGTTCTTACTTCCTAAGGACAGTGGGTAATAAGGTGAGGGAATTTTGGCTTCTCTGTTCTTTTTTGTTCTGTTTTCATTTTAACATTTAATTTTTATTCATTTCCTTTTCCTTTAGTGTTTGTGCTTTGTGATTGCTTTGATAGAGAACATCACTCAGATATGTTTCAAACCTAGAAGCACTGTGTTTTGAACATTTAGCTTGTGGACATGTGGAGTTAGATGGTGAAATTCATTGTTTCATTTGTCTAGGTTTTCATAATAAATCACACTGGGGCTGACCAAGCAGATGTTCTAAAAGACTATTTAATTACCATATCGAGGAGTGTAAATCCAGACCAGACATGCACCACCTTCTTTGAGGAAGGTCTGGATACATTTTTTTGCTAACAATTTAATCTATATTTAACTGTTGAAGCCTCTTTAATCAGTTTTCTAATTATAAGTGCGCTTGTGCCTTCTTCCGTGCCCCGTGGCAGCGTGTGTCTGCATGTGCTTGTGTGCATTTGCACAGTTTCGCGTACACACACACTCTGACCTGCCAATCCAGAGAAAAGGGCACCCAAAGCCCGAGCTGCTCGGAGAACCTTGGAGCAGGAGCAGGTGGTCTGGCATGCCAAGACTCCGGAAGCAAAAACGTAAGCAAGTCTTACTTGTGACCAGATTTGTGTTTCCCACTTTGATCTGCTTGGTTGCCCAGCACAGACTTAGTGGATCATGTGGCACTCACTTGATAAGTGTTCGTCTGCTCGGGTGTGTGTACTGTGGTTGTGGGAAAAGTGTAACCTGTGTCTTAAACCTCCTCCTTACAGCACTATGCATTCCACCTGGGACGACAGTGGCCAGTAGTTGAGTGTGTGCAGTGTAGTTATCTCTCCCCAGAGATCTTTTGCTCTTTGGGAACGTGTAAGAAGGAAGGGGAGAGATTACAAATTGCTTGGGAAACCCTCCCTGAATAGGTTGGTGGGGCTCTAGATGGGGAGGAGGTAGTGTGTGCTTATGGAGTATGTCTTCCAGGTATATATTAGCCAAGGTATACAGGAACCCAAGCATGTGGCTCGCGAGCTGCAGTTTGCCGCTCTGTTGACTAATCAGTTTGCCGACCACTGAACTAGGATAATTATCACTAATGCTTTCTGAGCCAATCAGTTCCTATTACCCAGGCTTTTTTCTTTTTACACACTTAGTGTGCTCTCAGGGCTTCACACTTAATTCTCACAACAATCTCTACAATAAATAACATGTCTTTATGTTATAGACTAGAGGCCCAATGCACAAAATTCGTGCAAAAATAGGCCTTCCTTCCCCTGGCTGCTGGCACCGGCTTCCCTCTGACATCCGGGACCCGGGCTTCCCTGGCAGCCCGGCTTCGTCCGGAAGGTTGTCTGAAGGACTTCCGGTCTAAGTAATATATTACGCCTTTATTATTATAGATAAGGAAACTGGTCATTTGCCCAAAGAATAAAGTCATGGAAGTGGGACTGGAACCCAGGAGGTGTGTTTGCAGAGTTGGCATTTGGACAGGGTTCCATGGTTGCTATCATGTCAGTCACACCACTTCTAGCCCTCCCTTCCATCGGTTGCTCCCCACTGCATCTCCACTGGGTGCTTCATCAGCCATTGTGGGTGAGGAAGGCTGCCCCCATTTGCCAGAACATAGTTCTCCTTCAACCCATTGAGTGTCCTGCACGCCTTGATCTGCATCATCTCTCATTATTGGCTCCCTTTCCCTTTTCCTTTCCAGTAACATTTCTTTCCTTTTCTCTTGACCCCGACAGACATCTCAGCCAAGCCCTGGTGGTCAGTCTTCATGCAGCAGCCAACAATCCCCCATCAGCAACTATTCCAACAGTGGGCTCGACCTTCCTCTGAGCGAAGGAGGTGGTGTGGGAGACCTCGGTGCCATAGATGAAACCCCAATCATGGACTCGACCATTTCCACTGCAACCACAGCCCTCGCTCTGCAAGCCAGGAGAAACCCAGCAGGGACCAAATGGATGGAGCACGTCAAACTAGAAAGGCTCAAACAAGTGAATGGAATGCTCCCACGACTGAACCCCATCCTACCCCCCAAAGCCCCTGCGGTCTCTCCTCTCATAGGAAATGGTGAGTTCCATGTCAGACCGTGTTTCTGCTTAGGGTTTTCGGTGCTTTTAAACGCAGCCACAATACTGTGAGAGGAACCGGCCCTGGGTTTTATGTTTGCTAACTTTACCACCAGACTTAAAATTCTGCTGCAGTCAGACATATTAATGTGTGGAAAGTCCATATTTTAAAAGGATAATGCTGACACAAAAGTAAGCCTGTGCATGATTCGTACTCTGATGTTGACATGGTAACGATTAGACCAGGTGAAGAAATGCCAGCAGCAGAGGCATCTGTGGTCAGTGCCTGTCCCTTGTTTCTAAAGGTAGGAAGTTAGCAGCCACCTTCCTGATGTTTGTCCAGTTCAGGGAAAGGCAGGCAACAATTTGCACTTTCCGCCCAAGTCAGTTTTTGTGTCTGAGGTAACACTGGGTGCCTGGGGCACCTCCAAGGGTGAAGATTGTGTGTTTTGGTTTCATAGGGTGTCACAGGGAGCCCTGAGTGTGGACGTGACGTCCTGTGATGCCTTTGGCCTATGGACGTGCCTGTAACTTCAGTGCTGTGTACATCCCTGAGCTTTGCATTCTGTCCTTGCATTAGGCCTGTGAGGAATGGAACTGATCCAGGCAGTCCTTACTGTTTGGTCTAACCAATGGTCTCAGAACTTGCCCGTGAGCTTATAAATAAACTTTTATCAGCCTCCAGCCACGCCCACTCCTTCGGGTGCCTGTGGCTCTTGGTGCTGCAAGGCAGAGGTGGGTGGCTGTGAGAGAGGCTGCCTGGAGTGGGGAACTGACAGCAGTTGACGCCTGGCCCTTTCCCCCTCTGCTGAGGCCTGGATCAGGTCGTCCTGAAATGAAGTCACCTCTCCCACACTTTCTCTGCAGGCACCCAGCCCAGTAACAGCTGCAGTTTGGGCGGGCCCATGACCCTCCTCCCCAACAGAAGCGACCTTTCCGGGGTGGATGTCACCATGCTGAACATGCTCAACAGGAGGGACAGCAGCACCAGCACCATCAGCTCGGCGTACCTGAGCAGCCGCCGCTCCTCGGGCATCTCCCCCTGCTTCTCCAGCCGGAGGTCCAGCGAGGCATCCCAGGCCGAGGGTCGGCCCCAGAATGTCAGCGTGGCCGACTCCTATGACCCCATCTCCACCGACGCCTCCCGCAGGTCCAGCGAGGCCAGCCAGTGCGACGGGCTGCCCAGCCTGCTCAGCCTCACACCGGCCCAGCAATACCGCCTGAAAGCCAAGTACGCGGCTGCCACCGGCGGGCCCCCACCCACGCCACTGCCCAACATGGAAAGGATGAGCCTGAAGACCAGGATGGCCCTGCTCGGGGACGGCAGGGAGTCCGCGGGGACCCTGCCGCCTGTCCACCCTCCCCGGAGGTGTAGCGACGGGGGAGCCCACAGTTACAGTCGGCGGCCCCTGCTGCCCCAGGACGCGCTGGGCCACGGTGTGAGAAGAGCCAGCGACCCGGTGAGGACGGTCTCAGAGAGCCTCTCCCTGCCCAGGGTACAGCGTTTCAATAGCCTCAACAGCTTCAACCCTCCGGCTTTGCCTCCATCCCTGGAAAAGCGTAACTTAGTGCTGCAGAACTACACGAGGCCAGAGGGTGGTCCGTCCCGTCACTTCCGCACGTCCCCTTGTCCTCCGAGCATCGCCGAGAACGTCACCCTGGAGTCCCTGACCATGGACACTGATGTGAGCCTGAACGATGAGGACTTCCTGCCTGACGACGTGGTGCAGTATTTAAATTCCCAGAACCAAGCTGGCTACGAGCAGCACTTTCAGAACGCCCTCTCTGATGACAGCAAAGCGCCCCAGGGGCCCAGCTTGGGGGGCGGGCATGGCGATTTCGACCAGCCTGGGCTGCCGGATAGCCACGCCAGCCAGCAGTACCGCGAGCTGGAGCAGCCCTGCCCCGAAGCCAGCAAAGCCGACCTGCCCATTCAGTGGAACGAGGTCAGCTCCGGCAGCGCTGACCTGTCCTCCTCCAGGCTCAAGTGTGGCCAGCGGTCCACAGCGCAGCCAGCGCGGGCCTTCGGGTTGTATAACAACATGAGTGCCCACCCGCAGAACCCCTTGGGGAGTGGGGCCGGCCCAGCAGGGGTCTACCAGAGCCTCGGGGAGCACTGCAGCACCTATGGTGGTCCCGAGCACCTGGCGGTCCACAGTGGCGGGACCAGCACCAACAGAACTGTCTTCCATGAACAGCCCTATAAGGTCCAGCAGTACGGGAATTGCCTCAGCAGGCAGCCTGGTGCCCCGGGCTTGCTCGATGGTGCCAGTGGTGCTGGTATTCAAGCGGCAAAGCTGAGAGGCACCACTCTGCAGGGGAATGGGAGCCAGCCAGATTTTAGCCTGTCCATGATGCCCAGTGAGTCAGCTGGCAGCACGATGAATGGTGTGCCAACCCGATACCCGGTGGGACAGGGGTACTTGGCCCATCCGATGCTCAGCGACAGCGTGCACCACCAGGGGGCAGGCCGCCCCGGGCTGCCAATGCTGGGGCAGGTTAGCGCTACCTCACATATCAATGTATATCAAGGGCCAGAGAGCAGCCTGCAAGGGCCTCCCAGCCTCGGGGGCCAGCCATCCACCATGGCAGCTGTCAGGGACTACCAGCCGTGCACAGGCTATGGAGGCAGCAGGCGCCAGGCTGTGCCGAGAGGCAGCCTCACTCTGCAGCCAGGACAGCACAGTGACACCAGTCAGACCTGCAGGGTCAACGGCATCAAGATGGAGACACAAGGGCAGCCCCATCAACTCTGCTCCAACGTGCAGAGTTACTCTGGTCAGTTCTATGACCAAACCATTGGCTTCAGTCAGCAAGACCTGAAAACTGGCTCGTTCTGTCTCTCAGAAGCCAGCTGCTTGCTGCAGGGGGCTGGCACGGAGAACTCCGAGCTACTGTCCCCGGGCGCTAACCAGGTGACAAGCACAGTTGACAGCCTCGACAGCCATGACCTGGAAGGGGTACAGATTGATTTTGACGCCATCATAGATGACGGGGACCACGCCAGCTTGATGTCAGGAGCCCTGAGCCCAAGTATCATTCAGAACCTTTCCCATAGCTCCTCCCGCCTCACGACGCCACGAACGTCTGTGCCGTTGCCAGCGCTGTCTGTGAGCACCACCAACATGGCCATCGGGGACATGAGTTCTTTGCTGACCTCCCTCGCGGAAGAAAGCAAATTCCTTGCAGTTATGCAATAGGCGCTGGGGAAAAGGACTGCCAACGGACGTGAAACTTTAGGAGTTTAAACGGTTACATTGAGTCATTTTTTTGCTGGGTTTTTGTTTTGTTTTGTTTTTTTTAGTTCTGTATGTATTTTAGCAATCTCATCTCACATCTTGGGATGTGTTTCAAGTATATTCCTTTTATGGAAAAGGACTCTGAAAAACCCTAAAGTATTCTAGGGAGACTGTCTTCCATTTCAGTTTGAATCAGTATTGTTACACTCGAAACATCCCCCTTTTTTAAAAAAAACAAACAAACCCTGTAAGTCTGCCCCCTTTATTAGTAAACCAGTATAAATGTGTGATGTGCATGTTCTTCTTTCTTTTCGAAGAGAGGTCAGACGAAAGGGTGTAACAGACATGTTTCTCTGTTACTCACAGGAAACAGGAGTTGGTAAGCCTCTGACCAAAGGCTTGACTCCACCTTTTAAACTGTCCTTTCCATATGCCCAGTGTTCCTTCTGTTTCTTGTTTGCTTGTTTTTTAAATTCCCACATTGGGCACAAGAATGGATAGTGAGTTTAAGAATCTTTTGTGGGTGAATTGTTGCATAGATCACAGATGTTTTGACATGCCCCCCACCTCTAATTCAGTTCAGGGCATACTTTTGACAGTTGCCACAAGTGGAAACTTGGGGCTCTTGAACGTCCGTCATTTGCTCACAGTTTGGGTTTAAAATTCTTCCTGTCCATCGGGTGCTTTGGGGGGCAGGTCTGTAGGGTCAGTTCTCAGTTATCTACTTTGCCTCTTTCTCTGTGAGTGCTCAGTGCCATGTAGCCTCCCGGGAGGAGCAGGAGAGCCGGTGGATGGCACGCAGGCACGCTGCTTCTTTCTTCTGTTCCGGTGAGAAGCTAGGTGGGTTGTAGGTTGAAGCTGTTGCGTAGAATTAACTAGTTTGGGGAATATTTGTAGGTTTGCCATATTTGTTGATCAGTTCCATCTCTTTACCATGATCCTAGATAACTGAGAATCGATTATATGTAGTGCTAAGTACAATCCCACAGCTGGCTGTCACTAACATAGGGAAGGACTGCTTCTATTCTAAGCGCCCTATTTTCAGGGATTTGTAAAATTTAGTTGTAACAGGAAAAGCTCATGCACAATGATAATTGGAATAAATTGCTTCGACCATTTTTGGTATTTGAGAGACTAGGTGGAATGTCTAGTAGCTGTATGGATGCCTTTTTATACCCTGTCGGTTAAATACTGCGTCCATTTAAGAAATTAAATGTTCTATGCAGTTAAACCCTTCCTGTGGGCTCAGTCTGTCCTTTTGTTTTGGATTAAACGATTAGAAGAGCGTAGCTACTTCCCATGTGCAGTGGAGACACATAAAGAACATACTGTGTGTGCACAGGGTACATGGATGATCCAGCGTTTTACTTTTAAAAATAGGTCAACTATTAAAATTTTAACACCCGAGACTATCTGCTGTGTTCTTCCCATTGATCCTGGAGTTGGATTTATCCAAAGTGACTCATGGTCCGTTGTGTGGCTTTTTCCCTTTATTCCTGACATTTAAATTAGCTTCAGAAAGGCAACATCAGATACAATAATATATTAGATAACGGAAATAATGTGAAGACCAGTCCGTTTTTCTCATGTTTACATTCTGTGGTTTGGACCAAGAACCTCAGCGTGGAGGTAAATAAGACAGTGGGGTTTGCCTTCCCCTGGATGTCCCTGAGATCAGCAGAGGGATGCTGGGATTTCTCCTCCACATCCTGCCATCCTCCCATGTGCAGCGCCTTCTTTTAAATCAGAGGATGTATCCGCTTTGGAACAGAGCCCAGAAGCAAAAAACAGCTACTTAATCTGAGCTCAGTACAATTGAGTCTCTCCCACTTTCAAAGGGAAAAGCAAGGGTTTTTCTGCCTTCATCAGATAGGTCCTCCTGATCTGGTCACAAAATCAGTGATCCATTCCCAGTGTCTTCTTTTTCCAGGAACCTCCAAATCCCCAGGTCCTGGCCTTATCTTCCCCTGCTCTTGTGGTTTCGCCCCATCTTTGTTCTCCTCTGCCTGAGTACTTTCCTCAGGAGTTGCTGGATGGGACCCCAGTTTCTCAGTTCCCCTACATCCCCTATCATCGGTGCCTCTTCTGGCTTTTTCTTCTGGCTTCCGGTGATTCTCCGGGTTGCCCAGTTTCTGAAAACATGTTTTCCTTGCTCCTGCCTTTAGATGTGCAGGAGACTCATTCCAATGCAGCATGTGGCTCCTCTCCATCTGGAAATCTCAGAGCGACGGATCTGTTGTGACCGTCAGTGGCAGGAAGGTCTTCTGGGGCCACTGAGAAGTGTCCTGTCGGGATGTGGATCTCTGTAGACTTGGCACCTCCTGTGGTGGGAGGCACCCCCAAGCCTCCAGCCTTCTCTCCGCCGTGTCACTGTTGTCACATCCTCCTTTGTTATGTGGGCTCCTGCATGGTGTTCCTGTCCCACATCTTTGTTAAACGTGTTTTTACATGTCAAACCATCTTTGTTTTATTTTCTAAAGAACGAATTAGAAACTAGTTCAATGTGCCCTGCTCCTCACACATGGGCTCATCCTCCCAAGCCACAGAGTTTTGATTCTTACGATGTATGTGCCTTATTTTGTGTTAATCGTGTTGATGCAAGGGACCATTTGGTGTTGCCCAATCAGAATTCAAGGCTGCATGCGCCCCAGCCAGCGGAGAGCACACGCCTGTAGCGACAGTAGCGGAGTCTGAGCTGTCTTGTAACCTGGTTTCCGTGTTGTTTTGAACCGATAGGAGGATGTTCTCTTCGGACAAGTTACTGTTGTGTATCCTGCAAACGTGTAAGATAAAGTACAAGTTCATTTTTTTCACCTTTTTTAGATTTTTTAAAAATAAAATGTGTAATCCTTTTTTAAAAGAAAGACATGTAAATACATTTAAGTATTGTAGGCATAGCGTCCGGACGTGGCCGGCCCGGGCCTCCCTGGCATCTGCCTGCCTCCAGAGCGATGCCCCGCGCCCACCTCCAGCCCAGAGTGCAACCGCCACAGATGGACTCGACTTTTGCTTTCAGAACCACTTAGTCCTTTTGTAACAAAGAGAAAGAACAATGTTTCTTACAATGTCAATAAAAAAAAACCTCTTTGTACTGAAAATTTCAGTGTGTTGCCTAATTAATGCATAGATGGATGGAAAGAATGCTTTCCTTGGGAAAATCCAGAGCCTGTGTTTGGAACAGACCACCACACACAGCAAGCCAGGTGCCCTGGTGCTCGGAGACCCAGATCCCTCATCTCTAAGGTGGAGAAGATGCTGACATTCCTGCTAGTGAGAGTGAGGTGTGTGCCTGGACACACCGATTGTAACCAGGATCGGTTTTCCTTAATGTTATGGTTTGCCAAACTCTATGCGGAAGGACCTAAATAGGTTTCAAAGGCCAACAGCTTAACTTGTCCCTCGTTTATATATTATCCTCTCATTTCAAAGGGTCTAAGGTAGGACACATATCAAGAGAAAATCTGGCACGGTATGAGGCCACTTTTATCTGGCTTTTAATAACTGACTTCAGATGAAGTTTCAACAGCTTACCTCATTTGCCTGCTATTTTCTTGTCAGTAGTCCCCAGATTTCTGTAACAGGCCCCAAACGGGCCCCTTCCTCTATCTGAACAGCAGCAGGTGTCCTTGCAGCCAGCAACCAAGGACACTGGTGGTATCTCAGGGCACAACGATGGGCAGGCCCTCATGCACTCGCCTGCACAGGCAACCTGCACGTGGCCCAGGGAACTGGTGCAGGATGCAGTCCCTGTCCTCTCCCTGTCATAGGGATGCTTCATGTTGTTTTAATCACATTGTTTTAATCGCAAGTCAACATAAATAAGAAATGAGACTATTAGAAAGGAAAATGGGGAATGGGGTGCATGACACAGCTTCCTGTAGTCTGTGAGCAGGCACGCAGGTACAAGTCAGCTTTGCCTATAAGATGCCTCCTTTGAAGGACAGGAAGGAGGCAGAGTCTGAGGCAAAGCGGTGCAGCTGCAATGCAAATGGTATCTCCTAAGGATGTATTTTAGCTCAGCTGATTGGACTCAGTGGTTGAGCAGTGACCCATGAACCAAGAGGTCACTGGTTTGATTCCCAGTCAGGGCACATGCCCCAATTGCGGACTCATCTCCAGTAGGGGGCATGCAAGAAGCAGCTGATTGATGATGTTTACCTCTCATCGATGTTTCTGTCTCTATACCTCTCTCTTCTTTTCTCTCTAAAAGCAATAAAGACACATTATTAAAAAATAAAGATGTATTTTAAGTTATTTTTGGAATTCAGAGATACTATTATCTACTGCCCAAATGAGAATATAATAGAAGAATAGAGGGAAAATTTTAACCCACTGCCAAATTGTCATACTTACCTCTTTTTCTGCCAGGGCCCTCTCTTTATTTGCATGGTAGTGTTTCCCCTTTGGTTTTACTTTATATTGTATTGACTAATCCAAATACAATCTAAGCTTGACCCCATTGGTTATCTAATAGGGAAGAGGAGAAGACAGGAGGCAGCTGATATTAAGGAAAATGGAGCAAGCATTGAAACTAACTGGATTGTGGGACAGATCACCTGTCCAGGGACAAAAGAGAGGGAGCTAAGCATGAGAGTAGGTTTAGCCAGATGTGTGGTATGGGTACAGGAGGTCAGAAGCTGAGGGGATCCAAAGGTGACACCAGCCTCTGACGATGCAGTGGGGTCTGGCCGGTGTCAGGAAGACCAGTGAACAGAATGAGCAAAGAGTGAGGAAAGGAGTGGGTGATAGGATGGAACAGCATGGAGCAGAGAGTAAATACTCATTGCTATTTCACTAGGGGATCCAGATTGGACTTACTGGGCATAAGACTCAGGTAGAAGGTTATTTTTATTTTTTTCAGGGAAAATAATTTTAAAAGATGCCTTTGGCAGTGGTTGTGGGTGGCACGTGGAGAGAAGGGGGAGAGGGGGGTTACCCTAGGAGCGGCACAGGCTGCTCTGCCCTGGGGAGCAGGAGAGTGAGCCAGCAAGGGCCCCGGTGGGCTCTGCCCCAGCTTCTTCCAGGCCCCAGGAGGCAGGCTCCCGCCAGTCAGCAAAGCCCTAAGGTAGTGGGGTGCTGGGGCAGACCAGGTCCCATCGTCCAGGCTTTCTGTCATTAGCTCTTCGCCAAGTAGGCAAGAAACTTCATTGGATTTCCCAGTGAGTAGTGCTTTGGGGTTGTTTTGTTTTACGTTACAGGACTGTTTATTTAATAAAGTAACAGGGCCCTAGCTGGTTTGCACAGTGGGTAGAGCGTGGGCCTGCGGATTGAAGGGTCCCAGGTTCAATTCCGGTCAAGGGCACATAACTCAGTTGCAGGCTCGATCCCTGGCCCTCGTTGGAGCAGGGGCACATGTAAGAGACACCCAGTCGACGTGTCTCTCTCATCATTGATGTTTCTGTCTCTCTCTCTCCCTCCCCCTTCCTCTCTGAAATCAATAAAAATAAGTGTATTTCTTAAAGTAACGGGTTAATGCCTCAGTCTTACCTCTGCAGGCTCTGGTCATACCTCCCTCGTGCCCCAGGTTCTCTTCTGCAGGCGCCTTCTCAGCGTGGCTGAGCGAGCAGTGACCAGTGGTCTGGCAGGTCTGTGACCAAGTGGCCAGGAGCACCAGCTGCACTAAGGGGCCCACATGGCTGGGGCCCTCCCGGGGAGAGAGGAGGCCGTGGACTGGCTGAGCCTCACCAAGCAGGGCGAGACGCTGCCTGGTTGGCTGTATGTTTTCTCCTGCTCTGCTATGTCTCACAGGCTTCTTGCTGAAGCTCCATCTATAGAAACACTCCCAGTCACTCCAATTAGAGAAGCCACCCCAGGACCCTGCCCTTGTCCGGTCTTGGAGTGTGTGCTTCACCTGCCAGTGGCGAGCAGGACATGGCAGCAGGCACCCCTTTCCTGGCTCTCTGTGCTTGAACATTGGACTAACTCCCCCAGTGTGTGGCTGGGAATGTTTGTGACCCCGTGTGTTACTCCTGTGTTGTGCTGAAGCCCTGAGTACCAGCTGGAGAGCCTATGAGGTAGAGGTTTGCCTTCTCTGAGGCCAGGGCGAGAGGAGGCAGGACGAGAACCAAGCGGGTGCACTCCTTGGCTGGGCTGCTCTGAGAACCTCAGCCCCTGCCTGCGAAGGCCCGGAGAGGGACCGGCAAGACTGCCCCTGTGAGCAGCCCGGTGGGCTGTGAATCCGGCGGCCCCAGGTCCGTGTCCTTCCCCTGCAGCTGTGAAGGCCCCGAGGATCCCCGCTTAGAAGGCTGGCCGCAGCTCCTCTGAGCTGGCAGATGCAGGCCTGGGGCTGCGAGGGCCAAGTGTGCGGAGGTGAGATTCACGGCATTCCCAGAGGAGAGGGAGGCAGCCAGCTGGCCGGGGATTACTGAACAGTCAAGCCAAGGAATGTTGTTGCTGTTTGGAAGGAGACAAGCAGCTCGCTACCTCCCTTCTCCTCCTCCTCCGCCCTGGCGTGGAGACGGAGGTGCGCCAGGCTCTTAGGTGGAGCAGAAGGCACAGAGCTGCTTCACTCACCACCAGGATGAGGGGCTGTGTCTCCAGTGCATCGACTGCATTTTCATGTGAAGATGACTTTGACACCCCCATATGTTTTACCCACAACACACCTCCAGGCAGTTCCCAGAGGTACTTGTTAAATATACAGCAAACTTGGTCGGCAAGAAAAATAAAATTGGCTAACAAACAAAACAGCCCAGTGACTACGCCACACGCGGGGAATGTCTACAGTCTCCTGCATCAGGGATTTCTTCCCTGGCACCTGGAGTAACAGGCGCTCTGGGTGACCGACTAGCAGTTACAGATTCATGGCGCAGCCATTCTTTTTTCTATGTTTTTAACAGTTGTTTAGTTACAGTTGATATTAGTTTCAGGTGAACAACATAGTGATTAGACCTTTCTATAACTTACAAAGTGATCACCCCAATAGGTCTGGGACCCCTCAGACACCATGTACAGCTATTACAATGTTACTGACTCTATTCCCCATGCTGTGCTTTACCTCCCCGTGACCATGTCTATAACTGGCAGCTTACACTCTGTAATCCTTTTCACCCAGTCCCCAACCCCCTTCCTGTCTGGCAAGCATCACTTCATTCTCTCTATATAAGACTTCATTTCTGTTTTGTTTGCTCATTTACTCTGTTTTTAAGATTCCACACATAAATGATATATCATATGGTATTGGCCTTTCTCTGTCTTATTTTACTCAGTATCATACTTTCTAGGTCCATTCATGTTGTCACAAATGGCAAGATTTCATTATTTTTTATAGATGAGTCATATCCCGGTAAAAAAAATTATACACACACACACATATACACACACTGAGTGGCCAGATTATTATTATCTCTGAATGCATAATAATCTAGCATATATATATTTGAGGCCTGATGCATGAATTCGTGCATGGGTGGGGTCTGGCCAGGCTGGCCAGGGGGAGGGGACATGGGCAGTTGGCCGGCCTGCCTGCTGGTCGAACTCCTGGTCAAGGGGACAATTTACATATTAGCCTTTTATTATATAGGATGTACACTGAGTGGCCAGATTATTATGTGTTCAGAGATCATCATAATCTGGCCACTCAGTGTGTGTGTGTGTGTGTGTAAGTAATCTTCTTTATTCATTCGTGTATTGATGGATATTTAGGTTGCTATTATAAATAATTGCACCACCATTCTCAAGAAACTCGCTGCTCCATGTACAAACCCCACCCGCTCCCCCAGCACCTCCCACGTGACCTACATCCTTTCAAAGATGAAGTCATGAAACATCATGATCAAAATATTTCCCCCGCAGTTCATGCAAAGAACAAAGCCCAACGATCCCATCCGAACCCCCTCCCCCTCAAGTGGAGATAAATGTGTCACTGGAGTGAGGTAACAGCTGACCCTTTCTCACCCACCTCTGCTCCATCCTCCATCCACGGGGCAGTGACAAGCACACTCCCCCTGGTCTCCAAGGCATGTGGGGAAAGAACAGAATGTTCCATTGACCAAAGACAGGAGGCTGGAGAACAGCCTTTCCTCGGGTTGCCTTGACCCGGAGTGTCTTCACTTGCTGTGCAGTTTGAGACGATTTAGTATCACTTCCCACTGTTCCAGCTGAACACCCAGCAGCTTCCAACGTGGCCGCGGCCCAGCTTGTTCGAAACGCTTCCCGAGGCTATCCTAAATCAAGTGGACTTTCCATTCGGCCAAAAGGAAGGGTTTTGAAAATAAGCTGCTTTAATCCATCTTTGCCGGCCATGCACACCAGGATCCCAGCTTCATGTGGACACAGGGTTTCCCCTACAGAGTAGGGTGCCCAAAGGGTAAAGGAGAGGGGTGCCCAACACCATCCCTAGCTGCTAGCCTGCCATTCAGTTTTGGCATTCACCCAGCCGACGGTGGTGCTAGCAGACTCCGAGTTAAGAGCTCAGTCTTCCATGAGACCACCTCCTCTTCAGAAGCCAACCTCAAGTTCAAGGGGCACAGGCCACTCGCACTTCTGACTGACCTGCTACAAATTCAGGGGTTCCCTCAGGTTGATAATTCTCTGGAAGGACTCACAGAACTCCTCAAAGTGCTATATGTGTTTACAGTTTTTTGTTTGTTTGTTTTAAATACATTTTTATTGATTTCAGAGAGGAAGGGAGAGGGAAAAAGAGATAGAAACAGCAACGATGAGAGAGAATCATTGATTGGCTGCCTCCTGCACACCCCTTACTGGGGATTAGTCCAAAACCCAAGAATGTGCCTTTGATCAGTATTGAACCTGGGACCCTTCAGTCCCCAGGCCGGCACTCCATCCACTGAGCCAAACCAGCCAGGCCTCACAGTTTTATGATAAAGGATGCAACTCAGGAACAACCACGTGGAGGATGCGGAGGGCGAGCTCTGGGAGGGTCCTGACCCTAGAGCTTCTGTGCACCCCCCGCCCCTTGTGGAATCCTGTCACCTGCCAGACACATCAATGTGTTCCCCAACTAGATGGCTCCACTGAGTCTCAGTGCCAGAGCTCTCACTGGCCTTTCCTATGTGGGCAAAATCGACAAAATCACTGTCCAGGTGACTGAACGAAAACTTCAGCCCCCTCCCTTCCCAGAAGCCAGGCTGGCTCAGCCTCAACCCTCTAGTCGTATGGTGAGTTCCTCTGGTGACCAGCCCCCATTCTGGAGCCACCTAGGGGCCACCGGGAGTCACCTCATGGAACATAAACTCAGGTGTGATCCAAAGGGCTCATGTATCACAAAGATATCCCTATGCCGGGAGTTTCCAAGGGTTGTTAAACGCCCCCCTAATGTTTATTATATTACACAGGCTTCTCCTTGGAAACGTCCAGACTGAGAACAGAGAGTGGATGGGAGCGAGATGTGGCTGGAGCTACAGGTCCCGGCTTATGGAGAAGAGCTGGCCCCACTGGCATCGGGCCTGGGCCAGCACCTCCTCCGCTCCCGTGTGCAGCTCCCGCTGGCCTCAGGCCTCAGAGTGCGCATCCACAAAAGTGGCTTCAGTAGTGTCTACCCAGAGCTGCCATGAGGAGGGTTTGGGACCGTGGACATAAGATGCCTGGCACCGGCAGCACCCAGCCAGTACTCACCGAGCATTTACTTCTCTTGCGAGTTTTTCTCCCTTCCCTAGGTGTGGTTCCACACGGCGGGAGAGCAGGTGCGAAGCCCCCGGGTGCAGGAAGAGGGGCTGGGAGCCAGAGCCCCTTACACAGGAGGCATGAGGCCGGGCCCGCCCGCAGTGCGGCCCTTCAGCTCTGACTCACAAAGCACACCGACTGTGCACCTGGGTCACATTGTGGAGGTGAGAACAGAACACCACCAAGATACCGTCCTTCGGACCTCAGGGCCAAAAAGTCCAACAGAGCAAAAACTGCAGCTGTTTCCTGAGAAAGATTCATGCTAGAATTTAGAATTCTAACCCCTAAAGGGTAAATGAGTTTTTAAAAGGGCATTTTATATTATCATGTACACACACACACACACACACACACACACACACATTTGCACAACCCAAGTCCATCCTGCAGGCACAGCATGTCAACAGCAGCCAAACCTCCTGGCACTGTGGTGAGAACTGAGCTCAGAGACCCCTGAGCAGCCTCACAGAGCCCTCTCCCTAGCCCCCATTCCTCCTCAGTTATTTAATCGGCATGGTTTTAAAAGTGGATGATCACTTCTTAGCAATTATTTTATCACAAATTTTGTCCTTTGGGTGTTTCAAGTATTTAGTGTTTAAGATAAATGATCATCTATTGAATTTAAGAACATGGCCCAGGGGTGAGTCTCGTGATTAGAAATACACTGTAGTTCTGTGCACAAACCCTCTTTTTTAAAAAAATACATATTTTTATTGATTTCAGAGAGGGAGAGAGAGACAGAAACATCAATGATGAGAATCACTGATCGGCTGCCTTCTGCACATACACACACACACTGGGGATCAAGCCCGTAACCTAGGCATGTGCCCTGACCGGGAATCAAACTGTGACCTCCTGGTTCATAGGTCAATGCTCAATCACTGAGCCACGCCAGCCAGGCTGCAAATACACTCTTAATATTTTGATGTGCTTATTTATTCCCAGTCTTTTTGGTAATGCAGTTTATTCAAATAAAATTTATTTTCTTACAAAATGAGTACATATTTCTTGTGGGAAATACAGGAAAACATCAGAAGAAAGTAGAAATTATCTGTCATTCAACCGCCCAGAAATAATTGCTGTTAATATTTTGTGTTCTAGCCCAGCCAATGTGCCTCAGTGGTTAAACATCGACCTAAGAACCAGAAGGTCACAGTTCGATTCACAGTCAGGGCACATGCCCAGGATGTAGGCTCAATCCCCAGTGTGGGGCATGCGGGAGGCAGTCAATCAGTGATTCTCTCTCATCATTGATGTTTCTCTCTCTCTCTCTCTCTCTCCCTCTCCCTTCCTTTCTGAAATCAATAAAAATATATTTTAAAAAAATATTTTGTGTTCTAGTTCTGGATCTTTCTTTTACACATATCATTTAATGATGGCTATTTTTCCATGTTATTAAGAATCTTTTAACAACATGTGGGTGTGGGCAAGCGCATGAAAGACCAGTGACAGGCAAGGAGATGGGACTCCCGATTATCTTCCTACCTTAGTTCAGGCTGCCAGGTTCTTCCTGTACAATCATAATGATTTGCACACACAGCATGAAGTGCAGAAGAGATAGGTGGAGGCCACTAAATGTATGGTGGCCACAGGTAAAATGGGTGATAATGGAAACGTGTGATGAGTGAAACATGCTCATTCAAGGAGTCAAATGGATGCAGGCTCTGCGCTGAGACCAGGCCAGCTCATCCCTATGCTTCCCCGGGACCGACCAGGGCGGTTCTGAGGATGAATAAATGTGCATTGTAGGCTGGTGAGGATGGGATGGGTAACTGTGTCTGCACTGATCCGAGAGCACACAGGAGCTCGGAAATGCCTGCTGATATTCCTGCAACTTGCCACTTCCCCCCATCGCTCAGGACCTCAGCTCCAGCTAGCAGGCCCTGGAGGCTGAGTGCAAACCAGGTGAAATGGAGCGGCTCTGCCGGGTGAGCTGGGGAGCACCAGCAGGAAGGGCTGGGGTGCACTGGCCAAGGTGGACACAACCATGTGCAGGTCTCACCACACTGCCTGCTCTGCTGTCACTGTCACAGCCACCCACACTGGCTTCTACAGCCACTAGTGGGGAGCGTAGGAGGGTGCCCACCTCTGCAGTGGTGGAGTGTCCATGCCTCGTCCGTGCTGCTCAGTGGTCACTTTGTGAGGTTCCAGAAGTTATCTGCCCCGATGACAGTGCTTTCTGGTTGCCTGTGTTTGTTTGCTGGTTCTAGCAGGTCTGTGCCCCTGGGCTTGGCAGTGGTAGAGGAAAGGAGTGTAAGGACCAGCGGACAGAGGGCCTGGGGAAGAGCAGGCTGCTGGAGGGCAGCGTGGTCACAGGCAGGCGTGGCCACAGTCTCCCTCTCTGAGTTCAAAGGCAGGGAGTGTGTTCACCTACACAGCAGTGGTAATTCATGGCCCCCCGCCTGCTCACTTTAACTGTGGAAGCTTGGGTGAGTCAGCATCACAGTGCCTCAGTGTCCCCGTGCCTCAGTGTCCCCATCTGTAAAACCAGACGACACGGGACAGAGCTTACTGTGGCAGTGAGGATGGGGTGAGCTAACCTTTGTGCGATGCTGGTGGTACCAGGCAAACGGTGGGTATTATTCCTAATATTTCTGACATCAGGGAAGGGTCCCAAGGACACGAGTGAGATGCCAAGACCAGGCAGGTGAGGAGGGGGCAGAGGAATGCACAGGCAATAGCATGAGAAAGGAACATAGATCCTGGGTGGGTTCTGGGGAGGGGATGGGGGAAGCAAAGAGACAAGTTTGGCTAGAGAAGGGGTTATAGGGCAAAGACTGGTAGGAGTGAAAACTCAGGCTGAGAGGGACCAGGCCTCAAACACCGATGCACACATTTTGGCTTGGTCCCAAGAACCAGCACCTGAGAAGAGACAGCAAGTAAGTGGGAAATGTGTGCTTTCGGAGAGCATTTCAGGAGAGAAAGGAGGCCCGACCAAGTCAACAATGCTGTCTAGACGTCATAACTCTGTGACCCAGGAAGCCCCATATACAATGAGAACACCTTAGGGAATTTAGGGCCCGAAGGTAGGGTCTGGTGCACAATGTTGGCAAGAGAAAAATTCCTGACCCTTTACTGCTCTCTCTAGTTCCCTACACCTATGAGAGAACGGTGAGGTGTATTTCCTGAAGGTGAAGCTATCAGATCCATCTCCTAAGACGTGACTGCCACTTTCCTCCCTCCTCACACCTTCCCTTCACCACAGGCTTGGAGGGCCCCGGCGCCAAGCGTGCCTGGATGCCCTTGAACAGTGGCTTCTCAGAGCACCCCAGCCTTCATCCCGTGCTGCTACTGCCACCCCGTGGTCGAGGCAGAAATAGCATGCCTGTCCGCCTCTGCCCTCTGGGCAGGTGGGGAAAGAATCTGTGGCAACGCGAGAAATGTTTCCCTTTCAGAAAGGGCAGTGCAGAGGTTGGAAACTAGGGGGAAAGAAAAATAGTGTCTTTGGAAGTGAGAGTCTTCATTCAAACATTTTTGGTGTTCTAAATGCTGGAATCAATATGAAACTTAAAGAAACATCTCCGCTGCTGCAGCTGTGGCTTCCTTTGATCTGAACCAAAGACACTCTCCTTGCTTTTTACTAAACACAAACAAGAGGGGTTCCCTGGGCTGCCAGGGATGGAGAGGTGGGGGTGGTGCCCACACTCACTACTGAGCACACCTGCCTGTACGGTCTCTGGCAGCACCAGGCAGCGCTCTTTCTACTGGGTCTTGGAGGGATCTGCTTCAGCGTTTCCTAGGGTGTCCTCGGGTATTTATCACTTCCTTTTTCGTTTTAAAGCTGTGGTTCCCTTTATTGTGGAAGGCACAAACGGAGCAGCACCCCTGTCAGCCCCTCCGTGCACAGGGCCGCGAGCGGTTGCGCGGGATGCCTGGAAGCCAGACCTTTGTGTGTGAGTCGGTGCCCAGGGGGGCTCCGCACAGGTTATGTAACCATCTGCGAACCCCTGTTTCCTCGTCTGTAGAACGGGGATGATCTCTGCTAAGCAGAGAGTTCTAAGGATAAAGTGAGGCGAGTCTGCTTTTGATCCCATCCACCTAGACCTCTGAGCAAGGTCCTCTCCCCCCTTACTCCACTGACTGTTTAAACTGCTGGGGCTGCGATCCTTCTATTCGTGCCAGGTCACCTTTCCCCACACGGATACCGGTGAAGTCTGTACCACCAGAAGCGTGCAACTCTGCCCTCAGCGAGGAAAGGGTGGGGGTAGCTCGGGGTGATGATCACTGTGGCCCGGAAGTCCAGAGATGAGAAAATGAGGACATTTGAAGAGCGGAAGACAGGAGAGATAAAGGCCAATGTCTTTGGCTCCCCTACCTGGTCACGACAGAGTTAGGACAGATGCTCAGCATCTGGGGTGACGGTGGAGAGGTGAGGGGGTAGGGCAGAGCCCAAAGAGCTGCCAGGTCATGGGCTTGTCTCCCCACGGACAGCAGGTCAGGCCAGGGGCTTAAGGACTCAGAGGGAGCCGGGCTTCTTGAACTGAGCCTAGCCTTCCGACAGGTGAGCTGGACCTGCGGGTGGCGGGAGGCGGGAGGCGGAGCGGGAGGCGCAGGGAAAGGGGCTGAGAGTGAGCGCAAGGGCTCCGCGTCTGGGCGAGAGGGAGGCTCCCAGACCCAGGGCGTCGGGAGGGGCGCCAGGAGGGGCCGCTGCGGTGAAGCGCACATCCACGTACCAATGTGCACGTGGTCAGGGAACCGGACTCCGGTGAGAAGGCATCTCCCACTCGGGTTCACCTCTGCTGACCTCGATCCGTTTCTCAAAACACGCCTGATGTGCTTGTGGGTGAAAGGAAGGAGGAAGATAGCACAGCAGTGTGACAGTGTCCCAGTGCCAGGGAGACGGAGGGCGGCATCTCCTTTCCACGGATGGTTAGCAATCCGCGATTCTTTGATTCTGGAACCCTCCACGCCAAGTCCCCGGCCGGAAGGGAACATCTTCCTGCCGCCGAGAATGGCTCAGACTGCAGCTGCTGCGGGCGTTTTTGTCACCACGTTCAGTTTTATCAGGGACGTCCGGTGGAGAGGGGGCAAAGGCCGGGACTTGGAACTACGCAAGGGGAGACCTGCGTGGTCAGGAAAGTGCGTGGAGGCGCTGGAGGAAGCAACCGGGGAAGCGGCTGGCACGCACTGCCCCCTGGTGTCCTCGGCGTTAATTGCACGTCGGCTGCCTCCAAAGGCTGGGAAGGGCCGCAGGACAGCTCTGCTGTGGATCCTCTTACTTACAAACCTCCTTCCAGGGGGTGCTGGGTTTACGGGTGTCCTTTCCAACAGTCAACAATGACGACCAGTTTCCGTGTTTATCAACTTATTTTCACACTTGTGGGTCATACACTCTCCCAGAGGAAATGACCACAGGGAAAGCATGCAAGTGGGGCCTCCTCTCTGCACACCCCCTTCCACTGCAGCCCTCCTGGGAGTTGGTTTTGTCCTTACAGAGAGATCCAGAATCAAGCCCTGGCACAGCCACCTAGAAACCGTGTGACCCACAGAGTGAGCAAGTTACGCAGTCTTACTACACTTTTTTTTTTAAATATATATTTTTTTATTGAATTCAGAGAAGAAGGGAGAGGGAGAGAGAGAGATAGAAACAGATCCAGAGACAGAGAATCATCGATCAGATGTTCAAACCTCAGAGGGAAGGTAGGGGAGGGTGAGGGTAAGGGGGAGAGATCAACCAAAGGACTTGTATGCATGAATATAAGCCTAACCAATGGACACAGACACCAGGGGGTTGAGGGCATTACTGGGGGTGGGGGTGGGGGAGCAACGGGGGGGGGGGGGGATAAGGACACATATATAATACCTTAATCAATAAAAAATATTTATTTTGAATTCAGTGAAGAAAGGAGAGGGAAAGAGAGAGAAACATCAATGATGAGAATCATTGATTGGCTGCCTCCTGGGGAATGAGGTGTATGAAGACTCTCACTTCAAACCTACTGGGGATTGAGGCCACAACCAGGGCATGTGCCTTTGACTCGAACCTGGAACCCCTCAGTCCGCAGGCCAACGCTCTCTCCACTGAGCCAAACCAGCTAGGACCTTGCTACCCCTTACTTATCCAGGCAGCTGAGCTCTGCACTTCACCTTCTACTGTGCTGGCACGTCAGAGTTGAAAGAGAAATAGATTCCAACTTTCAGGAGCGTACAGAGGGTGGAGCACTTTGACGGCAGGGTGTCATGTTTAATACTGCACCCGAAGTTTCGGGGCAGGTCGATTTGGGGGACACTTTATCAGAGTACTGCAAACAGGGACACCTGTCTCATGTGGGTGGTGCGAAGGTTAAATCGGATAGCATGGGTGGGCAATCAGTGCGATGTCTGGCACACAAGTAGCAATAAATGATGGTCATAGGATTCCAAAGGGACCTTATCAAGTGGGGGCAGCAGTAGGTGTGGGGGCAGGGTGGGGGTGGGAAGGGTTCTTTAGACCACCACCATGCATGACTATAGACCGTGAACCCCCAATGCAAGCCGCAAATGTATTCTAAATGTTCTAGTGATCTCACAAAAAAAAGTCTCACTGGAGTGACATTAACTTTATAATAAACTTAACTCAGTGTATCCAAAATATTGTCAATTCAACATATAATGAAAGATTATTAACAAGCGCTTTCACGTGCTTTTGTTCACAACAAGTCTTCACGATCCCGTGTCTGTGCTCCACTCTCAGCACGTGTCACTTCGGAGCCACCGCATTTCAAAGCCCCGATCGTCCTGCGGCTGTGGCTGCCGGGTCAGTGTAGCATTGCTGGGCCCGAGGGGCCACTTGGGGCCAAGACGCTGGACAAGAGAGGACAAGACGCTGAATTGGCTCATGACCCTGTGGCTGAGCTGGAGCTGCTGCTGCCTGTTTGGCTCTGAGACACAGGTCAGCAGCCACAGGGTGGCCGGGAGGCCGTCTGCCTCGGGATCCCTTGGGCTGCTGCTCAAGCAGAAAACCTGGCTCCGGGCCCCATCCCGTCGGACTGGCCTGAGACCAGGAGCCTGCCCTTCCAAGCGACTTGGGGTTTCGGCCTCCCCTCTCCTCCCCAACGCAGAGAATTGTGTCCTCAGAAAGACTAGTCATGGGGTGCAGGCTGCCCTCAAGGAGGGGTCATAACCTCGGGATAGGTAGTTTTCTCTGGCTGTGGGCAATTGGAGAACAGCGCTTATCTGAGAGCCATCACTCCCCCACCTCCAATCCCTAAAACTCCCAGCAGCTAGGGGAGAGGGTGCCTGCAGCTACGAGCGGATCGTGGCAGCACATCATTGTGTCTCCTATTCACTGCATCCAGTGTGTCCATCCCCACGGAGAAACATACGCTCCGAGACTGTGGTTGGTCTCCTTTCCTAAGGACACTTAAATGAGGAAGAAATAGAGCGACAACACACCATAGCAGACTTCAGGTTGCGAGACGTACCCATCATCTCCTTCCTGTAACACCTATTCTTCTTGATTCTCTTCCTTGGCTAGCACCTCTGCTGATTTTGTAGCTCACTGGTGTGCAACTCAGGCCCCTGTCTTGAAGAGATTTGAGCCCCTAGTACCATGACAGTCTCAATCCATGCCTTCTACACTTGTCAGTTTTTTTGTCAGACGTGGGCTGGAGAGTACCAAGAGACATCTTACCAAATCTCTTTCTTGCACCCATTGTATAACGCAGCCATATCTCCTCTTACAGATTATGGTCAAGGTTCCAAAATGGCAGCGGATTAAGTGGAAACGTGAAATAAGCCAGTCAGAGAAAGACAAGTATCATATGACCTCACTCATATGTGGAATCTAAAGAACAAAGTAAACTGAGGAACAAAATAGATCCAGAGACATAGAAGCATGGAACAGACTGTGGAATCTGAGAGGGAAGGCTGGGGTGGGTGGGTGGGGTAGGAAGAGATTAACCAAAGAATTTATATGCTACATGCATAACCTATGGACACAGACAATAGTATGGTGAAGACCTAGGGTCATGTGCTCATGCAATTTATCTGTGCTGACCATCCCTCTTTGTGCTAGGGTGGGGGCGGATGGGGATTAGAAGGGGTCAATGGGGAAAAGAGGGGGACATCTGTAATATTTTCAACAATAAAGATTAAAAAAAGATTATGGTCAATTATACCTACAGGTCTGGTGATTCCTTCCTCCATTGCTGCACTCCTAAAACCAGAGCCTAAAGTTGCCAGGCTTCAGACATAGTTTAATATTTCATGGGATCCTTGCAATGTTCCTCATGATCCCCCTCTGGGAATCAGGACCTCTAGTTATGTTGAGCCTAGAATTTCTTCTAGGGAAGCACAGATTCCCAAAGTGGATCTTTGAGAATAATGGTAAGCCAGAGCATGCCTATTTTAACCTCTTGGTTCTTGGGCTCTGAAAGAAGAGAACACATGCCTAAGCTTGGTTCTTGGGCTCTGAAAGAAGAGAACACATGCCTAAGCTATGAGGTAAGCAACTTCCTGTGTCCCTGGTGAATGCTCTGGGTTCTTGAACTCATATATGACTTAGTATGTATGTTGCACCTGGAAGCTGTGGTACCATGCTCACAGGGCATCACCACCAAGATGACACTACAGCTAGTCATGCCATTATTCTGTCAGGCTGACAGCTTCTGGGGTTGTGATATATCACAGGAGTAATGGCCCTCATGGGGCTGTGACCTCCTGACACAGCTCCTTTTGTCACAACTCC
Source organism: Corynorhinus townsendii (assembly GCA_026230045.1). Classification (NCBI taxonomy): domain Eukaryota; kingdom Metazoa; phylum Chordata; class Mammalia; order Chiroptera; family Vespertilionidae; genus Corynorhinus; species Corynorhinus townsendii. Next base: position 139,541,695 of record JAPDVU010000004.1, read on the forward strand.
TTGGTCTGAAGCAATGTTATGTGGAAGACTATGCCAGTGGATTAAATACTTTGCAAGCCTTTGGAGAATGGCTGAGGCAAGAAAAACAACATATTCTGTGCCTTGAATATCTATTTCTTCCAGTCAGTATGAATCTCTAATTCTTCAAAGATGGAAATGGTCTAGAGTCATCAACTTGCTACCAAGTAGGCAGTTGGTCCCTTTGAGAAATGGTGCCATGTGTGATGGGCACTGGTGTCTATTGCTGGCAGATTAGAAGTATGGTAGCAGTAGCTAGTCAGCCTTGGGGAGTGGGAACCTAGCCGTGGGACCCATGCACAGCCTCCTTCTCTGCTACCATGTATACACTGGACCTGAGTCTGTTGCACGAGGTAGGAAGTGGCCAATGACAGAGGTTGGCTGCTGTCAATTCCTAGGGTCATTTGGTCTACTTAGTTGTTCACTGGCTCGTCAGTGTAGTTGCTTTCTGGTGGGCATTAAAATGTGATGCAAAATCTTTGTACACTGAGCCTGCGCCATGGGCTTGTTGACAGGCCTCTTCCACAGACAACTGTATTCCTGATCTTCCAACGTTTCTCCCTTCTGGGCCATGACCACCAGCCAAGCCATTCACTGTTGCCCATGAGTCTGTACATATTCTCCCCTCAGATCACTTTTCATTATACACAATGCGACTGACCATGGGTGCTACCCAAGCTCTGCCCACTGCGGGGACTTAACCTTACCACTGACTCCCAGGACCATCACCTGAGTCGAGTTGTATCTCAGGACAGTTCATTTCTGGCTTGAACCCGCATTCATAGCCAACTTATTTGTGAAACAAACTTGGCTTCCTTCCCCTTTTGTCAATTAGTCAAGAGCTGAGGAAGAGGTTCCATCCAGTGCAGCAGCAGTGGTTGACATGATGGTCTGGGTCACGTGTTCATGCAATTTATCTGTGCTGACCATCCTCTTTGTGCTAATGCTGTATATACCATGTCTAACTTAAAATGGATTGTCGATGAGCCCACCTGACCATATAGCCTGATAGATCCAACAGAACCCAGCTCAGGATGGACAGTGCTGGCTGCATGGTGGTCCCTGGGTATGCTATGGTCCAGTACTCTAAGAAATGTGAGCAACACGAGCTATTTTTTCACCTAGGTTATAATTTTGTACTTCAGAAGCCTTGTTTCAGAACTTTTTTTTCTTTTTTCTTTTTTATTGTTTGAAGTATTATAAATAGTAGTACATATGTCTCCTTTTTTATCCCCCCCATTGACCTCCCCCCTGCCTCCCCTACCCCCCAGTACATGCCTTCACCTGCCCCCCCCCCCCCCCAGTGTCTTGTATCCATTGGCTATGCGTATATGCATGCGTACAAGTCCTTCGGTTGATCTCTTACAGCCCCCCCACAACCTCCCCTGCCTTCCCGCTGTAGTTTGACAGTCTGTTCAATATTTCTTTGCCTCTGTATCTATTCCCCCCCCCATTTCTTTCCTTTAAAAAATCTTGCCTCTGTAGACTAGAAATAAACATATAATAACAAAAAATGTTTGAGTCCCAATTTCAATGTCCAACAGTTCTGAGTCCCCGTTTCAATGTCAAACAATTCCTTATGTGTACATGTCAGCAATGATATCTGGATGGTGGGCACATGGTGGTAATCAAGATCTGACCCTCTCTGGTTTGGTCCTAGGCAACCTGCAGTGATGCACAGCTGCTGACTGCTAGTGTGGCAAGGCGTTGTCAGCATCTTCCATCTCTGGACTGTTTTTCCTCTTGTCTTCGTGGTTGGAGCAGACCTGTCAATTCCTCTCTGTTGCAGGAATCCACATGGTCTTGGAGTTGTTTTCTGAAAATATACAAACATATTCTCGACTGAAAGTTAATAAAGGAATCTTTTCTATATAATTGATTTGGGATCCTTTTTATATTTGCCCAAACTATTTTTCTTTATCTTATTTAGATACCATGTGTATTTTTCATATGTGTCTTGCTGTTAGCATTACAAATGAAAATTAATTTTGTAAAGTAAAAATCTTCTAGATGTAATTTACTTATAGGATATTTTTCCTTACATGATATTACCCTACTACCCCTCCCCCGTTTTTTTGTTTTTTTATTATTAATGGCAGCTTTTGTAAATTTTATAATGCAGTCTTGATAACTTTAAATTTTAATTTTTTTGCCCAAAAATGTGACTGCTTTAGGTTCGTTGCATGTTCAGGAATTTTACCATGAGATGAACTACTTCAGAAGCCTTGTTTCAGAACTTTAGGATGTACATTGTGATTTCCCTATCAGTGGTTGCCAGAAACTCTATACTATGTCTTTCCCACCATAGGTATCACTACAGCCACGGGGTCATTGATGTCAGACAGCCCACATGGAAAGACTGCTTGTACTGCAACCTGTTATAGACTGAGCTGCTCTTGGCCCCACTCAAAGAACAATGTCATACTCTACAGAATTGTTACATACGTGAGCCAAAGAAGCCTCGGTATGTGAGTCTCTAGGTTGTTTACTCCTCACAGCAAGCTGAGACCAATTAACTCAAAAGCCCACTGATGTCAAAGTCAGATTTTTACATATACAAGTGTATTATACATAGCTCAAATAATTTTAGCCACAGAGAGTCTGCCTGCTTTGTGCACCCTGCCAAACTATGTTCAACATCTGATAACATAGGTAAGCCTGGAGTATAAGAACCCCGAGCCCTGCTCTCCTTTGGTGCTCCCTGACCCAGAGCCTTTCTGCTGTACTGATGAGAGACATCAGCTAGACCCACAAATCCTTTCTCCTCCTGCAATTCCCTGGTCTTTCTCCCTCCTGCCCATGCAACATAGTTAGATGGTAGATTTTCTGATCTTTTGTAGTACAGCTATTGCAGTATGCACTTCTGTGGGCATTTTGATCCCTTTCTCCACCATTTGACCCAGAAAGTTCTGGCATCTCTACTCTAGTTAGTGTGCCCAAGATTCCAAGAACTAACCTCTTAGCATATTAGCATGATCTGCCAAGGGCCTTGCCACAATATTAAATTTTGTATCATAGGAGAGGGCTCTCAGATAGACAAACTCCTTCATTGTCTTGATCATGCAACCTCAGAATCCAGACCCATACATCCTTTTTGGCTCCTGCTAGGACATAGTGATTAGATTCTGCAGTCTTTCAGGGCTGTTCCAGCTGTCTATTGCTTTCATTATCGCTCCATAGTTTTGGGAATTGACTGGGCTTAGCTAAGAAGTTCTTGCTCTGGGTTGCTCATGTGGTTAGAGTCACACAGTGGCTGGGCTGGAGTCATCAGGTCATTCTATTATTTCACTTGCAGGAAATAATCAGACTAGGAAAAGAAAGAAGCAGAAAATGGACTAGGGGCTGCTTAGAACTAGGGAAAGAGCAGATTGGAGGTGATAATTAAGGGATACAGGTTTTCTTTTTGTGGTGATAAATTTTTTTAAAATTGATGTGATGGTTGTACCATTCTGAATATACTAAAACGACTGAATTCTGTACTTTAAATAGCTGAATTGTGTGGTATGTGAATTATATCTCAACTAGAGGCCCGGTGCATGAATTCATGCACAGATGGGGTCCCTCAGCCTGGCCAATGATTGGGGCTGATTGAGGCCAGCTAGTCAGGGGGAGAGGCTGAAGGAGGTTGGCTGTGGGAGTGCACTGACCATCAGGGGGAAGCTCCTGCGTTGAGCATCTGCCCCTTGGTGGTCAGTGCACATCATAGTGACCAGCCATAAGGGTTGCTTAGGCTTTTATATATATAGACTAGAGGCCCAATGCATGGAATTCGTGTATGAGTAGAGTCCCTAGGCCTGGCCAGCAATCAGGGAGGATCTGTGGGGCGACTGGTGGGGCAATCAGGGGGGACCCCGCTGGCACCAGCCTTGGTTGGCCTGGGACCTGCAGGCTGGGGGCAGCTCCTGCATTAAGTGTCTGACCCCTGGTGGTCAGTGTGTGTCATAGTGACCAGTCATTCCACCATTCAGTTGATTTGCATATTAGGCTTTTATTATATAGGATAAAGCTGTTACAAAAATAATACAAAGAAAGTGGGATCAATTCTATGTTTGAGTATCTAAATAAATCTTAACTATAGAGAGGGAAGACTACAGAAAGGATGGAGCTATAATTGATAAAGCAGTAATTGGCAAAGCCACTTATATTTTCCAAGAGGGAGAAGTGCAATAATTTGTCAGTTACATAGTGACCTTGCTTTTGTCTCACTTTATCATGGTCTTGCTGAAGTCGATCATTGTAGAGATGTGTGAATGGAGAATCTGGAAGGCTGGTCAACCTTAATTGCTCTGAAAGGTCAGGGATAATCACTCATTGTTTGGTTGAGACATTGGTAGTTGAAGCAGCCTCCACCTGTTAGTCTTATGATTGGCTATTATTGGAATTTCCTGCCTGAGGGATATGGATGTATCCCATAATCTTAATAGAAGGGATGGCAAAGTCAGAGAGAGTATTAGTCCTCTCTAGGGCTTCTGCCTGGCCCCTATTTCCCAAGTTGATGCTTTTTTAGTCTCTTTTCATTTGTGTGTGGCCTTCTCCAGAACCCGAACCCTGAACTGGAACCCTGAACCACACGGGACATGAAAGGGGTTTCCACATGATCTCAGAGTGACCTCGTCTGATGCTGGTGGCGTTGGCTTTCTATGAGACATTCATCAGGAGAATAACGGAGCAGCTGTGACTGCCAGCAAGCCGCTGCCAGGCCAGTTGTTGGGTGTCAGGGTCTACATTTGTCCTTTCTCACATAGATTCATTCAGGAGAGGTTATGGGTGCCATCCAGTGGGCTTATGAACCCCTGAAATTGTGTGCCACATTTCAGAATGTGAGTGAATAATACACAGAGAAAGTCCATAGAATTTATTAGATTCTTTAAAGTGGTTTGTAACCAGAAAAATTAAGGAACACTCATCCAACTTAAAAAGTAAAACAAAAACAAAAAACAAAAAAAAGCCCTGAAACTCCAGACGCCTTGGGCACAGTTAGGAAGCAGGATGCAATAGGCACTGGAAGCCATGGTGAGAGAAAGAGGAAAGTGGCCCAAAGATACTAGTGCGTGACGTGGGAGGGCAGCTTGGAGATGGAGCCTAAGCTTGCATTTTCCAGACAGGCCAGAAGCAGACTGCTTGAGTTCATGAAACATCTTCAGGGTGAGTCATCAGCCCGGGATACTATACCAGGAGATATTTTTATTTAAAAAAAAAAAAAAAAAAAGAGGCATTCATTTTCCCTTTTCCCTGAATGGTTTAGTCATTGACCTACACAAAATACCTTGCGGTTTTTGGGTGCTTTGGATCTATGCGTGTGAAGAGTCATATGTCCTTACCCAAAGGCAGGGTCAGGATACAAAGGCCAGTGGTCTCTGTGAGCGACTGAGAAAGCCAGGCAGAGTCTGAGAGCCTCCTCCCAGCCGGTATCCCAGCCCAGCTGCCTGACTCACCCCTTTCATCCTTCATTGAGCTCGGGAGCGTGACAATAAATGGAAATTTTAGAAACTCACGACCAAATGTGTTCTGAAGCATTCCTCAGGGGAACAGGAAGTTGCACACCTCATAGCTCTGTGTCTCCAGCTTATGAATGTGTTTCCTGCTTTCAGCCAGGAAGAATTTGCTCACAGATCTGCTTGACCTGAAAAAAGCAAGAGGTGGGATTTCCTGAAACAGAGCCATCTCTCCCCACTCCTCTTCATTGACAATGTGGTCCTCTGTGCCTCCCTGCATTCCCTTTGGGAAAAGGAGGGGGCAAGGTTAGTACTCTCGTGAATGACTGTATTTGGGTTATTTCCAACACAACTCAGGGGTCCTGATTATGATTAGTGACCAAGATTCCCAGTGGGAATATGTTACTTGACACTGAATTTTGTTCTTTCGAAACCCAGAACATTAGAAAGATTCTGTAGAAATAGTAATAGCTAATATTTACTGAATACTTACTATTTGCTAAATAGTAAACATCAGCTCAAACGGAAGCATGGATAATTCAATTACTATTTCCTATTCCATATGTAGTGTATAACTATATACTATTATATAGCATTTTACTCACTTGCCCAAAATCACACAGCTAAAGCTCTAAGGAGGAGATAGCTGTTGCATTTTGGGGTCTATGCCTTACTTCTCATTAGCACCGCACAGTTGACCAGTATTAGCCGTTGTGTTGAATATAAGAGGCTCAAGATAGCTCCTGTAACTGTGGTGGTGTGCTCTGTCATTTCTGCTTGTCTTTCCAGCCACCAGCACATTTTTGTCTGTGGCTGGATGGAGAAAGTTGACAATCCATGACTTCAGCAGAGTTGTTTGATGTTTAAGGACCTGGAAAAAATTGTTCTCATGGCAGAAGGTGTGTGGTGGGGGAGATTCCAAGGGTGGAAGGGCCTGGAGGGAGACTGAATTTGCCAAGAATTTCTGATTTGATTCAGGGACATACACAGATGCGTCAAAAACGAAGCATTCAGTGAAGGATGGCATTGCCTCCTGGAGCCCACAGTCCCAGGATATACAGAACTGGACTCAGGGTCAGGGATGAGTAAAGGCATGAGGGCCTTTGGCTCATTCGCCTCTCCCCTTCTCTGATCTCTCCTTCACCCAAGGCCTCAAGATCATCAGCCCCATCTTGAGTCCCATGAGGGCTCATCCTTTTCTCTGCCCCTTTGCAATTCTGCTGATTGTGTGTCCTCTTCTGGGGGAATGTGCTCAGTTGCTCTCCAACTGGAAAGGAATAGATGGCAAACCTGCCCAGGCCCCAGTGGCTCGATTGTTAACATCTGTCATCCATAAGATTGGCTCTCAATACTTCATGTGCTCTAGTTCATTCTCTTCTACAAATCCTCAAAGACAGTGGTGGTGGTGGGACTCACCAAGGCACATGGGGCCAGGGGGAATTAGTGACCTGGGGATAGTGATGGAGAAGAGACTCATTGAGGAGAACAATTGCCATGACTGCAGTGTCTGGGAACATGGCAACTCTGTGAAGAACATGTGTGCCTGTCCAAAGCTTTGATCTGTGCAAACCCACCCCGGCCTTTACTGTTATGCAACCTTCTCAGTGCCATCAACGCAGAAAGTCTTTTTCTTTGTCTAAGCTAACACTCTATCAGGACATGTCTGGCGTGTGTAGGTCGCAGCAATTAAACACTGAACTCATTGCTTGAGTCAAACAGCAACATCAGTAACAACAACGTTAATAACCATTCACAACATCACAGCAGCAAATGCCTAAAAAGCACTTGTTACCTGCCAGGCTCTACTCCATGCACTTAATGCATTATGACCTTATTGAATCCTGCAACAACCTTAGGAGGCAGGTAAAATTCATGCCCCCATTTTATAGTTAAAGAAACTGAAGTTCAGAGAGGTTAAGAAACTTGCCCCAAGTCACATGCTTAGATTGTGGGCTGAAGTCAGAATTTGAGCCTAAGTAGTCTGGCCCTAGAGCACATGTTTTTAAGCAAATGTGTGATTTGAGTATATTTAGGCGTTGTCCAGCCACTTGGCAGAATATAACGTTTCTGGGCAGCAGTGCACCCTGCGCTGTTCCCCCAGGAAGCCCGCTTACAATTTTTGGCAGAGGCCAAGAAGAATGTGAGAGCCAATACATTTTGAATTATAAAATGGAGGTTTTAATCCTTTGCTCTCCATAAAGTCATATGAAATTCTGGATGTCATTTTTAATTCTCTTAGTCTCAAATTCCACAAATGGAGATAATAATACCTTTCTTGCCTCCATCATCAGATTTTGGGAAATAGAAGAAACCAGCTTATGAAAGGGCTTGGCAGATTGTGAAGGAGTGTGGGGATGTACTGTTAAGTGGTTGTTATGGCTCTGTGGAAACCTCCTATCACGGCATAATGAATGACCAGCAGAGAGTAAGACCATAGTATCATTGTCACTTACAAAAGGCAGCATATTAATTTTTCTACGTCACTGAGAAAATAAAACCAGGATACATCCCAGCCCTGTAATGGAAGCCTGGAATAACGGGCTTAGTTCAGAGGTCACATTTACCCTGTCCCATTGTAATAACTTAATTAAGTTCTCTTTGGGAAAAGACCATAAAAGGCTAATGTACTTGGGATAGTGACGACACTACACGGCATGGTGGATGTCCATCATCTTCGTGTTTATTCTACTACATTCTTGGCGCTATATCTCAGGAAGCTTCCAAAGTGCACAGATAACAGTTGGACTTGTGAGATTTTACTCCCATGACAGGCAGGGTCCCAGACAAAACTTTCTTCTTCCAGAAACCAACATGAGTACCTCAGAACTCAAGGCCACAAGCTTCATTTCAATTCACATCAGTGTGACTAAATCTTCTCCTAATGACTGTTCAAAGGCTGCAGAGGAAGACATTGGTCAAGCTGGGAAGCTCCCAGGAGACACATCAGCTTCAAATCACAGCCACAGCAGACACCGTCTAACTGGCTTGATGATTTTTCAGAAGACACATGGAAGACATAAGTCATACAGAGTAAATCTGAGTGCAAAGTAGGAGAAAACATCCTCAGAAGGAAAAAAAACAAAAAACCCTGAGAAACATTCACTTAAAGACATGTCATTAAAAAGTTCCAAGCATTGCTGGAGAAGACAAATATTCTATATTTGTTGAATAGAATGGTTCAGACTAGATCCATTAGGATCTCTGCATCTCTGAGACCCATCAATGTAACTGTTCAAAGAATTGCTCTTCTTACCAGTGATTTGTAGGTTTGACCTATCAGTTTTTCATACAATTGTGTTAAATTCTTTGTTGATTTTTCTCCATATTTTAAAATAATTTTGCTAATTTAGGGTTTCTATATTTTAAGGACTCTTGCTTGGGCACATACAAATTTATACTTACTATAACTTCACGATGATTTATTATTATACTAGTGGCCCTGCACGCGAATCCGTGCGTGAATAGCTCACTGCCATTTGCCTCAGCTGGCCGCGCTGCCCACCGCTGCTGTAGCTCTCCACTGCATGTAGCTCGCTGCCTCGCCCTCCTGTAGCTCTCCCCTGCTTGTGGCTCACTGCCCTGCCCTCCTGGTGATCGGTCATTAGGCATCACAGTGTAATAACCACTTGCATATTACCTCTTTATTATATAGGATATTCCTAATTATCCTTATTAAGATATTTTGCTTTAACCTACTATCAATATTGCTATATCAGCTTATTTTGGATTATTATTTGTCTAAAATATATGTATCCATCCTAACTTTTCTACATATTTTAGTCTTAGATGCATATCTTGTAAGTGCATTTTAGATCCTGTTTTATTTTACCTAACATGCTAAGTTCTGCCTTTAAATTAAGTATAATCCACATCTCCTTATTGTGATTAATGATATGTTTATATTAATTTCAACCATATAGTTTTATATATTCCATGGAACAATTTTTTCTTTGCCTTTTTTTTCTTTTTTTTCCTTATGTTCTGTTGAACTAGAACTTTTTTCAAAAAAATGCTCTTCTTATTTTGTTTATTGGATTTGAATATATGGATTATATTTTTATTTTCTTCATGGTCACTTTACATTTCTACATTTTCCCAACAAGCCTAAAATTATTCAGTATCCTCTCTTTTCTTAGCTACCACTACAAAGACCTTCACACATGTTGTCCTCCTATTCCCAAATCTTGTTATTGTTATCTAGAGTTTAATTTTGCCTTTTAAAATTTAATAAAATAAATTAAATTTAGTACTTTTTAAATTAGAAGGTAATAATCATAATAAATTAATATGAAAAATGAAATAAAGCAACAAAAATAAAAAATAGTAAACACAAAAAATTAAAACAAAAGAGTTTTAAGAAAATATATGATCACTTTTATTTGTTAAATTGCATTCCATACTGCTATTCTTTTTTAAATATGTTTTTATAGAAAGAGGGGAAGGGAGAGGGAGAGAGATAGAAACATCAGTTGGTTGCCTCCTGCTCACTCCCTACTGAGAATCGAGCCCAAAACCAGACATGTGCCCTGACCAGGTATTGAACAGGTGACCAACCTCTTGGTGCGTGGTCCGAAGCTCAACCATCTGAGCCACACCAGCAAGGCACCATTACTCCATTCTTGCTTTTCTTCTTTCAGAGACACATTCCCCAAAAGTGTTTTTAGGGAATTTTGTGGATGATAGACTTCCACAGTTTTTACAAGTGTGAAAATGCCATTATTTTTCTCCCACTCTTTAATAATAGTTTAGCTGGGTAGAAACTCCAAACCTGATGGCTGTTTTCTCTTTACTCTTGGAAGACATCTTTGAGCAGACTACTGTCTAATTTTTATTCCTTTCTAGGTAATTTCTTTCATCAGCCTCAAAATCTTTATGGTTTTATTTTTGTTTTATTTTAGTTCCTTTATCTGTTTTATCTTTATATGTTACAATACTTACCTTTCTTGGTGTGAATTCATCTCTATTCTTGGTATTTGAAATCCTTTTTAAAACTAAGGACTTCATGTTTCTTAATTTATGTCAAAATTTTTTCTAATGCTGCTGCTTTCCTACCATTTATTCTACCCTTTTTATGGAACTCCTTTTAGACATATGCTGAATATTTAAATTATACCCTATGCCACTGAACTGGACTTTCTTTCCCTATCATTTAAAAAAAAAATCTATGTGTCTTTCTAGCATGTGTCCTTGTTTAAATCCTGTTAGATGCAGAGGGCAGTGCTCTTGTCCCCTTATAAATATGGCATCAGTGTCCAAAGACTGTGGTGTTTTTCACATGAAAATAAAGCAGACGTCTCCATTGAACAACTAAAGTCATAAGGTGAAGATCAAAATCCCTTATTTAAGCAAACATTGCATTACATTTGGGGCTCAAGTGATTCTTTAGCATGCCACACAGCCGCCATTCCAATTTGACCTAAGGACTCCAGCCACACTTCTACAACTTGCACGCACTTCCCCCTTTTTTTAGTGTAAAACAGGCAATTTTTTTTTTTATGACTTCAAGTCTTTTCATTTGCTATTTCTTTCCTCCTGGGGTGCCTGAGCATCTTCTGAGGCCCACTTTAAAACCTACAATTCTGTGAAAACTTTCTCAGTTTCATCAGAATAAACAGTTCTCTCTTTGCCCCCATGAATTCTACACAATTACAATATATTGTAATTTTCTGCTTACAAATTTATTTTCCCAGGTAGACTTTAAGAGCTATTTGAGGGCAAGAAATAACCGTTTCTGTATATCTAGCTTTTAGATCATTGCCAGTCAAAAGTTGTCATGGAAATTTTTTTAGATGAGTTTTCAATGACAGAGAATTCATTCTGGTTTAAAACTAATCTCTCTCTTTTTTAAACTTGTGTTCTGGACCACCCTCCACAGACAATTTGAAGCTGCTTTTGATTTTTTACTGCTAATTTTTTTTCCTCCCAGGAGATTGCAGTCACATCCTGCGAAGAGCAACCAGCAGACCCAGTTCTTTCCTCTCATTATTTGGGCTCTGACACTCTTTTGCAAATGACTGGGTTCAGCAAGTTCCCAGCCATATTCAGCAATGGCACTTCCCCTGCCCCGTTTTGATGCCAACATGAGGAGCACAGCCTGTCTGGTTTTGACTGGTTAACACTTAACTCGTCAAAAATGTGTTGTGCAACACAGAGTCCATGTCCAAGAGGTCTTGCAAGATTTCCAAAGCTTTTCCCACACACTTTTTCTTCTCACCCTCAAAAAAAGAAATAGTGTTTTGCAAAAAAACACACAAATTACCCCAATTCTCAAAAAGGACTGTTCTTGCACAGGAATCTTCAACCCACAAGAGTTCATTTTGGGCCTAATCTTGGTCAACACTTGCTTCCATGAAGCTGTGCCTCTGGCTCTAAGTAACCAAACTGAGCAGCATCACCTCATCCTCATCCCTCCAGGATGCTGGCCTGGAGTCAGGATGGAGACAGCCAGGGCCCTGAGTGGGAAAGTGGCTCCGGGAAATGTCATAGGATGTACATACTGTAAATGCTCCCCAAATGGCTGGTGGGGGTCAAAACCTCCATTTGCCACAGGGCAGGGAAAGATTGTTTTCTTTTTTAAGCAAAATGGGGACTGGTTGGACTTTACCTTAAATTTTATCTTGCGTGGAGGAAAAGACAGAAACAAAATTCCAGAATAAGGAACTCCGTTTATCAACTACTGAAACAATTTCATATAAAACCTAAGGTGTTCAATCAGAAAAATGCCTTTAAAATGGTTTCGTAGAAAGAAAAAAAAAGTAAAATTATTTCAAAGAAAAAAACATTTGGAAATGTGTATGACTTACAGAAATAGGAAAAGTAACTTAGTTATGGTATGAGCTAGTTATGTTTTAAGTGTTATAATTAGGATGCTAAAGGCTTCTTTTTCTTGAGGAAGGTCAAACTGAGGGAAGTGTAAAGTGATTTCCCCATCACACCAGCATCTGTGACACTGCCAGAGATAGGTCTTTTCTGGAACATTATAAGGGCCTCGCAGAATTTGATATGTGCCTTCTCAGAGGCATCATGCCTGCCATTGTCAGAGAACTTTATGTAGAGTGCAGACCTGCTCATGCCAGTCTGTTACCAAGACTTTTCAATAGGGTCCCACTTAAAGTATTTCACCTTGACCTTAAGAGCCCATGATGACTTGCTACAGACAGCACAGCACTCCACACCCAGCCAACCTACACTCCTTAAAATCCAGGCTAAGGGAAATAGCTTATATACAAGATTATTAACAAGTCAGTAAATATTATTAAAGAACAAAGGAAGGACTATAAATATATGTTAAAAACTGACCATTAAAAATAGACAGGTATTTATAGTACCAGAAATGAAAATAACAGTGATTGAAATTAAGCCCTCAATAGGCAGTTTAAATGTCAGAGATTAGTGAATTGAAGATAAAGCAGGGGAAATCACCCAGAGAGCAACACTAAGGTGAAGAACTGAGATGCTGAGAGATAGGGGAAACAGAAAATTAAACATTTGTCTCGTCACAATTCTCAAAGGAAATAGTATAGTCAGAGAGAGACAAGTTTGAAGAGATTATGATGGGTAGTTTTCCTGAATAGAAGGAATACATAAATCCTGAGCTTAATCAACTGCAGCTTGAAAAACATAAACCCAAACAAATTAAAAAAAAATTTAAACGTACACCACTGTAACATAACTGTGGAATTACCAAAGAAAAAATCCTAACAACAATCTGAAAGAGAAGACAGATGATCTTGAAAGGAACAAAAATTAGACTAACAGAAGGCTTCCTGTCAACAAATTAAAGAGAAAATGTCCTTCAAGTATGGAGGGAAGATAATTGTCATTTTAGAATTATGATTTAATGGTAACGGTAAAAAATGTTATTTTTGGACAAAGGGGAATTTACTACTCACAAGTCTATTATTGGATTTCTACAGTAAGAAGTAAAATTAATTTTTACAAAGGGATGAAAAGTAGAGATGAACTGGAATGTTATTTCAGAGATAGGATTCATGTTGCCTAACTATCAGATTACGGCTCCTGATGAAGAGGAAATATGTTGTTGGGGGAGTTTATTAGAAGTTCTGGCTTCAGTTTTCTCCTATCATTTCAACATTTTCTCAGACAGAAGAAAATATTTATCTAGCTTTTGCCACACTAAGTTACTGGTTTCTAGAAGCTAGGTGCCTTCAATAACATTTTGGAATTTAACTAAACAGACACTTTGTTTCAAGGTAGAACTTGGAGGAACTTTGATTAAATTCTGGAAATACCTTAGCAGAATCAATTTATGGCAAAAACACTGGTTCTTCATTTTCACTTCTGTATTCCTAATTTATAATACACTCCTAAGTTTCATAAGAATTACTTTAGGGACCATTTTTATCATTGACAGGGATGTAGAAAGAGCATGACACAGCGTAAGCAAGGCTATTTTTAAGTCCCCACATGTTAGCAAGTTTATAAACTTGGCAAATTACTTAATTTCTATGAACTTAATTTTTCTCATTTGTAATATGGAGACAATAATCATTTCCACTCTGAATTATGATAATGATTAAGGGGACTATTGTATGTGTACGTTTCCTAGCTACATGTCATATGAGAGAACCCAACACTGCCTCCCAGGGGAATTGCTCCCTGGGACCCAGAAGCTCTACCTCACCATGACACTTGTGTGAATGCACAGTAATCCCCGATCATCCCCCCAGCACCCTGCCCATTCCCTCCACCTCTTTCAGAAGCCTGAGACTTCAGGTCATAGGAAATGTGTTTCAGACCACTCTCCTCGACTCGATGCAATCTAGGTCAGATGATGTGGTTACTGAGTGTATCAGAAGGAAGTCCTCATCTAGGATGAGTATTGTCAGACAATTTCTGCTCATGAGCATCATTCATTCTAAGCTACTGAATTTCCCAACAGGAATGTATCATAGAAGTGTGGCTTTCCTCCCCTTTCTGGTCCATTTCCACCATAGTGTCTGTGACTCATATAAATAGCACAAATGTTCCTCTCATGAGAACTAATGTTTCTCTCACAACCCTCATCTATACTTTGCCTAATGATGTATGGATTTAGCTTTCTGAAGTGAAGCAACTTACATAATAATTTAGTGTAGGATAAAGAAATTCTGTGGCATCATCTTGCAGTGAAGTGCCCTGTACAATGGGTTCTGTAGCTGATGTATGAATGAGAACCGGGCAGTCCATTAGCCTCACCAGTTTACTGGCAGGATAAGAGTATTTGTTTATATATTCTTATGATATAAAATGACATGGAGGAAGGAGAGGGAGGAGGAATAAAGTGAAGAAACCTTGCATACAGCCTGTACTAGGTACAGTGGAGATTCTGTGCAGGTGTTATCTTATCAGGCTCTCATTTCACAGATGACTAATCAGCCACTCAAAGAGAAGATCACTTTAATGCTATAAACCCACTGCTTTTTCTACTACACCGTATTGGGATATTATAATTCATTCAGCTCTCAGTTTGTGTTGTAGAAGAAGCTCTGTGAGTCACAGTTTGGATATTCAAAGTACATAATCCCTGTCCTTTAGGCACTTATAGCCTAGTAGGAGTCAAATATTATAAGTGCTGACTGGTGAATGGATAATAAGACCAGTGGTTCTCAAAGGTGGGCAGCCTGGCCTTCCTATAGCACATTTAGAAATCTCCTTCTTCTGCTTTCTGCTATGGTGCAGGAACGGCCCTCCTTCAAAACAGATCTACTGCTCCCCTGCAGCTGGATGCTTCTTACCATCTCAGTGGCTCTGCCTCTTTGAGTCTTCCCCACTATCTCTGGTTTTGTCAGGGATCATCAAACAAATATTCTTCACTATCTCCCATCTTAGAAAAACAACACCTGGTCCCAAATTCCTGAAGGTATAGCCCTATTACACTGAAATGCTTTGGTTAAGTTCTTCCTCAGCGTAAATGTTATAAAACTGCAGGCCACCTTTAAAAAACATTTAATTTGAGAGAGAAAAGAAGAAGGAGAAGAAGGAGAAGGAGAAAAAGAAGGGGAAGGAAGAGGAGGAGGAGGAGGAGGAGGAGGAGGAGGAGGAGGAGGAGGAGGGAGGTAGAGAGATACATCTATTTGTTGTTCCACTTATTTTTTATTCATTGGTTGATTCTTGTATGTGCCCTGACCAGGGATCGAATCCACAACTTAGGTGTATCAGGACAATACTCTAATCAACTGAGCTACCCAGCCAGAGCTCTACAGGCCTTCTTTGTGTCCTTATATAATCGACCTCTCAGTTCAGGCTGCAGGCATCCTTAGCACACCATAGAAACAGTAGTATCATTTTCTAAATGGGCCATGATATAACAAGTGTTGGGAAGCATCCATCAAGGTGAACAATATGCTTCTCTAGCAGCACACAAAGTCAACCAAGAAAGAGATAAAGTGTAGTGTTATCTGGGATTCCATCACCAACAGATACCTGGTAACAGGGAGCCCTCAGGGAAACCCCAAGATCCCATTAGTACCCTTCCACTTCAGACAATAGTCTCATCTCTCCACATGTGCAGTCATCATGATTGACACAATAATCACTATGCACTAGTTGGTGTGCTGATTGAAAAGCTACACAAGGATCTAGTCCATAAAAGGAAGTGAAAAGTGCAGGATGATATAGAAAGGTATAGCAGCTTGGGTCCTGGTGACAGAGCATGGAGGAGAAGGCTAGTAGTTTGGTTCTGGCAAAGTCGAGTCTGGGCTTTGAGAAGGAAAACGTGAATCAGAGCTTTAGAATTTAGAGCTGGAAGGGAACTTGGTTCTTATCTAGCCCTATATTTCTAAATGTTTCTCAGAATTTCTGTCTCAAGACGCTCAATTACAATAAAAACTCTCTAATCAATCATATTTGGAAAATATAGAAAACCACATTCCCCTGAGATTTCCCAAACATAACTTGGCCATTAAATGCTAATTGTCATCCAACAGATCTAATATTATGGAGAATTCATTCTGAGAATCAATGATCTAGTCTTATCTCTACATATCACAAAGAGTAAACTGAGGTTCATGAAAACCAGTTTACCCAAAAAGAGATGCAGAGCTAAAAACCTGACTCCCAATTTCAGTGGGTTTTATAGTGACCTATATGACAATATAAATTAAGAAATACTAATAATGATCATGCATAATAGAATTAAAAGTATATATCTAATTATTATTTACTTATCAAAGCATTAAACCTTATATACTTGAGAAAACTATTCAACGAAAGAATTTTTGAAAACACTCAGTCAAGTAGCAACTACCATTACTGATCACATTCCAGGTATTGGTGCTTACTTTTTCTCTCAACCTATACTTTTAGCATATTTAGTTTTCCATTTGCTTGCTTGTGATATAACAATTAATAATAATTTAGCACATATGACATTCTAGGCACTGTGTGAAGGGCTTTGTATGCATTTTCTCCATTAATTTTAATAATAATTCTGTAAATTAATTGACATTATCACTCCATTTGAAGCTGAAGATGCTGAAACTCAGAGAAGTAAGGAGTGTGGCCAAAGTTACAGCTCATAGGTGAAGGAGATGAGTTTCTGACCCAGGTCTGGCTGATTCCAAAGCTTATAGTCTTAACCAGTATCTTTTAATAATATTCAGGAAGCTATGTGGATTTAGAAGTTTCCACACTGACATCTTAAGTGCTCCAAGTCATCAACCTCCAGTAGAAAAAGCAAGTGATTCAATGGCTAAAGAATTCCTACTAAGGCACTGACATGTTGAGCAAGGCTCCAGACTGTTATTTATTCTATAAATCATGAAGCCTTAAGAAAGAGATAGAACTTTATATAGCCAACATTGAAAAAGACTACAGAGGCCAGAGTTGCATCATCAGGTTAGGTCTGTGACCGACCACCTACTTTGTCATCACTTGACCAACTGAGTAAGACAGTTAGGCAATGAGAGAAAACTTCAAGGATTTACATGCAAACATAAAAGCATGCTATTCTTTGCTTCCCTTTTCTTGGTCAGTTTTTATGGAATGCTGTGGGAAAACACTCAATTCCTGAAGCTCCATGGACTACTGAGACAAATATAGATATTTGAACTAACTCTTGTTAAGAAATCATAATTCAGAAAGACACAAACCCTAAAATAATTGTACTTGTGAATTTAATTTTGTTTTCTTTTATTTTTTTCTAAGTGAAATTGCCTCAGAAAATTGGAGAGCCATCTCATTTTCCATGTGTAGAATTTATTAGGTGTGAAAATAATTCCTCTAGTTATAGGCAGAAATGTGTGGCTAACCTTTAAGGGGAACTAATATCAGAGTAATTAAATCTTTTATTTGCAGAGTGCTCCATCACTGAAAAATCATGATCGCATCCATTTCCTCTTTGTGATCATCACAAGAGCCTTTGAAAACTGGCAGGGCAGCTAGTATGAGTCCTTTTCATATTCATTCATTCATTCATTCACTCACTCATTCATCTCTTCACCAACTACTACGTATTGAGTGTCTATTTTGTCCCCCCTCACAATTGAACCTCGCAGGACAGGGCCAGCTGGGCTTTCCCTATTCCCTTCCCCGCTGCAGCAATAGAGCAGGGCAGCCCTCTGCTTGGGTTGGCACGGACCCTTGGGAGGGGAGACAGCTGCTCGCCTCCTTCTATCTCTGCAGCGCACTGCCAGAGACCCTGTGGAGGGCTCCAAAGGGGATGCATCAAATGTTCTAGTGCTGAGTTGTGCCCCTTTGCTGCCACAGATATGAGATCGGCAGGATGGGGCTAGCAGGATTTGGGAATGGAATCCAATCCGCCCTTTGATTGGGTTGGTGTGGGCCCACGGATCTTGGATCTTGGGAGGGGAGCTAGCTACTTGCCTTCTTGCTCAGTGCACCACCCCCTCCCCCATTCCCCACCCTAAAAGGAGGCTCTGAGGTGGTTGTGCCAGATGTCCCAGTTCTGAGTTGTGTGCCTTTTCTCTTGAGAGGCTGCACCAACAGGAAGGTGTCAGCGGGGCTTGGAGGAATAGATAAAGCCTGCCTCCACCACATGGCTTGGTTGGTGCTAGCCCTTCAGAGAAGAGAGAGCTGCTTGCTTCTGATCTCTGCAGCACACTGCCAGAGGCCCTGATGGAGAGATCTGAGGGGTTCGCTCCAAATGTCCCAGTTCTGAGTTGCACTTCTTTCTCCATGTGAAATTGCCCTTGGCAGGCTGGTGGGAAAAGATTTTAGGAATGCGAATCCAGGCAGCCCTTTTTTGGGGGTGGTGCAGTGCCACGGAAGGGGTACAAGTGCATGCCTCCCCCCTAGCTCTGCAGCTGCCTGCTGTCTGAGACCCTGACAAGGGAACCTTCCATTGGGGGTGGTGCCTGCCTAATCTGTGGGAAGGGCTGAAAGACTGGCCCTTGTTCTCAAGCCACTCAGTTCAATGATTGCCTAAGTCTGAATATAGTTTCTCCAGGAAAAACACGTAACTCAGGTCCCTGTTGGGTGCAGCCAATAGTCCTTTATGTCACACTTGAGCTTGGCTGGGTGGTGTCACCGATATTTGGAGGACAGTGTTAGTGCGCTTTCTCCAGCAGGTGCTGTAAGAATAGACGTGCTGGGCCCTGGGAGATGGCACCTGAGGGTGGTGTGGGATGTTGGGTCAGGACCAGGACCTCAGAAGCCTACCTTCCAGATCTCTGAAGCTAAGCCACCCAGATCTTCTGTTTATGGCTTCTGCATACCCTGAGTCTCCTTCCTTCTACCAGAGCCTCAGGTGAGTGCCCAAGAGTGATACCTTGTGCATTAGCCCTTAGGAGATCACCTGGGATTCAAGCAGACTCCTTCTTCTTTCCAGTGGACAAAGTCCGCATGTATTTTTGCTGCCAAAAGCTATGCAGGCTCTTCCTCATAGCCCTGGTGCTCTGGTTTTGGGATCCCAGCATGGGGCTGAGACCACTTTCCTCGAGGAGGGACTTTCATATCTGCAATATTTCTCCACTTTCACAGCCGGTGCCCCTGAGTGCAGGGACCAGCCCTTTCCAGTCTCCATCCTTCTTATCAGTCTCTGTGTGGCTTCCTTTTTTCCCAATCCTTGGATATAATACTCCTGTTCAGGTGTAATTCTGTTGTTAATTCAGGTTTACTGCTGTATATTTTAGTTGAACTCTGGTTTCTCTAACCTACTGTTTATTCCTTCCAGTGTATATTTTATTTCAGCTGTGTCATTTTTCATTTCCGACTGGTTATTTTTCATAATTTCGATGTCCTTTTTCATGTCTTTGAGCGTTTTTTAAACCATTACTTTATACTGTTCCTGTTAAATTGTTTGCCTCCATTTTATTTATCTCTTTTGTGGAGATTCTTCCTGTTTTTTTTTTATTTGGGTTCTGTTTCTTTGTTTCATCATTTTTGCTGTTTTGTTGTGTTTGTTTCTGTGTACTGACTAGGACTGCTATGACTTCCTGTCTTGGCGGGGGTGGCCTTCTGTAGTTGGTGTCTCGTGGGACCCCGTGATGTAGACTCTTCAATCATCTGAGCTGGGTGCTCTAGGAACGTCCCTCCTGTGGGTTATGTGGGCCCTCCTGTTGTATTTGGGTCTTGATTGCTCTTGTCCCCTCTGTGGATGGGCTCAGCCGTTGGGCTGGCTGACTCTGAAGCTCAACCCTGACCATATTGTGCCAGTTGTTATACAGGTGCTTGCAGAATGAAACAGGACAAAACAGAAAACAACACAAAAACAAATAAACCAACAGAGAAAACTAAAAAAACCAAAAGAAGGCCCCTCTAAAAAAAGACAAGACCAAAATATTTTGAGACAAAAACAAAAGAGTATATGAAAGAAAAGAAGGAAGAGGAAAAAAAAAGACTGAAAAGAAAATAATAGCAAATGAAACAATAATTTAAACAAGTAGTAATCTATCTATAGAAAACCCTAATATGCAAATAGACTGAACAGCAGAACAACCAAACAACCAGTCGCTATGACATGCACTGACCACCAGGGAGTGTGCGTGGAACATGGCGGGTGTCGGCTACAGCAGGATGGTGGAGCAGGTGAGCGGGGTGCCAGACCATGGTGGGGCACTGGTCGCTGTCATTGGGATGAGCCTTGTGGTTACTGAAAATTCTTTGTTCCCATGTGCCATGGTCCTGTGCCACGGTCCCGCCCAGCACTCGCATCCACTGCCAGCACTGGAGCTGCTGCTTGCACCTGCTGCTGGTGCCTAGTGCTCAGCGCTAGCCCCAATCACTCAGCACTGTCAATGGGTGTGAGTGGCGGCTGCCAGCTCCAATTGTCTCTGAGCACTTCTCCACCTCCCCCTGCTCCTGAGGGGCAATCAGGGTCGGCAGCCGCCTCTCACACCCACTGATAGTGCCGGCCCTGCTCACACCTGCAGCCAGCACTGGAGCCATCGCTCACACCTGCTGCCAGTGCCTGGCAACAGTCCCACCATCAGCAGGTATGAGCAGCAGCTGCCAGCCCTGATCACCCCTGAGGGCCTCTCCACCTCCCCCTGCTCCTGAGGGGTGATCAGGGCAGCAGCCACCGCTCGCACCCACTGATAGCATAGGCCCCACTCATACCTGCTGCTGGTGCTGGTCCCAATTGCTCTGTGCCATCAGTGGGTGCAAGCAGGGCTGGCACCATCAGTGTGTGGGAGTGGTGGTGGCGGGAGTGGAGCTGCCAGCAGACAGGGGACTGGGGGCAGCTCCACTCCCGCCACCACCACTCCCACACACTGATGGTGCCAGCCCTGCTTGCACCCACTGATGGCACAGAGCAATTGGGACCAGCACCAGCAGCAGGTATGGAAGGGGCCGGGCAGGGGCATGGAGGATGGGCCAAGACCCACCCCTGTGCCTACCACAGCCTCGTGGCCCACAGTTCCTTTCAAGATGCATGAATTCATGCACTGGGCCCCAAGTAATGAAAAAAAAATAACATGAAATGGGAATAGGAAAACATAAAGAAAAAAAAGATAGAGAGAAAAAATAGAATAAAAATAGAGAAGAGATATGAAATTAAAAAGAAAGAAAACCTACAAAAAATAAAGAAATGGTTTTAAAAAATAGACAGGGTGTACCCCCAAAAATGTATAACCACTCTGAATTATTATAAAGTCAGTGTTTATTAACATACAATTCATTTGCAAAATTTAACTGAATTTACAGAAATGAATACTTTTTTTTTTTTTGTTATTGCCTGTTTTCAAACTAATGAGCATTCTGGTCCAGGCACCACTGATAACTCAAACCAATGGAGTCAACCTTAATTCACTGACTGCTGCTGGCTTTATACTGTAAACTTTATCTTTTCTGTATCCCCATAAAAAATGTCTATTGGTACTTTAGGATAAATTTTTTTTTGTTCAAAGATTAGTCTGGCTTCACCCATTATTTCAAATCAGTTAAACCTGAAAAGGAGTGAAAATGAAGTGAGTTATCAGCTGTTAAAGTGTATATAGTAACTGGAGTTCCCCTCTCCATAGTTTGTGCCTGCTGCTTTGGAGATGCTATTTATGGCGCTTGTAGAATTTTGCTTTGATGCTGTTGGAATCTGGCCACTTGCTTGCCAGTCCTGGGCCTTCCAGAAGGTTCTCTGGTGCAAGCCAATGTCAGTTGCTGTTCCTGCCTGGCCTGCAGCAACCTGACTGAAGCTGGCAGGGCAGAGCCTCAAGTAATTCAGTGGGTGGGGCCCCGGAGCCCAGAGGCTGGTTCTGCTTCAGGTCTTGCACCTTGAATGTCCCTTCTCTCAGCTGCTTTCTCTTCACCTAAGGAACTGGACTCCTTGGGGATACCTGGGGCCTGGCTGGAGTGTTGGGTGGTTCCTATCGCTTGTAATAGTGAGCACAGGCACCTCCTCTCCTCCCCAGGGATGCACTGGCTGAACTCACAGGAAGTTTGGCTTGGTTCATCATACGTAGCCAAATGGCCAAGGATATGACTCTCTCTCCCCTGGACAGAAGCCCACCCCAGAGACACATTCGCAATGCCTCAACTCTGCCTGGCTCCCTGGCCCTCTCCCACCCCCTCCCGCCACACCAAGTAGGAGGGGTTAAAAAATATTAGCCCTGCTTGGCACTCAAATATTTCAGAACAGTCATCCCCCGCTGGGCAGGGCCTCCGTCCAGGCTCCAACCTGGCTAAATGGCCAGCTTCTCTGCACCATTAGGCCTAGCCATACAGGTGCCACTTCCAGCCCAGAGCCGCTCCCCTTTTTTTGTCTGGGATTGCAGCAGGACGGGCAGACCCAGTGTTCTGCAGGTGGCAGGAGGGGTGCTGCCCAGGTGCTCCAGGTGAGCAAGACCGATCCTCTTTCCCAAGCCACACTGTCCAGCCCCCTTCCAGTTCTCTGCCCAAAGTTCGTCCAGTGAATAATGGGCTCCTCAAATTCACAGCTGGATGTACCAATCAGACCCCCACACCGATCCTGAGCTTTGCCGTGTGGCCCCTCCCACAGACAGATTGGAGCAAACTTCCCAGGCTTATGTTGTAACAAAGAAATCCAAAACTTACTGAGGTTTTCAATATATTAGTGCTTCATCACTTTAAGGCTAAATAATAGATGGGCACACTACATTTATTTACCCATCTGTCAAATGATGACATTTTGTTTGTTTCTACTTTTTATCTATAAAGAATACTACTGCTGTGAACAATTGTGTATAAGTTTTTGTGTGGATACATGGTTTCACTTCTCTTGGTAGTGAGTGGAAGTACTGGGCCATATGGTAACTCTGTTAACTTTTTGAAAGATGGCCAACTTGTCTTGCACAACTGCACCATTTTACATTGCACAACAGAATATGAAGATTCCTATTTCTTCATTTCCTCACCAGCACTTATATTTTCTTTCTTTTTAAAAAAATTGCAGCTATCCTTGTGGTATCTCGTTGTGCTATCTCATGAGTGGTGTTTGCATTTTCCCAGTGAATAATGACACTGAGCATCCTTTCATGTGCTTACTGGACATTTTATATCTTTTTTGGGAGGAATGAATAAGTCTTTTGCCCATTTTAAAATTGGGTTGTTTTTCTTTTCATTTGTAAGATTCCTTTATATTCTGGATACTATACCCTAAGCATATGTACATATTACAAATATTTTCCCCAATTTTGTTCCTTGTTATATGTAAAATTATAAATCTGAACTAACAGTAGAATATATATATATATATATATATATATATATATATATATATATATATATATCTGTACATCGCTTCTTCTTCCTCCTTCTTTATCTAACAGCACTCTCCTCTTCTCTTGAATCTATCAATTTCTAGCTAATCATCCTTCATTTCCCCCCCAATGCTCTATGCCCTCATGTCCAGAATGAGCATGTGACCCAAGGTAGGCCAATCAAAATCTATTACATAATTTTTCACTTTGGTTGGAAGTTAAAGATCCTTTTCCTCTTCCCTGGCAAACCAGTGAGTATATAACAACAGAACTGCTTTCTTCCTATTCCCCACATGATAAAATCCTTTTGACAGAAGAGAATGAAATCCACAAGCAGAGAAGCAAAGCAAAGAGGAACAGGATTGTGGCTGTGTCAAGATCCCCATTACATTTGTCCCCAGCTATACCCCCACCCTTCCTTGTTATGTGAACAAATAAAGTTAAATTTTGATTGAATTGGAGTTACATTTCTGTCACTTTAAATGTAATGCTTCCTGACTAATGCAGTTGTATATGACTTACAAAAGACATTACCAGCAAGTCTTGCATAGGAAGGGTTTGTAATACTTAGTCTGTGGGAACAAATACAAGGAAAATACAACTGGACCAAAATTGAAAAAATACAGACTAACCCACAGGAAAAATGGGATGAAAATGATTGAGTTTGTGGGAAAGAGGCTTGTAGGAAAAAGAGTCATTGCAAATAGTTGCAATGAATAGTAGATGGCAATGAATCATACCATATGAATTGATTATATGAAAGGACAAGTAAAACAATCCAAAGGTATGGAATACATGGAGTCATAGGCATTCATTTAAACACTAGAGGCCTGATGCATGAAATTCAGCCCAGCCTGTACCCTCTCCAATCTGGGACATCCTCTCACAATCCAGGACTGCTGGCTCCCGACTACTCGCCTGCCTGCCTTCCTGATTGCCCCTAACTGCTTCTGCCTGCCAGCCTGATCACCCCCTAACCACTCCCCTGCCAGCCTGATTGATGCCTAACTGCTCCCCTGTCAGCCTGATTGCCCCTAACTGCTCTCCTCTGCAGGCCTGGGCACCCCCCAACTGCCCTCCCCTGCAGGCCTGATCCCTCCCAACTGCCCTCCCCTGATGGCCATCTTGTGGCAGCCATCTTGTGTCCACATGGGGGCAGCCATCTTGTGTGTTGGAGTGATGGTAATTTGCATATTACTCTTTTATGAGATAGGATAGAGGCCTGGTGCATGGGTGGGAGCTGGCTAGTTTGCCCTGAAGGGTGTCCCGGATCAGGTGGGGGTTCCCTTGAGGCATGGGGTGGCCTGGGCGAGGGGCCTGTGGTGGTTTGCAGGCCAGCCACACCCCCCAGCGACCCAAGCAGAGGCCCTGGTATCTGGGATTTATTTATCTTCTATAATTGAAACTTTGTAGCCTTGAGTGGAGTCCAGGGCTGGCCAGGGTGTGCGGGAAGCTTGGCTTCCTCCATTGCCGGGGAAACCCAATCCTCCTGCTCACTCCGTGGCCGCATCCATCTTGGTTGGGTTAATTTGCATACTTGCTCCTGATTGGCTGGTGGGCGTGGCTGGTGGGTATAGCGGAGGTACGGTCAATTTGCATATTACTCTTTTATTAGATAGGATATTTTGCAGAGCCTTCCATGGAGGCCAGTTGTCAGAAACAGTTGGCATGTCTCACCCATGAATGTGGCCAGTCTTTGTCTCCCTTCTGTGTCATCTCTCTGTACCTTTATCTATCTTCCATCCTCTCTCAGCAATCTATCCTTTGGTCTTTTAGTTTTAAAGATTGAAAAGACCATGTAGATATTAGGGATCCCTATAAGAGAGATTTGGAATTTCAGAGAACCAAAAAATAGTAGCATTTATAAGTCATACAGACAGTAAACAGCAAGTTCTGCCTTGGTACTGCTCTCTATGCTATGACCTGAGGACCATTTCTGACCTATAGCCTTGCTGCCTCTTAGAGTTCTTTATATTTCCTTCTAGAGGTTATAACTATAGTTCAGGTATAAAGAAGATCTTGATTAATAATCTGGGAGATTAGGTAAGTGAATGATTAAAAAAAATAATGGAGAATAGGAAATTTTAAAAACACTAGCAGTTAAGCTGTTATATTTTTAACTTGAAAATGACAAGTAAATATTCTATGGCTAAATAAACAAATCTTATATAAGTTTTAAGTGTTCTTACAGTGTTTTTTGTATATGCTGTGCTTCTGGGTGACCTTCATTCCAATCTGAGAGGAACTTTTATTTTCTCTCCTCAGTCAAAAGTGTTTAATATTAATGTTTCTTGAACTGGAGTACTTCTTGAGAAAAGGCCAGATGGACCATATCTATGTTGTTTTCATGATGTTAGTTACTTACTGCTGTGCAAGAAATTACCCCAAAGCAGCTTAGAACAGCAAACATTTATCTCACAGTTTCTGTGGGTCATGGATTTGGGTGTGGTTTAGCTAGTTCAGGGTTTTCCATGAGGTTGCAATCAAGATGTCTCCCAGGCTGCAGTCATCTGAAGACTTGAATGTGGCTGGGGATCTGCTTCCAAACTCCCTCATGTACTGTTGTCAGGAGGTCTCAGTTCCTCACCTGGGACTCTTCGTAGGTCTACTGGAATGTCCTCCCAGTATGGTGCCTGAATTTCTCTAGAGAGAATAATCCAAGATTATTTCTCTAGAGAGATCAAGATGAAATATCTTTTATGATCTATCATCACAAGTCACACTCGTTTATTTCTGCCACCTGTTTGTCAGCATGACCCCATTTTTAATAGGGGGAGGAGAATTAAGGTCCCCAACTCTTGAAAGGATTAGTATTAAAAACTGTGGAAATATTTCAAGACCATGACAGGTAGTAAATATTAAAGACTAGTGACCCAGTGCACAGATTCATGCACATTGAAAGGAAATTAATTAGAAGGTGGCCAGCAGGGCGGGACTGGTTGGGATGGGCCAGACATGCCCTGGAGCCAACCCCTTGTGGTCCTACCTTGGAGTGACCTTGGTACTGAGAAAGTTCCCGGGACCCAGGCTGCTGGGCACCTATGTATGCAAATTAACCTCCATCTTTGTTGGGTTAATTTGCCTACTCACTCTGATTGGCTGTGGGTGTAGCAGAGGTATGGTCAATTTACATGTTTGTCTATCATTAGGTATGATATGCACATTTAAAATAATTAAATAGTCCAAAAGTCTCATAATGAAAACAAAAGCCCCCAGCTCCAAGCTTCCAGCTAGTACTCTTGCACTCTAGAGGTAAAGACTCTAGTCCTTGTGTTTATTTCTTATAAAACTTAACTCCACTTTCAGTTTTTGGCTCAGTGGAGGCCAAGGTGAAATTTTCTTCGGTCATCTGAAATCCAGGTTCATCTGACACTAACCCCCTCCACCATGACATCTAAATTCAATCACAATAAGATCAAAGTTGTATATCTGAGGTACACTGGTGGGAAAGTTGGTGCCAAGTCTGCCCTGGCCCCCACTCATTAGCACCCTGGGTCTGTCTCCAAAAGAGGCTGGTGATGACATCACCAAAGCAATTGGTGATTGGGAGGTTCTGAGGATTACAGTGACCATTCAGAACAGACAGGCCCAGATGGAGGCAGTACTTCTGTCTTTTCTTTGATCATCAAAGCCCTCAATGAACCACCAAGAAACAGAAAGAAGCAAAAGAAAAGAAAACAAAACAAAACCCAACAGTAGAAATATCACTTTTGATAAGATTGTCAACGTTGCCTGATAGATGTGTCACCGATCTTTCGCTAGGAAACTCTCTGGAACCATTAAAAAGATCCTAGGCACTGCCCAGTCTGTGGTTTGAAATGTTGATGGCAGTCACCTTCATGACCTCTAGAATCATAGATGACATCAACAGTAATGCAACGAAATACCCAGCTGATTAAGAACTACTAAGGAAAATATTTCAATTAAAGATTATTTGACAACCAAAAAAAAAAAAAAAAAAACCAACAAAAAAAACCCCACAAACACCTTAACTCCTTGTTTCTAAGTGATAGGTCTCTATGATATTTGGTTTATCAATTTGAGACATTTTCCATTTCCTAATTGCTACAATAGATGAGGATCTAGCTCTCTTACACTTCAGCCTTACTTGATTCCTCTGAAATGTCTATGTATTGTAGAAACTATATTACCAGCATAAGCAGGATTGGCAGCTGACATTCTAACTGAAAAACTGGGTTAAAGCATGTAAAAATTACAGGTAAAATTTTTTAAACATTTTATGTTAACTGAAAGCATCTGATCTTTTGACGTAAGCCCAAGCACTTCTCCTTGAGTATGGATGGCTCTTGAAGAAACAAATGCGGAACATATCTATTATGATTAATTTTCAGTTTGGTTTCTTTAAAGTTGTACAAGAAATTAAAAACATTTGCAAGACAAACTGAATAAAAAATGCTTCTAGAGTTTAGATATTTCTCCCTAGACATTAATAATTTTCTCTTATTTTTTACAATATTTTTAGTGATCTGTCACGATCAAATCTTTCAACTTTGTTTCATGAAAAAAGAACTCTTTGCCACACTCTTATTGGATTAGTTTTTGTAATATGAAGCAAAACCAAAGAATCGTCATAACAAATATGACTGAACAGATGATAAAAAACGTTTTGTAAAACGTTTTGGGTTTTGGACAGCATTGACCTCACCAGAGGGAACCTCAGTGCACAGCATTAGATTAGGGCTCCTCGTTCTGCACCTGTTCTCCTAGTGCCAGGTCCTGCTTTCATGTTCAGACACAGTAACTTATTTATAACTCATAACAGTCTTAGGACATAAGTTCTAGTATTATCCCTTTAAGAAAAAGCATCTGAAAATTGGAAATACCCAGAAAAGAGAGATTACTGAGTGTTCTTTCAGTACATCATTGAGATTTGATGTTCTGTTAATGAGGCTCTTTTACAACCATGTAGGGGCAGGAGATTAATTTATAGATTTTTGTCTGAGAGGGATGCAAATAATTTATTTTTGAAAGAACAAATAACCCCAAAGTTTATGGTTTATGACTATGTTGGACATTACCAATTTGTGTTTAATCCACTGCTCTTATTCTAATCTTATTCTAATATTCTAATCATTAAATATCTAGGTATCTATAAATTTATATGTAAATATCTTCAAATGCACTTTGAACTGTTTAAGTATCTTAGTGCTTTATTCATTACTTAATGAGTTCAATAAAATTTTTGATATATGCTTATTTTATACTTTTATGAGAGTCATGATTTTGTCTTTTTGAAAATTACTAGTATAATTTAACATCTCCATTTTACAGATAAAGATAGTGAGGCAGATAGAATGGTTAATGTTTGTCCAAGGAAACACAGTGTTAGAAAATGATACACTAGGGCTTTTATTCAATGTCTATGGGAATTGGTCAGTATAATTTGGAATGGAGAACGCAATTAATATGGCAAGTCAAGTATATTGAGGCTAGTTTAGAGAATATCTATTATAGCTAAATTACTGTATTAGTTGAATCCATAAATGGTATTTATAGTAATATGAGCATAAAATACTACTTGCTCCAAATTTAATTATATACCTTTGTAATATACAGTTTATTTGCTCTTCTTGAAATTTCTAATTATTTTTCTTTTCTTTTTACATTGACTTCTATTATTATGTCAATTTATGAACAAATCTTTCTAAGTACCTATTGGGTGCCAGACAGGCAGTAGGAATGTCTCAGTAACCAAAATAAGCAACTATCTGACTTTGTGGAGCTTATACCCGAATGGGGGGAAAGCAGACAAAAGCATAACAGCTAAGTATAGTTTGTTCAAAAGTAGAAGTCCTTTAGAGCAGAAAGATAGATTTGCCATTAGCTGTGATGAGAAGACTGCAGACAGAGCAGACCTCAACATCAGAAGATTGGCTTTGGACATATTAAGAAATATATTAGGAAGTTGTGCTTCTATTAATAGTGCAATAAATAATTCAAACCAACCTATCATCGAAGATATTTTTTAAAAGCTTGACAAAATACTAAAATATGTGTGAAGGCATCAGAGGGAAAATGAAATAATGAAGAATTATTGGGTCAGGAGAAAGAAAACAACTCCCCTCTTCTACCCCCCCCCCCCCCCAAAAAAAAAATGAGCCTGACTTGGGAGCATTTCCTGAGGACATTTGCTAATTCCAGAATGGGCAACTGGAAGCTGAGAAATTTTGGATCCTCTCAGAGTTAGTGGGACAGGGATAGAGCCCAGAACCCAATGGAGAATCCTGAAGACAACACATAGTTACTTAAAGAGCAAAAAACTTTCATAAGTAGTCATCCTGCCTCAACAAACTTTTAGAGAGGGAAATACGTATTATAACCTGATTTTTCTTTCATTTTATTTTCTAAACACCTTTATTGAGATATAATTCACATGTCATACAATTCATCAACTTAATTGGCACAGTTCAATGATTTTTGTTATTCACTGAGTTGTATATCCATCATAACACCTATTTTAAAAACATATTCATAATCTAAAAATAAAAAAAGCCATATCTATTACTCCCTATTTCTCTCAAGAAGCTTTGTGTGTTTCTGCTTGCTCTCCTGTACCCAAGCTAGCATACTAGTTCAAGAAGAATAAGAGACATGTAGAGAAAACACAAAACCAACCTGCAGCTACAGCCATGTAACTAACTGAGCTCAGCCCAGATCAGCCAACTCTCAGCCCACTCACAGGCATCAGAGAGAAAAACTATTGTTCCGGACTACCAGCATTTATAGGGTTGTTATGTAGCAACAGCTGACTGATACAGTAAGCAACAGACTGAAAATATTTACAAAACACAGATTAGAAAAGTTTTATTAACACAGATAATAAAGTTTTAAAGCTCACATTGGTACACAGCTTAACCGCTCCCATGCACACAGGCCCTGCAGAAGCCGCCACAAACTGCAGACTGCTTGGCAGCTCCAGACAGGTAGTCCATGGCCAATTACAGGCAGCATCTGATTTGACATTGACCATGTACTGGAGTCCCTTCCAAGAGGCCCCAGAACCAACACAACCACTGGCAGGCTTTAGACCACACCAAAGCACAACCCAAGTAGCCATGCCAGTGGTACAACCACAGGGAGATCTCAGCAGGCACCAGACCCTGCTGGGGCCAATTTCA
This sequence comes from Corynorhinus townsendii, assembly GCA_026230045.1. Taxonomy (NCBI): domain Eukaryota; kingdom Metazoa; phylum Chordata; class Mammalia; order Chiroptera; family Vespertilionidae; genus Corynorhinus; species Corynorhinus townsendii. The sequence continues at coordinate 139,572,403 of JAPDVU010000004.1, forward strand.
CTTCTCGAGTCAGCCCTCAGCACAGCAGCTCATACACTGTGGTTGGGGTTGATTCCCAAAGTCAGTGTGCAGGAGGCAACCAGTCAATGATTCTCTCTTATCATTGATGTTTCTATCTCTCTTTCTGAAATCAATAAAAACATAATTAAACAAACAAAAACACACCAAGGCTATAAGAAGAGACAAAGAAGGTCACAACGTAATGATAAATAGATCAATTCAACAATAGGGAATAACCCTTGCACACATTTAAAGACCCAGTGGAGGAGCACTTAAATATGTAAGGCAAATATTAATAGTTATAAAAGGAGAGATCAACAGTAATGTAATCATGGTAGGGGACTTTAATACCCATTGCCAAAAATTCCAGACAAAAATCAACAAAGCATCATGGGCCTTAAGTGACAAATTACACCAGATGGATTTAATTGATATTATTCAAATATTACTCTCTAACACCACAGTGTATAACATTGTTTCAAGTGCAGATAAAACATTTTCCAGGATAGACCACATGTTAGGCCATAAAGCCAGCCTTAATAAATTTTAGAAGATTGAAATACTTTTTCTTTATTTTTATTGTTAACACTATTATAGATTTTATCATCCCTCCCATCCCTGTTTTCATGCCTCCACCCAGACCAGGTGCAGAAGGCCACCAGGGTAGAAAAGCCCCAGGCGCCTAGCAAAGGACAATTGTCGGGCGGGACCTCACCCCCAGGGTGACCATTCTTACCCTAGCATATCGCTAGTCCTGGGTTTGGACCTCTGACCTTTCCTCCCTAGAGACGGTCTGGGCCTCAGTTGTATTTCAGCCCTTGGCCCAGAAAAACAACAAAACCAGGCCAGAGACCCTGTGGCTGACCTCAGGACCAGCTACATAGGATAATGACCCCTGCCTGGCATCAACCAATCAATCAGTGGAGACCTGGATCCTGAAAGGACACACGTGGAAAGCTTCTGAATATTCTATTGAGATCTTCCCCTGGGACCTCCCCTAAAATCTCCACCCCTAAAGCCCTTAGGAAGGAGGAACAGAAGCACTAAGCACTTGACCATTACTTCCTCACTCCCCAAATCCAAGGGCCCTTCCTTTACCTCAGTGTAATTTGTTTCCTAAGCCCATTTCTTTTAGGAATTACTTTTTCTACCTCTGATTTTCCAAATAACTGTTCTCTTATAGTTTGGGTCTTGGCTCCGAATATTTTCCTAGCTAGAACTCAAGTATCAGGGTTGCTGAACCCAGGTCCAGTCTAACCCTGTTGGCCTAACACCTGGTGCAGTTCCTGCCGCCTACCACATTAGGATGAACTGCTGCGGTCCTGATTGGGGTCCTTACAGCTTAGGCGATGCATGCCCGTGGGGAAGCAAGGTGAGGGGGAAAGCACGGGAGTGCTCCTGGGAGGAAGATCGTGCTCTGGGACCTTCATTTGGAGGGGTTTTAAAGGCTGGGAGTTTAGGGGATGTCTTAGGAAAGAATTCAATAGAATATTCATCAGTTTTATGCTGCCATGCAGAAATGAGATTTTTTTCCCAATGTCATCTGCCCAAATAGCACTAATTGGATTTCTGCTCTCTGCCTCCCTGAGTAGGGTGATTTAAGCTATTTACCCTCTGGTTTGGAAGGAGAAGTGAAAACCATTTACTCTTAAGTGTCTTTGGATTGGGAAGATAAGATTTACTAGATGGCTGCAAACCGCTGTTTAACTATCTGTTTCTCTATTCTGACTTATCCTGGCTTACCAGCCTATCTCACTGTGACCCCCTTCCCTTTCCCCAAATCCATGTTTCTAATCCAATCACCAGGTCTGATGAGTCTACTGTTTTGTCTCACCTGTACCCACTGCACCTCCAATTTCTGACTCCTGTTTGGTGTCTTCCCTCCTCCCTCCCACCCATTTGTACTCACCTTCAGCCATAGTTAACTCTAACTGTGACTCTAGAGAAAGTGCTTCCATGCTTCCTTTGGTCTTAGGGTGAAGTCAAAGCTTAACAGGCCGTAACAGCTCACACAGGAGAGCTGGCTCTGCTTGCTCCAGCCCAGCTCTGCTTCTCAACCTGTGGCACTCACACCACCAGCTTCCTGAAGCCTACTCAGTTTCCCTGCCCCTAAATCTTAGCACACACCATCCCTTCTGACCAAACAATCCTCCCCTTTATTATTTGGTTCATTCAAATTCATTCTCCAGCTCTCCATTTAAATATCTAACTTCCTCTAAAAGGCCTTTTTGAATCCCTCATCCATCTTTGACCTTTTCCCCTACTCCTTTGGATCCCTCACCTCTCATAATTACACAGTTGCTTGGCAGTCATTTCCAAACTCTGAGTAGGCAAGGACCATGCATATAATGTTCTGTGGGATTTCTAGACTCGAATACAGAGATAAACACATAGTAGGTGTTTTATAAGTATGTCCTGAAAAATGAGGGAGTGGATTACATGCAGTGTCTATAAATCTTCCAGTGACTGGGTGCCGTGAGAAAAGCCAGAGCCCTGGTACTTGAACCTGAGTGCAGCCGTGGAGGGATGTAGTAGTAGTCAGGCTTCTGCAGAGAAACAGAAGTCCCTGGCGAGAGAGAGGGAGAGGGAAAGACCGAGATTTATTATAAGGAGTTTGCTCACATGACTGTGGTGGCTGGCACGTCTGAATTCTGCAGGGTAGGCTGGAGACTCAGGGAGGAGCTGCTGTTGCAGCTTGTGTTTGAAAAAGTCTTCTGCAGCATGTGTAGAAGGAATTGGCTTAGGAAACAAGTTATGGAGGTAAAGGAAAGACCCTTGGAGCCTGAGAGCAAGACTTTCCTCTCCCTCTGGAATTTCAGTCTGTTTTCTCTTAAGAGCTTCAACTGGTTAGATGAGGCCCACCCACATTCTGGGGTTACTCTGCTTTACTCAAAAGTCTATTGATTTACATGTTCATCACATCGAACAAACACCTTCACAGCAATATCCCGGCTGGTGTTGGACCAAATATCTGGCTCATGTGGCCTAACCAAATTGATGCATAAAATGATCGATCACATGAGTGATTTAAGTGAATTATTTAATGTCTGCTAACCACTGGTTACTTAACATTGATAGGGATAATGTAGAGCCTCCCTTGTAGGGTTATGTTGAGAATTAGAGGAGACCTTGTCTGATAAATAGCCATGACACAGCATGGTTCATAGTAGACAACAGTTTCACCTTCTTGCCTCACTCTTATTCCAACCACACTCTGCAACAGTGCTGTGCACTTTCTGCTCCTTCCTCATCTCTCAGTGGAGGGGAGGATCCTGAGGAGGAGGACACTTTTCCCCTGTTCCTAGAGGCTGGCTACGCGTGGCTCCTTCGCGTGGCTCCTTCATTCCACTTGCATACCCTGTGGAAAAGGGGGATTCAGATTGCTGAGGTCAAGTTATATTTGGATGCCTGAGTGGAAGGAGGGGTGAAATCTGGATTGGAATTGGAATTCTGTGCTCCTAGTAGAGAAAGGAGTTTTAGGGGTAAAATAGACAGGTTTAGGAAATTTTAGAGATTAAGGGGTCCATGCAAAAAGCACAGGAATACAGAGCTACAAGGGGTACATTTCCATAAGACAAGGAAACTGGGAGCGACAGAAGTTACATTTCCATAAGATAGGGAGCTGAGGGTAGCAGAAGGTACACATTTACAGAATAAAAGGAAGGAAGCCCCTCATTGAAAGAAGGGAGGAAGAAAAGTCCAGAGGGAATAGGAGAACAATAAGGGAGAAGAAGGAGAGAACCTCAGGTACTTCAGGTGAGACTTGAGCTCGGGAGTTGCTATAGTGACCAATCAAAGGGGAATAGTGACCAAATCAAAGGGGAATAGTGACCAATCAGAGGGGATATTGAGGCATAAAAAAATGCAGCCTTTATAAGCTGTGGAAAAAAGAGACTCAGTGGGACTCTTTCCCCCTCTCTGTGTGGGAGTTTGTGCTGTTTCTCAATAAATTTCCACCTTTTGCTATACCATTTTCCTTCTGTGGTTTCATTCTTCAACTTCACTGGACAAAGAACCCCGGGAACCATCCTGTCCAGGGGATCACCGTGTGTTCAAGTCCAAATTTCCTGTATCAGTAGATTTTTTTACCACCTCTGGAATCCTGAAGGCCAGGACAGAAAATTTGATTTTCACCAAGGGCCCCTGAGCAACTTCTCTTTGTTCACAAACATCGCTAGTGTATGTGCACACATGCTGTTGTGTGCTTGGCCTTTGTTCTCATTACCTTGAGATAAAGATAATTTTGTGTGGTTAAAAAAATGCTTACATGCAAGACCCATAGATCTCCTTCTATTTTAAGTAAAATTTGCTTTTTTCTTGTTAAAAAAAGGAAGAAAAAATATTGCCCATCATGTGTGTGGCCTGAACATAACCCTCAAAACATCTTAAAGGTTATCCATCAAGGTTTTTTAAAAGGAAATATATTATTCTTAATTGTTCTTATCTTATTATTATAAAATACTTTTTGGATTTATTTTATAACCTATAATCTTATGCCAGAAGGGGCCATTATTTAGGTTTATTTTTATTTGTAGCCTGAAAAAAAAATTCAGTACTCTGTTTACTATTTTAAATTTTATTCTCGTTCCTTACTCATTTTCCTTTCAACTTGAAAAGGAATTTCGTGTCCACGGTGCTCCTTTCAGGCCAATGGGGAATGCCTGTGAGAAGTCTAGGCCAGCAGGCGGCCATATATTTCTTCCTTAATCCAGTGTGCATGGGCAAAGGTATAAATAAAATGTTCAGACTCCACATATGGTATTTTGGGTTCAAAAATCCTCCATAAGATTTTTCTGTTCCTATCAGCAGTTTTATTCATTATAGGGTATCCAGCAACTCTCCTTTTGGGATTATTTGAGAAGCAGCAAAGGCTTCTTGTGGAAAGAGCATGTTTGCTGTCAGATTCGTGCAAAGATTTAGTGCCTGTGAGAGAGTGAGACCTATATTGCCTATCTGAAATGCTTGGTGGGGTTTCCACTGTCGCTGGCTTTCATGTTCTCAGGTTCACAGACCCTTTAGTAGTGTAGCCCTAATGATGGAAAAATGCGTTCGCCTTTCTGTCTAGTGTACCAGGATAACATCCATGGACCAGTGAGTGGGTTTGCTCCTTCCTGCCTGCATTCAGCAATGCTTTTACTAATTTGAATGTCCAGAGCAGGAGATCAAGACAAAAAGCTGTAATTTCTAAATTTTAGGAGACTGATGTGCTGCCCACTGTACTAAGAAGACAGCTTATAATTTCTAAATCTTAAAACTGCATCATGCTCAGTTTGTCTCAGAACTGAAGTAATGCCTATCTTTCTGCCTCCGAGTAAGACTGGACTTGGGCCAGGGGTTGGACAAAGTATACCTTGGATCAAAGAGAGCCAAAAAATTATGTGAGTCCTTAGAGGCAGAGTACCTAGACACATCCTCCTGTGTGGCCTCATTCATAAGAACAAAAAGATCCCATACTTGTTAAGTTACCACAGGAGCAGTCATCATAGTGGCTGAGGTTGGCAAAAGTGGTGAATGAAACTTTAAAATCATGTCCCACACTCTCCCCTCTGCTTGACAGTAAGCCCTGCCTGGCACACCCTAACTGGATGTGTTGTGGGCGGTGGGAATGACACCAGCTGTCTGAGCAGTTGGGGTCAGACTAAATCTGGGTTCAGCCGCCTCAGTATTTGGGTTCTGGGTAGGAAAGAATTTAGAGCCAAGACCCAAACTATAAAAGAACATCTATTTGGCAAATCACAGAGGTAGAATAAGTAATTCCTATAGGAAATGGGTTTAGGAAGTGAGTTATGGAGATAAAGGAAGGGTCCTTGGAGCTCGTGAGTGAGGAAGCAAAGGAAAATGTGCCTGGGGCAGGGAGGGGGAAGGGGAAGGGGAAGACAAAGGCACAGGCTTGCTCCCAGGAGGGAGACTCTGGTCCACCGGTGGAGATTTTAGGGGAAGTCCTAGGGCAGTGGCCGGCAAACTCATTAGTCAGCAGAGCCAAATATCAACAGTACAACCATTGAAATTTCTTTGGAGAGTCAAATTTTTTAAACTTAAACTTCTTCTAACGCCACTTCTTCAAAACAGACTCACCCAGGCCATGGTATTTTGTGGAAGAGCCACACTCAAGGGGCCAAAGAGCCGCAAGTGGCTCGCGAGCCGCAGTTTGCCGATCACGGGACCTAGGGAAAGATCTCAATTGAACATTCAGCAGCTTTCCATGTGTGTCCATTCAGAGTTGTGGTCTCCACTGATTGATTGGCCAGCACCAGGGCAGGGGGTCATTATTCTATGCAGCTGGTCCTGACATCAGCTGTGGCTGGTTTTGTGGCTTATCTGGGCCTGGAGCTGAAATACAACTGAGGCCTAGATGTTATCTCTAGGGAGGAAAGGTCAGGGGGTCCAAACCTCCTGACCAGTGATATGCTAGGGGAGGAAAAGTCACTCTGGGGGCAAGGTTTCACCCTACAATTGATTGTCTGTTGCTAGGTACCTGGGGCTTCCAACCTGGTGACCTTCTATACCTGGCCCATGGTCCTTGCTCTGCTACACTCTTTTCTCTGTTATATTTCATCTTTAATGATCACCAAATCACCCTGGTTCTACCTATTTTTGTTGTTGTTTTGTTTTGTTAGTCCTCACCCAAGGATATTTTTCCCCATTTATTTTTAGAGAGAGTGGAAGGAAAGGAATGGGAAGAGGGAGAGAGAGAGAGAAAAACGTCGATGTGAGAATGACACACCAATCAGTTGCTTCCTACGCACACCCTGAATTGGGCAGCCCAGTTATTTGCCCTTGAACAGGAATTGAACCTGGACCCTTTGGTCTGTAGGCGATGCTCTAACCACTGAGCACCAACCAGGGCTGATTCTACCTGTTAATTGCCATTCACATCTGTCTTTTTTCTACAGCTGTGCTGCCTCTACATAGATCATTCGCTCATACTCCAGATGGGTGTCTTCAGCTACAGTCAGAGTGTTGTGGTAGATAGTTAGGGAGGCCAAGATGGTGCAAGGGGAGGTTCTTACACCCAGGCCCCAAAAGCTAGAAAAATAATTGAATAGAAAGAAAGAAAGAAAAGAAGCCTACCTCTTCCTACCCCTTTAAGAACCACAGCTTGAGCAGGATGGGCGGATGGTCTTTGCAGTCATTTCCAAGTGCAGTTAAGTTATTGCTAGCTGCTATCCTGATGCAGCAATGACTTCTAGCAGCACTCCTCTGGCCCACTGTGTGATGCACCCAGCTCTGTGATACGAAGTAGATACAAATGAGTCCTATAAGATGTGACACCAGTTGTTTGTGTAGAGTAAAGAAGCAAAGTTTAAAATGTACAAAGTAGGAAGCTGGTCTGTGGAAGTTTCTTCCAAACATTTGATATTTAAACTGTAAGCAGGACTTTGTTTTCATTAACAACTGGTCAAACTATAAGTTCTCTGTTTTGGGGAATCTAATATGTCATGCTAAGTGTACCATTATAAAGGCATCATGCCATCTTTTTCTCTTCCAATGAGAATTCTGAAAAACAGATTAATTGGAAATTTCATGTTTTAGTCTGTGTTTGTGGTGTTTTCTTTTTACCATTTTCCAATTTGTATTTTGTTGTAGTTTATTTTATGATTCTAAACAGGTGTTCACTTTTGTAACCAATTACATATATTTTTAATTTTAAATTTATTTGCTTAATGAGGGCTTCCAGAAGTCTGGATAAGCTACTGACCATCCTCTACATTGCAACTCAGGCTGGTCTTCTTCAAGCCAAAGTCCGCCCAGGTAATGGCTCTCTAATTTGAACCCTTTGATGACTCTCATCCCTTCAACTGTACATTATGCCCCTCTCATCTGCCCTCCTGCCTGGAACTCCCTGCCTTATGTGCTCCTCACCTCCTTTGACAATATGGTCCCCTCTAATCACAATGGCTACTTCCATATTTTTGTTTGTTTGTTGGGTAAACTCCTATTCATTCTTCACAGTGTGGCAAGGCAGAAAATTGTGCAGGTGAGTTGGAAACCTGCCAGGACTACAGTTGGGAGGGTGGCCTAATGGCTGTCTGGTCTGGATATGGGGCTCATTCAGTTCCTCTCCCTGTCACTCACATCTACGTTTCTTGACATTCCTGTTTTGTCACTTCTTCTAAGGTCAGAGTTATGGAAATAACATGAAGTCACTTGTTTCTCCATTATTCTTCATTTATAAAAATTGTCTCACCATTTTTAAATAGTTTTCCAAGAAAATGGTGTCTATAAATAAATTTCATCTTATATTTGTGACTAAAAGGTCCAAACTGCCTGTGGCAAAATGGAGCAGGAAGTGTAGTTATAGATATTCTTTAATTTTAATTGTTCTTTAATGTAATGATAATAAAGCAAAGGCTGTTGACATTGACTGAAAGCCTTTTTAGGCAAGCTCTTATTCCAGTGGTTCTCAACCTTTCTAACACCAAGACCCTTTAATACAGTTCCTCATGTTGTGGTGACCCCCAACCATAAAATTATTTTCGTTGCGACTTCATAACTGTAATTTTGCTACTGTTAATGAATCGTAATGTAAATATCTGTGTTTTCCGATGGTCTTAGGCTCTACAGCTGCCGCAGCTGTAGAGCCTAATATCTGTATTAAATCGATATTTACATTACGATTCATTAACAGTAGCAAAATTACAGTTATGAAGTCGCAACGAAAATAATTTTATGGTTGGGGGTCACCACAACATGAGGAACTGTATTAAAGGGTCTTGGTGTTAGAAAGGTTGAGAACCACTGTGACTTATTCATTATTGTGCTCTCAAATTAGTCACAGAATTGTTAAACTAAAATAAGCTAGAGTTTTTATTAAGGTTTACAGATTATTCTCTGCTCTTTATTTCTTTTCCTGTCATCTGTCTGTGTGAGTGTGTCATCCAATCTTTCCTTTAGTTTAGGGATTTACACGTAAGGAAGATTGTGCCAAGTTAATTCTACCCCCACCTCAACACCCCTCAATACACCCTATGTATCCAGAAAAGCTACAAGGAGACAGGCCAAAGAAAGCAAATATTAAATTTATCATTCTTTAAGCATGCCCTTGGAAAACTTTTCAAAGCTCTTTTGTTTTGTGATTAGCTTTTTGGGGAACAAAGAAAGCATTTTCCTTTGCATCCCCAAATTCATGTACTTCATTTCTTCTTCTGGGTATTCAAGTGGCCAGTATGAAGCCCTCCCCTCCTTACCCCTGTCCTGGTCAGGAAAACAAACTTCTGTGCCTCTCCTAAATCCCAAGAACTGCAAATCTATATAGATAAATCTGTTCTAATTTGCTGTCTCTGATGCTACTTTATTTAGATAAGTGAGGAAAGGAGTCATAAGGACAGAGTCCTCAAGGAAAGCAGAAGTTCGCCATTGTTCTGTCAATTTGACCATGAGGAGAGAGAAAGAGATAGGAATACTGTCCCCCATACTCGCACTCTTCCACCCTGCCCTTCCTCTCCAGATTCAGAGCTATACAAATGAGATCAGGCTGGAAGTTGAGCCACTTGTTAGGGTTAAGAAGTCCCAAGGACTTGTTGGCATTCGTTAAATGCCTATCAGGTGATGGGGGCTTTGGAGCCCCTGGGACTAACTAAGATAGATGACAATTTCACAAATGTAAGTTCACTCAGCTGGACCTGATCCCAAATGTCAAATACCAGAGAATCATAATAACCCAGACAGTATCAAAAGTAAAATGCTTTCAAGGACATTGACTGTTATTCCAACAAAAATTCAGTCCAATTTTCAGCTCTACAAAATTCTGATCTTGCTTTCATCTCTTATAAGTAATAAGGGTTACCATAGGATCAAGAATGCAGGCTGGGAGTGTAAGATAAATGACAACTCACCACGCCTTCTGGGGAATACAGAAAAAAGACTATTTATTTTATTCAAAAATTGTTATAACTCTTATATGTGCTCAGCAGATCTATTTTGCCCCAACTGGTAAGTAGCCTTCCCCCCTCCTTTCTGGCAGACAATTAATAGTTTCTTATCTATCTCTCCCTTGTCCAACTTTTACTGACAGAATCGAAGAAAAATGTGAGCATGTTAATTATAGGGTTATAACATTATAAATTGTAACCCAAATACAGTGGCATCAAAGATTTTGAACTCTGTGCCCAAAATGAATCGTAGAAGGATAATGGCTGCAAAAGGTTCAAGACATGACCATTTCTATTTGTCTTTTATTTACCCATCATTTCTGTGAATAGAGCTGGTGTTATTCTTTTACTTTCTCCTACTAATCTACTATTTCAATTTATATATCAATTGTCTATTCTCTGTGAGACCAAGGGAGTGGGCACATAACCATGGCATGGATATTGTGAGGCTAAGATGTATGTGGTGCTTTAAAAAGAAGCAATAAAGCCCTAGCTGATTTGGCTCAGTGGATAGAGCATCTGCCTGCGGACTGAAGGGTCCCAGGTTCGATTCCGGTCAAGGGCACATGCCCAGGTTGAGGCTTGATCCCCAGTGGGGGGCGTGCAGGAGGCAGCCGATTAATGATTCTCATCATTGATGTTTCTAACTGTCTTTCCCTCTTCCTTCCTCTCTGAAATCAATAAAAATATATTTTAAAAAAGTAAAAAAAAGCAATAAATATGCCAAACACATAAATATACTTGTTGGCACGTGATTTTAGCGGGTCCTCGTAAGCCTGCATTGGTTGTTTAGTCACTGTTCTGGACTCAGAGGCACAGAGAGCCAATGACCGGCCTGAGAAAAAGCTGCTCAGAGAAGCAGGCAGAAAACCTTAGCCTGAGGATTTTCTACTGTCTTACCTCTGAGGGAAGGCAGGCCCGATGAAGAGGCATAGGGAGAGTTTTCCTACTTCCAAGTTTTCCAGTAACTTAGCTTGGACTTCAAGCCACTTCCTCCTACAGGCGGAGTAAGCTCTTCTTGTTTTTCTTTCTTTTGGGTTAAACACCTGCCAATGTCTTCAATCAAATCTAATGATTTCATTTTCCCAGTAAGTCTTGTTGCTTCCAACAAATTGTCTTTTTTTTTTCTATTTTGAAAAAGAGAAGTTTGAAACAAAGTTTGTATTTGATATTTATTTATCTATTTATTTTTATTGCAAATGAATAAACTAAATACAAATAGGCACTCTTCTGCCCACTTTCCAGAGCAAGTCTCCCAATCATGGGTCTTAGAATCAGGCACTGCATGTACACACAGACTTGCAAGCCCTTTCCAGCTCTAGGCCAGTGGCCCTTTCAAAGAACAAGCTGGCACTTGCTCACACCGGGCAGGAAGGGGTGCTGTGGGCTGCGGGTGCAGGTGCAGACTTTCCCAATGCGGCCACAGTGTCAGCTGCCTTTGCTGCACATTCACATTTCTCCTCCGTTCTCTAAAGCTTTTCTCTGCTCTACTTCACCCTCTCCGCCTCTTTCCTCCCCATCCTCCCTTCTTAATTTACAACTGTGTTTCAGAATCTTTCTCCCATGGGCTCAAGTCCCACCTGTATCTGCTACCCAGACCTGGCCTTCTGCAGAGCATCTTGCCTTCCACAGAGCACCCTGCAAGCTGACTTGGCTGCACATTGGGTGTGGCACCATAAATACTACATATGATTTTTCCAAATGACGGACCTTTGGCAAGCTCTAAATTGTTTTTTTGTCAATCGCTTTTTTTCTCTAAATTTTTAATTCCTGTGTCTTTTAAGAGGAAATTTAATCTGCATGTTTCTGGTTCATTTGCAAATTACAGTAACTCCTCAGAACCTTGTGTTGTAAGACGTTTTTGATGTTCGTAAAGTCTTATGAACTTTTTCATAGTTCTTTAAAAAACATTTTTCCTTGAACCTGGAAATGGCCTTTGGCCAGCTAGCTATAAACTAACTTCTGGGTGACACTGTGGTTTCCGTTCAAGGCCTGGATTAGCCAAAAGGTGTTTCTCACCCCCATTAAACAATCCTTGAAGTGGACCTGGTTATTGCATCCCCACAGGAAGATATTTAATTAGCATTGCTTGTGCCTCGGCGGAGAGGGAGGGGGCAGTCTTTCAGTGTGTCCACAGTTACCCATGGGCTGGGGTGAGGTGGGGAGGGAAGCCCCGAGAAGGTGGCTTTCGAGTTTTACCCCTTAATGGTAAATCCTGAACATTAACATGAATATGAACATAAACGTGAAGAATCTCAGATCCAATCATTCCTATTCCTGACAGGAAGTCCAACCTTAGGGAAGTTCTTAGACACACACATACACATCAGTAGAACTGGATGGTGGCACAAATGAGGAATGTGTATAAAGCAGGTCTTTGGGGACAGAAGTCACTGTAAGTGGAGCCACCTGTGTGGAAATGATGTGTAGAAATTCAAGTGAGAGCTGGAGTTTCCATTTAAGAGATGTGAGAATAGTTTTAACAGCTTCTACTGAGCTTCAGAAGGGAAACTGCACACAGACTAAAGTGTACACTGGGCTCTGAGGAGTCTAGACTCACTGGAAGGGCACAGGAAGGGAACTGCTACAGAGGAAGAGTTAGTAGGAAATGTCCTTCTGAGTGTGGTCAGGATATTGTCTCTAATGGTGCTAATGTGGCGCACAGCCACGGCACCCCAAACAACCAGGACAAGAGTGGAAACTGGAGCTTGGCTGTTCTGCCCTGACAGCTCTGCTAAGCAGCCAGCATGTCTCAGTACCAGCTGGGATCCATTCTGATTGGGCAATGATCATGCCGTCTCAGTGGTTAATTATTTTTTGGCTTTCTTTCTTGTAATCTCATTTTATATATAAGCATATAAGAGCATAGTTTGGGCTCCAGAGCAGTGACAAGCAGATGGTTCTTTTGATTACAAGGTGTGTCCAATATGAGGTGTGTCTTCCACCAGACAAAGTTATACAGAGGACATGGCAGGAATCACACCAGGAGAAGTTAGGAGAAAAACAACACCACAACATATTAATAGAGGAGAGATATCCAGTTTCACCCTGGTTAGGAGAGCCACTCTTCATGTACCCCATCTTATTTCACAGCGTTGAGATTTGGATCTCTTGTGGTCAAGCATGATCCTTCTTTCCAGGGAATAAAGGTCGCTGTGTGTGGCCAACATGATGAAGAAAGAGGATGTTTGGAAAGTTGTGGACTCCCTCCCAAAGGAAGCAGCACAGCCCATGTCATCATCAGAGCTTTCTCCTTCCTCACCATGTTTCTAAAGCCTACACACCCCTCCAAGTCCAGTGTAAGCCCCATCTTTGCATGAAGCCTTCCTTGGTCTTTTCAGTCCATTTGGTGACCCTGTTCATCTCTCTGCCCTGGACACCCACAGTCCATAACATTTTATTAACATTTCCTTGTTTCACTATTCTCCTATTTATAGATGTCTGTCTGCTGTCCCCCAGTTGCCTTCTCCAGGACTAGGGTTGTATCTGTACCACTTTGGTTTGCCCAGAACACCTAATATAGAACCTCTCTAAACTGACTGTATGGAAAGCTGTGAGGCTCCCTGACAAATCTAGATGCTGTTCTTCTATTTGTAGCTGTAGATCTTCAATTCTGTCCCATTGATCTGTCTATTCTGGTACCAGGGCAAAAAATTATTACTAAAATTTTTCATTGCATATTTTAGATCAAATTTCTCCTACTTCTTTTCCCCCCAATATTTTATTTGCTATCGTTGCCAACTTTTTCTTTCAAATTGATTTTAGAATTCATTTGTCAAATTATAAGAAAACACATTCTATTTTTTATTTTATTTAAATTAAATTCAATTTATAGCTCATTTGGGGCAAAATTGACAAATTGATGCAAATATCACGCTACTAGTTTAACGAATATTAAACAACTCCTTAATGCCTATAATTAAATCTCCTAGCTTACTTTGCATTCTTTTAATATACTGTTGAAATTAAAATGCAGACTATTTGATTCAGAATTTTTACATGTAATTGGCAAATGGGATTGGCATCTAGTTTTAGTTCTTTTCTCTCTCCTTTCCCTTCCCCTCCCTCTTCACATCATTGTCAGATTTTACTATTACCTTGAGAAAATGAATTGAGAATAGTCTTGTCCTTTTCTAGGCATTATAACAGTTCAAATAGCCTGGGCATTATCTGTTCCTTGACACCATCTGACATTGTTTGTCAACTTTTAAAAGATATTCCATTTTGGTTTATTTAGTTTTTCTACTTCTTTATGAATCACTTATTTAAGTAATTATAGTCTTAGAAAATTATTTCTCCAACTAAGATTTTCAAAATTATTAGCTTAAGATTGAACAGAATTATCCTACGAGTTGGGGAATGAGTAATTGACTGGTAAGTGGCATTTTTGGAGATCATAAAAAGGTGTCAAAACTCATTGAAATTTGCACTTAAAATTAGTGCATTTTATTGTATATAAACTTTTATGTCAATAAAGTTGATGTCTAAGATAAATAATAAAGTTGATGTATTTAAATTTATTTTCAATATGTCAGTCCTATAAAACATATAGTTGTATTTTTCAATCTTACATTTGTGGTAAGAATGCTTTATCTTCTTTCATTTTACTTCTATTTTTTTCTTTCTGGATATGGTTCCTATTCTGCTTCTTTTGTTTCCAGCTCTTACTATACATGTTTTAATAATTTTTATTAGATAATTATAAGGTATAAACACAGTTTTCAGCTCTACTAATGGATACATGTTGGGGAGCACACGAGATTTGGTTGGAAAGTTTGTAAGGGGGACATTCTGAAAAAAGTGAAGTGTGTGGAAGGCCACCTGCCCTGTTTATCGGAATTCCGACTTAGGAGAGATTTAGGGGAACTTTGAAGGCAGAGCCCCTGATTATTCCTTGACCTTTCCAAACAAGTCTGTGTATGTGCAGACCCCTGGGTGTTTACTGGAATCCTTATGCTTAATCCCTGGATACCCTTGCCTAGAGGACAATATAAACACGTGTCCTCCCAAGATTACTTACCCTACTGATTGTATCTAAAAGATAAACTTTATCTCAAACTGCTGTTATAATAAAAGGCTAATAAGGCAGGCAATCGCTGCCTGGTTCCTTCGTCCAGGCCATCCCTTAGCCTTCTCTTTCACAGTGAAACTGTGTTGGAGTAATATGTTCATCCATTGTTAAGGGGCTGCTGGTCAGTCCCAGAATATACATTCAAGTTAAGGAAAACAAAACAAAATAAAACAAAACACCTGATTTCCTTAATTACCAATGTCAAGGATTAAGCAGTATCATCTGTTCTCCCTGATAAAGATAATAACTTCTTTCTACCTCACCATCATCACTCTCTTGATTTAATGTGTAGCTTGCTCAGAGCCAGGAAATATTTGAGTAAATAAATAGTTAGAAAAGAGACAGATGTAATTAATTAATACTCAAATACAACTATATAAAGTACATATTCATAATGCATCATCTTTGGGTGGATGGTGGGTTTCTCCTCAAGCAAATGGCAAGTCCACTGATGCAATGCACTCTATAGTGCCAGCACTCAGAGTGCTGCATGCGTGCTTATGTAGGACATGTGGGCATTTTTCTGAAGAAAACCAAAACACTAATTTGAAAAGCTAAATGCACCCCTATGTTCATTGTAGCATCATTTGCAATAACCAAGATATGGGAACAACCCTGCTATCTATTGTTAGATCATTGGATATGTGTGTGTGTGTGTGTGTGTGTGTGTGTGTGTGTGTGTGTGTATACAATGGAATATTATTCAGCAATTTAAAAAATGAAATCTTACTATTTGTGACTACATGGATAAACCTAGAGGATATGATGCTAAATGAAATAAGTCAGACAGAGAAAGTGTGATTTTACTTATATGTGGAATTTAAAGCAAAATAAAACAAACAACCAGCAAAACAGAAGCAGACTCATAGATACAGAGAACAAACTAATGGTTGCCAGCGGGGGAAGAATGGGGATGGGTAAAAAAGGTGATGGGTACTAGATATCCTGTGATCACATTGAAATGTATATAAATGTAGACGCACTATGCTGTATACCTGGAACTAATATAATATTGTATGCCAATCACACTTGAACAAAATAATAGAAAAAGAAATCTGTTGTGTGTTGTGCAGTACAAACAGTGAACGGACATTTAGCCAGCCTGACATTGACTAGATAGTGTCTGTTTTACAAAGTGTGCAGATTAGGAGACACAAAATAATTGTTATATTTAATGTAAAAGAGGAATTACATTCGGTCTCTTGCCAGGAACTGAGGGATTTCCCAGGATGAGGGGCTTTCGATGCTAAAACCAGGGAGGTCTTAGGCATACCAGGGAAGTCCCAGACAAACTGAAATGAGCTGGTTATTCTGTAGAGCTGAACACATGTAGCATATTTATAACAAATAGTAAACAACCTATTCCATAGCAGTGCAGAAGTAATGAGACCCAGCATTAACTTGAAATTTTAGAGACCCACGTTATAAACTTACTATAGCATAGTCTCCACAGCAGATAAAATTTACACATTAAATGATTTCTTAAAAAATGGCATAGCAGTGTTTTGACAAATGGTCTAATTCTGCCTCACTGGAAATATTTATAGACTTGGAGGACAGGGTGCCCACATTGCTCAGTTTGCCATAGTGATTACCCATCATCACTCAGGTTTATGAGACCATGTTGGAACCTACAGACTCTGTGTGACTCTGCTCTACTGTCATCAGAAACACCAAACATTTACCAAAAGTGCCAAGTCATTGCACCCATGGGGTTAGTTCATTGTGAAAACGGAACTGGACTTTCTACCAAGAACCAGAAAAACATTGAAAACATAAAACAACAAGAAAATCTGTGGTGTGTTTGCAAAAACCGAAGACCTTAACCCTGATCTAAACCAGACTGTTTTCCTCCTGGCTCCCTCCCCTTTTTCCTTAATTAAGCTAATTGTAAAAGAAAGGATTTCATCAGACCAAAACGGCAATCTTTCTACCCTAATCTCTAGGACAAAACAGAGAACCTGGTCTGGAATTAAATTTGAAATATAAAAGAAAAATGACTACCAGCTTAATGCTGTCATTGTTGGTGTTTATTTTTCTTTCTTTTATGTCTGATGTGAAGGAGAAAATAATGTCATCTGCTGGAAATTTAAGCATGTTTGCATTCTGATATAATTAGAATTAATGTTGGAGGGCCAAACTAACACCAAACAATCCCCGTACTTCCCATGTGTGTAAAACATTTTGTAATGACTTTCACTTAATCTGGGGGCCTGGCAGACTGCCGCAAACCACCTAGATCCAGGCGCCAGAGTTTCTTTTTCAAAAAGAAAAATTTATATGTTGGATGTTAGAAATTAGGGCCTGGGGAAAACGGTCAGAGTGCTGCAAATTGCTTTATCTGTTTGGATCTTTCTTCCATCTCTGTTTCTTCTTTTCCAGCTTGGAGGGCAATGCTTCTAGCACGCGCAGCGGTGCTCCTTCACCTTGCTGCTATTGTAAAGGCAAGGCTTCCAGAGGAAGGGGAGAAATGAGTTTTCCTGAAGGAGCTGTAACCTTGGGGAACTTGGTGCTGAGCCATCATCTGTGAGATTCATTCAGTGAGAGGCCCAGACACAAAGGTCATTTGTTGTGGGGCAGACAGTAGTTGACAGAGTGTTTGACTTTTCAATAGACTGTTTTGCCAACTGTACACAGACTGAATGTGATTTGTGCATAAGAATCTCTTGCATAAAATCTTTCAGTAGCCTCTCAACACCCACAGGGTAAATTCCAAATCCCCAAGCCCCTTGATGACAGGAGGCTCAAGACTTTTTCTTGCAATGGGTCATTGTTCCCCCTCTAGCTTCCTTTTCTTGCTGCCCATCCCACATACAACAGGTCCCAGATATCAAATTCCTGGCAATTTCCTGAACACATCGTGCTGTTCTAGGTACACCCGCCTCCCTCTATTTAGGAAACGTCTATTTAAGTTCATGCGTAACTGAGCACTCAGCATGTACGAGGCTCTCCATAGACGTGCTGAATGAATGCATCCAAACTCAACTCCATATCATTTCCTCTGATGCCCAAGATGGCATAAAAACTCCATTCCCTGTGCTTTCAGCATTCCTTGAATGTGCTTTCGGCACAGTGGTTCACAATCAAGCACAATTTTGTCTCCCAGGGCCAACTGACAATGTCTGGAGACCATTTTAGTTGGTAGGTACATTGGCAGGATGCTACCGGCATTCACCGGGTGGAGGTCAGGGATGTTGCTAAACCTTTCACGCTACACAGGACAGTCTCTCATAGAAAGGACATATCTGCCCCAAATATCAATAGCGCTGAGGCTGAGAAACCCTGTTTAGCAGAACTCGTAGTTTGGACAAGTCATCATGGGGACATCTTTCTACTCCATTAGATAGGAAGCTCCCTGCTGTCAGGGCATACACGTAATTATCTTTATATCCTGCACAATGCCTGGCATGACAAGATGCTCAAAGAATGCTGGGTGAAATAAGAAAGGAAGATGCAGAAGTGGTAAGTAGTGATCATTCTCTAAGGATTTATAAAAAATAAAGATAGGGCTGTTCCCACTAAAATGTAAGCTCAAAGAAGTTGTCCAGTTTTGAGGAAATCGCATCTCACCACTTTTCCCACTCCAAAGGCATCACCACACCAGCAGTGCCCTGTTGGAAAGTATCTTCTGTCTCAGGAGAAGTAGCTGCTACTAAAAATATCACACTGAGATTAATGTTATATTTCCATGCCAACTCTCAAAAGCAAGGTCTCTTTGTAGCTGGTGTCAGCTACAGCGCTTCAGAATGACTCATAGTGAGCCCCGTCGGGGAGCTTTCTGGAAGTGCTCTTTTGATATCTCTTCCATGCATATTCACTTGGACTCCAACCATTTGTCAGAGAAACCATTTGAAAACACAATTTGGAAGCTCACCCACATGATCCTGGCACCTCTTTCTTCTTGTTGATGGTAGTAGACTAAAATTGGTCTGGTTATGACTTGACCTACCCCTCTGACTAAATAACTAGATGGTTTAGAATAAGAACTTAAAGCAAAATGGTCTAACTGCGAAGTCTGTGTTCTTCAGGAGCCCTTGCAGGAACATCCTCTTTGCATCGCCACTTCTCTGTAGTTGTGTATTGTTTGGAAGCACTGCAAGCAAATTATGGTTACAACTGGTGTTTGCCATAATGAAAATGTGAGGGGTATGATTTTCACTTAAGGTTTGTCTCCCCAGGAGTGTTCACCCTGCTTTACTGAACATTTAAGTTGAGATTATTCTTACCAACCAAGTAAAATCATAAATGGTTCTGTTTTGAGTCCCACAGAATTAAGTTCACTCCACATGGGAAAAATTTTTCCATTTTTTTTTCAGAGAACTCTACCCAATATTCTTCTTGAAATGTGATTTTATTACATTGAAGACTATGCATTTAACTTCACAAAACAATGTATGACACTTAACAAATGTTTCACAAGAGACCTCTTCTTTATTAAAAAAATTAACAAATAATGATTACATTTTATGATGTGAAGGCAATAGTTAGGGATTCAAAGAAATTGACATTCTGGCTAAGAGGCTTTTATCAAGACCAGGAGGCATAGATGCAAAAGGCAAAAGGCCTACACATGAAACCTGGTAGCAAATGGTTGATAGATGTTATGTAAGTGGTAGAGAAATGAAGAGTTCAGAAAATGAAGAACATATGTATAAGTGTGAATTAAAATTCTTAAAGAATCTCCATCAAAGAGGTAGAATAGATATTTTTTCATACTCTCTACCAGGCCTCATGTTGTTCCTCTATTTTGTACTCTCAGACCTGTCTTGTGCTAGAGTTGTTTGTTGTGTGTCTTCTCTGTTCTCTGACATGATCACCTTGCGGGAGGCAGAAGACATGGCTAGTTGTTTGCTACAGAGATTCCAGCAGACATTTGCTGAAGAGAATGTGACAACTCTTCGATGTTACTTTCTTATGCACCCTGGGGAAAAGTGCCGATGCACTGACATAACAAAGAAAACCAGGCCGCACACAACGCACTGTGCTCCACAGTGTCAAAGAGGAGGCACATTGACCGCGGGACTGCAGGTGCAACTCAACAGTGTCTAGTTCTTTTCTTCACTGTACCAAAGTCCATTGCTTTTGCCCCTTCTGAGGGTATAGAGGATGAAAATTTGACTTGTGTTCCTGCTTAAAATAGTTTAGTTCCCACTTAAAATAGTTTATTCTCCAATTGCAATTTCTAACATGACTAAGTTCAAAGTAATTTAAAAGCCACATTAAAAATAAAATCAAAATCCACAAGTCACTTCCTTCATCTCTTTTTTCATGGCCTAATTCACAATTTCTTTAGAGTCTGGAATTTATTCCAGGGCAACGCTGCAAATATTCTGTATTCAATTGCAGTCTGTAGTTTAAAATCATTATTCATGCTCATGAATTGTATTGAATTTACACATAAATTTTACTTGTCTAATTTACTAATTACTGAGAAGGAGTAATGTGGCAGCATCATAATCTATGAAAAACATCTCAAACGCTTCTGCACACGTTTTACATTTGGCATAACCTAAAACACATTTTCCCACAAAACTTTTTCCCTTAACTCTTAAACCCCTGAGTATTTTAATGGAAACACAATACTTTTTATCTGGATTCATTTACACTCTCATTTACTCATCAGCGTGGTGTTTTGTAAGAGATATTTAATATTCTCCAAGAGCCCTTTTTTCTTCTGCACATTTCAAAGTTTTCCTGTAGGAAACACTGTGTTCCAAGCCATAAATTGAGTCTGAATTCAGAGAACAGGAGTTGGGGGAAGCCATAAATTCCAAATGAGTTCCAAGTGGTACTGATCTTAACTGCCTGTTATCCATATAATGTGGTTACCAAAATGAGAACTGAGTACCCTGAGCAAGGACGACTTTTTACTTCTGGCGGCATTGACTTTGCATCAGTGCTCCTGCTTAGGAAAGACTAACTTGTACTCTCATTCTCACTTGTTGATGCTGGGATAGCTTCCTTTTCAGAAAACAGGTGTCACAACGGATGAGTCCTCTCTGGGAGTAATCAGCTTTCTAGAGTGACTTTCTCCTCCTGGGAGTGAAGGGCCAGCACCGTGAGCAAGTTACCTGTCACAGTGGTCAAAGGACACTCCCACCCATGACCTAACCTTTCCAGCAACTGACGCAGGCTGAGAGCTCATGCTCCTGTCGAATTTCTTTTTATAGAAAATATTAGAAACCTAATCTATTGAGCTATTTAAAAAATACATTTATTGGAAGGTTATCATGGCATTCCCTATGGAAGGAAAAGTTCAAAATCCACCTCCTTAAGACATGTGGCCAAAAGGACAGTGTAAAGAGGCTGCTGGGAGTCCAGTACTATGAGTGGACCAGATAAATCACAGAACACAAAACACCACCAAGCAGATGCCCAGATGGTATCTAGCAGTACTGTTACAAAGTAATAATTCCCCAAGTGACTACCCTCCAACCTAACAAGTCCCTGGTTTGTTCTTTTTCTTCTTCTTTTCTTCAATATGAAGATTTTTGGCTCCATATTTTCTTTGGTTTTAAAAATTACTTTATTCTTATAATTGATTATTTTTCTGTAGAATTAGCTATATTATTAGAACTTTCAGATTTCACATTAAAAATTCACTGTAACTTGCAGTACATAATCTGTTCATGGCATCTCTGAGACTTTGGGTTCCTAAAATGATGAAACAATTTCTATAGTGACAACACAGTCATGAGGAACAAGCTTCAGTGTATCACAATATGATTCATAAATTCTCTTTCAATCTGAATGCTTATAATCATTGGACTTTTTCTCCATGACAAGCATGTTGTAACACCTGAGAAACCTGGTTCAAAACGGATCAGATAGTTTCTGTCTTTCAAATATTTAGTTTTCAATGAAGAACAGTTTTTGAAGTCATTAAGCACTACACTTTCTCAAATGAAGCCAGTACATAATTATTAGATAATTCAGTGGTCATAAATTTATATTTTAATAAAAATTAATGGAATGTATTTAAAAATTGCCTATAGTCTATTTAGAGTTACTTAAATTCATGCATTTTAAGTATGGTAAAGCTTTTGCTGGGATTTTCAGATGGCCAGTGATGCCGAAGGCTGATTCAAGGTTTGTAATGAGTGAACGCAGAGGTTTTAATGCTACTTGACAATCTTAAGGCAAGGCAAGGATACCCACACATCTGCTTGTCAGTGTAGCATGCTTCTCAGCCTATCATGCTTCTCAGCCTCTGTGTGTAAAGCTCACTCCTTGCATTCTCAGCCCTTGTCAGAATTTTATCCTACATCTAAAAAGCAGATCTACTCAAGAGCTGCAAATAAAAGACAGCCTTGGTGAAGGGATAGCCTCCAGTTTGCTGTTTATTAGTCCAAAGTGCTCCTTTTTGAGAGTCCTCATGTCCATGTTCATAAGGTTGAAAAATCCTTGCAGAGTCAAAAGTCACTAATGTGTTCTTTCTCTTTTCTCTCATTTTACGTGGTCAAGGGAAAAACCAGCAAACAGAGCTCACTCTGATTACCTGACAAATGCATGGACCTAATGTTTTCCTTTAAGAGGAGATCTTATGGGCAGTCCAAAGGGATAACTTTACCCACAAGGAGCAAAATATACACTTCAGCAAGCACTTTCTTCTTAGTTGTATACAGTTTCAAAAATTTAAACACCTAGGAAGATAATATTCAGAAGGAATTACACAGTAAATGTTTTGGTGGAGGGCATTGAGGCAATTGAATATGGGGCTACCCATTCCCACAAAGTAACATGGGTTTGAACGATCAGACTTTAGTCACATAAGAATTTGAATTTAAAGTGCCTTAAAATATGTTTCTCACCAATTATGGCTTTTTGCATAGAATCTTAAGAAAGATATGGTTTGAAAATACTATCATAAAACAGTAAGATGAAAGGGACCTTAGAGATACAGCAGTGCAACCCTCATTTTACAAAGAAGTTGAGAACTAGAAAATTGAGTGTCTCAAAATGGCATAATCTGTCTATAGCAGATTTCAGACCAGAATTGGATTTTTGACTTCTAATAGTCTTACAGTTTGGGATCAAAGTGTGAATTGAGGATTCACTGATTTGAGGCTTTATAACAATAATTGACAATTCCACTGTCAGATGCTATCTGTGTTCTCTGTGTACTGAGATTTCATGGAGTTTATGAGGAAGAGTAGGAGAATTTCTGCCTTAAGTTATATGTGACCTAAATAATAATATAACTGTCAGGACTCATCACCCATAGAAAGTGTGACATTCGATACTATAAAAGGTTGTAAGTGAATTTTAACAGTGTTATATTTATTTGTATTTGAATACAAAGAATAATTAAATACTTACGTGACTAACCTTGGAAAAAGGAAACCATTTGTTCAGTCTCAGTACCTTTACATTTGTTATAAAGAAAACAACCCCTACTTGATATGACTAATGCAGGAATTTAATAAGATAACCTGTGCAGGGCATTCAGAACCGTGTCAGGAACATAGTACCTACTTAGTGAATGCTGGTTTCCTTGAGGAATATTAAAATCCTTCTCATCTTTATGACTTGGCTACTTCCAATACTTTTGAATGAAACAGAACGTAACCTCGTTGATACATAAAGAGTCCAGGAAGGAATTCTAGGACTGGTTGAAAATACGCATTCAATTATTTTTACTTTTCTTTGACCTTGTGACTTCAGAGCTCCACCTTTTTCTGTTCTCTCCTTTATGAGCCCGGTTTTCGTTTTCAGTTTCACTGGGTAACAAGGAACCCAACATTCACCTCTCTGTACCTCGATTCTTCCTTCAAATACCCATTTGAATGGTGTCCCCCAAAATGCACAACTATCTGAAACTTGTGAATGCAACCTTATTTGGAAAGAGTCTTTGCAGATGTTATCAAATTGAGATGAGGTCATACTGCATTAGGGTGGGTCCTAACTCCAGTATGACGATTGTGCGTATAAGAAGAGAAAACAGACACTGAAAACACAGAGGGAAGATGGGGCATGTGAAGATGGAGACAGAGGCTGGAGGTATTCTGCAACAAACTAAGGAATAAATGACCATTCTGAGTTCTTGATTTCAGAGTAGTTTTTAGACCAGTGAAGTAGTTCCCCATTATCTGTGGGGGATATGTTTTAAGACCTCAATTGGATGCCTAAAACTACAGATAATACTGAACCTTATATATATTATGGTTTCTTCTATACATAACTAGCTATGATAAAGTTTAATTTATACATTGAACAGAGTAAATGATTCACAACCACAACTAACAGTAAAATAGAACATATACTGTAATAGAAGTTATGTGAATGTGGTTTCTCTTTCCAAATATCTTATTGTACTATAGTAACCCTTCTTCTTGTGATGATGTGAGATGGTAAGTTGGAACTTCCACCTTTTCACTTAGAGGAAGCACTTCTTTGGTATATCTGAATTGCCAGCATCACTACTCTTGCACTTTGGGGCCTTTATTAAGTAAAATAAGGGTTACTGGAACACACACACTGCAATGCTACAATAGTTAATCTGATAACTGAGATGGCTACTAAGGGAC
The DNA here is from genome assembly GCA_026230045.1 of Corynorhinus townsendii. Taxonomy (NCBI): domain Eukaryota; kingdom Metazoa; phylum Chordata; class Mammalia; order Chiroptera; family Vespertilionidae; genus Corynorhinus; species Corynorhinus townsendii. The sequence continues at coordinate 139,596,873 of JAPDVU010000004.1, forward strand.
TAAAGTTTGGGAAGTGTATACAGAGTGGACACGCTGGACAAAGGGATGGGACTCAATGGGAGTGCATGAGATTTTATCATGCTATTCAGAATGGTGTACAATTTAACATTTATGAATTCTTTATTTCTGGAATTTCCCATTTAATATTTTTAGATCACATATGACCACAGGTAACCGAAACCACAGGTACGGTGGGACTACTGTACATCTGTTCATACAAAGGTCATAGGCATTTGTCATGGATTATGTAGACCATCCTCTGCATGGTACCAGTTAGACTGCAATTCCCTTAGTACAGCAAATCCTTGATTTTATGGACCGTGATTTAACAAACTTCAGATTTAACGGACAAAATTTCTGGTACATATGTCATGTGTGAAAATTAACACTGTTAATTTTAAAATGCTTTTAACCAAGATTTTCTTATAATTAAATTAACAGGTTATTCTTTTGTTATTTAATCACTGTTATTATTTTTTAAATATATTTTTATTGATTTCAGAGAGGAAGGAAAAGAGAGAGAGAGAGAAAGACAGAGAGAGAGAGAGAGAGAGAGAAACATCTATGATGGGAGAGAATCACTGATTGGCTGCCTCCTGAAAGTCCCACACTGGGGATCGAGCCCACAACCTGGACATGTGCCCTGACTGAGAATCAAGCCATGACCTTCTGGTTCATTGGTTGATGCTCAACCACTGAGCCACACTGGCTGGGCATCACTGTTATTTTTAAGAAATTTTAGCAAATAGGCCAGATGTTGGGGAAAAAACACTGTAGTAATTTTGCCAACATAAATAAATATTACATATCCACAATATAGTCTACATATTTAAATCCAAGAGTCACCACTTGTAAACAATGTTCTGAGAATGATTAGCATGTGATACACCCCATTGTGCACAGTAATTGGTTCTGTTGTCATGTGGAGTGACTTTCTGTGGCAATTACTTTTAAAAACTTATCTGTATTGTTGAAAATATTTCATATGTCCTGCTTTTCCCCCCACCAACCCCACTCCATCCTGCTCCTGTCCCCCACCTCAGGCCTTCACCACACTATTGTCTGCAGCTGTTTAACTCATGCAGGCTGATGTTTCTACCTGTGCTAAGCCACACCCCACCCGTGTGCATTGGTACTCATAGTGACAGGTGAATACATTCATTTACTAGACCTATTCAGTATCAATTTAAAATTACTGTAATACATATAGAAAACTTTTCTGTGAAATTAAACTTTTCATACTTACTTAATTTTAATTACACAAGTGTCTATATAAGTAAAAATAGGTAAACTAAGTAATTTGTCAATTTTTTAAACATACCTATTCAGAAAACTTACCTTATTATGTAATGGACTTTCTGCTTTAAGGCACACCTCCTTTTCTGAATTAGTCCATTATAGCGAGGTTTTACTGTAACCCTCATTTTGGCCTAGACACAGGCATTGGATTTCTGTAATACAAACCATTCTTGTTATTTCCTTCAGAAAAAGAATATGGAAAAATGAGATCACCTCTAGTGTTCTTCCCCGGGAGTCCAGACTTATTTTCTGCCATTGCACCTCACCACTCTCTCTGAGTCAGATAGGTTTTCCATCCTAATGAAGCAGAGAACTGCAAAATCCAGAAGGCCTTGGAGAAATGTCATTAGTGAGCAACCTCTGACAACTGGGAATTTCAGGCAAAAAATATTTATGGTTAATTGACCTTGTAGGCAATAAAGAGGGTTTTAGGATTTGGAACTTCCCTATTTAAGCCTCCCCATTGACCCTATTTTATAGCTGTTGCAAATAGAACATGATGTGTGAAATGGGTTTCTACTCATGGAAGCATTTTATTTCCACAGGATTTTTCAGTAAATGTCGGACCAAGCACATGTGTTCAGGTATAGGTAAGAGTCTGCCTTCATTCATACAGTGTTACATTGGAATACCAAGGACAATATATTAAAATATAAATAAATCTCCTCAGAATTTATTGGAAGTAAAAGAGCATACATACATAATATAAAAATACTAATTAGTGCATTTCATTTGACTCTTCCTTTACAACTTCCACTCTAGACTATTGCAATAATCTTCACATTGGGCTTCTATATCTTTCTCATTCAATCTGTCCTTTCAACAAATTGATCTGTTCCAGCCCTGAACTGGAATGGACGATACAAAGGTGAAGAAAGTAAGACTTCTATTTTTGACAATTCATGTTTCTTTAGTAACACATACACACACAATTTTAAGATAAACTGTGAAAAGGACTATGGTTATAAATAAAAAGATAAATTAATTTTCTTAAGAGGGTCAGATTAGTCTTCAGGGACAAATGAGTAGAGATTAGAGAGAAAGCAGGTGTGAAAAAGAGAGAGAAAGGAAGATAGAACAAAACTAAGGGTCTTAAATCCATGTCCTGTCCTAGAATCATTATGTTCAGACCACTTTGATCTACCTGCAGCACTGCTGTAACCATGTCACACCTGTTTATAAAACATTACTGTCTGCATTGATTCCCTGCTTATTGTTTCTGCAGTGAAGTCCTAAAGCCTCAGCTGGAATGTAAGCCCTCTCACTATCATATTTCAGTCTTATTCCGGTTACTTCTCTACCTCATCCTCTGTTCCTTCTGCATAGTATTTCCTAAGACTTTGCCTTAATGGCTTCAGACTTTCCCAGTCCTACTCCCTTCACCCTTCTCATCCCCATTGCCATTGTTCCAAGTCTATGGGACACAACAAAAGCAGTCCTGAGAAAGACGTTCATAGCTTTAGAGGCCTACCTCAAGAAACAAACAAACAAAAATTTCTCATAAACTATCTAACCCTACAACTAAAAGAACTAGAAAGAGAAAAATAAGAAAATCGCAGAGTAAGTAGAAGGAAGGAAATAAAAAAATAATCAGAGCACAAATAAATGAAATAAAGACTAACACACACACACACACACACACACCAAAAGATCAATGAAACTAGGAGCTAGTTCTTTGAAAAGATAAACAAGATTGATGAACCTTTAGTTATACTCATCAAGAAATAGAAAGTGAGAGGACACATAAATAAAATAAAAAATGAAAGTGGTGAAGTAACAACTGACACCACAGAAATACAAAGAATTTCAAGAAAATACTATAAACAACCATATGCCAAAAAATTGGACAACCGTGGCAACATGAACAAATTTCTAGAAACATACAATCTTTCAAAACTCAATCAGGGAGAATCAGAAAACCAGAATGCATCAATATCAACTAATGAAATTGAAGCAGTGATAAAAAAAACTCTAAGCAAACAGAAGTTTGGACTGGACAGCTTCACAGGGAAGTTTTACCAAACATACAAAGAAGAATTAACACCTATCCTCCTCAAAGTATTCCAAAAAGCTCAAGAGGGAGGAAAACTTCCAAGCTCTTTCTATGAGGCCAGCATTATCATAATTCTAAAACCCAATAAAGACAGTACAAAGAAAAATAATTACAGGCCAATATCCCTGATGAATATGGATGCAGAAAAGCCTCAAATAAACATTAGCAAATGAGATTCAGCGATATATTAAAAAGGTCATACACCATGACCAAGTGAGATTTATTCCAGGATTCAAGCCTGGTATAATATTTGTAAATCAATAAAAAAGATGAAAAATGAAAATGACATGATCATGTCAAAAGACACAGAAATATCATTTGACAAAATCCAGAACCCATTTTGATAAAAACTCTTAGCAAAGTGGAAATAGAGGGACCATACATCAACATAATAAAGGCCATATTTGACAAACCACATAGTCATTGGGAAAATACTAAAAGTGCTTCCCTTAACAACTGGAACAAGACAGGGATGTCCGCTTTCACCACTTTTATTCAACTTAGTACTGGAAATCCTATCCACAGCAATCAGACAAGAACAAAAAATAAAAGACATCCAAATTGGAAAGGAGGAAGTAAAACTCTCATTATTCACAGATGACATAATATTGTGCATAGAAAACCCTAAAGACTCCATCAAAAAACTATAAGACTTAAGTGGATTCGTCCAAGTAGCAGAATAAAAAAATAACATTTAGAAATCAATGGCACTTTTATACACCAATTATGAACTCTCAGAAAGAGAAACAAAAAATAATCCCATTTACCATTGCAACAAAAAATAAGATACCCAGTGATAAACTTAACCAAAGAGGTAATAGACTTGTACTCGAAAAAGTATAGGTCATTGAAATAAAAAAGAGGAAAATACAAACAAGTGGAAGCATATACTGTGTTTGTAGATTGGAGGAATTAACTTCATTAAAATGTTCACACTTTCCAAAGCAATGTACAGATTCAATGCAATCCCTATTCGAATATCAATGGCATATTTCACAGATCTAAAATAAATACTCCAAAAATTTATCTGGAGGGGAAAAAAAGGCCCTGAATAGCCTCAGAATTCTTGAGAAAGAAGAACAAAGTTGGAGCAATCTCAATACTGGATATTAACCTATACTACAATGTCATTGTAATCAAAACAGCCTGGTACTGGCACAAGAACAGACATATAGATCAATGGGACAGAACAGAGAACCTAGAAATCATCCTAAGCCATTATGCTTAATTAATATTAGACAAAGAGTGAAGCATACACTGTACTTGCATCTTTGTCCAATAAATGATGGGAAAATTGGACAGAAACATACAAAAAAAATGAATGTAACTAGTGAAACCATAAAAACCCTAGGAGAAAACATAGGCAGCAAAATCTCAGACATTTCATGTAGCAGACTTTTCACCAATACATCTCCTAAGGTAAAGGAAACAAAGAAGAAAAGACACAAATGAGACTACATTAAACTAAAAAGCATCTGCACAATAATAGAAATCATTAACAAAATGAAAAGGGAACCCACAATATGCGAGAACATATTTATCAATGATACACCTGATAAGGGGTTAATTTCCAAAATATATAAAAATCTCATATAACTCAACACAAGGAAGACAAACAATCCAATTAAAAAATGGGCAAAGGATCTGAATAGACACTTCTCCAAAGAGGACATATAGATTGCCTAGAGACATCTGAAAAAATGCTCACATCACAAATCATCAGAGAGATGCAAATTAATACTACAATGAGTTATCACCTAACACCTTCCAGAATTGCTACCATCAATAAAACAATGAACAACAAGTTTTGGTGAGGATGTGGTGAAAAGGGAACCCTATTACACTGGGAATGCAGACTGGTACAGCCACTATGGAAAACATTATGAAGTTCCCTCAAAAAATTAAAAATGAAACTGCTGTTTGACCCAGTCACCTCACTTCTTGGAATGTATCCTAAGAATCCTGAATCACCGATTAGAAAGGATATATACATTCCTATGTTCATAGCAGCATTATTTACAATAGCTAATACCTGGAAACAGCCCAAGTGCCCATCAGTAGATAAGTGGATAAAAAAAAGCTGTGGTACCTTTATACAACGAAATACTATGCAGCTTTAAAAAAGGATATCTTACCCTTTATACAACATGGAGAGAACTGGAGAATGTCATGCTAAATGAAATAAGCCATTCAGAGCAAGACAAATATCACATGATCTCACTTATCTGTGGAATCTAATGAACAAAATCCTAATATATAAAAACCCTGGGTCCGTCACAACTGGAGGCTCAACCAACTGGAAGTCAGTCCTGTAGTCAGTGCTGGGTTGCTGTGGCGACCCAGCACCAACTGCTGTGGCTGCAGGAGCGGTGACCCAGCACTGACTGAGGGGGCTGCAAATCAGGCCCGGAGAGAGGCCTAAAGAGAGAAGCAGGGTCTGATCCATAGCCTGTGTGGCAGCTGTTGATCAGCACTTGCCTCTCTCTTTCTCTCTGGGCCGGGCCAGCAGCCACGCCTCCATTTCTCTCCAGGCCTCCACTGGGGCTGCATCAGCCCCGCCTTTCTGATCAGGCCCCATTGATAGGCCCAGAGATGCTGACTGGCATAGAAACCGACCAATCAGAACCAAAGATTGGTGAACTGTGAGGAGCCAATGGCTGCCCAGGAGGCAGAGCTTTTGACACTGACTGGCATAGAAACCGACCAATCAGAGCTAAATTGGCTGGCAGAGGAGGGCAGTAGGGGGTGAGATCAGGCCTGCAAGGTAGGGCAGTTGGGGGCGAGATCAGGCCTTCGGGGGAGGGCCATTGGGGATGAGATCAGGATGGCAGGGGAGGGCAGTTGGGGGCAACCAGGCCGGCAGGGGAGGGCAGTTAGGGGTGATCAGGCAGGTAGGCAAAGGCAGTTAGGGGCAATCAGGCAGGCAGAGGGTTTAGGGGCAGTCAGGCAGGCAGGCAGAGGCAGTTAGGGGTGATCAGGCAGGCAGGCAGGTGAGCGGTTAGGAGCCAGTGGTCCCAGATTGCAAGAGGGATGTCTGACTGCTGGTTTTGGCCTGATCCCTGTGGACATCCCCCAAGGGGTCCCCGAATGGAGAGGGTGCAGACTGGGCTGAGGGAACCCCACTCTCCCTATGCATGAATTTCATGCACCGGGCCATTAGTAAATTGATAAACAAAATAGGCCCAGAGACATTGAAACATGGAACAGACTGACGAATCTCAGAGGGAAGGGTCGGAGGAGTGGGAAGAGATTAACCAATGATTTTATATGCATTTATACATAATACATGGGCACAGACAATAGAGTGAGGAAGACTTGGGGTGGGGCTGGAATCCGGTAGAGGGGGGCAATGGGAAAAAAATGGGGGACTTCTGTAATATTCTCAACAATAAAGATAAATAAATAAAAACATATCCTCAGAAGAGGATTAAATATTTTTTCTGAATTCCAAATTGATGATGCTATTTCACTAGATATTAGTTTTAATATCTAATTCAGGTTAACACAAGGCAAGTCACCAATGAAATGATTAAGATACAGAACTACTATTTCCTGACTTACTTGGAAAGTCATCTGCATTCCTTCATCCTTCAATTTTGCTCATAGTGACAGGAATGAAGCCAGTTTTCCTTCCCAAGTCCCTTTCTCACCTCTTGCTACCCATCATCTCCATAAATCTGCTCAATTCTGATCTTATTTATTTTGTGGTTCTACTCTCCTCAGATAACCTTTATTATTGTTTTTATTATTGTTATTATTACTTATATTCAAGAGAAAAAAGAAGTAGAGGTTTTAGGGGGCCAACAATGAAGGAAGCTCTGTTATATATTTGACTTGATACAAGAGAAAATAAATTGGATAAAGCTGCTAAGCATAAGACATTTCAGATTCTATCTCACTCTTCTTGACCACAGAAAGGGTTGTAGGCCCTTATACATTAAAATGCATGACTATTGCAAATCCATTGCATCTCTGGTCCACAGCACCAGCACCAGCGTGTCATGGAGTAGCCTTGCTCCCTGACAGAGCGCAGTGGGGTAGGAAGAGCACAGCTTTGGGACTGGACACACTCATGCTCGAATTTCAGTTCTGATACCTGTTAGATTTTGTACATTCATGCACTCAGCCATTTAGTATACGTTCCTAAAGTACCTGCTACATGTGAAGTGCTGTGGGTTGCTGGATCCACATTGCTACAGGAGATAAATGCCTGCACTTAAGCAACTCTTAGCATATTAGGGGAGATGAACATTGAGACAAATAAATAGAATGCAGTGTGACTGGCCCAAAGATGGAGATATATAGGATCTTATTACCCACAGGGGGAAGGAATGCTCTTCGCTGAGGCAGAAGTAGAGGATGAATGTGAGATTACTGGTTGGACATTGGGCTGAATGGAGGACACTGGATGTGTGCTAACTCACAGAGGAATGGAAAGACAAGGTGCATATTAAGCATATAATAACCACAAACCAAAAATCTATAGGACATATACAAGAAAAAGAAGAGAGAGAGAGAAAGGAATCCAAACACAACACTACAGAAAGTCATTAACATACAACAGAAGAGAGCAACTGAGTCAGAGAGAAACAAAGTAGAACTACAAAAACTATCAGAAAGTAATTAATAAAATGGCAATAACTACATATCTAGCAGTAATTACTTTAAATGTAAATGGATTAAATGCTCCAATCAAAAGACAAATGAATAATGAAGATATACTACATATATATAATGGAATATCACTTGGCTATTATGCTGCTATAAAAAGGAACAAATTCTTACCATTTGCAACAGCATGGATGGAACTGGAGAGCATTTGGGTAAGTGAAATAAGCCAGTCAGTAGAGTGGGGAAGACTTGGGGTGGGGCTGGAGTTGGGTAGAGGGGGGCAATGGGAAAAAATGGGGGACTTCTGTAATATTCTCAACAATAAAGATAAATAAATAAAAACATAAAAATAAATAAAAACAAGAAAAATACCACATGATCTCACCCATTTATGGATAATAAAGACCATTATAAACTGATGAACAAAAATAGATACAGAGGCAGAGAAGCACTGAACAGACTGTCAAACACCAGCAGGAAGGCTGGGGAGGGTTGGGGGCGGGGGGAGGTAAGAGATCAACCGAAGGACTTGTATGCACGAATATAAGCATAACCAATGGATGCAAGACACTGGGAGGGGGTGAGGGCATGTGCCGGTAGAGGAGGCTGGGGGGAGGTCATGTGGGGTTGGCGGGGGGAGAAGAGACATATGTACTACTATTTGTAATACTTTAAACAATAAAAAAATTAAAAATAGTAAAATAAATTCTTACCTTTTGCAACAACATAGATAGACCTAGAGGGTATTAGAGTAAGTGAAATAAGTCAGACAGAGAAAGAGAAATACCATGTGTTTTTTAAATATGTGGAATCTAAAGAACAAAATAAATGAACAAGCAAAACAGAAATAAACTCATAGGTACAGAGAACAAATTGATGATTGCAGATGGAATTGGGGTTGGAAGAATGGGTGAAAGACATGAAAGGATTAAGAGGTACAAATTGGCAGTTATAAAATAGTCATGAGGATGTCAATATTATAATAACTATATATGGTATCAGGTGGGTGCAAAACTTATTGCGAGAATCACTTTACAAGTGAAATAAATGTGTAACTACTATGATGTAAGCCTGAAACAAATATAATATTGAATGTCAACTACAATTGAAAAATGGAAAGGCTTTTTTTTTTAAAATAAAAAGAAATTCTTCCCCTGCCACAACATGGATGCATCTTGAAGACAGTGTGCTAAGTTAAATAAGCCAGTTACAAAAGACAAATATTGTATAATCCTACTTATATGATGTACCTGGGGTAGTCAAATTCATAGAAACAAAAAGGAGAATGGTGGTTTTGAGGGATTGGGGAGGGGAGAAATGGGAAACGTTAGTGTTTAATGGGTACAGATTTTCAGTTTGGGATGATTAGAAAGTTTTAGAGATGAATATTAGTGATGGTTGTACAATAGTATAAATCTGCTTAATGCTACAGGAATGTGCATTTAAAATAATAAATGTTATGTTGTGTATATTTTACTACAATAGGAAAATAGGATGGGAGGCTTTTCTATTCAGAGACAAGGGAGGCAAGAAAAATGGCATCTAGATACACACACACACAGACACAGACAAACACAATCACTACTTGAAGCTAATGGCCTAAAAGATACTTAGAAATGTTTAGTTTAAAAATCTGAAGATATAGTCATATCTTCATGTCCTGGAATAAAAGATGAGAGTATTATAAATGCCAGTTTTTTTTCCTTTCCTGTAACAACTTTTGTGTTTAATGAAATTCTATTTTAAAATGCTAGCAAAGTGAACCCACCATTCATCTAGAAATATAAAAACATAAATAAAATAACAGTCAAGAAAGTGTTGAAAAAAAAGAGAAATTATAGATTTATTCACCTTACTAGTTACAGTCTGCACTGTTTTTAAAACTACAGTAATGAACATAGTGTGACTCTGAGGCATGAGGGGATGATTGGAAGAATGAATAGAAACATGGAAGATAACAACATGGAGACAGATCCTTAATATACTGTAGAATTACATCTATTTAAAAATCCTATATAATAAAAGGGTAGTATGCAAATTGACCCTAACGATGGAATGACCAGAACAACTGCTCGACCAGTCACTATGAAGCCCACTGACCACCTCTCGGTCCCTTCCCCTGGTCGGCAGGCTCCCATTGCCCAGTGATGAACGGGGCGGGGGAGGGGGTGTGTGGCAGCAGGGGCCGGGGCCGGCTGCCAGCAGCCGGAGAAGATGGCCCTGATGACAGGCCAGGCCTAGGGACCGTACTCACACACAAATTTCGTGTGCCGGGCCTCTAGTTTATATATAAAAGAAAGCATAAAGATATTAACAGAAATTATGTGTAGCTTGTGGATTGCTCATGAGTTTCATATTCTTCTGCATATTTGCATTTTGTAAATGTTCAGCTACCATCAGTATGGGTTTTAAAATAAAGAAAAGGCATCATTTCCAAAAAAGAAAAGAAAGACAGAATTTTGCCAGCCTAAGAACATGAGTCTGTTTTTTGGGAACACCCTTCCATCAGCCTGTCCTGCCCCAACATCTTTCTGTGCCTTTCTTTCCACTTTTGCTCCCACGGTCAACTTGATGTGTGGGCAGAAACAGAATAAAATGCTGCTTTTGAGGAAATGTATGAGATACTATCGGGGAGATATGAAGAAGTAATTTTAAATGAGGATAGGAGAACTTGTCAACAAACTGGAGGGAATCCAGAGAAGAACCAAGGAATGACTGAAGACCTGGGGCTGAAGGCTGGACTTATGAGTAGAGATGAAAAGGAAATGTGTTTAACTTGGCTGGGCTCTGAGTAGAGACTAAATAGAGATTGGAGCACAATCAAACTGCCATTAACAACTGCCAGGCAGATCCCCATCCTAAGTGACCCAGTAAGGTCAAAACAACTTCTTAAAATTTCCAGTGCTTTATAGTTCAACCTGAGGTTAGAGACCATATCTTCCACACTGCACAGATTGCTTTTGCATTATGCCTTGTGTCTGATGTGCATTAAAGATGCAAATATTGCGGAGGGGAAGTGGGTCCCTAAGGGCAGCTAAAAAGGGCCCCTGTGACAGCAGATGCTGACGGGGCAAAGTGGACCGGGGGTTTTCCACAGGTTTGCATGGCACAGTGCTCTAATGAAATGCTTTTATTCTTTCTGTGGTTTACTCTCCTGCTTGTCTGTGTTTATTTGGGGGAATAGACACTTAGAAAGCGTGATGGCAAAAGGGAGAAACAGAAAAGTGAGGCCAAGAGAATTCCTGAGAGAGATCCAGGGAGGCACCAAGAGGGAGAGAGTGGCTGATATGCAGCCAGAAAATTGGAAATTAGATTAGGATAAAAGACAGAGCAGAGAGAATAGAACAGGCAGCTAGAAAGCAGAAGAAGGACTGAGTGCACCCAGTGGTCTTTCCTGGGGTGGGGAGCAGGTGGAGATCTTAACTCATCAGTCCCTGTCAGACCATTAAAAAGAAAGCAAAGATGTAGGCCAAGGCAGCACTATTTATTTGTTTGTTTGTTTATTTATCATTGTCTAAAGGGCACTGTTTATTTTTAATATGAAATTGTATTTTGGCCACAGAAAGGAGAAAAGTAAAAGGGACTATAGACGGAGCTCACAAACTCTGCATAGACTCTTGAGTGTCTCTGTGAAAGGCATAATTTGCCGTAGCTCGTTTGGCGCAGTGAATAGAGCACCAACTCAGACTGTGAAGGGTCTTTTGAGGGTTCAATTCTGGTCAAGGGCATGCACTTCAGTTGCAGGCTTGATCCCTGGCCCTGGTCTGGGCACATACTGGAGGCAACCAATTGTTGTGTTTCTCTCATATCGATGCTTCTCTTTCTCTGTCTCTCCCCCTTCCTTCCACTCTCTCCAGAAATCAATGGAAAACATCTTGAGTGAGGATTAGCAACAACAACAAAAATAGCTCATTGCATCATTGCAAAACATAGGGGTGCGTCTATATGTTTATGCTATGTGAAACAAGCAGACAAAGACAAATACCACATGGCTTCACTTATATGTGGAATCAAAAAAGACAAAGCAAATAAACAAACAAAACAAAACAGAAACAGATTCATAGAAACAGAGAACAAACTGATTGCCCGAGGAGAGAGGTGGGTGTGTGTGTAAAAAGGTGAAGGGAAATAAGAGGTACAAACTTCCAGTTATAATTAATAAGCCACAGGATGTAATGCACAGTACAGGGAATACAGGGAATAATATTGTGATAACTTCGCCCATCCACAGATGGTTACTTGACTTATTGTGTTTACATTGTAAGATATATACATGTCAAGTCACTACATTGTGTACCTGAAACTAATGTAATAGTGTATGTCATCTATCTATTTATAATAAAAGTGTAATATGCTAATTAGACTGGACATCCTTCCAGACAACCTTCTGGATGAAGCTGGGGCTGCCAGGGAAGCCTGGGTCCTTGGTGCCGGCCAGCGGCCTGAGGGAAGCCGGTGCCGGCAGCTGGGGGAAGGAAGGTCTACTCTTGCATGAATTTCGTGCATCGGGCCTCTAATACTTTAATAATAAAAAGGAAATGCAAATCCAAAGGCCTGTGGCTGAGCTGGGGCTGCTCTTTTTCATTCCTATGGATAAACCTTTTATAGTGGGGAAAGACATTGTTGGGCTTTACCAATCAGATGTGGGAAATTATTCCTCTGATTGCTCCACTCTGAGGCACTCTAACTCTGCTACAAGGCTACATACTTAGGAGGCTTTAAATTTAGATGAAAACTCCTCAACCTTGCCTCATACTTACAGATAGTGCAAGACTCCAAGTCTGACGGGCAGATGATCTGATTTCTCCAGCATTGCACAATATAGTTTGCAATGCATGCATTCATAGTTTGTCTTGCTTAATTCTTGTCTTGCTTGTTTAAGAACATTCACTAAATAATAAAAATAAAGTAAATATTTTTACTTATCTTTCTATGGTTTGATTATAAAATTATAAAAATCTCTTGAGGAAGGTTAAAATTCCCAAACTTACCTTGGTTGATTTTTTCATTTAAATAGCAATATTTACATTCCTCTCAGAAATAATACCATGTCAAAATGACAGAGATGCACTGCACAAGAAAATAATGTGTCATGTCATAGAAAAATACAGATCTGTGATGTTGACTCTAAGTATGGTATACCCGTTCTCTTTATTGGAGATGCTCAGATCTGAAGATCTGCTGATGGGGATAAATTCATATGGATTAAAACATTATTCTTTCAAAATATGATACAAATATACATAATTCCAATAAAATAAATATACCCACACTAGAGGTGTGCACTCAGTGATAGGGGTGAAAGACCCCAAATATTGAGTACTGCTCTCGTAGCCTGCAGTATATGACAGGGGTTCTTTGAGCACAGCATTTAGGAAGAGGAAAGTCAGAGAGGCCAAGGCTAGACCAAATGGGTATGCACATCAGAATCACGGGGACACTTAAAAGAGTGCAGACTTTTGGGATTGACACCAGGACCATTGAGTAGAAACTGCAGAGTGGGATCCAGGCTAGCATTGTGAAGAGTGAGCTGGAGCCTCTAGATGCTGAATGTGTTTTAAGTGCGATTACGGATTTATCTTTGATAAAGAGCTATGCTAGTCAGAGCTAATCATGTCTTTTAGTGGCAACTAAATTGATTTCTCCCACACTGAGCTGATTTCTCTTGACATTTGGATCACCAATTCTATCTAATAACTCTAGAATTTATGCAGCTTGTAATTTACACAGTAGATTCAATTTAGGGTTCTGTTTGGAAAAAAAAAGCCACATGGATTCTACTGGTGTTTTTCACCTTGTCAAGTTTAGTAGGGTACGTTAATATGCAAATATATCTCATTTTTCAGGTGAACATTATTCTAAACATTTATAAAACATAGCACTTCGGCAGCTCTCTCGAGGCCACAAGCTAGTCAGGTTTCATGGCAATTGCTATTGCATAAAAACGTATTTGCTAAATTTCCCTTAGTACATTTATTTTAGGGTATTATTAGGTGTTCTGTGACAGGGCAGGGATATGGAAGAAATGAAGAAAAAGAATGGGGGAGATGTTCTGGGAGTGGAAAATTTTCTAAATAATGGTCCTAGTCAGTGGGCCTAAGTGGGGGTTAGTGCTCAGACTAGGAGTTGGGAGCAAAGGAAAGACAGCAATTGACTCATTGCCACCAACTGTGAGTAAGACTCTTGACCTTTTGTGTCTTGATGAAAAAACCCACATGGAAAAGAGCAGTGAGAAAAAGAAACATGGTCAAAATGGCCATGAGGTCTCCTAGGTAAATACATGATGATATTGCAGTTAAAGTTCCTGTGACCTTCTGTGGTTCCTTAGTCTGGGGAGTCATTATATTTGCAGCAGACAGCCCTGTCATTGTTGCTTTGTGGTGAGGAGGAGCAAGCCTTTGATGTGTAACTTAGGGATTACTGTGGGAGCTAAGAAAAGAGTAGTCATTCTCACTCACCCACCAGGTCCCGTTTTCTCTAGTACAAGCAGCAGAGAAGCTTCCATGCAGGCAACTAAAAAAAATCAACTTTATTGTACCCATTTAAAATAGGCAACTAGAAAAAATCTGACAAATGTGTATACCTGTAATCACCACCGCAATCAAGATACAGAATCTTCACCTCCAAAAATTCCCTTGTGCCACTTCCCAGGAACTCTCCCTCTGCTCCCAGCCCCAGGCAACCCCTGATCCGCTTTCCATCTCCATAATTTAGATTTGCATTAAGTATAAGATGCAGCCACACAGTATGTATTCTTTTATGTCTGATTTTAAAACTCAGCTTAATGATTTTGAAATTCATCATGTATGTGGAGAGGTACAAGATGGCAGAGTTGGAGGAAGCTGCACTAAAAATCTCTTGAGGAAGGTTCTCCCATGATCACATCAAAATTCCAACTAAATTATAGAAAAATCAACCCTTATATCATCTGAAGACTAGCTAAACAGGATATTTATAACTCAGGGTATACAGAAGAAGCTACATTGAGACTGGTAGGAGGGGTGGAGACATGAAATGAACTGGCCCTACACCCATGCGCAGCAGTTGAGAGTGGAGGGATATCTCACCTGCAGAGGTTCTCTCTGAGGAGCAAGGGATCTCAACTGACACCAGGCTCCCCAGCCCAGAGCTCCAGTATCCGGAAAGGAGCCCACATAATATCTGACTGTGAAAATCAGCAGGGATTCTGTCTGCCTTGGGGGAGACAGAAGGCAGCTGGAAACTCAGGCATCCTCTCAAAGGGACAGCACACAAAATCTTGTTTGCAGGCACTCACCCTGGGCTCTGGAGGAGGAAGAGCAGCTTGGAGGGTGCCAGAGTCATACAGGGAGAAACTCAGATGTGTGGCTTTTGGGAGAGAGCTGGAGGGACATCTCCCAATATGCCATTTATAGGCACCATTTTTCCTGGGTTGAGCACTCCCCTCCCTCGCACCCCCCCCCCCCCCCCAGTATTAGCCTGAGGAGCTACACTAGCCTGACCTTTACAACTCCCAGAGGACCTGCCTACCCAACTTGCTCATGACTGTGGACTCCACTGGCCCTCATAGCAGTCTTTCTTAAAAAACAAGAAATCCTAGGGAAGCCTGGGGGATGCCGGAGATATACAGGGGAAGACACGGTTGTATTGTGTTAGGGCGAGGGCTGTTTTCCATATGTGCCTGATGGGCATCATGGTTTCTATGTGGGGCTCCCCACTCAAGGGCATTAGGCTGGGGAGCTACACTAGCTCCATTCTGATAAGTCCCCTTGGCCCCACTCTACCCAATTCATGTACAGCTATAAGGATTGCCAGCAGCAACCATCCTAGGCTCACTTACAGTCTTTCTTAAAAAAAACTCTTAGGGAGCTCTGGGCAGGCTTGGGGGTGCTGGAGACACATAAGGAGAGACTGAGTTGTGTGGCTTTAGAGCAAGGGCTGTCTTTCTGCATGCCTGATGGGCACCACGGTTCCTGTGCTGAGCCCTCCTTCCACGTGGCCAAATCTGAATCTGCTTTAGCTTGGTGAACTCTACTGGCTCCACCTGAATGGCTCTCTGAGACCCCAATCCACCGCAAAGGTCTATAGGCCCCCCGTGGGTGGTTACTAGTCTCAGTATACCTGAAGACTTTTGCTGAGTGGCCTTAGATCCAGCACTGGACTGAGTTTAAATCTGTATTAACCTGGTAAACACTACTTGCCTTTTCCTGGTGAATCCCTGAGGACCTACCTCATGCAACTTGCATACCACGAGAGACTTTTTCAGTGGCTGAGTCTGGAGGACAACCAGTAGGTGATAGGAAGTCTCACTATGGTGATTACACGACAAGAAGGGGGTAAGGGAGATAGAAGAGTGTAAAGGGAGGAAAATGGTAATGGAGGGAGATTTAACTTGGGGTGGTAAACACACAATACAAATACAGATGATATATTATAGAATTGTATACCTGACACCAATATAATTTTATTAACTGATGTCACCCCAATAAATTCAATTTAAAAATTACATGGGGTAGGTTAATGGGTAAGAAACCATGACCCATATATATGTTGTTTACAGGAGACCCACTTCAGTTTGAAAGACATTTCATTGACTAAAAGTAAAGGAATGGAAAAAGATATTTCATGCAAATGGAAAAAAAAGTTTGGTGTAGCAATACTTATATTAGACAAAATAGGCATTAAAATGAAGTCTATAATAAGTGATAAAGAAGGTTATTACATAATGATAAATGAGTCAATATTATAAGAGGATATAATTCTTATAAACATTGATGCACCTGGCATAGGAGCAACTAAATATATAAAGCAAATTTTGATGTACATAAAGGGAGATATTGACAGTAATATAGTCATAGTATGGAACTTTAAACACCATATTGACCTTAATGAATACATCTTCCCAACAGAAAATCAACAAGGATAGAGCAGCCTTAAATGATACATTAACCAGGTGGATTTAATAGGTATTTTTAGAGTATTTCACTCCAAAGCAGCAGAATATACATTTCAACTGCACATGGAACATTTTCCAGGGTAGACCACAAGTTATGCCATAAAACAAATTTCAATACATTTAAGAAGATTGAAATTATACCAAGCATCTTCCCCAACCACGATGTTATGGAACTAGAAATCAATCACAAGAAAAAAACTGAAAAGTAGATAAACACATGGAAGGTCAATAATGTTACTAAACAATGAATGGGTTAACAATGAGATCAAGGTAAAAAATCAGAAGGCACCTGCCACTAAAGAAAATTAAACACAACAATAATTTATGAGACACAGCAAAGCAGTCCTAAGAAGAAAATTTATAGCAAGACAGGCCTACCTCAAGAAACAAGAAAAATCTCAAATAAAAATATCTAACATTACCCCTAACAGGCTAGGAAAAGAACAACAAACAAAACCCGAAGTGATAAGAGGAATAGAAATAATAAAAATCAGAGCAGAAATATAGAAAATGGAGTTTACAAAAACAATAGAAAAGATCAATAAAACCAAGAGCTGGTTCTTTGGAAAAATAAACAAGATTGATAAACTTTTGACCAGGCTCATCAAAAAAAAAGAGAAAGAATCCAAATAAATAAAATCGGAAATGCAAGAGGAGACGTGACAGCTGACATGACATAAATACAAAGGATTTTAAGACAATACAACAAATAATTATATGTCAACAAATTGGACAATCTGGAAGAAATGAATGAATTCCTAGAAACATACAATCTTCCACTACTGAATCAAGAAGAAACAGAAAATCTGAACAGAACAATTACAACCAATGAAATTGACACAGTTGTCAAAAAACTCCAAACAAATAACTGTCCTGGATTGAATGGCTTACAGGTGAATTTTATCAAACATTCAAACAAGAAATAATCCCTACTTTTCTCAAATTATTTCCAAAAATTCAAGAGGAGGGAAGACCCCCCTCCACCTCATTTTATAAGGCCAGCATTTTACTGTTGCCAAAACCAGACAAACACATTAAAAAGAACAAAAATTATATCCCTGATGAACAGAGATGCAAAAGTCCTCAACAAAATATTTGCAAAGTGAATTAAGCAATACATTATAAAGTTCATACACCATGGTCAAGTGGGATTCATTCTGGGGATGCAAGGTTAGTTCACTATTCACAAATCAGTTAAGGTGATATACCACATAAATAAAATGAAGGATAAAAATTACATAAGCATATCAATAGATGCAGATAAAGCACTTGACAAAATCTAGCACCAATTTATAATAAAAACTCTCAGCCAAGTGGGAATAGAGGGGACATATTTGAAATTAATAAAGGCCACATAAGACAAAGCCACAGCTAACATCATACTTAGCAGGGACAAACTAAAATAGTTTTACTTACAAACATGAACTTTCACCATGCGTATTCAACACAGTATTGGAAATTTTCCACTAGTAGTGTATGTGGGTTTCAATTTCTTAATATCTCTTCCAGCATTTGTTATTACATGTCTTTTTTATTATAGCCATCTAGCATGTTTGTAGTGGTATCTCATCATAGATGTACTTTGCATTTCTCTGATAACTAAGGATGTTGGGCATCTTTTCACATGCTTCTTGGCCCTTTGACTACTCAGCCTGTCAGTTTTAGAAACAGAAGCATTTTATTAACAAGGGAAGAACTCAGTGGTTGAGTGTCGACCTTGAACCAGGAGGTCACAGTTTGATTCCCAGTCAGGGCACATGCCAGGTTGTGGGCTTGATCCCCTAGTGGGGGTTCTGAAGGAGGCAGCTGATCAATGATTCTCTCTCATAACTGATGTTTCTATCTCTCCCTTCCTCTCCCTTCTTCCCCGAAAAAAAAAAAAAAAGTGTCCTGGAGTGAAGTCACCTACATTTAAAAAAACAAAACAAGGGAAGAACTGCATACTGTGTGATGCCTGTAGCCCCTTCCATGTCAGCAGAGGAAAACAAAGTTTTCTGCTAACTGTGTTGCTGAAAATTACCTGGGGCTTACCTTGTGGAATCAGGACATAATGCTGCCACCCCATCTTCCTTGAGCCCTCACCTCCGCTACATCCTTTGCTCACAAATTCACTTTTTCTTCTCAGATCACATGTGGCCTTTTAGCAACCTCTTTTCTTCTTCAGTCCTTCCTTTAGTGTTTGCCTTGAATTCAACTGGTAAAAACATTTATTTTTCTCAAAGCAATTCAGTAAGATCTGCTTTGGTTGACCCCTCCCCACAGTCCTCATCTTTGAGATGGTTCCTGCTCTGATGACATAATCTTGGCCTCCTATGATAGCTGCTGAGAAGCACTGCACGATTTCTCTCTCGGATTGAGGCCTTCACCTCCCCAGCTGCCAGGCACCTTGCCTGATGAAAGCTGACAATTAAGTTCATGCCCTAGCGTTGTCCTCCCATGAAAGGAGCGGTCTTGAGGGTCTCTGCTGCAGTGCCGGAAATGGAAGGTTGGTACAGGGAATAAAAGGTTATGGCCCTTTTCCTCAATTCAGGAAATATTTGAAGGGTTATTTCTGCTTTAAGCTTCTTGTGGGATCAGCTGAGACTGGGATTGCAAATGCATTGGAATTCCCCTTTTCCCTCTGACCCATCCTGCTTCCACCTGTATGCAAAGCTCTGTATGAGTGTGTCTTCCTATGGCTGCAATAATAAATTGCCACACATTGGGTTGCTTAAAGCAACAGCAACTTATTCTCTCACAGTTCAGAGGGCCAAAAATCTGAAGTCAAGATGTCGGTAGGGTAGGCTCCTTCTGGAAGTTCTGAGGCCAAAATCCTTCCATGCCCCTCTCCCACCTTCTGGAATTGCCTGCGATCCTTGGCCACCCTAGGCTTATAGGTGCATCACTCCAATCTCTGCCTCTGTGCTCACATCACCTTTTCTTCTGGGTGACCTGAAACATGTATAATCTTGTTAACCAGTGTCAGCCCAATAAATTCAATAAAAAGGAAAAATACTTAAAGGATACTTGTCATTGGATTTAAAGGACACTTGTCATTGGATTTAGGGCCCACACAGGTAATCCAGGATGATCTTATGTCAAACCTCTTAACTTATATCTGCAAATATTGCCAAATACTGCCGCATTCACTGAAGATAAGTCCCAGGATTTCATTAAAAGGGTGGCAGAGCCCTGGCTGGGTGGCTCAGTTGTTTGGAGCATCCTCCTATACACCAAAAAGTTGTGGGTTCAATTTCTGGTTAGGGCACATACCTAGCTTGTGGGTTAGATCTCTAGCTGGGGGGGTGTCAGGGGGAGGCAACTGATGGATGTTTCTCTCTCTAAGAATCAATAAAAAACAAAACAAACAAACAGAAAAACATATCCTCAGGTTATGATTAAAAAAAAGAGAGAGAGTAGTGCCCTGGGGCAGAGTTCTGTTTGGAAGGAGTGTAACTCTGAAGTTTGGTCTGGCACATCCAAGTTAACGCATTCAAAATCTTGAATTACCCCAGATTCCCCGGGCACTTTGGGCTTACAGAAATGGCCACTTCTGCCTGTAAATGTCTATACCTTCTTCCCTTGTTTGAAGGTAACATAGAGTCCTCTGTCTAAAAGGTAGCATTCCCTTAATTTAGGATCCGTGGAATCTCCCTTCCTGGATGCCAGACCAATCACTGAGCTAACATCACAACATGAGGCTGAGGAAGTGCTGGGTACCCTAAAGGAAGAGAGAGACTGTACCTCTATGGAGCTGTAGGACTAGCCTACATGTACTGGCAAGATGCTGGAGGCTGTGTTTGGGATGGATGCTGAGGGTATTGATTCAAAGGGGGCAGAGTATAAATTTGAGTAAGGTGAGAGTTTCTCAATACAGAAGCACTCTCCTGTGATTGGGAGCTTTGTCCCAGAGAGGAATCTAAGAGACAGTGCTAACCTATTGCTACGGTGGCTCCAGAGGCTTAAAGAAAGCAATGGCCACACCAAGTAAAGTAGTCCTTTTTTTGTTTTTTAAAAATATATTTTTATTGATTTCAGAGAAGAAAGGAGAGGGAGAGAGAGAGATAGAAACATCAAGATGAGAGAGAATAATTGATCGGCTGCCTCCTGCACGCCCCTCACTGGGGATGGATTCCGCAACGCAGGTATGTGCCCTGACTTGGAATTGAACCATGACTTCTTAGTTCATAGGTCAACGCTCAACCACTGAATCACACTGGTCGGGCGAGTAGATTCTTTTTTCACACACATGGACAAAAGAATGAAAGAGCTCAGAGAAATGGACATTCTGAAATAAGGCCAGAAAACCCAGCCACCCACTCTGTTCCTTAGGACAATTTGATAAGAGATAAGGAACGTGCTGGTGAGAGCAGTACAACATCATTAACAAGCAACAGTGGATGCTGTTACACAACTAATAGCAACAGTGATGGCAGAATCTTGAAATGATAGAGGACAGGTAGTGAAACTTGATGGTTAGAAGCAAAGTGGTTACCTGGGTGTCATGACATGGCACCTGGCTTATCAGAGAGTCTGTGAGAGAGCATGCCAAGGGGAAGCTACCTTTGTAATGATCTAGCCACAGACATCACTTCTGCAACATTCCATTTGTTAGGAGGGAGTCACCAAGTCTGCTATACATTCAAGGGGAGGGGAATTTTGGATCACCTTTTGAAGGGATGAATATAAAAATATTTGCAAACATTTTTTAAAACAAGTGAAGGAAAATTCCTAAGAAAATTTGTGTTTGTGGTCACTGCAACTCAAGTATTTGTGGGTTTAGGAGTCATGGTCCTCAAATGGAAACATTTTCACCAAGAGACATTAACCTTCTGTCTGTCCTTGTGTTACCATAGACAAGGGAAAGCGCCAGCAAGTTGGCCAGGGGCAGAGAGCCCAGTTATGAGGTGGAGAAAGGACTGCTGTAACCAAATAGAAGTAGGATGAGCATAGGACCCACGGGGGGATGTCTTGATAGTCTTCTGCCCAGTTTTGCCATTCAATGAACAAGTGTAGCAACTGTGGCCTGGGAGCCTAGGTAATGCCACTTAGTTAAGTCACCTAGAGCGGGAGGGTGCTAGCCATGAGTCAAAGGAATCTAGAATGGGTATATAGGAGGGACATGATGAAAAATACCAGGATAGGCTGAGACCAGAGACCAGATACTGAAGTAGGGTTGTCTTCCATTGCACTGACCTTCTTGTGTCATTTTTCCTGGAAAAGCAGCCATCCAGGATTCTGAAAGAGCTTTGCCCAGTCAGAGAAAACTTATCACATGAAGGGAGTGCATCCAGGTCACATAGTGGTGGACTGTGGTGGATGCTGGGAACATGCAATCATGTAGCTTCTTGGGACTGAGCATGCCTTCCTCCAGCTGCTGGAGTGTTGCCTGCTGTGGCCCACAGCCAAGGTTCTCTCTAGGAACACCCTCTGGCTATTACCTTCCTCGCTGGGGACAACCTACATGTAATGACTGGTCTTATGTGTTGGTAGAAATCCTGGACCCCTGGCCTCCGTTTGAGGCCTCTTTGAAGGGCTGTCCCAGCTTCAGAGCTCACTCTGGTATCATCTGAGGCCCCGCTGAATCTCCACTGCAGTTCCTGTCTCCTCTGCATAGCCCTTTGTCCCCACTCCCTTAGAGCGATTGCTCTCAAGTGCATTCCCCAACATACCCCCTGCTTGCTACTACTGATCTCATTGCCTGCTTCCCAGAGAACTTCCTCAACCACTGTTTATGGCATGGTTACTGTGCTATGCTTTACATATATCATTCCCCTAAACCTACTCAAGAAGTCTATAATGTAGCTACTATTAGTATCCACATTGTACAAATCAGAAATTAGAAATCATCTGTCAAAGTTCACAAATACAGTAAAGAGCTGTCTTTAGAGCTTAAAGTCTTGGACTCTACTTTTGAACGTTTAAAATTTTTATTTTGTGGTCTTGAGACTATGGTATTTATTTAACATCCATATTTTATCATATTCTAGGTTGTAGCTCCTAAATGATAGTAAGATATAACAGGTATATGGTTTAGCTTTGCTGCAGTGACAAACAACCCTGAAATCTCAATCGTTAACAAAAACAAATATTGATTTCTTGTTCACATTACATGTCAGTAGCTCTGAATGGTCTGTTGTGGCTTTCTTCTGCATATCTTCTCATTCTAGGACCAATGCTAAAGGTTCAACCCTTATTTGGGTATGTCCTTTTTATGGCAGAAGGAAAAAGCAAGAGAGCTCATGAAAATTTGTGATGGGATATGTTATATGTGATCACATAAGCACATTACTCTGCAAGCCCAGATAAAGTGGTGGTGATGTGTGACTCTCTTACAGGGGGGAGGGGAGTGAACGACTATGAACAATAATCCAATCTTTTACAGCAGATATCCATGTCAGAGCTATAGCAATTAACAATTCATTCTCATCAGTTCAACAATTCAAATTCAGGAATAACTTATGTAATCATAATGAGGGGACATTCCAAGTGCAGAGAATAGGTTGAGTAAGACCAAGAGGAGGCCCTCTGGTGGAGAGGGAACATGGCAAAGGGAAATGCTTTGGAGCTCTTGCAGACCAGCCTTTGTGAGTTTGCAGGATTTATGTCCTGTAGGTGGGAACCCTTTTTATGGCCACCAAGAAAGACCTTTCTCCCCACAGCCAGGATTTGACAGGTGTAAGTGAAGGCAGGATGCCTGGGTTTGCCATCATAAAAGAATGCAAAGAAGCGTAGTCAAGCTTTTCATTTTGCAAGAGAGTTTTTTACTTATATTTTTGATGCAAAAAAATAAAGGTTATTTGAAAATATCCTTTCTCCCCTGTGCTTTGCTTTCTGTCAAATTTGGTACTACCAAGACCCAACGAACATTATTTGGCAAGCTGCCAAACTAAACACATCCCAGCCAAGTGCCCAAGAATAAAAAGGAACATGTGGTGGGAAAGCGTCTTACGGATGTTTTGTGGAAATAAGCTCCTGATGAGACTGCAAAAACAATCATTTCTTTCTTGCTCCTTAAATCTCAATAAATTAGATTAAATCCACCAGCTTTCTTTTGTTGTGGAGTTGGAAATTTTAATTCCAAATGGTTGGCTCTGACTACTAACATTTTAAGGAGTTAAAAAAAAAAGTTTTTCTTTTGCAGGGAAGCTCCTGTATTATAAGAAAGTCCCAAAAGACAGGATTTTCTAAAAAACAAACAAACAAAAAACCTAATAACTAGTTTCATATTTTTAATTGAGTTTATAAGATATCAGGTGCTATTGTATAGAAAGTATGAATAATTTAAATATTATTCACTTGTCTATTTAAAAAATAAATCCATCCATGTACAGAGACTTGGAGTAAGGCTAGTGACATTCCCAAATTCTCTATTCATTTGACTTAAATAGATACTGTTATCAGTCTGCAGAAATGAGTGTTTCCAATTCTATATGCACACCCAATATCCCTCTGTACAAAGCATATATGTATTTTGCCTCAGACAAATCTTCCTTAGAAATTAGTGATTATTTACATGGATGTCATTTGCATTTAGGTTCTGACAGAATCAGGAGTATGATGCATGCCAACCAATGCCTTGTTTTCACTGTAGATAAGTGTCTGTTTTATCACCCTGTACGAACTGACTAGAAATGCATATATTTTGAAATTAAAGTTAAGTAATTACTTTCAGAAACCTGACATAAAGGACAAAATATTTTAGCCTGAGTTAAAAATAAATACAAAAATTGACTTTAAAAAGTACATTTTCTGAAGACTATTTTTTAAAAGGTTATGGTCAGAAGACACCAAGTTTTGTAAGCTTGGTAACTGGCAAGTGGGAAGTTCTCTCTACTGTACAGACTTCTCCTTTCATCTGTCTGCTACCGATGAGACAATAGCTCCATTCAAGGGGTGGTGAGGCCGGCTCCTTGGAGCTGCGTGGAACTTTCACTCATGCACCATGTTGTGTTCAAGGAGGGAAGTCATGAGGCTGACTCATATTCATGATGACCTCATTGTTCAGACAGGCCTACCTGGGAAGTCATCAGACATTTCCTGGTGAAAATATTGCTTAGGTCAATAGTGATATTAGAGGGAGGAAGAGGCGTTAGCAGTTGCAGTAGTCACATGAAAAGTTCATAGACAAAGCAGTTCAAATCTGGGTAGATACAGTCAAATTGAGAACTAAGAAACTGGTAATTTGTGGGTTTCTAAAGAAATATTATAAACTAAAAACAGTCAAGTGACAAGGAAGTATCACCATGATTTTTTTTCTAGGATTTCATATGATACCTCGTTTTAAATATTCCAAACTTCATAATGCTTGAATGATACTTATACTCATTGGTTTTATTTCAGAGTCAGCTTTATCCTTGTTTTTCCCTATGGCCATACCAACCTAATGATATACTTTTTTTTTAGTCCCCATTTATCACTTACTTATTCAAGAAATATATATATTTTTTACTTTCCACTATGTATCAGGCAATGAGATACAGTAATAAACCTTTCAGATTTAAGAACTTAATAAGATAATTTTTGGTTGCAAGAAGTGCCATTGAGGAAGTAAATAGTGATATTGGAGGGAGGCAGAGGTGTTAGCAGTTGCAGTAGGGGAGGCTTGTGTTATAGGGTGACAGGGATGGCTATACCTGAAGCACAGGAAGAAACCAGCACACAGACAGTCCAGAGGAAAGCATGCAAGTAGAAAGAAGCAGGTGGGAAGGCTGTGAGATGGTTAAAGCTTGGTATGTTTTGGGAACATGAGCAATCCAGTTTGGCTTAAGTGTAGTGAGTAGGAGGAGATTGGTAAGATGGTTAGATTCTCCTCTAAGTGCCATGGACACCCCTGAAAGGATTTAGGTAGGGGAGTAAAGAAATCTGAGTTTTATTAAATAAGGATCTTAATAACATTAAAAGACAACTAACTAACTAAATAAATAAATATAGTTTTTCCAAAAAATTCACTAGAATAAATATATAAATATAAAAATTATCAAGTTCACAATGAGTAAAAATAGTATATAATTTGAAAAAAAGACAATAGTTGCTGGCTTTACCTATATCCCTGAAATCATTGTTTTTCCACTCCTTACATTGTCTCTTCTGTATCAGAGACTCCTAGAGATCCCTGTATGTGCTCCTACATTTCCTGGTTTTGTTATTCTACATTTTAACATTCACAGAAACCTCCCTGATCATACTGGCTTCATTTTTTCTGGCTCAAGATGCTCTTATTCCTGGGTTAATGGTATACTTCCTACTGCCTGAGAGAAGCTGTTACATTATCATTTTTTTCATGGCATCACCTCTTTAATTGGCTTGATCAATGTTCCTTTGCTACCTTTCATCAGTTCTCACAAGCAAGAATAGGACATACAGTCCTTTCACTTGTGCTCAAATGAGTTAGGATACAGGGGGCAGATAGGACTGGATTACCTGAGAACCAGTCATGGATGGAGAAATATGATAGAATACTATGGCACCAAGGGTTGAAGCAATCCATAAGCACACAGTTCTTAGACTGGAAGTGAGGTAGAATCCAAGAGCACCAGTTTGAGTTCTTGTAATTCTAAGACTGCACTTGAGGATACTCTCAATCTAACTCTTAATATTTCTGAATCAAAAAAATATATCTGAGAAACTGTTTATATTCCTAGAGTATGTTGGAGGAGGGATTTGCAGGTGGTGCTAATAAATGTGCTTAGAGATGTCACACAGAATATAGGCAGTCAATGATAGTGATGTCATGGGTTCTATCCAGGAAGGTGGAAGTCCCAGGAGAAAGCTTCAGTTGTATTTGATGAAAGTTCTGGGAGTTCATTGCATGTTGGAGGGTGGGGAGAAATCTCATGGCCCACCATCCCTCTCAGCAGAGGGAACCTGTCTATAGTTTCCATCCACATACCATGAATTTAGTCCTGGGCTTGATTAGACTAGGGCTGCCTTGCTTGGCAATCTTTTCCACCCTTCTAAAAAAGGATTTAATTGTAGCAGGAAGAAACTTTGTCACTGTAGACTTAAAAAAACCTAAACAGAATGAAAAGGGAATATTTTACTTAGAGTTGCTTTAAAAATTATTATAGGGGATTCATGGAAAAATTGCTTTCCAATTTTAGAACTCTTCAAGATATCAGGTAGCTATATATAGAACACTGTTCATAATGTTGCAGGTCCTAGGATCTGGCTAAAAGTGATTTCTGGGGGTAATGCCTTCTCTCTTTCTTTCTCTCTTTATAAATTTTCTTCCACAGTCAGCCTGGTAAACTTCACCAAGGATGATTATTAAACAAGAATCTTAATTGTTGTCCTAGCACAAGTTGTTACTTAACTGGGAAAACAACCTTGGTGTTAATGAAATTTTCCTCTGAAAAACAATAGCTGAGATGAAGAAGGTAATGCTTTGCAAACTAAAAGAGCTCACAAAAACATCTTTTAGAAAATGTTTTATAAAGTTTGTGAAAATGAAAGGAACACCACAATCACCCAATGTTCTTGACATGAATTATAAAGTAAATATTTCAAGGACCGAAAGATCTTTGTACCCCTAGAAGGGAATTGAGGTTACAGTAAAGTAAAACTTCTCAACTATAAGAGGTATGAGGTTTGAAATTCACTTCTTTTTAAAAAATCTTTATTGTTGAAAGTATTATATTTTTCCCCTCACTGACCTCTTCTAGCTTGCCCCCCCCCCCCCCCGCCTCCTCCCCTTCCCGCCCTAGGCCTAAATACAATCATTAAAAAGTATTACTTGGTAATGGAACTTAAAATTTTTTAACCTTTTCACCTTAAGACAATTAAAAACAATACAAATTTGAAGGAAAAAAGGTGGGGAGGAAGAGTTGTAATTGTTCCATCATGCTCTCTCTTCTTCCTCTATTACTTTGTATGTATGGATAGTTGAGTCTCCTTATTTCTGCAAATTATGTTTTACAAAGACACTGAAAACACTGAATGGCCAAATATTGAGCCATTGTTTATAGGAGAAATGAAAGGTTAGATTCTGCAGTCCTCTGCTCACAACATTTTCATCAAAATTAATATATAACTTGGTATTAAATGTGATTCTGTTTATAAACTTTTAAAAATATGTTTTATTGATTTCAGAGAGAAAAGGAGAGGGAGAGAGAGATAGAAACATCAATGATGAGAGAGAATCATTGATCGGCTGCCTCCTGAACACCCCTTTCCCCCAACCCCTCCCCGGGGATGGAGCCCACACCCTGGGCATGTGCCCTGACTGGGAATCAAACTGTGACCTCTCGGTTCATAGGTCGATGCTCAACCACTGAGCCACACTAGCTAGGCAAGTATGTTTCTGTTTAAAGATACTTTATTTAATATTATTTATTCACTAACATTGAACTTATGGCCAACACCACCATAACTCATGAGTTAATGTAGCTTATTTAACACACATATTACTGCAATTTGGAAAAAAATTCAGAATCTGGTCACATAAATTTTATGAAATATACTGGCACTTGGCATAAGTGCATTCTCATAATTACCTTCTGTGTAAACCCTGTATTCACAACAAATGTATTCCCATCCTTTTTCTGTTTGCCTTTGTTGAACTTTCCAAAGTAGATGGAGGAAAAGGCATGAGGCAGAAATCTTAATTTTTTAAAAATGGGATATTGGCTGAGATTCTGGAGAAGGGAAGATGAGAAGGAGGAGGTGGGATGCAGAGTCAGTATCAGGAGGTAGTAAGCTGGGTTCCCTTTGATTTAAGTTCCTTCCTGCATGGGTTCATTTGCTGATTGTTTTAGAATGGTTGTGCCTCTCCTGTGGCCCCTAAGCCCAGACATATCCAGACTAGTCGTGACTCTGATGCACATACTAGGCCACTTACAAGGCTGACAGCAAATAATTTTAACCCAAGGAATTCTCTTCATGACCAGGACTGCCTCTTCTTTTTTCCCCACTTTGAAGAAATGGAAGTCAGCGGGACTTCTGTCCCCTCTCTCTTCTGTTCAGTTCAAGTTCTTGTCTGACATGTGTGCACATATCATTTGGAGGCAAACAGAAAGGCTGGGTTAGGTGAGCTACCACTCCAGAGCAACTCTTCATGTCCTAGTTGGGCAGTGGTTCAAAGTTGAGTCAGGTACTGGTTAGCATTTTCAAAGCCTTTTCAATTGTACTTAAGCATCGTTCTCTCTAGCTTCATCTACAGTGCGTCCTTATCCCACCCCTTGTTAGCCCTACCCTGCCATTGTTGTGTGGCTCCTAGCTTCAGCCTGGGCTCTAACTGTTGAACTGACTGTTACTGTAAAGACAAGCAATATAGGAAAGCCCAGGATTGTGCTCATGTGATGCTGTGATGGTTCACTCATTTTCTTACTTTCTCATTACACACCCATACACTTCCAGCTTTTGCTTCTGTTCTAAACACACACACACACGACACACATATCAGATTTTCCTATTTCTTCTGCAATCATATTGCACAAGTGTGAAAGCTGAAAAATATCCCACTTCCTTACCAGCTGGTTGAAACTTTTCTGATGGCTGTCCAAAGTGACCACAATAGGCAATGAGTTAAAATTTCAGTTGGGAGGATTTCCCCATCCTCCTCTGTTGTCAATGAAGCATAAACTTCCCAGCTCATTTCTCGATCTGGTCCTATGATTCCTGGAAACCTGCTTCCAAAGAAGTTGATGAGAAGATGTGAAAGAGAAGTGTGCCTGGGCATGGAGGTGGGGATAGGAGCCCGCTGTGGTCTATTGGCTCTCAGGGGACCAATAGTGGGAGTCTGCTGTCTATATTTGAACTCTGCCACATAGTATATTATAGGGATGCAAACCCCCAAGTTCTCAAAATAAAAATAAAATTACAGAGGAGTTACAGTTCCTCATTCGAAACATTTTGAGCATGAAAATTCCAAGGATTAGCCAAATATGTAAAAAAATCTCAGCCAATGATAGATTAAGATATAAGCCACTATTTCAATAGAAATGGCTTTTGTAAACTCATTATAATATACTAGAGGCCCGGTGCACAAATTTGTGCATGGGTGGGGTCCCTCGGTGTGGCCTGCAGGGATTGGGCCAAAACTGGCAGTCCAACGCCCCCTGCCACTCCTGCCTGCTGCTCCCACTCATCCCCGCCCTGCTGTGCCTCCTGTGAGCTCACACCCAGTCCGTCCTGATCAGGAGAGGCTTGTGCCTCCGCAGTGGCGCTTGCCAGACCTGAGCCCTGCATCTGGCACCCGTCTCGACGGGGTTTGGAAGGGCTGAGACATATTTGACCCTCTGGGCGGGCAGTGGGTTGCCCTTGCCAGCCAGGGATCCAGATCTATCCCACTGATGTTCTCGCCAGTTGTCGGGAGCCACCTGGTGGCCGCTTTTGTATTGTTTCTTCCTTGTCCGAGCGTCTAGGGAGGGGAAGCAGCCATGTTGCCCGAGGCCAACGACCAGGAGGCCAGCAGCGCTGTCAGGATTGTGCCAGTGGCAGCAGTCTGTTGGTGCCTGGCCCATTCTCCAGAGATTGGACCTGCAGGACTCCTGGGGGAGTGATTGGCTGCTGCAGGGCTGGTGGGCTGCTGGGATGGGTCAGTCAGCTGAGCGGCACTCCTGCTGTGGGAGTGCACTAACCACCTGCATTGAGCGTTTGCCCCTTGGTGGTCAGTGTGTGTCATAGTGACTGGTTGACCGGTCTTTCGGTCATTCGGCCATTCGGTCGTTTGGTTGTTCAATCACTTAGGCTTTCATATATATAGATACAATGTAGAGAGAAAAATTCCTATGTAGGTACTTCCCTAGAAGAAATAAGCAGAACAAAAATTAACAAACTGCAATTTAAAAAAATAAAGTAGTGTCTTCTTTAAGTCCAAAGTATTATTTTATGTCATGAGAAATAAGGTAGCATTGTTTCAAAGTTCACAAATCTGATATAAGATAATTTTCCTAAAATAACACAGAATCTTTTCTTTCCCTTATTTATTTACAGAATATATCTATATATCTATGTTTCTATATATCTATATATATTCTGATATGTTCTTTGCTGATGATGTTTTATAAATATGGTTTTCAAGTTTATGGTGTTATTTGATAAAGAGAAGCTCTCAATTTTAAATGTAGTTAAATTAAACAATATTTTATTTTGTAGTTATGTTTTTGTGATTGTTTAAGAAAGAATTTCTCTTAAAGTCTAAAATATATTTACTTAAATATTTTTTAAAGAATTACAAAATTTTACTTTTGATATTTAGGCATTCAATTTATCTGGAGTTGATTTTTGCTTATAGTTGAGGTAGGAACTTAATTTACTTTTATTTTTCATCCACGTGCAGACAATTTTTCCATATTCATTTATGAAGATCCCTTCATTCCCTAATGATTTTCCATGGCACAGCCTATTATATGTCAAAAGTCCATAAGCACCAGTGCATCATTGTATGTATTCTATATTCTATTTTACTGGTTAGTTCTAGACACACTCTACATTACCTAGTTACAATAGTTTCACAGCCAGTCTTAGTATGCTGAGTCCTTTGTTCTTTTATTTACATTTTAAAATTAACCTATCTAAGTTCCATGATATTTTAATCATGGTTATAAGAAATGTACAGATCAGTTAGGACCAAATAAACTTCTTTAGGACATTTGCTCTTCCTGACCATGAACATAGTGTTTTCCCCAGCTTAGATGCTCTTGACTAAGGCTTATTTTGTGTACAGGTCTTATATATATTTGACCACATTTATTCCTAGAGACTTTATAAATTTTCTACTGAAATTTTCTGTTGTAAATGTTATCTTTTTTAAAGTATTAATGTTATATTTTTCCAAGTATTAATGCAGAACTGTTGGTAGGGAATCATTCTCTTTAATACTAGGTAGAAGACAAGGCTGCAAACTTTTTGAGATCTTAACTAGCACAATAATATAAGAAAAGATTAAAGGAATTAGGTCTGGAGAAGAGGATCATAATCATTGTACACATAGAAAACACAAATGTATTTCTGTATAAATTACTTAGGAATTTACAAAGAAATTATCAACTTGACCAGATATGAGATCAATCTATAATAATAAAAACATGATATGCTAATTAGAGTAAACAGTCGAACAACCTTCCAGATATCCTTCCAGATGTCCTTCTGGATGACCTTCCAGACAAAGCCGAGGTTGCAAGGGCTGAGCCCTTGCATGAACTTCGTGCACTGGGTCTCTAGCATATACATAAAAGTCAATTTTACCTCTTATTAGTCCTTAGATTCATATGATGAAAGCACAATATTTAGCAGTTATAGGGAGAAATATGTCCTAGTACAACATCATTCCATAAAAGGACATTCTTTCTGATGGGTATGGTTTACCATTTAATCAATCACTATGAAAGCCAGAATTCTTAAATTAATTAGCAGTTGAAATTCAAACAAGTTAGTATCTGTACATGCCAATATACACAGAGGATTCTTTAATGCAGAACTTTATGAAGACAACAAAAAATTGATTGAAGATGACTTAAATTTATACTATGGAATGAGGCTATATGAAAATTACCCGATAACGGGATACTACTCAGCCATAAAAAAGGATGAAACAACATGGATGACCCTTGAGAACAGTATGCTAAGTGAAATAAGTCAGTCAGAAAAAGCTAAGAACTATATGTTTTCACTCATATGTGGGATATAAAGCTGAAACTCATGAACACAATCAGCAGTGTGTTAGTTGCCAGAGGGAAGGGAGTGGGAGTGAAGGGGATCCTAATATATGGTGACAGGAGATGATTTGACTGGGTGGTGGGCACATAGTGCAATATACAGATCTTGAAATATAGAAACCCACACCTGAAACCTATATGATCATATTAACCAATGTCACCCCAATAAATTTAACAAAAAAGGGGAAAAATAAATGTGATTAAGTTAGAAGATTAACCAATTATAATAAGAATAGTCTTATTAATACAATACACTACAAATCACATAAAGTATTATTCTGACTACTTCTAATTCCTTCTGGTAGAACTGGTGAAACATGTAGGGATAGTAGAGTTAAAGGTCTCTGTCTAAATTCCATTCATTTTGTTGTCATTGCCCAAATGCTAGATTCTCTTTGATCCCTTCCTGGGTGTCTAGTGCACTGCAATGGTTACCTCTTTACATCATGCTAGATAAAAATATTAGATTTTTTGTTTGTTTGTAATTGCTTAGCATACATTATTTCAGTAAAGAGTCTGTGTCATGCTCTCTCCTAGGTCCACGCACTTACAGATTTAAAACACTGCTCTCCTTCATTTCTTCCTGAAAAATGTCAGCAGCTGCTATTTATTGTAAGGACAACAGTCTGTCTCTTTGTGCAGGACTTCATTCATTTGTCTTGACTTGTTTTTCCTCTTCCCATGTTAGTGGGATAAAAGCAGCTTTTAGATTCCGACTAGTTTTGATTCTCCATAGACACTTCTCCCCTTCCACCACCCCCAATTCGTAGTGACCTTGGGCAGCCATGGCCTTTCTTTATCCTAGTCACAATGACTTTATCTCACCATTTTCACCATTTTACATTTTAACATTTCTATGCCCATTGTAGGTGAGATGTTTCTAAACTAACATAATTGCATATATTTGAGTGTTCTTCTTCACATTACTGGTTGATATCTTTTTGGTTGTTAATAGATATCCAACTAACTTTACAAAGATAATTCAAATGTATTTCCTAGATTCTGATACCTTTTCTCAGCAGCGTCTTCTCCTTGTAGCTTTACAGAGTCCTAATAAGTGGTTCAAAGTTGAGTCAGGTACCGGGTAGCATTTTCAAAGCAGAATGATAGCCTGGTTATGTGTTCTGATAACCCATACAAATAAATCAACCATAGATCGTAAAACTCAACTTGTAATAACAATCACTAATATTTAATAAATTGCCAACTAGTTTGAAAACTTGTTCAAATATTTTGTACCACTCACAAAAGCAGTTTTATAAACTGCTTGGTTATAAAAATCACATAACATAATTATTAGCATTATCATGTTCATCTGTTCTCTTTCTCTCATTTTGGAAACAAAATTCTTGGTTTAAAAAACAACTTTCCAGTGGCATTTCCTATTTTGAATTGTGATGTTAATTTTAAGTAAAAAATAAACTTTGGGTAGTGATAAAAATTGGACCTTTTTAAAAATAAGAGATCATAAACTATAATTTTAAATGAGTCACTGTTGATTAATATAATAATTTTCATAGGGCATTTTACTGCAATGTGTATAGAAAAGCCACTATGGAAAGCCATAAAAGTGCTGTGGTTTGTCAAAGTTTTAGATTAACATTTTATAGGAGAAATGCCTTGAAAATATGTGGGGAGAATTTGGATTTTAAAAGAAGCCAATGCTCTGACTTATTTATACTGACCAAAACTAGCTTCTGATGGCCTAGAAATATTGAGTTCATGTGCTTCAAATGTTGTTAGAAAAGGATATTCTATCTCCGCCAAGACTCTTGTCACTGTCCCTCTCTATGTAGTGGGGGTTTTATTTCAAAAGTTACCCAAAGGTAGTAGGTTAAATATTCAATGGGAATTCTGTTGCATAAAAGAGGCTTTGCCCTGCTGATAACCATTGATCTCAGGAAGTCAACTGCCAGTGACTGGTAACTGTCCAGATTGTAATCATACCCTGGTCTCACTATGTCACCATGTGGGAATAATAAGTAAGTTATATTGTTGACTCTTTCCTATATAAACTAGATTAAAATCTCAGGTCACTTATGGATAGGATGAAGGTAAGGATTAGGCCAGTGGCAACAGAGTGCTCATGATGAAGTGGGACGGTGGATTGCCTTGCAACATCTATGTAAAACTCATCAAACAAGGGCCACATGGAGATTTCAGCAAGGGGACCCAATGCCTGCCAGGTGCAGTGAAAGGTGTGAAAAACACCTCGCACCTTTTAAAGACCTTAAAATTACTTTCAGCTCTTAAACCCTCTGAGCTCACATTATGTAATTTTTTTCTTGCTGTGGGGCTGCAACCATTATATATCTTAATTATGGAGAAGAAAGTTAAACCACAAAGGATGGATAACTTCCCAAAGACTTGTGAGAAAATCTAATTAGAACTTCAATCAGGCTTTTCCCATAAATTCATTTTTTACTTTTCCGGGGTCACAGGAACTGCTTTGGAATATCTGTTCCAGTTCTGAACAAGAGCAGGTACCAGCATTTCACAGTGTAAATTACCCTATTTTCAGAAGGAGCCTCAGGTGTCAGATGATGTGGGTGGCAAACACCTGCAGACAAGGTGATAGAGACAGAGGAAACACACATGAAGGAAGACAACCATAATTGTTACAATACTTTACATAGTGGACTTTGTGGTTCACACTCCCCTATCAATTCCATCCTTCAGATGACTAGCCTAGCCCTAACCAATGAAGGTAGTTTTCACCTTAGCCAGTGATTGGTTCAGGGATTGTTAGGACTAAACCAGCCAGAGCCAATAAAATGTAAAGGAAGTTCAGGGAAGCTTAAAGAATCTAGCTGAGAGAGTAAAATGAGAAAGAGGGAAAGAATAGATATAATTGTTCCCTCCTATCTGTGGTTTTGCTTTCAATGGTTTCAGTTACCTGTGGTCAACCATGATCAAAAAATATCAAGTGGAAAATTTCAGAAATAAACAATTCATAAGTTTTAAATTGTGCACTGTTCTGAGTGGGGTAATGGAATCTCCTGCCATCCTGCTCTGTCTCACCAGGATGTGACTCATCACTTTGTCCAGTATCTCCACACTGTATACACTCCTCACCCATTAGTCAGTTAGTAGCTGTATCAGTTATTAGATGGACTGTCATGGTAACCCTTATTTTACTTAATTAACGGCCCAACAGTGCTCCAGTAGTGATGCTGGCAATTCGGGTATATCACAGAAAAGTTGTAAAGTGCTTTCTTTAAATGAAAAGGTGAATCTTCTCGATTTAATAAGAAAGAGAAAAAAATCATATGCCAGGTTGCTAAGATCTACCATAAAAATAAAACTTCTATCTGTAAGATTGTGAAGAAGGAAAAAGAAATTTGTGCTAGTTTTGCTCTTGCACCTCAAACTGCAAACATTAAAGCCTTAGTAGGTGATACGTGTTTAGTTAAGATGGAAAAAGCCTTGAGTCTGTGGGTGTAATACATGAACAGAAACATGTTGAATTTGATGGCAACATATTGTGCTATAGGATGACGTCAGCAAGGGACTACCTGAAATGAGTGACACCAAGTCATTTATTGCAGGCAAGGAAGGGTTACACAGATTCAGGAACAGGTTTGAAATGGAAAATACAAAAATGATTGGAGAGGCTGCATCTGCTGATAAAGAAGCTGCTGCCACATTTCCAGCAGAAGTTGATTAGGATTTGGTACTATGAACGGTTTCAGGCAACCACTGGGCATCTTAAAATGCAGGTAAAGGGGCCTACTGTGTATCTATACAACTATAAACACAAGCACAGCATCTAAGCTGTTGGGAATGGAGAGGAAACACCTAGAACCTGTTCATTTGCCTCCTTGTCTCCTCATTCCAGGTGAACTTCAGACAAGCAAGAAGACATTTTCTTAATTGCTGCTGGTAAGCCAGCCTCAGAATACTAGTAAAGTTGACCTTGTTGAGATGAGTACAGCAGGGAGATGCAAATACTTAGATCTCCTTGATGACAATCTAAAACTACTAAATCAATCTACCCCAAAGCCCTTTAACCTTGGGGCTTCCTGTAATTTGGGTTAATAAGCTTTCTCATCATATAAACTCATTTGACTTGTATTTCTGTACTTGTATTAGAAATCCTAATTAATGTAACCCAACATTTATTAATTTGTTTGACATCATTTTCTAAGGGGGGGTCTTTGTGCTGGTGAGTCTCCCTTCCCCTACACACCTCAATCCCTTATCTGTCATTCTCTGCACCCCACTTTGGACTGTATCATCTAGGATCTAGTGCTATCTTGCTTCCATTTAGGTTCAGCCAATGGGAGGCAGCAGTAGGATATGGGAGGACAGAGAGATATATTAGGGTGTTTTGTCAATATTTCCACCAGCTTAGAAGCTGCTTTTTTGTTGGCAGCTATGCCACTCCAAGACTATACCTCCAAGAGGGGGGCCCTTCTCCTTGGGCCCAGTAACTCTTTCCTGCCTTGTTTCTTCAGCCCTGGAGTGCTCACAGCTTTCCTTAGCTGCCTGCCTCTGGCTGCCCCAACATTTCTTGTTTATTCCTTTAAGTTTGTCTGTAGGAAATTCTGTTTTACTTTGACTGATGTAGTTTGTCTGAATTACAAATGAAGCTATTCATGGCAGAAATTGGGGTGCAGGGAGGAATTTGAAGGCTTTCTCCTGCTTATTGAGTGACTTTGGATGAGGGCTTGGCTATTTTTTAATGCAAATAGGTTTCATAGACTGTGCAGTCTCTGCTGCAACTATCAACTGAACCATTTTTATTTTTATTTTTTGAAAATATATTTTTATTGATTTCAGAGAGGAAGGGAGAGGGAGAGAGAGATAGAAACATCAGTGATGAGAGAATCATTGATCGGCTGCCTCCTGCATGCCCCACCCTGGGGATTGAGCCCGCAACCTAGGCATGTGCCCTGACCAGGAATCAAACCATGACCTCCTGGTTAATATGTCGATGCTCAACCACTGAGCAATGCTGACTGGGCATCAGCTCAGCCATTTTTAAGCAAATGGATGTATATGTGTTCAGATATAGCTTTATTTACATAAACAGGTGGTGGGCCAGATTTGGTCCCCAGGCTAAGGTTTGCCCACCTCTGGGTTAGTTCATGTGCTTTATGACCTTGACGTAAAAGAATAAGATACTATTCTCCCATAAAGTTACAGAAAAAATGCTCTGTGAGGTGTCTTTTGCATATGATAAAGCCATTCTGGAGACATAAGTTTTATGCCAAAGACAGTGTATGGAAGAAAACCTTGCTCACCAGCAGAGAGGCACAGCACAGATGCAGCGACCACTAGGATGGGAGCTCCCACTCTTGGCCAGCCCTCCTAAGGCTCCTTGGGTGTCTAAGCTAGATTACAGATCCAGGGAAAGGCTGCCAGGTTTTAGAAGCTGCTTTTTACCACTATATTATGTCAAGCAAGGGCAGGAATTGGGCGTTCTCCCAGAGTGGCTCCCCAGGCTAAAGGATTAGATTGGTAAGCAATTGCAATCTCAGGTCTTCCAAGAAGCCTTCTTGGATTTTTCAAGGACAAGACTGTCCCTCTGTCAGTGGTGCTTGGTGTGTGGTAAGCCTGCAATGTGCATCTCTGTCCTCAGCTCTCGGT
Source organism: Corynorhinus townsendii (assembly GCA_026230045.1). Classification (NCBI taxonomy): domain Eukaryota; kingdom Metazoa; phylum Chordata; class Mammalia; order Chiroptera; family Vespertilionidae; genus Corynorhinus; species Corynorhinus townsendii. The sequence continues at coordinate 139,635,001 of JAPDVU010000004.1, forward strand.
AGTACGGGCCTGAGGACAGAGATAGACTCCTTCATCTTTCTGTGTGCCAGTGAAACCAAGCACCGGGCCTTACACATGTTGACTGCTTAATTGAGCTGAATTTAATTCCTAAAAAATTGTAATAAAATTTAAAGGCACACCTTGAACATTGCTGGAGGTAAGAGCATAAATGGAGGCCTATATATCACATGCCTTAGTATGTTACGCATCAAACTAGGACTATGGCCTGACTTGTCTTCCCCACCTCCCCACCCCCCTGCCTCTGGCCCTATAGTCTGCTCATTGGCAATCGTACTTGTGATATGGGGCAATGCTCTCCCCTGCTCCAGCCCTACTGTCCTTAGCCTGAGAGGTTGCATGGACCTCCAGGGGCAAAGCAGAGTGGAAGGTAGGCCCAAGCTCAGGATTTCTGGGCTGTTCTGGGGAAACTGGGCTGAGCACTGACCTTATTTCCTAGAGAGACAGGATGAGTGGGGTTCTTCCCTTGTGCTGCACTCGTCTGACTCAGAACTTCCAGGTCGCTTTAAGGGACTTCTAGAATCACACCATAAGTATAGGGGAACAAGATAATTAATATCTGGGTAATTGGTCTGCTAGACAGCCACTTTGGGCGATGGAGGACAGCCAACATAAACAAAAGCAGACATTCTCTCTGCTCTCCTGGGTTAGTGGCTGTGACCATAACCAATCCTCCCCAGTTCTACACTATTCCTCAACACACACATACATACATACACACCACACACACACACACACACACACACACACACACACACACACAGGTGTATTCTCAACCCTGCATCGTTTGACCTGAGGGTTCAGTTCAGCTCACTGAACCCAATAGTTTTTGTTTGTTCAAGTAATTACTGATCTTTCTAAATGATTTTAGCACAGACAAGAAACAATTAAGCATCTTGTGTTGTAGATTTTGTTATCTCTGGGCCTCACTGGGCATCAACCCTCTTAACCAGGGACAAGGACCTAGAAGGTACACCTGAAGGATAGTGTATGCCATTCCCAGTGAATCTTCCCACTAAACAAGCCATTTCTGTGAAGCTTTTTGCTAAGGTTGGTGCATATCAGTGGTCAGATTCACCTGCAGGGCTCAATAAAATACAGCCTGTTGGATCCCATTTTCAGAGCTTCTCAATCATTAGGTAGGTCTGGGATGAAACCCACCAATTCACACATCTAACAAGTTCCCAGGAAATTCTGCTTATCTGAGCCCACACTTTGAGAACCACTGGTGTATATGATAGCATAGTCAGCAAAGACCCCCAAAATAGCTATGGTTCTCATAATTCCACAGATATGCCATGGATTACCCTAGTTGGCACTGGCCCTGAGATATTGTTAGAAATTTATCTTTAGTAGCTGGGAAAAGAAGGAAAACATTTAAAGCTGCAAGCAATTTCCAGTCTCTAAGGGTAGGGACATGAATTTACTTCACAGGCAAATTGTCACTTTTGGTCTGGGAAAACAACTGAGTCTTCCATTTATTTATAAAAATGTAAGTCAAATATTCACCCACTGCTCTAGAGGGAAATGTGAGGTTAGCATTAATCTGAACACAGATGTTTGAGATGAGAAGTGTTCTATTTGATAACATAAATTTGGGGGAAGATTGTGCCAAACTTCTGTCTGGGAGACATAGTTGTGTGGATGTGGGTGTGGGGTGTATGTTCTAACATTTCTGGGCCTTTCTCATTCTAAAGACACTGTGTGTGCTGTAGTTGTTTCCAGAGCTCCAGAGCTGAGACCCAAGGAAAGAGCAGTATCTATAGAAAAGCAACTCTACCAAGCAGCTGATGTGTCTCATATATGGTTACTTCTGTCACCCCCATGTAATAAGGCTTAATTATGATTTTCTGATATCATTTTTCTACTGGGGAGTTTCCTCAGGTAGAAGGGAATCTAAAACTGTCAGTTTACCTGGGAATAGGATTTTCAGTCTAGCAAAATGAGGAAAGAGTAGACAGTTCTGTGAGTAATGGTAGGGATTCTCCTCTCAAGGCCAAAGAACAGCTGGGGCTGGATTCTGAGGACCAAAGGTGATAGTGGGAGGAGCAGGTGGGAGCAAACTGGGAGCTTGACTGGAGAAAGCCAGAGAACTGCTTGTAAAGGTCCTTGAAGACATGACAGGGTGTGTGGATTCTGAAACACAATACTTCTAGCCCGGGTTGGACTTTCCTTTTCTAATACCCAAGGTTTTGGTGAAATATTGTTCAAAGTTGGAGTTTGATCTCTGTTGGTCCATTAGGGTTTGAAAAAGATATGCTACCAGTTTGGAGCTAATTGGCCAAGGAGAGGGCAAGGCTCCTGTCCAAGGCCACTTTTCAAGGAGTGTGTAGGTGTACAACAGAGAAACAAGAGGGTCCCAACCATGTGTAACATGGTGGGCAGGGGAAAATTTCTTTTTCTTTTTAATTCAATTTTTTACATTTATTGTTGAAAGTATTATAGACTTCCCCTTTGTTGTTTTGTTTCCCATTGACCCCCTCCACTCCACACCTACCTCTCATAGGCCTTCACCACTTTATTGTCTGTGTCCATGGGATATACATATCTGTATATATGCATATCCAATATGCAAATTGTCCCCTCAGGAATTTTACCTGGAGACCAGGAGTTCAATTACTTGCTATGACTTGCACTGACCACCAGGGGGCGGTGCAGAATGAAGGAAGGCCTTGGCTGGCAGCCAGAAGGCCCCAATTGGCCCTGATCACCAGCCAGGCCTAGGGACCCTACCTGTGCATGAATTTCATGCACCGGGCCTCTAGTATGCATATAAGTTCTCAGTTAATCACTCAATCCCCACCCCAACTCCAACCCTCACCTTCCCTCTGAAATTTGTCAGTCTGTTCCATGCTTCTATGTCTCAGGATCTATTTTGTTCATCAGTTTATTTTGTTCATGAGATTCCACATATGAGTAAGATCATGTGATACTTATCTTTCTCTGACTAGTTTATTTCACTTAGCACAATACTCCCTAGTTCCATCCATGCTGTTGAAAATGGTAAGAGCTCTTTCTTTTTCACAGTCATATAATATTCCATTGTGTAAATGTACCACAGCTTTTTTATCCACTCATCCACTAATGGGCACTTGGACTGTTTCCAAATCTTAGCGATTGTAAATCCCGGGTGCTGCTATGAACATAGGGGTGCATATATTCTTTCTGATTAGTGTTTCTGGTTTCTTAGGATATAATTCCTAGAAGTGGGATCACTGGGTCAAATGGGAGTTCCATTTTTATTTTTTTGAAGAAACTCCATACTATTTTTTACAGTGGCTGTACCAGTCTGCATTTCCAGCAGCAATGCACGAGAGTTCCCTTTTCTGCACATTCTTGCCAGCATTTGTTGTTTGTTGATTTGTTGATGATAGCCATTCTGACAGGTGTGAGGTGATGCAAATTAAAATGACAATGCTCAGTGATTTGAGCATTTATTTTCATATGTCTCTTGGCCTTCTATATGTCCACTGTTGGAGAAGTGTCTATTTATTTTTTTAAATTGGATTGTTTGTCTTCCTATATATTTTGGAAATTAACCCCTTATCAGATGTTATCATTAGCAAATATGTTCTCCCATGCAGTGGACTCTCTTTTCATTTTGTTGATGATTTCTTTTGCTGTGCAGAGCTTTTTATTTTGATATAATCCCATTTGCTTATTTTCTCCTTAGTTTCATTTACCCTAGGAGATGTATCAATAAACGTAATTTCTTTATATGCAAGTTGGAGCTCAGATCAACCATAATTTTGAAGCTGTGATATTATAAACTTTGAGTTACAAGTGAAGCATAGTTTCTTGGTTTGGTTATTAACTAGAGGTAATTTAGGAACAGACATTATATATGAACACCCATACTAAAGATCAGATCTAAGAAGAAAGCATTCCCTTTCTTTAATAGAAAAAGGTAATTCAAGTCTTCATGACAAGTGAATAGATCCAAATAACTATATCAGCAAGAAAGGGAACTCTTTATCTGTAAATCTGAGCTAGGAAGTAAAGTTACATTGTATGAGCTTCACAAACTCCCTCTAGTTAGACAAGATGATTTCAATAAATTCTATTAATCTCCCTCAACACACATATAAAAACCCTAATCATAGAAAACCATGTTATAACAACGTAAGGAATTAGTATGTACAGAAATTCACTAAAGCAAATCAATTTTCTTGCAATTTACTTGAGAGCTCCAAAAATAACAAACAAATATCAGTTTAGAACCAGATTCACCCACACTTCATTATGGCTCCCAGGGACCATAATGGACAAAGTCATCCAGAAGGTTGAACATCTTGACTTTAGCCAAAATAAGTATACTTGTACAGAAAACCAAAACAATGTGGGAAGAAGAAGCCAACATGTAACACATGCTGACTCAGTAAAAAGGTGAATTTATATCTAGTGCATCAAAGAGCTGGCTCAAGGACATCACAGTGTGGGTGCAGAAGCCTTAGAGCTGATCACCAATAACTCTCTGGAAGCAAGAGGCTTACACAGAAGGTGGTTGTCTAAGGCTTCACAAAAGGGAGTAATTATTTTCAGTGGAAGGAGTTTTTGTGTGTAGATTGGCTTCTTGACTTTAATAATCTCAAAACAAATGAGAGTGTATTACACTCTGTTTTGATGAAAATGGAAGCAATTATTTTCTTCAATATGGCTAAGTCCAGACCTTTGCTCAGAACAATCTTAATATATACCTCAGTGTCTCCTTTCAAAAAGATTCACATTTCATTGATACTGTGAAACATATTTAAAAAAATTGCACAATAAACATGAAAAATAGAAAAAAATTCTGTTTTGCACTATTCTGTTATTGAATAATTGACATTAGACAGGATTTCTTGAAAATAGTCTTTTCCCTGCTTACTTACTTTCCCTGGGAAAATCTGCTGGTATATAATTATCGTTTAACCACACTTCTCTACTAGAAATTTCTGGGAATCTTACCAGTATTTTCCTCTTCATCTCTTGGCCTGAAGCAGTGATTGTTCCCCTCCTTTGAACAGCGATTGTTTCCCCGGCCTTTGAACAGTGGAGACAGTGAAGAGCACACCAGGGAAGTTTGTTCAAGGTCACATGGTAAATCAGCTGTGTAGTCAGGCACTGACTTTTTGGGCTCCACAATCCCAACCTAGGTTTATGGCCTTGGTCAACAAGACTGTCCACCTCTGATGGTCCTGGCCTGTAGTGTTGTTGAGTGCTGCTACTGTTTCAAACACAAACTGTGGCATGTAGTAGAAGAATTACATGAAAAATTGAGCACAGTGGAGACTGGAAGACATTCTACTTTGCTAGAACTTCTTGAACTAAGTTTTTGTCACACCCTATGGGCTGCAAATGTTTCCTCCTCAGATTGTTAAGATCCTGGTTTTCCAAAGGCTATCTGATTAGCTGATCTTTCACTAATCACAATAGCTGTTTTGCAGGTTCATTTTGATGCCAAAGTATTTGGGATGATTTTTTAAAGCATGTTTTGAAGGAGTTTTCCTTTGAAGTTATAAAATTGTCTTTTTGGCAAATGTGAATGGACTTTAAGTTTATGTAGACTGTTATCTTGGATAACATCATATATTTGGAAACTTTTTGTTATTCTTGTTAATCCTCATCTGGGGATATTTTTCCATTGATTTTTAGAGAGAGTGGACAGGAGGGGGAGAGATGAAGAGAAACATCGATGAGTGAGACACTTTTTAGGTAGGAATTTATAAAGACTCTTCGTTAAGGATAATCTGGGTCTAAGAATATATTGTGTCTTATTAGCTAATAACAGTAGTGAGTAAATATGATTTGTAAATAAATATACACATATTGAGACATATGCTTGAAATGTTAGAGAACCTGGGAAAGAGTATCTGTTTGTCTGTATTAGGGACCTGATAAGATTAAAATCATCCCCATGAATTCTACTCACCAGATGACATCTGTTCTTTCTGCTCATAACAAAACATGACCTCATGAGCCCCTTCTCTGGGTCCTTTGGAATCCCTTTTCTAGACTTTACATTGAGCATTTCCATTCAGCTGAACATTTTGTAGCTATCATAGTTACACCCTGATTGTCCTGTACTGGGCTGAGGGGAAATTGGACTGTAAATGTTGTTTCTGTGGACTTACTTTTATTTCATTGTATTTTGACTTTGTTGCACTCTAAGTGAGGGATCACCTTATATGCCATCTGCAAAGGGCACCTTCATTTATGTGGAACAAAATACACTTGCAGTCAAAATATTAGCCAAACTAAAATAGAGACATTGGTTCCTTCCCAAATTTGACCTTCCTGTGCACTATGGAAATCCACTCATATTATAAGAACCAGTGGCATGAGCATGAAACAAACAAACAACAACAAGAAAAAACACCCTGTGTACCTTACCGTGAGATGAAGTAGTGTGACATATCTATAAAGTAAATAAAGGCCTAGATGTACTTTCTCATTTCCTAAAGGGAAGTGTTGGAGCAGGTGGTTATAATTAGTGACTTATCTGAAATTGAGCCAGCACAAACTCCTAAATTATACTTGTAAAACCCATTTTTTTCCTCCAGAATCCTTGGGAGGGGTAAATATGCTTAGCTTTACAGACACAAATATATATTTTACATGCTATTGTGGACTAAATGGGGCCACATGCTAGCCTGACTAGCTCAGGAAAGGCCTGTGTGGTGGTCTTGCAAACTCAAAAGACCTAAAGTAACCACAAAGGATGGTCTGAAATTAAAACTTAAACTAAAAGCAGCTAAGGTAGGTAGTCATGTCCTTTGTCCCTGACAAAGATCAACTTTGATCTTAACTAAGCCTATTGTATTGTCTTTTTGTATCAAATATAACATACCTTTGGAATGTCAGGGTAACTCGTAACTTCCCTTTTTCCGGACCCCTCAGGGCACAACCAATGCACCAGAGCAGAAACCACAAATTCCCTCATTGTTACTGTTATCCTGTTAATTGTCAACTGTTAACTATACTGTACCCACCTAAGTAAAAAAAACATGTGTCTATCATTTCACTTTTTATCCAATCCCAAAGGTTTCCCCAGTTTTCTTTCTCTCACTTCCCTAATCTATCATCAATGGATTTCATGTAACCCACTTTCCTCTCCTCCTTTGATGAAAATTTATGAAACTAGTTGAAAAACCACCATTCTCCAGAGCATTATCCCAATGCATTGAGATTCTGCTTCCTGGAAATTGTCAACAGTTTGGCTCAAATAAATTCACAAAAATTCTTTTCAAATTTGAATGTTTCTTACATAAACACCATCTACACTAATAAAAGAGTAAGATGCAAATTGACCATACCTCCGTGATGCCTGTTAGAGATAGAAATTTTTGAGCATGCTTCCTCCTAGTCTACTTAGCCTTGAATCCCAGCTGCACCTCACAAAATAGCCTTGCAAGATAGAACACTATCAGCTTTCTGAAGAACAGGATGACCCTGTAAATAACATGGTCATCAATAATATGACCCTGACATTACTTAAGAAAAACTGTTTTGTCTTAATTGCTTGCTCTGTAAAAACAAGATGTGGTAAATGTGCTTAAAAGCAGTCCTGCACAAAGGGTTGGGGCTGCTCTCTGGACTCCCTGTGTGGAGAAAGGCAGAGTAGTCGCCGGCCGGCTAATAAAGGCTCCCTAAATTTTAATTTGGTTTGGACTCCAGTGGTCATTCACTCGCGTTCTCTCCACAACAATGCCCACCAGCCAATTAGGAGCGAGTATGCAAATTAACCAAAAAAGATGGCGGGTTAATTTGCATATGCAGGCACTGAGTGGCTGAGGCTGGCAACAACGCAGGCATTCCTCGCTGCCCCAGCCACTTTGGGGCTCTGGGCAGCATGGGAAGGTGGAAAGGCGGCCCTGGGCCAGAGTGAAAAGGTGGCTCTGGCCAGAGCGAAGGAGGTGCTGGCAGCCAGGGGAAGGAAGACCCATTCTTGCATGACTCTTCGTTAGTAGATAGTTATAATTTTCCTAGTTACTTTTAATCTATTTTCCCTTTTAGCTAAGAGCCCTGGGTAACTGATACAATGTTCTGCCAACTCCTGGCTTTTAACAAAGTCTTCTGGTAGCTCTAATATTACTTGAAATCCATTAGTTTTGTTATGTGTTGCCTCTCCCATCCAGTGGCAGGGATCATAAAATAATAAAATAGGCTGTAGGGATTAGTTCATAGTTTCTAGGTTAGGAGTGAAAGTCATATTCTAAAATAAAGTTATCAAATGAGATGGGGGCACTGGCTAGGCAGGCTAGATCTGTCCTGATCTGGGGCTTCTCACTTTCACTTTGGAGTGATGATTAAGCCAGACTAAAGAAAATAAATATGGGAGGGGCATGGAATATACCATTTCATAATGGTGAACCTGAGCACAATCCCTAGTGAAAAAATGCAGTCATTCATTAGGTTCTCTTAGTGGATTACCCGTGAATCAATGCAAACTTAGTTTTATTGATTCCTGCCAGGTGGTGTCAAGGGCCTGATCTGAATGAGCTAGTTTAGCTGACCAAACTCTCTATTTTCAGGGAGTCATGCATGCCCTCAGAAGAGTGTGGCTCACTGTCCCTCTGCCATTTAAGTCACCTTCCACAAGCTGTTAACTTCCTTTCATGTCTGTGTTATGGGAAGCTACTTTTCCCTCTGCATTTGCCATTCAAGGTCCCTGAACTCTGCTCAGGGAGGTTGGCTCGTGGGCTCTCTCCCCACATCCTACTAAGGATTTCAATTAATCTTTGGCTCCTTGCAGGATATAGAAAGTCCTAGTTGAAGCCCAGCAACTCCGAAACAAACTTAGAAACCAGAGCAATGCCTCTGGCAAGTCTGGGAGGCTGAGCATCTTTGCAAATTGAATATATTTCCTTTTTATTACTGTAAGTATCACAGCAGCAAGGCTAAATCGGCCCCAACCAGCTTACCTATTGGCTCTCCATTATAGGGCAAGGGGACCAGGAAAATACCCCATCATACGTGGTTGAACCCAAGAAACTAGACATTTTGGCATGATTGAGGAATTGGCTTTCTACCCCTCACTTAATGGAATTAGAATTGGTTGCCACATAATTACTGTATACAGGATTAGTTATGAAAGACTGAGTACAACAGCATCGAACTAAAAAAAAAAAAATCAAGCATATGCCATTTCTAAGAGAGGTGCTGGCAATGGCAATTAAAGTCAGTGCCAAGGGGCATTTCTTAAAGTTATGTGGTTAGTGGCCTCCACCTGCTTTAAATTGTCTTAAAATATTATAAAAATTTCATGTGTTTTTTTTTCCCCTCATAAGAGAATAAAGGCTAGGAGGTTAGGGGGATGCATATGTGTATGTGCATGTAGATGCATGTGTGCTCACAAGTACACCCTTACCTTTGCTCATGCATATTTGTCATAAAACTTGAAACAAATGCAAGTATTAGCTAGAAAAAAAAGCTTTTTATTTTTTTAATTTTTTTATTGATTAAGGAGTTACATATGTGTCTTTATTCCCCCATTACGCTCCCATCTCCCCCACTCATGCCCTCACCCCCCTGGTGTCTGTGTCCATTGGTTAGGCTTACATGCATGCATACAAGTCCTTTGGTTGATCTCTCCCCCTAACTCCCACCCTCCCCTACTTCTCTCTGAGGTTTGATGGCCTGATCGATGTTTCTCTATCTCTGGATCTATTTTTGTCCATCAGTTTATGTTGTTCATTATATTCCATAAATGAGTGAGATCATGTGATATTTATCTTTCTCTGACTGGCTTATTTCACTTAGCATAATGCTCTCCAGTTCCATCCATGCTGTTGCAAATGGTAAGAACTCCGTCTTTTTTACCGCAGCATAGTACTCCATTGTGTAGATGTACCACAGTTTTTTATTTTTAAAATATATTTTATTAATTTTTTACAGAGAGGAAGGGAGAGAGATAGAAAGTAAGTTAGAAACATAGATGAGAGAGGAACGTTGATCAGCTGCCTCCTGCACACCTCCTACTGGGGATGTGCCCGCAACCCAGGTACATGCCCTTGACCGGAATCGAACCTGGGACCTTTCAGTCCGCAGGCTGATGCTCTAGCTACTGAGCCAAACCGGTTTTGGCTGTACCACAGTTTTTAATCCACTCATCTGCTGATGGGCACTTAGGCTGTTTCCAAATCTTAGGTATAGTAAATTGTGCTGCTATGAACATAGGGGTGCATATATCCTTTCAAATTAGTGTTTCTAGTTTCTTGGAATATATTCCTAGAAGTGGGATCACTGGGTCAAATGGGAGTTCCATTTTTAGTTTTTTGAGGAAACTCCATACTGTTCACAGTGGCTGCACCAGTCTGCATTCCCACCAGCAGAGCACGAGGGTTCCTTTTTCTCCGCATCCTCGCTAGCACTTGTCATTTGTTGATTTGTTGGCCTAAGAGCAGCATCCAAGGAAAGCTTTTTAATGGCAGAGTTTTAAATCACTTCAAGGAGAGCCCTAGATGATTTTGCTCAATGGATAGAGCATTAGCCTGTGGACTGAAGGGTCCCAGGTTCTATTCCAGTCAAGAGCACGTCAGGGTTGGGAGCTCGATCCTCAGTAGGGGGTGTGCAGGAAATAGCCAATCAATGATTCCCTCTCATCATTGATGTTTTCCTCTCTCTCCCTCTCTCTTCCTCTATGAAATAAATAAAAATATATATGTATTTTTAAAAATCACTTCAAGTAGTAATGTATCAGCTAAGAGTGGACAGCTCCCTCGTGAAGTGACCACACCAGGCCTGCCATTCAAAGAAGTTTGGAGACGAGTCTTGTTTGCCCTCTACAATGGTAGTAATATGTTCTTGAGGATGCCATATGAAAAGGCAAGATGGAGTGTTCCTCTAATCAGGATTATCTTTGGATGAAACTAGAAAGCAGTGTTAGGATGCTATAATATATAATATTGAGTATGAAGTGATTAAGCAGTTGCATGCTGAGCTACTGTTTGGAGCAGAGCAAAAACAGAAATGCTGTTTATTGTTATATGGATGTCTGGCCACCATATTTCTGTTCAATAAAGGATCCCATTGCAGTTATGACTCCTGGCAGTAAGTTATTGCACCTGTGTCGTGTGCTTTATAAACTTTCCGTTTCCTATAATGAGAACCCTAAGCCCAGGGAAAGAAATCAGACACAAATCTCTCAAGCTAGACTTGGAAAGTATAGCACAGCAGAGTTAAAGCTAAAGTTGATTAAATATAATAGAGATCAACAAAGAAATCCATTGAGAAAGACTCCTCTTTAAGCAATAGATTATATCATCTAGTCTCTGAAGCAAGAAGTAGACTTCCCAGTACTCCAGGCCCATAATGTCCATCATTATGAATAATGATGGACACACAATGTCTAGACTAGATAAGCACTCATGTCTAGTCCCCACTTTTACCACCATTTCTTTATTGTAAAGCAGCAATTTCCAACAATTTTGCTGCAATAATTTTTAAACATGCAATGCCTTACTATTTAGTCAGGGGCATTGACCTCGTTTCCCTTAGATTGTCAAACAAACAAACAAACAAATAAAAAACACACCCCAAAATGACAACAGTAAGCACAATAATAGCTGTCTGATGTGAATGAATCAAAATTATACCTATTATTTTTGTCAGATCAGGAAGAAATATAATAAATTTTTGGGGTGCTGCTAAATATTAGTAATTAATTTATGTGTGCCATGAGTTGAACATTGCTGGTGTAAAGGAACTGGAGACTGATACCAGAAACCGCTGTGTCTCTGTTTACCGGACAGAACTATGAGACATTAATGGTGCAAAAGTTAGAATAAAAACAGAAAAGTTGTGGGATTATAAAAACACTTAAATAATTTTTAAAATAAAAAATGTATATTGATTGCTAAAAATGCTTTTTCTTGCCATATCAACTATTTTATGGAAAATTGTATATTATAAAGCGCTGATTTCTAGAATAAACATGAAAATGTCAGTTAGAGGCAGAGAAAATTCCAGTAAAAAGGATTTGGATGTTGTTTTCCATCATTAGAAATTCTTGCTGAAGAAACCTCTGTTACCTTCAGGGACAGCCAAGGCCCTTTGATGTGACGTCACCACCATACACTGCTGTTCCAGAGCTTAGGGCCAAGGTCGGCCCTGTTCTTTGTTTTTAGTGCAGCTGAGAACCTTCATTCAAACCTGGAAATGGGATACTCTTCTGTTTCTTTTCACCCGTGCTTCCCCCCAACAATGCTATCTAGTATTTTCCTTCCTTGATTTCCCAGAAGATTAAAAAAATAAAAAACACTGAAAAAATATATACATTCAAGAGAGCAAAATCTCAGAAACTGTTGCATTCATATTTTTGAAAAGCGTTACTTTCTTCCTTACTTGATTCCTTTATACAGATGAATTTTAATATGTAATTTATATACATAAAACTTACATATAGCTTTTATGTATTTCTATAAATCTTAAGTTGATAGATAAATGGCTATAATTCTCAAAGTTTTGGATCTATTTTCTAAGTTTTGTCATGTACAAACACCTGAATTAGTAGACTGATTTTCCCAGCCAAGATCCTACTACACAGAACAGGTAAAACCAAAATGAGCAGCATCCTTTGCAACCCTCGGTTTATGAGGCTGATTTCTGTGTGGTATGCAGTGTGCTCAGTGGCTCCACTAGATGGGACACCTGACTCAGTCAACACCCCTCCCACCCCAGCCTGCCACCGTGTAGGAGAGAAAGCCACGCAGCAGATGAGGACAAAATGAGGAAGTGTCCTCCTTAAACTAAAATTGTAGCATCGTGACAATAAGAAGGTGTTTTAGTTCAATAATTTTGAGATGGGGTGAATTTAGGTGCCTTGTTAATCACTGGAAGCAGAACCAAAGGCCTATTTCTTTTCCTGGCCTAGAACAAAATGGCTTATAGTCTCACCCCATGGCCCCCTTGGCCCTGCCTCAAGGGAATTATTAATTTCACTAAATGACACTTTTCCAAAATTAAAAATAAAACCAAGGCTCTTGTTATTAAAGTCTCACTGCTCTAGCCTGTCATGAAAATGCCTGTGACAGTCCCCACAATCCAGAGTTCTTCCCTCTCTTTTCCATGTTCTCCTCTATCTGACAAGGAATCTTGAATCTGTAAATTGACGAAAGAAGGCATTCATTCAGCCTGGGCCTCGCCTCCTGTTAGCATTTAGCAACATGGAACTTAAAATGCTTGTTGGTAGCAAGGACTGCGAAAAGGCCTGCCTTGTTCCTATTATGCATGCATTCCCACCATCTAATGTTTCTGCCTCAATAAGTGGTTTCCTTTTTCTTTTTGTTATCAGGAACTGGTCAAAATGCGGGCTGGAGCTATATAGGGGCACCAGTCATATGTTCAACACATGTAGAGGCTGCAAAATACATTTCCTCAATGCACTTCCTTTATGTTAACACACTTAAAATTTCAATAATGTTTCATTTAGGGAAAAAGTAAGTTGTTCTCTCTCAATGAGGCAGATCATGACTTTTCCATTTGCTAACGTGGGCATGCGTGAGTCTTTCATAGCTCAGATGCTGCAAACACCCCAATCAGCAAGATGTGATGTGAGTTATTCTTCTAATAAACAGCACACAATATAGTGCTGATCCAGGCATGGTACGTCATCCAGACTCCTAGTGACCAAGAGTGCATATTTGTAAAGTTCCTGACTTGTTTAGAAATATGGTTTATCTCATTTCTTTCCTTTCATTAAGCTAAATTATTTATTTTAGTCAGACTCCTGGGCATTTCATGTTGACGCCCTCTATGAAGGAGCAGCAAACATTGTGGTTAAGAGTTTGGGCTTTGGAGTTAGAAAGATCTAGATAAGAGGACAGTCTCTCAAGGACTTTCTGCAATGTGTATGCTCTCGAAGCCTCAGCTTCCTGCCATGAAAGTGGGATCAATAGTCAAAACTGCCTGAAGAGGTGCTTGTCTTTTAGAATACTGGATTCTGTGATGCAGGTTCCTGGCACCTAAATAGGATTCCTTAAAAGGTAAGCTGTTACTATATTCAGCTGATCTTATCTTAAGGAATGGTGTTGAGACACCACCCACAGAGTATTCAGGAAGTTTTCAGCATTTATATCATTATAACCTCCCAGGAGAATATTCCATTTCTGTCCTTGGACTTGCATGGCACTGTGCCTTGTGGCTGTTCCCCTATATCTTTGGCCTCTCAGTGCCACGATTTTTCTCTCCCAGACATTAAATGTCATCCCTGACACTGTCTTCTCTCTCTTCCTCTGATCCAAGCTATCCTCAAGCCCTATGGGCTTGTCCTGTCAAATTCGCTCACTTCTCTCCATATGCACACCAGCTGCCATAGCCCAGGGCCACTTCTTGCCCAGGTAACTGCAGGAGCCTCCCTACTGGTCATCCTGTACTCAGCCTCCCTCCTCAGCTTCTTCTCCACATAACAGTGATCACTTAAAAATGCAATTGGAGCTTCAGGTCTGTGTCCAGGTTACCTTTGGTCGTGGTTCCCAGGCTGTGGTGTCCATTAAGCAAGGATGCTCTGGTCCAGAGCCGGCTCCTTGGGGAGAAGGACTTGCGAGGTGCAGAAGTGGGGACCTCGGGAGTGAAGCACCGAGGAGCAGCCCAGTTCCGGAGCCTCAGGAATCTTGGGGCAGATCAGCAACTCCTGATGGGGTTCACCCACTGTTAATAATCTCTACACTTTTCCAAGAGCAGCAGAAAATGCATGAATCCCAGACACTGTGTGGAGAAGATTCGCCCTTGGCCTGAATTTGTGCATCTCCTGAGCTCATCCAGGGGCCTGTCAGGTATTAGAGCTCAATCTCTGGGGAGAAGAGGGCACTGGAGACTTTATTCAACCTCCTGGCCAGTGATTGACAAGATTGTGCCTACATATTGAAACCCCAAGAAAAACTGAGTTCATGAAAGTGTAGAATCCTGGAAGTGCTCCTAGGAACAGGCAGACATAACTAATGAACTTGTTCAAGAATGTTCTGGGCTCTTTTAGACGATCTTTCCCTTCCTCACTTTCTGTCATGAGCATCTGGATTGAGTTCCTGCTGAAAAGTGGAGTCTCCCATGGGCTCAGCGATCTAGAGAAAAGACGCCAGAGAGATGCCTCACCCCTTCCACTGTGTAAGGACATTGCCACAAGTTGGCTGTCTGCAGCACAGAAGACGGGCCTCACAAGAACCCGACCGTGCCAGCACCTGATCTCAGCCTTCCAGCCTCCAGAATTCTGAGAAATAAATGTCTGTTGTTGATAAGCAAAAAAAAGAAGCAATTTGAGTAAATTATCCTCAGCCAAACCTCTGCCTAAATCCCTTCCTTAGCCTTGTTCTAAGAGCTAGGTTGTTAACCTGATCCTCCAGGACCTGTGAGGTCCAGCTCTGCCTACTATCTGGCTTCATCCTGTGTCACCCTCTTTTTCATTCTGCCACACTGATCTCCTGCTCCCAGCAACCAGAGAGCCTTGACCACGTTTCTTTTCTCTTCTTACATCTACGTTTATATTTATAATCAGGAGAGAAGAATTCAAAGCTTCCTTTTTCTTCCTAAGGGCATGGAGATGTTCAATAACTTCAGATTTTCCATAGACTTTTGGAGAGTCTCAGGTAAAATGTCAAAAACAAGCCCAATGTATTATTATGATTTGAACTAGGCCCAAACAACATTTTTATTTCTAGTAGCACTGAAATTATTAAACCAACAGCCATTCCCTGAGCATGTGTGAACTTCAATTTCAAGGCCAAAGGCTAGCTAGAAAAGTGCTGACATTTTGAAATTTTATATAGCAGAAAAAAGTAATGGAATATTCTGTAACTTCAAAAAAATATTTAGTTTGGGACCTAGTCCCAGATGTCACGGCAAGTTTGTCAGGTATCCAATGTTGGATCAGGAACTAACCAGGAAGCCAGGAGGTTCAAGCCCCACTTAGAAGTGAGGATTTCAGGGTCTGGAGCAGAAAGCTGTTCTTTAGTCATTTCTGGGTGACATCCCACCTAAGCCCACCTCTTCTCTCCCTGCTGCTGTTCTGTTACCTCCACTTCATTTTCCTTCATGCTGGCAAGTGCCCAGAGATAACCCCACAGTGGCCTGGGAGTCTATAATGAAAGTTTTGAATAGAATTAGATGTAGAGGGTCCTGAAAACAGATGCTGGAGAGCACCCATCTCCTCACAAAAGTCTCTATACTTGATAGCCACCCAGAATGGGAATTCCTGGTTTTACTGATGCTTGTAGGCATCTCCTAGAATATATGTGCAATACTCCAGTTGTCACATCCCTGCCACCTCATGAATGGAAAGTTGGGGAAACACGGCCAGGGGTGGTTGACGTGTCATGGTGGAGCCTGGGCTCTCATTTATTTCTTCTCTATCCCCATCTAAATTTTTAAAAATATATTTTTATTGATTTCAGAGAGGAAGGGAGAGGGAAAGAGAGATAGAAACATCAATTATGAGAGAAAATTATTGATTGGCTGCTTCCTGCAGACCTCACACTGGGGATCAAGCCTGTAACAGGGCATATGCCCTGACTGGGAATTGAACCGTGACCTCTGGTTCATAGGTTGATGCTCAAAACTGGCCAGGCTAACTTCATCTAAATTTTACTGACAAGAGTGAACAAGTTGTAGGAATTTGCCGGGGCTGACCAGCAGACTTTGAACAGCAGATGAATGATTACTTTGACAAACATTTCTATGAAAAAGAGGCTATGGGGCTGGTTGGCATAAGGAGCCAAAAAAGCCCTGATTGCCTGCCTTCTTAGGCTTTTATTGTAACAACAGTTTGAATTAAAATTAACCTTTATATACAATTAGCAGGATAAACATCCTTGAGAAAACACTTGCATTTATAGTATCTTTCAAAAAAGGACGTTTTGAAGTCTAAAATAAAGATTTTAGTAAAATACTCAGGGGCTCAGACTTGTTTGGAAAAGTCAGGGCAGGGTCTGCCACCTCCAGCAAGGTCCTCCAGAGGCCTTTGACCTTTCAGAGAATTCTTCTTATTCTTCTTGCAGAGTTTCCAACCAAGTCCCATGCTTCCCCATAGGAATTGTTACTATTTTCAATTTTGGTCAATTTATTTCAAACTGAAGAATTCAAGTTTCAAAAGTGAGCTTTTCAACTAAAATCCATTGATAATTTATTGTTATGGAAATTCTATGATGATTTTTGAAGGATAAGGGTTAAAGCCAGACCCTCTCTGTTATGCTCTTCATAACAGTTGGTGTTTCTCTGAAGTCATTGCACCTGTAATAATTGGTTTAATATCCTTATTCCTTGCCAGACTGAACATGCCTTGTGTGCATAGAGACCTATTCATCCTATATGTTATTCACTGTGTTTTCCCCACATGTTGGTAGTTGATTATCTATAATAATAAAACGGTAATATGCTAATTAGACTGGACGTCTTCTGGACGTCATTCCAGATGTCCTTCCTGAGGAAGCAAGGGTGAAGGGAAGCCAGCCTGAGTATCGGGTGCCAGAGGGAAGCCGGTGCCAGCAGCCAGGGTAAGGAAGGCCTATCCTTGCACAAATTTGCATGCATCGGACCTCTAGTGTATGTATGTGTGTATATACACTGAGTGGTCAGATTATTATGGCCACCCATCAGTACTTCGTTGGGCCACCTTTTGCCTTCAATACTGTGGCGATTCTTCTTGGCATTGACTCCACGAGATGTTGAAAGGTGATGCGAGGAATCTGACACCATGCCTGATGAATAGCCCTGTCCAGTTCTGTGAGATTTGATGGTTATGGAACCAGCTGCCTGATGGCTCTTTTAACTTCGTCCCACAAATGCTCAATTGGATTGAGATCTGGTGATTGTGGGGGCCACCTAAGCAAGGTAAGTTCTCCCTCATGTTCTTGAAACCACTCCTGCACAATACGAGCACCATGGCATGGTGCATTGTCTTATTAGAAGAAGCCATATCTATGGGGATACACCATCAACATGATAGGATGAACTTGATCAGCAATGATACTAGGTATGTTGTGCTATTCAGACGTTGTTCCACATGAATTAAAGGACCCAAATCATGCCAGGAAAACATGCCCCAAAACATAACACTGCCCCCACCAGCTTGAAGGGTTGTACTCATGCAAGTGAGGTGCATGCTTTCATGCTATTTCTGCGAAATTCTCACTCTGCCATCTGCATGATGCAACTGGAATCATGATTCATCAGACCTCATGACTTTTTTCCAATGCTCGACTGTCCAATCCTTGTGTTCCTATGAGAATTTGAGATGTTTTATTTTGGTAACTGCAGACAGCAAAGGTGTTCGAACAGGCCTTTGGCTTCCATATCCCATACGATGCAGTGTATGACTAATTTGCCTACAAACATCAGGCAATATATATACTGAGTGGCCAGATTATTATGATCTCTGAATGCATAATAATCTGGCCACTCAGTGTATATCCTATATAATAAAAGGCTAATATACAAATTGTCCCCTTGACCAGGAGTTTGACCAACAAGCAGGCCGGCCAACTACCCATGTCCCCTCCCCCTGGCCAGGCTGGCCGGACCCCACCCAGGCATGAATTCATGCACCAGGCCTCTAATACACACACACACACACACACACACACACACACACACACACACACACTGAGTGGCCAGATTATTATGCATTCACAGATCAGAGATCATAACTATCTGGCCACTCAGTGTGTGTGTGTGTGTGTGTGTGTGTGTGTGTGTGTATTTCCTAATATATAAAAACCCAGGGTCCGTAACGACCGACCGAAGGCTCAACCAAACACCAGAAGTCAGTCCTGCAGTCAGTGCTGGGTTGCCGTGGCTTCTGAGGTGGCTGCCGATCAGGCCCAGAAAGAGGCCTGAAGAGAGAGGCAGGGTCTGATCCACAGCCTCCATGGCAGCTGTTGATCAGTTGTTGCCTCTCTCTTTGTTTCCAGGCTTCGTCAGCAGTCACACCTCTGTTTCTCTCCTGGCTTCCATGGGGGCTGCTGATCAGCCCTGCCTCCCTGATCAGGCCCAGAGACACTGACTGGCATAGAAACTGACCAATCAGAACCAAATCTGGGTCAACTGTGAGGAGCCAATCTGTCTAGGAGGCAGAGCTTTTGACGCTGACTGGCATAGAAACCGATCAATCAGAATCAAATTGGACTCAGCAAGGGAGGGCTGCTGGGGGCGAGATCAGGCCAGCAGGGGAGGACCAGTTGGGGGCAACCGGGCCAGCAGGGAAGGGCAGTTGGTGGTGAGATCAGGTCAGCAAGGGAGGGCCATTGGGGGTGAGATCAAGCTGGCAGGGGAGAGCAGTTAGGGACAATCAGGACAGCAGGGGAGGGCAATTGGGGGCGAGATCAGGCCGGCAGGGGAGGGCCTTTGGGGGTGAGATCAGACAGGCAGGGGAGGGCAGTTGGGGGCGAGATCAGGCCAGCAGGGAAGGGCTGTTGGGGGCGAGATCAGGTCAGCAGGGACAGGCAGTTAGGGGTGAAATCAGGCTGGCAGGGGAGGGCAGTTTGGGGCGATCAGGCAGGCAGGCAGGTGATCAGTTAGGAGCCAGTGGTCCCAGATTGTGAGAGGGATGTCCAACTGCCGGTTTAGGCCCGATCCCTGTGGGGGATCGGACATCCCTCAAGGGGTCCCTGATTGGAGAGGGTGCAGGCTGGGTTAAGGGAACTTTCCCTTTGTGCACGAATTTTGTGCACCGGGCCACTAGTGTATATATATGTCTGAATAAAAGTAAGCTAAAACCAGTCATCAAATGAGATATCCCACAATGTTCTTACAGGATCTAAAATGATGAAATTTACTACTGCATTTCAATAAGGGCACCTTTGAACCTCCTTATACTGACGTAATAATAATTTATATAAAAAAGAAAAGCAGCTAATATAGATAATGCTCACACTGTGCAAGGGTAATGTTCTAGCACTTTACCTACATTCAATCATATCATCCTCATAAACAGCCAGAGGAGGTAGGTACTACTTTCCTCAACTTACAGTTGAGGAAACTGAGGCTCAGAGAAGTTGGAGACTTCTCAACTGAGAAGGGGCAGAGCTGGGGTTCATACCCATCTCTGTTCCCTTTGCTCTTGTTTTAGAGAACTGAAAGTCAATGAAAAAATGAAGAATTAAATAAAAGAAGTCTGTTCCGAGGCCTGCTCTGCTCAAGGCCTGAAGGAGTTACCAGGATTTAAGTAACATTTCGAAAGCCAAATAAAAACACAAGGCAATAAGGTCTCTGTGGAGACAGGGCATGACTAATTAGCATGTGAACTGTACTCATCCTAAATGCCATGGTGTAGAGGAAGGAGGGAGGGATGGCTAAGGCCTGAAGCAGACCAGGAAGGTTCCATGGAAAGCAACTGACCCTGAACTTTGCCAAGAAGAATAGGCACAACATGGATGGGTGAAGGGGATCTGAAAGTCACATGGGATAATGAGGGCAAATATCCCACATCAAAAGTTATTTTTAAAAAAATATATGGATTAAAAATAATGAACAAAGTACTGTCCTGAAGCCCAGGTTGTTCAGGTCTGAGAAGAATTTGGGATTTTGGGTCAAGTCAGTAGCTCTTCCCTTCCCCCCCCCCCCCAACTTGTTTCTCCAGGTGTAAAATGAAAATATTCCCTGCCCTATCCCTCCCCGCTAGAGATATTGAAAGAGTTAAAGGATTCCGTAAAGCTTTGGGAGTCTTTTTTTTTTTTTAATATAGTTTATTGATTTTCTTACAGAGAGGAAGGAAGAGGGATAGAGAGTTTGAAACATAGATGAGAGAGAAACATCGATCAGCTGCCTCCTGCACATACCCTCCTGAGGATGTGCCCGCAACCAAGGTACATGCCCTTGCCCGGAATTGAACCTGGGACCCTTGAGTCCGCAGGCTGACGCTCTATCCACTGAGCCAAACCAGTTAGGGCTTGGGAGTCTCTTTAAAGTAGTTATGCAAAGTCACATTATAATTATCACTACTGTTTTTGCTGTTGGTTTTTATTATCATTATTGTGAAACTGCTGCTGGGGAAGCATACCTTTTAGTGCAGTCATAGCCTGCTCACACAATTCACTCTGTTGTGAACTACCTCACTGGAAAAGGTCGGGCAGGACCTGGCCTGGCAGATACCTCCTCCAGTGGTTCCTGCTGCTCCAGAATGTTTTCTGTGGCTGGAACCTGCTTCCCAACTGCCTTTCAGATACCCCCCCCCACTCCCCCCTTCCACTCCCCCCACCCCCTGGAACACACAATGTTTTAAAAAAATGAATTGATGTTTAAATATCAGAAACTTTCAGATAAAAGGGCACTGACTGGTCTAGGGAGAGCTGCTTGTAGGGCCATACAAGAAGGGGAGGGTGCCAGGGCTGGGTCAAGCTGAACATTAGTGGCATTACTGACTGCCAGTCCATGGAGACTGAGCCAAAGAGAAGAAGGGTCTGAATTCAGAGCCTGGAGCCAAAGAACAGAGCCAGGAAGTCAGGTACTAGGCGTCTGATTGGAGAATGGGAGCTAACAGCAGCAGCTGTGGAGCAGATTCCAGGAGCCCAAGTGTCTGCCAAAGCATGCCCTTTAATGACACTGTTTATGTCGAGTAGATAGCTTATACCTGTATATTATAAACAGTGGGAAATTACATACCTACATGTCCTTGCACACATGCACACGTACAGACATACTCAAGCCCACTTCCACTGATTCTGATTTTATTGTTGGAGCAGGTGTGGGTCGATAGTATCATCTGAAAGCTCCCTGGCACTTCCAGCATGCAATGTGCAGCCAGAGTTAAAAATGACCACTTTAAGTGAGTTGATCTCCTTGGGACACCCTTTTCCTATTCAGAGATCTCAGTCTGACATCATCAATTGAACATTTTCTAAATAACTTGGTTCCTTTTTGCAAAAACTCCTTCTTTTGAGGTTCATACCTTCCTCTTTCAGTTCCCGAGATGGTTGTCTGGGTGGAGGAAGGCAGCCTACTGTGTCTCAGGTCTGGGTAGTTTCTCTTTGGCTCTTCTCGATGACATCTTTTGTTCTCCTGGTCACTTGCAGCTCAAACTTGTTTCTAATGGAACATGATCTGGCCACCTTCCATGTGGTCAGAGTCTGACAGCCTTCCTGCTAACCTAGCCCCAGTCTGCCTATGTGAGTGCCATGAACCCCTCAGGGCCTATGCCATGTCCAATGGTAGTCCTCCTCCCCCAGCCCAAGCCATCAGCCCAGGCAATCATCCCAGAGGACTCTGCAATGGTACACATTGCCTCATGGCAGGGACCCACTGCAGTCTTGCTAGCCTTGGAGTGCCCCTCAGAGCCTGTGCCAATCTGGGCTCTGACCATACCATGAGAAATGTAATTTACATTACACATTACCAAGGGGTAGTGGAGCACACAATGTTGGATTGTCACTTTACTTTAATGGGGTCTGACTTGGGTGGGTGCAGAAGCAGCTTGTCAAGAGGATATACTCCCAGAGCTCTAATAAAATGGAAACAAATACACCCTGCCCTCAGTTTTTCCCATGATCTGCACAGCTGCCCTCTGGTTTCCCAACTTCTGCCTCACCTGCCTTTTACTCCATTTCTCTTCCTGGAATTTTTGTGGCTATCAGGGGCAAGTTTACCTGTTCTTCCTCTCCAGTCTGTCTAGGATTCTCATGTCACAGCTTCTTTCCTGACTCCAGCCTCACTGAGGCTTCACCAATGGGAATCGCTGATAAGGAGACCTAACTCAGGAAGACTTCACATGATTGTCCTTGTTACAAATGAATTTTTACTAATGGTTTTTTTCCAAATATTCTGGGTTATTCTTATTCATTTAATCCTTCAGATGAAGGACCAGAAGATTTATAATCATGGGGAACATTTTCTTATATCTGCTACCCTTTGTGGGCAAGAGGTCTCTTAATGTGACCCAACTCTGTGAGACAAACTCCCCTGCAGTGGCATTAAAGACACTTACAAGAGTTCCTTGAAGGTTATAGCTGCTATCACAGAGTTTCATACATTGGTTAGAAGAAAATGATGCAATATTGTGACTTTCCTTCTGAATGGAAGAAATCTCCTTCAAATGGTGGAAATTAGGTGTGGCCATGAGATTTGCTTTAGCTGGTAAGATGTTGGCCAATTGTAACACCCCTTGGTCTTGTTGTTCTCTGCCATTATGCTGGGCTCCATTCCAGGTGGTGGCTGTCCCATAAATTCAGGTCTTGGGTTGAGAACATGGTGCAGCAGAACCTCACACAACCTTCCGTGGACATGTGGCTTGAGTGAGAAACAAACTTTTGTTGTTTTAAGCCTCTGAGGGTTGAGGGAGTTTGTTATCACATCATAACAGACCATCTTGAGTAAAGTGAAGAAGCAGCGAGTATTTGTGCATATGTAATCAGAAACACAGACCACACCTCCACCCAAATCAAACACTGTTTTTCTCTGCTCTCTCCTTCTCTCTTTTAATTATCTTATTTATACTGAATGATAAATTCATCCTTTTAGAAAACAGATTGCAAGTCCAGATTCACTCTCCTCTATTGAAGAAGCCCAGATTGGTGGTCTGTGCTAAGATTGATGGGGATGTGTTGTTTGCCAACATGTTACCTAAGAAACATGGAGTGAGGGCTGCTCTGGGAACAGACACACTTCTCCTTGAGTGGCACCTCTTGATACCCTGCCTTCCCTTCCTGCTCCTCATCCTGCCTGGCCTCTTCTCAGACCCCCAGTGAACAATGTAAACGACCACCCAAGGGACTCTAATTGCTCTGTCTTTGGGAATATGGACTTTAGAGCAATCAGGCTCCTGTCACTTCTCACTTGGGTTTTCCAACTGAGAGGCTTAGAGGTATTTTTAAGATGCTGCTTTCCCATCACAAAGCTTATGCTTTCTTTAACTAATGTAGCAAAGCAAAGCTACTCATCGTTTCAGTTAAAAAGTCTCAAGCTGAAGTATTATAGCATCTAAATGTCTTTAATTATTCTAAATTAATATTCCCCCTTCTTCTAGATCCCACCCATCTGCTTCTAAATCTAGAAGGAGGAAGTCTGCTACTGTGGCCACACTTTTCTTATTTTTAATGAATTGACTCTTCTGCCACTTTGAATTATTTATTTAATAATATTATTTAGTAAATAATATTATTTACAAACTTAAAAGGGAACTCAAGGACAAAAAAAAAGTGTTTATAGTTCTTTTTTTTTCCTTTCTCTCTTTTTCTTCTCAATCCCTCCCCTGACCCCAAGAGCTGTCAGCCTGCTCTCTATGAGTCTGTCTCTATTTTGCTTGTTAGTTCATTTTTGTCATTAGATTCCACATATGAGTGAAATATTATGGAGCTTGTCTTTCTCTGACTGGCTTATTTCACCTAGCACAGTCCATTCATGCTGTGGCAAAGGGTAAAATTTCATTCTTTTTTTTGGCTGAGTAGTATTCTATTGTGCAAATGTACCATAGTTGTTTTGTCCACTCATCTACTGAGGGACACTTGGGCTGCCTCCAAATCTTGGCTATTGCAAACAATGCTACAATGCGCACAGGGTGCATATATTCTTTGGAATTAGTATTTCAGTTTTCTTCAGATAAATTTCCCAAAGTGGGATCACTGGGTCATAAGGCAGTTCCATTTAAAATTGTTTGAGGTAACTCCATACTGCTTTCCACAGTGGCTGCACCAATCTGCATTTTCACCAACAGTGCATGTGGGTACCTTTTTCTCCACATCCTCGCCAATACTGTTGTTTGTTGATTTATTGATGATAGCTAGCCATTCTGACAGGTGTGAGGTGAAATCTCATTGTGGTTTTAATTTGCATTTCTCTGATAATTAGTGATGTTGAGCATCTTTTCATACATCTGTTGGTCATCCGTACGTCCTCTTTGGAGAAGTCTCTATTCAGGTCTTTTGCCCATTTTTTAAATTGGATTGTTTGTCTTCCTGGTGTTGAGTTGTGTAAGTGTTTAAAAATTTTAGGACATTAAGCCTTTATCAGATGTATCAGTGAATATGCTATTCCATTAAATTGGTTGTATTTTCATTTTGTTTTTGGTATTCTTTACTGTGCAAAAAAAATCAATTTGCTTATTTTTCTTTTGTTTTCCTTGCTTGAAGAGATGTATCAGAAAAAATATTGCTATGAAAAATTAAAGTTCTGGTTGGAGCTTTTCCCTCTAACTCTGAATAAGTCCTGGAGGGGAGACAGGGTAAATTGTGAAGTTATTTTCTAATTATAACACAGACATATATTTATTCTGGTTTATTTATTTTTTACAGGGTAAATAAATCAAAAAACAGATAAAAATCACCTCTCTTAAAATTCTACATATATGTACTTAGTTGAACAAATGGAAAAGGAGTGCTGTGAAGAAATTGGAATTCTCATGCATTGCTGATATCTTAAAATTTCCTTCAATCTTTCTCGAAAAAATGACCTTCTGGGTATATAATTCTAGTTGGACCTCCCTCTTCAGTTGCCAACACTTTGGAGATATTATTCCACTGGCTTCATTATTACTGATAAGAAGCCTGCTGAAAATTTAATTATTGTTCTTTAGTTGATTAACTATTTTTTCTCTCTGGCTTCTACTGCTGTTTTTTTCTTATCAATTATTATGATGATTAACCAGTCTGACGTTTTATCTTTTCACTGTAAAGTATCTAGGTATTTATTATTTTTAATTTTACTGCTTGCGATTCCTTGTGCTTTTTTCTCAGTGTGAATTCTTTTTTTTTTTCCCACCTTCTCTAGAAAATTTCTCTCAATATGTTTTCCATATAACCTTTCCTCCATTTCCTCTATTTTTGGCTTCTGTGTTCTAACATGATATTTGTTTGGACATCTATTTTTTTCCTCCAAACCTCTTAATGTTCACCATCTCTTTGTTTCTGTGTACTATCGTTTGAATAATTTCTTCACATCTGCTTTCCAGTTCAACAATTCTCCTTAATTTTTAAAGCATCTTGTCCAATTAATGCACCTTGTCTTATATTCCAAAAGTTAAACTCCATAAGCATTTAAACTTTTTAGCGCTGTATATTATTTCTGTTGGTTTCACACCTGAATTTTTCTTTTCACTTGTGTGTTTGGTTGACCTTAGTTTGTGGAAAATGTGGAAGTCTAAATTGAGGATTCTTACTTCCTGAGAGGGTTTGTGCTGTATTCATCTGGGCACTCCTTCTCTGGGATGACTTTCATCCCTTTGTGGGTTCTAGGCTTCATCAAAGCACTTCAGAGCCAAAGGTTAATTTTCATATGAGGCTGTTCTGTTTTTCTTTTAGAGGTATCTTTACAATCTGTCAGCCCCACAATGCCAATTTTTTAAAATATAGAATTTGTAGTATGAGAGTCAATTAGAGTTCATGTCCACCGTATTTCTGGTGATAGAAATCTGTACTTTATTTCAGTTTATATTATGCCAACTTTATTTAATCAAGTAAAGGGCCAGACACCAAATAATAGGAAAGATTAGATTCTTTAATTCATTTTTCATAAACTGAAGTCATTTTAATAGCATGAAGAAACAATTGTATCCAGAGACTAACATTAAACTAATTTCTCTATGAAAATTCCTTTAATGTAGTCACAGAATTGAGGCTGGAGTCATTTCTAAAGCTGGAGCTAAAGTGTTTGCTTTGGAGTTAATAACACCCCATCCTATTTATTTGTGTTAAAAGATACATTTTTAAATGGGATAGAATCTTCACTCTAAATAAGATATAAAATAACCTCCATCAATGAATTCATTTAGTTCATTGATTAATGAGGGACCAGTAAGATGTTGCAAGCTCTCTAAGGAAATAACTGGAGAATCTGAAAAATCTACTAGTCTATTTCCTGCTATTCATCCTTCTGTTACTATGACTCCGTATCATTCTTAAACACAAATAGTTCTGCTCAATCTGATGTGACTCTTTGCTAACATTGTTGGTTTTGTAGTAATTGCTCAGTGTTTAGTGAGAGGAAGGGAGAACAGGTCCTGGATCTTGGTGGGGCAGTTCCTCAAACACAGTACACATGTAGACCATTATCTAAATGGGCCACAATGGTTCCTGAAGTGATGACTATTACACTCCCTGCAAACTGGACTCCAAAAGAAAACATTTGTCAAGGAAGAATGGGAATTCTAGCTCCTTAATAGAGAGGAGTATTGAACCTGTTCCTAAGTAGATCTTCTGGAAGTAGGTCAGTGTTCTGGGTAAGTAGCTGTGGGAATCTAAGACACAGCAAGTTGGATGTCCAGAACACTTCTCTCTTAATGGCATCTTTAATAAGGAGGAGTACTAATGGCTGCATTATTTATTCATAATTCTATTTGGATATTTATGACATGTCAACATCTGTCTTCATTGTCCATCCTTCTCAATTCAAGTTGGTTTTCCCCATGAGAATAAAGTGCTTAGATACATTTGATGTTTACATGTGAGTTAAGCACTTTCATCCTACACAAGATTTCAACATGCTCTTCAACAATCACAGTCAATGGCAGGGAATTCCCGACTTCATTAAAAAACCACTTTACTGTTTTTCTCATTCTTTAAAAAATATTTTTAAGGAAGCAAATCTTAGAATGAGAACTGCCTATTCACTTGATTACTTATATTTCCCTTATTTATATCTCATCTAACATCATAACTGAGCTTGTTTTCCTTTTCTGGTGCCTTTTCCCCCTCCTACTTCTTTATT
Source organism: Corynorhinus townsendii (assembly GCA_026230045.1). Classification (NCBI taxonomy): domain Eukaryota; kingdom Metazoa; phylum Chordata; class Mammalia; order Chiroptera; family Vespertilionidae; genus Corynorhinus; species Corynorhinus townsendii. Next base: position 139,662,616 of record JAPDVU010000004.1, read on the forward strand.
GCTCTCATTCCCATTGCCAGTGTTCCATTTTCTCAACAGTGCCCTTCAATGAAAGGACACTTTTATAATTTTTCTCTAAATAACTGCTCTGACCATAGCCCCCATGAGACTTCCTTCGTGTTCTCTACAATTGACCTTTTTCTACTTCAGCAGCTCTATACACCCTTAAAAGAACTCTTCAGAACATCTCTTTTTTGAGATCATTATCTGCTAATTTATGTCAATCTTCTCTACTATATCAGGTATACATTTTATGGTCATATCTATAAGCTCCTGATCATCTGGGCAATAAGAAACTGCAGCCTCCTGTTATCCTTTAAGCTGCATATTTCCTCTTACAAAGGAAGAAATGTTAAATGCATGCATTCTATGCTTTTCTGGTTTACTATATTTACTACTTGACTGTTTATTGAAAAACATTTGAGTGTGTGTGTCAGGCACTGTTCTAGGCACTTGGGATAAAAAATGAGATGATACCACCATTGGCTGCTTGGAGATCCTGGTCTAGTGGGTGTTATAAGTACATACACAAATGTAATATAGTGAGAATTACTAATAGAGTCAGTAGAAAGTTCTCTGACACATAAACTGCTTTCTATTGGGAGACTAGAGGTGAAGGAGAAGCACAGGAGGGATGAGAGAGTCATATATTTATCCCCCAAGATATCTGAGCAGTGTTTTGAAAATAGAATATAGGTTCTCTGGGAAGGGCACACAGGTAGGGGGAAAATGCAAGGAAGAAAAAAGCAGCAAGTGCAAAGATAAGGAGACGTGGAGAACCATGGCATTTTGAGAGAAAGCCACAGCTGGCTATAGTAGGGACTGTGCCTTGGAGCCTAAGGAGTGAGACAAGGGTGAAACTCCTCATATGTGATGCTATTCTTTTCCATTTACTCCGCAGGTAATAAATGCTATGATATTGAAGACATTAAAGTCTCAATTGACTTGAGAACTGAAAGTAGCTTGAAGATTTATTACAGGAAAGAAATTCTAAGCACAGGGAAACCATTTGGGTAGTTTTGGTAAGAGATTAGAGGTCAGTGGGTGTGGCAATGACAGTGCAAAATTTTTTAAATTAAATTTAATTGGGTGGACATTGGTTCATAGGGTCATATAGGTTTCAAGTGTACATTTCTATGATACATGATATTGTGTACCCACCACCCAGAGTCAAATCGTCTTCTGTCATCATATATTTGGTCCCTTGAATTCTACAAAGCCTTGTTGAGCCCAATCAGCCAGTCTTCATACAATTGAAGAAAACAAAGTGGAGTCTGGAGACAGATTAGGTGTATTGAGGGAAGGGCAGAGACCAGTTAAGGGTCATTGAGAAAGTTTTAACTTGGGGCATCTTTGTAAACTATGTAAATTTCAGTGCTGCAAATCAAGATGTGAATTCAGAAGAAGGAAAAATATGGGTGGTGGCAATGTAGGAACTTAGTTCAGTTTTGAACATAATAGAATAATAGTTTATGTTTTCAGAGTAGATTGGGAATGAAAGAGAGAAGACAGTGCAGGAAAGGAAATGGGAAGAGAGAATTAGTTTTTACCTGAGATGCTCAGGTCTGTGTTAGGTGTTTCACCCTGTAAAGGGGGCTCAATAAAAAGGGATTTCAATCTGGCCACTGTGGCTCAGTGGTTAGGTTAGCCCATGAATCAGGGGGTCACAGTTCTATTCCCGGCAGGGCACATACCTGGATTGTAGGCTCAATTCCCAGTAGAAGGTAGCAGATCAATGATTCTCATCATTGGTGTTTCTATCTCCCTCTCCCTTCTGCTCTCTAAAATCAATAAAAATGTATTTTTTAAAAAAGGGATTTCAACAATTTAAAAAGGTATTGCCATTCAGGGTTCTGGTGGTTTCCTTTATTAAAGATTCATTCCTCTTGACTTACAAAATTCACACTGGGCCCTCTGATTATATAGAAGCAATGCAAAATTCACTCCATGATTCTTGGCAAAAAATTTAAAGTCGTTATAAATATATATGTAAACGTTGTAACCTGAGATGCTAAGTGGTCTGTTTAATCATGTAAATTGGATCGCTCCAGTGCTGAACTATGGCCTTGAAAGGTTAGAGACAAGTTTTCCATGATACCAATTTAGACTGAACCATTGGTATTTTCCACATGGTATTTTTCTAAGGCTGACAAATCAAGACTTTGGCAAGTTCACAATTGACAATTATGGGCTGTGGAAGACAAGTGAGCACACAGCTGTGGGCGGAATTGGGGTGAAGTTGCTCTTGAAAGAACCTGGGAAACAAGTGAGACTCAATCTTGTCTCTCAGTAGCATCTGGTAGAAGCAGACACAAAAATAAAATCCATAGGAACCTGGTGATTTCAGGGAAAGAGACAGAGATTTGATCAGGGTACATGGGAGCCTTACAGGCAATAACCACCCCGTAACAGTTAGAGGGAGGCAGGGTTAGGGTGGAGACCAGGGAAATGCATAAAGGAGTGATGCCTGCTCTGAGTCTCTGATGGTGAGTAATAGTTAGCTAGATGAAAGAGTTTATGGAAGGCAGTGAAGGAAGAGAAAATGGTGGAATGGGGGAGGGAGGTTTAGGGGTAAGACAGTAACATGAGTATGTCAAGGGCTTCATACTTCATTGTCTTGAAGTCTAAAGTGTTAAAAGGAGAGGGGTGAGAAACAAGCTGGAGCAGGAGCAATACAGAGTCTGGAGTGGTGCAGGGAGGGTGTTAAGAAAATTGGGCTATACCTGCAGATGGTGATAGAAAGACACTGTATGAATTAAATCAGGGACCAACATGCATTCGCAAAAGCAGTGTGGAGGACAGATTAAAGAAGAACCTGGAAAGGGAAAACTTAACTGTCACAGTAAGTCAGGTGAAAAATCTTGAATGTCTAACTCAAAACAGGAATAAGACAGCTGGAGAAGAGGAGAGAGCCAAAATATATATACCAGGGCAGTAGAACTGATGTTCAGTTGTGACTTTAGTGCTATGGACCAAGGTGCATTGAAAAACAAAAAAAGGGAATATGAGGGGTAAAGAAATGGGATGAATATAGGTTCATATACTAAATTTGAGGTCTCTATGGATATCAAGAGAGATGTCTAGGCTGAAAACAGAGATTCAGGTGATTGTGATGATGATGGAAATGATGGTGGTAAACCTTTTCTGAGCACCTCTTCAGTGAGGCATTATACTAACTGTTTTGTGTTTATTAGGTTATTAATTCTTGCCCGGCTTTATTCTTCAATCACTGTATCATACCAAATGATTCATTTTTTCAATATCTCACACTATAATAGAACTGCCACAGGATGAAGACTTTTTATGTTTTGTTTATATATAGCCAGTGCGCAGGTACTCAAAAAATCTTGGTAAATGAATGAATCTTCACAATAACTGTAACAGGTAGGGGTAACCCCCCAATTTTATAGGTGTAAAAACAGGCTTGTGAGGTTATGTATATTGTCCCAGATCACATGTCTAGTTGATAGAAGGTCCAGGATTCTAATCTTAGTCCCCATGATTCCCGAAAGCTAGGCTCTTTACAACTCTTCATACCACCGTGAGCATAAATGACTACTGAAACTACAGAAAGGAACTGATCCCACTCCCCAGGAATAAGGTGTAGAGTGTAAAAAGAAAGAGGATAACCCCGATCATTGTGGAACGAAGAAGAATCTCCAAAGGAGACCAATAGAAATACCAAATAAGCAAGAGGAAACCCTGAAAGGAACTGTGTTCTAGAAAGCAAAGGAGAGCCTGACCACATAGGCAGTGGTCAGCAGTGCCAAACTCAACTAAGGGGTCAGGTAGGTAGGGAATGTTCTGGAAAGGGTCTGTGAAATGGGTATCTCCATGGCTGGAGTATGGTCTTGAGGAGTGAGGCAAGTTTCCTTAATAGCCATAGAGACAATGAGTGCCTTGTCAATGCGATGATGGTGAGAGGAGATAGCACGGATCAGTGCAAAAGGGAAGATAGTGGAGACCTGGGATAGAAAATAGCTGCTATTAGTTGTCTGTGAAAGAAAAAAGGAAAACAAGACAGTGACTAGTAAGAAAGAGGCAAGGAAAGATTTCTTAAAAATAAAACACAAAAACATTTGTATTGATTTCAGAGAGAAAAGAAGAGGGAGAGAGATAGAAACATCAATGACGAAGAGAATCATTGATTGGCTGCCTCCTGCACTCCCCACACCAGGATCAAGCCGGCAACCTGGGCACATGCCCTCACTGGGAATCAAACTGTGTTCTCCCGGTTCATAGGTCAATGCTCAACCACTGAGCCACGGTGAAAATTCAGCTCTTTGACTTTCACTTGATGTTGAACAAAAATGTGTGTGTGTGTGTGTGTATAGGGGAATGTGTATCTGAAAGAGTATGTGTGTGTGTAGTATATGTGCGTGAGTTATATAGTGTGTGATACTTATGTAGAGGTGTGTATTTGTATGAGGGATGTATATATGAAGAGGTATATGAGTGAATGGGGTGTATGTGGGTATGTATATGGAAGACTGTATGGATGTGTGTGGGGAGGTATCTGTATACATAGAAAGGATGTGTATATGGAGGGGTATATGCAAGGGTGTATGTGTATTTAATGAGTCACCGAATCAGTGAAATCTGATAATGTCTATAAACTTACTTTGTAAATTATAGACTGTAAAACAAAGGTAAAGTGTTATTACTCTTTGCTTGGGATGACTGTGCCTTTAAAATTCCCACCTTATGCTGTGCTACCAAAGGTACTCACCATGACTATGATGCCCGTCACTCCTTTCTCAGGGAACTGTGCATCCTGCCCCATGCCAACGCTTCGAGGGAATTTATAGGAAGAAAATTGCCTCCCCCTCTTAAGGAGAGGAAAGATATTGTGCATCATTTACCTGCAAGTTTTTGTGCAAGTTGCATGCACCAGGAGGAAACCTGAGAGTAACCAGAAAGCAGGCGCTCACCCCTCAATGAGCCTAATTTCTCCTGGAGCACCAGCCAGTTCTTCCACTCAGGCAACAAGAGAAAGCAGAGATTGTCCTCTACTCCATTCCAAGGACAAGACTGCTGTGGACAGCACTGGCCACATTACATATGGGGCCAGTGTAAAATAAAAATGGAGGATCCTTGCCCTAGCCTTTTTTTCCAGTGGTTAGAGCGTTGGCCTATGAACTGAAGGGTGCATGTGGGAGGCAACCAGTTGATGTCTTCCCCCTCCCCCGTCTTTCTCTCCCCTCCCTCCTCCCTTCCACTCTCTCTCTAAAGATCAATGGAAAAATATCCTCAGATGAGGATTAAAAAATAAAAACAAATAAAATGGAGGATCCCTGTTCAACAATGGTTAGGAATCCAAGATGGTGACAGCAGAGCATTAACCAAGGGCAGGTTCTCCCAAGGTCAGGCCTGTGTAGTATGCCTGATGGATTTTTATAGTTTTGTAGTTAATTAGTGAATGAAAACTAACTGTACCTATCAATTGGGCACAAATATAAATTTCTACTAAGTGAGCTCAACTTGAGCTGTTACTCCTCTTTGTCAGTAAGTGACTGAGGCACAGAAGTAAATAAAATGACCTTCTTTGACCTTAAGTTTACTGTTGGTCCAGAGAGTAACATATTAGTTTTTGTTCTTCCTCCTCTTCTTCCTCCTCTTTCTTCTGCTGTCTGCTGTTCAATGCCATAGGTTTATTCTTTTTTTTTTTTTTTAACTTAGCATTTCTATTATCTTTATTGGCACTAAGTATGTTTGAGTTCCATGTGAGACATACACAATGTCTTTGGAATAAATGATTATCTTTTTGGAAACAGAATTAAAGACTGTAACATTGATATGAATCTAAGAAACCCATTACTTGGCAGAACCATTGAGGTTTAATAACATTAATTCTGAGAAAGGTTTAGTGGCCGTAATTATAAACTACTAAAAATGAGCAAGATTGAAAAACATTGCTGCAATTATGTTTAGGCAACCCTCAATTTATAAAATGTTCACAAAGCATGAAGGGGCTGATGCTGAGCAAGTTAGAGAATGACATAAATTTTGACTTCACAAAAGACTTCATAATGTAAGTTGGTGTTCCTTATAATTTGGTGAGGTGAGTTAGAGTTGAACATCATATTCTAGGAGATGGCAACATTTATAGTTTACCGATTGCCAAAATGAAGTCAGTGGCAGAGCCAGAATTAAAACTTAGGGCATTAAAGGACCTTGGATAATGTTCTTATCCATTTAGCCACCAAAGGGCAAATTGAATCACCAATGCAAAACCTGGAGGAGGGGCCCTAAAATAATTTCTTCTGACTACGCTACACTTTATTTTGCCACATTGTGGGTCCTTGTTATCTTATACCCAGCCGTGAGCACTTGTGTAGGAGAAGTGAGGAAAGTGAAGTCTGTGGTGTGATTTTGATTGTAATTTGCATGAGGATGGGAGCAGCTCTCTCCTCGTGGCTTGAGGATCTGAATGAGCAGACCTTTCAGGGTGCATCCCAGCACAAGCACACTTTTCTCTGCCTGACAGCTGAGAGTGCACCTCCTACTTCCTTGGCCATAAGCACACATTTTTAATAAGGTATCAGTTGAGCGGCAGAATATTGGATATGGCTTTTAACAATATTCTGTTTTCCGTAAGCTCTACCTCTTTGCTGCTAAAAAAAAAAAAAAAAAAGATCACCACCTTTAGGGGAACGAGGTAACTTTTCTTTTTACAGAAAAATTCTTCACCATCCTGTGTTGCAAAAGTAAGTCTCATGTCTCCTCATATCCAAATCATACTGACTCCAACTCTTTGTCCTACTAAGGTTCTCCCTTTGGAAGTACCTGACAAATGCTTTCTCACTGGAAAGGAGTCAATAGTAATTAACAGCTTTTTAGAAAATATATATTTTTATTGATGTCAGAGAGGAAGGGAGAGGGAGAGAGAGACAGAAACATCAATGATGAGAGAGAATCATTGACCAGTTCTCTCCTGCATGCCCCTTACTGGGTATTAGGCCTGCAATCCAGGCATGTGCCCTGACCAGGAATTGAACCGTGACCTCCTTGTTCATAGATGGATGCTCAACCACCGAGCCATGTTGGTCGAGCTATATGTTCATAAGACATTTAGAAAACATATTAGAATTAAAAATTTCAAAAAGTTCCAAGCAATAGATATTACACAAAATGGATCAAAGTTCATAAAGTTATAACAACATATTTTATGGCATTTTAAACCCTAATCTCATCAGGTTTTGGTGTGTGTGTGCACAAGCATGTGTGTGAATGCATGTGTGCATATGTGCCTTGGGTTAATATTTAATACACAGAATTTAAAATGCTCAAATACTAGTTTTTCCTTCTTCCTTAGTAAGGGAAACTCCACTATTAGCTGAATATTTAGCCATACAGAATAAAGACATTTTTTCTATTCCCCATGGCTAGCTCTAGATATGTGATTGCGTTTAAGCCATCCAAGTTGTGTGCATAACTTCTAATAACTGTGCTTTAGGGGAAGGAAAAAGTCTCTCCATACCACTTCCTTCTTCCTATTGGTTGGGCAGTGGGTGGGAGTGCAAGCAACTGTATTGGGCTCTGGAGCTAAGGATGGCTGAGCAAGATGACTTTCTTCAGCGGTGCTCCGCAGCTTAGGAATTAGAGTCCTAGGATGTTGTAGAAGAGGCTGCTTGCAGATAATCAAAAGGTTGATCAGAATGAATGTGTTGATCACAATGTGGTTGAAATAATAAACCATGGAGTCCAGACAAGTTAGGAAATGAATTGAGGTCAGGAAGGATAAAGAGCCTCTTTAAATAGAGACATGGGAGAGATGAGGCCTAGGTGCATTGACAGTGAGGACTGCAGGGGTGAAAATGGAAAAAGGAAACCTGGTGGTCCACAGGGGGCACACAGCAGGTCGGAAGTGGGGCAGAGGCCCAGGCTAACGCAGAGAGGGGGGAGATAAGAGTAGAGGGGAGTCAAACTGAGATACGAAATGTGACGTCCAAATGAAAGTTAAAGTCATGCATGGTTTTGAAAGAAGAAAATTGAGGCCAGCTTTATTTCAGAGATCATGGCTATACACCAAAAATGAATAAGAAGACATGCCATCAAGGAGCAGGCCAACCAGCTAAAAAACCTGCAAGATAGGCACCATTAGGTCCAGTATATAAGTTATTTTTAGAAAAAGTTTTGACCACTGGTAGGTCATCGTGAATGAGACATGTTGAGTTTGTGCAGTTATTATTATTTTCCCAATAATAACATTGTAGTAGTTAGGAAGGAGCCTCTGTTATTTATACTTTACTGTTTTTTTTCTCCAGTAGAGGGCACTCAAAGCTCAAATAAATGCATGTAATCATTTTACAGCAATTACTGTTTTATATAATTAAAGCTCATTTTCAAATGAAAAAGAGAAAATCTGATTTAATAAGACAATGATTAGTCATGTGTGTAAATTTCACTAAAATGGAATGAGATCTTACAAGTGACTAAATGAGGACATGCGTCTTTCATTTTCAGTCAGTGCACACTAAAAGTAGAAAGGAAATCCTCTTGTCTGAGGAACAAATTGGCTTTCTAAATGCACATCTGCAATGGACACCTGATTCTCTGATTCCATTTCCAGTCCCATCTGACTTTTCTGAGAGGGCTTTTAAATAAATTGGAAATAACCCTGTGGGCTACTGGACAGGTATCCTTCAGTGAAAAAAATCTGAGGTAGAGCTAGTAAGATAGAAGTGACTTTGAAACCAGAGGAGCCTCTCATTGGCAAATCTGTGCAATAAATGCATGAGATCACTAAGAGTGAGGTTGCAGCCCACAAGAGGTTCCCGGGGACATGTCAAGAAGACCTTGTGTTTTAGAGAGCTGTGAATATGCAAATGTTAGCATTTGAGGGAAGATTATTTTCCAGGCACAAGAATAACGTTGTGTCACTTTGGTTGCCAATTTGGCAGAATTATAGTGGATGATGTAAACAGTGGTAACTTGGCTGTCAGCATTTCATCAAAGATTTTCCTGAAGGAGTTAGACCTGGGTCAAATGATTCTATAGCTATAGTCTTTGCCACAGTGGGGCTGCCAGGACCCAAACATAGCAGCTTTCCCCAACATAGTGGAGTTTTTGGTTTGGCTTGACATCTTCTGCCGGACTAAGGGCTATGTGCAGGAAGTGAATGGGAATCACTCCCATTATCTTGTAATAAGGGATCTATCAATATGAATTAGCTTCTTAGATAGACTGAAGGCTGGTAAAGAGAAGAGAGGATTCTCTCCAAAAAAATAGTGGTTTTGGCAGAGATGGTGTACTTGGCATTATAAAGGGTATGTTAAAATTTTATGAGTTACTTACAGGAGATTTTTTTAAAGCACTTGTTGTAAGACTCTGGAACTTTATGTTTTAAACAACTCTCCTATCTTTCCCCTTACCAGATGCACAGCCCTCCCAGCACTCAGAAACCCAGTCCCATCTCCTCTAACATACCTTAGTGCTGTGGTTCTTCCGTCAGTACAGATCATTCCCTTCTGCTCAGAATGCAAGTACCATTCAGGCAAGGTCTGAGCAGCAATGCAAGTGGAATTTTTAAAAAAGCACTTTTCCTAATACAATGACATTACAACATAAAGGATTTAGAATTTAATACCCTGAGGGCATGCAAGCATCAATAATGAAACTCAAACAACTTTATTATTGTGGAGTTAAATATAGAATACATATTTATGGCTTGGGTGTAATTGCTGAGCATGTCTAGCCTTGCCATATATTATTGACAGATCAGGCGACAGCTGTCTCATTGTTTATTCTTTTTCTCAGCTTTCTGACATTGGCCTGATTTATAGTTGTAGGCAATAAATTATAAGGTTGAGTGTAGTTTCTAACCCTTTGGCTCAGGAGTTCCCATTACCTGGTTAGGCAAGCTAAATAGTTTATTTAAAATGACATCAAAATCATAATAAGAAAATTATTCAAATAAAAGTGAATGCCAGTGGACTTAAAATTAACAAGCAACTCCCTAGATGACAGCATGGTGGGGTAGAAAACACATGAGTCCCGTCAGCAAGTCTAGCGTCTATAATCTAAGCAAGACACGTCTCTGTGACTGTGTGAGTTACTCCTCCAACCCAACCACACAATCTCAAGATTCTGTGCCTCTGTGGATGACTTTTGTACCACGTAGGATACACTCTGCTGCAAGTAACAAAAGACCTAAAACTAAAAGTAGCTTAAAAAATAAAGGCATGATTTTACCCAAGTGGAAGTCTGGGTACTGAGTAGTTCCAGGGAAGTTTGTTTAACAGCTCAGTGACGTCAGTTGTCTTGCAATAATCTTGGCTTTTCCTTCTTCAAGGTCACAGAATGACTGCTCCCAGTATCACATCCTCACACAGTGACATTCAGAGACAGGGACATAGGTGTTTTTCTTACTTCCATTTTCTTAAGGGCAAGGAAAACTTTTCCAGAAGTTACAGACTTTATCCACTGGGCAGAATTGGGCAATGTGTCCATCCCGTAGAGCAGGCGTGGGGAACCTTTTTTCTGCCAAGGGCCATTTGGATATTTATAACATCATTTGCGGGACATACAAAATTATCAGCTTAAGAATTAGCTTGCTATATTTGGTCAAAGAGTAAATTAACCCACCCCTAATGCACTGGCAGGGCCAGACCAAATGATTTCGCTGGTCTTATGCGGCCAGTGGGCCAGATATTCTCCCCCGCCCCACCTCCGACCCCGCCACCCCTTAGAGAGTCACCAATCCAGGAATGAGAATGACCATAGTTAGCTTCAACCAATTAGTTTCATCCCCTACAGCTGGAGAGAGTGTCTCAGCCTGCCCTGGAATACTAGGTGAGTGTGAACAAACTCAGTGAGATGAAGGTGATAGTGGGTGGAGCTTCGGTAGATGAGGATCAGCGTCTGTCTATCCTCTCAAGCTCTATTTGAGTATAAACATGCACACATGGCTAGCTTGTAGGTCTTAGAGTGGCCCTAAAAGCACAGTAAATACCCTAAACAATAAATGTTTCTATCAAACTAACACAATTCCACTGTGTTCTCTTTACTTCACAGTTTGAAAATTATCTTCTTTGGAACATATTCGTAACTTGTTCAAAGCACTTAGGAGTACATATTAAATTCCTCAAGCAGGATCTCCTAAATCTACTGGATTTAATTGAATCCTGATTCCTGTAGCCAGTGACTGAGAAAGCAGGACACCCGCATTATAGATTATGGAGGAAAACTGCTCTGTGGTGACTGCTTTAGCCTTACTAAGCAGTGATGGTGGGGGAAGGACAAGAGTGTTGCTGCTAGAACTCATCATGGCCAAATTGTTTACTTCATATCATCGGTTTTTACTGTTTTGTGGTTGGATAATTTCCTTCCCAAAAGATCTAGAATCCTCTCTTTGCCAGGTATATCCCCCTGTTTTCATTTCAGAAGTTCTTCAATTCAAGATGGTTTTGCCCATTGACACGATGCCCTGTCTTCCCTTCTCTTCATGTGCCGCAGGTACAAATGTAATGTAGCTTCTGCTCATTATCCTTTCTTTTCCGGCTTCACTACATTTGTCTGAAACTGTCCTGTTAGGGCAGTAGTCTGCAAACTCATTAGTCAACAGAGCGGCAAACCGTGGCTCGCGAGCCGCAGTTTGCCGACCACTGTGTTAGGGGGATGCAGGGAATAGAGCTTTTCTGGTGGAGCGGAATTGGGAGTTCCTTCTCATCTAAGTCCTCCTGAGCTGGGCGGGCTGCAGTGTGGAGTTATAAGAGATAGAACTTCTGTTAGAAGAGCAACTTTGTTCATAGGTCCCAAATACCAGAAGGCAGATCAGGGTGTTCTCAACATTTGGAGGAGCAGGACAGAGGCTGATGTCAATTGGGAAATGGATCAAAAAATTCAGAGTCAGGACAGCGTGAGTGAGAAAGCACATCAGGATAGAGAGCACAGACAGAGAGAATGGGACTGAACAATTGATGCATATGGCGGTCATTTAGCCTGGCTTAACCAGAAGCAGTATGGGTAAAAATTGTCTCCCAAATGGTGGTGATGAAAATAAAAATTTATTTCTAATTTTTAAAAATTTTTTAGAGTGATGGCTTTGGGATTCAAAGCTATTTACTATTGGCCTCATCTGAGGTTCTGTCAACTCCCTTTTTTCTCATATTTTAACTTCATCTTCCTTGATTCCTTCTAGATTTGGAGATAATTATTTGCGCGCCATTAAACTTTATGTTCATGAACAATAAGTTGATGTGGGGTTTGTTGTGTCTGCCTCCCTATTATTGCTATAGATTTAGATATACTATTTTTTAGAGTATCACAACGAAATAGCCTACTGCCACAATGCATATGTTTGGGGTCAGATTATACTAGTAATTCAGCCTACAGAGTCACATCGTATCGAGCAATTAAGCTGTATTTTCTTGTGTGTGACAATACTGAAAAAAATCAGAACAATTTTCAAGGAATAAATATATATAATAGTTTATAATTATATTTACTAACTACATATTTTACAATTTAAAAGTTGATATGTTATTTTTATAAATATATTTTATGTTTATTACATATAAGTATTTATATGTGTATATATACTTGTTTACTTATAAATTAAAAAGTTTTGTGGCTTCATGTAATAGAAATTGACTAATAGTGATCTAACCAAATAGAGGCTTGATTTTTTAGTTAACAATACCTCTGGAGGCAAACAGTCCAAGAACTGCCGTTTTTATCTTTTTATTCTTTGCATGACATCTTATTGTCTCAATATCAAAAGATGGTTGCTCCAGCTCTAACCATCTCATCTGTGTTCAAGACAGGAAGAAAAGGAATGCCTAGAGGTTCACAGGCTGAATTTACAAACAGTCTGAGGGATGGCAAATATGAGTGATTAAAAACAATTTTTAAAATCTAACTTATCTAATTGCTTCTTATTTTTCTTTATCTATACCTATAGTTTCATAAAATAATTTCAGGAGTCTTTAAAAAATTTTTAAAATGTGTTTTTATTGATTTCAGAGAGAGAAAGGGAGAGGGAGAAACATCAATGATGAGAAAATCATTGATCTACTGCCTCCTGTGCGCCCCCTACTGGGGATTCGCCTGCAACTTGGGCATGTGTCCGAACTGGGAATCGAACTGATGACCTCTTGGTTCATGAGTTGATACTCAACCACTGAGCAACATTGTCTAGGCTCAGGAATGAAATCTTTTAAAGGTACACAAATTATGACAAAATAATACAAGTTAAAATTGGAGCAAAGGAAAAGGCAGGAAGCAGGAATTTCACTGAAAATGCACTCTGTTGAGGTAAACATGTACTATGGGTAGGTCCAAAATGTGCCTTTAATCTTTCTCTATAAGTCAAAAAGGAAAATTGTGGCAATTACATACATAGTTCAGTTTTGGGGGGAAAGGTCTCTACAACTGGTTGTCCACTTGGAATGTTTTTTCAGTGCTTCTCCTGTTAAGGGATATTATTATTATTATTATATTAATAAATAATTTTTATTGCGTTCCTTCTTAGGAGAAAAGAGATTTATTTACTGAGAACTTATAAGGTGTCAGGTACTGGCTCTGTGTTGTCTGTAGGTCATTCAATCTTCGTTCTGTGTTGAAAGGAGCCACATATTGCAGGGGAAAAGACTGAGGTTCAACAAGGTTAAATCATGTGCCCACAGTGAGGACTAGTCAATGGCAGAACTTGCTTGTAGCTTGGATCACACTCGGAAGCCCAGTTCCACCAATTATACAACTTCAAAGGAACTGCATTTATTCATGAAACCAAGTCCACTGTCAGAGTTGGACATCTCAGATTATGTCATTCTCCTCTCTTCTCTCTGCAACCCCCAATCAACTTCTCTAAAGACTTCTAAGAAGATTCTTAAATTTGGAATTAAAAGACTTGCTTACTACTTCCTGTTCTTCTCCTTAATAGCTGTGTGACCTTGAGTAATTCACTGAAGCCTCCTAAAGCCGGGTTACTCATGCATGGGGTGAGGACAGTGATAGTATCCCACTCACTTCATGACAGTGGTGGTGGGAGGGGGAAGGATTGGTGTAAAGTTCAAACTAGATCCTCTTTTTTGTACATGCTTTGGAAAAATTACAAGCTTTAATCACATTTGATGCATTGTTTTTTATTTATTACTATGATCTTAAGATGTTGTTATAGAGAAAACTTCTACTTCTTAGTTTTTAGGCTTTGGGTCACTTATTTGGGAAAATGTTGACTGTTCATGGCACCAGCCACAACTATAATCAAATAATCAGCTGTTTCATGTCTACTTCTTCCTACATGAAAGGGGAAGTTGCTTATTTTACTTGGAGCTCTATAATTAGCACCTGAATTATTTATTTTTATTTTTTATAAACCTTTATTGTTCAGGTTATTACAATTGTTTCTCTTTCCCCCCTCCCCTCCACAGCTCTCCTTCCCCTGGTTCCCACCCCACCCTCTGCCCTTACCTCCCACCCCCCCCCCCCCCGCCACTGTCTTCATCCATAGGTATATGATTTTTGTCCAGTCTCTTCCCATACCCCCCACACCCTTTTCCCCCTGAGAATTATCAATCCACTCCCATTCCATGTCCCTGATCCTATTATATTCACCAGTTTATTCTGTTCCTCAGATTTTTAATTCACTTGATTTTTAGATTCACTTGTTGATAGATATGTATTTATTGTTCATAATTTTTATATTTACTTTTTTCTTCTTCTTCCTCTTCTTAAAGAATACCTTTCAGCATTTCATATAATCCTGGTTTGGTGGTGATGAACTCCTTTAGTTTTTTCTTATCTGTGAAGCTCTTTATCTGACATTCAATTCTGAATGATATCTTTGCTGGGTAGAGTAAACTTCATTGTAGGTTCTTGCTGTTCATCACTTTGAATATTTCTTGCCACTCCTGTCTGGCCTGCATAGTTTCTGTTGAGAAACCAGCTGACAATTGTATGGGTGCTCCCTTGTAGGTAATTAACTGTTTTTCTCTTGCTGCTTTCAAGATTCTCTCTTTGTCTTTTGCCCTTGGCATTTTAATTATGATGTGTCTTGGTGTGGTCCTCTTTGGATTCCTTTTGTTTGGGGTTCTGTGCACTTCCTGGACTTGTAAGTCTATTTCTTTCACCAGGTAGGGAAAGTTTTCTGTCATTATTTCTTCTAATAGGTTTTCAGTATCTTGCTCTCTCTCTTCTTCTGGCACCCCAAAAATTCGGATGTTGGTACGCTTGAAGTTGTCCCAGAGGCTCCTTACACTATTTCATATTTTTGGATTCTTTTTTCTTTTTGTTTTTCTGGTTGGGTGTTTTTTGTTTCCTCATTTTTCAGATCTTTGGTTTGATTCTTGGGGTACGTTGATCTACAGTTGAGTTTCTGTATATTCTTTATTTTAGACAGTGTATGCTTCATTTCTGACTGGTCCTTTTCCATTTTTTTGGCATTCTCATTAAGGTCCTTGAAGGTCTCACTAAGCTCCTCAGAAGTGTCATCAAGTTTCTCAGCAGTTTTTAGAAGATTCTTGAGTAACCTTATAAATGTGGTTCTGAACTCTATGTTGTCCAGTAGTTTGCTTTCCTCCGTTTCTTTCATTTGTGACATGTTTCTTTGTTTCCGCATTTTGGCTGCTTCCCTGTGTTGATGGAGTGGCTTTGTGTGGTAGGTGACCTATAGGGGGCAGTAGCTCAGCCTCCCCAATCACCTGATGTGGACGCTCGTGGTACACCCCTTTGTGGGCTGAGTGCAAAGTCTTGGTGTAGTTAAGCCTTAATTGCTGTTGGTACGCTGAGAGGAATTGACCTCCAGGCCAATCGGCTGTGAGGACTCGCTGTGTCTATAAGAACTGCTGTGCTGGAGACACGCTTATGGTGCAGGACTTGTTTCAGTGGGGCTTTGGTGCTCGCTGAGTCTGCCTCTTGAATGTGTCACTTACGGATGTGAGGCGTTGAAATCTGGTTTCTCACACTGACCACTAGGTATACTGGCTTCTGGATCTCCAATGGGGTGCAGGTCAGCTATTGTCTGAGTCCACCCAGCAGGAGCTACAGCGAGAGCTACAGTTTCCTCCTCTTTTTTTCAGTTTGGAGGTTTTGGAGCTGTCTGATCCGGGCTGCAAGTTTGTTAGGTTAAGCTGTGAGGATAGGGCAGTCCATTCATATGCAAAAGCCGCTGCTTGCAGCTTGGGTGGGTTTGTAGTTGTGTGGGGCGGGGTCTCAGGGCATCACTAGGCTAGGGTGTGGCAAACAGCAATGGCTGCTAGTTAGCCAGCTCTGTGTCTCCAACTGCATCCAGTCCCATGCCCCAGCGCAGATAAACAATTATTCCTGTGTGCAGCTCTACAAGCAGGCCCCCCTCACTTTCCAACCCGGTGTTAGACAATCCAGCTTCTCCCCGTAGGAGTTTGGGTTCCCCGCATCTCCCCAGAAACTGTATTTCAGAGTAATCGGGGGCTTGTCTCCCCTTTGGGTTGAAAAAAGCAACGCCTGCCGCCAGCCCAGATCCCGCGCCTCCATACCTCAGCTTTTCAGCACTTGTGCACGTCTCAGTGCTCTTTTCTCTTTCCTTCTAGTTGTAGAACTTCCACTCAGCCAGCTTTCCCGTGGTTCTGGGTGATAGACGTTTTGTCTTTTAGTTGCAGTTTAAATTGTTGTGCGAGGCAGCAGTTTAGGTGTTTACCTATGCCACCATCTTGGATTCCTCCCACAAATGACAATATTTTATTTTTCATGGCTGAGTAGTATTCCATATTGTGTGTGTGTGTGTGTGTTATGTGTAACATCTTCTTTATCCAATCATCTGTTGATGGGCCCTTAGGTTGTTTCCATGTCTCGCTATTATAAATAATGCTGCAGTGAACATATGGGAACATATGTCTTTACAAATAAATGTTCATATTTTTTGAGTAAATAGTCAGAAGAGGAATTGCTGGATCACATTGTAGTTCTGTTCTTGAGATTTTGAGGAACCTCCATACTGTTCTTTAGAGCAACTGCAATAATCACCTCACACCTGTTAGAATGGCTACTATAAAAAAAAAAAAAAAAGAAGAAGAAATAACAAGTGTTGGGCAGGATGTGAAGAAAAGGGAACTCTTGGACACTGTTGGTGGGTATGTCAATTAATGCAGGCACTATGGTAATTGGTTGCTGACTCAGACATCTCATAAGGTTGATCCTACTCAGCTATAAGAGGAAAAACTAACTCTACAGAAGTAAGCACAGGAATGCTGGAAAAAATAGATCCTGCTTGATGGGCATTTTAGTGTTTCCCTAAAACACCCACTACCTGTGTACTGCATTTACTCACATACAAGGACATGCTTACTTATCCTCTCTATGTGGACTCATGTGCACAGACACATGCCATTGCAGTGGGACCCTCTGAAGAATATGCCCTGGGAAGAGGGTCATCTTTGCAAACCCAGCTAATTCTCCTGGAGACCAGTTTGTTATTAGTAGTGATGGTAGCGACCATGCAATCATAGCATCAACAATCTCTGCCTCAGCATAGCTTCAAATATTTAGAAAAAAATAAGTGAAAAAATTTTTTCTAATAATAAATGACACGTACCAAACTCCGCTTATACCTAGTATACAGGAACATCTTGTACTTGGCTCCCTGTCAAATAAGACACTTGAAACATGGTCTTACTACCTTGACTGCACCCACCAGTGCAGTTCAGGGCAGTATACATGTACAAGACAAGCACTGGGCTGAGACTTGAAAAGAAAATGGGGACATTGAAGGTAGATGGTAGGAAAATAATTTTTCATTAGGCAGCCAATTGAGCAATGGGATAAATTACTTGGGAAAATATTTATGGGTCCCTAAATAAAGGTTTTAGGATAAAAGTGAGATAGAATACATATTCCCATTGTCATTATTAAGTAGCATTATGTGTGGACAGGGTACAAGGTAGCTTTCCAAATGCAGAGGCATCCCCAGTTCCTGTGAAAAGTGTGGGGAAGAGCTGCAGCAGTTCTGGTTATGTTGGAACTCGTGACTCATGAGGATCCTGCTGACTAGCTGAATCTGGGGTTCTGTGGCAAGTTTACAAACTCTGAGATGCCTCCTGTTCAGAAAACCATGCTCAGGCTAGTTATAAACATGGAAACATTAATTGTTATAGTGATCATTAAGGTTAACTGTAGTTATTAATACACTTAGAATTCTGTGATATTTTATTTGTTACTATATTTTAAAACATTACTAATCGACATATCTTTTCTCCTGAGTATTTGGTAGAGGAAATTATACTTGGGAAAATAGCAACTAAGTCACGATGTATACTGACTACCTCGTTTTAAATAGAAAAAGGCTGGTTAACAGAAAATCATATGAATATAGGGAGACAGGCTGGAAAGGTGTATCTGCAATAGACAGAAAGTAGAGAGAGAGAGAAACAATGTCGATCAGCTGTCTCCCGCATGCACCTGACCAGGGATGGAGCCCGCAACTTGGGCATGTGCCCTGACTGGGAACTTAAGGGGTGACCTTTCAGTGCACAGGATGATGCTCAACCTACTGAATCACAGCGGCCAGGCTGGAGGATATTTTTTATTAGCTTTAATTTTACTGGGTCCTGATTGGTCAATCTATGCATTGATTCATGAAATAAAGCAGTGATTTTCATCAGAAAGAAGAAAGGAGAACATCTCATCCCTCTCCAACTCTGGACTCCTGGCTTGCCAACTGTGCATCCCTTGTTTTACTGCATAAGCAAGGCTTTCCAAAGGGTCTAAAATATTGTCCTTCTTTCTCTGTGCTTTCTTTTGCTATCCCTTTCACCTTTTTGCATTAATTATGGGGCTTCCACAATTAATTTGCATTAATTGTGGGGCTTCCAGGAAAAAAGGGGACAGATATTGACACATTGAATCCTAGAAATACCATCTCACTGGTAAAACTCTCTTTCATATTAAGAAGGACACTTGGCAGAGTCAAGAAATTACTAATAACCTTTCTTTCAAGGTATTTCACCATGTCATTGGAGTCAGAGAACAGAACAAAAGAATCCACACACTCTAAATGCAACCATCAAAGACGAATAGCTGTCTTTGCAACTGAAGATGAAAATGAAAAGGCCAACATAAAAACTATGCCAACATAAGAAAAAGAAAAGTGTCCATGGTATTTGACATTCAATAGAAAAGTATTCTCCTATGCTTATTTACTAACTAGAGGCCTAGTGCACAAAATTCGTACACTCAGGGGGTGGGGGTCCCTCAGCCTGGCCTGTGCCCTCTCAGTCCCTCGGGAGATGTCCGTCTGTTGCAGCCTCTCCTGCCTCCACTGCTGTGCTTGCCAGCTGTGAACCTGGCTTCTGGCTGAGTGGTCCCCCCCCCCCCCCATGGGAGCACACTGACCACCAGGGGGAAGCTCCTGTGTTGAGTATCTGCCTCCTGGTGGTTAGTGATCATCATAGCGACCAGTTGTTCGGCTGTTGGGCCGAAACCAGCTTTCTGATATCCCCCAAGGGGTCCCAGATTGCCATAGGGCACAGGCCAGGCCGAGGGACCCCACCGGTGCACGATTAGGGCTGGGGAGGGTCATGGCAGGTTGGCCAGCTGGGGAGGGACTGCGGGAGGGCTCCAGGGCATGTCTGGCCCATCTTGCTCAGTCCTGATGGGCCAGACTCTAACAGCAAGCTAACCTACCAGTCACAGCATCTGCCCCCTCATGGTCAGTGCATGTTATAGCAACTGGTGGACTGGTTGACTGTCTGCACCCTGGTGGTCAGTGCACATCATAGTGAGTGGTTGAGCAGCCTTAGCATATCATTAGCATATTACACTTTGATTGGTTGAACAGCCTACCGGATGACCGGACACTTAGCATATTAGCTTTTATTATATAGGATAGAAGAACATTTTATAAATCTGGTAACCTAAAGCAGACTAAGAAAAAGAATCCTGAAAAGAAAGGGTGATGTGATAAAAAGCAATAGAATAATTTAAAAAGAAATAAAGGATGAAAAAAGAGCTAAATGAGATTGATTAGGGATAGTAAAGAAACTAAAATTGTAATGGAAGAATCAAAATCAGTACTAGGCAAGATTTATATTAAATAAAATAACAACACTGATTAGAGTGACTCACTTTAGTAGCTCTACCAGCAAAAAGAAACATACCAAGAGATGCATACTGAGAGAAGAAAGGTATGGTGTTCATAAAATGGAAAGCCAATTATAGAAGTCCCTAGAAAGGAAACCAAACTAATTGCAAGAAAACTTTCTTTAGCCAAAAACAAAACAAAACAAAACAAAACAAAAACACCAGTATGTGAAGATTAAAAAAGGCTAAACAGGTTTCAGGAAATGCTAATAAAAAGAATCACATGTAATTCCATCATGATGAGTTTTTAAATTATAAAGATAAAGGAAAACAAAATAAAACAGAGCTTACAAGCATTCATGAAGAAAATGAAAAGATAGTAACAACCTAACTGAGAACAACAACCAAAAAAATCAAGTTGTCTTCAGACTTCTCCAGAAGCAAACAGAAGCCATGGAGAGATGACATCAACTGTGTTAAGATTAAGAAAATACTACCTAAGATTCATTTACAATATGGTGTTGGAGGGGAGCTCTATGGATACCCTAAAACACTAGAAAGACAAACAAATGGATCCTGGAGCAGATTAAG
Source organism: Corynorhinus townsendii (assembly GCA_026230045.1). Classification (NCBI taxonomy): domain Eukaryota; kingdom Metazoa; phylum Chordata; class Mammalia; order Chiroptera; family Vespertilionidae; genus Corynorhinus; species Corynorhinus townsendii. The sequence goes on from JAPDVU010000004.1 coordinate 139,683,202, forward strand.
CCTGAAACATAGCAGAAGGCAAACAAAAAATACCAAACAAACAAAGAACTGGAGATGTCCTACTTTGGGCATATCATAAGAAGGCAGGGTTCTTTGGAAACAACAATAATACTAGGAAAAATAGAAGGCAGCAAGAAAAGAGAAAGACAGAATAAAAATGGATTGACTCCACAAAAGAAGCTCTAGGCATGAGTCTACAGGAGCTGAGCAGGGCTGTTGAGCACAGGACATTGTTAACATCACTTGTTCATAGGGTCCACAAGATTCGGAGCTGACTCAACGTATACAACATGCACACTTCAGTGTAACTCTAGCTCTAATAGTTGCTTTTAGAGTATATTCTGCCACATTTCCCTGAATAAATATAAAAACTGAGCTGGATGTCAACTTGAATTTCAATTTAAATTCATACAAGATAGAAAAAAAAAAGGCCAGCATAAGCAAAGTTAACTGACAAATTGGGAGAAAAAATTGCAACATATCACACAGAAAAAAGAGTAATTGGCTTATTTGAAGAGTTAAACACTTGAAGACCAATTTTCCTCTACCTACTACCCCAAATGGGCAAATGACATAGAGCCAGGTCGTCAAAAACAGAAAAAGGCAAGTAGCTTATAAATATATAAAAAGATGCCCAATAGTTGTGATTAGCTGGAGCTTTAGCAAATCTCTATTTTTTTTGGGTGGTCTCTGAAGAAGGGATTTTAAAAAGGAGGACTAAAAATTAAATATTTGATAATTGACCTTTTTTAGAATTCAGATTCTCCATCAGAAAAAAAGATGTTTTTCTTCCAGAATTGAATATGTCAATGAGTAATATGATTAACAAATATCTGATGCCTGTGACTTTTTAATTATAAGAAATTCATGAGATTTTATCCTATTACCTCAGTTATCTATTATAGCTGTATAAACTGTATAATATATTACCATGATAAAATACCTATTGCCTAAATTAGCTTGTTTTATTGTGCAATTCTGTTAACCTCAGGTTTTACATTTTTCATCTCAAAATCAAGGGCTGAACAATTTGTTGTCTAAAACTATTCTTTCTTTAAAATTAAATTTATTGAGGTGACATTGGTTAACATTAATATTCTAACTTTGTGTTGTTTTGTTTTCTTTTTTTTGTACACTTAAGTATCAAATGTAAGTTATTTTAAGTCTATGAGATTTAAAAAAAATTTGCCTCCACCATTATAATGAAAAATAAATGAAATTTTTTATCTTTCATAAAAAAAGAGAAATTACTGCTTGAGAAATTGATTCAATCAAATTCTGAAGACCAATTTTCCTCTACCTACTCCCCCAAATGGGCAAATGACATAGAGCCCATAAGTTAATAAAACATGTTATTACACATATCTTAAAGCATTACCTATAGACATATGGTATGGTACAATTATGAGTTATGATACAATTATGGTGCAATTATGAATGAAGGCTGGTGATGAGAGTATTTGTAAAACATATTGTTTCTAAGGTAACTGAAATAATTTTATGACACATTTACTTAAATTCCAAGAAAACCCAAGCAGTTGAAATTTATGGCCTCTATATTTAGAGAAACTAGGATTTAGCTAGATTAAGTTTTGTGAATCAAAATCTCACTAATAAAAATAGAATCAGGATTTGTATGTTTGGATTCTTAATACAGAGGGCACTAGTTATCAAATTAGCATTGCCTCTTTTTCCTTTGAGTTAATTTTAGGTAGTTTCTATAATAAAAATAAGAGAAAAAATAAAATTGGCCTGAGAGTTGACCATGCTTAAATAAACTCATCTTCTCTTTCCCAGGGTTAGGTTAGTGTCTATGTTTTATTAGAAGCTTCCTTTAAATTCCACTTGTTGGGGTTCTTGTCCCAGCCTTATAAAGGGTTCAGCAATCTGGAGAAAGGAGCTGCACGTAGATTCAAGAAGGAGTCCAAAGACGAAAGATAATTTTGAAAGGCATTGGGGGTCAGAGGAGCTTCAGCTAAAGGAACTGAAAGACTACCCCTTGTCTAAGGACCCCATGCTATTTATTAACACAATTTGTCCTAAGGCAAGATGGAGATAATACACTTCAAAGGGTAGAGTACAGAAGCATTGTCAGTTTCTGTATTGAGGAATAGCCTACAGCTATTCAGGTGTTTGGCCAATGGGAGGCAATAACATGCAGATTTAAGATGCCCTGAGATGTCTGGCAGCAAATGATTATCCTATTCAGGTTTGGGGAAATGCCTTTCAGCCATCCCAGATGATTAAGCCCTGCTGACATGCTGGAATTGGCTTCTGGCATCCACTAACAGTCTTGTCAAGTACAGTATGGAAACAACAACAATGGGGTCTTATTGTTTAGCTCCTTAATATGTGCCAAGCACTATTCTAGGCATTAGGGCTTAAGATAGAGAATGAAACCAAACAAAATCATGTGCTCATGTCTCCTAGAGTTAGAGGAGAAGCTTTTTTTGGGGGGGGGGGGGGGGAAACAGACCTACCTAGACTACTGCAAAGGCCTTCCATTCCAGCTCTGGAGACTAACATGTCAGGTATGGTGATTGACATACTTCATCTTAAATATGAAGGGACAACCTAGGATCACCAGGCAGGAGGAAAACCAAGTGTATAGAAGATGAACAAACAGAAAAAACTGCTGATGGAGAAAACAAACTATTCAGGTCACTGAAGGAGTCATTTCTAAGGGTACTTCAAAAAGTGTCCTTAGAACTATTTTAGAAGAAATTAAATTCAAAGATAAAAAAGAAATAGAGACACTACAAAAACTTTTACAAATTAAGAATATAAGTTAAAATAAAAGTAAAGAAGGGGCCGGAAGGCAAAGTATGAAGAAGTCCCTCAGAACAAAGGGCAAAGATATGGAAAATATAAAATAAAAAAGAAGGAAAGAATAGGAACATTAATCCAAAATATCCCACATCTATCCTATCTAATAAAGAGGGAATATGCTAATTGACCATCACTCTATCACAAAGATGGCTGCACCAACAGCTGAGGCCAAGTTCCCTTAAGGAGTCTTAATGAGCAATCAGCAAGGACCTGAGGCTACACCCTCCCCCACCCCCATGGGGTTTGACCAGGGGACCCAAGGCCACGCCCCCACCTGGTGGAGCCTGATGGGGGACCTCAAGGTGCACTTCCTGTCCTGGTGCTGGGCTAAGGGACCTCAGACTGATCCCCCCACCCCAGTGCCAGGCTGGGGGACCTCAGGGCCATGCCCCCCACCAGGTGGGGCTTGACAGAGGACTTCAGGCTGCACCCCCCATCCTGGCACCATGCTGGGGGACCTCAGGCCTCACCCCCCAACCCCAGCACTGGGCCAGGGGACCTGAGGCTGCACCCTCCTGCCTGGCGGGACTTGACAGGGGACCTCAGGCTGTGCTCCCCACCTAGCGGGGCTTGACGGGGGACCTGAGGCTGCACCCCTCTGCCCAGCAGGACTTGACAAAGGTGGGACTAGCCGGGTCTAGATCTAGCCCAGTGTGGGGGGTGGCCGGTCTGGGTCTCATGCGATTTTGAGGTGCATGTGGGGGGGCGGGGACTTGACTCTGGGTTCCCCTTTTAATGTGCACAAATTTTGTGCACCAGGCCACTAGTATGTATATATGTGTGTGTGTGTGTGTGTGTGTGTGTGTGTATGTGTATATATATATATATATATATATATATATATATATATATATATATAAAAGCCTAAGCGACTGAATGACTGAAACGACCGGAACGACCAGTCACTATGATGTGCACTGAGCACCAGGGGTCAGATGCTCAATGCAGGAGCTGCTCCCTGGTGGTCAGTGCACTCCCACAGTGGGAGTGCCACTCAGCTGAGACCCGGTCCCAAAAGCCCACCAGCCCGCTGGTAGCCACTCACTCCCTAAGTAGTCCTGCAGGTCCAATCTCTGGAGAATGGGACAGGCACCGAAGGACCAGTGCCACCAGCACAATCCTGACAGTGCCACCAGCCTCCTGGAAGTCAGCCTGGGGCACCATAGCCACTTCCCCTCTCTAGATGCTCTACAAGGAAGAAACAATATAAAAGCGGCTGCCAGGTGGCTCCCAACAACCGACAACTGGCATGAATGTCAGCGGCCTAAACCTCAGGCCGGCAAGGGCATCCTATCACTTGCCTGGAGGGCCGATCACATCTCCCCCCCGACCTCCCGACGCCCTCGGGACCCCACCATGCACAAATTCATGCACTGGGCCTCTAGTCTGATTAATAAACATTCATGGGTGAGGGGGCACAGTTTGCTTATGTTGTGATGGTTGTTATTGTTTATTTATTAGTAAAAATAATAGCTAACATTTGTTGAGAGTTATTATTTTGCTGGAACCTGGACTAAGGTCCTAACTCACAATGTTTTGTTTTATTATCCTACCACTTTTAAATAGAGCTGTGAAGCTAGACCAGAGAAATATTTATAATATAAATGATTATGATGGGTAATTGATTCTATTTAGTTGTGGGGAAGAGAAAACAGTGAAGGAGTAACTATTGTGTGCTTGGACAACAATGACTGAGACCAGAAATGCAAAAGTAGGAGCTGCTTTTTGGGGAAAAGAAGATGTATTCAATTTTAATAGGTTGAATTGAAGTGCTTAAAGGATAGCCTAATGGATACAATCAGTCAATAGATAGATTGGCTGCATGAGTCTGAAGCTCAGAGAAACGGTTGGGTCAGAGAGAGATTTAGGAATTACCCACAGATCAGTTAAAGCCAGATTGTATACAATTACTTAAAGAGAATTTGAGTGTAGACAGAGTAAACCAGAAGGCCAAGGAGAAGAGAGACGAGGGAGAGGCTGAGAAGGAGCATGTGGTGAATTGGGGACAAGTCAGGTGGGGATGGAGTTGCCAAGGATGGGAACAGATGCTCTGTAATTTTCTATGCAGAGGATTATTGGTAGGCAGTATTTGTCAGAACAATTTTAATGACCTTCTGGGAACAAGCCAAATAATAGCTGAAGAATGAATGAGAAATGGATCCAAGCTCTTCATTTGCTTCATGAGTGAAAGGGATGAATAATGCCTATATCAGCAGATATTAGTGTGTGTAGAGTATTTAGCAAAGTGTCTGACACATAGTAGGTGCTCAACAAATGCAGGATACATAGTGATTGACTGGTTGCATGGCTTTTGGACCTGATTAGATTTGGGTTTTTAGTTTAGCTCTGCCACTGTATTATTGTGTAAACTTGGACCAGTCACTTTGTTTCTGCCATTTTCTTTGCTTTTATATATAAAATGGGACATAAAGAAGCATGTACCCTCTAAAATGATTTCTAGGTATTAGTCATTTTTCATTATGAATGGTATATTTTGTATTTGTGTCATAAGGTTGAATTCTCATATTAGTATGTGACTTGATAAGATAAGATTGTCTGGTTATATAATAGTGAATACAATTTGCTTTAATATTGGCTTGGGTTTGTTCTGCTTAGTTTTCTCTTTTCCCCATATGATAGGTAGACTTCTTCAGGGCAGATTTCCTAAATTTGGAAAGGCAATAGTGGGTATCAGGAATAGGACAGGGTGGGTGGACATGACCATGGGAAGAGAAGGAAAAGTGGGTAAAAGGTGGCACCCACCTCCCAGGAGCAATGGAGACTTGCAGAAGACTGGACAGTGTCTGACAAAGCAGCAAAGTCTCAGTCCTTGTGGAACCTGTGGCCAAGACACTGGTGTCCCAGCACTAGCCAGTGAGGACCCATGAACAGAAGGTCTTTCTTTTGGTTAAGACCTAGAAAATGTTGGAATGGGGAATGGCCAAAATCATAACAGAGGTGTTTGATTTTCCACTAATATCCATAGCACATGTACCACCTACCAAGAAATAAATGTAATTTTGTTTCCGTTTTTCTGAGTTTTGCTCATTATTTTTATTTATTCTTATTACACTGACCAGAACTTGCAAAAACAATTAAGAGGCCTTACAGTTAAGAATGAGGAACCATTTAGCCATGATCTTCATAGACCAAGATATCTGGGTGGACATAGGCGAGATATAATCTGATCATATCTTCTGCTCTCCAGCCCACCCAAACTGCGGAATTAGATGAGCTCTCTAACTCCCTCATCACCCTTGCCGCACCGGAATTGAGGTGCTGGGGAAAACTGGGAGACTCTAAATGGAGTATGGTTCATTTGCTAGCATATTGAAGACTCATAATAGAAGTAATATAATTATAGTCCTAGCTGGTTTGGCTCAGTGGATAGAGCATCGGCCTACAGACTGAAGGGTCCCAGATTTAATACTGATCAAGGGCACATGCCTGGGGTTTCAGGCTCGATCTCCAGTAGGGGGCGTGCAGGAGGCAGCCAATCAATGATTTTTCTCTAATCATTAATGTTTCTATCTTTCTGTCCTCCCTTTCTCTCTGAAATCAATAAAAAATATATTTTAAAAAAGAAGTAATGTAATTATAGGAAAACAAACTAAGTCACCTATTCTTACCACCTGTGTGTAGATTAAGATTCATACCCACTCTTTCTTCAAGCCTTCTGAAATTTTTATTTTCTGTAAAATCCTCATGAGAGCAAGTGCAGCAAGAACCAGTTAAGTGTTATTATGTAAAGGAGGCACTCCAAAATTTAAAATTTTTAAATCTTTAGTGTTCTTATAACATCTACAATACATGTAATCATTATACTTAAAAGTTTTCCTATGGTATTAGAAATGAGTATATATTTCTAATACCATATATATTGTATTTTAAGTGTGAAAGTTCAAGGTCAATTAATGTTTGCTTGTCAGCCTTTTGCACTATCCCCAACCAAGGCCTTCTAAGAATATGTCCTTTAATCCCTCCAGTGGGTTCTGGGACATCATTCTTTTTCCTCTGACTGCACCCCTTCCTAATATTCCACTCACTTTGCTTCACCATAAATAAGCTACCACTCAGTCTCAGTTTTCACCCTCAATGCTTGCTCCACCATCTAATCTTCTCTGACATTGAGTCATGCATGCTTGGGCTCAACCAAGCATGCATGTTTTCCTGCAGCTCTCAGATCCTGGAGAGGATGGGGGTGGACAGGAGCCTCTATAGAGTCTTTTTGCTTCTGACTGCTGCTCCAAATAAGAAAGCAATGGAGTTTAGAGCTAAAGTGCTTGAGCTTTAGTGCAAAGCTATTTAAATTAAAATCCTAGCTCAATTGCACCTTCAGTATAAATATTTGAATAAGTTATTTGGTCTTTCAAAGCTTCAGTGGCTTCATCCCTAGATAAGAAAACCAACTTCAAAAGGTTGTTCAAAGATTAAATAAGATTATACCAAGCACTTGTTGCATGCCTAGAAGTGATGGGTGCTTATTAATTGATAAATAACAATGGCATCATCTTCATCACATTGTCTCCCTCATATAAAGACAAGGCTTTGAAGCCTTGGTTATCTAATTGTACATGTTGTATGCCTTATACTGCCTCAGCTTTTTAAAATTTATCTAACCCTCTCTTATAGGCATTCAAATCCTTAACACCAAGCACTTTCACACCCACTCCACATAACAAATTTATCCATGGGCCATACCTTGCATTTTTCACCATTTACAACTGCTTGCCTTTTGAAAGCTTAAACCTCAATTATTTCACTCTCTGAGAATCACTTCCTGTCAGCTCTCTGTGTCTCATTTCAAACACAGCATTTTACATCATTAATGTTTCTAATTCCTGGAGGATTATATTTTACACAAACTATCAGTTGTTTCCTGGATTCACTTCTTTCTTCACCAAGTTGATCTACCATGTCTTTATTGACTTTTCTCTTACTCCTATTCTTTGCTGCCCTTTTGTGGCTTTGGCTTTGCCAGAACCTGACTCTGGATTGCTCCGCCCCCACTGTCCAATGTGGTGGCCAGTTACAATAGCCACTTTTCAAATGTCCAAATATTATACAGCACAGATTATAGAACATTTACATTATCACAGAAAGTTCTCCTGGACAGCAGTGCTTTACCTAAACAATTAACATTTTCTCTTCTGCACTTCTACAGGGTGAAGAACACTGCTGGCTAAGACAAAACAACTATGTGGTTGGTGAAATTTCGGTGTGGTCAACCTCAATAGTCCTTAAGGCTGCCTGGAGCTGTTCTGAACGAGCTTCATCTCCTACCTCCTGCCACCATTTCAAAGTTTCAACTATCTTCTCAAACTTATCATCCTACCATGCCCACCACATAAAGGTTCATCACTATTAGTAGATGACCTTACCTTCTTTCTCACTGGGAAAATAAATTATAATAAAGGAGAATACAACTGACAGGAAGGAAAAGTCAGGAAGTTTGCTGAGAGACTTTCTGGCAAAAGTAGTAAGAGCAAAGATTCTGGGGCAGGTGGAGGTTCAGTGTATCAGAGGGATCCCAACCAAGGGGGCCTATGTGGGTGGATTACAGAGTGCAAAGTGTAACAGAGAAGAAGATGTGATCAGGGACAGAGGCAGACTCTACAGCTTCTTTCTTACCACACTAAGGATTTTGAGTGAGTTGAGAAGCCATGGGAGTGCTTAAGAGAAAGGACCTCAACTGACTTATATTTTTTAAAGGGTCACTTTGAATATTGAGTTCTCATCTCCATGGGGGCAAGGATGAAAGTAGAAAGATCTGCTAGAAAGTAACTACAATAATTCAGGTGTGGTGGCACATTTAGATCAATGGGAGGGTGGGCTGGCCAAAGTAGCAGTGGTGGAGGTGACAAGACATTGGTCTGAATATGGGTCTGTTTTGAGATCAATCTATACTTTCTTATTCCTGCAGGGCACTTGCTTCTCTCTCTTCCCTTGTATTTTCCAGTGCTCTTTGTTTTTGCTGAATCTCCTTAGTCCTCCCACTGAAGTTTGCCCAGAATCATGAAGCTGACCTGCTTGGGCTAGAACCAGCACCAATTTGAATGGTTAGAGGTACTGGAGTTTTCTGTGTTGTACTTGATTGTCCTGCATACTTTGGCACTTCAAAACTCTCACTTCACTTGGCTTTCTTGAAATTCTCTCTTGTTTTTCCCTTGCACATCTGGCTCCTCCTTAGAGTTCTTCACAGGCATCTCTTTCTCCACTCACCTCTAAAATATAAAGCTTCTTAAGACTCTGACCTTAAGTTTCTAGTTCTCATCTGCTCTGTTTTCTCATCAGAAGGTAATTTCAGTGAGAAATATATACCCAAATACTACATGATGCCTCAAAATCAATAGAATTTTGTTTTTTACTCAAGCAATATTATGAAACAACTGCTTCTAGTTAATTGTTGTTGTTATTTTTAATTGAAATTCTAACTCGAGTGCCAAGATACAAGATTACTATCAAATGCCAGAGTGAGGGTGACACAGACCTCTGTGGAATAATTTTTAAAGTTGGTATCTGGGAACAGAGTCTATGATTCTTAAAACCTTTTCCCTAGACTGAACTCTGCCTCCCCACTCCCTCCCCCTCCCCAGGCCTTCACAGCACTATTATCTTTGTCCATGGTTTTGCATATGTGCATATAAATTCTTTGGTTAATCTCTTCCCAAAACCTATATATTTAATTGGCCAATGTCACCCCAATAAATTTAATTGTTCTTAATATATATATATTTTAAATATTTTTATTGATTTCAGAGAGGAAGGGAAAGGGAGAGAGAAATAGAAACATCAATGATGAGAGAGAATCACTGATTGGCTGCCTCCTGCATGGCCCCCCACTGGGGTCTGAGCCCACAACCCAGACATGTGCCCTGAGTAGGAATCGAACTGTGACCTTCTGGTTCATAGGTCAATACTCAACCACTAAGCTATGCTGGCTGGGCAAAATATGTTTTTATTGATTTCAGAGAGGAAGGGTGAGGGAGAGAGAGATAAAAACATCAATGATGAGAGAGAATCATTGATTAGCTGCCTCCTACACACCCTACCTCCCCCCCCCCCCCCCACTGGGGACTGAACCCATAACCTGGGCATGTGCCCTGCAGGAATTCAACTGTGACCTCCTGGTTCATAGGTCAATGCTCAACCACTGAGCCACACCAGTTGGGCTAAATTTAATTTTATAAAACCACAATAAGATAGCTTCTCACACCTGTTAGAATGGTTTTTATATATATAAAAAAAAACACAAGAGATAACATTTCTGGGAGAGATGATTATATCTGATTTATATTTTTTGAAATAATAATATTAATGCTTTATTTTAAGTTTTGTATATTTGCAACAATACTGTATAAGTCAAAATTACAATCCTTTCACAATAAATTCATCATATTGCCAATTTTTATTTAGAAAATCATTTTTAAATATATTTTTAATTAGATTTATTGGAATGACATTGTTTAATTAAATTATATTAATTTTCAGTGTACATTTCTATGGTACATCATCTATATATTATATTTTGTGTCCGCCACCCAAAGTCAAATTTTTTGTCACCATATATTTGACTTCCTTTATCATTTACTACCTCCCCATTCCTCTTCCCTCTAGTAACCACCATACTATTGTCAGAGTTTTTGTTTATTTTTCTTATTTGTTAATTTGTTGCTTTCAGTTTTATATCCTACAGGTAAGTGAAATCATATGATTCTTGACTTTTTCTGTTTGACTTATTTTACTTAGCATAATATTCTCAAGATTTATCTATATTGTTGCAAATGGCAGTATTTTATCTTTTTTATGGGTGAGAAGTATTCCATTGTATATATGTAGCACATCTTCTTTCTCCAATCATCTATCAAAGGCCATTTTAGTTGGCCACTATGAATAATACTACAATGAACATAAGGGTGCATATATCTTTGTGAATAAATGTTTTCAAAGTTTTCCTGTAGATACCGAGAAGAGGGATTGCTTGGTCATATGGTAACTCTATTCTTCATTTTTTTTGAGGAACCTCCATAATGGTTTCCATGGTGGCTATACCCATTTACTATTCATTTATACTTTCTACATTTTATTTAAAAACTGTGTGTTAGTTTTAAAATTAGAATGGATGCCATTCAGAAGGCAATAATTACGGTAGGGCAAGAATCCCCCTTATTGCTGCCTTTTTCTGTCTGTGCTGATGCACCAGAAGAGAGCACCCAGCCTCTTCCTACTTGCATAATAGCTTGTTCACCTAGGTCATGGATGCTCCGTAAGTCAATAGCATTCTAAGTTGAGGTGTCTCACTTTCTCTAATGGTCATATTACTTTCCTGAGTCCCCCAGACATTTGTGTAGAAGTAGGATATGTAGTTTTAAATGCCCAAGTACTAATTTCCTTTGGTCAGTCTCTTAACCAACAGTTAGTGTTGATGTCTTTTGCTTGGACATTCTTTGCCCTGGTTCCACCTAGGTAGCTGCTAGATATCAGGACTCCCCTTCACTGGAGAAGAGTGGGGCAAAACATTACTCAATTCAGTAACTTGGCTTTACTGACCACAAACAGGTTGATAGAAGTGGTCAAATTTACACCTACAACCTCTACAACCACCAATTCTACCTGAATCCCTGCATTGCTTCTTTAAAGTACATGCTATTCTTCTGGCATCGGTTAGGGGGCAGCAGATATCCTGGCCTCTTTTGCTGTCTAAAGTAAGCTTCCAGTTTGGAGATTATGAAGTTGATATGCATTGTATTAATATTTTACTTACCATGTCACACGGTCTGGCAGCTCCTTCCTGCACTAGCTGATCATTTTGGAGAGCCAAGCCACTCACCTGCTAGAGTGTTTATAATTCAATACCGAGTAAAGGTGAACCCAAGTAATAAATTACCCTGTGTAATTACTGCACTGTGCCTTAGCTGAGTCAGTTTCATTACTATCCAAATGTTACAAAACCCTGCCTTCTCTTTTGATCTGCCATTCAGTCTCTCACACATGCCCAAGTAAGCTTTATTTTGACTCCTTAAAGTACCCTCAGAATGGGACTGCATGTAAAGGGATGAGTGAAAACATCTATAAAATTGCTTTTGCAAGGACTGCAAGCCGCTAATTTAAGAGGATGAAAGATAGCTCGGCCTGTGGTAAAAAGATGTCTTTCTCCTGATACATAAACATTATGGAGATGCTACTTTTTCAGCTATTTATCAGATATTGAAAAGCATAAATGCTGAGTTTGAATCCAGGTAGTCGAGCTACAGAATCACACACTTTAAGCACAGCTTCAAATGGACTTCTTTCTATTTCAGACCCCTGGGGTGCAGAGCCTGCGCCCTTAGTAACCACGAGGCCATAGGTAGCTGTGCCCACCCACGTTATTCGGGGAGTCTTGACGACAGGCTGTCCTCTTCAGCTAGAAGCCACCAGGGACAGAGTAAAGCAGGAGTCACTTGGGATGAGGCGGTTCTAAAGACTGCCTTCATTTTAAGTCCAGGAGGAAGCTGTTCTGAGGAGGACCTGTCTTCTTGGGACAAGGACCCTTGGTGAAGTTTGGCCTTTGTACGCCTCCATCTGAAAACTTAGGTGTTTTTTTAAAAATGAGAATTTGGATTGAAGGTTAGAGATGATTGCTCAGAGGGGGAAAGTGTGAAATGGTAATCGCTTTCATATGACACTTGAGAAATGTTATAATAAAGCTGAGTAAGTTGGAGCATGAGTTAGCCAGTCCTTTGCCTAATGATGTCACCCACTTTCTGCTTCCTCCAGTCTATGATTAATGAAAGGGGGATTATTACAGTAACTCACTCCAAGTGGGCACAGTGACATCATCAGCAGCTGAGCAAACTGACTACATTTAGTCGTGCGTGTGGATGTGGGCATTTTTTTCCCCCTGTGACTAACATGAAGCTAACAGCATCTAATGAAACAAAAGCTCCTTGAAATTTGGGGAACTTATTGAGTGGACTTTTTTTTCTACAGGGAGCACCATTTTAATTATTCTTGTTTTATAGTTAAATGATGTTAGAATTGGCCAAAATTACCTGATTGGCTTTCTGCCCCTCTTCACATAGTCATCACAAATTAACTCTTGATCTTTGGGAAGGAGGTTTCCTGAAGCTTTTGCTTTCTAATAGAATGGCTCTTCCTATATTCATCATTCTATCTCATCTTTTAAAAGGAAATCAGTGAGTATTAAGAAAAGGAACTGTGGCCATAAGTGTTTTTTGGTGGTGGTGGTGGTGGTGGTGATGATGTACGTGCGCGCGTGTGTGTGTGTGTGTGTGTGTGTGTGTTGAAAGTTCAAGGTTAGTTGTAGAATCCAGTGGTTCCAGTTCAACGTTTAGAACATTGGGCTTAATTAGTTTGCTTTGCAAGCTGATAAAAATGAACAGAAGTCCTGCTTGCTATTTCACCTTTACAAACTTGACCGTCCTAAAATTAGAGCGGGGCACCTAGACATATTTACTCACTGAGCTGAGCCACTGCCAGAGCGCACTGTCATGTACATGAAAGTACACAGAGTCTGGAACAACGGCGCTCTGCCGTGCGGGCCTGGACATGCCTCAGAGGCGCTTCAACAGAGGGCAGAACCTTTGGACTCTTTCTATCAGCACACAAGGGAGACAGCAATTCACTGATAAAAAAAATACACATAGGACTGCCCCCAGCCTATTCTGTCTTCCCCTCTGAAGCTACAATTTGGGAATAGGTTGTGGGATATCTTTGTGGATAGACAAACCTGGATTTCTGCTCTCTTATCTAAGTCCAATGGAATCTAGATGCTAAACCTATATGTCCTCGAGTCAGCAACATGGAACTTATTACCCGAGAGGATCCAGGTGAGAATAATGCTTATAATAGCTGTTATATGTTCTTTTGTGAGTACCTCTCATAATCGTCTGGGGCAATATAGGGTCAACTGCTGTGGCAGATGTTTGTTGATTGCATTAGAACTGAGCTATGATAATCAATTTCAAAATGTATGTTGGTCAGGAAAAACTTTGAGGACATAGTTATCCTTTTGAGTTAGTGTTAGTATTGGCTCCCCCCCCCCCCACATCCCCAATATATGTTATTTTATAGAGGTTATTTGTGACTATTTCTCTCTACATATTGAGTTTTTTACAAGTACTAAATAGTTCTTGGGAAGAAATCCAGGTGTCTCTGAATCATGGGGAGGTGGATTGAAGTGTCTGGTTCCAAAATGCCCATTTACCTGAGGAGTCTGATTCACATGCCAGAGTTAATGAGATGGCCTTGGAGTGTCTAATACATTCTCCCCATGGCTCTCTTCATCTTGCAACAGTCTCTGACCGGCCGTCTCCTTCTGGATGATCCAAATCACTCAGGGACTAAGTAATGAGTCAAGGAAGTTGGCCTAATCATGCAGGGGATGGCATTTCACATCTAAGCCCCTTGGACCCAGGCAACTTCCCTTTTGTGTGTTTCACCAACATTTGTTGATTACTATCATTATTTCCCATGATATGGGAACCCTCATAATAGCTCCCCCAGTCCTTGCAAATAGGACAACACCTGCAAGGGCATGGCCTTCCTTCAACAGGCACCCCACTCCCTTTTAAAGAGGAATTTGGAGAATACCATCTTGCTTGGAAGATGCATTAGGATTTAGCAACGCACTCTGTCTTCTCTCCTTGGACATGGTGTGTCATTCCCCTAATGTATTAAACAAATAAAATCAAGCGACATCATATTTGTTTGCTCTGGGAGAAAGGCATGGCAATCTCACCTTTGTGAATTTTACTTCTGAGAATTCTCTATTGCATGGATTTATCTGCTACTGAATTGCTGAAGTGAGTAACTCAACTCCTCATTCACTTACTCTTTTCCATAAGCCTGTTGCTTCCTAACAACTCAGGTGTTGACCAGCTCATCTAATTTTGTTGCTGGTCACCAAGATTCTTTTTGTTAGAACCCAAAGGCAGCAGGAAATGTACCAAGGCCATGCTGGAAAATTGGTCGAGGGGGTGGGGATGTGAAAGGTGGGGGGCGGGGAGGAGACTTGGAGGTTGCCAAAGAGGTATGCTTACAGTGTAGTATCTGCTGGGTGGTGTGGGTCTTCGTTAATCAGGAAGTACAAAACACAAGAGGAGGCAGAATTGCTTGAATTATTTTCCATGATTGCCAAGGCCCTTTGGGGCATGGATAGGAGAGGAATTATGTGAAACTTTAAAATTATAACTCAAAATCAGGGTTTCTCAACTCTGAGGCACCCAACATTTAGCCAGCGAATTTCTCTGTTGTGCAGGCTGGCCTGTGCATATAGCATATTTAGTAGCATCCCTGGTCTCTGCCCACTAGATGCCAGGAGCCTCGCCATCTTGTTAGGCCGAATTAAAATGTCTTCATTGTCAGATGACTTCTGGGAAGCAAAATTACCCGGGTTGAGAACCACTGCTCTAGACTGAAGGATAACAGTTTACATTTTTTCTCTCCCTAATCATTTTAGTTCTAGCATCTGGGTTCCCTCTGTTCCGATAAGGCATTTCCAAATACTCTGAACACAGAGCACTTAGTCTAAGTCTTAGACAGAGCACAAGGCCTTGTGGACTATCCCAGTGATTCTCAGGGAAATGTGAAGTTAGGAAAACAATTTTGATTCATTATTTCTGACTCTTGTTTTCTATTAAATTCTGGTGGAATTTCAATCTTTCTCTCTCTCTCGATCTGTCTCACTCTCTAGCTCTATTCATCCACTGTTTTAACTTAAAAGCAAACAGATTCCCAGTTCACTTTTGAATGTGAAATACTGACCCTTCTTTGTCCCAAAACTCTCTATATACAGCCGGCTGTACAGGAAACAGGCAGGGTTTGCCAATCCCATATTCAACATAAAGCATTTGATGAGACTCCCAAAATCTCCCTGCAGCAAATATCACTCTGACTCTGCCCACGTTTTCTTGATTCTTAGCTTCCCCTCGAGGGAGTCACCGCTGCCCACCTAGGTAAGGTTTTCCCTCCTTGAGCCCAGAATAACACGTCAACTGCTGTGAACACCTAAAGTCCTTTTTATTTCTCTCCATAGTCACGTATCATGTTCTGTCTCCCAGAAAGGATGAACCAGAAATCATGCTTTTTTGGAAACAGATTTTTCATGGGAAGGAACTAAAACACCCTGAGTTGTCAGCAGCCTAGTCCGTGCTCTGAACCCCCAGCCTCGTGCTATTTCAGCTGAATCAGAGGACAACTTCCCAGTCACCTGCCAGGGATGTTCACGTCTCCTGGCGTGTGTATTTCACTGAATAACAGCAATGCCTGTGCTGCAGCTAAAATAACAGCCCCCTTTTCTAGGGCCATTTCCTTGTTGCAGAAGTAGTGAGCAAACAGACCAATTAATAAATAGCATGGGTGGAAACGGAAGGACATAAGGTTTGCTTGGGAAGAAAAATGAACATTCTTGCTTCTTGCTTGATGTTAACTTCACATGGGGACAGCTGCTGCCATAGGTAAACACCACTACAGGTTAGCTGGGCCCTAAGGTGTGTGTCACCACAGACCACAGGGAGGAACAGGGATATTGGTCTCTCCCCTGGTTGCACCATTGAGCCCTTATCCTTAAAGGAACTGTGTTTTTGACCAACTCTCTCATTGTGATTGAACACACCAGCTCCCCAGCAAGGCACAAGCCCTTGGAGTTCGCAGCAGCAATACAAGCCCTAATTGCTCCATTTACATAAAAGTAGAAACATACAACTTCTAAATATAAATCTCTGGCACATCCTGCCTTTTGCAATTACAGTGAAATAAGGTACCACCGTTTCCCTCCCAGCTCCTTGTCTCAGCAAGCTGCTCAGCCGGTTCTCCAGGGGCAGCTCCCCTAGGCCAGAACGGAGCCTTGCAAATGCTCCCGGGAGGAGCTGGGCGCTTTGTGGAGTGGCCAATCAGGCCGGCTGCCCTAGGTGGGCCCCGCAGTGGCAGCGGGCCACAGGCTAGCACAGGAGCTGCTGGGGCCCAACGCCACAGGAGGCGTCAAAGCTCCTGGCGCGCCTCTCTCTGCCCAGCCGCCAGCCTGCGGGTCCCCAGCCTGGACCCTGACACTGGCTGTGCTTTCGGCCCTGGCGCTGAGCACTGATTTAGACATTCCCAGCTGCGATCACTGAACACTTATTCCCGCCGCCCCCCCCGCCCCCTCCCCCCCCATCCCCCGAATTCTTTAGCTGCCAAAAGGGGGCAAAAATCAAGAGCTGCTCTGAAAAGAGCTTGCCCTTGCTGGTGCTCCGGGTAAAAATAGAGGCGGCCGCTCTGCAGGGCTTGGCGGTCGCGTCGCAGCGTGATCCCCGGGAGCTGCCAGCAGGTGTTGCTCAAGGTACAGTAGCAGCGAGCCGCCGGCAGCAGGGCCGGGGGTGGGGAGCTGCTGGGGGAGGGGGCAGGAAGTGAAAGAGAAACCAAAGCGAGGAAGGAAGAGGAGATGCTTGACAGAAGCTGGGCTGACCCGCTTACTTTGGACCCTGGAGTTTGGAAGGAAAAAGATCACTCCCAGCCTGGAATATTCCAGAGAAGTTATTTTAACATGCCCGCTTCCCCTACCACCCCCACCTTAATTTCCACGGAGTGAGGAGGCATTTCCAATGTGTCTCAGCTCTGAGTTTGGGGGATTCAGGTAGAGAATTACATCACAGCTGGTGGGCATCTGATAGCCTACCCGGTCTGAGTCACACATGTAGGGTGGCTCCTCGAGGCAGGGCGCTGTAGATTCCTGTGACACCAATGTTTACAAAGGCATCTCAGGAATGGATCCCCTTTCTGGATGAGAACACTGAGGCCTTAGTTAGTGGTCAGTATGCAGTGGGACCTGGGTCTCATCCAGGTTGGTTGTGTGCCCCCAGACTCAAAATCATGGGTTATTTCTGGGACAGGCAGGTTCTCCCATGGGGGAGGAGGTGAGTTCAGATGCCTTGCAGGCCATTGCTCTCCATGAGGGGCTCATGCAATAGGGTGGGAAAGTTCCTTTCTTATGAAGAGTCTGAGTCCATGCAATTCCAAACTGATGGTCAGGTGTGGAGTTGGCCAATACTGCTCCTGTTTCTATCTTTCCTTCTCAGATTCCCTCTGTTCCTGTACAACCTAATGATTTAATTTCCCACTTTATTTCTGCATATGCAGTTCTTAGAATACTCCCCACCCCCACATACAGTTCAGCATCCACACTTTCTCTGTGTTTGGCCAAGGCGGATCCTCTTACACAGAAAACTGATGGTGTCCTAAAGGAACCAGCTTCAGTTATACATCAGGAAGCCAGAGCCTCTAGATTTTGCTGGTGGGCACAGTGAACAGTTTATTTTATGCATCTTAAATCCTGCATACAAAACAACATATCTGGTCATATGGCTTTCATTAATTCCCAATTTTGCACATTTTATTCATTTTATGATGAGGACCCAGCTTATGCTTCAGCTATACTCCAAACTACCCTTCTCCACCATCCTTGTCTGAAAATTCCTTCCTCCTGCGTTATTTCCGACTTGCTAACACCCCCACCCCCAGCCCGCAAAGACAATCCCAACCAACTTAACCCCTATAGGAGAAATGTTCATTTCTTTTCATTAATCTCTTGTTATGTTTGTAACAATTTAGAAATCATAAGAATTCAAGATCTGATAAAGAAGGATAATATATGAGATTATTTTGGGGGGAGGGAGGAGGATTTTAAAGATTGGGAAGGTTACTTATAATGTTTACCTGCAGAGAATGACTATTTCCGAAGTTCTTGGTGATAAATGATTTATGAAGCAGGCCTTCAATTTCATGATGTAAAGTAATAAGGTTGACAGGGCAGGGGAGACCATCATCATATAAGTATACATATTTTCTCTTTTTTTTCCAATGGAATATCTTATTTAAAAAAGTAAAATTAAAATCCCTATAAAGGGCACTGTGAATTTTCTTGCCTGTAAGAAACAATAAAATACTTTGTAAATAGAGGTAACTTCATGAAGTAACAGATGTTTTATGTGAAGACATAAAACTGAACCTGAATATAATGAGAAGTGTGTGTGTGTGTGTGTGTGTGTGTGTGTGTAAATAGTAAAAGAAAAGTTGGAAGTTGATACTCAGTGAGATATAACTGTTTGATTCCAGTAGTTTTCTTTAAGGTAGTCTAGTCAGCCAGAGGTTTCCTGTCTCAGGGATCACCCAAAAGCAGCTAAGAAAGACTTTCCATTAGATAATGATTATGAAATAATGCCTCACACTGGAAAACTAGTCATCTGCTGATGTCATGCTGATTCTAACCAATCCCAAACAAAGCCCCAGCCCTCCTGTTTGAGTGGTACCAATGTGTGAGTGTACAAGTAAGTAGTACCGTATAAAAGTTCACAGAGCCAATACCATGAAGAGGAACTCAGACAGCTCTAACCACATGATACAAGAGGCTGCTGGTGAAAGAGAGAGCACCGGAAAGGTAATGCTTTTTAACTCTTACTTGTGAGCTGCTTACACAGTCATAGTCAGGATGGTTAGAAGGAATTTTACAACTGACTGGCACTTCATGCACATTTTGGTTTGTGCCTTCTAATGTTATTCAGGCAGGTTGACACAGCTTTTAATAGGACAGCATCAAATAGATTACGTGTTTATACAACCTATTCAGTACATGTATAGGGATGCAAATGCCAAAGAGAAAGCTATTTGTTAGGAGTTGCATTCACAAGCAGCAAATGTAGGGTACACACACATCCCCGCAGAGAGAATCCTGATGCTGATAAACTGCACTATCTAAATGCTATTAGGACTCTTGTGTCGTTTGGAGTCATTCAACTTTTAGTTCTATGTCAGACTCTCTTGTAAAACTTAATTGGAATACAAAATGCTTTGGATACTGTATCTGTAATGCCAAATAGCTAGATTATATTATGTGTTATATTGCAAAGCTATTTATTAAGCAATTATAATGCAAATGTCCCCTTCCCCATTTTTTCACCACCCCTCACTAAAAAATTAGGCTGTTGAGGGAATGTTGACAGTCTTAACAATATTAGCAGAGTAACTGAGGTTCCTGGAGGTGAAATTCCAAAGGTGATAAAGGGCTTGTAACACAGAAAGTCTTGCAAGTAATTGTTTTTGGGAAGGGGGACAGTGTGTGCAATTCAGGAAAACGTCGTTACTTGTGCAAACTGTCATTTTAACTCAGTGCCACAACTTTCTCACCCTCCTCCCCTGCCCTCCGATCTTCAGCATATAGTAATGGCATTTATTAACTTTCTCCTCCCCTTTCCCAAATTGTCATGCTTGACTATACTGCTCTGAACACGCTAGGTGTCAGATATAAGCTGACTGTATCTACAGAAACTGAGAGGGCTTATGTGTGGGAAAGAAACCCAGAGGGAAGGAAAGCTTTAACAGATGGACCTCTTAAAGATACTTCTGCAAGATAAAAGCATTAAGACAGAAAATGAAAAAAGGGGCTGGGCGGGGGCAGGGAGGAGAATAAAAAAACAACAACAACCTCAGAGAGGCATTGTTTAAAAATTCACATTTTTCTTTGACTGTGAACACTGAAATCCAGGATGATTTCATCTGTGCTGCTCCTTTGAGAGAAAAAGAAGCCGCCCAGGGGCCAGTCCACGAACACACTGGTCCAGGATGGGGTGGGGTGGGGATGGGGGCGGTAAAAAACCCCACATGACAGAAAAAATAACTTGCCAATGTATTTTAGAGATTTTTCCCCCCATAGGACCAGTAATTCAAGTTGTAAGAGCGTACTGTTTGTGTGACATAATGTGGGAAAGGCCAAGTGAATTGTGCATTTTCTCTATGAAGTCAGGGCAAGTGGTGGTGGGCTGTAGTGTGGTGTGTGTGTGTGTGCAGGGCAGGAGGGGGTGGCTGCTGAGGAGAGGGGAAAGTGCTTCAGATGACAGGAGCACATAAAATGCTGCCTGCCTGCCTGCCTGCCTGCCTGTGGATCTGCAGAGTGCCCAGCGGCATTTTGCAGTTGGGAAAAGTAGAGTGTATTATATGACCCCAAACAAAAGTTCTGTTGCGCTGGATCCTGTCAGATCGCTTGCCAGTGTTGACGATCCTGAATGTTTAACTATGAATGAATGGGGACCCGGGAAGATCTCTGGGATTCCCTCAAGCTGGAACTCCTGACTGGCCCTGTGCCCTGTAGTCCCCTACCCCTCTTCCCGACCTTCCCTACCTGGCCCCTGACCTCCGGCACCCTGAACCCACCCTAGAGGCCAGTGAGCTGTGAGTCGTCCAAGGCTGTGGCTAGGAGAGTGGAGGGCAGTGGGGGCAGCCTGTTCAATGAAGTCATCCCTGCTGATTGAGACAGTGCCTTTACTTGGGGTATTTTTTTCCTCTCCAAAAGAGGAAGAAGGTGAAGCAAGGGGACTGGGCAGAGAAAAAAACAACAGTAGAACCCAATCAGGAGAATGTCTTTCAGAAGGGAAAGTGGAACTCCCGAGAATGGAGATATTTGAAGAGAGGTGTGTGTGAGGGAGCAGTGAGCAGCAGGGAAGCAGCCTGTCAGAAACGGGCTTTCCCTCCCCTTCCTAATCACAGCCTCTACTCACAAACTCCCTCCCTCTCCC
Source organism: Corynorhinus townsendii (assembly GCA_026230045.1). Lineage (NCBI taxonomy): Eukaryota > Metazoa > Chordata > Mammalia > Chiroptera > Vespertilionidae > Corynorhinus > Corynorhinus townsendii. Next base: position 139,704,576 of record JAPDVU010000004.1, read on the forward strand.
ATTCACTCACTCACTTAGGGCCAATCGTTCCCTCTCTCCCTCTCTCCCTCTCTCCTTCTCTCTCTCCCTCCTGCCCTCCCTCCCTCTCTCTCCCTCTCCCCTCTTCTCTCCCTCTCTCTTCTGTCCCCTTCTCTCCGCTCTCCCTGTCTCTCCCTCCCCCCATCTTCTCTGTCTCTGTCTCCCCCCCACCCTGTCTCTCCCTCCCTCCCTTTCTCCCTCCCTCCCTTTTTTTCTCTCTCCCTCCCTCTCTCCCTCCCTCTCTCCCTCCCTCCCTCCCTCCCTCCCTCCTTCTCTTACTCGGAGACAGTCAGAACTCTCCTCCCTGACAGCCACAAACCTACAGCACTGACTGCATTCAGAGAGGGAACCTGCAAAGAAAACTTCACAGAAAACTTTTTGTTCTCGTTCCAGAGAATTTGCTGAAGAGGAGAAGGAAAAAAACCAAACCAAACCAAACCAAACAAAAAACCTGTGCGTGAGGGGGGAGGAAAAGCAGGGCCTTTAAAAAGGCAACCACAACAACTTTTGCTGCCAGGATGCCCTTGCTTTGGCTGCGAGGATTTCTGTTGGCGAGTTGCTGGATTATAGTGAGGAGTTCCCCTACCCCGGGATCCGAGGGGCACAGTGCGGACCCTGCCTGTCCGTCCTGTGCACTGACCACCCTGCCCAAGGATGTACCCAGCGCTCAGCCGGAGATGGTGGAGGCCGTCAAAAAGCACATTTTAAACATGCTGCACTTGAAGAAGAGACCCGAGGTCACCCAGCCGGTGCCCAAGGCGGCGCTTCTGAACGCGATCAAAAAGCTCCATGTGGGCAAAGTGGGGGAGAACGGGTACGTGGAGATAGAGGATGACATCGGAAGGAGGGCAGAAATGAATGAACTGATGGAGCAGACCTCAGAGATCATCACGTTCGCGGAATCAGGTGGGTGCTGGCACGGGGGCCGGGGGTGGGGGTGGGGGTGGGGGTGGGGGTGTATTTCCCTCACAGTCCTAGGAGCAACTTCTTTTCCCTCCAGCTGTACACTGCCTGGGAGGGTCATTCGTTATTAGGTGGCGGTGGCAGGCAGGCGGAGGGGGGCGCGTGAGGGGGAGAGGACTTCAGAGAAATGGAATTCTGGAGCCTGGCTCCTGATGGCGAGCTACACTTGCTGTCTTCATCGGGTCACCCGGAGGAAGCTCCGGGGCCAATCTGAGGCTCGAAGCTGGTCTGGGAGAGGCTCCCTTGCCTGGGCTGGGAAACCAGGTCTGAGCAGCCTGATGGAAGGAAGCTGGGGCACGTCAGGGTGCTGGAGGAGCTCAGGAGGCTTCGGGGGACCCCGTCCAAAGTTTGTGTGGGGGCAGGGGCGGGGTGGGGAGTGTAGGATTGGGGTGGTCCGGCACAGATGAAGTCACTGTCTTAAAACAAGTCTTCCCTTTAAAAGTCCAATCAGGGGCCACCTCAGAGAAGCAGGGCAAACCTATGAGTGACATTCATTTTTACCTTCAGAAAGTCTGAATATAAGAGTACAGGCGTCTCATTCTAGGCAGCCAAGAGCGACTTCAGGGGACAGTTGCCATTGACCCGGCAGTCACTTTTAAAACACTGACTTTTGCTTTCTGCGCTGAGAAAGAAAGAAAAAAAAAAGAGTTTTGTTCTCTGTAAAGTTACTAAGCGCTCTCTGCCAAGGAATGCAACCTTGACAAAGTGCTCTCAGATACTACACTGAACTCTCACTCAATCCTTAAGAGGAAGAACTTTAATAAATAGATTCTAATCTTTGGCTCAGGACCACACTAACCTGTTGCTGAATAGAAAATAACTGTCAAAAGTGGAGGCGGAGATCCGGAGCCAGGTCACTTTTAGTTCTGTGACACAGATCCTTTTGCATGCCTACCAGCCCATGCAAGCCCGGGCACATGGATGTGTTCATGCCATGTTACCTTCATGGTAAGGCCAGGCTAAGGAATCATATCTCTTGGCAAACCTATTTGAAAGGAATACCATTGTTTTGTTTGGTAGAGCATATGGCCAGTAAAGTATGTGCAGGGGCTCCCAGCATTTCTGTTGGAAAGTTTGCCGCAGCAGTGTAAACATTAAAGGCAACACTCAGAATTTCCAATCCTGAAAACCTGTTGACTCAGATGTTCTGTTTTCAAGAAAACCTTCCAAGACCTGGGCATCCTTTTGGGGGAGCAGACAGCCTGTTGGCTTCCTGGCTTCCCCTGTTGGAGAAGCCCTGGTGTCCTGCAAGCTTCCCAGCAGGGTAGCTTAGCTCTCTCATCAGAGCAAAATTCTTTTAAAGGTCTTACTTTCTTTCCCTAAAACTCTTTCTGGATAGAGCCCCCAAGGACATGGTGATTAGGACTTTATTTTTTGAGGCTTTTTGAGAAAAGTCAGTCAGGTTGGAGTTTCAAGTTGCCACCCAATTTTCCTCAACCTTTCCTGTGGCAAGCGAGGTAGGAAAGAAAGTGTTTGATGGCTTTGGGTCCTGCGCAGGGAATGGATTCCAGCAGTCCAGAGGTCTGCTCCCTGTCCTGACTCAGAGGGACCCTGTGTGTTTTTATATGCCAGTTGCCACATCTGGTAGCCTTAATTGCAGCTCCTCCTCAATTGCCTTTACCACATTGTATGGCTAAGTATACCTATGCCCTTGACCACTTTTAATACCTGGTGCTAGCAAGATGTCCTGCTTTCTCACTTAGCTGACTTGTATAGCAAACCGCTCTCTTGGCATTGGGAGATTGTGCAGTGAAAGAATTTGACTATATATATATATATATATATATATATATATATATATATATTTTTATTGACTTTATCTCAGTGCCACTCTTTTTCTAAGTTATATGAAATCTTGTCATTTTTTAAAACTTTTCTTTTTTTAAGTGTTTTTTTGAGAGAGAGGAACAGAGAGAGAAACATTGATGTGAGAGAAAAACATTGATCCATTGCCTCCCTTATGCACCCCACAACCTGGGTATGTGCCCTGACATGGAATCGAATCAGTGACCTTTTGGTGCATGGGGTGATGCTCAACCAACTGAGCCACACTGGCCAGGACTTAAAACTTTTCTATTAGGTGTTTAGTTAGAAAGAAATTGAGCTATTTTTTTAAAAAGGTGATTCATTTGGCTCACATGTTGACTAAAGTTTAAGTTTAGTAATGGAAAACTACTCCTGGTTGAGTTTACAACTCAATTTTGGGTGAGCTACTGGATTCTAGACAAGGTTTATTGCACTTGCTTATTTTTCCCATCTGAGAAGTTTCACACACCAACTTCAAGTTGTATTAGTCTGATTTCACAGATTTGATTATTGCTATATGAACATCTATTCTCCAAAGAGAGCACCATGTGAGTATTTTGCTGCTGTTTTCCTGGGAAAGAGATTTATCATCTGAATGAGTGTAGTGAATATCTGAAAACATTTTATTGCTTTTGGAATAATCCAACTTTAATAAAATCCAAAGTATGTCAAATGTCAAGATTTTTGGAGAATAGCAAGGGACATTTATTTTTCTTTCCCTTATAAACTATTTTGTATAGCATAGACTCCAGTCAATAAGTGTCACCTGCACGCATGCCTCAGATGCATACCATAGATGCACCTTTCAACTACAAGATTCCTCATACTTAGTTTTTGCTTCTAGTCTCTTTGATGGTTGAATAAAGCCAAGACATGGCCATAGCAGTGGAAGAACTGCAAAAGTTCAAGTGCTTAGAACTCTTTGAACTGATTCTGTCCCACTGTGATTAGGTGGAAAGTGCCCCATTTCTGTAAAACTGGTGTGAGTTGTTATTGAGTAAGTGGCTGGGAATCACTCTCAAACTCTCTGAAATGTATTCCAACCAACAAAAATGATGTTATTTTTATTTATGTCACCCAAGATTGTTCAGCCATTCTTTGCATGGCTAGCACAGAACCCTCGGTGTTTACGTTAAAACCTTAAAGGAAAGGAAGATGTCAAGCCAACACTCACTACGATTGTCATTGAAACTACAGTCAGTGGCCTTCTTGATTGCTATATCTTAGTATCATATTTTGATTTGTGACAAAAGCTGGTCAGTCAATATATAATGACAATATATCGCTGAGTCTCCATATGCTGCCAAATTGATAGGCTGGCTCTGGTAATTAAGTTGGCAATTGATAGCATTTGTCGAAGAAAGACAAATGAAACATTAAAAACTGGAAAATGCTTACATCGTCAGGTATGGTTGAAAGCAACACTAATTCTTCCCTTTTGGAGAGTCTAGTTACAGAAGATGAGTTTGAAATGTACACTTCCCAAACAGGGGTCTAACAAGGCTTGCTGGGGTGACTATTTCCCTCACCCCAAGAAAGCTATCTTAAGGTGGAGTTGACTTCTGCCATCCTAGTCCAGTGTTCTGAACTTTTCTTCGAAAACCCCTCACTGAAGAGTGTTTTTACACACTTTCTTCTCTGAATAATGGGAAATAATGGGCCACAAGAGGGCGCATTCCAAAGACTTTTGCTTCTTACCAGTTAATCTTTTAGGGAAACACAATTTCACCTCCTGGAAGGCCCAGTCTGTAGCATGCTAATCTTAGTGATTATCAGTTACTGCTTTCTTCCTCTCATCCAGGAAATGTTAGGCTTTTATAGGAAGGGAGGAACATGGCTACCTGTAATACATTAAATGAGACAGAAGGAAAAGGAATGGGAATTCTAGTGGTGCATGTGAACTTTCCCAAGCTCTATGGAAGACAGTGGGATGATAAATTTCAGAAGCAAACAAAACAGTGCATGGAGAAATGTGACCATGAATCATCAGCCATACTGATTTGCTCACACATCTCCCCATAATACGGCTGTCTGGGCTTTTGCAAAAAAACATCTTCCTTGTCCCCTGATTTTGTTGCCTCATTTGCCTGTCTTATCAATGCTTTTCACACACAACAAATGACAAGTGGATGTGAATAAGGGGGATAAAGCCTATTTATTTAACACCTTGTGGGAACATAGTGTGCAGTTCCAGAGGATGTGTTTGTTTCAAAACTGAGAGTGTGGAGAGAATGGGGGAGGAAAGAGGCCAGAGAGAACAGAGGTTGGGACTGTGAAGGAGGTGTATTAGAGAGGGGGAGGATGTCAGGGTGGAAACTCAATTTTAACATTCTGAGAACTGGGAGCAATACCTTCCCAGGCACTTCTCATGGAAACACCTATTTGTCTTGGCCCTTTTTGCTAAAATATACTTGAATTGCTCTCTGAGTTGTAGTTTAGAATTCTTTATCCTGAACTGGGTCCTAGATCTCAAATCAAGAGTAAAAGTTCACAGGCTCTTTGGAAGGAGTTTCTGAAAGTCTGCGAGTTGAACCTTAACAATTTCTTCTCATTCTTTTAGGAACCCAAACTCTTTTCTCTCTAAATATTTAACTGGTTCATTTTCATCCCTATTTAAATTAAAGTGCAGGAATGTGGATGATCATTGACAATTCCATAGCATGTCCTTAGCAAATATATTAAGGCTGAAAAATCAATCAAGACCATTTATGACCAAACGTGCAGTTTTGCTACGGACAGGACCCTTGACTGCAGGTGAAAGGAGGCATAAGCGCTCTGTCCTCACTGGCTGCTTATGCGGAAACCCCTGGAGGCAGTCCAAATGTAAAGTTAGTGCTTCAGAAAACAAACACACGCGGTCACTGGTAGCTCTGTCTGCCCCCACCAGTGACTATACCATACCTAGGCACAGTGAAAACCTGGTGAAGAATGGAACATTAAATTAACAGTCATATTTTACAGTGAGGCTCTTGCCCACAAGATGAGTTTAAATCCTCTATAAACAACAAGGCTTTCCACATTAACACTGGACATAACACCCACAGATAGAAGGGCATCATACTTTACACAGGACCCTGGTGAGGAAAACAAAACAAAAAGGAAACAGGGTATTGCTTAATTCATTGGAAATGTTCATATGCCCAACCGCCCACAGATTTGAGTTACTGGACTTGGGGGATGAGCAGCATCCCGGTGTGGGGGAAGGGAATAATGAGGGGCTGGGCAGCTAACCCTTTTGTGATGGGGATACTACAGACATTTGAAAAATCCTGAAAGCAGAGGACAGTCTGTGTTCAGGTGTCGCTACTTCCAGCTCCCACAGTCTTCCCTTTTTCTAATCCCTCCCACCGGCAACATTTCAAAGGTGTTCCCAGTAAGATGCAAAATTTAGCTCTCCTACCCATTTTTAGGCATTTTTAAAGATCTCCCTTTGGTATATGTCCATTGAGGTTTAAGTGATGAAATATTATCACCCACATGGATTTGTGTGGGACTCTTAGTGAATTACTCAGGCAGAGCAGGCTGTGATATAAGCCTTGCTCACAAGCATCAGGGAGGAAAAAATAGCACAGAGGCTGAAAAGAATATTATCACAGTAGGTAATGAAAGGTTAGCAAAGCCACTAGCGGTATCTTATTAAATAGGTGATAGTGGAGGAACCCAGTGTGCACCTGTAGAAACTAAAATGCTGTACCTGCTCACAAAGCATCATGGGAAGGCTTCCATTTCAGGATCTTACAGCAGGAGATATTTAAGTCAATCTTGAAACTGATTAGTAATTGATCCTAAACACCTAAGCCTTAGGTAACCTCCTTCTATTTTTCAAATTGTTACGCACACAGATTGGAAGAGTGAACCATTCTGAAAGCATCGCTGCAGTATAACAATCTCTCTCAGGTAACATACACATAAAGGGAATAGAATCAAGAAGCTAGTTATATTTTTCATACCTAAGAAAGAGGAAGGCTGTAATTCCTTTCTGAAACCTACAACCTTGACAAATGTTAATTTCATCTCAGCTTCTAGCTGTCTCATTCTCCCCACCCCCTTCTGCAATGAAAGCTAAATGTAAAAGAAAAAAATGCACTGTTTAATAAGTCAGAACACAATAGAACTTTTAAAATGTACCTGCATATAAGGTAGATTTTAAGAAGACTTGATTCTCTCTCTTCCCCCTGTTCTCCTGAGCATTATGGCAACAGCATTTTCACGAAATGGGATCTCAGTTTTATTTTATTCCTGACAAAATATCATGCAATATACAAATAGCAGTTCCAGAAATGGACACCAGGAGAAGGAGGCGACAGGCATGTCAATTAGTGAGGGGAAAATCCAAATGTCAGAAATATGGGGGAGAGATACAGCATGCAGGCAATGGATGGGAATACAGGGAACTGTCTTCAGCTCAGTTAATGAAACCAGTGCATAAACCAGCGCCGCTGCTCTCCGCAGTACCAGGGGATGCCATGCAGTTACTTATCCGTCAGGACCAGGATGAAAGTCATTTTCTGATGACTCTCTGATCTTAATATAACAGCACCTGACAGATCGAGTCCCCTCTAATGAGTACTCTCTTTGTACAATCCTCTCTCAGGAACACGAAATCATTTGCTTCTAAGTACAGCAGCCTGTGAAGAAGGGGTGGGGCTATCTCATGCATTAGAAACCTGATCTTGTGAAATGAGAGGCTGTCCTGTAGGCTGCTGCTGGAAGTAAGCAGCCTGGGGCCTTACAAATCTATTTGCATACACTGTCACTGTTTCACCTCCAAGGAGCCCTCCCTCTACCCCTCTCCCTCTACCCCTCACCCCCCAGCATCTGTAAACATTTCTGCATTTTATTCATGCAAAGTCCAATGTGTGGGTTCAAATTGCCACCTGTCCCCTCTCTTACCTGAGGGCATCTACCTTCACCCTCAGCCCCTCCAGGCAAGCATGGGTCAGAGCAGAGCAGAACCTGTGGGAATGAGTTATATGAAACCCAGTGCTCTCATCCTGGGAACAGGTCAGATGCTTCAGTTTCAAACTCATTCCTAGAAACACACACACACACAGAGAGAGAGAGAGAGAGAGAGAGAGAGAGAGAGAGAGAGAGAGAGGGAGAGAAGAGAGAGAGAAAGAGAGAGAGAGAGAGAGAGAGAGAGAGAGAGAGAGAGAGAGAAGAGAGAGAGAGAGGAAAAACAAAAACAAAACACAACCATGTGCCCTCTGGCTACTCTATTTTAGCAGCTACTATCTCTCTGTCTTTGGAGTGGCATCCTACACAACTTAGGGTTTCAGAAGCTGGCCTGCTTAGAGCAAAAGGGAGAGCAGTAGGGGCTTGTTAACATCCTCCAATAGCAGGACCTGTGGCCTCAGTGTGGGGAGCCTGCCCCTCCCGTGGGCTGGTCTTCAGAGGGTGGGAGGCTTTGGTAGCCTTTACCTCTGGCCTTGGGAAAACCCTACCCACCACCTTAAAGTCAGCTGCTGATTTTCTTCTTAAATTTAGCTGACTACGCTCTCCTTCCTGGAATCTTCTCTTTGCTTTCTTAAAATAACAAAACAAAACTGAACAACAACAACAACAAAAACTCACCAATTTTTAGCAAAGGGGAATAGTGGATTCACTTTTTAAAAAGTCATCATGCTTCCTAAAAAAAAGACAGCTTTCCCCTTTAACTGCTCCTTGCTCTGGTGATCTAATAAACCCAGCTTTCCATTCATTTCAACTTCTGCCAGCAACCTGAGGTCAAAGGAGCACTCCTCACAACCACCATCAAGGCCAGGGTCCTAGCAAGTTTATACAAAGATGCCAGAGTACCTTTCGTATGCAGCCCTCCTTGGCCCTGACCTCAGGGAATTTACCACTATCATAATCACTGTGTGCAGAGTGTGTTAAATTAAGAACAGAATCTGCAGTGCACAATGCACAGAAAAGCTGCCTTCTGCTGCAGGGAACTTGAAACTGTGCCTAGAATTTATGGTGCCGTAAACATCTCAGGGTGGAGAGTGATAAGTGCGGCCGGATTTCCGTTAGCTATAGAAATCCAGGCAGAGGACCCTCCTCAGAATCCTAAGTTCTGAGATGAACTTATTTAAAACTGTTCTCTGATTTGTACACGGAATGCATGTATGCCAGACAGCTATAAGCAGGTACATGCAGGAGGGGGTTGTGAAAAGAGGGCATCTTTCCTATACTACCCAGTGGTAAAGCGGAAGGGAGGAAAAATACGTCATCAATCAACAATTCTAGTCTGAACACCTGTCCCTTAGAGTACTGGTTGCCCATGAATAAATATACAGGTGCTAGTGGAAAGAGAAGAAAACAGGCGACTTTCTTATGTTTGAGTTAGGCAAGAACTGAGTGGTTGCAGAATCCTGTCACTCCACCAGTGTAGGGATTTCCCTTCTGTTAGAGCGGTTGTTATAACTGGTGCTTATTAAGCTGCATTAAAGGAAGGAGACAAAACTGGGGGATTCAGAGGTAGCAGGTAGATCTCTTAATATAAAATACTCAATGCTAAGGATGCTGCCACCCATTAAAAGAAATAAATGAATTGCCTGCTTTCTGCTAAACACTGCACACAATAGATAGGACCTCAGACCCAGGCATCCTAGATTAGACTGGCAGGAGATGTTAGAGAAGGCACGATCAGTAAGTGGTGTTGTCTTTTCTGCAATTTGTTCTTAGTAAGAGCATCCACTGAGGGTTGTGTGTTGGGAGGAGTATTCTAGGCAGAAAGAACTGCAGGCGTGTCACTGCCCAGGGGTAAAAGGATGCATGGGATGCTCACAACTTCAAACAAACACAGTGGGCTGGATTGCAGAGGATGGAACACAGAGAGAGCTGAGGACGCGGGCAGAAGCAGTTCAGGCAGAGTGCAGTGTCCTGGGCAGTTCCTGTTTTAAACTGAGGGAAATAGAAACTCAGAAAAGGACTGTAAAGAATGAGTGGCATGATCAGACCTACCCTCGGAAAAGATTATTGTCCCCACTTCATGGAGAAAAGATTGCAGAAGGGCTTGGTTCCCCACTGGAGAGGCAACTTAAAGAGCAAGCAGATGCTGTGACCCAGCAAAGAAGAGATGGGGAGTGAAGCAGGTTGTGACTAGGGAGTAGGAGGCTAGATGCCACACAGACTTCTGGGGCTGGGGATGGGGTAAAGGGGTTCTTTGCATATTTGTGTTGGAATAATATATCCACAGCTTGCTAGAGCTTACAGTGTGTTTTTATTTGTGTTATTCCATTGGATCCTCCCAAACCTATCGGAGAATGGGTCAAATGTCATTTGTGATCCCCACTTGATAGAAGATGAAACTGAGATTAAGCAATTAATCAACAGATGCAGACCCCTTCAGCCCCCAGATACACTCAGTTTTAGGTCATGCTCTTTCTAGAGCAAGAGTTGAGCAGCTTCTCCTGTAAAGGGCCAGAGAATAAATATTTTAGCTTTGTGGGCCAGTCTCTGTTGTAGCTACTGAACTTCATATTAAAGTGCAAAAGTAGCTGCAGACAAACCTATAAAGAAATAAGCATAGCTGTGGTCCAGTAAAACTTTATTTATTGGCACTGACGTTTAAATTTTATATAATCTTCACGTGTCACAAAATACAATTTTTCTTCAATCATTTAAAAGTGTCAAAACCTGTGGGCCTTAATTTGCCTGTGGGCCGGCCATACTTTGTTGATCCCTGTTCCAGATGGTCTGTAACAGAGGCCCTACGGAGGCCTGAAATTAGTGAGTAGACGAAAACACAGGAGCTAACAATGTCCCCCCCCCCCCCCACCCCCCTTCCTCTCTTGTGCTGTGTTTCATTCTCAGGCACTACCAGGAAGACGCTGCACTTTGAGATTTCAAAAGAGGGCAGTGACCTGTCAGTGGTGGAGCGTGCAGAAGTCTGGCTCTTCCTAAAAGTCCCCAAGGCCAACAGGAACAGGACCAAAGTCACTATCCGTCTCTTTCAGCAAATGAAGCATCCGCAGGGCAGCTTGGACACAGGGGATGAGCCCGAGGCCGTTGGATTAATGGAGGAGAGGAGTGAACTGTTGATATCGGAAAAGGCAGTGGATGCTCGAAAGAGCACCTGGCACATCTTTCCTGTCTCCAGCAGCATCCAGCGATTGCTGGACCAGGGCAAGAGCTCCCTGGACATTCGGATTGCCTGTGAGCAGTGCCATGAGACTGGTGCCAGCCTCGTGCTCCTGGGCAAGAAGAAGAAGAAAGAAGAGGAAGGGGAAGGAAAGAAAAAGGCCGGAGGAGAAGGAGCGGTGGGAGGAGACGAAGAGAAGGAGCAGTCCCATAGACCTTTCCTCATGCTGCAGGCCCGGCAATCAGAAGACCACCCCCATCGGAGACGGCGGCGGGGCTTGGAGTGTGATGGCAAGGTCAACATCTGCTGTAAGAAACAGTTCTTTGTTAGTTTCAAGGACATTGGCTGGAATGACTGGATCATCGCTCCCTCTGGCTATCATGCCAACTACTGCGAGGGTGAGTGCCCAAGCCATATAGCAGGCACATCGGGGTCATCGCTCTCCTTTCATTCAACCGTCATCAACCACTACCGCATGCGGGGGTACAGCCCCTTCTCCAACCTCAAGTCGTGCTGTGTGCCCACCAAGCTGAGACCCATGTCCATGTTGTACTATGATGATGGGCAAAACATCATCAAGAAGGACATTCAGAACATGATAGTGGAGGAGTGTGGGTGCTCGTAGAGTGCCCAGCCCAGGGGGAATGGGAACAAGAGTTGTCCAGAGAGGACGGTGGCAAAATGAAGAAATGTTTAAGGTTTCTGAGAAAAACCAGAAAAATAAGAAATTTAAAAAATAATAAACTAAAAACAAAACCTGAAACAGATAAAGGAAGATGTGGAGACATTTCCTATCCAGGGCTCAGAGATGAAGCAGTGAAGGAGGTGGGAACTGAGAAGGAAAGGCAGAACGGAGTACCCTTCATTTCTTCTGATATCAAAGTGATGATATCAGTCCTTTGAACAGGAGCATTGTCCTCTCCTTTCAGTTCCCTTTCAGGGTGAGCCCGGAAGTCATCTTGTCTAGTCTGCAATAATGTGGGCTAGCACAACCCAAATAGCATCTATAGAAAGCCATGAATTTGAAAGGGCCGGTTACAGGCACTTTCCCACCCAGTTACCCAGGTTGTAAGGTATGTCTGCGTGACCCTCTCTCTGTGTATAGCAGTGTACTACCCTCCCCCCGCCACACACACATGCACACATGCCACAGACCCCACACACTCAGACACCCTCCCCAGACACACACACAGAGGCATTTCTACACACCAATATACATCCATGTACTGGTAAAAGAACAATAGTGTGCAGGTGGTCACACTTCCTTTTTCTGCAACAAAACAAAACAAAACAAAACAAAAGCCAACAAAAAAATTGAGAACAAGACTAGAAGAGTAAAAGATCAAGGAAAAAAGAATACCAAGTTATATTTCGTTAAGGTGCTTATGATCCTAGAACTATGCAACCTAATAGGTTTGAAACTGTTTACCTGAGAGAGAACAAAAAGAGAGACTTTTTTGTATTGGAAGTAACCTGATTAATTTTTATTTTCTTCAAGGAGAGATACTTGAAAGGAATATGTTTGTCCATGTGTTGGATTCAAACATTTCTATATTTTGTAAATGTTGTGTTTTTTTTTTTATCGTTTACTATTTGCACTACAATGGTGTTTGACCTGTCCAATCCTTATTTAACAAGTATTTTCTTTGGGTGGGGGTGGGAGGGTTAAAAGCTGCACTTAATGTGAGCTATAAAAGAACTGCTACAGCACACAAAATAGCTATTTTTATTATTATAATTATTATTATTATTTTGTACCTTAAAAATAGACACATACACCAAAGACATTTGTGTGAGCCTTTAAACAGTCTGTCTGTGGTTGGTTATCATTCACCATCAATGAGTCAGGGGTTGAGATTCAAGGCTGAATAGGGTAGATTGTGTTCAGGCCTAGAAGACCTGAGAAGTTTGATTTTTGACTCCTTTTATATCCATGAAACAGAACATTTCATACTGGATGTACAGTAGTTGTACACTGTTGGATATCAAGTTTAATCAAATTCATGAAATGCTACATGCTTGTATATGTATATATACATTGCTTGTGCATATGCATATCTGTGTGTATATATACATGTATTACATCATGTCCATACACATTTTAAGCACTTCAGGCTGTCATTTTTTAATGTTTTTAAAGAAATGAATGTTTGTGTGCAAAACACAGTATTTTTAAGAAGGAGAGGTTATAGTTTTTGCTTTTACTCTGAACTAGGTGGGCACATTTCAAAAAATTTGATGGGAAAAAGCCTGGAAATTCCAGTGAATATTCAGCAAGGCCCTCTTTCAATGTACAGAGATCCAGTCCCCTCCTCTTCCTTATCCCCTGCCCTATTCCCATCCTACAAGTTATTCCCTGCTGGAAAAACAGGACACTCCTGTTCGTCAAAGCTCTAGGCGGATTTTATTTTTTGCAGCTTATATTTATTATCTATTGGAATCAATCTTAAATCAGAAGCTTTTTCAGAAAAAAATATTTAATTTTTAGTCCAGAATAAAAGAGTTAAGTGCAATTTTTTAAAATGCTTAAGGCCTGACTGTAAGAAATATTTGGGCTAAGTAATGTTGTTGTTACTAGTTAAAAGATAAATAATTTGGTAGAGGGTGTTAACAGAGTAGAATTAAGGAAGAGAATAGTTAAGAGGAGGCAGGAATGAGAGCAGGAGTAAAAATCCCTAGTATTTTAATTTGTAGCCCAAATGTTTGATGTATAAGTTGATATGTATTAATTCAGATGCAAATATCAAAGTACATGCTTAAAGCTAAATTGTTACTAGTTTATTTAACAGTATTTAGTTTGCCTAAAACATCTCCAAGTTAATCATTTATGTGCTTTTTAAAAAATACAGAGCCTTATTTTTACTGATTTGTTTGCCAAAATTTAAAAATTCTAATAATTGGGGAAAATTATAGTCACTAATGTTTTGTATAATATTGAAACCTCAGCCCTCTGTCAGTTCATAGGTTTAAAAAATAATTAGCTGTAGGAAAATAAAATATTAGTGAGAAACCAAATGTTACCAAAGGTGGTTTAGCTGGTGTATTAAGTCAGTGTATGGTAACACTAGGCTGTATATAGGCAAAACACTTTTATGTCATTGCCTGGCAGATATACTTACTACCCTGTAGACATTTACTATTTCTTATGCAGGAAACAACATGTGCTGCACGAGAGCGGATTCTAATTACGAGAGGGAGAGCATGCACCATTGGTACTTACTTCCTCCCTCGTAAGCACTCACCAGGAAATCTGTCAGGTGGGGAAGGTGGGTGTGGTGAGGAAAGTTTTAAGGCGGGGAGTAGGTGTCGATGTTCATATTTTACAAATTTTTATAAAAAAGTTGAACGTTGAGGGCCTTTTGGTGCTGGACCAAAAATAGAGTGGGGAATCAAATGCTAGTTCACTATGCAATAGCAAAGATGACCAAGGCCATGGATAAAGCAAGATTTGACAAAAACAGTTGACATATATGCCATATCAAATATATATGCCATCTTTTTAAGCCCTTTAAGTCCTCAACATACTGGGGGCGAGAGGAAGTTTTGATTGGTGGCCACAGTAGTTATAAGCAGAGCAAAATGAAATCCCATATGAGAATATTTTAATGGGATGATTTATTTTAAATTAATTAGGTTATCACACACTTGTAAACTTTAACCTATTTCATTAAATTTATATGGCCTTGAAATAGAATTATAAATTGCTAATACCTTTAATAATCTTGGAAGATATGCAGCCTTGTGAACCACCATACTTTTCATGTAGCAGCATGAGACCAAAAGAAAAAGCTTTTAAATTCTACCGTATTGGGGTTTTCATAGTATGTTTTCCTTGATCTAATCTTAGTATCTCTCCATTCTTCCTCTAGAGCTAATTTCTAGGCTCTTAAAAAATCTACCCACACCAACTTTAAAAGCTCTGAAAAGCATTTGTCACCAAATATCTTTGAAGAATGGTAACTATTTTGTACATTGTATTGAAACTTTTGTTCTTTTGCTAAAAAGTAAGACAAGTTTCAGCACACTGAGTTGGAATTTTCTTGTCCCTGAAGACCAATCAATTCCTTATTTATTTAAGATTGATTCCACACTCTGTTTTCAAGGAGAGTGCCTGCATTCTCCTCTTATGTAGAGCAAGGGAATTTTTATTTCACCCCCATGGGATTGGACCTTGAGGTGACTCTAAAAAAAAAAAGAGAACTAAAATGCCTCAGTTGTACTGAGCTTAGATTCAAATTATCATGTTCACTTGAAAAAAAATATTTCCTGTGGGCCTTTTGGCAACTTCCCTTTGCAATGTAAAGAAAAACTTAGTCACCCTGAAAACCTACACAATAAATGAAACTTGTAGATGTGGGCAGAAGGTTTGGGGGTGGACATTGTATGTGTTTAAATTAAACCCTTTGTCACTGAGAAGCTGTTGTATGGGTCAGAGAAAATGAATGCTTAGAAGCTGTTCACATCTTCAAGAACAGAAACAAACCACATGTCTCAGCTATATTATTTATTTTTATGCATAGAGTGAATCATTTCTTCTGTATTATTTCCAATGGGTTTTACCCTCTATTTAAATGTTTTGAAAAAACAGTGCATTGACAATGGGTTGATATTTTTCTTTAAAAGAAAAATATAATTATGAAAGCCAAGATAACCTGAAGCCTGTTCTGTTATAAAAGTTTTTATGTTCTGTGGTTGATGTTGTTTGTTTGTTTGTTTTTATTTTGTTTATTTTTTTGACATACTACATGCAGTTCTTTAACCAATGTCTGTTTGGCTAATGTAATTAAAGTTGTTAATTTATATGAGTGCATTTCAACTATGTCAATGGTTTCTTAATATTTATTGTGTAGAAGTACTGGTAATTTTTTATTTACAATATGTTTAAAGAGATAACAGTTTGATATGTTTTCATGTGTTTATAGCAGAAGTTATTTATTTCTATGGCATTCCAGCGGATATTTTGGTGTTTGCAAGGCATGCAGTCAATATTTTGTACAGTTAGTGGACAGTATTCAGCAACTCCTGATAGCTTCTTTGGCCTTATGTTAAATAAAAAAGACCTGTTTGGGATTTATTTTTTATTTTATGTCTTATTGGCTTTCCAAGATCAACTCTGCACACATATTGCTACATCCTCTTCTGAGTTATAATTTTGTTTCTACTGTAATTATATGGAAAGAGTATGAGAAACAGATTGAATGGGAGAGAAAGGACAAAAACTAGAATGAGAGCTCATATAGAAAAAGAATACATATTGCTATGCAGAGATTTGTAATGGGCTGCAGATGCTTGACCAGCAATATTTATATTCATTTTGTTAATTTCCCACTTCTCAAACTGGAGTGGCAAGGAACATGAAATAGAGCCTCTCTCCCTCCCTCCCTCCCTCCCTCCCTCTTTTCTCCACTTCTTTCTCCCTCCTTCTTCCTTCCTTCTCTTATTTCTTCCTCATTTCCTTTCTGGCTAGAAATCTGGAATTATACAACAGAGCAACTACAACTAGAGAACTAGATGCATAGGAAAAAAAGTACTGGGACCCACAGGACCAATTTGAAATCACAGTACAGCCTATAAGGAATTGATTGGTCAACTTTTTCTTCTATAGGTTTTTCTCTAGAATTTGTGCCTATCCACAGATTTTTACTGAAAAACTAAATTTATAAATGCTCAGATGAACCGAGCATGTGCCCAGTTTTTTCTTCTTTCATATATCATCATTTTAACTACTCTGAACAGTAGATATTGTTATTCCTCCTTTTACTGATGTATCTGAGGCATGAAGTAACATTAATAGGAACTAGGATTCTAAGTCAGCTCTATATTCAATTCTAAAATTAATTTTCTTTTTGCTGTTTCATGCTTCCATTTTGTGATAATTTTCATTTCTACTGCCAAAAAAAATGAGGGGAGGGAGGAGTTGAGTGTTGAACATACTGCTAACTTTTTAACACAAACAGTTTATATTCACCAGATAGTTCACTTGTACTTATCTTAAGTGAACTGCCAAATTCATGTAAATTCATACTAAATCCCTTTTATTTGTTTTAGGTAGAAAAGTTCCAGATTTAAAAAAGAAGAAGAAAATGGAGTTGTTATAGTTTTGCTTTATATTTATTAACTTATCTTATTTTTCTGTTCTTATATTTTTCTAGAGGATACCTTTTGTCCAAAATATTTTACTTTATGGGCCCATTGTGTGTGTGTGTGTGTGTGTGTATGCGTGTGTGTGTGTTGCATGAATACATGAATTAAACATAATTTCCTGCTAAGTTTAAAAGTGAATGCATTTTAGGAACTAAGTAAAAATTCCACTGAATCACAAATGAGTAATATTATTAGGAAATTTATACGGATGTTATCGTAATTAAGGCAAAAATAACAAAGAAAACGGTTGAGGTCAGGTACAGAGAAATTTATGAACATCTATAATACACAATGTGTATATGTTATATATGTTACATGCCTAACATAATATGACATAGAGATAGAATATGTCATCATTTAAAGGAAAATCTAAATCCTCATATAGAGGTTTAATCCTTCCCAAGAGAACACTTGTCGCGGGATGTGCCCAAACAAAAGAACTAGAGCAGTGCAAAAATTCCTGCTTTCATAAATCAAGTACCAGCTTCTTTAAAAGAATTCTGGTGTTTCTGCATTGATCCAATTTTGAGTCTTCTCTTGGTCCATGAAAAGGCAGAATTCATTAGAAATTCGTCATTACACCCTTTCAGGCTTTAAATGTCATCTAATTAGTGCCTACAGTAATTAAAATAAGAAAGGCAAATTGTTTATCCACCAGCAAAGAACCAAGAGCTGTTTCAAGACTTCTTAGAGCTGTTTCAAGACCTTTTAGAGCTGTTTCAAGACTTCCTAGAGCTGTTTCAAAACTTCGTAGAAATAGACCATCTGCTCCACTTAACTATGCCCACTTTCAAGGAGAGCCTGTACTCCTAGGAGTTCCACCATGACTTTGATTCACTGGAGGGACAACAGAAAAATATTTTTCTTGCCAAAAACTTGGCAGTTAAAATCTGAAAATGGTTCTGGAAAATATTAGACCAACTAAATAAAAATGATGACTTTTTAAAAAACTGATTTCTGGTGGGGGAGAAGTTAGAGGAAATGTTGAGAGAAGGGCCAGTCACTGTCAGAAAAGAGCATTGACAAAGCCACCCAGGGTAAGAGTTAGTTTGTTGCTGTGATTCCTGCTGCCATGGTTGTGGAAGTGCCTGCATCACTGTCATGTGGGAGGACATACTGTAAGACAAATGCTGTAATGTGGCAACAAAGACCCCATCTAATATGTCTTTCATTAATGAGGTTGTCCCAACACAGTTCAGGACCACAGCCTAGGCCATTTGAAAGCTTAGTACTCACATGGGATAAAGACAGTCATTATGGAGAAACTCTTCTATTGTGAAAGAAAGAAGAAAAGAAAACTGAACACTGCTAATCTATGCCAGAAACAGCAGGCCTAGGGCAGGAGGATGACAAAGCACTGGGCTTCAAAGTGTTTATTGTGCTAGAGCTTCCAAGCACTTTGAAGACAATCATCAAACCCTTCTAAATGGAACCAGGGAGCCTTCTCACCATTGATCTCAGTAACAAATGTTTGTGTTTCATGGTCAATTTATTTACCCCTCAAAGATTCTAAGTAAAATTGTTATTAAATAGGATATTTTTAAAGATAAAGCTAATTTTTCATTTGAATAATCATATTCTAAACACGATTAAATTGCCAACTACATGAAATACCTTGATATGGTATACCATAATACATTTAGTAGCTATTATTATGCCAAATATTATGGGGTTTACAATTCCGAAATCAACTAGTCCTTATGGTCTCAAAATAGTGGATTTTTACTAGTTTCCATAGGATCATAGACTGGCCCATGTTGCCATGAAGTTACAGATTGAAACATGGAGCAAGCAAATATAGTCCCTTCTTTTTGGACTTGGGGTAATAAGATATGAATTACATCTAAAACTCTAGTTAATTGGACTTACCTAATCATTCATTTAGCCACTATATGAAACCAGAGGACTCAAGAGTTTTCTCCAAGCTCAGCACTGCCTAGTAGGTAGGATAGCCCTGTGACTCCTTGAAAGATGAGTAAACAGCAAATGCTAGATGGCCCCATCAATGCCCTAGCTAGCAAGTGAAATGTCAGCAGGTACAGAGAAGTGAGATAAGCATGCATTTCTTTTCCTAAGAGAGCCAACTCGCACCCCAGTACCTGGGGCTACCCCAGCTTACTCCTGCAACCAGACATTGTAGGGCGATTGTACACAGCTTTTATCTTTGCACTTCAAACATTTCACAAAACAGGAAATGCAATCTTAAATCCATTTTATATTGAACAAGCCCCCAGTAACAATTCTGACTAGATCCTTTCATTATCAGGAAAACTGATTTTCAAAGTGCATAGTAAGACCAGGATTGGAAGTACATGGATTAAGCACTGAAATTAAATTGTATGGAAAAGGAATCACTGTAAAATAAAACAAACACCTTCCAGGTGACCAAAAATGAGGAAAATGTAGATTAAACCCAGGTGTGGCAAAGGTAACGTCAGATGCTTCTCTCTAGCTTCAGCTGTGACGTAGATTTAGCAGGAAGTAATCTGATAAATGCATGTACTGGCCTCTGGGAATCAAATTGCTAGAAGTTTCTTTTTGTTGCTTTCCTAAAGGAAGAACAGGTGCCTAGGGGAATTAAGGTGGGAAAAGCCGCACCCTCCACCTGTCAGAAGAACTTGGATCTATATCAGTGAAGAAAACAGCCACAGGCAGAAGCGAAGGAAACCTTTACGATATAAAGGACTCCATGCAGAGAGAACACTCCTTTGGTTCCCAAGTAACACACTGTCATAGTTTAAAGAATCATTATCCACAATTATGACTTGTGAACAATCATTATCCACAATTATGACTTGAAAACAGCATCATGGGTACTGCATAAAAATGGGTCACCAGTTTTGGGAGCCATGAAAAATAGGACCCTCACCAGTTGTTGGCATTTGCAAGGTGATCTCTGGAGGCAGTGGCAGTGTGATGGATCCCCATTGGAGGTTCAGAAGAACCCAGAGAGGCCTTGGAGGAACTGAAGCTGACTAGGCACTTTATGGGCATGTGTGAAATGCCTGAGTTCTCAGCACAACTGAATGAAGTTTAGAGATGGGTGATGGAGTCTACTACTACGTTTTCATCTTTGAGAAGATGGGGCAAGAGCTAATGAAAGTTGGCTTATTTCATTTAGTACAGCCCTCTCTGATCTTACAGCTTTGTAAGGGTGGAGAAAACACAATTTACATTAGAATTGTATATGGAGACACAGAAAAGTGTCCACAGGAAATATTTGAATCCAAATTCAAACAAGTCAAAAAAGTATTTATCTTATTAATGAAAAATCTCTAAAAGCAACTTACTTTTGACAAACTGGGACAGATTTTTAAATAAAAAATGAAGCCTATGAAATAATATCTATGAATAACTAGAAGGAAATACTTAGAAAAAGCAAGAGGCAGACTTGGAAACAGTCCTTCCTATGCAAGGGTGAGAGAAACTACCTATAATATGAATGGTTTACGGCACATTTAACAAACTGCTAGAAAGTTATTATTTGCTGGGTACAATTCTGAATGGTGTACACCTTATAAAAAGTCTATGAGATAGAGCTTTTGCTCCTACCTTTTAGAAGATGGACCACATCCACTATTTCACAGGTAAGAAAACTATGGCACAGAGTAGTTAAATAACTCATTCAAGGTGAGATGCCTAGGATGGAACAGAGGTAGGGCTCCAACCCAGGGAAGTTCTGCATCAGCCATTGCATCCTCATCTATATGTTCTACTACCTTTCCACCAAGAGCACGATTGCTATTTCCTCATAATTCTACTGGTACCACATAACTGTCTTCTTCCACCTCTGCATATAAATTGCATATTTATAACTGATACAACCAACTACTTTTTTAGCTGGAATCCTGCAGAGCAGGTAGTGGAAAGGGAAAGAACTCAGGACCATGAGTCAGGAAATCCAAGCTTTAGCCTGCCTCAGTCACTAAGTAATTTTGTCATATTAAGTTACATTTACATCTTTGGGTTTCATTGTGCTAGTCTGTGAAAAGGAATGCATTAGAATCTCTTATGTGCTTTTCAATTTCAATATTCTAACATTCAAACTGGCCAAATAGGTTAGACAAGTATCTTCTGACCAAAGCAGCTTCATCTTCCTTTGTAACAGATGTTACCACAAGGACCTACCTAATCACGAGACACACTTTTTCAATTGATTGTCATTCTGTTTTAGATGCTCTAATAAGTGCTTTTGTTATAGCAGCAACAACAGTAAAACATGACTTAATTACTGCTTGTGGAAAAAATAATTGTCAAAACTACTCAAACTGGCTAGAAGAATTACTTCAGAATTACTGATGTTGCTTTTTAAAGAAGTGGTCATGCCTGGCCTGTGTGGCTCAGTGCTTGAGCATCATCAACCCGTGCACCAAGAGGTTGCTGGTTCAATTTCCAGTCAGGGCACATGCCTGGGCTGTGGGCTTGATCCCCAGTAGAGGGCATGTAAGAGGCAGCTGATCAATGTTTCTATCTCTCCCTTCTCCCTCTCTCTGTAAAAATCAATAAAAACATATTTTTAAAAAAGTCTTTAAAAAATAAACATTAAAAATAAAAGATCTAACCAAAGAGATGAGTTTTGGCTACATGACATACATTTTTATGCATATCATGTCTTTAGCCTACCTGGCTACATTTTGCTTATATTTTTATATTTTTAATTGTGTTTCACTCTGCATACCATTGGATTTCTACCTTTTTAAAAATATATATTTTTTTATTAACTTCACAGAGGAAGGGAGAGACAGAGAGAGATAGAAACATCATTGATGAGAGAGAATCATTGATTGGCTGCTTCCTGCAGATCAAGTTCGCAACCCAGGCATGTGCCCTTGAGCGGAATTGAACCTGGGACCCCTCAGTCTACAGCTCCATTCACTGAGCCAAACTGACTAAAGCCTACCTCTTTTTTATTTCACTCTCTATCAAGAGAGTTTGTTTTTTGTTATTTTTATTATTCTTTATTTCTGTAGAGTGTTCTTCTTCTGGCTGTTGCCTCCTTAGTCAAATATTAATTGACTATAGGGACATGGGTTGATTTCTGGGCTCTCTGTTCTGTTCCAATGGTCTATATGCCTGCTCTTATGCCAGTACCAGGCTATTTTGATTACCAAGGCTTTGTAGTATAGTTTGATATCAGGTACTGTGATACCTCCAACTTTGTTCTTCTTTCTCAAGATTACCATTGGGGGTCTTTTTTGAACCCATATCAATGTTTGGAATATGTGTTCTAGATCTGTGAATTATACCATTGGTATTTTATTTTTTAAAAAAATATTTTATTGATTTTTTACAGAGAGGGATAGAGAGTTAGAAACATCGATGAGAGAGAGACATCAATCAGCTGCCTCCTGCACGCCCTCTACTGGGGATGTGCCTGCAACCCAGGTACATGCCCTTGACCAGAATCGAACCCGGGACCCTTCAGTCCGCAGGCCGACGCTCTATCCACTGAGCCAAACCAGTTAGGGCTATACCATTGGTATTTTAATAGGAATTGCATTGAATCTAGATTGATTTGGGTAGTATGGACAATTTTAATGATGTTAATTCTTCCAATCCATGAACACAGTATATGATTCTACTTATTTGTATCTTCCTGGGTTTCTTTCTTCAATGTCCTGTAGTTATCTAAGTATAAGTCTTTTACCTCCTTGGTTAAGTTTATCCCTAGGTGCCTTATTATTTTTTTTTTGTTTTGTTATTGCAATAGTAAATAGGATTGCTTTCTTAGTTTCTCTTTCTGATAGTTTATTATTTGTGTATGGAAAAGCCACTGATTCAGAATATTAATTTTGTGCCCTACTACTCTTTTGAATTTGTTTATTGATTCTAACACCTGTTTGGTGGGATATTTAGTAGTGTTTTTTTATGTACAGTATCATGTCATCTGCAAAAATGACAGTTTTACTTTTTCAATTTGAATGCCATTTATTGTGTCTACTTGTCTGATTACTGTGGCTAGGTCTTACAGTATTGTGTTGAATAAGAGTGGTGAAAGTAGACATCCCTATCTTATTCTTGACCTTAAGGAGACACGTAATTTTTGCCCTTCGAGTATGATAGTGGCTGTAAGTTTGTTTGTCATATATGGCCTTTATTACTTTGAGTTATGTTCCCTGTCTTTCCACTTTGTTGAGAGTTTTTATGCCAAATGAATACTGGATTTTATTAAATTATTTTTCTGCATCTATTGGTATGCTCATGTGATTTTTATTTTTTGTTTATATGGTGTACTAGAGGCCCGGTGCACGAAATTTGTGCATGGGGGTGTGTGTCCCTCAGCCCAGCCTGCACCCTCTCCAATCTGGGATCCCTCTCACAATCCAGGACTGCTGGCTCCCAACTGCTTGCCTGCTTGCCTTCCTGATTGCCCCTAACCACTTCTGCCTGCCAGCCTGATCACCCCCTAACCACTCCCCTGCCAGCCTAATTGATGCCTAACTGCTCCCCTGCCAGCCTGTTTGCCCCTAACTGCCCTCCCCTGTAGGCCTGGTCAACCCTAACTGCCCTTCCCTTCAGGCCTGGTCACCCCTAACTGCCCTCCCCTGCAGACCTGGTCCCCCCCAACTACTCTGCCCTGCAGGCCTGGGTCCCTCCCAGCTGCCCTTCCCTGCAGGCCTGGTCGCCCCCAACTTCCCTCCTCTGCCAGCCTTGTCACCCCTAACTGCCCTCCCCTGCAGGCCTGGTCCCTCCCAATTGCCCTACCCTGCTGGCCATCTTGTGGCGCCATCTTGTGTCCACATGGGGGCAGCCATCTTTGACCACCTGAGGGCAGCCATCTTGTGTGTTGGAGTGACGGTCAATTTGCATATTACTCTTTTATTAGATAGGATTACATTTATTGATTGGAAGTTATTGCATCCCCAGAATAAATCCCACTTGATAATGTTGTACATTCTTTTTAATGTATTTCTGGATCTGGTTTGCTAATATTTTGCTGAGGATTTGAGCATTTATGTCCATTTTTTATTTCTTTGTAATGTCTTTATCTGGTTTTAGAATTAGGCTAATACTAGCCTCATAAAATGAGCTTGGGAGTTTTCCCTGCTCTTGAATTTTTTGGAATAGTTTGAGAAGGATAGGTGCTAGTTCTTGGAATATTTTGTAAAAAGATCTGTGAAGTCATCTGGTCCAGAACTTTCATTTTTGAGAGTTTTATTATTATTATTATTATTATTATTGCTTTAATTTCCCTAGTTGTAATCTATCTATTCAGATTTTTTGATTCTTCCAAATTCAGTTTTCAAAGATTGTATGTTTCTAGGAATTTGCCCATTTCACCAAAGTTGTTCAATTTGTTGGCATATATACTATGTTCATAGTGTTTTCTTATAATCCTTTGTGTTTCTTTGGTGCCAGTTGTTAGGTTTCTTCTTTCATTATTCGTTTTATTTATTTGGGTCCTTTCTTTTTCTTTCGTGATGAATCTGGTTAAAAGATTGTCAATCTTGTTTATCTTTTCAAAGAACCAGCTTTTTGTTTCATTGATCTTTTCTATCATGTTTTAGTTCTATTTGGTTTATTTCTGCTCTGATTTTTTTTTTATTATTAATTCTGACCCGAGAATATTTTTCATTAATTTTTATAGAGAGTAGAAGGGAGAGGGAGAGAAACAGAGAGAAACATGGATGTGCAAGAGAGTTCCTGGTTTTCTTGAATTTTGTAACTACTCTTCTGAATGCTTTATCTCTTCAGTTGTTGTGATGCTAATATCTCCCGGTGCTTGTGGTACACAGACATCCAGTGCCCAACTCTGCTATGAGAGGAAATATTGCAGAATATCTCTTAATGGATCACACATAACTGATTTTGGGATTAATGGATGATCATTATTTCCTGATTTATTGTCTGATGCTCTCAGAATATTAAATACACATAGGTAAGTAGGTCACTGTACAATAACTATACATTTTTGCTCTCACTGGTCAAGTTGTATACTTATTAAGGCTCAAGTGTTTTTGTTCCCAAACCTGCTTATGCCAGTTGTATTTGTGTTTGTATTACATAAACACTTAAAACCTGAGGGAAAAACACATACAAGCTAACAAACAAATAAACTGTTTCCATAGAGTTCAAGGAAAATCACTAAAAACATTTGTGGCTAAATTAGTCATGAGAGAGAACTGCAAAAGAGTGAAGAAAAATTATAAAATGTAGGAAGATTCCACATTCATGAAATTTTACAGCAATCAAGTTCTTGTTCTACTTTAAACAATCTCAAACTGGAAATTGTAAAAGATACATTATAAATTTGGTTCATACAAGAAAATTATGTCAACCTCCAATCAGCAGACCTACTCTCAAAGAAAAGGCCTTGGTCCTGTATAAAAAGCTTAGTGAACGAATGTATAACAATGCACCTTAAGTTAAAACCTAGTTAAAAGTATATATCCTTTTTCATAATTACCCTCTTTAGCCAACTTCTCTTATTAAACATCTTCCCCCACATCAAGCAAAAAGGCTTTTCTGGTCTATTAGAATGATGAGATAGTAATGGTGTGTACATGTACATAATGGAAGGCAGTTCTAGATTATAGGAGTAAGAATTCTAAATCCTCATCCATAATAGCAAAACAATGACCAAAGTTAACGAAAACCCATTAAAATGTACATTGCTTATCACTTTAGAATAACTACTCAAAAAAAATAAAAACTGAAGTGTTAAAAAGCACATATATTTGAAAAGTGGAAGTGTTACGAGTGACAAGCACATATAGGAAGGACATTATGGTTTGCCTTATATGCTTATTACTTCTGATTTTTTAAATGCCATGCAATTTTCTTCTTTAAATATTAAACTATTAACCAGTAACATCTAGCAGTGATTTTGCTCATATGACAGCCAGCCTGCAACATAGCCTTTAATGAACCTTGCTTCCTGATATTCACACCCTTGTGTAATCCCCTCTCCCATTCCACATTGTATTAGTGTGATCTGGTTGGCCAATAGAATACTACTGAGGTGATAGTATGTCACTTCTGAAATAAGTTATGAAAAGTCTTTGGCTCTCTCTCTCTCTCTCTCTTTCTCTCTCTCTCTCTTGCATCATTGGCTCTGGAGGAAGCCAGCTGCTCTCTCATAAAAAGCACATGTGGTAAGAAACTGAAGTTCCTTTAAGTCTCATTCCTTATTTATAAATTTTAGATAGTAACACATTCCTTGCAAGTTATTGTGGAGTTTATATATTAAATATATAAAGATCAAGACAAGAAATAGTCCTCAATCATAACTGATATCATTATTGCAATTGATATAATTATTAAACTTGCCAGAGCCATTCAGCTTATATATGGCACAGATAGGATTCAAAAACAGATCTATCTACATCCTAAACCATTGCCCATGAGTATAAACAGATGCCCATAGGAAATTTGGGTAAATTTTTCTTCTTTTTGTTATACATTTGTGTGGATTGTAGGAATCTGTAATTCTCCTTCTTTGTAAGGAAGAAATCCCCAACGGGGCCAAATGGATGCATTATAACTTAAGACAGAGTACTAAAGGACAAAGCAAGCTCCATGGAATCACATACTTATATAAAAAGAGAGAGAGAGGGGAGAGAAATATGGTGCATATCAACTCAGAGTGAAATGAATGGAGAAAATGCCATGCTAGAAAGGCTTTTGAATAAAGAAGAGGGTAGAGTGATGGGAGGCAGGAGGATGGTTGCAAGAAGAGAGATACCATATGTATTGACATGAGTGAGTGGTTCTGATTAACAACATGGTTAAAGATCTTGATACATATCATTAGAAGAAAGGCCAATCAGGGCCTTCTTGTGGATTTGAACCCAGAGTCTGGGGGATTACCAGATTTATAGTGAGGTAAGTTAGGACTAGGAAAGTTGTTCAAATTGAGCCAAAACACATGATAGGGTTTGGTAGAAAGTTTTATAGGCCCATCTTGACTGTGAGGTGGAAATTAAGTGAGGCAGTAAGACATGTAGTGACCAAAACAGTCAGATAGTAGAGAAAAGGCTGAAGGAAGGGAAGGAATTGGGATGATATGGAAAGCCCAAGGAAAGCTGCTAAATGATTACTTGATCTTGTAAGCTGAGTATCAGGAGATTGATGGTTTATTTCAGGGTGTGTTTTTTAATATCCTCTAAAATATGATAAAAGTTAGTTGTGCACTTAAAGTAGTGGGTGGGCTGACAAACTCTTCAAGACTTGGGACAGAGGCATCTGATGTCAGAGGTACAGAATTTGGGAGAAGACCACTTTTCCTCCCCTGTACTGAGTCAGCAACCAAGGCTCACTCTGCAATACTAAGGGTGAGAGGACATCCCTTGGTAGAGGATAGTTGTGCTTGGAGGAGATAGTTCTCTCTGGGAGGGCCTGACAGGGCGGTGCCTTAATGAGGTATCAAGGAAGAAGAGGGAGAGCAAGCACTTTTATATGTCCAAGTAAGAAGCAGAAATGGCATGCAATAAGTGCCCTGTTCCCTCCAGAGTTTGACTGTCTTGAAGGCAGAGGCTCTGTTTAGCTGGTGTAGAGCACTGGCCCTAATACCAAAGACGGACCCAAAAAGCCCAACAAATACTTGAGTAAATGAATGAATAAATGAGTTACTAAATGGCACATCTTAGGAAGATGCCCAATATTGAGTTGGATATATTGGTCTGAACCTACAGATACAGGTCTTGGCCCAATGTAGAAGTGGGAGTAATTAAATCAAGGATTTGGATAAAATTCCAAGGAGAAAAATGAGAGATAAAGAACCTGAAAATTGAAGGAGTGAGCAGAAAAGGAGAGGACATAAAATCTAAGGATGCGGCTATTGATGTGGGAATAATGCTGGTAAAGAATGTTAGAGAAGTTATGAAAGTATATAGAAAGGAGTGCTCAAAAGTGGCAAATGCTGGCAAAAATAAAAGACCAAGGAAAATATTGACTGAAAAATACCTGTTGGATTTAGCTAGAAAGAGGTCATCTGTAAATTTGGGGAGAGTCATTTCACTGGATAGTGGAGGCAGAAATCAGACTATTCTGATGTAAACAGTTCATGGAAAATAAAGGGGAGAATACAGTGGATGTGTCATTTCAATGAGCTTGACTATAAAGGGGAGGGAAAGACAGTTATAAAAGCAGAGCAGAAAATGAGGGATGGACTTTTAAATGAGACATTTTAGCAATTTGAAGTTTTAACCCAGATTTCAGCTTGAACTTCCCTGCCTCTTGAGAGCAAAATAAGATAAACATGAAAACCATTTTCAGGTGATTGTGACGATTAATGTGGGGAGTGTGTGGTGTTGATCACTTATATTCCATGCTCTCCTCTGGCTCTGATCTCATTCTTTCTCCACTCCCTTGGGTATCATTGAATTGACCAGACTGGAAACTTGGCCCATTTGACTTTGTTAAACATCTGTATTCATTGGCAATTTGGGGACATTTGAGGGGTATTGCTGAATGTAAGCTATTGACCATTTTATACTTCCAATATAAGCTTAAGTTCCACTTTCTAAGAGCCTCTCTCTTTGGCTGTTTCTTAGCTGTGCACATTAGAGAGACATTTTTGTTCAGTCAACTCTGGGATCCTCTTCTTAGTTGCCTCTGGAAAATTGGGGTTTCTCAGGATTCTGCCCATAAGTGTCTTCTCTTTTACACTCCTTACCAGAGACTTGTAACCGTCACACAATGAGTCATATCCAGGTAACACACAAGTTTGTTTCCTGATTTGCAGATTATTTTTTCATTTAAAGTTTTAAATTTGTGACATTTGGAAATTCACATGCTGTTTTAAGAAATAATACAAAGATCTCATGTACCCTTTACCCAGTTTTCTCTCAAGGGTATTGGAAAGCTATGTGCAATATCACAATGATGATATGGACATGGGTGTAGTCAAGACACAACATTTTTATCATTAGATCCCTCCTGTTGCTTTTTTATAGTGAAACCTACTTCCTTTCAATTCCTACCCCTCCTTATCCTGGAAACCATTATTCTTTTCCATTTTCACAGTTTTGGCATTTCAAGTATGTCATGTGAATGAAATTGTATGTATGCATGTATAATCATAGCACATATGTAAACTTTTGGATTAGCTTTTTTTCACTCAGCCTCATACTCTGGCGGTTTATCCAGGTTGTTGTGTGGTCAACAGTTCATTCATTTTTATTTCTGAAGACTGTTCCATTGTGTAGACATACCATTGTGTTTTAATCATTTACCCATTGAAGCACATTGAGTTATTACTGATTTTTTTGTTGTTGTGAATAAAGCTGCTATAAATGGTAATGTATAGCCTTTTGTGGGAAGATAAATCTCTTGAATAAATTCCCAAGAGAGCAATTGTTGTATGATTGTCACATGTTCAGTTTTATAAGAAACTGCCAAACTATTTTCCTGAAGTAGCTATCCATTTTACATTCCTCTAGTAATATATGAGTGACCTAGGATCTCTGCATCCTCACAAGTATTTGTTATCATTATATTTTATTACAGCCATTCTGATAGGTTTGTAGTTTTAATTTGCATTTTTCTTATGGCTATTTCAAAGAAATTTTCAATACCTTCCAATGTGTCTATCAATGTGTATATCTGCTCCAATGAAATTTTTCTTCATGTATGTTGTCGAATTGTAGCTTTTTTTACTTTTGAGTTTGGAGGTCCTTTGTCAGATATGTGTAGTGTAAATATTTTTTTCCTGCATTGTAGCTTGTCTTTTCATCCTCTTCATAGGATCTTTACAGAACAAAAGATTTTAATTTGGGTAAAGTCCAATAATCATTTTTTCCTTTTATGGATCATGCTTTTAGTGCCAAGTCTAGGAACTCTTTCCCTAGCTCTAGATCCTGAAGATCTTCTCATATTTGTTTCTAAAAGTTTTCTAATTTTGTGTTATACATTGAAGGCAATGATCCATTTTTGTATATAAGGTGTAAAGTTTAGGTTGAATAGTACCTATAGATAGCCTTCAGCACCATTTGTTGAAAATTTTATCTATCTTCTATTGAATTGCTTTTGCACTTTTGTTGAAAACCAGTTGGGTTAATTTTTGTGGGTCTATTTCTGCGTTTTCTGTTATGTTTCATTTGTCCATGTATCTTTCCCTCTGCACAAGTCCTGTGCAGGTTTTATGATATTTAATACTAAAGCATTTCATTTTTTGAGAGACTGTAAATAGTTTTGTATTTTTAATTTCATTATCTATGTATTCATTGCTATTATATACAAACACAATTGATTTTTGAATGTTTATCTTGTATCCTGGGACTTGGCTAAACACACTTATTAGTTCTAGGACTATTTTGGTAGATTCTTTTGGATTTTCTGCATACACAATCATGTCATCTGCAAATAAGGACAATTTGTTTGTTTGTTTGTTTGTTTTTTTTTGTTTTTACTCCCTTAGGATCTGTATGCATTTTTCTTTTCTTTATTTGCCTAGTTCATTAGTTGGAACTTCCAGCTCTATGTAGAATTAGAGGTGAATAAAATCAAACATTCTTGTGTTGTTACTGATGTTAGGGGAAAGTATTCAGTCACCATTAAATATAATGTTAGCTGTAGGTTGTTTAGATAATACTTGACTGAATTCAGTAAGATCCCACTGTTTTCAGATTTTTAGAGGGTTTTATCATGATAGGTGGTGAATTTTGTCAGACGCTTATTTGACATGGCTACGTTAAAATCTTTGTCAGATGATTCTAACATCTCTGCCATCTTGGTGCTTGCCTCTATTGATTGTCTGTTTCATTTAGTTTGAAATCTTCCTGATCCTTAGTTTGATGGATGGTTTTCAATTACAACGTGGACACTTTTATATTATGTTATAAGGCTCTGGATCTTATTTAAACCTTTTGCTTTTTCTGGCTTCTGCTGACACCAATTCTGGAGGAGAGGAAGGGGAGCTACCTACTGATCCTACAGTGGGGGTGGTCTTGTTACCATAGGTGATGGAGACAGTCCTCATTCTCCATTAGGCTTCCTCTAACACCACTGCCTGGTGGGGTTGAATGTCCAGGCTCCCCATGCAGTGTCCACTGACACCACAAGCCCGGATGAAAGCTCTTCACTGGTTGTTGAGGATGAGAGTTCTGGCTCCCTCTTTGGCCTTCTCTGACCCCACCCTGTCAGGGGTATTGAGGCACCTTGTTACAGCCTCATAAAGTTAAAACCTAGATGCCTCACTTGGTCTTACATGGATGGGGCAGTTTCTTCTGTGGTGATTTATTGGGTGGAACCCTTTCAGTGATTGTCTGAAAGGTTCCCAGCTGTCTAGGCTGCCCTTTTCCTGGTTCCTTGATTAGAAAGAGCAGGCTTTTTTTGTCTGTTTGTGGTTTCCAGGTTGCCAAATTCTCCTGCTCCAAGTCTGAGCTATATGAGGAAACAAAAGCCTAGTAACTCACCACCATGCTGTTTCTTTCATCCTAAGGTCCTAATAAATCTGTCTTCTTTTTCTTACCTCTAAGAATAAGTGTCTAGGATTTTTAGTGCTACTTAGTGAGAAGAATAGGGCAAGATATCTTTACTCCATTTTCCCAGAAGTGGAACTTTGCTCCCTCGAACAATGTTTTAAATTTTGTTTTTGTTATTCCTAAATCTGGATTGCTCAAGTAGACTATCCCACCAACCTCTGAGCAGGTGAGTTCACCTTTCTGAATGTTTTCATCTGGATAGCCCACAGAAACCTAAATTCTACATGAATATATAAGCTTCCTCCCCTTTTCTTCAACACCCCTTCTTCTTTCATTCTATCCTGTTATTATCACCGCATGGTTATCCAATCCAGAACCCAGAAACTATTCCTATATGCCTTTCTTTCCCTCACCTGCCATGTCTCAGCTACCCAAATACATAACTCACTCCTGCCTTTCTCACTCCTTGCCTCTGAGGATATCTCTTTATGTGAGCTGCAGTAACACTTAAATTTTATAATGTTCAAAAATAAACAATACATGTCATCTTCTGTTCTAATCATATTTCTCTTCTTATTAGAATTTTAGTTAATGTCACCCTCATTTTCCTATTCCTTATAGCAGTGGTTTTCAACCTTTCTAATGCCACGACCCTTTAATACAGTTCCTCATGTTGTGGTGACCCCCAACCATAAAATTATTTTCGTTGCTACTTCACAACTGTAATTTTGCTACTGTTATGAATCGTAATGTAAATATCTGTGTTTTCCAATGGTCTTAGGCTCTATAGCAGCAGTTCTCAACCTGTGGGTCACGACAAACAGTAGCAAAATTACAGTCATGAAGTAGCAACGAAAATAATTTTATGATTGGGGGTCACCACAACATGAGGAACTGTATTAAGGTTTGCGGCATTAGAAAGGTTGAGAACCACTGCCCTATAGTCATTTTTTTACTATATTTTATACTCACCTTTGCCCTGTATTTAATAAACTCAAATTTAACAATTGAATGGCACTGATATCTCTCTTATCAACACCTTCCTATTGATTTTCACTGTCATAATCCATTGCCTAAATATTAGTGAAACTATATTTTCATTCAAGTCTTCGTCTCCTCTCATATTATGACAGTTGTCTCCTAATGGTTTCTCCTCAGTGCATGGCAATCCTTCAAGTACACTGTTTGGTTAATTTTCCTGAAGCCCTGTTTCTTAACTTGGTTCTTCTGTTTCAATAGTTTCAACAACTCTCTGTGGCTACTGGGATCATGTTCAATATCCTCCACGCTCACCTCTTTTAATCTGAGTTTCTTCTCTGTTTTGTTTATTTCTTTATCCTGAGCCTGGTAGGTTATGAATGGTCACCTCAGCCTATACCACTGCTTTAATTCAACAGCAGCACAAATCATGTTATTTGTTTATTAGTTCTGGACTTCACTGCATGAGATGTGAGGTGAAGGAGGGAAAGAAAATATAACAAAGTAAAGATGAGTGATGTGAGAAGATGTAAATTAAAAAATTAACTTGTTGTTGAAGCAATCCTCGTGTAAACAAAGTGCTGGGTAGTTATGCTCCACAGGCAGAGGAGGGACGCGCAGGCTCACAGTGAACCATTCACGTGACTTCAAAGAAAGGAACAGATCAGTTGGCAATAAATATTTATAAAATGAGACTTAAGGTATTTAGACCATTAGCCTGCCACATACTCCTTCCACACAATGAAATATGAAGCTTAAATCATGATAAAGACAGGCAAGAACAAATAATAGAGGACCTAAATTTAGGCTTGGGTAAATGTTCAGATTTATTTTAAAATATGGGTCTTATAGAACAGGCACTAGAGATAAACCAAATTTTCAAATGGCCACAACTGCTTTTTACTCCTTTTCTTTTGTTTCCTCTATAATTTTTATGAAAGGAAATTTTTTTTTATCTCAACTCAGTATTTTTTCTTTTGTCTCATCACACTTCAGCATATCCAGTATGACTAGAGACCCTATACTTGTTAAGTCATGTAATTCATTTGTTTAAATAGAGGAAAGAGGGACTTGAAGCTGTTTTCATCCAAACCAACTTTTAAAGTTTCTTTAATGTCTATACTAAATGACTCTCAGTAAGTGTTCATTGTAGTCTTCTTTCTCCATGGGTTTTCCTATGCATTCATCTCTCACAATCATGAATTAATAAGATTAGGAGTAAACATAGGCTCTTGTGTTAACAGAAGGGGTTGGGTGAGGTTCAGAGTTTATTGCAAATTCTGGCCTTTCTGAACTTCTTGCTGGTTAAAAATTAAATATGCCATTTTCTATCCTTGGAGACAGTGGGAAGCAAGATAAACTGATTTCAGTTAAGTAGCCAAGGCCTGAGATTTGATGTGTTGTCTCTTCCAAATGAAAAGAATTTCTTTTCCAGGACCCTTGGGATCTCTACCTTTGATGCATGACTACTCTGCAGGGTGGTCTCCCATCTGGGTCTCTCTCCAAACCCTGAAATTTAGGTGAGGCTATCTACACATAGATGAGTGGAATAAACCCCTGCACTTTCCATAGACACAGGATATATGGAAAAATAAGCATATAGTTTAGAATTTAGGTAATACAAACTTGAATCTAATCTTAATGATCTTGAACCAGTCATTTAAAATTTCTGGCCTTTAGATCTCTCACCTAGAAAATGGGAATGGTACTGGATTCTCAATGATTTTGTGCAGGTTGATGGAGGAAGTCTTATGCTCACTTATGACCATTGTCTTACTACAGGAAGTAAATAATAGGGGACTTGCTGATAGAGCTAGTCCACTGAAGAGAAGGACAAATTCAAAACACTGATTTTTGTCTTCTATCACATCTTACTATTATATCATTCAATAAATTTATTTGAATACATGTTCTTCTTGCCTACCTCATTATATCCTTTTAATTGCTAGTGAGGCCAGGTTAAAAAAAAAATGATCATTCCCCTGTGACTGAAGTATAATATTAAACATGACAGAAAAGTGTTGCCCAAGGCCACATTGCTGTTTTCTTTAGAGTCAAGAACCTTCTTTATTCAATGGTTAAGTTCAATAGAATTTTAAATTCCTCTTTTCCATTGAAAAGGAGGGATTAAGAAATCCTCAGGCAGGAAACCTTTGATTATGGCACCCATTAAACACTTCATAGCCTTAGTCTGAAGTTCACCATATACCATATCTACACATCTACACTGAATCATTTTTAAATACTCTAACATACGTATTTTAATTATGAATATTGTATTTTAACTGTGAATATGATTAAAACTTGTCCTTCATGTAATTCTTCCTGCACTATTTTAAGCCTCACCACTAATTTACAAACACAGATTAAAGCAGAAAAGAGTTAAATAACTTGAGCTGTAGTCTGCCTGCTGCAGTGAAATAATGGACTGGAAGCAGGAGTCACCTGGTTCTGAATCCTGCCTTTGTTACTCCCCAGTTCTGTGACCTTGGCCAAGTTATTAAGTCTTAACTTCATAATAGTAAAGATGGTGATGAGATGGAGGAAGAGGATGATAATTACATCATAGGAATATTGTGCAAATTAAATGAAATAGTGTTTGAAATTGCTATGTGAGGGACATAATAAACACTCAATAAACACGTTTGTTTCTTTTCTTTCCTCCCACGTATTGTCTTCAGTATATTTTTCTTGGAATCAATGTGCCAATTTCTAGTTTTGGTAGAATCTTAGAAAGCTCAGATTTCCTTCTTTTATTTTTATTTATTATTTATTTATTTTTATTCCTTTAGATCTTTTATTCACAGTTCTTCTTTTTTCTGCTTTCTCTCTCTCTCCTTTTTTAAATAAATCTTAATTGTTCAGATTATTACAATTGTTCCTCTTTTTCCCCCCCATATCTCCCCTCCACCTGGTCCCCACCCCACCCTCTGCCCTTAACTCCCCCCGCCACTGTCCTCATCCATAGGTGTACACTTTTTGTCCAGTCTCTTCCCGCACCCCCCAAACACCTTTCCCCCCAAGAATTGTCAGTTCACTCCCTTTCTATGCCCCTGATTCTATTATATTCACCAGTTTATTCTGTTCATCAAATTTTTTATTCACTTGATTTTTAGATTCACTTGTTGATAGATATGTATTTGTTGTTCATAATTATTATGTTTACCTTTTTCTTCTTCTTCCTCTTCTTAAAGACTACCCTTCAGCATTTCATATAATACTGGTTTGGCAGTGATGAACTCCTTTAGTTTTTTCTTATCTGTGAAGCTCTTTATCTGACATTCAATTTTGAATGATATCTTTGCTGGGTAGAGTAAACTTCATTGTAGGTTCTTGTTATTCATCACTTTGAATATTTCTTGCCACTCACTTCTGGCCTGCATAGTTTCTGTTGAGAAATCAGCTGACAATTATATGGGTGCTCCCTTGTAGGTAATTAACTGTTTTTCTCTTGCTGCTTTTAATATTCTCTCCTTGTCTTTTGCTCTTGGCATTTTAATTATGATGTGTCTTCATGTGGTCCTCTTTGGATTCCTCTTGTTTGGGGTTCTGTGCGCTTCCTGGACTTGTAAGTCTATTTCTTTCACCAGGTGGGGGAAGTTTTCTGTCATTATTTCTTCAAATAGGTTTTCAGTATCTTGCTCTCTCCCTTCTTCTGGCACCCCCATAATTCTGATGTTAGTACGCTTGAAGTTGTCCCAGAGGCTCCTACACTATCTTCATATTTTGGATCCTTTTTTCTTTTCCACTTGGGTGTTTTTTTGCTTCTTTGTATTTCAAATCTTTGACTTGATTCTTGCATTCCTCTAGTCTGCTGTTGGATCTCTGTATATTATTTTTAATTTCAGTCAGTGTATGCTTAATTTATAGTTGGTCCTTTTTCATATCCTTGTGGGTCTCACTAAATTTATTGGCCTTTTCTAGAAAATTCTTGAAAAACCTTATAAGGGTGGTTTTGTACTCTATACACAGTCGTTTGCTTTCCTCCATTTCTTTCATTTGTGACCTGTTTATTTGTCTCCGCATTTTGGCTGCTTCCCTGAGTTGATAGAGTGGCTTTGTGTGCTAGGTGTCCTATAGGCCCCAGTGGCTCAGCCTCCCCAGTTACCTGAGGTGGACACTCATGGTGCACCCCTTTGTGGGCTGTGTGCACAGTCTTGTTGTAGTTAAGCCTTGATTGTTGTTGGTATCACTGGGAAGAATTGACCTCCAGGCCAATTGACTGTGAGGATCAGCTGTGTCTATGATGGGAGAACTTCTGTGATAGAGACCCCCTTATGAGGCAAGACTTGCTTCAGAGGGGCTCTGGTGCTCACTGAGTCTGCCCCTTGAGTGTGTCCCTTATGGATCTGAGGAGTTGTAATCTGGATGGTCCTACTCTGAGCCCTGGGTACACTGGCTCTTGGATCTCCAAGGAGGTTCTAATTTAGCCTCCACCTGTGGCCACCCAGCAGGAGCTATAGAGAGATCTGCAGATTCCTCTTCTTTGTTTGGGTTTTGGAGGTGCCCAGATGAGGCCCAGCTGTGAAGCAATGCAAGCTGCTGTGGGGCCTTGGGCCTTCTTTTGGATGTTCTGGGTCTCACTGACTCAGCTGCAGCTTGTTAGATAAGTTTAGAATTCAAAGGACCAGGTCATTCATATGCAAAAGCCTCTGCACTCAGTTTGGATGGGGTGGAGTCTCAGGATGGAGCAAATAGCAATGGCTTCCAGTCAGCCTTGCCCTAAGAGGCCCCTGGGTCTCAGCATCCCTCGGTAATCGCTTAATCGCTGCACACACTTCTGAGAGAAAGCCGCCCTCGAGTTTCGTCTGCTGCCAGACAGTCCAGTTTCTCTCCGAATGAGTCTGGGTCCCCAGAGTCTCGCCCAGAACTGGAGTTCAGAGCAGTCGGGAGTTTTTGTCTCCCTCCCAATTGAGAAAGCCAGCCACATACTCATTTCCGGCCCTCTCTGCGTGTGTGCCTCCGTACCTCTGCCTTCTGCAGCTTCTGTGAGTCTCGTGTGCTTTTCTTTTTCCTTCTAGTTGTAGAATTTCCACTCAGACAGCCTTCTTGTGGTTCTGGATGATGTCTGTTGTGTCTTTTAGTTATAGTTTTGAAATTGTTGTGCAAGGCAGCAGTTCAGGTGTTTGCCTATGCCGCCATCTTGGTTTCTCCCCAGATTTCCTTCTTTTAAAGTAGTATTTTAATTAACTAGATCTCTAAGTGTAGCACCCAATGAATGCACAAGCAATTTGGCTGAATGTAGAATTTGCTGTCACCATTTCTTATAGAAATGATTTTAAAATTTGTGAGGTTTTCAGAGCATTGATGAGCTTTTGGAAGCAGGGCTTAGTTTGTTGCTTTCTTTATAAAAATACTAATGAGATTTGTAAAGAAAATTTGTATATCTTAGAGACAACCTAAGCATGGGGGAAAAAGACCTGTTGAAAGTCTGACCAGGAAAAGTAATTGAACTGAAGAGCCCTTCTCATAAGAAATAAAATATGTGAAAAACTAGAATTGTGTGTGTGTGTGTGTTTTTTTTTAATGATCTTTTAGAGATGAAAAAATGGGTCCTACCTCCAGAATAGCCAACAATGTGTAGGATGGTAGCAGCAGGAAAAAAACAAAAAGTGTCTTTATAGAAAATATTCTGTGTCCCTAAATTCCACCAAAGTTTATAAAAAGCATATATGTAATTAGGCACTTAAATCATCTAAATCCCGTTATTTGAAGATGAGGGGGAAAAAACTAAGCCGGCAGTTTTTGTTTCCAATGGGTGGAAATTTAAATTTAATTTTGGGAGGCCATATATCTATAGGGTGGGGAAAGAGTAGGTTTACAGTTGTGCTTACACAAAATAGAATTTATTTTTGTATTATTATTTATTAATTAGTATTATTTTCCATATGAGCAACTGTAAACCTACTTTTGCCCAACCACACATATATAGTCAAACAACACGAGGGTACATGTATTAAGCAAACATAATGTAAACATAATGCAAATGCAGCCTTGAAGAAGGCTGCAAAATGCAGGTAAGCATTCTACTTAATAATATAAACTGAGGGCAAATATGTAAACCACATCTCTGCAAACTGTATTACTTTTATGGGCTCACCATTGTTTTTCTCTATGTAAATTTAGACTCCTCTATGCCTATAAAGTTATTGCATGTATTGGTGTAGTTGTGTCTTCAACAACAAAAATTCAATAAATACATTGCACTAACCATTATTCTAGATACAAGAGATTCATCAGTGAAAGAAAGTATAAAACTCTTTGCCTTCAAGGAACTTAATATCATAGTAAGAAAATATAGTCATATATTAACATATACTATGTAGTTAGTATATTAATATTGAATATAAGTATATTGTTATTGGCAGGATTAAATGTGTTTAAGACTTGAAAATGGGGAAAAGAGATCACACTGGGTGTCTTTTCAGTGGAATGTCTTGTGTAAAAGAGGCTCAAGAGATTATCTGAATCTATAAATTGTGCATCTGATTGTTTTTCATTGACTAGACTATATTACAAATCTGTAGGAATAAATTTAAGTTGTAGAAGCTGATAAGAATGCTAAAGTCTCCTACTCATAGCAATGCAAATGCTTCCTATATATGGCATTGCAAATGAATTTTGTTAAGTAAAGAATAGAAATCTTTGCAAAATAAATTCTCAGTGATTCAGTTTTAACATCTTATTTATCAGTTAATGAACTAAATAAAATCTTTGGCTAGTTTTTATTTTATATTTGTATTAGAGGCATGATTTTATTTTTGAAAATTGTATATTAGCATTATTGGTATATTGGCATTATCTGTATATTTTTTATAAAATATTATGGTTTATATTATAAGGGGATATGTGCTGTAAAGAAAAATCATGTAGGAAAAGAGATGGAAAAAAGAGACTTACAGTCAGAGGGAATTACCAGTGCAAAGGCCCAGAGATACAAGTTCATCTAGGTGTGCCAGGAACCATAAAGTGGTTGAAGGACCTGAAACAGATGAACTTGGAGAGACAAAGGAGGAGGCAGCTGCCATCTGGTATTGAAAGAATTTGAAAGACTTTGGCTTTTCTCTGAGTGACATAGGAAACACAGGCCAGTCTCTAATAGTTCTGGGTCCAGGGCAAGAGGACAAATAGAAACTCATAGCCACATCCTTAACCCTACTTCTTGTCCATCCCTCAAGCTTGCTAGGGGTGTGTGCAAATCCTACACATTTTATTTTAGAGATAATAGACAGAGAAGAGTCTCTCACTGAGGGAGAAGTAATCTGGGACCATTGGGTCAGAGAATTACTGGTCAAAGTACTCAAATTGCAGTGGATTTTTTTTTCTGCCCCTGAAGATAGCTTAAACTAGAGCTGAGGAGCTTGAAAATGTAGGACCTAGCCCAGAGCCTGGGCTCTAAGGCTGGTATTGGGGAAGACTTAGAAGGTTCTGAGCAGAGTTGTGAAATAATAGTATCTAAATGTTAAAAGAATCCCTTTAACTAGTAAGTAAAAAATGTACTATTAGTGGTGAGGAAAGCAAGGTATAAAAATGGTGAAAAATCAGGAAGCCTTTTCATTAATCCAGGCCAAAGATAATAGATGCTTGATGCAAGTGGTAATAGTGTAGTTTGGGAGAAGATATATTAAAAATAGAGCTAACAAGATTTGTAAGTGCATTGGATGTGGTCTCTGAAAGAAAGAGAGCATTCAGATGTGAATCCAGAATTCTAGCCTGATAACCTGTAAAGAGGGAGGAGTTGCCATATAAGGAGATTAACTTGAAGTAAACTTTAGCTTCTCTTTCAACATGTTTTTGTTTTTGGTTCAAGAGAAGCTATGTCATGGCCAGTGTGACTCAATTGGCTGAACATTGTCCAATGCACCAAAACTTGCCAGTTTGATTCCTGTTGGGGGCACATGTCCAGCCTGTGGGTTCAATCCTCAGTCAGGGTTCATATGGTAGGCAGCCAATCAGTGTTTCTCTCTCACATTGATGTTTCTCTCTATCCCTCTCCATTCCTCTTTCTCACTAAAAAAAAATCAATAAAACATTAAAAAAAAATTAAGAGATCCAGGATGGTATGGCTCAGTGGTTGAATGTTGATCTATAAACCAGGATGTCTTGGATTCTCGGTTTAATTCCTGGTCAGGGCACATGCCTGGGTTGTGAGCTTGATCCTCAGTAGGGGGCACGTAGGAGGCAGCCAATCAATAATTCTTTCTCATCATTGATGTTTCTATATCTCTCTCCCTCTTTGAAATCAATAAAAATATATTTAAAAAAATAAGAGAAACTAGGCTGTAATAGAGAGAACTAGAAGGAATTGGCTGGTGTTATTCTTCCTGGTTTTGGAGCCTGGTTTTTGAGATTGGACTTCAGGAGAAATTCTCATTTGGGAGAAGTACATAGCCTAATCAATATGATAGACATCTATGAGCAAGGTAGTGATGTCACCATTCTTAGTCCAGGAATCACTAGTCATAGTTGCAAGTTGTTTGTTGAGTCTTTCTTCTGCTTATTTGTTCCCCAAATTACAGTAAAGTCCCAAGAGGTTGGAATCCAGTCTTTATAATCATTCTGGGGAATTGAAGCAAGGGACTATGCTCAAACTCAAGACAAAGCAATATAGAAAAAAAAACCCAAAACCTTGAAGGAAGAAATCCAGGCTCAAGGCATCAGGAGGTGACCTGTCCTAACCTTCTCATGAGCAGACCAGAGCACCTATTTGAAGTAAGATACCTCCTCAGATAAAAATGACAACAGGATGGAGCCACAGCTCATTCTTAGGGAGGGTAACCTCAGGTAGAGTCTAGAAATTCCATAGTCAATTTGAATGAAAGCTGGTACTCTTGTACCTTGAGTGATGAATTCTCATAAACCAGTGTGCACAGACTAGTCAAGAGGACAGCTGACCTAT
Organism: Corynorhinus townsendii; assembly: GCA_026230045.1. Lineage (NCBI taxonomy): Eukaryota > Metazoa > Chordata > Mammalia > Chiroptera > Vespertilionidae > Corynorhinus > Corynorhinus townsendii. The sequence goes on from JAPDVU010000004.1 coordinate 139,745,818, forward strand.
TTCACAACTAAAGCAAAATAATGGCACGTGACCAAAAATAGAATTGCTTGAACTAAAAAAAAAAAAAAAAAAAAAAAATCAATATTTCTAAAAAATAAACAGGAACAATATGAGCAAAAAAACACATGGTAAAATATGGATTTCCATGCTAACATTGGTAGACCACCCAGAATGCAGTCTATGAACAGATGCACACAGGATCATCTATGAAGAGTGTGTGTGTCTATTTCAGGAAACTCTATCTGAAGAAAAAATCAAGACACCATGTCTATAGCATGCAAGGGCATGGTGACCATAAGTTGTAATTGATTCAGACTGAAACTTTCAAGGGACAGAAAACCACAACTTGAATTGAGGAAGAGTAAATGACTTTATGAGTTAAGATATAGTTACTGTAAGTAAATATAGCAATATGAGCCTGCCATTTTGAATAAGCTTTATTAATTATGTGAATTAGTATAGCTAGCCAACAATTGTACATTTATAACTTTCATTGGCCAGATGTGTTATAATTTCTTTAGCAGATTTTGACTCAAAGTATGTTCATGTGTGTGTCTGTGTGCTAACATATGCTCATCATTTAGATATCTACAGTGCACTCCTTTTCCTGTAAGAAATAACTTTGGCCAAAATTTGAAGCATATGCTATTGCCATAATAAGATAGGGTACCAAGAAAGAATTTACTAATGTGATTAGCAAAGATCTAGAGGTGCCTAAGAAGTTTGATTATATGTAGATATTTTGGTACAAGAAAATTGATAAATGTTTTTTTTTATTTAGAACTATAATTTTCTAATTATGGAATAGAAATAAGTTATAAATCTATTAAGAAGTAGAATTGGCAGAATTCATAGGATTTTGAGACATTTCAATCAAACTTAAGTATAATGGATTAACAATGTACTAGAAGGGACTATAAAGCTATTTAGTTCAAGACTCAAGGTTTGTACTACTCCCCTCCTATCCACTTGACTTAATTCTGAACAATATTATTGACATACTCTGTATATTGTACTAACTTAGGTCTGAGTTAAACTTGTCATTTAAACCAAGTTTAGTAACTAAATCTTTATGTCATTGCCTGAAATTTACAATGTAAGTAAAAATGAAAGATACTACCAGTTTTTCTTTTATTTTAGAACTAGAGGCCTGGTGCATGAAAATTCACAGACTACAGGCAGGGGGAGGGCGTCCCTCAGCCCTGTCTGCCCCCTCTCACAGTCCAGGTGCCCTCAGGGGTGGGAGGCGACCCGGCGATCAGGGGAAGGCAATGCCCCATCACATCTCTGCTGCTGCCACTTCTGGCAGCACAAGCCTCGGCTGGCCCTGGTTACCTGAGCCTCCGGTGGCCCTGGGTGGCTGGGTAGCCACCATTTGAGGCTTGCCTGCACCTCGGGCTGGCCCTGGGCGTCTGGGGTGCTGAGGGAACTGGGGGACTCCGGAGGCAGATGCACGGAATAGGTGAGAGGCTGAGGGGCTGAGGGGACCCGGCACTGCCATCTTGTGGCTGTGGGTGCCACCATCTTTGAGGTCTTGGCAGTCAATTAGCATATTCCCTCCTTATTTGCTGTGGGTGCTGCCATCTTTGTGATGGTGTGAGGGTCAATTAGCATATTCCCTCTTTATTAGACAGGATATAGACAACAAGTGGTTGCAAAGCTTCCAAAGAGATTGCAAAGATGCAAAATTGGTGGTGGTGTCAGGATTCTTTTTAGGAACCAGGCCTATAAAAGTGACCCATAGATTGTGTCTTGAGGGAGCAAGTTGAAGACTGAGGCAGGGTAGAACTCTAGGGTTTAAATTTACTGGTTCTTATACTTTTCTCTGTGAAACTGGCATAACTAGAAAGGAAAGAAGATGGTGGTGGACTAGGCAGAACTTCCTTGTACCTCCTCCCAGGGCCAGACTGAAAACAAACTAAATTGGGGAACATTTACCTAGAATTACCAACTGAGATCCAGCTGAAGAGATAACAAGGAATGGCAGAAATCATCTGGAGATTGGTAGGAAAAACGAGGTTTGCTGGCAGGGCTTCTAGTTGCTGGAGAGACCAGAGCTGATCCAGGTAAAGCCACAGATTATTATTTTTTCTTTAAACCCAGAACACAGGATTTTTGTTTGGGCTTTGGTGGAGAGAGGACAGTATGGACTGGAGTTGCCTGAGGAGAGGCTGGAGTTGGAAACATTGGGGAAAGATATGGAAAAGTGGTGGCTGGGAGACCTCAATAAGTTGTATTTCCCAAAACCAAGGTGGCCATTATTTTTCCTGAGAGGCACAGGCCCCTCTCAGCCAGAGATATGGCCAATACTCTACGCCAGGTAAAACAGCTCCCCCTACCCTCAGGAATCCCACCCGCCACACCCTGCATCCTAACTCCTACAGAGGAGACAGCAGTAGAAGCTGAGCCTACAGATTTAAACAGCCTCAGGGAGCCCCAGTGAGTGGCTTGAAGGCGGGGCCATCTGCTCACCTATCCTGGGAACCTGACTGGTGCTTTCCCCTCAGGGGAGAGCCAACAGAAACTCCCAGTTTCCAGCAGGTCCCACTGGATGCATACAAGGATCTCTGTGCAGTTGAGGACAGGGACATATTCTGGGACATTCTAGAGGAGGAACTGTGGGATGGCGAAACACAGCCAACATTGTCCCTGAAATCTGAATGGCATCTTCCTGTCACAGGAGATCCAGAAGTCTTATACTCCTGATTCCACCAAAGCCCTTTCAGAAGCAGCCTTTTCCGTGATTAACACTGACAGCTGTCCAGCAGGTGAAGGTGAGTGAAGGCAGAGTCCAGGGAATCTGGGGACATTTTCTGACCTGTCCCTGAGCCCCATGCTGCTAACAAACTGAATTTTGAGTGCAGCTTGGACCTCCCATGCACAGTCAAGTCCTGTGGAGACAGGCACAAACCATGGATCACTTGATGCTTCTAATGGGTTGCTGAGAATCAAATGTGGTTAGCTTCTGACAGTGGCTAACATCAAAGTACCCCACGGGAGGCCCAGAAATGGCAGACAAAACAGTCAGGCTCTCCCTGGAAGCTGAACCCTGGGTTATTACCATGCTGTATCTCATTGTTGTGTCAGTCTCTACAGAGGGAGAAAACACATCCTCCCTATTTGAAGAGACCCTCGGCATCCTTTTCCTTCTGGATAGCTTTGTAATCCTCAAATTATATGAATATATTCATAAATTAAAACTGACCAAGCAATCCTTTCTTCTCATCACATAACTTGAGTTTGGTTACTCTGCTGAGTAAGCACCAGGAGAAAGCAGTCACTCCCAGGATTTTAGCCTGGAAGTTAGATCTCTTCATCAGGCAGCCATTGGGCAGGATTGTGTCTGCCTGTGTGACTTTATCTTCCAACCTGTGCTCCCCTTAGAAAAGGAATGCAATACTATGCAGCTGTAAAAAAATAAGGATTTTTTAACATTTGAAACAATATAGAGGGACCTGGAAAGTATTATGCTAAGCAAAATAAGCCAGTCAGAGAAAAATAAGTATCACATGATCTCACGCATATGTGAAATCTAATGAACAACAACAACAAAAAAAAACTGATGAACAAAATAAATCCAGAGACATAGAAGCATGGAATAGACAGACAAGTCTCAGAGGGAAGACGGGATGGGTGGGAAGAGATTAACCAGGGAATCTATATGCATATATTCATAGTCCATAGACACAGACTATAGTGTGGTGAAGGCCTGGGAAGGATGGGTGTGGGGTGGAGGGGGTCAGTGGGGAGGGAAAGGAGACATCTGTAATACTTTCAACAATAAAGATAAATTTAAAAAACACTAAACAACAACAAACAAAAAAGGAATGCAATGCTGGCCCTTCACTGTGGTTTGACATGCATGTTCTAGCTGAATGGGGACTGTCTACATTTCTACTTGTCTGTCTACATTTAAGTCAGGAAGAACTAAAATACATCCAAGGAAAATTCTTCTTTAAATTTATTAGATTCATGGCTAGTGGCCTACCGAAATAATAATGGAGAAATTGTTCTTTAAGTGTCTAGTAGGCTCCGAGGAACTGGCTCTGGTTCTCCGGAATGGGAGTGGGGGTAGGGAAAAAGCCAGTCCTTTCTGCCAAGGAACAGACATTGGTGAACTTTGCAGAGGGCAGATGTACTAGCTGCCACCATCTCTGCCCAACTACCAGCACCAGTTCATAAATGGCACGATTAGAGTTTAATTCTTTTGGGCCTGGAAATCTTCTTAATCTGCAAATACTCCATATTATCTCTTCCCACAATAAAATGTGAATATGTAGATACCCTCTGGATGATCAGTTCAGTGACAGCAAAACTAATAGAAATGGAATTTAGGCTTCCTAAATTATGGATGGATCATTGTTTTTTATTTTTTTTCTAGTAAAGGTTCTGAATTTATCAAGTTAAGCATAGGTTTTAAAATACAATCTTCTATAAGACAGAAGATTTAATTTATTTTTAATAAATTTATTTTTAATAAATTTATTTTTACTTTTATTTTTTTTTGTTTTGTTTTTACAATGGCCATGATAGAAATGTTCAGGAGATATTATAAAATTATAAGTAACTCTTGGAATTCTAGAGATATAAACTTCTATGACAAATACTTGAAAATTTTTAATAATTATCTACATATGGAGTACACTGAAATTCATTCCAAAGTACAGAAGTTTTTCTGGCTTAAAAAACTATTTTGACAATTTTGTTTTATATGTTGAATTTAATTTCAAATTAAAATTCAAATGTGTGTGCTCCTATTCATATGTCACAAGTATTGTCAAAACCCATACACACATTGGAAAGCCATCTTAGATAGAGCAGAAACAGAAAGAAACCAACACAAATGATGAATAGTTGGAGTAAAATTGAGGCTTCTTTTTGTTGAGTCAATGCTAGAGTGAAGACAAAAACAAAACAAAACAAAACAAAACAACCCAGCTTTGCAAAAATACAGAAATGCAGTGTATAGCTTATTCTTTGGTTTGATTTATGTTTGGTGTTTGAAGCCTACTTTTCACATTATTGATATTTGAAATGTGAAGTTCAATGCTACATTGAACTTGGGCAAGAGAGCCTGGATATGGAGACACAGCAGCACCAGTCAGGTGTCTACTGTTTCCACTTTTCTTCTTTAGTAAATGATTTGTGCCTGTATCCATGAGGGAACACTTCTGGGGACTTACTTATACATTTGGATATGGTATGGAATGAAGGCTAATTGCCCTCCTGACCAAGCCAGGGGATTGATGAACCCAGAAGCCTCCATAGTAGTACTGGGCATATGAATTATGTCTCATGGAAGTGTGCCTGTCAGAAGAGAGGACATTGGTGCCTGTTCTCTGACTATCAGGCATGGTCTTTCTTGAATATGTGTAGAGTTCAGAGAAAATGCAGCTACAACTGGAACCCTGAATTCATTCAGAAAATGTGGCAGGGATATCTAAGACATATTCCTGATCCTGGGCCAGCATTGTAGGCACACTAACATCAGGGACATAAAAGTTGGAAATGTGGATTCAATAAGAGTGCTCTCAAGGAAATGTGTGTGTTGGAGGTTACTTCAATCTAAGTGGAGGCTTGAACAGAAATCTACAAAGCCCTAAGATGAATATCCGGGATCTGCATAATGTGAAAGCAATGGATTTAGAAAAAAGCTCATCTTTCTTCGTAAACCATTTTCTTTACTCAGTATCACATGTTGCCAGATATCACAGTTTCTCTGGGAAATCTTGTTTTTACTAAGGGTTTTCCTAGGACAAATTAAAATACAGATATGAAAAAATATTGAACCATGAAAAATTTAACTATAAGTAGTTTGGATTATATGTAGATCATAAGTTAAAGTTATTTTGCACAGGCAAACACACACACACACACACACACACACACACATAAAATACAAGTCAATACATAATATCATTCATTGGAAATAATAATCTAAATCTTCTAGGGAAAAAGTAGAAAATTTTTACATTCAAAAGGATAAATCAGCCCTAGCTGGTTGAGCTAAGTAGCTAGAGCATTGGCCCATGGACCGAAGGGTTACGGGTTCAATTATGGTCAAGGGCATGTACCTCAGTTGCAGGTTCCATCCCAGCCCCGGGCCGGGCATGTGCAGGAGGCAACCAATCCCTGTGTCTCTTTCACATCAATGTTTCTCTCTGTCTTTCTCTCTCCTTTCCACTCTTTCTAAAAATCAATGGGAAAAATATCTTTGAGTGAGGATTAACAACAACAAAAAGGATATATTATATAGAGGCCATTTTTAGTTGGCATATCTCTAATAGCTGTAAAACAGAAAAACAAAAACAGACAAACAAAAGCCTCCAGATGCTTTTTAGAGATGTATGCCCGCAAGGCAGAGCAAATAATAACAATTTCAATGCAATTGAGATACAGGCACATACTCTATCAGATTTCTTGCCATTTTCTGTGAATTTAGGCTTGGCATATACAACCAGAGCGCAATGCCTTTGTGTGTGTGTGTGTGTGTGTGTGTGTGTGTGTGTGTGTGTGTGTGTGTGGTGTGGAGAGAGGCTGGTCATAGCTAGGACAGAGGAGCTGGATGTGCTAACGCTTAGAAAAGTTCAGACAGTAAGATTAGTTCCTCTACAAGTATTCAAAGGTTTATGGACACAAAGCTCATCTGAACCCTCTAAACCTATAGAGTCAGCCAAGTTGGCTAGAAGCACTGACAGCATTGGGCTTTCTCCCAAGCCTTCCATCACTTCCACTCTGATCCCTGCCAGAAATCAAATAAGAAAAAGCCTTTCTTGTCGTGTTTTGACACTCCTCGCTTCAGTCCCTGCTATAAACTCTGCATCCAAATATTTCAGCATATCAACTGAGGGTTGATAATATACATGGGCAAAGGTTCAAAGGGTGGCTAAAAGCCTGGAAAAGGGTCACTCAACGTTACATAAATAACGGACTCCTAGGATAAATGAGAAAGGGCCTGGTTATAGGTCCAGTCATGTAAGCTGCAACTTTTCCTGTTGCCCGAGTGTCTCCAGGAGCACAGCTCTGGGTGTCGTGTCCAGTTCAACAGACATGTGCCAAGGCTACCAAAAATGGGACCTGTAATTGAAAATGTTCTTCCTAGGAAAAGGGAAAAAGAACAAGAAAAGAAAAAGGAAAACAGTATCCAGTAACTTGGTTGAACACAAATATTTATCTAGCTGGGCATGGTCATAGGAAAAGCTAAAATGTCATTGCTTCATTCAACTTTTAATCCAATCTATTCACACACATGATCTCTAGTGTGTTCCACTACTATGTTGTTTTATTTTCCACTTCATGTTCAACATCAGTTTATCTAATCTGATAGTTTAACACATGGTTTGGGGCTTTACATCTGTGAATTACCTGAAGTAAATAATTGTCAGCAGTTGCCTCCATCACAAGAATATCAGACTTAACTTTAATATTACTTTACTTATGAAATAATTATTAAGTATTATTAAAAGTAATGGACCTCAGCTTTACCCAAGGTATTATGCACTAAGACTGAATATTCTTAACCACATTGAAATATATGATACATTTTGTGCAAAAATCCCTTTTCAAGTGTTTTTGAAACTATAGTTTGTAAGTGATATACTCCTAAGAAAATTTATTGAGTGACAACCAGAACATTAAAAAATGAAATAGAAAAAACTGAACTGCAATTGAAAATATCAGATCAATCTTATATAGCATGAGTAATAGTATAATCACATAATTTTTTTTCGTTAGAATGTATTTTTCCCCTGGATCACAGTCATAAAGTTTGGGAGCCATTAATTTAGACATCATCCAGCTATTCCTGCTGTAAATGTTTACTTGTGTCTATTCTCATCATAGCAATCAGAGTGGGACCTTTTCAAAACTAAATCAGATCCTGCCACTCATTTGCTCAAAACCATTCAAAGGCTGCATGCCATTCCACTCTCTCCATCATTCATTCTGTCCAGGAAGACTCACTTCCTTTCTGGCCCTCAAATACTGCAGGTGTGTGCTCGCCTCAAGCCTTGCACAGTTTGTTCTCTGCCCAAAATTGTCTTTTTCCAGGTATTCCTCATCCCTCACATCCTTCAAATATCTCCTTTTCAGTGAGCTCCGCCCTCCCTCCCCCCCTCCCCCCTCCGCCTCACCCCGCAATTGCAGGCACATTTAAAATTGGAAAAGCTCCCCCTCTGGCCTTATGCACTCCACTTACTCTACTCTGTTTTTCTTCTGTGGCACTTAGAACCATCCTAGATGATTTACTTATTTGTGACATTGGGTCTCTGTCTCTCCACTAAAATATGAGCCCCAAGAAGACAGACATTTGTTTGTTCTCTTTATGCATTGAAACCCATGCATGCTGTGCAGTAAGTGCTGAGTAACCGCGTGTGGAATTGACTGCTTTTATGAAATAATTGCATTCAAATCCACAAACTGGAGCACTTTTATTTGCCTCTGGGGCAAATGTAAGTGTTTGAGATCTTCAAACGTCTCAGAAGTCTCTCCAACTATAGACTTCCCTCTCTTCTATGATAGAGTGAAATCCACTGAGTGCTTGCCCATGGGTTATGCTAAATCAAGGAGATAACTAGGTGAAAGGCACATATCCGAACAAATAAACCCAAATTTCCTAAACACCTACAGTGTCCTTTTGTGACCAGTTCCCCACTGACATTCCTAGTCCCATTACTCATTTCTGCTGGCTCCTCACAGACTTCTACCTGCACACCCAGGTCCTGTTTTCTAGACCTAACGGAACTGTAGTCCTCTGGATATTTCATTTCAGATGTTCATACTTTTAGCGTATGAAATTCCCATGGCCTGGAGTTTTCCTGCCCTTTACTCATATAGAGAACTCTGACTTATTCTTCCAGAATAAAGATTTGTACATTGCGTGTGAAACATTCTGACTCCTCCTGCCATCCTCTGCCATTCAGGCACTCTTGGTTCTTAGAAGGCAGCATGGTAGAGTAGGGAGAAGACAAGGTAAGACAAACTAAACTTTGCCATTTTCTTCCTATGCAAATATGGGCAAATTACTTTTGTCTCACTCTTTTACTTAAGTGAGGGAAAACGTGGCTGTCTCATGCAGCTGTGTTAAACTTAAAAGATGGCATTATCGAGCCTAATGCCCAGGGCAGCAATGGTGGGTGGGAGTGAATGTCACTCTCCTCAGTCCTCTCCTGAAGCACTGTGTACATGCAAATCCCTATCAGCTTTAGGCAATTGCTTATTTACTCTGGCCAATGACGTATTCACTCACCTGACTCCCATAAATGACTGACTTTCCAGAAGGCCAAAATGATGTTTTAGCATTTTTTTTTTTGTATCTTAAGCACCCCGTGCAGTCCTAAGCAAGGAACAGGTGCTCAATCAATTTGTAGAAAGATCATGATATTGATATTCATAATTATAAATGGCTAGCATTTAGCCCAGCCCGAGTGGCTCAGTGGTTGAGCATTGACCTATGAACCAGGAGGTCACAGTTTGATTCCTGGTCAGGGCATATGCCTGGGTTGCAATCTTGTTCCCCAGTGTGGGGCATGGAGGAGGCAGCCAATCAATGATTCTTTATTATCATTGATGTTTCTATCTCTCTCTCCCTCTCCCTCCACTCTGAAATAAAGAAAAAAATATATTTAAAAAAATGGCTAGCATTATTAAGTGCTATTGAGTGAGCCTGTAACGTAAATCATTTCTTGCATTCCTCACAACACTGTTATGAAGCAGTTTTTCCCATCTTACAAATGAGTTAACTAATTATCAGAGAGTTTGAACAACTTGCCCAAAGGCACAGAACTCTGAGATAGAGCTGGAGTTTGAAGCCAGTCAGTGCACTGAATATGCTTCAAGCTATAGACCACACCTCTGACTGGAATTTTCTGATTTCAGTGGTAAGCCCTTGGTCAATCTCTATGCTATTTCCATGGTTCCCCACTCTACATACAAAACAATCCTGCCGGACAGGCCCAAACATCTGGCCAATGGGAACTGGACACAGCTCCATCTGGAAGCCATCAGCACCTCTCATGGGTCAGCTGCAGGGGATTTAATTTCAAATGACCCAATACATTTCCTCTGCTTCCCCCTAACAGACAAATTTGTTGGCTGCACTATTTTGATAGCTGAGAGGTAAAGGGTCCAATGGCAACTTAGTCTCAAATCAGTGAGTCCCCAAATGCAATTTGCTATTGTTGAAGCTATGCTCCCATTTCCAACCAACTCTACATCCGAAACATTCTAACGGCATCCGTGGATTCCAGGTATGTGTGAGAGCTCAGACAGGTCCTAATTCTACAAATATATATATTTTATTCATTTAAACAATCATAAGGTGCATTATCTCATTTCAAAACAATCTTCTTACTGTCAAGGCTGATAATTTGAGGGTACATGTTCTCTCTGCTTCCTACAATCTGATCATGAGCCTGAAAGTTGGAGAGTCAGGTGGCCACAAATCCCTTAGACAAGATGGGTCAGATCCTCACACTTTACAGAGAGGCAAAATTCGAGTGGTGGGGCAATTGGAGCCATAACAAGGTTTTTTTTTATTCCTGTTCATTCCCACCACTCATAGTTATCAACCCTGCCAGATAATCTCAACTGGGTTATTAATAAAACATTTTCAGGTTCTTTCCCCTCAAGATTCAGAGACTTAAAAATCATCAGAGTAGACATACTCCTTTCCCCAATCTTTATAATAACATTTGTCATGAAGCTTATCTTTCAATATTCAGAAACAAACACATTTTATTTCAGAAAACAAAACAACAGAAGAATTATCTAAGCAGCCAGGGAAGCATCTTCAGAAGTTTCCAAAAACTTGCTGATATAATCAGGAAGAAGAAATGTTTAAGAACCAAATACTCTGCTCTGCCTATGTAACAACGTGCTGTTACATTTTTAAATTCATGCCCCTGTTTCACATAATTGTTTTTTCTACTAAAACCATGTAATTCCTAAAGTCATGTTAATGAAGAGATGCTGTGCCTTCTGTTTTCCTGGTAAAATTCTTAGGTGTTCTGTAGAAATTAAAATTGTTATATACTGTGTACATAAATAAAACATGTTTTTCACTTAATTACATGGTGTTTCCATGTCAATACATATCCTTCTAGAGCATCAGTCACAGATGTTAAAGACATTCACTTAGACAGGTGAATTAGCATTTATTTTATTAATCTATTATTGGAATTAGAGCTTATTTCTAATTTTCTTTTTAAAAAAATAATATAACAACAAACATGTTCATATATATGTGTACACACACACACACACACACACACACACATATATATATATATATATATATATATATATATATATATATATATATTTTGTCCACATACACACAATTCTTGGTTTATCTCCCAAAATCCAAGTCATGAAAGTGGATTTGTCAGTGGATATATAGAGTGAAATCACCTTCCAGAATATTGTACTGATCTATACAATCAACAGCAAGTAAACTCCAATTATTAAAATGAGAGAAATAGTTGCATGAATAGATTATTTTATACAAAAATTTGTACAAAATAAAATTTAGCAACTGTCTATCATTTATGTGCACCTGCAACACATAAGGAGATAGTATCTAGTTATCTTGGTTTAGCACTTTAGAACTTAATGATACAGGGTAGTCTGTATTCTCTTGTGTCCTGGAAACAGGCACATGTGTGGTGGGGTCAACAGGTGTAAGTGCAGGTATGGGCTGGGACTGAACCTTCTATCTTCATTGAGTTGCCCTCTTTAGTGCTTTATACACCTTGATTTTCTAAGGCAGGATACTTAATGATTCCTGGATAATGTGCCTCAACATTACTAAGCAAGTTTAATTAGAAAATGTCATTACTGGGAAATTTTAGGCTACATAAATTCAGAAGTGTTATTAACAAGTAAAATGTCTTGTTATATCAGCTCTTTAGGCTTAAAAAGAAAAGTAACTATCATTTCACTCATTCATTCATTCATTCACTCATTCAATAGATATTTGTTGAGTGTCTAATTGGGTAGTCAGTGGTGAACTAAATAGATATTATGCCTGCCCTTGTAGAGCTCACATCCAAGTAACTATGATATCAGAAATTTAACAACTGCTATGAACTATTGTGTACTATTCAAGGGTAAAACAGGGGTACTTCTCTGAGTGTCTTTTGAAAGATAGGGAATTAACCAGATTGAAAAGTGCAACTCTGGCATCTCCTCCAGAACTTAAGCATACAGGTAGTATATGACTCAATTCTACTCCTAGGTATATCCCCAAGAGAAAGAAAAGTATAAGCCCACACAAAGTCTTATACCATATGTTCACAGAAGCATCTACACTAATAAAAGAGAAACATGCAAATTGAACATCACTCCGCTACGCCCACCAGCCAATCAGAGCGAGCATGCAAATTAACCCAACAAAGATGGCAGTTAATTTGCATATGCAGATGCTGAGTGAAGACTGAAGACAGCATAGAAGGAAGAAGGAGGGAAAGCAGAAAGTGGGGCAGTGGTGGCAGTGGGAGGGAAAGCTCGGGGCAGCAGCAGTGGTGGCAGCAGCTGCGGGAGGGAAAGTGCAGGGAGGTGGGCGGCAGTGGTGGGAGGAAAAGTGCTGGGTGGTGGCAGCGGTGGTGGGAAGGAAAGTGTGGGGTGGGAGGCAGCGGTGGTGGGAGGGAAGGGAAAGCACAGGGTGGCAGTGGCGGGAGGGAAGCCAGTCTGGGTGGGCTTTGCTCAGGCCGCAGGAAGCCCTGTTCTTGCAGGAATCTTCCTGCAACAGGCCTCTAGTTATTTATAATAGCCAAAAAGTAGAAATAACTCAAATGTACATCAACTGATGAATGGATAAATAAAATATAGTACGTCATACAATGAAATACAGTATAATTGATACCTATTGCACCTTGACTGAACATTGAAAATAGTATGCCAAGTGAAAGAAGCCAGACCCAGGAAGTCCTATATTGTATAATTCCTTTTAAATTAAACTAGAGGTTTGGTGCACGAAATTCGTACATGGGTAGGGTTCCTAGGCCTGGCCAGCGATCAGGGCCGATTGGGGCCTTCCAGCTTCCAGCCAGAGCCTTCCTTCTGGCTGCTGTCTGGGGCCTCCCTTCCCTGGCTGCCTGCTGCTGGCTGGAGCCTCCCTTCCCCAGTTGCTGGCTGCTGGCTGGGGCCTTCCTTCATTCCGCACCGCCCCCTGGTGGTCAGTGCATGTCATAGTAAACGATAGCTTCTCCTGATTGAACTCCTGTGGGGATAATTTGCATATTAGGCACATACACACACACACACACACACACACACACACACACACACACACACACACATATACACACAGATGTCCAAAATAGGCAAATCTTTAAAGAGAAAGTAAATTAGTGATTTCTGGATTTGGGAGATGGAAATAGGGATTACTTCTTAGAATAAAGAGCTTCTTTTTTGAGTAATGAAAATATCCCAGATATGATTCTAGTGATACTTTTCACAACTCCATGAATATACTAACAGCCATTGCATTGTCCATTTTGAATGAGTGAACTGTATGGTATATGAATTATATCTCAATAAAGCTGTTATATTAAAAAAAGAAAAAAAATAGAAACTCGGGAGATTCGTTAATTAAACTTAAATTCATTAGTTAAGTAAGACTTGTGGAAAAGGCAGAGATTGGTTTTCTCTGCCTTGGGTTCCCTGAAAATTCATTTTCCTGTGGAAAAATGAGAATAAAGTTTGTAAAAGTTTACATTAGTCAGGTCACTTTATTACATGTGAAAAAAACAAGTCAGACCAACATGAAACAATTGATCAGTGGGCCTTAGTTTTTACATGCCTTTCCCTTATTTTATGCCTATGTTATATCATAGCCACAGAGGAGATTAAGGTGGAGTTTCATCACTTTAAAATGTATAAAGCCATGTACAATGTACAGTAATCTACATTAAACTTCCAGAAGAACAAAATAGATCCAGAGACATGGAAGCATGGAACAGACTGACAAATGTCAGAGGGAAGGAGGAAAGGGGAGGTAGGAGAGATTAACCAAAGAACTTACATGCATGTAATGCATAACCCATGGGCACAGATAATAGTGCCTTGAAGGCCTGGGTCGGGGGTTGGAGCAGGGTGCAGGGGGTCAATGGGGGACATCTGTAATACTTTCACCAATAAAGAATAATTTACCAAAACTTCCAGAAGATGTTCAGGAGCCGCAGTTGTCAGTGCACCTTCTAGCACAAGATAGAGGCCTGAATTTCCCTTTGGGTTTGTGTTAAGTTAGTGACTGCCATATACTAAGTAATGACCAACAAGTAATAGTGGCTGCTTCTATATTTCAATTGAATACTGAATCAGGATTCTTCTAAAGTAGAAAAGGTTTCCCAAATCTCTGTCTAGTTCTTTAAGATAGAATTTATTAAGCAGGTAAGTGTGATGCTATAAGGTGCATTGGTACTACAAATTAGGTCCTGTTAGAGGAGATCACCTCCAAAACACAAAACATGGACTATAGATATACAATTGGTATGGTCTTAGAACCCTGGGAAGAATTAGAAGGTCCTCCTAACATTAGACAAACATTTTTGGTCTTTTAAACGTATTTTGTACTGTTATAAGACATTGATCTTAAATGACTTTTTCAATCACTGGCATGAGGTAGGACTTTTGAGCTGGATATTATCCTTGTCAAGACCTCTCTGGATATGACTCTGAATTTGAGGCTGAAGTGAGATTCCCTTGACCTGTTCTAGAATTTTTCTTTCTTTTTTTTTTAAAATATATTTTATTGATTTTTTTTTTTTTTTTTTTTTTTTTTTTTTTTTACAGAGAGGAAGGGAGAGAGATAGAGAGTTAGAAACATCGATGAGAGAGAACATAGGTCAGCTGCCTCCTGCACGCCCCCTACTGGAAATGTGCCCACAACCCAGGTACATGCCCTTGACCGAAATCGAACATGAGACCTTTCAGTCCGCAGGCTGATGCTCTCTCTATCCACTGAGCCAAACCGATTTCGGCTCTTTTTTCTTTATGCTTTTTTTTTGAAGAGGAAAGAAATGTAAATTGATTTTCTTTATGCCTTAAAAATGTATACAAATACACAGGAAGAAAATATACTATAGTATAGTAAAATAGTGGTAGTCTACAATTTACAGTAACATGTTTTCAAAATGTTTTGCAATGAAGTTTGGTTACATTCAAGTCAGAGAATTAAAATATGTGCCCTTAAATTTATCTAGGAAAGTCAATTGCTTATTTGTTTCTCATTTCAAGATAGCATCTGGAATTCTAGCTGTTCTAATGCCCCGAGTCCTTTTTCATTTATTACAACACAGAGCATGGGTTTTGGAGTCAAACAAACTAAGGTTTAAATCTCTACTTTGGCTGCCAAGAAAAGAACTAATATAAGATGCTGGCTCTTGAAGCCAAAACCAACTCTGGAGATGAAGCAAAAACAAGTCAGGAGCTGATTGCTCTCAGATCTTAAAAACTGTGAAAAACTCATGGAGAGTCAAATATGGAAGGGAAAAGAAGCAGCAGGCAGGAGCAGATGGGGACCAAGTACCTGAGGGGAGGAAAATGAACAGGAATTCTACTTCTGAGGGAAGCAAAACAATAGCTCTGCTCTGGGGTAAGTCTCAGGATACCACTATAGGTTTCCAACTTGAACTACACCCCACAGTGAGACTACTCTACATAGACTACAATGGTAGATATATATTACTAGAGGCCCAGTGCACAAAATTCATGCATGGCGGGTGGGGGTATCCCTCAGCCTGGCCTGCATCCTCTCCAATCTGGGACCCCTGCCTGTCTGATCGCCCCTAACCACCTCTTCCTTAGCCCCCGCCACTGTGGCTTTGTCTGGAAGGATGTCCGGAAGGATGTCCAGAAGACATCTGGTCTAATTAGCATATTTCCCTTTTTTAGTATAGATTACATGCTTATCAAAAGCCATGGAATATATAATACCAAGAGTGAAACCTAATGCAAACTATGGACTTTGAGTGATAATGATGGGTCAGTGTAGGGTCATTGATTGTAATAAATATACTAGTATGGTGCAGGGTGTCCATGCTTAGGGAGATTGTGGCTGTGTAGAGATGGGGCTATATGGGTACTCTGTACTTTCCACTCAATTTTGCTGTACACCTAAACCTGCTATTAAAAAATAAAGTTTATTAACTAAAAAAGAAAGGTTTATCACAATAATTTAAAATAATTTAGTACCAGAAAATCTACCAATTTGCTCTAACTGGTTTGGCTCAGTGGATAGAGGGATAGAGCATTGGCTTCTGGACTGAAGGGTCCCAGGTTTGATTCCGGTCAAGGGCATGTACCTTGGTTGTGGGCACATTCCCAGTAGGGAGTGTGCAGGAGACAGATGATCGATGTTTCTCTCTCATGGATGTTTCTAACTCTCTATTTCTCTCCCTTCCTCTCTGTAAAAAATCAATAAAAAATATTTTTAAAAAATAAAATAAAAAAGAAAATCTATCAATTTAATTAATTTTTTATAGAAAAAATGGCCAATGGAGAAAAATCACTTTATTATATGAATAATTATAGAAAAATATTAGCTTTTAATGCCTATTTATGATAAAATTCTCAAAAAAGGACTGAAAAATTATTTTTATGTCTGCTAAGATCTATTTTAAAAAGTTATAATAAACATCAATTTAAATTAATAAATATTAGATATATTTGTTAATGTAGGGAACCACTTCCTAAAGTTTCTGACCAAAACAATAAGACATAAAGAAAAAGTAAGAGGCTTAAGGATTGAAAAAAAAAGAGACAGAAAAATTTTCTTACAATATAATTAATTAAATAGAAACCCCAGAAGAATTAAAACACTTTTTGGATATTATGAATGTAAATCAAGTTACCAAATATAAGATCATCTTATAAAAATTAATAACCCTTTTTATACTAATAATAATTGAGTAGAAAACTTGACAGAAAATACTATTTGCTTTACAAAAATAACAGCAACTATGAAACACCTAGGAATTAACTTATTAAGAAAGTGTGGGAGAAATTTTAAAAAATGAAGAAAAATATAAAGCCTTATTAAAAGACCTAAAAGAAGACCTGAATAAATAGATAACTAATGACCATGTCAATGGCTAGGACAATTTAACATTTATTGATATCAATTATTCTCAAATTAAACTGTGCATTCAATGCAATTCTAGGGAAATTTTAAGCAGAATTTGTTTAAGAAACTTGGAAAAGAAATTTCAAAGTTAATGTAAAAATAAGTGTGCTGGTTTTAATATCTGCAATTTGAAAAAGAAAATCAAAATGGTCCCAGGTTTGGAGATGGTATGCGCAGCATACTTGTTCTACAAGTTATTAAAGACTACTAAAAAATCAAAATTATTAAAAAATGATGTGTTATTGGCACAAGAATAAACAGAATCCATGCAATAAAATAGAGGACCTGCTATATATGGAAACTGACATAAAAATGATACCACAAGTCAGTAAATAAAATATGAATTACTAAGTGAAAATTCTTGGAAAACTGGCTCACTATATGAAGAAAAGTAGAATTCATCACATAGTGAAATCCTGATGATTAAATGTAAAAGGAAAACTAGAAAACTTAGTAAAATAAAATTCAGAAGACTATCTTTATGTCTTTGGGATGAAAATTTGTAACCCAGATCCAAAAATCATGAATTTTTCATCATAAAAAATTGATGAATTCCAGTACAGTACAGTACATATAAAGTAAAGATTAATTTTTAAGGAAGGAATCCTAGACAAAGGTAACAAATGGATAACAGACTAAGAGAAAATGTTTGACATAAATAAAATATTAATATTGCAATATAAAGTAACACTTGGAAATCAACAAGAAAAAAAAAGAAAACTTCATAAAGAAATGGGTACAATTTAAATATAGGCAATACAAAGAAGGAGAAATCCTAGTGGCTATCAAGTGGATTAAGATATGGTTAATATCTATAATAACTAGCAAAGCACAAGTTAATACACTAATTAAATAAAACCTTACATCCATCATAATGGCAAAAATGAGAAAGTTTATGATACCAAGTGTTGTGAAGAAATGAGGAAAATGTTAATTCTCATACTCTACTAGTGGGAGTCTATATTTTTGTACCATTCTGGAAAACTCTCTAGTAGTAGTTAATCTACACTAATAAAAGAGAAATATGCAAATTGATCGTACCTCCGCAATGACCACCAGCCAATCAGGAGCGAGTATGCAAATTAACCCTACAAAGATGGCGGGTTAATTTGCATACACAGTCATGGAGCAGCCGGGGCGGCGGGGGCAGGATGCCTGCTATGAAAGGGAGGGCAGGGGGAGGAGGGAGTGCTCCGGCTGGGAGTGAAGACTTGTAAAGGCTCCTGGGCGGCCGGGAACAAAGCCAGGAGAAGGAAGGCTTATTTTTGCACAAATCTTCATGCAACAGCCTCTACTACATTAATAATGTTGTAACTTATGATTCAGAAATCTTTTCCTAAAAATAGATCTTTACAAAACCATGGTTATAATATGTTACATTCAGGGTTGTTTGTGATGTAAGAGCAGTGATTTGAAGAAATCTAGGGATATCTGGTAAAGAGTAGCTGACAAGTATGATGAGATAAATTGCAGCAAAAAAGAACAATAAATTATAGCTTCATGATCATGAAAACAGTGTGCGATTAATAAAGTAAGAGTGTGGGATTATATACATATCATGATAGCATTTAGACAAATTAGAAACATATATTAGAAAACTATTTTTTGAGGGAATATGCATATCTAAGGAGCTATATAAAACACATTAAAATGGTGGCTTTGTAAAGAGATTAATGGAAGTGGGTTATCAGGAAATGTTAAGATAATGAAATAAAGCACAAGGGAGGCCTTGTTAAACTGATAATTAGTGTACCACAAACCAAGCAGTAATATGAACTCAAATCTTTGCTGTACTTGAGGTACAAAAAAATAAAAAGTCCAAATTATTGTTCCACCCTTTGTGGATATGCTCCTTGTGTCTAAGTAACTTTACCCTTCACAGCTTTAGTTTTCTGATCTGAAAAAGGTGATAAAAAATAGCTACCTCATTCTTTAAAATTAGTATTAAATGAGATAAAGTGCAGTGAGCTTTTAGCACAGTACTGAAACATGGTAATTGTCAGTGTATGTCAACCATTGGGAGGCTGTGCATGTGTCTTACTGGTTTAGGATAGAGTCCTTGGTGCCAGGTAGGCCTGCTCTTTTCAGAACCAGTGGTGCCACCAGCCAGCTATGAACTGATCAAGTGATTTATACTCAAGGCACAGGTCTATTCTCTGTACAATGTGCATATAATAAATGTTGTGAGGATCACTGATTTAGTGAATTCAGGCTGCTGTAACAAAAATATCATAGGCTTCACTTATAAAGAGTAGAAGTTTATTTTTCACAGTCCTGGAGACTGGGAAGTCCAAGATCAAAACACCAACAGATTTGGTGTCTAGCGAAAACCTGCTTCCCAGTTCATAGATGACTGTTTTCTCACTGGCCTCATGTGAAGAAAAGGGATGAGGGAACTCTCTGGGGTCTGTTTTATAAGGACACTAATTCCATTCACGAGGGCTCCACTCTAATGCTATAATCACCTCCCAAAGGCCATCACATTAGGGATTAAGATTTAACATATGAATTTGCGGACAGGGGAAAACAAATATTTAGTCTGTAGGGAGCATCCTATATAATAAAAGGCTAATATGCAAATCAACTGAATGGCAGAACAACAGGCTGCTATGATGCACACTGACCACCATGGGGCAGATGCTCAATGCAGGAGCTGCCCCTGACCGGCATTGAGTATCTGCCCCCTGAGAGGGAGGCGACCAGTGGTGGCAATCGCGGGGGGGGGGGGGGGGAAGGGGGAGGGGAGTACTGGCCAGTGAGTGGTGTCAGACTGCAAGCCAAGGCGGGTGCCAGTGAGGGCCCCTGATCGCCCCGCCTGCTGGTAGCTCCACAGATGGCCCTGATCTCTGGCCAGACCTAGGGACCCTACCCTATATATTAGGAACAGTCTTTAAGATTTAAAAATTAAAACCTGGCAAGGCTATTCTAACAGTGAAAAAACAGGATGATGCAGCGATGACATGCATAGACTCTAATTTGCATATTTTGTGGTCAACCCTGATTCTGATGCTTATAACTGTGTGACAAAGCCAATTATTTAACTTCTCTCTGCTTCAGTTTTTCCACCCATAAGATGGGGAAAATGGTTCTACTGCCTCAGAAGGATCATGTTACATACTACTTTTATAATCAGGGCAAAAAAATGTAGCTGCCCACACAACAGCAAGATGCCTTTCACCTATATGGAAAGTATGGTCACTGGTGCATGCAGAGTCCTGGATTGCGAAAGGGATATCTGACTGCTGGTTTAGGCCCAACATCCCCCAAGGGGTCCTGGATTGCAAGAGGACACAGGCCGAATTTCATGCACTGGGCTTCTAGTATACCATAAATATAAACAAAGTTCTTCACTAAGAGCTGGCACAAAATAAGTGCCCAATGAACATTTATTATTTGTATTATTTATTATTAAAAGTTTAAAACTTGGAAATTAGATTCACCTAAGCATTTTATTCAGGTGGTAACAAATAAAAATAACAACAGATCAAGGTTTGTTTTTCACTTTTTAATCATCCAATCCAATGGTTCTCAAAGTTTTGGTTCCCTTTACAGCCTTAAAAATTATCAAGGGCTCCCCAAATAATTTTTATGTGGGCAATATCTATCAATATGTACCAAATTAGTGATTTAAAATGAGACATTGAAAAATATTTACTTATTAATTCAGCTAATACAACAATGAGAAATCCATATCATGATAACAAAATTAATATTTTATGAAAAATAATTGTATTTAGTGAAACAAAAAGCATAGGGAGAAGAAAGGCATTGTTTTACATTTTTGCAAACCTCTTGTGTCTGGCTTAATAGAAAACAGGTGGACTCTTATATCTGCTTCTCCATTCAGTCTGTTGTGATATGTTGTTTTGGTTGAAGTGTATAAAAAAATCCAGCCTCACTCAGAGAAACATTACCTGAAAACCTGTTAAGTATTGGGAAGCCAGCTGCCTACCTTCCAAAATTCTAATTTTTGGTTAAAAGCTCAAAATTTGTCATTACCAAGTAATGAAAGTTATTTTCATTGAAGTGACAAGTTTATTTTTGAGAGCATGTCTACCACGTACCCAAGTCTGAATAACCAATGTTTCTCTTCCAGGCGTTCTTTTAAATAAAACGCTGTTTCATAAAAACAAGTAGCTGCTTCAGCCACCAATCCATTCAAACAAGTCCTTTTTCTTAAGACAGTGGTCGGCAAACTCATTAGTCAACAGAGCCAAATATCAACAGTACAACGATTGAAATTTCTTTTGAGAGCCAAATATTTTAAACTTAAACTTCTTCTAACTCCACTTCTTCAAAATAGATTCGCCCAGGCCATGGTATTTTGTGGAAGAGCCACACTCAAGGGGCCAAAGAGCCGCATGTGGCTCGCGAGCTGCGGTTTGCCTACCACTGTCTTAAGACAACCTTTATACCTCAATATGCACCAAAGAGTGCATACTTCACATTTTATCACCCAGAATATTATTTATAATATTATTAGTATTCAAATATTAAGATAGATACATTAATAATTTTATTGCATCATCAGGAACATTTTAAATTGATATATATATATCTTTTATTTTATGTGGTGGTGAAGAGTACATTTTGTGCCAGTACTTTAATTCATGCCATGGTGCCAACATTCTTACCGATCATTTATTCTATGAACCACACTTTGCTTTCATTTTAAAAATAGTTGTGACCTTATGGACCATTAGACCTGATCTTCAGCACTGTGCTACTTTGTTGAAATTATTTCCTTCTCATTTCCCAACGTAGTGTCTCCCATCAATGACATCAAATCTGTGTCCATGGTGGCAATGTGAAGGAAAACCTAAAGGAGAAAACTACTGAAAGTAGAAAGGGGAGAGAAGAATAGTAAGAAGAAAAACATGTGTGTGTAGGCAGGTAGGCTTAAGGAGGCTCTATCATTCTTCCAAATAAGAAAACTGAGCCTGAATTTCATAAACATGAACGTGAGTTTGGCGAAGTAAGGAAGTACAGCCTGTCTACAATTCCTGCTGATTTTGCATGCAGTGAGCGATACGGCCCACAGCAGTTAACCTCTGTTTCAGGCTGCTCTGCCACAAGCATCCAAGCTGCAGAAGCATCATGATAAATCTCCAGTCCTTCTTCACGGGTAGACCATTTTCTGTCATTTAAAGCAAAGATTCTGTTAGGTAGCAGGAGAAGGAAATACATGCACACTCCTTAGGACTTTTTTTTATGTCTAAATGTTTATTTTAAATATTATTTTAAAAAGAACATAAATTCAAATATAATCTTAATTAAATTTATTTGGGTGACATTAGTTAATAAAATTATATCAGTTTCAAGTGTGCAATTCTACAATATATCATCTGTATATTGCATTTTGGGTTCACCACCCGAAGTCAAATCTCCTCCTGTCACCAACCATCAATCCCCCTTCCCCTTAGTACTTTTAAATGCCCTCTTGATACTTTTCTAACTTGAGATACCATTTAGGAAATTCTTATTGCTCACAACTATCATCACTAATTATCTTTGTTATTAATGGGTGCCCATTGTCAGTTTCAACATTCCAAATCTCCATATTTTATGAATATATATGTCAGACCTTACATTTATTTTGTTTTACCCTGCCCTTACCACTATCCCTCCCAGTCTCCGCATTCAACTCTGTCATTATTAACTGCTTTGGTAATAAGGTTACAAATCATTTTTTATGGCTTCTTCAACATATTTCTGCAAACAGCTACCATACTACATTAATGTTACATTATACACCCCAAAGGGAGGGGTATGACCAAGTGCACACTTTCTTATAGATTAATTGCACAGCCAGACCGCTGGGCCAATGAACCTATTTATCTTGTAGCACCAAGAGCTTAATATGTCCTCCTATGCTAAACCAGCAGTGCTTCAAGAAAATGTCAATGTAGGAAACCCTCCCTGATTTTGAGTAATCAGTTAAAGTGTTTGACTTTTTACCAGAGGCGATAATGTATTTACATTGTTGTTTAATCCTCAGGCAATTACAGAACACATTAAAATAAACCCTTTCCTTTACCCCACAACCCCAATTCTCTGCATATACTAGTACACAATAAGGAAAATGCCAAAAGCAGCATCAAATTCTATCTGCTTTTCTTATCAGTGATTCATGATTTGAGATTTTGTTCCATTTTTAAATTTGACCTTGAGGTGCATCAAGGAGACACATTGGTGGGCTGAAGCAGTGATCAGAGAGGAAACTGTTATCCAACAGAAAATAAGATAAATATTATTTATCTCATTTAATGCAGCTGTTGGGAAGACAGGCATCTGGGGAGTGACTCAGGAAAATCTACACTGAAAGATGAAGGGCTGGCATTTTAGCCGAGAGAAAATGTCGATCTCAAAGCACATAGAAAAAAAAAAAATGAACTTGCTCCTAGATCCAAGATCCATTCAAGAAAGGCAACTTGGCCCTCAGACCGAGAAAACTCTGGCAAGACCCTGTGCTATTTTAAATTCAAAACTTCCTTTATGTGGTCCAAAGAGTGAGCTTCTGCACCCTGGAACCCTGGGTGGAAAGGGAGTCCAGAGGATAATGAAGAAGGAGTTAGACGAGTTATAGAAAGTGTCAGAGAGTTTTGGTCTCCTTCTCGCCTCTCTCCACCTTGGACTCTGGGAAATGGCAGTCAACACTGTGGCTGTTGGTCTTCATTATTTTTATAATATGTTTTGTAGCTCTTAGAATAAGATCTTCCATATTTGTTTCTTTCACTGTTTTAATGACTTTCACCTGTGAAATTTTCCAGGTGAATTTGAAGATAATTTAGAAAAAAATCCCAATGAGATTTTTATTTATTGATTTCAGAGAGAGAGAGAGAGAGAGATTTGTTGTTTCACTTTTTTATGCATTCATTGATTGATTCTTGCATAACCTGGGATTGGATCACAGCCTTGGTGTATCAGGTCCACACTGTAACCAGCTGAGGTACCCGGCCAGAGCTGAGATCTTGATTACAATTGCATTAAGCCTGTAGAACAACTGGAAAGATTTAGTCTTTCTAATCTAGGCACATGTGATGCCTCTCTCTTTATTCAGATCTCCTCAGTAATTTTGCTGTCTCCTCACTGTGCTATAGATCCACTCCTTACCCTGCGGATTCTAAGGTCAACCTGGCAACGGGATCTCAGCTCTGGAGGAGCTGAAGGTTTCCTGGCTCCTGTAGTTAGCACAGGGCCCCACTGTCCTTTGTCCTCTCTCAGCAGTTTCCTTTCCCTTCCTACTGGCACCAGCTCCCTTCTCCAGTCACCACTGTCAGAAATCTCTACATGAGCACCTTACTTCCATGTCATTTCCACTAAACTCAGTTGAAAAGTTGTATATGCTTCAGACCAACCTCTCTGGGATATTTGCATTGTGATCAGGTTGTTAGAGATGAAAGAGCATTTCAAATGATGATAGCACAATTCCGAACTGGGATTCCAAACAAAGACAAGAAGCCTGGGCCAGAGAAAAAGGCTTTGACCTGTGAATCAATAAAGCCCAATCCTGTTGCTATCTTGGGGAAGTCAATTTTTGTCTCCCAATGTCAAGTTTCCTCATGTGTAAAATGAGGGGGTGGGAGCTAATTAAAATTCCCTTTGGTTCTAGTTTTATAGTGGACAGAAGTCTGAGGCCACAAAACCATAAGTTTAAGCACCACAGCTTTATTTTTTGACAATTCAACTCAACTTCCCTTTTGTGCACTCAGTGTTCTGGTGGAAATACAATTCATCTAGCCTTCCTCATCCTTTTATATCAGGAATGTGCTTATGTTGCAGAGTCTTCTGAGACTTAGGTCGTGGGGGTAAACCATCTTTGATGACTTCATTTAGTGCTATGATCTTTTAGATTATTCAGCCCCCCAGGGCGAGTTTGTAAAGGGGGCAGGATACACATTTTTTTGTGTGCTCTTTTAAAATATCAGTTTCAACCATGTTAAAAGTACCATTTTTGGGAGGGTCAGAATGGTCAAATGTTAGTAATTTTGACTTGACCCAAATAGAATTATGAAACATGGCACAATAAAAACATTAGAAATATCAATCTGAAATCCTCTTTTATTTCTGCAGTCTCTTTGCTTCCCTTATTTGATGGAGATGGTTGGTCCCAAGCTCACTGCCCCAGGCGATGGATGTGAGTTCTCTTAAGGCTTTGGTGTTCCCAAGCCTAAGCCCCTAGGCAGTGGTTTTCACTTTGCAGTGGAAGCAGGAGATTGGTTGTTGCAACTGGGGAAGTGGAGGAAGTGCTCCTAACATCTCGTGGGTAAAGGCCAGGGATGCTGCTAAACATCCTACATTGCACAGGACAGTCCCCCTACAAAGAGGTCGCTAGTGCTGAAGTTGAAAATACCTCAGCTCAGAAGAATTTAGGAAACTCAGAAGTAAACAAAATATTCTGGAAAACCATCAAGGAAGGACAGATTCCCTTCTTCGCATGCATCTTTCTTTTTCCACCAAGGCTAGAAAAATATTATGTCAAACTAGGAGTGAGAGAGACAGGAGACATCTTCTCTGTGAATGTATTCAGAATTTGAGTACAATGAGCATTAATGAAACTACAAAATCTGCTGGACATGTTTTGTAAAACATTTCAGAATAAAGTGTGAAATTAGCTTTTCAGTTTGATTCATTGACATAAGTAGTTTCCCTAATGCCACTTTCTCTGGGGTTTATGTTGCGATAGACAGGAACCATGTGTCAGGAGAGAGCAAGCATCTAGAAACACTTTCAGGCTTCTAGAAGTATGTTGAATATTTCATCTCTGATTTTAACCTGCAATGTTTTCAACTGCTCCTATTTATTTTGACATGTATTTACCTAACATAGATTTAACAAACAGCCCTGTTCACTTATTAATCTAACACCTCAAACTCAGATTATGCACAGCTCTTCCCACTAATCCTCCATCTTTTCATGGCAGCAGCTAATATAAACTACTCTGGGGAATTGTAATTGCCTTTAAAATTTAATCACACATTAGAAAAGGATCTAAAAGATTTGTGCAAGAAAATTACACATGCAAGAATGATGTGCATACTTTATTAAAATATTCAAATTAATGTGATTTGTATCATTTGCATAAAGGTTTTCATTTTTCTAAAATTAAAAAAAAATTTTGAGTGCTCTTAAACTAAAACAAGTTCTTTTCGTGTGTGTGTGTGTGTGTGTGTGTGTGTGTGAGTGTGTTTAAGGGTTTATTTGGGATTGTGGGATGGAAGAAGGAGAGAGAGCAGAAATGGTACAAAATTTGCCCTGAAAATTTCAGTATTTTGTTTTTTTTAGAGGATATAAAAAATTTTCCCACTTTTGAATTTATATAAAAAAATTGGAAGGGAACAATGTTCTAAATGACTATCTTTAAGGACACTTCTACTTCTGTGGAGAGATTCCAGCATAAGACACAGTAACATTAATTGTGATGATTAGGCAATGGTGCATCAAATTTAATTTGTTAAACTTTATGAAATTTTGTAAGCTGTTTGTTAATTACAGCTATTATTAAAGATTAAATTATATAAACTCAGAATTAAATACATGATATCAGAGACAAATGTAATAAATATTCAAAATATATCACTAGTTATTTTATTTTATTGTTATGTATATTTTATTTGTAGGATGGGTATCCTATCAATAAAGAGGGAATATGCAAATTGACTGTCACACCATCACAAATATGGCAATGCCCACAGCGGAGGCAGGGTTTCTGTAACACAAGATGGCTGCACCCACAGTGGAGGCTGAGTTCCTGTAACAAGCTTTAACAAGCAATCAGCAGGAACCTGAGGCTGGGTGGTGCTGGGCTGGGGCAGGAGACCTTAGGCCACACCACCCGCCCTGGCGCCAGGCCAGGGGACTTCAGGCCAAGCTCCCCCGGCCTGGCACTGGACCAAGGAACATGAGGCCACGCCCCCTCACCCAGCAGAGCTTGACAGGGGACCTCATGGTGTGCCCCCCCCCAACCCTGGTGCTGGGCTGGAGGACCTCAAGCTGCTCCCCCTGTTCCGGGCCGGGGAACCTGAGGCTATGACCCCCCACCCTGGTGCTGAGGGACCTGAGGCTGTGCCCCCCACCCAGCTTGGCTTGATGTGGGGACCTGAGGCTGCACTCCCTCCCTGGCACCAGGCCAGGGAACCTGAGGCTGTGTCCCACGCCTGATGGGGCTTGATGGGGGACCTCAGGCCATGTCCCCTACCCGGCAGGGCTTGATGGGAGACCTCAGGCCATGCCCTCACCCAGTGGAGCTTGATGGGGGACCTCAGGGCACGCCCTCCACCTCGGCTCCTGGCCAGGGGACCTGAGGCTGCACCTCCCACTCGGCAGGGCTTGATGAGGGTGGGGCTTGATGAGGGTGGGGCTGGACAAGTCTGGATCTTGCCCAATGGGGTTGGGGCCAGCTGGGTCTGGGTCTCATGCAATTTTGAGGCACCGTGGCTGGGCAGGGACTTGACTCTGGGTCCCCAGACTCTGAGAGGAGGAAGATTTTAATATACATTTTACTAATTTTCTTTCATCTCTGACACTTGTATTATAGAGAAAGGGCAAATAGCAATATTAAAATATTTCCTCTAATTAATCACCTTTTAATGTGCATGAATTTTGTGCAGTGGTACACTAGTCTATGTAATATTACCTAGCAGTGTTCCACTGTGCATCTCTTTCTAATTCCATGTTTGCTGACATCATGTTGGCAACTTAAAGTTAGCCATGGTGGGAACATTTACACCATGGAAATTGGCAAATGCTATCTACCAATCAGACTTTCCTTACCCTACACGACTCTCTATCCCACTGTTAAACATCTGCCAGCACACCAATGATAGTAACTGAGAAACCAAGGAGTGATAGCAGTGGGCAGGGTCGGTGGGGCCAGTTTATTAATCTCAGTGTCTTTGGCTCAAGGCACACTGCCAAGAAAATAGTAGGCACTCAGTAATTACCAGTCAATAAGAGAAAGGATGGTTTAACCATGTTATTTTCTGCACTCTATAGTCCTTCTTCAGATTTAGTATCTGTTTTGCTTCAAGGCAGTAGAATAGGCCGAATTACATCTGTATGATTCTTAACCCATTTCTCAATTTGGGTTATGGTTAGTTTTGTACAAAGAGCACTCACACATACATTGAGAGAAATTTTCTCATAATAAGTGAAGAAAATGAGATGCTATAATATAGAGCATTAGTTTTTATCTTTTAACTCAGATGCAACATAAGAAATACATTTTAAGCATAACTCAGTACATGTATGTATATAAAAATTTGTGTACATAAATAAAAATGAAACACTTGAATAAAATACCATTTAGCTTTATTGTGTATAATGTACACAGATATTGTTTATTCTATTTTATCTATACTAATAAAAGAGTAATATGCTAATTAGACTGGGAGACTACACTGCCTTGGCAAAACCTGACAGAATTTAGGGCACACTTTACACTTATGAAAATATATAAATTGAAAAAGAAAATTGGTTCATTTCTTCATTAGCTTAGGTCACATAAGTGTACATTAACGATGTTGTGAAAGGTAGATATATATCTAAGGGCAAGGTGGATTATCTATTTTCATCACATACTTGATCAATCCATTGTAACAAATTAATTGTTCAAACTCTCCACCATTAACTCCCTGTGTCTTTCTTCCCAGGTAGCACAATGCTTACTATCGATTTCTTGGCCTAGTCCCAGGCACTGCTTTGGATAAACCCATGACCCACAGAGAAGATGTTATAGATTCTGACCCATGCTTGGTGATCATCATGTAGAACTTGAGAGTCTTTTGTAAAAGGGACTCAGGATGATTCTGTCAGTAGCCAATTCTCAGCGGAGTCATGAGAACTCCAGGAAGTCCTTCCCACTGAGACAGCCAATGACGGCAAAAATTATTGCTCTTTAGGCGTTGCTGTTAAAGACAGCTTACGGAATGACCGCTGTGCCGGGGGCTTTGAGGTTCCAATTTCTAATGAGAGAAAAATGCTTTGATTAGTTATATGATATTATGTCAGTAGGAACTTGGGAAATGCTTCAGGTGGCTCGAAAGCAGGCCTGGAACTTTAAGTAACAAATGCTTGGATGGACTCAAGCATTCCGAGTTTTCCTGTGCTTAATATGTTACATTGCTATGTTGATACGTAATGTCACAGATGGTAATATTAGTCATGAAAGAACAAAGAAGCCAAGTTCATAGCCAAATGAAAGTTAAAAGGAGGGTACAAAAAGTGATCTTACCCGACAGACAGGTTTTTCTTATTGAAAATGTCTTGAACACCATTGAACACCTTCCCAAGATCCATATGTTGGCACAAGCAGATGGGGAAGACTGTAAATCTCCCAACTGGCTTAACTCCCACTCGAAAACTAAAGCAAGGAGTGTAGTGAAATCAATTTCAGCAATGAATGGATGATCCTAATTTAACAATGGGCAGCTTGCCCACAAATTCTCATGCAAACCAGTGGTGGCTTCCTCTTTTTTTAATTAACTACACAGCCTTTCCAACCCGAAGATTTAAATGTTTACTTCTGTTTGCTTTGCGTCATTTGCATTTCTTTTGATTCTAAAAGGAAATTAACCCCCAAGACCTAAGAGGGTATCCTTTTGAAGAAACAGACAGACCCAATTGGGGAATAAATATACAAAGTGAAGCCCTCCATTTACTGAACCTATTGCTGTCCAGCTAAATAAGATGGCAGATATTTTGAATGATAACAATAATGGAGTAATTACATGCAATAGTCAATGTTCCTTGGAAAGCCAGGAAGTACAGATCAAAATTTAGATTCAAATAATACTGCTATTACAAAAAATAAATAAATTTTAAAAATCTTTAAATCCCTAAAAAGGATGAGCAGTAGATTTTGAGTCACGTAGAGCAACATGGAAGGTAAAAACCTTTCCCACTTGAGAAATTACACAAGAATTCTTTGCCCTCTCATCTTGCAGATAAAATGTAGGAGGTAAAGAGAAAAGAGGAGTATTTCACCTACTCAGTGTGTCTATTGTTGATTCATTTTGACAGATGC
Organism: Corynorhinus townsendii; assembly: GCA_026230045.1. Classification (NCBI taxonomy): domain Eukaryota; kingdom Metazoa; phylum Chordata; class Mammalia; order Chiroptera; family Vespertilionidae; genus Corynorhinus; species Corynorhinus townsendii. The sequence continues at coordinate 139,775,967 of JAPDVU010000004.1, forward strand.
ATTCTTCTCATCTTAGGCACCTGGGCTGTGACTAAGAGGGCAAGATAGCTGACTCTGACTTCAGAAGCTATATTTGGAGGCTGTAGCAACAGAGAAGAAGAGGGCTGGCTTTGGTACTCTAAATGGTTGTAGTACAGGATAATTAGATGGAATTGTACACGGAAAAATTTTGTTAGAGTTACCAAAAATAATTCCTAACGAGAAGGCTGTTGTGTTCTGAAGTAGTCAAAGGGATGCAATGAATATTTCATCTCTTAAAACATTTAACAGAGAAAAGAATGCAGGAATAGAAAGTATATCTTAGAGCTATTTTCTGTTGGATAAGAGTGGAGATTATCCATCTTTCCAGCCTTTATTTCTACCTCAACTAATAGGGTGGAGAAAGGGACAGCACAGAAACCGTAAACCACATAATTTTAAGAGCTCTTCAAATGTGAATGATAGAGATAAATCTTATTTGGGTGCCTTATGTAGTGGAAAAACAAGTGTTCTTGACTTTTTCTGCTACTTAGTTTCCTTTATCAGATCATTCTGCCACAAATGCTAAAGTTCTTTCTAGTTTCAGAAAAATAAGCAGTACATTTTGAGTTTATTGATATTGAGTGCAGGTAGTTTATGGACCATAAAGGAATAGCACTCATGAAGTTTTGAGAATGGAAATTATTTAGGGGTCTTTGGTCATGGGAAAGGAATACCTAAAGAGAAGGTATCATACCAGAGGAAGAAGGAGAGCATGGGCTTGTGATCTGGTTCTGTTCAACACCAGAGTCAATTAGTTAAATCAGACTTTATACACAATGATTTATTTGACTAAATGCTGTTTTTGTTTGTTTGTTGTTGTGTTTTTTTTTTTTACCTTTTAACTGGTTGTTTGGCTTTTACTTTAATGCTCACTGATGTGACTACTTCATAAATTATCTAAGCTATCTCTCTGCATATTGCCCAGCACTTTCAAATTTGAATATGCATAAGATCACCTGTAGAGATGTTGCTAAATTGCAGATTCTGCTTCGGTAGGTGTGGGGATGCAGTCTGAGATTATGCATTCCCAACAAGCTCCCATGTGATACTGATACAGCTGGTCTGTGGACCACACTTTTTAGTAGTAAGGTATTACATCACAATCCCACATTCTTCTGTGGATACAAACCAGTAAAAGGTATTCCCTTTTTTTAATACATGAAGTATAAATTAAATGTCATGTTACATTATTTTTCATTATGTTTCACAGTCCTTTTATATTTCCTAGAGTTATATCAAAACTCAGATGGCATATTATAAAATCATTTATATCCAGTTGTCCCCAATCCTGTCTGCACTTTAGCCTCACCTGCAGGCATTTTGAAAAATACAAATGCCAGGCTCCTATCCGAAGCCAATTCAGAATATCTGGAAATAAGATCAAGACATCATTTTTCTCCCTATCTTTTTATTAGAAACCTTTCAAATTTCTAGAGAACTGAAAGAATAGTATACTGATGGCTCATATACCCAACATGTTAAAAGAATAGCTTAGTAATTACCTAGATACTCATTTACCTAGAGCCAACAACTGTTAACATTTTACCATAATTATTTAACTATATGTTTTTGCTTTATTTAAGTCTGTGGTTCTCAATCAGGGTGTGTTTAGTAATATCTAAAAATATTCTTGGCTGTTACAACTTGGGGAGGAAGCCGTTTGTGTTACTGATATCTAGAAAGTAGAGGTGAGGGAGCTGAAGTATGATAATGCACAGGGCAATCCCCCACACCCCACTGAAAAGAATTATCTAGACCAAAGTATGGGCTGTGGCTAAGTTGAGAAACCTTGATCTAAATATGATTCATACCAAATCATTTGAAAATACCTTGACCACATCATTGTTTTTCACTCCTGAATACTTCAGTATCTCCAAAAATGATGTTCTTCCACATAAACACATATCTATATTACACTGAAGAGGATGACCATCTTAACATCTTCTAATAGTGAATCCATATTCAACTTTTCTCAATTGTACCCTAAATAATGTTTATGGTTTTTTGAACCACAATCTAATTCAGATTTATGTGTTGCATCTATTTTATTTTTTCAGTTTTAAAAATCTAGCTTACTACTCCAATCTTTTTTCTTTTTTTTTACTTTTTGAAAAGATCAATGCAACTGTCCCACATTATGGGTGTGATTGGATTAACTCCTTTTGTTTCATTACTTAACTTGCTTTTTCTATCCCTTGTATTTCCTGTGAAAATGTTAGGTGTATATAAAGGCTTCATTGATTCAAATTAAATATATTTATTAAGAATATTTAGGGAGACACTCTATAACTCATATTGCATCATGGCAGGAGCTACATAATTCCTGTCTGGTAGTATTGCTATACTGGATCATTTGGTGCAGCAGTGACCTTTCTCATTTTAAGACCCCTTTGTGATTAGGAAATACTCTTTGGGATAAATCTTTGGCACCTGTGAATATCCTAATTGTTCTGGCACTCACTGATGTTTCTTGCCTGAATCACTGAAGGTTGCAGACAATTCACTTCTTTCATTTATGAATGTAATGAATTAGCCCAGATAATTCACTAAATTATAATTTGTTAGATGGCAGATGAATTAAAAGCCACCAAATCGAAATCAATAGCTTCACTTATTATGAAGAAAATAATTTTTAAATTCTGTAATCTCCCTTTGTTAGCTGGAATTCTCTTATGAAAAGAAGCCTTCTTTTATCAAATGGAAATCAACTATAGTTTCTTCTAAAAAGGATAAATGTTTAATTATTTCCTTTAACTCTCAATTTTCAGGATACATTTCAGACTAAAGAGCTGATGTTATAGTCACTTCTTGATTACTTATTCATAACATTGACATTATGAACCCCAAGATATGGCCAAAAATTAGATGGAAATAGCAGGGGGTATCACAAATTTTCTCCAATCAAAAAAAGTTATAAATTTTTTCTCTTTAAAATCACCGTGCACGTTAATATAGATTTCGATGCTTTTAGATGTGCACCTCTTTTGAATGTTAGAAAAGGAATATATCTTTCACAAAGAATTCTTGAGGAATATCAACTGTTAGATGAAAGATAGACAGAAAGTCACCAAATTGAAATCTAGTTCTTCATAACTTGGACTATGTTTGAATAGCCTGTTTAGTCTCTCCTGAATCCATGGGTGGTAAGTGATGTGTGAAAGCCAAACTCTTTTCAGACAACAGTTGAACAAATATTCAGGCAGGTTCTTGGATTAAAAGATTGTTGTGTTTGGAAATCATCATTTTCCACGAGAAAAAAATGAACATATTACAGGAAGCAACTGGAGCCAGTTTCACCCCTTTGTTTCAAAGGTCTTTATTTATGAGCTTTGAGTCTCACATTGGTTGCTTTTCTTTGGGGATAGCAATGTGTAATCAATTAAAACAGCAATTTTTTATTCAGTTTGACATGCTACACCAGATTCTTAGACCAGACCCCAAAACTATACCTGGTGAGGTAAAAGTTAGTTCCTTTAATTCATTGTCTTAGGTCAGCCTGTAATGAAGAAATCTGCCTTCAGTATATAACATGGTCAATTTGTTTTTATGATGAATTAAATAGGCTCTTAGCACCAAAAACGTTCAGGCATCATCCAGATGTCGCCAAAGTTGAATGAGCACATGGAACTGGTCACATGGAAGCTTCTATTAACCGAATGCACAATCTGGAAAGAAGATGCATTTTTTTTCAAGGTCTGGAAATTTTAACAGTATCTGGCAGCTACTTCATTTTCAAGATAATCCTGTCACTGTTTCTGGTTATATGCAGGGGTGGGGGTCGGGTACCAAATGCAAGAATTTGGTGGCTTGCTGAAACTGGGTGGAGATGCTGTCATGTTGGCGCCTGAAGCGTGAGCACAAATAAGCTTTAGAGGAATAAACCTGTGGTTGTGCTACTTTCGGTCACGGAAGGACCTAAGTGGTGTGGGTGTGATGAAAGAGGAGAGGGAGAAAGAAAAAGAGAACGAGAAAATGAGTTCTGTGGACACAAAAGCAATTGGTTAATTCAGTCAGACTTTCACTTTTAAGTACTGGTTTGATCAGGTCCTTAATCCTTAGCCAAATGACTCCCTAAGGACCCATTAACTCATTGTTTTATCCTTTAAAGATGTGCCATCAAAGCAACCATTTCTAAAGTCACAAAACCATCCTCTGAGCCAGCCTGGGCTTGGTCTGGAAGGGTTGGTAAACTGACCAGATTGTTGTTGTGACTTGGCCAGGGTAGTGTTCTGTCTCTCCTGCCACTAGCCACTGATAGTGGTGAAGTAGACTGTCACCAAATATTCCTTGTTCATGCTCTAAGAAAGCAAAAACCAAACCCAAACAAAACAATAAAACACTCCTGAGCAAATGACTTTTCTGCTTTATTTTCTTTGAACTGAGAGATTCCCTTCATTCCCCTTTACAGAACAGGCAGAAGGCGAAATAAAGAGGCTAATTCCAGATGGGTTTAACTCCATGACCATTTTGATCATGGTGTTAGCCCCCTTCAAAGTCATCCTGTGTTTTAACCATTTGAAACCTACTTATAAAAGACATGAAAGTATTTTGCCTGTAGAAGAGCTGGCACACAGCACTTCCTATGTCAAACATTTCCAACAAGCCCCACTCTCGCAGCAGCCTTGTGTCAGCGGACCTTCTGAGATTTTCACTTACAAGCAGACATGCCTAAAGGAGCACAGGGAGCAATAATTACAATCACCTCCAGTCAAAGAAATCCCAAGGGCTCCCTGAAGTCCTCTCTGTGTTTTAGGAGGTTACACATTAAAAAAACAGCAAAGGCCCTAGCCAGTTTGGCTCAGTGGATAGAGGGTCTGAGAAGGCTAAAAAGGGCTAATTCCAATGTAACCCTGATATTTGGGGGCTAGTGATCTGAATCCATGCCAGCAAGCTCAGTGTACATTCTTAATAACCTATAATTAAGTCACTACCTCCTTCCCAGATACTGGTCTTGCAGAACCTGTTACTGTGAACAGCGCACTGCCCCGGAGAGAGGGTTATTAACTCTGGCACCAGGTCAGACCATCAGATAGGGCCTAGAGACCCCCAACACCTGGGGGCCTTCTTGCAATGCCCAAGAAAAGGACCGGAAGCATAATCCATATTTGCGGGACAAAGACCACAGGGAGATATTAAAAGAAGTCCCATGCATGTTTCAGCACTCAGATTTGGAAAGCTATTCCCTGAGTCCGCCGGTGTATTACATACCCTCCTCTTCTTTAAAAGCATCGCTTGGTTTTTCTTTGGTCTTCTGCAACAGGTCAACTTGTGGACTGAAGGGTCCCAGGTTCGATTCTGGTCAAGGGCACTTACCTCGGTTGCAGGCTCCTTGCCAGCCTGGGTTGGGGGTCCTGGGCACATGCAGGAGGCAACCAATGTGTTTCCCTCACATTGATACTTCTCTCTCTCCCCCCCCCCCCTTCCACTCTCTCTAAAAATCAATGGAAAAATATCTTGGGTGAGGATTAATAAATAAATAAATAAATAATTTTAAAAATAGCAAAGAACTTCTTGGTTTAACCTAGACAGGACAACAGTCCACTTCTACTTTAGAGTTGGACATCTTAATTTGTAATAGCTCCTCTGACTGCAAACTGCAAGGGAAGGAAGGAAGGACGGAAGGAAGGAAGGAAGGAAGGAGGGAGGAAGGGAGGGAGGGAGTAAGGGAAGGAGGGAGGAAAGAAAAAAGGATGAGAGAGACTGAGAACAGACTTATCAAAGATCATAGCACTACTAAATGGCAGAGCTGAGGCCAAATCAGACTCTCTTACCACAACTTCATTCTTTTCATATTTTCAGAGACATTTATCAGTTCTCACTCTCTCTATAATGCTCTCATTGCTCTCATATACATTTATTCTGAGGAGACAATGCTCTAATGTTTGGAAGATTTGGGAAAGCCATATGACTCGACACTTAGATGATTATGGGAATCTCTTTCAGTGTCCCTACCTGAGAAAACAGGTTACTAATATCTGGTCTCTCATTCACATGAGAAACTTGTATTCCATTGCTTGCTTTCCTGCCCTATCTCCTTATGGATGTCTTAATAGGCACTTCAAAGTCAACTCATTTAAGCATTACATTGACTATACCTGAAACATATACAAAAACCTCCTACTTCCCTCTTACCCCAATTCAGGACACAGTTCTCCTTGCCTGAATATTGCAATTGCCTCCCAATGCCTCGTACCCGCACACTTGCCCCCCAGTCCCAGGAAATTCTGAACACAGAGGCAGAATGACCTTTGGAAGCCTAGGCCAGACTCTGCTGTCTCTTCTCCATGAAGCCTTCCCTGGCCAGTCCTTACCAAGCCTGCTTTATTTTCTCTACATCACTGTTACTATCCAGTAGCCTGTATATTTGATTCATTTATTTATTTGTTTCATATATTCCTGTTTTACTAGGACATAAGCATGTGAGTTCGGACCAGTGCCTAGCACAAAGTCATCATTACATTTGTTGAACAAATGAAAATATATTTTCGATTCAGAAGCCTCCAAACGTATCGTACTTCATTCAAAATAAAAACTAAAGTCATTTAAATGGCCACATTTTAAAATCAAAGTCTTCATAGTATCATTTTGGAACCTTGCTATCATAATTCTAGAATTAGCCTTAAAACTAAGAGGAAACAAATACGATTTAAATAAAAAGAGCCCTATGCAATCTACTTCACCACCCCAAGCCACCCACACTTCTCTCTCCCTTGCTCACTCAGTCCTGACCCTGAGCTCCTTGCAAGTCCTAGGCACACCAGGCATTTCCCACCCTGGACTTCGCCCCTCCCTCCTCCTTGCTCCTGCTGCTTGGAAGCCCCTTTTGCAGACATCTCTCTGGCTTCCTCCTTCATGTTCTTCAGGTCTCTATTCAAACGCAGATGGTATCAGCCTTCCCGGAATACCTGGCACAAAATAATTTTGACCCCATTCTGCACATCTCTCCCTCATAGCCAGTGTTCTCGTTCTTTACGGTACTACCAAGAAGATACATATTTTCTAATTATTAGCTTATTGCTTATGCCCCATCTCCAACCTGCCCCACTAGACTGTATGCTTCATATAGGGAGCAGTCTGGTTTGTTTGCTACTGTATTCTAGTTGGTATAGAGGAGTGGCTCAATATATATATTTTGAATTAATAAATGTATAGATAAATGAATAAATAATTTTCATAATTGTTTTTTAGTAATTCCTCTTTACTCAACACTTATTGCTAATATTTTTTCCAGTTTCACATTTGACATATTTTTATGGTATTTTAAATGGAGCAGTAATTACTTTTTCTGCAATTATTTCTCATTTTCTTTGTAAATTCACTTGCCTGAAAAGCCCTTAGTGACCCAAACAGGTTTAGACACACCTATGTTTTCTTGAAATATTTTATGATTTTATTTTTTGCCTTTAATCTTTTAGTATATCTGGAATTAGTATATCATTGCTTATTGACTTATTTGTAATCTAAATAGATTATTTTCTAAAGAAAAAATTATCAGCATATTATGTACTTAATAGGATTATTGACTAATTTTTATCTGCCTCTATCTTTCTATTCATAGATGATTCCAGGTTATTTACTCCATTTCATGTGTCCTTAGGATACTCTTTTACTTATTACAATTTTAAGAGATGAACTGGGAATGTGGTAAATCCTGCTATCTATGAAAGTCAGCATCAGCTGGACTTACTTCCTGAATGCGGGGAGACTCTTCTGTTATTTAAGGGTGTAAAACAAAACAAAACAAAACAAAACCTGGAGACTTGAGGAAAAAAGGCTATGGAAGGAATCATTGATGCTTCATTAATAAACTCTACAGTGATCATCGATCCATTTTAGATACCTCTGGCAGCAAACAGAGCAGTTCTCCTCTGTAAACTGGGAAAAATGAAGATGAGGACTCCATTGAAATGATTTCTGGCCTTTCCTCAAATGATAATCTTTCAGAGGCTTTGAAACAATTGGTATCTCAGCAAATGGCAGTTCAATTCTAAATGTTTACATTGAAAATGGAGAAAATAAATTAAGAAGACCTAATATTTCAGATAAAAAGTTTCTCTGAAAAATCCTCCTGAATAACAAATTACAGAAGTCAAAAAGATATACAAACTATCCTCACAAGAGGAAAATGCTGGGAAATTATTGAATGGTATCATTTGTAGAATGTAAACCAAAAAAGTTTTGTGAAATGACAAACACTTAAAAATTTCAGCATATAAAAATTATTACAGTTTTATGATGTGGTTAATAATGCTCTTTTTATTTAAATCATATGTTTCCTCTTAATTTTAAGGCTAATTCTAGAATTATGATAGCAAGGTTCTAAAATGATACTATGAAGACTGACTTAAAATGTGGGGAGGGGGAAGGAGGGACTGGGTGAAAAGGTAAAGGATTAGCCCAAGAACATATATCCATATAAATGGTTACTTGGTGAAGGTTTTGTCTGCCAGATTTCTCCACTGTTAATTTACAATTTCCCCCTGTAATTTTAGCATCCATTAGTGGATCTTGATCGCAACAGTTATTACTGTGGTGCCCTTGTGGCCATTTCTCTCATTCCGTCTACATTTACTGATTACAGTTCTTCTCTAAAAGGGAATTGTCTCTATCCTGGCAGGTGTGGCACACTGGCTGGAGACTTGTCCTTGCACAGAAGGGTCTCGGGTTCAATTCCTGGTCAAGAGAATGTAACTGGGTTGCAGGTTCAATTCCCATTCCAGTCGAAGCATGTGCAGGAGGCGACCAATGGATATCTCTCTCACACATAGATGTTTTTCTCCTTCTCTTTCCCTTCTCCCCTCCCTTCCACTCTTTCTAAAAAAATCAAAAGAAAAAATATACTCGTATGAGGACTAATAATAACGACAAAAGTTGTCTTATCTCTCCCATTTATCTATACTATTATTAATTTATGACAGTAAGGGCTCATGGGTGGATATTTATTATAATATTGGATTACAATCCATATTGTTTTTATTTATTTTGTTTCTCATTTTGTTCCAGCTTTGGATGCTGGGACTTCCTCTAGGTTGGCTCCTTGGCTCCTTGCCATGCCTCCATCTTTTTGAGCATGTCCTTACTCTCTGATACCACAGGTACTCCACATTCATCTTGTCTTTTTTCATGACCTAGCCCTGGAATTGACCATTTATCCAAAGAAAGATATAGCTAACTCTTAATTGTTTAACATTTGCTAAATAGTTTACAGATTATAATTTATTTTATTATTTTAATTTTTATTATTTTTTTTAAATCCTCACATGAGGACATTTTTCCATTGATTTTTAGGAAGAGTGGAAGAGAGAGGGAAAGACAGAGAGAAACATCGTTGTGAGAGAAAGACATTGATTGGTTGCCTCCTGCATGAGCCCCAACCAGGGCCCTGGCCAGGGAGGAACCTGCAACCAAGTACGTGCCCTTGACTGAAATCGAACCCAGGACCCTTTGGTCCACAGGCTGACGTTCTATACACTGAACCAAACCAGCTAGGGCTATTTTTTTCTTCATTTGCAATATTATTTAGGGTACAGAAAATGCTAATTAACCTACGATGACAGAGGTAAATAGTTCGGGAGCCAAAAAGAATACCAATTTTCATAACGTCTTTACATGCTTATTTTAAAAACTTGTTTTATTTAATAACAACTTTGGTAAAATCTAACAATCCTTAGAGATTATTTATAATACCAATGATCTAAGTTGCCAATTTCTATGAACAATCATAAAAATATTCACTGCACAATTTCCTGAGATGTTAATAACGCAAGGTTTAGTGTTAAACTGACATACTTGCTCATTCTCTCCTTTGTTTGTCTCCTGAGAGATGTGTGACTGATCATACAGATAACAGCATGAGAAGGGTTGTTGGGTTGAGAACCTGAGTTGGGTTCAACAACCAAGCCATTTTTTCATGAACATTTTGGTTGAGAACCTAACTGTTCGAGATGGGAGATGCTCAAGAATGAAGGTTTGAATGCACTGATCTGCATCTCAAACCCTAAAAACCAGGAGTACTGATGATCAGGGGCAGGAGAAAATAGATGTGTCTGTTCAAACGAAGATAGTGAATGAGCCCATCCTCCGCCTTTTTGTCTTATTCAGGCCCTCAGTAGATTGGATGATGACAATCCATATTGGAGAGGGTGGTCTTCTTTAGTAATAAACCATTTCTAATGCCAATCTCTGCTGGACACACCATCACAAAAGTAATATTTTATCAATATCTGGAATTCCCTTAGCCTAGTTAAGTTGGCATTAAGCATCACAGTTAGAGACTAATGAATGAATGTATTTTGAGAACCTGTCATCTGAGAATGTGTGACATCCAAAGAAGGAAAGAATAGATTCTAAAGTTTAGAAAGTAGAACTTCTAAAAGTTAGTGAAAAGTTTGTATTACTCTATAACATTAAGTTTTGAAAGGAAATATAACTTTAGAAGGTTGGAAAGTTCTCAAAAGATGTAATTATGACTGTATAATCCTATAGATTGAATTGTATGAAGCTACAGAAGGCATGCTTATCAAATATGTAGATGACATGAAGCCTGGCAAGAGAATGAACACATTGTATGTCAGAACCAGAATTGAAATAACAAAAAAATCTTGTCAGTCTGTAGCAATGGGATGAATCTCTAAAAAAGATAGAAGTACAGGGATTAACATAAGATCCCACATTGGATCCAAAAACCCAACTGCCCAATGAAATTGGAAGTAATGTATGTAACATAGCACCATGTGATAAAATGACTGTCAAGTTTTAATAAACCAAAAAGTTAAAGAGATAATGTATTATAATCGAATAATAGAAATGCTAAACATTTCAAAAAGTTTTTTCTACCATTATCTGTCAGTCAGGTCATTTAAGGTAATTGTCTAGTTTTGTATCTGTTATAGGAAAGGGATCAAAAAAACACAAATAAACTATGCTTTACATTTAGTAATAAAGCATAGTTAAAAATATGGGGTGGGTGCTTTGAAAAAGAGACAACTCCAAATTAAGGGTGAGGAGTGAATAATAGTTTTTTTTTCAGCTATTTTAGTGAGTTATGAGTTAAAGATGTTAGTTTTATTCTAATGGGGTTGAAAGAGTAGAACTAGAATCAGGGAGGAGAAGTCACAGTAAGATAAATTCCAGCTCAATATAAAGAAATTGCAGACAAAGTTTTCTAAAATTCAGAGGGGGTGCTTGAAGAGGAGGTTCCCCACAATGAAAACATTTGAAGGCAAGTTAAACCACAATTTGATAGACAATGTAAAACTCATTCAAACAGTGAAAGAAAATGTAGGTCAGATTACCTAACAGTTTTTGATACTATGTCTAAAAACCATTGTGAGAAATAATTACTATATCAGACTTATTTTAATTCATTCTTTACAGGGACAGGATTCATTTGCCAGACAGTATGTCTATGTCATGGTAACAATAAACTATATTATATCAACATGAGAAACCTTCCTAGAAAAGAATTAAAAACATTACCTTTCAGGGAATTTTGGAAGATTTACTTAGTCTTATTATAGCTCTTACTGTTGTTGATACTTATAAAAATGAAAACATTGAATTCATTAGGATCTGGTTCCTTAGAAGACCTGACTAAAATCTTACTATCTAATTATAAAGGAAAAGAAGCTGACTAGATGGCAAATATTCTCTACTCATATTGCAATAGTAAATGATTCTCTGACATGCCAAATCCTCCTTTCAGAATCCCCAGCACTGCCCCTTCTATCAAACTATCAAAAGCTCCCAGCTGTGAACTTCCCAGTTGCCAGTGTGCACTGAGGCACCCCAAGCTTTCGAAGCATTTTCTTACTAGTACAGCCCAGGAAAGACTTTGTTGGCATTCTTAGATCTATAAATCTTTTTTCACCTTTGAAATACACTGTTAGTTCTTCTCTGAGTTACCACTTTCATCTCTTTCTTTCTACTCTACTTGTTTCATTCCATTGCTCTTCACTTCTATTGCTAAATAAAAACCTCTTACATTCCAATATAATATATAGAACTTTTTTTTTGTCCAAGATCAAAAGAAAAATAAGAAAGAAAGAGGTTAGAGAAAGGGGAAAGAGATGCTTTGAATTTTGGTTCAGGATTTTTCAGGAAAAGGCTAAATTAAGCTATCTCAGAAAGTACTGATGAGATATTAGAGATTCAGTTTACAGACTGTATGTAGGAAGAGTGAGATTGGGGAAAGAACATATTTATATGAAAGAAGAGATAAACAATTTAAGAGATTGACTTTGTGAGTTTGTACATTTTCTTTTATCCAATGTGATGGCTAATTTCATGTGTCAATTTAGCAAGGCCATGGTACATAGTGTTTGGTCAAACATCAGTCTAGATGTTGCTGTGAAGGTATTATTAAAGATATAATTAGCATTTAAATCAGTAGGATTTGAGTAAAGCATATCACTGTTTACAATGTGATTGGATTCAGCAGTAACATTATAAAAGCCTTTAGAGGTCCTCCCAGGTAGGAGGCATCCTGCCTTCAGACTGCCTTCAGGCTCAACACTGCAGCATTAACCTTCCCTGGGTCTTTGGACTGCTAGTTTGCTCTATAGATTTCAGACTTGCCAGTCTCCAAAACTTCATGGGCCATTTCATAAAATAGACTTTTGCCTTCATAGAGAGATAGAGAAATGGAGATAAACATAGAGATATAGGTAAATATATCTCTATAGATTATATATATATATATATATATATGTTTATACTTATTGTATTTGCTGTTTCTCTGAGAACCATTAATAGCAATGAATTTCTTTAATCTCTTGTTCTACTCGTTACACTTTTCCCCTTCTATTTTTATCCTTGAAATTTACCTTCTTCTGGGGTAAAACTTAGTATTCTTCTTCCCAAATTTTCTGTATCAAGCCACTTCTGCCTCTCTTCTCACTTCAAAATGATATTTGTGTGATAATATCAGAAAATCTGTATTTTAGCACATTTTGATAAACCATTAACTCATGGATATGTATATCTTCCTATTAAAAATGGAAATTATGATAACTTCATAAAAACCTCACCCTGGATTTTTTGTAAGGATCATTAGGAGCAATATATATGAAACAGCTTTTTAGCCTAAAACTATATCCCATTTTTCTTTCTGCCTTTCTTCATTTTTTAAAAAAAATATTGTAAATATATTTTTTATTGATTTCAGAGAGGAAGGGAGAGGGAAAGAGAGATAGAAACATAAACAATTAGAGAATCACTGCAGGCCTCACACCAGGGATTGAGCCCACAACCTTGGCCTGAGCCCTGACCCGGAATCAAATCATTACCTCCTGCTTCATAGATCAACACTCAATCACTCAGCCATGCTGGCCAGCCCTTTCTTCATTTTCAAACTCAAATGTATGCCACCTACCTCATCAAAGAGAACTCTTCTAGAGTATAGGATATAGATCAATTCAGTGAAATTCGACATATATTCCCTGTGATAATCCTTTTACTATAGAAGCTCACAAACTGTTAGAAGGAGTCATGTAAATACATAACTCTAGGACAGCTAGATCTGAGAAAGTTGCTCTAAGAGGTTAATAAACAATGGACATGCTATGGGAGTATAAGATAAAAACATTTTAATGATTTCTAGAGAAATTTGAATGAATTTTTGAAGGAGGTAGAATATGTTGGCCTCAATGGAGAATAAGGATTCAATAACAAATGTTTAAGGAAAGGACCTAGTAAACAATTATAATTAACATTAATTTATTTTTTATTATGTAACTAACATTATTTATTTTTTATTATGTTTGCCTCTAGGATGCTTATACGTACAGTGTGTGAGATGTTGTATTAACACTTTACACACATTATCTCATTAAGTTGTTGTAACTCTCAATTAATAGACCCATGTTATAGGTGCAGAAACTGAGGCTTTGAAAGGTAAGTAAATGGCCCAAGGTCACATACTTAGAGAGTGGCAGAGTAAATACTTGAATTCTGAGTATCTAATTACAAAGGCCAAGTTCTCAAGTGTCATATATCAATGCCTCTTATATCAAGAAGAATGAAAGAATTAGTAGAGTGGCAAGATGGCTGCAGAGTAGCTGGAGGCTGCATGTACTTGCTCCCAGCCACAGACTGCATTTACAGCTAAAATACAGAGCAATCAACTCGAAAACCTGATTGACATGTAGCTGACCTGAAATATATATAAGGGGCACTGAAAAAGCCATGCAGAGCTGGTAAGAGGAGTGGAGACATGGAAAGGGAAAGCCCTTTGCAAGCAGGAGTGGTGGCTGAGAGGCCAGAGGAATATCATGGCTGAGGCTGTCAAACTCCCTCCCGCTGGGAGTGTGGAGTCCCAACCTCAAGCAGGGATCCCCAACCCAGAGCAACAGAGACAGGAAGAAGAGCTCTGGGAGCATAGGACAGAGGGAATGGGGCATACTGTCTGTCCAGGAGACTGGATCACACCTTCCCAGTGAAGGAGTGCCCCTATTTTCAGCAGACCAGCTTGAGAAGTTCACTCTGGACTCCAGTTGCTGGAGAGGCTGTGCGACTGTGTTTGGGTCTAGTGGAGGGGTCTGCAAGCTGCAGCCAGCAGTGACTTGGAGGGACCTGCTACGTAGAGATTCAGTCAATGACTAAACTGTGGCTCAGGGCGAAAGGAATGGTCTCTCCCACCTTGAAAAGGGAGGCAAGAACATACATGGATTAAAAGTAGTCTCTTCAATAAATGGTTTTGGGAAAATTGAAGTTACATGCAAAAAAAAAAAATAAAAATGAAACTAGACCACCAACTTACACCACACACAAGAATAAACTCAAGATGAATAAAGAAAACTTTTGTAAGGTGCTAAACTGTGAAAATCCTAGAAGAAAACATAGGCACCAAAGTCTCAGACATCTCTTGCAGCGATATTTTTGCTGATATGTCTCTGAGGGCAAGGGAAACTCAAGAAAAAATAAACAAATGGGACTATGGTATATCAAAGTAAAAAAAAAAAATCTGCACAGCAAAAGAAACCGTCAACAAAATGAAAAGAGAACACACTGTATGGGATAACATATTTGCCAATGATACATCTGATAAGGGGTTAATTTCCAAAATATATGGACACAGACAATAGTGTAGTGAAGACAAAGGGGAAGGGAGGTTGGGGCTGGGTGGAGAAGGGCAAAGCAGGGGGGGAGGTAAAGCGGGGAACATCTGCGATAGGGTCAACAATAAAAACTGCAAATAAAGTAAGTAAACAAAAAAGAAGGATTAGTGGAATCAATGTCTGTAAATGGAAAGATGTCAGATGTATTTTCTGTGTGACTGAGAAACAGCATGATTAGATTTTTATTTAAGGCAGCATGGTAAACCAAATATTCAGAAATATACCTCCTGATGCAATATACCTAATATGGTAAACATTTTTTAAAAATGCAAATAAGTGACTAAGGCGATAAAAATATTTAAGGGATTCCACTAGAGGACAGAAATAATTAATCTGAAAATGTCAGCAGTTTGCAGCTTTATTGGTCTACACATTTTGGGGATAAGAAGTGAAGCCTTAGGCTGGGGAAGGACAGATAATAGATGAGAGACCTCTGCGTGAAAGTAAAACACCTGAAGGATGATGATCAAAATGATTCAACAACAAAAATGGTTGAAAAAGTTGAAAGTAAGAATGTGTGCTTGTCTTAGACTTGTTTTTGGATGAAAGAGGATGCAAAAAAAGCAAAAGTCTCTCTTGAGAATTCTTAATCAGAAGTATATACTCATGGTTTAATCAGAAGTATATACTCACGGTTTAAAGCTAGAATTCATTCATCTATGAAGGCTAGAAAAGCCCAAGAGCTGGTGGATAAATAGTGGCTATGAGGCTGAGAAGCTGAGCAAAGCTTTAAGCAGTTTTGGGAGGCCAGAAACAGATTTTGAATTCAGAAACCTAAAACTGGCTTCTAGTCATGATGGCAGAGTAGCTAAATACTGTACTCGCCTCCTCCCATGACCACATCAAAATTATAACTAAACTGCAGAGTAACCAATCATTAAGAACTGCCTAATGTCTAGCTGAATGAAAGTCCTATAACTGAGGAAGAAGCCATGATGAGACTGGTAGGAGGGGGGGAAATGCAGAATGGGCTGGTCCCAGTACACATGTGGCAGTAAAAATCAGGAGGGACATCTTGGGTGTGGAGGTGCCCCCTGGGGAAGGAGGTGTTCCAGTTCCACACCAGGCTCCCCAGCACAAGGTTCTAGTGCCAAGAAGAGAAGCAACTTTCCCCCCGCCCCCCTCCACACATACACACACACCTCAGCATCTGACTAGGAAACCAGCGGGGATTTCACTGAGACAAATGGCTGTTGGAATCATAGGATTCCTCTTAAAGAATCTGAGTATGGACTTATTAGCTGATGAACTCACAGGCTTTGAGCTCCAGCATTTTACTCAGCAGTTCAAAAGGCACCTGAGCCATACAAGAAGTAACTGAATTGTCTGGCTTCAGGGCAAGGTCTGGAGGGTCAGCTTTCTCTAAATAGAAGTGCAGGCAGAAGCCATTGTTCCTCTGCTGACTCTCCCCCTGCAGGCACAGGCAGGCAACTATTTTAATCTCCATCAACCTGGCTAACACTGTTTGCCTGCCTGGTAAGTCTCTGAGACCCTGCCCCACCCAATTTACAAGGCCCACCCAAACCATTTCCATCAGCTTTTCCATATAAACTGCATATTTTGGCTCATGCTGTGGAGTTTCCTAAAATCTCTCAGTGGTTCATAAATTCCAAACAAGCAGCATCTGGTCTCTTCAAACTCAGTAGCTCTTGCTAAGCAGCCCGAAGTTCAAAACTAGTGACAGACATCCTTAGTTCACAGCTTTACCTCTCTCAGGTACTTTCAAGCCTTGCATAAATGGCAACAATCTACAGATCACATTGTATGTAGTTCATACCAAGTGGCCCCAGGTAGAGCACAGTGCAGCACCCGCCAAGAGCACTCAGAACCAACATACCTGATGGCCAGTGTCAAACAAGACCAGAGCATCACCAACCACCTCCACAAATGACACACTCAAAGGGCTGATTCTGCAGGCACTAGAGCTTGACTAAGACAAATCCTACTCTATAGAGTAAGTCCATGCACAACACCTCTTCCACTGTAGTCATAGCCAGTCCTTATAACCAAACAGCCTCAGGGTCAACCCCTCCATGTAAGTGCCAACAGTAATCAAGGCTCAACTAGAACAAGACTGTGCACACAGCCCACAAAGGGGTGCACCACCTCAGGTAATTAGGGAAGCTGAGCCACTATAGGACACCTAGCACACAAAAGTACTATAGGCCCTATAGGACACCTAGCACACAAAAGTACTCTATAAACACAGGGAAGCAGCCAAAATGCAGAGACAAAGAAACAGGTCACAAATGAAAGAAATGGAGGAAAACAAACTACTGGATACAGAGTTCAAAACCATGGTTATAAGGTTACTCAAGAATCTTCTAGAAATCACTGATAAATTTAGTGAGAGCCTCAAGGATATGAAAAAGGACCAGCTAGAAATTAAGCATACACTGACTGAAATAAAGAATGATATACAGAGATCCAACAGCAGACTAGAGGATCCCAAGAATCAAGTCAAAGATTTGAAATATGAAGAAGCAAAAAACACCCAACCAGAAAAGCAAAAAGAAAAAAGAATCCAAAAATATGAAGATAGTGTAAGGAGCCTCTGGAACAACTTCAAGCCTACCAACATCCAAATTATGGGGGTGCCAGAAGAAGAGAGAGAGCAAGATATTGAAAACCTATTTGAAGAAATGACAGAAAACGTCCTCTACCTAGTGAAAGAAATAGACTTACAAGTCCAGGAAGCGTAGAGAACCCCAAACAAGAGGAATCCAAAGAGGATCACACCAAGACACATCAGAATTAAAATGCCAAGGGCAAAAGACAAAGACAGAATCTTAAAAGCAGCAAGAGAAAAACAGTTAGTTATCTACAAGGGAGTACCCATACAATTGTCAGCTGATTTCTCAGCAGAAACTATGCAGGCCAGAAGTGAGTGGCAAGAAATATTCAAAGTGATGAATAGCAAGAACCTACAACCAAGAATACTCTACCCAGCAAAGCTATCATTCAGAATTGAAGGTCAGATAAAGAGCTTCACAGATAAGAAAAAGCTAAAGGAGTTCATCACCGCCAAACCAGTATTATATGAAATGCCGAAGGGTAGTCTTTAAGAAGAGGAAGAAGAAGAAAAAGGTAAAGATAATAATTATGAACAACAAAGTGATAACAAATACATATATATCAACAAGTAAATCTAAAAATCAAGTGAATAAAAACTATGATGAACAGAATAAACTGGTGAATATAATAGGAGAAGGGGCATATAAAGGGAATGGATTGACAATTTTCTGGGGGAAAGGGTTGTGGGAAATGTGGGAAAAGACTGGACAAAAATTGTAGACCTATGGATGAGGACAGTGGGAGGGGAAGGGAGGGGGTAAGGACATCGGGTGGGATGGGAGCCAGGTGGAGGCGAGCTATGGGCAGAAAAAAGAGAAACAACTGTAATAATCTGAACAATAAAGATTTATTAAAAAAAAATAAGGACCCAAAACTTTCTTAACCTGGTGAAGCAAATAGACACACAAATCCTGGGAGTACAGAGTGCCACAAACAAGATAAGCCCAAAGAGGCCCACACCAAGACACATCATAATTAAAATGGCCAACGTTAAAGACAAAGATAGAATCTTAAGAGTAGCAACAGCAAGACAGATAGTTACCTGCAAGGAAGCTCCAATAAGACTGTCTGCTGATTTCTCAACAGAAACTTTATAGGTCAGAGGGTATGACATGAAATATTTAAAAAGATGAAAAACAAGGAGCTACAACCAATGATACCCAACAAAGCTATCATTTAGAATCAAAAGACAGATAAAGAGTTTCCCAGATGAGAAAAAGCTAAAGAAGTCCATCACCACCAAACCAGTATTATAAGAAACTAGGGGCCTGGTGCATGAAATTCGTGCACTGGGGGTGGGGGGTGGGGGTCCCTCAGGCCAACCTGCCCTTTCTCATATACTGGGAGCCCTCACGGGATGTCCTACTGATGGCTTAGGCCTGTTCCTCACAGGGAGCGGGCCTAAGCCGCAGTCTGGCCTCCCTTTGTGGGAGGGGACCGGGCTGATCAGGGAAAGGCACCAGCCCCATCACCCCGCTGCAGCAGCCACTGCCAGTCACCGCAGCCACCAAGGTGTTTTCATCAACATGGACTCCAGTCCCTTCACCATGAAAAAATGACAACTTTCTTTAGGCATTTTCAAGATGTGTTTTTCATAGGATATGACATTTCTTTCTTTCTTTTTTTATCCTCACCTGAGGATATGTTTCCATTGATTTTTAGAGAATGTAGAAGAGAAAGGGAAAAACAGAGAGAAACATCAAAGTGAGAGGAACACTTTGATTGGTTGCCTCCTGCATGAGCCCTGACCTGGGCCCTGGCCAGGGAGGAGCCTGTAACCTAGGTACATGCTTTTAATCAGAATTGAACCCAGACCCTGCAGTCGGCAGGCCAAGGCATTATCCACTGAGCCAAACTGGCTAGGGCAGGATATGACATTTCTTAGCCCTCCAACAGCAGACCTTCATTTTTTTCTCCAGAAGTGTGGTGGAAAAACCCTAGATCATCTTTTTGGATTTTAATTATCCAGGTTACTAAGAATATTACCAGTGACATACAGGAATCTTAGCCAATGAGCGGTCAGAAAAGGTGTTCCTTCTGTAGTTCACACCAACCGCCAACTGGGCCCTGCCCAGGCCTAAAGCCTTTGGCCTAAGCTTTAGGCCTGGGCAGGGCGCCCCCCCAGCCCATCCAATGGCCGGCTCCTTCCCTGCCTAGGCCTAAAGCCTCGGGCCCTGGGCAGGGGACCCCCAGTTCCCTCCAATAGCTGGCTCTGACCCTACCCAGGCCTAAAGCCTCTGACTGGGGCTTTTGGCCTGGGCAGAGGACCCCCAGCTCCTTCCAATCACTGGCTCCGCCCTAGGCCTGCCCAGGCTGAAAGGGAACCCCCAGCTCCCTTTGATGGCTGGCTCTGCCCCTGCCATCTCGGCTTTGATCACAGGGTTGGCCCTGCCCAGGAGCCCCCTGGCTCAGGCCCTTCCCAGGCTGCTCAGGGCCCATGTGGGGCCTACCTCAGAGTGACCTGGGTGCCAGGATGCTCCTGGGACCCAGGCACTGGGCGCCTATGTATGCAAATTAACCGCCATCTTTGTTGGGTTAATTTGCATACTCACACTAATTGGCTATGGGCGTAGCAGAGGTATGGTCAATTTACATGTTTGTCTATTATTAGGTAAGATGTTAAAGGGACTAATTTAAGAAGAAAAATAGATATTAAAATATGAATAACAAAATGGCAATAAAGACATCCCTAGCAATAATTTCTTTAGATGCAAATGGATTAAATGCTTCAACCAAAAACATAAGATGGCTGAATGGATAAGAAAACAAGAACCTTACATATGTTGTCTATAAGAGACTTACTTCAGATCAATAGCTTGGATGCAATATTTATACCAGCCAAAGTAGATTTTAAAACAAAGACTATAGCAAGAGACAGAGAATGACCCAGCAATTCCACTTCTGGGTATTTATCTGAAGAAACCCAAAATGCAAAATCAAAAAGACATAAACATCCGTATGTTCATCATTGTAGCATTATTTACAATAGCCAAGATATGGAAGCAATCTGTGTCCATTAATAAGTGAATAGATAAAACAGTGGTACATATAACCAATGGAATATGACTCAGTCTTAAAAAATGAATGAAATTTTGACCTCTGTAATAACATGTATGGACCTAGAGGGTATTGTGCTGAGTGAAATAAATCAGACAGAGAAAGAGAGATAAATGCCATATGATTTCATTTACATGCAGAATCTAAAAAGCAAAATAAACAAACAAGCAGAACAGAAACAGACTCATAGATACAGAGAACATTTTGAAGTTTGCCAAATAGGAGGAGGCTTGGGGGACTGTGTGAAAAGGGGAAGGATTGTAAGGTACAAATTGGTAGTTGCAGAACAGTGATGAAGATGAAAGCTACAGCATAGGGAATATAGTCAATAACATTGTAATAACTGTATGGTGTCAAATGGGTACCTCATTTATTGGTGTGATTGCTTTGTAAGTTATATAAATATATGGGTTGTACACTACAAACTAATATAATATCGTATGTCACCTGTAGTTGAAAAATTTAAAAAATATTTCAATGAAGACATACAGTAGTTGGATGGAAAAGAAAACAAGTCCCTTGCATATGCTGTTTACAAGAAACTCACTTCAGATCAAAAGAACCACATCACATAGACTGAAAGTAAGGGGATAAAAAAAGATGTTTTATGAAAATGGCAATAAAAAAAAAACTTGAGTAGCAATACTTATACCAGACAAAATACAATTAAAAAGAAAGACTTTAATAAGAGACAAATAAGGACACAGCAATTTCACTTCTGGGGATTTATCTTTGGAGATCCAGAACATTAGTTTGAAGGGACGTGTGCATCCATATGTTAATTACAGCATTATTTTCAGTGGCTTGGATATGAAGGCAGCCCAGGTATTTGCTGATGGATGAATTGATGCAGAGGAGGTGATGATGTATGCAGTGGAGTGTGACTCAGCCATGGAAGCGAATGGGTTCTTGCTGCCTGCCGTGGTGTGGGTGGACCTAGAGGGTGTTGTGCTGGGTGAGGTGAGTCAGAGAGAGAGAGATAGGTATTGTGTAATTTCACTTATGTATGGAATCTGGAAGGCAGAAAAAACTGTCAAAGAATTTGTGGACAGATTTAAAAACTGCCATACTATGTTTCCAACTGAAGAAGCTAAAAAAATGCACAAGATAAACACAAAACAGGTACAATAAAGAAGTTGACAAAGATGGGTAGGAATTAATAAGAGCAAAGCTATTATTGCCTAGATCATAAGAAAGGCAAAAGAAGGAAATCAGATGACCTAAATAAATGAAGTGACATATTGGGTTCATGGGTTGGAAATTTCAACATAATAAAGGTGTCAACGCTTTAAATTGGTTTTATAGATTAACAAAATTCTAATAAAAATATCAGCAGAAATTGTGATAGCTATATACAGCTCATTCAAAAATTTATGTGGAAAGGCAAAGGAAGTAGAATAGCCAAAACCATTTGAAAAAGAAGAATGAAGAAAGCACACTACCCAATTTTAATACAGATGGTCTCCAACTGATGACGATTTTTTAACTTTATGATGGCACAAAACTACTACACATTCAAAACACACCAAGCTTCAGATTTTGAATTTTGATCTTTTCTCAGGCTAGCAATGTGTGATATGATACTCTCTCATGATGCTAGGCAGCAGCAGTGAGATTGTTTGCCCAACCGTAAGCTGATATAAGTGTTCTGAGCACATTTAAGGTAGGCTAGGCTAAGCTGGGATGTTCAGTAGGTTAGATGTATTAAATACATTTTTACTTATAATATTTTAAACTTATGATGGGTTTATCGAATTGAGGAGCTTCTCCACTTGATATAAAGCTACAATAATCAGGACAGCCTGGCCTTAGTAAAGGGATAGGCACATAGATCAGTGGAACAGAATAGAGATTCCAGAAATATCCACACAAATATGGCCAATAGATTTTAGTCAAAGGTGCAGAGGTAATCTAAGGGAGAAAATAATAGTCTTTTTAAAACTGGTATTGGAATAATTTGGATACCCCTTTTAAAAGTATAAGCCTTGGCCTATTCCTCATGTATATATATGAAAAGCTAGTGACCAGAATGCTCTAACGACTGGAATGACCAGTTACTATGACGCCCACTGAGGCCAGCAAACCGGCCTGATCAAGGGGTGGAGCCAGCCAGCCAACCTCCTGCAGCTCCTCCCTCCAGCCAGCCCAGCTCCTGATTGGCCTCTCCCCAGCAGGCCAACCCCTCCATGGCCCTTCCCCCCAACAGGCCCTATCCCCAATTGGCCCACCCCATCCGGATTGGCCCACGGCCCCTCCCCCAAGCCAGGTCCACCCCCGATCTACCACTCCCACACCAATTGGGGGTGGGGCTGGCCGGCCCACTGCCCAAAGCCCCTCCCCACAGCTGGCCCTGCCCCCAATTGGCCCCTCTACCCCAATTAGGGTCAGGGCCCGCCGGCCAATCACCCTCAGCCCCTTCCCTAAGCTGGTGTGGCCCTGATTGAGCCCAGATCGGGAGGGCCTACCGGCCAACCTCCCACCATCTCCTCTTCCCACCAGGCCCAACCCTGATCCGCCCCGATTGGGGCTGGGCCAGCTGGACCCCACCTGTGCATGAATTTGTGCACTGGGCCCCTAGTAACTTACAAAAAATCAACTCAAAATGAGTAAGTGTAAAACAAAACTACACAAATTTTAGAAGAAAACATGAAAAAAATTTCTATCCTCTTGAAATAGGCAAAGAACTTTTAGACATGACCCCAAACACGTAATCAACGAAAGAAAAAAAAAGGCAAATTATTAGGTTTCATCAATATAAAAACAGGTTTGCTTTCTGAAAGACATTATTAAGAAACTAAAAGATAAGCTACAGACTTGGAGAAAATGTTTAAAAATCACATATCCAACAAAGACTTGTATTCAGAATATATAAAGAACATTTAAGGCTCAAGAGTAAGAGTGGGCAAAGTACTGGAACAGACACTTTACCAAAGAGGATATAAGGATGGTAAACAAGTGTGTCAGCCATTAGGGAAATTCAAATTAAAATCACTATGAGATGCCACTCTATACCTATTACAGTGGCCACAATAAAAACTACTGCAAAATGCCAAGTGCTGTCAAATGTGGAGCAACTGGAACTCTTGAATGTTAGTGGGAATGCAAAATAGGAATGTAATATGTGATAGCAATTCCACCTCTGGGTTTTTACTTTAGAGGCATGAATACTTATGTTGTCAGAAAAATCTATGCATAAATGTTTATAGCAACTCTATTTACTATCCTATCTAATAAAAGAGTAATATGCACAATGACCATACCACCGCTACACCCACAAGCCATGCCCACCAGCCAATTAGGAACGAGTATGCAAATTAACCCAACCAAGATGGCTGCAGCCACAGAGCGATCAGGAGGCTTAAGTTTCCCCAACAATGGAGGAAGCCAAGCTTCCCACACACCCAGGCTGGCCCTGGACTCCACTCAAGGTTACAAAGTTTCAATTATAGAAGATACATAAATCCCAACAAAAATGACGGCAGCCACAAAGTGAGCAGGAGGCTTGGGTTTCCCTGGTGATGGAGGAAGCCAAGCTTTCCACCAGCCCTGGCCTGCCCTGGCCTCCGCTCAAGGCTACAAAGTTTCAATTATAGAAGATAAATAAATGCCAAATACCAGGGCCTCTGCTTGGGTTGCCAGGGGGCATGGCTGACCTGCAAACCACCACAGGACCTTCCCCCAAACTGCCCCATGCTCCAAGGGAACCTCCACCCTGATCCGGGACACCCTTAAGGCCAAACCAGCTGGCCCCCACTCATGCACTAGGTCTCTATCCTATCTAATAAAAGAGTAATATGCAAATTGACTGTCACTCCAACACACAAGATGGCTGACCCCATGTGGACACAAGATGGCCACCACAAGATGGCCAGCAGGGGAGGGCAGTTAGAAAGGACCAGGTCTGCCAGGGAGGGCAGTTTTGGGCAGTCACGCCAGGAGGGGAGGGCAGTTGGGAGGGACCAGGCCTCCAAGGGAGGACAGTGGGGATGATCAGACCTGCAGAGGAGGGCAGTTAGGGGTGACCAGGCCAGCAGAGGAGGGAAGTTTGGGGCAACCAGGCCTGCAGGGAAGAGCAGTTGGGGGGGACCAGGCCTGCTAGGGAGGGCATTCGGGGGCAATCAAGCCTGTAGGGGAGAGGAGTTGGGGGGGACCAGGCCTGCAGAGGAGGGCAGTTAGGGGCAAACAGGCTGACAGGGGAGCAGTTAGGCATCAATCAGACTGGCAGGGGAGTGGTTAGGGGGTGATCAGATTGGCAGGCAGAAGCGGTTAGGGACAATCAGGAAGGCAGACATGCAAGCATTTGGGAGCCAGTAGTCCTGGATTGTTAGAGGGATGTCCAACTGGATCGGGCCTAAATGGGCAGTTGGACATCCCTCGAGGGGTCCCAGATTGGGGAGGTTGCAGGCTGGCCTGAAGGACAGCCCCCCATGCCTGAATTTCGTGCACTGGGCCTCTAGTTATTGAATAATGAAAGCAACCCAAATATTCTGTAATGGGTAAATAGTTTAACAAACTGTAGTACATTCATACTGTGAAATACTACTTAATAATAAAATAGAACAAATGACTGAACTGCACAATAATGTGGATGAATCTCAAATGCATTATGCAGAGGGAAAGAAAACTAGCTTCAAAAAATTATATAGTGTCAGATTGTATTTACATAATATTCTTGAAAAGGTAAAACTATACTAACGTAGGAGAACAGATCAATAGTTTCCAGGGGCTTGGGTGGTGAGAAAGTATAACGAATTGGCAAGAGAGATTTTGGAGATATGGTACTGTTTTATACCTTGTGTTTCTGCCTATACAAATCTATCGACATGTCAAAATTCATAGAGCTTTATACTAAAAAAAAAGTGAATTTTACTGTATGTTAATTTTAAAGCAATATTGAAAAGAAAGCAAGGCAAAAGTTAATTCTTTAACAAGACAAATGAAATAAATTGATTGAATCTCAGAGGGAAAGTGGTGGGGGGGAGTGGTGGGAGGAGGAAGAGATCAACCAAAGAACTTGTATGCATATATGCATAACCCATGGACTCAGACAATAGGGTGGTGAAGGCCTGGGGCAGGGGGTGGAGGCAGGGGTGGGCTAGAAGGGGTCAATGTGGGGGGGGGGAAGGGGACATTTGTAATATTTTCAACAATAAATTAAAAAAAGAGATAAAAAACAAGTATAAAACCCCAACAAAATTAATGTTGAAAATTAGAGATGTTGCAGAGATTTAAACTCTAAAAGAATATTATGAACATTTTTTCTACCAGTGTATTTGAAAATTTCAGTGAAATAGACACTTTTTAAGAAAAATATATATAAACAAATATTTTATATATATTTAAGAAAAATATATATAAAAAATTTAAATTTTTTAAAGAAAAAAAACAATGTTAATTCATAGTTAAAAGTAATCCTCCCTAAAACCAACAGGCTTAAAGTTATAGATGAAAATTTTAAAATAATCATGCAATAAATAATTTCATTAAAAAAATTTCTTTCAGCAATTATATGAGAGACAGTACTCCTCAAGCTTTTGTACATTTACTATAAACTTGACACCAAAACTGAGGACATATGAAGAAGGAAAATTAAAGATCAATGTCACTTGTGTATATAGATGTGAATAAACTGAATCTAATAATATATAGGTATGCATTATAATGAAGATAAGTTGATTTTTAAAATGCAAGATTGTGTCACTATTTTAAAATCTATTATGATAATTTATTACATTAACAAATTAAAGCAAAACTTATATAATTATTCTATTAAACAAGTAAAATTTTGATAATTTGAACATCTATTCATGAGAAAATCAATACATTTTAGAAAAAATCAATAGTCAATAGACTAATCAGGAAATGGAAATAAATATTAAGGTAAAAGGCATGTATAAAAATACCTGTAATATACATCATATCAATAAGGAAATATCAAAAGCATTTTTAAAAGTTAAGTTTCTTCAATTAAAATTTGTTTTAAATCACAAATGTCTAATATTCTGTTGTTTTATAATAAATATAATAAAAATCCACATTATAATAAAAATCCTAGCCAACTCAAAAATACAAGCAAAAAAGTTATAAGTTTGACAAAAGTGAATTGTCTGTCTGAATTTTAGTAATGATCAACAAATACAATTTCACAAGGTACTTAAAATAGCAATAAAGCTCAGAATAAAGTTCCCACATAATCTAATCATTTGTGCAACATTAAAAAACATAAAGCAAAAGCATATGTGAAAGAGGGACATAATAAATGGAGAGACACCATGTTTACAAGGATAGACTCAGTATCATGAAGATGCTTATTCTTTTTCAAATTGCTCTATGGACTCAATGCAATGTCAGTTTAAAATACCTATATGGTCTTTGTTTTTTAAGTTGTCAATCTGCTTCTAAAATTTATGTGGAAAAGCAGAGGGCCAAAAATAACCTAGACATTCCTACAAAGAAGGGTAGGCTATGGAGACTTGCCTTCTAAAGTAGCAAGCATCATTTTGCATGAGCAGTAAACAGAAGTGTGAGATTGGTGTACAGATGAACAAATGGGCAAATAAAAAGAATAGGAGCTGGAGAGCAGACTCACACATATAGATGAAAGGGAAGAATGAGATATTAAAAAGAGGAAGCTGAAACTCCCTCAGGATATGATTGTGCTACAATGTGTAGGTGAAATGAAGATGAACATTTGTCTGACACTGCACAAAAGGCAATTCCAGGTTTATTACTTACATGTAAAAGGCAAAAAGTTACAACTTATAGAAAAAAGCATATGAGAATTTCTTCAAGAATATCATACAAAAAAGCAATTCTTAAGTTTTAAAGCAGAGGATAAAAATTAATAACTTTCACCACAATAAATAACATATTTATAAAAAAAAAAAACCCTAATAAGCATGAAAAGATATGCTGCAAACAGGTACATTTCTGCAACAAATATAATTGATATATTTTATAGAAATATAGTTAAATCACATTTATAA
Source organism: Corynorhinus townsendii (assembly GCA_026230045.1). Lineage (NCBI taxonomy): Eukaryota > Metazoa > Chordata > Mammalia > Chiroptera > Vespertilionidae > Corynorhinus > Corynorhinus townsendii. The sequence continues at coordinate 139,803,721 of JAPDVU010000004.1, forward strand.
TATTCTCAGAAATATTTCCAAATAATTAAAAAATTATTGAAGCATTTATGTTTGACCTGATGTCATGGAGACTTACCAAAAATACAAAGAAATTATATTCACTTTAGACAATGGATTTAGTAATTCAATTTAAAAAATAAAGTTAAGAAAGTATAGAACACAGAATTAGAATAAGAAAGTCTTATTTATAATAATCAAAGGGTAATATGCTAATTAGACTGGATGTGCTTTCGGGCTGGAGGGAAGCTATCCTGGGTCATGCGTGCCTGCGGGCAGCCTGAGGGAAGCAGCCTGGGTCCTGGGTGCCTGCAGCTGGAGGAGGGAAGCCTGGGTACCAGGTGCTGGAGGGAAGCCGGTGTCAGCAGCCGTGGTGGGGGGGGGGTGGGGGGGAAAGGAAGGCCTACTCTTGCACAAATTTTTGTGCATCAGGCCTCTAGTACATCAATAAAACAAAAACTTATTTAAAACCTTTTGCTTTCTCTTTTGAAGCAACAGTATCTTTTCCTTGAGTAGCATCTTTATGCCCCCTTTTTGGAAACGCTTTATAGTGATAGGAATATATTAATATCTTGACTCTTCTTTTAAAATAACTTTGCTTTGGGTATTTATATACTTATTCTTCTGTACAATAAATTTATTAATTGCAAAAACCAATAGCAAAGTATGATAAAAACAATAAAAACAATGAAAATGATAAAATATTAGGATCATATACAAAAACACTCGATATAGATATATATATATATATATATATATATATATATATATATATATATATAAACTTGCAAGGTCATAAAGGACATTTTATTTTATTTTATTTTTTTTTAAATAAATCTTTATTGTTCAGATTATTACAGGTGTTTCTCTTTTTTTTCCCCCATAGCTCCCCTCCACCTGATTCCCCACCCCACCTCATGCCCTTACCCCCCGCCACTGTCTTCATCCATAAGAGTAAGATTTTTGTCCAATCTCTTCCCGCACCCCTCACACTTGCTTCTCCTGAGAATCGTCAGTCCACTCCCTTTCTATGTCCCTGATTCTATTATATTCACCAGTCCATTCTGTTCTTCAGATTTTTTATTCACTTGATTTTTAGATTCACTTGTTGGTAGGTATGTATTTGATGTCATTTTGTTGTTCATAATTTTTGTCTTTACCTTTTTCTTCTTCTTAAAGAATACCCTTCAGCATTTCATGTAATCCTGGTTTGGTGGCGATGAACTCCTTTAGCTTTTTCTTGTCTGTGAAGCTCTTTATCTGACCTTCAACTCTGAATGATAGCTTTGCTGGGTAGAGTAATCTTGGTTGTAGGTTCTTGCTATTCATCACTTTGAATATTTCTTGCCACTCCCTTCTGGCCTGCATAGTTTCTGTTGAGAAATCAGCTGACAGTCGTATGGGTACTCCCTTGTAGGTAATTAACTGTTTTTCTCTTGCTGCTTTTAATATTCTTTCTTTGTCTTTTGCCCTTGGCATTTTAATTATGATGTGTCTTGGTGTGGTCCTCTTTGGATTCCTCTTGTATGGGGTTCTGTGCGCTTCCTGAACTTGTAAGTATTTCTTTCACCATGTAGGGAAAGTTTTCTGTCATTATTTCTTCTAATAGGTTTTCAATATTTTGCTCTCTCCTTTCTTCTGGCACCCCAAAAATTCGGATGTTGGTTCGCTTAAAGTTGTCCCAGAGGCTCCTTACACTATCTTCATATTTTTGGATTCTTTTTTCTTTTTGTTTTTCTGGCTGGATGTTTTTTGTTTCCATATATTTCAGATCTTTGGTTTGATTCTTGGGGTATGTTGATCTACAGTTGAGATTCTGTATATTCTTTATTTCAGACAGTGTATGCTTCATTTCTGACTGATCCTTTTCCATTTTTTTGGCATTCTCATTAAGCTCCTTGAAGGTCTCATCAAGTTTCTCGGCGGTTTTTAGAAGATTCTTGAGTAACCTTATAAATGTGGTTCTGAACTCTATGTCGTCCAGTAGTTTGCTTTCCTCCGTTTCTTTCATTCCTGACATGTTTCTTTGTCTCCGCATTTTGGCTGCTTCCCTGCGTTGATGGAGGTGCTTTGTGTGGTAGGTGACCTATAGGGGGCAGTAGCTCAGCCTCCTCAATTACATGAGATGGATGCTCTTGGTACACCCCTTTGTGGGCTGAGTGCAAAGTCTTGGTGTAGTTAAGCCTTAATTGCCGTTGGTACACTGGGAGGAATTGACCTCCAGGCCAATTAGCTGTGAGCACTCACTGTGTCTATAATGGAAGAACTGCTGCGTTGAAGACACGCTTATGGGGGCAGGACTTATTTCAGTAGGGCTTTGGTGCTCACTGAGTCTGCCTCTTGAATGTGTCACTTATGGATGTGAGGAGTTGAAATCTGGTGTCTCACCCTGACCACTAGGTACACTGGCTTCTGGATCTCCAATGGGGTGCAGGTCAGCTACTGTGGGAGGCCACCCAGCAGGAGCTACATTGAGAGCTACAGTTTTCTCCTCTTTGCTTGTGGTTTGGAGGTTTTGGAGCTGTCTGACCCAGGCTGCAAGTTTGTTAGGTTAAGCTGTGATAGGGCAGGGCTTTCTTATGCAAAAGCCGCTGCTTAGAGCTTGGGTGGGTTTGTAGGTTGTGCAGGGTGAGGTCTCAGGGTGTCACTAGGCTAGGGCGTGGCAAACAGCAATGGCTGCTAGTTAGCCGGCTCTGAGTCCCTGTTGGCAGTCCCGTGCCCTAGTGCAGTAAACAATTATTCCTAAGCACAGCTCTGCAAGCAAGCCACCCTCACTGGCAGACAGTCCAGCTTCTCCCCGTAGGAGTTTGGGTCCCCCGCGTCTCCCCAGAAACTGTATTTCAGAGTAATCGGGGGCTTGTCTCCCTTCGGGTTGAAAAAAGCAACGCCCGCCGCCAGCCCGGATCATGAGCCTCCGTACCTCAGCTTTTCAGCGCTCTGCATGTCTCAATGCTCTTTTCTCTTTCCTTCTAGTTGTAGAACTTCCACTCAGCCAGCTTTCCCGTGGTTCTGGGTGATAGACGTTTTGTCTTTTAGTTGTGGTTTTGAAATTGTTGCAGGAGGCAGCAGTTTAGGAGTTTACCTACGCCGCCATCTTGGATTCTCCCATAAAGGACATTTTAAATAAGTGGAAATTTAATCCATATTTCTTAATCCTTCTGAATATAAAGATACAAAACTCCCCCTGAACAACTTCTAAGTTTAATATAATGAAATAAAAACTGCAACAGGATTTTAAAAAACAACGTGACAACTTTGTTTTATGCTAATATCCTCTGAAAAGATACCAGTAGTCAATAGATGAGACAAGTTTCAAAATGAGGCACAGAAGTTTTACCTTTTTTCAAAATACAAAGATTAGTTTTGTCTAATTCAATCTTGTCAATTATATCTTTCACATTCTTTACATTCTCGTTTATTTTGGTTGCTTTGATATGCCAAAAGCTTAGAGAGGAGCATTAAAAATCTTTGTCTGCATTTGGGCTTCTGTCAGTTCTTCCTTTTATAGCTCACAGATTGTGCTTTATATACCTTGACTCTTTTACTAAGCACATAAAGATTCAGGAATTATGCTTTCATTATGAATTTGTGTGTATGTCCTATTTAACGCACCCTTGCTTTGCTGGGATAAAAATTACTTAATGCATTATATTTTATAGATTTTTATTTTAGATTTGCTAGTCCAGACTTGTCAAATTGGCATTTCTTTTTCTAGTTTTTTTTTTTTTTTAATTTTTCAAGTTTGAATAGATTGGAACAGTTCATAATCTTCAATGCATGTCTCCAGTGTCTTCAGTAGTAGGTCTCTCCAGTTTTTGTGATACTTATTTGTAATATTTGTTTTTCTAATGACACGAGTTCACAACTAAAAAATGTTTGAAGATCACTGTTCGACACAGAGGATAAACTTTTAGAAACACATCCTGATACTACTACTACTACTACTACATTAAATACTGCATTACCAAGTAGGACTGGGAAAAGTTCATATTCTTTTTTAAAAAATTGTGTTCTTGAGATATCATTGACATACCATGGACTTCATCTACCTTAATGTTTTTTAGTATATTCACAGATGTATGCAATCACACCACAATCAATTTTACAATTGTTGCATCATCTCAAAAAAAATTCTATGTCCATTTCTCTCACCTCCCTGTCTTCCACTTCCTCCTTTGAGTCCTAAGCAACCACTAATCTCCTTTCTGTCATATATAGTTACCTATTTGGGACATTTCATAGGAGTAGATTCACATAAAATATGGATTTTTGTGACTGTCTTTTTCATTTGGCCTAGTGATTTCAAAGTTCATCCAAGTTGTAGCATATATCAATTAATATCGCATTCAGGCAAGAGGCAAAATGAAAGAAAGGACACTAACTCCCCAATGTTCCGCGTTACCCACGGAAGAGTCACAGTGAGATAGCGGGGGAATACTCTCACTAACTAGGAGGCCCCAACATATGGCTCCTTCCTCTTTATGGACATGCCAAGGCAGCAGCCCGTACTGAGAGGTCTCACAGAGACTTCTGGGAAATGCCTCAACTGAGATCCTGATAAAGAGACTGCTCTGTATGGAGGCACCTGGGCCATGAGCATGGCCTGCCTGGTCCAGGGGTGGGATTGAGAGAGTAGGGGAGGGAGGCAGAGTCCAGACAAGTATGATGCACTGGCTCTGCTCTAAGGGTGGTGTGAGGTTTGGCATTTGCCTGCTGTTGGGCTTGAAAGAGCACAGACAGAATTGAGGCCTGGAGCTGGACTCCTCAATGGCAATTGTTTCTTTTTCTTCTTTTCCTTAATTCCGCTGCTAGGAATGTGGCTCTAGCTGCCATCCCAGATGAGGAGGTTGAAAACTCTATACTAAAGATGGCAGAACGTTGAGCCAGAAGGATCCTGGATGTCTGGGGGCTTTGTGGAGCAGAACTACCATCCCAGTCCCGGACTGCTGCCTTAGGTCTCTCCTTCTATGTGACCAAAACACACAAAGTTCTACAAAGTTCTAACTTGCTTAAACCAGTTTTGTTTTGTTTTTCTAATTGTTGTTGATTCTGGTCCTAATGAATACAATGGACTTGAATGCATGGTTTTTGAAAGGTGGATATATTAACTTTGAACAACTAATTGAACACATGTCCCTGGGCTTTGTGGCTGGGGGTGACAGCCATGTGCATGGCAAACATTTTATATACCTGGAAAGAATCATTCGCTTTATGCTCCCCGCGCCCTCCCTTTTTTTTCCTCACCCAGTCGGGGTACAGAGGAGCATGCCCATCACTGGTTGTCTTGTGATTTAACATTTTCTTTAACTCACAGTTTTATTTCACAGTTTCCCATTAGTCTTCTTATAGAAAAGGTGTTCTTTCCCTGCCTATCCCAATTTGGTGTTACAGGTTTGTTTCCTCGTCCAGACACCATTTTCTGCAACAATTTTATTCTCCCTGCACCCATTTTGAATTTCTACCAAAATCCTCGCTAAATTTCACCAGCTTTCTATCAGTTATGCTGGAGGGACCATTTTTCTTCTATCGACAGCTGTTTCTGCTTAAGAAAATTCATCCTGGAAGTGGATTCATTGTGCTATAAGCTTTTTGGCAGGGCATGTGCCAATTCTGTCTCAGATGCTTCCAACAAATTCTCTGTTCTGACAGTGTTTCTTTTTTTTTTCCTTCAGAAGAGGAAAGGCTGCGGGGTCCCAGTTGTATCCCACAATGCCTGTTCATAAGGGACAGTCAAGTGTCTCACATGCATTACTACTAAGGGACCCTCATTGATGCCCAGACAGAACCTGCTGCCTTCATGACTCCTATTTGAGAAATCAGTAGTAACAGGCCTGGGCTTGGGTGGGGGATATTGGGGATGGGCTAAGTAGTTGCAACTCAACTTTCCACCCTTAGTTGTTTGCCCCATTCTGTCTACTAGTATTTAATAACCAGGGATCAGTTGATTGGCATTATTTTCCTATCTTAGGAAAATAGGTCTGATTCTTTTCCTGTTTGTAAACAGCTCCTGGATGATTCAGATTACAGTCTGGTTGCTCCCTTCAGTTGCTGAGTTTCAAGAGCAGGACTTTCATTAAAGGGACTTTTTTTATGGGGAAAAACAATCATTGAAGAAAAAAGTTAAAGCAATGCTCATAAAATTAGTGATAGAGGCTTTTTCTAGCAAATTTTTGAGACATTGTTGCTATTTATATCTTGGGAATTTGTTAGCAGACAGTAAATATTTTATGCAAAAATTCCTAGGAAACTGTTATGAGTGAGACACTGTACTAAATTCTGTCTGAGAATATTACAGCTCACTACAAGTTCAAGGTCCTCCCATGGAGACAGACAAGAAACAAGTAAGTCAGTAAAATGTGATAATCTCTAAAAGACTCATTCAAGGTTGCTGGGGTGGGAAGTAAAGGTCAGACATGGCTTCATAAAGGAGGTTGTTCCTTCAACTTATTAACTGAAGATATTAATGTAAAGACTATTTTCTCAAGTCCTCATTTTGTTAGTTAACAATAAATATTCTCATATGTAGCAAATTGAACTGTTTTGTACTCTAAGTCAGGATCATTTTAGGCATTTTTGGATTTATTTGATAATTAAACAGTGCAATCAAAATCAAATAGACTACAGGTTTTTGGAGGGGAAGAAAGAATTCTTAGTTATTTAATCTTAATTAAGTATTCTAATTGTAGAATAACCTAAATGAAATTTGAACTGATAAGGACAAAACTTCTATTACTAATAGTTTATAGGTGGCTAGGCTGAGGATTTGAGTTATAGGTAAAGTTACTAATGTTTAATGTTTAAGCCAGAACTCTTTGAAGAGTGAAAAGGGGCACTGTTAAAAGTAATTATGCTGGGATAACAGGTGTAAAGCAGACCTGTGCTGGGCAGAAGTCCTATTGGCCACACTTTCACTTCCTAGAGTCTTCTTTACCCACTTCAAGTTTGAATGAAACTTCTTTTAAATATATTCTTATTGATGTCAGAGAAGAAGAGAGAGGGAGAGAGAGATGGAAACATCAATGATGAGAGAGAATCATTGATCAGCTGCCTTCTACATGCCCCACACTGGGGATCAAGCCACAACCCAGGCATGTGCCCTGGTGGGGACTCGAACCGTGACCTCCTGGTTCATAGGTTAATGCTCAACCACTAAGCCACAAGGGTTGGGCCAGAACTTGTTTATATTTATTCATGTTACAACAGGAAGTATATGAGAGAGAGAGAACACCAGAAAAAAGTCAAGAATTCTATTTTCTGTTCTTGGCATCATCTTCATTAGAAGAAAATTGTCAGTTCATATTGAGGAGCTTTCTACTTTAATGTTACTCTCCATTCTAAGTTTAGAAGCATAGAAATGAAGACCTTCCCTGCTAAGGCCTTGTAGTCACATGGCCCAGTGCCCTGAAGTGTCACAGAAATCATGATATCTTTGGTGTTTATCTCCTTACACGCATTGGAATCTCCTTGAGGACAAGGGTAGTCTGATACTTACTTAATTCAGTATCAGCTGTACCTATTAAGATCTGGCACATAGTGTGTGCACCGACAATGGTGGTTGAATTCAGAAAGGAATTATGATGATTCCATAGGAATTAGAGGGTAGAGGGTAGAGAGGTTTCTGGAGTCTTTTCACACTAAAACATGTCCTACTCCAAAAATGGTAGAAGCTATCAGGCTCCCTTGCTCTGTCTGTATGACTAGTCCCACCACATTCAAAATCTAGAACAGGAGTCAGCAAACTTTTCCAGTAATGGACCAAGTAATACATATTTTTGGTTTTGTAGACCATACTATCTCTATTGCAACTATTCAACTTTGCTGTTGTAGTGCAAGAAAAGGCATAAACATGTGAGCGTGGCTATGTTCCAGCAAACTTTATAAAACTTGTTACCTGGCTGCATTTGGCCCTCGGACTGTAGCTTGCTCATCTAGAACTAAAAGGGACAGGGTAAGTAACAACAACCTGGTGGCTATTCTGCCCAACTTCCCTGAGTCTTATCTTTATGAGGGCTGTCCTGAGGACAAACCTTGAGCAAAATGCCAGAGTAAATAAATAGAGGTTTAAGTTTCCCTGCTCTGAGACATGTTCTCTAAAAAAGTTTGGAAACTGCCTAAGTGCCCATCAGCAGATGAGTGGATTAGAAAACTGTGGTACATCTACACAATGGAATACTACACTGCAGTAAAAAAGAAGGAATTCTTATCATTTGCAACAGTGTGGATGGAACTGGAGAGCATTATGCTAAGCGAAATAAGCCAGTCAGAGAAAGAGAAATATCACATGATCTCACTCATTTGTGGAATATAATGAACAATATAAACTGATGAACAAGGACAGATCCAGAGACAGAGAAGCATCAATCAGATCATCAAACCTCAGAGGGAAGGTAGGGGAGGGTGGGGGTAAGGGGGAGAGATCAACCAAAGGACTTGTATGCATGCATATAAGCATAACCAATGGACACTGACACCAGGGGTGTGAGGGCATGAGTGGGGGCTTGGGGGGCAATGGGAGGATAAGGACACATATGTAATATCTTAATCAATAAAGAAAAAAAATTATCTGAATGCAAAAAGAAAAAGAAAACATATAGTCCAAATATTAAATAAACACTCAAGCTTTCTATTCAAACACTTGAATGTAAGTAAACCAAGAAAAATACTGAAAATTTCCAGGAAAAGAAAGCAATAATTCCATTATAAGAAACAGACTATGTTATTTTCAAGTCAAAAGAAAAAAGAGATGCATATGCTTGGGGATGCCAAGATACAGAAACAAAAATATTCATACCAGCATTGTTTACAACTGCCCAAATCTGGAAAGATAGATTCAAGAATGGAATGGCTCTTTTTCTCCCTGGCTGCCTAAGAATAGACCACCATCTTGAATAGCACAGTCCCTATCCAGACCAGGAAGTTCATGACCAAAGGACTACTTCCATAAGTGGTCATCATGTCCTTCACACTGGGAAGCCACAGTACTTAAGATAGAAATACTGGAAAAGCGAGCCAAAATGTACAAGACCACACCAGTTGTCATGTTTATATGTATAGTCAGAACCCATTTTGGTAGGTGGCTTTGGCATGATGTATGAGTTCTTGGATTAATCAAATAAAAATGAACCTGACATTAAATTAAAAAAAAAAGTGAACCTGAGAATGGCTATATATATATATATATATATATATATATATATATATATATATATAATTGTTATTTTTCTCTATTGATTAAGGTATTACATATTTGTCCTTATCCTCCCATTGCCCCCCACTCATGCTTTCACCCCACCCCCCCAGTGTCTGTGTCTATTGGTTAGGCCCATATGCATGCATACAAGTCTTTTGGTTGATTTCTCTCCCTTACCCCCACCCTTCCCTGCCTTCCCTCTGAGGTTTGATGATCTGAATGATGCTTGTCTGTCACTGGATTTGTTTTTGTTCATCAGTTTATGTTGTTCATTATATTCCACAAATGAGTGAGATCATATGATATTTATCTTTCTCTGTCTGGTTTATTTCTTTTAGCATAATTCTCCAGGTCCATCCATGCTGTTGCAAATGGTAGAAGTTCCTTCCTTTTTACAGCAGCATAATATTCCATTGTGTGGATGTACCACAGTTTTCTAATCCACTCATCTGCTGATGGGCACTTAGGCTGTTTCCAAATCTTAGCTATTGTAAATTGTGCTGCTATAATGGAAGTGCTAGCCATAGCAATTAGACAAGTAGAAGAAATTAAAAGTATACAAATCAGAAAAGAAGAAGTAAAACTGTCATTATTCGCAGATGACATGTTACTGTACATAAAAAACCCTAAAGACTCCATCAAAAAATTATTAGGCTTAATAAGTGAATTTGGAATGTAGTAGGATACAAAATTAACACCCAGAAATCTATGGCCTTTTTATACATCAACAGTTAACTCACAGAAAGAGAAATTTAAAAAATAATCCCATTTACCATTGCACTAAAAAATTAAGATACTTAGGAATAAACTTAACTAAGGAGGTAAAAGACCTGTACTCAGAAAACTATAGGACACTGAAAAAAGAGATAGAGGAAAACATAAACAGATGGAAGAACATACCATGTTAATGGATTGGTAGAATCAACATCATTAAAATGTCCATACCACACAATGCAATCTATAGACTCAATGCAATCGCCATTAAAATACCAAGAGCATATTTCACAGACCTAGAACAAACTCTCCAAAAATTAATCTGGAATAATAATTAAAAAGAAAAAGACCCTGAATGGCTATATATTTTTATCATTTTATCTTTTGGAGATTTTTGAGTTATCTTAAGAACTTTACACCACTAGCTTTCACTGTGATTTTGCTAGAACTATTTTGTCTGAGATAAGAACTTTCATTCCAGGAGAAAAGGTCTGGGCTAATTTGGTGGTGCCGGCAGACCTACTTGAGCACTTGCCATTATGTTCAGAGCAGCAGGAGGAAGTGATAGAAGGGAAGAGACAGATGAACATCTACTGAAGGCTTACCAAGTATCAGGAACTTTACATTCGTGGGACATAAACCCCTTAATCTAAAACACAGGGTGGCACAAGAAACATTGTATTTCAGGATTTTCTTTAAATCAATTAAAATTAGATTCCTAGCTCTCCATCCTACCTTCTTGGTAGAGAAATGCGTTCTTAGTCATTACTGTGGTTATCCTGTATGACAAAAGACATCTCCAGTCCCCTGTCTTCAAGCTACATTGATTACTGCTGAGACCTCTAATTCCTGCAGCTCTGGGCTTTTGGCTGTATATCTGTGACTCAGGAATATTTGGATAGGCTGACAGCTCTTCTATCTATTGTACAGCTCTCCTTCAGGCACCCTCTGAAGTCTTCCTTAAAGCACTGCCTCACAGCACTTCATGATTTCTCTTCTACCTTTCAGCCTCCAGTTCTCTCTTTGCCTTTCATGCTCCTCTCACTATCCTCCCCTATAGTGGTCTCTCTTCAGCAATAAAGAAGTACAGGAGTGTATTTACTGAGACAAAGAGTTCTTCATGAAACAAAAAGACCTTATCCTAAGGAAATCCACATATTGGATTGTGTATGTGTGTGGGAGAGGAGATGCAGAGAGAAAATACAAATTAACATCTCAAAAATCAACCTGCCACACATTTGTTATTTTATGTAATTACTACCCCCATGAACCTGTAGATTAGAGGGGTTAACTAACCTCCAGAGGCCACAGGACTTCTTAGTAGACTTGGTCTTGGATTTGTCTACCTTCAGACAGCTGGCTGTTTCCACTAGGCTATACTGTCTTCTCAGTAATTCTTTGGTCTATTGCTAAAGCAGCCTGGCTTCCCAAGGGAAATTTCCTTATTCTGTGTTTGAATAATCATAGCTCCTAGTAGCTTAGGCTGTCAACAGCAAAGATTTCATCTTCCTCTACATCCAGATAGAAACCTGGTCTCAGGGGTAATTGCTGGCAGAAGAAGCTGGCTTGTGTGGCCATGGATTAGACCAGGAGGGAGATACTCCAATTCTAATATGAAATTCATCAGCTGTTGAGTGTCTCCAAATTTTCCTGTAATAGTCTCATTAGGGATCTGGAACCTGTCTTTAAATAGCAGAATCATTCACCACTGGCTTTTTGAGGGATTAGAGCCTACATAGAGTAGGAATGGTAGCCAAGTGTGGTTACATTCTTAATTTAAGGAAAAAAGAAGCAAACTGAGCCCTAGTTCTCTTTTTCTAAGATAAGGGGAACTATAAAATTATATTTGTGCCCAGCCACTGTGGCTTAGTGGTAGAGTATAGACCCATGAACCAGGAGGTCACCGGTTAATTACCTGTCAGGGCATATGCTTGGGTTTTGGATTCAATCCCCAGTAGGGGGTGTACAGGAGGCAACTGATTGATGATTCTCTCTCATTGATGTTTCTCTCCCTTTCCATCCATTCCTCTCTCTGAAATCAATAAAAATATATTTTTAAAAAGAATTGTATATGTAATGAACAAAGTAAACTAATACACAAAATAGAAACAGACTCATAGATATGGAGATGGAGGAGAATTAAGAGCTTGGGTGAAAAAAGCTGAAGGGGTTAAGCAAAGCAAAACAACAACAACAACAACTCATAGACACAAACAATAGTATGATGATTACCAGAGGGAAACGGGAGTGGCAGGAGGTAGAAGAGAGCAAAAAGGGGATAAACAGTGATGGAAGGAGACTTGACTTGGGGTGGTGAACACAAAATACAATATACAGATAATATATCATTGTATACCTGAAACCAGTATAATTTTATTAACCAATGTCACCCCAATACACTCAATAAAAATAAAAAAAGAATTTGGTTTGTTTACAGATAAATTGCTCTAGGTTAATACACACACACACACACACACACACACACACACACAGTATATATATATATTTTTTTTTGTAGAGATCTTTGCTCAATGTTTGTATTAACATAATGATTTATAGTAATGTCAAAATGCATTAAAATTACATTTTCCATATATTCCTGAAAGAGGGTGCCACATACACTAAGGCATGAAAGTAAAACAATAAGTAAAATACTCAGAGGCTATTTTGTCTGGTGTGGTTCTAGCTAAGGATTTGTAGATGTGGAGGCATAATTGGAAAAGCAGATTGCAGTCAGATTCTGCAGGACTATAACTTTTATTCCACGAATAGTGGAAAGCCATTGATAGATTCAAAATGGGAGGTGACATGATGAGTTTTGTATTTTACAAAAAAATATGTAACAAATAAAACCTCTTTAGTGAAAATATATAGGTAGGGTAGAACAGAAAACTGAAACTAGGGAAACTAGTTAGGAGAAGGTGAGAGAGAAACTAGGGAAACTAGTTAGTAATCCAGGTGAGAGAGAAAAAGAGAGTAGTAGATATTTAGTGCTCACCATATATTCCATGTTGTCTTAATATTTTCCAGCCTTTGTTATAGTTACATTAGGTTATGTGAGATTAAGTGATTAATTCTGGACAGTGGTCTGCCACTTCTACTTCTACTTCTTACATGTTACTTCCTACAAAAGGCATAAGGCACAATGCTGTCCCTCTTTTCTCTCTTCTCTTCTATCAGAGATTACAGAGGCATTTTTTGAGATGGCAGAGTCACAAATGAAAGCAGCATGAATCCTGAGTGACCACATGGAGGAAAGCCACTGCAGAGATCACTGTACCAGTTTTGAATTAGTCCATACCAATACTAATAACACTGTTATTTTAAGCCATTAAGGTTTCTAAGTTTGTCTTTCTCTGACTGGCTTATTTCATAATGTTCTCTGGGTCCATCCATGCCATCAGAAAGGGTAAAATTTTCTTACTTTTTACCACAGAGTAGTATTCCATTATGTAAATGTACCACAGCTTTTTTATCCACTCATCTACTGATGGACACTTGGGCTGCTTTCAAATCTTGGCTATTGTAAATAATGCTGCAGCAAACATAGGGGTACATATATTCTTTACAATTAGTGTTTTAGGTTTCTTCTGAGAAATTACAAGAAGTGGATTCACTGGGTCATAAGGCATTTCCATATTTAACTTTTTGAGATTACTTTATACTGCTTTTCACATTGGCTATACCAATTTGCATTCCCATCAGCAGTGCACAAGGGTTCCCTTTTTTCCACATCCTCCCCAATACTTGTTTGTTGATGATAGCTATTCTAACAGGTATGAGGTGATATCTCATTGTAGTCTTAATTTGCATTTCTCTGATGATTAGTGATGTTGAGCACCTTCTCATAGGTCTATTAGCCATCTGTATCTCCTCTTTGGAGAAGTGTCTGTTCAGGTCTTTTGCCCATTTAAAAATTAGATTCTTTGGTGTGTGTGTTTTTTGGGGGGTGTTGACTTTTATAAGTTCTTTATAAATTTTAGGTATTAACCCCTTATCATATGTATCAATGATGAATATGTTCTCCCATTCAGTGGGTTCACTCATATGTGGAATTTAATGAACAAACTGAATTACCAAGCAAAATAAAGACAGATTCATAGATCAAGAGCAGGCAGACAACTCTAGTGTGTGTGTGTGTGTGTGTGTGTGTGTGTGTGTGTGTGTGTGTGTAGGGGTGGAGGAAGAAAGGAGGTGGAGAAGGGGTGGAAGGATTGAGCAAAAAAAGGATGGATATGGACAACATTGTGGTGATTGTGGGGGGAATGGGGTGTGGATGTGAAAGAGGGAATAGAGGGGATAAATGGTGATGGAAAAAAAATAATAAGATTTATAAGTTTGACAGCAACAGCAGCTAGGGTTAATTATCCTGATGAATACAAAGGACTCAAGACATAACAGTAGGATTTGGAAAAAGAAAAAAAAATTAAGAGATGAAAACTACAGGAGAGCAAAACTGGTGTTAGGAGTAAGAAATAGGGAAAAGAGAATGGTGACCCTGAACTTTTAGCTTGAGAGGATGGTGGTGCCTTTACTGAGACAGATGTATAAGAGGGGAGTGGAATAGGTGTTGAGTTTGAAGTGTCTAAAGAACAGTCAAGAAGAGGTTTCCAGCTGGCAGAAGAGGATGTGTCTAGCGGTTAGAAAAGGGGTCGCTGTGAAGGTAGTCTTGGGAACCATCCTCCTTGAGCAAGTGGAATGCGAAAAGAAGAGAGCCAAAGAAAAGATCTGAAGGAAAGATGCATGACAAAACATTAAATGATTCAAACAAGAGGATGACAAGGGAAGAATGAAAAGAAAATCGGGAGAGTGTAAAGGCAATGCAAAGGGAGGAGAAGAGCTACACAGCAGCACCTGCTGTAAGTAATATTTTCCACAGCCTTAAACTGTCTGGCTTATATTAACATTTGCATCATAATTTATGTGAACTAATTGATTCAAATGTAAAATTAGACATTAAGAGTTAAAAAATAAAAAAGGTATATGCTTAGGTGCAATAGAATTATCCATACTCTTTCTTCAAATCTTTCTGCCTAGGCATTAAAATAATAATTTATTGGTTAGAACCGTGGTCTATGTGTGAGAAAAATTAGAAACTGTCATCATAAGCATCATTATCAATGAATATTGAAGCTACACATAATTTCAGAGTAGTTTCTGCTATCTAAAAATTTTTTTTCTAGTCCCAGAAATAGATAACACATGTGAAGAAGGACCAAATTGAAATAAGTGCCTGGTAGAGGGTAAGTGCCAACTAATGATTTAAACATTAAATTGCTCCAGGTTAAAAACAGGGGCAGATGGGAAAAGCCTTTCCAGAGGAAAAAATACTGGGCTGGAATTTGACAAGATAAAGGGAAAATGAATATGAGGAAGAAGTAAAAGGAAGGGGCAGCATTGAGTAGGCAAAGGCCTGGAGGTAAAAGTGTATATGGCATGTACTGACCAGGTCCTCTGCATTGCACATCACAATGACACAGAGGGGTTCATATTAATAGCAGCCTTTGGGATTTCTCAACACATGGTTCAGTCCAATATCTATATAAATACAAGACAAGGTCTGGAGGTGAGGCCAGGTAGGTTAGTGGGGGCCATGTTGTAAAATTGTAAATATCATTGTGAAGCATTGTGAAGGCATTTGTATTGAATATAAGGAACAACTGGAGATTTTTGAACAGAGGTGTAAAGTGAGAATGACTACATTAGAAAAAGTTCTCCAGGAGCAGGGTACCGGGCATCTTCGAAGGTCAAAACAATAAAGATAAAAAGAAGAATTAGAAAAAAATTGCAAGTATCCAGATTTTAGATGGTGAAGTTTTAAGTCTATGGTTGTAATATTGGGCTTGGAAAGGAAGTAGGTCTAGGCTGCAAGTAGGCTGTCCAAGGTCAAAACTTAAAAACTTGAGTCAGCAAGTAGGAAAATTCAGAGTTAGCCATTATTTGGATAGTATATGTTTAATTTTTCTTCAGAAATGCTGATTTGGGAAAGGCAGAAGTTTAATAGGAGACATCCAGTTAGAAGTTAGAGATATGGTACTGAAATATGGTGTGTTTTCTTGGGCTATAGAGGGATAAACAGGATACTGAGGGTTCAGAAAATGAAAAGCAGAGTGAAAGATCATCCTGTGGTGTACAATGTTTCAGTGTTTGAGAAGGAAGTGTTGCTGTGGGAGGTGGTTGCTCAGAGGGAGGAGCCCAAAGAGGACACACAATGGTAGATTTTGAGGGAGAGAGGGTTTAGTGTAGGGGTAGGTGGTCACACTGCCCAAGAGCCAGAGAAGGTCTCCTGAATTCTCTAATTCCCCTATCCTTGGAGCAGTTTCAGAACAGAAGCTTAGATAGATGAAAAAGGGTCAGGGCCACCAGGTGCTTCTTTCTGGAAATGCCTTCTGGAGATGGAAAGAAGTGACCTTCAAGCCAGCTCCCTTCAGAACACTGTTCATTATGCTGTGAAGCAGTTAGACACAACGTCCTTGGCTCAGAGCTTCCAGGGAGCTAAGCAGATGGTAGCTCTGTCAACTGCAGCTGCAAACAACTTCATCTTCAGTTTATTTCCAAGAGCCAGAGGAGCTCAGGGATAGTTAACAGCTGTCTACCTGTAGGGACTCAAATGATCTCTAGGCCATCAAATTATCATATACTGAATAGTAACTTAGCAATTTATTCCAATGCTTCCTAGGGGCCTGAAAGAGCTGGTCAAAGGCTTCCCTGATGCCCCCACCCCCAAAATAAGACTTTTTTTCTGGTTCAAAAGAGTATAGGGTAAATATACCCTTTAATGAAGACCTTCCATGAACCAAGAGACTCTATAAAACATGACTGTTTAGTTGTTCTCTCTGAAAGTAAATGAAAATATCGTATTTTTTAGGGGGAGTGTGTGTTGTTTTTTTTTAATAACCTCCCAGGGAAATATTTGTCTTTTTTTTTCTTTTAATCTATAGCCTAATTCATGGGGTTTAAAATAAGAAATATTAACCAGAAGCTAGAGTCATTGCCAAGCTCAAGTCTTGCCAGCTATTATAGAAATTTATAAATATTTGAAGGCAAACAACTGGTTATAGAAAATATCTGGCTTGCACATGATGTCACTTCAGACAGAACGTGCATAGACATAGGTAGTTAAAGATAAAAAAACATAGAGACAGCTTTACTCTTGAACTCACTCTTGAGTAGTAGTATTCTGTCAGGAGCTAGAGTCAAAGTCATCTCTCCTCAACCCAAAAAGACACTTCCAAAACAGAACAAAACAAAACAAAATAAAACAAAACAAAACAAAAACCAAAAACCCCCACAAAAACAAAAACGTGATTGGACTGACCCTGTGTACTCTGTCTCAGCTGCTGCCCTGAAACTTCTCTAAGGGTGGGAATAAGAAGTGTTAATTTAGAGAATTCAGGAGATTATCCCACAGCCTTATTTACTCTTGAACCCTTACAGTCAGCGATGAGAGTCAGTATCTTTGCCAGTGGTTACTGAAAGAAATAGATATTGAATACTAGCAGAATGCAAGGCACATGTTATGTACTTGTTCCAGTAAAAGATGGGATATTTATGATTACAAACCACCCCAACACTTAGCAGCTTAAACAACAATGACTTGACACTTATTGTCATTCTTTGATTTGGTAGGGCTCAGCTGGGCCACCCTTTTACTCCACATGGTGTCAACTGAGGGTCATGTTGAACTTAGTTACATCTTAGCTGAGGTCAGAGTCTAAAAATGGCTTCATTTATATAACTGACAACTCATCGGGGGTGACTGAAACAACTGGATCCTGACTGGGTTTCTCTTCCTGTCTGTCTCTATTTCTTTCTTGATGTAGGTAATTGCTCCTCTTGCACATTGGCTCAGGGCTACAAGAGAACAAAGAGGAATCTGCTAGTTCTTTTAAGGACTCAAACTGGCATGGTATCTATTGGTCTAAACTCATCAAAAGGCTAGTCCAAATTCAAAGGGAGAGGAAGTAGATTCTCCCTTTTACTGGGAAAACAGGCATGGGAGAAACTATTGTTGACCATCTTTGGAAACAATCTATAAAGTACTACCTAATGGTTAAATAAATGAAAATTATTTCTTAATATACTTTCCAAGGGCTTAAATGAAGAAAATTCTAGATTATCCCAGGATACAAACCACATCTTTATACATTTTTTTTAAATCACTAAAAACACATGAGTACTTCCATGCTAACTCCTGGATAGTCTCGTTGATAAGACATGGTGATGGGCTCAATAATAAGGAATGCTGGGAAAATCATAAGTGAAAGGGAACCAGGCCTAAGTGGAGACCTGCTGCTCAGGCAATGCGTAGACTTGAGGAGAATTTTCCTACAGAGGCGATTTATGGTGAGATCTACCTTGTGATCTTTGTGGGTTCACCTTTAAGCTCATGAAAGATTCTGGTCATTATCAATATCTGCAAGCCTACTTTGACAGCCCAATTGGGAATAGGAAAGGTGATATCACAGGCAAAGATACACTTACAAAGGCAAGTGAAGGTAGTACATTTTGTTGGGAAGTCTTTCTTTTAAGCATGGCTCTTGCTAGTGATTGAGTTGTAACAATAGATTGCAGGTGAAGGAGGATGACAGAAGCCATAGCTAGGGATCAGGGCCCAGTTGCTGCTTAAGATCCTGGCAGTGTCCAAGACTTGGAGCATATTGGAGTTATGCTCCAATGAGTAAGAAATCATGGAATTACAATAGTGCTATAGAAGATACCCAGACACCAGAAATTTCTCTTTCCCTGGATTAGTGTTCAAGTCTTTCAGAAACTGTGTGTGTGTGGGGGGGGTGGGGGGGGGAGGAGGGCAGTTAAAGGTGGAAGGGGGGGGGGGCTGGCATACAAGTACTCAGAAGCTGTAGTTAATCATGTGTGCCAGGGAAGCAAGGTGGAAGGAAGAGAACAAGATGGGTCTGGTTCACATCCTGTCACCTCTACTTAATGAGGAAGTTAATTAACCTCCAAAAGTCTTAGATCATCATCAATAAAAGGGAACAACTGTAATAATAGTTTCTTAAGGGACTTTTTTTTAGGAGTAAGGAGCTAAAATTTATATAGTACTTAATATTTTGCTTGGCACATATTGGGTCTCAAATATATGAACTATTTTCTTTTCATTTTCCCCCCACCAACCCACCATTATTTGTGAGATTTTTCCTGAATCAAATCCCTTTTGTCCCTGTAAACATTAGCTTAGGAGCTAAGGGGAGCCCATTAGCAGACATATGGTTTTGGAGAGCTGTGTAAGACAGCTGAAAGACAGTGAAACCAAGTGGGCCAGATTACCTCTCTACAGAAGAGTAAACCTCTGGAGGGCAAATACATGTGTTTTTGAGATCAATATTTTACTATTGGAAACTAGAAAGGAAAACCCCTTTTACTCTGTTTTGTGTCATTTTTTTTAAAGAAGCTGTACTCATTTTCCTCTAAATAAATAAAAACTATGTCTTTAGTGTGTTAGATTTGACCCTTGCCCATTTGATAATTCTTGACATTTTTTAAAACAACAAAACATTTCCCTTTAAAAGAAAATTGGTGTTTCAGAACGCTTGCTGCTTGAAGACTATGGTGGTTCTGGTGGCCAGCCCCTGTCCCCTATCCAAATATTATAGCTAGCTAAACTCACCAGCTTCCAAAATCGTGAACTTTTTCCATATTTACCTTTGGAAACTAAATTAACTGTCACTTGAGTAACCTTTGTTTTCAGATGTCTGCTTAAAAATAATGGTAACTCAGCCATCTACTAAACTGTAAGGATCATTTTATTAGATTATTCTGAGAATTAAAAAACAACTCTCGCATTCTAACAATATGATTGCATAGACATGGTACTATGATTAATCTTAAATATGGAAAGAATTGAGCTTTTTGTGTGTCATATCTTCAGACATTAGCTTGTAACAGAGTAGAAATTCTACAGACTAGTGAAGAGCCCATCTACAAACTAAACAAGGAACTAGAACCCCCTTTCCCTAGATTTGTATGGGAAAAAGTATAGTGTGAGCACAGAGTGTGTTTCATGCCAAAACTTTGTAAATATCTTACACCTTGTGCTCAGTAAACCCTAATCACACTGCACATCACTTATGCAACCTCAGCTATTTATGGGGGTTGGAAAGAAAAATATGATTAACTCTGAGCAGTCATTTCTGGCTTCAAACCTCTAAATGATTTCTCTATCCTGAATATTTATTCCCATTAATAAAGAACCATTTCTATGGAGAAGACACGTACACACAGAAAAGTCTCCATCAATTACTCCCTGCCAAAAGAAAAGTAATGTTTAAACAAAATAAGTTCACCGCATAATTAAGTATAAAATTTTATCTGAGAAGTACCCAATGTCCATAATGGAGTGGAAAAACACAAGTATTGTTAAGCTATATAATGTGTGCATATATTTCACTTGAACATGAGATCCTCAAAAGAAGGTTCACAGGAAACATTTGCTTAGTGTTGTTCCCTGTTATTTGTAAAGCATTTAAGTACAGCAGAAATGCAATAATAAATGTCAGGTGCATTCTTACTGCTAGTTAAGAAATAACTGTGCATGAGCCAGGGATGGTCTGTACTTCTTATGTAGATTGTCCCACACTAGGTTCCAAAGATTACATTACTTAAGAAAACATATTATTAATAAAGTATTTTAAATCTTCATGACTTGAGAGTGGGGTGGGAGGCAAACTTGAGATATAGGCAGTACAAGTTGTCCTCCATAATGAAGAGTTTGTTCTGCTCTTCAACTCTTCTCTAACTTATCTCTCTGAAACAGCTCATTCGTTCTCAAATGTTAGGATCCTCTAGGATGGTATGTGACTTGCCATAAATAAGACTAGTGGCCACAACAGATCACTCCCTAATTTTAGTGGTTCAGCCCAACCAAGGCTTATTCCTTGCCTACACAAAGTCCAAAGTGGGCCATGTGGGCTTGCCTCCATCTTGTAGTGACACCATCTGACGCACATTAACCCTGAGGTTGTCATAATAGGGAAATACAAACTTGGAAGAGACTAACTGTTTTGGGCTGAAATAGATACTTTTTGCTTCTCACAGTCCACCCACCAGAACTGGTTACATGGCCCTAACTTAACCACATGGGAGCCTGGGAAGGATAGGCGAGCACATTGGTATTTGGGAGCACTATGTCTATGGTTTCACTTCCTTGCATAGTAGAAGACCCAGAGCAAAAAGTAATGAAGACTCAGTGGTTGGCTAAGTTCAGCTAGGATGGCAGCTGAAGGGAAATAAGAGGTGGATAGGAGATTTGAGAGCAGAAATTTAAAGTAAAATAAACAGAGAAATACCTGTTTATATACACCAAAGCAAGGGGAACAAGAAGTATGGGTGCTTGGATTTAAGGACACCATTTTCAGATTAAGGTTAAAACAAACAGACATACAAACAAACAAACAAACAAACAAACACTACAGCTCTTCTTCACCTCTCTCACAGACCAAACTTGTCTGTCTGATGGTGCAAGGTTTAAAATTTTTCATCGGAGTCCCCTACACCAGTGTCTGCCATTGCCTAATATGCTGGTTTGTTTAAATGTCATAATGTTACCTTAAACCAGTGGTAGGCAAACTGCGGCTCGCGAGCCACATGCGGCTCTTTGGCCCTTGAGTTTTTAGCAAAGGCCAGCTTAGGAGTATCCTAATTAAGTTAATAACAATGTACCTACCTATATAATTTAAGTTTAAAAAATTGGGCTCTCAAAATGAATTTTGATCGTTGTACTGTTGATATTTGGCTCTGTTGACTAATGAGTTTGCCGACCACTGCCTTAAACTAACGTGATTAAAACAGAATTCAGTATTTCACTTTTCACAGTGACTCTTTTCCAACTGCCTTGTTTGCTGAGGACATCATGTCCTACTCATTTAGGCTTGAAGCGTAGACAGCTCTTTGACGAATTCCCTTCATCTTCCCTCGCAGCAAGTCATTCTCCAAGTCCTATTTCTGTTCTTGGTTCATTTGGTTGTTGGATTTTAAAAACTGGAACACGTCTTGAATTTTTCCTTTTCTCTACTCTCTTTCATCATCTTTACACCTGGCCCTCATCATCTTAGTTATAGATGTTTTTAAAACTTTGCAGAGTTCAGTTCCAGTTTCTGCTCACCATGGTCAGATTGCCTCACTTGGCACTGCATATGTAAGGTTGCACTCATGTTAAAAAACCTCCAGTGCTCCCTGTATTTCCCCCACATTAAATCTAAATTCAAACCCTCTGATTATTTTGCTCAACACGGCATAGTGAACCTTCTTACATAACTGGTACCCTGCACACCTCTTACATTACTCTCCTTAATATATTCATCTTTGTATGTCTCACAGCAATTAGCATTATGCCTGGTATATAGGCAGCCTGCAGGGTTGAATTCATACACTGGTAGGGTCCCTTGGACTGGCCTGTGGGAATTGGGCCAAAACTGGCCAGGTGCACATTTCATGCACCAGTGGGGTCCCTCAGCCTGGCCTGTGGGGATTGGGCTGAATCAATTCACTGGGCAACTGGCATCCCCCGAGGGGTCCTGGATTGCTAGAGGGTGCTGGCCAGGCCGAGGGACCCACCAGTGCACAAATCTGTGTATTGGGCCTTAGTATGGATATAAGATCTTTGGTTGATCTCTTCCCATCCTAGTCCCTCCCCGCTTCCCTCTGAGATTCATCAGTCTGTTCTGTTTTCCATGCCTGCGCATTGAGAGTCTGCCCCTGGTGGTCAGTGTGCATCACAGCTACCAGTCAAATGGTCACTTAGGTTTTTATATATATAGATTATTGAAACATTGAAAATATAAATAACAATTTCAGTAAATATTACGCTATTTAAAATTCAGGGAAAGCATAGAAAATTAGGTTTCTTAAAAAACATAGTGTTAGCAACATGCTGGCTTCTAGGTTGATGGACTTAAATGTACAATAATCAGCAAATAAATGTAGTAAAAACCTAGGAATATGAAGCATTATCAACATGGAGCAATATGTCTTCAAAAACAATCCTGATGGTTGTACTCCAGTAAAAAAAATTTTTAAAGGCCCTTGATAAAATAAATGTAGAGAAGGCTACAAATTTTTCTTTCTCTCTTAGATGTACACAGTATGCATTAACATATCAACAGCTCTAAGACTTTACAGGGGAGACATAGTTCTGGATGTCTTAACATAGGGTTTCTCAAATTATCTTATCACAAGTCTGAGGACTGGGATATTTGTTTGTTCATAAATATATCTGAATAACTAGCACATTGTCATCACAAAATTCATCCAAACTGTTAGAAGAATTTTATGAGTTTATTTGAGCTAAACTGATGACAATTGTCAGGAAGCAAGATTTCAAATGATCCAGAGAATGACAGCTTTGCAGTTTCTTTTATGCATTTGAAATTAAGGCTAGAATGTAAGAAGGATTACATGGAGGTGGGAGAAAGTAAGGTGGGGATTGGGTTACAGGATAGTTAAAACAACAATAAGGTATCACCTTGTTACCAGACAATGTCTGGGCCCAGAGTGGGTCTGCATTGGGTTCACCAATAGCATATGGGTTCTTGAGTTTGTGTAGGAAAGACTTCACAACAGGAGTCCAGGTGATTTTGCAAGTATGTTTATTAAAGTTGGAGACACTGAAACAAAAGAAGGGCTTAAGGTAGAAGAAGAAACAGGAGGTAGAAAGTCAGAGCAAAAGGGGGCCTTGGATATAGGTTAAGAGATTATTCCTAGGTTGAGCTGCCTCTGCCCACTGCTCCACTGGGGTCCTTTAGAATTTAGGAGAAAAACAGCAGACAGACAAGGCGTGGGCATGCCCTAGGGAGAGCTCATCATGGGTCCTCTATTTTGAGGTTTCTTATCTTTTCTTCTTTGGCAGGCAGTAATCCTAGGATATGTCTCAGGGAAGGGTCTTAACAGAATATTTATTAGCTTTTCAGATATGTCCTTCAATATGTTGATTAATCAAAATGTGTATATTGAGGGGTCAGAATTATTTATGATTACTTTTATTTTTAAAGAACGTTATTGAAGAGGGACCTGGACTGAAGCTGATCTGCCCAGGGACAGTCTGGAATGTGGAAACCATTTGCTCCTAAGCATCCTTGGTAATGGAAGATAAAGCCTTATGATTCATTAACTGGATATAAATTGCTCAAATTGTTGGCCCTGTTTAATTATTTTTATCTCAATTTCCCTTATTCCACTTGTCAAGGCATTTCCCTAGCTTCATACTATCTTGCCACACTCTCACACCTGTTAGAAAGTCTGTCATCAATAAATAAACAGCAAGTGTTGGGAGAATGTGCAGAAAAGGGAACTTTTGTGCACTGTTGGTGGGAATGCAGACTGGTGCAGCCACTATGGGAAGCAGTATGGAGTTATATCAGAAATTTAAAAATGGAACTGCCTTATAACCCAGCAATTCCACTTCTGCGAATTTATCCAAAGAAACCCAAAACACTAATTTGCAATAATATATGTACCCTTATGTTCATTGCCGCATTAGTTACAATAGCCGAGATTTGGAAGCCGCCCAAGTGTCCATTTGTATATCAGCTGATAAGAAAGCTGTGGTATATTTACACAGTGGAATACTACTTGGCCATGAAAAAGAAGGAAATCTTACCCTTTGTGACAGCATGGCTGGACCTGGAGAGCATTATGTTAAGTGAAATAAGTCATTCAGAGAAAGCCAAACACCATATGATTTCACTCATATATGGAATATAATGAACAAAATAAACTAACAAGTAAAATAGAGACAGACTCATTGGTAGAGAGCAGGCTGACAGTTTTGGGAGGGTGTTGGGTGGGCTGTGGGGGTAGAAGGATTGAGTAAAAAGGAAAAAAAAAAGAGAAAAAATCTCATGGATACTAACAACAATGTGATGATTATTGCCAGTGGGGAGGGGGTGAAGGGAAGTGGAGCAGGCTATAGGAGTGATCAATGGTGCTGGAAGGAGGCTTGACTTGGGGTTTTGAACACACAATACAGTGTATGGATTATTTGTTATAGAATTGTTCACCTGAAACCTGCATACTTTTGTTAACTGGTATCACCCTAATAAATTCAATATAAAGGAAAACAATAAATTAAAATTCTCAGCAAGCCCCATATTAGTAAAATGTTTGAAAGAACATATTCAAGGTCAATAGTGAATATCCTCTTATACATGGCAGGAATGCGGGTCTTTTGTTTTAGAAGCTGACTGTTTTTTGAAGATAGTTAGCATGCAGACTCTGAGAGACCAATGACTATAAGAAAAATTTCAGAAATCCCCTCTCACATTTTGCTGTTCAGATAAAGTGTAATCCGATGTAATGAGGAATCAAAATTGAAAAACAATGACCATCAACTGAATCAACTGGATCAACAGCTTCCCTACAAACCTCTGCCAGATGGCACCACGAGGGAGGAAAACCCCTCCAAAGACAATAAATGAGTGCCATCACAAAACGTCAGGGCTGCACAAGCAGACTTCTGCTTATGCAAAATCACATCACAACACCTACACCAGAATCCTTGCCTGTAAAATATCACTTTGGCTGCTTCACTATGTAAAATATGAAAAGGAAACAAGTCATTTTCCTGATACATGAACTCACAGCTTATCTGAAGTCAGTTACACAATGCAAAACACCCTCTTTTACCCCCTGCCTAGTGATCCCATTAATACACAATGTAAATTCACAGCTATGGATTGGGGAACTTTCAGAAAGCATTCTAGGTTGAAATACTGAAGTAGAGGGTGGCATGAGTCTGGTTAATTTCAGAATATTGAAGTGTTGGAATTACAATGTGATGACAGGATTCATCAGAAGGATTTATTTCTTTGGGCCTGTGGCCCAATGAATTGGAAAATATTTTCCTATGTCTTCTCCTTCAACTCTAAATTAAAGTGACACGTTTTATTAAAAAATGTCATTTTTACATATTAATGTATGAATTATGGTATTGTACAGATGACAATAATGTCATCTGGGTGAAACATTCTAGTGATCTCTCACACTGATTTTCATTTCACTTAGAAGTGAGAACATAGAATGAAAAAGTATCTACGGAAAGCTTTATGATGTGTGTATGTTATCCAAGTACACTGTGTAAATGTGCAGGGTTTTTATGTGATGGCTCATATATACATCTGAGCGTGGGGATGTAATTGCATGAACTTGTATTGTACTGTAGGGCAAAAAGAGAAGAGGAGGAAAATAAAATCTCTTCCATTTTCTGTTCAGAGTCATAGCAATAAAATCATACAAAATGGCACAGTTACTGGAAATTGCAAGGCAACTGACTGTGGAGACCTGAGTTAATTTTGCGTAAGTCTTAACCAAAGAATGGTGCTGAAAATGTTTTCCATGTTCCATTCTCAAATACATTTGGGGATTCTGCTATGGGTCATTTTCAGCACACCATGTCAGAATGACATTGCTACAGTGCCTAGACACATTTGCAATTAAAATACTGTATAAATAGCACGAGTCACTCTCACTGGATGAATACAGTGAGAAATATTGAGACAAATATGAACTGGAAGTTGCCTGATGGTGCTAAACCAATTCTCGTTGCATGAAAAACCCAAAAATGGAAAGGTAGAAAGTAAGTCCTTAGTAGAGGCAACTCCTGAAAGATATAAACATTTAATTATATCTATATCTACATATATACCTATAACCTGCTTAAACTATATATCTACATCTATATATTTATGTCCATGTTGTTAGATTTTACTATTTCTGCCCTTAACAAATAATTTGGACAGATATTAAGAATATGACCACTATAAAAAGGAGATAACTAGGTTAATATCATATTTCACTAGTATTAGTGATATTAGTTTTATTAATAATAGCATCAAATATTAGTGGTTGCCTAAACAATAGTCCCTAAGCAAAGGTTTAGACCATTGAACTTTTGTTTGTTCCAACAGTCTAATTTATGACTATAAATCAGATAGCCTAGAATTAATAACTAAAGTTCCATCCTTGGTCCTACCTTCTTCAAGTATGTTCTATTCCTTATGGGTGACCTCATTTACTATATCACCTTCAAGTGGCATGTACACACTTTGACCCCTAATTCTACACCCATAATTTCTTTCTATTCCTGAATTCTCTTCATTGCAAACATCTATTGGACATATATTTTTATCATCTGAAAGCTTATGACTTCAATCTCATCAATAACACTCCCCGCTTCTGCCACCTTTTGGTTTTCCCTTAATCTGTTCTTCTTGTAGTATTTATGTAGTTAAGCGCATTCATATTTTCATGGCTGCCAAAATCCCACCCCTCCATCAACCTCCACATCCAACAATTCATTAGAACCTATAATTCTACCTCCTGAAACTATCAAATACATTCCCTCCTTCCATCCCCTTGACTGCTTTGATTCAGCAAAACTTTCTATTTTTTTAATCTAGAATATTGCAACAGACTCTTTGCCATATTATTTCTACTTGCTACTATATTAGTTTATACTTCAACTTTCTTCAGATTTTATCTTTCCAAAAGACAAACCTAATCTTGTCACTTCCTTGCTTAAAGTCCTTTGGTGGAAATCTGTTGCAAATCTTTTGCAGTCTGTCCACCACCTCCATTTCCAATGCTCTCACCTCCCTCTCCTTCACAAACACCCTATGCTCCATTCACTCTGAAATGCTTGGACCTTCAGACTTCCTGACATTTACACACACAGATTCTTTTTCTTGAAATTAGTGTGTCTTTTCCCTTATTCTCTGACAGGTGAATTTCTCCTCCATCCAATTTAAATACTATTCCCTCTGTGCAATCTTCCTAGACTCTTCTACATAGAGTTAACCACTCCCTCTCCTGAGTTTTTAATAATGTGCCTATCACACCTATTGATGTATTGATGTTTCTCTCACACATTGATGTTTCTCTCTCTCTCTCTCTCTCTCTCTCTCTCTCTCTCTCTCTCTCTCTCTCTCTTCTTCTTCTTCTTCTTCTTCTTCTTCTCTCTCTAAGCATGTCCTCAGATGAGGATTAAAAAAAGCTAAAGGAGGAATTTAGATAGCACCAGGTAAGAAGAAAGTCCTGCCCTGGCTGGTGTAGTATGGATCAGTTGGTTGTAGCATCATCCATACTCCAAAAGTTTGCAGGTTTGATTGCTGGTCAGGGCACATACCCAGGTTGTGGGTTTGATCCTCAGTCCAGGCATGTGCAGGTTGCCTTCCATAAGCTCCCTGACCGGGTATTGGGCTGCAATACAGACATGTGCCCTGACCAGGAATTGACCCAGCAACTCTTTGGTGCACAAGATAATACTCAACCAACTGAGCCACTCTGACCCTCTCTTAGCTTTCAATGCCAATTGTGTCGGTGGCACCATCTTTTATAGAGGTTTATTGGTATGTTCCTTTGAGCTGCCCTTTTCTCTACTTCCACATACTCAGTGGTCAGTGACTTCTGAAGTGACTTCAGGATATTATTGTTTTTATTCTCCTTGTTGCAGCAAAAAGCCCTCTTGAACATTTTTTCAAGGTGAATACACCCACTCTATCCAGGGACAATCTAACATATTTGCTCTATTCACTGCTCTGTGAATGGCGTAGCTCACCACTAACTCAGCTTTTATAAAAGAGTCCAATTTTTATCCTCTGATATAGCCCCAGTCCCTGGGGGCACACGTTCATCTCTCTGTAACCTCTCAAACTCTGGTTTGGCTGGAGACCTGCTGACATTTGTGCTCAGCAAGTATCCAGCCTGCAGAGACATACAAATCTTCACTCGCACAGAGCACCCAACAGCTGTCACAGTACCTGGAGCCCCACTGGGTTAAAGATGGGAAAAACAGGGGAAGAAGCAAAAAGTTGCAATGCTTTGTATTATTCTGGATTGTCTTAAAAATAGCTTCTCCTCTCTAATAAAACGCTACTGTTCTCTTTCATAGACTACCCTGGTGATTTTGGATGGTTTAGATATTGTGGAGTTATCCCTCTGGGGAGTATCTGACCTAGTGTCTCCCTTTGGAGCACAGAGGTACTTAAAAAAGCCATTAGGTTAAAGTTGAGGCTTTAGTTAAAACTTCCAGACAGGAGGAAACATTGCATCCATAACCTATTGCCACCAGGAGCCAGATGCCTGCTACTTTCTGCACCGCCGCTTTGTGACCCACCGGCATACCAGCTGACTGAAATGGGACTAGACATCATTTGAGGAGTTGGGTGTTTGCTCTCACACACTCTTTCTTCTTTCTTCCTCCTCCAAATAGCTCAGAACAACACTGGAAGAGGATGATTCCTGGTTTCAGGGAAGAAAGAGGTGAATCTGTGCCAGCAAAGTAAAAAGCCACTGCAGGGACTTTGTAGCTAATGGCCTGCTAAGAAACTCTTCCACTTTTTCTCAGATGCTAAGTGCTTGTCGTTGCCATTAAAATATCCATGCTAAAGAAGCATTGAACAGACTGTCAAAATACATTGGGAAGACAGGGGAGGTTGTGCGAGAGGAGCTGTAAGAGACCAACTGAAGGACTTGTACGCATGCATATAAGCACAACCAATGGATACAAGACACTGGGGCGGGGGGGAGAACGGGCAGGTGAAGGCATGTACCGGGAGGTAGGGGAGGTCGGGGGGAGATCAATGGGGGAAAAAAAGGAGACTTAGTTACTACTATTTGTAATACTTAAAACAATAAAAAAACTAAAACTAAAATAAAATAAAATAAAATATCCATGCTAGGCGGTTGCTAGGAAAATCTAGAGTGCTAACTGAGGTTTAGAATGCAGAAAAGTAATAACTATCCAGAGTGTTTAGGGGGAAAAAACAATTGTCCCAACACCAGGTCTCTTGGTCACATTTTAGGCTTACTTTTTAGCTCAGATACCACAGCAGGAATGAATTTGAGCTAAAAAGTAAGTCTAAGAATGTGGGGATGCAGCCCAGCCTTTGGTCCCACTGTAGGAGCAAATTGAAGGGTCTCTTGCTGCCTCCCTGACCAGAGTCTGACAAGGTAGCAAAAGGTCTGATGGACACTACAACTCAGACAAGTCAGAAAAGGTTTCTAAGAGTTTGGGTTTTAAACACAACTTCAACTCTTTGAAGTTATAGTTATGGTTTGTTTTTAAATCTTGGCCAATGTTTTGGTCCAAGAACCAATATTTATCCCCCAAAAAAGGGCGGAGAGGGTAATTTGAAAAGTTTAACTGACCAAAAAGACAAATAAGTCTTTTAGACCTTACTTATAATATTTGGATTAATTATTTTTAAATTAATAAAAACACATAGATTATAATTATTTCATTTCTATCAAAATACTCATGTATCTAAAATCAAAGGAAAATTTGTTTGGTATTTGGTTTTGCCAAACCCCAAGTGTTTACATATGACTGAGAGACACATTTCCTAAACCAAAAATAATGGGCAGGCATTCTAAATAGTCTATTATGGCAATCAGGACTAGAGTCTTGAGGCATGTCTTTTCCATCTCTGAGGAGAACTTAGATCTTCATGTGCCTCTTTCAGAAGCAAACCATGCACACACTGATGAGGAAGCCCAGAGCTTGGTGACTTACCAAGAGCTTTAATTCCATCCAGTTGGCAAAAACACTGTACTTATGAGCAGCTAAAGTAAACTAAAAAACAAAAAAGGTTTTCGCAATCAAATCCAAACACTCAATAAATAAAAATATTCCCCAAAGCTAAGAGCTACAATTTTTGACATGAAATGGGTAAAAGTCTTATTTTATTTTAATATTAAAAAAAAAAGTCTTTCAGTTGATATGTTGACTGGCCCATGAAAACTAAAACATAAAACTGTACCATAACTTACTGGTCAGGTCTCAATTTCACTGCTCCTTCAGCCCTCCTGATCTTGGTCACCCTCTTATCAGATACTTTTCTAACATACACCATAGTTATAACATTCTATAGTATTTTAAACACGATAGTATAAATGTTGATAGATAAGACAAAAATAAAATCTTAAAGGGCGAATATGCTGGGTTTAATGAGGGCAATAACCAAAAAAGAACTGTGAAAAGGTGACTATAAATTGTAATGATTTGACTTTAGGATTTTTATTTTCTCACTTTTTGCTGTTAGCCAGTAAAATAGAAATATGAATAATCTCAAAGTCTCTGCCTAACTGCCTGATCACCCCTAACCACTCGCCTGCTTGCCTGATCACCCCTAACCTCTGCCTTGGCCCCAGCCGTGGTGGCTTCATCCAGAAGGACATCCGGAATGATGTCTAGAAGGTCGTTCGGCTGTCCGGTCTCATTAGCATAGTATGCTTTTATTATTATAGATTATTGGCAGTTGAATATGACATATCTAGGTGTAAAATTTTTTGGCTTTTATATTGCTTGCGTTCTCTAACTTTTCTTCTTATTTTAGTATTCCTGGTGCATATGTTACACGTTATACCATTCATAATTGTCCTATAGTTCTTGGATATTCTCTTCTGTCTTTTTAATTATTTTTCCTTTTTGTATTTTTGAAAGTTTCTGTTGATCTCTCTCTAAGTTCACTGATGCTTTCCTTGGCTGTGTCTATTCTATTATGTGGCCAACAAAAGCATTTTTTATTTCTGTTACAGTGTATAGTTTTCTAGCACTTCCTTATCATTCATTCTTAGAATTTAAATCTCTCTATTCATGTATTCTTCATGTGGCCCACTTTTTTCTATCAACGTAATTAGAATATTAATCATAGTTGTTTTAATATCCCAGTTTGACATTTCCAACATGAGTTTGGTTCTGATGCTTTTTCAGTCTCTTGAATCTGTATTTACTTTCTATTAGTATGCCTTGTGATTTCTTGTTGTAAGTTAGACATGACATACTGGGTGAAATGAACTGTGAGTTTTTATGTTTATCTGGCTGTGAGTTAGTCTGTGTTTATTACTTACTGTAGATGTCAGAGACTAAAATCTCTATTGTCCAGTGTTTTCTCTCCCATATTGTTTTTGAGTTTCCCTAGAGACTCTGTAGGTAAGGTCTGAGATGTGGTGTTCTTTTACTTGTTATCCCCTGATGTGGTGGTAAGGTGTGTGGGGAGGAAAAGAATTCTATAACCCTATGACTTGGTCTCAGACTTTTATTGAGTCTGTGCCACTGGACTGTGACCTTCACAAGGGCCTTTCAAGTTTTTCCCCCCTTAGATGAGACAGGAAGTCAGTAGGGGTTGGAGTTAGGTATTCCCCTTGGCCCAGGGCAGTTAATCTCTGGTAAAACCTCAGTGGATTAGAGCCCATTGGAATAAAGACCAGATTTTTTTAAGGAAATTTTATTAAGGACAACAGAACACTCTGGGCATATTTTGAAAAAGCTACTTTCCCCTCTCCAAAACATTTGGAGATTTTTCTCTGATTTTTATTGTTGGAACCTGATAGGGCTTCTGGAGCTAAAATTAATGCTGGAATGGGGGATTCCCTTAAGACTGGTTTCCTCCTTGCAGTTTTTAACTTTCAAGCTTGTCCACACCAATACTCCAGCAATTTGTCAATTGCAGTTTAAGTTTTCAACTTGTATGCTAACTACAGTGGCTCCTAGGCCTCTGCCCAGGTAAACCGTGATTCTCTATAGTCATAGTTTATTCTATATGTACATATATTCTTTATGTTCTCCAAGTTTGAGGACAGCAGTTTGTCCCATGACCTCAGTCCTATGGTGGATCTAAGAAGAGCTATTAATTTTCATTTTGTTCAGCTTTTCTCTTGTTGGGAGAAGGGGAGTGGTAACTTCAAGCTTCTTATATACTAGACCAGAAACTAGCAATCTCCTGTGTGTTTTGAATATTGTCATTTTGTTTTTGCAAAAATATTTTGTTTTGTTTTTTTGTAAGTGCCGATATTTTCCTCTCTCCATGGAGGCAAAAAATATCTCAGATTTCCCCCTGGCTGGGTGGCTCAGTTAATTGGAGTATCATCCCATACATCAAAAGGTTATAGGGTTGATCCTCAGTTGGGGTGTGATGGTAGGCAATTGATCAATGTTTCTCACATTGATGTTTCCCTCTCTCTCTTTCCCTCTCTCTCTCTCAAAATCAATAAAAAACATATCTTCAGTGAGGATAAAAACAAGATCTAAGATTTCTTATTAATGATTTAAAATCTATAATGTAACAAAATAAAGTGCTTGCTCTCACTGAATCATGTTCAGGCCTGCTTTGTCACATGACTTTCAGGCTAATAGCTTCCACTTAGTCTTACATGTAGACATGCTAATTGTTGCAGGAATTTTGTTTGTGGCTTGATTTTTTATGTGTTGTTTATCAAAGATTTGGAGGAAACTTGTGACTAAACTAACATCAAATAGTACAATCTTCCTGGGGCCCAAATGTCTATGCTGGTCAATGACCTCTTGCCCCTCTTGACATAAAAGAAGCCTGAACTCTGTACTTTTTAAAGGTAGATTTGAGGAATCAAGCTCCCCTCCTCACAGTTGGTGACTTTTCAATAAACAAATCTTTCTTTACTCCAAACTCTGACATTTTAAGTTTTGGCCTTTTGAAGCATTGGGCACACCAACTTTGGTAACAATAACACAGTCAATTTTTAAGTCATGAAAGCTGCTTCCCACTATAAAATGCTAACTAAATAACTTGGCATTTCAGAATTAGTTGAGGTTATTTAATATCTGCCATTGAGAGCATATCTTTTTTTGTTTTTGTTTTTCTTTTTGTTAATCCTCATCTGAGGATATCTTTCCATTGACTTTTAGCGAGTGTGGAAGAGAGAGGGAAAGTCAGAGTGAAACATCGATGTGAGAGAAACACACTGATCGGTTGCCTCCTGCACAAACCCTGACCAGGGCCTGGGCCGGGGAGGAACCTGCAACCAAGGTACGTGCCCCTGACTGGAATTGAACCCAGGACCCTTCGGTCCACAAGCCGGCACTCTATCTACTGAGCCAAACCAGCTAGGGCCGTATATTGTTTTTCATAGAAATCAGAAGTGGTATCCCACATATAATAACACTAGAGGCCCGGTGCACGAAATTCAAACATGGGTAGGGTCCCTAGGCCTGGCCAGTGATCAGGTTCGATCTGTGGGGTGACTGGCAGGGTGATCGGGGCCCCGGCTCGCACCCGCTTTGACTAGCTTGGCACTGATCACTTGCCGGCCTTGCCCCCTGCTGCCTATGCTGGTCGGGCCCTGTGGGCTGGGGACAGCTCCTGCATTGAGCGTCTGCCCCTTAGTGGTCAGTGCGCATCATAGCAACTGGTCATTCTGCTGGTTGTTCCACCATTGGTCGATTTACATATTAGGGTTTTATATAGATAGATGCTTTACACAAATGTACTTTACACAATTTGAGTGGTGGTGTTTAGACAGACAGACTCTGCAATAATTCAGATAAATTGGAATTGGGCTGATGTGTGAACTATAGGTAAGCAATTTTCCTTGATAGATGGATTAGTTTATTCAAATAGGTGGTAATCTTTGCAAACAACTTATTTGGTTAGTATTTCTAGCGAACTTAGGCATATTTGAATAAATTTGAATCTCACAGTAGAGATGTTTTTGTTATGGTTATCAAATTTTTGACTTTTTAAAAAAATCTTTATTGTTGAAAGTAATAAATTTTTTGATAAAATAATTTTATACATGTATATGGCTATATATCTTCAACATTTCAAAATTATCCAATTTTAAGTTAGATTGTTTTCATCAAGTTTCAAATTATGTAAAGGATGTAATTTTTGGAATATTATAGATGTTGTAATTTTAAAACAAAATTACTTTTAAAATTAGCTAATAAAATACCATATAATTTGATATCCATTATCAATCATTTAAAAATAAAGAAAAGTAACTCTTCTTAATTTTGAAATTCTACATCTTTCCTTTTTCTCTCTTATTTTATATTTTTGTTCATTCCCCCATATATTTTATTTTATTATTTTATGTTTGAAAGTCTTTATTAATCACCTGTCACATAGCATTGCAAAAAAAGCCTATTATTTTAAATTTTAAAAATACTTTAAAGGTAAAAATATTTTATAATTATAGTTATAATGCATAGTAGAGAAATGATAAAAAAGATAACATAATCTTGATAATTATGAAATACAAAAAGCAAAATCTCATTGAAACTGCCACTCTTAAGAAAATGGATGAAATTATGGGTTTATGTCTCTCTCTGTGGATAAGTAGTACTTATATTAAAATGTGACAAGGGTACATTAAAATTACTATTCCTGTTTTTTTTGTTTGTTTGTTTGTTTGTTTGTTTTGTGTGTGTGTGTGTGAAAGTTGGTTCACAATAATAGTAATTGGGTATGGAAGGAGTTTTGTTGGGTAAATGCCACTTAATTCTTTGTATTCTTTCCAAGTTATAGTTTTAATGATCTAAAATCAACAATTACATTAGATCTTCCTTCAGTTTTGTTGAAAACGAAGACTTGGAAGCCACCTGAGAAGCATAGGAATTTGTTACTCAGTCATAAGCATAATTAATTTTCTCAATACCCACAGCAATATTTTGACTCTTACTTAGAGATTAGATATTTGAATCTCTTTAGAGATTTCTATTCCTGGAGGCAATGCCTAGTAAGATTCCAGATGGGCCAGAGTTCTGCCTTTCTTATGCAAAGTGAGAATGGCAGTTGTGAAAGGAGGTGGAAGAGAAATTAGGTTGAAGGTTGGCCTTTACCCCAGATCCATTCTCAGATAGACCAATTTTAGGAAAATGTCATAGAGGAGTTAAGAATGTGGCAATGAATTTCATTGAAAAGTATCATGTCTGGGCAGCCTTTGGAAAATTGACACACACCCTCTGCAGTATTGGTCTCTCCCAGTTTTCAAATTTTTGGCTTACTGAGAATAAAGCATTTATTAGTCACATACACTGCAGAATTCCAAAGATGGATCTAATAATTCCAATTGCAAAAGTACTTGTAAAGTAAATGCTAGAAAATAAGAGCAAACAGTATATTAAAGAAAAAAAATAACCATTAGACTTATTCAAAGAATAATTTAAAAAGAAGAAATCTGTTACAAAATATCACAAATTAATAGGATGGCTTCTACTACAAATTACAATGGCAACATATTTTAAACTTGACAAAGCACCTGATTATTTTTATCTATTTCCAAAAAGCTTTGGTAAAGTTCATGATTCACTTCTAATTTAAAAACATGAAGTCAACACACACTGATGGATGCTAAAATGAGTGTGTGAAAATTTGAGGGAAATAGCATGTAAAGTCTCATATTACCTCCCCCAAGTTATTTGTTAGCTTCAGGGGGAAAGAAAGTTTACAGTGGAGAAAACCTATCAGAAACTATCTTAATTCTTCTGAGCCCTGTGATGCCATGTGATATGATGCACAGAGAAGGACACTGAATCAATTCTGTGTTCTTCTTCCCAAACATTCATACTCTCAATCATGTAAAAATACTATATAAACTCAAATGGAGCAACATTTGGCAAAACAACTGATCAGTACTGTTCAGTGATGTCATAGTCAACAAAGATAGATTGAGAAACTATTACAGATTGCCTAAGATTAATGCAATACAGGATTCTGAATAGGATCACAGAACAACAAAGACATTGATTAAAAACCAAACTTGGTGAAATTTGAATGGGGCTTTATTTAGTTAACAGTATTGTACCAATATTAATTTCCTGGTTCTGATAAATGTACTATGGTTATGTAACATGCTAACATTGAAGGAAGCTGGGAGAAAGATACATGGACTAGCTAAGATCTGGAAACAGTCCAAGTGCCCATCAGTAGATGAGTGGATAGAAAAAGCCATTGTAAATTTACATAATGCAATACTTATGCAGCTGCTAAAAAAGAAGGATCTCTAACCCTTTGAGACAGCATGGAGGGACCTGGAGAGTATTATGCTAAGTGAAATAAGCCAGTCAGAGAAAGACAAGTATTACATAATCTTCCCTCTGGTACCCAGGACCTGGGCTTCCCTCCGGCCCCGGCTTTCGTCTGGAATGATGCCCAGTCTAATTAGCACATTACCCTTTTATTATTATAGATGTGCATAACCCATGGGCATAAAACAATAGTGTGGTGAAGGCCCTGGGGGGAGGGAGGGACAGGGTAGAAGGGGTCAATGGGGTAAAAGGGGATATGTGTAATACTTTCAACAATAAAGATAAATTTTTAAAAAGATATATAGAAGCTCTACTATTTTTCAACTTTTCTACAAGTCTAAAAGTAGTTAAAAATAAAGTTACAAAATAAATGCAGGGCCAGAATCACATGTATAATCATTTTTCAGTATGATAAAGATGATTTTCTTAACCAGATTTTTAAAAATACTATAGCTATTACCAACCAAAAGCCAATATCATGCTTATGGTGAAATACCAAAGGCATTGAAGTTCAGAAAATTATGCCGCTCATTGCCATCATTACTTATTATTTTTATAAAAGGTCTAGTCACTGAAAAAGACAAAAAAATGTCAAAAGAAGTATAATGTTTGGATGATTTAGTTTGCAATCTATAAAACACAAGTAAATCAACTGAATAGCATTAGAATTAATAATGATTTTTGAAAGGCAGTGAGTTACAAAGTAAACAAAAATCAATTGTTTTTCTATTTTTCAGTTAAAATATTATTGAATAAAATAACCTCAACATCAGACAAAATATAAACCACATATCAAAAAAATTAATAAAGTAATTATGTGAGGAAAACTGAAAACTCTACTTAGTGACATAAAATGTGATTTAATTAAATGAAAACATAACATAATAGGAATACCAGTTATTAATATATATAGTTTTTTTAAACTTCCTATTTATTTAATGCCATTTCAAGTGAAATCAGAGTCAAAATACAGTTGAAACTTGAAAAGTGAATCTAAACTAAGACAATTTTGAGTAACAAAATTAATGAGTGAAGTGGTGCATTTTTTAATACCAAAATGGAGCATAAAGGTACAATGGAGAAGAGAAAACAATGAAAAAGACACCACTGGGAAAAAATAAGTTAGGTATTTTATCTCATATTATACATAAAAATAGATTCCAGAACGATTATAGAATTAATCTATAGAAGAGATGAAGGGATAAAAAGTAGTATTTGACTAACAAGACAATGTTCTAAAGAAGAAATAATGAAGACAGTGTCATTTCTGAGTGCATGCAATCTATACTTTTTGATATCAAAAGAAAATTAAAAGTAAAAATGAAGAATACATGTTACAAAAATGCGAGAAAAATGAATTGTTAAACATCTTCAACAAATATAGAGATATTATAAATTAATTAGAACAAAGATGAACTTCTCAA
Source organism: Corynorhinus townsendii (assembly GCA_026230045.1). Lineage (NCBI taxonomy): Eukaryota > Metazoa > Chordata > Mammalia > Chiroptera > Vespertilionidae > Corynorhinus > Corynorhinus townsendii. Next base: position 139,841,843 of record JAPDVU010000004.1, read on the forward strand.
TAAAATCAGAGGATAAGAAAGCATAAATGGTCAAGAAATATTGGAAAATATGTATATGGAAATTATACAACCAACTAGAAAACAAAGTAATATAAATTGAAATATATAGTAAAAGTCATTATTCAGCTACTATAATGACAAATATTTTTTATATTTTAAAAGTGTAAAGAAGTTAATGAGATAGGTATTCCCACACACTGTTTAACTTATCATAGTCTCCTGGAATATGGCAAATCAGTAGCTTTAAAAATGCTTAAATCCTGGGGCCTAGTAAATCCAACAACCCTAATGTCTAGCAATAGGGAATGGGTTGAATTCTTTTTTTTATCATCCATGGAATACTATGTTGTTGTTAGGCATTGCCTCTAGTAGTAGTTCTTAAAATGAGAAAAAAGATTGTACATCAAAATTACCTAAGGTAATCTTTAAAAATACACACCTCTTTATACCCACAACTCCTATCCTACTTTTCTAATTTTTCATTTCTGGTACAGGATTTGGGAGCTGGAGTATCTATACATGTCTCAAATGAAATCTGATGCAAACTGTCTATCACTCAACATGGTTCTAAAATAATATTCAACACTGTTGGAAATTACTCTCAGTATAATGTGAAATTTAAAATACATATTATTTGCTTGCTCTGATTCTAATTTTAGAGTACATAGAGTATGGTATTATGTGTGTAGTTAGATAAAAAAGAGTGCTTTTTATATTTTTTTAGTATTTCCAAATTTTCCTCATGAACATTCCTTAGGAAAAATCACTAATGGTAATATTGCTTTTAAAAAAAGATTTTTTAAAAGGAGTTACTGTCGTCTCCTTTCCCATTTCTCTTGCTGCCAGAGATACCTATCCACCCTCTACTTGTGCTTACCGAAATATGCCAGGTCCTGGGAGAGCACCTCAAATTTACCCCTAGACAACTATGGCATTATTTCCATGTGAATACTGGAGAAAGAAAGGGAGAGAGAAAAAGTAAAACATTGTGCACCAAGTGAAACGTAGCGTTTAGCTATTATCTAATGAATTTGATCACAGTAGGCAGCCAATCTTGATAATTGTTTTAAAAGATTTTTCCTAAATTTCAGCCCATGGGGGTTGAGTGGAGGTTAGGGTGGATTGTGTAGGACAAAGGTGGTGGTATCAGGGGAGCTAAAACAAAGGGAAAATCTCCCTAGACCTTAGCAACAACAACAAAACTCACATACGCACAACAGAAATCCAAATGATCCTGGGCTCTGCATTCAAAGTAAATAAGAGGACCTAAGACCTGTAAGAAAATTTTGGAGTATTTGATCAGTATATTTTAACCCTCTGACTGTTTCTCTATTTTATTTTATGTTCTTTTTTTTTTTTTTTCAACCCTCACCTGATGGTATTTTCCCATTGATTTTTAGAGAGTGGAAGAGAGAGGGAAAGACAGGGAGATATATCAATGTGAGAGAAACACATCAATTGGTTGACTCCTACACAAGCCGTGACCAGGGCCTGGGCCTGGGAGGAGCCTGCAACTGAGGTACATGCTCTTGACTGGAATCAAACCCTGGACCCTTCAGTCCACAGGCCAGTGCTCTATCCATTGAGCCAAACCGGCTAGGGCTTATGTTATGTTCTTAAAAAGATCCAAGGCATTTCAAAAAAGGCTTGAAATATATTTTTATAGTCGAGTGAGATATGCACATTTCACCAAATGACAAGTGTAACACTCAGAATGCAACTCTGCTGACTTAGAAAATAAATTAATTCAAAAGAATTAATGCTTTAATTAATTTTCTCCATCACCACTTTGTGGGATAGTTGAAACTTATCTGAATATTCGGGGAATATACCTGACCTATGCATATGACAGTCTTAAAATTTAATCTGGGGCCCATTTGAGAATTCAAGGGAGTGCTAGTAACATTTCTACTGGATACAAACTGGAATTGTCATGGGCAAATGCAGAAATCTGCTCACTTCTTAATTGGACTTTTTTGAAGCCAGAAGGTGACACATTTATCTCTAAAGTCAGTAATACGAAAAAGCTGGACAAAAAATCACAAGCAAAGCCATCAATGAATGAGCACTTGACTAGTTCTCCTGATGTGTAACAAGTTCAAAAATGCCCTCTTAGATAATTAGGGGTAGGCATACAACAGGAAGTAAGATAAAAGTGGTCTCAGCTTATACAGAGTTCATGGTCCACCTGGAGACACAAACAATTACGTTGAGAAAAATAGGCAATAGCGTGTGAAAAGTGGTAGGATAGGGTAAGTTAGTGTATCGCTCATAGCTGGGCTCTGGTACTGTTCTAGAATGGAAATATCTTCTCTTGGGGTCATGGTGTTTAAGCTGAAGGTAATTAAGAGTCCATCAACTGAAGGGGAAGCTAGGTAGAGAGAGGATTATTCCAGATAGAAAATAGATCATCCAAGAAAATTCACAGGACAGGGAATATTGTTCAGTAAGGGACCTGATGGAAGTTGGATTGATTTTTTTGAATATGAGGTAATAAGTGGCAAAAGATGCAAAAGCCTGGAAAGGCAAACAAGCATCTAGAAGAGAAGGACCTTATTACACAGACTTAGAAGCTTGGACTTTGTCTTGAGGGCTAGTGAGGGTTTTAAGGAGGGAAGGATATGGTTAGATTTTCCTTTCACTAGGATCATAGCCTAAAGTGTGAGCTATGGAATATAGAGTGAAGGGAGTTTAGGAAGAACAATAATTTCAGAGACAGAAGATAGTGGTCTATTTGGTAAAATCAGAAATCTGTGGATTATGGAAAAATTTAGGCAGTAGAACTCATCTGCCTTGTCAGATAAATGGCATTGGTAGGGAAGAAGCAGATCAAAGACTCATAATGAGGGGCTGTCTTCAGCTTGAGTATAATATGGATGGCATGGCCACAGACTTCTGAAATGTTTCCATCTCTAGGGCAACTACTACACCAAATCGATGATGTCCTAGAGACTTCTAATAGGCTCAAGAGGTCTCATGACATTACAGAATTGAGGTAGTGTAAGATTAATTGATCCATCCATCAATGTGTAGAAGTGAGGGGAATATTAAGCTGTTTGACTTACACAATTCTAAACAAATGGTTTAAACTGTGCAATCCAGTGACATGTTTACAAGTGGTTTTGATGTCTCAGACTGGTTTTTAAATAATTTTTCCAGACACTAATATCACTGCCAGAACCATAACAAAATCAACGAGGTTAGACAGGCTATAAAAATATATATTTAGTAAGGGATTTGAGAAAGGGGAGCTAGCTTCCTTTCTATTTATTAAAGTGGGCTAGGTAAAAAGGTATAGTTTGGTATATAAGCCAAGAAAACCTGATACAGAAGAATCCCAAATGAAATATTAATGACATGTTTGCCAGCTAGAGGGCATACACATGGTTTGCCCCTAAGTCTCCTGTAAAGCCAGAATTCACCTTCACAGACTTTTCACAGGACCTTTTATTCCAAGTTCAACGATTTACTCTCCTGTAATTAGGATGTGTTTCAAAAAGGTTTGTAGGAAACTATTCTAAGGAGTATGAGGCCCAAGAAAGAACAAAATGAAATATTTCTGCAACAACTATCTTTATAGAGAAGATACCAAGAGTGTCTGCTGACAAATTTGTCTAAGATGGGACTGTGTTCCAAAACCCAATCCTAGGCTGAATGGACAATGCAATGGGGAAGAAGAGGAAGAGGAAGAGAAGGCCAAAGAAGAAAGCTCCATTGAGAAGATGGCCTTGCAGTGTTTAAAGAAAATTTAGAATATCAGGAGCATATTCAGAGTCAGTCAGGTAGTTTTCAGAACAATTGATTAGAAACCAAAGTCTCCAAAAATCTGTCTCCATTCCCTCTTTTCCTTCATCTGATTCTGCCCAGGGGAGCCCTGCAGTAAGCTGACGCTGAAGGGAACCAGCCTTGCAGAGCCGGAGCCCTTTGATTGTGTGGCCTGGCCCCTGCCCTGTCCCCACTCATATTACAGCCCTGCAGTCTGCATTGTCCAGACAAAGGAGCAGTGGCTCCCTTCTGAAGACTGCCTGGAGCACAGCCACCTCCGCGTTGTCTGCCCCAATCCCCAGCCACCTCCTGTTTCTTCCTTGGGCCCTCCCCGCTGGGTTTCTTGAGCAAAACTCTTATAAAACAGCAGTCAGCCCTGCAGTGGACTTAGCAGAGCCTCCAGATCTGGATCACCCAGTTTCCCTCCCCCTACTACAACCACTGGTGAGCAGATTTCTGTTTCCCCCTCTGAGGAGGGTGTGTTCCTGCTCTCTAGAACGAACCCGGGGAGGCAAGAGAGAAAGAGTGGCCTTCATATTTAAGAAGGCTCTTAGCTACCTAGTAATATCCTTGTACTTTATTATTACTATTATTTTTTTTTACCATTGGAACTCAGCTATTTTGCATTTCTAAACAAAAGTTTGTTGAGTGAAGTCAGGCAAACTTAATGAGGTTTTAAATGGTAATGCTCTTAGATCTTGGAACTAATAAATCAGTTGTGCTTACATGTTAGGCACTGTTCTAAACTTTGTATCTCTTTAAACATTTAATCCTTGGGATGACTCCATAAGATGGTGTATTTTTCTCCTCACATCACAGATAAAGAAATATAGGCAGAGAGGTAAAATGCCTTGCTTGGTGTCACACAACTAGTAGGTGTCAGATCTAAGTTTGAACTCAGAGCTTGTGGTCCTAGAGCCTGATTTTGTAATCACTACACTGTAGTGTGGATGGGCACATGACTAGAATTTATCAACTGATTAGAAAATACGTTTTTTTCAGTTGATTTTTCCTTTTGCAGTCATTACTTATTGATTTTCTGACAATTCTAAGAATGCTTTTCCTTTTGCCAAGGCTTCCAATTTGAGCCGTAGAAGTTCTACTCATTGGGATTTGGGAAATTGTGAGTGAAGAATGAAGGGCAGGTAGGAGGGAGAGAGGGAATAAACAGAAGTTCAAATGTAATTATCTAGTCAGGAGTCCCAGCAGAATGACCTGGAGGCCCAGATATAGCATAGAGTGCGGACCCAACCCTGAGTTGTTCCTTCAGTAGGTCTGGGGTAGGGCCCATGAATATGCACTTTTAATAAATACCAAGGTGCTACTGATGCTGTTAGTTGGGGGTCTACAATTTGAGAACAACTGACACAAGAAATTGCTTGATTTGGCCGTCTTAAACTATACCAACTAGGCCCTAGGAAAAGCTCTGGGCAAATGTCCTAGATACTACTGTTTTTTTTTCTGCCTTTTTGGGGATTTCAGGTCTTTTTGCACATTTTGAACTGATATCTGTACCCACTTGCATGATTCTGAGCCATTGGAAGCCAGAGAATCCTTTGTTTTATGTATCTTAGGTCTAAGCAGGGGGACCAAATATTGAAAAAAATAACAACACTTGTCAACATTGTCTTTTTCCCCATGACTTCAATGCAGAATGCCGTAGCAGGAAGGAAATAAAGGGGAGGGGAAAAAAATTCAAAGAGTGTGTGTATAAATCTTCATCATATTTGTTCCTTATTTCACATACCTATGACTGGCCCCTGCAAAAGACCATTTCTAGTCAGGTAAACTCAGGGCTTATTGGCTGATGAATGTTTACTCTTAACAAAAGATTAATCACTTTGAATTCCAGACATTAGAGAACCTGAAAGGGGAATTATGTCTTTTGACAAATGTCCCACACAAAGGTTTAAACACTGTCTACCAGGTCATGTGTGGGAACCAAATGCTGACCACAGCTCAATGGCTAGGGTGTTCAGGAGCCACTGCTCTCTTCGATCTTGGTCCTGAATTTCCCCTAACTATAGACCTGTGAGCTTACCTGAATTTCACAGTTTAGATATGGAAGTCATTCTTGCAAAGAAAAGTTAGGGGCAATATCGCTCCCCAAGACTAGCAGTAATGATGATTATTGTGGTGGTGGTGACAGTGTACCATAGAGCTTTGTATGAAAAATGTTCTATGTAGTGGCTACCATATTGGACAGCACAGCAGAAAAACCTTTATGACCTAAATGAATGAATCTAGAAAAGTGACATGGCAGATGAGGGGTTTGGTGTTTTCCAGTGGGGTAACTTAGATCATATATTACACAGCTACCAACCATTAGACCACATCTGTGTTGGAGAGAAGTAAGTCAAAATACTCCCAGGCTACATATAAGTATCTGCTGTGTGATCCATGCTTTGCTGGGTACTATTGGAATTCAAAGAAATAAAACAGTGGTTTGTTGCCCTTAATACTTTTGCAACTTAAGAAATAATCAGAGAGAGAGCGAGAGAGAGAGAGAGAATAGGCATTAAGGCTAAAATAGGTTCCAACCTGTAACAGAATGAAACAGAGAGGCTTTATTTCAATTTCCATGTTGGTGTACTGTCTTGGCAGAGAGGAGGGAAACAAGAATTGAAAGCAGGAAAACTGGGAAAAAATGTAGGCATGGTAGTCTTGTGTGGTGACAGTGAGCATCCTGGCCTAGCTCTAACAAAATATATTGAAGATGATGAAAGAGAAAGTCAGGCACATAAGATGGTGTTAATGAATGGAGTCTGAATAATTGATGCTGAAGACCAGGCTCAACATTTGAATTTCCATAGGCAAGAGGGAGCTACTGCAGAGTTTTCAGCCACAAGATGACAAGATGTAAACAGTGGTTTAGAAAGTTTATGAGGACGTAGTAGTCAGTATAGTCTGAAGATAGGAAAACTGGAGTCAGAGAAGCAGAGGCCTCTTGCAGTCTCTCCACTCCTTAGGCCAAGAAGAACCTCAGAGCTGGGTCTGGCAAGGAGAAAGCAGAAAGAAGACAGAACCCTCTTCGGCTGCTGCATTTTGTACTTCTGACAATTCCCTTCTTTTTTGGTCCTCGGCCTCTGTGATGCTTTAGCTTCTGCTTTTTCTTTTTTCTCCCCTCCATCTTTTCTCTTCTCTTCTTTGGCCTCCTTTGCCGGATCCTTTTCTTTGATTCACCATTAATGTAGGGTTCTCTGAGAATTCTCCCTTGGTCTTCTTTTTCACCTTACACTCTATTTGCTTCAGCCATAATCTACATAAATAAACATTTATCCCAATTGTAGGTCTCCATTCTTGATTTCCATCCAATTATTCTCTTCTGTATTTCCAACTGCCTGTTGAAAATTCCCACCTGATCATATCACCAACACTTCAAAATTAATGTCTAAAACATTCTACATTATTGCCTAGGTACAAACATATTTCTGCCGCAGATTCCCCTCCTCTTGCTAATGGAAAAAAGAACCATCTACCCACAGAAGCTCAGAATTGCAGAAGCTCATCCAAAGTAACTTTCCTTCCTCCTGGTTCTGAGGTCAGAGAGGCAGAATAACTTGGCTACCTTTCCTTTGTTCTCATTAGCTGTCTTTGCTTCCTCTCTTTCCCTGTTTTTATGTCTCCAAAATGTTCTAGTTCTGAAACTTAGTCCTTCTCCCCTGACTCTTTGACACTATTACCAAAGCACCCCTCTAATCACAGCCCTGCTCTGCTCCAGAACACCCGCAACGAGATACGATTCCAGGACAGCCTTTTCAGATTTTAGGCCACAACTCTCTTGCCTTTTTACTCTACTGAACCCATGCCTGACCACATATGCCTCTTTATGCCCCAAATCTCCACAAACATATCCTTGCCTCTTGTTTGTTTTTTTAAAAAAATCTTTAGCGTTGAAAGTATTACATATGTCCCCATCATCATGCTTCTTCAACATGGAATTTCCATTTCTCCCCCACAATGTCCACTTACAGAAATTGTTTCTACCTTGTAAGATCCATTTTAAGTCCTACTTTCTTTATAAGTATTTTCCTGGGGAGACATCTTTCTGTGAACCCCATGGCAATTATATTTTTCAGCTTTATGCTGTTTACTTTTATTCTCATTATAGCTTCTCTTTTAGATTATACATTTCTAATGGACCAGGATGGTGTCTTAATTATTTCTGTTTTTCTTGCTGCTGCCAGGATGCCTTGTGCCCTACATCGATAGGAACAGAAAATAAATGAATTCCAATAATCATACAAAAAGAAATTTAACAAAATGACATGAAAATTTACAGTAGCAAAGAAATTGCAACATCATAAGACAATTGGTGCTATTGAGAAGAGGTGTTCATATTTTGGAGCCTATTTAAAGTAGCTGTAGCACTTTTTAACCTAGTTCGGTGAGTAGGTGAGCCATGAGGACATAGATATAATTGGCATTACAACTAGAAAATATTTCTACTTATAATCTTTGATATTATTCTGTACTTCGACACCAAATATCATAATTATTGCTTTGTCATAGATAGCTTACAAGAATTCTGCTTTCTCTCCAACAAGCCAAAACAGAAGATTTTACTTCCTTCTATCCTCAAGACCTTTTGTTTGTTTTATTTTGTGTATGAGGAAATAATGTCAGCATGAGTGGGCATATTTCAAAACATGTGAGTTGAACAGTAATTCTCTTTCATTCATCCTAGTGTTCTTCTCCAACTGCTTTGGTTGACTGGAACCAAGGGAAATTTACTACCTCAAGCAGTTCTATGTCTGATTTTTGTATTGGTAATGTTCCCTGTCTGCATAGGACAAATGAAGGCAGAGCTTGGGCTCCACAGCTTTGCAAGGCCCTATATAATTGTCCAACCTGCCTGTGTTTTTAGTAATAATCTGGCAATCCAATCAATTTGGTTTAAAGGTTGTTCTAAGTTGCCCTGGCTGGCATGGCTCAGTTGGTTGAGCATTGTCCTGTGCACCAAAAGTTCACAGGTTTGATTCCCGGTCAGGGCACATACCCAGGTTGCAAGTTCAGCCCATCAGGGTGCATGCGGGAGGCAACCAATCAGTGCCTCTTCTTCACATCCATGTTTCCCTCTCTTCCTCACTCTCTAAAATCAATACAAATACATATATATATATATATATATGCCCACTCATGCTGACATTATATATATATATATATGCCCACTCATGCTGACATTATATATATATATACATATATATATATGTATATACATATATATATATGTATATACTTTTTCTAGGTCATCTTACCCCTGTCTGCCTTAGATAACAGAAACTAAGAAACTGCATTACTGTTATAAAGGCCATGAAGATCTGAATGTAAATACAAAACATGTATTTTTATATAGCAGTGGCTTGAGGAATTTGCAAAATTATAAGTATTATTGTTAGATAGAATTATTACTTCTCAGATTCTGAGTAGAGCCCTATAAAGCATAACACCGAATGCAACCAAATAGCAAGATGGATGATTTTAAAGCATGGTGACAATAATTAGCTAAGTAATCAAGCCTCTTTCCTAAGATTAAGTCATACTTCCTTAAATTTAGCCCTGTAATCCTCACTAATTTCCTGACACTACTCTTTTCCTAATTCCAGTAGAATTTTCAAAAAGAATATTGCTTACGACTTTATCTTAGAGTATACATACATCTTTTGTTATAAAAGTCATTGGAGTATAAGAAATACTACAGACCCCTGAGAAGAAAATAGAGTGACAATACCTTCCAAAAATTTTGCCACTTCAGGAAGAGATAATGATTGGAACTCCAAGGAGAGAATAATTAGAAATAGATCAGTTTTCACTGGATCAGAATCAACCCACCCAAAAGGCTTAATTGACTCCAGAGCCCACATCTTTTGAGGATCAACTGTATATTATTATTATTGTCCATTTTGTAAGTAAATGTTGATTAATTCTTTTAAAAATATTTTTATATTGTGAAAATAAATAAAATACCAAGTAAAGTTTCATAAATAAATGACCATAGTAACAATTCTTAAACAAATTCAAGAGATAGAGTGGGAAATGGGTATAGATGAGAAAAACAAACAAACAAAAAACAAAACAACAACAAAAAACTTAGCAAAAGAATATTCCTGGAGAAGAGATATTCACAAACTATGCTCAACTTAATTCTATTTGGACATAATAATATGAAATAGCTCATATGGAGCCCCTTATCTCGTCTTATATTAAAGTAGAAATTTTACTGAGTTTTATTAGCTAGAAACAAAAACTTGAGATTCTAAGGAAAGGATGATTTAACTCACATGACTCAGGAAAAAAGACTACTTGGTCTCTCTCTGTTTTTATCTCTTCTGGATTCTTTTAAATTCTCTGCCTCTTCATCTCCCTCCTCTAGCCTGAGTCTATTATCTTCCTTAAGCCCAGAGTGTTCTCCATGCCACCTACCTCTCTCCACGCCACCTACCTATCTTGCCATCCTTCAGGTTTTAACCAAAGTGACCTCAGGAAAGTTCCCTTGATACCCACCTCTAGGTCAGTCATCTTTTAATTATTTTATTGCATATTTTATCTCAGCATTTATCATATTCATACTTATTGCTTTTGAGATAAGTGTCATGAATTAAATGATGGTCCCCAAAATGATATGTTTATGTCCTGATCCCCAGGACCTGTGAATGGTGACCTTATTTGAAACAAGAGTCTTTGCAAACATAATTAAGTTAAAAAATCTCAAGATGAGATCATTCTGAAATTAGAGTTCCCTTAAATCCAATGACAAGTGTCTTTGTAAGAGAAAGGCACAGAGAGATTTGGGCCACAGACACAGAGAAGAAGGTCATGTGAAGACAGGGTCAGAGACTGGAGTCAGCTCTCCCAAGCCCAGGAGTACCTGGAGCCACCAGAAGCTGGAAAGGCAAGGAAAAGGTGCAGCCCTGCTGATCCCTTGATTTTGGTCCTCTGGCCTCTAAAACTGGGAGAATAAATTTCTTTTGATTGACGTCACCAAGTGTGTGGTAATTTGTTACTGCAGCCCTAGGAAGTTATATAGCAAAAAAGACTTAACTTCCCTGTTGGACTCTAAGCATCAAAAAGCAAGAGTTACGTCTGCTCACTTGATAAGCCTGCTACACACAATAACAAGCCACTTGTGAATGCCAGACCAGTCTACTTGGCTCATATAGACAAGTAGACAAACTTGAGGTCAAGGGTAACCTACGTTTACTCAAGAGGTGACCCTCCAGATGCACCAGCTTGAAGAGAGAGTCACAGCAGCACCTCTCATAGCAGCTTGTATTAGCCTCTAACTATGGTGCCTCAGTGATTAGTACTATAATAATGTTTCTCAACTGTAATGATAATTCCTAGACTATAGAGTCACAATTTATTCTTCTATTTCCCAGGTTTGCCTCAAGGTTTTTAAAAAAATGTTTTTGCCTAATAATTTATTAAATGTTTGATTACAAACAATTGACTTTCTTTTTAAATTAAATTTTATTTTTCAATTATAGTTTAAATTCAATATTATTTTGTTTTCATTTTAGGTGTACAGAATAGTGGTTAGGTAATCATATACTTCACAAAGTGGTCCTGATGTTTCAAATACCCAGCTGGCACTATACATAGTTATTACATTATTAGTTATTACATTCCTTATGCTGTACTTTATCTCCCCATGACTATTTTGTAACTACCAATCTGTATTTCTCAATCCCTTCACCTTTTTCACCCAGTCCCCTAAACCCCACCCCACCTCACTTACTCTGGCAAACATCTGTCAATTATCTATATCTCTGAGTCTGTTTCTATTTTGTTTGTTGGTTTATTTGGTTCTTTAGATTTCACATATAATTGAACTCATATGATATTTGTCTTTCTCTAACTGACTTATTTCACTTAGCATAATATCCTTTACTGGTAGGTCCATCCACACTGTTGCAAATGGTAAGATTTAATTTTTTTATGGCTGAATAATATTTTATTGTATATATGTACCACCACCCCTTTTTCCAATTGTCTATTGATGGGCACTTAGGGTGCTTCCATATCTTGGCTGTTGTAAATAATGCTGCAATTAACATATGACTGCTTATATTGTTTCCATTAGTGTTTGGGTCTCTTTGGATATATAGAGATGGGCAAAAGTAGGTTTAAATATTCATTTTTCTTTGTCATTGGTTAAATTACCAGCCATCATTATCTAAAAGATAAATCATAAATCAGGATAGAAAATAGTAACAATAATAATAATAAGGCCAATAATACAAATAATAATAATGCAAGAATAAACTCTGTGTTTTGTGTGTTTATGACTGTAAACATTTTGCCCACCCCTGTCTAACCAGAAGTAGAATCCCTGGGTCAAAGACAGTTGTATTTTTAATTTTTTGAGGAGCCGCCATATTATTGTCCACAGTGGCTGCACAAATCTGCATTCCCACCAACAGTGCATGAGGGTTCTCTTTTCTCCACATCTTCTCCAACATTTATTATTTCTTGATTTATTGACGAAAGCCATTCTTATAGGACATTGTGGTTTTAAGTTACATGTCTCTGATGGTTAGTGACATTGAACATCTTTTCATGTGATTATTGGTTATCTGTATGTCGTCTTTGAAGAAGAGTCTATTCAGGTCCTCAGCCCACTTTTTAACTGGATTGTTTGGGTTTGTTTGTTTGTTTGTTTTTGGTGTTTAGTTGTATGAGTTCTTTATAGATTCTGTATATTAACCTCTTATTGGATGTATCAGTGAATATGTTCTCCCATTCGGTGGGTTGTCTTTTCATTTTGTTGACGTTTTCCTTCATTGTGCAAAAACTTTTAGTTTGCTATAGTCCCATTTGTTTATTTTTCTTTTCTTTTCCTTGCCCAAGGAGATTTATCAGAAAAAAATGTATTGCTAAGAGAAATGTTAGAGAGTTTAGTGCCTGTTTTCTTCTAAGAGTTTTATGGCTTGGGGTCTTACATTGAAATCTAATCTATTTTGAGTTTATTCTTGTATATGGTGTAAGAAAGTGTACTGAGGCTGGGTGTCACCAATCCCAGACCTGGGGCAGGTCAGCAAAAAGCCCAAGGCATCCCTGTTGCCACCTAATAGGCTCAGCCACTAAAAGAGCCTCAGGCAGCACTCAAGTTGCATAGGATAAACAACTGAGTTTTATGATTTAGTCCCTGAAATCAAAGGCAATTTTGTGAAGAGCTTTAGTTAATGAAATAGGTCATCAAAAATTAATTATACTTGGAGTGAGGGTCATTGATCAGCTGGTGTGGATTTGTAACAGTGGTTGTCATCTGTTACAACAGAGCAACCTAGAGCTTGACCTCTAATAGAGGTTGTAACTTAATATCAGTTTCTTTCAATAATTGGTATGAAATATAACTAGTATCTAGGTAGAATTCAACTTATTAAGCACTTTCACATCTTTTTGCTCATTGAGTGATTATAAAAATTATTTGAAACAATAATTTTTGAGATTAAAAAAACAAAATTATTTGTTCAAAATTTACAAGGGATCCTTAAATGATAATATCTCCCCAAATCTATTTGGTTCCTGAGTTTAGTGAGTGAGAGTTGGTACAGTGAGAGATAACTATTACCTACAGGACTTTGCCAATTTCACACTGCAGGATGAATAAATTTAGACTTAGAGACAGCAGGTGACTTTCTCTAGGTCACAAATTCTTAAATGGCAGTCTCATGTTTTGAGCAATTCTTCTACCTCCATATTTAGTTGTGTTACCACTTATTCCTATTGGCCTCAGTAATCACATTTTGCTCATGAGAAAATAAGCTCAAAGAGGCAATTCATAGCAGAGGGTGATAAAGCTGGAAAAATAAAGAGTGTATATGTTCTTTGCAGTTTAATTGGTCCTGTGTTTAGGCTTGTATAAAGTCACTGCCAGTGATTGCCACGGAACACTGGAACCATTGGGAGGGATAGAACTCTGGGTCCTTCTCCCAACTTCATTCAAAGCTGTATTGATTTTTTCTATTTTGTATCACATGGGTCCTCCTTAAAAATCTTATTTCAAGAAAAGTCCAACTCCTAAAAACACCAAATAAAACAAAACACAGTGACATAATGAAAGCCACATATCCAATTCTTAATTTCAGAGATAAAGGCGCACTGCATCTGTGCAGAGGCTAGACTAAAACTCAAGTCTTTGCATTCCTAGTGCTCACTACAAGGTCTGCCAGGCCTTACTCTTGTGCCCTCATGGAATGAGTTCCTAGGGAATGGGTTTTCTTGTTGAAGGAAAAGGCCTTACAAATCATCTCTTGCTTATCCCTTACCACAACCTAGAAGCATTAAACCTGGCTAGGAGAAACAATGTCATAGTGGCTGCATTTTTCTGGCCCAAGCTGTAGTTTCAGGCTCAGCTGTGTCTGCCCCAGAAAAGTAGAGAGAGGTCTGTAGGAGGATCTGCAGGGTTTCTTCAATTGCCCTAAGCCAGGCTTTGTTTTTGATGCATTGAGTGGACCCTATTTCATTAATAGAAGAACCTTCCAAATAAAAGCACTTCAATCTGGGCTTCTCTGTGTCCCACAGTTTATCTTTAATGCCAGCTAGTTATAGGACTTGACTAAGATATCAGGGAAGGCAGCAAACCCTTCTTCCTGCTTCCTTGTATGGGAGGATTGTTCTGCAGCTACTTTAAGGGGAAAAAAAAGACCTGACAGAGAGCATGGCAGTTAAAACAAGAGGGAAAGGGGGCGGGGGAATTACCCAAAAATTTATGTGCATATATGCAAAACCCATGGACACAGATAATAGTGTGATAGGCCTGGGGGCGGGTGTGTGTGTGTGTGGGGGGGGAGGGGTGTGTGTTTGAAGGAAGTCAATGGGGCAGGGACTGGGATGTCGGTAATACTTTCAACAATAAAGATAAAATTTTTAAAAAACACTAAAATGTGTCTTCCTCAGTTCTGAAAATAATCTAGGTAGGCCGCATGAATGCTGATCAGTTAAAATTTGGATAATATGCTCGTCTCTTCTAAGGAATGCTAGGGGACTTTCAATGACTTGATATGGGCTTGTTTGAACATCCTTAGAGCAAGCACTCTGTACTAATGATGCATGACATGTGGTCTTTTTCCATAGCTCTTGGATAATTTATGGCCAGACCCCTACTGAAATTATTTGGATGTTGTCAGTAAACTCTCCACTATTTAGCAAAAATTCACACTAATTCTGATATAGAACTTTGCTGGAAGCTAATTCCAGCATGTCATAAATGCAAGAAGTTTCATCAAAAGGTTGATGGAACCTTGAGGATTGACTGCTGGAAATGGCTAAGAGCATTTCCCCACACCTAAAGATTTGCATAAATGATTGCTTGCTGCCAGACAGCTGAGGGCATTTCAATGTACATGCTATTGCCTCCTACTGGCCAAACACTCGAACAGCCATAGGCAGTTCCCCCAATCTGACTATAGATTCTGTATACTAAACCTTGCCTTTGATCTGTATATCTACTTTGTCTTAGGACAATTTGTGTTAATAAAAAGCAAGGGGTCCTGAGACAAGGAGAACTTGGTTCCTACAGCCAAGCTCCTCTGGCTCCCCAAAATGCCTTCCAAATTTATGTTTCGTCTCTGGACTCTTTAATAATTTACATGCAGCCCTTCTCCAGATTCCTGAACCCTTCTAGATGTTTGTGAGAATATTCTGCCATATTTCTGTTATTGGAAATTGAAACATGCTGGCCTGAAAGACAGGAAGGACATCTGTTTATTCTAATGACAAGAGGTAAGAAGGCAAGCACAAGGTTTATAGCCAGTGGTCTTGGAAACTATACACTTTTTGATACAGAGAATACTTTCTATTAAATTTCATACTTGTTAGCATATCTATATCAGAGTTAGATTTCTTTTTAACCCTTTTTGAACACTCTGCATGTTTATATCTGATTCTACTAAAGATCACCAGAAGTGACTCTTTGCCAATATTTAGGAATTACTGGATTGGGCAGCTAATGAGGAATCTTAGAAAACAAATGACAAATGAAGAAACTGGAAAAGTCTGCTCCACTGGACAGAAGTAACAGAACATTTTCTTCTTCATCCTCTTATCACACATGCAGTGTTTTTTTCCTGTTGCCCGTCTCACTAAGGAGGGGCAACTATTCTTACAAAAGATCTAACATTTACTTGAAACCAATAGTTTCCAGTAAAGGGTTTTTAGGATAAATACAGCTTACTAGTAAATATTGGTTTAATCTTCAGGGAAAATTAAAAGCTTGTGGTTTGGGACTGACGGCAGAAAGCAGAGGCATAAGGACCAGGAACTAAAGGGTTGGTAAAATTCCCAAATAATGTCCTTTTTTCCAACTCCAGGCAAAAGAACCAGAGCATACCCATTCATTTTCTCTTAAAGGAAAGAATTATCCCAAACCTATGAGTGCTGAGTAAAATTCAATCAGCCTTTTCAATGCTTTGCTTAGTAGTGCTATATAGTGAGCTCTTCTCATTACTTCCCCACCCAAGGGCCTGTTAGAATAGAAATCATGGTAATCTGTGCTACTTTTTGTGGAGACTGTGTCTTATAAACTGAGCATAATAGCATGTTGTGTGACTCTGTTTATTGCCCAATTATAGCTCATGTGGGCATGTTTAGCTGCGTACTGTTAGTTGCTTTTTTTCACATACAGCTCTGCGGGAACTTTTCAAAAACATTTGATGATCACAACTTAAGAATTGCTCATGCCTTATTCAATTCACTCATCACAAACACGGGTTACCTCATTTCCCATCAGTTCTGGTTTCTTCTGTTGTTGCTTCTTTTTTCCTTCTTTTTTTGCACAGCATTTGTTTTTTTTTCTGAGTGCAAAATAAGACACCAGCAAGCACTGAGCTCTGCCATCTGTATATGTTTTGAAATGGAATTCACCTGTGATGAACCACGGGCGAGGGACAGAAGTTAGCCCTTACAGGTCTCACCCTGCCCTCTCATCTTCCTTCACTGACCTCCGAGGAGAACATCAAACACCCAAAAGATGAGCCCACAGATGCACCATCTATGAATTGTAGGGGACATTGTTCAGTCAGCTACTCAGCCAGAAGAGGTTTTCTCTAACCATTCATCAGAGAGGTCTTGTGGTCAGCACAATGTGTAAGACAACAAAATTTCATAGGGAAGAATTTAATTATCACTGTTGGTGGTTCAATTCAAGGTCGTTTCTCTTCTGTGAAAGATTACACAAGCAAAATGGGTTAAAGTTCATAATGTAATCACCCCAAAGGCCCATGAAACAATGTCAGGCAGAAATGTCCTTCCTGTGTGTGTTTTGGAGGCTGTGTATTGGTGGGCTCTCTAAGGCCTGGGAATCTTGCTGTAACTTCGGGTATTTGGGGAATGCCAAAAGGCTGTGTTGTCCCACTGCCAGTGGGTGGAGGGTTCCCTCAAGGTGCAATTCCCAACTGTCACCACACAAAGCAGTTCCTGGCATCTGTACAATTGGATGGAT
Organism: Corynorhinus townsendii; assembly: GCA_026230045.1. Taxonomy (NCBI): domain Eukaryota; kingdom Metazoa; phylum Chordata; class Mammalia; order Chiroptera; family Vespertilionidae; genus Corynorhinus; species Corynorhinus townsendii. The sequence goes on from JAPDVU010000004.1 coordinate 139,859,052, forward strand.
ATTTTTGTCTTTTAACTTGCCATTTACCTATAGCATGAATAAATAATATTTTGGAATAGGGAGTAGACAGAACACAATTTCCAAACAAAATAGTCTCTTTGGCTTAATTGTCCTGTGCAATACCAGAATGATGGGAGAGATTTTAGACTATAGTTAACCCAATAAATATCAGAGAGACAGAACACCAGAATCATTCATATTTTGATAACTATATTGATATTTATTTTACTTTGTTACCTGAATTACACACTAATTAGTTATACACTAATTAGTTATACACTAATCTGGTATGGTTGGGTGACCAAATATTCCATTTTTGCCTCTCAGAACCTGCTTTTCTCCCTGTCTGACTTCTTACTTTTTGCCTAGCCAGGACCTTCAACCTAGAAGCTAGACCTTATTCATATCTTTAAGAAAAAAACCTTAACCTCAGCAAGATAAATTCAAGAAAACTTAGCCAGTCTTTGACATCCAATTTTTAAATTGTTATTGACCTTTTGCCTTGATCTTGAGACGTGGTCACCACTACTTTCCCAGACCTGATATTAAGTATTCTCCTTATGCTTTGTGCCAACATCATCTCTATCTTGGGTTCTGATGATGGTCTTGTCCTTCCTTAGTGGGAAACACCGCGGTCCTTGCCAGAGGTCTTCTTAAGAGCTGTCCCTGAGCTCCCACTGCCTTGCTTTGCTGTGTTCCCCTCATAAAATTTCCTAAGGCTTCCCATTTTTCTGAGTATCATTTACTTCCGCACTCCTAATCCTGTGTCCACACCAACTGTGAGGACACCCCATTCCTTCAATAGGCTTGACAACACTGTCATTGCCTGCCTGCTCTAGCTGCACCCTTTAGATAGTCACTTCCATCTGCTAAAGGGGACTTCCTCCCAACACCTGTGCAATGGCTTCAGCTTTAGGACCAATCTAATCCAGGGACTGTGTTCTTATCCACCCCATCCTGCTCTGTAGTTTGCCAGCCACGTTCTGAGATGGAGTGTGAGGTAGCATCACCTGGAAAGAAACATCATTGTAAAACTGTATAAGGGTGACATCAGTGGTACTTTAGAGACAATTTGGAGGGGAGGGCTGGCATGAGATAACCAGCTGCCCCTGGGGCAGGTGACACAGAACTGAGTAGGAAGTTGGCAGAATGCTCCAAAGGAAAGAGTCATCAGGCGCACTCCTTGTTAGGAGAGCCCAGGGTTTCCCAGGCACATATGTATAAATAAGGTAAAGAGATTCTCCTTCTCCCCTGGAAAATATACTCTCACTTCAAAGTCAAACAGTAAATCCACTGGCGCTGGTGATGAGTATTACCATATGAAAGGATGTTCATCAAACCTAAAATAAATTCTGCCCATTATCTTATTCTTATTTATGAAGGCCAGCATGAAAAATCTCTGGATAAAATTATACTGGTCATATTTAAAAATAACAGTTAGTTGTCATTTTTGCTACTAAGGATCTAAGCTAAATGATTTATATGTATTATGTTATTTAATTTTCAAGGTTGATATTATTATACTCCTTGTTTTGATGAAGAAACCAAAATTCAGAGAAATAAACATCTCTCCCAGGGTCACACAGCTGGAGAATGAACATTTTGGGCTTGACCTACTCTAAATGCATTGCAAAGTTGGCACAAGATGTGTTACTAGAACTTGCTGTTTCTATCCAGGATCTTATAACAACATGTTAGCCTAGTATTTTTCAAGATAGTAAAGTATGTTGTCAAGCCAAACACTCTGAATCTTGCTGTTTCTGGATGTATGGCCAACAAAGAGAAGAACCTTAATTATACAAACACTCAGACTTAGGGGGAAGTATGGAGTGTCAGAAATGATAAATAAGAAAAGTAAAAATTAGTTGAAACAACCTAGTAAGAAAACTTAATTATTAATTACCATCAAAAAGTAGATGCAGGGTTAACATTTTTTGCTACAGTGAAATAGTATTTATGTGTTTCTTGTATACAAATTGTTTTGAATGCAGTGTGCTTCATGTTTCTATAATGTCCTTTGTTCTTCTGACATCATTTTTGTATATAAGTAAAGCCCCTTGTTTACATTACTGTTTCAGAAGCTTTGGGGTTAGAAAAAGGAATATTTTTCTTAAATTGATCTGCCCTCAAATCATGTAATAGTTAAAACAATAGAATGGAGAGAACAGGGTGGCCCACTCTATCCTGCACAATTTTGACAATAACTGAAAAGAAAGTATGGGGGTAGAAACCAAGAGCATCACAAAAAATCCTCATAGGAAAAATATTGGTTTTGGTTGCAGTGGCATCCATGGAGAGTATGCCTGTGAGACCAGAGCCCAGAGGTAGAAAAGAGGCCACTTGATAGTTGCATTTTGGGGGCATAAGCAGCTGTCAAAAGCTTTGGTGAGATACCTACTACGGGCTCAGTAAAAAGTTCTGAGTAAGGCCCTATGAGAGGCGCAATTCACCTCAAGGGCACAAACTCAAGAGAAAGAAAATGGAAGGCCTAGCTAGCCAGTGTGGCTCAGTGGTTGAGTATTAACCTATGAACCAGGAGGTCACAGTTCAATTCCAGTCAGGGCACATGCTTGGGTTGCAGACTCAATCCCCAGTGTGGAACATGCAGGAGGCAGCCAATCAATGGTTTTCTCTCATCATTGATGTTTTTATCTCTCTCTCCCTCTTCCTTCTTCTCTGAAATAAATAAAAATATATTTAAAAAAGAAAGAAAATGGAATAGTAAAATGGAATCAAACTGTGATGCTCAAGAAGTGGGTGAGTTTTCTGGAAAGGGGAGATCCCATAGCTCTTAGAGGATATGTGATAACAAAGCCAGGGGTTACTCAGCAACTGTGTGTTCCAGACTCCTGGTTCAGGGTCTTGCTTGTCTGACCTCACACTTAAGGCTCTCTACATGAGAGGAGTACAATTAGCATCCCCCCATTTCATAGATTATAATATAAGTTTCAAGACATAAGTAATTTGCCAGATTGCAACAAACTGCAAAGGCCAATTTCAGACTGAGTATTAACCTGCAGTCTTAGCTGTTGCCCTATACTTCCTCCTATAGAGGGGGATTGGAAGAGGATGGGAGGTGCATGCTTTCAAAAGCAATCACTGTTTACTGAGCATTGCTGTGACCTATAGATTTCTGTGGGCCTGCCCATTTGCAGTATTTTTGGAGAGAAGTTCTGTTTCAAGGTCCCATTCTTAGTAACCCTGCAGAGTGCACAGCTTGGAGCGTTCTTAGCAGGAAGGCCAGCCCAAGTGAACGACACCCACTCCTCCTAGAACACCCTTTTCAGAGAAGCCCTTCGGTCCTTGGTCATTTTTCTCTTTCCTGGAGCCTATGCCAGGCCTTCCCTTTCTAACTTCCTCTGCTTCTGTGGCACTGAGGGGCCATAGGATATTTGTAATGCAATCGTAGAAGGACCTCGGTAAGACATTAAAGATCTATACATAAACTGAAGAACCTAGTCAGAGAAGAGGGATGGATGTATAGAAATGATCATTTACTGAGATGGGAAATCTAATGCAAATCATAGTTTTGGAGGGTGGGGAATAACCCAGTTTTGAATTTGCTGAGTTCAAATTGCTTATAAGAGACATCTCTGTCCTAGCTGGTTTGGTTCAGTGGATAGAGCATCGGACTGCGTACTGAAGGATTCAGGGTTCAATTTCTGGTCAGGGCACATGCCCAGGTTGCGAGTTTGATCCTTAGTGGGGGGCATGTAGGAGGCAGCCAATCAATGATTCTCTCTTACCATTGGTGTTTCTATCTCCCTCTCCCATCCTCTCTGAATCAATAAAAAATATATATATATTTTAAAAATGACATCTTTTCTCTCCTCTGTCTAGCTGTGCTTTGCTTTCCTCACATCCCTCTTTGGAAACAGAAAATCAGGCTCTGGGGCAAATATTACTTTTAAAGGAAAGTCAAGGGGTTTTACTATAAAATCTAGTCAATTTTGTCACTACTCCAGCTTCCTTTCAGCATAAAGCTGTTCCTAAGTTTATGCATTCTCCTTTTAGACAGCAGATTCTCCCTCCATTGCTCTTTCCTCCTTCCCTCCCACTCTAGCCCTTTCCCTCTTCTCCTCTCTTCCTCACCCTCCCACCCACCCTTCCTTCCTTCCTTCCTTCCTTTCTTCCCTGCTCCTTTTTCCTCCTCCTCCCCAAATCGTTTAACCCTTCCCCTTTTTCTCATTCATTTTTTTTTTTAATCACACATTATAGACCGGATATTCTGCTAAGTGCTGAATTTATGTATATGGGAAAGTCTTTGGGAGTTTAGAGTTCCAAGAAGAAGTGCCCAGCTGAGACTTCAAAAGCTCTTGGATTTCTTCTTTGCCATAAAGTTAAGAACCGTTTTTCGGAAGGTTTCTGGAGGGAAAGTGCTCACTAGAAATCTAGCAGCAAATTTTTCTGTCAATCTCAAAGGGAACACACCATTTTCTATGGCTTTCAGGGGGAGGGCCTTTATTCACGTTTGAGAGACTATAAAGGGGTTTGTTGGGGAGTGGGTTCCAAACCTAGACTGCATGAAGTCAAACCCTGACCACTAGCAGCAGCTGTACCCTTGATCAGAATGTGAAGTCAGCCAGATGCCACCACAGAGTTCAGCTCTTCTCCTTTACAGGAACTCAACTGGACAAGATTCCTAAAGTCCTCCTTACCTCTCTGTTTGCCAGAGCCACTTGCAAGATAAGATTGATACAAAGCAGAAGATCTGGTCTTTGAAAAGGGATAAGCCCCACCTGGCCAGTGTGGCTCAATGGTTGACTGTTGACGTATGAACCAGGAGGTCAAGGTTTGATTCCCAATCAAGGCACATGCCCAGGTTTGGGCATTGTGGGTTTGATCCCCAGGAGGGGGTGTGCAGGAGGCAGCAGATTGATAATTCTCTCTCATCATTGATGTTTCTATCTCTCCCTCTCCCTTCCTCTCTCTGAAATAAATAAATAAATTTTTTTTTAAAAAAAAGGGCTAAGCATATTATGGAAACTAATATTTATTAAGGACCAATAAACTCATATTTAATAAGTGAGAGATACCTTGTTGATTCATCCTTAAAATATTTAGATGTGGGTATTATCCTATGATAAGCAGACAGGTAAGCTACTGCACTGAGAGACCAAATGCTCACCCAGGAGAGCACACTAATAAGGTGTAGGGCAGGGACTTGAATGTGTCTGCACTGCCCTGTCTTCTCCCAATGTTAGGCATTGTCTTGTCCAAGGTGCTGTATGTAAGTGCATGACCTTGAAACCATGGATGGCAACGCACAGAGATGACTGATACCTAGGTTCTTAAGTTAACCCTGTCCATGAAGGCTGAGCCCCATCAGTCCCTATTTCAAAGGGGCAGGAGGTATAAATGTTTAAAATAAGCAGCTGGCTTTAATCTGTTGTAACCAAATTGCTATGAGACTAAGTTCTTCCTTTTAATACATCATTTTTCTCTGTTTATACCTTCATTCCCTTCCTGTTTGTGTGTGTGTACATTTATATAATTGCACTGTCATGAACACTCGCAATCATAATGTACAAACTTGCCCGATTCAACAATTTCCAATGGGAACCCACACTACCTGATCTGCAGCTTGGCTGGTCCATCTAGGGACTGGCATGCCTTCCAGGGGTCCTGCAGGGGACGTCAGCTCTGCTTCTGTGCTCTGACACAGCCTGTGCAGAATTTGACAGTTGATAAGCATGAGCTTCTCTACAGGCTCTGCCATCTACTTAGACCTTTTCTTTAAGATAACACTGAAAATGATACAGCCCAATCACGAGAGAGCTCCAGATCTCAGGAGTCTGTAATATTGTGTCCTGTACTATTAAAAAACCAGAAGCCACGAAGGTCATTTCACACCCAACATCTTTAGAGGTGAAAGGAAGGCAGGAGGAAGCAGCAAGATCCTTCACCAGCTCCAAGGAGGGTTTCAGGGGTGATAAGGCTGCTCCCCACCCCCAACGCATGCGCTCTCCTTCTGCTCCCCAGAAAGAGTAATATCACTCTTGGCCTAAGAAACGTAGTACATCTGCTTTAGATGCCTGCAAGTCAATAAGTAAATTCAAAATACGATTATGGCAAAAATATGAGTTTGACTTTTAGATAATCAGTAATTTGGAATCTACTCCAAAATGATTTACTCTAATCTACCAGCTCATACTAGTTCTCAGTATTCTCAAAAATCGAAAAACTGATCTTGGAGAGGGTGAAGGATTTAGATACTTTAAAAAATAAAAAAAGAAAGTAATTAATTACATGAAATAAAAATCTTTTTATGACAAAATGCTCATAAATACAGTTAAACTGAGAAAAATATTAGCAGTAAATATAGCAAGAACTGATATTTCAATTACACAAAGGTATCTTTAATAAGTAAAGTGTTTACACACATTCCACTAAAATTCAGTAAAGAACATGAGCAAGCAATATATACCAAACAAAAAATATAAATGTTATACAAACAGGTAACAATTTCAAGCCCATCACTAATGACAAAAATGCAAATAGAACTACAATGCCATTTTCCCAAATAATTATCTAGAATTTTTAAAGAAATTATTTTGCTCTGTGCTAGCAAGAGGGTCTTGCAGTGATCATTTTCATACCAGATGGTTGGAATTTAGATTAGCATTTTTGCAATAGTTAATTATGTCTTTAAAAAATTACCCTTAGACCCAGTCAATTCTTTTTTGAAAATATCTTCCAAAAATATAAGACACATAAAACTTATATGCAAAGATATTCATTACAGTTATTTATAATAGAAAAATATTGAAACAACTTAAAGCCCAACATACATTGAATGATTAATAAATAATGGTGCATCCTTAAGATGACACATAAAACACCCATCAAAGATAGAATTTTTTTTTAGTTTACATTCAATATTATTTTTTATTAGTTTAGTGGTTAGACAATCATGTACTTTACAAAGTGTTTCCCCCAATATTTCCAGTACCCACCTGGCACCAAACATAGTTGTTACAGTATTATTGACTGTATTCCTCATGCTGTATTTTACATCCCCATGACCATTTTGTAACTACCCATTTGTACTTCTTAATCCCTTCACCTTTTTAAAAAATATGTTTTTGTTTATTTCATAAAGAAAAGAAGAGGAAGAGAGATAGGAACATCATGATGAGAGAGAACCATTGATCAGCTGCCTCCCGCGTGCACCCCCACTGGGGATCGAGCCCACAACCGAGGCATGTACCCTGACTGGGAACTGAACCGTGACCTCCTGGTTCATAAGTGGATGCTCAACCACTGAACCATGCTGGCCAGATGTTTCACCTTTTTTTAAAGTACATTGATTAAGATGAAAAACAACAACCTCATGATATGTTAATAGAAAATACATATGTGTCAGTAGAAAACATAGAATGCATTTTATTTTCTATTAAAGATATACAGTTCATTAATAAATTTAAAAAATGTTCTATGAAGTAAAAGATGACTAGAATTGCAAAATACATAGTTACATTAATATGCCAAATTTGGTAACTCACCTTCTGCAGTAACTTGGAAATAAAATCACCATATATATATATATATATATATATATATATATATATATAATGTTGGATGAATCACCAATACACTGAAAAAAATGTGTTTTCTCTTTTCTGGCCAGCTCAGCTCAGCTAAATCTTGGCTAAGATGACCATTTTTGCCTTTCTGTGTGCTTTCCTGCAATTAGGCTTTTCTCTGGAGAAGAAGATTACCTGGAGAACTTGCAGCTCTTTCACCTAGAGTTTCCAAGTATTCATTGCAAAATGCTCCCTCTGAAGAAGAATGTGATTGAGTGTAACCCGGTGTCCACTTAGCTTACCACAGAGACATTGCTAGAAGCCTTCCCAATGTCACTTGTGGAGATGGATTCACTGTCCCCTTGAATCTCTCTGGTAATGGGAAGCTCTCTGGCTCACACAATCCATTCTAATACTGACTATCTTGGGACCCACATAGGGAATACTTAGTTCCCTTAAAATTACCTTTGACAGAAAATTACTTTTGGCCATTTTCCATCTTCTCCCCCAAGTGGTCCCTTCTTCACACCTTATTCAATAGTTCCACAATTCTGCTCTACTGCCATTTCCCTTTTTCCACTTTGTAACTTCCTAGGATTAAAGGATTAGAATTATGGGTCTCACACTGTTGAGCCCAATGAAACCATAGCTTCTCTATATATCTAATATACTCTGATCAGCAGAATGTAAAATCATGTATTTTTTCTCTTAGTAACATGAAACTGATAAGAAACAGGAGAAGTTGACTATTTTTGTTCCTAGACACTACTAAAGCAATTTCAATGGCTGCCCCAAATAATTAGGGGTGCTTAACTTGGCCTGTGAATACTAAAATAACAAATCTCTCCAATGATAGAATATAAGAGAAAATAAAAACCTTAGCCTTGAACCAACTTTCATAATTCTGTAGAAATAAATAGCTGCATTAAATGAGATTTTGAGATTCTATGCATATTTTTTCTCTTACGATGTAATTCTATGAAAACAACAACAACACACCACACCTATAGAAATTCACTTTGGCATGAAAAGCGTTCTCTACAAATGCCCATAATTGCTTATTTATTTCATCATTTTCTCTCATTCCCATTGCTCTATAGTCATTCAGAAAAAAGGGGTAAACTTGGACCACAGGTAGTTTCCAGCTTCCTGGCTTTCTTCTCTGAGCAAGTCAGAGGCCAGCAGAGTCACAGTGAGTCAAGGGAAACCCTCTCATTTTCTAAGAGGTGCAAAAAGAACAATGGAAAGATGTGCATTTTCTCAAAGACAGACAATTTCCAAGAGAGAGGGACCAAGTTGAGCATGTGAGTGACATAAGCAGCATGAAATTTGGCTGGCTGACTCAAGTCCATATTTGTTGACAGGTCTGCTCCACAAAAAGACTTGAGCAATTAGAAGATGGAGTCTCTGAAAAACATTCCAGAACAGATATTTGGAATGCTGGGGGCATCTGGGTACTTTAAACACTCTGAGAAGTGACTGCCTGTGTATCAGGAATGAGTTCATAACTAAAGATATTTTGAGTAATTGCCAAGTTGATGGAATTGTCAGAGAGCCAGGAATTAGCACTCGAATCGTAGGACCCAGCATTTGCTAAGCTCAGAAGGATTTTCCTTTCTCTCATCTGAAAGGTGGCTTTTTAAAATGTTAAATGCAAAAGCCAAGAACATACAAGAATGTATTTAAGAACCCTGCAGTCATAGTATGATAACTAGAAAGGTGAATTGATTTGGTATCTTAGAACAAAGACACCCATGAAGGCTATATAATCTGGCACCAATCAATAAATATTTATTGATCATCCATAGTGTTTTCAGCCAGTGCTAAAATGAGCATTGGATGTAATATTTACATGGAAGATATGACCTCTAAACTCCAGCAACATAAGTTACAGGTAGGGAGTTAAGACTTGCACATTTGAGTCCCTACCAAGATTAATAAAACAGAACAATATTTAAATGTTGAACTGTGTAATATAAATTGTCAATGTCATGAATATTTAAAGAAGGGAGTAATCAATGAGTAGGTCCTGATGCACAACCTTTTGGGATACTTCAGAGTGCCTAGAGATGGGACGGTATTTCAAGTAGAAAAAGGGTAGGTGAAGAAAGGCTTGTAGAATGAGAATGACCTAGCTGAGCAGATATGAGATACAAGCTGGATTTTTGGTCTTTAGTGATTTTTATCTGAAAAGAAACTTGAGCAAGAGTGTGGTGAGATCAGCAGAACTCCATCGGATCTGCATTTGGAGAGTTCTATGACACACATTAAAGAATTTGAATGCTCACCCCAGCTGGCATGGCTCAGTGTTTGAGTGTCAACCTATGAACCAGGAGGTGACAGTTTGATTCCCAGTTGGGGCACATACCAGGGTTACAGTCTCAACTTTACTGGGGGTCATGGCCAGAGGCAGCAGATCGACAATTCTCTCTCATCATTGATATTACTATCTCTGTCTTCCTCTCCCTGCCTCTCTGAAATCAATAAAAATGTATTTTAAAAATAAAGGAATTTGAGTGCCTTCACAATAATCTTCAGAAGCATGATGAAGGAACTCAGCCTAATGAAGCAGGATACTGCAAGCCCATAGGTTTCTTAAGCACAAGAGCAAAGCTTTGAAATAAATAATTGGGAAAGGCTGACCTGTGAAATCCCATGAAGTGTGTACCAGAAAATGGAGGTTGGGGTCAAGGATGCCACCAGAAGTCAGTATAAGTTGCTTAATGTGGACTGTGAAGGGGTGATGGAGAGGAGAAGAGAGAAGTGAAAGACAAAGTATTGTGAAGAAAGCAGAATCTGATGGGGGCATCTGTGGGCAGAGTAAGTCAAGACTAATTTAAAGTTTGTTAAAGTTTTTAAGATTAAGGCCAGAAGTGTCTGTTAATAGGAAGTTGCAGAACAGAGAAAATGATGAATATGGCCTCATGAGTTTAAGAAAAGCCAATATGACACAGTAAGTCACTGGAGATGTGGAATTACAGTTGGGTAACAGTTCAAAGTGTTTCAGGTTTGCCACTACCTGCTTACAAGTATAGACAAAAAAACAGAATTCTTTTCTTGAAACTAAGATCCCTTTATTCTGCAGACAGCTCTTACTATGTCTGTTTTCTAACACATGTGCAAACACATGTATGTATTCATCCATTTATTTTCTGGAGTGGAGCTTTAAAAATGTATTGAAATGAGATAAATAGAGAAGACAAGGAAGGATTATCTAAGCAAAAAAGGTTGACATTAATAAAGATGGGAAAGTCATGAAATAAGAAGGATAAATGTAGTCTGAGAATGAAACAGGACTAGACATCCAGCTCAATGTTATTAACTTTCTCTTACGATGTCTTCCCTGATCATCTCAGTCCAGGAAGATGGCTCATTGCTCTAAGCTGTTTTACTCAAATGGCACCTGTTTCCTAATTTTTGTGTTAAACATTTAATTTCCATTTTTAGATAAGGTTTTAGTAGACAAGAATGAGTCTAATCCATCCTTTTGTTTCATAGAAATAGATGTTCAATAAAATATTCCTTGATTTTTAAAAAAATTTTTTTACTCATTTCAAAGAGGAAGGGAGATAGAGATAGAGATAGAAACATCAATGATGAGAGAGAATTGTTGATAAGCTGCCTCCTTCATGCCCCACGCTGGGGATCGAGCCAGCAACCAGGGCTTGTGCCCTAACCAGAAATCGAACCATGACCTCCTGGTTCATAGTTTGGTGCTCAACCACTGAGCAACACCAGCCAAGCTATTGCTTGATTTTTTTAATGGTTTGTTTGGCTTTCCTATTTTTATGTTGCGAGGGAATATTAAAAATGTAAACAGGAAATAATGCCGCTTCTTTCACGAAGCCATTAACATATAGAAGGCAGGCTTGGGGTTCAGTGGATATTTGTCATTATTTTGGCTCCTCATCTTATGTTTGAGGGATTTCTGTTTTATGAAGACGAACTTACCTTTCACTATAGAAGGTGCAAAGGCAGGGTGAACATTTTTCATGCCACCTTGCACAATTAGAATATGGGTATGCAAACTGGACATATCTGCAGAGTTTTAATTCTGGAGCTACTGACACAATGAGGGGCTAATAGTGCATAAGTTATTCTGGTGGCAGCAACCACTTTCCATTTCCAGGAGTAGAAGTGGCATATTAGGTTCGTCCAGCTGGGCTGAGCTGGACAGTGCAAGCTACAGCTTCCCATGTTTAGAGGAAGCAACGGCAGGAGACCCTGGACTGACTCTGTGGCCAGATTTTGGCTCTGGCCCAGTGCATAGCTGTAAATAATACAAAAATAAACTCCGTGTTTTGCATAATCACAACTGTAAACCTATGTTTGTTCCACCCTGTATTCCCATTCTCCACCTGAGATTCATCAAACTTCACTCTTTTTCAGCAAGAGAAATATAGCTAAATTTGTGATCTAGGAAAGTGTTCACACTTGTCAAGTCTTTGACCTTCAGCAACTTCTCTTTAAGAAGACATAAGTCAATCCTGCTTTCTTTCTTTCTTAGGAATAGAGCGAGCTGCCACAGTCTTATGTGTCAATAGCAAGCTTAATGCCAAGATGGTCATAACACCCTGGGTATGCTCAGGATAGGTTTAACTGAAAACCCCTCACCAGCACTGGACCACAATAAAACACCCACCATGTGACAGAAATGAGGAAAACTGTGTACAGTGAGAGAGAAGGACTTCCCTCTGCCACTAAGAAACATCTGTTTATTCACTGGTGTGTTCATTCTTTCAATAAATATTTATTGGACACTTGCCTACTAGGTAAAGTGGCACATTCCTACACTTACACATTCCTGAGTATGTGTCCTGGCTAAGAAGATTTGAAAGCAGTCACATGAGCACCATTCAATACAGTCACTAATGTAGTGGAGCTGGGAATAAAATGAAGTTGAAAGGGAAGGAAGACCAAGTTTACCTGGAGAGGAAATCCCTGCTTCAAAATAAGGTACTACTGCTTTGTATTGTCAGGTAGACAGGAATTAGTGGACCATTTTGGGCATTGTGAAAGGTATGTACAAGGGCCCTGAAGCATGAGGTGAGTCTATGTGCCACTGTGTTCAGAATATAGGGTATCTGGGAGGGGGAAGTAGGAGATAAGAATTGGGTTTTTATCTTGGATATGATGGGGACCCAGTGAAGGATTTGAGTAGTCACCTTCAATTCCTTTCTTATTCAGATATTACTTTTTTTTTTTTTAAAGAAAGCTAAGGTGTGAAATCCGATAGTGTATGCAATGTTGACCACCATCTAGCACACCAGGAACACACCACATTTAGTAGCTCTTATATTATTTATATGAAGGTCACATGAGTTGCAGAGCTGTTCTACATTTTCTTATAGCCCATTTTTAGAAAAGCCAAATCTCTGTTCTTCTCATTGCTGTTTGTTGGCTTTAAGCCATGTTTGAGCCCATCCATCTATCCTATAGGACCTCCCTTGGGTTCAGTTTCATTCGGAACTGATGGGAATAGCAGCTCCCAAGCTGTCACTGCATCTTTCATAAGTCCTGCATTCATACAAGACTGTAGAGCCTTGCAGATCATTGATCTTGTCAGGAGCTGGGAATCTTTCCTTTCGTGTGTTGGGAGGTTGGGTGAGGGACTCTGAGGTGGGGGGCGGTGGGAGTGGCTGAGTGGGCAAAGGAAGATGAGAAGATCCAGCAAAGGCAGGAAAGCTACATAGTTATTTACTAAAAATGGGGATATTGTGCAAATGAACAAAGTATTTTTAAAGGACATTCCTCATCATTGTGTACTTCTCCTTCAAATTTCTTTAAAACCTGCGTCAATGACACTGTCAGTTGTCCCTAAGCATGATCAGACTTTAAAGGACCCAGAGGTCCAAAATAACAATGGGAAGACAAACAACAAAGCTTTTAAGGAAAAATAAAACTGCTTTGCATAAATAAATATACAAATTCATTCAATCACTTTATAAAAAAAATTAAAAGCCATTCCAGACTTCAGTTTTCTCCTCCTCCTCCTCCTCCTCTTCCTCCTTCTGATGTCACATTCAAAGTCACAAGTGGGAGAAAGATAATGAAAAGTTAGGAACTACTAGTAGCTTGTTCTGGTTGAAGCACAAGGTACAGGCCCAGTATCTCAAGTCTAGTACTCCAGAGATAGATCCTATGTAGCCAGGTTAGCTTGAATGAGTGGAAACAGCTAGGTCATATGATAAGATTTCTATTCTAGAATGAGTATCCCATTAAGCGAGTTGAGCATGCTTGGAGAGAGTTGATCATGGAGACATGGAGGTAATTTACAGGGGATAGATAGATAACTGGGCCCTAACCAAAGTGGCAACAGTGGAACAGATTTAAATGTAGTGACCAAATAGAGGTTGGATAGACAGAGTAATGGTTGTGGGAGGGTGGTGGATGAAAAAACAAAGTTGTCCATGATACCTCCCAGGATAATGAGGCAAACTATATTACCAATTATCAAAGTGAGGAAAATACAGGGAGATGAAGATTTGGCAGTAAGAGAAATAATTAATTTCTTTCTGGACAGGAACTTTTTAATATCCCATTTGGGAACCAAACATATTTAGGTAACAACTAAAATCTTATATATTGAATTAAGTTACCCAGAGAGAACCTATGAAGAATAAAGACTGAAAGCACAATTACATGAGATACTATACTTTAGGTCCACTAAGAAAAGAAGAATCTACACAGATTCTAAAAAAAAAGACAAGAGAGCTAGCAAGTAAACCCAAGGAGAGAGGAAGATGTTCCAGACACAAAATAGGAAAACATCTCATAAATGAAGTGGTGAGATGGGCCAGTTGCTGTGAGAGGTCAAGTAAGATAAGGACCAGAAAAATATCCTTCAGATGTGACAGATGTTCTTCAGTAAACAAATTACTCTGCTAAGGACAGCAGTAAAAGGGGGAGATGCTATTGTGGGGAGATAAAAAAGAGATAGCAAGAGCAATCTGTTCTATCAAGGAAAGTAGAGAGTGCCTGCAAGAGAAAGACAAAGTGAACTTTCACACTTAGAAGAGACCAGCACATGGTTATTAGCTGATGGGAAAGGACTGATAGAGGACTGGACAGATTCAAGATACAAGTGAAGGAAAGATATTAAAATAATAAATACATGAAGGCAGAAGAGATGAGAAGTCCAGAGCACAGATAAATGGAAGCATTTGATTGAGAGATGGAGTATTTCCTTCTTTGAGGCACCAAGAAATGTGTTAAATGGGAGTTATCTATTTGCTTATAATTTGTGAAGTGAAAACAGTAAGAATTCCATGTTTGAGTGGCAAGTTGGATGTTTTAGGACAGTGCTGCACACTTGCAAAGGGTGATGTGGAGATGAAAGGAAGCTGGTCATGGAAGAGGATTGCTGAGAAAGACTGACAATCCAGCTGAAGTGCCCTTGTGAATCCCTGAGGCAATACATAGCAACTTCCCTATGGAAGCAAGGAAGGCAGGAATTTGAACTATTCCAGCTTAGGAGAAATTCCTTCTGTGTCTAGAAATTCTGAAATTGGGGCACCAGGCACAATGACTTAAAACATAGTAAGCTCTCACTATCCATTTGTAGGGAACATAGGTTTTAATGCATGGAGATAACATGACATATAAGTGAATAACCTGGAAGTAGATATGGATGTAATGTTTAGAATGCCTTTACCCTGTATAAGTCCTATTAACCAAATTTACACTTTAAAAAAAGGAAAGAGAGATATCAGGTTCCCTAAACAAACCACCAAATAACTTTACAAAGCAAAGGGTCTTGTTTTTCGATTTCATTGCACTTGTTAAAGTAAACAGATCACTTTGAGGATGGGCTAGATAGACAGCTAAGGAGGTGGCCAACTGCTGTCTCAATTATCCTGAGGGACAGGGGTCTGGAAAACTGATGACTCATTCTTGGTTTAGTAAAGTAGCAATCTTGGGAGCCTGGCTGTAAAGTTTCAGGGCATTGATGTGTCTCTCTGTGTGCGTGCGTATGCATGTAAAAAAGCCAAAAAATTTAGTTTCTCTGAGACATATTCCTTTCATCAGTTTAAGAGATTCTTCAGGATTCAATTAAGAACTGCATGTTTTTTTGCCAGAGATGAAAATCTGGCAAGTTATACTTTCTATGTTTCTTTAAGGAAAAAAAAAATCCAGAGCTAAGATTCCACTTGCTAGATTTTTCTTTTAAGTTAGACACCCACTATATGGGGTATGGGACATTATGAACCCAATTCTCCCAGAAAAATAAAGTCTTTTGTAGCCAACATGGTCCTAGCAAGCCTAAAAGAAGTTGCTAGAATGAATACACCCAAGAATGTAGGGCCAACTCAATGGTCAGCGGTGGCTGTTTTTTTTGTTTTGTTTTTTTCCTCTTGATGGTACTCTCCTATAGAAGTCTGATAATGTGGTCCATGACTGGGTTTCTTAAAGTTGTGTTTAACTTTTTACAGATATCCTAGTTATTCATGAGTTATATCTTCTCATTAGATTCTCTCCTTTTCTACCTTAAAACATGACAGAAAATCTTATTCCACAGCATTTGAACTTGAGAAATGAAAGAATCTTCATGGTGTCTCAGACTTAAAATCATAAAATTAACAGTGTGAAGGCAATTTTGAAATCCCCTAGACTATTGGCTTTCCACCATAGTGACAAGACTCACTGTTGACTCATGACTAAAAGAGCAAAACAATCCATTTTAAAAAAAGATAAACATAGTTCTATATAAATAAATTTTAAGTGGTGCAAAAGAAACCATAAACAAAGTTAAAATACAAACTATAAGTTGAGAAAATATTTTCAATACATATGGCAGAACATTTATGCCTCTAATATACAAAGAACTCTTACAAACAGCCTAAAAATGTGCAAATAATTATGAATAGGCTCTTTACAAACAGCAAATTCAAAGGCCAATACACATAAAAAAAAGATGTTCAGCTTCATTGCAGGTCCAGATAATGAAAATTAGAATAAAAATAAAATATAATTTCTTACCTACCAAACTGTCAAACATGAAAAAGAGTGGAAACCCATTCTACACTGGGATGCGGAGAAAGGAGTCCATTCATCCATTGCTGGTGGATAGGGGGACAATCTGAAGATGCCTATTAAGAGGAAAAGCAC
This sequence comes from Corynorhinus townsendii, assembly GCA_026230045.1. NCBI lineage: Eukaryota > Metazoa > Chordata > Mammalia > Chiroptera > Vespertilionidae > Corynorhinus > Corynorhinus townsendii. The sequence continues at coordinate 139,875,686 of JAPDVU010000004.1, forward strand.
ATGCATTTTTTTGACACAATAATTCCAATCTTGTACATGTGGCTGCCAATGAAAAGCCATCCCACTGAAGAGTACAACAATCAAAGAAGGGAAAATTACTCAGAGACAGTCTTTGAATGTTAAGTAAATTCAGTTGCAGTAAGTTGGCCTTCTTGGTGGCTCTTAAAGTGGTTATTAGTTTCTAGGATACCACCACTTTGAAAAACATTTCCAGTATTGTCATCTTTTCTTAAAGTTCATTTGTACAACTTTCTATTTAAAGGTCAAGGGCTATTTTTTTCATCTTTCTAACGACATATGAGAAATAGCCACCTCAGGCTCCTCTGTCAGTTTTAATAAGTCCAGAGCAGAGAACTCCTGGAAGTAAACCACAGGTTCATGGGCTTTAAGCATTATGAGTATATTAGTGACTCTGAAGGACCTCTGTGCAATGGGACATAAAGCAAGGGTTATTAATGTAAAGACTCCATCAAAGTGTGGGCCCTTGTAGAGACTTGAGACACACACATTAAATATTTAATCTATTGTTTATCAGTTAGGGTGCAAATGCCTTTGAACTCTATCTCACTAGTTTTCTCATGAACCGAGTTATACTCCCCCTTATATTGACAGAGCCAAGTGATAGGTAGAAATAAGGTTAGAAAAGATGTTTAGACCTCATGGGGACATTGACATCACTGCTTGATTGTTTCCATTCTAAAACATGGTCAGATTCTGAAAAACAGCCAGTCAACAGCAACAACCAAGTTTCTGTTCACATTTGCAAGAAGCCTCTGAGCAGTGTAGTGCCACTTGCATTCTCTGGCTGTCTGTTTTATGGTATAAATTAATGGTTTTCTTGGTTTGGCCGAAAGCACTGAATTCCTCTTCACAGAGTCACTTTTCCATAGAGAGACAGTCATCTTCAACACATCTTCAGTCTTGGACTAGCAAGAAATGAAGCAAAGAACCTAAAAGTTCAGAGGCTTAGAGAAGACTCTCCTTCAGAGCCTTGGCCCCACTACTCTTGGTGAGGAGAGGTGATAAATATGGCAAGTGTGAAACTAGTACTTGCTTCCTAGAGAGAAATTAATGCCAGGGGGTGAGTGTGACAACATGGGTTTCTGGCTTGCCAGGGTCTCGCCTTCCTTTTCTTGTCTCTGGAGTCTCTTTAGTTTGGCATTTTTTATGGCCACCCATCTCCCATTCCATGGAAGAGTGGCCGGAGTTAGTCACATTCCATTATGCTGGCTCCTTTCATTTTATTTCAGCTTCATCCACTCGCATCCTATTTGCCCAACACTAGCCTCATCCTGATGTCAAGACTCTGCCCTGGAACTCCAGTATCCCTCTCCCTCCACCATGGCATTCTCAACTGAAACATCCTTGGAGAATTTTACATCAGATGCAAGCAGTACTGCTGTATCATGCAAATAGCCACCATGCCAGACCAAATTTCTACTCATTCTTCTTTGGACTTTTGTGGTCACCCTCTGGCATCTTTTCCCCATTCATGTGTTGGATCTAGAAGGGATCTGAGTAATCTTTCCTGTCCATCAGTCCTTCCTCCCCACCCTTACCATGCCCCATATGTCACTTTCTCAATTTTAGTTACAATAAAGCTAATTTATTTTGTGAGTAAGGAATATAAACTCTAACTTGTTTCAGCTCAGATGTTAGATAACAATTTGCTACAGAGAACTGGATTCTGAAAGAAAAAGGTAGCTGAATTATTTTAATATACTTGGAATTAACTGAGGACATTAGTTTGAAAACTTACAATATACGTTTCAAAAGTTATGTCTACTTCCAGCCTGTCTTCTTGATACCCAATGTATTTTCAGTGTGTGAAGAATACAGGCTAATTGTAACATGGAAGCAAATCAAAAGAATAATCAGTAATGCTATCTGAATAAAAATAAAAGGGATTAAAAATAACTTATTTATTTAAACCTTTGCACCATTAGTCTTTTCCATTGCCTAAAAACCCAGAATTGACTCTGCTTGGCAAATGTTTAGCCATTCTAATAAATATTTTTACCCTTTTTAACTGGAAACCAAATGAACTGGACTAAACATAGGCAGTTGTGACTCTGGGACATTCAGCATCATGATTAGTGGTCTGACATGTGTTTAGTGTGGACAGGAAACTCTCTTTACAAAATTTGCATGCTGAAACCTCTATATTAAATTCTTAGGGGTACTTATCTCTAAACCTCCACTTACCTATTACTTTTAGCAATACATTGACAAATTTTCAGTTATCCTAAGTAAGAAAGATACTGGACTTTGCCAAAAAGGAGACAAAAATAAACTATTTATTTAATCATTTATTTTTTTATTTATTGAAGATAAATTTATTGAGCAGTTGTCATGTTTCAGAATATTAAGTGCTCAAGACACAGAGATAAAGCCATTGTCCTTTCCCTGAAGAAGTTCAACATCATTCACAGTTTACCGCATATTTTCAAATTCCCTCTTATGAACCCAAACAGCGAAAGGCTCCCTTTTTTAGGTAGTTCTCTTTTCTCTATTATTTAGAGGAGGCTCTGGCTTAAAACCTTGTCCCAAAAAGTCTGTGTGAGAAATTAAAGATTTGTGGTAATAGGCCAATTTCAGGAGTGAAGCTCATCTGCTTTATGAATCCATGGCTTCTCACGCCTCTTCCTTCTTCCTTTATACATGGGTATTTTAAACTTTTCTTAATTAGACTGAACTCCTTTTATATGTTGCCCAAATTAAAATCCACCAAGGTCAGCCCAGCCAGTGTATCTTAGTGGTTGAGTGTCAACCTATGAACCAGGAAGTCACGGTTTGATTCCTGGTCAGGGCTTGCAGGAGGCAGCCGATCAATGATTCTCTCCCATCATTGATGTTTCTCTCTCTCTCTCCCCCTTTCACTTCCTCTATGAAATATATATATATAGAGAGAGAGTTAATTAATTAACCCTCCTTTATCTATAATTGTGGGTTATATTTCCTCATCTCCCACTCATTCCACAACTCATTATAATCTGGCTTTATCTCCAGCACTAGTGAAACAGTTCTTGCTGAGAACATCTATGATTTCCATGTTCCTAATTCCAAAAATGATATAATTGTTTCAATTTATTTATTTAAAAATTTCTCAAATCGATTCTTGAGTCCACTTTAAATGTCGAGCTGTACTGTAAAGCACCAGCTATTCCTTCAGAATTTGTAAGGCATGAATCCAATGCCTTTTAGTTTGTGCTGTGACTGCTGACAAGTCTGGCATTATTCTGGTCCCTGTTTTTATAATTTTCCTTTCCCCCCTCTCTCTGGAAGGTTTAAGTACTTCTCTTAGTCTCTGGTGTTTTGAACTTTCCCAAAAGGTCTTAGTGTGATCTGCTTTTAAGCACTTTTTGGGCATATTCTGGTTCTCTAAATTTAGAAACTCATATTGATTTTCTGGGAAATTTTCTTATATCATTTCTTTGACAAATTTCTTCTGCATTTTTCTACATTATCTTTTTTTTAATTCAGATGATATACCTGTGGCCTCTGTATTAATCAGTGTTCTCCAGAGAAACAGAACAAATAGGACAATAGGATGGATACACACACACACACACACACACACACACACACACACACACACACACACACTTAGGAACTGGCTTAAGTGATATGGAAGCTGAGAAGTCCCAAGATCTGCAATTGGCATGCTGGAGACTAGGAGAGCTGAGAGTCTGAGTCCAAAGACCTGAGAACCAGGAAAGCAGATGGTATGTGTTCTAGTCAAAAGCTGGCAGGCTCAACACCCAAGGAGAGGTAATGTTTCAGTTGGAAGTTGAAGTCAAGAAAATCCCAATGTCTCAGCTCAAGGTAATCAGACAGAGTGGTTCATTCTTGACTCAGCTTTTTTTTTTTTTTTTTTTTTTTAAGAATGCCACACTCAGCAGCACCCAGTGGGGAAGAGGATTCTCACTTCATCTGATATCAATAATACTAGCAGTTAACTTTATTGAATATAACAAAGTCCCTGTGCTGATAGACTTTTTTCCCCCCTCTGATGTTTGCTATTAGTATTTTTAATTTTTTTCAGCTTTTAAAAATCTATTCAGGTCTTTAATTGGTTGAATGAGGTGTATCCACCTTTTAGAGAATGACATATTTTACTCAGTTACAGATTCAAATGTTAATTTCATCCAGAAACATCCTCACAGTCACAGCCAAATGATATTTGAGCAAATGTCTGGACACTCCATGGCCTACTTGACACACAAAATTATCCATCACAGCCTCTATTTTATCTTACTTTCTTATTCTTTATCTCTATCTTTTTGTTTTACTTTCTCAAAGGTTTTCTCAATTTTTATCCTCTATACTTTCTCTAAATGTTTTCATGTCTGTCATCACATTTTTAAGCTCCAAGAGCTCTGTCTTATTTTATAGATTTTTTTAAAGAAATCACTTTCACATATCTAATATCTTCTATGATACTTTTTTCTTTTGAAGTTTTCTTTTATTAATTGGCAACAAGTTCTATTTATTTGCCTTCTGATATCTTATAAAATTCTACATACATTCTCTCTGTCTTCACTGACAGCTCCCTATTCCCAGCCACCATTTCATATTACCTGGACCCCTATAACTGCTGACCATCCTATTGACCCTTCACAATGCAGGCATAATGATCTATCGCAGTGCAAATATGATCATCTTATCCTCCTATTTCTTCTTCTTTTTTTTAAATAAATCTTTATTGTTCAGATTACAGGTGTTCCTCTTTTTGTTTTTCCCCTATAGCTCCCCTCCACCTGATTCCCCACCCCACCCTACCCCATGCCCTTACCCCCTGCCACTGTCTTCATCCATAGGAGTAAGATTTTTGTCCAATCTCTTCCCGCACCACTCACACCCGCTTCCCCCTGAGAATTGTCAGTCCACTCCCTTTCTATGTCCCTGATTCCATTACATTCACCAGTCCATTCTGTTCTTCAGATTTTTTATTTACTTGATTTTTAGATTCACTTGTTGGTAGGTATGTATTTGATGTCATTTTGTTGTTCATAATTTTTATCTTTACCTTTTTCTTCTTCTTCCTCTTCTTAAAGAATACCCTTCAGCATTTCATGTAATCCTGGTTTGGTGGCGATGAACTCCTTTAGCTTTTTCTTGTCTGTGAAGCTTTTTATCTGACCTTCAACTCTGAATGATAGCTTTGCTGGGTAGAGTAATCTTGGTTGTAGGTTCTTGCTGTTCATCACTTTGAATATTTCTTGCCACTCCCTTCTGGCCTGCATAGTTTCTGCTGAGAAATCAGCTGACAGTCGTATGGGTACTCCCTTGTAGGTAACTAACCGTTTTTCTCTTGCTGCTTTCAAGATTCTCTCTTTGTCTTTTGCCCTTGGCATTTTAATTATGATGTGTCTTGGTGTGGTCCTCTTTGGATTCCTCTTGTTTGGGCTTCTCTGTGCTTCCTGGACTTGTAAGTCTATTTCTTTCACCAGGTGGGGGAAGTTTTCTGTAATTATTTCTTCTAATAGCTTTTCAGTATTTTGCTCTCTCTTTTCTTCTGGCACCCCAAAAATTCAGATGTTGGTACGCTTGAAGTTGTCCCAGAGGCTCCTTACACTATCTTCATATTTTTGGATTCTTTTTTCTTTTTGTTTTTCTGGTTGGGTGTTTTTTGTTTCCTCATATTTCAGATCTTTAGTTTGATTCTTGGGGTACATTGATCTATAGTTGAGTTTCTGTATATTCTTTATTTTAGACAGTGTATGCTTCATTTCTGACTGGTCCTTTTCCATTTTTTTGGCATTCTCATTAAGGTCCTTGAAGGTCTCACTAAGCTCCTCAGAAGTGTCATCAAGTTTCTCGGCTGTTTTTAGAAGATTCTTGAGTAACCTTATACATGTGGTTCTGAACTCTATGTCGTCCAGTAGTTTGCTTTCCTCCGTTTCTTTCATTCGTGACATGTTTCTTTGTTTCCTCATTTTGGCTGCTTCCCTGTGTTGATGGAGTGGCTTTGTGTGGTAGGTGACATATAGGGGGCAGTAGCTCAGCCTCCCCAATCACCTGATGTGGACGCTCGTGGTACACCCCTTTGTGGGCTGAGTGCAAAGTCTTGGTGTAGTTAAGCCTCAATTGCTGTTGGTACACTGGGAGGAATTGACCTCCAGGCCAATCAGCTGTGAGGACTCACAGTGTCTATAAGAATTGCAGTGCTGGAGACACGCTTATGGTGCAGGACTTGTTTCAGTGGGGCTTTGGTGCTCGCTGAGTCTGCCTCTTGAATGTGTCACTTATGGATGTGAGGAGTTGAAATCTGGTTTCTCACACTGACCACTAGGTATACTGGTTTCTGGATCTCCAATGGGGTGCAGGTCAGCTATTGTCTGAGTCCACCCAGCAGGAGCTACAGCCAGAGCTATAGTTTTCTCCTCTTTGCTTGGGGTTTGGAGGTTTTGGAGCTGTCTGATCCGGGCTGCAAGTTTGTTAGGTTAAGCTGCGATAGGGCAGGCCTTTCTTATGCTAACACTGCTGCTTGGAGCTTGGGTGGGTTTGTAGGATGTGTGGGGCGGGGTCTCAGGGCGTCACTAGGCTAGGGCGTGGCAAACAGCAATGGCTGCTAGTTAGCCGGCTCTGTGTCTCCGACTGTGTCCCGTGCCCCAGCGCAGTAAACAATTATTCTTGCGTGCAGCTCTGCAAGCAGGCCCCCCTCACTTTCCGACCCGGTGTTAGACAATCCAGCTTCTCCCCGTAGGAGTTTGGGTCCCCGTGTCTCCCCGCATCTCTCCAGAAACTGTATTTCAGAGTAATCAGGGGCTTGTCTCCCCTTTGGGTTGAAAAAAGCAACGCCTGCCACCAGCCCAGATCCCGCGCCTCCGTACCTCAGCTTTTCAGCCCTTGTGCAAGTCTCAATGCTCTTTTCTCTTTCCTTCTAGTTGTAGAACTTCCACTCAGCCAGCTTTCCCATGGTTATGGGTGATAGACATTTTGTCTTTTAGTTACAGTTTTGAAATTGTTGTGCAAGGCAGCAGTTTAGGTGTTTACCTACCCCACCATCTTGGATTCTCTTCTTTTTCTTCTTTTTTTAAATCCTCAACCAAGGATATTTTTCCATGGATTTTTAGAGAGTGGAAAGGATGGGGAGAGACACAGAGAAACATCAATGTGAGAAAGACACATCAATTGGTTGCCTTCTGCACACACCCCAAACAGGCCTGGGAATCAAACCTGCAACTGAGGTACATGCCCTTGACCGGAATAAAAACTGGGACCCTTTAGTCTCTGGGCTGACTCTCTATCCACTGAGCCAAACTAGCTAGGGCTATCCTCCTATTTAAAATTCCTAGAGTTTCTTCCTTTACTGCCATACTTCTCCAACACCTCTTCATACCAATGTCTATGACTTTGCTGACCTGTAGCCACATATAAAAATAATGAAGTGTCTTAGATTCTTCCATATAAGAATTTTCCAGATACTCCTCCATTTTCCTGGAAAGTTTTTCATATATATATATATATATATATATATATATATATATATATATATACCCCACATACTTTGCCATATATTTAAAATTAACTAGTCTTTTAGATTTCAATTTATTTGTTCTTTCATAGAAACATTTCTTAATGGCTCATTCAAGATGAGATTGATACATACTCATAGGACCATATTTTTTCTTTGGGAAATGTTATTCTGAATTCATCAATGTGCTTAGTTTTTCCTCAGGAGGTAGAAGCTTCTTGAAGATAGGGGTCATGTCTATTTTAACTTGTCATTCTATCCACATACTCAATAAATAAAGGAATAGATCTGTCATAGATTCTCTTAGTTGCTTACTCAATATTTATTATCTCATTTTTAAGTGACAGAAACTCCATTTTATTTGGGTAGGGGATGTGCCCAGATAAATGATAACTTCTCAGAGTCTAGTGCCGATCTAACACAGGATTGACCAATGAGATACAGTGGAACTTTAGTTCTCAAACTTAATTCATTTCTGAAGGCTGTTCAAGAAGCAATTTGGTTGAAAACCAAATCATTTTTTCCTATTAGAAATAATGTAAATTGTATTAGTTTGTTCCAGACTCCCAAATAATTCCTTGTTTTAACCTTTCTTATATACAGTACATGTCTAATGTATTGTTTAATTTGTAAACAAACACTTTTTTCCTTAAATTTATTGAATCGCTTCTTACTAGACTTAAACAAATCACATTCAGTGCTCATTCTAAGTGACTTTCTTTCAGGAAGTCACTTTTTCCACATCTTCACTTTTCAAGTATCACTGTCTCTGAAGTTCTGTCACTAGCTAACTGCTTTTTGTTCAAATAAACAACAGTTTTTCTACCTTTTCAATTGCCTGTGATCATTGTTTTTGCATTAGTACTCTTTATAGCCTCTTTGTCTTAAAATTATGTTAATCATCCATTTTGACAGGAATAAAAAGAAAAAAAATCACAAAAATATTCACAGCACAATTTCCTGAGATGTTAACAACACCACGTTTAGTAGTAAACTGACTTGCATTCCCTCCTTTGTTTGTGGCCTTAGAGATGCTTTTTGTCATGCTGATGTACCAGCATGAAAGGGTTGTCCAACAACTGAGACATTTTTTCTGTTAGCCGCTTGGTCAAGAACCGAATTACTTGAGATGGGAGATGTTCAACAACTGAAATTTGGCTGTGTAAGCTAAACTCTGATACTTTGATATGGGTCCTGAGAAAGTTTTTTAAGCTGGGCATAGAGTAGTTATCATGCAAACATGGGGCAATAAGCATAAGGATGATCCTTGCATGTTAAGGATGAGGTAGAACAACAGAAGAGCTGGAAATCCTGATAGCATACAGAGCTACAGTTCCAGCTTTTGAAGGCCAATTCCAGACTTCTTATGTAAAGAAAATAGCACTTATTTTGTCAACCTACTGTCATTAAGTTTCTGTGCCATAGAGCTGAGCCCAATCTCTGTCAGAAAACATCAGTCTATTATGTCATACTCATATTTAAATGTATTTATAAAGCTTCTTATGTATACATAAACTCATACTACTTTGAAAAATATTGGAGAGTGAAGACCTGAATTGACCAAAGACTAAGTGGTTGTTAGAGAAAGGGGAATGGTTCAGCTACAGGAGTTAACACTGGCCCTGCTGGCAGATGGCCTTTGTTATAATTACGTTGTACCTGTTTGGAACAATTCTGAATTCTCATCCCTGTAACACTGACCTCATTAGTCCACCAAAATCTTTGTTTAGATGATCACCTGTACTCCTTCCCTCAGGGATATTTATTGGGCACTAGCTATGTGACAGATATTCTGCTAGAGTTGACTATTGTGATTTTGAAGATCATATTTCTGATTTTCAGGTTCTTTGCAGCCATCTTAAGTCATCAGTGTTAAAATTAGCCATTTAAAGATATCACACAGGAAGATGAACCTGTAAGTCATAAAAAGAGATAGAGAATATAGTACAGAGAAAGAGAGAGAGAGATTTAAGTTGGAAATAAAGATTGAAGAGACATGAGTGGGTAGATAGGAGCTGAAGGGAGTTGCTCTCAAGAGGATAGTAGACCAAAGTCATTAGCATCACAACCAACTGATGTGCTTGCTTAAAAAACATGGTCCTGGGCAAGTCTCCAAAATTGTGTGGGTGTATTTACTTTTTCCAAACATACATCTGGTTGTATATCTAATGCTTAGGTCCAGATCTATCCAGTAAGACTGTGAGGAAGATATGGGGAATCTTCACGTTTTTCAAGTACCCAGATAATTCTGAGGTGCACAAATGCCTGAGATCTCTTGAGAAGGGGACCCAAATCCACAGATGAGACCGGAAATGGGCATCTAGAAGAATGAGGTGAAAACTAAGAGAGTAAGTCACAGAATAAGACCTTCGTTAAAGGAGTGCTCAGAAGGATGATGTGTCATAAGGATGGCAACCAAGGCTAGGAATGAAAGGCTTTCCTTGGATTCGGCAAGAGGGAGATTAACAGAGTCATTGGTAATTCAGACCCAGCTGAGCAGAGGGGGTTTAGGTGATGGAGAAGCAGGGAACATATTTCATTTTCTGACCATTTCAAGTAACATGGCTGAAGGAAAAGAAAGGTAAGATAAGAGCCAGAGCAGCTAGAGGGAAAAGAAAGATTGAGGTCAATGATTTTGTTGTTGTTCTTCAATGAGGGGAGGTAAAGAGTGAAGGATTTAAGCAATGTGCTCCAAAAGTTTTAAGCTTTAGAATGATGAGCACATGGAAGGAGGATTACGTTGCATGGAAAAAGTAGGTCTTTCATGAAGACAAGAAAGAAGGTGGGAAGGATGACTGTATGAAAAATGGTGGGGGAGGAATGGGGCGAGAAAAGGCACAATTTTCTCTAGTCTTCTTTTAAAACCTTTACAGAAAGGGTTTACTGTCATAAACTCAAAAGAGAAAAGAAATTGAAGATGTGCATCAATTAATGCTAATTGTTGCTATTTAAAGACAGATCCTTGTTGCTCGTACAGCAGAGCTAGAAGGCCTGAGTAGTGTCTGTGGAGAAAAGAAAAAGGTTGCATTTGACTTATTTCTATAATCAAATCTGCTTTATTGAGAAGTCTCTGTTTTTTCTTTTAGTGACTCTGTGGTCCTGAGTAAAAGGGGAAAGAAATAATGGAGTGCTATAGTAAAAGGCTACATTGGTGGTAACCACTGGAATGTCATGATACTAACCAACTTTTCATTAATCTCTGGTCCATAAAGTGGTTAACAGAACTTCCAAAAGTGTCCTGCTTCTAACTTAGAAATACCTTTTACTTAGGAGACTCTGACACAAGGCTAAATTCATGGAACATGTTGATTTTCATACCACTTCAAATGGAGCCTAAATCAGCTGTCTGATATTACAGACAATTTTCTTCATTACACAGAACTTTCTGTGATTGTTGTACTTGGGCAATGTTTGCACACAAGCATGTCAAGGTAGGGGAGAAGACTCCCTAGGCTGTGCCAAAAATATGTCAAGGCATTCCAGTATTACTCAAGATTGGATGGGATGAAATAGTGGGTTCTCCCCTAGAGCTTGTCATCACCCTTGCTCAGGTACCTCAGCTTACCATTTCCCCCAACAGACTTCCCTTTACATACCCCATATTAAAAAGGTAGAATTCTGCCTGTGCTATTTAAAAAACCCCGTAAGATCTTAAGACTTACCACTGGTGTATTTTCCAAGGGGCTCTGGAAATTTCTGCGATCAGGTAATAGGAATGCAAAATTAAATGAACTGAAAAAAGACACCTCCAGTCCAAACACAGGTGACCAGGAACACCAGACACATGACTAACAGCCATAGAAAGAACAGGTCCTTTGACAGGCTAGGTGAGTCCATGATAAGGTCTTGACAAATGAGTTAAATGAAAACAAAAGATGAAAATGTTTGCAACGACTCATCTCTTATTTTATGAATTGTGAAACATGCTAGCAAAAGGGAGGGTGTGTTTACCAACCCATCTTGGCTTGAATTCATGTCTTTCAAGAGCAAAATTAATACATTTGAAGGCAATTTCAGTACAGATGCAGGACAACATAATGTAGTGAAAAAATTTTTCCAGCTTTATAGCCAGACAGACAAGAGTTAAAACTTTGGCTCTGCCACCCATCAGCTACATGACTTTGAATTTTTTTTTTAACCTTTAGATCTCAACTTCTTTGATATTGAAGATTAGCATACAATCACAGATGATTGTAAAGATTATGAGAAAATGTAAGTATGATGAGTAAAAATGGACTATACTGTGGCGGCTTAATAGACTCAACTCTATAAGTGACATGAGTCACATATATTATAGTGGATGAGAGACCAGTCTCTGGGCTCACTCAGCCTGTTCCCAAAGGCCAGTGTGTTCAGCTTCTAATATTCATAATGGGACTAGCAGTAAGGATCCAAAGAGATGATACTTATAAAGTTCTCAGTACAGTATCTGACATATGGTTAGCATCCAGTAAGTGGAAGCTACTATTAATACCAGAAGATATCACCCTTTATCACTTTTCTTTACACTGTGGTTATCTACAACTCTTTCCATCTCACTAGCCCCTGGCACACTGAAGCCTTTCATCTCTTTTTCTGCCCTATTATAAGTGCCTACCACACTGGGATTTAATGGGTCCTTAATAATATCATGTTGAATATTGAATTAATAAGTATATAAAGTGCTTGTTACTTAGGAGATAGTAACATAGTGCTTTTTCCTTTTTGAGATCAGCTTCCCTTTCAGGGAATTCAATTTGTCATTCTATCTAATAAAAGAGTAATATGAAAATTGACCATACCTCTCCTACACCCACCAGCCACGCCCACCAGCCATGCCCACTAGCCAATCAGGAAGGAATATGCAAATAAACCCAACCAAGATGGCTACAGCCACAGAGAGCAGGAGGGAGGCTTGGAAATGGAGGAAACCAAGCTTTCCGCCTGCCCTTGCCAGCCCAGGCCTCCACTCCAGGCTACAAAGTTTCAATTATAGAAGATAAATAAAGCCCAACAGAAATGGCTACTGCCACAGACCGAGCAGAAGGCTTGGCTCCACTCCAGGCTACAAAGTTTCAATTGTAGAAGATAAATAAATCCCAGATCCCAAGGCCTCTGCTTGGGTCGCGGGCGGGGGGGGGGGGTGGAGGGGGGTGGTGTGGCATGGCCAGCCTGCCATCCACCACAGGCCTCTCGCCCAGGCCGTCCCACACCCTAAGGGGACCCCCACTCTGATCCAGGACACCCTTCAGGGCAAACCAGCTCACCCCCACCCATGTACCAGGCCTCTATCTTATATAATAAAAGAGTAATATACAGGAGAGAAACCAAGATGGCAGCATAGATAAGCACCTAAACTGCTGCCTCGCACAACAATTTCAAAACTACAACTAAAAGACAGAACGGACACCATCCAGAACCACAGGAAAGCTGGCTGAGTGGAAATTCTACAACTAGAAGGAAAGAGAAAAGCTCACGGAGAATTGGAGGAACGGCAAAGGGTTGAGGTACAGCAAAGGGTCTTTGTGTGCACAGAGAGGAAGGGCGGCTGAGAGCCTGGCTGACTTTCTCTGGCGGGAGGGGGAAGGAAGTCCCTGACTGCACTGAACCCCAGTTCCGACTTCACTGAACCCCAGTTCCGGGCGAAATCCCGTGGACCCAGCCTCATACAGGGGGAGTCTGGACTGTCAGGTAGAGAGAAAGGCACTTGGAGACCCAGGGGAGACCCGGGGGAGGCCCAGCAGGCAGGGGTCTGGAGGCGTACGGGCCAGTGCGCACAAAGACTGTGGAGGTTGCCACAGGCTTTCCCTAGCAGAAGGGAGTCAGAAGCTCCTGACTGTATAGAGCCTCAGTTCTGACTGCACTGAACCCCAGTTCCAGCTGAGCCCCTGGGGACCCATGTTTTGCGGGGGAATCTGGACTCTCGGGCAGAGGCTCGGGAGGTGGGGAAGGCAGAGGTCTGGAGGCACGCGAGTAAGGGCAGGGCTGATGGGAAGCCAAGACTGTCTGCTCCGCCCTGAGACTCCACCCCATGGAAGCTGAGCACAGAGGCTTTTGCAATTTGGCAAGTCTAATCCTATAAGGCTGTCTCCAGCACCAAACTTCTCCCAGCATAGACACAGCTAGTGAAAATGCAGGGACAAAGAAACGGATCACAAATGAAAGAAATGGAGGAAAACAAATGACTTGATATAGAATTCAAAACCATGGTTATAAGGCTTTTCAAGAATATCCTAGAAAAGGCCGATAAATATAATGAGACCCTTGAAGATATGAAAAAGGACCAACTAGAAATTAAACATACACTGACTGAAATAAAAAATGTTATACAGAGACCCAACAATAACTAGAGAAACACAAGAATCAAGTCAAAGAATTGAAATACCAAGAAGCAAAAAACACTCAACCGAAAAAGCAAAAAGCAAAAAAAAAATCCAAAAAGTTGAAGATAGTGTAAGAAGCCTCTGGGACAAGTAGACCAACATCAGAATTATGGGGGTGCCAGAAGAAGAGAGAAAGCAAGATACTGAAAACCTATTTGAAGAAATAATGACTGAAAACTTCCCCCACCTGGTGAAAGAAATAGACTTACAAGTCCAGAAAGCGCAGAGAACCCCAAACAAAAGGAATCCAAAGAGGACCACACCAAGACACATCATAATTAAAATGCCAAGGGCAAAAGACAAAGAGAGAATCTTGAAAGCAGCAAGAGAAAAACGGTTAGTTACCTACAAGGGAGCACCCATACGATTGTCAGCTGATTTCTCAACAGAAACTATGCAGGCCAGATGGGAATGGTAAGAAATTTTCAAAGTGATGAATAGCAAGAACCTTCAACCAAGATTACTCTACCCAGCAAAGCTATCATTCAGAATTGAAGGGGAGATAAAGAGCTTCACAGATAAGAAAAAGCTAAAGGAGTTCATCACCACCAAACCAGTATTATATGAAATGCTGAAAGGTATTCTTTAAGAAGAGGAAGAAGAAAAAAGTAAAGATAAAAATTATGAACAACAAATACATATCTATCAACAAGTGAACCTAAAAATCAAGTGAATTAAAAATCTGAGGAACAGAATAATCTGGTGAATATAATAGAATGAGGGGCATAGAAAGGGAGTGGATTGATAATTCTCAGGGGAATGGGATATGGTGGGGTGTAGGAAGAGACTGGACAAAAATTGTACACTTATGGATGAGGACATTGTGGGGGAGGCAAGGGCAGAAGGTGGGGTGGGAACTGGGTGGAGGGGAGCTATGGGGGGGAAAAGGAGAAACAATTGTAATAATCTGAATTAAGAGTTATTAAAATAATAATAATAATAAAAGAAAAGAAAAAAATAAAAGAATAATATGCAGATTGACCACTCCAACACACAAGATGGCTGCCCCATGTGGTCAAAGATCCTGCCCCCATGTGGATACAAGATGGCCGCGGGGGAGGGAAGTTGGGAGGGTCCAGGCCTGCAAGGGAGGGCAGTTGTGGGTGATCAGGCCAGCAGGGGAGGGCAGATGGGAGGAACCAGGCATGCAAGGGAGGTCAGTTGGGGGCAATCAAGCTTGCTGGGGAGGGCAGTTAGGGGTGACCAGGCCAGAAGAGGAGGGAAGTTGGGGGTGACTGGGTCTGCAGGGGAAGGCAGTTAGGGGCAAACAGGCTAGCAGAGGAACAGTCAGGCATCAATCAGGCTGGCAGGGGAGTGGTTAGGGGGTGATCAGGCTGGCAGGCAGAAGCGGTTAGGGGCAATCAGGAAGGCAAGCAGGGGAGGAGTTGGGAGCCAACAGTCCTGGATTGTGAGTGGGATCGGGCCTAAACAGGCAGTCGGACATCCCTCGAGGGGTCCCAGGGTACAGGCTGGGCTGAGGGACCCCCCCCCCTCCGTGCACGAATTTCGTGCACCAGGCCTCTAGTACTGTATATTTTTGGAAAAAGGAAAAATGAACTATTTCTATGAATAGTAAAAAGTTTAGGGAAAGAAAACTTAAAAGCAACACTCTGGTCAAATTATGGGTATAAATTAAGCTAGTTAAACAGCCTTAATCCAGGATATTGACAATTATCATACTCTCACCCTTTAATTTTATTTTTCTCTAAGGTTAGGACATAAAAATTTAACCCAAGATATCAGAGGTTGGAAGGCAGGAGTGAGTGGGTGGGTGGAAGAGATCAACCAAAGAACTTGTATGCATATATGCCTAGCCTATGGACACAGACAATAGGGTGGTGAAAGCCAGGGGTAGGGGGCAGGGGTGGGATAGAAGGGGTCAATGGAGGAAAAAAAGGATATATGTAATACTTTCAACAATGAAGATTAAAAAACAACTAAAAAAGTTCCCGCAGAAAACCTAGACCAATGTTATATCCTCCGGGAATTGTTTGCAAACCTCAATAAATATATTTCATATTTTAATTAAAATGTTAAAAAATAAAATAAAAGAAGCCATACTAACAGTAAAATAATTCTAAATAGTTCACTGTGGATTGATATCCAAAAACAGAGCAATGACCGTCAGCCACCTCTAGGTCCTATACAAATGCGAACAGATGGTGAACATTTACACAGCTTGGGCCTAGTTTAGGTCAGAGTGAGAATCCCTCCCTGTCACAAGAGGCTCTAATTAGTAGATAGAACATTAGACCATATTAAAATTCCAAGCTAACATCTTATTTGTTAGTTTTAGATTGAACTTATGCCGTAGGGTGACTGATTTTGCTTATTGAAACACACATGTGCATGCACACACTAAAAGAGTAACTCCAACTTTCTGATCTATGGGGATCAAAATAAAGATTTTTCAAAGTCTTCTAGAAAAGGGCTCCAAAGATTTGTTGGATATCAAATAGCTCCTTCAAGACAACATTTTGATGAGTTAAGTGTAAATGAATCAGAAACATATGGATTAAGTTTTCCTTGAAATACACAGGGGCTTAAAAATCAAAGAGGAAACAGAGCCTGGCCCAGGGTCTTGCAGGTTGTGCCAAACCCAACACATTTGAAGAGCAGTTCAAGATATTTGAGCGATCCAAAGATGGGGCTAGCCTGACCCATGTCTAGTTCCTACCGTATTGAAATAGAGAACACAAGTCATGCCATTTATATTGCATTATTACTAAAATTCCCTCTTTCCTTGTGGTTTGAAAATTAAGCAAACCTAGACTTACAAAAGAAAGCCCTATAAATGGTGTCTGCAGCACAGAAAGCTCTCTAAAGGCTTGAAGAGCAAGTTCAGAATGTTCTCAGACAGTGTAGCTGTTATTGTCTGACAATGCAATAAAAGTTGGACATCAGCATAGCACCAAAGACTGTCGAATAACCATGTAACTTTGGGTTTGCACTGCAGAAATTCTCCACAATATTGCCAAAAAGGACATGTTGGAATAAAGATTATTTCTGAAAAAAAGACATACATTAATCAGCATTTCTAATCACTCTTCTTATTTGCTATAGATAGTGGATTTTTAAAATTTCTAATTGGTTAATCAATTCATGGCCATGTGGGAAAGTTATGTTTGAATCTCATCACAGGACACACATGTCCCAAATAGATTTGATCAGTTAAACACATAGATGCTAAGTCTAATTTTAGTTAGCCTGCTTGTATCACTTGTGACCCAATTTGAAGATTTACTAATCTGGTGTTGACCAAACACATAACTAAATCTAGAAGTCAGCAAGGAGATATAGACTTATGGATCTACTAGGAAAATATAAACACAATTATTAATATTAAATATATGATTTTTAAAAAATTGTAAGTAATACATGTTCACATAAAATTTAGAAAATACAGAGAAAGCAAAATGTTGGAAAAAGAATCACCAGGAATCTTGTGTTCAAGAAATAATTTTCAACATTATGGTGCCTTTGTATACAGATAGAAAAAAATGTAAACATTGTAAATACTGTTTTGTGTTCCAAGTTTTTCAGTTAATATATTGCATACATATTTCTAACTAATTAGACATATTGCTGCTATATCACTGATTATAACAGATACTTTTTGTTGTTGCCAACATTCAGCTAACAAACCAAACTGAGATTAACATGTTTTATAGCTAGTTTTAAGGTTTACCTTAAGATAAATTCCTAGAAATATAATTTCTGGGTACAGACAAGTTGTCCTCTAAGAGATGACCTGACACAGAGCCTAGAAACTGACTATTTGGTAAGTGATGAAATTACCCCCCAGAAAGGCAATAGCAATGGCTTCTCTATGGGAGGAGATACAAGTGACTCTTCATTCTCCAGCCAAAATGATGTATTATTGGTCTTTTCAATCTATGCTCATCATAAAGTCAAAAAAACAATCTTTTTAATTTAATTTGCCCTTACTTGACACTAGTGAATTTAAACATGAATCCTCTTTATTGGCCACTTATATTTCTTCTTTTGTGATTTATATTTACATGGCTTGTGTTGAGTTCTCCATTGGTATGTTTATTTCTTATAGATCTGTAGAAGCCCTTTATATTTTAAGATACTAACTCCTTTTCACATAGTTTGCAATGTTGTTTATGGAATTTAGAGCCATTTAAGTTTTTATTTAAATTCATTCCTCTTTTTTTTAATTATGCATCTAATTTTGGTGTTAATTTTTGATGACCTTCCCAAACCCAAAATAATGTAAAATTTTTTATTAAATACTTATCAGTTTTTAAATGATTTTCATGTTTAACTTTTTAAGTCATTTGTTTATTTTGGTGAATAGTATTTAAGGAAATATTTAAAATTAATTAATTATTTTAGCAGAAACTTATTAATGTGTTTGGCATTTAGTTAGGTACTGTTTATATAATAATAACTCCTGAAGTGTACTAGGTATGGTTGACAGGCTCTAAAGTTGTCCTCCTGATCCCCACCTCCTGGGGTTCACATCTTATATAATTTTGTCCCCTATGATTTGCTTCTGACCAACAGACCATCTCAAAGGTGTGGGATGTGTGGATACCTCTTTATTTGTCCTTCAATATTAAATGTTGGCCTTACTGGGTAAAGTAGTCTTTGTTGCAGGCCCTTGCTTTTCATCTTCTGAATATTTTATGTCAATCCCTTCTGGTCTGAAAAGTTTCTGTTAAGAAATCAGCTGACAGTCTAATGTGAACTCCCTTGTAAGTAACTATTTGCTTTTCTCTTGATGCTTTTAAGATTCTTTGTCTTAACTTTGCTATTATAATTATGTGTCTTGGTGTGGGCCTCTTTGGGTTCATCTTGTTTGGGACTCTCTGAGCTTCCTGGACTTGTGTATCTTGTTCCTTTAGCAGGTCAGGAAAGTTTGTGGTCATTATTTCTTCAAATAGATTCTCAATTCCTTGCTCTTTCTCTTTTCCTTCTGGTACCCCTATGATGTGGAGGTTGGCTCTCTTTATATTAGCCCAAAGGTCCCTAAACTATCTTTATTCTTTTTAATTCTTTTTTTGTTTTTGCTGCTCTAACTGGTGTTTTTTCCTAACTTGTCTGCCAAATTGCTGATTAGATTATCTGCTTCATCTAATCTACTTATTATTCCTTCAGTGTATTTTTTATATCATATATGGTATTCTTTTCCAACTGGTTCTTTTTCATGGTTTATACCATATGCCCCTTTCCATGCTGTTGTAGTTCTCACTAAGTTCCTTAAACATCCTTATAACCACTACTTTGAACTCTTTATTTGATAAATTGATTATTCATTTTACTGGAGATTGCTTCTGTTTTGTCTGTTTCTTTGTCTTCCCATTTAGATTGTCTCCTTGTGTTTGTTTTTATGTATTAGATAGAGCTTCTATTATTCCTAGTCTTTGTGGGGTGGCCTTAAGTAGTAGGTGTCTTGTGGGACCCAATGGCATAGTCTCCTTTAGCACTGGAGCTGAGTGCTCCAGGAATGTCTCTTGTGTGGGTTATGTGTGGTAATTGAGTCTTGATTGCTACTGACCCATTTGTGTGTGTGATCAGCCTTCAGGCTGGATAACTGTGATTATGGTGTGCAAGCTACTCTGCAGGTGCTGACCACATGAAGAGGAATTTGCCTGGATAAGGTGTAGTGCCTGCTGAGATCTGTTTTTGAAGCTTATCGAATCCTGTTCTAATGTTGTCTGAAGCTGGCCACTCTGTGTGTTGGTTCTGGTCCATTAGCAAGGGACTCTGGTGCAGGCCAATATCAGACATTGTCCTTGGCAACCTGTTTTGAGCTATGTGAAATCCACAGTTTTTGGCTGCCTCTACTGGGCTTGGGTGTGCACGAGCAAGCTTTTATCATTACTGGGTCTGGGGGCAGGTCAGCAAAAGTCTTAAGGCACCCCAAGTTCCACCTCCACTCTGTCTCTGCCTGATGGCTGCCTGTTAGGCTCAGTCACTTGGGAGTTCAGGTTTTATACTTTCAATTCTCTTCCACTGATTGCTTTTAGATCCCATATTATAGGGTTATAATAATTTCAGTGCTATAATATGTTTTATTATAGTTCATAGAGTAAATGGTATCCATTCTACCAACCATCAATTCTGCTTCTTTTAAAAGAATTTCTTGGCTACTTTAGCATATTTATTTTTCCAGTTCAACTTCAGATCTCTTTGTCAAGACCCACCCTGCCCCCAAACATCTTTTTTGGGATTTTCCACTTCAATTTCTTTAAATTTACCAAGTAACTTGGGAAGAATTGACATATTTACAATACTAAACCTTCATTTCAAGGAGTGTGGTATGTTTTTCTAGTTCTTTAAACATACTTTTTTCCTCATTAAATTTCTGTAAATGTGCCATGGGTAATGCATATTTCTTGAAAATTTCCTATACTTGCTTTTTCTATACAGTTGCCAAGTGGGTTTTATATATACTGTTACATAAAGATACACAAACACACATTCATACATATAAATACATTATTGTTGCTAGTATATAAGACAGCTATTAATTTTCACATGTTTATTTGTTATGAGAAGCTATAATAAACCCTCAGTTCTTATAGAGTTTTAGGATAATAGGATCTGTGTATTAGTAAAATAATTATATGCAAATATTTATATTTTTAGTTATTCTATTCTTTTATCTTATTCTTGCTTTTCCTAATTTACTAAATTCACTCAAACTCTTACACAATTAAAAAACAAAGTATTAATAAAGAGCATACCTTTTATTTCAAATTTTAGTAGGAGTATGTGCTTTTTACCAATTCATGTAATGTTGGCTCCTGGGCTGATTTGAGATAAATAGTATTTATCATTTTAGGATGTTTTCTCTTTATTGAGACTATCTTCCACTTAAATTATGTATGGATGCTGAATTGCATCAAATATATTTTGAAACATAATAATAAGAATTACAATTATAATGGTTATGCTTCATTGTGGATGAACAACTTTTCCTCTTTTTTTTGTGTATCTCTTTTTCACTTGCACACTAGACTAGACTCTGTGGCTTAAACCTGGTTAACACCAGACATTGGGACCAGGAGTTGTGAAGCTAACTGTAAAATATTGGGCCTTCGCATTGGTTTGCAGGAATATGTACCATGACCAGCAAACAAGGGCTAACTAATGGAAGAGAAATTTTCATATATCTAATGTTATTCCAGGCTTTATTGGATTTTTCTTCCTTACCCCCATCTTTTCTTTCTATCTCCAGTTGATAATATAACGGAAGAAAGACCTTTATTTGTTCATTCTTATTATGTGTAAAGGAGGTAATATATGTGTTTGAGGAAGCGGGGGTGAAGTCGGGTGGATGGCCAAGCCTGTAAGGTGGTTCTATGGTCACTATTCATTTGAAAAGCCTAACAAGTCATTTCTTTAACATGTTGGTTTCTGATGCTTAGGTGAGTCAATTTAATTAAATTACTATCTCCATCTTTCTGACTACTCTTCAGTCTGTCTCTATCTCTGTTCCTTTCTTCCACAGCTTTCTCTTAGCAATGAGAAGTGGTCACATTTTTATACTGGGAGAAAAACCATTACCTGAGCTTCACATTTCATAAAATTTTCATTTTTTTTCACTTAAGGTGGTGTCTATTAGGCTTCTCCACTGTGAAGTTTGCATGCTTTTTGTTTGTAATTAAAATGGTTTCATGGGAAGATACTTTGGAATTATCTAAATATCCTATTTTAACTCATTTTTATTTATTAATTATTTATTATTTCTATGGGCTCATAGTTTATTTTATTCAGTGGGTTATAATGTATTTCTACTAGAATTTATTTAAATGTTCAAATTGCATTCCTCTCCCAATTTTACAATGAGATTTCTGGCACAGTAAGAAATTCCAGATTTATCTTGTATTTCCCTTGCTCTAGTCCTGAATCAGTCATGTCTTCAAGGAGACCATTTAGTGGAGAATGGTATTTAAAAACCAAGATCTGAATGCTAGGCATGCTCATTACTATTGAGTATTGCCAATCCCAAGACTTCTTATTGGACAGAGCTAGGAAATTGTACACACTCACATACACACACATACACACACACACACACACACACACACACACACACACACACACACACTTTTAATCTGTATCTGATGATGATGAAGGCTTTAACAAAATTTATTTGGTAGGGGATGAGGAAAAAGAGAAGCCAAGATTGACCTTGTTATAGTGGAGAGCATGCCTTAGAAAAGAGCCAGATAGATTTGGAGAGCCACTTTTCTGGGAGGTTTGGACCTTATCAGTTGCGTCTATCTGGGAGTCCCTCTGAGTATTCATGGAAGTGTAAAATGTAATCAGTTATATGGAGGGAGGACCAAGTTGAAAAACAAATCTCTGAGGAAAAGAACAATAATTCGAGAGAAAAAATCATTTTAAAGGATTAAACAACAGAGATGGCATGGAAAAATATCATAAGAAATAAAACAAATAATACAAAGGGACCAAAAAACATTCTCTTGTCCTAGAAGAACCTGAATTTGGATACTTAATAAATCCATTGATTATCAGCAAAAGAATAAACACAGACCAACACCTAAAAACCCAAGTAAAAATCTTCAACTGCTATTAGTACCACTAGCTACATACACGTATATTTCTGCATATATTCACCAGTACGTGGTCTCAACACTAGACTCTGGTCCTTAAGCTAGGAAATGTTCCTGGGGTCCACCATCTCTCTGCTGGCTTCTGAAGAAGACACATTGTTTACTGAGGAGGTGTTTCATATCAGCCCTGCTATCCTTTCAAAACTTAATCCCATCTGTAAAATGCCTAGTAGAAATTCTCAAAATTTCCCATTATTAGGAAGTCACTCTTTGCCAGCCTACAACACTGAGGAAAGTTTTATGATGATAATGATTTTACTTTCCCCTCATTATAAATGTTCTTTGAAAAATAATTTCTTTTGTAATTGGGAAGGAATGGGTTAAATTCTCTCACATAATCTGATTTCACAGACATCTATTTGATTTTTTTACAATATTTCCTTTTAACTCCTCTGATTTCATTGAAGAAAATGTCATGGCCAAGCAATCTAAAAATAGATTAGTTCTAAGTTTGCTTTTGTTATACTATCTTTCTCACAACAAATTGGCACAAATCATCAGCCATTTGTAAAGAATTACTCCATGACGACCAGTGGTCACTGGTTATTTGGTTTAAGTTTCACTAAGGGTGAGCCCTGGACAATATACTAGGCCTACAAATAAAAACCCCTTGTTTTTCTCTGACCCACTTAGAATGATAGATTTCAAATATTCCCAAGGTGTCAATGGCAGTTTCACTTTACACAATGTTTCTGTTCTTCTTTTAAAAGCTCTGCAAAGTTTTGCTTTGCTTTGTTTTAGTGACAGCATCGTGGTTAACAGAACATTGTTAGGAATAAAAAACAGGACTTGACTTCAAGGCCAAAAACTGAAATTCTAAGAGCAAAAGTCCGCCAGAATACCAGATCTCTTAAAAATTGTAATACATCCTTGTGAAAATCCAGATTTCAGAAAGGTTTAAAAATATCTGACTTTCAAAAGCAAGAAAGAGAGGTATATGAAAAAAGTTCTAGAGTTTTCAGCTCTTATTACAAGATTGACTAGCTAAGGTTATATGGTTATAGAAAATTTACTATCCCAAGGCTCCAAAAAATTAGTTTGGGGGCAGATATTCATAAGTTATTACTTATGTAAAATTTTACAAAATATATAATATTTTATGACTCAGTTTATTCAGTTGAACAATAAAATTAATTTATCTGTCCTGTTTTCTTTACAGGATTGTTCTGAGAATTAGAAATAATGCAAATTAAGATTCTTTGTAAATTTTAAAAAACACTACATAAAAAAAGGTCTTGCTTTACTTCTATTATTATAATAGTATATTCCCAAGGTTTATGCTGTGAACTGTAGTAAATTTCAGCTTATGGGCCTAGAATTTAATTATGTAATTTTTGAACTAGCAGTTTACCCCAAAGTATTTGCTTCAATCTCAGAAATAGAAAATTATATTTAAAACAAAATGTCATAAACTTAGTTAAGACATGATGAGATTAGAGTTGATCATGTAACACATAACAGATAAAGCTAATAATTGAACCAGATTTGGAAAGTGAAGTAGTCCTGTGGTCTAAACATTTTAGCTGTGTAAAAGTTCATACAAATGAAATTCACTCAGAAGTCCACTACATGAAAGAGATTGCGTTAGTGCCTCTGATGAAGCAATGGGCTCAGAGCAGCTCTTCTTGGTTTCCTCAGCATCTGTGAAAGAGCTCAGTTTTGAAACCACTCATCTTCAAAATGCTTTACTTATCCATGGGATCCTTGCTCAAGTATCCCCTGCATAAAAGCATAGTAACAATATATGAAGGAGTCAATGCTCTGAGGAAGCAGTTGGGGGTTCTAGAGTCTATTTGACCTGTGCCTTCCAGTGTTCAGTAGCTCTGAAGTGAGAGGTTCTGTGGAGAACAATTTGTGAACAATTTGATCTAGGTCACTCTTTCACCCAATTCCAGAATCATTTTTACAGCATCTTTGACTATTTACCATCTATTGTCTAGTGTTTTTCTCATTCCTTAAAGAGACAGTATGCTCTGATGTTCAACAGCCCAGATATTAGAAAATGAATCCTTAGGTGGGGTTGAAAACTCGGTCCCTGCAGTGGAGACCTACTGTTTCTAGTTCTGTCATCAGGAGCAGCTCAGACATAGACTTCCCTCTCTTGTTCATGGCTGCTTTCCCCCAACTGTGGAGAGCTGTTATATACCTTCTGCAGCTCCCTTCACATGCAAACAGCTCTAGTTTCCTAGATTTTTTCCAACCTCCTCACTATCCTAGCTACCTTCTAGGGGATTAACAGTTATTTGTCACTATATTTTTTAAGATTTGGGACTCAACCTTGAACCCAACACTCAATATTTGGTTTCCCCAGCACACATTTAGTAGGATTGCTACTCACAAAGTGGAACTTATGTAACATCTACTGAGGCAACTTCTTATAGTTTAGAGTCAGTTTCTAACTGAAAGTGGTCCAATAAACAGTGCACTGTACTATGATTTGTTACTAAATGTGGGAGGCCTAATATTATTATAGCATGTTACTAGGGAATGATGCGATAATATTTCTTACCTATTAATTTATTCCCCTCTGGATTTCCTTTATTCTTTTGACTCTTCCTATTTTAATTGCTACTAAACTGCCTATTTGTTCCCCTCCTGATTGATTATCAAGGTGGCCCATTAACCTTACTAGATGCTGGCATTTTTCACTCTTGATAATCAGATAAAAGACAACATTTTATCACTGAATTTACCAATGATAAATTGACCAATGGGGTTTGCCTGAACCCAAATACTTGGTGGAAAAGCCTAAAACCTGTTTAAAGACATTTTATCATTTTTACAGTTATGCACTCCATCAAAAACAAACAAACAAACAAATGAATAAACAAACAAACTTTAGAATTTTCAAACTAGGGATTCTTTGCCTTCTACAATATAAACATTCAATGTCCTTTTAGCACCCAAGATAAGGGTATTTTAAACTAATTAAACATTGGAATTACATTAAACAATGTGGAAGAGTTTATGAGTATAGTAGCAGCTGAAAGGGTATTAATTGCTTTTCCTTAAAGGCCCACATATGTAAACATATTTACACTTATTTTAAGCATTCTTTCTTGAGTCTCTGGAATTTGTGAGCTTTGACACACAAAGGAAAAAAAAGAAAAGCAAACAGTTTATGTAGCATGTCAAAAGATGGCTCTCTGTCTGGAACTGTGTTTACCCCGTAGGGTGACAACTGAAGTCTTTTACTGAAAACCTGCAACAGCTTGAACAACAGGTAAACCATCGCACTTTTGCAATTGTCTCTTATTTTCCGGATCACACCATGTGGTAATTATAAAACCTCTGAATGGAAATTGCTGCCATCCTTTGAGGTCATTCTGTAATCCCTAACTCATCAGTAGCACCTTCAGCTTCCCATCTTTTCATAATTTTAAATCAACAATTATGTGAATGGCAGAGATAGATGAGATATCCCCAAATGATAAAATGCAAGAAGGGGATACCTGTCTACAATCTTGGCTAATGTCAGAGTCTTCTTTTTCTTTTTGTTGATCCAGACATCCATCTCTCCATCTAGTCCCTTTCCTGTCAGTCCAGGAACTATCCTATTGAGGCAGAAGTTACCATGTGACAAAGGGACACATCACTTTATAATCACTTTATAATGAGTAGCATAATGTGAATAATTAGAATGCACATGCAGTTTTCAGTATGCTTTTCGCCATAGCATTTCAATAAGTCAGAAGGAACAAAATCAGTGAAAAACAAATTTTGGGGGTAAAAATATTGAAAACGTTTCTGAAGTTATGTTGACACATTTTTACTTTGTCATCATCAAGAGATGGTTGCATATGTTGTGTAACAACCAAAGCCAAACTGTACTGGTACAAGACCTTATTATTTTCTGTGTTGTGTCCAGCATAAATGACCCTGAATTCTGCTTTCTACCTTTGCTTTTCACAGAATCACTTCTATCATCTCATCCTCAGACTTTCTTCTTTGGGAGCCAAAGCAGATGGCCCCCCACTTTTGGGTGAACTAGGGGGAAATCAATAATGCTTCTCAGGGATACTTGCAAAGATGAAGTACTTAAACTGTTGCCGTGGAAAAGAAGTGTGGAGAGGAAAGTCCCCTTGTCTTACTTAACACTATCTTTCCAAACAATCCTGGAACTCTGGCTAGTGATCTGCATAAAAATTATGGGTCCAGACATTTGTTTGTATGAACAAGTAGGTTAAACGTACCAAAAATTATCTTGAATTATAGTTGCTACAGTGGAAAACTTTTAACCTAGGTAAACTTATTCATTTATGAGATGCTCTAGAGATAAAAAGGGTCTCAGTGTAGAACTCAGAAATGTAGAGGGAAAATTATTTTTCTACTCCTGAACTTTCTGGCAACACAGATGGAACCTCTCTGGAGCCTGCAGATGGGATCCTGAGAAAACTGGCAGAAGCTGGTGCAGGGTGAGAATTTTTATCAGAATCAGTTCTCTCGGATCTCTACCTACAGTGGCCAGGACAATAGAGGAAGGTAAAATTTCACTTTGTCCTGTGAATTTGGTTTTGGGGTACCCATTGGTTATTGATCCTTCTCCTCTAGGGACAGATATTGATTTCTTATTTGTCTTGTGTTGTGTCTTGGTGCCTGGGGCAACCAAGCCTGTTGTCAGTTTTTGCATCTGCAGGCAGCTCAACCGTCATATGGGGCCCTGAAAATATGACAGAAATGTGGGTCACACCCGTTTTCAGCTAGCATGTACCGGCTGTTGGCAGCTTTCTTTCTTTTGTTTGTCTTGGGCATGCTTCTGGATCTTGGCAGGGCCACATATTTTGCACCTTCCTTGGGGATGCCTCTTGCACCCATGGTAAAGCTACAAAAGGCATATTGGTTTTGGTTTCTAGTCACTTCATAGGGTAGTCTGTGGTCTAAAAAAGAGAAAAAATACAGTTCAATATTGTCAGAAATATTTACTGTTTATCTAGGCTAAAACTTGGCAATAAGATATTAGAAAGGATTTTTTTAAAATGATCAGAAGTTAACAAAATTGGAAGGTAGTAATTCAGAACCTGATAGGAATTTTCTTTTAGACCTTTTCCCCAAGATTAAAATGGACACAGGAATCTTTTTATTTTGATTTTATTTGGAAATCTTCTCCCTGATATATCAAAGCAAATTGAGGAAAATGTAATTAAATGAGTGGGTCAGCCCCTTGATATCATTCTGGTTGCAAGCCAAGTCTTCAAGGAATTAAAAACAACTGTAATTATCTTATAAATCTAGATGATACACGAATAGAAATGTGATTCTAGAAGCAATTTAAAGCCCACCTACCCTTTTTATTAATCCCACAATATCCCTTATTCACCTCAAAATACTTGCAGATATTTTAAAGGATGGGACATTGCGAACAAAACTTGGAGAAAACTCACATCTTTTCTTTGTGCCTTTGGGATGTAAATGTTCTTTCACCTGCTCCTCTCTAAGAACACAGAGTGATCTCTTTGAAATGCAAACTTGAGGGAGATAATTTTCATCAGTAGGAAAAAAGCTATTTGGAAAATAGGGGAATTAAAAATATTAAAACTCTTCTCCATAATTATTAGTAAAAAGTTTAAGCCATCTGAGCAGGTTAACTTAATTCATCTGCCAGAGACACAATTTGGTTCCAAATTGTTCTTTTATAATCTCGTGAAGTTTGTACTATGGCATCTGTCTTGACAAAAAATTTAAAACAAAACCTAGAAGAGCTCTCTTTGTATCTGTCTGTATGTTTATATATGTCTAACATGCTACTTTTCTACCTCCATATAGTATTGCTGAACTCAAGTTGTAAAATAGCTCTATTTAATTGGCTTAAAGAAAAATACATGCTTATATAAACTGTTTTCTCAAAAATATAGAAACTAACCCAAATATTAAGTTCATGTGATCTCAAATAATCTTCAGTAAATAAAAGCTAATTCAAATTTTGTTGGTTTATTTAAAACAGGCATATCATCACAGTTATTAAAATTAAGGACAATGCAGATGTGCAAATTTCATTTTACTTGGGTTTACTAAAGTCAAATAAGCTCATGTTATATCTGTTACAGAATTTGTCAGCAAGAAAAATAACAAGATGATGATTAGCTGTTTAATGGATAGTGAAGTAAATGTTCATAAGTTAGCTAAAAATAATTAAGAACAAATAAACTAAATAGATGTAAATATAGTAAAAGCTTTTAAGTAAATGTTTCAATAATAATTATGTTTTACGTAATGCCGCCTTAAAGAGTTTCTAAAATTATTTTCATAACTAGAAATACTAAAGTTATACTATACTAAGTTAAATGATGGATTTTTTGTTTATTTATTTTCTTTTTCCCCATCATCATTTATCTCCCCTATATCCTCCTCCACCTTCTCCTCCCAAAAATTATTATTGTTGGTATCATGAGTTCTTTTTCTCTTTTTTGCTCAATTTTACCACCTCCCCAGAACCCTTCACACCAAGAGCTGTCAACCTGCTTTCTATGTCTGTCTCTATTTTGCTTGTTAGTTCAGTTTGTTCAAGAGACAACCCACTGTATGGGAGAACATATTCACCATTGATATATCTGATAAGGGGTTAATATCCAAAATTTATAAAATACTGATAGAATGCAACATCAAAAGAACAAACAATCCAATTAAAAAATGGGCAAAGGACCTGAATAGACACTTCTTCATAGGGGACATACATATGGCCAATGGACATATATGAAAATATGCTCAATGTCACTAATCATCAGAGAAATGCGAATTGAAAGCACCATGAAATACCACCTTATATCTGTCAGAATGGCTATCATTAATAAATCAACAAACAAGTTTTGGTGAAGATGTGGAGAAAGGGAAACCCTCATGAACTGTTGGTGGGAATGCAAATTGGTACAGCCACTGTGGAAAGCAGTATGGAGATACCTTTAAAAGTTAAAAATGGAACTGCCTTATAACTAAGTGATTCCACCTTTGAGAATTTATTTGAAAAAACCTGAAACACTAATTCAACAGAATATATGCACTCCTGTGTTCATTGCAGTGTTATTTACAATAACCAAGTTTTGGAAGCAGCCTAACTGCCCTTCAGTAGATGAGTGAATAAAACAGCTATGGTACATTTACACAATGGAATACTACTTGGCCATAAGAAAAGAAAACAATGTTACTCTTTGCGACAGCATGGATGGACCTGGAGAACATTTTGCTAAGTGAAATAAGCCAGTCAGAGAAAGAAAACTACCATATGATTTCACTCATATGTGGAATGATGAATAGTCATTGAATATCTAGATCACTTCCAAATAAAAAGTACTAAAACATTAATTACTGAACGTAGGTTTATCTACGTTTGGCTTCATATTACAAACTAATTAAATATACTTGGGTCTATTAGTAAACAGGTCTTGTGTCACATTGAAAAATTTACTATGAGGAAGAATATACTTCTAGAAATTGTAAAATGTACTTATAAATTTGCTAACCCATAGAATAATAGTGTGACAGAAAGTCCATGATTGCTTAGTTCTCAATTTTCACTAGAAATTAAGGTTTCTGGGGGTTAGGATTCTAATAAATATATGTAATTTAAACTACTTAAAATAATATGGGTTAAGGAAATAACTATGTAATGTAAATATTGATATGTTTTCTAAATAAGGAAAGGTATGATAAACATGTTTTTGTTAAGGGAAGAAAAAACAAGTAAATTTGTCCTAAAGCACAATAACTAGTTGTTCTAGATTGAGAAAGAGTAAACTTTAGGACAAAACTTGAATGGATACTAAAATGTTGTAGAAGGTTTGTGGAAAAGAAATCCTGGGAAAGGAATTGTATGTGTGGTCAAGCTGGCTAAGATTGGGATGAATTTATTTAAGTAGTTTTACGACTGAACTTTAATTTCAAAAGTACACTGGGACAAAATTATAATTTGGTTTTCTCTCTGTTCAAAGGACAAAGTTTTCTTGGCCTAATGGTCTGCTTTTGATAAGAGATTGTGAAAGGTTTTCTTTACCTTTTGGGTAATCTGTTGGAAAGCAAAGATTCTGCCCTTTACCAAAATAATTTCCTGTGCATCGTGTTGTTTTTCTCAGGTCCTTGATTAGTTGGGAGAACTGAGTCATTTCAATCTTTAAAAAAGCTCAGTTTTGTTCACAACTATATAATCTTCTGCATTTGTCTTTATAATCTTCTACTATCACTTTGGTTAAATAGATAACAGAGTATTATTCATATTATTATTTTAAAATATAGTTTATTGATTTTTTTACAAAGAGGAAGGGAGAGGAATAGAGAGTTAGAAACATCGATGAGAGAGAAACATCGATCAGCTGCCTCCTGCACACATCCTACTGGGGATGTGCCTGCAACCAAGGTACATACCCTTGACCAGAATCGAAACTGGGACCTTGCAGACCGCAGGCCAATGCTCTATCCATTGAGCCAAACCAGTTAGGGTGATAACAGAGTGTCCTATCTAATAAAGAGGGAATATGCTAATTGACCATCACACACTCACAAAGATGGCAGCATCCACGGCCAATAAGGAATATGCTAATTGACTGCCACACCCTCAAAGATGGTGGCACCCACAACTACAAGATGGTGGCGCCCAGTCCCCTCAGCCCCCCAGCCACCCAGGGCCAGCCCAAGGCTCAGGCAAGCCTCGGATGTCAGCTGCCCAGCCACCCAGGGCTGGCCAAGGCTTGTGCTGCCGGCAGTTGCAGCAGCAGAGGTGTGATGGGGGTGTCACCTTCCCCTGATGACTGGGTCACCTCCCGCCCCTGAGGGCTCCAGACTGTGAGAGGGGGCAGGCTGGGCTGAGAGACCCCCCTTCCAGTGCATGAATTTTCATGTACTGGGCCTCTAGTTATTTTATAATGACCTACTTAATCAAATGTTCAAACCCTTTGACATTTTGACAAATGCCCAACATCAAATTCTAAATGGAGTCTTTTTTATCTCATACTAACTTTGAGATTTCCCAGAATGCTCCTAGGAAAATCTCAAAGAATGTCTTTCACCTTATATAAGATTTTAAACTTAATTAGGTTTATTTAGCATTTTAAATTACATAGGATGCATTACCAAGTAAGAAATGATAATAAACCTTAGATTTATAGGTATAGATATAGTCACTAATATAGGTATTTCAGAAACTGAAGTTCATAGAAACTTGTCAATACCCTTAAATTGTTGTATGCCACAGAAATAACTAACTTTTCTTGTCAAATGAACTTTCATCAGATCTTTAACCATGACCATTTTTAAGTCTTTGTTATTAAAGACAGTTATTATTTTACTTTGATGCTTGCAAAGTGCTTTGTCTTGAGAGATTCACTGAAAGGACTCTGACCAATAATCTAGAATACAGGTTTCTGATAACTAAGATACCATTGAACTAGGTAAGAATTGTCAGAATTCTAATGGGAAAAAATGGATTCAAGTAGAACAAGAATTGATAACATGATGGCAAGTGGGGGGGGGTGTGGAAATGGGGATATCTGTAATACTCTCAACAATAAAATAAATTCAAAAAATAAAGAATTAATAACATAAGATTGAATAAACTGATTATTATAATTATAATTCTTAATGACTTTTTGTTTGAAACATTACTGGTTCTTTAATGTTTTGTTTTGCAAATTTAAGAAAACATTTTTTTTCTTTTAAGCTGTCTATGACTTAAAGCAATTTGGTAAAATTTAACTTTGTAAACAGAATTTAAACATTTACTTTTTCTTCCTATCTGATCCTCTCAGAATTTGGAAACTCATTGAGTATTCTTGTTTTCAGTGCTCCAAGACCTACCGGTGAGTAAAAGAGGTACTTCCTGGCAGACTCAGAAACATTAGAAAAAAAAAAAAAAAAGGATTCAGCCAAATCTAGAGATATTCCAGGTGAAGTCTGATGGTGAATCTTTGGTTTGACTTCCTAGCCTTGAGAGGTATTTTAAATGTCCGATTTGTGATTCCTTATGAAAAATTCTAGCAAAACTAACTTAAAAAGAGCCTATATAATCAATTACCAATCTTGCTGCACTTATATAATCAGGCCAAATTTAATAAAACTATACTTATTTGCAAACCAATTAGTCTTACTTTGATTAACTTTGATAGAAATAGAAGTAACTATAGAAAGAAAAATTTTGTTTCAATGGAAAACTATAGTACAGCCTTGTGGGTATTGAATTCTAGTTCTGTTTACTGTCTTTGAGATTTTGTTATCTACTTCTAAACTCAACTGGATCCAGAATTCTAGTTTTCTTAAATATCTGGCTATGGCTCTCCAAACTCCTATTTCCAATTTTCATCCACCCTTCTTACTTGGAATCTCTAAAATCAAAGACTGCCCTTGTACCTCATTGAAAAGGACCAGATAGCAGCCTTGAACCTTTGGTCCATATCTTGCAATTAAAAATGGCTCTTTCAGACTCTTGGAACTGCACACCAGTTGCAGATCTAAAACAAAAATTGATTAGGAGCATTCCTTTCTGGAAGCAGATGACCCTTTGAGATGGATAACATGCCCAAGATCACTGATCAAAATCTTGACCTCTAATATAAAACCTTTATTCCTTTTGGCTTTTGCTACTTATTTTCCCTCTCTGTTAATACATGGGAATGCAATGCTCCTTACCCTGGTAACTGTCAATGAATGAACCGCTAATAGCTGCACAATGAGTCCCTAGGCTATCTTGCTAAGGTGGTTTTAGGTAAAATAATTATTTTAGATTACTGATTGGCTGAACAAGAAGGGGTGTGTGCCAAAGTTAGTAACTCCTGATACCTGGATTAACACCTTGGTACTGTAGCAAAATAAGACATTAGCAAATAATCCACTTGGCTAAAACAGGCTGATGCCCATTCAGCAAAAAACTGGCGTGGTTCATGGGGGTGCTGCTTCAGTCTCTTGTTATTATCCTCCAGATAGTCATTATTGTCATCTCCCTGGTGTGCTGTCTTCTCTCAAGAGTCTTAAACACATGTTCGCAGCCCTCAGCAGTGCACCAGATGATCTCCCTTTACTTGAAGAAACAGAAGCAAGATGAGAAAGATGAGTCGAAAAAGCATTTCTTCCACAGACCGGACATCAATGGCATAACCAGTTGATTTCACAATGACATAAGAACAGCTTAACTCTGATGGTGACTGAGGGTAGCACTAAGACCCCAATTTTGGTCAAGCTCTCATGTATGAGAGGAGGAACAAAAAAGGCAAATTGTCAAATTAATTAAACAAGGAGGCCATTAGACTGAGGTGGTTCTAATGCCTTGGTAGCCTAGTCAAGGAAACCAAAATCTAATCTTGAAATACCTTAAGATGAAAGAATCAAAATGAAAGACCAATGGATCACAAACAGCTGACTAGGCTCTCCTAAAATAAGCCACCTGCTTAAGCTATAGCCAATCAGACATTTCTCTGCTTTTCTCCAGCCTCTTCTGTATAAAAGCCTCTCCCCTAGCTCCTGTCAGAGGAGTGCTCCTAACCACTTCTAGTTTTGTGCAGCCTGATTTAAATCAATTTTTGCTCAAATAAACTTACATTTTTAATATGACTCAGTTTGTCTTTTAACAAATCTTATCTGTGACTGACCCCAAACCCCTATATGTCTATTTTCTAAATGCTTTATTTTGAAATTATTTTTGTGAACTCTAGGTAGATGGTAGATAGTGAGATTGTATGTGAAGCGTGAGATTTAAACAAAGAGTTAAGCTAAATCTCTGAAAGCAAGCAAAACACACTTTTGTTCCCCGGTGATTAGTAGATGATTGATTTGTGCTATGTGGAGGGCAGAAGTATTTGTGGTTATTGATGGAAGAGGAAAGTGGGCAACAGGTTACCAGAGAGAAGCACTGGGGGAAAGAAGCTTTGGAACAATTTACTAAGAAGAAAGAGAAAATATGAAATGCTTTAAGCAGTTTCAAGCAAGTTGGAAGCAGAACCTTAAGAGAGCAAAGAAAATGAATGGGAAGGAAAGTGATCAAGTGTGTCAGAGGAAAATGAGGCCAGGCAAGCCCAGGTTTCACCTGGGGACAACTCTAAATACCCACCTGGTAACATCACCCTTACTGAGTATCTCACAAAGTTTATGTCATTACTAAGAACAGAGAAGCTGGATGATTTTATAGCCACAACTGCATTGACAGTGGGTGTTATTTTAGTAGATTTATGCCATCATTTTGCAAAAACAACAGTACAGTACAGTTCAGTGCTGAGAAATGGGGTTTTCCAGAAGACCCTCATTTTTAGCAGGGTCATTTTCTCTGGTATGTAGTAATTGAACAATGGAATCTTTGACTGGACTTACCTGGATAATGAATTGTGGCTACTTTCAAAAGGAAAGATGCTGACAACATGAAATGTGCATCTATTTCCTCAGTTGAGCAATTTATACCTCATCACCTTTGATACTACAAAGAGGAAATCACTAATCTCTACAGTATTGTGAAATTTTCTTAACTTCTAAATTGGTTATCTTTGCTCTTTCTGTTAAAACTCCACATAGTCACTCACTTTCCAAAGTTCACTTTGCTGGAAATTAGTTGGAGGACAAAAGTTCCCAGGACAAAGTTTTGTGTTTTATGTAAACAAAACCTCATTTCTATTATCTTCCATTTACCCATGGACAGTTAAGCTAGAAACACAAATACGAAGTGTATTTGTGATGACTTTGCACATCCTCTGACAGAAACCTCATTCTCTCTGGGATGAGCAGAACCTTGGCATGTACAGATATCTTTGATGCACTCCTCCATGCCTGCATGATTAATTCATTTGCTAACTTGAAAAAATGCAGTTTGCCAGCACAGGGCTAAAGTCTCAATCCTAAATTAACTGTTTTTAGCTAAAAAAAAAAAAACCCCACACACCTCTGAATGATATTTGCTGGTGTGAGAAACATTATCTGCTCTTCTCCATGTCAAATCCTCTTTGGGATTATTACTGCACTTGTGGGTGAGAAAGGGCTTAGGGAGGGGCAAAGATTTATTTCCCACTTCTAGTCCAAAACTGCCCTGTAGAAAACCGCAACATGAGATTTGGAAGAAGAAGGAGGGTTCCAACAGGGTATGAGAAGATAATGAAAGGAGAACAAGTGAAGACTACAAATAGATTCATTTTTATTTTCAGTACCTGAAGGTATCTAGAACGTTTCTGCAATAACTTGAAAATACCTGGATTTGAACTACCACCAGAAAAGACAACATAGAATGCTTTAAGGATTATGTCACGCCCTCACTGTCGGCCTGTGGACTGAAAGGTCCCAGGTTTGATTCCAGTCAAGGGCATGTAGCTTGGTTGCAGGCACATCCCCAGTAGGGGGTGTGCAAGAGGCAGCTGCTCGATGTTTCTTTCTCATTGATGTTTCTAACTCTCTATCCCTCTCCCTTCCTCTCTGTAAAAAATCAATAAAATATATTTTAAAAAAAGATTATGTCACTATCTTAAAGAAAGAGATATTGCCTTGTCCTCATCCTCATTAATTCTTTACCTGACTCATATTAACATGACTTTACCTGACTCATATTAACATGACTAAAGAGAAAATATGTCCATCTTGAGGGGGTGATGAGAGAATTGATCAGTGAAGAAAAAAATGAGTTACTAGAAAATATAGTCAATGTCCACTGGAGAAATGAGTGGGGAGATGAATTGGTAACCAGAGAACTTCAACGATTCCAGACCCATTGGCAGGATCACCCTTCTGTGTGGGGATAGATGCAGAATATCCTAACCAATGGAGTTCAAGGATTGCTGTCCCTTTGGCAAGTCCTGTGGTGAAATAGATTAGCTTGAACCTTTCAAACATTCCATTCAAATTACTCTTCTTATGTAGTTCCCTGTTCACCCCTTTCTTTCTGTGAAACTCAGCCTACAGAATAACTGCACTGGCCTATAAACTTTTAGCATGGAAATGCTGGTAGAGTCGTTGACATTTTAAATTAGTGTGCTGGCATTCTCTTCACATTGTTATGTTTTTGCAGTAATGTAAATAATACATGTACCAAGTCATAGAGATTATAAGAACACCTCTATCTGTGACATTCTGGTATACATATTGTCAGTCTTGTCAGCTTGATTATGGTTACTCTGACCAAGAGAAGTGGATACATCACCAGAGTGTTTATAAAATCAGGTGTCTCAGTCTAGAAGGTTTGGGCTAGACCTAGAACATTGGAAAAACCCCTGAGATAATAAATGCCTGCCTGCTAGATTTCTTAGGAAGCAACCTGATGATATCTCACACTGAAAGCAGAGTTAAATTGTGCCCACAAAAGGGCTAAAGCATTGTTTTTTTCTAATGGGGTAGATTTCCATAAGTGTATGGGATACTATATACCTGCAGTCCTTGGCACAAAAACACCAATTCTTATCAAATGTTATGACTAATTTATATATGTTGGTAGTTTATAGCTGAAGAGCATTTGTCATATGCAAAACATTGTGCAAAGGTCTTTATGTACATGATTTTATATATTCCTCAATACAGTTATGAAAGAAGGTGGTACATTGCCTTACTTTACAAATGAGAAAACCAGGACCCAGAGAAGTTGAGAGCTTTCTCTAAGCTGCACAGTGGTGTGGCCAGGAATTGAACACACCAGACTGCCTTTCTCCAGAGCCCATGTGCGTACTGACTCTCTTGTTCTAATGACTCATTTATTTTCTTAAAAAAGAAGTATTTGCTTACAGAATGGTACCATTGAATCCAGTGGCCTGTGGTCAACCTAACCGGCTAAACCACCCCATACCAGAAGGATGCTGTTTCCTGATCACTGAGTGTAACTGCACTTCAGTTCCCCAGTGCCTGCCAAGGCTCAGAGGAGACTGCCTATAAAACAGAACGTGGCTTCCCTGATTGATGCATATTTTATGTGTGGGGCAGAAAGAGAAAAGCAATCTGAGATCTACAGGTCTGTCACTTTTACCTCAAATTTAGCCCATAATTTCATTGCCACCAGGAATTTCTTACCTCTACTTTGAGCATAACTATTCTCCTACAGAATTTCTAATTTTGTTGCTCTTTCTCTTTTCATGGAAGTTAAATATTCATCTTCACTTAACACCATTGCCCTTGTAGACATTCCACTCTCATCTTCATATAACTCAAATCTCCGCTACATTCATTTTATAGATCCATACTGGCCTGGATCTCTGATTTTATACTATATTCTTCACATGCAATTCCAGGGCACAATGTGTTTCATGCACCTTCAATGAACAATGTGTAGGTTTCCAAATGTTGTGTTTCTATGACACAACTCCAAGGCAGACACCACTCAGAGCCTATGTGCATAACCATATCTCCAGCACCTGTACAAGCACCCAGGGCATGAATCATAATGATTGTTCAATTGAAATATGTTGAATAAATTAATGAAACCACATTGTCTCCATAATAAAATATGATATGATCTTTTGAGACAGTGGATTGTCAATTTATAAATAAATATAAAGTATTAGTACAAAACAAAATGAGTCCACCAGATACTGAACACAGAAATATAGCCTCTTATAACTTACCAGCTTTTCAGTGAGAGATCACTTCAATATGAAGCTATCACAAGATTTAAATCTTGAAAATGCATATTTTTCTACAACCCTGTATATGGTGGTATATAATAGCATGCATTAAATGCAGAGAGTGATGACAGGTAAATTTTCCAACCACATGCCTTTTAAAAAAAAATGGTGGCAAGAATACTTAAAATGAGAGCTACCCTCTTAATCAAAATTTTACATGTACAATGCAGTATTGTTAACTATAGGTAGCATATCATATGGCAGATCTCTAGAACTAACTGAAACATTATAACAATTGAAAAATAACCCTTCATTCCCACTACTACTTAGGAAAACAACCATTCTACTCTTTGTTTCTATGACTTTGACTATTCTATGATTTTGACTATCATGTCCTACTTGTCTTACTATAACTGGTTTATTTCCGTTAGCATAATGTCCTCTGGATTCATTCACATTGCTATATATGTTAAGATTTTTTTTTTTTGATGACTGAATAATATCCCATTGTATATATACACACTACATTGTCTTTACCCATTAATCTATCAAAAGACACTTAGGTTGTATCCATGTCTTGCCTACTGTGAATAATGCTACAATGAACATGGGGTAAGATACCTTTTTGAGATACGAATTTTGTTTCCTTCAGATATATATCCTGAAGAGAAACTCCTGGATCATATGTTAGTTTTATTTTTAACATTTTGAGAAATCACCATACTGTTTTCCACAGTGGCTGCACAAATGTTTATTCTCACCAACAGTTATCATGAGTTTCCTTTCCTCCACATATTTGTCAAGGCTTGTTTATCTTCTTCACAGTGGTCATTTGGACATGCCTGAGTTAATATCCCATTGTGATATTGATTTGCATTTCCCTGATGTCTAGTGAGTTGAGCATCTTTTTATGTACTCATTGGTCATCTACCTCGGCTCTGCTTGCCCACAGAAACTTATTTTCCATTGGTTAGAAAGAAAAATATCAATCCCATTTTCTTATAGTCATAGGACTTCTCTTACCTAGATGGCCTTGACCCTGGTACATTTGGGGACATTTGCTTTGAATAAATTCACTTAATTGGTATTTATGCAAACATCAATGCAAAGCCTGATCTCCCTATATATATTCTACTACTCACTCAAGGATTGTATGCTGAGAAAGGTACAACCTCTGCCTTTCAGAAGGGACCACATGCAAGAAAGAACAAGGCTGGGAGGAAAGTGGAATGAGGAGCAGCACACACATATGGCATGAATCATTTTCTTTTGTTGTCCCAAGCCTCTTGTTTCATCATGTCGTATTGAATTGACAATCACATGCCTGAGAACTGGCTAACAGGACAGTGTTCTTTAAAAAAGGAGCCTGGTCGGAGTCAGGCAGAGAACAAGGCTGTGGCATTCTCTCCAAGACCATTATTTAGTCCTTTATTTTCCTTAAAGCACTTCTTGCTTTACTCCTCTCTGGAGATCAAGAAGGGCACCTAGCCTCTAGGAAACCACATACTGTTCTGGCCACTTCTAGTCAGGCCAGGTCCCTAGGTGGGTGAGGGTTTCCCCCTAACCTTGCTGAACAGCTGGAGATCTGAATTTCTGCTGAGGCCTGCCCCCTGCAGTTGCAACTGGTTACTCCTTAGCCTGGAGTCAGGACCTACTCTGGGAATAACCAGTGCCCTCCCTGAAGCCATGGAGATGTGCTGATCCAAAATTTCTTTTTCTTCTTCTGTGGCTTTCCAGAAAAGAACACCTTAGGCTATTTTTTTTTTTGGGGGGGGGGAGGAAAACATTATAAAAGAAAGGAGAAAGAAAAATATTATGAAAAGGAAAAAAAAGAGAAGGAAGAAGAAAGACAAAATATAAGAAAATAATTATAGATGAGAAAGCACGAGAAAAAAGAAAAAAATAGAGTAAGAGAAGGAAAGAGAAAAATTGGATATATGAAAAAAAGAGAGAAAAAATAATAATAAAGAAATAAAGAAGATAATGCACACACACAAAAAAAATGAAGTGGCATTAGTCTCAGCAGAGTTTAGTGCCTCCTTGAAGTTCCCTTTGGGTTTTGTTCTTCTGTTGACTGAGGCTGACTGTTTTACCTGCCATTTCTGGGCCTCCTAGGGTACTTTGGTGCCAGCCACTGTCAGAAGCTGGCCATTTTTGGCTCTCAGCAACCTGTTAGAAACTTCAAGTGACCCACAGTTTGTGACTATCTCCACAAGGCTTGGCTGCACACAGAAGGCGCCAAGTTACACTCTAAGGCCGATTTATTAGCAGCATGCGGTCCAGGGATAGGTCAGCAAACTTCCCCAGGTCCCCTGGGCTCTGCATTTGCCGATCTTCACCTTACAGCCAACTGTCAGTCTTAATAACTGAAAAGGCTGTTTCTGAAAGGGCTTTGGCGAAACCAGGGGTATAAGACCTTTGGGTCTCTAGTGAGGGGGAGGTACAGTTCAGATTTCAGGGAAATTGTTGGGTGTGCTTTCCCATCTCAGAGCTACTCCTCTGATAGTGTCCCTGACTATTCCCTGTCCTTGGCTGGGCAGAAGTTGTCCCATGCAGTCCAATGGGATCTGCTGGAAACTGGGAGTTTCAGCTCTTCCATGTGGGGAAAGCACTAGTTAGGTTCCTGGGACAGTGGGGCAGATAGGTCACCCCCAAGCCCGCCACTGATGATCCCTGAGACTGTTCAAACCCATAGGCTTGATTTCTGCTGCTCTATTTTCTGCAGGGGTCAGGATTCAGGGTGTGGCAAGCAGGGTTCCTGAGGGTAGGGCAAGCTGTATCCCCTAGGATGGGGTGTTTGCCTTTTCCTGAGCTGTGGCTGCTTGGAGAGGCCTGCACATCTCAGGAAAAGAGGCCACTTTGGTTTGAGGGGATATGGCTGATTGCAGGTCTGCTGGCCGTAGCTTTTTCCATGTCTACTCCCCATGTTTTCCAATAGCTCACCATGCTATAATGTATTTTAATGATATCTTCTTAGTTTTGTCTTACATCTTAAAAATTCTGTCTTTATCTCAGTACAGCGATCAGTTTGATGCAACTAATGACACTTCTATTTGTTTTTCTCATATATATACTTGTCCTTGTTTTCATAACCTCCCGCTTTGGTTTTTTTTTTTAATGGATGATATTCTGCTTTTCATTTTTTTTGAACACATCATATTTATTTTATGAATAAAAATTGTTCTTTGATATCTATTTTTACATGTGAATTTTTGTTTGATGGATCTGTTGATCTTTTTATGATGCTAGAGTTTTTCATTTGCTTTATAATTCTCATTTTAGAGCTTATCTGTGGGAAAGTTTTCCAGTTTGATGGCTTTAATTCTGTTTCTAACTTAACCTTATATGGTATGTGGCTCTAAACTGATCCTAGACTCTCCTGCCATAAGGGTGACAAAAACTCAGTCCTCTTATTATGAATGGTGGGTTCCAGTGACAAGTCTGCTTCTATTCCTGGGTATGAGAACTCCTCCAGTCCTCATTCAGAAGAGACAGTGTGGTTCCAGCTCCTGGCTTCATGGTAAAATCCACACTACATAGAATTGGTGGTCTGTCTGCTCTAATCTGCTTTTAAGACCCTAGCAACAAGGGCAATGCCCTGGTTTAAGTTCCTTCTGATCTTTAACCCTACGTAGTTTTGCTCTCTGATCCTGGCCCACAGTGTGAATTTTAAAATATTTAGTCAAGCCCTGGCCGGCATGGCTCAATGGTTGAGCATTGACCTATGAACCAGAAGGTAACGGCTCGATTCCCAATCAGGACACATGCCCGGGTTGTGGGCTCAGTCCCCAGTGTGGGGTATGCAAGGCAGCTGATCAGTGACTTTCTCTCATGATCGATGTTTCTATCTCTCTCTCCCCCTCCCTTCCTCTCTGAAATCAATAAATATATATTGGAAAAAAATAAATTTAATCAATTATTTGTGTGTTTGTATTGGAAGTTTTAGTTCCAATGAGTATTCTACCTGCCATTTTTAGCCTTCTTTTCAATATATTCCCAAAGCCCTCTTTTAGAAGAAAACCATTTTGGATGAATGATCATAATGAAAGCTGTGTGACTGGAGTTGTGATGATGTTTGTCAGGTGTTCACCGCAGAGTGAAGACAAGTTGGAGGAAGAACACACAAAGCATCACTACAAGTCTTCCCTGTTCTTGTGCTTTTACTCTGGGTTTGTACAAATAGAAACCTCAAACGCACCTTTGCGGTGATGCAAGGAGAGCATGCACGCACTGATTCACCTCAGCCCACACAGCTCATTGCTCTACTGTTTAGCTCATGGTAAAGAAATAATTCCCTGTAGCCATGTCTTTAACAGGAGTTTAAAAAGGAAAACCAAAACTGCCTCTTGAACAGGTTTAAGAACTTTCAAAAAAAGTGAGCACATGTCTGTGTAGAAGTGAAGGGGATGAATGTGTTCCATGGGCAGAGTTGTGTTTGACTGGGTCATGCCTCCTGTTATGCTCATTGCTGTTGCTGCCTGTCTTTGCAGGTTTCTATGTTTTCCATCCCTATTGTAGACGTAACCTTAGATGCACAAAGCTGCCTATCAATGTGCAGAAGCTCTGTCCCTGATGGGAGAGCTTCTTGGAGACTGAGAAATGTTAGATTTGTTTTTTAAATCATAGCCTGAAAATGGGCTTTCATGTGAACATGTGTACTAGTATACATAATGATAGACCTTCTCGCTAATCAACAGTCTTTGGTAACATTGCATTTGAGAATGGGATTATTTCATTATTTGTATCTTCTTTTCATTAGTTATCCTGATTTTTTCTTCTTCAAGTTTAGTTGGATCTAATTGAGGCCAGTATCTTGTAAGCATCCAGGAATTACTATTAAGCAGAGAGAGTGAGAAACAAAAATGACCAAATGAAGAAACATCCAAAGGAAATGAGTTTGTATATCCCTGTTTACACACCGTCAGTGGCCCTTTTCAAAGGCATGTTGACTGATAACCACAGGAACTCAATGGGAATTTTCTCTTGAATGGAAGAAGAACTTTGCTGGTGAGGTAGATGAATTGAGGTAACATGTTGACTCTGCCTCCTCACAACCATGTGAAGAAAAAGGTCATTTCACCTCTTTAAACTCATGTTCTCACATGTAAAATGAGAATACTGAAATTAGTTGTACAGTGTGTAGAGTACCTGACACACAGTGGGTGATCAATGTCATCATGATTATCACAGTGTTATTCAACAGGGTCAATTCAACTTGTCCAATTCAGCAATAAAATGAAAATGGACAGCAATACGGTAAATATAATTTAAAATATACAAAACGTATATTCCCCATGGAGTACTCATGAATTCTTCTCCAACTGCACTGAAGCAGAATGAAAAATTAGCCTATGTGAGATGATAGATGTTAACTAAACTTATTATGATAATCATTTATTATTTAAAAATATTTATTGTTGAAAGTATTATATATATTCCCCCTTTTCCCCAATGATAATCCTTATATATACACTGTATATAAATTTATTATATTCTACACTCTGTGCAATGTTGTATGTCAATTATAACTCAATAGAATGAGGAAAAAACAATTATACTAAGACAAAAAAGAAGAAAATTCTAAAAACCAAGGCATAAGAAATGTGATGAGGTAATAAGAAAGATGGTGGACCTCACCCCCCCAACTTTGCAGGGGCCTGAACCC
Source organism: Corynorhinus townsendii (assembly GCA_026230045.1). Lineage (NCBI taxonomy): Eukaryota > Metazoa > Chordata > Mammalia > Chiroptera > Vespertilionidae > Corynorhinus > Corynorhinus townsendii. The sequence goes on from JAPDVU010000004.1 coordinate 139,919,302, forward strand.
TCACCCCTTCTGAGGGAGGTCTCCTGCCCCCATGGCTGCTTCGCTTCCCATGCCCAGCTCAAATCAGGACCCAGGTAACAGACAGAGACTTGGCCCACAGCAGCTGCCTTCTCACTGCAACAAGACTTGTTTGAGTTGTCTTGTACCCATGGTGTGGGGAAGTGGGTTTTTGATATCTAAATCCAACCTAGCATCAGGAATGCTCAGGGCCTACTCAAGAAGGCAAATAATCCTTTCCACTAATATTTACAGGGTAAAATAAGATTGTTGTTAGAGTATTAAATTTGACAGTAAAATAGTAGTCAAGTTCTCAGACTAATTTAAATTGGCTAAGTGAAATAAGCGAATATTCTAGAAAAATCAATGGTACTGGACAAAAAGCTGTTCCTAAAGTGTTAACTAAAATTTTTATTGGTAGTTCATCTCATGGTAAAATTGCATAACATGTAATGAACCTAAAGCAGTCATATTTTAGTGCAAAAAATTAAAATTTAAAAGCTATCAAGACTACATTACAAAATTTCCAAAAACCTCCTAATATTTAAGTCAAAAAAGGGGGGATAGTAGAAGAATATCATGTAAGGAAAAATATCCTATAAGTAAATTACAACTAGAAGTTGTAATTACAAAAGTTAATTTAGAAAATTAACTTTCATTTGTAATGCTAACAGCAAGACACCCGTGAAAAACACACATGGTGTCAAACCAAGCCAAAGGAAAAATTGTTTGGGCAAAAAATGAAAAAGGATCCCAAGTCAAATTTATAGAAAAGATTCCTTTATTAACTTTTGGTCGAGAATATGTTTGTATATTTTCAGAAAACACCTCCAAGACCATGTGGATTCCTGCAACAGAGAGGAATTGACAGGGCTGCTCCACCCATGAAGACAGAAGAGAAACAGTCCAGAGATGGAAAACGCTGATGATGCCTTGCCATACTAGCAGTCAGCAGCTGTGCGTCGCGGCAGGGTGCCCAGGACCAAAGCAGAGAGGGTCAGACCTGCATTACCACCATTTGTCCACCATCCAGAACTGAAATACCATTGGTGACATGTACACATAAGGAACTGTTTGACATTGAAATTGGGACTCAAAAGAACTGTTGGCCCAGAAAGAAACTCACTACAGATTGATTCATTTGCCTCCCAGCATAACCATTACTGCTTGTCTCATTTTCGGTTCTTATAAGTGTATTTCTAGTATCTCATGATCTCACTCATCTAGGGGAAATAATGAACATAAACTGATGAACAAAAACAGACTCGGAGATAGGGAAGCATGGATCAGACTGTCAAACCTCAGAGGGAAGGTAGGGGAGGGTGGGGGCAAGGGGGAGAGATCAACCAAAGGACTTGTATGCATGCATATAAGCCTAACCAGTGGTCACAGACAACAGGGGGGTGGGGGCATGCGTGGGGAGGGGTTTGGGATGGGAATGGGGGGATGAGGACAAATATGTGATACCTTAATCAATAAAGAAATTAAAAAAAATAAAGAGAAAGAAAGAAAGAAAGAAAGAAAGAAAGAAAGAAAGAAAGAAAGAAAGAAAGAAAGAAAGAAAGAAAGACTTCATTTTCCTAAAAAATCTCTAGGAAGGTTCCAAGATTATATGAACACATTGGGGCCTAGGAAGGCTCCATAAATCCCATTTTTCAATCTAACTTCTTTCTATCTTTTCAACTTTATCACTGTTCTCAGACACTGAAGCTCAGATAGACTAAGTAACTTGCCATTGTTATGTGCTGGCTTATAGTAGAGTTAAAATTTGAGCATAAATTGTTTGTTTTAATTAGTCTATGCCCTATGCTTAACCCAAACATTAAACTAGTGTCTCTCACAAAATAAAAGAATAACACCCACTTATTCATGTACCCAATATTCTAACATTCTTTGGTTTATTAAATGGGTACTTTCCCCACTCTACAGATAAGGAAACTCAGATCATTTAAGTAATTTACTCAAGGTCAAACAACTGGCAAAGTTAAGACTTAACCCTAGCTCTACCTTGATTATAATACTACACGTTTTTTTACCATATTGAAACTTAACCATCTTTGAAGGTCTAATGTTTTCTAAAAAGTTACCTGTATATTAGACCTCTTTTTCTGAAATTTCATAGTGTGTTTTATTTACACATTTTAGCCATTAAAAATAAACTGTTTGGAGTTTTCTTCAATATTCTCCTTTTGCTTCATAATATCGAGATTAAAAAAAAAATCTTTATTGAGACTTGGAATAACCTGAGGCACACGCAGAATTTGTATCTCTTTTGTTTGTGAGGGCCACTGTGCCCAGGGCTATGAGCTCAGTTTATATTTTTGCAAATCAATTGGTTCATTGATTCAATATGGCTAAATTCCAGCAACTTTGCTGATGCCCTCCTCCCAGGGAATTTGGATAAAACAAGTATATTTGGGGATTAATCATTTTATATATAACAAGTATATTTCTGGATAAATGGATTTTGTATATAATAAGTACTATCTCACTAACCTAAGGAGAGGAAAGAGGTTGCTTTTATAGTTGAATCTGAAGGTACTATTACAAGGGGCTTCTTTTGGGCAGGTTAGAGGTCTATGCAGTGCCACCTAATGTCTCCGGTCAAGATGTGCCCACTGCCCATTTACACACATGATAAGGGCAGGCATTTCTTAATCACCTCAATATGTGTGAGACACTGGACTGAGTCCTCACAGGAATCATCTCCTTTATTCCCCACATCAAACCTTTCACATACTGGTAGTGAAAGCTTTAAGAATCAAAGGACTTACTCCAAGTCACAAATCTATTAAATAGCCAAGCCAGGATTTGACTTTCCACTTGTCTGACTTGAGAATCAAATAGCCATTATATGTTTCATGTACTTGGGAAAAGTGGTAGCCAACAAAGGGTACACTAATGTTTTACTTGGATTGCATTATCAAAGAAGCAAGAAGAGTGTGTATTAGGGCCAAGGCAGAGGGGGGAACAGGTTTAGAATCCCACTCTCAGAAACAGATGTGAGAGGCTCAGGCTCTGGAATCTGGGGTGGGAAGAGGATCATGAACTATATAGCATGGAAACCACAACCAGTGCACATGTGTAAGGCCTCTGCAAAGCCTCCATGTTTCAGTGTCATTTCCTAGGCCATCGACATCTGCATTCCAGCTACACTAGAGCATGAGTTTTTGCACCTGTGTTTCTTCTGCTTGAAACCCTCTTTTGAATCTCTCCTACCATTTCCATGCGCACACGTGCGTGTGCACGCACACACACACACCTTTTTTGGTCTTTATTCTATGTCCACCACTTCACAGTATAAAATTGTAGGTGTTCAATAACTATGTATTCATTGAGTGAATACATAAATTAATGCAACTTTTAAAACTCCTAAACAATCCATCTCTAGAATAGTGACGACCATTCTTAGAACTGTGATGAAAATAAAATGAGATGACCAGTGAAGTACCCAGAAAGACATTTTTCAGTACATGAGACTTCCCTTTTCTTTCAGCACCAGCAACCAGATCATGTAATCCAGTGCCAGCACAGGAGGAGGCTCTTACTGCACTGGGTGATATTACAAGAGTTAACAATAGCACACAGGCCTAGTTAAAGTTTCAAGTTCTATATTCTCTACATAGGAGAGCATTGCCTTACCCTGTTACTCTCAGAGCTTCACTTTCTAGTTTTAAATATGGAATTAATACTCCATATAAAACTCTCAACAGTGCCTGGCAAATAAACATGCTTTGCAGGCACTCTTTTTTTTTTTAAATAAGTCTTTATTGTTCAGATTATTACAGTTGTTCCTCTTTTTTCTCCCCATAGCTCCCCTCCACACGGTTCCCACCTCACCCGATGCCCTTACCCCCCCTTATTGTCCTCATCCATAGGTGTTTGATTTTTGTCCAGTCTCTTCCTGCATGAGAATTGTCAGTCCACTCCCTTTCTATGCCCCTGATTCTATTATATTCACTAGTTTATTCTATTCATCATATTTTTTATTCACTCGATTTTTAGATTCACTTGTTGATAGATATGTATTTGTTGTCACTTTTGTTGTTCATAATTTTTATCTTTACCTTTTTCTTCTTCTTTCTCTTCTTAAAGAATACCTTTCAGCATTTCATATAAAACTGGTTTAGCGGTGATGAACTCCTTTAGCTTTTTCTTGTGAAGCTCTTTATCTGCCCTTCAATTCTGAATGATAGCTTTTCTGGGTAGAGTAATCTTGGTTGTAGGTTCTTGCTATTCATCACTTTGAATATTTCTTGCCACTCCCTTCTGGCCTGCATAGTTTCTGTTGAGAAATCAGCTGACCATATTATAGGTACTCCCTTGTAGGTAACTAACTGTTTTTCTCTTGCTGCTTTTAAGATTCTCTCTTTGTCTTTTGCCCTTGGCATTTTAATTATGATGTGTTTTGGTGTGGTCCTCTTTGGATTCCTCTTGTTTGGGCTTCTCTGCGCTTCCTGGACTTGTAAGTCTATTTCTTTCACTAGGTAGAGGACGTTTTCTGTCATTTCTTCAAATAGGTTTTCAATATCTTGCTCTCTCTCTCTTCTTCTGGCACCCCCATAATTTGGATGTTGGTAGGCTTGAAGTTGTCCCAGAGGCTCCTTGCACTATCTTCATATTTTTGGATTCTTTTTTCTTTTTGTCTTTCCGGTTGGGTGTTTTTTGCTTCTTCATATTTCAAATCTTTGACTTGATTCTTGGGATTCTCCAGTCTGCTGTTGGATCTCTGTATATTATTCTTTATTTCAGTCAGTGTATGCTTAATTTATAATTGGTCCCTTTTCATATCTTTGAGGATCTCACTAAATTTCTTGGAGGTTTCTAGAAGATTCTTGAGTAACCTTATAACTGTGGTTTTGAACTCTATATCCAATAGTTTGTTTTCCTCCATTTCTTTCATTTGTGACCTGTTTCTTTGTCTCCACATTTTGGCTGCTTCCCTGTGTTGATAGAGTGGCTTTGTGTGCTAAGTGTCCATAGGGCCCATTGGCTCAGCCTTCCTAGTCACTTGAGGTGGACTCTCTCAGTGGGCTATATGCACAGTCTTATTGTAGTTAAGCCTTGATTGCTGTTGGTATCACTGGGCGGAATTGATCTCCAGACCAGTTGGCTGTGAGGACCAGTTGTGTCTACAATGGGAGAACTGCTGTGCTGGAAATATCCTTATGGGGCAGGACTTGCTTCAGTGGGGCTTTGGTGCTCACTGAGTCTGCCCCCTGAGTGTGTCTCTTATGGATCTGAAGAGTTGTAATCTGGATGGTCTCACTTTGACCACTGGGTGCACTGACTCTAGGATCTCCAAGGAGTTGCAAAGTCAACCACTGCCTGAGGCCACCCAGCAGGAGCTACAGAGAGTTCTGCAGATTTCTTCTCTCAACTTGGGGTTTGGAGGTGCCCAGATGAGGTACAGCTGTGAAGCAATGCAAACTGCTGATGAGCCTTAGGCCTTCTTTTGGAAGCTCTGGGGTTCTTTGACCCAGCTGCAGTTTGTTAGGTTAGGTTGCAAAAGGCCAGGACATTCATATGAAAATGCCTCTGTGCACAGCTTGGGTGGGGTTGTATATTGGGTGGGGCGTGGTCTCAGGGAATCACGGGGTGGTGCAAACAGCAATGGTTGCCCTTTGGCCTTGCCTCAACATGTCCCTAGGTCTCGGTGTCCTGCAGCTCCACGCAGGAACAATGAACACTGCGACCACCTCTGAGAGAAAGCCGCCCTCAAGTTCCGGCCTGATGCCAGACAGTTCAGTTTCTCCCTGTGTGAGTCTGAGTCCCCAGAGTCTCACCCGGTACTGGAGTTCAGAGTAGTCAGGAGTTTGTATCTCCCTCCCAACTGAAAAAGACCATAGTGTGCCCAGTTGCCAGCCCATTTTCACATGCGCCTCCGTACTTGTGCTCTTCAGCACCTCTGCACCTCCTACCAGTCTAGATGTGCTTTTCTCTTTTCCTTCTTGTTGTAGAACTTCCACTCAGCTAGCCTTCCTGGATGATGTCTGTTTTTTCTTTTAGTTGTAGTTTTGATGTGGTTGTGCTAGACATCAAGTTCAGATGTTTACCTATGCTGCTATCTTGGTTCCTCTCTGCTTTGCAGACACTCTTATCATTATTATTATTTCCATTTGCAGAACTATCTGGTAGCAGATTTTTATACTTCCTAATCTGCATGGATTTTTTCTTTTTTCTATACCTGTTTCTCTATATTATCTTCTTTAACAATCCTTATTTTTACCTACTGGTCTTTCCTCCCCTTTCAGCAGGGTAACTGACAGGCTCTCAGGACAAACCACTGTGGGCCAACCCCAGGGTTATATGACACTGGGTTTAATTCTGAGCTGTGTAATTTGTTACCCCAAATAGTCAGACTCATAGGCAGCAATCATTATTGAGGGCAATACTTTTGCCCCTTTCAGACCCTATGGGCTTCTGAGACTTTTATTTTAAGACTGCTTTTATATTTGAGACAGGAGGAAAAACTGTAGAGTGGGATCATTTGATTTGACATCTGTGAATTATTTTAAGACTTTACAGTTGAATTCAAAGTTCCTAGCTGGGCAAGCTGAGGTAGCCACATATTCAGGGCCTGGTCTACTTATCACCCCCATCCTATTCCCATCACCTCCTCCTGTGTACACGTGTACACGCATGTACACACACACACACACACACACACTTTGTGATCCTATCTATGAATATTTGCCAGTTCTCTCTCAGTTCTAATCTTGAAGATCAAGAACTGTCACCATCAGCTTTCCACCACTTGTCATCTCAATTCAGGACTTCTGGGATGGCATGTTTTAACCCAAAATAATTGGCATAAAAACTGAGCAAGCCTGTAAGGATTATGGGACTAGTAATGTAAATAAATGCTGATTTAATTTGGGTATATTTTAGATTTATAGCCAAATCTTTGAATTGGGGAATTTTAAGTTGTATAATAGAAAGGAAAAAAAATTAATTTTCTAGCATAGCAAAGTATGATTACCTTCCTAACATTCTAACATTTGCGTTCTGGTCACTTTATTATAGTTTTTTATTCTCCAACATAGTATATTTTTCTTGATATTCTGCTTTAAAAGCCCCCCTTTTTAGTATAATACCCCCCTTTTATACATTTTTGCATACTATATTCTTACTAAAGTTCCCTTAAAGTGATTCCTGATATATAGATTTGAGAAAGTGCTAATGGGTTGTGACAATAATATTATAACCAAAGTGGGGAATTTTAAATTTTAAAATCAGGGTTTAGTAGTAAATTTTTTTGAAAGCCTACTTTATAAACTCTGATTTTTTTTCTCATTCTTGTATGAAAAAAACACACAGTTCTTTCTTGCTGTAATTTCAGTTATCAGGGCTGTGCGTGAAGATCCACAGACACTGTGTTTGCTCTACACGCCGGACATTTCTGAAATAGTACCACTATCAGGTAGATCAGATTGTTGGCAAAAACTTTGGCACCAAAGAGACTCAACAAATACATTTCATCACACTGACCCTGTAGTAACAGCAACTTGATGTGGCTAACCTCATGGGAATGGAAGTTGAGAAAGAGCTATTTCAAGGCTGCCAATGCCTTAATCTCTCCTCTGTTCAAAATGCAAACATGCTACTTTTTATGCTCACAGTAGTAAAACAAATTTGGAGGATTTTATAATCCTCAGCATTGGAAGGTAAAGAGAAAAGTGAACAAGAAGCATCTCACAAAAATTATCTACAGTTATATTAGAGAGAAGAAAACGAACTAACACCTTTTTTTTTTTTAAAGAAAGGAAAATATATATTGAAAATGTACTCAACCTCAGTTATAGGAGAGCAAAAAATAATTTTTATTTGGAGCACCAACACTCACTTATTTGTTAAAAAAAACTAGAGCAATACCCTGAAGACTTGAAGACTCCTAAGTTATCAGGGAACTATTTCCTGGAGATATGCTCACCTATTCTATGCAGCCTGCTTAATAAAGGCAGAATGGGTACGCAGTGCAAACAAATGCTATAAAACAGACGAGTATTCCATACTTTGTTCTAACATCTATGATATTGATGTCATGGAAATTTTAGGATATGTATGATCAGCTCTGCCCATAGTTGGATGGCTTCCAGTTGGGGTAGGGGTTGGGGCAAGGGCTGACTAGACTTCCAACACAAAGGATTGTTTGTGCCCTCATGGCCTTTGAAATAACCTGCTGGGATGACTCCTCCTCCACCCAGAATGCAGAATAGGGATTATCAAAATAAGATACAGGGTAGACTAGAGCCACAAGGACAGGAGGATTGTGAGGTTCTCCAGAGTAGCAAAGGATGGATTTCATGGCCTTGATCTCCTGGCTATCTGTTGCATGTCTCTGTATATGACCCTGGGATCCTTCTGTCTGTTCTTATCCATCCTCCTAATTGTTAGGGGGCATCAGAAAAAAATAGGACTCCAAGTGGTTTATAGATCATTGAGAAGGAGGGCCCTTAATCCCCATTCTCTGTTAGTCATTACCAAATGGTTCTCAACGGACAATTTAAACAATGTGGTAGCTTTGTTATGACTATATAGAGTGATTCCAAACCTATTGAATGATTTTTTTATTGTGATTTATTTGTGTTCCTTAATTGAAACAAAATGGTACAGCATTCTATAATAATGGTACCAAGCCCTACAACTTATAATAATGTTCAATGCTACTTTTTTTTTCTTTTATTGAGTCTAGCTACTTAAGTTCATCCTCTTTGTATGTAGGAGTGTGACATTCCAAATTGGATGCGACCTAGAGAGCCCTGCAATGTTCATTTCTAAATCCAATCCTCACGGCCTTGCTATCTTTGTCAGAATAACCAAGTAACTGCTTCCTCAATGTTTTAATTTAGATTTTGGAGATACACGAGGAATTTAGGTGTTATCCCCCCCCCCCCCCGCCCCAGCTTAAAAACATGACAGTGCCTCACTATTTCCAGGGCTTGCTAAAAAGAAACAGATCGAGCAGCAATGAAGCCCTGAAATGTTATTTGAACTAGTTTTCAGATCTCAGTCCTGCTGTACAGTAGTTGGGCCCCACTCAAGGATAGACTGTTCAAGAAAATTCATGCCACGGCCCAAGGATTATGATGATGCTCCTAATAATGATAAACAGGAGGTAGCTAATTGTTTCAATTGTTCCAATTCAGTAGTTGGGGTGGGGGGTTGTAAATGAAAAAGAAAAATGAGAACAATGAATCTCGAATAAAAACTTTTTTACAATGAATCTCGAATAAAAACTTTTTTTTTTCAAGGCCCTTGCACAATACATCTTTTCATAATTTTTTGGAGGAAATTGTATTGCTGTCTGTATTTAGGTTAAAGAACCATTTGGATGGGATTAAAAAAGGAGACCAAGTCATTCTACGAGTGGAAGTTTGAAGCTTTCTGGTTGAAGAATTATTAGCTTGCCCAGATTTCTAGGGCAGAAAGTCACTGTAGCAATTTCATCTGACCATGCTTAGACTCTAAAACACCTTTGCTTTTTCCCCCTACTTTGTTCTTGAAAAAGTCAGGTGTCCATGGTTAGGGTATCTGGACACTAAACCAGATACCCAATCCAAATTCTAGAAAGACAAAGCACTATTGTGATAGGATAAAGGCAGCATTTGCAGTTTCACTCTCTTTCTTTCTCAGTTCACTGCGTTGGTGAGGTCTCTAGCAGCTGACAAACAAAGCCTAAAATTTAAGACAGTCTGTAAAGGTTAAGTGTGCTTTCCATGAACTTTTTGTGAAAGAGGAGCCCAGGCATCTTGCCTTGGAAAAGTAGCGAAACAAAGCAAAAGACACTTAAGCATTTATTTAGTGGAATTCTTTTGCAGGCTCAACAGCATCCTTGTATTGGTGCTTTTGCCACATTAGTGAACTACATCAATAGAATCGTGCACAGTGTTTTGGATTCTGAGAACCTAAGATATGATAAAGTAGTGTGTTTTAAATCCAGAATAGGAAGGAGGAGGAGGAGGAGGGAGAGGAGGAGGAGGGGGAGGAGGAGGAGGAGGAGGAGGAGGAGGAGGAGGAGGAGGAGGAGGAGGAGGAGGAGGAGGAGGAGGAGGAGGAAGAGCAGAAGTCCAAACAAGGGAGAGGGCAAAGAGAATGGGGGGTAAAAAAAGGAAAAACATGATGCTTGCTTATTAAGCCAACTTCTCAAGTGTAGATCACTCCAAATTAATTTCAAAAGCTAACTTCAGGCGTAACTATTGTGATCTTTGCAGGAAAATCCAATAAAGCTGATGAAGGGCTTCAGTATTAAATGCTCCTGTGGACATATCAGTTTGTTATCTTTTGTATTAATTCATGCTTTCAGTGATTTAGGTGCCTTTTTGTGATAAGTTGGCCTCTTTTGATTAAATATAACTATTTTTTATTATTTAAGCAAAGGATATAGTTATAGTTTCTATACATTTCTGCAGATAGGATCACCTATTATCTTCCTTTAACTTTCTCCTCAGTTTGTAACTGGATCCTTTCAATTTCTTCCCCCAAATACATTTTTTTCAGGTTGGGAGCACAGCAACCAGTCTTCTTAAAGTAAGGTTTTCTGCCACCGTTAACTTAAGTCACTTAAGCCTTGCAATACAAGTAATACATGTTAGCCTATGAGTTGTAGCTAGAACACCAATATGGGGAAGGTGCCAGGTCAGAAGAGCAGGGATCAAATCCCATGAAGACAACAAGCAGAGAGAAAAGAGATCTCAAAATTAAAAGTCTTTCTTTTGGAACAGGTTGAGGATTACAAAGAAAGAAGTCAGTCCTTTTGCAAATAACTTTTCTTTCTTTCTTTCTCTTTCTTATAAAAGAAGAAGATATGCCAGATCGACTGCACCTATGGCTACAAAGCTGACTGCTTGGAGAGGACAGCATACGTGGCCTGTTGACATCCTTACTAGGTGACCGCATTAGACTTGTCATTTGCTAAGGGCTTTTTAATATCTAAAGAGAAAAAATAGGATTTTTTAATACAGTTTCTATTAATTTCTGTATGAGCTATAATTTTAAGTCTTAGATTTTGCTCTTGTGCTATGGACAAAACTCTCTAAAACTGCTTCTAAAAATTATAATTACATATTCCTTGTATGGTGAATAGAAAATAAGTCCTTTACTATATGAACAGGATTGATGTTAGTTTAGGTACTTAAACATGCTGCATGTGACTTATTTTTACTAGAAGCTGGAAATCACAACCACTGGTATTACACTATGTAGCCCAATGTCACAAGCAGCCAGGCATTACTTATAATGGTGAATGGATGATAATAGCACGTGAAATAGTTTTTATTTAAGTTTAAGTATGCCAATACTTAAAGGAAAAGCAACATTCAAGTACATTTAAAAAAAACGCTCATTTATTTTTCATTGTTCAGTGATTTCTTGGTTCACTACTCTAGTGGAAATATCTTATTTGCTTGCCCATTATTCATTCTTCTTCTTTTGGTAACACCGCTCATTTCTTTAGGGGGCTCTCTACCTTCACAGTTCTCCCCTCTACTCTCTCCACAGCCCCTTCTACCCCTACCCACTGTGTGTTTTGAGGGAAATGATTTCTACCTCTGGCCAACAAGATGGGCTTATGACCCAGGACTGAACAAAAAGAGTGTTTGTCCCATTAGCCATAGTCCTTAGTTCATAGATGAATATTAAACTCAGTCATATCAAATTAAACCCACCCTGGGCTTCTGTAGTAAAAACTAAGCGATGCTGAGAGAATCAATCATATTATGGGCTTTGAGGAAGCCATCTTGCCATCAATGAGAAAATAGAAAGACTGGAAAGAAGTGGAAAGTTTCAAAATGGAGGTAAAGACAACAAAATTTGCTGAGTTGACAGGATATTCTTATGATTTTGATGCAGTTGATGAGAGAAGGGAGGATTCTTGAATATGTACTAAAGTGATGGCTAAAAAATTGGGTAGAAGGTGTTGAACAGAGGAAAGATTGAATGAGACACAAAATTGAGGGGAAACAGTCAAGTGTTCTACTCTTATCAAATCTGAAATATTTTTTAGATATTCAGCAGAGATGGAAATTTAGAAATATGGGGAAGAAGCAGATTTGAATAGATAAATTAGTAGATTAGGGGGCCATCAGAATTTGGTTGGCATTTAAAGCCATTGAATTGGATGAGATAACTAGGCTGGAGCGGGGGAACTGGTAATTTTCATTTTGAACAAGTTCTCAGGTGGCACTGAAGCTATTGGTACAAGAACTACATATTGAGAATCATTGGAACTTTCTCTAGCACTGTTAGTGGTGAGTGGTGGTTATCCACTAGTTGAAGTGGGTGATCCCTTTCCCACTGAGAGCTGGGGGTTGGGTCCTTATGATATCTCCAGGAAAAAAAAAATTCTGTGACTTGCATGAGAGGATGAGTGATTTTTATTTGCATAGAATTATATTCCTGTGTTTTCAGAGTCCCATTTCCCTTAATCCAGTCCTGGAATAGGTGGAGCTAGGTATTCAGCAGAGCTAAAAGCAGAGCCATTGTCCAAAGTTTCTGCTCCATAGTGGAGCTGAGTCCAGTGTAGCATCAGGCTAATTATATAGTTCACCAGTCCACTATGTGTGGGGTCTACATGGCCAAGGGCCATATAGGCAAAGGCAGGCGTGTGAGAGGAGGAAGGGCAGAATTCCAAACAAGGGAGAGGGCAAAGAGAATGGGGTGGTAAAAAAAAGGAAAAACATAATGCTTGCTTACTAGGCCAACTTCTGAAGTGTAGATCACTTCACTACAATTGCAAGCCAGGAGTCAGTAGCAGACAAGCAAGAGAGATAACTCCATTGTTTAGGAGCTTAAGTATCTAAAATCTCCCTGTGTTTGCAGTGGCCATGCAATGACCAATGCCCTGTTCCCAGGTGTGACTGACAGTTGAGGAGATATAACAACTGAAGGTCTAGTGAGAGGTAAAAACCCATGTGATAAAGAGAAAGATTAACTTACAGTATCTCCAATTAGATTCAAGACTGGCTTCCCTGGAAGCAGGTGTGTTACACCCCTCTGAAGCTGTTTTGTCCACCATACTTAATCTAAATTAAGCTAAGAGAAATATCCTAATATTTCCCCCATGAGAAACTTTGGGCCTTTTCTGGCTAAACCATTTTGGCAGAAAAGGGAAAGTGGTTTCAAGGGAAGCCGATAGACTGTCCCTGTTTTATTGGGTCAACCATAAGTCTAAACCTGAGTTATGCAGTCATGAATCAAGAAGCATTCATGAAGATGGCCTCTGCCATGAGTTAAGAGGCAGTCATGCAGATGGCTTCTATACTGAGGCTTATATGGTGAATAAGCAATTAGGTAAACATGGACATAGGCATACATTTTATGAAAACAGAAGCAAGAAAATAAAACACAAAGTTAATGCACACAGAAAATCATAAACCAGCTGTGAAGATTTCCAGATGCAAGGCTTCTGCTGGAAAGAAAGTAAGCAGTGACAATCTGATAGATTGTCTGCAGTTAGAACATCTCTGGTAATGTTATCAGGTGCTGAGGCCTGTATGACATACACAGATATAGACTTCACAAAACTTTGAAGGTAGTTAATGGCACTGAAGTAAAATACTCACAATTGGGCATCATGGTTTACATTGAAACACAATTTTTCTCTCTGAGTTTATGCTCATGTTCAAAGAGACTGTATTAAGTCCAGTTTTAGTTTGGCTTGGTTATTTGCATAAACAGAACAAGAGTATCAATTGATCAAATTGATTGAACAGGCTTTTTCAAATTTGCTTTGCTGGAACTTCAAAAGGAATCTTTAGATTGAGCTTTAGCAGTCAGCCACACAGGGAGGAGAAGCCAATGCCAAAATTGCCTGGAATACCTGTAGGTTTGGAACAAGTCCTCAAGTCTTTAAGGTTCCCAAAGATGTCTTGAGGTTTATTTGTTGCCATCTTTCAGTAAAGCAATGTCTATTCTTAACTGGAAAGATTACCATGAATCATTTGACCAACCAAGGTATTAGGCCATTTCTGCAATTGGCTTTTATTATTATTTTATTTTTATTTTTTATTGTTTTAAGTATTACAAATAGTAGTACATATGTCTCCTTTTTTCCCCCCATTGACCTTCCCCCGACCTCCCCTACCCCCCAGTACATGCCTTCACCTGCCCGCCTTCCCCCAACCCAGTGTCTTGTATCCATTGGTTGTGCTTATATGCATGTGTACAAGTCCTTTGGTTGGTCTCTTACAGCCCCCCTCACCCAACCTCCCATGTCTTCCCAATGTAGTTTGACAGTCTGTTCAATGCTTCTTTGCCTCTGTATCTTTTTCTCACCATTTCTTTCCTTTAAAAAGTTTTGCCTCTGCAGACAAGAAATAAACATATAATAACAAAACAAAACAAAAAATGTTTGAGTCCCAATTTCAATGTCCAACAGTTCTGAGTCCCCGTTTCAATGTCCAACAGTTCCTTATGTGTACATGTCAGCAATGATATCTGGATGGTGGGCACATGGTGGTAATGCAGGTCCGACCCTCTCTGGTTTGGTCCTAGGCAACCTGCAGCAGTGCACAGCTGCTGACTGCTCCAGTGGCAAGGCGTTGTCAGCGCTTCCATCTCTGGACTGTTTTTTCCTCATGTCTTCGTGGTTGGAGCACACCTGTCAATTCCTCTCTGTTGCAGGAATCCACCTGGTCTTGGAGTTGTTTTCTGAAAATATACAAACATATATATATTCATATATAATTGATTTGGGATCCTTTTTATTTTTGCCCAAATGATTTTCCTTTGTCTTATTTAGACACCATGTGTGTTTTCCATGGCCGTCTTGCTGTTAGCATTACAAATGAAAATTAATTTTGTAAAGTAAAAATTTTCTAGATGTAATTTACTTATAGGATATTTTTCCTTACATGATATTATCCTACTATCCCCCCCCTTTTTTTTTTAATTAATGGAGGTTTTTGTAAATTTTATAATGCAGTCTTGATAACTTTAAATTTAATTTTTTTTTGCCCAAAAATATGACTGCTTTAGGTTCATTGCATATTCAAGAATTTTACCATGAGATGAACTACCAATAGAAGTTTTAGTTATTACTTTAAGAACAGCTTTTTGTCCAGTACAATTAAATTTACTTGAATATTCACTTATTTCAATTAGCCTATTTAAATTAATCTGAAAACTTGATTACTATTTTACTGTCAAATTTAATACTCTAACAACAATCTTAGTTTACCCTGTAAATATTAGTGGGAAGGATTATTTGCATTCTTGAGTGGGCCCTGAGCATTCCTGATGCTAGGCTGAATTTAGATATAGAGCAGCTGCTGTCGGCTAAGTCTCTTGTCTGTTACCTGGGTCACGATCTGAGGTGGGCCAAGTCTCTGTCTGTCACCTGTATCTCGATGTGAGCTGGGCCAAGTCTCTTTCTGTTGCCTGGGTCCCGATCTGAGCTGGGTGTGGGAAGCGCGAAGCAGCCATGGGGGCAGGAGACCTTCTTCAGAGGGGGCGAGGGTTCAAGCCCCTGCAATGTTGGGGGGGTGAGGGTCTGTGCCCCACTTCTGTTGCTCCCCCAAGTTCTCTCCTAATTGCCCCTCTGCAACTTTGCCTGTCTTAGGTTGTTCCTTTCTTGAGGAATCTTCATTGGTTTCAATTACCTTTGAGAATCAATCTCAACTCCATAAGGCTTTTGGTGATATCCAGAATCCAGGCATTTCTTTCTGAGACATGGCATTCCAGTCAAAGTGTTGGTTAATAAGACCACATAATTTGGAACTGGTCTTATTGGATTTATGCAAAGGAATGTATTGCCATGACTCATTCATTAAGAATTGCCAAATTCTGGAGGGATAAGGTAGGGATAAAAAGTTAAAAGTGAGCAATTAGCATTCCCTATATTGGCAAATACATTCTATAACTTTTAAAAACATAGGCTTCTTTACTGGCAAACACATTGATATTTTAAGAAACATACTTTCATGGAGATAGGTATATAGCAAAACTCACTGATTTAGTAAGCTGCAGGTGAAATGAATTAAACTGATTGGCTTAGACAGTTTAGGCTTAGATAAGATGTATTTTAACTCTGATTTAGTAATCACAGGTGAACTGAATTAAACTGATGGGCTTAGATAGCTTCCAGCGGTCACCAACCTTTCGACTTCATTGACTACCAGTTGGCAACTGCTGGCTTAGGCTCAGATAAAGACTATTTATCAGAATCTGGATTCCAACATGTGACTCACATAAGATTTCTTGGAGACCAGGTATTTGCACTACAAAGTTAGACAATTCCTCTTGACGAACCCAGAATAAAGTTCCAAGTCAGAATGGGTACTCTTGAGGAATGGAAATTTTATTATTGTTGATTTCAGGGAGAGAAAAATATCCTCCTGGGGGAGGGAGATTGGATAGCTGAGGAAAAGTATGAGCATCCCCAATGTATCATCAGGCTAATTGCAGTCCATGAGTCCATTCTGTGTGGGGTTCACCTGGCTATGGGTTATGTGGGCAAATGCAGGAGCGTGAAAGACCCCACAAGCCAGGAGTCAGGCAGGAGCAAGCAAGAGAGCAAGAGAGGTAACTCCTTTGTTTAGGAGCTAGTCTCTCAAATACTCCCACACTTGCAGTGGCCATGCCTACTCTGGGCAATGAGCTATTCCCAGCTGTGACTGACAGACAAATATCTTCCCTATGTTACCCATACTTTACTGGGCATGCCCATAATATTTGTCTTCCCTTTGCTCCTTCCCTATTAATTGATAACCGGGTTATTTACAGCAGTATCAGTAGAATAAATCACTCTCATTGTCCATTCCACCTATACCTCATATCTCAGGTTAGCCCTAAAACTTGGAGGTGTTTTAAATGTGAACTAAATGAAGCTGTTTAAAGGTAGCTTGTCTGATTATCGATCAGTCCATCAAACCTTAGAGGGAAGGCGGGGAGGGTGGGGGGATGGGGGAGAGATCAACCAAAGGACTTGTATGCATGCATATAGGACTAACCAATGGACACAGACAACAGGGGGGTGAGGGCATGAGTGGGGGGTAATAGGGGGATTAGGACACATATGCAATGCCTTAATCAATAAAGAAATTTTAAAAAATAAAGGTAGCTTGATCTTATAGTGTAACACCAGATATCCATATAGCTAGGCTCTTCTAAAGTGACACAGAGGTATACCTACTTAATATAAAAGCGTTTCAAACCTGCCCTATAGAGCATTGCATTGAATTAACCCTTTGACCAAACCTTGATAAAGACACACTTTTCCTACCTCTCAGGTTGTGCAAAGAAGTACCCAGTGCTAAACTATGTGTTTTTTTGAGCCAGTAAGGGAAGTTTGGTAAACACATATATCAAAGACTTCCAAAGTTCTCAGTGAATAAATGGCTGTGCATAGCTTGAGGGGCACCTGCAGGATCTTATTCTGTACTTGTGACTTTACAACTTTGGAGTTCAGAGGTCCAACAAATATACTTTTCCCACATATTTCATGAGGCTCCTTAGAAGTTCCCCTAAGACTCAGTACCAGTCTCTAGAGGTGGCTAAGGTGATCATGCATCCCAGAATTGGGTTTTCCTCCTTCCATCACACACTCCAGACCCTCACTCCCACTCCCAGGGACCACAGTATCAAATAAAATACTGTCAAATAAACTACTTGTATTAGCTTAGGGGGAATCTAGGGTAAGTTATAATCCAATGCAAAAAAAAAAAAAAAAAAAGTTGTATCGAGACTTAAGGGTATTGCTTCCGGAGGTCTGTAAAATCCTTGTATATTTCAAAACCAAATCATAGGTAAATGTACAATAGAAATGAATGTGATTGCTTTTCACTTAACTGCATGATTGCTGTTCTGTGACTTAAATGGCTTGAAAGCTTTGGAAGTAATCCTCTGTACAAGTTTAGAGCACTGTTTAGGCAATCAGATGTTGGTTTGAGAGGACATATAACAGATGTATTGGGCAGAGAAAAAAGAAAATCATCTTTTGGCAAACTTTTGGAAATTTCAGGGCAATGAAAATATCCATGTCTAGCTAATCATGGGTATTATTAACAATAATAAAAATAATATTGTTTAATGATTTGTGCTTGAATAAACCTTAAAGGATTTTCTCTTTTAAATTGTGAGTAATAATAACTTTTTTTTCCCATTTTTACAACAAATTCTACAACCTCAAACTTTTCAAAGCATGCTGAAATTTCAATTGAAATTTGGTCAGACTTTTTCAGCTAGTTGGGAGTTAGATAAGGCTGGTGATATATGAAATAAAGTAGCAGAAGCTTAATTAGGTTAGTCCCACCCCATCCCAACAAGCTCCATTTAGTTTATAAAATTCTATTTTATTTTATGGTTAAGGAAATGGAGAAATTAGTAGCTTATTTAAAATTTCAGAGCCAGTTCATGTGGAAAGAAAGGAGAATCCGGATCTTCTGTCTCCTAGGTTAGCACTCTTTTAACACTATCACTCTAGGCCAGCGGTCGTCAAACTCATTAGTCAACAGAGCCAAATATCAACAGTACAATGATTGAAATTTTTTTTGAGAGCCGAAAACCAACTTCTGCTCATGGGCCACGAAGTTTCAATCACACTGTACATGTGTACCCGCATGTGGTATTTTGTGGAAGAGCCACACTCAAGGGGCCAAAGAGCCGCACATGGCTTGTGAGCTGCAGTTTGCTGACCACTGTTCTAGGCCAGCAATTTTCAACTTTTTTCATCTCGCAGCACACATAAACTAATTAATAAAATTCCGTGGCACACCAAAAATATATATGTTTTTGTCAATCTGACACAAAAAAATAGGTGTAATTTTGATTCATCCATACTGAACAGCTATTGTTGTATTATCTGTTCTCATTTTTGTATTTGACAATCTAAGGGAAAAGAGGTTAGCGTCCCTGACTAAATAGTCATGTATTTCATGTTTTAAAAATTATTGCAGCACACTGGTTCAAAATTGCTGCTCTAGTGAATAGATTCACAAAACCCACTTTGCCCCCACAGTGATGATTCTTGGAGCCCACCATTTTCTGCAGAGTTTCAAGGGAACATGTTTTGTCTCCCCAAAATATTGCTTCAGTAATTGTAAATCAGCACAGCAGGTTGTCCAGAATTGCTAGATCAACAAGTGCTATATTAAATTAGTGATAATAAAGCCAAAAAGAAACATGGAAAAGTTTAGGTTGACTGCTTGCCTGTTTTGACAATTATTTTATATAGATTGAAGATTATTTATTTGCCTATAATTGCTTTCTAAAACAAACATAGCCTGTGAAAGAGATTTATCATTATAGTCACTTTTAATTGGCTTTATTTCTATGGCAGCTGGATCTCCTACACCAGGACATGCCCTCCTGCTTACAATGGAGGGCACACAAAATAGAGTTGCTACATGGGGTGGCCAGATGTCCTGGATTAACCAGAATGACACAGGCACTGGAGCTACTGTCTGCCTGGCTGTGTGCAGACATTCTGGAGGGAGTGTCCCTCAAAGCAAGGTTCTTGGAACTCTTTGAAGAGAGGACACTCATGTCTTTCACCATTTTGGTCTCAGGAGGGTGAGGAATGAATCTCTCTGGGCCAGCCCTGGGAAGTACTTGGTTGCTTTGTTTGAAAGGAGATGTTTCCAGTTCTACAAAGGGCTTTCCTTTATTCTTAGGAAGAAAGGGATGATACAAGCTTACACATTTTGTAAGACTCCAAAAGGGGGCATTCCTGAAAGTTTGCCACTTCGGCTAGATTACTGAGAGATTCCATGGAGAGAGGCAGAGAAGGAGGCAGGCACAATAGGTACTGACCCAGAGGACACATCCTCTTCTGCACTTTAACACAGGACAGCGTTCTCAGAAAGCAAGGGGGGACTTGGGACTGTGGCAGAAATTCCAGCATATGGCTAGAGTTCCATCTATTTTCTGTGTTTCCAAAGGGCCCAGAAGGCACGCTTGGAGTCACCATTAATCACTGCTTCTCCTTCCAGAGAAGAAATGTGCTTTCCATAAACTAGTGCTTAAGAAGAGGGCTGGTTACAGAGATGTCAGTCAGACATGCGTTAGTGTACAGAGTCCCCAGAGTCCCTGAATGCCACATCAGGGCAAGACTTTGAAATTCAATTATGACTTCTGTAACCAGCACGACATGATATTCTGCATTTTCAAATCTGAGCAAGTATCTGCATGAATTTCTTATTGTATTTGCTATTTGCATATTTGCCAAATGTAAAGCCTGCTTTGGCATATGTCAGAAAGACTATGAAAACCCTTTTAGAATAATGAAAGTAAAAAATGTAAAATGCAGTGTAAATATTTTTGTTAAAGTCTTGATAAGGGTAGTGATACTTTTTTTTTCTTTTTATTATTAGTTTATTGCTCTTAGCACAGTCCTTTCAATATATACACAGTTAAGAGAGAAAGTGTCAATTACCTTAATTTATTAGGGAGATTCTGCTCTAATTAAATGGTAGAGCTAAAACTTTGCCTTAGCTAATCAGATCTAGTTAAATTACTGCCGAATTCTGCTGGGTAATGAACCTCTTATAGAGAACCCACCCACTCCCACTGCCCATTCTCCACTCGTCCCAGCTCCTCCTCCAGCAGCCTCTGAATTGCAGTGGGTAATTTTTTCTAGGTTCATTTAATGGAGGATAACGGACTCATTTCATTTTTTTTTTTATTATTACTGCAAGGACTCAGAGTTGTAGATTTGATATCTTACCTTGATGGGTACGACATGAGTGCTGTGGGGGAGTCGGATAGCATGGCAATTAGTTGGATTTTGATCTTCCCCTCACTTTTTAATCAGATTTCCAAACATATAAACAGTAAACTCCTTGAGAGCAGAGTGCAAGACTCTTTGTACACCCAGAAATGGACATCAAGTAATAACATTTAAGTGAATAACAGTAAGTAGGGTAGTAAAGTGAAGAATTAGAAAGCCCACTTTGAGAAAATGCCACTTGGGACCTTCATATTTCAATGAGAACAGGAATCCCCAATTTGGGTTGTGGTGAAGAAGGAAATTGTATTCAGTGCAAAACAGCTCACTTGTGATGCAGCTCAGCTGTGGAACAGCTCAGTTGTGATACAGCCTGGCTGTGGAAGCAGTACAGTTGTGCTGTGGCCCTGGATCCAGGCTCCTCTCCAGCCAGACAAGTCTGCTCTCCTCCTGGCTGGTAAGCTCTGCTCTGATCTGATTTGCTCCATTCTCTGCCACTCTATTCTGGCCTGTGCTGATCTGCAGGCTTTGCTCCAGTGAGACATCTTCCATGCTTCAGCTCCACCCAGGGAAACTCAGTCTTAGGTGGAAAGGAAAGAAAAGTATGCTCTCAGAGCCAGAGGGGAACTGATTTATATAGACAGAATCCCCGCCCTTGCCCCCCCACTCCCCACCCCCCCGTTCCTGATTGATCCATCCTCATGCAAATGGGGACTCCAAATCCTTACAGTTTGATTGATCCAAAAGGCACTGTCATTGGTCAGAATAGAGCCGCTCTGATTGGTTGGTGAATAAGCTTATGGGACTATAGCCGTGCAGCTCTGATTGGATGGAGAAAGCCTCAATCCTATTAGCTGAACTAGGAATCCAGGAACTCCTATATAACTTCTGGCTTAGATGGCAGGAACAGAGTGCAGGCAGGCAGTTCAGTGCAGTGGCAAGTAGCTCAGTGTAGGCTTCTCCCTGAAGTTAGTTTGCATGAAAGGCCTCTATGTAGAAATGATGGCTAGGCTCCATTTATTTTATTATTTTTTAAATGTGAGCATAGGTAGCCACTAGGAGCCCTTTTTAGTATCTATCCTTTTCTCAGGGTCCATTCTATTTACTCAGCATATGAGTATCACATGCCTCCCATGTGCCAGACACTGCTCAGACACTGCTCAGAGCACTGTGGCTCTAAAGAGGAATCAAATACAGGTCCCATATTTGAGAATCCAATTACCTTCTGAGGGCAAAAGTCACATAAATAGCTCCAATGATAGATGTTGGAGTCAATAATGGATGAGAGGGAGAGAGTTACAGAGCAGCTCCTGTGGTCCCCAAAGCTCAGCCACAAGGAGGATCTTCTCCATTAGTAGGTTCTCACGTCTGCTACCCATAAACACTGGCCTTATCTAGGCTCCTAAGCCCAGAGCTTTCATAATAGTTAGGGTCAGGGTCTACTCACACTATTTTTAAAATAACCTTTCCCTTAATTACAAATGTAATGGCATACAGGTTCATTGTAGAAAACGAGGTCATCCAGGTGGTACTGCCTGACCCTGCTCCTCTTGCTAACATGCTTTATAAGTTTTGCCAGTTATTACTAATAGTGCCAATTGGGCAAAAAGTGTGCTCAATCTATGGACTAAGCAGTTGCCCTGTGCAGTGGTCTGGTGCCAAAGCTCTGCCCAGCAAAGATGGTTATGATTAACTGGATAGGAATTTGACCTGTAGACAGAGTTGACTGTTGATATTGAGGGAAGAGGCTGAGACACACAGGGCAAGACAGAGGTCAGAGGCTAGTATGTAGAAAAAACATAAGGAAGAAATCAAGAATAATTAAAATGATAGCTAAAATTTATTGAGTGTTTACATGCCTGGCACTATTCTAAGTATACTTCACATCAATCATCTCACTTAAATCTCACAAGAACTCTAGGGGTAGAATTATTTTCTCTAATTTCTAGATGATGAAATGGAAGACTAGAGAGGCTAATTAACTTATCAAGGTAACACTGATAGGAAATGACATAGCTGAGCTGCTGAGCTATAAACCCAAAAAGTCTGGCTCTAGAGTTCAAGTTCTTATTACACCCTGCTGTCCTGGAATGTAATACATATATACACATGTATGTATGTATATGTGTGTACATACATGAATGTGTGTGAATGTATATACATTTATTGATATTGATACATTACCAGTGGAAACTGGCTGAGGAGAAGATGACCAGATTATCTCAGTCAGTAGATCCAGAAAACCCTTCAGGTTCCTCAATCATGTCTCATGGTCTGTGTAGCACCTACTGTTTCTGTCTGAGTCCTGGATAGATGAATAACTATCCTGGTTGCCCAAAATGTTCCTGGTTTCACCACTGAAAATCCTGTTTGGTTGGATTCTGGTCTTTCTCATTTCTCTCCATTCCTCATATAGGATCCTGCTAATTAGAAGAGCCTGACTGTCTCTTCACTTTGCAGCCCTAAGAAGCCTGGTATATATCCATCTGTGCTTCTGGTCATTGGACTCCCTTTGAAAATCCTCTCTCCTCAGAACATCATCTTCTGTCCTGTACTTCTGATGGTACCTGCCAAAAGAACATAAGAATCCCCTCTCGCTGCCTTCTCCATCCCAGTAAGAACCCCTGAGGCTTTGTCCCCTCACTTGGTAGCAATAATAATTGACCACACATTGACAAAGTCCTTTCCTCATAGGTCATTTCACCTGATCACCTTTGAGTCACTGAGGTAGGCAGGGGAAGGAACCCACTTGGAGAATGAACCTTAGAATGTGTTAATTCCATCTTCCTGTTCAATGCAGAAATTCCCTCATCTCCTGTTCCTCCCTCCCAACTCCTGTATGCTGAATTGTTCTTTTTATTTTTCACAGCTTTACTTTCTAGAAAGTTCTCCATTCCATTAGTTGCAATATAACAAATCCCATTTTTCCTTTTTGAAGTCATTGAGAATAAACCTTGCACCAGTAGAATAACAATCTCCTCCAAGAAAGCAGAGATCACAGGGACCAGGAAGAAGGATGATTCTAGAGGCCGATGTGATCCAAAGGTTGTATACATGCCCACAGAGGGTGTGGTTTTCAGAAGCACTGTGAGAGCCTCAGGGAACACTGTAGGTAACAGGAGAACACCTTAGATGTCAACATGCTCATTTTGTAGATGGACTGTCTGAGGCCCAGAGAAAAATCGAGACTTATATCTAGGAATGATGGTCAAGATAGGAGACAATGCACACGTGGCACAGGGCATGGAGCAATAAAGTGAGCTGGAGACTGGAGTCAATTTGACCAATCACAAGAAATTGTTGGAAGGGACTCATGGCCAGAAAAAAAGCAGCAGAGTATACACTCTCTATTAAACCAGCTGGGGCAAACCCCAACATTGATAGCATGTGCAAAAGGGTGTCCTGAGGCTGAGAGAGCAGGAGTCACTATGGCACATGAAGAAGAGAGCAAGAAAACTTTTTAAAGTAAAAAGAATAGCCCCAGCCAGGTGGTCAGTTGGCTGGATCATTGTCCCATACACAAAAAGGTTGCATGTTTGATTCCTGGTCAGGGTACATATGTAGGTTGTGGTTCTATCCCTGGTTGGTGTATTGATGTTTCTCTCTCTCTCTCTTTTTCCCGCTCTCTCTCTCCATTCCTCTCTCTCTAAAAATCAACAAACACATCCTAGGATGAGGACTTTAAAAAAGTATGCCATGCTGTACGCCCAAAATGAATATAAAATAATATTGATGTAAACTGAAATTGAAAAATAAAATTAAAAAATCCTAAATCCAGAAAAATTTTAAAAGAACAATACCCCTGGATTACACAATAAGGCAAGGGAACTTAATAATATGGTGTGATTAATTTTGATTAATTATATTACTCAGTCAATAGACAAAAGTCATATGATCTTAATCGATACTGAGAAAACATTTGGTTACATATAACTTTTTTTGTAAATTGTCAATTAGGAATATAAGAATACATAGGTAGCATGCTAAAGAATATATATCTCAAACCCACATCCAATTTAAAAATTAATGATAAAATATTCAAGATGCTACAATTAAAGTTAGAAGATAAAAGATGTTTATTCACTGCACTTTGATTTGACAACAAATCCAAACAAAATCACAAGTATTAGAAAGGAGAAAATAAATGTATTATTACTCTGAGATAGTATGGTTGCTTACATAGAAAATCTAATATAATAATGTAAAAAAATCAAACCAAACATTAGCTTGAGTAACATAGGTAAATAAGATGGACCGTTAGATTGTCTGTTAAGTTTTTTGAGGAAAAGAAATAGCTTCCAAGTACCTCAGCTCCAGGGTATTTTGTGAAGCTTTATCCATCTATATTGAAGTGTAACCAATCCTCACTACAACAGCACTTTGTTCAGTAACGAACAAAAGTCACTCTGCTGACTCGATGTCTCTTTAAATGTTGCCACTGC
This sequence comes from Corynorhinus townsendii, assembly GCA_026230045.1. Classification (NCBI taxonomy): domain Eukaryota; kingdom Metazoa; phylum Chordata; class Mammalia; order Chiroptera; family Vespertilionidae; genus Corynorhinus; species Corynorhinus townsendii. Next base: position 139,944,403 of record JAPDVU010000004.1, read on the forward strand.
ATAGGCTGCTTGGCCAGTCTATAGATTTCTCTCTAATTCCTTGACCAATGAGCAGTGAGTAGGGATGAAACAGTCTTATTTATAACAGTAACAAAACATATACAACACCAAGGCCTACACTTACAGTAAATGAATGACATATACTTGAAACTTCAATAAATAAAGATATATTATATTATGTATAGGGAACTCTCTTATCTGAAGAAAAGAAATGACAGAGCTATACAGAAAATATTTTAAACATAACAATGTAAATAATTACATTCTCTGTAGCTTTAATCATTGTCCTTTAGTATGAGATCTGAAAATAATATTAAATTCACACATTGTGCCAAGCCAGTAATAGCCACACCATAAAGCTATGTGGGTGGCAAGAAGAGTGGTAGATTTGCTTCATCGTGGGCAAATGGAAAGAAATAAATTTAGAGAAAATTCATCCAAACTTGACTCATAAAATAATGAATACCAAACTATCGGCTATAAACTAGAGAAAAAAATGTTAAGAAAAATGAATTTTTTCCTAATTCACTGACTTGTGTATTGAAGCCACATGCAAAGGTCAGCACAATGCTGGGCATCACTGGGAAGGGCACAGGGAACTAAATGGAAAGCACACATTTACTGTACAGACATTTGGCAAAACATCTAGTGACCATTACACTGTACAAGGTGGTCCTCAACTGACAAAGGCCACTGTAGCAACACAGTGTAATAAAAGAAGCAAAGAACATCTTTGGTTATGAGGAGAGACCAAAATCAATAAGACTAGTCAGGGAGAAAGTCAGAACCTAAGACAAGTATGTTATATGCTCTATGAGAAGGTAATAAGTTCTTAACAGGAAAGTAAAGCAAAAGAAGGGAAAGAAATGAGGGAGAGGAAGGTACCAAGTGGCTGGATTGTGGGCATTCTTTTTAAAGCAGAATCAAATGGATGTGCTGATAGGTTTGATGTAGGTTGTGAAAGACAAGAGGCATCAAAGGTAACTAAACATTTTGGCGTAAGCCAAATGGGGTTGTCTTTTATTGAGACAGGAAGATCTAAGGAAGAAACAGGTTTGAGAATGGATCAGGAGTTTACTTTGGGACATAGTGAGTTTGAAATGTCATTAAATAACCAAAGAAGATATCAAGTGGGTAATTGCATATATCTATCTAGAATATAAGGGAGAAGTCTGGACTAAAGATATACATTTTGGAGTAATCGACACAAAAATGAGATAATCAAGAATGCAGTTATACACAGAGAAGAGTAAAGGTCTGAGCACTCCAACATGGTGTCAGAGTGCTGACAAAGGAGATGTGGATAAAGGGGCTGGAGAGGGATGAGGGAAACCAGGCAAATAGTGTATCTGGAGGCCAAACAAAGAGTTTCAGGGAGATAGTCATCAACTGAGTCAAATTCTGCTTATAGGTAATCTGTGATGAGGATGAGGATGCACATTGTCTCCACAGAGCAGGCACTATTCTATAGAAAGATTTCAATGGGTTAAGTGTCCTTCGTGTAATTCGATAATTGTTTCATCTTAACATCTACCTAATAAAGGAGTAACATGCTAATGGACTGTTCCTTCATGACGTCAACCAGCCAATCAGGAGCAAGTATGCAAATTAACCCAACAAAGATGGAAGGTTAATTTGCATACATAGGTGCTGATCAGCCAGGGGCAGGGTGGGACACTATGGCAACGACACAGGTGTTTCATCCCACCCCAGCCGCTCTGGGCCTCTGGGCAGTGTGGGAAGGTGGAAAGGCAGCTTCGGGCTGGTGCGAAGGTGGTGCTGGCAGCCAGGGGAAGGAAGGCCCATTCTTGCACGAATCTTCGTGCATTGTGCCTCTAGTTTTTCATATAAGAACCTAATGAGTTAGGTATTATGTCCTCAATCTCCTTTTTTTATTGTTGACAAAGAGCAGGTGCAGAGACATTGAGTAACTTCATGGGCTTCTATGAGTAATAAAGGTCAAGATTTGGAACTGAATGGCAACAGATCAGATCCAGAGTTCATGCTCCTAATCACCAGGTTATGTTATCTTGTTTGATTTAGGCCAGATAAAGGTGATGCCATTGAAACAAAGGGAAATAGAAGCAGCTGAACCTATAATTTGTAGTTAATGCAGATCATCTACAAAAATATGTTGAATTTATGGTATGTTACAAGACTAAATACAATACCAGTAAATTTGGGATTTTTCTTTTGTGTTCCTTTGGAGATTGTGAGGTAATTGGGCCAATGAGATTGTAGTGTGCTTTGATATCACTCTATTTAAAAGTAAGAATTTTGTTGTTAACATTCTATTTGTAAAGCCATTGAAGAAAATGTTGTTCTGTCTGCACGTTTTGATTAAGAAATAAGTATTCAAATAGGAGTTCTGAATACTTCCCCATGAAAATTTTTGGGGTTGGATGTTCAAAATTCTTCTGGCAGCAGCTACCTAATTTTCTAAGCTTATGTTAAAAAAAGGTTTTAAGGGCAAATTAAATTATCTCATAGTTAGTTAAAGTCAAAACTGCATTAAAAAGAGCCAGCATACTTGACATTTGTACTTATCGGATTTACTTCTTGGAGAGGAGTATGCGTTTCTTAAAAGTTTTACCCAATAGCATGTCTTACAATAGTGAACATAAACTATTTGGCTTCCTTAGGCAACTTCTTAATGTATTGTCTAACGGCATTTGGCTCTGTCTGCCCAATCCCTGTGTATTTAGTGCAGCAAAATCTGTATGTAGCATTAACTTGCTGTTCCCAGCTGTCCTATTAGTTTGTTCACCTACAAAACTGCCTTGCCTGCCAAGAGGCCACAAGTCTGCCAGTGAGTGTGTGACTGAAGTTATTGGCATCCCTAGGATGTGAAACTAAAGGAATCAAAGGGCTGGCTTTAAATTTAAGCCACCAGAAGGAGAAAAAAACAAACAAATAGTAAGATGCATGAATCAATGTGCTGGCTATGCAGGGTAGGTGAGGCCCAATGCTGTCTGTTTTTAAATACCATTTATAATTTACTCCTTGCCCCCTCTTGGGCACAGAACTTTACATATATTATGCCATTTTATCTTCACATCAACAGTCAACCTCAGAAATTTTTGTTTAAGATTTTCTTTTGTATGTACTGAGAGCAAATATATCCCAACATTTTGTTCTGCACTTGAGTGGATATGAACTTCAATAAAAGGCATTCTCCATCTTTATAAAATTGACAGTCCAGAAGGGTGCAAAGGGACTTCACTGAGTGATGTATAATAGAGAAAAGCCCTTAGGATTCCAAACTGGTAGGCTACATATAAGTCTAAATACTCCTAAGGATTATAATTCAATAGGTCTCGGTGGGTTCTAGGAATCAATAATGTTCTTACCTGGACCCAATGATTGTGAATTAAGTGATCAGAAAAAGAAATCCTGCGAAACACTGTTATGCATCTCAAATAGTACCCTACAGTCACATAGAACTTCAGATAATCAGTCTCTATTATATTCTGATATGGCCACAAATCTTCTCAAGAAAAATGAAAAAACTTCCCATCGCAGATGGCCATTCCTCTCACTTATTAACTTTGCAAGCTTATATTCCCTTGAATTTTGTCTCTGTAAGAATGTTGGCTTTAAGAACTCCTTAAACTCTGTATATATATTCCAATTGATTTTAAAATAGACAGTATATTAGACTTCATGAATTTGCTGCTGCTGCCAATGACAGTCAACAACAACAACAACAAAAACGTGACCTAACCTCACTGAGTGCTCATTTTATCATCTTTAAAATGAGGATATCTGACTAAACCTTTTAAAAATGGTACCCTCTCATATTTTATGGTCTCATGAGTTATTATCTACATGCAATTCCATTTCAGGGTTAGAAAAAGTCTTAAGTGAAATCTTGCCAGTCAATCCTTCCAAATGTTAAGTCTTCCCTGCCTTTCCTCTTCCTTCAGGTGCAGGGACCATGGTATCCCTCAGCAGCCTGTTCCTATAAAGGGCACAAGGGCACTCGTTTATGAAGCTGGGGTGTGTCTGCGTTGACCCTCACAGTTCAGCAATTGGCCACCTGAGATATTCTCCTCTGATCTTCAGGATTTCATGATCTCAGCAAAGTTTCCCCATGGTTTACATGAATAATAATAACTTTGGGGGTGAGGATTACTAAGAGTGGCCCTGAGGGAATAATAGGTCTCTCTTTTGAGGGACAGGTGTTTACACTTTTAGTGATGGATCACATGAACAGAAAACAGTCATGAATGAATCATGTGAAGTATAACTTTTGTTTTATTAACAAAAGAATGAGGTAAGAGAGTTTGTGTTTAGGGTATGAATATTGAATGGGTGGAGACATTGAATCATATTTATTCTTTTACTGTTATAATTATCTTCTATAATGGCCAGATTTTATGCACTTATTTCTGCTTATAAGGTAATAGAAGTTCAGGGTAGAAACTTCAGAAAATTAGATTATAAAAAAGAAGAAAATTTATCTGAATTCTTCAAAACAGAACAACTGTTTGAGTATACATTCTTCTAGTCATTTATCTGTGTCTCTCTGTTTCAGTCTCTTTCTGCTTTTCTTTTTCTGCCTCTATGTCTTTCTGTGTCTGTGATTTTATTTAGAATGGGCCAATACCATAGATGTGAAGCTGATTTTTCCTCAGGTCACTACTTTTTACTTACTTTTAATGGTAGTCTTAAATTTATTCATTCTGTTCTCTTGATTTTAGTGGAGCTAATTTTAAGTGGTGCTTATTACATAATGGCTACTCTTTCCTTCAGTTTCAGCTGCTTCCTTCCGTTTTAGCACAGTTGAATCAGATGATTGACTTTCACTTGTTTTGCTAAATTATCTCAGGTGAGCACCAAGGGGCCCAGAGGCCTTGTGTTGGATGCCTGGTCTTGTATGCCCTTTTCCCTTGGAAGTGAGCAAGTGTCATGCCAGCTGAGTCATAAAACAAAAGCTATAGCTTTATTCAAACTGCCACAATCCCAATGGAAATGGCCTTTCTGGCATTTCTTAAACTCAGGATATATGGCTATTGCAGTTTTTTGAGCTCCTAGTAGTAGAGTTGTTGTCCAAACCAAGCAGCTTAAACCTTACTTTTATTTATTGTGAGGCTTATGAGCACATATTTAAAACTGTGGGAAGAAACCTGTGCATTCACAGTTCCAGTTGGAGCGGTGGAAAGTTGAGTCCTTTTATTTCCAGTAAACCATTAGCAGTCTTTTCTGCATATGCATTTGTGCCTGCTGTCTTATCCAACTGAGCCAGAGAGTTTTACCGCCTGGACTGCTGTGAACATCTCATGACCGGCGTGAGGCTCCAGCCCTTAACAGAGACTCATTGCATTTAACATTTCTGAATGCACGCTTACAAACCTTTCTATTACAGCCAGGCCAGGCTTGCTGACATCTCCCTGTGGAGTACGTATATACCTGGCTGAAGACCATTTGCAATAACTTTTAGCTCAAGTATAATAATCTATACACTGGCCAGCTGTAAGCACCATACTGGGTGGAAAAAGATTAAGGCCAAAGTAAAGCCATCCTGGCCCTAGGCAGGATCAAACACAAGAAGCAGGTGTGCTCTGCCCATCACCCCCTATACCATGAGCTGTGGATTCTTCCTGGAAAACCTCTCAAACTCATTATTGTCTGTTAATTTTCACTGCACTGCAACAATACAGCTCAGCTTACTACCTTATCTTGTCTATAATATTTCTAGAGCTCTCTCTGTTGATATCTCTCAAGGTCCTTCTGTCACTTTCCTACCCACTCTCTGCACAATAACCAGAGCAGTTTTTTGTTTGTTTTTATAGTAGAAGTTTATGTCTTTCTCAGTGGATCCAAGCACCTGAACAGGACCCAGCAGGCCTCTGCCAAATCTCTCATATTGTGTCCCAATCCTACACACAATCAGGCCTCTCCCTCCCAACTCATAGGCTTTTATTTAAATGTCACTTACTCCATAAGACATTCCCTGGACATCTCGCCTAATGTTGAATACACCACGGACTCCCATACACACTGCCACCACACTCCCTATTCTTTTCTGCTTTACTCTGCTCCTCTGTATATTTTACCTTCTGACATACTTTACATTGTATTTCTTTATTTTGTCCATTTTCTGTCTCCCATTCCTGAATATAAGCTCCAAGGGATAAGGAGTTTTGTCTATTTGGTTGATAGTTTGATCCATAGCACCTAGATCAATTCCTGGCAAATACAAGATAATGAATAAATGGATGTTTGTTGAATAAGCTTCCTGTTTTATAATCTATACTAGAGGCTCCTGCAATAGGCCTTCCTTCTTTTGGCTTCCGGCACTGGTTTTCCTCCAGCACCCCAGACCCAGGCCTTCGCTCTGCCTGGAGTCTGCCAACTTTGTCTTCGGTGCTTCACTGCAGACTCTGGCCAAAGTCTGTCGTCTTTGTCTTTGCTGCAGACTCCTGCTGGAGTCTACCATCTTCATCTTCGCTGCAGACTCCGGAGTCTCCAGTCTTGTCTTTGCTGCGGTACTCCACTCCTGTAGATCCCTTTGCCCTCCCTTTCATAGCAGGCATCCTGCCCCGCCTGGCCACTCTGTGCCTGGAGCAGCTGGGCGGCCACCATCTTTAGCCTTCTAATTTGCATCTTCACTTTGATTGGCTGTGGGCGTAGCAGAGGTATGATCAATTTACATGTTTGTCTATTGTTAGGTAAGACTAGAAGTCCAGTGCATGAAATTCATGCAAGAGTAGGCCTTCCTTTCCTTGGCTGCTGGCACCAGCTTCCCTCTAGCACCTCGGATCCAGGCTTCCCTAGCAGCTGGAAGAATTTTTTACCTTTATGTATTCCCTGAAATTGCTACATTCCCATGGGCTCCTACTTGAATGAAAAGGGAGATAACCTTGCAAGACAGATCCATAGTCCTAAGTGGCTGTACTTTGGGGTTAAGAGACTAAACAACTATGGGAGTCTTTACTTATACTTTTGTAAACTCTTCGGACTTGAACAACATTTAAGAAACTGACTTAAGAATTTGTATCAGAAATATCCAAAATCAAAGCAAAGCAGAGCACTCTTTGCATGAAAATTAGACTTTGGGAGGATTTCCCACTGATCTTTGGGAGGAGGAGGGAGTTTTTCCTTTGTAATTATTCAACGTTTGCTCTAAAATTTGTTTTCATTCTACTATACTGAATGCCAGATGGTAAAGACTTATGATGAAGAAAGTATTTGTGAATAATGATGCAGCCTTTTAATTGCCAGCTTTCATAGTTATCAACTCAACTTTTTACCCTCTTCCTCACCTACCACAACATGGCTGAAGCCCTGAACAGGAGGGGCAGCTGCAAATGAACTCAGCTTTAGAAGTTTCCCTGCTCCATGGGAATTTTCCCAGTCCAGGATGGGCTCCAAAATAAAGTGCAGGATGCTTTTCGGGTGGTTAACAATGTGAAATGGATGAGCATGGTGCCTATGCAATTTTCTCAGCAAGGATTTGCCACAAACTCTTCAAGCACTTTTAGCTAGAGTGAATTATGCTGACATTTTTATTTTCACTGTTTTCATGAGTTTTGAATGTTGAATCAGATTTTGCTGGGGATAATGAAAAGCAGATTTGGGAAACACTTTAAAAAAATGTAGATCAGATCTAGCTTTTGATGTAGGACTAACAATAGAAATATAATGAAGCAGGCAAGTTGGATTATTATACAAATTGATTTTGCTGCTAGTATCTAAAACATTTTCACTTCAAACCAGTCCCTTAAATATATAATTTGCCTTTTGCCAAATGTTTCCCAATAAAAAGTTTGTCCATTGTTTATTTACATTACGGTTGCATTTTTATTTTCTGATCATTTGAAGAATGCTCCAAGGACATTTACATTTTATGATCTTTGTTATTTCAGTCACATACTGAAGTCAAATGAATGAGAATCACTTGAATGATAACCAGAGCTCAATAAAAAAAGTGTATTGAGGTTGCTTAAACTGAAGACATGCTCAGATTCAGAAAAGAAGGCCATGCTGAGCCAGGTATTACTTCAAGTACTCTATACTTACCAATCAACTTAATTCCAGCAACACCCTAAAAGTATGGTAATCATTGTTAACCCCATTTTAAAGATCAGGAAACAGGCCCAATGATTAAGTAACTTATCTTGGGTTATACGGCCACCAAGAGGTAGCGCTGGCTGTGAAACAAGTAGCTTCAGCCTGAATTCGTGCCCTAACAACTGTCCCATACTGCCTACATGATTTTTGTTTTTCATAGGATTTCTTAGATTTCTTACCTTGAAAACATGAGGAAATGTATAACTTCCTGTGTGAGTTGGGTAAGCACTTTAAATCGAAATGTCTTTGTCTTTTCACTTATAAAATGAAATTATTGCAATAACTATTCCTTTTTTTTAATATATTTTATTGATTTTTCTACAGATAGGAAGGGAGAAGAATAGAGAGCTAGAAACAGCAATGAGAGAGAAACATAGATCAGCTGCCTCTTGCACACTCCCTACTGGGGATGTGCCTGCAACCAAGGTACATACCCTTGGCCGGAATCGAACCGGGGACCCTTCAGTCTGCATGCCGATGCTCTATCCACTGAGCCAAACCGGTTAGGGCTGCAATAACTATTTCTGAGGCTTCTTCCAACTCTGCACTTCCATTTGTTGGCTCTGTGACTTTCAGTGTATGTATATGTGACTTACAGGGAGTGCATGTTGCTTAAGAGATGTGGGCATGCGATTAAAAAGGGGCATGAAGAAGAATCTAGTTTTTAAAGAAAGAAGAAATGGAATTAAAGAATTCATTCAAATGACCATTAAGGCACATTATTTTTAATCCCTTGTGAACTATAGGACCTTACAAACTGACTCAAGGCTTCATTATCTGGGAGTTTTATGCCAGGTATTTTCTGGTGGAAATTAATTACTGCACCCCTGACCATTCGCAATTGCGAATGGTCAGGGGTGCAGTAATTAGATTCTTCCAATTACAAGGAAATTCTGTTTGATATCATCACCTAATGTTTTTCCCAAGACAATCATCAGAAACTAATCTGCTTTCTTTGGGAATAAAGGTATCTTGAGGAATGCAATGACCCACTCTCTTTGGACATACTTGTAAATAACAACAGTAACAGTGTATGTAGTGGGTGCCTGGTAAACACATAAACTGATATCACTCAACAGCCATACATGATAAATTATTAGTCATAATCAGTAGATTAGAAAATGAGGAACATTGGCCCAGCCAGTGTGGCTAAGTGGTTGAATGTCGACTTATGAACCAGAAGATCACAGTTTGATTCCTAGTCAGGGCACATGTCTGGGTTGCGGGCTCAGTCCCCAGTGGTAGGTGTGCAGGAGGCAGCAATCAATTATTCTTTCTCAAAATTGGTGTTTATATCTCTCTTTCCCTCTCCCTTCCTCTCTGAAATCAATAAAAATATGTTTTAAAAAATTAAAAAAAGAAAGAAAGGAAAATGAGAAGCACTGGATTAGATATAGCAAAAATAGAAATCCACCCCTGGACTATATGATTCAACCACACAGCATACAACACAAATTCACCCCAGAAACAAACTGCTAACTTTGGAACACAAAATTCTATTGTTTTTCTTTTAGTAATACTAATATTTTCATTCTCTGATCCTCTCAAAATATTTTCCCTTTCCATTGTCACTACTAATCTAAGAGCATCGCTTACTCCTGACTAGATTCTGCAACAATGGCTTAATTTTAGCCACTCAGTGTGTTCACTGCCCAGCAGCACTAGACCTTACCTGGGGGCTTTTTAGGAATGTGGACTGCAGGTCCCATCAGAATTACTGAATCAGAATCTGCACTCTAACAGAATCTGTTCTTCAGGTGATTTAAAGGAACATTATTATTCAGGATCTTCAGCGTTCCCCAAATGCTGACATTTAGTGGAGGTCCTCAAGGTTAACCTGCTTCAGATTTTAGCCATGTCTGATCTTCCAACCTGTAGTATTTCCAAGGTCAATCTGTCCCCTCACTGGGGCAACCCTCTGCTCATGTTAAGACCACCTTTGGTTACGTGGCTTTTTTCATGCTGTTCTAACCTGCTTGATGCCCCTGGCTCCTCTCTGTCACTTAATCAAATCCTGCTCATCAAGGACTATTTATTTCATGATTTTAAATGAATCCTACCCCGGTATTTCTTGTGATATGTGTTGCCTAAACCACACATCATGGAATTCCTTTACGTTATTCATTAGTAGCCTCCTTTGTGCAAACTTTGCAGAGCAAGTAGCATTGCCAGTTCACCAAGAAGAGCTCAGGAACTAAAGCACCTAGAAGCACATTTTGAAAATCATTGAATGAGTTGATCTTCATTGGTCTCTTTATGTCTTAAAGCCTAGAATTTTACATTTGAAAACCAGCCACCCTACAACTACATTTATGTGTTTTATTAATTGCTGTACTATCACACTGTCCCATGCCTAGTGTGTGGTAGAAAACTATCAAATCAGATGTTTTTTTGTGCAGGCAATATTTAATCAAGAAAAATGTAGCTCAATAAAATTGACTTTTGTTCTCCCTAAATCCATACCACTATTTTAAATGAATTCATCTTAATTGAAGGTCAACAGCAAGTCAAAGGAGATCATGAAAATTCTGAGCACTTGGAAATGTGGTTTAAAGGCAAGATGTAAAAGAAGGGGGGATTAAATTTTGTTAGTTGTTTTTCATCATTTTAAGTAATTTAATATACTTTAAACAGCCCAGCTTATTTCACCAATTGCTTGTTTATGAATTATAGCAGGAAGTTTCAAGTTCAGGAAAGAGTAGGGGTGGGGATAAAAGGATTTTGTACTTTTGATTGCTTTAGTTACATTATTTTGTAATTTCCCTTTATTTAAAAAAATACAAACAGCAACTGAACACCTGCACATGATGAAAAGGTTAACACACAATTTTCTAGTTTATATTTATTTAAGATTAATTTTTATTCTCAATAAATCTCAATCTAAAAGTTTTTTTGCAACCAACTGAACAATTTCATTTCAAATGGGTTCTAATGTTTTATTATACCAATTCAGACATTCTAAAATCATAGTTTAGATGTTGTATTTAGTTGAAATGCCTTTGGAAATGAGTGATATCCTATATAAATAATAAAAGGCTAATATGCAAATAGACTGAACTACGGAACAACCAGAATAACCAAACAACCGGTCGCTATGATGTGCGCTGACCACCAGGAGGTGTGTGTGGAACATGGTGGACATTGGCTGAGGCGGGATGGTGGAGCAGGGGCACCAGACCAAGGTGGGGCACTGGTCGCTGTCATTGGGGCGAGCCTCTGGTGGTTACTGAAAATTCTTTGCTCCTGTGTGCCACAGTCCCACCTGGTGCTCACACCTGCTGGTCCCAATCACTTGGTGCCATCAGCAGGTGGGAGCAGTGGCTGCCAGTCCTGATCACCCCTGAGGGCCCTCCGGAGCAAGGGGAGGGCTTTTCCACCTACCCTTGCTCCTGAGGGCCGCCGCTTGCACCCATTGATGGCACTGGCCCCACTCACACCCGCTGCTGGTACCAGCCCAATTGCTCTGTACCATCAGTGGGTACTAGTGGGGCCAGTGCAGTTAGCATGTGGTAGTGGCAGTGAGAGTGGGGCTGCTGGCAGACAGGGGACTGGGCCGTGGTGGGAGGGGGTGGGCAGGGGCGTGGAGGATGGTCCGAGACCTGCCCCTGTGCCTACCACAGCCTTGCAGCCCAAAGTTCCTTTCAAGGTGCATGAAGTTGTGCACTGGGCCCCTAGTTCAATTAATAACTAATCATGACTTACAAGATATGGGATTTGTTATTTCACATGGCAAGGCATGTGGAGGCATTTGGTTCTAGAGTTGGCAAATTCAGAACCTCAAAAATGTCAGAATTTCAGTTTGGATTCTCTGCATTGGTTTCATGACGGCTACCGCAGTTCCAGAGACCATGCCCTCACAGGCTAAGTCCAAATGCAGGAAGAGTCCAGTGTCTGTACTGGGTCCCAGTTTAAGAGTAAAGAAAATGTTGCTAGAAGTCTGACCAGTAGAATGCACTAGTCAGGGGATCACATGCCTATGTTCAAAGTAATCACTAGCAAGAGGGAAGAAATTTATATCATTGCTTAGCCTAATAAATACCAATTCCGTAAAGTACATGGTTTTCTAACCACTTTGCTTTACATCTAAAACTAGTAAAGAATGGTATTGAATGTAAACTAATTAAAAATAAATTCAAAAAGTAAAAAATATATTTTATGAAGTCAAATTATAACATTTTGCTAGGGACCAACGTTTAAGTAAGTAAGCTCATTTTAATGAGTAAGCATTATCAAGAGATACTTATAGTAGAGTGTGAAGAAATCAATATGTTTATTTGGAGAAACAGACAAATGGCTGAGAATTATTAGATATATCTGGCTGTACCAAGTCTTACAGGCATATCAGAATTCCCCATAACTGATTGACAGGAATAGTTAAAATGATGCTGGCCCATCAATCCATTGGAAATTATCAGTAGAGTTTTGGCCCTATTTAAGTCAGCTGTTCTTTAATATGATGTGATTAAAAATAATGTAAGAATGGTTGCACAATAATGTTGATGCACTTAATGCCTGTGAGTCCTATACTTCAGAATGATTACATTTATAATTTTTATATTATATATATTTTATCACAATAAAAAATAGCTCTACAAGTAACAAATAAACAAAAAACAAAACAAAACAATAAAAAACTCAACCACTCACCCCACCCTACCCTCACCTCTGCTCAGCCTGGAAAGGAAGTCCTGAACATATACCTACCCAATATCAGAAAAGAATTGAAGTTCAATTAGGAAAGACAAATGGAGACTATTGGGTAAGCAATCTCATAGCCTGTCCCAGATATCACTGGGAAAATGCAACTGTATATAACAAAAACATATTTACACAAAAATCTCATAATAGCTCTTACTAAAAAGCATGTTGATGATCTGTGCAAATGAACTGAGGGGCGCATGGATTAAATTTCCCTTAAAATATACATGGGTTTAAATTGTGATGGGATGTTCTTGGAAAAACATGTTCTGAGTTTTACCAAATTCAAACTTTGGCGAGGGGCGAGGGGAGGGGAATGGTTTCAGACAAATGACAACAAAAAACATAAAGTTGTCCACCAGGAATTCAATCCTAAATGTGTGTGGTTTGTTGAAAGTTTTGAAATCCTGTGGTATGATTCCTGATGAGCTAGTGTGTCTGACCACCTACAGCTTATTGAGATTGACCCAACCTGCAACAAAACCTCAGACAGGAAAAAGTTAGGCTAAATGGGTTCAAGTAGATTAATTAACTAATCCATGTGTCCATTCATGCATACCAATGATGATATTTTGCTCTCCTAATATGCAGCTAGCATTGTATTTATCGTGTTCAAGGAATGCAAAGAGAAAACGAATCCTTGCCCTTGAGATGTCTGTATCTCAAAAAAAGAACAGTCAACACTAAGTGATAGTTAATTGCCATAATGAAACATCTCCATGGGTAAGGGAAGCTGAGGAGTGACTGCTTATGCCTGCCTGGTGGTTTCAAACATACTTTTCTTGCCCAGTGTATTTAAAACTACAATTCAAATACATGAGAATGGATAAAACCTAAAATCCCAAACACAGGTTTCCAAGGCATTTTCCTCTTTAATATTTAAACTCATATGTATGTGAAAGGAAATTTAATCCATATGTTTCTGAATCATTCATACTTAAATCATCATACTTTGTTTTGTAAGAATTGTTAAGGTCCAAGAAGCCTGTGGCATTTTTCTTTCTTTCTTTCTTTTTTTTTTTTTTTTTTGGTGTGTGTGTGTGTGTGTGAGAGAGAGAGAGAGAGAGAGAGAGAGAGAGAGAGAGAGAGAGAGAGAGAGAAAGAGAGAACAGGAAGTTGATTGAATTAAGAGAGAATGACCTCTGATAGGGGGGAAAAAAGTAATCAAAATTCCAATATTATGAATCCATGAAATTCAAATGGCCTGTGAGCTTGGCAAACTCTGCAACAAACTCAAACATGTTGACTCTGGTACAATCACACGCCTCTTTTCCAGGTTATGGCCTTTCATCAAAAATCCTGCTGGGAGGCATTTGGGTGGTACAGGCCCCAATTACATCTTCTTTGTGTGCTCATATGATGCAACAGTCCAAAGACTGAGGGAACCAAAATGCTGGTTCAATCCGAACCATCAATCATGCCTTTCTGAACATCGAAAAACCAGTCTTTCCCTGCTTGTAAATGTTACCCCTAATGCCCCCAAACAACTGTTACAAAGTTTTCTTTGGGATTTAACTAAGATTCCTGGGGATTTAAGATACTGGCTGCCAGATTGTTGAAATGCATTGATGTTTATAGTGATTATGATTACGAGAACTAATAATAAATACTTGCATATACCTGGAACAGAGCCCAAATCCTACTGTTTCAAAAGAAAGACTCAGTGTAAAGCCACTGCTCTTTGGAAAGCTGAACACAGGAAAATCTGAGACCAGTCTAGACCCACAGAACTGCTGCTAAATGCCAGAAGCAGGCTAATCAAATTCTCTCCAGACTCCTTCCAATACTTAAAAAAAAGAAAACAGAAAAAAATGGCTATCTTAATTGCATTTTTTCATTACTACCAATTTGGATAAGCTGACTATGTAAAAATTGCTTTTCTGATTGCTTCAAACACAGTACCAGTGAAAGAAACCGTTGCACTCAGAAGTCTCCAGTAAGTGCCACTGTCAAAGACACAGTCCCTATGAGTCGTTTTAATCCGAAAGCCTGAATTGTAGCCAATCTCATCCGTCAGCCAGGATGGTCAGCTCAAGGGGTCAAAGCCTCTTGATGGTGAATGAGGATAAGGTGGGAGGGAGGTCTGATTCATTGTGGACCTGTTATACCCTGAATGGGGTCACTCCCCAATATGAGGTCATAGGTCCCAAGGAGCTAAGTGCTTCCTACTGCTGGGAAAGCAGTTCCAGGTATGTTTACTCTAATAGTGAGGCAGTGGATTGATGTTATGTGCCAGCAGCTGCATAGTCACCCCTTTAATTCCCAAGTTCCTCTGTCACACTAGAATCTAATAGCACATACTAGTCCACCATAGAAGCAACAGCAAAGATTGCTGATTTCTTTGTTCCCAGCAGAAAAAAATGTTTTCACACCTTCTGATAGTAATCTTAATACTCAGGTACCATTCAGGGTATCCCTTTTCCTTTCATGGTCATAGAGAAGGTTTTCATTGTAAAATAAATCTCACCAGGGAAGATGAAAAGGAGAGAGAAAATTACATAAAAATAGGAAAATGTACTTTTCACAGTCAACAGAAAGTAAAAATCAAATTTATCCTAAAGAAACATTTGCTGTACTAAAGCAAAAGAAAAGGAAAGGAAAGAACTGAGAAACTGATGAACTTTTAAAGCTATTCTAATCTCGGGAGTATTGTGTGTCTCTTTCATACGACAAAGGGGTAACCTGTACCCCATGCATAATACCAGGAACTATATAAGGCAAGTGTTTACAAACTGTACTGGATTGTTTAATCCAAAACGTTTCCCTCCTGCCTTGGGATTGTGTGTCTACATGAAGTTTAAAAAGCTTTTAAAGATAAGGATAGCCAGCAAGCCCTGGAGAGCCAATGGGGCAGGTTTTTGCTCGTTAACCTGATATAGTCTGATCTACTGATAGCCAAGTCACAGCTTGAAAAGTGATGAAAGAAACTCCAGCGGAGTAAAAGTGTTAGTGCAACCCCCAGAAAAGATGATCAGCTTAAGCCAAAGAGTGGGACACAAAGAACAGTAGGAGAAAAAGAGCCGACTTTAGGATTTTACGCTTTATCCACCACTTCTAAATAATTTTCCAGACAGGGTTGAGGAATCCTTTTTCTGCCAAGGGCCACTGGATATTTATAACATCATTCATGGGCCATACAAAATTATCCACTTAAAAATTAGCCTGCTAATTTGGTCAAACATTTAATTAGCCCTAAGTCTGGCAGGGCCAGAGCAAATGATTTCTCAGGCCTTAGAGGGCCTGAGGGCCGGACATTCCCCACCCGTGTAGAGCAACAAGTTTGTAGAGTGATCATAGAACTTGGAGATAGAGGACCCCAGTCAGGGTCTGGGCACCTGGGATGAGTCTCCTTTGTTGTGTAAGAGTCATGCATAGCCAAAGTGGTAGGTAGGGGTAGGCAACTGCTTTGGGGCAATATTTAATCACAGATTTTTTATCAGATTTGTCTCTTGAGCTGATAGAATATTTTTGGCCTTATTTTTATTTTTGATAGCTTTTTTATGGTCTATTTGAAATGCAATAAATTACCCACATTTAAAGTATTAATTTGGTAAGTTTTGACATTTGCATACAGCTATGAAATCTCCACTATCATTAGAAATATGGCCCTGGCCAGCTGGCTCGGTTGGTTGGAGCATCATCTCGTACACCAAAAGGTTGTAAGTTTGATTTCCAATCAGGGCACATACCTAGATTATGGGTTCGATCCCTAGTCGAGGAGCTTACCCGAGGAAACCAATCAATATTTCTCTCCCACATCAATGTTTATCTCTCTCCCTTCCTCTCTCTCTAAAAATCAAGAAACATATCCTCAAGTGTGATTCAACAAATAAAACATAAATGAAGTGAATTTTTTGTTTGTCTTTTTATATGGATATGAGCAGGTAGAGTGTTTAGCCAGATGCATGCAGATATATATAATAAAAGACAAGAATTTTTAACTGTATTGTGAGAAGATTGAGAGCAAAAGATGCTCAGAATGATGAAATTACATATATGCAGCATTTCTTTCTTTAGCTGAATGTACTTAATGTGTCTGCTTTTGAAGTGACTTTGGGATATATAGGTGCTTTAACTAATCGCGTATGATTTGTAAAGTAAACCAAGGACAAGTAATATCAATAATAAAAAGTTCAGCAACTCAGAATCTATTAGAAGTGTTGGTTCTCATCGAATCAGAGAGTGGGCACAAATTGAGGAAAGGAAATTCTGAGAGGATAGAATAGGTTATACACCACTACCCCCCCTACACTGACACCTCCCCCCACTAAAGAAAGGAAAATATTGTGTCCTATGTCAGACAGTAAGAATATCTAAAACCTGGGTTAAGTCATCCCTTACTGATTGTACTTATAGTTTTGACTGCTAAGTAATCATCAATGAGACATTAATCCAGCCCTTGCAAAGTGTAAGGCTTGAAAGAACAAAGGAGACTGTTGGGAACCCATCAGAGGTACCTTAACAGGCAAAACAATACCTCCCTTACCTATCATTTGGAATACCCTTCCCATGGCTCTTAGAACCTGATATGCCCGAAGACACAGCTAACCAACAAGCAAAGAAAATATGAATTCATTTATATTAATGACTCTAAAGCATTATGATACATGGTGTTTGCTCTTCTGCCTGAAGATCCCCAAAAGTTCCCCCAAATACTGTTATTTCACTCCTGTGATAGAGTAATGAAGTTTCTCTCCTTTATTTAATCTCAGAAAGACAAACCATTATTCATTTTTTGGGTTGCACATGGGAACATACAGAACAGTAAAGGAAAAAGGCCTCAGGCTGAATCCCCTATTCATCCCCTCTTCCTTGTCTTCTCTGTGTTCCTGCTACAAGGGCTGTTTTAGTGCCTATTTGTAGGTCTTGGAGAAAATTGTGTTCATTCTCAAGTTGACTGTGTGTGTGTGTGTGTGTGTGTGTGTGTGTGTGTGTGTGTGTGCATGTGTGTGTATACGTGTGTGTGTGTGTGTAAGGGGGGGTATCTGACTACAGAAGCAAATGAGACTGTCTAATATATGATAAATTGATGAAAGCTAGAAAGCTCTTGGGATGAATCTTGCCTTTTTTTTACAATTATGACTACATAGTTCATTTCTACCAGTATTTGAAAGTCACCAACATTTATTGAGCATCTAAATAGTCCAGTATTTTTCTGTGCCTTTTATTTGTCATCTGAACTATTCTTAACAGCCTGAGAGTCACGTAATATTAACATTCTCATTTTACAGAAAAATCCATAAAACTCCGGGAATATGAAATAATTTAATCAGGATCATCAAAATCACATGTTTACAGTGACAGCAGAGACTTGAACCCAAGTTCACCTGACTCTGAAGCCTTGGTTTTCAAGTATATAAATAAGTACTGCCTCCCAGCCCAATGCAGGTCAAATTCTGCAAAAGCTTACAGTGCAGGAAATTCAAATTATTTCAGATGAAAGGAATTAAGTTTCTTTTAAAAATTAATCAAACTACTTTTTGACAAATGGAAACATATTCATTATACGAAAGTTTACTTATATTATTTCATGTTGTGACCACTGCAGTTTTTTAAAGAAATAAAAAAAACTTAAAAGAAAAAGAAATCCAAAAAATTCTTTCTATAATCTACCAATTTTATGACCCAAAAATAAAATTATAGTAGTACCAAAGGAATTTTACAACTTGAGAATTAGATTCATCAGTTATAGGTTAATAAAAGACATTCAAGTACTTCTTGTGTCCACGTCACTGTAAAGAACACCGAAGTATGAACCAAGAGACTGCAGTTATATTTCTTCCCTGCCCCTAAAGCTGTGCAATTTTGTGTAGGTCACTCATTATCTCCGGGATCCTATTGCCCATCTGTAACATGAGTGTTGGCCTATATGATCTCCTCGTGTGGGCATTCTGTAACAAGGGATACGCTCATTCATGATTTATTGTTTTATATTTTTACAGGAGGTAGGACAGATTTTTTATGTTGTTTCCTAACCCCGTCACCTCCAATAATCTCAAATCGAATTTAAACCCTCTAAAGAAAGTGGAAAACTCTGCCTGGAGGGTTCGCTTATTCTCATCAACAGGTGTTTGGTTTTCTAGGTTTTTCAGCTGACACTTCCAGGGTTTGTGTCTTTGCCTCTTTGCAACAACAACATTTCGCACACGTGGAGAAGTCAGGAAAGGGTGTGTTGAATGCAGAAACACTGGACTGTGCTGCAATCTGGAAATAGTGGTCAATGCTTGGCTCTTGGCTGGCCAATCTGAGTTTAAGAATAAGATAGCTTACAACAGGCACAGTTCATTCTTTCTGCTTGTTTGACAACTTTGTTTAGCAATGCCATATTCATTTCTTTGGAGCACTGTATTGGAAGACTTTTATGAACTTGTTTTAATTTCTACCTCTCTGCCTTTCAGTGATAACTTTATATAAAAGGCAATTCTGAGCAACACCATTCTACAGCAGGAAACTGTGGCAGGCCACCCTGACTCAGCAGCATGTACAAGTGCTAATGGCCCAACCAGCCTTCCTAACCTCCCTAAGCATCAGGGACATGAATAGATATTTATCTGCATAGCTCCCTCAGCCCTGGTTGTATGCTTTACTTGTAAGCAAGATCTGCATGATTTAGATGTGTACCTATATGTCTAACCGAGGATAAGAGAGAATAAAGGTACACTGGGAATTAAGCAATACAACATTTACATAACAACTGTTTATGACTTTGGGGGATATAAGACAATGGAGAGAATTCTCAGCACAGGGCTGAGGTTTCCATTGCAGGATTCCCAGGACCATTAATGAGAATCATGTGGCTGAGTCCTGTTACATCTGCTGAGAATGTAGCCTGAAGTGTTTTCATTGTGCTAACTTTAGGAGTCCACGAACAGTGGATTGAGTTGGCATGCTCCTTTCTAGGTGTCATATGGTTGTCCGTTTTCTTTTTGTCCCATCCATTGCAACATGCAGTTTTCCTTCTATCTTGCTTATTTCTGGGCTGCCAGGGGGAAGGGCAAAGGGAAGAAAAGGAATATAAGATAATGGTGGATGTCAGCTTTATCAGATACACTGCCACTTGAATGATGCTGTCTTTCTTGGGAAGACCCATTTAAATTGGGCTGGATGGTATTACAGAATTAAATTGCTATCCTTTCAGCATGTGAACTAGATTTGTCATGAGACCATAGTCCCTGTCAAAGAGTTCCTCCTTAAGGAGGCATGAAGAAGAGTCCCAGGGTGTGGCTCCAGGCACAGGATAAACCACTCTGCCTGACCACCTGTGAGTCTTCACCCGCAGGCAGGGGATGGAGCACTGAGTGCCCCCCTCATGCTCCTCTGCCAGGCTCTCAGGGGGCCCAGAGAATGGTGCTTATGAAGTGGCTTGTCTTGTTACCATGTGCTTTGAAAACAAAGAGCACTATTTAGCTCGTTCTTCTTCCCTTGAAGTTCATATCTCTCATCGTTCTGATGCCTCATGTTGCACTTCTCACATGGGCACACCCAGTCCAGCAACAATGGGGAAGGGCTCTCCTCAATAGCGCACCAAGTTTCAGAGAATTTAATCGCTTCACAAATGCTGGGACCTGGCTCCAAAACAAGTAGAAACTGCCTTCTCAGGATCTGAAGTGCTTTTCTTTTCCCCACCAAGTTCACCTCAGTTTTAGAAGTTATAGCCAAGGCTTATCTTTGGCGTGGTTTTGTTTTTAACATGAGTTAGGGAAATAGCTCATTATTCAAACGCAAAAATGCTCCGTGATAGGGACCTTTTTTTCTTTTATTTGTTTTAAAACTCATCATTGCAGGTGTTATTCATGAAATTTGGTAAAGAAATATAAAGTCTGATTGCTCTTTCCTTTTTCCCTTTAAATTTTTCTTGAATTCTCACAAAGTTAAAAAGGATAACACATGTAGGAAAGACACAAGGTTATGAAAAGGTATAAACAATAGGCTAAAACCTAAAAACAAACAAACAAACAAACAAAACACACACACACACACACACACACACACACAAAACAACAACCCCAAAACACACAAAAACAATTTTAAACTGTCCAAGGGACACAATGGCACCTGATGACTTAAGCGGTGAATTGAATATCCAGAGTGAAGTGTCAGATTTAAGAACCACAGCTTCAGTTTTTGGGGGCAGAAGGAGGATTTTTTAATTCCCAAAAGCTGATTCACAGTATTAAGAAATAAAAATAAAATAAAACAAAAAACACTCCAAATAAATAGATTTACTAAACATTAGAAGCAAAGGTCCTTATTTTTCAAGACCTATAAGAATTTATTTAAAAATATATTTTGTTAATTTGTGTTTTATTGCAGTGGAAGAAATTGAATATTAAAAATTGATTCTTACTATAATAGAAGAATATTTGGGTATTTCTATTTTTCAAATTGATGATTCATAATAAAGAATTTAGATCACCTGGCCATGTTACTATGCTGTGGGGGTTTTTTTAAACAAATGCTATATATAATTGCGATATCCTGAGCCATAGGAGATTCAATTCTGTTTTATATTAGCTCCTAACTTCCTAGCTACCTACTACTGTCTCTGCCTCCTGTTTAAGCCTTCACATTGCATCAATAGTCACTTTTCCACAATAAAAATCCCCATGATGTTGCTTTTATAGTGATCTCTACAGCTCCTTCTCCAGGAAGGAGCCCCCGCGTTCACAGGCAGGCCTCCCCCACGGCTCTCCTGTGGCTTTTTGCTCTGACTTAGATTCTTTCCCTACTCCCTGAAAACACCACGCCTCGTGCATCTTATGTGTGCTCTTCCTTCTGACCAAAATATTCATCCTCAGTGTTGCACCTGGAAAATGCCTTTGCTCCTTCAAACTCAGCCCAGATGTAACTCCCTCCAGGAACCTTTCTTGCTTCCTCCAGCAGAATTAGCCATTCTGTCCTTTACCTTGGAGAGCACTTTCTGTTTTTAATTTGAATCGTCATATTTGCTTTTCTAATTTTCTCCTTTGGAATATAAGATCTTCCATTTAGGGGACCGTGACTTAATTTCTGTCCTAGAATATAATGGGTGTTCAAGAAATCTGTGTTAAAATGGTAAGTTAATGCATGAACATATGTATTTTGGAATCCTGAAGGTGAAGGACAGAATCAACCCTCTATCATGCTTTAACCCTGCATCTCTGCTTTGACAAACTCGTGATTTTTAATAAATGTTTGCACACATGTTACAACTCTTTCTCCATCTTGCCTCAAGAGATCGTGTCATTTTTCTGAAGTGAAAAGAATGGGACAGAGAACTTGCATTTAACTGAGATTCTTGTTGATTCTGGACCTAGATGCCACTATATTCTGTTATGATGGTTAATGAAATGGACCCTGGTATAAGAGTATGAACAAAGAGATTTTCTCTGCCAGGTGTTAGAAAAACAAGAGCATTAGAACGGTTTCTGCCTATGTGATACAAAGAAGAGCTAAAACATTTTTTCCACTGATAAATGAACTGAGAACTATTTGCATATAATAATAGCTCACAGAATTATTAAAGAATTTATACTAAGGTGAATTTTAACAGAAAGAAGCCACCTACCAAGCCTATCAAGTCATGTCACTTACAAGAATCCCATGTTTTTGGTGTTAGAACTGATGGGAGCCACTGCAAAGCTTGGTGCTTTATGCAAGTTACAGACTCAGCCACTGTTCTCTTCTTTTTGCTTCCCCTTCACCAAAATGATGAGAACAACTTGTAGCATATGGAAGCATTTCCACACTACAAGTTATTCTGAGGGGGAAAAATGTGATTTGCAAATTCTGTCAAATGAAACAGGCATTTCCAAATGCTACTACTACGTTCAAACACATCCTTGTGTGTCAGAAGTGTCCTGCAGATGTTTGTTTTGTTTTGTGCTTTTTAAAAAATCTTCCATGACTGCAAATGAGAAGCATGAAAAAGTACAAGAAGCTTCTAAGCTTGTCCCCCAGTTATTGCCCCAGACACACAGGCAGACCTTCTTCAGTTGCTGCCTCCATACGGTTAGTCTAATCAGAAAGGGTTGCTCAATTATCCTCAAATAAGCACATGTTGCAAGCAGCTGTACACCAGAAAAAAGACAGCAATAACTACATTTGTAGACAAGATGATACCTGAAGATCAAGACAAATAAACATATTTTTTTTGCAAGGGCTTCCATTTCCTTGTGCTTGTCTTTGTCAAAGCTGACAGGGAAAGTTCAATACTGAGGTATGGAAACAGTATTCCCCATAGAGAATTTGGAGCAGGTTTCTCTGAGCATTTAAACATGAATGCATGGCGACCTGGGCAAAAGGAAGGATAGAAACAGCACTGCTGTAAATATCAGATTTACGGTTAGACAGACAAGGTTAGAGGAACAGGATTACACATTTTTGTAAGTTTGGATCCTTAACTCATTATTAAATCATTTTAAAATAGATGAACAAAATGAGATAGGGAAAATTCATTACAGGGTATATCAGTCTACCAATAGAAGATAAAGAGCAAAAAAAAAAATCTGTTTGTTTATTGATAGTGGAATAGAATTCAAGTCATTTACCAGTGGGCAGGGAGCCACACCTTATATTGTAAAGCGATAGAATCTTCTCCAGGAGATTAAAAGGGCTTGTTCCCAACAGATCTAAGCAAGAAGAAAAAATAGTGAAAAAATAGATGAAATTTGTTCTGTAACAACTGTTTCCTTTTTGAAGCAAGAAGAATATAACACAAAATAAAAAACTAATAAAACTGTTTCTATCATCTGAACATCAGAGAATCCCTAGGAGACTCCCTATTTTTTTTTTTTTTTTGTATTTAGTGATTCTTTTTACTCCCAGCACTGAGTTTTAGGTAGTGTTAATAAAACAAACTGACCATTCTGTCTGTGTGTTTGGTTATTTCAGACAAACAATATTTTAATTTGTGAGTGAAGAAGACACCGAAACAAAATATTATATTAATAACTGTCAAGAAATTTGCTGTGAGCTATCTCCTGCTGCTCAATAGATTCAAAAGCAGAAAGGCAATGATAGATGACTTTGAAAGAAAAGCTGATAGTGGAGTAAGAAGAAAGCTTGAAGACTGCACACAAAAGGTCATTTCTATGTTACAAGACGGGGACCATCTTCACGAGAGGAATGTAACTTTGTCTGGGTCCTCCAGAGGTTATAACTGCAGCCGCATTATATGAAATTCAAATTTCAGTGTTCATGAATAAAGTTTTATTAGACACCGGAAAAAAAACATGTCAGTTGTTGGATTAGGGATTTATGAGGATTATCTCAATTAATTCTCACAACCACCAATGAGATATGCATCAAATATTCTTTTTATTCAACAGTTGAGGAAATTACCTCCAAGAGATAATTGAAGATCAATTCTCACCCAGGCTGCCAGGATCCAGAGCTCCCACTTTTGACCAGCCTGAAATGCTCATCACAGGACATTCTTGCTTTTACCAGTGTAGGGTTATTACTTACAACAGATTAAAAAACTTGATCAGAATCTGCAAATATTCACACCAAATTAAAAAATAAGCTAATATATAGAAGAGAATTAATATCTAGTGAACTCTGACTTTCCAGAAGTTCTCCTACAAATGAAACATAAGAAGAACCAGGCACTGATAATAATTACTACTAAGCAAATAAGACTCATTAGACAAAATTCTGTGTGTCCTGTGCTGTATCCAGGCTAATTTTTTTTTTTTTTTTGCTCCCTTACCCATCCCACTATCCCAAAGATTCTTCCTGAAATCCACTGCTTACATGGTGAACACTATAACCAGAAAACAAAATAACTTTCCTTGTATTACTAACAATGCAGATAGTTTTATTCCTTTTAATATATGTCTATTTCCCATAATTTGGTTTAGGAGAAATGGATTTAGTAGCATGCATGCCCATCTGTAAAACAATTAAAAACATATAAAAGCAAATCCAGTGAGTATATTTTAAAACAGCTTCTGAATTTTAAAATATTTATTTAACACATGATCATTTATCAACTAAATCATGTCAAAAGCACTTTGTTTTACTGTAATAAAGGGTTGAGTTCAAATTTTAAAAAAACTCTTAATTTTTAAAAAATTTTCTCACTTTTTAATGTGATATTTCTTTAAAATTTCAAAATTTTTAGGAATTTTTAAATTGTTAATTAAGATCTGATGACCTAATCTCTAGGTCATGTTAAATATTATCTTCTAATTTGATTCTCCATTTTATCTTCCCTTTTCAGTCCATATGTTACCATGCTGACAAAGAATTTTCTTTTCTTTCAGTTCTCTGGGATATAAATCATGACACTCTTTCTTAAGTTTCTACAGAATTCGCTCTTATTCATGAATTTCTCAATGAGTCTGCCTATTTTAAAGGCTCTACAATTGCACCTGAAACAATCCCAAACTACTTTCTAAAAGTATTTCAACATGCTTCCTAATAACAACTTTTAACTTTAGCCAATCCAATATCCTCACGGTCGCCTAATTAGGCCATGCCTATGCATGAATTTTGGAGTTTTTTCCAATGTCATGGCACCTTATGCATTTTTTCCTTCCCTCTATAAATTCAGCTTATTCTGTAATGTCCAACCAACATCTGCCTTTTCCTGGAAGGCATTTAAACACTGACTTATTAGCATCTCCCCTCTTCTTAAATTCCTATAGTACTCTAGTGGTTGATTAACATACTAAAAGTTCAAATTTTTACTGACTTAAATTAATTGATAGCTCCATCCCTCACCCTAAGGTGAAGACAGTTATTAGGGTTTGTCTCTTCCAACCTATTTTGTCTTACTTCACACTAGGATTTCATGGTCAGGAAGTTAGATATTTTACCCATCTTATTTATGTGGGAAATGCTAATATCCCATATTTTAGTAATAAAAATACACTAATTTGTTTTGATTTCATGTGGCTTCATAAATGACAGACACAGCATTTCAAAAGTCCTTAAAGGCTGAGGCTTAGTTTGATAGCTTAAGAATCTTGATATGTTCAAGAAGGAGATGCTGATTGCAAAAGAGAGAGCCATGTTGTCTTTCTGAGGCAACTTCTGATGTCTCTAAAGACTGCACAACCTGGCTTTTGACTTTCAAAATCTCAGTGAAATCGTCCATCCATATCTCTACTTTTAAAATGAGATAGAGTTTAGCACAGTGACATATTTATATATCTGTAAATCTAGTAGTAAACCATGTAGTTCAAAATAAGAAAGAAAAACAAATAAAATTATAGCATTTTTTTTCAATGTAGTTATCTATTATTTAATAGTTTTGCGGATTTAGTCTCTCAATATTCCACAAATATATATTGAGCACTTGCTTTCTAGGAACTGGGGGTAGAAAAGAAACAAACAAAAATGCCTTGCTTCCTGCAGTTTACATTCTAGGGAGGAGGCTTTACAACAAACAAGTACAGATCTATAGACAAAATGTGTAGTCCAAGTAAGTGCTATAGACAAAAAATAGGGGGATGCTGTTGAGGGAAGTTCGTTTCAATTTTAAGTAGAATGGTCAGGAAAGACCTTAGTAAAAGGTAATATTGAATGAAGGCCCAAAATTGATGAAGAAGCAAAATTAGTTAATCCCTGAGAAAAGAGCATTGCAGTGGAAAGGCAAAACAAGTGCAAAGGCTGTAACACAGGTATCTGTCTACTGTAAGCAAAGGATGGCAGTGAGATTAGCATGATAAAGGCGGGGGTGGTGACAAGGAGACCAATATAAAATGAAACAGCCCAGCCAGAGTGCTTTAGCAGTTGAGTATTAACCTATGAACCAGGAGGTTATGGTTTGATTCCCCATCAAGGAACATACCCAGGTTGCAGGCTTGATCCCCAAAAGGGTGTATGCAGGAGGGAAGCAATCAATAGATGATTCTGATCATTGATGTTTCTATCTCTCTCTCCCTTTCCCTTCCTCTCTGAAATCAATAACCATATATATATATATATATATATATATATATATATATATGTGTGTGTGTATATATATATGTGTATATATATATATATACACACACACACACATATATATATATATATATATATATATATATATATATATACACACACACACACACATATATATATATATGCCTTAGCGACTGTTACAACTGGTCAACCCAACAACCATTATGACCGGTCACTATGACGTGCACTGACCACCAGGGGACAGATGCTCAATGCAGGATCTGCCTCCTGGTGGTCATTGTGCTCCCACAACCAATCTCCCGTGGCTGGCCAACCTCCCACAGTTCCTGGCCAACCTCCCACAGTTCCTCCCCCAGGCCGGCCCCGATCAGTGATCGGGACTGGGTGAGACAGCCCCAATTGGCCCCTATTGCTGGCCAAGTCAAGGGACCCCACCTATGCATGGATTCATGCACCAGGCCTCTAGTGTATTTATAAAAAATAAAATGAAACGAAGTTAGAGGGAG
The DNA here is from genome assembly GCA_026230045.1 of Corynorhinus townsendii. Lineage (NCBI taxonomy): Eukaryota > Metazoa > Chordata > Mammalia > Chiroptera > Vespertilionidae > Corynorhinus > Corynorhinus townsendii. The sequence goes on from JAPDVU010000004.1 coordinate 139,971,579, forward strand.
CAGAAGGTGTAGGGCTGCATAGTCATTGTAAGTTGTTGAGTTTTCACATGAATGAGTTGGTGCTCCACTAGGGTTTTTGGAAGAGGAAAGATATCAATTGGTCTTGGGTTTTATCAGCAACAATCATCTGGTTACTGTTTCAAGAATATTATATAAAAATTCAATTTAAAAATCCAGTTAAGATTTAGAATTTTAAAGAATATACTGGATAAAACAGTGGGAGAGAGAGGGTTTGGGTCTAGAAAACCTATTATAAAAGATTGAGTAATAAATTAAAAGAAGGGGGTCAATAACTTGTGCCTCCACCTTGATCTTACAAATGAGTATTCTTCTCTATCCATTCATCTTCAACTGTTACTGTACTACCCAAACCAAGAGATAAATTGCTTAGAACTCTGAGGGTTAAAACATAAGGCAGGATAAACTGGTTTTAGTCTGGTTTTATTCTGTGCTTGGATATAGACAGTTGGGGTACAGAGCCAACATATTTATCTCAGTTTCATAAAAGTTCTGATGACAACATTCTACCTTAAGGTACAAATTTTGGAATGATATTTGTGTAGGTTAATATTTAAAATAAAAAGAAAGTAATTCTTATTCTAGCACATGGTGGGAGGTATTACTGCAAATTAAATGAAGATTTGACATGTCAGTAATCATAAGTGATGTGTTTTTTAAAGTTTTTGTTTCATAGGTTACTTACTTTTATTAGGTCAAGCAACTCTCTTTAATAAATTAACCAATTCTTTTAGCAGAAGCTAATGGGAATAGACTCTCAGCAGCCCAGATTTTCCAAGGAGGATGTTTTGGCAAAACCATTGGTAGTTCAGGCATTTATATCCTCTGAATATGTGATGGGAGTTACCAGTTAGGGCATTAAAAACTGTAAAGTTAGTTTAATGGTTTATCAAGTTAAAGAAGGGCATCTCTAGAGTTCTTATGACTTGAAGGTTGTGATGTCAACTAGCTAATTGTTCTAATTCTCACCTCTCCATATAAATATTCACAAAACCTACAGAGAGGTAGAAATTTGCCAAAGAAGAGCCTCCAGAAGAGTTCATTTATAATTTTTACTCATCTGAAAGCAATATGAAGACTTACATGAGTGATGGATGGGATTGAGCAACTTTCTGAAGCTGCCACATGTTCCTTTGGAAAGAGAAAACATAATATAACACGATGTGAACCAGACAGAAAGGCGCACACACCCTCATTGCTGCATCTCACAGACATAAAGCATTACATGACCAAAGAGTCCTCAGAGCCACTCCAATGGAAGAACTATTTTCTGAGGCAGCCAGTGAGAACTCTCTGGCCCCAGTTTATGTTCACCAGTATATTTCTTTCATTACCCATTTGGAGATTACCCATGGATGCCAAATGGCAGAGTAAGGAAGGGCAGAATGAGGAAGAACACACTGCTTCATGGAATGAGATCACCGAGGTGCAGGTGGACACAGGAGCGGCCACAGAGAAGCACACTTGAGAAACTGAAGATTTATGCCTTCTTTATGCCTTTTATGTAATAACTAGGGGCCCAGTGCACAAATTTGTGCACCTTGAAAGAAACTGTGGGCCCTGAGGCTAAGGTGGGCACTGGGGTGGGTCTCAGCCCATCCTCCATGCCCCTTCAAGGCCCCTCCCACCACAGTACCCAGTCCCCTGTCTGCCAGCAGCCCCACTCCTGCCTGCACTGTTCCCAAGTGCTGATGGCACTGGCCCCACTCGCACCCACTTATGGCATGGAGCAGAGTTTGGGGCTGGTGCCAGCATCGGGTGTGAGAAGGACCAGCATCGTTAGTGGGTGTAAGCAGTGGCTGCTGCCCTGATTGTCCCTCAGGATGCCTGTCATATTCCGGACTCTGCTGCCTGCTGCCAACACCGGCCATGTTCTGCACGCCCCCCCCCCCTCCCTTGTGGACAGTGCACGTCATAGTGACTGGTTGTTTGGTTGTTTGGTTCTTCGGTTGTTCTGCTGTTCAGTCTATTTGCATATTAGGGTTTTATATATATAGAAAGGTAGTTTTTAGAGCAAAGACTCATCCACTATCCTCCGGTATGAAGGCATAAATTGCCCAATCAAAATGATATGGTCTAGCTATAGCAGCAGAGGACTATTGTTATTTTAGAAGAGGCCCATGAACCATGACTTTACAACTTGTAAGTTGGAGTATGGCTGGAGAGAAAACAGACTCCTTAATAAGTATTAAACATCAGGTTCACCTTGTACTGCCCACAGTGTCAACTGTCAAGAGGTTGAGGGGGAAAGATCTGTAGAATTGGGAGGAGGAAGAGAGGACAAAGGTCTTTATTTTGTTAATTGAAATACAATCAACATATTTAATAAAATTAATAAAATATTTAAATTCTTGAATATAATTACTCACTATTTAGGAAACAGTTAAAATAAAATTAAAACACTGCACAAAAAACATTGGAAATGGGCCAAAGTGCTTTTCAGGGGTGAAATGAAAAACAAAAACAAAAACACACACGTGTCATTTTTTAGAAATGAAAACATAAATTAACTGAGCATTAAATTCAAGATGTTTAAAAAAATATAACAAAATAATACGAAGCTAATTGGATCTAGGAAAGAATAAATAAAAAAACCAGAAATTAGTGAAATAGGTAATGGAAAAATAGCCACATGATACATTTAGGACCTAGTTCTTCATTAAGAAAAAGAAGAAAAAAGGAAGAAAAAGAAGGCACATGGAGTACAAAGACACTGAAGCACCCATAATAAAGAATAAAAAAAGTATATATTCTCTATATATGGATAATATTTTTAAAATAAAATAATATAATATGAAGTTTATTGCATTTGAAAACTTTACTGAAAGGATAATTTTATGGGAAAACATAGGTCACCAAATAGAATATTCAAAACCAGAACATCAACGGGGCCAATAACAACGGAAAAAGAAAAAAAAAAGAGTTTGCCAAGAAGTTATCTCCAAAAACAACTCCAAGTCCAGACAGTTTGACTGGGGTATTCTTTCAGACTTTCAGGGGAGAAGTGATTCCCACAGTTTTTAACTGTTCCCATGAAAAAAATGTGTGAAAGCTTTCCAATTCTTGATAAATATAACTTATATTGAAAGCTGAGAACACATATTTCTAAAATATATATATATATATATATATATATATATATATATATATATGCAACAGGGCAGAAGCAATATGGATATAGACACATTGTAATTAGAAGTAAAATTAATAATGGGTTAAATAAATAGCCCCTTATGAGCAAGTGAGGTTTATGCCAGAAAACAAGAATGTGTGAGCATTATTAAATTAATTAATAAAATATATCACATCAATAGGTCAAAAGAATAAAACCTTTCAATAACAATGTTTAAAAAGGCCATCAAAATCATATATACACACCTCATATAATTACAATTTTTTTTGTGTGTGGTGAGAACATTTAAGATCTTTTAAGTATATATACAGTATTGTTAACTCTAGTCACCATGCTAAATATTAGATCACTAGAACTTATTCATCTTCAACTAAAAGTTTGTACCCTGTGATCAACATGTCTACATTTTTTCTTATCTCCCAGCCCCTGGCAGCTATCATTTTGCTTTTTGTTTCTATGAGATGACTTTCTAGATTCCACATATAAGTGAAGTCATACAGTATTTATCTTTTTCTGTCCTTCTTATTTGAATTAGCATAATGACCTCAAGAAAGTACACTGATGTCCAAATGGTAGGATTTTCTTCTTTTTATGGCTGAATAATATTCCAGTGTGTGTGTCTCTGTGTGTGCATGTTTGTGTGTGAATATCACATTTTCTTTATCCATTTATCTGTCACTGGACACTTAGGCTGTTTTCATGTGTTGATTATTGTAAATGTAAATGTAATAAACATAGGGATACAGTATATCTTCAAGATATACTAACTTCATTTTCTTGCATATATACTCAGATGTAAAATTGCTGGATCATATGGTACTTGTATTTTTGATTTTTAAGGAACTTCCCATTGCTTTCTACACCAATTTAAATTCCCACCAGCAGTGCACAAGGGTTCCCTGTTCTACACCCTCACCTTCACCGACATTTATTATCTCATGTCTTTCTTATAATAGCAATTCCAACAAGCATGTGGTGAGATCTCACTGTGGCTTTGATTTCTATTTCCCTAGTGATTAGTGATGTTGGACACCTTTTCATGTATGTCTTATTTGGAAAAATGTTTATTCAGGTCCTCTGCCCATTTTTTAAACAGATTATATTTTTTTGGTTGATGTGTGTGTGCGTGTGTGTGTGTGTGTGTGTGTGTGTGTGTGTGTGTGTGTTTTCTCTCTCTCGCTCCCTCCCTATTGAATTGTAAGAGTTCCCTACATATTTTGGATACTAACTTCTTATCTGAAAAATGGTTTGCCAACATTGTTTTCCCATTTTGTAAGTTGCCTCTTTATTGTGTTTGCTTCCTTTGCTGTTCAGAAGCTTTTAAATTTGAAGTAGTCCCTTCTGTTGATTTTTTTTGGATTACTTATGCTTTTTGTGTCACAGCCAAAAAATCATTGTCAAGACAATAATCAAGTAGCTTTTCCCCTATGTCTTAATCTAGGAGTTTTATGGTTTCAGGTGTTACATTTAAGTCTTTAATCTATTTTGAGCTAATTTTTAAATTTTTTTATTTTTAATTTATCTTTATTATTGTTCAAAGTATTACAGATGTCTCTCCCCACTGCTAGTAACCCCATCCAACATGCCCTCACCATCTCCCCAGGCCTTCACCACACTATTGTCTGTATCCAAGAGTTATGCATATATGCATATAAATTCTTTGGTTAATCCAAATCTTTCATTTCTTATAAGCTCTTTCTTTTATCTCTTTTTTATAATAAATATTTATTGTTCAGACTATTACAGTTGTTCCTCTTTTTCCCCCCATACCTCCCCTCCACCCAGTTCCCATCCCACCCTCTGCCCTTACCCCCCCCCCCCCACACACACACTGTCCTCATCCATAGCTGTACGATTTTTGTCCAGTCTCTTTCCGCACCTCCCACACCCCTTTCCCACCCTGAGAATTGTCAGTCCACTCCCTTTCTATGCCCCTGATTCTATTATATTCACCAGTTTATTCTGTTCATCAGATTTTTTATTCACTTGATTTTTAGATTCACTTATTGATAGATATGTATTTGTTGTTCATAATTTTTATCTTTACCTTTTTCTTCTTCTTCCTCTTCTTAAAGAATACCCTTCAGCATTTCATATAATCCTGGTTTAGTGGTGATGAACTCCTTTAGCTTTTTCTTGTCTGTGAAGCTCTTTATCTTACCTTCAATTCTGAATGATAGCTTTGCTGGGTAAAGTAATCTTGGTTGTAGGTTCTTGCTATTCATCACTTTGGATATTTCTTGCCACTCTCTTCTGGCCTGCATGGTTTCTATTGAGAAATCAGATGACAAACGTATGGGTACTCCCTTGTAGGTAACTAACTGTTTTTCTCTTGCTGCTTTTAAGATTCTCTCTTTGTCTTTTGCTTTTGGCATTTTAATTATTATGTGTCTTGGTGTAGTCCTTTTTGGATTCCTCTTGTTTGGGGTTCTCTGTACTTCCTGGACTTGTAAGTCTATTTCTTTCACCAGGTAGAGAAAGTTTTCTGTCATCGTTTCTTCAAATAGGTTTTCAGTACCTTGCTCTCTCTCTTCTTCTGGCACCCCCATAATTCTGATGTTGGTATGCTTGAAGTTGTCCCAGAGGCTCCTTACACTATCTTCATATTTTTGGATTCTTTTTTCTTTTTGCTTTTCCGGTTGGGTGTTTCTTGCTTCTTCGTATTTCAAATCTTTGACTTGATTCTTGGGATCCTCTAGTCTGTTGTTGGATCTCTGTATATTATTATTTATTTCAGTCAGTGTATGCTTAAGTTCTAATTGGTCCTTTTTCATATCCTCGAGGGTCTCACTAAATTTATTAGCAGTTTCTAGAAAATTCTTGAAAAACCTTATAACCATGGTTCTGAACTCTATGTCGTTCAGTAGTTTGTTTTCCTCCATTTCTGTTATTTGTGAACTGATTCTTTGTCTCCACATTTTGGCTGCTTCCCTGAGTTGACAGAGTGACTTTGTGTGCTATGTGTCCTACAGGGCCCAGTGGCTCAGCCTCCCCAGTTACCTGAGGTGGACACTCTTAGTGCAACCCTTTGTAGACTGTGTGCAAAGTCTTATTGTAGTTAAGCCTTGCTTGTTGTTGGTATCACTGGGAGGAATTGGCCTCCAGGCCAACTGGCTGTGAGAATCAGCTGTGTCTACAATGGGAGAACTTCTGTGCTGGAGACACCCTTATGGGGCAAGACTTGCTTCAGTGGGGCTTTGGTGCTCACTGAGCCTGCTCCTTGAGTGTGTCCCTTATGGATCTGAGGAGTTGTAATCTGGATGGTCCCATTCTGACCACTGGGTAAACTGGCTCTTGGATTTCTAAGGAGGTGCTAATTTAGCCTCTGCCTGAGGCCACCCAGCAGGAGCTACGCAGAGATCTGCAGATTCCTCTTCTTTGTTGGGGTTTGGAGGTGCCCAGATGAGGCGCAACTGTGAAGCGATGCAAGCTGCTGTGGGGCCTTGGCCCTTCTTTTGGATGTTCTGGGTTTCTCTGACCCAGTTGCAGTTTGTTAGGTAATTTTAGATTGCAAAGTGTCAGGCTATTCATATGCAAAAGCTTCTGCACACAGCTTGGGTGGGGCGGGGTCTCAGGGAATTAATAGGGCTGAGCAAAGAGCTATGGCTGATCCTCAGCCCTGCCTTAGGAAGCCCCCAGGTCTCAGAGTCCCTCGGTACAAGCACCTCTGAGAGAAAACCACCCTTGAGTTCCGCCTGCTGCCAGACAGTCCAGTCTCTCCCTGAATGAGTCTGGGTCCCCAGAGTCTCACCCGGAATTGGAGTTCAGAGCAGTCGGGAGCTTGTGTCTCCCTCCAGGTTGAAAAAGACAACCACATACTCAGCTGCCAGCCCTTTCCGTGCATGCCTCTATACCTCTGCACTTTAATTCCACACCTCCTCTGAATCTCAGTGTGCTTTTCTCTTTCTTTCTAGTTGTAGAATTCCCACTCAGCCAGCCTTTCTGTGATTCTGGATGTTGTCCGTTTTGTCTTTTAGTTGTAGTTTTGAAGTGGTTGTGCTAGGCAGCAATTTCAGGTGTTTACCTATGCCGCCATCTTGGTTTCTCCTTGAGTTAATTTTTTAATTCAAGATAGGGATATAAGATAGGGGTTTTACTCCATCAATTTGCATGTGAATTCTGTTTTTTAACAGAGCATTTTTACTAATCATTCACACTCGTTAAGTGAGGGTAGAAAAAAAGTAAAAATTATCATCTTTTCCTCTTCAGGCCATATGAGACTTTATTTTACTTCACCTCAACAAATACTTTAAAAGTTTTGCTAAGACATTATATCTTCTCACATTTGAAGTGTGATCATAAAGCCTTAAAAGTCTTTATTCATATTCTGGATGTAGACTTAGAAATCTTATAAAACCAAATCCCATGTTACCAGGTTACAACTCACACTTCTTTTATAGCAAGGATTTCTAGTGTCCTTCTAAACCCTAATTTTATTATATTGTGGGTCTTAACTGTGATCCTGGAGGCTCACCAGGTTCAAATTAAAAAAAAATAGACAAAAAACAAGAAACAGATTCTAGCAGCCTTTTCTATACAGGGGCCTCTCATTCAAACTCTACTTCAGGGAGAAGCCTGCATTGGGCTGCCTGCCTCCTGCACTGAACTGTCTTCCTGCACTGTGTTTCTGCCAAGTGAGCCACACTTACAAAGGAGTTCCTGGAATCTTTTTTCAACCAATAGGACTGAGATTTTCCCTGTCCAATTGGAGCTACAGGGCTATATCTCCAACCAATCATATTCTGACTAATCAGGACAATGGCTTTTGGACCAAACTAGGAGCAAGGATTTGAAGTCCTCATTTGCGTGAACATGACCAATCAAGGACAAGGTTGAGGACTTCTATCAGATAAGTCAGCTCCCTTCTGGCTCTGTGAGTACAGGAGGACAGAAGGTTGCATTTCACTGGCTGAAGCTAAATAATTTTTTCTGGAGCAGACCAGACCAGACCAGACCAGTAGCAGAGTGAGGTAGACTGGTGCAGAGCAGACCAGACCAAACCAGAGCTGCTAGCTGGAGAGGGGCCTCACAATAGGGATGCCTCCCCGGAGAGCCACCTTGCTCCAGGGCCTCTTCACAGCTGTGCTGTTTCATAATCCTGCTCTTCATAATTAAGCAGGAACACTATCGAACTCTTCCACAGCAGTGCTGTTTTCACAGCCATGCTGTGTCACAATCGAGCTATTTGCACTAAATAAAATTTCTTTCTTAACTAAATTAGGGATTCCTTTTGGCATTGAATTGGTGCCAATGACCATTGGTTGACAGTATCTTCCTTGTTCTTCAATAGCCTGTTATTGTTTAAAATTACTATTTGTATTCTTCAAAGTTTATTTCTTTCTTAAGTGTATAATATAAACCATTTTACTCCATCTTCTATTTGCTTCTTCAGTCTTTTCTTTTACTACTTCATTTCATATATTTTGTGCTCAAAATAAACTAAATCTGATAAAGCCAAATACCATGTTACCAGGTTACAACTCACACTTCTTTTATAGCACAATTTATATGTGCAATTTCCTTTATAAGCCCTGCATACTTGAGAAATCTTAGAGAAGTTTGGAATTTTCCAGCTGGAAGTGACAATGGTCAATTCACCTCACCTCCATGGAATATAAGGACCTGTACATCCCCAACTCTCTGGTGAATGCTTCTGGTTATACGGAGCCCACCGCTTATCAGGAAAAGTATAGGCCTATCCTCTTAAAGACCAAGAATGCGGGCAGATGAAAGGTTATAAGATATTGGTGCCTCACAATTCTGTAAAAGAACTCATTTCCATACTTGCAAAATGCAACTTTTACAAACTAGAAGTCAGGATCAAAAAGCTCTAAAAACTTTAGTAGTCAGAAAAGCTGCCAAGGGAGACCTATTATTTAGAAATAAAATCATACTTTTCTGATAACTTAAACCTATTAATTTATCTTCAAATAATAACTTTCTGAAGCTTAATACATATAAAAATAAAAACATAATAGATTCTTTCATTATTACATTCAAACACCATTTGTATGTTTCCTCCTCAGTCTCAAATAGATAGGATCAAGTATTTCTTTTGAAGAGTATAAGAAGGTAGTTGAACAGTGAGGTGACGATTCTATAAAACAAAAAACACTGAGAGATATGAGTTAAATCCCATTTTATTTTGGATCCTGACTTGGCTACATGACTTGAATTTTCTCCATCTGGAAAATGTGAGTAGTAACATCTTCCTGGAGCATTGTGGTGAGGGTTTGTGATGATCTATAGAATACATCTACATAATGCCTGGTTTATAGGCATCCAATAATTGATCCTCAGTATTGCAGATAATCCATCCTCTAAGCTTCCTATTTTAGAATGTTGTTTTCCTGCTTGAGAGACTCTGGTTTTCATAGCCCTCTGTAATCTGGAAATCCCTGCCTAAGCAGCATGATTTTCTACATCTTCCCCCATTGGTTCCATAGTTTCTGTCAGCTGAGGCTCACCATTACCAGATGGTTCTCTGTCCTTTGTTCATGCCCTGCATAGGATTAAAGCACATCCATGTGTCACTCACCAACCTCTCAATGTTTGAAACCCACCCCCATGTCTTTCAAGGTCCACTTCAAGAAGTTTCCCAAGAGCAGTAGTGTATGTATTCCTAGAAAAATAGGGACCAAGGTGTTCAGAGGGGCACCAAGTATGAGTCTAAAGTAGACATGGGAGTCAGCATTCATTTATTCACTCAATACATATTTGTGAATCTCTCTGTATTCCAGATATTGTTCTTGATACTGAAGATAAGGCAATGAATTGAACTGGCAGAACCTTGCTGTTACAGAATTACTTTCTTACCTAATATCCTATTGTGGGGAGAACAGCAAAGTAATAAGATTAAAAGGCAAAATATATACTATGTTTAATGGTGATGGTAAACAAGAAAAAAATAAAACTAGGAAAGGGCACAGAGAGTAAAGAGGGTGAAATTATAATTTTAGATAGGGGAGCCAGGGAATATATTGGGAAGGTGATATTTGAGTGAAGACTTGAAGGAGGGGAGGGAAGAAGTCAGAGGTATCTGGCAGAGCCTGATTAATTCTAGGGAGCACAGGGAATGCAGTGTGGCTGGAGGAGAATGAGAGAGGAGGAGGAGGGAAAGGCATGAGGCCAGAGGTAAGGGGCCAGATGGTGTACACTATCGATGTCATTTACAAGATTTTGACTTCCACTATATGTGCCACCAGAGGCCATTGGAGAGTTTTGAGCAGAGCATGTGGTCTGACATTTAACAAGATCTTTCTTGCTGTTGTGCATAGAACAGATCATAGCTGGTGTGGTCTCTAGCATTCACAGGTGGCCCCCAGTGAACCACAACCCCCAGCATTCACACTCTTTCACAGTCTCCTCCACACTGAATCTGGGACAGCCCTGTGACTGGCTCTCACCACAATATTTTTATAGAAGTAAAACTGTGCTAATGAAAGCCTGGTGGGCTTTGTCTTTGGCTACTTTAGGTGCCCTAAGACTTCATGATCAAAGCTCAGCTACTAGGACAGAGAGCCCATGTGAAAAGACCATGTGGAGAGGAAGAGGCCTGAGATTACATGAGGTAAGACAGAGGTTGAGAACCCAGCTGAACCCAGACAAGCTGAGCCAGCTAAGGAGCCAGACATGTGGAAAGCCATTTCCAGCGTTCCATGTGGCATCCACCTGATGCAGCCACAGGGGAGACCCTAAGGGAGACCAATAGGAAGACTATTTGGCTGAGTCCCAGTCAACCTCACAGAATCAGGAGCAATAATAAAATGGGTGTTGTCTTCACCCACTAAATTTAGGGAAAGCTTGTTATATAGAAATAGATCTCTAGAACAGACAGCAAAGACACAAGCAGGGAAACAGGCTCAGGGGATGATGGTGGCTTCGGTCATAGTAGAAGCATGGAGATGGGAAGACATTGTCAGATTCCCATGTATCTGAAGGCAGATTTTCTGAAGCTTGGAGATGAGCTGTGAGAAGAAGAGGAGATACTGATGACCTGAAGGTATCACTTGACATTGGGATGAGTAGAGGCCATCTAAATAGGGCACCTCAAGGCCTCACATGGAGACTTGCCACCTTCAGGTGGTATCATGCAGAGGGTTGCACAGGAAGGGAGAATCCCATCCCAGGCAGTGAAATTCTGACAAGCGTATCAGAAATTAAAGCAGGTGGTGGCTAGGCCTCATAGGATTTCTCTGAGTCAAGCAGCCTGGTACCCAGGATTTAATAAGGTACCAGTGGCTTCAGGAACAATTCTTGAAGGAGCCCTCAAAGCTACTTATTTGGCCTGGACACATTCAACTTCCTTATCACCACAAAGCTTAAACTGCAGTCTTCGTTTTGCCTTCTAGAAGCCCAATCTCTTTAAGGTGTTCAGGCCTCCTGTTTCTTCTGCAAATCCCCACCACACCTACAGACACATAAAAGACTAAGTTAAATTCTTCTCACACTTATACAGGGACTTCCTACTACCAGAAACTCTGTGCAGATCCTTAGCCACTTTTTTTTTTTTCTTCATAGATCCATTGGTTGTTCAGAGATCAAAGATAGTATTTTTATGTGTGAAAACCCACCTTCTCAACTCTTTGGGAAGCAATGCATTATTTTCTCCATGTGGCATATGCTAAATGGTTGTGAAAATACAGGAAGATCCTGTGAATTTCCTCAAGAAACTCTTGACAGGCTCTCTACTATTTTGGACTATTCTGATTTGTATTATGACATTCAAACTATGATCAAATAATATAATAATATAACATAATAAAATAAAGAAAAACCTGATTAGGCAGTATGAAATTTTCTTTAGCCCCTGTGGCAACAAGTAAGAACATTTATATAAACAAAGAACAAGAATGAAAATAAAAGCAAGGAAATATGTTGTTTTGAAATGCATGGAGTTGACATTAACACAGTCAATTTAAGTCATTTTATCAACGTTTTGGAACATTTGCTAAAACACTTTGTTTGTTTCTATCATAGAGTCATGGAGAATCTGAACCCTATGAAAGCTGAGCTTTATTGTAGGCTAGTCTCTTCTTTTCACAATGAATAATCACAAGTCCAGAGAGGTAATGACTTTCCTAAGGTCACACAGCTGGTTAGAGGCACAGTAAATGATAAAATTCAATTTCCACAATTCCTTATCCAGTTTTCTTCCTGGAGAACTCCTGAAATATTTCTTATATAAGTGTTAACACGTTGGTACCCAAATGGCTGCACCCTCAGCCAAGGAGAGAGAAGGAACCACTGGGGAGGCGGGGTAAGGAGTCAGGCAGAAGAAGGTGGGGAGAAGATGAGAACAGCTCCGTTCTTATCTTTCTGCTCTCATTGCTATAGGATGCCACAACAATGGAGCAGCATGGGGAGAAGTCAACAAGTCCTAGTCTGAAAGGACTGCACCTCCTGAGTGTAACTAATCCACCTCCTGTTAACCAGACCTGGCACTTCAGGAGTAAAAAGCCACTGTGTTGTTTAAACACACAGACTGTGCTGAATCCTTTCCTGGCTCCATTAGAGCTGCGTGACCTTGAGTAAGATATGTTACCTTTATATTCTTCAATCACTTCATATGGAAAATAAGAATAATAACATCCACCTCACAAGGCTGCTGTAACAAATTAAGGTTTTTTAAAAGCTTAGAATAGTGCCTGGCACAAATTAAGGACTCAATAGGTTCACAAAATAATTAAACGAATTTTATAGTATTATATTCATCTTCCTTGAAATTTTCCTATCATTTTATAATTTTACTAGAGGCCCAGTGCATGAAATTCGTGCACGGGAGGGGGGGTGTCCCTTAGCCCATCCTGCAGCCTCCCCAATCTGGGACCCCTTGAGGGATGTCCAACTGCCCCTAAATGGGCAGTCGGACATCGCTCTCACAATCCAGGACTGCTGGCTCTCAACTTCTTGCCTGCTTGCCTGCCTGATTGCCTCTAACTGCTTCTGCCAGCTGAACACCCCCTAACCACTTCCCTGCCAGCCTGATTGATGCCTAACTGCATTCCCCTGCAGGCCTGGTATTCCCCCAACTGCTCTCTCCTGCAGGCCTGGGTCTCCCCCCAACTGCCCTTCCCTGCAGACCCAGTCACCCCCAATATTCCTCCTCTGCTGGCTGGGTCACCCCTAACTGCCCTCCCCCACAGGCTTGATTGCCCCCAACTGCCCTCCCTTGCAGGCCTGGTCCCTCCCAACTGTTCTCCCCTGCTGGCCATCTTGTGGTGGCCATCTTGTGTCCACATGGGGGCAGGATCTTTGACCACATGGGGGCAGCCATCTTGTGTGTTGGAGTGATGGTCAATTTGCATATTACTCTTTTATTAGGTAGGATAGAGGCCTGGTGCATGGGTGGGGGCCAGCTGGTTTGCCCTGAAGGGTGTCCTGGATCAGGGTGGGGGTTCCCTTGGGGTGTGGGGTGACCTGGGCGAGGGGCCTGTGGTGGTTTGCAGGCTGGCCACGCCCCCCGGCTACCCAGGCAGAGGCCCTGGGATCTGGGATTTATTTATCTTCTACAATTCAAACTTTGTAGCCTGGAGCAGAGCCAAGCCTTCTGCTCGCTCTGTGGCAGTAGCCATTTCTGTTGGGATTTATGTATCTTCTATAATTGAAACTTTGTAGCCTTAAGTGGAGGTCAAAGCAGGCCAGGGCTGCAGAAGCTTGGCTTCCTCCATCGCCGCGGGCAACCCTAGCTCCTGCCCTCTCCAGCTCCGTGGCTGCCACCATTTCTGTTGGGATTTATTAATCTTCTATAATTGAAACTTTGTAGCATTGAGTGGAGGCCTGGGCAGCCAAGTGCAGGAGGAAATCTTGGCTTCCTCCATTGCCAGGGAAACCCAAGCCTCCCTCCTGCTCTCTGTGGCTGCAGCCATCTTGGTTGGGTTTATTTGCATATTCCCTCCTGATTGGCTGGTGGGCATGGCTGGTGGGCGTGGCTTGTGAGTGTAGCGGAGATAGGGTCAATTTGCATATTACTCTTTTATTAGATAGGCTAAGACAGTTCCTATGTCTTGTGATCTTCTTTTTCTTGGTCATTCACACTCTCCCACACCCTGTTGTAAATTGGAATGTCAAACAAACAGGTAGGACACTCAGACTATAGACAGCAGTCCTTTGCTGTCACTGTGATCACCACCACTGATGCCTTAAGCTCAGGGAAGAGTCATTATTCAACCCAGTGAAGTGGCTTCTTACTCAGCATAGAGTCCCAGGCCCCCAGGTCTCAGGACACCGCCGAATGAACAACACCCAAAGAGTTCAGGCCCAACCAGGGAGGGAGAGTTCCTAGCTGCTCCCATTAGCACAGTTTGCCCAGCATCTCAGCTCCTGTGTATTACTCTTACATTCATGATCTATAAAAAGTTCGTTGAACATCTGTCTTTAAGAAATCTATGCTTTATGTTTTTATTTTTAACTCAGAATCATTTTCACACTTAGGTGATTATCTTCTTTCTGCTGGATCTTGACGTATCATCAGATTTTGAATATAGTATTTTTCTTTTGGTTTTGCTAGCAATAGAAAATGAACACATTATTTTCTGATGATCTGTGTGCAGGTATCCTAAAATAATGTCTATTCATTTATTACTTCAATCAATTACTATGCATTAAGTACTTTATAGGTGCCAGACCCTGTGCTCTATTTTAGCTTACATTCATTATGGTGCTTAGCAGGGTCTCAGAGCAGCGATAAGGTAAGGCTGGAAATGGAATGCCTTCAAAGACCAGAAGAATCTCAGTAAGTCATGCCAGACAAAGAATAAATGTAATGCAGACTGGTGCAGCCACTGTGGAAAACAGCATGGAGTTTCCTCAAAAACTAAAAATGGAACTCCCATTTGACCCAGTGATCCCACTTCTAGGAATATATCCAAAGAAATCAGAAACACCAATAGGAAAGGGTATATGCACCCCTATGTTCATAGCAGCAAAATTTACAATAGCTAAGATTTGGAAACATCCTAAGTGCCCATCAGCAGATGAGTGGATTAGAAAACTGTGGTACATCTACACAATGGAATATTATGCTGCCATAAAAAGAAGGAATTCTTACCATTTGCAATAGCATGGATGAACATGGAGAACATTACGCTAAGCAAAATAAGATAGTCGGAGAAAGATAAATATCACACGATCTCACTCATTTGTGGAATATAATGAACAACAGAAACTGATTAATAAAAATAGATCCAGAGAAACAGAAGCATGGAACAGACTGTCAAACCTCAGAGGGAAGGCAGGGGAGGGTGGGGAAGGAGTAAGAGATCAACTAAAGAACTTATATGCATGCATATAAGCATAACGAATGGACACAGACACCAGGGGAGTGAGGGCATGTGCTGGGGGGTGGGAGTGACCAGGGAAGGTCAAATGGGGGGAAAGGAGACATATGTAATACTTTAAACAATAAAGAATTTTAAAAATATATAAATGTAAACAATAGAGGATAGTGGGACCTGTGGCAAATTGTATGACACACTCCAGCTAATTAAAATATATAATTGAAAGACAGCTAAATAAAATTTTAAAAAGTTTAAAGTCATCATCCTTGCCCCCCAAAATTTGTTGGGCTGACACAACTCAACCAGGGACCCAGTTAGAGTTCTCTAATTTCTGACCCTCTGTATTTAGTTCTATCTAAATACGTAGATCTGGGAGACTGAGTTATACCTTGAACTAGTCTGCAATATTGATCTATAAGCCAGCCTTCTGGGAAAGACTAATGTGTTCCTCCCTAGAACCTATTCTAAGAAGCTAGAAGGAAAATGTAAAAATTTTATTACCTATGTGATAAAATATATGTCACATATGTAATATAGTCCCATATGTAATATAAATTTAAAAATGACTAGAACTTTTCTTCAGCAGCATTTTCCCATGGTTGTGACTCAAGCAGCCTGAGAAATCATGTAGAAGTCAACAGCACAAAGAAGAATTTTAAGGAGAACCTCTGGGTATCCCAGCACAATATGACATTTGTATAAATGCAAGTAGGCATGAAATCAGATATTTTAAGCATGAAGTTTATTGATTCCTAAAGGAGAAGACTCTCACCCCAAAGAGAGAGAGGCTCAGTGACTAAAGTATTGAAGAGGAAGGACGATTTGATGCTGCAGGACATGTAAGTAAAACTTCGGCCTCCAGTCTTGCCCTGGTGGGGTTGGGGGTGGGGAGGGGGAAGCAAGTCTCTATAAGAAATGGAGATGGGATCGGAGCAAAAGTTTCTACTTGGTTGTATTAGCACTAGAGCAGTGGTTGGCAAACTGCTGCTCATGAGCCACATGCGGCTCGCGAGCCGCGGTTTGCCGCTCTGTTGACTAATGAGTTCGCCGACCACTGGGATAGGGGCTTAATCCCAAGGAACAACAACAGCCTGTAATTATTGGAATCGAGAGTCTAGGTCAGTGGTCAGCAAACTCATTAGTTAACAGAGCCAAATATCAACAGTACAACGATTGAAATTTCTTTTGAGAGCCAAAAACTGACTTCTGCGCATGGGCCATGAAGTTTCAATCGCACTGTATGTGCATGCCCGCACGTGGTATTTTGTAGAAGAGCCACGCTCAGGGGGCCAAAGAGCCGCATGTGGCTTGCGAGCCGCAGTTTGCCGACCAATGCACTAGAGTATGTGATAGCAGGTAAGGTTAGTCCCCTCTGTGTAGTTGTGATATTTGTAATAGAACAAAATAGTGCCTACCAACAACACAGAAGAAGTGGAATTAGTTAATCACCAGAGAAACCTGAGATCTCACAATTCAAAGGGATGGGAGCAGTGGAATTCATTAGGAGACGAACAGTAGCTAGAGGGTCATGAAAAAAAAAACACACAGTGGATACCAAAAGGTAAAAGAAATATACCTGAATATTGTGGACATTTATCAAGGTGCGTAAGAAATTCCATGGAGCCTTTTGGCTAACAAGGAAGGGATCTCAAATTCCCTGGGCTACAGGAATTTTGCTGGAGGAAGCTGAGCCACATTAACCAGATAATTATTATTGCATCCCAGCATCTGGCAAAGCTCAGAATGTCTTCTTAGAAGACCAAGGAGCAGCCCATTTGGCCCCTATCTTAGTGTCACAAAGTGAATAGCATCAAAGTTGATTTAAAAATAGTCACATATGTAGTATAAATTTAAAAATGACTACAACTTTTCTTCAGCAGCATTTTCCCATGTTTGTGACTCAAGCAGCCTGAGAAATCATGTAGAAGTCAACAGCACAAAGAAGAATTTTAAGAACCTCTGGGTATCCCAGCACAATATGACATTTGTATAAATGCAAGTAGGCATGAAATCAGATATTTTAACCAGGAAGTTTGTTGATTTATGATTCCCATAGTGTCCCCCCTTCAGACAAGAACATCAGAACATAGCCTAAGGCTCTTCTGCCTTCCCTTGTAAAGAACCAGGTAATTGGTTCTTCTTAGCAAGGCACAACTGGTTTTGATTTAACTGAAGATTAGGAATGGTTTTTTTCAGTTGACTGATGATTGACTCTTCTTAGGCATTTCTCTCCTCCCCCAGTTGGCACTCATCTCTCTTTGTGCCTATTCCCTCTGCAAACCTTCAAGCATACCATTTGTGGGCCTACCATGTACCATGCATTCCCCAAAATATGCGCCCCCCCCCCCCCCCCCCGCTCCGCCGCCATGAAAGCTGCCACTGCATCTGACAGATCATCAAAAATCATGGTGTGCTTTAGGAGGCAAGGTCTCCCTTGATCCTTTCAAAAGAGCGAGGCTGATATGGTTCAACAGGAAGCATTTCTCTCAGACCCAGTGTCCTTCCCCTCACTCAAATATCTTTACATGAAAAAAACAGAGAGAAAGAAACTCAGAGAAAATAGGACAAATTAGTTTTTAAAGATGAAACATGCAGATATCCACTAAATTCCAACCTCCCATTGTAAATAATTCCCCAAAAGGACATTAGAAAAAAAATTTCATTATGCTAAAAAAACCAAGCATCCCACACTCAACACACTTTCCATTTTTAGAATCTATAATTTTATGACTATTAATTTTCATGATTCATTTTGGGATGTTTTCTTCAATAAACAAAAAAAAATCAGATTTTTTTGTTTTATGGGCAATTTAACCCCATCAAAGATACAAGAGAAATGGAGAGGGGAACAAGAAGTTAAAGAAGTTAAATGTTCTCTCTAACTCATGGCTTCCATTTTGTCCTCTAGCCTTATACCTTACCAGAAATTTTGAACTCAATGTTCCTATTAGTTTTCCCCCAAATTGTGTCCTCTCTTAAATCTGGGAGCATATTATTTGATTGATCGATGAATAAATAAACAAGTGAGAGAGGAAATTAACTGATCACTTTAAAAATATATAGCATGCACTTATAAGTTTATTCCATCTTATATATCTGAAGATGCTTCTAATATATTTCAACCTTAAGGATAAAAATTCATTCCCTCCTGGGGCCAATGGTTCCATTTGAGGTAGAGAAATATTTCACACAAATTTGAAAAGGGGGATGGATGTGGTACTGCCTGGTGAGAAATATTCATGTAGATAAGAAAGAAAATGTCTCTTGAAGGGTGTCTCAACAGAAGGCAGGATTCTGAAGTGAGACCCCTGAGTGAGAGTCCAAAAAGTCGGGATGGACGTGCACTTACTTTGAAATTTACTTGCAGCATTCTTTATTGGCTAGATCAAGGTAGATAAAAGTCCAATCAAAATTCCATGTTGGAAAGATGTACCAGATTTTTTAAATGTGTGTTATTGTGAAGCTGATATTATTTGTGATACCTGCGAAATGATCTCAATGAAGAAGAAATGTGAGAACTGCTGTGGTGTAGCAAGAATTTCCACTCAGATTGCAGCAAATTACCTAATAATCTGGTTTATTGGTCTTGTGATTTGTATACTGAGAAATATATTAATTATCTATTAGGTTTGACTATATAAATTCAATAATGTTGTGCACTGTTACTCAAAGAACATCTTCATAAAATATGGATGTCATGTGAAAAAAATTTAGTTTTCGTCCCATGGAATTCCCTTAAATATTTTAAAAGAAAAATGTGTAACATATATGCTCTATTTTCCTGCAAGTTGGTGCTAATAAAATGGAATCAGCAGCAAATTAATTTTCACAGAAATGCTTGTAAATAGTTGACCATGTTTGATAGAATAACTTTTTAAATGAGTATTTGTACATATGACCTGATATTTTATTTGATGCACATAAAATTTTGTGTGTTCTATTGAAAAATATTTTGCTTTGTATTTTGGAATTAAATATTCATGGTGCCCTGTAAAGAGTCACACAAGTTTTCAAAGTCCTTTCTACCTAAATATGTGAAGAAGAATTGATGCATAGAAGATGATTATATGTAATAAAATTCTCTGATTATGTTTGTTGTTATTATTACCCTAAGAGACCAATGTTGTTGAATATGAATGGACACTTCTGTGAATTCAGATATTGGAAAATTTTGTTATAAAGAAGGGTTCAGGATGAAAAAATAAGGGTTTTCTGAAATTTCTGATAGTTATATTAAGAAAATCCAAGTGGAAAATAAAGTTGGGATTCCAAATATGTGTGTGTGTGTATATATATATATACACACACACACACACACACACACACAACCCAGTTATTCTAATGAGATCTTTTATTAAGATAAAGCTCAAATAATTGATTATTATCCATATGGGGACAATGGCGTTGCATAGATGGATGGGGCAAGAAGAAAACATGCAAAATAGATTGTTCATTTATTCTTGATAATATTTAGAGGGTAATGGTGATAGGGAAGTAGGAGGAAACTAGAGAGAAATGAAATGTATTCATTGCTGAGGAAAGAGTAAATGAAATGTATACCTATTCTGTAAGGTGACTCAGTAAATAGATGGGTGAAAGAAAACAACCTCAAGGGAGATTTCCAGTGGAGTGAAAAGTGGCTCTGTCTTCCAGGTTATCATTTTAACAGTGTTAGCAATTTATCATGCATATTATACATTTGTATCATGTTGTCAATAATATTATATTGATAGCACTATTACCAATTTGTTAGTTATATATTATCCACTAATTGGTCAAAGAAAATGAATGTGAAATTTGCAGAAGAAATCTAATGGGCACGGTCACAAAATACATCCAACCACAAAAATTATAGGTCTGAGAATGATCTTGATAAATTACAGAGAGTGAAAATGGAACATGAAATTTAAGAAATTAAATATAATGTTTCAATTGGCACCAAAAACGAACACCTCCAGGTTTCATAGAAAAGCAGCTGTGGAAAAATTGGAAGCCATTGTTCAGTGTCAGTCTTCTCCCCTTCTCCTCACACACTTCAGAGCGAGCTCTCCAGTGCCTATCGAAGCACTTCCAACTCTGAAACGTTTATTTTATAGAGCAGCTGATTTTGTTTTTGAAGTACTGATTACTCAAAAGTTTTCTAACGGCTGTCTACATGAATCAACCGGACCATACCAAAGCTGTAATTTTTGAATTGACGAAGTCAGCCTGGTTTCTGCTGTTGAAGCTTCTCCCACCAATTTTATTTTTTACCAACTCTCTGGTACACAGAGCCTGAGGACTACAACCTGGCTGACCAGGACAGCCCCCTGCTTCATCCCTGCCAAACAAACCCTGATCCAAGCTCCTCAGATATCTGCACCTAATCCTTTATCAGACTTTATCAATGCCAAGGACTGTGTTCTTCAGGAATTTCTTTGTTAATTAAATGACAACTCACAAATCTAATATACTATTGTGATCAAATATACTATTGGATTACTTCTTTCAGCAGTCTTTGCATGATATCATAATTCTCACACAATATTCAATTCCATCCTTGGACTTCAAACCACAGCAAATGCCTACTTCAAGCAAAAGCAAGACCATTGTATCAGCTCCACTTCACATCCTGTAATGCAACTACTAGTAGCCTCATTTCTAGTCCATTATGCATTTCCACTTGGCCAAGGGGACCTCTGCCAGCCCGGGAAAGTCTGACCATATCAGAGAAGCACTCATGATTCCTATAAGAACTGGCTTCTATGTATACTGGTAGACTTAATAAGCACTTTTTCTTTTCTTTTCCCCTGGAAAAATCATCAGATACTTGAATTATTCCTTTAATTACTGAAAGCACTCCATTTAAACACATGAAAACTAAATAGATGAGTGAAGAAGAGATGGGATTAGAGCTTTGACCCATTAGTTCTATATAGATAAAGCCTCTGTAAGATGAAACTATAGGTGTTATTAACAATAGTGAAGAGGAGACCATGCATCTCAGCCTGAGGATACATGGTAAGTGTTTTAAAAGACACATGTTGAAAGAACAGGTGACACCAGCCCACCCATTAGGATCCAAGAGACTGGCTCCATTGTCGCAGGGCTGTCCTGGCTGGTGCTGTAGCCCTGATTGGACAAAATGTTGTACTTTGCTCTCCAGGATCTAGGAAAAAACAGTGTCAATAGTCTCTCTGAGATATATGATTTCACTTTTCTATGGTGGAAGGTGGGTGTGGAGTGTTGCTGCTTCAAAGTAGTTGTTAATATCTTGAGACTATGAATGCGCTTTTTAAAATAAGGTTTGAATGTATCGACAAGCCAGTGTAAATGCACATTTGCCATGTCTCAGCCTTGACAGGACATGGGTAATCACTTCCTGTAGGATGGGACAGATGAGACACAGCTGGAATCTGGCATCAGACCAGAGATTCTCAACTGTGGTGGGTATTGCTCCCCATGGGGGTGCATCAGATTCTAAATTTGGTGCTGGGGATTTCTTTTGAGGATATGCTAAGAATGTGGAGTTTCAGAAATAATATTCAACATTATCATTGCCAATGATGGAATTTACTTTATGCAGCAATTTTATATAGCATAAAAGGGGAACAGTAGAGGCCTGGCCAGGTGACTCAGTTGGTTGGAGTGTCCTCCCATACATCAAAAAGACTGAGTGCTCGATTGCTGGTCAGGGCACATACCTAGGTTGCGGGTTCGATCCCTAGTTGGGGTGCTTATGGGAGGCAACCCATCCATGTTTCTCTCTCACATCAATGTTTTTCTCTCTTTCTCTTCATCTCACTTTAAAATCAATTAACATATCCTCGAGTGAGGATTAAATAAAAGGGGAGAACATTAGATACTGATTTTATGAAAAGGGAATGTGGCTTAATCAGCTACATGAACATAGATCTGAATCTACTCACATGGGAAGCATTGATGTGAGAGGATTGATCTGCCTACTCTTGGTTGAACAAACCCAATTCCCAATGATTGAGGCAATTTCTAACACCACAATGGAGCTTGGCCTAGAGTATATACTTACTAGTAGTAAGCACATGCTTAATTAGTAGGGGGCTCAGGAGCAGCTGGCAACACCACCTACCCTAACCATGCAGCTGGGTGTTCCGACACAGGGTTTCCCACATGTATATTATAATCATGAGAACCACCTTGAGTAAATGATAAACACAAGTGCCAGAGCCCTAGCACATGCATCCTGAATCAGAGTCTCCAAGAGCAGCCTGGGAATATGTATGCTTAACCAAGGTCCCAGGTATAAATAACATGAACAGAATTTATTATAAAGTTAGTTGTTGACGCAATCACCATGATCTACTGCTGTACATTTCTAAATTTTCTTAATTCTGCAGGGTAACCATTTGTTCCTTTACCTAAGCCATTTGTTGAACTCCTGCCTGTACTAAAATCTAGATGATGGGGTTACAAACGCAAGGAAAAAGTAATGCCTGCCATTGAAAACTTGTAGTCTAGCAAAGAGACTGACATACACGAAAGGAAGGAAAACTGTGGTCTGTTTCAGTCAGAGGGAAAAGTCAAGTGACGCTGAGGTTGGACATAGAGCAGCAAACTCTCGGGAACTGTGCCAGACCTCAGTGGGGAGGAAGACGAGCTGGGAGGTCTCCAGAGGAGCGGGTGCTGCAGGGAAAGAAAATGCACAAAGACCTCTCTGCATGTGGAGGCCTCTCCGGCATCCAGGAGCAGTGGTGCAGTTCAGGGTGGCAGCATTGAAGGGGCATCAAGGGGACTAACAAGAGATGAAAGCCTGTTTGTCAGGGAATTTGAATTTCATCTTATAGGCAATAACATCAATTGTATTCCATCCTATTAGCAAGCAGAGGAATTGCATGGTGAACTTGTTTTTGGAAAGATAACAGTAGTGACAGGGCAGAGAACGCATGGGGACATAGTGGGGCAAGAGAGAAATGATGACAATGTGATTGGGGGTGGGGCAGCAGCAGAGGACATCATGAGATCTGAGCCCGTGTCAACTTCCCTGCTTCTAAATGATCAATTCCCCTTCCTGGGACTCCACTCTGAAAGGTGTGATGCTCCCCTTAGCAGGGTGTTTAGGTTCTCAGTGAAAACCTAATGGGTCTCCCTAAAAGTCCAGAAAAGCATTTTATCTTCAGTAAATGGAAGCAAACAAAGGCGGCACGATTTATGGTTCTAAGCAATACATTCCATGTCACACTCCTTACGGCTGTCAATGCTACTTCTCTTTTTAGCTTCTACATAGTCTATGGGGAAAAAATGAAACAAGCACACGTCTATTCAATTTTTGTGCAGTGTGGCAATACAGCCTGAATAAAAGACATGCAATCTGTGTACACTTTGATAAAATTTACCATGAATTTGGGGTGATAATGATGTATCAATATAGGTTCGTTAACTGTAACAAAGAAACCCTCAGGCACATGATGTTCAAAAAGTGGGGAGGCTTTGTATGCATGAGGGTGTGGGAAATGGGAAATATCTGTACCTTTCTCTTAATTTTGCTATGAACCTAAAATTGCTCTAAAAATAAAGTCCATTAATTTTTTAAAAAGCAAGTTTCAGGAAAGTTTATGAGGTATTATCCTATGTTAAATATACATGCATATACTTATCAAATTATACATTGTAATATGTATATATATTTATGTATAAGTTCTACTTCAATTAAAAAAAGAATATATGTATATAAAAATGTACAACTCATGTTATTTCTCAGGAGGTGTTTGCCCAGTTTTAGGTCCTTTGAGAATGTTGTGTGACTTCATGATGGAAGCAGCAATACCCTCGAGTTGATAGCAGGACAGCTGTTGAGAGTGGGTCCCATTTCATATAGTTTTGAAACTCAATCTGCTTTTCTGAAAAGTAGAAATGGTTTCAGTGTAAACTTGTGTGATATAAAGAGACATGGGTCCTTAAACAAACACTTAATGATGCCACAACTTTTTTTTTTTATGAAGAGCAGACCCCATGTACTAACACACATATGTGTGTTTTTCCCCCAGCAAAATGATAAAATTTTAAAATCATAAACCATATTAAAAAATCCTCTTTGCTTTATAATCATATCTTTTACATGTACATTTCCCACACTTGGTTCTTGTAAGAGTTCCATTTTTATTATATGAGCAAAAGCCCCTATGAAAATATTTTTTTAAAACCCAGACTTTCAACTACATTTGTGAAATGAATACTCCACTAAGCTGTTCTTCAGTTACAGACTGCCTGTGGCCTCCCTCAGTAAACTGATCTCATGGAAACCCATGCACATCTCCACATGAATCACTCACTACACAGGTGCGTTGTGAACAAGTTTGCCCATATCTATATGTGTTACACATCACCTAATCTCTCTCTATACCATCTATGCAATTGTATGTAGGGCGTGCTCTACCTTTGCAGACTCTGTGAAGAATGACTGACATTGTGTGTGTGTGTGTGTGTGTGTGTGTTCACAAAAGATCTCTGGTGTCAAACAAAAAAGACCCTCAATTCTCACGAGGAGTCTCTTGGAGAGTGTCTAGGATTGACACTTGACCCTCACTCCTCGGAGGTGAAAGGCAACAAGCATAGTGTCACCTGTCCCCTGACACTCCTTCCCTTTACACTTAATTAGCCCCAGTCCTGATAAATGATTGTGCCTAGGGGAAAGCAAAGGATTGTCCTTACTGTGGCTGCCCTCCACATTCTCCCAGCCTAAGAGCTAGGTGAGCAGAGAGCCAGGCTGCAGCCACCAGACCCATTTTGACCCATTCAGAGGCTCTGCTCTTTGCAGTGACCTCTGCTGATGATAGAGCCATGCACCCTGGTCCCCTGGTCTTTGTGAGGGAAGATCTCAAGAGCATGGCCTGTGTCACCAGGATGTAGACTCAACAGAGCCCTCAGTGATAACCTTGGGCAGCCTGGTTGCAAGAGCCACTGTCTATCTAAAGAGCAGGAGATACCACCGGGCACTGAATGGTAAACAACTGCAGTTGCACAGAAATTATGCATCAGTAGGCTTTACACACACACACACACACACACACACACACACACACACACACACACAGGCCACCCACGCCCACACCCAAAACTGAAACTAAAGGATATGACTTTTAGCCTCAAGCACAGAGCAATTGAGTTGCTTGGTCTTAAAACTATTCTGATGCTAAAAAACTGATAATGTTCAGTGTTTATTAGCAAGTGAAGGGAATTGGTTTCTTTCATATACTGATGTTGGGAATTCAATTTGGAGAACCCTATTTAGAGAGCATTTAACAATACTTTCCAGAATCTGAAATGTCTTATATTTTATCCCAACAACTCCATTTTCAGATATCTAATCAGTTGTATCCTTATACATGGATCAAAAGATATGTGTCAAAATATGTCTTGTGCAACTTTTTATGAAGTGGCCAAACGTTAGAAACAAGTAGATATGCATTAACAAGGGGCTTCTAAAATAAAGTCTAAAGTATTGTTTAATACTCCGCACTAGGTACTGATGAAAAGTTGCCAACATACACTATAAAATAAAATAATAGCTCATAGAACAATACATTTATAATGTGATACTATTATACAACAAACAAAAAAATGATGTGCTCATGACCTCACACATGCACATAAACCCGCACACAGGCACTGACTAGGAAGAAGCATCTAAATTCTTATAAGAGATTTCATATGAGTAATGCCATGAAATTAGAAGATGTGAGAGGAGTCTTTCAACTTTCATTCAATATATTTTGGTATTATTTGAATTTTTATAATTACCCATGGACTGCTTTCATTTAAATAATAGATGTATCTGTCCCTAGCTCATTTGTTTTGTCATTAGTGGATCAAGATAGATAAAGAAACAGGCACAAAACGAGATTATTACACCACTAATACCGACATCTTCATGGAAAGGCAGGAGTTTGATGTGTTTTATGGGTCCCAAATGCTACAAACGCATTTCTTTACATCATTCATTTCACCTTTCTCTCTTTTTTGTATTTATAAATCTAGGGGTGGTCAAAAGCAGGTTTACAGTGCCACTGTGACATTCTTTTGAGTTAATACCTATTGTAACAATCATCACCTGCATGTCTTAATTCATAGGAACAACTGTAATCTGATTTGCCCACTCCTGTACATTGGAAATGCTTAGAGGATGGGAAAACTGACTTCTCCTTGGGTCCCAAAGTACTGAGAGTCAAGCAAGAATTTCAGGTGGATGTTGAGGAATGAGGAGGAGTTTGTTCATTGAGGAGGAATCTGTACTCCAGGCAGAGGGCCTGGGCAGCAGGAGAGGCAACAGTTCCATAGACTCCACAACACCAGTTAGGCCAAAAAGGAAGTGCAGTACAGAGTCCCAGCTCTAGGGGGCAGAGCTGGAATCTGCCTGTGAGTTCAGCTCAGAGCCTGGGCTCCTTACCATGAAACACTTTCAGACACCAGTGGCATCTTGAATGGTTAGAATACAAAAGTGCCTGAAGTCAGTGAGTAAAGGGAGGTGATGAAAATTTGGCGAGGGAGAGACTGTGAGAGGCTTTCCTGTTAATTCCAACTGCAAGAAGTGGATGCTTTTCTATCACATAGGGAGAAGCACTGACACTTTTAACATAAGCAAATCTAATTTGCATTTGTCTTCCAATCAGTTTTATTATTCATAAAACACCCTATAGCTAGACCCTAGACAGAGGCTGCAGAGATAGAGCTTCTGAGCCTAAGAAAGCTCCAGTGACTTCCTTGTGTTCTTAGATATAATTTCAAACCTTTTCATTGAGCAATATGCTTACATAAAGCACAATTTCTCAAACATTGTGGTCAATGATTTTCTTACACTTTGAATCTATTTTACTATTCTTCAAAGTTATTTAAATTCAGTCTTTTTAGATCCCAATTTTCTGTTTATCACTAATTTTGTCAAGCTTGCCTTTTACCCTAGAATCCTCTAAAGTTCCTCTTGTCCTTCGGTGCATGGAATTGTTAATAAGCACAATGATTTCAGCAAAACACATCAGAATACTGGGCATACATTTTGTTCATTATACATACACTAGTGGCCCAGTGCACAGATTTGTGCACATGAAAGGAAATTAATAAGCAGGTGGCCGGCTGGACAGGACTGGGTGAGAAAGGTCGGGCACACCCTGGAGCCATCATTCCATGGTCCTTCCTCAGCCTGCCACCCCTGGGGCAGTGCCATGGCTTGAAAGGCATCTGCAGAGTGAGTGGGATCCCTTGGCCTGGCCTGTGGGGATCAGGCCGAAACCAGCTCTCCAACATCCCCTGAGGGGTCCCAGAGTGGAGAGGGAACTTTGCAAAGTTCCTGTTGCTTGGCAGCTCCTGCATTGAGTGTCTGCCCCCTGGTGGTCAGTGTGCATCAGATCTATGGGCCAGTCAGCTGGTTGCTTAGCCTTTTATATATATAGATTGCCATTTTGTTGGCAAATATGTGAGCAAGATCAATGGTATGTTAGAAAATGTTCAACAATTGATTCTCCAGGAAAAATGGGGTAAAAGAGAAAAAAATACACAAAACACCCTTGCTGTGTAGCATTTTCCAGTTTCTGTAGTGTTAGTACTCCCACCATGGCCAATTTTAATTTACCAACTTGATGTCAATGAAGGCAGAGTTGGCGATAACTGCACACAAGAAGCTCTCTGAAGCTGCTACAAGCCAGTTCCAAGCACCACTGGAACACTTGCCTCAGCATTTGACTAAACTAATAGTTTATGCAGGAAAGCTCCAATTAGTTCAATTTCATTCAAGTATTAATTCCTGGGATATTGATTGAATGATGCATTGTTGTTCCAAGCACTCCTATGCACCACTCACTATTCTAGAAAGTAAGAAATTTTCAATAAAACACAAAGTTGTTTACCTCATGAAATTTATAGTTGGAGGGAGACAGACAATTTAATTCATTAATTACTAGCTCATATGCCATTTGTTAATAAATGCCATGGAGCAATATGAAGTCCAGTTAGAGGAACTGAGAATCCAGTGGGAGAAAGGCAAGGGGGAAGCTTCTGCTTCTTTATAGGTCAGTTAGGTAAGATCCTCATGAAGAAGAAACAGAAAAATAAGAGTAAGAAGTATTGGGCAAGAGCTTTCTGGGCCATAGAAACAGTATGTGCAAAGGTCCTGAGGCAACATTATGCTTGGCATGTTGGAGGAACAGCAACAAAGTCCATGCAGCTCAAGCAAAGTGACTTCCACACCTCTCAATTTGGAAATCCATTGACTCTTCCTCTACAAATTTTTTCTTCATTTCCTTTCCAACAACATCAGAAATATTTCTACTTAAAAGAATGGTCACTGTTATTACGTTTCATTTCCCTTAGAAAGGAAGTAAAGTATATAGAGATTAAATCAAAGTCCTAATTACAGATCCAAAATTATGATTGGTCTCTGTTTCATATACACAGTAACAAAACCCATGCCAGGGAAGTTCCTGTCTGACCCCTCGCTGGGTCCAATAACCACATGTTAGCTGCCTCATGTATTTGCCTCAACATCTGGAGCTCTCCAGAAAAGAAAATATTCTCCTGCATCCATCAGTAGACTGTCTTTAAATAGCATGATGTGGTTTTCATTAAAAAGTCATTTTTCCTGTGATGAAATTATAATACCATTTATTTATTCTTTAATTCGTCCAACAAATATTTTTTGAACAAAAACTATGCTCTAATACATGTGCAAGGAACTAAAGGTATGTCACTGGACAAAACGCATTTTTTTTCCTCCTTCTCTAATGGTGATTAAAGTTCAGTGGAACAAGCAAACATTTCAATAAATAATTAGATCAGAAATTCTAGAAATCTTATAGGAATGATAAGCATTATAATAATACATATTAGAACAGAAATGCCATGAATAAAAGAGAAATTTGAAAATCTCAGACAACAGATGACTTTAAATTAAAATAAACATACCCTGGGAGACAAAATATAATGAACTGAATTGGGACCAGGGGCAGGTAGCCTGCCTGATCGGAACTGCATAGTTCTGTGTTTCTGTCACGAGAAGAGTCGCCATGAATGTTACAGGGATAGTGGGAACATGAATTCAAATTGGAAGAGGGACAACCTCACAATCTGAACAAAAGAGAAACTTAAAGCTGCAATCTAGGCCCTGGCAGGGTTGCTCAGTTGGTTAAGATGTTGTCCTGTACACCAAAAGGTTGCCAGTTGTAATCTCTGTAAGGGCACAAACCTAGGTTGTGGATTTGAACCCTGTTCAGGGCACACATACAGTAAGCAACCAATTGATGTTTCTCTCTCACATTGATTTCTCTCTCTCTCTTGATTCCTCACTCTCCAAATATCAATTAAAACATAACCTCTGATGAGAGAGAGAGGGAGAGAGAGAGAGAAGCTGTGGTCCTGTTAGAGGAGGATGGCTAATACATACTTTATTTGCAGAGCACCTCCCATGAGATGGAGAACAGTGTCAGGTGATCATATCAAAGAACACTGGAGCTGCTAGGAGACATAACCTTTGGCTCCCTGACTCCTCTTCTCCTTGGAATAACCAGGGAGAGCTTTCTTTACTGGAGGGATGGGGTTGTGGAAACCATTAAACACCAGATGATGACCTCTCTTCCAATCTTGTACTGGGGGCTGGGGTGGAAGGATTGGATTCCTTGAGATGAAAGAGTATAACCTCTCAGGAGAAAACACTCAATCACAACAGAAAAAAGGAAAAAATAATCCAGAAAAGTGGGGGTAAAATAGGATCTTCTGGAGCAACCTAAAGCATGCCTTACTTCACATTATGGGGCTTGCGGGAGAAAAGATTTGATGAAAAAGTTTCCTAATGTGGTAAAGGAAATAGACACATAAATCCAAGAAACACAGAGTGTCCCACACAACGTGAACCTAAAGAGGCCCACACCAAGATATTGATGTGAGAGAGACATTGAATGGTTGCTTACTGCATGTGCTCCGACCAACGCCAGGGATTGGACCTACAAGGCAGGTATCTGCTCTTGACCAGGAAGGAAACCTGTGAGGGAGCAACACTGTAACTACTGAGCAACACCATCCAATGCAGTCTCTCTTTTTTTAACCTCTTATGATCATGAATCTGTGGTTAAAGACTGGCCAATTCCCTACAAATCTAATCAATCACCGTTGAAAGATGGGATGTTTAAACACAATGGTACTTGGTTAGCCTCCTCTGAAGGGTTAAAAAAGTCAATACACTTGAAAATAGGGGAGAAAAAGGCACAAAGGAATCCTCTTTGCTGATTAACAGACCACCACACAAAAGCCCCAAAGCATCCTTCAACCTTCTGAAAAAATGTACTAAACATGTTACCATGGCAACCACCAATTAAATAAACTAGTAAAAGAGGACAACTATCTACACCTCAACCAAACTACACAAACAAACAATAAAAAAAATCTCCATAAATCAATTAAGTTTTAAATGTAGTTTGAAAAGTTGAGGCTGGGGGAAGGTATAGGAGAAAAAGGAAACTAAAATCCTTAGCCCGTAATAATTAAAACTATGGTAAAATAGCACAAGTAAAATCAACAATAGGGCCCAAGACTGAAAATAATGTTCATATTGTTAATACAAATGCACTTTTTATTTGGTGATGTTAAAAGGCTATTTATGATTTTATCCTAATATTGCGGGTTTGCATTAGCAAAATTTGAAGGAGTTGAGAAACTGTTTGCAGTTCCTGCTGATTAACTATTTCTGTGGGAAATAAGTCATATGGGCTTATGGACATGTCACAGAGCTCTCTTTATGCTTTCAGATATTCTCTAATAGACTGAGATGTTGTTGGCATCTGGGACAATTCCAGCTCTCCCTCACCTCAGGGATCAGGAGCTGAGAGCATAACTTTCACCAGTTATTCATAGTCCAAGAAAGTAAATCAACTTGACTCTAAATTTCTTGGGTGCCAAAAGCATCTTAAGCCATGGAATCATGAGCCAAGGAGAGAGACCATTTTGAGCGGAGTAGGAGGGGAAATTGGTGGGATCATTGATTGCTTCTATGCTTAACTGATCTAAGGAAAATCCTGATAGAAAAGTTCATCTTGCCTTTTCGGTGTTCTTTGCAATTGCTCTCTCTGTCTTTAAAGTTATTCTCAGAATCAATTAAATACACGCATGCATATTACTTTCAGATTAAATTTGAGAACAGAGATGCTAAAAGAGAACAGTAAGTAACCAAGCATCTCTGGAGAGCCACATCTACTATGGGAACTTGGGAACTATTTCTTTACTAACAACCACCTCTTATAATTCTTAAAGATAAAATGGAGCTCTGAAACATCAAAGACACTAAAGAACAGCTGGATGTGGCAAAAGAGAACCTAATTTCTCTTTTGTTTTAGGGAACTTGCTATAATTGGCCTACATGAGAGGAAGCCCATTTATGATTGTTTTCATTTGGGCGAGCACATAGGAATCATAACTAAAGACTTTGTGTCAGTGATTTCTGAATATACAACATAATTTCATTGTACCATTGTAACATCATCTGAATTCTTAATGAGAAATGTGATTTAGTCATTCCATAACTTTTTTAAAATTTTATTTTATTGTTTAAATATTACAAATAAAATAAAAAAATAAATAAAGTATTACAAATAGTAGTACATATGTCTCTTTTTTCCCCCATTGACCTCCTGCAGCCTCCCCTACCCTCCATCACATGCTCTTACTGCCCCCGACGCCCCAGTGTCTTATGTCCATTGTTTATGTTTATATGCATGCATACAAGTACTTCGGTTAATCTCTTATCACCCCCCTCCCCAATCTTCCCCTGCCTTCCCACTGTAGGTTTATAGTCTGCTCAGTACATATATCCTTTCTGATTGGTGTTTAAGTTTTATTGGGATATATTCCTAGAAGTGGTATTACTGGGCAAATGGTAGTTCCATTTTTAATTTTTTGAGGAAACGCCATACTGATAATTTTTAAAATCCATCCCTTCCTTCTTCTTTCTTTCCTTCCTCCCTTCCCCGACCATCCCTTTCCCCCAAAATTCTCCCCTGTCCCCTCTTCTTCTCCTTTCCACTTGTCCCCTCTCCTCTGATTTCCCTCTCTTCCTCTCCCTCTCTCTATCTCCATTTTTCTCTCTCTCTCTCTTCTCTCTTCTACCTCTCTCTCTCTTTCTTTTTTCTCTCGCTCTCTCATCTATCCTTTTACTTGGACATAGTGCAAAATCATGGTGTATAAAAACTGGAAATTTCTTTTGTGTTTTGGGTCCATTAGAAGATTTTAGAGTACAGAAAATGTCCCACTTGCCTATTGTGCTTGGGATAGAATGTTATATATTTAGCAATATCGTTATTTGCCATTTCTGTGTTCCGATAATCTCTAGAGCAATGGAGATTTTCTCAGCAGACTACACTGAGCCACAGTTGAGGAAGAGAGACCTGATGCAACATATTACTGTTTCTTTGGAGATACCAAATTAGCACAATCTTAAGGGTTCATTTGTTAGCAACCTATGGTTCCGACACAGATGTTGTTCTAAGGCAGTGGTCAGCAAACTCATTAGTCAACAGAGCCAAATAGCAACAGTACAATGATTGAAATTTCTTTTGAGAGCCAAACTTTTTAAACTTAAACTTCTTCTAATAGACTTCTTCAAAATAGACTCGCCCAGGCCGTGGTATTTTGTGGAAGATCCACACTCAAGGGGCCAAAGAGCCGCATGTGGCTCAAGAGTCACAGTTTGCCGACCACTGTTCTAAGGTCTTTAAACTCACAGTGTTTGTGGTAAGAGGCAAAACCATTCTCTTAAAGGGTGGAGTCTGCCTTGTTCTCTTTGTTTACCCATTGTGGGATTGGAAACGTTACTGGGGCACTGTTCAATTAAAAATAATGGAAAACCTCACGTAGTTAGAAGGGCAGTAAGCATGCTTTAAGGAAGGATGGAAGGAAGAATTGTTGGACCAATTTTAGTTGCAGTTCAAGTTTCAGAATAAAATCTGAATTCCTTGGTGTTTTAACTTCCTTGCAACTTAAGTGCTTCTGAAAGAAAAGACTTTAACTTTAAAATGTGTCCTGAAGTCAAATAAGATGATTACATTTTAGTGTTGCAAGTAAAAGTGAATCAGAAACATATAAACTGTGAATTTTTAAATTAAGGTAGACATTGTTAAAGAAATATGCATTTTATTTAACGAGGCAATATGCAAAATAATAATGTATAACCTTCAAAATTCTAAACTTGGTGTAAGTCAAACTATGTAACATTGAATAATTCATGAAATGGTTCAGAATGTGAAGTCTTTACCAAAGTGATGGTCACTGGCGTCAATTTATACCAACAGGAGCCCCCAGTTTGGGGTGTGGTGACAAGAAGACTATCCAGTGCAAACAGCTCAGTTATGATGCAGAACAGCTATGGGACAGCTCAATTATGAAATACCATGGTGGGCCAAGATGACCCGCAGGTGAGGCAGCCTTGGGTTTGAGGCAGCCCTGCCCACCAAGTGTTGAAGCCTTGCCCCAGTCCATCTAGACAGCTCACTCCACTATGCACTGTCTGCTGGGGTTCACTCTGCTCCGGTCTAACCCACTGCACTCCACTCCGTTCCATTCTGTGGAGATAGCTCCAGTGAGCATCTGTGTGTCATCCCCAGTCAGGAAAAGTCTTCCATAGAAAGGGAAAGTGCTCCCCAGCCAGAGGAGAGCTGACTTATACAGAGAATCTTTGTCCCTCACGTCTTATGAGAGCATTATCATGTAAATGAGGACCCCAAATCCCCCCAGTTTGATTGGTTCAAAAAGCACTCTCTTGATTGGCTGGAATGGAGCCACTCCGATTGTTCTGTGATAATCCTAATGATGATATAATTTCAAAGCTCTGTTTGGATGGCAATAGTCTGAGCGCTTGTTTGAAATATGATTGCAAGAACTCCTCTTTCTGTCTTTTCCCTTTATTAAAAAATTTGAGCTCAATTGTTCACCATTCTTAGTAGGAGTTTTCTTTCTTGAGACCAATAATAGTATAGAGCCCAAGAATTCAGATGCATCTAAAATAGCAAGTAGTGATAAAAAATAGTAAATAGTGTTAATGCATTACTTTTCCTGACAAAAAGTGAAACACAGTGAAGGTGACCATCATCTGTGGTCTGATGACCCACCTTCAAGGACCTAGATGATGGCTGGGTGAATTGCTTCCACTTTCAGCTTCACTAGCAGGAGAGGTCTACTGCCCTGCAACGTCCCACACAAATGGGATCCAACTACACATATACACCAATTTAAACTAAAAAATTCACATTATCCTCGATAAAAGAATACATAATGTTAAATGACAATCATATCAACTCCATTTAATTAATGCATTGCTTTTTAGCCACAAGAAAATAAAACAATAGAGAAATATCTGTCTCCGCAGATCCCTTATTCTTAGCATTATAAATTGCATCTCAGATACTTTTACACAATTCATCCTTTCTTTATTTTCCTTCTTCCTTATTCCTGGAACCTACATTAGAGAATATAGATTTGTGCAAAATAATGTTTGGACTGTGAAACCCAAAATAATGTAAGTAGAGTATTTGTTCTTTTCTATAACATCCACAGTGGCCAATGCAAAGCCTCAGGAAGTGCATGCTGGATGATCTGGGCATGAGCAAAACACTGGTGATCTCCTTGAATATAGATTAGAGAGAGGTGTTTTATGATTTACTAAATTCTATCAGTTAATTCCATAGCAACAGATTATATCTTTAATTAGTACATTAATTCTACAAGTACAGTGGTTTAGTTGCTTTTAGGTGTAGGATATGCAAAGTGACCACAGAGATCAATTTTTGCTTTGTGTTCATATTATTCCATTGTCCTGGGTTATACCTCTGGGGATATATGCTTCCTCATTGGCATATAAAATGCACCAATTTGTTATTTCTTATCTGTTGTTATTTTTTAACATCCCCATTAGTTAATATTATTGGAGTATAAGAGAGTCTGCCATTCATTATAGAAATGGAGACAGAAAATAAAAAGACAGAGAGAATAAGTAAGGGTATATCAGTAGCCATAATTTGTATCCATTAAAAAGTACACTTCTATGAGTACTGACATGTAATCATCCTCAAAAATAATAAAGGAAAACATGAAAGCGCAGCACAGTGCATCTTATACATTGCTATTTGTATTTTTAAAGGGAACATACCCAGTTTTTGTATATAACCCACCAACACACACACACACACACACACACACACATGCATAAACTGTTTTTGATAGCCTGTGAATAGCAGGGGGAAAAGTGGAGAATATAAATAGGAGTAGGAGCTCTATATCCCTCCTTTTAATTATTTGTTTTTACAAAATTCATATTTGACTTTTTAAAATAACAGGCTTCTGATGTTTTAAAAAAATATACAACTTTATTTCAATACATTGGTACATAGGCTGGAATAGTTTATTAAGAACATAAAATTTACAAATTTATCTAAAGATAAAGTAGACGGCCTAAATAGGCCAATCTAGAAGGAAGTAAAATGCAATCAAAAAGCACCAGGAGACCCAGATAGTTTTGATAAACCACACCAACATTCATGGACTCATAATTCTCATTTAACTTTTTAAAAAAATTTCAGAGCATAGACAATGACAGGAAGCTACTTTACATTGCTAGCATGACTCTAATAACAAATGGACAAAAACAACCTAAGAAAGTAAATCTACAGGCTAGTCTTATGAATATTGAGAACAATTTCTAAACAAAATATTAAATATTAACCACACCTATAAATTGGAATTTTAAAGAAATATATTTTTATTGATTTCAGAGGGGAAGGGAGAGGAAGAGAGAGATGGAAACATCAATGATGAGAGAGAATCATTGATTGGCCTCCTGCACACCCATTACTGGGAATTGAGCCTGCAACGTAGGCAGGTGCCCTTGACCAGAATCTAACCCAGGACCTTTCGGTCCATAAGCCAGTGCTCTATCCACTGAGCCAAACTGGCTAGGGATAAATTGGCATATTTTAAAAAATAATAAATAACATATCATTTCCAACTAGAGTTTACTAAGGGATGCAAAGAACTTCCAATAGTAGAAATCTATTACTGTAATTCACAGATCAGAAAGAATATATGCATTCTTATGTTCATAGCAAAGTTATTTACAATAGCTAAGATCTGGAAATAGGCCAACTGCCCATCGGATGAGTGGATAAAAGGCTATGGTATATTTTCACAATGGAATACTATGCCACTTTAAAAAGAAGCAGCTTTTACCCTTTGCAACAGTATAGATGGACCTGCAGATTGTTATATCTGAAATCTAATGAGCAAAATAAACTAACAAGCAAAACGGGTCCAGAGCATTGAGGTCTGGAACAGACCTAAAGATCCCAGAGGGGAGATATGAAGGGGACTGGAAGAGTTTAACCAAAGAACATATAAGCATATGTGCATAACCCATGACACAGACAATAGTGTGGGGAAAGCTTGGGGTGGGGTGAAGGCTGGCTGAGGAGAGGCAAAGGGGGACATCTGTAATACTGTCAACAATAAATAAAATAATAATAATAGGGTAATGAAGACCAGGGGTGGGGCATGGGTAGTGCCTGGGAGGAGGGGGGGAAAGGGAGGGAAATGGGAGATATATGTGATACTATCAACAATAAAAAATACATTTAAAAATAACGACATTTAAAAATAAATAACAAAATGAAAAAACTAATAATAAAAAATACCCAAAAAGTTTTGCTGAAATTCAATATGTGTTTATCATTAAAAATACACTGAAAATTTATATACAAAAACCAGCATTGACCTACTCACCATCTTGAGAGGAAGCTACTCTAAAGATTTCTTAAAGCATGGTTCAAGGCCATCTGACTCATTAATACATATGCCTTTGCTGGAATCTACCAGTAAATTAACCTCTCTGAGGATGGGGACTCAGCATCTTCATTTTGACAAGGTTCCCTGTGGGGCTGTCCACTCCTCCAAGTTTCCCCTTCTCCTCTCCCATGTCTCCTGTCATGGTTTCGCTTCTTTTCCAGCTGGCCTAGTCCTGGGGGAGGAAGCTCTGCTTCCTTCTCTGCCCTCACCTGAACCTGACACCCTCTGCACTTGTCCTTTGCTGCCAGCCAGGAAACCACCACACTGCAGTTAAGCTGATGGACTTCTCAGCTCTGCACCCATGCTTGACAGAAGTTCCATGACAAATTTAGGATTTCCAATGCAGCCTGTTCCTCTATACCTTTCCAAGGTCTCCGACTAGCTTCATCTCCCATTCTGGACACTGACTGTTTCAAAATATCAACCTTCAGCTTCAAGGCCTTTTGCTGCTCTTTCCAGCCTTCCTGGATTATCTCTGATGCCTTCTCTTGCTTCACTGATGATTTATGAGCACCCTAAACATTTTGTTTCTTTATTAGATGTTTCTGTCTTGTGTACTTCTTCACTTATTTTCTTCAAAGTTAATTCCTCTGGCATTGAGCCTAATCCCCATTCATCTGCTATTATTCCAGGATATATCTTTTTTTAAAAAAATATTTTTATTGATTTCAGAGAGGAAGGGAGAGGGAGAAAGAGATAGAAACATCAATGATGAGAGAGAATCATCGATTGGCTGCCTTCTGCATGCCCCACACTGGGGATCGAGCTTGCAACCCAGGCATGTGTCCTTGACTGGAATCAAACCTGGGACCCTTCAGTCCCCAGGCTGATGCTCTATCCACTGAACCAAACCAGCCAGGGCAGGGGATATATCTTTTTGTTAATCCCACTCTTACAGGTGTGAGGTGGTATCTTATTATAGTTTTGATTTGCGTTTCTATAATAGTCTGTGAAGTTGAGGATCTTTTCATATGTCCTTGGGCCATTTATATTCCTTCATGAGGGAAGTGTCTGTTTAGGTCCTCTGCCTCCCATTTTTTAATTGGATTGTTTATTTGTTTGGTATTTAATTGTATGAGTTATTTATAGATTTAGGATATTAAACCCTTGTCAGAGCTGTTGTTTGCAAATATCTTCTCCTGTTTGGGTAGTTGCCTTTTTGTTATGTTAGGTTCATGTTTTCTTTTGCTGTGCAGAAGCTTTTTAGTTGGATATAGTCTCATTCATTTATTGTTGCCTTTACTTCCCCTGCCTTTGGGGTCACATCTTCCAGAATGGCTATTATCAACAAGACAAGTAATAAGTGTTGCAGAGATTGTGGAGAGAAGGGAACTCTCATTCAGTGCTGGTGAGAATGTAAACTGGTACAGTCACTATGAAAACCAGTATTGAGGTCCTAAAAAAATTAAGAATAGAGTTACCTAGCAATCACTCTTTTGTCTACCTGCCAGAATAAATTGTAAGATATTTATTCACAAATATATATGCATCCTTATGTTCATTGCAGCATTATTCAAGGTATCCAAGATGTGAAAACAACCGAAGTGTTCTTTGATAGATGATGGGCTAAAAAAGATGTGAGATATATATATATATATATATATATATATATATATATATATATATATATATATATCTCCTATATAATAAAGAGATAATATGCAAATTGACCCTCACACCCTCACACAAGATGGCCGCCCCCATGTGGTCAAAGATGGATACCACAAGATGGCCAGCAGGGGACGGTAGTTGTGGGTGATCAGATAAGCAGGGGAGGGCAGTTGGGGGCAACCAGGTCAGCAGGGGAGGGCAGTTGGGGGCGACCAGGCCAGCAGGGGAGGGCAGTTGGTGGTGATCAGGCTGGCAGGGGAGGGCAGTTAGGGGCAACCAGGCTGGCAGGGAAGGGCAATTGGGGGTGACCAGGCTGGCAGGGGAGCCATTAGGCGTCGATCAGGCTGGTAGGCAGGTAAGCAATTGGGAGCCAGCAGTCCCAGATTGTGAGAGGGATGTCCCAGATTGGATAGGGTGCAAGCTGTGCTGAGGGACAACACCCGCCCCCCCCCCCCCCCCCCCCCCCAGTGCACTAATTTCAGGTACCGGGCCTCTAATGTGTGTGTGTGTGTGTGTATGAATACTACTCAGCCATAAGAAAAAAATGATATACTGATATTTGTGACAACATGGATAGACCTTAAGACTATCATGCTAAGTGAAATAAATCAATCAGAAAAAGTTAAGAACCACATGATTTCATGCCCATGTGGGATATAAAACTGAAAGTAGCAAATGAACTCATAGACACAGACACTAGTATGGTGGTTACCAGAGGGAAGGGTGGGTGGGAAAGAGCGAAGGGGGACAAATACATGGAGGTGGAAGATGATTTGACTTTGGGTGGTGTGCACACAATGCAACATACAGACCATGTGTCACAGAAATGTGCATTGGAAACCTATATAATCTTATTAACCAATGTCATCCCCCCAAATTAGAACTTTAAAAAATCACATTCTTTGTCAAATTTCAGAATATTATACTGTAAGAGGAAAGACCTCAACCTTTCCTATCTACTACTGTACACACACACACACACCACAAACCAACACACAGACAAATAAAAACAAACTAAAAATCTGTCTCCCTTGGTTTAAGTCTCTTCTCCCATTTACAGATAAGTTTTTCAAGAAAGATTGGAATATTCACTGCTTAAAAACAAAACAAAACATACACCTACAAAAATCAAAGTGGAAAAAAGCAGAAAAAATCATCACTAAATCATACCCAAGCACCTTTTATTTTTGCTGTCATTTATCTTGTTGAGATCATCTGTATTTAATGGCTTTTAATCATGACATATCTTTTAAAAAATGATAACATTATTTTAAATGGATGTAACATAAAAATTCTTCCTTTGTTGAACATGTAATTTGTTCCCAATTTCTTACTAGCATAAATAATATTGTAATATATCTTGAACATAAATCTTATCTTTGTTTGCATCTATAGTTATCTCCTATGACAGTTTGCTAGAAGTGGTGTTCTGAGGTAGAATATGAACTTATTTAAAGTTCTTATGTTCTGACAAAATATATTCCAGAATATATGTAACAAGTGATAATGTAATAT
The DNA here is from genome assembly GCA_026230045.1 of Corynorhinus townsendii. Classification (NCBI taxonomy): domain Eukaryota; kingdom Metazoa; phylum Chordata; class Mammalia; order Chiroptera; family Vespertilionidae; genus Corynorhinus; species Corynorhinus townsendii. The sequence continues at coordinate 140,011,953 of JAPDVU010000004.1, forward strand.
TCATTTATTTTAGTATCCTTTGCATTCTTTGAAGAACATTATGCTTCTTTAAAAAAAAACAGTGCTAGTTTGAAAATTTTTGTTACTGTTACGATTATGACTACCATTAAATGTATGGTCATTATATCCTCAAAATTAGTCATTTTGATCTGTATGAAGATTCTAGATTTGAAGTATAATGATTTATCATTGCGGAAATTCCATGGATGATCACATTCAGCCTTCCTAATTATTTCTAGGAAACTTAATCCACAGTGATTCTTTTAGAAAGGGTATCAAAATTCACAACATAAATTTTAATTGTAAATTCATGTGATACTTTATTAATATATAAATATAATTAGTATTATTTTTCCTTTACTTTTTTATTGACTTTTAAATCAATTTATTTTTCTTTCTCATACACAACTTTGTAAGCCATCTTAGTCTTATTTTGGAATCAAATGGGACATAAATAAATACCAAATTTGAGGTGTTGCATATTTAGCCTATTACTAAATTGTTTTATATTTACATTGTCACATAGATTAGCACTCTTTTTGTGATTCCAATACCCCTCGTCTTCTCCATCCCTGCTCCCCACAGAAACTGTATCCAAGTGCTTTGTTGATGATCAAAAATTGCATATTAATCTATATGTTCTTTTAAGGGTTTTTGTTGTTGTTAGACTAAGCTTTTAATCTATCTGAAATATATTCCTGCTTAATGTGTAAAATAATAATCTTATTTCTGTTTCTTCCTAAAATTATCAGTTTTACCCACATGATTGTTAAATTATTCATCTATTTCTAGTTGATTGGTAATCCTTCCTGTGATTTGTATTAATATAGTTATTTCCATTTATCCATAAATGCTACTTTCATCAATAATAATAATTCCTAGGGAAACCTCACCACTTCATTCTTTAAAAACTAGCAACGAAAATCATGTTTGTCTCTATACAGATACTTACAAACAGAATATATATATATATAAACCATGTCTAATATTTTACTAGGACTACAATAATATTTTATTTGTAGCATTAAATAAGTGTTTTTCAAACTTCAGTCATTAAATTACCTTCTTTATTGTTACTATATCTATGTTCAATCTGTATTCTTGCTTAGTCAATATTTTAATAACTCATGTCAATGAATAAGCATAGAGCAGAAAAAGAAGAGCAGAGAGGGAGGGAAAAAATATGTGTACAAGGGTATCCCAGGTTTTCCATGGCTGCCCTTCCACACTGGGGACAAACTGAGTTTCTTTCCTTTACTTAAAATTCCTAGCACCTGTAAGAATTACGTATCACTCATAACTAGCTATTGCTGAGCCAGGGTAAACTCATAATGTGGCCATCTCCAACTGCTGTTGCCTTTCATATTAGATCATCTAAAGCCACGAGCCATTATTATAACACATTTTGCATTGTGTTAGAGATATGATCAATAATTTATTGAATCAGATGTTTTGAATTTTGAGACTTATTGCTTTTAGACTTTAGCTTCATGTTCGTGCTAAGAGAAAGAATAGCTTTGGCTATGGGTCTTTTCTGTTGCCCTTAAACTCATGTTGCATGCACAGCTGTGGAAGGAAGAGAGCAAGGCAATGTCTCTGAAAGGAGCTTACCATGCTCACTTTGGTAGCACATATATTAAAACTGGAGAAGGAACTTAACATCCAGAATCAGTCAGCTTCAACCACAATAGCAAAATTTATTGGAATTTGGTCTAGGAGTTCCTTCCACTTAAAAATCAAGTAGAAGCCAAGTGAATAAAGATGACATTCGTTTCCTTCTTATTGTACAATTCTTTAGATAATTAAGTATTTAAGATACCTTGGAAAGATATGGAGACATAAATACTTTTTAAATTTCACGAGTATTCCCTATTATAACTTAATGAGATCCATATCCAACTTTAACTGAATTTATTTTATTTAACATGTCTATTAAGTTTGTCATTTTAGCCACTGGAATTTTTATTTTACTTTATTTTATATGTCTAGGAATTATATTATATTATTTTTCTAAAGCTATCAGTTCTTTTCTCAGTGCAATACATTTTTCTTCGTGCTTCCTAAATAATTTCAAAACCTACCTCTTTTGTAATCTCTTAAGTTCCCCTTCTACATTTGCTCTTTTCTCCTCATGGAAGAGTGTTTCCTTGTGTAGTTGTGATATTGTGTTAATTTATTTCCTGTTGAATGTGTGTATGTGTGTATGTGTGTGTGTGTGGGGGGGTGCATGCGTGAGCACACATGTACGTCAGGTGCAGTGGTATTAGAAGTATTAGAGAATGCTGTGTTTGTTGTATAAAGGCAACTTTAAAAATAGCACTTACCTGGAATGAAGTTTTGCATCAGTTTTTTCTAAGTTACATAGAAATGAAAATGTTAACTTCATATGCTATTTGTTTTCTAGGGTGGCCATAACAAATAATTCCACAAACTGGGTAACCCAGAGCAACAGTAATGTATTCTGTCACAGTTCTGAAGGCCAGGACATCTAAATTCAAGGTCTAGGCAAGGTCATGCTCCCCTGAATGCTCTGGAGAAGAAGCTACCCTTGCCTCTTCATAGCTTCTGGTGGGTGCCAGCGATCCTTAGTTTTCTTTGGCTTATAATATATTACTTCAACCTCTACCTCTGCTGTCACTTGTGTGTCTTCTCCTCTTCACATAAGGACACCAGCCATGGAATGCATCGTCCATATAGTACAGCATGGTCTCATCTTAAGCTGATGATATCTGCAAAAGCACTATTTTCAAATAAGGTCACAGTCACAGATATGTTGTGACTTCAACCTATCTTTTGGGAGGACACAATTCTCCCTATAGTAACAATCCTGCAGGCAATATCATGGTTCGCAAAGATAAGGGTTCATGTTTTCCGCAGCCAGTAGTCAGGATTTTTCTGGTGCTCATTTTATTTATTTCATTCTCTAGTGTTTCAATTACTTCCAGCTGAATTCCAAGTAACTGAATCCTTGCTCTGGAATAGGCAAGAGATACATGGATCTAATAAGAATTCATATTATTCTTGTACCTTAATGGGAACATTAGTGAAATCTTATAAATTTCATCCTCATAAAAGGTGCTGGAATAGCTAGGATCTATTTCCACCTGGAAGTGTTTCTTACAAACTGACACTCAATAATGACTTCATTTTAATTGTTTTTTCCTAAGTGGTTAGGTCCTTAGTTGAATAAATTCAACTTGAAATATCACTGAAATTGCAAATTGTGTAAGCTTACCACAATAAAACATACAATTTTGCATAATATGTCAGGTATTAGGAGCAATTCCTTTTGGCAGCATTATTAGAACTTAGAAGGAAAGCATTGAAATTAAAACATTTCATGCAAGAAAAAATAAAACCACTTTAATTTAATTTATATGTTTTCACCCTTGGCCATGTTTAGGCTTTGCATAACTGTAGAAGTGTGCAAAAGGAGAAAATGGAAGATGAATTTGGTTAATCACATGGCTCTAAAATATATTATGCATCAGTTAAAGAAAAATATTTTTAAAAGTAAGTGGTCACCAATTAGTTGATGAATAAAGCTTTGAGAAAATGTAAACTTATTACAAATACTACCCATTCTAAAAGCATCTTTGAATTTCTTACGGCCCAAGTCTGTTTCTCTTTAGTCACTCTTGGGATCTGCTTGCTTTTTGAGAGGGGGCAGGAACTGGTGAACCAGTTGCTGATACGCCTGGCATCGGCGTTGCCTAGAAAATAAAAATCACCTCCTAGGTTTTTCATCCCCCATACCCACAATCACAGGAAAAGTATTGCCAAATGATACTTTTTCTTCCGAGATTAAAAAAAGCAGAATTGTTAGCAAAGCTATTATTTCGTACGTGACACTTAGTTCGTGGGAAAGCCAGCAACTGAACAGCAGTTGAATGCTAGGAAATTCTGGGAAAGGCATATGGTGTTGTGTCAAATGCTAAAGAACTGAAGATTCCATTCTTACAGATAAATCAGAATGCCAAAAAACCAGCCTCCTTATATTTAAGTAGATTACATGTCCAATGTTAGGAAATGGTTGAAAACTGAATAGATAAGAATAAGACTTCTGTGTGAAGTTCAGTGAGGGCTATTTCCAAAGCCTCTTCTAATATAATGAAACTCGAGGAAATAAACCGTGAAATACTTCTATTCCAAGCAGCTTGGTATTTATGTAAAAGGAAGTTAGAGACCAAAGAGTTGCCCTAAAATGTAGAACAACAACAACAGCAGCAGCAGCAAAACCACCCAGCCATTTATATTCCTGCAGTCACCAGGTAACCACTGGAGACAGGGGCTGGATAGTTCCTACAGAAAAAGGAAACGGACTACTGTTGATGGAATAACTGGCCCCGCGGAAAGACCTGTGCTGGAGAAGCTGGTGGTTCAGACAGGCTGGACACTGGCTATCAGATTTAGGGCTTAACTCAGAGCAAAGTAAAGAGCTTAGACTATGGAGTCAGATTGTTTCAAACCCCAGCTTCTCCTTGGGAGGCTTTTGGTAATGTGAAGAGCCAACATTTATTTGTCACTTACTATGTGCCAGCCCCTGTTCTAGGTTTATTGCATTAAATTATCTCAACAGATAACTTGTAAAGGAGCAAATCCAGGGTTCCTTTTCAAGAAGTCTGGCTCCGGGCCCCATGGCTTCACCTCTTGGTAACACTCTATGTATAACCATTAAGTGAGAGGCCAGAAGTCCGGTGTGACCTTGGGCAAGTCATCAAGCCTCTCTGTCCTTACTGTAAAATAAGGATGGATAGCAATAGTACTTCTTTCATACATTTGCTTTGAAGTTCAAATAAAATGTTCACATACTCTCAGCACAATATCTGACACATAATAATCTACATAAATTATTACTATACTCTTCTTGATAACCATATCACTCAGCTCTACCAGACCCAGATGCAATCCAAATTTCTTTAGACCACTGCAGTCTATAATTACGGATGGGGTTACATTAACCATAATAATGAAATATCACTGAATCATGGCTCCACCTCATCTCATGTCCTTGCTCTCCCTCCCCCCATCCTTTATCCTCTACTATTTCTGGACTCCCAGTTGCCTCTTGGGGTCTTGGAGGGATCTCACAAATGCACCTCTGATGTTTTATGCCTGGTCCCATAGGTAATGCCCAGTGCTCACAAAGCCACTTGAGGGCAGCCCTCACCCTGTGCCTGCGGCCCCTGGATTTGAAGATGAGAATGTGGTCCTTGGTGTTGGCTCCCAGGGCTCACAAAGCTACAGACTAGTAAAGGCCAAAAGAGAAAGAAAAAATTTGTGTTTCTTTCTGAGCCTCCCTGTGTCACTTTGGCTCTCCCTTGGTCACATCCAATGCTTGTTTTAAAACTCCCCTCAGCCTCTGTCTGCAACATCTCTCCATGGGCTTAAGTCAAGTCCACATTGTCAGCCTGGGGAACAGATGACATCTGCTAGGTTGAGACCTTGGCTGAACAAGTGTGGGAATTGCCAAAGTCTGTCCCACGTGAGTGAGGGTAAAATCACCCCGTTTGATCAGTACTTTCCTACTTTTTAGCACTGAAAAATCTCTTTTCATAAGAACTCAAAACAATTCGGACAGCATCACTGAATTGGTACACCAGTGTGGAGGAGAGCTGATAGGAGAGCATCCTACATACTGAATACAAGATCACAGATGACATTAACTTTGCTTCCCTGGTTTATTCCCTACCAAAATGTTTGTTGTGGTACGGACATATGCGTTGTCTCAAGTTGCTGTGTTAGAGAAGTAAGACTATTCCATCTGGTTCCTACAAGTTAAGATTATTTGCAATGTCCTTTTTCAACTCCCCCACCCCCATTCCAGTCTCTATCTATTTTCTGAGAATTTCCAATTCTCCACTTCCTTTAACTTTGCCCAGAGAGTCAGCCTTCTGTGTGTGTGGCCTGACAGTGTCCCACACTGCTGTTAATTGGGGGCCTGTGGTTTATTCACTCTGTATCATTTCAACAGTGTTTCTTTTTTGGCAAGGAAGCCTTCTTACATCCCACACTTCCGATTACATGAGACTGAGACTGGATACTTGTAGTCTTCCTGCTCCTTTTTTTTCTATTTTTTTAAGTTTCATGAGAAATCATTATTGTTATCAAAAGAAGTAAATATATGCTTTGGTTAACTCCAAAATTAGCTATTTAAAAAGCTATTCAGATCTCCTGAAAAATTTAAGAGATAGACTTATTGGGTTTGATATTTTCAATCCAGGGATCACATTTATGTCACAGAATATACCCTACACAGATGGAGATCAACTAACCACTCTATCAGTCCAAGTTTTCCAACTCTTGAGCACCCTTTACCTCATCCCTCCCCTGTTCCTTACTAGCAGAAGGTAAAGGGTTCACTCCTCACCCAGCTCTCAGCTGCCACAGTTGGGGTGGGGGAACTTCTTTTCACTGTGCACTCAGTAGAAGGGATCCAGTCCATGGTTGTAAACTCTTCACACCCTCAGTTCAGACACTGCTGGACGCCAGGACCCTGCTGCTTGGGCAAAAGGTAGCTCAGACACCCTGGCAAGGTGCATCTAACAGCTGCAGACTCAAGACACTCTGACAGAAGGTGCAGGGGCTGGAGTAAGGCCAAGTGCCTGACAGTCAGCATGAGGTCCTGTGATTCAGAACGTGACACTGATCACACTCTCCTTGTGCTGAGCCCTAAGGCAGGACAAAGCCTTTCATTTCTCATCTACAATCACATCCCAGGGCCAGGTCCTTTCAGAGAGGCCCAGAAGTGAGTGGGAGGTGAGGTCATATTCGAGAGGTGTTCCCTTCCAGGTTCCTCTCCTGAGAAGTGATACTCTTTCATCTCAAGAAATCCAATTCTTCCACCTCCAGCCCCCAGGTCATGATTAGAAGGGAGATCACCACCAGACACTTAACAGTGCTTCCCCCATTCCACACCTCCAGGAAAGAAAGCTCACCCTGGTTATTCAACAGAGAGGAGGAACCAGGGCCCAAAAGTTATGTCTCCCAGCAGCTCCAGTAATCTTTGATATAATCATTTGACACTGTACTCCAGCTCATTGGAGGTACTCTGCAAATGCATTTCTTAACCATCCCTTCTTCTAACCAGAGAGCAGCTTTAAATTTATGTTCTGTTCAAATTCTGAGGTGGTTAATCTCCCAGTTGAAGTCCTGTTCCCACCATCCCTGTGACATTCATGCAATTCTTCTCATGACAGAAGCATAGAACTATCCAGTTCAGCTCCAGAAGGCTACCTACCTCTGGTCCCAACTCAATTCATTATATTTTGTCTCCCAAGGTATTTTTATTTTAATTTAAAGACACGTTAACAGAAATATTTTAATTTCTCTTATATCCATGCAATTTCTATTCTAATATTGGTTATTATAATGTTTATCATCCCCATTAGATTTCTAGCATTTGTTGAAATGTTTGTTTATTCCACTAAACTTTAATCATCATTAGAGAAGGAGGAAAAATGTATGTTGTCCAATGACGTGCCTTTAGTTCCTTACGCATGTTTTAGAACATGGTTTTTGTTCAATAAATATTTGTTGGATGAATTAAAAAATAAATAAATAATATTATAATTTCATCACAGGAAAAATGACTTTTTAATGAAAACCACATCATGCTATTTAAAGACAGTCTACTGATGGATGCAGGAGAATATTTTCTTTTCTGGAGAGCTCCAGATGTTGAGGCAAATACATGAGGCAGCTAACATGTGGTTATTGGACCCAGCGAGGGGTCAGACAGGAACTTCCCTGGCATGGGTTTTGTTACTGTGTATATGAAACAGAGACCAATCACAATTTTGGATCTGTAATTAGGACTTTGATTTAATCTCTATATACTTTACTTCCTTTCTAAGGGAAATGAAAAGTAATAACAGTGACCATTCTTTTAAGTAGAAACATTTCTGATGTTGTTGGAAAGGAAAAGGGAAATGAAGAAAAAATTTGTAGAGGAAGAGTCAATGAATTTCCAAATTGAGAGGTGTGGAAATCACTTTGCTTGAGCTGCATGGACTTTGTTGCTGTTCCTCCAACATGCCAAGCATAGTGTTGCCTCAGGACCTTTGCACATACTCTTTCTATGGCCCAGAAAGCTCTTGCCCAATATTTCTGTCTGACTTTCTTATTTTCCAGTCTCTTCTTCATGAGGATCTTACCTAACTGACCTATAAAAAACAGAAGCTTTTGCCTTGTCTTTCTCCCACTGGATTCTCTGTTCCTCTTACTAGAAATTATATTTCTCCATAGCATTTATTAACAAATGGCATATGAGCTAGTAATTAATGAATTAAATTGTCTGTCTCCCTCCAACTATAAGTTTCATGAGGTAAACAACTTAGTGTTTCATTGAAAATTTCTTACTTTCTAGAATAGTGAGTGGTACATAGGAGTGCTTGGAACAACTGTGCATCATTCAATCAATGTCCCAGGAATTAATACTTGAATGAAGTTGAACTGATTGGAGCTTTCCTGCATAAACTATTAGTTTAGTGAAATGCTGAGGCAAGTGTTCCAGTGGTGCTTGGAACTGGCTTGTAGCAGCTTCAGAGAGCTTCTTGTGTGCAGTTATCGCCAACTCTGCCTTCATTGACATCAAGTTGGTAAATTAAAATTGGCCATGGTGGGAGTACTAACACTACAGAAATTTGCAAATGCTACACAGCAAAAATTTTCTATCTTTTCTCTCACCTTTCTCCTGGAGAATCAATTGTTAAACATTTTCTAGCATACCATGGGTCTTGCTGAGGCCTTTGTATACAAAATGGTAATGTATGTATGAATACCAAAAATTTATACCAAGTATTCTGATGTGTTGTGCTGAAATCATTGTGCTTATTAACAATTCCATGCACCAAAGAACAAGAGGAGCTTTAGAGGATTCTCGGGTAAAATGCAAGCCTGACAAAATTAGTGATAAGAAGAAAATTGGGATCTAAAAAGACTGAATTTAAATAACTTTGAAGAGTAGTAAAATAGATTCAAAGTGTAAGAAAATCACTAACAACAGTGTATGAGAAATTGTGTATTACATAACCATATTGTTCAATGTAAAAGATTTAAAATTATATCTAAGAACACAGGGAAGTCACTGGAGCTGACTTAGGCTCAGAAGCTCTGTTTATCCCTGCAGCCTCTGTATAGGGTCTAGCTATAGGGTGTTTTATGAATAATCAACCAGATTGAAAGACTTAAATACAACTCAGATTTGCTCTTTTTTGCTTACAAGCTAAAAGTGTCAGTGTTTCTCCCTATGTGATAGAAAAGCATCCACTTCTTGCAGTTGGAATTAACAGGAAAGCCTCTCACAGTCTCTCCCTCGCCAAATTTTCATCACCTCCCTTTACTCGCTGACTTCAGGCACCTTTCCATTCTAACCATTCAAGATGCCACTGGTGTCTGAAAGTGTTTCATGGTAAAGAGCCCAGTCTCTGAGCTGAACTCACAGGCAGATTCCAGCTCTGCCCCCTAGTGCTGGGATTCTGTACTGCACTTCCTTTTTGGCCTAACTGGTGTTGTGGAGTCTATCCACCTGTTGCTTCTTCTGCTGCCCAGGCCCTCTGCCTGGAGTACAGATTCCTCCTCAATGAACAAACTCCTTATTCTTCAACATCCAACTGAAATTCTTGCTTGATTCTCCTTTGGGACCCAAGGAGAAGTCAGTTTTCCCATCCTCTAAGCATTTCCATTGTACAGGAGTGGGCAAATCCGATTACAGTTGTTCCTATGAATTAAGACATGCAGGTTATGATTGTTACAATACCTTGATTAACTCAAAAGAATTCACAGTAGCACTGTAAACCTACTTTGGCCACCCCCTGTATTTATAAATACAGAGAGAGGGGGTGGGGGGGAGAGAGAGAGAGAGAGAGAGAAGATAAATGAATAATGTATAGAAATGCACTTATAGCATGAGTGATCCATTAAGCACATCAAATTCCTGCCTTTCCATGCAGATGTGTGTATTAGTGGTGTAAAATCTCTTTGCTTTGTGCCTGTTTCTTTATAAGTCTTTACCCATTTATAACAAAATATATCAGCTAGGGGCAAATACTTCTATTTTTAAGTGAAATCAGTCCGTAGGTAACTGTAAAAATTCAAACAATACTGAAATGTATTGAATAAAAGTTTAAAGTTTTCCTTCACATCTTTTAATCTCACTGCACTACCCACATGAAATCCTTTAAAAAAAAGTTAGGTGCATACTTCTAATTAGTGTGTGTGTGTGTGTGTGTGTGTGTGTGTGTGTGTGTGGTCATGAGCACATCATTTTTTGTTTCTTATATAATAGAATCATATTATATAAATGTATTCTTCTACAGGCTATTATTTTATTTTATAGTGTATACTAGAGGCCCGGTGCACGAAATTCATGCATAGGGGGGTGTCCCTCAGCCCAGCCTGCACCCTCTCCAATATGGGACCCCTCGAGGGATGTCCGACTGCCTGTTTAGGCCCGATCCTACTGGGCAGTTGGACATCCCTCTCACAATCCAGGACTGCTGGCTCCCAACTGCTCACCTTCCTGCCTTCCTGATTGCCCCTAACCACTTCTGCCTGCCAGCCTAATCACCCACTAACCACTCCCCTGACAACCTTATAGATGCCTAACTGCTCCCCTGCCAGCCTGTTTGCCCCTAATTGCTCTCCCCTGCAGGCCTGGTCACCCCTAATTGCCCTCCTCTGCAGGCCTGGTCCCTGCCCCCCAACTGCTCTCCCCTGCAGGCCTGGGTCTCCCCAAACTGCCCTTCCCTGCAATCCCAATTGCTCCCAACTTCCCTCCTCTGCTGGCCGGGTCACCCCTAACTGCCCTCCCCCACAGGCTTGATTGCCCCCAACTGCCCTCCCTTGCAGGCCTGGTCCCTCCCAACTGTTCTCCCCTGCTGGCCATCTTGTGGTGGCCATCTTGTGTCCACATGAGGGCAGGATCTTTGACCACATGGGGGCAGCCATCTTGTGTGTTGGAGTGATGGTCAATTTGCATATTACTCTTTTAATAGATAGGATAGAGGCCTGGTATATGGGTGGGGGCCAGCTGGTTTGCCCTGAAGAGTGTCCCGGATCAGGGTGGGGGTTCCCTTGGGGCATGGGGTGGCCTGGGCAAGGGGCCTGTGGTGGTTTCTAAGTCAGCCACACCCCCTGGCAACCCAAACAGAGGCCCTGGTATCTTGGATTTATTTCTCTTTTATAATTGAAACTTTGTAACCTTGAGTGGAGGCCTGGGCCCATGAGGGTGTGTGGAAAGCTTGGCTTCCTCCATTGCCAGGGAAACCCAAGCCTACTGCTCGCTCTGTAGCTGCAGCCATCTTGGTTGGGATAATTTGCATACTCACTCCTGATTGGCTGGTGGGCATGGCTTGTGGGTGTAGTGGAGTGATGGTTAATTTGCATATTACTCTTTTATTACATAGGATTGGCAACTTTTTTCAGTACCTAGTGCAGAGTATTAAATAATGTTATACTTTGTTGTAGAAGACCCTTGTTAATGGATATCTAGTTGTTTCTAATATTTGTCCACTTTATGCAAAGTTGCAAAAGACATACTTAGACACATATATTTGGTTCCATGTAGAAGGATACAACAGATTAGATTTATGAAATGGGAATTATTGGAACAAAATGTAATGCATTTCAGATTCTGGAATGTGTTGTCAAAGTGCTCTCTAAATAGGGTTCTCCAAATTGAATTCCTAACATCAGTATATGAAAGAAACCAATTCCCTTCACTTGCTAATACATAATGAACATGATCTGTTTCTTAGCAGCAGAATAGGTTTAAGACCAGGCAATTCAATTGCTCTGTGTTTGAGGCTAAAAGTCAAATCCTTTTATTTTAGTTTTGTGTGTGTGTGTGTGTGTGTGTGTGTGTGTGTGTGTGTGTGTAAAGCCTACTGATGCATAATTTCTGTGCAACTGCAGTTGTTTACCATTCAGTGCCTGGTGGTATCTCCTGCTCTTTAGATAGACAGTGGCTCTTGCAACCAGGCTGCCCAAGGTTATCACTGAGGGCTCTGTTGAGTCTACATCCTGGTGACACAGGCCATGCTCTCGAGATCTTCCCTCACAAAGACCAGGGGACCAGGGTGCATGGCTCTATCATCAGCAGAGGTCACTGCAAAGAGCAGAGCCTCTGAATGGGTCAAAATGGGTCTGGTGGCTGCAGCCTGGCTCTCTGCTCACCTAGCTCTTAGGCTGGGAGAATGTGGAGGGCAGCCACAGTAAGGACAATCCTTTGCTTTCCCCTAGGCACAATCATTTATCAGGACTGGGGCTAATTAAGTGTAAAGGGAAGGGGTGTCAGGGGACAGGTGACACTATGCTTGTTGCCTTTCACCTCCGAGGAGTGAGGGTCAAGTGTCAGTCCCAGACACTCTCCAAGAGACTCCTCGTGAGAATTGAGGGTCCTTTTTGTTTGACACCAGAGATCTTTTGTGAACACACACACACACACACACACACACACACACACACACACACACACACACACACTGTCAGTCATTCTTCACAGAGTCTGCAAAGGTAGAGCACACCCTACATACAATTGCATAGATGGTATAGAGAGAGATTAGGTGATGTGTAACACATATAGATATGGGCAAACTTGTTCACAACGCACCCGTGTAGTGAGTGATTCATGTGGAGATGTGCATGGGTTTCCATGAGATCAGTTTACTGAGGGAGGCCACAGGCAGTCTGTAACCGAGGAACAGCTTAGTGGAGTATTCATTTCACAAATGTAGTTGAAAGTCTGGGTTTTAAAATAATATTTTCAAAGGGGCTTTTTATCATATAATAAAATAGGAAATCTTACAAGAACCAAGTGTGAGATATGTACATGTAAAAGAAGAATTATATAGCAAGAAGGCTTTCTTTTTTTAAATATGGATTATGATTTCACAGTTTTACCTGTATCACATGGAGTCTGTCCTAAATAAGAAAGTTGTGGAATCACATCGGGATATGTTTGTTTCTTTGAAAGAGAGATGAAGGAGGGCGGGGGGGGGGGGGGAGAGAGTGAGAAATATCAATGTAAGAGAGATACATAGATGGGTTGCCTCCTGTATTGTAAGTGCCCCAACCGAGGGTAGAATCTTCAACCTAGGTATGTGCCCTGACCAGGAATGGAGCATGCAACCTTTTTGTTGTATGGGATGATGGTCCAAACATATGAGCAAAAATATTTGTCAATAGAACACACAAATATTTTTGTGCATCAAATAAATATTAGGTCATGTATGCAAGTATTCATTTAAAAAGTTATTCTATCAAGCCTGTTCAACTATTTACAAACATTCCTGTGAAAATTAATTTGCTGCTGATTCCATTTTATTAGCACAAACTTTCAGGAAAATTAGACCATATATGTTACACATTTTTATTTTTAAAATACTAAGGGAACTCTATGGGAAGAAAACTAAAGTTTTTCATATAACATCCATATTTTGTGAAGATGTTCTTTGAGTAATAGTGTGCAACATTATTGAATTTAGACATTTTAACCTGTTAGATAATTAATATCTTTCTCAGTATTCAAATCATAAAACCAAAAAACCAGGTTGTTAAATAATTTGTTACAATCTGATATCAGAGTGAAAAGTCTTGTTATAGCACAGCAGTTCTCACATTGCTTCTTCATTGAGATCATTTTGTAGTTAGACAGAACTATGTTTTGAAATCTCCCTAATAAGGCTGGAAGGCAACCCACCGAAGTGGTTAGGAGCCCAGACTGCGCTAAGGCTGCTTAGGCTTAAATTCCAACCCTGCCACTTATCACCTGGGTGATCTTGTGCTGGTAGCTTAGTCTAAATCTCTGCATTAGTCTAGTCCCATGGTAGGGAAACTGCGGCTCGCGAGCCACATGCAGCTCTTTGACCCCTTGAGTGTGGCTCTTCCACAAAATACTATGGCCTGGACCAGTCTATTTTGAATAAGTGGCCTTAGAATAAGTTTAAGTTTAAAAAATTTGGCTCTCAAAAGAAATTTCAATCGTTTTACTGTTGATATTTGGCTCTGTTGACTAATGCGTTTGCCAACCACTGGGCTAGTCCATAAAACAGTAGTAGGTACATCACAGGATTGTTGTGACTATGAAATAAGGTAATCCTTGTAAGGGGATTTAATATAATGCCTGGCATAAAAGTAGTGTCCAATAAATGTCAGCTCTGACAAAGGAGTTACCATCATTTCTGCCACATACTAGAGAATCTATATTTCTCTTTTACGGTTAATCTCCTTTTCAATAAAACTTTAAAAGTACATGTCCCAGTATGTCCAAACTCTTCCTCCATGACTATCAAAATTTCCAAGATGCATAGATGTATTTACCCAGTTCTGATTCTTTCCACTTTGCAGCATCACCTCTTCAGAACTTGCAGAGGGAACATGACCCTGCCTAGACCTTGATTTTAGACTTTCTGGCCTTCAGAACTGTGACAGAATAAATTTATGTTGTTCTCAGTTACCCAGTTTGTGGGATTATTTGTTATGGTCAGCCTCAGAAACTAATAGAATAGGAAGTTAAAATTTTCTGTGTAACTTAGAAGAAACTGCTGCAAAACCTCATTGCAGATAAGTGCTATTGTGCTATTTTTGGAGTGCCTTTATACAACAAACACAGCATTCTCTAACACCACTTTCCACCTGCACCCAACACACACACACACACACACACACACACACACACACACACACACATACACACAACATACACATACACACATTCACCTAGAAATAAACTAAGGAAACACTCTTCCTTAAGGAGGAGAGAGCAAACATAGCATGTAAATTTAAGATACAAGATTACAAAAGAGGTAGATTTTGAAATTATTTGAGAAACATGAAAAAAAACATATTGCACTGAGAAAAGAACTGATAGTTTTAGAAAAAGAATATAATATAATTTCTAGATGTTAAAAAATAAAGTAAAATAAAAATTCTAGTGACTAAAATGACAAACTTAATAGACAGGTTAAATAACAAATTAAATGCAATGAAAGAGGATATGGATCTTATCTCTCTCTCTCTCTCTCTCTCTCTCTCTATATATATATATATATATATATATATATATATATATGCCTAATATACAAAGTATCCCCTTGGGAGTTCGACCGACCAGGAGTTTGATCACTTGCTATGATGTGTGCTGACCACCAGGGGGTGGCGCAGAATAAAGGAAGGCCCTGGCCAGCAGCTGGCAGCTGCTAGGGACCCTACCTGTGCATGAATTTCATGCACTGGGCCTATAATTGTTATAATAAGGAATAATCATGAATTTTAAAAAGTATTTGTGTCTTTATATTTTTCCAAGGTATCTTAAATACTTAATGCTCTACAGTATCTACATATATAGAGGGCTAATATGCAAAGTGTCCCCTCGGGAGTTTGACCGGGAGACCAAGAATTCGATCACTTGCTATGATGTGCGCTGACCACCAGGGGACAGTGCGGAATGAAGGAAGGCCCTAGCTGGCAGCTGGCAGCCAGGGAAGGAAGGCCTGGGCCAGCATCTGGAAGTCCGCAATTGGCCCTGATCTCCAGCCAGGCCTAGAGATCCTACCCATGTACGAATTTCATGCACTGGGCCACTACTTATACAATAAGAAGGAAATGAATGTCATCTCTATTCACTTGGCTTCTACTTTATTTTTAAGTGGAAGGAACTCCTAGACCAAATTCCAATAATGTTTGCTATTGTGGTTGAAGCTAATTGATTCTGAATGATAAATTCCTTTTCCAGAGGTCCCCCATTGTACCCCCTCTTCCCACCTTCAGCCAGTCCCTGCCCCACCGCAGGCCTTCCCACTCTATTGTTTGTGTCCATGGGCTATGCATATATGATTATATGTTCTTTGGTTAACCTCTTCCCATCCTCCCACACACACCCCTCACCTCTGACATCTGTCATTCTGTTCCAGGCCTCCAGGCCTCTGGACCTATTTTGCTCATGAGTTTATTTTGTTCATTAGATTCCACATATACCAGTAAGTGAGATGATGATGATGTTTGTCTTTCTCTTACTGGCTTATTTTGCTTAGCATAATAATCTTCAGGTCCATCTATGTTGTCTCAAAGGGTAAGAGCTCCTTTTTATAGCTGCACAGTATTGCACTGTGAAAGTATATCACAGCTTTTTTTATCCACTCATCTACTATGTGTACTTGGACTGTTTCCAGATCTTAGCTATTGTAAATAACATGGCTATGAACATAGGGGTTCATGTGTTCTTTCTGACCTGTGAATTACAATAATAGATTTCTAATACTGGAACTTCTTTGCATTATTTAGTAAACTCTAGTTGAGTAGTTCTCAACCTTTCTAATGCCACGAACCTTTAATACAGTTCCTCATGTTGTGGTGACCCCCAACCATAAAATTACTTTCGTTACTACTTCATAACTGCAATTTTGCTTCTGTTAATGAATCGTAATGCAAGTATATGTGTTTTCTGATGGTCTTAGGCTCTACAGCAGCAGTTCTCAACCTGAGGGTCGCCTAAGACCATCAGAAAACACAAATATTTACATTAAGATTCATTAACAATAGCAAAATTACAGTTATGAAGTAGCAACGAAAATAATTTTATGGTTGGGGGTCACCACAACATGAAGAACTGTATTAAAGGGCATTAGAAAGGTTGAGAACCACTGCTAAGGTGCTCTGCTGCTACTGGAGGAAAAGAATCTATAATAATAAAAGCATAATATGTGTGTGTGGTGGGTTGTTGTATACAAACACTGTGAATATGTTCCTTTAAAAATATATATTTTATATTTTAATATGTATGAGATGCACTTTATTTGTTCTTAATTATTATTTTTGGAGACAGTTACATATTAGTACTTATAGAAGTATACTTTTCAATGGAAAGAAAGTATGCCTACTGATGTACCCTAATTTATTCTCTCTGTCTTCTTACTTTCTGTCCCCAGTTATATAATGAATAGTAGACACTCTTACTCTCCATTTATATTAACTAATGGGGATGTTAAAAATAAGATCAGATAAGAAATAACAGATTGGTGCATTTTATATGCCAACAAAGAAGTATATCTCCCAAGAGGCATAACCCAGGACAATGGAATAATATGAACACAAGGCAAAAATTGATCTCTGTTGTCACTTGACATATCCTACACATAATAGCAGCTAAACCATCATAACTAAAGATATAATCTGTTGATATGGAATTAGCTGACAGAATTTAGTAAATTATAAGGTACCACTCTATAACCTATATTCAAGGAAATCATCAATGTTTTGCTCATGCCCAGTTCATCCAGCATGCATTTCCTGAGGCATTGCATTGGTCACTGTGGATGTTATAGAAAAGAACAAATACTCTACTCTTATTACTTTGGGTTTCACAGTCCAAACATTATTTTGCACAAATCTATATTCCTTAATGTGGTTCTAGGAATAAGGAAGAAGGAAAATAAAGGAAGGATGGATCATATAATAGTATCTAAAATGCAATTTATATGTTAACAGTAAGGACCTATGAAGACAGATATTTTCCGCTGTTTGACTCTTGCAGTTGAAAACCAATGCTATAATTAAAACAGAGTTGATATAATTTTCATTTAACATCATTTATTGTTTTATTGAAGGATAATGTGAATTTTTTTATTTTTAAGTTGGTGTACATATGTGTAGTGGTATCCCATTTGTGTGGGACATTGCAGCACAGTAGAGCTTTCCTGCTAGTGAAGCTGAAAGTGGAAGCAATTCACCCAGCTACCATCTAGGTCCTACAGCTTGAGAACCACTAGCAGGGTCACCTAAGACCATGGGAAAACACAGATATTTACATTATGATTCATAACAGTAGCAAAATTACAGTTAGAAAGTAGCAACGAAAATAATTTTATGGTTGGGGGTCACCACAACATGAGGAACTGTATTAAAGGGTTGCAGCATTAGAAAGGTTGAGAACCACTGATCTAGGACTTTGAAGGTGTGTCATCAGACCACAGATGATGGTCACCTTCACTGTGTCTCACCTTCATGTAAGGAAAAGAATACATTAACACTATTTGCTATTTTTTGTCACTATTTACTATTTAAGATGCATCTGAATTCCTAGGCTTTATACCTTTATTGGTCTCAAGAAAGAAAACTCCTACTAAAAAGTGTTTAATGGTGGCCAATTGAGCTTAAATTAAAAAAAAAAAAAAGGAGGAGGAGGAGCGAAAAAGAAGAGTTCTTGCAATCATCTCTCTCTATATAAAAGCCTAAGCGACCATTTAACCGTTTGACCAGTAGCTATGCTGCACACTGACCACGAGAGAACAGACGCTCAACTCACAGGCATGGAAACTTGGAACAGACTGATGAATCTCAGAGGGAAGGGGGAGGGGAGAGGACTGGAAGAGATTAACCAAAGATCTTATATGCATACTAGAGGCCCAGTGCACATATTCGTGCAATAGTGGGGTCCTTTGGCCTGGCCTGCAGGAATTGGGCTGAAACCAGCAGTCCGACATACCCCGAGGGGTCCCGGATTGTGAGACGGCACAGGTCTGGCTGAGGGACCCCACTGGTGCATAAATCCATGCACTGGGCCTCTAGTTTCAAATAAGGGCTCAGACTATTGCCATCCAAACAGAGCTTTGAAATTACATCATCATTAGCATTATAATGGAACAATCAGAGTGGCTCCATTCCAGACAATCAAGAGAGTGCCTTTTGAACCAATCAAACTGGGGGATTTAGAGTCCTCATTTGCATGATAATGCTCTCATAAGACATGAGGGACAAAGATTCTCTATATAAGTCAGCTCTCCTCTGGCTGGGGAGCACTTTCCCTTTCTATGGAAGACTTTTCCTGACTGGGGATGACACACAGATGCTCACTGGAGCTGTCTCCACAGAATGGAATGGAGTGGAGTGCAGTGGGTTAGACCGGAGCAGAGTGAACCCCAGCAGACAGTGCATAGTGGAGTGAGCTGTCTAGATGGACTGGGGCAAGGCTTCAACACTTGGTGGGCAGGGCTGCCTCAAACCTAAGGCTGCCTCACCTGCGGGTCATCTTGGCCCACCATGGTATTTCATAATTGAGCT
Source organism: Corynorhinus townsendii (assembly GCA_026230045.1). Classification (NCBI taxonomy): domain Eukaryota; kingdom Metazoa; phylum Chordata; class Mammalia; order Chiroptera; family Vespertilionidae; genus Corynorhinus; species Corynorhinus townsendii. The sequence goes on from JAPDVU010000004.1 coordinate 140,031,012, forward strand.
GTCCCATAGCTGTTCTGCATCATAACTGAGCTGTTTGCACTGGATAGTCTTCTTGTCACCACACCCCAAACTGGGGGCTCCTGTTGGTATAAATTGACGCCAGTGACCATCACTTTGGTAAAGACTTCACATTCTGAACCATTTCATGAATTATTCAATGTTACATAGTTTGACTTACACCAAGTTTAGAATTTTGAAGGTTATACATTATTATTTTGCATATTGCCTCGTTAAATAAAATGCATATTTCTTTAACAATGTCTACCTTAATTTAAAAATTCACAGTTTATATGTTTCTGATTCACTTTTACTTGCGACACTAAAATGTAATCATCTTATTTGACTTCAGGACACATTTTAAAGTTAAAGTCTTTTCTTTCAGAAGCACTTAAGTTGCAAGGAAGTTAAAACACCAAGGAATTCAGATTTTATTCTGAAACTTGAACTGCAACTAAAATTGGTCCAACATTTCTTCCTTCCATCCTTCCTTAAAGCATGCTTACTGCCCTTCTAACTACGTGAGGTTTTCCATTATTTTTAATTGAACAGTGCCCCAGTAACGTTTCCAATCCCACAATGGGTAAACAAAGAGAACAAGGCAGACTCCACCCTTTAAGAGAATGGTTTTGCCTCTTACCACAAACACTGTGAGTTTAAAGACCTTAGAACAACATCTGTGTCAGAACCATAGGTTGCTAACAAATGAACCCTTAAGGCTGTGCTAATTTGGTATCTCCAGAGAAACAGAAATATGTTGCATCAGGTCTCTCTTCCTCAACTGCGCCTCAGTGTAAGTCTGCTGAGAAAATCTCCATTGCTCTAGAGATTATCGGGATACAGAAATGGCAAATAACGATATTGCTAAATATATAACATTCTATCCCAAGCACAATAGGCAAGTGGGACATTTTCTGTACTCTAAAATCTTCTAATGGACCCAAAACACAAATACATTTCCAGTTTTTATCCACCATGATTTTGCATTATCTCCAAGTAAAAGTGGAGACTCTAGAGAGAGAGTAGGGTAGGTAGAAGGTAGAAAGAGGAAGCAGTTAGAGAGGGAGGAAGAGAGAGAGAAGAGAAGAGAAGAGAAGAGAAGAGAAGAGAAGAGAAGAGAAGAGAAGAGAAGAGAAGAGAAGAGAAGAGAAGAGAAGAGAAGAGAGGAGAGGAGAGGAGAGGAGAGGAGAGGAGAGGAGGGGAGGGGAGGGGAGGGGAGGGGAGGGGAGGGGAGGGGAGGGGAGGGGAGGGGAGGGGAGGGGAGGGGAGGGGAGGGGAGGGGGGGAAGGGAAAAAGGAGAGGGAGAGGGAGAGGGAGAGGGAGAGGGAGAGGGAGAGGGAGAGAGGAAGGGACCTGGTCGAGAATGGGATGGATGGGGGAGAGGAAGGAAGAAAAGAAGGAAAGAATGATGGATGGAAGGAAGGAAGGAAGGAAGGAAGGAAGGAAGGAAGGAAGGAAGGAAGGAAGGAAGGAAGGAAGGAAAGGAAATATAGGGAATGACTAAATCATATTCCTCATTAAGAATTCAGATGGTGTTATAATGGTACAATGAAATTATGTTGTATATTCAGAAACCACTGACACTGGGAATCTTTACTTACGATTCCTATGTGCTAGCCCAAATGAAAACAATCATAAATGAGCTTCCTCTCATGTAGACCAATTATAGCAAGGTCTCTAAAACAAAGGAAGATTAGGTTCTCTTTTGCCATATCCAGCTGTTCTCTCGTGTCTTTGATGTTTCAGAGCTCCATTTTATCTTTAAGAATTATAAGAGGTGGCTCTTAGTGAAAAAATAGTTCCCAAGGTTCCACAATAGAGTTGGCTCTCCAGAGATGTTTGATTACTTACTGTTCTCTGTTAGCATCTCTGTTCTCAAATTTAATTTGGAAGTAATATGCATGCGTGTGTTTAATCAATTCTGTGTATAACTTCAAAGGCAGAGAGAGCAATTGAAAATAATATGGAAAAGGCAAGATGAACTTTTCTGTAAGGATTTTCCTTAGATCAGTTAAGCATACAAGGAATCAATGATCCCACCAATTTCTCCTCCTACTCCGCTCAAAATGATCATCTCCTTGGCCCATGATTCCATGGCTTAAGATGCTTATAGCACCCAAAAAACTTAGGGTCAAGTGTATTTATTATCTTGGACTATGAATAACTGGTTTTAGGTTTGGTGAAAGTCAGGGTCTCAGCTCCTGATCCCTGAGGTGAGGGAGAGCTGGAATTATCCCAGATGCCAACAAAATCTCTGTCTGTTAGAGAGCATCTGAAAGCATAAAGAGAGCTCTGTGGCATGTCCATAAGCCCATATGACTTATTTCCCACAGAAATAGTTAATCAGCAGGACCTGCAAAGAGTTTCTCAACTCCTCCAAATTTTGCTAATGGAAACCCACAATATTAGGATAAAATCACAAATAGCCTTTTAACATCACCAAGTAAAAAGTGCATTTGTGTTAACAGTATGGACATTATTTTCAGTCTTGGGCCCTATTGTTGATTTTACTTGTGCTATTTTACCATTGTTTTAATTGTCATGGGCTAAGGATTTTAGTTTCCTTTTTCTCCTATACCTTCCCCCAGCCTCAACTTTTCAAACTACATTTAAAACTTAATTGATTTATGGAGCATTTTTTTATTGTTTGTTTGTGTAGTTTGTTTGAGGTGTAGGTAGTTGTCCTCTTTTACTGGTTTATTTAATTGGTGGTTGCCATGGTAAAATTTTTAGTACATTTTTTTAGAAGGTTGAAGGATGCTTTGGGGCTTCTGTGTGGTGGCTGTTAATCTTGAACAAACCCTAATAGGGTTCCTTTGTGCCTTTTTCTACCCTATTTTCAAGTGTATTGACTTTTTTAACCCTTCAGAGGAGGTTAACTAAGTGCCATTGCTTCTAAACATCCCCACTTTAGACAGTGAATGTCTGACTGGAGTTGCACGAAGGTGGCCATTCAGTAACCATTTGATCATTATCATAAGAGGTTAAAAAAAGAGCCTTCCCTGCCTGGTTTCACAATGGTTAGACCTCCAGCCCACACATGGAGGAATCTGGGGTTCGATTTCTGGTCCAGGGCAGGGACCTGGTTTGGGCACATGCGGGAAGCTACCAATGTGCTTCTTCTCTCATTGATGTTTCTCTCTCTCTCTCTCTCTCTCTCTCTCTCTCTCTCTCTCTCTCTCTCTCTCTCTCTTCCGCTCTCCCTCCCTTCCACTCTCTCTAAAAATCAATAGAGAAAATATCCTCTAGTGGGGATTAACAAATAAATAGCCTGTAAGAAGGTATCAAAATAGTGATTTGGAAGACATGATAGCACGAAACACCCAATCAGAACAGCAAAAGAAAAAAATTAAAAATAAGGATAATTTAAGGGACATCTGGGGCAACATTAAGTGCAACAATATTCACATATAGGGGTAACAGAAGTAGAACAGGGAGAGCTAGGGACTGAAAACCTGTTTGAAGAAATAATGATTGAAAATTTTTCTAATCCTTGTGAGAAAAATGCACACACAACTTCTGTCAATACAGAAAGTTCCAAACAAAATGAATCTAAGGAGGCTCACACCAACATATATCATAAGTATAATATCCAAAAACAAAGACAAAGAGAGAATCTTTTCTTCAATAAATTTTATTTTTCATATATATCTGATGTACAATTTTATATTAGTTTATATTAAAACAGTGATCAGATATTTATATAACTTACAAAATGATCACCCCCCAAAAATCTAGTATCTATCTGACACCATGCATAGTTATTACATTATTGATTATATTTCCTATATGTATATTACATCCCCATTAATATTCTTAACTATAAATTTATATTCTTAATCCTTTCACCTTTTTCACTCATTCCCCCAAAGTCCATCCCACATGGCAATAGTCAAAATGTTCTCTGTATCTATGAGTATGTTTCTGTTCTGCTTGTTTGCTTTTTTGTTTGTTATATTACACATATAAGTAAAACCATACGGCATTTTTCTTTCTCTGTCCGGCTTATTTTACAGCACATTACCTTCTAGGTCCATCCATGTTGTTGGAAATTGCAAAGTTTTATTCCCTTGTTTATGGCTGAGTTATATTCCATTATATTTATGCACCAACTCTATCTGTTCACCTTTTGTTAGATGCGTAGTTTGCTTTCATATCTTAAATATTGTATGTAATGCTGCAATGAATATGTGGATGTATATGTCTTTTTGAGTTGGTGTTTTGGGTTTCATCAGTTAAATATCCAAATGGATTGCTAGGTCCTTCTTTGTCTTTATATATCTTTGCTTTAAGGTTGATTTTGTCTGTTAAAAGTATTGCTCCTCCAGCTTTTCGTTTGTTTGGTTCGATTTTCATAAAATATATTTTTACATCTCTTTATTTTTAGACTGTGTGAGTTCTTTTTATCAGGGGTGAGTCTCTTGTAAACAGCATATGTGTGTGTCTTATTTTGTTATTCATTCCACCACCTTATGTATTTTAATTGGAACATTTAATCTATTTGCATTTAAAGTAATTGTTGATTGATATGTACTTTTCCCCATTTTATTGCTCATATTTTAATCTTCTTTTCTTTTTTTAAAATATATTTTCATTGATTTCAGAGAGAAAGAGAGAGGGATAGAGAGAGATGAGAGACAGAAACATCAATGATGAGAGAGAATCATTAATCAGCTGCCTCCTGCACGCCCCCTACTGAGGATCGGGCCTAAAACCTAGGCATCCAGGCATGTACCCTTGACTGAAATCAAACCCAGGACCCTTCAATCCACAGGCCAATGCTCTATCCACTGAGCCAAAGCAGCTAGGGCTTTTTTTTTTTTTTTTTAAGTAGACCCTTTAACATTTACTATAAAACTGATGTGTGTTGATGAACTTCTTTAGCGCTTTTTCTTGTCTGGAAAGTTCTTTATCTGTCATTCTATTCTAAATGATATTTTGTTGGGTAAACCAGTCTTTGGTCACAGGTCCTTGCTTTTCATTACTTTGAATATTTCATGCCAGACAATTCTGGCCTGAAAGAGCCGACAGCCTTATGGGAGCTCCTTTGTAGTTAATTAACTGTTTTTCTGTTGCTACTTTTAAGATTCTCTCTTTGTCTTTAATTTGCATTTCTCTAATGATTAGTGACACTGAGCATTTTTTTTTTTTTCATATGTCTCTTGGCCATTTGTATGTCCTCTTTGGAGCAGTGTCTATTCAGGTCCACCGCCCATTTTTTTAACTGGATTGTTTGTCTTTTATTGAGTTGTGTGAGTACTTTACATATTTTGGAGATTAACCCCTTATCAGATGTATCATTGGCAAATATGTTCTCCCATACACTGGGTTCCATTTTCACTTTGATGGTGATTTCTCTTTAATATTTATCATTTTAATTATGATGTGTCTTCATGTAAGCATCTTCGGATTCATGATTTTGGGGATTCTCTGCACTTCTTGGACTTGTATGTCTATTTCCTTCACCAGGTTAAGAAAGTTTTTTTATCATTATTTTTTCAAATGTTTTCAATTCCTTGTTCTCTCTCTCTTCTTCCTCCCAGCACCCCCCATAATACAAAAGTTGGTAAGCTTTAAGTTGTTCCAGAGGCTTTATCCTATCTCTACTTTGGATTCTTTTTTGCTGTTGCTGTTTTGATTGAGTGCTTTCTCCTTCTTTTTCTTCCAAATTGCTGACTTGATCCTCTGCTTCATCTACTTCACTGTTTTTCCCTTATAATGTTTTTGTTTTAATTCTCATTCAAGGATTTCTTTTTTATTGATTTTAGAGTGAAAGGAAAGTGAACAGAGGGAGAGAGACAATGTATTGATGTGAGAGAGAAACATTGATCAGTTGTCTCCCATCCATGCCCTGACCAGGGATTGAACCTGCAACCTAAGGGTGTGCAAACCCACGACCTTTTGTTGTACAGGATGAAATTCCAACCAACTGAGACACTGGGCTTGGATTGTAATGTATTCTTCATTTTAGTTTTGTATTCTTAAATTCTGATTTTTAAAATGTTTTTCTGTCTCCATTTCTGTTACTTATCTCTTTGTTCAAGTTCTAAGTTTATTGACTTTTCTTATAAGTTCATTGAGCATCCTTATAACCTTATAGGATATGTCTTGAACTATATATCTGGTAGATTGCTCTTCTCTATTTTTTTTTAGTTCTTTTTCTGGAGTTTTGTTCTATTCTTTCATTAGGGACATGTTTCTCTATCTCCTCATTGTGGCTGTTTCCCTGTGTTTGTTTCTATATAATAGTAGAGGAGCTGATATATCTTCCAGTCTTGGTAGAATGACTTTATATAATAAGTGTTCTGTAGAGCCCAGTGGTACAGACCCCTGTTCACCCTAGCTGGGTGTCCCAGGTGTGCATGCCGTGTTGGCAGTGTGCACCCTTGAACCTTGATTGCTGTTGGCATGTCAATGGGTGGGATTTACACCTAAGCTCTTTGGCTGTAAGGACTGGCATGACCACAGCTGGGATCTGCTGTGCAGGGGCTGATCTCACTGACCAGGACTCACTTAAGCAGATCTCCAGGCCTGCTGATTTCACATCTTATGTGTGTCACTGTGGAGGTGGTTTGGTGAAGCTTAAAGCTGCCCACTTGGCTATGCTGGCTCTGGGGCCCATGAGTAGGTGAAGGCCAAAATAATACTCCACCTGTGTCTTTTCTAGGCTCATCTTCCCACATCCCTCCACCCTACATGAGCTACACACTGATCTGCCAATGGCTGCTACTTGTGCTAGGTGTGAATGTGTCAATGAGAGGCTAAGCTGTGAAGCAAGGCCAACTGCCATTAATCATCGATGCCAGTTCTGGGGCCACTTAGCAAGAGGCATGGGGAACACCAAGGCCAGGTGCTGTTTGTCTGTGATTTGTGAACCTTTGAGAAATTTTAAGAAATTGCAGTATGAGCCAAGACAGGCGTTTTGTACCGAAAAACCACTGGAAGTGGCTTGATTAGACCCGCAATTTGGGTTGGATGAGGTTTCAGGGAATAAGCAGGCAAGTTTCAGTACACTGTAGGGGCAAAAAAAAAAATATGACAATAAATGCACTAAGGATGGTAAGAGGAACAGTTTCTCTTTACTGACATCACCACTCCCCCATGTGACACAGCTCAATGTCAAGAGACTCTTGGCCTCCAATTTCTCCCCTGGGGGACTGTGAGACTGAGTGGGTGACTTCCTACCTTCTCCAGTAGTGCAGGAACCTGCCGAACATATCACTTCTTTCTTGTCCAATCCAGAATACTGTGGTGACCTGCATGACTGAAGGTTAAGGAGGTCCAGGGAGAATAACAACCAGGGCTCAGAATATTATCAAAATTATGGATATTGCTAACCACTTTATGGACTCAGAGCCTGCCATGAGCTTCTGGGAATGATCACCCCAATGGGCCTTAATATGCCCCAAATGTTTTGTGTACTTTGTGGTCAGCTCCCTGAGCTTTACCCCAACAACAATGAGTGAAACCTTTACAAACAGTTAGTGAGTGTGCACAGAAAGTCAACCTAACTTTGCAGGCTTGGGAGAAAGCACACAAACCTAAGCATTCAGTACCAGCTTATGGAAGGCAAATGGGAAAGTGTTAGCACTCAGCCTGGCCTCAAAGGTTAAATAGAAGGCATAAAATATTAAAAATTGCTTCCCCCAATAGGAAACAAGACATGTGGAACAGTCTACCCAAAAAAATCCCCCAAGAAAACCTCAGAATCCCTAATAGGAATGATAGTAGGTATCATTCTCCCAAAGCAAATCAGTAAAGAATGGAGAAGGTGGCTCCTTCTTCAAATTCAAAGATGACAACACAGACTTCAAAGATCCTAAAAAGTCAAGGATACATGACACCACCAAAGGAACACAATTATTTTCTCATAACCAATCCAGAGAAAAGAAGAAATGTAATTTTCCTGGAAAGAATTAAAAATATTTGTTTTAAGGCAGCTTGTGAGCTACAGCAAAATGCATAAAAATGATTAGATAAATTCAGGGGAATACTGCATGAATAAATGATAAGTTTAACAGACATAAATAATAAAAAGTAACATAAATTCTGTTGCTGGATAATACAATGAATAAAATGAAAACTGCAAATAGGTAGAATTATAACAGAAAACACAATCAAGCAGAAGAAATAATCTGTGATCTCTAAGATAGTCATTTGAAATCATCCAGTCAGAGGAAAAGAAAAAAAAAAAGAGTAAAGAAAGCTTAGATGAATTACAGAATACTATCAAGGAAAACAGTTTATGCATTATTGGAGTCCCAGAGGAGAAGGGAGGATGAAAGAGGTAGAACAGTTATTAACATAAATAAATAAATAAATAATAAACAAAAAAAAGGATGAGGACTTCCCAAGTCTTGGGAGAAGTTTAGATATCCAAATTACATGAAGCTCATAAATCCCTACACAGATTCAACCCAGAAATCTCCAAGACACATTATAATAAAATTATCTAAAGTCAAAGACAAAGAGAGAATTTTTAAAGCAGCAAGAGAAAAAACAATCTTCATATTCCAGGAAATCCCCATAAAGCTATCAGTGGATTTCTTAGTAGAAACCTCAAAGGCCAGATTATATATTCAAAATGCTGAATGGAAAAATCTATCAATGAAAAAGGATTTACCAGCAAATTTGTCATTTTCATTCATAAATGGAGGGATAAACATTTCTCACACAAACAAAGCTGCGTGAGTTTATTACCACTACACCTGCCTCACAAGAACTGTTGATAAGCATTTTAATGTTGAAATATGAGGATAGCAATTAGTAATATGAAAATATAACATATACTTGTAAAATAAGTATATAGTCAAATTCAGGATACTACTGAAAATTGTAATATGGTTGTGTGTTAATCACTTGACTCTAGAACAAATGTTAAATGACAAAAGTATTAAAAATAACTATGGCTACGATAATTTATTAGTGGATACATAATATAACATTATGTAAATTGTGACATCAAAAATATGAAATGTGTGATGGGGAATTAAAGAGTAAAGTTTTTGTATGCAATTGATATTAAATTGTCATCTGCTTAAAATAGAATATTAAAACTGGAAGATATTTTATATAAGCCTCATGGAAATCACAAAGCAAAAGCCAACAACATATAGTGGGAAGGGAATTAAAACCATTTCAGAAAATCACCAATTCACAAAGGAAGACAGAAAGAGAAAAAGAAACAAAAAAACTATAAAACATCTAGATAACAATGAATAAAATGACATAGAAAGTTCCTACCTGTTGAAAATTACTTTATATGTAAACAGATTAAATTTTCTAATAAAAAGGCATAGCATGGCTGAATGTATAAAAACAAGAGCAACTTATGCTGCCTTCAAGAGACTCATCTCCATTTTAAAGACACATACAGGCTAAAAGTGAAGGGATAGAAAATAATACTCCATGCAAATGGAAATCATAAGAGAAGCAGAATAGCTATTCTTGTATTTCACAAAATAGACATTAAGTCAAAACCGTGACAAGAGACAAAGCAGGTCATTATCTAATGGTAAAGACATAACAATTATAAGCATATATGTACCCAAAATTGGAGCACACTAGTACTAGTAGATCTAAATGGAGAAATAGACAAGAATGAAATTATAGTAGGGGTCTTCCTTACCCCACTTTCAACTATGGATAGCTCACCCAGATAGAAATCAAGGGTATACTAGACTTGAAGTATACTTCAGACCACTAGACAGACAGACATATATGTACAGAACATTCCACCCAACTGTAGCAGAACACACATTTTACTCAAGTATGCCTGGAACATACTCCAGTAGATCACATATTAGGACATAAAACAAATATTAACAATTTTTTTAGATGATTGACATAATGTCAAGCATCTTTTCTGATCACAATGTTAGAAAAAGAAAAAGAAATATCAGTAAGAAAACTGGAAAACTTACAAATACATAAGATTAAACATGCTCCTGAACAACCAATGGGTCAAAAATAAAAATATATCTTAAGCCCTAGCCAGTTTTGCTCAGTGGATAGAGCGTTGGCCTGCAGACTGAAGAGTCCCAGGTTCAATTCTGGCCAAGGGCACATGCCAGGGTTGCAGGTTCAATCCCCAGTGGGGGGCGTGCAGGAGGCAGCTGATCAATGATTCCCTCTCATCATTGATGTTTCTATCTCTCCCTCTCCCTTCCTCTCTGAAGTAAATAAAGAAATATATATTAAAATATATATATATATCTTGAACCCAACATACCAAAACTTGTGGAATGTAGCAAAAGCAGTTATAAGATCAAAGTTGATGGTGATAAACAACTACATTAAGAAAAAAATCTCAAATAAACTATTTAATTTTTCATCTCAAGAAACTAGAAAAGTAACAAACTAAGCTCAAAGTTAGTAGAAGGAAGGCAATAATAAATATCAGAGCAGAAATAAATAAAATAGAGACTAGAAAGATAATAGAAAGGATCAACAAAACTGAAATGATTTTATAAAAAATAAAAATGACAAACCATTGCTAGAATATCTAAAGAAAAAGAGAAGTTCCAAACAAAATGAGAAATGAAAAAGGAGACATTACAACTGATACTACAGAAATACAAAATATTATAAGAGATTATGAATAATTATATGCTAACAAATTGAATAACCTAACAAGAATCATACAACCTACCAAGACAGAATCATAAAAACAAATAAACAAAAAAAACCCCAGAAAATCTGAACAAACCAATAATGATTAAGGAGAATGAATTAGTAATCAAAAATCTCCCAAAGAAGAATAGTCCAGGACCAGATGGCTGCAATGGTGAATCCTACCAAACATTTAAAGACAATATCAATCCTTTCCAACTTTTCAAAAAAAATAAAGAGTATGGAATATTTCCAAACTACTTTATAAGCAGATACCAAAACCAGACAATAACATCAAAACAGAAGAAAATTACAGGCCAATATCCCTGATTAATAATTTTTAATCAAAAATTTTTCAACAAAATATTATCAAACCAAATTCAATATCAGTAAAATTAGATGAATCTGATCGAGTGGGATTTTCTCCAGGGATGCAAGGATGGTTCAATATCTGCAAACAATTAAACCTGATATACCACATTAACAAAATGAAGCATAAAAAATCACATAATAATCTAATTAAATGCAGAAAAAGCCATTTGACAAAAATAAACAGTCTTTTGTGATAAAAAAATTCAACAGATAAGGTATAGATGGAATGCACTGCAACATAATAAAGGTCATCCTATATAATAAAAGCCTAACATGCTAAGTTTCCAACTGTTCATTTGAGCAGTCGCTATGATGCACACTGACCACCAGGGGTTAGATGATCTGAATGATAGGTTAGTTTGCTGCTGGGGTCTGGCCAATTAGGACTGGGTGAGACAGGCTGGACACACCCTGGATAAATCCATTCACTGGGCTGGTTTCAGCCCTGATTCCCACATGCCAGGCCAAGGGACCCCACTGGTGCATGAATCCGTGCACCAGGCCTCTAGTATATAATAAGCACACAGTTTACATCATACTCTGTGGTGAAAAGCTGCAAGCTTTTCTTCCAAGATCAATTATAAGACAAAGGTATCTTTCACCACTTGTATGCAATGCAGTACTTGAAGTCCTGGCCAGAGCAATTAGGTAAGAAAATGAAATAAAAGGCATCCAAATAAAAAAAGAAGAAATAAAATTGTCTCTTTGTAGATGATGATAATCTATAATAATAAAAGCATAATATGCTAATTAGACTGGACAGCCAAACAACCTTCTGGACATCATCCTTCCAGATAAAACCGCGGTAGTGTGGGCTGAGGCAGAGGTGGTTTGGGGCAATCAGGCAAGCAGGTGAATGGTTAGGGGTGATCAGGGAGGAAGGTGAGTGGTTAGGGGCAACAGGCAGGCAGGTGAGTGGTTAGGGTGATGAGGCAGGCAGGCAGAGTGGTTAGGGGCAATCAGGCAGGCAGACAGGTGAGTGGTTAGGAGCCAGCAGTCCTGGATTGCTAGAGGGACGTCCAACTGCCAGTTTAGGCCTGATCCCACAGGGATCCCTGCAGGATTGGGCCTAAACTGGCCGTGGGACATCTCCCGAGGGGTCCCAGATTGCAAGAGGGTGCAGGCTGGGCCTCTAGTATATATAGAAAACTCTAAAAATTCCATGAAAAAAAACCTCCCAAGACTAGTAAATTAATTCAGTAGAGTTGTAATATATAAAACCAATACATAAAAACCAACTGAATTTCTGTACATTAATAATTAATTATCCAAAAAAGCAATTAAACAAGCTATTTTATTTACAACTAGAGGCCCAGTGCATGAAAATTCATACACTGGAGGGGGGTCCCTCAACCCGGCCTGCCCCCTCTCACAGTCTGGGAGCCCTCAGAGGCTGGAGGTGACCCGGTGATCAGGGGAAGGCAATGCCCCATCACACCTCTGTTGCTGCCACTGCCGGCAGTGCAAGCCTCAGCCAGGACTGGGGGGTGGAGTGGGGGTGGCGAAATAGGAGAGTTTGGTAAAAGGATACAAACTTATTTATACTTACAAGTTAACTAAGTTTAAGGATCTAATGTACAGCATGATGACTATAGTTAATAACGCTATATTGTATACTTAGAATTTGCTAAGAGCAAATTTTAAGCATTCTGGACAAAAAAGTTATTATGTGAAGTGTGGATGTGTTAATTAATTTGATTGTGAGAATCCCTCTCACAATAGTTATGTACATCAAATCATCATGTTGTGCACTTTAAATATATTACAATTTCATTTGTCAATTGTTAAATATATTACAACTAGAGGCCTGGTGCATGGAATTCATGCAGGGGGCGAGAAGGGGTGTCCCTCAGCCCAGCCTGCACCCTCTCCAATCTGGGACCCCTCGAGGGATGTCCGACAGCCTGTTTAGGCCCCATCCCGGTAGGCCTAAATGGGGCGTAAAAGGGCAGTTGGACATTCCTCTTACAATCCAGGACTGCTGGCTCCCAACTGCTCACCTGCCTGCCTTCCTGATTGCCCCTAACCGCTTCTGCCTGCCAGCCTGATCACCCCCTAACCACTCCCCTGATAGCCTGATTGATGCCTAACTACTCCCCTGCAGGCCTGGTCCCCCCCCAACTGCCCTTTCTTGCTGACCCGGTAACCCCTAATTGCCCTTCCTTGCCAGCCTCATCGCCCCTAACTGCTCTCCTCTGCTTGTCTGGTACCTCCCAACTGCCCTCCCCTGCAGGCCTGGGTTCCCCCAAACTGCCCTCCCCTACAGGCCTGGTCACCCCTAACTGCCCTCTCCTGCAGGCTTGGTCTCCCGTAACTGCCCTCCTCTGCAGGCCTGGTCCCCCCAACTTCTCTCCCCACCATCCACCATATGTGTTTTGACATTGAATCTTCAGTTAATTGAAGTTCAACATCCAACAGCAAAGTACCACAGGGATGGAAGTAAATGCAATATAATCCACCTGGGGAATGGAATGAAGCATACATAAGATCTTATTCACACAAGCATGTATCATATTCCATTCCAAGCATGTATCAACTTCTCTCCCCTGCAGGCCTGGGTCCCCCTCAACTGCCCTTCCCTGCAGGCCCGGTCACCCCCAACTTCCCTCCTCTGTCAGCCTGGTCACCCCTAACTGCCCTCCCCTGCAGGCTTGATCACCCCCAACTGCCTTCCCTTGCAGGCCTGGTCCCTCCCAACTGCCCTCCCCTGCTGGCCATCTTGTGTCCACATAGGGGCAGCCATCTTGTGTGTTGGAGTGACAGTCAATTTGCATATTACTTTTTTATTACATAGGATAACATGCCTCAATAAAGCTGGGGAACAGAAAGGAATTACCTAGAGCAGAAATAAAGTGACTTACATATTTTGATAAAGTCTTAATATTTTACATCCAAGATTTTGGAAATCAAAATGAATGGAGGATGATACATACTTATGTGAATAAGACCTTATGTATGCTTCATTCCATTTCCCAGGTGGATTATATTGCATTTACTTCCACCCCTGTGGTACTTTGCTGTTGGATGTTGAACTTCAATTAACTGAAGATTCAATGTCAAAACACATATGGTGGATGGTGGTTCTACTTGTCATGCCTCATGTGTGTGAGTAGCTCATGAGCAGGGCTCCTAGATGTGAGAACGAGAGCCATTATAATGCCCTTCCTCTGGTGAGCACAAGCAACCCTACATGCTACTGGGGCCTTTCAAATTCCTCAAGCTATTTTCTCAAATGTTCTTCTACTCCACCAAATCTAAAACATTCTCTTCCATTTTTCCCCCTTAAATTTTTAAACCCATGGGTATTTTAAAAGAAAATGTCATCCATATGTTTTTTATTCATTTACACTTAAATCATTAAAAGCCTGTTTTGTAAGAGCTTTTTGATGTCCAGAAAGTATTTTTTTCTGGGTCCTTTTTATAAGTCATTTAAAGTTGGTCTCCCTTCCATTTTCCTACTGCTCTGTACCTCACTTGCAAAAAAAAAAAAAAAAAAAAAAGGTTGAATTTAGCTGGGAGCAGATGCTTTTTAACCCCAAGGGGTAGCATCTTTTAAACCTTCAACCCACACATATCAATTTATTTCTAAACTAAGATGCAAAAACAGTCATTTTCAAAAACTCAGACATCAGGCACTTAAACATGATGCCTTTCCATAGTCATATTAGTTCATGAAACCATGACCCTTTTTGTTAGGAATCTTTCTGCCAAAATAAATGATAATCTTCAGAGTTTATTTACAACCCCCTCATCCCACAAGTTCACAATGCACACATCATACATTACACTGCCTATTCTCCAGGCACCCCAATGGCATGCTGTCATGCTCTGGCTTCCAAGTGTTTTTCTTAGTCAGTTCCTCAATATGGGTTCTAAACTCAACCTCACTCATCTGATAGACACTAAAATTGTGCCTGCAGGGCACTGGAAGTGGAGATAAGAATATCATGCAGGTTATTGAGAGGATGGTCTCTGGATTATTTTCTTAACTACTGAGAAAAGTATGCTTTGGGGAGAATTCATTATGTGGAGAGTGTTAATTGTTCCAACCCTTCCTTTTTTAATTTTATTTTTTTGTTGTTGACATTATTAAGAATGTCCCCTATTTTCCCTTGCTTTTGTGTAGAAGAGCCCCAGGACTCAATTTTGTAAACCAATGCCACCTGGGGCTTTCACACGGGGTTTTCTTGTATCTTCAGATCATAATGTGAAGCAACTTATCTTGAGACCTTTTGCCCTTTAGCACACTAGCCTAGCTTGCTAAAAAGTTAATGAATAATTTTTTTCTTTATGAATATTTTATGCCAACTGAAACTTCCAAATAAAACATTAATGGCAGTACTAATGGAAAAATGAGTTCTCAAATTATGAACTATTTAAAATTAAATAATTGCATATATAACACCATGTAGCAGAAGCCAAAGGACTCTGCATATCCTTTAACTTAACACATCTAACTTGGAGAAATTTATGTGAAGTAAATATTGGTAAGTTAGTACAAAGATTTAGCTGCAAGATTTTGTTTCTAGTTGTGATTGAAACAATGAAGCAAAGCGTTTAATAAAAAGCAATAAAATGCAAAAAAGCAATAAATGCAACTATTTATAATACAGTTCTAGGAGAATACATAACAATATAGGAAATTTATAGTATATTGAGTGTAAAATGTGAATTTTATAAGAGAATTATCACATAATTCTATGTCGAGCCTAAATTAGGGCTAAATAACAGGAACTAAGATTAAGGCACTAAGGATAATTTTAATTTTTTATTGCATATATTTTTAAATTTTCCTATAATGTACCTGCAATATATTTTTGCAATATACTTTTATATTTAAAACAGATGTACAGTGTCTTAATGATGTCAAAATCAAGATTTCCAACATTAATCCTTAATCTAAGACATGCATGCATTTTTCTAAAAGTTCAATGAACAAACACCTTTTGATTGTATAAGCTTATCCAAATCACTATACCAAATACTAACCCTTCACCTTGCCTAACATCTGGTGAAGATGAACTGTTTGTTAAAAATGTTATCTTTCTGTGATCCAAGAAAACAACATGAAGCCTTATCATCAGATGGTGGCATCTACTGGGACTACCTTAGAGTTAATAATCTTATAATGATGGAAAATCTAATCTCTGGAAATATGAATTAGCACTGGAACCTCCGTAAGACCTTTAGTATGATCAGTTAATGAGTGACCAGGTAAAATTCCAAGTAGCAAATGCTATAGTAAGTAGAGCTCTCTCTATCAGACTTGTATTTTTGGTCCTAGTGATTTTCTCCCTAAATTTTATTATAATGATAAAATTTTACAACTTAATAAATCATTTGTCTGGTCCTCATTCATAAAAGTGCTTCTACATAGAGCAATCACTTTATCCTGTATTATTTACATTATTGTTTTGTCCTGCCATATGGTTACCACCTCCCCTCTATTTTTTCTTGCCACCATGAACTTCAAAAAGTCTATTCAATTCCAGAAGGTTAACCACAACTAACTTTCTTAAGTCACATATTTCATTTAATCCTCATAAGAAACCTACAAGGTAGGCACTACTATTGGCCTATATTACAGATGAGAAAACTGAGGTCCACAGAAGTGAGGTACTCTGTCCATCGGGGTATGGATAGTAATTAGCAGAGACAGGATTTCACTTAGTGCTATCTGAATCTAACATCCATATTTTTAGCCCCTGTGCTGGCCTCCTTGCCATTTTGAAAGCGATGATGCATATAGGATGCTTAATATAGTCCCTGGTATTCCTCCAGATAGATAGCATGTTCCATTCTACAAAACATAAAGAAGAGAAAAATCCTTCTGCTCTCACAGTTTTCAGAGTATCTCTATTAACGTTTTAAATAATTATACAAGCAAGGGTTTCAGCTCCATTTTATTTCCACATCCAGTAAATTCGATGTGTGATTTCTGGCAATATAATTATTATGGTAAAATTCAATTGCTATAAATCATTTGGAGATCCTATTATCCATTATAATGTTCACTGTAATGGACTTTAGCCAACTGGACAGAAAGATTAATTGAAAAACCAGTCCCACTATTGCAATTGATTAAGGTGTTAAATAACTTAAAATGTCTCATTTTGTTTGTATATTTAGATTCTTTCATGATACCTAAGGGAAGATAATTTTGATAATTGTTTTAGAATATTCTCCATTTCAAGATGAGACTTATATTAATATTAAATATATAAGACTTACATTAATATTAAATACCTGCCCCTGAAGCTTGAAATTTGCTCTGATATTAGTCAATCTAGTTCTTTCCCATTTGTCCCTGGCACCTTTTGAGCTGATGCCCCTACTGTGGAGCTTAGAGCCAGTGAGGTTTTTAGTGTGGGAGTTGGTGTGTAGACTATTTAAGAAGAGTGCCTTGGTCTCAAACATCTTTGATTTTCTAGAAAGTAATTGCCACTTGTTTTTACAAATAAATGTTGTAGGGACTCATCTTCTTGGCACTGATGGTCTGGGAAGCCTGATGTGAAGTGGAAAAATATATATTGTGTCCCAAAAATGTATACATACTTTGAATAGGTATTAATTCCAATGGGTTAAATCTGAAAAGAAAGAAACATCCATTGAGCTATCAGCTTTTAGTAGTGTACATATTTTTTGGGTGGATACCTTGCATATATATAATGGTTCTTATGAATACTTAAATTTGTAATTTTTATTTTTGTAAGTGACTGGTTTTGGTTTTTATTCTTTCCTACTCTATGAAGTTAAGTACTTATTTATTTATTTTTCACCCTATTCTCAATACTTGTCATTATGCCTGAACATAAAAAGGCTCAATAAATATTTATTAAATTAATAAAATGAATGAATGATTGAAGAGAGGATAAGTTAATGGAGACTAAGATTGTCCAGAGACAAAAATGAAGGAGACTGAAAGAGGATCACAAAGTCACTAGGCTTGAAAATTAAGCTTACTATAAAAAAGAAAAACTAAACACTTCCACACATTGTGCTTCTGGGTAAGCAAAGAGCTTAAGTAGGCTTTGTGTTGTTTATAAGAAGCAGGGCAAAAATGTATTCAATCTTTTTGTTTTGTTTTCAAACTTTCTCTTTTTCACTTGGAAAAATGTCCCATTGAACATGCTTGGTTTCAAATGGGGTCTCAAACAAGAAGTATCAAATCCCTTCATCTTCCAGTGGCATGAACACGGAGTCATGATGCATCTTCCAAAAAGTTTGGCCTCTGCCTCCTCTTGCCAACCGTACACCCTGCGCTTTGCTTCGTGACGGGAAGGAGCTCGGTCTTCCCAGGCCAGTCTGGCCAGAGGGGACGTTTCACAAGGGAGTCAGAACACTGAAGAAAATGGCAAAGCCACTTTGAGGAAGTTTTCAAAGCCGGGCTTCTATCTTTTAGGAAATAATTTTATAAATGTTAGAATATATTTAAATTTGTATGTTAGGAAAAATCGCCGTGATCCCAGATTATAAACTGAATTTGATTTTTTTCCACAGATTTTTAATAAATAAACCTATCAGGAAGCTATAGCTCTAATCCTGGTTTTGGGAAATAAAAATTTGAATTACTCCACTTATCTGTATTATTCTACAAGGGATTATAACATACAGAAAAATGATAAAAGGAGAAATAAATAATCAAAATCAGGGAGTAGGGATAGAAAAATCACATGCATAATAAAAAGTGCAATCATTAGACATAAGTATAATTACTACAAGGTAATAATAATTCAGCCAGAAATTTGCTTTGGAGATTCCTGGAAGCCAAAGTAAAACAGAAAGCATAACCACTTACATAATTTATAGTTTACATATAATAGCAATAACTAATATTTATTGTTTTCTAACGTTGTGCCAGACACTGTTTATATGTATTCTTTATGTATAACCATTTCTACAAATACTTGAAAGTCTGCTGTTCTTCAGAGATGTCCATTAACTTAATCAGCTGAGAAAAAGATCTTCTACAACGAGAAAGTGAAAATTTATACCACAAAGCATCTCCCTTTTTTTTTCCTTTAGAGAATAGTCCATCTAAATTAAACTTTTAAATTCTTGATTTAAGGCAGCCAGCCTGTTTTAACGAAGTTGCCAAATACTCTTAACTGAAAGGAAGCATTGCAAGATATGACAAACAGGAAAGCTAAACAAAAGTCAACAGTGTTGCAAATCATACATTTATGGGAGGAAACACTCCAGCCTTGCAGCCAAGCCTGAAATTTAAACCTGCAAGACAAACCATGCTAACATCAACAGGGCAGTGTGCTGTGCAATGCTCCTTCTTAACTGAGTTACCAGCAGAACTTGGACCTGAGTCCAGGGACTTGTAGTGTAGGCCTTTAGAAAGTGAGTTAGAATACTAACTAGCCTATTAGCTGTACTGTCACAGGCTAACAAAACTTGGAGAAGACTGGACATGTGTTTAATATTAAACTCAAATTATGCACTGTTCTGTTTTAAATTTGACCCCTAGAAATGAGCTATAAAGCAACAACATCCTCAACGTTTTCTTGGCAAAAATCAGGATTTTTCATAGTTTTTCTTTATAGCACACCTTCACTTATATGTTAATGTCTCTTCTTCCAGTGGTAAAACCTGGACTATCCAGGGATTCACCAACTTAAATGCTGAAGGGATCATACAAGTAACAAAAATAAAATGTATGTTGCAATTTAGGGATGTGGGCCCAGTGACAAGGGATCTTTCTATTAAAAAACAAATTATAAATCCTGACTTTTAAATGAAATCTCCCAATTTTTAAACACTGGTAACTATTTCAAATAGGTTTAATGCTTGCTTCAGGCCAGTGAAATTCTCTATGAACTGAAACCCTTCATTTAAAATTCTTCATAAGAAGGTGAACCTCTATAAATTATCTTAATAGAGCTTTTAATAAAAGTTGTACAGCAAACCAATGAGAGGAAGACTGGTAAAAATTTCAAACCTTTCTTTGTTCCTCATTAACGACATAATCACTAGAGCTGTCAACAGACTCAACATCCTTTTGTGAAAATTGAAGAGACACCAGGACTTACCTGAACCAGGATTAGCCATTTTCAAATGAAACTCAGATGAGAGTAACTATAAGTCAGGCCAAGGTTCTCCTTCAGCTAACACTGCGTTTGCCTCCACAAATGAATACTAATAGGCTTACATAAGAGAGTGTGTCATGCAATAAAGGATTTTTATAGAAAGTGGACCTAAATGACTGTGGGAGGAGCTGGGAAAAGAAGATATAGAGGAGGCTGTTAGGATGTCAGAGAGAAATGCTCTCCAGAAGCACTGGCATGGGAGACAATTTGGATCTGATCAGGAAATCTGAGAAGCCAAGCATATCCCTTTGCCAAAGAATTACTTGCAGAAAGGTCTAGAGAGCTGTGATTTGTGCATAACCTCACCTCTATGAGTCCATAGGCAAGCATCAAAAAGGGCCTCAGATCCTGTTTGCCAGTCTGAAGTCTTGACCAAGACCTGTCCATAGAGTTGAGGAGAGCAGAGTCCACCCTGATCCCTGTACACCTCTGCATATCTCTACCATATCTAAATGATAAATCCTTCAGAGTATAATGGCTCCACCTTCCGCTCTGCCTTCCAAATTCAACATAAGCTTCTCTTGTGGCCAGCTATTACCTAAAACAATAGATGGAAGGGGATTTGGGGGAGCAGCTCAATGGGACAGACAATAGGACAAATTAGTACAATGAGTGTGGAGACTTGGTTTTCCACCAATAGGTCATGGTCATTTTAGCTGGAACATTTCCAAAACCATTTGATTCTATATTGCAGAGAAAGTCTGTTGGAAAAAAAGGAAGGGTAGGCTAGGTAGTTAGATAGCTTTGGATTTGAATCTTAATTACTTGCTTTTCTATGGCCTTAGGCAAGGCACTTAATCTCTTTGACTCACTGTTTCTCTGCCTATAAAGTGGGGCTAAAAATGCCAATATGAAACTTTTGTCTTAAGCATTAGATATAGTGTTGGGACAGTACAAAGTGTGGTACATGGGAACAAAGACATGTTTTGCTTATTCATGGTGGCAGCCTCTAGGATCAAGCAAAGCATCTGACAACAAGTAAGCAAAGATTATGTGTAAATCACTATTATTATTGCTTTTAACAGAAAGAGGATCTCTTGCATATACATTAAAATTTAAGGAATAGATGGATTGCATTGCCAATGGTTTTCCTGATCGTTTTGGAGTTTGATTAAAATGAATTTAGTTGTTTCCTAGGGCACATTTAGAATAAATCAATTTTTATTCTCATAGTTAAAAAGACAAGCAGATAGAAGCATAACAGATATAGAAGCAATCTTTCATTCTTTGTACAAAAAGCATACAGTTATGTGATCTCCCTCAGAGTACATCTCCATCTCTGTCAGCAGTTAGCATCCTGTCTGAGAAGAATCTAGCTCACATTCAGTAAGGAGAGGACAAGCACACTGACCACACACACTGCATCTTTCTCCTCAAACACTCATATGCTGGCCTTTGGTAAGAGGCAGGGCATGAAGAAGAAACGGAGATACATTCCAAAAAGAAATTAGCTAAACAAAAGTCCAGCCCACCAGGCAAAGCCATCAGGAAATGGGTTAACATATTTTTCACCCATTCAACAAAAGATAGCAGGCACTTGTCTAGATATCTACTTTCATCACTGAAAGCTTTAAAATTGATTCATAGCTTTTTAACTACAACAAAGTAACCTTGGATAGATTAAAATCAAGGCTTTTCTTTTTAAAATTTGGATATCAACAGCAAGAATCCCACCCAGGTCTTGCTAAAAAAGACTTTGGCTGACGTTATGAAATGCTTCCTCAAGCTCTTCTTCAGCCAAATGAGAAGATGTCTGGAAAGGATTCATCCTTTTAGTGTACACAGAAGATCTTCTTCTTGGATCTATAAACTAAGCTTTTAAATTCCACTGTAATTACTCCAAAGACATAAATAGAGCTGATACTATTTCTGGCATCCCAGCTGGCCCTTTAGACAAGGTACACAGCATTTTCAAATAAAACTTCCACCAAGTGTGTAGGTATTCTAGCAATAGGCAGATGTCTAGAAATTCGATGTGTCCAAAAGAATGGCTTCCAAAAATGCTAGTGTGTGAGACAGCCACCCCCCCCTCCCCCCCGCCCTTTTCATTTTAATTCTCAGGCCAGTTATTAGGATTGAGTTGTTTAGTAAGGACTGAAACTATTCTGTTTTCAACCAAACACTTGGCTCTCTTTTAAATTTCTGTACACTAAAACAATTCATTAAAATACTTATATGTAAGGGGTATTTATTAAGGGGATATGTGATTGCTCTCAGGCTCACTTTGTAGCTACTAACAAGTACAATTTAAAAACTTCATTTCAAAAGCTGGAGTGACTCAGAATTGTCTTGGTGTTAGTGCTGATTAATGCCAACATCATATTCATTTTCCATGTGAACACTGTCAGTGTCTGGAGTTCTTCTCTGGTTGGGACAGGAACATTTTACACTTTGCTCTTTGTGAACAGGCTGCACTTTCTTTTAAGAGAAGACTTAGACTCCCCAAGTCATCCCAGGCATTTTTCTCCTTATTGTTTCTGGTCACATTTGTTTGCCTTCTGAAACTTAATACAATTTGAGTTCAGAATAAAGACACGATTGCTATAAAAATCAACTAGATTAATTTCCAGACTCTCTGGACATTTTGAATTCTTGATTTATTAACGGTAACAACAAAAAAAGACCTGAGAATTACCTCTTTGCACTTCTTTTTATTTACCTGTACCTTAGTTTCTTGATTTATAAAGGAATGGGTTGGGGTAGCTATTGTCTAAATCTCTAACTTGGAAGGCAGAAGATCTGGATGGATACATTGTCAGTCATTAGTGCACAGAATGTTCCCAGCTTTTTGCCTGTAGGCTTCTGATAGCATTGTACCTTCTGGCCCCCTTGTGGTGGATGGGGTCAAATGACTGCTTTTGACTAATGAGTTATGAGTATAAATGACATGAGTCCCTTCTCTACTGACAGTTTTATGGCCAGGGGAGAACTTCTGGAGCTTTCTTTCCCTCTGCCATGGTGGAGAGCAATATTTCATATTGTAGGGGCTCCATCAATTTGAAGCAGCTTGGAGTGAGAATAACAAGGATGAGGAACAGAAGCCTCATTGACTCTCAAGGAACATATAGTGTGAGTAGGAATTAAACCCTTGATTTAAAGCCACTGAGCATTTGGATAGCATTGTAGAGCCTCACCTATCCTAACTGATATAATTCATAACCTACCCAGATCTTCCCAAGTGAAGCCAAACAACTCCTCCTCCTCCTCCTCCTCCTCCTCCTCCTCCTTATTCTCCTCCTTCTCCTTCTAGGGGAGCAGGATGAGTGTCAAATCTTTATTGTATCCCATATTGGCCTATTTCTGTGGGAGGTAGAAAATTGAGGAGAGTTTAGTTATAGGCTACTTGTTCAATTAACAAGGCCGGTGCTCTTCATACTTTACAAGCACATGATAAAAATTCATTCTGAAAAATGCGTACAAATGTTCACTACATATCTACATCCTTAGTGAATAAAGATTCCTTTGTATGTGATCCTTGGGCAAAAGGCAAACTTGCAGCTTCAGAACATCGCCGTGTGAGTTTGTCCACAGAGAGGCTCAGCTTTTCCGCAGTTGGCTTCACACTCTGTTATATTGATTAAAAGAAGAGGCTTCCCAGTTACCCAGACCTGGTTCCAATGAAAACTTTTAGTGACTGTAGTATCTGCCATCATCTAGTTATCCTCTATGAGTGCCAATAACCTCTTCTACAAAAAGGAAATCGCATATTTTAATGTCTGGCACAGTGGGTGGGTTGTTAATATTGATTATTCCACAGTTGTTCGCTCTACCTGCTCATAAATGAAACCTCTGCTTACAAGAACAACAAAACACAGCACACAAAGAAAAATAGACATGCTGGGGAGAACAGACCCTAAGGTTGTTTTCTTTATACAATGCAGTTGACTGATTACAGCAAATTGCTTAATTTTGCAAATTTGAACTATTTACTGTCTGATCCATTACGAAGAAAGTTTGCTGACTCCTGCTCTACATCATGAACTTCATGAGGTGATAGACTCTGTCTTGTTCACCTTTGTAACCTCAGAAGCTTACTCATAGCAGAACCTAAATCCATAATTTAGTATATGGGAAGGTGCATCGAACACCTGAAAATCAAGCCAACATTAGCAGTTATCACCTCTAAATTAGACCTTCCTTAGAGAGGCTTACATATTTTTGTTAAGACTGAGGTCATGGGGAAACTGTCCTCATACTTCGTATTACCCTTAAAGCTGAAAACAGAATGAACAGAGCTGGCTATTGGAGGACATTCCTATCCTTCATCAAAAGTCTGCCTTTAGACCAAGTTGCCATTTATGAAACTATTTTCACATTAGTTACAAATTCCATGTGTCTTTTAGGGGACAGTTATTCTGTTTTCAGATTCACTTAGGACCAATTTCCATAGTACTGATGTTGTATTTGCCGTCCAAGAAACCTTTTAATTTTGTTTATAAACTTTTTTTGCTGTTGTTCCCTTGTCAAAAACAGGAAACCATTATTTTCCAGGAGTAAACAAATTCAAAATCAAGTGAGCCACTCAACTCCCCAAATCAAGACTGTGTTTTGTATACATGAAAAAATC
Organism: Corynorhinus townsendii; assembly: GCA_026230045.1. Taxonomy (NCBI): domain Eukaryota; kingdom Metazoa; phylum Chordata; class Mammalia; order Chiroptera; family Vespertilionidae; genus Corynorhinus; species Corynorhinus townsendii. The sequence continues at coordinate 140,055,654 of JAPDVU010000004.1, forward strand.
AACTTTCTAATCTTTACTGACTGTATCAAAATTCTCCAGGGAAAGCCAAGAACTTTAAAATTTTGTGGGAATCAAAGAATTTGAAAAGTCCCCCACCCCTGCCACATTTGCTTCTTCTCCAAACCCAGGGAATCCTTTCAAATCTCATGAATCACTCCTTCGATATTTCTGTCTTATGAGATTAGTCTGAATGCTTTTTTCTTCATTCATCCACCCACGGTCCTTTAACTCCCATATGGAATGTATACAGTAACATTAACAACCAAGGACAAAGTAGAACAAGATGCTTGCCATGGATATCAAGTCTCAAAAGAGACAATTAAATTAATACAAATCATCACTGCTTCCTAAAATCACCATAGACTACTGTACTTTAGAAAGAATTACTATAAAGCTTTAAATAATTGTATTAAACTTATTGGAGAAGCTTAATCAGAAGAAAAATATTTCCTGGTTTCATCATGATGTTTAGAAAACTCTTTCAACTCACCTGATGACCATCTCAAGGATAAAGTGACTTCAATCTCCCTCCCACTGGGGTCAGTAACTAAGGACTCTGACCCCTTCCTGGCCCTTGACTTTGTGCCCTGGGATTGGCCTCCCACCCTGATCACCATCAACACAATCTAATCGCCTATTCATCCTCAGGTAGGATGATTTTCCCCTACACAACAGCAAACTTAGAAAAAAATAGAATTGCTACATTAGGAGCTTAGTCTATATTTACCTACTTGCATATGTCCTTTTATTAGAAAACTAGTAGCCCTGGGCACAAATCCCTGTGCCAGTAGCTCGAGCCACCCTCCAGTAGCCCTCCGCCCACTGCCCCACCCTCCTGTACCTCCCCCTACCCCCCCTTCATCCCCCTCACAGCTTGCTGCCCTGCCCCCTCCTGTAGCTCTCTGCTGTAGGCTTGTAGCTGGCTGCCCCACCCTCTTGCTGATCCGTGATCCGGTCATTACAAGGTCAGTCGTTAAGCTTCACAGCATAATGACCATTTGCATATTACATCTTTATTATATAAGATAAGTTTTCCTACTTAATTTTGGGGAGTATGTTAAAATATGTTTATTTAACAACATATTAATGTGTTATAATAAATTAATTATGTACAGTTGTTTATAATATATTATAATTATTTAAACATTCCTTACTTTACAAAAGATAAGGTTATCATTCTTGTATCAGTTCCCCCAATTTTTAAAATCAGTCCATGAAACCACAAAGGAGCTGTGGACTTAGAATGCTGGAGCATCATTGAGCTGGAGAAGAGGAAGCGGTATTAGAGTGTATTTATGATTCACAGAAATCAATGACTTATCCAAACTCACTCAGCTGGTTAGAGGAAGTGAATTAAAGTGAATTACAACCCAGATCACTGGATCCTGAGCCAGTGATTCTCTTAATATTCCAGGCTGCTTGCTATCTCGCTACTGTAGCAGTTCCCTTAAGAATGCAGTCAAACGTCCTTTGTTATTACATCTTTCAGATTAGCCCTATCCTTTGTTAATTGTCTATTTTATATTTTAACAAATTTGCATATGTAGGCTTCCCCACAACTTTTGAAAATGGTTTTGAAATTAATGGCATCTTGCTCTATAATTGTGTCAGCTCATGAACTACTTCTGGGAACAATAGTCTCCTAAGTACTGAAGGAGAAGGTACAGGATGCTGTGGAATGCTTATAGAAGCACCGAAAATCCATCTGGCAAGGGGTAGCGGGGGGGTGGGGGGTGGGGGGGGGTGGGCACGGGGTTGAGGGGAGAGAATGTAGCAGTGGCAAGGTAAACTGGAAGATGAAGAATGGGCAGCATTAGACAAAAGCAGAGACAGGACAGAGAAAACAGGGTACTATCAAAGGCCTGTACATGTTCTGGCGTGGCAGAATATTGGGCAAAGAAATAAGATGAGAAAAGAACATGACTTTTTAAGAAATGCTTGTGAAACCTCAGGAAACCCAGTATTTCCCCAGGTGCATTGTACAGCGCAGTAATCCCATGGTCATTCTGAAAAATAAGAGTACAGGGGCACTGAAGATCTAACAAGTTTGGATCTCAGTTTGTATTTACCCATAAACACTATAGCTATGCACAAGAAAACTGGTTTGGGCCTTCTGGAATGTTTCTCTAGCCCATGGCAGTTGTACTGTGAATATTCATTTTAAGTCTTTGAGAATATATAAAGAGAATTTTGAAGGGTTAAATAATTGACATAATAGTTAGATATTTGTAAATACCATTTGCTTTCTTAAACAGTAAATAGATGAATAAATGTATATATTTACAATATATTTTTATTGATTTGAGAGGGGAAGAGAGAGGGAGAGAGAGATAAAAACATCAAAGATGAGAGAGAATCCTTGATCAGCTGCCTTCTGCACACACCACACTGGGGATTGAGCCCCCAACCTGGGCATGTGCCCTGACCTGGAATCAACCCATGACCTCCTGGTTCATAGGTTCACACTCAACCACTGAGCCACGCGACCCGGCTGGATGTATATTTTTGTCACAAATGAACAAAACACTGCTGGAGCACTGGCACAGCTGCAGGAGGTACCTGTGCCAGGTGCTGCTGGCAAGGACGGAAATGGAGCCTCTGGGGTTATGTCCCAAGCTTTGGCATTTCCAAATAAGTTCTCCAGATGTTTCCTGGATTTGCAGGTTTGAGATCCACTGATCTACTCGACGGCAGCCAGGAGCAGGCATGCATTGAGGGCAGGCCGGGGCCAATTTGCAGTCATGATGCAGTCACACTGCTGGGCATGATTGCTGCTCCCTGGCAACCGGAAGTGAGGCCCTGCGCTGCCCAGAGGGAGCAGTCTCCTTTAGCTAGCACACTCTGGAACCTGCTCCCCCCACTCCCTGTGGATTTTGTTCTGTGCATCACCACGTTGCATCTGGCCTTTGGTGATCACTTCTGTGAAACACGCCATTTCCTTCTCCACCACTTCCACATCTAGACTAGATGAGGCTAGGTATCTGTGTTCATATTTAACCCTCCTCACATACAAACTTTCTCCTGTTGTTTCTGAGTCTCAGGTCAGGAACCACCTCTGCCCTCACAGAGTGGAGTTTATCGTGTTTTTTACTTCATGGCTCACCACCATCACCAGTCTGTGCAAAGCCTTCTTTGAGTTATTTTATTACTTTTCTTCATTCTTGCTCAGCCAAGTTCATTCTCTCTCTCACAGCCACTGCCCAGGCATCCTTCGGCTGGATTATGGCCTTAAACATATGTATGTCTTCTTGAAAAACATACAGTTTTCTTGCTTACGAGTGTTTTATTAATGTACATAAATAGCATTATCTAGAAACCTAAATAAAACCTATTTTCTACTTCTGCACTGATTACTGTTTTCAAGTATGTTCCATGGTGCTGTGGTTCTTTCCTGCTGCCTCACCTGCCTACATCCCATTCACTTGCCTGTTCCCTGGGGTTGGGTGTCCAGACTTTGAGAAAGAACCTCCCACTTGCACACACAGGCTATGGGCCTCTGTAAACTTCTCTGAGTCATAGAGTTCTCTGGCCTGAGTTTGTTAAACCTGAACTAGATACTTAGATATGAAGTAGACAGTCTAATTAAGATGTACCAAAAGAGATAACAACTTAATTTCTGATTGGAATGTCACTGAATTTAAGGATTTTCCATCAAAACTTTCCAATGTGAAGACCTCCTATTCATAACTATGTATCTGGGTTTTCTTTTAGATCTGCCAATAAATTTATGAAAATTTTTCCACGAAGGACTTGAGTGAACTTGTGCATTTTATAGATATTGATCTCCTTTTAAATACATTGTTTTTTGTTATATATTCCAGTTAGCTATGCTGATATCTCTGCCTTCCCTTCTGCTAGACTAGATGAGGCTAGGTATCTGTGTTCATATTTAACCCTTTACAAAAGCTGCATTGGATCAATGATCACACCCTGCAGAACACAATCATTGTTTAATCTACCTGCTTGATTGGACTGTGAACCTTTAAGGGCAGCAATGATCTCTAATTCATTTTTCTACCTTCAGCAAGATAGACTCAGTTTTTAGTGTTTTTTGAATGTACATGAAAATACCAGCAACTATTACATTACAGTAATATGACTAAAATGATGTGGAAGTGGTGGAGAAGGCAATCACTTTGAGGGCTCATGTCAGCTATGGGATTTATTTGCTAAATCCCATAGCTGTTCTGAGGTTGGCGTTATAATCTAGCCCTACTTGTTTTTTTCTTCCTTTTTTTCTGTTTGAAGGGTTCTGTTGTCACTGGCAAAGAGATTCTTCCCCAACACCCCCAGGATAGAAATGAAGAAAGGAGGCAAAACAGAATTAAACGGCGGTTTAATGAAAATAAGATGGAGGGAAAGGAGAAGGGAGAGAGGATGATGCACCAAGGAGCTCATACTAATAGGCAGGATGGCTCCAGGGGCTGTAGCTGGGTCTGGCGTACATAGCGCTGGGCTTCCTTATGCAGGCACAGAGGGACCTCTTCATTCTCCAGGGTCCTGCTGTGGATTGGCATTGACTGGCTAGTGCAAAGGTGCAAAATAAATTTTATCTTGAAGAGAAATTTTAACCTTATCTAGAAGAGGCTGAAAAAAATAACTGAAGAACATTCCCATCCATCTTGAGAGAGCTCAGCTTGTCTCACTGTCAGACCATTTAGGGAAAATTAATCAGTCATTCTCTCTTTCTCGTTCTCACCCTCCATCCACACTCTGTAACTAGATGACAAGGTGTTGTGGTTGCAGAGACAGAATTCAAGCATGTTTATGATGAATTAGTAAAAGGCATCTTGTGATAGAAATGGCCTCTCTTCTAGTTCTAAGGAAAAACATGAAAAGTCATACTTCTATATTCTCTGCTTCAGTGACTCACCCCACTTTAACAGCTTCTTTGTCTTAACCAGTAATTTTCACGTGTTTAAAACATGCAATATCTGACTATTTAGTGAAGGACACTAATCTCTTTTCTCTTAGATTGTCAAACTAAAAATGACAACTGACAAACAACAGTAGCCCTCTGATGTGAATGAATCAAAATTATGCCTAATTTTTTTTGTCAGATTGGTGAAAACTAAAGTATATTTTTTAGTGTATGGCAGAATTTTTGTAATTAGTTTCTATGTGCCATGAGATGAAAAGATTGAGAATTTTTGGTCTAAATTCAAATAGAACTATTTACCCACCAGCAAATTCAAATCAAGAAGTCAGGGTTATAGGAAACCATTGGTTAAAAACCTGTTTTTCAGATTTTAATCAATGTTGCTAATTTCAGTTATTGGCCTATCTGTTTCTCATTACATTGTAGCTTTGTGTATCCTAAGTTCCAATTTGATGATGGACCACGATTCTGCTTGTAATTAATTGGAAATTTACAGAGTGAGGTGTCAGGAAGCAAATGAGCAAAGGGAGATAGGAAAGGTCATACGGGTAGTTGAGGGGTCAAGCCTCTGCTTTGGTAAGAACTAGCTTCAAATATCAGGTCTCCTGGGAATACACCCAACTGTCATAATTCTTAGGTCACCACCACCCTTTAGGATAAACCAGACTAGAAATCTTCTAGTTAAAACTCTGAAAAAAAAAACCAAAAAAAAAGAAAACACCAAAAACAAATGAAAAGAACAATAAAATCATTCCTTGGGGATAACTGTGGGCAGTAAGAATAGAATGGAACTGCCCCTGTCTGCTCACTAAAAGCAGTCCACCACTATCACCTCTCCCTTTGTTCACTGCCTCTGATCCTTCTGTCCTTGGTAGGGAAACATGCAAATAGAAAAGAATTCAGACATCTGGACATGTCTTAGTTATCACAAGTTTTAGTAACTTTTCAAAGAGAAACAAAGATTTTGGTTCACAGGAAGGGTAAGAACTTTCCTTCTGTGACCTTGTTCATCTCTTGTTTGAAATGTATTGCTATTTTGATTTTAAATTGCTCTAAAATATGTGATTCTATAAATGCAATCCAGAGTGAATCAGTGGGGAAAAAATGTGGGAAAAGATGACTATTTTATCCATCAATCTGTGTTGGCATTTTGGAAAAACATTCCTCAAAATGCTATTTGAAGTATCCAACAAGTCTTGGGTAATCTGGTGCCTCAGATGTTGGCAATGATTGAAGATGTATCAACAACAACAACAACAAAACAAAACAAAACAAGTTCTAATGCCATCCACCAGTCTGATTTTATTGAAATTACTAAAAGAGATTAGATAAAGGAGTATTAACATTGGCTTATGAGGTTATGGGGTTTGTGTGTGTTTTTTTTGTATGTGTGTAACTTAATATGTAGTTTGGTACAATTTTCTGGGTTTTAAGCTTATTATCATAGCCACCAACAGGCTAGCACATTGCCTTGCACACAGATGTATCTCATGCATGCAGACTTCTGGGTCCAATTCTACTCCTAGCTAGCTGGCTGCCCCTGAACCTCAGTTTTCTTTTCTCCAACAATAGAGGTAATAAAAAATAATGATACTTAATTCCTAGGTTGATTATGAAAAATATATGAGACAAGCAGTGAAAAGTAATTCACCCAGTGTCTAGCATCCTATATAATAAAAGGCAAATATGCAAACTGACCAAATAGCAGAATGACTGGTCCCTATGACAAGCACTGACCATCAGGGGGCAGATACTCAGTGCAGGGGCTGCCCCCTGGTGGTCAGTGTGCTCCCACAGGGAGAGCGTTCCTCAGCCAGAAGTGGGGCTCACTGCTGGCAAGCACAGCGGTGGTGATGAAAGCCTCTCCTGCCTCTGAGGCAGTGCTAAGGTCCCCTCAGTGGATCTCAGACTGCGAGAGGGCTCAGGCTGAGGGACCCCCGCCCCGCCAGTGCATGACTGTTGTAAACTGGACCTCTAGTATAATAATGACTAGAGGCCCGATGCACCAAGATTTGTGCAAGGATGGGCCTTCCTTCCCCTGGCTGCTGGCACTGCCTTCTCTTTGGCCAGAGCCGCCTTTCCACCTTCCCATGCTGCCCAGAGGCCCTGAGTGGCTGGAGTGGTGCTGAACGCCAGCATCGTTGCCATGATGACAACGCAAGCGTTCTGCCCCAACCCTGGTCACTTGGCACCTGTGTATGCAAATTAACCCACCATCTTTGTTGGGTTAATTTGCATACTAATTCCTGATTGGCTGGTGGGTGTCACGAAGGTATGGTCAATTAGCATGTTTCTCTTTTGTTAGTGTAGACTAGAGGCCCAGTGCACAAAATTTGTGCATGAGGGGTGTGTGTCCCTCAGTCCAGCCTGCACCCTCTCTAATCTGGGACCCCTCGAGGGATGCTGCCCGTTTAGTCGGACATCCCTCTCACAATCCAGGACTGCCGGCTCCCAACTGATCGCCTGCCTGCCTTCCTGATTGCCCCTAACTGCTTCTGCCTGTCAGTCTGATCACCCCCTAAACACTCCCCTGCCAGCCTGATTGATGGCTAACTGCTCCCCTGCCAGCCTGATTGCCCTTAACTGCCCTCCCCTGCAGGCCTGGGTTCCCCCTAACTGCCCTTCCCTGCAGGCCTGGTCGCCCCAACTTCCCTCCCCTGCTGGCCATCTTGTGGTGGCCAACTTGTGTCCACATGGGGGCAGCCATCTTTGACCACATGAGGGCAGCCATCTTGTGTGCTGGAGTGATGGTCAATTTCCATATTACTCTTTTATTAGATAGGATAGAGGCCTGATGCACAGGTGGGGACTGGTTGGTTTGCCCTGAAGGGTGTCCCAGATCAGGGTGGGGGTTCCCTTGGGCATGGGGCAGCCTGGGCGAGGGGCCTGTGGTGGTTTGCAGTCCAGCAACGCTCCCTGGCAACCCAAGTGGAGGCCCTGGTATCTGGGATTTATTTATCTTCTATAATTGAAACTTTGTAGCCTTGAGCGCAGGCCAGGGCAGGCCAGGAAGTTTGGCTTCCTCCATTGCTGGGGAAACCCAAGCCTCCTGCTCGCTCCATTGCTGCAGCCATCTTGGTTGGGTTAATTTGCATACTGCCCCTGATTGGCTGGTGGGCATGGCTTGTGGATATAGTGGAGGTATGGTCAATTTACATATTACTCTTTTATTAGATAGGATTATTAGAACATAAAGTTTCAAGAACAACTACTCCAAAGACTATAACATATGTGTGTGTGTGTGTGTGTGTGTGTGTGTGTGTGTGTGTGTATTTAGGGAAAGGGTCCATTAATGATCCTCAAAGGAGTTTGTGATATCCAGAGCTTAAGAACCATTTCTAAGTCTTCTTAGGAACTCATCTATATACTAGTAGTACTGTTTTTTAAAATGGAAATCTTGGCCTGGAGAGGGGAAGTGATTGCCCAAAATAACACAGCTCCTTAGTGGTAGAATAAGAACCAGTGGTAAAGTTTCCCAGTGCTATGCCCAATACATACATATCAATGGGAGAGAATGAAATGTGAAGATTATTTAGTGAACACCCACAGGAGCAACCCAAAGTAACGCTAGTGTGTTCTCAAGGATCATTTTAACTACTTTCAATAACAGAAATAGAAGAAAGGAAAAAATTTCAAATAGTAAAAGTCATCAGGCCATATTGATATTATCTGTTATCAATCCCAACAAATTTATCACTAGCTCTACAAAAAGGTTACCCAACAAAGTCTAGGTAGCACTAATGCAAGCCACACAGCAGGAGAATTGCTCTCACAGAGGTACAGAGGGTCCACAGAAAGCAGGAGGGTGTGATGTTCATTCCTACTGAAGAGGTGGGCTTTTCCATTGGGGTTGCTTGGGAGGGAAAGAAACATCTTTCAAGGTATCACCTTAGTCCCTGAGTCATTTGTAATGAATGCTTTTCTAGTGCCATAAAAATGATTATTTTAGAGTAAGAAACAAAAACTCAGAGTGTAGTGTCCCTATTGTCTTGTCAATTTCCCACAGGGCTCTTCCCCTTAGCATAGAGAAGTGTTTTTAATGAGGCAGGCACACATATGGCATCAGCTTCTCCCTCAATTCCTGTTGGCCTTGGATGTACTCTTCAAAGAAACCTGCATGTTTACCATTAGGTCTCGTTTTCAGGCCCTAAATCACTTTCAGGAAAAGGGATTTTCTTTAAGAAATGTTCCAGTGCCTGTCATGTTATAAGATTACTTAATAGGGTTGAGATTATGATCAATACATTTGACCACTAAAAAGTATAACAAAAATGGCCTCCAAGATTGCATTTATGTCTAAAGTAATTCTCACAGTAAAGATAAAAAAATAATACAGAAAGAAAAACCATAGCCAGTGGCAGCCAGAGTGGCCATTCACTTGTATTAACTTACTGAATGTGGGCAAACAGGACCCATACCTCTTCTCCCAGCAGCACAGATCTGGCTATATCTTCAAATAGCAGTAGCCTAAATAAACCCCAAGGGACGATAGGGATCTAAACAGTGATACTTGTTACTTTCCATCAAATTTAAAACTACAATGTATGATTAATATATGAGTTCTTTAATATATTTTCTGATAATAGAAGTGATTAAATTATTTCCTGGCAGAAACTTTATAGTGTTTTTTTTCCATGTTAGAAAAAAAAAAATAAGAAAAGAAACAGCCCCAGTTCTTTACAAATATTTATTTTTTAATTTATTACTATTATTATTGTTTTCTACTTTTGTTTAGGAAAGAATTCAGAGCTAAGACCAAAACAGTAAAAGAACATTTATTTTGTCAATCACAGAGGTAGAAGAAGTAATTCTTAGAAGAAAACGTTTAGGAAAAAAGTTCTAAAGGTAAAGGAGGGGCCTCTAGAGCTTGGGGGTGAGGAAGGTAATGGTAATGGGTCTGAGGGAGGGGGGAGGAAAGGAAAGGAAAGGAAAGGAAAGGCCTGGGTGTGCTCCTGGGAGGGAGAGTGCTACAAAGCCTTCTTAGCAGATCTCTTGGTCTTTTCCAGGATACAGATAAGCTGCTTGCTCCTTGAACTCTAGGAACTCATGCAGATCTTCCTAGTGCTGGATGGAACTCTCCAGAGCTGGAAGGAGGGGGCCCTGTGCCACATTCCTACTTCCTGACCCTGTCATCCAGGATAGTAGCTTCCTCTGCTGCACTTCAGCTCATCTCTACAACCAGGACTGGACTGCAAAGCACTAAAATACTACGATTTACTTGAAGTTTCTGTAATATAATAATTAATGTACTATCTCTGTTTATTTTTTAAAATTCCATTGAGTTGTCTCCATGGACAACTGGCTCACTGAGTTTTACTGACATGTGAAAACCAGATGCGGTAGGCAGAAAAATATTCCCTTCCCCTAATCACTGGAACCTGTGAATGTTACCTTATCTGACAAAAGAGACTTTGAAGATGTGATTAAGGATTTTGGATGAAATTATCCTGGATTATCCAAATGGGCACAATGCAATTTTAGAAGGTAAAGGTTCTTATAAGGGAAAAAGAGACAGTAGAGTTTTTCAGAGGAGTGGTGATGACTCAAGCAGGGCTAGTGATGCCGTTGCTGGCTGGTGCCATGAGCCAAGGAATGTGGCAGCTTCTGGAAGCTGGAAAATCAGGAAAGTCACATCTTTTTGTGTTTGCTTGTCTTTAATATGATATTTGAAAACCTTTTTTAACACAATTTTGGTAAAATCAGCATCTTTAGGAAGGAAAATATGCCTAAATTGCAGTAACTAAAATAGTGTGTGTATACATGCATATGTTGTGTGCACATGTATGTGTGTACGTGTGTGTGTGTGTGTGTGTGTGTGTGATGATAAACTTGAGAAATCAGTTTTTTTACATTACCCATAAAATGAGAATACTATTTCAGGTGTATCTCAGGACATGGCAAATTAATGGTTCAAGCTATAGACATGATGAATAACAATATAGGTATGGTTGAAGACAATAATGTAAGAAGTGAGAAGGTTGGTAACAACATTGGAGGACACTGAGCAACGCTTCACTCTTATCCCTTATCTATCTACCTTGAGGAAAAAAAAAACAAAAAACATTTGAGCCTTTTCTCCAAAATAACCCATGTGTGACTGTAGGCAAAGTTCTGGCATCTGCCTGGGCATGACAGTTCTCTCAGAGAAGGACAGGCAGCATTCCATTGCTTGTGATGGCTCCCAGGTAAAGACAATATTCTTAGGGTGATTCTTTGTCCTGCCCTATCTTGACCTCTGGAAAAAGACCTAAGTCTGGAAATCTCTTAAAGAAAGAAAGAAACGAGAGAACATCAGGCTTTTGAGTAATGACATTGTGCATTCCTTCCCCTTCCTGCCCCCTCTCCCCGATTCTCTGACTCCCATTATGCCAGACAAGACCAAGTCATTGTTACATGATCTTATAATGAAAACAAGTTGTTATTAAAAGAACTGAAAATGATCTAAATCATTTTATCTGCTGTAACACTTAGTAGAATATGAATGAGCTTTGCTTACACTGAAGATGGTATTGCGGTTTCTCTCTCCATTTCAAAAGAGTGTTAATTAAGGACTAATCTACTGTGAACAGAACTGTGCCAGCCATCAGTGGTTTTGCAAAGAACAGAACTGCACCTGACAACCATCTTCCAATATGGCTCACAGGGATATCCCAAGTGCCTCTAGCCAGCAAAGCAGAGATGGATTTCCTGTTTGTTTTTCTTTACAACTGTTGTTGCAGAAAGCATGCTATAAACTGAGACCAGCTATAAAATAGGAATAAATAATAAAAACAATTGTAAAACACATTGCTAACATGAAGTACCATGTGAATACCTCAAGTCCTAAGTACCCACTGGCTAGTCTACAGCAAGATTGCAGAATGCAAGTAACAGACAGTCCTGGGTTCAGATGTTGATGAGTCCAGACTCTGATTAGTCATTTGACCTTGAATTCATTGCTTATCCTCTCTGAGCTTCAGTTCTCTCCTGTGTAAAATGGAGCTAAATAATATCTGTCTTACAGGCTTGCTGCATATCTCAATTTAACTAGCTCTATGCTAGGTACTTGCCGTCCAGGCTGGCAAGTGGAGGTACCCTTAAACTCACATTTCAGAGCAGAAGACTCCTCTCCCACAGCCAGATGACAAAAACTACTCTTCAAGAAATTTAAGGGGAAAAATAGGCAGAGTAAAAGCAGGAATAATGGAGATATAAATAAGAAATTGACATAAAAACCATGAATGTACTTGGACACTAAAGAGAGAGATGGTTTTTAACACTTTGACTTCACCCCAAGGCACAGTTAGGCCAGAAAATTAACTTTTCTGTCTTGTGAATATGTTTTAAGATGTATTCTCTGAACCTTATCCTAAATGCATTTTCTTTCTTTTTTTAAATATATTTTTATTGATTTCAGAGGGGAAGGGAGGAGAGATAGAAACAACAATGATGAGAGAGAATCATTGATCAGCCAGCTCCCTCACAACCCCGCTGGGGATCAAACCCACAACACAGGCATGTGCTTGGGAGACCGGGAATGGAACCCTGGCCTCCTGGTTCATAGGTCGACACTCATCCACTGAGCTACACTGGCCGGCTCATTTTCTTTCTTTTTGTTTCAAAACTTTTATTAAAAAGCAATAAAATTCTCTGGAGTACCTTCATCCCCATCTAACGATTCTCCTTCCCATCTCAGAGAAAGCTACCATTCTGAAGTTGTTACATGTACTCTTCTTCTCTATAGTCTTACAATTTCATTCCAGTCTGTATTCATATATAATATGGAACACAATGTATTTTTAAACAACTTTACATAAATGGCACATTGTGAGTAGCATATCACAACTTTTTTTTATGTAACCTATTTTCAAGATTTATTCAAGTTGAAATATGTAGATTTTATTTTTCATTTTAAATGTTATTCAGCTTTTTACATACGTACATTACAATTTACTTTTCTCATGCCTCTGTGGGTGAATATTTAGTTGTTTCTGGTTCTCCCTTTATATATGTTGTTAAGATTATCTTTGGATATGTTCTTTTTGGCAATCGTGCCAGAACTTTCCAGGATGTGGAATTGCTTAGTGGTATGATTTACACATAGGTAACTTTACCAGATAATGCCAAATGACTTTCTGAAAAGGTTAAATAACTCAGATTTCCCCTAGCAATGCATGTAAACAGCTTTGCCCCATGTCCGCATCCACACTGTGTAATACCAGACTTTTAGATGTTTTCCAGGCAGGAAGGTGAGAATTGATATATCTTTATTGTTCAACTTTGCAGGTATCTGAGTATTAGTGATTATAAGCAGCATCTTGTATGTTTGGGGTTTTATTTTTTATAAAATGCCTGCTCATATACTTTGTCAATTTGTCTTATGATTTAAATAATCTAGAGACCAAACATAACTTATGTCTGTTTGTGGCATTTATTTTAACTTTATTAATAATGTCTTTTCTAATAGAGTTGTTTTCTATTTTTTAGTTAAATTAATCACTATTTCTGCTATAGTTTGTGTTTTGTTTCTTGCTTAAGAAATATTTGCCAAATAGAAGTAATAAATTTATTTTCCTGAAATTTTTTTCTAAAATTTTGAAGTTTTGCTATTCTTAATTACGTTTTTAAACCAGGGGTGGGGAAACTTCTTTCTGCCAAGGGCCATTTGGATATTTATAACATCACTCGCTTAATATAATTCACTTAATATAAATGTATGTGGCTTTGAAAAAAGCTCCTAGATTTATTGAATTTTGAGTCCCACCTGTGGTTGCCTTGGCAGGGCCAGACCAAATGATTTCATGGGCCTTATATGGCCCGTGGGCTGGATGTTCCCCACCCCAGCTTTAAACCACTGGCATTCATTCTTCTATATGATATAATTTACTTCTTTTTCATATGGAAAAAATTCAGTTTAATTTACTGAATCTTTTATTATTTTCCACAGTGATTTGTAATGTCACATTTTTTCATAAAGCAAATTTCTATACATAAATAGGCTTATTTTCTGGCTTTCTATTCCTTCAATTACTCTGTTTTTACTTTAAAAAAAAAAAAACTACATATATACTCCTAGTTTGACAATGGGCCTTTTACATACAGACATAGACACTCATATGATATTTATTTATTTATTTACTAGAGGCCCAGTGCACAAAATTCGTGCATGAGGGGGGGGGTCCCTCAGCCCAGCCTGCACCATATCCAATCTGGAACCCCTCGAGGGATGTCTGACTGTCCGTTTAGGCCCAATCCTAAATGGGCAATTGGGCATCCCTCTCACAATCCAGGACTGCTGGCTCCCAACTGCTCGCCTGTCTGTCTTCCTGATTGCCCCTAACCGTTTCTGCCTGCCAGTCTGATCACCCCCTAACCACTCTATTGCCAGCCTGATTGATGCCCAACTGCTCCCCTGCCAGCTTGATTGCCCCTAACTGCCCTCCCCTGCAGGCCTGTTCCCCCTCAAATGCTCTCCCTTGCAGGCCTGGTCCCCCCAACTGCTCTCCCCTGCAGGCCTGGGTCCCCCACAACTGCCCTTCCCTGCAAGCCCGGTCACACCCAACTTCCCTCCTCTGCCAGTCTGGTCACTCCTAACTGCTCTCCCTTGCAGGCTTGATCACCCCCAACTGCCCTCCCTTACAGACCTGGTCCCTCCCAACTGCCCTCCCCTGCAGGCCATCTTGTGGTGGCCATTTGTGTCCACATGGGGGCAGCCATCTTTGACCACATGGGAGCAGCCATCTTGTTTGTTGGAGTGATGTTCAATTTGCACATTACTCTTTTATTAGATAGGATTATTTTTTATTTAATTTTGTTTTTTCTTTTTTTTAATATATTTTATTGATTTTTTTACAGAGAGGAAGGAAGAGGGATAGAGAGCTAGAAACATCGATGAGAGAGAAACATCTATCAGCTGCCTCCTGCACACACCCCCCCCCCACTGGGGATGTGCCTGCAACCAAGGTACATGCCCCCCACCGGAATCGAACCCGGGACCCTTCAGTCCACAAGCCAACACTCTATCCACTGAGCCAAACCGGTTTCGGCTAATTTTGTTTTTTCCATCACCATTTATCCCCCTATAACCTCTTCCACCTCACCCACACTCCTGCCCCTCACCGTTGTTCATGTTCATTAGTTCTCTTTTTTCCTTTTTTGCTCAATTCTTCCACCCCCCTCACCAGGTCTGCCCATCCTCAGAAATATCAGCATGCTCTCTATCTATGACTCCTATGAGTCTGTTTCTATTTTGCTTATCAATTCAGTTTGTTCATTAGATTCCACATATTAGTGAAATTATTTGGTACTTAACTTTCTCTCACTGGCTTATTTCACTTAGCATAATGTTCTCCAGGGCCATCTGTGCTGTTGCAGGGCAAACTATTCTTTCTTTTAATGACCAAGCAGTATTCTATTATGTAAATGTACCATAGCTGTTTTATCCACTCATCTACTGATGGACCCTTGGGCTGCTTCCAAATCTTGGCTATTGTAAATAATGCTTTGATGAACATAGTGTACATATATTCATAAGAATTAGTGTTTCAGGTTTCTTAGAATGTATTTCCAGAGGTAGAATCATTGGAACACAAGGCAGTTCCATTTTTAATATTTTGAGGTAACTCCATACTGCTTTCCACAGTGGCTACATAAATCTGTATTCCCACTAAGAGTGAACAAGGGTTCCCCTTTCTCCACATCCTTGCCAACACTTGTTTATTGATTTATTGATGGTAGCCATTCTGGTAGGTATGAGGTGATATCTTACTGTGGTTTGGATTTATATTTTTCTGATAATTAAAGATGTTGAACATCTTTTCATATGTCTATTGACCATCTGTATGTCCTCCTTGGAGAAGTGTCTATTCAGGTCCTTTTGCCCACTTCTTAATTGGATTGGTTGTTTTTGATGTTGAGTTTTATAATTTATTTATATATTATGAATGTATCAGTGAACATGTTATACCATTCAGTGGGTTGTCTTTTCATGCTGATGATGGTTTCCTTTATTATGCAAAAACATTTTAGATTGATGTAATAGCATTTATTTATTTTTCTTCTGTTGCCCTTATCCAAGGAGATATATCAGAAAAAATATTGCTGTGATAAATGTCTCAAATTTTACAACCTATGTTTTTTGTAGGATTTTATGGGTTTAATCTAACACTTAACGTCTTTAATCCATTTTGAGTTTATTTTTGTATGAGGCATAAGAAAGTGATCTAAGTTTTATTTTTTTGCACATTTATTTCCAATTTTCCCAATACCATTTATTGAATAGACCATCTTTTTAAAATTTCTTTTAAAATATATTTTATTGATTTTTTACAGAGAGGAAGGGAGAAGGATAGAGAGTTAGAAACATTGATGAGAGAGAAACATCAATCAACTGCCTCCTGCACACTCCCTACTGGGGATGTGCCCACAACCAAGGTACATGCCCTTGACAGAATTGAACCTGGGACCCTTCAGTCTGCAGGCTGACGTTCTATCCACCGAACCAAACCAGTCAGGGCATAGATCATCTTTTTTTAAAAAATGTATTTATTGATTTTAGAGATAGGAAACAGAGAGAGAGAGAGAGAGAGAGAGAGATAGAGAGAGAGAGAAAGGAATTCATTGTTTGATTCTTATATGTGTTCTGATCAGGGATTGAACTCACAACCTTGGTGTCCTGGGACGATACTCTAACCAACTGTGCTACCCAACCAAGGCTATGAATAGACTATTTTAGCCCATGGTATGTTTTTTGCCTCTTTTGTCAAATATTAATTGATTATAAAGGCATTAGGTTATTTCTGTTCTATTCTGTTTCATTGACCTATATGTCTGTTTTTATATCAGTACCATATTGCTTTGATTAGTGGTATAGTTTTATATTAGGTAGCATAATTCCTCTAACTTTATTCTTCCTTCTCAAGATCACTATTGCTATTTAGGCTCTTTTGTGGTTCCATATAAATTTTTGGAATATTTTTCCTAGTCTGTAAAATACGCCATTGGTATCTTGACAGGAATTGCATTGACTCTGTAGATTGCTTTGGGTAATATGGACATTTTAATGATATTAATTCTTCCTATCCATGAACACGGTATATGCTTCTACTTATTGTATCTTCTACAATTCTTTTCTTCAGTGTCTTATAATTTTCTGAGTACAGGTCTTTTACATAATTGATTAAATGTATTCCTAGGTATTTTATTCTTTTAGAAGCAATTGAGAATGGATTTTTTTTAGTTTTCTCTTTCTGATAGTTCATCATTAGTGTATAAAAATGCAACTGATTTATAAATATTTATTTTGTATCCTGCTACTTTCTGAATTTATCAGCTCATTTAATTTTCTGGTGGAATCTTTAGGATTCTCTATATACATGATCATGTCATCTACAAATAATGACAGTTTTACTTCTTCCTTTCCAATTTAGATGCCTTTTATTTCCTTTTGTTTGATTGCTGTGGCTAGGACTTCCAGTACTATGTTGAATAAGAGTGGTGAAAATGGACATTCCTGTCTTGTTCCCAATCTTATGGGAAACTCATTTATTTTTTGCCCATTGAGTATGATATTGACTGTGGGTTTGTCACATATGGCCTTTATTAGTTGAGGTATGTTCCCTCCAATCCCACTTTGCTGAGAGTTTTTATGACAAATAGGTGCTAAATCTTATCAAATGCTTTTTCTGCATCTATTGATATGATCATGTGGTTTTTATTCTTCATTTTCTTTATGTGGTGTATCATGCTCATTGATTTGGGGATATTGTACCAACCTTGAATCCCTGGAATAAATCCCTATTGATCAATGTTTATGATCTTTTTAAAGTAATTTTAAAATTGATTTGAAAGAGAGGATGTGGGGGAATGGAATGAATAGAGAGAAATATTGATGTGAGAAAGAAACATTGATTAGTTGCCTCCTGTATGTGCCCTCACTGGATATTTGAACCCCCAACCTGGGTATGTGTCCTGACTGGGAATTGAACCAGTGACCCTTTGGTGCATGGGACAATGCTCAACCAACTGAGTCACAATGGCCAACGTGGTGTATGATCTTTTTAATGTACTGCTAGATTTGATTGCTAATGTTTTGTTGAGGATTTTGGCATCCATGTTCATTAGGATTATTGGCTTATAATATTATTTCTTTTTAGTGTCTTTATTTAGTTTTGAAATTAGGATAATGCTTACATTGGGAAATGAGCTAGGGAGTCTTCCCTCTGCTGCACCTAGATGGGTACAGAAAGGAGGGGCTGTGCACTAAGGCTGGCTTTTACCAGTACTGGGCATGGGGGAAGGCCAGGAAAAGTCTCAAAGCAAGAGGTCTTCCTCTGCCTGCAGGCTGCCTGTTAGGCTTAGTCACTGAAAGAACCTCCTCAGCAGGGTTTAAGCTCTACAGTCTGGGGTGAATGGAGGAGAGTTCTCTGCCTGAGAAAGTTGGCTTTTGCAGTATGGGGGAATGACTCAGCGTAGGGATCCTGGCAGCTAACCCTTCAGTTCTCTCCTCAGAGCCACCAAACTTTGATTTTCCTCACAGGGCTCCAGTGTACTGTGCCATCCCTCTACCAGATCCCCTGGTGAGTGGCTGTGAACAAAATTTTGTGTGTTGGCCATTTAAGAGGGTGCCTGCATCTGTAGCCTTCTCTCCCTGGGGACAGAAACTATCCCTGTTTTCACAGCCATATGTTATGTGCGTGCATTGCTCTGTTCTTGTGTTCTAGGATGGGGAGCCGACTTGGGATTTAGACCCCATACTATTTACAGGGAACACTCCTGCAGCTGAGATATCCCTCTGGAACTTCAGCTGCTGCCTGTGGGAGCTGAGCCAGCCCTCATGTGCCTCCGCACTTCCTACCAGTCTCAATGTGGCTTCTTCTGTGAGTCTGAGTCCTTGGTTATAAGGCTTCTCTCCAGCTAGTCTTCAGTTGGTTACTCAAGGTGATTTTTCTATAATTTAGTTGTAAATCTAGTTTGGTCCTGGGAAGAGGTTAGTGTAGTTTCTGCCTAATCTGCTGCTATCTTGGATCTCACATCTTGTATGCTATTTCATATCTGCATTTTCAAAGCTGCTCCTACTATTTGTCCATTCTTACACAAACTTTGTAGAAATCTTTTTTTTATTGTTTTAAGTATTACAAATAGTAGTACATATGTCTCCTTTTTTTTCCCCATTGACCTCCCCCCAACCTCCCCTACCCCCCAGTACATGCCTTCACCTGCCCCCCCTCACCCCCTCAGTGTCTTATATCCATTGGTACAAGTGTCTTATATGCATGTGTACAAGTCCTTCAGTTGGTCTCTTACAGCCCCCCTCGCCCAACCTCCCCTGTCTTCCCAATGTCCTTTGACAGTCTGTTCAATGCTTCTTTGCCTCTGTATCTTTTTCCCACCATTTCTCTCCTTTAAAAAGTTTTGCCTTTGCAGACTAGAAATAAACATATAACAACAAAACAAAACAAAACAAAAAAAAATGTTTGAGTCCCAATTTCAATGTTCAACAGTTCTGAGTCCCCGTTTCAATGTCTAACAGTTCCTTATGTGTACATGTCAGCAATGATATCTGGATGGTGGGCACATGGTGGCAATGCAGGTCCGACCCTCTCTGGTTTGGTCCTAGGTAACCTGCAGCGGTGCACAGCTGCTGACTGCTCCAGTGGCAAGGCGTTGTCAAAATCTTCCATCTCTGGACTGTTTTTCATCTTGTCTTCATGGTTGGAGCACACCTATCAATTCCTCTCTGTTGCAGGAATCCACATGGTCTTGGAGTTGTTTTCTGAAAATATACAAACATATTCTCGACCACAAGTTAATAAAGGAAACTTTTCTATATAATTGGTTTGGAATCCTTTTTATTTTTTTCCAAACGATTTTCCTTTGTCTTGTTTAGACACCATGTGTGTTTTTCATGGCCGTCTTGCTGTTAGCATAACAAATGAAAATTAATTTTGTAAAGTAAAAATTTTCTAGATGTAATTTACTTATAGGATATTTTTCCTTACATGATATTACCCTCCAACCCCCCCCCCCCCGTTCTTTTTTATTAATGGAGGTTTTTGTAAATTTTTTAATGCAGTCTTGATAACTTTAAATTTAATTTTTTTCCCCCAAAATATGACTGCTTTAGGTTCATTGCATATTCAGGAATTTTACCATGAGATGAACTACCAATAGAACTTTTAGTTATTACTTTAAGGACAGCTTTTTGTCCAGTACAATTAAATTTACTTGAATATTCATTCTACATTGTGAATGCTTCATTATCCTTATTATTATTAAAAGTTATCTTGGCTATTCTTGCCTACATTTTAATATAAATTTGAGATTAAACTGGTCAAATCTACTTTAAACTCTCACCAATACTGATTCAGTAAAGAGAACTTTATGATATTGAGCTGAACACAATATATATTTCAATTTAGTCCCTTATATTAATTCCACAACAAAGTTTTATATTTATATTTTTCTTAAGGTCTTGTACAGCTTTTGTTAGTATGGTTGATATTTACTTAGGTATTCCTACAACTTTACACATTTTATGACAATTTGCAAATTGTAACTTTTGTAAATTACTATTTCTAATTAGATTTATTAATGGTATATGTGAAAGCTATTGATTTTTTAAAATATTATATCCCCAAAGTTTACTGAAGTCTTTTTAGTTTTAATAGTATATTTACAGATATTTAAATTATTTTCTGGCATCTTAAATGACTTTTTTCTGGCACTTTACGTAATTTATAATACAATTATAGAATACAATTTACAGAGAAAGCCAGAGGACAGAAAAAGGCTTGGGGTATAACTGTCAGGCAGACCTGTTCACATTCTGTCTAGATTTGCTTCTGATTGACCATGTATCTTTGACTATATTGTTTAACTTCTATGAACCTGTTTTATTATGTGTAAAATGGGGCTAAACTATATCTATCTTTTAGGGTTTCTTTGAATCTTAAATTAACTAGTAATAATAATTAATGTTAATAGTAATAACACCTAAGCACATACTCTATGCCAAATCCTCTGCCAAATACTTAGCATAAAGGCTGGCACATTCAATGTGCCCTAATATCTTCTTCTCTCTATGTACACACACACACACACACACACACACACACACACACACACACACACACAATTTGTGCTGGGGAAATGTGCTAGAGGAAAATATACATGTATCGAATGCCACTTTCCAAGGTTTTGTGGGAAGAGAGGGCTGATGGGGAAATGATTCACACTCAGACTTTCTCATCTTACCTTAATCCTGACTGGCTCCAGTTATTGCACTGGTTCTCTGAAAATCCCAGGAATTACTCACCAAATCCTTAACCCATCTTCACCTCTAGCTTACCAAAAGCAGTCTCTTGAGACTGTCTTTTCTGCTTGGAGGAACTGCTTGACCATCATGCCCAATGTGAGCACAGCTGAACTTTACCTCACCATGGACACTCTCTGGATATAAAATAATAATTTAGTGGAAAAAAGAGAAGCCCCAACATTGACTCAAGCAGCTTTCAATTCAACTGTGGAGGAAGTGCCTACTTTAATATCTCCTATTGTTGAGTGAGGAGTTACAAAAAGAAATAGAGGAGAGGTTGAAAAGGGAAAACATTTCTTAATTTCAAAAGGAATGTAAAAAATCTAAGTTGAGAAAATAGTGAACAAAATTCCAATAATGCATTTATAGTATATAAATGGTGAACATGCAAAAAGTAAAACTGAACAGCTATGACTTTCGTCGGAGCGTCAGTTTCAGTCATGTGGCGAACATTGTTGTTTTCTCCCCAGTATTGGTCCTTTAGCCGACCCCTGGCTTTGGTATGGGGATTCCTCCTCTTTCCTCTGCCCATTCCACCTGGGGAAGCCTATAGGCTGGATTGAAAGGTAGAACTCATAACTGGGATTACTCTGGCCACAGAGACTGTTAAGATAGGCACATGACTGGCTGACCCCTTCAAAGTGAGTTTCCGAAGTGTTGTGAGTCAAAGCTCATGATACTCCCCTGAAAACCTCTTCTGGATCTTCCTGGAGCAACATCTGCCAAGAATGGGAGGGAAGAGGTGAGGTGGAGGAACTGTTAAACATCAATATCATTTACATGAAAGACCAGTTTTGAAAACATGGGCCACAGTGATGAATATAGCTTGTCATTGAGAGGTCAGAAAACACAGATGGTATTCAAAAGTGATGTAGAGAAAATACATGGAGAAGGTCGATAAGTTCTATATAATAAATGTGCTATCAGCAGGGTCACAAACTGGGGGGCAGCTGTGAACAAATCCATACTGCAACACTTGTGGGCCAGCATAGTATTATTTTAGATCATATTATGGATGCTTTAGTTGAAAAGGTAGAATATATCTGGTGAAGCATATATATAGGGTGTGCCCAAACTGTATACAGATACGCTGAATAGTTATAACGGCAGTGTTTATTAAAATACATTTCATTTTCAAAATTGAACTATCAGCTGTTAAAATGTGAATACCTTCCTTTGGGAAACCCTGCGTTTTTGTATCAACCGAAGTCTCACTGTTCCTTATTGTCTTGTATCTGCCTCATGCACATTTAAATTTCCTACCTGGCCCCACTGGGATTTGAGTTAGCAGATGCTTTTACTTTGATTCCTAAAATAAGAAAATAAGATAAGAAAATGTAATTACAAAAATGATTCCACTTATTCCCTTATTCACCCATGGAACTTTAAAGATGAAAAGAAAGAGAAATAGCTACATGAAGAACTAGTCTCATGAACTGCAGTCAGACTGACAGGCTGTCTCTCAAGGCTATGGCTCAGAATCCAGAGCAATCTCTGAAAACACCACAGAGAACAATGTGGAACCTTGTGGGTTGGCTGTCTTATGGGCCTGGAGGTTGATGACTTGTAAAACATTCAATGATCTAGTTTGTCCCAGGGAGATGTGGTCAGAGGGGTGGCAGGGCTGTTTGAAATGTTCTCTCCTTGGAGAAACAGTGGTGGAGGCCAAGGGGTGACACTGATCCTCCTCAGGGCTCCTCCAGTAACTCACAGGGTGGGAAGATGCTATAAAGCCTTGTTTGATCTGGCACAGTGCGCCATGTCATCACAGCAGGTTGGGCTCGCCAAGACTGTTACAATCTCTGCATTGAAACACTGGCCTATAAATAAGGTCTGACTGGCTGTGTTTGTGCTGTCCTGGATCCTGGCCTTTTTGTAAAAAACTATTTGTACCTTCACTTAGTTGCATGGCATTGCAAACAAGAAGTACATTCTAGGAATAACTGCAAAGCTGTTCAAGGTAACACCACCAGACAATCCAGGTCTTTTTGCTCATCCACTGTACTTGACCTTTTGATTCTCTCTTATACTATAATTCATGGCAATTGATTTCTGTAAGTCAGCATACACCCTACAAGACTAATGAATGGAACAGGAACCAAGGTGCCAAATGTGGGGGGTGACCTTCATGCTTCATGCCATGCCAAGTACGTAATACACTGGCTTCCTTCCTACCTTGATACCCTCTTCTCTTACCAGTCCTTGCTTTATATCTTGGGTTCTATCCATATCACAATGTGACAGGACCCCATGTGAGCCATGTACTCATTGACCCCTGATTCTTGCTCATGCTGTCTCCTTAGAAGGCTAAGTTTGCTTCTTTTTTAATTCTTACTAATCGCATAGGGCCAACCACAGGTTGCACCTCTTCCAGTGAGGCTTCCAAATCTCCCCTCTTCACGGCTGAGTTAACACACTCTTCATCTCTGCCCCTCAGTATGCTGTGCTAGTTTCTTTCACTTCTATTTACCATATTACATTATAGTTACCAGTTTATGTCTATCTGTCACAAAATTATAAAGGCACTTAGTGATTGCATAATTTTCTTCTTTGTACCTCAGTGCCCAGAACAGGGTACACAGTGTTAAATCAGCAGTTGTAGAGGGAATGAGTGAAGAGGAAATTTGGGAACCAACATGTAGCCATCATCTGCTGTGTGCAAGATACTGTGTCAGATGTGTTATGTTATTTAATCTTCACAAAAGATATGCAAAGTGGGCATAATTATCTAAACTCATCAAATGAGGAACATGAGGCTCTAAAAACAGACATACTTTTTTTTAGGTCCTATAATTAGTAAGTGACAGTGGCATCTTTTGAATCAAAGCCCCTAAGGCTTGAAAGCCCATGTTCATTTCATGATACCATCATCCACTCCCACTCCTGTTAGCCACTATTGGGAGTGTCATGGCAGGAACAGGTGGGGGCCAGTGTTTAAGCTGACCCAGAACATGGCAAGATTCTGTTTGTAAAGGGTCCTTTGCTTTTGACTATCCATGGTTGGCCACTGAGAGACATGGTTGTGAGAATCTGTGCCTTTAATAGCCACTTTCCTTGGAATAATTGCCCAGGAATCAGCTTCCTCTTTTCACCCCCATATGACCTCAGGGTTATTGCCTCAAAATTTTTTATAACTTCACTTCCTACAGATATCATTTAGCTTTTATAAAACCCACCCAATTCGTTATCTGCTCATATTTCTCCAGATGTTTCGCCTCCTACTCCTGTCTTTCTTAATGACTCTAGGGAGCTGATTACCAGCAGGGTTAAAGCTGTCAAATTATTCTTGGCTCTATTCCACTTCTTCTTTTTTTAAATCCATCTTCAAAGTTCAAATTTCTTCACCAATGGATCAATTATCTCTTTAATAATTTTAGTCGAATTGCAATACTAGAGCTATGCAATGGAGAATAGTTTATTTTCCTATGATTCTGCTCATCCTAAAGATTTTGCTGTTGACTTTACTTCTGGGGCTCACTTTCGTCCTTGCCTGCTGCTCATGCCAAACCAGAGAGCCGGGAAGGCAAAAAGAGGCTGACCTTATTCAGCAAGGCCAGAATGGGCTTCTTTGGTCTGAACTTCTTTTGCAGGGGAGGAAAAGGATATCACTAGGATTATAGAGAAATCAGCAAATTTATACCTGTTCAGGAGGACAGGAGAGTGAAGGCAAATATCTTTATCCATGCAATAGATTTAATGGTGCTGGCAGATTACCTTTGTTCTGGATGTCACAGTCTATCCGTAGAGCTATACAGAACCATGATGAGAGGAATGACACTTGAACCTCACAGAGTCCTCATATCAGAGGCTCACTGCTTACCCCCACCTGGGCCTACCCACAACTCCTCCTATAGCTGGGATAAGACTAGATAGTCCTGGATGAATCCTGAATTCAACAGAAAGTAGAGGACTCTGCTTTCTCTCCATTGGGATTTTTACTGTCTCCAGGTCTGGATCATTTTTAGAGAAAGTAGTTCTTGATTTGGACAGTGAAGTAAATCTCGATTTTGAGGCCTTAGGAAAGTGATCAAATTATTCTCTAGTTAAATACTAATGGAAACTTGCAAGTTCCTCCTCCATTCAAGGGCCCAGAGTCTTGGAATAACCTCATGACACCCCATAGCATAACGTTATTTAAAATATTTAAAAAAACAAAAATTAAATATTTATATCACACTTAACATTTTCACAAAGCACATTTTCTTTTCTTTCTTTTTTTTTTTCTTTATTGATTAAGGTATTACATATGTGTCCTTACCCCCTATTGCCTCTCCAAACCCTACTCATGCCCTCACCCCTCTGATATCTGTGTCCATTGGTTAGGCTTATATGAATACATACAAGTCCTTTGGTTGATCTCTCCCTCTTAGCCCCAACCCTCCCCTACCTTCCCTCTACAGTGTGACGGTCTGATCAATGCTTCTCTGTCTCTGAATTTGTTTTTGTTCATCACTTTATGTTGTTCATTATCTTCCACAAATGAGTGAGACCATGTGATATTTGTCTTTCTCTGACTAGCTTATTTCGCTTAGCATAATGCTCTCCAGTTCCATCCATGTTGTTGTAAATAGTAGGAATTCCTTCTTTTTTACCACAGCATAGTATTCCATTGAGTAGATGTACCACTGTTTTTTTAATCCACTCATCTGCTGATGAGCACTTAGGCTGTTTCCAAATCTTAGGTATAGTAAATTGTGCTGCTATGAACATAGGGGTGCATACATCCTTTCGGATTGGTGTTTCTAGTCAACAAAAGGAAGATAAACAACACAATCAGAAAATGGGCAATGGGCTTAAATAGATATTTTTTGAAAGAGGACATAAATAAGGCCAAAAGATATATGGAAACATTCTTAAAGTCACTGATCATCCAAGAGATGTAAATCAAATTGACAATGCAGTACCATCTCACACCTCTCAGAATGGCTGTCATCAACAAATCAACAAATGACAAGTGCTGGAGAGGATGAGAAGAAAAAGGAACCCTCATGCACTGCTGGTGGGAATGCAGACTGGTGCAGCCACTGTAGAGAACAGTATGGAGTTTCCTCAAAAAACTAAAAATGGAACTCCCATTTGACCCAGTGATCCCACTTCTAGGAATATGCACGTTTTCATTTAATATTTCTTTTATGAATTTGGAAAAACTCTGCATTGAGTCAGATCTAGGGTTAAAACATATAATGAAACTGTATATTATGTGTCCTTTTGAATATCATTATACATTTTCATAGACAGAAAGTTAAAGACCATTATTTGAACTGTGTATTCACATAACAAGAAGTAGTTTGGGGAAATGTACATAAAACTTTTTTTTAAAACAAATTGCAACTCCATCTTAAGTGACTTTTGCCACCTACACACTCCACTCTAAGGCTGAAATTATCCAAATGATATCAATTATTTTATTTTTAACCTACAGTAAACACTTACTAATGCTTTTCATACAGGGCAGCTACTTACACACACTCACATACACACTGCAATAATATGCTTTCTATAACTGATTTTTTAAGAATAAAAACTTTCCTCTCTTTTGGTAAAAGATATGGAGTTAATAAAGACACACATTAGATAAGATATAAAAATGAAAATTTGTTTTCCAGCAAAGATTTGTAATGAAAACTTTCAGGACTAATTCACTGTGTATAAGACGGCTTTAAACTCATGTTTTAAAATATACTACAGTGCTTTGGCAGGCCAGGCATGTTTGTCAAAAAGGTATTTTTTATGTTAACATTGTTTCATAGGCTGACAGGTTTTTATACATTACGTTTTTAATCCAAATATTCAAATCCAAATATTGAATATACTTAATTGGATTTGACTGTATCTATTTATGTGGCCAGAATGTTATCAGAGTAGATGAAACCAGATAAAACTATTAATCTGGGACCACAACTTGTCATTTCTGATCACTCCTTTCAGTCTGTATATAATAAGCTGGAACACACAGACCTTTTCTTATTTGGTTCAGTTACACATTTCCTTAATACTCTTACTCAAATGTTATCTTCACATTTTCAATAGAATTATTAAAAATCATGTATGTATTAGTTTTCTAAAGCTACTTTAAGAAACTACCATAGACTGCATAGTTTAAACAACAGGAATTTATTTTCTTACAGTTCAGGAAGCTGGAAGTCCAAAATTAAGGTATCGGTAGGGTTGGTTTATTCTGAGTCCTCTTTCCTTGCCTTGTAGATGGCCACACTCTCCCTTTGGTCTTACCCTCTGTATATGTATGGGTCCACATTTCTTCTTGTCAAGATACTAGTCAAGTGGGTCAGGGCCCACCCTAATGATTTCATTCATTTTAACTAATTACCTCTTTGAAAATCCTATCTCTAAATACAATCACAATCTGAGGTACTAGGGATTAGGATTTCAACACATGAATTTTGAGGGGTATACAATTCAGCCCATAACAATATTGTGCAGAAGCCATTTTGAACAGAGAAGGGTTTTTAATGAAAGTGTCTACACATTCTGCAAATATCCAGATTACTAATTACTTTGGCTTGAAGACCCCAATTAAGTAGGAAGTATAAAACCCAGTAGTCACATTGTCTATTTGGGATCCTATAGTCCAAACTATGGGTTTTTGTGCTTTCAGGCATACCACTTCTAAAGCATTCTATTCCAGAGAGCAGTTGAGGCTCACTTAATTTGTGCCTATGGAAAGAAAGACGAATTATCAAGATAGTCAAGGTGTACTTGGCCTTTCCTGTTTCAAGGTTGGCCACCTGGCTAACTGCTCCCATGATGTAAGTAAAATCTTAAGAAGACCCTCTCTTACCAAATCCAAGAGCTCCCAATAATTCCTTTAGAGAATATTTCATGGTGTTAAAAGAGCAACTAAATTTCATGGAGAGTGGAAATTGTTAATCAAAGTACTTAACTCAGCCCTGGTAGGAGGAGTCTGTGGTACCTCAAAATCAATCTTTGAAATGTCTCATTAGAATGTCTGTGTTCAGGCACTAACACTACTGAAACAAGTTACCTGTTGCCTTCCCCATCAAGATTCTGAAGGCTGGGGTTTTGTCTATTGTTTTTATATTCTCATCTCACTGCCTGGAACTTAGTAAATGTGGGGTCAATAATTGAATTCACTCTTTTCAGTGTTGTTTTCTATACCTATGATCTGTGCCACACACTTAAGAGATTTATTCCTTTTTCAAAACTGTCTTTTTTATATCTGCCTTACCTACAGTATATGAGCATTATCTTATATTTATTTAAGTCCCAGCACTTGATTAATTTCTTTTTTTTAAATTTAATAAAACTTTATTGTTCAGATTATTACAATTGTTCCTCTTTTTTCCCCCCATAGCTTCTCTCCACCCGGTTCCCACTCCACCCTCTGCCCTTACCTCCCACCCACTGACCTCATCCATAGGTGTACGATTTTTGTCCAGTCTCTTCTCACACCCCCCAAGATCCTTTCCCCCCAAGAATTGTCAGTCCACTCCCTTTCTATGCCCCTGATTCTATTATATTCACCAGTTTATTCTGTTCATCAGATTTTTATTCACTTGATTTTTAGATTCACTTGTTGATAGACATGTATTTGTTGTTCATAATTTTTATCTTTACCTTTTTCTTCTTCTTCCTCTTCTTTTTTAAAAAAAAATATATTTTACCGATTTTTTACAGAGAGGAAGGGAGAGGGATAGAGTTAGAAACATTGATGAGAGAAACATCGATCAGCTGCCTCCTGCACACTCCCTACTGGGTATGTGCCTGCAACCATGGTACATGCCCTTGACTGGAATTGAACCTGGGACCTTTGAGTCTGCAGTCCGATGCTCTATCCACTGAGCCAAACTGGTTAGGGCCTTCTTCCTCTTCTTAAATAATACCTTTCAGCATTTCATATAATACTGGTTTGGCGGTGATGAACTCCTTTAGCTTCTTCTTATCTGTGAAGCTCCTTCTCTGACCTTCAATTCTGAATGATAGCTTTGCTGGGTAGAGTAATCTTGCTTGTAGATTGGCCTGCATAGTTTCTGTTGAGAAATCAGCTGACAATCCTATGGGTATTCCCTTGTAGGTAATTAACTGTTTTTCTCTTGCTGTTTTTAATATTCTCTCTTTGTTTTTGCTCTTGGCATTTTAATTATGATGTGTTTTGGTGTGGTCCTCTTTGGATTCCTTTTGTTTGGGGTTTTCTACGCTTCCTGGACTTGTAAGTCTATTTCTTTCCCCAGGTGGGGGAAGTTTTCAGTCATTATTTCTTCAAATAGGTTTTCAGTATCTTGCTCTCTCTCTTCTTCTGGCACCCCCATAATTCAGATGTTGGTACACTTGAGGTTGTCCCAGAGGCTCCTTACACTATCTTCAGGTTTTTGGATTCTTTTTTCTTTTTGCTTTTCCAGCTGAGTGTTTTTGCATCTTTGTATTTCAAATCTTTGACTTGATTCTCGCGGTCCTCTAGTCTGCTTTAGGTCTCTGTATAATATTTTTTATTTCAGTTAGTGTATGTTTAATTTCTAGTTGGTCCTTTTTCATATCCTTGAGGGTCTCGCTAAATTTGTCAGCCTTTTCTAGGAAATTCTTGAAAAACCTTATAACCGTGGTTTTGAACTCTATATCCAGTCATTTGCTTTCCTCCATTTCTTTCATTTGTGACCTGTTTCTTTGTCTCCGCATTTTCACTGCTTCCCTGAGTTGGTAGAGTAGCTTTGTGTGGTAGGTGTCCTATAGGGCCCAGTGGCTCAGCCTCCCCCAGTTACATGAGGTGGACACTTTGGGTTCACCCCTTTGTGGACTGTGTGCACAACCTTGTCATAGTAAAGTCTTGATTGTTGTTGGTATCACTGGGAGGAATTGACCTCCAGGCCGATTGGCTGTGAGGATCAGCTATGTCTATGCTGGAGAACTTCTGTGCTGGAGACACCCTTATGACAAAGACTTGCAAAATTGCAAAAGCCTCTGTGCTCAGCTTGGATGGGGCCAAGTCTCAGGGCGGAGCAGACAGCCTTGGCTTCCCGTCAGCCCTGCCCTATCAGGCCCCTGGGTCTCAGTGTCCCTCGGTAATCACTGCAAGCACCTCTGAGAGAAAGCCTCCCTCGAGTTTCACCTGCTGCAAGACAGTCCAATTTCTCCCTGTATGAGTCTGGGTTCCCAGAAACTTGCCAGAACTGGAGTTCAGCACAGTCAGGAGCTTCCATCTCCCTCGCGCTTTAGAAAGCCAGCCACACACTCAGCTGCCCGTGCACTCAACAGTCAGTCCTCTCTGCACATGCACGCCTCTAAACTTCTGCCTTCCGCAGTTCCCTTGAGTTTCAGTGTGCTTTCTCTTTTCCTGACAGTCCAGATTCCCCCTGAATAAAACTGGGTTTCCAGAGTCTCAGCCAGGACTGGAGTTCAGTGCAATCGGGAGCTTCCATGTCCCTCCCACTTGGGAAAGCCAGCCACGCACTCAGCTGCCCATGCACTCAGCTGCCTGTCCTCTCTGTGCACTTGCTGGTCTCCATATCTCAGCCTTTTGCAGTTCCCCTGAGTCTCAATGTGCTTTCTTCTTTCCTTCTAGTTGTAGAATTTCCACTCAGCCAGCTTTTCTGTGGTTCTGGATGGTGTCCGTTTTGTCTTTTAGTTGTAGTTTGGATATTGTTGTGTGAGGCAGCAGTTTAGGTGTTTACCTATGCCTCCATCTTGGTTTCTCCTCGATTAATTTCTTGTATACAACAGATGATAGTCTTTTTTTGTTTATTGCTCACTGACTCAATTAAAAAATCATATTGCAAATCCCAAGTTTTAAAATTATTTCTTTATGGCTTAATTGTTGAACTAGATGATGGAATTCATTATATCATTCTCTCCATTTTGTGTGTGTTTAAAAATTTATATTATAAAATTAAACAAATAAAAGATATAATAGTAAAGTATACCTTTGAGTGCATCCTAATTTTTTTAAATATCCAGTATATACAGAATATTTCTAATTCTCCCCCAGCCCTGGATTTCATAATTACATTTCTGAGTGAAACATAACTTAAATTATTCATTTAGCACCAGCAGGCTTGCTTATTTACTTACTTACTTACTTTATTTATTTATTTATTTATTTATTTATTTATTCATTCATTCATTCAGTAGAGTTTTGATAGACTAAAAATAATAGTGAACATGAAATGGATACTTTTCCAATGAGTTGTGATAAATAGCTTTAAGAAACCAATATTATCCCTGAATTCTAAAGGAACTGTGTGGAAAAGGTAAGAGGGTGGAAAGGCCACATATCTTGGCCCATGTTATGATGTAAGCAGTAGAAAAGAATGGCGGCCTGCAGTGATTATGTGCTCCAACTCTCACCCTCACTCCAGCCCTCCAAATCTAGCAGACAGCCAGCCAGAAGGAATAAAATAGCTATATCTGCTCTTGAAGGATGGGAGAACCCAATGATGTTTTGAGTGGCCTGGCAAAACATCTTGAATTGCTTCTTAAACCTTTAGGACTTGACAAAATTCAAAACACATTTTTACCAGGCACTTTTTCCCTTAATTTTTAAGCCCCTGTGTATTTCAAGGGAAATTTAATCCTTATGTTTCTGATTCATTTACACTTAACTCATCAAAATGCTGTTTTGTAAGAGTTATTTGATGTCTAAGATGCCATATGAGCATTTTTATGTCATTTTGTTTTTGTTTTTTCAAATCATGAATTTGCTTTTTGCCAGAAGTGAGCAGACCTTCAACCACCAAGACTTAATCTGTTTTCTAAAGACCCACCAAATTCAAATGTCTTTTAACTTTCCTAAACATTTTCTCTTCCTGCTACATGAGAGTGCATGGCTTCACAAAGAGAACTATAACCAGCCATTCAAGAAACACACCAGGAAAAGGAGAGCTCTTTTCAGCACTGTGGTGTTATTTTCAATTGCAGGACATAGTTTTCTGTAAGATCTTTCACAACTTTCTTCCAGTAAATCAGTATGACCTTCATATTCTTAGAACTTTTGATATCAGCTGTTGTTGCAGCACTGATTAAACATTTGTTTGCAGTGATTTGTGTATTGGGTTTTTTTATTCTCTTAGACTGGATATGTGTTAGGATTTTTTGGTAGCAAACAACAAAAACCAACTCTTACAAATTAAGATAAAATAGGGAATTTATTGATGGTATGTTAGATAGCACCAGAATGGATGGAAGAACAGAGAACTAGGACTAGAAGTTGGGAACCCCTGAATATCCAGGCACTGCCATGGGGACTGAGTGGCTCTTGTCTTGTATTCTTACCCTTGAGATTCAGAGAAAAGGGCGGTCCAATTCATTCTGTTTATTTCATGTGCATACTCTTTTGGTAAAGGAGGGCAAAGCATCTAATTTCCCATCCCAGTCAAAATGTTCCTAATGGGAGAAAATGGTTACCCAGAAAGAAATGGGGGAAAGACTGAATTCTTTGAGCTTTTTTAGGGGGCAGATATTGTTCTTCATCTTTATATCCCTTAGATCCGGGATATAAATGGCTTGACATGTGGTCCATCTTTTAGAGCCCACATTAAACATTAAGAAGCCATTCCTTAAAATGCAGACAATGGCAGAGGAGTTTAACATATTTGCATGACTAAAAAATAAATTAAAATAGAATTGGGAAATTTCTCATCAGGTAAGATGGAATAATCATATTCCACTCTGTTCATTGCCTGGACACCGTGCATGAACCACAAGTAAATAGGCACAAGCAAATTAAGAAGAAGACCACCATTCAAAATACCACTAAACTGATGATGAGTTTACATTTAAACCTCCCCAGAACCCCTAGCTTGAACTCAGTGCACTGGAAGCACGAGGGTGCAGACAGAGAGAGGTCTTCTAGATCTGGTTCAATCATAGGAAAAGAGAAATTATGAAACTCTAACATGCAAAATGGATTTCTTTGATTTTCTCTCTGACTTTTAACTGTCTTTCTATACCTAGTCCCCAGTAATCCAGTGGTGGTACCAACAGCCGCAGCAATGTCAATCTGTAGGAACCAGAACTCTGAGGGAAGAGCACCTTCTTCTCCATTCAGTGGAGCTATGGTTCTAACAGTGTAGAACCCACCTCCATTGTTCTGTCCTCCTGCACTTGGCTTTAGATATGGGCATAGGAGAAGTGCATAGTAGAGCAGGGTAATAAAATCCCACTTTCTGGCTGGAGGATAAAAACAAGGAATTCCAGGGAACTAAAATTAGTAGGACTATTGCAGAGAGGAAGCTATAAAAGTTTTTATGAATACCCGGGGTCACAGTCTGAGCTGTAAATGCATGGAACTGATCTGATTCAGTATACCAAAGATTTGGAGAAAAATCTACAGGGTACTTCCCAAACTGGCCCCTGGCTGGCATACACATGAGACAGATCTGATATCTTAAGGGCTCTGGAAAAAGGAACTGACATGGGGTTCATAGCCCAGAGCATGTATGTTGAAACTTGAAGCCTGGGCCTACTTATTTTTCATAAGATATAAACAAGAGTCAGAGTTTATAAATATTACAAATGTCTAAGATACAATACAAAGTTTCTCAAGATACAAAGAAAAATCTCAACTTCATATGAGAAAAAAACATAAATTGTCACAGAGGCATAAATATTGGAATTATCTACCAAAGACTTTAAAGTAGCTATTATACAAAAATGATGCAGAAAAAAAATTGAAAACTTTCTTAAAACCAGTAAAAATCTTAGCAAAGGAAATATACAAAGGAAAAGCTGAAAAAAAATGTAGAAACCAAAGTAACTGAAACTTATTATGATGGGCTGTACCTCGGAGAGGAAGTGTAAGAGGAAAAAAATGGTAAACCTGAAGATAGATTAATAAAAATTATCCAATCTTTACAACACAGAGCAAAAGATTGGAAACAAAACTGTATAGGGTCTCAGGGACATGTGGGTCTATAACTTAAGATTTAACATTTGTCATTCAGAAGGAAAGGAGAAAGAATGAAGTTATGAAAAACATTTGAAGAACTAATGCTGAAATGCTCCACATTTGACAAAGATATAAATTTCAGGAAGAGGAAGGAAATAGAAAACATAAAGACAGATCCAGTAAACAGAAAACAAATAAAATGATAAAACTACGTGCAAATATGTTAATAATTACACTAAATGCGAAAGGCCTAAATGCATTGATTAAAAGACAAAGATTGAAAAAACAGAATTAAAACAAAACAAGCTCTTTACAAGAGAATCATTTCAAATATAGTGATATAGGTAAGTTAAAGAGACTATGCACACTACCAAACACTAGTTAAATAAAATTGGCATGGCTATCATATCAGACAGAGTATACTTTAGAGCACAGAAATTGCCAAATGAAAGAGGACAATCACATAATGATAAAAAAGCTCACTTCAGCAAGTAGACATAACAATATAAATGTCTAAGTACTTAACAACAATGCTTCAAAATAAATTCAGCAACAACTGACAAAATAGTAAATTCACAATTACTATTAGAGACTTTAATACTCTTAATAGATAGAAGATTAAAGAAAAATTAGAACATATTTTGAAGTGAACAAAAATAAAAATGCAAGATATCAAAATTTATGAGATGCAGTTAAAGCATTTCCTAGAGAAAAATTTATAGCAGTAAATTTTTGTATTTCAAAAAAGTCTTAAACCAAGTATCTAATCCTACACCTTAAGAAAATAGAAGAAAAAAAAGGAGCAAATACCTAAAAAAAGTAAAATGAAAAAAATCAGAAAGGTAAGAACAGATATCAATGAAATAGAAAACAGAAGAAAAAAGAGAAAATTGAAAAAAAAAACTGGTTATTTGAAAAGATCAAAAGAATTGACAAACCATTAGCAAAAATGAGAAAGGAAAAAAGTGAGAATCACAAATTACCAGTATCAGGAATTAAAGAAAAGTATCATTACAAACCCCACAGGTATTACAAAAGGGTTACTTCAAACAACTCTGTATACATAAGTTCTACCTTAGAACAAATGGATCAATTCCTTGAAAACTAAAAACTACCAAAACTAGCCCAAGATCAAACATATGCATGAATAGATCTATACTTTATATTTTATATCCACATGCAAATAATGAACTTAGATGTACACCTCATACCCTATCTAAAAACTAACTCAAAATGGATTATAGATCTAAATGTAAAACAAAGCTATAAAGTTTTTAGAAAAAACAGGGAGAAAAATCATTAGGACCTGGAGTTCTTAGATCTGACACCAAGAACATGTTCTGTAAAAGATAATAAAAGTGACAAATTGAACTTTACACAAATGAAATAATTTTGTTCTCTGAAAGACACTGCTAATGGGAGAAAAAAACAAGTTATATGCTGGGAAAAAACATCTGGAGATAAAATATTTGGCAAAATAACTTTTATTCCGTGTATATTAAGAACTCAAAGCTTAACAGTAAGAAAACACCCAATTAGAAAACGGGTAAAAAATTTTAAAGGATGTTTCACCAAGGATGGCAGTGATAAGTACATGAAAAGAAATTGAGCATCATTAGCCATTAGGAAAATTCAAATTAGAACTAAATGGGATGCCACTATATACCTCAGATGGTATAAAATTTAAAAGACCAAGTGTTGGAGTGATGGCAGACGAAAGTGAATGGAGTCATTTGACAGCCAAATTGTTCTGAAGGAAATGTGGTTTTACTTTGATCTCAATGGACACTCAGCCGAGGAATTTAATGAATTATTGCGTTTTCTCTCCTTTGAACCCAGTTGAATCAGGACTGATGCTTATTAAAGGTGAGTAGGAATTTTGGAACTACTCATTAAAAAAAAAAAAAGTAATCCACCCAAATAGTTAAAGTTTACACATTTTGTATTTCAGTTAAGGTATGAGTGCCTGATTTCAGGCAGGTGCATTACAAATAGATTATATCTGTCATTTTTATATATAAAGCCAATGTGTATTAATTATTTTTATGGTTATAAATATAATGGACTATTTCCAAAGCAATGTGCTTGGAAAGAGGCATAAGAGAAAGGCAGGCCATCAGAGAATATTGCCCCAGAGATCATCAGCAAGACATCCATCCATTCAAAATATCTGTATTAGCTTTCCCAGATTTTACTCATGCCCAAGCATGAAGATAAAAAAAGAAATGTGAAACAAAAGAGGCAAATGCAATAGCTTGGCATATGAGTTAGGAAACAAAGACATCAAGACATAAAATTGATTTATTTCATGAAAATATTTAATCTACACTACAAAAGGCAAAATATGCTGGCAAAAAGTGACTTAGGAAACAAAGACATCAAGACATAAAATAGATTTATTTCATGAAAATATTTAATCTACACTACAAAAGGCAAAATATGCTGGCAAAAAGTGACACACAAATTAGCTAACAGAAAAGCCACAAACATTCAACATGCAATGTGGCTAAAGACAAACAATGCAGAGAACAAATCACAGACATGAAGTTCATTGTACCTGACTTTTATCCTGGCTGCAACATTTGCTTGCTGCGCAACCTGGGCAAATTATTTAATCACTGATGATCAGTTTCATCATCTGTGAAATGGCATTTAAAAAGTGCCTACTTAATTTGGTCATTGGGCATTCAATGAGAAAATGCATGCAAAGCATTTAACTTAAAATAGCTCCTGGCACAGGGCAGTAGCTAAAAATATGTTGGGCATTGTTATTTTACTAGAGGCCTGGTGCACAAAATTCGTACATGGGCGAGGGAGGGTCCCTCAGCCTGGCCTGCACCCTCTCCAATCCAGGACCCCTCAGGGAATGTCCAACTGCTGGTCTACCTTCCTGATTACCCCTAATTGCCCCTGCCTGCTGGCCTGATGCCCCTAACTGCTCCCCTGCTGGCTTGATTGCCCCTAACTGCCCTCCCCTGATGTCTTGATCACCCCTAACATCCTCTGCCTCAGTCCCCACCATGGTGGCTTTGTCTGGAAGGACTTCCAGAAGATGTCCGGTCTAATTAGCATATTGCACTTTTATTAGTATAGATTATCATCATTATAGAAGAGACATTGATATCCTTCCAAAATCCAAGCATTAGGAAAGATGTACACTTTGCCCAACTTCAGACCTCTACAAGAGCACATACAAATCATTGATTATGAAGTTGCCCAGGCTGACTATCAAAGGGAAGGGTCCACTCTTCTAACATTGTACACAAAAGTCTGCCAAGGTATTTTGATTCTTGGTTTGGCTTTGTCACCAGTAGTCTGAGTGACTTTGAAGTAGTCACCTCCCTTTCTGGACCTCAGTGTATGCTTATGAATGGTTTCATTGACCCTAGTCCTCTCTCATGCCCTTTCCAGCATTCACATTTTATGGATGTGCCTTGATGTGCCATGAGGTTTGTGTGGTCATGCTACCACCTACTAACCCATCTGTCATCATTATAGTCCAACCACATACATAACCCCGAAAGAGTGGGCTCCGTAGTTCGGGCACACTCTGGCTTTGTTCTCCTCAGTACGAAAACAGAGGAAACCTGACATCTGTGTCCCCAGATTAATGACACCCCTGGCGGCTGCTGGCGAGAGTCCTCCAGGTGTTCTGCTGGCTGGTCTTCTGTGCTGGTAATGCTTTTAGTATGACAATGTCTTTACTTTTGTTTCTAGTGAGAATTAATAAATTACTTATGATATTTAATAAGACGCAGATGTTCCCAATGAGAAAGGGGCCTGGCTGCCATTAATTCTGGTTGGATTTTTCTTGCCATAGTGAATAGAAGCAGACAGAGTAAGTGATCCACACAATATTTTGCAAGACCAATGTTGTCTGCAGACAGTAGAGCTGAGAACAATTGCTCTGTATAATTCAAAATGGATGGAACGATGATATGATGTTTAAAATTAGAAAAAGAACTTGGTTTCTATAGTTAAAAGCTAATAAGCCCCATGGTCCTGAAACTGATCCAGATGCTAGGAAGTAACTTTCCATAAAAGAGATGGTGTAGCTAATGAGTCAATAGTTAATAAAAAGCTGCTGTGAACAAGACCTTATCTTAGGATTATAGATGGTACAAGGTGAAAAAAATAATATTTATTAGGCACCAACACTATGTCAAGCACAGAGTGAAAACAATAAATCTATAAATCCTGACTCACATATATGAAATAATTTGTAAAATATCACATATGTAGTTCAGTTTGAGTCGAATGTTAAAATTCTAATAGTTCAATATCAACAGGCTGTGTGTGTGTCTGTGTGTGTGTGTGTGTTTTCCTTTTGTTTTGTTGGTTTTGTTTTGTTCTTTAAAACCTTAACCTTTTCAGATGTTGTCTCTTGTTAGACAAATGACACAAGGTGAAAATTTACAATTGCTCCTGTAACTGTTCCAATGGCATGTGTTCTATGGAAGCCACTGTGGTATATTAAATTATTATTTTTGAACAGTTGACCCTACCTCCACAATAGGAGTATATTTTCTTCTCTCATTGGCTATTAGCCACATGACATGGTTCATCCTCCCTGTGAGTGCATTATACTTCGCTGAACCTTGACTTTAGGTCTACCCATGTGACTGGGTTAGCTAATGGGAGTTTAGCAGACTTGTTACCAGCAGAAAACTGAAATGTGCTTGTGTGGTTGGGCTTCTCTTGCACATCTGCTGTTGCCACCAGAAGAGATTCCCCTGATGCTTGCATCCTTTCAGCCTGAGCCCCAGAATGGGCACACAGGAAGCAGACCTGAGCCCAGTGACAACAAGGAGACAAGCCCAGCTAGACCTATAGCTTGAAAGAACGATGTCCCTCTAACATTATCATTGTTCCTCTAATATTGTCTCAAAGATGACATCATCACTTAGTTTTGAGAAGAGCGGTCCCTTTCCAAAAGAGGAATTTTAAATCTCGTCTCTTAGGAGTGTATATCCAGTTTTCCTTGTAAGGATCAACATCAGCAGCAAGATCCGAGTCCTCCTCAGGCGGCACCCACTTTATCCCTGAGTGGTGGATCCAAAGCTTGATTCCTGTGAACTTTAGGGGAGAGTGTATTGTCAGCAGGACGTCATAAGTGGCTAAGTGCCATTCAGGACCTTGAATCTTCCAGTCTTTAGAAAGACCTGGTCTCGTCTCCCAGCAGACAGGTAGATGGACCTGCAATGAGAAAACCTGTGCAACAATTTTAGTGTTTGCCCTAGATGTTGTACATATTGTTTGATTTTTTTATTCATATTCTAGATCTAAAGGATCTCCCAATAATTTACAAATGAATTCATTTAAGCCCAATTTGGGTGCTACACTAATCCGGAGCAAGGCAATAGGGAACGGGCCTGGTCCCATTCAAATGTGTTTCCTGGTGTGTTTTTGCCAGGGTTTTCTTAATGTGTGGTTCATTTTTTCAGTCTTTTCTATAGATTGGGGTCTCCAAGACTTCTGTAGTTTCCATTAAATCCTGTAGTGTCAGTCCTACCTTCTGGGATATTTCTGAAGTGAACAACGGTCCCTTGTTGCTTTGAATGCTGTAAGGAAGCCCGTACCTAGGGATTTATTTGATTAGAAGTTTTGCTACCTCAGTTGCCTTCTCAGTTCTAGTGGAGTATGCCTCTACCAACCCAGAAAAAATGTCTACAAAACATAATAAAAATTTAAAGTTTCCTATGGTTTTAGGCATCTTTGTAATGTTAGCTTGCCAGTCCTCACATGGGCATATTCCTTTATATTATACTCCCTTTCCTATTGGGCCACATTCTGTTTCAGTTTTGTTTTTGGTGCATATCTGACAAGCTTGGGTAATCTGAATGGCCCTTTGTAAATGAGAATGTTTACAGTTATGTGGCAGAATTAATACTACAACTCTTTCCTGGAAACCTTTGGTGTAATTTTATATCTATTTCTTCCTCTTAGCTTCATAAAAGTGGGCACACATATGATTAAATTCATCTTAGAGGTATAAAATCCAATATGAAATAAGATATTACTCAGGCTCTCTCAGCTAACTAGTAAGAGGTGAAGCTAACTAGTAAGTGGTGTACTGGAGTCAATTGTGTGCATCTTTTCCCAACTCAACAGTCATCTATGCCACATTGGTGGCTAGAGTTTAGTCTCCATGGAAATATTTATATGTAGTAATTGGGTGAGCAAATGCTACAAATCAAGGATTCTCACCTTTATGTCCCTACACTATCCCAGAAGCAGGTTGTTACACATTTACCACCGCATCACTAACTAGAACACCAGTCCTGTAGACAGGGCCTCCATCCCCTGTCTATGTATGAGCATCAATTTACCAAACCTTCTCCTGGTATTATGCTTATATTCTCCTGACCCTCTGCCATTAGTGCACAGACTAGTCACCTCTAGGCTCCTCTCTAACTCTTTACAGAAATTTAGTGTTAACACTTTCCTGCCAATAATGTGAGGACATTTATTTTGGGACAGGGAATAAAACATTTGGACTTCAGTAACTTAGTGAAAGTCAAATATTTTGTGCAATTATAATTTTAAATCTTAGATGGACCTACTCTAGTCCTAGAGTCAATTATCAAATATTACAGCCAGGTAAGTAGATAAGCATATCATGCTTGGATGTTGAGTAAGTATAATCTTATTCACATTATTCTTTTAAAAAATTCTTTATTGTTTAAAGTATTACATATAGTATTACATGTCTCCTTTTCCCCCTATTGACCTCTCCCTGGCCACCCCAGCCCCCAGCACATGCTCTTACACCCTAGTGTCTGTGTCCATTGGTTATTCACTTATTCTTATAGGGAGGTCACTGTATTTTTAATATTAGTATTAGTTTACTATAAAATAATATTTCTCAAATATTTTGAAGTATTTTACTTTTGTTTATATTATTTTAAAAGCTATAGCATGAATAAATTTTTACAAAGTAATTACCTCAAATGACACATGGGGTAGTGATAATATAAAGAAGAACTAGTAAATTAAAGTTATATTCCTCTGATTCACAATCACCCAATCTTTAATTGACTAAGTCTTTCTTCTATAAAGGCATTATGTAGCCAAGAAGAGTCAACAAAAACACCAGCAGCACAAAAAAAAAAAAAAAAAGGAAGCCAGTTAGAAAAGCAGATTGCACAGTAGGAATACAAAGATCTGGAAGTCACAATAATTACATTTTTACTTCAACTTGGTGCTAAGAAAACAGTTTTGCCTAGCCTGTATGCAAAGCTCACTATACTTTATACTGTAGTTGGAAGATAATGGATTTCCTTTTTAACCATTGATCAAAGGATTATGCCATTATGACAGGGCCTGATTAACTCTCAAAGAGGTTATAAGAAGGGTCTCATCAATTATATGTCCCTAAAGATAAGCTGAGTCTATACAAAATGGAAAAGGGTATATCTGTATGCAATTATTCAGTGAATGTTCTCTCAAGGCCTTAAATGATGCAGTATCTCTTTCACTGTGGCATCCTCACCTTTTTTTCTTTTGCCTATGGGTGTGCCCTCTAAAAGAGTCCAGCTACTTGTGAGCATGCACCCCATTCTAGAGTGCCATACTTTAAGTCATGAAATCTGTAACAGGCAAAAGAGATTAACCTCAGGAGCTACTCTGCTATGCAGACGGCTAAATACAGCTTCAGGCCTTGTAAGATAAACCAAGGGAGATTTTAATAAGCCTCACGTGAGATAGAAGGGAAATTAGTTTTGAGTAGCCGCGATTTAGATGACAGTTCACTAGCGTTGATTGCATTCCTTATGGCATGAGAGAAAGGAGTCAATGACTTAGATATCTGATTGTTTTTTAATCCATTTTTATTGATTTTAGGAAGGGAGAGGTAGAGAAAGGCAGAACCATCAATGATGAGAGATAATCATTGATTAGCTGCCTCCTGCACACAACCCAGGCATGTGCCCAGACCAGGAATGGAACTGGGCCGTCCTGGTTCATATGTCAATGCTCAACCACTGAGCCATGTGGGCCAGGCAATGACTTAGATCAGTGGTTGGCAAACTGCAGCTTGTGAGGCGCGGTTTGCCGCTCTGTTGACTAATGAGTTTGCCAACCACTGAGCTAGACTCTCGATTCCAATAATTACAGGCTGTTGTTCCTTGTGATTAAGCCCCTATCCCAGTGATCGGCAAACTCATGTGGCTTGCGAGCCGCAGTTTGCTGACCACTGAGATGTTTTAATCTTTAAAATTTCCTTCATTCTATGAGTAGGTTGCCATTTAGATGATCAAGAATCCTAATAGAACTATTTCCTTTCCCCATGGGGAAGAACTAAGCAAAAAAAGGTGAAGAGGGGTAGGGAGAAAGGAAGAAGGGATAAAGGAAAGAGGGGAAGGTATGTTATGCTTTTTCAGGTGCCAGGCATCTAACCCACACTTAACAAGGGAGGAGCTGGCTCAAATAAGATTTTCTTCCATTTGTAAGACCTGGCCTGTCTACCTAAACCCTTTATACTTTTATGATGAATTATTGGCATCACCAACAAGGCACTTTTAGTTATAGGCATCATTTCATTTTTTGGGGGGTGAGGTTTAAGGGGAGGGGGGTGCATTCCAGTAGAAACTTTTACATTCTGTGCATAGGTGACCTTCATAGGGTGAGGTATACTCTGATTTCAGTTCAAAGTGAAAATTGGAGGCTATTTAAAATATATATATAATTTAATTGATTTCAGAGAGGAAAGGGGAGGAAGATAGAAACATCAATGATGAGAATCATTGATTGCCTACCTCCTTCATGACCTCCACTGGGGATGGAGCCTACAACCTAAACATGTGCCCTGACCAGGAATCAAATCTTGGCCTCCTGGTTCATAGGTCGATGCTCAACCACTGTACCACACTGGCTATGCTTGAAGACTATTGTTCATTCTCCTCTTCAACTGAGAAGAGATAAGAGAAAGGCATTTTCTAACTTTGAAATTAATTTAGAGTCCCAACATGGAGAGGAGAAAATAAGTAATTTAGTTGAGCTCCAATAGAAAATTTATCTCAGGGACCATGAACAGAAGGAAGAGTGAAGGAGAAAAAAGCTGTTTGTTTGTTGTTGTTTTTTTTTTTTTTATGTAATAGCTATACTTAATTTTACTGTGTTAAGCGATCTATTTTCATTTAAGCTAGCTTGCTCTTTTAGCTAAAGCTCACTTAAAAAACAACAACAACAAGACAACAAAATGTACAACATTTATTGTACATGCAGCATATCCAGGATTCATGACTTGGAACTCCAAATCAGAACGAGGAATTTGGAACACAAAATATAAAATGTGCAGCAAGAAGCCCAGCAGCAAGAATGAACAGGAAGCAAGTACAGTTGACACTTTAGAATTATAAGTAGCATAACATTGCAGCAGAAATGCAGTGTTTGTAAATGTCTGTGACTCAATATGGAATGCTTTTGTTCATGATGTATAATTACTGCCACTAACAACTGGCTAGGTGCTGTATGTGTAGTGAATTAACACAGGCTAGAAATAGATTTTCCTAAGCAATATACAGACGCAACTAGCATGGTCACGAAAGGCAAGATACTGTGATTCGGATTCAATTTGTATAGAAATGCATACATTCAATTTCATAAAGAAAGAAATGTGTGTGTGTT
This sequence comes from Corynorhinus townsendii, assembly GCA_026230045.1. Taxonomy (NCBI): domain Eukaryota; kingdom Metazoa; phylum Chordata; class Mammalia; order Chiroptera; family Vespertilionidae; genus Corynorhinus; species Corynorhinus townsendii. Next base: position 140,099,310 of record JAPDVU010000004.1, read on the forward strand.
TAATTTAATATTTATTGTGAAATCTGTAGGGAGTAAGGTAATTGAATAAAGAAAAAGCAATCATTTTATCTTCTGCCTTCTTTTCTATTTCTCCTCACCTTAGTCCCAGATTTCTTTGAATAAGGAAACTAAATGAGTGTTAGGGTTACAGAAGAAAAACATAAAAGCATTTCCCCACTAGTTCTTTTAAAGTTAATTCACCCAAATATGATGGAGTTCCAGATTATTCCAGCCTTGTATTTCTGTAAATTTGAGGCTTCATAAATGTCAGTTGTGAGTACAGAAAGAATCAGTCTAGGAAAAAACAATTGAACTATTTTGTTTAGTAATCAAATTGATATTTGGAAGTTTGTTCAAAATTTCTAAATTTTAATTAATTTGTTGTCATTAATTCATTTTATGGACATTGTATCCTAGAATTTGCCTAAACACCATTGTCATCCTGCTCAGCCAGAATCAATTTCCTGCCTGGTATACTGTTACGTGTAAGCTCTTGGCCACCCCGATGTGGTCAAAGATGGCCGCCCCTATGTGGACACAAGATGACTGCCAAAAGATGGCCAGCAAGGGAGGGCAGTTGTGGGCTATAAGGCCAGCAGGAGAGGGCAGTTGAGGGTGACCAGGCCTGCAGGTGCAGGCAGTTGGGGCGAACAGGCCTGCAGGACAAGACAGTTAGGGGAGACCAGGCCTGCAGGGGAAGGCAGTTGGGGGTGACCAGGCCAGCAGGAGAGGGCAGTAGGGGGCAACCAGGCCTGCAGGGCAGGACAGTTAGGGGCAACCAGGCCTGCAGGGGACAGCAGTTAAGGGTGACCAGGTTGGCAGGGGAGGACAGTTAGGGGGATTTGGGCCAGCAGGGGAGCAGTTAGGTGTCAACCAGGCTGGCAGGGGAGTGGTTAGGGGGTGATCAGGCTGGCAGGCAGAAGCAGTTAGGGGAAATCAGGCAGGTAGGCAGGCAGGCAAGCAGTTGGGAGCCAGCAGTCTTGGATTATGAGAGGGATCCCAGATTGGAGAGAGTGCAGGGTGGGCTGAGAGACACCCCCCCCCTCCCGTGAATTTTGTGCACTGGGCCTCTAGTATATTTATATGTGTGTGTAATTGCACATATTTATGTACTTACATGTATATATTTGACCTGTATGCATGTGTGTATGTAAAGATATATATACATATACCTGCAGAAAATAGTGCTGATTTGAAATTTTATTTAACTAAAGAAAATACTCAGAATCTTGTTAAATCCCTTTATTTTATAGGTAACAAAACAGGCCCCAGGAATAAGTGGAGAGTAAGCTAAATTTGCACAATCTGTGTATGTAGTTTTATAATATATATATACATATATATGTATATATATAACATATATATACATATATATATGTATATATATATGTGTGTGTATATATATATCTAGCTATGTTTGCTATAGAAATCTCTCTCTGTCTCTTTATAAATATACTAGAGGCCCAGTGCACGAAATTTGTGCACAGGGGTGTGTGTCCCTCAGCCCAGCCTGCACCCTCTCCAATCTGGGACTGCTGGCTCCCAACTGCTCACTGGCCTGCCTTCCTGATTGCGCCTAACTGCTTCTGCCTGATCACCCCCTAACCACTCCCCTGCCAGCCTGATTGATGCCTAACTGCTCCCCTGACAGCCTGATTGCCCCTAACTCTCATCCCCTGCTGGCCTGATCACCCACAACTACCCTCCCTTGCAGGCCTGGTCCCTCCCAACTGCCCTCACCTGCAGGCCATCTTGTGGTGGCCATCTTGTGTCCACATGGGGGCAGCCATCTTGTATGTTGGAGTGACAGTCAATTTGCATATTACTCTTTTATTAGATAGGATTAGATAGGATAGAGGCCTGATGCATGGGTAGGGACTGGCTGGTTTGCCCTGAAGGGTGTCCCAGATGAGGGTGGGTTTTCCCTTGGGGTGTGGGGTCACTGGGGTGAGGGGTCTGTGGTGGTTTGCAGGCAGGTCACGCCCCCCGGCGGCCCAAGTGGAGGCCTTGGTATCTGGGATTTATTTATCTTCTATAATTGAAACTTTGTAGCCATGAGCACAGGTCAGGGCAGGCCAGGAAGTTTGGCTTCCTCCATCGCCAGGGAAACCCAATCCTCCTGCTCGCTCTGTGGCCCCAGCCATCTTGGTTGGGTTAATTTGCAAACTCGCTTCTGATTAGCTGGTGGGCGTGGCTTACGGGCATAGCAGAGGTATGATTAATTTGCATATTACTCTTTTATTAGATAGGATATATATATATGCTTATATATATCTTTATATTTATATATATATATACATACAAAATATATAAATATAAAATTAAAATAATTCCACATATAGCTACTAATAATATTTTGCTGTTAATGTATTAATTGATATTTTACATATCTTTGTATAGAAACAAATGTAAAGAAAAAATGATGCCAGTTTTAATAATGCTTAAGTTTAATAGCACTCTGATGACTATTGACCAAAGCTATTTTCAAGTGGTAATAATTGGTGACCTAAATATTGTCTTTTTTTATTTACATTTCTTTGTCTGTCATGGAGTTTACAATATTTTTAACAAAATCTACTAAGATATTCTGGCACTCATTTTTGGTCTTTGCCATATTTTCTATCTGGGTTATAAATGGTTTTCTCATAATAATTTTTCATCCATCAAAATTCACTTTAAAAATCTCTTGCCAAAACACTAAATATGTTTCCCTTAAGAACAGGAACAAGCCAGGCCAGCATGGCTCAATGGTTGAGCATCCACCTATGAACCAGGAGGTCATGGTTGGATTTCTGGTCAGGGCACATAACTGGTTGCTGGCTCAATCTCCAGTGTGGGGGCAGCCAATAAATCATTGATTTTTCTATCTCTCTCTCCTCTCTTTTTCTCTCTGAAATCAATAAATCAATATATATATATATATATATATATATATATATATATATAATTTTTTTTTTTTTAAAGAACAGGAACAAGACAGGGATGTCTGCTTTCACCACTCTTATTCAACAGTATTGAAAGTCTTAGCTACAGGGATCAGACAAGAAGAAAAAATCAAAGTCATCCAAATCGGAAAGGAGGAAGTAAAACTGTCATTATTTCCTGATGTCATGATATTGTACATTGGAAACACTAAAGACTCCACCAAAAAACTATTAGATTTAATAAATGAATTTGGAAAAGCAGTAGGATACAAAATGCACATCCAGAAAGCAATGGCATTTTTATATATCAATAATGAACTCTTAGAAAGAGAAACTAAAATTTTAAAAAATCCATTTACAATTGCAACAAACAAAAAATAAGATACCTTGAAATAAATTTAACCAAGGATGTAAAAGACGTGTATTCAGAAAAGTACAGGACATTGAAAAAAGAAATAGAGGAAGATACAAACAAATGGAAAAATTCCGTGTTCATGGATTGAAAGACTAACATCATCAAAATGTCCATAATACCCTAATCAATGCATAGATTCAAGGCAATCCCTATTAAAACACCAAATATATATTTCACAGATCTAGAACAAATACTCCAAAGTTTATATGTAACCAAAAAAGACCCTGGAGAGCCAGAGCAATCTTTTTTTTTTTTGGAGACACCACAATTTATTTAAGCTTACCTATTGATGAACATTTAAATCTTTTCCACCTTTGGCTATTACACATCAAGCTGTTATGGATGCAAAAATGTATTTCATTCATCCAGTTTTCATTTAAAATATATTTTTCTTCCTTCTATTTTTTCATGTGTCCATGTTATTTACACATTTTTAAAAATTTTATTTTTATTGTTGAGATTACAGATGTCCCCTGTTTTCTCCCCTTTGCCCACCTTTGCCCAGTTTCTGCCCCCTTCTCCTTCTATTTTTAATGCCTCCCTCATTCTACCACCATTTTCAATGAGTAGGTGTAAGGGATTCGTAGTTGATCTTCTGTCTTCTACCATCTCTCCTATCCAATCCTAAAACTAGTTATCTTTTTAAAAGCATAGTAATACATAGTTCTTTCTTATTTAAAGTCCTTCAATGACCACTACTCTCCCCTTCCCACATCCACCCAATATACTCAGAGTAAAATCAAACTCCATAGCCTATAAAGCTTTATATAATCTGACCCTCTCTCACTTCCTCTAGCACCAGCATCTCTCATGCTTGTACTTCTTCACCCACATGACCCTTCCCTCATTTTCCAGAAACCCTAAAATCTTTCTACTCCAGTTATTATTTTTTAAATTATTGATTAAGGTATTACATATGTGTCCTCATTCCTTCTTTAACCCCCCAACCCCCTCCCCCCCCCCACCCCCGCCACTTATGCCCTCACCCCCCTGGTGTTCATGTCCATTGGTTAGGCTTATATTCATGCATACAAGTCTTTTGGTTGATCTCTTCTCCTTTCCCCCACCCTCCCCTACCTTCCCTTTGAGGTCTGGCAGTCTGATCGATGCTTCTCTGCCTCCCTGTTCATCAGTTTATGTTGTTCATTATATTCCACAAATGAGTGAGATCATGTGGTATTTGTCTTTCTCTGACTGGCTTATTTCACTTAGCATAATGCAATCTTGAGAAAGAACAAAGTAGGAAGAATCACAATATGAAATATCAAATTATACTACAAAGCCACTGTACTCAAAACAGCTTGGTACTGCACAAGAACAGGCATATAAAATATGGAACAAAACAGAGAACCCAGAAATTGACCCAAACCATTATACTCAATATTTGACAAAGGAGGCAAGAGCATACAGTGCAGTAAATACAGTCTCTTCCATAAATGGTGTTTGGAAAATTGGAAAGGTACATGCAAAAAAATGAAACTAGATCACAAACTTACCCCATACACAAGAATAAATTCAAAATGGATAAAAGACTTAAATGCAAGTCATGAAACCATAAAAATTCTACAAGAAACCATAGGCAGCAAAATCTTAGACATCTCTCATAGCAGTATGTTTGCCAAAACATCTAGGGCAGTGGTCGGCAAACTGTAGCTTGCGAGCCACATGCGGCTCTTTGGCCTCTTGAGTGTGGCTCTTCCACAAAATACCACAGCCTGGGCTAGTCTATTTTGAAGAAGTGGTGTTAGAAGAAGTTTAAGTTTAAAAAATTTGGCTCTCAAAAGAAATTTCAACCCTTGTACTGTTGATATTTGGCTCTGTTGACTAATGAGTTTGTCGACCACTGATCTAGGGCAACGAAAACTAAGGAGAAAATAAACAAATGGGACTACATCAAAATAAAAAGTTTCTGCACAGCAGAAGCAAAATAAAAAGGGAACCCATTGTATGGGAGAACATATTTGGCAATAATACATCTGATAAGGGGTTAATTTCCAATATATATAAACAACTCATACAACTTAGCAAAGGGAAGACAAACAATCCAATTAAAAATGGACAAAAGATCTAAATAGACACTTCTCCAAATAGAGCACACAAATGACCAAGAGACACATGAAAAAATGCTCAAAGTCTCTAATCATCAGAGAGATATAAGTTAATATGACAATAAGGTACCACCTCACAACTGTCAGAATGGCTGTCATCAATAAATCAACAAAAAGCAAGTGCTGGTGAGAATGTGGAGAAAAGGGATCCCTAGTGCATTGCTGGTGGGAATGCAGACTGGTGCAGCCATTATGGAAAACAGTATGGAGTTTCCTCAAAAAATTAAATATGGAACTGCCATTTGACCCAGTGATCTCACTTCTAAGAATATATCCTAAGAACCCAAAACACCAATCAAAAAGGATATATGCACCCCTATGTTTATAGCAGCACAATTTACAATAGCTAAGATCTGAAAACAGCCTAAGTGCCCATCAATAGATGAGTGGATACAAAAGTTGTGGTACATTTACACCATGCAATACTATGCAACTGTAAAAAAGAAGGATCTCTTACTCTCTTACCTTTTGCATCAGTATGGAAAGACCTGCAGAGTATTATGCGAAGTGAAATAAGCCAGTTAGAGAAAGACAAATATCACATGATCTCACTCATATGTAGAGTTGAATGAAAAAAACAAAAAACTGGCGAACAAAATAGATACAGAGACATAGAAACAGGGAACAAACTGATGAATCTCAGAAGGAAAGCAGGGGGAGAGATTAGCCAAAGAATTTATAGGCATATGTGCATAGCCCATGGACATAGATAATAGTGTGGTGAAAGCCTGGGGGGGGGCGGGGGAGGGAGTAAGGGGTGGAGGGTGTCACTGGGGAAAAAGGGGGGCACCTGTAATACTTTCAACAATAAAGATAAATTTTTAAAATTGCTTGCCCATTCTGCAATCATTCAAATATTCTCTTACGGTCTTCAACATCTGTATTTTACTGGTTAAATTTTAACCATTTATTTTGGTATCTGATATTAGATGAAATCTAACTTGATTTTTTAATTTTAGTTTTTCTAATGCCATTTGTTATCTAATCCATTATCTTCTCATTAAATTTTGTTGTGAACTTTAGTATATATTGAACTTTTATGCTATTAGTGAGTTCTAAATTCCATTTTATTCATTTATTGTTTATTCCTTTGCACTCAACATTTTGGTGATTAGGCCTGTGCAATACATTTTAATGTCTACAAGCACAATTTTCATTTCTCTACTTTAACATTTTCAATAACACCTTTCTTATTCTTCCAGAGGAATTTGAGAATCACCATGTCAAGTTAAAGTAGTGGAACTGTGATTAGGCTTGAGTTACCAGTAAATCCATAAATTATTTTTGAAACAATATTTTTTATCACTTAATACTGTATATCTCTCCTAGAGTACTTATGTATCTAAGTACTTCACATTTCTTGTTGAAATTGTTACTTCTTTTTCATTCATACATTTTTGTTAATGAAAATTAATACCCCCCCACACACACTCAATGTATTGTCCACTTAGTTACTATAGATCTGTAAGAAAGAAATGGTCTCTTTGATAGTTTTTTCTTAACCCCAGCTGCATTCATAACAATTTAAGAATTTTGCAGTAAGTTATCTTGGATTTTTAGGTATATTTTTAAAAATGTTGTCTTTTGCTCTTCTATTTTTATACATGCCCCATATTCAGAATTCAGAACAATGCTAAATAATAATGGTGATAGCAGACATCCTTTTTTTAGAATAAGTGTTTCTAATATTTCAATGAAAATATGCTGACTTTAATATAAATGTTTTCTATCACAGTAGGCAAGTGTCTTTCTAATTCTAGCTGCCTAAAGTTATTCTTTTTCCCAATCTGTGATGGGTATTTAGTTTTATTAAATGCCATGTAAGTGACTGCTAAGATTATAACTATGGCTTTCTTAATTGGACCTTTGCTGAGCTACATTATATGAAGAGATGTTCAAATACTCAGCTTCCACTAAATGTTGGTGGAGGCAGATGCTTTCTTTTACTAGGTATAGTTGATTTCCATTCACTAATATTTAATTTAGTTATCCTCACCTGAAGATATGTTTTTATTGATTTTTAGAGAGAAGAAGGGAGAGAGAGAAAGAGAAACATAAACCAGTTGCCTCCTATATGGGGCCCAACCAGGAATCAAACCCACAACCTAGGTATGTGCCCTGAACAGGAATCTGACCCACACCCTTTTGGTATACAGGACAATGCTTCAATTGAGCCACCCAGCCAGGGCTCACTGACACTACATTGTCTATGATACTTTTCTGCTGTTTGTCAGGATTTGTTTTCTTTTTAGCTTATAAAATGATGGATAGCTTTCCAATTCTTTTTATGTTCTAGAACAATTTATTAAGCCCGTCTCTTGAAAACTTGATCAACAAGTAATCTTTTGTAGAAATAATTATTTAATAACTTTTATTTCTTCATTTTTCCATATAGTCTGGTTTTCTAATTATTCATGAGATAATCTCCCCTGCCCCTTATGCTTTCTTTTAATAAATCATAATTTCTATTAAATTCTCAAATTTGTAAGCATACTTAGATTATAATATATTGTCCTTTATATTTTTAAGAATATTATCTGTCATTTGCTTATGACTTATATCAGTTAGGATTTTAAATATTTTAGCTCTATTTTAAAAATTAACCTTACTTAAATCTAGTTCTTTTTTTCCTTTGTTCCACAGATGTATTGCTTTTTGACTTTATTATATTTTTCCTCCCAATTAGTTTAATTTCTTGTCATTTCTATGACTTATAGGGTTGACTGCTTAGTTCATTTATTTTAATTATTTTATGTTTAACTAAGCATAATTAAAGCCACTGTGAACCTAAACAGGGTCTTATTATTTTTATTATCTTTCTATATAATTGTCATTCATTGAATGATTACTTAATTAGCACCTACCATATAATATAAGCCAAGCATTCTATTCTAAAAAAAAAAAAAAAAAAAACACCTAGAATTAAACTTTTAATTTTTTCTTAGAACAATGGGTTTAAAATTTTTTTTCTTCCTTTAAAAGTGGTTAGATTTTTGTTTGTTTTTACTGTTTGAACTTGTATTAGTGCTAGTCTTATTGCTTTATACTCAGAGAAATCTGTCTGCAAGTAACAAATATTCTAGTGTTGGAAGCTGAGTTTTCCCTTTGTGGCTTTAATATATGATGACTTTTGTAAGTATTTCACAGGGGACTGAAAAGAGGAAAAAATTCCTGAAATGTTCATTCAAATGTATTAGTTATAATAAATAGTCAGACTTTCTTAGTTGATTTTTCAAAGACTGAAAAATCTGTGTTAGAACATAATTAACAATTATGAATCTGACCAATGTGTTCTTTTAAATATTTGCTGATACATTTTAATGAACACATACTTATAACTATTGCATTGTAGTTTTAAATTATACTCAGCAAAATAGAACAATAGTTTTCATTCCATATTTACTGGCTGTAAAACAATTTTTCTTAAAATTAACATTATCACATATGGTTTGTTTCCTTTTTTTGAAAAATCCATGCCTATCAAGTTATTTAACATATGAATAAATAATGCTTGAGAAATTATAAGTAGAAATAGCATACTAGCTCTGTAAGGAGTTCCAATGAGTTGTTTTCACTTCTGGCTCTTACTGAAGTGGAGTTCTGAGTTAGTGTAATGGGTAAAAGTATCTGCTTACATCTTTCTGGAAGGTAGAACTGTTCTATTTCATTACACAAAAAAATAGGCAATCCACTAATTTTTTTTTCAACCCAGTTCCTTTGACCTTATTGATGGGGAGTTATGTCCAGATTCTGGCATTAAGTGATTATTTTTCAGTCTGGTGATATTTCAATGTCTTCAGTGCTATTGCAGTTGGATGTCAACAAGAGTTGTATAAGGGACTGCCAGTCACATGCTATTTTAAAACTCATTTATGGCCCTAGACAGTTTGGCTCAGTGGATAGAGCCTTGGCTGCAGACTGAAGGGTCCTGGGTTTGATTCCAGTCAAGGGCACTACCTTGGTTGCAGGCTCTTCCCCTCCCAGGCCCTGGTTGGAGGCAACCAATTGATGTGTTTCTCTCACATTGACAGTTCTCTCTGTCTTTCCTTTTCTCTTCCACTCTCTCTAAAAATCAATGGAAAAATATTCTCAGGTGAGGATTAAAACAAACAAACAAAACAAAATAAAAAACACACTCAGTTATGATTAGGCTCTGGTCTGGAATAAAAATTATATACCAGTAAGTGATATGAAAAATAATGTCATATCTTCTGGTTATATTTTGATAATGTAATTTCTCATGGCCTTGAAACAATCTGAGTTGCAATTTAAAGGTGATGGAGTCATTACAAAGTACCTTTACTATATGTACTTTTCAATTCAAGAAACTTACTAGGATTAGAAACAATGACCATAAGGGTTTTCCACAAGTTACTAAGAGAAGTAATTAATAGTAGTGTGTAGAGAGTACCTGGGAAGGCACATGAGCATTTCTTTAATTATTATCAGCTGAATCCAGTGGTGTTGGCAGAGACAAGTCCTGGAAACACACCTTGCCAGAGGCAGGAGTGTTGTCAGCTTGACCTTCAGCCCAGGTGCCAGGGGTGGGTTTCATTATCTAAATCCAGCCAAGCACCAGGAATGCACATAATCTCCTTTGTCTTGACCTTTAGTAAAACTTCCTGGTTTTGGCTGTATAAAATAAACATGCTGTATTGGCTCTGGGTCACTGTCTTTCCATCAGAGGACAGCTGTCCCACCCGGTCCCAGTTTTTTCCTTTTATCTTTGTGTCTGTCTCTTTCTTTCATTTTCTCAATCCCCAGCAGCCCCTACTCAGGAACCAAACGGCTCTCTAGCCAGGCTGGATGCAGAAAAAAGAGAAATATTTATAGTAGTGCATCACTTAAAAATTTTAAACTTATAGAATGTAAACAGGAAGAGATTTTGAGAATAATAATAACAATAATAATAATCCTGTCCAATGGAACCAGAGATCTGGAACACTGCTCAGCGTGACACTGGTAATCTTGCCATTGGTTCATCATTTATGAGTGCTAAGTGCTATGTGTGGTCAAATAAGCCAGACTCTGGTCCTAAAACTGGTAAAATGGAACACAGAATACATTGCCATGTTTTGGAGTGGTGTGTCCTCTATTCTTTAAGTAGACCTAAGTGGATCCTTTGCTTCACTTTTACAAGAATGTTAGAAAGACTTCTAGAAATATTATAGTAACCCTTAGCAGCAGTAAGGAACATGAGCTCTATTTTCTCCTTTTAATCCTGGAAGCACTCTGAATGCTTTAGATAATACCCTAAACAGGGTTGATGGTCCAGAACCACCAGAGCTCTATGCACTGATGCAGAATTGATTAGGTTTCTCTATTCTCCAGGAGATTTGAATATTTCAGAAATTAGGTAAATTGTGTGTAAGCAAAATCACAAGCCAGTGAACTCTTGACTGGACTTTTGCTATATGTGACAAATGTGTAGGAGCTGTGTACAAAGACAAGGCCCCTCCATCTTCCTGGTCCTGCATACAGAAGAGGGAAGAAGAGGCAGAATAGTGGTAGAGAGAAAGCAGAGCATGAAGTTGGGTGATTAGTGAGGTGGAAAATGCCAGGCATTGATATATGTGTGCATGAGCTCATGTGTTGGGGGCATACTGAGGATACTGAACAGATAAGTTAGGCAGTTTGTGTGGAAGGTTCACCCTTGCCAGAATATCCAGAGTGGCCAATAGGCCAAATCCAAAGGCAGTAAAATGGCCAGTTTGTTCTAAATGTGGTCAATCCTAAATCAAAACAATGAATATTCTCTAAAAGTTGCACTAAGGAGGGTTCTTTAGATAGAATCCTGGAGAAATGATGCCAGTTGCAAAGGACTGTCAAAATGTGGGTCAGGCATCTGTCATTCAGCCAAAGAAGCATGATTCGGGGAACATTTTTTCCAGGGCAGAGCTCCTTCATGTGAAGAAAGTGAAAAAGATAACAAGTGGGGTCCTTCATACCAACATCACAATCACTGTTCTCTTTTGAGATAGTAAGACTGAACTCACAGAAATTTTTGTGAAGATTCATTAAGAAACTTCCAAAAATACTCCCTTAATAATATATATATATATATGTATGTATATGTATATATACATATATATATTACAAGTAAATCACTTGCTTTTAAGTTCTCAAACTGACTTAGAATTATAAGTAATTATATGTTGACTTTAAAGCAATTTTTGAAACAGTTTTACTACTTACAAAGATAAAATGGCAGTTTTTAGAAAATTTAAAAATACATAAAGAAAAAAAAAACAAGACTAACCACTTAAAGTCAGCTACTGTCAAAATTTGATGGACACCCTTTCAAGGCTTGCTCTATAATATATGGATATATATGTATGACCGACCATATATGTATATAATTTACACATAAGTGGAATCAAAATATACATGCTGTTTTACAAGCTGTTTTTTTCCAACAATATGCCAAAGAGATTTTTAAAGATAGTGTACTGACAGATACACACACACAATCTTGTTTAAGAGTTATGTAGTAATCCATTGTGTAGGATTTATCACATACATTTAACCCAGTTGCCTATTGATAAGCAAGTAGATTTTATCCACCTTTCAATATAAACACAACTGTGATGACATCTCCATCTATGTGCATCTTTACATACTTGTTTGAGTACCTCATTTGGAAACATTTCTTGAAATTGGACTATTAAATTAATGGGCAACACAGGCAAAATTTTGATATTGCCACATTTTAGTCTCAAAAGGTTTAGCTGACTTACACTCCCATAATTGCTGTATGTCCTCTCCTAAAGCAGAAAGCATTACATGGCCAGAATAAAAAAAATTTGAACCCAGAATGACAATCACAGATGTGGAAGAAGGCAATGATGATTTGAAATGACACCACAGTTATGGAGACATCCAGAAGAGGAATTGCCATGGGGGATCCAAACTCACACACTGGCAATGAGGCAGCAATATAGGAAAAATAACCAGATTTTTCCAAGTATTAGCTTCTAATACTATCATTTGCTTTTATTCAAATAACTTATAAGCTTCTGTTTACAGTTATGTTTAAGAATAAGAACTAATAAACATGTAAATAACAGCCTTGTGTATGTCACCATATGAGATGCTCGAAATGATGCACTCAAATTTTCATATATCAGTATCCACTCCATTTAAAGACAAAGTGTTGAAGATACTGAAAGACAGGACTAAAACCTCCATGGCCTGGCTGAAGTAAGGGCTTCCATTCTATATGCAAATATGTGTGTATGAATCTATCTATATCTACATCTAGGTACAGATATCAATATATACATTAAACACACAAATCTAGATATCTACACTAATAAAAGAGAAACATGCAGATTGACTGTCACTCCACTATGCCCACCAGCCAATCAGGAGTGAGTATGCAAATTAACCCAACAAAGATGGTGGCAGCCATGGAGCTGGAGCAAGCAGGAGGCTTGGGTTGCCCCTGGCGATGGAGGAAGCCAAGCTTCCAGCCTGCCCTGGCCACAGCTGAAGGAGGGGCTGGGAACCTGGGTTGCCAGGGGGTATGGCCAGCCCAAAAATGGCCTTCAGCCTCTTATCCAGGCTGGCCACACCCCCATGAGGTGAGGGTCCCCATTGGGGGTTTGGCCAGCCTGCAAACAGCCTTCAGCCCCTTACCCAGGCTGGCCACGCCCCCATGGAGTAAGAGCCCCTGCTGGGGTGTGTGGCCAGCCTGCAAACAGCCATCAGCCCCTCACCCAGGCTGGCCATGCCCCCCTCACTGGGGACCATCACCCCATTGGGGTGTGGCTGGCCTGCAAACCACCACAGGCCCCTCACCCAGGCTGCCCCACACCCCAAGGGAACCCCCACCCTGATCTGGGACACCCTTCAGAGCAAACCAGCCGGCCCCCACCTGAGCACCAGGCCTCTGTCTACACTAATAAAAGGGTAATATGTTAATTAGACTGGGAAACCTTCCAGGAGACCTTCTGGACGTTCTTCTGGACAAAGCCATGGTGGCGGGGCTAAGGTAGAGGCTGTTAGAAGCCAAGAGGGGAGGGCAGTTGTGGGTGATCAGGCCAGAATGGGATGGCAGTTGGGGGTGAGCAGGTCAGCAGGGGGGCAGTTGGGGGTGAGCAGGTAAGCAGGGGTGGCAGTTGGGGGTGAGCATGCTGGCATGGGGAGCATTTGGGGGTAATCAGGCTGGCAGGGGGCATTTGGGGGAGAGCAGGATGGCAGGCAGGGTGGTTAGGGGCAATCAGGCAGGCAGGCAGGTGAGCAGTTAGTAGCCAGAAGTCCTGGATTGTGAGAGAGATGTCCTACTGCCGGTTTAGGCCCAATCCCCGTAAACTGGTAGTAGGACATCATTTGAGGGGTCCCAGATTGGAGAGGGTGCAGGCCGGGCTGAGGGAGACTCCCCCACCCACCCCCCCCGTGCACGAATTTCATGCACCGGGCCACTAGTATAGGTATAAATATTTAATGAAAAAATCTTGATATTGCATGACAGTCAACATTCAATTCCACAGTCATTGACAAATAACATTCCCTACAGTTGTTTAATAAAAATGATACTCAATCTAAGAAATACTCAGAGTAAGGCAAGTGATATTTTGCAAACTGTGACTCTTCAGAGCAGAGAATAAAAGTAAAATTACTTAAGCTAACCTTGATAGGCTTTGCAGCTCAAACTGAGACATCCATTATCCAATAGTAGATTGTGTAGGCTAAATTGAAGAAGCTATGTGGATAACTTCTCAAGCAAGTGCTTGTCTTAGGTGAGGTACCCCAGAAGCAGAGTGCTATAGATTGAATGTGTTCCCCCCAAATTTATATATTGAAACTATTCCCCAATATGATGGTATTAGGTAGTGGAGCCTTTGGAAAGTGATTAGGTCATGAGGGTGGGACCCTTATGAATGGGATTAGTGTCTTTGTAAAAGGCCCCAGAGTACTCCATCACTGCTGCTTCCATGTGAGGCAAAAGCAAAAAAGTAACTATCTATGAACCTAGAGGTGAGCTCTCATCAGGCACCAAATCTTCTGTTGCCTTGATATTGGATTTCTCAGCCTTCAGATATTACCCTCTAGATCCATCCATGCTGTTGCAAATGCTAAGACTTCATACCTTTTTATGGCTGAGTAATAATCCATTGTATGTATGGACAACAGCTATCTTTTAAAATCCTCACCTGAGGATTTATTTTCATTATTTTTTTGAGAGGAGAAAGGAACAGTGAGGGAGAGAGGAAAGGAGTAAGGTGGGAGAGGGGGGAGAGAGAGAGAGAGAGAATGAGTGGGGAAAGAGATATGGATGTTAGGGAGAAACATCAATTGTTTGTCTCCTGTATGTGCCACAACCAGGGACCAAACCCAACCTTTTATTCTTTTCTTTTTTGGTATATAGTATGATGCTCCAATCAACTGAACCACCCGACCAGGGCTGTACAACTATTTTATCCACATGTCTATAGATGGGCACTTGGGTTACTTTTATATCTTGGCTATTGAGAATAATGCTGCAATGAACATACAGGTGCATATATTTTTTTCAAATTAATTGTTTTCATATGTTTATTGGTCATCTCTCTATGTCCTCTTTGGGTCATCTGCTCATTTTTTAATTGGATGTTTTTCTTTTGGTGTTGAGTTGTATATGTTCTTCTTAAAATTTGGATATTAACCATTTACTAGATGTATTATTGGTGAATATCTTCTTCTAATCAGTAGGTTGCCTTTTCATTTTGTTGATGGAGTCTTTGTTGTGCAAAAGACTCCATTTTTTAATTTGATATAATTTTCATTTGTCTCAAGATATCTTTTGATTTTCTTAGTCTCATTGTTAACCTATTTATTGTTTAGTAGCATGTTATTTTACTTCTATGTGTTTATGTGTTTTTCAGGGGGTTTTTCTTGTGATTGATTTCTAGTTTTATACCATTGTATTTGGAGATGATGCTTGATATGATTTCAATGTTCTTAAAATTATTGAGCTTGTTTTGTGGCCTAACGTGGTCTATTATGAAAGATGTTTTATGTATATTTGAAAAGAATGTATGCTCTACTGCTTGGTGTGAAATGCTCTATCAATATAAATTAAAATCCATCTGTCTAGTGTGTCATTTAAGGCTTCTGTTTTCTTACTGATTTTCTATCTGGAAGGTCTATCCATTGATGTCAATGGGCTGTTAAAGTCCCCTAATATGACTGTGTTACTATTGATCTTTCTCTATATATTCTTCATTTTTAAGTAAATATATTAAGGCTCCTCTCTGTTGAGTGTATAAATGTTTACAAGTGTTGTATATTTTTTTTGGATTGATTCATTTTATCATTATGTAATATTTTTCTTTTTCTCTTATAACAGACTTTGTTTAAAATATGTTTTGCCTGATATAAATATTGCTACCCCAGCTTTTTCTTTCATTTACATTTGCATAATATATCTTTTTCTATCTTTTTACTTTATGTCTTTGTGTGTCTTTGGATCTGAAATGGGTCTCTTATAGAAAGCATATATAGGATGTCCCAAAAAATGCATTCAAACACTTTGAATAATTATAAAGGCAGTGTTTATTCAAATACATTTCATTTTCAAAATTGAGCTATCAATTGTTAAAGTGTGTATACATTTTTGAGAGAAGCCCTGTATATGGGTCTTACTTATTTTTTATTCATTCAACTACTCTATGTCTTCATTGGAGCATTTAATCCTTTTACATTTAAAGTGATTAGCAACAGGTATATAGTTATTGCCATTTTATTCTCTATAATTATGTTTTGTTTTCTTATTTTTAAAGAAGTCTCTATCATTTTTTTCAAACTGGTTTGCTCTTGGTAAACTACTTTAGGTTTTTTGTTGTTGTTCTATTGGGGAAGCTTTTTATATGCTCTTTGATTCTAAATGACAGCTTTGAGAGATAGGGTACTTTTGGTTGTAGATCCTTGCTTATTATCACTTTGAATATATTGTGCCAATCCATTTGGGCCTACAAAATTTCTGTTGAGAGATCAGCCAGTAGTTTTATGGGCACTCCCTTGTAGGTAACTAACTGCTTTTTTCTTGCTGTTTTTAAGATTCAATCTTTGTCTTTAACATTTGTAATTTGATTATGATGTGTCTTGATATAAGTCTATTTAGAGTCATCTTGTTTTGGACTCTTTGCATTTTCTGAGCTTGTGTATCTTTTTCCTTCAACAGGTTAGGGAAGTTTTGGTCATTATTTATTCAAATAGTCATCAATCCCTTGCTCTCTCATTTCTCCTTCTGGTACCCTATGCCACAGATGTTATTATGCTTAATGTTGTCCCATGGGTCCCTTAAACTATTACCATTTTTAAAATTCTTTTTTTATTTTTATTTTTTGGTCCTGATTGGGTGTTTTCTGTTATCTTGTGCTCCAGATTGATGATTTTTACACCCTGCTTCATCTAATCTGTTGTTGAATTATTTTAGTTTATTCTTTATTTCAGTAATTGTATTCTTCATTTCTAACTGGTTGTTTTTTATGGGTTCTATGTCTTTCTTATGCTGTTGAATTATCCTCTAAGTTCCTTGGGCTCTCTTATGACCATTGCTTTGAATTCTGTATCTGGTGGATTGCCTGCTTCCTTTTTTATTTAGCTCTTTTCCTGGATGTTTCTCCTACACTTTTCTTTAAGGAATGTTTTTTTTTTTTCTCTTCATTGTGCCTGTTTTTATGTGCTAGTTTCTGTGTATTATGTAGATCTGTTATGTCTCCCAGTGTTTGTAAGATGGCCTTATGAAGTAGGAGTCCTGTGGGGCCCAGTGGTTCGGTTTACCTGATCTCTGGAGCCCGGGGCTTTGGCGGTGTCCCTTGTTTGTAGTATGTGTTCCCTTCTGTTGTTTTGAGTCTTGGTTGCTGTTGGCATGTCCGTGGGTAGAGTTGACCCTTAGGCTGGCTGGCTGTGGAAACTGGCCACAGCCATAATGTATGAGCTGCTGTTTGGGGGCTGACCCTATAGGTGGAATTTACCCCCGCAGTCTACTGCCTGCTGAGACTTCCCTTTGTGGAGCTGAGTCATGCTCTGCTGAGGTCTGAAGTTAACCAGCCAACGGTGTTTGTTCTGTGGTCTCTTGAGACAGCCTTCATGCAGGTCAATATCAGATATTGCCTATTATTGGTCCTTGGCTACCTGTTAGGGGATACAACATGCGCCACATTTGGTTGAACCCTGTGCTACACTTCGGTGCATATGAGAGGAACCAAACTGCATAGCAAGGCCTAGGGCAGATCAGAAAAAGGGCCAAAGCACCCTGAGGCCTGCCTCAGCCTGCTGTCTTCCTGTTAGGCTCAGCCCCTGAAAGTACCTTAGGCAGTATAAAAGTTGTATGAGGCAGGTTCTCAAGGAGTTACCACGTAATGGCAAGAGATATTCACCAGGTTAATAAAGATTTAAACTTGGCACCAGTGCTGGATCTCAGGCCACTCAGAAAAAGCCTCAGGGTGCACCAAGGCCAGCCACCACCTGCCTGGGGCCCATGGAACTTTGCAGTATGGCAGAGTCTCAGGGAGTCATCAGGATGGAGCCAATAGAGCTCATCAGGCTAAAGCAGATGCAGATTTGGTTGTGTTCAGGTAGGGCTCAGCACAGAGAGGGTGGCGCCTGGGTAGCACACTTAATATGGCCCTTGCCCTAAAGCCACATAGCTCAGTCTCTAACTGTGTTTCTCTGGCACCCCCTACCCCAACAAAGCCCTGAATTCCTCAAAAGTTTTTCATAGAAGACTGTGAAGCAAGCCCCAGCTGCCTGCCTTTGGCAAAGCTCACAGTACTGCCCAAGCTGGGTAGAATGAGGCTTCAGGGGTTTGCCAGGATGGAGCTACTGAGACTCCCCAGGCTAATGTCACGTGGGGAAAGGGCCCAACACAGGAATGGTGACATTGGTTGGGCTCACGGAAATCGCCTTGTCCTAAAGCCACATTGCTCAGTCTCTCCCTGTCTGTTTCCAGCACTCCCTAAGCTTTCCTGGAATTCCTCGACAGTTTTCCAGAAAGACTGCAAGACAGGCCCAGGCTGGCTGCTGCTGGCAGATCCCACAGCCATGAACAAGCTGGGTGCAGCAGGGCCTCACGAAGCCCCAGGGTGGAGCTAGTGCAGGTTATCTAGTGTATTTTTAAAATTATTTTTTTAAGATAATGGAGATTTTATCATTCTTGTAGGCTGAGGAAAGAATAGAATGGGCAGGGCGAGGTTGAAAAACCCCACAGAGCGGATGAAGTGAGGAATTGGATGCAATGATGAGGTGAGATCTAGTGTGTAAGTGGAGGGATTAGCTTTGTGAAGGAAGAGTGGTGACTATTTCTGTGAGAGGAAGGAAGAGGGTCAAGGTGGGTCCTGTTCTAGTTTGGTCTAGAAGGGAAGTAGAAATTGAGTTAATTTATTATCTCAAACAGCATTAGTTTCCTGGAAACTGATGCTGTCATAGACCTGAATTGAACAGGTCAATAGATGACAATCATGCTTTTATTCCATATTTTGAAGTGACTGCTACTGCTCCCAAAAAAATGAAGATCTATGTTTCCACTATACGGTGGTAGTTCAATTGGACTATGAACCTATAGGTGATATATATCACGTAAACATTTAAATAGACTTTTCCTCAGCCCAATAAATAAATACAAAATTGTGTAAAATTAAAAATTTACCTCCATTGCCACCACTTTTTAGGTGAGAGAACATAACAAAATTCCATAGCTTCTAATTCCATAATTATTCCAAACTTATTTCATATCTCTGCAGTCGGTCACATCTGAATGGACAGTACACCATCTGCTCCAATCCTCAACCCAGATAATGATGAGGTTGGCGGATAGCCATTCCATCAACAAGAACAAGTCTGAGCATAATTCTGCTACATGGATGGATAACCACTTGAGCAGCTGTTTGTGATGTCATGGTTATGGGAACTTTAAGCAGAATATAAGTAAAGTAAAAGCATTTATAGGATTTTGTGGAAAAACACTTTCCACCAAATGGCTCCCTGTAATGGGAAACACTCATCAATTCTTCATTCTCTTACTCAGTCCACCAACCAAAATTTACAGTGCACTCACTATTTGCTAGGCACATTGTATGTAAGAGCTGTTATAGCCAGGCACAGTACTAGGCACTGGGAATTCAGTGGTAACAAGGTGAATGCACAGTTCTTGGAGCAGGTAAGGTGCTGGTAAGTGAGTAATGACACAGAGTGAGATGTAATAAGGACTCCTGGATACTATGAAAGCATAGAACAGAGGGATTTAAATGGGATGTGGCATTTGGAATCCAGAGAATATACAGTAGTTAATTAGATTACAAGAAGAAAGAAGCATTCCAGAAATACAGAAGAGCAAATCGAAACCCAGAAGTGTCAGCAAGAACAGAGTTAAGTAAACCTAAGTAAAGAAAAAACATACCCCCCAAACAAAACAAACAAACAAACAAAACCCCCAGCTGCATTAAAGAGAAAGCTGAAGCAGAAAAAGTTGGCAGTGGCCAGGTCAAGAATAACTTTATAACTCAAACTAAGGTATTTGAACCACATCCTACAGATGGTGAGATATTATGGAAGAGTGTACATGTAGTGTATGTGTGTGTGTGTGTGTGTGTGTGTGTGTGTGTGTTTATGTGTGTGTGATAGCGGCAATAGGGGAGTTGATACAATTAGATTTGCATGACATGATTAGAACTCTATTTTAGAAAAATCATCTACCCACAGTATTCAGCATGAATTAAAATTGAGGAGACCAGCCCTCAATAGAGAGATGGTGATGTATGTAGGATTGTGATGGAAGTACTCATAACAGAAAATTTTGCTTATTTGAGTTATGTGGATTAAGGTTCAACACCAACACAGGTGAAGTTTTCTAGATGTATGGCTCTTCTCCTAGGGTCTTACTCCTAGGGTCTTACTGGTTCATGGACAGTGTGGGAAGAGGAATCTGTGACTCCCAGACATCTAAATGATCTATCTTTGCCTTTTGCATTGTGTGGTTGACTGTTTTCTTTTTCTCCTGCAAATGTTAAGATCTGTTTTGTGATACTGAGGAACTTAGTTTGACTTGTGGAGACTGAATCAAAAGCAGAGCTTGAGGACCACCAAGCTTGACCTACCCTGTGCTGCAGAGCCAAGCCATCACTAACCGGACCAGCCAATGGGAGGAAATGCATGACCAGGGGCCTGGTTCCAAGCTGGAGTCTTGGTGAAGCAGAGATGACAGATGCCACTTCTTTCTGCCAAACACCCATTCCAACCCTATTAGTGCATCCTGTAAAAATGAGTGTGCAAAAATCGTGCTGAAAACAAAAACAGTCTGGAGGGTTTGCCTGCAGGCTGGTGTGCTGCTGTGCCTGCTGGGGACTGGGCTTGGGCAGCTTGGTCTGGCCTTGAGTGGCCTCACATGCCTTCTGTCCCTCTGCATTGAGGTATGCAATAACAGGGGACCGGCAGCCAGCCTGCCTCTAAAGGAGAAGAGTCTGTGAAGATCAGGAATGTGGCCTTAAAAAACAGAAGCTCTGCATACAAGCATGCCCTGGGCATGGGGCAAACAGAGCTGTTGCAGTTATTCCCATGAGCCTGGAAAAGGCGAGTTCAACTAAATCTGCAAATGTTTAAGTAGAGATACTGAGCGCATCAGGTTGCCATAATAAAATGGATATTACAAGCAACCTTATGTTTGCTCACTTGGAAATGTCATACAGAATATCACTGAGGCTCCTGTGCTGGCGGCCCGGGAGGGTGGCTTCCCCATGAGGCTTATTCCCAAAAAACCTGGGCCTGGGAGTTATTAGAGGCAGAGGGAACGCTTTCATCTTCAATAACTGTTTATTAGCATATGATTAGCACTCTGCAGTCCACTTGCCTGAGCTTTCTGGTCACAAATAGAGGGCAGCTGGCACGCCACTGCTAAAAGGGTCTATAGGCTTTACCTCCTTCGGCTTCACTCCACTGAACTCAGGCTAGGCGGTAAGAGGAGTGTGCTGGGCATGATGGCATTCCCAAAGGATGTGTGGGGAAGTAGTTGTGGAATTCCTACAGAGCAACCTATTGAGGGGTGGGGTCTTGACCTACATAGGCTCTCCCTGGAAGGAACTAATATTCCAGGTTTACTCTCTCCATGGGTCCAGAAGTACCTGCATCCCCAAAGCAGGCTTTGGTGTTTTGGTGTTGGGAACCAGCTGCATAGATGCCTGTGCACAGCAATGGGGTAGGAGGTGGGGGGCTTCCTCAGGCCAGAGCTGGGCCTTCGGAAAGAGCCTGTGAGCCAGAGGATGCCCACTGCCTGGCACACCGCTGGCCCAGAAAGCATCCCTTAGCCCCACTAAGCTCTTTCTTTCTTTTTACTGGTAGCACTGCTTTGCAGTAGCAGATATCCCACTGAAGGCAATCAGTGCCCTGATAGCAAAGCCTGGACAGTCTGGAGGGTTTGCCTGCAGGCTGGTGTGACCCTAATGGGTCACTGGCAATTACACAGAGGCAGAGGTGCGATAGCATGACCTGGGGAAGAGGCTGAAGGTAGAGCAGATAACAGCTGGAGTGAACTTAACCCAAAGGCAGCAGCTGGGGCAGGGGTCAAACCACAGGGCTCTGGAGGACAACCCCTTGCCACAGTAGGGCTTGGAGGAGGGTGTTTCAGCAGGGCAGGGCCTTGAAGAATGCTGATAAGGGGATTATGACCGAGTGACAGAGAGGATCATTTAGTCTAGGCTTCAAATTTAGACTTTCGATTTTGTCTCCAAATGAACTTATTTATTTAGTCACTGAGATACAGAATTAAAAGATGTTCTTTATAACTCATCCAATTAACAGACTATACATACCTCCTCCAGTACATGAAAAGTCAATATTTTCATAAATCCTGGGTCAGCTTGCAAATAGCATAATATAATTCATTTTATTTTTGTAATTGCTAATTTGCTAAATGTAAGCAAATAACCATGTATTACAACACTCTTTTAGTGTACCTTCATGTTTTAATATACCCAGTTTCAACGAAGTGGACCTTACTGATGTCTCTTAAACTCTGAGATATCCTGGTAATCCCTCCCTCTCACTCTCTCCCCCCGCCCCCACCACCAAATAAATTAGACATTTCTCATTGGATTCAAAATTAAGGCACTCTGCATTCATTGTAGAATCTGAAGACATTAACTTGTGACCAACTTAGCATAAAGCTGAGCCTACCCCAGTGTTCTGGCCTTGGCTTTGCCAACCATCCAGGTGTTTACCTAGATGGCGTCATTATGCATCCCTGAGCCCCAGTTTTTTTACCTCTGAGATGATGCTACAAGTACACCACAGAGAAGGATTAAATTGATTGTAAAATTCCTTGTATAGGGCTTGCCTCACAGATGTTTTAATTTTGTCCCTCTTTTCCATTTCTGGAGCTCCGTGTTCTTTTCTGTAAAAATAAGTTCTCTCAAGCTTTAACACCTTTCTATTTTCACTGAAAATAGATTATATCTATTTTGATTAATACTATAAATTTGAAAAAGAAAAACAATTGCTGCATTGATTGCAGTGATTTTTTAAAAATCTGTGCCATAGATGTTAACCATTTTTGTTCTCAAAAGGCAAAATTTACAGAGGAGGTCCTAAACTATTAAATTAGAGCCATAGCCTTTACAGAAATATAGAAATTGCTTTTTTATAAAGGGCATCCCATCAGAAAACATGTTCTCAAGTTCTCCTCCCACCTAAACTTACCCAGCAAAATCCTCAAGGTCTCTAACCAATAAGTTTCATTTTATTATTGGCCTTTGTGCTCACCCTGTTAAGAGGTAAAGGCCCTCCCCTTCAAACAGGTAGCTCACTGTGGAGTACCACTGGTTTGTAGCAGTGGGTCCCATGTGTGCTCAAGTTGGTGTAGATGAGTGCCTTGGAGAAGGGACCGGGACTCACCTTCGTTTCTGACACCTTGTCCTTGCTTCTCTTCTACAGCACAGACTGCTTCCCTCCCGCGTTCTCTTCTCCAAGTGTTAGGTGTCTTCCTGCAGTGAAGGTCACGAGAAATAGCATGTGAGGCACAGATGAGAAATGCATATGAATTTCTTTCAGTTTTATTGAGGTACAATTGAAAACTAAAATTGTAAGATATTAAAAGTGTACATTATGGTAATTTGATGTATGTATACATTGTGGAAAGATTCCCACATCCATCACATCACCTATTTAGCTCATTATTATTAATTTTGTAAAAACATTTAAATTCTGCTCTTTTATTATATCATTTTAATCATATCATAGTGTTATTAGTTATAGTAACCTGTTTTTCTCTTAGGACTTGAGACCTTATTCATCCTATAACTGAAAGTTTGCACAATTTACCAGCCTCTCCCCATTTCCCCCATGCCTCACCTCATCCCTTGGAAACCACATTTTTTTCCTGTTTCTGTGAGTTTGATGCTTTTAGATTGCACATATAAGTGATAACATGTAGCACTTGTCTTTTTCTGCCTGAAAATATGTGTAATTTTATTTTCTTTTTTAAATTTTAGTATTAAGTTTATTGGGGTTACATTGGTTAATAAAATTATATAGGTTTCAGATATACAATTCTACAATACATAATTTGTATATTGTGTTGTGTGTTCACCAGCCCAAGTCAAGTCTCCTCCCATCACCATTTATCCCCCATTTACCCTCTTTTACCACTCCCAATCCCCCTTTTCTCTGGCAATCACCATACTGTTGTCTGTGTCTATAAGGTTTTTCACTTTGTTTTTTGTGTTTTTTTTTAGTTTCTGCATGTTTTTTAATTTATTTTTTCTTTATTAATTTACTTTTTTAATGATGACAGTATTACAGATGTCCCCAATTTTTCCCTCCATTGACCCACTTTACCCATCCCTGAACCAATCCTAGGCATTCACCACACCATTGTCTATGTCCATGGGCTATGCATATATGTTCATTGGTTAATCTCTTCCTATCCCCGGATTCCCCCTTCCCTCTGTCATCTGTCAGTCTGTTCCATTATCCATGCCTCTGGATTTATTTTGTTCAGCAGCTTATTTTGTTCATTAGATTCCACTTGTACGTGAGATCATATAATATTTCTCTTTTTTTGACCAGCTTATTTTTCTTAGAATAATAATCTCCAGGTCCATCCATGATGTTGCAAAGGGTAAGAGATTCTTTTTTTTTTTTTTTTTTTTTTACAGCCACATAGTATTCCATTATGTAAATGTCCCACATTTTTTTTATCCACTCATCTACTGATGAGCACTTGGGCTGTTTCCAGATCTTAACTATTATAAATAATGCTGCTAAAAACATAGAGTACATATATTCTTTCCGATTGGTGTTTCTGCATTCTTAGGATATATTCCCAGAATTGGGATCACTTGGTCAAATGGCAGTTCCATTTTTAATTTTTTGAGGAAACTCCATACTGTTTCCCACAGTGGCTGCACTAGTCTGTCAGTGGTGTACTAAGGTTCTCTTTTCACCACGTCCTTGCCAGCAGTTGTTGTTTGTTGATTTATTGATGTTAGCCATTCTGGCATACGTGAGGTGATAACTAATTGTGGTTTTAATTTGCATCCCTCTGATGATTAGTGACGATGAGCATTTTTTATATGTCTATTGGCCATCTGTATGTCCTCTTTGGAGGAGTTTCTATTCAGGCCCTTTGCCCATTTTTTAATTGGATTATTTGTCTTCCTGATGTTGAGTTGTATAAGTTATTTATATATTTTGAAAGTTAATTCTTTATCAAATATATCAATATATAATTGGCGAATATGTTCTCCCATAGAATGGGATCCCATTTCATTTTGTTTGCATGCTTACTCTTGTGCCAGTACCAGGCTCTTTTGATTACAATAGCTTTGGACATCCAGTATTATGGTCCCTTCAATTTTTTTCTTCTTTCTCAAGAGTGCTGAGGCTATTTGGGGGTCTTTTTTTGGTTCCATATAAATTTTTGGAACATTTGTTCTAGATCTGTGAAATATACTGTTGGTATTTTAATAAGGATTGTGTTGAATATAGATTGCTTTGGGTAGTATGGACATTTTAATGATGTTAATTTTGCCAATCCATGAACATAGTATATGCTTCCACTTGTTTGTATCTTCCTCTATTTCTATTTTCAATGTCCTATAGTTTTCCTAGTGAAGGAGTTTTACCTCCTTGGTTAAGCTTATTCCAAGGTGCCTTATTTTTTGTTTGTTGCAATGGTAAATGATTTTTGTTGTTGTTGTTGTTTTAGTTTTGATTTCTAAGAGTTCATTATTGATGTATAAAAATGCCAATGATTTCTCAATGTTACTTTTTGTCTTGTTATTTTGCCTAATTTATTTATTAAGTCTATTAGTTTTTGGTGGTCTCTTTAGGGTTTTATATGTACAATATCATGTCACCAGTGAGTAATGACAGTTTTACTTCCTCCTTTTCAATTTAAATGCTTTTTATTTTTTCTTATCTGATCACTGTGGCTAGGACTTCCAGTATTATGTTGAGTAAATGTAGTAAAAACTACAAGTCCAATCTGGTGTTGGAAACAAGTGGATGGAGCTTCCAGCTACTTTGCAACCATCTTGGAATCAATCTTACATCAATTTTGTATTATGAGGGTCATTTAAAATTTTGAAAAAACACAAACTGACCTTATAGAATCTAAGGAAATTTAGGTCCAAATGACCCTGCTTGCTAAATTTTATACATATACAAAGTCATGTCTTCATTTGTGTAGAGAATAAATAGGATGCCATAAACTTTCTTCCAATAATAACAAATAAAAGAGAAATAATATTTTTGTTTGTAGGTTCAACACACTAATTTTTGTTTGTTTGTAGGTTCAACTATCTTGGAATGGCCAAGATATAAACTATATATATATATATATATATATATATATATATATATATGTACAAGGTGTTAATTGAAAGCACTATTGAGTAAATGGTTAGAATAAATGAGACATTTCAAGTATGGAAGATGTATAAGTTAAGGAAAAAAGAATGAGATTGCAAAAGGAGATATATATAATTTACTGACATAAAGAATACTCACTGAATAAAGCCAAATCTTCCCACTTTTGTGTTTATAAATGAGGGTAGATGCCAGAAATGGACATATGGTATCCCCAAGGAGAAAAGGAGACAGATGCAAAATAAGTTATGTTCTTGTCACAACAGGTGATCAAGAAATTTATAATTTTTGAATTAATAACTAAGACCACTCCAAGGCCAGAAAGAAAGAAGCCACAGTATTTTGAAGGCAATGGCAAAAGAAAAAAGAATGTCAACAATTATAAGAAAAAGTTAAAGTTTAACACCTGGAAAAAGCATCATTCCCTTAAACCTCAAGGCTCAGCTGACTTTGTAGAAAGAGCTCCTTTGGGGTGCAGAGACTTATAACCCTCCCCCTATTTTCTCAAGTCAGGAGAACAGAGGCAATTCTGCAGGGATTTGAAGACCTGTCAAACTGTCATTTGACCACAGTGAGAGGGAACAAGGGAGGGCTGGGTGGAGTCATGCAGTAGGAGACTGTTCCAGGCTTTAAGATTGAAAAGACAAGATAAAGAGGCAGTAGGGAGGGGAGTGGGGAGAGAGAGAGAAGCAGGCCCTTGGAAACAACAGGATATATCCAGAATTGAAATACTTTGCTCTGGGGTTCCCCAGGAATTCAGGATATTAAATAAAGTATAATAAGTATTTAGATAAAACAGTGTGTCTTATTATATCAACCAATTAACTAAAATGCATACCACACCATTTTAGGAAATATTTGTTGTAAAAATACCTAAGGCTGTTGAGTGGTCGAAAGCCTGAGCACTGAGGGCGTGGCCCATCTAAATTTCAAACTAGCTCCATGAGCAAGGAGTCCTGTTTGCCCCCATTCTCCAGATGCAAAGTAAGTTTTGTTCTTACCAGAAAGGATCATCAATAATGACAAGGAAAAAATTCTGAATTTTCCCTCTCTGGCATTTGCAGGTAACTGGACATTCATTCAAAGCCCAAGAAATCACTGTGAGGGGGACCAGCCCACCTTCAAAATCTGTGGACTGGTGTGTTGCTGTGTATGGGCTACTTACCGGTACAGCCTGGCTGTTGCATAAAAGAGATAATACCCCCTTGATAATTTTTAGGTAAAATAACCACCCATTTTAAGTAGAGGGAGGTCAAGATGATGCCTAAACTTACTTGCCTTGGTTTCTACCTGAGTTTCTGGCTTTACTAAGAGAACAGTGATAAGTAAGCACTTTCTTCCTTGTACAGAAGTCATTCTCCCCCTGGTAATCAGTAGAATCACCCAAGGAACTATAAAACCCAGATTCTCAGGCCCTCATGCAGAACTTCAGAAGGACTCAGTCAAGAAGGTTAAGGCAAGGATGTGTATTCTGAAGAGCACCCTGGGTGATTCTGACACTCAGCCTCATTGGTGAACCTAATCACAGGCTTGAGGACAAGCTAAAAATAATGTTTACTTCACTGAAATGAAACAACAACAAAAAAGTGATTTTTCCAACTTAACATGACCAGCAGTATGAAAGAGGAAGACAGGAACATCTCTCAGCTGCTTACTTTGTTCCAGGCACTGAGCTAAGCACTTTTAAGTAGATGGGCTGTTTTAATCACAATGATAAATGTTTGAGGTACTACACATGTTATCCCTCTTTTACAAATTAGGAAACCAAGGCTTAGAGAAGGTTAGTGATTTGGCCAAGCTTAACCATTCATTACATTAAAAACATTCATGGGAATATAAATAAAATCTGAAAGGGACTAAGAAAAGTATTAATGGCATTGAGACTGATTCTTCACTGATCTCTTAATTTTTGAGGCACAGTCCTGAACTCCAGTGATTGACTCTAACCTCAATTTGGATTTGTCCATTTATAACGTGGGTACAGACTGACCTCCTTTTCTGGAATAGGTTGCCTACTTGAGATAGTTCAGAAGTGGGGAGAATGTCCTTTGTGGTATTTGGAAGGCATTTATGCAAAAACCTGGTCTAAAGTCAAGTAAATTTCATCTGAGCATAACCTCAGTTTAAGTTAAACAAAAGAGCAAAACATGGACCTTATTTGAAGGACTTGTTAGATAACCACACTTCTGAAATGGTGTTTTGATGACTTTAAAAAGGTAGCAAAGCCAATCTATAGTTGACCAAGTGCATGTTTTTTACATCAGATTCAAGTGGGTTCTAAAGCCTTGAAAACAAATATTTCCTCACTGAAAACAGTCCTTGGAGAGGGTCATCTTGTCAATGGGAAGATTTCCTAATGTAACCCAAATCTGTAAAGTTGTAAAACAAGCATGCCTTAATACCACCAAGTTTTTGTAAAGGGCTAAGTAGATGCTACTTACTGAGGACCAAATTCCTAAGCACTGACAAATGCAAGAGTGGCTCCCCCAAACTTGTGTAGCAGCTCCTTAAGAACTCCAGTACCCTCTAGTCTCCCAGACCCTAAACCACATGCTAAGAAAGCCATCCTCTGGGGGAGGGTATTGGCACCCTAAACAGAGTTATTGAATACTTGTCTATTTCAGAGAGCAGATAGAAGCTAAAATTAGTGGGAGCTTCCTAGGGATAGACAAAGCCTTTCAAAAGGTAAAATTAGCACAATAAAACATAAAATCATAAATCATACAATAAAACATAAATCATACTACTTTGAACAAATATCACCCTAATAAAGTTAATAAAAATAAATAAAGTAATACTAAAATAAAAATAAATCATACTGCTTTGGTTAAGCTAAGGTGGATTGTCTGATGATTTTTCAAAAAAGATAAGCCCCAAGATGAATCCCTTGTTATGACATTTATTTCTATTTAAATACAAAAAATACACCATTTTTTCATCCCCAAGTTACCAACAGAAATACTAGACATTTGATGTTAGAAATAGTTTTGCAGCATCGTGGCAGAGAAACATGAACTTTGAGGTTAAACAAATGTGTGTGTTTTTATATTTCTAGATTCTACTCTTTACTATGTGTAAGTTTATGTCAACTTCTCCAATCACCAATGATTTAATCTATGAAAGTGGAGACAATACACAGTATTGAGAGTTCTGATATGGCAATGCCTGTGATGTGGCTACAAATTTGCTGGCAATTAGTAGATGCTCATTTAATACCTGTTGCCTTCCTTGGTTTCTTGAAATGCTTCTTCCATTTTAAAGATGTTGCTGTCTGCCACCTCATCTGAGGTATCCAGAAGAAAAACATGCATGTGTTTCTGAGGCTTCAGGGTTATGGAAATAGTAATAGATTTAAATGAGGTGACAAATTTGAACTGGGCCTGAGCCAAAATATTCTCCTTCAAAAGCTTTCATTCCATCTTTCTCCCCTCTCAAATTACTCAATAATTTGCCTTTGGTTAAAATATAACAGCTGGGATTTTTCTTTAACATTTAATGTTTAATGTTGATATTCAGCAATTGTAAAGTTATCTCTAGGATACATATGTATATTTTCAAGTGTTTTTAAGTAAGTGTGATATCTTTGCTTCTCACAACAACTTTTAAATGTTATTCAACTTTGCTTTCACAATTCATTTTCCTCTGAAAAAGAGAAGAAAAAAATTACTTAAGATTAAGACAAGACAGGGAAAACTTCCATTCTAGGAAAATAAATGTTAGGTTTGACATAAATTAGATGCTTGCCAGTAACTCAGCTATACCTGTCAAATAAGACATTAAAATATGTAATAGGATATTAACAAAAGTCAATTTTGCTAATAATTAAGCCTAAGATTTAGCTGTGCTGTTACCAAAAGGGAGGGGAGTCTGAAAACAGTACTGTTTTAGCAGGAAAATAAAATATTTGTCCTATAAAGAGATTTACACACTCCCTAATTTTCACTGTACTTCCCTCGCAAGTAGCCTTTAGAAATAAAGATATAAAGGAGTTCATTCTCTGCAAAAAGAGTAGTTAGTTTATATTTATTCTTATTTAGCAACACCATTAAAAATTATTGAGTACAAGACAAATAAAAATACAAACAAGAAAACAATCCCAGCAGAATGTGGTGAGGGCTCACCTCAGTCCTCTATGGGATTTGCACAGAGGGACACCTGATCCAGAGCAAAGTGAAACCTTGAGCATTCCAGGTCATTTCCAACATGTTTCTGTGGCTCCTGAACTCGGGTTTAATTCCCCTTGGACATACAAACTTGTGTTTCTCAAACGTTAATATACATACACATCACCTGAGGATCTTATTATAGGGGAGAGGGTGTGGGGCTGGGTGAAAAAGTGAAGCTAAAGAAGAGAACAGAAGCATCTCTCTGGAGTCACCATGAGTGACAGTTGTAATAGGAGGTGGCCATGGTACCTTTCCTCTTCTCTATATCTTGAGCATTCAGAAAGTATCCTAGTCATCCTTCCAGTGGTATAAAATGTAGGACTCAGTAGTAATTAGAGGTTTAGTATGAGTGTGTATGAATATTAAAAACAGGGACTGTGTGAGTTCTCTGAGGGTAGTCATGCTACTAGGAGGGCTGAGCTTGGGGAGCACTATCTCTGTGAGGGGCCTGTTTGTACTTTTATTTGTCTTGTACTCAATAACTGTGAACTGAGAAGAAATGTAACATGTTTTCAGTGGCTCACAGGAAACCTGTCTAAGGAAGAACCAAGAAAGAGGACTGAATGCAAGTGAAAGAGGGGGAAAGTGTTAGAATCAGGAGACCTGGAAACCAGTCAGGTCTACACACTGTAACACTGGAGGACTTAGAGCTAATAATAATCATTCTGCCGACCCAAGTCCAAGTTTTCTCATCTGCAGAGAAGATTCAGTCATCTATAAACTCAATTTTAGTTTCCCAGTTTTGTCATGCTTGCCTTTCTGGAGCTTGTTGTTCAGTAGTGTTGTAAAAAGATCAATGAAAAGTATCTGGGGCATAGTTGGGAGAGCTTATGTGCTGATTGTGAGCACTTTCTACCACCAATGATATGTCTATCACTAATTAGTTATATGGGAGAAGTTATAGACTCACTTTTGTCTTGTAGAACATTGTGAAGATCCAATGATCTCTAGGGATCAGCAGATCCACAAACTCCAAGCAAACTGTCTGTGCTTTTTGGCAAGGAAGGAAAACTTGGATCAGAGAGAGACCTAATGCAACAGAATGGATAGTCAGGAGTTCCAGGTCCTTAAATAGAAGTGCCCTTAAGAAAGAATAAATAAAGCAAGGAATTATGTTGACCAGAGTGAGGAATCAGGATCAGAAAGGATTTTATACAATGGAGAAGCCCTGTGCATATAGAAGGGAAGGAAGCAAGATTAAGTGCTTTTATATAGGAAGAGGTGGAAGTCTAAGCTTCCCGAGGGCATGATTTTTTTATTTTATTTTACTTTTTGTCCATCATGACTTCCCAGGGTCAGAGAGCCTGTACCACAGCAGATATACATAAGTACTACCTTAGTGAATGAAGGTGGTCAAGAAGGCACCTTGGGCATTCAATGTAAACATAACTGCTTAAAAACTATTTTAATGTAATTAAGTCAAGATAGTTATAGAAATAGAGAAAAAGACAGTAGGAGTAGCATGGAGGAAAATCATAACACCTTAAAAAGACAGACAAGGTAAACAAGTTAAGTTACCTAAGAGCAGAAAGACCATGGGCGGAAGTCATAGGTAAGTCCCTTCCTTTTCCTTGATTGATTGTTTAGATATGTATCTCTTTACTGTTAGGAAGAAGCAGAAACCTGTGGCAGAACAGAAGACAAAGTCCCAAGAGAAAATATTGCACTATGCGGCCTCCGTCAGACCAGATAGCACTGAGCCTCCGCAAACCTGCTTCTGTTTGAGAGTCTGAGCACTATGTCTTATCGGCAGGGTTTCAGGAAGTGCAGATCTACAGCAGAAAGGGGCCAGAGAAATGTTGCTATAAGACTTATTAGAACTATGGGAACTTAGGAGTGAGCCCACTTCTCTCCATCTCAAAGACCAAGTCATGAATGCCTCAGTCTCTTGAATGATCTTATCTATATTGTACTATAGGTTCTTATTAGTTGGTCAGCAAGAGAAATCTCTTATCATATCAGATGCTTATTTTCAAGTTGCTTTTATGATTACAGTATTGCCATAAAATTTTCCTAATACTTTTTGCTTAAAAGGTTAAGCAAACTATTCTTAACAAAGGATTCCTTAAACATTTTTTTCTTTTAAAACATCTTGTGATATTGCCTCCTGTTGACTGAAATGACTTAAATAAATCTTCTTAAAATTTAATTTAATTTGTAAACCTGAATTCAAACCTGACATTCTTTGCATGCTCTTAACACATAGGTATGTAATTCAAAATTCAATTTTACTTTCTTTTTATCAGATATATATATTCTTAAAAAAAAAAACAAACAGAAAATTTACCCAAGTCCATAACTCTGCTCTTCTAACTTCTAAATTTAGCTGCCAGTTTTAGAAGAATTTGCATACTCTTGAATAAATGCCACTGAAGGGGGAGGTGGTTTAGTAAAACTACTTATATGTAGATCCCCTCCTAAAGTGCCCTGTGAATAGCTTTTATTAAGGCAGGTTAAAATTGCTCATTATCCGAAAATAACTTTGGTGCATGTGATGTTTTAAAAAAAGCATACACCGTAATCAGTTTGACATTTTTTGGAATTTCAAAAGGTAATTAGGAAAAAAAAATCTGCCATTGTGAGCATTTCTAGTGAGGGATAATCCTCGTTTTCATAGATCTTTAAGGTTGCATTAGCTTACCTCTAAAATTACAGATGTTAGTACATGGCCAAGTGCAGGGCAATTCATCTTTAAAGGAAAGGTTGGTGACACACACTAGAAGGATATTTGAAGACTAGAGGCCTGGTGCACAAATTTGTGCAAGGGGGTGTGTGTGTCCCTCAGCCCAGCCTGCACCTTCTCCTATCTGGGACCCCTCCAGGGATGTCTGAATGCTGGGATCAGGCCTAAACTGGGAGTCGGACATCCCTCTCACAATCCAAGACTGCTGACTCCCAACTGCTCGCCTGCCTGCTTGCCTGATTGCCCCTAACCGCTTCTGCCTGCCAGCCTGATCAACCCAAACCACTCCCCTGCCAGCCTGATTGATGTCTAACTGCTCCCCTGCTGGTGCAATTGCCCCTAACTGCCCTCCCCTGCTAGCCTGGTCGCCCCCAACTGCCTTCCCCTGCAGGCCTGGCCCCCCTCCCCCCCAACTGTCCTCCCCTGCAGGCCTGGTCCCCTCCAACTGCCTTCCCCTACATGCCTGGTCCCCCCCCAACTTCCCTCCCTTGCAGGCCTGGTCCCCCCTAACTGTCCTCCTCTGCAGGCCTGGTCACCCCCAACTGCCCTCCCTTGCAAGCCTGGTCCCTCCCTGCTGCCCTCCCCTGCTGGCCATCTGGTGGCAGCCATCTTGTGTGTTGGAGTGATAGTCAATTTGCATATTACTCTTTTTTAGATAGGATAGACCCTTGGGAAAGTCATCATAGGTTCCACCACTGATCTATCCCAGCATGTTGTGATTAAATGCTAGACTTTGGAGTCCAACATTCCTTGAGTCAAATGTTGTCCACATACTGTAGCTTCAGGAAAGCTACTTTGCTTCTCATGTCTCCATTTTCTCCTTTGTAAAAGAAGGATGATAACTAGAGACCATATATCCCAGTGTGCTCCTCAGAATCTTGTTGTCGGTCTAATTATTAATGAGTCTTTCCATTCTCAAAAGAGTCCCCATTTGCCTGATAAATTACTAACTAACTCTAATGCAAACCTTGGTAGGGTTGTTAGGAGGATTTACTCAGCACAATACCTGGCACAGAATTTGCATTGAACACATCCTGCAAAATAGGAGCTGCTCATACTAAAACTATGATGAGGACAAAAAAGATATTTCATACAAAGGACTAGGCATGTGGTACATTATAAGGGCTTAATAAATATTAGTTACTGTTACTCATTTTGTGGTATTTTACTCACCCTGAAATAACTGAGTTTGGAGTTAACATACAGCTAGAAACTTGGAATTAGTCAAAAAGGCTTAGAGATGGTCTTCTAGATGACCTGTGCAAAAATACCCAGGGCCAGCAGGTCTGTCACAGATTGGCATCTTTAGCTGAGGCATGAGGCATCTGTATCCATAACCTGAACCAAATGTTCAAAGATGTCTTGCATCTAAAAAAATAAAGAAAACTTAATTTGCTCAATGTCCCTTTAGCAGACCTGAAGGGTGAGATGGTTGGGCCCAATGACTCACAGCCTCAGACTGAAGATAACAGAGAGCAAAGTCCAGTTTTTTTGGATCTTAACAGAGGTGTTCTTCTCACTGGTCATCATTATGGCAGATGAGTTCAACATTTTTAAATAAAATTGTTTTTAAAAATTGCAATTTAAAAATATCACATTCAGTCCTGTCCAGTGTGGCTCAGTTGGTTGTAGCATCATCCCATACACTGAATGGTTGTGCGTTTGATTTCCCTTCAGGGCACATACCGAAGGTTCAGTCCCAGTTGGGGCACGTAAGGGAAGACAAATGATCAATGTTAGTCTCTCACATCGATGGTTTTCTTTCTCTCTCGTATCAATAAGCATGTCATTGGTGAGGATTAAAAAAAACACACACACACACAACACATTCAGTCTTTTGTTTTGTTGTTGTTATTTTTTAATCCTCACCTGAGGATTTTTTTTTCATTGATTTTCAGAGAGAGAAAAATAACAGAGAGAAACACCCATGTGAGAGAAACACATCGATAGGTTACCTCCTGCAAGAGCCCTGACCAGGGCCTGGGCAGGGGAGGAGCCTGCAACCGAGGTACGTACCCTTAGCCAGAATTGAACCCGGACCGAGAACTTGGGACCCTTCAGTCATCAGGCCGAAGCTCTATCCACTGAGCCAAATCAGTTAGGGCACATTCAGTCTTTTAATTTCTGGTCCATCATGTAAGGAGCTTGGAAGTTACCACTTCATCCTAACAACAGATAAGAAAGTGAACAAACAAAAAAACTGATAGATCTTTTAAGACCTGTAAAAGAAGTCAGGTCACAGGGCAAACTAATGCCCCTTTCCCCTCCCTCTGCATTGGAGACAGGAGAATAGAGAGAATTATAGCTGACGGGAACGGAAACGCATGAGCAGCAACCTCCACATGAACCACTACTGGGGTAGGAGGACCTGACTTAGAATTGAGAAATAGCTGGAGACTCAGGGTGGACATTTATGAGAACTTTGAACAACAGTGGGAGTAGAGATGAAAAGGAAAACTATAAAGGTCCAAGAAGATAACAGGAGAAAATCTTTGGGTCTGGTCAGAAGACATGATCCATGAAAAAAATAATTTGTAAGCTAGACATCATTAAAAGTAACAACTTCTATTCTGCTAAATGCAATATCAAGAGAATGAAAGGACAAGCCATAGACTGGGGGAAAATATTTTCAAAACACATATATGATAGCCCTGGCCCGTTTGGCTTAGTGGATAGAGTGTCAGCCTGCAGACTGAGGGGCCCTGGGTTGGATTCTGGTTAGGGGAACATGGCCTGGTTGCAGGCTCCATTCCCAGCTGGAGGCAGCCAATTGGTGATTATCTTTCATAATTGATATTTCTATCTCTCTCTCTCCCCCTCTCCATTCCTCTCTGAAATCAATTACACACACACACACACACACACACACATATGTCATTTCCCATCTCTTTGAAGAAGTTCTTTTCACATTTCTTGCAACACAGGTGTACTGGCAACAAATTCCCTCAGTTTTTGTTGGTCTGAGAAAGTCTTTATTTCTCCTTTACTTTTGAATGATAATTTCTCAGTTTATAAACAAAAATTAGGTTGTTTTTTCCCCCTTTACTGCCTCCTCTGTCTTAACACTTTATTTCACTCCACTCTGTCCTTGCTTACACGATTTTGGGAGGAGGAGTCAGATGTAATTCTTATATTGCTCTTCGATAAGTAAAGTGTTTTCTTCTCTGGCTTCTTTCAAGGTTTTTCTTCTTTCTTTATTTTTGATTTTCTGAACTTTGAATATGATATGCCTATGTTTAGTTTTTTGGTGCCCTTTGAGCTTCCTAGATCTGTGATTTGATGTCTAACATTAATTTGAGGCAATTCTTAGTCATTATTGCTTCAAATATTTCTTCTGACACTTTCTCTTTTTTCTCCTACTTATACTAATATTACACATATGTTGTTACACCTTTGGTAGTTGTGCCACAGTTCTTGGGTATCCTGTTTCCTCTTTTAGTCTTTTTTAGCTTTCCCAACTTCCAGACCAGATGCAGCTGTGTAACTACAGAGTGAGTAAGAGAGTAAAGTTTCCAAGTTTGGAATCACCCACCTGGAGGTATGGGCCAAAGCTCCAGGGCATAAGAGAAAGGAGTCTGGATGAATTCTTCCATTGATGGAGAGGGTCATAACAGACAATAGAAGCACACAATTCAGAGCACAAAGATCAATGAGCAATATCTAATCACTCCCATTCCTCTTCACTCCCAAGCTCTCATGTATTTTCCAAAATCAACTTTTGTCAAAATAGGTGTGAACATGTGTGCTCACATTAATACAACTCTCATCAACACATCTGCTTAAGTCTCTTCAAATATCAAATATAAATGCATCAGTGTGCAATTATTCTTTAAAAATTTTTTTTAGTTTAGATTGGACTAGAACAATCTGAATTTTTAGGAATATGAAATGCAAAATCAAAGTCTCTCTTTTAGAGACAAGGAAATCAAACCCCCAAGGTTAAGTTTCATGCACAGGTCATAAGGCTGGTTGGTTACAGCTGGAACTAAAACCAAGTTCCTGACCATTATTTCAGACTTCTTTTTTCTGCATGCAGAATTGTTTTTTCTTCACATCACACATTGAATATTGACACAGCTGAAAACACCAGCACATTGTATTATCATTTAGATAATTAGATGCTAATGTTCTCAGAAAACCTCACTCAACAGGCAATATTTTAAAGTAACAGTGACTGTGATTTGTAATTAGCTAATGAGTCTGAGCCTGTAATTCTTCTGTCAGGCCCTCAGGTTGAGCTGTTTGTATTTTTAAGTCTTATTACGCAGATTTGTTCTGCAGAAATGTTTTATGGGAGGAATGACTTTTGGTTTTATATATAAAAAAAAACTAGATTTATTTTGTCTCTCAGCAACCCAGAAATAGATGTGTGCTGCCAGGTGGGGCAGAGAGAGTGCAGAGCATCAAGACCACTGAAGGCGCCAGGCTACAGAAGGCAAAACTGAAGGACTTGGAGAGATTGCATTTACTCTCGGAAAACCTAGGTTTTGCATTTCTGCATGATTTTTAACTGTGCAAATACTTTGAGTTGACTTTCTCCTGCTTCTAGTAAATCGCCAATTAATTTCAGTAAGCTCTTAATTGAAACTATCAGCATTATTAATGTTCTTTAGAAAGAAACATGTGCTCTAAGCCATCTATTTTCTAGTGACTAGCTCAAGCTATAAAATGGGAAAAGTAAGTGATCCTTGTTGTATGACTAACTTCCACACTCAACTTTGATGTTATGATTTCTTTGCAAATGCTTCGGCGGCATCTAGGTGTCAGACAACTCGGGCAGTGGAACATTATAGACATCACAAAGATGAAAGTCAAACTTAACTTTATTTCTTCCCAAATCTGTTTCTTGCCCATGTTTGGTATTTTAGTAATAGATATTTGCCAGTTACCTATTTCCTAAATCAGAAACTTTCACTTAATCCTTGACTCTCATTTCTCTAATTAATTACCAAGTCCCCTTAGTTCTACCAAGTAAATACTCCTCCATTCCATCCATTTCTTTCCTTCTCCACTGCCTCCTCTTCTCTATAGGCCAACATCACGTCTTCCTAGTGTTGCAAAATGAGCAAGGCCAATGTCATTTATTACCTTCAATGGTGACAATGTTAAACATTACTTGAGCCCTGTGTTCCTAGAATACAAGGGTGGTGAAGAAATCACCTCAATTCTTTTATTTTTGACCTTTTACCACTCTTTTGTCTTCTAAAAAACATCAAAGTACCATCCTGCTCTCCATAGTCCAAGATAAGTCTAGTTTCCAACCTTCTTCAAGAATTCCTAAAGTTCACTTTACCTCTATAAAATCCAGGCCTTCACTCTAAATGGTTTGGTTCAGTGGATAGAGCATTGGCCTGCAGACTCAAGGGCCCCAGGTTTGATTCCAGTCAAGGGCATGTACTGTGGTTGCAGGCACATTCCCAATAGGGAGTGTGCACGAAGCAGCTGATTCATGTTTCTCTCTCATCAATGTTTCTAACTCTCTCTCCCTCTCCTTTCCTCTCTGTAAAAAAATCAATAAAATATATATAAAAAAATAAAACCCAGGCCTTCTTCCTTTTCTTTGATAATTTTCTCATTAATAAAAGTTCTCCCTAATGCAATAGCCCAAATAAAATCATCTCCCTAATTGTCCAGTGTATTTTGCATTTCACAATGGTTAGAAGTAGGGGAGCACATAATCTCGTTGAGAGAGCTAGTTATGAAAGCTAGTCTTATCCTGAATGCAGACTCACATGAAAACATTTATTAGCACTCGGGAACATGAAACTACCCTTTCACCTGCCTGTGGGTTGGTGGAGCTCCCAGTTTGTTTCTGAGACTCCCTAAATTTACCTTAGTGAGCGGTCTCCAGAGGTAGAGGTACCACTACTCTGGTGCCAGGACCTAGTCTGGTAACCCAAGAAAATCCTCAAGGAATTGCAAGAACACAGGGTCATTAGATAGGGGTTCTTCTCTGAAGGATTTCAAGGAGGGACTTTCTGTGTTCCTGGATCCTTCAAGAAGACCAACCCATCTATTTTGAACATAACTCATTTCAAGAAATTTACATTTGTTTATAACATTCCCTTATGCTAATCATAAAATCCTTCAGGGCAGGTCAGTCATAAAGGGAAGAGTTTATAGTGGCTGGTGTCAACCAATGGCTGCTTGTTTCAATTCAACACGTAAAGGAATCCTCAATTTGGGGAATGGTGAAGAAGAACACTTTATTTAGAGCAAACAGCTTGCCAGTAACACAACATGCCTGTGAAAACAGTACTGCTGTGAAATAACTAGATAGTACAGCTGTGAAAATAACACAGCCTGCTTTGGACCAGGCAGCCCTGAGGCCCAAGCCCTCCTTCAGCTAGGCAGCTCTGCTACATGATGGTTGGCTCCATCATGGTGTGCTCTTCTCTGCCCTGCTCCAGTCTGGTCTAACCTGCTCCAGTCAGGAATTGCCTTTTTTCAGACTTCTGTGAAAAATGTGCTTCCTGAACTAGAAAAGCTGGTTTATATAGGTGGAAGTCCCCACCCCTGGTCTTTGATTGGTCAGAATAGAGCCACTCATTGATCAGAGCTGCAGGCAGCTCTGATTGGTTGGGGAAAGCCTCAGTCCTACAGGTTGAAATAAGACTCCAAGAACTCTTTTTTAAAGGGCTGGCTCAGATGGCAGAAACACAGTGTAGGAGGCAGTTTAGCACCCAGATAGGCAGTCTGCTAGTAGCACAGAGGCTTCTCCCAGGCTTCTCAGCAAGTGCAGTTTGCATGCCAGTCCTCTGTACAGAAGTGGCTGCTAGGCTCTGCCTTTCTTAGCCCAGTTAGCCACCAGGAGCCCTTCTTAGTTCACACTGGTCTTTACATTATTCATCCTGTAGCTAGAGTAATTTTTATAAGTCATACACCTCATCAGTTTTCAGTGAATCCTGAATGAGAATTCCAAACTGCATAAATAAGGCCCTTTATGCATGATTTAGCCCCTATTTATCTTTTTAAGCTAACTTCTGACAGCCTTCCTTTTCTGGGCCTCTCTCCACACTGCTTCCTGGCTCCAAAACTTATTTAGTCCCTCCATTCACCCACCCATGCTGTTTGCCCCCAGAGCCTCTCCATGCCCTTCTCCTGCTCTGCTCTATAATGCAATAGATTCCCTGACCCTTGGTCCTCCACAGGCTGTGGTTCTGGGTGGTTTCCAGCTCGGTTCAGCCAATGAGAGCACTGCTGAGTGTTTTAAAAGGTTGGGGAATATCTCCCCTTCTGTCTCTGCCAGGCAAGGGAATTCTGGCAGAAGATGCCACTCTTCCTTAGCTGAAGCTCCTATAGGTAATCCTGGTCTGGTTCCGCTTTCCCTGGTGACTCCAGCCCTTGGATTCCAGGAACACTGCCTCTTCCCTTTCAGGTGGGAAAGTGACTTCCTGCTGTGGCTAATCTTTGGGGTATCTCACTCTCCCTTGTGTGGCTTCTCAGGCCTCTCCCACCTCCTGAGAACTAATTATCCACATTAAATTCCCTCTGCTGATACACATACACATAGCAAATGTTTCCTATGTTTCTTACTGGCTTTGCAAGTGCCCAACGATATAATTTGGTTCTTTGATCAGCATCCCAAATGTCTTCCTTGAAGGACCTGGATATAAATAAAACAAAGTCTGTGGAACTCAAACAATGTGGCTATTTATATGTACAGGTTAGCCCTTCCAAGGGCC
The DNA here is from genome assembly GCA_026230045.1 of Corynorhinus townsendii. NCBI lineage: Eukaryota > Metazoa > Chordata > Mammalia > Chiroptera > Vespertilionidae > Corynorhinus > Corynorhinus townsendii. The sequence continues at coordinate 140,140,135 of JAPDVU010000004.1, forward strand.
CAGCTGTGCTAAACTCCTTTTAGTTACTCAAACATGCAAGGATATTATTTGTCATATTTTTTAATTAATTAATTTATTGTTATCTACCACTCTGGCCCAAGCCACCATCCTTTCTCTTTGGATTACCTCACTAATCCCAAGACCTCCCTCTATATGCCTATCTATCTCCCTACACATCATTCAAAATGGTAACTTAACTGTAAATAACTCTGCTGCTTAGATACTTCTGGTTGACTTCACTCTGTCCTGAGAATAAAATCCCAGTCCTCATAACCCAGTCAAATGGTGGAGCTCCGGGCAAGACTTTGACCTTATATTCTACTGTGATCCTTGGTGCTCCACAGTTCCTGTGCCTGGAAAGCCCTTCTTCCTCACATCTGTTCATAATTTGTTCCTTGTCACAATTGAAATCTCAGCCTAATGTCACCTCTTCCAAGAGTTTTTCTCTGACTACCCTAATGAGGGCAGCTCCCTTCCAATCACCTACCATATTCCCTATTTGTCTTTATGGCACTTATCATTATCCAACATGATTTCTTTCTTCATAGACACTAAAGGTGAGCACCAAACAAATCTTAGTTACCTAATCCATCTCTCTATCTCCAGCATGCAGCAAAGTCCCTAGCTCACAGTAAAAACATTATACATAGTTGTTGAACAAATGAGAAAAAGGTTTGGCCAACATTGTAAAAAAATACTTTATGTAGATTAACTCATCTTCACAATGACCCAATGTGGTAGGTATTCCATTTCTCCATTTTAGAGAGAGCAAGCACATGGCCATGTCACAGGCCCAGTGAGGGTTGGGCCTGGGCTCTGATTCAGGAAATCTAACTTCAGAAGCAGGGTGATAGCCTGTATTACACTGCCTCTTTTCCCAGTGCAATCTCTTAGAAGATATTTTTAATGACAATGAGTAATAAAAGTATAAATTAGAATCCAACACATTGTTCTAGTAACACAACTAACCCCACCATGGTTGCAGTCAGATGATCAGAGCTATCTCTTCCAAACAAATCTGAACATGATCAGACAGTGCCAACCACTTCCTTTGATGGGGGCCAGGCAACTTCTTTTGTCAGCCTTTGTATGGTGTTTCCTAATTTTAGAAAAGTAGAAGTGTGGGGCAAAAAAGCACATATACTTCAGAGGCATAGAAATATAGGCCTCAACAATGTTTTGTAAAATACAGGTAGGAGAAAGGTAGGTCTACAATTTTTCATATAGAAAATAATAAAGTATGAATAAATAACAATAGAAGAATAAACTGTGTATTCAGAACTGTAAACCTACTTTGCCCCCCTTTGTATAAAGTGCAATGCCATGTAAAGGATTCAAAACATCATTAAAAATAACAGTGTAGGTAGGACAATATATTACAACTACTGTTATATAGTATTACCTTATTATTCATTATCAGACTATGCATTTGACTTTATTGAAAGGGTAATATGTAAGGCACTGTCTTTACTTGAAATATGACACCTCTTTTATCTTAGTCCCTGACTATCTGAGGAACAATTTATAGATATGTACATTTTCTACAAGGTCACAACTCTTCGGTTATATGCCTGAAGTGACATTAACTGATCTTTCGTTATTTGCCTATCTCTCCAATACTTTATTTGTCACACCCTTTTCCTTTTCTCAAACTTGCTTTGCATTTAATACATTCCAAATTATCTATAAATTGCATGGGTATTTCAATAATTGAAGTAAAGCTAGATAGGAAAAAAATATTTTCTCCTTTAAGAATACAGAATAGATTTTTGGAAATGGCCCTGAAGATGTTTTACAACATAGATTCTGTTAACAATCATCCATAGGAATAGTTCTAATGATCTTCCTCTTTGATCATAAATAAATGCTTTTCCTCACCATTTCTTCTCACACACACCCATTGCCCAGACAAAACTGCTCAAAATGAATATGAAGCAACGCTAAGAATTCCAGAAGACAAAAGGATCCAGAAACTCAGTTCTGGCAAAATAATTGACCCTGATGTTCTTTGTCCACTCAGGCAACTATAACAAAATACCACAGACTTGGAAGTGTGTAAAACACAGAAATTTATTTCCTATAGCTCTGGGAGCTGATAAGTCCAAGATCAAGGTGCCAGCATGATTGTGCTTCAGTGAAGGTCTCTTCCTGGTAAGCAGGTACCTTCTTGCTTGGTTCTCACATGGTGGAATGGGCAAGGGTATCTCTGTGGAATCACTAATCCAATTCATGAGGCCTCCACCCTCAAGACCTAAGTACCTCCCCAAGGTCTCACCTTCAAATACCTTCACATTGGGCATTAAGATTTCAACATTTGAATAATTGGGGATGCAAATAGACCACAATAGTCCTCCAAAGATAAAAGGTGTAGTTTGAACATGATCAGGCAATGCCAGCTACTTCCTTTCTCTGAGGGCACTTACTCAAACTGTTTAAGACTCATCATAATAGTGAATAGGTAGTTTCCTCAGTAACACATTTTCTGTATTCTAAATATTGTACATTAATGTTAATGTTGGCATGTAGAGACATGTATTTTTGTTCTTAAAACTTTTAACGCAGAAATTAAGACATTAATTTCTGTTAATGTCTTAATTAATGTTAAACACAGAAATTAAGACAGCTTATTTTGCTCAGACCACTGCAATGCTCAGGGTTTCTGCTTCCCTGGTTCAAGTCCTTTTCTGGACTGAAAATGAAAAAGACCACAAGCGGACCTTTGCAGAAATTTGTCCATCTGCCACAGCTGACCTTATTCCTTGAGCATACTCCCTTTCCAAGATGCCTTCTTATCTTTGGACATAGTTATAACCCTTTCCAGTGCCCTTGATTTTTCTAGATAGCAAATCACTGTTAACATTAGAACATTAGATGTTTTTAAAGTAATTTCAGTATTCCCTACAAAACAGAGTCACCAATCAGTCCTCAGAATAATTGTCCAAGACCCACCTGGCCATAGAATATCAACATTAGGCTTTTCTTTTGGGAACAGGAAAAGAAGTGGAGTGTACAACAAAGTAAAGTTCAGGAAGCTTCCATTCTATTTGCAAATTTAAAAGCAAAAGTTTTAGCAGTTAGTTCCTTGAACAAACAATTTATCTTCCCTGCAGCATTATGGGATTATCAGGATTTATCTACTTTATACTTACCTTCTCTACTATAGCAAGCTACTATGAGTCATATTTATAAGGATAAAGTAACAAAGATGCATAGATATTAGGTGTATTTGTGTGTTGGGGTGTACACAAAGTTTTCATTGTCTAAGAGTATGTTTTAGAAAAACATAGGCTAAAAATGCACTCTGTCTAGAATGAGTAAGTCATATCCTTAAGCAAAACAAAACACACATTTATTAACATCACTGGGTGTGAGACACTCAAGCAAACACAAAACACTCTGTCTATGGAGAAGAACTCAAGTTACTGTTTGTAAAAACCAAGGAATTTGGGAGTGAGAGGGGTTATTTGGTTGTTCTTACACACTTCTGTCAGAACACCTAAAGCTACCAAAACAGGGCCACACTCTACGATAAAACATCCAAGAGCTTATGCCCCAGGGTGCATCAACAGTGTGGAGTAAGATCCATCTACCAGAATGGCTCTCAGAATCCAGTGTTCTCCAGTGAGGAGGCTGAGGCCATATTCAGCTATTTCAAGGGAGCATGTGAAATCTCATTACTAATGTTTCTAACTACAAATGGCTTTTATGCTCTCAAATTTTTTAAATGTACATTTTATAAATAACTTATCTCAAAATTGTGGGTCAACTAAAATAATTAAATGTACAGTTTGCATGTCAATAGTTATGTAGAAAAAGGAAACAATGGGCAAATCCAGTCTTTTTAAAAGCAACTTTTTTTTTAAGCCGTAAATACCACTTGTAGAGAAGAGACAAACAGCCCCCCATGCTTGTACCATTGAAATAAAGTGTGAAAGGTGGAGACAGAGTTCTTTTGTGACTACATCTTCTAATTTTGTCTAAATAAAATAATGGTGCTTTTAATAATCATTCTTTTTTAATTCTTATATAACCCTTGAATTTAACAATTGTTATCTTTACAGATGGAGAAACTGAACATAAGACAAAGGATATCATTTGCCCTAGATCATATTGCTAGTCAAATCCCTGTAGTTTTGCAGTTATATCACATGCATCTACTAATACTCTGCCAAAATTACTTCTGAGATTACTTTTCATGCACTTTTATATGTTTGTACTCTACCTTATTGTACAAATGAGTTGAAGATCATTGAAAATCTTAAGGAAGAAATCCATGCAAATTTTTTTCTTTTTTTCTTTATTAACTCTTCAGTGCTTTCTGGAAGCACCTGTTCAAAGAGTTGGGAATTATAATAGAAACGTAGGATTCAGGGTACATAGTGGCTCAATTTTGCTCTCTTCTTTCATTATTTCCATATAGAACTTCAGATAAATAGAAACTATTGAAAGATGATGAAAGGGCAGAGCTGGTCACGCTAATAATCTCTTAATTCTACATAATGAGCAAAAAATGGTAGAGGATGGGAATTAAGTCAAAAGTATTAAAACAATGTTTCCACAGAGTCTTACTGGAGTGCATCTACTCTTAAGGCCCCATTAGCCTTAGCAGCCTTTCTGTTCTATCCTCTGGACATCACTTTAGAAAATGTAATTAGCATTGAAGTTATGCGACTCTGCTAGGATGAAGTTGTCTTTGTATCAGAAGGAAGTTCTTCATTCACTGAAGAATATGGGAAGAGGTATAGCTTGAATTCCATTGCCCACCAGACCTTTAACTTTACTTCATGTTGATCTGGTAAAGAGAAAGTAAAGTTGGTTGCAGCCTAGAGTAACAAGTACTATATTGAGCAACGTGTGTGTGTGTGTGTGTGTGTGTGTGTGTGTGTGTGTGTGTTTCAGTGAAATCCTAAGCTCCAAGGTTCTATCACTGTGCTTTTATTTTATTAAAAAAAATACTTATTACCTTATTTTCTAAATCAGCCCTTCATTAAACTATTAACACCAGAAGTGGGAATTATTTCATGTTTATCTCTGAATCTTTAGGCCTAAGCATAAATATTTGTTGGGAGAAAAAAAGGGAGGTAGGAAGAAGGTAAAAAGGAGTTGTTAGGAAATATACGTTAATGACAGAGGTGATAAAGTGTATAGTAAAGAACCGTTATAAGATCACAATATAGGAATTTCAAAACTTACTTGTTGATATGATAATTACTTTATCACCATTTCATGCTGAAGGGTACTGGGTCTGAGATAGAGTTTATTAATTCACAACTTATTTAAGTGTGTCTACAGTGTTCCAAACACTGTTGTAAGTACTGGGTTTAAAATGGTGAACAAAATAGTCTATATTCCTGCTCTGACTGAGACTTAACAATTTAGTAAAATGACATAGGTAATAAAAAAAAGGAAACATACCAACAAACAATGGTGATAAGTGTCTAAAAGGAAATACAAATGGTGATGCGATAATGGGTGGTTGTAGTTGGTGAGTTGTTGAGAGGTGAAGGAGGAGGGACCACTTTAGATCAGGTAACTAGGTAGACCTCAAGAGTTAGTGTGTCTTAAGCAGAAACTCAAAGACAGAAAAGAAACAATAGTACTATCTGGGGGAAGAGCTTCATGAGTAAAAAGTAAAAACTTAGGGGGGTAATGTTGAGGGATCTGAAATGGGGCAAGAGAACTGAAAGCAGCATGGATGAAGGAAAAGAAAAATAGGAGATAGGGCCAGATCATAGAGGGCCATGGAAGCTGTGGAAATAAGTTTACACATTCATATTCTCCTTGATATTCTTTATTATTTAATTATGGCTTCTCTGATCTTATAAGAAGTTGTCCTTGCACATTCATAAATTACTCAATTTATGTTTTCCCTTCTCTCTTGGGGACATATCGTTGGGAGAGTCCATACATTGAGATTCTCAACAGTCATACCAACATTTTAGTAAATATATTTTCACCTCCCCAATTAAACTTTTCATCTTTGAATGTCGCTCTTTATCCTATAACAGCTGCACATGAAACTATAAAGTATCATGTAATCAAACACTTCCCTAGATAGTGCTTCATTTATATATTTGTTGAAAATATATAAATATTAAATGAATGACAGGGATCATGAAAATTACCTTAATCCCAATACCTAGCTCCCATATTATCAATAGAAAAAAGTTACCCGATCCAAGATGGCGGTGTAGGTAAACACCTAAACTGCTGCCTCGCACAACAATTTCAAAACTATAACTAAAAGACAAAACGTCTATCACCCAAAACCACGGGAAAGCTGGCTGAGTTGAAGTTCTACAACTAGAAGGAAAGAGAAAAGAGCATTGAGACGTGCACAAGTGCTGAAAAGCTGAGGTACGGAGGCAAGTGATCCCAGCTGGTGGCAGGCCTTGCTTTTTTCAACCCAAAGGGAGACAAGCCCCCAATTACTCTGAAATACAGTTTCTGGGGAGACGCGGGGGACCCAAACTCCTACGGGGAGAAGCTGGACTGTCTGCCACCGGGTCGGAAAGTAAGGGGGGCCTGCTTGCAGAGCTGCGTGCAAGAATAATTGTTTACCGCACTGGGGCACTGGAGGCAGTCGGAGACACAGAGCTGGCTAACTAGCAGCCATCGCTGTTTGCCACACCCTAGCCTAGTGACGCCCTGAGACCCCACCCCACACAACCTACAAACCCACCCAAGCTCCAAGCAGCAGCTTTAGCATAAGAAAGGCCTGCCCTATTGCAGCTTAACCTAGCAAACTTGCAGCCCGGGCCAGACAGCTCCAAAACCTCCGAACCCCAAGCAAAGAGGAGAAAACTGTAGCTCTTGCTGTAGGTCCTGCTGAGTGGACTCAGACAATAGCTGACCTGAACCCCATTGGAGATCCAGAAGCCAGTATACCTAGTGGTCAGTGTGAGAAACCAGATTTCAACTCCTCACATCCAAAAGTGACACATTCAAGAGGCAGACTCAGAGAGCACCAAAGCCCCACTGAAACAAGTCCTGCACCATAAGCGTGTCTCCAGCACAGCAGTTTTTCCATTATAGACACAGGGAGTGCTCACAGCTAATTGGCCTGGAAGTCAATTCCTCCCAGCGTACCAACAGCAATTAAGGCTTAACTACACCAAGACTTTGCACTCAGCCCACAAAGGGGTGTACCAAGAGCGTCCATATCAGGTGATTGGGGAGGCTGAGCTACTGCCCCTTATAGGTCACCTACCACACAAAGCCACTCCATCAACACAGGGAAGCAGCCAAAATGCAGAGACAAAGAAACATGTCATGAATGAAAGAAACGGAGGAAAGCAAACTACTGGATGACATAGAGTTCATTTATAAGGTTACTCAAGAATCTTCTAAAAACCGCCAAGAAACTTGATGACACTTCTGAAGAGCTTAGTGAGACCTTCAAGGACCTTAAAGAGAATGCCAAAAAAATGGAAAAGGACCAGTCAGAAATGAAGCATACACTGTCTAAAATAAAGAATATACAGAAACTCAACTGTAGATCAACGTACCCCAAGAATCAAACCAAAGATCTGAAATATGAGGAAACAAAAAACACCCAACCAGAAAAACAAAAAGAAAAAAGAATCCAAAAATATGAAGATAGTGTAAGGAGCCTCTGGGACAACTTTAAGCGTACCAACATCTGAATTTTTGGGGTGCCAGAAGAAGAGAGAGAGCAAAATACTGAAAACCTACTAGAAGAAATAATGACAGAAAACTTTCCCTACCTGGTGAAAGAAATAGATTTACAAGACCAGGAAGCGCACAGAACCCCATACAAGAGGAATCCAAAGAAGACCACACCAAGACACATCATAATTAAAATGCCAAGGGCAAAAGACAAAGAGAGAATCTTGAAAGCAGCCAGAGAAAAATGGTTAGTTACCTACAAGGGAGTACCCATACGACTGTCAGCTGATTTCTCAGCAGAAACTATGCAGGCCAGAAGGGAGTGGCAAGAAATATTCAAAGTGATGAACAGCAAGAACCTACAACCAAGATTACTCTACCCAGCAAAGCTATCATTCAGAGTTGAAGGTCAGATAAAGAGCTTCACAGACAAGAAAAAGCTAAAGGAGTTCATCGCCACCAAACCAGGATTACATGAAATGCTGAAGGGTATTCTTTAAGAAGAGGGAGAAGAAGAAAAAGGTAAAGATAAAAATTATGAACAACAAAATGACATCAAATTCATACCTACCAACAAGTGAATCTAAAAATCAAGTATATAAAAAATCTGAAGAACAGAATGGACTGGTGAATATAATAGAATCAGGGACATAGAAAGGGAGTGGACTGACAATTCTCAGGGGGAAGCGGGTGTGAGTGGTGCGGGAAGAGATTGGACAAAAATCTTACTCCTATGGATGAAGACAGTGGCAGGGGGTAAGGGCATGGGGTAGGGTGGGGTGGGAAATCAGGTGGAGGGGAGCTATAGGGGGAAAACAAAAAGAGGAACACCTGTAATCTGAACAATAAAGATTTATTTTAAAAAAAAAGTTACCCATGTAAGTTGAGACATCCTGAATTATTTGGGGAAGATTTTTTATGGGATGTTGAAAGTAATAACCTTCAATCACACTGGAATCACTTAGACTACAAAGCGAATGACATTTTAAGAATAAAGTTTTTTTGCTAAAATATATTTTGAAAAGTCTGTTGTAAGTATCCGACAGAACACTCTTGAGACAGCAAACTATGCAGAAATACTTTTAGCTGCTGCCTTCTCAGCCTGGCTCCTTTAGGCTGCTTTTTCTAAGAGAGTGGCTCTTTTGGCTGCTGTTACCTAATCATCACATGGACTCTATTTGGAAGCTTGGCTGGGACAGTCATCATGAATAAAAGGACAGGACACACAAGGGCCAGTTGGAAAAGTCAAGAGGAGGTACTGGGTGTGGGAATGGAAAACGGGACAGTAGAATGGTCTTTTTTCAACATCAGCCCATGGTAGGCAGTGACACAGATGTGTAAAATATTGTGAAAATAAATAAAACAAGAGGGGATGAGAATATAGTTTTGTTGTTTTTACAGAATTAGAAACACAACATATGTAGAACTTTGTGACTGCTTAATACTTAATGATATAGTATGATCATTTTTCCCATAATTAAATATTTATCAATATTATTTGAATGATTTTATGAAGTTCTACTTGTAGACATATATTTATATAATTTCTCATGGCTAAATATTTAGAGGTTTGGTTGTTCTTTTCAAATTTTGCCATCATATGTTATACTATGTTGAGAATCTTGCCAAACATCTGATCATTTCATTAAAACCAATTTTCAGGTGTTGAATTTCTGTTCAGAAATCAGTAGAGATCATTGTGAGATTTGTCTTCCTAAGTGCACACTATTCAGTAAGTCTCATTTGATTATACCATTAATGTTTCAGCCTGAGCAATAGACAGACCCATAGAGCAGCATTGAAAAGAGCAGGTGAGAAGACAGCCTGGGTCCTGCTCTGCTTCCTCCTTAGTAATGTGACATAGGTAGTCAGCAAAGACACACATCAACAACAAGGTAATATCAGATGGATATAGGTGTCCTAAAGCCAATAGAAAGGGTAATATTTACAATAAACCCCTAAACTGGTTTCAACACATATTTATCGCAGTGGATACAAAGATGCTAATCTCCTCACACCTCTGCCCAAAACATTTAACATCTTCACATACTATTTTAATTTATATTTACTTGATCAATAATGAGAATACACACACACACACAAATATATATATATATATATATATATATATATATATATATATATATATATATATATTTAGTGTTTGGGTTCCTTTCTTTGTCAAGTACCTGGTGTATCCTTACACATTTTTCTATTGTCCTGATCTCCCTTTCTTATTGATTAGAAGAGCTCTATTATGTTGAAAATATATTCCTAATTTTCCTTTTACTTTTGATGAAGTATTTTGTTATGCAAAAATGTATTTATTTAGCAAAATGCATCATTTTTTATAGTTTCTAATTCAAAACAAGCTTTTGCTTGTTGCTTCCAAGATAATACAAATACTTAAGTTTATTTCTAGTTATTTATATAGTTTTATTTTTTATATTTAGCTCTTTAACTCATTCTTATCGCTAATATAATTTTCCAAATTACTAATCAATTGTTCTGCCACCATTTACTGTGAGATTTTCCCTGATGTTTTGAAACGCTACTTACCACTATCATATTTTAATTTAGGATATATAATTTGGACTGTCTGGATTTTCTATGCTGCTATATTGATTTTCTGTCCACTCTTTGACCAGAACCATACCTGAGGCTACTCTTGGTTTGGTCTAATTTCTGTTTGGATAAATAGTGTGCTAGAAGTGGGTCTTTCAAACTGACTTCCTTATCTACCATCATTTTCTGCCTTCTAATCTGGAGAATGGATCATAAAGTGCTTACTGACTGTTCAGGGAGGGAGAAATAGGTAAAGTATGAGAAGAAATGGGAAGGAATGAACATTTTTTGAATATTTACTTCATGCTTTGCACCATGTTTACCTTTATAAAATCTGAATAACATCGTCACTGTTTTGCTGATAAGGAAACTGCCCTTTAGAGGCGATAATTAAATTACTCAGGATCACACAACAAATAAGAGGTGGAATTAGGATTCAAACTAAAAATTGACTTCAACTTTCATGCAACTCACAGGGGTCTTGTGAAAGAAGTGGAAGACAGGACCAATGTCCCTGGTGTTAGTGCATGGACTATGAGGATGGAGTCTTTGCCAGCTCTAGCATCATTGCATGGAAAGGACTCAGAACCATGACATTGTCTCTGGATGCCCTTTACCCTTTTTATGTCAGTGTCTTGCCACTCTATTACACTGATACAAGATGTATACCCACAGATCTTGTCTCAATGTAATACAGTGGCAAGACACTGACATAGAAGATGTATCCACAGAGCCCTAGCAGGTTTGGCTCAGTGGACAGAGCGTCAGCCTGCGGACTGAAGGGTCCCAGGTTTGATTCTGGTCAAGGGCACATGCCTAGATTGTGGGCTCGATCCCCAGTGGAGGGGCATGCAGGAGGCAGTCAATTGATGATTATCTCACATCATTGATGTTTATATATCTCTCTCCCTCTCCCTTCCTTTATGAAATCAATAAAAATATATTTTTTAAAAAGATGTATACCCACAGAGTAAAATTAGAGGTCATTTCTAGCAGCCCTTCCCCATATGCCATGTCCCTTTACCAAACATGGGTGACTCTCTTCTTAAGCTCCTAGATCTAGCCTAAGGATGATCTTAGACTCTTCAGAATGAACACTTTTTATGGGCAAGCTAGAGTGATCATTGAATGATTTTCTGAGAAGCTCGAAATTATGAAAAATAGTCAACGCACCTAAGAATTGTTGAACTACATTTATAGTATATTATCCCGTGCTTAGCACAGAGTCTTAGGCAGAGAATTTTCTACTTCATTTATTTTCTTGTCCTAGTAGAGTATATAGATTGCAGGAATATTTATAATTGTGTTGTTTGATGTTGCTAAAAATATTTTACTTCACTATACTTTTGATCATATGATATATTCAATGTATGGAGTAAAGTGTCTGATTAGGTTGGATTTTATTTTAATGTTTTTCTTGGTGGAGAGGGAGTAATGTAAGCATTTACTATTGATATAAAGAAATTAAAGACAGCTGGGAATTGAGGGATCACAGAAGCCCCTAGACTTTCTGATTTGGTAAAAAACATGATTCCTAACCTCTGCCCTCTGATTCTAAGTAATTGGAAAATGCAAGGAAGAAAAATTAAAATCCTAAACGAAATCACAAAAGGGATAGAGTCCTAGACACAACGTGACCTCTGCCTGGGTCTTATGGCCAAAATAGCAGAGTCATTCCATGTTTTCAGAGAGTGGATTTGGAAACTGATCATGATACCATGTTCCTTGGGGGCTGGCGTGGCCTGAGGAAGAGCTGCAGGACAGAATCTGAGGTACTATATCAGAGGGGCCCAAGCTAATTTGCTATGAGACTCTCTGGGCTAAGTAGAGGCTCACCTACCCTCACACCTGCAAAAGCCACTGCGGTCTTGAGAGGGAGCAACTCTGACAGACTGCAACAGGTACCAGAAGCTCAGCTCCTGATACAGAGACTCAGAAATGCCCATGGACAATGGTGTAACAAACAGCAACTGAGGACTTTTGCTTCATATGGAAGCAAGTGTGAATGACTTGCAGATTCACTTAAGTGGTAAGAAGTTTCTTGGGATTCTAAAATACCAACGGTATTGTTTCTTAATAATCGGAGTGGAGAAACAATAAGAAGAGAAAATGAGAACAAATGAGCTTGAGTTGCTGCCAATCTGGTCACCAGGAGCTTTCTGATATTTAATTGGATCACCATGGGGAGGCCATATTTTGTACCCCACAGCATAACAAGAGGCATCCCGCCTAACAGGTTGCAAATAAACATTGATGATGTGCACTATAAACCCATCACACTGTGTCTCAAGATTCCTGGGAACCCCGAAAGATAAACTCACCAGAAGTCTAAATAAACAAAGATATGATGATGTCAATGGAGTTAATTGAATAAACTATTTGATGGGAAAACAAGAAGTATGAACCAAGATTTCCTGAAGGTATTATAAAGTTTTACTGCATTCTTAGGACTCTGAGATTATTTATCAAACAACCCTAAGTATTACAAATCTGTCTTCTTGCATGCTTGCATTTGATTCTAGAATTTTCCTGGGATTCAGATCCTATGATTTTTAGCCCTCTCAGTCTACCCTTGGGGTCCCTCACTGTCCACAGATAGTCTTGCCCCCTACTTTGTTGGAAAGTAGTTCTCAGTTTGGAACTCTATCAAACTGAGATAGAGTTTCTCTTCTTATGTGTGCACTAGCCTGTGGAAGGATAGTCATTCTTCTTTGTCATGGCAGCACTTTGGTCAATGGCACTCAGAGGCATGATCTCTTTCTTTGTTTTCCAGGTGTTCTTACTGCCACTCCTGCTGCTCCTCGTACCATCTAGCTATTCTCTCCCAGCGATTCCAGTAGCAGTGCTTTCCAGGATTCCTTTACTGAACAGTTTTTCTTCCCACTCAACACACTTTGGCTGGGTTATTTAATCTCCCATAATAACAAATTACCATTTTAGTGCTGATGATTTCCATATTTATATTTAAGGCCTACATCTCTCCATCCCACAACCCCTATGTCGGCAATATGCTCCAATGGTACCAAATTACTGTATCAGGGGGCCCAAGATCTGCACATGCTGCTTTCTTCAACTAAAATCTCTTGTTCTCTTCTTTCTGTTTCCCTCCCTTTACCTACATAACTCATTTCTAAGAAGATGTCTTCAATCTCACACCTATGGGTCACCTGCCTCTTCTATTAGCATTCTTAGAACACTGTGAGAGCACTCATTACTGTGTGCTCATAACCTGTATCCCCCACCAAGTGCTAAGCTTGTAGGGGACTAGCATATGTCCAGTAACTAGAACAATGTCTCATCCACAGGTGACATCATAAATATATATATATATATATATATGCCAATTAATAAATAAGTGAATAAATAAACTTACTAGTTATGAGACTTTTGCCTAGGCCCTTAAACTAAGCCCAAGATCCATGCATGTATAAAACAAGGAAAATAATACTTCTTGGTACTAAAAATATTATTGTGCATAGATATGGAGTAAAATATGGCAAAGCTATTATTTGCCTTCATAGGAGATGAGATTTTCTCACATCATCATGGTTTGTGATGATGACACCATCATTTTCAAATGTCTCAATTTTGAGGCCAAGCAGCCATGTAGTGCAAAATTAGATCATAGAATTATTCAATGATGAACTTTCAATTTATGTTTTTCTAGGATATTAATTGATTGGTAATCTAAAATGCTGTGTCCTACAAATCATGGTAGAAACAATCCTACATGTGAATAATTATTGGTTATTTTTTCTTTAATAAGTGATTGTAAAAGTGATATTAGGTTTTATTAGAGAAAATCAATTTTGTTTAAAGAAAATCAAAATCTATTAGAATTGAAACTCTGGAAGGAATAAATTTGATGTTTACCAAATTATATGTATTTTATGATGTGGTTATCTTGAGATACTTTTTAATTCTTTGCAATTTAAATTTAATAGACCATGAATCTTGGTTCATAAACTTTACAACTTATTCTTTTGGTCTTTCTAGGAATCAGTTGTTTGCACATGTCACAATCTTTGCATGTTATGTTTTCATTTTTTCCACTAAAATATTCTATGAAAAAGAGAATATTTAAAACTAAAATTATATATTTAAAAAATTGGATTAGTAAATGCTGTATTTTTATAAAAATAGCAAAATGTAAATGTGTTCTTACAATTTAATTCTTTTATTGAGCAGTTAAGATCATTGAGCAAGATATGGCTCCTATCCTGCTAGCATTTACTAAGAAAAATCAACCTTGATGATCTAATGAAGTTCACAATTTATCCAGAGAAACAAACCTATTTTTAACTAACTATAAGTCAAATTATACTATGGAAAAGCTATAATAAATAAAGTAATTTGGAGAGAAAAAAGTATTATTTAGTTCTTCTTGGGAGAATTGGAGAAGTTTTAAGAAGCAGCCATATTTTAAATTATTTCTAAAGGAAGAATATGCGAGTTGGAAACAGGCAGAAGAGCATTTCAGATATAGCATATTTCTAGAACTAAGGTATGAGGGTTTAAATGGATGTGATGTTTGTAATAATGACAAATTGAGCAGCAGTTCTCAAACTTTAGAATGCATGAGGATCAGATGGCTGGCTTGTGAAACCCCAGAAAGCTGATTAAGTAGGTGTGGGGTAGGGCCTCAAAATTTGCATTTCTAACAACTTCCCAAGTGATGAGGATGTGACTGTTCTGGTTAGACATTCACTGCACTTGATAAAAATTGGCATTGTCTAGTGAATTTTAGAAGACCAGATTAAAAAAAAAAAAAAAAAAGATTCGAGCCAAATTATAAAGATAGTGGATATCCAGGCTCAGGCATTTTTAGCTTGTTTTAGCTAATGTGGAAAGGCAGGGTTGAGTCTGTATTTCACAAAAGATTAGCGTTGGAGAACCTGGATTAGATGGGAAAGCCATCAAGTATACACAGCTGACATTGGATACCTGATGACTTCTTGACTTTGGAAACTAGAAAGAGAGGGAGTTTTTGTGAGCCTGGCCATTGGGAGCTTGCCTGGGGGTGTAGCCATTCACTACTAAATTAGGCAACTCAGGAGCAGGCACACATCTGGACTATAGTATACAGCAAGGGAAGGGGACTGAGAATGTGTTAGGATTGATTTTAATGTGCTGCTGCTGCACTTCCAAGGACTGAGGTCAGGAAATTATTAGGAAACTTAGGTTTGGATATCAGAAGAGTTGGAGGAGAGGACTGATGCGTACTCATATCGGGAATAAGGGAAGTCAGAGAACAGAGTGAAATTACTCAGAAAAATACTGTGAGCAGGAAGAGGGGAGAACTACAAAAATAAAAGTTTCATAGTCTGGAACTTTTAAAATGTTGATAAAACATAGCAACACAACATTTAGAAATAAAACAAACTTTCCTGTGCTTGCTATTCATAAAATGTGGGAAATTTTCCTGAAATCTGGCATCAATATACTTCTTGCCTGTTACCCTATTGAATGCAAATATGTTATTCTGAATGTTTGTAGACTTGCTATAATGCATTCTAGAGCTAAGGTACACAAGTAAAATATTTTAGCTGAGGTTAGAGAGGTTAGGAGGCCATTCATGAGAGTTTTTTTTTTTAATCCTCACCCCAAAATATGTTTATTTATTTGAGAGAAAGAGAGGAAGTGGGGAGAGAGAGAAACATTGATGTACAAGAGAAACATTGCTCGGTTGCCTCCCAGATGTGCCGTGACCAGGGATTGAACCTGAAACCTAGGTATGTGCCCTGACTGGGGATAGAATCCACAGCTTTTTAGTGTACAGGACAATACTCCAACCAGCTGAGCCACATGGCAAGGGTTCATGAGGGTTTTTATAAGTTATTCCAAGACATAAGATTTTAAATGGTTTTAAACTGAGGGTGACATCTTGAAACATTTGCTTGACAAGATCACTTTTGCTCAAGAAGAGAAGAATGGACCTGGGACATCCAGTTGGATGCAGGGAGATATATCTGGCCTAGCCTGCATTAGTGAAAGTAGAGATGGAATGAACTGAAGAGGTTCTAGAGATGTGTGTAACTGACTACCTAACATTTGAATGCATTTGAGATGTGGAGAAAGTTACATGTTAGAAATAGCTTCTGAATTTCTTATTTAAAGGGTCAGATGGAGAAGGTCTGGTCATTTCAGGTGGGTATAGGGACAGAACTGAGAATTAATATGAAATGTTCAATCTGTCTTCTAAATCTCAATTGAAAGACTTCACATTAAATCACTATTATAAAATAAAATGGGAAAATTAAAAAAAACACACAGGCAAACTCAGGTATAGACTTAAGTATGTATTTTTATTTTCATCTATTTCAATGGAAAATAAAACTAAAAAATTACTTGCCCTCTTTTACCTACTTCATTTTTCAGGAATTGTGGGGGAACATGGTGGTTTTTGATTAATCTGAGAGTTTTTGCATCCAGTCTAAAATGCATAGTATAAGTAAAAAAAAAAAAAAAAAAAAAAGTTAAGACTAAAGCTAAAATCAAATCCTAAGATTTGTTTAGTTTTAATTGATGATTTGAAAATGTCCAAATGAATGACCATCTGATCCCTTCAGGAAGCCTGATAATAACACAGGAGAATTATTCACTCAGAACGAAAGCTCCAGAATGCATTCAGAGCAGTTGGAAGCAGATACAATTACATCACGTGAAGTTCTTTTATGACTGCTGGAGTTGCTCTGAGGTAAAAGAGAAAATGCAAAAACTTGGGACTCCAGATGGCAGGAGATCTATTTTTAGACCAAAAGAAACTTATATTTGGTTGGGGCACTTAATAGGATGAGTAGCAGAAATGTGTTGAAAAAGTTATTTATACCTGCATTTGAAAGAGTTCAGCGTGGAGCAGATGGGAGCAGGTGTCACAGAAACAGCCTGGGTCAGCCAGCAAGCAGAATAAAAAAGGGACAAGAACAAATATTTTAGTGACAACTTACTTTGAAATGTTGGCTCTCTCCAACCCTTGCTGAGATATTTAAAAGTAAAAAGGTGGAAACAACTAATATATAGGAACTTTTATTCTGTGCTGGAAAAGAAATAAATTTTAATATAAGTCAATTACTTAGAATTTAAGACATTTTCCCAAGGGGAATTTCTTTTAAAGTTATAATGGTGGTTAGATTTTCAGGCTACTCAACAAAAAGCTCCTTTAAGAACAGCTTATCTACTTTACTATAGGAACGAAGTGAGGTTCCTAGAAGCAAGAGATCTTGGAGGAGATGAGGAGGAGAAAGAGGAAGAGAAAAAAGGAAAAGTCATTTTGCTTTCCTCCATGCAATTTTTTTGAAACAGGAAAACTTAGAACCATCTCAGCTTCCAGAACCACTCTCCATAACCCATGAGAATTGCCTCAAACAGCCTCAAGACTCTGTGACCCCCACTCAAGTCTGCCCTTTTTACCTATTCCAGCAGGTTTAGGCATCACTTCTCTCTGTCATTGTCTGAGCAACAAGAGACAGCTCCCCACTGGGACACGGTGATAATGCTGAGAGCGCCTGGGATTTGAAATCATAGCTGGGTTCAGCTCTTGGGTGTAATTCATACTAAATTTAGCATCTTGGTTCCAAATCAAGCTCTCTGATTCTGTTTAGACATCAAAAACAATGTTGTGAATAATTTCAACATCACAGAATTAGGCTGAAAACTTAATGGGGAAAAAGATGCAAAAGTGCATTGCGAACTGGAAATGGCAGGATGCAAAACTTCATAACGTTGTTAGTGTTATCTCATATATTTTTAAAAAGTTGAATGAGCTAAATTACCTAAATGTGTAAGTTTCTAAAAGAAGCCTCTTCTAAAGGCTTAAAAGCATGGATTTGCTTGATTAAAAAAATTAAGGCAGAGTAAATATCTAATTAATAAAACTTTAGGAAATAAAATTAAGTTAAAAAAAGTTAGAAGGTATTTTTAGCTAGTAAGAATCTGCCAGGAACTATACCACTGTGGTTACTAAATTTCTCCATGCATAAAATTGGACTGACTGTACCTGCTCCTTGCTTACCTGCCAACATTATGAGGAACAGTTTGTAAATGTTTGTAGAAGTACTTGGCACCCTTCAGAGTAACTGTGCTGTGTGACTGTTACTGTTCAAGTGACTTCCCATTTAAAATCAGCTGTCTAAGAAATCAAACAAAATAGAAAATAATTCATTCCACTTTAGGTATTATAAAATTTTGTATTTTCCGTTTGAGAGTATATATTATTACAAAGTGTTTCTGATAGGTGACCCCTTATTTATATGACTTAGTACTATAACCAAGGGCAGGGTTGTCATCACGCTGGGCATGTACAAATTAGGCTTCTACTCAGTAGAGAACTTCAAGTCCCGTCTCACGGTACCATGGACACTTTACTTCCATTCTTCCTGATATCTTTCATTATCTTAAGAAAAAAAAGAAATGGAAAAATGATGGTATGCTTAGGAAAACTGGGTTTCTTATGAAAAAACAGAAAATCCAAATTTGTTTGTGAGCTAATGGAACCAAAAAATGAAAAGAGAGAGTGATTTTCCACGATCACTCCAAGTCTGTTTTAAAGCTAAGTTGAAGCAGGAAGGAAGCTGCAATCTCAAACAGGGCTTTAAAGTGAAGGCTCCAATCCAAACTCTATTACTAAGCAGATCCTATTGTGATGGTAATGACATGTTGCATGGGAAGTAGTGGTTTTACTTGGAATGGAGAAAGAAAGAAACTTGCCGTGATTGATGTACCATATGAGGATCAAACCGCAAAATCACTAACTTGCTGACTGTCCAACTGAGTTAAATTGGGTTGCTTATTTTCCTAAGAATTCCAAGTTTTGTATATATGTGTGTTTTTGTGGAACTGCTTCGTAAACTGAACAAATTTTTTTTTGGAAGGAGGGGTGTTATAGTTACCATTAGAGTCCATTTCTGTGGGGTTTTGGTGGGTCGCTAATCTGAATTAGAATTGTCCACTCACCAGGCCAATGTAGGACCACCCAGGTGGCCTTCCGTGGTTTTCACTAAATTTGAGCAATAGGCTATTGAAGATAGCTAATGGGAGATTATATGTCACCGATCCAAGTGTTTCACAATTTGGCTCGGGATCCAAAAGAAATAAACTTGAGGCTCCATTATTTTCAGAGATTTTATAAGAATCATCAAGATAATTGAATATCTTTTTTATATATTTTATGTTCATTTTAACCTTTCCAAGCAAATTAAAGTGTATGAACACATTTGAATGTGAGCCACAGCAGTAGCGAATACTTCTGCAGGATGCTCCCAGACATCCTTTCTGAGTGAAATGGGGCTAGAAGGTGCCAGTGTTTTTCAAAAGAACCATCACCGCCACCAGTTTGCTGCTCTCAGTGGGATTAAGAGAGAAGTGTCAACTCAGGTTTCTCAATCCAGGAGGGTTGAATTTTACCAGATACCTTAAGTTTCTGGTAAAATTAAAAAGGCTTCAGAGGAAAAAAAAAGTCAAGATTGCATTTTATACTTTCTGAGGAAAATGGCTAGACTTTAACTGAAAATAAAAATTACTAAATCTAAAACAGCTTCTCTTTCCAAAAGAGGGACTTAAAATCAGATCTAAGGCTCTTTTAACTTTTTCCAAAATTCTTAGGAATTCACTTTTCTTCATCAGCTCTGAAAGAACAGTTTTGTTTTGTTTTTCTTTTTTCAGAATACAGTGGTCTAGATTTTTCTGATACACCATAACAATTTATTTCAAAATATTTAAAAGCAGTTGAACACCAATATAATGGATTACAGTGGAATAAAAAATTAAGAGGTCTTTAAAAATCTAACATGTCTTTGATTTTAATTATTTTAGAGGCATGATAAAACAGTTACTAGAGAGCTTGCTATTTAGTATTTAATGAAACAAAGCAATCATCTTGAATTTTTCAATTTCCTGTTAATACATTTTGAATTTTGAAAAACTTGAAAAATGCTTCATAGTTTAGATTATCCTTCACAACCAAGGTTCCTCATCTGAATCACAGAACACAGAAATTGAATTTAGTGATAATCCTCTCAATTTTATCAAAGATGGTACATATTAATACTGTTTTCCATCATAGGAGAGAAGTTAATTTATTACATACATGCATGACTTTTAGGACTTAATGCTTAATCTTCTATTGGTGAAAACAACATGCTATCATAAGATCTCGAGGACCCATTATTATTGACTATGTTCTTCTCTTCTCTGCCTTTTTTTAATAGTAAAACACTTAACCTTTAGAACTAGAACCTGTGACAGAAGAAAGGTTTCGCGTGATTTCGAGGCGCCAGCAAGTGGGTGGGGACTTGACTCTGAGTCTCGTGGCGTGCCCCAGACTCTGATAGGAGGAAGATTTTCATATGCATTTTACTAATTTTCTTTCATCTCTGACACTTCTATTATAGAGAAAGGGCAAATAGCAATATTAAAATATTCCCTCTAATCAATTCCCTTTTAATATGCACAAATTTTGTGCACCAGGCCACTAATAGCCAATGTTACCTTAAAGTCAGTGTTATCCACAATTCAGTTATTTGGCAAATGCATTTATAGCTTCAGAAAACATATAAAGAAATAAATATTTGATGTTAAGCTTGGTGTTTCCCTGACCAGGTAGCTCAGTTGGTTAGAGGATCTTCCAGATACATCAAGGTTACTGATTGGACCACCAGTCAGAGCACATATAAGAATCAACCAATGGATGCATATATAAATGAAATAACAAATAAACCTATCTCTCTCAAATCAATAAACTAAAATAATAATAATAATAATAATAAATATTGTTATAAAACAGATGACATGACTCCACCTAAAAAATGTAACTCTCTAATTTCTGCAATTCATTATGTAGAATCATATTCAGGCTTTAATTAAAAATGATTTACATTAGAAACAGGGTGTTAGAGTCAGAGTCATAGAGCTAAAAGGGACTTTGAAGTTTATGAAATACCTATAGCCTTTGAAAGAACACTGTTTGATCTCATATGATTTCTTTTCTCATAAAGGCCACACTGAAAGGATTAAATTTTAAGGAGTACAGGTCCTCAGTTTATGAAAATTATTTATGCAAAGTGTTAATTTGTAGATTTAATCCTCCACCACTGAAAAAATAAGTTATTCAAAAACAGGTTAACAGAGAATGACAGAAAGCTGACTTTTGTTCTTTGACCTTGCATTTACTAGAACCTTTAGGGTGATAATATGGGAACAATAAAGAATTCAGTGATTTCGTTTTCCTTTTAATTGGGAGAACCAGGAATAAGGCTGGAAATCTGAAATGTAGCAGAAACAATAGAGAATGTTTGAAAAATAAATTCCTAAAAATTATTAACTTTGAAGATGAAATCCATATTGTGGGTATATTACTGGAGTCCTTAATACTGTATATGAATTTGCTTAAAATGATGGAATGTTTCCTTACAAATTACTAATAATAATCCCAAAATGTGAGTTAATAAGACTGTTTCTTGCCTAACTTTATTCAAAGCCTTAAAATTTAAATATCTGGAGTCTGATATTTTTGGCCTTTTAAAATGAAGAGTTCAGAATTCCACTCCTGTCCATGGAATTAGTTTATATCAGGCACCAGTCCTACTGCTAAGAACAACTAGAAAAACTGGATGAAATAGTTTGAAAGTAGGTGTTTGAAGCATCATATAGCTTTTAAAATAAGAAGTCTTGGGGTAGCAATACCCTAGGGAAGGGACACAGGGGGAGGTCAGCACAACAGTCAGTGTTGCTTTCCCACTTAAGGCACTTGCTGATTCTCAGCTGATAGGCTAAGATACAGAAAACTACCACAGAAGCAAGCTAATCAGTGTGGACAGTCAAAATTGGAATTCAGGCCTGGGTGGTGTGCTCAGTGGCTGAGCATCAACCTATGAACCAGGAGGTCATGGGTTGATTCCAGTCAAGGCACATGCTCAATTCCTGGTAGGGGATGTGCAGAAGCCAGCTAATCAGTGATTCTGTTTGTTAAGGTAAGAAACATTCAAACCTGTAAAGAATTTTTGTGAGTTTATTTGAGCCAAACTGTGGGTAATTTCTGAGAAGCAGAGACTCAATGAATTAAGATAATGCTCCAGAGAATGGTGGTTTTTCACCTATTTTCATACATTACAATCAAAAGAGGAGACATAAGTGGGTTACAAGAAATCCATTGGTGATAGATTAAGAAGGCAAGAAGATCGGGAGAAGAAAGTAAAAGCAGTCGAGGGAGGGGTGTTGTGAACCTTTGGGACTGGGTAAGAAGTAAAATGCTAGACACATGCTTCTTTTATGTAAGTGGGTACAGAAGAGTTAACAGTCAACAGTTAACATAACAATAACAATGAGGGAATCTGTGGACTGAGCCCTGCTGCCATCTGTCCTGTCCTAAGGGGTCTGGAAAAGGGAAGTTACAAGGTACCCTGACATTCCACAGCTATGGTATCTTAGATGCAAAAAGACAATAGGCTCAGTAAAGATCGAAAATTGATCTTTGTCAGGGAAAATATTGCCTGGGACATGACTACCCACTATAAGCTGCTTTTTAATTAAAAGGTTTTAATTGCAGACCATCCTATGTGGTTACTTTAGGACTATGAGTTTGCAAGGCTGCCACACAGGCCTTCCCTGAGTTAGTCAGGTTAGCATGTGGCCCCTTTTCTACACATCTCTTGTTGTGGTGCGACCTGCGAATGAAGACCACCAGGCAGCCAAACTGAAATTTAGGAAGGCTTTATTACGAACTCGAGTCCGGGCCCATGTCTCGACTGACACAGCAGGGAGCAGCGCAAGCCCCGAACACTCGGAGCAAGCAAGTTTTATCCCCAGCGCAGGGGGATTTGGCAGAACCTGATTGGTTAAACTTGAGTCAAAAGTCAGTTACATTACTTCTGGGAGTAGCCCGCGGGGTCGCTCCCAGCCACATCCTGCTGGACATAGGATTGGAATGTAGACCTATCTTGCGAAAGCAGATTGTACAGAAGCAGAATTGAGCAAAGTTAATAATCTCTAAAAGTTATCTACAGTTTCTACTCCTGGAGCTACTGAGTCAGTGGGAATCAATCTCCTGTAGTTCTGGTCCACAGGCACAGAAAAATTACCTTTGTGATGTGGGATGGATTTATGTGAGTTTCCAGGTCTCAGTCTGGAAGCTGAGGTAACTACCCTATTGTTTAAGCAAGTAAGTGCGTGCAGAAGCCAGAATAGTAGGGTTAAAATTCAAACAGCAGTTTTTACCCAAGTATGGTTGCTACCATACTTCATTCCCCACTGGTTTTATGTGCATGAGTCAAATCATGGACTCATCCTTATTAGTTAGGGGATTGTACTGCCCCCTAACTTTAAGTAGTTTGACTGTATTAATTTTTCTAAACTACCTGTTTGGCACAATTAGTTTTTTATTTACTTATTCTACTTCCTTTAAGGGCATTCTCTGTTCTGTTCCTGCTCTCCTGTCCCCTAGCACAACTAGCCCTACTTAGCTCTGGACTTTCTCACTGGCCAGCAAAAATGTTCTTATAGTTACTAAGTCCCCTAGTACCACGGTCTCCTGTCCTCACTGAAGTCCAGTTCCCCTTCTGCAGGCATCGAGTCTCCTTCTGGCCTGCGTGGATCCCAGGCTAGGGATTTCACTGGTGAAGCCGCTGGTTGCCAGGATCCAGGCCGTTTCCTGATGCAGGAGCTGGGTGGGAGTGGTGTAGCCAGGTCTGGACGACGTCTACTTTAACAGCCATGGGAGTGCTCAGGATAACAGTGTAGCATCCCTTTCAGGTTTGGGTGAGTCCTTGGGCAGCAAACTTCTTTACCCATACCGAGTCCCCGGGCTGGAAGGGATGTACAGGGTCCACAGTGGGCACTGGCAGTGCATCTTGAACAAGCTTATGGGTGGCTCTCTGGGTATACTGCAGAGCCTGGAAGGACTTGAGCAAGGAATGGTTATGAATTCCAGCTTTCAGCTTCTCCCTGACCCTGGGAAGGATGGGGGGAGGAACAAGTACATGATCTCAAAAAGGGGGAACCCCTCCCAGTAGGGGGTATACCTGGCCCATAAGAGGGCGAAGGGCAGGAGGTTGGTCCAGTTTTCACCGGGTTCTAGGACAAATTTAGTTAAATTCCTTTTTAGAGTCCTGCTCATGCCTGTCCTAAGGCTTGAGCTACACTTTGAGATACGTTGGCTGCAAAGGCGGGCCGTTATCTGATCCTATGACTACTGGCAGCCCGAATCTAGGTATAATCTCCTGGAGTAATTTCTTGACTACTATAGAGGCAGTTTCTGTCCTAGTGGGGTATGCTTCAACCCAACCCGAGAAGGTGTCTATGAGAACTAGCAGGTACTTGTACCCTGACGCTGGTGGCTTAATCTCTGTGAAATCCACCTCCCAATGCTCTCCTAGGGAATTTCCCCAGGCCCCAATTCCCAGGGGAACCCTCTTACCTTGCTTAGCATTTACCTGTGTATAGACAGTACTTCTAGTGACTATGCTTTTAATTATCTTATCTAAGCTTGGTATATAGTACCTGCCTTGCAGAAGTCCAGAAGTCTTGGTGATGCCTAGGTGGGTAACCTGGTGTAACTGGGCATCTAACGTCTGACCTAGAGCCTCTGGGACCAACAGTCTGTCTGTCATCTGGTAGGATCCACCAAACATGTGGTCCTTTGATGGCTTGCTTCTGTTCTGCCAGTTCCTCCTCTTGTCTGGTGTAGGAGCGGGTCTGTCATAGGTCGGGGTTCGGCAGAGTTACTAAGACTTATAAAGACCCCACTGGTTTTTGGGTGGCTTCCTTGGCAGTTTGGTCTGGGGCTCTATTTCCTCTGGCTTTAATTGTCTTCCCTTTCTGATGTCCTTTGCAGTGCACTATTGCAACTGCCCTTGGGAGCCAGATGACCTCTAATAAGGCTAAAATCTCTTCCCCATTTTTAATGTCCTTTCCGGATGAAGTTGGTAACCCTCTTTCTCGGTGGATGGCACTGTGTCCCCATTGAAGGGCCTGGATCAAGGCCAAAAGTTCAGCTTTTTGTGCTGATGCCCCCTGTTCAGGGACTGTGCCCAAATGGTGTGGTCCAGGATGACTACTGCTGCCCCTGAATATCAGATCCCATCCTGAACATAACTGCTCCCATCCATGAACAGTATCTCATCTGGTGATGATAGCAGGACATTTGTCAGGTCTGGATGAGCTGTTTGTACTGTCTCTGTTACCTCTATGCAGTCATGAATGGGTTCCTCCGGATCACCATCTGGGAGCAGGCTGGCAGGGTTGATGGCCAGTGTCTTCTGGAACCGGATGCGGGGCTGGTCCAGGAGAAGAGCTTGGCACTGGGTGACCCTGGTGTTTGACATCCATCTCTCCGGAGCACCTCGAAGGAGGGTCTCCACAGCATGGGGTGTTGTCAGGGCTAGTTCCTGGCCCAGGGTCAGCGTATCTGCTTCCTTGACCAGTAACGCTGTGACGGCCACTGCCCGGAGGCACGCTGGCCACCCTGCTGCCACAGGGTCTCTTCCAGGGACCTAGAGTCTGAGTGAGAACCCCTTTGCCAATGCCCCTTACCTCACTCACGTAGAGGTGGAAGGGCTTCGTGATGTCTGGCAAGGCTAGGGCAGGTGCTGAGACGAGAGCCTTCTTTAGCTCCTCAAAGGCCCGTTGTTCCACTTCGGTCCAGTTCAGCGGCCGAGCTGGAGTGGTGGTGGCTTGCAATTGGACTACCACAGGAGCTTGATGACTTGCCAACCTCCGGGGGGAGGAGGGTTTGTTTTCTGCCCAGACCATGGGATAGAGACTCTGTAATTCCTCCAAGTAGGTGGAGGCTTTATGCTCTTCCCCTGGCACCACTTTTTCCATCTCCTGCAAGAGATATTTCTCTGAGAGAGAACAGGTTAAAAGAATACAGGCAGTGGAGGATGCAACTGGAGTGGGGTTCCTTGGTACCATGTTCCTTCTGAGGTCCATAGTCCTTTTTGATGTCCAAAGAAAACAGGCAGTTTGTCAGGTGGCTCCCTGGACTGATGTCTTCTTAGAGGTAACGGGTCCCATCTGCTCTGTCAAGATTGAATAGGCTGCCCCAGTGTCCACCAGGAAACTAACAGGTTTGCCCTCCACTTGTAAGGTTACCCTGGGGGCTTAATGGAAAGGAGCCCCAGCCCTGTCAGTCCTCTTCCTCTAAGTTAAAAGATCCTTAGAATCTGAGTCTCCCCTTCTTCACAAAAACCTTCACAATTTCAAATTAACTTTCAAACCTTCTATTATTTTAAAATATTTAGAAAAGGTAGAGGGAGGAGGGAACAGGCCCAGTACCTGGTTCCCAGGCCTCCAGCCGCTTGAAATTCAAACTGCCACATTCTTCCTAAAGATAAAAGATCTCAGTTTCTTATAAGCCTGAAAAGGGGGATGGGGGAATTTCTAGCTGCCCTCTTTAAGCTCCCTAACAGAACATGGTGAAAAGTGTCCAAGGAGTTGCCGGGGGTTCTTGGGTCCCATTGGGGCACAGGGGGTCACAAGGGAATGTCCCTCCTCACCACCACCTCCAGCTACTCAAAACAACCCCTGGAGCGGATGGACACCAGGTGGGCGGAGGCAGGGAGTGCAGCGCGGGTCCTAGGTGGCGAAGGAGGTGCTCCCACTGAGGCGTTTTCATCTGGCAGTCCACTATATTCCCACTGGGAAAAGCACTTGCCTCCTGCTAGCGAAGGTGGCGTGTGGGGAACCGGTGACCCTTACACTGCAATCAGACTTCCTGACCTCTCTGAAAAGCCCCTCTGCTTGAGTGTGTCTCCATTAAAAAGTACTGATTTTAAAACCAATAACTTGAGAGTTGCCACACACAAAAAGGGCCATTCTCCTTCTCCTTCTAAAGGTTTTACAATGCATTGTAATTATTAATCATATTAAACTCAAATGGCCAATTGAGACAAATAGTTCTGAGACCGTTCCTCCTCCACTGATTAAGACTGGGTGGCGGCAGGTGTCAGAAATAAAATTCATTTAGTTTTTCTCTTTTAGCTTTCTGGTGACTTAGCCAGCTCTGGCTTCCTTCTTATAAATAGTTAACTTTAGAATTTGGTCCCTGCTTTAAACCTCTTTGGACCACAACTGTTACAACTTCATACCTTCAAATTAATAGACATGGACACAAATGTTATTAGTTAGGCGGGCCGATGCCCCCTCTGACAGAGAGCAAGCACCCCTAGGAAAAAGGAATCCCAGTGGCCACTCGGGGGGTTGCTATCTGTCAGAGCACTCAGCCTTAAACAAATTAAATGTTTCTTTTTCTTTTCTTTTCTTTTTTTTCACAGACTTCCATACTTATATGAACAAATAATTATACCCAGGCAGACAAACAAAATATCAAACAAACATCTGTACTTACACCCTTTCAGTAAACAAGTACTCTTACAGTCTTGGGATCTGAGCAGATAACAGGAACACTGCCCAAGTCCCCTGATGGGGGCCTCCCTTTCCCACATCCCAGGACAGGATTATCGACCCATGTTTCAGCAAAACAGAAATGGCACTCATGTTGGACAAAGGAAACAAGACTAATAGACGCAACAAACAGATAAATGCCCCATCATACAACCTAGGGAGTTTCTTGGGAGCTCAGTCTGCCTCCCATAATGAGAGCGGGACCAGGAGGGAGGGGCAGCGCAGGGAGACTGAGGGCTCAGGAAACGAACACCCTGAGGGAAGGGGAGGGGTGTGAAAACTCCGTGGCGCCGCTCTGGGAGGTCCTCTTCTGTGGCCTCTAGAATAGGCTTTGAACCCCCCCCCCCCCCCCCATTTCTCCTTCCTAGCCTGGGCTAGGAGGATAGTCCGTCTCTTTTCCAATTTCTCATCTGGGCCTTGGCAACCTTTCAACCACTGGGGTTTGTCAGTCAGAATATCTATCCAAACGTCAATATAGGGAATTTGGTCCGGGTGGCCCGGGGTGCTGTAAACAACACGGCGGACTCTAGAAGCAATCCCCAAATCTAGGGTCCCAGTGGAAGGCCACCCCACCCTGAATGTGGGCCATTCCAATTCACAAAATTTCTGTAGAGTTAAATCATCGACCTCAATGTCATAGCCACCTGCATGATTCTTAAAATCCTGGAAATTCTTCAGAAAACACTCTAATGGGGTGGAGGGTCCAGACGGACCCTGACCCATTTTCATCGTTAGACAGAACGAATAGAACAGAGACGAGATGAACACAAAACACAGACCAGAAACCAAACTAGGATCCTGGAGCACAGACCAGAAACCAAACCAGGATTCCGGAACACAGACCAGAAACCAAACCAGGATCCCGGACGCTGTCGCGTCGGGGATCTGGACTGGGAGGTTAAGCAGCTTCCCGCCCTCCTCAAGTCCCTGAGAGGAACGTTCCATAGACGGACCAGAATCCTTACCACAGCCTCTGAGGTCCTGATAGCTTCGATTCCCGGATCGTCTTTTTGCGAGGAAATCACTCTCTCTCCCTGGGAACCCGGGAAGGAGATGAGAGTGTCCTCTCCTGGGGTGTTCATCCACTGGCAACAAGGCCAGAGTGGATCTCGCTGAGACAAGCCTCCAAATGTTGTGGTGCGACCTGCGAATGAAGACCACCAGGCAGCCAAATTGAAATTTAGGAAGGCTTTATTACGAACTCGAGTCCGGGCCCATGTCTCGACTGACACAGCAGGGAGCAGCGCGAGCCCCGAACACTCGGAGCAAGCAAGTTTTATCCCCAGCGCAGGGGGATTTGGCAGAACCTGATTGGTTAAACTTGAGTCAAAAGTCAGTTACATTACTTCTGGGAGTAGCCCGCGGGGTCGCTCCCAGCCACATCCTGCTGGACATAGGATTGGAATGTAGACCTATCTTGCGAAAGCAGATTGTACAGAAGCAGAATTGAGCAAAGTTAATAATCTCTAAAAGTTATCTACAGTTTCTACTCCTGGAGCTACTGAGTCAGTGGGAATCAATCTCCTGTAGTTCTGGTCCACAGGCACAGAAAAATTACCTTTGTGATGTGGGATGGATTTATGTGAGTTTCCAGGTCTCAGTCTGGAAGCTGAGGTAACTACCCTATTGTTTAAGCAAGTAAGTGCGTGCAGAAGCCAGAATAGCTGGGTTAAAATTCAAACAGCAGTTTTTACCCAAGTATGGTTGCTACCATACTTCACTCTCATCATTGATGTTTCCATCTCTCCTTCTCCCACTCACTGAAATCAATAAAAAAATATATTTTTTAAAAATTGGAGTTCAGGATCCATCAAAGAGTAGGCACTCTGGTATTTTTCTAAGGCTTTTGGTTAGGACACCCTTGGAGTAAGGAGTAACTTAAAGAAAAATTCACCTGGTACATTTTCCAAACTAGACTACACATTGGATCATAAAATAAGCTTCAATTAAGTTAAAAAAATTGATATCACACAGAATATATTCTTTTCCACAGTGAGAAAAAAATAACTATAAAATATCTAAGAAACCATTAAATGTTGAAAATTAAATAACAGTTCTAAATAACCCATGGAAAAATAATAAATAACAAGAGAAATTAGAAATATTTTGAAGTGAATGATAACGATAATGAAAATACAGTATATCAAAATTTCTGGAATGCATATAAAAACTAAGAATTATTTTTGTTTGCTTTTTTATTGCTTTTAATTGGTTTAAATGTTGATATTGGAAAACAAAAAGTTTAAAATCAATGACCTAAGGTTTCCCTTTATGAAGTTAGAAAAACACTGGCCAGTATGGCTCAGTGATTGAGCATCGACCTATGAACCAGGAGATCAGGAGGTCACAGTTCTATTCTAGTCAGGGCATATGCCTGGGTTGTTAGCTGGATCCCCAGTAGGGGACATGCAGGAGGCAGCCAATCAATGATTCTCTCTCAACATTGATGTTTCTATCTTTCTTCCTTCATCTCTGAAATCAAGGGAAAAAAAAGAAATGCATTCCTATGATAAATGAAGACATGGAAGGACAGGGGAAGGAAAAAAAGGTAATAAGGGTGGGAGGGAGGGAAGAAGAAAAGGAAAGAAGTGTGTATGGAATTATTTAGGAAACATTTTTTTGTTTATTTTAAGATCTCACTAGCTTTTTTTTAATCTAAGCTCTTTGATCTCCAAATTACTTCCAAAAAGAAGCCAGCATTGTTCTTTGAATAATAGAGCTCTGCCTCCAGGACATATTTCCTGTCTGGCTATAGTGTCCTGTCTTTCCCTGCTCCAAGGCCACACTTAGTATATACATAGTCATTCCCCAATCTGTAATTGACCAAGAATTCCTCCCTGCTCTCGGAGTCCTTCTCAGCACAGCACTGGGCAGTCACTCATCAGATGTGTGGTTTGTGAGATAAACCAAAGACACTACCGCTGGCTTCCTACCTGGATGTAGGCATCACTATCCCAGGATCCTTCCTTTCCTCTGGGCTTCTCTAATAGCTTTTAGGCATTACACACTTTGGGGAAATGGTCCGTGATTCTTCTTGAACATTTAGCCAAAGCAGAGTATGGCTGACCTGGGGTTGAAGTGCACGCATCACCTGGAAGTAGATCCTCAAATATAGTGAATTAAATGTTATATAATTTAAGTATTCACACCTTGCTTCTTGCCACAGTGTATTTAAGGATGTTGGCTAGTTATTACTAATAAAGCTGTGGAATTAACATACTATTTCCTCCAAATGAACATACTTATAATTTTTCTCCCTTTGAAAAGGGTAGTTTGGGAATGAAGTAAAATTCACTAATAAAATTAAAATGATTGATCACCCTGACATATTTCAGATTGAACACTCCATGTGGCTTTGGAGCCACCAATACCAGGAGCCCCAGGTAGGGTGGGGATAAATGCTGCTTGATTTTAGGAGCCAGCCAGCGAGCATCACAACTAGGCATGCTCTGATGAGAGCAGCTAACATTTAGGGCTACAGAAATGAGCCAGAGGATTCAGGTGCAGCTTTTCTCAATCTTTGTGACTTTTACCCAGTCATTTAATATTTCCACCTCAGAATCTTCTTTTCTGTAAAAGGAGGGAGATATTCAAAGAAATCCCTAAAAAAACCCTTCCTTTCTGTGATTTGACCCTTATAAATTCCTCATTACAATTTAATAATTATCTGTTAAATTGATTGACATTTTTTAAAGAGATACTTGAAACTTTTTCTGAACACCTCTTCCCTTAATTTATTACTCCGCAACAGCTTTAACTCTAAGAATAGAACATGGCATTGAAATGAGCTGCATTTACATGGGAAAATTCTCATAGTGGCTTTGTTTGCCTGTGTGGCTAGGTCTGTAGCCCTTTAATTTCAATGCCGTAATCATCCATTGTATTCAGCGATGAGACAAGTGTGCATCTGATTTTTTAAAAATTACAATCACAAGAGACACCATTCCAAGTGAGCTCTGCTTCCCTCTGAAAGTCCATTTCATTTTTTCTTGCAAGGTTATGTGAACAATGGTTACTGAAATAAGTGAACTTACAGAGTCTCTTAAAATAGATACAGGTATTTTTCTTTCTACTTGCATTTCATCTATACTGTAGCAATTCTTCTTACAGACATTAACTCAGTGTGGTATTTGATCCTTTGAAGGGGTTCTTGATTTGGTTCTCCTTTCAAAATATTCTCAGGAAAAAAATACCAGAGATACCTGAAAGCCACAGAATTATCTTGAGCATTGTATCTCTGTCTCCTTCTTTAACAGCCATTAGCTAACTTCCCAATTAGTGCTTCACACCCACCCTCCACCCACTTACACCCTTGCATACTACCTGTGTCTTACTCATTTGACACTATCTACTAGAATCAGCATACTAGCACCTTGATTAGTATTCACAGTGATTGCAATTCCACAGATCCTTAGTAAAATGTGCTTATTTTCTTCCAACAAATTTTTAGGTTGCTTAAGGTCAAGCACGTTTCAATCTCATTTAAGATAAATAACCTATTGCTGTGTCAAGGTTTTATTTAGTTTCTCAAAGTGCAAAGAAGGACAAGATGAGGTGGTGAAAAAAACTGGGTGGGAGTTTATACTCTCTGACCCAGCAGCAAAGAATTTCTGAAATATGGAAATGCTTCTCCACTGGAAAGGTCTAATTTTCCATTAGTGAATCGCAAGAGATTTGGGAGGAACTAATTTTGCTAGGAGGATCCAGTTCCTAAACTTCAACATAGAATATTTAAAAAAAAATGCATATACATGCATAAATGCACATATGGCAATAACTCAGAACTATAGCAAATATGTCCATGGAATAACTCTACATTTTGACATATTAGGCAGCAAGCATTTTAAAGACAGGGACTATACCTTATTTAACTTAATATTCCTGGCCTCTCTCATAGTGTCTGGAAATGGTAGTCAATGAATACACAGTACTAACCAAGTAAATAGTAATAGCAATAAGTAAGATAATAATCACGTGCATTATTTTATTTAATAGTCATTGAAATGCTGTAAGGTATGTAATTTTGGTATCCCTATTTTGTAGAGAAGGAAACTGGGATTTAAAATAATAATTCGCAAGGGAGAAACCAAGATGGTGGCATAGGTAAGCACCTAAACTGCTGCCTTGCACAACAATTTCAAAACTGCAACTAAAAGATAGAATGGACACCATCCAGAACCACACGAAAGCTGGCTGAGTGGAAATTCTACAACTAGAAGGAAAGAGAAAAACTCACAGAGAATTGGAGGAACGGCAAAGGGTTGAGGTATGGCAAAGGGCCTTTGTGCACTCAGAGAGGAAGGTTGGCTAAGTTCCTGGCTGACTTTCTCTGGCGGGCGGGGGAAGGAAGCCCCTGACTGCACTGAACCCCAGTTCTGGGTGAAACCTGGACCCAGGCTCGTACAGGGGGAGTCTGGACTGTCAGGTAGAGAGAAAGGCACTCGGAGACTCGGAGAGCCGGGGGAGCACCGGGCGGGCAGGGGTTGGGAGGCACGCGTGCGAGTGTGCACAAAGACTGCAGAAGGTTGCCACAGCATTCCCTAGCAGAAGGGAGTCTGAAGCTCCTGACTGCACTGAGCCCCAGTTCTGACTGCACTGAACCCCAGTTCCAGGCGAGCCCCTGGGGAACCACGCTCTTGCGGGGGAATCTGGACTGTTGGGCAGAGGCTCAGGAGCCGGGGAAAGCAAAGGTCTGGAGGTGTGTGCGCAAGGGCAGGGCTAACGGGAAGCCAAGGCTGTCTGCTCTGCCCTGAGACACCACCCCATCCAAGCTGAGCACAGAGGCTTTTGCAATTTGGCAAGTCTAATCCGATAAGGCTGTCTCCAGCACCAAAGTTCTCTCAGCGTAGACACAGCTGATCCTCACAGCCAACTGGCCTGGAGGTCAATTCCTCCAGGTGATACCAACAACAATCAAGATTTAGCTACAAAAAGGCTGTACACACAGTCCACAAAAGGGTGTACCAAGAGTGTCCACCTCAGGTTAACTGGGGAGGCCAACCCACTTGACCATATAGGAAACCTAGCACACAAAGCTACCCTACCAACTCATAGAAGCAGTGAAAATGTGGCGACAAAGAAACAGATCACAAATGAAAGAAATGGAGGAAAACAAATGACTGGATATAGAATTCAAAACCACGGATATAAGACTTTTCAAGAATATCATAGAAAAAGCCGATAAATATAATGAGACCCTCGACGATATGAAAAAGGACCAACTAGAAATTAAACATACACTGACTGAAATAAAAAATATTATACAGAGACCCAACAACATACTAGAGGAACACAAGAATCAAGTCAAAGAATTGAAATACAAAGAAGCAAAAAACACGCAATTGCAAAAGCAAAAAGGAAAAAAATCTAAAAACTTGAAGATAGTGTAAGAAGCCTCTGGGACAACTTCAAGAGTACCAACATCAGAATTATGGGGGTGCCAGAAGAAGAGAGAGAGCAAGATACTGAAAACCTATTTGAAGAAATAATGACTGAAAACTTCCCCCACCTGGTGAAAGAAATAGACTTATAAGTCCAGGAAGCGCACAGAACCCCAAACAAAAGGAATCCAAAGAGGACCACACCAAGACACATCATAATTAAAATGCCAAGAGCAAAAGACAAAGAGAGAATATTAAAAGCAGCAAGAGAAAAACAGTTAATTACCTACAAGGGAGCACCCATATGATTGTCAGCTGATTTCTCAACAGAAACTATGCAGGCCAGGCGGGAGTGGCAAGAAATATTCAAAGTGATGAACAGCAAGAACCTACAACCCAGATTACTCTACCCAGCGAAGCTATTATTCAGAATGGAAGGTCAGATAAAGAGCTTCACAGATAAGACAAAGCTAAAGGAGTTCATCACCACCAAACCAGTATTATATGAAATGCGGAAAGGTATTCTTCAAGAAGAGGAAGACGACAACACAATGAAAGAGAATTATAGGCCAATATCCCTCATGAATGTAGATGCCAAAATCCTCAGCAGAATTTTAGCAAATCGGATCCAGCAGTACATCAGAAAGATCATACACCATGACCAAGTAGGATTTATCCCAGGAATGCAAGGATGGTACAATATCCGCAAATCAATAAATGTGATACATCACATAAACAAATTGAGAGATAAAAACCACATAGTCATATCAATTGATGCAGAAAAAGCATTTGACAAAATCCAACAGCCTTTCTTGATAAAAACTCTCAACAA
This sequence comes from Corynorhinus townsendii, assembly GCA_026230045.1. NCBI lineage: Eukaryota > Metazoa > Chordata > Mammalia > Chiroptera > Vespertilionidae > Corynorhinus > Corynorhinus townsendii. Next base: position 140,174,935 of record JAPDVU010000004.1, read on the forward strand.
GGTGGGAATAGAAGGATCATACCTCAACATAATACAAGCTACATATGATAAACATATGATAAACCCACAGCTAACATCACACTTAATGGGCAACAACTAAAACCATTTCCCCTAAAAACAGGAACAAGACAGTGATGCCCACTCTCACCACTCCTGTTCAACATAGTACTGGAAGTATTAGCTATTGCAATTAGACAAGAAGAAGAAATAAAAGGCATCCAAATTGGAAAAGAAGAAGTAAAGCTGTCCTTATTTGCATATGACATGATATAGTACATAAAAAACCCGAAAGACTCCATCAAAAAACTAACAGACTTAATAAATGAATACGGCAATGTAGCAGGATACAAAATTAACACCAAGAAATCTATGGCATTTCTATACACCAATAATGAACTTATAGAAAGAGAGACTAAAAAAGCAATCCCATTTACCATCATACCAAAAAAAATAAGATACTTAGGAATAAACTTAACCAGGGAGGCAAAAGACCTATAAGCAGAAAACTACAGGACACTGAAAAAAGAGATAGAGGAAGACTTAAACAGATGAAAGAACATACCATGTTTATGGATTGGTAGAATCAACATCATTAAAATGTCCATACTACCCAAAGCAATCTATAGATTCAATGCACTCCCCATTAAAATACCAATGGCATATTTCACAGACCTAGAAAGAACTTTTCAAAAATTCATCTGGAATAAAAAAAGACCCCAAATAGCCACAGCAATTCTGAGAAAGAAGAATAAAGTAGGAGGGATCTCAATACCAGATTTCAAGCTGTATTACAAAGCCACTGTTCTCAAAACAGCTTGGTACTGGCACAAGAACAGACATACGGATCAATGGAATAGAATAGAGAATGCAGATATCAATCCAAACCACTATGTTCAATTAATATTTGACAAAGGAGACATGAACATACAATGGAGTCAAGACAGTCTCTTCAATAAATTGTGTTGGGAAAATTGGACAGATACATGCAAAAAGTGAAACTAGATCACCAACTTACACCATACACAAAAATAAACTCAAAATGGATACAGGGACTTAAACATAAGACGGGAAACCATAAAAATACTAGAGGAATCCAGAGCCAGAAAAATCTCAGACATATGCCGAAAGAACTTCTTCACTGATACTACCCCTAGGGCAATGGAAGCTAAAGAGAAAATAAACAAATGGGACTACACCAAAATAAAAAGCTTTTTCACGGCAAAAGAAGCCATCAATAAAATAAGAAACCCCACTGTATGGGAGAACGTATTTGCAAATGTTATCACTGATAAAGGTTTAATCTCCAACAGCTATAGGCAGCTTATACAACTTAATAAAAGGAAGATAAATGATCCAATAAAAAAATGGGCTACGGACCTAAATATAATCTTTTTGAAAGAAGACAGAAGGAAAGCCAAGAGACACATGAAAACATGCTCAAAGTCACTAATTATCAGAGAGATGCAAATCAAAATGACAATGAGGTACCATCTCCCACCTGTCAGAATGGCAATCATCAACAAATCAACAAACGACAAGTGCTGGCGAGGATGTGGAGAGAAAGGAACCCTCATGCACTGCTGGTGGGAATGCAGACTGGTGCAGCCACTGTGGAGAACAGTATGGAGTTTCCTCAAAAAACTGAAAATGGAAATCCCATTTGACCCAGTAATCCCACTCCTAGGAATATATCCTAAGAATCTAGAAACACCCATCAGAAAGGATATATGCACCCCTATGTTCATAGCAGCACAATTTACAATAGCTAAGATTTGGAAACAGCCTAAGTGCCCGTCAGCAGATGACTGGCTCAGAAAATTATGGTACATCTACACAATGGAATACTATGCTGCCATAAAAAAGAAGGGATTCTTACCATTTGTAGCAACCTGGATGGGATTGGAGAACATTATGCTAAGTGAAATAAGCCAGTCAACAAAAGAAAAATACCACATGATCTCACTCATTTGTGGATAATAAAAAACACATTATAAACTGATGAACAAAAAGATAGATACCAAGGCATAAAGCATCAAAAAGACTGTCAAATTACAACGGGAAGGTTAAGGAGAAGTGGGGGAAATAAGAGATCAACTGAAGGACTTGTATGCATGCATATAAGAATAACCAACGGATGCAAAACATTGGGGGGTGAGGGCATGTATGGGAGTGGGGTGGGGGGGGTGACAATGGTAAGATATGTACACATATAATACCTTAATTAAAAAATGGAAAAAAAAGAAGAGGAAGAAGAAAAAAGTAAAGATAAAAATTATGAACAACAAATACATATCTATCAATAAGTGAACCTAAAAATCAAGTGAATTAAAAACCTGAGGAACAGAATAAACTGGTGAATATAATAGAATCAGGGACATAGAAAAGGAGTGGACTAATAATTCTCAGGGGGAAAGGGGTATGGGGATGGGTGCAGGAAGAGACTGGACAAAAATCGTACACCTGTGGATTAGGACAGTGGTGCGGAGGTAAGGACAGAAGGTGGGGTGGGAACCAGGTGGAGGGGAGCTATGGGGGAAAAAAGGAGAAACAATTGTAATAATCTGAATAAAGATTTATTAAAAAAAATAAAAAAAATAATAATTCACTTGTCTGGGTTTGTCCCCAGAGCCCATGATCACTTAGATCAGTGGTCCACAAACTGCGCCTTGCGAGCCACATGCAACTCACGAGCCGCGGTCTGCCGCTCTGTTGACTAATGAGTTTGCCGACCACTGACTTAGATCAATAAAACTACCTTTCAAAGTGCTTTCTATTTGGAAGGAGGTGAGATGAGTTGGTGGAAAAAAACCACAAAACACACACCAAACCTGGGCTTTAATGAAAACAGTAAAAAACAAATCATTCACACTTTCCAAAAGTTATAGAGGCAAAAGAGTAACAAAATCAATTTTATGTTCAAGGAACAAAGAATAGATGGAGAAGAATATCACTAGAACTTTTGTCTCAATGCTCATCCCATGGGATTTAAATGGAAATAGCCCTTCCAGCCATTGTACTGACTAGTTTATTAATAATTGCTGTGGTCTAAATTGGATCATTGGCCTTGTCAGTTTGGGATCTCATCCTGTCTTCACTGGCCCTCCTTTTAAGCCTCTGTCACTTCTCAATATGATTTCAATTGATTGGACAGTACTTTGCTGTCTTTTGGGAAAATTACACAAAAGGCAATATTAAGGATGATTTTTTACAGAGTGGGGACTACAGATGCCTTCTTATCTTCTATATTAACAACTTTATTATATTCCCTGTGTTGACAGTTAAAACCCAAAAGGGTCATCTTTTACAAACATGTGTTTATAGTTTATTAGTCTCAGAAATTTATAAAAATAGCTATTGTTCAATAATTAACTTAAAACCTAAGCAAAACGTGGGGTGGTAAGCTGTCTGATTTAGTTACATAATGCATAGAGAAAACAAACCAAGTATCTTTTGTAATTCACTTTAAAAGTCATTTCTTTACCTTGCAGAAATAAAAATCTTGCTATAAAGTGTTCCTGCTGGCAATCTATAGACTTGTGCCATTTAAAAATAATAATCTGTCTCATTTGCAGAGATTTGTAGGTTGCTCTGTAAATTTCTGGTTAGAAATTCATATTTGTGAATTAAATGCAAGTTGGCCTTTGATTTTCATTTTAATTAAATATATTTTTCTATCTATACATATAAAGAGGTAATATGCTAATTGTCCGTTACAGTGTCCCAGTAATGAACAATTTGCATATTGACAGATCAGCAGGAGGCTGAGCACACAACAGGGGGTGGGCAGCCAGAACTAAGTTCTCTGGGGGTCTGAAGAGAGTGCCTGACAGGAGCCCAGACTGCAAAGAAGGAAGAGGAAATGGCCATGGGGAGCTCTTCTGATCCCCCTTCACCCCTGGGAGGATGGATGGACACCCTACCCTAGTCCCCACACCCCTGGGGGGACAGGGAGGCTGATTGGATGGGGAAAAAACTCAGCCTCAGGGATAGCTGCAGCCCACACCTCTGACTCCCAATCTCTTCCCCCGCCAGGGTGCCCACAACAATAACACGCTGGTGACCACCAATCAGCACCCTCGAGGCACCTGGGGCCTGTGGCTCACCACTGCCAGGCCCCCTCCATTTGGGCCAGGCATGCCTCTCCTCCCTATAACTCCAGACCTGGGTGGAGGCAGGCCTGAGCAGCCCCCAGGGTCAGACCCTTCCCACTGACAGCAGCAGTGCTGTCTCCACAGAGGAAGTGCGCTGAACCTCGCTGGGGGCATGGCTAAACCTGCCCTCCTAGCCCTCCTGGCTCCACCCTGGCCTAGCCCCCACTCTGCTCCAGGAGATTGGAGCCCCGCCCTGAGCAGGTACAGCTGCAAAACAGCCACATACAATTTAAGGAATGGCGTCAAGAGGGAAGGTTTGACAGTTACTTCCCCTTTGGCCTTGCCACCCCCCTAGTGCTCCCCTAATGCCCTGCCCCACGCCAGTGCCTCCAGGGATGACCACCGCTATAGTTCTGCTGGCCAGAGCCCGCCCCTCTGAGGCCTGCAGAACCCTCTGCAAAGCTTCCATAGCTTCAGTCCCAGGAAGCAATCATGGCTGCCTCCCCTAATCAGCACCTGCTACCTGCAAGGGTACCCATGAGCTTAAAAATAACAATCTCTTCCCGTTTAAGCATCACTTAGTTGATGAAACATTTCTAGGTTTATTAGCTCAGAACCTCCTCAGGACAACCCAGTGAAGTAGGCGGAGAAGAGATTACAATTCCCATGGTATATGCGTATGTATTCAGAAATGAAGCTCAGAGAGGAAAAGTGCCAAGCCCAGTGGTTCCCAAGGTGCAGCACACACCCCACAGCAGGAGCAATTTGATTTTAAGTGGGGGCAATTTGAGAATGAGTTAACAGTGAATTTTTTGCATTTCTTATGGTTCTAGGGGGCCTCATCTACAGTGTAGCTTACATAATAAAAGGCTAATATGCAAATGACCGAATGGTGGAATGACTGGTCACTATGATGTGCACTGACCATCAGGGGGCAGACACTCAATGCAGGAGCTGCCCCTGGTGGTCAGTGTGCTCCCACAGGGGAGGGCCCCTCAGCCAGAAGCTAGGCTCACAGCTGGAGAGCACAGCCATAGTGGTGGGAGCCTTTCCCACCTCCGTGGCAATGCTAAGGATGTCCGACTAATGGCTTAGGTCCGCTAAGCCTCAGGACTCCTGGACTGTGAGAGGGTGCAGGCCAGGCTGAGGGACTCCCCACCCCCAAGTGCACAAATTTCATGCACTAGGCCTCTAGTTTATAAATAATTATATTCTCATTCTGAAAAATATGAAAGTGCAAAAGAGAATAAAAATGTAGGAAAAGAAACAGGTTATAATCTGTTGGAATTCCTTTCAATTTGTTGGATTATTTTTGTATTTGTTTACTTTACATATGTTTTTATTGATTTTAGAGAGAGAGGAAGGAAGAGGGAGAGAGAGAGAGAAACATCGATCTGTTGCCTCCCATATGCATTTGGACCAAGGAACAAAGCCATAACCTGGGCATGTGCCCTGACCTGAAATCCAACCAGCAACCTTGCAGTGCATGGAGGGACTCTAAACCAACTAAGCAACACCAACCAGGTGTTGATTTATTGGATTACTTAAAATTAAATCTCAGATTGCTTCAATGGGAAAGGAGGAATCCTGGGATTAAAGAAGTAGAGGAAGGAACCAAATAAGTATAGTCAAACCTTGGTTTTTGTATGTCTCCCATCTCAAACAATTCACTTCTCAACTCGAGAACCCTTTCATGCCGATATCTCTATGGTCAGTCACACATCTCTCAAGCTACAAAGGAGAAAATGCACAAGTATGAGTCAGTTTACCACTAAACCTCACGTTGTTAACATCTCAGGAAATTGTGCTGTGAATATTTTCATGTTTCTTTGCTTTTGTTGCTATTTATTGTTATTAAATTATTTTTATTGTACATTTCATTTCTTTTTTGTTACATTTTTATTTATAATTCATGTTCTTTTTGTTTTTAAAATATGTATTTATAGATTAAACTGTATCTTAGACATGTACTGTATATAAGAAAGGTTAAAACAGGGAATTATCACTGTGGCTCAGTGGTTAGAGTGTTGGTCCACACACTGAATTGTCATGGGTTTGATTCCCAGTTATGAGCATGTACCTGGGTTGCAGGTTCAAACCCTCAGTTGAGGCAACCAATCCATGGGTCTTTCTCACATCAGTTTTTTTCTTTCTCTCTCTCTCCCCCCATGTCCTCCCTAAATCAATGGAAAAAAATATTCTTTGGTGAGGATTAGCAAGAAACAAACAAACATAAAATCATTTGGAGTCTGGAATGGAGTTATTTAATTTACATTGTTTTTAATAAGGAAAAATGATTCAGTTTTCAAAAAACCTTCCAGAATAAATTAGAGAGCCGAAGTTCCATTGTAAATAAAAGAAGTCTATATTACACATGAAATCAAAGTTGGAGGGCTGAGGGGAATAAACATCTTTACATACAATAGAGTTACCTGGGGTTTTGAAGAATCCAAGACTTTCTCTTGATCACCAGCAACAATAGTGACCAGAGAGATGCTTAGATAAACAAATTGTTGGAAATGCCTCTACTGGTATAGCACTTTGAAATCCAGAAGTCTTATTCATAGCAATGCTGTGAAGTGAAATTTATCTTTCTTCTAGAGGTAAGAATATTGAATCTCAAAGAGGTTAAATGGCTTCACCAAAGCCACAATACTGACAAATGATAAAGTCAGACAAACTATGTCTTCTGACCCTGAACTAGTGCTTATTCTATTAGATTTGGCTGCTTCCATATAATGATAATGCTGATGATAACAATCATGATAAAGCTACCATTTATTGAGCTCTTATTATGTGCTTGGCACTGTTCTAAATACTTTCAATGCATTCATTCATTTAACAAGTTGATGTAATAATTAGCCCGAAAGTTCACAGAATAAAATTTTTTCTGCATTGACAAATATGGAATTCCTTTTGGCATTGTGCAAAGTTATCACCTTCACGGTCTGGAATCCAGAGAATTTATGATAGATTGTGTTAAATGCTAGACAGAGGCACAGAAGAAGCAGATGGCCACCCTCAGGCCTAGAGAGGAGAAAATGGACCCTGCCTAGGGAGAAAAATCAGTATTATTTCATAAAATAAAAAGGAAAATTGTTTCCCTGACTCAAACATTGTAAACAAAGTAAATCTAAGACTTTTCTCATCATTTTCTAATTTGGTGCTATCGAGAAGTATAGTTGTCTTTTAACTTGATTATATAAAGTCAGGTTGCAGATTAGTGATATTTCATTACTTTTAAATACTTATTCAATTGTTTCTATTCAAAGCATTTACTAAGGAAATAATGTGTGTTTCATTTTAGCAAAAGACCAAAAAACTTAGTTTTAGTAATGGCTAATAGATTTATGTAAAAAATCAAAACCCACTCTATAAAATATATGTGGAAATTTTCTCACATTTTTTTCTTCTTTTGTTCCTGGCCCAGAGAGTCTTACATAACATTAAAAGTGTGTTCCCACCTGTATTGGACCTGTTGTTCCCAGCTTCACATCCTTTCAGGCCACTTTTCTCTAAACCTCAATTTGGAAACCAGCTGTAAACAGGTGTAACCTGACAGCACCTGCCCTCCACTGCATCTCAGATCCCTCACTTTTTGCTCTGGGACTTTTGATCAGAGCACAGATGCCTGTGGGAACCTGCACAGTACCCACGTATCAGCAGCCTGGGTATGTAAGAGAGTCAATGTTCTTGGCTAGTGGATAAAAGGTGTGGATAAATGCTGCTCTCTTCTATCATTCAGGTGGGCAATTCTGAGGCAAATTCTGCAAGGCTTCTCTGAGGGTCCTGAAAGTATTTTCCTGTTGATCACCCTGAGGGCCATGAGGGTCCTGATGGAAGGGAGCCCTCATGGCCCTCAGGGTGATCAACAGGAAAATACTTTCACACTGGCTAGAATCTCTTCCCTGATTCACTCACCCCAGCCCTCATTCCTTTTCCCTAGAATTGCCTTTAACCTGTACACAATCCCTGGCTCCCACTCTGCTTTCTGAGGGAACCTAGAATGAGATAGTTCATTTTAGTAAGTGACCTTAGAAAACCGACCCTCAGGATCGGGTTTAGATTGGGAATCTCTTCCTAGTTAGATGGTGATAAGGGCTGTATTATTGATGTAGGCCTCCAGAGGTTACTCAATTCCTAAGCAGTGACACAATTCCTAAGACTCTCGGGTGTTGGGAGGGTGAGAAGCTACAATACAGGTAAAGCCTTGGCCTATGGCACTTGAAATAGGATTGTGAAGTTGGCTGGCTTCCAGTAAGTGTTATTAAAACCTTAAAAAAATATAAATAAAATGACTCAAAGATAGTCAACAATCAACTCAAAACACACTGTCAAATCATAAGGCCTCTGTGGTAGCATATTGAGAGATCTTAATTTTTGTAGCAGCAAGGCAGGCTGCTAAAAATCAGGCTGAAGGTTTAATTATAAGGGTAGCAGAACCAAAAGGGACTGACTATAATTTATCAGTAGGTTGCCTATGGAAAATCAGGACTTATGAACCCTGAGAGCAAAAACGTGGAACCCTAAGACCCAGGATAACACTCTTAGGTGGATTAGCCTGGATAAATTGAACTTTAAGACATTCCTGTACCCTCCAAGTAAGCCAGCAGAAGCAGCTTTCTTCTCCCCAGAGAACAGCAGACTTCTTCCCAAAAGACCCTGCAGAGACTCATTTGGGACAGTAGCTTGTCCTCCTTACAATCTCTTGATTCCCCTCTTTGGTTCTTATAGGTTGTAGCACAGCCCTGGCAGAGAAATACAGTTCCTTCTCTGGTAAGAACTTGTACACCCAAAGAATTGCAAGACCCAATTAATATTTAACAAGTGAAGCCAGGGAAGCACATATCGGAGGGTATTTAGGGAACTGGCATAGGAAAGGGTCAACTATAATACTATATAGGAAATAATTAGGACATGAGCATATCTCCTGTCACTTGGAGTTCAATATCCTAACAAGGACATGCAGTTCTTATGTGAGACAGAGCAGCCACACTTGGGTTCTTTCAGAAGCTCAGTGGTGGCAGTTTGTAGGTCTGGTGTTGATAGTAAGTGACCCTAATATCAATGAGGATGTCAGGATTCTGAAAAGGCAGAGGCCAGTTGGTGGTGCGTGCCAAAATAGGTAAGATGGGCAGAATCATCACAGTGTTCACCAAGACATTCACCAAGAAAATAGTGGTGATTCTTGGACCATGATGTTCTGAGAGGCAAGAAAGATGACCTGACTAGTATTACTAGAAAGAAAAAAGAGAGAGAGAGTTAGTGGGCAGAGAGTTGACATCATCCTCTGCAGTGGAAATGCTTATCTTGCCCAGTTCCCAGAGCCTTGCCTTAAGGGAAAGTTAGGTTCCCTTGAGAAAAGACACTGCCATTACAACACACGTATATATAATAAACACAGTGTCAATCTTTCATAAAGGGACTGTACCCCAAGAATAAACAATTTGGAGCTCAAGAGGTAGGAAGGATGGGTCCCTCTCACCATGACTCCTATACCCATACACTTGGGACCCATCTGTACAATATGTGCTCCAATGTACTACTTTAGGTTCTGTGGAATCAAGGGGGAATACTTACACCTGGGCATATAGTAAGAAGCCCACTCCCCTAAATCTGTGATTGTTGCCTGTTCATATTAGGCTCATCATGCCAACAGAACAGCAGACCAAGAAACAAAAGGCCATATTGGAGGCTTAAGTGACCATTAGTACCATAAAGACTGAGAGCTGCTGTGGCCCTTATTACTATGAAGAATAAGAGCTGCTGAAGGCACAAAGTAATACACCTAGAACCATGGGTTTGTTCTAGTGCCTCCTATTGCCTCCAGGCCTAACAATAACCAGCAATTGTAGCAACCATGGTCAGGCAAGATGCATGGTGAAAGACTAAATGTTTTAGATATGGAAGTCCATGTCTCCCCATCTGGAAAGGAACTTAGACCAGCTGAATTGTGAGGCCAGAAGGAGTGAAACCTAGAATGAGCACTCATTTAGGGAGACAGTAATTATCAATTAAAATTTTAGGATTAGTTGCAGCACATTAGGTGTACCTTGCTGCATGAGCTTTTCTGTTTTAAGGCGTTTTACTGAATGTGCCTGGCTGCCAACGTGAAGACTTGATGATAGGTTGAGCTTAATGGAGAGCACAAGTGGCTCCAAACAGTGCAAAGCAGGGCAAGCATTGGCCTCTTGGGTCCCAGGGCCTCTTATCTTCAAGGTAGAGAGCAGTGCTGACATTGCCACAGCTCCCTACTTCGCATAGACATAACCTGAGAACAGCTGCACCTTGTACATCTAGCTTTATGCTTGGAGCTGCTGTGATGCTGTGAGGTGGGACTCCTGTGCTATCTGTTTGGCAAGCATACGTAAACAGTCTAAAACTGTAAAGGAGTTAATGTCACATGGAGCAATCCTTGATCATTGGGAAGAACAAGCAGTGGGTAAATGTTCCACCCTTCCCTCTCTTGAACACACAGTTCTGAGCTATCTTTCAATAGCCTCCTCAGAAAGTCCTGACAAGGTCAAGCCCTGGTACCCAATCTGAGAACAGTCCCTTGTATTGGTCTTACTTTCTTCCCTATTTTACTCTTCCCTGTGCCTCATTCTTAATCCCTGGGATCACTTTCCCCAAAACAAAGTACCTGCACACAAACCCTTGTCTAGTCTCTTTTAAAGGGAAACCAAACTAAGACACCGTTTAATATATTGCTTTGTCCTGTGTCAAGTGATACCAAAGTACAGAGGTAACAGAAATATGCTTATGTCAAATTTGGTTTTCCTAGTAGTGAGCATCCACCCACATACATTGTCTTTGAATCACTCCTAAGTTATCTTTGCAGAATTTTCACTTTAAACTATAAATGGGAATTTTTTAGATGTGTTTTTATGGGCAAAAGAGCCAAAGATTAAAGTGGTCCCTGTTGATCACAGATAGAATCTTATGCTTTGAATTATTGACAGGTATTACATACTAGGTATCCAGGCTGCCTTTCATTTGCTATCTATTGTCCCTAGCTCTCCTTTGTGAAATAGACAACTGGGGTTTGATGACTAAACCTGGCATGACTTAGAATCTACTGTGTAGGATCACATAGTTTCATAATTGAGCTTCCAATCACTGTGCAAGACAATAATTATATCTATATCTATATATCTATTTCTCTCTATATATATCCATATGCAACTGTTTTTTCAAAACAATAAAACATGGTAGATAAGAAAAAATTCTGCTGAAATGGAAGAGAAGCAAAAAAAAAATGCTGGAACAAATAATTTTCTCTTTATTATTACTGTATTCAGAGTTTAGGGTAAACTGACCCGGATAAATAGCATAATGAGATAGCTCATGAAGGCCCACATTTTTTTTTGTTCTATTAAAAATTATATCCTAATGGTTGCTGAAAAATAGAAGGACATTTATTTTCTTTTTGACATAATTTATCAAGGAAGCAAAACAAATATTTTGCTTGAAATCTTCCCTCTTCATTCAGAACTGTCATGACTGTCACCTTTTATCATCTCCTAGAATGTTTTGGAGTTGTTAATATGGATCAAAATGGCATGAAATAATACAACTAATGACCAGTTATTTGTATTTACTGGTAGGTTACCTGAAATAAGGTTCCTTGAGACAGGATGGTAATAAGTGATTGAGTAATCAAGAGGGAGACTTTGCCATAAAATTGAACTTGTCCATCATAAAAAACACACACACATATATTACAATCAAAATATATGAGCTGAAATATTAGTGGCTAATTTATTCACTTTCTAGGGCTACCATAACAAAGTACCACAGACCGTGTGGCTTAAAACAGCAGATATTCATTCTCTCACAGTTCTGGAGGCCAGAAGTTCGAAATCAAGGTGTTGGCAAGACCATGTTCTCTTTGAAGGCTTTAGGGGAGATACTTCCTTGACTCTTCGAGGCATTTCTTGGCTGTGGCAGCATCATTCCAACATCTGACTTAGTTATCACTTGGCCATCTTTGCCCTATGTGTCTCTGCATCATCTTCCCTCTGTGCATGTCTGTCTCTGAGCCCACATTTTCTTTTTTTATAAGGACACCAGTGACATTTTTTTTATAAGGACACCAGTGCCCTTAATGACATCCTTTTAACTAATAGTATCTGCAACGACCATATTTGTAAATTAAGTCACACTCTGAGCTATTGTTAGGGTTGCATCATATGTTTTGGAGGTACACAATTCTAACCCATAATAGCTATAATCTTCACAAGAATCTTATAAACAATCCTTCCACTTGAAGTTCTCACAGTTAACTCCTCTCAACTTGTAAGGATTTCACTGTTCACATCAGAGGCTCTATGTGAGAATACTCTGAAAGGCCATGAGAAGGCAAGGAATTAGGGTTCCACAACCACCTTTTGTCATTAGTCCATGTGTTTACTGGAAATGCTACCCAATGACACAGAGACAATCTGTTAATGCAATAATTTGTACTTATTGCCACAGAACAAATATCACTAAAACTTTACTTTTAAGTACTCACTTTATATCTCATGTGTGGTTTGTTTGTTTGTTTGCTAGAGGTCCAGTCCATGAATTCATGCTGGGTGGGGTCCTTCTGGATGGCCTGCAGGAATTGGGCCGAACCCTGCAGTCCAACGCCACCTGCAGTTCCTACCTGCTGTTCCCACTCATCCCGGCCCCACTGTGCTTGCCTCAGGCTCGCACCCAATCAGTCCCAATCAGGAGAGGCTCCTGCTGCCACAGCAGTGCTTGCCAGCCATGAGCCCTGCGTTGGCGCCCTCCCAAGGGTAGAGGCCTGTGGGATTGGGCAGAAACTGGCTCTCTGACATCCCCTGAGAGCCAGGCTGAGGCCAGGCTGAGGGACCCCACCAGTGCACAATCTGATGGGGAGGGACTGTGGGATGGCTCCAGGGCATGTCCAGCCCATCTTACTCAGTCCCGATCTACTGGACCCCAGCAGCAAGGTAACCTACCAGTTGGAGCATCTGCCCCCTGGTGATCAGTGAATGTCATAGCAAACGGTTAAGCAGCCTTAGCATATCATTAGCATATTATGCTTTGATTGGTTGTTTGGTTGTTCAGTCATTTGGTCTATTTGCATATTATCATTTTATTAAATAGGATTCTTTATTGATTAAGGTATTACATATGTGTCCTTATCCTCCCATTGCTCCCCCAACCCACCCTCACTCATGCCCTCATCCCCCTGGCATCTGTGTCCATTGGTTATGCTTATATACATGCATACAAGTCCTTTGATTTATCTCTCCCCCTTACTTCCACTCTCCCCTGCCTTCCCTCTGAGGTTTGATGGTCTGATTGATGCTTCTCTATCTCTGGATCTGTTTTTCTTCATCAGTTTATGCTGTTCATTATATTCTGCAAATGAGTGAGATCATGTGATATTTATCTTTCTCTGACTGGCTTATTTCGCTTAGCATAATGCTCTCCAGTTCTATCCACACTGTTGCAAATGGTAAGAATTCCTTCTTTTTTACCGCAGTGTAGTATTCCATTGTGTAGATGTGCCACAGTTTTTTAATCCACTCATCTGCTGATGGGCACTTAAGCTGTTTCCAAATCTTAGTAATGGTAAATTGTGCTGCTATGAACATAGGGGTGCATATATCCTTTCTGATTGGTGTTTCTAGTTTTTTAAGATATATTCCAAGAAGTGGGATCACTGGGTCAAATAGGAGTTCCATTTTTAGTTTTTTGAGGAAACTCCTTACTGTTCTCCACAGTGGGTGCACCAGTCTGCATTGCCAATAGCAAGCAGTGCACGAGGTTCCTTTTTTTCTGCATCTTTGCCAGCACTTGTCATTTGTTGATTTGTTGATGATAGCCATTCTGACAGGTGTGAGATGGTACCTCATTGTCATTTTGATTTGCATCTCTCGAATTATTTTTACATCAGTTATACTTTATTAGATGAAAAGAAATCACTGATTATGTGATGGCATTCCAGAGTGAAGAAAAAATTCAAGCCAGTAGATGCATTAAGACAAAAGAGTTTCAAGGTAGACTGACTGGATTTCAGTACCCATGGAAAGAGATACAATTAACAGAATATAAGTGAAATCAATAAATTTTATTGAAAACAACAAGGAACTTAAAGCATCCTGTTGATACAAACTGTAATATGTTTGAACTTATAATATTGTTATATATTTTTCTGCTTCAGTTTCTTTTTTTACTGGACCTTATCCACAATAAGTTTCTTGTAGTTTAAGTATTAACATAGTACTCTGGGACATTGGGGTTTTTATATAAATCATAGAGGTCTTCAGGAAAGAAATCTGCATTAAATCCAAACTCAATGTTAATTTTAAACAAGTGACAAGAATCACCATTAGATAATTTGTTGAGATATCTCTAAACAACCCAAACCACTTTTGAAATATAGTGGAATTAGAAATATCAACATGGCAAGCTTTGTAAAAAGAACACTTTAAAATATGTATGCATGTATGAATATGTGTGTATATATGTATACTAGTAGATGGATACACTAGAGGCCTAATGCATGAAATTCATGCATTGGGGGTGGAGGGGATCCCTCAGCCCAACCTGCACCCTCTCACAGTCTGGGATCCCTTGCTCCTTACCATGCGCCTGCTCACTGCTCCTTACTGCTTTGGCTTGCTGCATCTGTCTCCTGATGGTCAGTGCACATCATAGAGAGCAGTTGAGTGGCCTTAGCATATCATTAGCATATTATGCTTTGATTGGTTGAACAGTTGACTAGACGACTGGACACTTAGCAAATTATGCTATTATTATATAGGATATATTATAATTATATACATATACACATTATACACATACACACACATATCTATGGGGTGGTGAGTGCCAATTCTTAAAAAGCATGCAAATGGGGCAATGGACCATTTTTTTTCTTACCCAGCGTTGTCAAAACTTATTTACCTATTTCTAGAGATGAAGGGAGATTGATACATTTTTTTGAGAATATCCTGGACTGAAGCAAGAGCATTAGGGGTTCAATTTCTTGAGGAAAAATATTTACTAAAGAATAATTGAAACTACTGCAATGCACCAGGAAACACTAAGTATGAACTGTTATGAGATGTTGCCACATATACTTATTCAACTTACTAGACAAGCAGTGTGAAAATGGTGACTATACTCCCTAGGCCAATTTGCTTAGGGCAGTCCAAGTTTATGCTTGTCCTGGTTTACTTACCAATAGCACAGTTTTACTTCTCAAAGTGTCCTGGTCTGGTCAATAAATTATGTTAACCAGTACCTACAGAATCTGAAGACAAATTGCTAGAGTTAATATTTCACCTCATCTATGTATCAACTAGGTCAATTATACTCAAAATCTGTTTCCTCCTTTGTAAAATAGAAATATTTGTATTAACAATACTTATATCCTGGGGTTGTTTTAAGGCATTGATTAATTTATAAAGTACTTACCACTCTGTTTGGTTCACAGCTATGGCTCAATAATCAAATTTTATTATCATGGTATGATGTTTTTATTATTTAAAACAGATAGCACCAAAGCCTATCTTCTGTTCCAAAGCCATGTCTTGGAAGACATCTTGGAGATGGGCCTTTACTCATCCTCTCCACATGCAGCCACCATTCTCAGTCCCACTTAAGAGTGTCCCCAAAGGATTTATTTCCTGGATCTCTTTCCTTTGTCACTTGATTTCTCTTCTAGTTCTAATTCCAAGCATGTCACTTTGGGACTAAAACTAATCATTGTCCACTAATTTTACATGGAATTTTTGAAAATAGATTAGAAAGATTTTGCAGGAAGTCATATCCATCACTCTTGGATTGCCAAGAAGGAGGGGTGCTGGAACTATTCCTAGTCTGTTTTCTGTTCTTTATGAGTGGGCATTTCATGCCTGTACAGCCTGCATTTTGGCCAGAAAGGCTTACCTCCTTAGGTAGGAAAGCAGTGAAATTGTAGCTGGCAGTATATGTCAGTGTGGTGGTGGCACAATGGTCCTGTAATATCAGAGTTCCCACCGAGAGAGATGGTGGTGGAAATGACGCTTTAATTGTCCTCGACACTGCAGCTCAGTTCATGGAGAACTGAAAACTATTATTCAAACAGATGGCAAACCTGCCCATCCATAACCAGGCATTTAATGAGATAAAACACAGCAGCCAGGGCTATAGGTGTGTGAGTCCAGGCCATTTTGGAATACATCAATTTAATTGCTCTTCTATTTTTATGAAAGTTTTCCCAAATGTCCACCTTGCCCTCTATTCTACCTTCCTGCTTTCTCTTTATTTTTATCTTGCCTTTCTAGTGTTTGTATCACAGTAAGATGGATGGTTTCCTTCTATGATTCCCAGAGTCAGGTTTAAACTGTAAATATAATTGAGGCAGCCTGGTGAAGCTGAAGACATGGACTCTGACTCTCCGGTCAGCTATTGAGTGGAAGTTTCCTCTTCCATAAAATAAATGGTCACAACCTCTAGTTAATAGCACTTCTTTGAACTGTAAGAAATGTAATATATGGTTCCTAACCCTTAATGGGTGCTCAATTTAAAAAAAAGGCTACTATTACTATTGATGTCCAACTTTTCTAACATGATGTTGAATTTAGACTCTGCTGAGTTGACCTTCTCAATTCATTTTAGGCCTTTAGCATGATGCCCAGAATCATGCTGAAAGAAATAAAATTACATAGTAGTCATGACCACTTATTATTTTACTCTTGTCCCTATCTGTCCCCTATAAAAAAAAATTGCTCTTTGTACTGTCTCAGACCTTTGAAGACCTACTAGTTGATCCTAATTGGTGAATAAGTCCTATATATTCAATTCAAGACAATTAGGCTCAATTCTGAGAGAGTGAGAGCAAAGAAACAAGTTTACAACACAGGCACAAGATCAGCACCTGTGGTTTTGACAATGGGCTCCTATGGGAGGCTCCTTTTTGAACACCCATTCACTGACCTGCAGGTGTGCCTCTGCTGGTCTTCATTTAGGTGCTATCATGCTGGCCTACCCAGAAAGAGCTCCATGGCTCACTCGTGGTGAGTGTGGCCTCTTACTTCCCCTAATTTGTATCATCTCTTTAACTAGCAAAGCAGAACCCTATCACAGGGTTGTTATTTAAGAAATGACTTCATTTTAGCAATAGTGAGTATAATAGATAAAATACTGATTTCAAAGTCTTATGGTTTTAGTAACATCTTAAGTGTTCAAGGAATGATAGCTGTTAATATCCAGTTTTTTCTCCTTTATGTTTTATTATAGGGAAGGAATTTGTGTGTATGTTTTTGTGGCTTTCCAAATCCTGATCCACTAGTAAACCAAACCAGAGAACTTCCCTCCTTCTACTAAGCTATAGTGTTTTATTTTTTATTTGTTTGTTTCTAATCCTCACCCAAGGATATATTTTTATTGATTTTCAGAGAGAGAGAGAGAGAGAGAGAGAGAGAGAGAGAGAGAGAGAGAGAAAGAAACATTGATGTGAGAAAGAAACATCAATCAGTTGCCTCCCATATGCACCCTGACCAGGGATCTAACCTGCAACCTGGGTATGTGCCCCGACTGGGAATCCAACCTGCAACCTTTTGGTGCATGAGAAGGTACTCCACTCAACTGAGCCACCTGGTCAGGGGTAAGTCATGGTTTTATATATTAACAGTTTCAGGCTAATGCTAAGTTCTCTGTGACATGGGACAGCTTTTTGCTCTAAGAGAGGGAAGAACTTATAAGGCACCAGACCCAAATAAAATTCTTTTAGGGACCATACACCGACATAAATGGTAAAGTTTAAGGGCAATAGAGAATGGTAGAATTGATGACTAAAAAAGGGAAAGGAGGCCCTACTTAAGGAGATTCAAATGCCATTCTTTTTTTAAAATTTAATGTGAAAAATTAAACTCCTGCAACTGAATTTGATCAAAGGCTTTCATTTTCAACCATTGCTTAAATGATTCAATAGACTGCTTAAATCTAAATTTTTACTGTTAGGCATTTTTTAGCTTCATTTATAAAATACATATCTTTTTCAAGTTTTTTTTTTTTAATTTCAGGAGATCTAACTTAACTTTCATAAATTTAGAATTATTTTTTGCAAACCTCTATCTGATCTCTTTTGTTTCTACTTTTTCTCGCTGAAAGGCTGGGTATAGGCTACTGAGCAGTACCTAGCACATGATAGGTACTTATCAATAATTGCTTAATTACTAGGTGACTGCATCATTTAAAGTTCAGTTAAGAAGACTGGAGAGCTTACATTGGACACAGAAAGCCCCTGAGAAATACACTGGACAGTTCTCATAGTGTCTGATAGGCATCTCTGAACTCAGGGGACTGTTTTACCTCTATAATCATGTGACCACAGTTAGGCAGATGGTCACTAACAAACACAAATTAGGGGTGTGTGGGGGTGTCATTTGCCCTTTCAATAACCTAAGTGTTTAATCTTATGAACTTAAACTAGATGATTGGAATTAGATTTTTAGTATACCCCAGAATAGTCATTTTGAGTACAATGTGAATTCAAGTTTTAGAGTGGTGGGGCTGATTCAGTTACCTAGTGTTTGTATTTGAACTTAAGTTTACAACATCCATGCTTTCCAAATTTCTCTTCTTAAAGAGAATATTTGGCTTATCCCAGTATTAAACACGCAGTAATTGGTGATTACTAATAATAACAGATATATGATATCCACCAAGTTAGATGTTATAGCTCAAAGGCATATAATATGGATCCTAGGCGATTAGGAGACAATTCAGATTTTAAACATTCTGTCCTGACCTCAAAATTAAGGCTCTACAGTAGTGTTTATCAACCACTAGCAGGGTCGCCTAAGACCATCGGAGAACACAGATATTTACATTATGATTCATAACAGTAGCAAAATTACAGTCATGAAGTAGCAATGAAAATAATTTTATGGTTGGGGGTCACCACAACATGAGGAACTGTATTAAAGGGTCGTGGCATTAGAAAAGTTGAGAACCACTGATCTAGGGCATTCTGTCATGAGGATCCCACTCTCATAACTTCATCTAAACCTAAAGCTCCCAAAGGCTTTCTCTAAAGATATCACATAGAGGATTCAGGTTTCAGCATATGAACTTTGAGAGGATGTACTTCAGTCCATAGCAGTTCAATAGTTGATATATGATAAGCTTTCAATATATACTTAATGAAAGAAAAAGGAAGAAAGGAAGGATGGAAGGAAGGAAGGGAGGAAGGAAGGAAGGAAGAAAGGAAGGAAGGAAGGAAGGAAGGAAGGAAGGAAGGAAGGAAGGAAGGAAGGAAGGAAGGAAGGAAGGAAGGAAGGAAAGAAAGAAGGAAGGAAAGAAGGGAGGAAGGGAGGAAGGGAGGAAGGGAGGAAGGGAGGAAGGGAGGAAGGAAGGGAGGAAGGAAGGAAAATGTTGAGAGATCTCCATGTCCATTTGGAAGTTGCCAAATTACAACTGGAACCAAGAATAGAGAAAGTGCCCCAACATAAAAGTACGACCTCTCCAAGCTAAGAGATAAGGAGCTCAGGAGCTGATGAGAAATCAAGGCTACAAGTGAAGAGGATAGCACAGTGTTACTTAGAAATCTCCAAAGTGATGAGAACCCAGTGAGTTATAGCCCACTTATGGGCTGACCACAGTGGAGCTCTGACTTTTTCTTTGACTTCACTCTCAAGCAGGACCAGCTACATCATTCGCAGGGATCAGTAGCAATGAGAACGCAGAACACTTTGTTCAAAAAGCAGGAAAGAGTGCCATTAAAACTACTAAAATATAAACCGTTTCCTTTTTTATGGCCTCTTTTGACTTGTATTGTTTTTATTTGATATTTAATGTTTTAAAGTAAGGGTAGAATACACATTTCAATTCTTAGCGTAAATTTTACCATTGTGCAATGAGATTTTTAGATGCACATATTGGAGCATTTAACTCCTAATCAAAATCTCCAAAATTACACAATTCCATAGCTCATACATTCGTATGTATTTCATTTTCACTAGAACAGCAGAACTGCTGCACTTAACTATCTTTATTTATTTATTGTTTATGTGCAAATTTTACCAACATTCTCTAACTTTGACTTATTGATGAATAAGAAAGTGAAGAAAATAGAAAGATCTACAGGTTGCCCTATTTTCCCTTTTCCTTCTGTGTTCTCATTTTCAGTGTAAGTGATTGGCTACTATAGGAAAGTACCAGGAGTAAGAAAGAATGAGAGGATTCCTTGATTGTCTGTGTCTTAGAACACTATTGCTTTTTTTTCTGGTTTGAATAGAAAGCATGGCCTCTTAGAGCTATCAATGCCTCCACATAATGCACTTACCTTGTCCTCACCATGAGCCTCATCAAACTCCCACGCCATTGCCCCACTGAACTTAATTACAAAACAGAAATTCACAGTCAACAATGGCAGGAGGGAAGAGGGATGAAAAAGATGGTGAAATGACGTGGGTCAGAAAGAGAGGACCACATCTAAGTCAATTGTCTGAAATTCCATACATTCTTTCTTATTTGGCTCAATTTTCCCCTTAAAATTTTTAATATTTTTGTAGATTTCAGTAGCTTTCTTTCTATTTGCTCCCTACTTAAAAGCAGCCTACAATGGCTAAAATCAGAGCCGTTTTGGCCATTTTCCTAGCTAAGATCAATAAGGCACTGATGGTCGTGAGGCTGAGACAAGGCACCCTGTGGTCTTACACACAATCTTTTGCCCTTGGTAGAGCCACACATCTTCACTTAATGAGTTAAACTGTGTTGTTGTTTCTATTAAACAGGTCACATGAATTGAAGCACTAAATAAATTGTTAGATTAGCAAACATCAGAACTTTTTTTTCTGACATCAAAAAGGCTCTTGAGGGGTTCAAGATGGTGGCATAATTGGTTAATAATGCGGATTTTGTAATTAAAGAAAACACGATAATTTTAAGAGAAACATCAAAAGTGCTTTATTCAAAGTAATGTCCATCACTAGCTACACATTACCCCCATCTTTCAGGTAATTTGTGGATTTTGTCCCAATAGAACTTTTCTTGTTTTGAGGCAAACCATTCAGAAACCCAGTTTTCCACTTCTTCATACGTTTTGAAGTGCTGCTTTGAAAGTGCATGTGCCATTGATGGGAACAAGTGGTAATCTGAAGGAGCAAGGCCTGGTGAATACGGCGGGTGAGTTAATTCTTCCCAGACAAGATTTTTTAATGTGTCTAACTGGTTTTGAAGTGTGTGATGGTGCATCATTATGAAGCAAAATTACTTTGCCATGTCTTCTGGCCCATTCTGGTTGTTTCACGATCAAAGCATGGTTCAAATTGATCATTTGTTGTTGGTAGCGATCAGTATTAATGGTTTCACCTGGTTTTAGAAGCGCATAATACACCACACCTTCTTGATCCCACCAAACGCAGAGCATTGTCTTCTTTCCGAAGTGATTTGGCCTTGCAGTCGATGTTGATGATTGACATGGATCAACCCATGATTTTGTGCGTTTGGGATTCTCAAAATAAATCCACTTTTCATCGCCAGTCACAATTCCATGCAAAAAAGACTTTCTTTCGTGCTGTTGAAGCAATATTTTTCTGATGACTTTTCGGTTTTCCATTTGTCTTTTGCTCAGTTGATGTGGCACCCATTTTCCTTCCATTCAAATCTTTCCCATTGCTTGTAAAGGATCGGAAATTGTTTGCTGAGCAACATTTCATCTTTCTGCAATTTGTTTTTGAGTTTGACACGTGTCTTCATCCAATAATGCTTGTAATTATTGGTTGTCAAACTTTTTCGGTTGACCTGATCACTCTTTGTCTTTCACATTGAAATCATCACTTTTAAAGCGTTTAAACCAGCGTTCACAAGTATCTTGAGATGGAGCATGTTCACCATAAGCTTTTCAAAGTATACGATAACTTTTTCTTCAAAATAAAATAATGAATTAAAACTTCCTGCAAATGCTCTTTTTTGGCATGAAATTTGACATTTTTAAGCATAAAAACATCTATGATGTTAACACCTTCAGCAAATTTGACATATGAAGTTTTGAAGCTTACCGTTAATACAACAAAATAGCATGAGCATCGAATCGCATATATATCAACATATGTGTAACTCCATCTAGTGAAAAAAAATCAGCATTATTAACCGGTACACCTAGTACACTTTCCCACTCCTAAGATAATATCAGAGTAGCAGCCCGCCAGTGTGGCTCAATGGTTGAGCATTGACCTATGAATCAAGAGGTCACAGTTCAATTCCCAGTCAGGGCATGTGCCCTGGTTGCAGCTCGATACCTAAGGTGGGACGTGCAGGAGTCAGCCAACCAATGATTCTTTCTCATCATTGATGTTTCTATCTCTCTCTCCCTCTCTGAAATCAATAAAAAATAGAGAGAAACAAGAAACCTGAATAACTACCTGAAGACTAAATGAATAGAAGTTTTATAACAAAGAATTTACAGAGAAACCTTTATCAAGATCAGTAGGAAGGACAAACATGCTAAAGGGGTTGGCCTGCAACCACCTGTGGTGGGAGAGATATTTCTACTGAGGGTGTTTGCCCAGAAGGAGTTATGGGCCTCACCCCAAGCCAGGCTCACTAGCCTGGAGCACTAGAACGGGAAATAAGAGCCTACACAAAGAGCTTATACAATATCTGGTTGTAAATTTCGGCAGAAATTTTGGGGATCCTGCCTTCCCTAGGGAGAAGGGGGATGACTCTCTTGAAGAGCCAGTACACAGAACCTCAGTTGCAACACTCACCCTGGACTCTAGCAGAGAGATGGAAGCTCAGAGTAGCCTGGAGTCATAAAGGAAGAAATTGAGTGGTGTGGTTGTGGGAAGAGGCAGAAGTGTCCCTCTGCTGGGTCCCTTTCCCACACCACCCACAGATGACATATTTTCTAGGCCAACCACCCCTTTCCATAAAATATTAGCTTAGGGAGAAGCAATGGCAGACACTGCTCTGCAGGAATGACTCCTGGGCATACTCCAGCCTAGCCCAAGGTGCAATACTTATTAAGACACTCTCGTGGAGGTTTAGGTAGGCTTGAACAGTGCTGGAATCACAGGGGAAGAAACTGAGTTGTGGGCCTGGTGGGTATGGCCTTTTTCCCCATGCAGCTGAGCAGGTGCCTAAATTCCTGTGTAGAGCCTTCCTTCCACACAGTCAAATGTTGGTCTGTTTTAGCCAGGTGAGCTCTGCTGGCCTCATCCACACAACTCCCCAAGACCCTGTCCCACCACAAAGGTCCACGAGTCTCAGGTAGGTGTTGGGCAGTGCTAGTGTATCCTGAGACATTTGCTGAGCAGCCTCAGACATAGCATGAGTACCAAAATTTAATCTGTATCAACCTGGCGAACACCACTTGCCCCTACCTGGTGACACACTAAGATCTATTTCATGCAACTTGTCAACTGCCAACGGCTCTTTCAGAGACAGAGCCTGGCAGGTAGCCAACAGGTATGTGCCCTGACTAGTGACTATATCCTATATTCTGATATACACTGAGTGGCCAATTAAAAAGTGTGCAGAAGACCTGAAAGGACCCTTATTCAAGGAGGCCATAAAGATTGGCTCTAGACATATGAAAATTTGTTCAACATCACTAACCATCAGAGAAATGCAAATGAAAACCACAATGAGATATCATCACCACTCATCTGTCAGAATAGCTTTCATCAATAAATTAATGAACAGCACGTGTTGTGAGGATATGGAGAAAAAGGAACCCTCATGCACTGTTGGTTGGAATTCAGATTGGCACAGCCACTATGGAAAACAGTATGGAGGTCCCCCAAAATACAAAAAATGAAACTGCCCAGTGATTCTACTTCCAATTATATATAGTAAAAAATCCAAAACACAATTTTGAAAGAATATATGCACTCCTATGTACATTGCAGCATGTTTCCAATAGCCAAGGTTTTGAAGCAGCCCAAGTGCCTATCAATAGACAAGTAGATGAAAAAGCGGTGGTACATATATTCAATGGAATATTACTCAACCATCAAAAATAATGAAATTTCACCTTTTGTGACACCATGGATAAACAGAGAGTGTTATGCTAAGTGAACTAAGTCAGTCAGAGAAAAACAAATACCACACAATTTCACTTATATGTGGAACCTAAACAACAAAATAAACAAACAAAAGAGAAATAACTCATAGATACAGAGAACAGACTGATGGTTGCCAGAGAGGAGGAAGGGTGTTGGGGGACTGGGTAACAAAGATGATGAGGTTAAGAAGTCCAAATTTGTAGTTACAGAACAATCACAGGGATATAAATTACAGCATAGGGAATATAGCTAATAATATTGTAATAATGATGTATGGTCCCAGGTGGGCATTGAAAATGTTGAGGTGGCGTGACTGGTGTTTCTCAGTGGTTGAGCATTGACCTCTGAACCAGGCGGTCATAGTTCAGTTCCTGATCGGGGCACATGCCAGGGTTACGGGCTAAATCCCCAGTCAGGGAAGTGCAAGAGGTAGTCAAATCAATGATTCTTTCTCATCATTGATGTTTCTATCAAGGTGAACACTTTGTAAAGTATATGATTACTAACTAGTATGCTGTACACCTGAATACCGAATAATATTGAATGTAAACTGTAATTTTTTAAAAATGCAAAAGAACTCTTATAATTAACACCCTGTAAGAAAAAAATATAAATTAAAGATACATGGTTAAAAAGTTACCTGTGCCCTATAAATAATAATCTTTGATAATTATTCTTCCACAGAAACTAAAGAATTGGCGTGTTTCCCTGCACAAACATTTATATGTAGTCTACTTGCACAATAGCATTACACAGCAGAAATACTTTGATTATTTAAATATTATCTTAAGAAAATCATTTTTAAAAAAGGATTCCACCATACTTTATATCACATATAAATGTGAGGTAGCATGCATGAACTGTTTAAAGAGCTTGTTAAAGAGTCTTGCTATAAGAAAGGCTGGGAAAAGTAGTCATATCTTATCCAAACAATCTAAGAAATCTTAAGAATGCTGCTTTTCTAATAATACATAAATATACATGAATGTGAGCAAGAATCCAAGTAAAGAAAGTTCTTATTCATAGGATTGACAGCTTTATTATTACACCAGCCTGAAATAACATATAATGGTGTGTGAGTGTGCACTGGAATTTCTAAAAGTGGCTTTTAAGATAGGCTTAATGTGAGAAGAGTTCAATTCACTTCTTTGAATTCTGGAGGATTGGGTCTCCTGGGGATAAAAGGGAAAAGTGAAGATAAACTTTTAATGCCATCTCTCTGTGTGATACAATTTGTTGTATTTATTTGTTCATCTATACTAATTGTATAGCCACCATATGCTAGGTTCTGTGGATATGGCAAGGGCCCCAACAAATACACACTCTGCCTTCAGGAAGCTCAGAGCACAAGCAATAAACAGCATTTACAAAGAGAATGCCAGAGAGAAGGTAAAGGTATTTAGCAACACTTTATAAATGAACCTAACAACACCAAGGGTGGGGCATCAGGGAAATCTTCCAAGAGGAAGAGATAGTAGAAGTAAGAGACCAGGGACAAGTAAGACATAACCAGGCCTGGGGTGCGAGGGTGGAGAATGCTGAAACAGTAGGAATCCTGAGAAATTCCTTCTGGACATGGCTTCCTCCATTTTTATTAACATGAGCTGAGCTGCCTTTTAGATGATTAGCAAAGGATTGGCTAAATTAAAATTTGTAGGACTAAAAGTGTTCAGTGCTTGCTCAGATATTGTGTGTGTTTGAAACTTGAATGTGCATAAATAATGGATGAGGTTGAATCAGAGAGGTAAGCCAGCTGGGACTGCATTGTGGGGACCAATAGGAATGACAGTCACCCCCAGTTAGCTAGTTAGTCAGCTTCAGGAAAAGAGAGTGCACTGCCTCTTTTCTGGGACATGCCTTCTGGCTCCAGGAAACTCCCTTCTGGATGAGAGAATTGGCAATAAATGAAGCTTATGAAATTGAATCTGAATGGGTGTGTGTGTGTGTTTTGCTGTTAGGTACAACTAAAGCAACCTAAGGCACTTCTGTATTGAGGCTTATGACTGTATTATTCAGGGTTCTCTGGAAAAACAATAAATATGTATATTAAATATTGGAATTGGCTCAGACAATGACATAAACTGAGTTCCATGATATGCCATCTAAAACCTGGAGTCACTCAGCCTGGATCTGAGGGCCTGAGAAGCAGGGGAACTGATGGTGTAAGTCCCAGTCCTAATTCAAAGGCCTGAGAACCAGCAGTGCCAATGTCTGAGGGCAGGAGAAGATGGATATCCTGACAAAACAAGGAGCAGAGCCACCCTTTCTTAGCCTTCTTGTTCTGTTCAGGCCCTCACCCAAGTGGATGATCCCCACGCACATTGGGAAGGATGGTGTTCTGAATGAACGATATTACCATATTTTGCACACCTTTCATTAAATGTATTCCTAGATATTTTACTAATTTGTTGACTAACACAAATATTTCCTTTTATTATAATTTTAAACTGTTTATTGCTTCTAAATAAGAAAGCTAATTATTTATTTTGTTGGCTTGCAATTACTTATAAGAGAAATGCATTAAGACTGTTTCTGTTGTTTTCATACATGAATGATAATTTCAATAGGTATAGAAGTCTAGGTTCAGAATATTTTATTTCCATTGAAAACTGTAGGTATGACTCCAACTGTCTAACTGCAGTTATGTTACTGAGATGTCTGATGCTAAGCTGTTTTCTCCTTTGGTTTAGTAACTTACTTGACTTTCTCTGTTGGATGCTTATAGAATACTAGACGCCTGATGCATGAAGATTCGTGCAGAATGGGCCTTCCTTACCCTGGCTGCCAGCACAGCCTTTGCTTCAGCCCGGAGCCTCCTTTCTGCCTTCCCACGCTGCCCAGAGTCCAGGAGCAGGCGCCTGTGTATGCAAATTAACCCACCATATTTGTTGGGTTAATTTGCATACTCACTCCTGATTGGCTGGTGGGCGTTGCAAAGGTATGGTCAATTTGCATCTTTCTCTTTTATTAGTGTAGATGTACATTATCCAAAATTAAAATGTTTCACCCAAGTATTTTTATGTCCAATTGTAGTCATTATTTTTTTCCATCTGGTATTTCCCAAAAATCAAATTTTCAAATTAGGGAGTTTTCTTTTCATTGATTTAATATATTTTTTTTAAATGTACTTTTACTGATTTCAGAGAGGAAGGGAGAGGGAGAGGGAGATAGAAACATCAATAATGAAAGGGAATCATTAATGGGCTGCCTCTTGCACACCCCACACTGGATATCGAGCTCACAACTCCAGCATGGGAATCAAACTGTTACCTCCTGGTTCAGAGGTCGATGCTCAACCACTGAGCCACACCAGTCGGGCTGATTTAATAATTTTTGCTCCATTTTCATGTGCTTTGTGAATAATGTAAATTTCAATTGTAAACATGTTTATTTCCTTTTTATCTCTTATTCTTCCATCAGAGTTATCTTACTAGTATACTGGTAATTCTAATGAAAGAATACTTATACTGATAATTGAGCTGCCTTTCTATTTTACTAATTTATTTTCCTAACGTGTTGAATCTACTCTTTACTGCCTCTTGAATTTTAATTGGGGAAATTTTAAAAATTTGGAAGCAAGTTTTATTTTATAAGATTGACATAGTGTCAATTAAGAAAACAATTAAATATGTGTATTGTTAAAAACAAACACTTTCTTGTTAATTTTTTGGCAGGTTTATTCTTTATTTCCTGGGGATATTCAGTAGTGAGGAAACTATAGCAGAAGGTTCCCCTGCTGAGACTTATTCATGGTGAGGATACAGAGATCACTGGGCACTACTCACTCCCCTACCTGGTTTGCCTTCCTAGTAAGCAGATCCAGTAGTTAGTACCCACTTTACTCAACAGGACTCCCTGACCAAATGAAAGACAGAGCTACTACTTCCTAAAGTTCTGACTAACAGAAAGCTAATACTAATATATATATATATATAATATATATATATATATTATATATATACTGTATATCTCCTATATAATAACGAGATAATATGCAAATTAACCCTCACAAGATGGCTGCCTACAACCAGCAGGGGGGTTAGTGAGGGATGACCAAACAACTGAACAGCAGGCTGTGTGGGGCAACCTGGCTGGTGGGGGGGGGGCGGGAATGGGGGAGACTAGGCCAGCAGGGAGGGTAGTTGGGGGCAACCAGGCCTGTAAGGGGGACAGTTAGGGGCAACCAGGCCGGCAAGGGGGGGCAACTAGGCCAGTGGAGGGAGCAGTTAGGAGTGACCAGGCCATTAGGGAGGGGGCAGTTGGGGGCAACCTGGCTGGCAGCGGGGGGCAGTTAGAGGCCACCAGGCTGGCGGCGGGGCAGTTAGGGGCAATCAGGCTGGCATGCAGAGGCAGTGAGGGGCAATCACGTCAGCAGGGGCAGCAATTAGGGGCAACCAGGCAGGCAGTCAGGGGAGCAATTAGGAGCCAGTGATCCAGGATTGTGAGACCGATGTCCGACTGCCGGTTTAGGCCCGATCCCCAGGATCGGGCCTAAACCGGCAGTCGGACATCCCCCGAGGGATCTCAGATTGAAGAGGGTGCAGGCTGGGCTGAGGGGACCCCCCCTCCATTCACAAATTTCGTGCACTGGGCCTCTAGTGTGTATATATATATATGTGTGTGTATATATATATATATATATATAGAGAGAGAGAGAGAGAGAGAGAGAGAGAGAGAGAAAGAGAGAGAGAGAGAGAGAGATATACACTGAGTGGCCAGATTATTATGATCTCTGAATGCATAATAATCTGGCCACTCAGTGTGTGTGTGTGTGTACACACACACACACACACACACACACACACACACACACACATATATATATATATCTGAGGACTGGTGCATGAATTCATGCATGGGTGAGGTCCAGCCAGCGTGGCTATGGGGAGGGTACATGGTCAGTTGACCGGCATGCCTGCTGGTCGAACTCCTGGCTGAGAGGACAATTTGCATATTAGCCTTTTATTATATAGGATATACACTGAGTGGCCAGATTATTATGCGTTCAAAGATCATAATAATCTGGCCACTCAGTATAGATATAGATATATTAAATGGAGCTCACTATCTTAATGCCAGTTAGGACACCATTCAGGCAAAGTGGAGGCAGGCTGAGAGCTGCAGTCTGCAGTTTTGAGTATGGCAATTGTAAACTTAGAAGTTCCCCTCTGGCCTTCCCTTACCTACTGCCATTTCCACCTCCCTTCTCTCTTATCCTAGCAGTTTCTGTCCTTTTAAGTCCCACATAGGCTTTTCCTTTGTACAAGATAAAAGTCAGGCTGATTGATTTTCACTTAGGTTAAGGCTCACCTGGATTCCACATTCCTGAAATCCCACCACATTTCTCCTTTGTGAATAGTGGATGCCCTTTCTGTTTTTCTTTTCTCCCTCCTTTCTTTCTTCCTTCCTTTTTCTTCTTTTTTTTTTCTTCTTTTTTCCTTTTGAGTGTTTAAAGCAATCTTTCTTTATTTTTTCTTTTTTGTCATTTCAATGCAGACATTAGAGAAGAGAAAGCTTGTGGGGACATCAAATTATTATCTTAACCAGAATTCTACATTTTAATTTTAATTTTTATTTTAGTCTTATTAGCTTTAAATAGAAGAATGATTTTATACTGGGAACCTAAACAAAATAAAGCAAAAGGGAAGAAAGGAAAGAAAGGAGGAACGGAAAAAGTACCCAGACAACAAAATTATAAAAACACCACAGTGGCTAGCAAATTTACTGTGATTAACTTTTTCTAAATGACAATAGTTTCCCAGCCAATACAAGCAGTGGTGGATACCTTGTAATAGTAAAATATTTTTAAGGAAAGTTGCAATAAAAAGAAATGTACAGATGTATGTCTAATTTCTCTCTCCAAGATAAATCCTTCAATCCACCAAGTTCACTCCCTTGTTTTATAACAAATCAAAGTCAACACTGACCTTTGAGTAACCTCATGTTGATGTCATTGGTCTTTGGGAAAAAAACAATTACTGAGAAACAAACAAACAAACAAAAAGGAATAGCTTTAATTTAAAAGTTTCTCTTTCCACAGCATGACAGCTTGTTAAGGTGTTGCAGACCAAGTCGATTCCTCCAGCTTTCTAATATAAATTTTTTTAAATCACAAAACTGCACTTAATAATGGATGGAACCACAGAACAGACAGACAGAGGTGAGAGGGGAGGGGATGAGGGGAGTTGAATGAAAGAAGGTGAAGAGATTAGCAAAGAACATGTATGCACAACCCATGGACACAGGCAACAGTGTGGTGATGAGTGGCCAGAGGGAGAGTAGGAGTGGAGAACTGGTGGAGATGGGCAAAGGTGGAGAAAATTGAGAACATCTGTAATTGTGTCAGATTATAATAAAAATAATAACAAAATATTGTTTTAATATTTAAAAAATGGATCAAGCAATTCCGGACACTCTTCCTCAGCTCCGTGGCCTGTTGGCAGAAGAACTCTTGGAAGACAGGTTGGTGTCCTGCAGCAGTTCACCGTGTTGGATGGACTCACATGCTCCCCGACATGGCTCCAGCTGTCCTCCTTCACACATGGCTACCTGGCCCTCCATTACCAATGAAATAAATCCTCTTGAAGTTTACTTGTAAGCAAACAACACCATTAAAGATTTAAATTCCAAGTAGTTTACTAAAATTACGGTATACTATGATGTAGCCATTAAAAATCTTTATAAAGAGATTTTCAACATAAAATTCTAATTATATAGAAAAGTTCTATGACACACACAAAAAATAAAGGTGACACAGGGAAGATTAATATATCAACTGTGGAAAGGAAAATATATTATAAAAGAGTGAAAAAGAATATACTAAAATGCTAATAGTTATTGCCTATGGAAGGTGACTATGCATAATAGTTTATTTGTCTTTATAAATATGTCTAAATTTCTAGACAATGCATTTTTGGACAATTTGTATTTTTTTAATGACTGAATAACCAAGTTTTTAATAATATGAAATGTGAAGTAGATAACAGCACATTGTAAAAGTGTCTGATAAATAGTATGATTTCAACTAAAAATCATATATAAATAAGACATGACTAAAATATGGGGAAAAGAAATCCTCTTCTCTAGGTGAAATAATGAATGATGTTTTAATATTATGTTAGATAACAATGCCTGAGTAAGACAGAGGAGAAGCAAGAAAACCACTATGCCCCTAATACTCCTAATAAACTGTATGCTTCAAATACTTTGGATAACAGTTACAGTTGTCTTCAGAAAATAAAGATTTTTACTTCAGATATTTCAAGTTAACATATTTTATATGAATGAACAAGTGGCAAAAAGTTTCTCAAAGCCCTAGCTGGTTTGGTTCAGTGGATAGAGTGTTGGCCTTCAGACTAAAGGGTCCCAGGTTTGATTCTGATCAAGGGCACATACCCAGGTTGTGGGCTCGATCCCCAGTGTGGGGCATGCAGGAGGCAGCCAATCAATGATTCTATCTCATCATTGATGTTTCTATCTCTCTTTCCCCTCTCCCTTCCTCTCTGAAATCAATAAAAATATTTTTTTTAAAATTCTTATCCTAAACTGGAGTCAGCCCAAAGGAAATGAAATCCTGTGAGAAAAGAGAAAATAAAATAGGTCTAGCTAAAGAAGCATCAATAAAACAAGGATCCTGGTAGGACTCTGGGATGCAATGCAAAAGTACATGAATATACACTTAAGAGGAGGCAGAAGAAGAGCCCCTCTGCCTTCCTCTTCCACTTAAAAAAATGTTTTTGTTTACAGTCTTTGGAAAGACAGTCTGATGCACAGAGGTAGATGAATAGCTGGATCATCTTCTAATTCTCTCAGAAATGCAGACAGGTTTGCTTTTGGATTCCTCTGTCCAGGGAGTTCATTGTTAACAAAGTGTGCATGTGTAGATCCCCTGGATAAGTATGGTGGTGTGTGGTCAGGTTAGTGAGGGATTAAGATCAGGAAATTGCCAAAATTAGGAAATAGTATTGCTTTTGCCAAAAGAAGGAAGTGCAAACATCTTCTGATAGAGTCACCAAACCATCCAAATCAGATATTATTTCACACATTTGCAGAAACCTCTGGTGACTTGATAATTTGTATGAAACTATACAGACCCTCTATCTAAAATGAACACACTTCCCCCCACCCCCAGGCCCAACTGATTTACCCGTTAGGGAAGACTAAGACACGACACTGAGAAGACAAAGATAAAATGCAAACAGCTAAGTATATTAGGAGATGTCAGGCATAATCAATAACTTCATTATGTCTATACATAGTAGTAAAGGATAAAATAAATATTGGGCCCAAGTCTTTATCTTTCCATAACTCTCTAAGTAAAATAATAATAATAATAATAACAATAATAATAATAATAATTAAATCTTTATTTAATTCTGAGTAATTGCTTTTGGAAAGAAAATGTTTTAAGAAAATACTGGTAACACTTCCAATCAAAATGGTGGAGTAGCTAATGTCTGTGCTTAACTCTTCTCATGATCACATCAAAGTAACAATTAAATTACAGAACAATCACTGAGAACCACCTGAAAACTATATAAACAGAATTCTGATAAATGAAAATATAAAGAACAAACCACATCAAATTGGTAGGAGAGGCTGAGAGGCAGAACAGTCAGGTCCCACAGCCAAGTGTGGCAATTAAGAATTGGAAGGGATATCTTGGCTGAGGAGTGAGGTGTCCCAGTCCCATATTGCATTCCCCAGCCTGTGGCACTAGAACCTGGAAGAGAAGTCCCCATAATATCTGGCTGTGAAAACAGTGGGGATTGCCTCTGAGAAAGAAAAGGCTACTCGATACTGAAGTGCTGCTTTTAAATGGCCTATGCACAGGTTCACTTGCTCACAGCCTTACTCATTCTAAGCTCCAGCGCAGGGACTGCAGCCCAAAACGCACCAGGGAGATAAGGAGGAACTAAAATTGAGAGGCAGGTTTTGGAGAACTCGCTCCTAATATGAATGTGCTAGAGACACCATTGTTCTTTTGTAGAGTTCCCCTCCTGCTTAGCTGGAGACAAATCTGTGCTCTCCATTAACCTGGCTACCTATCCTGAGGGTTCTCTGATATCCCACTCACTCCCAACCAGCTCACTTATCCCACCAGAGCCTCTTCCACTGCTTCTGCATATAAGCAGACTACTTTGGCTCACACTGCAAACTCATTCAAAGATCCACAAATATCAAAAAAGTAGCCTTAGTATATATTGCAGTTCCTGCCACGTGGGTCCAAGCAAAGCAAAACCAATGACTGGTCTCAGCTTACAGTATTAAGTTCCTTCAGATATCCCAAGACTGGCATAAGTGGTGGCTGGCCTCAGCTTACATCATAGTGCCCACCAAAGGGTTCCAAGACATGTACACGTGGCATCCAGGCTTGGTTCATAGAGTAGCCTCTTCTAAGTGCCTCCAAGTTTGACGAAAGTGGCAACCAATTATAGATCAGTTTGTAGCTCTTACAAGAAAGTGGCACCAAGTATAGTGTAAGCAGCAGCTGACTTGGCCTGCCCTGAAATACCTCCCAGAAATCTCCAGAATGAACACACCCAGTGATCACCTGTAGGCCCCACTGGAGCTGCACCTAATCATTTCCATAAATGACACACATGAAGGGAGGACTCACCTGGCCTCAGGGCCATGCTTAAGTGACTCCTAATTTGTGGGATCAGTCCCTGCACAATAGCTCATCTGCTGTGGTCATGGCCAGTCCTCACAGCCAGTCAGTCTGAGGGCCAACCCCAATCACTGACATGCCAGGAGAAATTGAGTCTTGACTACAACACAAGGGCACACACAGTATACCCAGGGGATACACCTGAATAATCTGGCTCAGGGGACCAGAGACTGATGCCATGGAAACTACAGGACACATTCTATATAAGATCATTCTGTCAAGATCAGGAGACTTAGACATTCTAACTAACACCAAGAAACAAATAGAGGAATCAACCAAATAAAAGAATTGTCCCACATAAAAGAATTGGACTAAACTACAGGGAAATAACTAAATGAAATGGAGATAGGCAAGCTTTCAAATATAGACTTCAAAAAGCTGGTTATAAAGATGCTCAATAAACATAAGGCAAGAATATAGAAACTCAGTGAGATTTCAACGAAGTGATAAAAAATTTTAAGAATGTAGAAATCTTGAAAATAAATGTGTCAAAATTGTATAATTAACTGAAATGAAGGAATGCATTAGATGGAGTCACCAGCAGATTAGAGGAAGCACAGGATCACATCCATGGTTTGGAAGACAAGATTACAGAAAACACACAATCTGTACAGCATAAACAAAAGGGAATTTTTAAAAATTAGGGTAGTTGAAGGGACTTCTGAGATAGCATCATATATTTGCATCATACGATTTCCAGAACAAGAAGAGAGATAGAAAGGGATTGAAAACTAATTTGAATAATGACTGCTGATTATATAATTTACCAAGTGTTTCCCCGAATAATACAGGTACCCACCTGGAAACATACATGGTTTTTACAATATTATTGACTGTATTACCTATGCTGAATTTTACATCCTCATTAATATTTTATGCCTATTTTTATTTATTTAAATTTTTTACCCATCCCCACCACCCTCCTACTCTCTGGCAAACATCAATTTGTTCTCTGCATTTATGACTCTATTTCTGTTTTGCTTGTTTATTTTGTTCTTTAGATTGCACATATAAGTGAAGTCATATGGTATTTGTCTTTTGTACACCTGAAACTAATATAAAATAATATTGAATATCAATTGTAGTTGAAATAAAATTTTTTAAAAATGACTGAAAACTTCTCTAATTTGATGTAATAAATAAAATAAACTGATGAAAAAAATAGATCCAGAGACATAGAACTATGGAACAGACTGATGAATTTCAGAGGGAAGGTTAGGGGATGGGGGGAGAAGAGATTAACCAGGGAACTTATATACATATAGGCATAGCCCATAGACACAGACAAGAGTGTGGTGAAGGCTTGGGAGGGGTGGGTGCAGGGAGGAGGGGGTCAATGGGAAGAAACAAAAAATAAATAAATAAAGAGGTCCTAGCCTGTTTGGCTCAGGGATAGAGCATCAGCCTGTGGACCAAAGGGTCCTGGGTTCAATTCTGGTCAAGGGCACATACTTTGGTTTCAGGTTCCACCTAGCCAGAGCCATGGTTGGGGTATGTACAGGATGCAATCAATCGATGTGTTTCTCTCACATCAATGTTTCTGTCTTTCCCTCTTTCTTCCACTCTCTCTAAAAAAAGGAAAATCAATGGAAAAATATCCTTGGGTGAGGATTAACAATAACATCTATATATAAAAGCCTAAGTGACCGTCTGACTGTCCAACCAGTAGCTATGTCGCCCAATGACCATGAGGGTGCAGACACTCAATGCAGGAGCTGCCGAGCGACAGCAACTTTGCAGAGTGCCCTCTCGCACTCCAGGACCCCTCAAGGGATGTCAGACTGCTGATTTTGGGCCAATCCCCACAGACCAGACTGAGGAACTCCACATGCTGGAGGGACCCAGCTCACTCTGCAGATGCCCTTCAAGTCGCGGGGCCGCCCCAGGTGGGGCTGGCGAGGAGGGACCATAGAAGGTCGGCTCCAGGGCATGTCTGGCCCATCTTGCCTAGTCCACCCTGCAGATCACCTTCTAATTAATTTCCTTTCAGTGTGCATGAATCCGTGTACTGGGCCTCTTATAAATAAATAAATAAATAAATAAACAAACAAACAAATAAATAAATAAGTGAATGAATGGATATCTATAATACTTTCAACAATAAAGATAAATTTAAAAAATTAACAAATAAAAGAAATAGACTTACAAGTCCAGGAAGTGCAGAGTCCCAAACAAAATAAACTCAAAGAGGTTCACAACAAGACACAAGACACATCGTAATTAAAATACCAAACGTAAAATAAAATACAGAAGAGAATTTTTAAAAGTAGCAAGAGAAAAGCAGTTAGTTATATACAAGGGAGCTCCAACAGGCTATTAGCTGAGTTTTCAAACTATGCATAACAGAAGTGAATGGCATGAAATATTCAAAGTGATAAAAGACATAAACCTATAACTAAAATTAGTTTACCCACTAAGGCTATTATTTAGAATCAAAAGAGAGATAATATTTCCAGATAAGAAAAAGCTAAAGAAGTTAATCAGTTAATCACCAATAAACCAACATTGCAAAAAACGTTAAAGAGTCACCTTTTAAAAAAATTATTTATTATATTTTTAAAACTTTTTAAATTCTCTCCCAAGGATATTTTTTCCCCATTGATTTTTTAAAGAGAATGGAAGGGAGGGAGGAGAGGGAAAGAGAAAGAGAGAGAAACATTGACTTGAGAGAGAGACACATTGATTGCCTGCCTCCCCCTGGCTTCCTGACAAGGACCGAACGACATGCCCTTGGCCAGGAATCGAACCCACGACCATTTGGTCCATGGGCCAATGTTCTAACAATTAAGTAGAACCTGCCAGGGCTAAAGGGTCATCTTGTAGTAGAAAAGAAAGATAACATAGTTAAATCAGAAAATATAGAAAAGAAAAAAAATCTCACAAAGGTAGTAAAAGCAATGAGTCAATTAATTATGAAACTAGTACAAAGTTTAAAGCAAAGGTAAAGAGATCTTGTGTGATCACCACAATGAACTAAGGGATACAAAAACACAACTATACAAAAGAAGGAAAAAATAATTACAGAAACATAAACGTGGAGAGTGGCGAGTAAAAATTGCAATGATTTTAGAATGTATTTGAGCTTAAGCGACTATCAACTTAAAATAGACTGCTATAAACATAACTTGGTATATATGAAGCACATTGTAACCACAAACCAAAATGTATACAGATACAAGAAATAAAAAGAAAGGAATGCAAACATAACACTAGAAAGTCGTTAAGATATAGGAGAAAAAGGAGCAAGAGACTAAGAAACAAGGGATTAAAAAATGGTAAAACAATTAAAAATGGCAACAACTACATACCTATCAATAATTAATTGTAAATGGAATAAATGCTCCAATCAAAAGACATAGGTTACTGAATGAATTAAAAACAAACAAACCAAACATGTGCCGCCTACAAGAGAGCCATTTCAGATTTAAAAAAAACAACACACACATACACAGACTGAAAGTAAGGGGATGAAAAAAGATATTTCATGCAAATGAAAACAAAAAACATTGGCATAGCAATACTTATCACAGACAAAACAGACTTTAAAAACATATACAAGAACCAAAGAAGGGCATTTTGTAATGATAAAAGGATGAATCCAAAAGAGGACATAACTTGTGTAAATGTCTGTGTAGCCAATATTTGTGCCCCTAAATATATAAAGCAAATACTGACAGACATAAAGGGAGAAGTAGGGGATTTTAAAATCCCATTGACATCAATGGATAGATCACTCAAACAGGAATCAACAAGGAAACAGCTGTCTTAAATGACATTTTATACCAATTTGAGTTAATCGATATTCTTAGGACATTTCACACAAAAGCAACAGAATATACATTTTGTTCAAGTGCACATGTCACATTTTCTAGGATAGACCACCTGTTATGAAACAAAACAAGTCTCAACAAGTTTAAAAAGATTGAATCAAATCAAGAATCAGTAAAAGTAGGAGGATGACCGCTTTCACCACTTTTATTCAATAGTGTTGGAATTCCTGACCATAATAACCAGAAAATAAAAAGAAATAAAAGGTATCTGAATTGGAAAAGAAGTAAAATTGTCATTATTTACAGTGGACATGACAGAGTAAATAGAGAATTCTAAAGATTCCATACAAAAAACAAACAAACAAACAAATACAAACATCCCACTTCTAGAACAGATAAATGAATTCAGTAAAATAGCAGGATACAAAATAAATATTCAGAAATCAGTTGCATTTTATATACCAATAACAAACTATCAGAAAGAGAAATTAATAATACAATACTTTATAACTGAACCAAAAAGAATAAAATACCTAGGAGATAAAATGCCTGTATTCAGAAAACTATAAGACATTGAAAAAAATTAAAGAAGACACAAGTAAATGAAAGGATATGGCTTTTTAATATATAGGAAGAATTAATATCATTAAAATGTCCATATTCCACACAGAAATCTATAGACTCAATGCAATTCATTTTAAATACCAATGACACTTTCCCCAGAACTAAAACAAATAATCCTAAAATTTATATGGAATCACAAAAGACCCTGATAGCTAATGGAATATTGAAAAAGTACAAAGTTGGAGGTTAACATTACATAATATCAAACTATACTACAAAAATATAGTAATCAAAACAGCATGATACAGGAACAAAAACAGACACATACATCAATGGAACAAAATAGAGAGCCCTGAAGTAAACCCATGCTTAAATGGTCAATTAATGTCGGACAAAGAAGGAAAAAATATACAAGGGGAAAAAGTCTCTTCAATAAATTGTGTTGGGAAAACTAAACAAATACATGCAAAAGAAATAAATCTAGACCACTTTATCACACCATATACTAAAATGAACTCAAAATGGATTAAAAACTTAAATATAAGGCTCAAAAACCATAAAATTTCCAGAGAAAAACATAGGTAGTAAACAATGTGAAGTCCATCAACCTAAAAGGTTTTTGCATAGTGAAGAAAGGCATCAACAAAACAAAAAGACAACCAACTGCACAAAAAAAGACATTCACCAAACATACATCAGAGAAAGGGTTAATAGTCAAATATATAAGGAATTCATACAACTTAACATCAAGAAAATAATCAAACTAATAATGGACAGAGGACCTGAATAGACATTTTTCCAAAGAGAATATATAGATGGCCAACAGACTTATGAAAAGAGCTGAATATCACTAATCATCAAGGAAAAGCAAATTTAATCCCAATAAGATATTATGTTACACCTGTCAGAATGGCTATCATCAATAAATTAGTGAATAATTGTTGGTGAGACTGTAGAGGAAAAGGAACCCTCATGCACTGTATGTAAGATTGTAAATTAGTGCAGCCACTATGAAACAGTATGGAAATTACTCAAGAAATTAAAAATAGAACTACCATGTGAACCAGCAATTTCACTCCTGAAATTTGGAGTTTATCAATAGAAATCCATAACACTGATTTGAAAAGATTTATTCAGCACAATGTTCATTGCAACATTATTTACAAGAGCCAATATATGGAAGCAATCTAAATGTAATTCAATGCCTGAATGAATAAAGAAGTGTTACATCTATACAATGGATTATTACTCAGCTATGAAGAGGAATGAAATCTTACTGTTTGCAAAAACATCATAACAGCTTTCATTATGACTTTGTATTTATTTAGTAAACTTTTCCAACTAGTAAAATGGATTAATGGGGAAGGAGAAGAAAGAGATAATCACAATTATCTCTTTCAGTGGTTAGATTAAAGAAATTATACTTATTTAAAGCAAAAATTCAAATTTAATACATTTCAAAATCCCAATGAGGAATTTTTAATATATTGTTTATTTTTTTAATTTGTTTTTATTTTTTAATCACAGTGGACATTCAATATTATCTAAATTCCATGTGTACAGCATAGTGGTTAGACATGTATATAACATTAGAGGCTCAGTGCATAAAATATGCGCACTGGAAGGGGGGGTCCCTCAGCCTGGCCTGCGCCCTCTCACAGTCTGGGACCCCTCAGGGAATGTCCGCCTGCAGACAGTCAAACATGCCTCTCATAGTCTGGAACCCCTTGCTCCTTACCGCCCACCTGCTTGCTGCTCCTTAGCGCTGCTGCGGAGGCAGGAGAGGCTCCCGCCAACACTGCTGTGCTCGCCAGCCATGAGCCCAGCTTCTGGCTGAGTGGTGCTCCCACCAGGGGAGCAGGGGAGAGCTCCTGCCCCGGCGGTCAGTGTGCATCATAGCAACCGGTCATTCTGGTCATTCTGCCATAATGGTCGCTTAGGCTTTCATTAAATAGATAAAGTAATCCTACAATAAGTGAAGTATCCATCTGACACCATACATAGTTATTACAATATTATTGACTATATTTCTTATGCTGTACTTTACTTCCCCATGATTATTTTGTAATTGACAATTTGTAGTTCTTAATCCCTTACCTTTTCATCCAGCCCTTCCCATCTGGTGATCTTTTATTTGTTCTCTGTATCTGTGAGTCTATTTCTGTTTTGTTAATTTGTTTTGTTTTTTAGATTCTACATATAAGTGAAATCATATGGCATTTGTCTTTGTCTGACTTACTTTATTTAGCATAATACCCTCTAAATCCATCCATGTTGTCACAAATGGTAATGATTTATCATGCTGGTTTAGGTTATGCTTTGGCCTTGTGGATTGCAGGCTTATACATGAATTGTGGTACCATCAGGCACCTGGGAAGTCAGCCCTGTCACTACAGCTACACAATTCATCTTCTCCCTGTGTATCTCCAGTAGCCCCTGAGCCTACAACCACGTATAAGTTGGATAGGGCCAGGCCTCAGAGTTGTTAGGGTAGCACTAATACAGCTTACTAGGCTAATTACAAATCTAAAGTAGGGCCAACACAGGAACCGTTGTGCCATTTTGCCACATGGCAAAAACAACCCTCACCCCAAAGCAACAAAACTCAGTCTCTGTGTGTGTGTCTCTGGCACCCCCTAGCTTGCCCAGAATTCCTTAAGAGTTTTTTTTAAAAAGACTGAAATTCCAGCCCAGGCTGGCCACCACTGATGAAGCCTAAAATTGTGTGTGAGGTTGCTAGGTTGGGGCCCTCCAGAGATTGTCAAGGTGGGGCTAGTGTAGCTCTCCAGGCTAATGCCATATGGAGGGAGTGGTTGACCCAGGAAAGATGGCCACCATGGGTGGTGTGAGAGAGGAACTCAACACAGGTACATTAGCTACTATCCCTCCCGCTCTCTCTCTCTGAAGCCAAACAATTCAGTCTCTCCCTGTAACCCAGCATCCTCTCTGCTATTTTCCCTCAGCTGGAGTCCAGGGTGAGTATCAGGGAGCAAGATATTGTAAGTTGTTCCTTTTAGAAGATGCCTCGGTTTCCAGATGCCTTCCATCTCACTCAGTTAGATGGAATCTCTGATTTACACAGCTACATGTCATGTGGGGTTCTCTTTCTGGCACTGGTGTGGGTTTGAGATCCCTTTGCTCCTTAGAAGGGACCTGTGCAGCTGAGATGTCACGCTAGATTCTTAATTACCACATATAAGTGCAGGACCAGCCCGTTTCAAAGTCTCAATGTGGCTTCTTCTGTAGGTTCTTTGTTATAAGACTTCTGTTCAGCTAGTCTTCATATGGTTATTCTAGCTGATTGTTCTATATTTTAGTTTTAATTTTGATGTGATCATAGGAGCAGGTGAGTGCAACTTGCACCTACTCTGCCAACATGGATCTCCAAAAGGTATTCAATTTTAAATAGTATCTGTTCTGATGGTTAATATTATAACTTTTAAGTAATAAACTTAAACATGTGTTACTTGAGATAGTATTTGTTAATTTTTTTCATTAAAATCAATAATTCAGCATATTAAAATTACTTCTTGCTTTCTTCCCCTTCCTCTTTGTCTTCATTTTTTTATGTTGTTAAATATCATAACTTTTTATTCTGTTTGTTTGTTTTTATCATAAGTAAGTCTTTTTCCCTGACCAGTATAAAGATTTGCTAAGATCCCACAGGCAGGTCGATGGCATCAGTGGGAATATGACTGTGGATGGATCATTTGTTGTAGAGCCATCCTATGCTATGCACCCCTGGAGACGATAATGCATATAATTTCCCCAATATTGAGGTCCAAGGGACTCTTCTCTAAATTTATTTCAGTTTAAAAAGCTTAATGCAGTTTTTATGGAAAGATGATGAAGTGTTCTGATTGAAATGTTGACCCAGGTCTACAGCTCAGAAGCTGTGTGGCCCACCACCAGCCCCTTCCATTTTCTGGGCCTCATTCTTCACATTTGTAGACAGAGAGAAACTGGTCTGTCTTTGGTAGTTTCAATATTCTAAATTATTGAATATTACAAAGACATGTGTTTCAGGTATAATAGCAGCAGACCTGGAGTTTGAGTTCTAACAAATATTTTTAATTCCATTTTTCTACGTGACCCTGAGTGACTGCCAAAAACTTATTCTCATTGTTTATCATTTTTGGTACTTGGAGATATTTTGAAAACATGAGGCAACCACTATTAATGACTTTATTAGTTATTTTTGTTCCTACAAAGAAGAATGCTCTTACTAATCCTACCATATGCATTTTAAAATATAAAATTATCATTTAAGCCTTTCCACAATAGTCAGGACTAATATTTGGATAAAGCTGAATATAATAATATATTGTACTAAATAAAGCAACCAGTATTCTGCACTTTTCCATCCAGGACTTAGATTCATTTTCATTTTATCTTTTTTCTAGTGGTTGTGGAATTAACACTGGAAATGGAGATTATGATTCAAAATGCTGGATTGAGACATGCAAAGCAAAACATCACTTGTAACTCAATAAGGGCTTGTAAACAGATTTCCAGGCTTTCCACAAAGTTGAGAATCATTTGTGGTAGCTCTATCTCAACACTTCCCTCTCATTTTCTTTATAAGAGGGGTCTGACCTAACACTTGGCCTTATCAGCCCCCACAGATGCTGCTCAGTGTCTCTTCCTGCCAATTTTGGCTCTGCATGGTGTCT
Source organism: Corynorhinus townsendii (assembly GCA_026230045.1). NCBI lineage: Eukaryota > Metazoa > Chordata > Mammalia > Chiroptera > Vespertilionidae > Corynorhinus > Corynorhinus townsendii. The sequence continues at coordinate 140,217,721 of JAPDVU010000004.1, forward strand.
CCCCAACCCACTGATTGTCGGTTGCCATAACAACATTAGGCAGAGGAGGGAGTTATGGTTGTGCAGTGGTTGGGCCAGGTGGAGTGGAGGAGGTAGAACAGAGAGCTAAGCCACACCAAGTCCCCAGTTCTGCTGAGGACAGGATGATCAGAAGAAAGGTAGCCATAGGAAATGGAGAAGCCACTGAGAGGCTGAAGTGATGTGGAAGAAGTAGAATCAGTTATTGCAAATTAGTAGAGTCTCTCCTCATATGCCCCTGAAGTTAGGGAGGGATGAAGAAGCTGGTGAGGGAAAGTGAAAGGAGAAAATAAAAAGGTTTTAAAAATTACAAAAAAGCATAAGAAAACTGGACACCAAAAAAAGACATTTCTGCAAGTGGAAAAATGTTAGATATTGTGAATATACTAAAAACATTCTTTTCTGTGGTTCATTTGTGCTTGGACTAATTTTGTTTTAACAGGAAATTAGAGGAAAGGAAGAGACAACTTTAGGACAGAAATGATACCCATCAGTCTTGGTTAAGATATATTACTTGTTCAGGCTTTCTTAAATTTGCAAAATATGGTTGAGAATACCTAATTTGTCTTCCTCCCTAATTGTTAATGACTTCAATGAGTTTTTGAATATTCAAATGCTTGGTGAACTCTAAAGCATTCTACCAATATAAGAGCTCATTACCTTATCTTGATTTTTATCATTGTCAATATTGAATACTTTTTTATCCTCCCATTCTCTTTTGAACTATCTTTGGAAGATTTATTTTATTTTTTCATTAATTATAGGATATTTGGACTCATACATGTTTCTCAGAGGAAAAATTGAGATTTAAATCAAATAAGCCCAGATATTTTTCATCTGCCATAGTTACTATCACTAGAAAGGTAATAAAGTTGGTGACTAATTTAATTCAATTATCCATATCTCCATTCCCTCAAAAGTTCCCTTATGCTGTATATCTTTGATGGCTTTCTTTTTCTCTGGACCAAATTTCCCAGGAAAAAGGAAAGCAAAATGAGGAAAGATAAACTATATATTGTATAAATGCATGGAAAAGCACAATACTATATCTAAAAGTGACGTTAGAGATCAGCACATATATGTTCCTTAAACTTTAATTGGGTATGGGTTATTAGTGATCTTTTAAAATATATATTCTGATTTGGAAGGTCCAGATGGAGCAAGACTGCAGTTCTAACAAGTTCCCGGATGTGCTGATACTGTAGGTCCTTGAGAAGCAAGGATCTATTATCATGCTATTCAAAGATTTTAAGTTGCAGAATGCTTTCTTTTTATAAAATCTGACAGAACAACTAAAAGCACACCTGTGAACTGAAGTGATGTTGGGGGACCCAGAGACCTAGCTGTCCTCTTGCAGTCCCTGGGGTCTTTTGAGTCATTTTCTAGGCACTTTCTATAGAAAATCTTGGAACCTGTGGAACACTCTATGAAATGCTCAGATTACTATAAAACTGTATTTTAATCACAAGGGACTCAGGCAAGTTTAAATATCAACAAATGAGTTCATAATATTGTATATCCATACAAATATATACCCAATATACATAAATTTAAAACATTTACATGAAGACATCTGCATATGCATTGTAGAGAACAGGTGCTGTTTTTCAGCATCTGGACTCTTGGCAGAAGCCAACTAGAAGGTTAAAGCTGACAGACAGTCCCTCTTTCCATACCTTGGCAGGTGAAGGGAGAGCAAGTGACCTAGGCTTACCCAATCAAAGGCTCATTCCAGGTATTTCAGACCTAAATGGAATAAAGCTAAAATTCAGAGAGCTAGATATCATTTATGATGATGACTTTGTAAGCAAATGTGCAAGAATGGTGGTTTGAGAAATTAAGAAAAACAGAGTGGACAACATAATGAAAGTAAAGAAACATGCCAAGTAAAGTAAATAGAATGCAAAAAATAATAATAATGACAAAATAAAAATGTGAGAAGAAGAGCTTAAGATAATTGGAGAAAAGGTTTTGTATGAATAACTACACAGGAACCAGGTACACATTGAATTGTGTGGGCTACCAGCTGATTACAGGGACTTAATGATAAGTTGGCACATTTCTTTAGATAGCCTCTAAATTTCATGAGGGCTGGGATTTATTCCCAATTCTAGGCAAGAGGTAAACCTTTAAAATTTGCCGAATGGTCGGCTGGTAGATACATACTATGCAAGCAACTATATATTCATTATTTCTTATTGGTGGCTTTTAGAAACAAATAAGACAAGTAGAAATTTACAAAATGAGATCAGGACACTGACTAAACAAATATCATGAACTTAAAAAGTAAAAAGAAATGAAAGTTAGAAGAATCCTTCCTAAAACACCTATGACTTTTTTACTGCTGCTGTTAATATTGAAGGTAACGGAACTAGAATTACGGAGAACTACGGAATGCAAGTGTATTTCTGTTTACTTTGAGAAGCTTTCCAAATCCTATATAAGCCTATATAATAAAGAGGTAATATGCAAATTGACCACCACTTCAACACACAAGATGCCTGCCCCCATGTGGACACAAGATAGCCACCACAAGATGGCCTGCAGGGCAGGGCAGTTGGGGGCAACCAGGCCTGCAGGGGAGGACAGTTAGGGGTGACAGTTAGGGGTGACCAGGGGAGGGCAGTTGGGAATGACCAGGCCAGCAGGGGAGAGAAGTTGGGGGCACTCAGGCCTGCAGGGGAGGGCAGTTAGGGGTGATCGGGCCAGCAGAGGAGGGCAGTTGGGGGTGACCAGGCCTGCATGGGAGGGCAGTTGGGGATTACCAGGCCTGCAAAGGAGGGCAGTTGGGGGCAACCAGGCCTGCAGGGGAAAGCAGTTGGGGGTGACTAGGCCAGCAGGGGCGACCAGGTCAGCAGGGGAGGGCAATTAGGGGCAATCGGGTTGGCAGGGGAGCAGTTAGGTGTCGATCAGGCTGGCAGGGGAGTGGTTAGTGGAAATCAGGCAGGCAGGCAAGCGGTTGGGAGCCAGCAGTCCTGGATTGTGAGAGGGATGTCCCAGATTAGAGAGGGTGCAGGCTGGGCTGAGGGACACACCCCCCTCCCATGCACAAATTTTGTGCACCAGGTCTCTAGTGAAATATAAAGCTGCCGCATTTGAAAAAGACAAATAATTCCTAAGGTAATAAGGGAAGGAAATCATTGTGTTTAACTTTTGGTAAATGGAGTTGGGGTCAGGAGAAAAAATTCATCAACTTGTCATGTTTATATACTTATAATTTTCAGTTTTATATTAATGATTTTGTCTTTGTTTTTCTTCCATGTTATTTTACTTGTATTTTTTCAGGATTATTTTTATGTATCCTAGTTTTCTTTGTTTCTTTTCTTTTTTATAATTTGAAAATGATTTTTCCAATTAATGGTTATTTACATGTAAAATATCTTTATATATTTTCTACCTATGTATATCTTTATTACTTCAAAAATAAAATACGTATCATTGAGAACCCCCATACACCCACACATAAAATGAAACATTTTGCAAACAATTATCCACATGCCTACTCTAATATTTTGTTGGTGTAATTTGGGATTTCATATCCTGAACATTACCATTTTTAAAACATTTTACTTTTTTGTAAGAATTCCTTAAAATTTTGTCTATATTTAACTTCTCACTAAATTAACAACAGTGATTTAAATATTGATTCTTTGCTTGGTTTTATTTACTTATTACTCTTCTTTTTACAATTCAATTTAATCCCTATTGATTTTAATTACTCAACATATTTTCTTTTATAACATGTAATCCTTATTATTTAGTGTTTTAGTTTGATTCATTCTTCAGTCAGTTCAAATGTTTTTTTAAGTAGTTTCTAATTTTTTCCAGAAAAGGATTTTGGGTAAAAACATTGAGTCATTTTATGTTTATTAATTTCTCTCTACTGCTCTCAAATATGAATAATAGCTTGTCTGGCTATAACATTCTTGAGTTTCAATATATTTCTCTCAAGAGTATTGTGTTTGTTTCTCTTCCATATGTTTCAAATTGTAGAGAGTGTAAATTCAACTTGAAATATTTTTCCTTTTATAAATAAAATTATTCCCCTGTCATCTTGATGCTTTTTTTTGGTAAATTTACAAATTTGATTATCATATTTTAGGTAAGCAATATTTCCTGAGTTTTAAATCCCCACCACCCAAAAAATTCTTCCACTATTTCTTTGGGAATTGCTTGGCCTATAACTGCTCTCTTTAATCCTGTATGTATCGAGACTTCTTATGGTTGACATGGATGCCCTTTATATTTTTTATTAATATATTTATTTCCTTAATTCTTTTACTATAAATTCTGGGACAATTTACCAATCTGGTATAATAATTAACTTTTTCTGGATATACAACATATGTTTTCTGCCTTCATGTCATTACCACTGTTTGTTAATCATCCTTTTCACGTGAAAGTTATCTTTTCTGATAGGTGCAGCTTGTTTGGAGACAAAATGGTTCCCTGAGTCAGAGAAATTTTAAAAGATTTTTCTTTAATTTCTTGCAGTAAATCTGTTCCATCCATTTGCAGAAGCATCTATTCTTCCACAAGTTTTCTGCTTTTGAATTACTATTTCATGTATCTGCTCACATTTCTCTGTTCATCTTTATAGTTCACAAGTTTATATATATCTATATTGTTGGGTTTTTTTTTTTTGAGCAGTATGAAGAGAGTATATGGTAACTATAAAGTACACAGTGTTACTGTCTTACACTAAATAAGCAAATTCTTACTCTCCAGGCAAATTTTTCTATTGCATTTGTTGATTAGTCCTACCTCAATCCTGTCTTTTCTATACTATGTTTTATGAAAATTCGTCCAAGTATCTGACATAAAAATATCATCCTTCCCTCACTTTTAGTGCATTATAAGTTTTGCTGAATTTACATATATATTTTAGTCATCTTAATGGTAAATGTATGAATTACATAGTGAATGAGGATTCCTTTCTTAATTCTGAGTTAACACATCTCTTAACTTTTTTTGCACAGTTCTGACATATGAAAACAAACTAATACTGTTTTATAAAACTGATTAATTACTTTTTAATATAAAACTATGAATCTTCCAGATTAGCTCTGTCTGGTAGAACTTTCTGTAATGCAACTTGTTTAACTGAGGGACTAAATTTCAAATTAAATTTAAATTTAAATAGCTACATTCACCTAGCAGTTAGTGTTTTGGACAGCACAGTTTTTCATAAACATTGTTTAAGTTTCACCATCTTTGAAAATGAAGTCCCTCAGCCTCACACTAAACTAACAAAATCATATCTTGTTTGTTTTGGCATGGGGAGCTGTATTTTTAAAAATTGCTCTCCGTGATTCTTAGTGTACACTAAGATCGTCTTAGACGATTACTTTGATGCCAGAAATAATGAAAATAAGATTTGGCAAGATAATGATCTTGTGTTCTACTAACCCTTCATGCAAACTTAGACAATGGACTATATACATCAGAATAATTTTGACTAGAAAATGATGAAGCAGTACTACTATCCCCCTGCCTTGTCTCAGAGAGACACAGCCTGTCAATCACTGTGGACATTTATACCCAACCCATAAACAGAATTCTTTTCAAAAAGGGTCTTAGTAACCCCTGAGGATCAATCCTAGAGAGGAAACATATTTGCCATCTAGATTGGAGGTCTACAAATATTTTCTGTAAAGGCCAGATAGTAAATATTTTAGTTGTGGTGGTCTATATGCTCATTGTCACAACTACTCACTCTACCATTGGAATATAAAAGCTGTTATAGACAATACATGCATAATGGATATGGCTATCTATATATATATAAAACCCTAATATGCAAATAGACCGAACAGCGGAACAACCGAAAAACCAGTCGCTATGATATGTGTTGACCACTAGGGCCACGCAAGGAGTATGGCAGGCATTGGCCACAGTGGGATGGTAGAGCAAGTGAATGGGGTGCCAGATCAAGGCAGGGCACTTGTTGCTGTCATCAGGGTGAGCCTCTGGTGGTTACCGGAGATTCTTTGCTCCAGAGCGCCATGGTCCCACCTGGCACTTGCACCTGCTGCCGGCACTGGTCCTGCTCATGCCTGCTGCCAATGCCAGAGCCTCCACTTGCACCTGCTGCCAGCACCCAGCCCAACCTCAATCACTCGGTGCCATCAGCAGGTGCAAGCAGTGGCTGCTGGCCCAAATCGCCCCTGATGACTTCTCCACCTCCCCCTGCTCCTGAGGGGTGATTGGGGCAGCAGCTGCCACTCGCACCCACTGACAGTGCCAGCCCCAATTGCTCCATGCCATCAGCGCATGGAAGCAGCAGTGGCGGGAGCGAGGCTGCCAACAGAGAGGGGACCGGGAGCCGCAGTGGGAGGGGCTGAGTAGGGGCATGGAGGAAGGGCCAAGGTCCACCCCTGTGCCCACTGCAGCCTTGTGGCCCACAGTTCCTTTCAAGGTGCACGAATTTGTGCACTGGGCCCCTAGTTTTCCAATAAAATTCTATGGACTGTGAAATTCAAATTTTATGTAATTTTCTCATACAATGGAATATTATCCTCATTTTTATTTTTTCAACCATTTAAAAATATAAAAACCATTCTTAGCTCTTGGTGACATAAACAAACAGGCATTGGCCTGGATTTAGTCCCAGCTGGTAGTTTGCCAACCATCATCTAGAATACAGCTAAGATCTCTTCTATTTCTGATATTTTATGAGTCAAATAATTTTTGCTATGCATTTCTAGGAGTAGATTACTAAAATATGCCTTGGTTCTTTTTATCTCCTTATAATGTCAGCATCTGCACTATTCAATATATATATAAAACACAGACATAATAGAGATAACTTCTTAAGGTAAAATCTCTACAATATGAAGAGATTTTTAAGTAAGTTTTTACTGAATTTTATGTCAAAACTCATATTTTTATTTCAACAAAACATACCAACAAAGTTTTTATTTGAAAAGTTCTAGTCATACTATCTTTTTAAAAAAGATTCTATTTACATCTAAATTGCAATTATGTTCCAAATTAGAACACTACTTATTTCTACAACTCTACTACTAATTTTACTTACCATTTAAATTCAGTGCATATTAAAGTGGATGAATGAGAAACAAAAGCAAAAGCTTCTTATAGACTTGCTGAGAGATCATTGTGGGGATATCCCCAAACATTAGCTGTTATCACCCAATAACCCCACTCTCCACTTTGCTCTCCCATATCACTCGTTTTTCTAAGTTAGAGCATATTATTGTGACTGAGGCTCTGAGGCTGGGAACAACATACACTTCACATTTCAAAAAAACACCTGCTTTATGCTCTGGTTGTTGACTTATCATTGTTATTACAGCCTCCACCATTTTATACTTTTTTTCAAATTTAATTTATTACAAAGTCAAGATAAGAGAAGATAGTTAAGCCTAGCCTGTTTGGCTCAGTGGGTAGAACATTGCCCTGAGGACTGAAGGGTCCCGGGTTTGATTCTGGTCCAGGGCTAGTACCTTGGTTGCAGGCTCCTTCCTGGCCTGGAACCTGATCAGGGCATGTGCAGAAAGCAACTAAACGATGTTTCTCTCACATTGATATTTCTCTCTGACTTTCCCTCTCTCTTCCACTCTCTCTAAAAATCAATGGAAAAATATCCTCGGGTGAGGATTTAAAAGTAAAAATAAAAAGAGAAGACAGTGAAATATCAATATATGATTCTTATGTATTCAAATTATTTTTTAAAAAAGACATTACAGTCATTTTCATTCTTATTATGGATTTAAAATTTTTATTTGTTTTTCTTTTAAAGACATAAAACATATTAGTAAACATTTTAGGAGGTCAATAATAGTCTTTTCTATAAAGATTGTCTTCTTTTTAAAACTCCTAATTTTAACTTCTAGACTTGAATTTTATTTTGCTTATTTCCTTTTTATATGTACTACTATGTTGAAGACAATTTCAAAAATCTTCTCTTCCTAATACTCATGATTCCAATTTACTTAATAAAATCTTCTTTCCAAATAAAATTACTAGCAACCTCTGACTGGGTTATTAATTACTAACCTGGGGCCAAGTTGATATAGCATAGTCAACATAACTAAAAAAATAAAACCAAAAATACAAAGCAATTTTACCTACAGATTTTAAAGTAAATATACCAAAGCTATTTCTTTTCCAAAAAAGAAAATATTTTATGTATACTTATGACTCAGCATTTTTCTTAAGTAAAATTTTCTAAAGGACTGAAAATGCAGAAGCAGCACTCTCTCCTTCCCCATAAATTCCAAACACTAAAATACTTAAGCATTATATAAAATAAGAGAAAGAAACCAACATTATATTTTAAATAAAAATGCTTAATGTCTTGCCTTATCTTGTTTAATCTATAAGATATTTATGAGCCTAATATAAATTTTATAACTGAAATAGACTTCTCTAAAAATACTTTATTCCATAGTTAGGCAATTGGTATTCATTAGTAGTAGAATCAGTACAGAAACACTTACTTGATAGTTCCTTAACCTGCCTGTAGTGATCAGTGAGTTATGTTAAGTGATTTGAGTAGAGGTGGTTCTTTTGGATCAATAATAATTTTTATATCAAATAGCTCATATTTATGGTACATCTGCAATTCATATTACTTGTGGGCTGAGATGACCAAAATGTTAATATTTCACCCTAAAGCCCAAAATATAAGTGGTCACACTCAAATAAAATTATTCAACTATTTGACCCATCCAGTGGGTTGAGAAATATGAACAAATGACAACCACTCATCATCATCATCATCATCATCTTCAATTAAAAAACAAAACAAAACAGAAAATACAGTTTCTGCCAATGAGTATGCCTAATACAGAAGTGACCATGACTATGAGAATATTTTCACTGGGGTAATAGGTGTGGTAAATCAATATTGAGCAAAACAAGAAAAAAGCTCAGACTTCAGAATCTAAAGTATCCAGGTCTAAATGAATGCTTTCCAATGCAGTCTAAGGGCTCATGAACCCATTTTCTCATGTGTCAAAAAATTTATAATAAAAAATAGTAGAGTACTGTTTGTGAGATGAGTATGATTGCATGTAAAATGCCTCATAGGATATCTGAAGTTATTTTCCCTCAATGACAATATTCTTTCTCTTTGCCTGTTACTCTCTGCAGGAGTTCCTATAATAATTTGCTAAATGTTACTACTTTGGTCTGACAGAATTATTACAACTTTGCATAACTAACTACTATAGTTACTTAAGCAAGGATGATATATAATCGCTGAATTGTAAAATCATTAGCCCAAGAGATTAAAAACCATTAAGAGAAACTCAAACGTCTTATCTCTTATGACCAGTGAACCAAAAGTGAAGTGAGTGATTTCCCTTCTGTATTTTATGAGAGGTACAGAAATAGAAATTTGGAAGAGTCAGACTTCAGACTTCTGCAGAAATGAAACTAGTAGGCTACTGTTTTTTTGTTTGTTTGTTTTTTCCTTTTTAGAAAGAAGAGAGGTTGGGATTTATGTTCTAACAGCTCTTTCAATGACTCTCCAGAAAGTGGTGGGAAAGAATTGAAAAATCTAAACTTCAAAGGGAAATAACATGAACATATCTCCATGCAATAAATAAGTAGCCTTGCTTTACAGGCCAGCCCTGACAGCTATTACTAGACACCACTGGTTAATTAGACAAACATATTTGGTTAATTTCCCTTCAATTCACTATCAATGTCAACAATTTGGATAATCCTAAAAGGCCGGGAATTTACGAGTCATAAACATTTAACAAAATAGCTAAGCTTCTTAAAATACTTTCCCCATCTGTGTTAAACCACAGTAAATCTAACCAGAGCAGCATTATATCCCCCACCCTACTTAAGTTTTTATGAGAGATAGTAAGTCACTTAAGAACTGTATGCTCAAAGTGTAGGGGAGAAACACAACACAAAACAAGACCCCAAAAAATCCAGAATTTGCTTATATTAATAACCTAAGATTAGTAGGAAAAAGTACTTATTTTACTTGTAGTTATGTGGTCATTTCTCACCAGGCAAAAACATATATACTATACCCCTCACACCTCAGTTTTTACCCGATGACCTAATTGGGAATCATGTGTCAACAAGGCTTTGTATAGCCTGGTTCCAACTATCTCCCTCTTCCTATGGGCTGAAGCCAGCCTTAGGATTTCTTTAAATTCACTAGCTCTTTCCCTCCCTCCGGACTTCATATATTCCTGGAACACTTTGTCTAACTGTTCCTTCTTTGATCAGTTCTCTGCTTAGATGCCAAGAACTCAGAGGCCTTCTCTGATTAGCCTTTCCCAGTAGGTTCCTTCTCTCTGGGAATTATCTGTCACCTCACCTTTTCAGTTCTCTTTATTGCACAACTAATAATTTATTAATTTGTTCTCCTTTAAGATTGCAAACATTCATGTCTTCTCTGAGCATGAGCTGATTATATAACACTATCACAATCCTTTATCATGATTTCTTGACTTATCTTTTTGCTTTCATTGAGTTCTCAGCTTACTCATTTTCTAATGACCCTGCCAGTAATTCTACTTGTCCAGTTGGGGTTCCCTGGTTAGTCAACTTCTATTAACCTCACTGAATTTTTTGTTATATCCATTTTGCTTTATCTGTTTTGCTTAGCTTTTTTTTTTTTTTTTTTTTGGTTTTGCATATGTGTAGCCAAAGAAGGGCATAAATGTTTGTGCATAATTCTGAATGATTCAGCTGCTAGAGTCACATTTTAAAATGGAACAATTATTTCTTGTGGTTAGGATTTAGCTTAAGTGAAATGATAATAAACTACATAAATATTCAAGAAAGCCTAGTATTTTGAAATCCAGCCCCTGGGACTAGAAAGAAGGCCCAGTTCATATTTTTTTGAAATATATTTTTATTGATTTCAGAGGAAGGGAGAGTGAGAGAAAATTAGAACCATCAATGATGAGAGAGAATCATTGATTGGCTGCCTGCTGCATGCCCCACACTGGGGATCAAGCGGGAACCCGGGCATGTGTCCTTGACTGAAATTTAACCCAGGACCCTTCAGTCCTCAGGCCGACACTCTATCCACTGATCCAAACTGGCTCGGGCCCAATTTATATAAATACAAACCCAAAATGCAAAGAAGTTTGTGATATACCTGCCTCCATTTATTTATTCACTATTTATGATTTTTCCTGTTCAAATAGTCTCTAAATAAGTGTTTCCTCTTGCTAGCTTATTTGACTTTCATGTACAACTGTGAGCAATGAACAAAATAATTTAACAAACGAAAGAGAAACAGAAACATAAGTACACGGAAAAGATTAATTGCTGTCTGTGGGGATGGGGCTTGGGGGCTGAGTGAAACAAAGGTGAAGGGATTAAGCAAAATAATAATAATAAATTAATTTAAGTATATATATATATATATATATATATATATATATATGTATATAACACATAGACACAGACAACAGTGTGGTGATAGCTAGAATGAAATGGGGTGGTGGAGGTGGAAGAGGGCAAAGCAGGGATATATGGGGTGGAAGGAGTCTTTTCTTTGGGTGATGGGCACACGATGAAGTGTGCAGATATTTTGTTGGGTTGTACACTTGAAAACTGAATGGTTTGGTCAACCAATGTCATCCCAATTAACTGAATGAAAAACTTAGTGCTGAGAAAATTTTCATATTTTATTTTGCAAAAATTTTAATAATTGTTTATTTGAATTTTTGTTGTGTCAACAATGAATAATATCAAATAAGATATCAAATCATGTAGAAAAAATGCATTAACTATTCAAAGATATTTAATAGCATAGGTGGTTCTGTTAAGACACATTTGGGACAAAGTTTCTGGTTTTGTCCTGTTCTTCATTTTAAGTTTCCTCAGTGTCATTATTTATGTTATTTATGCCCCAGACCTCCAAGGTCTTAACTGATTTAGAAAATGAGTAAGAGATAGGGCAAGTAGAAATTCTCAGAAAAAGTCCTGCATTTTTCACAGATGAAAAACATGTCCATCCTTGGACATCTTCAATAATTTAAAACGTGCACGCCACTGGTTGAGGAAAATAATGTAAATGATGGCCCCAAGCATGTTTAGACATTGGAACATGAGGCAAGTTCTAAGGAATTGCAAAATAGATCTTAAATTTTATTTTTACAAAGCCCCCCCGCCCCATCACAATTAAATACTCCTTGTCCTTGAGCCCATTCAAACTCATTTGTAGAATGTTCTTTTGTGACAGTTAGCAGTGCAGTTAAATATGGACAAGGGGCTAACAAAAATATTCCACTGGGGTTTTAGGAACTTAATTTGTGGCATAAATCTCTGTTTTCAGCCGTTCTCTCTCTGGCCCCACTAGGCTTTCAAGTGATGCTGGAGGGCAATAGGGCTTAGTTATAAGTTTTAACTTTTATGGCATTCACATGACTCTAAGACAGTTGTTTTCCACTGGCTTTCAGATGAAGCTTTTAGTTCCTCAGGACTTCCCTATCTGGGTTTCCATTAATCTTGGTAGCAGGCTCAAATATTTTCAGACTCAGATGCTTTGTCTGCATCTGTTGCTGGGTGGTAGTAGATGGAACAAATTACTATCTTACTGTACTCTGGTATCTTCACTCATTACAAAATCTTCCATAAAAGATGCTACCCTGTGGAGGGGTTTGGCAAAAGGGCAAAATAGTAAGAGCTTAAAGAGATTAAAACATAAACATTCAGTTTTGTATTTAAGTACATTTTTCTGAACAGACCTTTGTGCATATGTAGTGGTGTGTGTTAACATGTTTTATAAAAAACAAAAGATTGCTTCCATTTTCTTTTAAATGGTATTTCATTCCTCTCTTTATTCTTACCTCTTCTGTACATTAGTGACCATTGCCATGATTCTGGTTCTAGACCTCATCATCTCTTTTTAGACATTCCTATGGCCCCCCTTTTAGATATCTTTAATCCGACAAGATGTCTTTCATGACTCTTGCTTGTAAAATAGATATGATTTCCTTGTTATTAAATCTATCACCCTTCACAATTTAGCTACATTAACTTTTTCCAATGAACTTTTCAATTTAAATATATGAAAATAATTCACAACTCTTTGAGTATGTTCCTAGGCTACTTTGTTTTGTGAGTTCAACATTAACATTTCCAAATGCCTTAGAGCTACTTTTTTCATGGATGTCTCTTGCAAACATGTCAAAATCAAAATGCTCCAGATTAAATTAATTATTTTCATTATTTTATCCTTGTAAAACAATCCTCTAAAGGTTAGTAAACGATAGCCCTGTTGTAAAAATAGGCACAGATAACTTACTAGTGAGCACATAAACAGAGTTTGCTTTCTAATGGTCCAGGAATGAATAGTTGTGAGAACTGAAGATACTTCTGATATTATTGACTAGAATATTTTTTGTTGGATCTTTCTGTTGTTGTTGCTAATCCTCACCCAAGGATATTTTTAGAGAGAGTGTAAGGGAGAGATGGAGAGAGAGAGAGAGAGAGAGAGAGAGAGAGAGAGGAGACATGTGAGAGAGACACATCAATTGGTTGCCTCCTGCACTCGACCTGATCAAACATGCAACCCAGATATGTGCCCTTAACCAGGAATCAAACCTGTGACCCATTGGTCCACAGGCTGACAATCTAATCACTTGGCAACACTGGCCAGTGTGTTTTGTAGGATCTTGCATATTTTAGGATGGGAAGTGTAATCTGGTTAAGCATACTTTAAATTTTTATTATTGATTAAACTAGGGGCCTTATGCATGAATTTATGCACATTGAAAGGAACTGTGGGCTGCAAGACTGCAGTGGGCATAGGGACAGGTCTCTGTCCATCCTCCGCACCCCCACCCAGCCCCTCCCACCACAGCCCCTGGTCTTCTGTCTGCTGGCAGCCCTACTCCCACTGCCAATGCTCCCATGAGATAATGGCGCTGGTTCCGCTCTCACCTGCTGATAGTGCTGAGCGATTGGGGCCTGGGCTGTCGGTGGGTATGAGGAGTGGCTGCTGCCCGGATTGCCCCTCAAGAGCAAGGGGAGGTGGAGAAACCCTCAGGGCGATTGGGGCCAGCAGCCGCCACTCGTACCTGCTGACACCGCTGAGAGGTCAGGACTGGCACTGGGCGCCAGCAGCGGGTGTAAGCAGTGGCTCCGGCACCAGCTTTAGGTGCAAGTAGGGCAGAGGCTGGTAGTGGGTACAAGAGATGGCTGCCAGCCCTGATTGCCCCTCAGGAGCAGGGGGAGGTGGAGAAGCCCTGAGGGGGCAATCATGGCTGGCAGCTGCTGCTAGCACCCACTGATGGCACCAAGTAGGTGCAAGCAGCCACTCCAGCACTGGCAGCAGGTGAGAGTGGGGCTGGCAGGACTGCGGCACATGGGAGCAAAGAATTTTCAGGAACCACCAGAGGCTGGCCCCAATGACAGCAACCAGCACCCTGCCTTGGTCTGGCACCCTCGCTCACCTGCTCCATCATCCCACCACGGCCGATGCCCATCATGTTTTGCATTCTGCCACCTGCTGCCGATGCCTGCCATGTTCCGCGTACCTGCCCCGGTGGTCAGCGCACATCATAGCGACTGGTTGTTCGGTTGTTCAGTTGTTCTGCCATTTGGTCTATTTGCATATTAGGGTTTTATATGTATAGACTAGCAGCTTGATGCACAAAATTAGTACAAGAGTAGGCCTTTCTTCCCCCAGTTGTTGGTACTGGTTTCCCTCCAGCACCCAGGACCCAGGCTTCCCTTGCAGCCCTGGCTTCATCTGGAACATTGTCTGGAAGGACATCCGGTCTAATTAGCATATTATACGACTAGAGGCCTGGTGCTGAAATTTGTGCACTGGTTGGGGGGTGGGTCCCTCAGCCCAGCCTGCACCCTCTCAAATCTGGGACCCACAGGGATTGGCCCTAAACCTGCAGTCAGACATCCCTCTCACAATCTGGGACTGCTGGCTCCTAACCATTCACCTGCCAGCCTGCCTTATTGTGCCTAACCACTCTGCCTGCCAGCCTGATCACCCCCTAACCACTTCCTTGCCTGCCTGATTGACACCTAACTGCTCCCCTATTGGTCTGATCACCCCAACTGCCCTCCCCTGCAGGCCTGGTGTCCCCCCAACTGCCCTCCCCTGCATACCATCTTGTGACAATGTGGGGGTGGCCATATTGTGACGTGAGGGTGTGAGGGTCAATTTGCATATTACCTTTTTGTTATATAGGATGATTGATTTGATTAGTGAGTGAGTGAGTGAATGAAACTGACATATAATTTGGCAGTTAATGCTAGGGCTAAGTTGGGAGTATCACTTGAGTGGTTCTGGCTAAACTAAGAGACTGACAAGCAAGTCATTACGCCTGGCTTTAGTACACAGATGTTGTAGCTTGGCAAAAGGATACTTCTCAATATTTCATTTATGCAGAGCTGGTTGCTGGGAAGAGGATGGTATGAGTTTGCATAGGAACCAAAAGACTTAGGGATCAAATGGATTTTGACCACTACTCATTATGTTTTAAGCTTTTATATTATTAGATACTAGAGGCCTGGTGCACGAAATTTGTGCATGGTGTCCCTCAGCCCAGCCTACACCCTCTCCAATCTGGGACCCCTCAGGGGATGTCCAACTGCCAATTTGAATATCTAAACCGGCAGTCAGACATCCCTCTCACAATCCGGGACTGCTGGCTCCTAACCACTCACCTGCCTGCCTGCCTGATTGCCCCTAACCACTCTGCCTGCCAACATAATAGCCCCCTAACCACTCCCCTGCTAACCTGATTGATGCCTAACTGCTTCCCTGCCGGCATGATCATCCCTAACTGCCCTCTCCTGCTGGCCCAATGGCCTCCAACTGCCCTCCTCTGCAGGTCTGAGGGAACTGAGGAACTGAGGCTTGATGAGGCGAGGCTCATTGGGACTGGGGGACTCCGGCTGGATGAGGCAAGGCTGAGGGGACTGGGCGCCGCCATCTTGTGGCTGTGGGCACCAACATCTTGTGAGGGTGTGGCAGCCAATTAGCATATTCCCTCTTTATTAGATAAGACTTGAAGCCCAGTGTATGGATTTGTGCACCAGTGGAGTTCCTCAGCCTGGCCTGCACCATCTCGCAATCTTGGACTCTTCGGGGATGTCGGAGAGCCAGTATCGGCCCAATCTCCACAGGCCCGATCCAGACAGGAGGGAGCCTGATTCCCGAAAGCCCGATCCAGACAGGAGGGAGCCCAGTCCTGTGTGTTGAATGTCTGACCTGGTGGTCAGTGCGCATCATAATGATCGGTAGACTGGTCGTTCAGTCATTGGGTCATTCGGTCGCTTAGGCTTTTACAGATATAGATCTTCTGAATGATTTCCTCATATGCAAATGAAATTTATTGACAGAAAATGAATGTTTTCCCATGTGTCTCACCCCATCTCAACTTAAAAGAATGACAAAGTGGATTTAATGATGAAAAGAGAAGAGTGTGGACTGACGACTGGACTCAAAACCAGAGCCTGCCTTGTCTGTTGCTTGAAGAGATTGGTCTGAGTGTAACATGTGAGTCCTGACTTCCCTTGTGATCCTGTGAGGCTGGCATAGTGGGTGGGTTTGGCAACAGTGGCTTAGCCCCAGGTACCGTGGGATTGTAAATTTATTACTTACTGGTTAAGTGCACAGAGTCTGCAGCCAGATTGCTTACTTCAAAACCCATTTGGGGCAAGTCACTTTTCCATGGTTCAGTTAACCTACATATAATATGAAGATACTAACATATATTGATCCGGATTGTTATGAGGATTAAATGAGTTAATATTTATAAAGTGCTTAGAATAATCTCTTTATACATAGTAAGTGCTATGTACGTATTTGTTAAATAAAATGAAATCTCAGGAAGCTAGTAGCATAGCAGCCTTGATCAGTATGTCAGTGGTTGGCCTGCCTTCTCCCTAGGAACTAGACTTATTTTGTAGAAATTAAAATATCTAATACTTCTGTTACCTAATAAATACTACACTGTTGTCCTAAAATATAATTTCATTTCAATTTTGTTTACTTGTGGATATTTTGAAAGGACTAATACATAATTGCTCTGATGTTTTATTTAAAAATCCATGATTGAGTATCCTCTGACAATACAAACAATTTTCCCAGTAATGACTTTTAAAAGAATTATACAAATGTAAATCCAGATGTTTTGATAGTGTTACATAAGGATTTGTCTTTTGGCTCATGTGTCCTGGTAGTCAGATATAAGTAAGTCTGGCAAAATGTAATCCCAGTTTATAATCAACACCAAAATGGAAAAGTGGACTGTTTGCCAGAGTCCTACCCCATTAGAAATGGCATATCACATGTATTCCTCTGTTTTGTTTTGTGGCCTAAAACTGGTCAGCATCCCATCTCATTAACTTCAGAGATTCTATCAGACATTTAGTCATCTCTTTTTACTAAAATTAAAAGCTACTTTTCATTTAAAACAAATGCATTGTTGACCCCTCCCAGTAACGATGATGAAATGGCAACCCCAAAGAAATAAACAGCATTAGCAAATTCAAACACAGTGTTTCCTTTAATTGCTCCAGGCATCTGAAAGACTAGGGAAGTATTACATTCCTAGACAAGATCCGCCTCTGTAGGAAAACCAGAGACTTTTAAATTTATGAGGTTTCTGTTGTTGGCAATCATTCCCAGCAGACCATTGTTATAAAATAAAATAAGCTATCTTCTATACCTGAAATATAAATGAAATGACATGTTACTTTTGCAAAACATGAGTGCTTTATCTAAGTTATAGCAAAAACTTCTTCAAATATCTCATTTATCCATGAGTCACTTATTTAACAGTTCATGTCTTTGGAATATGACCACAAATCTGCAATTAAACAGAAAGGTAGCCAATGACAACCACAAAGTTCATACACTTTTCAGGTCCCCACTTAGCATTTATCTAGTCTTATTTTTAATCCAATTCCAGGTTTAAAAGCCTGGTTTTCAGCCCAGACAGATTAGAGTTTGTGTATTTTAGGAGGGTAGTGTCAGAAGACTTGTGTAGTCAGGTCCTCATCTGATTAGGCTTCATGGATAAAAACAAAACAAACAACAACAACAAAACACACACACACACACAAACACAGATATAGTATCTCACAAAAAGCATGAGTTCATTGAGTTAAGAGCAAGTAACTACTTTTACTTCAAAAACAATAAAGAATATTCTACAGAATACTAAACAATTTTTTCTAAGTCATTTAAAATAGGTTAAATTGTGTTTGAAATAATTTTAACACATTATAGAAATTTTTCATTAAAATATTTGGGAAGGGAGTGATTTATAGTGGCAAACTAATATAAGTTAAAAAAAAACTACTTATATTTAATAGCTCATTCTCTGTAGCTATATGGTATTTGTGGTTCTAACCTAAAAGCACTATAAAATATATTCATCCAATGTTTCCTAATACTTTATCCTTTTTGTTTTAAGTCAGAAAATTTAGGAATATTAGCTATACCATATAGGTTATTTTGATAGGAAAAGCGGAATTGTTTTATTTAAAAGTTACCTGTTTTTAGTGTCACAAAAGAGAGCAAGGAAATGGAAAATGATTCCCCTTCTCCTTTACCACCATCTTCACTTTGCAACTAACCCATATTTGAGAGGCTATGTGTAGTGCTTTATTCTTCCTCTAAGTCCACCCTCAGTTGATAGAACAGAAACACTTGAAAAGGCATAACTTAAGTACAAAGACAGCGAGAAACATGGGGACTGAAAAGGAAGTCAATTGTCCTTGCTAGAATGTATAAGAAGGAAAGATGTCAATAAAATTGTGACAAATGTAGGACATTTGCCAATTAAAATCAGATTTCAAAGATGACATATGAATAGATGCTGGGATGCCTAATTTTATATGGTTAAGGAAAACTTCAGAAATTCAGTTGCCAGTATATCACAAACTAATACAAATATTGTATTTTGCCTCCACTAGTGTACATTGTAGCAAATAGTCCTCCAAAAAGTTCAAGGGCAAGAAAATACAGACTAGTGATGCATTCAGATATGCCATTCGCCTTATCATTGCTCTGGCTTCCTTATTACATCTAGGTAGTATATTCTTTCCTAGGGTCAGTTACGGCATTTATTTATTTATTTGTTTGTTTGTTTGTTTATTTATTTTAATCTTTATTGTTGAAAGCATTACATATGTCACCTTTTCCCTCCCATTGACCTCTTCTAGCCTGCCCGAGTCCCCCACCCAAGCTTTCACCACCCTATTGCACCCTATTGTCTGTGTCCATGGGTTAAGCATATATGCATATAAGTTCTTTGATTGATCTCTTCCACCCACCCACCCTCCCCCACCTTCCCTCTGAGATTCCAGTCTGTGGCCTTTAGAACACAAATGAACATTAATAGACAGAGTAAACTAATTTTGTTTTGGAAAACTTAAGTTGTTCTTTCAAGATATGGAAATATCTTGTACAAAAGACTTGATTTCTCATTGGTTTTATATATAGTTATTAATATCATCCTACATCCAAATTACTTGCTCCTTTATAAGAATTGTCAATCTAACCCTTTACTTTTACAAGCATGATAATCACATGTTCTTTCTCTATTGTAATTTTTAATGTATTTGGAGAAAACACACACAAAAAAAATTTGAATTGTGAGACTTATGGCATATAGTCTTATATTCACTTGCATTATGAAAAATAATTATGAGTAGAATTCTCATTATTTTGTTAATGTTTCTTGTTTATGGGACTTTTCTTTGTTTGGGACTAAACTTGAGGATGTTTTTAGGCACTTACAACTGATTTGTTGGAGATGGTTTAAATTTGATTGCAGGATGATTAAATAAAAATTTATTATAATTCTTATAAAGTTCATATTTGATTATAATTTTAATTTCTTTAACCTTTAACAGCACAAGCTGCCAGCATAAGAAGCATGTGGGTCATTTTGCATCACAGGGTCATTGTGTAGAGTTTTATTAGCACAAGCCTTGGGTAAAACTGGCATAGGTGACATTTGGCTTTGCTATTCATAACCTCATCCTTTTTTTTTTTGCTTTTTCTGGAACTTGGTACAGCTGGTATTCCTTCTGGCCTCAAGGACCCCTGTGTGCTTTCTTTCCTTCTATCAATCCATACTTGCTGCCTTAGGAAATGTCTGATTTCAGTTTTCATTTCTCTGTATGAATTTAGGTCTAGGTGTTACTCATATTGTGGAGGCAAAATTGATTGATTGGTCTCCTACTTAAAGTATTTCAGGCATCACTGAAGGTGGGAGAGGGGGGAGAGGGCCTTTCCAATGACCTAGGTGTAAGGTCAGTCTTGATGACAGGAGTTCAAATACTCCAAGGGGAAAAACATAGAAAAAGAAAGAAATCTGAACCAAACATCAAATGTGAATAAGTTGGGTAGAATGGATTTTTTCTTGTTAATCCTCACCTGGCAATATTTTTTTCCCATTGCTTTTTTAGAAAGACTGAAAGGGAGGGAAAGAGGGAGAGTGAGAGAGAGAGAGAGACATACACACAGAGAGGGAGAGACAGAGAGGTGGGGGGAGAGAGAGAGGGACACATCAGTGTGAGAGAGAGACATTGATTGGTTGCCTCATGCATGCACCTTGACTGGGGCCAGGGATCGAACCTGCAACCCAGGTACCTGGCTTTTACTGGGATTCAAACCTAAGACCCCTTGGTGCGTAAGCTGACACTATGAACTGAGTCACATCAGCCAGGGCTAGAATTGACTTTTTTCATAGAATTTATTGCACTAAAATTGACAAGCAGAAAGTCAAATTCTGATGTATGGCTTTCCTGTTATAGACATTAATTAGATCCAGGCAAACACTTTTGCAAAACCATCTAGCATTCCTGTACTTTCAAAGTGAAGTTAATCCTTTCCACCTGCCCATCATAAGGCCTAAGGACGTAAGTTAAGTAAGGAGTGTTTTTAGATCCTGGAGTCAGATATGTGTGAAAGCAATAGAAATATTAGTGAGGAAAAAATTAGTGGATGGAAAGGAAAAAGCATCTTCATCAGGAAAATGTTGGTCAAATAGTCTATTTGTTCTTGATATTACTAACTGCTTTGCATGATTAGATTATATTTCAAAACATTACATGAAGGGATCATTTTGATAAATTTATAAAAATATAAATCTGATCCTATTACCTCATTGATCTGAATTCTTCATAAAATAAGTTCAGCTTTCATTTTCAGCCTATGTCTAGACATGGTTTACCTATACATATATATATTTGAGTCCATGCTTCTCAAATGAAATAGAATGGCATAAAGTCTGGAGTAGTAGTTCACTAGGTAGCGAGGGCATACACGAAGTTTATGAGGTAACTAGAGGCCTGGTGCATGAAATTCGTGCATGGGAGTGGGGTTCCCTCAGCCCGGCCTGCACCCTCTCTAATTCAGGACCCCTCGGGGGATGTCTGACAGTTTCCTGCAATCCAGGACAGCTGGCTCCTAACCACTTGCCTGCCTACCTGCCTGATCGCCCCTAATCACCTCTTCCTGCCTGCCTGATTGCCCCTCACCACTCCCCTGCTGGCCTGATCACCCCTAACTGCCTCTGCCTCATCCTGTTCCCTCCTCTGGCTGGTCGCAGGCACCCAGGACCCAGGCTGGCTTCACCCAGGCCAGCCACAACCGCAGGGGACTATGAGCAGGCTACTTCGCCCGGGATGCAGTTGCAGTCATTGGTGCCTGGGATTGTGGGGCAGGTGGCTTGTCCCTCACCCGAGCCACAGGCACAGGTGCTGGTGTCTGGGGCAATGGGGTGTGTGGCTTGTCCCTCTCCCGGGCCTGGCTGCAGGTGGAGGCACAGCCACTGGTGCCTGGGACCGCAGGGCATGCAGCTTGTCCCTCTCCTGGGCTGCAGGCGCAGGCACAGCCACTGGCACCTGGGACCGCAGGACAGGCGGCTTGTCCCTCTCCCAGGCCGCAGCCTGGCTGGTCTCCATTCCTCATTCGCAAGCTCATTGGTGCCTGGTGGGTCCCCATTTCTCTTTCCCCAGTGTTGAGTGTCTGAGCCATTATAGCGTGAGGGAGTGACGACCATATGCATATTAGCTCTTTATTATATAGATAAGGACACACACAAAGCCACAGGATGCACTTGGTACATCTTCCTGAGGCTTCAAATATTCCTCAAAAATACATTAATTAAAATGGAAGCAATTTTAAAACATTATTTATAAATAAATACAGGTATAGTTTGGAACAGAATTCCAGATACTAATTTTTAAGAGAAAGCAAAAAGCTTGAAAGAAATTCTACTTGGGTAAGATTAGTTCCATTCTCACCTCAATCTTTCATAAAACCTTTCACTCTACTCTAAGGGCAATTTAGGAACAGATATCTGAGAAGTGCTTCCTTAGCTATACCGCATTATTCATGGGTTCCCGTGGTAGGGGGTTAACTTTCCTTGGAGCAGCTTTCACTGACCCCAGAAGGGACAGGTCTGTTAAAGCTCTTGAAATATTTACAAATGTATCCAAAAATACATCCCCAGCCCAGCCATGTGTGGCTCAGTGGTTGAGTACTGGCCTAGGAACCAAGAGGTCACCAGTTCTATTCCCAGTCAGGGTTGCATATGCTGGGTTTGTGGGTTTGATCCCTGGTAGGGGGCATGCAAGAGGCAGCTGATTGATGATTCTCTCTCATCATTGATTTTTCTATTTCTTTTACCCTCTCCATTCCTCTCTGAAATCAATCTACACTAATCTAAGAAAGATGCAAATTGACCGAACCTCCGCTACGACCACCCGCCAATCAGGAGCAAATTAACCCAACAAAGATGGTGGCAGCCATGGAACTGGAGTGAGCAGGAGGCTTGGGTTGCCCCCGGTGATGAAGGAAGCCAAACTTCCTGCCTGCCCTGGCTTCCACTCAAGGCTACAGAGTTTCAATTATAGAAGATAAATAAATCCCAGATACCTGCTTCCAGCCGGCCCTGGCCTCTGCTTAAGGAGGAGCTAAATAAAAAAGAGAGAAAGAAAAAAAAAGGAGGGGCTGGGAGCCTGGGTCACCAAAGGGCATGGCCAGCCTGAAAATGGCCCTCAGCCCCTTACACAGGATGGCCAGGCACCCCAGTGGGGTCCCCCACCTTGAAGGGGCTGTGGCCAGCCTGAAAACAGCCCTCAGCCCCTCACCCACCCTGGCCACACCCCCATGGGGTGAGGGTCCCCTCTGGGGGGCTTGGCCAGCCTAAAAACAGTCTTCAGCCCCTTACTCAGGCTGGCCATGCCCCATGGAGTAAGAGTCCCTGCTGGGGGGGCGTGGCGAGCCTGCAGACAGCCATCAGCCCCTCCCCCAGGCTGGCCAGGCACCCCAGTGGGGACCCCCACCCTGAAGGAGGTGTGGCCAGCTTGAAAACAGCCCTCAGCCCCTCACCCAGGCTGGTCACGCCCCCGTAGCAGGGACCCTCACCCTATGTGGGCATGACCAGACTGCAAACCACCACAGGCCCCTTGCCCAGGCTGCCCCATGCCCCAAGGGAACCCCCACCCTGATCCAGGACACCCTTCAGGGCAAACTAGCTGGCCCCCACCCATGCACCAGGCCTCTATCTATACTAATAAAAGGGTAATATGCTAATTAGACTGGGAGACCTTCCAGGAGACCTTCTGGACGTTCTTCTGGACAAAGCCATGGTGGTGGGGCCGAGGTAGAGGTGGTTAGAGGCCAAGAGGGGAGGGCAGTTGTGGGTGATCAACTCAGGATGGGACGGCAGTTGTGGGTGATCAAGCTGGTGGGGGGCAGGGCCATTGGGGGTAAGCAGACCAGCAGGGGGGCCAGTTGGGGGCTAGCAGGCCATCAGTAGGGGTCAGATGGAGGTGATCAGGACAGTGGGGGGGGGGCAGTTTGGAGTGAGCAGGCCAGCAGGGGGGCCTTTGGGGGCGAGCAGACTGGCAGGCAGAATGGTTAGTGGCAATCAGGTAGGCAGGCCGGCAGGTGAGCAGTTAGGAGCCAGCAGTCCCGGGTTGCGAGAGGGATGTCCGACAGCCAGTTTAGGCCCGATCCCTGTAAACCAGCAGTAGACATCCTTCGAGGGGTCCCTGATTGGAGAGGGTGCAGGCTGGGTTGAGGGACAACCCGCCCCCCCATGCACGAATTTCATGCACTGGGCCACTAGTCTTAATATATAAAGAGGTAATATGCAAGTTAGGCCAGGACGCCATAATGGGACAACCAGACAGGAGGAGGTTGCGCACGTAGGTGAGGCCCAGAGTGGAGACAGAGACAGAGATGGGGGCCTGCCCGAGCCGGTGTGGCAGCTCCAGCAGTCCGGAGCAGACACAGTCAGGGGGGCCGGGAGAGGGGACCTGGGGCTGGCCGAGCTGCTGTGCCGACTCAGACAGCCCCAGAGTGAACACAGGCAAGGGGGCAGGAGGGGCCTGGGGCAGAAGTCAGGTGCGGGTCCCTGCCACCCGTGGTGCCAGTCAGGCGCAGGTTCCGGCTGCCCGCGGCGGCCTGTGGGGTGCCTCCTCGCACAGCAGGAGGCGGGGCACCTCTTCGCCCACTGGGCCTCTAGTAAAAATATATTTTAAAAATACACCTCCAAAGCTTTAAATCTTTGCCCATCATATCCTCTTTGGGTGGTATATGGAAATAAACATTTGTGTATTGGTTTACCAGAATTAGTAAAATGTGCCTTAAGAGCAACGCAGCATTTGACCAAAGATCATATAAAATTTAAATTATGATAGCAACATCTACTCTCAATCAAGCAGAAAGCGGCTGCCTGCTGGAATAAAAAAGAAAACAGGTGAATTTGAGAGAGAAGTTGGGTAGTAATTCAAAATGAGACATTTCTCAGGGGGGCGGGGGGAAGGGAGCCCTAAGCTACAATGAGTTCCTGGAAAAATTAAAAAGAGAAGAATGTGGAATTAGACAACAGAAGGCAGATACTGGAAAAACACATTTGCCAAGGCTCTTTCCATTTATGCAGCCCCTGTGAGATAGGGAGGCTCTGCTTGGACCCCAATCCACCGTTCATTTGGTTGAAAATAAGAATAGTTTATCAACTCAGTGGAAATAGATTAAAAGGAAATTCCAAAAGAGTTTTTGAAGGATAATTCCTACATGTTCCTGTCTTTTTTCTTACACTTCTGAAAATAAGCCCAAATTGTAGGCAGTTTGGTGTAATCCTATATCTGCACTTCTCCTCTCTGCTCTTTTCATTCTCCTTCTTTTCTTTCCTTCCATCTCCCTCTTGCTTGACAACACTGACATCCCAACAGTGCAGCAGGATGAAGCTGTGTTCTTTTCCAACTATCAAATCAGGAAATGGAATGTAGAGAAGTAAGTTCCCTTTTCTAACTACCCATTTTCCTAACTCTACAATCAGAATTCCTGTGTATTGTTTCCCCATCTTCACTAACCCTGGTGGTTTTAATAGAAGGTTCACTGGCATCTATTTAAATGTCCCTTCTTGAAAATTCATACACTTCTATTGATTAATATAAAATAACTAATCTAAAGCTCACAGGCACCATTTAAGACTGGATAAGAGCATTATTCAACAGAATGAGGACAAACATATTTACTAATCACCAATTCTCCCAGTAAAATGTCACCACGTGGAATCTCTTTAAATGATACATTGCTTTGCTTTGAGGTAGAGGTGCTTTAAGGTAATGTGTTGCTCTGCAGAGGACTAGTTACCTACCCATAAGAATTAAGAAAAAAAAAGAATTAAGAAAAATATAGCATGTCTTTGTTATGGTTACAAGGCTAAGTCAGAGCACTCTTCAAAAAACTAAATGATGCTGTTTGGCTTTCACCTACCAATGTAACTGGCATCACATTTGTGGTCATCTTAAGAAAATGTAGTCATCCCAAACAGGGGGAAAAACAAAGTAAAGTACTTGAGCATTAAGTAGCAACATAATTCAGTAAGATACATATCTTCAAAACACATTTGCTGGAAAATCCCATCATGTTACATAGAATTTAGTAATAACGTGATGCAATTTTAAATAATCCCTGACTTACTAACTTCAAAGACTTTGTGGGGTCATCTAATTCAACTCCTTCTCATCAAACACAGAAGTGCCCAAGATAGATCATTTTCTTTTATTCTGCTAAACATATATTTGCGAATAAAGAGATCCTGCAGCTTCCTTCAGTAACACAGTGTGAGGTAGCTGAGTCATTCCTTGACTTTATTGAATAGCAGGGGATCTGCACTGCAGAGGTTGAAACTGGTCTGCTCCCTTCCTGCTGGAAAAAATAGCAGGGAGGAAGAGAATGGATTACAGGAAGGAGAGGGAGAGAAGGATGGCTGTCCCCTGCAGAAAGGCTGAGTTTTGCTCGAGTTGCTGAAGTGTATTATTTGGAAGAGTGAAGACCGTGCTTGGCATTTATCAGGGATAACTTGATTTGATTTAAATATATGAGCACTGCCACCCACTGTTACTACTACCCACTGTCATTGGGGGATGTCGTTCCACACCCAGGCAGCTCATGCTTCTTGTGTATAATGAATGTCATGAAATTACTGATACATGCAAAACTGCAATTTGGATCAGTGGGAATTTACTGGTAGCTTGAAATTCTTCCTGCCAGGGGATCTTGGTTCGGTCCATGTGACTGTGACCTCTGAGTGTCCCATGATAGCCTTGATACTCCATGACAAGAGTTCTTCCTCTTTTTCTGGAGCTTAGCCTCCTTGAATGTTAATGAACATATATACATAATACACAGGCAACTATGCTGACAGTTAAGGAGGTGTGCAGAACCCCCGATGCCATCAGTTAATGCCTGAGTCACCTTCGCCCACTGACATTACAGAAAGTAGTAAGTGTAGCTGGCTGGACTCAAGGCCACACATTTTCATTTTCTTTGCTTTTTCTTTCTGTCTCTCATTTTAAAAACAGCACCACCAGGAGAAGGGGCTTTTGCATATACAGTAAAAATGTACAGTATCTTCAACGCAAAGCTGGATGGGTGCCGACCCCCTTCCCCTCCCCACCCAGAAGCATCTTTATTTGAATTTAAAGGGGTGGATGAGTGACAGCAAGACTCTGTTCTCCTTCTGACAGGGCTTTGGCAGATCATTGGTTGTCATCAAACCTATTCCATTTCTTGCTCCCTGCCAGGAATTCCACCTACATGCCTGATGGCAATTAGTCCCTTGTAGGTGCTAATGAATAAAGCGCAGCACGAGGATAAAAAAGCCAACAATCCAGACCCAGAGCGTCACTCCAAGCCTCAGTCCTCTACCCCAGTCCCCTCTTAAAGAGATAGTTCACCCTGTCCAGCACTTTCTGGGACCAGCCAGCTCACCCCTCTCCTATATGAACTGGGGCATGGGAAATAGAAAAGAGGGAGCTGATGAGGACATAGCAGAAATTACAATTTGAGATCCTGAAGTGTTACTGGTTTTTCTGTTACTGTCACAGGCCGTGATGCTGCCAGTTTAGGACAGTCTGTGGCCAGCCATGTGAATGGAATCTCTAAACCCAAATGTGCTTTGGAAGATGTATTTAGAGACCCTGTTAGAGAGCTGAGTAAGGGGCTGTATTATCAGAGATTCCCAAGACTTGCTGATAATCAGAGGTCCCTAAGCAACCTTTAAAAGTACAGATTCCTTGGCTCTGTGCCTAGAGATTCCTGATCAGGAGGCCTAGGGTAGAACCTGAAAATCTAAATTAAAAAAAAAAAATTCCCAAATGAACCTGATACTCATTCCAGGTTTGGTATTGAAGGATCAGATGAGCTCCTTTATGCCACTTAACTCGAACACACCAGGTCTAGGTGTCAATTCAAAGGTTTTCAATGATTGTGCTCACTGTTCATCTGTTTTATTAAGTTTTGAGCATTTAAAACAAGAAAACAATCCTCCTTTGTAATTGGACCTCCTATGAGAGATCACTCAACATTCAAAGATTCTTTTGAAATATGCTGTAAGTGATTTTAAATGTTTTCTTTATACTATCCAAATTTTATGCCTTTACTGAATAATGAGCATGTATTTTATCATAAAAAGGCAGCAATATTACTTTTAAAGATCTTTCTGCATCCCAAAAGAAACTAATTTGCTCACAGAAAAACACACACACATTTCAATATGATTGCTGTGCTTTAAATCCTATTTGTTTTAACTTATGCACTTACAAACACTACTTAGAAAACACAGACCTCATCAGACTGTCACTTTGACAGTTCACCGGGGTAAAATAAATGTATAAGAACCCCTAGTATACCAAAATCCATGCTATTTTGCATGTACATTTATTTACATTTTGCATGTACACAAACATGGTCTTTCTAGGATCTCAAAACATGCTATAAAACAATAGCAGCCAAAGCCTGGAAGTGACATGTGCTTGCAGTTTGCTCTCCTCTGATAAAAGCAAACCGAAGAAAGTCGCAAGAAAGACATTTTTTCTTTCAATTTTCACGGACTACAAAAGTTGGGATAGTTTGACTAAGATTCCATGGAACATTCAAACTTCATCATGTTTATCACAAAGAGAACTTAATCCACACCCTTTGAGGTTTGTCCTTCTCCAGTAAATATCTATTACGGCAAAACGATCATGGTTCTAAAGAATAACGGTGAAGCAAGAAAGAAAAGAGATTTTTCTTTCTGATAGGGAAATGGGCAGATGCAATTAAGACTGAAAGGCCATAATTAAAACATTGTTCTGCTGAGGCACTGTAGAAGTTCATGCAAGACTGCGCAAATCCTCCCCCTGCCCCACACTCCCAAATTCAAGGTTTTGGCAGGAAGGAAGCCGAAGGTGCATTGCCATTCAAGAAACAGAGCCCTGGTACAGTACCCTTAAGGGACACATGGACGAAATTCTACACTGCTGGGCCAGTAAAATTGGCTTGTTTAAACCCATACATTTTAAACCACATAAGAAAGAAAAGGAAAAGAAACACCTTTTAATTGAACATATAGTCATGTGGCAGGCATATATTGAATTTCTAAAGATCTAAAGCAATAAGTATTATCACTTCTACTATACAGAAGAGAAATTAAGCCTAGAACGTTACATTACTTTTCCAATGTAAGACTGTAATTATTTTATTTTAACTGGATGAATGCTCAGATGGACACTGACTGCATCTGTAAATGATCATATTAGCACATATTAGAACATGCAGATTAGGAAGTGAGAGGAAATGCCTGGGACATCCTATAACCCATACCTGTGGCCGACTTCATAAACTGAGGACTGTGTTTTTTTCCCTTTCCAACCCAGAAATCTGGCTAATGAAACACCCAGGGAAATCACTACAGATCAACTGAACTGAACACACAGGGGACACCTAGTGCAAGGGCAGCTGAGAGCAGTGAGCAGAGTGGAACTCCAGAGGCAGGCAGGCATGTGAGGGCTGATTGATGGAGAGCAGTGGCCTCTTGGGCTCTCTCCTAGGCTCTGTGTAAAAGGCAATACTACCGGAAGTCCTTATAGCCTTCGGTAGATCACCTAAATAATTGAGAAGATACTATCCTCTGATTAACAGTTCATTGCTAACTATTCCAGAGAATCGTTTACAGGCTCTGGATTCAAAAGAAAAAGGTTGCTTTTAACACAAGGGATTTAATCTCTGTGGAAAAAAATAAGTTACTCCTTAACAAGAGGTTAAGGCAGCTTTCTTTCTCTCTTTTTATTTATTTATTTTTAATTTGGTAGAGCTTTCCCACATCCCTTTGTGGGCTGCCTCCTCCTCTGTGTATGTGTAAACCAGCTGTCCTTTGGAATGACACAGGCCCCCACAGTGTCATGGGGTACAACTGGTGGGAGTTGACTGAGAACCTTGAACGGGGGCGGTGGGTGGGGCTACTAGCAGTTGTGGGCCAGGTAATACTTTACTAGGGTTCACTATCAAAAGGCCAAGACCTTTGACCTGGACCACCATCTCTCAGGCTACAGGCCAAGGATTGCTGAGGCCTAATATAGGCAGGGAGTCAATCAGAAGAACTTAAGAGGGGAAAAAAAAGACTGCCTTTGCTTAGTTCTCCAGATTGGCTCTCCAGATGGCCCTCTTTTCTCTGGTAAATTATGCAACAAGCTGCTTCAGCTGAGTTTTGCAGACCTGGATGATCTTGAACTGATTTCAACAAACAGGCGGACTCATGGGGTTGCAGGGCTTCCTCCTAGTCCTCTCATCTGAGGAAGAACACTGGGAAAAGAAGACCAGATAATTCCTAGTACCTGTCATAGAAATAGAGCACCACGCACGCAAAAAGTACTGTTGCTTTACGCTCACCTTCTTAAAAATGTTTTTGAAGAAGCCAAGAAGCTGTCTTATTGGGAAAGGTTAGAGTTCATCACTACTCCAAAAGGAGGAATTTGACCTTGCATATTCTTACTAATTAAGTGCCAGAGTCATTCTTTAGTAATACTGCTGTGATTGAAAGGGGAGAAGGGTTGCTTTTCAGCATAAAGATGCAAGAGGGTCTCGCTCTCTGCTCTGCTGTTATTAACATTTCCTGGAACCAAAATCAACAGTGCATGCAAATGAGTCTCTGGTTATTTCTTTGGTTTGCAGAATGTCTCCTCCCCTGTACTCTCCTGGTTGAGGGGAAATGGATTAGCTCATCAAGCCCCAGGACTGTGCTTAGTGCTGAGGAAAACAAAGTAGGGGGTCAGTGGGTGGCAGGACAACTGTGTGCCTTCCCACTCCCAGATACATAGGGGATCACAGCTTCTTCCTGCTACTTCAGAAAGTAGTGGCAATGGGGCCATATTTGCCACTGAGCAGGGAGGAAAGCAATGTCAATAGATCAAGTGGCAGGGGGAGCTCATGGGTTGGTGGTAGCTTATCTCAAAGCTAAAATATGAAAGGTTTTAGGAAAGGAGAGCAACACACTAAGAAGTGCAATTTGGGAACTAAAAGGAAAGAGAAAACAAATAGAAGTTTCTGTGGCAAATTTTTTGAGATGGTGAAAGAGAACAAAAAGCCAAATTATAATTCACCCAAGCATCCATTAAACATGAGCTTATGAAGTACCTTTCAGACCATGCACTGTGTTAGAATGCAAATAGGAACAATTTATGGTCCCTGCTCATAGTCAAGTACAAGAGTGAGACCTTTAAAAGAAAATTAAAGTATGATGTGATAAATTGCCTAAAGGGAAATGCTGGATGGTAGCAGGACACACAGAGAACTGACTCAGTGGGTAAAGTTTAGGAAAGCTGAACAGAAGGGGAGGTACTTTTGTTAGATCATGGAATTGATCAAGGTTTCTCAGATGGCAAGGGGAAGAGAGCATTTCCAGTGATGGAGCAGGAAAGCAATGGTAAGGATAAAGGGGAGGAGGGATAGAGCTCACTCTAGTGTGTAATGGAAATGGATACTGCCTGAGAAGAGGTGTTGCGGTCAGAACATATAAAGAGGCTGGCAGCTGCTTTATATGTCATGCTGAGTACTTTGGATTCTTCTTTGGAAAGTAGAGCACATTTGAACGAGCTGGAGAAAAAAAGTATATGTCTAATAGAGGTAGGAGAAGGTGTTTGTAAGGGCTCAGTGACTTTAAGTTCTGACTTTCCAAAATGGAGCTTTCTTAGTTTTCTTGCAAGCATAAAGCCAAAAACTATCTAGCGGAGTGGGGCTGGATCCATTTGGTGACTCTGAACATAACTTGCAGTTCATTTGGTTAATAGTTATGCCTCCGAGATGGACTATTATAACCTAAAAGTAAAGAAAATGCTAATGTGAATTAATCACTATTCAGTTATTCAAACACTATTTCTAGGTACACATTCTACAAGTCTACTACTGTGCCTGGCACTGGTTAAATGATGAAAAACATTACAATTGAAGCTTTTTGTTGAAAAGAAAAAACAGTAAACACATAAGTAAATATGTAATTGTAAATCATGATACATAAAATGAAGGAATAGACCAGAAAAAACAAAAGAAAAATAACAGAGTAGAGGGAGAGAAACAATTTTAAATGGTATGTGAGTAGGATTTTTACGAAAAAGGTAAGGTTGTAGGAGGTGGGGAGAGAAAGGTATGGGATAGAATGGGTGAGATGATGTTGGAGAAATAGTGAGTAGCCAAATACTCATGATCTCCATAGGCAGCTTAAGGAGTTAGTCTATAATTTAACATAGAATTGAAAAACATTAAAGGGGTGCTTTAAGTTTTTAAAAGACCATTCTGGCAATTGTGTGAATGCATCAAAGGAAGGAAAGATTAGAGGTGATGAATACCAACTAGAAGGCTGTGGTCCAGGAAAGAGGTAATGGCAGCTTAGAAAATAGTTGTTCATAAAGAGTTGAACAACAGATGAATATGAGTATTTCTTAAAGATCCAATTTAAATAAAAAAAAATAACAGACCTCAACTTAAAGCAGAGATTTAATCTGTGGAGTTGCTAGTCAAGTAGTGAAAGAACTAAGCCAATGAGGAGGGTGAGATGACTTTGAGGTTAAGCAACATTGTTATCCTTCTGGGACTGAAGAATCAGGAGAGAAGGTGGAATCACTAGAACTCCAGGGCTAGAGTCACCTGGTTGGAAGCTGGAGTCGCTGTAAAGATATCACCTGAAAATGGTGTGGAGGAAGAAATACCTTTTCTCTCCTTTCTTCCTGCTCTTTATTATCCTATCAATGGTTTCTATTATGGAATACAGCCAGAAGCCAACTAGTATGGCAGCATGGAAACATAACTTTCAGGGCCATATCCCCTGTATTACAGAATATAGAAGATAAAAGGTGAATTATGAATCTGAGTGCAGGATTACTATGATAACTGTATTATACGGTAGAATTTAAATGACTTGATGGGTAGGATGTGGAGAGATGAGCAGGGAAGAAATGTCAAGAATGATCACTAGGTTCTTGGCTTAAGCAACTGATACCTTATAAAGAATAGGGAAGATGTGAACCAGAAGTAGAGTTGGTGAGGAAAAGTATCAAAAATTCAATTTAGGGCATCTTAAGTCTGAAATGTCCATTAGATGTCCATTTATGGAGGCACCTGAATCAGAAAGTTGCACTTATAGCTCTTGACCTCAAAAGAGAAGTCAGAGCTTTTGGTTTGGAAGTTGACAACATTTAGATTGTATTTACAACAATAAGAGTCAATGTAGTTAACAAGGAAGATAATTTAGACTAAAGAGGACTAGGATTTATCTCTGAAGAAGCCCAACATTTAGAAGGCAGACAAAGAAAGAGGGATTGAAAAGGAGATGTGGAAGCCCATCTTACCAAAACAAACAAAACCTATCATTATTGACTGACAGACTTTTGCCCTCCAGCTACCACCTACTTTTCTGTTCTCCTTTAAAGCAGAACTTCTTGATTCAGTTGTTTTTACTCATCGTTTCCAATTTCTTTACACATTCTATTCTGAGTCCGCTCTGCTGGGGCTATTACCCCCATGCCCTCCAGCACAATTTATTACGTCAAAGTTATTAATGGCATTCACATTTTAAATATAACAGTTGATTCTCAGTTGACCTTATTTGACCTATTAGTTGGCTTATTTCTTATAAGAATAAAAGGAGGTGTGATTAATAACTATGCTGACAAAAAAAAATGTAACTACGTGTGGTGATAGATGCTAAGTAGACTTATTGTGGTAATTATTTTGTGGTACAAATACCAATTATTATGCTGTACACCTGAAACTATCTTCATTTATATAATTTATACATCTACTATATCTCAACACAATTAGCATCTAAAATTGAAACAAAAATGATACTGGGCCTGACCAGTGTGGCCCAATGATTGAGCATCGACCCAGGAACCAAGAGGTCACAGTTTGATTCCCGGTTAGGCCACATGACTGGGTTGTAGGCTCGATCCCCAGTAGGCACCGATCAATGATGTTTTTCTTTCAGGGATGTTTCTCTTTCTCCATCCCTCACCTTTCCTCACTCTCTAAAAAGAAAGAAAAAAATCAATAAAAAACATATTTTTAAAAATTATGCTGAAACAACATGTGTAATTGAAGACTGTCCTGTTCAAATTAAGACATATAGTATCATATCCATCAGCAGTGGACACAGGTTTTCACTCCCTCTCCTTGATGCATTCACCTTATTTGGCTCTCAGCGTACCACATCTCCTTGTTTTCTTCCTGACTCTCTTTCAATGGTTCTCAGTCTCCTTGATGTTTCTCTCATCAACCAGACTACTTCACTTTGTAGTGTCCTAGTGCTCTTTTCTTCTCTATTGAAATTCAATTTCTTGGTGATCTCATCCAATATCTTTGCTTTCAATCCATCCATATACCAGCTTATCTCAAATGTATCTCTTTAGTTTGAATCTCTCCAAACGCAAGTGTTCATTATTACATAACAATACCATCACTGCAACCAAAACTCTGATCATCCTTCCCAAACCTGTGTTGTCATATTTCCCATTTCAGTTAATGTAACTCTATCCTGGTTTTGTTAAGGTCAAAAACCTTGGAGTTATCCTTGACTTCTCTCTCTCTCTTATATCCAGTCTCTCAAAAAAAAAAAAAAAATACTGGAGTCTTTACCTTCAGGTATTTCCAGAATACAAATACTTCTTACCACATCTACCATAATTACTCTGATCTAATGAGGGTAGGAAAAATTGATGCAGTATCCAGATTTCCAGATGGCAGCTATTCTTAGCATAAGGGGATTTTGCAAGCCAGGGGAGGGCATTCAAGCAAAGATGTAAGAGTACGGTCTGTATAGTCTATCCCTGGAGAAAAAGAAACTGACAAGAACAAGTGGAGAGCTATTGTTCTTGGCCAATGTTCTGGAGTAACAAAATGGGTACTAATGAATAGAAAGAAAAGAATGCATGGGCACCTAGAACCTGAGCACAGACTGCAGGGACAAGTGGGTCATATGAGATGCAGGGAGAATATAAACTCAGGACTCTAGGAGCAGGTCAGCAGGATATTTTCAGATCTCATTTTCTAGAAACAATGAGATGCTCATTGTATCACCTGGTTTAGTTTTCATTAAACCAGGCTCTGAGCTGGTGCAATACCTAATCATGACTGCTAAACTGGGGCTAGAGCAAGCTGGGGCTGACACAGGTCTTCACACATTCATTCTCTCCTTTAGTTCTATCCCCAACTCTTCAGGGACACCGGAATTATCTTCCCAAGGCACACTCTGATCACGCCATTTTGTGACTTGTGTCCCTTAATAATTTTCTATTTCACAACCTGAGTCTGGCTTAGCTTTCAAACCTCATGCCCCTCTTGCTTTCTTCATTTTCTACCAATGCACATAGGGCTAGGCTCTCTTCTTTCACTCATTAAGCTCACGTAATACCATTGCTACTGCAATTCCCACTGCTGCAATGCTTTCCTTTTCCCCTTTTCTATTGAAGAACTCCTATTCACATTTATAAGTCCTTTTTACAATCAATTTCTTTTTCAACCATGAAACAGCATTAATCATTTTTCCTCTGTTCTTTTTGTTTTGTTGTTTATTACCATTATAAGAGTGTGTAAACAGTTATAATAATATAAATATTAGAATTTTGTGAAAAAGAAAATAAAACGGTCCTGGGGGCTGAAAATGGAGCCAGGAATGAGAGTGATATAAATATGCCTATTACAAAGCCCTATACAATTACTAATGGGTGGGCCACAAATTTCGCCTTAAGTTTCCTAGCAGCCAAGATGAAGAGACAAACGTGGTCAATTACATAATTTTCTTCCCATAAAATAAACACCAAGCAAGTGCTTAGTGGATGCATAACTATTCTTCATACCCACACCAGAAGAGAATTTTTCCAAAATGTTCACCCATAAAGAGGAAACTGTATAATGCAACATAAAACACTCTCAATAAACATCTCCACAAGAGAAAAAAACTATTTGTATCATAGAGTATGCCTTAAGAATTGATGTCAGATCAGCAAAGAGTAATCATTTAAAGCAATTCCATAGGGGAGACTGGTCCGGATAATATAATTCTCATTTCCTCTGACTTGGTCTAGAAGGGCAATATATTTGTACAAAGACATGTGAGAAACTCTCCAATTTCCTAACCTTTCTGAGTCAACGCACATTTCTGCATACATTTTCCTTTTCTTGGTGTTCATAAGTTTTTTAAAACACATGGGAATCACAGTTTAAGAATCTATAAGGGAATGGACAATCTATCCTTAGTATATCCTTCATACATGCTGTTTTTCTCATATACTTGGACTACAGGTATTGTGGTCCCAGTAAAGGACAAAAACATATGTCATAATATCCAGTCCAGTAGTCCAGTTATGGGTGGGAATAACATCATCTGATGAAAACCTGAGTCACTTATCAAGGACACATGACTAAATAAAAGACCACCTACATTAACTGAGAAGAAAGACAAAATGAACTTATTGTAAGTTTTGAATCCTCCTTAAGAAGTATAAAAAATAACCACTGGGGTCTCAGATATGATTTTCATTTTGTATGATCAAAATAATTTGTCTTATAATGCTTAAAGGAAAGTGAAAAGTTTGCTTGCCTTAGCTATAAGACAGGCTTAATGAAGCACCCATAAGATGCCTAGCTTTGACCAAGGGCTAATTTTTGTGTGCTCTTGAGAATTTCTATCACCTAAAACCATAAAAATCTTGACTAAGTCAAGTGAGTTGTAATTTGTTCAAGGAAAAAAAATGCTCTTTTTCTCCAAGTATCTAATTGGAGATTGTTATGGTGAGGGCTAAAAGAATAGAGGATTTAGTCAGATAAACTATAGAGTATAAGTTGCAAGTTAGTTGTGGAAACAAAACACTTAATTTATTAATTAACCTATTTAATTTCAGTTTTAGTTTCAGTCAGGAGACAGAAACCACTCCAGCTATTTTAACAGAGGATTCGATATAAAGATATGTTAACTATTTATGGAAGAACTGAAAGAGTAAAAGGAAAAGTCAAGGTATTGTGGAGGAAGCAACTGCAAATAAACAGCCACCTCCCACAAGACTGGGGGAACTAAGGAAAGAGGTTGGAATCATTAATACTTGCAAGCTTGGAGGAGCAGCCTGGTGAAGCTGAGCCCTGGACTACTGGGGGGCTTCGCACAGTGAGTGCTGCTACCTCTGAAGGGGCTTCCTAAGCCTGACTCTGTCAAGGCAGGAAAAGCTGCTGCGACAGGAAGGAACTATAACTGTGGGGTGAAGAAGCATTGCTTGGACAATACAGACAGGGAACAGGAAATCCTTCTCCTTCAGCCTTGCAGTCTCCTTCTAGCACTTTCTATCAGCAAAACCTAACACAGAGCCTCCAACAGGCATGAATATGGTTTGGAGTCCAAGGCCCAGAGCACAAAGTTGCTGCTAGCAGAAGGTGGGTTTGAAACTGAAAGACAAAAGCTTAGTAATTGGCACAACCTATAAGGATAATGAAATGTGCTTCAGCAAGATTTGGGGAATACTGGTTTAGTTGACAGAAGTCTAAGAACCTTACCTGAGAAGAAGTAGTTGTTCAATAAAATTTGCTACCCTTCTTCCAGTGAAAATTCTACCTAGGAGGCTGCCTGAGGCACCGGTAGAGATACTTAGGTCTTGCTGCTTTCTCAGGAAGCCCCTTTTATTCATTTCCATGGGGGTCAATGTGATGCCCTATTAGATGGCACCAAGTCAATTTCCCGAGCTCAAGCTGTCATTATTAACTTACAGGCTATTCCCTGAAATTCCATTTTTTTCCCTTTTCTTAGATCATTTGTCTTCATAGAATGTCATTTTCATCTCTTGTCCACCTTCAAAACACAACACATATTCTTTTTGCTCTGGGAAAGTGATTTTTCTGTATTCTTAGTTTCTGGTCATTTGCTGCTTTTCCTTCCTTTTCCAAATAATGGTGATAAGCCTTATAACGTAGATGGGGTCCATAGCCAGGCTCAATTCTCTCTGGACTAACAAAGAAATTGAAAATAATTATAAAGAAATGTGAGTGAATTGGTGGGGAAAGTTGTGGCCTTAGCAGAAGGGCTAGTCATGCAGTCTGCATCCTACAGTGGGACTACAAAGTGAAGCTGAAGGAGTATGTTCTCACTGCTATCAAGTACTTTTTCATCTTTAAGCTCTTGGATCTTTGGGAAGCAGGACACTAAAAACCTATCTCCAGTCTCTAACTATGCATAAGGAAGGGCTTAAGATACTTCTGACAATCTAAACGTGATTTAATTCAGAAAGGGTATGTTTAAGGTTTGGCTTGAGTATCATTATGAGTTTCTAAGTTTGGACTAAATTCGACAGTGCTCAGATTAGACAATGCTTTGTAATCCTCAAGGGTCTTAACCTAGTTCTTTGAGAAGCTATGTGTAGTGGCATTACATCCATTCTTCCCTATGAAGATGTACTTTCCTATGGAGTGAGGAGAATTTTTTTATCTTTTACCAACTCTGTCCCTGGAATAAACCTTATTCTTAGAAAGATTTCCTATGACAGGTGATAACAATCTCCCCCAATTACTTGTAAAAGTAAGTTGATAGTAAAAAAAAATCTTTTGAAGATACTCTATTAAGTACATCTCAACCAATGTTTACTGTCAAGCCAAGAATTTATGCCAGACAGGTAGAATCACTTTCCTTTATAAACCTATTATTAACATCAGGTAGACAACCAGACTGCAAAAAAGGTTTTTATTAACATTCATACATTACTAAGAGTGAAATATTTTATCTCTTGGATCCCATCATATATAATCCCAATTTAAAATATAACTACTATTTATAATAACATATGCCAAGCCCTATGCTAAATGACTTATGCTAATATTTGACACTGAGATAAATACTTAAATGGGTTGAAATCCATGGCTCTTGATAATTTTCAAGCCATGTTCTTTATGCCAAGTGTGCTCACTGTTTATTAGTTTTGCTGGAAATGCTTATTGAATGCAGTGATTTCCTCTTAATATTTTAATTTCTCCTTTGTAGGCAAGGAATGAGTAGTGAAATGAGGAAAGATGATTTCAAAACACACAAAACCTGTTCCTTGTGTAGGTACAGCTTAAAGAATATAAACAGATGGGTTTCTCCCACAAGGACAGGTCATCATACCATCAGGAGAAAATGAGTTGGCTGCTGAGTTAAGAAGCAATGAAGTCATTTCTATGCACATAATTAAAATGTGATATTTCAAGAGAAGTGAATCCAAGGAAGAAAACAGAAAAATTACAGATAACACATACTGTAATTGTGGCTTTGAATTAATATGTGCTGAGGTGCAGAAGAAGCAATGCAAATGAATGTCAGCCATCAAAAATAGGAAGGAGGGGTGGAAGACATTAACCAAAGAACTTATATGTATATATGCATAAACCCATGGACACAAAGAATAGTGTGAAAGCCTGGGAGGGATGGGAGTGGAAAGGAGGGAGTTAATGGGGGAAAAAGAGGTCATCTGTAATACTTTCAGTCATAAAAATAAATAAACAAACAAATAAATACTAAAGAAAATACGCAAAGTGGCGATACATTAAACTTGCAACCTTCTTCATCCCATCCCCCTCAACACACACATTTACTTTTGCTAAGCTCATTTGAACTTTGTTAGTGTTGTTAGCATAACGGACTGGATTTAGAATTCATACAATAGCTTGAGGCACACATTTTTATGTCTAATAGAAAATTCTAGTCAGTGTATAAAAAAGACAAACCAGTCCAGAAAACAAAGGTCTGGGCCACGCCTCTCTCTGTGTTGCAATGATAATCTTGCATCTATATCGGAAATACAAAGTGGACCGGTTCAGTAAAGAAGCTCTTCTTGTCATGGCTCTTACTTGGCTTACACAAGTACTCTCCTTGCTAAGCTGTCTTAGGCCTAAATAAAGAAGAGAACACTCTAGGATTTTGAACAATGGATCCTGTGCCCTTTCTGTTCAGGAAGCTGCCTAGTGAGGAGAAAACAGCAGATGTACAGGCAACTGTTATCTTGGGTGAAAGAGATGCTTTTCTTGGGACCATATTAGTTTGGGATTCACAGCTCCTCCAGGGCTCTATCTATATGATGACAGGCTTTCTAGTGAAAACTGAGAAGTTTAGTTGCAAACCTGAATGCTGCAAAACGTGTCGCTCTTTGGCAAGGGGAGGATCAAACATCTGGATCTTTGACTCAGTTTTTCTATTTTTCACCCAATATTTTCATATCATGAAAAACACCTATTAAAAAAAGCAGCCAATCTGGTGTTTTGGCTTTCTCAACGGCCAATTTGTGTCTCAGAATGGTTGGTCCAATTGATTGTGCTGCTTTAGATGGCCAAAATGAACAGATCAAGATAAAAATAGTTGGTTAGGTAGCTGCTCTGATTTGTTTCAATGGTATAGTGCTAAACTAACTGAGTAGTGCTTTGCAAATGCAAATACTTTCTCACACCTCAGAATTCAGTAATCTATCAGAAGGTAGATGATTGTCATTTCTCTCTAGTTCTCCAGATAAAGAAATGGCACTGAGAGTAACATGATTTGCTTTGAGAAAAACACAGCAAGTCAGTGTTAATTCTCTGTTAGTACTTGTGGGTTACGCTTTTGGTGGGACCTCAAACTCTCAAATGAGATCAAACTACACATGAGTATTCACAAACAGCAACTACAACTTACTTCTGAGGTTCTGTGAAATAGCAATGTTGCAAGACTAAAAAAGAAAAGACAGAAAGTAAGAGAAATCTTATTGAAATTCTGTTTGCGTTACATTAAAGTTTCCAAGTATTCTCCCTCTGGAGAACAGACTACTATCAGTCTATTAATCAGTGTTAACACATTAAATGCATTTTATTTGTAAAACTAAGGGGTATGTGGATTAGCATAGAAAATTTTGAGGTTCGATACAGTTTATGTCCAATTGCTCTTGATTTTTGGGTCTAATATTAAAGTGGTAGATGCCCTCGTCAGGGAATAGATTGATTTTGGGGAATATTTATGTATTCAGGAACTGTTTTAAACAGTGTAATTATATATCTAAGTAGATCACCTTTGCATCATGTATGCCATTCTCTTCAACTAAAGATAACCTAGATTTACAAATACAAGTGTAACCATTCTTGTAGGCCTGCATCTAGGTTTCCATATGATGATGATTCTATAGCTGACTTCGAGATGGCATTTTTCCCTCTGGCAATGGATTTGATGCTATAAAAAGATTTAAAAAGAAAAAGAATACTAAGTCAAAGAATAAAATTGAAATAATATTTAAGGAAAATTATTTTTTTCCATGTATTTTTAAATTTTACAGCTTTCAAAATAACTCAGCATACAGTACCCCTCAGATTGACTGACTCATCTCCATGTCCACACACTTTCTTTAAAAAACAGAAAAATCTTTTTTGAAAATGATCAAAACATAACATTTTGCTGGAACAGATGCCTTGCCTGTGCTCTGTGCCACATTTTTATAGTATTTAAAACGAACGTTTCAGTTTTAAACACCATGGCATGACTAATCGCCAATCAGGAGGAAAAGAAGGTCCTGGCAGAGTCCAAGGCCTCTACCCCATTTGTGAGAAACACTGGAGCTCATAATCTGGGCACACTTAGCATTTGACATGGGGCTGCCCTTCTCAAGATTGAAAAAAAAAAAAAGATTGCTTCTTAACAAGAGTGTTTTTGGAAATTTCACTGTGCTGAGTGCAAAGAGAAGGGGGACATTTTTAATATCTGAGACCAATATGCACTTTGAGGTAATTGATTTATTTTATTTTGCATCTCATTATATTCCATGCGTTCCTTTTAAGTACCATCTGAATTTTAACCTTTCAGAACACATTCTAAATCCCATTTCAGTATAATGTCCCAATTTTTGTCTGTTTCAGCCTAAGTATTGATAATAGTTCCTTTACCTTTTAAAATTCGTAAAGATCCTCTGCTCCGGGAAAAAAAATCTATGCAATACTTTATATTTTCTTGTTACATTTTCTATATTAGTGATTTAGTGTTGAGTGGATAAAAATAGATGACACTTTAAATCATATAGGTTTCTCCGAGATTCTACTCATTTGGAAAACTGGCTAACTATGTGATCTTTTACATTTCACAAGGGTAAGAGACCAACCCAGCTCTGCCCTGTAAATTTCTGCTCCTTGTCATGTTACAGATGGCTGCTGTGACAAGCCCAGTGACTGTCCTCTTCGTCCCTCGCTCCCAACTTCGTGTGTAAACTTCTGACACATGAGAGATCAGTTGAAGAAAACATTTTCCAGAATACAGGTTTTATAGTGTCACAGCAGCATACTAGGATCAGATGGACACCCTGATAATGATAATAATGATGATGATAGCAATAACAACCATAAAATATTCTTCAGTAATAAGCTACAGGCAGTAGGACAACAGTTTCTTTCATGAATAATGTTTCCAATTTCTAATCTTAACACATATATGTTTTGGCCTGCTATGAGCTCCAGAGTTTTCTCTGTCCTGGAGATGAGATTCAAATTCTCTAACTTCTGACCTTTGATAGAAAATGTAGGATTTATGGAGAAAAACAATAAGACAAGTTCCAATTTTTAAATGTTTCTAAAAGTAAGGCAATTGAACAGAACTTAGAATCTGTCATTATGATATGCCAGTTCCATGAAATTTTGTAATAATTATTGTCAATTTACTACGAAGAAAATAATGGAAACATGGACAGAATGTGGGCTCAGAAATGCCATTTCATGAACCACAGTGTTTGGATTAATGATAAACCACTGATACATCATCTTCCTTACATAAAGTGTTAGTCTAACCTTTAGTCTACAGTCTTTGCCAGGGGCTCAATCACACATTACATAATTCTGAACTTCCAGAAAGGAGTCATGGCTGCACCCTCAGAGCAATAAGGTGAATGTATAGAGGGATATAGCCAGGTGTGGAAACAGACAGGAATTGGGCTATGGATTTTTATTTCTTTACATCACCCTGATTTATCATTTTGGGGAGAAGTACCATTTAAGTGGATTCCTAAATTGCACAAGACATCCTGTGTCTCTCCCTAACAGAAGGCATCTGTAAATAAGGGAGGGTTCGATTGTAAGTTAAAATGTGGAAATAAAGAAACCAACAAAAACATCAACTTAAGCAGAAACTGCCTCGCTCAATTGTTCCCACTGCAACTCTAAAATACAAAATGATCAATACATTTTTAGAAAGGGGTTAAAATTTAATTTATTTTATATTCTTATAGTAGAAAACATGTGAGAAGCTTACACATATGCACAAGGAAGTCAGAAAAACTAAAACTTGACTCTTCAGCATCTAATGACTTACAATGCTGTTGAGAGTCAGCAACATAAGCTTATATGTGAATAAATAATGTTTTCCTGAATTGTGTCACATGAGAATATGTCATACATATATGAGACTGTTTCAGCTATTACAGACTATCTCATGTATTTCAGAACTACAATAATTTCTAATATTTATGTCACTCTTTTATAGGTCACTTTTTTATATTACATAGACCATTTGTATTTATAGATTAGAAAATATAATCACCATTCATAAAGCTTTGAAATCTTGGAGGTATATAGAGAAAAATTACATTGATGAAGATGTGTATATTCAGTGAATGTTTCAAGAAAGGTAAGAAAAAAATTGAATCTTTAAGAATTATAGATTGGTTCAAGGGGAAAAGTTGAATATGTCAGACAACCAGAACAGGACAAGAAGAACCTGAGAACTTGTGAGATGGTAAGAACACTAGCTGGCAATTTCAGAAATGAGGGAAGTACAGGAAAGTAAGTTTGGATGCATGGGGATTCTGGAAGAGCTTTAAAACCAGGCCTTGCAGAAAAGTCTTGAACTAGGGGCTGCCCAAGGCTTTGATCAAGGAGCGTGACTGTTTATTCATTAAATTTAAAAAGGTTGGTCCAATGGCGATTTGGACTAAAGCAGGGAAAGAGCAAAGTTGCAGGATCCAGGCTGCAAGCTGGTCTAATAATCCAATTATAGAATGAGGAAGACTTCAAACACTCTTCTCCTTTCACTTCCACTCGTGCCCCCACTCCCATCCCCAGTAATTAAAGGTACTTTGCTGTTGACTTATAATGGCATGGCTTAATCAGTCATCTCATTCAATGGACATAGGTTTGAGTGAAGACAGTTTACAAAAACCAAACCATTTCAAAGAACAAAGTTTTACCATAGCTTAGAATGTTCTAAAGAACATCACATAGTATCTTAAAGCAACATAAGCAAAGTAAAATAAGAGTGTCAGAAATGTTTTCAGTATTGGCATCAACAAAGGGATGAACATTTTGGCCTCCTCCATGACTTAACTGTCACATCACATTATATCAGCAATAGTGGCCCAGTGCACGAAATTTGTGTACATTTAAAGGGAATTAATCAGAGGAAATATTTTAATATTACTATTTGCCCTTTCTCTATAATAGAAATGTCAGAGATGAAAAAATATTATTAAAATGTGTATGAAAATCTTCCTCCTGTCAGAGTCTGGGGTGTGCTGGGGGACCCAGAGTCAAATTCCCACCCACCTGCATGCACCTGAAAATTGCACGAGACACAGACCCAGCTGGCCCTACCCCAAATGGATGAGACCCAGACCCAGCCGGCCCCACCCCTGTCAAGCCCTGCTGGGTGGGGGGGGGCACAGCCTCAGGTCCCCCATCAAGTCCTGCTGGGTGAGGGGGCACAGCCTCAGGTCCCCCAGCACACCCACAGGTCCCCTGACCTGGTGCCGTGGCAGGGGGTGTGGCCTGAGGTCCCCAGGCCCAGTGCTGGGGAAGGGGGTGTGGCCTGAGGTCCTCCAGCCTGAGCTGAGATGGGGAGCGTGCTTTGAGGTCCCCAGTCAAGTCCTACCAGGCAGAGGGCGCAGCCTCAGCTCCCCTGGCCTGGTCCTGGGGCAGGGGGCATGGCCTGAGGTCCCCTGATTTGGCATCAGGGGTGGGGGGGCACGGCCTGAGGTCCCCTTTCAAGCCCCACCAGGCGGGGGGCGCACCTTCAGATCCCCTGCCCTGGCCCAGCACCACACAACCTCGGGTCCCTGCTGATTGCT
This sequence comes from Corynorhinus townsendii, assembly GCA_026230045.1. Lineage (NCBI taxonomy): Eukaryota > Metazoa > Chordata > Mammalia > Chiroptera > Vespertilionidae > Corynorhinus > Corynorhinus townsendii. The sequence continues at coordinate 140,262,583 of JAPDVU010000004.1, forward strand.
CCTTAAAGCTCATTACTGGAACTTGGCCTTGGCTGTGGGTGCAGTCATCTTGTGTTACGTAAACCCCGCCTCTGCTGTGGGAGCAGCCATCTTGTGTTACAGAAGCCTCCCCTTGAGCGCTGCCATATTTGTGATGGTGTGACAGTCAATTTGCATATTTCTTCATTAGATAGGATTGCTCAAAGTACATGTTGTATGGAGCATTGATTCCTTGGGATATTAATAGGTATTAGGGTTGAGAAAAGGATTTCATATTCAAAAATATTTGGGATGCTGGAGTCAATAAAATTAAAAAAAATCCTTACTGCAGGATTTCTTAGAACATATAATGTGCTAATGTTCTTTATACAGAGCAATGAGGGGGCTCTAGCAAGTGGCATTTCCAATCAGATTTGACTATAGTACTACCTTCTCCTGGGACTAGTGGGCAACAGAACCCACATTAAGAATTCTTTGTATATGCAAATAAAAGAATATAATATATTCCTATATGTGATATAGATATACAGATAAAAGATATATATAGAGAGAGACATGTATAATTTCATTAGGATGGAATGATTTCATAACTGCAAGGAATTCAAGGAATTCAGCCTTTGCTAATTGCCTTTGGCTTTAAGCCTTGTCAGAATTTTTCTGCTCATTAAATTCATAATCTCTCCTTATGAGGGAGCATTGAGGATGACTTCACTGGAGTGGCTCACCCACTCACAGCCCCCAAATCAGGCTGTTCATCATTTGAGGGTTTTTTCTTTAAGCACACAAAGGAACTATTTTCTGCTGGGAAGGGGCTTCCCCTGACCTCCCACCCACCTCTTTAGGTAGAGTCATCCCCAAAGAGATGTGTCATTCTTGGAACAGAATATCCCCTGGCAAGGATTCACTGAGTAATCATTCAGCTAGAAGCATAAATCTACCCTGAGGGTCAGAAAAACCCATAGTGAAAGAGAATAATGGGCAAAGGGAATAGCATTCCAGGCTATTAAAATAGACACAGGCACTGAAGTGACTGTGCTGAGATGGAAAAAAAAGGGATTCTCCAAAAGTCAAACGTAAAACTCTGGGTGACAAATACTTGCCTGGGTGGGGTGGTGATTAACTCCTCCATCACTCAGGAAGAGACCGTCCTTCCTTTTACTCAGGACAGTGAACTAGTTGATCTACACTGAACCATTTCCTGTTGACTTCATTGGGCAGATAAGAAACACAAACTTCCTTATTTTTCTCTTTGCTTTCTTCCCTGCTCCTCTTCCATTGGTAGCTATCATGTTGACCCTACAAAAGACTAGACAAAGGATCAGTCAGAACTCAGGACTCTCTAGTGAGTCAGAGCAGCCTACCTGCAGCCAGACAGGCCTGGGGCATGGAGCAGAGTTGGCACCAGCCCTGCTCTGTAGGTTGGAACAGGAACTAAGAGAGCTGTCCTTTGCTGTAGAGGCTGGTGGAGAAGTTACTGCTGGGTGGGCTAGGCATGGCTCCAATAGGGATCAACATGTTCCAGTCATGATTCAGGCAGATGCCTGGCACCAAGGAGGATCCAAGCTGGAGCTGCCCAACAGGTGGGCAGAGCATTGCTCTGAAGTTCAGACTAGCCAGGGACTTGATTAACAAAAGGGCAGGATATGAAAGGGGTTAAAACATGGGCTCCTGGTCTCATTTACCCCCTTCTGACAGTATGATTATGGACAAGTTACTTAATCTTTCTGAACCTCAATTTCAGGTAATGTTACTAAGGCTTTTATTTTTTCAAGGATGAAGTGAAATAACATCTAACATTTATTTAACACTAAATACTGTATATGTTAGGTACTGTGCAAAGAGCTTGCTATACATAATTATATTTAGTCCTCAAGACGATTCTGTAGAATCGATGTCATTATTATTTACATTTCATTTTTGAGGAAACTACTACTCAGGTTTAAATAATAAATTCAATCTTGACCACAAGATCAAGGTTTTAGCCAAATGCAAATTACCTCTCAATAGCCTGTTTTACTTGATGGTAGGATAATGCCACCACTGCTGCTGCCAATAAAGATGGGAATGATGTTTTGGGGCCCAAGTTCTGAGTGTACAGCTCCAAACATTGGAGTAGGAGAGAAGGCAAAATAATAACAAGGCTGTCATCTTCTTCTTAGTCCAAATATGGAGATTGGGACCTGCTCAGTTTGTTAGAAAGAACACCAAAAGTAAAGGTCAGCTCTATGACCTGCAGCATACAAAGGGACTTGAGCACAGGGAGTCATCTATAGGATTCAGTTTTCAAAATAGGGTACCATGCAGGTAGGGCAGATAACAATAGGAGAGCCCAGAGTGCATTCCTGGGGCAATGACACTGGGTTATTATCCAACACAATTCATGAAATTAAGAAAGAGTAGGATTATCTGCTAAATGGAAAGCAATGAATTGCAAAGTCCACTGCAGAAGGCACAGGAAATGTAGGACAATGATAAGGTCAGTTTCAGATCAAGCATTCAAGCTGGACTGAACCTGAAGGCTGAAAATATTAATGGATTGCTGTGTAACACATCTAGAAGATTGGAGGTTAAAACTCATTTCAGGTTATTTCTTTAATAATACAGTGTTTGTAGTGTAGTGTGATCTCTATATATAAAGAGCCAGGCTCCGTAAAGACCAAGGCTGGACTGAACACCAGAAGCCGGTGCCGGCGCAGCGACCCAGCATTAACTGCCAAGGTGGCTTTGGATCAGGCCCAGAGAGAGGCCCGTAGAGAGAGAGGCAGGCTCTGATTCCCAGCCTCCATGGCAGCTGTTGATCAGCCATTGCTTCTCTCTTTCTCTCCTGGCTTTGGCAGCAGCCACGCCTCTGTTTCTCTCTGGGCCTCCTCAGAGGCTGGATCAGGCCCGCCTCTTTGATCAGGCCCAGAGATAAACCCGGTGACCATGACTGGCATAGAAACCAACCAATCAGAATCAAATCTGGGTGAAGTGCCAGGAGCCAATGGCTGCCTAGGAGGCGGAGCTTTTGACGCTGACTAGCATAAAAACTGACCAATCAGAACCTACTCTGGTTGAACTGTGAAAGCAGAACCCAAGGTGGGGGCTGAGGAGGAATTTTAAGGGCAATAGGTGTTTGGTATAAGGTGTAAGAAAGCAGTTCAGTTTTTTCATGACCGGTTTAGTAGTATAGTGCATATGGCTGGCTATCAGTCCAGATATAGGGATTATGTGTTTTTGTCTGCCAAGAGCATTTCCTCCTGCTGAAAAAGGTTCCCACCCCCCAACCCCATTTAAGCAATCCTATACTATATAATCTATCTATACTACTAAAAGGGTAATATGCTGATTAGACCGGGTCAACTGGCCATTTTCTGGACGTCTGACTTCCTTCCAGACAAAGCCATGGTGGTGAGGGCTGAGGCAGAGGCAGTCCAGGGGTGACCAGGCTGGCAGGGGAGGGCAGTTAGGGGCGACATCAGGCCAGCAGGGGAGGGCCATTAGGAGCGAGATCAGGCTGGCAGGGGAGGGCTGTTGGGGGCGAGATCAAAATGGCAGGGGAGGGCAGTTGGGGGCAAGATCAGGATGGCAGGCAGAGGCAGTTAGGGGCTATCAGGCAGGCTGACAGGTGAGCAGTTAGAAGCCAGCAGTCCCAGATTGCAAGAGGGATGTCCGACTGCCAATTTAGGCCTGTGGGATTGGGCCTAAACTGGCGGTTGGACATCCCCCAAGGCGTCTTCGATTAGAGAGGGTGCAGGCTGGGCTGAGGGACCCCCCTGCCCCCATGTATTAATTTCATGCACCAGGCCCCTAATATATTATAAATAGTGAGTATAGAGTATTATAGTAGTGTATAGTGTGGTGTAATCCAATGTAGTGTTGTGCTGTGTGGTCTAGTTGTTTGTTGTTTGTTGTAGTGTAGAATAGTGTAGCATAGTACAGAGTAATGTGATGTAATACGTATAGTGTAATGTAGTGTAGGGTAACACAGTGTAGTATAGGGCAGTGTTTTCTTGTGTGGTATAGTGTAATTTGGTTAATATGGTGCCAAATAATGTACTGAAAGAACCATTGAACTGGAAGCCAGGAAACCTGAGTTCTCTTTTCTGTGCTATTAATAGCTGTATGGCCTTATATAAATCACAGCCTTTTTTGGCTATAGTTTTTTATAACATATAAAATGAGGGTTTGGCAAGATGATCTTGAAGGTCAATCCCTAAACATTCTACAGCTTGGTCTTACACATGAGACCGCTAACAACTTATATTTTCTGCCAAGATTCAGAGGTTCCTTATATAGGCTTTCCCCGAGTTTAGAAAGCCAGATAATGTTTCTGGAAGAAAGTAGAAAAGGAAAAAGCCCATAAATAGGTTTTAGTACCAATCTAACATTAGAAATTAAATTATGAAAGGCCAGATTATTGCAATCTAATTCTGGTCATAGTTCTTTGTTAAGTGAAAGACTTTCTTAGCCAAAATACTGGGAGGTCTGGGTAGCTGGAATCCAAGCTCTAAAAAGTTTTTGTTATCGCCTTGGTGCAGGCACAAATGCAATATTTGGGAGAGAAAGCAATCAATTTGCTTAAAATTCCTGGACCAGATGATCCTACAAATCTACACCTTCATGATGACTGTTATTAGCAGTAAATGATTTTTTTGCTGGAGGAAATGTAAATTCAGTATAATGTTTTAACTCAACTATTAATTAATCTAAAAAATAAATGCATAAGGTGTAAAGTTAAATCTTACTAAGAGTTTTATTGAAAAAAAAATACAGGTTTCTTGCCCTACTCCTTTTTAAAAAATATTTCATTTATATTTATATTTTGTTTCTAAAAATCTTTTATTGTTGAAAGTATTACATATGTCCCCATTTCCACTCCATTGACCCCTTCTAGCCTGCCCCCTGCCCCAGGCCTCTTGCTTGCTCCAGTCCTCCTGCCCCAAAGCAACCACTTTTGACTTTTTTACCTGTTACTTCTGGTATTTACACATGTTCATGTTTAGAAATTATCTATTGACTTCCTGTATTGCTGGATTAGGCTTTAGCTCTCTAATAGCAACATCCCCTATGTGTCCACTCCCCCAATTCCAAGTTCCTTTCCTGTGGTCTCTTCATCTGTTCTCTATCATTGACTCCATGCAGTGGCTTCAGGTCTCACCTTTATCCTAGGATTCTCCAATTTATTCTTTCTTTTGGTTTCTAGGATTTACCTTCTATCTCTATATTTCCTGTCATTTATCATATCCCAAACTACATTTCTCTCCCCAGGTAGTCAGGATCCTGCAATTCCCCACTCAAATTAATTACTTTACCAACATTCAAGTTACCATTCAATTTTCATTTGTTCTGCCCCTTACCATTCTCAAGGCAATCAATTGCTAGCTTTTGCCAATTTTAACTTTACAAAGTTTCTCTTCTTTGTTTCTTTATTTTCTTAATTCCTGACTTTGATAGTTACTGAGTGGTACTTTCAATAAAGCCCCTACCACTATTAAGAAGGCAAATTTGTTCTTTTCTTTTATAAAGATATGTTTATAATGATTTCAAAGAGAGGAAGGAAGAGGGAAAGAGATAGAAATATTAATGATGAGAGAGAATCATTGATCAGCTGCCTCCTTCATGTCTCCCACTGGGGACTGAGTCCGAAACTCAAGCTTGTGCTCTCACCAGGAATTGACTCCTGGTTCACGGGTCGATGCTCAACCATTGAGCCACAACAGCTGGGCAAGCATTTTGTTCTTTTAAGTAGTCAGATGGACACAGACAATAGGGTGGTGGAAGCCTTGGTGAGGCTGGCTATAAGAGGCCAATGGGAGAAAAAAAGGGGACATATGTAATCCTTTCAACAATAAAGATTTAAGAACAGACATGGAAAGGACCACATGAAGACAAGCACATGAGTAGGAGGGGCCAGCTTACTGCAGTACCAGTCACTGACCGAGTGAACATTTTGAGAGAAAGAGAGAAAAAGCCAAGCGTATTTCTCAGAAGGTGGGTGGCTATCTGATATACGCATTAATGGGAGGAAGAGAGGGAGATGTCATCTGAAAATGAAAATTGAGATTATAATTATTATTCTAACCTGGACACACTAATTCCTTAATTGACTATTTTGTAATTTCAAGTGATGTTAGGTCTGTCTGTGACCTAAGACTAACTGGCTGAGTCTTGGTGATGGGAAAAACAACTCCCCCCATATGCATTTTAAAGAAACAGGGAGACAAAGCAAAGTTGCATTTGGTTAACATTTCGCTTGCATTTTGATCATGACTTTGCACATACTGATTATGTTTGGATTGTTGAATTCAATTCAGTGAGTGTTTATTAACTCTGCACTACAAGTAAAATTAACGTTGTTTAGTAAAAAGGATATGTGGTTTAGGATCAGAAGACCTGCCTTTGAATACCAGATCTTCACCTAACTCACAGCATTATTCGGAGGATCCAGACCTCTTTGAGCTTCAGTTTCATCATTTGTTGACTGAGGATATATAAATTGCAATTATTTTGAGAACTGAATGGGATAGTGGACCAGCAACTCTGGTAACTGGCACCTGAAAAGTGCAATAAATGATCATTATATAGGTCATAGTCATATATATGCACTTTCTAAGTGAGCTTAAAGGTGGAGAGTAGATGTTTGTATTGGAGATCGTTTCTTTGTAATTTTGAACAAGTTCTTTCTTGTATTTGGAGGAATGACTTTTCAAATGCATGCATTAGGTAGTCTGCGGCCTCCTCTCCAGTCATATTGAGGACACATGCATACAGAATAACAGTAATCATCAGTCATACTAATACTGGTTAGCCACAATGACACACACCCCTGAAATAGATATTCAAAAGAAAACTTTTTAAACATGTCTCATAATAATGACTACATCTTGAGAAGTACCTAAAATAGACTGACCTTGTGCTTTTTTAGTGTCTTGAAAAATATAGATTCAGCACATCCAAAACCTCAAATGACTCCTTTCATGCTGTTGAAACCCTCATCAGTGAAAAACCATTCATATTCTTTAACATCATAATCACCTACTCATCCTCCTAACTCCAAATCACTCTTAATCTCTTGCTGGTTCCTTCTTATCTACCTGATTTAAATGATGGAGTTAGTGGAGCTTAAGTCTGTACCCTGTTTTCTATGCACACCTTTTCCCTTGATGTTTACATTTTATTTCATAACTTTAAATACCATGTATATGCTGATGTTTGTCAAATTAATGTCTAAACTTCTCCTTTTCAATGCAATATGAAAGCTGTTTTTTTTATTATGAATCTACTTTCCTTTAATTGAACATTTAAAGTAAAAGTAGCAACAATGAATTGTGATGTTTATAATACGTGCAAAGGGAAATAATTTTTAAAAATAGCACAAGGGCCAGGAGTTAGGAAATGGAAGTACATTGTTAAGTAACTTTCTTATATTATTCTTAAAGTGCCATAATATTACTTGAATCCTGCATTAATTTGAAGATACTTGCCCTAATCCTTAAAGTAACTACTAATAATAAAGTTATAGTTGGTCAGCCTACAAAGAAAATAAAATGGAATCAGAAAATTCCTCAATGAATCCTAGAGAAAGCACAAAGACAGGAAATGACACAAATATATAAAAGCAATTACAAGGTTGTCTATTTAAACCCAACCACCTCACCTCATTAATCACGTTAGCTGTAACTGCAGCAAAAAGATTATCAGACTGGACTAAAAAAGATGTCCAACATCATTAGTCATAAAAATGTAAATTGAAACCACGGTGAAGTTCTATACACCTACTGGAATGGGTAAAATTACGTAAACTAATCTTACTAAGTTCTTTTGAGGAGGTTGAACAATTAGAACCTTCATATACAGCATGCTGGTCATATAAAATAGTACCCAGAACTTTGTAAAAAAGTGGCAGTGTGTTAAAAACTTAAGTGTGCACTTACTGATTGGTAATAATGAGCATAAAAGAATGAGACCAATACTTTAGAAACTTAATTACTTGAGGTGGTTTTCCCCAGGAAGAGGACTTCCAGGTACTGCAAGTATGTCTTCAAAGTCCTTGCTGCTGTCTTTCATTTAATACCACCTGAGTTCATCAATAATCATTAACGATAATTAATTAAGCACTTACTATCTGGCTCTGTCCTAATATTTAGGATATAAAAGTAAATAAGAGCCTCAGTCTCAAAATTCCCATGATGAGGAATGTTGATGTCCACATAAACAAATTAAGTCAAGGTTATTGGGTTTTTTTTAAAGTCTTAAAAGGATATGTTAAATACCTTCAAAATAAAGTGATTAATTTTATTTTAAGAATCTACAGAAAAACATTTGCATAAGACCTTAAAAAATGAATTGAGAGCCCTGGATGGTATGGCTCAGTGGATGGAGCATTGGCCTGTGCAACAAAGAGTCTTGGGTTCAATTCCAGATCAAGGCACATACCTGAGTTGCAGGTTCAATCTCTGGCCCCATTGGGGCACATGTAGGGCCAACCAATCAACGTGTCTCTCTTTCTCTTTCTCCCCTCCCTCCCTTCCACTCTCTCTAAATATCAATGGAAAAAATATCCTTGGGTGAGGATTTTAAAAAATGAAAAAATGAATTAAGAGATCTTTAGAGTAAAATTAAAGAAAACAGGGAGAATTAGGCAAAAGAATCAGAGAAGAATGAAATGCATAAGCAAAAGGATAAGGAGTGCAGTGAAGCTGGATATGTGCAATACCTTTAGAGGATGGAATGTGAGGTGTACTGGTTCTGTGCCTTTAGTACAGTATTACACAGATATTTTGTCCATAACCCACATTTTAGAACCCTCCAGAGTGGGTCATGACTATCATTTAAAAAATGAAATAGAACACAAAGATTTATAATAAAAATATTAGAGTGCAGTGCATATAGTAAGGATTAGTATTATTTTATAAAATTTATGCATGCAGCCACTAAGTGGATTTTAAAATCCACGAATGTATCATAACCAGCAGTTTATAAAACACTGCTATACAATATGAAGGCTATTAAGTGTTTAATAACATAAGAGTCATATCATCTAGATTCTGGAAGCAGGGTAGGGGGGTGTCTCAAAATAGCCATTGTAATAGTCTAAGCAGGTGATATTGAGAGCTTAGATTAAGGCTGTGAGAATAAATATGGATTTAGGAATCAAGAGATGTAGTTAGCCGTAATTAACAGGATTTGTTTACTAACTAGATATAGGATGTTAGGGGTTGGAGGAGTGAAACCTAAACACCATTTTTTCAATTCAGGTTATAGACAAGGTCATAAAACTAACTAAACAAAGAGAAACCTGCCTCAGGAAGGAGATTTTAGGATATTGCAATAGCCTAATCTGAATTAAGTATAATAAATAGGAAGGCTTTAGGTAGGTGTCTGTTAGCTAGATACTTTCTATGTGCCATTGTTTCTGAGTTGCTGAATATGTTCTCCTTTTCCTCAACTACCTGTAAATCACCCATTGTCACCTAGGAAATCTAATACCCCATTCCCTGTCCCCCCTTTGCCCTTTTGTCCAAAACTGTCTTATGTACCCAATGTTGCCTCCCTGTTTTTGGAATATTCATACTGTGTGAATTCCCCCTGGGTGTGATTTAAAACTGATTTTTCTCCTGTTATTCTGTCTCTGTTGATTTGATAATTAGAAGAACTTAGAAGGTGGGAGAAAATGTATTAATATTTTGTTTTACTTCCAACAGAAACCAGTGCTGAGGTCGGAAAACCTCAGCCATAGATGACAAATTGCTAGAGTTGGACAAGTTTGAGAGGTAACAACTCCAAGGGTACCAATCATAGAGGGACCCTCACAATTCTGAGTTTTATTTCTAGGAGTATGACCAGGTTCACACAGTGAAGATTAGAGAAAAATCACCGTAGCCTTCCAGCAGCCTAAGGAAGAAAGGAACCACTTTTACATACAGGCATAGCACTCTGCTCTTCTTAGCAAGGCCTGCCTTTAAAAAAACACACTATTTTACCTTATTATTTTAACTTATTATTAATTTTTGGAGCCCAGCTGATCTAGGGGAAGGGGAAAAGGAACTCCAGCTCACTCTAGCTTTCTATGTGGCGGAAAGGAAATGCCTATGTCCAGCTCCTTCTAGCCTTCCAATGAGAGGAAAGTAAATACATAGATGCAGACAGCTCCAACCACCCTGTACCAACTGAGGGGGATGAGACTGAGAATTACTAATGAAACTCACAGTCCAGTGTCACAGGCTCATTCAAAGACTATTAAGCATAGGAGCATAAGACACTTCCCCTCACCAGCCCCTTATCACTACACCACTAAAGGGCTAGTTACAGTTTTGTTTTGTTTTTGTTTTTGTTTTTTTACCCAGTACATCTTGTATAACTATGAAAAAAAAATTCACAAGGCATACAAAAAAAAAAAAAGCCACGGTTTGAAAAGACCTATCAAGAATGTCATATAGTTGGAATAATACAGTATGTAGCCTTTTCAGATTGGTTTCTTTTACTTACCAATATACATTTAAGCTTCTTATATGTCTTTCCCTGGTTCCATAGCTCATTTATTTTTATTGCTAAATGACATTTTATTTATCTGGATGTACTCCACTTGCTTTACCCAGTCACCTGCTGAGGGACAACTTGGTTGCTTCCGAGTTATGGCAATTATAAATAATGCTGCTATAAACATTCAGGTTTTTGTGTGGATATAAATTTTGAACTCATTCTGGAAAAAGCAAAACTATGGAGATGTGAAAGGATCAGTGGTTTCCAGGGCTTAGTGAAGGGGAAAGGAAAAGACAGAGTATAGAGGACATTTAGCACAATTAAACTATTCTGTAGGTCACTAGAATGGTGTATAAATGTGAAACCCAATGAATGTGTGCCACAAAGAGTGAACCCATGGAGAGTAAATGTAAACTATGGACTTTGGGTGGTAATTATGTATCAACAAGGTTCATTGATAGAACAAATGTACTGCTCTTGTGTGGGATGTTGTTAATTGGGACAGCTGTGCATACGTGGAGTGGGGCAGAAAGTATATTGGACATGTGCATCTTCTGTTCACTTTTGCTGTGAATCTAAAACTGCTATAAAAAAAATAAAGTTTATTATCCCTGGCTGGTGTGGGTCTGTTGAATGAGCATTGTCCCATGCACTGAGAGGTCGCCAGTTCTAATCCCAGTAAGGCACATGTCCAGGTTTCTGGCTCAGTCCCAGTAAGGAGCATGATGTTTCTCTCTTATCCATGTTTCTCTCTCTCTCTCTCTCTCTCTCTCTCTCTCTCTCTCTCTCTCTCTCTCTCTCTCTTTCCCCTCCCCCCTCTCTGAAATCAAATATATATGGAGAGAGAGAGAGATTTCAAAGAGGAAGGGAGAGGAAGGGAGAGATAGAAATATCAATGATGAGAATCATTGATCAACTGCCTCCTGTACCCACCCTACTGGGGATCGAGCCTGCAATCCATGCATGTGCCCTGACCAGGAATCAAACTGTGACCTCCTGGTTCATAGGTCGATACTCAACCACTGAGCCACATAAGCCAGGCAATAAAAGTGTATTTTTAAAAAAGTTAATTGAAAAAAAAAGTTATATGTGATTTACATTTGTCTGGAAAAACAGGCGTTATACCCTCCTCCCCGCCTCGCCAGCTCTTAGAGCCTGAGAAGAGCTTTTCCCTGTAGTGAAGTTTGGAATCAAGCTTGCTGGGGAAAGATGTCATGGAACAAGCAATAACCCAAAACAATTAACAAGCTATGATTAGACCATGTATAATTATAAATGACAAAGGAAGTCAAACTATATGATTTATTGGAATGAATAATCTGACTCACAACCCCTTAACTCAAAAGTTATAGTCAAACATTTTAGAATGATTTAGAAGTAGTGTTTTCCAGTTTAGAAGTAGTATGATCTAAATTGTAACTGGTAATAGTAATAACAATAATAGCCCTGACATCTTCCCAGAAATGACTACACAGGTCTCAATAGTTTAGTCACTCATTTTTAAAATCCTTATCTTTGCAACATTATGTTTATTTTTAGTGTACCATTCACCTTGGGGATTTTAAAAGCCTGCAAATCGTTTTAATGAAATATAACAAATATAAAAGTCAAATAACATTTTAAACAAGTTTTTTTTTTTAGGAAAGAAAAATGTTGAATTAATTTAAATAACAATTTACTTTTAAAACAACTCTGTAGTAACTGATATCAGTTAATTCACTTAACTGAATCCAACTATGAATTGAGTCACAGAGCAGAAAAGAATGAAAAGACATTTAAGTCATGTCAGTTCTTCCAGATAATAAGTTTAAAATATTAATTCAGCAATCATTGTTTTTACAAAGAAATTGAAATGCTTGACAATTCCTTGACTTATTCTAGGTTCAGTCTGAAGTCTTGTGTGGTCTGAATTTGTGAGGACATTTATCAATATGATGACTCATCAGTGGTTTTAACTTCCAACATTCCAGAAGATTTTAGTTGGGCATTGCTGGGTATTATTTATAAAATTAGCTTTACTCTGTGGAGGAAAGGAAACTGAGAATAAAACCAATATTTTATTATGCAGCTATAAATTTTTAAAGTGATGGTTTTAATATTTTATTTTAGAAGAAAAACTACTCAGCTATACCTATTATGTCTCACGTAGGGTTCAGTTTAAGTAAAAATGTGTGAAAGAAAGAGATGAATCTTTCAGAAATCCAGAAGGTAGCTTAAAGATAGTATCAAGAACCTATATACTCCCCACCTGTTGATCTCTGAGCCTTCACAGTTATTACATGCACTGTCATGATATCGCAGTGCTTGCATTCAAGTAACTTTTTTGTTATTGTTGTTAATCCTCGCCCAAGGATATTTTCCCCATTGATTTTCAGAGAGAGTAGAAGGGAGGGGGAGAGACAGAGAGTGAGAGAGAAACATTGATGTGAGAGAGACACATCAATTGGTTGTCTTCCGCATGCACCCTGACCAGGACCAGGGATAGGAACCTGAAACCGAGGTATGTGCCCTCAGCTGGAATCAAACCCAAAACCCTTCAATCCTTGGGCCAATGCTCTAACCTCTGAGCCAAACTGGCTAGGGCAAGTAACTTATTTTACTTAATAAAACACAGTATATGATTTATAGGGTTTCATAGTACCCATGGTTTCAGGCATCCACTGGGGATCTTGGCACATATGCCCCACTGATAAGAGTGGGACTACTGTACTCACTTGCCTGCTTGTTAATCAGAATGGTGGTTCTCTTTAGAAGGTCTTTGCAATAAAAGATAATTTCATAGTCAGAAGCATTATGTCTTTTTTAGAATTCTCATTCTTATAAGAATGTGCCATGGAGTTTCCTGGAGGCAGTAATAGCACCATAGCACAACAGATTGAATGCACAAGCAAACATGAGAATCCAGCTGTCTTCTAGTAAGGCAAATATTAAAGAGATTTGGAAAAATGTGACACAATGCCACTCCTCAAAAATTTTATTTTTGTTCTAGAACATATAGTTATTTTGACAAAATGTTACTTATGTTAATGTTTTTAGTTTATTTTAATAAAATACTAAATATTCAAAACTGTTTTCATCTGTAATTTCTAATATGTCAATATAGATAGATATACTTTATATAAATAAAAGTTCTTTGGGATGCTCAATAATTTTTAAGAGTACAAAGTGGTCGTAAGATCAACGAGTTTAATAGTCCAACATAAATAATTTTTCATGTAAAGGAAGAAGCCTCAGATATGATATGTCTGATTAATTTTGTTTTTTAAAAGAACAATGATATCTGGATAAACAATTTCTGTCCTCCTCCCCCCTTCCCAATACTTCTTCTTGGTCCATGTAAACTGCCTTGGCACTTTCATTCCTAAACCCTTTCCTTGTAAATACATACCTTTACTGTCTGATTCCTCACTCTCGGTGGGAAAAAGCATTGTAATCTCTTTATTTATGCACTTACAGACACACACACACACACACACACACACACACACACACACACACTAGTATACACATAATTTTGTATTTTCCACTTGTAATTTTCTGGTCAGTCCACTCTGTGAGTCAAGGGTTAGGACTTAATTTGCACCCATTTCTTACATCACTGGAGAAAATAAGGCAAGATTCTGGGACCCCACTATTGAACAGTGCATGGAGGAAGATACGTTTGGAACCCCACAAAGTCCTTTTACTTTTGCCATTCGCACCGGACTTTTTATCAGTTCACACCAACCGTGGATTTGCAGAAGGGCTGATTTTATTTCTCTGCAGCCAAACAATAATGGCCTGGTCGCCTCTTTTAGCCTCTATCTCAGAACCTGGAAAAGAACAATGCAGTGTTCTGGAGGTTTCAGATAGCAGCCAGGAGCTTGCCAGCATGCCTGATACCTGAGTCCTCTAGTGATGGATCCTGTGACTCCTCCTTTGGAGGTGGCCAACTAGCTGGTGCCTGGAGACATATGGTGACTTCTTCCTGCCAAAGAAACCAAGCCCCCGTGCCAGGGACTTAGCCGACCAGTGCTGGCTCTCAGGCCTTTCTTCCCATGGGATGATAAGTGAGCACCCCCCGGCATTGTCGTTTGTTCAGAGACCAGCATTGCTCTCTGAGCTCCTGGGTATCATGGTGTCAAGCACACAGAAAAGGAGAGAATTCGATCAATTGATAGGAGAGACATGATAGAGAGGGCAGCATCCTTCTCTGATCTCTTTGCTGATAGGAAATGCACCACAGTGGCGCCCACGTTCTGCTCCAGCAAGTCAGTCCCATACACCAGTTCAGGAAAGGGGGTGCAAAAGCAAAGAACCTGCTGCTCTCGGGGTCAATGACTTCAAGTTTCATCGCTCTACGCCATAGAGAGAGATTTGTGCCAGCTGGGATTGTTTTTCCCTCGAGTTCCTGAGGACGCTTTGGATCCCTTCCTTTATTTCTTCTTTCTTTTATGTTTTCCTGTTTCTTTAATCAAGAAAAATTAAAATCTGCATATGGTTTTAAAAAATAAAACAGGTGCAGAAAGTTAGAAAATGATGGTAAGTATCCCATTTTCTTGTCCCCAATTTTAATTTCTCTACTCCTGATAACTATAACGAATATTTTGTGTCTAGAATGTGTATGTGTGTGTGTGTACACAGCACAGTGACTAACAGTTAACAGTGAAAAATTTGGAATTGCACTGCCTGGTTTTGAATCCTGACTCCATTACTTACTAAGACCATGGGCAATTTGCTTTGGCTTTCTGACTCACGGAGGACCTAATCATAATGCCTATTTTTTAGAGGTATTTTAGGTATATAATAGTATCTGCCCTAAAATAGTACCTGGCACATAATCATAATTAAATAAGTGCTGGGTATTAATATTTTATTATTATTAATATAATTCTAATTTATGTATGATTCCTTTTAAAATTTACACAAACATACTGACATGATGTTTTCAATTTTTCTTTACTTATTTCATCAAATGAAATAGCTAAAAGACCTTTCATAGATTTGGCTAATTCTTTTTTAATAGCTATATAGTACTTTATTGTATGGACATACATTTTAAAAACCTTCACTAGGTTTGTACTGATTAATATTTGGGTGTTTCCAGGTTTTTTTTCTATTACAAACAATGTTTAGAACATATTGCTTAATGTGTCTCAGTAGTAAATTTCTAGCAGTATGATCATATAATCAACAAATAAATTTTTTAAACCACTCTTTCATTTTTAGCAATTGAAATTTAAATCTATTTGGAATTTATTTTTTATAAGTTCTAAGGTAAAGATCCAGTCTAGTTTTCTTCCAGATTGATGATCAATTTTGCAAATATTATTTATTAAATAAAGCATTCATTCCTCACTGAGTTGAAAACCTACTTGTTATATATTAAATTCTGGATCTGTATTTAATCTTTATTTGTCTCAATAAACTGTATTGTTATTCTTATACACCATTTTCATCAAATGGTAAATACAGTAACAATTTGTATATATTATGCCAATGTGTCATGAAAATGCCTGATCACCATATAACTCCCATTTCCCTAGATCCTCCCAGCTCTGGATAAATCATTTTAAATGACTTTTTTGTCAACCTACTATCTGGACATTACCATCTTTTTAAATTTGAATATTTTAATTCAAAAATAGAGTTGAACAAATGTTTACATATACATTTGCCACTTATGCCTTGGTTTCTATCAGATTGTTAGTATTTTTCATATTGATTAAAATTTTCTTTCTATTTCAAGTAAATTAACCTCTAGTCAATAATGTGTTTTAATATTTTTAAGTTTTTTATATTTTAATTCTATTTTTTATATTTTTGTTATACATTAATAAAATATAATTTATATTAGGAAAATATTCATTATTTTCTTGATAGTGTAGTGATTTGAATTCCTGCTTATAAAGATGGCTTGTACTGTAATACACACACATATACACACACACATTTCCCCCATATTGTCTTCTAGATCTTTTGTGAATTTATTTTTATGTGTACATATTTTTAAAGTACTGAATTTTATTTTGATATAAGACCTCAGGTTTTCTTCATATATATTTTCTTTATGTTTTAAATGTCTAGCTTTTTTATAATATTTTATTGACATTTTGTCTTTTCAACATTGATTTAGAATTCCAGTATTATCACATACTGAAATCCATATGTTTATATGGCCTACTCCAGTATCAAAATGCACTAATTCTGAGACCTTCATGATATAGTTAATGTCTGATTTGACTGATATTACCACTTTTCTTTTTATCTGCATAATTTTGGTGACTACTCTTGGATATTAGATTTTTCCAGATAAAATTTAAAACATTTTCTGAATTTCCCTAGCAGGAAAAAGCACATATCAAACTGTGAGTAATTTAAATAAATCAAATTGGATAGGGTGGGTATTAAGATTACTAAAATGTACTCCCTGTAATATATAGTCAGAGCGTGCCTCTTCTCTGCTCAAAACCCATCTCACTCACAGTGTAAGCCAAAGCCATAAATGGCCAATAGACCTGATATGTTCAATTCCGGCTTTTGCTCTCAACCCACCTCCTGTTACTTTCTCCCTTACTACACAGGGGCCTGGTTGCTATTTTACCTGAATATTTTCCCACATTAAGCCTTTGTGTATGGCTTGAATCCTCACTTGTATCACCTGTCAGTGAAGCCCTCCTTGACCACCCTTGCAGCCATACTGTTTGAAAGAAAACACACTTTTATCCAAATTTTCAGCACTTACTATCTACATTTCTTCATAGTGCCCATAATCACCACGTATATTATATTGTCTGTCTCTCCTCATTAGATCCCTTCCATGAGGTCAGGTACTTTGGTCTAGTTTGTTCACTGCTGTCTCCCCAAAACCTAGAGCAGTGCTTGATATATAATAGGTCCTCAATAAATGTTTTTTCAGTGAATGAATGAATACATGAATGAATCTTTTTAAAACTCACTATCTCTATACAACACATGATATAATTTAACATTGGAGCTTCCCTTTAAATACTTAAAAATAAGTAATTTACATTTAAATATATAACTACTATTTTTACATTGTAAAAGAAAATTGTTCTTCCAACCTATTTTTTTAATTGATGTTGTTTGCACATAGAAAGGCTACTGATTTTTATATAATTTTGTAACTAGCTCCTTATAAAATGATATAATACTAATAATTTTTCAATTGATTTCTTGAGTTTTCTAGGTTTTAATAATATATTATGCAAATCATGATTATTTTGCATCCGCATTCCAATTACTATATCTGCTTTATGTATATTTTTGAAATTTTATTATCCAATTACTGCTTATATTCAATTTTATTCTGTATTAGTTTCAGGTGTACAACTTAAAGTTTAGACAACCATATACTTTACAAAGTGTTCTCCACCCCCATATTCAGTACTGACCAGGCATGATACATAGTTATTGCAATATTATTGTTTATATTCCCTATATAAATGTATTGTAACTATCAATTGTACTTCTTAATCCTTTCACCTTTTTAACCTAGTTCCCCAATACCCCTCTTCATATTATATGTTTTTATTCTTCATTTAGTTTACATGGCACATTCCATTAATTGATTTGCAGATATTGTACCAACCTTGCATCCGAGGAATAAATCCCACTTGACTACAATGTATGATATCTTAAATGTATTGTTGAAATAAGTTTGCTAATATTTTGCTGAGTATTTTTGTATCTATGTTCATCAGAATATTGGCCTACAATTTTCTTTATTTGTAGTGTCTTCATCTGGATTTGTAATTAGGATGATGCTGGCCTTGTAAAATGACCTTGAATGTCTTCCCTTTCACTGAATTTTTTTGGGCTAGTTTTAGAAGTGTTAGTTCTTCTCTAAATATTTGGTTTAAGTGACCTGTGAAGTCTTTGGGACCAAGATTTTGTTTGTTGGAAGTTTGTTGCTTCAATTTTCTTGGTTGTAATTAGCCTTCACAGTTTATGTTTCTTTTTGATTTAGTGTTGAAAGCGTATGTTTCTAGGAATTGATTCATTTCTTCCAGATTGTCCAATTTGTTGGCATATAATTGTTCATAATATTTTCTTATAAATCCTTTGTATTTCTGTGGCATCCGTTTTTACTTCTCTTCTTTCATTTCTTCTTCATTTTTTGTATCTTTTGTCTTTTTTACTTATCCAGTCTTATTAAAGTTTTATCAATCTTGCTTATCTTTTCAAAGAACCAGTACTTGGTTTCTCTGACTTTTTTTTTTTTTTTGGTATTGTTTTTCTACTCTAGTCTATTATTTCTTCTCAAATTTTTATTATTTTCTTGCTTCTACTCATTTTGGGTTCTGTTTGTTCTTATTTTTATAGTTCCTTAAGGTGTAAGGTTAGATTGCTTATTTATTAGAGATTTCTTTATTTCTTGATGTAGGCCTGTATTGCTAGGAATTTCCTTTTTAAGGCTGCTTTTGTTTTATTCCATAGAATTTGGGTTGTTGTGTTTTCATTTTCATTTGTCTGAAGGTATCTTTTGATTTCTTCCTTGAGCTAACTGTTAATCCATTCAATGTTTAGTAACATGATTTTAGCCTTTGAATTCTTAACACTGCATATGGGTGCAGGGCCAAGCCTTATTGCATCTCTGCCCTTTCTACCAGTCTCAATGTGACTTCTGTTCAGCTAGTCTTTATTTGATTATCTGGGTTGCTTGTTCTATAATTTAGTTGTAATTCCTGTTTGGTCCTGAGAGGAGGCGAATGTAACTTCTCCCTACTCCACTGACATCTTGGATCTTATGTGTATTTCTTAATTGCATTGTCTAGTATTTATAGAGCAATGTTAAATATAGCAATTATAGGAGCCCATTTCACTAGAAAGTGGAGCCTCCCATGGTTCCCCCATGCCTTCCAAGTTTATATTTCATGTCTACTGTATCCATTTACACGCAACCCCTTCTCCAGATTTCTGAACCCTTGCAGCAAAAAGACCCTAGCATTTATGGCACCTCAACAAGAGACATCTGGAGAAGAAGATTGGTCAGAGAGAAGACAAGAAGCTAATCACCAGTATGAGGTTGGATCACTGGTAAAGGAATCAAGTTAATATAAACCTGAAGTTGATTTTAGAGATTAAGATTATTTATATAGACTTTAGGTGGAAAAATGATGGTGGAATAGACAGACGTGTCCCGATCCTTGTCCCAGAGCAGATAGAAAGAACAGCTGAGGGTCACACGGGGAGTGTCTGTTGGAGAATTAAGGGACAGCTATACTCCAGGAGAAGGTGGGGAACTGCTGGACAGGGGTCCCCTGCCTGGGCAGCCCTCACTGCTGCTGGGTTCCCTCCCGGAGCCACCGGCTCGGACGCAGAGACCGCACCAATTTGAAGGGGAAAATGATGTTATCGGAAGCCTGAAAATCTACAACTGTGGCACCCATCGAACAGCTGCGAACCCTAGAGCACAAGTCTCCAATTGGTGCAAACACACGTATTCAGAGGAGCTCTACACTCCACCACTGAAAAGTCAGATTTCGCCTCGGATAAGGTGAGGTCTCTGGTTCCAGCAGGACAGAGAAATGAGCACACTGCAGGAGCTGGAGGACCGGGGGAAGTCTGCACCTAGAAAAATCCATGGCTATTGGGGCTGGTGTGATCCGTGAATGTGGAAGGGGGTCTTCAGAGCTGCTAACAGAGGGGATCTCTAAAAAGCAACCCATTTTGATCTGACATGGAAGGACAGCCTAAAAATTTTGTAAGTGTGCCAGCTGCTTGGACACAAGGGGGAAAAGAGGATTGAGTAGGCTTGCGCGCAGACCCAGAGTTTGCACACTTGCGCTTTCTCCTCTTTGAATCATTGCTTCTGATAACTGAGCCAAATACATAATCACCCAGTTGGGAACACCCTAGGAGACTGCAGGGGAAAGTTGTTTTTCTAGAACCTGGGAATCAGAGTGGGGAGTGACTGTCAGAGAACCAGCTCTGAGGCAGCCCACTCCCACACATCCGTATTGAGTGCCACAGGGGAAGCAGGATCTAAGCACAGGCTAGAGAGGACCTATAGACCTGGAGGTCAACCCAGAAACACAGCCAGCCAGGGGCTGAATCACAAATTGACTCTTGTGTAAACACAAATAAAGGAATACAAGAAAGTAAGACACACCGCCTGCTTGAAAATCAGGACTGGCTTACAACACTGAGGAGCAGTGGAACACAGGGAACTGCAATACTGTCCTGACTGGAAAACAGGTGTGCCAAACAGAACAATAGAGGAAGTAAATGACCTTCCCTACTGCACATTATTTTTATTTTTTATTTTCTACTTATTTTTTTTCATCTTTTACTTAAGAAACTATTTTTTTCTTTTTTCCTCACTTGATTTTACCTTTTTAATTATTACATTTTTATTTTCAATCATTACTACTATTTTACCTTTTTTTTAAAAAAGTGTCATTTTATTTTCCTTTGACCTTGAGATTAGTGTTCTACATTCTATTTTCATCTTTCCTTTAGCATCATTCTACTCTGTCTCAACTCTACCTTTATGCCATCACTCCCTTCCTAACTTTTGCCCTTTTGTTGTCCTGTTTCTCTAACCCTTTTCTTGCTTTTGATTTTCCCTATTCTTTCTTTTCACCCCCTGTTAAAATTTCACCCTACTTATATATCTAATTTCCAATCCCCTGCTCTGAGTTCATACACACCTCTCTCTTCTCTGTCTTCACTATCCAAAAAATTGTTTTTCTCTCTGTCCTTTTGTTGTTGTTTGCTTGAATGTTGATTATATCAATTTTTTATGCTTGTTTGTGAGATTGTTTTGCTTATTTTTTTGTTTTTTTTTGTTTGCTTTGTTTTTGTTTGTTTTTTGCATCTGTTTTTCCTCGCCCCACTTGATATTAATTGTTGTTTGTAGTTTGTATTCATCCCCAGGTACATGTTGCTGGCATTTGCTGGGATTAGTGGCTGTTCTATTGGAGTTTTCTCCCCATATATATCGTTTGTTCCCCTTTTCTTTCTTATTCTCTTTCTTTTCTCTCTTAGTTTTTTTTTCCTTTTCCCAATTTCATTTTGGCACTCCTTTCTCTTTTTTTCTCTCTTCTTCTTTCTCTCCTATCCCCTAATTTGCCTTTTTCTGGTGGTCACCTTTATTTGGGGTTATTAATATCATGAATACATTTCTGTTCAGTGCCTTGTGTGTTGTACCTGCTTGTGTTGTATTTTGTGCCTTTAAATCAACGCAGGAGAGAGAGAACTGCATAACCAGACACCCAGAGAAGAGAGACCATGGGGAAACAAAGAAACAGCCCGCATATGAAAGAAAAGCAGGCATCACCATAAAAGGAAGTAAATGAAATGGAGGCAAGCAACCTGCCAGAGAAAGAATTCAGAGAAATGGTCATAAGGTGGCTGAAAAGAATGGAAGACAAATTTGACAATATGAGTCAGAACCAAGAGGAAATGAAGAAGAACCAAAAAGAAGTGAAAAATGACATCACTGATGTAAAGAACTCAATAGAAAGCATCAAGAGTACACTAGAAGAAGCAAAGGACCACATCAGTGAGCTAGAAGACAAGGTAGGAAAAACTACCCATGTAGAGCAGCTTCTAGAAAAAAAATTAAAAAGCAGGAGGGGAGCCTAAGGGAACTTTGGGAACAACACAAAACAAAACAACATCCACATAATAGGGCTTCCAGAAGGAGAGGAAACTGAGCAAGGAATAGAAAACCTGTTTGAAAAATTAATGATAGAAAACTTCCCTGATATAGGGAAGAAAAACCCACACGAATCCAAGAAGCTCACAGAGTCCCAAGCAAAATGAATCCCAAAAGACCGATGCCAAGGCACATTATAATTAAATTGGCAAACACCAACGACAAAGTAAGAATCTTAAAAGCAGCCAGAGAGAGATAGAAAGTTACCTACAAAGGAACCCCCATCATACTAGCAACTGATTTCTCAACAGAAACTCATCAGGCCAGAAGGGAATGGAATGAAATATACAAAGTCATGCAAAGGAAGGGTCTGAATCCAAGAATACTGTACCCAGCAAGGCTATTAATCAAAATTGAAGGTGAAATCAGGAGCTTCACAGACAAAAAAGGACTAAGGGAATTATTACCACCAAATCAGCAATGCAAGAAATGCTAAAGGGTCTTCTGTTAAGAAAAAAAAGAATAAAAGAAAAGAAATAGGAAGCGAAGAAGGAACACAGGGGTAAGGAATAAAAATGGTGACAAATAACTATCTATCAATAATAACTTTAAATGTAAATGGATTAAATGCCCCAATCAAAAGACATAGGGTAAATGATTGGACAAGAAAACACGACCCACATATCTTCTGTACAAGAAACCCACCTCAGAAAAAAAGACAATCACAGACTGAGGGTGAAGGGATGGAAAAAGGTTTTTCAGGCAAATGGAAATGAAAAAGAAAAAGCTGGGTAGCAATACTTATATCTGACAAATTAGATCTCAAAGTGAGGACATAAGAAGAGATAAGGAAGGCTACTTCATAATACGAAAGGGGGCAATCCAACAAGAAGAAATAACTCTGTTAAACATATACGCACCCAATACAGGAGCACCCAAATATATAAAAAACTCTTGGATGCTATCAAAG
This sequence comes from Corynorhinus townsendii, assembly GCA_026230045.1. Taxonomy (NCBI): domain Eukaryota; kingdom Metazoa; phylum Chordata; class Mammalia; order Chiroptera; family Vespertilionidae; genus Corynorhinus; species Corynorhinus townsendii. The sequence goes on from JAPDVU010000004.1 coordinate 140,285,601, forward strand.
GAGAGAATGACAGCAATACAATCATAGTAAGAGACTTTAATACCCCACTATCACCATTGGACAAATCCTCTAAACAAGAAATCATCAAAGAAATATCAATCCTAAATGACTCACTAGACCACATGGAATTAATTGACATCTTTAGAACATTTCACCCCAAAGCCACAGAATATACATTCTTCTCAAGTGCACATGGCTCATTTTCAAAGATAGACCATATGTTGGGTCATAGGCAAAGTCTCTTCAAATTCAAGAAGATAGAAATCGTATCAACCATCTTCTCAGATCACAGTGGCATAAAACTGGAAATCAACTACAATAAAAACAATTCAAAAAAATCAAACACATGATAACTAAATAGCATGCTATTAAACAATGACTGGGTTACCAGAGAGATCAAGGAAGAAATAAAAAACATCATGGCAACAAATGACAATGAAAACACAACAATCCAAAATCTATGGGACACAGGGAAAGCAGACTTGAGAGGAAAGTTCATAGCTCTACAAGTCTACTTCAAAAAACAAGAAACAATGGTAATAAATTACCTAACCCTACAACTCAAAGAGTTAGAAAGAGAGCAACAAGAAAAGCCCAGTGTAAGCAGAGGGAAGGAAATAATAAAGATCAGGGCGGAGATAAATGACATTGAGACAAAAAAAAAAATACAAAAAATCAACAAAACCAAGAGCTGGTTCTTTGAAAGGATAAAGAAGATTGATAAACATCTAGCCAGGTTCACCAAGAAGCAAAGAGAGAGGACCCAAATAAACAAAATCAGAAATGAGAGAGGTGAAATAACAACAGACCCTACCAAAATACAAAGGATTGTTAAAAAAATACTGTGAACAACTCTATTCCAACAAACTGGACAACCTTGAGGAAATGGACATATTCCTAGAAAAATATAACCTTCCAAAACTCAATCAGGAAGAATCTAAATATCTCAATAGGCCAATAACTATGGAAGAAATTGAAGCAGTCATCAAAAAGCTTTCAGAAAACAAAAGCCTGGGACCAGACAGCTTCACAGGGGAGTATTACCAAACATTCAAGGAAGAACTAAAATCTATCCTCCTTAGACTATTCCAAAAAATTCGAGGAAGGAACACTTCCAAGCTCCTTCTATGAAGCCAGCATCACCCTAATACCACAACCAGATAAAGACAACACAATGAAAGAGAATTACAGGCCAATATCCCTCATGAATGTAGATGCCAAAATCCCCAACAAAATTCTAGCAAATCGGATCCAGCACTACATCAGAAAGATGATACACCATGACCAAGTAGGATTTATCCCAGGAATGCAAGGATGGTACAATATCTGCAAATCAATAAACATGATACATCACATAAGCAAATTGAGAGATAAAAATCACATAGTCATATCAATTGAAGCAGAAAAAGCATTTGACAAAATTCAACACCCTTTCTTGATAAAAATCTCAACAAGGTGGGAATAGAGGATCATACCTCAACATAATAAAAGTTATATATGATAAATCCACAGCTAACATCATACTCAATGGGCAAAAACTAAAACCATTTCCCCTAAGAACAGGAACAAGACGGTGATGCCCACCTCACCACTCCTGTTCGACATAGTACTGGAAGTATTAGCCATTGCAATTAGACAAGAGAAGAAATAAAAGGAATCCAAATTGGAAAAGAAGAAGTAAAGCTGTCCTTATTTGCAGGTGACATGATATTGTACATAAAAAACCCAAAAGACTCCATCAAAAAACTAACAGACTTAATAAATTAATTCAGCAATGTAGCAGGATACAAAATTAACACCAAGAAATGTACGGTATTTCTATACACCAATAGTGAACTTACAGAAAGAGAGACTAAAAAAGCAATCCCATTTACCATTGCACCAAAAAAATTAAGATACCTAAGAATAAACTTAACTAAGGAGGTAAAATACCTATATGTGGAAAACTACATGACACTGTAAAAAGAGATAGAGGAAGACATAAACAGATGGAAGAACATACCATGTTCATGGATTGGGAGAATCAACATCATTAAAATGTCCATACTACCCAAGGCAATCTATAGATTCAATGCACTCCCCATTAAAATACAAATGGCTTATTTCACAGACCTAGAAATAACTCTCCAAAAATTCATCTGGAATTAAAAAAGACCCCGAATAGCCACAGCAATCCTGAGAAAGAAGAACAAAGTAGGTGGGATCTCAATACCAGATTTCAAGCTGTATTACAAAGCCACTGTTCTCAAAACTGCCTGGTACTGGCACAAGAACAGACATGTAGATCAATGGAATAGAATAGAGAACCCAGAAATTGACCCAAATCACTACCCTCAATTAATATTTGACAAAGGAGGCATGAACATACAATGGAGTCAAGACAGTCTCTTCAATAAATGGTGCTGGGAAAATTGGACAGATACATGCAAAAAAATGAAACTAGACCACCAACCTACACCATACACAAAAATAAACTCAAAATGGATCAAGGACTTAAACATACGATGAGAAACCATAAAATACTAGAGGAATCCACAGCCAGAAAAATCTCTGACATATGTCAAAGCAATTTCTTCACTGATACTGCTCTTAGGGCAATGGAAACTAAAGAGAAAATAAACAAATGGGACTACATCAAAATATAAAGCTTTTGCACAGCAATGGAGACCATCAATAAAACAATAAGAAAGCCCACTGCATGGGAGAACATATTTTCCAATGATATCAACAATAAGCATTTAGTCTACAACATTTACGGGGAACTTATGCAGCTTAACAAAAAGAAGATAAACAAACCAATCAAAAAATGGGCAACTGATCTAAACAGACACTTTTCGAAAGAAAACAGAGGGGAGGCAAAGAGATATATGAAAACCTGCTCAAAGTCACTAATCATCAGAGAGATGCAAATCAAAACAACAATACAGTACCATCTCATACCTGTCAGAATGGCTATTATCAACAAATCAACAAATGATAAGTGCTGGCCAGGATGCAGAGAAAAAGGAACTCTCATTGCACTGCTGGTGGGAATGCAGACTGATGCAGTCACTGTGGAGAACAGTATGGAGTTTCCTCAAAAAACTAAAAATGGAACTCCCATTTGACCCAGTGATCCCACTTCTAGGAATATATCCCAAGGAAATAGAAACATGAATCAGAAAGAATATATGCACCCCTATGTTCAAAGCAGCACAATTCACCATAGCTAAGATTTGGAAACAGCCTAAGTGCCCCTCAGCAGATGAGTGGATTAAAAAACTGTGGTGTATCTATACAATGGAATACTACGCTGTGGTAAAAAAGGAGTTCCTACCATTTGCAACAACATGGATGGAGATGGAGAGCATTATGCTAAGTAAAATAAGCCAGGCAGAGAAAGATAAATATCACATGATCTCACTCATTTGTAGAATATAATGAACAACATAAACTGATGAACAAAAATAGATCCAGAGACAGAGAAACATCAATCAGAACATCAAACCTCAGGGAAGGTAGGGAAGAGTGGGGGTTAGGGGGAGAGTTCAACCAAAGGACTTATATGTATGCATGTAAGCCTAATCAATGGATACAGACAACAGGGGGGTGGGGGCATGAATGGGAGGTGGGGGTAATGGGGGAATAAGGACACATATGTAATACCATAATCAATAAAGAAATTGAAAAAATATAGCAATTATAGTATCTCCATCTTGATACTTAATAAGCATACTTATAGTGTTTTATTATTAATACTAGTGACCCAGTGCTGGGGTTCATGCACTGGTGGGGTTCCTCAGCCTGGCCTGTGCCCTCTTGCAATCTGTGACCCCTTGGGGAATGTCAGACACCTTAAGGAACTAGAAAAATAATAGCAAACAGAACCCAAAGTGAGTAGAAGCTACATACATCAAATATACATAAATGTTTCAGGAGTATCAGCTGAGTTCTATGTTAATGCTTCTTCTTAAAAATTAGCAATTGCCCTGGCCAGTATGTCTAACTGGTTAGAGTGTTGGCCCTTACACCAAAAGGTCGAGAGTTTGATTCCCAATCAAAGGCGTGTGCCTGAGTTGCAGGTTGTATCACTGGCTCCAGTCAGGACGTGTGCAGGTGGCAACCAATACTAGTAGATGTGTCTCTCTCACATTGACGTTTCTCTCTCTCTCTCCCCTACCCCTCCCTTTCTCCCTTCCACTCTCTCTAAAAACCAATGTAAAAAATACCCTTTGGTGAGGATTAATAAAAATAAATAAATAAAAAGTAGCAATGGATTCCAAATTTTTTAAATTATGTTGTCATGTATGCTGTTTGAAATAAATATGCTTTACCTTTTAATCTATGTATGTAATGAATTATATGATTTACTAATAATGGACCATCTTCATATTGCTGAGAAAAGTTTTAGCTTGTGCTATATTTTTCTTTCAAGGTACTGCTGAACTTAATTTGCTAATGTTTTAAGACTCTTGAATTCGTATTTATAAATGAAATTGATACAGAGTATATTATATTTCCTGTATCATTTTGGGGTTTTCTATTTCAAATGTATTATTTATATTTGTAAAAAATAGTTATTGATTTTTAAAAATGTTTTAATCTCATTTTTTCTCCTCAGTATTCATTGTTATAAAGCCTTTTTCTTTTTGATTACTAATTTTCCACGATGTCAATTTGGTTCTTTAGTCATTCTATAATTTTTTAATTTTAATCTTGAACTTGTTTCCTTAGTTTTGAAAGTGTGTTCTTTGTGTCACTGTTTTATTCTTGATGTCTTTCTTTTTAAGAATTTTTGTTCTGTGTAAGTTCTAGAATAAAAATTACTGCAGGAATTTTTTTCCTTCTCCTGACTTATATCATCTTAGAGAATGTAAGCATTATCTGTTTTATGCATGCTCTTCCTCTTCTTAATATTTTGGTGTGCTGAAGGTGACTCGTGAGAGTCATATATGTACGTCTCTTCCCCACTTTCAATGATGTCATTTTGGCAGATTGAATTGGCTATGGTGGGACTATTTACACCATGGTAATTAGCAAATGCTACAAATTGCTATTTTCCCCTAGAAAGCTTGTTGTTATACATTTACCAGGACAATCTGAGTTACCATAACATAGATATTGATAACATGTAACCAATTACCATAATATTGTCTTTCCTCATGTTTATGTTATGAGCAAAACTATTAGATCTTTGTTCTGATAACATGCAGCTGAATTGTCCTGGACATTCTGTCATCTTTACTTGACTTCCTCCTAGAGTTTCAATTTGGAGTCAGGATAGTGTGTGTTTTAGAGAACTGTTCTTTCTTTCCCCAAGAGCTTGAAGGGATAAGGGAGGGAGCACTTCTCTACTTCAATTAACCAATTTGCTTGGAGAGTATGAACTTTGCTCTGCCTCCAACAATTTGATTAAGGTGTGTGTGCTAGAGTTCACTTCTCCTGGCCTAGGACATCTCTATATCCTTTTCAGGTTATCTTCAGGTATAGAAATTTCTCCTCTTGTGTCTATTCAAGAAGGATCCTCAGAGCATTACCAAATCTGCTCCCAATGGTTCCTTCCCCGGCTTCACCCACTGCTCTCATACAACTGTCCCCTTCCCCTCCCAGAAAATTGGAGGCAATATGAAGTAAGATCTGTGGCGGTGGGCCACAACTTCTCATTTAGAAGTATAAAAAGTAGTACTTTTAAAAATATATATTTTTTGATTGACTTTAGAAAGGGAGAGGAAAGGAGAGGAAGAGAGAAACATTGATGAGAGAGAACCATGGATTGACTGCCTCCTACTGGGGATGGAGCCCTCAACCCTGGCATGTGTTCTGACCCAAAATCCAACCGTGACTTCTCAGTACATGGGAGGCACTCAACCAATCGAGCCACACTGGCCAGGACAGAAGTAGCAGTTCTTTAACCAAGCTGCTCCAATGAACTTATCTATATAGGGCATCTTACTTCCTTAGAATTCATTTTCTGAATTTTTGTTTATTTTCTGTTTTGTCTTCATTCATCTAAGTGCCTATTTACATTTTGTGATTAAAACTTAAGGTAATTCTAATTATCTGGATAGAAGTCTTGCCCAACTTTTTGGTTTATGACCTCAGGTGAGAATTTTGGTTATTAAAGATGGGCTTCTAATTCTTAGAGTTTTTCTTGTTCCTCCCCATATTCTGTCCAAGTACCTACATACTCCCTTTGTTTCTATCTCCCCCATTTGTGGGATAGTAATGAAGTTTTACTTTTTCCCCCCCAAACTGATTCTGAGAGTCATGGTTAAAAGCCACACCAATTTCCAAAATTAATTATCTGTCTTTCTCTTTCCTCATTCAAACTTTGCAATGATTATGATTTAATGTTGTGCTTTCCCCTCTCTCCCTGCAGGGCTGTGTTTGTGTATGTGTATGTTTGGTGCTTTATACTCACTTTGAATTCATTTTGTTATATTTCAGCAAATAGATAGCATATCATATTTTTCTCTTTGCCATTTTCCTGACATCTCTTCCTTCTGGCCCCACGTTTTGATAACACTGGGTCAAAGAAACATATTAATAATGTAACTAAGTGTATAATATAGAATTAGATGAGTGTTTTTCTTACCGTTTGCTATTTACTCAAATAGGGCTGGTTCAAGTGGAAGAAGAAATGTGACTTCAGTTTAAATATATTCTTACTGGTTTTAATTCACAAAAGCCTTTCAAGTGACTATGAAACTTTCAAGTTTGGATTGGAATTGTTTTATGTGGAAATTAATAGTTTATTAACTGTGTTAGGAATTGCATTTAGTTATGTTAGACAACAAGGAAAAATTCTAATCAGTTGTCTACCTTGATGTGTACATATTTAGATCAAGTGATTTTTATTTGTCAAAATACAATTATGTATTTACAAGTCATAACTAAATGTTTATGACAATTCTGCTCATTCCCATTATTTTGAAAAGTTCTCATATTCTGTGAGGAACAGGAAAACATAAAAATGCTAGTTCCTATTGCCATCAAGGCAGGTGAGACCTATAAACATTGGTCTAAATAATCTTTGGAACCTGGTGAAATTGGGCAGATCAAACACATTTCACAACAGCAGAAATTGTGTACCTTTCCTTGAGCTTTCCGCCTTGCACTGGAAGAGAATAAAATGTTAAACAGAGAGATTTGAAATTAGTCCACCAATTCTGAGAAATTTGATCAATATGTGTTGGGACCTACTTTAGGTCAAGCTCTTTACACATCTTGTCTATTTAATCTTCATGACAGCTTTGAGATGCAGGTGTTATCATCTGCATTTGACAAGTATGGAAATGGAGGCTCAGAAAAGTGATAGAACTTACTGCAGATCATAGGCTAACAAGAGTGGAGGCAGCTTTTTAATCTAAGTTTCTCTGAAGCCTTTTGGTCATTCTATAATGTTTCCACAAAGAATCAAGAACCATGCATCCTTGGAAACTACAATTACTCTCAAGAATGAATTACATAGTGGCCCCAGGGAGTCAAACTTAAGGCCACTGTAATTGAAGAAACTTTTTCATTAGGTGCTGTCTGGAGGCTGTAAGGAGGCTAAAAATCAGTCAACAATGGTTAATTTTAATGACAAAGGACAAGGAATATTATTTTTATCATCCTGTTTTTATAAACTCATTCAATCTTCACCAAACCAACTAAGACAAACACTTTGTACCTTTTGTCAATCTCTGAAGCATGCATATTTGCTTGGCCATGTGTACACTAGAATCACATACAACTATTTGGTTCATAGTACCAGTCTTAGGAAGTAGATTTAAAAATGAAAGAAACAACATTTAAAAAATTCCTATATACTACTGTTTCACCTATATACTACTTTTTCCGTTTTGAATAAGCCAGTTTTATTCATGAAATTTACTCCTTTAAATAAAATGAATTATTCAAATGTTGAAAAAACAAAGGTAATTTTGATCTGTTGGTGCTAAAAGGAAAATAAGCTGTGTCCTTAACTTGTAATTGCACACACACACCATGTACTTGGAACGAAGGGCATGAAGTGACAATGAAGGCTTTTCCTCCCTTCTATATATAGAAGGCTCACCTCTACATATAAAAATACAGGGAAGAGAATTAATTCTTTATCTTGCCTCCTCTCTAAAAAGATAATGCTCAGTGTATGAAAGGAGAAACAGAGAACTAGGTCTCTGAATACTCTCTCTCAGTGGGTTGACAGCAAAAATTGGCTTCCAATAATTTGACTTGAGAAACATGGAGGAAAAGCCAGATGTCAAGGAGTTTTGAATGCTTAATGGAGAATCCCACTGTTCCCTCCAGTCAGAATGCAAGATTGAGCTAGATTATTTAAGCCTGCAGGAGAGAGCTAGGGGGTCAAGGCACAGGGCGGTCTGGCCCAGAGAGCCTGTAGGATGATGACAGGATAGAGGGAATATCTGCACTGAACAGATATACCCTAAAACAGTCCTTCTACATTTAACATCTCTATTTGAGGTAACTTCTTATTAAAACACTCAGGATCTCTGGGGATGCTCATAGACTAAGGAGAGGTATTGCTTTGTTCTAGAACTATTATTTGAGGGTTGTTGAGGATACATTGCAAGATGCCATCTGTCCCAATGTTTTAACAATTTGCCCCCTTTTAAAGGTTGACCAGAATAAAATCTAGAAGAAAGGTAATGACTTCTCAGAGAAGGCAGCAGGTAACTATTATCTTGCTCATTTGATGGATACAAACAATCATATCAAATATTTCTGGTCACAAAACATGCCTCCTGGTAAAACTTTTCTAATGTCAGTTCATTAAAAATCCATTTCTCCAAATTTATCTACATAAATCTACAAAGAATTGAGTGTTAAGATTAGATGTAAAATTTTGAAAAACAATGACAACTTTATCATACCTGATAAATGAAACTTATTTGGCACAGGTTTATTTGATAAAGATGTTCATTTGTGCTGAGTGCTAATTACAAAAGACTAAAAGGCAAACTCATTTGCAATGGGTCTACTAGTAAAAAAGTCACAAAGTAGAGGCATTTTTCTCTTCTTTCTTTTAGGTGAGAGGAAAACACTAGTTTTCTGGAGATGTGTTAAAATTATAGTCAGTTGCCTTGAGTCAGTTGCAATCTTATAGGCCAACCACGGACCACAAAGAGCATTTTTCGTGCCCAAAATGCTTGATTCTGTTTGACTCTAAAGACCACTACTAGAACTTTAAGATTCTGATAAAGGTACACATGATCAAATTTTGCGAACATTGAATTCTCATAATTCACTGGCCTCAGTAAAGGAGGCATTAACCTGAGAAAAAACAGACTCTCTTCAGTGAAAGCATAATCAATCTCTTTGCTTGCTCATTGATAGAAAAAAAAAAATTACCAGATATCAATTTCCAAATTTTAGCTTGTTTGTAGATAGGCCTGGACTTCATTGGAACATTCTGTTGAGGTCAAAGACCAAAGGAAAATTATTTCTATTTCCTAAAACAAACTAACTGACTAATATGTTAATGATAAGAAATTCACAAGAATTTTTTTTTAAATCTAACACTAACAGATATGTAGATAAGATATGATGATTTTTAAAATAACTTAATTTAGGTTTATAATGGTTTGAGATCTTGGATGATCCTTGGTATGTACAAAAAAAAAAAAAAAGGTGCAGGGTCCCTAGTTAGTTTGACTCAGTGGATAGAGCATCAGCTCGCAAACTGAATGATCTCAGGTTCAATTCTGGTCGAGGGCACATGCCTTGGTTGCAAGCTTGATCCCGGGCCCTGGTTGGGATGTGTATGGGAAGCAACCAATTGATGTGTCTCTCTCAAATGGATGTTTCCCTCTGTACATCTCTTCCTCTCCCTTCCACTCTCTAAAAACCAATGGGAAAATATCGTGAAGTGAGGATAACAATTGCCAAAAAAGGTATGTAAGAAGAACAAAACTTCAAGAGCTATTTGAAGCACCTTTATTTTAAGTAATTAATATTCTATTTTAAGATATCAAATGTAAAAAACATAAATTTAACATCATGGGATAAAATTCAGCTATCATATAATTGTTCTAAAAGTTAAAAGAGAATGCCTTACCTTTAAAGGAAAAAAAAAGAAAAAAACAAACCAAATCACAAAACATGATGACTATTATGTTTCTTTAAAAAAAAAATACTGTACTAGCCCTGGCTGGTGTGGATCAGTTGGTTGAGCATCATCCTGTGCACTGGAGGGCTGCGTTTCAATTCCTGATCAGGGCACATACCCAGTTTTGGGCTCTGTCGCTGGTAGAGGGTGTGCAGGAGGCACTCTATTGATGTTAGTCTTTCACATCAATGTCTCTCTCTCTTTCTCTCCTTCTCCAGTCCTCTCTCTCTAATAATTAATCTTTTAATGTCAATAAAATTTAAAAATCACTGAACTACATTCACTATGACTGTGGCTTATGGAAGGGAGAGCCAGTGTGATCCTTGTTCTGCCTCAAAATGCTTTGTGGATGCCTTCCTAACCTTCTTTTCATTCCTATACATTTGGCATTAATTGTGTTCAAGATTGTGGATGAAGCAGAAACCCAGAAGAGAAAATAAACTGTATCACTCAATAGAGCATTTCCTTGGCAGCCTGATGCATGGTCCTCTGGATCTTGGTGGGGTCACTGTGTGAATATTAAGGCCTGTCCGCCCTGGGATAGCAGTAGCCGTGGAAGAGCCAAAATGGAGACCTTCAAGTACTGGACCACATGAGCAAGCTTGGAGTTCTTTTGTTTGGGAAAAAGAGCTCAAACTATACAATTGGCCTGAGGAACAGTGGATCCCCAATGCATTTTTCGAAGTGGTTTCCACCTTTAGTTTAGATATTTCAAGGGAAATTTAATCCATATGTTTTGGATTCATTTGGACTTAACTCATAAATATTCTTCATCAAGGACTGCCAAGCTCTGCATTCACTAGAATCAAGTAGTTTCATGGGACAATAGTGCAGACAGAGGAAATTTGATATCCAAGGGTCTATCACCCAAACAAGGAAAAGAAATCCTCAGGTTCAAACCACTGTATATAAATAATCATAGAGCAGTAATTTACCCCACAGTGCTGTAAGTGTACTTACGATAGCTATATGTCCTTCCTGGAGAAATATCACAATACGTAGTCTTTTTCGTCATTGGTTCCAAAAATGTTAATGACTCTAAGAAGGAAATAGAAGTTCCTACCTATTTCATCAGCTTTTAAAATGTATCCAGATCCTTCTCTCTCTGCCTCATTCTCTGTCTCTCACTTTTTGTCTCTTGCTTTCTGTTTCTTTGTCTCTGTCTCTGTTTCTATCCACTCCTGGGACTCTGAGAACCCCTTGACCTCCTGTGTATCTCTACTTGGCCAGATAATTTTGGCCAACTTTGCTTTATTAAGTTAATATTGTAAAACAACATTTTTCCCAATATAAAATGATATTACATTATTGAATATGTTTTTTTTTTTTTCCAAACTAAATCTTACTTCCCCTGAGATTATTTTATACCTTCCTAGGGAGTTGTGCCCTTCCTATAGGTTAAGAATCCCTGTTGTGCCCACTGCTTGGAATAATGTAAAGGACAGTGGCTCAATGAGAATAGTAAGTATACTAGTAGTTCCTCTCTATTATTCCTTTATTTTTGTTGAAATGTTATAGATTCAAAATGACCAGCTTCTGTATACCTTTAAATGAATGCTGTATTTCAGGGCAATATGTGATTTTTAAATATTTTTTATATCATATCATCTGTGTTTAGGAGTTTTCAGAGTAAAGATCATGGAATTCATGGTCCATTTTCAAATCAGTTCAAATTTCTTGTGTTAATGACACCTAATTCTTAAAAGGATCTGAGGGCAACTAATTACCAAAGAAACTTCCAGTGTCAGCGACGCCTTTGGAATGGCAGTTATCTTCACATTCTTATATTCTAGAAGGTGAGAGGAAGAGGGTAGTGCAGGGTGCTATGTCTGATGAGATTTTGGAATTCACACACAACTGAATTCTCAGTTTCACTGAGGACAGACAGTAGTGCCATGATGGACAAAGCCCAGTAGAGCAAAGTAAAGATGGCTTGGGCTATTGTTATCCTTAGGCCATATTCCCTTAGCATTTCTCATCTGAAAGAGTATAACAACAATCATCATGTCTGTTGGCTTGAAAGTGTGATGAAAAAGATGAACAATAATCAAATTAAGCACCTGGAAAATAATATAAAATATTATATATCTATCCTTTAAAATACATAACATCTTGACCAAATGTCCAGAGATTTTGACTTGTACAAAAGAACACATTATATTTCTCATCCCCTTCCCCCCCTTACAGGAAAGGGTTATACATCTTCTATTTGCAAGACAGAGCCAGACAAGTACATTCAAAAAGGCATAGAATCAACTCAAACTGTTCTTTCTTTCTTTTTTTTTCCCTGCAGGTGGGGCGTGGCATCAGGTGATGCTCATTTTTCTCCACTGTGCACTTTTACAATTGGAAACACCAGCAGGGAACCATTTGGGGGCCAACATGGTAACTTCACTTTGCCTGTAACCCTAAATTCATCCTGATGGGTGTGGTGATTCATTGTGGTTTAACAAAACTTCAGGAAAAGAACAGCAGAAACAAAAGATGAAAGGGAAAAGAGAAACCAAGTAAGTAAAGAATATTTACTGGTTTCTGACTGCTAGAACCACAAAGTCCCTCTCCTGGTTTCAAGACAAGCAGATTCACAAGGAAGTAATTGTACTTCTTAGCACCAGACCAGCCCTAGCCTGAGCAGCCAAACCCTACTCAGAACCTTGGCAAACTTACTTCGGTTACTCCACCAGCCCTCCTTCCCCACCCCCAGCCTCCAGGCATCAAACTGCTTGAGAGCAGCTGACTTCAGCCCTACCTCAAGCCACACAAAGTAGCTTTCTCCCATTGCCATCTCTCTGGTCAACCCTTCATAGTATCAGTGTCATAATCTCTGGCAATTACCTCTATTTTTTTTCAAAGTCAGTTTTAATTTTAATATACTCCTCTGTCTGCCAGATTGATTAATGATTGATTGATTTACCAAGAAAGCCTATTTGGCTTCTAAATGTTAATTTCTCATTTTTGCCATATTTCTGTGAGGTAAGAAGATCCGAAGTATTTACCTCTAATTGACTTTTTCACATCTCAAAAGTGCCTGGAAGTGGTTTCCATTCAGCTTTGTGTGGGCTTCCTTTTATGTCCAAAGAAATGCCTTAAATGATTGATTGGAGAGCCTCTGCAGGTGGATGTCCCTTTGTAACCGAGTAAACACTTCATTTCTTTAATATGACTTTTTCTCTTTTCTTTCTATTCAAACTGGCTTCATCCAGCGCCCTGACACACCTGCCTCCTCCCTTGCATGTCCACTTCCTTAATCATAAAGCTCTCAGGACAATGTGGTTCTGGGAGGCATCAAATAATATTATGAACGAAGCCTCAGGTCTGTTGACCACAGGGACAGAGTTCCGTGAGACTAGAGATAACATCCAGGCCTCAGTTGTGTTTCAGCTCCAGGACCAGAAAAGCCTCAAAACCAGATGAAGGGATGCCATGTCTGACAACAGGACCACATGCAATGACTAATGACCACTTCCCTACCCTAGTGCTGACCAATTAGTAAAGACCACGACCCTGACCAGGGCCCTGACTCTGTTTGTCACCATGATTAATGATTTTCCCCTTTTATAACCCATCCCCTGGAAGACATCAGGGAGCCAGGTCTTTGAGCATTATATTACTTCACCTGTGTTTTTGAGCCTGGACCACTTTCTACAACTAAACCCTTATTCTCTTTCTGCAAACTCCTGTCCAGTCCAGTAACACCTGAAGAAAGGTTCTTATTAATGCAAAGTACCCATCTAAGCTGAGAGACACTACATTTATTTTTCCTTCTAGTACCCTTTTGAAGCTTACCAAGTGAGAGGGGCTTTATGGAAAATGGTGTATGTGGGGAAAAATAGTGGCAGAGCCTAAGGTCTGGGGAGCTCTTAGCTCCAAAAAAATAGGAAAGCTACAACCTACTATGTCAACAAGAAAATCAACACCATAAATCAGAAAGGAGTATAAGAACGTTTCCATAAAAGTTGAGAACTAGTGTAACCTCCTTCTGGTTTTGTGTCCCTGTGCCTGTATCAGGATCAGCAATTGAATCCTTATACTGCAGACAACACCCCCACTTGTCTGTGGGAGCAGCAGCATGTGGGGAAGCCAGGAGTCTGTGCCCCACTCCACAGCCTCTGTGGTGAGCAGCAGTGGACGCCTTCTGAGAGGAATGCCATGCGAGCCCTGAGTCAGAGAAACAACTCAGGCTAAAAGCAGACTGAGCTGTGGTGTGTGAGGAATCTCAGTTTCATAGTGTGATTGGTGGAGAGCTGCCACCGCACTAAAAGGAGATGAAAGCCCATGACTGGAGAGCATGGAGAAACAACATGTTCAGAAAAAAAACAAGTAGTTTAGCCTTCAATCCTGGGAGGTTTCCAGCTATTAAGGGTATACAAGAGATACTTAATGTGTATGTCCATCTGGAATCCATCCTTGTTCTTTTGGTAATATTTTCCTATGGAAACTCTTTCCTACTTTCAGCCTCAGTGTAGAAAAGTATCCTTCACTATAGTGATTGGTACAGACTTGAACATGTGAGCAATTGGGGATCAAAGAAAGAATTGTTTAGGACTGTGTCACAGCTATTGGCAAAGAAAACTGTTTTCCCTGCCTTGCATTTGTGAGGATGAAAGTCTGAAGTTTCAGGGACTAGGCAAGGCAAAACTGATTTCTCATGACATCTTTTGGGTTCCTGAGTCAACTCTGCTCCTATACTTTTCAGTTACGTAATCAGATATATTTCATTTTCTGTTTCAGCTGGTTGCAGCTTGGTCTTCCATCACTTCAATGTAGAAATCCTGACTAAAAGAGAATAGCATCAAGTAAAAGAATACAGGAGTGGGGGAAAGGGGTTGCCAGCATAGCTAGTAGTTGAGTGTGGACCTATGGACCACACTCATGGTTCAATTCCTGGTCAGGGCACATGCCCAGGTTAGGGGCTCAATCACCAGTTTGGGTGGGGGGGGGCAGGAGGCAGCTGATCAATGATTTTCTGTCATCATTAATGTTTCTGTCGCTCCCTCTTTCCTCTCTGAATTCAATAAAAATGTATTTTAAAAAATATAAGGAGGGGTTGTGGCACTTAAACAAAAGCATAAAATTTAAAAATGAGCAAGTAGATTAATTAACTACAGTGAGGGGCCATATAGGAGAGTAATGAGAAAACCAGATGATCATTTCAATAGATGTTGAAAATGCATTGGACAAACTCCAACACCATATGTGACTTTTTTTTAAAAAACTAAAAACTTAAGTAGAAATGCATATCTACTTCCTTATCTTAACCAAGAACATTTATTTTAAAAATCATACTTACTAATTAAATAGTAAAGACATTCTAATTAAAATTATTCCCCAAAATAAGTAGGTACATAGGTACATTGATAGACCAACAATTTATGGATTTGATACTTACACAGATTCCTGAAACAATTATTTTTCTTCTTTTGTTCTTAGAATTGATCAAATGGTTCTAAAATTCATGGAAGAAAAAGCAGATAAGAGTTAAGAATTACTCTAAAAGATATTAAAATATATTTTAGTACAATAATAATATACATGATATATTACTGTTATAAAAATTGACCAATGGATCAATAGAATCCTATCTAATAAAAAAGTAATATGCAAATTGACTGTCACTCCAACACACAAGATGGCTTCCCCCATGTGGATACAAGATGGCCAGCAGGGGAGGGAAGTTGGGAGGGACCATGCCTGCAAGGGAGGGTAGTTGGGGGTGATCAGGCCAGCAGGGGAGGGCAGTTGAGAGGGACCAGGCCTCCAAGGGAAGGCAGTTGGAGGTGATCAAGCCTGCAGGGGAGGGCAGTTAGGGGTGACCAGGCTGGCAGGGGAGCAGTTAGGTATCAATCAGGCTGGCAGGGGAGTGTTAGGGGGTGATCAGGCTGGCAGGCAGAAGTGGTTAATGGCAATCAGGAAGGCAGGCAGGTGAGCAGTTGGGAGCCAGCAGTCCTGGATTGTGAGAGGGATGTCCAACGGGCAGTCGGACATCCCTTGAGGGGTCCCAGATTGGAGAGGGTGCAGGCTGAACTGAGGGACACCCCCCCGTGCATGAATTTCATGCACCAGGCCTCTAGTTGTTTAATAAATGTGTTTTATGAAAATGATGATTTGGAAGTATATGAATTTAATTTTTACTTATTAAATATTTAATATTTAGCTCATCTTTGAATGGGTACAAACTTTATAAGATTAAAAGCAATAGAAAAAGAAAAACAGAAGAAAAAGTAGAGGAAAATATACAAGAATGATTGTAAATTACCTGGGCTATACTAATAACATGTCTTAGGAAAATAGAAACATCAAACTGGGGAAAGACCTATAACAAAAATCTGAAGCTTAATAATCTTCACCTGTATGCTATTTTTCCAATTCAATAAGAAAAATACTTATTTACTAACAAAATCCTAACTAAGGGAGATAGTATGATTAAGTCAAGAAGTAAATTGCAAATGGTCAACACAGGAAACAGGCACTCCTGCAATCTGCCAATGCAAACGGAAGCTGTTTTAATCTTTCTGGAAAACAATTAAATCATAAGTGTCAAGAACCTTAAAGAGTTCAGACTTTTTCTTTCTTTTTAAAAAAAAATATTTTTATTGATTTAAGAGAGGAAGGGAGAGGGAGCAATAGAAACATCAATGAAGACAGAGAACCATTGATCAGCTGCCTCTTGCACGCTCTGCATACCCGCTACCAGGGATCGAACCTGCAAATGGCATGTGAATCCAACCATGACCTCCTGGTTCATAAGCCGATACTCAGCCACTGAGCCATACAACAAAAATAAAACATTTCCCCTAAGAACAAGAACAAGACAGGGTTGTCCACTTTCAGCACTTTTACTCAACATAGAACTGGAAGTCCTAGCCATGGCGATCAGACAAGAAGAAGACATAAAAAACATCCAAATTGGAAAGGAGGAAGTAAAACTATCACTATTCACAGTTCAGACTTTTTCTCCAAGTGATTCTGCTCTAGGATGTATTCTAAGGTTACAGTCAGAAGTATAATCACAACAGTGAGAACAAGACTATCCAGAGCAGCTTTATGTAAAACAACAAAAATTGATCCACTGAAAAAATAAATTTTAATACAACCATTTAAATTTTTAAAATCACAAGGATATTTTTTAACAAAATTTGAAAATTATAAATATTTGAATATTATAAATAATATTATTTATATGTAGATTATGTTGTTATGGGTTATTTTAATTACTTATAAAAGTGTTTTCAGTTTGTTTCTTTATTAAAGAAAGGCCAGAAAGGAATATGAAAGACAAAGGTATAGTTAATCATTTTAGATTGTCACCCATTAATATAACACCCTAAAAGTGTCAGAAATTTTTATTTCCTTAATCACATTATACATTAAATATACATAAATATGTGGATTTAAAAAAATATGTTTTATTGATTATTTACAGAGAGGAAGGGAGACAGATAGAGAGTTAGAAACATCAGTGAGAGAGAAACATCGATCAGCTGCCTCCTGCATGCCCCCTAATGGGGATGTGCCCGCAACCAAGGTACATGCCCTTGACCGGAATCGAACCTGGGACCCTCTAGTTCGCAGGCCGACGCTCTATCCACTGAGCCAAACCAGTTAGGGCAATATGTGGATTTTTTAATTGTGTGCATTTTTACTTTTAATAAATGGAATTTATTAAACATACAAATACTTGTACCTTTATATATTTTATTTAATGTTAATCTCAAATTTAAATAGTCTTTTTTAGAAACATATTTTAAAATAGGACCACCAAGTTTAGTTATGTGTGAATTGTTTTTGTGGATTACTCTTGTAATTATAATGAGGAGTGGGAAGGGTCTCTCTTCTTCCATATGTCTCTTGTTAATCATGCTTAGACGACATCTAGGGGGGAACATTTTAAGATTTGTGACTTTGAAATCAGGTGTCAGTCTTTTTGTTTTTTGCTCTCTCATAATATATGGCACCCTATTGGGCATTCATTCAGACCACATGTGTAAGTGAATGGCTACACAAATACTTTAAGCTTCTTAAGCCTCAGTTTCATCATTTTCAAGATCAGGATTATGTAACTCCATGGACTTAAAGCCCCTAAAAGAGTGCCTATGCATCCTAAGCATTATAGATTGGTGCTCTCTTGACTCTCATTGGCATTCCTGGCCCATAGCAGAGCCCCACTGAAATCACAGAAGCAGAGGGGCAGGGTGCCAACTCTGGCTGGGCCCACATCCCAGATTGTCTCCTCCCTCTGCCTCGGCTATGTTTCACTTCAGAAGAACATGGCCTGGACACGCCCAGGCAGAGGGCATCTGTCCAAGCGGTTCTAATGGTTGGCCACATGGTTAAAAATGTATTCCTTTGTAGGCCTTGTGAATCATTTACTGATAGCAATAGCAGGATAAGGAATTCCCACGCTGGATGTGCAGGTATTGTCTGTCACTCAAACACAAGGCCAGTGTATGTGAAGGCAATTCACAGTCTGATTGCCATTGCCAGTCATGCTCATAAATCTAAGTTTAGAATGTGCTATATCAAGGGGCTAGCATGCTGCAGGTGTACTGCCAGGGGCCCTTTCTTGCATGCGGATGGGGAGATAGCTGGTGGATAGAAGGAAGGACTTCATTGTTTTCTAATTGACTAGATTTTTTTGAAGAAACTTTTTACTAGCAATGCTACTTTCTATTCCAGGATGGAAATGCCTATATGAAATGAATCTTTAGGCTAGTGCCATTGTATATGTCATGTTTATTTTTTTCAAAGCATTTTTGAAAAAAATGAGGCACTGTTCTCAATAAGTCAGAGATTAAACCACTTCCTCTGCTAAAATGCAAATACACAAGGGGTGGTCAAAAGATATACTATACCCTCTCCATTATCCCTACCATCTTCCTTGATTGACTTATGTGAGCAGGCTTAAGGGCATGAGAGGAACTGGTCTCTGGACCAGAGGTAATGGTGAAGATGAAACCCCCACTGAGGAGTGGGGTGAGGAGAAGACTTGCTTTCATTCCCCATGGTTGTCCTAGGCTTCTTCTTGCAACATAGAGCACAAGGTTGCGGTTCCATGTGCCTGGCCCTCCCCTCTGAAGGCTCCACCCCTTTCATTGGTGTCCCTCTGTGACCCATAGCAAGCCCTAGGCACTTTTGTTTGTGTTCAAAACTCCCTTGAATGTTCTTCCTCATGGTTAAAGACTGGTTTTCTTGTTTCCTTTATAACAGCTGCTGTTTACTGTTGGGGGAAAGCCCCAAAAGCAAATTCAAGGTTGATTCTGAAGAACTGACAGGTAGCCCTATTCAAATTAATAGCAGTTTTAATAAATGAAACTTACATACATGGACAAAGCAGCTGCTCCCAGTGGTGGCCAGAGTCCACACCCTTCCCAGGACAGGGTCTCTTTTGTATAAGGGGTTAATGATAAAAGCATATGGTGGGTACTCACAGAGACCACCAGAAAGAACAATGCATTTCTAAGGTAACAGATAACATCAAGCAGTTATCCACACTCTGTATACCATATGTTTCCATGTATAAGATGCCCCCATGTACAAGAAGCCCCCCACTTTTCCAACCCAAAATTAAGAAATCAATATTTTAAACATTTTTCTGGTTTTCCTCTTAAGACCTTCTTCCTTTTTTGGCCTAAGGAGTTGTTCTTCCTGTTTTCTCCACTGTCTGATCAGACACTCAGTGGGAGGAGCTCTAAATTGTCTCTCTGCAGCTCTATTTCCATGCTCTCTTGCATAGCTGATTACATTCAGTTTGAATTTTGCAGAGTAAGACAATCACCGGTATTTATCTTTTTATTTTTTGACAACTTTATGAGCTCAGAATGCTCTGGTCCCCGTTGCAACTGCACTCTCCACCGCCACCTCCAATCACGGCTTCAGCTGACATCAGTAACAATAAGGGTCCTGATTGGGGGAAGCCTGTTTGACAAGGTATGGGCAGCTACGCACCATTGGGGTTCCCTTCTTGGCTGACTTCTGTGTATAAGACGCCCCTCAATTTTCAGTCTAACAATTTTAGAAAAAAAAAAAATAGTGTCTTATACACAGAAAAATACGGTGTTCGTTAACCTGGGGACAAGACACTTACCTTTGGGGGACATTCCGATTTTCTGATTTTCTGATTAGTCACCAAGCCAGAGGCTACAGAGAGTTAAACAGTCACAGAGGGTTAAACAGAGAGTCCAACATTTCCCAGACACCTTTACTGTTAGAGCCATTTTGCATCTCTTAGCTAGTTCCCCCTCACTTTCACAATTTGGTATCTACCTAGGTTAGAGTTAAGGGATCAGAATAAAAGTTCCCTTGATGCTGTGATCGTGTTTCTGTCAGGGACAAAGTGCAGAAAGGTTTTAAGAGTTCTAAATGTTGGAAAGTCCCAGTGACTTATGGAGTATCACAGGAAGGTCACACTTTCTATTTTCTCTAAAATGTATCCAGTTTTACCCAAATTTACCTGCGCGGGCAATCACCTCATGCATGACCTGCTCCTGCCACACCTGGAGCTGGCAAGGGGAAGTGATGTCCCAGTGAGGAGGCTGCCCTTCAACCAAGGACAGACAGTGCAGCTAAGTTGTCTCAGAAAAGGCCATTGCAGTAGGTGCTTTTTGTAGATACCTGATTTGAACTTTCTCATGTCCATTAGCACCAGCACAATTGGGGGCTTTTAAACATACCTGGTGGACAGGTAACTTATTCCCTTTTTCAAACTAGGATACTCTTGGCTACTCATTGTAAACTAAATACCTCTCTCCTTGGAAATCTCAGAAAAGGTCTGTGTGATATCAAACACCTATGCTGGGAAAAACAGGAGCAAACAAAGCCATAAGGGACTGCCTTTGAAATGGAGCCTGGGAACCCTGCAACCACATAGAGTATTTTGTTTGCTTTCCTTGTTTCCCCCAAACGGGTGCTTACCTGGAGGCCACAGCCTGCACTTTGTCATTTGTTGGGATGAGGAGGGGCAAAGGAAAGGAGAAGCACTTTGGCAGGTTTGTCAAAGCACCCCCAATGGGAGACTCTTTAAAGGGTTTCTATCTTAAGTAACCTCAACCCTCCATTCCCTTCATTTGGGAATATGCCAAGGGCTGTGGCTGACTCAGCTTGGGCCCAATTCCTGGTTCGCTGGCTTTGGTGAAGAATTTGTCCACATACAGAGGGTAAGGACAGCACCTTGGCTGGGACCAGCTTTGCATTAGGTGTGTTTAAGGCTCTTCTTTTTCTCTGTGAGCTCTAATTTCTAGTATCAAAGGGATTAGGAAAAAAGAGCTCTCTTTTCCAGGAGCAGCCAAGTGAGGGCAAACTAATCCTATGCTCCTCAAGCAGGAGGGTGGAGAAGGAGCGCTGACTTTCACTGATAATGGAATGGGGGTCAAATCTCTAAAATGTTTAAGATCAGAGCAGATGTACTCCAGTTACTTTAGTGGGGAGCTGCTTCTTATAAGGATGCAAAGGGAAACGGCCTTTCTTTACCAGGAATGAAATGCTATATAGGACAAAGCACAGACCTTGCTATCTGATGCGTTTGCTGTTCCTGGAGCTGTGCTTTTCCCTAGTCCAGGGCTCTGCCATTGTGGTAGTGGGTCACCTTCCTATCACTACAGTCAAGTCATCAAGGTACCATGGTGCTTCAAACTCCCCAAGGTGTGGTCTACTTAGTCATTATCTAGCATAGAGTGCCCACTGGACTGGAGCTTTCCCTCAGGCTGCCATTGCCTGAGCTCCATCTAGTTGACTGCCTTTGACCCTAATGCTCATCCCTGGCCCTCATAATCTGGTGCTGTGTCATCTTGCATCAAGTTCTGCTAATTCTCCTCCACCTGTACAGTGCTCTCTTCCTAATACAATTTTCTTCAGTGATCTTGTTTTATTGATTCGGACTTATCCTCATTGTTGTTGCTGATAAAGTTGCTCATAATTAATTTTAAGGACAGTCTTGATCAGGAATTTGCAATTATTTTTATTTCCAAGCTATCCCATCCGGAGATATTGACTACCTACTCGGCAGATTGGCATTCTCTCCCATTTCCCCTCCTACTCCTCCTATTTGTGTGGTTCCAAATTATCCCTGAGATGCCTATTTTATATTCTCTGACTTTCATGGCATTGGAAAGAGTGAAATTCTTCTCCTTGGGATAGGTCAGTGCATCCTCTGCTATTAAACAGAAATATAAACTCAGTGCCCCTGTCTGTGGACTGCTGGCAGGAATTCCCTCCATAACTGCACTAAGCAGTTGTTCTATTTAGCAATTTTATGCCTCTTTTAATAAAGGCTTTGCTTACTTGAGCCATAAAGAGGCTCAAAGCTCTTCCAACCCTCCCCTAATGTTACATGTAGTTACTGAAAAGAACCATTCTTCCCATTTTAAGAACTACTGCTACCCACACCACACTAATCATCATCACTACAACTTACTATACTTGTATATTCACCATTTAAAAATATGTTGTTGTTTTTTTATTTTTAGAGAGAGGAAGCGAGATATGGAAACATTGATGAGAAAGAAACATAGATCGGCTGCCTTTTGCATGCCCCTCTCCAGGTATTGAACCACACCCCAGGATGTGCCCTGACTGGGAATCAAACTGGTGACCTCTTGGTGCCAGCATGATGCTCAACCAACTGAGCGACACGGCCAGGCTACTCCACAGTTCTTAAGGTGTTTTCATAACCTTTGCCCTGTTTGATCTGCACAACTTCCTACACCTTATTCATAGTACTTGTTACTAATCTGACTTTTTTTAAATGAAGATCCTAAAGATTACATGTCCCAGTGTCAAGACCTGGCCCAAGAGCACATGGCTAGTAACTGGCAGAGCAGAGAAAACCAGATGCTCAAGGCATTCACAAAGCTCGGGGCCCTGCCTCAGTTTAACATCTTCCCCAATTTTTCCAGCTCTCAGAGCTGGAAATAATGGAGTATGACAAGCTAATTTACATACAGGAATAATAAACGCCAAGTTTCAATGTCACCCCTCTCAAGGACATTGCGTTTTAATGAGTGTCATTTGATTATATAACACAAAGGGATACTTTTCTGAATATAAAATTTCAGGATTTCCTGATAAGTTAGTAGGGGAGGTGTTCCTGGAATATGGGGAGGTTCTGACACCTTTCAAATCCCATCATTTCCAGGATGCCCATTGGATGAACTTCCTGTCCCCAAGAGGCAGCCCCTCCTCTGAGGTATTAATTTATGCACTTGCTGGGGGCTTGAATACAAACAGAGGGGCTTCGTTCCAGTCATTTATGGTAGGGTCTGTGTTGTGTTTTGACCTCCCACTTATTCATCAAACGTGCATTGGCTCTCCTCATGCACTTTCCCAGCACAAGTTTGCTTCAGTGTTTTGTCATATCCAGTGGTATCAGACCTCTGACCATAAAAATTAACAGCCCAGCAACTCAAACCTTGGACCAGTGGCAAGCAGCAAGGGTTAATGGTTGCACACAAAGCAAGCCTGGCTCAAGCCTGTGACTCTTTTTCACATTTGCTGCTTATTCATAACCCAAGCCCATCTGCTGCACAGTAACGATCAACCGCTCCTGTTTCAGATGTCAACCACCCCAGCTGTTTCTCTCTCTCTGTAAACATGAAGGGGGAAAGCAATTGCCACAATATTAATATTCTGGCTTGATTATTACAATGCAGTGATGTGAAAACTGATGAATTTCCCTCTGGGTCCACCATCACCTCAGCCCCACACAATGCACACCTATGCAGTACAGCCAGGTTATAACCACCCTCCCCTCCCCCCCCACCCCCCCAGGAAGTCTCAGGTGAACTTCAGGGGTTCTGTTGTGACCCAGGCTACCTGGAAATGCAAGGTGAACATGGTGTGCGCAAGAAAAGTGAGGACTTGCTTGGATCCTGCAGGGCTTTGAAGGTGAACTCTATATTGAATTAAGGAATGAGACTTGAAGATGCCCCAAGGAGATAAGGTGGATTCTTAGATCTATTTGGATAGAGACTCCAAGAGCTAAAATAATTTCTTTCATCAACATGCTTTCATTGAAAGTAAATTTCAGACAAAAGAGATCATCATCAAAAACACGTTTCCCTCTCTGTTTTTTCTCCTCCAACCCAAGGTGTCAAAACCTGGAATGACCTGACTCATTAAGAAAGATTCCTTCAATTATTTTATAAACTTGTACTAAGCATCAGTACTTCTTCCTTCGTCATAAGCATGCACTGAAGCACCTTGTATGAGGGGCTACAAGACTCAGTGTGGAACATTTTCTGCCTTCCTCCGACTTCATGCTGCCTGACACTGGGGTGAGCTATGACGTAAACAGCATTTTTTGGCTCTGCCACTTACCATGCATGTGATCTTCAGCAAAATTCAGGACCTGCCTGTGCCTCCATTTTCTCATTTATAAATGAGAATAGGATTGTTGAGGATTAAAAGTGATAATAGGTGCAAAGTGTTTAGAACAGGCTCTGGAACACACTGAGTGGAATGTTGCTATTGTATTACTCCTCTGTCTTAAAGGGGTTCCATGTGATCACATTTGGGGTGGAGTACCAAGAAAAGCTTCAGAGAGGAAGCCTACGTAAGTCTACCTTGGATAAATAAATTCAATAACTGGAGAGGAACTGGAGGCCAAAGGAATAGCAAAAACAAAGTGATGGAGGAATGAAAGTGTTTGGCGTGTCAAAGTTAATTAGGTCCTTCAGGGGACAAGAGATCTGGCTGCATGGTAGCAGGAAAAGGTAACAAGGGTAGCAGGAGAGGTAAATGTAGAAAGATAGGAAAGACTTAGAGTGGTAAACCAAGGAATTAGGATGCATTCTGACAAGGAAAGGGAAGCCTCGGTAAGTTTCTAGGTAAGACAATAACATAAACAAATCCATATTTAAAAAATTCTAGGAGTAGGTAGTTCAAGGTATCCAAGTGGCTTTTGCATGAGAAGTCTTCTACTGTGTAAGTCAAGGTGAGGGTTTGACCCAGGAAGCAGAGTGCAGATGGATGAACAGATGGAGTGGCCAGTGGCTGTGTGCGTAAACAAAAAGTTCAAATCAAAGATGACAAATTAGTCTCAACTTCCAGGTACATGGGAGGAGAGAGATCCCCTTTGCTGGCAAAGAGAACACAGGAGGATGTGGAGGAGCAGCAGGATTTCCTTGGGATTTGACTTTGATCTTGGTCCCTTTAGGGTGTACCTCGAGTGCTGGCAGGCCTCAGAGGCAGGGAGCAGAAGCCACATCATCCAGGCAGCATTTCCTTCCTTTGTACTTGAACAACTTACTTTTCTTCCAGCAACAGGTATGAGCCCTGAGAGTTCAACCCTCTCACAGCCACACCAGCCTACCACTGCCTTGTAGAGGGGGGATCCTAGCAAAGTTTTCTTTGGCATGAATTTTGTCCAACTTATTCTAAAAGATCTGCATTTTATAGTGGAAAAAATCTTAATTTGTGAAGTCGCTGTGTGTATGTGTGTGTATGTTAGAGAGACAGAGACAGATACAAGGAGAGAGAGAAAATTGGGAAAGTGCAAAATATAGGAAATTTCAAAAGAAGAGTCAAATTTGCATGATAAAATTTCAGGGCCTCCCACCTAACTCTGTCCTCAAAAACCTCTTGAGTCACAAAAACAAAGTGATGGAGGAATGAAAGTGTTTGGCGTGTCAAAGTTAATTAGGTCCTTCAGGGTACAAGAGATAGGCTGCATGGTAGCAGGAAAAGGCAACAAGGGTAGCAGGAGAGGTAAATGTGGAAAGATAGGAAAGACTTAGAGTGGTAAACCAAGGAATTAGGATGCATTCTAACAAGGAAAGGAAGGCCTCGGTAAGTTTCTAGGTAAGACAATAACATAAACAAATCCATATTTTAAAAATTCTAGGAGTAGGTAGTTCAAGGTATTGAAGTGGCTTTTGCATGAGAAGCCTTCTACTGTGTAAGTCAAGGTGAGGGTTTGACCCATCACTACTCTGACTTTCCTTTAGTAGAAGCTGATCATTTCTTTCTGTTCAGCTGAACTATGCACACCAGTAGATAAATTTTGTGGTTGAACCCCACCCAACCACCCAACTAGATAGCTCTGTGACCTTGTATGAGCTACTTACCTGACTTCCTCACTTGTAAATAATAATAGCAAGGATTTTAAAGACTAAACAAGGTAAGACAACAAAGCCTCATATCTAGGGTGTGCAAAGGAAACATAAGTTGTTATTGTTGTGGAAGAACACTGGTGATACTGACACTGCTCATAAAGTGCTCTTTCCTGCCCCAGGCTGTAAGGTAAGCTGGTTAAATCTTAGAATACCAGCTCTGCCACAGTGTGGCCTACACTTCTCTGCCTGAACTTCCCTTTGTGCAAAATAAAGATGCTGACCATCTACCTCCTATACCCAGTTACTGTGTAGATGAAATGAATTGGGATATATAAACTGGTGAAAATGGTGCCTAGTGCACAGGAGGTACCATTTAAGTTTAGCTACTGATATTTATAAGGTAGAGGAAAGGCAGAGACAAGGGGACTGGTGAGAGAGAGGGTACCATTGGTCCTGAAGACCAACTCTTCTGATGACCAGAGCCTGAGCACCCTGCAAGACCACAGCTGCCCCTGGACTGGAGTGCTGAGACTACCAGGTTGGGTAGACTGTCCTAGTGTCATTCCCAAACTGGACCTAAAGGCAGTTCTTAAACTTTAGTGCCAGAACGTTGTAGGTTATCCCAACACAATGAGTCGGTGGGGATGGCATTGTTTAGGGTATAAATTGAAACATTTTTATTAAATATTACATTCTTATACAGCCACCACATTTTTAGAGAATAATAACACGCTGGGAAAATGCAGAGAGACACATGATCCAGCCCAAGGTTAAGAGTAACTGCTTGCCTAGAGAGAAGTGGGTGTCCCAGGTTGAGATAGCCCAATCCACATCAATCAAAACCTACTAAGCTTGTAAAAATGGAATGTGGTTTTCTGGGAAAAGACTGAAGAAAATCAATCATTTGCATTATCAAAGGATTCTTTGCTTCGGGAGAAAAAAAATACACAAAAAAAAGAAAGAAAAGGAAAAAAAGTTTCCCCACATGGTCTCTTTAATTGACATTCCTTCTTGGTGAATTTCAACTCTGATTCAATTTGCAAATCTTGGGTTTATGCTGCAGTGCATAAACCATATGTTCCTGAGGAAAGTTAAAAATGTGTAAAGTGAGGTACTCCTGTAGGAATGATATTTAGAAGAAATTAAAACAAACCAGAGCAAAGGAGCTCTTTCCTTTATGAAGAGATGGAGTAATTTAACTTAGAGTGTGTGAGCTTAAACATCAGCTGAAAAACAGCTGCTCCTCAGAGAAAGATGAGCCAAAAGAGTGAGGCTGGAAGGAAGTTGAGATGAGAGCTGTTTAGGTCTTTAATGCTCCTGTGTGTGGATAAAAGGGTGAGAAGGAGGGGATCTTCTTTGGCACAAGCAGCAGCTCCAAGCAGTTCTAGAAGTTTCTGCCTCACTGAATATGATCTTCCCTCATGGCGGCTGGAGTGGAGGACCAGCGCCAAACACATGGCGTAGTGATGCAGCAGGGCCAGCAGGTCAGGCACCTGTGAAGCCGCAGCCACAATAAGTTCTTCAGAAGCTGCATTTTGACTTAACCCAGCACAATTTTCCATTCCATATGTGCAAAGCATTTCATCCATTAGCGTCTTCTTGGCTCCTTTGGGCTTCTTTTTTTCCATTCAAAAAATAAAAACTCCCCAAATCCAAATCATCACACAAAAATATTTTGCTTCTGAAATCCACTCCGTTTTTCTCCTCAAAGACTGGCATGTGTTAACCTGTGGAGGCTTCACTGTCCCCATCTGCTTTTCATTAATGCAAGTTCCCCCTTTCCTGGGTCTGAACCCAATCACGTTAAGCAAGGTACTTTGCTAAGTGTTGTGAGGCGTAACAAGGGATCATGAGCAGCTGTCTTAAATGAGCTTACATTTTAATTTAATGTAATTTAATTTTAATTTAATTTCCATGTAACTGCCTGTCTAATTTTCTCAAACTTTACTGTAGAGAACCCCTTCCAAAAGAAATGCTTTTAGAAACTTGCAGACACTTTTCATCCTCTGTAGTTGAGTTGGGTTATACATGTGTTATGAGCACACACATGCACATACATGTGCACACACACAAAGATGTATAGACATACAAGATAACTATCAAATTCTGTCTTGTGACCATTCTTTCTATAATTGTACGCTTGAAACCTATATAATTTTATTTACCAATAGCACCAAAAAAATTCAATAACAAAAAAATTTTAAAATTAACTAGAAAATGCTGAGCAGGACTGTTCATGAAATGATAGTTTGCAGTTAACTAAATGAATGGCATTTTATAGATTGTATCTTTTTTATGCCCCATTTATTCACTTCTCCCATACCCATCCCCCACCTCTAGCAACCAATCTATTCTTTGTAACTATGTGGTGTGTGTTTTTGTTTCTTAGATTTCACATATAAGAGAAAGCATGTAATATTTGTCTTCTCTGACTTATTTAATGCATTTAACATAATGTACTCAAGTTTCATCCATGCTGTCACAAATGACAAGATTTTATTTTCTGTGGCTGAATAATAATAATGTATATGAATATATGAATACACTTATATCACAATTTTTTATTCATTCATTCACTGATGGACACTTAGGTTATTTTGATATATTGCCTATCCTATCTAATAAAAGAGACATATGCAAATTAACTATCACTCTGCTACACCCAGAAGCCACGCCCACCAGCCAATCAGGAGTGAGTATGCAAATTAACCCAACCAAGATGGCTGCAGCCACGGAGAGAGCAGGAGGCTTGGGTTTCCCCAGCAATGGAAGAAGTCAAGCTTTCCACACACCCTGGCTGACCCAAGCCTCCACTCAAGGCTACAAAGTTTCAATTATAAAAGATAAAGAAATCCCAGCAACCAAGGCCTCTGCTTGTGTAACCGGGGGGTGTGGCTGGCCTGCATACCAACACAGGCCCCTCGCCCAGGCCACCCCACACCCCAAGGGAACCCCCACCCTGATCCAGGACACCCTTCAGGGCAAACCAGCTGGCCCCCACCGGTGCATCAGGCCTCTATTCTATCTAATAAAAGAGTAATATGCAAATTGACCATCACTCCAACACACAAGGTGGCTGAACCCCATGTGGTCAAAGATGGCTGCCCCCATGTGGACACAAGATGGCCACCACAAGATGGCCAGCAGGGGAGGGCAGTTGGGAGGAATCAGGCCTGCAAGGCAGGGCAGTTGGGGGTGACCAGGCCTGCAGGGGAGGGCAGTTAGGGGCAAACAGGCTGGCAGGGGACTGGTTAGGGGGTGATCAGGCTGGCAGGCAGAAATGGTTAGGAGCAATCAGGAAGGCAGGCAGGCGAGCATTTGGGAGCCAGCAGTCCTGGATTGTGAGAGGGATGTCTGACTGCCCGTTTTGGCCAATCCTACCTGGATCGGGCCTAAATGGGCAGTCGGACATCCCTTGAGGGGTCCCAGAATGGAGAGGGTGCAGGCTGGGCACTGGGCCTCTAGTTGTAAATAATGCTACAACAAACATAGGGGTTCATATATCTTTTTTAGATAGTATTTTCATTTTATTTGGATAAATACTCAAAAGTGAGATTTCTGGGACCTCCAAATTGTTTTCCATACCGGCTGTACCAATTTACAACCCCACCAACAGTAAACAAGGTTTTCCTTTTCTCCATGTCCTCGCCAACACTTGTGATTTCTAGTCTTTTTTTATGATAGCCATTTTAACAGGAGTGAGGTGATATCTCATTGTGGTTTTGATAGGCTTCTCTCTGATGATTAATAATGTTGAGCATGTTTTCATGTACCAGTTGGCCATTTGTATGTCTTCTTGGGAAAAATATCTATGTAAGTCTTCTATCAATTTTTTAATCTGAAAGTTTGATTTTGCTGTTCAGTTATATGACTTTCTTTATATATAGGGTGTCCCCAAAAATGTATACACACACTTTGAATAACAATAAAGGCACTATTTATTAAAATACATTTCATTTTCAAAATTCAATAACAGCTGTTAAAGTGTGTATACATTTTGGAGGGACATCTGCATTTTGTATATTAACCCCTTAATGGATATATGATTTGCAAATATTTTATTTCATTAAATAAGTTACCTTTTCATTGTGTTGATGGTTTCCTTTGTGGTACAGAAGCTTTTTATTATGTAGTCCCACTTATTTTTCCTTTTGTTGTTTTTGCTTTTGGTGTTAGATTCAAAAATCATCACCAAGACCTATGTCAAGTAGCTTACCCCTATTATTTTTTTTCTAGGACATTTGTGGTTTTAGGTCTAAAGTTTAACTCTTTAATCCATTTGAAATTTTATGGATGGTGTCAGATAATGGTTGCATTTTATTTTTTGCATGTGATGTCCAGTTTTCCCAACACCATTTTTTAAAAAGACTGTCCTTTCCCCATTATGTGTTCTTGCCTCATTGTCATAAATTAATTGACCATAAAAGTCATGGGTTTATTTCTGGACTCTATTCTGTTCTATTGATCTATATGTTTTTACTCCAATAATATTATATATTGTAACCATGCTTTACTTTAAACAATATGACCTTTTTTTTGAATCTAGATTAAAAGGTCCTTTGACCTAACGGCTATGTGTAGCCCAGATGTTACTGACAATTTTGGATATTAACCCCATTGTGAGGATGTTTTCAAAACGAAGAGATGCTGGGGTCAAGAAGAGTAGCAAAGGACACTGTTGCAGCTGAGCGAGACTGAAATGACAATGAGCTAAAAATAAAAAATGATTGTGGGAAGACAATTTTACTCAAAGATAAATTTTTATAACCTGGTAGTTTCCTGTATTGGGGGAAATAAGGAAAGTATGGAGTCTCAGTTTAGTGTCTGGTATTTGATCAGGTTATTAGAAAGATGGCGTTCATGGATAGGAGAAGATGTGAGGTGGAAATGGAATGAATTAAGTTTGGGACAAATAAAGTTTGAGATTACTATGGGAAATCCAAATGTGTATATCTGGCCAGTCCTTGTATATGTAGAGGAGTCTGATGCTAGGAGGGGAAGTCATTGCTAGAAATCATAAGGTAATACAAAATAATGACCAGTCAGAGAAGTGGGTAAATTATGTAAATCAAAGACAGTGAGAGGATTAAGTCATGAGCAGGTGACTATGTCAAATCCTGGATGTTCAGTAAGATGAAATTTGGAACTTGCCCACTACATTTGTCAAAGCAGTGATTCTTCCCAGGCAGACATGTTGGGGAAGAAAAGAGCAGTGGGGGTTT
This sequence comes from Corynorhinus townsendii, assembly GCA_026230045.1. Taxonomy (NCBI): domain Eukaryota; kingdom Metazoa; phylum Chordata; class Mammalia; order Chiroptera; family Vespertilionidae; genus Corynorhinus; species Corynorhinus townsendii. The sequence continues at coordinate 140,316,959 of JAPDVU010000004.1, forward strand.
GGGAGTTGGGGGAAGCCTGTTAGGCAGAAATGGCAATGAAGCCACAGAGATCATTATATTAATCCCAGTATGTGGTCTTCAAATGCATGGCTTTTAGTGACAAAATGGATTAGGAAAGCATGTGAGGTTATGAAAAGGCAAATCCATGTACATTCCTAGGAAATGCACAGAGTACAGAGTGCCATTCTAGTCTCTAGTCTCATTCTCCTCTAAGATACAATGCACCTAGCCCAGATATGTGTGCCCAACAGTTTGAAAGGACTCAGATCCTCTTCAACATATAAAGGTAAGAATTTTAAGAATCTATACACATTGATGTATGTATAATCATGATGATCCTAAGAGCATCGATGCATTTACAAAGATCCCTTACCAACCTTTCCTGGCTCTTGGGTAACAGGTTGGTACATGACTAGTACCAGCATTTTCAGTTGACAGATGATGCAATTAAGTAGTCAGGTGTTTTTAATTATAGTTTAGTAAGCATTAGAAGTTTAATTAGAAGTGATATTCAGAGGTGGCCAGAACTTCAGGGCCTCATCTGTGTGTAAGGGATTTTTTAGGATATTCATTCAACTCTACCAAATCCAGTTCCTAAAGTGCGTCCAATCCTTGAATCCTTTAAAATGTAGGTTCCACTATTCTAACATATGACAGAATTATAGAGCAATTATAGAGCAATTCTGTACTTAATAAAACTCTATGAACAATCTGACTTTTATATTCAAAAAGTGTGTCACAAGTTCTTCCCTTAACAGTTGTGGTGCATCTGTGTTGGTATACCAGTGTGTGTTGACTGGCTTCTAATGGCACACAGCAGGCACTTAGAAAATATATGTTGAATGGTTCATGGACGGGGTGTATTTGTGAATACCTCATTGTAGTTAGATGTAGTTTATAGTTATAAAGCAACATTTCAGACCCCAAATTTCCTCCCCATACCCTGATCAAGATGACACATTCTGGTTGGTTCTCCTCACATCTGAAACCACACCTGTGTAAGGTTCCTTTATCCATGACTATGTGTATCAACTCATCAATTGCTGCCCCATGTGGGAAACATAAAAAGCTCATAAAAAATGCAGGCAACTACCTTTGTGCTCAGGGCAAATAAATTGCTTAGTCTCTCTATGCCTTAGTTTCCCCATATTTAAAATGGGGACAACAAGAGAATCTCTCTTGTATGGGTATTATGGAGATTGGTTAATACATGTTATGTGGCTAAAATAGTGCCAAGCATCTGGCAAACATTTACTAAATGCACTACAGTTTTAGAGTTGTGGTTATTACCTACTTGCCTGAGCATTATGGCCTACAGCTTCGCATACTCTGACACAATGGAGTGACCAATGAAGTGGCCCTAAGGAGCTTGGAACCAGCCATCAGCTGGCCTGCCGATGGCTACCTATAGAACAATGCACACTTTAGCCATAGGTTCTCGGGCAGCTCTCAGCAATGATGGATATTCACTTGGGTCTAGAAGGTGTTGTCTCAAATTGAAGAAGGTACAAATAAAAGTCAAGTCACTGGTCCCCCCAAATTACTTTTATTGTATAGTATTTGTTGATCCTTCAGTTCTTTTCTTTACTATCTCCTGACCCACTCAATTTTCAGGGAAGAATTCTGCAGATATTGTAGAATTAAATAGAGTCTAGACATGTAACAGGAAGCCATAAGCTTCCTTCATTTATGAGTCTTCATTTTTAAAACTTTCTTCAGTGTGAAATGAGTTTCCTGACAACTTCGACAATTGGACACTTGACATTACCCATTCTTGGATGAACCTGCTCTAGAATCAAGCCCAACCTACCCAGGTGATCTTCACAAGAAGCTTGGCTGTGAGCCACCTCTCCAACAAAGCTACTGGGCTGCAGGTCCCAGGTAAAGTCACATATATGTCTCTGTGAAGGTCTGAGCACAGAAGGTATTCTGGTGGGGAAAACACAACACAATAGCATTAGTAAGCACTAGGAAGAAAAAGGAAATCTGTCTTTTCTTACTATACTTCACAAGTACTTCTGGAAAAGCCTACCAAGGTCCAGGTGGCCTTCAAGATATTGCTAATAAGAGAAAAAAGAGGTTGGGGAAGAAAAACTTAGTAGCACCAGCTAATGGCAGTTTGAATTTATTGAGCACTTACTATGTTCCAGGCAGTGTGCTCAGTGCTTAGCAGGCATCCCCCATTCTATCTGTCTAAGCCTTTCCTAATAGGTATTATCTAGTAAGTTAGCATGGTGGCTAAGAGGACAGGCTCCAGGACAGGGTTCTCACCCTCAGCACTATGGACACTTGGGGCTAGAAAGTTCTTGGTTGTGGAGGCCATCCTGTACACTGCAGGATGTTAGGCAGCATCCGTGTCCTCATCCCTGTAAATATGGGTAGTATCCACCTCCTGACCCAGTTGTGACAATCAAATATATCCCCAGACATTTCCAAATGTCCCCCGGGAACAACATACCCCTGGTGGGAGATCATTTCTCTAGAGTCTCAGAAAGAGCACAGGGACTTCTAGCTCAAACACGTCCTACCAACGTGGCCGGGTGCTAGTGTCCTCATTGGCAAATGTACCCACCACCTTGTGCTTTTTAAATTTTAACTGAAATAATTCCTGTATCATGAATACCCCAGAGGAAGTCTCCATGAATGTTATATATTGTTATTACTTTGTTTTAGTGTGGTTTGTTTTTTTTAAACAGGTAAAGAAACTGAGACTCAGAGAAGTGAAGTCACTTGCCACATTCTCAGCTTAGGTGTGGCTGAGCTGAGGTTCAGATCCAGACCATCTGCCCTTCTGTGGGGCCAGCTCCCTGCTGTTCCTAAGGGACAAGAAGCCTTGGAGCCTGGTGACTCCTCCCTGACAGCAGCAGGGACAGGAGCTGCCTGAGCAGCTCGGCCGAGGTGTCCACAGCAGTGCTCTGGCATTTGACATTGTTTGCCGGCAATCACAAGTGGTCCCTATCAAGGGTTATTATTTGTGTATCCATGAGTCACAATATGCCAGATTCATAAGAGCCAGATGTCACAGCTGACCCAGATGAGGCACTCAGACAGATCCCACGCGTTTCGTGTGTCAGGCTTTATCCATTCATAAAACAGCTCCTTCCCAAAATATGTCTTGAGAAAAAAATCTAAAGTTGGTTGCGCAATTCTGAGCCTAGTTGCAATGGATTTCCAAGCTCCACACACACCACCCCCAGCCCTGCCTCTCATAATTTTAATTCTTGTATAATTCTTCCAAGGTTCAAAGCTAAAAAGGGGGCATGGTATCCATCATTCGACCTCAGAAAAGGAAACAGGAATTGACAGACACAAGTAGGTGAGCATAGAATAATAACATTAATTTTACTGTTGTAAATGTTAAAGCTACAGAAATATTTTGTGGTCAGAACCAGAGAGTTGTGTTATTGACCCCAGTCCCCACTTTTCACAGCCCCGCCCACCTTTTCCTTTTCTTTCCTTCCTTTCTTCCTTCCTTTCTTCCTTCCTTTCTTCCTTTCTTCCTTTCTTTCTTTCTTTCTTTCTTTCTTTCTTTCTTTCTTTCTTTCTTTCTTTCTTTCTTTCTTTCTTTCTTTCTTTCTTTCTTTTGCTATTTGGACAGAGACACTTTCTCAGAAACACAGCTGAAAAACCCTTTAAAATGCCATGCATACACCTCAGTCTCAGGAGTTCAAGGTGTTTGGGGTAAGGATTAGAGAGGTTCAAGTCTGTTCCCCTGTTAAAATTACAGCTGCACCAAAGATGGTACGGAATATCGGCTCAGGAAACTCGTCTGGTTCTCAGGAATGAGAAAATGCAGCTGTGCTGGATCAGACAGAATGTGAAGGGGCAGGCTTCGCTCTTCCCTTCACCACGCTGTCCAGAAGGAAAGGTCAGAGTGATGCCCCCGCATGCCAGAACACATCTGGGCAGTGTGGTCAGAACACAGGTACCCGTCAGTCCGCAAGTGCTCAAAAGACAGGTGAAGTGTATCCGAAAACAAAATAAGCGCAAAAAATAACCCTGGGCTTTAGCGTTGTTTTTTTTTATTTTTTATTTTCACTGTTTTGTTTTCCTCCAGGGGTTGAAATTTAATCTCTCTTTTAGCAAACTGGAGCTGGCTTCCTCTCTTCCTCTGGCTTTCCCTCTCCAGTGTACTCTCAGTGCCTATCCCACAGATACACGCAGCTGATTAGGAAGTCTGTGCATTGTCACCCCGGCCTGTTGTCACCAAGAAAATGTGTTCAGGGGTAGGTGTCTGTCATCCTCCCCCACCCACACACAAACCCCCAGGCATGCTGACCCTGCTAATCTTCAGGTTCAGCACTTGTCAGGTGCTGACAGGGAAGGAATCCCTTTACAAAATGCCCCCAACCCTGGGATGTCTGTGCATGTGAGTGTGTCCAACTCACCCTCAAGATTACACTTTTGCATGGGGCCCCCTCCTGCAGCAATGAGAGGGACGCAGCCTGTTCTGAGAAGCTCTGGCTGAGGGCTCCGCTTGCCCCTCTTCCTAGGCTGTCCTCCCTGACATTTTTCCCCTCCCCAAGAGGCACTTTTGGTGAGACAACACAAACATCCATCACCAGCTGCACCTCACCCCTTCGCTTGATGACCTACATTACTGGCTCACACAGAGTCATTTTTTAATTTAACTCATGTCCGGTTAGGCACAAAGATATTTTTTAAGGCTACTTTGTGGGGGGTAAGAACACGTTAGGGGGTCACTCTAAATCCATTTCACATCAGAGTCTAGCAGGCCAACACTGAAGAGAGCCAGAAGGAGGAAATGACTCACTCTCTGGGCCCATTGCTCTTATAATTCTTTAAACTCTCTCCCAGCACAGAGAGCCAGAGGCCATTGCAGAGGTTCAGCTGCTACTTGAAATGCAGTCCTGCCTCTAACAGCACTACTTTCCAGAGGAAGGCTATGCTGTAAGGACATGTGTCTATGTGCTAGGACATTCTTGGGTTGTAAACAGTTGACAGAAACAGCTTTGCCATCCTCTCACTTTTTTTTTATAATAAACCTTGCAATGTCCCTTGTTGAAATAAGACAGATGTAGTAAAATTTTAGTAGATAAGTATCACACATTTTCCTCAATTTACAATTCTTCAACTCTGCTGTTTTTGTTAACTTAAGTAGACTAACCTGAGATTGTATAACATTGGTCAAAACATAATTTTATTCACTCAGTTATCCAACTGACAATACATCCATTCTTAAGTAAAAAATACTTCAGTGCCCAATCTGCCAGACACAGTGGGAACCAAGGGACAGACATGAATAAGACACAGTTGCTATTGCTGATGGGTTGGTCAAGTGGTAGGAGAGAGACTGGCAAGTAAATGTGCACACGGATGGGTTTTATGAAGCATGGTGCAGTGGCATAGTGTAGGTTATCAGTGCCACCTGCAGGCATCAAGAAGGCGCCTGAGACTGGATGGGCAGGTATTTCTGAGCATATAAGTGGAAGTAATGGAATCCCTTTGAGTTGTTCCATGCCTCTGCCTTTACTCATAGGGCTTTTTCTGCCTGGAATCCCATAATACAACATTAATGAAACTTCTGGCATAGTAGGCACCTACTCTATGCCCACTGAAGGATTTTTGAATAAATTAATGATGTTGACTAGTTAAGAGAGAGAAGGAAGTGAAGAAGCAGTAAATCAAAGAAAGTGGAGGCAACTGTAGATAAGGACCAGTGAATATGTGGCCTGCTAATGACTGCCCATGGATTATTTGTTCACTGAGGACACCAGAAAGGACCACAGAAATCTTTCCAGTTGAGGTTAGATGGCAAAGGACTTCCAGCTATCCACAACAGAGTACTTGACCAGCACACCAAGTAGAAGCTATTTCCATTTGCATTTGCAGACTATTCTTATGAGGAACTTGACAGTGAAGAGTAAAATAAATAAATACCTACCAAGTATTATAAAAGAGAATGTTTTCTCCATACAGGGTCTTTGAATGTACCTGGAGAAAAAAATACGAGATATAATGTCTGTATATTGGTCACATCTTATGTGGTGATACTGTTAGGGAAAACTGAATGGTCACAGAATGCCCTTTATTGTTTTTCGGTGTGGTGTTTATTTCTACATTTCACAGTCTTTGTTGTCTGAGATGGGCTGGGCTCTCTGAGAGTAATTTTGAGGTTTATAGGATTGTGATGATTAAGGGCCATGTGAATGCAGAGGGAAGGATGAGTATCTTCAAAGTGAGCATATAAGAACACTCTAGAGGACATAGGAATGAGCTGGACTTCAAAACATCTATACTAATAAAAGGGTAATATGCTAATTAGACCTGGACCTTCCAGGAGACCTTCTGGACAAAGCCATGATGGCAGGGCTGAGGCAGAGGTGGTTAGGGGCGATTAGGCCAGGAGGGAAGGGTATTTGGGGGTGATCAGGCTGGCAGGTGGGGGGGGCAGTTGGGGGAGAGCAGGCTGGCAGGCAGAGTGGTTAGGGACTATCAGGCAGGCAGGCAGGTGAGCGGTTAGGAGCCAGCGGTCCTGGATTGCAAGACATCCCCCGAGAGGTCCCAGATTGGAGAGGGTACAGGCCGGGTTGAGGGACAGCCACCCCATGTATGGATTTCATGCACTGGGCCACTAGTAAATAATATTTATAAATGAAATTATTCAAGTGGAAATTATAGTTTATGAAGAAAAATGTAACCTGAAATAAAGAGTCAGGAATAAAGATTGGCGGGGGAGGGGGGATTATAGGGAAAACTTTAATGTGTCTAAAATATGCACTATGCTATGATAAGAGCATCTGGACATTAAGTAACTGAATCCTATCAGTACAAGGGTCAAGCAGCCAGTATTCTCATTTTCCGACTTTGGGGCTTAAAAAAAATTGGTGACATTTTTAGGAAACGGAGGTTGTGAGAGTCATGTCTGATAAGAGCTCCTTCTTTACATCCATTTGGTCCTAGGAGAAAGTCCAAACCAGTGACTCAGCATGAGACTGTTCTTCCATCTCAGGTGAGGGGTGAGGGAGGGTATAGACTTCTCAACCTCCAAGGATTGCTGTAATTAGTAGATAAAATGGATAAGAATCTAGCACAAAGCCAGGAGTAAAGTGTGAAGACGGCTTCTGAGACTGGGTGAACAGGAATTGTGGATTTTGGATAGTAAAGGAGTATTTCCAACCATGGTGTCAGGATCACCTGGATGCTTCTGAAAACAGGTTGCTGGCCCCACCCCTCAAAGTTTCTGATTCTGTATAGTTGGAGGGAGCCCGAGCATTCGCATCCTCAAGTGATTCTACTGGTCCAAGGATTACTCTCTGGGGACTCCCCCTAGAGAGCCACACTGCCTTTCTCTGCTATTTCACTTGACATACCCCCTCTGAGCCTTTACTACCTCCTGCCATGGGCCCCTGAGTAATTCTGGACTCAGAGAGAAGATGATAAACTCATCCTGGGAAAAATGTTAGTCAACCTATTAATATACCCCTATTACTTAATGTAAATGAGATAAAATCTAGTAGAAATTATTTCAGGCAGTTTTAATTCTGAGAGGGGGGGAGATTTAGAGGAAGGAAAGATTCATTATTTTTTTTTAAATCATACCTCTCTTATTGACTCCAGAAATCTGAGAATTTCTTAGATAATAAATGTAGTCAACACGCCTATGAATACCATAGAATTCAAGTTCATACTTCATCTGTTCTTCCTCCTCCTCTCCCCCACAACCTTTCTCACCTCATTTCCTGGGAGAGTGCTACACTCCAGGATAGCTTTAACAATCTTTCTACAATAGACAGAGCATCACTTAATCTGACATCCAACCAAGCATAGACAAGTTGGCACTGAGGATAGTTCCAATACATTTCTCAAACTTTGATGTTTCCTCTTGAATATCTAAATGTTAAGGTTTGAGGAAGAAAACCTTAACCCAAGTCTGTCATTCGGGATCCTGAGATTTCCAAGTGGAGGTTTAGAAAAGAAGGTAAAAATTTCTGGGAAACTAACAGTATTCCAACAAAAGCCACAGAATAGTTAGAACTTCTGAGAGGAATTGGGAAATACAGCCATGGAAAGAAATGGCAGTATGTTCCATACATGTAAGTAATTTTCTGCCCCCCGCCCAGCCCTCATCCCCAGTAGAATATAAGCAAATCTGTGTGGGAGAATTTCTGCCTCCCCGTCAGCACAGGTCAAGAGCATAGTCAGTGAGGAGAGCCCTGTGGAAGAACCTGAAACACAGCTTCAAAGCATCACTAGCCTAAGATCTAGAGTGAACAGTGCACCCTCCCCTTTTCCCCTGTAGAGCAACAGGCAGGGATTGTTTAAAAGGCACACGTTGCTGCTTCTTGACAAGAGACCTTCCACGTAGACCTCATTACCTTTGCAATCCAAATGGCCCTTGCTGATGTGTGCTCACTAATTTATCAAAATTTATGACAGGAGACCATAACCAGGACAGGAATTGGGAGGGACTTTAGTAGAGCTCTCACACTGATGTCAGTTCAGTAAGAACTCTCTGGTTTTAACAGCCCCTCCCCTGAACTTTATCTTTCCCTCTACAAAGAACTTCCTCCTTTTTTTATCTTGATTTTCAGGTGTCTCACTATGGCTTCACATACTGGATTGCAACCCTTCCTTTTCCCCCATTAATTTTTTTTTCTTCTCTGATAAAATACCAGTCAACTTTTTGGAGGGTAAACAAATATTAGGTAAAGGGAGCCAACAGTTATTGAACACTTTCTATGTATTAGACTTTGTGCAAAGTACTTTAGAAATAATGATATTTAATCCTTACCCTATGAGGAAATAAATGTATGCCCTACATTAATAGATGAGAAAATAGGCTTAACCAAGGTGGAGTTACGTGCTTAATATTAGTGATGTACTAGATTCAATCCTTTGTTTTGTTTTGGTTTGGTTTGGCTTTTTGTTAATCCTCACCAGAGGATATTTTTTCATTGCTCTTTAGAGAGAGAGTGGAAGGTAGAGGGAGACACAGAGAGAAACATTGATGTGAGAGAGACACATCTATTAGTGTCCTCCTGTATGCACCCCAACCAGGGCTAGGGAACCTGCAACGAAGGTATGTGCCTTTGACTAGAATCGAACCTGAGACCCTTCAGTCTGAGGGCCACACTCTATCCACTGAGTCAAACTGGCTAGGGCAGGATTCAATCCTTCAGGCAGAACAGAAACCATTGCTTTCACCAAAATACCTATTTTTTTTTCCTTGATGATGTTTTAAATTGTCGTAAAATACACATAGCATGGAATCTACCATCTTAACCATTTTTAAGTGTGCCGTTCAATAGTGTTAAATATGTTCACATTTTTGGGCAACCAAACTCCAGAATTTTTTCATCTTGCAAAACAAACTTAATACTCACAATATAATAACTCTCTATTCTCCTTTTTTACACCCCACCCCACCTACGCTCTGGCAACCACCATTTCAATCTCTGTCTCTATGATTTTGGCTTTTCTAGATACCTCCTATAAGTGAAATCATCCATTAATTGTCGTTTTGTGACTGGCTTATTTCACTTAGCATAATTTCCTCAAGGTTCAGCATGTGTCAGGATTTCCCTCTTTTTAAGGCTTAATAATATTTCATTGTGTGTGTGTGTGTGTGTATCACATTTTATTTTTCCATTCACCTGTTGATGAACACGGGTTGCTTCCATTCTTTCAGCTAATGTTGAATATGGGTGAATAATGCTGCTGTGAACATGGGGGTGCACATAATTCTTTCACACTCTGCTCTAAATTTTCCTGGATGTAAATCCAAAAGTTAAATTGTTGAATCATATGAAATTTCTATTTTTAATTTTTTAAGTAACCACAATACTGTTTTCCATAGAGGCTGCACCATTGTACATTCTCACCAAGAATGACAAAGATTTGAATTTCTCCCGTCTTTGCTAAAACTTCTATTTTCTCTTTTTGTTATTGTGGCAATCCTAATGGATGTGAGGTGTTATTGTGGTTTTGATTTGCATTTCTCTCATGATTAGTGATGGTGAGCCTCATTTCATATGTAGCTTCTTTGGAGAAATGTCTATTCAAATCCATTGCCCATTTTTAAAGATTTTTAAAGCTATTTGCTTTTCTTTTGTTATTATTTAGTTGTAGGAGTTCTATATATATTCTGGATATTAACCCCTTATCAGTATGTGACTTATAAATATTTTCCGTCATTCTGTAGGTTGCTTTTTCACATTATTAATTGTGTCATTTGGTGCACAGAAGTTTCTAATGTTGATAAAATATAATTTGTCTATATTTTCTTTTGTGTGTTGTACTTTAGTGTCATATCAAAGAAATCATTGTCAAACCCAATATCATGACTATTTTATCTATGTTTTCTTCTAAGAGTTTTATAGTTTTATTTCTCATGTTTAGATATTTGATCCATTTTTACTTAATTTTTGTATGTGTAAGGTGAAGATCAAACTTTTTTCTTTTCCATGTGCCTATTCTATTTTCCTAGCACCATTTGTAGAAAAGACAATGCTTTACCTACTGGATGGACTTGGCACCCTTGTAGAAAGTTGTTTGACCATATATGTAAACATTTATTCCTAGGCTCTCTATTCTATTTCAGTGGTCTGTACATCTGTCTTTATGCTGGCACCATACTGTTTTGATCATTGTAGCTTTACAATAAGTTTTAAAGTCAGAAAGTGAGACCTTCAGTTTTGTTTTTGTCAAGATTGCTTTGGCTATCAACATGCCTATTTATCCCTGGCCAGTGTGGTTCAGACCGAGGGGCTGTGGGTGTGATTCCTGGTAAAGAGCACGTTGCAGGTTCTGCTGGTTAGGGCACATGTGGAAGGCAGTCAATCAATGTGTCTCTCTCCTCTCTCTCTCTCTTTCTCTCTCTCTCTCCCTCTCTCTCTCTCTCTCTCCTCCCCCCTCTTTTTTTCTCTCCTTCCTATCTCTCTAAAATTAATAAAAACATACCCATGGGTAAGGATTTTAAAAAGACCCATTTAAAAGAGAATAATGAAAAAGACAATTCTTAAAGTTCAGAAATGGAATGAAGCTCTTAAATATACAAACTATTTGGCTTACCTAGGAACAGTGAATATAAATGTCACAGCAGTCTTCCAGTTTAACAAAATCTATTTTAAAAGAATTTGAAAATGTTGTCTGATTCTTCTAAGTCAACGGACTTTAAATTAGCCCTGCATTGTTTCCTGTCATCCCCCTACTCTCCCAACCACTCAAGGTGCTGACCAGGTGCTATATTCTCTGCTTCAAAATTGAGAGTCCAAGAAAGGCAGAGCAGAGAAGATTAGTAGTCAACAGTATGAGAGTAATGGAAGCCCCATCCATGGTTGGGATCATTCAGAATAAGGAGTTTCCTCTCTGGTTTTCCATTCAGGGTTAAAGCCTGACAGAGCAACAACACCAAATTCTGTAGAAAATATGTCTTTTGATCCAATGCACTTTGATTGGATCATTCCTTGAAAACTGTAATCAACAAAAATATGAGAAAAAACAATACTGTTAACACATTGGAAGGAGAGGAAAGAGATCCATGGGAACCCTGGCACAAGTCATAGTGCCAGAGCCAGAGCCAAGAAAACATGAACAAAAAAAGACAAAAATAAGAGTGATTGGAATGAAAAAATAAAATAAAATAAAATAAAATAAAATAAACAGGTGGTAACCACAAACATTTTGTCAGGGCCATATCACAAACCCTACGGATTGCCTTGTGGCCCCAAGAAGGCTTCCCAAAGTAGACTGAGACAAGCCTTGGGGAGCAAAGAAGGGGGTCCTCTTTCCCATGACTCCTCTTCATAACTCTCTCCACCCTCTGGAGTATTCTCCTTCCCATGTATTCCCTCAATATTACCCCTGTGGTTTCTCCCAGCAAGAAATCCTTAGGTTGTAAATTAATCTTCTCTATCCAAATCCTTAATTTTGTCCACTTCAACCTTAAACCCTAGACATGTGTACACACACGTACACCAAACCCACAGACACACATGGATACACAACACACACACACACACACACACACACACACACACACACGGGTCTCTCCTCTTCTTGCCTTGAGCCTGGTGTCACAAGAGCCAGCTTCCTAGTGCTTGGTGTCCCTCATACAGGGTGTGCTGTGAGATTGTCTTGTTAGAGAGGTGGCCTCATGATAACTTAAACAGAACAGAAAATCATAGGGGACTTTGAATTAGAAAAGGGCTTTTTGATAGAGAAAGAGTTACCAATGGAAAAGTTAGTGAAATGATAGAGGTAATGTAAAATAATACAACATATGTGAAGGAAATAAAGCAATAATTATGATTTAAAGAGTATTTTCTCTTCACCCGCCACTACTTAGCATGTGTCACATGTACTATATCAATTAATTCTGGTTACCACACTGTGATGTAAATGTTGTCATCTTCAGTTTGGTGATGATGAACCTGAAGAGAAGAAACATGAGGTCTCATATGTGCTCTTTTATGGAAACTCTGAGGTGGGGTCTGGGAAGCAGAGATCCAGCTTCCTTTGAATAATCTGTTCTCCTTCTGTGGGTATATCCAGCTTTGGGGCAGTTCTGTCTGGACTTGTAAGGCATAATCACAGAGCAGAGCACCCCTGCACTGTTGGGGAGGGGACTCGTCTCCCACTCCTCTCTGAAACGTGTGTTGGTCACAGAAGAGATGGGTACATGATGTAAGTAAAATATGACACTTGGTCTGTTCAGAGCAGCATCACAACCAATATACAAACAGGTCTGTGGAACGTACCCTGAACAGTCAGAGATGAGACGCCTCACACGGGCTTTTGGCCAGGGTGCCATTTTTGAAGTTTAACTTCTCAGGGCCCCAGTTTCCTGCCTATGGTGGGGATGAGGAAAGAATAAAGGAAAAGGTAACACAGAGAAGACATTAGTAGGGATTCTTGTGAGAGTTCCCACACAACCACCCACCAACCCTTTGCTTGCACCCAGGGCCAACAGAAGCGGGTGAGGAAGGGAAGAGAGTCACCTCCCTTCCACCTGTCCCACCAACAGACATGAATTCTGGTGACCTGGGTTGTATAGTTTTCAAGGACTTCTTGTAACTCCCTCCACCCCCAATTCAAGGATTTCTCGGGGGGAAAACAAACAAATATAAGAAGAATAAGAAGAACAATCTATCCCCTTTGCAGGGTATGTATGTGTTATAATTATTTTCCTTTCCTGTATTCTGAGTGACCCAACAACATTCCCTAATAGCAATTTTTATATGGATTAAGAATCAAATGTTGAAAACACAACAACAAAAAAGGAATCTTATTGCACTTTCCAATATCTGGCCTGCCAAGAACCAGGAGCTTCAGGGAAGCTAAATCAATTACTTAAGAAGTTTCCATTTTTTTCAGCTTTTCTCAAGAAAACTTGGATGGAGACTCCAATCTACCTTTCAGAGAGAAAGAGAGAGAGAGAGAAGAAGAAAAATGCACACAGAGCAGTGAACTGATAACTAAAGCCTTTCCACTGTGTACGTGTTGGGTGAAGGGCTTGCCTAGAGATTTGCCAAGAATACTGAAGTTGACTCCAGAAAGTTTCCAGGGATTGCAATTGAAATTGCCCTTTTAATTAGTGACCTTTCTAAGGTTAGTTAAGAAATTTGTACTCCTATCAGTAAACTTAATTTTTGGAACTCAGCATTTTGAAGTAAAAAATGTTGAGGATGTGGACTTGACTGTCTTGTTTCTAGAATCTTATTGAGTAGTATGTGTTACACCACTTTTAAAAAGTTTAATTCAACTTAATACAATTCACCTAATGCCTGTTGAATGACTAAGTATGCCTGGTTTGTGAAAGCCTGGTGTGAGAATTCAGAGATTCAGCATGAAGTCAGGAGCTCACAGTGTACAGATAGCATGCAAACAAAATCAATGGAAGTTCATACTTCATGCTTCAAGGAACGAAGTGTCTGTGTCGGGGCAAATGATTCTGCTTCGGAGGGTCAGGACAGACTAGAGAAGAATGATGAAGATAAATGCCCTTGGTCGGCAAGGTGAAAAGGCAATGCAGACTGAAGGGACTTCCTTTGTGTTCCCCTAGTGCAGTGGTCAGCAAACTCATTAGTCAACAGAGCGGCAAACCGCGGCTCGTGAGCTGCATGTGGCTCATGAGCTGCAGTTTGCCGACCACTGCCCTAGTGCATGTATACCCATACAGTCTTAAATAATTAGTCTTTCCATTTTACAAGTATGGCAACTGAGACAAGGAGACACAATGTCATTTGTGCAAAGTCAAAGCACTAAACCATGGATGGTCAGGCGTTTAACTCAGTCTGTGAATTAGACTCAAAGTGTGCTCTAGATTGAGGCAGATGGGCACATTGGTCAGGGTCACCTGGTGATGCATTCTGCTCTTCATATAGCAAACTTGATGTGCATAGGGGAGTAGGTTAGCTAGAAATAAGGCTCTGCCATATGATGACAGTTTGGAGAAAGATTAGAGAGCACATGCAGATTGGCAACAGAGGTTCCTGGATGAGAGGTCCATTTGCCCTGCTATGAAAATAGATGGCTCGCACTGTAAGTGGTGTTTTAAAGCATAACAGAACAAATGTGAACTCAACTGCTATTCATCTTATTTGAATCTCAGGAGGTCACCTGGTTATACTACAGAGACAGAGATATCATTTCAGGAAGTCTTGTCATCTTAGCAATAGGAAGAGGTCCAGAACAAATTGCACACTAGCCTTGGCCTGTGCGGATTAAGCACTTCAGGCCTCTACTAGCTAAAGGAATAGATAGAGTTAGCCTAGCAGGCAGCTAGTAGTAAAAAGGAAAGCCACTGATATGCAGAGGTAGGAGCACTGCCCTGTGACAAGTGCGTGCATCACCGCCTGTCAGCTGGTCTATGGGACAGAGAGGGTGGAGGTCCAGCCATCCAGTGCTGAGAGGGTTTGGAGGGAGCAGCTAGAGCCACCAGCCAAGAGCAGAGCCATGCTGTTCGAATTCTTAGCTCTTGCTGAGGTTGGGCCTCATTAAGTGATGCCTCTCAGCACCCCTAGACAGAGGGCCAGACAACAAGTAATGTTTCTCTTCCATTGGCAGAACCACTCTATTTGAGGTCACTCAGCCTCCACAAGAAGGCCAGAAGAAGGGCAGACGAAAGGAAGGAGGAAAGACAAGAAGCAAATGATAGACATGTGGAACAATGTGGCTACTGCTTTTTGTACCACTGTTTAAGCTCCAGACACAATAGCCAAGAGCTCATGTTAAATGGTAAGTAAATGAAAAGGCCAGCATGTCCAGGGACCCAATTATCCTCAGCCTGGTACACAGGAAGAACCAATCAATCCTCATTAGCTTTGCTTCACTGGGGCCACATGTGAGCAGCTTTGCCTGCTCTAGCTCCAATTCGGGTTGTGTTCCTGGTCCAAACACCCCACTGTGAACCTTGTTTTCTCCAGGCTCAGGCTCAGCCTTAAACACTTGCTGCTTTGATCCAAGAAAATAGAGACTGTGGCCCAGAGGTAAGAACTCTTCTTTTTAAATATCTTAATTTCCTGTAAAATAAGAATTCTCATGACCACACAGATATTCCATGAATCATGACACACTACACCCCATTTCTCTTACACATACTAACTACATACACAGTCTTCTAGGTTCAAATGACCTAATTCTATATGTCTATATAGCCTAATTAAAATGCTTTAAACATGATGGGTATTATAATTAAATTGCTTATGTATCTTGTGTTCTATTAGTTTAAGAACCCATTATAATAAGTATGCAATTGTTCAGCTAAGCAGACAACTTGATGCTAACATTCTGTCACTGTAAGGTACAAGGACAGCATTGATAGGTCCAATGTTCCGTGAGGATGGAAACTTTGTCTTTTGACAGTTTCATCCTTCTATTTTAGTATTAGTTCTCCTCCCTCATCTCAAGTTTTTTTTTTGTTTCTTGTCTAAAGTATTTCATCTCAAGTTTTTTTCCGCATATTCCTTATCCACTCATCCTGCTCCCCAGGCCCTATTCCAGTTTTGTCTTCCTCAAAACCTTATTCTCAGGTGGGAACCAGTTGATTCACACAGAGCCACCTCAGGCCCATCATAGCTCAGTATTTCTTCAAGTCTGATCCAGACACCACCTGCCACTGACACATGTGGGTAAATGCTAACAAGTCAAACTCTTGGGCTCCACCAACTGAATCACAATTACTCGGAGTGGGAAACTGAAATAAAGTTTTAAAGTACATTTCAGAACCCAAAACGGAACTGTTAGCATACATTCCTAATTTATAATGTGATGGATCAAGAATATAAATCAAGATGGTATTGAAAATCCACAGATACTGAATAAAAATGTGTAAAAATTAAAGCAGCAGATCTTCTAGAAATCTACTTTTTTAAATTTCTCAGCAAGAAAAGATAAATGTTGAGAAGAGGGAGTAAGAGTGCAGGGAAATTTTTTAAATATGTATTTATTGGTCACTTCCTATTATGTAATTATTATCTTCACACATATTTCTCAGCCTTTATGTTACCACTCCTCCAGGAGATGAGTAAGTCAGAATTCAGAGAGATTAAATGAACTCCTAAAGGACAAAAGCACACATTCCCTCTTCACCAGTCCACCTTCTTAATGAGAAGCCTTTAAAAGGAAAAGCTGTGTTGTGTACTCTCTAGGAAAGCAGACCTGGAATCAATATGAAAATCTTAATAATAGAAAGACAGTTAACACATACCATTTGTCCAAAAAACCTGCACACAAATGTTTATAGCAGCTATATTCATGATTGCCCAAAATTGGTAGCAACAGAGATGTTTCTTACTAGGCATGGAATAAACTTAAATATCTACTACTAAGTGAAAGAAGACCATCTGAAAGGTTACATTGTATATGATTCTAACCATGTGACATTCTGGAAAAGGCAAAACTGTAGAAACAGTAAGAAGATCCATGGTGGCTAAGGGTTGGGAAAGGGGTTGAATAGGTGATCACAAGGGATTTTTAGGGCACTGAAACTATTCAATCTGATAGATTAATGATGGATATGACATTATGAATTTGTCAAGACCCATAGAATGCACAACATCGAGTGAACCCTGATGTAATCTATGGATTTTAGTTCATAACTAGAAGCCCAATGCATGAAATTCCTGCACTCGGGGGTCCCTCAGCCTGGCCTGCACCCTCTTGCAGCCTGGGAGCCCTCAGGGGATGTCTGGTTGCTGGCTTAGGCCCACTCCAGGGCCTAAGTCATCAGTCCAACATCCTTAGCACTGCTGCGGAGGCAGGAAAGGCTCTTGCCATAGCTGCTGTGCTTGCCAGCTGTAAGCCAGGCTTCTGACTGAGCGGCACTCCCCCTGGGGGAGCGCACTGACCACCAGGGGGCAGCTCCTGTGTTGAGCATCTGCCCCCTGGTGGTCAGCGTGCGTCATAGTGACCAGTCGCTCCACCGTTCTATCGATTTGCATATTAGCCTTTTATTATATAGGATAGTCTATCAATGACCTAGCTGGGTGGCTAAGTTGGTTGGAGGGTTGTCCCATGCACCAAGGAATTGCAGATTTGATTCCCCGTCAGGGCACATACTTAGGTTGTGTATTTGATCCCTGGTTGGGATGAGTATGGGAGGCAACCAATCAATGTCTCTCTCTCACTTCAATGTTTCTCTCTCTCTCTCTAAATAGCAATTAAAAAATAATACTCTATCAATATTGATTCATCAATCATAACAGGCATAACCCACTAATGCAATAATAGGAGAAACTGGGAGCAGAAGAGAGAGCTCTGTCATTTTGGCACACTTTTTCTGAAAACCTCAAATTGCTATGAAAAAAATAAAGTTTATTTTTCAAAAGTCTCTGGCATGAGTTTTTCTTCAAAGGAAGACCGAGGAGTTTCAGATGCTCTCAGTGGACCTGGTAGAGGCAGGAGCTTCATAGGGTGGAGAGGACTTTTTCATGGAGATTCATTTATTCATTCATGAACGTATCCCTGGACACACAGGTCTATCACTGCTTATTCAAGATGTTCCATAAGTTACGTGCAAAATCTGGAGAAAGGCTCTCCTCTCTGCTCTGGGGGTGAGCTGACTAATACAGGACGGGGAATTTTCCAGGAGACATGATTCTGTATAGCTGCAGCCCCATAGTCTGTGCAAACAAGTAGCACTGGCCTCATAAATTGTAACATTTACAGTGAGGTGACTCATGCTCACTCACGTCAGAGAGTCTTCAAATGACTAAGCTTTCAGGCCATAACATGGTATGTAGGCTGGTTGGCTGAAAAGTCTTCTTGAGGGCTCCCCCAATACTGGGGACTCTAGAGGAGGAGGGCAAGAGGAAAGGCTGACTGAGCTTGGCTGCAAACCTTCAGAAATGCTAAACCTTTGATCTGTTGTCTAAAAGGCATGCCAAAAATGTGATTTGTGGTACCACTTTAATCTCTAAACATAGCTCTTCTGTGGAGACATTAAAAATTATACTAGCTAACATGACTGAAGGCTGAACATTTAATACTTCAACAAACCCACAAGGGAGGTATGACTGAAAGTCCAATCTTACAGGTGAGAGACCTGAGCTTCTAGCAGTGAAGGGACAAGCCTAAAGTACCCAGCCAGAACAGCTGGGTTTGCCCATCTCCAAAGCTGGAGAGCTGAATCAATTAGGTACATTGCTTTCCACATTAGTAACTCAGGACATCCAGGGGTTCCTTTAGTCCTCTCTGGGGGTATTCAGTGGTCAACAGAAACAGTCAGTCCCAATGCTTTTTTTTCCTTGAGGCATCAGTTAGACCTACTCTGCCCTCTTCATTCTATGCTAGTTTTCTCAACATATCCAGGGTCTCAGTCTCAGAATGGAAACATCCTTCTTTCTCTTGGCTTTTAGGTCTATTGACATAACACAGATTCCCCCTACACTGAATCTAGGCACAGGAGATTGGGTCCAGAAACCAGAAGCCCTAGCTGACTACCTAGAAGCCCATGTTAATCCTTATCACCCACTGAGGGCTTCCTGAATGCCAGGTACTGCATTCAGCATTTTTTACCTAATCCCATCCTTATGAAGATCCCAATATCACCCTCATTTCACAGATGAGGAAAGTGGGACTTAGAGAGTGTAACTGACTTGCATAGAGGCAGAAGACAAGGCAGCCCTGAGATGCCAGCTGCGCTGCTTCGGACCCTTCAAGCCTCAGCATGTTGTGATAATGTGGCTGCTCAGCTTAAGTAGACCAAAGAGGAATTTGAGTCTTTCATATCACAGACGCGTTGTGGTTTTTAGATGACATTTAAAAACCAAGTATGTTTCTGTTATGTCTATTTTATCCTAATGTTTTCCCAATAGGAGCTTGAGACTTTTCCACTGGAAATGACTGGTTTATATTCCCCAGGAGCCGAGTGGAATGCCATGAACGAGAATGTCATTGTTCTGAATACCTCTGATATCTCACAACCACAGATCGTAGTATGTACAAAATAGATATACAAACTTCCTGTATATTTGTTCCTTCCATTCCAGACATGCTTCTTACACCACAAAAGGTTATGTATATCTAGGAATTAATGAAGCTTTCAAAAAGGGACTTTCCCCTCACCCCAAAAGAATATACGCTTCAAACTTACATGCAACATGGCAAGCTTATCATTTTTCTGATTATGGACACCGCAGAGCCCTGGGAAGTAGGATCAGCCCTTAAGGCCTAGGCAGAAGGCCTGAACCTCTTTTGCCAGAATTGCTTCAGCTTCTAAAAGTAAATGTATGAATGAACAATCTCTATTTGGGTTCTAGAAATAATATTAATTTTTTAAAACACTTTAAGCATGAAAAAAAAATCTAAGGATTATATAATCAACATCTATACTAGTAAAAGCTTACATGAAGCAGGTGTCTTTGATATGGATAAAGAGTATATGAAAGACCTCCAGTGAAGATGACAGAGTAGGTAAATATTGTGCCTGTCTCCTCCCATGTCCACAGAAAAATTACAACTAAACTACAAAACAACCATCATTGATGGTTACAGAAATCCTATAACTAGGGATACGCAGAAGGAGCCAAGTGGAGACTGATCAGAGGGACAGAGATGCAGAATAGACAGGCCCTGCACCTACGTGTGGCAGTCAATAAATGGAAAAAGAAGTATCTCAGCTGCCCAGGGTTCTAATGCTAAGAAGAGAAGTCCTCATAACTTCTGTTAGTAAAAACCACCCGGGATTGTGGATGAGTGAGTCAGAAGGCTGAGGGAGTCTCAGGCGTTCCTCTTGAAGGGTCCACACACAAACTTACTCAGGGACTGACTAACTGTTTCTGAGCCTAGCCATTCAAAAAGCACCAGAGACACATGGGGAGGAAATGAATTGTATGGCTTCAGGGCAAGAGGTGGAGGGAAAGCATTCTCTCCATTTCTTGCCCTGAACTGCTGATAGGTGCCATTGTTTCTTTGTTGAGGCCTCCCTCCCCTAACCCAGGCTACAGGCATAGGGGGAACAAGTCTCCATCAAACTGGTAAACACCCTTCATCCCATCCTGGTCAATGCCCTGAGATCATGACTGATGCAGCTTGCAGGCCCACTGAAGTCATTTCCAGGGCCTATTTCAGCTTGCTCTGTGGACATTTGTAAAATCTCTCAAAAGGTTCACAAACCCCAAACAAGCAGTGTTTGGCCTCCTTGTGCCCTATACCTCCTGCTAAGAGGCCCCAAGCCCAGCTCTAGGACACCTGGCCATGATTCACAGCGTAGCCTCGCCTAAGTGTCTCCAAGTCCAGCATACTAAGTGGCTACAATCTGCAGATCACTTTGTAGCTTTGGGCCAGACACAGGCAGGTTGAACTTGGCCAGCTCCAGAGCCCAACCTTGGCTAGCTCCAGAATCCTTCACAAGGGTCCCAGAAAAAACACATCTGGTGGCCAGGTTCAGACCATACCAGAGCACCACCCAACTACCACCACAAACAACACAGCCAAAGGGCCGACTCAGCAGGAACAAGAGCCATGCTAAAGCAACTTCTGCTTTATAGGATCAGCACCTGTATAACAGCTCCTCCACTGTAGTCACAGCCATTCCTCACAGCCAATCAGCCAGAGAGATAATCCCTGCCATTGATATGCCCAAACCAATCAAGGCTGAATTACCACAGAAAGGCACATACAACCCACACTAGAGACAAACCTGAAGCAACCGGCTCAGGTAACCAGGGAGACTGTCCCCTGGGCCTCATAGGATACCTACTATATAGGGTCACTCTACCAAGACTGGGAGACATAGCAGATCTACCTAATATGTAGAAACAAATGCAGAGAGTAAAACACAATGAGAATACAATGAAACATGTACCAAATGAAAGAACAGGAAAACATTTCAGAAAAAGAACTAAACAAAATGGAGATAAACAATCTACCAGATACAGTTCAAAACACTGGATATCAAAATGCTCAATGAACTTAAGGGATGAGTAGATGAACACAGTGACAACTTTAATAAAGGGATAGAAAACATAAAAATGAAGATAGAAAACCAACAAACAAAAAGAACCAGTCAGAAATGAAAAATATAATAACTGAAATTAAGAATACAGAGGGAATCAATAGATTAGATGGAGCAAGGATTGAATCAACAGTTTAGAAGACAAAGTGTGGAAAAAATCCAATCAGAACTGCAAAAATGTGTGTTTACTTTAAATAATGAGGATGGTTTAGGGACCTCTGAGCCAACAACAAGCATACTAACATTTGCATAATAGGGGGACCAGAAAGAGAAGAGAGAGAGCAAGAATTGAAAACCTATGTGAAGAAATAATGATAGAAAACTTCCCTAACCTGGCAAAGGAAATAGACATACAAGCACAGAAAGTGCAGAGAATCCCAAAGAAGATGAACCCAATGAGGTCCATACCAAGATGCATCATAGTTAAAGAGAAAATCTTAAAAGCAGCCAGAAAAAAAAGTTAGTTACATACAAGGGAGCTGCTATAAAACTGTCAACTGATTTCTTAACAGGTGACAAGAAATTGGCATGAAATACTCAGTGATTAAAAGCAAGGACTTACAACCAAGATTACCCAGCAAAGCTATCATTTAGAATAGTTAGATAAATTATAACAACTGAACCATTTAAAAAACCTATCTAAGGAGAAAAAAATAAAGGACATGTCTCTTTTCTGTGTGAGTCCCTTTTTATCTTTTTGTTTTTGAAGGTACCCAAGGATTTCCTGTCCAACACCAGATTCATTGAATTTCTAAGTTGAGATTCTATACTAGCTTGTGGTGCAACTTCGTCACTGTGTATCTGGCCGGCTGGAGACTTGTTTCTCTTTCTACTCTTTTCCAAGTCCCAAGACTCTTTCTATGGGATCTTTTCACAGAGTGGGTAACCCTTCTGGGATTCAATGTCAGTTCAGTTTAAGCATCCATGCCTCATGGGGCCAAAGTCCACATTTCCTATCAATGTTGTGAGCACTAATACTTCAGCCCATCAATTGTAGGACACCTATCTAAGTCTAAATTAACACATGACCACATCAAGCCGCTGCTAAGTTAGCTCTGAGCTAGCAAGGAGTTAGTTCACTCTTTATTTCTGGAAGTTGGGGATTCCCTATATTTATTTTTCCCCTCAGATATGTTTCATAAACTATATCATTATAATAACATCCATTATTTTTATATTGTGTTAAGAGGCTCAGTGCTCTAAGGTGCTAGAGCTATTTAATATTTTACTTTCTATATAAAATATCTTTATTAAGGAGAAAAAGCACCAATCTATAATTGGATTTATGGAAGTTTATTAAAATATTGCATTTATTTAATGAAGAAAACCTGGAAATACATATGTGAATGCAATAGAATGGCATCTACATTCCAAGTAAGAAAAATATTCTCCATTATATCAGTCATTATTTACCTTTTGTGTCTTAGTCCGTGCCCACGTTGTTTTAAATATGTGTTTTGATAATTAAACTTTTTAAAATTGTCATATGGAACTGCATTTTTGCTAAACTATTTACTTCTCATTCCTTGTTTCCAGGTTTAGTTTAATATTATCTTTCACTTCAGCTACCATACTTCATAGAAAATGTGTTCTCTTGTGGAGCCAAAGAAATGTAAAACAAAAATGACATACACACACATGTCCCAAAAGTATCCATCTGTTCATTCACCCTTCTGGAATTTAGAAATTTTTTATATACTAGTATGGAGATTTCCCTTTTTAGGATCATGTATTTGATATTTTGTGGGACCTGGTAAATCCATAACATAGCCTGAGATAAGTTGCAGGGAGTAAAATAACATTTGTTATTTACAATTCATTCAATCCCCTTGACAATTGAGTGTTATTTTTCACTCTAAAAGAAATAGTAAAATGAAAATTAAGTGCAGGGAGTTGGCAAAACAGGACCTTTATGTTGGTGATATTGAGCACAGGGAACATGACAAGTGATAGCTAGTTAGGAATTATATTTCATAGGAAGATACTGCATAGCCAAATATAGACAGAGGAAATCACTGCTCATTGAAATCCTGTTTTGAAATATTTCTTAAGATATTTTTTAAAATGTGTTTGGTTCCCCTATAGCCAAAGCCCCGGAAAACCCATAGCAGTTCAACTCCCTTCAGGACCAGAGCTGCAACCATGAACACCCCCTCAAGTAGAAGCTGTATTTACTGAGTTATTCCTAATTACAGCTTTAGCTAAGGTTGTGAGGTCAGGAGAAGCGGTCACAGCTTTCTCAAAAGGAAAACCTGAGGTTTAATTTGATCTGCTGATAAAAAATTGATCTGCCGAATTTGTTTTCCCAACCCAAGCACAGGTAATTACCAAGAAATACAAATAATGGTGCATTTTTTTGTTCTGTTTTGTAGTCATAAAAACTGTACAAACAATGTAAAGGCAGCTGCTAATTATGAACAGGTTTGATTTCCAAAAGGCATTCGTAAGTATAGGAACAAGAGTGAGGTGAAGCACCACCTCAAGCACTGGGAAGTAACTGTGTCCTTTGAGGGTTACGTTATAAATCCATCACCAGGCATAAGGGTCAGAAGAGCAAAGTCACTTGATATTGGCAGAACTTGTAGGTTCTAATACTCCTCTAATGGCAAGCTCATGAATAGATGACATATTGATGTAATAGATGATATATTGGTGTACATTTGGCAATTCATCACTAAAGTTTTGTTTTGTTTTTTAATTCTCACTAGAGGATATTTTTTTCCCATTGATTTTTAGAGAGAGAGGGAAAGACGAAAAGACAAAGAGGGAAAGATGTGAGAGAAACATGTCGATTGGTTGCCTCCTGCATGCACCCTGACCAGGGCCCAGGCCAGGGAGGAGCCTGCAACCAAGGTACATGACCTTGACTGGACTCAAACCTGGGACTCTTTGGTTCACAGATTGACGTTCTATCCACTGAGACAAACCAGGTAGGGCCATTGCTAAAGTTTTAATCATGAATCTAAATCTTGATCCAGCAACCTCACAGTTGTCCTAAGTAAATACTTAAATATATATGAAATAATAATATCGGTGTTTTTATAGAGAGAAAAAAAAGTGCAATGATATTGGTTAAAGAATTGTTAATAAACGTTAACAATTATTTTTAATTGTTAATAATTGAAAAATAATGTTACAGAATAGTCAAAACAACACAGGGAAATTCATCAGTGAGGATCTTTATTATTATCTTTCATTGCTTCTTCAGACTTTATTAGATAAGGGGACTTCCTCTAGCTAGAAGCTTAGGGAACCTTATGTTTTGTTTTGTTCCATTTTTACTAGTACAACCATTCTTAGCATGTAATTCTCAAAATTTAAAACCTGGCTTTAAGATAAAACTTCTCTCTTTATCTCACTTGGGCCCTCTGCAGTCTTAAGGTCTGAAAGAGTGGGTGGTTCTTCATTCTTCATTCCCTGCTCTGTTTCCTTGCTTTTCTCCCACTTTCCTACTTTTTGAACTGTGGCTTCTGATCCTTTCCGATTTCCAGTGGGGCAGGGGAGAGGTAAGGGAGCAGAAAACTATATAACTGGTTCTATAATAGAGGTGCCATGATCTTGGGGCCTGCCTAGGAGTCAAGACTCTTTCTGGTATGTCTTTTGCTTGCCTTTCTGAAGACCCACTGGACACATCTGATTGCATTTCCCATGACTTTGTCATGTGTTCCTTCCAATTATTCACTCTCTTCACAGCAGCCCATCAGACAGAGGCTCTCTGAGTTCCAAGGCCACCCAGGAAATCCTCATGGGCTGCATTAAAGATGGTCTGACCAGTTTTCCCTGACTGTGGGGACACATCTGTCCATAAGAGACATAACCTTCCTTGTCCCTAAAGGCTGGTAGGCCCAGTCTGGTACATCTGGCCCATCTCGGCTTTTAAGTTTTCTAAGCAGAAATAAGACATCAGTCTACTGTGTCTCCCCCACTGAGGAGAACACTTATCAAATCAATTCTGAGTGGTCCTTGAAGCTTTGCTCTTTTAACAAGAACTTGATGTGAAATGGAAAAGCATCTTACTCCCCATCTCTTTCTGGTTGCAATGGGTATTCTTGTAGCCCACAAACTGCTCTATTCAATGACATCTCTCTAAAACTATTCTTTATCTCCATTCTTGTTCCTTTTATATCCTCGATGTGAAGGAGGGGCCTAAGAACTACAAAACTGAATTTTTAACATCTCCTTTGAGATTCCTATCATGTGAAATGTCTTGTTTTCAAATCCCTTTGTCTTTGCTATGTATTGCATATCGAGATCTCAGTAGAAACTTTGGGGATGTGACCAAACCTTATCCAACAATTCCAACCTCTTTGATAATGACAATTCCAAAACTTTGGGGGAGACTTTGTGTATAGAAAGAAAAAATTCTTTAAGTTAAATTTGTGGGCAAGATTGATATGGTAATTAACCTGGTTAATAATAACAGGAAAGAAGCAAAGGGAAGGCCAAATATAATAGGCATGCCATTTGTGCAACCTTGCCAGGAAGCTGAAGTTCAACACTTCTCAGGGGACCACCACTCTATTTCCCTGCAGATGGCTAGGGGAAGGGACTGAACATGGGAAGAATAGACACATGCTGAGGGAAGGTACTTTTTTGTCAGTCATACCTGGGAACATGTCATTGGCCAGAATAAGCATGGCCACTGCAAGTGTGGGCAGATTTGAAATATTTCATCCCCTAAACAAAGGAGCTAAACTCTCTTGGCTCCTGGCTTCCTATTAGTTAACTCCTGGCTTGAGGGGCTCTCGCCTCCTACATTTGCCCACATGGCTCATGGCCCTGTGGATCCCACACACAATGGACTATCCTGATTCTGTACTGGGCCCAACTGCAAGATGGAAAGAAAACTCTGCACTCTGATTCTGCTTTTAGCTCTACTGAATCCCCAACTGCACTTCTTCCAGGACTAGATTAAGGAAAATGGGACTTTGGAAACCCAGAGTTATAATTCCATGCACATATAAATCACTCATCATCCCGTGTGAGTCTTAGAAAATTATTTTTCTCGAGATATCCTAAGGACCCCATACCCCGGACTCAGTGGGAAAAGGGATATTGCATTTTCACTGATAACACAGTCATTTGACAGCTAAATTACTTCATTAGAAAAAAAGTAAAGAATATGATTTCTGCTTGTGAGAAGTTGAAAGCAAAAACAGAACAGGAAGAGGGGAGAAAATGCATGGTTGAGTAACATGGCTTAAAGACCAAAGAATTCTCAGAAAAAGGATATCTAACATCCAAGTGTAATGGTCTTCACATCCTGAAGTGAATTGTGCTATGCATTGAAAATCCTTGTATGGATGATTTGTTGTTGCTATCAAATCAAGGAAAGCATTTTATTTCCACACTTGGGTCTCCAGCCAAAGCGAAATAAAGGAACAGCTGTGAGTGGAAGAGTGGAGAATGGAATTCAGAAGAAGCAGGAAGTTGAAATCACAGGTGATCATTAGAATGTGAGATTCTGGGAAGTTGCCAAAATCTTGAGGAGAACAATGAAATGAAGGACCAAGCCATCTTATACAGATAATAAGGAGCAGAGTGACCCAGTTGACACCTGGCTTACTAGTATATATGTATTTGTACTTATTAAAATGTCTGGAAGATGTTAACCATGGTTATTTCTAGATGGTGGAATTACAAGATAGCATTACTTACTTCTTCATTTTCTTTTATGTTTTCATAATTGGAAAAAGAAAATTTGAGTTTAAAGGAAAAACAAAAGAAAAAATATGAATAAGAATGAGATGAGTCAGGGAGACAGGAATTCAAGGGTTTTGCCTTGGCAAGTCCATCCAAGATAAAATGTGCTGTCCAGTTGGCTGTTACATTTTTAAATAAAACATTTTTTTCTATTTTTAAAAATATGCACATCAGATTAGTTAGCATGTGTACACCCTACTTGTACTTAGCAAACAAAATAAATAATAAATTTTAAAATTGCATTTCCCTGCATATCTAAGAAAGAGCAAAAATTAAACTCTAGTGATTTCAATAAGGAAAATGTTCCCTTCTGAGGTCTTTGGGTACCAAACCACCTTTCCCAGGATACATCTTTGTGGATGTTTGTAACATGAGATCATTTTGTCCACTAGAAGCAACATTAGACATAGTGGTGGAGTTTGTCCTCTTGTCCTAGCCTAATAACTGCCCTCTGATTTTCACAGAATTTTCCTCCATGTCACAGTGTCTAATGTTTCTCAAATGATATGGTGACAGCAGTAGAGGGTGTCTGCATAGGGGACGGGTCTTCCAATAGTAGGTAGCAGCTAGGAGCAGAAGCTGTAGGTGCAAATGGTCCAAGTTATTTGCAAAGCAGATGCTGCTTATAAATGAGAGCGATTCCTAGATAACCACACTTGGAGAGATAAGGAAATATTGCCTTATGTATGAAAAGTCCTTACTCTGCTTTGATCAGAAACATAGGCTTAAGAAGGGATGTGCCAGTGCCCTAATTCCTCCTGGAAAAAGATTTAGGTTAGGTCAGGAAAGTGAGATTAAAAAACAAACAGCCTAACAAATGGGACTAAAAAGAGGGGGGTGGGAAGAAAACAATGGAGAGCAGTCAGCATTTCAGTCTAATAAAAAACATGGATTGACAGAGATAACACCTAAATGATATGGAGGTAAAAGGTTGGGCTCTGGAAGCCTGAATTTGAATCATGGCATGGCCACTTACTAACCAAGAACAAGTTTCTTGACCACTCTCACTTACAAAATGGGGATTGTCCAAGAGCCTGTCTCATGGGTTATTGTTAACATGAGATAAGCTAATGCATGTTAAGTGCTCACCACAGTGCTTAGCACGTAGTAAATGATCAATAAATGTCAGCGCTAAGGACTGGTATTAAGCCATGTAGCTGTGCTGTCTGTCATAAATCCCTATCTGCACCCATCCTCCTTATCCCATGTCCTAATTTGCTTTCCTTCCTGGGCCCTCATTTATTGACCACCAGGAACCAATTTCACTGCTTCTTGTCCAAGACTGGAGTTCTTGATTTAATGGAAGTCATTGGGTTTAGTTTGTTTAATCAATACTGGAGCTCCCAGGTCACCCAGATATTTTGCACTGCTCTCCAAAAGCCAAGAGCAGAGATAATCATAAAGGCTAAGTTTGTCATTAAATCCACCTACCAAACTCCCAAACAGGCATTTTTATTAATCTATTTTTATAAAATGTGTAAACCAAGGCTCAGAGAGAATAACTTACCCAAACACGGGTACAAAAGAGGACCCAAACTTTTTTTTTTTTAATTTCAAGGTGAATGCCTGCTTTTTAAAAATAAGAGCAGAAAAAGAAAGGTTCTTTCTTCTTTTCCCTTCTCTATAAATGTGTGAAAGAAACAAAAAAGTACTTAACGTGTCACTTTTGAGTGTAACATTATCTAAAATGTATTTGAAGAATCACTAGTTCCACAACAATTAATGGATAATAGGAAAAAAGGTAAACATAAAAAGTGAAAACAAAACAAAAGCTCCAGGCTAAAAAAGCTTAGATAATGTTGGATCAAACCAAATGAGATCAATATGTTTTCTGTGGGAGACTCTTCTCCATGCCTGTGTACAATTCCAGAATTATGAAGTGCTGTATTTTACAAAGTAATCTGAGAGACTTTTCAAACGGGAATTTTTTTAATGAGTAATCTTTCTGGATTATTATTCCTCTAAAGTTCTACTATATTACCATTCAGTGAAACTTTCAAATATATTTTAGAGACTATGCAAAATATTTTGGGATGACATGGAAAAGGAGCAAAATGTAATAAAAATAAGTTTTTGTGTAAGTGAGTGATGTTAATAATAAAGTGTATGATGTGAAAAGTCTAAAAGTAGTGATCCCAGTGAAAACTGGGTGATAAGCTTATTGGATTGTGTGTGTGTGTTTGTGCGTGCGTGCGTGTTGTGTGCACATGCATGTGCACATATCTAAGGACACCAGTAGGTTTTAACACAGGGGCACAATAGCTTTTAATTTTTGCATTATTTATCATCTTGTTTTGTTCTGTGTTATTAGAGGAGCATGAAACATGCTGTCTTAAAGGTAATACAAAGATTGTGCTTGAGAAATTATCACGTGAGATGAGGAAAGGTAATGGGAACAGATGTAAGGGTGAAAATGATCATAAAGGGAAGATAATTTCTCAGTAGAAAAAGTGTTTTTCTCATGGGTATGGTGGGGAAACAAAATTTATAGGCTTTCTTGCACTCATTTCTATGTCTTTTGTTAATTTTAAACAAACTTTTAATTTTAAAACATTTTTTATTTATAGAAAAGTTATGAAGGTAATACAGAGAGTTCCCATGTACTCCAGTCCCTGTTTCTACTATTATTGGCATCTTGCACTAGTATAGTACATTTATCACAATGAACAAAAATTGATACGATATTATTAATCAGATTCCATATTATATTCAAATTGTCCTTACTCTGTACTTAATGTCATTTTTCTGTTCCAGGAGCCCATCCATGATACCACATTACATTTACTTGCCACATCTCTTTGGGCTCCTCTTGGCTGTGACAATTATGGCTTTTTTTTTAAATAAATTGACAGCTTTGCCAAATATTGGTCCAGCATTTTGTACAATATACTTTAATTGGGATTTTTGTGATGTTTTTCTCATGATTCAATGGAGGTTATGGGTTTAGAGGAAGAAAACCACAGAAATAAAGTATCATTATCATCATACCATATCTTTAAAGCTGCCAAAAAGATGGTGGCAAAGACCAAAGTCTGTTTCTAATTTTACCTAAGCACAAAGCTGGACTGCATTTCTTAGCCTCCCTTGCACTCAATGAGGCCATGAAATTGGGTTCTGGCTAACAGAAGTCTCAAGCTCTGTCCATTACAAACCACCCTTAGATTTCCCATGTTATTTTCTCATTCCTCACCTGCTAGTCTAATACAAAGACTTCAATATATAAGTTTGAGACCCTAGGAAAAGACAGAAAAGCTAGCAGGAAGGGTCCTGGTTCCCTGAATAACTCTGTGGAGCTGATCCCCAAGTGGCCTACAAGTGCACTGTGATGTGAATGAGAAATTAGCCTTTGTTATGTTAGCTACTGCCCTTTGGGGAATATAAGGAAATGAAATTAACCTTTCCTGAATAATTCAGAGATGATTAGGATGAAATCCTATGCTGGTCACAAGACTGAGTAGAATCCATTTTTTCAAATGTGTTTTTTATTGATTTTAGAGAGGGAGAGGGAGAAAGGAATAGAAACATCAATGAAGAGACTCATAGATTGGCTGCCTCCTGCACTGGCCCCATGACCTCCTGGTTCAGAGATCAACGCTCAACCACTGAGCCACACCAAAACGGGCTTAGTAGAATCCATTTTTTTTTAGTAAGAGTCCATTTCCCTTTGTCAATCTGGACAGAGTGTTAAAAAAAAAAAAAAAGAACCTGTTTTATGATTCCTAAATCCTTCCAGGCTGGAGGACCTCCCTGAAGCACCAGACCTTCAAAACCATTTGTGATCTGTTCTAAACGAATACAGAAATCCTGCTGATAAGAGATCTTTACTGAGTGTGCCCCTTCTAGCACACCTCCATGCCTACTTCCATACACACATACACACAATGTCCAATCTAGGGACATCTGTTTGTTGAACTGCTGGCATTCAAGTGAGGAAGCAGGGAAGATATTTTGGCAATATGTGTTAATGGATTCTTGGGTTAAAACTGACAAGTCTAGAAATAAAGTCACTCAAAATGTGTTTTTACACACTGTGGAGAGTTCACACAGGGTCTGCCATGTCTGTGGGAGTTTATTGTCTGAAAGGCTCCACCAGGATCCTGACATCTACCATCCTATTTCCTCAATGCAGTTGAATAAAAATGGACTTATGCCAGTATCGCTTGAAAGATGGAAAACTGAAACATCCATTTACTTCTACCTAGTTCTCCAAACCTGGGTAATATTAAGAATCACTTCGGGAGCACCTAAAAATATAGAATGTAGGGCTCTACTCGCAATGATTCTGACACACAAGGTCTGAAGTAGGGTCTGGGAATATACATTTTTAAAATGTTATAAGATGTAATGATCATCCACATTATAATCACTTTCAATAATAGTCTACACTATTTATTTATTAGCATGTGTACACACACACACATTATCAAACCAAGGTAAAGTAAAATGTCTCTATTCACTCCACTATTAATTAATCAGTATTTTTCTGAAACAACAGACTTATTTGAACTTCACCCCTGTTTCATTGTCCCTCTTTTCACTTCTGAGTCCTTCAATGACCATAGACTATTGGGGAGAAAAAGTCTTCTCAGTGTCAATGACTCACATCACTGTCTTTTATCTATCTATAATGATATCTCTCCTTTAATTAAGAAGCTTTGTCTGGAATAATACTTGTCTTTTCTTAAAAAAATTCACAAATCCCAGGTAATTTCTTGGTAAGTGAATGGATTTTCACCATACAGGTTGATGCTACACATGAACACATGTGCTGTACACTTTCATTTGGTCATTCCCAATTTCTCCAACCTATTCATATAGGGTGCTGCAAATGCTGGGACACACCCCTCTTGTGTTATGTCTGCCACATTCCTCTATCAATAAATTAATCTAATGATAACAACAGAAAGGGAATTCAGAAAATCTAGTAAAAATTTTCTTAGGGATGTTGCCATGCAATTCTCCCAAATTTGATTTTCCCTTGTTTAAAAAACCATCTTGTTAGTAATCAGTTCAAACTGATTAGGACTAACATCAAGCTTGGTAGCTTTCCCTTTCAGTGGTGATCATCTCAGCTTGGCAATAGCATCCCCACATCCTCTCAATACCTTCTCACAAGACAAAATTGACTCACTGACTTTCACTGCATGGATATCAAGTCACAAGGTGGGGCTCGCTGATCTGAGCTTCTTAAGAAGGTCTCTGGCTGGCATGGCAACTTTGAAGATAGTGTACTTCTTGCATGTCAGCTCAGGGTTTCCAAGGCATGAGAGAGAGAGAGAGAGAGAGAGAGAGAGAGAGAGAGAGAGAGAGAGAGAGGAAAAAAGAGGCTGTAAGCTCTTTATGCCTGATCTTGGAAGTCACGCAGCCTCACATCCCCAATATTTTATTCACTGGGGCAGTCACAAAGGCCTACACAAGTTTTGAGGAGAGGGGATTTAGACCTCAACTTTTTGACAGAAGAGTAGTAAAATTCTGTAAAAGTGAGTGGGACCAGGAATGTTTTGAGAGATTAGGAAGGTAAATGAATTAGGGGGAAAATCTAAAGTTAATGTTTGTTTGTTTGTTTGTTTAAAAAAGAACAGCAACTAAAATCTGTCATGATCAAATTTTATTAAATAGCACTTAAGATTATGTCAGAATATTTGTCTTCTTAAATCATCTCATTATTATAGCCACATATACATACACACACATGCACACACACAGTTATATGCATGCATACACAACATATACACATTTATATACCTATCTACATTCTCAGCCAAAGCTTCCTTCTCAGAAGTCAGACTGACTCACAGGCCATCAGTGAATACAACATCAAGACACAACTGTTCCTCAGTGTGGACCTAGGCTGATGAGGTCAGCCAAATTGTTTTTGGTTTGTCTATGAACTTGGTTATGGATCCCAAGAGAAGGAACTGAAATCATCAAACTAATTTCACATGATGTACTAAGAAGAACACAGAACCACATAAAAGAGCTTAGTGATTAGTTTACCAAGCCATCCAGCTCTATGTAAATGACCTGTGATAAATGACTGGTCAGCCAAGGAACAGAAATTATGCATTATTTCCGTAGTTTGAAATGAAATGCCATTTGTATTTGTCATTGACCAGTAGATTGCATGGGACAAAACTTTCTGCAATCACATAAGTGACTTAGTTAAAAATAAAATAGTGATATAAGATTTTATCATAAATTCCTTATTTGGATCACCAATGGTGACTTACAGATGGTATTTATGTGCTGGCAACCATGTAATTCACTTACACAGAAATTTTTTTTTAATATATTTTATTGATTTTTTACAGAGAGGGAGAGGGATAGAGAGTTAAAAACATCGATCAGCTGCCTCCTGCACACCTCCTACTGGGGATTTGCCCGCAATCAAGGTACATGCCCTTGACCGGAATCAAACCTGGGACCTTTCAGTCCGCAGGCCGACGCTCTATCCACTGAGCTAAACCAGTTAGGGCAATATACAATTTCTGAATATCAAAATATTTAAACAAGGTCAATCTCTTTGGGCTTTCATTTAGAATTTTTATTAAAGGTTCTGAGAGTCAAAAAGTATACCTAGGGCTTTATCACAATATATTTCCAGATTTGCATTCTTCTGCTCTATTTTATTTTTCTTTTAGTTTCTCTAGATATAAGATTAGTGTAATTGAGTGCATAAGTGGTAGTCTCCTTACCTAAGCCTATGTGAATCCTAGGGCAGCCCTGACTGGAGAGAATTAAAATAACCATAAGATAAATGTGGCATTTGAATATGCTGATATTTCTTATAACTCAAGATTACTTGATACATTTACCATTGAAAGCCACAAATAGCTGTTATTTCCCATTTTTTGAACACTTGCTGTGTGCAGGCACCATACTGATGACTTTAGATAAAATTTTTTCTTTGATAATGACAAATGTCCATGCAGCTGTTATTATTTTCATTTTACAGGTAAAGAAATTCAGTCTCTATCCTAAAGATTGAATAATTTGACCAACATCATGAAGTGGTGGAACTGGATGAACCCAGATCTGTCAGATATGAACCGCTGCCCCTCACCTCTATAGCGCACTGTGCTTTAGAGAGACTAACAACCTACAAAAAAAGTGACCGGAAGAAGCACCGTGGAGTGTGCACTTTTGAGCCTGGAACCCCATGAAAGTATAAGTAAATATTTAAGAGTAGGGGAAAGTTTGCTAGAACTAATGAGGGATGGTCCCCATGGCTTGGATAGAGGCTGGTTCCAGGAATATCCACACTTGGGAAACTTAGAAATTATTTTTCTGGATGAATGCAAAATGATTACAGATATAACTGTCTGTGAGTCTGAGTCTTTGTGGATATATGGGGGTGGGTCTGAAGCAATGTTTGAAAACTATCCAGGTTCAATTGGAGAATGGTGGTACTACTTACACTGTTTTCTTTCCCATAGAAACTACAGTTCTCTCACTTCTTACCATTCTCATTTTAACTTATCGAGTTTTCTCCAAATCCTCTAACACAGAACTTCTCAATCTTTAATGTGTTTACGAATCACTTGGGAAATAGTGTTAAAGTGCAGATTCCCCTTTAGTAAATCTGGGCTAAGGTCTACATTTTTATATTTCTAACAAGCTACCAAGGGTTGTAGTCATGGGGTTCTAAAACAATAAAATCATCCTAGCATAAGAGAATGAAGATCATTACTTTCCCCCAAGAAAACAGCATTTTTCTGTTTTCCCACTTCTGTTTTGCCGCTACACCCCATTTTTTATATATTCTAATTTGTGGCTACAGCTGAAGAAAAGACAGACAGCAGGTATCACACTGAATCTCAGGCCTGCTGGCCTCCCTCTCTTCCTAGTGCTTGCTTTCTCTGCTCTCCTCCTGTCTCTGCCTGATCCCATCTGGATGCTGGACTTCCTTATTCTCCAGAGGGAATTCCACTGAAGCAGCTGCTTCCTCCTCATGAGTATCACCCGTGTTCTTATAGAACTCTTAGATTCTAGACCTTGGAATTGAGCATGAGAAATCAGCTGGCCTAGCCTTCCACCCTCAGAAATTGAATGTTAAAACCATTTGAAAGGAGGAAGATGCCTATTTTCCTCACCCAAACCACCAAAATTTACTTTTTCTTCCCCCTTAAGCATTCATATTTTCAAATATCAGCATGGGTCTGGTTCAGTTCAAGGCTCAGTCATCAAGACCATATTTGTATTAATTTGGTTCCAGGTCAAGCATTTCAACTTCACACATTTGTTCCATGGTTTGCTAATGCTATCAAATGACACATCATTTTATTTTTTCCCCTTTGTTGTTTTTTTTTTTTCAACTAACTTATTTAATGGGTCCAAAATGGGTGATTAGACCATAAAAACATGTGGTATCCTAATTGGATTTTGAAAATGTGTAAACATGGCCCTCCAGTGGCTTACTTTGACCATCTGGACCAAATATAAACTTCTGACCATTGATTTCAACTCTCCTCCACCTACCCCACCCTCGTGCCCCTCTCACTTGTGACTTCTCTCCAGGGTCCCTCTGCTCTAGCTAAATTGATCTTCTTATTTTTCAGAACTCTTTTCTCAATTTCTGCCTCGCAGCCTCTGCCTGAACTAGTCTACAGAGGAGAAACAAGCACCTGCCCTTCATTCTGTACACCATTCAGAAGGGTTTTTGAATTTCAGCTTAAGATGGACACCTCAAGGAATATTGCCAAAGTTAACCCCATCTGTTTTTAAGTACTGTCATCTCTAGTTCACGTCAATGTTTTTCAATTATTTGGGGAAATTTTGTGTTATACTCATGCATACTTATGTGGCTTATTGAGTCATTTATAGACACTAACTGTATGTTGGGTACTAATCAAAGTGTGGGGATTGTAGTGAACAAGCTGTCAAGGTTCTTTTTATAAGATTTTCTTTTTTTTTTGAGAGAGAGAGAGAGAGAGAGAGAGAGAGAGAGAGAGAAAGAGAGGAAGTGAGAGGTAGAGAGAGAGATAAACATCAATGTGAGAGAGCAAAACATCGATTGGCTGCCTCCTGCATGCCCCCTACCGGAAACCAAGCTTACAATCTGGGCTTTTGCGCTGACCAAGAATCACACCAGCTACCTTTCCATACACAGGATGATTCCCAACCAACTGAGCCACATTAGCAAGGGCAAGCTGTCAAGGTTTTTAATATCAGAGTTTACATTCATTTGGATAATGAACAATAAACCAATAAATAAACAATTTCAGCTGGTGAAGAAGTACTTACTATTGCTTCGTCTGAGGCTAGAGGGAAAGGAATCAGCTTGCTTTTGATTTAAATACTCTCTCTGAATGCACTTTACAAAACCTTTCATGTACTGAGCAAACACTTGAGACTCACTTTATTTAGATGTGCACATTAAAGTCTGCATGTGAATAAAACCTGTTATACATGTTTCAAGAGAAGGTTCTATAAGAGGCCAGTCATGCCTAAGAAAATATCACTGAGGTGACTGACCATTGATTTTATTGGTGAGAAAATGCTCTTCTGTAATCTTTAATACAGGTCAGAGTTTCACAAGCTTGAGTTTCTCATTAGTTTCTCAAATTTTAATCAAACTCATATGGGGTACTTGTTAAAAATGCATACACCAAATGATTCTGGTGTGGTTGGCCTTTGGAACACATAACAAAACACTATGTTATAACACAGTGGTCGCCAAACTGCGGCTCTTGAGCCACATGCGGCTCTTTGGCCCCATGAGTGTGACTCTTCCACAAAATACCATGGCCTGGCCGAGTCTATTTTGAAGAAGTGGCATTAGAAGAAGTTAAAGTTTAAATAATTTAGCTCTCAAAAGAAATTTCAATCGTTGTACTGTTGATATTTGGCTCTGTTGACTAATGAGTTTGCCGACCACTGTCATAATACTTTGATAACAATCAAGACTCTGAGATAGATAGATTGGGTGGATGGATGGATGGATGGATGGATGGATGGATGGATGGATGGATGGGTGGATGGATGGATGGATGGATGGATGGATGGATGGATGGATGGAAGGAGAGATGGATACGTGGACAGAGCCAAGTAATTTTAGGCTGCCAATTAGTAGCTGAATCAAGTACCATGACTTCAATTTTATCTGTCCTGTGACACTCTGCCTATTGTTTGGGAAGATAAGCTCAGTTCAATCTCCTTCCTCTAATTTTCATGAAGAAAAAGCTTATTCTTTGAGCCCTAAGTATAAAAATTATTTTGAGAATAAATAATTAAAATAAGATGTGTAAAATGTAATCTTTCATTTAATTGCCCATTACTTAACATATAAATTAGATTTTTAGAGCCACATTTTCTCCAGATAAGTCACTTTTAAGTCTCATTCAATTTCTCTGATATAAGAAGATATGTAACAACATTGGAAACAAAGATACCTTTATATTCTAACAAGACTCATTAAGAAACCATCATTATGGGGAAATATTTTTTTTAAATCGAAAAAGAAGAGGAAGAGGAGGTGGAAGAGGAGGAGGAGGAGGCGGAGGAGGAGGAGGAGGGAAGAACCATGATGCATTAGGACCAGGCACTAAGCCTCAGGGTGACTGAGAGGCCTTAGGATGGTTTCACTGTTGCCAAGCATCATCCTACAAGGCCCTCCCCAGTCAAGAGAAGATGGCAGGAGAGGTGGTTAGCAAGAATCATGTGGCCATTACAGTATATTAGTTCCAGTTTGTTCTTACACCTAACAAGAGGAGAGAAAAGTGTTTCCCTGTTCAAAGAAAAGTAAGGGGGTTCCAGTCATTCATGACTAGGGTATTCAGAAAAAGGGAAATTGGCATTTCATTCTCCAATTGGAAGCCTCTGGGCTCCCAAAGCTGTAAGACCCTTCCTCAAGATGTCTTCACAGAAAAGTGCCAGAGTTCTTGGAAGAGCTTGATGTGCAGCCCTGAGGTATGGCAAGACATATAGGAATATGTGCTATGTATAGCCCTCTTTCAGCCTAGAAATTTCTAAAGGCATGAGTATCAGAACTTGGAGGGACTATGGCAGGAAAACTTGGTGAACCCCCAATCCACCTAGTTTCCTTCCATGCTTGGATGATGAAAAAAGGACCCAAACTTTTTATTGGTTTCCTATCAAAGAGCCCAAACATTAGTGGAGGAGCTGGAGCCATGGAATTCCTTCAGGATGTAATGGCATACAAGGCTACATTAGGGAGAGTGGAGAAAGCTTAAAAACACA
Source organism: Corynorhinus townsendii (assembly GCA_026230045.1). Lineage (NCBI taxonomy): Eukaryota > Metazoa > Chordata > Mammalia > Chiroptera > Vespertilionidae > Corynorhinus > Corynorhinus townsendii. The sequence goes on from JAPDVU010000004.1 coordinate 140,355,282, forward strand.
CATACACTACCAATGTGGAAACCACTAGGCGCAGATGGAACCAGGAAGAAGTCAATAATGCCCAGAGGTACCTCCATCCCAAGGGCAAGAGGCCATTTAAGAAAGGATTTTTCTGAGTCCACCAGTCCTTCTTCAGGCTCCTGAGAATCTGGGTCTAGAGGAAGGGGAGGATAGCATTGATCCAGAGCCAGATCTTACCCCCCACCCTCTTTCTTAGCAGCCAGAGTCACAGATCTAGCTGTAAATTGGATATGCAATTAAGGGTTTAAATTAAGCCACACTAAGTTTTAATTACCAAATGTGACCAGGAAGTTATGGAATACACCCAAGAGTTTGTTTAGGGAAGAGAAAATAGTAGATTCTACATAGCACTATTGAGTGCAGAGATGTTTAAAAATACATAAGACTATTTCACTTTTCTTTGGATCTCAGTTGCATTTCCTTCAAGATCCCATTGTCATAGAAGCCTATACTTACAGCAATTTCCATATTCTCATGGTCAAATCATCTAAGAATGTAAATTTCCTTTTTATTTTTCTTAATCTTTGCATATTTCTGTAATTGCATCATGTAGTTTCACTCATTGATCACTCCACATTAAATATTTCATCAAAAGTTCAAAGTCAAGTACTTGGTCATTTGCAAGATAATCTATCTGGCATTGAAGACTAGGTCTCCAGAGTGAAGGGATTTGATGACATGCCAAGGCATTGCATTCATTTCCCTAGGTGGTATTCTAAGGCATGCACAGCAGGAACAATGTTCCAGCCAGATCCATAGAGAAGTGCATAAAGTCCAGTCTGAGCACATGCTAACTAACATCTACCCTTGTTTACATTTAGCCACTCCTATATTTTATTTTACTGCTTTATTTTACTCTGAATTAAGGTCTTGTCTCAATGTAAAATGCTCTTGGAAAAGCACGTTTAATGAGAGCAACCTCAATTGAAAAAACAGGATTAGGCAGACTAATCAATAGACTAAGAATAAATCGGTTTAGTGGTACACAACTTAAAAAGGAGATTCATCTTTATTTTTATATATTGACTCTCGCACCAAATCTTTGTTTTATTGTTATCAAAGTTAAAATGGAAAGGATATATATTTTAAAATAAAATAACATTTGTGTTTCTGCTCTTTAGATTTAAAAATACATTATGAATTTCTAAGTCTAATATTTTTTATATCAATAAAATAAAATTTTTTTGCCAGGAACTTTCCTGAGATCCCTCTTCTTTAAATTTATGTCAGCCATATAACAAACTAATAAAGATGTAGGTTATATTAGTTCCCTTCACTTCAGTGACTAATGATGTAACTTCCAGAAATCATTTAACAATCTTAAAATAGTTACTCTTCAATCCGCCAAAATATTCAATCAATAAATATCATTCCACGTGAACATTACTATGACTGCCAAACTATAAAATCTTATAATGTGGAGGGGGAGTCGGGAGAGGGGGACAAGCAGGATGGAACCAAATATTTTATGGCAAGAGGTCTTTCAGGTAGACTGGCCAGATTCCACATATATCCATTTATATCTGGAAGTCTTCACTGTTGTTTTAAGCCTGGAAATCAATGACCATCATCCCTTTGAGAGTCTGAAAACCTGAAATAAGTGTTTTTCTTTAAGTACCTTTGCAAAAGTGCTTAATTTTCCATGGGAACTCACTGTCATGACCTGGCTCCTGGAATTCAAGGAAAGGGTGGAAAGTCGAGTCCAATAAATGAATAAGTTTCAGGAACTTCATACTTTATTATTTCTGATGTGAACCTAACGCTTTTTTCATTTAAAAAAGAAAAAAAAAGGCAAGGTATTTTGCATTCAAGTTGTTCTTTCAAAGAGGAGAATGAGAGTGTGCAGCCCCCTTTACCCTGGCGAAAGCCTCACATTCTATATCTTGTTGGCTCAGAGTGTCTTTGTTTGGAGTCCAGCCTCTGGGTGAAGGTCAACTTATGAAAGACAGAATGAGTTTCAAATTCTTTAATTAGTTTTGTCAGAGTTTCTCTATGTCTGGCAATAAAAGTAAGACTTTCTGGAAGATCAGGTTCTCATCCTGAAACTTTGGATAGAATCAAGTCCTTGAAAAGCCAAGATCATTTTCAGCTCATTGTTTTAGTCTATCTCTGAACTGGGCTTTTTGCTAAAGAGCTTTGGAGCCAAAATTATTATGTCATCCCCACAGTCATGGCCCATAGGCACCAATAAGAATGTCTCTTTGATATTAATGCATAGAGACCTGCTATCTTAGAAGGGCTTCATAAAACAGTGTACTCCGTGAGCCAACTGGGAGAAAAAACAGTGTTTGAGAATGCTGTGAATGAATCAGTCTGGGATCCAGATTTTTCAGAATGCTTAGAGGTGGAGTCTTCCAAAGTGAAAAATTAACAAAAGGATAGGGGCAGCTCACCAACGATGCTGAAACTTGGTGAGAAGCCTGTATTAGATGAAGAAAAAACACAACGCAACAAAACCTTTTACAGAAACATCTTTGAAATGACTGTGCCCTTTCCTACCAGCAAGTTCTAGTGTGTAATCCTCATGCAGGTCCTTTTAAGGTTGATCACATAGCTGGATAAAAAGGCAATAATCTTAAAAATATGTAACTTCATTGATATGGTCATGTAAAAAATGGGCCATTGCAAACTCATGAAAAAAAATACAAAGAAAAAGTGACCGTGTCTTTCCAGCTTGTGGAACAGCTGGAGCTTATCTGAAAGAAACCACACCCTCTGCCCCCTCAGTGAGTCAACTCTCTCCTCCTTCCTTGGGGAATACCCACCTCCCTCCTGAGGGAGGAAATGGATTTAAATGGATGTACTTTTTTTCACCCCTCTGCCTGAGGGTCTAAAGCAGGGAGAAGATGTCAAATCTTATATTGACATCTAATTTTATAAATATTCCTCTTTGGCAGCTTGAGTTTCCTCTATAGGTCTATAGCAGACCCAGTGACACATTCAGTTCAGGGGAAAACATCTGCTTTCTAAAGGTTACTAAATCTCTTCCTACTAACTTTAATGTCCATGAAAAAAAAAAAAAGTCCCCATGAGTCTTGTTTGTCTCATTTTAGTCACCAGATGATTCTCTAAACCATATTTTTATTTACCTATTTTTAATCCTCACCCGAGGATTTTTTTTAAATTGATTTTCAGAGAAAGAGGAAAGGAGAAAGAGAGAGAAACCTCAATTGGTTGCCTCCTGTAAGTGCCCCAACCTAGGATCAAACCTACAATCTATGTGCATGCCCTGACTGGGAATCAAACCCACAACCTTTTAGTGCATGGACAATGCTTCAATCACCTGAGCCACCCAGCGAGGTCATCAATACTACTTTGAGTCCACATAACATTCCCCAAATGAGAATTTCACACATCAAACTGTAAAAGAAAAGAAAAGAGGGAACATAGAAAGTATTTGCTTTCTATTTTTTGAGCAGATGTTCATCTAGATCAGCTTCTCCAATTGGAGACATGTACTTTGTGCTATAATTCAGACCTATGCCCACTGATGTCATCTCTAAGGAAACTTGCCTGCCATATCTTGGGAGCTTTCCTCCCAGTGGAAGGGACCAGGCACTTGTTTTAGTCAGAAGAATATTGAACATAAGTAATTTCTTTTCACCGGGGTAATGTACTACACACATGCTTTGTAGAATGTTCAACTGTATGGTGACTTTTCCATATTATTATTTAGCTCTTAATTTAACATCCTGGGAAAATGTTCCCAGAGTTCAGGAAGGACAGGAGTTGCAGTACCCTGATGTGCCCTGACAGCTGCCCTCTTCCGTACCCTGCCTGCTGGGCATCTGATTATATCCACAATAGTAACTTGTAAACCAGTTGTATTTGTGACTTGGCCCACAATGTCACTCATTGCTGATGTCTGCACATCAGGCTGGCCTCTTGACTACAATAGTTATCTCCCAGTGCCCCAATTCTGCAGCAGGGTTTGAAGTTCTTATGCTGGGTCTTTCAAATTATTTTCTGCCCATGCTACTTAGAATTGCTCAAAAAAATAGCAAATAACAACAATAAGCCTGTATTAACTTTGCCTGGGACTTTTCAGAAGCCACATTCAATTTCTAAATAAATGAAATGGATCTTCTTGATCAACTATGACAATAAGCACTGGCCTACATATCCAGGCCCTGAAAGAAGTTGAAGCAATGGGCCTAATGAGAAGCAGTCAGTGAATCTAATGAGAATCAGAGAGAAGGCCTAATGAGACATTTAACATGCTCTGCCTCTCCCTTCTCTTTTGTTCAGTTTTCATGGGAATCTGTGTTTGGGGAGCTCCATTGTACTGGCAACAAGCAGAAGCACATGGCCTGAGTGGCGCAATCCACGAGACAATAGAAAGACGTGAAGATGGCCAGGCATGGGGAGAGAGGAACTTGGAAAATATACCTAAAGGGCGTGATAATGTGGTTGGTGGGTTTTTATTTTACTTCTATTTTAATTGTGTCTTTGCCTTTTTTGGAATACTATTTAGTTATATAGAGAGCTATTGGTGACACAGTAAGCGGGCAGAGATTTCAATCGCATTACATCACTGCTCAGAGGTAAATACAGCTAAGAAAAGCATGCCATGCTATTTCTGTGGCTGACTGTTGCCATTCAGAGAGCAATGACTGGAATGTAGGTGTCACACAAAGAAGATACCCGGAATAGTCTCCTTATGAAGCAGCATTCCATGGAACACTAGGTGTTTTCATTTGTTGACCTTGGATGGAGTTGGCAGCTAGAGAGATGGCTATCAAATTATAGGCTAGGCTAGGCTGAAGATGAGGGCAGGGACACAGACCTTACTGAGTTACAGCTCTGAGTCTCCATTACCTGTACTGGAGCCTAGCGAACCAAACATGTATATGTCTATGCCACTGTTGGAAATTTTGTTTGACCCATGTATTTAACAGTTTAGGAGTATACCTTGGTTTTGAGAAAATAAGCAAAATTTTTGTCTTATTCGGTTTTAAAGCACAATAAATTTGCATTGGCCCTTCTTGCCTGCCTATCAAATAAGTCTTTCTTGCTATACAGTTCTTTGTTTTATTTGCTTGCTCAAATATATGCTTTAAATGCAACTTTGTCCTATCTATCTATCATCTATCTATCCAACTATCTATCTGTCTATCTATTTATCTATCATCTATCTTATATCTATCATCTATTTATTTTATTGTGACAACTCTTCTTTTGGTTGTCAATGTTCAGCTTCTGCTTGCCCACCTACCTGTATCTGAGTTAGAAATCTGAAGGTGAACGAAACAGGCTTGCTCTTTTTGTGGCGCCACCTAGTGGCCTCACATGGCAACACAGTTGTCAGCAATCAAGGCCTTAGATATCAGAATACTTACTACACAGGTTGATGCGTGGAGGATAAAAACTGAGTACAAGTATACTGACATTCATCAGTTCCAGGTGCTAGGCTCAGAATTCACACATGTCAGCTCTTTTAAACTTTAAAACAACTCCATGGGGTAGATATTCTCTTTTTACTGCTATTCATATTAGCTAAAATGCAGAGCCCTGTGCTAGATGTTTTACATATCACTGGTTTATTTTTTCAGTAATAACACTATGAAGTGTGAATTATGTGGTATTTTGAGTTTAACTGTTAGGAACTCTAATGGGCTCCAGGCATATTTGCTGTGTGACTTTAAACAAATTACTTAACTTCTCTATGACTGTTTTCTCACGTATGATAGCATATATATCATAGCATGAACACTTGTAAATTGTTTTTAAAAAGTGTCTGAAACATAGTAAGCATTCACTATATGCCAGCTATTATTATTATTAACAACATCAGCTACAACTCCTGCCCCAGTACAGCAAAACATTGCTGGACAAAAAGACTCACTATGCTGACTGGTCTCTTAAAGTTTACACTTATAAATCTCAAATGGAACTTAATTGTATCAACCAGGTCTAGGTGCATTTCATGTTATTTTTAGATTCCCCAAACAAGTGTTTCCTACCCTGCTGTTCTCATATCTTCTACACCACAACCACTCACACCCTCAGCTTATGACCTTGCCTCATTATTGAGAAAATAAGCAATTAACTGGAGCTTTTTCATCTCCGCCATGATAGCTGCTGACATACCTGTTTTCTGCCCTCTGTCTTTTGATAAGGGATAAAGTTTCCATTTTCATCAAATGGTACTGTTCCAATTACACACCTGGATCTCATGCCTTGTCTTTCAAAAGACTTGGATCCTATCTTTGCTAAATCACCAAATTCTCCATTTCTATTGGATCACTGCCATCAGCATATAAACATGCAACCTTAAAATATGCTGCCTGAGGCTACTCCCCTCCCCCCTTGATATTCATTCTCTGCTTCCCTTTGTTATAGGTAGAATAAGGCGGGGGGGGGGGGGGCAGGGAGGGGGGGAAGGATTTATTTCAATAAGATCTCTATTTTCACTGTACCCTCAAGTCTGCCTTTGTCAGGTCATTCATGACCACCGTGCCACCAAATTTGCTGGCAGCCTCTTTCTTTTTACTTCTTAGCAGGACTTAATGTATCTTCTGTGAGTTTGTGAGACATCATGATCTCCTGATTCCACTTCCCCTCACTTGCCTCCTCTGACTGACCTTCAAATGTTAAAGTGCCTGCCCCAGAGCTCCATCCTAGCCCCTTTCTGTTCTCTACCTGTATCTCTATATTAGAAAACTCATCAAGACCCACCACCTGAGATTTACTACATAAAACTTGAAAAGAGATATCCCATTCCTGACCTTTCCCTGAAACCCTTGACTTGCCATTTCCATATGGGTAGATAGTAGGTATCTCCAACTGCCACAACCATAATTTCTTTTAAAAAATAAGGGCATCATATATATATGATCATTTATATAATGATCACACTTGAGAAAATTAACATTAGCCTGGCCGGTGTTGCTCAGAGGTTGAGCATTGGCCCATGATCCAGGAGGTCATGATTCTATTCCCAGTCAGGGCACATGCCCAGGTTGTGGGCTAGGTGCCCAGTGTGGAGTGTGCAGGAGGCAACCAATCTATAATTCTCTCTCATCATTGATGTTTTTATCTCCTACTCCTTCTCTCTTCCTGTCTCTGAAATCAATAAAAAACATTTAAAAATTAATATGAATTGTATAATCTCATTGAATGTACAGTTTATATTTGAATTTCCTCAAGTCATTCCAAAAATGTATTATAGATTGGCTTTTTGTTTTCCTAATCTGGGTTTCAACTAAGATGTGCACATTGCATGTAGTTCTTCTTCTTTTGCTCTTTTAAAAATTTTTGTATAATAATTTTTGTTAATATTTATTTATTTTTTGGAGTTAATGTTTTTTAGTTATAGTTTATATTCCTATTCTTTTGTATTAGGTTCAGGTGTACAGCATAGTGTTTAGATAATCATACATTTTACAAAGTGTTTCTCCTATATTTCCAGAAACCACCTGCACCATACATAGTGATTGGCTATGTTTTCTGTGATGTACTTTATATCCCCATAACATATTCTAATTACAAATCTGTACTTTTCAAAAAAATTCTCACCTGAGGATATTTTTTCCATTGCCTATAAGTGCTTAAATTAACTGCTACAAAAACATAATGTGATACTTTTTTAGTGTTATTTTTTTCTTTCAACAAATTCCACTCATAGTGAAATTCTGTTGAAGAATCCATTGAAGCTAACCTAAAGAGAGATTACCTAAAACTTTGTGAAGTCCACTGTCCTTAAGAATCCATGGATAAGACTCGCTCTGGCTATGAAGAACCTAATTGGGCAAGCTCTTTGTAGACCAATCCTTCTCAAGTCTGGATGCTCAAAAAGTCATTGGAGGTGGGAGGCTTCCTAAAATATACCAATACTCAAACTCTATCCAGACCAATTAAAACAGAATTGCTGGGATTGTACCTGGACATTAACTTTTCTAAAAGCTCCCTAGGTGATGTTGATATGCAGTCAGAGTTCAGAAGAAAATATTAAATTAGTACCAACTGGTCATTAGGATTACTAACATCTACACTAATAAAAGAGAAACATGCAAATTTACCATCCCTTCACTATGCCCACCAGCCCATCAGGAACAAGCATGCAAATAAACCCAACAAAGATAGCGGTTAATTTGCATACACAGGGGTGGAGTGAAGACTGAAGACAGCATAGAAGGAAGCCAAGCACTGCAGAAGAAAGTGAAGCAGTGGAGAAGGGAGCAAGGCAGTGGAGACAGAAGGAAGCGAGGCAGGAGATGGGAGGGAGCGAGGCAATGGAGAAGGGAGCAAAGGAAGCCTCGGTGGGCTTCGCTCCATTCTCTGCTTCACTCAGGCTGCAGGAAGCCCTATTCTTGCAGGAATCTTCCTGCAACGGGCCTCTAGTTTCTAAATAAGATGGTCAACCCTTTGTACCTACAGGGTTCTATATAGTTGTGACCTCTTTCACTTAACCCTACATTCCACTCTGTCTTTGTTGCGGGACAAATTTTTAATTTAATAATGATTATATACTCATCTCACCAGATCTAGTTTCAAACTCATTCAGAAATGAATCCTCATTGAAAAAAACTTCAGAGAGGCCACTGAGAGATCCCAGGGCTGGATTTCAGGGAGTAATGATTCAGCATTGGAAGGGTTGTTTAGCAAGATACCAGGGACACCATAAGTGGAAGAATAGTCTACACCATTGTCCAGACAGGAGGTGAAGCAAATCAAGAGATCAATGCCAAGAAAACTATCTTGAGGAGAAAATGAAGCTAATCATTTTTCTTTGACAAAGATTTATTGAGTACCTATTGTGTTCTAGGTATTAGATCCAGCATTTTAGGTACAATCCTACTTTCCAGGAGCTGAGAGTTTAGGGAGGAGATGCCATCAAATAATTTCAAAATAACATGGAAAGTTATGAGCAGAATGAGAAAAAACAATATGTGGTCCAAGGTGAGGCATTTGAGCAGACCTCTAGAAAATTCAGTTGCCAGGAAAATGTTGCCCTTAGGATATGGAGTTTGAAATGGTGGGGACAGGCAGTTTATGATAAAGGCCATGAACCACATAAAGGTTTGGGATGCCAGCTTTTAATGGGATGCCAGCTATGTAGCTCAGGGATGGCCCAGCCTTGAGTTGTTAAGCTAAATTGGGCGTCTGCAGAAAGTGAGGCAGGCAGAAAGGTCTTGCTTGTCTTGTTCAGTTTCATTCTGCATTTTGCTCATCACATTGACAGTTGGGATTACTACTTTGCTAATTCAATTGTTTTGCTTCTATTTGGTAAATCTCCATTCATCTGATGATTGATTACAGGTGGCTATACACTGAGACATGACAGAGAATAACTTGGCCTTCCTTTGCTCCTTCCCTCAGTAAACAGAGTCCTGGAAAGCCTTGGGGCTGCCTTAGGAAACGTCACATACTCTCTAAATAAGAAGCTGAAAGGAGGTGGAACATTTAAATTAATCTCCAGTGGAAACCTCAACCCACTTGTTATAGTCATTCTTGGCACAAAAGACCTCCCACATTGGCTAAAATCCCAAAATACAAAATTGGTAAAATGCAGAACAGAAAGCTGGCATGGACCCTGTAGTGATCACCCTATCCCACGGACCCCCAGCCTTGGAATTCTGTTAAGACTTGGCTTCAAGGCACATTCCTTAAGCCTTTGGTAGGCAGAGGTGTCCAGCTCTTGCACTGTGTACATGATTTACAAAGAACTAAGAACAGGCTCTTAACAAACCACTGCTTTCTAAAGGTTAAATCTCACTGCTCCAAATGTGACCGGGAAACACAAATGTATTCCAGATCACTGAGCCCACAGGTGCAGAAGTTGAGTGCTGCAAATTTCATGTGCAGGCTGGCAGGGCCCTTTCTTTGAGTCTCCAGATGCATAGGGAATATTTTATGTACAGGAAGACAGAGGCTACACAGGGACAGCTGGGCTTCAGAGAAACAAAGTATGGACATGTGGTTAACTCTACCACAAATCCCCAGCCCCAGCCACCAACATAGGAGGGAGAAAGAAAGCATCCAGGGGAATTTCATCCACACATTCTTTCCAATAACTTTGAGTGCTTACTTTATATCAGACATTTCCCAAAAATATTTTCCTGCCTGTGACAAAATTTCTCACACTAGATAAACATGTTTCTTGCCACTTAGAACTCATTATGCAATTCAGGGTGTGAGAACATTAGGCATACCATTTGCCCTGATATATGTCACCAGAAACTGATTTTATGACTTTCCTTTTCTCTAACTGACCTAGTCCCTTTTCATAAGTGCCCTGGAGAGAAACAGATTGAAAAGTGGATTTCACAAAGGAAGCAATCTGCATGAAGAGGGTCAGGAGCTGCTTACTGGAAGTACAATTGTTGATTTCTCTTGTGCCCAATGGTTATGATGCCAAGAGGCTGTTGCCATGAAGGGTCATAGGTTCTCAAATTCTCCATGAACAGGAATGCAAATTGTTTTCTGTGAGAACTTGGTGCCAATGATGACAGGGAAATAGGCTAAGGAAAATATTAAAGAAGGTAAAAAGAAAGAAAAAAAACCCACAAGAATAACCTTAGAACTCTAAAGTCAGGAAAGGGTTTGGGGATGTAGATATCATGGTATTATTTATTCAAAGATATTTATCAAGCCCTTATTATTTTCAGGCCATGGTCAGTATTAGGGATATAATACTAAACAATAAGTTATCTTTCATGAAACTTTCATTATAGTGATAGAAGAGAAAAAACTGAAAAAAATAAATAAAATGGCAAATGCTGAATTAGAGGAGGTGGTAAGGGGGATGTGTGTACTTGTCTTGGGGTAGGTATTAACTTGTTAACACCTGGAAGATACACCTGGAAGATAGCATTTAGGCAGAACCCAATCACTAAATGGAAGAGTCATTCTTTGAGCAGAGCTGATTCTTTGACTTTCTCATTATTTCTGTTCCCAGCCCAAGAGATGAGCTGGTGTACCCTTCATTTCAGTATCTTCAGTTTCATTACCCATCAGCATCATGCTGCTGATGAAGTGTAAGGGAACATCTAATTTTGGGGCCAGGGGGACTAAGATACAGAAAGGCTAGTACCTACCTTCTGTGCCCACCTCTGACCAAGTCCCAGACCACTTGCTCTGTTTGCCAGGTGGTTCTGAGTTATTCCTGATTCATCCAAAAATATCAAGAAACCTGTCCAGAGCATGTGCTCCAATATCTTCAGAACAATGGCATGGGATTTATTCTTTTAGACAAGGGTAGGGTACCTTTTTTATGCCAAGGGCCATTTGGATATTTATAACATTAGCGGTCCAAACAAGATTATCAACTTAAAAATTAGCTATATTTGGTCAAACATTAATTAACTCAACCCTGATGTCTTGGCTGGGCCAGACTATATGATTTCATGGGCCTTATATGGGCCATGGGCCAGACATGCCCCACTCCTGATTTAGATCAAGGAGTTAGAAAAGGAAAATATTATGAAGCTAGCAGACTTACCTGATTGAGTATAACTCTTTGAGGGAGTAGGGGAGTGGATACTTTCTCCCCGCCCCCCACCCCCCCCACCCCCCCCACCCCCCCGCCACACACACACTCCTTATATTGAATATTTGAGGTATTCGCATTCTGCTATCAACAATATGGAAGAAAGGGGATTCAATCCTCTTACTCAAATGTTCTTTATTAAAGCAAAGAGATCTGTTTACCTTCAAGCTAAGTTCACACTTCACACCTCCAGGGGGGCCATGGGTTTACCATTTAGAGTTTGGCTTTGACTAGCCCTGACCTGACCAGTATCCCAAACTTGAGGGCAAGGGTAATCACACCATATGAAATACATCATGGTGCCTGACAGACTTCCTGGTCAGCTTGTACACCTTTCTCTCTGCATTGTCCCTTCTCAGGTATACCTAGCTCACCTTCATTTCCTTGGGAGTTTGGGCGTTGCCCCACCATAGGTCTTCTGTCCACCCAACAGTTCAACAGGTGCTCTTGGTCTTTAACACTTCTGCACACATTCCAACTAAACACCTTCACCTAGTTGCCTCTTTGCATATCTGAAAATATATTGGAAACTTTTCAAATAAAATAAAAGATTTTCCCAATGAAAGAGGAATCATGGAAGATGAATAAACCCAAAGCACCATGATTCTATTACGTAGGTCATTGGGGAGTAGAGGTGGATGGGAGCCTGTACAGATGAATCCAGCTATACTAATAAAAGGGTAATATGCTAATTAGACTGGACATCTTCTGGACGTCCTTCTGGACAAAGCCACAGTGGCAGGGGCCGAGGCAGAGGTTGTTAGGGGTGATCAGGCCGGCAGGTGAGAGCAGTTAGGGGGCGATCAGGCTGGAAGGGGGGGCAGTTAGGGGGCGATCAGGCCAGCAGGCAGAGGTGTTTAGGGGTGATTAGGCAGGCGAGTGGTTAGGATCCAGCAGTCCCGAATTGTGAGAACGATGTCCAACTGTCAGTTTAGGCCCAATCCCTGTGTAATCAGGCCTAAACTGGCAATCGGACATCCTCTGAGGGGCTCCAGATAGGAGAGGGTGCAGGCAGGGCTGAGGGACCCCCCACCTAAGCCTGAATTTCATGCACTGGGCCTCTAGTCTGGAAATAAGAGGGCTGCATCCTATTCTCCAGATTCACCTCAATGTTCTCCAAGCCTCCTTTTCTCTGAAGAAGTGTCTATTATAGTGTATCAATCAACCTTCCACATAAGTCCCAGATGGTCAACAAAAATTCATCAATTGCCACGAGTATATGGACATGATGACATGGCCAGAATACATTTTATTTTTATTGGCTTCTCTGTAGAGATTTTAACAATAAAACAAAATCATTGTTCTTACTCAAAGAAACTTACCATTTCTGATAGGACTATCCAACAAATGCCTGGAATTCATGTTGGAACACCAAGAAAGAAATGTGTAGCTGCTGTCTGTTTATCATTTAGCTCATTGATGGAGGTCTGTCTCCTTCAACACAACTTCTTTAAATAAAATTGACTCTTGCGAACCAGCTGTAATGGCACATCTTCCATAAAGCCTACTCTGATTCCCTCCTCCAATGCTATAGAATTGCTTTCCTTCTGAAAACCCAGCATGTACTCTGCTTCTAATGGGAGTCAATTCATAATTAAGCGTGGAGAACACACACTCTGAGAAGAATAAAAGAATAGCAATAAAAACAATAAATGCTCTTTACTGAGAACTTATAAACTGGTTCATACAATATCTTTTTACAGTACCTCATTTCATATTAACACTATTAGTATTAGTTTCAAAATGATTATGAAACTAATCAAAATCACACATTCTAACCCATAACTGTTTTATTCCAAATTCCTTGCTTTGATCACCAATGCCTCCTGACATTTTTCAAATTACTCTTCTCTCCTCCCATCCTGCCAGCCTACATTCAGGCCACTATATCATGCCCATACACTCTTGACAACTGATGAATTTTGGGGATTGTAGCAGGGGACTTCATCCCTCTCAAACGCTGAAGTGAAATGATATTGAAGACCAATGTTTTTTTTGAGGATCACTTTTTGATCAGATCTGTCTGTCTTCTTTCACCTACTGGGTTTTATACCTCTGTAGAGGAGAAACTGTACCTTTTCACCTCGCTCCTGTCTCCCCCATACCATCACTGTGGAGCTTAGACCAATGTCTTGCTCTTACCATTTCTGAATGAGTTTTTTAATAACATTTTAATAAATAGAAGAACATTAATTAGAATAAACAGATTATATAAGTGAAATATAATGTATAACTAACATCTGTAGTCAAAGAGGGGCTTCCTAGAGGAGGTGACATTTTTTATTTCATTTGGCTGGAAGAACACTTATTTAGTGGTGATGAAGGTGAAAGGCAACCTATTGGGAAAAAATGCCTAATGGTTTGAAATAAAGTGTTGCTTGATGTTAATGAGAAATGATGGTGCTGATAGATTTTTTATGACCATAGAACAGAATAACAAGAAAGTTTAATTTTGGGAATTTCTGTTTTCCATCCCAGGATCACTTCAGTCTTGAGTTTTTACTTGCATCCCACTGGATACAAGTGGTTGAAGGTATGTGCTAAAAATAGGCTACTAATGTTTTCCTTATAATTAGAACTCACGTCAGAAGAGACTAATGACCCCATCCCACACTGTTTTCTTTTCATTTCATTTGGCCTCAAACAAATAAACCTGATAAATATTATCAGAGTTACATATGCTCATTAAGGCTTATAGTCAGTGGCTATGTTTGTTTTACCGTGTAATAGATGATGAAACCATGGCCATGAGTGGAATAAGCTGGAATGGTTTTCATATTTTCCCATCACAACACTGAAGATTTGCTCATTGTATTTTCACTGGCTTATATTCTAAATAAAACAGCTTAATAAAGCACTTATTCATTTTGACATGTCTTAAAGCAGTCCACATTTACATCTTCTGATCTAGTTCAATGATACATGATAGATGTTTGAAAATGGCTCTTAAGTATAGCACTGAATGTTAAATAAGCATTTCCAGTGGCTACACAACTAGTGTGAAAGCTGTCAAATACAAAACAGTATTTTTAATAACTTACCAATTCACCATAATTGAGGATTTTCTTGGTAATAATTTTATGGATTAGAGGACAAAATTTGACTCATGCTATATAAAACTGACATTATAAAAAGTCAAAATATACTCTATTGGTCTATTGTCTTTATTTATTTATTTTATTTTTTTGAGATTTCAGGCTAGTAAATGAAAATAACCACTGTAATTATGTCTTTATGAAAACACCACACATTTTAATATCAGATTCTCATGGCTTTCATATTTTTAAAGAGACTTAAAATAATAAGTCTTCTATAAGTTCATACAGAAATGGTAAAATTATACCTGTGATTTGACTATCTAAAAAGTTCCTATCCCTTTTTGCTATAATCCACCCTCTGTCAACAGAGTGATTTTCTAAATATAATCTGATCACTTCACTCTCATTTGAAACCCTTCAGTAATTCCCTATAAACACAATCCAAATGCTTTTGCATGAGATATATGACTCATATATCTCATGTCATGGCTTATGTTAACTCTGTTTTAAATTCTCCTTTCATCCTTTTTTCACTTCCCTCCTATGTAACTCACAATCACCCTGAACTTCCTATCTTAAAACTTACAGGCTTTTACTTTTCACCTTCACATACCCTTCCCACTATCTTCTTCTTTTTTTTTTTTTAAATAAATCTTTATTGTTCAGATTATTACAGGTGTTCCTCATTTTTTTTTTCCCCCATAGCTCCCCTCCACCGGATTCCCCACCCCACCCCATGCCCTTACCCCCCGCCACTGTCTTCATCCATAGGAGTAAGACTTTTGTCCAATCTCTTCCCGCACCCCTCACACCTGCTTCCCCTGAGAGCCGTCAGTCCACTCCCTTTCTATGTCCCTGATTCTATTATATTCACCAGTCCATTCTGTTCTTCCGATTTTTATTCACTTGATTTTTAGATTCACTTGTTGGTAGGTATGTATTTGATGTCATTTTGTTGTTCATAATTTTTATCTTTACCTTTTTCTTCTTCTTCTTCCTCTTCTTAAAGAATACCCTTCAGCATTTCATGTAATCCTGGTTTGGTGGCGATGAACTCCTTTAGCTTTTTCTTGTCTGTGAAGCTCTTTATCTGACCTTCAACTCTGAATGATAGCTTTGCTGGGTAGAGTAATCTTGGTTGTAGGTTCTTGCTGTTCATCACTTTGAATATTTCTTGCCACTCCCTTCTGGCCTGCATAGTTTCTGCCGAGAAATCAGCTGACAGTCATATGGGTACTCCCTTGTAGTTAACTAACTGTTTTTCTCTTGCTGCTTTCAAGATTCTCTCTTTGTCTTTTGTCCTTGGCATTTTAATTATGATGTGTCTTGGTGTGGTCCTCTTTGGATTCATTTTGTTTGGGGTTCTGTGAGCTTCCTGGACTTGTAAGTCTATTTCTTTCACCAGGTGGGGAAAGTTTTCTGTCATTATTTCTTCTAATAGGTTTTCAGTATTTTGCTCTCTCTCTTCTTCTGGCACCCCAAAAATTCGGATGTTGGTACGCTTAAAGTTGTCCCAGAGGCTCCTTACACTATCTTCATATTTTTGGATTCTTTTTTCTTTTTGTTTTTCTGGTTGGGTGTTTTTTGTTTCCTCATTTTTCAGATCTTTGGTTTAATTCTTGGGGTACGTTGATCTACAGTTGAGTTTCTGTATATTCTTTATTTTAGACAGTGTATGCTTCATTTCTGACTGGTTCTTTTCCATTTTTTTGGCATTCTCATTAAGGTCCTCGAAGGTCTCACTAAGCTCCTCAGAAGTGTCATCAAGTTTCTCGGCAGTTTTTAGAAGATTCTTGAGTAACCTTATAAATGTGGTTCTGAACTCTATGTCGTCCAGTAGTTTGCTTTCCTCTGTTTCTTTCATTCGTGACATGTTTCTTTGTTTCCGCATTTTGGCTGCTTCCCTGTATTGATGGAGTGGCTTTGTGTGGTAGGTGACCCATAGGGGGCAGTAGCTCAGCCTCCCCAATCACCTGATGTGGACGCTCTTGGTGGGCTGAGTGCAAAGTCTTGGTGTAGTTAAGCCTTAATTGCTGTTGGTACGCTGGGAGGAATTGACCTCCAGGCCAATCGGCTGTGAGGACTCGCTATGTCTATAAGAACTGCTGTGCTGGAGACACGCTTATGGGGCAGGACTTGTTTCAGTGGGGCTTTGGTGCTCGCTGAGTCTGCCTCTTGAATGTGTCACTTATGGATGTGAGGAGTTGAAATCTGGTTTATCACACTGACCCCGAGGTATACTGGCTTCTGGATCTCCAATGGGGTGCAGGTCAGCTATTGTCTGAGTCCACCTAGCAGGAGCTACAGCGAGAGCTACAGTTTTCTCCTCTTTGCTTGGGGTTTGGAGGTTTTGGAGCTGTCTGATCCAGGCTGCAAGTTTGTTAGGTTAAGCTGCAGTCCATTCATATGCAAAAGCCACTGCTTGGAGCTTGGGTGGGTTTGTAGGTTGTGTGGGGCAGGGTCTTAGGGCATCACTAGGTAGGGCGTGGCAAACAGCAATGGCTGCTAGTTAGCCGGCTCTGTGTCTCTGACTGCGTCCAGTCCCGTGCCCCAGCGCAGATAAACAATTATTCCTGTGCTCAGCTCTACAAGCAGGCCCCCCTCACTTTCCAACCCGGTAGCAGACAATCCAGCTTCTCCCCGTAGGAGTTTGGGTCCCCCGCATCTCCCCAGAAACTGTATTTCAGAGTAATTGGGGGCTTCTCTCCCCTTTGGGTTGAAAACAGCAACGCCTGCCGCCAGCCCAGATCCTGCGCCTCCGTACCTCAGCTTTTCAGCGCTTGTGCACGTCTCAGTGCTCTTTTCTCTTTCCTTCTAGTTGTAGAACTTCCACTCAGCCAGCTTTCCCGTGGTTCTGGGTGATAGACGTTTTGTCTTTTAGTTGCTGTTTAAATTGTTGTGCGAGGCAGCAGTTTAGGTGTTTACCTACGCCACCATCTTGGATTCCTCCTCCCCACTATCTTCTGAGTAAAATTGTTTTCATGATAACTACACTCAGATATAACTTCTGAGATTTTTTTTTCATATTTATCCAAAACATACAGTTATCCCATTCTCTGTGCTCCTCTAGTACAATCTCTAGGCATTCATAATATGACATTTCTATCACCCTGCATTTTCAAGTTTTAATGTCTACTATCCCCCCACAAGAGGATTTTGTCTTTTTTGCAAGTAAAAACTCAAGACTAATACAATCCCTGGCCCCAAAGAGATGTGACATGCCAAAACCGGTTTGGCTCAGTGGATAGAGCGTCAGCCTGCGGATGGAAAGGTCCCAGGTTCTCTTCCGGTCAAGGGCATGTACTTGGGTTGCAGGCACATCCCCAGTAGGGGCCATACAGGAGGCAGCTGATTGATGTTCCTCTCTCATCGATGTTTCTAACTTTCTATCTCTCTCCCTTCCTCTCTGTAAAAAATCAATAAAATATATTTTTGAAAAGAAAGAAAGAAAGAAATGAAGAGATGTGACATAAATGTCCACTTGCAGAACAATTGAATAATTAAATGACACCCTGCTCCTCGTGGAGAAAGAATACACCCACAGTTTCTGCCTTCTAATGCTTTGATGCTAGTTGCAGTTTTGGACAGGAGTTCCCAACTGATGCCAGGGATATATTTCAGTGTCCAAATGGCTTTTAGTTTCTAGGTAAAACCACATATGCCCAAGATAATATCAGGAGTTATTATTTGGACAACCACCCCTCATTTTGACTCCATAAATATGGTGAACATATATACTTTCTTTGACAATGTTCCTTTGAGTTTCTGCTGAGGTGTATTCATTTAGAAGAACAAAGGGTAATTAGCATGTCACCAACAAGAAGGCAGGAATTGTATGTTTGGCAGCCACTTCCACAGGGAAACAGGCCTGGGTTTAGTTTCCAAACAAACTTCAGGAAACTGAATTGGTGGGAGAGGTACAATCTTACAGGGAAATCTGCATAAGAGCAAAGAAAACAATCACACTTGGTAGTGAAAATGGTTCCCCCAACATCACCAAAGACACTCTACAGTTATATACTCAATTCCATTTTAAATGTTAGCCATTGGAATACAGTTAAAGAAAGAAATTATATAAATGGTGGAGCTTCAGAGATGATTTTGTCAATATCTTTTGTTATTTAGATGTGGACATAATTGCTAAGAAACAAGTCCTACTTGCCTAACCTGTTTTGGATACAGTGAAAACCTCAAGTGAAGGTAATACACAGAGGCAGCAGTGTGATAGAGTGTTCAGGCCATCAGTTCTGGAGTCAGATAAGCCTGGGTCCATCACTTACCATCTTTATGGCCAGAGACAAGTTATTCACTTTCATTGAGGCTCAGTTTTTTCACTATTAAAAAACACATACTACTACTACTCTTTTAGATGGTGTAGTAAAGATGAGAGATTCTATATATGAAGCATGCTTACAAAAATAGGAGTCCTCAATAACTGATGGATATTGCAGTAGAAACAGGGAGCTATAAATCATGTTTGGAACTGACTTCCTGTCATTTGAGGCTACACAAACATGCAAATCTTTGGATTTGGGAAGAGCTCTGCGAGGAAGGAGGAAGGCTCGCCTTCCACTACGGAAATTCTAAAGGGCAAGTCCCTGTCTACGGAGAGTGGACATCTGGTTGAACTCACCCAATCAGGACCCCAGCCTAGGGCTCTGAATCTAAGAGGGACAGGCCACAGGGGCACTACCCAGTGCTTTTATCAGGCTCCTGCTTGCCTGCATTCTGCAAGAGGCTCCCACTACCCAGGCTTCCTTAGTCCCCATAAGTGCTCTGTGCCTGATGTTTCTGAGTGCTCTTTGATAGCCTCTAGCAAATTAATTTTTGTTGAGATTAAATATATTAATTTCTGCTATTTCTGACTAGGAAGATGCTCATTATAAATATAATTATAATAGAGGCAGACCAATGCTTTCCAACCAATTTACATGCCTTTGCTAACACACTTTGTGCTATAACACCTCTTCAGTTATAACTATGGCTTAAATTTCTGTGTTCATAGAGAAAGAGGAGTCTACAAAAATGGGAAACTATGGATGAACCATAAGTTTACTTTAAGTCACAAGATTAAGCAACTACATACACAAACCTAGGATAGGAGGCATTTCTGTCTACTCTGAGTTTAAGAGCCTATTCTAATGGGAAGCAAGGAAGAGTGAGAGAGCAGAAGCCTAAAAAATTCCAGTCCCACTAATTGAGAGCTAGTTACAAAAGAAGTGGTCCTCTAGTGCAGGCATAACATTGTGCTAAGTAACCAGTGATTTTCCAATGTTTTTAGTTGGAGGGAAATATATGACAGATGTGTTGGCTCTAGAAACAATGAAAACAGCTCCTTAAATCACCGGGAAAGAAGTGGGGGAGAAGATAAAGAATAAATTAGTAGGGAGTGGGCAGGACTGTCTGTTATGGCTGAGGGTACCAAGGGCATGATGTGTCCAGTAGCAGTAAACAAGCTGGGAGTGAGCAGGCCTTGGATCATAAGTATTAACCAAAGTACAGAGCCCCACCCTAAAGGAAGATGCTATTCAGCTAGAGGAAAACAAAGAGATAAAAGTAAACAGACACTCAAATGGGGCAACAACATTGCGGCACTACACATAAATATAATGAAACGAATGGAAGAAAATAATGAACCAGTAGCCTGTGCCGAGTTCCAGTATGACAGTGGTTCTCAATATCCAGTGCACATCAGAATTATCAGAGGCTCTAGTTAAAAATGTACATCCTTGGGTCTCTTGCCCAGTAGGTGCTGCCATAATGGTATTTGTGTGGTGCTTGAGTTTTATTTTTTAAACAAGTTTGAAGATGTTTCTAATGCAAGTAGCATTTCTCATTATATTCCAGAAGAGTTTAATAAAGTTTCTTAGTTTCAATAGGTGAAATACCAGGTCATATTGTTGTAAGATAGCATGCTTAAGACTTATACACCTGACATTATAGCATTATGAATAATCAGAGTGAATTAAAGTCATTTATGAAAATTCTGATTTTCAAGATAGACTTGTTATCTGGTGATATGTACAACCCACTGGTAATAATGACAATAACTGTAGGCCAGGCACTGTTAAGTGCTTTACATGCATTTAAAAAGTTTGTTCTTCAAAGCAATTCTATGAGTTTGTGAGTTTGTTTTGTTATTATTCCCATTTTACAGAGGAAGCAACTGATAAACAGAGAGGATGAGAATCTTGGGTGTTATGTACACTGATGGTTAATTTTGTGTCAACTATGAGGCACCCACACATTTGGGAAAACGTTATTTTAGATATGTCTGTGTGGGTATTTCTGGATGATATGAATGAACATTTGAATTTGTAAACTGAGAAAAGCATATTACCCTGCCTAATGTGGATGGGCCTCATCCAATCAATTAAAAAACATTCAGGACAAAAAGGTCAGGAAGAGAAAACTTAGTCTGCCTGATTTCTGAGTTGGGACATTGATCTGCTCCTGGCTTTGGGCTAGAACTACAACTTTGACTATACTGGTTCACAGGCCTTTGGGGGACTCAACACAGGAAAGATGGTGCCTGCCTGCCAGTTTTGTGGGAGGAGGATTCAATACTAGGACAATGGCAGCTGTCTCTCTAGCCTTCACCTTGAAGCCACACAACTCAATTTCTATATTTGTGCTTCTGGCACTTCCTGAGCCTCTGTTTCTCCACAGGATCCTAAGGGGAATACCTGTGAGCAAGTGAGTCTGTGTGTGGGCCCTTTCAGAGGATGCCTAGGTTTTCAGCAGCCTTCTGTCTCACCTAGATGCATAGAATCGTCATTGATATTTCACAGCCAGATACTGGGGGTGTGGTGGGGGGGGGGGGCTCTTCCTGGCACTAGTGCTCTGGGCTGGGGACCCTGGTGTGGGGCTTGGACCCCTTGATCTTCAGGGGGGACTTCTGCAGCTGAGATATCCCTCCTGACTCTCAACTGCTACATGTGGGCATGAGGACAGCCTATTTTGAGTGCCTGCCCCTTCTACCAGTCTTGACATGGCTTCTTCTTTATATACATAGTTATAGGACTTCTGATTGGCTAGTCTTCAGATGGCTCTTAAGGTTGATTGTTCTATAATTTTAGTTGTAATTTTGATGTGGTCATGGGAGGAGGAGAACACAATATTCGCCTACTAAGTCATCTTGACTGGAATTCTTTCATTCTTTCTTATTGTTTACAGTAAAATGAAGAGAGACTAAGTTGAAGAAACAATCATTATGCAATAAAGAACCAGAATTTGAAGGTTTAGAAAGTTCTCGGCCCCAATGAAAAAATGAGAAAACTTGATCTGAAGCAAACACTAAAGATGTGTAACTAAAGATAACCATTTAATAAGAGATTGTAAGTTTGACTCATGAACTTTATCAGTCATCTCAACAGAAGCCAAGAATAAAGATGAGACTATACTATCAGTGACACTGCCAGTTTGAACTAAAGGGGACAGAGAAGGTGGGACAGGCTGAAGGAAGGCTATTAGACTTCTTGAATTTCACAGGATAGAACCTTAGCACTATTTGGCTGCAGACTTGCATTATTTTTCAAGAAAAGGAAAAAAATATTCAAAAGGCAATTTAGAGATTATCACAGTTTCCCCTCCCACCACAGACCCAGCGTGCACAGGCCTGAGCAATAAGCCTGACATTACCTGATTTTAAATGGCAGCACTGCCACACAGTGTGGTCCTTGCAATGAACCACATGGTTGGAGCCACTCTGTTGAGCCATGGAGTTGTTGCTGCCACCCCAGTGGGGCTGTAGGGTAGAATATTAAGAGGATTATTCTTGAGCTTTAACAACTAATGGAATTTGCCTTGCTAGGTTTTGAATGTGTTTAGGCTCTATCACCCCTTTTTTCCTTCTAATTTCTTTCTTTTGGAAAGCTAATCTACCTTCTGCTCCACCATTGTATTTTGGAAGCATATGACTTGTCTATGGTTACAAAGTCACACTGGAGAAGAATTTTTCCTCAAAATGAATCATACCTTAAATATCATCTATATCTGATTTAGGTGGTATTTATATAAGAATTATATATTCGACTTCAGAGTTAATGCTGGAATGTGTTAAGACTTTGGGGTTTGTTGAGAGGGAATAAATATAGTTTGCATGTTATAAGGACATGATTTTGAGGGGGCAGGGGCAGAATGCTATGAACGGAATGTTTGTGTATCCCAAAAATGTATGAATGTATGTGTTAAAGCCTTAATACCATTGCAATGGTATTTGGGGAAATTTGGGGAAGGGGCATTTAGGAGGTAATTAGGGTTTGATGAGGTCCTGAGAGCGGGGCTCTATTGATAGGATTAGTCCCCTTATAAGAAGAGATACCACACTATTCTCTCTCTCTTTCTCTCTCTCTCTCTCTCTCCCCTCTCCTCTCCCCCCCCCTCCCATGAGCATGTGAAAACACAATGAGAAGGTGGCCATCTACAAATCAGGAAGAAAGCTCTCACCAGAACTTGACCATGAGCTCACCCTGATCTCAGGTTTTCAGACTCCTGAATTGTGAGAAATAAATTTTTATTATTTACCATAAATTGTCACTTAATCTACAATATTTTGATAAGGCAATGAAGCAAACTAAGACATATATAGGAAGTGGTAGGGCTGGGATTTGAAACCAAAAGTCTAATTTGAAATCTTTCCCTTGACCAACTACTCTACACTTTCAGTGGTCCTTTTCTCCCAAAACATCTCTCTAGAGCTAGCTTTACATGGATTCTTAAAATGTTTCACTCTCTTATGTTCCCCTTATATCAATGGATAGAGAAAAGTGTGACTTGATTGAAGGTTCTGGGTGCTTAGAATTATTCTTTCTTCTTAAAACATCTCTGAGTGGTGAGGCAGAAATCCCCCACACCCATGAAACTGTGTAGACAGGCCACCAAGGGAAGGGGCAACAGAATCTCTCATTTCTAGACAATTTGATCATGTTACCAACATGTGTGTCAAAATTAAGTTTCACCAGATGCAACCTGGTCTCCGAGGGGACTGCATGATCACTGGATGTCCAGGAGGACCCATCAAAAACACACATTCTGGATGGCTCGACAGAGCACCTTGCCCTGACCTTCTGTGGTATGGTACAAACCAGAATGCTTGGAGAAAACACAAATACGTACATATTTAGTACCTACATAAAGGTAAAGCAGTTTTGCAACAGTAATTATGGTCTTTAGGTTAACATGTACAATATGTCAGGTTCACAGAGAGTTTTGGGCCATGTTTGAATCCCGGTAAAGAGTTAGTAATTGGTTATAGTGTAGAGTGACAGGAACCACACTTCTTTTATATAGGAGGGAAAAGGGGTCCCAAGGATGTCTGCTTTGTGGAAGTCTTAGAGCTTGAAAATGGGAAATGCTAAGGGAAAAAGCAAGTAAATAACAATCCCTTGCAGATGTGGGGTTAGTGTATTATGGAGGTAAAGGCAAAGGGTGATGCTGGAAAAGACTCAGCTGCCTCAGTCTGCATAGGAATACACTGGTCAATTTGAAGCCTTCTGATTCTATTTGATTTGGGAGAAAAAGAAAATGCCATGGGAATCATAGAAACAAGACAAATAAGAATAACTTTGTTCTATTTATTTATCAAGAACAATATCCCAATGACAAGGATTGACTTTTGTTTTGGGTCAGAGCAGCAGCTTTATGAATTTGGGGCCCCTCCTCCCACATAAACCCCATGCAATTTGTCAACAAAGAATACTTTAAGAAATGTTAAAGCTTTAATACTGTCATATTCTTTTTCTGTGGATACATATAGAACTGGGTAAATGAGATAGCACATGTAACTAGCTTTATGAATTTGCAAAGACACATGACAGACTTTAAATAACGTACCTCAAAACTAAGAGTATGCATAAATGAAAACTGACATTGCCACTCTTTTTAGTGGTAGGATATCTGTGCTGTTCTTTTAACTTTGTAGCTCGCATACTCTGGAAGTCAGATCAGCAGCTCCTTTTTGCAGATGGTCCATTGCATTTGCTATTATTATTGATATCACAGCCTATTCCCTTTTCTCTGTCTCCCAGCAGCAGCCAAAGTATCAACTTAAAGGTCTTTGAAAGAGGAAATCCATTCAAGGCTCTCAGTCTGTAGTTACATGTGTATTCAGGCCTCCAA
The DNA here is from genome assembly GCA_026230045.1 of Corynorhinus townsendii. Lineage (NCBI taxonomy): Eukaryota > Metazoa > Chordata > Mammalia > Chiroptera > Vespertilionidae > Corynorhinus > Corynorhinus townsendii. The sequence goes on from JAPDVU010000004.1 coordinate 140,379,951, forward strand.
CTCACACTCACTCCATCCTGACAAGTGCAGAAGGTGAAAACATTGCTAGACAGTCTGTTTCTGAGAGGGATCAACTTGTTGCTGAAAGATTTATCATCAGGGAACTGTGGGACAGGAGAAGGCCTTTATTTGAACCAAAATTGGTCATTCAGCGTTCATTCTGTAATCTGATCGTTTATTTATATTTTATGTGCATTCGACCAAGAAGAGGATGCATGTGGGACCATTACCCTATTGAATGTGGTGTGGTCAAGTGACTATATCATTGGATGGCCCATTAGAGACTGTAGTATGCAGCTCATTTGCATGTTGCTTTAATGCTTTGGGTTCTGTTCACATCCACTGCAAATGAGATCATGAGATAGTTCTTGGTTTGAGCAGACACATGTCCCATACACATAGATATCTTTCCCCAACCACTTATGAAAGAGAACAAGGGTGGTGAAAGGTAACAAAAGGCCTGAAAAAAATTGAAGTATGGCTCATAGGAAATAAGATTCTTCTTGTAAATATTAATGACCTATGTTCACTAGGTCAGTTCAGTGACATGAACCTTATTAATGAACAAGAAAGGCAATCACAGCTTGGCACTGCTCTAAAAATTATAACAACACCTTCTATGTACACGCATGCCTGTCAGAGTGTGCTTGTTACATTTTCTCACTTAATCTATGGATATTTTTATTCTTACCTCACAGATGAGGTAATGGAGACCTAAGGGTTGATTTGCCTGAAATCATAGTCCAGAGCTGGGACTCAAGGCCATCTTTGGATGCTAAGACATGTTCTTCATGTTCTCTAAAACCATATCCAGAGGCTACTGAGGGCAGCAGGAGAAAATCTTGAAAGAACCTGCTTACCATTTCTATTCACTCTCTCAAAGTTAGGTAGACCCACCTCAGATTCCCTGGTTAAAAATTACCCTCTTTCTCTGAGAATGACCATCAGTACATTGGGTAAGCCACCGCTGATGAGCCATCTAACCTTGACCCTCAGCCAGCAGGACCCCTAGTCATGATTGATTTACATAGGATAGGAGGGACACTTGATCCTGGATTGGTCATTCAGATTGGAGCAAGGTGACACTGACTTGTGCCTCCATGGAGTTTATTTAAGGCAAGTCTGTGAAAGGAATATCCATAATCTATTTTTACTGAATCTCTTTTTGCTCAGAAGCTACTTTTATTTCCATCCACTTAAGTCTTGTCTGGAATTTTCCAAAATCCAGAAGATATGGAAGATAGGTTCATTCTCAGCCAAGTTCTTCCTTGCCTTCCTTTCCCTCTGCATCTCAGAATGGCTACACAATATAGTTCTGTCCAAAGAGATACAGCCACAGCTCCCTGGGCCAGACTTATAAGTTCCAAAATAAAGTAAAGAGGTTCTCTTTCTATTTCCTGCTAACAGGGAAGCAAATGTTATGCTTAGTGGTGCAGAAGCCATATGGAAAACATAAAAAAGACTACAGAATTGAAAGATCATTGAATCAGGAGACTATCAGTTCTGGATAGCCTATCTCTCAATTTTAGAAAGAAAATACAAACAATAGTGTAAGACCCTATGAGTTTCTTATGTTTATAAGTAATAGAATCTCGATCTCTTTTTAAGCATCCTTATCTGACTTAAATGATTTGAACATCTCAACTATGACATGGGTTCCAAAGAAGCCATACACATATAAAAATCCAGAAGGACACATTGTACACATGAGGAGGACAGTCCTTGAGATGGCCACTTCCAAATGTTCCATCCTTTATAGAGTAGAATTGAATCAAAGTATCCTGTCAGGTTTCTTTAGGTTATCTGAAGGGATATGTATCAAAAACCTTGGGTAAAGAATGTTATTTCAAAGATAGAAAAAATATAGAATGATTTTAAAAATTGACTAGGTGCCTATAAATAGTTTAGATTCCACTTATTACTCATTCATTCATTCATCATGCAACAAATATTTATTGTCTACCTATAGTAATGTCAGATGCATGGGTAACATGGTAAGTCTTATTTACCTGCTTTCAGAAAACTAATGTATATATCAAGACAGAAATTCAGCAACGATTTTTATAAAGTTGATGAGCATTTGGATAATTGGGATATGTATAAAGTTTCAAAGAAAAAGGGAAAAGTAGCTCAGCATAATTAAAAAATGGAATGTGCATATCTGCTTTATTATCATTATTATTATTATTGTAGAATTTGTGTTTTCTCAAGAAGAGATTTGAGAGTGTTGGTTTGGAATAAGCCATCTCAAAGCTGATGGGATTCCTTCCTGTCCAACACAGTGGCTATCTTTGGAATATTTATATAACTCTGTTAGTCTGCTCAGGCTACCATAACAAAATACTATAGGCTGTATGGCTTTAATAACGGAATTTTATTTTCTCATAATTCTGAAGGCTAGAGGTCTCAGATCAAGATCTGATCAGGTTGGTTTCTGATGGGAGTTCTCTTTCTGGTTGGCAAACAGCCACTATCTTGCTGGATCTCTTTTCTTATAAAGGCACCAACCCTACCAAATTAGGCCTTACTCTTATGATCTCATTTAACCTTTATCACCTCCTCTCAGGCCCTATCTCCAAATATAGTAACTTTGGGGATTAGAGCTTTAATATATGAATTTACGTGGGGATTTGGATGCACACAAAAATATTCAGTCTATAACAATGACTAATTCTGTCTGCCTGGTTTACTTAAAGCAGGTCTGTGAAAGGAATGTCCACTAGGGTAGTAGTAGGGCAATGATGCTCAAGGGGTTCTCCACAAAATGAGGAAGAAAAATAGGACCACTATTTTTACATAGCTCTTTAGGCACTATGGAGTTTTATTTTAAGCATTCCAGTATAAAAGGATAAGCTTCCCTGGAATGGAGACAAAAATTAGCTAACCAGAGAGCAGTAGTCAGGGTCTCCCTCTGCAGAACTCAGATCATTCACTTCAAGGAGAGACATATCTAGATAACAGGTCATTTCCATGGATCTGCTTCCAATGCCAAGAAACACATGGGTACGCCATAGAGAGCCAATGCTAGGCGATAAAGGAGAGGGGGCTCCAGGTGGAATACAAAATGCTGCCTGTCAATCTATATTTGGGTCTCACACACATAAATAAAAAGCAAGGACTTTACAGGTGATTCTCTAATTGAGTCCAGACCCAGAAATTTGTATTATCTTTAACAGAAGAGGAAACTGAAAAGAAGTGAGTATACCAAAGTCATAGGAAGAGCCTGAGTTTCCCAATCCCCAAACCACAGGCATTAACCATGACCAGGACTCATGCACCAGAGTCCTACCCCCGGAGGCCTGGATCTAAGGACAAACCTTTCCTAATCATTTATTTCTATGATTGTTCAGTCTCGTTTTTAATTGTGTTAGCGACTGCTCAAAGGTCCTCTTCTGGGATTTTCCTATATATTACAGACAACATACCTGGAAAGAAGAGACACTGAAGCTTTCAGCCTCAAAATTCAGATTGGCATAAGCCAAGTGCCCCAGGGAAGGGTAGTAAAGAATAAGAACTGCATATTTCCACATCTGTTTTCAATAAAATCTATGTCAAATAATTTTATTTGACAAAAGCAATCCAAATAATTACTTTGTTTTATTCAAAATGTCTTGAAATGTCATTAAAATTCACCTAGAAGCACATAAACACAACATACCACCTGTCCATAGTGTTAGATCAAATGAGAATATAGGGGCCTGGGCCTCATGAATAGGAAGAGACTTGACCTACTGCAACCAGAGAGAGGCCATGTTGTTGCTTTTCTTAGCATTTCTGTTCCCACCCAACCTGGGGCAAGTGATCTATTTTCAGCTTGACACCAATCAGGAAATGGCACAGCTACAAAACCCTTCCTGTTAATGCAAATGAGACATAGCCTTGACAAAGCAGAGAACATCAGCATTTATCAGATGAGCAAAGTTATTTTTGTGCTGGCCAGGGAGAAGTGATAGTCATGTCACAGAGCACAACTGAAAAAGCAAACGTGCAAGATTAAATTTCTAGAAGGTAATTCAGTAACATGCACAGAAAGTTTACAGCAGTGCACACTCTTTGGTTGGGTAATTTCATTTCTTTGAATTTACCATCAGGGTATTTTAAAATGTATAAGTAAGAATGTTTATTATTGGGAAATGTCCATCAGTCTCTTGTGCTTCCACACATCTTGCAGGATATCCCAAGAATGCAACAGCCTTACCACTCTTTATCAAGGCCATTTTTTTAAGCAAGTGACCTTGAAGAATGAACTAATGTCTCCTTTTGGGGCAAAGAGCAGGCTTGTTTACAACTTACATAGAAAAAGTAGATTTCATAAACTCAGTATTCCTCAGCTGCAAGGCAAATTCACCATGTGCACAGAATCCATCTGGGCCTATGGAATCACCACTGTGAAATTTGGGGGCAAGGGAACCGATATCTCTGACCTAGGAGTCTTATGTCTTCTGACAACATCCATAACACAGTAATAGGCTTACTTCTGAGCTGGTAAATTGGATAAAATCAAATTTCAAACCTGACACTTAAGATAGCATTGTTTAGTTTTAAAAAAAAAAAAGAAACTAAATGCTATCCAAGGAGAAAAATGATTAAATTAATTATGGTCCAGACATACACAAAATGTAGGGCAGACATTTCAAAGGACTTTGGGATGCATATTTACTGATGTGGAAATAACATAACTATAGTTTTCAATGAAAAAAGAAGGTAATAAAGAAATATGTATAGATCTACCTTTATAGAAACACAGATATTTCACTGGTGTATATGCACAATATTTCTAGATGGTCCTATAAAAAATGTCAGCTGGAGCAATCTTTAGTAGATGGACTTAGGAAAGAGTTTTATTCATTTATCTTCTTATTTGTATGGTCTCCTCTTTTTTATGTAAACTTTTAATACTATATTATATCATTAATGATTGATGGATTTTACTCATTTTTTGTGTTTCCAGCATGTAATACATGTAAGAGCTCCTGTTCATTGGAATCATTTATTCCAAAGCTGTAAAAGATCTTAGAGAGCCTTTAATTTGAACTTTCAGGTCTGCAAATTGGGTGAAGGATAATGGCCTGCCAATAGCTGGTGGAGAAGAGCAGGTACAAACCTTTGGAATGAGGTAATTTGCTCTTTTGTTTTTAAGAGTGTCTACTTTCTCCTGGTCTCCTCTTTCTAATGTGAATATGAATAACAACTAATAATTATAATTGAAAAGAACTGCCAGAAAAGATGACAAAATACTTGTACTTGAAACAAATGGTGAAAAATAGGTATGCACATACAAGGGAAATTTGCAAAAAGAAGTAATGTTCCTGATAGAACACAGCTTTTGATGTAGTATGGATGGTGACTCACAGATCCTCAATGAGGAGAAATAATGGAAAAGTTCTTTATTTGATACAATCTTCTTAGAACATTTGAAGATGAGTATCAGAATCTAATCTTTAGAATTTTAGATGCTAAATATGCTAGTGTGTTAATGGATAATAACAATCTGTATTAGCTATTGTGAATACAATAGGTCCTCAAATAACATCATGTCTTCATTCAACATTTTGTTATCACATTGATGGAAAAAAAATTGATTCCCAATGTGGAATTTACAAGTTCTCCCTACATCTGCATGGGTTTTTCCCAGGAATTCAGGTTTCCTCCCACATCCCAAAAATGTGCATGTGAAATGAACTAGAGTGTCTAAATGGTCCTGGTCTGAGTGAGTGTGGGTGTGGATATGAGTTTGCATAACAATGGAAGGGTGTCCTATAGAGGGTGGGTTTCCCACCTTGCACCCTGAGCTGCTAAGAAAGGCTCAGCCACCAGCAACCATGAACTGTAATAAGCCGGTTGGAAAATGTATGTGTAGCTTACATTTATTTCAATGATTAGTATTAGAAGAGTTTGGGGTCTTTATTTAGAAGTTTGGTGATTTTGTGCCCGGAAATATGGCATAGGAATTTATTCCTGTTTATGTCAATTAGCCCATGGTAAAATGTTTTGTTATATACCCTTTCACTTAAAGTCACAGTTTCCAAGAACCTATTGATGACATTGAGGACTCACTCTAATGTTGCAATGCATATGTAAATGCAAGTATCTTTTTCATTCCTGTTTTTATTTCTTTTGGGTATATACCCAGAGGTGAAATGGCTGGGTCATGTGATAGTTATATTTTTAATTTTTTGAAGAACCTTCATTGTTTTCCATAGGGACTGCTCCAACCAATAGAGCACGTTTTCCCTTTTCTCAATATCCTCACATGCACTTATCTATTGTCTTTCTCATGGTAGTCATTTTAATAGGTGTGAGGTGATACCTCTTTGTGGTTTTGACTTGCATTTTTCTCATGGTTAGTGATGGTGAGCACCTTTTCATGTACCTGTTGGCCATTTGTTTGTCTTCTTTGGAGAAAAAGCTATTCAGTTTCAGTGCCCATTCTTAAATCAGATTGTTTGTTTTTTTATATTGAGTTGTATGAGTTCTTTATATATTTCTGATATTAACCCCTTACCAGATATATGATTTGCAAATATTTTATCTCATTCTGTAGCTTTTCTTTTCATTTTGTTCATGTTTAACTTTCTGTGCAGAAGCGTCAATGTTTACTGCAGTATTAAAATATGGGAACAACCTAATTGCCCATTAATTGATAAATAAACAAAAATATGTGGTATATAAATGTAATAGAATGTTATTTAGACACGAAAAAGAAGAAAACACTGTCATTTGCAACAACTTGGGTAGAGCTTGAAGGCATTATGAAATAATCCATACAGAGAAAAATAAATAATATATAGTATCACTTATACGTATGAAGGATCTTTAAAAATATCAAACTTAAAATACTAAACCAAGGGCTGGGCAGCAGGGGAAGCAGAAAGAAGTTGGTCAAAGAGTACAAACTTTCAGATCATATGAATATTTCTCAAAACACCTTCCATGCTTTGCTTTGCTTTTTTTAATATCTTCCTCTCCTATTGGTTTATAAGCTCTTTGAGGACAGAAACCGCATCTTATTTATACTTATATTATCAACATCTAGTGCTATATTTGGCAAAAAAGAGACTATTTATGCTATACATCAAATATATAGTTAAAACTTCAGAGTCTAAGTTCAAACATGTTCAACAAATATTAATTTTGAAAGTTCCAAATTAAGAACTCCTGATGGACTCTGAATGTGTTACCATCAATATTTTGCTACCCAGAAAGGAATAAATTGGGTGATTCCTACCTGCAAAAAAATGTTAATTTGGAAATATTCGTTTCTGTGTGACACAGGGAAGTCCCCCCCCCCCCCCCCCCCCCGCTGCCAACAGAGCATGAACACCTTGGGAATGTCAAACATTCCTGGGAGAAAAGCCAACAGGAAAATCTAACGCTGTCACAACATGATACGCTTTTTGATATTATCTTATAGAACTGAGCTTAATAAAATATCTTAAGCCTTTTCTATAATTTATTAATAAAAACATCCAAGGACAGAAACAAATGTTAATTTGAGCAAAGCAAAGCTGAAGTAGAAAACACAACAAGCTTTTAGAAAAATGACTAATCCAATAGCTCACTGCATCAGTGAGCCTGAAACTGAACATCAGGTTTCCACATTCTGTTTATAATGTATCACTTGAGGTAGGACTCGAAAAGATGGAATGCATATAAATTTTAAATGTTCTTTGTTTCTTCATTTTGGTCTCATATGTTAAGCAGAAATGTTTTGAAATGTCAAAGACAGCCCTTGTGACTTGATAAGCCATTTCTAACATGAGGATTTTTGAGAAGAAAGACTCTGGAATAATCAGCAACAGAGGAGTTTACAGAGCTTAATTCAGGATCAGGACAAATCAAACTTAACATTAAAAGTTCTTCCTACTGACACCCACAGCATCCTGAGCTGGCCTCATGCAGTGGGTTAGAAACAAAAGCATAACCGAGGGACTGCTGGAAGGGACTGGGTCTCCCAGTTTTGCCGAGGATCCACATGGCTAAGAGCATACCTGCTGGACACTCGTGCCACAAGGGCTCATGTAAGAGGGTTTTAAACTCTCTTAGGTCCATCAGGTAAGGACTAAGAATCAGATCATGTCTCACAATGGGTCTACCACAGCCCTCCACAAATAGAACAACAGCTTTCTTTTGCTTGAGGCTCTGCTCCAGAGAACATGTTTGCTCACCTTTTTCTTGTTTTAAATATACACCCAAGGATATGCTTTTCATTGCTTCTAGAGAAAGAAGAAGGGGGAGGGAGGGAGATAAAGCAGTATCGATGTAAGAAACATTGATCAGTTGCCTCACACATGTGTCCCAACTGAAACCTGAAAATGTGCCCTGATGGGGAATTGAACCTGTGAACCTTTGGTGAATGGGACGATGCTCTAACCATTGAACAAAACTGGCCAGGGCTCTCCTTGCTTTTGATTACTCTATCTTGGCTTGTTAAACGTTGAGTCCTGCATCCTCTTAATACCTTTAGGCAGGCCTTTTTGTCTTGTGATCAGCACAACTTCTTTTTCCATAGTGCCAGAAGAACTTTGTTCTGTTATTTGATGCCGCTCCCAACCTCTGAGGTGAACTCATTGAAGATAAAAACTAATCATGGATGGACATCACACTGCATCAGTTATTCAGCTCCCCAGAGCTAGAACCACCCACCAAATTACATATGCAGAGGTAGCATAATCAACTGATTGTGATTTACCATGCCCACCCCAGGCTTGAGTTTAGCCCTAGCAATAGAATGAGTTTGAACTTGAAGCAGTTCTCCTCATAGCTAAGTCATCAAATGTGTTTCCATTGTTTAAAGTAAAGTTATAGGCATATTAAGAAGATGGTTCAGTTTGTGATCTAATCAATGTGTGTTGTAAATGATTTGTTATAAAGGGTTTATTTCATAAATATTTCAGATATATCTAAATTGTCTCATCTTATTTCGTTCATTCTAGTTTTACAAAAGTATATAAATAAGCCTCAAAGATGTGGACAAAAAGAGGAATTTGCTCCCACTCTTATCAGGTCCATTGTTCACAGAATGAGTGTGTATTTCATTTGGCAATTTCCTTAAGTCCATGAAAGAAGAAAAGCAAAATGGGTGGGTTATATACAAACCTATTTAATTTTATCTATTATGTACTAAAACTATGCTCCACGGATTAGAAATATGCATCATGTTGTTTTTAATAATTTGATTTCAGTCTTAAGCATTATATTAGGGAAGAAATAATGGAAGAGTGGTTTTTTGTGATTAATGCATGCATTTCTGTATGAGAAGTCAAGGTGGTTTATTTCCAGAAATTTCCATCATTTCGGAAAAAGAAAAACATTCAAAGCTGCATAACCAGAATTTATATATAAGTATATCATCTTCATCTTGATTGAGGGTGAGAGTGTATAAGTTTGGAAAATAGGGAGGATGTTATTTTATTTTAATTGCTTGGGTGTGGAAGAATCTGGTTACCAGTTTCATATGAAATGCACTTGATACTGAGGGGTTCTGTGCTTGTCTTAGTCATTAAATAGAGATTCTGTGATTCTCTGATTTACACGTGAACTTGGTGACTTACAATAACAATGCATGATCCAAGCTCAACTTGCTCTTTTCCACCTGTCGCAAGGATAACATCCCTGCCTCTGGGCATCAGGCTGCACTATTCGCCACAATGGTGACATTGCACTCTGGCCCATGAAGAAGCAGCACAGGACTCTGTAGTAATGGGAGAGAGAGCACAGGGCCTGTCATTCTCATTCCATCTCAGTAACAAAACAGATTATCTGAGTAACTCATATCTTGTGTTTTATAGACAAGCCCAGAGAAAAATGTGCTTGGTTACATTCAGAGTCATGTGATGGTAAGCATCAAATTTTCCAAAAGTTAGAAGAAGAGAAGAAATATGAGGTCTGAAATGTCCAAAAATACATCTTTCTGAACAACGGACAAGGAGCTAAGTTAAATATATTTGGACTCTAAAATGATTTCACATTTCCTCTCCAATGTTTCTTTTAAAGAGCTCTTTCGAGCAAGCCATAAATCTTTTTTCAATATGGCAGTCTATTCTTGATGATTAAGTCAAGATTTTAATTACCCCTTAATAAAGTCCTTAACTTCTGAAAGGATAAAAGAGTACAACCTAATGCCAGAAAAAAAAAATACTACCATCATAACACCATTTATGTGTATCCAAGGGATGATTCAAAACAGGTTTGCTTATTGATTATTTTGTTTTCATTTGTCTACCAATGCAGCCTCCTCCTTAGAAGTCCTCTCTCTTCTGGTGTCCCTTCATAGTCTTTGTGTCTTGCTCCCTCATCCCAGAATCCTACCTCCCAACCAAATGTCCCATCATCATCAAAGTCTTCCAAATCTATATAATCCTATTTGTCCTTAGAAGTAGCTTTTGGTTCTTTGTAATTAAAATACACTTGATAAACCTTTGTCTTGATAATATTGTCCACCTCTTATTGCATAACCTTGATATTCTGTGCAAATAGGGCCCTGATCTGTCTTCTCTGCTTACTAACAGAGGAATGGGTAAAAAAAAAAAAAAAATAGAGTGACAACAATGGGAAAAACACTTTATCTACTGTCACTCTCTTTTTTATGTCAGCTTTTTTTAAGTCTAATTTGTCTTTCAGAAATAGATAGAATTAACAAATTCTTGAAACTTAAAGCAACAAAAATACCAAAGTATTTTTAAAATTTATTTTAGTGTGAAAATGTAATAGCTTAAAAGAAATATTATATGCAACACCAATGAACATGATTTATAACATTATCATTAGAAAGTGAACAATAATCATGGTGAAATACAATAATTTTTATTTTTAAAATTAGCAAATATTGTTTATTTTTTTTTTACTATTAATTTATATTCTGCTTCTTTGCTCAGAATAATTGATGAGGGTAAGATTGAAACAAATGAATTGATAAAGAAATAGGAAAAAAAGAAAAAGGAAGGTGATAAAATAATGTAAGTACACAGAGAATAGGCCTTACATACTTGCAAACACAGTTAAATTTTGCTCTAAAGCTCTGGCAACCAAAGCCAAAAAAAGGAAGATATGCTCTGTTACACAGTTCTTACTGTCAGGTAAGAAAAAGCATACGAGTTCCTCAGGGAAGCAAGCTGATGGTGCCTCAAATGGGAAACATTGAGTATTTTCATACAGTGTACTCAACTGGAGTTCTACAAACAAGGACATTACAGAGCCCTCCTTAAAAGTCAAGAGTACAACATTAAAACACAACCTAATATTAAAAAAAATTTTAAATTATGAAAGTTTCTGTCAGTCCAGTTTGAGTGGAGGCATGGAGTGCTTAACCTTTAGAGAACCATTTTGTTGAGGTTAGATAACAGATGGTTTAATATAACTTTTTCAGTGGCGGATGGAAAGCCAGTTGTGTGATGAGGTCTTTGAAAGCAGATTCATTATCTGGACAAGTGAAACTCAATCACAACATGCCAGTCTATCACAACGAAGAAACAGGTGAGCAGCTATTGCTCTCCTTACCAATGGCTGTCCCACTTTCCTACAGAGTTAAACCCTGGCAGTAAATATAGACACACTTCTTGTAGAAAATTATTTCCAATATATAAAGAATTGAGAATGAACCTTCTGCAAACAAACAAACAAAAAAAAAGAGTATATACTTTAGGTCTACCCAGCTGGGATCAATCCCACAGATTGAGATTAGGATAGCTCTGGCAGGAAAAGCATCCTCACTTAGCTGCATACCATTGACTATTTTTCATAATGTGAACTTTGTGTCATGGGTGACTGGATCCCAATCAGAGAGAGCCAAGTGCCTATGACACTTGAGGCACTTGGTTGGACTGTGCTTTCCTGAACCCCTCTCCAGAATCTGGATCTCACAGCCTACCCTCACACTGATCAGCACAGTCATGTCTGACATCCCCACAATGATAAGATGTTTCTGTTTTTAGGATGCAATAAGATGTTGAAAATGAAGTTTAAATTTTAGCAAGTTCCTTCTGTTTCCCCTTATATGCTGTTGTTTTGACCTAATGAGGCTTTTTTATGTAGCAAAAGACCTTCCCAACCAAGAAATAGATAGGCAAGACCCATGTTTATTCAAACATAGTGAGATAAATCTTCTTCAATTTATGAATGATTCATGGGTAAGAAATAGAGAACTCTTCTTGAAATAAGGTTAATAAAGCATTTTAATACCTCCAAAAGAACAAAAAATACTACATAAAATATAGAAATGTTTCTAAAAACTCCTAATACCACTTGTTCAATTTAGCATTCAGTGATCTGGGAGACATAACTTCAAGGATTAAACTGAAGGAAAAACAGGTGCTCTTGACAAGTCCTCCTAAAGATGGTCCTACTCAGAGTACATTACCTTTATACATGTACTTTATACAATAGCACAGTGTGAATCTGCATTTGACATCTTTCAGAGGATCAAAGTATTGAACAGCATGAAACATTGCTGTGTTTGACTCTCTTATTTTTAACTTTTATCTTAATGATTTGGAATTGCTTCTAGATCACCTATATGCATATGCCCTGCCAGAAAGAATGAAAATCATGAGGTACACACTGCTGATTTTATATAATCAGAGTGAGCTGTACTAGAATATTGATATATGAAGTAACAGCACCCCATAATCATCCCATAGAGTTCCATTTAATATTATTGAATTCTGTATGCAAATTAATTTGAAAAGGAGTATTCCATTTAATTTAACACAGGGCTTTCCTTAAGGAGAGCAACACAAACACATTCTACCCAGTACAAATTGTCTACAGGTATGTCATTAAAGCCTATCCTACTGTTCAGGGTTTCAAAGACAATTGTTTTCATTCTTAAAAGCAAAGAAAAAAATTGATGTCAAAAAGCTATCTAATAGAATCTGATATCCAAGGAGGTAATGCAATAGCTGCGATGGAAACAGTGAAAATAGCATTGAAAAACATCTCCAACTCATTAGAAAGTTGATTGGGGATAGAACTCTTCTTCAGTGTGCAGAGGAGTTGGTGACAGTCTTTACTTAGGTAGCCAACAGTACTTTTACATCTGCCAAAATGGTCTCTTACTTCTGGGTACAAAATTAAAATACTTGAAAATAAAATAAGCATAATACATATAAGTGGGGATAATTCAAATATAATTAATTAGGTAAATTTTGAAATAGTATAACTCAGAAAAAAAGAACTTGTGAAAGTACAGTCTGGGGCAGCATCATAATATTTCTTTATGTGAAATTACCAACAAAGGTGTAGTTGATGATTAAAATGCAATCCATCTCCTTTAGTCAGCTTATTATTGGCCATTATTATAAGGGGAGGGAACGGGAAATACATTCCTCTCCTGATGATCCACCTGAAAACCTGCCTCAAAGTGATACTTAGATTTGAAAATAAACAGTCTGGGGATGATTAGGGTAGAAAAGTTTCCAGGAGTTGATTCATGACACTACTATCTAAGAAGCACATTGAACTCTGCTTTGTTCCTTATCAAAAGTCAACCTGAACCATTGTGTGACCAGCTCAGGAAGGGCCAAATCACCCGCCTATTTCCCAATGAAGTGCATACTATTTTCATGACATTGATGATGGACTTTTAATTTAGAACTTCTCAATAGTAATACAAGCATGCTATCTGCCCAGGCAAAACTCACTATTTTCTTCAGTTTGTTGTTCTCTCTCTCTCTCTCTCTCTCTCTCTCTCTCTCTCTCTCTCTCTCTCTCTCTCATCTTTGAAGGGATCCACATAGCAGGAGCTGGGGATTCTTGGGGAGAAAAGTCTGTTGAACTGGATATTACTCAATATGAAATATCTGGACACACCAACTGTCCAATTGCGGAAAGAGTACAGCAAGCACCCTATCTTATGCTTTGATTACCTTTGAAGCAAATACAGAAGAGCTGGGGTTATCTGAGTCCTCCCCTCTCTCTTTAGCAATAAGAGGTGGGAGATGAAATTCTTAGCCAAAACCAAGCCAGGAAATGGGGTGACTGATAGCAAGAGAAAAGAGCAAGAAACAGATTACAGAGTCCTGGAGACACCCTGGAGTCCTCAGTGAGGGAGTCTTTGGTCACACGCCCTCACCATCTTAGAGGTCAGGGTGGGGAACTACATGTGAACCCCTCTGTCTTCAACATCTTCACTAAAGAGCACCCATGTGTGTACAAGAAGTACAGTCAGCTTGGACTTGGTAAACTTTAGTTTCTGAAACCATTCAAGATTCTTCAAGTATTTCTAAATATTTTGAATCTAATAGTAATTTAAAGTGACCTGATTGGGGGTGGGTGGGGATTCACATCCAATTACAGTAAATCCTAATGTTGTTATTTCAAAATATCATCTGTGTATATACAATATTTGTTTCCCTTCTTAAGGGAATATCCCAAACTTCCAAGAATGAACATTCAACTTCAAAAATCCTTATGGGCTGTTCATACTTTTTAGACCTACCTGCTCAAACAAGTTGTCATATCACAAATCATATAAGTATGTGCTACTGTTAAACATGCACTGAAATACATATAAATGTTTGTGGACTGATCCATGCAAATACATATAAATGTTTGTGGACTGATGCATGAAAATACATATAAATGTTTGTGGACTGATGCATGCAAATACATTTAAATGTTTGTGGACTGATGCATGAAAATACATATAAATGTTTGTGGACTGATGCATGCAAATACATATAAATGTTTGTGGACTGATGCATGAAAATACATATAAATGTTTGTGGACTGATGCATGCAAATACATATAAATGTGGACTGGAAGAGAAGGAAAGTACTGATAAGCCACGATATTAAAAGAAATATAAATAACATGTAATATTGATAATTTTATTTTTTTAAAAGAAATTGTCTTTGTATGGTGGGCTCACAGTACAATATACAGATCTTAAACCATAGAAATCCACACCTGAAACCTATATGATCATATTAACCAATGTCACCCAAATAAATTTAATAAAAAAGAGAAAAAAATCTAGAGTCATGAGAAAGATTAGAAGAACAAATGGAAATAGATGCTCCGAATTTCTCCAAACTGATACACCATGTTTATTTCTAGTCTGCAAAGGCAAAACTTTTTAAAGGAAAGAAATGGTGGGAAAAAGATACAGAGGCAAAGAAGCATTGAACAGACTGTCAAACTACATTGGGAAGACAGGGGAGGTTGGGCGAGGGGGGCTGTAAGAGATCAACCGAAGGACTTGTACGCATGCATATAAGCACAACCAATGGATATAAGACACTGGGGCGGGGGGAGGGGGGACAGGTGAAGGCATGTACTGGGGGGTAGGGGAGGGCAGGGGGAGATCAATGGGGAGGAAAAAAGGAGACATAGGTACTACTATTTGTAATACTTAAAACAATAAAAAAATAAAAATTAAAATTAAATAATATACCAAATAAAAAAATAAAAATAAAAATATATTTTTACTCACTAAAGTACAGGCCTCTGAATTTCCAAATCTTTTATATTCAGGGGGTCTTTGAAAGTGTGTACAGTATTGAAATACTTTGTACCGTGTAAGACCTTTTCTGATTTCACACATTATTGCTTGAACCAGGAATCAAATAGGATCATCCTGCTAATGGCACTAATGGGACTCTCCTTGCAAATACTGATGTTATTTGTGTAAAATGGCTGCCATAAGAATAAACTTGTGTGGGAACAGAACAGTGACAGGAACACAGGATCTATATATTTTAAGTCTTAGCTTCCAAAAAAATTGCTCATGAGAAACCATGTTTGAAGAATGGAGTGAAAATGAAGTGCTATGCTTTTCTATGGATAGCTGTTTTTGTGTGTGTGTGTGTGTGTGTGTGTGTGTTTTTCCCACCACACAAAGTCTCAGAATCTAATGGTTATCACTGGCAATTTGGCAATATGGCATCAAAGGTTGCTGGGGGAGCAGGGTTACTGCCAGATTTGACACTAAATCTGTTTATGGGTTACATGCCAGTGAAAGTAACCTGAATTATGAAATGATGAAGGAAGTCATCCATTAAATTGCTTTAGTGGTCTATCTTGCAATTACCTTGGAACACACTCATGGGTGGTAATGCTTTTGAGGAGGTAGCCATGTTGGTGTTTTCATGAATAGAAGAAATGGCATGACTATAACAAATGGATAAATACACTGCAAGAAAACAAAACAGAGCACTATTTTCTGTTTGGTCTTCAGCTACTTGTGCAATGTCACAGTACATGAGTAGAACCTTCAAGACATTCATGGGGTTTCTTTGTAGAAGGGAACCAGCCTAGACACAGAATAAGAAAGCATTGGTTATTTCTTTGTCACCCTCATAATGGCAATGGAGCCTTCACTGGCTAAAGGTGAAGAAGCTGTCCTGCAGCATCCTGAATAGGATAACAGCTCAGGGATTTCTTCTGTTATTCTTTATGATCTCACCATGAAACTGCTGACGAAATTTGGAACAAGCAAAAAGTGAAGGCTAACACAAAATTGTAAATTTCCTCCTGGAGCATTGATGACATCCCTCAATACATACAAAGAGCCCTTTGGCAAAAACTGAACAACAGGCACTTAACTAAATCCCTTTCCAATAATTAGTGGACTTCTGAGTTAATTGAGAAAAGAATTTGGTGACCACACATGACAAGGAATAGACTTTATGTAATTAGTTTAAGAAAGTCATTAAACAAATAACATCAGGAACAATAACAAAAAACAACAATAACAAATTTTATTCAGGGGTAGAATGTGATTTCCAGAGTTGCTACATTATATTATTTAAAAGTCCACTTTTTAAGAAAAAAAAATATGAGAAATGGAAAGAAATAAGAAAATATGGCCCATACACAGGAACAAAAGCAGTCAATAGAAGTTGTGCCTGAAGAAGCCCAAGCAGACTTACTAGAAAAATACTTTTTTTCAGATAGTTTACATGTGTCCATAAAACTAAAAGAAATACAACCTAAAGAAATAAAGAAAGCCTTGTCAAAAGAAATAAATATGAGAATAATGTCTCATTAATTATAGAATATTCATGGAGTCTGACATTATAAAAGAACCAAATAGTAATTCTAAAGTTGAAAAGTACAATAACTGAAAGGGAAATTTTACTAGAAAGGAGCAGCATCATATATGAACAGGCAGAAGGAAGAATTAGCAAACTTGAAATGAAAGCAGCAAGAGAGAAGCAATTCATCACTGAAGGGATCATCAGTCATATGATTAGCTGACTTCTCATCAACAAATATGGAACCAGAAGGTATTGGATTAACATATGCAAAGTACAGAAAATAAATGATTGTCAACAAAAGTTCTGTATTTTCAAAATAAGATTATTATTCTGTTCTTCAAAATAAAATTGAAGAAGAAATGAAGACATTCCAAGATAAACAGAACTGAGAGTGTGTGCTACTGGAAAACCAGGCCTTCAAGAAACACGAACTAGAGCCCTTTAGGATGAAACAAAAATACATTAGAAAGTAAGTCAAATCTTTGTGAAGGTATAAAGAGCACTAGGAAAGATAAACAAATAGGTGAATGTAAAAGATAATATGGAATATGGCAAATCTGGGCACTTAGGAAATAAGAATGAGCAAGACATAGTTCCTTCCTGAGAAAACAAGATTTTAGGAGGAATGCTAGATATATAAATGATTTTAATGGATGAATTATGTAATGTAGAGGAGACTGTGGGTGCACATAGAAGGGCCTTTAATCCTGGAGAGGAGGAAGAAGGTATTCATGGACAAGAGAGTTAAGCACCAGATAAAGTGTTCTGAGTTTGAATTATAAAGGACAGGTAGGGAACACTCTGAGGGGAAAAAAAAACATAGGAGAAGAGAGAAGCATGAGAAATTGGCAATTAGTTAATCAATATGTGTTTAGGGAATTACAGTTTATGCCAAAACAAAAGGTGCAGAGGGCTAATATAGGAGCTGAGGGAGGTGAGTTCAGAGATTCAGAAGCCAAATTTGGAGGGCCTGAATGCATTCTGGAGAACTTTGTTAGTTAAGTAACAGGCAGTCACTGAAAGTTTTTGCATGAGGGAGTGAGATGGTCACTTAGATCATTCTAGCAGCAATCTGGAAAATGAAATGGGGGTTGAGGGTAAGATGAGTGGGAGAGAGAACTGGGACAAGAAGTTCTGTCAATCAGTTATTGCAATATTTAAGGCTAACAGATTATGAATACTGAATTAAGAACACCTAGGAATGAGGTTATTAAAATAAATTAACAGAGCTTTCTGAGTGAGTACATAGAAAGCAGAAGAGATGGAGGATTCAAAAGTAACAAATAATGTGGACAATACTGGAGGAAGCTTATTTTGAAGGAAATAATAGTATAAGGCAGGTTGAGTTTGAAGTGACTGTGGGACATCTAGTTGGAAATGACTGGTAGGCATTGAGAATATGAGCATAGAGCTTAAAGAGAAGTCATGGTTACAAAAATAAATGGGTGAGTCATCTGTATTTAAAAGGTGGGTAAAGGCATGTGATTCAATGAGATCATCCAGGAATCAGGAGAGGGGAAAGAATAAACTCAGCAAACTCCAACAGTTCCATGAATGGCTCTCCATTCCTATGAAGAAAATCAGAGATGGGTTATTTTTTTTCCCTCATCGCTTTTGATGGGACTTTTTCATCTGTTCAGAATCCCGCAGGCACCAGATACTTTTGACAATGACAAACATATTTATAGCAAACAATGATATAAGAGATTAAAAGCATCACCCTTCCATGTGAAAATTAGAATCTAAGGAATTCTGGCTGGTTGAGAGTTTCAATACCAAGAAATGAAGCACTAAGATTGGAATTTTAGGCATAAACAAAGATTTTTGAAGCCAAGATTGGCACCAAGGAGGACATTCTCTATTGTTTCCATTGTTGCCCCATCCTTTTATTCCAATCATCACCTTCCAGGATTCTTGTTTAATTCAGTGGATGCTATGCATTTCAACCTGGAGAATGAGTGAAAGTTCTGGCAGAGGAAAATGTCTCTTAAACAAATAAATTATTTCTGTACTAATTTGGGTGTTTTGTTGTAAGCATAACCTTGAGGCTTTAATAGACTAATAGAGTTTCTATATTTTTCCTCTTCTTTCTAAATATTTCAGGATGGTGGGGGTATATGGTGAAGACTATTATTTCCCTTCAATTTTATTCTGCTCTCCCTAGAGTTACGGCTAGGCAATATTTCCCAATCCTTGCAATGAACATCTAACTAGGTTCTTTCCAATGGAAAGTGCCTGTCACTTCTGTACATAGACCTTCCAGGTTGTGGACAGGCCTATCCCACCTTTTTGCAAGCCAGATCCTAGGAATGGCTACAACTCATACTCCACCATGCTGATGACAGCAAGAAATAGTATAGTCACAAGATGAGAGGAATATGCATGGCTGCTTGGAGCCCACAACCATGTCTTCATCTTTTCTGGGACAAGAAGTTCTGTCAATCAGTTATTGCAATATCTGTGGCAAAATACAAATTGGGGAATATAATAAAATGGCAACTCACTGGCTCAATAACAGAACTATTTAAGGGCAGACCTAGTTTACATTATGAAAACATGCTGTGAATCACATGATGCTATCAAGATACAGTTTATTTCTCTTCATCTGTATTGGCTCCCTTCTCAAAAAGACTCTTCTCTCATCATCACAAGATATCTGAAGCTCAGGGAACTATAAAATTTTAGGTTCAAATCAGTGGCAACTAGTTCTGGGATTCAGAACAAAGTTCTGGAATTCACTTTCATTGGACTTGCTCTGGTCATATCCATTCTTGTAATGTATGTAATGCAGTGATTGACTTAGACCTCCATTCGTAGGGCTGTAAATGGATCCATGTCCAGACTATGTGAACTTAGAGGAAGGAATAAACTTCAAACAGAATATTATGTCTGTTCCTGAAATCAGAGGAAACAGCTGATAGAGAAACAAACAACAGCCATCCACAACAATGCACCTCTTGGCTGTCCAATGTTCATATACAATCTTAGTACAACTAGTACTACTAGCGCTTATTGCATGTATTTTTTTCTTTAGTGTCTACATCTAGATATAACATAGTCACTCAATCCCCAGAAAGTAAAAGTAAAATCTCATTTGTTGCTGCACTCCACTTCAGGTTTAGGATTACGGGGTGATAGGAAGTCCTTACAAACAGACATCCAACACACTCAATACACAATGGCAGAAATAGAACAAAAAACCCAGGGTAGGAAATGGGAAATATTTGTAGTCACTACTTCAATGCATATGTAAACTTTTATTGTTCATTAATACATTTCTATCATATTGACTGGGACATGGTGGGTACCTAGCATTTGTTGAATGAATACACAGCTAGACAGAAACAGCAAAGATTTCCTGTTCTATGCTCAGCTGGCCTACCTACCCATATTCTTCTCTCTGAGAATTGCATCTGGCTTTTGTCTGTATACAACTTTTCTGCTCTTTGGTAGAAATCTTCACAAACTATTGTCTTCTGTGGTCATATCTTGACATTGTGGAAAATGTTCCCAATGTTAGACCATATTTTGTTGCTAACATTTCTCAGGTCTGAGGGCTTTCTCAGAGACTAAATATTCATAGACAATTGTTCTGACTTCTCTTTTAAAAACGTGTTAGTTTTTATCTAGCTCCAAACAGAACTCCAAAGCCAGAGGTCTTGTTTCGTCAAGACCCTTTAAATTGGAATCCAGCCTGATAATTTCTCTTTCAAAGTAATTAGATAGATTCACTGTCCATCCCTGAAGTCCTTCCTTTGCTGGTCTTCAGCTTTGCCTGCCCCAGAGCAATTTGAAACAATCATTGAAATAAGAACACTAATCTGACACTCAGGTAGCAACTACACATGCCTTAAAAGTGTGAGTAATCATCCTCTTTGTTATGTAGGAAACATATAACAGGAGGTGCTTGGCAATGATATGAAAACAGGTTTGCCCCATCCTATCTAATAAAGAGGGAATATGCTAATTGACTCCCCGCCCTCAAAGATGGCAGCACCCACAGCCAATAAAGAGGGGATATGCTAATTGACTGTCATGCCCTCAAAGACGGCAGTGCACATAGCCACAAGATGGCGGCACCCAGTCCCCTCAGCCCCGCCAGGGCACAGGCGCCCGACCCTGCAGCTCTGTGCACCTGCTTCTGGAATCCCCCAACCCCCTCAGCCCCCCAGCTGTTCAGGGCCTGCCTGAGGCACAGGCAAGCCTCAGATGGTGGCTGCCCAGCCGCCCAGGGCCACCCGAGGCTCAGGTAACCAGGGCCTGCTGAGGCTTGCAATGCCAGCAGTGGCAGCGGCAGAGGTGTGATGGTATGTCACTTCCCCTGATCACCAGGTCATCTCCCGCCCCTGAGGGCTCCCAGACTGTGAGAGGGGGCAGGCTGGGCTGAGAGACCCCCCCCCCTTGCAGTGCATGAGTTTTCATGCACCAGGCCTCTAGAATTTTAATAATATCTTCTGACATGGTTTCTATGTTTCTAATTTAGTTTGCACTAACTTTTGGGTTGGGTAGAGAATAAACTTTTCTGATCCTGCAAGGATCCAAAATATCCATCTTAACTTTTCTATTATATGGATTTCATCCAGAAAGTCATCTTTTAGAAAATGTGTACTTTCTTTCTTCTCTGATTTCAGATGTGTCAACTTCAACATATGCTTATCTAATTCTGGGACCTTTATTGTCTCCTTTTAAAGGCTGCAAAAAGTGGTTCACATGTTCCAAAATCTTGAATTCCTACCACATTCCCAGATGCTTCTGTAGTATATGGTCTGAGGTCTGAGATATAACTTGGCTCACCAAGTTCTATGCTGTGAATAATTAGTTCTCAATACCTTCCACTCTACCTCCTCAACTTAGCATTATCATATTTTGGATCTCTTACATAAAACACCCCACTCCTATTAATGATTTATGGGTCGGTCAGAATCCTCTCTCCAATTAAGTTCCTAAATATGAGGTATTAAGCATAGACATTAATTGACTCACAAAACTTGAGCTCAAAACTAGATATGACTTAAAAAAGAGTGAAAGTACTTGTCCCAGCATTATCAACCTTATCCTAAGACATGCTAGTCACTGTGACAAAGGGAATGCCATTTGCTCTTTGGGCTACATGCTGTACTCTTGATATGAGGGTAGAACCCTACCCAGACATTTGGAACTAAAATAGAGGGAGGGAAAGAATATCTACATAAAATTTGGATATATAAAAGAAGCAATGTTAACTCAAGAATGTGCTTTTAAAAACCTCTATTTTATATTTCTTTAAGTCTCTTTTTCAAATGTTGTAATTTTTTGGATTACTGTTAAGCAAATATTTATTTATTTCTGTTTCCTGGGTGTGTGAAGCTTGTTTCCTGACTCATTAATGCTCAGCTTGGCTGTCTGATATTCTATAGCCAATGGAATGTTAGAGGACATGACAGGAAGAGGTCTTAAATGAGCATGTGCATTTTGGCTTGGCTCTTGTGCATCTGTAATATCATCAGAATAAAATGCTGCAGATAAAGCTGCCCCTTCGGTTTGTGTCCCAAAATGAACTCACCTACAGTGGACCTGAATCCAACCCACAGCGTGAAGAAAACCACCTGGATGAGCCCATTCTAGATCAGCTGCACTCAGCCTGCAGAACCGTGAGTGAGAAAACAAGTACTTGTGTTGTAAACTATCAAATGTTGAGATTGTTATCCAGCATTATTTTGACAATAGCTCATTAAGACCTTCTTGTAGTATATGCTCTGGAATGTCTTTCTAAAAGCAGAAATCTGTTTGGAAAATGGGACAAAGAAAATTATGTAGCAGTTGGATTTGCAGAGCATGGACACTGTTTTTATTTAGATTGTATTTTTCCTTTGGGTGTATTGTTAGAGATTTGAGAGAGATGATTTTCTCAGTTCTAAAATGTACATTGTTTTCCACCCTAACATTCCTATACAGGATGAATTACAAAATCAATGTGCATGTGGCCTAGTGGCAGATGGCAGTGTTTCTCCATTTCCTCTACACCATCTCCTGCGGTGGTGTGTCCTTTAAAGGTAGACTAAGTGTGTGTTGCAGTCCAGCAATTCAGAAGTCACGAAGTACAGTAGGGGTTGGCAGGAATGGAGCAGACCAGGGGCGTGCCCTCTGACCCGTCCATCCAGTGTCTAAACAGCATCATTAAATATTGATGGAGTACACTTTAAATGAAAGCAAAGTAGCATTCTCTTTTGAAAACCAAATAGTGAGTGCCACATTGTAGTATAGTAAAGTCAGCTCTTTTTGGATATACTTAATTGCCTAAATGTGTAGTTTTTCAGAACCCAGATTACTGTATCATGTAGTAACTAAGCAATTATTTTTAAATTGGAAATTATTCAGAACAATTCTTACAAATTGACCATCTTGGCAGCAAAAGCTACAAGGATGGCCCCATCCTGCATGGGAAACTGCACAGTATAAATCCCTGATAGATAGAGTTACTAGAACTTGTCTTGCGAACGCTGGTGATTGGCGACCAAAACAAAATTTTAGTTGTAGTTTATCTGATATTATGGTGCTCTTTTTTTATTATAGTCAGTCAACAACTTCAGTTGCTGAAGTTTTCCCACAGAACAATTTTATAATTGGTTGGATAATTAGGAGTTGTGTTCCTGACCAAGGACTCAGCAGCAAATAAATCACAGATATGACCAACAATATGTCACATAAACAAGATACAACCACCACAAACTTCCAAAAATAATTTCAATTAGTAAATTATGATCCCAGTTTCTTAAAATGGGTAAGAATTTACAAACAACACATAAAACACAGGCCTAATGTATTATAAATTTGGTCAATGTAAAATTAATAGAAAGATAGCTATTGTAAACTTTGAATTAAGACTTTTGTAGGACAATGAGTATGGCCCACATCTTAAAAAATTAAAAAGCAAGCTGACACAGTAAGTTTAAGTGATGCATTCCTTATTCCTCAATATATTTCACTGCTGTAAATATGTCAAATAAAAGCCAATAGAGTTTCTTTAAATGTAAGACTTTGGGAAAGAATGTTTAGGAAAAACCACCAACAGATCTTAAATTAAAATTGTCAACATTTCTATCTATCACCATATATAATTAGCTTGCACGTGCACATATACACACATACACTCACACCCTCCATCCTGCCTGGGTTTATAGTATAATCACTTTAATGTCTATCCCTGAAAATAGGGATTTGAAAAACAACACTAGGAAAACTTCTTTTCATGGTTCCTTTATACCAGTTGTTTGTAACTAAGCATGATTTTTCTTCAAATTTAGCAATGTCTGATGAAGATATTTTAGGCTATTTCAACTAGATGGTGTTATTGGCATCTAATTAGTAGAAGTCATGGATGTTGCTCCTAGCATGCATAAGACAGCACCCTGCAGCAAAACTTGAGAGACCCCACCTTACACAAAGATTTGTATTATAGAAAAAAAAAAGATGTGGATTCAGCCATTCAACTGTCTTGAATAATTATTGAAAATCAATTTTATTTCTCAACAGGAAGTACCACTCATAGGTAGCCCAATTACAATCTGCAAAGAAAGCAGGGAACTTGTTTTATTACTGTGATCATAGTCCGGTGCGTGGAGCATTAAGGTGGCTTAATGAATATTTATTAAATAAATGATCACATAGATGGAAAGATGAAGAAAGACTAAGAAAGAAAGGGGGAAAGAGGGGAAAAAGAAGTGGATGGTGCTAGAGCCAAAGTTTGTTTGATTTTGGTGAACTTGCTTTCTTTTCATTTACTGTTGTTCAGAAAATCCGTAGGCACAGGTTTAGCTAACATTTATTATTTTCTAGTTACTATCATTAATTGCTTCTTGTATTTAACTTATTGTATTAGTGGTAATTAAAGAACTTAAGTGTTATTAACAATGATTTTACAATTGTTCTTATAGCAGCTCACCAATAGAAGATTTTAAAATAATGTTATTGACTTTAAAGGGAACTCAAAGATTATTTTCAAAGAAGTAATCACAACATCTAAATTAACTAGGACTTCACAGAGGTTTGTGGTATGTTTGCTTGCTTTTGCATTGTGTTTCCTCATCTGTAATTTCTTTTCTTTGATTATCTAGTCTTTCTCCACCTCTACATAATATTCTGAGGCCAAAGAGTCACCCTGGATGCTTTGGGAAAGTGTTCAGGAAGAATGGAAAGTTGGGCCTGCTAGTCATGGTCCCAGGAAGAGAGCTGCAAAGGGGAAGGGCACAATGCTACATATAAATAAAGCCTAGATTAATTTTTAACATCTATTATAAGAATCTTCTTTCCCTAAGTCACAATCCAATGTCAGCATAGCCTTTATTACAATAAATAAATAAATAATAACAAGCACAAAACCAAAAACCAACGACCACCACCAATAACAACAAAAAAGCAACTCTACAAATTTCTCTATAAAGGCATTTTGACTTTTCCAAGGGCCTACCATAGTTTCTACATGTAAAAGTCAATCATTAAATAAATGCCCAAAGTAATGAATGTATTAGCAATCTGTTGTGTGACATGGGTTATACTGGGTATTACATATAGAGAGAGATAAATCTCAGAGGGAAGGGAGAGTAGGGGGCAGGAAGAGATTAACCAAAGAATTTACGTGCGCATATGTATTGTCCATGGACACAGACAATAGGGTGGTGAACGCCTGGGGTGGGGCAATGGGGGAAGATATGAAGGGACATCTGTAATACTCTCAAAAATAAATATTTTTTAGGAGTTAATCTCAAACTGGGCATTTTGCCATTTTCTCATATTTTGGCCTCACATCCATCCGTCTTGTACTTCATTTCCCATCTACGGTTTGATACATATTTTAGTTAAGCCTTTGATTGCTTCCTACCTCAAAGGTTTTATCTATTCAGTGAGCCTTTTACAAAATCATCCCTCGTAGGCTAATAGGCCTGGAAAAGCATTTCCCATGTTGAACACCAAAATAATAAAATAAAATAAAATAAAATAAAATAAAATAAAATAAAATAAAATAAAATAAAATAAAATAAAATAAAATAAAATAAAATAAAATAAAATAAAAAATACATTTTAAAGCTACATTCGGGTTAATGTAGGAGCAGCTGGATTGGATAAAAGTCTCCCAATTCTGAATGTTCCCCCTCTTGGCACCAGCCTCCAACAAGGACAGTGAGAAGTGACTTAACCTGCTGAACTCCACTCAAGGAGTCAGCTGGTACTGTGAGTACATCCCTGGAAGGTACCCTTCAGTGGACTCCTATCTAACCAAGTTGCTGTTTTTAGATTCAGACACATAGGCTGTAAAAGCTGTCACTCGGTAGGAATTTCATGCAGATGACTTCACTCTGAAAAGCCTCCTGATAAAGTCACTAGATGAGTCCAAACTACCTCATCACCTTGGAGCCAGCCTGTCTGGAAGGTGCCAGAATAACCAGACAAATGGCCTAGTTAAAATTGCTCAAGAAATATCTGGAATCAGGTAGTAATCTCTTAAGAAGTATCTGGAGTCAAGTAAAACTGAATTCCAGATGAAGTTACCAAAAAGAAAAACCATGCATAGGCAACCATAAGTGAAAGAGGACCAGGATGTTAAAGGATAGATGTCCCTCTAGCACTCCCCTCCCTATGTTGTCAGAAGATCAGCAGCCAACACCACAGGTGTCTTCATGTTTCATTGCATCTAGTTACCAGCTCTGACTGTCATAAAATAATAGGCCACTCAGCAAGTGAGCCCTGGTCCACTGCCAGAGAGCAGGAGCTGAGTGAACCCCGTGACATGCAGCCACACGACAAGGCAGTAATTCAGAGAGGCAGATGGAGGTATACACTGATTGTACTAGTCACATTGGGAAACCAAACAGCAAGTGTCCAGCAGTGTTGCTCCCAAGTTCCAGATCTAGGCCCACCGTGGGAGGAACTCCAGCCCAGGTGATCCAAGGAGGAACTGTTGACTTTGGAAGTGGTTGAGCCTGTATTTCTACCCTAATAGATGATTGGGTCTCCAATCTCTTTTACTTAATAAAATTTTATTTATTTATGTACATATTTTTAACATTTATATATATTTTTATTGATTTTAGAGAGAGAGAAAGGTAGAGGGAGAGAGACAAACATCGATGAGAGAGAAACATTGATCAGCTGCCTCCTGGGATCAAGCAGGGATTGAGCCCACAACCTCAGCATGTGCCCTAACCAGAATCAAACTGGCGACCTCTTGGTGCCTGGGTCAATGCCCAACCACTGGGCAATACTAGCCAGGCTTAATAAAATTGTATTACTATGCTTGCAGTTTGTGTTAATTTTAGAAAACGCACTTTGAGAATAAAGGAAGAAAAACATAAATTATCACCCAGAGATAGCTTTGTGCATATTTTAAGGCCTCCCATTCCAAAGATTTCCTTCTATATGTGATGTATGCATCTGTATTCAATATATATATACAGAAAGGTGCTCCTGTAAGTGTATAACCCAATAGAATCCCTATTGTGTTATAAATTCTTCTTTCTTTAATAATCCATGGTAGCTTTCTACAGCTACCATTAGTTCCCTCTATTTTAACAGCCACTTGATATTTAATTGTAGAGATCTTCCAAAATTTACTTAACCAACTTATGATCCATATTTTTAAGTGACTTTCCTGGTGATGCCTTTCCCATTTTTCTCTTATGTTGAGGTTGAGCATGAGTCTTTTTCTCACTGATTTATAAACATATCTTACAAAAAATGGTTACTTTTGAACATTTTGAAACTATAAAGTAATGAGACTAGACCTCTATTTACTATTGTTAAAAATTAAGAAATAAAGATCAATTCAGCCTCAGAAGATAAATTAATGAACTTTTCTTGTTTTACTATTTCACATTTGGTGAGGATGATGTCAGATGTTTATCTTAGATTATAGTTGTAAAATGCAGTGTGTCTCAGGCATTGTCAACACACTCTCCTCATCTTTACACAATTTTGAGTCAAAGATCCCATCCAGAAATAACATTGTGGTTAAGTGAACAGGCCCTGATGTTAAACAAATCTGGATTCAACTTCTTTCTGCAACTCACTAGGTATGGTGACATTGAGTAATATAATTTAATCTCAGTTTCAGTTTACTCAGCTGTGAAATGGGAAGGCTAATAATGCCTACTTCATGGGCTTTTTGTGCTTTCTTTGTGAGCATCAGATGAGGCACCACATATAAAAGTAATGAGTTAAATGTTAACTACATTTAGGCACTGCTTTACAAGCATAGTGCCTGACATTGAATAATAATTTAATAGTGTTGGCTATATTACACTCATATTACACCCGTTCTTCATGGGCTCTAACAATTAGAATCAAGAATTCAGAGCTCAGGAAGGAAAAAACTAGATGAAGCACCACCCCTTACAGAACTTTGTCAGAGTGAGGTTGATTTCTGTCTGGGAATGGGACATGTAACATAATGGCAGGGAGACTAAGTCTGGATGTAGATACTGTATTTCTGAGCTGAGAAAGTGACTAATCGTTAGGGTGTTCAGGAAGGAGTGCAGAAACCAGGAAAGCTCAGAAAGCAAGTCTCATATTTCTCCTGAGTACTAGAGTCTTACTTACATCTTCGCATCCTGAACTGAAGCCACATCCTATTAAGAAAACAAAGAAACAGCCAGCATCAAGGTAAGCCCATGGTTCCAGCAACACCATCTTCAGGATGGAAAGAGAGAACCATCTTGAGTCTTTGTGAGACTACTAAGAACTGAAGGAATAGCTCCCTCTCCAGGAAAATTTTATTTGGTTTGTCAACTCTCAATTACATCTCAATTTTTATTTTTTAAATATATTTTTATTGTTGATAGTATTACAGATATCTCCCATCCCCCCCCCCCCCAACCCCTCTCCTCCCAGCTCTTCCCCACCCCTCCTCCCCAAGTCTTCACTATCCTATTGCCAGTGTCCATAAGCTATGAATATAAGTATATAAGTTCTTTGGTTTATCTCTTCTCAACACCTAACCCCACATCGAGGTATGGAATTTATTTCTACTTTTTTTCCCTTTGTCATGCCAAGCTTTATTTTTAGCACCTGGTTGGAATGTTTGCTATTTTAGTTTGAAATTAGATAGCCATGCATAGGTAGCAATGAATGGGTAGAAAAGATTCCTTTAAAAAACTTAGTCTCATTTTTTGCTTTCAGACAAGCAAACATGGACTGAAACTTATTTCTTTCTTGTTGAAAACTCCAAATAGCCAACAAATCACAATTTAAATATCTGATCTAAGTCCTAAGATGAAATATATGAGCATTTATCTGGTTCTAGATTACTATGTATAAATAACAATTCATACCCAAGTATGCTCTATCACTTGCATTAACCATATTTCCAATTAGTCTATGACTTTAAACTCCCCTCATCCATGCACCAATTTTGTACCTGACTGTTTTCAGAGTTCTGTAAGAGAAATCCATTTTAAATTTATATATATATACACATATATACACATATATCTATATCCATCTATAACTATCTATATCTATGTCTATGTCTATGTCTATATCTATCTCTATATCTATATAGCTATGTATATACATATGTGTGTGTGTGTGTTTTATTGATTTCAGAGAGAGGAAGGGAGAGGGAGAGAGAGAAATATTAATGATGACAGAGAATCATCAATCTGCTGCCTCTTGCACACTCCCTACTGGGGATCAAGCCTGCAAACTGGGCATGTGTTGTGACTTCCTGGTTCATGGGTCCATGCTCAACCACTGAGCTACACAGGCTGGGCTATTTCAAACTGTCATAAGCAAAATGGAGAATGCATTGGCTTATCTAAGAAGTACAATCAAGCTGCTCAACCAACTACCTTTTCTTTGTGTTTCTATTTTTCTCTCTATCTTATTCCTCTCCCTTTCTTTTTCCCTTCATATCTCCCTCTGTTCTTCTTTATGTAGTTGTGTCTTCTTCAAAATTGTTTTTTCCTACGTGCCCAAATTATATCTGCACAGTCCCTTTTGCCACATCCTATCAGAGGTTCAGGGATAGCATGTAGACATGATTGGGGAGCTGTTATTTGGTCTACTGGCAGAGGAACAGATCTACAGGGTAGAAATCAAGAGCTCAGTTTTGAGGATGTAATATTCAGAATGCTAATGAATCACCACAGTGGAGGTGTCAAGAGGGGAAATACCTTTGAGTATTAAGTTTATTGTAGAGTTAAACTGTAATTATCAGTGCAAGAGTTAGTATGAAAATATGCTCATCTTTGAATGTCTTCAATTTTCCTATATTTGTTTTTCTGTTTATTGTTTAACAATTTTGGGAGAAAGTGTGGAAATATGCCTTCAATTTTAATGTTGCTGTTTTTCAAATTAGTTTTCAAGATAATAAATAGTGCATTTTTTACATATTAAATTGTTTACATTCATAGTTAAAATATTTAGTCCTTTGAAACACATATATTTTTATTAGGCTTGCTGAAAAAATATGTATTACATAAAATTATGAACGCTTAACTTCAATGATCCTATTTTATTCCTTTTTTATTCAGCAACTATATCTATGTCTACCTGCATATATATATATATAATTTAACATTGCTCAATACTACTTTAATTACATATGTTTAATTATAAATTTGTAATCTAAGTTCAGGTTTATTTTTGGTTATTTTTATTTAATAATAAAAAATAATAAAAATTCAAAAATAAAATAAACAAAAATACCATCCTCCACTATTACTCATGCAAACAAGTGAACATGACTGAAATGATAATACTAAAATATTTTAATCATCTTATATTAAACTGGGATGTCAGTGTTATCAAAGTATAGAATAGTATAAAATAGACAACTCCTGTTTAAACACACACACACACACGCAATTATCCAATCCTAAACCCCTATACATTATCTGAAGCCAATAATATGTCTTCAGCTTCCAAATAAATTTTATTTTGGTAAAATAATGTATCATTTTAATCATTCGTAAGGGTATAGTTCAATGTCATTAGCATTATTGTGCAACCATCACCACCATTCATCTCCAGAATTTTCTCATCTTCCCAAACTGAAACCCTGTACCTCTTAAACAATAATTCCCTATTCACCCTTCCCCCAAACCCCTAGAAACCACCATCTTACTTTTTGTCTCTATAAATTTGAATCTTCTATGTGCCTTGTATACGTGGTATCATATAATAACAAATATTTTTTAAACTTTATTGTAATTATCCTAACTTTAATACAGTTAATCAAGCAAATCATGTCCCTTAAACTATAGAAACAACCCATCATCGGAGTATATACAATGACCTCCTGGTTTCACAGTGGAATCCAAGCCCTGGCCTGATGGGGTCCTGCCTCTGTCAGGCAAATACAAAGGTCCTTTCTTTACCCTATTTAGTTGAACCCTAAACTGTCTCACTGGCATTCTGGGTCCTGCCTATATATTTTGTGTGTTTCTGATGGTGCAAACTCAGTTGTAAAAATATCTACAGTACTTCCTTTAAAAGTACTTGCTGCCACTTAAGTGTAAACAGACTTGTAATTTGGCTGTAAAAATTCATGACTTGCTGAAAGGAGCAATAATAAAGTCATAACGATTGCTGGTGCAAACACCATCAGGAGGTCAAGAATAGTTGGCTGGCCATGAAGGGTGGTATGCCTAATGCAAGCTGGGCAAAGCTTGGGCTATGGCCATTGGTATTGCCTATAGAGGTTCACCTTTCCTGTGATCTTCAATGTCCAAATATATGAAGTGCTCATGGGCTCATGGTTGTTAAGCAAATGGCTCAACATCAATCTCAGCCTTGCTCTAAATATGGAAGCACCCTTTAGACCCTCTGGTCCCTTGAATGTCACTGATCTTCCCTTATGGCACAAGGATATAGAAATGAAGACTAGAGACAGAAGCCATTTTATGCTAAAAACAGTTCCCACTGAAAGTCTGGTGTGCCATCTCTTGCTTTGTATATGACAAAAGAACATTTCTCCTTTCTCTAGGGATTGCTAGAGGAAGGTTAACCAAGTAGGAGAAGGTTACTCTTACTCATTCTGAGGTAGTAGGAATATAACTAAAAGGTGTAACAGAAGTGACCTCAGGGTCAGAACAGATCTAGTATAAGTTCTGTGTGGCTTCCAAAAGTATACAAGGAGGTTTTTGTATTGACCCTCTGGCTCAACAGACTAGAGAGCCAGAGCCCACTGCCCTTCTCTTCCTCTCCCCAGGCCCTCTTTTCTCCCTTTCTCAACTCTGTCCCTGGTTACTTTCCTTAATTCTCTAACTAGGGTATGGTGTGGGGTCTACTGTGCACTGAGAACTGTCCCTCATGGGGCACTTGTGCTGGCTGAAAGCCATTCATACGTACTTCTCATCTAGATACAGCTGCAAACCTTTCGGAGGAAGAGCTTGACTAAACAGAATGGCTGGCCAACTTTGCCTTTGCCAGCAGGCCAGGCCCCAGGATGGCGGGAAGCATCTGGATTTGGAGTCAGGAGATCTAAACATGGGGAAATTATTTTTTTATCTTCCTAGGATTCTCCTTTGAAACATGAGAGCATTAAACATATTGTCTAAGGGTTTTTCTGTTTGTTTGTTTGTTTTGGGTTTTTTTAGCTTTAACAGTTTTGATTTTTGACCTAAAGGATATCTGTTGAAGCCCTGGTTCTCTACCCATTCAGAAAGATGAGGCCAGAGAAGGAGGACCTTACGGGAGGACCTTTCTTCTAGTCATGTTCCTTGTGCAGACTTTACAGAGATAAAATGAGACATGCAGAGCCTGGAAGCCACTTTGAAAAAATATCATTTGCGATTTAGTCAGAATTTAATTATGCTAAAAGAAATTCAAGAAAGATAACTTTATGGATAAACAGCACACTTATAAATTCTCTATGGTTTCATCTTTTTTTGAAAAAGAAAAAGTATATTAAACATAAACACATCACTCTAGCCACAAGTTTATCTATAATGTCTGGATTTGCAGGAAAACCTTTTCTGAACACTTATCTCATGGTTTCTATTACTTGAAAGGGAAACACAGATTCTTCTTTTTTTATAGAACAACTCCTAGACAGTAAACACTGGCTGTTAGAGTTGAAGAGGAGTTCATGCCTTTTGTATGTACCACCGAGCCCTGGTCCCATGTGAGGACTGCAATAAATCCTGATGGGGCAGGATAATATTTCACTTGGCCAAAACCCTCTTCATTTCTCCAATACCTTCTGCCTGGGTTTGGCTTGATGTGAATTACCATACTTCTTATTTCTGGCACCACTGTACAAAATAACCAATGAATCCCTACTGCATCATGACATTGGGGCTGAGATTCTATAATTTTAAAGCTATCTAGACCTTTTTGTCATAATCACCAAAACTGGGAAGCAATCAGGATTTCTTCCTTCAGTAGGTGAATGGGTAGATAAAGTGTAGTTCATGCAGGTAATGAAATACCTTTCAGTGCTAAATAGATATAAGCTATCAAGCCACGAAAACAAGTGGAAGGAACTTAAATGCATATCATTAAGGGAAAGAAAACACTATGAAAAGGCTACCTATTATGTGACTCCAACTATATGACATTCTGGAAACAGCAAAGCTATGACAAAAAGATCAGCAGTTACCAGGAGCCGTAGAGAGAAGGTAAGATACGAATAGGGCACAGAGATTTGAGAGGCAGTGAAAATACATTGTATGGCCTCATAATGATGAATATATGACATGTCACTATACATTTTAACAAACCCATAGAATGTACAACACCAAGAGTGAACCCTAATGTAAACTCTGAACTTTGGGTGATTGTGATATGCCAATGTACATTCATCAATTTTAATAAATGGGTTTTTCATTCTGGTGAATGATGTTGATAGTGCGGGAGGGAATGCCTGTGTGGGGGAAAGAGCAATATGGGAATTCCTCTCAACTTTGCTATGAACCTAAATTGCTCTAAAATATAAAATCTTAATTAAAACAAGAGGCAACTCCTTTTACAGTTAGCATTTCCAAACTATTTTAAGAGATTTTTAAAGACTGTAATCCCACTCATTTTCATCAGATATATTCTTCATTTTTGTTGCTCCTTTGGTGTTTATTTTTTAGATCTGCTTTATAACTTATTGCCTCGCATCCTTTGCTCTGATATGTATGTGCCAAGAAACTCACATAGTTAACGTGGACATGCAGAGTGCTCTGTGAGTCTCTCTCTGAAGATGGGCATAAATCAAGGTAGACTGGAAAGCCCTTTTAGCAGGGCCTTGCTTTCAGAGGACCTGGAGGGTGACCTTCTAAATGAACAGACACCAAATGCACTGTCTAGTACTCTAAGGGGATGGTTGCTTAACAGTATGTGTTGGCAAGATTCATAGAATTGAACAGTTATCCTCATGAGATGGAGATACAGGGACCAGGCTCCTGAACAATTTCCAATAAGTTGAAACAAATAGTAAGGACAGCATTGCCTAGCCAAAGAGGCAACCAAAGGATCTTGATGAGGAAGCAAGAAACTTAGGACTAGCCATGAGATTCATCCCCTTCCTCCTCACTAGCCATTTCCTGAGTCCCATCTTCTCTAGCCATCTTCCCAGCCATTGGTCACTAAGGCCCCTGGGTGATTCTCCTAATTCTTTGTAACAAAGTTGTCTTGAAATCCATGTAAAAGCTGGAAGTTATCTGGCACCTCTGCTCTGTAATGGACTTAAAGCCAAATTGAGTCTGAATCACAAGAGGAAAAACAAAACAGAAAGCTCAGAGTGGGGACACATCTCACACTCCTACCCCTGCAGCACACATGTCCATACAGCCAAACTAATTAAACTGATTTATTTTTTTACACTCAGTGGGCCAAATATAACCCCTGGACTTATTAACTTTAAATATATATATATATATATATATATATATATATATATATATATTTCCCCTTGTTTATCTTATATTTCAAATTGCATGCGATTTTGAAAACACCTAAAATTTTTCGAGAAATAATAATATACAGATCAATCACTTCATAAAAAAAATAAATGAGGTGCCGTTTTTCTTTTGAGGGACCTGCTCACCCCAGCCCAGCTCTTCACCCTTTAGTTCCCTGTGGAATCCTATGCTAGCTCATGGCTTCTTGAGCACAGATGGTTTTCTGAGAGTATCCAGTGCTTTGCTTAGACAAGGACCCTCATATTTTTTCAGCATTTTTCTCCGTGTCCGTTGGCACCCAACCGATCCAGGCCTGAGCCCGAGCCAGGAACTTACCTTTGATAACCAAACAAATGCTATTGTTTTAGCCACATCTGTGGTACTACCTCTGCAGATCAACAGGAGCAAACACAGGTTTTATTTTGCATCCACTATGCCCACCGATGTAGTTTAAATAACTGTTGTTGAATGACAGTGAACATCCTCGAAAAAGGTGGTGGCAAGTGATACCCCTGCACGAGGCTGGGAGGCATGATTCACAAAGGCCACGTTCCCCAGAGAAAGCCAGCATCCTTCCTGGTGCCCCAGACCACTGGTGGCTTGTTAAGTGTGGGCATTCCAAGCGCCCCAGGGCCTGACGTAGAAAACCTGCACTGGGTCCAGGAGTCCGCAGGGTTAAGAAGCCAATCAACTGATTCTGAGCCAGGTTTCCAAGAGACAATGAAAGATAGAGAGCAGCCTTGAAGCACTGGTCCTTCTGGGAAGAAAATACCGATACTCCCAGGCTGAGGCCCTCAAAGCTGGGGAGGAGGCAGGGAGCTGGCACCAACTCCACTGCCAAAGCCAGTGTGAGCTTGGATCAGTCACTTCCCCTCCACAGTTTTAAGATGAGACACACAGCTGTCACATTAATCTCCAATATGGTACCCCTAAGGCCAGACGTAGAAACACTTAGTAAATATTTTATTCATGGAAACCAAAATGTCTCCTTTACTGTAAAAACACATTACTGAAGCCCAGCAATGATGAAAACACATAGTAGCATTATTAACTCTAATTTCAAATATGATGCCAACTAAATGCACACTTGTCAATAGTCCTGCACCACCTGATGTTTGCACAGATCCCCACTCTAAGCTGAAAATCGCTGAAAGGGAGCGTAGGCAGCACAACAGAGTGGCTGAGGCTTTGGAGACAGATGGCGCTGCGGTGATCCAGGCTCCACCTTTTCCTCACTGCAAGAACCTTTGCAAGCTACTTAACTTGTCAGCGGCCTTACTTATCTTACCTGCAACATGGGAGTGTAAACCCACCCTGTTTGGAAGGCGTGATACATACAATTACAATATGAAGAAGAGCACACTGGTGCCATGGAAGAAACACAAATGAATGATAAGCCTCCCCAGGAGGCTCCAGCCCCTGACTATGTCCCCCCAATGCCTGATAGAACGCCTGAACACATTAGGAACTTAAGCATATGGAACTGGTTATGATAATAGACAATGCAGTGTGAAACATACCATGGGCCAGGCCTCATGCAAAGTGTTTCAATGGGCATGATCTCACTCCATACAACTAGCTCATCTTACAGACAAGGAAACACACAAAGAGGCTCACTAATCTGCTCAACATAGTGGAACATCTCCATGAACTCAGAATTCAAAATCTGAACTACAAATCCACATGGGGGCAGAGAGGGGCCAGAGGAAGCAAAAGCCCGGGCTTGGAGACTATGGTACTGCACAGAGACTATGGTACCTGTCCTGGGCTTTGAAGGACAGCAAAATTTGAGACAAGCCAAAATGAGAGGGTATTTAAGGAGGAGCAGGAGACCTCTTTGCAGAGCTGGAAAGCACAGTCTGTCCTGTGTGGGCTCTTTCCACAGCGGGGCTACAACTTCATCTCAGAGGCCTGGCAGCAGCTCCCACAGTAACAGACGCTGTGGTCCCTGTGCTACCATGACCTGCGGACCTGGGGGGCAGCCTCTGCCCCAGCCCTGGAGATGTGGAAGCTTCTCCCTGACTGGGCTTTTCCCTTCTGTCCCTAGAATCAAGCTGAATTCCTAGTTGGAAGCCCAGCGATGTGCAATGGCGCACACTGTGGTGTGTCAGAGACAGGGTGGCAGGTTAAAGACTCAATTTCCTGGCCTCTCAGCTTTGCGTCACCTCCTTAATGACATTTCAACATTGAGAGGGTCTCTGTTCTTTCCCCCTCTTTAAATTAAATATACAGTAAGTGTTTTGTGTTTAGTTTCCTTAAGAAAAAAAGTGTATTGTGAGGGGAAAATGGTAAAAACAAAAAAACATAGAAGGGAGCCGGGCAAGTGTATAAAAACCATATTGTGTGCTCAGGGGACGGGTGTTACCTTTGTGGAGC
Source organism: Corynorhinus townsendii (assembly GCA_026230045.1). NCBI lineage: Eukaryota > Metazoa > Chordata > Mammalia > Chiroptera > Vespertilionidae > Corynorhinus > Corynorhinus townsendii. Next base: position 140,417,171 of record JAPDVU010000004.1, read on the forward strand.
CTTTTCCCTCTCCTGGGAATACTCATAATGTTGTCTTATGAGTTTTGTTTGTTGTATTTTCCCTTCAGTTCTTTCTTACTTTTGAGCATGTGCGTTACCTCCTGAGTTGCTAGTCTTTTTATATGCTTCTCAGAGGTATACTGCTGACACAGTAGCCTCGAGCCAGCAGGCTTCGGAGCCACTTCTGTTCCATCCTGCAATTACCATCACAAGGTATATTTATAGCAACAGAGGTGCCAAGGGGGGTGAATGACAAGCCCTGCCTCCAGGTTGGGAGCCCTGCCTGGGCCCTGCAGAGATCTCTGTCTAGTCATGTTGCTGGGGAGGAGGGATGCTAGTCTGTTCGCAGAGCAAAGGTCAACAGCAACACACTGCACATGTCAGCCAAGGCAAGAAGGAGAGGAAAGACACCCCAGGGTGCTGTAACTCTCACTCCTCTCACATCAGAAGTTATCACTTGCCCCTCAGAGCTTTGGGGTTCTGCAAGAGGGGCTTGGATGGCTCTGCTGAGGCAGAGCAGAAGTCAGAGTGAATGGGGCAGGGCTTGGCTTTGGGCCTATTCCCCAGCCCTAATGAAAGCCATGTTCATCTAATTTACTGTGGAAGTTCTGAATATGATTTCGTTGGAAGATAAAGCTCCTCTTAGCTAAAAAGTTTGACTGCCCCTGATCTATAGGATTTCTCCACTCCTATCAAGTAAATAACCTCATGGTCTCTTTTAGACCTCACTTAGCTTGTTCTTTATCCCTCACTTCCATACCCTTCCCTCCTTGCTGCCCTTGGAAATTTCTGCAGGCTCGGCCGGAGGCCCTATAGCTCACTGAAGGCTCTTGGCAGCTCTCTGCAATGGCCCCCAAAGATCTCTCTGCTTCTGGGAGGCAGAACCCATCTTTCCAGCCACCAGAATGATCACTCTACAACACAGCTTTGATCCTGTCCCTGAACTGGTTAAAGCTGTTCTGATGTTTGCTCACCTCCTAGAAGATAAAACTCAGATATATTAACATAGCACTCAAGGGGTTGCATATTCTGAGCCTGACTTACTCTCCAGCTGCTCTCCTGTCACCTCATTGTGCCCATGTGACAATCACATGGACCCTTTATTGACTCAATGATTGAATAAGTATTTTCCAGCAACTGTTATGTGTCAGGCATGTTGTCAGTACTCAATAAGAGATGCAAAATGACTGCCCTCATGGAGCTCGCATTCTGAGAGAAAAGGAGCATAAACACAAATCTTAGGGTAGGTCAGTTGATTGCAGTTATTTTGCAGTAAGCAAGGTGAGTTGTGGGCTAGTTTGAACAATGTGTAAGAGCAGGACTGTTTGGCAGGTAACCTTGAGCAGAGATCTGCAAGGTGAGCAGCTGGAACAGGGTCCGAGGAAGCAGCATTCCAGGCAGGGCAGAGTGAGGGAAGCTGGCAGGTCAGAGCCAGGGTGGAAGGGTTAGGGCTTCTTGTGATTATAATGGAAAAGTGTGGGAGGTTTGGAGCAACTAGAGAGCGTGACCTAATTCCCATTTGGGATAGACCTCCCTAGTGGCTGTGTGGAAAATGGCAATAGAGAGGGTTGGGAGAGGGGACTGCCTACTTATGACCCCAGGCATGTCCCCAGAGAGGCGGAACTGCCACTTCCCAGGAAAGAGATTCAAGACCCTCCACAGCACACCCTCGTTCTCACTCCTGCCCATGGGCTATTTCTGATGAGAGGAGTTTGGGTTCAGGAGGGAATGGGAAGTGAGAGGGGAAGTGGGGAGGAGGGAAGAGAGGACTGCGTTTTCCCACAGTTTTGCTGAGAAAGGCCCACTGTGGCTAGTAGCAATAATATAGTCAAAGGAAGTTAGTTTGCTTATTTTTTGGTTGGAGAAGACACCGGTGATGAAGGAATTTGTTTTGTGTTCCACAGCAGGGGATCTTGGTCTGTGCGGACAAAAATCCACTCCAAGCCCTCAGGGAGTGGACTGGAGTGTTAGAGCCGGCCATGTGCTCTGTTTCTGATACTGAAGATGGTGAAGGCACGTGGTTTGAGGATGTGAAGCCTCCTGGGAGCCAGTCTTGTTGGGATTCAGCTGCTCATACATCAGGCATGAGCTTTCCAGGGCCCTGTCTCCAGGCCCACTCCCAAGTTAGCAGTGCTCCAAGGCACCTCTCCTCCCATTAAGGAGGTGGCTCCTTAGAGCACCCAGCCCTCAAGGTTTGAGAGGAGCTGTCCTCCCAGGCCGCTCTGCAGGCCAAGTGCTTCCAAACTGCTTAGTCCACTGGAAGCTATAAACTGATGACTCCTACTTTCTAGATGTTCCCCTGCAGCCCACAGAGATCAGCCAACCCACCAACCCCTCAGGGTCCATGTTCCTGACAGAGGACACTAGCCTGACCCATCAACTTGCCTAAGGGCACAGCTTAACTCCTGGATCCTCCTGCTCCCATCTCTCACAGCCAAGTTCCAGCACATCTGCATTTTCCTGCTGCCTTTGGGCCAAAATAAAATTAGTCAAATAAAACACAATCATGCGGCATCAGGCCACAGGCTGTTTGTCACAGCCTAAGTGACTCTGACAGCTCAGAGAGGAGATCTGCAGAACAGCTGCTGAGCAGCAGCCAGCCTGAAGTTCCAGGAACAGAAGTAGATACTGCCACACCCAGCTGCATCTGAGCCCCACTCCTATCCACACTCAAGGGTGTGTCACCTGGGATCTGCCAGGTAACCCCTTCCCACATGGACAACCCCGCCCCCAGCTGAGGCAGTGAATAGTTCCTGTTTCTGATCAGCCATACATGCTCCCTCCCAGGGTCTTGTGGACCAAAGGGGCCACATGCTAACCTGACAAGCTCAGGGAAAGCCTGCATGGAGACCTTGCAAACTCAAAGATCTGAAGTAATCACAAAGGATGGTTACTTTTAACTAAATTAAAACTTTTAACTAAAAGCAGCTTATGGTGGGTAGTCATGTCCTATGCCTATCTTCCCAGATAAAGATCAACTTTGGTCTGAACTGAGCCTATTATCATTTTACATCTATGAGAACCTACCTTTGGAATGTCAAGGTAAATTCCCTTTTTCTGGAGGACCCCTCAGGGTACAACCAATGCACCAGGATGACCACAAATTTCTTCATTGTCATTGTTATCATGTTAATTGTTGACAGTTAACACCTATGTACCCACCTATGTAAAAGAAGCATGTGCCTATCACTTTGCTTTTTATCCAATCCCAGGGGTATTCCCCCTCCTTCACTCTCTCCCACTTCCCTAATCTACCACCATTGGATTTCATGTAACCCACTTACATCTCCTCCTTTGATTGTAATTTATAAAACAAGGTGAAAACTGCCATTCTCTGGAGCATTATCTACTAGTAAATCCCTTGATATTCTGCTTCCTGACAATTGTCCAGTTTGGCTCAAATAAACTCACAGAAATTCTTTACAGATTTGAATGTTTCTTACCTTAACAGTCTCAGGACATGCAGGTATACCACACCTATCTGAGGGTCTCTGTTTAGGTGTTCCTGGCTGCCACCCCAAGGGCTTTAGTTATTCTGTGACATGAGTATCAAAAAACCTATGTCCCTGTTTTAAAGCACAAGGCTAAGAATGCCATTCATTGTTTCTTATGCAAATCAAGCTTATTTGGATTCTTCAAAAAGACCATTGGAACCCTGATGGTGGGTGTATCTCTACTTTTGTGGTTAGGTCTTTATGGAGAGCCATTTCCATATATTCTGAGTTTCAATGGTGTTGGGAACAGAGTAGGAGAAGAAGCCTACTGTGGGTTAAAGGACATGAATTAAGAGCAAGAAGCCCTGCATTACAGGGCCATATGTGTCTCTGTGTAGCTGTTTCATCACTTCATGCTCAGTTCTTTATCTGCAAAATGAGAATGTCTAAGGAGTGTAGTGTAGAAGTAAAGGCATCAGCTCTGAAATCAGCTTTTTTCAAGCCCAGCTCTGCCACTGCAGGAATTAATGCTATGTGTAGAATGCTTAGTGCTATGTCTGCTATACTAAGGCCTTTATTGGCACTTGGCCTTGCTGAACAAGGCCTGCCTTGATAGAAAGCACTCCCCACTCCCCACTTCCACATGCCACACTCCCTTACTTTTTATCCAAACCCATTGGTCACCTCTTTTCAGTGCCCTTAGTAGACTCTGTCTTCTCCCAAACACTACATTTTGGAAGTGCTGGGCATTAGTTCTAGAGCCCTGTCCTTTTCCTCTCCCTCAGGAACCTCAACCCTCAGCCAAATTGTTCCTGGGACACAAAAATGTCTTAGATAAACAAATGTCTCCTTGAGACTCCATTTGAATTTCTCAAAAGCAGAGCTCATTTTTTTTTTTTTTTAATCCTCACCGGAGGATATTTTCCCATTGATTTTTAGAGAGAGTCGAAGAGAGAGGGAAAAACACAGAGAAATATCAATGTGAGAGAAACACATCAATTGGTTGCCTCCTGTATGTGCCCCGTACCAGGGAGAGAAGCCTGCAACCTGTGTACGTGCCCTTGACTGGAATCGAACCGGGGACCGTTAGGTCCACAGGCCGACACTCTATCCACTGAGCCAAACAGGCTAGGGCCCAAAAACAGAACTCTTGATCCTCCCTGCCAATGAAGTTTCTTAGCCTTGTATTTTCTATTTCAGTGAATAGTTCCACTATTGTCCTAGTGGCTAAAGCCAGAAACAACAGATTTTTGATCCATTATTGAACTCCATGGTTCTGTATCGAAAATAAATTTGAATCGAACCTTGTCCATGACTCCCCCACTACCTGTGCAGCAATCTAGTTGATCACCAACTCTTGCCCCAACTACTGCAGTAGCTTCTTACCTGGCTTCAAGCTTTCAGTCTTGCTCCCACCCAACACATTTTCCAAACAAGTGTGGTCTCTCTAATTTGAAAGTCATATCATGTCACTTGACTGTTTAATCCCCCCTGATAATTTCACTTTATACATAGAATGAAACTCAAACTATACTTCAGGACTATCATCGGGCCTTTGCCTAGGTCTTCAAGTTAATTTCATTCCAGTCTTCCAGTCATGGTGACCCCCTTTCACACTTCAAGGTCCTTACAGGTGCTATTCTATTATCTTAGAATGTTCCCCATTTCTTATTTACAGGACCTTTATCCAACAAAGATCTGTAGTCTAGGTCCATGGGAGACTGAAGTAAGAGATGTCATGGGTTCAGAATCACTCCTACTCTCTCAAGCTGAAGGCTTTGCCCAAGAGTCAACTTCTTGGAATGGTTATTTTCTTTGGTAGCTTCCCAATTTCTCAGATAAATAGAATTTTCTGGGCCTTCCATTCCAATAGTTTAGACCTGTCAGTAGTTTGGAATTCCAGTATTGGAAACAAGTCTATAATGTGTTGTGATGGCCACTGTATACCAAGTTTTATATCTCTGAATTTTCTTGTCTCTTGGGGTAAATAGTTCTAGGACTTAGCTGGGTAGCAGGGCTGAGAGAATGCATCATGATGGAGGCCTCCTATTCTGGAAGAATTTCTTAGTATACTAATCAAGCCCACCAAGATTGGACATAGCTTATTTTCCATTCACTACTCTCCCCATGTACCCTGTATTCTGTCCCATTAAACTACCCATTGTCTGATGAATTTACCTTTCAGAGCACAGTGATCATTCTCTGTCCATGCTATTTCCTCAGGCACTGTGGAAATCATCTTTTACTTCAAGGCCCAGACCAAATCCTATCTCTCAAATATTTTAAATCTGGTTGAGATTTTCATTTCAACCAGAGCTTAGTGTTCACTCTTCAGGATTCTAATGGCCCCTACCATATCCTACCATGGACTGAGCATCATTTCTGCACTTGTGCAGTATTAATCAGTTTATAAGCTTTATCTAACACACTGAACATTTTATCTATGAGGAAACTGAGACTTAAAAAACAGTAGCATATTCACAGTCACAATTCAATCCCACCTCTGTCTGACTCTATCGTGCACTGTCTTCACTATTGCATTATTTTGCCTCATTCACAAGTATGCTTGTCTCTCCATGTCCCTTGAGACTCATCTTTATATATTCTAGGCCTTCACGGTATATGACACTCTGACGCTTTTTGGACAATGCACTGTTTGTAGGGTGGTTTCTTATTCTACTTCTGTAAAGCCTTTTAAAGGAATAAAAAGGGGGTGAAGGTCCTTCTACAACAGTATTAACATTCTGTATAATGGGGTAAAAGTTGGAAAATTGATATCTACATGTTCCCTACACCAACATTAGTTTAAATTCCCATCCACACCCTTGTCCTGGGAAGGCCATACCAAGACAAGTCAGCCTGCCCTTTGGAGCCTATTCATTAGAGAAGGGAAGTGTTTATGTGGCCTCAACTTAGGGATGATATAATGATTGCCTTTCCTCACAGCAGATCTCACCCTGTCTCAGGAAGACGTCAGGGGTCAGTGCAAGGGCAGACTCTGTGTTGATGAGTCACTCTGGGAGAAGGCCAATCACAGGATAAAGGTTGGCTCCAGGGAATTGGTCAAAGGAAATGGTACCTTTTCTCAGAGGACTGAGGTCAAATCTGACCTCAGTCTGATAGCATGGAAAACCACCTGGCCTGTCTGGCTGGGGATTAAGGAAAGGGAACAGGAGTGCCCAGAGAGGAAGACTCAAAGGCCAGTCTCTAGCCAGGACTCTGAGGAAATCTTCACTGCCAGGTCTCTGAGGAGCTCAGGTGAAGCAGGTGTCAGGAATACTGACCCTTCTTATTTTTTCCATTTGCAAGGCTGGCTCAGTTAAATCAGGCAGAAGCGGTGGGAAAATGTACTTTGGAGAAAGCAGTAGGGGAGTGAGGCCAAAAAAATTGGTTTTCTGTCCAAGTCAGTATATTTGCTATGGCACACTTGGAGAACCATTGAGTCATATGGTGAAAAGAGTCTCTTTTTCCACTTGTACTAACACCAGTACTACCACCTCAACACCATGATCACCACCTAGCATCACCTCCATCTCTACCACCAGCTAATCTTTAATGCCTTTAAATTATTTGTCAGGCACCATTCTAGGTGTTTTATGTTTACTATCATTTAATTTATATAACAGGAGTTGTTATCCTTAATAATCAGGAAACCAAGAAAGATAATGCAACCTGACCAAGGTATGTATCTTGTGAGTGGCAGAGCTGAAATTCTCACTCAAGTGTGTCTCAACCACTGTGCCAGATGGAAGATTCCCTTTGGAACAGAAAAGAGAGTTAAGATTAACAAAATAACAAACAAACCATAAAGCAAAGGCTAGTCTTACTGCATGTCTCTTCCATCCCCAACTATTCCTCTCCTTCTGCTCACTCATACTTTCAGTGATGCCATGGTACATACTCCTCAGAATAACTGATTCACTTTTGTCCCCCTTGGGGCCATCACTCGTTCACTCATTTCCACCAAGCAAGAGGCAGTTGCCATGTTTCTTCTATTCTAAAAACCTAAGGCCATTCTTGAATTCTCAGCAGGTCACTGTGACTTCTTGAAAATTTCAGGAAAAATAATTCCTTTCACAAAAGCTCCCCAACATCCAACACAACAGCAGAAGGGAGCCAAATCTTAACATGTGAGAATTGAATTAAGTTAAGGGGCATCTTCCAGGCTCAGCCATCTACTAAGTTCAGGGCACACAGCCAAAGGGAAGAACCATCTCCCCAGGAATCCCAAAGCATTTGATCCTCCACCAGAGATGATAGGGAGGGGAAACACAGATGTCCCAGGAAGCCTAGAATATCACTTTCCATCATGAACTACCAAGAGTTAATGTTGATGTAGATGCTGACAGGCAGATCAATAGCCTGTTCCCTGAGTCTTTTCTCTGCCTATGCCAACAACTGAGGGGAGGATCCGCTAGGTAGTGGTCTCCTGTTGTTGGCTTGGAAAATTTTCCAGTGGGCTATTCAAGCATAAACATCTTGGAATGCACCTGATCCAAGAAAAGAACCAAATGTCAAAAAGCTGAACATAAATCTTGCCTAGGGTTGGAGTTCCCTGACAGGTTTTTTTCACTGAAGTTACGAGAGGGAGAATATGAAACGAAAGCCCAGTTTGATTTGAGCCATGATCAGAGCATCCTTATTTCTGGAACAAAGTTGCCATTGCAGAACTTTAAAATGCATTCATGGGAAGCAGACCTCACATGCACTTAGGTTGGGTATCATTCTAAGAGCCTTCTTGTTTATTCTAATAGTGAGCACATCTACATTCGTCTCCTGTCAGTGATTCTGAGAACAGATTATTGATCTGCAGTCAGCATCTATTGTTTAAGATCCTGGAGATTGAATTGACTAGAGCCCTTGTCTGTGGTTGTGCATCCTGCTTCCACAATTGGTGGCGGGTCAGTGGGACACCCCTGGGAGTAGGCGGGCAAGGCCTGTCTGTTCCTTCAGAACTGAGGTAGAGCTGCATCAACTGCTTATAGTAAAATGAAAGGGAAGTTACACCAAGCTTCATGCTAAAAACCCCACGCAAAGCATTTGTATTTTGAAACAATCCTGGAAAGCTCCAGCTTTAACTTCCTGAAGGCCAATCTTATACTACTTGTAATAATTTTAGTACCTAACTTATAAGGACTTGCTCTGTCCTAAGCATGTTACATGCACTTTCTCACTTAACCCTCATGTCAGTCCAATGAGACAGACATAGTGTCTATTTTAGAGATGAAATGAACACAGATAGATTCAGAGACTTTACAAGTTCACACATAATATATGTCAGAACAAAGATGTGCATGCCCTTGAGGCTGTTGAATTCCAAAGCCCATGCTATTAACCTCCATATAACGCTACCTGTGGATCAAATAAAAGAAACCAAGTCCCACATCCTCCAACACCCAGGGTCATCACAGTCATGCCTGGGGTTGGCTATAGAGATAAGTAACAGTTGAGTAACTGAGTCCAGTGTTCCCAGCCACCAGCAGCAGCATGCTGCTTTTGGTTCCAAACACCAATGGGAACACCTTCACCTCTTACAGCTCATGAGCTGGACTTTTATATAATTAACAAGCCTGTAGTGTTGGGGGAAAAAGCATAGTGAGGTTTGGTGAACTGACTACAAAAACTGAAGTCAGGAATGCCAAGGTCTGATTCCCTCAGTATAATCTGTTGCTTTCAGTTATGCAGGATGACTAAGCATTAAGGAAAAGTATTGGAAAGTGAACTGTGAAGTTAATTCTCTATCAAACACTAAGCACTCTCTACTGAGCCAAGGTCTAGCACAGTGAAAGAACTCTATGAAGAGTAAGCTGATTCACATAGATAGGAGTATGGAAAAGGAACAGGTAGATGTGGGTCTAATTTCTTAAGCCCTCAGACCACAAGGAATTATTCTAAGAAATAGTCAAGGACAAATGATTGATTCTAGATTAAATGAGATAAGATAAATCTGATTTTACCCCCCCCCAAAAAAAAAACCACCAATTCTGATCACCCTCTTTTCTCCTCTTTACTTTAAAAAACCAATACCTTACTTTATTGCTCTGTTTAAGTTTCTACATTCATATAATTTCAAAAAGGCCAACGTTTATTTGCAGCATCTTTATTTTTAACGAAGTGCAGAGTCACATGCACTTAGTTTGAGTATCATTCTGAAAGTCTTATTAATTATTCTAATAGGGAGCACATCTACATTCTTCTTCGGTTAGGGACACTGGGAATCTTAAGAGCTCACTCAGACACACATGGACCCACACATACACACACACACACACACACACACACACACATAAATTCAACAATGATCATTAGGTGTTGTCGTCCATAAGGGAAAAGAGAATAAATTTGTATCAGAGGAAGTGTCTGCAGTGGTTAAGAGGGTCCTCTTTATAACAAACATAAATAAATCCAATCAATTGATGATAGACAAGTTGGCCCCATGTACCACAAAGAAACTGGTTCATTTTGTCTGCTTCTGAATAGGACTAAATAGAGCTTTCTGTGAAATTCTTTATAATGGCAAAACTTCAAGAACTTAAACTTTAGTGTTTGATATTTCCTAACCTTCATAAATTTATGAATTTTCCCTCCATAATTTTTTGCTTTGTGGGTCATTCCCTAATGCTTAGAAGGTAATGGGAGACCTTCCTGTTTCTGGCATATATAGTGAGTTTTCATCTCTACCAAGACATTTTACAGCTTCTAAAACTTTGTCTTAGAGAGGAAACTTGAAAGCAAACAAAGGTGTGAGAACAAGAACCTTTCTCATGGGTTTAGACAACAGAGCCAGTGATGGTTTACTCAGAAAACCAAGTAGCCCTCTTTCTTTGCTGGCTTTTACGTGTGTATTTTTTCTACACTAGCTGTTATGCTGCTTTTCAATTTTCCTGTCACTCCTGCAGTCTGCATTCTCTAAGGTGGTAGTGAGAACCTCAGAATAAATATAGTCTACCAACAAGGTTCCATCTTACCCTCTCCAGTCCCATCCTATGTGGTAGAAGCCATTTCAAGTTCAACAGGGGGAAGGGTATCACCACATTTAAGGTCTGATGAAGAGATCTGAGGTTATCTACCAAGCTACTGCTTTCTTTGGCATGACTAGAGACATTGGAACTCTCATGTTAAGAGTGAGCTCAACAATCTCTCTTTTTATATCAGGACATGGGGTCACCTGAATGTCCCAGGCAAAGCAAGATAAGGGATGTATGATATGCAGTAAAGTGGCTGTCGTTGAGGTGATCTGTTATCCTAAGCCCCATAAACATGTGCCTGAGTCACAAGAGAGGAGGCAGTGGGTTCAACTTGAGACAGTTGTTTCAATAAAATATCTGTAAATTATGGGTGACCAAGAGAATTGCTTTTCTATTCACATAATGAAATGGAACATAAATATATATAGGAGAGGAATTATTCCCTATATAAGGAGATCAGAGTAGCACATCAGGGAATGCAGAGAACATAGCAGAGCTGTGTTCTTCAATAGTGGCAGGCTATAATTTCAAGGTTTTGGGTGATGGTCACAGAACATGTTAATGATGGATGACTTTGTATTTCTGAGAACAGGGGAGAACATGTTATCTCATGAGACCATGGGGATAGTCACAGGGTACTTTAGAGGAAGCTAAAGGTCCCATAGTGAAGGATGGGGGAAGAGAAATTCAGATATTTTTTCTGTTTGTTTGTTTATTTTTTTTATGCTTTGCAATCCCAGTTTTATATTCTGCATTGGTGTGAGGAACCTATACCTGCACTCTATGGCAGAACAATCATTCTGCATGGCTTTCAAAACTGAAGCTAGAGAGTCATTCTTCTTTCACCTCACAAGAAGCTATTGCTCAGGGGAGCCCTCCATGACTTTATCATAATTCTCCAGGCCAGAGGGAGAATCTAACTCGATGCTTTGCACCCTAACACAGACCTTCTATAAGCTATACCTCTTTGTCATGTCATGAAGCATCAACCATTAAAGCTGGCAGGTATCCAAGAGATCCTCTGGCATGATTCATAAACTGTTTTTAATAAATTGTTTTCAGTTGGAAATTTTTCTCACATCTTAAAATATAAAATAATTACAGTAGCTATGATCCAATATAGCAATTTGATTATTACTTTTTATTAGTTTCACTTAATAAAAATAGATTGAATTAAGAAAAAAATCATTATTTTGCAGTCATCAATGAAATAATGGATCTAGACAATAATTATAAATGGATGCTGAAACAATAAGATGAAATGTTGATAAGAAACATTTTAATGAAAGAATCAGGCTGATACCAGCTGAGTCCATTGATCAAACTTAGCAATCAACTGTATAGTGGCCTCAGAGGTGATACAATAGGAAGTACAAGTAAACAGTATCTACAAAGTACTCTTGCCTAAAGAAATATCAAACCCAAATGCAGTCAACCCTCTATATTTAAATATCTGTTTGCAGGACATAAAAGAATAAGTAAAGCCATACCATGAGGAAGTGATCAGCCAAACTCCCAATGTGAGTCAGTCTACAGAATAAATGACCTAGTTTCTCTAGTTGAGCAAAGGCATTTGTAGTAGATTTTATTATTGTCCAATTATTCATGCCCCATTTCTATGAGAGAGTAAGGATTATACACTTGTAAGCAGATCATACATTTGTGCCTCTTGCCTTTTGTCTGGCCATTCAGAGGAACTGTACATATTCCTACCCCATTGATGTAGGCTGGGCCTCATGGCTTGCTTTGACCAATGGCAAGTGAGTAACAGAGACTATGCCACATCTAAGTAAAGCTTTGCTCTTCATATAATCACTGCTTTGAGGCCCTTTACTTCTGCCACAAGAATATCCTAACACAAATAGCCGAGGTCCCAGAATAAGAAGACACATGGAGACAGGCTGAGCCACTGCCTAACTGCAGGCAAAGTGCAGAGTGAAACAGAAATAAAAATCTTTAACCTTTTATTGTTATAATGATATTTGGAGGTCTTTTATTACCACAACAAAGATGGTTAATTTAATTATTTTTTAATGCACAAAAAGAGGAACTGTTATGGAATAAATAAAAAAAATTATGAAATCATTAAGGACATATTGTGGACCAAGATTAGATCTCAGTTCAACAATTCAAGTATAAAATGTCACTCTAAGGATATTGGAAACAATTTGGAAAATGTTTGTACATTATGTAATACTAAGAAATTATTAAACTTATTCCACATGAGAAAGATCCTATATGCATATAGAGATGTATACTGAGGTATTTATGGGTCAAATGACATGAAGGCTGGATTTGTTTTTTAATAGTCAAGAAAAAAAACTAAGGAGATAAACAAAGTGTTCACAAAATATTAATAATTGTTGAAGCTGAATGCTAGCACACAGAGGATAATTATGCTATTATCTCTAATTTTTTATGTATCTTTTAATTTTATCCCTAGAAATAATGTTTAATCATAGCAAATAAGATAGAAGGCATTAACAAAAATGACAAATAGGACATGGAGTCACCAGCCAAAAAAAAAGAATTCCAAAATTTCTGAAAGATGTAAATTGTTTGGATGAGTGGTAATTTTGAAAATAAGGATGAGAAGACTTCATTATCTTATGTATGTGGGGTTGGAGGGAGAAGAAGAGGAGGTTTGAAAATGTTGTTGATCTGCCCAATAAAGCACAGCACAGAGATGACAACAGGTGTATAAATGAAAATTTGTATAAATCCACACTTAAACATGGAATGATAACCAATTTTTACCTTCCAGGTGAAAAATAGTAGGCTTACTTTCTTTTTAAACAAAAAGAAGTAAATTCTCTCTGAGGTAAACTTGGATAGCTCATGGGCACTGTTGCCCAAAAGTAAAGCACTCCAAAATCAAGCACTTTAATATAATGGTCTGCTCCCCGTATGTTCATCCTAAAATGAAGCCTGTCAGGTGATCAGCCCTGTCAACAGAGGAATACCAACCAGGGCATCATTGTTCCATTTGAAAATATGAACAGACCACTGAGGACCACCTTACAATGAGAGAAACCAGCCTCATCACAGAGATAAACACTGAGGGAAAATGACATCAGAGAAAGTAGGAATGGGAAACAGAGGATATTTTTTGCAGGAAAAAAGAGAGATTTGAAATAAGATAACATTCAAGGGGGGGAAAAAAAGGATTGTCTTAGCTAGTTTGGCTCAGTGGAAAGAGTGTCGGCCTGCGGACTGACGGGTCCCAAGTTCGATTCCGGTCAAGGGCATATAACTTGGTTGCAGGCACATCCCCAGTAGGGGGTGTGCAGGAGGCAGCTGATTGATGTTTCTCTCTCATTGATGTTTCTTTTGTTTTTGTTTTTTTAATATATTTTATTGATTTTTTAAAGAGAGGTAGGGAGAGGGATAGAGAGTCAGAAACATCGGTGGGAGAGAAACATCGATCAGCTGCCTCCTGCACACCTCCTACTGGGGATGTGCCCGCAACCAAGGTACATGCCCTTGACTGGAATTGAACTTGGGACCTTTCAGTCCACAGGCCAATGCTCTACCCACTGATCCAAACCAGTTAAGGCTCTCATTGATGTTTCTAACTCTCTATCCCTCTCCCTTCCTTTCTGTGAAAAATCAATAAAATATATTTTTTTAAAAAAGAATAAAATTCTATGAAAAAGAAAAAAATGAAAAATAAAGTGTTGTAGACATTAAAATTCAATCCCAACTCTCATTCTTCCCATCAAAACAAAGAAGAAAGATAATATAGGCCTCATAAAAAAAAAAGAGGAATAGGATACTGTCATCCCTGTGAAAATGAAGTATTGGAGGCACACAGAAGAGGAATAAAACTGAGTGAACAAGAGTAGGGTGGAGTCACCGTTTATCTAAGGGAACAGCACACACCAGAGCTTTGTTAAGATCTTCAGTGTTTTCATCTTGTCTGGTTTTGTCACCAGGCATTTTTAGAATATATAACACACATGTACAGAAACAATTCAATGAGATGAGCATATTTTAGAAATGTAAAGCCAAAGAAGACTCGGCAGCATAAGAAGTAAATCCTCAAGTATCTAATAACTCAGCCAGGCTTTCATTTCTAGACCTAAAATTCTCAGTCTAGTCTCTATATTAATTGCCAGCACACAGTTTAGAAAGATTAAGCTTCCAAAAAAATCTAAAGATCTCTCCCAGTGAAGTCAATTCCCTAGAGAAGTTGCTGCCATTTTAGTTTTAAAAGCTTATGGTTTTTAGAAGAGTTGCTTGAAATTTTTGTAAAATGGAAAGGTTTACACATTGAGAAGAATTTTACTCACACACCCCACTCACTGAGGACACATTAGTGCCTGCAGTACATTATTGAAAAAATTCACAAACTATGTCAAAATTACTTTCACACAGGTTGTGTGTGAAGTTCTTATCAAAGTGCTTAGAATCCCTTTGGTGATGATTTTGGGGAAATATCCAATAAGAACTTTGAAATTACATGTGATTTTCAGTAAAGACACACATTTGAGTATAATGTGAAAGATATTTTTAGGAACTTCTTGCTAAATGTTTTTATTATATTTTACCTTAAAGAGCATTTACTTTATTTTATTTTAGTTTAAATATATATATATATATATTTTTATTTTCAGAGAGGAAGGGAGAGAGAGAGAATCATCAATGATAAGAGAGAATCATTGATTGGCTGCCTCCTTCACACCCACCACTGGGGATCAAGCCTGAAACCCAGGCATGTGCCCTGACCGGGAATTGAACCATTACCTTCTGGTTAATAGGTTGACCCTCGACCACTGTGCCATGCCAGCAAAGCTAAAGAACATTTAAAGTTTTAATTACAAGCCAAAATTCAAGAGGAACATTGTTTATCTGCGAATATCTAAGGAGACTTCAAGTGGGTTAAAGGGATCAATAGACAAAAGAAAGATAATCCTTCAAAAAATCATAACTAAACCTCAACTTTAAATGTTTTTGAACTTAATTCAAGCTTTAAATAAAAGGGGGAAATCCACATATATATTGAAGAACAGAAAAGCTTTTTTGAATTCTGCGGAAGGGTACTATAAAATAAAGTGGGGATGGGGGAGTGGGGTTAGAATGCTGACTGTGTGGAATACTGGAATGGCTTCAGGCTGCACAGGCCCCCCCCAGGAGCAATGGTTTCAGACAGTGTCTGTTCCCAGTGGGAACTGTGACTCTGAGCAGCATTTGTCAAGTTTGGCAGCCTGGGAGGGATGCACACACACAAATTCATTCTGCATAATGATTCAATAATCCACCCCCCAAAACATGACCATCCCAAAGAGCCAAATCCACCTTTCATGGGACAGAGACAACCTATGTGGAGTTTGGAGAGGAACCTCTGATTTATGGGGGATTGAAGCTTTCCTTTCCTCTAAAATATAGCTGCAGCCCTAACCGGTATGGCTCAGTGGATAGAGCGTCGGTCTGCAGACTCAAGGGTCCCAGGTTCGATTCCGGTCAAGGGCATGTACCTTGGTTGCGGGCACATACCCAGTAGGGAATGTGCAGGAGGCAGCTGATCAATGTTTCTCTCTCATCGATGTTTCTAACTCTATTCCTCTCCTTTCCTCTCTGTAAGAAAATCAATAAAATATACTAAAAATAAAAATAAAAATAAATAAAATATAGCTGCAGCCTTGATAGAAGGAAAGGAGTTAAATTAAACACTATTTGTACATAGATTTCTAAGTCATGAATGGCATAGCTCCTTCAACTTCGTACAGACAAATAATCTCTTTGCCATTAATGTGTTAAAAAGACTTTCTAGAAACATCAACATGCCCAGCCTGAACATTTCCTAGTATATTATCCATAATCTTTTTTCCATGGAATACACTCATAGGCAGCTTAACTCTAGTATAATATTTAAGAGTCTGGGTTCCTGAATTCAGATGATGGCTCCAAAGCATAAGTGCTCTGTGACTTTAGGAAAATCAGGTAAGCAATCTAATTCTCAGGTTCCTGCACGGAGAAATGGGGATTAAGATAGTGTTAACTTTACAGAGTTCCAATGAGGATTAATTGAGATTATCTCTGTGAAGTTAGGATATTCCCTTGTGCAGAGGTACTATGGCTGCAAACAACAAAAACAGTAACTCAAACTGGCTAAAAGGAGAAGTAAGTGTGTGTTTCATACAGGCTGGAATCCAGAAGAGCAGGCTTCCAGCATAAAATGATTGACAACTTGATGGACTGTCAGAAGCCCAGGTTCTTTCCCCCTCTCATATGCTATTCTTGGCACTGA
Source organism: Corynorhinus townsendii (assembly GCA_026230045.1). NCBI lineage: Eukaryota > Metazoa > Chordata > Mammalia > Chiroptera > Vespertilionidae > Corynorhinus > Corynorhinus townsendii. The sequence continues at coordinate 140,433,823 of JAPDVU010000004.1, forward strand.
TTTATCATAAAGCTGCTTCCTTGCCTGGTCACATGTTGTTTCCTATGCCAACTAGTACTACACTATTTCTTGTTCATGTTCAATAAGAAAGGGCAAGGCAAACTTTCCAGAAACTTTCCAGTACACTTCTTCCATTACACTGGGCAGAATTGAATCACAAGCCTATTTCATTCATTCATTCATTCATTCATTGATTCATTCACACATTCATTCATTCATTCATTCATTTTTGTTGACACTATTACAGGTGTTCCCTATTCTCCTCCCCCTTTACTCACCTCCACCCACTCCCTGCTCCCTCCTTCTGGCCCTCACCACACGATTGTCTGTGTCTATAGGTCAGACATATACACTGAGTGGCAGATTATTATGACCACCCCATCAGTACTTCGTTGGGCCACCTTTTGCCTTCAATACTGTGGCAATTCTTCTTGGCATTGACTCCACAAGATGTTGAAAGGTGATGTGAGGAATCTGACACCATGCCTGATGAATAGCACTGTCCAGTTCTGTGAGATTTGATGGTTGTGGAACCAGCTGCCTGATGGCTCTTTTAACTTTGTCCCACAAATGCTCAAATGGATTGAGATCTGGGGATTGTGGGGGCCACCTAAGCAAGGTAAAGTCTCCCTCATGTTCTTGAAACCACTCCTGCACAATACGAGCACCGTGGCATGGCGCATTGTCTTGTTGGAAGAAGCCATCTCCATTGGGATACGCCATTAACATGATAGGATGAACTTGATCAGCAATGATATTTAGTTGTTCCACACGAATTAAAGGGCCCAAATCATGCCAGGAAAACATGCCCCAAACCATAACACTGCCCCCACCAGCTTGAAGGGTTGTACTCATGCATGTGGGATGCATGCTTTCATGCTGTTTCCATGAAATTCTACTCTGCCATCTGCATGATGCAACTGGAAATGTGATTCATCAGACCACATGATTTTTTTCCAATGCTCGATTGTCCAATCCTTGTTTTCCTGTGCGAATTGGAGATGTTTTATCTTGGTAACTGCAGAGAGCAAAGGTGTTCGAACAAGCCTTCAGCTTCCATATCCCATACGATGCAGTGTACGGCTAATTTGCCTACAAATGTCAGGTGGTCATAATAATCTGGCCACTCAGGGTATTTCCTTTGGCTAATTTCTTCACTTGCATCCAGTACCCCCTATCTCTTTCCCCTCTGATCTCTGGCAGTCTGTTTCATGTAGCCACATGTCTTGGTTCTGTCAGTTTATTTTATTTATTAGATTTTACATATAAGTGAGACCATATAACATTTGCCTTTCTCTGTCTGGCTTATTTCATTTAGCATAATAGTCTTCAGGCCTATCCATGCTGTTACAAAAGATAAGAGTTCTTTCTTTTTACCACCATGTAGTAGTCCATTGTGTAAATGCACCACAGTTTTTTTAATCCATTTATCTACTGATGGGCACTTGGGGTGTATTCAGATTTTAATTATTATAAATAATGCTGCTATGAACTTGGGCTGTATATATTCTTTTTGATTGGTATTTCTGGTTTCTTAGGATATATTCCCAGAAGTGGGATCACTGGGTCAAAAGGCAGTTCCATTTTTTTTTAATAAACTTTCTAACTTGATTTTTTATTGAATTTACTGGGGAGACATTGCTCAATAAAATTACATAGGCTTCAGATATACAATTCTATATCACACAATATATCTATACATTATATTCCATACTGTTTTCCACAGTGGCTGCATCCATCTGCAATCCCACCAACAATGCAGGCGGATTCCCTTTTCTCCACATTCTCAACGGCATTTGTTGTTTGTTAAGTTATTGATCATAGCTATTCTGAAAGGTGTGATAGCTCATTGTGGTTTTGATTTGCATATCTCTGATGATCACAAGCCTATTTTAAAATTTCCACTTCAAGAAAGATAAAATCACTGTGACTGGTATAAGCTCACCTTTGGAGGGGAAATTGATACAGAAGAAGGTTATTTAAATGCCCAGTGAAGACTACCACTTATCTCCATTATTTTCCACATTATGTTGCCCTTGGTCTTATGGAGTTTTTCCAAAGATACAATTGGCTATTGCTTCAAAAGTCTTGAAATGGCAAATTCATTTTATTTTTAGTGTCATGTAAGATTTATTGCAAGTGGCTGTCTAAAATGGTGCTTAGGAATTTGGGAGTTTGACCTCGGCTGGGGAGGGGAAGGTAAAATGACAAGTTCTAGGACTTGGCCAAGGGCACAAGATACAGCTCCATCAGTGCCGTGAGTGGAACTGAACAACATCACTGTCCCATTTGTACTCTTACTTTCTGCCACTTTTTAAAATTAAGGCCTCATAGAACTACCTCTACCTCCTCAAGTCTTTCAGACTAAAGCCAGGAGTTCATCATCACCACTGAAAAATGATTTTAACAGAAAAGCTGGTCTTCCAGATTTCTGAGTAAGCTTTCCCAACAGACCAATTCAACAACTATTTACTGAACACTAACTCATTTTCCTGTTTTGTGGCAGGTGCTTAGCAGAATACAAAAGAAGTGTAAAACACAAACTCTATCCTTAAGACACTTACAATCTATTTTGGAAATGAAAGCATGTATGTGGATAGTAAAGTGTTAAATAGTAGAACCAGACCATCTAGAATTGAGGGCTCAAGGAAATCGCTACAGCAATTTTAACTGGCCATGACTAAACTGACCAGGGAGAATCCCATAATTAACTGCAACACTGCTTTGCAAATTGGAATATGGGCTCAGCCTAAATCTGTACTAGGGACTGACACTTTCCATGGAGCAGGCAGACAGATGGCCTCAGAGTTTTTCAGGCTTAGCGTCAACTTCTCCCATGTGTTGACTGTAACCACTATCATGACCTTGTATAAATACATCTTCTTCCAGAGAAGAATGAATTTTGAAGACTGATGTGGGGGTAAGTTTCAAGAGCTCTAAAAGTGTGTCAATGGCTTCTCGGGTCTCCATCTTCCAAAGTAATCCTCAGGATTCAGTGCTCAAACATGATTGAGCTGATCTAGATGGCTTGGCACCCTTAGCCCTAGGGAATATGTTAGCCCTTAGCCCTGTGAGAATATATTGTATATCACAACTTACTTAATTGCCTTACCAGTGTTGTGTGTTTGAAACAAATTTGGAGCACCTAAGCCTATAAAAAATGTATTAAGTAATAATAACAATAACATTTACTTACCAACAGACACCTTATCTTGAACACTATATAGTCTATATATTACCAGAAGAGAATGCTATAAAACTGGGGAGAAATATTCTTGGTTTATAAGGAATTTATAATCTGGTTAAACTAATACAACATAAATATATGGAACAAAATGTATAGATCAACATAGTATAAGACTGCCATCTCTGGTCCAGGTCCTTATTGACTCACAGGCAGATTATGGCAGCTGGTCTCTTTGACTCCAGTCCTTCAACATTTTTTTGCAACTGTCAGGGTCATCTTCTCAAAGGACAGCATTGAGCAAGTCACTTTCTTGTTGGAAAATCCATATGGCACCCCAGTACCTACAGAAAAATTACTCTCTTGACTTTTAAAACCTCCAACTACCTTATAAAATCTGTTCCTTTCCCATCTTTCACTCTATTGACAACACAGCTGCCCTCTTTCACTACTCAAATGTTCTCTTTAACTAAATTTGTTCACTCAAGATCTGCCTTCACAGCTTGCTCACCTCTGTATGTCATATCCTGCCTGCCTCCATTGACTTAAATTTCACTTTTCTTTGAAGATAAAGTTTTCTATTTCCTACATAATTACTTTCTTAAACATATCAGATTACACCAATTATTCTCCCCTCTGAACTCCAATAGCACGGGCATTATTTATGTACTACCAGGAGTTACTTTTCATCAAGTTTATGTAATTATCTTGCCTTCCTAGTCCAATTTCCAGTGTTGTTGTTGTTTTTAATGTTGAGCACCTTGTCCCAATCCTCTCTATCTGCCCAAAGCTTAACAAACACAAGATCTCCAACAATCTTGTTTGATGGTGAAATAAAGTCAGATATAAGTATTGAGTAGAGTTAAGGAGTAATCAGTTATACTCAGAATGAACTAGTATGAATTTTAAAAGGTCTTACTAGAGAGGTGACTTTTTAAACTGGGTTTGGAAGAAATAACAGGAATGGCAGAGGGCAAGAAGAGAGGAAGTAAGAAGGGTGTGGGTTAAAATGGTGTTGGTGGACATGGGAAGGAATGGGTGGATCCTAGAGCCTGGCCATGTTCTGATAGTTGAGTAAAATCAACACACTGGTATAGAAGTCTGGTTGCCAGATGCCCTTCCCTTTGTGTATCTTCTAGGTGTAACTTACTTAGGTCTATAGAGTTGAGAACTATAGCCAAGAAAAAGTCATTGTCTAGGCTTAAATTCTACGTTATGACCTTTAAATGTTCTTCTTCCACTTTTTTGAAATATCATTTCCTTTGGCAAGGCAACTTTTTCCAATGGGAGGCTTGTTGGTGAGTATTTTGGTCCTCACTTTAGCCTTGTCAGAACAATTGGATAGAATTGCACAGATTTATTCCCTTTTTCATGCCCTCGGGTCCCCCTCAAAAGCTCCAACACAGGGAAGAATCTGACATCCAGATCTTCAGGTTTTCAGGGATGTGTGGGATATTACTGGGCATGCACTGATCAATGAAAGAGACCTCTAGGTTCTGCTGAGGCTGAAACCTGAGATCTTCCCTGGGAGCACTTAGCCTCAATCACACCTCAATTCTTCCCCAAGGCAAACATTTGCAAAGAGCACACATCAAAGAGATAGAAAGACTTGTGTATTATGCCACTTCATATTTGTTAATTTTGTAAATACTCTACTTCCCTATAGTTCTAGATCACCAGATACTGAAAATGACTACTCCTAATTTCTCATTTAAAGTGTGTTTCTCTTTGCAACAGTATTGTTCAAATTTGTCTGTCAGTTGTGTCCTGAGCACCACCTCTGCCTGAGTACTGAGTCCACATCCTGTCACTTAAGTTTTCCCAGAAAGCAAATGTGGAGAACCAGAAAAAAAGGTTTGGAATTCAGAAGTTGGAAAACATGGCCCCAAAGGTGAAACCCTAGTGATTGGACATTTCCAGTTTTTTTTTTTTTTTTTTTTGGTGTTTTTTAAAATGGTAAAATTTAGTTGCTATTGCCTCAGACCTTTCCCATTGCACACTTTGCAAATCAGACTGAGAAAATATTCAGGGTCCAAGTCACTGGGTACCATTTCCAGATGTGACCTGTGGGTCATCACATTTTTGTCCTTCCCTCTTGTCTGTGTCAATGCCATTGTTAGCATGTTTGACTCAATGTAAGGGCAATCTTAGAGAGGGAAATATAGTACATTTATCTAGTCCCAGAAATAGTGATTTTAAGCACCCCCCCAATATAGATGCCGCAATTTTCTTAACTCTCTCCAAAGAAAGAACACAGCAATGTCAAATAGTAGAACATTTCAAAGCTTCTGTCAAGAACAGCCAGAAAGTTCTTTGTGAAATTTAAAATCATAAATTCATGACTGTCAGGACAAATGTGTGTTACACATGTTGCCACTTCTCAAACCAAGAGATGCTGTGGAAGTCCAAATTTTTCTTTAGGGTTCACAAAGAGGTAAAGGGGCGTAAAGAAAGATATTTTCCTGTGGCCGTGTTACATTAATTTCAATCTTGGTTGTGTGTCCTGAAGCTGAGTGTCTTGCTTCATGGTGAGCATTTGTGCAAAAGTTCTGGGCGAGAGGAAAGGGTGGGGGTGATAGGAGGAGGGGCAGGAAAGCATTTTTCCTCCAATCTTTGTGGTGAGGAGCCAAAGAAACCAAGTTGAGTTGGACAGATTGCCATGTGGTTACTTTGCAAGAAAACGAAAAGGGGAGCAGAGATGTGCTAAAGTGTTTTCCATCCTGTTGAAAGAAGAAATGACAGAGAGCTGTGAGGATCCAGGCACCGTTTTTTAGCAGATGGCAAAACCAACATAGGGAAGAACGCACCTTCCTTCTGGAGGCCATTTGAGTACAATGGCCAGGGACAAACGAGTCATCATCACCTGAGGGCCAAGCAAGCTGCCTTCTCTAAAAAAGAACCAGAAACAGAGGCCAAGGCCTAGTGCGTGAACCATTGTGCCTCCCCACGCCCGCTTTCTCAGATGCAAGTCCAATAGCCCAAGCAGCAGGGCCCTGGCTGTCACAGAGTCTGGATTCTGTTCTGTATTACGTTTTGTTTGGTTTAACTTTTTTCTTAGCACTGAGGCATGGGACAGAGACGTAGGAAGCCTGAGGGTTCTGCCTCCGCCCAGATTGGCACTTGGAACAGTGCTTCATGATTTGCCTGAGTTTCAAGGGAGAAGAAGGGGCAGCCAGTTATTTGAGAACCACCCCACCCAGAGATTAATTCAAGATTGCTTGTGATGGCCAGCATGACCACTGGCTATCTTCCAAATTACTGAGCAAGCCCTATTTTTCTGAAAGTCGGTCAAAGGTTTCGACATCCATGCTTGTGTAACATGAAAATATATAACTCTGTCTCCGTGTGTCCATGGAGAGAAAGGGAGAGAAAGATGAGGTAGAAGAGGAGGAAGAGGCAAGGAAGGTAAAAGGAGAGGGAGAAAAAAGATTGTCCCTGAGAAAGAGAGGAGAATAAGGGGTTCCAAAGGATGGGGGGGAAAAGAAAGTTAGGGAAGTAAGTAGACAGAAAAATAGAGAAAGAAACACAGTGTCATCTGGTCACTTTGCAAAGTAGTGATTTCCCTATCACTTTAGACTTGCAAAAGCAGAGCAGTATTAGTTTCCTATTGGTGCTGTAACAAATTATCACTAATTTAGTGACTTCAAACAATGCTAATTTATTATCTTAAACTTATGGAGGTCAGAAGTTCAAAATGAGTCCAAAATAAATTTTACCAGCCTAACATCAAGAAGGGCTGTGTTCTTTCAGGAGGTTCTGTGGAGAGTCCACTTTCTTGCCTTCCATCATCTAGATGCCTACGTTTCTTGGTTCACTTCCATTTCCAAAGCCAGCAATGGTTGGTCAGTAGTCTTTCTCACATCACCTAATTGGCATTTACTCTTCTACATCTAAACAACCCCTGTGTTTATATTGGGCCCATCTGCATCATCCAGAATAATCTATTTTAAAGTCACCTAATTAGCAACCTTAATTCCCTCTTGCCATGCAAAATAACATATTCACAGGTTCTGGAAATGAGGGTGTGGACATCTTTGGTGGGCCATGATTCTGCCTACCACACCCTCTTATTAAGAATGTCGTAAAGTGGCAGGATTTTAGGAAGTGCTTTTAAAACTAAAGTCTTAAAAAATGGAAAATAAAAAAGAGCTATTTCTTAGGAAAATTTTTGAAGTGGGTAAAATCTGTTCCCGAGGTAGTGTTTGAGATGCTGCCAGTGTCTGCCTTCCCTTTTTGGCACCTTCATATCTGGCTGGGCTCAGACAGCTATGGGTTCACCAGAATATCCTGAGCAAATGCACCCTTGGGCCTGCCTAACCTGGGCATGCTGTCTCTTTTCCTTTCCTGCTAATTAAATTTATCTATTCTAACTCTCATATCTTATATGGAATTAAATGTATGAGTGCAAAGAATTTCCATGCATTTGCCTCTAATATTTTTACCTCCTGGAGTGACAGCGGAAGACAGGTTTGTGAATAGGTGTTGGAGAAACATATCTATTGGAGTTGCTTATATCTACTAATTGTACCACATAAACCTAGCCTGCATAAAGCCAGACTGATTTAAAGTTCAGGGCCATTTGGACTCAAAAGTTAGCTTGGTATGTCTACATTAAGAAACTATTTAATTATCTTATGAGAGTATCTACACTAATAAAAGAGAAATATGCAAATTGACCATACTGCCATAACACCCACCAGCCAATCAGGAGGGCATATGCAAATTAACCCAACAAAGATGGAAGATTAATTTGCATATGCAGTCGTGGAGAGGCCAGGCGGGGCAGGATGCCTGCTATGAGGGGGAGGGCAGGGGGTTGAGAGAGCTATAGGAGCGGTGCTCTGGCCGGAGCGAAGGCAGCGGCCTGAGTAAAGGCCTGGGTCCTGGGTGCCAGAGGAAAACCTGTGCCAGCAGCCAGGGGAAGGAAGGCCTATTCTTGCATGAATCTTTGTGCAACAGGCCTCCAGTTAATTTATAAATCATTTAACCCTGGTATTGCTATAAAAATACAATTTTATCCTTATGTCTTTCTATACCTCAATATGAACAATGTTAAGAGACTGTGATGTTTTGTTTTGTTTTTCCTAATTGCTGTTTGGAATGAAAATATATTCTTTTCTCTGAGTCTTATTATCCTTCTTTTCAAACAATACTGTACCACTACTAGTACCACAAAATCTAGAGGGAAAAGGAAAAAGCTTGATATTCTGGCCTCTTAAGAATCACTGATACTATAATCTAGATTAACAGCTATCTTTTCAGGCTCATTCCGTTTTGGGCATCTCATCAATTATAAGGGCTCACTACAGTAGATAATCCCCTATAAATAGAAGCAAATGCAAGAATAACAACATAATATTGAAGGATGAGTTTGAAAATGAATAGCCCAGGTTCAGGGTATAAAGAGTGAGGAATGTGCCTTTTTTTCACTTGTCTCTTTTGCCAATTGAGAATCAATGGTGAGTAGTCAGGGGAGAGGCAGAAGATCTGGATGGTCCATTCAGCCCTGAGCTGGCATTCTTTCTCAGTACCTCTAGGCCCATTATCTGGAGGACCAGGTCTATGGATGAAGGCAGCATTGAGCCATGTGGGGAAATGACAAGCAAGACTCGCATCTATAAAGCTTTTAAAGTAGACAACATGCCAATGTCACAGGATAAGAGTCAGTGGTGAAATGTCAAATCCAGGTGAGATGGGAATGGATATGAATACTCCTGAATGTTGAAAGCAGGAATCATGAAGTCTTCATGTAAAAGTCCCCACTGTTGGGTTATCTAGGTTTAGTAGCTGAATAACCTAGAATGAAATAGCCTATGTGAGACCTCTTTTATTTTTTTTCAATCAAGATTGTGCTTATAACTCTTAGGAAATGGACCAAAGACAAAAGGACACCAACTACCTGGGATAGTCACACAATGTTGGTTAGCATTCATTTCTCTTCTTCTAGGATAGCATTCAGCATATCAAACTGCATGTTGGAAAATATCATGCTTGATTAACCAGAAAATTATTGCAGCAAAAATTTCAGGAAAAAAAAAATCAAGTAAAGAAACCCTAGTTGCTTGTGCACACACCCTCACTTCCATATTGATTAACCCACTAAGCTTCAAAGCATTTTCTAGGCAAGCCTCAGACACAAACCTGTCAGAAGGCAGGCCTTGACACAGACTGAACTTGAGCATATGGTACTTAGCAGTGTGTTCAGCTTAGGGAGAGTGTAAGATAATAGGGCCTGATCATTAAAACAGCACATTTGTTTATAGGCATAACCTGATCTGGGGCATACTGCTAAAAATTTTAGCAAGCACATGTTTCTTTCAGGGCTAATTATCTATCTGAACTTAAAATATATTATGAATTATTTCTCTTACTAAATAGGTAAAGTAAATGCTTTTTACTGGATGATGAACTGGTTCAAAGTTCTCCTAGATCATTTTGAGTTGTGTAGATAGAAATCTGGTTAGCTACTACATGATCACACTGGAGACTGTCTCCAAGTTTGACTCTGCTATGTACGAAGATTACAGTTTTGATTGATTTCAGGGTTTTAGAAGCATTCTGTGACCCTCTCTGAATGCTCAGAATCCTCCTACATATGGTTATGCAGATATTTAGGGTCATTGCTCAGTATCCAATTAATTTGCATCTCAAGATATCTACTTGGATTAGTAGAAGAAATGGTGGGTTTGTCTTTTAAGATATGTGGTTTTGCCAGTTCTCTTCATCCAGCCTTTTGCCATTTTCATTGCTAATTGTGTATTTATGGAGGAATTTTATTTAGATGGCTGGCCTGAAGTGAATGTCTCCAAATATGTATCTGAGAATTAGCCATCAGGGGAAAAGTGCTGCAGAAGGCATTAATTACCCTCATAAAATTATAGGAGTTCTTCAGAATAAGATGTGTACAGAGAACAAAAACATGGAGGACAATAACTGTTTCAAAAATTAGTAGTCATTCTTCTAAAAAGTCCCATGAGGCCTTGTGAAAAGACAACTTTTTTATTCAGAACTTTGATTCTAGAACCATACTGGACTTACAACAGGGATAAATGGCACCAATTATTCCAATAAAAAAGGACACAAAAAGAAAACTAGCTTGAAATCATAGTTTGAAGGATGAACATCTATAATCTAACTTACCACTTGATATGTAATGGCATGACTTTCAAATATGTGTGTCTAACAACCATGAATTGAGATTATACCAGGATATTGATAATAGGTGTCATCTGAATCCTTCTTCTATACCTTGGTGTGGGTGATTGGCAATCTGAGTGACAGTTTAATCTGGAATGCACATACAATTCAGTTACTACCTTCTAGACAGAAGATATTTTCTATACTTTGAATTCACTGACAACTTTAAATGTTTAAGTACAAATATTTAATATCAAGGCAGGATATACTTTCCTACAGTGGATACTCAAATTATAAGAAAAATGTTTTCATTCTTCTATTTATCATTGTTTATACATTGTTTAATACCTAGATAGTCATCTGATATTCATTTAAAAACATGTTGCGTTTACACTTGGCTCAGAATAAGGTATCAATTAAAGAACCGCTTTTCTACTCTTATTGCAGATAGATACCTACACCTCAAAATGCATTGGTGGAAATTGATTTTCTGCTATGTATCATGAAATTAATTAGAGAAATACAGCATAAGTCAAACATTTACTCCCCTGTGGGAAGTGAAGTTTGGTTTTATAATGGCCATCAGCAAAATCCATGGTTTAAATTACAGATTAACAAAGAGTTCATGAGCTCAAAATTAAGTTATTCTGTTTAAAATCAATCACTGAGACTGTCATTCTGCTTATTGCTTTGACTTCCTAACAAAGGTTTAAATGAGGACTTTATGTGCAAGGAGAGAACGTCAAGAGACCTGCTCTTTTTCAGATCTGCATGAGCTGGGGAGGCAAAACGTTTAGGCTATTCATCTAATTAGAAGGAGGAATGTATTTTAAAAAAAATCTTTACCAAAAAATCCCACAAATTCACAATTAATCTATTATCTTGAGGAAAAAAAGGGTAATGAATGAAAGGTGGGGTACACTTAAGAAGCACTAGATTCATTGATACCAGAGCCAAATGCAAGGCAGGGAATCTGGAATTTATTCTTTTTAGTGCCAAGCACCAGAATTGGTAAGTAGGGTTCAGAAGGAGTATTGCATTTGCCAGTAAAGTGCAGTCAGATTGTTTTTAAGACAGAGCATTTTTCCTTTGTCACTCAGCTTCATGTTGGTGCACTACTCCTGTCCTGAGCAGCTCGGCGATGGTCCTGTCATCGTATCTGAGGGCCTCTTTCAGGATGTGCGTCGTGTGCTGCCCAATCAGGGGAGGTGGCCTGGCCTCTGACATCTTGAACTTACTGTATCTCACAGCTGGGCCTGTCAAAAGAGGTGGAAAGCAGGAAGCCTGTTAATGACTAACCCTAGGAAATGTATTACCCAAGCAGCCCGGGGTGTTTCCAACAAATGCCAAGAATATCACTGCTCGTTACACCCTTGCAGATGCACCGTCATTTTGGAAGGAAATGTATTTTTACATGTGGCTTTTCTTGACTCCATTTCATCCAACTGCACAGTCGTCATTGGATCTGCCTACCACTGTGCAGGGGACTGCATGTCCATGCCTGATATGTGCTAAGCCTGTTCAGAAGCTGTCAGTCCTGTCACAGGAAATCTCAGGGGTAGGGCGCTCAACCTACTGGACTCTCTCGGTCCAAGAGAACAATGACCAAGGTATATAGTGTCTTTCTGAAACTGACAATCTGACCCAAGGTGAGGATAGCCCAAAATTTTATTATTCACTGCCAACTGTATAGTTCTAAGATTTAGTTCAACAAACAGCAAAATCAACATTATAGCAGCCAGACCCTGGTTGAACCCTTTTGATGGTAGAAGTTATATATGCAAGCTTCATTGTTAGGGAGACTTCAGTCTGAATGTTACCTCTTTTTTAAAATTTGTCTTTATTGTTGAAGGTATTACAGATGTCTCCCCACCACATCCCTGCACTGACCCACCATCCTGTTTCCACCCTTCCACAGGTATTTCCTGCACTATTATCTGTCCAAGGGCTATGCATATATGCATATAAATCCTTTGGTTAATGTCTTTCCACCCTCCAATCCCTTCCCTCTGAAATGTGTCAGACCATTGCATGCTTCAATGTCTCTGAATATTTTTTGTCAGTTTATCTTATTCATTATATTCCATATAAAAATGAGATCATGTGATACTTGTCTTTCTCTGACTGGTTTATTTTGCTCAGCATAATAATCTCCAGGTTCCTCCATGCTCTCTCAAAGGGTAAGAGATCCTTCCTAGATCTTTCTTTTTTTATATAGCTTCATAGTATTCCATTGTGTAAATGTAGCCCAGCTTTTTTATCTATTCATCTACTGATGGGCACTTGAGCTGCTTCCAGGTCTTAACTATGCTATATAATAAAAGCCTAGGTGGCGTCACACCCTCGTGCAATGTCATCACAAGATAGCCGCCCTCACATCATCACAAGATGGTCACCACAGGATGGCTGCCACAGGATGGCCACCACAGGATGGCCAGCAGGAGAGGGCAGTTGTGGGCAGTCAGGCTGGCAGGAGAGGGCATTTGGAGGCAAACAGGTCAGTAGGGGAGGGCAGTTGGAGGCAACCAGGCCTGCAGGGGAGGGCAGTTGGGGGTGATTAGACTAGCAGGGGAGGGCAGGTGGGGAAGACCAGGCTAGCAGAGGAGGGCAGTTGGGGACCATCAGGCCGGCAGGGGAGGGCAGTTGGAGGTGATCAGGCTGGCAGGGGAGGGCAGTTGGGGGCAAGATCAAGCCAGCAGGGGGAGTAATTGGGGATGACCAGGCCTGCAGTGGAGGGCAGTTGGGGGTGACCAGGCCTGCAGGGGAGGGCAGTTGGGGGTGATTAGGCCACCAGGGGAGGGCAGTTGGGGGAGATTGGGCTGGCAGGGGAGTGGTTAGGGGGCAATCAGGCTGGCAGGAAGAAGCAGTTAGGGGCAATCAGGCAGGCAGGCAGGCGAGCAGTTAGGAGCCAGTGGGCCTGGATTGTGAGTGAGATGTCCGACTACCGGTTTAGGCCACAGGGATCGGGCCTAAACTGGCAGTCAGACATCCCCCAAGGGGTCCCAGATTGGAGAGGGTGCAGGACAGGCTGAGGGACACCCCCCGCCTACCCCCCCGGGGCACAAATTTCGTGCACCAGGCCTCTAGTTGTAAATAACGCTGCTATGAACATAGAGGTGCACATGTATTTTCTGACTGGTGTTTCAGGATTCTTAGGATATGTTCCTAGAATTGGGATCACTGAGTCAAATGGTAGTTCCATTTTTAATTTTTTGAGGAAACTCCACACTGTTTTCCATTGTGGTTGTACAAAACTGCATTACCTCCAGCAGTGTACTAGGGTGTTTTTTTTTCCACATCCTTGCCAGCACTTGCTGTTTATTGATTTATTAATGATAGCCATTCTGGCAGGTGTGAGGTGGTACCTCATTGTTGTTTCATTTTGCATCTCTCTTATAACTAGGGACATTAAGCATTTTTTCATATGATTTCTAGCAGAGCCATCTTTTTTGTTTGTTTTTACATATATTTTTCTTTTTTTAAAGTTCTTTATTGTTAAAAGTATTACATGTCTCCTTTTCCCCCCACTGATCTTTCCCCAGCTTCCCCCACCCCCCAGGACATGCCCTCCTCCCCCTCTCCTTAGTGTCCATTGATTATGCTCATATGCATTCATCTCTCACCTCCTTATCCCCTCTCTTCCCTCATAGGTTGGACAGTCTGTTCAATGCTTCAATTACTCTGGTTTTATTTTTGCTTATCAGTTTATGTTGTTCATTATATTCCATTAATGAGTGAGATCATGTGATATTTATCTTTCTCTGCCTGGCTTATTTGCTTAGCATAATGCTCTCCAGTTCCATCCATGCTGTTGCAAATGGTAAGAATTCCTTATTTTTTACAGCAGTGTAGTATTCCATTGTGTAGATGTACCACAGTTTTCTAATCCACTCATCTGCTGATGGGCACTTAGGCTGTTTCTAAATCTAGCTATTGTAAATTGTGCTGCTATGAACATAGGGGTGCATCTATCCTTTCTGACTGGTGTTTCTGTTTTCTTGGGATATATTCCTAGAAGTGGGATTACTGAGTCAAATGGAAGTTCCATTTTGAATTTTTTGAGGAAATTCCACACTGTTTTCCATAGTGGCTGCACCAGTCTGTATTCACCCCCCAGCAATTTAAGTGGGTTCCTTTTTCTTTGCATCCTCTCCAGTATTTGCCCTTTGTTGATTTGTTGATGATAGCCATTCTACCAGAGCCATCTTGAAAAATTAACTTCTCTGAGCCTCATGTTCTACAGCTCTAAATTGGGTATGGTATTTACCACATAAACTTGACATAAGAATTTAAATGAGATAATGGGCAGAAAGCACTAAGCAAAATTCCATAGGCCACAGTAATGCACAAAATCCATTGCCTACTCTGATGACAAAAGCTGCAACAGCATCAATCTTGAAGCTTGCAGTGCAAGGGGAAAGACATATTGCCAGCTCTTCACTGAACACTGAGCCACTGTAAACAGGGTTGCTCAACCAATACTTTCACCCAACTGTTGGGAATATATTATCCCATTCTTCATATATGGCCACTAAAGCCCCAAAATCCAAGGTTTTACTTAAGGTCACATGGCTAATCATTAGTAATAGTTCCAGAATGCAAATCCATGTGCATTTGAATTGTCTCCCATTGAACACCCTAGCAGTCTTAGCCTTAGCAGTCTCTTTTTACTCTCCACTCTGTCTTTGAAAAGATGAACTGACATTGGGGAACAGATTTTACCTTTCCTGCTTTAAGTGAAGTGATATGGATGTTGGCTTTCCTTTATATCATTTTATTAGCCTTCAGGAAAACAAACTAGTCACAAGAAGACTACAAAACAGTAATAAATTTTTTTTTCATCCTCCTTTTGATTTGGAAGCCCATTTTTTTTTTAAAAAAAAGTAAATCCAATGCATGTTTGGGTAACAGAATCTAAGTCAGGAAAGCAGCAAACGTGCTTTGAACTCTTTATAGAATTCCATTAATAAAAAGTATTGCGGTAGAAACCATTGCAATAAAGGACAGAGACCATCAAGCCACACTTCTGTGTAACACATACCATCCACTATAGATAAATGGCAACTTTTAATTAATATCCAAAGTTGTCCTTCTCTGAAGCTCAGTGAAATCCATTTTTTCTTCTCATATTTCCTCTTAAGTGCCCCTGTGCAGGACTGTTTTTCATGGGATTATTCCATTTCATTAAAGGAGCATGCATTGGCAGGCACGGTCTTCTACTCTCCTGATAAAACTGATAATCTGATGTTTTAGGGATGTAATCCTTACTCATTTTTTCTCTCAGATTTGGTTCTATTTTGACATTAATTATCAACAGTTTTAATCTAAAACTTGTCTTTCAAAAGAAGAACCCCACTGAGGTAGTACATGTCTGAAGTCAATGTGATGTGACTTTTTCTTAAATGAATTACCTGAAATAAGACTTCCAACTGAAATGAGACTTGCAAATGAATTACTTGAAATGAGACGTCCCTGATGTTGAGGTCTTAAGTTATTTAGGCAGTCTTTTCTCTACTATCTAATCTCTATACTAAATCTATTGCATTAAAAATGTTTAGTATCCACAGGAAGCAAATTAAATGAATGAAAAATTAATCTCTATAACTCATAATTTTGGAGATAAATGCATTTCTTTAAAAGAGATTTCATTCCATATTCTTGGCCTTAAACAAGAAAACTGCTATTGACTTAAGGGTAGACTTAGGATAGTTTTACATTGAAAAGAACGGTGGCCTATATGTCCCACAGAAGAGGCAGAGAAAGAAACTCAGTTTCTCTTTGACTTAGTCATAGCCACTTAGGAGTAAACAAAGGTGAGGTGATTTTCCTCTGCCTTAACAAAAGTGATCAGCCAGGCCAGTGTTGCTCAGTGGTTGAGTATCAACCCAGGAACCAAGAGGTCAATGGTTCCATTCCAGGTCAGGGCACATGCCTGAGTGGTGGGCTTGGTCTCCATTGTGGGGCATGCAGAAGGCAGCCAATTGATGTGTTTCTCTCATCAATGTTTTGATCTATCTATCCCTTTCCTTCTCTGTCAAAAAATCAATAAAAAGATATTTTAAAAAAGCAATCAAACTGAAAAACACTGAAATAAAGGCACACCATAGCAATTTCCAGTACTTCAACTAAAACCACAAGTGCTATCCTTGTGAAGGGCCTAGCTAATCTAATGATTTGTGGTCAAAGCCCTAGGGTCTCCTTACACTCCTCACAAAAAAAAGGAAATTATGGGATCCAAGATGGCAATGGAGTAGATAGAAGTTACATTCATATCCCTCCAGAACAAAACCAGAATTACAACCAAAACATAGAAATGTTAACCAGAATAACCAACTGAAGACTACCTGAACAGAAGCCTTATAACCAAGAATTTACAGAAGATGCCATATGGAGACTAGTAGAAAGGGTAGAGATGTGGGAAGGGCTGGCCCTGTCCCCACATGGGCTCAGGAACTCCCGGAGGAGTGTGAGGTCTTAACCCTACACCAGGCTCACCAGCCCAGAACACCAGAGCTGGAAAGAGGGGACTACATAACATAAGGCTTTAAAAATCAATGGGGATTATGTCTTTCTAGAGAAAGAAGGAAGTCTGTTAGAAACCCAGGCACCCTCTTAAAGGGCCACTGCACAAAATCTTGTTTTTAGCCTCTTACTCTGGGTTCTGGCAGAGGGAGGGTGGGTCAGCTCACAGAGAACTACAGTATTGTGAGGAGAGACGGAGTATGTGGCTCTGGGGAGAGAGCTGAAGCAATAGCTGCCAGAGTCCCTGTGCTGAGTCTCTCTGCCATGCCACCAACAAATGCAGTCTTTCCTGGGTCAAGAACTACCCTCCATACTATATCAGCCTGGGGGAATACAATAGCCTCATCCTACTGACTCCCTGTCACTCTACCCTGCTGAGGTTGGATCTCCAGGAGATATGGAAAGAATATGGAATAGACTTGAGTTGTGTGGTTCTAGGATGGTGCCATTTTTCCCTTGCGTACCAAATGGGTGCAGAGCCCTCCCTTAATATGTCCAAATCCTGGTCAGTTTGAGCCTGATAAACATGGATGGCCTCCCCATGATGACTCCTTAGACCTCCTTACACATTATACAAGAATAAAATAAACATGAGTTAAAGACTTAAATGAAAGACTAAAAACAATAAAAGTCCTAGAAGAAAATGTAATACTATATCAGACATTTCTCTTAGTTTTATTTTTTTTTCTAATATATATCCTTTGGCAAGGGAAACAAGAAAAGCAAGCAAATGAACTACATAAAACTAAAAAGGTTTTGCACAACAAGAGAAACAATCAACAAAGTGAAAAGACAACCCACTGAATGGGAGAATATATTCACCTGTGATACAACTAATAAAGGGTTAATATCCAACATTTATAAAGAATTCATACTACTCAGAACAAAAAAGACAAACAATCCAATGAAAAACTGAGGAAAGGGCCTGAATAGACATGTCTCTAAAGAGGACATACGGATGACGTATGAAAAGATGCTCAAGTTCAAATCATCAGAGAAATGCAAAGTTAAACCACAATGAGATATCACCTCACTCTTATCAGAATGGCTATCATCAATTTTTCAACAAACAAATGTAGTTAGGATATAGACAAAAGGGAATTCTCTGGGAATGCAAACTGGTACAGCCAGTATGGAGAACAGTGTGGCGTTTTCTCAAAAAATTAAAAATGGAACCTTCATTTGAACCAGTAATCCCACTTCTAGGAATATATCTCAAGAAAACAGAAATACCAATCAGAAAGGATAAATGCACCCCTATGTTCATAGCAGCACAATTTACAATAGCTAAGATTTGGAAACAGCCTAAGTGCCCATCAGCAGATGAGTGGATTAGAAAACTGTGTTACACCTACACAATGGAATACTATGCTGCTGTAGAAAAAGAAGGAATTCTTATCATTTGCAACAGCATGGATGGAACTGGAGAGCACTATACTAAGTGAAATAAGCCAGTCAGAAAAAGATAAATATCACATGATCTCACTCATTTATGGAATATAATGAACAACATAAACTGATGAACAGAAATAGAACCAGAGACAGAGAAGATCGAACAGACTGTACCACTTATGAGGGAAGGCAGGGGGTGAGGGGGTGAGAGATCAACCAAAGGACTTGTATGCATGCATATGAGCAAAACCAATGGACACAGACAGTAGGGGGTGGGGGCATGTGCTGGGGGATGGGGGTAGCTGGGGAGAAGTCAATGGGGGGAAAAGGAGACTTATGTAATACTTTAAACAAAACAAAATTTTTAAAAAGGGAACTCTCATGCACTGTTGGTGGGAAGGCAGATTGGTGCAGCCTCCACGGGAAACAGTATGGAGTCTCCTCAAAACATTAAAAATGGAACTCTTCTGACCCAGCAATTCTACTTATGGGTATGTATCTGAAGAAACCCAAAACACTAATTCAAAAGAATATATGCACCCCCAAGATCATTGCAGTGTTATTTATAATAGCCTAGATATGGAATTAACCCAAGTGCCCAGCAATAGATGAGTGGATAAGAAAGTGCTGGTACACATATACAAGGAATTATTACTCGACCCTAAAAAAGAATGAAATCTTACCATTTGCAACAGCAAAAATGGACCTAGTGGGTATTATGCTAAGTGAAGTACGTCAGTCAGAGAATGACAAATACCATATGATTTCACTTATTTGTGTAATCTAAAGAACAACATAAATGAACAAACTAAACAGAAACAGACTCATAGATACAACGAACAGATTGATGGTTGCCAAAAGGGAAAAGATTCGTGGGGATTGGGTTTAAGAAGTGAAGGGATTAAGAAATACAAGTTGGTAGTTACAAAATAACCATAGGGATGTAAAGTACACCATAGGAAATACAGTCAACAATATAGTAAGTGTGGATGGTGCCAGGTGGGTTCTGAAAATAGCAGGGGCAACGCTTTGTAAAGTATATGATTGTCTAACCACTATGTTGTACACCTGAAACTAACACAAAATAATATTTAATGTAAACTGTATCTAAATTTTTAAAATTTGTTAAGGGAATTGGGTGACATGTTTTAAAGGCTCTATCTACCACTGAGGACTGTGTGTGAACTCCCTGTGGTTCCCTCAGGGATGGTCTGTATGATTCTAAAACAGTGCTATGCCTTTTTATTCGACATCTGCACATGCCTATCAAGGAAGACTGAACTGATAAATTTCATGGAATCTAGAGTCTAACAGCTTGAGGCTGACAAAATACAGAGGTAAGTGAGGAAGAATCCTGTCTCAGTTTCCAAGTCATATAGAATAACATTGGAAACCACTTCTTGGTGAGTGTTTACTGTATATTAGTCCTGTGGCACAGTTCTTTGCACACTGCTTCGTGGTGAAAGGGGTGGGGGTGGAGCAAGAGAAAATTATCTAAGTTTGAAACTGAACTGAGAGGTCTTAGAGTAGAACAGTCCAAGAATATCTTCAGGTTTCATGTTCTGACCAGTCTATTCTCCCCATCTTTCAAGATCACAGTTCTATAGCTATCTTACGTAATATTGACACATTACTACCTCATCTTTTCAATTAATTTGTCATATGCCAGCTATCTCCCTGTACGAAGTCATAAAATCGCAGCACCATCAATACATTTCATTTTCTCATGTTTCTGAGTTAGGCAGTGCTCTCCAAAGCCCTCCCCTCTCCCCACCCACAAAGGAATGAAGCCTCTGCTGTGTTCTCTTGCAGAAAGTTATCTGGTGTAAGCCACAGGGAGGACCCAGATCCTGATGTGCCAGAGAATTCCTCAGACTATCCCTGTAGTGTTTTCCATCTATGGTTTGAGGCCCTACAGTAATAAGACCCTGGCTATTTTGTCTCATCTTCTTTTAGAAACCTTCCATGATTCTTTTAGGCTGAAAAGAGAATCTACCCAATCTATGCAAACATCCCACACTACACTAACTATATACAGAGTTCAAGCTACATTTTATAACCCAGACCAACTTAATAATGTAAACAGTTGCAGGAAACAGAGGTAGCCAAAAGCATGTGGGTAACCATAATGAATATTCAAGTAATGGGAATATAATATCACATCATCATGAGGGAAGGAACCTAAACAGTCCTTTTTTTCCAGAACTCTCTGCACCTCCCGTCTTGATGATACATTTTTAAAGCAATGAAACAGTCTATTGCTCAACCTCAAAAGCACATTGGCAAATGATCAACACTAAGGGTTAAATTAATTAACATAGTTGGCCTGTCCAATCACAATGGAAGCAAAATAAATACAATTAAAGGTAATTGTATGGGTCTTTTCATTTGTTGTTTCTTTTAATAGCAGATATGAGTGTCAACTTTTTAAAATATCAAGAATAGTTAAAACCAAACATCTGTTTTATAATATGTAAAATGCTATATCAAACATTTTTATTTTGACTTCTTTAGACCATTGCTCAGATACAGGCTGTAGATACCATTTAATCTTCAAGGCTTACTAGTGTAATAAGAAGCCAAACTTCATTTTGCTAAAAATAATGATAGCTTCAGTACCAAGTTATTTCATAATTTTCCCTTCAGTGCTTGAACTCATCATCACAACAATAACAATATTATTTATATGGTGCCTCTGAGCCATAGCATCCAAGGCGCCAAATGGAGCCATACAGTTAGAACACATTAAACCCATTAGATATGAGATAAAAGAGATAAAATCATTTAAACTAGAATGAAATGGTGGGTAAAGGTCTTAGAGTTAAAAATGGTTTTGGACAACTTTCACAGAAGAGCTCAATCTATGGGACTGCTTAGGTTGTCAAGCATCCCAGAAACTCAAGGCAACATGTCCTGGGTGGGTACCACCAACTTAGACAGGTCACCCTCCAGTCTCACCCAGAGTTCAGAGGCACCATTTATCACTCCTGATGTAATGAACTTTAATTCGCTATTTTGTGACTCATTAAAGAGTACCTCAAGTGCCACTACCTGTAAGGAAACAGTGTATTTTCAACTATGTCTATGATCCTATGGTAGTCATCAGTGTTGTCCATCAAATCTCCACTTTCCACCTTCTAATAGCAGGATATTATGTTCTGACCCCTTTGATGTTGGATAAGGTCATGGGGCTGGCCAAGAAATTATAAATGGAAGGGATATGTTTGCCACCTCCAGGCCAGACCACTCACTTACTAATTGAAGATTCTCTCTTTTTTATGACAACTTGGCAGTGTGTGAGATGGTGACTGCTCCACCAGCCTGGGGCCCTTTAAACCCATGATGGACATGTAATGTGAGCATGTAATACATTTGTATTGTTTAAAGCCAATGTTATTTGGGAATTATAGGGAAATTGATTATCTGCCTCAATTTTAATGCAGAGACATATTTGCCTGAACCAGAAGAGGGACTCATTAATCTAGTCCCTCGGCATTCCTTTAAAAAGCATTCAGTTCAAATGTTCCAAATACTTTGAAACTCTCATTTTGTGTGTAGCCAATTTTAACCAGTGGAATGATGAGAACAGCTATTATTTATTGAGTACTTGCATGTGTTAGGCATTTGTTAGAATGTTTTTCATATATTACCATGTTTGATAAACTAAATGACTTTAAAATGTAGAATTATTATTGTACCATTGGATTGACAGGAAAAGTGGGGTTAAGTAACATTATCAAAATTACACAGCCAGTCAACTAAAAATTTTGTTAGAACTTAGGCTGGCTAACTACAAAGTGCATGCTCATTAACACTAGGATGTATTTCCTCCCTGCATAATGTGGAAGAAAATCTGTTCTCATATCAGTGGCTGAATAAATACCATTCTTTGGCAGATGGTATAAAACAGTACTGTATTATAAATACTTATATATTTTACGATTGCTACTCCATTGAGGCATTTATCTTTCATTTGAAAAAGGAACACGGCAACTTGTACTTGATTTATCTATCTTGTTCCAACCCACTGAAATGTCATAGTAGATTATCCATTTCCTGCTGGAAAAATATATGGCCCATAAGGAAATGCTATTCATATTCATTAGCAAATACTCCATCTCCCCTCAAAGTGTGCTACCCAAACTTTCGGCTGAGGTCTCTGAAAAATGTCCACTTGGAAGAAAATTTCCCCTGAATGCTTCTTCCCAACATTTGTATTTGCTTCTAATTATTTTAAACACTTCTGAAAACACAAGGAAGGGTGAAGAAACACCTTGCTGACAATGTGTTCTTTGCCAAAATAATCAATTATCCTGCTTCTTTGCCTTCTAAAATTCAAATATTCAATACAAGTTCCTTGGGCACATTCCCAAGGTTTTGTTTGGTAGACTTCACCACGGAAAACAAAATTGGTTCAGCTGGAGTCTGTAGCCAGAACATTTTAAGCTTCATAGACCTTCAAAGTAGTGACCTTCTCTTCACCTCCTCTGCCTCTATGCTCGATTAAGGAAAATACCGGAAGAAGTTTCCATTCAAAGAAGCCAGATTGCATTTCGATTCAGTTTGGAGAGGAGGGACTGAACAGAGTTGAAGCAGGTAGTTATTTGTGGCTCTTACCTCAAATAGCTTTGAAAAGCTGTTCTGTAAGCCTTTAAAGGTCTTTTGTAATTTAATAAATTTTTCTACACTTCTTAATCTCTCTCTTAAAGGAATCAGCCTTATCTACCAACTTCTTTCCTTTCCCAAGAGTCTCTGAGGTCACAGAAATCACAATCACAACCCAGGCAAATAGAGGATCAAGAAAATTAGGTCCCCAGACCTGCTGCTGAGAAAATGGGAATATGCTATTTGTTACGAGAATTTATTGTAGCTCTTCCCTTTCACTTTGCTTGCCTCTGTGCTCCAGATAGAAAGATTTTAGGAGAAAGTCCTTTCCCTCCATGGCCCTACATCTGCTTTAGCATGTCCTAATCCTCAGCATTGCCTTTGATACCTTGCTATACCAGTATTCCTATCTCTGAAATGTCCCTTACACATCCACACACTTATGATCTTTTCTGCTACCTCCTTGGCCAAAGCACCCTGAAATGGGAGGAAAGCTTACTTAATTTTTTTCCTCAGTTGTTCCCTCCAGCCAAACTGCATTCATTCTCCTCTGGACCTGATGCTATGTGGACCCCTGGGCCCATCTAGAATCACCTCATTTTAGCAATCCCCAAGCTCACATTATTCTTAAATTTCTGTTCAAGCTCACTTGATGTTGAGCCTTCTCTTTTTCTCACAGTGCAAAAGAATGTCTCCCTTCTCTGATGGCCTATAACATTTGATTGGTGTTCCCTTTATGGTATTATCTCAATTTCTAATTGTTTTGCCTCTTGTGATTTTTTTTTTGAGACCAGAATTAACATTTTTCTCATTTTGCATCTCCAACAACACCTATCACATGGTGAGTGTTTAATAAATAATTATTAAACAAAACTATTTAGACAGAAAGGAAACAAAAAACTAACTAAATGTCCAGAATTGGAAATAAGTAAAATATAGACGTATGAAGAAGTTAAATCTTGCAAATTAATATATTTTGCACCAAGTTTCTAAATGAAGTCATCTCTACTTTCCTCTTTCCCACCCCATATCCAACCCATCAGCAAATCCTGTTGGCTCTACCTTCAAAATATATTGGAATCCAACCACATTTTACAAGCCTAGTCTTAGTTACCATCATCTCTTGCCTGGTGAGAGCCTTCTATCATGTGTCCCTTCTTACATGCTTCCTTACAATATATCATTTAAAAAACAGCTGAAGTTACCCTCTAAAAACATAATTCAGATCATGGCACTCTTCTCAGAATTCTGACAGTGGATTCCAACATTCTACATAATCTGCAACATTCCCTCTAACTGAGCTCCCCTCCTGCCTTTTCCTCTCTTAACTCACTTTGTTCCAGCCCTGCTGGCCTTCTTGCTCTTCACCAGGTACACTCATCTTCAGGCTTTGCTCCAGCTCTTCTCTCTACTTGGAACTTTCTTCCATCTGAGTCTACACATATCATTCCCACAAATACTTCAAGTCTTTGCTCAATGAGGTCTCCGCTCACTACCTACCACATTTAACATTGCAACCTGCCAATCTGACCCTGCCACTTCCAATCCCCCATATTCTGCTCTACTTTCTTTTTCTTCCACATTGTTCCTGTATGTCTACTGTTCTTTGTCTCCCTCTGCTAAAGCATTAGATTTCCAGTGGCAGGGAGCTGTGTCTGTTTCCTCAACAAATATTTATTAAATATGTATGAATGAAAGAACAAATGAATGAATGAACACAACTAGATTTTGAATGTAGTTATCAGGTTTCTGCAACAATGAAACTCAAAGTATTCATACTCTAAGCCTTCAAGATTCTAGCAAAATGAATTTTGTCAAACACACACAAAAGCAAGGTGAAGCACTGTTATTACCATGAACCGGAAGAGTCACATGTAAACAAAAAGTGTGCAATGCAATGTGTTTGTCTTAGTGCATCTGCTTTATCTAGTTGTGAATCTTGCACTTATATTACCCATGAGGATGGACAACTACAACATTCCAAAGATGAAACATTTCAATATTTGGGTGCAATTTTTATGATTCTGTGAGGACAGGAACTATTATCTGTTTTGAGTTCACTCTATGTCCAGAAGTCAGTAAATTGTGATGGTCAATACAAACAGTATTTTTTGAATACATGAATGAAGAGAAAGGACCCTTATATTTTCAGAAATAAAAAAGACAGTAAAAATAATGTTAATATTCACACACATAAAAGTTTTACTGCTCTAACAAGTTTGGCTCAGTGGATAGAATGTCGGCCTGCGGACTGAAGGGTCCCAGGTTCAATTCGGGTCAAGGACATGCCCCTTGGTTGCAGGCACATCCCCAGTAGGGGGTGTGCAGGAGTCAGCTGATCGATGTTTCTAACTCTATCCCTCTCCCTTCCTCTCTGTAAAAAAATTAATAAAATATATTTTTTTTAAAAAGTTTTACCACCCGGATGTTAGTACAGTGATACCAAATTTTACCTTAAATTAATTTCTTTAGAAATTAATTTTTTAATATGACAATAATACTTAGGACTCTGAACAATGTAAAATAGCTCAGGAAAACACTGTCAGACTTTTAAAAATGTTTATTATTCCTTCTTAGAAGGACATAATTTCTCCTACATTTTAATGTCTATTTTTTTCTACTTGGAGAATGTCTTGATTTTATTTATATGAACTATAATTTTGACAATTGCATGTTAATTTAATCTTGTTTCCTATGTTTCTCTTTGCTCATGGGTATTATGAATTTTGCATAATACATGTCTGTTGTGGTACACAAACATTTTCTTATTTATTATTTCTTCCCTTTCCCACATTCTCCTTATTAGTTATTTTGATTGGTGTTTACAAAATGCACTGCTGACTCTCTTGCACATTAATTCTGTGGTTATTCTTTCCTAGTATCTTTTGTATTACTTAAAAGTATTTAACAAGGTAAAAAGGGCTAATAACTGTTGAATATCTAAACTGTTATTTTCATTTTCACAGTTTCATTGTAAATTTGAAGATGGTCATTTACTTCTTTATACATTAATTAAAATGAATGAGTAATGTTCCCTCCCGGCATGGAGTTCTTTGCAGTTTCCAATAACACAAACTTAGTTCTTTTCATCTGCTAAGAGTAGAATTGGCATGAAATGTGTTAGGATATCCTCAGTCCATGTTAAGTGAAAAGACATTTCCACATTGGAACTTCATTAATTTTGCCTGAGTAACAATCCAACTTAAGTAAATGAAAAGTATAAAACATATCATTTATTACAAATAACTTCAACTAGGCCAGAGATGCCTTGTATATCTTAAGAGAGCTTACTTAATAATATACACAAGTGGATTATAATTACTAAATTAATTCTTTGCCCACAAAGGGAAGTTATTCCGTGTTTGAGTGTACTTATTTTTAGGAGCAGTAAAAATATTTCCTGTGTAATCATAATTAAGCCAATAATTTGTTCAGTGTGTGTGTGTGTGTGTGTGTGTGTGTGTGTGTGTGTGTGTTTAACAAGATAGCATAAAAACAAACTTCAAAATTATCATCCAAATATCTAAGTGATCACGCATTCCAAATTAATGAGAACCTAATTCAAAATGTTGCTGTTCTTAGGTCTCTAGGTTCACAAGGGCCATAAAACCAAAGACCTGATCCCAGATAATTATTTGTAGATTAACATGAGTAAAAAAGCCGTAGAGCAGTGATACACTATGTTGTTAAAAAAAGTAAGTAATAAATACTCTAATTATAAGTCTTTCACATGGCATTTTGAATATCATGAAAGAAAAAGTATAAATACTATAACAAAAAATGGGTTATAATTTAAGAGTCCTTTGTGGATTATACTTTCTCGGAAAGATTTTGTACCTTAAAATTACATGAAGAGGTATAAAATAGTCTATGTGAGGAAAAATGACTATTTTTGTACACTATACAGGATTTGGAGGTTATCACACTATAAACAGTGTTATAAAGTCAAGAACATCACATACATAAAATGTATTTTAAGGATATAATTAAACACATGCAAATAAGTCACATAAACTGGCGGAATCTGAATAACACTGGTGTATTGCATCAGTGTTAATTTCCTGTCTGTAATATTGTATTATATTTATGTAAGGTGTTACCAGTGGGGGAAACTGGGTGAAGGAATTATTTCTTATAACTGCATATAAATAGACAATTATCTCAAAAATCAAAAGTTTTTAAAGAGTTATAAAAGATAAGAAAAACAAAAGCAATTTGATTGCATTTGATTAGTGCTTTTTATCTTTTATTACAGAGCAGTTCAAATCTAACACTTCATCTCAAGAGAATGGAAGATACTAATGATTTCCTCCAAAAAGAAGATACTGGATATTTCTCTTTTCTATAACTGCGTTGATCTTGAAACTGAGGCTGGAAAAGTGATTTTCCTGGAAGAGAGGGCTTAATAAAAGGTTAATGAAGATTACTTCAAACCAAGAATAATTTTTTCTTTGAATCCAAAAAGTTGCTTATCTTTTTAAAAGTTTAAAACCAAATGAGTATATATTAGTAAACACAGCCATCTAATATGTTATTTTTCCAAGTTGTTAGCAAGCCTTGGGGATTACCTACTATGTCTTATTTATCCTGAATTGAGGGTAGCAAATGCAGGTCCCTCCTAGATAGCACTATTTCTGGAGGTCTGGCAACAGGACGTGGGTACTGACAGAAGGAAGCCACTAACAGAACTTAATTTCTGCAATCAACATTTCAACATGCCAGAAATAATGAAAGGTGCTCCCAAGCAGATGTCATTTGATAAGAAGAAATTTGAAGAATTGGGATATGGGACTCAAAAATTTCTAGAAGGAATCTAAAAAATAATAATCCACATTTAGTAATCTGGAAATTAAATTTTAATTCTGTTACACATTTGCTTTTAAGCTTTTAGGCAAACCTGGAAGAAACTAAAGACTAAATTCTTAAAGTGTTAGCATGGTGAAATGGAAGAGAAGGACAATATCTTGAACTGCCCTGCTCATTACTATCAGCCCCATGTGGGCATTAAAATTACAATTAAATAAAATGAAAATCTAGTTCCTCAGTTAAATTAGCCAATTTCTAGTGTTGAATAGCCACATGTGGCTAGTGGCTATCCTATTGGACAGATCAGAAAATATTTTAATCATCTCAATAAAATATTGGGAAGCCACACTCTAGATAGTTAAGGAAAATATTACAAAGTTCTAAAATATTATTTAAAAGGACACCATTTTACAAAATGGACCTTCCATAGAAGTATACCCATGACCTTCTAAAAGAGCGGGTTTGAAAAGGACCCTAATATCATCATGCCAAAACACTTGTCATATGCTTGATTCTTTGTGGTTGCCCAGCCTTTGTTTAAACATTTTTTTCTATAGGCAAATATTATAATTTCCCTCATTCTTTTCCAAGGTAAAAGAAACATTTCTGTTCTTTGTAAGTATTTTATGGCTATAAGTCTTTCATCATTCTGGCTGCTCACTGCTGGATTCCCATGTAGATTCCAATTTATTTAATCTCTAATCAAAATGAAGTGCATGCTTTAGGTGCTCAGAGTTTAACATATTTTTCTATTTCTTTATTCTGGATAGTGCAGTTCTATTTTTATAGACTAATATCACAAGGTGTCTTTTAGTAACTTAACTAGTCAGCTTTTTTTTTTTTGGCAATGAGTTTTCAGTAAAATAAACTCCTGCAATCTGTTAAAATGTGGCCATTGCTCCAGCTAATTGAAATGTTTTTTTATCTTACTTCTAATGATGTCTCTGTGAAATGGACCAACAGCATAATTCTGAATACTTCAGGTGGCAAATTCGTTAATGACATTGGTTTTGTTTCAGATGCAAATTCATGGCTTCCTATAGCTTTTCACATTAAGTTACATCCTCAATGGGTAACTAAGCATACATGTTGACAATAGGTACCAAGAATATGTCTTTGGAAAACTCTCACCATCATCCATCCCATCCCCAAAATCATCACCGCTGGAATCCAACCATTCTCAAGTCAATTGGACTGTAGTAGTGTCTAGTCCCTACTTCCCCGTTTTACCCGTAGATTACGTCATACCTGGTAATCTAGTTATACTGAATTTCCTACAACATACTTCACCTTTTCCTAGAAATCTAAAAGCAAATGCTGAAATTTATTAGTTTACAATGACCAGAAAGGCATTTATAGCACAAGAGAGTACTCAACAATGCTAGAACACTTAGGCTGCACCTCCAATCCTGGCACCCACATTTTATAGTAAAACAATGCAGAGAAACATTTTTAATGACATTATTGATTTTCAAAAAATAATAAAGGCGAGGTCTTGTTCAACTGAATTCTAATGAGTTTGGTATTTTCCAGTCCTCCACCAAGTGCACCTTTTATACAACTACTTGAACTGGCAGTGGAGAGGGAAAGGAAATCAGCATTCCAAATGCCAGTTTAACCATTGCCCACTCGGGATGTTATAGAACCAAATCTCTTAGTGACTCATTCAGTATAGAGACAAATAAAAGAACATTTGCAGCATCTGATCTCAAAGCAGGTGGTTATATAGTAATGATGCAGTTATGTGCTAAGATCCTAAAAGGCAAGGTTCAAGAGAACCTTGCAGGACACCATTATTTTTAATATCAATTCAACTTTAAAATGGTTTGTGTCCATGACTTCAATTTTCAAAAGACACAAGGCAGTCTGGAACTTAACACAGAGAATGTGGAAAATTAAACAATTCATTTATGAACACATGTTGAAATAGCAAAGTACTAAATAGGTGGACTTATGCAAGAAAATAGTCATGTCACAAACTGGGGAGAAGTAATTCAGCGGGAGGGGTGGGAGGAGATGGAAATGTTTTCCAAATAAGGAAACTCCTTGGTTTGTTAAGTTTTCTTGTTATATGCAGGGTTGTAGAAAATGAATCATCTCAGCTCAACATTCCTACCTTTGGAATTTGGATAAAGATTTGTTTTTCCTCCAGAAATCTGCAACAAAAATGTGATCTATTTGATTATCATTAGGTTTACAAATTATTTATTAGATTCTCTCCAACAGCACAACAACAACAAACAAGGGGGCATTGCTGGCAATGTAGATTCTGCTAAAGGGAGAGCATGCAGCCATGCGGAGCACTAGCTGCGTTGACTGGCCCAGGGGTGGCCAGCAGGCAGGGAGGACCAGAAGTAGGAGAAGGCCTGAAACAATTGGGATGTCTGGGCTTCATCTTTAGGGAATTTTCAGTCCCCAACTGAAACTCAAAAATTTTTTTCTCTCACAGAATCCACGTGACTGATGCTGACTTGCTAGTGAAGTTCCAAAATTCTAGAAGTATCTAGCAGCATCTTGGTTTGACATTTACCTTATACAAGGCTTCATGAATGATCCTAAGACCCCATCCATCATTGATAAAATGTGTTTCAAGTTCCATATGACAGCCCTCCAAAAACTGTAGCAAACAAACCCATTTGCAAGTTGGGCACCGTCTGTCTCCCAGCACTGGCTGTTCCCCTACGCGCTCTCATCGACCTAACCTGTTTTCTCATGTCCAACTTCTGGGTGGCCCATGAGAACTATTGCTCCTCTGAGACTAGAGCAGGCGTAAGCAATGAGTGAAAGGTGAAAGTTCTGGGGAAAGGTCCTGGCAGCAGAGGGAGGGAATGAGGAGAGGGAAGAAGACTGAGTTGGAATCATTCACAAAACAGCAAGGATTGCTAAGCCTATGCTACAGGGAGGAAGGCTTTTACAGGAATTAAAATGGAACTTTTAGGCAAGCAGGATGGATGTTATTAAGAAAGCTCAGTCTGTGGATGAGGCAGGCCTGGGGTACATTCTTTCACTGAGCAGAAATGGTGATTTTGTGCTAAATATTTAACCTCTCAGAAGGTTCAGTTTTCTCATCTCTAAAATGGAGACAATGTTTACTTCTTGGAATATTGGTGAAGATCCAAATAACTTTGTAGACGTGACCAGCACAACCCCTGGCAACAAACAGCAGACAGTTGAATGTTGTTGTTTCTTCTCGCTTTCCCCTTTGAGAGATGCAGTGTGATATAGGGGAAGAACAGAACAGAAGGAACAGTTTCAAATTCCACTCCCAGAATGGGCACCAATGAGAACCTGGGCACACTCTCTGAGTTTCAGTCATCTGTGCTCTTCGAAAATGACATAATGTAAGTTAATGCCTGCGACCAGCTCGTGCTTGAGACATATTATTAATTCAATATTTCAGCAAATGTGTGTTGTGTGCCTAATATGGGCTAGGCATGATTCTAGGAAAAATAAATCCAGGCAAGGAGAAAGAAAATGACAAGGCTGTTATATGAGGTGGGGGGGTCAGGGAAGTTTCTCTGAAGAGATGAGATTTCAGCAGAGACTGAAGGAAGAGAGGGAGAAAGAGAACCATAAAAATATCTAGATAAAGAGGTGTCCAGATAGACAGAGGGGAGAGCAAGGATAAAGGCCAGGCATTTGTGGGCCCAACTGATGAACAGCAAGGTCTCAGAAGGCTGTAGGATGGCAGTGGAGGGAAAAAGGAAAGGATGGGCAATAAAGGGGTGGCCCATGGATGTGCACTCTGCAGACCACCAAAAGGACTTTCTACTTAGTTCTGAGTACAGTGGAGCTCTGAGGAAGTTTTAGAAAAGCCATATGGAGAACAGATTACAGTGGTGGAAGCCAGCAAACACTGGGAGGCCACTGCAGTCTGCGGTGCAGGCCAGAGAAGGTGGCCCCAGGGCCAGTTGGGCAGCAGCGGTCAGCCAAGATGTGTTCTGATTCAATGTGTATTCTGAAATCAGAACCAATGACTTGTGGTTGGGTCAGTTCTAGAAAGTGACAGAAAGAAGGTGGCCAAGAAAGACTCATGTTGTTGTTTTTACTCTAAAGGTAATGCTATTTACTGTGATGGAGAACTCAGTGTGTGGTGATCATTGTTCTCTTTTGAGCAGGTTGAGTTTGATATACCCATTGGGTATCCATGTAGTGATGAAGGGTGGCCGCTGGAGTGTGGGAAGGAGCACAGGCCTGGAACAGACACTGTGGAACCCTTGGCAGACGGTGGTCGGAAAGGCAGGGGACTAGCGGCAATCAGATGTCTGGGAAGTAGGAACAGAGAAAAGAGAAGAGGATTAAACCATTGCCAGGGAAGCAGTGAGAGGTCTTGGGGGGACACATTCCATCAGTGGAAATTGAGAAGGCAGGTCCCTTGGCATAAGGGGCCCTCGCCACCTAAAAGGATTCATATTTCTTTTGTTTATTGCTTTTGTTTTATTTTCTTAATTAAAGAACTTTGAAATATTTCAAACACACTGAACACCAAAAATAAAGTAACTGTCATACTGCCAAAATTTGTAATTTGTGAACATTTGGGCACGTTCCTATATTCATTTCAAATCAACCCCTTCTTTCCTTTCCAGAGGCTTTAGTGAACTAATTTAAAGAACAGTGCCTGGCATGTGGAAAGTTCTCTATAATGGTCAGGTACTATGATGCTGGTGGAGGTGAACATGGTAGTTTTTGTTATTATTTTGCTAATGTGTAACTTCATGTTTTTTATCTTTTATTACATATATGTACATATTTAATTATCACCTGAGGACATGTCTTCATTGATTTTAGAGAGGGAGAGAAAGGAAAAGGGAGAGAGAAACATTGATGTGAGAGAGAAACACTGATCTTGTGAAGTTTAAGTTCCTGAATGCACCCCAACTGGGAATTGAACCCACAGCCTGGGTATATGTCCTGACCAGGAATCAAACCCATGATCTTTTGGAATATGCAGTGGTCGGCAAACTGAGGCTCGCGAGCCACATGTGGCTCTTTGGCCCCTTGAGTGTGGCTCTTCCACAAAATACTACGGCCTGGGCGAGTCTATTTTGAAGAAGTGGTGTTAGAAGAAATTTAAGTTTAAAAACTTTGGCTCTCAAAAGAAATTTCAATCGTTGTACTGTTGATATTTGGCTCTATTGACTAATGAGTTTGCCGACCACTGGATGGGATGATGGACACCAGCCAGGGCTACATAAAGATATCTTTATAATAATGTATAGTATAATTTTTTATAGATTTTCATTAACATAAATAATTAATTATTGTACTATATTTTTTTGTATCTGGATTTTTGCCCTTAACATTGTGTTCTTGAGATGTTGTTTTCTATAATGAGTCAGATACACTTTAGAAAATAAGAGTAATAGGAGGAGGGAACAAACTCTTTAGCAAAGTGGGTTAAGTGAGTCCTAACATACATACCAGCTCCCCCTTAGCAACCTTTCTCTATTCATTCATCCTTTTCATTCCTCCTAATCTGCAGCTATTGCTCAGTGTTATAGAAATATGAAATTCCAGCTTCATGGATACCAGGTGAAGAAGGAAGACTAAAGACTATCTGGTCCTACAGCCCCCAACTTCTTCCACTGCTTGATTCCTAACCAAGAGTCATAAAGTGGGCAAAAGAGTCCTTCCCCACTTTCTATCCCTGCGACAGCCTCATTTTATTCAAGAATTGAGAAATGCACCCACTTGGTGTGGCTCAGTGGTTGAGCAACCCACGAACCAAGAGGTCACCAGTTAGATTCCTGGTCAGGGCATATGCTCAAGTTGCAGGTTCTATCCCCAGTAGGGAGTGTGTAGGAGGCAGCTATTGATGTTTCTCTCTATCCTTCCTTTCTCTCTCTCTAAAATCAATAAAAACATTTTAAAAATTGACAAACACTTCTATAAGCAAAGTAAAACTGAACATGACCCGATACTTGCTGGTTCTTGTTATTTTTCTACGCTCTCATATTCCAATTATCTGTTTCAGTTTTATTTCAGAGCCCTAATAAAGCAAGCAATGTTTGTATTTAAGCTCCAAGGGGATGAAGTAGACAGAGGGCACATTCCACATAAGAATCCAGGCATGAATTTTGAATTAGAAATTTGACCAGTGCTATGGAGTTGATACTGGAGGACAGGACTAATTTTCAGGACCGTGCTGTCAGCATGTGACAGAATGGCAACCTCTGTGCTGGTGTCATCCAAGCAATGCCACCAGGGGACAAGCGGGCCTCCCAGTGACTGGATAGTTTCCATGTAGAGAAGTTTTGTTGCTGTTGCTCTTGTGAAGTTTAAGTTCCTGTGGTTTTGCCCCCTTTGCCAGCCTTGCTTAGACCGAAGGAGAGCTGGGTGGTAAAAACTCCCCTAAGGGTGGCGAAAGCCTTGCAGATCAAGTCCCCTGGCCCCTGCGAGGAGGGAAGGATCAGGCCCAACTGGACACACCCCAGAGGATAAATGAGCCTTCAGGTTAGTACCAGATTCAAGCTTCTTCTGTGTAACCTTTCACTGGAATTAAGAGCTCTTCGTATGTCAGTTGACTACAGAACAACCTGGGGTCCCAAATCAGAATCAGCTTGAAGCTGGTGAGCAAGAAATAGCACATTGGTCTCTAAATGTGGGCAGCTTTGTTCCCTCTCTCCTCGCTGCACAACTTAAGGCCTCTCCCCTTCCTGAGGCCCTGATCTTAAAGGAGCAGGTGCTTGAGTCCAGTGGAATTTCTCAACTGGGGAATGTCTCAGAGCAGGCAGCACCTTTCACCCCCACACCCTGTCATCTTTGACCTTTGGCCATTTGCACTTCAGGTTTACATTTGACCTTGTGCTCTTGAGTTCACTGGAGAATCTGTGTTTTTGTGTTTTCTTTCCTATGCTTCTCTTTCCCTGCCCAACCCTCCTTTTCCCTGTGGCCTAAGCTCACTGAGCATCTTCCTTTGTTTGTATGTTGGGGGACTCCTTTCAGTTCATATTTTTTTAAAAATTATGCCTTACACACAAAGATTTGAAGTAAGAAGTGCCAAGAGAAAGATGAGATAGGAAAATCTAGCAGATTTGAGGTGAAGAAAAACAAACTTGCATCCCACTTTCCCAAACCTCAAACATAGTTCTTTCTTGGCCAAGTTCTCAGTTTCTCACCACAGTGCTCTTATTTTGTGCCTTAAGGGACAGGCAAAGGCTCTTTCCTGCTCAGCATGTACTTAATATAGTACTTAAAGGAAACACACTTTTTTTTCTAGTGATGCACTTGTTGGTAGCAGTGGAAAGACAGGGCATCCAAGAGGTCACAATCTCTAGAATCCCAAGGACAATTCTTCTGAAGACTGATGCCCGGTGGATGATTCAAAAATAACCCATCAGCATCAACATTCCCCACATATTGTTTAAATGGTAATTCTTTGTCTTGAGCTGTGTACTTTCTGCAAACCATTTCTCTAGGCTGCAGCAAGCTAGTATTTGGTTATGAGGCCCAGAGGTCTAGCTTCTTCACTCAATGCTTACAAAATGTTTATGGTGAATTCAAATACCTTCCACAGATCACTCTGATCCTCCACCTGATTTCTTCACCAGCTGCTCTCCACTTGATTCATTGTGCAGATTTTCCTTGGTGTGGTGAATATTCCCTAGTCACCTACTATAATAGTAGGCCTTACAGGTGTATAGCATGTTTGTAATGCTTGTTCATACCCTTCCAGGGAAAATTTCATAAAACACAATCTTATGTGTAATTTTCCTGAATACTAAATGCTTTCCCCTAAACTGTAAGATAGTGTATCAATTGAAAGATGCCAAGAATTACTTCATCTCATGGATATGTACCTGTTATAGATTATGTTCATTTTAAAATTAATTTCAAAGCCAGCTGTTATTTTTGCTAAAAGTAATCCTTGTTGATATACTTTAGCAACTACCATTTAAAACTTACATACAATTAGCGTGTAATATGAGTATTTTAAAAAGACAGCATCTCGATTGTTTATTATCATTTTACATTTTGTGCTTAAGTCTTCTTGATTATATTGTCTGCAGTATGTAATAAAAATAAGATTTAGAAAAATATATATAGAGAGATACATAATGTTGGGGTTTTGAGTTATTTATTTTTCTTTATTTTTGCTACTATAGTCATTTAGTTATCTCTACAATAATGATAAAATTGAAAGGCAAGTTCTTATGCTATGAGGATTTGTTGAACATTCTAGCTGGGAATGAAAGGACCTATGTAATTTTCATCTAAAAAGATGGCTCCTCTAACTAGGAGAGTTGTCTGTTTTGATCATCAGACAGCTGCGCAGGATGGGTATCTGCCTAGCCTATGTTTAATAATCTGAGTCAACTCTGACAATCAGAGCTGGAAGGAAGTATCTCTTTCAAAGTGGACAATTCCAGCCTCCATTTTTCCTTACTCAAGTGCAGTGTTAGTACTTTTAAAAAATCATTTTTCTTTTTCTTTTTTTCCATGGAATTTACACAGCAATTATATCTAATATGAAGGAAGGAAGGAAGGAAGGAAGGAAGGAAGGAAGGAAGGAAGGAAGGAAGGAAGGAAAGAAGGGAGGGAGGAAGACAGCCTTGACCACGTACTTGTAATTAGCTTTCCTCAAAAAATTTGAAACCTTATAAATGTTCTTCACTAAAGTCCTAGAGATATAAATAATAAGTATATAGATTCAAACTCTTCTAAGTAATGCTGAAAATAAGATAGCCAGTGTTCCAATAAGGGCAAGACCTTACTTGTATGTTTTGCAGGACTCTTATCACTGTCAATTTCATCTTGATGGATGTACTACCACATGTCCAAGACAACGCCATATTTATTTATAACATTTATTTATTTATTTATTTATTTATTTATTTATTTATTACACCCATTTATTTTCCTTCTGGACATACAGGAAGACTATATTTCCAAGTTCCTTCTGCAATGAGTTTTGTGTCATGAGTCTGAATTCTATCCAGTGGAATGCAAGTGAAAATTTTGTATGCTACTTCCAGGCCTGGGCACAACCCTCCCTTCTCCTGCACAATATTCCACATCTCTCTGTTCCTTTTCCATAAACCTTGGGGCCACATATTGAAGAAGGTGTCATTACAAGACAGGAAGAGCCTGTTCCCAAAAGACTGCATTACATGATGTCCTCTCCCCACAGGACTATATTGGACTGTGTCAGAGGTGAATAAGAAATAATTGTCTGAGAATTAGGGGTTTCTTATTTCAGTAGCTAGCATGACTAACACCAACATACCATCATCTATCACAGATGTTCTCAGTGTTGCTTATTTCCTGCCTACCCACAGTCATCATCCTATATGAGAGCGTAGTATGCAAATTGTCCCCTTGACCGGGAGTTGTCTGGGAGTTTGACCAGGGGGTGGGGCCGGCCAAGGGAAGGGAGGGAGGCCCCGGCCAGTAGCCAGCAGCCACTAGGGACCCTACAAGTACATGAATTTCATGCCCTGGGCCTCTAGTTTTAAGATAAAAATTAGGAAAATGACTTCATCTGCATAAGCACTTATTCCATCCTCCTATGTGATGCTTTTCCCTTGCTCCTTCCTTTGCGCCTGCCTCCCCAAAACACACTCCTTTACCTTTACAAACTCTTTTTTTCAGTTTTGAAATAGCAACCAGGCATGTCACTCCATGCGCTTTAAGGACATAGCTATAGGCATAATCCTTTCTTTAGGGAACATTTTTTTTTTTTTAGTAAGAAATGTAATTTGCTCTCTCTAGTCACAGAGTGAGGCTAACAGTATAGCTAGCTACTTGCAATGAGACTGAACAAGTGAGAAACATTATCCCTGCTCATTGTCATTTTCTCCTTTTCTAACTTCCACTTCTCCAACATTGTTGCATTAACCTAGCAACTATCCAGTGATGTACTATGGTGTGAGTATTCAAGAAAGGGACCCCAGTGTTTATTCCCTACTTCTCCTCAGCATGTTGGCTATTATTTAGTGACTAGAGGCCAGGTGCGCCACGGCCACTGCGCTTGCCAGCCGTGAGCCCAGCTTCTGGCTGAGCAGCACTCCCCTGTGGAAGCACAATGATCACCAGGGGGCAGCTCCTCATTGAGTGACTACCCTCTGGTAGTCAGTGCATGTCATAGCAACCTGTCGTTCCACCGTTTGGTCAATTTGCATATTAGCATTTTATTATATAGAATAAGAAGATAAACCAGGAAGCAAATCAATTTTGACTCTGTAAGAGAAATTATGGCAATTTCTAGAACAGCTGCCTGGCTTGTCTCTTAGTCCATATTGATTTGAATCCCAGATCTGACACTTAAAGGAAATGAAATTTTAAGTATAGATACCACTTTTTAATTCACCTTGAAATACCTTTTTTTTTTCCTTCTCTCAATAGAAAAAGGAAGAGGAGGAGGATAAGGAGGAATAGAGAGAAAAGGAAAACTTGGAAGAGGCCCATTTTCCTCTCAAAACAGAAAATAGAGGTCTCAAATGCTTATAAAATCTGCCACTTAATATTCATATTTATAATAAGCAGAATAGCAGTCAGGTAGAGGAAATGGAAAACTATGGGAGTAGAAATGGCATTTGTTAAATACAAATGTAAAACTGCAGTTTTCACCTTCATTCTCCAGTGTTAGTTTTGGAAATCCCTATAGTAGGAAATCCACTTGAAATATGTTTGCCTTTGGATCTATTTTTAAATGAAAAAAAATCTTACTGATTCTAGTATATGTATGTATAAGAGAGTCTTAACCTAAGTGAGGAGGTTAAAGGCAATTTATCAATGACAGAGCTCAATACTAGAAGACAAACTATAGTGTATGTGTGTGTGTGTGTGTGTGTGTGTGTGTGTGTGTGTGTGTGTGCTCGCGCGCGCGCGTGTGTTTTTAACAAAGCTTCTATTTTTAAGACCTAATTGGCTTATCCACTGGGATTATTTCTAGTATTAATTTTTTTAAAAGATTGTTACAAGAAATTCAGACAGATGTGTAGAAAAAAAATCACCAAGTGGATGATTAGTAGTAAACATTTACTGATACAAATAAGCAGCTCCAAAATATCTGGGGACTTTCCTGCTATGGTATTGACTTATAAGAGACATCACAACCAAGGTCTGCTTCTATGTTTCTCATTGTTTCCAGAGAAATAAACACAACCCTTAGAGTCATCAGGATATCCAAGAGGATCCATAACCTATTCTTTGGGAATATTTGGTGGGATTCCTGCCTACTGATTCTTCACGTTCTCTGACCTTCCCACTCTTCTTTCTTTCCTATTCCCATTGGTGTTTCTAGCTGCATACTCACATAGTATTTCTCAATTTCTTTAACACTCTTACTTTTATTTTAGTTCTTATCCATATTTCTCTCAGAATTTCTCCACACCCCAAAATATCTGCCTCAGCTAGGGGAATACACTGACAAATGTAAATACATATGAAGTGAATGATGGTGCTCTACCAGGATCCCTCTCCCTTCTCTAGGGATGTCGGTCTATCCATCATCTTCTCCCCTGTATAAGCACCCTTTGTTTCTCTCAACTCTACCTTCTCTATTACTATATAAATAGGCTGAAGTAACTTCTATCTTGTCTTAGAAACATATGTCCTATTAACTCTGGAACCTCCTACCTTCCTTCCCACAAAGACTCATTTATATTTCCTGTTCTTTACTGGCTCACTTCCCATTTACTCCTCTGGCCTACTGATATTCAAACTCTGGCCTCTGTCTCCACAGTTAAAATCACTCCCCCAGAATGTGAATACTTCCACATTACCAATATCTATGTTACTAAAGAAGAGGCTTTAAAATAGAAATAATCTTCCAGGGCCACTGTCTTTTGTTGAGGAAAGCAGTTTCTCAGTTCTTTATGCAGAGGTAGTCATGTTCTGGGTAACACGTTACCTTGCCTCTCTGGCCATAGCTGACTGGATCCGAGGGGTTGGGTGTATACAAGTGACCCAAAGACTATCAATTTATAGACTATGAGGCCACTCTCTAATTAGAAACTGGGGATTCTCTCCCTGAAAGGCTGGTTAAAAATGGCAATATGGCAGTAGACCTCTACAGAGAAACAAAGAGTTATGACAGGTCACCTGAAGCGGGATCATGGAACACCTCCTACATGGAGGGGCCTCAGATTATCCTTTGTATTCCATAGAACCTCCAGGAAGCGACAATATATCCTGATTGCAAAAGTTATGATGTATCCTGAACAAACTTATGGTTTCTGAACAGTATTCTATTCTCTACAAGGCCTGACTTTTCTATAATTCCTATTCTGCCAAAACTTGGTTACATGAATAAGGTTAGTGCCTACTTCATTTTTTGAGTGTGCACTTACAATAAAGCCACTATTACTTAAGAAAACTTGAATTAACATACTCTTTATGCAAAAGAACCCCAAATTTATCTTGTTTCTGGAATATTGGACTCTGCTGATCACTATCTCCTTCCAGAAGGTCACACTCTCTTGGTTTATCTAATACAATTCTTCTTGGTATTCTCTTATTTACAAAGTTATTTTTTTATCTTCTGTATTTCATCTCAATCCTTATAAATTAATCAGGCATATTATGACCTACTATTCCTTTTACAAAGTATGTTTTTATTGATTTCAGAGAGAGGAGGGTAGAGGGAGAGAGAGATAGAAACATCAATGATGAGAAAGAATCACTGATTGGTTGCCTCCTGCATGCCTCCTACTAGGGATCGAACCTGCAACCCAGGCATGTGACTGCACTGGGAATCAACCCTGGACCTCCTGATTCAAGGGTTGATGCTCAACCACTGAGCACACCAGCTGGGCATGAACTACTTTTCTTAAATCTATATACTCTCTCTTTGAAGAAGTACATACATACTCATGGTTTCAACCTCCATTTAAATCCTAATGACAATCGTTTGCTGGATACCTTATCTTCCTTTAGATGTCCCACAAGATCCTCAAATTCCACATGGTTAAAATCAAGGTCTTCATTATTTTGCACAGATCAGCTCTTTGTCTTGTGTTCCTTACATCAATGGGTGATACCATTATAATCCTAATAGATCCAGACAGTAATCTGAGTCTAAGTACAGTTTCACTGCTGTCAGTTACTCCATGCTTTAACTCTCTCCAATATATCTTCTTCACTGCATTCCTCTATTGCTGCCTTATTCAGGTACTCATTCCCTGACTCCCCCTTGATTTCAGTGGTCCTGCTCTGTGTGCCCATAGAATCTTCTGTAGCCTCTTTCATAGAACCCATCCACTATAACGAGAGTACTGACTTCTTCTTCTGTGTCCTCCAAGACTGTAAGTTCCTAGTGGGTAGTGATCCAGTCTTAGTCACACTTGTACTTCTGCCACCTAGCACAATGCTGGAAAACTACAAGTATGTATTAATGTTTTTAGAAAATAATAGATAAATGAATAAATAAATAAATAAATAAAACAGCAGACTTACCTGCACTATACACAAAACCAAAGATCCTCTAGACTCTTAATTACATCAAAAACTACTCAACTAGAATGAGAAATGTAATATTGAACAACAGAGGTGTTGATTCATATTCTCCAAAGCTTTTCTCGAAAGACACTAGACACAAACATTTGCCTTTCTCAGACTTCTTCTTTACAAGACCTTCATGCAGCTCTATTTGGCTTCTCACATGTGTGCTCCTACCAAACCAGACCGGTTTCTAAGGTTAATGACTATAGCTAATACTGCACAGTTGTGAATACCTCACTCATCAATATTTTGTTCCTGCACTGAACAGTTTGGCTCAGTGGATAGAGCATCAGCCTGCAGACTGAAGGGTCCCAGGTCAGGGGCATGTACCTTAGTTGCGGGCACATCCCCAGTAGGGGGTGTGCAGGAGGCAGCTGATCAATGTTTCTCTATCATCGATGTTTCTAACTCTCTATCCCTTTCCCTTTCTCTCTATAAAAAATCAATAAAATATATTTTAAAAGTATTTTGTTCCTTCTATATTAGAGAGGAACTTTACTTCTGCATACAGTAGCGTTTCTGGTATGATACATATTTAAGTAAGTTGTAGATTCCATTGATAGTAGGAAATCTAGTTACATTTTTGTTGTAGTTTGTGTGTGAGAGAGAGGAGGAGGAAGAGGAGGAGAGGGAGGAGGAGGAGGAGAAGAAAGAGGAGGGGAAAGAAGAAAATACATGTATACATACAAATGTACTTACATATATAGAATCAAACACAGTGCCATCATTGGCCATTTTTATTTGTTCACACTAATAGAGTACTGGCATATGTGGTAGAGAGTAATATATGTATATAAAATTCAATCCTAGAAGAAAAATTATAGATAGAAAAGTAATATGGGCTAAAATTTACTTAGCACTTAAAATATCTAAGTACTATTAACCACTTTACAAGCATTATTTTTATAATCCTTATAACAGCCTTGTTGATAGACTAGAAAAATGAGCCTCTAGTGTAGTTGCATCACCTTTGCCAAGAAACAGAACCAGGATTTAAAATCAGGTATATTAATCTTCAAAATCATGTTTTTAACAGCAATAACATACTATCAAATGTACCTTATCAAGATCAACTTGTTACGATTCCAGCAAAGAAAACAGACTGGAAGGTATGAAATAGCTTGTCCAAAGTCATATGCCTTCCTCTTCTGCCTGACTTTGGGATGGCCTACAGTCTGTTTCATATAAAATCTTCAAGAGACAGCAATTACATTCATGGGAAGAAAAGAAGTCTGTTTTAATGACACATCGAAGAGATATTTTTTACATAAAAGCAGGGAATTGGGCCACTTACAGCCTCAAAGATCAAAAGGCCCTTGGAAGAATGTTCTTCCTTACCACCAGCTCCTTATCCCAACCCATAGCAGGCTGGCTTCCTTATTAGGCATAAACAGTGGAAGGCCAAAGAAATTTAACCAACTAGGCTTTGTTAAACTGACATAGAGTAAGCCTTGGGCAATGTCCCCAGGGAGCATGGCTGGAAGAAGACCATTTGAGCAGTGAGGTAAGAGATAGTGCCCAAGCATATGGATGCCTCTGTGCAGATAATCCAGACTTGGCCGAATATAGTTCTTACAAATCTAAGGCTTCTTAGTTTTCCAGATGGCCATTCCCACTTGTTCAGCTGCCCAGACTTCTGTTTCTGGATATCTGATTTCCTCTATCTGCATGT
This sequence comes from Corynorhinus townsendii, assembly GCA_026230045.1. Classification (NCBI taxonomy): domain Eukaryota; kingdom Metazoa; phylum Chordata; class Mammalia; order Chiroptera; family Vespertilionidae; genus Corynorhinus; species Corynorhinus townsendii. The sequence goes on from JAPDVU010000004.1 coordinate 140,476,584, forward strand.
GAGGCCAGGGGCCAGTCTCAAGAGAGAAGTCCTTCAGAACAGCTTTCTCAGGCCTGAAATCCACTGCTAAGCTCCTGGGTTTTCCTCACTTACTCCTGTGCTTCCTGTGCTTGCAAACAGGGTAAAGTTGAGTGGCCTGGGGACATGTCCAGAGTAGCCAGATGGTCCTTCTGTCATCATTCAAAAGACCCCCAGGTGAGCCTTATCATGATACTGAGCTTCTGTCTGGCAGTTCAGCTCCCTGCTTCCTCAAGGTCCATAGTCCTTTCCTAAATCTCAGCTTATTGACTACATTTTAGTTGTGTAATCTGTTCTTTGGACAGTTTGCTTTCTTCTAATGAGAAACTGAGTCATTTTCTTCAGACTCTACCTGCCTTGGCATCTTGCACTCCACATATTCCCCCTCCTCCTTGACCTTGCCTCACATAAATATTTCCTATCCTCCATTAGGCATCTGTTAATAATGCAACTGTTCTTCGAAAATGTAAATAGAATTGGCCTATATGGCATATCAATGATTCTCTCCAACTTATGATATTATAAAGAAACAAAGTTACTATAACTGCTGTCAAACTACCGCTACTTCAACTATTGCCACTACTAATTAGCACCTTTTTTATAATGGGAATTATGTTAAGTGCTTTCTTTATATGTATGAACTAACTTAATCTTTACAACTTTAAGAAGTGACTAGTGGATATGCCTCTTATTTCCATTTCATAGATCAGAAAACTGATCTATAAAGAGTTGAAGCCAGATATTGCCACCTGCTATGTGATGGTACTGCATAGAGAATAGGTTATGAGTCTTCTGGGATATACATCAGCTTGCCTCTTAGAGATGCTGAGCCAGACTCTGGCCTCTGCTTCCAGAAGCCTCATTTGTTTAACCCAGTGTTCTCATCTCAGCACTTGTACAAATATTATCAAAGTAATTTTCATTCCATGGCATTAAAATTGTTGTAAAGCACTAGTTTAAGCAACTTGGTTAAGTGGTGTAGCTACTCTGAATTCAAATATGGCAAGTCAGAACCTGATCTCAAGATAACATTCATAATGTTGCTATTCTTAACAAAACAGATAAAATAGGAGGGAGTAACAAAACCAACATAAAATACCCCAAGGATGGGTATAAGAAAGCAAAATTAACCAGAACCACTATAGTTTCCCTAATTTTATAAAACTGAGAGAACAGAATAACAGATAGAAGCAAAGAGAAGAAAATCAGGTTGATGAAAGAGGTTACAATGGTGTTAGTAGAGAAGATAAGTCTAAGCCGGTCTTGAATAGAATCTCGATGTGCAAAGAATGCCTTAGGAGGAAAGATTATCAACATTCATAGCAGCACAGACAGGGTAAAATAGATTTAAAGCAGGGGGGTTTGGGTTGGACATCTGCAAGTCTTGACCATGAGTTTGATGAAACTCTGAAATTGGCTACACAGGACCACCTGGAACCCTTTGAGAACAAAACCCCATGAATATTGTAAGCTTTAGACATACCCTTTCTTAAAGAGCTTGAATTTAGACCAAAATATCTAGGTCTAGATACTTGCAAACTTGACATTTCTTTAAGGATTTAGTTTTCTTTTACAGAGGAAAGATCTTATTAAGCTTAATGGTCTTCACTTGGATGCTTGATATTTGAGGGTTTGGAAGTGGAGCTATTCAATTGCTTCCCAGGATGCTTTCCATGATGCAGGCACTACTTCAAGGAGCCTTTTCTTCTCTCTGCTCTACATTTCTGGTGTTTGTCTTGAGGTTGCTCAAGTGACATTTCACAGGCATGCAATGATTTTAGACCACGTCAGAGTGTCACCCTGTTTACGCTACTACCATAGCTTGATAATACACATGGAACCATTTAATATGTTCAAAAGCAAAACACTAGCATTTTTATACTAAAAAAGTACCTCAAAGGAATATGTACTCTTTTCACAAGGACATAATACAACAAATGACAACTGCCATTAAGTCAAGTAAGCAGAAAAACTATTGATTGCTGACAGGGGAGGCATTAACAGTTTCCTACATTTGAATGGTACCAATCAAAGTGGTTGCTTCACAAATGGTTTATGAAAACTTGAACTTTGTAGGAAAGTTGCAAGAAGATTCAAGCCATCCTCAGTGTCTTTGTCATACTCTCTTGGACACGGCTTGCACATATGGCTTTCTGCCTAAAGCAAGCCATCTTGTAAGGTGCTGTCAGCTTGGGTTGAAGTGAAGAACCCCAAATATTTTCCTTCTAACTAAACCCAAGGAACAAAAATGTTCTCATCTGTTTTGATGAATGAATTATTCAGAAGCAGTGAGTTCATGTCTTTTGACATTCAGAAATTGGTGAAGGCCCGTGTAAATAGTAAACAAGGGTTTTTATTTGGCTTTGCGCCCCCAACCCATACAGTATATTACACGCAGCTAGCCAGAGTCTACCCTTGGACACACCTGGTGCCACTTTAGTCAATGAGAATTGCATGAGAATTTCAAAGGGGCAGAATTCAGCTGGGGAGCTAGGCATGAGAATCTAAGGGCAGAGTTTGGGTCCAGAATCTAGCTCAATGGCTTGGATTCATGTACCTTTAATGACAACACCTTTTTCCTTTGCAGTATATTAATTAGTTTGCTTCAAACAGTCATGGGAAACTGATCCAGGAGCCAGTAAACCCTAAAACTGTCCAACTACCTGTATCCAACTATAAAAAGACAGTCATTTTTACTTCTGACATATGCTTTCATACAGACATATTGAAGCTGACCACAAATAAAAGTGATACAGAATAAGTACAGCAAACAATGGAAAACAAATGAATCCTGGACTACAGATGGAAAAGACTAGTTTTGCATGCCCCATATTCTGCCTTTTTTCCCTACAACTATTTTCTTAACATTTTAGCATTATTAATGAAATGAAATTATTCCACATGGGTGCAGAATCAGTCCCATGGTGCCAACATTTGTTTTCTGCACTCAAGCTGGGAGAAACACAGCACTTCTAGGACAATAGCACTAATCTTTTATTACAGCAATTTAGGACTTGGAGATGACCCATGAGCAGCTGGATATCATTCACAACATATACATGACAAGGACATTGTCCTTGAGTACCTTATCATGTTTTCTAAAAGATGCTTTCATTTAAGATAGTCAGTCGTTGAATCACCCACAATGTTATTGCTCTGAAAGAATGGTTTTGTCTGAAAGGGCAATGCTCTGGACAGTGATATTAAGGAAAGGAGGGTGGACAATCCCGCTATTCCTCCTCATAGATATAGAAATATATGCAGGGAGAGTTGCTGTGTCCCCTTGATTACTTCTCTTAAAGTTCACATTATGTAAGAAGTAACTTACTAAGTACCTATTATGTGCCAGGTACTTTTCTAGGTGCTAGGGAGAGAACCATTAACTAAGAAATACCAATATTCTGTCCTCATACAGCCTGCATTCTATCTGGAGTGGGGAAAATAAAGGTATCAATACTTAATTGTTCAATTGAGTATTTGCTTACATTTTTGATAAGCGTCTCCAGTAGTTTTATGTCCAATGTTATATTTATGCACAAGGTATATAATGCTGCACAAATTGGTAAGCTTTGGGGAGGCAGGATGATGTCTACACATTTTTCTTTCTGGTGCATCATCAATTCCTTGATCATTATGACCAGCATCTTTGAAACAATGAATAAAATACTATTCTCCTGACAATACATGTTCCATTTAGTCACCCTACTATGATAGGGCATTTTGTGTGGAAAGTGAGTAAACTTCATGTTGTAAAGTTGATCTTTCCAGATGTTTAGGTAGAAAAATAATATGAACCTTTTCCCTCCTGTTGCAAAAGAAAATGTAATCAATGCACTACCCTTCCCACTATGAATTATAACAATGTGCTTTATATTCTTGAATAAAACTAGCACTTGGAAAAATCCCAAATGCAACAGAAAAAATGTGCCATTTTCAAATAGATTTTAATTTGCTATATGAGTTTTTTAGAACCATTACTTGATTCCTTTAGGTAATGCAAAGAGTCCAGCCCTAGTTGCATGATCATGTTATTTGTGTGACTATTTTAATAGCTGGCAAAGTTAATAATGTAGTGTCTAGTATTTCTAGTGGTTCAAAAATATTATTTTGGAATATGGACTCATTTCTTCTTGTGAATGTTATAAGAAGATACAAAGTGAGGGAAGGGAAGGTCACAGGAAATGCAATGCCTTTCTTAAGATCTAAATGAGCATGTGTCTTTCTGAGGCTTATGGCAGGTAAATAAAGACATGAGCTTTGGAGTCAGAAAAAAATGGCTTGAATCTTGCTACACACTAATTGTATGATTTTAGGCATAGTTGAACCGCCCTAAGATCAATCTTCCCATCAGTAAAGTAAGAACATTTACTTGTAGAGCTGTGAGGATAAAATGAAACAGTATCTATGAAGAGCTTAATACAAGGTTTGGCATATTTGTGAGTATTCCATAAGTGGTTGCTTTTTTTTATTATTACTATCATTGTTATTACCTTATTTTTTCTCTTATAAGGCCAGGAGAAGAAAATAATGAAGTGTAACAGAAAAGTTTTGTCTTCTAAAATTTTACAATTGAAAATAAAAATTGATATTCTTATTATTTCATGCTATGATCATCTACCTAGAATAGTTAAATATCTTTTTAAAAGAAACATGTAACCAATTCCTAATTTCCCATAACTGAGGAATATAAATTAGCATGTTTAAGTGAAAACCACAAATACTTTTTTAAATCTCATTCAAATTTCTTACTCCAGTGAGGAGAACAAAAGAGTTAATATAATCCAGTCATCTTTATATCTTTTGGTGCAAAACTTGCTACACTCTGAAGAATAGGGAAGAGGAGAGATGTTTATGTTTAATATCCCCACTTCCAGCTCCCAATTTGCAATAAGTTGTCTCTTCACTGTTGTGACTTCTGCCAGCTCTCCATTAACAGTGTATTACTCCGGGGATGAAGGGAATGCTCCGTGGCTTTGTGGTTGGGTATTTTGAATGAGCCTGATGAAATGCACAGCTTCTGCAGATCCCCATTTGATGGGACTTCTGTTATTCTCCTTGTTTCCATCAAGTCTCAGAGAGGAATCTCTACTGTTCACTACTTGCAATCTCTAGGACACACTGGGGAAGGTTTTTACAAGGCTTTAAATATGACAAAGGGGAAACTTGTAAGGATTTTATAGTCCAAAGAGAAAGCCTTGTCCAAAATGAAGAAGAGAGGGCATCAGAATTGACAGTAAATGTAGATCCAGCAAAAATAGAGGCACTTTATGTAATTTAAAATGCCATATTTGTGATGATCAAATTGAAAAGTCAGGAGACAATTTTAAAGTAAGTGGTGTGTGTGTGTGTGTGTGTGTGTGTGTGTGTGTGTACATGCTGACACTAATGAGGAAATTTCCATAATAGAGAAAAAAATCATTCATTCATTTCTCTACAACCTTGCCTCTTGCAGCTTATCTTCAAGTCATTTGTCTGGTCTAGTTTGAAATGACTAAGTGATGGGGCTTCCAAAATGTTCCCAGTGAGACTATTCCACAGTCTACAAAATTTCACTGTTTCCTCTTATTTAGCTTAATTTTATTCCATTTCCACTCACTGTTTCTATTTAAAAGGGGAGAAAAGTAAGTCTATTCTTTAAATTCATACCATAGGAAACAGTTTCTGTTTTCTTTTCACTCCAATAATTGAGTTTCTATGTAGCCATGCCTAATATTTGCTAGAAGGGATGCAAGACTATATGCAGATTCTTGCGTGTAAAGTCACATCCTCCCCAAGTGCAAGTGCAGGAGTATTTTAAGTTGTACCCATCCCGGCCAACAAGGGTCTGAAGCCTATCTGTTAAACCAAATAATTCATAACATCTTTAGGGTTGCTGTTTATCTACTCATCCCTATGTCCAAGGTACATAAATGAGTTCAAAGCTCAGCCCAAGTTGAAATGTCCCACAAGCTTTCATTTCTAACTTAACTTCCTCAGAGGAGTACATGGCCATTTGCTGTACCTCCCAGAAGGTACAGCAAACCAACCAACAGAGCCACAGCAGCCAGGGCGAGAATTAATCTAGACATTCATGATAATGACTCTTGAATGTCAGAATTGCAAACAAATGTTTGCCTGAAGCACAATGTCATTTTCTAGGCCCAGGGTCATGACAGGAACCACCATAGCACTTGTGCTATGAAAGAATTTTCCTTTATACAAGAAGTTCCTTTACACAAAAATAATTTTCCTTCATACAAAAACATCGTGAATAAAATCTTGCTGAGTTTTAGGAAGAAAGCACTTCCTAAATTTGTTACCTGGCTTCATCTGTGACAGGTTTGCTGTGGTAATGACTTTTTCACAACAGGTATTCAGCATTCTGCTTGTTTCACAAACTTCCTTCACCACATTTTCCAGGCTAGTGCCAAGGGTAAGGCTGCTTCATGCCAGGTTTTCTGAAAAATTAATAAATCTCCTGCCATAATCCTTACTGCTTCAACTGACAAATTTCATAAACAGCAGGAAGTAAAGCCCAGGTTTTCTAATGGGATTGCTTTCTCTTTTTTTTTGCTTTTGACAAGTTTTACGGAGTAGCACTTCTGAGACATGGTCAAGTGCTATAAACCTAATCCTCAGCAATTTCCTCCTTAGCTCAAATAACCTAAATATTTTATGAATGGTAAAGAGTTTCACATGTCAGCCATCAACCAACCAACCCTTTTCAATCCCTCCCCTCTGTCCTTTCTTCTGGTTGTTTGGGTAATTTTCTTTTAAATAACATACTTAGCTCAATTTTTCAAACAAATTGCACAAGAAATTTTCAATACATTTTCTTCAGAAAGTTCCAAAAATAGCATGCTATTTCGAGGCAAAGCTATCATAATTTTGCAATAACTTTGATGTTAGGCTTTTAAAGTTTTGGTTTCAGTGCTTGAATAAATAAGAAGACCAGTTCTAGGGGATCTCAAGGGCCACATGGTGCATGAAGAGGAGGGCCTGGCTCCAGACTCCCTTCAGGGAGAGGCATTACACCTTCTCAGCAAAGCGGTCCTGGCCCTTCCTTTCAGATCCCATGCTTTTGACAATGTGATCCTGTAACTTAACGACAATAAATGGAGCTGACCACCAGTGCCTTACCTAAATAGCAAACATTAGGAAGCCCATTGGCTTATAAGATGAAGGATAGAGGGGAAAGGAAAAATTGGAGAGATATGATTTGGAATTGAGATTTCTCTTGACCAACTACACGTGGGGGGTGAGGAAGAAGAAGCCTTTTAGGGATGATGGCAAAGCTTCTAGCTACAGTAACCGATGAGGTGAATATCATAGAGAGTGCATACAAGAGGAGGAACATATTTTAAAGGATCAATAACCAGTGAGTGTAGTATGAGACATCTTGAGTTAAGAAATTAAAATAACTGAGCTGAGTATTGTGAAGAGAGTCGTCATATTTTCCAAATGAAAAAAACCATATAGTATATGGTTTATAAGGACCTGCCCACTATGCATTTTTTATGTGTGTGAGAAAATTAAGCAGATGTTTCAACCTGGGTTATTTTATGACTAATGAAATGCTGTATATTTTAAGTTAAACACTGATATCAAGGATCAATTTTACGGTTAAAAAAGTTCATGTGCTATTTCATAAACACTAACTGAAAATGCATGGAATTAAATGGAGTGCATTACCTACTCTCCTCCCTGTTTTGTGAGGCCAATGAAAGTTATCACAAGACTTAAATGAGCCCCCTCAGTATGCCCCATAGGTTGCAAACTGAAACTTGATTATGACCACTGGAAAATGCTTTTTCAGAAATGTCCTGGTCCACTTAGCTACTTTGTTCATATCCCAGTCAAGTGTGGCTCTACTTTGCCTTGTTGTTTGGACATTCAGCTTCCAGGTTACCCCTGGCTTGTCCCTAGAGACAGCCATAGGCTCATCTATTGTCGACCTTCACTCACCGTCTCTTTTCAAACCTAGTCTCATGCCCAAACTGCTGGGGTTACCAGTTGGCTACAGACCTTCACTGGTTCAGATTCATTGCCTAAAGTCAAACCCTTTCTCCAAATTGGCAAGGATATAAAAAAAGACATAGCCCATAGCCTGATGCAGGAGGCAATATAACTTAACAATTAAGGTAGGTGTCAGAAAACACCTGGGTTCAAATTCCTGATTTGCCATTTTATGATGTAAGATCTTGTACAAATTACCTTTTTAGCTTGTTAGCTCTCTAAGCCTCATTTGTTAGTCAGGGATGATAACAGAAACTGTCTTTTAGCTTTTGAGTTACAAACATAACAATCCCATAATATGTGTCCAGCACCGAACACGATACAGAGAGTAAAAGTTCAATATGTGTCTTCTCTTTCTCTTCTATTTTTTCTTTATTATGAATTCTTCGTAATATGCTTCTTGTTAGTAAAAATTCTAGCAAGTTTCCATCTTATAAAACACTATTTCGGAAATTCTGAGGTCACTCCTTAACCTTCAATTATAAGTTCTCTCCTTAAAATAGCTATAATGTACTCATTCCCTTTAAATATCTTAGTATATATCCACTTGTTTTCATAGATTAATTACTAAATGGTACACCAATACTTGAATTCCAAACTCCATACTCATTCTCATGTCCTACATCAATGCTATTAGACATCATTAACTGACTATTTAGTGGACTCACGGTACTGTGGATTTTTCCCTCTGAAAGGTATTTGTTGTACACAGACACACAGAGAAAAGGAAATTCTATAAGGAGAAAACTTTAAGGTCTAAGATCCAAAGAGTTATTATAAACAATTGAGAGTGTTAAAAAAAAGAGAGAGAGGGAAAGAAACATTTAAAAGGTCAAAAAAGTACCTCAACAGAACCATTTTCATTTATATTGTTTCAAGTACAATATCGCATATTCAAAATGTTCCTATTAATTTTCATATGCTGCACTCACTCAGCATGTTTGACTATTTTACTTTATAATTTTTTGGCACAAAAATGTAAATAATATTGCACTTCATCTTCCCAAGTTCGCACAGTCCATTTTCTGGGTGATATGGGGAAGAATAAACTGTCAGAAACTGTGCACATTCTGCTGGTTAAAATCCAAAAGTAGTTTTTTAAAAAGTTATCTGTAACAACTTGTCCTTGGGAGTCTATTCCCTGCCAACTAAAAATGCTTATTTTCAGGAGAATGCAAGCCCTTGTAAAAATCAGACAAGCTTGCTGTACCTCTGCATTGGTTTGGATTAAAGCCCTGTGAAAACACCACTTTTCTACTTCAGGTAAAGATCTGGAACTTCAGATCTTTATTTTTGCTAAAGAACTTCTGGAGCATTCCTATTTAGCTATTTTGGAGAAAGAAACCAACTTCCCTTTCATTTAGTGAAAGAAGGCAGGCTCCAAAATGCATTTCAATTTGAGGATGGGGCACTACTGACAATAGTTTCATAACCAGCTATTTACGAAATGTTTCATTGTAATGATAAAGAGGAACAGAGAGCTAGAGGAACTGGGGTCTAGCCTTTGCTCTGCTACTAACTTCCTCTGTAGTCTTAGGGAAGACATTTTTCTAGGCCAGCCATCCTCAAGTGTACCTCTGGGAAGTGTATCAGTCCTATAAGTCATCCCACTCTCAAAATTGCACATATTACACACCACACAATGTCTTCAGTCAGAACATCTGTACCTTTGTTTAACCCAGTGCTTCCCAAACTAATTTGCCTACATAACTACAAATTAGTGTTTTATGGAACTCACTTTGGCAAGTACTACTCTAAGTACACAATTACTCATCAGACAAACACGCACACACATACACATACACATACACACACACACAAAACCCAGAGGTTACTGGAAAAATGTTTATTAAGATTCCTGTAAACTTTTTGTATTGTTTGATACTCAAAATGAATGTAAGTAGCATAAAATGAGAATTGAAAAATTAAAAAGAAAAATTTCTTAATTACATTTTAATGGAATTTCTGTTTATGGAAATATAATTTAAAAACCCTCTTGATCCAAGACATTTAAAAATGTTAAGCTAACCCAGCTGGTGTGGTTGAGTGTTGACCTATGAACCAGGAGAGGTCACGGTTCAGTTCCCTGTCAGGGCACATGCCCAGGTTGCAGGCTTGTTCCCCAGTGTGGGGCATGCAGGAGGCAGCCGATCAATGATTCTCTCTCATCATATTTCTGTTTCTCTCTCCTCCCTTTCTCTCTGAAATCAATAATAAAATATCTTAAAAATAAATAAAAATGTTAGGCTACATTTTAAAATAATTTAAGTGTATGAATGAGTTAACAAGAAAGAAAAAGAAATTCTTAGGTATTGGCGAGGGATGAGGAGAGTTGTGAAGGACCCAACAAACAGAAAAAATTATGAATAGTTAAGTTCTGAAGCCAGAAGCTGCCCCAAGAGCATCTACCAATGCTTAATGACTTACAGCTGTGGCATAAAGGACCACATGAATAACAGAAGACATAGATTAAGGGTTGTACAAGGTGAGAAGTCATGTTTGAGTCTTCCCCAAAGCTGAGACCCCTCAAAATGGTATAAACTCAGTAAAATGATAAACTAGAAATAAAATCCATCTCACATGGCACAATGGCAAGAAAAAATATGTCTCACTCTGGTTCCGATAAAGATTAATAAAAAATTTCTTGGAGAACGTATAACTTACCACAAGTCAGTCCTCATACACGTTTGGAGCTTGCTTGATCCCACTTTGGTGGTCACAAAAACTACAAGGTGGAATGTAGTTCATAGTATCATAGATGTCTATGAGAAGCCAACATAAAGGAATGCGCTCTCAATCTAGGCCTCAAAGAATTCTGTCAGTTTAAGTTCTAATGAACATAACACACATAACATAGTATACCTGTAAATAAGTCTCCAAGTACTAGACAGAGCAAAACAATCAGATATTCAAATATTTCAGATATTAGGTTATCAGATCCAGTGTATAAATATGTTTAAGAAAATAAGGGAAGAAATCAAAGTTACATGAAAAAACATAAGTATATAAGAATAATGAGAAATTTTTAAGAACATAGCTTCTAGAAGTGAAAAAAAAATCATTTAATTAAGAACTTGATGGAAAGATTGAACATCAGATTAGACACAGCTGAAGAGGTATTTATTCTGCAAAACAGCACTAAAGATACTCCTCAGCAAACAATAGAAGGAACAAAGATTTGAAAATATAAAAAAGATGTTAACAGACATGAAGAATAAAGTGGTTAGGTTTAACACACATCTAAGTGGAGCTCCAGAAGGAGAAAATAGAGTCAAAATTTGAAGAATTTTCCACAATTGATGAAAGTCATGACTTCTTAAATTCTGGAGGCCCAACAAATCCCAAGTGAGATAATAAAAATATCAATTAAGTCATACTCAGAAACATCATAGTAAACTTGAAAAAATAAAGGAAATCTAAGAGAAAAGTTTCAAATGAGCAATAGATAAAGAGAAAAGATTACCTACAAAGAAACACAATGAAAGCTGACATCTTAACAGCAAAAATGAAGGCAGAGGTATAGATACTACTAATTAGTACAAATGGACTCATTAATATCCTATAATTATGAAAACAAAGTAAAAAGGATCAGAAGCTGATCAATCATATGACTAACTGGGGAAAGGATATCATTCATGTTAAGAGTAGAATCACCACTAATCATTTCTGAAGTCTCTAGGGAAGAGCATAGTGAGCTTGGCTGCCTATTTACTACATCAGAGATTCCATGGCCACTTCCCATGTGGCTAGTCCCTATCTCAGAAATGTGTACTATGGTTACTCAGTCAGAAATTTCATCTAGGAATTTATGATTATAATACAGGCAAATCTAGCAACTCATTAAATTTAATTATGCCTTTAAGGAATCAGTTAAGAGAAGGCACATCTGACTATCATATGGAAATAGAGTCTAAAACAGTGGTTCTGAAACATGGCTATACATTGGAACCAGCTGGGAGTGTCTTTTAAAATGTGAATAGTTGGACTATACCTGATTTACTAGCACAGGAATCTTTACTTTGACAAAGCTCTCTAGGTGACTTTGATACACTGACAGCTTTGGGAACTACTACTGGTCTGAGGGAACTCCAGCTAGATCAAGCCTGTGCTTCACAGACCCACAACCTGGTTCTTATCAGCTCTCAGTCTCATGAAAGCTGGCACACTCAAAATCAAACTGCCTTTAAAACTGAAATAGATACCAGAATACTACTCCTTAAAGTATATAGCTGTCCTGTGAAGGACAAATATTAATGTCTCCATGATTGGCCCCTTCTCCACCTATAGACAACTACATGGAAATATAATTACAAGAAGATACTAACAATTTGCATCAGCAACCAGATAGCTACACTGAGACCAGAATATTAAATCAGCATAGAATTAATAGGTTGTTGGTGAATGTAGAATCAGAACAAGAGGCATTAGATAAGTTGAAAATCCATTCAAATATCCTTCCCATTGAAGTGATGGATTTCAACACCAGACTAAAATATACAAGTCTGTTGACAACAACCAGCAAGGCAGGCATGGTTGTCTGCTTTAAAAGCATGCTGTTGATGGGACTGACAGTACTTGTATGGGATGGGATGTGTACAGATGACATTTCCTCTGTAAAACTCCTTAACTAACTACTCTATCCCTGCTTCAGATTAAAACTCTTTAAATATACTCTTTCTATTCTAAGACATAGCACATGTTCATATTTCTAATGTCAAGATGTATCTTAAGACAGAGATGTATAGATTTAATGTGACTTATAAAATCATTGAATCAATGCAGCTCCTGCCACTGGATAGGAACTCTTCCTTCCATTATAATTATAAAACTCTGTAGTGATGCCTAATATTTACCCATCTTAGGTTAACCCTTGGTCAATTAAGTGTAGCCAGAGGGCTGGATCAAAATGGTTGCTTATCATCTCCATGTGTGAGGGAAGAGTTTCCCCAGAAGGAAAAAAAAGGGGGGGGGGGGGGAGATTAGGCCAACAAAAGAGAGAAATAAGATAGAAGTGTATAAGGCCAAATAGTTGCTGTATTCATAGTATTCTTGATTAATTCCACAGGGAGTGTCTGTCAGAAACAAACCAATTCATTAAAGTTACATGTTTATAAGAGCAGGGTGGCAGCCCAGGTGAGATCTGAAATATATTTTTGGATTGTTTTAACAGTAAGAATCTGGATGGAGGTAAGACAAAATGTAAATCCCGGAATAATATTTCTATTTTTTATTCCTTCCTGCCTTTATTAAACTCTGGCTTGATTGTTAAAACTTGCCAGCATTCTACTGTTTGTTTACATGGGACCTATGGAAACAGCATTAGGCAAATTATTCCTTCAAACTACCCTCTTGCTCTTAAAATTCCAATGCACAATATTACGGCGATTCTTTCAAGCATACCATATTGACCTAGTTAGCAAGCCTTATAGACCTCTGATCACTAAAGTAAATCCACAGATAAAATATCCAGCACCAAATAGCAGTTCCTAGAAACTCTGACCAGTTAGAAAGCTGGTTAAACAAAATAGTGAGCAAAAACATGCCCTGATTTTTAATTATTTTGTTTCTATCTTTAAACAAAATTATTGGTCTGCATTATATAGACAATAAAGAGTTATGAAGATAAATTTTACAGTAATGGTTATTTGATTAAAACAAACTTATGTTACACTAATTTTAATCCAGTGGTTTTACCTTTATCATAACAACTTCTATTTTCTTATTTGAAAAAGAAAAAGATACATTTTATGTAAACAGCAATGCATTTTCTGTCAAATATAATTAATGTCTGAAAAATAAAGTTTATGGATTTTGTAAAAGAAAAGATTTTTGTTTGGTTTTTGAAAGATCTTAGCTAAATAGCTTTCCCTGCTCATTTGACATCTGTTAGCTCCTCCATATCCTGGAAGCATTAAGTGTATTATGCTTTCAGCTGGAAGCAAATAAGAACAAATCTCAGCCACCTCATTTTATAAATCCTTTCAATCATTCATAATATTCTTTGACTAGCAAATAAAAGAACTGCATCAAAAAAGCAATTTAACTCATTGCTTACAGATGGAAATAATAAACATCAGTCATTGTCTAAGTACAGAATACAATACTATATTCAAAACAGATCATATTGAAATATTTATTCATGGCTCAAGTTAAAGAGTTGTTGTTAAAAAAAACCACCAGTAATACCTCAAATTTTTATTTGTCCATGGTAAAGAGATCAGAGTTTAAATGATTATGTGCACATAAGTAAGCATGTGGTGACATAATATTCTTGAATTATTTCACTATTGCATTGAAATTAATTTTATTTGCCTGCAAATTATTTCTATAACTCATCCTATTATTCTATTATCTAATGGAATCTTCTTTAAATCTCAATTAAGCCTTCAATAAAAGATATTTCAATAAATCTTTGTGTGTTAGCTCACTGTTTTTTGTTTTTCCTATAAGTTATTTGTAACACATTTTCTCTTTCATATATATATATATATATACATACAAGTAAATCTTAATTTGAAGGCACTCTTTGGGATCAGATATGTCAGACTTTGAATTATGCCTCTGGCATTGACTAGTCAAGGGAACCTGAACACCTTTCCTAATCTTTCCATGCCTCCTTCTTTATTCATTTGTTAAATGTGGAATGACACTCACCACATTGGATTTTATTAGCAGTAGATAAGTTGATGAGAATAAAACCAAGTACAGTGCATTGGAAACAAAATAAGTATACTATAAAAATCAGCTTCTTTCTACAGAAACACATCAGGCCAGAAAGGAATGGAAGGAAATTTACAAAGTGATGCAAAGCAAGGGACTGAATCCAAGAATACTCTATCCAGTAAGGCTATCACTCAAAATTGAAGGGGAAATAAGGAGCTTCACAAACCAAAAAAAAAAGGCTAAGGGAGTTTATCACTACCAAGCCAGCAATGCAAGAAATGCTGAAAAAACTGATGTAAAAAGAAGAAATGAAAAGGTAAGAAGGAACACAGGCACAAAAAATAAAAAAGGCTACAAACAAGTACCTATCAATAATAACTTTAAACATAAATGGACTAAATGCTCCAATCAAAAGACATTGAGTGGCTGAATGGATAAAAAAAACATGACCCATATATATATGCTTTCTACAAGAAACCCACCTCAGAACAAGGGACTCACACAGATTGAAAGTGAAGGAATGGAAAATATCTTTCAGGCAAATGGAAATGAAAAAAAAAAACAAACTGGGGTAGCAATACTTATATCTGACAAAATAGACCTCAAAGTGAAGCCCATAACACAAGATAAGGAAGGCCACTTCATAATATTAAAAGGATCAATATAACAAGAGGATATAACCCTAGTAAACATATATGCACCCAAAGCAGAAGCACCCAAATACATAAAAATAAACTCTTAGAAGATATCAAGGGAGAGATCAACAATAATACAATCATAGTAGGGGACTTTAATACCCCATTGACATCATAGGATAAATCCTCTAGACAAAAAATCAGCAAAGAAACAGCAATCCTAAATGACTCACTAGATCAGATGGACCTAATTGACATCTTCAGAACATTTCACTCCAAAGCCGTGGACTATACGTTCTTCTCAAGTGCACATGGGACATTTTCAAAGATAGACCACATATTGGGTCACAGGCAAAGTCTCTCCAAATTCAAGAAGATTGAAATTATATCAAGCATATTCTCAGACCACAATGGAATCATATTAGAAATAAACTACAATAAAAACAATAAAAAAATTCAAACACTTGGAGGCTGAATAGCATGCTATTAAACAATGACTGGGTTACCAAAGAGATCAAAGAAGAAATGGAAAATATCCTGGAAATGAATGACAATGAAAACACAACAATCCAAAATCTATGGGACACAGTGAAAGCAGCCCAGAGAGGGAAGTTTATAGCTCTACAGGCCTACCTAAAAAAAAAAATTAGTAACAAATCATAAAATTCTACAACTTAAAGAATTAGAAAGAGAGCAACAAGAAAAGCCCAGAGTGATCAGAAGGAAGGAGATAATAAAGATCAGAGCAGAAATAAATGGCATAGAGAAAAAAAAAAAAAAAAGATCAATGACATCAAGAGCTGGTTCTTTGAAAGGATAAACAAGACTAATGAACCTCTAATAAAGAGAGAGAACCCAAATAAACAAAATCAGAAATGAAAGAGGCAAAATAAGAACAGACCCCACAGAAAAACAAAGGATTGTTAAAAAATACTATGAACAATTCTATTCCAACAAACTGGACAATCTGGAAGAAATGGACATAATCCTAGAAAAATACAACCTTCCAAAACTCAATCAGGAAGAATCTAAAAATCTCAATAGGCCAATAACTTTGGAGGAAATTGAAGCAGTCTTCAAAAAGCTTCCAGCAAACAAAAGCCCAGGGCCAGATGGCTTCACAGGGGAGTTTAAAAAACATTCAAGGAAGAACTAAAACTTATCCTCCTCAGACTAATCCAAAAAATTCAAGAGGAAGGAACACTTCCAAGCTCATTCTATAAAGCCAGCATCACCTTAATACCAAAACCATATAAAGACAACACAATGAAAGAGAATTATAGGCCAATATCCCTCATGAACATAGATGCCAAAATCCTCAACAAAATTCTATCAAATAGAATCCAACATTACATCAGAAATATCATACACCATGACCAAGTAGGATTTATCCCAGTGATGCAAGGATAGTACAATATCTGCACATCAATAAATGTGATACATCACATAAACAAATTGAGAGATAAAAGTCATATAGTCATATCAATTGATGCAGAAAAAGCATTTGACAAAATCCAACACCCTTTCTTGAAAAAAACCCTCAGCAAAATGGGAATAGAGGGATTATACCTCAACATAATAAAAGCCTTATATGACAAACCTACAGCCAACATCATACTCAGTGGGCAAAAATCTTTCTATATTTTAATCCATAGAATTATGAAATAAGCTTTTTCTCTTTAGGATTCTCATTTCTTGGGGACCTTGAAAAAGTAAGTTAACTAACTCTAAATCTAACTCAACAAAGTCCAGGTAGATCCAGGTGATCAAACCATGTCACCAACAAGCACCCTAACTCTCACCATGTCTTCTTTCCCATCTCTTAGCTCACCGTAAGCAGGTGACCATGGGAGATGGTAGCAACTCTACTTGAGCCATTGTGAGGAGGAGAAGACATAAGAGGGCCAAGAAAAAAGCTGTGACAGACTTGAGAAATTTTGAACTTTAAATGTATTCCCCAGCCCACCCAGTGGTTCATTTAAGATAATGAAAACATTATAGTCACAATACATTCTATCATTTCCATTTGGTCCTTCTGTATACATCCTCTTTCTTTGCAGACATTCTATTTCATTGTTAAGATTTTCTAAACTTTCTTTTGTTTCAAGTGTGTTTGTAATTGCTTGTTGAAGCATTTTTATCATGGATGCTTTAAAACCTCTGTCATATAATTACAACATCTCTGCATTCCAATGTTGACTTCAGTTGATTGTCTTTTCTCATTAAAGTTGAGATTTCCCTGGTTCTTGATATTTAAAAGAAAAACAAACAATTTTCAATTGTATCCCGGACATCTTACATATTATGAGACTATATCTTATTTAAATCTGTTTTAGAAGGAGTCCTCTGACAAAGGGGGTATTGCCTTTTTACTATAAGGTGGTGGTGGAAGTTCAGGTTCTCCAATTGATCTCCATTGATACTTTGTGGTGAAAGTTGGGTGGGAGGCTCCTCTATACTGCTGGATAAGATGGGAGTTCAGGTTCCCCACTAAAGCCTCTGCTGATATCAACTTGGCTTATAGTGAGAGGAGTACCTGGGTACTCCTACCCGCATGGCTTTCACTGACAGAGCTGAGGAGTGGGTGACACCACCCTAGTGTGGCTGGGTGTTGGGGGAGTGCCTCTCATTTGCTGAACAGAGCTGTAGTGGGCTGCAGTTTTTTCCTGTGGTGTTTGACCAAAGTAGGGAGGTCGTTGTCTAAAAGTCATGTGTAATTCTAGCTTGCGCCTTCCCACTTTCCCTGGTCTGGTTCTTTGGCAAGAGAGAGCAGGAATTTCGTGGGGATTGTTTGTTTGTTTGTTGGTTGGTTGGTTGGTTGGTTGGTTGGTTGGTCTTAGAATTTCTTGGTTGCCAGCTTGCTTAATACTCAATTTGGGAGTGGAAGGAGACTGGGAACTCACTATCATGTCAATCCCTGGGTCCCAAGGTCTTTAGCTGGTTGGCTAATTCTCTCCATATTTCAGTCTTCTTATTTTTGTCTCTAATATCCACTTTTATCTTAAATCTTGGGCCCTTAAGTCCTTGCTGCCATAGTCTCAAACCCAGTAAAACTGATATATGCACTAAGATACCACTTTCTGGTAGGTCTCTGTGCTGGGCATCAAAAAACTGAACTATTTTGAAGTGGAGCCAAAGTGAAGGAGTATAGGTCTCACCTTAGTTTCACTTCTCATTGTGATTTGACCCCTGAAATCCTAGCTTTCTCAATAGTTCCTCAGTGCTTTCAAACAGATTTTTTTTTAATTATCAAGGTTTCCTTACTGTCCTTGCTGGGAGGATTGGAATGTTACAAGCTAGTTTTCCCATTACCAGAAGTGGAATACTCAGATATCTCCTAAAGGTTTCTATACATCATTCTTCTTGGCATCCTCTTCTTTCATACCTGCCCTGGGCTTATAAATTAATTCTGACAGTGAAGGCCACAGAGTCAGGACAGATTCTATTTGTAAAGTTTAATAGGAAATAAGCCAAATGTTTACTAATGGATTATTTAGGTATTTCCCATGACTGATATTCAGCTGTGTGAACTGGTATTACCATACTCGTTACCAAAATATCAATATATTAATTACTAAATAACTGCTATCTTCTATGCCCCATGCCTTCCTTAGGACCCCATTGAAATTTCTAATGATTCAAAACATAAATGGCTAGCACCTGGTCAGGATGAAACTTTAGCAGCACTGTTCTGATACCATGGCTAGTATCCTACCATTTTTGGTAAGGGCCAGACTTAGCTGTTAAGTATTCTGAATTATCACTTCTATGTACACCTGAGCCCTGTATATCCTATTTTGTGTTTTCTTTTATTATAGGATTTAATTATAATTTCTTCTTGGTTATTCTCAGAGAGAACTGTTTGGCATAGCTCTTCTATTTATTTGGGTAATATGTAACAATATAATCAACAAAAACGTTCAGAATTATTTCTGCTAATGAACCCTATGTTAATTTCATCTATAAATATCTTTACCTTTTATTAACATAATTAAAAACAGACATAATTGCCAGGTTAAGCCAAATCACTTCTGATAAAGCCAACCTCATAGTTGAGATGGCAATTTTTTCTTGCTAATCAAAAGTATTATACTGAATGAATGGAACTAAGAACACTCTATAACACGTCTTCAAGAAAATAATCATTGCAAATTTATTAATAGTGGCCATGTTTATTTTTCATTATTCAATGTAATCACTTATTTCTTAAACTGTGGTCTGAGTATATTATTGCCATTATACTTGTCTGAGATATGTGCTTAAATTTCACACAAAAAAACACATGAGAATTTTATATTTTGTGTTTACCCTTAGCCTTATTCAATATTTTACTCATTAACTTTATATAGGGAGACTTAATGCATTAAGCTAAGATTATTCTTTTCTTTAAATTAAATTACAGGTATAAGTATAATTAATGATTTTGCTAAATTGTAATACACAGGCAAAAATCTCTCTTCCCTCATATTTATTTTTCACTCAAAACAGACCAATGTGGCGCATACTGCATGCATTTTCTTATGCCTTAGCTTTTTTTTTTTTCTTTATATACTATGTTGGAAATGGTACTGTGTGCTACAAGTAAAAGGAAAAGTGTGTATAGATGTGTTACTCATTCCCAACTAGTATGACCAAGCCATGGAGGCTTTTCTTGGATCTATATCAAGTTCTGAGTTAGTTATTGTACCCAAAGAAATCACTAGAGCTACACTTCTTTTAAAGGTACTTGTGTGACTGACATATCTGAAGCTATTGTAAGGAATGGGTTACTAGATGGTCAGAATTCATTTCATTGAGCTAATTTTGTCATAGTTCCTACCCTCTAAAAAAATTAGTGAAAAACAGGTAGTCAAACCAATTCAATCTGAGAACAGCTCTTTTCTCTAATAATGAACAATACAGCAGTGTATGCTTCCTTAAAGAAGAAATAGATAATACCAATTTTGAGTACATTCTGATTCACTTTATGTAGAAACTGAAAAATTTATAAATGTCAGGGCACCTAGGGATTTATAAATGGTGGTAGCATGAATTGATAAACTAAAGCCATATAATTATTGGCCATGATTGCAAATGAGGACATTCCCCTTATTTTGCTATTGAGATATTATATGCCACATTACAATTGCTATTGAGATATTAATTGCTATTGAGATATTATAAGCCACATTACCTTGTATTTATGGGATCCTATAGATATATGTTAATATTATTTATTTCTGACAGTAGTTTTATTTATGTTAAAGTAAAGAGATGGAGACTCAACATGATTATGTCACTTTATCAATGTAACAAAACAGATTAAGTAGGAAATCCAATTCTAACTCTTAATTCAATATCCATTCCACTTGATCAGAGCCCAAGTAACACTTGCATATACTCCACTCGTGTCTAATAATGATATTCAGACAATTTTAAAGGAATTTTTAAGTCCTTTTGGCATTATGCTCATAATTGTTTTAAATTTATTTCCTTGTCCAGTCTTACATAAAAGATGAACTAGATAGAAGTCAAAGAAGGGGCATTTTCTGGCCCCGGAGATCTGGAATTCACATGGTGTTAATAAGGGATTAGCCTATGAGAATTCCTCTCAAAAGCAAGTGAATCTAGTCCCCCAAATGTAATCCCCAGTAAGGTAGGATTTTAATGATATAAAAGTGTCAGAAATAGCTATGAGAAGAGTATGACTTAAGCAGTTCTGAGTGATCCACTTGAAACACTGACACTAAGAATGAAAAGAATGCTGCTAGCCCTATTCAAGGGAGACACCATCAGAGAAGCTTAAGTATCCGATAACAACAAAAATATACTGATGAGTGGAGCAGAAATAATCTTTCACAAAGTTCTGAGATTATCCTCCCCACACAACTGCTCTAAACTACCTGCTTTTGTTTGCTCTAAAACTAGGCTCAAATCATTGTGCAGATACCAACTTGCCATACTATATTTTTAAACTAAGAGGAAGGTACTGTAGGCAAAGATAGAACTATCTAGACACTGTTAAAGGGTTCCCCCCCCACACACACATTAATTTAATACATATTCATTCAACAAGCATTAATTGAGGCACACACCCATGCATAGCACTGAGACTAAAAAAATGATAAAGATACTATAGTCCTTTACAAACTCAGAATGGAATGGGCTTTTTGATGCAAATTTGTTTTACATAAATTTAAAGGGCAACAATCAATTTTATCAGGGCCTAAAACCTCTTGAGTGAGTAAATCATAGTGAACCAGTTCAAGTTCTCCCCTTTGATTCTTACTTTCCCCCTAGGAAACCCCTTAGGACTTCTTTCTCTGGTGCCCTGAAATAGACATTAACCAATAGTTCATTAGTTTCAGCTGAAATTGGTTGAAACTTTCAGAAACAATTCTCTACTAAATATTAAAGAACAAAAAGAAAATAAGGAGACTATATGTTCACAGGCAAGCTCATTAAGAGAAGCTTTCTGAGCCGTCAAAGCTAGTTGGCCTGTGGGGCTTGAAAGTCCTATCTCACTCTACATGGGGTTCCCTGAAAAACAGGTCGCTACCCTCCAGATCCCAGGGACTAATATAACCCACCAACAAGGTGGCTTAATGTCCTCTCCCTAGCACCAGCAAGCCTCCACCTGGTAGGCTTCAGAATGGAGTCCCCACCCAGAGTTTTAACAGAAGATCCAAGTTCCATTCCAATTCTGGCTGGAGGTCTGACTAATCATTGATATCAGGATGAAACCAATGCTCAAGATGAACTTTCCTCAGCACAGAATTAACTGAACCTCAGTATCTTACCCCAACATCACAACCACATAGCACTGATATAGGCAAGATTGTACATGGGAAGTTACCCCTTCACTCATTCCTATTCACCCAGATTTCCCTCCTGAGAAAGGCATGGTAGGGAAAGAAAAGGCAACCTGTGGTTAAAAAGTTTAAATAAAAGAAGAGGATGAAATCTCCTGAGTTTGTTGGACATCCTGAGCTACTAAGATAAAAAGAATCTTCATGATAAAACAACTGCATTCTTCCATTCTCCTATTGCTTTTGCTAAACAAGAGCATGGCCAATTTTATGCCATAGATTTAATCCTAAAAGTGGTAAGGAATGAGGCCCATGGAACTACTTTCAACCCTAACAGTAATTACTTTTTTCTGGATTCTCTTAATATTATCAGACTCACTGAATCTGCATGCCAATCCAAATACATGCTGCCCTGCCTGAAACTTTTCTAGACAGTCTTTCAACTTGGAATGAAAGCAATGATCTAAAGTTGATGAATGCAGAGACAGTTCTGCTGAAGACTTTGTTTAAAATCTTTGGATAGGAAAAGAAGGAAACACACAGATCTCAAGTTTTTACTACCTAACTTCTTTATATCATAAACCACAGATAACAGTGCAAATAAACTGGTGATGATATCTCAAAATTTTGCCTATGCTTGTCTTACTAGTCTAAAAGTGAAAAGAAAGAGAACAGCAAAAATACTTATTTGGTAAAAATACTTATTGTGAGAAAACTAGAGAATTAGAAGTTAGTAGTGGATCAGGCACAAATTTAAAATATGGATATAAAAATACAAGGATATATAGGATATAATATGATTAAGAAAAGGCCTGATAATGCATATTGAGAAAAAAACAATAAACATAATTTAAAGTTTCTAGTAAAAACAATATTCTATTTATTTATACTGTACCTCTAAACAATAAGGTATATGCCTTTTCCCCTTATTTTTCTAGAAATATTTTTCTAAACATTAAAATAATATTGTAAAATTTCTAAAAATATTAAAAAGTAATGAAGATAAAAATTATCTCACAAAAAAATTATTTTTCACAACATAACATTATTTTGATATATTTCCTTACAGACATTTTTGGGGTGAGGCATAAACCTCATTATATCAATTATGCAAAAGCTTGAATATTATGAAACAATCTAAAAGTTGAGTCTTAGACAAATAACAAGCTCTACTGTCTTGATAGGAAAGAAGATGAAAACAAAGAGATAACTACCATTTGATGTTAAAAAGTCAGCTAAGGAAGTTGCCCTGCCTGAGAAGCTAATAGAGTTTCTGATTCAGTGGTAGAAAAATAATTCTTAACTCATTATTATAAGTTCTGCTTGGCCCACAGTACTCTCTGGTTTAATTCAATCATCATTAGATCTCTGAACTTTTAAAGAATTTTATTCATTCTCAGAAAACAACTTTTATTATTTCTGTTTAAATCTGAAGTCACACAACCTATTGGCATGCCTCTCAACACATACTGTAACTTATATACTCCATTACTGAAAAGTATATGGATATGTATATAGATGTGTGTATATGTATAACTACATTATGTTATCTGCATATTTAATGTGTTGTGTTTTTATAATATATATGTGGATGTTGTATGTATATGCATGTGAATGTGTATTTGTATGCATATGCATATGCATATGTATATGCATATGCATATGTATATGTATATGTATATGTATATGTATATGTATATGTATACATCTCCTGTACTAGAGCTTAGAGCTCTTAGGCCTTGCTTATTCCCCAGTACTGGGAGAGGGCTGAAGCATTTTTCCTGAGCCTGAAGATTTCATTGTTACTTATATTTTATTATGATTCACATGGCTATTGCTTTATTTAGGAGAAAAGGTTATTAATCCTGCTGATGTCCTTTTAATTTCAAGGGAATGTAAAATGGAAATATATTGTCAGAGGCCCAAGGCTAAGACTATGCAGATAAGCAGAAAACCTTGAGAATAACTATTTTGGGTATATATAAACAACACTGATATGTTATGGGCATAACTAAAGAGAAATAGCTAGCTGATACCGGCTTCAAGGAGAAGGAGACTATAACTTTGCATGGAGAAGAAAATGTAAAATGTGCCCTCTTCAAAAGCCCATGTGAGAGCAAAAATAAGTAACAAAGGCATCAACATGAGGAAACCAATGCAGAAAGATAAAATCAGTGATATTGTACTTTTTTTCTTTTGGTGAATTTTGTTATTAGAACTATTTCTTTTCTTCCATTTTGAAGATTTATAATGCAACTTATGTTTTAATGAACTTCAAGCTGGCCCTTAAAAACTGTTTCCTCAAAATGTTTAAAACTTATCAATGTTGGTGTTTTCAAAATTTTTTAAGACAAAATTTAAAAGAAAAAGAAAAAAACCACTAGGAACTCCAAGTCCTGCCAATTTTTCCTTCCTGCCAAGTCCTATTAGTATAAATGAATGGTTTATTTTAAGAAATGCCTGATAAATTACTCTACACAATCAGTAATGAGGGTACTGTCAGCAAAGGAGAATCATTTCCAAAATTTACTTGGCATTAAGGAGCTAGTGCCTTCTAAGCTCAAACTGGGTTATGTGGCCCTAGCCCCTGAGGATTCCATAAATCTCTCCCTTTTTCTCAGAGGGAAGAGTGATCAACCAATATGTATAACTGTTGAGGTTTCTTCATGTCAGCTTACAGTTTTTGAAAACTGCAATAAAACCTGGTCATTTTCAAACTTTCCTTGTCAACAGTTTCTACTACTCTTCCCAGAGTTCTTTTTCTTCTTGGGCCTGGCTCCGGGGAAAATACTAAAGACCTCAAGATATCATAGTCTAGGCTAGGACAAAACAGAAAACAGCTTGATGTAAAAAGGAAAAGGTCAAAGAGCTTCAATTTCTTTTAAGACATAAACATTCACTCTGTGCCTGGAGAAAGACAATTGTAGTGATGGGGAGGCTGCTACTCAAACATAAAAGCCAAGGAAGGCACCAGATGACCACTTTTTCTAGAAAAAGACAGAGAGAATCCATAATTTAAAGCGTCTGTGGATAAAGAAAATCATTAGAGCTGCAGGTCAATGATGAAGATGAGAATCATCCTCACTGGCTTCTGCCTAATTTCCCTATGGCAGTATGCTTCTACTTACAAATCTGTAGTGTTTTTATTTAATGAAAAACCAGATCCCAAAACTCAAAAATAAAAGGTACATGCTGGTGTTCTCCAGCCCCAAACACTGATGGAAAAATGCCTCGTCTTAAAGTTTTATATTTCTAAAAGGAGAAATGGGGTGAGTGTTCTTTGGGGTGAATTATGGTAGCAAACCCCTACAAAGCTGTTGAGGGAATGAAGAGTTTAAAACTTGGAGTCTGTTATCTGTAAAGCTCTTTTGTGTTCTATAGAAGAATAGCATTATAAAAGTTAATGTGCAAATAAAATAAACAAATACCTCTAATCCTTGCCCACCCACGAGCACTGCAGACTGGTTCCCCTCAATTTTTCTTGGCCCACTTATAAATCCCCTAGTGATGGGTTCCTACTACTTTTGCTGTAAGACTATTTTCCACCCTCTAAAAGACTTCCACTTACTCTTAGCAGTGTCTGTATAATGTTTGTGGTGACCCTGCATCAAAATCTTGTTAGGCTTCCAAGTAGGAGACCAAAGTGTTTCACACAATTTATACTACCCATATTTTGTATGTAATATGTTTAAACACTAGGATCAGAGTTCAGCGTTTAATGCAATGCAGTCTGTATACAACCTGACTAAATTACAGATGAACAGAAGAGATGCTGCATACTTCCTCCAATCTTATAGCAAAAAGAAAGATACCAGATTTCCCTAAGAAATATTTATATGTTCCAAGCATTCTTAGCATCATTAACAGGCAAACTTCCCAATACTCCTTAGAGATCATTGATGGAAACTGAATCCCATTTTTCGTATGAGGAAACTGAGACCTGGAAAGAGATTGGGTGAATTTTTGAAGGGCAAGGACATCAACAGAGACAAAATAAGCAGGAAGAACTCAACAGAATCTCAGACCCCTGACCATCTTGCCTGATCTTTTTCTCCAAGCTCACTGCTCAGAATGCCACCTATCTGGGTGGGAATGTGAGTCAAGGTCCATGCTAACATTTCGTAGATGGCTGGAAGGAAGCTGGAAGAGCTGGATAAATGGTCTCTACTCATGACTTGATTTGTGTGTTTTTTAAAAGCCATACAGAAAATAACAACGTTGTGGAAAATCTCATATCCAAGACATGTGGCCTCATTTTACCTACCACAGAAATATGTTTCTACAAAGAGCTACTTCAAAATTCTCAGGTCTAATCCCAAATTATTAACAACATCATATTTCATTAATTAGAAAGGGCAGGGTAAGAAAAGCCCAAGCTTCATACCAAGTAGGTCTACAAATTAGTCCAGCTTCCTTAGCCTCCAAGCCTGTGATCCATTCTGGTGATTTTCTGATGGTTGCAAGAGTGCAGAACAGAAAGTAAAGAGTCCTTTTTTTGTAGCCTGGCCTCAACTTTGTGTTACAGAGAGCATTCCTAGATCATTAACTTATAAAATAAGCCAATGACAATACTTACAGGAAAAATGAGTGCTTCTGAAATTATTCTACTTCAGCCAGAAAAAGAAGTGAAGATGGATACAAATTTCACATGGAATAAATGTCATAGCTAAATTTCTAAACATGACTTTAAACTTATAATCAACTTTCTGCAGTCAGCTTTGGAAATGGCTACTGTACTTTTATACTATTCCCTAGGTAAGTATAGTTGATTCTTATGATTCCATTTCTAGACTGGTCCATTATATTCTCATACCTCCAAGGGGGCTAGAAACACAGGAATACTACACAGAAGGAAGCTGTGACATGTACTGTGTGATTCTGCAACCTCTGGCCATAACTGATTAAACCAGTAGGGAACCTAGGACAGCTAATGCGTGGATTTCAGTTAATGTGACATTATGACCAATGCCCGGCTTAGAAAGATGTCTCTCCCAAGTCCTCTTAGTGGAATTAAGAACTGGGAAGCTAAGTCACTGAGCTTAGTTAACTGAGGTGAGTATAGCTAACAAGTACTGGTAGGGTGGCCACTATGGGTCAAGCATATGCTGGGTTTATGAAGGGGGTGACCAGGAATGTTCAGATGAATCCAGGTGGGAAAGTGAGAGAAGAGTGTGGCAGGGGCATTATGATTCAGAAAGACATAGATGGGAGGGTGCTACAACTTAGCATCTGTCCTTCTATGCTTGTCATTCGGCTTCTCCCATACACAAACTTTCGATAAACACTCCTTTATGTAAGGCAATATAAGGTGCATGTCTGTTTCTTGTCACCTTGAGAAGAACTAAGACCTTTGAGGAAATGATTAAAGACCTTCTGTGGTCTATGGTCATCCTACCTTCCAGCTGTGCAGCCCTAGACACACAGAGCTCTCCCCAAGGCCAGGGCAATGCCAGGACTCCTGGAAGAAGGAGCCCTCAGCACAGCTCCTGGTTAATACAAGTTCTTCAAGCAACTTGGTCATTCCTCTTCCGAAATTAATACAAAGTATTGCTGAAATTTATACTGCTTACATTTAGATTAAAAGATGACAAAAATAAAGTAAACTGATTTTAAGAAATCCCATGCAGGAAACATAAATAGGAATATTAATATTTGGATCCAATGTCTTTTTTTCTCTAGCACTTCATCAACAGGAATGTGTTACTCTTTGACTTACTGCAAGGAGTTTATCTTCATGTTCATGGTGAAGATAAGAATGCCCCATCTTATTAATACCTCCATAATTTTCCTTTGTGTTCAAGGTCAAGCAAAAAGGTAAGTAGGAACTATCCCTAGAGACTAATGTCTAGGTTCAGGCACAAGAATATGAATTGCATCAGTGTTTGTAGGACATGAACCTGAGCAACCTTTCCTGATGAAACCCAATGAAAAGCAATCTATAGAAAAGGAGCAAATTCTCTCTCCTCCCTAACTCTAGATTTTTAACTCAAAACATCATTTCTTCAAAAAATAGTTTGCAATATTTGTAAAATAGAAGAGATCTCCATTATTTCATTATAGAGCTTATAATAATTTTAGGTTTTCTCCATGGTTCACTACACAGTATCTTTTTGTTAAGGTTTCAAAGTAGAAAACATCTACGTTTGTCTTGGTATTTATCACATGGGCCATTCATTGTTCCATGGAGGACAAATTTATTTTATCTTGCACACCAACTCCAAATGATTGTTTGAACCCTGTGCCAAAAAAATGGTTCTATAAAACCAAGTGGCTTATACGCTTGGTGGGGAAAGTGCAGGATTGATTCTCACTGTATGCCACAGACATGGGAGGGAAAAGAGCCCGAATGCTGGGTACTGGCCAACCTTAGTTGACACCTTTAATGTATAAACAAGTGTTGGATTTAGCACTCTGCATATTTGAGCCAGCACAAAACTATTGAGCTTTAAATATCCATTTCAGATAGAGGTTTTGGCATTTAGAACCATAATAATATATAGAAAATAACACTGATATGAAACTTGTTGCCTCTAGGTTCTGGAAAAGTAACAGCAAGAAATTACTAACTGAAACATACAGAAAAGTATGAGTACTTAAATTCAGGAAGTAGAGTTTGTCTCATGATGTGTAAGAACAATATGCCAGTCAAACAGAAATAACCAAAATGAAAAATAAAAGTAATGATAGAATAAACTTGGACATGAATCCTAAAAAGAACCTCAAGAGCCTTTCCATCTAAATAAGACTGGATTCCCCCTTCAGAAGACATGTGCTTTTTCTCTTTGATATTTGGGAAACTGAGGAAGAGTGGAAAGGTACGCAGGCACTACCCTTAAAGACTAATGTCTGGGTTCAGGCACAAGAATATGAATTGCATCAGTTGGGTTCAAAAATCACCAATGTGAATCAGTAGCAGATTCTGAGCATAGAAAATAAGTTAACTTAGAGCTGACTTGTTTCAGTCCTCAGACACCTGGATTCCCTGGCTGACTTTCACAGTAGCAGAATAAAGACAACCACTGGGTACTTCCCTGCAATCCGCAATATGGCCCAGCAGGAGACTGGCAACGTTTCATGATGGGCAGGGCTCAGATGAGTGGTCACGAGATTAGCTGACATTGAAAAACAATATATCTCAACTGAATAGATTCTTTAGAAACTTTAGAAACAGGAAAAGCAATGCTCTGATAAATCCAGGAATCTAACCATTTCTGAAAGGCTCATCTATTTTCAAAATATGTATTAAGTGCCTCCCTCTGACATTATATGGGGATTTGATTTTATGTTGCTGCTTATTTAAAGGAATTTTGAAGACTGCACCTGTATTGACCTATTTATATTTCCATGAGAAGAGATAAAGCACAGAAATAATCCACTCACTTTGCACTTAAGCCAGAGACATTTTAATATTTTTGGCTTGCCCTCTAAAAGGCATGAAGTGTATCCATCTAAAATCAGACTAGACTCTCTGTGCTGGAGAAATGAGGCAAAGGACAGGTACAGTGCAATGATTTCAGAATCAGACTCACTTCAGTTGAAACACTGGTCCTGCTTCTCATCAGCTGGGTGACCTTAAACATGTCCTTAATCAATCTAAACCTTGGTTTTCTAATCTATAAAGCAGGGAAAACAGTGTCTACTTTATAAAATGAAAGAATATTTTAGAATAGTATATGTTGGGCACTGGATCTAGTGTCTGACAGAGAGTGATCAAGTAACTATTAGTTTATACATAGATGTACCTTCCTCTTAGTATCATTCACTGAGAATGCTTGTAGAAGTTTATTTTCCCAGAAGAGAAACTGGGACTCTGTGTCCTGCCAGAGACCTCAGGTATAAGTCAGTGGCTGAGTCCAGAAATAAAATACATCTATTTGTAAATTAGGGTATGTAATTGGACCAAGGACATCCCACTCATTAGGAGCAGAGCCCGTTACTGTGTGCTGGCCCTTAAGACCACCTCCGTCTAGGACAAGCTACTTTAATGATTACAGATGGAAAAGACGGTTGATATTTTAAAAGTATCAGAGATATTCAGGCAACTATTATGGCTCCCAAGTATGTTTATTTTGTTTGTTAGTCTTTTGTTTTTGGTATCTCTTCTGTGCTGAAACAAACCACAAAAATACCACTATTGAAATTGCATAATATAGCAAGCTGTTACAAAAAATACGTGTTAAATACTACTGTATAATATACATTTTTCATTGGCAAGCATTTGGTCCATTTAAAGGTTTTGTTGTTGTTGTTGTTTCACAGTTTAAAAGATGTAAATCATTTAAAAACATTTTTCCATTTTTTCCTAAATGTTACTAATGGAAGAGCAATAATGGCCATGAAAACTCAAGATGCATTATGTCTTGATGTTGGAATTCTTTCAAAGCTTTATAATAATCTGCCTACAAATAGTATCAGTACCAGAAATAACTCTGGAAATATAATTATATTCAGGCAAGACATGTGCTTTTGCAAGGGAAACAAAAGAATTATAAACAAATAGTACTACACCAAACTAGAAAGTTTTTGCATACCAAAAGCAACATCAACAAAACGAAAAGACAACCTACTAAATAGAACATATTCCATAATAATACTTCGGATAAGGAGTTAATATCCAAAATTTATAAAGAACTCATACTACTCAGCACACACACACAAAAAAAACGAAAAAAAACATGTACAGAGGACCTAAATACACATTTCTCAAAAAAAAAAAAAGACAATAGTCATATGAAAAGATGTCCAACATCACTAATCATCAGAGAAATGCAAATTAAAACAACAATGAGAGATCATTTCACACATGTCAGAATGACTATCATCAATGAATCCACACAAAAAACAAGTGCTTTCGAGGATGTGGAGAAAGGGAACCTTCCTGTACTGTTGCTGGGAATGCAGACTGGTGTAGTCACTATGGAAAACAATGTGGATGGTCCTCAAAAAATTAAAAATGGAACTGCCCTATGACCAATGATTCTACTTCTGGGGATTTATCTGAAGAAAATGAAAACAGTAATTCAAACGAATATATGCACCTCTGTGTTCACTGCAGCATTATTTACAATAGCCAAGAGATGGAAGCAATAGACAAGTAGTAGATAAAAAAGTGGTGGTATATATATACAATGGCATATAAAAGAATGAAATCTTACCATTTGCGACAGCATGGATGGAGAGGGTATTACCCTTAGTGAAATTAGTCAGAGAAAGATAAATAACCATATGATTTCACTTACGTATGGAACCTAAATAACAAAATAAATGAACAAACAAATCTGACACAGATGCATAAACGCTGAGAGCAAACTGGTAGCTGCCAGTGGGGAGGAGGTGTGTGGGACTGGGTGAAAGAGGTGAAAGGATTAAGAAGCATAAATTGGTAGTTACAAAATAGTCACAGGGTTGTAAATAAAGCATAGGGAATATAGTCAACAATATTGCAGTAGTTTGCTTTCCTCCGTTTCTTTCATTCATGACATGTTTCAATATTGCAATAACTGTATATGATGCCAGTCGGGGTACTGAAAATAGGGGGGGGGGAACACTATGTAAAGTATATAACTGTCTAGCCACTAAGCTATATACCTTAAACTAATACAAAATAAACTTGAAAATAAAAGAGTACTTTTTGGCCTACATGTTGCACATGAGCACATAAAAAAATAATGTAGCAAAATCTACACCCTTTCCCACTGTCTCCCCATTTCCACAAGGAATAATGTGAAAATTACATATTGATTTTTTTAGGACATTGGTGTCTGGGAACTTTTCAGGGTTAATTTTTTACATACATTTATTAAAGGAATGCAACAGGTATGTATGTATCATTGTCCTTACTGAGATCTCTCCCTTTTATGAATATTAGAGCACAGCTTCTAGTTTTAGTTTTGTCTGCTACTTTTGAAGGCATTCTTTTGGCAATCATAACATTTAACTAGGCAAGTTAAATCTACTTTGTAGAATTGCTTATCTTCTCTGTGACTTTTAGAGGGATTGTTTTCAACCCCTGGATAAAAGAGGAGGAAAACTTTGACTTCTGAAACTCAGGAATAATCACAAGCTTTAAATAATTTTGGTGAGTCTTAAACTATGAGGGGGGGAAAAGAAATGCAGCAAAAGAAAGGCTTCGTTTCCCAGAAGAATTAGGTCGTACTGTGGAATCCTAAAGTCTGATGTAGTGCATTTGCCTTCACTAAAAGTTGTTCACTATATTTCTGTTCGAAACAGATTTATAGCATCCATTTTCACTCTGATTTCCTGTTTTTCTGTCCATTCACCAAGCAAGTATTTGGAAGACAGAAATGGCTATGTGGAGTGTTTTAAGAGTTGAACTAAGAAGTGAGCACCCCTCTGGGAGCCATTTGATTGGTTAATACTATTTCTGAGCCCAGTGTGTGAATCTTTATGACTGCACAGCTTTAGGAATGAATTACTTGACCCCAACTTTCTCCATAGGGGTGCACACCTTAATTTCCCACACTAATTTTCAAATAGAATTACAAAAACACTCTATTTACCTAGAGATCAACTCCTTGGATCACAGACCAAGAGCAAGCAAAAAAAAGTATCTTGTGTAGCCAAAAGTGATGTTATAAAAACTCACAGACTTTCACTATCTGATAGCTGCTATCATTTAGGATGTATTTACTTTGATTTTATTAACAATTGCAATCATTATACTGATATTGTTTTTGAGCCTACAACAGATGAGATGAAACAAATCATAAGCAAGGAAGAGGGACTAATAGAGGCAATAAACTGAGAATAATATGACATTAAAAAGACACATTCAAAAACTATAGTTAAAGGACAAACAACCCACACACCTCAGGAGTCAATGAGAACACTGCTCATTACATAAAAAATAACAAACATTCCTAATGATTATAAAAGTAGATAATTTATTTTTTAGGCCACATTAAGAAAGCCAGCTAGGTATTTAAGTCATTTTATAAAATTCCATCAAATAAGGAAAATATTACAAAAGGATTAGCACTTAGAAAGATGAGCTCTGGTGACTACCATCTATTCGTTGCTTGGTAATACTACACAGTACATTCACTCTATGGAGCAACTCATTCCCTCAGAAGAAAATATTTTTAATGACAAAAGCTAAATTAATTAGGGAATATTCCCTATAGGGTATACGTTTTCAGTAGATCAAATTACTCAATTTGAGAAAGCATATATATGCAGTGCTGGGTGACCCAGAGTAATTTAAAGAAATACTTATGAGCTCAAACATGGAAATCTGTCTTTTTTTTCCCTTTAAATCAGAAGCATGTTCTCTTCCAAAGAACATAGGCTTTTATTTGTAAACCACAGAACTTAAAACAATCTGCAAGACTTGAGTATGACCTGATTTTCAGCAGGTGTAACAGGAATATGGGAATGCAGGCCAGAAACTGAGCTTTCGATGAGAGTAACTTATCTTCTTGCCTACTCTTCCAAGCTTTTGCTATGGAGAGTAGCAAAGGAGGAAGAGTGAAGGACAGTGCATACTGCTAAGGATGGAGAAGCAGGGAGTGAGAGGGCACTATTACTAATGATGCTGGCACAACAGGAATAGATCAAATAGGTCCCAGGCAAACTGAAAATATGGTCACCCTAGTTGTAAACAGCAAGGCAAAAAATACTATGCTAACACTATCCTCTAATAATTCTTGATGTAGAAGATGGTAGAAAAACATGAACTGGTAATTCACAAAGAATTCCTTATAGTACTCTGAAGAAATGGTATCCCCACTCTTACAGTCATATTCATCCTCTCAGTTAACCTTACCTACTGTAACACATTACAATTTTTTATATAAACTCTATTACCTATAGGCAACACGTTTTTAAAAGCTGTTACCATGTTTTTTTCATTATGTTTTCTTTCATGTCTAATGTAATTGATTTACTCATTAGATAAGTATCTGTTAAGAAAAATGAAAATCTACATATTGAAAATAATAATTATAATTTTATTCTCCCATCTATTCTTAAAATATTCTTACTGGGCTAAAATTAGTTGCTCAAACTTAGAAAGTACTATAGGAGTCTAGATTTCTCCAAACCTCAGTACATACCTTTCTAGTATTGATAATCCCATGACACTGTTAAAAAAAGGCATATCAGAAAAAAATTGCTAAAAATAAAATTATGTGTTTCAATAAATTTATTAGTTTACATCTTAATGTTTTATTATTATTAATATGCTCAAAAATAAATTAAGAGCATAAGAATATTTTTCCATTGATTTTTTTTAAAGAGGGAGAGTTAAAAGGGAGGAAAGGAAAGGAGAGATAGAGCAAGAAAGAAAGAGAGAGAGAGAGAGAGAGAGAACAATGTGAGAGACACACATCAATTGGTTGTCTCCCACACCTGCCCCAACCAGGACTGGATTGAACCTGCAACCCAGGTACGTGCCTTTGACTGGGAATCAAACCCTTGGCCCTCTGGTCAGTGGGCCAACACTCTAACTACTGAGAAACATGGGCCAGAGCATTTACCTCTTAACTTTACAGTGTTACAGTTATCAATATCATTTGGTTGCATTGATACAGATTGTGGTCTACATGCAATCTGCTTTATTTTAATAGCTTGAGTGAAAATAAACTCCCCTTGATTACATTTTGTTAAACAATCTTTACAGGGAAAGGTGAGGTGGGAGTGTAGAGAAAAATCTAAGTATGTCTTACTTTGGGCAAATTCTCACTTTTCAAACTATAAGATACTCATACACAGCTACATTTGCTACATACTAGTATTTAGGTATATGATTTATTATTTCTATGAACTTCCCCCAAAATAAATTAAGAGCACAAAAAACAGTACACCTTAAATTAAAATATCTGCTAAAAATGCAAAATTCCTTGGACACTGACATCAGGAAACTTTTCAAGATTAACTCATTAATTTATTCAATATAAGTAAATTTTTACAGCCACTGTGCTAGGCAATCCTATATAATAAAAGGCTAATATGCAAATTGTCCCCTTGACTGGAATTTTAACCAGGGGGCGGGGCCGGTCTGCCAGCTGCCTGCAACCCTTTCTCCAAGCCTGCCTAGCCCGATGGACCCCAATTGGGGCAGGCTGGCCAGACCCCACCTGTGCACAAAATCATGCACCAGACCTCTAGTACATTGATAAAAGCAGAGCTCCTGCCTCAAATTGCTCATGGTCCAGTGTAAGAGACAGCCAAGGAAATAAAGGCATTTGACACAGGTAAGATATTCGCAAACATTCTTTTAAAAAGTACTGTTTGGTCTTGGTCATGTTGAATATACCTGCTTCCTAGAAATGGTAAGAGAAAGATGGTCTGTAGGCTTTTGAAACATATTGGTTGTTGGCATCCAGCTGTCCCAATAAACTGAACAGATACCTGTGTGGCTTTGCCCCCTGGTCACAAAGAGCCTTCCACAAAGTGGCCTAGAGAAGTTTAAACATCATTTTGGTGTTTTTCTTAAAGATCTAGAGTCCTTGGGACCATCAAGGACCCCAGAAAACACAGAACTGGCTTAGATTCCTGCTGTCACAAAGCTGAGGTCATTCCAGGGATAGTTACTGCCTCTTCCACTGACTTTGTGGAAATTTCTTGAGTTCACTGCCTCTGGACTCACCTGCTGAACAGAGGGATAACCCCAAGACCTGAGCTGGAAACATTCTCTGGTTGATATCTGCTTGGCTTTCTGCCTCTTGGTACATTTCCTCTACTTCTGTGGAGCCTGGGAGATTGTGCTCAGAAGACACAGGGCCTGCTGGTCCTCACTGTGTGCTTCAGACCCAGCCATGTGCTTGAACTTGCCCTCAAACCAAGTCTTGCCTTTTGCTCAAGTTTTGAAAAGTAGGTTCTGCCTCCTTCCCTGGGGTTAATTTATGTCTTTAAAACCATTCTGGGAATCTTGTCCTTCCAGGATATAGGAAAAGTGATTCCAACTGGCTCTGCCTCTTTATTATGCCAGGACATAGATCTCCTAAATACCAGTCTTGAGGTTGAGGCCTTGCTAAGCTGAAGAATTTACCTGGGGTCCACTGCATACTACTTGCTAGGACTCTAGTGTCCCTTGAACCTATGATCTTTATCCATTGCCTGCCAATGCACTTTGCCATCTCTTGGTAAATATGACCCCATGTATATCAGTTATTGTGCCCACTGATGGGTTGGCAGTCTCTCCATTGTCCATCAGTAGGCTGTCCTCTGCCATTCCTTCTACCCACATCAGTGTGTCTGTCCAGTTCCTCCCTGGCTCCATATTACTAGTGTGACAAACACTGCCTCTCTCCTCTATGGTTTGATATAAGACCCAGGGACCTTTAGACTAATGGTATTTTTAAAAATTCCCTATTAAGATGGTTTTTGGAGTGCCAAAGCTTAGAAATACCATGAAATTTACTTTTATATTGCATGGTTAACATTCTATAGCATACCTTTTGTGTATGGAAGTATATATGGATGGCATATTTTAAGTATAGAAATTAATATTAGAAAAATTCTATGAAGAGACCACCTATGATATTAGAAAGGCAAAAATTAGGACATTAATTCTTACTAGTCTATTTGTTTGTAGTCTTGTGGTTTAGGTAAACTTTTCTCTTTCTTTGTAAAATGCAGACTTAAAGGTCTCA
The DNA here is from genome assembly GCA_026230045.1 of Corynorhinus townsendii. Lineage (NCBI taxonomy): Eukaryota > Metazoa > Chordata > Mammalia > Chiroptera > Vespertilionidae > Corynorhinus > Corynorhinus townsendii. The sequence goes on from JAPDVU010000004.1 coordinate 140,513,298, forward strand.
TGTCACTGGAACATTTTCAAAAGCACCTAGTAAGTAAATAAGCCAGACATTTTCAAACATGGCTTATGCGAGATGTGTACATATTGCTGTTATATAATCATTATTAAAATAAGTTCGCCTTAAGGAACTCCAGTTTTCAGCCTACACTACTACCTACAATCCATCACCTCCATCCAACATCACTGAATTTCTCATGGCACAAAGTAGATGTCACCTCTATAATATTAGCAAAAGCTGACATTTATTTAACACTTAAAATATTTGACCTGACATTTTCAAATATGTCACACAAACACACATACACCTCAAATTGCATATATAGACCAGAAGAATAAAAGCTGGCTGCTTATATTGAAAATATGTGTATCTGATAAAGTCTAAAACTGCCTTTTTCAAATTCTCTATATTTACCCTGATAGTACATTGCAGAGAAAAATTAATTTATTTCAAAGGCTTTTAAAAATATTTATTTATTTTTAATTGCAATTTGCACTCAACACTATCTTTTATTAGTTTCAGGTGTACAACCCAGCAATGAGACATTTGTATAATGTATGAAGTGGTCACCCCAATAAATCTAGTACCCACCTGGCACCATACACAGCTATCACAATATTGTTGAATATATTCTCTATTCTTTATTGTACACCCCATGATTATTTTATAACTATCAGTTAGTACTTTTTTTCTATTTATACACTTGTTAAATTTTTAAAATAATACCAATGAAAGTTAATGTGTTGTGGCTAATCCAGTAGTAATTAGTCATATCAACTTCCTTTAAGTGAAGCACTTAAATGTTCATCTATAAATAAATTTGGAATGCAAATTCACTAACTCATCACTGAATGGCAGATGGATTTTTTCTCTTTTGTCTACATATGGAACTGTGGTTTTTTTGTGTTAGTTTCAGGTGTACAGCACAGTGATCAAACAATCATACACTTTACAAAATGTTCCCCAGAATATTTCCTATATACCAATTTGGGGGTCTTAATCCCTTCACCTTTTTCACCCAGATTCCCAACACCCCTCGCCTCTGGCATCCATCAGTCTGTTCTCAACCTATAAATCTGTTTCTATTTTGTTTGTCAATTTATTTTGTTCTTTAGATTTCACATATAAGTGATATCATATCAAAAGCTTAATTATCACTGACATTAATATGTACAATTTTATTAAAAATAATAGATTGGCATTGGGATTTGAAGAAATTTAAATTGGGGGGAGAAAAAAAAACAACAGTCATAGAAACCACATATAAAAATATGAGGTTAAATTTTGTTTTAACACCAGGACTGACACCGGGATTTGTGGATGGATGTTATGTATTGCTTTTTCTGCACTTTTGGGAGAGTCATGGTTTCACCCATATTATATTGGAATGCAAAAATAAAAATTATATTATAGCAGAGTTCCATTGTGTTTAAATGGAAGAACAGTGAAATAAACTTTTTCCGTCTCCCACCTCACACAAAAGGTTAAGTGTTGACATTTCCTTTCGGATATGTGAAATATTTAATAAGGGTAAAGTAGAGCAGTCCAAAGAAAATACATGGCTGAAAACTTAGAGGGTGATGTTTGATATTCAAGAAAAGCACAGGAAGAGGCGTGTTGTCAAAGGATTTCCCTGTGTATGAGAGAAGGTGCACTGGTTGAGTGCAGTGAAAGTTTAACCATTTCAGAAACTGTTCAAATGTGAGCAATCCCTCTATTTTCTTCACTCATAAATTCTATTTTCCGCATTTATTTGCCTTCCTTAAGCCTTCTTTGATATTACCTTCTATACCCTTTGAAATAAATACAAAGGAAACAAATGATTAAAAGGACTATATTCGTTAAGAAACCTCTGATTCTAAATAGTTAATTTTTCTTTTGGCTCAAATACTCAATATGAAGGCCTAAATGTTGGTTATTTTTTATTTCAGGGAAAGCACACGGTTTTTATTTTCTTTTTAAAAAGGCAGGCCTCCAAAATCATTTGTATCAGACTCTGGATCGCAGGCAGGGAGTTGGAGGAGATGACTGAATGCAGAGAGTCCAAGAAGCATCTTCAAGTAAAGTTTGTTTTTGTTTTGTTTTGTTTTAATGAAAGGAATTCATTCCACAGACAACACCTTGGTATTTCAACCTGAATGGTAGCCTTTGGTTTGGAGTTCATATAGTTTCAATTTGATTTAAGTCAAAATGGGTTTAAATGACAGCTCTTTTTTCTTTCTTTTCTTTTCTTTTTGGTCTTACTGGGGAAAATTTCACAATTGGTAGAGAAATAGACCAGAAAGAAAATTGTCTGTAATTCACCACAAATAAAGGGAAGGCAACTAATCAAACTATTGTTGGGATTAAAATGCCAAATATGGAATAAGCTGTCACTTATACTTTTTGAGGACTTAAGGTCCCCATTGTTATACCCAGGCTAAAGAGAAATAGGAACACCATGGTGTCATTCTGACCATAACATGAGCTACTGTAAATACACAAGAAAACCTCTAACGCTGGAATAAGAGAGAAAGGTGAGCCTCCAGCACCTCCAGGGGGAAGTTCTCCCCCCAGAAAGAGCGTACTGCTCCGGACTGCGGCTGCCTTAGGGAGCTGGTGTGAGTCCCAGCTGTAACTGCTATGTCCAGGACACTGAAGGCTCACCTTGGACACCCAGTGGCAGAGGGAGGAAATAGGACTGGGGTTACCTCTGTTGGGAGTCTTGACAGGAAAGATGCCTTAACCAGTTCAATACGGTAAAACTGCTCCAATTAAGCTTCATTTGGAAAATATAATCTCAGGATTATATTGCTCTGATTTTTTAATCTACTCCACTCAACACTCTTGAATGATTCCAGAAGAATTGTTTAAATAAACTTAATATTTTTCAACCTTACTTTCAGATCTGTTTTTTCCATCAGTCCTAATATGCCATTTATATTTCTTTTTTAAGAAAAGAAGAAAGCATGATCAAGATAGCCAACAAGATGATATATATCGTCTCTGCTCAGTCCCTGCTATGGAACTGAATTCCTTACATTTGAAATGCATTCCATGAGTGTAAAAGACATAAGCAGTCAGTCCTGATGGCTAAAAAAGGCGAATGAGGTAACGGTAACACTGATGGGCTGTTTGTCTCAAATGTCCTATAAATTGGAATGTGAAATTAATTTCTCTCAATCTACATTCTCTCTATTCAAGGAGAACACTCCACAGTGGTAAGTTGAGGGAAGGTATTTAATAGAGAATGGTTAACATTTATTTGAGTTGTCACTGCCATGCTTACAGTTTGGGAAACTCTTACTAAAATAAAAAGTGTGCTAAAGTGCATGTTTCCTAAACTTCCTGTAAAACTCATGAATGTGGGATGACACTTGTGGGAACTCTTTTCATCTTCTAACCAAGTCTACTGGAAGTATCTCCCCCTGCTGTATGTATGCTGTAGGACAGTTGGGAAAAGGGCTTTAGCCAGGCTTGCTATAGTAACAGCTGGCAGCTTTGGCATTTTCATATAAACATGCAAGCCGAAGAGGAATTTCTCCTTTATAATTGGCCTCATTTCCCCCTTCCTGGAACATTCCACAATGCCACCAACAATGAAGTGCTCAGAAAGGAGGAATCATTTCTGTTTATGTGAAAATAGATCTGAACTCCATGAGGCAAGGAAAGAAATACCAAAAAGCTTCAAAGACCACAAAGAGAAGTTATAATCAAATCTAGATGTTGCTTTTGAGATCTGACAGAGCTCCTCCATACAGCAGCTATAGCCTACTGCCCTTTCTTCTAGCCTTGCCTAATTCATGCCATGGACAATCCTGGGCAAGCTGTTTGCTTAAGCAGAGTAAGTGTGGGTAGCACTCTTAGTGACCACCCACTCTCAAACACATGCAAACCATTTCACTATCACGAGTGCTTCCTATATAAAAGCCATTGGCTCAAAGTTTATACGAATGGTGATCAAAATGCCTTCAGGAGGTGGCATAGCATTGCACTAAAAGGCATGGAGTTTTAAATATCTCGGAATTAAATGCAATTCTGGCTCTGCAACTTACTGGTCGTGTGCCTTCGGTCAGCTCATTTATGTCACTGAGGCTCAGTTTGCTCATCTGTAAAATGGGGTTACTAGTGTCTTCCTCAGAGTGTCAAATGGTAATTAATATTATATATGTGATGCACCTAATGCATAAGCAGACTCATTAAAGGTTGGGTAGTTTTATCAAGTGCTCTCTATAGCAACTATCCTTATTATGCTTTACACTACAAGGTGCGTCTCCACAGTGTAACATAATGTGTAGGTTTACTATGATTCTTACCACCTTGCATATTACTATAATTCATCTTAGAAGGAAAACATGTCTAGAGACTTGAAGCAGTCTTAAGTGTTGTCACCAGTTCACAATAACTTGCAGCAAATTAAACATTCTTTATTCTTTAATTTCTACTCATAAGAAACAAAAATTATGTATCCTCTTAAAATAAAATAAAAACTTAGTTTAAGATCATTTAAGAAAGAAAAGTATCATCCTGAATCTTTATTCAAATAACTCAGCTGATTTCCCTTGCAATGTAAATAATGTTTCCCTAATGGATTTAAATTCAAGTTTCCCTTTCAGTGCTTAAAGCCTGTTTATTCTCATTTGCCACATTAGGCAATTAATTGGGTATTTATAGGCAGCTGTCACACACCTCACTGTCATTGCTACTCAGTCATACATCTTAAATTCTCCATGTCTTACTACTTAAATCCTACCTCTTAATCACCTTATCATCTTTGTCACATTTTTAAAATTTCCTTCCACTTAATCAACGCCATTTTCTAAGCTAGAGTATGAACAATTGTGCAGAATTCTTCTAATGCAGCTTTATTGAGGCTCAATGAAGAGAAAGTGTTTTCTCCTCAAGTGATTTCTTTAGATTCAAGGATGGATTTTGCTTCTAGTGCAAGAGCATCACCGTGTGAGCTATTCCTGATCTGCACTTTGGTGTTGCCTTCAATCCATTTCCGTTCTTGATGCCTGTCGTTGTCTAATGAGGCTCTCACTGGTAGGGGCTGAGCCAGCTTGGACTGAAATTGCCCCAGCACCACTATGACCTCTCAGCCACACAGACTACCCCCTTGGCTCTGCTCCTAGCTGACCCTTTCCTGCCCAGTGTTCATGTGTGTTTAACAGCCATAGAAGAAGAGAAAAAACCTTCTAATACTCCTTGGGACCCTTGGTCCCTTTAGCTAAGAAAAAAGAAAAAAAAAATTCAACCCTCAGATGCTAATTGTCTTATTTGGCTTCCCCTCCCTTTGTTAGTGAAAACTAGCCAATTTATCCAGTAAGTGGCCATTACAACTTGTCGCATGTGGCTCCAAGGGACACATGCTCCCAGTAGAGTGACCCACAAAATGCTTTTCCATGATTTCTTAATAAGAGCTCTGAGGGAAAAGGGCTCCACTGTAAAATAAAAAGAAAAGAAGGTATTCAGTATCTCCTTCTTAGAGACACAATCATATTTCAGAATGTTAACAAAAAGAAAATTCCTTGACTTTTGTTTAATGTAGATTTCCCAAAGTTGTTTGACAACATGTCCATTTCTTGGTGGGACAAATATTAGAGCTACAAGAAACGGTAAGTTCTGCAGAGTATATTTTGGAAACATTGCGCTGTATCAAGGATCTTCTCTAATTTCTACGAAACAAGTTATTATATTCTCATGTGTGATGTCTGAATTATTATTTTCACCTGCATGACCTGTCAGAGAGCAATGCTGGTTTTGAAGGATGCTTTCATACTGCATGGTCTCCACTGACTTTACGCATATATATTTGCCCAAGAGCTCCTCGTGGGAAGGCGTTTAAAGGGACTGGTTTTGCCTAACACACACCTGGCAGTGCCAGTCCCAGGGTTTCCCTGTCCCCACTGCATTTCATTTTATTGGTCACTATCAAATGCTCATTAATCTAAGCTCTTTGTCAGCCAACACTTGGCATACAGTAGATACCAGATAAACACTTATTAAGCAAAATAATGATTTATTTAACTGTATGTCTTAGAAAAATATGCAAAATTATTTAATGTTTGAAAAATACCCAACAAAGTAGCTAGTTTTATTTTCTGCAGGAGTTGTTGCTACTCTTGATACTGTAGATATTCTGAGTGTGTATTATCTACAATGTGCTTTCACTTATTGCTTCTATGTGCTGAGCACTTGAATATATTATTATTGAATTATTATAAGTCACAGTGAGGTAAGTGTGTACCTTTCTATTACCGAAAAGATAGATGCCAATGAGGTTGCTTAGAAAGGCTACCTACAACCTCCCACTATACATTGCTGAGCCAGTTTTTGCACTTGGGTCTCAGTGATAGAGCCTATCCCCTCTCCACTGGGCCATGTCTTGTGCACACACCACACATAAGTACCACATGTACACTGGGGAAACAACATAGAAATTAGCTAATCTATGTATAATAATCATATTTTTACTGTGGTAAAATATATACAATATAAAATTTATCACTTTAACCTTTTTTAAGTGAACAGTTCTGTAATATTTGGTGCATTTCTATTGTTGCATGACCACCACCACCAATCTCTCCAGAACGTTTTCATCTTCCCCAACTGAAATGCTGTACCCGTGAAACACTAATTCCTCTTTCCTCCCTCCCTTCAACCCCTGGCAACCACCTTTCTACTTTCTGTCTTTATAAATTTGACTACGTAGGTACCTCCTATCAGTAGAATCATACACAATTTTACTAATTAAGTTTTAAATTCTTGTTTTTGCCATAGTATCAACCACTCATCCTAACTTTCTTATAACAACACACCAATTAATGTTGCTCAAAGAAAATCTGGCTCTAACTGTATAACAAAGCCAGCCCCCAGTGAGCAAAGGGAAATTTGCTCACCCAGACCACGGGTGATCACTGACAGGATGAGAAATCCAGGAATGTCAGGGTGGCAGCTTATATCCTGGGTCTTTGCATGTATATCCCAAACATTTCTCTTTTTTCCCCCTTTCAAACTGCTTTTCTGTTAATGTGTGAAAACAGTACAACTTGAAGGAAATATAATCTACATGTCATGGTGCATTTACACTGATATGCTCTTGAGAATATGAAAATGGCCTACCAATGCATTTTCCAATGGCTTTTTTTTTTCATAGAAGCACAATTATAGACAATTAATTAATTAATTAATTACATTAAATAAACACCTGAATCCCCAAAGGAGGTAGACTCAACCTGAGTTCAAATTTTTGGAATTTAAACATTCTTTCAATAAATTTCCAAGCTGATCTTTAAATTAAAGATTTAAAAATATATTAAGCAGCCTTTAAATCAGAGGTCAAAGTTGTAAGGTCAAAACATAAGAGGGGGCTTAATTTTCCTTTTTGGCTCAACTTCAGGAGATAGTAACTAAGGGAAAGAAGACAGATTTCAGGGATACCCAAACTTGGGCTTGGGGCTGCAACATTCACCAAGTCTCAATTTTCTCATCTGTAAATTGAACATAATAACATATGGTTTACTAAAGTGTCCTGGAGATTAAATAAGTTATGTATATAAAGGGCTTACATACACACCCTAGATAGAAGTACTCAACAGATGTTTGTTCATATTCCCTTATTTCAAATTTAAATGCTCCATGGTAATGATGTCATTAAAATCTATTCACATAATAGACTCATATGCAGTACAGTGAATTGTGTTTTTCCTTTAAATTGAAAGAACAAAAATATTGATCCCAATAGCACAAGAATACAAGGCACTAAAAGGTGAAGTGAGTTAGTTAAAGTCACACACCAATTTGAAGGCCCAGCAAAGAGAAAGCAAGCTGTCTTTGAAGAGTTTACAGGGGCAAACTATATTTAAATCTACATGGGTACTATTTCCCTATATTTTTGTGGCTGCAGAATCTTATTTCACCACACCCTGTCCTGAAATTCCCAAAATGTCTTCTAATAATTGTTTTCATTTAATTAAAATTAGGTTTTTATTTACTTGTTTGAAAAGCTTATGGCTTCTTGTAATAACCTGAAGTAGAGGGTTCATAGGAACACTTTCAACAGACACAGGGTTTGAATAGGTTAGACTAATGGGTCACGCCTCTGAGAGTCACATGGCTGCTGTGACTTAGATGTATTCAGGTGAAGGACATGTTGGGTGAACATTTCAAGGTCCCTCATCCCTTCCCCTCAGGTGTATCTCAATCTTATTCAAAATATGAGCCCAGAGACACAGTAACTACTAATGCCGTACCAGATAGATATAACAACATGGGGATATGGTTCCATGAAGACTGATACAGAACTGACATACACAAAATACCATTTGCTCCTACTGAGAAGACAAGCAATGAGTCCCATAGACCAGCTCATTATCAAATAAATCCTTTAACTACCATTTCTTCACCTCCTCCAATACTTAATATATTAACATAACACTGTGCTTAGTAAAAATTAAGCCATAATCTCTTCAAATAAAAATTTTGCTCACTCCATTGATATATATATATATATATATATATATATATATATATATATATATATATAGCCTTTTGAACAGGAATATATCTTGATATCTTAAGAATCAATATTTTTTTTAATTTCCTATGGGATTCAACCCAATTATCATATCTTCATGGGCTAAAAAGTCCCTACCTGGTGATGCTGGAGGAAAACAAAGCCAATCTTATCTCAGAGAAGAATAAATGACCCCCTATTCAGGCATAAATAAATCCAACAATGAAGTCAAGCAACACACTCTAGGCTGAAACCCACTTGGTGGCAAAGATGATGTCACCTCTTGCTTATCCAAGTTAACTCCATAACATGGAAGTCCAAACTGCAAAATAATTTAATTTTTTTTTATATTTAGCTATTACATGGTATTTGAACTTATTTCTCCAGCCAGTCTACTTGCCTAATTGCATTTAATCACTTTAGTCTCTAAGATCCATCATCAAGTCAGCACTAAAATTTCATCCAGAAAACGACTTCCCTGGGTACCCAATGAAAGTTGACTGCAGCAAATGGAAGAACTAAAGAATTGATCCCAGAAAATATCTGATATACCTTCTAAGACAAAATAACCAAAAAATACTTTACTATCATTGAGGCCTCCACTCTTCCCGTGGCTTTTGATTTTTATTTTTATCTTATTTTGATTCTAGATTTGGTTCAGCATTCAGTGGTTCAGTCAGATGATTTCAAACACAACTCTCACCTCACGGATCATTCTGTATATTGATATTTGAGAAAATATTCCAAATAATTTATAAGTCTAATTAAGTATACACTAAGAAAAATCCTTTAGCTTAAATGCCAATTCCTAATACTGAAAACTTACTCTAATTTCATTGATAACTTATGAGTAGTTTGCAAAAAGAGTTTCTTGTCTATTAGACAGATTTACTTATCTTAGTGTCTAGATTGATGAGCATATATTGAAAAGGAACAACTGAGTTCTTGGCCACATTCCCAGTCCCGACTAATAGGGATATGAATTCCCTGAGAATGAAAGCCCTGGTCTAACAAAATATGTCTTCCTCATGGCACAGAGAAGCATAGTTGATGAAGGTTCCTAAGTCATATCAGTGACAGTAACTTGGCTCTTAGGGCTTCTCAGGTTCCTGATGGAAAGACATTCCTGGGGCTGTGATTCACTCCTCCTGCTTCCTCCGGCTCTCCTAGGCAGGGAAGTCACTGTGCTATTCATTTCTCACTGAAAGGCAACCATGTCTATGATCCTGCCTCACTGCAAGGGACTTTCAGGGAAGGCTGCCGGCATTCAATGTCAAATCGTCTGAGAATACACTGATTTATTTAACAATCAGTACCTTGCCTTGGGTTAAGGGTTTAATAAAGTTAAAAATAATTGAGGACTTTGGGAAGTACCATGGCTAGTCTATTTGAAAATTCACTTCCCTGCCAGCTTTCTCTCATTCTGTTGACAGACTGTAGAACCTTCCTTTCATCTCTTTCCTCTTTTTTACAGCTTACCCTGCTCCCTGAAGGCGTATGCTTTTTCTAGGAGATAGATTATACACTACGCACAACATGAAAACCTTACACTCTTCCTGTTGTCACCTGAGAGACTTCTCTACCTGGAAGAAATAAGTTATCCCACCTTTTACTCTCAAGTTGGTTTTACTTCGAATTCCTTCTTAGAACTCACATACTTAAACTTCAAGGAGGGATGTAAACTGAAACGTTGGTTCCTCATAATTTTTCTTTTCTCCCAGTGAGATTTTTGACAGTTTTCCCCATTGCTGTTATCCATTATAGAAATTTAACTGCACTTTGAGGGTATGTGATTTCAAAAACACTAACTAATTTTCTATCTGAAGGGAAGGAAAAAAGCTAAAAGTAACGGGAAGATCAAGTCTCATGTAGCCTAGAAGAGGAAGATTTGTAAGCAAGCAAGAGACTAGGTGGTAACTTCATTTATGTACTTCAAACTAGAAACAAACTAAAGAAGTGAAATGACTCTTTTTCAGATACCTTCTACAGGTAGCCAGTCTATTCATTAAAAATGCATATTGCTTAAAATAGTCACAAATTATCTTTTTAAATTATTTTTCATCTACAGTTTTTACTTTAATCATCATCCAGAAACTATCTATTAAGTACTTAGTTGGTATAGAAGGTGTTGGTTAGATGTTAAATGACAGCATCTTTTCTCCAGGAGCTTACAAAAGCAAGGTGTTACAGAGCATCTTTTATATAAGCTGCCAAACATTCAGAAATAAAATATGTCAGATAATCAAATAACAAACATTCAACTTTTTCAAAATTCACTATAAAATCCAAACATCAATATTCTAATAATCTGATTTGAACTACATTAATTCATAGTGGTGATTGTTCTCCCTGCATCTGACATCCACTAGCTAAGAATTGTTGCAGGTTCTAAATATGAATATTAAAATCCTATGGGAAGAAACTTATGAAAAGTTTCATTTAAAATCACTTGGAGCTACTTTCTGAAAAACACAGGTCGGGGGGGGAGTGGGGAGTGGCCACAGGCAAGGCTAATTCCTTTGAAACTCATTTTCTATGCACGGAAGACAGCTTCCTTGCCACAGACTGACACACTCATCACTACAATACCTCCCAGCAGTGCTGCTGGAGTCAAGTAACCACAACCCACATGCACAGGGAAACGTCTGACAAAGACTGTGGGGCGGAACTGAGCTCACAGCAAACTCTATTTCAATGATATTCTTTGAAGTTTGGAACTCAGCAACAAGGCTGTTTTGGCCCCTACATACTACGTGGAAAGACAGCACATTCCACTCTGGCTAAAAGTCCAATGGGCAGCAGTATTTCAAGAAGAAGGTGCAAATGGTGGGTAAATGGCTCAGTGGAAACTGGCAGTGCTTTTGATATAATAACTGATGTTAAGATCTTTTCAGTAAACTCACAAATAAGGTGATGTTTATATAATGGCCAATGTCTTGCTGAAGAAATATCATGGTATGAACTCTAATGTACCTTTGCCTTTCAGTAATTAACAAATTTTTATCTATTTCAGTTTAAAATGCATGATATTATGAGATTTATAAAAATCTTTAACCAACTTAGAAATTACCCCAAACTCGATCAATCAGAACATCTGCCAAATTATGTTTGAGGTTCTTACCCAAGCTCCTCTTGCAAGTCCCAACTTCACCCCTAGATAGTAGGGATCTTAGAGACACAGCATAGCTCTCCTTGATATTTTGATTTATTTTAAATTTGGTCATTAGTTCTCTTGTAGGTCTCATTCTTCAGGCATCTGTCTACCTCCCCAGGGTAACCATGAGCCTGCCCCAGGCCATTTCTCCATTTGAGCCCTATCTCATCTCCTCCAACCATTAGCACTGGGCCTCCTTGTTGCTCCTTCAGCCACACCAGGTTGGCCCCGCTGACAACTGGCCATTATTCCCATGTCTGTTTACAGTTTACTTCTCAAGAAAACTTTCCTGATCCCACACACTAGCTTAGGTCTCCCTGGCACCCTGCTATAGCCTCTGGTTTTCTATGGAAACGCTCACCCTGCTTCTCTATATGTATTGTATGTTGCCTTCCCTGCCAAACTGTAATCTCCATGAGTGGCTTGGCCTGTTCCTGTTCGGGGGGCAGCTCTCTCGCCAGATATTCATGGAACATCTGGAAGACAATGGGTTTAGGGAGTGTAGTTGTTTGTGGCATGAGTGTGTGAGTGCTTGAAGATTTGGCACTGCCTCAGATTAAATTAGTTAAGTAGGAGCAAATCAGTACATTGTGCCCAGTATGCTCACACTTCTGCCACTAAGCTAATGGTGAGCGAAAACTAAGGACTATGACCCTGATGGGGGATTATCAGAATACCAGACTACTTAAGCCAGGCAAAGAAAAGTATGATACATTTTCTCATTTATGCCCCCATGAATAATACATTTTATTAGTTCATTTCCATCTTTAACTGTAAAATAGGCTTTAAAGCTCAAATGAAAGAGTACGGTCATGAATAGTTCATGAAATAAAGAACAACAGCATTAGCATTAACATAGCTACAACTCATTTAGAGATAATTCACGAGCATTAACTAGATTGCATGCTTTAACTATGACATGCATATATGCAAAATAAATGTCTTTCTTATTTATTGTGTTGGAGGTGATGGGAAATGATATAAAAAGTATATTAGAATATATGTTAATTAATAAACGAGATAGTTTAGATCATATTACATGGTATATTTTAATATTGGTAATGATTGCAAATATTGTAACAATGTATTAAATGCTTACAATAATTATTTAAGTAGGCAACAGGAATTTTGAAGAGGCAAATAATTTCCCAATAGTTGGGAAACATTGGTTGACCCATATTTTTTAAGTATTAATCAATTAGGACTACACAGGAGCTCTAATTTGAGAATCTGAGGGAATGCTGTGGACTTACACATCTCTAAAAAGGTATAATCAAAATTACATAATAATTATTACTTTGTTCAAGAGACAAGTTTCTAGTAACTACTAAGATATAATGCTTCAGGTAAATTAGTACCATAAATCAAAATTTCAGTACAGGTTCACTAATAACAAAGGAAATATAAGTAAGTAGTTTGAGGTAACGGTAACAGGATTTTTTACTGTAAATGTGAAGATGCAGATATACAGGGGGTGGCAAAAATAGATTTACAGTTGTGAGTACATGAAACAGTTTATTCTTATATTATTATTTATTGTTGTGTTATATATTTTCCCATAAAAACAACTATAAACCTATTTTTGCACACCCATGTATATGCAAATCTAGAGAAGTACATTTAATGAATTCAAAATGAGTCTCCACTGGCTAACTAGCGAACAGTGTAGCATAAAATCACCTTTCACTTTACCCACTTTTTCTGTTTTGGCAGATTCACTTCAATGAGGCATTGTGGGAGAGTCTGTTATTTTTACAACATTCATGGGGTCTCCAAAGGGAACATTTATAAAGAAAGACAGAACTATCATAGGTAAATAAAATAAATGAAAGGGGCAATCCACAGGAAAATTTTAATTATTTACTGTGATATTATTTGTATTAATATATCTTATCCTTTGAGAGGCCCCTTACTGGGATACACTGAATTAGAAGAAACAATAGCAACTTTTTTGCCAGTATTTCCATTGAGTATGAGCTCCATGTGGCCAGGAGCCAAGGAATCTGGTTTATTTTTTAATTCTGAGGACCCAAAACATTGCCTGGCACATAGTATATGCTCAATAATATGAATGAATAAAAGACTTTCTTAGCTTTTATTAACATGCTTTTCCCCTAATACCTTTCTACATGATATATCATTTCCATATTAACATATGATCTCAGTCTCTAATATGCTTATACCTGCTCTCTCTCTTAGTTACCTTCCTTAACTTGTGTATAATGTTCCTTATACTCCTGTGCATTAGAATTTTCTATTTCAATTTTATTTATTCATCATAATTCCCTCTTCTTATTTCTTTTTATGTGCTAGTGGCCATTATCTGATCTGTTCTGGGACAATACTGCCAAGTTAATCCCAAATCTTAGAACTAGATTATACCTAGAATCAAATTAACAATGCAGTTCTTCAATAAATGAGACCTGAAACCAGTAGAAGTAAATGCTTTATGCCATTTGACTGTGGTGATTGAGTAGCTTGGGAAATACTCAAACTTCAAGCTAGGCAACCTGGATATAATTTCAGGAAAACAATGACCAAAGTTATATCATAGCTAAGTTCATTATTCTCTTCCAGAAGAAAAGAAAAAAAATGAGTGCATGGTTTGTACATAGTCTGGAAAATAGGGACACAATGAAGAATGTGGCATGTTTTACCAGCAATCCCCAGAGTAGAGACAACAGACCTGAGGAATGGTCATATTACGATCACTAGAGAAGTGAAGCCTGTGTATGGTAACAGGTCAATCATAAGCTCTTGCTACAGCCTGGATGCTTTGAGAATAGGAAGGAGGTTCCCGGCTACAAGGAAAAGAACTGCATCCGGAAGTATAAAGTTGTCATTTTGGCCAAAATTCTTTGGTTGAGTTTGTTTGGTCTGAGTCAAATTACAAAACTTCAATATATTCTGAGTTTACCGAAAACATTTAGTTTCTTGATCTACAAGGCTAAGGTCGATACCCTAAACCATAGTTCAGAAAGAAAAATGCCCTGGCCTGGGCAGTCAGAAGCCTTCACTGGACACCACCTCTGTGGAGCCTGGCTTCCTTTCTCATTCTCATAGGAACCGCATATAATTTCATAATATTTGCCATATCTATTGTTACTTATCTGCTGGCATTTACACAATGTACCTTTGTGAGTACACGATTAACAGAAAATGGAGTTAAGTGATACAAGCATTTTGCTGTTGGTGAGACAATTAGACATTTGTTAGAGCAAAGACACTATTCTGTAGCCTCAGCACGCAATCTTGTGGGTATGACTCTAACTTTCATCAAAAGTGAAAATTTTGGCCCATGTCTTGGCAAGTTGTTTGGGGTATAAACATAGGGAACAGTTTATTAAGGAAGGCATTACGAAAAATAAAAGTTCTCAAACCTGGGACTGATATCTTCCCCACAGTTGGATGTTTCATTTCCATAATGAGGCCATTGTGTAACACCTTAAAATGTAAAAAGAGAGAGAAAAATACATTACAAATGAAATTATCTTCAATCAAAGGGAATATGGAAAGCCACCAATTCAGTCCATTGACAAAAGGTATTAGAAAAGAGAGATGCTTGAAATTTTGTTTGAAAGTATATATTTGATACAAAAATAATGTTTCTATTTTATATTTTACCAAGTGAAGCTAAAAAGAAAATAAGATTCAATGTCTTCCCACTCTTAAAAATATTATTTGCTCCTAAATATAGGGTATGATCTTCTCCCTTTCATCTAGGCATGAACCTCTAAATAGTAAAGCTTCACCTCTTCCTGCACTGCTTCATAGCAGGATTTGGCCAAGGTCAACTCCAGGACAGGCCGGGAAGCAGCAGACCTGGAGCAGAGGAGCCCCCTTGGGATGGCACATATGCTCCTGGCAATTTATTTGGTGGATGGTATGGGGAGTCGGTGCAGTTTGAAAGGTGAATCAGAGTATCCAGAGGCCCAGTGACTTCTGGAAGTGGACAGATTCAGGGCTGCTGTGACAAGCAATGAACAGAGCCAGCTGACAGGGGAGCCCAGAGTAGGCCCAGGTCAGAGGCATGAGCGAGAGATTGAAATCAGAGATATTTTCAGTGATAGTGAGACCTTCAACATAAGACTAGGCTTCATAACTAGGATTCCACTATCCTGCAGTTTGGGGCAGGTGAGGGAGGGAAGAGACAACTGGAAAAAAAAATAAAATAAAAGCCAGAGACCTCATCTTAGAGGGCCAATTAGATTCTCATGCACTGGGACCAAGAGGGATATTTATTAGTATCCCATCAAGAACACAAGGTGACTTGGTCTCAGGGTTAAGATTCAAGGTCAGTTACTATCTAACAGGGACAACCTAACAGTGCCCAACCAGCAGAAATCTGACTTGATGCTGCATTGCTTGATTGCTGAACCAGAGCTACGAAAATCCTTGGTGTATAGAGGCTGCAGTTCTTTCCTATGGGGTGGGCAGGAAAACAAAATCTGCCAGGGATCAGGTGCCCTCCCACTGTAGGAAGAGGATGAGTTGGGGGCATAAACTGTGATTCTAAATGTAAAAGTTGAATTACTAGAGGCAAAATGTTCTATAATCCCACAAATAAAAATGCTATAAAATTATTTTCTTTTTTTGTGTGTTTTTTAACAACTGGAGGATATCTGGCTATACTGTCTCAAAGAACACCCAAAAATTCAATTTACTGTTACTATTACTGCATCTTCAGTGGCTAACACTGTGTTTCACCTGCACTATCTACCAAGTGGAGATCTCTCTCTTCCCGTGCTGTACATGGACCTGAAGGACAGACATAGTTCAGTGGCACAGTAAACTAGTGGACCACAACATCATGCTAACTGAACCAGAGCTACTCAAATCCTTGGCACATAGAGAATGGCAAGTTGTAATGGTTTTATGAAGCATATCCATATTCCTATATAATCCTCTCACAAAGCAAAAGAGCATGCAATGCATCAACTAGTGAAAATGTTTTCCCACTTGGAAAACTCAGAAAAAGAGGTCAAATATCATGTTTGTTTGTTTTTTATCAATTTCTATTAAGGTTTTTTGGTCCCATTATGGAATAACACCCCCCAACCCCCCCACAAAAAAAGATAATCTCATGGATGATTTTTTAAGTTTAGAACTAAAACTCTGCAATGGCTATCCAGGCTCCCACCACTTTTTATTTTTTCTGGGGGGGGAGGGAGAGTGTGGTCACCACTTTTGGGGCAACATGCTCTTTAAACAACAACCATGTCAGCTCCCCCTCATTGAGGGTGACGCCACACCATATGGAGATCCTTTCTAGGGATGCCTTGCCTCTCTTTTGGAGTCACCAGCTTTGCACCCAGGAGCTGGCCAGAGAAAAAGCTTGTCAGTGTTAGAACTGTGCTATAATTTAATTCTGGTGTGGCTCGTTCTCAGCACCCGCCCAGCACAACCTCCTCCTGTGTGGGGGTGGGGGCTAAATGCCAACTCGAGGTGCTAAATCTCAGTTCTACTGAGGACAGGAACAAAAATACCGAGCTAAATTTCACTTGAAACAATTATCCACACTGAATCATTCTTCTCGTATCTCTGTTGCCCTCCTGACTACCTCTCTGTAATAACACTGCACTGCTACTCACAAAAGACAAAAGTGAGTGTTCTCAGCTAAATATAACTTAACTGATAGTGTTGAAATTAATTAACGCTGAATTGTAATTATGTAGCAAACGCTAAGTGTCAAACGTGAAAGGGTAGTTGGTAAAGGTCAAGGGACATATGTCAAAGTTTTGTAGAAGTGAAAGCTAGCAGTTGATTGAAGTTTTCCACAGAAGCAGCTTAAGGAGTGTATTTCCTCCAGCCCTACCCCCACTGCTGTCTACATACACCATTCCCAGTAAGAAACTTTGTTTCTAACCTTATTAATTCCTTTGCCTTGAAAAGCATTCTGTTTTAAGCAGAAATACACATTTTTCTGCTGTCTGGCAAAGAAAGCTCACTGCAGCTTCTCATTGGCTGTAGCCACGGTGCAGTTAGGAGGCAAAGGGGAACATTTGAGCCCCCATCTTCAGAAAGACCTGCCGTGGTTGCCACCCACCTTTTTATGTCAAGTCTGAGGTCGATAGAATCCCATAGGTTTTCTTCGTGAATCAGGTCAGGTGATCTCAGAGAACAGTTGAGGCTGTGGCAGTGCCGTCCCTGGAAACCCTGCCTAAGGACTTGGAATCTTGGAAAACTCTCCAGCCCCGTTTGTGGGGCAAGTCCTGCTCTGCTTAGTAACATATTCAAGGATCTCAGAGACCAGTCTGCCTGAATTTTAACATAAGTCTCCCTTGCTGCACTTCAGGCGTGTTTTCTCATCTTAGCTTCACTGAAAATGGAGAAACTGCCACATACTAACATTTGTATAACATATCTGTGGGAATGGTTACTAAATGTCCCCTTTCCTTTTTGTACCCAGGCTCAACACCCCAATCTCTATTACCTTAACCTAGAAATTCACATGTAATAGTGTTTCATTTGCTGACCACTAACAGTGGAACAGGAACCTTGGCTTAGGGACCGTCAACTACCATTTTCCCACAGGAAGGATTTCATGACTAGAACCTCAGTCTGGCCATGCAGGATATTCTGCATCACATATTTAGTTATTTTAAATAAGGCACGGACCTTCCCTAGATTTTTGTAGTGAATTCTGTCCTTTTTTTCTTTATTTTATTTTATCCTCCCTAAATCTTTCCTGGTTTGGTAGCTTTTCTTAATTTCATTTCTTCTTGAAATTTCAAAAGCATTTTCTTGACAAGAATAGAATTGTAGACAGTGCACCAACATCTTTAGCAAAGTAGCAGGCCTATTTAAAATAAGGCCTCTCTTTCTTCTTTAAGAGTTTTACAGATTGACAGCCTAATGAGAGAGTCAAATGGTAATGTATTAATGATGGGGGGGAAGGGGTAAAATGTATACCTTAAAGTTACGTGGGAAATAAAAGTCTAAGTGAAAGTAAGACAGTCCTTTTATAAAGTCCTATGGCAGGAATGGCAAGGGGGAAAAGTCTATAATATAGCACTAGCAAGAAAAAACTGTAAAAAAAATCAAATAAAAATACCCACTTTATAGGCAGTGAAAATCTACACAGAAAGAAAGAGATCTGGGTCAAGAACAGAAGTAGGAAAGCATATTCAAATGAAAAGAGACTGCTAGGGCGCTGGCATTAAATTGTTAAGGGCACAAATACTAGTAGAATATTAGAAATTAGCTATTATTATAATAACTATTAATCATGCTCTGTTAACTGTGATTGTTCTATTGTGATTAGAAAAAGCACATTCTAACCTGGCTGACAGTTGTATACCCTGGGACCTGGGAGCTAACATCGAAATGCAGCCCATCCTCCTTTCCTGAGAATTGCCTACCATTATGGAAAGATTTATAACCTCATGGCACCTAGTCCTGGAGGCACCTGTTCTTTACAACCCCCAGCCTCTATTACCTGTAATCTGGTCCCGGGGGGCCCTGGGCACCCACTGTCTGTGACCCCCCGCCCCACATGACTTGTAACCTGTAATGATTATCCCACACCCACTTTCTCATACATGTAATACCTACTTCCCCACGTAATCTTGCCCTTCTACCCAATATAAGCAGTTGGCTTATGGTGGGTGGAGAGCAGATTTTTTGTGGATAACCTGCTGCTCTCCCAATCTGCCGGCATTATTGGAATAAACGTTCATATATGACTCAACCCTGTCTCTGCTTAATTGGCTGAAGTAGTGACAGGCAGCCCAGACACCTTGGTTGTCTGATTACAAAATGACATACAAATAATACATGTAAAGAGCACATCGAAGCATTATATTTATATAAAACACATAGACACAGACAACAACGTGGGGACAGCCAGAGGGAAAGGGGGTGGGGAGGTAGAAGAGGGCAAAGGGAGGATGAAAGAGGACAGAAAGGGCCTTTGCTTTGGGCAATGGGCACACAATGCACTGTGCAAATGATGTTTTATTGACTTGTACACTTGAAACCTGTACGATTTTGTGAACCAATGTCACCACGATAAATTCAATTTAAAAAATCAATGGAATACCATCAATGATTTTAACAATACACAAGAGAACTGATCTATCTACCCATGAATAGAGACATAATCTATTCATTGAGTATAACAAACATCATAGAGTACTATATGCTAGACAATGTGAAAGGGCTGGTGATAAAAAGACAAATAAACTTCATTCAAAGTGCCTATGATTAGAAGAAAGGGTAGGGAATAAGAGACCTAAGCCAATTTGTAAGACATAATTTAAACTCCACAATGTCCAATAAGAAACAAGTAACTCTGCCTCCCTCCAAACGAAGCTGAGCAATGTAGGTGAAGGAGGCAAGTAAAAGTCTTAGAATAAAAATGATGTTGAAGTATAACATTAAGGTTAATGATTACAATGATAAACAAGATAACAGCAGCTATTGCTTACCAAAACTCCTGAGTGTCAAGCATTGAGTTAGGAGCTCAGCATGGGTGGGGAACTTTTTTCCTACCAAGGGCCATTTGGATATTTACAAACTATCCACAGGTCATACAAAATTATGAACTTAAAAATTAGCTTGCTCTATTTGGTCAGACAGTTCATTAACTCACCCCTAATGCCTTGGCAGGGCCAGACCAAATGATTTTGAGGGCTTTATAAGGCCATAGGCCAGAAGTTCCCACCCCAGAGAGTTGTCTCCATTTAACCCCCTCACTAGCTAAACTAGGTAGGAATTACTATCATCTGCATTTCTACTGATAAAGTGGTGGAAGCCTAAAGAGGCCAAGTACTTGCCCAGGATTTCACAATTAATGAGTAGCTGCCAGGTTCCTGACAGTGAAAAGAAAGGATAAACAAGCATAATTTGATTTACCATTAACCCAACTAGCTGATGTGGTCAGTTTTGTAAAACAAATTAGTCAATTCATGGAGGAAAGAAAATCAGCCAAACTGCTTGTACTGCTTGTCATTATGAGACCCAATTCGTCAATAAACTGAACTGCTCCCTCATAGGTAGCCAAGGAAATTCTGGCTACTACAGACACAAAGGCTGTGAAAGATAAAAAATTTGGGCCCCACCAGGCTTAGATTTAGAGGGGACAGATCCAGTGGGTGACCTTAGGCAAGGCAGTTAAGTAAAAGAGGTTCAGAACCCTCATCAGTAAAAAGGAAGTAAGAATATCTTTCTCAGGAGTTTCCAAGGGTTAAGTGAGATGATGAGGGCAAAGCACTGAGCACAGTGAATGGCATTGTTTCACCACTCTCCACAAACTAGGTTCAAACTCTGGCTCCACCAAGTTCCAGTTGTGTGGCTTTGGGGAACATTCATTCATGCAACAAACATATGTAAATGTATCAACAATAAGGATTAATAATCCTATATAATAAAGAGCTGATATGCAAATGGTCATCACGCCCTCATGCCATCATGCCGTGATGCCCTCACGCTGTCACAATCCATTACCAGGAGGCTGCATGCGCAGTGGGTGCACGCAGGTGGGTGGGGCTGTGTGTGCAGCGAGGCGCAGGTGGGTGGGCGGGGACTTGAAGCTGTGTGGGTGGCACAGAGGTGGGTCCTGGTGGCTCCATGCAGCAATGAGGAGGCGAGGCCCGTCGGCTCCCCGCAGTGAGGCCTGGGGGTCCTGTGGCTCCGTGTGGTGCAGAGGCAGGACTCCCGGCTCCGGCCTACCTCTTTGGGGCAATCCATTGAGGAGCCCCATATGGGTGGGCAGGGCCTACCTCTTTGAGGCGATCGATTGCGGGGCTCCTGCACTGTGAGAGGGCACAGGCCAGGCTGCGGAACACCCCCCTCCCCCCGAGTGCACAAATTTCATGCACTAGGCCTGTAGTTAATAATAAGTATCAATAGTTATTAGTGCCAGGCACTGTTAACTGCTGAGGAAAAACTGGGTCACAGAACAAGCAAGGCCCTTGCCTTCAAGAAGCTTATGATCCTATAAGGGAGACTTTTGAATTAATTGTTATCCATAGGTCTATTACTGTTACATAGCAGGTGTTTAGTTCTGTGCTATATCCCCAGTGCCTTGAACATTACTTGGCACTATCTGGTAGATGCTCAACAACATTTATTGAATTTATTGAATTAAATGTATTTATTTAGCTATAAAATTTAATTCACTAAGTATAAAGTGGCTCCTTTCTACTTAGTGGAGGGGGGTAATTGGAGAGTTTTCTCTATTTTGCCTTTTTATTTATTTTTCAATTACAATTTACATTCAATATTATCCTGTATTTCTTGCTTTATGGTGCTTTAATTTTGGCATTTTCAAATTTATTGAAGCTTTCCTTTATGTTGGCACTTTTAAAAAAATATGTTTTTACTGATTTCAGAGAGAGGAAGGGGGAGGAAGAGAGAGAGGTAGAAATATCAATGATGAGATAGAATAATTGATCAGCTGCCTCCTGTATGCCCCCTACTGGGGTTTGAGCTCACAACCCAGGCCTGTGCCCTAACCAGAAATCAAACCATGGCCTCCTAGTTCATAGGTCGACACTCAACCACTGTACCTCACTGGCTGGGCCTTTATGGCTACACTTTTTATGACATATTTTAAAATGTCTTCCCTACTCTGGCTGATAAAGATATCCTCCTAAATTATCCTATAATGATTTTGACATTGGCCAATCTATAAATATAAAAAGCTAATATGCTAAGTGTCCGACCATCCAGGAAATGATGTCACATAACAACACTCAGCTTCCTTTCCCTAGTGACTAGCCTCCTTGCAGTTTCTTCAGCCCAGGAACATGACTTGCTTTATAGCCAGGTGGAAACACTTTATACTGTAATCAAATGTCTGTGAAGAATTTTCCCATGCCTCATCTCATTTGATCCTCACAGAAGTCCTGGAGTAGGTAGATAGGAGACTCGGTAGAATCCAAGTTACTTTTCATTAGCTGGAAAATGCAGATTTAGAAAGCTTAGAAACTTGACCCTACTGAAAGGAAGAAATGATGGACCTTGAAAATGACTTCAGGTTTTCTCACTGCGCAGAATATAGTCAAACACTGAATAATGCTGCAGTTAAATATTTTACCCTTTGTTCTCCCTGTGTGAGCTACAATAATAATCTGCTTCATGTTGATACTTACTGCTGTGTTGCTGACAATTACCTGAAAGAGAAGTTGGGGTGCTTCACTAGGCTGGAAAAAGTTTAGCTACATCAGAAAGCAGGTCTAATTAAGCAAGTTTATTCTACATATATATAAGGCTAAGTTGACTCACACATGCACAGTACATATAAAGCTCTCACTGGCACCAATCACATGCATTAGTTTTGATCTGTCATTGTTGGTCATGAATTTGGTTGACACTTCTATTATAGAGAAAGAGCAAATAGCAATATTAAAATATTCCTTCTAATTAATTTCCTTTCAATGTGCACGAATTCGTGCACTGGGCCACTAGTTTATAATAAAATTTCACAGCAAGTTTGGGATTAGAAGAATTACTATAAAGATAACATCATACTTAATGGTGAAAGACTGCATGCTTTTGCTTTAAGATTGAGAACAAGTCAAGCACATCTACTTTCACTACTTTTTTTAAAAAATATACTTTTATTGATTTCAGAGAGGAAAGGAGAGGGAGAGAGATATTGAAACATCAACAATGAGAGAGAATCATTGATTGGCTGCCTCCTGCCTGCCCCACACTGGGGATTGAGCCCACAACCCAAGGCTATGCCCTGACCAGGAATTGAACCCATGACCTCTTGGTTCCTGGGTCAATGCTCAACTGCTTTCACTACTCTTATTTAACATATTACTAGAAGTTTTAGCCATTGCAATATCGAGAAATAAAAACATAATTTGTATAAAGGCATATGGGAAGGGATGAAATAAAATAATAAATAAAAAGAAATATAATGAATAAAAGGAAGAAAATTTTAAAGGACAAAATCATACAGATTGATATGACTGACTGCATAAAAAATACTCCTAGAACTAATGAATTTGCAAGGTCAAAGGTGCAAGATCAACACACAAACATCAGTCACATTTATTTACCAACAATGAACATAAATAAGGGACACAAAATTAAAACACAATATCATTAAAAATCACTCCAAAAAAAAGAGAGAAATACTTAGATATACACTTAACAAAATGTGTACAGTCTCTGTATATTGGAAATTACAAATGCTAATGAAAGCAATCAAAGGAACCTAAATAAATGAAGAAGCATATCATGTTCTTAGTTTTGAAGAGTTAACATCTTCATTTATCCATAGCTTTCATGTAATTATTACCAAAATCCTAGAAATGTTTTTTGTAGACATAGACAATGCTTATTCTACAATTAAAATGGAAAGACATGGGTGTCAGAATAGCTTAAACAATCTTGAAAGTAAGAATAAAGTGAAAGAGAATCTGTCTGATATCAAAGTATACTATATAGCCGCTAAGAGAGGTATTGATAGAGGGTTGGCCACATAAATCAATGGAACAGAATAGAGAACTCAGAAATGTATCCACATAAATATGCCCAAATAATTGCTGACAAAGTGTAACTACGGTTGAGGAAGGACAGCCTGTTCAACAAATGGTACTGGAATAATTGTGGGAAAAAAGAACAAAAACTCCTCCACCTTAAGTCTCATATTCTCTACAAAAATTAACTTGAAATGGATCATGGACTTCAAGGTATAAATTTAAAATGACAAAATCATAGGAACAATCTTGGAGACTGCTCTGCAAAAGCTCATGTTAAGAAGATGAGAAAGCTACAAACTGGGAGAAATATTTGCAGGCAATATATCTGACAAGGGACTAGTATCCAGCCTATATGTAAGAAGTCTTACAATTAAACAGTAAAACACAAACAGCAGAAGTAAAAAATAGGCAAAAGGCATAAACAGACATCTCACCAAAGAGGATATAGAGATTTCAAATAAGCACATGAAAAAGTGGTCAATATCAATAACCACTAGGGAGATGCAAATTAGAAGCATAACAAGATATTGGTGTCAGAATGGCTACATTTTTTTAAGTGACATAAAATACTGGCAAAGAGAAACTGAATCACTCATTCATTTCTAGTTAGAATGGAAAATGATGCAGATATTCTAGAAAAGTTTGGCAGTTTCTTAAAAAACAAAACAAGCAAACAAACAAAATCAACTAAACATACAGCTGCATACATTCCAGGAGTTGCACTCCTGAGCATTTATTCTGTAAATCAAAATGTATGTTCATACAAAAACCTGCACTGAATGTTCATAGCAGTTTAATTGTATGTAATAGCGCCAAATTGGAAACAACACAGATATCCTTTAACTGGTGAATCATTTTCCAACTGTGGTACATCCATATTATGGAATACTCCTAGGCAGTAACAAGACACAAACTATTGATTCATGTAACAACTTAGATGAATCTTGAGGGACTTATGCTGTGTGTGGGAAAAAGCCAATTCCATAAGGTTACACAGTGTATGTTTTCACATAATAGCATTCATTTTTTGAAAACTTTAAACTTTATTTTCAGTTACAGTTTATATGCAATATTATTTTGAATTAGTTTCAGGTGTAGAGCATAGCGATTACACAATCAGATACTTTACAAAGTGATCCCCCTATATTTCCATTATCCACTAAGCACTGTACATAATTATTGCAATACTAGGGGCCCAGTGCACAAATTCGTGCACCTTGAAAGGAACTGTGGGCCGTGAGACTGTGGTGGGCACAGGGGCAGGTCTCAGCCCATCCTCCATGCCCCCACCTGGCCCCTCCCACTGGGGCCCCCAGTCCCCTGTCTGCTGGCAGCCCCACTACTGCCTCTGCCTCTCCCACCCACTGACTGCGCCAGCCCCACTCACACCTGCTGAAGGCATGGAGTGATTGGGGCTGGTGCCAGCAGTGGCTGTGGGTGGGGCCAGCGCCATCAGCGGGTGCAAGTGGCAGCTACAAGTGGTGGCTACTGCCCCAATCACCCCTCAGGAGAAGGGGGGGTGAAAAAGCCCTCAGGGGCAATTGGGGCCAGCAGCCGCTGCTTGCACCTGCTGACAGCTCCAAACAACTAGGACCAGCGCCGGGCACCGGCAGTGGGTACAAGCAGCAGCTCTGGCACTGGCATTAGGTGTAAGCAGTGGCTCCAGCACTAGCAGTGGGTGTGAGCGGGGCCGGCGCCAGCAGTAGGTGCAAGCACTGGGTGGGACTGTGGCATGTGGGAGCAAAGAATTTTCAGTAACCACCAGAATCTCGCCCTGATGACAGCGACTGGCACCCCGCCTTGGTCTGGCGCCCCTGCTCACCTGCTCCACCATCCCGCTGTGGCCAATGTCCGCCATGTTCTGCACTCTGCCACCTGCTGCTGACACCCACCTTGTTCTGTGCACTCCCCCTGGTGGTCAATGCACATCATGGCAACCGGTTGTTCGGTTGTTCTGCCATTCATTCTATTTGCATATTAGGGTTTTATATAGATAGATTGTTGACCATTTTCCCTGTGTGGCACTTTACATCCCCAAATTGTACTTATTACTTTTGAAATTATCAATTTGTACTTCTTAATCCCTTCATATTTTTCATCCAGTTTCCCCAACCTCCTCACCTCTGGCAACCATTACTTTGTTCTCTGTATCTAGGAGTCTGTTTAAATTTTGTTTGTTCATTTAGTTTTTCTCTAGATTCCACATGTAAGTAAAATAATATGGTATTTGTCTCTCTCTGACTGACCTATTTCACTTAGCATATACCCTCTACGTCCATCTGTGCTGTCACGAATGGTAAGATTTCATTCTTTTTTATGGCTGAGTGATATTCCAATGTATATGTGTATGATCATTTTTTTATCCATTCATCTCTTGATGGGCACTTGGGTTACTTCCATATCCTGGCTATTGTAAATAATGCTGCAATGAACATAGGAGTGCATATATTCTTTTGAATTAGCATTTGGGTTCCTTCAGATATAAACCCAGAAGTGGAATCATTGGGACATAAGGCAGTTCCATTTTTTTATTTTTTGGAGACCATCCAGTTTTCTTTAGTGGCTGTACTAATGTGCATTCCCACCGACAGTGCACAAGGGTTCCCTTTTCTCCATATCCTCACCAACACTTGTGTTTGCTGATTTATTGATGATGACCATTCTGACAGGTGTGAGGTGATATCTTATTGTGGTTTTAATTTGATTGCTCTGACAAATAGAGATGCTGACCATCTTTTCATATGTCTATTGGCCATCTGCATGTCCTCTTTGAAGAAGTGTCTATTCAATCCTTTGCCCATTTTTTAACTGAACAGATTGATTTTTTTTATGTTGAGTTTTATTAATTCTTTATAATTCTTGATATTAACCTGTTATCAGATGTATCATTGGCGAACATGTTCTCCCATTCAGTAGGTTTTCTTTTTTTTGTTCATGGTTTCCTTTGCTATAAAAAAATTTTTTTTTAGTTGATATAGTCCCATTTGTTAATTTTTTCTTTTCTTTCCTTTGCCTGAGGAGGAAAAAAAATTTGCTAAGATAAATGTCAAAAATTTTACAGCCTATGTTTTTGTCTAGAAATTTTATGGTTATGAGTGTTATATTTAAGTCTTTAATCCATTAATAGTTTATTCATTCATATGGTGTAAGAAGGTTTCATTTTTTTGGCATGTATCTGTACAATCTTCCCAACACTATTTATTGAGTTGACTGTCTTTACTCCATTGTATGTTCTTACCTCCTTTGTCAAATATTAATTGACCATATAAGCTTGAGTTAATTTGTGGGATCTCTATTCTGTTTCATTGATCTATATGTCTGTTGTGATGCCAGTGCCATGTTGTTTTGATTACTATAGCCATGTACAATAGTTTGATATCAGGTAGCATGATTCCTCAAACTTTGTTCTTCTTTCTCAAGATTGCTATGACTATTTGGGGGCTTTGTGGTTCTATATAAATTTTTGCAATTTTTTCTTTTAGTTCTGTGAAAAACATTATTCGTATTTTTATAGGAATTGTGTTGACTTTATGGATCATTTTGGGTAGTATGGACACTTTAATTATGTTAATCCTTCTTATCCATGACCACAGTGTATGCTTCCATTTCTTTGTTGTTGTTGTTGGTTTGTGGTTGTTTTTTTTCTCATTTCTTTTTTCGGTGTTTTATAATTATCCAAGAACAGTTGTTTTACCCCCTGGGTCAAATTTATTCTAAGGTATTTTTTAAATAAAATTGTGAATGTGATTGTTTTTTAGTTTCCCTTTCTGATAGTTCATTATTGGTATATAAAATGACACTGTGTTTTGAATATTTATTTTTTATCCTGCAACTTTACTGAATTTATTTATCAATTCTATTATGTTTTGGGGGGAATATTTGGGGTTCTCTGTATACAGTATCAGGTCATCTGCAAATAATGACAGTTTTACTTATTTCTTTCCAATTTTCATGCCATTTTGCCTTTTATGTCTTCTTGTCTGATTGCTGTGGCTAGGACTTCCAGCATTATGTGGCATAAAAGTGGTGAAAATGGACATCTCTGTCTTGTCCCTGATGTTAACGGAAATGCTTTTTTGTTTTTCCCCATTGAGTATGATGTAAGCTGTTGGTTTGTCATATATGCCCTGAATGTTGAGATATCTTCCTTCTAGTCCCACCTTGCTTAGATTAATCATAAATGGGTGCTGGATTTCATCTGGAATGTTTGGTGTCCATAGCGATTCTTTCTCCTTATATCTGTATTGCTAGATATATTATTATATTGGGGAGTGGTACTGAACTCGTAAGAGACAGCATAGTGTGGTGGGAAGGCTTTAGGCTAGGCCATCAGGGAGACATGAGTATGCCACTTTTCTTCTGTTGGCTGAAGTGCTTGCTGTCTAGAAGCTTGCGTACAGTAAGATGCAAGTAATATTTTATTGAGGGCTTGCTTTCAGTCTCCTTGACGGTAGTGTGTTGTAAACTTTATTGAAATTAAATAACTACTGAGATCTAATTACAATAAGGCATCACTTAATTTGTCATAGCAGTGCTTTCTCTTAGTAAGTCCACAGGAATATGAAAGAAGCAGGATATAACACAGCGTCAGCATCTGCTTCCTTAACAATTTCTCCTTTAATAAAGTTATGCATGCCAAATATGTCTGACTCCTTATCACTCGTGAGACAGTATGATGTAAGTTTAACCAGGAAAATTTTTCAGGATCAGGAAACCAGAGGATATAATGGCATGACACAAGTACTATCTGAACAGTCACAAAGCAAAACATCAACTGATACATGTGAGTTACTCAGTCCTGTATCACAAGGAAGCAGTGTTATTTGTCTACTTTATGTCAGCCATTCCAGAGAACCACAGCCACCCAAGGGGCAATTAAGTAACTGTCCTGAGACTACAGAAGTCATCGACGTAGCTCCCCACATCCTCCTGGCACCTGATACATCACTTGCAAAATCTGCTCAGGTTCAAAAAAAACAAATAAAACTCAAAACAATTATGACAATTAGCATGTTTCTAAGAGAAAAACACTAAGGTGGTGGTTGTAAAAGTCAATAAATTCTATGTTTTAATTTTACATTTTGGTTTGGTGGTCATGGGAATTTGTGTTTGTGGGGAAATACTTTACTTGTTGCAGGCAGATGTGTGCTTGCTCTAAAGCAAGAGGTAAGGAGAACTATTTTAGGAAGGAGTCTGTATGACTAAGGTTGGGGGAGAAAAAATGGATGTGTGAGCAGGGTCACTGATAACTTTGTGGGCAAGTAATCCTTTGGATATGCCAAGATATTTTATCACCCAAAAAGGCTGAGTCATACATATATAATTTTGGCTTGAATTAGTTGGAGTGTGGAGTGGAGGAGTAGGGATGGTAATACGCAGAAAATAAAACAGAGAGACATAAACTTAGTCCAGAGTTAGGCCTGAGCCTCTTGCAACACAGTCAATTTTCTCAGCTAACTTTTTGCATCCAGTGGCTCATAATTTCAGTTCCATGCTATCAACCTGCCTTACAGACATATTTTTCAGCCAGGATATTCATGGCACTGTCACATCTCAATGGAGCAGCCAGAAAAGTATCTCTTGCCTCTGGTTTTCCTAACATGAGAATCATGGGAGACACTGCCTTCTAAATTCTAGCTGTATGTTCTGTTATCTTTTAGACTTGACACTTGACACTGCTTCTCTAATTTGGACATTTTGCTTCTGCTCACAATGAGCTGAACGATGTGGTCAATAACCTTTGAAACAGGTCCTATTAGAATTCCCATTTACAGATTATTTAACTTAAGAAAGATACTTGCTAAACCTTGAGCAGCTAGCAAGGCTAACAGCTAGAATTTAACCTAGAAAGCCTGATTCCAGAGGCTGCACCTTTAGCCACTACACTACAACTTCATCTTTTGATAGAATCCAAAATGAAATTCATTCATATAAAACTCTAGTCTGTGACACCTCTTACTATTTACTTCAATTCAAATCAAATTTATTGAGTACTTGCTATGTGCCAAATGGTAGATAAGCATTGAATGTATTGATTCTTTTAAACAACACTTACTAACAAATACCTTTGCCAGGTATTGTAGAAGAGGATAGGGATATAAAGTTACGTAGGTGTTGTCCCTTTTTTCAGAGACTACATGTCACAAATGATTATAAACCAACTAGAGGTCCAGTGCACAAAAATCGTGCACTGGGGTGGGGGGGGGGGAATCCCTCAGCCTGGCCTGCACCCTCTTGCAGTCCATGATCCCTCACTCCATACTGCCCACCTGCTCCCTGCTCCTTACCACCCAGCTGGCTGCTCCTTAGTATTGGCTTCTGGCTGAGCGGTGCTCCCCATGTGGGAGCACACTGACCACCAGGGGGCAGCTCCTGCATTGAGCGTCTGCCCCTGGTGGTCAGTGCGCATCATAGTGACCAGTCATTTGGCCATTCAATCGATTTGCATATCATGCTTTTATTATATAGGATGTGATAAATGCTTTAATAGTGTAGGATTAGAAGAGGAAGCACCAAAGTTGTTCTGAGCTGACCAAATAAGACTTTAGTAGAGTCTACTAATAGGATTCATGTGCAAAGAAAACATTGGGGATGTGTGTTGGGGGTAGAAGCATATTAAAAGTCAAGGAGTTTGAAAGAGTGTGATGTACAGGACTCTACTAGTGTTTGATGCTTCATTTGGGTGAGATTAGACTAGAAAAGTAGTCTAGGGCAAGAGTGTGAAGTTTTTGTTTTGATTTTTTGTTATTGCTTTGTTGTTTGTTTTATTTTGTGTGTGTGTTTTTATTTTTGTTTGTTTGTTCTTGTCTGTGCTAAAGTTTGGGCTTTATCCTATAGACCAGAAGTCACAGTTAAGGCCAATCAGTGAAGCAGACTGGGTCACCAACATTAGGGAAAATAGGAAAGCATATGCCAAGTTGAAGACAATAGCTGCTTCTTTGCTCATATAGATTAGATCCAGGCTTTCAAGTCCATGTTGTCTTTCATGAAAATTCCTAAGTTCAGGTTTACATGTGAAATCTACACATTTGTAATCTTAGCATCTAGAACCACAGAATTCCTAGGCTAGGCAAAATTTTCATTCTGCCCATAGTAACTAAACATTGCATCTCTATGACTCATGCATTCAAAATTACACCCAAAAAAATGTTTATATTAAATTGATAACAACATTGTCAAGAATCAATGTTTGAGAATCTAATCTGAACAGGATGGGTCATTTGAAAGAAACCATGCCTACGATATTTCTTGCTGAGCCTTACATAGCACAGCTATCAGACATGAAGAGCATAACTGAACATTTTCGGTGGAACATCAATAAAAATGGGTGTATGATGACAAAAGGCCCTTGGGACTCACATAAATGAAAAGTGCTTACAAAAGAGGAGAATGGTCCGGTTGACCAGAGTCTGTTGATGAAAATGAGGAAGAGTGGTTGGCAAATAGTTTCCAAAATGTTGCAGCTTTATATCTACTGAGAAAAGGGAATCAACAACTGTGACTGACTGGGAAATACAAAAATAAATTCATATCTCTTGCTAAGCTAAAAACAACTTCCAGGGGACAACAATAATTGATTTTCTACCAAAGAAATCATGACAGCTTTGTATATAGCATGGAAAAGTATACTTGTACAGAGCAAAAATGAAATCTCAAATGGCATGAAATCCTTGTATAGAGAAAAAGTTACTATGTTAGCTAACCGTGAGCAAAGGAGTCACTAACAATAACACAATGCCATTCCTATTAATATATTATTCTGTATTTGACAGCCCACAGGACCTCACCTGTTTCTCCAAACACAATATACACAGTCTGTGCAGCCTTTCGCTCATACACAGTGCTCTGTCTCAAGTGCCTTGCTTCAGTTCCCCATTCATCTTTCACCTGCCAGGCAAGTGTTGAGCCTTCTTTATATATCATTGTTTTCTTGGTGCAAAGCCCTTTAGCTAACAGTGTTGCTATCAATAAGCACTAACTCCTTCCCTGTTGATGAAGTTCATTGCTGGCACAACACTGCCTATTTTCAAGCAGCACCTGCGCAGTGAGTTACAGTGTGCATACTCTTATGGTGGGGGGAGTCAACCCAATGATGATGTCCTCCAAAATAAAACCCTGGCAACTCGGCTGGTAGATTACTGCACTGCTGTGGAACCTCAGCTTTTCTTTCACCCCACTCCACATATAATCTCTCTCCATGAGCTATTATTATGCCCGACTATAAGATGCTGCCTTTATACAGCTAAGAAAGAGTTCAGGGCTTGGAGCACACAGATTAGTATATATTGGATAGTAATTGCCAATACTTCATGAATGCTTACTATGAGAGAAGCATTTTGTATAGATTATTTCCTTTCATTGTCATTTAGCCCTGTTTTACCAGGAAACTGAGGTCCACAAGGTATATCATTTTTAAGGTCACCCAGCCAGTTGAAATAGCAGAGCTGGGATCTGAATTGGGGCTGCTTGGTGCCAGGGCCAAAGCTACCTACCCCTGTTCAATACTGTCTAATAACTGCCTTCCTGGTTATCAAGATATCTATTATTTTTCACCAGGAGTTGCTTGCTGCCTCTATCTATAATAAACCTCTATACTCTTCTTACTCCCTCTGGTGGGTTCCTTACCTAAAAATTTTATCCTCATAAATCAAGGCTGCCAGAGGGTTTAAGGCAATAAAAATAAGGAAAAATCCAATTTCTTTTTGGAAAGAGTCCAGAACTTACATCAAGAGCAGAGCAATTCTGGGAACAAGAGACTTGGATTAAACCTGCTGAAAAACAAGATCAAGGTAGTGATACATGATTAATTATAGAATTATCAAGAGATTATCTCTAGAAGGGACCATATGAGCCAAATGTGAGGAGAGAGCATTCTGGTGAGTCCCAACAGTTAACAGAGACAGGGACAACAGCATGGTGATTGTGGGGGGAGGGGTTTGGTGGGAGGGGGAAGAGATACAGCAGGGATACATGGTGATGAGCAATCAAAATAAAATAAAGAAAAATTTTAAAATAAAAGGAAAAGGTGGGGGGTGGGGGCGGGGGGAGGCTGGGAAAGCATGTGGGAAAGGAAAGGAAAGGTCTCTACTGCCCGAAGCCTTCTACAACCCTTAATGTGTCTTGTTGGCCACCTTCTTAACAGATAGGGTTTTATCTAGAAGGAAACACTTCAACAAAGAAAAGTCTAAGAGACTAGATCTAAATTATTCCCATCATAAAAAAAGAAATGATAATGATGTGACATCATACAGGTGTTAGCTAGTCATATTACAATATATAAATGTATCAAATAACCATGTTGTACACCCTAAACTTATATGATGTTATATAGCAAATATATTTCAATTTTAAATTTAATTAAAATAAATAAAACAAGACTATGCTTAAAAAAAGAAAAGTAAGTAAGCATTAACTCAAATGATTAAAAAAATTTAAAATAGGTGAGGAATCTAAGCTGATCTCTCCTCTACCAAGATAGAAAGTGTGTTGTATCTGTTAGATATTAGGATTTTAAGAAGATAGTTTTAGATAATACATAGCTATAAGAGAATATACTAAAGAGAGAAGGCCTCCTGTTTTTCATTCATTCACTTATTTATTCAAAATTAAGTGTCTTCAATTTCAGTGCTTATAACTCCAACATGCCTCAGATTCTCTTGAAAGCAGGTTTAGTAGGTTTGCAAATCCAAGATTGCATTTCCAACAAACTCCCAGGTGATACCGCGGCTGGCAAGACTGTATAACAGCATGAGAAGACAACCAAATGCACACATCCTGGGAAGGGACACAAGGCCAGGCTGCAATAAGAATAGGGACAGGCATTGCAAGGAGAAGCACAACAGCTCCCATCTGAGAGGGCACTCCTCCAGTCAAACATTTCTCTTACCTATTTTTAATCCTTCTAGAATTTTACCATTTCTATAACAATGAGCTACAGGCAAATTTAGCTAAAGGCCCCTTTTATGGTGATGGGACAGATGTTTAAAATGATTGTCCTTTTGTTTTCTCAAAACTTAAATAAAATACATTTGTTAATGGGTTTATCTGTTTCCAATTTTTTTTAATTTAATAAATCTTTATTATTCAGATTATTATACTTGTTCCTCTTTTTTCCCCCATAGCTCCCCGCATCCAGTTCCCATGCTACCCTCTGCTCTTACCCCCCACCACTGTCCTCATCCATAGGTGTACAATTTTTGTCCAGTCTCTTCCCACTCCCCCTGCCCCCCATTTAGCCTGAGAATTGTCAGTCCACTCCCTTTCTATGCCCCGATTCTATTATATTCACCAGTTTATTCTGTTCATCAGATTTTTTTATTCACTTGATTTTTAAATTCACTTGTTGATAGATGTGTATCTGTTGTTCATAATTTTTATCTTTACCTTTTTCTTCTTCTTCCTCTTCTTAAAGAATACCTTTCAGCATTTCATATAATAATCGTTTGGCAGTGATGAACTCCTTTAGCTTTTTCTTATCTGTGAAGCTCTTTATCTGACCTTCAATTCTGAATGATAGCTTTGCTGGGTAGAGTAATCTTGGTTGTAGGTTCTTGCTATTCATCACTTTGAATATTTCTTGCCACTCCTGTCTGGCCTGCATAGTTTCTGTTGAGAAATCAGCTGACAATCTTATGGGTGCTCCCTTATAGGTAACTAACTGTTTTTCTCTTGCTGCTTTTAATATTCTCTCTTTGTCTTTTGCTCTTGGCATTTTAATTATGATGTGTCTTGGTGTGGTCCTTTTTGGATTCCTTTTGTTTGGGGTTCTCTGTGCTTCCTAGACTTGTAAGTCTTTTTCTTTCACCAGGTGGGGAAAGTTTTCAGTCATTATTTCTTCAAATAGGTTTTCAGTATCTTGCTCTCTCTCTTCTTCTGGCACCCCCATAATTCAGATGTTGGTACACTTGAAGTTGTCCCAGAGGCTCCTTACACTATCTTCATATTTTTGGATTCTTTTTTCTTTTTGCTTTTCTGGTTGAGTATTTTTTGCTTCTTTGTATTTCAAATCTTTGACTTGATTCTTGTGATCCTCTAGTCTGCTGTTAGATCTCTGTATAATATTTTTTATTTCAGTCAGTGTATGCTTAATTTCTAGTTTGTCCTTTTTCATATCCTCGAGGGTCTCATTAAATTTATTGGCCTTTTCTAGAAAATTCTTGAAAACGCTTATAAACATGGTTTTGAACTCTATATCCAGTCATTTGCTTTCCTCCATTTCTTTCTTTTGTGATCTGTTTCTTTATCTCTGCATTTTGGCTGCTTCCTTGAGTTGATAGAGTGGCTTTGTGTACTAGGTGTCCTATAGGGCCCAGTGACTCAGCCTTCCCAGTTACCTGAGGTGGACACTCTTGGTGCACCCCTTTGTGGGCTGTGTGCACAGTCTTGTTGTAGTTAAGTCTTGATTGTTGTTGGTATCACTGGGAGGAATTGACCTCCAGGCCAATTGGCTGTGAGGATCAGCTGTGTCTACGATGGGAGGAATTCTGTGCTGGAGACACCCTTATGAGACAAAACTTGCAAAAGCCTCTGTGCTCAGCTTGGATGAGGCAGAGTCTCAGGGCAGAGCAGACAGCATTGGTTTCCCATTAGCCCTGTCCTAATAGGCCCCTGTGTCTCGGTGTCCCTTGGTAATTGCTGCAAGCTCCTCTGAGAGAAAGACGCCCTCGAGTTATGCCTGCTGCCAGACAGTCCAGTTTCTCCCCAAATGAGACTGGGTCCCCAGAGTCTTGCCCAGAACTGGAGTTCAGCATAGTCAGGAGCTTCCGTCTCCCTCCCACTTGAGAAAGCCAGCTGCGCAATCAGTTGCCAGTCCTCTCTGCTCATGCGCGTCTCAGTACCTCTGCCTCCTGCAGCTTCTCTGAGTTTCAGTGTGCTTTTCTCTTCCCTTCTAGTTGTAGAATTTCCACTCAGCCAACCTTCCTGTGGTTCTGGATGATGTCCGTTTTGTCTTTTAGTTGTAGTTTTGAAATTGTTGTGCGAGGCAGCAGTTTAGGTATTTACCTATGCCACCACCTTGGTTTCTTCCATTTTTTTTTAATGAAGGATATAGAGATAATTCCAATAGATATTTGATTTTCATGGACAGGGATAAATATACATAGGTAAGCTATGTGTATAAATTGTATATCCACATATTCTGTATATTGTATACATAATAAACATCCATATTACACATGCAATAATATTCAAATCGTATTGCACTGACTTCAGAGGAGAGGTCAGTAAACCACTTGCTGCACTTGGATCTCAGATTCCAAGCCATTGCATTCAGCCCCACATCTTCTTCATAGGAGAGGGAAGGACCAATTATGCCAGGTAGATGCAACTAGGATCAGATGTGGCAACTGCCATCTGGAAGTGCTCCCATTGCTAGTGTCTCCATGTAAAGAAATTCCCCTTGTATGTTTTGTTTTCTCCAATTAAGAGAACAATACGGTCAAACATGTGATCATTTTGCCTCAATTGAGAGATAAGTCTAGTGTTCAAATGATCTCATCCCAGGTCCTGACCCTTGGCATAAATATCTTTCCATTTTGCTCACATGGTATCTGGTCTTTTTCTTATCATAATTTGACTGCTCTTTTTCACGTGTGTTTTGTTATAAACTGCCTAAATCCTTGTAGGAAATAAACAGAAAATATATAAATATCGATCAATGTGTTGATCCAGCATCAGTTGGCAAGTGTCTATTAGATGGGAGGTACTAGGGGTGGAGGGGAGCAGCAATCCCTGTCATGGAAATGCAAACAGCAAGTAGGCAATTGTGCTTTGTAGAGCTTAAGAACTCAATACCCTTAATATGTGCCTGAATTAAAGGGATGTAGTACATAAGATTAATGACTCTAATGTTTGCTAGAAAACCAAAGTTTCGTTTTATTAACAAAATGTTAGTGTTAAACACCAAATTAGTGATTTACTGTGGTTTTGTGATTTAATTGAAAGTCATAGTCAGAAGTAGGAGTCCATTTCCAAAAATAAGTTCCTGTTAAATCAAAACAATCCTCATCCTCTTTCAGAGAACTGTGACTTCAAGGAGACTGGACATCCCAGAGTGGAAAGGCTCACCTCCCCAGTGATCAGTTGAGGCAGTGGTTGGCAAACTGGAGCTCGCAAGCGGCGGTTTGCTGCTCTGTTGACTAATGAGTTTGCTGCCCACTGAGTTAAGGTATCTGTGCTTTTTGTATCTTTCTGCAATGGAAGCAAAAGAAAAGAAATAGCAGCAGCCCCCTATGCCTGCTGAGTAGGGGAGAGACAGAGATAAAGAGAATACCATTGCCAACACCACTATTTCCTGGCACTGTGCCAGTGACTCACAGGTCATCATCTCCTTTCATGGTAAGACCTGCTTACTGTGCATCAACTGTGAAGGAAACTGAAACTCAGAGAAATGAAGTGATTTTCAAATGTCACAAAGTGGTAGAGCCAAGATTCCAGCCCATCCACCTGCTAAAATTGATCTTCTTGTATCCCGTGCCAGGTGAGTGCTTAAGGCCCAACCTCATGGAAATATCTCTAATAAAGTGGTATGACTCCCCAATTTTCACACAGTGCTTCTGAAGCATTTTATCATTTTAGTTTAGCCAGAAGTTTTAATACTCTGACAGTTTGCTTTCTGAATTTTAATCCCAAGATAGCTGATCTTGGAAGCAAATCACTTCCAACAGCACTATTGGTGGATTCATTTCAGATGGTCAATGTTGTTAATGATGTATAGAGTTTATAAATAACTTTATCAGATTAAAGGATGGCACCTCAATGTGTCACATGGACATTTTATTGACCAAACTAGGGGGTGGGAATACTTCACCTCAAAGGGGCACATTAAAAAGATGTGATAGAAAAAGCAAGTAGAAACATGGAATTCAGCTTAGGGAAGAAATACACACACACACACACACACACACACACACACATATACACACACATATATATATATATATATGTAATGAACATTATATAGAAATATATGGTACTTGTTCATGCACTCATGAGTCATTTACTGATTATCTCTATATTTAAATTAAGAGAAAAATATCTTTTACATAAACATGATGCTTAATAATGTATCAGTCAGCCATCCCTTTTGGACCTGTCCCTAAAATAATGTTACCAACCCATATTTCCTAGTAATGTGTTTCTAAACTGACTGATTTATTTATTTATACCCCATCTCCCGCTAAGAAATTTGAATCCTTAAGAGTAAAACTTGTAAACAATAATATTTGGCTACGCTTATTCAAAAATGACATTTGGACAAGATTTACATTTTTATGTAATTTAGAGGGAATTCTCTATTTTCTATGACTTTTTAAATGTCAGGCAGTATTAAAATACAGGGAACTCAGTAAACTAAAATTATGCTAAAATACATCCTCTTCCAACACAAGAAAAACTACTTACTATATTATTTGTCTGTATGGATATAGTCAAATAAACGTAGACTTCCACATGTGAGCTTTTGAGAACTAGAAGTCAAGCATCTTCTAGAAACACCTACTTTTCTCTAGCTTCACTGGCATGATAGATGGTGAGCAACAGTTTTGTAAAGTGTATAAAGACTATTGAAATGATATTATGATTTTCATATCTTTCCTCTCTGAGCCAATAAACTTCAATATGTTGAGAGGACTAAATGATCTGTTTTGATCGGTTTCCTGCATGGTAAATGTAAAGTAGTACCTTTCAGGGATTTGTGATTTGTGTTAGGTTGGCTTGAGAAGGTTTTAACATCACTAAGAGAGTTTTTAGTTATTTTGCCTTGTGTTTTTAGTGCCAACATAATCACTATTGGTTTAAGCAAGGCTAACACCCTCTAGCTTGCTGTGTCTGCACTCAACTGCCATGAATCTTACAAACTCAATTCAGATGTGTATTCTGGTGCTCTGGTCTCACATCCATGCCCATGAGTTCTGGTAGATTGAAAGCAATATGAAAACTTGTATTTAATTTTTCCTTAAATTTCTATACATCTCATTCATTGGAGGAGGGACTCAATGAATAAATCAGAGTCTTGTGGTTAGTTACTGAGAATGATATCCTGTGCACAGTTGTCTCCTCTAATGCTGTTTGCTAAAACGGGGCCATCAGCAAAGTCTATGTACAAAATAAAAGCTTACCCCCTGAGTCGGACTTAATTTCCTCATGAAGTTAATTCCTTGTAAGGAGAAACTCTTGCTTTGGCAGGAGATTTGCACATAGCCTGCGTTCCATACTTGTCAACTGCACAAGGGGTGAAGATTCTGTGTGCGGGGTGGGTGGTGTGGAACAGAACAATGTCTGGCCCTTTGCCACCACACAAGCCTGGGATCTTCACTTCACCTGTACCCCAATGATCAGATCCAGAAAGTACCCCCTCTGCTCCCACATCTGAAAGGTCCTGTTTAGAGAACCACAAGCTTCTTTAGAAAATGAAGATTCATCAGTGATCCTTGAGGGCCACTATATCTAGAGTGGATAACAATGTGGTTTTAAAATGCTCATTCCATCTTATCTCTGGGTCAATGTGATTCCAAAACAACCAGTGGGGAAGTGAAAAATGCATTTCCATGCAACTGGTTTGACTTCTTTTTGGAATTGACTATATTTGGTCTAAAACTCTTTTCTCATTGAATGAGCTAACATTCCTAAGGAGCATTTAAGTAAGCTACATCGTCACGGCATGGGAATGCCTGAGCACTGCATCGAGGTCTATTTTCATTTGATTACATGTGTATTTATTATACAAAAATAGAGCAAAACTATGACTCTGCCCAGCGACTTTCTTAAGTGATCTAGGATTTCTTTAAATTTAAGAAATGCATGCTTGTTTTGTTTTCACAGCTGTCAGCCTTTTTTTACATTTATTTTTTTCTTTATTAGTGTCATTTGTGGTGCTTATTGTTTAGGAGAATTTACTGGTAGCAAAATGTGCTTGTTGGCAATAAAAAAACAGGAATTTGTGGTGGATGAAATTATTCAGATAAAATAAAAACTGATTGGAAAATGGCCCCAACACAGGCCCATTTTCCTCTCATTTGAATGGCTAGGTTTTCTTGGTCATAGACTTCTATCAGACCTGTGTTTATCTGGGTCCAGAATACCTATGCAGTACTCAAATCCTTCAGGAAAGGGCAGTCTTGCAATGCTTTGTTTCTAACTTCAGAAGTCTGACTGGGACTCATATTTTCTATCTCAAGCTATGGAAAACAAAATACCCAAACCTACCATTCCTTCAC
This sequence comes from Corynorhinus townsendii, assembly GCA_026230045.1. NCBI lineage: Eukaryota > Metazoa > Chordata > Mammalia > Chiroptera > Vespertilionidae > Corynorhinus > Corynorhinus townsendii. Next base: position 140,553,600 of record JAPDVU010000004.1, read on the forward strand.
AGATTGCGCACAAATGCATAAATAAGGATAGAAGAAACTTTATCCGCACTGTAGCAATTGCAAACCAGAAGATACTCCTCAGAGTCAAAGAACATCCAGGTTATAGGAACAAAATAAAGCTGTTTAAGAAAATGGTCAATTATGGAATGTCCTGTGCATAAGTATGTCCATTAATTAAGAAATGAACTGAAATTACTAATGGATTTCATAATAGCCACCAACCAGTTGCCAGTTGGCTGTAGCTTGGTGACAGATGGTAGTGACTGATCTGGACTAGATCTGACCTAGAGATAGTCCATCATTTATTAAATTGCAGTCCCAAATAAAATTCCATGCATTGCAGCCTTTCACCATTATGTCTCACAGTGGGATGCACTGATAGCACTCTGTATCTGGCACCCCTGCTGCAGACAGAAAACTATCCAAAGGGCTAAAATATAATACTCAGTAAAGAAAATCCATAATACCTCTCAAGAAATGAAAAAAAAAAAAAAAGCCACCTGAACAAGTGTGGCCTGAATGAGGCATAGGACAAAATGGGAGCTCTGTTTTGTGTTAATCTGATTTGTTACCTCCCAGCACCAAGATTTACCCCTCACTTTTTTAAAATCAAGGGGTCCTCATTTACACAGCAACTAATAGGTAGTGACTGTTTGGTCCTGCCTTAATCCATCAACAAATCCTCAGAGTAAAGGGAGATGCTACAGAGTGGCTCCAGAACCTACCAACTTGGGGCTCTTGCATCAATAAGTCACTGGAATGGTCACAGCAAAAGCCCAAATTACTGTCACCAGACTCATTGTTTTGAGTATTTGGGAAAATTAACCAAAGCTCAGGCTCATAAAGATGAGGAAAAGAAATCCTACCATTATAATTCTAGGTAGGACTTAGAAAGACAGAAAATACAGGTCCATTTTCAAATCTTTTATGTAACATGTGATAGAGCTTTCTTCATATTTTCAAAACTCCATGTAGCTTCTTGTCCTATTTCAAACATGATACATAAAAGATGTGTTTTAATACATGATATATTCATTCAAGAGGCTAACCTATGATATATAGATAAGCAGTATTTGGTAACATTAGGTTATTATTTTACTTACTAGAGGCCCAGTGCATGAAATCCGTGCACTTGTGGGGGGGGGCGTAGTCTGGGAGCCCTCGGGGGATATCTTACTGATAGCTTAGGCTATCATGGGAAGTGGGCCTAAGCTGTCAGTTGGACATCTTTAGCGCTGCTATGGAGGCTGGTAGCTCCTGCCACCACTGTTGCACTTGCCAGCCATGAGCCCGGCTTCTGGCTGAGCAGTGTTCCCCCTGTGGGAGCACACTGACCACCAGGGCACAGGTCCTGCAGCATTGAGCGTCTGCCCTCTGGTAGTCAGTGAGCATCATAGTGACTGGTCATTCTGCTGTCAGGCCAAAACTGGCTCTCCGACATCCCCTGAGGGGTTCCAGATTGCAAAGGGGTACAGGCCAGGCTGAGGGACTCCACTGGTGCACAATTAGGGCCGGGGAGGGACATGGGAGGTTGGCCAGCTGGGGAGGGACTGCAGGAAGGCTCCACGGTGTGTAGTGCCCATCTCGCTCAGTCCTAATTGGCCAGACCCCAGCAGCAAGCAACCTACCAATCGGAGCATCTGCCTTCTGGTGGTCAGTGCATGTCTTAGCGACTGGTTGAGCAGTTGACTGTCTGCCCCCAGGTAGTCAGTGCACATCATAGGGAGTGGTTGAGTGGCCTTAGCATATCATTAGCATATTATGCTTTGGTTGAATGGATGACTGGATGACTGGACAATCAGATACTTAGCATATTAGGCTTTTATTATATAGGATTTCAAAGAGGCAGAATACTGCTGTTAACAAAGTTCATATTTAACATGTTGCACTAATCTTTCTATTTTTTTAAAATAAAACTTCTTGTTTTAGCTAGAAGTAGCCTGGGAAATACTATAATATCTGCTTCTCACCCAGGTCCACTGAAAGGCCTGAAATAAAAGAAGGAGTGAGCAGGGATTCCTCAGCAATTTGGGGGAAGATTTAGAGGGCTGGCCATGGATAAAATGTCTTTGTAATCACATGCTTTACCCTAAAACTGTATTCAAATTTTGCATTTGACTCCAAAGCATATCCACTTTGCTATGGATTTTTTAAGTGACATTTAATGTTGCTCCATTATATAAAAGTAATGTTCCAAGAACATGGGATGTATTTATCCTCTAGCTTTGTGAACACCTGCCAATTACTGATCCCACTTCTCCCTGTGCTCACCCAATTCTCAACTTCATTCTGTCTGAGTTTTCTGTTGTGGACTTTGGTTAACTCTTTTCCTAACCCAGCTTTCAGTTTTGCTGTGTTTGAGTTCGTGGCTTGTAGAGGACCTGTACATTTTGAAGTTCCCTGACATGTGGCTCTTCAGGGCTGGCCAGAGCTTGGTATGTTGCCAAGGTATCAAAGTGGTAAAAACAAGTGGAACCAAAAGCTTTTGGGTAAGATCAGAGTCAGGAGTGGAGAAACTGACCTAAAGCAAAAATCTCACAGCTAAGCAGCAAGGGAGGAAGAAGGAGGAGGAGGAGGAGCAGGAGAAGCAGGAGGAGGAGGAGGAGGAGGAGGAGGAGGGGGGGGGGGAGGGGATTTGATAAGAGATGAGGTAAAAGAGCCTGGTTCACAATGAGAAATAGATTGTGATAAATAGGACTGAAGACCAGGGAATAAAAACATGTCCAGACAGCTTCAGAAAGAATAGCATGAGCATAGGCCCATACACCAGAGAGCAGGGGACCAGTTGACCAATGCCCCGAAGGAAGTGCTGCCTGGTGCAAGATGGAATGGGAAGGGATCCATAGGGAAAAGGAACTTAGGAAGGCTGGTAAGTACCAGGTCATGGATGGCTTTGTAAGCTATGTTAGGGGCTTGGACATTCTCCTAAGGACAATGAAGAGAAACTAAAAAGTTCAAACATGCAATCACATGATGAAATTTGCATGCTAGGAATGATGCACAGGAAATCTCCAGTCAACCTTAATAAATGAAACAACTATAATCAATCACCTTTTCAAAGTAGCCTCCTTTACTATCTGTGGGTTGTTGCTTTTTTTATTTTTTATATTAGACTAGAGGCCCGGTGCATGAATTCATGCACCAGTGGGGTCCCTCAGCCTGGCCTGTGGGATTGGGCTGAAACCAGCTCTCTGACATCCCCTGAGGGGTCCTGGATTGCAAGAGGGTGCAGGCCAGGCCTTGGGACCCCCCCAGTGCACAATTGGGGCCGGGGAGGGACACGGGAGTTTGGCCAGCTAGGGAGAGACCACAGGAGGGCTCCAGGGCATGTCTGGCCCATCTTGCTCAGTCCCAATCAGTTGGACCCCATCAGCAAGCTAACCTGCCAGTCAGAGCGTCTGCCCCCTGGTGGTCAGTGCACATCATAGCAAGCAGTTGAACAGCCTTAGCATAACATTAGCATATTATGCTTTGATTGGTTGAACAGCTGACCAGATGACCAGACACTTAGCATACTAGACTTTTATTATATAGGACTAGAGGCCCAGTGCATGAAATTCATGCACTGGGTGCAGGGGGTGGGGTTGTTCTCAGCCCAGCCTGTGCCTGCTCCGCAGTCCATGACCCCAGGGGTATCAGGCTTAAGCCAGCAGACATCCCTATTGCAGTCTAGGGCTCTCACAGCCTGGGACCCCTCGCTGCTTACCGCCCACTTACAGCAGAGGCAGGAGAGGCTTCTGCCACCACCACTGCACTCACCAGCCATGAGCCTGGCTTCTGGCTGAGCAGCGCTCCCCCTATGGGAGCTCACCGACCACCAGGGGGCAGCTCCTGCATTGAGTGTCTGCTCCCCTGGTGGTCAGTGTGTGTCATAGTGATTGATCGTTCCACTGGTCATTCTGCCATTTGGTCAATTTGCATATTAGGGTTTTATTATATAGGATAGTCTTTGGAAAGAAAGACTATAAATAAGTATTTTTGTAGTCTCTAATATAAGAACTTGTTCCCAGAGTTTGTGGCAATAGTGTGGACACTGGCTCAGACACAAGTATGTGGAATCCATTTCAATAAGTATTTAAAATAGTCAACATCTTTCACTTTAAAAAAAAAAAGTCACTGCAGAATCACTTAAAAATATTTATGTATATACTTAAATCTGCACACTGCTGATAGTAATTTTAAATGGAAGGCCAAAAGCTGTTTCTCTTCCTTTTATTGGACTATTATTAACCAGTCAGAAAACCTAGCAGTTCATTTATCAGATTAAAAAAGTGTATAGATGCTTGATGGATGAAGGCTAGAGCCATAATGTCATGATTTTATTTGAATTTTATTTGAAGAATGCTGAACCATTGGCTTCAAGTTACTATCCTGTAACCTATGGTAACAGTCAGATATTTTCCTCATTATTTAATAATACCAGCTCTCAGATAAGTATCACAGCATGAAAAACAGATGTTAAAATGTGACACTCAAGGTCAGCTTACACTCAATACTTGTTAATTTTTAAGTGCCTAATTACTTCTGAAGAATTATTTCTAAAATATTTCATAAGATTTTGTTAAACTTGTTAGTAGAGATTAGAGTTTTAAAACACATGAGACACAAATAGGAATTTGACTTGTTATTAATCAAAGTAGCAATAAAACAGAGAAAATTATTTATAGAATGCTCATTACTTTGCATGAACAATGACTTTACACAAATCAAGGGCATAGTTTAAATCATTTTCATTTGTATTATTCCCCTTAACATTTCAAATAATCTTTTAAATCTATTAAAAGCATGATTTTTATTTTAAATAGAAAATAACTAATTATCGTGCTATTATAGATTATATATATTTTACAAACTAAAACATATGAATAAAAAGAGGAAAATAAAATTCTCATATGGCACCACCCTCAGTAACCACCTCTAGTATAAATTTAGTTCCAGCTTTTTTCTTTGTATATTTATATCTATATATCTATATCTATAATTACTTATTGAAACAGAATCAAAACAAGCAGGGAAGTTCTTTCCATGGAAATTAATCTTCATTTACAGCATCAATTTTAATGACTGGAGACAGTGCCCTGATATGGATATGCTATAATTTGTTTAACTGATTTGTAGTCACTGATTTGCGAACATTTAAATTATTCCAATGTTTTGGTTTTATAAATATGATGGCAATGAACAAATATGTAGCTCAATCTTTCTACACATTCTTGATCATTTCATCAGCATAAATTCCAAAAAGTAAAATCTGTGAGTCAAAGGATGCATGTTTTATAAATGTTGTACATACTGCTAAATTGCATCCAGAAAGACTGTACTAAGTGATAGTCCCACTACAGCTGAGTAGATGACATTTTCTGTCATGTTGTTTTTTCTAGTTGCTACCATACTTCCTTGATCCCAGGAAGCACATGGGATCCCCATACATTTTAATATGCTTACAATGGAGTCACATTTAACAATTAATGGTATATCATAATTTAACTGGTGGTTTGTTATTTTTCCCTTTCTTAGTGATACTTATAATATATTGTTACACCATATAACCAATGTCTGAAATGCCATAAAATATGGTGTGGCTTTATATGTGTTTAACAGATACACAGGTGATTTTAGTTTTTATGTAGTCTAATTGTCTCTTCTTTAGCTGGCATGTTCATGATTTCTCTAATTTTATGTAATAAATATTCACCTGTGTTTTTTATATTATATTTTTTATTTAATAAACTTGAGAATTAGTTTTTCCCAAATGGATTACCCAATTCTCTTAATAATATTTATTGAATAATTCTTTTTGCTCATATTTATATTTAAACATATCATATTTAAAGTTTATTCTATTTAAACATTAGTAATCCCTATTATTTCAGCGTCTTAAACACAGTAAGCACTTAATAAATTTTCATTGATTGACTAATTAAATTTGTAGAGACAATTTGTAGACTTTGGCCTAAGTTAAGGTTTTGAAGCCATGGTTTAAAACATCTGAAGGGATTCTAGTTTTAGGTGGGAAAATGCCAATCAGGAGTTTCAGCTCCCGGACTTATCTCTGCTTCAGTCACATAATAAATAATAGGACCCAGAAAACTGAAAACTGCTGTTCCCCAGTGCTGGCAACCCTTTTCTGGCCCACTGACATCAGGGAGGAGGGACTATTGAGAAGGGCTGGGAAGTCTCTCCTTTCAGTACTCAACACACCTCCACAGGAATTTACTGAGGCCACCAGGGCAATATGCTAAAGTAAGGTACACCCCCCTCCCCCACACACACACAAATCAGTCCAAAAGCTTATCTATATCTATATAATAAAAGCCTAAGCAACCATTACGGCAGAATGACCAGAACGACCAGTTGCTATGATGTGCACTGACCACCAGGGGGCAGATGCTCAATGCAGGAGCTGCCCCCTGGTGGTCAGTGCACTCCCCTAGGAGGAGCGCCACTCAGCCAGAAGCCAGGCTAAGGAGGAGGGAGCCAAGCAGGAAGGAGCAGAAAGCAGGTGGGCAGTAAGAAGCGAGGTGTCCCAGACTGCGAGGGGAATGTCCCAGACTGCAAGAGGGCACAGGCCAGGCTGAGGGAACCCCTAGTGCCTGAATTTCATGCACCAGGCCTCTAGTCTTTTAGAATACCCTCACCCAGTCAGTGCACTCAGCTGACACTTGATGAGCAGCTAGTCTGTGCCTAGCACTAATGGCAGGCAGAGAACCAGCCAATGGGTGAAAAATAAATCAATAAAAAAATGCTACAAAATTCAACCTTTAGTTTACCAGTGCCACTGGGAGAGTAATAGAAGAGCAAAGAAGTAAATACTTGGAGAGGTATCTGACGATGCCACGTGGAAACAATTAAGGTTGGAACAGTTTAACAAGCTTAACAAGCAAATGAGGAATGTACCCATGGGCTCTGGCATTGAAATGACGGTGAGAATGTCAAATGACAAGTCTGGGGAAACTGAAAAAGAATCAGATAGAAGATACAGTGAGGAGTAGAATTAGGACTTGACAACTAATTGAATATGGAGAATAAGGAAGTTCAAAGAAAAGTCTGGGTAAATTATACAGTTAGTAGCTTTTATGTTTGGTAAAATGCTTGTGCCCATCCATTGAGAGAGAAAACACAGCAGGATGGGCAAAGGTCAACTCAGTTTTGGATGTGTTGAGTTTGAGCTGCTGTAAGTGGACACATTCCAGGGGAAACGCACAGCTTAGAGTTGGATATATAAAAATCTGGAGCTTAGGGGAGATTCAATCACATCCAACTGTAAATTACTTTAGGTCATTTGCTTTGCTAGTGAGAGCATCCTCACTGGAGAATGAGGTGAGCTTTTTCAGTTGTCTTTTTGCGTGAAATCTGAAAGTTCATAGATGGAACATGCTATGTATAAGGTGACATTCCTTTCATCTTACAGTCAAAGACATTGGGTTCCTAAAAGGCAGGAGAGGGGATGCCAGGAAATAAGAGAAGGGGTTTTAGAAGGCAACAAAAGTAGGCCAAATGTACTTTACAATTGTGCAGATTGGGTCACAATGGCCGTATTTCCTTATCCCACCCCCCACATTAACTTCTGTTCTGTTTGCTGCAGTGGCTATAAACTTCTCATTCTTTGCTACACAAATGAAATGAATAAATACTTAAGAATGACTTATCTGTACTAGGCTGATATGTTTTAAAAATAAAAGAGAGATTTTTTTTTTAATACTGTTTCAGTAGAACTAAAAATGGGATTTCCACATGGTCAGTGTGGCTCAGTGGTTGAGCATCGACCCATACACCAAGACATTGCAGGTTCAATTCCTGGTCAGGGCACATACTAGGGTTGCATGCTCAATCCCCAATGGGGGGGGGGGGGGGCATGCAGGAGGCAGCCGATCCATGTTTCTCTCACATCCATGTTTCTATCTGTTTCCCTCTCCCTTCCTCTCTCTCTAAAATAAATAAAAACATTTTTAAATGTGATTTCCATAATCAAAGTCATATCCTTGCAATTCTTTTACAATCTTAACTCCTGGCAGGTAGAAGGAGGAGCCGTTTTCACAACTCACTTGGTATACAGACCTGTGATTTGTGTCACTATTTCTGGAGTGTGATATAACTCTAGGGTGAGTTAGATTTTTCTACCATTAAACCAGGATCAGAAGTAATACAATCCACGGTTACTTGTGGATAGTGGTAAATTGCCTTTATGAAAGGCAGAAAGGATGGATGGAGCAAGTATTAAATATTTCATTACATATTATTTTTATGTATTGTTCTGTGTTTTACTTATAAAAATTCACAGTGTCTACTTCCTCTAGGGTGTTATGATCGGCTTTAAACCTGTCTAAGAGTTAAATCTGCTTCTGAGAACAAGTGTTTGTGTTAATGTGACTAACCTGATAACAGCCAATGTGAATATTATTTAAGACCCATATATTACTAAATAGTTTCATTAAATAATGAAAAAGAACTTTCAAGAGAAAAAAATAACCCACACAAATACGTTTTTCACTTTGTGAGTAAGGGCTGGAGAGAGGCTGGCTCTGAGGCCGACTTCATGGCTTTTGGGCAAAACTGGGAGATTAAACAGAAACTACAGCAGGACCACAGCGTTCAGTTTTTGGAGACAATCCACTCAGTAAATGACACATCTCAGGATATCTTTTGAAGAATAAGTATTTATATTTCTCTTGTTTCTTGTTTTGATTTTGTTTTCAATAATTAATATTAGCTAAACAATATCACCATGAAAATTGTCATAAAGTCTAAAATAGTTTGCTTCATAGTTCAGTTTGTACATTAAATTCCACATACGAATGAAACCATATGGTACTTGTCTTTCTCTTACTGGTGACAGCATGGATGGACCTGAAGAACATTATGCTTCGAAAGCTTTTTGGAGTAAGATTTGTGTTTCTGATTTCAAGAAAATCTTCAGTATGATACATCCCAGTGGAGTGATTCTCAAAGCTATTCCCCCAACCCTAACTAGCATCTGTACCACCTGGGAACTTGTTAGAATAACTCTTGAGCCCCACCCCCACTGTGTCACAAATTCTGGAAGTAGGGTCCAGCAATATGTATTTTAAGTAGCCCTCCAAGTGAATCTGATGCATGCTGAAATTTGAGAGCTGCTACTATAACCTCATAGTAAGTGGCCATTACTGAGAAACCAGGTGTAGTAGAGGCTACAGGTGCCCAGACATTCAGATCCTCCTGACCAGCCAGTGCACCCATTCTCCGGCTACTTTGAGTGATAATGATGAGGACTTACTCCTGTGAACTTCTTCAGTGACTTATCCTTGGCTGAAAGAACAAGAGGAGATGCCTGGGAAGCCACCCACCTACCATCCCCAACCCAGGGTGGGAGGAGGGGGGCAGCCAGTGACTGACGTACAGAATGTACTTAAGCCTAGACTCCTTAAAGGGCAGAACAGCTCTGCCTTGTGTGCCCCACAGGCCAAGGCTAGATTTTACCTAGGACCACATCCTTGGGGACTCCTTATCCTCCCCTACCCTGCTCTCCTCAGTCTCTTACCAATCTTTCCTAAACCTGCATACCCATATTCCTTTCTCACCGTCTACCTCTAGAGAAGCTAAGACATTATTAATAGTTGTAATGATTATAAGTTATTGCAAAGCCCTTCTATGAGCAATGATGGGTGGGAATGGTTTCTTGTTTGTTTGTTTGTTTGTTTTGTTTTGGTGAGAAATTAGGTTCCTAAATGTGGGAATTCGCAAAAGAGTCTCCTCACAAAGTATATCAGATTATACTCTACTAGAGGCCTGATGCACGAAAATTTGTGCGAGAGTAGGTCTTCCTTCCCCTGGCTGCTGGCACCAGCTTCCCTCCTGCATCTGGGACCCAGGCTTCACTCCTGCTGCTGCTGCCACTGCCTCCACCAGGCACCGAGACCTGGGCTGCTTCGCTCCGGCCACCACCAGGCACCCTGGACCGGGGCTTTGCTCTGGCCCCAGCTTGGTCCAGAAGGGCATCTGGAATGATGCCTGGAAGGATATTTGGTCTAATTAGCATATTACCCTTTTATTATTATAGATGTTTCAGCACAGTAAAAACAAAGGTTGAAAACTGGTAGACCAGATGATTTCCATTGACCATTCAAATTCTAAATTGTATGTGTCATAATAGTGAATAAGAGATTCTTAATGTACAATTTAACTTGTGTTCAACTATACAGGGTAGGGCAAAAGTAGGTTTATAGTTGTGAGTACATGAAACAGTTTATTCTTGTATTATTATTTATTAACTATTATATTTTCCATATGAACAACTATACACCTACCTTTGCCCTACCCTGTAAGAAGAAAAAGGACAAGTACCAAGAGGGGCAGGTACTTATGTTCACTAACATAAAACAACTCATTTAACAAATGTTTATTGAGACCCTTTGTGCTAGACACTGGGGCTTCCATACTAAACTCTATAGGCAAAGTCTCTACCCTCAGGGGGCTCCCATTATACATACACTCTAATGTCAAAGAATGTAAAAAAATATATTATGAAGAAAAGTAAAACAAGAAAAGTGGACAGAGAATGATAACTTGGGGTGAGGGCTGAGAACTCATTAAGGAGGTGATATTAAATGCCGTAAGTAAAGTCATGAGACTATCCAAAGTGTTCTATACAGAAGAAACAGCAAATGTAAAGACCCCAGGCAGGTGCTTACTTAGTGAGATAGACAATGGCAGGAGAGGAGGGGCTTGTAGGTCATAATATAAACATGATGTGATGGGAAGCTCTCGGAGGTTCTGAGCAGGTGGTGGCATGGTTGGACATATGTTTCCAAAGTCTATACTTACAGAGAATAGACTTTAGGTGGTGCAAGAGAATCAGAGACCACAGATAAGAGGGTATTGCAGTAGACTAGGCAAGAATGAGATGAAGACTACTGGCTTGCAGAAAAGTTTACTTACCTACTCATTTACCTCTTTAATTCAGTGAGAATTCTGACGAGCCCTACAAGATGTGCACACTCTGCAACTCTCCTTCCCTCTTTGCTGTATCACAACCTGGAATGGGAATGCAGGATTTACAAAGGCATTAAGTCTCAGATACCCAGTCTGAGTTAGTTATAGGACATCAGTAGAGCACAGAGTACCCAAGAAGGGTTTCAATCCTGGTGCCCGTTGTTGACACTAGAGTTATTATATTTCCTGAAACAGCTCCCTGCTTCCTGTCATTTTATATGGTATTGTGGAGACCTGGGAAGTTTCACTAAGTTCTATTCTCTAACGCCATGATGTAAGGAATAATTTATTTCCATTTCATTTTACTCAAGTGTATAAATATGTTATTAAACAGCACCATCAGAGAAGACATTTGATACCATCTATGCTAACAACTAAAATTTTCTACTTCATATTTTGCTCCCAATAAAGATATATTCTTTGCTAAAATCGTATTGTAAGTTTTTAAATGCATGGAAAAGAGATTAAAATTACAATTTATAATCCAAACAAGTTTTTAACATAAGAGGTAAACTCTTTTGAAAAGTACAATAACCCACCAGAGCTTACTTAAAAATAATATTTAAGGCTTAAATCTGTGGAGATTTCTAATACTCCTTTTCTAAGTGGAATTCAGTTTTCCCATTTGTAGGTTTCCCAATGTTGGTGGTTGTGGAATATGTGCCTGTGGTCAGGTGGTTTAGGGAAAATGGAAAGAATGAAGGTACTGGTTTTAAAATTAAACCTGAATCATTCACATGCCTTAAGGATCATGTCCAAAAAGAAATTGCTTTCCTTGGGACCAAAGGTACTATCTCACCATTCAAATGTAAAGCGCCAGGAGTTTATTTATACCTTCTCCATAATTTGTTTCCCAGACTTAGCTTTCTACATGCACTTCCTTCAGGAAAACATACACTTTCCCCCTCTTGCAGCCCAATTTCCTGTAAGGGAGACTCTTTCGGAAATGATAATCACAGCATAATTCTTGTGTTTTCTAGTGACAACTGAAAAGCAAAACACTCATATACACATATTCAAGACACTTCCCAAAATAAAATTAGAAGGAAACAGAGGAAAGAGAGGAAAGAAATGTTCTGCATGTCCCAAACTCTCTCTTCTTGCTTGCAATAGTAGCTATTGCAGTATTTCCATAGCTTACACTGGGCTTTCAAATCTATATCCCCTTTTTTTAGTGTTAGATATAGGTTCATGGAATCTGAGACACTGTTAGAGTTTAGTTCACGGCAGTTCTATTATGGGCAATCATAGGATACCCAAGGCTGCTGTTGGAATAGGTACTCCTTGTGTTCCATGGTGAAGATGGATAATGAGGCTGAGTAATTCTCTAGTTGTCAGAACTGTGTCATAATCATAACATTTGTTATGACTTCCTTTATGTATAAGACTGCTCACCTGACCTAAGTGAGGGCTTGTGGGGCTGTGTCCACAAAAGAAAGAAAAAGGTACAGTTTGGGTTATGTAGATAGCTTCCTACACACAAAACTGTCATACAAAGTTATCTTATAAACCCTGGGTGATACTGTTGCTGCCTCATGCCCAGTCCCTCTAGCCAGGTCTCTAGAGATAGGTGCCCACTGGATGTGGTCCTAGAAGCAAGGCAAGGTGTCTCTGTGCCATTGCAGCCTCTAGAAAGCTAATGGATGGGACATCCCTGCCAACAGAAAAAGCCACCTCCATGGAATACACTGCCCAGCGAAGAAAGAGGACATTCCATTCATGGAATGTTGTAGACTGAACATTCATGTTTCCTTAAAAAATCATGTGCTGAAACCTAATTCCCAAAGTGATAGTATTTGAAGGTGGGGCCATTGGAAAGTGATGAGATCATATAGGTGAAGCCTTCGCTAATGGGATTAGCAGCCTTATAAAAGATGTCCCTGTCCCCTTTGGCCCTGTGAGGACACAGCAAAGAGATGGCCACCTATGAACTAAGAAGTGGGCTCTCTCTCCAGACATTGAACCTGCTAGCACCTTGTTCTTCAACTTTCCAGCTACTGGAACTGTGAGAAATAAATTTCTGTGGTTGATCAGCTACTGAGTTTATGGCATTTTGTTATAACAGCCTGAACCAGACTAAGACTAAGACACTGACAATCAACTTCATACTTGTATCTTATAATTAACACCTTTCCTCAATGCTAAGCCACGATCACACTGACTTCTCAGGAGGAAATAATACCCTTATGACTGAAAGCACATGCTGATATAAATCATAAAAATATATTCACCACTGAATAAAAGAAATAGTGTATTATTAGAAACGGTAATGATCATAAAAGTACTATACTATGTGGAGCCATTCCTAATCTATATGTTTAAATATAGTACCTCATTTAATCTTCATAAAAATCATGGTCCTTTGAGGTAGATGTAATTTTCCCAGTTTTACAGATGAGAAAACTTAGGCTGAAAAAAATTAAGGAAATTAAGCAGGTTGATGGAATCTGGAGTTTTGTGAACTCATGCCCAGTCCCTCTGAGTTTCTGAGATGTGCCACCTTCGAAGAAAGCCACCAGGGGAGAACCAGAAGCACCATACCAGAAAGGAGGCTGATGCATAGCCACTGTACTCCCCACTGTCCCAATGACACCAAGGATCAAATTTAAGTGAAAAAAAAAAAAAGACAGTAATAGTTTAGTGGCCCAAGACCCTGTTGTAAGCTCCGTTATTTCTAATCACATACAAATCAAAACCTGCTCCTGCTATGACCCAAATTGTAGGTGGTAATATTGTGAATTAGAAGAAACTTTGAGGTCTGAAAGATCTGGGGTTTGTAATCATGTACTGGAGCAGAAAGGTGGAGTTTCTAATTAATGTCAAAATGATGATTCGTAAAATAAGTGGTGCTGAGAAAAAATGGAAATTAGAAGATAGATTCCCTACTTCTCAATAACACCCAAAATAAATTCCAGATGAACCAATAAATTTTAAATAAAAATATCTTCATGGTAATAGAATAGTTCTGTATCTTAATTGCAGTTATCATTACATGAATATCCACATGTGATAAAATAGCATAGAATTATGCACGCATATTGTACCAATGTCAGTTTCCTGATTTTGATAGTGTACTATAATTATGTAAGATGTAACCAGTGGAGGAAACTGGGTGAAGGATACACAGGATTTTCTGTACTATTTTTACAACTCCCTGTGAACCTATAATTAAATCAAAATAGTCAAAATAAAATGTAAATGTAATCATAGAAGAATTAGAATAAAGTAAAACAATAGCTGAACTTAGCATGAGCAGGGAGAATTTATTTTTTAATTGATGAATTTGATCACATAAAATGTGTTTTTTCTGAATGCCCAAAAATACAAAATGGGCAGGCAAATATTCAGATGTTTTCTGTGTATCTGACAAACTAGGGTTTAATTAATTTAATATAATTTATATAGTGCCTAAAATTGTGGACTCTGGAGCCAAACTGCTTAGGTTAAAACCATAGCTCTATCGCTTGATTGCTGTGTGACTTTGCTTTATATTGCTTGCTCTTGGAGCCAAGAATGGAATTTTCATAAAACCACTATTTAGTGTGACCTTGGGCAAGTGGTTAAACTTTACTGGATCTCTTTTCTTAGATCGTGAAAGGAACTTTTCACTTTTCGGGAAATATACACTGCAAGATACACTCTAATCCTTTCAATCTCCAAAGAAATTTGAGTATCTATAACTAGAGGAAGGTGGGAGGAGAAGAGGGCACAAAAAATGCACTCCCAGGGAATGCCATTGGCCAATGCAGAGCCTCACCTGTGCTGACTGAGCTCCCCTGGTGAAGTAAGTCAACTGGGTTCAGCAACAACCAACACTCATAGAGAAGACAGAGACACCGGTATGCATACACATTCATTCTCTCTCTCTCTCTCTTTCTTTCCCCCTCCCTCCCTCCCTCCCCCCCCCCCCTCTCTCTCTCACACACACACACACACACACACAATGCATATTTCTCCTATTATGATACTCTGTGTCAGGGGTGGGGAACGCCCGGCCCAAAAGGCCCACTAAGTCATTGGTCTGGCCCTGCCAAGGCCTTAGGGGTGAGTTAATTAAATGTTTGACCAAATACAGCAGGTTAAGTTTTCCCACCCCTGCTCTATGTGGATATCACTTAGATGTTTTCCTTGGAATAACAAAAGCGGGGTGGGGACGGAAGAATGGCTTTGTTATGCATACAGAACTGAACCGCCTCTAATCAAAATCTTGCACACCTTATGGGCTGCTCTGAGAGGAGTGTTTTGTTTTTTTCCTGTACAAGCAGTCTGTGTTTAGCTCTGGTTTATAGGTGAGGGCCCCACAGGATAAGAAACTACCCCAGAAAAAAATGCATTTCAGTGATCTTTTGTTGAGCCTGAAATCCCACACTGGTGCTTGCAGGGCATTAACAAGAATACCTTATTCCACAGTTCTCTCAACCCCGAAAACATGGAGCTGGCTCATATTGATGGGTCATGATGAAACTGAAAGTAGCTTCACAATAGGTTGGCCCCTAAAGTAGAGAGGATTAGAGCAAGGTGGACTCAGAGCTGTTATAATACACATAAATCTAAAGTATCAATACTACCATGTGCTCCAGATATCACTGCTGAGCACACCCACACCGGGAAGGAGAAGGCAGCCAGAAGAAGTCCACAGTCCAAGAAGTCGAAAAGGTAATTTGTGGTTCTTAGAATAACGCTGGAACTTGGCTTCCTTGACTTTGATGTTTCTGTGGAAAAAATCACATGAAAATATCCTTTTTTCCACACTACTATCCTCCTCATCTGAAACAGTGCCAAGTTTCTTTCAAATTAGAAAAATATCTCAACAGAACAAAAGATTCAGAGCTGGACTTTACATTTCTTCTAAACTTGTCCGACAGCTTGCCTGCCCATCCAATACAAAAGAAATTCGGTCACTAAAAATCATCTCTTTGTCTCCACCTAGATCATCTGAGAAAGAACTGGCTGCCTCCAAAGCGCTCTGAGCGTGGCGGAATGGTCAGGCTCTTGGTGGTGGTGAGGGTTATTTTGGGAAGCCAGGCCTTGGGTGGGTTTAAGAATGGGCTGATGACAAAGCGAGAATTGCATCCGGCGATGATGTAACCAGGGTGGGTCTCACAGTAACCTTTGAATTTCTTAAGCATTTCTACTGCTTCACCTTGGCAAGCCTGCGTCAGAGAAGGGTCATATAACTTGTGGCCTGGGTCCACCAGGGACTCCTAACTGAGGCTGGGTTTTTAGAACATATCTTCCATTAACTCACTGTCTGGCTCCAGGCCACACACAGACTCCCTCTACAACTCAATTTCCTCAGTTGAAAGTGAGGGGAAGCCCCCACTTACCTCCTGCACAGAGCTTCTCAGTGAAGCTTTCACAAAATGAGGTGGCAGAGCATGTTACATTTCTAGAATTGCTCTGGAAATCCTCAACAGTAAAAATACACAGCTACCAAGTGTCTCCCATGAGATAAAATATGGTAGAAAGGAGGTCTGAAAAGGCACCTTCTATTGGTGCCTGAATGGCTTGTGGACTCTACACAGTTCTTTTAATTGCTATGTTTTTCTCTATTTCTGTAAATAAATTCTGTCATTTTTTTCAGATGACCATCAGGAAAATACTATGGGTATAAGCCTGCATATAATTGTGGTTCTTCAAGATTCCTGTCTTGCGTAAAGCGGGTAGCAGCTACCTCTGAACAGTAGTGTTAGTTTCAGGAGCAGCCAGCCTCCCCTGCTGAAGCAGCATTAAGCCCTCAGGCCACTCAGCCCTGTTCATAGATCACCCCCAGCCCAGGGCCCCTGAACACTGGAGTGACAGATGAACTCAGCTTTCGGAAGCGGCTGGAGTGGCTGAGATAGGGGTGCACTTCCTAGAGGACAAGTTCAGCCAAAGCCACATGAAAAGACGGCTGCTTAATGTTGGCAGGACTTTTCACATGGGTGAGGGAGTGGGCAACAGTGTCATAAAATGACAAAGCCGAACTGATTTCCTGTCCTCACATTTCAAATATCTGATGCGGGTAGAAGCCAGCCTCAGAGTCCTGGGGCTTTCTTGAAAAAAACTAGAACAGGAACAAATGATAAAAGGAGCCAGGGTTTTAGCAGGCCACTATCAACCAAACCAAAGAGGGAGGGAGAAGATTCCCTCTCAACCCCAACGCTTACTTATAATTTTCAGACTGGGTTTGCTACAGGAAGGTCTGCAGAAGGGATACGAGCTGTGGTTTTGTTTCTGTGGTGGTTCTTTCTCCTCATGAGTAACTGTATCTAGTCTTCTCATGCTCCCACTAGAAGTGTCTTGTTTTAGCATCACGCACCTCCTAGTAGTCTCTGATCAAATGCAGTACTCCATGGTCAGAAAGTATCCCTGGCTATCTGAATCCTTGCTGTCTAAACTCAGGAAAAGAAGTGATTCAATCAGAAGCCATAATTCAGATTAAAAAATAAAAACAAAAAAAAACCACAGTTAATACACATGTTTCTTTCATTGATTTCCAGGACCAGGGGAGTCATGGAACATTTCCTTTGACATCTGTCCATTTTCACCATCATAAAAATATCAATAAGTGATTTAAAGCAGAACAAATGAAAATTGTTCAAAACACGACAGCATGACTGGCTTAGTTCCTTCAGCTTTCCAAGTTGCTCAACCATTAATAGATCCAGGATATTTCCTACTCGGGATTCCCTGAATAGATTCAATGCATAGGTCTCTTCATTTCACAATCACTTAAATCCTACGGTGTAAGATCTCACCCCAGCAAGGTCAGAAGACCCACCCCTTCGGTCCTCCTGAATGCTTTAAGCATCTTCAATTCTAAGACAGGGCTGGAGATGTGAGACCAAGGCCCATTTAGCTAGTGTACATGCACTGCAACTTAAAACACGGTGTGTAAGGCAGGCTTTCATGAAGTTCCAAGCATCTTTGGAGCCCCAGGAACTGTATGTGACTCATAAAATGTAGAATTCTCCACCCATGCTTTTCAATGTCATCTTCTCCCTTGTCCTTGTTCCAACCTCCTCTATAGATCAAGAGACACATTCAGCTGCCTACGACAACCACAAAGATTTCCCCCATAAAGCAAATTCCAGCAACAAGAAAAAAAAAGTTTCAAAGGGCTCACAGAATTTAGTGGTTCATGGATTAAATCAGATAGTCTGGGTTCCAATTCTGATTCTGCTAACAATCAAATAATGAAAAGCATTTAAATACCCTTTGTATACTTCACATTCTTAACACTTAAGTAACTCATCTGACCTTCATAACAAACTTCTGAGCTGGAGCAGAAGATTTTGTCATCCCTAATTTACAGATGAGCAAGCCAACTCTGAGATCTGCATAACCTGGCAAAAGGTTACATTTCTATATTGGTAGAGCTGTTGTCACATACAGCCTCCTTGCTCAGCGTCCACCACCATGTAGCCTGAGCTCCAAGTTGTCACCCCTGCCACAGGCATACACATGCCTACTCACTTCCACCCACCCTCCATGTCCCTTAGCAGCTAGTCTCATCACACAACAAGCTGTCATCTCAATTATTTGCCGCCTATCTCAGTGTTCCTAAAGGTTAGAAACCTCTCCGAGTACAAGGAGCATGGGAGGCCTATCTTTATGGCCACAGGATGTGGCCCTGAATCTTTCATGCAGCACGTGCTCTGTAAATATTTGGTAAATTGAACCAAACTGAATCAATCCGATTCATTTGCAGAACAGGTAAATGTTGTTCATCCCCCATCCTATAACGTCTTGTTCCCAACCTCAGCTCCCACGTATCAAACTCTCAGATCTTTCAAATACATAAAAACTGTATGATGGATGGGAACTTAAAAAGTTATACATCACTGTAGGTAATAAACTTGAATCTAAATGGATGTGGCTCTGACTAATGTCTGGCATAGCGGGAAAGTCTGGAATGACTTGGGAGTGTCAGACCCTTCCCAGTGGGCCAGAAATTACAGTTAGAACTCACTGGTACTTCAGCCTGTACCACAATCACAGGCATCCAGTCACCCACTTTGTTTTTTCTCATCTATGGGTTGAAAAGTATGAGTCATATACTGCTGGAAGTATTTTTAACTCCAATTATTTGGATAGTAAAATGTAATGTTTCAAACCTAACTGAATACTGAGGCCAATCTTAGCAACCAATTAGACAAAGTAAAAGAAAAAGAAAGTATATCAAAGTAAAAGTCCAAGAGAAAAAGAGTAAGCTATTTAAGATTATGTTGCTATCCTGACATGCGTAACGCAAAGCATCTGCGAACTTTCTACACAAATAGCAGAGTGTAATCACTTCTTCCTCTTTGATGTGGCCCATATACAGAGGCCTAACCATGAAGGAGATGGTATGCATCCCGCGCTAGCCCTCAGCCTGCGCTTGCACTCCACTTACAAATGAACATGTGTTCAAAGATTGCTGAGACTCAGATCAAGGGCAAACCCACTCCAAGCTTCAGCTTTTTCGGTTTACTCTTTGAGCCACTCTCCTCTTGTCTATTCCTCCCTGCTACCTCTAACAGCCTTGGTTCAGGCCACCTGAACATGTGGTACTCATATGATGGACACTGCCTTTCCCTCCCAGTGGCCTCTAAGACACTGACACCCCTGCCCCAGCCATGCCCGCCACTGGCAGGCTTCTCCTCACAGCTCTCTCTCCATCTTCAGGACTTACTCACGCTGCACCTTGTCTCAGATGCCCACCCAAGTAATTTGTCCTTGCCTGCTCATCCTTCAGACTCAGCTCCTGCAACCTGGGAAGTTTTACTGACTCCACCAGGCTGTTAGAATCCCTTCCTCTGTGCTTTCCAAAAATTCTGGACCTAGAGTAAGCACAGCATGTATGACTCCAAATAGTAAATCCTGTTATCTCTACCTTGTGTCCTCAAAGGTCCCACAAATAGCTGGAACATGGTGCGCCCCAAGGAAAAAGCTTGTTGGCTGAACTGATTGAATGAGTTGACAGCAATAAGGTGCAGTCGTATCCATCACCTCAGACTACTGGGAGGTAAAAGCCAGAGTTATTTGAGATGTTTCTGTTCCTCGGTGCTTAACACAGTGACCGGTGCACCTTAGCAGTTAGTTAAACCAAATTGAACCACACAATTCTTGCCTTGACCAAGCTTTATGTATTCAGCAATCATTTACTGATCACCTATATACACACATTTCATTAGGCACTGTGAACAATCAGGTAACAACAATCAGGAAGCAATAATCCGGTAAGCCAAGGGTCTAAAGGAGTCTTGAGTCTGGAGAGTTAAAAGATTTATAAACAGGGAGAGGAATCCAAGATGGCGGCGTAGGTAAACACCTAAACTGCTGCCTCCCATAACAATTTAAACTGCAACTAAAAGACAAAACGTCTATCACCCAGAACCACGGGAAAGCTGGCTGAGTGGAAGTTCTACAACTAGAAGGAAAGAGAAAAGAGCATTGAGACGTGCACGAGCGCTGAAAAGCTGAGGTACGGAGGCGCGTGATCCTGGCTGGCGGCGGGCGACTGGGTGCGTTGCTTTTTTCAACCTGAACGGAGACAAGCCCCCGATTACTCTGAAATCCAGTCTCTGGGGAGACGCGGGGGACCCAAACTCCTACGGGGAGAAGCTGGACTGTCTGCCAGTGAGAGTGGCTTGCTTGCAGAGCTGTGCGCAGGAATAATTGTTTACGGCACTGGGGCACAGGACTCCAGGACGCGGTCGGGGACACAGAGCTGGCTTACTAGCAGCCATTGCTGTTTGCCATGCCCTAACCTAGTGACGCCCTGAGACCCCACCCCACACAACCTACAAACCCACCCAAGCTCCAAGCAGCTCAATTAGCATAAGAAAGCCTGCCCTATGGCAGCTTAACCTAGAAAACTTGCAGCCCAGGTCAGACAGCTCCAAAACCTCCAAACCCCAAGCAAAGAGGAGAAAACTGCAGCTCTCACTGTAGCTCCTGCTGAGTGGCCTCAGACAGTAGCTGACCTGCACCCCACTGGAGATCCAGAAGCCAGTGTACCTAGTGGTCAGTGTGAGACACCAGATTTCAACTCCTCACATCCATAAGTGACACATTCAAGAGGCAGACTCAGTGAGCACCAAAGCCCCACTGAAACAAGTCCTGCCCCATAAGCATGTCTTCAGCGCAGCACTTCTTCCATTATAGACACAGGGAGTGCTCACAGCTAATTGGCCTGGAGGTCAATTCCTCCCAGCATACCAACAGCAATTCAGGCTTAACTACACCAAGACTTTGCACTCAGCCCACAAAGGGGTGTACCAAGAGCATCCACATCAGGTGATTGGGGAGGCTGAGCTACTGCCCCCTATAGGTCACCTACCACACAAAGCCACTCCATCAACACAGGGAAGCAGCCAAAATGCAGAAACAAAGAAACATGTCACGAATGAAAGAAACGGAGGAAAGCAAACTACTGGATGACATAGAGTTCAGAATCACATTTATAAGGTTACTCAAGAATCTTCTAAAAACCGCCGAGAAACTTGATGACACTTCTGAGGAGCTTAGTGAGACCTTCAAGGACCTTAATGAGAAAAAGGATCAGTCAGAAATGAAGCATACACTGTCTGAAATAAAGAATATACAGAAACTCAACTGTAGATCAACATACCCCAAGAATCAAACCAAAGATCTGAAATATGTGGAAACAAAAAACATCCAACCAGAAAAACAAAAAGAAAAAAGAATCCAAAAATATGAAGATAATGTAAGGAGCCTCTGGGACAACTTTAAGCGAAACAACATCCGAATTTTTGGGGTGCCAGAAGAAGGGAGAGAGCAAAATATTGAAAACCTATTAGAAGAAATAATGACAGAAAACTTTCCCTCCCTGGTGAAATAGACTTACAAGTTCAGGAAGTGCACAGAACCCCATACAAGAGGAACCCAAAGAGGACCACACCAAGACACATCATAATTAAAATGCCAAGGGCAAAAGACAAAGAGAGAATATTAAAAGCAGCAAGAGAAAAACAGTTAATTACCTACAAGGGAGTACCCATACTACTGTCAGCTGATTTCTCGGCAGAAACTATGCAGGCCAGAAGGGAGTGGCAAGAAATATTCAAAGTGATGAACAGCAAGAAACTACAACCAAGATTCTCTACCCAGCAAAACTATCATTCAGAGTTGAAGGTCAGATAAAGAGCTTCATAGACAAGAAAAAGCTAAAGGAGTTCATCGCCACCAAACCAGGATTACATGAAATGCTGAAGGGTATTCTTTAAGAAGAAGAAGAAGAAGAAGAAAATGGTAAAGATAAAAATTATGAACAACAAAATGACATCAAATACATACCTACTAACAAGTGAATCTAAAAATCAAGTGAATAAAAAATCTGAAGAACAGAATGGACTGGTGAATATAATAGAATCAGGGACATAGAAAGGGAGTGGACTGATGATTCTCAGGGGAAGCAGGTGTGAGGGGTGCGGGAAGAAATTGGACAAAAATCTTACTCCTATGGATGAAGACAGTGGCGGGGGGTAAGGGCATGGGGTGGGGTGGGGAATCAGGTGGAGGGGAGCTATGGGGGAAAAAAAGTGGAACACCTGTAATAATCTGAACAATAAAGATTTAATTTAAAAAATTTTAAAAAAAGATTTATAAACAGAGACGGGCCAGAGGTGGCTGAGTGAAATGCAAGGAGATAGAGGAGATAGGGACGATTTAGCTATGGAGATGAGTTTTGAGGCAGATCTTAAATGATGAGTACATAATTATACACATTTTTCTAGACTTTTAGCTGTGTGTGTGTGTGTGTGTGTGTGTGTGTGTGTGTGTGTGTGTGTTGATTATCTGCTACTACTATCTGAAAAATCCCCTGCTGTGAATATTTATGCAAATGTTAATTACACACTAATTACACACTATAATCCCCTTGGTTACTTTCTCCCACAATGACCTTTTGCATGTCTCTAACATGTTAGCTGCCCTTCTGCTGACAGTTATTTTAACATTCCACAGATCCTGATTTACCATCCCGAAATGCTTCCTCTCTGGAGTCCTGTTAATCTCTCATGTTTATTATCATTTTTTTCAGCTGCAGTCATTGTGAACAGTAGTGTGTTTCCCCCCAAAGTAATAAATATTCATGCATTTATGAAGTAATGAAGAAAATATTGCCGAGCATGAAGAGTTGATATCAACAGTGAAAAGCAAATGAATCACATTAAATCTATTAGCATTCTCACACCTTCCCAAAGGCTCAGTTACCTCAGATAAGGCAGCCAAAACTTAGAGTTTAGAGGTTTTGATAATGACTATAGGATGTGAAGAAAAACAAAAGATACACTGGCTAGTTATGGCTCATGGGTGCCATAACAGCCCATGGGTAAGAATTCTTTTCATGTTCTTTAATTTATCTCTTGGAGACTGGGATAGTCCACTTACCTTGCACATAAAATACAGCCTGGGCAGTGTAACTGCCCCTAGGAAATGAGATGCTCTCTGCACTGGGGACACCTAGTTTGAACTCACACCTAAACCTATGACCTCAGACCTCCACTCAAATAGTCAACTGGCTCAAAGACAGCTATTGCAATGACACAAGTATGTTTCTTTTTCCACCATTCCTCTCTGATGGTGTCTAAGTATTAATGCAAAGTTAGTTTAGGAGTGCTTTCAAATATTAACAGACTAGAGGCCTGGTGCATGAAATTCCTGCACAGGAGGGAGAGGAGAAAGCAGGGGGAGGGGATTAGGGGGGGTTGGGGGGGCTCAGCCTGGCCTGCACCTCTCATAATCTGGGATCTGGGATCTTTCATGGGATGTCCAACTGCCGGTTTAGTCCAGATCCCGCAGGGATCCCTGCAGATCAGGCCTAAACTGGCAGTCGGACATCCCTCTTGCAATCCGGGACCACTGGCTCCTAACTGCTCGCCTGCCTGCCTGATCTCCCCTAACCACTCACCTGCCTGCCTGATCATCCCTAACCACTCTACATGCCTGCCTGATTGTCCCTAACCATTCCCTGGGGGGCAGGGGTGAGGGGCCGTGGTATTCTGGTCACTGGTCATTCTGGTCGTTCCACCATTTCGGTCACTGGGCTTTTATTATATAGGATAGTTGCTGGACATGGGTGCATGCAGGTGTGCATATACAGTATATTAAGCAAATGTCCATGAGTCATGATATTGGACATGAAAGAGAATGGTTGGATGAAATATGTATAGGGTCATGAATAGATATTTTGCACTCAGAAAAGCTTTGTAGTCCTAGCTCTGCCACTGTGTGACTTTGGGAAAGCTGCTCAACTCTCCAGGCCTTGGTTTCTTCATCTCCTTAATGCAGCAGTACTTAACTGGGGGCAATGTTGTGTGGGCTATTTTAGTGTAGATGGCAACCTCAGTCCCCCTCAGTAATACTTCATAAATACTCATCCTATGCCCAATGCTAACATTACTCTTCCTGAAACCAAAACTCATAAAACAAAGGTATGGTCGACACAAATGTATCTGATTTTCAAGCTGAAGCCACTAGAACTGACATGTAACCAAGTGGCATTGGGCTATCTAATCCCCCAAAATATCTCTAGGCATGTGGTCCAGATTCATCTGCTTCTTCTTGAGGCAAGGTGTTAATTTCATTTCAGAAAGTGCAGCATCATTTCCTACGCAGTGATACCTTCAAAAAGGAGTAATCTGGACACTGATGGCCAGAATTGGTTTATGTCTTCTTTGGTTTGTTTGTTTAATAAGACCAAGAGAGGACAAATTCATATCTTTCACTGTGGCTGAAGCCAGGGCAAGCAATGTTCTATTTACAGACCAGCAAGAACAATGTGGCAATTGTTCGCTAGCAGTGTGAATCATTTTCCGACAAGCCCCAGAAAATCTGGGATAAGTTAGGTAGAAAAGAGATAGATGACAGTATGTGGAAAACTTTATTTATGAATGTTAATAAAATTTCTATTGCAAAGGAAATACTAGAGACAAAACTGAAAAGCCCTACATTCAGAATGAAAATTATTCCAGCCTGACTATGATGCAAACACACCAAAGACCAATTCATTAAGTGCCAAGTTCAAGAGAGAGGTGGCAGGCTGGAGCTACAGCTGGAGAAGTTCCCCTCCTCATGGTTTTGCCAAGACACTGATCACACACTTTGCAAACAATGATAGATATGTTAGGGCAGATCTGACATCCTTGCTGAACTTTCTCCATGTCAGCTTTCACAGCATGGAAACAAGTTGGTACGGTTTGGACTAAAGGCAATCTTCTCCATTCACACTTGGGGCCTTTGACAGAAGCTTTCAAAATGGAAAACAAAAATGGCAGCCAGTCAAAATCAAGATTTTAATTTTTACAACATCCGGAGTTCCCACTGAATTCAATGGTTGATAAAATCAGAATAGACTTGAACTTATTTGAATATGAACCTCCAAAAAAGTCTAGAAACAGGTTATATTGTGGATATGGACATCTTTAATTTGTTTGAGCTGTGGAAATTCTTTCAAAAAGTATGGTGAGAACATGGCAAGGTAATGTTTTTTGAGAGCTTAATATGCTGATTCCTATTTTCCACAGGTTGGAATTAAATGTTTTCAAACATTGACTGAAAGGAGTACCACTTGTTAAAACTTTCCAGGTCATGGAAAGAGCAAATATTTTAACTGTATGCATGTAACTGGGATTTGTG
Source organism: Corynorhinus townsendii (assembly GCA_026230045.1). NCBI lineage: Eukaryota > Metazoa > Chordata > Mammalia > Chiroptera > Vespertilionidae > Corynorhinus > Corynorhinus townsendii. The sequence continues at coordinate 140,579,193 of JAPDVU010000004.1, forward strand.
AAGAAGTGAATATCAGTTAAAGTGCCACCAAGGTAAGATGAGAATTTCAAAATTCTAATATTGATGAATATGCTGAGCATCAGGCTTATGTAAAAAGCCAGGTTTTCTTTAGTTGGCCTATCTTTATTCCATAATTATATCTTCCAGCTAATGTGCCCAAATGCTTTACAGTCCTTGAGAGTCAGTATAGAATCATAGTCAAACAGTGTGACCTCTGAAGTCCAAAGTATGGGTTCAAATCCCAGCTCTGATACTTGTTATGTGACTTTGGGAAAGTTATTTAACTTTAACCATCAGCCTTCTCATTGGTTAAATGGGGATAATAAGGTCACTGTTTTAAAAATTAAGCATGTAAGAACTTTGGAAGAACAGCATCTGATTTATTAAATGTTCCATCAATTGTAGCTCTCCTTATCTAATTTCATCTTCACACAGAAGATGTGAAGTAAGTACTATCTGTCCATCATTCTCGTCTAACAGATTAGGAAAGTGAGGATTTGATAGGTAGACTAACCTGCCCGAAATCAAACAGCTCATAAGTGGTGGAGCCAGTATTAGAAACAACCTCTCTCTCAGGCCAAAGTTCAAGCTCACAAGCACTCCACGTGTAATGTATTTGGAAAGGTGACTATAAAAAGGAAGAGTTGGTCTTTCCTACTAAAGGATATAATAGCTACTAGGGCAGAGATTAGGAACTTTCTCAGTCCAGGAGGTAGTTTCCATAAATTTCCAAGGGGCATCTACAACTCCTTTCCTCTCTCCAAATCACTTATAATGAAGGGGTATGATTACAAAGATGAACCCTATCAAAATTCCTCTTCCCTCCATTTAATGGGGTCCCTTTCTTAACACTTAGCACAAAGCATGAATATCTGAAAGCCATCTCCTTCCCCTTCCTCAACAAACTTCTCAAGAATGTGCCCCTCTCATCATGATGGAGTCTGTCATTAGTAGAATTTTGCTGGGTATGAGTCAATTTCAGCTGACTTCTGGGTGAAGGCAGCAGCCTAGCAGGCTCTTGCAAAATTTTAAAATGAAGGTTGGTGCCCGGGTTCTATCTGTCTTTCTTCTGGAACCTTCTTTCCTCTGCCACTATCCCTGCCCCCACCACACCCTCTTCCCCTACTCCACCCTAGGAATCAAGGATCTGTGAAATGTTCTTGGGTTCGTGAAAGGGTCCATTGTGATAGCATATTCACATCATCAAATTTTACAGCTTCATTTTTCTCATCCAATTTCCCCCTAATGAAGGCTCCCACTCTTTTAGTTACACATTAAAAGAGACCTTTTGCATTTTCAGGGATTGTACCATGGAAGTCCATAAAATCAGGACTGTTCCTTCAAATTTTTGCTTTTGCTGCTCTTACTTCTTGACTTGAAAGACCTTCTTCTTTTCCCCTCCCTCACCTCTTTGCCATCTTAACCTGGCAACCCCTTACCACGACTCTAAGGAAATACAAATGGTACATCTCCACTGTAGTTTTCTTAGACTTTAGGATGATCTGTGTCCCCTGCAAGATAAATAGTTGCTTCTTGTGTACTCTTCAATTTCTTATAATCCTATAACACTTAGCATATTGTATCATAATCTTTCTCTATTCAGCACCTAGTATAGCCTTGAGCTATAACAGACACTCAGTGGGGTTTACTGAGAAAAACCATTAAAGATTAACAGATTTTGATTTACTACTTCCTAGTTATGTGATCATGGGCAAGACTTCTATGAACCTGTTTCTTCATCTATGAAATAGACAGGATTGCTATAAGACATAAATGAGAAAGGGTTATACTAGTAAACATTTTTGCTACATAGTGCATATTTAACAAATTTTTGTCTGTCTTGAATTTTGTGCATATTTTCTTCTCTTTATGCTCTTATTCCTCTCTCCTACCCCTACCCCATTTCTTCCTTTTAGAACAGAAGAATTTAGCTCTTGAAAGTTTTGGATAAAGGAAAATTATAATGACAGGTTTTAGGAGAGTCTAAGGGAGGGAGACATCTATTTGACTGGAATACAGCCCTGATATCAAGGGTGGTCTTAGTATGGAGATGAATGTAGGATTGCTAAACCCATAGTCTTTAATAATTTCTGCCCCACTGACAAAGTTATCACCATTATGAAGTAGATATTTGCAGGATATTTTGGCTTGGCTCCATTACATGTTTAATACTTCTAACATGGTTATCCTGATTCCACACTCACCAGAAAGCTGGGCCTGCTATCTGGGGAGAATTATGGATTATGCTGACTTTGATTCTTTCCAGACCCCTATGACTGCGATATTTCATGATCAGAAAATGGCATGGCTTTTGATTATGATCTGGCTGTGAGGAGAAAATCTCTGGTCTTATTTCAGATCTAGAGACAACAACAAAAAAAAGTCTCTCACATACATTCATCAGCTTTCTGGAGTCTACCACAGTCATATACTGTATATTTTATTGTAGCATGAGACAATATGACAGGCCTTAAAAACATGCACAAAAATAATATCCTGCATTTTCAATGAGCGGTCCAGAACACTCCAGGGCTCCATTCAGCTTTTTTCCCCCTCCACAGTTCCTATAGATTTCAAGGGCATTCTTTGACATCCTAGTTTTCCAACAGTAAGGACCCTAACCTCAGTTTTAACTTGATCCTCTTCTCAGTCTCCAAGAGGAAGATCAGAAAGCCAAGGCAAAAGGCATAAGTATATTTGGTCTTGATGGATTCTTGCCTTTACCACTGGAGAGAAATAGACTTTGTCAGTAACATTCTCAGTCATGATCTCTAAGTCCTCCTAACGATTCCAGTTTAAATGTGTATATAGATGAATCTCTTGTACTATTCCATTAATGTGACTTACAGTAAGACATAAAATGTAGCTTTTCATTAATTAACATAGAACCTAATTAGCCATGGGAAAGAAGTCAGCTCTTAAGAAAAATAATATTGGAGTTACAAAACACATGTGAAGGTATCTGGATAGGAATTCTAAAGTCTAAAATATTTTCTTGTTTTAAACTTCTTTTGAACAGAAGTCAACTCACATCTCAAAAGTATTCTTGTTCATACATATAATGATACTGTAAACACAAGTTTTAAAAAGAGCTCTAAGGCAACAGTCACAGACAACCAAATTGTAACCATTATGTTTACCATCTTGGCCCATGTCCCAAGCTCCACATGTTTTTGGCATCGGTTTTTTGATTCAACAATAAGGGCTCAAATATGAAAGATTCCTTTTTGTTGCTATTCCAAATACATGAGAGAACAAATCCATTTATCTAAATATGAATTTGAAACTCTTTGGAGTATGGTGACCATATGCACCAATCCTCCGAAAGTAAAACCAAAATATTAATTTCCCTTTCTGTTGGAACACTTTAGGTTTCTGACATGAGGAACGGATCCTATTAAGTGATAATTTACAGTGGCTACTTATTCCTTAAATATGGAAAATCCACAGGGGTAGAGACTGGGAATTAAGGAAGAGAGTGCCTTGGGTAAAATAATATACACAGCTAATCCTCATCATTAACTCTGTATCATTCTCCCCCACGCATATTACCCCCCACCCCCCTTCCTCATCTTCCAATCCATCCACTCCACCACTGAGCTACTCAATTAAATGAGAAATATCCAGCAGAGTTTGCTACAAGAATCTGAGTTGCAGAAAACAGACCTGGTCTATTTATAAGAAATGAACCTTCTACTGTGGTTTCATCTCATTCATTCCAGGATTCCATGAAGATTCCCTGCCTTTGTTATATGGTGCTCTTCATACAATGAGAAGGAAGGAAGGAACTATGGACCAAGGAAAGTTTTTATGGAAGGCCTGCAGGCCAATAGCAGAAAGGCTCCATCTGAAATCTAAGAAGACAGCAATCCCATTAAGGTTCTTTACTTCTCTCACTGGGAAATTACTCATAACAATCTTCCTTATCCTTTGAGAGCAACATTCTAAACAATGCTGCTCTCTTTTTGCTTAGAAAACTTTGATTTGTTTTTTAAAATTTAGATATAAAAAAATAAAATATACTGCCATCCCATTAGATTTGTTTTCCCAAGAAGTTGAAGGTTCACTTGCCAGCCACTGGAAACTTAAGTCTTCTCTAGAACAATGAATTGTCTGCTTTTCCAATTACTTGGTAAGTTTAAAATGAGCAAACATATTGGGGGAAATGCAGGGCGGTGGAAATTGGAATACATAAGGTCAGGTTGTGGCTTTCTGAGCAAGTCTTGCTTACAAGTTTTCAAAAAAATGTACAGTTGGGTCTTTTCCTAATGGAATTAAATAAATGCCTTTCTTTCTTTCCTTCACTGACAAGCTATATGACGAGGAGTCAATGTCTAAAACTCTCACTCCAGCCCCACAGTTCTTTAAGTTAGCCTTTAAGTAAACCCATTCCATTGCAGAATTCCATAGTGGGACTTTAGAATGTACTCCCTCCAAAGTTTCTCTAAAATTTGAATGTAGAATTTAAATACTTATTCTCATACACAAATATGCCAATTTTAATTTAAAGTTATTTTATCATATAAATATTTATATAATGTAATATATATTATATAAACTTTATACACAGAACAGTAATTTAAAAACAATTCATTATAGAAAATTTGAAAAATGAAGAAAAAAATTTTAAAGGAGTATTCTTACTCCCAAACACAATTTAGTATTAGTATTTGAGGATATTTCCCCCCGCATTTTTTTTTATTTTGCATATTGCTTTTCTTATAATTGTGATGAAAGTATGCTTGAAATTTTGTATCTCGCTATCTCTTCTTTAATATTATATACATTTTATTTGTTTGATGATAATCTATTATTTAGATGTAAATACTTCTGGGTTTGGTGATTGTCTTTAATTTTTTTATTTTTAATGCTATCTTGGGAACAAACATAATTTCAGGCAAGTGAAAGTGCCATAGCAACTATTCCAGTGACTTGGAAGAACACCTTGGTTTTTTATTTCTTCAGGCAAATTGGAACTCAAAAGTACATGGCTAGTAGATCTTGAAACATCTCACTTTAGATCTCTGGCAAAAAGACCTTCTTTGGACCCTGCACATCCAAAAGGGAGATTGGGTCTCTAATAGTAACCCCTGCAAAATGAATATGAACAAAAAGGTTCAGTCTATTGGACCAAGATTTATCATGCCCTGGGAATCTTTACTTACATAGCACTAATATTTACTCACCACAACATTAAGATTACTAATAAGATTTTCCATTTCTATGACACCTTCCAGGTTGTCTTAACATCTTGAATGTTCAACAAATTTTATTGAAGGATGAATAGCTCCATATTAACAAGTCACTTCTTTGGTAGATAAGTTGATGGACAAAAGAACATTTCTGGGCCTATAATTCCAAATCACAGAAGTGGACAAGAACAACTTATCTTCATCATTTCCAACTATAGCCACCTCTCCTCTGTTTGAGACTTGCTGACTTGAAGAACCTGAAAGATCCTATGGGAATGCTCTTGGAGGATCTTGATCCTCAGGAGAGAGTTCCTAAGAGATTTTACACAAGTCTTATGAGGTATATAGGGTAAAAATATGAGGCTAGTGTTTGCATCTTACCTAGAAATTACTGAAGGAGGGAGGTCTGTTACAGCACCCCAGTCAACAGAGCTGAAGCAGTTACAGTATAGTATAGTGTTTATGTGAAAAGAAAAGTGTGGGCACCTGCAATCCACTTCCCCCATGAAACTCTGAGATGTGGAAGAGGAACTCAGTTGTTCTGAGCCAAGAGGCCACCAGCAAAACCTAGAAGGCACTTCAGGTGAAGGAAGGAAGGAAGGAAGGAAGGAAGGAAGGAAGGAAGAAAGGAAGGAAGGAAGGAAGGAAGGAAGGAAGGAAGGAAGGAAGGAAGGAAGGAAGGAAGGAAGGAAGGAAGGGTATTGGGCCATCATCTACTACTGGTTACAGCAGAGTGATATTAATCTTCCACTCTGACACTCTGAGAGGAATACGGAGTAAAGTTGAAAGTCTCCTCAAGAAATTAAACTACTACATCAGCAGTCTATCAGTGTCAGAGAAAATAGGATAGAACCAGAAACAAGAATATCATCAAGTGTCTACTGATGTCAGAACTGTGCTTTCTCATCCCTCCTCCTATGCCTTGCTTGGAGAGGGACAATTATGACAGTAAAGGAACTTTTTTAAAGGATATACAGTAGGTCCTTGGGTTACGTTGGAGATCCATTCCTACAGCGCGATGTAATGCGATTTCGCCGTAAGTCAGAACCCACCTACATAAGCACCTACGTCACTCACATGGAGCACATACACAGCAGTAATGAAGTGAAACAGTAAAAAAAATTAAAATAAAGGTAACAATTCCTGACTTTTACTTGTGGTAAATACATAATAAAAAACATAAAGCATATATGTACATACGTCAAAATGATGAAATTTTTTTTATATATAAATAAATGAGAGATGGCAACTTAACCACAAAACGACGTACACCGAGTCCAATGTAACCCAAGGACTGTCTGTATCTAGAAGGACAAAAGATAATAGAAGAGAAAGTGACAGAAGATGAGTTGAAAATGCAGTGGATGAGTGGTTATTAACTTAGAGATGGAAAAAGGTGAACCTGTGGATTAGAGCATGAGGGAGTCATGAGAAACAAGCCTGTTTAAGCTGGAAAACCTTGAAACTGGAGTCACCAGCACCTTATCAAGGTGGGGATGCAGCGTAGAGGTGAAAACAAGGGCATTTGTAGATAGTTCAGTGTTGACCGGCCCTCCCCATACTTTCTGGGAAGGTTGAACATCATCTATAGATGAGGACAAAAGTGATATTCCACGCAGGAAACCGGACGATTAAGTAAACATCTGCATGGCAATAATGAGATACTCTAGCCTCCTTTTTCCCACTCGGCTCCTAGAACACAGACAACAAGGCATAAACCCCACAGGCAGAGATCTGAAGAGATCAAGAGAATGCATCTGTAGATCCTGATATTTGGGGTCCCTCAATGAAAAAGACTTCTTATCAGTGAATACTTAAGAATTACCAGGAAAAAGCCACGTCCTCACATACAAGCTTCCAGTCGGACTTTTAATGTCACATTCTTCAATGTTAATAAATAGCAGATGCTGTCTTTCTGTGGTCATTCTAAGCACATTTTAACTTTTTATATAAATTAATTCATTTAATCCTTACACACCTTAATATTTTGTACCTATACATATAAATTTATTTAATCAGCAAAACAACTTCATAAAGTGTCATTATTATCCTCATCCTATATAATAAAAAGGTAATATGCAAATTGACCATCACTCTAACATACAAGATGGCCACCCCCATGTGGACAAAGATGGCTGCCCCCATGTGTACAGAAGATGGCCACCACAAGATGGCCGGCAGGACAGGGCAGTTGTGGGTGATCAGGCCAGTAGGGAGGGCAGTTGGGAGGGACCAGGCCTGAAAGGGAGGGCAGTTGGGGGCAATCAGGCCTGCAGGGGAGGGCAGTTAGGGGTGACCAGGCTGGCAGAGGAGGGCAGTTAGGGCAACCAGGCCTGCAGGGGAGGGCACTTGGTGGGGGGGGGGGGGACAAGGCCTGCAGGGGAGGGCAGTTGGAACAGACAAGGCCTGCAGGGGAGGGAAGTTGGGAGGGACCAGGCCTGCAGGGGAGGGCAGTTAGGGGAAACCAGGCTGGCAAGGGAGAGCAGTTAGGGGTGACCATGCCAGCAGGGGAAGTTGGGGGCAACCAGGCCTGTAGGGGAGGACAGTTAGGGATGACCAGGCCGGCAGGGGAGGGCAGTTAGGGGCAATTGCGCTGGCAGGGAAGCAGTTAGGCATTGATCAGGCTGGCAGGGGAGTGGTTACGGAGTGATCAAGCTGGCAGGCAGAAGCAGTTAGGGCAATCAGGAAGGCAGGCATGTGAGTGGTTGGGAGCCAGCAGTACTGGATTGTGAGAGTTATGTCCAAATGCCTGTTTAAGCAGGCATTTGGACATCCCTTGAGGGGTCCCAGATTGGAGAGGGTGCAGGCTGGGCTTGAGGGGTGCAGGCTGGCATGGTCACCCCTAACTGCTCTCCCCTGCAGGCCAGGTTGCCCCTAACTGCCCTCCCCTGCTTGCCTGGTCATCCCCAACTGCCCTCCCCTGCAGGCCTTATGCCTCCCAACTTCCCTGCCCTGCAGGCCTTGTCTCTCTCAACTGCCCTCCCTTGCAGGCCTGGTCCCCCGCAACACACACCCCCATGCACAAATTTCGTGCACCGGTCTCTAGTATTTCAATAAAGAAACTGAGATACATAAACACTAAGTAACTTGCTCAGCTCACAAGCTATGAAGTAGTATGGTCAGTTTCATAATCTTTCAATTTGGATTCAGAGCCCATGATTCTAATCTCTAACTCATACTACCTCTCAAAAGAAAAGTAGAGACAAAGTTAAGAAAAAAAAAAGCGAAGAGGTAAAATAGAAACAAGTAACAAGGGACCAAAAATAATCAATATACTTATTTATTCATTGCACCCATTTTAAAAAAAGATGCCTTCTCATTCCAAGGACAAGAGAATATTGGAGCAGAAGATTAAATAGGTGAGTTAAAAAATAGAATGTGGAACTAAGAAACAAAGAGAGAAAACTAAGGTGGTCTATCTAGAAAATAAGAACAGATTAAGCTATGATCATGAAATTATCAAAGAAATAATACAAGAAAACTTCCAAATTAAAGGAGCCTATGAATATCTAGCTAACAAAATGAATGACAAAAAATTCACACAGAGACACGTCACTGATGAATATTCAGCCATTAGATATAGAAAGACTACTTTGAAAGTTTCTGGAGAGGAAAGAAAATAAAATCAAAAGATTAAAAAATTAAAATGCCATTAGGCATCTCAACAGCAACTCTGAAAGACAGGAGACACTGAGAGGCACTTAACCAAATATTAATCAAAGGTGAAAATAAAATAGTTTTTCCAACATGCAAAGTCTAAATAATATTATGTCCTATATATCTTTTTCTGATAGAAAGAATTGGTTCTAGAAAATAGTCCCAGATTGATAATAAGGGGAAGCTTTGGTAAATCATTTGAAAACAGGACTATAGAGAATTAATCCAAATCAGAGCAACAGAGTGTATGGTAAGCAGAAAGGTGCCATGCCCTAATCTCTGGAATCTGTGGTGTTACCCTGTATGGGAAAAGCAGAGATACGATTATTACCTTAATCAGGGGAGGTTATCCTGAATTATCTGGTAGTCCAATTTAATCACAGGAGGCCTTAGCAGAGGAGAACCTTTCCTGGCTGCAGCAAGACATGCAACCTGAGAAGGCCTCAACCTACCCTTGTTGGGCTTTGAATATAAAAAAGGGGGCATGAGCCAAAGAGTGCAGCAGCCTTTAGAAGTTGAAAACAGCCCTCAGCTGATAACGAGCAAGAAAACAGGGACTTCAATCTTTTTTTTTTTAATATATTTTATTGATTTTTTACAGAGAGGAAGGGAGTGGGATAGAGAGTTAGAAACATCAATCAGCTGCTTCCTGCACACCCCCTACTGGGGATGTGCCTGCAACCAAAGGGCATGCCCTTGACCCGAATTGAACCTGGGACCCTTCAGTCCACAGGCCGATGCTCCACCCACTGAGCCAAACCAGTCAGGGCAGGAACCTCAATCTTACAACCACAAGGAACTGAAAATTCTGCCAACAACCCAGATGAACAAGTAAATGGATTGTCCCAAGATGGGTCCAATGCAGCCTGCTGACATCTTGGTTTTTGCCTAGTGAAATCCATGTCATATTTCTGACCTACCAAATTATTAGATAATATGCTTATGTTGTTTTAATCTGCTATATTTGTAGCAATTTGTTATGGCAACATTAGTGAACAAATACAGATTGCCAACTCCTAAACCAATTTACTCAGTTACTGTCCGTGAGAGAGAACCTTAAGTGACAAAGTCTGAGAGTGAATGTGGACACTCCATAGGCTTGTTCAATACATAAATTTAAAATTCACAGGAGAGACTGTCTTATCTTGTCAATACCATTGACAAGGGTGAACTGCAAGTCAAGCAATGGAGGACCTGCCCACCAATCACAGAATGATTGAGCATAAACAAGAGGTATGAAGATTCCCAAAAGTGGAACGAGAACTTCAAACATCACATTTCTTCCATATTTTTCTATTAGAGCCATTCCTATCAAATATATCCCAAGTCAGTAGGATGTCTTTATGATGGAATATAAATACTTATAAACACCAAAGATAAAAGCACAATTTCTGACTTCATGAGCAAGCCCAGCAAAATGGAAATAGTCCTGAGTACAGGCCAGAGAATGAAAAACTGACCTCCTCAAATAGCCATCTCTGCAGCAACATGAGCAGAAGTTTCAGGGCTAAATAAAATTAAAGATGTAAACTGTCCTTTACTTTTATCTGACAGGCAGCAAATGAGGTAAATTTTCTTTTCTTTTTTAATGTGGGAATTTTTTTAATTGAGATATAACGGACATATAACACTGTATAAATTTAAGGAGTAGAATATATTGCTTTGATATGTTTATATATTGTAATATGATTACCACTATATTACAGTTCCCCCACACCCAGAACCTTGTAACCATCATTCTACTGTTTCTACAAGTTCAACTCTTTTAGATTCTACATATAAATGAGATAATACAGCATTTGTCTGTCTATGTCTGGATTATCTCACTTAACATAATGCTCTCAAAATTGCCACCAATGACAGAATCTCCATCTTTCTCATGGTTGAATAATATTCATATATAAGTAACATATATACTCACATGTCTTGGCCATTGTAAGTAATGTGCAATAAATATGGAATGAAGATGTCCTTTTGATATCCGCTTTTCATTTCCTTTGGACATATATCCAGAAGAAAGATTGCTGGATCACATGGCAGTTATATATATAAATTTTATTTTTTAATATATTTTTATTGATTTCAGAGAGGAAGGAAGAGGGAGAGGTAAAAACATCAATGATGAGAGAGAATCATTGATTTGCTGCCTGCTGCACACCCCCTACTGGGGATCAAGCCCACAACCCGGCATGTGCCCTTGACCAGAATCGAATCCAGGACCCTTTAGTCCACAGGCCAACGTTCTATCCACTGAGCCAAACCAGCTAAGGTGGCAGTTATATTTTTTAATTGTTTTTGTTCATCCTTACCAGAGGATATTTTTTCCATTGATTTTTAAAGAGAGTGGAAGGGAAGGGGTGTGGGGGAGAGAGAGAGAAGAAGAGATGTGAGAGAAAGAGAGAAACATCAATATGAGAGAGATACATCAATTGGTTGCCTCTAGCACTGACGCCAACCAGAGCTGGGATAGAACCTATAATCCAGATAGGAGCACTTGAGTGGAAATTGAACCCAAGACCCTTGGGTGTGCAGGCTGATGCTCTAACCACTGAGGGAAGCTGGCCAGAGCTATATTTTTAATTTTTAAAGGAACCTCCATACTGTTTTCCATGGTGGTTGCAGCAATTTGCATTCCCACCAGTGTATGAGGTTTCCTTTTCTCCACATCCTTGCCAGCACTCTCTTTTCTTCTTTATGATAGCCATCAAACAGATATGAGGTGATATCTCATCATGGTTTTCATTTGTGTTTCCCTGATGATTAGCAATGTTGAGCATCTTTTCATGATCCTTTTCTTAACTAGAATATTAAACTATTGAAATTTACACAGAATAATTGGAAAAGTGCTTTAATTACACTTTATTTTTACAGAAAAAGTCTAGGTTGTTTTTTTAAGCAGAAAAGTAATCTAAACTAAATTTTAAAAGAATAAATTACTGATACAAAGCAAGGGAAATAAATTGACAAAATACAAAGGAATCCTATTTCTACTGCTGAAATGCTACAGGTCCAAAACCTTTTGAAAGAATAACAATAATAGAAATGGAATTGACCCTTTCAAATTTCACATGCCACATTGACTGTTGATATCACGTCTTTTCTTTTTGAAGACATTAGAAAAGTAAAAGAGAATAAAATGAATATAACTTATGCCTACTTTTGCAAAATGAAGAATAAAATCTATTTTCAAGATAAGTAAAAACAAACAAAATACGAACATCCTTCCCTCTTCCCTGGAGTAAGGGGACCTTTAGTCTCAGTTTTCTATGAAACCTCCTCAAAGGTTCCCAGTACCTGAGGTGAACTGGCAGAGGGAGAGCAGAATGTTTTGAGGTAAATGTCCCTTTGCTAGTGGAAAATTGCGCACACTTAATGCTGTGCTTAAGTTTAAAGAAAACGCACGGACTTTCCTAATGTAAGTGTGGGTGTTATCTGAGGTTGAATGGGTCATGGTAATAAACTGGACATGGTGCTTCATTTCATTATTCATTACTGTCCCTAGAGTCTCACTTACTATACTATTACCATACCCCTATGTAGAATGACCATGGCTACACTGACCAAGCATCCCAAATTAGGATCTGGAAACTATGGTCATCATAACGAAAGAGAACATGGAAAATGCAGAGTGGGAGATAATGTGATTCCCCATTATAAATGATGTCAAAAGTCCCCTGAGATTAAGATTTTGCCAATGTCAAACATGGGATCCCCCTACCCCATAAAACCCCATGAAAAAATGAGTAGTTAATACCTGGGGGGAGCGGGGAGAGAGGCAATATAATTACCTTTGACAACAGAATGCACTCTGGGCCTTTCAAGGCAAAACTGTTAGGCCTTTTATTTTTATTTTACTTCTTTTGTAGATGTGCAATCCTTTTTTAAACATTTGGTCTACATATGGATAGACCTGAGATTTTAAATGGCCTAATGAGCCTCAGACAGACTTCTAAGTAACACTCATGAATAAGCTAAAGAGAGTGTTTCAGATGCCAACATTTACTATACAAAAACAATTTTTTTTTCTGTTTGCTGATTTTTATCTCCTTTTAAAAAGTTAACACTTTTTGAAGATAATATATCCTAAATTTTTTGCAGGTGTTAAACAGCTGACTTTAATTTTTTAAAGAACCAAATCCTTCTATTACCAAACCAAAAAAATAAAAAAATACAAAATAATAAAATAGCTCTATTTATTTGGGTTATTTTGACAATTAAGTCTTTCCTCTTTATTCTGTCGTTAGGAAAAGGTTGCATCTCTCTGTAAACATAAACTTTCTGTATGTCCACATGTAGACTTGCTCCTTAAAAAGCTGAAGGGTGCCAAAACTGGTTTGGCTCAGTGGATAGAGCGTCAGCCTGCGGACTGAAGGGTCCCAGGTTCAATTCTGGTCAAGGGCATATACCTGGGTTGGGGGCACATCCCCAGTAGGGGGCGTGCAGGAGGCAGCTGATCGATGTTTCTCTCTCATTGATGTTTCTAACTCTCTATCTCTCTCCCTTCCTCTCTGTAAAAAAATCAATAAAATATATTTTTTAAAAAAAGCTTAAGGGTCACAAAATGTGAACATTACCTTCTCATTTTTTTCTAACCCTCTAATTTAATATGGAGAAATACATATTAGCAATATTAATTTTAAAATAAAATGGTATACCTTTCTATTAATGGCACAAAATGCTATGGTATGGGAAATGGCTTTAAGTTAAGGCATTGTCTAGACTAGATATGAAATTCCTATCATGAGAGAATATTTGAGTAACTGAGAAGAGACCAATTACAGAACAGCAAATGAGACTGAAAAAGGGAGGGGAAATTTAGCAAATACAACCAAATTTTAATTCATGAGGGGTTTCACTGTGGACTTGAGACTCTAACATCTGGGATTTTTTTATTATAAAACTAGAGGCCTGGTGCACGAATTTGTGCATCAGTGGGGTCCCTCAACCTGGCCTGCAGGATTGGGCTGAAACTGGCTCTCTGACATCCCCTGAGGGTTTCTGAGAGGGCATAGGCCAGGCCAGGGAACCCCACCAGTGAGGATCAGGGCTGGGGAGGAACACGGGAGGTTGGCCAGCTGGGGAGGGACCATAGGAGGGCTCCAGGGCATGTCCGGCCTGTCTCACTCAGTCCCGATCTGTTGGACCCCAACAGTAAGCTAACCTACCAGTTAGAGTGTCTGCCCCCTGGTGGTCAGTGCACATCATAGCGACTGGTCAACAAGTCAACTGTCTGCCCCTGGTGGTCAGTGCACATCATAGTGAGCAGTTGAGCAGCCTTAGCATATCATTAGCATATTACGCTTTGGTTGAATGGACAACCAGACACTTAACATATTAGGCTTTTATTATATAGGATTTCCAATGTAACTGCTATTTTATCAACTAGGTACCTTCTGTTGTCCATGCCAGACAAAGTTTTCTCTGTTTTTATCCACCAAAACAGGGGCTAAACCATCAACACAGAAGCAAAGTGAGGAAAGTTGCTAGAGTACTTCTCCTTTTAAGTAAAGGACCTTGACTCTATTGAAGGGATTTGCATGATAAGGGCAGTTGTGTGTAGTGGATCCAACCTTATTCAGCTTCCCAATGAGTGGTTTTTATGAGACTGTAACTTTCCTTAAAATACTTCAGCATAGATAGGAGATGTATCCACGTGTGTTTTACTTTTCATCTATACCCCTGGGCTGGTCATCTGTGCCAATCATGAGTGTACCTCCCAGCAGTGGTGAGCTCACATGAGAAAAATCGCAATCAAAAGGTCAGCTCCAGATACACTTATCACAAGATAGTCTTCAGTTGTCTTCAAATCTAATATATACCAGGAGTTTTGCTCACTAGCATAATGGATATTGGAAATATTCTTTAATCAGTGAAATCAGTGGCCATATATATGGTAAAAATATTGTAGAGGCATTTCTACCTTCAAATAAATAAATTTTAAAAATATGATATGCCTAATAGCCCAAACCCTTCAGAATGGGAGCCAGAGCTTTCTTAAGAAGTCTTGTGTCCAGTACCTGATTTGAAATATTGTTAGTCACCATTATCTTGAACTATACACAGCTACCAAAGTCAACCAGAAAAAAAATCTAAAAATTATGAATCATTAAATTAGCTAAGGTCCTTTTGCACTAATGGTTAGGGGATTTTCCTAAGAACCAAATTGGTTAGAGTGTGGGTCAAATTATCTTTATTTTCTTCATGTAAGAAAAAATATATATATTAAAGTCCAAAACTTTATTCAAAATGTCATAGTTCCTATAGTATGTATACCATATAAGCACACCATCTCTGGGAAAGTAACTCATGCCACTCTGTTATTGTCATGGAATTTTTCCTATGATTTTGTTAAAAATCACCCAGACATGTCTGGCTTTTTTTTTTCAGTGCATATACTTAGGACAGAATGCAGGATATGCCATGAATACCTTATTCATGCCAATTTTCTTTCTTTTGGTGACTGGTAGTTCAGAGAAATTTTTTCTGGTAAAGTGAGAAAGTATGGATAATTGTTTATTGACAGCTAAATACAAGTCTAGATTAGGCATCTTCTTTACTTCAGCACACATTCTTTCACTCCTACTCTGAACAGGAGCACAGAAAACTGTAAAAATGTCACCATGGCTGACAAACGAAACACCATGTGAGGCAGAAGGTAAAATAGAAACAGTACCGTTAATCTTTGTTGCTGTGGTAGCCAGCCTCCAAGATGGCAACTGATGATCCTTACCTTCTAGTGCTCAGGAGCCGTGTGGTTTCCTCCCATATCGTATAGGCATGACCAGCATGACCACTGGGATGCTACAGAAGTAGTGGTGTATGAACTCTTAGAATAGGTCATAAAAGATGTCTGAAGCTCCTTCTTTTTAGTCTTGAATTCTTTGCTCTGTGGGAAACCAGTCGCCATGCTCTGTGGACAGGCTTTCTCCAGAGGAGCTGAAGCCCCCCACCAACAGCCAGCACCAAATGGCCAGCCCTGTCTGTGGGCCACCTTGGAAGCAGACCTTGCACCCCAGTCAAGCCTTCAGATGACTGCATCTGAGGCCAACAAGTCTCTACAAGCACATGATAGACTTCAAACTCCCATCTAAGTTGCTCCTGAATTCTGACCTACACACCAACTGTGAAAGATAATAAACCATTATCACTATATTTTGGGGTATTTTATGTAGCAACAGATAACTAATATAGCTGCTCACCCAACAGTGTTTTCAACTCTATTCTCTTTTTTGACTGTCTCCTACTATAGAGATTTTAAAAAGATACTGATTTTTTTTATTAGCCTCCCTTGAATTAGAAGTGGCCATGGAGGTCATTCTGACCAATGAGAGGTAAGGGAGAGTCTACTAAGGGAGCTTTCTTACAGAAAGAACACACACACAAGGAGAATTTACTGATACAGCCCCTCCCCCCCCCCATGATTTTGCTTTGAACATTTTTATGTCATGATCTGCAGCTATCTTACAGCTGAGATACAGCGAGCATAAGGATGAAAAACCAAGGGCAAGGGGTTATGGAGTAAACAGGAGAGAGCTTAGGTTCCTGATAACACTGTTGGCTAAGTGAACTTGTGCTGGCTACATCCTATCACCTGTAAGTGATTAAAACAAACCCTATTTTTATACCACTATTGGCTGGAATTTCTATTACTTGCAGCTGATAGCATTCCAAATTGATGCAGATTTTGGAACCAAGGGGAGGTGTTTTAAATAACAGATCCTAACATGTAAAATTGGCTGAGCAAAAGGGACAGGATATCAGGCTGTGAAATTCCAACTATTCCTGTTGGAAAGAGGATCAACCTGGTTATGTGGTGATGCAGCATTTGCTTTCATTGCCTGTTGGGATACATGCTTGTAAAAAGAGGCAGTGTTAAGGGAAATGTAGAAAAACTGGTATGATAGCTGATTTTTCCATGCACTCTGTGTTGGTTTCAGAAAATTTAGAACACTCACATGGGGAAGTAAGTGACTTTTGTGGGCACCTTTTTTTTACACAGTACATAGCACACACACACACATTAAGTCATCATCATTCTGAAAGCTTTGGTTTTGTATGTTTGGTTTCCTATAACAATTTTTGTGTAACAAAATAAGCAACTTCAAAACATGAGGGGTTTCTCCTTTTGTCTTTTGTCTGCTTTGATAAATAATAAGTAAACTTATTTTTAAAGATGTTTTATTGATTTTTAGAGAGAGAGGAGAGGAAGAGAGAGAGAGGAGAGTGAAACACAGCTGACAGCTGCCTCCTGCATACCGGGGATCAAGCTGGCAAACCAGGCATGTGGAATGGAACTGGACAATGCCCAACCAACTGAATCACACTGGCCAGAGCACAGGTAAACATTTTTGTACATTTTGATATGTTCTTTTCCCATTTAGCCCATGAATGGGAAATAAAAACTGGCAAGCATAAGATATCATGAAATGTATTTCCCTTTTTGTCCTATCCTATCCAATAAAAGAGTAATATGCAGATTGACCATCACTCCAACACACAAGATGGCTGCCCCCATGTGGACACAAGATGGCCACCACAAGATGGCCAGCAAGGGACGGCAGTTGGGAGGGACCAGGCCTGCAAGGGAGGGCAGTTGGGGGTGATCAAGCCTGCAAGGGAGGGCAGTTGGGGGAGACCAGGCCTGCAGAGGAGGGAAGTTGGGGGTGACTAGGCCTGCAGGGAAGGGCAGTTGTGGGGGACCCAGGCCTGCAGAGGAGAGCAGTTGGGGGTGATCAAGCCTGTTGGGGGTGATCAAGCCTGCAAGGGAGGGCAGTTGAGGGAGACCAGGGCTGCAGAGGAGGGCAGTTAGGGGTGACCAGGCCTGCAGGGGAGGGCAGGTAGGGGTAATCAGGCTGGCAGGGGAGCAGTTAGGCATCAATCAGGCTATCAGGGGAGTGATTAGGGGGTATCAGGCAGGCAGACAGAAGTGGTTAGGGGCAATCAGGAAAGCAGGCAGGTGAGCAATTGGAAGCCAGCAGTCCTGGATTGTGAGAGGGGTCCCAAATTGGAGAGGGTGCAGGCTAGGCTAAGGGACACACACCCCCATGCACAAATTTCATGCACCGGGCCTCTAGTGATAAAATAACAATCATTAGAAAGGTTATAGTAAACACAAATCATCCTGTACTAAGTTTTAAAGTAAATTGCATGCATTATTTTTTTTAAAAATCTTAGCAACAGTTTCAACAGTCCCTTTGCCAAATGAGAAAACTAAGGATGCTAACAACATGATCCCAGCAGGGGTGTCCATGTAGCTCCAAAACTTTTGTTCATATCATTATGCTGTAATGCCTCCTAATGTCTATTATTTTTAATTATATATTTTGAATATTCCTCAATGTTATCTATTCCCAGATGTGACTGTCCTCTGCCTCCTCACTAGTCACCCTGGCTGTCCTCAAATCTGACGGCAGCCACTGATATCTTTCTCAAGTCTAAACTGGTTCATGTTTATACATTGTTGTTTAAAGAAATAAGTCAAAACTCCGTGATAGGGCACTTCTGAGTTTTGTGCCATTCACCCATCACTTGCTCCCTAGTCCCAACTCTCAGCATGCCTCCCTGTTTTGACACCTCCTTCTATCTCCTAACTCTCACTGCTCATTTGATGTCCTATCCATACCAAATTGCTCTCACTTCCTTATGCTTTTTCAGTCCCAGACTTTTGCAGCCAGAGCCTGCTCTAACTAAACCATTTGTCAGACTCTTTTGACCTAGCTCACTCCCACCCTTCCTTCATCTTAGACATCACTTTAGAAACACCTTGAGCACCTATAAATTTCAGTCCCCACTGTTTTGTCTTAATCTCTCTTAGCTTAACTATATAAATAACTTTCATCATTGTGCTCCCAGTGTTCAGTATAGGTTTGATGCATTCAGTCTTTCAAAAAGGCTTGTGTGGTCAAAATCACTAATCATTCAAGAGATGCAAATTAAAACAAAAATGAGGTATCACCTCACACTTGTCAAAATGCCTATTGTCAACAAATCAACAAAGGAAAAGTGTTGGCAAGAATGTGGAGAAAAGGGAACCCTAGTATGTTGCTGGTGGGAATGCAGTCTGGTGCAGCCACTGTCGAAAACAGCATGGAGTTTCATCAAAAAATTAAAAATGGAACTGCCATTTGACCCAGTGATCCCACTTCTAGGAATATATCCCAAGAATCCCAAAACACCAATCATATAGAATACAGGCACTCTTATGTTCATATCAGCACAATTTATAACAGCTAAGATTTGGAAACAGCCCAAATGCCTATCAGTAGTTCAGTGGATAAAAAGATGTGGTACATCTACACAAGGGAATACTATGAAGCTATAAAAAAGAAGGAACTTTTACCATTTGCAACAGCAGGGATGGACCTGGAAAATATTTTGCTAAGTGAAATAAGCCAGTCAGAGAAATATAAGTATCAGATGTGGAATCTAATGAACAAAATAAACTGATGAACAAAATAGATCCAGAGACACAGAACCATGGAACCATGGAATAGACTGACGAATTTCAGAGGGAAGAAGGAGGGTGAGTGTGTGTATATTGGGGCGGGGGGAAGAATTAACTGGGGAACTTATATGCTTATATGCATAAACCATGGACACAGAAATAGTGTGATGAGGCTTGGAAGGAGCAGGTGTGGGGTGGGGTGGGGGTTGTTATGGAAAAAAAAGGGGGTCATCTGTAATACTTTCAATAATAAAGATAAATTTTAAAAAATAAATAAAAGTAAGTAATATTTTTGCATAACTATTTTTCCCACAAATTTTCCAAATTTTTTGTAATATGTATGTATTACATTAATAAGCAGGAAAAGGAAAATAATCTTATTTTTGAAAGAATTTTCCTAATTACAAATTAAGACAAAATCAATAACATTGATCAGTTATTTATCTACAGCATGAACATAATAATAATTACTGCAGTATGAAGATAAAGTAGTACACTAATAATTTTTTCATTATTTTGACATTATGCTGAAATCTTTATTAATGTCAGTTTAAGTACTAAAATATTTCTGTTTTCTATATATAGAAACCAAGACTACTATCCATTTGAGATTTTCAGTCATAACTATGAAATGAGTCCAGTCAGTAAAGCTGTACTTTTATTTTTATTTATTGATTTGAGAGAGAAAGAAACATTGATTTGTTGCTCCACTCATTTATGTATTCATTGTTTGATTCTTATACATGCCCTGACTAGGGATTGAACCTGCACCTTTGCATAGCTGGACAACACTCTAAATAACTGAGTCACCCAGCCAGGGCTGTATGTTTTTCCATTAGCAATGTTCAGCTGTACAAAATCCAGGTCTGACATAAGTAGATAGTTGGTTTTTACCAGACTCAGGTTTTACCAGTAAATACTATAAAAGGAGAGAAGCAAGAAACATGAGATTGTAAGCAAGATTACATATAGTACTGGACAATGAAATGTACGTCAGTAGGCAGCGAAGTGAAGGTACAAGGAGAATGATGAAGAGTTGAAAAGAGACACAGCTAAGAATTAGTGGGAGAGTTCTTGGAAAGTTAGAAGCCAGAATAAATGAGTTAGAAATATAGTAGGAGGTGGTCATTCTGGGTTGTTGTTTTCAAATTGAGTTTTCTGAGGTGGCACATCACTGATTCTAACACCGAAGATATTACTACCTGAGTAAGTTGCCAACATATGGATAAGCTCAGAGAACCAGGAGCCTGGCTATTGTTTTGTTTGCATTGTCTATTGTATGTGGAAATTGCTAGAATGAAAGGTAAAGCAGTCGAGAGTAAAACAGATGATAATAAGAAGGGCTATGGGTAGTAAAGTCTAATGGCATGCACATCAAAGACAGAAGGAGGAAAGACAATTCAGAAGCAGAAAACAGGGGAAAGTGATAACAACCTGGCCTTTCAGCCCTGAGATAGGTGGACCAGCCACCATTGGAGAGGACTGCAGGAGAGGCAGTGTTTCAGCTGAGAGCCAGGTTGGGTTGAAGTTAGAGAAAGAAAGGGAAGGGAACTTTCCAAGAAAAGGTTGAGAGTGTAAGGAAGTTGATGATAAGAGCTCATAATGGGGAGGTTTGGAGAGCGAGGGAGTGGAAGGTGGCAAATGGGATATGACTGAGGTGGTTACTCAGCAGTAGAAATGGGGAACTCAGCAACTGAGGATGTGAAGATCGAGGGCACTGGTCTTAACGTCTGGGCACTCAGTGACTGGCAAGCTCAGAGAGGCCTGTGGCCACTTAGGCATTGTGGTCCAGGGAATATGGTCCAATCCCTGTAGAAAGGGCTCAGTCCAGAGCACTTGCCTCTATGCTCTCCTCACATGTGTCATGTTTCACACAATGCCATGTAACATTTGTAAATGCCATGCTTTGACAGCAATGGCTGCTGTCTACCAAAAGTTCATGTTCTCCTTTCTTAGTGCAGAATGAGGAGAGGCTTCCCAACCAGGGTCTATATTTCCCAGCCACCTTCTCTCTCACCCTCCTTGTGAAATTAGGGGTAGGCATGAGTTAAGTTCTAGCCAATGAAATGTGAACAGAAAGTGATGAGTGCCAAGTCAGGTCTAGCCCACAAACACTTCCTATACTTTCTAGCTTACCCTTTTCACTGGCTAGAAGCCAAGATCAAGGTCACACTGCAGGCCTCATATTAAATACTAGAGGCCCAGTACATTAAATTCATGCATGGGCGGGGGGAGAGGAGTTGCACGGGGTCCCTCAGCCCACCTGCACCATCTCACAGTCTGGGAGCCCTCAGGGGATGTCTGACTGATGGTTTGAGTGGGCCTAAGCTGGCAGTCGGACATCCTTAGCACTGCCGCGGAGGCAGGAGAGGCTCCCAGCACTATGGCACCACCGCTGCTACGCTCGCCAGCCATGAGCCTGGCTCAGAGTGTCTGGCTGAGTGGCACTTCCACTGCATTGAGCATCTGCCCCTGGTGGTCAGTGCTTGTCATAGCAACTGGTCGTTCTGCTGTTCAATTTCCATATTAACCTTTTATTTTATAGGAGGATGGCAGAGCCTCTCTTAGACTAAATGACTGTACAGAGCAATACTCCTGGTTAGGAGACTATGTGAGAACACTGTAAACTTATGTTGAATAAGCCACCAACATTTCAGGGTTATTTATTACAGCAGTTAAAATTACTACTTTAACCAATATCATCTATCATGTGTCTCATAATTGTAGCCAGAGACCTCTTCAAAAAATTACAACTGTAGTATCCCTACTACTCACCAACCATTACCCCACACACGCCAGCTCATGTAAGGAAAGGACAAAAAAGAGGCAAGCAGTAAATTGTTGGTTTCATGAGTAGTACAATATATCTAAGGAGAAGGAAAGAATGCTAATATCCCACACCCAAAGCCAAGTGAGAAAAAAGGTACATGTATGAGGTGCAATGAATATGTGAATTAACTCAATGTTGAGAATCCTTTCACAATGTATACATATATCAAAACATCATATTGTACACTTTAAATATAGTACAACTTTATTTGTCAATTATACCTCAATAAAGGTGAAAAAATATTTTTTCACCTTTATTGAGGTATAATTGACAAATAAAGTTGTACTATAACTGCCTCTGTAATTCCTCCTCCCTAACCCCAACAGATAAGTAGCTAAGTCTTAAAGAGAATGGGAAGGAAGTCAGAGCTAGGCCACATCCTGTCCACTCTAAGGGAGAAGCCTAGCCTTTAGAAGGGAAAAGAGAGGGCTTTAAAATGAGTACAGGAATAAATTAATATTAGCTCTAATATTAAAATAACTGGACATTTATGGAATCATCCCAATATGATATTAAGAGTTGAGGGTGTGGGGAGGTTCAACATAATAGAATTGTAAACATTAATTTCATGCTTCTAATTTAATAAATTGATATTCCTCAATACTGTATAGAGGATATACTTCATACAGTCATTCTGACTTATAAATATTCAAAGGTTAATAACAGAAAGGCCATATAGAAGGAATACCTAGAAGTCATAAATAGAAAAAGATGTATTAACTGAAGACTTGATATATATTCATAAAGGGACAATGTGTTTGACTGTCATTTGGGTCTTTTGAGGGTTTTGTTTGTTTTTTAAATATGTTTTTTAAATTAATTTCGGAGAAGAAGGGAGGTAGAGAGAGAGAGGCATCAATGATGAGAGATGGAGCCTTCAACCCAGACATATTGACCAGGAATCAAACCATGACCTCCTGGTTCATAGGTCAACACTCAACCCCTGAGCCATGCAGGCTGGGCAGGGCTTTTGAGTTTTTAATCGTGATGATATTGTGTAGTCGTAGATCACTGAATCCAATAGACTGGCATTATCACTTGCGAGCTACCAGAGCTTCAGAAGTCACTTTCTTCTTTGACCTTAGGTTCTTCATCTGGGAAATGGGGATTATGAAATCACTTCATGAGATTACTAATTAAATGTATCAGGGCCTCACTGAACACTTGACTTAGAATATGCTCTCCTGAAAGAAAAATCTGATAACTCTAAGTTTATAAGGATGATAGGCTAATTTTTATTCAGACCTGTTGTTAATGTCAAATATAGCACAAATATGGTCCTGACACACTACTACCACAAGCAAATTATTCCTGGGCTAACAACAACAAAGGGAATTATCCCTTCCTGACCCACCAATGAATTATACATACAGATACACACACACAAAATCTTTAACAGTTATATCCATATAACTGTTTTCATGAAAATTTGATTTATAGCTTGAAAGAAAAAATAGCCTTAAAGCTATGTAACCCCTAATGTATCCTTTCCCTAAAGCCATAAACACACCTCTAGTTATCCTGTCCAAAATAAATATACCACAGCAGGTGGAGTCACAAAAATGTAAATGGTTTCAATCTTTTCATTCATTTGAGTCTATTCCCTCAACTAAAACTTCAAACTGCAGGTGCATGCAGTACTTCTGCTATGACAAGAGCAGTGTATCTTTGTAACCTGGGTTTTACCTAATGATGTGTGAACTAAATGTTAACTGCAGCAAAATGACTCCAAGCCAAGAAAGCCCCAGTTGAGGATCTTGTCTGGAAGAGGGACTAAGCTACAGGAAGACACCAGAGTGGGGTTGGAACTTTGGTTCTGGGGAGATCATCATTCCTGCCTTCCTTTCCACCTCTAATGTTTTCAGAGTGTGGAAATTAAATTGGAATTTTCAGTTGCAGGCATTCAACACTTTAGGATCCAAATTTGATTTTCAGTCTGAAAACTAGCATCTAAATGAGTTTGATGAGGAGTAGGTTTCAAGAAAGGTCAAACCAGTCAAAGTAAAACACTAACCAATTATTGTAGGGACATCTGGAATTGGTTATATGTGGAACAGAAGGAACAGTTTTCTTAAGACAGTTGGTTTAATTACCTTTTTAAAACAAGAAAGAGTAACCTAGGAATTCCAGCTATTCTCAAATGCAAACAGGCTAGTCACTAGCTGCTAGTGAATATATTTGTTTCTTATTTCAACCAGAATCATTTGTACTGTCTCCATAGTTTCTATCAGTTGTTGATTAATTGAGGCAAATTTTCTATTGTCCCTTTGAGGTGTATATTTTGCCTGGGAGATTATGTGTGTTAGGGTCAAATCTATCTCTTTAGACACATTGTTTCTTTAAAAAAGAAGGGGGGAGAGATGGAAGAAAAAAAAAAGATGCTGTGAAAAGCATGGTTTTGGCAGCAACTGACCTAGATTTTAATTTACTAGTTGTCTGACTTTGGGGATAATCCTTCTTTACCTTTCCAAATCTGGAAAATGGGAATAATTCTTATCTTTAAATTACCTGTGTTCTGATTATTATATTAAATTTATAACATATGTAAAACACCTAACACTTAGGAGACTGTGTTAGTATAAAAACATTCCACAAATGTTGGTAAAAGCAGTCTTCACTCTCCCTGTCTTTCTTCAGTCTATTCTTTGTTAGTTTATTTTTTCTAAAAGCAATATATGTTTGCAAATATAATGAGACAGGAAGCTGTATGTACCCTACAGCTTAAAATGTCAGTAGCAATGGTACCATTGTAATTTACCTAGTCATTAATAAGAGGAAAGGAGCAAAGGGGAGGCCAGGCATTACAGGCCTATTCCCTGCAAAACATAGGGGGAAGGGGGCTGAACAAAGAGAAGGTAGTAAAGTTGGGGGGATAAGCAAAGGTGCTTGTCTGTCACATCTGGGAAAAGAGTTCATTGGCCTGAATGGGCGTGGCCACTACAAGCAGGGGAAAAATTGGGATATTTAATCCCCTTCACAAAGGAATTTGCCTTCTTGTGCTTTTGGGACCCTTGGGACTCTTGTTGCTTGGGGCTTGCTCTACTGCATTCTCCCGTGTGGACTATGACCATGCGAACCCTCGCCACACACACACATGGACTAATGGGCTGCAACTAGCCTGATGCTGTACTGTACCCGGCTATAACATGGAATGGAAATTCTGGACTCTGACTCTGCTTCTAGCTTTACTGAAACCCCAGCTTCACTTCTATGACTGGACTAAAGAAAACTGAACTTTAGAAACCTAGAGATGTAATCCCTCGCAAATAAAAATCACTCATTCTCCCTTACCAGTCTCAGAAAATTCTTTTTCTCAGGATATCCTAACAACTCCACCCCCAGCAGCACCCAGTGGGAAAGAGGACCGCCCATTTTCTCTGATAACAGTAGAGGACAAGAGATTAAACATATCCATAGATTTGAAAGAACTCTACTTTGTATATCTCAGAAAAGTTTATCATTACAGTTAAAGGCATTTCATGAAATATATTTGTATGATAGTAGCAAATTGTACTTTATAATTTCACTACTACCCATCCCGCCACTGGCCCCACCAACATAGTAGTCAATAGTAGGATATAATAATCATCTTGATTCAGCAACATCAGGACAATCACAGGCCCTGGGGTTAGAGTACATCCTGGACCCCAGTGTGCCATGGCCTTTGGAACCAATCTCTTTCTAACATTCAGGGTTAGCAATGGACAAGTTTGCAAACTAATACTTTGCCTAAAATATAGAAGAGAATTCTGCTTTGCACTGAAAAAGTTTAGTATAGCTAAGAATGATGCTGAAAGCTACATTTTATTCCGGAGGAGCAGGTTCTGGCCTTTCAAATGAAAGTCAGCCAGAACATTTACATCACATTAACACCCGTGAAGGGAAAAAAGTGTGAGAGAGGATATAATTATAGTCACAAAGACACCGTGGCATTGTTTTTATTGTCTTTCCCTTCAATTTTTCTGAGGTTTATAACACATTTCATAAAATTAATAGTAATAGTGAATCCTTTCTATTTTCCCCACTTGAGTCTAGGTGCAGGAATCAATCTGTGAGGGTAAGTTAGGGCGGTGGTCGGCAAACCGCGGCTCACGAGCCGCTGTTTGCCGCTCTGTTGACTAATGAGTTTGCCGACCACTGCGTAAGGCATTACCCTTACCCAGAAGTTTTGACTTCAGGTTAAAGACATTAGTACATTATTAAAATGTTTTTTAAGTGCTTTTCCCTAAGGCAGTGGTCGGCAAACTCATTAGTCAACAGAGCTGCAAACTGAGGCTCGCGAGCCGCATGTGGCTCATGAGCAGCAATTTGCCGACCACTGAGTTAGGGGACCAAGAGTGGCTGTTGCTGGGACCCAGGAGATCACGGTGACATCTAAAGATACTTGCAAAAACACCAAATGCTACGGGCCCTAAGTGGTGGAACAAGGCATCATGAGAATTATCAAAAGCAAAGAGTTGTTTGCCATCCTTTTAAAAACCCCGAGGACAGTTTTCAGGCACTGAGTTCGGGCCTTGGTGTGAGCACAAGTACAGGGCAAGATAGAGTTGATACTGCAATGGCATGCAAGGAAGGGAGCAGCCTGATTGGTTAAGCGTTTGCTCTCCTGCCACTGTTCTGTTTATAAACATCCCAGCTGTGTGAATAATAACGCGCCAAGCACAGGCCTCTATCAGCCCTCCATGATCTTTCTGGTACGGAGAGGTTCAGGGGAAGGTGTTGAGTTTTTGTGCGCTAAGGCTTGTCAAGGGCACATCAAAATGCAATAACTATAAGACAGATGGGATGGCAGATTTTGGCAGCTAACAAGGAACTTTCTCCTTATAGGATGTGCAAGCTTGTGAGTTGTACTGCAATTAGAAATATTATTTCTGCCTGAGTTCTTCTTATATTTTTCATTCTCAGAAATGACAACAGCAAAAGACTATACTTCTCGCTCTCTAATATACTCTACCCATCTCCCTGCTGCTAAAGTAACTACTATCTTAATTTAACACCTTTTTTTTTTTTTCCATCAGCTCAATGCTATTCAGTGTTTATGAGATACTGATCCTTCAAGGAAAGGTCAGTAATAAATTATTTAAACTAATTCTCTTAAATTTTTTCTGTGTGTGCAAACTCTCCTTTTGGTATGTTTTGTAATTGTTGTGGCTGTAACCCTATGTCCCCAGTAGGAAAGCAAGATCTTTCTTTGTTAACAGCCGATGTGTACTTGCTACTGTGTCACACAGGACTCAGTAATGCTATTAGAACAACTAAATCATTTCCACAGAAACTAATTTTAGAGTTCGGGAAGAAAAAAACAGAACTACTTTATGTGAAACAATCCAATGAACCAGGTCAACCTGTTTCTCAGAGATTAAAGGTGAGACACCCAAAGGAGTAAATGGTTTCCTGAGATTTGTAGCCTACCTGGGCCAGCATTAGGAAACCATGTCACTGAACAGGCAACTCCCAGACTATTCAGGTTGTTTAAACCATAAACAATCCTAGAAGAGAGTAGAGTGGGAACTGAAAGGGAGAAAAAAGGAGAGGGCAATTGAAGTTAGCTTTTTAAATACACTCAGGGAATGTCCATTCAAAAGTTGCATCCCTCCAATCTTGCCCCCATCTTCACAGGCCATCTTTCCTCTGTGTCAGTGACTCTGTTTCTAAATCTCTCTCTCCTCATAAGGACACCAGCCAGTGGAGTTAAGGCCAACTCTAAACCAATATGACCTCATCTTAACCTGATTATATCTGCAAAGACCCTATTTCCAATTAAGGTCACATCAACAGGTATGATGGATTAGGACATCAACACATCATTTAGGGGACAGACACAATTCCATAACAGCAAAATACTATTTACAAAAGGCACACCCAAAAATAATCTGAAACAACTTAAATATGTGACAATAAAGAGTCAAAGTAGCATACACCTATATAATCAAATACCCAAAACTTACTAAAAATCAGATTGTGAATGAATAATTAATATGTGATAAAATATTAATGATACTGATACTATTAATAACCTGGTTTATTATTAACAGGAAAGGAGAAAGGAGAAGACTAGATAATATAGGCATGCTATTTATACAGCTTTCCCAGGAAGCTCCAGTTAACATTCTCCAAGTCTATTCTCTGCAAATTGCTGGGGAAAGACACTGGACAATAGACACATGCCCAGTAAGGTCTGGGTGATGTGGGAATATGCTTACCTGTCAGTCATACCTGGGAGGGAGTCAGTGCCCAGAATAGGCATGGCTTCTGCAAGGGCATGAAATCTAAGATACTTAACTCCTGAACAAAGGAAGTTTTCTCTCTCTCTCTCTCTCTCTCTCTCTCTCTCTCTCTCTCTCTCTCTCTCTCTCTCTCTCTCTCTCCCCCCCCCCCCCTCGGTGCTTATGCCTGTCCCCTGACTTGCAGGGCTCTCACACACTCTCCCATGTGGCCCACTACCATGTGGACTCCACACAATGAACTTTAACTAGCCTGATGCTACAGAGGAGCCAGCTCTCCAGG
Organism: Corynorhinus townsendii; assembly: GCA_026230045.1. Classification (NCBI taxonomy): domain Eukaryota; kingdom Metazoa; phylum Chordata; class Mammalia; order Chiroptera; family Vespertilionidae; genus Corynorhinus; species Corynorhinus townsendii. The sequence goes on from JAPDVU010000004.1 coordinate 140,607,823, forward strand.
GCATGCAAACTCTGCACACTAGGCTTTGCTTTTAGCTCCGCTAACACCCCAGCTGCATCTTTTTCAGGACTGGATTAGGGGAAATGGGAACCCGAGGAATGTAACTCTATGAAAATAAAGTGTTTTACCACATCTCATCCTCCTGTGGGGGGCTCTGGAAATGCTTATTCCAGTGATGCCCCAAGAACCTCACTCCCATTAGTGACAGAGAAATTCGATTTCCCTTAGCAATATGATATAAAGTAAAAATATTGAAATATAGATACTTAAATACATAAAGCAATATAATGCCTCAAATAATCTATACAAACATATACATAGAAAAAAATCTTAGAGAAAGTACACTAAAATAGTAATAGTGGTTAACATTGGTTGGTAGAATCAGAGGTAATTTCTACTCTCATCATAATTTGCTGCACTTTCAATAGTTTCTTACAATTAAAATGATTTTTTTAGACTTTCACAGCCTGTTTGATTTATAACAATAAAAGTAATTTTTCACACTTACCTTTGAAGAGTTGTGGACATGCTGTGTGCCTTAAAGGGATTTAATAAAGCTTGAGGAACATATGGGATATGGGATAGTTGTAAGTTTACATGTGATGTTGAGATCACACACCAATAACCTGGGTTTACAGTCAGGATCTGTTACTTTCTGGCTGCATAAACTTGGGCAAATGACCTAAACTCTATGGTGTTTCAGTGTCCTATTCTGTCAGTTGGAGGTATTTAATAGCATCCACATCAGATCATTGGTTTAGCAAACTTTTTGCTCATATAATCAACAAGAATCATACATTTCAACTGCTTTTTACCTACAGTTTGGCCAGCAATTTCATGTGGCATGCCTGAGAGCAGCTGTAGGAATAGAAGTGGTGCCTTTTAAACATTCCACATATACTATATTCTGATTGTGTCCCCTGAAATACAGTATAACTTTATGATGCACAGGCACAGAGGTCATAAAGTGACCAAATGGGAATTGGATAGTTGTTCTAGCTCCTCCTCTACCAACTAGTAAGTCTGATATACTGCCGGTATTATTTGCTATCCTTTGAGTGCCCTGGATTATAATGATTAAAAGTTACAGTCTTTCAGTAACTTGTCCAGCCCCCGCCCCCTCTCCCCTGAGTGAAAGAGACCACAGAGGGTGCTGAGGTCCTGATATTATTAGTTCTTATCTGTTCCTGCCTTGTCCTGTCAAGCTGCAGGTGTGGAGGCCTGTGACCTTCAAGTGCAACCAGCCCAGCCAGCGGGACCCTGGGCAGTGTGTTCTGAGTAACCTCCCCAAGATCAAGATAGTCTGGAATTTTCCCACTGTACAGCTCTGCTGGCAAGTGTGTCTGATTTCTGAGTCAGTATCGCCATCCTGCTTACCCTGACCCACAATGAGTTAAGTGATTCAGTCCAATAACAAATACTCATTGATTACAAGGCTTTGTCCTGGATGCTGAACAAAATAGCACCTGCCCTCCTGAAGCTTAGTGAATTAAAGGACTAAACAAATGCAGAATTGTACACTGTGATAAGCATCATGAAGGAACTACTAGGGCACAGCAATGGAGAAAAAGAGGAAGAGATGGCCTAGTTAGATTGAGTAGTCAGAGAAGGCCCCTTGGAGAAAGTGACAATTAATTAAAAACCTGAAAGATTAAGATTAGCAGGGATGGGGGCTGGCCAGCCTGCCAGAGAGTCAGATAAGGCCTGAGTAATCATTTGGTCTGGCCCTGCCGAGGCATTAGGGGTGAGTTAATTAAATGCTTGACCAAATATAGCAGGCTAATTTTTTTTGTTTGTTTGTTTAAAGTAATACATATGTCTCCTTTTTCCCCCATTGGCCCCTACCCGGCCATGCCCACCTCCCAGGAAAAGCCCCCAGTGCCCCAGTGTCCATGTTCATTGGTTATGCTTATATGCTGCATACAAGTCCTTTGGTTGATCTCTTAATACCCACCACACCCTCCCCTGCCTTTCCTCTGAGGTTTGATGGTCTATTCGATGCTTCTCTGTCTCTGGATCTGTTTTTGTTCATCAGTTTATGTTGTTCAGGCTAATTTTTTAGTTGATAATTTTGTATGATGCATGAATGATATTATAAACATCCAAATGGCCCAAGACAGAAAAAGGGTTCCCCACCCCTGGATTAGAGGGACAGGCTAGGCCAGGGGACGGGCAGGGAGTGGTCCAGGTGAGGGAATACTGCATGAAGCTCTAGACAAATTCAAATAATGGAAATGAAGCCAGTAAAGTGGTGCAGGGGAGGAAGGAAAGAAATGGGTTAGCTATACAGAGGCCACAATAAGAAATAAATGTTGATCCTTTTTAATTGCACTGAGAAGGCATTGATTGACAGGTTTTAAGCAAAAGAACAAGTTGTTCAAATTATGTTTCTATAAGATAGGCTGCATTCTGGAAAAACAGATCAACAATAGAAAGGAATAAAAATGGGGAGACTAGTAAGGAGGTGATGAAGAGTTCCAGGTGAAGTGTACTAGGGCCTTGAACTGGTGTGGAGGCAGAGAATCGGATGCATTTGAGTACTCTGTTGGGTGAGACATGACTAGCTAGCTACTGCACTGTTTATGGGAAAGAGGAAGGGACCATGGGTCACTGCCAGGAGTCTTGCTTAAGCAAATGACTGTATGATTGAGCCATTGATTGAGGTAAGGACAGACTTAGACAAAACCTTGCTGAGGGGCTGGTGGTGGAAGAATTAAAAATGGGGGTGAGAGCTTGGTTTTCCAAATGCAGTATTTTGAAATATTTGAGCATCTAGTATCAGAATGGAGATGAACTGAGATATGGTGCCTGTGCTCAAGATAAATATATCAAAGTTGGACAGTGTCGGAAATGGCCAGACCTGGGGAAGCAGTTCCCACTTAGACTCAGCCTTGGCCTGAACCCCAACGTGACTGGCTGAGGGACTGACTTCCCATCCACTCCTCCTCATGGGGATGGAGGCCTTGCAGTAGAGTGAGTTCTACCCTTGGATCCTGCTGGGACTCATCTGTCTAATATCCAGACTGAAATGACCTAAAGATTCTCTGCCAGGCTTTTAGACCCCAGATCTGCTTCCTGTGATTGGAATCCAGCCTATATTAAATCATGCACTTGCATTGGTTGTTGTTAATCCTCACCTGAGGATATTTTTTTCCATTGATTTTTTTTAGAGAGGGTGAAGTGAGGGAGGGGGGACAGAGAGAGAGAAACATCAATGTGAGAGAGACACATCAATTGGTTGCCTTCCACACATGCCCCGGTAGGCAATGAACCTGTAACCCAGGTACAGGCCATTGATGGGGAATGGAACCCACAACCCTTCAGTGCGCGGACCAACGTTCTACCACTGAGCCACACCAGCCAGGGCACCATGCACTTGTATTTTAAATGAGTCTTAGTGGAAAGACAGTGTCTCTCCACAGAAGACAAATCAGTGTTTCAGGGAGGTGATGTTGGAAAAATCTTGGGAGCCCTAGGGTTCCCCTAGGAGTGTCCTCTCACTTGCCCTCCAAAGCAATGGCTCCCTGGTCTTTTCCAACTCCCTGCGTGGTGGAAGGGCATTTTAGGAAGAGCAGCCAATAGGAGGGAAGGCAGAGGGTTGAGCTGCAGGCTATGTGGGAGCCACCAGCACTTCAGTGGCCCTCTATACTAAGGTAGGTGCTGACTAAGTAGATGGTTAGGGACAATGCAGAACAGCAGCACCGGCTTTTCAAATCAACACTGACTCACATCTGCTCCAATGTATTAAAAGCCCTGCCTCCACTGATTCAGTCAGCTGTAGTACATTTCACAAGCCAACGGGAACGGAACACTAGTAGGTGGCAGGAGGATGGAAAGGGCAGGAGAAACATTTTGAAATGTATCATGCTTTAGGCTCTGGAGAAAGTTGAGAGAGACACACAGCAACCATGCAGTTGAGGAAAAAGTGTAAGATCTGCCTTCCTCCTGACCCAAGTGCAGAGGAGCAGATGGCCCACAAAGGGACTCAGGGTGGACACCCTGAACCAGCCTGAGGAAGGCAAGCACCACATGAAGTCTGCTCAATAGGGACATGACGAGACAGGAATGACAGGGGTGTCTTCTTGGAGTCACAAACTTCATGCCAGACTGCAAGGTTCCCTGACAGCAGGCAACTGGCAGCACCTCTGTTCGTGATGGAGCAGAGGAGAGGATCCTGAGAGTAATGGTTGGGCATATCTAAGCACAGAGAGCTGTGGTTGAGCCACCTGCTCTTGTCAACCGGAAATAACTCCTTGTATGGTTTCTTGAGGAAGGCTTTCTTATGAAAAACAGATCTACCTATGGTAGTTCACAGGGCTATGAATTAAATTAAACTACAGAGGAAATGTGAGGAAAAGCTCGGTACCAGGACAGGAGACTGTAATCAGTAGTGACAGTGGCTCATTAATCCAGTGAGCAATCCTTGTGCACCAGCTGTGGGCACAGTCCAGGGCAAGAGAGGCAGTAAGGGGAGGAGAGACATGTAAGAGGCCAGTGTCTTAGTCTAGACATGAAAGGCCCTGTTACACAGGTCAAGGGGTCTGCAGAGGGGGTCTTCTCTATACTGGGGAAATCAGGAATAATCACAGAATAAAGATTTAGTTTGTTGGAGTTTCTCCAAAGAAACTGCCCCCATCTCTCCTCACTCCTGCAGTTTCAGAACTTACTGAGGAATGGATGCAGGAGTCACAAAGGGATCAATCTATCAGCTTAATTACGAGTAAAGCTGGGTCAGAGAATGTGCCTAGTATGTGAGGTCACAATCAGGCTCCCCGCTTCCCCATACAGGACCCAAAATGCAGGTTTACCCTGAGGCAGAGGCACAGCCTGTCCTATGCTAGTACCATAAGGAGGAAAGAACATGCCCTACCTGCAGACAAACTGGGCTGACAGAAAACCCAGAAGGGGCTGAGCCAGCAATGTAGGTTACTTTCCTTCAATTAGGCAATCAAGTTAGTCTCCCTCTCCTTTGGGAGGGGGCTGGAAGGAAGGCTGAAAGTTTCCTCCCTTCCCAATATTTCAAGGACAGATGTTTCCATTTTATGGGCCTCAGTAGGGATGCATGGAGAAGAAAATGATTCTCTTTTGTACAGGCATACGCTGTCAGATTGTACATTTTGATATTTAGAGAAAGAATTCTAATATCTCAATGAGCTAGAAGAATGCCCAAAGATCATTATGTCCAATGGTATTCAATTTTTTTTCTGTTAGTTTTTGAACTCTTTCTTCAAATATAAAGCAAAAAGGACAAAGCTGTTCTGGCTGAAAGGAACTAAAGGTAAGAGGGTGTGGAAAGCCCCGTCTTGACCCATAACGATGACCCTCCCCTCCCCAGCAGCCACCACTCAAAGGCAACTCAGAAGAACCCTAGGACTTTAAACTGTAGTTTCCCAACCCACTGTGCTGGAATCACACAAACCAGATTAGTTATATAACTGCCCAAACTGTATAGCTAAGTCAGTGGTTGAGACAGGGATACTACAATCCATCATGGTGACAGGGGCTTAAAAGCAACATAGAGCATTTCAACTCACCTGGAAGGAACCTATTTTAATGCTGGTCTCATTTCTTTTCCTACTGCCATACACACTATCTGGTAATGACTATAGTCTTCAAGGAGGCTATATCTAGCTGGGAGTTTACACCAAAAGCATCACCAGGAAGAACTATGAATCCCAAAACTGCCACTCCAGCTGATACAGAACTTTACAAAAGAGTAAATGATTATTATCAGGATGATTTAACTGATGAAAAGGGGACATACGAGCAGTGCTCCCATGGTGACCTCCAGCACTATCATTTGAATAAGGTCTCCTGCTCTCTCTTCTCCAGAAGGGACCAGACAACAAAGATAACACACGTTCGTCACAACAGGCAGCTGCTAGATAGAATGCACTGCCCAGCCCTAGTCTTTCACATGAAAGGGATGGTGAAGGTGTTAAACCAGAAGGGAAAAATGACTTGGCTATTGAAGATAGAATCAGGTTGAACCAACTGAAATCAAATTGATATGGAATTTTTGGACTGGAACCCAGATTCTTTGTCCACCAGAGTCGAAGGATGAATCCACAGACAGAGAGTAGTATAGCAAAGGTGGAGATTTATTGAAGAACAAGTACAGACTCCCATGTGGGGAGAAGGAAAGTGTCCCACAGAATGGACTCCCACTTGGGGAGGGGGAAAGGGTCCCACTGAGTTCTTTTTCCCTAAGGCTTATAAAAGCAGCAGGTCCCGGTGCCCTGACATCCCCTCTGACTGGCCACTACTCCCTTGGACTGGTTACTATAGTAACTCCTGGGCTCAAAGGTGAACCTCACTTGGGACGTATGAGGTTCTCCCCACCACCTTCCTTATTGTTTTCCTATTCCCTTTGGGCTTTCTTCTTCTCCTTCTGGATCTGGATGAAGGGTTCCCTTCTCTTTATTTTTCAAATATAGACCTTTTGCTGTTCCCAGCTCCCTCATTCTATAGAAATGTACCTGTTGCAGCTTTTCAGCTTCCCTATTGTATGGAAATATACCTTCTGCTGCTCTGCAGCCCTGTGCTTCCTCCATGGTCCCTTAATTTCTAAAATTTCCTAAACCTGTCTTATTTTACCCCTAAAGTTCCTGTTTCAAAATGAAGCAAAAACATTGGGTCATATGCTTTTGTAAATCATAAAAAGCCAAACATTGGCTCTTTTATGTTTCAACCTGTATTTCACTGGCTGACTGATTTCCAATCAACTTGGACCTTTCAATATTCTAGGTAACATGCTTTTGTTAACATAAGAAACATTCAAACCTGTGAAGAATTTTTGTGAGTTTATTTGAGCCAAACTGTGGACAATTGCCAGGAAGTGGAATCTCAATGGTTTGAGATAATGCTCAAGAGAATGGCCATTTTTCACCTTGTTTCATAACCTACAATCAAAGGAGGAGATGTTAGTGGATTGCACGAAATCCATTGGTTATAGATTAGGGAGGCGGAAGAAAGCAAAGGGGGGAAACCTCTGGGATTGGATAAAAAGTAAAATGATAGACACAAGCTTCTTTTACATAGGTGGGCACAGGATAGGTAACAGTTGACAATGAACACAATAACAATGAGGGAATGTGTGGTCTAGCCCTGGTGCATTGGTTGTGCCCTGAGGGATCTGGGAAGCTACAAGTTACCTTGATATTCCAAAGGTATATTATTTTAGATGCAAAAAGACAATAGGCTCAGTTACCATCAAAGTTGATCTTCGTCAGGGAAGATACTGGCCTAGGACAAAACTATCCACTATAAACTGCTTTTAGTTAAAAGTTTTAATTTCAGACCATCCTTTGTGGTTACTTTAGGTCTTTGCATTTGAAAGCCCTTCCCTGAGCTTGTCAGGTTAGTGCACGGTCCCTTTTCATCCACACTTTAGTCCACACTGATCCCTGATTTTGCTTCTTAAATTAGGACTGGGACCAGAAATAGTGGTGTGGCCTTCCATTTTGGATTATATGGGTCTACTAAGGGCAAATGAGTAGGTCACAGAAATTATCTCATGGCCTCCCTCTCCATAACACTTGCTGCTATCCATTTTCCTTCCTTCTCCCCCCACCCTCAGTTTATGCCCACACACTCACATCCTTCAGAGACTGCGCTGGGATCACCAAAATGATTTAATACTGATCTCAGTGTTATAATACAGAACAACTTTCGCTACTGTCAGAGGTCACAGGAGAGTGAAGAACCAGAGTTTAGTATCTCTGCATCTGATCACTGACCTTCCCAAGAATATTATCAAATGAATGTAAGAACATACTTATTTCTAGTATCCCTCATATAATTACATCCAGGTATGATCCCTGTAAAGCACATGCATGGTTTAAAAAGCCACTCTGTGTGTCAGGGGAAATCATATTGTCACACATTAGCAAGCCAGGATCTCACTATTACCAAACTTACTTTACAAAACAAAGTGGGGGTAAAAAACCAGGGGGAGGGAAATTCAAACATCAAACAGCACTGATGGGCTTATCATCATGGTGCTACATGACAGGGTGACCTCTGCAGACTGGAAATGAGGTTACATCAACAAACCTTTCACTTTAAAGTGTGAGATGAAAGAGTGCCTCCCCTAACATTTTGCAGTATTACTGGCTCAGGTTTAAAGAAAGTATGCGGCCAGGTACCCGTGTCACATTTCAATCTGTGATACTGACATGGATGTGAAAACCCAAGCCTTTGAAACTGAGCCTTTCGTATGCTGAACAAAAACCTGAAATGTACTCTGCTGCAAAGACCTGAAGGATAGAAAAGGTAAGATGATGGAGGGGAAACCTTAACACATGGAACATTTCTGAATTATCCTGCCATGGACCGTCTGCTAAGGCAGAGCTTAGTGCAGATAATTGACATTGGTTTGTTTGGTTTTCCTCAATATCAAGGCTTACCTGCCTCATAAAGAGCCTAAAAAGTCAGTGATGTGTTGCCAAAGTAAGAAAAGTATTTTACAGAACCAGCCTGAAGATCAATTCAATTATTGTCCCACCCAATGCCACCCCACCAATAGCACTGTCTTGTCATTCATTTTAGCTAAACTGGTTTCTGTGTGGCCTCAGCAAACTCCCAAGCAACCAGTGAAGAGCTGAAATATTGGATGCAAGCTTTGCTATCCCTTTACAAATGATTTGCCCTGTAATTTACCTTTTTAATCTTGCATTTTTGATCTAGAATTAAGAAGATACCAAGCCTTACAGTTCATCCTGTGGCTTAATCAATAGGTATGTATATAGGAAATGGAGGGACTGCAGAGAGAGGATTTCCCAACTGCCCATTCATCATTTTAAACAAGTCCTGCCCAGTCATGACCCTCAGGTTAAGGTGGAGGAGGGGTAAGAGTTACATCACAAATGGCATTTGAACTCCTTGTAAATAGGGATAAAAGGCAATATGCTAATATCTGATGATGTAAAAATAAGTCTCCAATAGTAGAACAAAAAGATGCCCTAATATTTTTAAAGCCTTAAAAACATCTCCAGCCCCCAGGTCCTTCCTTGGCATCTGACCAGGTTCTAGTCCCCTTTACCAAGAAAAGAATCCCAGGATACATTACCCTTCCTAATTCTTCATAGTCTACTTCATTTGGCAAAGGAACTAAACCTAACCACAACAGTTAAAAAGAAAGGCTTAAATTCTACTATAAAATATACAAATCATGAAATGTATACAACTAACAAAAACAGTTTCATCTACTTGATGAAAAGAATTTTGGGGTGTGTGTGTGTGTGTGTGTGTGTGTGTGTAATTTGGCATTCCAGTAATGTGAAACCACTGTTTAAGGTACAAAATCATTTTTCAATCTCAGAAAACATGGTTACTAGCTGCCAAAAGTCGATCCACATAATAAGAACTATTTGCTAATGCTGAACACCTGCACTTTTATAGATAGCCTCTGAGGACAGCTGTAGCTGAGTCTTCTAGTCTACTGATACAGCAGCCAAGCAACAAGACAGAATTGTAGATAAGAATGCTTGCTAAATTATCCATGCACACATCTCCATTGAGTCTAGGCTATTTATTGGTGGACTCTGAGTCATTAGATCCCATAAAGAGCAAACAAAATATGTCCAGGATAAGCATCCCAGCTGCTAGAAGCTTACATCTCGAGGTGGTAGGATACACAAATCAAAACATACTAAAGGTATAAATATATAGCATGCTTATGGAAGCCATGTGTAAATATTTATTTCACTTCCCATGGTAAGTTTTAGTTTTTTTGGTTTCATTGTTTGATTTTCTGATTTACTGGGTTTAATGAAAAAAGACAAGACAGCCAACAGAAGTTTAAAAGAAGGGTTCTTTAAGACGGTGCAAGCATTGTTTCATATTCTTCTGAAATCAAGATCTTAAGGATAGTCTGCACATCTCACGTACATACTCAACCACAGTGACACTGAATCTCCATGGCTTTTTCACTGAAGTCATCTCCTCTAACCAATCCAGCAGAAACCAGACAAAACTGACTTTAATAGTATCATTACAGGTAATAAAAGTGATTAACTAAAAGGCTATTAAAAGCCAGAAAATGCATAAAATCATTATAAATATTGTCTTTAATTTTTGTAACATCGTTATAAAACATATATTATTACCCTCATTTTATGAGCAAAGAAACTGAAAATTGGAGTAATTAATATGACTGGCTCAAGTGAGCTATCTGATAAGATAGTAGAATTCAAATTCAGGCCCATCTGGTTTGAGATGCTGTGGTCTTTTCTCTTTTATGCTTCCTCTTTTGCCAACATTCAGGTAGCTCTGACTTTGCCTTGGACTATACTAGGAAGGTAGAATTTAGTGGGGTAGATGTGGTCATGCTTTCATAGTATGCAATCTAGGCAGGAAAACAGACATATTCACTGGCAAGAGAGCATGCTATGGAACCACAAGCAGAACGCGCCCAAATGGTATAAATTCTGCAGACCTCACAAGAAATTAAGAGAAAAAATGCCTGTTGAGTAATCATGTTCATTCCCCAAACTTTAAATCATCTGACTACTCACTCAATTCAATATTGATACCTTTATGTACCTCGATATTTCTGTTTCAATACCATACCACCCAATCAGTTTTCTTTGGTTGACTGTGATTTCAGCAGTGCCAGATAGAATAATAAAATACTAGAAGAGCTCTTAAATGCAAAGAAAAGAATAATTGGCCTTACTTTCCTTAGATTTCAAGGTTTTACAATGCCCTCCTCTATAGACATACCCCACCTATTTCTTTGAAGCAATCCATTACTCCCTCTCCCTTCACCCAGCCATGACCTTCTATCTGCATCTTGTTTCCCCAAAGTTCTTTCACACCTCAGGCACTGCATCCCTACTACTACATCCTGTCCCTAATGCACTCATCTTCTCTCCTCCTCCCCTCCTGGCCTCTACAGCACTTTCACACACTAGGATCAAACAATCCCAAAAGCAGAAAGGAGAAATTCCTATCATTCTTGCGGACTAGGTCCTCTCCTAGTACAGAAAAGGGAGACCTTTTCTAGAAGCCATCTAATGCAGTTTTCACCACATTAGGATGTGTTCAATCATTTTGATCTTGAGATTTTTCAAAAGTGGACAAAAGCAAACCTCCAAGTTAACACAAAGTACTAAGTTAACCAGAACTTTTCTATGCACATGATGAATGATCTATGCCTGCTGGATATGCTCTCACAGGAGTGACCCAGTCATACCTTCACCTACTCTCTTCCAACAAGAAAGCAGTCATAATGCAAGTCAATATTCGTAAAGAGAAAACCTTAAATCTATCCTAATTTCTTTTTTTCTTTTTCAAAATAAAGCACTCAAAAATTTAACTTAACTAGTAGGTAAGCAATTATCTATGCTTTACAGTACAACTCACCAAGTGAGGCACTGTGGTTACAAATGTGCTATCAAAAATCTGTGCATGATGTTTGAAGACAATGGCTCATAGCTTTCTAATGGCTCATGACTTTTACTTTTAAAGCAAATTCCTTTTCCACAGAGGAAAGCTTATTTATGGCACAGTATCTGAGGTCATGAGTAGGTCTGATAAAATTCCCCACATATGTATGCGCAAGTATATATACTCAGTGGCATTTTCTGAAAAGTTCAAACATTATTACCACACATCACTAGTAATGATACCAAATACTTCCAAATACCCAATGAAAGTCAGAAAGAGAAACACTGCAATACCAAGCCAAATGCTTTCCTTTCACATTGGTTGATTGTGTTAAATTTACATCTACTAACCCTTTCCTTTTAAAGAATCTTCCAAACACCGTATCACATTCTCAAAGGAGTATATTTTATGATCTTAGCATAATAATCATTTGTTAGTATAAAAATGTTGTTGCTGTTATAAAACTAAGAAGCCACAGAGGTAAATACATTAGAACACTTGTCAGGATTCTCAATTAGTGGCAAAACATGAGTTAAAGCTCTGACAATCCTCATGAAGGACCAGCACTGAAATGGAGAGCCAAGTTTTTGAGGCTAGTGAGCCATGTGTTGTGGTAGTTTGCAGACTAAAGTCTAATGTAAAAGAATTAGCAACATATATTCCAGAAACACATTTCTGTTCTTTGGACAGGCCAGGGTCTTTGCCACACAAAATGATTGATCCCAGGGCTGAGTGCACCCTGTTCACTATTAAACAATTCTACTTTACAGAGATGCTGGTCCCTGTATCTTAGCCACATTTCTACTTGATATCTTAGTGACTCACTTCTAATGAATAGAATGAGGCAAAATGGCACTGGGTGACTTCAAGACTAGGTGACAAAGGCCATACAGCTTCCACCTGGCCTCTTATCTTTCATCTCACCCTTGGAACACGGCCACTATACTGTGAGGAAGCCAAGCAGCCACATGGAAAGGTCAAGTGTAGGTAATCTGGCTGCAGCCCCAGCAGAGGAGCCAGCTTATAGCCAGCATCAAGCACCAGACATCTGAGTGAGCCTTTAGATAATTCCAGCCCCCAGCACTGGAGCCACACCAGCTGACACCCAGTGAAACAGAGGCAAGTAGACTTCATCAAGCCCTCCCCAAATTTCAGATTGATGAAGAAGATAGTTGCTGTCATCATTTTATATCGCTAAATTTTGAGGTATTTTATTATGTACCAATAGATCATTGAAATATCAACTAATCAAGATGAATGCAAGCCAGTACATCACTCAGGTTTTTATCAGTTGAATAGCAGCCCACTGACTATTCCATAAAATAGATAAGCAAAAAAATCAGAACCCCACTCTAGGGCATCCTAGAGACAAGATGGCTTTGGAATATTCAAGTAAGTAACTTCTTAGTAACTTAGAACAAAGTTAAGGCAGGAAAGAATCAACAGTCTTCATTTATATGTATGTGTGGATAGATATATATGTAGATAGATAGATTGATTGATTGATTGATTTCAGAGAGGAAAGGAGAGGGAGAGAGAGATAGAAGCATCAACAATGAGCAAGAATCATTGACTGGTTGCCCCCTGCATGCCGCCTACTGGGGATCAAGCCTGCAACCCAGGCATGTGCCCTGACAGGGAATCAAACCTGGTTCATAGGTCAATGCTCAACCACTGAGCCATGCAGGCCTGGCAAAAAAGCAACCTTCTTGAATCAACTAGTTATACTTGAGTTTCTGTACAATAACAAGTAATATTCATACCTTGGGAGAAAATTAGAAAATACTTAATTGGGCATTGGGTATTGATGGGCACATGTAAAATCAATTATGAGAAAACGTGTTTAATCCACTGGCAAAATCAGTGTGTTTCTCCTTAATAAGAAAAAAGTACAATTTTGGCTATTTTAACTACTTGCTCCTTCACTTAATAAATAATGGAGATAAAAATAAGTTAATAGGAGATCTTGGTAGAAAAAATAAACAATAATGCAGCAGGCTGTGTTTTGGCAACAATAGGACGGCAAGAAAAAAAGATAATGTTTCAAATATTACTTTAAAGCTCCATTAAAACGTGTTTACAAGCATATTTTTTTGTTTTGTGTCAATTTAATCTGATTAGCACTTTGTGCTTTTTCTGGCTGAGAACATATGGCTTTCTGCAGTTCTAGGAAATTCTTAGCTATTATCTGTTCTATATTTTCTTCATTCTCTCCTATAAATCCTGTTAGAAATATATTTCAATGTTTCAATTCATCCTCCAACTCTTTTCTTTTAGGATTTTTATATCTTCCTTTTCCTTCCCCTTTCTTCTTTCTTCCTTCCTTCTTTCCTTCCTTCCTTCCATTCTTTCTTTCTTTCTTTCTCTCTCTCTCTCTTTCGTTCTCCCTTCTTTCTTTCCTGTAACAGTTGGTGTAATTTAGTTCTAGTTTTCATTTCAATTAACTATCACTTCAATTGTGTCCAATCTATTATTTATCCTCTTTATTAGAGTCATTTTTTTCAATTTTTAATCTACATGTAAAATTCATTTGCAAGATTTCTAATTAATTGTTAGCCATATTCATTCATACTTGTTTCAAATTTTTTTTATTTTTATTTGCAGAATACCAGTCCCATTTTTTATCCTTTCAAAGATTTGTAAATTAATTTTATTGAAACCATTTTACAAATGATTATTTCTAATTCCTCAAGTATAATTCTTCCAACTTCATGGTATACTGGCTATCTTTTATTGTCTTGAATTTCCACATGTGTTTTTAAATCTGGGCTTGTGAGTTTTTCTTGCCAAGGAAATTGTGTTTGTTTTGTTTCTTTATTTGTAGCTCTTCCTAAACTCGCCTCCATATAGTGGGCAGTTTCATTATTACCTCAGCCTGACCTGAGAGGCCACAGCTCAGAACTAGGTACTACACTAGAAACTTGAAACCTTGCATAATGGGAAAACCAGAGTCTAGCCCTCATGTTCACAAATGGAGGTTTTATTGGAAAATCCACTGGAATGAGCAAGGAGTTCTGCTTCTGCTCCCGCCAGGTCATTTCTAACAAGCCCCTAACATCACAAAGGCCACAGGCTGAGTGACCCCATGGTGGGCACACTCAGTGCTGCATAGGCCTTGGACTATTGGGCCTGACCCCTCTTTCCAGTCTCCGAGTCCTGGTGCTTCAGCTCCGGCTCTCCAGGAGAATTTTTATTTTGTGTTTGCTCATCAGAGATTGTTATAAATTCTGCTTTATTAGGGAAACTACATTTTTTCAAGTTTTTCCCCCCAATTTTCTGTGTCCCAAATGAATGGAGAGATCCTTTCTATTTTGCACTGCTTGAATGCCCACGCTGCCATCTTGGCTACAGAAGCAAAAATTAGAATAAAAGTAATTACTTTTTTCTCTATTTTGCATGAAAATCCATATTCTTTTTATAGTTAAAATTTTCATCTTTATCATGTTGAAGAGAGTGTAAAGTAATTCCTCCAGTGCATAAAATGATTTATTTACTGTAATAAATGAATGAAAATAGTACTATGAAGCAAGTGTTCTATATAACACAGGAGTCTGATAATATTTAAGTCAGTGCTAGTACTACCAAAAGAATACATCTTTTAGTCCAGCCATCATGGCTCTGTGGTTGAGCGTCTGCCTATGAACCAGAAAGTCATGGTCTAAAACCGAACCAGTCAGGGCACATGCCCAGGTTGCAGGCTCCATCCCCAGTGTGGGGCGTGCAGGAGGCAACCAATTAATGATTCTCTCTCATCATTGATGTGTCTATGTCTCACTCCCTCTCCCTTCTTCTCTGAAATCAATAAAAATATATTTTTTAAAATGAAAATATGTATTTTTAAAAAGAATACAGCTTTTAAATATATGTGTATATCTACACAAAAGCAGAAGATATGCAGAGAATCACAAATTACATTCCTCACATGGGAAATGAACCATTTGCAGATCTCCACAATTGCTTGAAACCCTTTAAATATTTTGAATTACTAGATTTTTGCTTTAGATTCATAGCATAAACAAACGTCTAGTCAAGTGAGAACTGGTTCTTTAGCTCTTCTAATTGTCAATGACAAGTTCTCATTGATTAATGTTGCACCAAGCACCTGCTAAAAGGTATCATTTTCCTGGCTGAAGGGACAGCTGACTTGACATAGGCACTGGCAATAGACTTCACCCAAACATTGGTCTACATGTCAGTTCATTTTGAGCAAGCTTTAATACGCTCAAAAAACTCTGTGCTGAGTTAGCCCATTTCAGTGTGGGCCTGTCTTTCTGCAAAGAGGTCAGTTTCTATATATGAGTTATATCATTTGCAGAAAGTTCATTTTATTTTAAAAAGGAGAGATGGTCTTTCAATTCTTTTTTTATTATTTCTTTATTGATTAAGGTATCACATATTTGTCCTCATCCCCCCATTCCCATCCCAAACCCCTCCCAATGCATGCCCCCATCCCCCTGTTGTCCGTGACCACTGGTTAGGCTTATATGCATGCATACAAGTCCTTTGGTTGATCTCTCCCCCTTACCCCCACCCTCCCCTACCTTTCCTCTGAGGTTTCACAGTCTGATCGATGCTTCCCTGTCTCTGGGTCTGTTTTTGTTCATCAGTTTATGTTGCTCATCATTTCCCCTAGATGAGCAAGATCATGTGATACTAGAAATACACTTATAAGAACCAAAAATGAGACAAACAATAATGGTTATGCTGAGAGGCAAATGAATCAGTCTGTAGTGAGTTTCTTTCTGGGCCAACAGTTCTTTGAGTCCCAATTTCTTAATATTAAATATTAGGTTTTTAAAAATACAGACGTTCTTATTTTATTTTAAAATGTCAGTACAGGAACTCAGAGGAAGTTACTGAGCACCTTAATTAAGGGATACAAAAAAAATCTCTAAAACACACACAATTATTCCTCTACCAGTGGTCGGCAAACTCATTAGACAACAGAGCCAAATATCAACAGTACAACAATTGAAATTTCTTTTGGGAGCCAAATTTTTTAAACTTAAACTTCTTCTAACGCCACTTCTTCAAAATAGACTTGCCCAGGCCGTGGTATTTTGTGGAAGAACTACACTCAAGGGGCCAAAGAGCCACATGTGGCTCGCAAGCCGCAGTTTGCCGACCATGGCTCTGGCCAATTGTATAATATTTATAATAGTAGAGTCCTGAAGCACAACATTTGTGCATGGGGGGTGGGGGAGGGGGGGGAGGGAGCGGGGGTGGTCCCCTCAGCCCGGCCTGTGCCCTCTGGCAGTCCAGGACCCCTCAGGGGATGTCTGCCTGCTGGCTTAACATCCCCCAAGGGGTCCTTAGCGCTACAGCAGAGGCAAGAGAGGCTCCCACCACTGCCGCTGCACTCGCCATCTGTGAGCCCAGCTCCTGCATTGAGCATCTGCCCCCTGGTGGTTAGTGCACATCATAGCGACTGGTCATTCCATCATTCGGTCGATTTGTATATCAGCCTTTTATACAAATATATAAGATAGTAGTTGTTGTATAATATGTGGTGAAACCCTTCTAAGACAGTCTCTGTTTCTGTCTCTCTTCCTCTCTCCCTCTCACAGGTTTTGAAGATATTCTCTTACACTTTTTTTAATTAGCTGAAAAAAACTTACTTTATAGTGCAATTTGCACTCAGACTGATGAAATGTGCAGGTTATTAAATGTAACAGTGGCATTTATAAGTTTAAATGTGAAGAAAACTTGTAAACTTGTCATTATTATTTAATATTTCTAAATGAGAGATTCTAAATTTTCTCTTGTTCGAAGATACAGATAAAAATAAATCTCATTTTCACAAATTTGTGTGACCAAATATAGTTAACACTTATTACATGTTTTTTAATGAATGATATGTTTTTTACATAATATGTATGGAAACAGCTATATACCTTATTCTTTTTCTTCTTGCTCAGATATAAAAGGGCAAAAGTCAGAAGAAAAGAATTGTTAGGGTGGCTCCACAGTCCTTTTTCACGGATGTCTAGTTTACCTTCATGGTGAGTGAGGTTGACTAGGAAATGGAAAAGGAAGTCTAGAAGGACAGATGACTGAACAGATCAGTTAAGCTGAGATTCAGAAGTAGAAGATTCAGAAGAGAAAGTGTGGCATATACTAGCCATAAGCTTTATGCCAGGTCCAATAATAAAAGGACATGATTCTCATCTTCCAGCCAAAGGCAAGAAACAGAGTACATCAAGGCTTCACTAATAGACATTATTCCAAAGAAGATATTCAAATGGCCAACAGGTGCATGAAAAGATGCTCAATATCACTAATCATCAGGGAAAGCAAATTAAAAACACAATGAGATAGCACCTCACACCTGTCAGAATAGCTATCATTCACAAATCAACAAACAAACAAGTATTGGCAAGGATGTGGAGAAAAGGAAACCCTCCTGCACTATTGATGGGAATATAAATTGATGCAGCCACTGAGAAAAACAATATGGAGGATCCTCAAAATATTTAAAATAAAACTATGATATGATCAACCAATTCCACTTCTAAGTGTATAGCTGAAGATGACAAAATCACTGTCCCAAAGAAACATCAAAAACCAATTTTCACTGCAGTTTTACATACAATAGTCAAGAAATGAAAACAATCTTAAGTGTCCATCAACTGACAAATAGGTAAAGAAGAAGTCATATATAATGAAATACTATTCAATCACAAAAAAAGAAAACCCTGCCATTTGCAACAACCTAGATGGATCTTGAAGGCATTATGCTATGTGAAATAAGTCAGACAGAAAATAAATACTGTACAATTTTACTTATATGTGGAATCTAAAGGCAACAAATCCAAAAAACAGAGATTACACTTGTTTCTATGGAAGGGGGTGGAGGGCAGATGAAATGGGTGAAGATAGTCAAAAGGTACAAACTTCCAGTTATAAGATGAATAAGTTCTGGGAATATAATGTACAGCATGTGACTATCCTATATAATAAATAAGTAATATGCAAATGGACCATCACTCCAACACACAAGATGGCTGCCACCATGTGGTCAAAGATGACCACCCCCATGTGGACTCAAGATGGCTGCCACAAGATGACCAGCAGGGGAGGGCAGTTGTGGGCAATCAGGCCTGCAGGGGAGGTCAGTTAGGGGTGACTGGGCTGGCAGAGGAGGGCAGTTGGAGGAGATGAGGCCTGCAGGGGAGGACAGTTGGGAGGAACCCAGGCCTGCAGGGGAGGGCAGTTGGGGGTGACCAGGCCAGCAGGGGAGCAGTTAGGTATTGATCAGGCTGGCAGGGGAATGGTTAGGGGGTGATCAGGCTGGCAGGCAGGCGAGCAGTTGGGAGCCAGCAGTCCTGGATTGTGAGAGGGATGTCCAGATGCCCATTTAGGCCCAATCCTACCTAAATGGGCAGTCGGACATCCCTCAAGGGGTCCCACACTGGAGAGGGTGCAGGCTGGTCTGAGGGACACACACACACCCCTCCTGTGCATGAATTTCATGCACCGGGGCCTCTAGTAGTTAATAATATTGTATTATATATCTGAAAGTTGCTGAAAGAGTAATTCCTAAAATTTCTCATCACAAGGAATAAAAATTTATAATTATGTGAAGTATGAATGTTAACTAAACATATTGTGTTAATCATTTCAAAACATATACATGTATCAAATAATTGTTTTACACCTTAAGTTTATACAGTGGAATGCATCAATTATATCTCAATGAAACTGGGCTAGCGGAGCTTAAAAAAATAAAAAAGCCTTCATTAAAATGCTGACATAGGACCAAGATGGAGCAGTAATTCCATCCTGGGATGAAAGCAACCTCAGGAAAGGATGGATCAACCTGAATGCCTAATGGTGCCAAATTCATTCCACCCATACTTACAGGGGGCACAATATTTACAAGGCACTATTTTAGGCCACAGAAACACTGCAGAAAATGAGGTTCCACTTCCATGAAACTAGCATTCCTGCAAAAATATACAGGGCCTGGGAGCATCTGCAGGGGGTAAGGTCAGAGTCTAAAGAAAAAAAAAATCCAGTAACTTCAAAATCCAAGCTGTGTTAAAAGGTGGGTGCAAATGCAGGGGAGGATCCAGGTTCTCAAAAGTAAGTTCAAATCCATATAGCAATAAAGTAGACCTCTATTTCCTAGAGAAGACTAAGAGGCCTGTCCAGGTCAGTGGAATCTGAACTCAGTAGTCTTCTAGCTATGTTTGCCATACTCCACCCAGGCTTTTGAGATAGATTTGGTCTTATGTCTGAGAAGTGATGGACATTTATAGGAAGGGTCTGGTCAAAGAAATGTGTAGTATTATCTTCCTAATTACAAAGGGGGTGACTGCAAGTGGGGAAACCTCTTAGGATGCTATTGTTTAAAAAATGTCTATCTTATTAACCAATGTCACCCCAATAAGTTTAATTTATAAACATGTCAGAAATAATGAAGACCTAAATAAGGCAGTAGCAGTGAGAATGAAGGAGAGAGGAAAGATTCAAGAAAGCTACTATTAAAAGCTATTTGTGTATAACTTAATGACAGGTTAAGGGCACTAAGAGAGAGCCAGGTCAAGGGTGATCTCTTTCTGACTTTAAGCACCTGTTATTATTGAGATAGAGGAGGAAGGGCAGATTCAGGGAGTGACAGAAGGAAATATTATGAGCTTAGTTTGGGACATATTTGAGATCCTGTGGGGCACCCAAGGAAAAACTTCCAGATGGCAAATGACTATATGTGCCTGTCCTATAGTAGAGACAAGTAGATTGAAGACAAGAATATTGGGAAAGCTTGTATATATGTGGTAGCTGAGTTGTATTTAGAAGCAGAGGAAGGATATATACAATAAGGAGTGGGTCTTGTATGATGGAAATCTATTAAGAGATATTCGTAAACCAGAATCCTAACCTTATTGCCACAGAATACCCAAGCTCCACCCTTGATCTTTACAATCTCATCAAAAATTCTCCAAGGAAAAAGATGCTTACAGGTCAAGAACTAATAAGACCAGGTCAAAGTATATGCTTTACTATTATAACACTTGAAAATTCCCTTGATGAGTGAGACTGGACCATTCATGCTCTAAAAACAGAGGCAGATATAAAGGGTCTACAACACTTAAAGTAAGCTGGAAGGTTTAAATTGAAACATGTGTCTCAGTCCTCTGTATCTGACCACGCCAGTGTCAAGGAAAATGTGCCAAAGGAGACAAATTAAGGTAAACAAGAGGGATGATCTAGGGCAGCGGTTGGCAAACTCATTAGTCAACAGAGCCAAATATCACCAGTACAACGATTGAAATTTCTTTTGAGAGCCAAATTTTTTAAACTTAAACTTCTTCTAATGCCACTTCTTTAAAATAGACTCACCCAGGCCGTGGTATTTTTGTGGAAGAGCCACACTCAAGGGGCCAAAAAGCCGCATGTGGCTCGCGAGCCGCAGTTTGCCGACCACTGATCTAGGGTAAAGACTGCCTAATCCAGGCACTGAGGTAGTCTCAGGATAAGGTATTTCCCTAGCAGTAAGGGCCCCAAATCCATAATACTCCCAGTTTCATGGAAGAAAGAGAGATTGTATAAGGGTAATATTCAAGAGAAGGGGAGATAGAGAATCCCCTGCACCTGGATCTAATAAATGTCATTGCCCTTAATCCCACTTAATCATCCCTCTTCCTTGGGGATGAAGTTGGGAGTCAGAAGTTACTAAGAGTTGCCAAGATCTCCCCATTGAACCCAAAAGGCCAAACATGGGACCCAGATAAACATCTAAATTTTAGGGACTGATAAAGCAAGAAGAACTTTTAAGGAGGTGCCTGAGAAGGACTAAAGGAACAGAAAAGTAAATCTAGGAGTGTATGTTTCTAGTAATCAGAGGAGGATAGAATTTAGACAGGGAAAGTAGTCAAGAGTGCAAATTGCTATTGCATATGACAACTAGAAGGGTCATAAGTGGCCTCCGTGAAAATGGGTTTCAGTGCAGTACAGAATCAGCACCTCTGAAGGCATGGGCACAGAAAGGCGCACATTTATTATGTATGCTAAGATTTGCATGGGTTGGGGCATAAATTGAGAATTCCACTTTTATATGACAGTTAGCTAGCAGGCCTTGGAACTGGCAAATGGCCAAATTATAACAGAATTCTCAGCTATGTAAGAAGGTACCTCAATAGCATGGTCTTTGCTTAGTTAGTGCCCAGATGGCTCACTTGAGTTTCTGACCACCAGATGGTGAAGTATCACAAGAGTGTTCTAGTTTTTGATGAGCTGTGAACCTATACAATCTCCTTCCTGCTTACTATTTAGACAAATGTGTGTTAGTATTTCTTTTGGAACTGTAGATGAATAAACTTTTTATCTTAAAATTTTATTCTAACGAAGATGGGAAGATGAAAGAATGCTCTATAGGACCACAAATTAAACATGCTCAAAACTGAACTCACACACATAAACCTGCATTAGAAAAGAGACAGAGAAAATTAAACCTTCTGGTATTAGATTAAAATATATACCTACATTAAAGTTACATTAATACTAATTTTGTTGCATGATTTGAGTCCTAGATTCAAGTCCTAACTGTGCCATTTACCTGCTCGATCTTGGGAAAGTTACTTAATCTCTCAGTTTTGGTTTCCCTTTTGGTAAAATGGAATGAAATAATGATACCAAACTCATATAATTATAAGAATTAAGTATAAGCACATATATGGCTTGCATAAGAATTATCTATGCTAATTACCATTGCTTGAACTCCTTTCACTTCTGAGCCCATAGAAACCCAAAGATATTTATAAAACAATTATCTATGAATAACAACAAGTGGTTGGGGTAGAGGATAGGAAAAGGTGGAAAAGCAGGGAAGTCAGGGGTTGAGAAGGAATAGAAATAGATACTTGTATGTATCAGGTGTCTGTATTATAGTAATTTGAAAGATAGGCACTATCTGTACAGAAATACTAAAGAAACTTTAGAAAAATCAAGATTCTTGGAATGATCCCAAGTTAACACAATCAGATCCTAGGAGCTGTGGCAATAATGACGTGAGATTTGAGAACTGATGCTGTACAATAAGTATGCTTAAACAGAAAACAAACTTCAGAGTTTGTACTACTATTCACTTTCAGAAAAAAAAATTAGAACGTGAAAGGAGAAAGATCACCTTTCTTGGATACATGTTTCCTCTGAGCTTGCAGTATTGATGTTAAGAAGGAGAAGAATTTGTCCAGCCAGTGTTGCTCAGAGGTAGAGCATCAACCTATGAACCAGGAGGTCATGGTCTGATTCCCAGTCAGGGCACATGCCCAGGTTGTGGGATCAATCCCCAATAGGGATCGTGCAGGAGGTAGATGATCAATGATTCTGTCTCATCATTGATGTTTCTGTCTCTCTCTCCCTCTCCCTTCCTCTCTGAAATTAGTAAAAATATACATATATATTTTTAAAAGGAGCAGAATTTGCTGCCAAGTGAAATCACTCCATTGAAGATGACAAGAATCCTTGTGTGTTCCTCAGCCCTAGCCCGAGGGCCTGATATAGATTCCCCATCTGACAGAAACCAACAATTTAAGGAGAAATTAAATTACATGCTCTGATGATTGAGTCCTATCTGCCTGATCAGTGTTTCTAGAAAAGTACAATGTAGTTATTTCATATGTATCATTATTAAGAAAAGATATTTGTCAAATCATTGGATTGGAGCTAACCACCCAGCCTAGTTGTGATGAGCACCATGCATTTGAGTGAAGCCACTTAAAAAAACAAAACATTTACAGTAAATTTGGGTATAAAATCACTCAATATATTAAATCCAAAATGACATAAAAATTCAAAATACAAAAGTCAGTTAACTGCTATATTCAAATGAGCACGGGTGACATGTTTTGTTTTGAGGCTACAAAGACCATAATCAACTCTTTCAGTTAGAGAGCTGTCCTGCCATCAAGCCCTGGCAGCAGAGTTCCATCTCAAGAAGTTGAATCCACTTTTGCCTTTCAATCTTCACCAATAGTAGGAGATGGATAACATATTCCTTCAACTTCCAGTGTTGGACCACTTGATATTCTGAATACTGAGTCAATATGCTGATTTGAGAATTTCAGCCAGAAAAAAAGAGGGAAAGAAATTAATATTTATTGAATACCTTCTGAGTGCCACGCACTATGCTAGGGCAGTTGGCATTATTGTTCACTAGAGGCCCAGTGCACGAATTCATGCATTAGTGGGGTCCCTCAGCCTGGCCTGCGGGATTGGACCAAAACCAGCTACCCAACATCCCCTGACAGGTCCCAGATTGTGAGACGGCACAGTCCAGGCCAAGGGACCCCACCAGTGCACAATCAGAGCCAGGGAGGGACACAGGAGGTTGGCCAGCCGGGGAGGGACCGCAGGAAGGCTCCAGAGTGTATTCGACCCATCTCGCTCAGTCCTGATCTGCCAGTCCCAGCAGCAAGCTCACCTATTGTTGGAGAGTCTTCCCCCTGATGGTCAGTGCATGTCATAGGGAGCGGTTGAGGGGCTTTAGCATATCATTAGCATATTACACTTTGTTGGTTGAATGGCCGACCGGACACCCGGACACTTAGCATATTAGGCTTTTATTATATAGGATGTAATACAGAAATGAAGGCTCAGGGAAGATAAGCAACTTGCCATAGGATACATAAGAGCATATGGAACCAGGATTTAGGCCCATGACTATCTGGACCTTTTTCCCACAAGCTCTCTTATAGTATTGTTTAAAAAAAAAAAAAAAGTTTACTTAGCACATTTCATTTAGAAATACAGATATCTAAACCTAGAGTTAACATGACTTTCATATAAAGCCCAGTTCTTTGCTATATACTAGAAAAAGCACATATTCCCCAAAGTGAGCTGAAAATAGTTGCATTCCTCAAATTCTATGAGAGTCTCTCAGGAGATAGGACAATGACATAGAGTCTGTGGAACTTCCGGAGGGAAGTAAGGGCTGCCAGAAGGTGGACTGGAACATTTAGGAAAGAGTGTTCATTTGACCACTAGATGGTTGAATAGCATGGAGTATCAGTGCAGGGCTTAAAGCAGGACTGTACTACTTTCTAATAACTATATGATTTTGGGACAAATTGCTTAACATTTCTCATTAGTTAAAAGAAAATACAAATATGTACTTCAGACTGTGAAATTTCAATTAAATAAAAAATGTGAAGTGTTGAGCACAGTACCTAGTGCAGAGTATCTGCTTAATAAAAGGTTTATATCAATCTTAATATTAACTATTCAAGGAAAAAAAATTGTTTACCTACCCTTCATACAGGCTCCTGACTGTTCTCCAGCAAGGGGTGAAGTTAGTCTCCAGTGTGGACTTGCTAATAAGCCTGGTCATAGTCATTCAATAGGGCTAGACTGGGCTCATTTAGCTTGCAAAACACTCATCTCAACAGCTTGCACTACAGTTTCTCCTGGACAGAAACCTATCTTCATTTAGAATAATAGCCTGTTAAGTTGCTCACAGTAGAAAAGGTGAGGTTCTGGAAGACATAGTTAAGAAGGAGGAAGCAAATAAAGAATAGCTAAAGAAATACAGAAGGATTTTAAATTGAGAAATGGTAAGGAGGAGGAGGAGAGGGAGGAGCTGGAGGAAAAAGAGGGGAGAAGGGGAAGGGAAAGAGGGGAGAAGAGAGGGAGGCAGAGGAGGGGAAAAGAAGATGGGGAGGAAGAAAGGGTACTGAGAGAGTGAGAGGGCCTGGACCTGGTATAACAGAGGGATATAGACATTAAGAACTTCCTGGTGGCAAAGTAGCTTATGAAGGAAGCTTAATATTCCTATTTAAATATTGTGCTGAGATATAAACCCTTCCCTGTTGCCTGCCCAATCTTCATTATGAAACAGTTCCTGTGGGAATGAATTGGGGGGTGGGGGAAGGGTTGCAAGTTAGGAAAAAAATATGTTAGTTCCCCTCAAGGTCAGCATGGAACTCAGAGAAAAAGGCAGCTGTGGGAGGTACGACACAGTGGAGGTCAAGAGTTTATCAGGAAAGCTGCCTGTGGGAATCAGTTCGAGAATGTGCAGAAACCTGGGGTATGGCATTGGAACCTTCCAGGAGATATGAAATGGGAGATTGAGGCAATTTTATTTAAATCTCAAAGGACAGGGTGACCTCAGAGACAAGGGTGACCTCAGCTAACATCTGAGTTACATTAGCATTTCCAGATGGGGGTAGGGGGAGATAAGAATGTACTATGATAAGTGGGATTGTAGAGAGCAATAATTTTCAAAGCTTGTTTGTATTTTACAGAGAAAATCTCTCTTCAAATGAAACATTACTTGGAAGTCCAGTGTAAGAACAGATAAAAGAATATCTGCTCAGCTTGGTCTGTGTGTGCACATGTGTGTGGGGTGTGTGTATATGAGAGAGGGGGAGAAAGGAGAGAGAGAAGGAGGAGAAATCAGCGTCCTGTCTACTTGCTTCCTCCACACACCATAGAGCAGGTCTACCTGTGATTGGTTCTAACCACCACAGTTTTTAAACTACATAAAAAGGTGTATCTGGCTATTTTTCATAGATGGAGCACTTTATTTGAGGGCACAATGTCTCAAATCAGATTGCCTTTACTCATTGTGTGAGTCTAGGTGAATTACCTTAACCCTTTTTCTGTTTGTTATCTACATGGTGGGTATATAAAATTAGAAAATCTCACAGGATTATTATGAAGATTAAATGCAAACTTCCATGTAAAGTATTATAAAAGGTATTAGCACAGAGCAAATAATAAATGTTAACTCTTACTGTTACTTTCAAATACTTCCTTTTCACAGGGTTAATATGCAGATATTAGATTATCAATAATTTCCAGGTTGGCAATTACGCCAAAGAGGTCTTGAGTAATTGAGGTCTTGTGAGAAAGGAGAAGATGGTCTACTGGGGAAACACACCAAGTGTCTGGGGCAATGAGGAAGCCTGACTAAGGGGAGAGTTAAGGGGCACCAAGCAGAAGGAAGGTTCTCCATCCCAGAAGAGTAACTAGCAGCATCACTCCAAATCAGGGGGTAGCAGACTCATAACACAACCAAAGGTTCTCCCTAACTGTTTAACTCCTAACGCCATTGGATTGAACCATGTGCTGACTCTTATTAGTATTTTGGCCCAAGAACCCTTAATTATCATCAGCAAAAATAAAGTGACTATACTGTACAAAAGGGCACAGTATCTTAAGGCAGAAGGCAAAAGAAAATATTAGTAAGAGTCACAACTGTATGGCTCCAACCTTTTCTTAAATGAGGAACTAGCAATTATCAGGAATCTAAAAGTTGCTCATAAAACATAATTTTCTCCTCTGCCATCACACAAAATTCTTGATTATATACTGGAATATGTGTGTGTGTTCCCAAAACTTAAAAGATACATATTATCTGAGTAAATGATCTTCTAACAAAGTCCAACAGCTGAAATAGTGCATGTTCTCTACAGAAAAATTCTTGGAATTGTATTATTTTTCATATAATTTGTCAACTTAATCATTTTCTCTAAAAGGATATGTTAAAAGTAGAGGAAGTATAAAAATGATTTGTGGAGGCTCATAAAACAATAAATTGTATGTTGTAGAAAGCTGAAAAATGAGAAAAAAAATATTAACTTTCTTCTATTTACAGTAGCCAGGTGAAATCCAGGGCAGAGTCCAGTTCTGCACAACTCACACTCTTCCAAAGCAGCCTGGACAATTTAATTTGGTGGGGTATGTATTTGGAGACAAAGCTTGTAATCCTGGGGAGAGCTGGGGAAAGACTTGGGAAAACAGCCACAGGGAGACTCTGGTGTCTCTGGCATGAGGAGATGGGCAAATGGAGAAAGAGTTGAAAGCCCAAAAGATAATGAAGTGTAGCCTTCCCTTGTGGAACCAAGGAGTGGTTCCATATGCCTTCATTGGCAGGAAGATTTCTAGAAAATCCTGTTATCAAGCATCAGGGAGTTTGGAATGAGATCAAATGAATTGGCCAAGGTCATATGCTGTGTCAGGGCAGACCCAGAGTTAGAACTCACAGCCCCAAAGTTTCCAATCTATTGCTTGGCTCCCTAAACCACAAATGCATGTCAAGGAAAAGTCTCCTTAATGCTGAGGCAACACAGCTGGAGAATATTAACCTCAAGGTTTAAAACAGCATTTCACTGGATCATAGATCCAGAATCTGTTTTGGTGAATATTCAGGGAAAGGTAGAGGGCAAGGGGGCAGGATATAAGGAGGCTTAATTAAGTGATCAGATCACCCACTCCAGCAAAACATCATCCTTCAGACACACACACACACACACACACACACACACACACACACACACACACACACTATTAAATGCTATTGGCTGACAAAATTGAAAATACGTGTTTGAGAGAAGTCATCATGAGTGTTTATAGGTGTGTGTGTGTGTGTGTGTTCTTCTTTAACCCAGAAAAGAAATTCCTGGTAGATCAGTAATTTTGTTATGAGATAGAAAAACAACAACAACATTCCCCAAAACAAAACAACCATGAGGGCAGTTATGTCTGAGATCATTGCAAAAAGTACCTTCCACCTTCTGGATGGTCTGATTCTTGGCCTTAAGCCACGAGTTTGTAACTTTTCTTGGCCATTAACTCCATTGAGAACTTGATTAAAGCTGTAGTCCTCTCCTAGGGAACCACTTATGGACCCATATTCACAAAATTAATGATAAAATTCCAGGAATTCAAAGATTGTCATATGTCAGAGGACCCCCATATAAGAAGCCCTATTATAAGAAACTCTGTAAAGCTTGGAAGTAGATGTGAATACAATTGATTGGTCTATTGGTTCCCAACACCCTGTCCATGAGCCAGCTCCTCATGATCGCATGGGGCACTTGTTTAAAAAATACAGATATTTGATTATCTTCCAGATCCTAAAGAATCTGAATTTTGTGGACTACCAGCATAGAGAAAGTACCACAGGAACCAGTATTTTAACAAATGTCCCAGATGATTGTGATACACAGTCACATCTGGGAATCTCTGCTTTGGATAGCTGCTTAATGATGCTGTTTTCTACTTGGAAATGGAACGGGATAAAGGTAATAGAAGTTGGTAGATGGAGGTATAAGAATAATTATTGAACTATTTTCCAACCCTGACTTGGTACCAATGATCTAACAAAAATGTCCTAAATCTGGCCTATCCTATGAAATCTTGGACATATGGTCATCATGATATAAGATGAAAAATGTCTGAGAAATCACTGCTTTAAAAATAAAATGACCTGATGGTCTACATTAAGGAAGTTCCATCATTTGATTTCACATCCTGCATCTCTAATTTTCTCTTGCCTGTTACCTTCCCCTCAAGCTATTGAAACACCCTTCTCCTTTTATCACCAGATTTCTACAATTGCCTTTTCTGATCAGCCCAGCCTCCCCTACGCTTCTTTGCTTTAGAGGCAAATGCCCCAGAGATTTCATCTCGTTCTTTCTTCTTAGGTAGCTACTTCCACCCACTCTACCCTTGAAATTCCTCCTCTCAAGCTGCAAGCCAGGGAGCAATATGCAGCCCAGCAACTCCAGCTGACTCTAAGAGCATTCACACTTGCCCATTTTTATCACTGATTATTACAAGGAAAAAGACAGGAAGAAAATTGCCTGGCCAGTGTGGCTCAGTGGTTGAGTGTTGACCCATGAACCAGGAGGTCATGGTTAGATTCACAATCAGGGCACATGCCCAGGTTGCAGGCTCGATCCCCAGTGGGGGACATGCAGGAGAGAACCAATCAATGATTCTCTCTCATCATTAATGTTTCTATCTTCCTCTCCCTTTGTCTCTGAAATCAATAAAAAACATTTTTTTTAAAAAGAAGGAAGAAAATAAAAACACATGGAAAAGCTCTCTCACTCACAGTGCTCCTCCTGATTCATTTGCTGGGCTATAATGGCTGACTTCCTTTTGTATCTTCAAATTCCTGCTTCCCATTTATTTCTCAACCTGCTACAATAATAAATAAAATAATAATAACTATATTTAATAAATATTATGTGTATAAATAAATAAATATAATAAAAATGTCTCAGAAGATAGAATGAATAAAAAGCACATGGTAAATTGTTGGTACTTACTGCTAACACTGGTTTACTCATTATTTCCGAAGTAGCAAAAGGAAACAGGCAGCAAAATATAAAATATAGTCTCCACTATACTTATCATAGTGGTTTGTCATATGATACATACTGAAGGCAGATACAGAATTAAATAAAAAACATTAAAAGACTGACAAGGGAAAGAACTCACCAAGACTAAAAACAGATGAAGTTTCTCCCAGTGTTTTGCAATCTATTTCCCCTTGCGACTTACCTAACAGTGTATAAAGTAATCCTGTAAATTAACAATTTATTTGTGTTTGATATAATTATTTTTATCATCATCATTATTGGTACAGCCATTCATTAAATGCTATATTAAGAGTTGTCATCTATGTTATCTCACTTATTTTTTTCAAAAGTACTAGCTTCCCACATTTTACAGATATAGGGAACGAGGCTAAGAGAGATTAAATATCTGGAGCAAAGTGACACAAATTGTGTTCAAATCACTGTTATGCTGGTAAATGTTTACCAACTAGCTCTTTGGGTTCAGGAAAAAGTTCTGATTTATAGTATTTGCTGATTTCCATGGTATAAGTAGTCCCACCAATGGATTTTAAGCTACTAAGGTGATGTCACTAAACACAGAGTTGGGGAAAGATAAGCACCATCACATCATGTCAGCCAGGCACTGGCTCCAGCATATAATGGCTTAACTCTAGGCCAGCCTTGTTCCAAAAGCAAAATATTCATTTATTGCAGCATTCCTGTGATTGTATGACTATGGAAAGTGAGCGATGGCTATGTCTCTATCTTGACAGTGCGGAACAATTTGTAGAAATTTGCTTTTTTTTCATTCATTGAAAAGGTAAATTATAGAGGAAAGCCACCAAATCATCCTATTGTTTCTGGGTAAGTCAGAATCAAAAATAAAAACACTTTGTGAACAACTATGAAAGCTGAAATGGAAATAATATAGCAAAGAAACATCATATAAAATATGATATGTGTAATAATGGGAAATATCAGCACTCTTGACATGAGGACTAGTTTCTTTCTGCTTCAGTTTTTTTTTTAACCAAATGTTATCATCCAATAAAGAAAAACCATATTACGCAGTCCTCACTGTAAAACCCAGGGTTTTTATCTTTCTGTCTTTCATCTGTATACCACATTGTGCTAAAATCATTCAAATGTCTTTGATTGGTTATTTTCCAAAATACCCTAATAGTCACCTTCTAGGACAAGTTATAAATCTAGGAGGTATTTACAATACCTGTATAACTCATGACTATTACTGAAAGGCAAAGGAGAAAAGGATATCAATATTTTGAAAAATGAGCCTAAGTCATGCATAGTGTCTATGCCTCAAAAAGAAGAGAGGTAGATGAAAAAGCAAGTTCCCAACATTACTTTAAAACCAATCATCAGCCTGGTGATGATACATCACGTATGAATTTGAGGGAAAGGAATTTTAAAAAATCTTTAGTTGACTGACAAAATCTATGATGATTTTTGTCAATCTATGACTGATAAAAATTCCTTTTGGTAGGAATTAAATTATGTATGACATTAAAATAAATCTTCCCTCTATATCAGATGTTAAAAACTATGTCATAGAAATATGTCCTCATATGTTAAAAATTACATAATAAAAAACATAAACATTATGGAAAGTCCACTTATAACTAATGTATAAAGATTAGCAAACACAAAAACAATAAATAAAATGGTCAGAAATGGATTAATATAAAGTAATGTTTAAGGGCTCTGAATGAAAAATAAATTTATAGAAGTCATTTGGCAATGTTAAATGCAGAATATATTTTCCATATTTGTCAGGAAATATTTTTAGCTTTCATTTAAAATATACTGGCCTAGAGAGAAACCAAGATGGAGGCATAGATAAACACCTGAACTTGCCGCCTCACACAACCATTTTCAAAATACAACTAAAAGACAAAATGGACATCATCCAGAACCACAGGAAGGCTGGCTAAGTGGAAATTCTACAACTAGAAGGGAGGAGAAAAGCACACTGAGACTCAGAGGAGCTGCGAAAGTAAAGGCAGAGGTACAGAGGTGTGCCTGTGGAGAGGCCTGGCAACTGAGTACTGGACTGGCTTTTTCAAGCAGGAGGGAGACACAAGCTCCCGACTGCTCTGAACTCCAGTTCCAGGTGAGACTCTGGGGACCCAGACTCATATGGGGAGAAACTGGACTGTCTGGCAGTGGGCAGATCTCAAGGGTGGCTTTCTCTCAGAGGTGCTTGAAGTGATTACCAAGGGACACTGAGACCCAGGGGCCTCTTTGGGCAGGGCTGATGGGAAACCATTGTTGTTTGCTTGGATGGGGTGGAATCCCTGAGATTCCACCCCATCCAAGCTGTGCACAGAGGCTTTTGCATATATATGGTCTGGTCCTTTGAAATCTAAACTTAACTATCAAACTGCAGTTGAGTCAGAGAGACCCAGAACATCCAAAAGAAGGCCCAATGCCCCACATCAGCTTGCATTATTTCACAGCTGGGCCTCATCTGGGCACCTCCAAAACCCAAACAAAGAAGAAGAATCTGCATATCTCTCCATAGCTCTTGCTGGGTGGCCTCAGGCAGAGGCTAAATTAGTACCTCCTTGGAGATCCAAGAGCCAGTGTACCCAGGGGTCAGAGTAGGACCATCCAGATTACAACTCATCAGATCCATAAGGGACACATTCAGGGGACAGACTCAGTGAGCATCAAAGCCCCACTGAAGCAAGTCTTGCCTCATAAGGGTGTCTCCAGCCCAGAAGTCCTCCCATTGTAGACACAGCTGATCCTCACAGCCAATTGGCCTGGAGGTCAATTCCTCCCAGTGATACCAACAACAATCAAGACTTAACTACAACAAGACTGTGCACACAGCCCACAAAGGGGTGCAACAAGAGTGTCCACCTCAGGTAACTGGGGAGGCTGAGCCACTGGGCCCTATAGGACACCTAGCACACAAAGCCACTCTATCAACTCAAGGAAGCAGACAAAATGTGGAGACAAAGTAACAGGTCACAAATGAAAGAAATGGAGGAAAGCAAACTACTGGATATAGAGTTCAAAATCACAGTTATAAAATTTTTCAAGAATTTCCTAGAAAAGGCCAATAAATTTAGTGAGACCCTTGAGGATATGAAAAAGGACAAACTAGAAGTTAAGCATACACTGACTGAAATAAAAAATAATATACAGAGATCCAATAGCAGACTAGAGGATCACAAGAATCAAGTCAAAGATTTGAAATACAAAGAAACAAAAAACACCCAACCAGAAAAGCAAAAAGAAAAAAGAATCCAAAAATATGAAGATAGTGTAAGGAGCCTCTGGGACAACTTCAAGTGTACCAACATCTGAATTATGGGGGTGCCAGAAGAAGAGAGAGAGCAAGATACTGAAAACCTATTTGAAGAAGTAATGACTGAAAACTCCCCCCACCTGGTGAAAGAAATAGACTTACAAGTCCAGGAAGTGCACAGAACCCCAAACAAAAGGAATCCAAAGAGGACCACACCAAGACACATCATAATTAAAATGCCAAGAGCAAAAGACAAAGAGAGAATCTTAAAAGCAGCAAGAGCAAAATAGTTAGTTACCTGCAAGGGAGTACGCATACGATTGTCAGCTGATTTCTCAACAGAAACTATGCAGGCCAGATGGGAGTGGCAAGAAATATTCAAAGTGATGAATAGCAAGAACCTACAACCAAGATTACTCTACCCAGCAAAGCTATCATTCAGAATTGAAAGGCAGATAAAGAGCTTCACACATAAGAAAAAGCTAAAGGAGTTCATCACCGCCAAACCAGTATTATACGAAATGCTGAAAGGTATTCTTTAAAAAGAGGAAGAAGAAGAAAAAGGTAAAGATAAAAATTATGAACAACAGATACATATCTATCAACAAGTGAATCTAAAAATCAAGTGAATAAAAAATCTGATGAACAGAATAATCTGATGAATATAATAGAATCAGGGGGATAGAAAGGGAGTAGACTGACAATTCTTGGGGGGAAAGGAGTGT
Organism: Corynorhinus townsendii; assembly: GCA_026230045.1. Lineage (NCBI taxonomy): Eukaryota > Metazoa > Chordata > Mammalia > Chiroptera > Vespertilionidae > Corynorhinus > Corynorhinus townsendii. The sequence continues at coordinate 140,641,287 of JAPDVU010000004.1, forward strand.
GAGAAGGACTGGACAAAAATTGTATACCTATGGATGAGAACAGTGGGGAGAATTCAGGGCAGAGGGTGGAGTGGGAACTGGGTGGAGGGAGCTATAGGGGGGGGGGAGAGGAACAATTGTAATAATCTGAACAATAAAGGTTTTAAAAAATAAATAAATAAAATAAAATATACTGGCGTAGATGCTGGCCAGGTTGTTCAATTGGTTAGAGGGCCCATCTGATATGCCAAGGTTGTGGGTTCCATCTTCTGTCAAGGCACATACAGGAAGCAATCAATGAATGCATCAATAAGTGAAACAACAAATCTCTCTCTTTTTTCCCCCCTCAAAATTCAATTTTTAAAAAGGTTATAAAATATATTAGCCTACTATAGGATGAAAGAAAATAATACAAATAATAAAAATAGTAATGGAACAGGCAGAGGTAGCCATTACTAATAATTTACTGTTTCAATATTTTAGTAAAAATATTAATTAAAATGAGAATGAAAGAAGCTCGGCAGTATCACTGATATATGAGTTCTTATAGAAGCAGACATGCCCATAGGCCTTTATAAATAACAGATTTTATCTCTGAAAGGATATGTGGAAGGCATCCTAAAGCGCCAGCTAGCAATGCAGAAATCCCATGTACCAGGGTATCCCTGGCAGGGGTTGGGGGAGGGCAGGAAGGGAGCCAAGAGAAGGAATATCAGCCTCTGAATGGTACCACTGATAGAAAACCTGCCATCTCTTGGGCACATTCTAATTTGGATACCTCTAATCATGAGAGTGTCCATTTTTGTTCAATAAGAATCGCCGTCTCTAAATTCCTAATACTGGTCCTAATTATGCCTCCTAGAAGATAGAGAACAGAGACAGAAAAGAATATAAAAGTAGAAACAGAAAAATCAGATTTAAATTCTTATGTCATCACCTTTAATAAGATTACGTCAAATCAGTTACAGTCTGAGCCTCAGTTTCTTCATCACCTAGAAAGTTTATGAAGATCAAATGAGATAATTCTATATAGTGCTTTATAAACTGTAAATTGCTATATAAACAATAGAGCATGTAAATTCCAGACCTTACTTCTTACTATTTCCATCTATTTGACAGTCCTTAAGTTATTTGAAAAAAGCTACCAAATGTCATCAAGGGTCTTTGAGGGGGTAAAAATTTCATGTTAAAAAAATGTAACAAGACATTCTATTAGCCTGGCTGCAGCTTCTCAAGTGTTCCAGTTTGGTAATTACAACCAAGTCATTTGATCATGTACAGTTCTGAGACAGTATAGCTACCACTTCAATGATGCACATGGTTATAGTAGAGGTCTGGTTAGATTCCTATATATTTTGGAAGTAAAGCTACATTCCCTGTTGAATGAGATGTGGACTGAGAAAGAATCAAGTGTAGTGTCTAGATATTTGACTCCATGGGAAGGATGGAGTGGCCATTCAAAAAGATAAGGAAGACCATGGATATAGCAGGTCCAGTGGGCAGGTCAACTAAATTTGAGATGTTTATTAGGCATCCAAGTAGAGATGTCAAGTAGTACTCCAACAAAATAGGAATAACAAGACCAAAAAAGAAATACATAAGGGGTACCTAATGTTGAATAAGCTCAAGAGTTCTTTGAAAATAGTTCTCAAGATGTTAGCTTTGTAACAAGCCTAGAAAACAATCATTCAAAGTCAGTGGAATCTCCAGGAACAATGCCTTTTGAAAAAAGAGAGATTAAGCGAGATTCAATGTGATGAAGGAGCAAAGTAAAAATGGTTTTTTCTCTCTCTCAAGTATATAAAAGAACAACTAAAATCAGAAAGAAAAATCTAAACTGAGAAAGTTTGATGGAGAGAATATGAAAAACCTGAAGTAAGACATAATTTTGAACAATTGGTACAATGTAAGAAATGAGAATTTACTTGCTTTTTTTTTTTTTTTTTTTTTTTTTTAGTAGCACAGGGGGCATGACACTGAAACCATGGAAAAAAAATATGTATAGTTCTTCACTGAAAAATATGTATGTAGTTATTGGTTTTCAATATTTAGGGTCAATTTATGAGCAAAGTGTAAAGGATATGGAATTTTTGAGATGTTTGACTTAAGTCTTCTGAGATTTAAAACTTAATGCTTTAATCCCACTAAGTAAGGATCTACAAGTGACTTTTTAAAAAGAAGCTAAGGTGGGTTGTTTTTTTCCTTGAAAAGCAAGTCCGTTAATAATAATAATTTAAAAAACAGAAATCTAATCAGTTGGATTTATATAAGAATTTTACTGAACATCTGAGCTCTTTTACTATTACAATCAAAACTTCTTTTAATAATATGTCAAAAGCACACATTTCACTGGCAAACTTCAGATAGCATCTCAGAATAAAGCTTCAGCTTGATAGAAGCCTTAGGGAAGATCTTATTCAAAGCCCATGACATTTGACTTACCAATGCTTTCATCTAACCTGATCATCTAAGGCAGTGGTCGGCAAACCGCGGCTCGCGAGCCACATGCAGCTCTTTGGCCCCTTGAGTGTGGCTCTTCCACAGAATACCACGGCCTGGGCGAGTCTATTTTGAAGAAGTGGCGTTAGAAGAAGTTTAAAAAATTTGGCTCTCAAATTTCAGTCGTTGTACTGTTGGTATTTGGCTCTGTTGACTAATGAGTTTGCCAACGACTGATCTAAGGGTATTCATTAACACCCCCTATGACAAAGGTATTTGTCAGACATCAAAATGGCGTTCATCCATCTTTTAAAGATATAATTCCAGTCTTTAGGAATGATTTCTTCAAAATAGTGAAAGTAGAGGCAAATGTCTTAGATCTTTTTTTCTAAACACTAAGCAAGAAGGGAAAAAATTTTTGAAAAATGAAGTATGTTACAAAAAAACTATAATATTCATTTGCCTTACAGCATGGTATGAAAAAGCCATAATTATTTCTGACCTTTAATCCACTAAAGATATCCTTTGCATATTTGAAGTGAAAACATTTATTTAATATCTGGGTTCATTTATACGTAAATGGAAAAACTAGACTTTGCCATGACAACCAACATTAATGAAATAAAAGTATCCGGTTAAATGTGTAGTCACCAAGTGCACACCACTCAGAATGAAATGCCACTTGGAACTTACAGCTCCCTTCAGAGTGCAAAGTAGGAAGGGGAGGGGGGGGAGCACGCCCCACTTCTACTGAAGACCCTTGCTCAGGGAACATAAGGGCCCTTAGCCCCCTGCCACCTTCAAGGTCTTTTCTCTTCCTACTAATCTCACAGTTCCTTACATGTACCACCATCTACTTGAAATGTACTACTTAGTGCTGAAATTATTTTTCTTTTTCTCTGAGGGTAACTAAGTTTGTATTCCTACTCTATCATTCACTAGCTCCTGGATGTTATGCAAATCACTTGAACTTTAGCCTTCATTTTCTCAAACTAATTTATCATACTTAGGTTTCTTTAAAGAATAAAGAAGATAGCATATTTAAATATCTCAACATATTGTATAGTATCTGATGCATAATAGGCACACAATAAATATTAACTCCATTCTCCAGTCGTATACTTATATTTTTTGACATAGTGATCCTGGAATTAAAAGTATACAGAGAACTTTGAGAGAGAATAAAATAACAAACTTTATTTTTCTAAGACTTAAGTGCATTAATTAAACCCTAATGATATTAAAAATATTAAATGGTATGCATGATTTTCAAGATTGAAAGCTCTTTTGTATCAGCAACAGTACAATAATAATTTGTTTTATTTCTGTGCAGAGAAGGGAGCTCACACTTCACATTGGGAAGCATGTCATGTACAATCAACAGGATGAAGCTGAAGTGGGAGGACTCACTTTTTACTATAAAGCTTATACTGGTCTCATTATTATATTCGGCAAGCTAAAAATATTTACATTTGCTCCCAAAAGACCCTGCATGTTCCCTAAACAATCGAAGAACCACAGGGTTCCACAGAACCTACATTTCCACACTCTAAGGAACATCAGAGGCCATGTATTCTCTCCGAACCTCCTCTATGAGCAGATAAGTAAAGCACAGGTAGCTGAGGTTCATTCCACAAACTCGTGTTGGGCACCTGCTCTGTGCCAGGCACAGTGCCCACTGGAGTCTGAACTTAACAAAGGTCACCAAGACCTTCTGATTTGCTATCCAGTATTCTTTTAGAGTCTCATATCTTGATAGAAAAAGTTAGTTTTCTTCCCACCTAAGAATTAAGAGCATGAATTAAAATATCACCACAATAAATCACCCCATTTACTGTACTGGGATTGGCTGGTTCTGGAAAAGTCATTTTTTGGAGTAGCTAGAGATGTCCAGAAATATTTTTATTTTAATCTCTATTATACAAATTATCAGGATTTTATTACTTTATATTTTACTGTCTTGAATTTGTAAAACAAACAAACAAAAATAACCTCTTTGAGGACTGAGGAGCTTGCAATAACCCAGGTGTCTATCTATAGATAGAATATTATACTATTACTAGAGGCCCGGTGCACGAAATCCATGCACGGGGGAGGGGGGACAGGGGTGTCCCTCAGCCCAGCCTGCACCCTCTCCAATCTGGGATCCCTCGAGGAATGTCCGACTGCCGGTTTAGGCCTGGACATCCCTCTCACAATACAGGACTGCTGGCTCCCAACTGCTCACCTGCCTGCCTTCCTGATTGCCCCTAACTGCTTCTGCCTGCCAGCCTGATCACGCCCTAACCACTCCCCTGACAGCCTGATTGATGACTAACTGCTCCCCTGCCAACCTGTTTGCCCCTAACTGCCCTCCCCTGCAGGCCTGGGTCCCCCCAACTGCCCTTCCCTGCAGACCCAGTCACCCCCAACTTCCCTCCTCTGCCGGCCGGGTCACCCCTAACTGCCCTCCCTTGCAGGCTTGATCGCCCCCAATTGCCCTCCCTTGCAGGCCTGGTCTCTCCCAACTGCCCTCCCCTGATGGCCTGATCACCCACAACTGCCCTCCTTTGCATGCCTGGTCCCTCCCAACTGCCCTCCCCTGCTGGCCATCTTGTGGTGGCCAACTTGTGTTCACATGGGGGCGGAATCTTTGACCACATCGGGGCAGCCATCTTGTGTGTTGGAGTGATGGTCAATTTGCATATTACTCTTTTATTAGATAGGATAGAGGCCTGGTGCATGGGTGGGGGCCAGCTGGTTTGCCCTGAAGGGTGTCTCGGATCAGGGTAGGGGTTCCCTTGGGGCTTGGGGTGGCCTGGGCTTTGCAGGCTAGCCACACACCCCGGCGACCCAAGCGGAGGCCCTGGGATCTGGGATTTATTTATCTTCTACAATTGAAACTTTGTAGCCTTAAGCAGAGGCCAAAGCAGGCCAGGACTGCAGAAGCTTGGCTTCCTCTATTGCTGCAGGCAACCCTAGCCTCCTGCTCTCTCCAGCTCCATGGCTGCTGCCATTTCTGTTGGCCTTTATTTATCTTCTATAACTGAACTTTGTAGCATTGAGTGGAGGCCTGGGCCAGCAAGGGCAGGCGGAAAGCTTGGCTTCCTCCATTGCCAGGGAAACCCAAGCCACCCTCCTGCTCTCTGTAGCTGCAGCCATCTTGGTTGGGTTTATTTGCATATTCCCTCCTGATTGGCTGGTGGGTGTGGCTGGTGGGCATGGCTAGTGGGTGTAGCAGATGTACAGTCAATTTGCATATTACTCTTTTATCAGATAGGACTAGAGGCCCAGTGCACAAAATTCATGCACAGGAGGGGGGTGTCCCTAAGCATGGCCTGCACCCTCTCACAATCCCAGATTGCTGGCTCCTAACCTCTCACCTGCCTGCCAGCCTGATCACCCCTAACTGCCTCTGCCTTGGCCCCACCACCATAGCTTTGTCCAGAAGGACTACTGGTCTAATTAGCATATTACCCTTTTATTAGTATAGATAGAGGCCTGGTGCACAGGTAGGGGCCAGCTGGTTTGCCCTGAAGGGGGTCCCGGATCAGGATGGGGGTCCCCTTTGGGGGCAGGGCCAGCCTGGGCAAGGGGCCTGGGGCAGTTTGCAGGCTAGCCACACCCCGATCGGGGTGGGGGGGTCCCTCGGGCTGGCCTGGATGAGGAGCTGGGGTGGTTTGCAGGCCGGCCACACTCCTATTGGGGTGGGGAGTCCCCACTGGGGGGGGTGTGTGGCCAGCCTGGGCGAGGGGCTGATGGCTATTTGCAGGCTGGCCATGCCCCTATCGGGGAGGGGGGGGGAGGGTCCCTGCTGGGGCACATGGCCAGTCTGGGTTAGGGGCTGATGGCCATTTGCAGGCTGGCCATGCCCCCATGGGGAGAGGGTCCCTGCTCGGGGTGTGACCAGTCTGGGCAAAGGGCTGAGGGCCGTTTGCAGCCTGGCCACAGCCCCATTGGGGTGGGGGTCTCCGCTAGGGACAGGCCGACCTGGGTGAGGGCCTGGGGGCGGTTTGCAGGCCATCTAAGCCCCCAGCTTTGTCCGGAAGGATGTCCGGAAGGTCTTCAGAAGATGTCCCGGTCTTATTAGTATATTTATCTTTTATTAGTATAGATAGTAAATGTGTGATAGATTCATGATTCATTATAGAATTAGTGTTTTTAAATAAATTCCTTTTTTGTCATTTTCCTCTTTTTCCTAAGTTGGATAGAAGAGGAAAACACTCTAGTAAGTTCCAAATTTGTGATTTTCATTTATTTAATAAGCTGTGGTATGACATCTATTTAACATTTTAAAATTAAAACCATAATTACCATTAAACTGTGGCACTTTTCCCTACTTCCATTATAAAAATGACTGACCATATAAATTAGCATTTCCCAAAGCATGGCCCTCAAACACTAACTGCAAGATGTTGCAAAAAATAAAGATGCAATAGTTAAATAAGCACAGTTTCTAGTCATCTCTTGGAGATTGACATGTACATGGGGTTCGCATAGGCTCTGTGCAGTCTAGGAGAAAAGAAGCCTGGTTATGCTATATAAGCCAGTGTTTCCCAAATTAATGTAAAACAGTACATTTCTTTAGCAGAGCATCTATAATGTCCTCTGAATCCCCATGTACAGAATAGACTAGGGAAGCAGGTAGTACCCACATAGGAAGATGTCATTCATCTTCTTGAATGCAGAACTCAACAAAATTAAAATAAAGCAAAAAAAATGAAGATCCATCAATGTCAACTGAATAAAGGAATGGGTTTTGAAACAAACACAGTCTTAGCTTTGTGTATATTTTTTTATTTATCTTTTCACCCCCCTCTTCCTAGACTTATTCCCTGAAGGAAAATGTAGGCTTTCAGAGAGAGGGACCTTAAAAATCTTAGGCATATAAATTAGCATAAGTAAGATATTCAAAACCAAACAAAAACAACTTAAAATTAATAAAATCAAAACTCTTACCCATAGCATTCACTTCTGTGTTATTTAGAAAGACTGGGTGTGTAGTAAGACTGGAGGGAACAGCAAATGTGCATGCTGGCTCTTGCAGAAAGTCTATAGCAGTTGGCTTACCTTCCAAGAATAAAAGAATCTAAGATGGGGAAGATACAGTGCTAAGAAGTCATTGTGTATGCTCTTTGTCTCTCTTATCACTTCCTCATTTATCCCAAGTGTTGGAGCTAAGTGAATTCTGACTCCCCATACAACTAGAGAATAAACTGCCTAAACAATGGCTAAGTGCCTCAAATAAATGTAGCAGTGTAGATCATTCTGGCATTTCCACGCAGAGCCCCCACTAACTACTCCAGCCATACAGTGTGTTCCCTCTCAAGCCCTGACTTTCGGTGTAAGAAGGTTCACACACAGACTTTCAAAGGGAGTCTGGTATGGTTTACAGGAGTATTCTTTGAATTTGGCTCCCAGGATGTAATCTGTGACTTTAAAATTCAAAATATACTTGTGAAATGCAAATGTAGTTTTATTTGAATAACCTAATCATGTGAGCTAATCTTATTTGAATGCCACCAGCCATTTGCCAAGAACTATATTAAAAGCTTTCGATAATTTTTTCTCATTTAATCTTCACAGTAATATAATGGAATATAATCATTCCCATTTTAATGATCAGGAGCCCAGAGATTTAAAGCACAGAGAGTTCAGGTAACTTTCCCAAGTTTTCACAGCCACCAAGGGTTAGAGATGATATTCCAATCTAGGCAGGCTGACTCCAGATCCCATAGTCTGAATCCCAATACCATGCTGCCTCTCATAAGTAAAACAAAAGCTTCAGTTCTGTCGGGCAATCCAAGCAAGTAAAAATAAAAAGTATAATATACACATGTCCTGATTTTTCTTGCTTGTGTGGTGGTTGGGTATGGGCTCTGGAGCATGACTGCCTCAGTTCAAAGCCCCATTCTCCCTCTAACAACTATGGGCTGTGAGCAAGTATTTAACCATTTAACCTCTCTAAAGTCTCAGCTGCCTATCTGGAACATAAAGATCATAATAACTAGCATTTATCATGTATTGACTATATGCCATGCATCCAAACCTTTGTATATATTTATATCTTTAACTAGAGGCTCAATGCACGAAGATTCGTGCTAGAATGGGCCTTCCTTCCCCAGGCTGCTGGCACTGCCTTCACTCTGGTAGAAGCCGCCTTTCCGCTCTGGCCCAGAGCCGACTGTCTGCCTTCCCACACTGCCCAGAGGCCCCGAGCGGCTGCGATGGTGCAGAACGCCCCCAGCCGCTAGGCGCCTGCATATGCAAATTAACCCGCCATCTTTGTTGGGTTAGTTTGCATACTCACTCCTGATTGGCTGGCGGGTGTCGCAAAGGTATGATCAATTAGCATGTTTCTCTTTTATTAGTGTAGGTTCTATGAAGTAGATACTATTATTATTCTTTTTTTGAATTTTTATTTTTTTAATTTCTTTATTGATTAAGGTATTACATACATGTCCTCATCCCTCCATTAGCCCCCAAACCCCCCTAGAATTACATGTTTTAATGCATGTAAAGAACTTTGAACAATGTCTGACATAGCATAATAATAAATGTTAGCTATCAAGACACATCAAGCACATATAGTTAAAATTCATAGCACATTATGACCATAATAATCATTATAACAGCATCAATGGGATGCTGCTACAAACCATTGCCATATTATAAAAAGGGGGTTAATCTAAGCTTCTAGCAATCCTATAATGTAATATAAATTTATAAAACATTAACAATAAAAGATGACTAAAGAGGCAATTCTGTGATATTGGTTAAAACAGCAGTTCCGCATATCAGCTGCCCAGTTTCACTACTTAATAGCTGTGTTATCTTGGACAAGTGCCTTACCCTGTCTGTGCCTCAGTTTCCTCACTTGTAAAGGTAAGAAAATAAAAATGTCTGTATTTACGGGGTTATAAAATGGAGATAATAATGTTTGCTTTCTTTGAGTATGAAGTTTACATGAGATAATATATATAATGTACTTAGAAAAAAATCTTGGCAAATACTCAAAAAATGTAGTTTTGTTACTACTAGTAGTACTATTACTATCACTATGACTACTACCACTGTGCAATTCCACTATATAACTCCATATATCTTGTGACATTTTTCCTCATAGAATTATTGCCCCAAGAGAAATAATGGGGTACCTGTGATATAGGAAAAACATTGGATTTAAAATAAAACCAACACTCATTCAGATCCAATAATTCAATTTCTTAAAGTTTGCAAGAGGACATCCAGTATGTTTTGGTCTTCTTTCAATTACATGTCAGCACTAGCGATCTAAAATGGAAAATTTCACTGGAAGAGGTTAATGGGGGATAAAGGAGGACCTATGCAATACTTTCAACCATAAAGATTTTTTTTAAAATCTACACTAATAAAAGGGTAGTATGCTAATGTGACTGGACATCTTCCAGACGTCCAAATTCCTTCCAGACAAAGCCACGGTGGTGGGAGACAAGGCAGAGGCAGTTAGGGGTCATTAGGCCAGCAGGGCAGGGCAGTTGGGGGCCATCAGGCCAGCAGGGGAGGGCAGTTGGGGGCCATCAGGCTGGCAGGAGAGCAGTTTGGCGGCAATCAGGCCAGCAGGCAGGCAAGCAGTTAGGAGGCAGTGGTCCTGGATTGAGAGAGGGATGTCTGACTGCCGGTTTAGGCCCCATCCTATAAGGATGGGGCCTAAACCGGCAGTCAGACATCTCTCGAGAGATCCCAGACTGGAGAGGATGCAGGCTGGGCTGAGGGACCCCCCGCCCATGCACGATTTTGTGCACTGGGCCTCTAGTAAGTAAGTAAATAAATAAAATGGAAAATTTCCTACGCTATTGTGTTTAATAAGTCATTATTAACCATCATGATATAGTATGGAGATAAATGGTATTCTAAAGATACTGAATTTATGGATAAGCTATGCAAACTTGTTTTATATAAACAAGGGAATGACTGATTATTTACAGATTTACAACCTTTTCATATTTGATAGTACAAAAGGAGTTATACCTCCAGGCATATGGTTGTTCTGGAGTTGTTGGTTTTTTTAAAACTACATTTGATGTACCCTAACTATAAAAATGCTTTAGAGAGCCAGGAAATATGTAGTGAAAGTACATGGGGGTGCCCACTGGTGCTATTAGCAATGGGAGGTCAAGGCATTGGACCATACCCACATGCTCAGGTCAATGTCTAAAATGCATATCCTTCCCCAAATCCCAAGCCTTCCTCAGCCACCCAGCCTTGGGTTCCAGATCAGAGGAAGAGTGTGGATCTAGACAAAAACTCTGACTCACACTTAGGTGCTTCAAGAATTGCCATAATTAATCTTAAACTGACATGGGGCAATATGAAGTTCATGATGGAATTTGAAGTCTTAAGCACAAATAAATCCCCTTGGCCCAAAGTGGAGCAACACATAATAAACTGTTTTAAAAATCAGGATTATTGTTCAAACCAGCACTCTGATCCCAAGGGCAGTCCAGAATTATAGGGATTTGCTGGTCTCTTCTAAAAATAACCCATTTCCAATCACTCAACTTGGAGTTTGCCAAAACAAATGCATTTTCCATAAGAGAGCAGATGAGGTATAAGTTGACCCATGTTTTTCTTACCCCATTACAGGTCAACTGTCTGGCTCATTTGAGAACAAGCTCTCTTCTAACAAAAGGCTTACTAGATTCTTTTCTTATTTATTTATTTATTTGTTTGTCTTATTAACATTTCCACTTAATCAACAAATTTTATGAGATCACTAATAAAAGATAAATTATAAATTTAAGGGCCATGCAAAATAACTGGATCACACATTCAGTCTTAAGCTTCCTAATAGTCAAAGCAAGAAGAAAAAAGGTCTTCAAGAATTAAGGTAAAGGGATTGCAAATAACAGCCATATTTAAATGATTATCCCACAATTACAGGTCAAAATATTTCAATGAACGTGTATCTATTTAATACTCACAGATCAACACTACCTAAATATTTCTTTCATGCATGTCTTTTTCAGAGCAAAATCCTGCTGCTCCTTCTGCTCTGCAGAAGGATGGCCTCTACAGACAATATTTCAGTTTTTACAATATGGTCAATGTTTCTATTTTAAACCAAAGAAATGGTCTTTATATTACCAACAATGCAATCATATTTACTATCTATATATATAAAAGCCTAAGCAACCAAAAGACTGGTCACTATGACATGCACTGACCACCAGGGGGCAGGTGCTCAATGCAGGAGCTGCCCCCTGGTGGTCAGTGTGCTCCCACAGCCAACCTCCCATGGCCCCTCCCCCTAGCTAGCCAACCTCCCACCAGCCCCAATTGGCCCTGATTGCCGGTTAGGCCGAGGGACCCACCCGTGCACGAACTCGTGCACTGGGCCTCTAGTCTCTATATATAAAAGCATAAGCAACTGGCTGACTGGCCAGTAGCTATGATGCACACCGACCACCAGGGGGCAGATGCTCAACAGAGGAGACGCTGAGCTGTGGTCACTTGGCAGTGGCAGTTCTTGGGTGATGCACCCAGAACCAGAGAGGAGGGAGCCCGATTCCGGGGTGCATCACCAAAGATCCACCCTCTCGCAATCCAGGATCCCTCGGGGTATGTCACAGAAACAGTTTTAGCCCCATCCCCACAGGCCAGGCCAAGGGACCCCACCAGTGCATGAATCCATGCACTGGGTCTCTAGTTTTTAATAAAAATTTTACTATTTTTAAAACACAAACCAACATAAAACAAAACTTACTAATAATTCATAAAGAGGTCAGTTTTCATTGGTTAATCCAATGTATTATGCATAGCAAAAGCTCAGTAAATGTGCTAGAACAAATTAGGCCTAATTCATCAGGTATCAGATATATAATCACAATTCACAGTTGTTTTCATGTTGTTTAAGGGTTTTAAGTACAATTTTAGAAGTATTCACATATAAATAAAATTAAATTAAGAAAGTATATAAAAGATATGTGTGTATATCTACTACAGGGATGGGCAAAAGTAGGTTTATATAATACAAATAAATAAAACAATAATTAATAAACAATAGTACAATTATAAACTTTGTTTTGTGTATTCACAACTGTAAACCTACTTTTGCGACCCCTGTACACACATGTACACACACACATACACATATATGTAAAATAGATGATAGATATAGATAGATAAAGAGAGAGAAAACATGTAAGGAAAAAGGGTAAGACTATAACATGCTATGAGAAAGTATCCTATAGTCCATCCTGTTCTCCAGCACTTACATACCTTATCTAACTTAATCTCCACAATGATCCTATCATGCTATCAAGTAGACACAGAAAACTGAGGCTCAGAGATTAGATAATTCATTGAAAATCACAGAGCCAGCAAGAGAATATTAACGCTATATAGAGGTAATTTCAAAGCTCATGTGATTCCTAACATACCTCAAAAGAACATTCACATTGCATAGTGCATGATACTAGGCCCATTTGCTAAGTGAAGAAACCAAAATATTGGAAAGTCAAACTGGCTTTCTAGTGTCCATGGAGCCAGAACTAGAACTTAGAGCTTTTCTACCACATCATAGTTAGTATGATATAAGAAGAATAATGTGTAATAGGGGCTTCATTGATAGAAGGTCTGTGACATCCTGAAGACAGAACCCAAGTTAATAAATAAAAATAATGTATTTTCTTTCTTCTTTTTTTTTACCTTTTTGGCTTGTTGTTACATAGGCCTTATAAGTTTATTTGTGAATTCAACTATTATACTAAAAATACAAAGAAATATAATTGAGGTAAACTGAAAACATAATAAATGGACTAAAAATATACCATTTTTTCACAAGGAAAAAACACAGTTTTCTAGGCCACATTCCCTGGAGCTAGAGAATATACTTTCTAATGAGCTTTGAGTAATCACATAAATTGAAAATCTAACCTTGTAATGTCTGATAGCGATCTAAACTACTTAGCTGTGTTTTGTATTATACCACAAAACAGTGGTTTGTTCATGAAATGTAACAAAATATCATGTGTTACTCATACTTTGGCCTTAGGCTTACATGTGTAGAACCATAATCCCCAATGTATTTCATAGTGTGTCTGAAAAACCAAAGTTACTCTATGAAAATGACCCAAAAGGAAAGCCCTATTCCATTAAAAACACAAATTGCTAAGAGTTAAATGTTTTAAGTATTGCCTAGAGTGCATAAAGAAGATTTAAAATATAGTGCACACTTTTTCCACTTAAAGAAATGAGAGAGGAACATTCAGGAACCATACCGGAAAGTTGTAAATTAGCTATATCCTGATCTACTTCATATATGTTGCATTATGTAACATGGAAGAAATGAGATACTACACCCCAACAAAGGGCTGTTTGATACCAAAAGCTTCAGATTCAGAGGAAAAAAAGGTTACCCTGGCTGCTAGTTGAGGACAACTTGTCAGGTTAATCTCAAGGGTGAACATTAGACATCACAGGTTGGAGATTCTCAAGTCAAAATACCTGAAGCCCATCTTGAGAATTTATGGACATGATGTAGGCTGTAAATCATCGAGGACAGTGCTGTGGTAGTGAAGAATGTGAACAGTGGCATCAGATAGGAACTACATGTGAACCCCAGTTCTATAATTCACTAGGTCTATGGCCTTAGGAAAATCATGTCACCTCTCTGAGCCTAAACTTCCCCATCTCTAAAATGGAACTAGTACTTACATCCCTCACAGGGTTAAGAGGATTAAATGAGGTGGTATAGGTCCAATAGTTATCAAAGTTCCTAGCACCTGGTGAGCACTCAGCAAGTTTTAGCTACTATTATTATTGTTATTTTATTAATGATTTTTGTGCCCTTAGTACCTAACACAGTTCTGATAAATACTTAGTGATCATTAAATGTTTGCTAACTGAACTGAGCTTTTTGCTAATAGTTTGAAATCTTACATTTTTGCTCCACTAAATAAAATAAATCTTTAAAATACCGTTATTCAAAATCAGAGAAAGTACCCTGAAATATTGAGTTGGTCTTCAAACCAGACTGGGAAATCTAGGTTAAACAAAATCATTATTCTATTTCCTTCAATACTTCTCAGAGCCTTTAATGTAACAGTGTGAATTATGACTCTCTTAAGGAGGCATAAGAGAGTCTACAGTGTTTCTTTTTTAAAAAATTTTTTGTTAATCCTCACTAAAGGATATTTTTTCCATTGATTTTTAGAGAGAGTGGAAGGGGGAGGGGTAAAGAGGAAGAGAGAGAGAGAGAGGGAGAGACGAAACATTGAGAGAGAGTGACACATCAATTGGTTGCCTCCAGCACCAGGGCCAGGGATCTTGACCAGGAATCCAACCCATGACCCTTCAGTGCATGAGCTGACACTTGAATCACTGAGTAACACCAGCCAAGGCTACAGTGTTTCTTAAATTCATTTTGCAGTTTCCTCATTGATAAAACATAGGATTTTACATGTTCTCTAAATTTCTCCTTCCTCAGCAAGAGGCTAGAATTCCAGGCATTTCCCAGAACTAGTTATACATATGAATACAGATAAAAATGACTGCTGATTCCCCCTTGAGATCAGAACAATTAGATATTTTCCCCACTCGAAAGCTCACCCCAAAGGAACTCAATCTTTGATGTTTTATCATGTATATAACTTAATCCACTCTCTCTAACTGTCTCCTTACTCTAGGGGGTAAAAGGGAAGTGTGAGGTGGCTCCATTTGCGTCTCCCTCTTTCCACACCCAGACTCTTCTTGGACATTCTCGCTGACTCCTCAGGCTCCGCTGGTGAATCCCCAATCTCCTGCTTTAGCCATTTCCTCTCTCTGAGCTCAAGACCTCTACTTCCTTCTATTTAGGGGATATCCTTACATGTAATCAGCTCAAATTCAACATGCTTAAAGTGCAAGTCATTATTGCTACACTAAACCTTTTTCTGCTCACTCTGGTATCACTATAATCCATCTGTCAAGTCTTCCATCTCCCTCATCCTCCACATCCAATCAGTTTTCACCTCTCAAGCAGTTTTTCAGTTAATCCCTTTTCCAGGATCCCCACTCTCATTCTTTTTTTTTTCTTTTCTACACCAACAGTTTCTCATATAGCCCCCTGTTGCTATTCTGACAGTCCCCTACCCTCTATCCATCCTCTACCTTCCTAAGCTATTTCTAAAATGAAAAGCAGCCATACTCTCCCCTGGCCACAGTCCTTAGGTGACTTCCCATCTCCAGTTAGATACAGTCTACCCTTCTCAGTGCACCATTAGGCCCTTCAGAAGCTGGCTCTAAGCTACCATGTTAGCCTCAGTTCTTTCCATTCTCCACTTTAAACTCTAGCCTCTCAGAAGGCCCTGCCTTTCTCGAGTTACATACATACTATGTCCCCCTACCATCTACTATCTGCCATGTGCCACTGCCTAGACACACAAACATCTCTCAATACTTACATCTCCCACCCTAAAGTATATCCTAACTTCTGCCCCTTTAAGTGTTATTATTCTGACTTCTGTGTTCCCCAAACCATGTGCCCCTTTCTTAATTAATGCCTCTTGAAGTTGCAGATCTGAAAGTCCCCCTCTAGACTGAGCTAGTCAAGATTCCAGGTATCTCTATTCTCCTCTATCTCCTAGTGCTCTCCACAACTCTACTCAATGCCTGGTATATAGTAGGTGCCCATTAGTGCTTATTGAACAACTAAAATAATAAACGAATGCATAAAATACAAATAAAATGTTAAGCCCTGCAATTGAAATATTAATGTTAGAAAGAATTATCCTATATAATAAAAGGGTAATATGCAAATGGACCCTAATGGCAGAATGACCAGAACAACTGCTCGACCAGTCACTATGAGGTGCATTGACCACCTCTCGGTCCCTTTCCCTGGCCAGCAGGCTCTGATCACCTGATGGCAAACAGGGAACCAGGGGTGGGTGGTGGGGACTCGGCCAGTCATCCCACACACAGAGGGCAACCCCGCTTGGGAAGGAACGGAACCAGTGAGCAGGCGGGCATGGCTGACCTCTCTGTTCCAGGGCCAACGGGGAACCGGGGTGGGGCGGTGGGGCGGTGGGGCGGGGCCCGCTGCTGGCCCTGATCACAGGCCAGGCCTAGGGACCGTACCCATGCACGAATTTCATGTGCCAGGTCTCTCGTATTAAACATAAGAAAAAGCATTCAAATATGCCAATATCTTACACTCCCCTATAAAATGTGAGATATGTGAAATGGAAAGTGTAAGTTAGTAGGTGATTCTTCTTCTGATTCCATTTACTCTGATCACAAAGACGTGCACTTTGGTGTATTGTGCCACTGAACTGAATGGCATTAGACCAAGATTAAAGCTACATTCTGCACAGAGAGGAAATGTATGGGTATTAAGTTGACTGGGATAGCACATACAATGATTTTTGTTTGTTTGTTCAGATTAGATTTTAAATTACCCTAAAACACTCAGGGTTCTGTTTTCATGGCCATCGTCTTACCCTGGCAGAGCACCATCCCTGAAAAGAAAATCTGCCCATGTGTCAGCAATAGCTTATAACTCAGTTGAGCCAGATGTTGTGCGGGGCCCTCATGCATTGCTCTGTCCAGAGAGGGCACACAGCCCCCAGTATGGTGCAAGATGGGTCAACAAAACTGTTGGAGCTAGGGCACAGTAGCTCAACAAAACAAAGCCTCTTAATCTGGGTCAGTGCACTACCCTGTCCCTACCTGCTCCCTGGTGCTCAGTTCTTTTCTTGCCACTCACAATGAAGTGTTACCAAACTTCCAGACCTCAGGCACACTAGTTTGGGAGCAACGGGGAGAGGGTGAAGGAGCTGTTCACTTAGGAGTATGATAATTTCTTGGAAAAGGAAACCTTAACTCTTCTATTACAACCACAGCTATAATCTAAACTGGTTATATTAGTGTAGCTAGATATTCATTAAAGAAGGGAGCAAAGAGAATCAGACATTATTAAGCATAATAAACTAGGGAGCTGAACTGGATAATAAGCCTGCTTCACTAGGAATTTGCAGCATTAGGCATCCCAGGAGATTGCTGCATTTCCCTGCCAAGGGGATTAACATGCCTTCCGCCCCTGGGTAGGGAGAAAGGACAAGCTTGCCATCCTCCCAGGGTACAACTGGTTCACTCACCCATGGGGGGAAGAATAAACAATAAATTTTTCTCTGCTGGGTGCATGCCCAGTGGAAGCCAAGATGGCACAGGGCGAGGTTCTTCTACTTTGAGGCACTCTCAGTAGGAAATAAGATGGCAATAATAAGGGGCCCACCCTGGGGAAAGGACCAGATTGGATAAGGGACACAGAAACCCAGATGGGGAGGAGCCAGCAGAAGCCCATGAAGGACTGGGAAATTAATTGGTTAGTTTGAAAAAGCATCTTGTTCTTCCTAAGCCCAAGGTAACATAATTGGCCTAACAAGGAGCTTGCGCGTGTTTTCTCTCTCTCTCTCTTTCTCTCTCTGTCACATGTGCTTGCCCTGTTCACTCATGCACCCTCTCTCTGTAGCTGCCATAAAGCCAGCAGCTACAGGACTCCAAGTGCAGGCTCCAAATGCACACCTGGGTATAACAATGCAGTGCCTGCCAGAGCGCAGCCTGGAATGGAGACTAGCCTAGTCAGATGGGGACCAAGGCTGAACTGGACTAAACTTTGATATGGACTGAACAAACGGCATCAAATTTCTGGATGCTGGCCTTTATTCTTGACTTGATGAAGACCAGGCTAGACTTCTTTCACAGTGTGGCAGAGCTGAACCCTTGGACAGTCCTTTGATTTTGCTTCTACAATAAATCTTATCACTACACCTTATCCTCCCATATATGGGTCCCTGGAATGCTTTCCTTATGACTCATGAAAGGACACCATTTCCACCAGCAATAGTTATAGTACACACTCCGATACCTTCCTCCTAAGAATGAATAAGGGACATGAAAGTGGAGACTTTCAAAATGTGCCTCCCCTAAAACTTGAAGGAAAATTATTTTCCACTCTTAATGATTTATTTTATATATTTTAGGCATCAGAAGTGTAACATTAAGATCATCAGGTTATTAAGGGGGTAAACTCATTTCCTTAAATCTATATTTATACTTTGTGAGAGGTAGCTAAATAGAAGAGGAGAAAATATGACATCCATTCACATTCTAAAGAGAGAGGCATCTGTTGTCCACCTAAGAGTAAGAACCACTAATTTAGACAAGGAAAATAAAAAATAAACCTAACAGATTCCTAAAGTAATGTTCCATAATCCCTCTCCATGCTTTGCTTGGGAAGAGCAAAATAACATCATAGACCTTACAGGGAGATTGTCAGCTCTGTTAACCCCAAAACCTGTTGAGAGGGAGCAGAGAGCGAAGGTCTCTTGTTAACCCTCAGAAAGAATGCCCAAAATGTTGTTCTTGTCCTTCAAAAGACACCTCACACAGAGATATAAGATCTGCAAGGAATTTTACCCCCAAAATGAGGAACTCCCCCCCACTGCAACTCCTGTGCTAGGGCCTAGAAGCAGAATGGGGAATTACTGGAAGGCTGCAGGTGCTCCCAGCTGGCTGAAGAGCAGAGTGGGAAGTTGGGGAGTAGTGAAAGATGAAGCTTAGTGTAACTCATACATCATGCCAAGTGGTATGATTTTATCCTGATGCCATAAGAAGCCTTTGGAGAATTTTAACAGGCAGTAGTAACATGATCAGATTTGCATGTTGGGAAGATCTCTCTAGAAATATTTTTCTTATATATCTCCTTGGAAAAGGGAAACAACAAAAACTTAATTAAATAATTAATTAATGGGACTACATCAAACTAAAGCGTTTTTGCATAGCAAAAGAAACCATCAACAAAAGGAAAAGACAACCCACTGAATGGGGGAACATATTCTCAAATAAGACATTTATATCCAAAATTTAAAAAGAACTGTATGGATGGATCTGGAGAGCATTATGCTAAGTGAAATAAGCCAGTCAGAGATAGACAAGTTCCATATGGTTTCACTGATATGGTGCATCTAATGACCAAAATGAACTAACAAGCAAAATAGAGACAGACTCATAGATAGAGAGCAGGCTGACAGCTATGCAGGGGTGGGGAGATGGGTAGAGGGATAGAGGGATTGAGAAAAAAAGAAAAAAAAGGAAGTACAAATTGACAGTTACAGAATAGTCATGGGGATGTAACTACAGCACTGGAAATACAGTCAACAATATTGTAATAACTATGTATGGTATCAGATGGGTACTAGATTTATCAGAGTGATCACCTTGTAAGTTATATAAGTGTCTAATCACTGAAACGAATACAATATTGTACATCAACTGTAACTGAAAAAATTTAAAGAATATAA
Source organism: Corynorhinus townsendii (assembly GCA_026230045.1). Classification (NCBI taxonomy): domain Eukaryota; kingdom Metazoa; phylum Chordata; class Mammalia; order Chiroptera; family Vespertilionidae; genus Corynorhinus; species Corynorhinus townsendii. The sequence goes on from JAPDVU010000004.1 coordinate 140,661,008, forward strand.
CCTCAAAGTGTCAAAACAAACAACGAAAACAAAAAGGACTGCTTAAGAGTGGGACTAGAGACCAGGAATATATGAGTGAGTGGGGATGATATTAAATTTTATTTAATTTATTGTATTATCCACAAGCTGATAACCTTAGGGAACCTTGGTTTATATATCAAAGCAACTGGATTTTCAATTTGTTTCGAGAAGAATTAAGAGTATCTTAAGAAAAAAATCAAGTGGGGAGAGGAATCCAAGATGGTGGCGTAGGTAAACACCTAAACTGCTGCCTCACACAACAATTTAAACTGCAACTAAAAGACAAAAGGTCTATCACCCAGAACCACGGGAAAGCTGGCTGAGTGGAAGTTCTACAACTAGAAGGAAAGAGAAAAGAGCATTGAGACATGCACAAGCGCTGAAAAGCTGAGGTACAGAGGAGCGGGATCTGGGCTGGCGGCAAGCGTTGCTTTTTTCAACCCAAAGGGGAGACAAGCCCCCAATTACTCTGAAATACAGTTTCTGGGGAGATGCGGGGGACCCAAACTCCTACGGGGAGAAGCTGGATTGTCTGCTACCGGGTCGGAAAGTGAGGGGGGCCTGCTTGTAGAGCTGCGCAAGAATAATTGTTTACTGCGCTGGGGCACGGGACTGGACACAGTCTGAGACACAGAGCCAGCTAACTAGCAGCCATTGCTGTTTGCCACGCCCTAGCCTAGTGACGCCCTGAGACCCCGCCCCACACAACCTACAAACCCACCCAAGCTCCAAGCAGCGGCTTTTGCATATGAATGGACTGCAGCTTAACCTAACAAACTTGCAGCCCAGATCAGACAGCTCTAAAACCTCTAAACCCCAAGCAAAGAGGAGAAAACTGTAGCTCTCGCTGTAGCTCCTGCTGGGTGGACTCAGACAATAGCTGACCTGTACCCCATTGGAGAGCCAGAAGCCAGTATACCTAGTGGTCAGTGTTGAGAAACCAGATTTCAACTCCTCACATCCATAAGTGACACATTCAAGAGGCAGACTCAGCGAGCACCAAAGCCCCACTGAAACAAGTCCTGCACCATAAACGTGTCTCCAGCACAGCAGTTCTTATAGACACAGCAAGTCCTCACAGCCGATTGGCCTGGAGGTCAATTCCTCCCAGCATACCAACAGCAATTAAGGCTTAACTACACCAAGACTTTGCACTCAGCCCACAAAGGGGTGTACCAAGAGCGTCCACATCAGGTGATTGGGGAGGCTGAGCTACTGCCCCCTATAGGTCACCTACCACACAAAGCCACTCCATCAACACAGGGAAGCAGCCAAAATGCAGAAACAAAGAAACATGTCACGAATGAAAGAAGCAGAGGAAAGCAAACTACGGGACGACATAGAGTTCAGAACCACATTTATAAGGTTACTCAAGAATCTTCTAAAAACCGCCGAGAAACTTGATGACACTTCTGAGGAGCTTAGTGAGACCTTCAAGGACCTTAATGAGAATGCCAAAAAAATGGAAAAGGACCAGTCAGAAATGAAGCATACACTGTCTAAAATAAAGAATATACAGAAACTCAATTGTAGATCAACGTACCCCAAGAATCAAACCAAAGATCTGAAATATGAGGAAACAAAAAACACCCAACCAGAAAAACAAAAAGAAAAAAGAATCCAAAAATATGAAGATAGTGTAAGGAGCCTCTGGGACAACTTCAAGCGTACCAACATCCGAATTTTTGGGGTGCCAGAAGAAGAGAGAGAGCAAAATACTGAAAACCTATTAGAAGAAATAATGACAGAAAACTTTCCCTACCTGGTGAAAGAAATAGACTTACAAGTCCAGGAAGCGCACAGAACCCCAAACAAAAGGAATCCAAAGAGGACCACACCAAGACACATCATAATTAAAATGCCAAGGGCAAAAGACAAAGAGAGAATCTTGAAAGCAGCAAGAGAAAAATGGTTAGTTACCTACAAGGGAGTACCCATACGACTGTCAGCTGATTTCTCGGCAGAAACTATGCAGGCCAGAAGGGAGTGGCAAGAAATATTCAAAGTGATGAACAGCAAGAACCTACAACCAAGATTACTCTACCCAGCAACGCTATCATTCAGAGTTGAAGGTCAGATAAAGAGCTTCACAGACAAGAAAAAGCTAAAGGAGTTCATCACCACCAAACCAGGATTACATGAAATGCTGAAGGGTATTCTTTAAGAAGAGGAAGAAGAAGAAGAAAAAGGTAAAGATAAAAATTATGAACAACAAAATGACATCAAATACATACCTACCAACAAGTGAATCTAAAAATCAAGTGAATAAAAATCTGAAGAACAGAATGGACTGGTGAATATAATAGAATCAGGGACATAGAAAGGGAGTGGACTGACGACTCTCAGGGGAAGCAGGTGTGAGGGGTGCGGGAAGAGATTGGACAAAAGTCTTACTCCTATGGATGAAGACAGTGGCAGGGGGTAAGGGCATGGGGTGGGGTGGGGAATCAGGTGTAGGGGAGCTATGGGGGGGGAAAAAAAGAGGAACACCTGTAATAATCTGAACAATAAATATTTATTTTTTTAAAAATCAAGTGGGCAGTTTGGGGGGATGAGAAAATAAGACTTGTAACCAATAAGGTTACTTAAATTACTCAGAATCATGCTCATACAGAAAATCTTGTAAAACGAACATATCCATCCATAGGAAAACTTTACAGCCTCCTGAGGGACTAGCTTTGGTGCTGAAGTTAATATGACCCTCCAAAGCAAAAGCAAGTAAACCACTGCAATTTGGTATAAAAGGCATATCTATCATCTAACCTCCCACGCTTCATTTCCTCAACTTTACATGAAGACATTTCTAACTCTCCAATTTATACTCAACAACCTAATTTCCTAATTAATGAGAATGAACAAGCTACCCACAAACTCCTCAGAAAACTCCCCCAACATTGTGGTATCCTGTGGCAAGCATAGCACGGGCTGTAAGCAAATCTCAAGCACCAGCTTCTGAGGCTTCCCTTAAAGTGTTGGTTTCAACCTCCCTTTCTTGAATCTGACCACAAAGCAGAGCTGCTTCCTGTGGCATCTGAAACAAGCAGCAGAAACAAAAGACAGCATTGTATCCAGAAGGAAATGAGGAGCAAGGTGAGCCACATTTAGGTTTCCCTTACCATTCCAGCTCTATTTCATCACGTTTAGAATTGTGGATGGAAAAGAACATGGTCTTGGAGATAATGGAGATGATTTCTTTAGGAATCTCTATTCCTTTGCCAGTATTTCCAAAGTCTGATATGCTCCCTCTCTCCAATTCAGTTTCAAGAGAATACTCTCAATTCTAGAAGTTAAGCATCACATGTGAGGGGTTTGGAAATTGGCACGCTGTATACAAAGATGCCGTGTTGGGATGGTGATTGTCATTCACAGGTCACAGTTATGATCTTATGTCATCTTCTTTACCATCTGATTTTTCTGAATACAGTTATTTCTGCTTCCCCATGCCTTCCAACAAACTCCTTTCCCAATATATGTCTCATCAGATCCTGACTTGTTTTCCAACCACTTTCTTAATACTTCCAGGTCTACATAAACAGTTCCTCTTCCTGTAGTACCTTTCTCCAGTTTTCTACCAAATAAAAAGCCATATACCTTGATGTTTAAATCAATTATCACTCTATAAAGCCTCCTACAATCACCTTTCACAAGAGCTTCTGCCTCTATAATATTGACATGGTATGTTAATAAACCAGAATGTTTTGTGTATGAATCTGTCTATCATTCATAGCAAGGACCAAGCATTGGTTTCTTCACTTTTGGTGGGCAAGATTATTAGAATATCTCAGATGGATCATGAATCTAATTATGATCTATTGACAGACTATGGCATCAGGTACCCAGAAAGCCCAATACTTGAAAGAGGTGTGGTTCCAGTGTATGGAGTTGTGTGGTCCAGTTACCCTTTCACACTGCTACACTTGCGGCAATGGCTAAGGATGTAAGTGTTAATTTAAATAACTGATATGGCACTACTTAGACCTATGCAGAATGTAAACCAGTGAAAGCATTATCACTTTAGTGGACCAAAAACAAACAAACACTTGTTTGCAAGAAGCAATGGATATACTATGTGGCAGAGAGGGAGAAAAGGCAATAGTGGACTGATATGACTTTCTGGTCTTTTTCTGACCTTTTTGAGTAAAATAAAACAGTGGGTTTTGTGGGACAAATTGATGGAGAAGGCATATGATAATTTTTGTGTATTCCAAAGATTAGTGGGAGAAATAAAAAAGATATATTACCTATAGTAGTCAGAATAGGCTAGATTACGCCACAGTAATAACCCTAACTACAGAGACTCAACACAGATTCGTTCTCTCCCATGCTATATGACAACTTTGAGTTAGCAGTGGGCTCTGCTCCTTTTAATAACTCAGGGCACCAGGATGAGAAAGAAGTCTCGAGCATTTAAGAGTCTACCATGCCAAAGAGAATGATAGTTCTGTTGGGTCTTAAACCAGACATTAAATGCTCTGGCCTGGAAATGGCATACGCCCTCTGTTCACAACACTTTGCCCAGATCTAGTCACATGTTCCCAGCACACTATAAAAAAGCAAGAAAGTACAATCCTACCATATTGAAAGAAGGCAGAAAGCTGGAAATATTTGGTAAACAGCACTGATGACTACCACATGACCTTATTTGTACCCCAGGCTTGTAAAGTAGATCACACTTGTTTCAATAAATTGAGTTGTATTATACTGAAACAGGTTTTTCTGATGATTTAGTGTAAATTGATAAAATGCACATTGTTCCTAGATGTTGTGAGAGCCTCTATATCTAGTTTGAAAGATTCTGGAATAACCTATTTGAACTGGAAGTAGCACAACTACACAATTACATCTCTAAAAGTTTTTGCTAAGGAAGCCAGAACAGACCAGTTCCTTGTTTTATAAATATGTTAGGAAAAATTAATTCAACTATTAGCAATCAAATATCTGTGTGTGTGTTTAATATATTTAATTGATTTTTTAGAGAGAGAGAAAGGGAGAGGAATAGATACATAGATGACATTGACTGGCTACCTCTTACACACCCCCGACTGGGGATTGAGCCCATAACCCGGGCATGTGCCCTGACCAAAATCCAACCAGGGACCTCTTGATGCCTGGGTTTATGCTCAGCCACTGAGCCATACCAGCTGAGCTAGCAATCAAATTTTTGTATGTTAAAAAAATTCCTTTTAAAGGAAGCAGAATCTGATGGAAAACAATGATATATTAAACTACCAAAAAGATATGAGATCTAATTTCTCAACTTCTGTCTACCTGGTGTCTAGCTTATTTAAAGTCTCATATGCTCATGTGCTTCAGTTTTCTACCCAGAAATGGATAACATTATTTCATCCAAGTATGAAATATTAATTTAACATCTACTGGATATAGGTACTTGGCTGCACTGGTAATACAGGGAAGGGAAATGCATGATCGAACTCATGAATCTTATAATCTATTTCCCACTAGTGATCAAAATCATTTGATTCTAAATAATAGAATGTGGTAATACAAGTATGGATAAACATAATATGAAAGTTACTAAACTTTCACTAATCTATTAAATGCAATAATATACAAACCCCTAAAGGGAGGTACCCGGGAAGATAAATGATAGGTGAGTCAAAGAATATGAGAGGTAAATGAACACTTTAATAACCAAATATAATATCTGAAAGATCTTCACCCATCCCCAACTACTGGAACTCCAGCACACAATGAAAACTGTTCCAAGTGTTAAAAGTTATATAAAGTCATACCTCACCCATTCAGGGAGGTGAGTCTTATGTTCTTGCTAAGTCATAGGGCCTTAAGAGGGTGGTTCTCTTTGGCTTCCTGGGTATTTAACTTAGAATAATTTGTGCATATTCAAATAATTCAGTTTCCTAAAAACATATGAAAATGTACATTGCAGCAGCAACATGTAGCATAGCAAAACACTCACTATACATTTGCAAAAGCAGTTGTAGAATTTTGTCTGTGCCTCTGTAGTCCTTTTAGTATTGGTATACCAATGCGGCTTTCAAGGATATGGTGTACTCCCAATGACTACTGTAGTTTAATTTTATTGGGAGGAGTGAAATATTAAAATCTAAAGGATCTTTTTAAAGCTACAAAGGAAATGTTCAAAGAACAATGAAAAGGATAAGAAAAGATTTCATTATTGAACAGTTTGTTTTATTATTAACAATAACAATAAAGTAAGTCACACAGCTCATAAATCCTCCCAGATGAGACATCTGTGGGATTTTCTGTTCTGAAAAGAAACTTAACTTATAAACATGTCAACCATGTTCTGAATAAAATGAAATTTCACACTACATGGGAATGTCACTATTTTCAACATATTCAAGATTAAGTGTTATTTTAAGACACTTTTCTTTCCAGTTATTTGTCCTATTTAGGACATTTTTTCCATCAATTTTAGGTGGGGGAAAGTTTCCTGCTTTTAATGAATATAAATTGTTCAATTTACTAAGATTAAGATCATATGCTATCAACCATTAGTACAGATTCTAAATCCTACCCAATTCAGAAGTGTAAAGAGTCTATGTTACCCTTTGTTCACAAAGACCATCTCTTTATTCTGGTTACCCCATTTCACCTTTAAGTTGAGTTGTGATAGCTGAGTGATTTTGAAAAAGGGAACGATGATACAGCTGTAGCTAGTTTCTAACATACTGAAAATGTACTGTGTTCATCTTTCTATGGTAAATGAAGAAAAAGAAAGGGGGTGGAGCTAATGGCCCATTAAGATACATACACAAAGGGAGCTGCTGACAGTCCCTCAAGTTTTTCTTTCTCCATACTTCTGTCCAAGAAATAATATGAGGACTTCTCCTCTGCCTCCAAAATGCTGTTAGTCCTGTCAACTTCAACTTGCCAATTAACTACTCACATTTCTATGAAATGCTTTCTAAGGTTCACAGGCTCCACTCCACTTGCTTCTCTGCTCAAGGCATTAATGGATTATAATAATATATAATAGCAGAAATCAACACACAATACACTTCCTGAAGCCTCCACAGATGGAAAGGGGGAATGGAAAGAAGGCAGCCTTTGGTGTCATACAGATCCATCACTTCATAGCATGATGACCCAGGCCAAATAGCTTCATCTTTTTGAGATGCCCACTTTCATCAACTGTAATATGGAGGATAATAGTTTTATCATAGAACTGTGGCAGATAATATATAAAACAATGTATTTAAAAGTACCTGGAACTTTGTAACTTTAAAAGTTTTGGTTTCTTCCTTAGAACATTAAATATATGGAGAACATAGTTTTCCTGGTGTCTAACAAAAATTCCTTTTTCCCCCCCAATGCCAGCAGATACTTTAAAGTGAAAATGATTCGGTGATAACACAGAAAAAGTCAATAAACTAGTCCTAGGAAACAAAATGCTTTAAAGATCTGATTGTCATTCTAAACTTAGTGGAGTGACCTGAGAGGTTAATGAGGTGAGTGGCAAAGTTCAAGCAGATGAGGCTTGGGTTTCTCACCCTACTTCAACCAAAGCAGCTATACTTTATTCTGTTTTATATGGACTGTGTATAAACAGAGGATTTGGGAAATGTACTAATGATGGCCTACTTATGATTTTCTTGTTGGTGCCACACAGGAGCTAACTCTAATCCTGTGAAGAGAGAAGGAGTTTGCCCAAAAGGGATAGCTGTTCTTATTATGCATAACCTTGGGTAAGTTTCACAGTAAGACAGGTAAATATGGGCCAACATTTGGCCCAGATTCCCAGCCTGAGGCTTGAATGGTTGGGTAGTGGAGGATGAGCTGCCCCTGCTATGTAGGGGAGGCTGAGAGAGTCAGCAATTGGCCTAAGAAGAGTCTGGGCTGGATCCCAACTTGTGTTGTGTTCTCCCTCTGTTATCCCTAAATCTCATACAAAGTGATAGGCCATGGTTATTTAGGAAGGACCTGTGTTCCAATTTGGAGAAAATCAGTATGATGTCATTCTTTGGAAACCAACGTGTGGAGTGGCAGTCATTGTCACTGGGAAAAGACACCTAACCAGTCATGCTCTCCCATGGCAACCATCTGGTGACTTGTAGAGTCTGAGCTAGATAAGCAGGAGACAGGGAGAAAAGAGGTGCTCACTCTTGGGCACATATGAGGCAGAAACAAAAAAGATAATTTAGCTACCACTAATATAGATTAGATGTGCCAAGCCCAAGTGCTTTACAATGACTTATTCATTTAATCCTCACCAGAAACAGGGGAAAGAAACAGTTAAAACCATGAAGAAATAAAAGGAGAGAGGCTCCTGCTTGGACACCAGGAAATCTAGGACTAATGCAGCTCCTTCCCTGGACTGTATTCCAAGGCCACTCCAATCCCTGTAGACTAACAGTCCCAACAAGCCTCTACCTTCTTACCTGGCCACATCCTTCACATTTTGGTCCTCTTCCTCTTTGTTACTCACTCAGAGTCTGGCCTAGGATTATGCTTTTCTCATAAGCTCTGATTTAATCACCTCACTCTTATTTGTGATCTTAATTCCAAGCAGGATATTTCATTTAGCTTTTTGGAGAACCTTTTTGATGCAAATGTGTCAAAATGGGGGGAGGGATGGAATCACTGTTTATAACTGAGAAATGTGTGCAACAGGCATCTCTAAACTTCAGTAGCCATTCCCAAGATCTAGAGATAAGAAACAGGAATAAGTTGTAGACCATCCTTACATCCTCAGTAATGTGGAAAATATATATTAAGTTACGATTATCTTATTTGTTTGCTTTTGGTACACATCAAAATATCTCAGTCACTGTAAATGTTGGAGATTAAACCCTTATCAGAGATAACATTGGCAAATATGTTCTTCCATGCAGTGGGCTTCCTTGTTGTTTTGTTGATGGTTTCTTTGCTGTGCAGAAGCTTTTTATTTTGATGTAGTCCCATTGGTTTATTTTCTCTTTAGTTTCTATTGCCGTAGGAGCTGTATTGTTGAAGATATTGCTTCAGCATATGTCTGAGATTTTGCTACCTGTGGATTCCTCTAAGATTTTTATGGTTTCCCATCTTACGTTTAAGTCCTTTATCCATTTTGAGTTTAATTGTGTATATGGTGAAAGTTGGTGGTAAAGTTTCATTTCTTTGCATGTATCTGAACAATTTTCCCAACACCATTTATTGAAGAGACTGTCTTGACTCCACTGTATGCTCTTGCCTCCTTTGTCAAATATTAATTGGGCATAGTGGTTTGGGTCGATTTCTGGGTTCTCTATCCTATTCCATTGGTCTATATGTCTGTTCTTGTGCAGGGAGCTCATACAACTTAATAAAAGGAAGATAATCCAATCAGAAAATGGGCAATGGACCTAAATAGATAGTTTTCTAAAGAAGACATACAGAAAGCCAAGAGACATATGAAAACATGCTCAAAGTCACTAATAATCCCATGATGCAAATCAAAATTACAATGAGATGACATCTCACATCTGTCAGAATGGCTATCATCAACAAATCAACGAATGACAAGTGCTGGCGAGGATGTGGAGAAAAAGGAACACTGGTGCACTGCTGTTGGCAATGCAGACTTGTGCAGCCACTGTGGAGAATAGTATGGAGTTTCCTCAAAAAACTAAAAATGGAACTCCCATTTTACCCAGTGATCCCACTTCTAGGAATATATCCCAAGAAACTAGAAACACCAATCAGAAAGGACATATGCACCCCTATGTTCATAGCAGCACAATTTACAATAGCTAAGATTTGGAAACAGCCTAATCAGCGAATGAGTGGGTTAGAAAACTGTGGTACATCTACACAATGGAATATTGTGCTGCTGTAAAAAAGAAGGAATTCCTACCATTTGCAACAGCATGGATGGACCTAGAGAGCATTATGCTAAGTGAAATAAGTCATTCAGAGAAAGATAAATATCACATGATCGCTCTCGTTTGTGGAATATAATGAACAACATAAACTGATGAACAAAAACAGATCCAGCGACAGAGAAGCATCTATCAGACCATCAAACCTCAGAAGAAAGGCAGTGGAGGATTGAAGGAAAGGGGAGAGATCAACCAAAGGACTTGTACGCATGCATATAAGCATAACAAATGGATACAGACACTAGGAGGGTGAGGGCACGAGCGGGGGTGGGGGGATGGGAGGTAATGGGGGGCATAAGGACACATATGTAATACCTTAATCAATAAAGGGGAAAAAAAAGAAGTTGGTGCCAGAGATTCTGGAAAGGAATAGTTTTGAAACAGCAGAAACCTGAAGAACTTATGAAAGAAAGCACTTTGATTTGTATTAAGTTTTAAGCCTGTTGGTCATTTTAAAGGACAGGGATCTCTCAGTAAAGTAGAGAAATTAGAGGAAACAAACACCTTACCAGGAAGGGACCACCTGTGAGCTTTGAGTAAATCTGGAGAGTGTCCTTGTCTCCTGAAGTTATTTATATAACTGAGGTGTGCATTTCTCTTCTACCTAAGGCCACATGTAGCAGAAAGCCATGAAAAATCGGAAACCCAAGCTGCGTGAGCTAAGAGCTAATTGAAAATCTAAAGTAAGCAACTTAATGTCTTGTCTCTGATTAATAGTTAGTGGTAGTTAAAAAACTTCTCAAAGCATTTAGAGAGAGCTTTCTAGGAATGCTGTTTCTATCAAGATTTTTCTAAAGCACTGAAGTATGAATAGTGAGAGTCCAAAGTATGTCTGCGAATGACTTTAAATTTAGGAAAAGGCCCTGAATGAGTTATAGCAACATTTAAATTTGCAATGGTTGGAAGAAATAAAGTGAATTAATTTTTTTTTACTTCTTTGAAATTTGTTCTCCTTTTATAATATACTAGAGGCCCAGTGCACGAAATTCGTACACTGTGGGGGGTGGGGGGAGAGGCGCTCCCCTCAGCCCAGCCTGCGCCCTCTTACAGACCAGGAGCCCTTGCAGGATGTCTGACTGCCAGTGTAGGCCCACTCCCCACAGGCCTAAGCCGCCAGTCGGACATCCTTCTCACAATCCAGGACCCCTTGCTCCTTACCACTTAGCTCACTGCTCCTTAGCACTGCTGTGCAGGCAGGAGAGGCTCCTGCCACTGTCGCTGTACTCGCCAGCTATGAGCCTGGCTTCTGGCTGAGTGGCGCTCCCCCTGTGGAAGTGCACTGACCACCAGGGGGCAGCACCTGTATTGAGCATCTGCCCCCTGGTGGTCAGTGCTCATCATAGCATCCAGTCGTTCTGGTTGTTCTGCCATAACGGTTGCTTAGGCTTTTATTATATAGATAAGTAATATAAGTACATGTTTCAAATGTAAAAAAAAAATCTCAGTCACAACCATATTAAAATTGTTGCCTAACTTGAGGTAAGCACCTCAATCAGCAGAACTTTGGCAGAATCAAAATATAGACTCTAAAATCAAATTGGAAAGCCCAGGCATGGTGTACCTTCTATGTTTACTACACTTTTTCTAAATATCACACTGTCTCCCATTCTATATGCATCTCCCTCAATTAGCAATCTCGCATTTTACAGTATACAAAGACCTCCAACTCCCTTGTTTACCTTCCTATTGCAGTAGCCTTCCACTGCAAGCTCTCTGCCCACCATCCCTCACACCAGGGCTTACAGGCTCAATGTGCAACGATGTACCCTCTCTTCCAGACAACAGTGATTGTAGGCCTTCTCATCTTGTGGCCTGCAAATCCACGATAAGCAACATCATTATGTTATGTGAATCTCTATGACAAGGAGAGGAGGGAGACTCTGGGACTAGATCTCTATCTTTTGGGCTGTCAGTTCTCAATAACTAAAGTTGTCCAGCCCATGATTATGGTGACTAGCAATTCCCAAAAGTGAAAATGGCCTTAATAAATATCTAATCCAACTTTTTAACAAATGCTTAAACCTGTTCTTCATATTATCAAAGATTTGTCTTCCAATATAAGTTTGATACCTCCTACCACACAGCTAAAAAATTCTATACTTTTGCAAAGTTTTTCTATATCTTATGAAAAGAAATTAGAAATGGGGAAATGACAAAAGAATATACCCAAAATGCTTTAAATATTTATATTAGAAGTCCTAAAAAAAGTCATAAAATCAACAAAGTTAAAATTTTTTCTTTGGTTTTAAGTTTTTATTGTCAAAAGAAATATATTTAGTGGAGATACTGCCTTAACACAATTAAGAGTTGGTAAGTTCTGGCCCTATCATATCTAATTTCTCTCTCCGTATATATCTTTAAAGTGAAATTACAAGAAGAAAAATAAAAGAGGTAAATATGGAAATGTTGCCTAGGATCACAGTCTTAAGAATATATTTATACTCAAACACACACACATATTATATATATTTAAATAATGCTATAAGATTACTGAACAGAATGATAAGTCACTATGATATAAATTACTGGTTTTGTATAAGTTTAAAAGCAATTTTATTTATATTATTTTAATAAGGTCACTCTTTGAAACTTAGTTATATGTAGATGTAGATATTTAATTATATATTTACTTGTACTGCAACAGAATTATTTCCTAGCTAGGAAAAATAAATCAGATATCATTTTTCTCTAAAAATGTAAGCATTATAGTACTCAGGAATATAGAAAAACTGCAAATAAATGACTGACAGATAAAAATCAAAGAAAAAATAACTTTTGTCTAAGTGTTTTATAGCCAACAAAGCATTTTCATAGTCTTTACCTCAAATACCACGTTGATAGATGAAATCTATTCAAAGAATAATATACCCTGTAGTTTATACTTTCCCCTAATAAAACTATTTTAAAATTAATGAATTTTATTAAAGTATTATTATATATGATGTTAATAAATCTTGAACTTGAGGAAATGCTTAAAGCAGAAAACCAAGAAAAATGATTAAATCAGAATTGTTAATTAATCTTGTTTACAGTTCTTTATTAAGATTAATCACTCTTTAAGCATAAATCTCTAGGCATTAGAAATGTGACCATGGGGACATTAAGTTACTCTATATGTCACCTCTTCACTTATAAAATAGAGGTAACCCCGAACCTGCTCATAGATGTGGACTGGTATTTTGATATCCTCTCTGCCTAAGAATTGGATGTAACTATGGTTATATGAACACACAACAAAATGAATGAAATTAAAATCATGTAAGCTTTTTAGATAATTAATTCTGCATGACACGTTCCTTGGAAATATAAAAGGAAAAAATCAGTATATGCAGAAAGATATCCATTGTACTATTGTCTCACATAAGTGGTTTATTGTAAAATCAAGAATTTCATTATGTATTGGGAAATTTTAGAGCAAGCTTTCAAAAGGGCTGATGACCTCATATGGTAGTTATTTTTTCACTTAAACAAAATAAATTGAAAATGGGATAAGTCATACGACATCTTACCATTCAGGTTTAATTAAAATATCTCTTCCTGCTCCACCTCCACCCTCTTTTCCATGCCAGTGGTAAATAAACAAGTTGAATAAACATTTACTGTGTCAACTCATGCTAAATACAAATGTAACCACTTCAGACACACACACACACACACACACACACACACACACACACACACACACATGCACGCATCTCTTTTAAGTCAATTCCTACATCATTTTTCTATTATATGTGTACATATAATAAATATGAAGGTATGTTTAGACAAAAGAAATTTAGAATTATTTATTTTTCAAAAGATCCTGAGTTAAAATAACCAACCATATTCCTACCTCCCTTTGTGAAAATAAACTTGAATCTACTTGTAAGTTTTTCTTTTTCAGTCAAACTTATTGTATAATTTACATATAGTAAAATTCACCCTTTTTAGTTTACAGTTCTGTGACTTTTGACAAATGCATAATCATGTAACCACCACTACAATAAAAATACAGAATATTTTCATCATCCCCCTAAAAAAATTCTAATTTTTCTGTAGTCAGTACCTCCCTTCACTCCCAGTTCATGGCAGCCACTGCTCTGTTTTCTAATTTAACCTTTTCTATAATGTCATATAAATGAAATCATATAGCATGTAGCCTTTTATATCTGGCTTCTTTCACTTAGCATAATGCATTTGAGATTCATCCATGTTATTCCTTTATGTGTAATTCTGTTATTTTTTATATTGTTAAGTACTATTCATTGAATATATTGATTACTTGGTTGAATATATTAATTACTTGTTTACCCATTTATAAGATTAAGCATTTGGGCTATTTCTACTTGTATTTACTAATATGTCAGAGCATGAGCCAGTATAGTGTGGTGATTGAGAACTCCGGTTTTTGAGCTACACAGACTTATTTCAAATCCCAAGTCTGCTATATATTCATTTATACCTTTGGGCAAATTACTTAATATTTTTCTGAGTGATAGTCTTGTTGTAAAGATTAAATTAGTAAATGACTGTAGTATAAATGAATGGTTGCCCTTATTACTATTATCTCTAGTTCTCAAATTCTCCTTACTTTGAGCCTTCAAACTGATCCCAAGCATAACATCTTCAATCACCTCAGAGCTTTTCTACATCCCTTCACTTAAAATATACTATCATTTCTTTCTGCTTCCCATCTTCAAGGCCCATGTTCATCTTTCTCCATGAAAATGTTCCAAATTTATAGTGCACATTTATCTTTTCATTCTTCACATTCCTGTAGCACTCATTATCCAATTTGGTAGCCACTACCTACATGTGGCTTTTTAATGTTAAAGTAATTACAGTTAAATAAAACTGAAATTTAACACCTCAGTCACAGTGTTCAACACGAAAAGTGGCTAATGGCTGCCATATTGGTCAATGAAGATATAGACTATTTCAATCCTCACAGAATTTCTATTGGACAACACTACTTAATACTTAAAGCTATATAGTTCTATGTAGAACTGGGGTATATAATATAGTAGTATTCTTAGTTTTTCTATGCACATAATCTTATACCGCATACAAAACTAATAATTAGAAGACATTGACTAAGCACCTATTATGTGCAAGATACTCTGACAGGGACTGAAGATCTGAACATTTGCCTTCTAAGAGCGTATCATAATACAAACATTAAGAAATGATGCAGTATTGTTTATGTGATCCTGAGCCATTTGGACAATAGATGCTAAAGGTATATAAAAGAAGAAATGACTATCAAGACCAGACTTTTAAAGAAGCAGGTCATTAAAAGTTTAGGACTTATATGAAACGCAAGTGTTATACACATAGGTAGAAAAGTGGGCAGAACCCTATCTTACACTTTTTTATATATTCCTTCCAGCGAATCAAGCACAGTGTTAGATATAGAGGATCATAACTAATACACTCAGACATAGAGGGATCAAATTATCAGGAATAGGGATAAATGCAGTCATGTGACAGACAGTGACATTATGACAATCATGTGATGGGGATCCAAAAAACACATGTTCAATGCAGATCAAAGTATGGACAGATTGGCAAAGGTAAGCACAGAGCAAATTCAGAGGTAGACAGTAACAAGCAAAGTCAAGTTGAAAAAAATGAATCTATAAATAGAGAACCCGCAATCAAAGTGATGTTGCGATAAACACAGGCTCAAAGAGGAAGACAGTATCCAAAGATTAACACAAGGCAGCCAGAAATCATTCACTTCAGGGAACTGAAGGTTGAGAGAGAGAATGGGTGCCTATACAGGAGGCCAAACTTGGGAATGCAGCCAGTTGGAAATGCCATTCCAGCTATCCCTGATAGTTCCTCATGGAATGGTGTGTCTTCCTATCTCATGTGTTCAGATGGCATATGGAAGTGATACAAACCTTTTGGGTATGCTTAGTTTATTGGTACAAAGCAAGATAGCTGAAGTCTTTATATTAATATTTTTAAACATAGAGGTAAAACTCCACAAAAACTAGTACATTAAAATCTACATTTAGAAAGTAACATCCTTATATTTATTGGCTTTCTGCAAAGCCCTACCTGCTCAAATGGTATCCCTTCATTTTCCCAGTCCTTAGTTGAGCTAATATTTGGCTTGAGTGGCTTGCTCAAGAAGCTGGTTACAGAGTCATGGCTTCAGTTGCTTACTGTTGGGTCTACCACATTTGATTTGAGTCACGAATCAGTGTTCTCCCCAGCTTTGGCTGTAGGAGTATCAAAGAAAACGTAAGCTGTTTTAAGGTCCAAACCTTGGATAAGAAATCAAATGTGCTTTTAGAGGAAAAGGCACAACAAACTTGACAGCACTAGCACAGTCACTTCTGAATGATCTGCTTTGAAGAGGTTCTATATGTCTCAAGAGCCAATTCAGATAGTATATCACCCGCCCCATACACAAGGACATGGCCCACTGTCAGAAACCACGATGCTTATAGAATCTTCCGAGTTCTAGAATAACGGCCCTTGGTCTGATCAGAAATAGACAGGATGATCATTAAGAATTCCCCATTTTCCTCACTACAGCCTCTTAACCATGAGAAGCTACCTACAACCACAGAAGCTGATGTCATTGCAATCACATCTCCTTGAGGAGGATTACGGAACACCTGGCGGGTGACTTGAAAAGCAAACCATGGAATTCAGTTTAAATGTTGTGAAAGGATCAAGTCCTGACATTATCATCTGCAATGCACTTGCATTAGAAGACTGGTATTCTAATTTCCCACGTACACAAGAATTTCAGGAGTTCCTCAAGAGAGGGAGCAGAATGCTAGGTTATCCCGGGAAGCTATTGTTACCTCAGAGACAGAGAACTATAAGGGCAGGAGAAGCATATCCAGTGTAAATGATTTGCCATAGACTCATAGTACTATAAATAGCACACCAGATTTAGATCAAGACCATATTTGAATCCCAGCTCTATCAGTTTCTAGCTGAGTGACTTTAATACCTTAATTTCTCCTGTCATCAGTTTATTCATCTGTAAAATGGGATAACACATCCCTTAACTACTTTGATGGGGTGTTATGACAATCAAATGATATAATGGCTGGGAAAACACTTTGTAATCATTATGCACATGGAAGCTATTATCTGGTCCTTTTCCCTAAAACACTGTTTCTTGGAACTCACTTAGCCTGGGGTTTTCCAATTGCACTTCTAAAAGAACATTTTTGGAGCTACTCAAAGGAAGACTTACACAAAATATTCGTATCTGTTTTCTGCTTCTTTTTCTCTGATCCAAGGAACTTGCTTGCTTTCACAGATTTAGCTCTTTATGTCATTAACTAAATTTAAATCATGCCTAAAGACTTACTTGTTTGGCAGCACAGTTTCATATCCTGTTTGCTTTAATTTTTTAAATTCTTTTGTAAAGCACTCCAAGATGTTTGCATGAAGATCACTCAACAAACGGAAGCCTCTCTTGAATACACACACAAGGACACACCCACATCAATGGGAAGAAACATAATACAAACTTTTGTTAACATGGTAAAACAAGTCTACAAAAAAATAGTTCCTAAAATTACATCCCCTGCCACACTATATGGCCATTTATTGGCTAAGAGAAGCTTTACCCGCTCACAACCAACTGGGAAGACTAAGGTAACCTTCTAGAATCCAAGTCCACCAACTCACATAGAGAGAAGATTTAAGTGTACAGTCGAATATAGACATAGTATTTTCCATGAAGCAGGCATCCTGGCAAGAAAAACATCCCTAGTGTTTCACCATTTATCAAGAGACTAACCATCAGATCCTGAACTGTGTTACATAAGCACAATAACCTTATTGTTAGCAGCTGTTTATTGGTCAGTGTTGCACAACTGACCAGGTGCATGGCAGGATAGAGTTTTAGGTCTTTATCCCAAAATCCAGGATAGATGGGCTCAGGGCTCGTTCAAAGATGGCAAAACATGGTTTCCAAGTCATCAGGATTATTGTAGCCCATAACATACTTTGCCAATTTATGCGTAGCTGGTAGAAATGAAAGCATGCCGCAGATACAAAAAGAGCCATTGGTTTAATTTGGAAACATTCTCTTCAATTTTTTATGCTTAAGAATTGGTTTTAAGCTTATTGTCTGAATGTGAAGGTAAAATCATTGACTCAATGTAAGCAAAGGCCATCAAACAAGTCCAGGAACAATATATTTTAGAAAATATAGTTTGAATTATTAATAGCAGGGATATTTGATGTTTAATTATCAACTTAAGGTGAATATATAATGCTAAAATGTATTTATTAAAAGAACCAAGGAAAGCTCTATCTATGTAAGACAGAAGGATTTATAGAGCACCAAAAAAATCTATCTCCTTCTGTATTCAATAAAATAATTTATTTCACATTAAATGAACCATTAAGGTTCAGACTGTTATATTGTCTTATGACAGGAATTCAAAGGCTGTTTTTTACCTTTCCTATTCACTTAGTTTTAAGTTTTTAAAAGTATATCTTCCTTTACTGATGTTCCTCCCATTCAATAAACTTCTTGTTTTCAAAAGTTTCAGATAACCAGTTAATTGTTATTTAAGGGTATTATGTTGTAAAGCAAGTAATTGAGCTGCTAAATTTTGTGTTCAATAATCTTTTTTAATGGTATATCAGTTTTTGTCACTGTGTTGTTTTAGTTTTTGAGGAAGATATACCTATACATAAAACAAAGCTAATCTAAGGTTCTTTATGAAAAAAATGGCAATATCTAGAAAATATTAATATTATAAGCATTATTGCTATAGAAAATGCCATTTACTGGCATTATTAAACCATTGTTTCCCCAACCTTTTTGGATAGAGAACTAATCCTATATAATAAAAGGCTAACAGGGGGAGCACTACTCAGCCAAAAGCCCAGAGCCAGGCTCATGGCTGGTGAGCGCAGCGGCAGTGGTGAGAGCCTCTCCCACCTCCACAGCATTAAGACATCCCCCAAGGGCTCCTGAACTGCAAAAGGGTGCAGGCCAGGCTGAGGGACCACCCCCTCACCTGAATGCACAAATTTTGTGCACCGGGCCTCTAGTATATACTAAGCTTGGTGTGCTCTGTGACAGGCATAAAGCTAAGGGCTCATCTAATGCAAGAGCTGCCACCAGTTTCCCAATGTACAGATGAGGAAATTGAGGCCAAGTGGTTAGGCAAAACTGGAGTCATCTGACTCCAAAGCACTTACTCTTACCAGGCAACAGTAACTGGCAGAGAAGGACCAGGCCTTCAATAGAAAGCATTTGTTATAGTATTATAAAGAAATTCTGTCTCAAAGTTTGAGCAACAGTATATTTTCAAAACAGTATAAAGATTAGTGTCCACAAAAAGAAGACTAGCTAATACCTAAATTATGAATTATATTTACAGCACTTTTATAGATGAAAAACAGTTTAACTCAAGACACAATGCCTTGGTTATAACTATTTAGTGACTAAACTTTAGTCTGGTTGTGAAATATAAGAATGGGATTCAAATACATTATTGTTGAGAGACACTAAAACTATTACATCATTTGTTAATATGTCCTCAATTAAGAAATAACATAAATTATATCATAAATTGTTCACCTCAGAATCCTGGCAGTGAAGCAATTGTCAAGGGGATGACTCCATTTTCAGACCCAATTGTCATGGATTTATAGTCTGTGATGAGCCCATTCTCCATGAAAGGAAAATGAGGATGTTTTTATGTTTCCTTGATATTTCTGGAAGCAATCTCTCTTGCGACTTTTCCCTTTTTATCTTTATAAAAGTGGCGTGTGTTTGTCTATGACTGGAACTTACAATAGGCTCTGTGAGAGATTTTGTATGTCCCTCTTCAATTTTTTCAGTACCAAAATGGAAAAAAGAAGAATTATGTTCTGTGAAGTTTTTGTTTTCCCAAATTACTCATGTAGGAGGAAGGACATTTACTTCCGTGCCCAGGGGGTTCTTGTCTTTAGTTTCATAGACTAGTCTTTACACACACGGAGGTGATTTGGGATGCTGAGACCCTCTCTGCTTACTTTCTAGATGGACTTTTCCTTCCCTTGCCGTATAAACGGCAGGCTGAGCAGAACCTCCCTAAATTAGGTCCTATTTGTACTACATCTTGCAGAAATTATTTAAATATTCTAGCCTGTGGGTATTCTTATTTCTTATTTCCTGTGCAAGCATAGTCTTTTATCCAACATGTATCAGGAAAAAGATTATATACACACACATTCGCACATGTTATGGGAGGTAAAGTAATAAATGTATGGAATAAAAATCGAAATTTTGAAACAAAAATTAAGTTGTCAATTTTTAGACTTCTTCCACAATTAACCTATTTTAGGGGGAAAAAGAATTTCCATATTTTTCTCCAAGAATACAATAAAACTAAAACAAGTTATAGTCTTTCTTCTCCCTTTAATTTTGAAAGTAAAATATAAAGGATGTCAAGTTTGCAGATTTTTTGGAAACCCTATAATGTAAAGTCCATTTTGACTGCTAACTCCTTATAGGCTCTTATAGGATTAAATGTCTCTTAGCTGCCCCATGCCCCATTTTAAAAAATTATATCCACCACATCAGTCTTACATGGCACCACTTTTATTCAAGTAAGACCACGCCTGCAATTATGGAGGGTTTTTAATTTTACTTTTATTATTGTTGCCCTGCCTCCTTCACCTAATGGTAAATTTTTAACATTTCTTAACCATTATATACCCAGTACTCATCACACTAAATAAATATATATTGAATTAATGATTAAATAAATAGTAAAACGAAGAGCAGGCTTCTTTATGAAGCTATATCAGAAAATAATTGCACTATCTTTTGCTAGTGCAAGTAAATTTTTATACAAATCTACAATTACAGATTAATCAAGAAATGCCCTGTCCCTTCCCTCTGACTCACCATATTTGAATGTCTTTGCTTTATGGAGTTATGAGGGTTTGATTTCTTATTTAAGCTTTAAACAAAGTCCAGGACAGGGTTAGATACACTTCCTAGTACGTTCTGGGGTTCTGGTTTGTCTTTGACAGAGTAGCTTAGGTATTTTGCCCACACGGTACTTTAAAAGACAATGCCTACACAAGCTACAAGACTTCTAGCACTTTTGTTAAACTTTCTTCACTAAAAACATAAATATTTTAGCCTAACCAGCATGGCTCAGTGGTTGAGCATTGACTTCTGAACCAGGAGGTCATAGTGTGATTCCCATTCAGGGTACATGCCCAGATTGAAGGCTCAATCCCCGGTGTGGGGTGTGCAGGAGGCAGCCAATCAATGATTCTATCTCATCATCGATGTTTCTATCTTTCTCTGTCTCCTTTCATCTCTGAAATCAATAAAAATATTATTAAAATTAAAGTAAATTAAAAATAAAAACATAAATATTTAAATGCTTATAGGACATATTTTCTTAGTAGAATTAATCACTACCTTTTGGCAAACAAAGAATTTGTCATTTCCTTTAGACATATAGATAGCTACTCATATACACACATAATATATACATAATATATATCTTATCTAATAAAAGAGTAATATGCAAATTAAGTATCACTCCACTACACCCACAAGCCATGCCCACCAGCCAATCAGGAGCGAGTATGCAAATTAACCCAACCAAGATGGCTTCAGCCACAGAGTGAGCAAGAGGCTTGGGTTTCCCCGGCAATGGAGGAAGCCAAGCTTTCCGCACCCTGGCAGGCCCAGGTCTCCACTCAAGGCTACAAAGTTTCAATTATAGAAGATAAATAATCCCAACAAAAATGGCTGTGGCCACAGAGCGAGCAGGAGGCTACTAAGTTTCAATTATAGAAGATGAATAAATCCCAGATACCAGGGCTTCCGCATGGGTCATCAGGGGGCGTGGCCAACCTACAAACCACCACAGGCCCCTTGCCCAGGCCACCCCACATCCCAAGCAAACCCCCACCCTGATCTGGGACACCCTTCAGGGCAAACCAGCTGGCCCCCACCTGTGGACCAGGCCTCTATCCTATCTAATAAAAGAGTAATATGCAAATTGACCATCACTCCAACACACAAGATGGCTGCCCCCATGTGGACACAAGATGGCCACCACAAGATGGCCAGCAGGGGAGGGCAGTTGGGAGGGACCAGGCCTGCAAGGGTGGGCAGTTGTGGGCCATCAGGCTAGCAGGGGAGGGCAGTTGGGGGCGATCAAGCCTGCTGGGGAGGGCAGTTAGGGGTGATCTGGCTGGCAGAGGAAGGAAGTTGGGGTGACCAGGCCTGCAGAGGAGGGCAGTTAGGTGCAAAAAGTCTGGCAGGGCCACAGTTAGGCATCAGTCAGGCTGGCAGGGGAGTGGTTAGGGGGTGATCAGGCTGGCAGGCAGAAGCGGTTAGGAGCAATCAGGAAGGCAGATAGGCGAGCAGTTGGGAGCCAGCAGTCCTGGATTGTGAGAGGGCAGTCGGACATCCCTTGAGGGGTCCCAGATTGGAGAGGGTGCAGGCTGGGCTAAGGAACACACACCCCCGTGCATGAATTTTGTGCACCGGGCCTCTAGTATATTATATATATATATATATACACCATATACTGTATACTATATATGGAATAAATATATCTTGTTCATGTTTCAATCAACTAATGAATGTCTCTACATAAGTTTTCATTGCAAAAACAAAGCTCTAGATTAAACTTTTCTAATGGCTTCATAATTAAAGACAATAAATCTAGATAAGCTAGTCAAAGTTGAGGTTTATTTCCTTGTAATGTCTATACTGACTATGCAGATGGTTTCAAATGACTGAATAAGTTGCTTTAAAATTATCCCTTTAATCCTTTAATAAATCTGACCAGATACGTGTGTGATTTCAGAAGTCAAGGTAGCATGAAGAACTGCTGGCTCTACCTAATCTATAACGCTAACCTGCTCCAGTCCAGGCAGGCCTCCCTAAGACCAGTAGAGGGGCTATTTGGTTTGTTCGCACATGTGGTGTATTAGCTAAAGTCCCCTAGACTTTGCACATGTATTCACTTGGCCTACAATGCCCTAGTCCTGATCTCCCCAAAAGAGTTCCCCCTTCACTGAAATTTCTGCGGTCAAGATTTAGTCACTGTCTCCTGACTAAACCCTCCAGAATCTGGATGCTCATGTGCTAAAGCACCCCCCCACACACACACACACACACACATTTATGTCTGCTTCCATAAAAATGGATGAGTGTGCACTTAAGTGTTTCCTGTGTGTGTGTTCTTGGACCCTTCCATGTGTCTGTCTGGCTGAAATGAGGGACTATAGAGTGCTTCCTGCAGCCCAACCACAGGGCGCAGCCCTGCTCTTAGACCAGCAGGAGGCTTGCACCAAGGACTTACTGTGGGACTTGCTGTGGAGGAGGAAGCGGGACCATCTCAGCTCCTGACAGCGCTAGGCTGCAAGGGAAACAGAAGTCACGGAGCCCAAAATCAAGGGCTCAGATTTATACATGGCACGGTTGAAATGTCACTTCAATTTCTACGAACCACTAAGTTCATCTAATTGTGTAAATATGCGTTGCTGATAACTATAATAAAAAGACAAGCTGCTAGTGGCAGTCTTTACATGGTAAAATGTTTCCCCTTTATTTGTATAACCATTTACTTTTCTGGGAGATTCTAACAGAATAATATAAAAGGTCTTTTTTAATAATCTACCAGACTGTGAGCTCTACGAAGGCAAACCTCAGAGACTTTGCCGTTTCAGTGCCCAACTACTGCAATAAAGCGAGTTGTCATCTTTTTGCCCATGGAGGGTCTTACCTTCAATTTGTAAAACACACAACATCTGTGAAGTGCAATAAAAGCAAAGCACAATAAAATGAGGTATGCCTACACTCTTTTGTCTGTTCCTGCTACTATTGTTATTCATTATTGTACTGTCCTTGGGGCCTAACACAGTGTTCAGCATATTGCAGGCATGAACTACGAGTTATTGAGTGGTAACGTGTTCTAGATACTGTTCTGAAATCTGGGAATACACAACTGATAAACAAGACAAAGCTCTTGCTTCACGGGGCTTGTATTCTCTTTGAGGAGAGGAGGCAGAAAATAAATAAAGAGAGATGTAAGAAAGAAGAAAACAACAGAAAGTGATAACATATCAGAAATTTGTCAGGATGGAGAGTATGGGTATTTTTCACGAATGACTGGATCCTGTGTGAGAACACAGTAATTCTCAATGGCGGCTGCCCATGAGAATCCCTTGGGGTGTTAAGGAATCCGACACTGATTTCACTGGGCTTAGGTGCTGGAGCATGGGAACTGGTATTATTTAAATGTTCCGAGCCAATTCTAAGGGACAGCCAGGAATGAGAACCACCAAACAGGAAGAACAGTGTGTAGAAACCAGGGAACAGAGAAGCTTTCTGGTGTCTGGACATAAAACTCACCATCTGCTTGTTGCTGCACTGAGGTCAGAGCCAACCGGCCTTCTACCATTCCCACAACCACAACCATTTGTGGTACCCTACCCAAAGACTTAGAAACAAAAACAAAAAGCACTCTAAACTTTAAAAAGTTTGTTACATAAACTGAAGGAGAGGATGGCCTCTGTTAAGGGTCAAATTAGTAGCAGAGAAAATAAAAGAGATATAAATCATGAAAGAAAAAGAAGTCAATTTAAGATAAACTCAGAAGTCCTTAATATCCAAAGAATGGGTAACACTGGGGGTTGAGGAGAAGGAACTAATACAGGAACAATAATTATTAAACAAATAATTTTTAAAAGTCCCCCAAAAGAAAGAAAGACTTGAAAGATCTCATAGAGTTTTTAACAGAACTGATGATAAACTATAATTCTATATATATGATTTTAAAAGTTCTTTAAATCCAAAAATTTCACAACAAAATTTTATAATCTCCTAGACTGAAACAATTTCTTTGCAAAAAGAAAAGAGAGACACATATGGATCAGACTTCCCATTTGTAAACTTGGAAGTTATAAGACAGTAAAATAATATCTATAGATTATCTAAGGTAAAGAACTACAACTCAAAGAATGTCCACTCATCATTAGACTTGAAAAACCACATCCATGTCTTTAGGTATGAAAATACTCAGGTAACAAAGGACTAATATATTCAACTAAAGAAAATACTCAAAAACAAATCTATTGAAACAACAGGTATCAGAGAAGTCTGAAGAGAAGATTAAGAAAGAAGGAAACAGTGAGAAATAAATACAAACACATATGTACATATATTACACACATATAATTAAATGTATGGATAATAATATACTGACAGGCTGTTTAGAAATGTATAAAATACATGCTAAATAAGGACTCCTGAGGTAAAAGAGATATACTATGAGAGAAATTTTAATAGACCCCAGAATCAAATATTGCACTAATATTATACTATCTCACTACAACGGAGGAATTTGGGGAATTTGGGTAAGGATATGGGGAGAGATAAATAGATAATGAAGGTTTTCTATATGTTTCATTTATTTTCCTGGAAGAATACAGTATGTTGGTAAAAAAAAAAAAAATTGGTGTATTGACTCCATATGATAGTATAGAAATATGTGTAAGATTATGAGTACTGGAAAGTGAAAATAATCATTAATGGAACAAAAAACTAATTTAGCAAGGGGAATAAAGTAAATAAATTACAACTTAATAAAATTATCATGAATTGTCCACAAAGGAAAAAGAAGGAAATAAATATTAAATGTAAAGTAAAATAGAAAGAAAACTACTAAATATATCAGTGATAAAATAAATGTGAATGGCCATGATTCTCCCACTTAAAAAGAGATTTAAAGAATAGGTTCTTTTAATTAAAAAAAATAAAGATTTAATATAAACAAAAAGATAGGCATATGCAAATAAAAATGGTAAAAGTACAAATATTAATATAAAAATTATTTGAAAACAAAGGCTCTAACAAAACTCAGCCAAGCCTTTGTCTATAAAATTAAGAACAAACCTGGCAACTCCTTCCCTCTGGTCTGGCTGACCCCTGGACTACACTGACCATCAGTGATTTTGAACAACCTTCCCCTATCACCTCATTCTAACTTTCACATACTAGGTCTGCAAAAAAACTCAGCTCTCCAAGAGCCTTCTGATTTCCCCGACACACATGTTCTTTGTTCTCAACAGACTAGAAAGATAATTTCTTTTTTTTTTTGGTGGGATGAAATAGCTTCTAAGCAAACCATATCTAAGAAGCATTTTCCTCTGGTAAGTGCAGACCCCTGTCTCTCCCTTCTCTCCCTTTTACCTAAGACAAAGACAAAATACAGTTAATAACCAAAAGCTGCAAAGCTACAGCTTACATTCCACCTTTATGCTACTGCTCTACCAACAGTAGACACTTTTCATTATTTTATTTCTTTTGAGCACATTTCTGCTCTGCCATTAGAGCTGATTTGTTCTAAAAGCTAAGTAAGCTTGATGAGTCTTATTTTGCATCTTTATGTAAACAAAAGGCCATCTTTTACTATTCAGTTCTAATTGATAAATGCCAAACATGACAAACAGTGATTATAAAAGCCTCATTTTTAGATTCCAATTGTTGATAGATATGTATTTATTGCCATTTTATTGTTCATATATTTTATTATTTTTCTTCTTCTTTGTAAAGAATACCCTTCACCATTTCCTGTAATACTGGTTTAGTGGTGATGAACTCCTTTAGCTTTTTCTTGTCTGTGGACAGGGCAATGAATGGGGGGGGAAGGAGGACATCTGTAATACTTTCAACAATAGAGTTTTTTTAAAAAAGCCAGATCAGTCACAGCTCAGCAATGCTGTCAAGTTTTCACCACACAAGACAAGATTCCACGTGACACGGCTTCTCAGGTCCAGGTGCTTCAGTTGGGGGAACCTAAGAGGCCTCTAACTCCGGGGTGAACAGAGGTGATTGTCCAGGGAAGTTTTACTTTGCATAGAGATTCACAGAGGCCTTGAAGCCTTGGTTATAAGTGGAAATTCATCAGACAGATATGTTCGCAGGACAGGGAGGGAGCATTGAGCATATCAGACAGACAGAAATGTAAGGGTTCACCTTACATATAATTTCAGAATAATATGATTTCATTAATTCATCAACAGAGAAACATCAAAGGTGAATAAAACTAGCTCATTTGTAACAGACAATTTTAAGTGGAGGAAAATGCGAGAAGTATAAAATAGGAACCAAGCTCTCAAATCACGTGTTCAAAAGGAAAGAGCAGCAGGAGTTCCGTAACCTGGCGCTCTCAGTCTTTACCTATGTTTTCTTGAGTAAAGCTCTTCAAATGCTGGCCCGTGTTCTCCTCTCTACTAACCCAGAGTTGGCTTAGCAGATCACCAAGGTATCTGTCATCCCAAAAAAGCCTAGGATGCAATGAAAATTAAAACTCCACTTTTATATAGCTATTAATACAGCAGATGAGGAAAATATCTCACTCATTTTTTTAAAAAAGTATCATTGTCTTGAAAGCTGACTTCACAATACAAAAGAAATTTATACACCTAAATTTTATGTATGTGTATATGTGTGTGTGTGTGTGTGTGTGTGTGTGTGTGTGTGTGTGTGTGTTACAGCTTATTACTTATGGGAAAACTAGACTGGATTAAGTCACACCTGGTTAAGGTGGGAGGGGAGGGAGAAGAGGGAAGGAAAAGGAATTTGAAATGTCTGCAGAGCTCATTAGTGCCCTGATACCAAATGATTCAAGGACATCGTTGGCTTTGATTCAAACAGTTGTTCTGTTCTGAGTAACATGACGACAACCTAAAGATTCACAGCTGGACTCTGGAAAACCTCGTCTGCTTGTTCTTTTAGAAAAGTAACAAGTTTGCTGCACAGGCTGCATGACACTGGACCATTTCAGAATGAATCTTGTCAAAGCCAGGGGCCCAAAGGAGCTGCTTTATGTAGCTTTGGTAAAAGATGGGATTTGCTCTTAAGTTGCTTTGGTATTAAGAAAGGCTGAATAAGCACTTTTGAGAGGACACTGGCTCAAACTGAAGCAAAAGGTGAACATTTGTGCTCACCTATTTTAATGGGACACATTTTTGTGTCTAACATCCTTCCTCAGTCCCAAGGTTTCTCACCCCATTCTCCAAAAAAGTCAGAGGACAGATCTCTTCATCTGCGTGAAGCACTTACCCATGTGGTTTCTATCCTGTCTCCTTGTTCCACAGAAGTTTGATGCCACAACGGATGCTGCCAATGACACCATGTGATTTAGAAATAAAGGAGACATGACAGGTCTTTCCCAGACACACCTTCATTCTTCATTAATCCCAGCATCACCAAAATTTAAAGCCAGCAGGGACCTCACACATCATCAATTTAGCTGCTTACTCTTAAGGAAGAGTTAATACTCTAAACACCACAGTAATATGAAGAGATTAAAATCATAAATTTCTTCCAGAAGTGTTCAGATTTTCCCCCAGACACCTTCTTCCACCACTCCTCTTTAAACTAAAGAAAATCCCTATTTAGTTTAAGCACCGATTGATTCAACAAATAGTTTTCACGATTTCCCCATGCTCTTCAAGGATTATTGTATTACAAGTATACCCGCCATCCTTAAAAGGCCCTCCACCTCAACTCTTCATTTTTCTTTCCCTGACCCCCACAAAGCTCTCCAGAAGCATCCAGCCATTAATGAATGGACCCCAAGCCATCTAAGAGCCAGCAATCCCAAAATATTGCTTGGAATGAATTTCTCTCTTTCCAAATATAGACCAGAAGCCATGTGGATTTTTTTCTCCAAGGAGGCAAAAAAATATTTTCCCTGCTGCCAAACCAATGCATTTGTTTCCCTCCCCCCAAATTTTATAGGCCATTTTCTACACTGAAATTTGCATGCATGGTGTACATTTGCAGAAGCTGTTCTCCTGGAAAGCCGATTTCTCATCCACCTTCCAACAAGCACTGACCACATCCTGACTGAAGCTCAGCACTGTGCGGTGCTACACAGACCGGGGCCTCCAGGAAATAAGATGCCACATCCAGGACAGCTGTCAGCACTTGTCCAGCACCCTGCCTTCCATTCATCCCTCCCCTGCAATTAGCTAGGAGTGAGGTTTGGAGGCAAGTGGACAGTTTCTGACTCCAGAAGCAAAGGAGAAATTCACTTGACTGTTATTTTGCATATGCTTTGCTGAGGTTGACCACTGTCTGAAACTACTTCATTTCTATGTAAGTGTTGTTTACTAACCCTTTTCTCTTGAAACAGTGAAGACCATCTTACACATTCCTACATATCCCAGAGAATTCTACAACGCCATTGTAGTATTCACACTTTATTTTTAAGAAGCTGGTACCTGAGAAAAGATTTCTGAAGACAGAAAAGCAGCCGAGTGATGACTTCTGATGCATTTAGCAAAACTTTAAGTCAGATTCAAGCCAACATATTCTATTCATTTGTGGATTCACTCAATAAATGTTTTCTGGAGTATCTATTTTTCTCAAAATACTATGGCAAATGCCGAAGTTGATGTATAAATAGAAGAGACATCTCTTTCTGCCTACCCTCCCAAAAAAAGAATTAATGGTTGTGTGTCCATGCACAACTATACACTACTGTGTATGGAAAGTTTAGAGTCTAGAATTTTGGAATAAGAAAATAATTGCATGCATTTTCAAAATGTAGAATAATTATTTTTTAATCCTTGCCTGAGGATATGGTTTATATGTTTTATTGATTTTTAGAGAAAGAGAAACAAAGAGAGAGAGAGAAACATCAATGAGAAAGAGAAACATCGATTGGTTGCCTTCTATACGGACCCTGACTAGAGATTGAACCCTAGGTATGTAGGTACCCTGACTGGGAATTGAACCCATGACCTTCTGGTGCATGGGCCGATGCTTCAACTAACTGAGTCACCCAGCCAGGGCCACAATGCAGAATTATTAATGCACTAGAGGCCCAATGCACAAAGATTCATGCAAGAATGGGCCTTCCTTCCCCTAGCTGCCGGCACTGCCTTCGCTCCAGCTGGAGCCACCTTTCCTCCTTCCCATGCTGCCCAGAGGCCCAGAGCAGCTGGGGCAGTGTGGAACGCCTGTGTATGCAAATTAACCTGCCATATTTGTTGGGTTAATTTGCATACTCACTCCTGATTGGCTGGTGGGTGTCATAAAGGTACAGTCAATTTGCATCTTACTCTTTTATTAGTGTAGATTGGGTGCTGTTCAAAGAAGTTGTTAACACTTACAAATAATTAAAATGTAGCAACTTTATGCAATTATTTTTTTAACTTTCATAAAATCATTGTAGATTGATTATAGATTGACAGAACACTTATGTGTTATTTTGATCATTAGCCTGCTTTTATAAATGAGAAAACTAAAATATAGAAGGAAAGTTGTCTGTTTATAAAAGCTTATGTATTTTCTCTAGAGGAGACTGTCTCAAATTCATGGTTTTTCTACTATTTAGACATAATTCTAATTTGTTTGGTTATCTGATTCATCTTCCCAATGGAAAGAAAATTAGAAAGAAAAAAAAATAACTTTACTGGATTCAGATGCAATAATTGCTGCACAGGCAAGGAATTAATAATAAAGGAAGAAACTGGAGGAAACAACATCAGATCACAAAATAAAGAAATAACATACATCACAAAGTCTACAGAATCCTGGTGACATTTAAATGAAAGGGCAATCACTCTATGCACATTAATAGCCCCTCAAGGTACAGCTGCATTCCAGTCTATCTTCTTCAATTCTTCTTCGGTTCCTCCTTCCATTCTCCTTCCTCACTAAGCTCTAGTTGTGCAAACGTGTCAAGTCCTTTCCCACCCTAGGGCTTTGCCCACCCTGTTCTCTCTGCCTAGAACTCTTTGCCCCCCATTCTTCACATGGTTACAGTCTCTTTCTTCAAAACTCATTGTATACAATAAGTGTCACTAGATTGGCACGTAAGAAAATATTTGTTAGATAAGTAAATGAAAGATTAAATATATATAATGTTACCCCTGTGTCCTTCACGAAAAGCTGTCTTTAGTATATTTTCTATAAAATGCAGAGTGAAATAAAACATATCCACCAAAAAATGATTAAAATGAGGCAGTCTTAAAGATAAAAGCTGTAACAACTTCAGGTAACTAAAAAAATCCTTACTTTCTGAACTGTAACACCATCACCACAGAACTACTACCCCAATGTAATAAATTCTCTTGAAACTCACATTTTCCTTAGTATGACAGCAAGATTTCATAGCAATGCGGCTATGCAGCCTTCATCTTTATGAAAGCAAGTACAACTTGATACCATACTTCATATTTTGGTGAGAGAATAACAGCATAAATACTGCCTATTAATTTTTGCAATGGATTAAGTAAAAAACAATACCAACCTTATTATTTAGGCTAGGACTTCAGATTTTACAAAAGCTTTTTAATGAAATTTTATGTTCAGAATGGACCACAGGTCAAAGGTATCAGATGGTGTAATTGTTTTTAATAATGAATTAATTCTAAGTTCATTTTTTATGATCCTTCAACATTCAGATAATAGAGATTTTACAGTACAAACTCAAGTTCCCATGTGAATCTTCTCAATGATTTGTCAATCTAAGTTGCTCCACTCACAAGTCTCAAGAAGATTTCTCTCTGCCCCAGCTGTGCCAATTCAACCTGAAAGGGGACACACTGAGTTCTGGCACCCTTGAGAGCAACCCAAATTAATTGTGCAATAGAAATGAAGCTGACAGTTCTGTCCAGGAGGAGAGAAGTAGAGTCAGACCTAGCTTGTTCCTACAAATAGGTGTTGGCTCAACGGAGCTGAAGATCAGGAAAGCAAGTTTGGTGGATAAAATGAGAAGATACCTGTCAAAGACACATGGAAAGAGATATTGACCAATAGGATTGCATTTCACAATCCTGATAGGGTGAGTGGTGCCTTTGCTGAAGGGTCAGCAATCTCTGGAGGAAAGGAGGAGCTTATGTGCCTCCTTAGGATTCCCATGCTCCTTACAACCTAAACTTCCTGCCCCCCAACATCACCTCCCCTATTTGGTATTTCAGGTAATGAACCTGCAGGTCCTTACCAGTATCTACATCTTGCATTGAGGCTTTTCATGATCCAACTGCCATTCCTCAAATAATTTAAATACCCAATTTTTCAAAAATTATCTTGAGCCAATTCCATATATTCTCTACAATCTTTTAATCAGCTCTTCAAGGTAAATGTTAGTACTTATGTTTTGCAGATGAGAAAAACCAAGGCTCAAAGAGAAAATCAACTTATCCAAGATCACACAGCTAGTTAAGTAGCAGAGCTAGGATTTAAATCCACAATTTTCAGAATTATAGGATTCTCCTGCCTTCTACTGCTGCTGATAGAATCTGCATTCTCACTGAGGACGCTATTAAATATTATCTGCTAGAAGAATGTAAATTAAAATGTACAATAAATAATTAAATAATAATTAAAATGTGAATTAAAGAAAATCTCCAAAAACATATACAGGATGGGGCAAAAGTAGGTTTACACTTGTGAGTAAATACCAAGTTTATTCTTGTATTATTATTTATTAATTATTGTATCATTTTGCATGCAAACAACTGTAAACCTACTTTTGCCCCACACAGTATAAAACATTCCTATTATCTTGACATCTCTATTATAAAAACCCCTTGTTCGTGATGCTGTCATGCGGTATTGACCAAAGACTGGTCACCAGGAGGTTGCATGCATGGCGAGATGCACCGGGTCTGGGTCTTGCATGATTTTGCATGCCGGGCCCCTAGTCAATAAATAAGAACTTTACCTGAGAATATGTCCTGAGTTTCCCAAGAGCCTCACCATAACTACAGTGTCATATGCCAGGCATGTGTAGGGGCAAGCCATACCTCCTAGCTATGCTCTGCAAAGGTGCTGTGGCCAGCGACGGCTGCTCTCTGGCATGAGTGAATTTGGAAGCTCTGTTCCACTGAAGCAGCCAACCTCCAGGAGTTGAGAAGCAAATTCTCTTTAAAGTGGTTTTTATGCAAACTCTAAAATAGATTTTTATATTCTATAAGTTTTGTTCAAGAAAACAGTTCATAGGGTTCTAGTTTTTGGTTCTGCATTCTTCTTTGTCTCTTGACCTTCAGAAGAGAGTGTGTGTGTGTGTGTGTGTGTGTGTGTGTGTGTGTGCACGTGCACACGCGCACATGTAAGAGAGAGAGACTGATAAGTAAATATTCTTATCACTGTTATACATTATGCTTACTATATACCTGGATAATGAATTTAAAAATTAAGAAATGTAGTTCAATATAAAAAAATAGCCATCTGACTAACTTTCCACCAAATTAAATGCTTGTTTGTCCATTATATTCAAAGACCCATGGTCTTTCTACAGGGTAAAATAAAAGAAATGCAGAATTTAGATTCTTGCCTCTACCAATTTTCCTGTCTCAGAGACTGTGTGGTCATTTGTAAAGTGGAGATACCTAAAACACATTCTTCAGAAAGTTACATTGAAATGCAAATGAAATTATTCATGTGAAGATCTTTTGTAAATTACAAAGTCCAATAAGCCCTCATATTAGTAAGTGTCTTATCTATTTCAGAACCTATATTTTTATGCCATCATAAGAGAATCCACTTAGCAAAAGTCTCTGTAGCTGCAAAAGGTTGTGGTGTTGCTCAAGTGACATTTCCTTTTGTGTTTTAAATTGGGATATCTTGAGGAGAAACCAAGATGGCAGCATAGGTAAGCACCTAAAATGCTGCCTCGCACAATTTCAAAACTACAACTAAGAGACAGAACGGACACCATCCAGAACCACAGGAAAGCTGGCTGAGTGGAAATTCTACAACTAGAAGGAAAGAGAAAGCTCAGGGAGAACTGGAGGAATGGCAAAGGGTTGAGGTAGAGCAAAGGGTCTTTGTGCACACAGAGGAAGGGCGGCTGAGAGCCTGGCTGACTTTCTCTGGCGGGAGGGGTAACGAGGCCCCAGACTGCACTGAACCCCAGTTCTGACTGCACTGAACCCTTGTTCCAGGCGAAACCCCGTGGACCCAGGCTCATACAGGGGGAGTCTGGACTGTCAGGTAGAGAGAGTCACTCTGAGTCTCGGAGATCCAGGGAGAGCCTGGGCAGGCAGGGATCTGGAGGCGCGCACGCACCAGTGCACACAAAGACTGCAGAGGTTGCCATAGGCTTTCCCCAGTAGAAGGGAGTCGGAAGTTCCTAAATGCACTGAACCCCAGTTCTGACTACACTGAACCCCAATTCCAGGCGAGCCCCTGGAGACCCACGCTCTTACAGGGGGAATCTGGACTCTTGGGCAGAGGCTCGGGAGGCAGGGAAGCCAGAGGTCTGGAGGCGCGAGTGCATGCAAAAGGGCCCAGGGCTGACGGGAAGCCAAGACTGTCTGCTCCGCCCTGAGACTCCACCCCATCCAAGCTGAACACAGAAGCTTTTGCAATTTGTCAAGTCTAATCCTATAAGGCTGTCTCCAGCACCGAACTTCTCCCAGTGTAGACACAGCTGATCCTCACAGCCAACTGGCCTGGAGGTCAATTCCTCCCAGTGATACCAACAACAATCAAGACTTAACTACAACACAACAAGGCTGTACACACAGTCCACAAAGGGGTGCACCAAGAGTGTCCACCTCAGGTAACTGGGAGGCTGACCCACTGGGCCATATAGGAAACCTAGCACACAAAGCTACCCTACCAACTCAGGGAAGCAGTGAAAATAAGGCAACAAAGAAACAGATCACAAATGAAAGAAATGGAGGAAAACAAACGACTGGATATCGAGTTCAAAACCATGGTTATAAGGCTTTTCAAGAATATCCTAGAAAAGGCCGATAAATATAATGAGACCCTCGAAGATATGAAAAAGGACCAACTAGAAATTAAACATACACTGACTGAAATAAAAAATATTATACAGAGACCCAACAACAGACTAGAGGAACGCAAGAATCAAGTCAAAGAATTGAAATACAAAGAAGCAAAAAACACTCAACCGAAAAAGCAAAAGGCAAAAAGAATCCAAAAAGTTGAATATAGTGTAAGAAGCCTCTGGGACAACTTCAAGCATACCAACATCAGAATTATGGGGGTGCCAGAAGAAGAGAGAGAGCAAGATACTGAAAACCTATTTGAAGAAATAATAACTGAAAACTTCCCCCACCTGGTGAAAGAAATAGACTTACAAGTCCAGGAAGCGCACAGAACCCCAAACAAAAGGAATCCAAAAAGGACCACACCAAGACACATCATAATTAAAATGCCAAGAGCAAAACACAAAGAGAGAATATTAAAAGCAGCAAGACAAAACCAGTTAATTACCTACAAGGGAGCACCCATAAGATTGTCAGCTGATTTCTCAACAGAAACTATGCAGGGCAGACGGGAGTGGCAAGAAATTTTCAAAGTGATGAATAGCAAGAACCTACAACCAAGATTACTCTACCCAGCAAAGCTATCATTCAGAATTGAAGGGCAGATAAAGAGCTTCACAGATAAGAAAAAGCTAAAGGAGTTCATCACCACCAAACCAGTATTATATGAAATGCTGAAAGGTATTCTTTAAGAAGAGGAAGAAGAAAAAAGTAAAGATAAAAAGTATGAACAACAAATACATATCTATCAACAAGTGAACTAAAAATCAAGTAAATTAAAAACCTGAGGAAAAGAATAAACTGGTGAATATAATAGAACCAGGGGCATAGAAAGGGAGTGGACTGATAATTCTCAGGGGGAAAGGGGTATTGGGGGGTGCAGGAAGAGACTGGACAAAAATCATACACCTATGGATGAGGAGAGTGGGGGGGAGGTAAGGGCAGAAGGTGGGGTGGGAACCGGGTGGAGGGGAGCTATGGGGGGAAAAAGAAGAAACAATTGTAATAATCTGAATAAAGATTTATTAAATTTAAATAAATAAATAAATAAATTGGGATATCTCCACCTTCCCTCCTGGGAGTTATCAAGGTCACAATTTGGGTCTCAAGACACAAATAATTTGGAGAAACCAACTCCCAGTGGAGATGGCTGCTGTGCACTGCTCAAGGTGAGAAGCTGACCTTGTGTGTTAGAATTTTGGCCAAGAGAGAAGAGAGTATGAGCATGATTTTAAAAAGAAGACAGACTTTAAGTGGATTGATGTTTCCTGAGTCACTTCCTGGAGGGCCCTCACATTCAGATCAGTTGGCTAGAAGGCCTGAAAGCCAGAAAAAGGAAATATGTTCATATTTAAATGTCCAGAGTGCGAAGGGAAACCCTATTCATGTTGTATTAATACTTTCAGTAACTGTTCAGATAATATCTAGGCCTATAATGATTACAATGTGGTTAGGAAATGAGCAGTAATGAACAGTGTTGAATCACTTCAACTTCTAAGAAAAAAAAAAAATCAAGAACAAAGTCTAATGATTATCCCCAGCAAGTAAAATATTGCAGACCACAAAATGGTTTGCCATCCTAATCTATTTCCAGCATAAACAAATACATACTTGCATGCACACACATACCCCTACACAAAAACCATAGTCAAAAGCTGAAAGAGTTAATTTAAGCCTTGGAGAAAACCCACTTTAAGCACTGGTTCAAAAGCTCTTAAATAGCAGAAAAATCAATACACTTTTATCAGACGTCAGTGTTTATAGAAGCAATACAAAACAGGATTTTGTTTAAATGTATATATTACACCAGATCAAACTGTAAGTTAAAACATCTGTGTCCAAGTTAATCTCAGATACACCATGGCGATTACTTGAATTGTGTGTTTCCTTTTGCGACCTTTTTAGATGTGAATTTGCAGGGGGCAGTGGGGGAGGTGGACAGGCGGAGGAAATAATTTTCTTAAGCTTTTAGTTGCCTGAATAGTGCCAACAATTGAACCTAACAGCAATATTTTTAAAGTTTCCCATATGAATAACAAAAAAAAAAAGAAAAGCCC
Source organism: Corynorhinus townsendii (assembly GCA_026230045.1). NCBI lineage: Eukaryota > Metazoa > Chordata > Mammalia > Chiroptera > Vespertilionidae > Corynorhinus > Corynorhinus townsendii. The sequence goes on from JAPDVU010000004.1 coordinate 140,697,693, forward strand.
TTTAGTAATTTCAAGATACTGTTGTATAGGGAATCCTAAAAAATAAGTTATAGACACATAAATATAGGTATGTGGATCTAAGATTGCTATAGGCTATCCATGACATAAAAGTTTCAATTAAAACCACTTTTATGAGCAATAATCACATTCTGAAAAGGCATACACAACTTGCTAGTGGATTATACTACTTCCCTGATGAAACAAACCTTAAAATATAAGCAAATATTATGTACTTAGTTTAACATGTACTAATGTTTTCAACACAATATAGTCTTATAGAAAATGTCTTACAGAAAGTCCTTAGTTCTTGTTTAGAGGAGACAAGAAAACAAAAATTGAAGTTGATGGAAGCTTTCTTTTTATAGATTTGTTTTTAAGGGATCAGACATCTGTAAATCAAATCCATTTTGATTGAAACAATAAATTTGATTCAATTCTGAAATTTCATTTCAAAAGTGTAAGAGAGAAATTTATGGGACCCCTCAAAGTAAATGACAACATTGGTCTCTGAAATATGTCAGGAACACATTAACACCATGTAAAAATAACAGCAAAGCCAAGCCAAAGTCACAACGGCCCATGTCCTGAACACAGGGCTCTAGGAAAACAACTGGTGGATATACTATTAGTTGTGTGTTTTGGTAAATAACTGGGACTTCTTATGATTGAATTCCCTTAATACATATTTTCGGTATAGTAATTCTGTTCCTCCTTTGCTTAGTTGATTATGCCCTGGGCAAGAGACATAAAGTTAAGATTAAGAAGACTGAATTGCAGATGCTCCGAGTGAAGCGAAGTCATTTGACAATCTATAAATACTCATCGAATATATATTATGGCCAGGCTCTGTTCTAGGTGCTAGGAGTATAACAAAATAAAGTGCCTGACTTTATGGCATTTATGTTCTAGTGGAGATAAAGGCTACACACACACACACACACACACACACACACACACACACACACACATAAAATAATACATTACATAATGTAAATGAGTGCTACGGGGAAAAAATAAAGCAAGAAAAGAGAACAGAAGATAGAGAAGAAGGACCATGTCAGATAGACTTTCTATTGCCATGATGCTTGAGCAAAGGCCTGAACAAAATGAGGAAATAAGCCCATGGATATCTGCAGCAAGAGTGCTCCATGCAAACAGAACAGTAAACACAAGAATTCTAAAGCATGTGCTTACTTCATTTCCTTGAGGAACATCAAGGGGTCAGTGAAGCTGGAGAAAAGTGACGATGTTGAATAGAGGTAGGAGATAAGGTGACAGAGGTGATGGGCCAGATCATGTTCAGCCTTGGAAATCCTCTCATTGTGCTGGAAAGCAATCAGAGGTTCTGAACAGAGATGGGGCATGATGATCATGCTGGCCGATGTCTAGAGCAAATCACATCAGCTTTTACCTAAAGCAGAACTATGAGATCCTGAGCACAATACTTGAAAACAGTGCCTAGCAGGTACTAAATGTTCAATAAAGATTTGCTGAAGAAAAGAAAGGATAAGTAAGTATGATATTATGGTGACAGCCTATGCCTCAATAAAAGCTTATTCACAATTATACCTTTAATCAAAACCATTTTTACATTGAACAATACACCTGAGAAGTATCGCCATTTAGTCACTTGATGTCATCAATGTGTTTCATAAGTTAACTGACTTAACAGTTTCTTCCCAGTGTGACTATAAATATACATGTTTAGATACAAAGAGATCTATAGGGCAAGAGCTGTATTAGATTTTTGAGAGTGAATTAGTAAAAATAAAGAATTAGAAGGATGCTAATAAAAGTGGGAAGATAATATTAAAAGTTTCCTAATTAATACTAGTATATTAATCTCTTCACCTCCCCCTCATACAACATTGATCAATTTCTGTTCCTTCTTAAAAAATCTTCAGTCTCCATATTCTACAAGACAAAAATCCAAACTCCTCAGCATGGAAGAAAACACACCCAACAATATTTCTAAATGCATTTCCCCCCAGGGCTCATCCTGAACCCCAATAAACTAAAGGAATTGCCATCACACCAACATCCTGCTATCTGTTACGCATAAGTGCCTTATGTGGGTCAGCCACTCACCCTGGAAGGTTCTTTCCTGTGTTTTCTACCCGGTAAGCTTACATTCATCTTTTAAGATTCAGCTTAAGTATCTACTCTGTGAAATCTTCCCTGATCACCTCCCTGCTTGCCCTGATAGTGCCTATTAATGCCCATGCTAAACTCTCAGGCCTTCAAAGTAGAGTTATTGGTGTCACTAACTTCAGTTCTTAGCACAGAGTATATGTTCAGTTTGTTTGCTGACTAAAATTTTAGTCTGAAATGAAGACACAGATAACTTTTTCTACATCCCAGTTTCAATAAATGACTGAATGTTAAAATGATTAGTACTACCAATGGTATGCAAGTCAGCTCTCTAATTTCAGATGAAACATGTTCTTCTGCTTCTCTTTAAGAGTTCTGGAGGAGACTTTAGGAAAAAGGAGATGATCCATTTAGAGACCAGAAAACCTTAATAAAAGCTTCACAATCACTTTTGCCACTACAGCCTTCGGTGAAGTAGATGTGCTTCATCAGGCACCATGGCACTGCTGGAATCTGTAGCAAGCTACTTTTACTTACCTAGAGAAAAACGCTTATGTCTAGGTCCAACCTATTCACGAGTAATTTCTGAAGGGTAGTGCTTAGTGATAGCATTCCTAACTGAGTCCAAACATACCCAGGATGCCTCAAAGAAAGGACAATGTGGTGATAATCACCATTTAATTTCAAGTGTTGCATGTTTGTTTCAACAAATTTCACAACACTTCCCAAGAGATTTTAAAGAAAGTCACCAAGTATGTTTAACAAAACAACATATGGAATGCTAATTTTGTTGTGATGCTATACTCTAATACAGCAAGAAACAGATTTTTCGTAAAATCAGCAGATCTGCAAACACTAATTAAGAAACATTGAAAACTATCAAGGTCAATTTAAAAATCCATTTAAAAACAAATATTCCTACTCTTGTTAGTTCCAGTGATTTCCCACTAGGGATTCACCACACATCAACAAACTTTCGCCATTCAAGTTTTGCAGTAAAGATAAATAAATAAAGGTTCATTTTTTGTACAAAGGCAAACAGTGAGGTTTGGAGGGTTGGGTGAAAATCACCACTTTGCCTCTATCAGTATACTCTACTCAGGAACCTAAGATCGTTGTGGCACAGGATTTTCACTTAAGTTGATATATCACCTCTAGGAGACTTTCTAGGAGTTCTGTGCTTGGCATAAGGGAGTGTGCTCTCATACTGTTAGCTCTGTGTGAGAATGGTTCTCTGCCTTGTGTGGAGAGGGCCAGTGCCCCTTACAAGTTAGGTTTACAAGTTGAACTTTAATGCTGTCCTCTGCTCAGAGGCCATTCCTTTTTCTCTCTCTCTCTATGCATTGACCATGTCATTGCTTCTAAGATCACTCCACACCCAAGGTGGGGGAAATGAATCCTATCTAATAAAGAGGGAATATGCTAATTGACTGCCATGCCCTCAAAAATGGCGGCGTCCACAGCCATAAGATGGTGGCACCCAGTCCCCTCAGCCCCACTGGGGTGGCAGACACATGGCAAGGCCGGGCCTGCCCCATGTGCCTGCCTCCTGAGTTCCCCAGTCCCCTCAGCCTCCCAGCCGCCCAGGGCCAGCCTGAGGCACAGGCAAGCCTCAGATGGTGGCTGCCCAGCTGCCCAGGGCTGGCCTGAGGCACAGGCAAGCCTCGGATGGCAGCTGCCCAGCCACTCAGGGCCGCCCAAGGCTCAGGTAACTAGGGTTGGCCGAGGCTTGCGCTGCAGGCAGTGGCAGCAGCAGAGGTGTGATTGGGGTATCGCCTTCTCCTGATCACCAGGTCGACTCCTGCCCCTGAGGGCTCCCAGACTATGAGAGGGGGCAGGCCAGGCTGAGGGACCCCCCCTCCAGTGCATGAATTTTCATTCACTGGGCCTCTAGTATATATATATGTATGTAACTTTCCTAATGCTCAGATTTTCAACAAGTGGGTATTGATTAAGTACTCACATGGTCAACCTAGCTACATCTTAGGGTCACTCATCTCTTGTTAAAACTCTATCCACAAAGGATGGAGAGATGTATTATCCCTACACTCTCTAAGAACAGATCCACCATTAACATCAAGATGTTTTAAACATAATAATTTATAACAAACTACCATTTCACCTAAGAACCCTAGACCAGCAATTTTTAACTGGTGTACCACAAGAATTTTTAAAACATGCAGTACCTGACTATTTAATCTGGTGCTCTGACCTCTTTTCCCTTACATTTTTCTAATAAAAGAAAATGACAACAGCCAACACAACAATGGCCCTCTGGTGTGAATGAATTAAATGTATACCTATTTTTTGGTGTGCCGCAGAATTTTAGTAGTTTATGTGTGCCATGAGATGAAAACGGTTGAGAATCACTGCCCCTAGGCCAACAGCAGAAAACAAGCTCATTTGAATCCTAACTGTAAAGATTAAAAAATATTCTATTACATATCCAAAGACCAAAACTTTTTTATGAAAAAGGTTGACATATTAATTGTTTTTTCTCTTTATACCTTCTCTTATTCCAAAAAGGACTTAAAGTGGTTTTGTGTAAAATGAGTGTGAGATTGGCTGAAATTTAGAAAGTTGTCAAATAGAAGTTTGCCTGTGTTCCTATTTCCTTCATTTGAATAAAATTGGATGTAAAATAACATATAAATGTTTTAGTCCCTTGTCTCAGAGATCCCCTACGCTGGACTGCCTAGATGAAGACCAAAAAGTCTTAAGATAAAGATGTAAAAGTCTGAGAAGCAAACGCAAAAATATGTCAGAGCACATGTTATGAAGATTAGTCAAAGTTGTCAACTGATTCCTTGAGGAACACTATCTCATAAACAAACACACCTCCTCTCCATTCTCCTTCTTTCATTTCACTTCACTATTTATGGTAAAAAATGAGGAGAATCTGAGGCTATGGGGAGGGAAGGACAATCTTAACCAATAAGTTACTATTTCGTCAAGGGATTTTGCTGACAAATACAGAGAGCACAGCAACTAAAGACATAAGACATTGGAAGTTTTAAAACATTATTTATTGCTACCAGGTAAGTCCAAAACACTCAAACACAGCACAGCAACTGCCAAATCGAAATGAGAGTTTGTGGGATTTTTAAAAGTTTCTCTTCGGGGGAACATTTCAGCTCGATGGAGAGGTGTGATACATAAGAAGATGGAGCATCTGGCTCAAGACCAATTTGCCTATAAGCCCAAACCAAGTGGACCCATATGGATAGCTTTTATAAAATCATAAGCGGTAAAGCTAGACTCAGATTGCTTTATGGTAACAATAATTAAACAGAACTCACTGTACTCATTGGGTTATTGCAAATTCTGACTAAACCTAAAGAATTCTCAAATAATCTAATTAGTCTCTTATTTATTCATGCTTTTAACTGGATGTTTAACATTTCACAGCTATTTAGGCACTTTGTTTTAATGCCCATGGATGACTCACATGTACTCCGTTCATGGGAGAGAAAGGAAACATTAATGAGACATATCAAAGTTTCAAGGACACAACAGGAATAGCAAAATGAAAGACTAGAACTAATGGACTTTTTTTACTCTGGTAAATATACATAACATAAAATTTTCCCTTATAATAATCTTTAAGTATACAATTGCATTAACATTATTCACAATACTATACAACTATCACCACTATTTCCAAAACTTTTTATCATCCTTAACAGAAACTCTGTGCCCATTAAAAAATAACTCTGTCCCCATTAAACAATGAATGCCCATTCTCCTTTCCTCCCTGGTAACTTCTCTTCCACTTTCTTTCTCTATGAATTTGCCTATTCTAGGTCCCTCAAATAAGTGTAATCAGACAATATTTGTCATTTTATGTCTGGTTTACTTCATTTAGCATGCTTTCAAAGTTCATTCATGTTGTAGCATGTATCAGAATTGCACTCCTTTTCATGGCTGAATAACATTACATTGTATACGTGTTGTTTAGACATTCATCTGTAATGGACATTTGAGTTATTTCCACCTTTTGGCTATTATGAATAATGCTGCTATAATCATTGGTATACAAGTATCTGCTTGAGTGTTTGCCTTCAATTCTTTAGGATATATACCTGGGGGGCGGGGGGAGGATTACTGGCTTATATGATAACTCTGTGTTTAACTTTTTGAAAAACTGCTACACTGTTTTTCACAGCAGCTGCACCATTTACATTCCCACATTGCATGAGGATTCCAATTTCTTCACATTTGCCAAAACTTGTTATTTTCTGTTTTGTTTGCTTGTTTGTAATTGCCATCTTAAAGGGTGTTAAGTGGTATCTCATTGTGGTTTTGATTTGTATTTCCCTAATGATTAATCATGCTGAGTGTCTTTTCTCTGCTTATTAAGCATTTGGCATTTGTATATCTTCTTCGAAGAAATGTTTATTCAAGTCCTTTGCCCATTTTTTGAAGTGGTCTTTCTGTTTGTTATTTATAGGAGTTCTTTGTATAGTCCATATTAATCCCTAATCAGATATATGATTTTCAAATATGTTCTCCCACTATATGGATCATCTTTGCACTTTTTTATAATGTTTTTTGATATACAGAAGTGATTTATTATTTCAATAAAGTCCATTTTATCTGTTTTTATTTTTGTTGCCTGTGCTTTTGGAATCATATCCAAGAAATAATTGCCAAATCCAAAGTCATGAAAATATCCCATGTTTTTGTCTAAGAGTTTTATACTTTTAGGTCTCACATTTAGGATCTTGATCAATTTTTAGTTAATTTTTGTATAGGGTATAAGATTAAAATCCAACTTCATGCTTTTGTATGTATGCATCACTTTTGTTGAAAAAGCTTTCCTCTCCCCATAGAATGGTCTTGGCACCTTTGTGGAATACCAATTAATCACATAGATGAGAATTTAGTTCCTAGCTCTCTATTCTATTCCATTGGTCTATATATCTGTTTTCATGCTGGTACCACACTTTTTTTTATTACTGTAGCTCTGTAGTAATTTGAGATTAGGATGTATGTCACTCGACTTTTTAGTCTTTTTCAAGATAATCTTAGCTATTCAAAGTCCCTTTAGGATGGGTTTTTATTTCTGCAAAAAGGCCACTGGGATTTTTTATTTGGGATTACACTGAATCTATAGGTCACTTTCCATAGTACTGTCATGTTAGTAATATTGTCTTCTTATCATTGCACACACAGAATGTCCTTTCAATTATTTGTGTTTTCTTAATTTCTTTCAAATGATTTATTTTAATATATTTTTACAAACAGTTAATTGGCACTTACACTATGCCAGAAATAATTTTAAGGGCTTGACAAGCATTAATTTATCTAATCCTCATGACAACATGATGAAGTACTACTTTAACTCCTTTTTGTGGATAAAGAAACTAAAGCACAAAGAATTAAGTAATTTGCCTAAGGTCACACAGCTGGTAGGTAGTAGAACTGGCATTTAAACCCAGGCTGTCTGGCTCCAGAGTCCATGCTTCTGACTATGACGCTATACTCCTTTCAATCACTCATTCATTCAACAAGCATTTACATAAGACCAAATGCAGACCCTGAAACAAGAGATCGTGTGCAAGTGGTTCATTAAGGAAGAGCTCCCTGGAGAAACGTGTTAAAGAAGGAAAGCAGGATAAGGAAGTGGAAGAAGCCAGACAAGGGTCTGGTTTCAGGCTACATCTCTGCCTCAGACTGTTCCTGTGAGAGCTATGGAATATGCGTGCATCTACCTCAAGGCAAGGGAGCTGGGATACTAGCTATAGGTCACTCTTCAGGGGTGGAAACTTCCAGACAATACCAGTTCTCCACATATCTGACATAAGTGGCTCCAGTAGTCTGAGTTAGTCCTCTGAATAAAATTCTAAGTTCAAGTTGGTAGGAACAAAGTATGCAGAAGCTGGAGGATGGATGCACAAAAATAGTGAAGACCACCAACATAACCTATTGTGTGAGGATAGTCACTAACCATTTGAAGAAGTGAGGTAAATGAGACTAATACACTGACTTCAAAGAATTTATTTGTTGGTAGCAAAGCCAAGACACTCACACTCTACAAAGAGCAGATAATGGTAAGTACTATGAGGGGCAAATAAATTGCTAAGAAATTAGAAAGATGAGAACATACAACTATTTTATGTCCTGGGTGAAGGAATCATAAAAGATCATTGAAGAGGTGGCATTTGACCTAGTGCTCAACAACACTGTAATTCCAATATAATGAGTTCTCCCAAAAGTGTTAGAAATGCAAAATCTCAGGCCCCACCCAGAGCTACTGAATCAGACACTTGGGGATGGGGGACAAGCAGTCTGCTCTAACAAGCTCTGCAGTAGGCTAATGCACACCTGAGTTGGAGAGACCCTGTTCTATCACCACCTAGACTGCAGCTCAGTGAAAGCTCAACTGAGCTGTGCGTGCACTAGGCTACCTGTGCCCCTGCTGCCTGTCCAGCACCACACTCTCCCACCCCCTCTCTTGCGTGAATAACAAGGAGTGAAAGCGGAACTTGGACTAGAAGAAGGGACAGCCAAACTGGAGAGCAGCCTTGTGACCAGTAAGCTTGAGGCGAGGGTGATGCAGAGTTCCAGGAGGCCAAGTCAGTGAGAAAAAATGAGAAGAACAATTTTATTAGTCAGAAGACAGGGCCTGGACCACCATGGGAGCCATCCTCCCCATCCGTCTCTTAGAAGTTCTTGCTCTTCCTCCTTTCTGAAGGACTAGGTCAGCTCCAGAGGCTCACAAATACCCACGCTGCCCCAGAAAATGACAGGCCAATGGTTTATGCCAATAGAGGGTGAGGACAAGCAGCAGCACCATAACTTGAAGTCATATATCAAGAAGACCAATTAATTCCTACAGGCTTAGAAGTGACCATGAATATATGATATATAAAAGTAGCTTTGTGAAAGACTAGCGTAGCTTAGTAGGACAGAATATGCAGAAAGGAGTCATGAAAATATGATTTGGGGGACAGGTATCCTAGGTCAGGATGAGGAACCAGTAGGCCTGTGAGTGAAATGAACAGAGCCTAAGCTTTAGGTAAGGTGTCCCTAGTAAAATGTGCAAAATGAATTAGGGAGAAGGTATCCTGGGAGAAAAGAAATCTCTTAAAAGTCTTGGAAGTAGACCTATGGAAAGGTAGTAAAATATATAAGAAGTTCTGGGCATAAAATTGACAAATGTATAGCTAATGAAAGACAAGGGTACATTTTCCTGTGGATTGCAGATATCAATAAATGTTATACTCCTCTCTACAAATGTCTGATTTTTTTAGCTGAAACAGAAAACTCACCATTACCCTCAAGACAACAGTCATTAAAATGAGTTGCAAAGCAAAACATAGTACAGAGAAGCTGCAATCATAAAAATGCTGTTTAACTTTCATATTTACCATAGAAGAGTTGTGAAACATGGACAAGCTAAATGATTCCAGGTGTCTTTAATACAAATGCATACAACCAAACTTTTAGCTTAAACCTACAAATACATTCATTCACTCACAAAGTTGGCAGGCTATAAATTTGAAAAATGCTAACTGACATGCCACTAAATTTTCCAGATCTGTTTTTAGAATCGGTTTAGAGAAACCATTAACTATCAGAATCATTGTCTTCTTATCAGCTCATCATAAAAAGTTAACATCGGCATAGTTTTTATAATTTAATAATAATAGCAAATACATATTGAATGCTTACTTTGTGCCAGGCACTATGCTCTTTACATGCCTTATATTATTTCTCTGAGACTCAGAAAGTTAAATGAATTGCCTGAGGATACACATCCTTTAAGTAGGATTCAAATTCACATCTGCAGACTCAAGAAACAGAATTAAAAGGACTACACAGTGTCTCTTCACATATTGTCTCCTTTATTATTATCACCATTTTAAAGGGGAGGAACATGAGACTCAGAGAAGTTAAGTGTCACGTTCAACAGGAGTCACCAGGAAGAACTAACCTAAGGTGTCTGAGTCCCAGGGCAGTGCTGCTCCACCACCTAGTACAAGGGTAACCCTGATGGTGGCATTCTCGGTATGTTCAAAACATGCCAATATTTTCTGCAAAAGAAAGCAAAACATTTGAAATACAGTATCGATGACAGCACTGAAGATGTATGCACATGGGCACAAACACTAATGTGGCAGCTTAGGAAAGGCAATAGTGGTGTGGGAAGCATCTACACTTGAGCTTTCCAGTCTCAGTTAATGATATGTCAGTTTCTGTGTATGTGTGTGTGTGTGTGTAGATAGATATCTAGGCAGTTATAAATAAATCTATAGATATCTGTTTTCAGAAAGGAATGAGAGTGGTCACCTGGACTAGCTGTAATTTCTGGAAATGTATGGAGGAATTATCATCTGTTATCATCAAACATAATTGTCCTGATAAAGAAAACACTGAGCATTTACAATGGCTGATCATTCAAACTCAACTTCCAGGGCTATTCTATATAATGCACTATTTCAGAGACAACACTAATCTATAGAACAATAATATAAAGTTTGCTACCTAAATTAAAGACCTATTAGGTTATCTAAGCTGTATTTTTCTAAAGAATCATTCCTCTTAGTCAATTCCTAGTTATTTCCTAACCTGTGGCCACACCCCCAATTCATCTATCCCCTTTTTTTGTTTATTGCCACCCCATGATATTATTCTTTGCATTGATTTTTTTAGAGAGAGTGGAAGGAAGGGGGAAAGACGGAGAGAGAGAAACATTGATCTGAAAGACACATATGGATTGGTTGCCTCCAGCAGGTTACCTGACTGGGGCAGGGAATCAGCAACCAAGGCACATGCCCTTGAATGGAATCAAACCCAGGACCCTTGAGTCCGCAGGCCAACACTTCATCTACTGAGCCAAACCAGCCAGGGCTCTCTCTTCCTTTAAGGCACCAATATTTATTTTGAAGAGAGGAAGTATAGCATGAAAAAAGTAAACTCAGAAACATTGCAAGATTTTTTTAAATCTGGAACACAAGCCCAGAGGTAATTATTATCTGTACAATTACTTCCATAATTATTATCACCATTATGAACATTATTGGTCAATATTATTTTAAACAAAATGCATTCTGCAAGTACATTAACTTCTGCTCACAACACAAGCAGAGATAATACATTCCCACTCTTCAGGAAAGTGGCCAGAACCATCTCAAATCCAAAGTATGGAATGATAGATGTGAGCTTAGCCAGGTACAAAGTCTGCAATCACAGCCACAGCTTCAAATAAACAGAAATTAGTACGTATTTCCAAAATCCCATGATTAAGTCAAGAAATCTCAAAACCAAATGATTAATACAACTATGATGGGTTCAGGAAATACAGTGAGGGGGTTTGTTGTAAGTGGCTGTGTGAGAGGGCTATACTTAAACATAATTTGCCCTTTCCTTTCTGTGCCTCTGGGGAAAGTGTGATAGAAGACGTTGCCCAGATAGTAGCCTCTGTGTTTGGGCAAAGTTCTAGGTTATCATTTATGTATTCTTCTTGCACTTTGATCTTAGTCATGCTGACAAAGAAAATGAGAGGAGCAAGCCTAGCAAAACCCAAGCACATGGTAATCGTGACGGATGAACCCAGGGCTGAACAGTTCCATCTGGCCTCGCAGGCCGGCACCAGCCTCTGAGTGATCTATTAGCAGTGTGAGCCCAGGTGCGGGGCTCGGCTGCAGGCTTGTCGAGTGCAGACCCAGCCATTAACTAACTGATTTAAGCATGGGGAACTTATGAAAAAGCATGCAACATGAATGTCAGTCAGGAAATGATTACAAATTAGAAAAAGAAAGGGACCTGGGGCAGAGGGGCCTCTTTCTTTTGCCACAGTAATAAAAGCAACTTCCTCTTTTCCCTAATTTCAGAACCACAGAGTAGAATTCTCTCCATATGAAATTCCTTACAAGTCACAGGCTGCCCTAAACCACTGGCTGTCCCCTTCAGTGTGTTCACAGCATAGTCACACAGCAACAGATGTCACTGCTTTACTGTCATGCTGTTAAGAGAAAGTGTCAGTGTGACAAGGGCATCAGCAACCTATAACTTCTTAAGAACAATCCTTAAGCACCTCATAGATGTTTTTGCTCTCTAGACCAACCATGTCAACCTCAAAGGCTAACACTGGCCAAATAAACGAGGCATGCGGCCTGCAGGCTATGAGTTTGATAGGCTTGCTCTAGAGTCGCGACCCACAGGTTGAGAACCGCTATTGTAGAGCCTAAGATCATCGGAAAACACAGATATTTACATTACGATTCATAACAGTAGCAAAATTACAGTTATGAAGTAGCAATGAAAATAATTTTATGGTTGGGGGTCATCACAACATGAGGAACCATATTAAAGGGTCGCAACATTAGAAAGGTTGAGAACCACTGCTCTAGACAATCTGTATCCTTAAAGTTTGATAAAGCTCTCCAAGATGGTGAAGCTCAAGTTTAATGATTCTGATTAACGCTATACAGCAAACCCTCGATTTTGTGGACCTCAATTTAAATATATTTTTATTTATTTCAGGGAGAGGGAGAGAGAGAATCATAGATCATCAGCTGGTTCCTGCCCATCCCCTTGCTTGGGATCAAGCCTGCAACCAGGCTTTAATGGACACCCCCTTGCCCAAAACTGATATATCAAGATTCCACTGTAATTACCGGAAAGTGGCTTCCCATTGCTTACAAATCAAGTGTAATGCTGGCCTGTGAAGGCTCATTTATTCCAGCCTTTCTGTTGTTCTCAGGCTAACTAAGCATCACTACTATGAAACAGCTTTCTGGGTGGATGAAAATTATTCACTCTCTTATCTGCATCCTCAAGATGATTGTTATGAAGGAGATCCAAGAAGGAAGCAGAGTTGGTGGAAACTACACTCACATCCTCCCGGAACCAAACTGGAATTACAACTAAAATATAGAGCAATCAACCCCACTGAAGACAGCTGAAGGGAAGTCTTCTAATCAAGGATTTACAGAAGAACCCACATCAAGATTGGTAGGAAGGGTGAAGATGTGAAAAGGGCTGGCCCTGCTCCCATGAATGGTGGCTAAGATTCTGGAGGGATATTTCAGCTGCAAAAGTTCCCCCTGAGAAGTATGGGGTCTCAACTGCAAGCTGAGCTTCCCAGCCCAGAGCACCAGAGCTGGGAAAAGGCACCCACATAACAATGGCTGTGAAAATAAGCAAGGATTCTGTCCACCAAGGAGAGATGGGAGTCTGCTAGAGAAACAGGTGCCCGCTTTAAGGGCCAACACCCAAAATCTCATTTGCAGCCACTCACCCTGAATTCCAGTGGAGGGAGGGCTAAGTGGACTATAGTTGTGAGGAGAGACTCTGTGGCACTGGGGAAAGAATTAAATAAACAGTTGCCAGGATCCCTGTGATGAGTCCATCTCCCAATCACAAATACCACCTTTCCCAGCTCTCCCTTTCATAGGGCATCAGTCCGGAGGGAAGCAATAGCTCTACCTTCTGGACCTTGCACCTGCTAAGGAGGCAACTGCCTGGGCAGGGTGTAGAGTTCTAGGCAGATTCAGGAGATATCAGTGATTGAGTTGGCTTTGTGGCTGGGGCCATTGGTCTTACTTTCCTGTGAACCTGACTGGAGATCTTCTAGCTCCACTCACCAGGCCTCTTATTGGCCACAACTTCCAACTCCTGGTGGCTCTAATCTGGTATAAACTGAGTTGTCTGGCTCTGGGCCCAGGGCCACTGCCCCTACCTTACCCCAAGTCTAACTGGTACCTCCCCCTCATGGGAGATCCACCAGCCCCATTATCCTAACTCCCAGTGGTGGCCGCACCTTGCTGAGGTGGGTCTTCTGGCAGAATCTGAGACAGACTGAGTTGTGTGGCACTAGGTTGGGGCCATATTTCCCTCACATCCCCAAGAGGTGCAGGACCAAATCTTGGTCTGTTTGAGCGTGAAAACTTTGCTGGCCTCATCCTCACAACTCCCTGAGATACCGCCCAACCACAATGGTATGAGAGCACCCAGCCCATGGCAGCTAGATTTGGTATAACCTGGGACATGTGCTGAGTGGCCTCAGACTGAGCACGGGCACAGAGTTTGAACTTGTATCCATCTGGTAAATACCACTCGCCCAACCTGGTGACTCACTAAGAACCTTCATGCAACTCAAGTACCACCAGAGGCTCTTTCAGTGATGGAGCCTAACAGGCAGAGGGAGGCAGAGGGAGGCAGAGTCAAATCTAGAGATGCCTCAGAACTTTTGCTGACCAACCCCTGGGCCCAGTGCTGGTAAAAGCCTGCCTTGGTGCACAGCTTATTCCTTGCAGTGCACAACGAGGCCCAGCAGAAGCAGCCACAAACTGTAGATCACTTTGTAGCTCCAAACAGATTGCAAAGGGCCAGTCAGAGACAACATCTGACATTGGCCTGTACCAGAACCAACACACCAAGTGGCCAGCTTCAGACCACATCAGAGCAGGATCCAATTAGCTCCACAAGCTGCATATCCAAAGGGAGATCTCAGCAGGCACCAGACTCTGCGAAGGCAAATTCCGCGTCATATGGATAGCACTTGCACAGCCTCTCATACAATGTGGTTAGGGTTGACCCTCACAGTCAGTCATCTGAGGGTCAACCCAACACACAAATGAGCCAATCGCAATCAAAACTCAATTACAACAGGAGGGCCCACATAACCCACACAAGAGAAGCACAAAAGATCCTAAACAGCCACAGCAATCTTGAGAAAGAATAAAGTAGGAGAAATCACACTATCTGATATCAAACTATACTATAAGGCCATAAGTAATCACAACAGAATAGTACTAGCATAAAAACAGGCATATAGATCAATAGAATGGAACAGAGAGCCCAGATATAAACCCAATTAACATTTGGAGATTATGATGCTAAGCATAATAAGCCAGTCAGAGAAAGACAAATATCACATTATCTCACTTTCATGTGGAATCTAATGAACAAAATAAACTGAAAAACAAAATGAGCCTAGAGACATGGACCAACAGATCTCAGAGAGAACGGGGTGGGAGAAGAGGGCGGGAAGAGATTAACCAAAGAATTTACATGCATATATGCTTAGCCCATGGACACAGTCAATAGTGAGGTGAAGGCCTGGGGTAGGTGGGAGCCCAGTGGAGGGCTCTCCCATTCCCCACTCTGCACAGCCCTTCCACCTCCAGCCCCCAGCTTTAGCTAAATCCTTAGCAAATATTTGGCCTTTGCATTGAAAAGCTGCAAACTGGTATATAAGACACCTCAATTTTTGCTGAATACAAAGTTCTATTTATTTTTCCTTGGAATATCCTATCTATGTGGAGGGAAATAATTGGCTTTCAGGCTGAATGCTACCAGGAGTGCTATCACATCTATAGACATTTTTAATCTATACTTGCATATAACTTTAAAACACATTTAAGCTAGCTCTCGCAAGGTTTGCAAACAAAGAAGTGGTTCAGTGAAATTACTAGAAAGTATACAATCTAAGACAGAAAGAGAAGTAAATCTACATTGTGTTAGATCATAATAAATATTGGCAATTCATACTGAAGTATATTCATGCATTTACAGAACATACACAATGGAGCACCCCATGTGCTGGGTTCTGTGGATGTAAGGCATTAAAAGACATACTTCTGTTCAGAAGAAGCAACAGTATATTTGGGGAGACAAACATGAATTCTGATGATTAACAGTGTGGTTGGATGAGTGCCATAATACAGACATGTAACAATCATATTTTTTATTTTTATTGAATGTGTTGGGTGATATTGGTTGATAAAATCATATAGGTTTTAGGTTTTAGGATAGGACTGCTGTAAGGAAATTGTTATTATAACAAATGCCTCAATGTGGGAGCACTAACAGCTATCCTCCACGCAAGCAGGAATAAATAAGTTCTTTATTGGATCTGCCTCTGTCACTGCCTTCCTGTCTGAGAACAGAAGAGGTGGAATGGAGCAAAATCTGTCCCAGACAGCAAATGAAACCTCATAAAAGTCTTAGTATTTAAGAGAAGATGAAACGTGAACTACTAAATATCGAGAATTCTTAGGACCCGTGGAAACACCTATGACAACACAAATACGCCCTCCTTATGGAAAGAGATACAACCAATAGCAAAAGAAAAGTTATGGCATTAATATCCCATAAAAGGACTGGAAGACCCAAAGTCAAAGATAAGACCTAAGAGGGTTTAAATTCAATTAAAGTATCTCTTTATCATGTGGAAGTGTCACTATTATAAATTACCTTTTCTGATTGAGGATAGTAATCCTGAACAAGGATTCCCAACTGTTCTCTCACTTCCAGTATCTAGCCCTTGTAATCTATTTCTGTGGCAAAGTTAGAGTAATTATCCTAAGAGTTAAACCCAATTGTGCCATCCTCTACTTACAATCCGCTCCTAATTGCCTTCCAAAGCATAAACAATGAATTCTGAATTGTTTAGGATGTATTGAATATTCCTCAGAATCAGACCTCAATCTGCTTTTCCAGTTTTATCTTCTACCACTTTCCTCCTCCCTACACCAGACTGTTCAACATTCTAGGAACAAATGTGCATACTTGGATATTTATACTGCCTCTTCATGCTATCCCCACACCTATAATTTACTTTTCACTATTCACACTAATCTTTAAGGCCCTGCTCAAATGCCTTTCATCAATGAGTCTTCCCTTGGTCCTCTTAGTCACACTATTTGTTCTTGCCTCTACACTGAAATCACATTATATTAATGTTGAATCACAACAGTGTTGGAAATTGGCATACTAGAGAGTTGTGTTTCCACAGTACAAATTTCCAAGTGGATAAACAACTCCTTAGGCAGAGGTATACTGTCTTATCATCTTCATGTTTTCCTCCTAAACAAGTTTCAGCCAGATGCTTGCATTACTTTAATGCTTGTTCTAATTTCATACTCCATTTAAATTTAGTGATCATTCTAAGGCCTATTAGTATTTATTCTTAGCTATTACAAAAATAGTTCTATTTTTGTGGGGATTTTATGTGTTATTTTTTGGGTTAATCCTCATCTGAAGATATTTTTCCACTGATTTTTTTCTTTTATTTTACTTTTTAGAGAAAGTGGAAGGGAAGGGGAGAGAAGGGCCAAGAGAGGAGAGAGAGAGAAACATCAGTGTGAGAGAGACACATCAATTGGTTGCCTCCTGCACTTGCCCAGACCAGGGAGTGGGAGTCAAACCTGCAACCCAGGTATGTGTCCTTGACCAGAATCGAACCCAAGACCCTTCCATTGGCGGGCTGACACTCTAACCACTGAGACACGCTGGCCAGAGCAAAATAGTTCTATTTTTCCAATGCAATATTTTATATCTATAATTTATTAACCAAATTTATCAAAAATCTAGATCAGCGATTTTCAACTGCTATGCTGCAAGAGACACACTGGTGTGCCACAAGAATTTTTAAAGCATGCAATACCTGACTACTTAGTCAGGAACACTAACCTCTTTTACCTTAGATTGTCAAATTTAAAACTTACAACAGCCAACACAACAGTAGTTGACCATTGTGAATTAATCAAAATTATACTGATTTTTTGTCAGATCAGCAGAAATATATATATTTTGGTGAGCCACAGAATTTTAGTAATTAGTTTCTGTTTGCCATGAGATTAAAAAGCTTGAAAATTATTGATCTAGACCATTAGATCAAATATCAAGTAAAAGTCCAAACAATTAAGTGACAGTGAATGTCAGATTCACAAAGGGTAGCATCCATGTCATTAATTAATGGAACAAGTTCCTCACAGAACATCTTACCATACCAGGGCAAGCACATGAGTGCCCAAAATGATTTGGTAAATACCATGTATGACCTAGATTGCTAGCTACATGTTTACATGTAGAAACAGTGTCATTTGGGTTTTACTGAACTCTCAAACATTACCATTGTAATCTACTCATAGAAAATATTCAATAATATGTGTCAAATGATGGGAAGATTGAGAAACTTATTATTTCTATTTAAATTGTTTTGTGAGCTATCAAATTTTCAAAGCTGATAGAAACTATACTAGATGGTATTTTTAGATTTTAGACTATTGAGCTGAATATAGTCTAACAACTCAGTAAGTTTCTCTAACAACTCAAATTAATTACTATAAAGTAACTTTATATCTATACACAAAAATATAAAATATGATTCTTCCCTTCAAGAAGTTGATTTGCTGAACTAAAATTAACACTTGTGAAAAAGTAAAGAATATAAGAGTATAAAACTAAGATCACTAAACAAGATTTGCTTTAGAATGATGTAGAAAACAGGATTAATATGTAAAAATAGTGAAGAGTTGATGTAATAAGGAAAATAAAATTTCCATCTGTAAGAGTTTTTTCTAAAAGAAAAGTTAGATATGTGCACAAAGCTGCATGTACAAAGCTACATCTTGGTGTAAAATGAAATTAACTTGGTATCCAATGGTGAATTAGTTAAGAATTATAAGACGCCCACAAAGCAAATAATATGAAATGATTAAAAATAACTCTTTTGCCCTAGTTGGTTTGGCTCAGTGGATAGAGCATCGGCCTGAAGACTGAAAGGTCCCAGCTTCAATTCCAGTCAAGGGCACATGCCCAGGTTGCAGGCTCGATCCCCAGTAGGGGTCATCCAGGAGGCAGCTGATCAATGATTCTCTCTCATCATTGATGTTTCTATCTCTCTCTCCCTCTCCCTTCCTCTCTGTGAGCAAGAGAAGAGCTAAAAAAAGATTAAGTCCATGAACGAGTTTTGAAATAAGTAAAATGCTGTGCTAAAAAGAAAAAAATATATAATAAGACATAGCCATTATAACTTCTTAAGGAAGGTATATTGGTTAATTTTATGTGTCAATTATACTGGACCACGAGGTACAAGATATTTGTTCAAACATTAATATGTGTGTCTATGAGGATGTTTTTAACATTTGAGTCCATAGACTGAATAAAGCACATCGCCCTTCCTAATGCGATGGCTGTCATCAATCAAATGAAGACTCGAATAGAACAAAAAGATTGAGTAAGCAGGAACATGACCTGCCTGGTTGAGCTGGGACATTGGTCTTCTCCAACCCACAGACTGGAACTTATACCAGGGCTCTCCTGGTTCTGACCTTCAAACTCAGACTGCACTACTGGCTCGTGTGTGTGTGTGTGTGTGTGTGTGTGTGTGTGTGTGTGTCCATCTGGTTCTGTTTCTCTGAAGGAATTCTCCATGAGAAATACGTTTAAAGAAGGTTAATCTTATAGTGGTATGTAGGATGGACTGGAGTCAGGAAGGCCACAGAGGCTAAGTATCCAGCCTGAAAGATGTTGCAGAGATTGGGCAAAAAGTATGAGGGGATGGCCTTCTGCAGAGCTAGTGGGAATGGGCAGCTTATGGTAAAAAGAGAATCAACAGGGCTGAGTTCTAATTCCAGCTGAGCAATTATGCCCTGGAGTAAGAAAAATCTTATTCCAAAACCTCTGGTTCTTCATCTATTAAATGAGTTGTTTAGACCAGAAATCCTCCAGGGTCCTTTTCTGTTCTATAAATCTAAAATCAGATTATCAATAGGAAACAATACTTAGCTGATTTTATTTTAACTATGAATACATTGGCTTAACATTGTTCATTACTACCCTGAATATTCCATCAGTACTCAATAAATAAAGCATTTAGCAGTTCTTTTGGACATCATGGTTTAATTGTAAGGCTTGAAAATGCCCTGCTTTTAGCAAAGTCTTTGTACTGCCAATTATTAACTTTGCAAACAATAATGGAAAAATAGGCACATTACTTTGAAATATGCCTGTGTTAATCTAATTATTTTTCTTAATCACGGAAAAAGGCAATTTATGAGAATAACACATTTTATACCAGATTAATTTTTTTATAAAGAAACATTAAATAACTTTAGCACTTAATGCAATTTGAGGATACTGCACAAGGATTGAGTGAGGTTTCCAGACAGCAACGCCAGTTTGATATGTTTGCATCCCCTTCCCATAGGTCCGCTGTGTGTGATGGGTAACTACATGAGTCTAAGCTGGCCTAGGAGAAAGGAGCCTTATTAATCTTATTCCAAAACAGGAATATTATGTGAAACTTTAGAGATACTTAAGTACTGTACTTGAAGATTAACTTCCTGGATGTTCAAATTCATGCAATCCACGTTATATGATTCTGGCTTTATAGACACACATGGCAAAGCCCATCTGATCAAATTAAGGAATTTTACAAACTAATCACTGGGCCACAGAAAATGTAATAAGCCCACAAAGAGTGTACTGACTTACCCACATTCACCAATGCCATTATCAGCCTAACCATACAGTTCTCTGGGTATTTCTGAAGTCAGAAGTTGAGAAGAACATATCCATAATTATTCTCTGGCTAGCATGCTTATTCTCTGTATGCTTATAAAAATCAATAGAAGCCTGGCTGGTGTTGATTCAGTGGTTGAGTGTCAACCTATGAACCAGAATGTCATGGCTCAATTCCTGGTCATGGTATATGCCCAGGTTGCGGCTCAATCCTCAGTGGGGGTAATGCAGGAGGCAGTCAATCAATGATTTTTCTCTCATCATTGATGTTCCTATCTCTCTCTTCTTTTCTCTTCCTCTCTGAAATCAATAAAAAAGTTAAATCAATAGAAAAGAGAGAAATGGAAAGACAGAGAAAGAAAGAGAGGGGGGAGATGAAAAAAAGAAAGAAAAAGGAAAAGAGAGAAATAAAGAAAAAAGGACATCTCTATCGACATCTCTTAGAACCTGGACATATATGTACCAGCTCTTAATTTTATAAAATTACTTTCCTTCATCTTGGGTTCTTTTTACAATGAAACCTTGATCTAACAGCATTTAACATCCTGAAGCTTTCAGGTAAGGCCATATTTTACATCATATTTTATTTCTGCTCTTGGCAGTAAACTTGGAATTAGCTAGTCCATATTTTTTATCTAGTCAGCTGCAGGAAAAAGTACAACAGAGAAAGGAAGAAAGATCCACAGATCTTGACCAACAGAAACTATATTAAACCAGAGGAAAAGTATTCCACTTGCTCTCCAATAGGAAAGGAAAAAAAAAAAGAGGCTCAATGTTTCCACCATTAAGTGAGGACTTCTTCCAGCAGAGGGGCTCCATGGCAAGTCTTTCTTGACTTTTATCCAGGAATACTGACTATGTCATGACTCCTTTCAACTCCATCTCCTCAGTCCATACTATCAATTAAGGTTTATGAGATCTAGCCTATTATTTCTAAAGCGGGGGAGAAAGAATTTGTTCCAAAATATCTGGTTCTCCCTCTCCACCTGCCTTCATTTATAAAACAAGTCATCTAAACCTCTCAGGCTATTTTTCCACAAGCCTGTTAATAATGTGGTAATGATTATGCTAATACCAGCTGGGAATACATCTATGTGGACATGTTATGGAGTGTGTTGGGGTGAGGGAGGGCTATCTATGTAAGTGCATGAGGAGAACTATTCAATAAAATTATAGTACATGTGTAGCCCTCTTTCCATATTTACTAGTTTGTTGTAAGCTCCTTCTCAAAGGGGAAATAGACCATGCTTCCTTTACAGGGGGAGAGTTATTGAATAACAAAGACCATGTGTTCTGCTACGTCTTATTTGTCTGAGAAGTCTACAACTATTTTCTAAACCAAATTAATAGCACTATACTAAACTTATTTCCCTGGTGAAAACTTCTGGCTACTAACAAGGCAGGAATATACACCTCACTGTCCCCAAGAGCACAAGAGCACAGTTATATAATCAGTCCATGTAACCAGTCCATGATGGCACCCAAGCAAGGAGAATTCCGCTTGCACACTGTGCAAGGGAAAATGGACACCCTCTAATTAAATGATATTGTTTACACGAGCAATAGAGTATTACATCATTTTCCCTACAAAAAGAAGAGAATGCGAAATTTCAGAAAAGACAGATAGCTATTTAATGTGTAACTTGTCACCACGGTCAGCTTCGGCATAATAAAATGCACATGGAAAATCCCCTGCAGCAAGCCCTTTGCACAGCAGATTCTTCCTCCGTCTGGGTCAGAGGGTGTGTATGTCTCTGAAGGAAATGATATCCCTCCTCTTCTCACACACCCACTTTCTGCGCAGTGAGCTTCAAATAGCATTTCCGAGATGTGTCTGCTGGATGCCGGGGGCACAGAGGCAAGAGGCTGGCAGTGAGCCTCATGTGTGGCTGGGGAAAAAGGAAGTATCTCCTTCCTACAAATCAAGAAAATGCACATCCACCTGACAGCTAAACACAGGAGAACTTGGTGTGTATAGAAACTGCTCTTTTGTGTTTTTACCCCCAAAAGCCATGTAAACTGTAAACAAAGACAATGCAATTCTGGTAGCAAACTAATCTCAAAAGGGATTTCTAATGTTTTACACCTTTATTCCAGACTACAGTACCTCTTTATCAAGTATGATTTTTGCCACATCAATATAAGGGCATTTTTTTTTTTTTGCGCATGCTTGAAGCAAATAGACTCCTGTCATCTCAACAAAACTTTCAATGAATGTTGCCAGTTGTAGAGGTTTTATAACACACTCATATTTCAAATGTGGTACTTATGTTCCCAATCCAATATACAGGCATATATGCTTATTATTAAAATGCACTCTATAAATCCCTACTGGGGAGATTTTAGTTCCATTTGGACAACACAACTAAAACATTCTATTCATTCCACAGCATGTTCACTCTCTCCAAGTAAAAATTCTTTCTAGGGCTTCTGATGTAAACTGGAAAAGTTAATTATAATTCACACATGAAAAATCTTTTTAACAGTTGGAATCAGAAGTAAGAAGAGTTAATGGTCCAGTCCAGCAGATAAACTTTTGCAGGTTTCCATCTGAAAGTCATAACATAACCTTTTATTCAGTGTCTTTGGTACAGAGGGTTTTTCAAGGCAGAGTTCTTCAAACTGCAAGATGTTAAACAGATGTACTGTAAAGTCTTCCAGGTCTAAACTATGAAGAGTCTGTTTTCAGTCTGTGTGTTGAATCCTTCATTTGTTTTATTCTTCTATCAAGATCTTCAGGTCTGGGTATTTCTTTTGTTCAAATTATTTAGTTGTTATTGTTTCTTAAACTGCATATTTGTTTAGAACCAGATTTTAAAACATCTTCTTCTTGAGCGAAGTAAGGAATATTAATTTAAAATTTGCCATTTAAAAACAGGTTTTCATCAGGAAAACCTCTACTTCCTATAGCAGGTGCTGAAAGCCTAATTCCAGATGTTCTGATGTGTAAATAGCCAAGGAAGAATTTGAGAAATGGGTAGAGATGCAAGGAAGAGAAAGGCATAAATAAAAAACAGACCAGTCAGAACTCCGGTTCACATGAATCTATAACTAAAAGCCCTTTTAAACATCTTGGCTTTTGTTTTCCATTGGTGGGCTTCTAACTTAACCATTTCTCATGTTGCAAATGTCCTTTTCCAAAACATGGCGACAGCCCATAGACATTGGACTAAATGTTCACCTGGCTACTCATTTCCAACTAATTAATATATTCTTTTCCTATATTGACCAAAACAATATGTTCTACATTCCATTTCAATATGCCAAAATTCAGAACCCTACCTGAGAGATGTCATGTCTCCCATCTTTAACTGCATAGAAGCTTAGAGTTTAACTGCATCAAGACAGCTTGATAAACCTCTAAAGCTTAAACCACAGTCTGCAGTTGAAAGGCCAATTTTGCCCCTTTTGTTCTTAGCCATTTGTTACTTGCAGGAATTTTAGAATGCATAGCTCTAGCAGGGTTAAAAGGGTGCTTATAAATGTTTTCTCCTTATTTAGCTTAATGTTGGCAGAACCCCTCCATCATTTCAATGAGACACACATGAGCAGAAAGGCTTTATAATATAGGCAGGCCTTTATAATACGGGCAGCTTCCTTCTCGAATATCCTTTTGCTATCAAACTAATCAGTAGTAAGGGATAATTAAAGCCAGGCATAGCACAGAGCTGAGTTTTGGCTACTTTAACCACTTCACTACCTCTCTGCATCTATACTGACAGGGGACTAGAGAGCATGGCCTTGAAGGGTGTCTGGGATGGAGGTTAAGAGCACTTTGGCTCTAGCCAGTTTGGCTCAGTAGATAGCAGCCTGCGGACTGAAGGGTCCCGGGTTCGATTCCGGTCAAGGGCTCATGCCCAGATTGTGGGCATGCAGGAGGCAGCCGATCAATGATTCTCTCTCATCATTGATGTTTCTGTCTCTCCCTCTCCCTTCCGCTCTGAAATAATCCTATATAATAAAAGCCTAATATGCTAAATGCTAAGTGCCCAGTCCACCGGTCAGCCATTCAACCAATCAAAGTGTAATATGCTAATGATATGCTAAGGCCACTCAATTGCTCGCTATGACATGCCACCAGGGGGCAGAAGTCGACCGGTTGACCAGTAACTATGATGTGCACTGACCACCAGGGGGCAGACACTCCAACCAGTAGGTTAGCTTGCTGCTGGGGTCGGGCCAATCGGGACTGAGTGAGACGGGGCAGACACAACCTGGAGCCCTCCTGCATCCCCTCCCCGGCTGGCCAACCTCCCGCATCCCTCCCTGGCCCCGATCATCCACTGGTGGGGTCCCTCAGCCTGGCCTGTGCCCTCTTGCAATCTGGGACCTCTCAGGGGATGTTGGAGGGCCCGATCCCATGGGCCAGGCTGAGGGACACCACTGGTGCATGAATTTGTGTACCGGGCCTCTAGTGAAAATATATTTTAAAAAATAAAAAAGAGCACAGACTTTGGAATCAGATATACCTGGCTTTTCCTCATGACTACAGCACAGGATGTGTGGGTGGAAAGTTACTTCCCTCCTTGAGACATGGTTTCCCCACTTGTAAAGTGGGTGATGATGAGGATTAATTAGATAAGGTTCATAAAGGAATCAGCACAGAGCCTGACACTGCGTGCTAAATGTTAGGTATTATTGCATTGCCCCACCTGTACCCTATGCTCCAACCAAAGTGAACCCTCCCTCCTCACTGAACCCTAACCTCCTGCCAGTGTATTGACAATCCTTTGTTGGTCCTGACTCTTCTGTGGAAGGCTCTTTTCATATATCCTAATATCTACTACCTGTACCAGCTTCCCATCCTCTCCAATTTCTGTCCAAATGATATCCTTCCTTCAAGCCACAACTCAAATACCATCTTCTCAAGGCAGTATTTCTTGAACTCTTCTAGTTGTGCCTTCTTACTGTCTTGGATCTCCATGGTTTTTATATTTCTGCTATAGAGGGTTGAATTAAATATGCACTCATTTAATGTCACATTATAATTATTGGTTTATGGATAGTCCCTGTGTTATATTTATTTTCCCTTTCATTCCCAAGCCCCAATCCCACTCTCCTCTTACCACAGAAAGTCATTCTAATATACAGGGTTTGGCAAAAGTAGGTTTACAGTTGTGAGTACACAAAACAGTTTATTCTCATATTACTATTTACAATCTATTGCATTATTTTCCATATGAACAACTGTAAACCTACTTTTGCCCACCCCTGTGATGAATCTGTATTTTTTATTAATAAGGATTTTTGAAAAATATGTACTAGTTTATGCATATGTGTAGATTTATTTAAATGGATACTGAGGTAGATTTCATTCTGCTTCTTCTATTGCCCAATGCTGTTTTGTGATCCTTCCATTTTGCTATGGATATTTCTAGCTGCTATAATACTCCATGATGTGCACTGCCCACATTCTATCTATACATTTGACAATGAACTCCTGACCACTAGAAATGAATCTATTTATATATGACCCCTTAAGGACCTATTTGGAAACATTATTGGTTTTTTATCAAAGAGCTGAATTGCAGGATCACCGGAATAGGTTAAGTTTATTGACTAAGTCAGTGGTCGGCAAACTCATAGCCAACAGAGCGGCAAACCGCGGCTCGTGAGCTGCATGTGGCTCACGAGCTGCAGTTTGCCGACCACTGGACTAAGTAATGCCAAACCAGGAATTTTGCAACAGTGCGCAGTCTCAACAAAGGTGCATGTTGGCTTCTATATCCTCACATCTTGGCCAACACTTGGCTCTATCCAACCTTCTAATTCTTGCTACTTTATTCAGTGTAAACTGACATCTCAGGATGATTTCCATTTGTACCCCTCTGCTAATACATTTAATTTTCATGGTTCTATTTTTTTTGGGCATTTAGCATACATAGCCTGGAGATTTTTCAATAAAATATTTGTCCACTTCACTCTTTGCAAAACCATAGATCACTTTAAGGGAGGGGTATATTTATTGTTTGTTTGTTTTTGTTCATTTTTTCACTCACTACAGCACCTGCAATAGCACCTGAGGAACAACCTAACTCATGTACTCAAAAATAAATGGAAAGCATGGAAGTATGAGAGGATAAGGACAACTACAGAGAAAAATGAGTGCTTTAAATTCTAAAATAAGTTTATATAGTTAATTCTCTTCTTGCTAAAACCATGAGTTCCATTGACCAGTTGAACTGAAAATGGCAGCACCCATTTACTACCTCAAATACCACAGGGAAGGGTAAAAGGAAGGTGCTAATGTGCTGCCATTAGTTGAGATTCCACTGTGACATATACATCAGCCCCTGGGTCAGAAGAGCAAGTACCTTCTCTTCACTACTCATTCTAAGGACCTAATGAAAATTAGGATACAGCTTCATCTTGGTAACCTCCAAGGTCCTGCTCCTAAATACAGGTGCAAAGACTGGTTCAGAAAATTGCCCTGACTGCCAATATGAATACGCCCTACAGAGTAAGTAGGCATTTACCCAGTAGCCAGTGCAGGTAGTTATACTTCTTTAGCTTTCTGATAAAGGCAGAACAACAATAGTCTTACACTTAATTCAGCTTACCATTACCAGCACTTGCTTAATGTATATCATGAAAGCTGACAAGTCATACAGCATGGTAATCAAAAACAACATATTTGAAGTCAAACAGACCTGACTAGAAATTTGACTCTGCTACATACCAGATATGTTACTTTTCATTTCTTCTGATGACATCAGTTTCCTCATCTGCAAAATGTGGACAATGATACCAGCTTTATAGGGCTATTATAATAGTCAAATGAAATAATGGTACTGTATAATACTTGATGAATGGTAGCTGTTTTATTATGCCTTCTAGGGGCCCAGTACATGAATTCGTGCACCTTGAAAGAAGCTATGGACCATGAGGCTGTGGTGGGCACAGAAGTGGGTCTCGGCCCATCCTCCACACTCCTGTCCGGCCCCTCCTGCTCCTACCACTGCCGCTCCCATGCACTATCAGTGCAGGCCCCACTCACACCTGCTGACAGCGCAGAGCATCTGAGGCGGGCACCAGCAGTGGGTGCAAGTGGTGGCTGCTGGCCCAATCACCCTGCAGGAGCAGGGAGAGGTGGAGAAGCCCTCGGGGTGATTAGGGCCAGCAGCCACCCCTCACCCCATTGACAGCACTGAGTGATTGGGGCCGGTGCCAGACGCCAGCAGTGTGTATGAGCAGGGGGGCCTGTGCAGACAGCAGGTGCGAGTGTCAAGCGGGACTGCAGCACATGGAAGCAAAGAATTTTCAGTAACCACCAGAGGCTCGACCAGTGCTCCACCTTGTTCTGGCACCCCGCTCATCTGCTCCACCATCCCGCCGTGGCCAATGCCCGCCATGTTCCACGCTTTGCAGCCTGCTACCAATGCCCACCATATTCCCCAGTGGTCAGCACACATCATAGGGACCGGTTGTTCAGTTGTCCCGCCATTCAGTCTATTTGCATATTAGGGTTTTATATATATAGACTATTTCACCAACCTATTCCATATTATCAAGATTAAAGCAATAGATGAAAGTATAAAGTATTAGAAAGAAATGTCTATAACTATATGTAATAAGTGATTAAGTGGGAGGTTTTCCCTTGCAAAATTAAACTGTATTTTCTATAGTGGGGAAAATACACTATTTTAAGAAAGAAAGATTTGGTTCTAGTTTGAGTCCCAGCTCTAACACTTCGCAGTGTGAGCTCAAGCAAATCAGTCTCTTGACCTCAAACCTGTATGCAGGAATAATACTATCTCCTCCACAGAGACACTGTATAAATCTGATGTGATGATAAATATGAAAACATTTTCAACTTGCAAAATAGCATAAAACATGTTAAATATCATTGATTTCCAAAGCTTGACAGCACCTTATTACTGGCATATAGTTAGTGCTAAAAACAATAATCTATTCCATGATTCAAAATGTCAGAAGCATTTTTCTAGGGGTAAAATAATGCTGTCAGAATTTTAACCTTTTACCTTATCATTGAGAAATGTCCAACTTTTATTTAGTACTTTGGAAATCAGAAGACTCTACATAACATTTGGGACAAAAGAACAGGAACAAGCATTTCTGTGAGGACTAATGAAATAAATGGCTCTTAGTGCCAGTGAAGAAATTTGCTTCTATAGCAAATTGTTTATTTTAATTGTATGGAAATCATGGTGCTTGTAGGTGATCTGGTTTCCCTCTTTTTGCTGGCTGCTAGAAATTTCAGAACCAATATTGAGGTCACTTCTGAATGTGCTGGGCTACATTTTGTATTTCTTGTTCTCACCTCTTCCCAGAGGTATTCCTTACACATACTTTTCTGTGCCTAGGATTGCCTACTTTCTGGTGTTTTGTTTATAGATTTAACATCTCTTGAATTTATTGTTAATGTCTTTTTTCCCTACTTTCACTTTAATCTTCTTGAATAAAATTAAAAATAAACAGAACAATTTCAATGACTAAGGAGTAGTGAGTTTGAGCTTCATTTTAGAGACTTTTAAAATATATATTTTTTATTGATTTCAGAGAGGAAAGAAGAGGGGGAGAGAGAGAATCATCAATGATGAGAAAGAATCATTGTATCAGCTGCCTCCTGCACACCCCCTCCCCTACTAGGGGATCAAGCCCACAACCCAGGCATGTGCCCTAACCAGGAATTGAACCGTGACCTCCAGGTTCATATGTTGATGCTCAACCACTGAGCCATAACAGCTGGGCTAGAGCCTTTTAAAGGAGAGACATTCAGCCTTTCTTCACCTGCACTCCCACTTTACAGGGTCTCGCATGTTCAGTCTTTACCCAAAGAAATGTCTCTGGTGAGATTTTAATGTTTACTTCTTATCATTCCATTGTATTGTCAGCACTGAGCCTTAATCTTTGTTTTTTGTTTTTCTGGGTGTTGTTTTTTTTTAATTAAGAAGCATTTCTTGAAAAAATAACCAAGATTATTAGCTTTTATACTCTAATCGTTAATATTCTGAACTACTGTTAAAGCTAAAAACACCTTGCTACATTCAGTGCTTGTATGAGCATGGTGCTTGTTTTGTTCTACACAGCTCCAACCTCTGACCAGAAACTCAGACGACAGAATGCCCTGCTCTAATAAAACATGTGGTGACCATAACTGTAACTTTATCTGGTTAAGTGTATTATAGGCAGGAGGGGAAAGGATATTTTTACTGCAAAGATCAAGACATAAGCCTTCATTTACTAATAGTGTGTGCACTAACTTTAAAGTTTTTATATTGTTTCATAGCTTTCATACCAGTACATTTATTTGGTAATCAGTAATAATCCTAATGTTTGCAGTCTTCCAATGGCTCTCAGAGTTTCAAATTCTCAGCATTAAAAATTATTAACACTAAATGGATTAGTATTTTCATTATCTTGATTGTGCTGATGGTTTCTTAAATTAAAAACATTAATGCTAAATGATGCAAAAATAATAATAGTTATTACTGTCATTAATCATAGAATAAAATTGAACTATCAAAACACAATATGGCATGCTTCACCATAGATGTATTTTCTTAGTTGACTTATTGTAAGAGTAACATAATAATAAAGTTAAATTAATTGCCCACTGATGAATGCCACTGAGGTTGTATAGAGGTTAAAGTAAATCAGGTAAAGAAAATAATATGTTTTGAAGATATCCTTGGTCATTACTCTAACAACAAAAAGAAAGGAATATAGAAATTCAGATATATGCAATAAAGAACACTAAGGTGACTTATAATGATATAAAACACATATGCATTATTTTCTAAACTTCCCCAAATAGTAATTTTCTAGCTTACAATGTAATTTAAAATTAGCCTTATGCTACTGCATTTTGTCTGTTTTTTGTTGTTTTTTTATCTTTAGGAATATTAATTTTTCACTATCTGATAATTTCCTACCTGTATATTAAACATTATTAGGAAAAGTGTTTATTAGTCTTTTGGACTCCATTAAATTCAAAAATCTTCAAGATCTCTGTTAAAAGATCAGTATATGTTAATGTTACGGGAACCCTACAATGAAGGATTTATGTTTTGTCTATTCAGAGCTACATAACCACAAAAAAATTATTTCTCAAACAGCACATGTGATTTAGTCTACATCAACATCTATAATTCTAATGTATATTTCTATTTTCTCCTGTTTAAATTATTCACTCTAAACACCAGAGTTACACATGGTATATATTTAGAATTATGTTGCAGTAATTAGTGGCTATATTGTTAATGAAGATGAAGCTTTCAGAATTAGTGAATAAAAACCTAAAAAATACTTCTTAACTAGTACATAGGAAAAACTCATAATAAGCTTTAACTAGATTTTGTAGCTTTAACCCAAGATTTAACAAAAATATGAATAAATTCATTTCTTTGTTCTTACTGCATGGCTAAGGCAAATATTACCCATCTGATTCTGTGGCCAGATTTGATAGGGAAGGCAGCTTTCCTGCACCTGAGGCTCAAGGGTCTGCCACATTGCTTTGGAAAAAGGGAAAATTTTACCCCCAAAGGGAAATACACAGGCTTGTAGATGCTATGGTGTGAAACACTAGAGAAAAGAAGAGGCTCCTTCCTCAAAAAAATGTAGGAAGACCTGACAATATTATTTGAAGCCCTAAAGGCAGCCATTCCTGAATCCAGATATTTGCAATGGTGTGAATCCGTACCTCCACGTTTTTTCTTTAATCTACTATGAATTGGATTTTGGTCACTAACAGCTGAAAAAGACTGATTTAAGATGTTGGTGCTCATTGTTGTTTTTTTGTTTGTTTGTTTGTTTATGTTTTATGGTTTATTTCCTATTATTCTGTCAGAAGTCATTTAGTACATAACTTCGACCTTTAGAATTTTCTGCTGCTGATTTTCATAAAAACTAGATAATCGTATTTGAAACACATGCATAAAAGAAAGTTAACCAGACACATAAAAGGGTCTAAAGGCTATTTTTTAAGAAAATGTATCAGCTTCTCTCTTCTCAGTGTGAAAAGACGTCCTTCCTCTCAGCTCCCATCACAGCACCCACATAAATTACAGTATTTACATGTCTGTAATTTCCTTGGGACCAGGACCAGAGCTTTCCTATCTGTATCCTCAGAGTCTAACCAGGTACTCAACATGGAGCAACCTTCAGGAATGCTTGTACAATATTGTCTCAGCATCATACACGTAAGCACATGCCTGGCCCCAGTTAGCTAGTTCACCTCCAATTCTTAGAACAGTCATTGCAAAACTTTCCATTCTCACACCTCTCACAATGCCTTGCCCCCTTACCACTTACAAATAATTTTGCCTCCTGCTTAATAGAGAAAAAGAACTACTTCCACTTCCTATCCCTTGAACTTCAATCCACTTTCCCCACCCTGCCTTCTTCCTGCCAGTCACAGAGCATAAAGTACCCTTTCTCCCAGGTTCTGAATTCATTCCTTGCTAGTTCCTTCATATTCATGATATTTTTCCTTTTGTTATGCTCCTTCTTTCTCTAGAATATGAAATCTCTCCCCCCGTTGCTCGTACCTTCTCTGAAGTGTGCAAGTCTCCCTATCCTTGATCCAACACTGCTCTTTATCCCTTTGAGCTTCCCTTCACAGTCAAGCTTCTGAAAAAGATCAATCCAACTGATTTCCTCACTCCTATGAACACTTAAACCTATTCTACCAGAGTTCTACTTCTCCTATTCCACAGAAATCTCTCTGCACAAACATTTGTCAGCACTTGTACCACTTATTTCCTCCAATAATTCAATATTTTTTCCATAATTATTTGGGGGGGGGGGATTGGTTACTTGGAAATATGTTGAAATAAAAGTCAGTGTATTATATGTCTCTCCTTTATAATGTTTCATAAAAAATATGAAGGCCAAGCCATAGTGCTAACTGCACTGAATATTATTAATGTAGATCTGGCATCAGTGGATTTATAGAGAACGGTGCTGTTTTAGAGAACAAACTAATACTATCAATTCTTTGTATGCATTTGCAAAAATATTTTTTATAGCATCACTATTTACAATAACTAAGATTTGGAAACAGCCTAAGTGCCCAACAGTGGATTAAAAAACTGTGGTACAGCTGAAACCATTTTGGCTCAGCGGATAGAGCGTCAGCCTGCGGACTGAAAGGTCCCAGGTTCGATTCCCGTTAAGGGCATGTACCTGGGTTGCGGGCACATCCCCAGTAGGGGGCGTGCAGGAGGCAGCTGATCGATGTTTCTCTCTCATCGATGTTTCTAACTCTCTATCTCTCCCCTTTCCTCTCTGTAAAAAATCAATAAAATATATTTAAATAAATAAATAAATAAACTGTGGTACATCTAAACAATGGAATACTATGCTGTTGTTATAAAAAGAGAGCTCTTACCATTTGCAACAGCATGGATGGGCATGGAGAGCATTACGCTAAGCGAATAAGCCAGTTGGAGAAAGATAAATATCACATGATCTCACTAATTTGTGAAATATAATAAACAACATAAACTGATGAACAAAAATAGATCCATTAACAGAGAAGCATCAAACAGACCGTCAAACTTCGGGGGGGAGGTGGTAAGAGATCAACCAACGGACTTGTATGCATGCATATAAGCATCACCAATGGACACAGACACCAGGGGGGTGAGGACATGTGTGGGAGGATGGGGGTGGCCAGGGAGAGGTCAATGGGGGGAAAAGGAGACACATGTAATACTATATGTAATACTTAAATAATAAGGAATTTTAAAAATATTTATGCATTTTGTATGCACTTGCAAAAAAAGAACAGTGCTGTTATAAGTAACCATTCTGACAGGTGTGAGGTGGTACCTCATTGTAGTTTTAATTTGTATATCTCTGATGACTAGTGATGTTGAGCATTTATAGATGATGCAAACATGATTCCCTTATTTAATTTTAGTTGTCAGCATAAAATAAAATTTTTTGTGGTTAAATCACCCTAGTTCTTTGTTTATTTAACACATAATAATGCCTTAATTTCATGGCTATTACACGGTATATTATTTTAGCTGTACAGTTATTATAGCAACTCATGTTGTATTCTGAATTATCTGAAAACATCTTTGGGAGGATGGATGGGAGAGGTTTTTACTTAGTAGCCAGTCACAAATTTTAAAAAGCAGAAATCGTTAACCAACTCAACTGAACTTAAAGACAACAATTCTATTCATTCACATGAGCTGAGACACTAGACTGGTGGTGTGGTATTGATTTAAATTCCATAATTAAAACATTTTGTTTATAATTCACATATTAAACATTAATTTATAGGTCCAAAGCTTTATTGTTGTAGCACATAATATTTTTTGGAAGACATAATGGAAGCAGGATGTTTCTTTATGAAATTCCTCTTTTAACATAAAAAAAGTTTTTGTCAAATGTTAACATGAAATGTCTTCTAAAACCTCTTGCATGCTTACTTAGGACCAACTTTAGAAAATTCAACACTACAAGTTAAAAGCAATCTTACCAATTTGGCTCAGTGGATAGAACATGGGCCCGCGTACTGAAGGGTCCCAGTTCAATTCTGGTCAAGGGCACATACCTGGTTCGAGGCTCGATCCCCAACCCTGAGTGGGACATGTGCAAGAGGCAACCAGTCAATGTGTCTCTCTCTCATATCAAAGTGTCTCTCTCTCTGTCTCTCCCCTTCCCTTCTACTCTCTCTAAAAAAAAAAAAAAAAAAAAAAAAAGGAAAAATATCCTCATGTGAGGAATAACAAAACAACAAAAAAAGTAATCTTAGATCACCCACAAACACAAAATACACATATACATGCTCATTTAGTGATGTAACCCTTGAAATTCTTAATATTTCATGATTTATTGCATCCATTTAAGAATATAAGGAATCCTATAGTTCCCTCCCTCCATTCCAGATAATTTATATACACACAAACACACCTGGCCAGAGCCTAATATTGGACCTATCCCAGGGATAATGGGCCCCAGGTTCATCAATTTTCCCTTCAAAATATAGATGACTTTTCCCTCTGTGGTCCCCAAAGGAGCATAAGACATGGCTCAATTTTGTTTTGTCTTATTTGTTTTGTTTTGTCATGGTTCTAAAATTACTTTAATGTCCCTGCTGTTGTAAAGTCACTCTAAGACATCAAAATATTTACCAGCGTTGGATCCTTACTCTTGACAATTTCACTCAGTGATACTGGCCAAATCCACAGGAGGCCTCCCTGCCTGCCTGTCTCCTCCCTTAGGTCTGTTTCATCAGCTATTTGATCTTACCTCCCAGGCGTCGGGACAGGTGGATATTCAGAAGAACTGAACTAGAGACCGTCCTGTGCATGTGGTAGAAACATAGTTTAAAATTTTCTCGTGCGCAATACAAACTGAAACCAGACAGTTTGGAGACAGATATATCTTGCCCGCTATAATAAGAGCAAGAACTATTATTATTATTAATATTAATATTAATATTAATATACTTTGGAGTGGTTTATCCAAATAGCATTATTTACAACTAGAAAGCAATTCTAATTCAATACTTTCTCATATTTTTATGGCTGATCATGTTGTTAAAAACAAAAAGTAGCCATTAAGAGACTAAAAACCCTCTGCTGTGTAGTGAGATGAGCACTGGCTTTGAGGTCAGAAGACCCAGACCTGCTATGTACTTTGTGGCCATAAGCAGTTTTTTAAGCTCCTGAAGTCCATCTCCTCATCTGTAAAAAGGCATAACACTATATCCCACAGAGTTCTTGTGATGTTTAAAGTAAATTGTTCATGAGCTGGCTTCCACCCTATATCATTGAACCACTTTCTCAACATGCATCTTATGTTCTCGTTGCACCTCCTCGAGGTTCTGTAAAGGTGTTGCCTTCATTCTCCCCCTTTTTTTGAATGCCATCTTCCTCTGGCATGTGGATAATAAGTATTAAATAATAAACACTCAATGAAACCTTCCCTGACCACCTCCAAGTTGAATCAGCTCACCCTCTAGGTTCCAAGATCAGCCTGTACAAATATTTATTTTAACATTTACTTGTTTCTTGATCCAACTCCCTGACCATACTCTATATTCCTTGAGTTCCTAAACTATGCCTTCCATTTCTTCCATCTCATCATGCATACTTAGTACATGCCTAACCCATAGCAAAAAAAAGACAAACAAACCCTGAATGAATGATTAAATAAATATTTTTTCATGACATATACAAAAAAAAAGGGGGGGGTGCTTGGTCATTTGTGATGTAGTAGGGATTCAGTTTAAATTAGGTGAATCTAAAATTTAACCCTTAGAGGTAATGGGTCCTTAGGTTACCATGCTAGCACTTCCTTTTTGTGATTTAAACTTCTGGACAGTAACTGCTAGTGGTCCTGAGATATGTTTTATAAAGAAAATAAAGCCCTGGACTGCGTGGTTCAGTTGGTTGAGCATTGTCCCATTCACTGAGAGGTTGTTGGTTCAATTCCTGGTCAGGGCATATACCCAGATTTTGGGCTCAATTTCCCATTGGGGACATGCAGGATGCCGCCGACTGATTTTTCTCTCCCCCTCTCCCTCTCCCTCTTCCTTCCTCTCTCTCTAAAATCAATAAAAACTTCTTTTAAAAAAAAAGAAAAGAAAAAGCATCATCAAATGAATCCCACATATGGTCAGCATATTCTGTTAAGAATATTTTATCTTGTTTGTATTAAGTTAGCATCAAGGTCTTTCAGCTTACAAATCCTATGAAATAGGCACACTAACATATAAGACTTCAATATGTGACATTATGTAAGCCTGCTTTTCTCAAGTTTCCTGCTCATTTTAGTCAACTGCTTAGCAGCAGTATTTGAAGAGTTAAGTACACTTCCTGCTATTGGTCAGCTTGATTCTTTATTAAAACAATTATATCTTCATGCCAAAAAGTATATATTATGTTTCCAATAACATTAGGGACATAGAAAGAAAACTGATTCCAAGTAGTCATTTTCTGTAGCTAAAAATTACAAAACACTACTCCAGACTTGCCATAAGTTATAATTAGAACCATTCAAAGGAACAAAAAATAGCAATAAAGCAAGAAACAAATAAACCTTAAGAGTGAATCACAGTACTTCTAGGTATAAACAAATATTGAGGTTCTTGAGTTAGGGAACTACTTGACAAAAGACGCAGACTGCAGGAAGATGATCAGTCGGAGAAACAAGAAGGAAAGAATTTAAAGAAGAGAAATTAGAATCCGGTGAGCAATTAGGTTAAAAATCTCCAGACACTGGACTCTGGGGGCGTGTGGTCCACATCAGGGCGGAATGAGCTGTGTGATGCTGCTACTGACCTTGGAAAACTCAATCTTTCATGTGCCTTTGAACATAGAACAATTATCGTAACTAGCATTTTCTGTAGTGAGGACGAAATTTATATTCTTCAACTCAGTTGCTTTACTTTCTATCATTGACATGGTTTTCCTTATAGGATTCATTCCTACTGATGTCAAAACAGACAAACAAAAAAATCTTTTAACTGGAATAGGAAAACTTCCTATTTCCTCTTCCTTCTTCAGGAGATGGAATTGTCGTGTTCCTTTATCCTCTGGGTTTTCTTGGGCTTCTGCTGAGATGCCCTACAATCTGCTCACTTTACTGGGAATCCTCGGCTAGTGACACGAAGCATGCTGATCTGGTTTTCAGGGTGTCAGATTGGCTCTCACTGCTGCTGACCCTGGAGCTCACCATTGTGCTTCGTGGTGAGATCCCAGCATTAGTCATCCTCCAGTACCCAGCCCTTTGGTCCACTGGTCCTCCCAGAATGGAGACAGCGGAGCGGAAATAGGGAAGAAGGCCTTCAGCTGCCTTCTCTGCTGCACAGCATAGTTTGCAGGACTCTGCCCAAGCACCCTTAGCCTCCCCCATTAGCCATTGGCCCTCTATTGTCATGTGGGATGTTTTGCCAAGACAAAAAGTCTACAACTCCCCCAGGCTTTTTCCAAGTAAATGGGAGTATCGATTTCCAACGTTCTTGAACTAAGACAAATATGAGTATTTTACTTGTCCTTTCCCAAACTTCAAGTTGCCACCTGGAGGTGGCAGGATGCGGAAGTGAAGGTTTTCTGTCAGCTTTCTTGACTTTCTTCTCTTTCAGTGATGCACTCTAGTACTGGGAGATTTGCTCCTCTCCACATTGTGGGAACTTCCCATAAGTTCTGAACTATGCTCTTCTCTGCTCTGTTCTGACCATGATCCCTCTCCAAGTTCTGATTTGTAAGGAAATCATAACAAACATCTCTCTTTTTTTCTCAAAAGAGAATGTTGGTGCTTATTTCAAGATCATCATCTTGCTACAGACGTGGCAAATTCTATTTGAAGGTTGAAGAGCCAAATGATGACTCTATTGTTCTCAGCAGGAACTGTCCTTTCCATGAAGTAATGGATGCTATTGATTAATAATTTGGAAGAATTAAGGAACAAGTAGACACCTGAGATTATAAGGAATCTCGATATATTATTTTAATACCCCCAAAAAATATCTCACATCTAAATATATAGCTCAAAAGAATTCATTTCTATGAATTTATTTATTTACATTAATATTTAACTTGAGCCATTGTTTGTTTTCCTTTTTATAAATTTTTCAATTACAGTTGACATTCAGTATTATTTTATATTAGTTTTAGCACCCAGCCCTTTGGTCCACTGTTCCACTATATACTGTACAGCATAGTAATTAGACATTTATATCACTTGAGCCATTCTTAACAGTTTCAATATAGTTAACAAATTACTCTTTTTTTGTACAAACTTTTCATCCATCAGAGAAAACATAATAAAAGTAAAGATCACAGATCCTTTCTCACTAAACCAAAGAATACAAAATCTACTGGCCTAAATTTATTTCCATTGTTAATGCATGGAGAAATTACTGTAATGGAATATGGTTTCTCTGTAGAAATATAACCCATGATCAAAATATCACATATTTAATGTTCACAAAGGTGATTCTGAATTAATAATATTTAAGGTATTTTAAGTCTGAACCATCCCCAAATAATATCATAAATAGCAATTTATCCTGAGGTTGAGAGAATCTTCCCTCTCTTAGGGAAATAACTGGTCAAACTGGATA
The DNA here is from genome assembly GCA_026230045.1 of Corynorhinus townsendii. NCBI lineage: Eukaryota > Metazoa > Chordata > Mammalia > Chiroptera > Vespertilionidae > Corynorhinus > Corynorhinus townsendii. The sequence goes on from JAPDVU010000004.1 coordinate 140,736,094, forward strand.
GTCCAATCAAAGTAAACAATAAAAACTAACATTGATTGGGTGTGCCTGTTATGTACCAGGAACTGTTCTAAAGGTATCACATGTATTACTTTAGTTCATCTTCATTGCAATCTTTCAAGCTAAGTATACTTATTATTTTGGATTTTACAAATTAGAAAATGTAGGCACAGAAAGGCTAAGTAGCTTTCTCACCACCAGTCAACGAATCAGAAGCTGAACCTAGGCAAACTCACTTCCTAGTCTTTACATCTAACCATGATCCTATGCTGCCTGACAGGTAAAGGACATGTGAAGGCACTGAATCTAAACTGCAAAAAAGAGAAGAACGAGGCACAAAGACTCTGCTATCTTTAGAAGGACAAAAGAAGGGACTAGGATTCCATATTTAGAGCTGGCATGCGTGATAACTCCCAGAACCATATGTTTCAAATGACCCAATCATTGGGTCTTTCATTTCTGATCATTTGACATTTTTAAGCATGAATCATTTAATGAAAAAATTACAGGGCTTTCTTTTGAACACATTGTTTATTTGTCACCAAGAGATCTCAGATATACTTTAAACAAATTCCTTCTATAAAGGAAAGACTACATACCCTCATGAATGGCATAATCCAAAAATAGAAATTATTTAAAACAGCTCTAACACCTTTTCTAAATTTCCTACATTGTGAAATGACAGCAGTGTCTCCCTTTCAACACTGCCTTCTAGTCAATGTAAAAAGAAATAAACCATCCCCACATGCTCATATTTGGTGTTTACTTTTCCATCAGTCATCTAAAATGGGATGCAGGAAAGGGGATGTGTCTGTCTCTGTTAGAGAGAGAAGAAAAGTGAAGGAAAGAAAATCTAATGCAACAAGAGAGTTGCCAGATTTGGAACTGATTGAAAGAGTTTTGTGTCACCAAACATTTTTCAAAGACATATCAATCTGCAACTCTTTTTATAAACCAACCTGTAATGACTGGTGTTTCCACACATTTCCTTCACACACTTGCTTCTGAGTTTGGCAATGCCTTTGATTTGAAAAAGAATTTCAAACTTTAGATCATCACAAAGAACCTCTGGCATCATGAAAAAGAATATTTAGATCAGAAAGACTTAAAAGAATGTAAGCTAGAGTTCCAAGTAGTTTAAACTTTCATTACAGAGATGCTGAAAGCCACACTGCTGTGCTTACAAGTATGTTTATAGGTGATGCCATTTGTAACTCAGACTAACTAAATGAGAATTTAGAAGGATGTGAGAAAGAAAAGCATGTATTAAAATTAATATCAAATAAAAATATAAACTTTATAGTATATCAAATACTAAGGTAGACCCAAGCCAGATCATAATGTTTCTACGCACATCCTCTGGCATCAAGGAAAAACCACCTTAGAAAAAAACAACAAATCCTTAAAATAACAGAAGAGTGCCAGCACTAACAACACTGGTATAATTAGTACTCCCTGGGAAAATTCAAAGAAAGTGGAGTAATGAAATTTGTCACCTGCTGACTGGTACAGCCACTTCAGAAAACAAAGAGCACAGCAGACAAGGGTTCGGAATGTACAGCCAGAAGAGAACAGAATGCCCAACTGCAAAGTAACTGACTCCTTTATGAATATACTAAATCTCATTCCCCCTTCCCACCTGCAAACAGCTGGTTGTCAAGAAGTTTGTCCCCAACCAGCAGCATCAACATCATCCAGGAACTTGTCAGAGATACAAATTCTCAGGCCCCACCTAAGACCAACCGAATAAGAAAATCTGGAGGTGAGGTCCAGTAATCCGCTTTCATAAACCTGAAAGATTATCTCAAAGTACACAAAAGTCTGGTATCCACTGCCTTAAACATCACAACATAATCAGTAAACAGTGGTCTGTGAAATCCAATAGGAATAACAGTCAAGAGTTATTGAGGGCTTACTATGAGCAAAGCACTCTCCATGACATATTACCTATACTTGCTCATTTAATCATTCTATGGCAACTCTATAACTGCTACACTCATGTAATTTGTCAGCTAGACAGGGCACAGTGAAACTAAGTTACTAAAAATACACAGTGCTATTATGAGAAGTGTTTCTTTTTTAAAAAAAAATTATCACTTTATGTCTTATTATGACTCCCTATAATGATGCACCATTTTAGAGTGGCACCTTTATATTTTCATTTTTTTAATTATAGTTTGCATTGTTTTGTTTCAGGTGCACAACACAGTGTTTGGACAATCAGATATTTTAAAAGTGGTCCCCCTGATATTTCAAGTACCCACCGGGCACCACACATAGTTATTAGAATATTATAGACCATATTCCCCATGTTGTACTTTATATCTCCGTGACTGTTTTGTGACTACCAATTTATACATATTAATCCCTTCACCTTTTTCAACTCCCCAATACCCTCCCATCTGTCGACCATCAGCTTGTTCTCTGTATCTATGAGTCTGTTTCTACTTTGTTTGTTTAATTTGCTGTTTATACTGCACATATAAGTGAAATCATATGGTATTTGTCTTTCTCTGTCTGACTTATTTCACTGAGCATAATACCTTCTAGGTGTATCCATGCTATTGCAAATGGTAAGATTTCATTCTTTTTTATGGTCGAGTAATAGAGAAGTATGAGTTTCTTGAATGTCTACCTACCAATAGTAACAGAGACATGAACACTAGGAGGCCTGAAAAGAGGATTTCCAAGTACTCTTAAAGCAACTTTTACTGGTAAAAATCTTCATAAATTTTTGGAATTTCTCTTGAAAGATGAACAGGTCAAGGCCTAGTTTTGTGTGTTTGTTTGTTTGTTTTCATGAATAACTTCTTGAATCATTTCCAGTCTGATATCCTTCGTTATGGTCCACAATGGGAGCTGAACTGAGTCTAGCTAGCAAGATGCTCTGGATAGTGTTGGTGAGAAGTAAGTGAGATGGTAGATATTGAAACCAAATTGTCAAGTCTGACCAGCACCAAACACCATCATTTTCATCCCTGCTCCTATCACCACAGCCTTATGCTATCAATGGATATTCATAGTGCTAATGGACAGAAAATATAAAAGAATTCAAGATATAAATCAGGCTTGTGTCTAAGTAAGTAAATGACAGCTAAAATCAGAAAATAGACAGCAGCCTCTGTTTATTTCCCTGTGTAGATCTATTACCTCTTTTACAGTAATTCAAGCCTAAAACCTTGAAATATTATTGAGCATTTCTCTTTCTTCACCGTCTCATCCAAGAAATCACCAAAGACTAAAATTATTTTGCTCAGAATTTTCAATATGTCACTTTCCACCACAACTTCCCCTACTTTATCTCAGGCCCTTACCTTCTCTCCTCATCCTAGGTTACTGCAATGGTCTCTTAATCTCCTTTTCCCTTATCCTATATAATAAAAGGCCTACATGCAAATTGACCAAACTGTGGAATGCCCAGTCGCTATGACATGCACTGACCTCCAGGAGGCAGACACTCAATGCAGGAGCTGATCCCTGGTGGTCAGTGTGCTCCCACAGGGGGAGCGCCTCTCATCCAGAAGCCAGGCTCATGGCTGGCAAGTGCAGCGGCAGTGGCGGGAGCCTCTCTTGCCTCCACAGCAATGCTAAGGATGTTTGCCTGTTGGCTCCCCTGTGGGGAGCAGGCCTAAGCTGTCAGTCATACATCCCCCGAAGGCTCCTGGACTGCAAGAGGGCACAGGCCAGGCTGAGGGACCCTCCCCCCCCCCCCCGCCAAGTGCACGAATTTCGTGCACCAGGCCTCTAGTATTTATCATAAAACTGTTGTCAAATAAAGCCTTTTTTATCATGATGCTTCTTTGCTCACAAGCCTTCCTTACTGACAGGGTAAAGTCCGAACTCTATGGACATAAATATAAACATCTTCATTGCCTGACTCCAGCTTTATCTTCCACTCTTTCTTTATGTGAATCCTAAAGCTCAATCAGTTTTATAGTCACTCTCCAAACCATGACCTGAATGTTCCAGCAGCTCTTCTCCATCCCTCTCCACAGCTTGAGAAAAAAGACAATAGATGAAAAATGCAAGTGAGGATAGGCATTAAGGCGGAGAATAAATTAAAGCCTGCTTACTATCCAGGATTTAATTATAGATCAGTGCTTCCAAATTCATTATTTTGCCATGTTGAATTTACAACTGTTAGAGGAGAAAATACTAAGTGTCTAAAAGTTTAACATCGGTCTTTGGTTAACCTATATAGCAGCATTTGGATTAAATATTAAGCTAATGCTACTCCAGATGTCAGGAGTAAACATATTTATAAAGGAAGAGGGCTTCTGCTCCAGATGTGAAACTGACACCCTTTTCCTCTTGCCATGAAACTACCCCTGAATCCAAGGTTCCTGGGTTTGACCAAATTCATTGCTGAAGTAAGAGGGATTCTTAATTGTCCTTATGAAATGACCCTCCACCTACCAAAACCACTCAACTGAGTTCTTCAAATACAGCTATTAAAAAACTAACAAGAATCACCAACATTTAGGGAAACCAAAAGAGTGATTAAAATGTTCCAAACAGAAGTAATCTCTAAGAAATAATAATTTCTGAAAGAAATACAACTTTTAAAAGGACTATCCTATATAATAAAGAGCTAATATGCTAATTAGATGGAACAGCAGAATGACCATCCAGATGACCTTCTAGACGAAGCCAGGGCTGCGAGGGCCGAGGCAGTTGGGGCTGTGAGGGCCAAGCCCCTTGCACAAATTTCATGCATCGGGCCTCTAGTAATTATTATAATTGACAAATCCAAAGAAAATATTGCATTCTTTAAAAAAACACTGCTCAGAAGAAAGAAGGAAAAGAAGGAAGGAGAGAAATAATTGCTTATTTTGGAAATTAAAAACACTGTGGCCTCTGGGCAAAAATCGTACACCTATGAATGAGGACAGTGGGCGGGGGGAAGTGAAGGAGAGGGGGTGGGTGGGAACCGGGTGGAGGGGAGCTATGGGGGGAAAAAGAGGAACAACTGTAATAATCTGAACAATGAAGATTTATTAAAAAAACAACACTGTGGCTAAAATAAATCAATAGTGAGTAAATATTAAGATAGATATGGATAAATATTCATTTATCCATATTCACTGCCTTATAACAGTGGTGGGCAAACTGCAGCTCGCGAGCCACTGTTTGCCGCTGTTGACTAATGAGTTTGCCGACCACTGGATAGGGGCTTAATCACAAGGAACAACAACAGCCTGTAATTATTAGAATCGAGTGTCTAGATCAGTGGTCGGCAAACTCATTAGTCAACAGAGTGGCAAACCGCAGCTCGCGAGCCGCAGTTTGACAACCACTGCCTTAGAAGATCATAAGAAATCTCCCAGTGTATAGTAAAAGGGAAAAAAAAGAGGTCTTAGCAAATACACTAAAAAAGGAAAAAACATACAGAATCAAGCATGTAGTGTAAAAAACAAAAATAGCATTCTTTATCAACAATCTGACATCCAGCGAAACATTTAGAAAATTATTAAAATAAATATGAGTTTACTAAGCCAGATGGATATAATATCAACATAAAAAAATCAGCAGCTATCTTACATACTAACAATAACAAATTAGAGGATGCACCCCATAAAGATTTCATTCAGAACTCAAATAATACTCATATGATAACTGAGAATAAAGATGAAGTAAATGTGCCAAACATATTTTTAGAAAAACTGTCAATCTGTCAATCTTTCCATGGACATAAAATAAGGCTTAAATCCTTACTTAAGAAACATCATGCTTCTGAAAGGGAAGATTCAATATCATAAAAGTGTAAATTTGCCCTCAAATTAATCTACAAATTACAGAAATCAGTCATATCACTCTAAACTCTATGCAAAATACATTCATGACACGAGCAACATTTTTTAAAAAGAAGAAAGTTTGGCCTAATGTACTATGCAATTGCAGTAATTAAAAGCCAGCAAAAAACTAGCCCAGGTATATGTGTACTGGACAGTAAGCAGAATAGAGAATCCACAAAAAGATACATGAAATTTATTCTGATTATGGTACTATTACAAAGCAGCAGGAAAAGGAAGACTACAAAAATAAATGGCTTTGGGATATTTGGCTTTCATTTGTTTAAAAAACAAATTAAGGTATAGTCTTATAGACAAAAACTCTTGAAATAATAAAGAGCTAAAAAGAAAGCTATAAAATGTCAAGAAAAAAAAACAAATATGACCAGTTTAATAACTTTAAAAGAGTAGCTCGTCTTATGCAAACACAAAGCCCAGGCATCACAAATGAAAAAAACAATTTATTTGACTTCATTAGAAACTAAAATGGTCTTTTGGCAAAAATAAATAGAGCAACAAAAAGTATAAATAAAGTTAAAAGACAAACTGCATTGTGGAAAATAAGTTTACTGTTTATAACTACAAAAGAGGTTATAATTCATAATACACAAAAGTAGAAATGTCTTAAAAGATAATAGCAAAATAGGCAAAGGATTTTAACAGTTAAGACAAATAGACATCAGAAAGTCTCATTTTTTTCATTTTTATTTTTAATCTAGGACATGAAAGTGCTAATTCCAGTGTTTATGAAATGCTAATGCCATCACTTTTAGGCAATTAGATTACTGAAAGCTAAAAAGACTGATAATATCTAGTGCTGGTGATAATGTGGGAAAACAAGCATTCTCCATTCAGCTTTGTCTGGAGTATAAATTAACACCTCCTTTGAGAAGCATTTGGTAGGTTTTACAGAAAATTAAGTTGTGCTGATCCAGCCAACCAGAAGTAATACTTTAAGAACTTTATTCTATCCCTAACTGGTTTGGCTCAGTGGATAGAGTGTCGGCCTTGGTACTGAAGGGTCCCAGGTTCAATTCCAGTCAAGGGCATGTACCTTGGTTGCGGGCACATCCCCAGTGGGGAGTGTGCAGGAGGCAGCTGATTGATGTTTCTCTCTCATCGATGTTTCTAACTCTCTATCCCTCTCCCTTCCTCTCTGTAAAAAAAATCGATAAAATATTTTTTTAAATAAATTTATTCTAGAAATACTTGCCCAAGTTAAGATAAAAATGAAGATGTTCATTGTCTTCCTATATGTATCAGTTAAACATTTCAAGTCACAATTGTAACATCTAAAGAAATTTGTTACTTCCACATAATATGCATTCTTTTTTAAAAGTAGTAATATATTAATACTGGTTTATAAAATGTAACAAATACACCATAACAATGTAAGATGTCAATAATTGGTGAAACTGGTGCCAGGTTCATGGGAACTCTGTACTATCTTAATTTTTCTGTAAATGTAAAAATTTTTTAAATATATTTTATTGATTTTTTACAGAGGAAGGGAGAGGGAGAGGGAGAGTTAGAAACATCGATAAGAGAGAAATATCAATTCAGCTGCCTCCTGCACACTCCCCACTGGGGATGTGCCCGCAACCAAGGTACATGCCCTTGACTGGAATTGAACCTGGGAACTTTCAGTCCGCAGGTCGACGCTCTATCCACTAGGCCAAACTGATTAGGGCTAAAATTATTTTATATTATTATTTTAAATTTTATTTTATTGTTGACAGTATTACAGATGTCTCCAAATTTCCTCCATGTCTTCTGAGATATGTCAGTCTGTTCCATGCCTCCATACCTTTGGACCTATTTTGTTTATCAATTTATTATGTTTACTAGAGCCCTGGTGCACAAATTCGTGCACAGATGAGGTCCCTCAGCCTGACCGATCAGGGTCGATCGGGGCCAGCTGGCCGGAGGGAGGGACTGCGGGAGGTTGGCCGGCCATGGAAGGTTGGCTGTGGGAGCGCACTGACCACCAGAGGGCAACGCCTGCATTGAGCGCCTGCCCCCTGTGAGTCAGTGTATGTCATAGCGACCAGTCGTTCAGTCCTTTGGTCGCTTAGGCTTTTATATATATATAAATTAGATTCCACAGATAAGTGAACTCATATGATATTTATCTTTCTCTGACTGCCTTATTTCACTCAACATAATACTCTCTAGGTCCATCCATGTTGTCACAAAGGGTAAGAAGCCCTTCCTGTTTACATCTGCATAGTATTCCATTATATACCAGTAAATGTACCACTGTTTTTTTATTCCTCATCTACTGATAGGCACTTGGGCTGTTTCATTTCTTAGCTATTGTAAATAATGCTGCTATGAACATAGGGGTGCACATATACTTTCTGATTGGTGTTTTGGGATTCTTAGGATATATTCCTAGAAGTGAGGTCACTGGGTCAAAGAGTAGTTCTATTTTTTATTTATTTATTTTTTAGTAAATTCCATATTGTTTTCCATAGTAACTACACCAATCTACATTCCCACCATCAGTGTACTAGGGTTTCCTTTTCTCCACATCCTCACCAGCACTTGTTTGTTGACTTATTGATGGTAGCCATTCTGACAGGTGTGAGGTGATAGCTCTCTGATGATTAGTGATTGAGCATTTTTTCATTTCTCTTGGTCATCTGTATGTCTTCTATGGAGAATTCCTATTCAGGTCCTGTGCCATTTTTAAATTGGGTTATTTGTCTTCCTTTTGTTGAGCTGCATTAGTACTTAATATATTTTATAAATTAACCCCTTATCAGATATGTCATTGGCAAATATGTTCACCCATACAGTGGGATCCCTTTTCATTTTGATGATGATTTCTTTTGCTGTGCAGAAGCTTCTTAGTTTGATGCAGTCTCATTTGTTTATTTTTTCCTTTGTTTCTCTTGTCCAAGGAGATGTATTGGTGAAAATTCTAATGCAAAAGATGTCTGAGATTTTGCTGCCTATGTTTTCTTCTAGGATTTTTATGGTTTCCTGACTTATATTTAAGTATTTTATCCATCTTGAGCTTATCCTCATGTGTGTTGTAAATGGTGATCTAGTTTTGTGGGGTTTTTTGCATGTACCTGTCCAATGTTCCCAACACCATTAACTCAAGAGACTGTCTTTACTCCAGTGTATGCTCTTGCCTACTTTTTCAAATATTAATAGGCCAAGATTATGTAGGTCAATTTCTGGGGTTTCTGTTCTGGTCCATTTATCTAAATGCCCATTCTTACGCCAGTATCAGGCTGTTTTGATTACAACTGCTTTGTAGTATAGTTTGATATCTAGTATTTTGATACCTACAACTTTGTTCTTCTTTCTTAAGATTGATATAGCTATTCAGGGTCTTTTTTTATTCCATACAAATTTTTGGAATATTTGTACTAGATCTGTGATATATGCCATTGATATTTTAATAGGAATTATAATGAGTCTATAAATTGCTTTGGGTAATATGGGCATCTTAATTATGTTAATTCTTCCAATGCATAAACATGATATATTCTTCCATTTGATTGTATCTTCCTCTGTTTCTTTTTTCAATGTCCTGTCATTTTTTGTTGCTGTTTTGTAAAATTTTTTATTGATTTTTTTTAAAGAAAGGAGGGGAAAGAAATAGAGAGAGAGAGAGAGAGAGAGGGAGAGAAACATCAATGTGAGAGCAAAACATCAATCAGATAGAACCAGCAAACTTTTGGTGCATGGGACGATGCTCAACCAACTTTACCACACTGGTAATGGCAATGTCCTACAGTTTTCCAAGTACAGGTGTTTTTACCTCCTTGGGTAACTATTCCAAGGTATCTTATTTTTTGTTGTTGCAATGGTAAATGGAATGGATTCTTTAGTTTCTCTTTTTTGAGAGTTCATTATTTGTATATATAAAATGCCATCAATTTCTGCTACTTTGCTGAATTCATTTAACAATTCTTTAAAAATATATATTTATATTATTAAGATTTAAAAATAATCCTATATAATAAAAGCCCCAAGGGTGTAACAACCATAATGACCACCAGGGGCCAGCAGCTCAACCCAGGAGGAGGGGGAGGGGAGCACAGTGAGGCCTGGAGGTGCATGCTATGGCCCAGGGATCTTGGGAACCACAAGCCCAGAGCTTGCTTTCCAATAAAAATAAATAAATTGAAATTTAAAAAAAAAAAAAAAACTGGCCAATGCTGCCACCCTGGGAAGAACGGCTCCAGGAGGAAAAGGCCTCCCCAGGCCCCGCCTGGCCTGGCTGATCTCAGCGGGCTTGCAGGGACTCAGGCAAGTGGCAGATGGCGGCTGCTGCTGCTGCTACAAGGGCCGGGCCCAAGCTCAGGCAAGCAGCAGATGGCGGCTGGTCCCAGGCTCAGGCTTGGCAGATAAAAATCAGGAGTGATATCTCTCGGCTGTGAAGATCACCCCTGAGGAGCCAAGAGTCCCAGACCCACAGCAGGCCTCCCAATGGATGGTTCCAGTGCCAGGGGATGAAGAAGAGAAGGAAGTCCTTGAGATGAGATACTTAAATTAGTAATGGCAGTATTTCTTGATCTTAAAGACTCAGCAACAATAAATTCACATATACCCCATGTAAATGTAGAACAAGTGAAAGCGTTTTGTTTCTGTCCTGACCACATCCAGTTTTACTTTTTTTTTTTAATCTATTTTATTGATTTTTTACAGAGAGGAAGGAAGGGGGATAGAGAGCTAGAAACATCGATGAGAGAGAAACACAGATCAGCTGCCTCCTGCACACCCCCTACTGGGATGTGCCCGCAACCAAGGTATATGCCCTTGACTGGAATCGAATCTGGGACCCTCAGTCTGCAGGCCCCCTCTATCCACTGAGCCAAACTGGTTCTGGCTCCAGTTTTACTTTTATCACATTTTCTATAATCTAGATTTTTCACCTATATTCTTCAGTGCATGACAATTCAAGGTACTTTAAATCCTTTAGTGACTCTCTTGCAACAAAATTATTTCCTTTGGAGTGGCATCTTGTTTTAGAAGCAGAACTTTAGAAAGTATACCTGCCAAACTGTATGAAAATGTGTCCCTTCTAAACTTTTCAATAAAGTTTTATCCTTTCTCCTGCATCTACCAGGTAAACTGCAGCAGTAAACACCTTCTTTGTGGACTCTGCAGTGGCTTGTGAGTGTGCTACTAAATTATAAGAGAAAAATGAGTTGAGTTATATTACCTGGGATACTGTGCCCACACACCAGAAGTATTACAGAAGTGAGCGCTGAGATGGAGTGGCAAATTCCTCATCTCAAATTTGGTTTGTCCAGGCAAATAGTTCATTCTGTTCTTCTTCCTATTCAGCAAATAACCTAAAAAAGTCCTAGTTGTTTAAGTTTTATAACATTTTCTTTAAAATATAATGGGTAATATTTTACCAAATTCCTTTCATACACATTATTTCATTTTACCTCACGATAACTTCGGAAATCAACAGTATCAGCATTTCACAACTCACAAAACTGAGGCACACTAGGGTAGATGTACTAAAAATTACTGGATTGAAATGCAGATTTTCTCACCCAAATTTCCCCTAAACTATAAAAGTCCCTAGAAAGCTTAACAGCCGCCAGAATTTTTTCAATCTGTCTCATTGTTAACCTTTCTAATTATATTAAATGCTATATGTTGAAAATTATGGATATTTTAGTATTATAAGGATATTGTAAATATTGTATATTTTAGTATTTTGCTTTTATTCCACATGTCTAGGAAACTTGCTAAATATGAATTGGGTGTCAACCCTTATTTCGACTTTTCTTTTTTCTTCTAGTTCAATAGAATAATTCCATATTATCTCTTTTTTATTTTTCTTTCTGTCTGTAATAATTAAGCCAGTTTCCCTTTGTTTATCTTATAGTATTCTAAACTTTAAAATTAGAAGCTATTCAGGTTCCTCTATTTAATAATAGTCCAAATTCCAACGCATCCTATAGAATAACATAGCCACATGCTATTGATGACTTGTCATTTACTCAATACCTAGAATAAATGAGTTGAATGAGTTTTTCAACAAAGTTGGAGTTTATTGGACACTTTTATAAATTATCCTAATTCACAGAATGTCATGGCAATGTTAGTTCCCTTACTAGAAGTAAAATCCTCTTGAATTATTAAGCAAAAATAAGCTTTGTTTGTTTGCTATAAGCTAATAAAATTTATCAATAGCCTGTCTTATCTTTTATGAATTGACCCCTACAATAATTTTTAAAATCTACTTATTCTTCTGTCCATTTATTTTATAGATTTAATTCAGACATATGCTGTCAGAATTTTCTCAAACTATTCCTATTCTTAACTCAAAGAATTTTTTACATCTATTATAGCATCTAGCAGCATCTCTTTTACAGTGTTCATTGCATTTTAAATTATTTATTTTAAAATAATTTAAGACATAGAGAAGAGTTGAAAAGTAGTTACAAAGAGTGTCTATGCACTCTTTACCTTATTTCTCCTAATCCTAACCTGTTATGTAACCATGGTACAATTGTCAAAACTAAGAATGTAATATTAGTACAATGCTATTAACTATACTATAGACTTTACTTGGATTACACCAATTTTTCCACTAATGTCCTTTTCCTATACCTGGATTTAATTCAGGATTACTGAAGAAAAAGAAGAATTGTTATCATTATATATAACTAGAGGCCCAGTGCATGAAATTTATGCATGGGGGCGGGGGTGTCCCTCAGCCCAGCCTGCACCCTCTCCAATCTGGGACCCCTCGGGGGATGTCCAACTGCTGGTTTAGGCCCAATCCCGCTGGCAGTCAGACATCCCTCTCACAGTCTGGGACTGCTGGCTCCTAACCACTTGCCTGCCTGCCTGCCTGCCTGATTGCCCCTAACTGCATCTGCCAGCCAGCCTGATTGCCTCCTAACCACTTCCCTGCTGGCCTGATTGGCACCTAACTGCTCCCCTGCTGACCCAACTGCCCCCAAATGCCCTCCCCTTCTGGCCCAATTGCCCCCAACTGCCCTCCCCTGCTGGCCATCTTTTGACGGCCATCTTATGACAACATGGGGGCAGCCATCTTGTGATGATGTGGGGGCAGCCATCTTGTGACAACATGGGCGTGGCCATCTTGTGGTGGCCATCTTGTGATGACATGGGGCAGCCATCTTGTGATGACACGAGGACCACCTAGGCTTTTATTAGTATAGATGATCCAAATAATAAAAATATCATTTGAATTACAACTCAAATAACATACTAGTAAATATCCACTTGTTCATACTGATATAACAAGTGATTAAACAAATAATTGGGGTTAAGGGACAAGTCTTTTTTACAGAGGTATTAATAAATGTAGAAGGAATGAAAGAAGTAGAAAATTACCATAGACTATCACAGTAGTAATTGCTGTAGACAAAATCCACTAGTGAAGACTTAAACTGGTGGGTGAATGTTTAATGAAAACAGGATATTTGTAAACAGCGTCATCTTCCATGTAATGTAGTTTGAAAATTCCTAACCCAAATTCATTTGAAAAACAGGTTTACCAACTAGAATACATTATTTATGTGTGCTAATGTGTGTCTTCAGCTTACAGTATCCGATAAAAATAAACATTTCCAAAAGTTAGTTAGGTCAGTTCCTTTCTTCCCTATTCTTTTCAGTGTAATATGCCATTCATTTGTCACAGTCTAGATAGTACCTTGGGGTATCTTGACATTTTGGTTGATTTTTTCTTAATTTAGATATTCTTTACAGTATAGAGTTGTATGGGTTTTGACAAATGCATTAAGTTCTCTATTCATTGCCACAGTATCATACAGAACAGATTAATCACCCCTCAAATTCTCTTGTGCTGCTCCTTTATATTCAATCTCTACCCACTCTCTTAAACACTATCAACTACTCATCTGACTCTAACTATATTTCTGCCTCTATTAGAATATTATATAAATGAAATTATATAGCATGCAGCCTTGTTTTCCTGATTTATTTCACATAGTAAAATGGAGTTAAAATTTACCTAGTGTGTATGGAGGGGCGGGGCTGGTCGGAAGTGGGTTCTGAGAGGTATTTGGAGACTTCCAGAACAATAACACGAGGAACTCCACGAATCCAGTCCTTGGTTAAACAACCATTGCTGATGAAAATTATTATTTAAAACAACCATTTAAAGTTTCTTTAAATTATCCTCATGGCATAGAGCAAAGGAAGAAATATTTAATAAATCTCAATAAGAACATCAAAAGTCTGTGGCACTTGAGCCACAACCCACTCACTCCACAAACCACCTCCTTTCAGCAGCCTCTTAGATCAGCAGGATAGAAGCCCTACTCCAAGTGGGCACATCCAAGTACACAGAGGTCCCAATCCACCCAGCTCCCAGCCAAGCGCTAAAGTATATCACCAGAAGTTTCAGGTCAACAGCATATCTCATTTCTGCCCCAGTCTCAGCTCAGTATTGCAGAGTCTCTATTTCAGGAAAGAACTATTAGAGGGCTGTCTCCTTCCACACAAGTCCAACTCACAGAACAGAGGCTCTACCCAGGTAGGACAGACCAAAAATATTGAGATCCCAGTTACTTTGGTCCCAGCTTGCTCACAGAACAGAGGTTCTGTACTAGGAAAGGCAAAACACAAAGGTCAGCCTGGCTGGTGTTGCTCAGTGGTTGAGCATCAACCTGTGAACCAGGAGATCATGGTTGGATTCCCAATTGGGACACATGCCCTGGTTGTGGGCTCAATCCCCATTGTAGGGTGTGCAGGAGGCAGCTGATCAATGATTCTCTCTCATCATTGATGTTTCTATCCCTCTCTTCCTTCCTCTCTCTGAAATCAATAAAGATAAAAATGTATTAAAAGCACAAAGGCCAGAAGCTACCCCTCCCCCCAGTGCCTTGCTCATAAAGCAGGGGTGTCACTCTGAGAGAAGTCACTACTGTCCCTGCCTACAGCTCCAGAGCAGTCCCTCAGAGATGTACCCCAGAGGGAGAAAGAGAAAAAAATAACAGAAATTTCAGGAGTTATCCCAAAGAAACTGACTATATTTGGAAAGAGTATAGGGAAGATCATTACTAAGGATGCTCTCAAAAGCAATGGTGATTTGGAAACTTTCTGGTAGGCAATTAATAAAAAAGAAAACAAAAAGTAAGCTGGAGACCCAGGGGAAAGACAGTTAAGTAGGCCCCTTCCCCGTCCTGGGTTCAGAATAAACCGCAAAGACTGGCCTTAAAATCTATCCCTGCAAAGGGGGACCAGTGTAGTCATTCAAACTGTGGAGCTATTTATGCTCAAGGGAATTGCTTTAAAAACAATAGAAAAATAACCTGTCAATTAATGGAAACTAACAACAGGATGTTATATCAACAGAGGCAGACAATTTGACAGAAAGATTGAGAAAAGTAAGAGACTGCTAAAACCAAGGTAATCTTAAAAACACTCTACAGACGTCTGAAGCTACACCCTCTAAATGGATATATTAGATGCTTCAAACCATGAATGTATTGGAGGGCAGGGAGGGTGATACTTCATTAAAACAGTCCAGGTATAAAATTAACCAAAGAAATGTAAGATTTATACACTGGAAACTACAAAATATTTTTGAAATAAAGAAGAGTAAATAAGTAGGAAGACATAACCTCTTCATGAATCAAGAGATGGGATCAAATTAATGATTGCTATGGATTAGGAATGGGGTAGTGGTAGATGTGACTACAAGGAGTGGCATAAGGAAGATAGATCTTTGTGGTTATGGAACAGTTTTGCATCTTGATTGTGTTTGTGGTTACATGAATCTATACATTGGTATAACACAATGGGATAGAACTATATGTACACACTGTACCAATATCAGATTCCTGGTTTTGCTATTATACTATTTTATGTAAAATGCAATTACTGAATAAAACTGAGTGGGGAATTCAGATGTCCTCTCTGTACCATCTTTGCAACTAATTGTTAATCTAATTATTTCAAAATAAAAAGCTTTAAAATATTACTGGTGGTATATGTTGATAATGGATGAGGCTATGCATGTGTAGGGGTTATGGGCATATGGGAACTCTTTGTACCTTGTTGATTTTGCAGTGAACCTAAAATTGCTTCAAAAAAGAAAGTCTTTATGGAAAAAAAAGTTGGTGCTCTAAGTAGGCTGACATTACCTTTAGACTAGGCTTCACAGTACCAAAATGGAGCCACCACAGCTCAGTTTGTTGTCTGAGACCTGAAGATTCAGAATTCACTCATAATCTATTTCATGAGTGTCAACTATGTTCAGAATGGTATGCTAGGAGAGAATCGCTGTACTTGGTTGGCTTGAAGCAAACATGAGATTAATTAATAATCACAGATACCAAATTATTTCTTGTCAAGGAGAGCAAATTATTTCTTGCCAAAAAAAAATCCAGAATATGTTATATCCATTTGCCAGGGTATCTTTTTATGGTATTAAGGAACTTATAGAGGGTCAAGTTAATAATTAGAACATTGTTAAAATGGCAGAGCCCAAATAAAAGTCCAAGTTTTCAACTATAAAGACCATATTAATAGCCACAACACTCCCTTCCTTGGGGAACCGTCTAAATATCCCTAAATCTATTCTAGGCCTAATGCAATCAAAAGCCCTGACACTGGAGCTCTGGGATCCATGATTTGGAAAAGTTCCCTGGGGGAATTTAATGCACATCCTGCTTGAGAGCAACTGCCCAATGATATGGAAGAGCTTACAACAACCATTGACCCTACAGTGTAACACTAAGAAATTGGAGAGCATCTGAAAACAATTTTGAAAATTTAACCATTTTTCATAAAAGTTAAATGAGACATATCTATTTTTCAAAAATGAGAATCTGTAGAGAAGTATTTCCAAGAGTAACTGCATTCTGGTAACATTTTAATTACATTTTATAAATTAGCAAAAATCTGTTTGGTAAAGAAAAAATGAATTTAAATTATCTTTCATTTAAATTCTTGACAAGGGATCAACTACAATTGTGAGGAGAAGATCTGAACACTTGATTGAGTGTGAGGCTGTCTTAGTGTTCCTCAGGCATCAAAACCTCAGGTGTGATGCAGAAATATCAATAATAGCTCAGGCTTCATAATACTCAGGGTTTCATGTCCCTAAAACAGCAAAGGAAGAATTATTATAATCAATAAATTTGAGTTGTGAGAAAACAAAAGCAATGGCATATAAGAATCCTCTGATTTGTAAGCATTGTTTTTAAATTATGGAACCCTGAAAGTTAACATTTTATTTTGCATGTTCTGTAGAGGACTGCCCCATTTCCACTTAACACTCTTTTCCTTTTTATCAGGAAACACTTTATTTTAATTAAAAAAGTAAACAAACACCCAATATATGAAGCATTTAAAAGTGTATTAGTGCAAATATATTAATACAAATGTTCACAATATAACATTTGCTTACCCCACAAGCAATATAAAAATTAGGGTTTTAAATTTATAGTTCGTTATTTATTAACTTAAGTCAATTTATTTTTATATTTTGTTTCCAATTACTTATTTCATGAAAGTTCTAATTTGCATAAATAAGTACCTAAAAAGTATATAAACTTTTTGAGCACTTCAACTAACAACTATTTCATACTTCTCTTCAAGAAAAATGATCTGAAGAATTTTTTAAAAATAGCAAGAAACTTTTCTTTAAAATAGAAACATTTGAGTTCAGATACTACAGAGCAACAAGTGTACCCTATACATCTCCTACTGAATGTGGCTATAGAACCTAGACAGAATACCTGGAGCAGCTACTCAAGGATTCAAAACTAAATAGCAACAAGTGGATTAGGGAAGAACATAATTCAAAACCACCATATAAGTGTTAAATTTACCTTTTTTTAAAAAATGCTATATCCCTAGTCTGAACTTACATAGAAAACCAAGAAGTGTGTTTTTGCCCCTCCACCCCCAAATTCCCATTTGTTGAAACCAGATCCTCCAACATGATGGTATTTGGTGGTATAGTCTTAGAGAAGTGACCAAAACCTGTGGGCAAATCCTTCATGAATGGTATTTACACCCTTATAAAAGAGACCTCTTAGAGGTCCCTCACCCCTTCCACCATGAGAGGACAGAGCAAAATAAATGGCCACTGATGAACCAGAAAGTGGGCCTTCATCAGACACTGAATCTGCCAGTGCCTTGATCTTGGATTTTCCCAGCCTCCAGAAATTTGACCAATATATTTCTGTTGTTTATTATCCACCCAGTCTATAGTATTTTTGTTATAGCAGCCTGAATGAACTAAGACAGGTACAGACAGAAAAAAGCACCAGAAGCAAGGAATAAGAAAGGGAATGCATAACACTCAGAGTGTGGACATATCCCACACCCTGATTTCCTGGAAAGGAGAGAGGGGTCAGAAGTTGAATGGATCACCAATGCCCAATAACCTCTGACCAAACACTGACTTAATAGTAAGCTACTCAGACCCAAGCAAAATGCCTCAGAAGCTATACTTAAAAATAAAATCACAGTTATCCCTGAAAGTCTGGGAAATGGTGTGCAGGTACAACACCATGTTCCTTCAGAAGCAATCACAGAGGGAATCTGCAAGCTAACAGTCCCTGGCTGAAAGTAGGGGGTGGGGGAGGGGGGAAGTAAGCTCCCTGTACTGTGATAGCAACCTCCAAATCACACTCATCCTACTATGAAGAACAAAAATCTAACTGGCTAAGAGCAACCTTTGAACAATAAGTGGCTTATGCCAACCCAAGAGTGACCCCTAAGTTAGATAAAAGTAAGTGGAAATAACCTGAGCTGGGACATCAGAGGTTATACATTACAGGGAAAAGAGACTTCACAGAATTGATACAGCCAAGTCACTGATGTTTGACTTAGTAAGCAACAAGTAAAACAACCCCTGGGTCTAAACAACTTTCTGGATCTAAAATGTCTAGACATCAACAAAAAATTATGAGACATGCAAAGAAATAGTCAAGTGTGTCCAATAAATAGAAAGAAAAAGCTGGCAATAGAAACTGCCTTTGAAGAGGCCCAGATGGTGAACTTAGAAGAGAAGAACTTCAAAGCAGCTATCATAAATACATTCAAAGAACAAAAGGAAACCATGCTTAAAGAATTAAAAGAAGATATGAGGACAATGTCTCATCAAAGAGATAATATCAATAAAGAGATAGAAATATTCAAATTATTAAGGGGAAACAAATGAAAATTCTGTTGCTGAACTAAAAGTACAGTAACTGAAATGACTAAAGAGGCACAGCCATATATTTGAACTGAAAAAACCAGAAAATTCAAAGATAGATAATAGAGATTATGCAAGCCTAGAACAGAGAAAAAAATGAAGAAAAATAAACAGTCTCAGAGAAATGTGAGACACTATTAAGCATATCAACATACAAATAATAGGAGTACCAGAAAGAGATATGAGGAAGGGATGAAAATATTTTTTAAATGGCTGAAAACATTGCAAATTTCATGAAAGCATTCCTTTACACATCCAAGAAACTCAAAAAACTCTAAGTAGGATAAATGTAAAGAGATCCACACATACCCAGACACACCATACTCAATGTTTAAAGACAAAGAGGAAATCCTGAAAGGAGCAAAATAAAAATTAATCAATAAGATTAATATTTAACATTTCATCACACACCATGAAAGTCAGAAGGCAGTGGAGCAACGTATTCAAAATACTGAAAGTAAAAAACTACCAAACTACCAAATATTGTATCCAGCAAAACTATCTTTCACAAATAAAGCTAAACTAAAGATAAACCAAAGCAGATAATTTGTTAAGTAGCAGACTTATATTTGAATGAATACCAAAGAAAATTCTTTAGGCTGAAAGTAAATTATACCATAAAGCACTACAAATCCACACAGAGAATACAGAAAAAATATCAATAAAATAATTATGTAGGCAATTATTTTTTAAAAGTATAATTGCATACTTCTTTCTTGATTGATTTAAAAAGTTATAGCAATAGCCCTGACTGGTTTAGCTCAGTGGATAGAGCGTCAGCCTGCAGACTGAAGGGTCCCAGGTTCGATTCTGCTCAAGGGCATGTACCTTGGTTGCAGGCACATCCCCAGCAGAGGGTGTGCAGAAAACAGCGGATTGATGTTTCTCTCTCATTGATGTTTCTGACTCTCTGTCCCTCTCCCTTCCTCTCTGTAAAAAATCCATAAAATATATATTTTTAAAATAAAAAGTTATAGCAATAAAGAATCCTGTATAATAAAAGCCTAATATGCAAATTGACCATCACTCCAACACATAAGATGGCCACCCCCATGTGGACACAAGATGGCCACCACAAGATGGCCAGCAGGGGAGGGCAGTTGTAAGGGACCAGGCCTACAAGGGAGGGCAACTGGGAGTGATTAGGCCGGCGAGGGAGGGCAGTTTGGGGGACCAGGCCTACAGGGGAGGGCAGTTAGGGGAGACCAGGCCAGCAGGGGAGGGCAGTTAAGGGTGACCAGGCCTGCAGGGAAAGGCACTTGGGGGCAACCAGGCTGGCAAGGGAGGGCAGTTGGGGTGACTGGGCCAGCAGGGGAGGGCAGTTGGGGGTGACCAGGCCTGCAGGGGAGGACAGTTAGGGGTGACCAGGCCGGCAGGGGAGGGCAGTTAGGCGCAATCGGGCTGGCAGGGGAACCGTTATGTGTTGATCAGGCTGGCAGGAGAGTGGTTAGGGGGTGATCAGGCTGGCAGGCAGAAGTGGTTAGGGGCAATCAGGCAGGCAGGCAGACAGGTAAGTGGTTGGGAGCCAGCAGTCCTGGATTGGAGAGGGTGTAGGATGGGCTGAGGGACAGCCCCCTCCCGTGCATGAATTTAGTGCACCAGGTCTTTAGTATGTATATAAGTGTACTATTGGGCCTATCACATATAGAAATTGCCTATCTTTGTCAATAATAGCACAGGGAGGCAGATAAAGCAAAAAGCTCTATTTGAATAAGAAAAGGACATCAGATCCAACTCAGTTCTATAACCCAAAACCATAGGAGGAAATTAAGAGAAGACAGCATAAATAAAATTAATATAAAAAAAATTCATAAATATAGGCTTGCTCTCATTTCTTCTATCAGCTTCCTGGAAATACTTAATGTCATATAACATATCATATAGAGTAATAATTATAACAGTGGATTGCTGAGTTTACAATATACATAGATGTTTCATATCTATATACACAAAAAAGGAACTATATAGGAGCAAAGTTTTCATATTTCACTATAACTAAGTTAGTATACAACTGAAGTCAATTCTGATAAATTAAGTCATATATTACAAGCCCACAAGCAACTAGTAAGTAAATAACTAAAAAAAAAAAAATACTTTAGATTCAAACATGCAAATAGGTTGAAAATAAAAAGATAGAAAAAAGATGTATAATGCAAAAAGCAACCATAACAGAGAAGGCGGCAGCTATACTAATATCAAAAAATATATATTAAAAAAAATGTTACTAGAAGTAAAAAGGGACATTTCATGATGATAATAGGAACAATCTATCAGGAAGATATAACAACAATAAGCATATATGCACATAACAACAGAGCTCAAACTACATGAAGCAAAAACTGATTGAAAGGAGAGATAGACAATTCAACAAATAGTTGCAGGCTTCAATACCCAACTTTCAGTAATGGGTATTATGATCAGTTGGTAGATCAACAATGAAATTCAAGAGTCAACAATGGAATACACAAACAAGATCTAACAGGCATCTATGAAATATGCCAAAAAATACACATTCTTCTGAAGAACAACTGGAACATTCAGCAGAATAGATCCTGTGTTAGGCCATAACACAAGTCTAAATAAATTTAAAGAAGCTGAAATTATGAAAAGTATGTGTTTTTTTTATTTTACAAATAAAATTTAAACCAACATTTAAAAGTTTGATAAATATATACAGATGTGGAAGTAAGACACTCCTATGTAATCAAAGTTCTGAAATTAACCCTTACATTAATGGTCAAATGATTTTTATCATAAAGTACCAAGAAAATTCAATGGGAAAAGAATAGTCTTTTCAACAAATGATGCTGGGACAACTGGATATATCCACATGCAAAATAATAGGTGGGACTCTCCACCTCACACCATGCCCAAACATGCACAAATGAACTCAAAATGGATCACACTCTGAATGTAAGTCAAATTATAAAACTTTTAAAAGACATTATAAGTGAAAATATTCATATCCTTAAATTTGTCAGTGATTTCTTAGTATGAACCTATAAATATAAAGAAGATAAATTGCAAATTCTGGGTCCATTTTTAATTGCTGAGTTCTCAAAGAACAGAATTCCATTCCAAGGTCCCTTTACACTATGACTATGCCATTTTGTATCTATTCCTCTTCATTGTTAATCATTTTAGAAAAGTTCTTAAAATATCAAATGTGCTCAGTCCCTGACAATCTTGTTCATGTTCAATATTACTAAAATGTTTTATGCATATAAGTAACTACAAAAATGATAATAAAAAGTATTTTCATTAGAATATCTCTGAGAAATCATAACACTTAATATTATCATCTGTTTTAACTATTCAAAAATAAAGTCATTTTAAATTTCCACTTAAGAAACCATTTAAGCTACGAGAATATTTTTTAATATATTTTTATTGATTTCAGAGAGGAAAGGAGAGGGAAAAACAGAAACTTCAATTATGAGAGAGAATCACTGACTGGGTGCCCCCTGCATGCGCCCTGCTGGGGATTGAGCCGGCCACCCAGGCATGTGCCCTGACTGGAAATCGAACTTGGGACCCTTCAGTCTGCAGGCCAACACCCTATCCAGTGAGCCAAACCAGCTAGGACAAGCTATGAGAATATTTTAACCATTTTTCCTAATTAAAAAGGTAGTATATGATGGTTTTTAAAAAACTATACTTATTTTTACAAAACTGAAATTATATTAAATATAATTTTGTATGATGCTTTGTTACATTTTTATGAATCAACACTTTGTTGTCATTCCTCAAAAAGATGATAAAGGCAATATATTGTTCCACTGTATTAATAACTTTCGAATTACTTAATCTACATTTCAGTTTAAAAATAGGCAAATAACTCGAATAGACATTTATTAAAAACAAAAACAAAAAACAACCTTCAGATGTTCCCAGGTCAATAAATACATAGAAAAGTGCTTGACAGCACCAATCACCAGGGAAATGCAAATCAAAACCACAATGAGATATCACCTCACACCTGCCGGGATGTCTATTACCAAAAAGATCAGACAAGTGCTGGTGAGGTTGTGGAGAAAAGCAAACCCTTGTGCTGTTGATGGGAATGAAATGATACAGCCACTATGAACAATGCCATGAGATTCCGATTTTTACTTCCCTGAGGTTACACTTTCTTGGTTTTCATTTTTTACATATAAAAAAAAATACATTAGGTCTTTGGTTTGAAAGTTCATGACTTAGGAAACGTCAATGGTCATACTTTGTATCTCTACTCTGAAATACTTTGAAAATGTTAGGTAAATATAAGATATATGCTGTGTCTGATGATTAAGCTGTGTTTTACTAGTAAAGAAAGAAATAGACAGATACAGAGAAACACTTTATAAAAACAAACAAAAAATACAAACAAAATTTTCAGATGTCCCCAGGTCAAATATAATTTTAAAAATCAGTGAATAATAAAAAGTTGAAGCCCTCCATTAAATTCCCCTTAATCATTGAGAAGGAATTTATTATAGTACCGTAAGGTAATTACAATAAGTATTTAAAAGGATAAAGAGTTCTTTGGTGAGTGTGAATTCTTTTTGTCAGATTTTAAGCTTTTGTTAATTCATTTAATGCTGTTTTGTGCCTATTATTTCTCCCTTTCTACCTTGAATTAGACTATGCATCCTCCTTGAATATTTAATAGCTTTGTCTTTGTGCTTTTGATGAAGTCATATATGAACTATATGGTAGGTCTTCAATTACTACTTGCTGAACGAATAGAGGAATGAGTGAATGAAACGAATAAGTAATTATGGTTTCCTTTGTCCTGAACCATGCCCTTTTATGTTTTTATGAAAAGGGAAGGAGGCTTTTTTTTAATTTAACATAAATTCTACAAACTTATTTCCATCAATGTCATTCAAGAAATGCCCAAGGCATTCCAGTTGGATATATAAATATCTAAATACATATATATATATGTATGTGTATATAGATAATAGTTCAAAGAAATTGGCAGATCCAAATTTCTTAGATATATGAAAAAATGAACATAGAATAACAATAATTTTTATGTGACATGTCAGTGAGTTTCCTCTTACATAGTAACACTTAAGATGTTTTTGTTTTGTTTTGTTTTGTTTGTTAATCCCCATCTGAGAATATTTTTCCCATTGATTTTTAGAGAATGGAAGGGAGGAGTAGAAAGAAAGATAGTAAGGTAGGGGACATCAATATGAGAGAGACACATCGATTGGTTGCCTTCCTGCACATGCCTCAACCAGGGTCAGGGATCGAACCTGCAACCCAGGTACATGCCCTTGACCAAGAATCGAATCCATGACCCTTCAGTGTGGACCGATGCTCTAACCACTTAGTGACACTGACCAGGGCCACAAGGTGTTATGCATTTAGATTCTTCTCAACTCAACAAAGCAAAATTAAATATTATTGCCTAATACCTTATATTTTAACATAAAATCTAAGCATAAACTTTCAATTTTTATTTCATTTAATCAGTGAAGTCTAACATAGATTGTTTCTTCAAAATTGAAAATATTACCCAGGTATCATAAAACATACATATGTAATGTATCTGAATTTGTTCATCATCTAAAATGCAGCATGTGTATTCAGAAATAAACAAAAACTTATTTTGCATTTCCTTTGTCTACTATGAATTACTTTCAGATATTGTTTTACCTCAGGTCTTCATCAACTGCTTTCCAGTTGCAGAGAGAGCACTGCATGTATGCATTTCCCAGCAGCATAGAGACAAGGATACAATTTTGTTTATAACCCTCCCAGGGCTATGCAATTGCATTTTAGTAAATATCAACTAATGTCAATGAAATGGTAATCTTTAAAACACACCAGTTGTGTGTGTGTGTGTATGTGTGTGTGTGTGTGTGTTAGAAAAAGCTTAACAAATAGGTCTATGCTTTGGGGTGCTTAAAGCACATATATTGAAGGATTTTTTTTCCCAGATGCTCAGATATTTTGCCAAAATGTGCTAATACAAAATCACTTAGGGGATATGAGCTAGCCTAGAGATTAATAAAACCTCTAACTTCAGTTTCCACAAATTATTTTTGTGAAAAGAACAGATAATTTTAAACTATCAAATATTTCAATACTTCCCTCTGTTTGTTTCTATGACATATTTATCCCATACAAAAGATTTGCTAAAGGAGTTGTAATGGCCTTCTGGGACGAAAGAATAAGGTTTCTGTAGAAAATGTTAAATTAGTTCTGATGGTGATGCAAAGCTAAGGAAGGGTTGTTAGGGGATGGCGCGTTGCCACAGGGTGGGGTCTTGTTTTGGTATCCTTTTAGAGCCTGCAGGTGTTTGGCACTAGTTAAGATCAGGGCCAGCTGTGATATTTCAGTTCTGATATTTCCCTCCCAATAGTTCTCAGAAGTGATGCTTCAGGGTGATGTCTTACACCTGATGTATTCAACGTGTGTGGTACAAATGGGAAGGCTCTGTTAAATAACACCAGTTTTGTGACACCCTTTGCCCAACCAGAGGTCACAGCATCAAGGAGAAATAATATGAATCAGAGGTTTAGTCATGTATATATTAAATAAATATATATGTACATATTAATTGAGCAGTTCATTCAAAGATAATAATACACTAGAATCGCCAAACATGCAGTCTTAAGCAAAATACAGAAAGCAAGATAACACATTCTCTTTAGATTCTCATGGTTGATAATGATGCTTTTAAACCCTTTCAGTGGTGAAATCCATACCTATTTTTGCAGGAATCTGAATAGTTTCTATTAAAAGCTGCATTTTCTTTTTAAGTTTATTTGAGTTGGAAAACCTCAAACCACAATGTATTTCATGCACATGTTCCCAGGGGTATGTTAAATGGGACCATACTGAGGTCATCTAATAAGTTTTTTAAGCTTTTTAAGAATTCCTTTAATGTACTACACAATCTTGGCCTGATTAAAAAAATATTTTAAGAAAGCACTTGGAAAAACAACTATTAAAATCTATATGCAGATAATCTATATTATCTATAATAATAAAAGCATAATATGCTAATTAGACTAGACAGCCGAATGACCTTCTGGACATCACCCTGGATGTCCTTCCGGACTAAGACAGGGTGGCAGGGGCCAAGGCAGAGGCAGTTAGGAGCAATCAGGCAGGCAGGCAGAGTGATTAGGGGTGAGCAGGCAGACAGGAGAGTGGTTAGAGGTGATCAGGCAGACAGGCAGAGTGGTTAGGCGTGATCAGGCAGACAGGCAGGTGAGCGGTTAGGAGCCAGAGGTCCTGGATTGTGAGAGGGATGTCTAACTGCCGGTTTAGGCCCAATCCCTGCAGTTGGACATCCCCCAAGGGGTCCCAGATTGTGAGAGATTGCAGGATAGGCTGAGAGACAACCCCCCCCCAAGCATGAATTTCGTGCACCAGGCCTCTAGTACTTATATAATGCAAACAATTTTCTACAATTTATCATTTAGGGACCAAAAAACTACCACTAATAAAAAGGTTTTGGATCAAAAATTATCAGTAAATATAGACCAACTCCCCACCACCATAGTATTCCTGATTAATTCATCAGTGGATACCTGTAGTATCATTTTAACTGTGCAAAGGTCTGCAGCATATAATCAGAAATAGAAGGTAGAGAACCTTGCATCTAAGAAAGAAAAATCATCTGCTGTTTAGGTAAAGTAAAAAAAAAAAAAGATTTCTCCAAACACTATACAATAATGAAATTATTTAGGTTAGAAATAGTTTCTACCATCCAGTGAATTTTTCTTGCCTAACAAGATGAAAATGTAAACCACAAATGAAATGTAAATGGTTCACTTGATAAGTAGGCCACAGAAAACGCTCTCCTACTTGGTGATGCTTCAAAACCTTTGTGTGTCTGTATGTGCATGCATGTGTGTGTGTTTGGTTAACCATACCCCCTTTCACCTCATCAAAGTCTCACGTTCTGCACCATGTTCCGGGCCTTGTACTTCACCCCAGTCAGTTTTCAGTGGAACCAGCAGGTGTGCTGGCACAGCATACACGGAGAGCTGGGCCACAGGCGCTGGCAGTGCCACCCCACATCTGAACAGAAGTGGCCGGCTCCATGCACCCAGGGCCAAGAAACGCCACAGCTCATCAGGGGGAAAACAAGGGAGGACACCTTAAACGGAAATTATACTTTCACGGAAAGTGAAAAATAAAAGGATTTTCAATCATCAGAAACGGTGAGTGGTGGAGAACTTCTTGGCATAGAGTTTGCTGATGCTTTTTTTTTTTTAAGGATATTAGTTAGAGCTCAGTTTGAAGCTAATGATCTCCATCTCCACAGGTACACTGGGTGTGCCTCTACCCATTAACAAAAGTAAGTAAAAGAACGTGTTTTTTAACAAAAAACTAACCACAAATGGCACCTTCAAAACCAGAGCTCCTGCTGTTCCTTGAGCACTTACACCTGGCAGTCCCTTCTGTGTGTCTGTACTCAACATGATCTCATTTGCCATTTACAACAATAAAGGAGAGGTCCCATTTCACCACTTTCCAGTCAAGGAAGCTGAAGCCTAGAGAGTTTATAAAACTGCCCATCAATTTGAACTCCATGGTCTTAACCATTATGTTATGCTTAGTCCCTGAGCTTTTCAATCAAAGGCTTTTCAGCCAGGCCCATAGATAGAGCTTTGTCAGTCACTGGATCATTTGGAAAAATCTATACTTTGCAGAGAATCAACTCATTCATTTGCTGATTCATGCATCAACAGATAAGTGTTGAGTACTTGCTAGTGAAGTCCATTTTGAATTTATTTTTCAGAAAGGAAGAATAGTTGCCTTTGGTTATTTTTTAAATGTAATAATACTACATTGCTCTCCAGTCTTACTAAAAATCCAGATAAATTTTATACAATTTAGCATTTAAATTCCATAGAAGAATAAAATTATGTGTAAGAGACCAACTCTACTTTTGCAACTAGAGTAAAATTATCAACAACTATCACTGTATGCTTAAGAATTTTTGAGGTTAGGATTGTAGCAATTAGAATCTATTTTTTGGTGTGTAAGAAGGCAATTTGCAGAGCCTTTGCGGGGTAGAAGGAAAAGTTGGTATCCTGGCTTAGATAATTTCAACATTCTCCATTTAGGAAATGAGCTAAGTACTGGAAATATACCATAGACCAATAATAGAAATTTCTTGCAGGTCAAAAAGAGTTGAAATAATTAAACTTAACTACAAGGAAAAATTGGGAATGAAAATTCTAATTATCCTATATTCAATTTGAACCAGCCCATAAAGTGAACAATTTTAAGGTGATAGGTGTATCCTTTTTCATCAAAGCCTAAAAATAGGTAATGTTAGAATATATATAATGATTTTTTTATGGTAACATTCTTTACTTTAATGACTTTACCCCTGATTAAATACAAGTGGAGCAACAAAACTGCTGAAAAACTCTCAGGAATTATCTCTGGAGAAATAGGCCCTACAAATGAGTTTAAATGTAAAGCCCTACACAGCTTTCTATCAGTTTTAAGCAGAAAAGTAACAATAAAAACCAATCAACCAAAGGACTTGTATGCATGCATATAAGCCTAACCAGTGGTCATGGACAACAGTGGGGGGGGGGGGGGGGGCATGCGTAGGGAGGGGTCTGGGAAGGGAATAGGGGGATGAGGACAAATATGTGATACCTTAATCAATAAAGAAATTAATAAAAAGAAAAAAAGAATGCCACAAAAGAAAAAAAATCAATCATCCTGCCTGCCCCCCTCAGAACAGCATAAAGCCAAAGATTTGCCTTTTATTCAAAGTTATGAAGTAAGAAGACGGGGTGTCTGGTCTACCATTATCAGAGTGTGTGCACTGCTACCTCACCACAGGAATCACAAGGAATTAATTTGCTGATGTGGTGGGGACCCTTTCACATAAACTCAGTGAGTATCAAGTGGGCTTCCTCATTTCAAATACTTATTGACCATTCGTTGTTTTATTATAGACAAAGCCTTGCCGTACTCACAGTCTTGGCTAAAAAATAGCACAGAGCAGAATTCCTGAATTCATTCACTTTTTTTCTTCAGTAAATATTGTAAACCTTGAATTAAATCAATATATTTTCTTTTAAATATATATATTCATGTAAGATAAAGGTACCAAAGTAAAGGGTTAGGTCAGTTTTCAACAAAGTTCTCTTAGCTTAAAAAGTGTATTCCATTTTCAACAGTTCATTTCAAAGAATATCTGTCACTATATAAATCAAAAGAATTTTTAAAAATCTAGAAATTCAAAACTTTGAAAACTGATAAGATATAGAAATAATCACAGTGAAACCTTTCCAGAGAAATGGAGTTCTAGCTTTTGGGATTAATATATGAATCTCAGAAATGATAAATTGCTTGCCATGATATTGATTAAAATAAAAACATTATTTTGACACTATCTAAAAATAACCATTTAAACAATATTATAGAAGAACTGTGTTGTGTGTTTTTTTCAATTGACCCTTTTTCCTGGGGCCCACTAAGGAGCATGTATCAAGGTAGAGCACAAATCTCTATTCAAGTACAATTTATTCTTCATGAATAACACACATTAATCAAAGCATATAAAAGCCTTCCATTTGCAGAATTAATTATGCCTTGCTTTGTACACTTTAAGAGACCCATATTATGAGAAATAGGCTGTAACTGTGAAAGTTCTCATATTTCTTTTTACAGAGGATGTTTTCTGAATGTCTGACCCCAACATCTCAGTGGTCTATATTTCTATTTTTCAAGGGAAAAATGCCCTGACCTTGGAAATTTTATGTAGTGGCGGCTGAAGAAATATGTTAGATCTGTTAAACATAAAAGTATGATTGTAGACAGCTCATTTTAAATTCTAATCCTTTCTATTTCATACCCATAGTTTAACATAACAGTAAAATACCAAGTTATATGATTAAAGTGTAAGACTAATGACAAATTTATATTTATATGATCAATCTGGATAGAAAACAAAAGCAAATTTTTGTTTTGATCATGGTGTAATAAAAACTTCAAAAAGCAAACCTGAGGTTCTGTAAATACACTCTTCATATTGTTTATTGGGCCATAGGGGACCTTACTGCCTTCAAAGAGATGTAACCACTTGCTGGTCATTTCTTCTTCAAACCTAGAAAGAGACGGAAAAAGGATGCATTTTTATACTCTAAAGAAGGTGTCTAGCCAGTGTTGCTCAATGGTTGAGCATCATTATAAACCAAAAGATCATGGTTTGATTCCCAGTTAGGGCACATTCCTGAGCTTCAGGTTCAATCCCTGGCTGGGGGTGTGCGGGAGATGGCCTATGGATGATTCTGTCATCATTGATATTTCTATTTCTCTCTCCATCTCCATGCCTCCCTGAAATGAATTAAAAAATACATATTTTTTAGAAAAGGTAACAACTTTTTTTCTCATGTGACCCTCTTTTGCAGCAACCAGTAATGGCAGTGTTTTCTAGTTTCTTTGCTCCTAGTTTTGAGAGAATATTGCCTATATGAAATGGCTTACGTTGCATTGTAGCCAACCAGGTAGAGTTGTTGAAAATCCATGATTAGAGATGTGATTCCTCCTATTTCTGTCCGTATGTACTTTTTAACAGAGATTCCCTTGGAGAAGGGAGATTATGTGAAAAATGGTATTGAGTTTCAATGTGTCATTGAGTTCCTTATAAAAATAATATCATTGCAATTTTGAGAATATCATATTATTGGGCAAGGTATTTTTTAGGTCTCAGGCATAGACACTGATATACTATATTACTCCTCAAAACAAAAAATAAACTAATGTGGTTGCTTTAAAACATGTTTTATCACCATTACATTCAAAGTGCATCAGACTTAATAGCCACAACCATTACTAAAAATAATCTTAGTTATTTATTTATTCATATTGTGACTTACTAATCAGAACAAATTTAGACATTACTTATAAAGACTGATATCTCAGGTTAGCCAACAACACTCAAATTCATTAAAGTCGTTTACCTTTGTTTTGTTTTTAGTATAACTTAAAACTGGAGTTCATAGGCATAAATGCTTATATGATTTTCTTCATTTTCTCTAGAAGGGAGGAAAGGGAACCTAATTCATTAATGAAATTTACTGTTTTATATTTCTTCTCTTTTAAAACAGAACAGACTCTTGGATCCTCAAAGACATTCATAGTTTATATATATGAAGAACTTTAGAATGGCTAATGGTTAAAACAGCAAATTATTTTTAAAGTAACAATCAAAGTGAAAAGGTTTTTTAAAAGCATTAGCTAAAGTAGATTACTGGCAGCAAGTAAATTACTTCACTAGTGCAAAGAGAGTAGGAATGTTTAGTATTCAAAGACTTCTACTCAACTCTCTTATGCATAGCTAGAATTCATCTCAGAGCCACAGATTCCATGGAAAATTATATTAGAGAAATGGACTTCTTCCACTATAGAAAAAAGTGTAAAAACACTATCAAAACTTTGAGGAGAGTTCTCTGATTGCCTTCCAGTAGATACAAAGAAAGAAAAAATAAAGTTTGAATTAATGTATTCTCTAAAAGATAGACTACTACATGAACTATAATGTTTATATGTTTATATAAAATAATTTACATTATTATTTTACATTAAAATTTCCATATAAGTTAAGGATCTGATCATTTTTATGTAGGTAATATTACATTTTTGGAATGTAACTAATCCTATTTATGCATTCACTTATTCTACAAATAGCTACAGAATGTCTTGGTTATTGTCTTTAAATATAATGCCTCCCCATTATGAGAAATAAACATTTTTTTCATTATAAATTTTAATTACAAATTAGTAATGTTAATTATCCCTATTTAGTACACAATAAAATATTTCACTCCCAAATATTGAAAAGTATTTCTTCATGGGGACACTGCAATGCAAGATTAAATGTCTTGCATTAACCAATCCTTCACATCCATATTTTCTTTTCAATGACTGTTAAAGTCATCTCCTGGCTAAGACTTTCGAAGATTTATATAATTATATATCATCAAAACGATGTATGTTGAAAGAATAAAAGAGATACTTCAAATATAGAGCCTTTTCATTCAGAGTGTTAATTATTTAAGTTTTCATAAACAGAGTGTTACAATGATTAGTCGGCTAAATTTTCCAGACAAGTGCATTTATCACCACTGGGCTCACCCAAGTGGCCTGGACGATCTACACAGAAAACATATGTCAATAACCTAACAAACCCATAGCTGCAGGCTTGCCAGGAGAAAGCTCAGGGGATAGTTGAAGCTTTAGTATTTATATAAGCTTTTCACCACCGGGCAAAAGAGAGGGATTTATTTTATGTTACGGAAAACAGTGGATGCACTTTGGAAATAAGACAGGAGAGAGGCAGCTTCTGGAGATGCAGTTGTGACCACTGTTTGCGTATTTGTGTGGGTGTGGGTGTGGAACTGCTCATAGATGCCTTAAACTCAGAGACAGAGTATGTCTGCATTCCACTCCTCCCAGAGGACATAGCCGTCATTTCCTTCTGAAAATCTATCTCTTGATCTAATCTGATGTAGAATCCTTTCCTTTATCTATGCAAAAAAAAAGTTATTAAACGCATGTTTCATTAGCCACAAAAATTCTGCTAAAAAATTATAAAAAGCTGATCTAAATCACAGGGAAACACAATCTGGAAGATAAGACAAGTAGGGTGTCCTTAGATCCAGTTTAGTGATCCTCAAAGCTAGAGACTCCTCTAGGAAACAAAAAACAATTCGAGTCTCGATGGTGTGGCTCAGTGGTTGAGCTTCGACCTCTGAACCAGGAGGTCACAGTTCGATTCCAGGTCAGGGCACATACCCGGTTTCAGGCTTGATCCCCAGGGAAGGGTGTACAAGAGGCGGTTTATTGATGATTCTCTCTCATCACTGATGCTTCTATCTATCTCTCTTCCTCTCCCTCTCTGAAATCAATAAAAATACATATATCTATATATATATAAAAATACCAATTCATACTTAATTGTAATTTTACTAAATTAAATCCTATATTTAGTTCTAGATTTTTTTGAATTTACTTGATGCCAGATTGAATATTGTTAATCAGACAGCATCATTTAGGTAGATAAAACACTGCTACATTGAAGTTAAATTTCTTGAGTTTAAATTTCTTAACAACATTTAACTTTTTAAAAACCCTCTTCTTTTTGCTATACTGTCTCTATGGTAAAGTTGTAAATTTGCCAACCACAGTTTTCTGAAAATAACTTTTGATATTTGTATAACAAAAACCCATAATATTTTAAAATTTGCACACATTAGTTTCATCCTCTTAACATACCAACTTTCCCAATGTACAGATGACTAGACCCAGAAAGCTGTGCCTTTAAACTCCAAATAATTTTGTGAAAAAGCTAAGTAAACATCTTACATAGACTTAACAAAAACAATGAAGAATTGCAAAACATATTACACTATAAACCAGT
This sequence comes from Corynorhinus townsendii, assembly GCA_026230045.1. NCBI lineage: Eukaryota > Metazoa > Chordata > Mammalia > Chiroptera > Vespertilionidae > Corynorhinus > Corynorhinus townsendii. The sequence goes on from JAPDVU010000004.1 coordinate 140,769,476, forward strand.
AATAACTGAATATAAAACTTTGAGAAAAGATGCTGTTCACTTAATGTAAAGGTTTTTGGAAGTTTATGTCAATATAACAGTCTTTCCCAAACATTTTTAAAAGAAAATCCAGGACTTTACCCATGAGAGTTAGTTTTTAATTTATTAAATTTATTTTTTATTTTATTATTGTGAAACCTTTCGAACAAGCCCAAAAGAAGCGTATGACTAGGAAACGATAGAAAATAATATAAATACGTTTATCCCCTCACCCACCCACATTGTTAAAGTGTTAACATCTTAGCATATTTGCTTCATATCTTTTACTAAGAAACAAAATGGTACAGACACAAGCAAAGTCCCTTTTGTACCTCTCCTTAACCTTTTCCCCCTTTTTCTTCTCAGAAGTAACCACCATCCAATAAAGTTCATGTGCATTTCTATGTTCATGTTATTGTATATATATTTTGTGTGTGTATCTGTTTAGATGTGTGTTTTTAAACTTTATACTGCAACTCGCTTTTCTTATTAAACATCTTAATTTCAGGATCTATCCATATTCACAAATGTACATTTGGCTCATTCATTTTATTATCCACTTGGCACATTTCTGTGAAATAATTCTAAATTTATTTTTTCTCCTAGAAATGGCACATTATTTCCAGTTTCTCTATTCTGTGGGATTGATTCCTTAAGTTATACACAGAGGTAGAATTGTAGAGTCATAAAGCAGGCACATCATTACCTATCTTAGATTTTGCCAAATTTCTCTACAAAGTGGTTGATGCCAATTTGTGTTTCTGCCAAGCTCAATGACCTTAGGTTCTTATCAAGTTGTTATTGTCAGACTAAAGTTTTGCCAATCTAATAGAAGTGGTAACTTTAAGTTGCATTTCTCACAAATGGAGAAACTGAACATACTTTTATCAGTTTACAAGCTTTCAGATATTTTTCTTTCTAGTCTTCTTTTCTCTTCATATCTTTTGTCCATTTTTTCAGCTGAACTCTTTTCTTTTTTCCCACCTTTTATTGAATTTATAGGGGGGGAAATTGGCTAATCAAATTATATAGGTTTCAGGTGCACAATTCTATAATACATAATCTGTATATTGTATTGTTTGTTCACCACACAAACCAAGATTCCTTCCATTCTCATTTATCCTCTCTATATCCTCTTCTGCTTCGCCCCATCCTCATTTTCCTCTGATAATCAGTAGTCGTGTCTATGAGTTTGTTTGTTGGGGGTTTTTGCTTAATCCTTTCACCTTTTTCAAACCTCCTCCCCTCTGACAGATGTCAATCTGTTCTCTATCTATGAATCTGTTTCTATTTCATTTGCTAGTTTATTTTATTCATTAGATTCCACCTATGAGTGGAAATTGTATGGTACTTATCTTTCTCTGGCAGGGTTATTTCACTTAGCATAATGGTCTCCAGGTCCAGATATGTGTTGCAAAGGGTAAGATTTCAGTCTTTTTTATGGCCAAGTAGTATTCCATTGTGTAAAAATACGACAGCTTTTAACCCACTCATCTACTGATGCACACTTGGGCTGCTTCTAAACCTTGGCTATCCTATCTAATAAAAGAGAAGCATGCAAATTGACCATACATCCGCTAAGCCCACAAGCCAATCAGGAGCGAGTATGCAAATTAACCCAACTAAGATGGCAGCCGCCATGGAGCTGGAGTGAGCAGAAGGCTTGGGTTGCCCCCAGCAATGGAGGAAACCAAGCTTCCCACCCGCCCTGGCTGGCCCTGGCCTCCACTCAAGGCTACAAAGTTTCAATTATAGAAGATAAATAAATCCCAGATACCAGGGCCTCTGCTTGGGTAGCCGGGGGGTGTGGCCAGCCTGCAAACCACCACAGGCCCCTTGCCCAGGCCGCCCCATGCCCCAAAGGAACCCTCATCCTGATCCGGGACACCCTTCAGGACAAACCAGCCAACCCCCACCCGTGCACCAGGCCTCTATCCTATCTAATAAAAGAGTAATATGCAAATTGACCATCACTCCAACACAAAGATGGCTGCCCCAATGTGGTCAAAGATGGCTGCCCCCATGTGGACACAAGATGGCCAGCAGGGGAGAGCAGTTGGGAGGAACCAGACCTGCAAGGGAGGGCAGTTGGGGGCAATCAAGCCTGCAGGGGAGGGCAGTTAGGGGTGACCAGGCCTGCAGGGGAGGGCAGTTAGGGGCAATCAGACTGGCAGGGGAGCAGTTAGGAATCAATCAGGTTGGCAAGGGAATGGTTAGGGGGTGATCAGGCTGGCAGGCAGAAGCGGTTAGGAGCAATCAGGAAGGCAAGCAGGTGAGCAGTTGGGAGCCACAGTCCTGGATTGTGAGAGGGATGTCCGACTGCCCATTTAGGCCCAATCCTACCAGTAGGGACACATCCCCCCCACCATGTACGAATTTCGTGCACCGGGCCTCTAGTTGTGAATAATGCTACAATGGACATAGGGATGCATATATATTTTTTTTATAATTAGTGTTTCAGTTCTTAAGATGAATTCCCAGAAGTGGAATAACTAGGTCATGGAGGTAGTTCCATTTTCAATTTGTGGAGGTAACTCCAAACTGCTTTCCACAGTGGCTACACCAGTTTGCATTACCACCAACAGTGCATATCTTGGCCAACACTTTATTGTGGGTGATTTATTGATAATAGACATTCTGACAAATGTGAACTTATATCTCACTGTGGTATTTATTTGCATTTCTCTGATGATTAGTGACATTGAGCATATTTTCATATGTCTAGTGTCCTCTTTGGAGCCCTTCTCACCAGGTACCTTCATTCTCAGAGTCGAAGTACCCTATATACAAACCCTTTACTAGCTATATGCATTCCAAATTTCTTCTCCTAGCCTTTTTATTGTCTTTAGCTTTATTTAATTCATTATTCTTTGTCCTTTAAGATTGCTTTTCAAGTTGGTTTAAAAATCAGTATCTAGCTCTTAAGCTTGTCATGAAAAATTAAAATATTAATACTTTAAATGTGCATTGTACTAGTAAGTGCTACATAAATGCTAAATAAATAAAACTATGCTAACATTTCTGGTGAGGCAAAATGTTGGCAAGGCGGGAGAAGAAATTAAAATAGAAGTTATGGAAATAAAAAGTTGGTACAGGGCTACAGTCCATAAATGTATTGCCAATAGTAAAATGTCTCTTTAGACAAATCTAAGTAAAGCCAAACCCAACCAAAGAGATTCCTTAAGACCCAGGCTGGAGTCTACAATGCAGTTAACTATAAACAGACTTGTGACACTTCCATAACCCACAGAGAAACAGCTGGAATTTGTTGGTCGGCATTTCTACCGTAAACAGAATCATAGATTTAATATTTCCTGTAATTTCCTCAGACCTTATTTCCTCTTAGGTATTTATCTCTACACATTACTGATACATTATGGCTGAAGTTGTCTTTTTTTCTCCTAGCATTCACTAGCTCTCTCCTTTGTCTGCATGTCAATTCATAGGCCACACAATGTAGGGAGTAAGAAGAGTATATGCAGGAAACCAAATCACCACCTTCTAGTTCAGAGTTGCTCAGGACTTTTCATACAACTGGCTGTTAAACTCAGTGAGACACTTACTAGGTGAAGTAGCCACTATGTCTTAAGATCCACACTAATTATTACCACATTAATAATTCTCATCCATACAAATCATCATTCATAGCTTAGAAACACATTCTGTTCTATATAAATTCAAAATGAAGTGTAGGTGATAGATTATAATGGTTTTTGGCCTGACCAGCTTTGATATGACTATCTGCACAGTCTAAGCAGCATTATTGCAAACATAATATGGGAAGTCAATAAGGATATTATTCTGCTTATCCCTTTTGTATCTTATAATAATCTTGAATAAGATTTGATCTCTGTACTTTTCTGTTACTTTTTATTTATATACTAGAGGCCTGGTGCACGAAATTCGTGCATGGGGGAGGGCTGTCCCTCAGCCCAGCTTGCACACTCTCTAATCTGGGACATCCCTCTCACAATCCAGGACTGCTGGCTCCCAACTGCTCACCTGCTGCCTTCCTGATTACCCCTAACCGCTTTTGCCTGCCGGCCTGATCACCCCCTAACCACTCCCCTGCCAGCCTGATTGATGCCTAACTGCTCCCCTGCCAGTCTGATTGCCCCTAACTGCCCTTCCCTCCTGGCCTGGTCACCCCTAACTGCCCTCCCCTGCAGGCCTGGTTCCCCCCAACTGCCCTCCCCTGCAGGACTGGTCCCACCCAACTGCTCTCCCCTGTGGGCCTGGGCCTCCCCCCAACTGCCCTCCCCTGCAGGCCCGGGTCGACCCCCTCCGACTTCCCTCCTCTGCTGGCCTGGTCACCCCTAACTGCCCTCCCCTGCAGGCTTGATCACTCCCAACTGCCCTCCCTTGCAGGCCTGGTCCCTTCCAACTGCCCTCCCCTGCTGGCCATCTTGTGGAGGCCGTCTTGTGTCCATATGGGTGCATCCATCTTTGACCACATGGGGGCAGCCATCTTTATTTAATTTTTTTTAATTTCTTTATTGATTAAGGTATCATATATTTGTCCTCATCCCCCCATTCCCATCCCAAATCACTCCCCACGCATGCCCTCACCCCCCGCCCCCGTTGTCCATGACCACTGGTTAGGCTTATATGAATGCATACAAGTCCTTTGGTTGATCTTTACCCCTTACCCCCACCCTCCCCTACTTTCCCTCTGAGGTTTGACAATCTGATCGATGCTTCCCTGTCTCTGGGTCTGTTTTTGTTCATCAGTTTATGTTGTTCATTATTTCCCCTAGATGAGTGAGATCATGTGATACTAGAAATACACTTCTAAGACCTGAAAATGAGACAAGCAATAATGGTTATGCTGAGAGACAAATGAATCAGACTATAGTGAGTTTTTTTCTGAGCCAACAGGTCTTTTAAGTGGGGGCAGCCATCTTGTGTGATGGAGTGATGGCCAATTTGCATATTACTCTTTTATTAGCTAGGATATATGTGTGTGTGTGTGTGTGTGTGTGTGTGTGTGTGTATTTTTGTTGATTTCAGAGAGGACGGGAGAGAGGGAGAGAGAGAGAAATATCAATGATGAGAGAGAATCATTGATCAGCTGCCTCCAGCATGGCCCCCACCAGGGATCAAGCCCACAACCCAGGCATAAGCCCTTGACCAGAATCAAACCTGGGACCCTTCAGTCCACAGGCTGACGCTCTATCCACTGAACCAAACCAGCTAGGGTGTTACTTTTTATTTTTTATATCAAATTAGCTTTTCCTGAACTTTTAGAAGGAGGCTTTGTTCAAATAGCCTTTCTACCATCACAGAAATCCCTCTTCAGTTTTCTTGTGTGGTGCTAAGAATATATATATGGTAACTTGCTTTTCAAAACTTCTTGAGGTTCTTCCTCTCTATTAGGTTTATTTGTACCTTTTCTGTCCTTATGTCTCTTATCCATTTCCTGCTTAATTTTTATTTCACTCGTTTCTCTAGTAGAGGGTGGTTTTCAAGAAGCTATATTGCACATGCCCTCACCCCACCCCACCCCCAGTGTCTGTGTCCATTGGTTATGCTTATATGCATGCATACAAGTCCTTCAGTTGATCTCTTACCCCCCAACACATGTGCCAGGGGGTAAGGGAGGCTGGGGGAAGGTCAATGGGGGGAAAAGGAGACATATGTACTACTATTTGTAATACTTTAAACAATAAAAATAGAAGCTATACTGCCCCAATCTCAGATATTACCAGGAACCCCCTGCACTCCCTTCCTAGTTGTAGTTGCTAGTGACAAATTTGCCCTCTGCCTTCCAAAGATCACCTGTAGGTTATTATATGGACTTGTTCTTTGGTCCATTAGAGAACCCAGTGCTTTGCTCTATTTTTCCTTACAAATGCTCATCTCGTGCTTTCTTATGGTTTGTTCCCACTCTTTGGGGTGCAAGTGAATTCCTTGTCATTTTGTTGTAAATGTTTTCCATGATTTTTCCAATCTTGTTCTCTAGTAGCTCTATCTGTTTTTATATGGACATTTGGGAAGATCCATAAACTACGCTGCCTCTGACACTACCATCTTACCTGAAGTTTACTGGTACTATTTTTAAGATATTTGAAGAAGCTTCCTATAGACTGCTAGTCAGATGCCATTTGGAGCTCACAAGACACTCATTTGTGATCCAATTTTTATTCTTTTTTCCTGGTCAAATTCAATCTCTTTTCCTTTGACCATCAGGCATCTTTTTATTACTTTTAACCCAGTTGTGCACTGTATTAAAATGTATCACCACGGTGATTTAGGAGGCCCATCTTTAAGAGTCCCCAAAGTCAGTTAAAATGCACATTTAGACCATCAGCACCACACTAAACATAATGTAAGTCCCAATATATGGTAAAGGGAAGCAAAAGACCAATTTTGCTTTCCTTAATTTTCCTGTTTCAAAACTCCATTTGTAATATATCTCTACTAAATTTAAATCCATTAAAGAAAGGAAATATTCAAATGAAGTATGAAAATCCATGGCTTCCCAGATTTACTCATTTCTTCATTTGGTGTCTTCCATGAATGAATAGCCTCAGAAAAGAAAACGTTATGTTCTTATTGTACACAATACACTAAAATGAAAATGGTATAAAGAAAAAAGCGTTATAGGCTATAAAATGCTGTATTTGATTTCAAAGGATCCCAAAGGCGAAATGAATTTTACTGGCAATTTCCTCCAGCACTGGAAACCCAGAAGAATGATCACCCAGCCTGCCTTTGCACGGACACAGTGCAGGAAGCGCTCTGCCTGGGTGCACAGTCCTCTCAGCAGCCACTCGCCTCACATTTGGAAATAGCTGAATAAGGACTCCCCTTCCCATTCTTCCTGCTCTTTCTCCATCCTCCCTGGCCCCACCCTCACTAGCCTCCTCCCTTTGATGGAGATTCTAAGATTCCTACCAGCTGAAAACCAATGCCATAAATGTTAGAAGACAGCGATTCACATTCATCCCAGAATCTGCCTCTGCAAATGGCCTCCCATTGATCCTTTTTTTTTTTTTTACATTGTTATCTTTTTATTCTCTTCTAAATAAGGTAAGACTTTGGGGGGAAACTCTGAAGTGGCAGAAACCTGGAAAGCTGGTTAAAAGAGCCACCTACTTGTCTTCTCTTTGGTGTCCACAAGGGAAAAAAAATCATGGGAGACCCTTCTAGGGGAAGTGCCCAGCAGTGCCCACAGGGCCCAAGCCTTTGCCCTCTGCTGCACCTTCTCCAGAAACCCAGGGCCAGCTTGGACTGTACCTGGCCACGTCCCTCTCAGAGAAACCTCCCCTGCAATTTGCCACAGATAAATATTGAGCGGTGGCTGACAGCTTTAACATCTGCAGAGTTCAGAGGAGGGGAGCTCAGAAGCAGCCCTGGCCGCCCCCACTTCCTTCTGTCTGAGGGCTCAGAGGTGGCCTTCTCCATCTGAACCTGAAGGCAGAAAGGCTGGCCACCCCAACGGACACAGGAACAAAGACAACAACCTCCCTGCTGCAGATTAATTTACAACCATCTGTGCACCAATGGCTCAAGAGCCCTCAAGGGAGATGTGCCCTGGGTGGTCATTTTTGAGTCACTGGGTGACAGAGGTGATTGAGGGTGCCACCTGACCACAGAGGAGACATGCGCACAGCGAAACATTTGTTTCCTCTTACACCTGTAGCAGACACGGGCACTCTGGTCTCTGGGGAGAGTGATGCTGCCCATGCTGTTGTCTCAGAACCTTCATACTTAGGTTTAAAACAAAACAAAACAGGGAAAGAAAACGCAAACTGAGCCCTTTGTACTTGTTTCATTTGTTCTTTGGGTGTCAGTCTCTGGTCCAAACTTAGGGTAGATAGTTTCCCTCCAGGGCAGCCCCAGCCCCTGGACAACTAGGCCACAGTGAAACTGGGGTAGGGGTGGCATCAGGAACTGGCTTCACTCTTTTTCCAAGGGGGAAGCCTAGGAGGGAACCCCTAGATGTTGGCATCTTTCACTAAAACAGAGGAAGCGTTTGTTTCTTTGAAGGTGTTTTTGTTGTTAGCACTTAATGCAAGTCAACATGCCTCATGTCTGCCAAATAAGACAGAAACGTACATTTCATTAACAGAACTCTGTTACACCATACAAATTAACCACCACCCTCCTATACGGCTTCCCAGCCAGATCCCTACAATTAGTAAACTTATCAAGTGCTTCCCATATGCCAGGCACTCTTCTGAGAGTTTTACCTTTGCTACATTCACTCATTTAATTCTCCAACAATTCTAGAGATAAGGATTATTATTATTATCCCAAATTTACAGTAAAAAACAAAATCTGAAACATAGAAGTCACATAGCTTGCCAAATATCTTACAACAAATAGGACAGGACAATATTGAAGGCTGAGCAGTCTAATTCAAGTTTCAACTTAGGTTAACCATGATTCTACTCAGCCTTTCTTGTTCTGTGACACCAACAATTGCAGAGGCTGTAGATGTTCTATCTGATGTGCCCCTGACCAACATAAATTCTACTGCAGCAACATGCAGACCATTTCAGCCTGCCGCCAGCTTCCCATCTCAAACTGCTGCATCTCTTCCTTGTATGTGAGCTTTCTCCAACACCCTGCAGTTTGCTGGGCTGCACCAGCAGTGGCAATCCTCAAACATCGGGAAATAGGAGCTGGAGGATAAATGCCCCAGCTTCCCCATCCTCTGGTGAGATGATTCTGAGGAATGTGCCACACAGTTTTCGGTATCCCGAGCACAACGAAGCCCCAGCTGCCCACAATGGCAACCTGCCTGTCAATGCACCCTTCTAGGCTTCCCTCTCCCCAGTGTTCACTTGTATTTCTTGAGATCATTTCCCTAATAAATTACCTGTACCCAAGTCCCTGGATCAGGGTCTGCTTTGGGGAAAACCCAAACTAAGATACCTCCCTATGCTATTTTTTAATCACTTTTAAATCTTCTACTAAATTTAAGTAACTATTTAATTAGTTTAAGAATTTAAATAATTTATCTTTAAGCGTACCCTAGATAGTTCTGGCATTAATTATACATTCTGTGATGATTTTATGTTATGAGCTGAACTAGAGCATGACTTGGAGAAAAATAAAAGAGGCTAGCATGATTTTCCTCCAGGCCACCAGCCAAGCCCAATAGTAGCTGGGAAAGAAAGGGAAGGAAAATGGCAAAACAATGGAAGAGGAATATGAGACGGGAATTTTAAACTTAATCACTACAAGGCGAGTAAAATTTAGGTCTTTACCCAACCCCATCAGCCCAACCCCGTGGACTCCCAGCACCAAATTACAAAACTGATTCATTCTCAAGAATATATCTGAGAAGAGTAAGTTCATTAATTAATTTGCTTTTTGGATATGCTCAAAGGGAGTTCTTGGTAGTTAGAAATATAAATCAGACTGGGCTAACAAACTGGAAAACTATTTCATGTGCCAAATGAAATCACACCACTAATTTTACTGTGTTTGTAGGTCACAGTCACACTCTTCTAATTCCAGGAGTACATTTAGGAGATGCTAAAGAGTGCTGTTGAGAATTCACTAATGCTAAGGTGCTGCTATCTTACAGATGATCAATACAGATTAGAAACACCTTGGGAATGGGAAAAAGAAAGACTATTTTTAAAAGTATCCTAAATGAAACATTACTTGTTTAGTTAATTTACTACACTGAAAAATAACATTTCAATCATCAGATGTCACATTCAACTGCTACTGTTGCATGAATAAACTGACATATTTGGAAAAATAAGGTAACCAACTATCATAAAATTATTGACATTTCTCTAATTTGCAGCTTTGTCATGAACTTGTTGCTTTAACATGCTTTGTATGGTTATTATTAAAATAAGTATATAAGTTTTATTGAACAATGCAGTAAACAACCATAAAAAGCATGCATAAATTGTTAGTAGAGTCTGCTACTTATGGCACACAAAATTCACTGGTGGACTGTGACTCATCAAAACATTCTCTCTTCTGCTAAAAATTTAAAAGTTTTATAGCACACAAACAAAAGACATGGTCCTTTCCCCTCTAAACCAAGTTTACACTTTCCCTTCCAAAGTCAAAGCAAGGAAAATATACAACTTCCTCAATTAATATATTAGAGAGAAAACTTAACTGAAACTATGTACAATATATAATTATAAAAATTTAGCTTTTATCCAGAATAATATAAAAGTTAGAAAAAAGTCAAAGATACCTTCTATTTTGATATTCAGACAAAGTGAATTTAAGAACATGAACTAATGACTGGAAGAATAAATTCTTCCCTTTATTTTGACCTTTATATTCTATCCTGTTCTTAGTCCTCGATGACCAAAAGCTTATAATAAAACTAGAGGCCCTGTGCATGAAATTTGTGCATGGGGCCCAGCCTGCACTCTCTCCAATCTGGGATCCCTCTCATAATTCAGGACTGCTGGCTCCCAACTGCTAGCCTATCTGCCTTCCTGATTGCCCCTAACCGCTTCTGCCTGCCAGCCTGATCACCCCCTAACCACTCCCCTGCCAGCCTGATTGATGCCTAACTGTTCCCCTGCCAGCCTGTTTGCCCCTAACTGCCCTCTCCTGCAGGCCCGGTCACCCCCAACTTCCCTCCTCTGCCAGCCTGGTCACCCCTAACTGCCCTCCCCTGCAGGCTTGATCGCCCCCAACTGTCCTCCCTTGCAGGCCTGGTCCCTCCCAACTGTCCTCCCCTGCTGGCCTGATCACCCACAACTGCCCTTCCTTGCAGGCCTGGTCCCTCCCAACTGCCCTCCCCTGCTGTCCTGATCACCCACAACTGCCCTCCTTTGCAGGCCTGGTCCCTTCCAACTGCTCTCCCCTGCTAGCCATCTTGTGGTCGCCATCTTGTGTCCACATGGGGGCAGGATCTTTGACCACATGGGGGCAGCCATCTTGTGTGTTGGAGTGATGGTCATTCTGCATATTACTCTTTTATTAGATAGGATAGAGGCCTGGTGCATGGGTGGGGGCCAGCTGGTTTGCCCTGAAGGGTGCCCCAGATCAGGGTGGGGGTTCTCTTGAGGCATGGGGCGGCCTGGGCGAGGGGCCTGTGGTGGTTTGCAGGCTGGCCATGCCCCCAGGCAACCCAAGCGGAGGCCCTGGTATCTGGGATTTATTTATCATCTACAATTGAAACTTTGTAGCCTGGAGCAGGGCCAAGCCTTCTGCCTGCTCCATGGCCACAGCCATTTCTGTTGGGATTTATTTATCTTCTATAATTGAAATTTTGTAGCCTTAAGCGGAGGCTAAGGCAGGCCAGGGCTATGGAAAGTTGGTTTCCTCCATCTCCAGGGGCAACCCTAGCCTCCTGCTCTCTCCAGCTCTGTGGCTACCGTCATTTTTGTTGGGATTTATTTATCTTCTATCACTGAAACTTTATAACATTGAGTGGAGGCCTGGGCCAGCAAGGGCAGGTGGAAAGCTTGGCTTCCTCCCTCTCTGGGGAAACCCAAACCTCCCTCCTGCTCTCCGTGGCCCCAGCCATCTTGGTTGGGTTTATTTGAGTATTCACTCCTGATTGGCTGGTGGGTGTGGCTTGTGGGTGTAGTGGAGGTATGGTCAATTTGCATATTACTCTTTTATTAGATAGAATTTCAGGTATATTTACCAAGTAGAACAGAGCACAGAAATGTTTGCTTTTGGTTATTTTGGAATTATGTTGTTACCTCTATGAAAAAGTAGTGTGTATTGCAAGGTTATTTTTCAGTTTTATTAATTTCTTAATTACTATGATGTTCATATTAGAAAATTTGGAAAACAAACAGAAATATAAGAATGAGAAAACAAATCTTATAATTCTATCCAGAGACAAAAGTTAATATTTAGCTATACTACCTCCTCTGTTGCCATTCCTTTTTATTGTTGATATAGCAGCCTGCTATTCAGTCATTTCGTCAGCCATTTGGTCATCCCTCACTAACCCCCCTACCGGCCTGGTCACCCCACGCAGCCTCCTGTTCAATCATTTGGTCATACCTCACTAACTCCCCTGCCAGCCTTGTCACCCCATGCAGCCTGTGTTCAGTCATCCGTCTAGTTGTTTCATTGTGACAGCCCCTGGCTTTTTATATATTAGGATAATCCAGTCTAATCCAAGAACTATATCAGTAAAATTCCAAATTCCTATGCAATTTCAACTCCTAGGTTTCCTATAATGTTAATACCTGAAATAAGTTCTGATTTGTTATCATTATTATGTTACATATAAATACATTATAATAATACTAGCAGCCTGGTGCATGAAATTCATGCACGGGGGGCGGGGGGGTGTCCCTCAGCCCAGCCTGCACCCTCTCCAATCTGGGATCCCTCTCACAATCCAGGACTGCTAGCTCCCAACTGCTTGCCTGCCTGCCTTCCTGGTTGCCCCTAACCACTTCTGCCTGCCAGCCTGATCACCCCCTAACCACTCCCCTGCCAGCCTGGTCACCCCTAACTGCCCTCCCCTGCAGGCCTGTCCCCCCCACAACTGCCCTCCCCTGCCGATCCCGTCACCCCCAATTGCCCTCCCCTGCCAGCCTCATTGCCCCTAACTGCTCTCCCCTGCTGGTCTGGTCCCCCACCCCCAACTACCCTCTCCTGCAGGCCTGGGTCCCCCCAAACTGCCCTCCCCCGCAGCACTGCCCCCCCCCCCCAAACTTCCCTCCCTTGCAGGCTTGGTCATCCCTAACTGCCCTCCACTGCAGGCCTGGTCCCCACAACTGTCCTCTCCTGCAGGCCTGGTCCCCCCAACTGCTCTCCTCTGCCAGCCTGGGTCTCCCCCAGCTGCCCTTCCCTGCAGGCCCGGTCACCCCCACCTTCCCTCCTCTGCCGGCCTGGTCACCCCCAACTGCCCTCCACTGCAGGCCTGGTCCCCCCCAATTGCCCTTTCCTGGAGGCCCGATCACCCCCAACTTCCCTCCTCTGCCGGCCTGGTCACTCCCAATTTCCCTTCTTTTGCAGGCCTGGTCCCTCCCAACTGCCCTCCCTTGCTGGCCTGATTGCCCACAACTGCCCTCCCCTGCAGGCCTTGTCCCCCCCAATTGCCCTTTCCTGCAGGCCCGGTCACCCCCAACTTCCCTCCTCTGCCGGCCTGGTCACCCCCAACTGCCCTCCCTTGCAGGTCTGGTCCTCCCAACTGCCCTCCACCTGCGGGCCATCTTGTGGCGGCCATCTTGTGTCCACACGGGGGCAATCATCTTGTGTGTTGGAGTGACGGTCAATTTGTATATTACTCTTTTATTAGATAGGATATTATAATTATTCTATTTGCTATTATTTTAGAATTTACTTTCTTAAATTATATTAAATTATATACTCTTATTTCCCAAATTGTGTTCCCAGACACACTAGCATTTCTTGATATGTTAATAGATGTTTGGGATAGTAGAAGAGGAAGAAGAAAAGAAAGTTTCTCTAGTCACTATTTAAGAAATAGCCACTATTTACTATTTCTCCATAGGGATTCATAATACACACTAGTATATTTAGGTTGTAAGAAATTCTCTAAAAGAATAAACTATTTGTCTTCAGTTTTAATTTGACTAATAAAATGTGATGGAAGAGATAATTCAAGTTCTAGAGCCCAGACATGAAGAGGCCTTGTGGCTTCTGCCTTTGCCTGGTGAACAGGTGTTCAAAGAACACCATGTAAGAAAGTCTTTCCAGCCTGAAGAATAAAGAAGGTGAAGAGAGCCAAGTCACTCCATGTAGCCACGAGCAGCACCAACCAGATATGTGAGTGAAGCCATCCTGGACCTTCCAGCCCAGATAACCAGAGAATTGAAGAGAGTGAGGGATATGTTCTAAACTAGGCTTTCGTTGTAGGGGTGGGAATGTCCGGCTCCCGGGCCATCTAAGGCCTGAGAAATCATTAGGTCTGGCCCTGCCTGCCAAGGCATTAGGGGTGAGTTAATTAAATGTTTGGCCAAATATAGCAGGCTAATTTTTAAGGTGATAATTTTGTATGGCCTGCCAATGATGTTACAAATATCCAAATGGCCCTTGGCAGAAAAAAGGTTCCCCACCCCTGAAGCTGAAAACAACTATATAAGTGGCCCCCTAAAATCCAGCAGTACCACCAAAAAAACCTTAGAAACATAAAAAATAATAAATCATTGTTTCAAGACAGGGCCACATGGGCCACATGGGCTACATTTATTCTGTTTTTGTAGAATCCTTGAGCTGAAAATGGATTTTACATTTTTAAATGGTTGACAGAAGTCAAGAGAAGAATATCTCATAAGACATAAAAACTATGTGAAATTCAAATTTCAGTGTCCATAAATAAAATTCTACTGGAACCCAGTCACACTCACTCACTAAGTATTGTCTATAGTTGTTATCTTGCTACAGTGGTAGAGTTAACAAGAAAGCCTAAAATATTTACTCTCTAGTCCTTTAAGAAAAAAACTTCCCAACCCATTTTAAAGCAGTAAGTTCTAGGATAGTATGCTGTAAGGCAATAGTTACTTAAGATTTTAAATTTATTTATCTTTTTTTTGCATACAACACTGTTTTAAAGTTATACCTATGCTTGTATATTTAAATTAGTTATTGATTTCTGCAATATTTCATTGTAGCTTAGTTTTCTTTTTTGAAGCTCAGTAATATATCCTTTGTGACCTAGTCTGTAATCGGTGTTTGTAAATGTCCCTTAGAAACTAGAAAAGAATATATGCTCTCTGATAGCTGAGTATGCAAGTGTGACACATATCTACTACTTCTACCTCATTAAATATACTAAATATATCCTCTTTTCTTAATCTACTTTAGAAAATAGCATGTTAAATTTTTATAAAACAATTATGTTTCTCACAATTTCTCTCTCACTGTCTGGTAGTTCTAAATTTATTTCAGAATTTATTTCTATACTTTTATGTGCTTAAAATAGCTGAGAACCATCAATGACTCTTATTTTCCAAGTACAGTATATAGCAATGGCCACCAGAAAGGGCCAATCCTAAACCAGGAAGATCCAGGCCAGCATTCTGATTTTCTTTTTTTGTTTCCCTTCATTAAATTGAAAAGAGTTCTGAGACTTAAATAAACTCAGACATTCCAAAGTCTGGATTTTTCTTTTTCCAACGTTAGCAAATGAGAAAAGAAAAACAGTTCACAATACAGTAAAGAAATATCATCAAGAAAGGAAAATGTATAAGTTGAATGACTAAAAGGGGAGAGAGAGAGAGTGTGTGTGTGTGTGTACGTGTGTATGTGAGGGGTCTGAGGGTAAAAGAATGTTCACTTATTCTCTTTTCCTAGGAAAGACTGTTTGAAACATAAAATGTATAGCTATAGAAAAGGAGAATAAGCAATTATTCTGAAGGTACTGTGGAAAAGGCATTCAACATCAGACGATTCCAATTTCAGTCTCACCCATGGACTGTGTGATGATACTGGAAAAATCATGTTAAAGTGGAACTACGGTAGGTCCAGTCTGGCACCAGAAGCAGTGAGCAGCTAGCCAAAGCTACTGTGGATTGTGCAGGTGAAGATGGTCAGGAGCAGCTGGTCACTAGAGAATATGGCCAGATGCTGGACAGCCGGTGGAAATCAAGACAGCAGGGATGTCCACTGTCAGCTCTTACTAGAAACATCAGTTGATGTAAGATCAAAAACCCAAGGAAGGCTGGAAAACCAAAGCTAAACGGAGGTAAGAATAGAACCCAAGTGGGGGCAAAGGAGTTGCCAAACAGAACTCAATCTAGGCCAAAGGCAGGCAGGAATTTGGCAGAGCAGAAATTAGTCTGGGAGTCTGAGGTTCAAAACAGGGTCACAGGAGAACCAGTCAAACTCTAGATTCTCTACTCAATTCAAATGTCAAGAGCAAAACAAGGTCAGCCAGAAACGTCTGGAGAGCTGTGCCTATACCCTCCCTACACCAAGGCTTTTGGAGTTGGCTTTGTGGAATCTCCACCAGATTTCCAGGGGTCTCTGACCAAGATGCTGTTAAATTCTAAGTTCTTACACTTAGAAAGAGGTTAAGTTCAACGATATCCAAATTCTATCCAGCTCACCAAGTTCTATGTCTCTAAAAATACACATTATATTTCAATAGAGAAACAAGGAAATTACTTTTTTTATTCAGGGAAACAGTTTACTGGACTCCCACCCACCACCATCACTCTCCACCCTCACCCCACAAGGACATATAAATATCCCACCACTACCACCTAATTCTTTCTACTAAAAGGCAGTGTGGGATGTTTTATAGCCCTCCTGGAAAAAAAAGAAGGGAGGGTGGTGAGTGGGATGACATTCCATTGCATCCTGACTCTCTTAAAATCATCATTTGCTTCTCAGTCACAAAGAATTCTCTTAACAGGATGGAAAGAGCACTGGTCATGAGGAGCTGGTTTGGAGTTGCGGTGGTTCCCTTTGCATTCTGTAAGCCAGAAGGATGCATTCCAGGGCTGTGTTTCATTCTTTTCCCCTCCAGGCTGATTTTATAGTAACAACACATATCCACTTAAATCTATCTCCAAATCACCAACATTCAGAAAATGGACCACATAAAACACAGACATTTTACAAGGGACCATCTATTAGCTGATAATGGTAGAACTTCCATGGAATGCATAAGAAAACAAATGTGACCCTCACCAAATGTCAGATCTATTTATCCAAATCGGCCCTCTTCAGTGTATGCCAGATAAACCTACAATGATATGATTCAAAGCATTATGGAAGGCTGGGGGGAGGTTACAATAAACTGAATATGTAGGTTGAGGATGTATATAAATCACATGAAATGCAGCCTCATAAGATACTAATAGAAGTTGGGGTGTGGAGGGAAGATGTTTGGCAGAAGAGATTTTAAATGTGATCAGATGGGAAAGAGACTATTAGTCCAATAAAAAAAAAATCTTCAGAAGAAAACAATAAGTTTCTCTATGTATATTAAAAACATGTAGACATGGGAGAGTCAATTGTTGCCAGGTTTAGAGAGGGGAGGAATTAATCAGAGTTTAAAGAGACTTCCATAGCCCCCCGGCCTGGCAGGAGTGTCGGTAGGGGGAACCTAATCCCTGGGGCTTTTCATTCTTCTCTTCATTCACCTTAGGCAAACACTGCTTGCATGATCCCTCTACCTTCTCCACATTAAAACCCAGTCTGAGGAAAAGGTCTGGGAAAATTTATTTCACTAAGGAATAAGAGTTCCTGCTTTAACTCTCCCTGTGTTATTTAAACCTGAAGAGTGGGCAAACTTTCCAGCCAAAAAAAAATCTATAATTGCAGAATCTCTAAAATTAGCAAACGAAGTATAAAGTAGGGCTATATTCCATGGATTGGATGTTCCTTCCAGCCCTTCTAAATGATAAGGGTTGCCACTGATAAAATCCTCCCTGTTCTCTAAGCAAACCACTTGTTCAATGAAGCCTTCATACAAAGAAGTAAAACCCAACTACAAAGTTGATACATGATGTCCACTTATTATTTCTTTTTAAAACAGTTCAAATGTGAAAGACAAGATAAGGAGCAGAAGATGGGGCAGGGAAAGAAGGCAAAAAGGAGGACTGAAATGGGGACTTAAGAAAGGGGGAAAGCAGAAGGGGCAAGAGATAGATAGCTCTTATAAATAAAATGTGAGGTAGTGTTATTTTCTACTAAAAATAAAGATTAAAGGTATTACAGATGTTATTTAATAGAAAAGTAAGTCAACAGCTTTCAGGAAGGCCAAAGACTCATTAAAGCTTTGAAAAACTTAACCATAAAAATGACAAAGGATGTATTTTACTTAGTTCAAAGGCCCAAAATTGAACCTTTTCATAGCGTCTGTTAACACAGCAGAGCAACTAAGGGACACATAGAAGTGTTTCCTTCTTTATAGAGTACAGTCACAACTGCACAGAACAGAGCAAGTAGAATATTCACAAGTTCCAAAGTCATTGCCAACACTGAGAAACAAATGTCTCCTGAAAAGGAACAGAATACGAGTTATTAAGATCCACTTGTGGTTTAAAAATAGATACTAAACACTATTCATAGCCTTTATTAAGAGTGCTATGCAAAGTTAAATGTATTCCTGAGTCCTGTGAGCTATTTTAAATTTATTTTTTAAGTTAGCTGGAGCAAGGCCATACTGACCAAGTAGGATGGCATGCTTTGCTTTTGCTAGAAGTAAATCAAATCAGTACAATACTACCAAGTTATATCATCCTATCAGGATTTGACTGGCAGTTAAATAGAACTTTATAAAATCAAAATTGTGGAAGTTAATTCATATAATTACACTTTGGAAGAGAAAATCCTCTCCAAAGTATGCGATTCATGAATTTAAAAAATGATATAAACTTTGATAATAAAAAATTTAGGAGCTGTAACTTATTCTTGAGGGGTGAGAGTCTCCTAAAATAGACTGAGCACCATGGTGTGCTGAGTGCTATGACAGCAGTTTCTATGCCTGCTCTGCTTGTTATTTCTCACTATGAGGTAGGTCTTGGAATGTGCGTTGTATGTAGGAGAACCTGAGGCTCAGAGCACTCAGAGGACTTGCTCCAGACCCCAGAGTTAGTCAAAGGAAGGCTCTCATCTCCAATTCAGGCTTTTGACATTAGGTGATCACAACAGAGGTCTCCTAGGTTAGTTCAGACAAAGTCCTCATATCCAGCTATCACTGCTCCCCTGTTTTTATTTTGACCTGACATTGAGGGATCTTCCCTCTTTTCTCTTTGGCCAGTCCTATCAAACTTGGAAAGCTTTGGCCCTCCCTCACTGAGTGCCTGAAACCCAAATAGGCACTAGAAATAAAATTTAAAAAATACAGTCTCTTATGATATGCCCTTGTAGGTTCATCAGTTGTAACAAATGTACCCCTCAGGTAGGGAATGTTGAGAAGGGACAGCGGGGGATGGGAGCTCTCTGTACTGTCCACTGAATTTTGCTGTGAACCTAAAACTGCTCCAAAATAAATTAACTCTTAATAAGAAAAAAGACATAGTCTCTACCATAAGAAATTTACTCTCTTGCCAGGAGAAAGAGGTAAACAAATGAGGACAATTGAGTGCTATAAGTGCTCCAATGGGGCTGCAGAGGAGGGGTTGCTGAAATAGACAAGTGCAAAAGGAAAGTTCCTGAAACTTGTGCTCATGTTATAGGACTGGTAGTAGCAACCAGTGAGACAAAAAAAGCTGCATCATTTCAGGGAAAAGGAATGGCCATGTGAGCAGACAGAGAGGCTTAAAACACCTGGCCACATTACAGCATAAGGAATTGCAAGTGATTGTAATGTGACAAGGCCGGGAAATGCAATTCCAGGTGTTCAGGTAATTCAAACTTTACCCTCAAAACCCTACAGCATCCGTGAAAGACCTACGCAGGAAGTAGAGTGACCAAATTTACCTTATGGTACCAAGATGTCAGTTTTTAAAAATTAATGTTACACTTAAGTATCTTTGAGGTTACAATCCCTCCATCAACGACCAAATATTGCTCCAGGTCCTACTATCCAATATTCTGCACAAATCTAGTAAAAATAATTTGACACCAAATTTTAAAATCTGGTAAGATTAAATGAAGTTTTTTAATAAACCCTTGAATCAATTCAAAAAGTATTTGTTTAGCACCTTTGTTTAGAAGGCCCTTAACTAGGGCATTTAATTTTACAACATTATAATATAGTAAAGTCTGAAAATAAGCAAGTATTGAATTATATATTAGAAACATAATTGAGAAAAAATATGATAATTCAAAACTAAAAATAATTTCACTAAAGGGAATTGTCACAGTGGTTTATAAGGTAAATTTATCCTAATGCTGTGAAGTTTTATTTATAACAACTGAGTGTAACCAACATGTCAGAAATGCCTTTACTATACTATATTGACATACACCTGCTTAACATGTGCAGCACTTTTCAAAAGGCAATTTAAAAGGTGTCATCTTCCAAGATACATTTTCTCCTCCTGTGATTTTTTTCTTCCCTATCAAATTAGACTGAGTTTGCTATTTCCTCTTAAGAACTATCTTTTTTCTTCATTTACCTAATTCTACTTGCCCTTCAAGACCCAGGTAGCACCAACTGCAGGAAGCCTTCCTTGACTTCCCCAGTTTGAGGTGTTTGCCCCTTCTTTGGACTCCAGCATCCTGTGCCTAGGTTGATCCTAGCACACTACACACACTACTTAAATCATTGTCTTACTTGTTTATTTCCTAACTATGGTCCCAGTGCATGAATTCGTGCACCAGTGGGGTCCCTTAACCTGGTCTGAGGAATGGGGCAGAAACCAGCTCTCCAACATCCCCCAAAGGGTCCCAGATTGTGAGAGGGCATAGGCCAGGCTGAGGGACCCCACTCGGTGCACGATCAGGGCCGGGGAGGGATACAGGAGGTTGGCCAGCCAGGGAGGGCCCACGAGAGGGCTCCAAGGCATATCCGACCTGTCTCGCTCAGTCCCCAATCGGCTGGACCCCAGCAGCAAGCTAACCAACTGGTCAGAGTATCTGCCCCCTGGTAGTCAGTGCACATCATAGTGACTGGTTGACTGGTCAACTATCTGCCCTCTGGTGATCAGTGCACATCATAGCAAGCGGTTGAGCATCCTTAGCATATCATTAGTATATTACACTTTGACTGGTTGAACAGACGACCAGACACTTAGCATATTAGGCTTTTATTATATAGGATTATAACATGAGCTCCTCTAAATCCCAGACCTCATATTTCATCTCTGTATTTGTAGGAGCAGGCAGGGCCCATAGTCAGTGGCCAATAATGTTGTAAAGAGAGAAAGGGGGAGAATAAAGTGAATTGTATTTCTATTTTCTCCATCATTTCTCTTTTCCTTCATCCTCATTTCATGTCTTCCTATTATTTCTCCCCAAGTACTAATACATCATCTTTACTTCTCTTTAGTTTCATGATTTTCACCTCTCTCCTGAGGTCCTGATTATTGCAAATCATGTTGGTCCAATGTGTGAGTGGCTAAGGTTCAGAAGTGTGCTGCTACTTAGCACTGCAAAGAAGGGGTTAGATTTAACAGGCTCTGGATTAACCTTTTTTATATCCCTTCTGAGTTTTAGCTAGGAACTTTCACATGCTTTAGATTTGCCTACTTTTCATGATCAGCAGCTGCGTCAACAGACTTTCTGCAGCACCCTTGCTAGAATGGCAAGCTCAGGAGGAGAGTCTTCCATATCTACATTTTAAAAAATAAATAAAAGTTGCTCGCCACACTGATGGGAATAGTAATACCTGAGAGCACTTGCGGGGGGTTGGGCCTGCCCTGGCTGTGAAAGGAAAACTCACTGATGACAAAAACATGCAGCTGCCGTCCTCTGAATGAGGCTAACCACTCCCAGAGAGTAGCATCAAACTGCATTTAGCAAGAATAACAGAAAAGGCATGTAAGTGACTGACATTTCTGATAAGCATTTTAAAAGGGTCTATGGATTTCATAGAAGAACACAAAGTGCATCATCTGATTCTAAAAAACTAAATGATGGTTTACCATGGACAGTGAAGTTATCTTGGAAAATTACTCAAGAAATTAATCAAAACTTAATCAGAAAAAAATAATACTTTGTAAGAAAGATTTTGAAACAGGAGAAGAAACATTTAGGCATATTTAGGAGAGGAGACCTTGTAAAAATCCATAGATGCTTCTGTTTTTACTTTTGGATACCAAATTGGGTAAAAAAGGGTAAGAGTTATTCTTTTTTTTTTTTTAAATAAACACTGTGTCCATCATTCCTAGAATGTGTTTTCAAAGCTGTCTGCAGTGCAAATTCACTCTTACAATTCCCTCTACAGTTACACATATTTTAACAACTTTTTAAAATAAAAATGTAGGCCAGGGAAATTGTCTAGGAGCATTAAAGGAAAGTATTATAATGTAATGTTTAATAGCAGACAACAGGCAAAAACATGGTATACTCACATGGTAATGTAGCTATTGTTATCAAAACAATGCTTTTATTATAGAAATGATGGGAGCACCACACTAAACAAAATTATAGCATGTATATGAACATGCTAAAAAAAGGCAAAAAGATAATAAATTATTAACAGGCACAGTCTGTAACTGCAATACTTTTTTTCTTGTAAAGTAAATTTTTTTAAATGTTATCGAAAAAATAAAAAGTAGTAGAAAGCTAACTACTTAGACATATCACAACAAATGTTTTTATGGAAGAGTTCTTTTTTCATTTTATTAAGTTTATTGGGGTGACATTGGTTAATGAAACCATATAGGTTTCAAGTGTAGAACCCAATAAAATACCATCTGCACACTGCACTGGGCTTTCATCACCTAAAGTCAAGTCTCTTTCCATGCCTATTTATCCCCCTTGTGCCCACTTCCACCTCCCCCTACCCCCATTCCCTCAGACCATACTGTTATGTATGTCTATGTGTCATATATATTCCTTAATCCCTTCACCTTTTTTAACCCAGCCTCACAAGCCCCCTCCCCTCCTACAGCTATCAGTCTGTTTGATGTGTCTATCCTTCGGTTTCCATTTTGTTTGTTAAATTATTTTGTTGATTAGATGCCACATACATGTGAGATCATATGCTATTTGTCTTTCTCTGATTATCTTATTTCAGTTGGCATAATTTCAGTCCACCCACGCTGTCATAAAAGGTAAGCTTTTCTTCTTTTTTATAGCCAAGTAGTATTCCATTCAATAAATGTACTATAACATTTTAATCCACTCATCTAATGATGGGCACCTGGGATGTTTCCAGATCTTGGCTATTGTAAATACTGCTGCAATGAACATAGGGGTGCATGTATTTGTTTGAATTAGTGTTTCAAGTTTCTTTGGATATATTCCCAGAAGTGAAATTGCTGGGTCATAAGAAGTGAAATTGCTGCGCTATCAGAGACCCTGACAGGAGGCTCCAAAGGAGTCATGCCAATGGTTCCAGCTCTAAGCTGCATCCCTTTCCCCTGTGGAACTGAGCTCAACAGGACAGGGCCAGCAGGAGATAGGGAAGCAGAACATGGCAGCTCTCCATTGGGGGTGGTGCAGGCTTGCTGGAGGGGAGCAAGCTGCACACCTCTCTTAGCTCCACAGCCAGGCCAGAGTCTTCTGATGGAGGTGGCACCTACCAAACCCACAGAGGAGGGGGAAAGATTAGCCTCCTTTCCAAAGCCACACAATCCAATGACTGTCTTAGAGTCTGCCTATGGCTTCTTCAGAAGCCAACAGTCCTTTCTGCTGGACTTGAGCTTGGCAGGATGGTGTCACCAGCATTTGGAAGACTGGGTTAGTGTAGTCCCCCAGCTAGTGCTGTAAGAATAGGAGTGCCCAACCATGGGAGATGGCACCTGCACGTGGTGTGGGATGTTAACTCAGACTGGGACCTCAGTAGCCGACCCTCAAGGTCTCTCTCCAGAGCCACACCTCCCAGATCTTCTCTTTATGGCTTCTGTACACCCATGAGTCACCTTCCCTCTCCCAAAGTCCCAGGTGAGTGCCCAAGAGAAAGCCCTAGTGTGCTGGCCCTTTAGGAGAGTGTTTGGGATTCTAGCGGACTCCCTCCTCTTCCCAGTGGACAGAGGCCCACCGATTTTTGCTGCCAGGCGCTATGAAGGTCCTCTTTTCGGCTCTAATGCTCTGGTTTTGGAAGTCCCAGCATGGGGTTGAGATCCCATGGTCCTCAAGGGGACTTTTGCAGCCAACATATCCTTCTTAGTTCTCAGCTGTCACACCTGGGTGCAAGGGCCAGCCCTCTCTACGTCTCTGCCCTTCTTACCAGTCTCTGTGCAGCTTCTTCTCTAAATCCTTGAATATAATGCTCCTGTTCAGCTGTCCTTCAGTTAGTTACTCAGGTTGATTGCTCTATAATTTAGCTGTAAATCCAGTTTGGTGCCTGGAGAAGCTGTGTGTAGCTTTCACCTGCCCTGTAACCATCTTAGATCCTCTATGGAAGAGTTCTTTAAAAAAAAATTTTAAGTCTTCTAGAAAGTCTCCAGGGTTATTCTCAGGAAAGTCCAGTAAGGCAGGGCTTTTGTCTTGGTTTTTTTAAAAAACAATATTCTTAGTGCTCAAAACAGTCACTGGTATATAGGAGGTTCAATAAATGTTTGTTAATAAATGAGTGAGAGAATGAATGAATGGGAAGCATATACCATTGAAACTCTTGAGTCCCTCTCAAGTATCTTCATTTGAAAAAGGAGGTTTTGCTGCCTTTAAGTTACTGGAAGACTTTGAACTCTACAGGTATAGTATTCACTTCAAGTCATCTCTTCAGGGTGGGAGAAATGGGTGAAGGTGTCAAAATGTAAACTTCCAGTTATAAGATAAAAAGTTCTGGGGATTTAACATACAGCATGGTGACTACAGTTAACCATACTCAATTGTATATTAGAAAGTTACTAAGAGAGTTAGACCTAAAAATTATCATAAAAAGAAAAAACATATATATAACTACTTGAGGTGATGAATGTTAACTAAACTTATTGTGGTGATCATTTTGTAATATATATACATATATAATCATTATGCTGTATACCTTAAATTAATACATGTCATATGTCAATTATATTTTCAATAGAAGTGGGGGAAAATATGACTATTCTGGTTAATTAGAAAACAGAAGTTGCTGGTAAGCAAACTGATTTTTAGATCAAAAACAATTCCTTAATTTCACAAGTTTAAGAAACTACTTTATCATAAAGTCATAACTTTTGCAACATGATTTGCCTACCACCTCTCTCTGGACCCACCTGCTCCCATTCTTACCCTTGATCACTGAGCCCCAGGTACACTGCCCTCTTGGCTACTCTTTAAACTCCCAACCATGCACCTACAGCCCAGAAAGTTTCTCCAGGATATCTGCTGCTCTCCTTATCTCGTTTCCTTCAGGACTCTGCACAAATGTCACTTTATCAGAGTGACTGCCTAAATAGAATAGCCCACCTCAGACCCAACTTTTGGCACTCCTCATTTCCCTTCCCTGCATTTATTTTTCACCGACTTATTTTGATCTTTTACTTCTCTATCCTTGGTGCTTACCAAATGTTTATTGGAACTGGAGAGCATTATGCTAAGCAAAATAAGCCAGTCAGAGAAAGATAAATATCACATGATCTCACTCATTTGTGGAATATAATAAACAAAAACAGATCCAGAGACAGAGAAGCATTGATCAGACCATCAAACCTCAGAGGGAAGGTAGGGGAGGGTGGGGATAAGGTGGAGAGATCAAAGAACTTGTATGCATACATATAAACCTAACCAATGGACACACTAGGGAGGGTGAAGGCATGAGGGGGGGGAGGGGCATGCAGGATAAGGACACATATGTAATTCCTTAATCCATAAAGAGAGAAAAAGTGTTTATTGAGTGAATAAACAAACAAGAACACAATAACATTTTATATACCACTTCAGGGAGACAATATGATATGTGATAAAGGTACTGCCTTTTGAATATCTTTTCTAGCTAACTATTCACTATGGGGTCTAACTTTGAGACTAACCTCCCTATACTTTAGAATTTTCATCTGTAAAGAAAAACTAATAATATTATTTTGGTAAGCCCTTGGCCTCAGAAAATGCTGATTCCTCTCCTTCCTTTCACGCTGCCTCCTTTTCGTGGTTTGGAGCTAATGTGTCTATGATCTGAGATTGCTGTTAAATGAAAGGAACAATGTGTTGAGCAGACCTTTAACAATGTCTTTCCCAAAAACAACTCCTGTGGATTCTGTTTGTGTTTGGTAACCGGATACAAGGAACAAAAGGACACCTTCTTTTCTGGCTGGGAACCCAAATAGAGACATTGGAGGATGATTTCATGAAGTTCTAGAATTAACCTTGAAGCATGACTATTTTAGAGTAATGGTAAATCTGGGAAGCATTTCAGAGAGAGAACAAAAGAAGCCGAATGGGAGTGTGGCTGGAGCAGGCGCCATATATTGAGAAAAAGAGAGAAAGGAAAGGTCATGTAAGATTATGAAAGATCATGATGTCTGACTAACATTTGTTCAGAAAAACAAATGACAAGGTTATAAAGGGAATTAATCATACACTAATCTCCCTGGTCATCACTGTTTGATTCACCACGTAGGAAAAGAGACATGAGCTGGAAAAGACTGAAGAACTACATTATCACAAGAGAGCACCAAAAAATGTCAACATGCCAGAACAAGAGCACATGAAACCTGGCCTCCAAACAACAAGGTCTCTCTCTCTCTCTCTCTCTCTCTCTCTCTCTCTCTCTCTCTCTCTCTGTGTGTGTGTGTGTGTGTGTGTGTGTGTGATCTGAGTAGGACCTCTCTTAAGACTACTCCCTAGTCTCTTCTTTGTTTTATTATTTTTCTTTATTGATCAAGATATTACATATGTGTCCTTATACCCCGATTGCCCCCCAACCCCCACTCATGCCCTCACCCCCCTGGTGTCTGTGTCCATTGGTTAGGCTTATATGCATGCATACAAGTCCTTTGTTTGATCTCTCCCCCTTACTCCCACCCTCCCCTACCTTCCCTCTGAGGTTTGATGGTCTGATTGATGCTTCTTATTAAGTACAAATAAAGACATAAGAACTTGATGGGTTCCAAAATGCTAAAATTCCCCTTCTGTATATATGAGTAGGAAAAATATGATAATATTTAATTCATCCTAAAGAGAAAAATAGAAATTAATCTGTTACAGATGCTGCTAAAAATATTCTCACAGCAGAATTCTATAACAGAATTTAGCAAGGAACACAAGTTTTAGGACTTAGGAAACCAATAACTTAACTTAGAGGTTCTTGAAGTTATGAAAGTGCTGGCAACTAAATAGCAAGATGACACTTGTATCTGCCTGGGTTTTGTATTTTTCTTGGGTCTACTCTTCTCACAGAATTGATATGATTTATTTAGACTATCAAAGAGCTTTTATAAGGTTCTCACAAGAGCCTTTTATTGAAACTTGGTAACCATGGTGTGAAAGAAAAAAAGTCATATCAATGAATTCAATGAATTAAAAACTGCTTGAGAGGCAAAGAAGCCAAAAACAGAAATAAGTTGCCAGTTCTCATGTGGAGAAAGGTTAATGATTGAGGGCTCTTAGGCTTTGCAGTAGAATCAGAGTTATATTTAACTAATGACTAAGAAAGGGGAGCCCAATTCTCATTCCCCCATTCTCTGCATATCAGTCCCACACACAGAGCCCCCATTGACTGCAAAACCTTTGGCACATGGAGGAGACACAGGCAGTGTGGGGAAGTGCTTAAGATCCAGGAGAGAGCAAATAGGTAATGAATGTTGACTCACGTAGAAAGCCCCAGACATAAAGGAGACAGATATAAATATTAGTGAAATTTCAATTTCTAAAACTTTGATATATACTACATAGAAATACAAGTGCCTTTTCAAAACACAAGATATGGTATTTGAACAACAGTACATAATTTATTGGCATAATGAGAGCCAATGTTCCATACGTGAAGAATAGTTCAAGTAGGCATCTAATTCTGCAAAAACCACAAAGTCTATTTTATATATTTAGAAATGTAAAAATAAATAAGTAAAACTGATTTTTTTAAAAAATTAAGAATTACTACAGTCTTCTGAGGCAAACTTGACAAACTGGTACAGGTTTTAACAGAAGCCTAACCTGATATGAACAGAATAATTGGGAAATCATATGCTCTAATTAACATTAATGCTTTGTGACCATAGCTCAATATGGCATTTTCCAAACATCATGACAAACTTCACAGAAGGATCAGAAAAGCCAACAAACTCCTGACTTAACCTCTATTTGTCTGTTTCCTTGTCTGAGAAGGGGAATAATAAAGCTGAGTTCACAGGATGATTGTAACGGTTAAGAGAGATCAGGTATGTAGAGTGTTTAAGACAGTAAAGGTAAAAACTAATGTTAAATTATTATTGTTGTTGTTATTAGTATTCATGATGTGCTAACCCCAAAGAACATGCCACAGATAACCAATACATTGTGACTTTCTTGTTTATGGCACTGTTAAGACTCAATACTTAAGAAGACAATTAAAATGCTTTTAAATGCATTCAAATAAAGAAAACACTTAGTTTTAAAATACCTTCCCATTAACCAATTTTGTGAGACGGAAAAAAATATTCAACTTAATCTAAATAAACCTAAAAAAAACACCACAAAACACCAGATAAATGCTAATGACATAATTCTTAAATGTACAAATAGTAGATCAAAGCTTACCGTGCAGATAATATTTTAATAAGCTCTTTTCTATTCTGTACCCGAAGGTGATTGGTTTTATACTTGCAGTCATCAATCAGTTCAGGCAAATTCAAGATCTAAAAGATAACAATAATTTTAATGTATAACTCACAAGTTTTTCTCATACCTGCATGTGGGTACTTGTGTTCAAGGTCTACCACTCCCTCCCCAAGACCATTCCTTGCTGGTCTTTATCCTTTTCTCAAAAAGAGATATAGAGCAACAAAGGAAACTAGAGGGAAGAATCATGCCATTAGGATGTGTGATGCTGTGACTGCACTTACAGAAATCCTCTAACCAACCTATATCTTGTAGATACATTTACTTATTTGTTCCACATGTAAGTAAATATTATCTGTCCAGCTAGTCCTATCCATGATGTTGTACAAAATGCAAAAATAAAAGCAAAACACACACACATTTGACCTAAATGTTCACCATTAAAATAATGTCAAATTTAAGATATTCTTCTAATACAAGTACTACTATTTTTCTTTAATATCTCTCCCTGAAGGTATAACAAATAAAAATGCTTTATATACTTCCTCTTTTGCTCCTCCTCACAAAAAAATCTATCTGCCAAGTTCCATTCACTATCCTGCAATCTTAACAAGATCATAATAGAAGTACCTAGTGGGTTTGGAATGGATATTTTAAAAACAATATGTGGAGGCAGAGTTTGGCAGTTGGGTTGGAAAGTCAGAAGCATTTATAGACTAGGGTCAGGGCCTGTAGCCTACAGAAAGCTTCACTCCATCTATTAATGTATTTGCTTTAAATATAAATATTTAATGGTTTCATTTGTTTCCCACAGTATAAATAAAATCAATCCATTTGTCATCTTACAAAAGAGAGAGAAGTAACTCAAAGTATTCTAAAAAATTCAAGAGTAGGGAAGACACAAAAGCTCATGACACCAGCATTACCCTAATTCCAAAACCAGGTAAAGACACTACAAAGAAAAAAAATTACAGACCAATATCCCTCGTGAATATTGATGCAAAAATCCTCAACAAAGTATTAGCAAACCGACTTTAGCAATATATTAAAAATATACCATGATCAAATGGGACCTATTCCTGGGATGCAAAGTTGGTACACTATCAACAAATCAATTAATATGTTATAGCACATTAAATTAATGAAAGATACAAATCATATGATTACATTAATAGATGCATAAAAGCATTTTACAAAATCTAACACCCATTTATGATATTAACTCCCAGGAAAGTGGGAATAGAGGGAAGATACAACAACATAAAGCCCATAAATGATAAATCCACAGCCAACATCATAGTCAACTGGAAAAAACAAAAATCATTTCCCTCAAGATCAGGAACAAGACAGAAATGTCCACTTTCACCATTCTATGCCACATAATACTGGAACTCCTAGCCATAGCAATCAGACAAGATGAAAAAAATAAAAGACACCCAAATTGGAAAGAAACAAGTAAAACTGTCATTATTTGCAGATACTATATAGAGAAAACGCTAAAGATACCACCAAAAAACTTACTAGAAGTTAATTCAGTAAAGTAGCAGGATACAAAATAAATATCAACCTGATATCATACCATACTGCAAGGTTACAGTAATCAAAACATCATGGTACTGGCATAAAAACATATATGTATCAATGGAGCAGAATAGAAAGCCCCATAAATAAAACCACACCTATATGATCAACTACTTTTTTTAAAGGAGGCAAGAACAGACAATGGGATAAAGATAGTGAGGTTAATAAATAGTGTTTGAAAAATTGGACAGATACATGCAAAAAAATTAAAACTACATCATTTACAAAAATAAACTCAAAATGGATTAAAGACTTCACTGTAAAACTTGAAACCTATAAAACTTAGGCAGTAAAATCTTGGACATTCCTCTTAGCAATATTTTCTCTAATATATATGCTTTAGCAAGGGGGGGGAAGAAAAATAAACAAAGGGGAATACATCAAACTAAAAAGTTTTTACACAGCAAAGGAAAAAATCAACAAAATGAAAAGACAATCTAGTGAGTAAGAGATGATATTCACCAGTGATACATCTGATAATGTGTGTCATAAAGAACTCAGACAAACAACACAATTAAAAGGTGGGCAGACCCCAGCCAGTGTGGCTTAGTGATTGACAGTCGACCTATGAACCAGGAAGGTAAGGTTCCATTCCATGTCAGGGCACATGCCTGTGTTGTGGGCTCGATTATCCAGTAGGGGGGAGTGTGGGAGGCAGCTGATCAATGATGCTCTCTCATCATTGATGTTTCTATCTCTCTCCCTCTCCCTTCCTCTCTGAAATCATTTTTTTTTAAAGTGGGGGGAAAAAAAGTCCACAGAAGACTTGAATAGATACTTCTTTAAAAAGGACATACAGATGGCCAATAGACATATGAAAAGTTGCTGAACATCACTAATCCTCAGAGAAATGCAAAACAAAACTGCAATGAGATATCACCTCTCACTTGTCAGATGGCTACCATCAATAAATTAACAAGCAACAAGTGTTGGGGAGGAGGCAGGGAAAAGGAAACCTTAGTGCACTGTTGGTGAAAATGCAGATTGATGCAACCACTGTGGAAAAAAGTTTGGATCATACAGAACAATGGAACAGAGAGCATTTTTTAGGTGTAGTAAGTCGGACAGAGAAAGCAAATATGTTATGATTTCTTTTTTAAGAGGAATAAAACATACAAAACAAATAAACAAAATGAAATAGAGGCAAACTCCTAGATAGAACTGATGGTTGTTAGCAGTAAGGTGATTGGAGGGTGGGGGGCAATAAAGGGGAAAGTACAAATGTCCAGTTATAAACTAAACAATTCATGGAGATGTAATATATAGCATAGGGAATGTAACCAATAATATTGTAATAACTATGTACAGTGACAGGTGATTACTAGACTTATTGGCTATCACTTGGTAAGATATATAAATATTGAATCACTACGTTGTACACCTAAAACTAATAATATTGCATGTCAACTATAATTAAAAATACATATTAAAAGAACTAAATGGAAAAGTAGAAATGTTCAGCAAAGAAATAGAAGATATGAAGAACCAAATGGAAATTTTAGAACTAAAAAATACAGTTAAATAAAAAAGAAACACTTCACTAAGTGAGCTCAATAGCACAATAGAGATGACAGAGTAAACAGTCAAAAAATTGAAAATAGATAACTAGAAATTATTCAATCTGAACCACAGAAAGCGGAAAAATAGTCCTCTCCCCCAAAAAATTAAAGAACACATCTTCAAGGACCAGTTTGACAATAGCAAAAGTCTAATATTTAGGTTATTATATTCCCAGAATGAGAGGAGAAAGAGTATATGCTGAAAACTTCCCAAATTTGGTAAAAATTAAAAACCTGCTAATTTAATAATTTCATAGAACCTCAAATAGGATAAACTTCAATACATCCACGCCCAAATACATCAATATCTTACTGGTGAAAACTAATGACAAAGATAAAAATTTTGAAACTACCCCCAGAAAAATTATGTATTACCTATAGCAGAACATCAACTCAATTAACTGCAGATTTTTGTTAGAGACTACATATCTCAGAGCAAAGTGGCACAATGTGCTTAAAGGACTGAAAGGAAAGAACTGTCAACCCAGAATTCTATATCCAATAGAAAGAGCCTTTTAAAATGAAGATTAAGTGAACACATTCTTCTTCCTTCTTTGCCATTTTTTTTTTTTTGAACAAATGCCTTATTATTTCTTTTAGGGAAAACAGTACCTAGTTGGAGTACATGACATTTGTTTAGTGCTTAATAGATAAAACACTTTCATTTACATTGTTTCATTTTTTTCCTAAGCAGCATTCTTTAAAGTACCTAAAGAATAATTAGAATGAGTAGAGATCATAACACATGAAGCAGTTTCTCTAGAAATATTACTTTTGCTCACTATTTAACACTTCCAAAGAGAAAAGAGGTCCAATAAGTCAAATAAGGACACACGAGGCAACCCAGTTATCCTTGGGTGCAGTCACAGAGTAGTGGTATATGTAGCTAAAGTATATTCTGAGTGAGGCCAGATTTATAAATTTAAGCTGTGATTTAATGAAGGCACTTGCTTTTTTTAAATTTATCTTTATTGCTTAAAGTTATACAGATGTACCCATTTTTCCCCCCATTGAACCCTTCTAGCCTGCCCCCGCTCTCTGCCCCAGGCCTTCATCATGAAATAACTTATTCACTCTAAGGGAGGGAGGTAAGATTTGTATTCCTTCATAAGCTTTGAGGCCAATTCTTGGATCAGATGTGGTGACTGAGGTTTTTAGAAAGAGCACTCTGTGTGCTGTAGCTTTGTAAAATGTGGGAGAGTAATGTGGTCTTTATTATTACTAAAGGAAATGAAAAAGTGAAACATTTAAAAGAGAAATTATACCATTGAGATGCTCTCTACCCCAGGGAATCTTTTTCACTTCTCTCTCCATTTTATTTATTTATTTACTTACTTACTTATTTTTCAATTAGAGTTTACATTCAATATTATGTCTCAGAAGTTCAACATAATGGTTAGAAAATTACATACTTTACAGAGTGGTCCCCCAAGTTTCAAGTACCCACCTGGCCCCATACATAGTTATTACAATATTATTGACTATACTAGAGGCCCAGTGCACGAAATTCATGCATGGGGGGAGGGGGTCCCCTCAGCCCAGCCTGCACCTTCTTCAATCCAGGGCATCTTGGGGGCAGTCGGACATCCCTCAAGGGGTCCCAGATTGGAGAGGGTGCAGGCTGGGCTGAGGGACACACACCCCCATGCACGAATTTAAATATTTCTACCTTATATTAAATACTAGAGGTCCGATGCACAAAATTCATGCATAGGGGGTCGGGAATCTGGGACCACTTGAGGGATGTCTGACTGCCCACTGGGATCGGGCCTAAACGGGTGGTTGGATATCCCTGTCACAATCCAGGACTGCTAGCTCCCAACTGTCCTCCCCTGCAGGCCTTGTCCCCCCCCCCCCCACAACTGCCCTCCCTTGCAGGCTTGGTGCCCCCCAACTGCCCTCCCCTACTGGCCTGGTCCCCCACAACTTCCCTCCCCTTCAGGCCTGGTCCCCCCGAACTGCCCTCCCCTGCAGGCCTGGTCCCCCCCAACTGCCCTCCTCTGCCAGCCTGGTCACCCCCAACTGCCCTCCTCTGCTGGCCTGGTCACCCCTAACTTCCCACTACTGCCCTCCCCTGCAGGCCATCTTGTGGTGGCCATCTTGTGGTGGCCATCTTGTGTTCACATGGGGGCAGCCATCTTGTGTCTTGGTGTGACGGTCAATTTGCATATTACTCTTTTATTAGATAGGATCCTTATGTAGTAATCTACATCTCCCTGACTTTTCTTTAACTACCAATTTGTACTTCCTAATCTCTTCCAGTCTCCCAAACCCTTCCCTTCTGACACTGTCAGTCTGCTCTCTGTATCCATGAGTCTGTTTCTACTTTCCTTGTTTGTTTTATGTTGAGTGATATGAAATCTATATATGTTTGGGATATTAACCCCTTACCAATTATATCATTTGCAAACAACTCTGCCATGCAGTAGGTTGCCTTTTCATCTTGTTGATGCTCTCCTTCACTGTTCAAAAGTTCATTAGTTTGAAGTAGTCCCATTTGCATTTTTTTATTTTCTTGTCTTTGCCCAAGAAGCCATATCCAAAAAAAAGAGATTTCTAAGTCAAAGAGTATACTGCCTATATTTTCTGTTAAGAATTTTATGCTTTAGGTCTTACATTCAAGTATTTAATTCATTTTAAGTTTATTTTTGTACATAGTGTAAAAAAAAAAGTGGCCTAGTTTCATGGTTTTTGGATGTGTCCGTGCAATTTTATCAACACATATTTTGAAGAGACTATCCTTTCCCCACTGTATATTTCTGCCTCCTTTGTCATAGATTAATTAGCCATATACATGTTGGTTTATTTCAGGCTCTTTATTATGTTCCATTGATCTATGTGTCTGATTTTATTTCAAAACCCTACTGTTTTCATTACTATAGCTTTATAATATAGTTTTAAATCAGGGTACATGATGCCTCCAACTTAGTTCCTTTTTCTCAAGATTGCTTTGACTATTCAGGGTTTTTTGTGGTTTCATATACATGTTAGAATTATTTGTTTCTAGTTTTGTGAAAACTGACATTGTCATTTGGATAGAGATTGCACTGAATCTGGTAATTGTTTGGGGTAGCATAGACATTTTATCAATATTAATTTTTCTAATCCAATAGCATGGTATATTCCAATTACATCTTTTTTTATTTCTTTCTTCAATGTCTTATAGTTTTCAGAATACAGGTCTTTTACTACCTGGTTAAACTTATTTCTAGGTATTTCATTCTTTTTAATGCAATTGTAAATGAGATTTTTTTCTTAATTTCTCTTTCTTAAAATTCACATTTGTGTATTAAAATGAAACTGATTTTTAAATATTAATTTTAAAACTTAAAATAGACTGTTATAAACATAGCTTATTATATATGAATCTCACAGTAACAACAAACCAAAAACCTATAATAGATACACAAAAATAAAGACAAAGGAATTCAAACACATCACTAAAGAAAATTATCTTTAAGATTCTTTATCTTTAAATTTTGGCATTTTAATTATGATGTGTCTTGGTACGGATCTCTTTTGGGTCACCTTGTTTGGGACTCTCTGTGCTTCCTGGACTTGAACGTTTAGTCCTACTCAAGGTTAGGGGAGTTTCCAGACATTATCACTTCACATAGATTTTTCTATCCCTTTCTCTCTTCCACTTTTGGTATTCCTAGGATGTAAATGTTTAAATGCTTCTTTGATATTATCCCTAAGGTCCCATAAACTATATTTATTTATTTATTTATTTATTTATTTATTTATTTATTTATTTATTTTGCTCTTCTGATTGTGTGATTTCCACTATCTTGTTTTACAGGTTACTGATTCAGTCTTATGCATCATCTAATCTACTATTTTTACAATTTATCTTTTTTGTAAGATGTCCTCCCCCCATATACTCTTCTTCATCCCTCTCCTACCCTCCCCCCAGGCCTACCCACACTACTATCTGTTCATGGGTTATGCATATATATGCATATAAGTTCATTAGTTAATCTCTTCTCGCCTCCCCTCCCTCTGAAATACATCGGTCTGTTGCACACTTTAATGTCTCTGGATCTATTTTGTTCATCAGTTTATTTTGTTCATTAGATTCCACATATAAGTGAGATCATGTAGATGAATGGATTAAAAACTGTGGTACACAATGGAATACTATGCAGATGTAAAAAAGAATGATTGCTCACCCTTTGAGACCGCATGGAGGGACCTAGAGAGTATTATGCTTAGCGAAATAAGCTAGTCAGAAAAAGAAAAGTATCACATGATCTCACTTATATGTGGAATCTAATCTACTATTGATTCCCTCTAGTGTGTTTTTCATTGCAATTATTATATTCTTCAGTCCTTACTGTTCTTTTTCATTTTCTTTTTTTAATTTTATTTTATTGTTTAGAGTATTACATATAGTAGTACACATATCTCCTTTATTCCCAATTGACCTTCCCCTAGCCTCCCCTACCTTCTGTCACATGCCCTCATCCCACCCCTGCCAGTGTCTTGTGTCCATTGGTTGTGCTTATATGCATGCATACAAGCCCTTCAGTTGATCTCTTTCCCCCTCTCCCCAACACTCCCCAGCCTTCCCACTGTAATTTGCAGTTTGTTCAATGCTTTACTGCCTCTGTATCTATCTGTTGGTTCATCAGGTTATAATGTTCTTTATTTTCCATTAATGAGTGAGATCACATGGTATTTTTTACTTTCATTGCCTGGCTTATTTCACTTAGCATATTGCTCTCCAGTTCCATCCATGCTACTGCAAATGGTAGGAATTCCTTCTTTTTTATAGGAGCATAGTATTCCATTGTGTAGATGTACCATAGTTTTCTAACCCACTCATCTCCATCTAATCCATTATCTCCATTTGATGGGCATTTAGGCTGTTTCCAGATCTTAGCTATGGTGAACTGTGCTGCTATGAACATACAGGTGCATATATCCTTTCCGATTGGTGTTTCTAGTTTCTTGGGATATATTCCTAGAAGTGGGATTACTGGGTCAAATTGGAGTTCCATTTTTAGTTTTTTGAGGAAACTCCATACTGTTCTCCACAGTTATTTTCTTTGTTGAAGTACTCACTAAGTTCATCTGTTCTTTTCCTAAGTTTGTTGAGCATTTTTATAATTGATGTTTTGAACTCTTTACTTGATAGATTGTTTATCTCCATTTGATTTAGTCCTTCTTCTGGGTTTTTGTCCTGTTCTTTCATTTGGAACATGTTTCTCTGTCTCCTCATTTAGGCTACGTTTCTTTGAATTAGACAAAACAGCAACCTCTGCTGGTAATGAAGAAGTGGCCTTATGTAGGAGCATCCCCTTTGTAAACCACGTGTACCAGGTGTCTGGCAGGCCAGTTGGAGATGGAGCTGGAGAAAGTGAGGACTATGTGGAGCTGTAGTTGGAGCAGGCTGAGGCTTCGGTAAATCCAGGGGACAAACTGAACTGCACGCGGCTTGAGCTGTAGTTAAAGGGGCATGCACCATGGAGAGTCCAGGGGCCAGCCACAGAGCTGGTGTGGGCATGGGGTCTGGGGCACACAAGGATGGCCTTGGCCAGCTGCCTAGAACTTCTGGACTGTATTTGTGCTCGTGAAATCAAGGTGGAGTGGCAGCAAAACAAATGGTGCTTTTCTGTGTCTCTGACATCAGAGAGAGTTCCCACAGTTGCCCTCAGGTTTGGCAAATGCTCTAGGGCTAGTAAATGAACTTACTCCCCATAGATGTAGGTGCCCTTTAAACCGGTTTTTCCGCTGTGCACAGGTTGGACAAGTCTGTGTGTGGGCCCTTCCGTGATCCCTTCCTATGCCCCATCTCAGACATACTAAGTCAAAATCTTTGGGAATGGACATTTGCTATGCATGCTGAAGTTGGAAGCCAATGCATATTGCCTCCAATAAAAGAAATTTTAACTCCAAATAACTTTTAAAAGGATGTCAATATACTTCAAATAGGAATGCCCATTAGAGTTGGCATCAATCAGCTTGAAATAGCTTACATATGCTCACAGTCTCTACTCTTCTGTATCATGTTAAAGGCCATAAAGTAGGATTTTTTATAAAGCAAGGTTCGCTTTATATGCAGGAAGATATTCTCAACTCCAAGCTTTGAACCCAATGTTCTTGCCCTCACTCTAATCCCTGACAATAAGAGATCCCTAACAGGAACCTCCCCAAGAAGTATTAGTTAAGCAGTATATCAAATTTTATTTTGGGAAGAGATTAGGCCTAAGTGAATTCTACTCATTCGTGGCAGGCAATATTGCTACATTTCTCCCCAGGAGGTAGGGAAGTAGAGTGGCCATATATTTCAAAGTGGCTCTTACTTGGCAAAAGAACAGTCTTGAAGGGCTCACTGTCAAAAACTGGGGATCTCATCTTCTATAAGGCCAGTTTGAATGACAGGCCTCTCAGTATGAGATATCCTATCTAATAAAAGAGTAATATACAAATTGACCATCACTCCAACACACATGTGGTCAAAGATGGCTGCCCCCATGTGGACACAAGATGGCCATCAGGGGAGGGCAGTTGGGAGGGACCAGGCCTGCAAGGGAGGGCAGTTGTGGGTGATCAGGCCAAAAGGGGAGAGCAGTTGGGGGAGACCAGTCCTGCAAGGGAGGGCAGTTGGGGGAGACCAGTCCTGCAAGGGAGGGCAGTTGGGGGTGATCAAGCCTGCAGGGGAGGGCAGTTAGGGGTGACCAGGCCTGCAGGGGAGGGCAGTTAGGGCCAATCAGGCTGGCAGGGGAGCAGTTAGGCATCAATCAGGCTGGCAGGGGAGTGGTTAGGGGGTTATCAGGCTGGCAAGCAGAAGTGATTAGGGGCAATCAGGAAGGCAGGCAGGTGAACAGTTGGGAGCCAGCAGTCCTGGATTGTGAGAGGGATCCCAGACTGGAGAGGGTGCAGGCTGGGCTGAGGGATACACCCCCGTGCATGAATTTTGTGCACTGGGCCTCTAGTATCTGAATAAAAAAATACTTAGAAGAAACTCACCCAGTACAGTCAGGAGGGGAAAATCTTGCATCAAAATAAGAACACAGGTGTCCTGGCCAGTGTTGCTCAGTGGCTGACACATCATCCCATGTACCAAAGGGTTACAGGTTCGATTCCCTGTCAAAGCACATACGCAGGCTACGGGCTTGAACCCTGGTTGGGGCACATACGGGAGGCAACAAATCAATGTTTCTCTCTCATAGTGATGTTTCTTTCTCTCCCGCTCCCTCTCCCTTCCTCTTTCTCTCTAAAAAAGAAAAAAAAAATTCTTAGGTGAAGTTTTTTTTTAAATAATAAAGTAAATAAGGACACAGATGATACTTCTTAGGTGAAAAGGTTTTTAAAACAAGTTTACATGTCAGGATATAATTATGAAGGTTGAAAAAGCCAATCAGACTGCAATGTTTGCTCAAGATGCCTAGTAAATGATGTAAATAACATTAAAATCTTATATACAATTTTTTTCTGAAGATCTCAGAATTTTATAGATACTGTCTTAATGGCTCAAAACAGGAATTATCATTCCTAACTCACATATGGAAAAAACAAGGTCAGTATGCCATTCCCCAAAGCCCTCTGATAGTCTATTTTTTAAACAATGTGTCATAAAACTCAACAATAACTCATATTTTAGTACTATGATTTATGGCAAATATCCTGCTTTGAAATAAAAATCTTTTCCAATAAATGTTCTTATGGATATTTATGAGGAAGTTCAAAAGTTTCAAATTAATCAGCAATAATGAATCAAAAATAAAAAGAATTCAGTACAGTTATTTTCAACAGTAAAGAATATGTCAACCAGTAATTTCTCTCCTCTCCTCCCCGACCTTTTCTGGAGAGAGAAAACTCCAAAACATATGGCCCAGGAAGTCAATCTGTACTCATTTATAGCAATGAACTGGCTTTTACATCTCTGGAGCTAGAGTACACAAATGACTTCATAGGCAACAGCTTCCGTATGTTTCATATTTTTAACATTGACCGTTCACAATAAAGATTCTTTGATCCCAGATCAAATGTATGAATCAATTTTCTCTACACTTATTCAGAGAAACCATTATAAAAGCACCCCTCTTCCCCACCTCAGATGTTCCAGCCCTTCCTCCAATCAGAACCATCTCCATTTGTCACCTTCTCTGTGGTACTTCCCACCCCTTTGCTGTGGTTTTTAGCTCTGATCGTTAACCTCTCATTCGAAAGAGGCACAGTAATAAATAAGTTTTGTACATAATAAGTTAACCACAATAAATAAGGTTCCTATAAGGAACTCATAGGCATCTTTAATAAAACTGAAAGCTCATGGTAATATAGTTAGTAAAAAAAAAAAAAAAAAAGTGTCCCAATCAGGGAAAACATCCTCAGTAGTTGAGGCCTTTGCATATGTGCAAGGAAAAAACACACACACATTTTTTTTTTTTAAAGAACTAGATTATATTTATGGCATTACAACTGGAAAGAGCCTAGATAAATGCAAATCATCAAATTTTTTTTCAAATGCTTAAGCATTGCTAAAAAATAAGAGTATCTTCAGCCTGGCTGGTGTTGCTCAGTGGTTGAACATTGACCTATGAACCAGAGGTCATGGTCAGGGCATGGCAGCCAATTGGTAATTCTCTCTCATCTTTGATGTTTCTATCTCTCTCTCCCTCTCCTGTCCTCCTTAAAATCAATAAAAATATATTCTTAATTTTAAATAAAGAGTATTTTCAACATAAAATTACTTTAAATGACTCCAAGGCCACTTTTTACGGCCTTATTGAGGAGCACTGTTTTTTATAAAACCATATTTGCTAAAATCTTAAAACATAAATTTTGCAGAAAGATAGTCATTAAAATACTTCAAATTTTTACAAAATTTTCTGGTGATAAATAAAATAAATTTGGTAGAAGATTATATTTGGGCCTAATTAGGCCCACGTTGTAGAAGAAAGGAAGGAAAGGAAGGCAGGAAGGAAGGAGGGAGGGAGGGAGGGAGGGAGGGACGGAGGGAGGGACGGAGGGAGGGACGGAGGGACGGAGGGAGGGAGGGGGGAGAGAGAGAGGAAAAAAAACTAGTGTTGAAGATCCCTTTAATTTTGTTATTGTTGTTTGTTTCCTTTTTTTGACTGGCAGACAGGTCAAGTTTTAGAATAATTTAAGTTACTATCATTCTTCATTTCAAAATACAGCCTAATACTTCAGAAAAAATAAACCAGTGAGAGTGCTGATTCAGACCCTGTATTTGGCAATTATAAGCATGAAAATGGTGTACTTTAACTTAAGTCTAACACAGGAGGTTCTTGAGTTGTTTACATACTTAGCAACACTCTTCTAGGCAAAATTAAACCTTCCTGGCTTTTTACTAAATGAGTTGTTGCATATATCATCCACCCAACCCAAAGATTACAACTTACCTTGCACACAGTAGCAAACTGTTGGTTATTTCCTGCTCCAACTACAAGATAGCCATCCTTGGTTTTAAAAGCCTAAAGTAAAAAATACACACATAAATTTATAATTTTATATATTGAAAATACCACAAAAGTTGGCTTTACTTTCTAAAACTCCTATATAAAAAGCTTGTTCTAAAGCAATGTTATTAAGTCAGTATCAACGAATTAGTGTATTTTCCACTTATATTTGCACAGTGGTGGGATTTTCAAAGCACTTTCTGGCCCTTCCAATGTTATAACATGAGAGGGGGAAATAATTTAGGAAAATGAAGAAAATCCTGGAATTTTACGGCAGCCCATAATGTGAAATTCTGTATTCATTACAACACGAATAATGTTGAATTTTCCCAAAGTTTTGTATTTTGTTTCCACTTTTTTCTTGTAGGGCAAAGCAAGAGGGTACATTGTTTTCTACAAACTATATGAATAGATGGGGAAAAGGAAAGCAAAAGGAAGGAAAGAAGGAAGGGAAAGAGGATGGACGCGTGCGCTGATACAGCTACATTTCATCTTTGAAAACCTCATATGCAAACTTGTGCACAATTTTCACTCTTTAGTAAGTGAATATGGACATATCTGGATCCTGGAATTCTTTGGTTTATTTACCTGAAAATGTCTGTCCCTTTTTGGAGGGACAGACATTTAGACAGCAATACCGATAATAATCGACATTCCTACGTCCCATAATCCTAGCCTCTCTGGAGAACTTCTCAGCACCTTCTCCACATTTGATCACAGTAGAGTTTGGAGGGACCAAACTTTACCCTCAGAAAGATTTCTTCCCACTTTCCTTAAGTAAATACATTCCTTCAGTTTCCTTCTTTTCTATGTAAAAATTGCTCTGTATCTTTGCCTACTTTTTCTTCTCTCACTCCTGCCTCTGAAAAACACGACCTCTATCTTTCTTAGCAAGGCTTACTCCCATGCTAATGACCTTGGTACTGCTTTAACTAACATCTTCCAGAACCCTGCTCAAACACCTTGAATGTCTTTACTTCCCCTGGATCCTTATCTACTGCCTACTTATAGGCTCATGCCTACACTAAAAATATTAACAGCAACAAAACAAAATTTCCATCAATCCTGTCATCCCTCTCAAGTGATCTTCCCTCCATCTTTAAATGGTATAAAAGTGCCACCTGCCTGCCCTTCTTCACCAACCACCCTGACCCCTCTTTGTTATTTAGTACTGTTAATTATCTCATCCTCCAGAAACCTGTTGTATCTAAGCTCTGACTAGGTTCATCTTCAATCTCTCTTACTTGTCTTGCAGGAGTATCTTACCCTCAGCCTTCAGCATTTCTTAAGCATCTGTACTTGGTCTTTTACTTCACTTGCTTCTTATGGTAGCCACTAGCCACATGCGGCAATTGAATTTAAATAAACTAAAATTAGTCACAAAAGATTATATATGTAATTCCATTTACATGAAAAATCCAAAATAGTCATATCTGTGGAGACAGATAAATTGCTACCTAGGTATAAGGAAGTTGTAAAAATTTGGAGAGCTACTGTTAATTGACATTGGGTTTCATGTTGAGGTGATGGAAAGTACTAAAACTGATTGTGGTAATGGCTGCTCTACTCTGTGAATACACTAAAAACCATTGAATCCTATACCTTAAGTGGGTTAACTTACATGGTATGTGAATTATTTCCCAATGAAACTGTCAATAAGAAAAATTAAATTAATGGTTCAATTCCACAGACACACTAGCTACATGTCAAGCATTCAATAGCCACATGTGGCCAGTGGCTGTCATATTCGATAATGTAGGTGGAGAGCATTTCCACCATCATCATAGAAAGTGGTACAGTACTGGTAAAGCAGAGCTGGTAGATTGTATTTTTTCTTTATTCTTCCTACTAACACTAACATGATAGCTGAAGAATGTCAATTAATAAATGGTTATAAATTGTTAATGAATCAATCAAGTGATTGCTTCCATGTAGTAGAATTGTGGCTAAAATGGGTTGTAAGGAAAACACTAAACAGGTTTATCCTATTTACATTTTTGCTTGATTTGGTAATGAATGCTACTAAAAAGATATCACATGCACTATTGTAAACATTCATTTTCCCTGTTCACAGGGCAAAGCAAAGTTAATCTATATATATAAAAGCCTAAGCAACCATTATGATTGAACGGCCGGTCGTTATGATGCACACTCACCACCAGGGGGCAAACACTCAATGCAGGAGCTTCCCCCGGTAGTAAGTGCGCTTCCACAAACAACCTCCCCCAGCCAGCCAACCTCCCGTGGCCCCTCCCCCCAGCCGTCAGGCCCTGATCGCCTAATCAGGGCCAGGCCCTGGGCTGGGATGGGAAACTGGGGGTTGGTGGCAGTGAATGTGGCTCCTTTCCCAGGGGGCCAAAGGCCAGCGGCCAACTTCTTGTGCTCCATTCCTCCCCCCGGTTGGCAGGCCCCAATTGGCCCACCACCCACCCGCCGTGGCAGTGAGGGAAGGAGGAGGGAGGCAGGGAACCGCACAGTGGTAGGGCGCCGACAATGGTGGCATCTGTTCCTTCTGCACCCAGCTCAGCAACAATCACCTCCTCTCCTGACCCTGTTGGGGCCTTCGGGCCCCAATTGGCCCAGCCCCGATCAGGCTTGCCCTGATCGCCAGCCAGGCCTAGGGACCCCACCTGTACACGAATTTCATGCACCAGGCCTCTAGTGTTATATATAAGGCATTAGTGTTTCTCAAACTACCAAAAGGGATCTGAAATACAGCTGTGAGTGAGAGACAAAGGGTTTTGAGCAAAGATGTATCAAAAAGCATTGATAACTATGAAGGCACACAGGTTGTATATTTGCTCTCCTTTTTACAAAGGAAGAGGAAGTTGGGGAGTGCAAAACTTATGTGAAGTAACAATGTGTGTGGACAGGTATAATGTAAGGAAAGGCTTTCAAAAATTTAGATTAGTAACATGTTCAACAAGTTTACATTTTGGGAGAAGAGGTTATTTCCTTTTAATTAATGATGAAATGCTTGTTTCTTCCTTAAGCTTGAAACGTACCATTAAATACATCTTTACTGACACATAATTTTTAAAAACTTAAGCAGAGATAACTAGTTAATGATCACAGGAAAGTGAATAACAGCTAAGCCACCAGAATATGATTAGACTAAAGAGCACCTAATCATAGACTTATAGAAATAAAGGTAAGACTATGAGTGCTTTAAATACTTATTTGGTCCCTCTTTTGTTTAATAAATATATTTTAATAAAGATTTTCTTTAAAAAATACTACATTGTACTATAGACTGAAATGTTATTGGTCCTGCCCCCCCAAAAAAAAATTCACATATTGAAATCCTAACCCCCATGAGATGATATTAGGAGCAAGAACACAGCCATCTATGAACCAGGAAGTAGGTCTTCATCAGACACCAAATCTGCAATGCCTTGATCTTGAACTTCCTGGTCTCGACAACTGTAAGAAATAAATGTTTGCTGTTTAAGCCACCCAGTCTATGCTATTCTGTTTTAGCAACCTGAGAAAGGAAACTGAGAAGAGAGTTGTGGCTGTAAAAAATACCTACAGATGTGGAAGCACCTTTAGACCTGGTTAATGCATAGAGACTAGAAGAGTTTTGAGGTACAAAATAAAAAATCTACATTGCCATGAACAAACCATTAAGGGGAATTCTGGTGAAAGCTCAGAAAGAAAAGAAAGCACTGTAGGAGAGCCTTAGTCCTCTTAAAAAATAACCTGAGTCATTCTGAATGGAATGTTGGTAGAAATGTAGACGGTAAAGATCATTTTGATGAGATCTCAGGTGGAAATTAGGAATATTTTCTTGGAAACTGAAGGAAAGGTGATCCTTGTTATAAAGGCGAAAAACTTGGCTGAACTGCGTTCATGTTCTAGTATTTCATGGAAGGCAGAACTTGCTAGTGATGAAATTGGATGTTTAGCTAAAGCTCTTTCTAAGCAACATGTTGAAGGTACAACTTGGCTCCTCCTGACTGCTTATAGTACAATGTGAAAAAAGAGAAATGACTCAAAGGTAAAATGATTAAGCAAAAAGAAAACAGAAACTA
Source organism: Corynorhinus townsendii (assembly GCA_026230045.1). Lineage (NCBI taxonomy): Eukaryota > Metazoa > Chordata > Mammalia > Chiroptera > Vespertilionidae > Corynorhinus > Corynorhinus townsendii. The sequence goes on from JAPDVU010000004.1 coordinate 140,814,215, forward strand.
AGGATTTGAAAATTCTCTAGCTATAGGGTGTCCCAAAAAAATGTATACACATACTTTGAATAATTATAAAGACAGTGTTTATTAAAATACATTTCATTTTCAAAATTAAGCTCTCAGCTGTTAAAGTGTGTAATACATTTTTGGGATACCCAGTATGTTGTGAAAAATAAGAAATTATGGTTAGGAGAAAGCATTAAGGGTGTGGCCAAGTGACCATTTGATAAGAGCATACCCTTTAGCAGGGGAATGAATAAACTGTGATACATCCAGACAATGTGATACTCAGCACTAAAGAGAAATGAGCTATCAAGCCGTGAAAAGACATGGAGGAACCTTACTAAGTGAAAGAAGCCAATCTCAAAAAGCTATATGTTGCATGATCCCAACTACATGACACTCTGGAAAGGGCAAAACTATTTTTACAATAAAAAGATCAGTGGTTGCTGGAGCAGGCTGGGAGGAAGGATGAATAGGTAGAGCACAGAGGACTTTTAGGGCAGTGAAAATACTCAATGTTACACCATAATGATGGATTCATGTCATTATACATTTGTCCAAACCAATGGAATGTATACCAAGAGTGAACCCTAATATAAACTATGGACTTTGAATGATCATTATGTGTCAATGTAGGTTCATCAGTTGTAACAAATATACTACTCCTGGGTAAGGGATGCGAGAATGTTGATAATGGGGGAGACTTTACATGTGTGGGGGAAAGTGGTATAATGGGAAATTTATGTACTTTTTGTTCAACTTTGCTGTGAACCTAAAATTGCTCTAAAAATCATTTTTTTAAAAAGGACAATAGGAAGCATCCTTATGGTGATGATAAATGTTCTGTATCTTGAATATATCAATGTCAATATCCTGATCATGATATGATACTATAGTTTTGCAAGATGTTACCATTGGCATAAACTGGATAAGGGGTACACAGAATCTGTCTCTATTATTTATTACAATACATGTGAATCTACAATTACCTCAACTTTTTAAAAAATTTATCTTTATTATTTAAAGTATTACAGTTGTAAAAAAGAGGTCAGCATTTTTATTTTTATTTTTCAAAAAGATGCTGATATATAACATTAGAGCCCTGGACAACAGAGATGGAAGGAAATAAGGTTAAGAAGTATTTAGATGTTAAAATCTACTACAGTTGGTAATGACTTAAACATGATGGTTGAGAGTTGAAATCAAAGGGAAAGGAAGGCATCATGGATGGCATTTAGGTTTTTGTGATAATCCAGAGGAAATTTCAAATGAGTAGGAATTAGGGACCATGTGAAAGCCTGTGAACTGTAGACAAAACTTGGGAGTTGTTTGCTTGTCACCCATTACTAAAGCCATCACATAGGTGAGGTCATTTAGAAAGAGTTCATACTGCAGAATAGGGGGAAGTGTGGGAGCTGAGGATGAGGCTGAAGGCCATCCCCATTTGAAAGAGGGCAGAAGAGGAGTTAGCCAGAGAGTAAGATGGGCACTAAAGAATGCCCACAGGCGTTCTTTCCTTACCTCAGTGAATGTGGCCCTGGTATCACAATGTAGACAGAATTCAGTTTGAAGTGGATCAAGGACTAAGTAACAGGTAAGGAAATGGAGGCAGCACATGCAAACATCCAAGAAGTGAAGAATGAGCAAGGGACTGAGAGCACAGGTGGAGCACGATGCAGAGCCAGGCCCCCAGGTCAGCTGGTGAAAGTTCACACTGGATCCTTCTACTTGCTGATGAAGGAAGAGGTGAGGCTATCAAATGAGAGGAGGGCTGGGAGACGTGAGACTAGAAGACTGAAAGGCGTGGAGACCTGCTGATGTATCGTTACCAAGAGGGAGAGCAGAGTAACCAGATAAGCACAATTGTAATGCTGAAGTGTTGAGGGCCTAATTAAGTGGCTTCCTTCCATCATCACTCAGTTACAGGGAATAAATGAATATTTACATTCACTAGATTTAGGATTTTATCAAATGGATATGACAAAGAGATACAAGTTTAGGGAAAATACCCAGAATGTTACTGAGCAGTGAACAATGGGCTGAGTATGGAACAGGTTGTGAAGACAGGAGGAGACTATGGCTAGGACAGTGCATAAGAAATCCTGTGAAGTCAAAAACTTCACATAATAAAAGTCACTGAACATGCAAGGTGGGAAGGTCAGACTGTAAATTGCTTCATTCAGTGGTTATTGAAGTGAAACAATTTCAGTGTGAGGTGAGAGCCACAGTAGGAGGGGCATAGAATAGTTGCTAATAAAAGTTGGGGACTCAATAAAAACTATTATTATTATTATTAAACAATTACTATATACTGGGTCTGCATAAAAGGAACTTCCGCATGCATTCTAAGCCCTCAGATTCTGGTGCCTGGGCCCTCATCCACTCTGCAAATAACTCCCCTCTCTGACTCTTCATCCTCGGTTGCCTCACTCTCTATGCCAGGCATGTCAAGTGACAACAGGCCATGCACACCCCCACTAGCATGCTTTCCATCACAGATCAAATGCATCAAATTGAGCTGCAAATACTCATGACTGGGTGTCTCTTCCTTTTGTGAGGAAGACAAGCCTAAGGTGGAAAAAAGCAATCACTTCTGCATGAAAAGATGGGAAAAGGGCAGCAGGAGCAAATATCTATAGTTTTGTATTTTTAATATTTTTAGTTGTTTAAAGCATTACATATGTCTCTCCCTTTCCCCCAATTGAACCCTCCCCAGCTACTCCCACCCTCCAGGACAAGCCCCCACTGCCCCAGTGTCTGTGTCCATTGCTAATATGCATGCATACAAGTCCTTTGGTTGATCTCTAACACCCCCACCCTCTTCTACCTTCCCTCTGAAGTTGGATGGTCTGTTTGGTGGTTCTATGTCTTGGATCTATTTTTGTTCATTAATTTATGTTGTTCATTATATCCCACATATGAGTGAGATCGTGTGATATTTATCTTTAGTTTTAAAAAGACAAAGCCAGAACTAAGCTTTTCCACATAGGCTTATTATTCCTGAGGAAAAATGCCTCTTTCTGTGGACTGTGTTTATCCAAGGGTGACAAGTTTCACTGGTTGGAAGATCACGCAGAAATGACATGATTTTCTTCACATTCTAGTCATGATAAACCTCCTCTCTTTGGAGAGAGGTGTTTTTCCGGCTGAGAAAATATTTATTGGTCCCAAGGGAATGGCACAAGTCATCAAATTGAAAGACATGGAAAGATATGTAAAGAGCATGGGGGTTCAGAGTTTAGTTCCTCTAGTTAGAGCAGTTTCAGATGTAAAATGTGACCATACCTGAATGACTGAGGGGCAAAGATGTGAAATACAGAAGCAGGGAATAGTGAGCAGATGTGAAGGCAGAGAAATAAGAGGGTCAGTCTGGAATTCCCATTGTTCTTGGAAGTGTCTGTTCTTCCCAGATGCTCTGCTTTCGAGCTTCTAGGCATGCTGACCCCATTTGATGATGCCCTAACTATTGAGCTTTCTAAATATAAAACCACAGGAGGAAGTTCTGTATCTACTCAATCGATCAGATGATCAAATGGAAAAAAGAAAAACTGGAACTTACTGCATCACCCTCAGGAGCTACCTGTGTTGATTTATCAGTATTTTCTCTAGTCTAAATAAAGTGCATACAATTGGTAGTGACTACTTAAAAAAAAAAAAAAAAAGAACACAAATGTTAAGCCTTTGGTTTACTTAATTTTTAACACCACATTCTTCTACAAAAGGTAACCCTTGCTAAATGACTTCATCATCCACTGGAAAAAGACATTCCATGAAGTTTAACTCATTGCCATGAGAATGTTTTCTAGAATGTCAAGCAGTCACTGGCTTTGGGACTGGGAGAGTACATTGTGACAAATATAGAGCACTATTTCCTATCACTAACAGTTCAGTTCACCTTATGGTGTTAGAGCTGGCTGAGCCAGATGGCTACGAAGCACAAACTGCTTACAAGTCAAGAACAGTGTCATCTATGAAATGGTAAATGAGCCCAGGAATACCTAATTTCACATACTACCTATTTGTCTTTGTCTGCATATTTTCATAGGTATACGCCTTTTGGAGGACCCATTTCTAAATACTTGCACTTGCCTTGAATTTTAGAATAGCATTGAGTACAATATTATGTACTGATTTCCAGTTATCCCAGATATAGGCCAGAATTTCCCAATTCCATAGAAAGTTTGAATGCTCAAAGATGTCCTGAAGGTTCTTCAAAATCAATTAAATCTCATTTCAAATCAAACATATCTAGGATTCCAAACACTTGGTTATTAATACTGGGTATGGAGGCAATGGCAAAAAGAAAATGGAAACTGTCTTAAATTATTTATATTTTTCATAAATTGTCAATGGATATTATTTTTTTAACTTTTTGTCAATTACAGTTTACATTCAATATTATTTTGTATTAGGTTCAGGTGTTAGACAATTATCTATATATATAAAGAGCCAGGATCCGTAACGTCCAAAATGACTGAAGGGACAACTGAAACGCGAGGCTGCGCACGCAGTAGGCTCGGGTGGGCAGGGACTGGCGAGCAGGCTGAACTGCTGACCTCTTGGAGACAGAGGCAGGGCTGATCAGCAGCTGCCCCAGGCTGCTGGCAAGGCCCGGAGAGAGAGAGGCAAGGGACTCTCTCTCTCTCGCGCAGTTCACCCAGATTAAGTTCTGATTGGTGGGTTTCTATGCCAGTCAGCATCTCCGGGCCTATCTCCAGGCTGCTGGCGAGGGGCCTGAACTGCTGACCCCTAGGAGAGAGAAATATGCTCAGCTGCTGGCAAGGTCTGGAGAGAGAGAGAGAGAAGCAAGAGCTGACTGGCATAGAAACCAATCAATCAGAACCAAATCTGGGTGAACTGCGAGGAGCCAATGGCTGCCTAGGAGGTGGAGCTTTTGATACTGACTAACATAGAAACTGACCAATCAGAACCTAATCTGGGTGAACTGTGAAGGCAGAACCTAAGGTGGGGGCTGAGGAGGGGTTTTAAGGGCCACAGCTGTTTGGTGTAAGGTATAAGAAAGCAGTTCAATTTTTTAATGACTGGTTTGGCCGTGTAGTGCATATGGCTGGCTATCAGTCCAGATATAGGGATTATGTATTTTTATCTGCCAAGAGCTTCTCCTCCTGCTGAAAAAGGCTTTTCTCCCTCCCCCATTTAAGCAATCCTATCCTATATAATCTATCTATACTAATAAAAGGGTAATATGCTAATTAGACTGGGTTGACCAGCCATCTTCCAGACATCTGACTTCCTTCCGGACAAAACCATGGTGGTGGGCACTGAGGCAGAGGCAGTTAAGGGCACTCAGGCCGGCAGAGGAGGGCAGTTGGGGGCAAGATCAGCCCTCCAGGGGAGGGCAGTTGGGGGTGAGATCAGGCCCGCAGGGGAAGGCAGTTAGGGGTGATCAGGCAGGCAGGCAGAGAGGTTAGGGGCGATCAGGCAGGCAGGCAGAGGCAGTAAGGAGCCAGTGGTCCCAGATTGCAAAGGGGATGTCCGACTGCCAGTTTAGGCCTGATCCCTATTCCTAAACCAGCAGTTGGACATCCCTCAAGGGGTCCCTGATTAGAGAGGGTGCAGGCTGGGCTGAGGGAACCCCCTTATGAATGAATTTTATGCACTGGGCCACTAGTATACTTTATAAACTCTTCCTCTAATATTTCCAGTACCCACCTGGCACCATTTATTTATAAGTCCCAATTTGTACTTCTCAATCCCTTCACCTTTTGTACCCAGTCCGCCAATGCCCCTCCCCTTGAGCAACCATCAGTCTATTCTCTGTATTTATGAGTCTGTTCCTGTTTTGTTTGTTCATTAATATTATTCTTTAGATTCCACATATAAGTGAAATCATATGGTACTTGTCTTTCTCTGGCTGACTTATTTCACTTAGAATAATACCCTCTAGTTTCCTTTGCTGTCACAAATGGTAAGATTTCATTCTTTGTTATTCCATTGTATATACGTAACACCACTTTATCCACTCATCTTTTGATGGGCATTTGGGCTGCTTCCATAGCTTGGCTATTGTAAAAAATGCTGTAATGAGCATACGGATGCATATATTCTTTTGAATTAGTGTTTTGGATTTCTTCAGATAAATCTCCAGAAGTGGAATCACTGGTCATAAGGCAGTTCCATTTTTAATTTTTTGAGTTAACTACATAATTCTTTCCACAGTGACTGCATTAACCTGCATTCCCACCAACAGTGTATGAGGGTTCCCTTTTCTCCACTTCCTCTCCAACACTTATAGTTTGTGGATTTGTTAATGATAGCCATTCTAACAGAGGTGAGGTGATATCTCATTGAAATTTTAATTTCCATTTCTTTAATGATTAGTGACATTGAGCATATCTGCATATGTCTATTGGCCATCTGTATGTCCTCTTTGAAAGTGTCTATTAAGTTCCTCCACCCATTTTTTAATTGGATTGTTTGGGAGGGGGGAGGGTTTGGTGTCAAATTGTATAAATTCTTTACAAATTTTAGATATTAACCCCTTATCAGATATATCATTAGAGAGTATGTTCTCCTATTCAGTGGGTTCTCTTTTAATTTTGTTGATAATTTCCTTTTTGCTGTGTAAAAACTTTTTAGTTTGATGTAGTCCCACTGATTATTATCTCTTTTGTTTCCCTTGCTGGAACAGATATAGCAGGAAAAAAAATTACTCAAAGGAATGACCAAGATTTTACTGCCTATTTTTTCTTCTAGGAGATTTATAATTTTGAATCTTACATTTAAGTCTTTAATCCATTTTGAGTTTATTCTGTAAATGGTATAAAAAGGTGGTCTAGTTTCATATTGTTACATGTATCTATCCAATTTTCCCAACACCATTTATTGAATAGACTGTGTTTACCCTATTGCATGTTCTTACAATCTTTGTCAAATATTAAATGACCATTTAGGCATGGGTTTATTTCTAGCCTCTTTACATTGTGCCATTGATCTATATGTCTGTTTTTATGCCAATATTATGCTGTTTTGATTATGAAAGCCTTGTAGTATAGTTTGATATAAGGTAGCACGATTCCTCCAACTTTGTTGTTCTTCCTCAAGATTGCTGTCACTATTTGGTGTCTTTTGTGTTCCATATAAATTTTTGGATTATTTGTTCTAGTGCTGTGAAATACACCATTGGTATTTTGATAAGAATTGCAATGAATCTATAGATTGCTTTGGGTATGATGGACATTTTAATGATGCTAATTCTTCATATCCATGGCCATGGTACTTACTTCCATTTATTTATATCTTCTTCAGTTTCTTTCTTATTTTTTTTAATATGTTTTTATTGATTTCAGAGAGGAAGGGAGAGGGAGAGAGAGATAGAAACATTGTTGAGAATCATTGATTGGCTGACTCTGGCACGCTCCCCACTGGGGATTGAGCCCACAACCTGGGCATATGCCCTGACCGGGAATCGAACCAGTGACCTCTTGGTTCCTGGGTTGACGCTCAACCACTGAGCTACGCCTTATCTTATAATTTAACTTCTCACTTAAATTTATTCCTAGGATTTTGTTTTTAATGCAATTGCAAATGGGATTGTTTTCTTAGTTTCTCTTTATGCTGGTTAATTATCCTATCTAATAAAAGAGTAATATGCAAATTGACCATTACTCCAACACACAAGATGGCTGCCCCCATGTGGACACAAGATGGCCACCACAAGATGGCCAGCAGGGGAGGGCAGTTGGGAGGGACCAGGCCTGCAAGGGAGGGCAGTTGGGGGTGATCAGGCCAGCAGGGGAGGGCAGTTGGGAGAGACCAGGCCTGCAAGGGAGGGCAATTGTGGGTGATCAAGCCTGCAGGGGAGAGCAGTTGGGGGGAATCAGGCCTGCAAGGGAGGGCAGTTGGGGGCAATCAAGCCTACAGGGGAGGACAGTTGGGGGGGACCATGCCTGCAGGGAGGGCAGTTAGGGGTGACCAGGCCTGCAGGGGAGGGCAGTTAGTGGCAATCAGGCTGGCAGGGGAGCAGTTAGGCACCAATCAGGCTGGCAGGGGAGTGGTTAGGGGATGATCAGGCTGGCAGGCAGAAGTGGTTAGGGGCAATCAGGAAGGCAGGCAGGAGAACAGTTGGGAGCCAGCAGTCCTGAATTGTGAGAAGGATGTCTGATTGCCCGTTTAGGAACTAAACGGGCAGTGGGACATACCTCAAGGGGTCCCAGATTGGATAGGGTGCAGGCTGGGCTAAGGGACACCCCCATGCATGAGTTTCATGCACCAGGCCTCTAGTTAGTGTATAAAAATGCAACCTATTCTGGATACTTTTTTGTATTCTGCTACTTTAAAGAATTTATTTATTGGTTATAATAGTTTTTTGGTGGAATTCTTAGGGTTCTCTATGTACAGTACTATGTCATCTGCAAATAATGACAGTTTTACTTCTTACTTTCCAATTTAAATGTATTTTATTTCTCCTTCTTGTCTGATTGCTATGTCTAGGACTTCCAGGATTATGTTGAATAAGAGTGGTGAAAGCAGGCATCCCTGTGTTGTTCATCTTCAGGATAAAACTTTCAGTTTTTCCATGCTAAGTATGAGGCTGGCTGTGGGTTTTTCATTTTTGGCCTTTATTATATTGAGGTATGATCTCCCTATTACCACTTAGCCGGGAGTTTATATCATTAATGGGTGCTGGATTTTGTCAAATGCTTTTCTGCATCTATTGATATGATCATATGATTTTTATCCTTCATTTTGTTTATGTGGTATACGGCATTAAATGTGATTTGCAGATATTGTACCAACCTTGCATCCCAGGAATAGATCCCAATCGATCATGGTATACGATATTTTTAATGTATTGCTGAATTCAATTTAATAATCTTTTGTTGAGGATTTTGTACCTATGTTTATCAGGGATATTGGCCTATAACTTTCTTTGTTTTAATGTCTTTAGCTGTTGTTTTTTTATTAGGATAATGCTGGCACTGTAAAATGAGCTTGCGAATCTTCCCTCCTCTTGAATTTCTTGCAATCATTTAGGAAGCACAGGTATTAGTTCTTCTTTGAATGTTTGGTAAAATTCACCAAATAATCCACTCAAGGAATTTTATTTATTGGGAGTTTTTTAATTACTGCTTCAATTTTGTTCACTGTAATTGGTCTTCAGATTTTCTGTTTCTTCTTGATTCAGTTTGGGAGATTGTATATTTTTAGGAATTTAATCAAGATCTTCCAGATTGTCCAATTTGTTGGCATATAGTTTTTAAAAATATTTTCTTATAAGCCTTTATATTTCTGCGGTGTCAGTTGTTATTTTTCCTCTTTCATTTCTCATTTCATTAATTTGGGTTGCTCTCTTTTTTCTTGATGAGTCTGGTTAAAGTGTATCAACCTTTTTATCTTTTCAAAGAACCAGCTCTTAGTTTAATTCATTTTTAGACCCTATTCACTCATTTCTGCTCTGACCTTTATTATTTCTATTTTTCTAGTAACTTTGAGTTTTATTTACTGCTCTTTTTCTTGATCCTTTCAGTGAAAGGTTAGATTGTGTATTTGATATTTTTCTTGTTTCTTGACGTAGGCCTGGAATCCTTCTTAGGACTACTTTTGCTGTGTCCCAAAAATTTTGGGCTGTTATGTTTCCATTTTCATTTGTCACAAGGTATCTTTTGATTTCTTCCTTGATCTCATTGTTAACCCACTCAATTATTTATTTAGCCTCCATGTGTTTTTGTTTTCTGTGGTTTTTTTTGTCTGTTTTTATGACTGATTTCTAGTTTGATACCCGTATGGCCAGAGAAGATGCTTGATATGATTTCAATATTTTTAAGTTTATTGAGACTTGTTTTGCATCCTAACATATGGTCTATCCTAGAAAATGTTCCATGTGCACTTGGGAAGAATGTATATTCTGCTGCTTTGGGGGAAAATGCTCTGAAAATATCAATTAAATTTATCTGATCCAGTATATCCTTTAATGCTGCTGTTTCCTTGTTGATTTTTTGTCTGAAATATCTATCCACTGATGTTAATGGGGTATTATAATCCCCCACTATGACTATATTATGGTCGACCTCTCTCCTTATGTCCATTAAGATTTGCTTGATAGCCTACTGGTGTAGCTCAGCAGATGAGCATCGAGTCAGGAACCTAATGGGGGCGTGTAGGAGGCTGCCAGTCAATGATGTTCCTTTCTCATCATGTATGTTCCTATCTCTCTATCCCTCTCCCTTCTTTTCTCTCTCTAAAAAAATCAATAACATATGTATTTTTAAAAGATTTGCTTTAAATATGTAGGTGCTCCTATGTTGGGTGCATAATTGTGTAAAAGGGGTATGTCTTCTTGTTAATCACTCCATTTATCATTATGCAGTGTCCTTCTTTGTCTTACTGTAGTCTTTGTTTTAAAGTCCATTTTTTTGTGATAAAAGAATTGCTAACCCAGATTTTTTCCCCATTTATTTTTGTATGAATTATCTTTTTCCATCCCTTCACTTTCAGTCTGTGTGCATTTTTAGTTATGAGGTGGGTCTCATGTAGACAGCATATATATGGGTCTTATTTTCTTATCTATTTAGCTACCCTATATCTTTTGATTGGAGCATTTAAGCGATTTACATTTAAAATTGTTATTGATAAGTACATATTATTGCCATTTTATGCTTTATAATTATGTTCCTCTTTTTGTTTTTCTCTGTCTTCTTCTTAAAGAAGACCCATTAACATTTTTATGGAATACTGGTTTGGTGGTAATGAATTCCTTTAGCTTTTTCTTTCTGGGAAGCTTTTTATTTATCCTTTTATTTTAAATGCTAGCCTTGCTGGAAAGAGAAGTCTTGATTGTAGGTCCCTTGCTTTTCATCACTTATTAAATATTTCATGCTAATCACTTCTGGTCTGAAATGTTTCTGTTGTTAAATCAGTTTTATGGGAGCTCCCTTATAGCTACCTTACAGTCTTTCTCTTGCTTCTTTTAAGATTCTCTCTTTGTCTTGCCTGGCTGGTGTGGCTCAGTAGTTGAGCATCAACCCATGAACCAGCAAGTAATGGTCTAATTCCTGGTCAGGGCACATGCCCAGGTTGCAGACTCGCTCCCCAGTAGGAGGCATGCAGGAGGCAGTCGATCAATGATTCTCTCTCATCATTGATGTTCCTATTTCTCTCTCCCTCTCCCTTCATCTCTGAAATCAATAAAAAAATTTTTTTTTAAAGAACCATAGTATATCCCAAGAAACCAGAAACACCAATCAGAAAGAATATATGCACCCCTATGTTCATAGCAGCACAATTTACAATAGCTAAGATTTGGAAACAGCCTGAGTGCCCATCAGCAAATGAGTGGATTGAAAAACTGTGGTACATCTACACAATGGAATACTACAATGCTGTAAAAAAGAAGGAACTTTTACCATTTGCAACAGCATGGATGGAACTGGAGAGCATTATGCTAAGTGAAATAATAAGCCAGTCGGAGAAAGATAAATATCACATGATCTCACTTATATGCGGGATATAATGATCAACATAATTTGATGAACAAGAATAGATCCAGAGACGAAAGGCAGGGGAGGGGGGGTTAGAGAGCAACCAAAGGACTTGTATGCATGCATATATGCATATTAGCATAACCAATGGACACAGGCACTGGAGCAGTGGGGGCCTGCCCAGGGTGGGAATGGCTGGGTAGGGGGGTCAATTGGTGAAAAATAAGACATATGTAAAACTTTAGACAATAAAAAAAATAAATAAATAACAATAATAAAAGAATAGATCCAGAGACAAATGGCGGGGGGCGGGAGGGGAGGTGGTTAGAGAGCAACCAAAGAACTTGTATGCATGCATATTAGCATGCATAACCAATGGACACAGGCACTGGGGCGGTGGGGGCTTGCTCAGGATGGGAATGGTTGCGGGGGGGGAGGGGTCAATTGGAAATAAAGGAGACATATGTAAAACTTTAGACAATAAAAAAATTATAATAAAAATATAAAGAAGAACCACAGGTTGGCAGAGTTTTTTAATCTGATGTCCTCTTCACCTCATGGGTGAAGGAGGACTCCCCTGCCCTAGGGTTAGGGGATGGCCAAACACAACACCCAAAACTGGACAGATAGGATCAACAGCAGTTTACTAGTCACATATACCCACAACCCAGGGGAGGAGGACACTGCATGCACAGGGCCGCATGGGAGCTGCCCTCAGTAACAAAGTGAACAGCCAGGGTCAGGGGGAAGCAGGCTTGATAGCACCAAGAGGGGAGGGCATCCTCTGGTTCCCACAGAAAGCGACTTGCTTGTTTGAGTAATTCCACTGGCTGGCCAGGAACTGAAACACTACTCAGGAATAAACAGACACTGTGCCTGGTGGGTTAGTTAAGGAGACGTGGTTTGGCTAGGGGACCTCAGTTACTGGAGCAGAATGGGGACAGGAACTTGCAATCAGGCCCACTTGAGGCCTCCTGGCTTCAGATGTCAAGACAGAATATCATATTAATATTAGGTCTTATACCATTCAGGGTTTTATTATTATTATTTCAGCATTTTAAAAATAACATTACATTGTCTCCTGGCTTCCATAGGTTTATTTTAAGTATTTATTGATTATTTTTTAGAGAGAGAGAGGAAGGGAGAGATATTGACTTGTTGTTCCACCTGTCCATGCACTCATTGGTTGATTCCATGCACCTCAATCAGGGATCAAACCCGCAACCTTTGGCGCATCCAGAGAATGCTCCAACCAACTGAGCTACCCAACCAGGGCTCCATGGATTTTTTTAATCTGTCATTATGCTTTATGTTGCTTTTCCAAAGATAATATGACTTTCTCCACCTCTGGCCTCATTTCAGAAGATTCATTAGACTCTGATGTTGACAATTTTCAGTTGCCTGAGATTCTTGAATCTGTTGGTTAATATCTGTCATCAGCTTAGGGAAATTCTCAATCATTACTTTTTCAAATATTGCTTATTCCCATTCTCTCTATACTCTCCTTCTGAAATTATAACACATGTGTTGGAGCTTTTGAGCATGATCAACATGTATCTTACACTTTTTTTTTGCTTCCATTCTTTTCTTTATCCCATTACTTTTTCTATCCTGAATTCAGTTTGGATATTTTTATTGACTTCTCTCTGAATTCACTAATACTGTCTTACTATGTGCAACTTGTGGTTAAATTTATCTAATGAGTTCCAATTTCTGATATATTTTGGTATTGTTTGATATCCATTTAATTAATTTTATATTTCTGTTGAAATAGCCTATCTTTTTATCATCACTGTTTTTATCATCATCTGTTGAAATAGCCTATCTTTTTATCATCACCGTTTTGACCATTCCTCTACTAGTATTTTTAACACACTTATAATGACTTATTATTGGACTCCTTGCCTCTTATATTTAATATCTGGTTCATCTCTGTCTGACTCCATTGATTATTTTATTTCTTGCATATCAGTCACTTTTGCAACTTTATCACATCTACAAATTTTCAATTATGTGTTAAACATTATAAAGGATATATTGCTAAGCCTCTGGATTATGTTAACTTCCTATAAAATTCCAGGGTGTTGATGTTAAGTTTTGATCTGGCCGGCAGGTTGAATTACCTAAAAGACTGCCTTGATCTTATCAAAAATTGGCTTTAGCCTTTGTTAAAGTTGGTTATTGCAATATTTTTCTAGACTTTGGTCCTTACTCAGAGGGTGTGCTCTTTACAGGTTCTCAAAGTAATAACACAAAGTACTGACTAAGCCTACTTTTGGCAGAGCATATTACACCTTTCAAAGAATTTTCACATTTATTTTATTTGATCAAACACAGGTTCTCTTACTAAGATAAAAAAGAGAGTATTCAGCACATAGCAGAAAACATCCAAAAGTTCTCCAGATTTAAAGGCTATTCCTTATCCCAGGTTATTAAAGTAAATCACCATTATTCCTTCATTCAGTACATATTTATTGTATCCTACCATATATTCTTATGGGTACTATATTAGGCACTAGGAATACAAATAAGAATAATATACTTTCAAGAGGTCTAATGTAAAAGTGTATGAACCAGTGGATAAAGAGAGAAATGAGAGGGCTAATAAAAGCAAAATGTTGTTCTGTCACACTTTGTTTCAAATTTTTCTTTTTATGGCTGTATTTTGGCTTTAGTTTTCAATGTTTATATCTATATTCCCAGAAGAATCTGGGAAGACCTAAAGTGATAAGAAATGTACAAATAAATGTGACTTATTATTTGTAGATTTGTCTATTCTATTAATCTTTAATGGACAGGCTGAACATGTGTGATGTCCACATGATTTACTGACTCAAGCTGCTTCAGGTTGCACAGAACTCCCATGAAACTCCATTAACAAAAGACAGAAAGTAAGCCATGTAAAGTACTAAGAAAAACCATAGATTTTCATTTCTCTTGGAACATATCAGAAATTTGTGATGGGAACAAATTTGCTCCTCAGTATTCTGAAGTTCAGGTGGATTTTTATTGGCCTTACTAAAACCTAGAGCAGCACTTTAGAACCTAAACCTTGAATACAACTATATCCAATCATCATAACAGTTAAAAAATAATTTTGGAACAGCAGAAAAATAAAAACCTTTAGAAAATTTCACATCTAAAAGTAATCCGTTACAGTATTAATCTTTTTTTATTTAGAATTCATCTCTCTAAAGGAGCCCAGAAGGAAAGTACACCAGTGTGACCATCTTTGAGTCTAGTCAGGATAAAATCACTGGAATTTGTCTTAGATTCAGAGCCTCTTGAGTCTAAGAAATATTCAGCTCACTTGTATATACTGGAAAGCACAAAATTCCCTAGACTGCACGCCCTAAAAATACTAAATACCCACCCTCTGACAAGTTCAGGGAACAAGGCAACAGGTTTCACCTCAGTTTCTCTACCAAGTACTCCTTTTATCTGTCCAGAGCAGACTGTTATCCGAAAGTGTGGATGACTTTGCTAAAACTGAGAACTTAATAAATTCTCTAAGCACTCTCTTCAGGGCAGAATTCATCTCCCTGTAACAGATCTCCCACCACAAAGACATGGATCGCTGGTAATTAGAGTGACAGCTATTATTTAGTAAGTGGTTATCATACGTGCCAGGCACAATGCTAAGTACATTTCATGAATTACCTTGTTTTATTATCAGCATAACCATAATATAGGTACTATAAACTAGTAGCCCATCGCATGATATCGCGCACAGTAGGCCACCCACCGCTTCCACCGGAGCCAGCAGGAACCGCAGGGCACCGTTGGGAGACACACTGCTTCCGTGGGAGGCGGGCCCGCCATCTCCTCTCCGGGCCTGCGCTTGGCCGCGGGGCTGCAGGCCGGCCCCCTGGCCCCCAGAGGCCCTCCGTGGCCAGGGATTCGCCATGGTGATGAAGCAAGCATTCTGCCAGGCCGCTCACGCTGCCCGCTCTCAGTGGCAGCCCCCCCAGGGCTTGGATACTCCAGAGAGGCTGAGGGGACTGGGCGCCCCCATCTTGTGGCTATGGGCACCGCCATCTTTGTTATGAAGTGATGGTTAATTTGCATATTACCCTTTTATTAGATAGGATGTATGTTGAGGAAACTGAAGCATTGAAAGATAAGCAACTTCCTCAAGCTGTTAATTAGCAGAGCCTCCCCTGGAGCTAAGGTGCTATTGCTTTTCTGACTTTGAATCTACTACCCCTCTACTTACCTGGTACTTGCCTTTCTGGTTCTGACATCCTTAGATTATTGTTACCTTAACGTTCCTTAGATCACAATATCTTTCATAAACAGTTTATTACTCTATCCAAGTCATTTCACAACAGCCATCCCCAGCACGAGTTTCTCCTTTTCTTTCAGCTGTATGCTGGCATACATAGATATGCTGAGAGCCACTTAATAGGATTCCAAACCACCTCTCCTGAGTTATAAAAGCTTCAACTTTGTCTGAATCCAGTTGTCATTTCTCTTCCCTAAATATTCTGCCTCAGAGGCTAGAGACCAGGATTCTCCCACTAACGTACTAGAGAGCCTCAGGCAAATCACTTAAACTTGCCATGTCAGTTTCCTCACTTATAAATTTAGGGTGTTGGACTGGTTCCTTCCAGCTATAAAATTCTGTGATTTTAAGATCAAACATGAAATCCTGATAGGAGGATTGTAATAAAACAGTGAAAAAGAAAGAAAATGGTCTGTCTGGAAGATCTTGCTTATTTTATTGTGAGTGTTTGGGCCTATTTTATACATGTTTACATGCACTTAGAGACATTTAAAATGAGGACATTTTATAAGGTAAAAAACAAGAAAGCCCTCACACACATGATATTTAAAATGTGGCTCCAGAGTTCACAGCACCCTCATCATGTATAAATAGAACACAGCATTTACAACCACTTACTCTGTAATATATTTCTTTTGGCTGAGAGGTAATGTTCAACTACATGAGTTTCTAAGAACACTGACCTTTGTTCTTTATGTTGTTGGGTAAAGTAATGATATTTTGTAAAAACATAGTGTCCTTAGGCACTCAATCTAATTATTACTGTGTTTTTTGTAAATAATTATAATGGTTCCCATTCATCGTGCACACACTATTGGGTCTGACTCCATGCTTGGCAATTTACATACATAATCCCCTTTTTCCAACAAGCCTATATTATTATCCCACTTTACTCATAAGAAAATCGGGCCTCAGAGTTTACAGGAGCTTAGCTGAACACCCTTAAATAAGAAACAAAGATGAGAACCAGAGTCTGTCAGCTCTGCTCTGCCATGCCGGTTCAAAATAACTTAAAATAAATCTGCTCACTATTTAAACCATAATAGTAACATTTATTGAATTCTTATTATATAAAAACGCTTTTAAGCCTCTCAGCAGCCTTATGAGCTAGACACTCTTATTATCTCCATTTGCAGGTATGGAAACTGAAGCACAGAGAAGTTGAGTAATTTGTCCACAGTTACACATTTTAAAAAGATCAATGCTCTCAGACCCCTTTCTGCAAAGCAACCACAATGTGGTAGAAGCTCTAGATCTGGAGGAAAAGTGCTGATTTCTTCCCAAGTTTCACAAATTGATATGCAGGGTGCAGGATGATTAGACTGATAAGCAATGACTATCGAGTCTCAAATCATGAAATTCTTTCAACTCTACTATTTCAACATATCTACACATATATCAAGTATGTATGGAAATAAATTATCTCCAAGCTTACACATATTCCCACATTCCTGTCATTATCTCAACTGCTTTAGTTCCCCACGCCTGACTTCTTTTCTTTATGAAAACTATATAGGCAAGTTTCTCTGCCCACACCAGTAAGACCAAAGATGTTGATGAGATGATAACAATGATACTGATCTTAACAATAATAGTATCTTTAAAATTATTTCAGACTGAACTATTTCTACCATTTAACACATTAGCCCACCACATCAGAGCATGTTTTAAAATTTAAATGTCAAAAAATAATTCATAAAGGAAACTGTAATTGATCACTTTGAAATACAAAGACTTGGGTTTTTTTCTTATTGAAAATTAATTATAAGTAGACTGTTACTAGCCCAAAGAGAGACATGTAACAAATATTTTGTCCAAAAATATGAGAGAGAAAAAACTTGAAAATGGGGAGCAGAAATAATATATGGCCAGTAGTAAAATCTGTTTTAAATATCATAAAATTCATGATAAACCTTAATTCCAAATAAACCCCTTGATGTTGTAAACATACACTGCGCTGGAGTGTTTAAAAATATCTACACAGAATCAAATTCTCCATTGCAAAGTTAATTTTCCATTACCTTTTCAATAGTATCGTATGAAAACATACACATATAGAAGATGAATGCTTTATGATAGCAACACTTTGGAGCCAGTGTAATGAGGCTTATGTCAGTGTTTCCATTTAAGCTACTTTTTTTCAATAGGTTAATGGCTGGTCCATAAAAATGCAATTAAGTAAAATGTGGCATGCACGTTCTTGGTAACATTTTTAGAAAGTAAAAGGAAACTAAAAGCAACTGTTACCATTTACAAAGAAGACTTTTTTCCCCAATTATTTTGAAAAACAGGTACTGTAAAGGAAAGTCAAACAAAAGCTTTTGACAATTCGATTTATAAATATATTTTCAACATTTGTTACCAAATACATTTAGCCCTATCTCTAATAAAATAATCTGTGATTTCAGAAATTTTGAAATGCACTTTCTTACTGGATATGAGATGCATCAGCAGTAACATTAATATCTTTCTGCAGTCACTAGTCATAACATTTCGGAGTCCTTGTAGTCCTGAAAGATTGGTATGCCAAAGAATAATAATAGAATTAAATGTTAAAAGACACTCAATTTAAAATTATACCTCTGATAAATGTTGGCACAGCTGAGCATATGGACCAGAGACAAGGTCACATAGGTTAAGGTGTGATCTCTTCTGCTTGCTACTTTGTGACTTAGGCAATCGAACGTCTCTATGCCACAGCCATCCTATTTTTAATCTGATAATAATAGTACCCATCTCATAGGAGCCATTCATTCAAAAACAGTAAGTACCTGCTGGGGCAAACAGCTATAAACTGTAATTCCTGGAACTTGCTTTATTTAATACAATACAGAGTAGTACCCTTCAATCATGGAAATTTCTCAAAATGAAGTATTAGTGAATCTTAGTGATTGTATGTTTTAGAGATTATGTTTGTTTTTACAGCTGGTTAATTCTCTAAGATGGCAGGGATGAAGAGCTACAAACCATCTCAAATCATATTAATTATTTGGTTAGTTTACATAGGCTTAATTTAAATGACATAAATTACCAAAGCTACCCAAAGCATCTGATGTTTAATTCAACAAATATTCACTGAGCATCTACTTTACTTAAGGAATGTGTCAAAGAGCATATCCAACATAGATTGACTTGAGTGTCTTGAAGAGGTAACAACTCCTAAGATTTTGATGTGAAGAGAAAAGAATGCTTTCTAGGTGGAGTAAAAGAACATATGCTCATGCTAATGTGGTTCACAAAATAAGAACATGTTTGGTTGTCACAAAGTGTCCAAAGACAGTGGAAAATGAGTCTAGACAAGAAGGTATAGGCCAAATTGTGAAAAGCTCCAAAAACATTTATATATAATTCAATAAAAAATGTGTTTATACTTCTTTCAAAGAATTAAATTAAATAATACATATGGTAAATTTTAGTACAGTGTCTGTATACTAAAAAACTCAAAAATTCTGGCCAATAAATTATTTATTAAAAATTTAATTATACCGCATTTTAAATAATACCAAAATACTATCAACATAAACACAGAAATACACAACATATTTCCATTCTCCATTTGCTTCCACCATATTCATATATAGTATAAATTTAAGAGTAATGTAGAAGCATTTAAAGTCATTTTGATTGTGTTCCACAGACTTCCAAGGATCAAAACAGGGTACACACAGTTCCTTAGGTTACCTAAACCTGGTCTTGATTTGGGAGCAAATGACAAAAGTGGAAGATACTGGCATTCAAATTTTAGACACTACATCACCAAAACATAGTCAGTGTTTTAATATGTAAGGGAGAAAACTGAGGCAAGTAAAGGGCTCCTGGATGGAAGATCAGAATCCTTCTCCAACAAAATGGCAAGTTCAGAAGGACTTGCCATTTTGTGTAGATGAGTCACAGCTCGGGGTTAGTGAATAGTCTTAGGGATGGTGACAAGTATCAACTCTGGGTATTCCTCCATGAGGCGTTTCCTGACCTCCTTAGCCAGCTGGGGTCATGATTGCTATTTGGCTCACCAGTATATCCCAGTGCCTGGCACACAGTAGGTAATCAGTAAATATTTGTTGAAGGAATAAATTACAAAACAAATCAACAGACTCATGGAATTAGGACCAATCATCCTTCTAGGGGCCATAAAACAGGTATGCTGAGCTTGGATTCTGGTAAAGTATCCTGTAACTTGGTCTGGCAAGGACATGGGGTAGGGTTCCTAGGGCCACTCAATGCAAATGTTATTGATTCTACAGGTGAAATAATGGAAAAGGGAGGCAACAGATCTCTAGGAACTTGGTAAGAAGGAAATTGAGAAAATTAGATGAAAGTGAAAGGTAGAAGGTAAGTGCTAGAAAAATCCCCAGAGCTGTAGAGGGTAACTCCTAAAAATCTCTGAAGGGTGCCAGAGGTCTCACAAATGGGTTAAGAAGCATCAATTGCAGCTTTGTACTGGCCTGGACAAGATAGTGCAAATCCAGAGATTTGGAAAGGTAGTTTGACCTGAGCCTGATCCAAATCAGGCTATAATGAGAGAGCAAAGGTAAGGTACATGAACAAATATTTGTCCCACTTGATAATAACATAGGTTAGGTAAAGGAAATATGGAAATGCCATTGGAAAAAATGGATAGGAGTCTCAATAGCTTCCATGTTAAGGGAGCTGGATTTTAATCGACAAATCTTAAGAGAGGCTCTGTAAGTTTGCAAACAGGAAAGAGACCTGATCAAAGCTCTGGCTTCTATGTTCAAAAGAGTATATATTATAAAATACAGAGAAGAAGGCATAGCTTGTAGAGTAGACCAGGCCAGGGGAAATGAGATGCTGAGGTAGGTTGTTCCATGGAAATGAGGATGCAAATCATAGTAGCACAAAAAGCCAGGAAGAGGATCTCCTTCGTGGCACTCAGAAATGTCAAATGAAATGTGTAGACATAATCTTTGTAAAATGCATTTACATAATCTGATCTGACTCCAGCCCACTTCTATACCTTCATTCCCCATCACTACTTACAAGAAACTTCCACTGCAGCTAGTAGCAGTAATACACCCCATAGAGTTACCCACCCACATAATTTCACAGAATACTATTCCTTGTCACCAGAATGCCCTTCCCCATCTTCCTCATTTATCAACTCTTTCTTGCGTTTCAAAATTCACCTCAGCATCTGACTTTCCTAAAGTTTTCTCATCTCATTACAGTCCATGTACTCTCACAACAACCTTCTACATCTCTACCGTGGTATTTAGCTTACACTAAGTGCTAATTTTGATTTTCTGTTCTCCCGCCTAAAACTATAACCAGTCACATGGGGAAAAAAAAAAGTTGAATGCAGAGGTTAAGAGCAAAGGTTATTGTTTCTGTAATTTACCACCTTGGGCCTTACCTTCCTCTGCAAAACACAGATAATATCAACCTCACAAGAAAACTTCAAGAAGAGTATGAGACAATACATAGAAACTGATTAATATAGTGACTGGCATGGCAGAAGCATTGAATAGTACAACTCTTTCATTAACTCTTCTTGTAATGCTGCAGATTAAATAATGAAGAGAACCAGGCTATTTGCACTAGGTAACCATCAAAATCAATTACTTACAACCAGACTTTTTACCAAGATATCAGCCCCTCTCACCCCCACTTCCATCCAGACATGCTGCTTGGCAATGGAACTTCTCAAGAGTAGACTTGAACTGTACATTCACAAAGAGATATCTAAGCTCTTGAATTAATTCTTCATGTCCTCCCATAGATATTAGACAAGAAGAAATGTGAAGAAAAGAGTGACCTCATCATCAGAGCAGTGCAAGTTGTTCCCTGTATTTCTCCCCTTCAATTTACAACCAGTAGGACATTCATACCAACAAAGGTTTCTACACACAGCACACCAGGACACCTGAGAGAGCCACAGATCTACACATCTGAAGATTGGAGAATTAGATTTCATGGAGGTGGTTGAACCAGAAGAGCAGCAGCAAAACTGGGGAGCAGCAGCAACAGTGCCCTCCAACCCAACATTTCCAGTAGTGGTGGCACCCACTGAAACACAGCCCCCTGGCAGTGGTTGTGGTGACTGTGACCCCAGTAGTGGCACCTACCAACCTGGTGACCACAACAACCTCAGTGATGCTGGCCACCACTCTGACAAAGGAGGCAGAGGGTGAGAAGGGCACACTTCCAAAGCTGAGTAAGAATAAAAATTTTTAAAAACTTGTCATATAGCACCACCTACTAGAAATGAAAAGTAAGGCCTCTAATTCCTAACCCACTGAACTGTCAAAAATCAAAGAAAACAAAGCTTTGCCTAATTAAGTAAGGTGTTTGTTACTTCAAATGTACTGGTGGAGGCATATCTCACCAAACACCATCAAAAAGCACAGTAATGTGGTATCACAAAAAGAAAATGACAATTCTCCAGCAACCAAATTCAAGCCAACAAAGACAGGGATCTAACTGATGAGAATTCAAGATATCTTTTATGCAGAAATTCCATGAACTATATAAGAAAACTCAAGTCAATGGACTCAAGAATAAAGTTAATGAACAAAGGGAATACTTTATCAAAAAAGTCTGAAATCCTACAAAAGAACCAAATAAAAATTCTGAAGCTGAAGAACTCATTAAATGAGATAAAGGATGACTTAGGAAGCACTGGAAATAAAGCAGATCCAATAGAAGAGAGAATAAGAGATCTAGAAGATAGAAATCTAGTAATGATTCACATAGAAGAGGAAAGAAAATGAAGATATTTTTAAAGTGAAGAAACACTCTGAAAGTTACTATACTCTATTAGAAAATCCAATATAAGACTAATGGATATAACAGAAGAAGAAAAGAAGAGGGTGGCAGAGAGGTTATTTAAAGAATTAATAGCTGAGAAGTTCCCAAACTTGGTAAAATAACTAGACATACAAGTGCAAGAAGCTAATAGACCACCTCACTATCTCAATGAAGAAAGACCCTCCAGTTGGGTACTGGAAATACTAGGGGGAACACTTTGTAAAGTACATGATTGTCAAACCATGTGCTATGTACCTAAAATTAATACTAAATAATATTGACTATAACCTGTAATTTAAAAAAAATAGAGGAATTAGTTCATGGAAACCTGTTAAAATGAGTGCATACATGTAAAAGCAAAAAGTTTAATTCACTATTGTGAAACTTTTCAAATATACACAAGAGAGAACAGTATGATAAGCCATCTTGTACCTGTCACTAGCTTCTACAATTACCAGCATTTTGTCATTCTTCTTTCATCTAGTTTTCACTCATTAATTTAAATTTTATTTATCTGGAGTTTTTTAAAGAAAATTTCAGATATCATACAGCTATGCTCACATGAATTTTCACATGTATCTCTAAAAGATGAGGATTAAAAACTAGTGGCCCAGTGCACCAAATTTGTGCACATTAAAAGGGAATTAATTAAAGGAAATATTTTAATATTGCTATTTGCCTTTTCTCTATAATAAAAGTGTCAGAGATGAAAGAAAATTAGTAAAATGTATATGAAAATGTTCCTCCTGTCAGAGTCTGGGGTACACCGCAGGACCCAGAGTCAAGTCTCCGCCCACCCGCAGCACCTCAAAATCGTGTAAGACCCAGATCCGACCAGCCCCACCCCCATTGTGCAGCCTCAGGTCCCCTGCTCCGCCCTAGATCCACGTAGCCTCAGGTCCCTGCTGACCACTTGTTATGGGAACCCTGCCTCCGCTGTGGGTGCAGCCATCTTGTGTTATGGGAACCCCGCCTCCACTGTGGGCACAGCCATCTTGTGATGGCATGATGGGTAATTTGCATATTACCTCTTTATTATATAGCATAATATTATCACACTTAACAAACTTTTTAAATGCCTTAATACAAAGTCTGGGTTCAATTTTCACCAATGTATTTAAGAGTATTTTATGGTTGCCCTGTCTGGTCTTTCTCAGTGGTTAGAGCATCGGCACGCACACCAAAGGGTCTTGGATTCAATTCCCAGTAGAGGGCATGCACTTGGTTTGCAGGTTTGATCCCTAGCACCAGTTGGGGCATGTGCAGGAGGAAACCAATTGATGTGTCTCTCTCACATTGATGTCTCTCTCCCTCTTTCTTTCTCTTCCCTTCCATTCTCTCTAAAAACAATGGGAAAAATATCCTCATGTGAGGATTAACACAAAAAACACAGTTTTGATGGTTTACTTATTAGTTTGTTCAATTGTTTATTAGTTTGTTTAAATCAGAATTCAAATAAGATCTACACATTGTATTTTTTTAAAAAACCTAGAAGTAATAGTTCAGTTAGAAGGAAGAAAGTAAGTTGTAGTTGCCAATATATACAAGAATTTAATATGACAGGGACAGAATTTTATTTCAGTAATAAAAATGTATTTATTCAAAATACTGCCCAAAAAAAAAAGAATTCTGTCAAAACTAACCATCCATCTATAAGTAAATTAAGTTGGATAGTAGTTCCCATGATAAAAAGAAGTATTTCATATAAAGACACAAACGGAAAAATAAAATAAAATTTAGGAAAATAAATGTTGGGAAAACTTTTTAGTCAAGGCCTTTTTAATCAAAGGTAGAAAACCCAAGTGCTCTACAAGAAAAATGAAACATATTTGGCTAGATAAAAGATAAAAAGTCAAACAAATATAAACCAATTTGTAAACCAATAAGGAAAATATTTACCAAAGATGAAAAAATGGAACAGGAAAATTTTATTACTATAAAGAGTTCCTATATTAATAATAGAAATATTAAAAGAAACAAAATAAAATCTGAATAGGAAATGCAAATATACAATATTAAAATAGCATTGCTATTCAATTTCTTACCATTAAGTTGGGTTAATTTTTGAAGAATAATAATACCCAGTGTTAGGGAAAATTAGAGGTAAGAGAAAAGCATTTTCATATACTGTTGATAAAAATGTGAATTGCTTCTGCAGTCCTTTAACTTATGCAAACCCATCTTGATAACCTATACTGTGGATATAAAAACCATAGTTTACACATACTTAAAGGAATGTTTATTGTAGAATTTATTATAGTGGCAAAAAATGAAAATAATATACTATCAATGGGGAAAGAAATCATGTTATATCCAAGCCAGGAAGTATGCAACTATTCAGAAGGATGATGTCTTAGAAAGATATTATTTCCATGATCATGATGTACTAAATAATATTTTGCCTAGCCTGTATTCTTTTAGCTTAACTAGAGTTTATCTATAACAAAATTACTGAGCTGAATAAAAGTATTATTACCTTTTCTTTATATTGATCAATATGTGGAAAATTATAACTCATTCCTATAATTTACATTTATTTGATAACCAATGTTTTTTATTGGCTATTTTCATTTTATTTTCTATGACTTGCATCTTAATGTTGCTCATTTTTCTATTAGGATTTTCCTATTTTCCTTAATGGTTTACAAAATTCTTTATACGTAAGAAATCACTCCTTGATCATCAAATCATTTTATAAATATTTGTATTTACCATATAATGGTATATATGAAGTAAGCCTTCTCACATAGAGATGATATACATTTTTCAATTGTTAAATCTATCAGTAATTTTTTTAAAAAGCCCTAGCCAGTTTGGCTCAGTGGGTAGAGCATTGGCCTGGGGACTGAAGGGTCCCGGGTTCGATTCCGGTCAGGGGCATGTACCTTGGTTGCGGGCACATCCCCAGTGGGGGGCATGCAGGGGGCAGCTGGTTGATGCTTCTCTCGCATCAATGTTTCCATCTCTCTATCCCTCTCCCTTCCTCTCTGTAAAAAATCAATAAAATATATATTTTTTAAAATCTATCAGTAATTTAATTTGCCCTTGTGTTGGACTTAAATGTACATTGCCACACAAAGAGTATATAAATGTTTTCCCATTTTTTCTTTGAGTACTCATAAAGTTTTAATTTTTTACATGTAAATCTTTAAACCATCTGGAGTTTATTTTGGTGAATGAAGTGAGTTAGAAATCTGACTCTCCCATGGAAATAAGGTTTTGCCTGAAACAGCAGGCAGGAGCTCCAGGAAGGAGGTCAGACATAGCCAAACAGTATTTTTGAGGGGGAGCCAGAAGAAGAAAAAAACCCTAGCTATGGAAAACTGGCTTATAGAATAGTAGTTTTCCCATGTACAGAAAATAAACCAAGCACAGAGAAAATTTCCCTGCTTGGGTATCCCATGTCTCCAACTTCTTTCAGATTGCTGGGTCACTAATATAATTTCCCCAATGCAGCCATTCAACTGTAGATTTCAGAGAAGGATCCCAACATACAAGAGAACTTTAACAGGATCCCAGAAAATCCATCCATGCTACTTATTGGCAAATACATTGTCAGAATAAATCTTTTTCATTTAAGAATATATAAATATAAAGATGAAATGATACCCATAAAGGTATTATGCCCTACAAAAGAAAATCAATACAGTATGTAAGAAGTAAAGAATATAATTTTAATGTAAATATAAGTAAACATAAGTAAATTTTAGAAAGCACATTATTTATGCTCCCAAGGAAATTTTAAAAAATACCCTAGACTCTCAGAACAAAAAAAAAGTAAAGATGAGTTAAGAAAATTGACAGACTCACTAAATTAATGTAGGGAGGAAAGAGAAAATGGCTTCATACAATTTAAAACTGCACTAAAACTCATAACGCATGGACACAGACAATAGTGTGGTGAAGGCCTGGGGTGGGGTAGGAACCAGGTGGAGGGGGTGAGGGCAATAGGGGAGATGTAATACTCTCAACTATAAAGATAAATTTTTAAAAATTAAAATTAAAAAAATTGCACTAAAACTTAAAAAGCTCAAAATCTATACTGCAAAAAATCTAGTAAGTCATATAGAAGACAAACTTATAAAACTAGCCAAGATTGAAGGAAGAAAGGAACAAAATATTAAAA
This sequence comes from Corynorhinus townsendii, assembly GCA_026230045.1. Lineage (NCBI taxonomy): Eukaryota > Metazoa > Chordata > Mammalia > Chiroptera > Vespertilionidae > Corynorhinus > Corynorhinus townsendii. The sequence continues at coordinate 140,840,829 of JAPDVU010000004.1, forward strand.
TGATAAAAAATATATGATATAAAATGGAGATTCAACAAATATAAATAATGTATTTTACTACAGAAAAAATCTAAACAAATTAGACAAAAGCATCTAATATTACATAAGAAACTTTCCTCAAAGGTTGTTGTTTAATATTATCTTGGAAGAATGAAAAAACAAGAATAAGTATCAACTAGTTTTACAAACTATAATTACTCTAAGCGGTATAAGAATTTTGTCTTGATCAGGACATTTCGCCACTAAAATTGTTAGTTCCTGGTTAAACTTTGCCTTCCTGACAAGATAAGTGGATGTACCAATAAGAATTAAGCACTCTGTGAGTCACACTTAGGAGGAAACAAGCCAATGAGAAGAGTGTGGCTTCTGCAGTGAGAGTCATGAGGACTCTGAACAGCTCCCGGATCATTGGTCTAATGGACAAGAATTTGTGGCTTTGAACACGATATAAAGAATAATTGGATATGAAACCCTATTGATACCTTTTGACTTCAATCTTTGAATAAGTCCTTTACATATTTGCCATCAACAATGCCCAAGAAGAGAAAGCGCATGTGAGCACTTAACAAGGTTAGGAAAGAAGAGGGGTTGTAATATGTTCTATGCCTTATAGAGGCATTTTGCCTACCCTGTATTCTTATAGTTTAACCAGAGTTTATCTATAACAAAATTACTGAGCTGAATAAAAATCGAAATCTTCTGACTAAAAATCTTTACCCCATACATAACACAACTAATTAAACCTAAACAAATTCCAATAAATATTTGTCAAATATAAAGAAACTAGAGGCCCAATACACAAAATTTGTGCAAGGGGCTTGGCCCTTGCAGCCCCAGCTGCCTCATGGCCCTGTGGCCCCGCCCACTGGTTGTTCTGGAAGGTCATCCAGAAGGTCGTTCTGCCCTCTGGTCTAATTAGCATATTAGCTCTTTATTATATAGGATAGTCCTGCCCTAGCCGGTTTGACTCAGTGGATAGTCAGCCCTCGGACTAAAGGGTCTCGGGTTCAATTGTAGTTAAAGGCAGGTACCTCGGTTGCGGGCTTGATCCTGACCCTGGGGGTGGGTGGGGAGGCAACCAATTGATGGGTCTCTCTTACATCGATGTTTCTTTTTTTTTATATATTTTTATTGATTTCAGAGAGGAAGAGAGAGGGAATAAGAGATAGAAACATCAATGATGAGAGAATCATTGATTGGCTGCCTTCTGCACGCCCCACACCCGAGACTGAGCCTGCAATCCAGGCATGTGCCTTGACCGGGAACTGAACCATGACCTACTGGTTCATAGGTCAATGCTCAACCACTGAGCCACTCTAGCCAGGTTCACATCAAAGTTTCTTTCTCTGTGTCTCTCCACCTCCCTTCCACTCTCTCTAAAAATGAATGGAGAAATATCCTCAGGTGAGGATTAACAGAATAAAAAAAGAAAGAAAAGAGAAGAAAAAGAAATAGTCCTTTAAAAGTGTGTTTAAAAAAAATAGCAGATGGGCCTAGGTAACTTCTTCACAATATTACAGATGGAATTGACGATATAGATATAGATATGTCTGTATATTTTTTTAATGGAGAAAGAGCACGTCTCAAGAGTTCTATATCCAGACAAACTGTCACTCACTTCTAAAGACAACAGAAATATATTATCAGATATGTAAGGGCTCATAACATATACCAACTATGCAATACTAAAGGAAAAATAAAATGCTTGGAGGCACATTTCAGTCACAGAGACAAAACAACAAAAAAACTCATGAACATGCAAACTGTGCTATGAAAGAATAGGAAGGAATATTGCCACTACTTATTCTCAGAGTCATATTCAAATAGCTGCTAAAACAGAAATATAAAATAGAATATATTACTATAATAATTAAAAGAAAAGATACATGAGTTAAAACTAATCATTTATGTAGTAACTGAGATAAAAAAAATAACCAAGTATGCAAACAGAAATCTGAAAGTTGCAGAGCAAAGAAAGTAAAAGGGTCCAAATTCCTTTGATTTATCAAGAGAAAAAAATTGGTTTCTTTTTTATATTGGTAATTGGAAAAATAAATTTTCAAATACATTTTTAACAGAAAAATCTTTTCAGTAAAAATTAAAGGGAAATATATGCCCTCCAAGGTACTAGACAATACAGCTAGGTTTCAAAAGACACAAAACAAAGGGAATAATAGAAAAGATTTTTAAAAATTCAAATCATGTTCTTCAGAAGTAGAACCAAATATATCAGTAATATACAAATGAGCATTAAAGAAAGCACTACATTTTAAAAAACATATCAAAATCAAAATTATTCCAAAAAGTTTTAAATATGAAAATCCTATATAATAAAAGGCTAATATGCAAATCAATCAAACAGTGGAACAACCTGTAGCTATGATGCACACTAATCACCAGGGGGCAGAAACTCAATGTAGGAGCTTCCCCCTGGTGGTCAGTGCACTCCCACAGGAGGAGTGCTGCTCAGTCAGAAGCCCTGAGCTGGCGAGTGCAGCAGCAGTAGCACTCCCACCTTCGTAACAGAGCTAAGAATGTCTGACTGCTGGCTTAGGCCCGCTCCCTCGCAGGGAGACATTCTTAGCAGGGAGCAGGCCTAAGCCAGCAGTTGGACATCCCCCAAGGGCTCCCGGACTGCAAGAGGGCACAGGCTGTGCTGAGGGACCCCCACGAGTACACAAATTTCGTGCACCGGGCCTCTAGTAATAATGATAATAGCAAATACTTATAGAATGCGTAGTACACTCTAAGCACCACCAAAGGCATTTTACATCTACTTACTCATTGAAATCCTCAAAACATCCACATTTTATAAATGACAAAACTGAGGAAGAAATTGGTTAATCAGGTAATAAGTAACACCTCTATGGTCAAACCCAGGAAGCCTGGCACATATGCACATGGTTTTCATCACAATACAGTCATGCACCACATAAAATTTAGGTCAACAACAAACTGTATATATGATGGTGCTCCATAAGATCATAACAAAGCTGAAAAGTTCTTATCACATAGTGGCATCATAGCACAACACATTACTTATGAGTCTGTGGTGATGCTGGTGTAAACAAACATACTGCACAGCCAGTCATATAAAAGTATAGCATATAATAGTTGATAATGATAATAAATAATTATGCTGCTATACTATTCTTTTTATCCTTATTTTAGAGTGTACTCCTTCTACCTATTAAAGAAATAGTTGGCTGTGAAACAGTATGCCATGTTATGTCGGCAACAGCCTCATACATATCTCATTTACTGTGTCTCTTGATTGCATCATATTTTCTTCTACTTGATTTAATCTCATTGTTTTGTACAGTAACATGCTGTACAGGCTTGTTGCCTAGGAGCAATAGGATATACCATATACCTTAGGTGCAGAGTAGGCTATTCCATCTAGGTTTGTGTAAGTACCCTGTATGGTGTTATCACAATAACAAAATTGCCTGACCTACCCCTGTGGTTAAGCTGTGCTCAAACATGGTGATACTCACTCTTAGTCCCTGCAGATCAGTCATGTATCTCCGTTGCCTTTCTTTTATGTCAAAGTTGTACCAAACAAATAATGTCATGCAAACAAACAAATATTATAGAACCCAAGGCAAAAAAAATATGAAATCAAATAAAAATAAAAAACAGCTAGATAAAATTGGAGGTTATAATACAACCCAAGATCTGAATTAGAACTAAGCTAAAATAATAAAAGCATAATATGCAAATTGACCGAACAGCTGAACAGCAGAACGACTGTCCAGATGACCATGCTATGGACACCCACTGGTGCCAGGCCAGCCAAAGCAGGTGCAATGCAATTGGTTGCAGGCCCACCCATCGCTGTGCAGAGGGAGGCCCAGGCTACCGGCCAGCAGGGCAATCAATCAGGGGGCTCCATGATTGCCCCAAAGAGGGAGGCCCAGGCCACCAACTGGTGGGCTGCGGCAGGTGGACGGGGCCTCCCTCTGCAGGGGCAATCCATCATGGAGACCCTGCTGGGTGGGCAGGGCCTACCTCTTTGGGGCTATTGGTCGCAGAGCCCTGAAATCAACTGCCCCAAAGAGGGAGGCCCAGGCTACCCTGCAGAAGCACTGCAGCAGGTGGGCAGGGCCTCCCTCTGCAGGGGCAATCCATCACGGAGCCCTGGCCAGGTGGGTAGGGCCTCCTTCTGTGGGATGATTGATCACGGGGCTCCCAGACCGTGAGAGGGTGCATGCCGGGATGAGGGACACTCCCTCCCACCCCCAGTGCATGGATTTCATGCACCGGGCCTCTAGTTAGAAATAAAAAGAATATTGGTTGATGTGGCCAGTTATGTATATGTATCATAAGCAGCTACTAGTTGGAAAACATAATGGGAAAAGATATTACCCACTACAGCTCCCAAAAACCTGTAAAATATCTAGAAATAAACAAGAGAAAAGTATATGACCTATATGAAGAAATCTATAACACTCAGCTGACAGGCATATTATAAGAGTTGATTAGTACCATGTTCCTGGATAAGATTCAATTATGGTTAACAGGTCAAGTCTAACCAAATTAAAATTTATATTGAAACAATTCCATTCAGAATCTGAAAGGATATTTTTAACCTGACATTTGACTCAAAATTTCTCTGAAAATTTATACAGATAATAATAGGCATGAAAAGATTGAAAAATAATATAAAAATAGGTGTCTAAACTTGTTACAAAATTAAAATAATAAAGGAGTTTACCTGAGGCAAAATATGAAAGGAAAAGAGAACATAAAGTCCAGAATCATGTGGATCTCTGCATGTGTGCTTATAAAATTATTTCTTACCACTGAAGAATTAAATTAATAAGTGGTTATAATTTAATAACTACCTAAAGGATTTATGAAAAATATAAAGTGTACTTATGCAGTAAAATTAAAAATGATTATTTTGTTTTGTTTCAGTTTGTTTTGTCTTTCCTTAGTGTTTTAGTATTTTCCTGAGCTCTCCAAATTTCCAACATTAAGAATGTTTCAATTTGTAATTAGAAAAACCTCATAAATGTTATTGTAATGGTGTGGGTTCAATTACAGTTGTAATTAGAAAAGAAAAATATGTTGTTTTAATTCAATAAATGTGAGATTCCTTCCACAGTGAAAGGCAACTGAGAGAGAGAAAAAATTGTTTTGGTAACAAACTATAACCCAGGCAAATGGTGAAAGAGAAAAGAGGAGAAAACCATCTTAGAAAGTGGGCCTTGGTGACAGGCTACAGTAAGGAATGGAGTCAGAAGGCATTCCAGAAAGTCACCTTCTGCAGGTAGAAAGGGGACACACCCACGGGGGATGGGAATAATAGAAAGTCAACCCTTCTCAGGTTGCATAAGCATCTTTTTAACATGATTTCTTGAATAAAAATGTTCAAGTGAAAATGACCAGTTTTTTCTGAATTACTACTAACGTAGATGAGCATGTCTAGAAAAATCACTAAATAAAGAATGTGTTCTCAATTGTAGCTCCAACATATATGATAAGAATACATAAGTATGATCATTATACATTAATAGCCAGGAACATCTGTTATTTAAGAGGAAGGAGAAAACTGTAGGAAGTCGCTTTCAAGTTTGAGGAATGCTCTAGGAATATTGCCATCTAAAAAAGAAAGGCATCATTTTCAATTTACCTTTTGGGTTTTTTATATAATGACCACCAAAAATGGCAGGAAAGTACATTTAGTTTAAATGATTTGGAAAGTTTGCTGGCATCAAATCAACAAATAATTAATATCCTTCCAAAGAAAAAGGGTGAAACAGGACTAAAGAAAACGACTCAACTCAGGAGTAGGCTAGAGAATGAATGGTAATAGAAACTATCCCACCTTCACCAGAGAATGCCTCTTACTTCAGAGTACATGTTCTGTTTTAAGCTAAGATAGAACTGTTTAGAAGAAATATAAATGAAAATGCTCTTCCAGTCTGTGTTGCCAATTCTCCTATATGCACTGAGAAATAAGCCAGGGGTGAGGAGTGTAAAAAGGGTATTTATATTACCTATATTCCTTTAAGAGCCTTCTAAAAGTGCTGACCAAGTATTGCCAAAACTGAATAACAGGATCGAAAGCAAAGTATTCTCAATTTTGTTCATTCTTCAGTACTTACAGACTGAGTTCAGTATAACTTTTTCATTCATTTTTTGCATGATCTCCTTAAGTACTGAAGCTATTTCAATCTTTTAATGACTTACATTGGACCACTTTTAAAATATAAATATATCAAATGAAAAAATGACATTGTTTGGTTTTCCTTTCTTGCCACTAGTAGTAGTACATACATAATTGTATGTATCATCAAATTAAAAAATATAATATATAATTAAATAAACTTTACCTTAATTTCAGATAATATCCTGACAAATCCTTTCTGATTTTATTGTTTTAATAAAATGAAATAACAGGAATAGTTCTTAAACTTTAAGTCATTTCATCCAGCTCCTAAAATATTGCATACCCACATTTGTTATATTTTTATTCAGATAGCCAAATAAGTCAGGAAAATATTTTCTTGAGTCAAGAAAGATGTCAACAACAAAATATTATTACATTAGGGAAATTACAAGTATTTTTCCATAAGTCTATGCATTTGAATTCTCATTTTCATTCATATTTTATGTTTTATTTGTTGTAGACTATTAAGAGAAGGTCTTAGCTTTCTTTTCTCTTTTTTTCTTAAAAAATATATTTGTATTATTTCTGTAGGACAAACTTTATTTCAACATTTGCTTTAAGCCAAGAACTTAAGACTATCATTATATTTCTCAGTTTTCTATCCATCTGTATAATTTAAAGCTCAGCAAAAAGTGGAAAATAAAAGAGATTCTTTCTTCACCCAAGTTAAATGATCACTGTAAAAATTCAGAATTCTCTAAACTAACAATATGAATATGAATAATCACCTAAAACACTAGTATATTGTGCAAGATTATTTACTCTTTGCAAACTTCCCAAAAGACTAGAACAGATTTTGGGCATATTTATCCTTGAGCTATATTTTTATGATGAAGTTACAACTTTCTCAATAAAAGAAATTTGTATAAATTAACTCAGAACAAACCCTGATCAGATTATCTCTCTAATTTCCTAATGACTTCACAATTAAAATCTGCTATGATAGCATAATAGGATTTCATAAACTAAAAGAAAAATTTTCTGATTGTTAAAAGTGCTAACTTTATAAAATATTTTCTATAATAAGAAACACTGATATTATTTAAGCAAAGAAAAGTGTGCTTTGTAATATTTAAAACAGTACATATTCAGAAGTTCCGGTCCAGATGGTAGCGTAGGTAAATGAGGTACTCAAATTCTCCCATAAGCATAACAAAATTACAGCTAAACTACAGAACAACCATCATTCAGAACTAGCTGAAATCTAGCTGAACAGAAGTCCTACAACAAAGGATATAAAGAAGAAGCCATATCAAGAATGATAAAAGTGACAGAGACATGGAATGGGCTGGTCCCACACCCTCACAGGGCAGATAAAAATCCAAAGGGATGGCTCTGTTTCCAGGAGTCCCAGCACCAGCCCAGAAGTCCACTATTGGGAAGTCCCCATAACTTCTGGCTGTAAAAACCAGAAGAGACCGTGGCTGAGTGAGATGGAAGGCTGTTGAGGTTGTAGGTGGACCTCTTGAAGGGCCCAAATATGGACTTACTAGGACTCACTTGCTCTGAGCTCCAGGGCTGGGGCAGCAGCTTGTAAAACAACAGGGATGCATGGGGAGAAACAGAATTGTCTGGCATCAGAGCGAGAGCTACAGAGGCAGGTTTCTCCAGACAGAAGTGCTGGCAGAGGCCACTGTTCCTTTGCTGAGCAACCACCCCCAAAAGAGCCAGCAGATGGGTGTCATATCTGAGTTTCTATCAACCTGGCTAACACTGTTCACCCACCCGTTCCTGTGGTTTTTTTCCTGAGCCCCCGCTCCACCCAAATTGTAGGCCCTTCCAAGCCCTTACCATGGCTCATCCATACAAATGGCCTGTCTTGGCTCATGTTTCAGACTTTCCCAAATCTCTCAAACAAGCAACATCTGGCCATGGTGTACCACATATCTCTTGCTTAAGTGGTCCTGAAACTAGCAGCCTTGGCTGACCTTAACATCTCCTAAGAGGACCCAGAACCGGCACACCTGATGAACAGCTTCAGACCACATCAAAGTACCACCCAACCACCTGCACAAGTGACACCCTCAAAGGGTAACTCAGGGGGCACCAGAACCCTCCTGAAGTACGGACTGTACTGTGGGATCAACCCTTGCACAGCTGATCCTCCATGATGGTCGAAACCAGTCTTCACAACTAATGGGCCTAGGGGTGAATCCCTCCCATCGAGGTGCCAACAGCAATCAAGGCTCAACTTCAACAGGAAGGTGAACATAACCCACATGGTGGGGGCATTCCTGGAGTGCCCAACTTGGTTACTGGAAAGGCTGTGAATTAGACCCTACATGACACGCTATAAGGCTACTCTACAAAGCCCAGGAGATGTACCATCTCTACCTAATACATAGAAACAAACATAGGAAGGAAGCCACAATGAGAAAACAAAGAAGCATGTCCCAAAGGAAAAAAGAGAACAAAACTTAAGAAAAAGAACTGTACAGGCCTGGCCAACGTGGCTCAGTGGTTGAGCATCGACCTATGAAACAGGAGGTCACAGTTCAATTCCTGGTCGGGTCACATGCCCAGGTTTTGGGCTTTATCCTCAGTGTGGGGCTGCAGGAGGCAGCCAATCAACGATTCTCTCTCATCATTGATGTTTCTATCTGTCTTTCCCTTCCTCTCTGAAATCAACAAAAATATATTTTTTAAAAATAACTGAATAAAATGGAGACAACCAATCCACTAGATGCAGAGTTCAAAACACTGGTTATAAAGTGCAGAGGAACTCACTAACATGCGATATGGCCTTCTTCTGTTGCTCTGGGAGATCTTCCAGGTGCCTCGTCTCCAGGATTTCCTATGCAGTTTTCAGGAAGGAGATGAGGTTTAAGTATGTGTTTTAGGTGATGAAGAGGCTATAAACTAAACCACATAACCCAGCTCAGAATACCAGTGAGTTTTGCTGTGGTGTTTCAGCTAAAAAGCCCAGCTAATTCTATAAAGATACCAGAATTATATATGGAAACCATTTCGTACCGGCACAGCTAGGGCACATTTTTCTGTCATCAGGACAGACCTGGCAGAACACAGGAGCATACTAAAGAGGCTCTGTAGGCTTGAAAGCATTTTCTCTGTAAGAAGCTATGTTATCAAGGCACCACAACATCAGAATCTCCTCTATGTACACATTTAGAGCAACAACTGCAACTAGAGATCTCTCCTACAAGGTATGTCTTCCTTAGGCCAAGGAGGACAAAAAGGTAACAAAGGTCACTTGCCAAGGTACACACTCTTGTGCAAGGTGCCAAGAGCCTTGCCTAGCTTCCTAAGGAGTAGAACCAATATCAACTTCCTTTTTACTTATAATCATATAGCAGTAACTATGGAGCTGCATTCGCTCGAATTCTTCATCTTTCTGATGAGAAAAGTCAACCCCAGTGACTTACAGAGACTTGTCCAAGATCAGCCAATCATAAGTGGAGCTTCCTAAGATGCAGGCAGGGCCCTCCCACTGCACAGAGCAGTGCACCTGTGTCTACGTCAGCTCCTATGTGACCTGTGTCCAGGCACTTTGCAGTTGGTCCCTGACTGAAGCCAGTGCAGCTTCTCTCCCTGTCTTATCTCCTTTTCCTGTGTTGCTAGCATCTGAAAAAGGAAACTCGCAAAGTAAAAGAAGTGGCAAACACTGGAATGTATGATTCCATCTAGATTGGTGACATTTCATCAGCCAGCAAGCTAGTCAAAAGAAGCCCCAGGAGCAGATCCTGATTCCAAAATTAACCTTCAAAGAGATTAAAAGAGCATGTTCACACTGTAAACGCAGGCTGTCTGCCATACAGACAATGAAAACATGCTGCCATCAAACTGCATCAAATTAGTCCCATTCTTCTATGAAGAAATAGAGTAGAAACAAGCTATGAGTCATCTAAGAATATCAAAAGCAGAGACAGGACCAGACTTCAGCAGATAAAAGTTTTAGCCACTCTGACCTATGTTCAGGTCATAGTGACCTGTTTGGGTTATGTAAACATTCCTCCTGAATTTTAGAATGGCTCCTCATTTTTATGCCTGTGTAACTTTCCCCTTTTGCCCAACATCCTAACAGTTAAAATATGTTACTGTTCCTTCTTTGCAAATGCTATTCCTCTGTCGCATTAGTCTTACAGTACCTCTGGCAAAAGTCAAGTGTTCCTGAAAGTGTTACCACTGTTTTTAGTACCATGAGGTAAATAATTTGTACCATATTCAAATGTGTGGTGGTTAAAACACTGTCCAGCGTCATTCAGCATGACAAGTTTTATTTATAAGTGAACAAAACTTGCATGGGACACTTTATTTATTTACAAACGGACTTTTATATTGTTTGGCATATCTACTTCCTTATTTTTGTGACAGGTCAGCAGCAAAAGCACTTATATTTTTGTATAAAACCTAATAAAAGTATGGAAAATAAGAGTAAAAAAGAAAATCATTGTGTTTAACATATAGTTTATAGTTATCTACTCCCCAAAGGCAAAAGAAAGAAAATGAAAAAAAAAAGACACAAACAAGCAACAACATATAAGAGTGAACACAGGACATGAGGAATAAGGTTACATTTTAAAATATAATAAGTAACAGATATCAAGACCAGATAATGCCTCTACACATACAATTGCTTATCAGGCTGCCTCTAACCCAGTGGTTTTCAACCAGTATGCCGCAAGAATTTTTAAAACATGAAATGCCTGACTATTTAGTTAGGAACACTGATCTCTTTTCCTTTAGATGTCAAATTAAAAAATGACAACAGGCAACACAGTTCTAGCCATCCACTGTGAATGACTCAAAATTATACCTATTTTTTGTCAAATTGGCAAAAAATATGTTTCAGTGTGCTGCAGAAATTTAGTAATTATTTTATGTGCACCATGCGATGAAAAAGGTTGGAAACTGCTGCTCTAACCTACTGGAAATTAAATGAACACAACAGTTTCCCCAAAAAGCCTCTGGTGTCCTCACCTAAATCCATGTTAGACAGTAGCCCTCATCACTAAAACCACACATAAATCAGCAAGTTGGCAGTGCTTGCTCTGGAGAGTCCAAAACTCAAGCTATTTGGGACTGAACTTCCTCTCAACCTAAAGAGGGTGGATCCTACCTGGTCAGAATGAAGCAATAAGAGAGGACTTTCTAAAAGCCTACAGGAGAGAGGAAGAGGGGGGACACGGAGGAGGAGGAGGAGGAGGAGGAGGAGGAGGAGGAGGAAGTAGAGGTGGGGGGGAGGAGGAGGAGGAAGAGGAGGAGGAGGGGAAAGGGGGAAGGAAGGGAGAGGGGGAGACTTTATTTCCAGAACCATTTATTTTACTGTCTTTGCATTAGCACATTTTTATTGGGCTGTATTTGTCTATCTTATCATTAATTTTACTCCATGGAAGTTTATAAAAAGAAAATGTTTGCTTCTTATAACACAAGTTGCCCTTCTTAATTGAAGCAGTTGATTTCCAGGCCATAGGATGTCAGAAAGCACAGTAAGAGCTGGAGGCTTCATTTGCTCTGTCAGCCTCCCATAACCTCCTCTATTCATGCATCTTAAAAATGCAAGCAGCTTACACCAAATCGTTTCTAATGTCTCAAGCATCACATGGAAGACCGAAGCAGAATCACAAAATGTGTACAGGCACTGGAACCACCCTTCCTAACGGGTGACCTAGGGCAGTAACATGCATAGCTCCACAGGCCTCAGTTCCTTCATTTGAATAAAAGGGGAGGGTGTAATAATAATACTTATTTTATTGAGTGGGTAGGGGAGGCCGGGGGGAGGTCAATGGGGGGAAAAAAAGGGAGACATATGTACTACTATTTGTAATACTTCAAACAATAAAAAAAATAAAAATAAAATAAAAAGAGCTAAAGAAGAGAATCCATATAAAACATTTAGAGTAGTTCCTGGCACATAGAAAATGCTCAGTTAATATCAGCTATTATTGTTGCTGTGAGTGCTCACTGAACGTGTTCTTTATGAAACCATTTGGAATGACTGGTTCAAACCAAGAGTTCATGCAACCACTAATAACTAAAGGGAGTGACTTGGGGCGTTTTTGAAAGAGTACCAGAAAGAAACGAGATCACAGTTAAGGAGAGAAGAGCCTAATTAAACTAATAGCTGGGATAGGCTTTTCCTGGGAAATGCTACTTTATTCAAATATTACATATCCACCAAGGTGTTTTCTGGTCTTGATTTATAGCTGTTGATATTTCTAAACTATGTAAACTTCCCTTCTAGGAGGAAGGATTTACTATTTTAGGTTATTAAACTCGTATCTGGCTAAAATGAGAATTTGGTCATTGTGAACCCATTTTTCCCTAGGACTTACTCACTCTTTAGGTGAACTGAATGGCCAGCTCCCAGACTGCAAAATTTGAAGTATGAACCCCAGATAATACAGGACTCTCTCAATTTATTTTTTTTAATTTAATAACTAGAGGCCCGGTGCACGAAATTCGTGCATGGGAGGAGGGGGGTCACCCTCAGTCCAGCTTGCACCCTCTCCAATCCGGGACCCCTCGGGGGATGTCCAAATGCCGGTTTAGGCATCCCTCTCACAATCCTGGACTGCTGGTTCCTAATCGCTCATCTGCCTGCCTGCCTGGTCGCCCCTAACTGCACCCCCCCGTCCCCCTGCCAACCTGATCACCCCTCACTACTTCTGCGTGCCAGCCTGATTACCCCTGACTGCCCCCCTGCCAGCCTGGTCACCCCTAACTTTCCCCCGCTGCCAGCCAGGTCACCTCCAACTGCCCCCTCCCTGCTGGCCTGGTCGCTCCTAACTGCCCCCCACCAGCCTGGTCACCCCTTACTGCCCCCCCTGCCAGCCTTGTCTCCCCCAACTGCCCCCTCTGCCAGCCTGGTCGCCCCTAACCTCCCCCCCCCACTCCTGCTGGCCCAGTCGCCCCAACTGCCCCCCATGCTGGTCTGGTGGCCCCTCACAGCCCCCTGCTAGCCTGGTCACCACATGCAGCCTGCTTGTTCAGTAGTTTGGCCATCCCTCACTAACCCCCCTGCCAGCCTAGTCATAGGCAGCCATCTTGTGAGGGTGTGACAGTCAATTTGCATATTACCTCTTTATTATATAGGCTTCTTTATTGTTGAAAGTATTACATAGGTCCCCCTTTTTTCCCCCAATGACCCTACAAGGACTCTCTCAATTTAACTGACTCTTTTTCTACTTGGGCCTTAACAGTGTGCTGTATAAGTTACTAAATTAGCAGCTTCTCACATTGTTACACTTCCAGGTTTCCCTGTCTAGTCCACAATACCCACCAGTCCCAAGAAGCAGGGTAATAGAGCACCTGGAGAGCAGAGCCTTTGTCTGAACCATCTCAAGATCTAGGCCTATTGTCACCTAGTGCAGACCCTTGAAAAAGTATAAGTGAATTGAGCAAGGCATCTTTTATTATATAGGACCCAATACTGCCAGGCAATGACTTCTTAGTCTAATGAAAGTCCAGGAGACTTTCTTTTTCCAGCTGACAATAAGGAAAATTTGTCCTTTTTAAGACCAGACACTGTAATTTTTTTAAATGTATCTGAGGCTTTGTGATATACAAATCAACCCAGAAGGAAAAATAATTAGCCAGTTATCTTTCCTTAATCTCAGAAATTATGAAGAATAATTCATAATTCAAGATTGACAAAAAAAGAGTAAAGAAACGCTAAAGATTAACATTGAGATAAAAGAAGGGTATAAAACAAAAGCATTTTAGCAACTTTAAAGGGATGCATTCGGTTGCTTTTTTGATGATTACCTGTGTTGGAGAATTCCATCTGGCTTTGTTCAAAACCATCCAAGTCAGGTGCAGGGAGCTTTGCCCCCTTCACATCCTTAGCACTCTCCTGGATTCATACCCTTTAGCGCTGGAGATTGGGACACTGGAAGGTGGGTTGCCACTTAGGTAAGGAGAGTAGGAAGTAAACAAAATGTTGAGGCACAAAAATGAATTACATCACACCAGCTGAAAGTCAAGGGAAGACAGGCTGGCAGGGGTTAGGTTCTCACCAAATGCCAATCAGAAGAGCACCCCATGCCATGTCCTGGCCACAGTGACACATAAATAAACCCTACTCATATGGAGACTAAAGTTGGCTCCCAAGAGGCTCCCACGAGAGTGCATAGGGCTTCCTCTGGAGATAAGCTCTGCTCTGGTTCTTGACCCCTCATTCAGAGCCTTATCTCCCCATCCCACCCCTCTCCATTTCTTCTGCCCCATCAACCCAAGGAATCTTCTCTAGTCTTTGTGATGAGAAGCCTTGTTCTGTCTCATATAATGCCACCCAGCTTCTACTCTTCTTTCTTGCGGCAATTGTACCTCATTTTTTTTCAAGGGGATCATCCTTCTCCCATTGTCAATGCAGGCACTTGGGCAAAACTGACTCTACCCCTTGAGAATAGGAGTAAGATCGTGAATTAAAATTAATTAATCTTTCTGTGCAAACACTTTCTGAAAATAGTGGAAGACAGAACACTTCCTAACTCATTTCATGAGGCCAGCATTACCCTGATACCAAAACCAATAAAGACATTGCAAAAAAATAGTAAAATGAACCAATAACACTCAATAATATGGACATAAGATTAAGTACACAAAAACTGATTAGCAACTTATAAAATGTATCCAATACATCACAGTTTTGTAGGGATTATGCCAGAAATCAAGGTGAAATTCACTAACATAATTCACTATACTATGAGAATAAAGAAGAAAAATCACATAATCATCTCAATTGGTGCAGAAAACACTTTTAACAAAATTCAACACCAATTCATCATTTTTTTAAAAATCTTCAGCAAATTGGGACTAGAATAGAACTTCCTCAGTCTAACAGATGAAAACCTACAACTAAAATCATACTTTATGATGAATCACTAAACCATTTTCCCTAATATCAAAAAAAGCTAGGATGCCTGCTCTTACCTTTCTATGCAGCAATGTACTGCAGAACCTAGCCAGTGCAGTAAACCAGGAAAGAGAAACTAAAAACATACAGATTGGAAAGCACAAAGTAAAATAATGTTTCCCTTCCATTATCTTGGCTTCTATTTGGAGATGGACACCTGGCCCAAATCAGGCTACGCGGTCCAATTCCTGAATTTGAGCATGAATTCTCTCTCCTGCTGTGCTGTCTTCTATTATGCTCAAACTTCTGGGGCCACAATATAGTCTGAGAACAGAACTGCCTCATTAAGTGCAGGGTCTAAAAATGATCCTAGTGACAATGAGCCATGAACCAAGCTTGTTTAAAAACAGTTCTACTCCTTGGGCCATTCAGTTATATAAATTCTCTTTTTGGCTTAAGCCAATATGGGTTATCACCTAAAAGTTCTAATTTTTTCTCATATCTTCTTTCTTGCCTTAAATCCCCTCAGGGCCTAGACTTTTGACTTCTTTTGCTGTTGTTTTTATCTTCCCTGAAGATTGACTGTAAATCTAACTGGAATAGGTAAAATAACAACATAGAAATTAGTATAAATATTATATTGCCAAATATGTGATAAATATAATATGGTAAAAAAATAGTTTAATTCTCAAGTGGTAAATCAAAGTCAGTCCCCTGTAAACCTCTGCATCAATGTCAAAAGGTGGCAATGTAGATTCATCTGTTATACTCCTTCTACATTAACTTCTCATATTGCAATAGAAGTGGAACCGCAATCAGACATGGCAGATTTATGCAAAGTAGAGGTAAAAAATATGCTTGTTATTTATACTGATTACGGCCAAATTCATCAGACTATCTGAGAAGTATGCAATACACATTACATTTTCCAGATGACAGCTCAATACAATTACTTTTATCTACAACCCAAGATCACCCCTGCATTAGAATTTGTTCACTGCATAAATTCTTCCCAGGCCCCTCCAAAAATCCTTCTGCAAAATGATTCTAACTAAACCATGTGTTCCCACTCCATTTATGATATGCTTGTTTTATCTGTGGCTACTGCCATTATAATATTATTAATATGAACACTGGACCTCATAATTGAAGGAATTTATTCTTTGTGAAGTCCTCAGCTCCACTTGGTCAGAATGTCTTACGATGGGCTAATACGAAAGAAGACCATATTTGTTATATGATCCTAGGAAGCACAAGTTAAAATGAGATGGGGAAAGGAGAAAAGCCAATAAATAATGTGTTAATAAACGGGTTACTGCTGTGGCTACCTGAGACTCAATCTCACTGGGAATTTCTGGAAAACTACATAAAATATACCTCAAAATTATCTTACCAAGGAACAGAGAAGGTGGGCTATTTAACCACTGACTGGCATCCTCACTTGTTGAGGGTTGCCCAGTGGGGCATGAATTCCCTGGAATTTCTGAGCTGCCATGTGTGGGTTAAGCAAGCAACTATAACATGGAAGTAAGCCTTCACACAGAGAACCAGAGAGACACAGATGCTTCAGAAAGAAAGCTGTCAGTGACTACAGGAACCGCACTGTGGGGGAAGTCAAAAGTAGATGGAAGCATGATGGTGGATATCAACAACATCCCTTACACAGTCCAACTAAGTTCTCAAGTTACCTCATCTCGGGATCACATGAATATCAACATTCACCTGTTTCGTCCTCCTCTTTATCTCATGGACTTCTCTATGCTCTTCATTTACCTATTTAACATATTATGTTTCTACTTCTAATATTGATATAATTCCTTATTAAATATAATACATTCCCCTTTGATAAATATTATTTAAGAGACAAAAGAAATGTGTGCCTTGATATAATCTACCTTTTCTGACCAGTCTGTCTTTAGTCTCCTAAAGAATGATCTTCCTGAGGAAATAGGAGCATTAATTCTCAAGAGTTTCAAGAGTAAAGAAGACATAGTCCCTGTTCTCCAGCTACCAAGTAGAGGGAAGAAGTCAAGGTCACAAATAACTAAAACCTAAGGCAAAATGAGCTAAATGCCAAAAGACAGGTACATACAAAGTGCTTTGGGGGCTCAATGGGCATGACTATCTGTTGGCACAATCAGGAAGACTATATGAATGAGTAGGCTTGTGAGCTGAATTTTGAAGAATGGATGGGATTCTGTCAGTAATATTCTCTATATATGTAAATATAGAGAGAATTACAGAGAATATTATCAGCAACATTTCAACCACAGGAAGAAAATGCATGCTCCTTTGAGAAACAGTCTGGTTTGGCTGAAGCAAAACGTCCACATCACAAAGGAGCACTGAGAGATATTGCTGGAAAAGACTCTGTGTGCATTTTAACCATCTATCACCAGAGCTGTCACCTCTTAAAAGTGGCATGACGTTAATGCCTCTGGAGGTAAGGTCTATCAGCTGCATACTGGTTTTTAACACCAGGTTTTTTATTTTATTAGATTTATTTTTAATTTCAGAGAGGAAGGGAGAGGGAGAGATAGAAACATCCATAAGGAGAGAGAATCATTGATTGGCTGCCTCCTGCATGCCTCCTAATGGGGATGGAGCCCATAACCCGGGTATATGCCCTGACCGGGAATCAAACCGTGACCCCCTGGTTCATAGGTCGATGCTCAACCACTGAGCCATGTCGGCCAGTCTGTATTTATATTTTAAATTTTTTACAGGATCAAACTAGTTGAAAGGAAATGTAGAAAGTCAGAAGGGGTTCATTCCCTCATGGTCATATAAGGATAGCATAAAAGTTTAAAAGCCTGTGATCTTTTTTGTCTTTCTTTGTCCAAATACTGCTTAAAGGAAGAAGTGATCATTTGTATTTTATAAAAGAAGGTAATAAAAAAAAGATAAATGAACAAAATAAGTCACTGCTTAATATTCTCTTCAGCAGGTGCCTGAATCTACATATATATATGAGTTTGAAAGGAAGTTAGCCAAAGTAAATAAAGTAGAAAATCAATGTTAAATACATCTGTACACATGTGGTTTTTCTCCACATCCAGAGGGAATTAATATTTTAGTCTTGCTACAGCTTTATTATTAATCTTATTCTTACCAGCATTGAATATGAAATTGGCTAAAGTGTAATAACTGAAGCTGAAGGAATAGAGTTTCTTTCTTACAGAATAAATAACTCAGTTTAGCTTGAGGACTGTTTTAGACAGTCCTAACAATTGTTTAGTCAACCCTCAAATACACAATCTTAGTGCAGCGCTTAAAAACACAATGGCATACCCTAGCTGATTTGGCTCAGTGGATAAAGCATCGACCTGCAGACTAAAAGGTCCCAGGTTCCATCCAGGTCAAGAGCACACACCTTGGTTGCAGGCTCCTCCCCAGCCCAGAGGGAGGCAATGAATCATTGTGTTTCTCTCACATGGATGTTTTTCTCTGTCTTTCCCTCTGTCTTCTACTCTCCTAAAAAAAAAATTAATTAATTAAAATAAATTTTAAAAATAACCTCTGGTGAGGATTAACAAAAAAATCAAACAAACAAAAAACCACAATAGCCTACATCAGAATAGCAATTAATAATTTTAAAAGCACATTCCATGTATTTAATCTTTAGAATAATTCTGGAATAAAATGGGTCCAAAAAAATGTATCCTCATTTACAGATTTAAAAAAGCAAGGTTCAAAAAAGGTTAATGGGCTTCCCCATGCCCAAGTTGTAATATGGTATTTTGAGTCCCACTTTAATGTTCTGTCCAATTTACCTGAAAAGAGTCTTAGAAGCAAGTACATTTGGTAAATTATTCACTTTTTGAATCTGAGCAATGCAAAAAAGGTGAGGGTCCCTTCTTTAAGATAAGCTAGTTTTTAGACATATTAATATTCTTTCATGATTTTCATGGTCCCTCGTGGTCCCTCTTCCCCCCCCCCCAAAAAAAAAAAAAGCTAAGCTAAGATGACCTCTTACATGCTCCTGGCTATAGTTCTCTGGAGTCTGGGAAAAACCTTCATTAGCTGTTGCATAAATTCAAGGTGTTTCTTAAAGAAACGCTTGGTTCTGCCTCCAAGAACCACAGTACGCCTATTCTGTATACAGATAGATCTTCTATCTGTGCTCATTTTTATCACAGATTGTCAACTTTCCACTTGTATTTCTTAGACCTAAAACCAGACCTTGTGAATTATTAAGCAATTCAGAACACCTGGGTGACAGCTTCTTATCTTAGAGTTCTCCTTAAATGTTCTCTAGCTTTCAATAAATGGGACTGAGACAACTGGATGGCTGAAGAGGCTCCCCATGCTCCGAGCTGGGGGAGTATGCCTAGGGCAGATTAATGACTCTCAAACTTGAATCTTTAAGGACACATATGTAATAACTTAATCAATAAAGAAATTTTTTTAAAAACTTGAATCTGCAAACAAATCACTGAGAATCTTGTTAAAAAGGTAAATGAAAAGTCAGGGCAGCAGTAGTGTTTTCCCACAATAAATAAATATCTCAAACATTTTTTTGTATTCTTAATTGGTAAAATCATGAATACTAAGAACCATGGATGACTTTTCTCTGGAGGGAAAAGATCCCTTATACTAAATCATTATGAATTATCCACTCACAAAATAACAGGAGATCCTACTTTTAGTTTACTTCAGAGCAAGATGATATGAAAATATAAAATGTTAAGTTCTATAAGAACATCTGCTAATTTTTAAAATGTTAAAATGTTCTGAATTGTGTTTTTCCAGTGATTTGGATTAAAATTGAGTTCAACTCCAAAACCAAAATTTTCTCATTATAAGCCTGTTCATTGCCCTAAGGAAAAATAAATGAAATCTATTACCAAAGTGCCCACCATATGCTTCATTAAATATTTGTAATTACAACATATTCTTCAGCAGTGTGTGAGGAGGACCAAAAAATCTATATTCCAGGTGTGGACTCTGCGCTCAATAGACTTAACTAGATTTATTTTTCAGTCTTAACGTTGTGATAATTTTTATTAGAATTCTACTTCATTTCCCTACTTTTGATTAAAAGCAGTGTGCAGGCATGTAGAAGACAAAACTCAACACAATATTGATGGAATCTTTTAGAATTAGGTGAGCCCGAGCCCTTTCTCCCTCTCCCACCCCGTGTTTGCAAGACCAGATACTCTCTTCTGTACTTGCAACCAATTCCAACCCATCCACTCACAAGTTGTATTTCCTTGGGCAAATAAAATACTTTTGAAGCCTCACATTCATCCTCTGTGAAATGGGGATAATACTATCTACCTCAGGAGAGGTTAGGGAGCATAAATGAAAATAGACAAAGATATAAAGCACGTAGCATTTTGCCTGGACACACTAACATTAGCCCCTTACACAGCACTTACTGAGTGCATGCAGTATTCTAGACACTTTATTTTTCATTTATTTTTATTATTAACATTATTACAGATATCACCATTCCCCTTCGTTTCCCCCTCAACTCGGCCTGATCTGCCCCACCCTTCCTACTGGCCATCACCATATTGTCCTCCGTGTCCATGGGTTATGCATACATGTTCTTTGGTTAATCCCTTCGCCTTCTTTCATCCAGTCTCCACTCCCTCCCTCCATGTACCCATGCCTCTCTTTCTATTTTGTTCATCAATTTTGTTCATTAGATTACACATATGAGTGAGATCATACGATATTTGTTTTTCTCTGACTGGCTTATTTCACTTAGCATAATTATTTCCAGGTCCATCCGTGTTGTCACAACGGATAAGAGATCCTTCTTTTTTGCATCTGCATAATATTCCATTTTGTGAATGTACCACAGCTCTTTTATCCACTCCTCTACTGATAGACATGTGGGCTGTTTCCAGATCCTGGCTATTGTAAATAGCACTGTTATGAACATAGGAGTGAATATATTCTTTCAAATTGGTGTTTTGAGATTCTTAAGAGGTATTCCCAGAAGTGCATTAATTTTTTAATCCTTTAACAGCCTCTTGTGGTAGATACTACTATCATCCTCCTTTAACAACAAGAAGCCATTTCTAAACCATGGTTCTGATTATTTCACAGGACAACAGACCATTTAAACAGGGATCAGCACTAACCACTTCAGGGAATTCAGCAAGGGAACTAAGCCCTAATACCCTAAGGCAGTGGTCGGCAAACTGCGGCTCACAAGCCACATGCGGCTCTTTGGCCCCTTGAGAGTGGCTCTTCCACAAAATACCACGTGCGGGTGCGATTGAAACTTCATGGCCCAAGTGCAGAAGTCGGTTTTTGGCTCTCAAAAGAAATTTCAATCATTGTACTGTTGATATTTGGCTCTGTTGACTAATGAGTTTGCTGACCACTGCCCTAAGGTATCCATTACATGAAATGAATTGACTTCTCTCCTATCAAACTAGAAAGTACCAACCATGGAGAACTGAGAAAAATAGTAACTCAAATAGCTTTCTCTGTTTTGTTGTTCTTTAGAACATGATGATATGAAATTATAAAATGTTAAGCTCTACAAGAACATCTGCAAATTTTTTTAAATGTTAACATGTTCTGATTGTGTTTTTCCAGTGATTTGTATTAAAATGGAGGAATCCCAGAAGAAAACAGTAAGTATAGCCCTCAATCCTGCCAAATGATTCCCTGCCTTTGCCTCCGACAGTATTACTGATAGCCATGCCTCTTACTTGCCCAAGTTAGAGAACTCTGACTCTCTTTTGTAAAGAAACCCAACCACAGAGGTAGAGCAGGAACCTCTCTGAAGAAAATATTATATAAATTCCATTCATGGTGGGACAATATGAGATATTATTTAGCGTTTTGGGTTTGCTGCTTTTGAATGACCCAAGAGAGTAAAACAACATTTAGCAGTTTGTGTTTTTGTTTTTCCTCCTTATACTCTACCCCTGCCTTCTGAGAAGATGGCCAGACCTTCTGCATCCTTTGCCGTAGGGTAGGCTGCAGGGCTAAAGCAGAAATGGCCTGAAGACTCCCTTACTTGCTATAGTTTTCAAAAGGCTTTTGCTATGGAGACAAAAAGGAGCCAGTGTATTCGATATGAGAGTGGAGAATAAAGGAAGGGACAGGTGTGGGAGAAGCAGCAAGAGAAATAAAAAGACTATCCCCAGCATAAGGAAGGGCTGGAGGTCTGTTTAATCTCCAGTGAAGAGACCCACAGCTTCCCCCTTGCAGAGTTCCAGGAAAGAGGTTGGGTTTCCATATGAAATGACAGCAAAGGGTAACCATACAAGTGTCCATTCAGAGCACCTGAGCCCACAATGTCCCCACGTAATGGAGGACATGATAGTCCCAATACCAGATTCCAAGGGATTGGTTGGGGAGAAAAAAAGTAGGTCTGTCAATTAGGGAGCTCAACTTAGGGGCTTTGGAAATATGGGGAAAGCTTTTTCTGCTTGACACAAAGAGCAGGAGTCACGGATACCAAAAACAATGGCAGCCCCAGCGGTTGCGGCTCCGTGGTTGAGCATCAACCTATGAATCAGGAGGTCATGGTTCAATTCCCCAAAAGGACACATGCCTGGGTGGTGAGCTCAGACCCCAGCGTGGAGCGTGCAGGAGGCAGCCAATCAATGGTTCTCTCTCATCACTAATATTTCAATCTTTCTCTCTCTCTCCCTTCCTCTCTGAAATCAATAAAAATATTTATTTTTTAAATGTACAAGACAGTCCTACACCACAAGAACTGTTTCAACTGAAATGACAGCACACTGTTAAGAGAAACGTGTGGACAATGGGCATCACTATAGAAATTTGGACTAAAAGAACAAGGATCACTCTGTTCTGTACAACATCCTCTCAGGCCACAACTTTGTGGGTTATGACTGAGGTTGAATCCCCTTCAAGGTGGAGAGATGGCATCTGAGTTGGATTTCGGCTGATTTAAAAAGAATTAAGTACCGCGGCATTTCTTACATTTGGGAGCTCACTGAGAAGACTGATACAGTCTATCGATATTTCATTTTTAAGAGTATAGCGTAAGGGCTTTCTAAAAGCATGACCACTTAGGTCCTATCTTCTGCACACTCCCGAGGATGCACCACATTGCATATTTGTAATGGTTCTGAAGGTGGCTTCCCAGATTGCATCTGAATCCTCGTGCAAAGAAAACCAAGCCATCTTTCTGTCCCTCAGAACACCCCATATTTTTTTATTCTGACTTTTTTGTGACAATGGCAGTAGTGATTATATTTTTTAAGTTTTATTTTTAAGCTGTTTTATTTATAATAGATAAAATCTGGTTAAGCATCTGTATATGCATCAATCCTACCTAACAAAAAAACATGTCACAACAAGATTGTCAAGACAGGATTTAAGCATGCCATATAAAGTGGCATAAATTATTGACTTAATGAGAAATGCCCACACATCACCTTAAAAGCTAAGTAAACAGCCACATGTATTAAAAAAGTAGAATTAGGAAGAAATATGAAGCATTTTCAACATTTGTAGAAAAGTATATTTGAGAAAAGGGGAAAAATATTTATGTAGCACATTCTGTAAAATGTAAAGAAATTATATGATGTAATTAATCTTTATACCTATTTTAAAAAAAAAGAGGCAGCAGGATCCCTTCTGTATATGGGAGAAGCAGCAGGAGTTCAGGTTACACACCAGATGCATATAGGCCCTCCTTTCCTAGCTCCCTTCTCTAGCATGCAGACCTACTAACAGACTCTGTAACACAGTAGTCATTTTCATCCTTACACATCCCAGGCAGGCTACTTCTGTTGGTATTGATAGACACTTTGGAGGATTATGATAGCTGGTTGGTTGCTTAGTTGGTTTTGAACTTCTCAATTACCTGAATCAAGCACCTGTATACAGCGACCCTGATGCTCATGAAGAGTGTTGTTTCCTTCAATTCTGTAGCAGTTTCCCTGTCTTACTTTCCTCTCTGACCTGATCTTTAAATGCTGTGATTCTCCCTATTCTTCTTTTTTTAATATATTTTATTGATTTTTTTACAGAGAGGAAGGGAAATGGATAGAGAGTTAGAAACATCAATCAGCTGCCTCCTGCACACCCCCTACTGGGGATTTGCCCACAACCAAGGTACATGACCTTGACTGGAATCGAACCTGGGACCCTTCAGTCCACAGGCCGATGCTCTATCCACTGAGCCAAACTGGTTAGGGCTCCCTATTCCTTACTGGGATCTCTTCTCACTCCAGGCCAGTGCTTCTTAAACCTTGACCCAGGTCACACTAGAGCAACCAAGTCAGAACCTCTGGAGATAGGTCTCAGGTATTAGGATTTATTAAAGTTCCCTAAGTGATTCCATTGTGCAATCTGAAAAGGAAATTACTGCTCTTCATTCCTCCTTGAACAATCTTATCCACAGTCCCTTTATCATCTTTATGCCAATGACTCCCATATCTATATTTCTAGTTCCCACTGCCTTCGTCATTCAAAATAAAAATAACACCAAAGCACAAAATAAAATTATGTATTCTAAATGGACACAAAACTTAAAAGTATGTTGAATTTTAAAATCACTACTTTCTAGATTTTCTAACGCTCTCCCTCTTTGAGGGGTAAAATGCCTGTATTCTGTTGGTATCACAAAAATCTGATTAGTCTGCCTACTGGGAAATCAAACACATGTTAAGAATGCCTTTCCTAAATTGCAGACATTTAGGGGATCTCCATATGAAAGTCCCATAAGCACTACAAAACCAATAAGACTAAAACAGAACTCATTATTTCACCAGAAAATAAAATGCTCTTCCTCTCATGTCAGTGAATGGCACTAACATCCAGCTAGAAGCTGACATAAAAAACTTGGGAATCATGACTTAATCCTCCATCTTTCACGTTCCCACCCACAATTATGACCAAGTAAAATCAATTCTAACTCTTCACTAGATCTCAAATCTGTTTGCTTTCTCTCTAACCCCACAGCCACAATTTTCTCTCA
This sequence comes from Corynorhinus townsendii, assembly GCA_026230045.1. Lineage (NCBI taxonomy): Eukaryota > Metazoa > Chordata > Mammalia > Chiroptera > Vespertilionidae > Corynorhinus > Corynorhinus townsendii. The sequence goes on from JAPDVU010000004.1 coordinate 140,865,747, forward strand.
CCTGGAAGACTGCCACGGCCTCTTAAACGATCTCCTGGCCCACAGTCTTAACTTGCTCCACACGACTACCACAATTATGTTTCCAAACACAAATATTTTTGTGTACTTAAAACCTCTCATAGGTTCCTTCCTGCCCTTAGGATAGTGCTTGCATTTCATAACATGGCTTACAAGGCCCATAAAAACCTCTCCAGATGCTTTCACTGCTGCCTCTGCTACTAGTCCAATCCCTTCATCACTCCTTCACTTGGCTTCTGCAGAGATTTCCTTCCTCTGGGAAACTGCTGGTCTCCCCAAACCAGGTTAGGTGTCCCCTTCATGCATCTCCATATCACCATGCACTTACTCTGTTACTGAAACATTCACTAACTTGATCGTCTCCCCAGCTACAGGTGAGCAGCACATTAGGAGTAGAGTCTACATCTTGTTCTTCACTGTCACCTATCACTTGGCACATTGTGCTATTTGTTGAAATTAAAAGTTAATGGACTGCCCTGGCGGTTAGCTCAGTTGGTTAGAGCTTCTTCGTCCTGATATGCCATGCTTGCAGGTTCGATCTCTGGTCAGGATGCATACAGAAATCAACCAATGGATGCAAAAATAAGTGGAACAACAAATTAATGATTCTCTCTCTCAAAAATCACTTGAAAATTTTTTAAATGGAAAAATTAATGAATGATTAATAGCCCCTGTATTTCTTCTCACATTTCATTAACCAAAATTGCACTGATTTTTTTCAAGCAAAATTTAAAAACAAGAAAAATAGTATGTAAAAAAGTCTTGCACAGCTCTGGCCAATGTGGCTTCATGGTTAGAGCAACAGCCCGCACACAGAAGGCTCATGGGTTCAATTCCCATGACCTTTCTGAGTCACAGGAAGTACCTGGGTCAAGGGCAAGTACCTGGGTTGCAGATTTCCTCAGCCCCAGTTGGGGGTGTGTGTGGGAGGCAGCCAATTTATGTGTCTCTATCAAATCAATGTTTCTCTCTCTCTCTCTCTCTCTCTCCTTTTCCCCCTCCCTCTCTCATCCCTTCTTCCTTCCACTCTCTCCGATAATCAATAGTAAAATATCATTGGGTGAGGATTACCAAAGTAATAAAAAATAAAATATCTTGCACACACATGCAAAGCAGACTCATGGATTATTCAGTGGATATTAAAGGGCTGTAGTTCATTTGTTCGCATTGTTAGCTAAATATTAATAAAAGGAGGAAACAAAGGGAATCGGACAAGGTTGAGCCTAATGGACTGGGGAGCTGAATCAGACACTGAGCCTGCTGCTTCACTAAGAAGCAACAGCTTCACACACTCCTGGGGGAGGAATAAAAACAGCAGGAGAAATTTTTGTTGGATGCACATGCAGTAAAAACCAAGATGGTGCCCAAGATGGCCTGACTGTCTAGCCCAGAAAAAGGATCGGATTGAGTAAGAGACATGGGACCCCGAAAGATCTAGGAAATAGATTGGTTACGGGGTGGATCCAACAGAAGCCAGGGAAAGACTGGGAAGTTGATTGCTTATTTTGAAAAAATACCTGGTCCCAAGCCCAACTTAATATAGTCACCCTAACAAGGAAGCTTTCTCTCTCTCTTGCCCATTAACACACTCTGGCCTATTCTTTTGAACATTCTCCCTCCATAACAACCGTGTGGCCCTAGCAGCCACCTGCTACCCAGCAGTCACGCAAACCAAGCACAGGCCTGGGCGCAGCACCAGCCAGGAACCGACTACACTAGCCCAGATCGGGCTAGACATGAACTAAGCTTTGGCATGGCACAGAAATGTTGGATATCGGCCATTCTCCTGGGCTAGATGAAGACAAGATGGGACTTGTTCCTCGGTGGGAAGGATGGAGATGAGACGTTGGGAACCTGAGGCCAGCCTTCTATTTCCACTCAAAATAAATCTTACCATGCCACAGTCTCCCATGTGTGGGTCCCTGGAATGCTTTCCTTGAGGCTCCGTGAAGGAACGTGATTTTCACCGGCAAGACATTCATCCAACATTTGTAAGTAGTTAGTGCTAATTCTATCCATAATGAGCTTGTATTATGCGGTGTCAACAGTCACCTAGTCATCTTAAATTAAGAAATATTAAGTATGAAATCTGTCGTTTAATATAAATATCTACAATTACCATTCTCCAAGCACTGTGCTCAGCGGTTGACACATATTGTCTCATTTAATCTCCACAATCAAGGTCTGAAGTAGATCGAATTACAGCTTCTCAGAGGAAGAAACCAAGGCTGTAGAGGGGTAAGCACCTGGCCCACAAGGTCGCAGCTAGGATATGAAAGCGCCAGTATGCCAACCCTTATCCAACATATCCTTGTAGCAGGAAAACAAAGCAAACATGAAATTTGTATTTACATGGCCATGTCACACCCAATCTTGCTCTAGGAAGTGACAGAACACAAAGTTAAGACTACTGGAGTGAGAAATGCTTCTGAGTTTATAAAAGAGTGCATATTCATGGGACATAGCCTTATGCCAAATGTGATGCTTAAAAGCTGAGTTCTTTATGTGCATGCAATACTGACTTTGAAAATGTATTTAACATCGATATTTTCTCTCTCTCTATCTCTATTTCTATCTCTATTTCTCCTTCTCCCTTCCTCTCTCTCTAAAATCAATTTTAAAAAAGGAAAATGTTGTGTTAAACACACCTTTGGCTAATAGGCTTATGTCCCTTAGTTACCCATGTCCAAGAGATTAACCAGATTCCTAAAATCTTATTTAGGGAGGGGGGACTTTATTTAAATAATCTAGTACATTAGTTAAAATACACTAATTCACCCTCCTAAAAACACTATTAGCTACTAATTTCTTTGGCTTGAAATTCTTTTCCTGTTGAAAATTCAGTTTCTTTGCATAACTTTTTTCAAGGAATCTTTCTATAATAATAAAAGAGTATTATGCTAATTAGACTGGACAGCCCAACGATCTTCTGGACATCATTCCAAATGTCCTTCCTGATGAAGCCGCCGCACCGGGGGCCAAAGCAGAGGTGGTTAGGGGCGATCAGGCAAACAGATGAGTGCTTAGAAGCCAACGGTACCAGATTGCGAAAGGGATGTCCTGCAGGATCGGGCTTAAACCAGAAGTCAGACATCCCCCAAGGGGTTCTAGATTGCAAGAGGGTGCAAGCCAGGCCGAGGGACCCCTCCACCCCATGCACGACTTTCGTGCACCAGGCCTCTAGTCCTATATAATAAAGAGGGAATGTGCAAATTGACCATCACTCCACCACCAAGATGGCGGCATCCACAGTGGAGGCGGAGGGGGGTGTTTCCATAACACAAGATGGCTGCGCCCACAGCAGAGGCGAAGTTCCCGTAACTAGCCTTAACAAGCAATCAGCAGGGACCTGAGGCTGTGCCCCTGCCCCCGTGTGGGGCTTGACAGGGGATCTCAGGCCACGTCCCCCACCCTGGCGCCAGGCCAGGGAACCTCAGGCTGCGCCCCCCCCCCCCCTTGCAGGGCTTGACAGGAGACCTCAGGCCATGTCCCCCTGCCTGGCAGGGCTTGATGGGGGACCTCAAAGTGTGACCCCCGCCCCAGTGCTAAGCCGGGGGTCCTCAGGCTGCTCCCCTCGCCCCGGGCCTGGGGACCTCAGGCTGCACCCCCCGCCCAGTGGGGCTTGACGGGGGACCTGAGGCTGCGCCCTCTTCCCGGTGGGGCTTGGTGGGGGACCTGAGGCTGCGCCCCCTGCCCAGCAGACCTTGATGGGGGACCTCAGGCCACACCCCACCCGACGGGGCTTGACAAGGGATCTCAGGCCACGTCCCCCACCTGGCGGGGCTTGATGGGGGAACGCCAGGTGTTCCCCCCCCCCCCGGCACTGTTATGAATTGTAATGTAAATATCTGTGTTTTCCGATGGTTTTAGGCTCTACAGCAGTGGTTCTCAACCTGTGGGTCACAACCCACAGGTTGAGAACCGCTAGTAGGGTCGCCTAAGACTATCAGAAAACACAGATATTTACATTACGATTCATAACAGTAGCAAAATTACAGTTATGAAGTGGCAACGAAAATAATTTTATGGTTGAGGGTCACCACAACATGAGGAACTGTATTAAAGGGTTGCAGCATTAGAAAGGTTGAGAACCATTGCTATAGAGTGTTCTGTTTGTCTGCTGCAACTTCCCTCACACCTGAATTACCCAAAATAATATGCTCTCCAGTTATTATTGCTTAAATTAGTAACCTAAACTAAATGATTCCCAGCTACTAAACACTTTTTCATGATGCTCAGCTATTTTTAACCTAATATTAAACAATTCATTTTAATATCACTCTCTTTAGGATCCCACATATTGTATAATATATATATACATTCAGATTGTGCTTCCTGGCAATTGTCATCAGTTTGGCTCATAAAAATTTATACGGGTTTGGATGTTTCGTACACTGACAATGCACTACAAATCACAGTGACACGGACATAATGTGACAGCATTTCATGTGTATTGTTTTAACACCAATTTATTTTATTCACCCTACAAAACCATCACATCAAAACAAGAAAATAAGAACATAGGTCACACTTGTAGCACACACTGAAGATGGACTATGCTGTTATTGAATTAGATGGCAAAGTGTTTTGTTTATTACTCAATGACATTATAGCCTTACTAAAAGTATACGATATATGCCCAATTAAGCACATATCACAATATTTGCAACATATTAGTTGCAAAAAATCAGTGGTCAGAAAAATTACAAAATTTAAAACAGAATATCTCATCACAGCAAAATTTCTTCACAAAAGGACAAAAGAAAAAAAAGAAAAAACTGAAAATGAGACAGTAACCAAAGTGAATTTGTGAGTGGCTCACTTGTTAGCCAAACAATGAAAGTCATTTACCAATTGTGAGTTAATTAAATTGTATTTGATTACAGCAGCTGAAGCAATGTGTCCAAACAGAATAAACTCATTTAGGACTATTCAACTAAGAGTTGAAGACATTGGAAACAATATAAACAGTCAATTTTAAAATGAAGCACATTTTTAAATTATTTTTATTGTTGAGAGTTTACACATGTTCCCCATTTTCCCTCCCTTTCACCCCCTCCTCCTGACTCCTGTCCCACCAGAGGTCTTAACCTCCCTATTGTCTGTGCCCATGGGCTGTGCATATATTTATTCTGAGTGCTTTTCCTTGGCTTTGATGAGTTAACAGATGTTATAGATACTGCTCAATTCTTCTTTATACAAGGAGTCAATGCCGATGTTGAAGTGATTAAAGAATTAGCCTCTGTAACTGGACTGCATGGAACAACTATGAACAAAAATATTTCCCAGAAAGTTGAGAAAACACTAATTCAAAACAACTTCAGTGGGATCTACTAATATGTGTTACAACTTTAGGTGAGAAAAATTATGTGTGGAGCAAAAGAGACTAAGACAACTTTACAGAACTTGTAAAAATGTAGGGTATTCCCATTTTCCCTCCCTTTTGCCCTCTCCACCCGACTCCTGTCCCACCTGGTGGTTAAAGCCTGTGATTATTCATTCAATTATTCATCAGCAAATACTTTGAGGAAAATAAATGAATTTATCATGTGACATTAAACTAGTAGTATTAATGATGGTTTTCATTTGCTCTGATAACCTTAACCCTTGTTAGTCTCAAAAAGTTTTCTCATCCCAAAGCAGCAGAATATGCATTATTCTCAAGTGCACATGGAACATTCTCAAAGATAGAACACATTAGAATGCAAAATAAGTCTTAACAAGTTCATGAAGATTGAAATCACATCAAGCATCTTCTCAAGTCAGAATGACATGAAACTAGAAATCAACTACAATAAAAAACACTCAAAAGCATGCAAACACATGGAGGCTAAATAGCATGTTATTAAACAATGCATGAATTGCCAATGAGATCAAGGAACACATACAGTCTTCTGGAAATAAATGTAAATGAACAGCCCAAACCGGTTTGGCTCAGTGGCTAGAGCATCAGCCTGTGGACTGAAGGGTCCCAGGTTCGATTCTGGTCAAGGGCATGTACCTTGGTTGCAGGTACATCCCCAGTAAGAGGTGGGCAGGAAGCAGCTGAATGGATGTTTCTCTCTCATCAATGTTTCTAACTCTCTAATCCCTCTCCTTTCCTCTCTGTAAAAAATCAATAAAATATATATTTTTTTAAAAATGTAAATGAACACACAATAACCCAAAATCTATGGGACACATATTAGTGGCGAGACTGCTGCTTGTCTATTAGCTCACTTTGAATACTTGACAAATACTTATGAAAAAACTGTCTGTTCCTGTTCTTCTAGCTTCATTTTAGAGGTGATTCACAAGACTTAGCTGGAGCCCAAAATATCCTTGTTATGTCTTGACTGTGGTTGTAGTACACATGTGATAAAATTGCATGGACCTAAACCCCAGTGCATATAAGACTGGTGAAGTCAGATCTCTATTATTTCTTCTAATTGCATGTGAGTTTATAATTATTTCATCACAAAAAGTTTAAAACAAATACACACACACACACACACTGCTATGCTCTATCCCCCAAGTTTCTGATTCAACAGATCTGGGACATAGCATGATAATTTATATTTCTAACAAGACCCTAGGGGGTGCACAGTCTAGGCACCACATTTAGAGAGCCACTGATGGCAAATAATGGTTTTCTTCTCTGGCTGTACATTAGATCACCTGAGGAGGTTTTAAAAAACTCTTGCCTGGCTGGTGTGACTCAGTGGTTGAGTGTTGACTTGTGAACCAGGAGGTAAGGGTTCCTGGTCAGGGCATATGCCCAGATTGTGGGCTCGATCCTCAGTAGAGGATGCACAGGAGGCAGCCAATCAATGATTCTCTCTCATCACTGATGTTTCTATTTCTCTCTCCCTTTCCTTTCCTCTCTGAAATCAATAAAAACATTTTTAAAAAACTCTTAATGTCCAGTTCCACCACAAAATAATGCAATAGTAATTTCTGAAGATAAATATTGAGTATTAATATATTTTTAAAAGCTTCTCATATAATTTTAATGTGAAAACAAGATTGAAAACCACTAATCTAAAATTTAAAATATTCTTTTCTTCCATTATAACTCACCTACAACTATGTATTAAAGAGGTATAAGAGTAGAAATTATACATTGACTAAAAAATGAAGATAGAAAACAGATAAGCTAGCAAAGCTGCCATTAAATAGAAGTATGTTTTTATCCCAAACTCTAAATGTGATGTCACCTAGTCATTAAAGACTGCTTACAAATGTTTTGTTAACAAAATAAAGCGTTATTTATTCTAGAGATTTTCTAAAAACAGCATGTGAATCTCTGATCAGAGTTATTACCTAATCCACAAGAATGCTGTGTGAATTAATGAGATAATGTTTGTAAAGGCTTGGAGAATCTTGGAAGGATAATTTTAAAAAAAAACACAATCACATTACTGTTAGTACATTATGCTGAATACCAAAATAAATCTAACAAACCATTCAAGGCAGCAGGAACATGATTTGTTTATTTTTTCCCAAAGGGGAAAATAAGCAGATATAAATTTTTTAATGTGAAATCATAAGAATGTGACTAAAGAGATTATTGTCATATTTCAGAATGAAAAATGCTTTTTAAGCATAAAACCAATAACAGGTCACAAAAAATTATTAAATTTAATACCTAAACATAACATTTTATACATTGAAAACAGAAACAAACTGGGAAAGACAGTTACAACACTAACAGAGAGGCATAATATTGTCAACCTCATAAGACTTATACCACAATAAATAAACAACAGAAATAATTTGTTGTACATTTAATAAATAAAAAACGTTCAAAATTCTTAAGAATATAACGAGTGAAAATAAAACAATGAGTATGATTCACCTATCAATTAGGCAGAGATTTTGTTTTGTTTTGTTTTGTTTTGTTTTGTTAGTCCTCACCCGAGGATATTTTTCCATTGATTTTGAGAGAGTGGAAGAGAGGGGGAGACAGAGAAAGAAACGTTGAAGTGACAGAGAGACATCAATTGGTTGCCTCCCACATGAGCCCCAACCAGGGCCAGAGATCAAGTCTGCAAAGAGGTACATGCCCTTGACTGGGATTAAACCTGAGACCCTTCAGACCCAAACCCGCTAGGGCGGCAAAGATTTTTTTAAACAATGTGTAACTGATAAGTAAAAGATCGACATGAAAAGTATTATCTATTACTCTTCTTAGATATGCATTTAAATTTTTCTATTATTGTATTTATTTATATTAGACGTTTTAAAAGGAAGAAAGAGAAGAGCACTAGAATAAAGGACACTGGAACAGAAATTTTGAAGATTTTCTGTTAGGCATATTCTAAATGAGTCGAAATAAGTGAAATCACCAGGGGTCCGCTGATAAATTTTACAATTAAAAAACAGCATCGACAATAATATAAAAGGCCTTATTAGAGGAATGAGATGGTCAAGTGGCACAGCCTCCACTTTGCGACTCAGAAGCAATATTTGAAAGCAAGGCTCTGAGAGGAGGCTCCAAAATTTGTGCAATGACAACATCAAACAGAAAATAGAATGACAAGGTCTAGACTCAAATACTTGGAAAGGACTACTATAATGCCAAAAAGTTACTCACTAGAGCAACAGCTAAATCAATTGTACAGGGGGGAAAAAAGAGAGAGATTATTCCCCTGATATAACAGCCCAGTCCTCTAATGCCTCCTGAATCTAAATTTATGTCAATAAGCATTTCACACAAAGATTTAAAATAAAGATTTTGAACAGCAACCAGACTGTGGTGAGTACTAAAGAGAAGTTAAGCCACCTATTGTGTTTGCCAGCAAACACCAGCCAGCAGAGATGAGAACTTAGTTCTGGAATACAAAACAGGGTTGCTGATTCCTCACTTGAAAAGATCTGGATTCAAGTCCCAAGTCTGTCTGATTTGTTCTATAAACCTGGCCAGCACATTCTGTGGGATAGCATGCTGGTAATTATTATAGATGAATATCATGAATTACGAGTACACAAATTTATTTATATTATGCAAGTAATTATAATAGTTGTGAGTTCATAAGCTAATAATAATTTCTAACAACTATAAGAATACTAATCTTCAGAATGAACAGATGAATTAGTATAAAAACTTGCAATACACCTAAGAATAAAAGGTTGATGTAGTTGTTTGAATGTATGGTTTATGACTACAGAACTTACCCCAGAGCTTAGCCTTAAGATTTATCAAATAAATAAATAAGCAAGCAAAGATTATTATTAACAGTCATTACTTCACATAAAAAGTTTCTTATTGTGCCACAGTTCTAAAAAAGAGCCAAGATATTTCAGATAGATTCTTTCAAGGCTGAGCGAGACCAATAGTTATGCTGGGATTAGAAAGTGTCGATATGGATGACAAGTCTCCCAGATATTTTTTTAAAGATTCTGGAAAATGGAATGCCAAATACTCTACACACTTTGCACACTTTAGCCACTCTGAGTTAAAAGCCTCTAGCAACTATTAACTAAACAGAAGTGTGTTGGTTTGTGTGTAAATAACTTTATAATTGATTCCTCGTTTGAAAATTTGTCTCTCGGGTTATTTTCTGAGATTTGGTTTCACCTTCTATTATTCATCCTCATCCACAAAGTAAAAGCTTTTGTCTACGTTTATTCATCCTCATCCACAAAGTAAAAGCTTTTGTCTACGTGGTTTCTCAGGTTTCATTTCCTCTCTGGGAATGGGAGGAAGCAGGACCTGAGAAACCATTTAGCCTGTTATTCTATTAATTACAGAAAGGTTGCTTTCAAGAAAGTATAAAGTCCTTAAGGACAATTAGAGCTGTTAAACACTGAAATTGTCTCTCTCTTGTAAGAAGTGAGCTCCTTGTAGCTGAGTTGGAGGGAAGGTGGCTCAGCACTGGCTCTGGCCTCTCCTGTACCAGGTGAGTGACTGAACCATGTCCCCTCCGAGACCCTATTCATGCTTTCCATGGACCACTGTACTAAGCAATTTCACTTACACCTCATTTGGTCCTCATAACAATCCTTTGAAGATTAAATCAGGGTTCAAAACCAGGTCTTTCTCACACCCATTTTTGATATATGACCGTCAAAACCAAAGAATGTGAGCCACAATGGTTTGCTTCAAGTGTACCTTTGTTTTCAGAACTTTCGAACATTCTGCCAGCCTAGTCAGAAGGCTCAACTACAATGACTCCAAATGCTTTTCCTGGTTCCTGAATGAAAGCAGGTTTCTAAATAATTCAAAGCCCACAATTCTACAAGGTTAGTCTGCTTTCCTTTTCCCTAAATGGGTAACATTTCTCACAGAATTGGAGGGTCCCTGCTTTATCCTTGTCCACCTATCCAGTCTTTCAAAAGCTTATTCCTTTTATTATCTCACTAGCCAAAAGAGCTTCGTCTTGCACTCTCAAAAATTTCATTGTGTACTTATTCTTCCAGATTATCTATAAACATGTTTAATAAAGTGGTCCAGCAGAAATCCCTGGAGGGGCCTCACTGTTTACACGTTTCCATCAACAGCAGGCTCACACATCCTACTTTTTGTTCCCTTTACTATACCTATGTGCGACAAAATATTCCTTCTAATACCATGGTAACACAATTTGGAATAGCTTTGTTGTGAAACTTTGTAACTGACGGCTTGATAGTCTAAACAAATTACGTTTATTGATGTTGTTTTCTTGGTGCTTTATTTACCTCTTAGAGCAATTCCAGCATGTTATAGAAAACAATACTTTGCTCCACTTATACTAAGTGGTGAATGATCCTACAACTTTTGGAGTCTAACAATATGAATCAGATTCATTAGGCAATAAATTGTAGGGTCTCCTCATTGGAATGGAAACAAGAGTTGGAATTCACTAATAGTGAAGTGCAATAACTTAATTTCATATGTTTGGTCACCATTTATCCCCTTGAGTTTCTTCAGAGCCTTATAATGGACTAGAGGCCCACTACATGAAATTTGTGTGTGTGTATGGGGGCGGGGAGGGGGAGAGCCAGCAGAGGTTGGTCCCTCAGCCCGGCCTGCACACTCTTGAAATCCGGGACCCCTCAGGAGATGTCTATCAGTTTAGGCCTGATCTCCCCTAACCACTCTGCCTGCCTGCCTGATCGCCCCTAACTGCCTCTGCCTTGTTCCCTGCACCTGGGACCCAGGCTTCCCTCCTCTGGCCAGCTGCAGGCACCCAGGACCCCGGGTGGCTTCACCCGAGCCCAGCTTTGTCAGGAAGGACGTCCAGAAGGACATCTGGAATGACATCCAGAAGACGTCCAGTATATCCAGTCTAATTAGCAGATTACCCTTTTTTTTTTTTTTTTTTTTTTTTAGATTACCCTTTTTTAGAATAGGGTAAACTTTCAGCAATTTCCTTATATTCAGCATGTCAATCAGGTAGAACATCCTGCTCCCTTACCACTATTTGATCTAATACTACATCTCCTACCTCTTTGCTTCAAAGACATGATGACAGTGGAAACTTCTATGTTTCCAAAAAGACCAAAGCAAAGAATTCATTGAGACTCGAGATCTTTCTTCCCCGCGGCACATCTTTTACACCCTGATCATCAAGAGGTCCCACTGATTCTCCAGCTGACCTTCTATCTTTCATGTATTAAAAAAAAGCTTTTATTTCTGCATTGTAGTCTCTTTTGTGCTGTTTCGTGAATTCCTTTATTGTCTGACAGGCTTCTTATTTACACCTGACCTACCACACTTTGACGCCTGCCCTATTCTCACTTGAACAATCTTTTTCTACTTTCCCCCCTTCTTTTGCTTCTTCTTTATGAGATGAATGTAAGAGTTTTTATATATACTCCTAATCTTTGGTATGTGACATATTTTCCTGCCCTTCCATTAATGTGTTTAAAGCACTTCCAAGTTTCCTACAAATTACAAACTTTTGAAAATATTACTTTTAATTTTAACTTAATACACACATTGATTTGATAATAGTTCCATTCTTTAAAACTCAGCCATAATGTGATGAGGGTTTTTTTTTTTTTTTTTTGGTCTTTTACTCCCCTTCCAAAGGTTGAATGTAATTGAGTTGTGAGCATTTCTACAATAGTCACAGATAATTTCCTGCACCAATCCCAGTCTAATCTTAGAGCCAAGTCCAGTGTAAATTCATTCCTTCCTTAATTCCAAAACTTGCTGTATGACAAGACATTTGTATGAGATCTTTCAGTCTCTGAATAGGATCTCCTTCATAACTACTTTTTGGTCTAATTTTCCAGCTTTATCAATAGAATGTCAATATCTTTATCCCATTCAGTTGGTCTCTGGTGGGGTATCTGGTGGGGTTCAGGGACGGGTCCCAGGAGGTCTGAGAAGCCCCTGAAATCATAGGCAGAGTCATTTATGTATATGAGTATGTGCACTTTTCTGAGAAAGAATTCTAGTTTTCACCAGTTTCTCAAAGAAATTATGAGAGGGAAAAAAAGGTTAAGAGCCACTGGTCCATAGTGTCCCTAAATATATTCTTATTACTGAGCATGCATTTCTCATCCACCGAGAATTTATTTGTCCTGCATTATTCTGCATATTTTTGTTTACTGTTTTTATTATGCTTATTCTGATTTCATCATTTCTATCTATAACATGATATAATCCTATCAGTTCATCCATCCTTACCACACCTGTATAGATTTTCTAATACTGCAGTACCAGTTTTCAATAGTTCCTACCAGGTTTCTCCTTCTACCAAACGAAAATGGAATTGGGACCCTTGCTTGCCACCAATCATTCTATCCACTCTTTTGTATACTTCTATAGTTTATACATCCAATATGCATTTAAATACGTGGGTCTTTGCCGTTCTACAAAGCTGTCTATTTTCTGTGTATATAGATGGATGATTTTTCCACCCCCATCTTAATTAACACACGACACAATCCACTTCTCCTTTCACTCTTCCTCCCACTCTCCACCACCATCAGCCTTGCAAAGCCTCATGCTTCCCCTGCACTTACCAACTTTCTCTCAATTTTTAGGTTAAATTCTAAACTGCCACTTAACAGATTTTCTACACACAGAGCTCATTTTCTGACCCCCCACATCAACACAACACCTCAATGCACCATTATATTTGCTGAACAAACCTCAGATTCTTTTGCAATCTGCACAGTAACACCATTATAAGTTTTGTTCCCTACCCCCAGCTTCTTTGAACTAAGACTGAACTTACTGACTTAACTCCTTGCAATGGAAACACGAATGATGTGGTAGGGGAAAAAGAACAATCTATGCCCCTTTTGAGGTTTTTTTGGAACATATTTTAAACAATTACCAAAAACATATTAAAATTTACTATGTAAAAACAAAATCCAATGCAGCTTCCAAACGTCTAGCAAAAAAAAATGAGTAGATTTTTAAGATACATAGTGCTCATAACTCTTTAATAGTTTTTATCCTCTTCTATTTGAGACAGCACACTGTCCCATCAAAATCTCCATTGTTCTTCATCAGCAGAACAGTATCAAATGAAACCACAGGGCTGCTGACATGGAACTGCAAAGACTTACAAGGATGTTTATAGGACCTAATCGGGTAATGTCCCCATGGCCCCAAGGTATGAATTACAGACATTCAAAGCCGAGATGTCCGCTTTACACCAAAAAGGTCATTCCTAAGCAGTAAAGATGTAAAGAGCAGGCAATCTGGGACTTAAGTTACAAAAATAATTGGGATTTGGCAGTTTAGGTCTCTGAGTTTGTTTCTCTTTAGAAACAATGTTTAAATTGGCAAATAGGATCATGGGCCAGCCTGTGATATGTCTGTACTGACAATGTTAACAGTGCTAACAATTCTATTGGACTTGATCACCATTTTATAACACTGAGGGAAGTTTTCATGGAGAATTCCTATGTCAGTTGCAAGAACTTCTCTCCTTGTTGCAGTCTTAGGATCAATATCCTCCCTACCACTCTACTATTCTACTAATCTGCTCCTCATCAGGCCACCTCATCATGCACATTTTCCAGGCAGCAGGAAAGGAAGATGCCCTCTTGACTTGGAGCTGTCCTCTTAGAGAAGAAGTATAGAAACAAGGGCTCTTCCAGCAGCTGGTGGACTGGGTTATATCAACTGAGAGATGGAGATAAGAGCCATAGGTCTGGGGTCTGTGGTGTGATAATGGTGATAACAGCTACCATCTGCTGAACAAATTCTATATGTGCCTGACTCTATGCCACATGCTTTATATGCACTATGCTCACTGATGGTCACTGCCACCAATTTAATTGTCAACAGGAATCCCCAATTTAAGGCGCAGTGAAGAAGGAAATGTTATTCAGGGCAAACAGTTCAATAGTGCAACAGCAAAGCCATGAAAACAGCAGGGCTGTGGATCAGTTCAATTGTGATACAGCAGGGCTTTGAAACCAGCAAAGCTATAGAACAGCTCTGAGGTCAGGTGGCCCCAGAGGGGCCAGGCCCCTCTCCAGATAGTCAGGTCCGCTCCATGATGGTCTGCTTCACTCTGTTCTGGAGAGACATCTTCAGTGCTTCAATTCAGTCAGGGAGGCACAATCTTCATTGAAAGTGCATTCTCCAAAGCAGGGAGGAGCTGGCTTATATGGACAGAAGTCCTGAGCCCGGGTCCCTGGTCCTTGACTGGTCCATACTTATGCAAATGAGGGCTCTGAACCCTCGCGGTATGATTGGCCCAAAAGCCACTGTCCTGATTGGTTAAAATAGAGCCACTCTGATAGGTCAGAACTGTGCTGCTCTAATTGGATGGGTCAAGTCTCAGTCCTATTGGTTGGAATAGGACTACAGGAACTCCTTTATAAGGGCTGTCTCATATGGCAGAATCACAGTGCTGGCAGGCAGCTGAGTACAGAGGCAGGCAGTCCAGCACAGGGGAAGGCTTCTGGGTGAAGTTCAATTTGCATGAGAGGCAGCTAGGTTTCTGCTTATTTTATTTGAGCCACCAGGAGCCCTTCTTAGGTGTCTTTCCCCCACCCCACCCCCTCCTCAGGTCTCACACAACTGTCTTGCTAAATCATCACCAGCACCCATTCGGTAGGTAGTATTATCTCTTTTATAAATGAAAAAAACAGCTCAGTGGAATGAAGCAATTTGCCCAAGGTCTATCTGACTCCAAAGGCCATATTTTTAAATAATACATCTAAGTATGCTACTATATCTGGCAGCATCTGGAGTCTGAGCAGCAATAGTTTTAAAAAGAAAAGGAGGAAAGAAAATTCAACAGTAAAGGGGATAGTGATGTAAAATCCTATCACTGCAGAAGCAGAAATTTAGACTGTGTCTAGGAATAGACATGCAAATCTTAGGGTTATTTTCCATAACTTAGACACTGTTTTTCAAATGAAATTGATTTTCAGTAAAGTGCTTCAAAATTAATTCTGTTCCTTGTCATCAGAATCACATGATAGCACATGGTGCTACAAAAAAGGTCTCTAAAGCTTAACAGTAACTACTATGGCCATCTTAATACTTTTAACAAAAGAAAATTATATTCAAGCTAAAGCCATATTGTTTTCACATAAACAAGAATATTGACCTGACTGAAATCAATCAAATTAAACTTTTTTCATTCATTTAATGATATTATAAATTAAATGCTCCCACTCACACCAAGAAAAGGAAATACATACACTCACAAAACACACCCAAGCATACACACAACTCTACTACTTTTGTGACTTGTTTGCTGCCCTTATTAACTTAAACAGATTTTTAAAAAATATATCAGACTGAGAGGTAGGAGCATTTTGCAAGAGGTTGATTTATTTCAAGATCTAACTTTTCTCAAGCTGGGCAACTGGGAAAAAATTACATTTTTTTTTTACCTGTAAAAATTGAAAATTCTAAAGCATATTCCTTAACCTTTTCACCCCTTTTCCTAATATGCAGACCTAACCAGTTGTTAACAGGACTTGTCCTAGGGGCCTCATATATCTCTGAAAGTACAGCATCTCCCTCTGGATCTTACTTTACCTGTAAATGTCCCTAATATTCATCTTCATGACTGAAACTAATGCCCGACCAGATTACACGTGGGACACTTTTTTCCCAGCAAAAGTGGACTCCATCTCCTTTGTAAAACCACCCTTGAGACACCCCAAGAATTCAGAAAGGTCAGCACTTCCTCCAACAATCATATAATCGGCTGCTGCTTATTTTAGGATACAGTGTTGCTTCCTTTCTGCTCTCAGTCATTTCTACAGAGATCAAACCTGTACATTTATTCTGTGCTGGGCAGGATGCTGTTCTCTTGGTAAGCCAGTCACTTAGAGCAACTGCAGGATACTCAGTGCTGAAGTTATATAATAACAGAATAACCCAAGCAGTAGGGGGCTTGAAGGAGGGAAAGAGACAAATGCAAGAGTGCTGATTCCACAAAATGAAAATCATTCCCAGGAATCTCTCTCCAGGACACTGAACCAAAGAAAACGGTAGTTTTACCTTAAATAAAATATCAGTAGCTCTAAGGATGGGGAGGACATCATCTAATAATGTGATCATGTTCCCAGAGTCTTCCAACTCCCCAAAGAAAATTGCCATTCCATTACCAGGTTACAAGAGTGACATCTAGTGGGCGCATAATATAATGACCAAACGGATTTCGCCTGTACTTTAGAGCAGGACTTCTCAAAATCTAACATAACAATGAACCCTAGAGATCTTGTTAAAATGCAGATTCTGTTTCAGAAGAAAAAACTAGAATCTATTATTTCTAACAAGCTTCCAGGTGGTGCCCATACCCCTTCTCGCTGGACCACTTAGAGTGGGGAAGACCTAGAGCATTTCACACCTGCTTTTACTTCTCAGGGGGAAAGGAGGGGTGGAGGGGACAGCATGAGAGGATCATTTCCAGGTAAAAATTTAGTCAAAGACTGGAAGAGATTAATGGGGGGGAAAAGGAGGGCCTGTGTAATGCTTTCAACAATAAAGATTAAAAAATAAAAATAAAAATTTTTAAGTCACATGATTTTTTAAACTGTTCCTATTTCACTAGCCCAATTCAACATGCACACTCACCATCTCCTGTCTGAGAAGACTCCCTATACCATATTCCTTTTCCTACATTCCAGAAACAAAACTAAGAAGGTAAAGAGCCTACTTCACAGTCACATTTACATGTGGGCACGATTTGCTAAAGTCCCCAATACAGGTTCACCGCAGAACATAACATCTTACAGCTTTTCTTTCACTATTGTATTTGCCCAATATTGGGTTACATTATAAAAATAATTTCTGCCCCGTCAGAACTCAGTTCCTCCCCCCACCACCCCCACTCCCAAGGTTAACTTGCACCTGAACAGGGAGCCCTCATGGTACTGTATAAGTACTAAGCACACCTACTCAAAATGTCAACATTTGTCCTGGGCAGCCCTAAAAGCAGAAAAGGATATGTAAATACATTTAAATCCAACTGTTTCCAGATTCAGTCCCATGTGATTTATCTGAGCCGAAGACCTTGACAAGCTCCATGCAGAGCCACCAGGCAAGACTCTTAGCTGTAAAGCAATGTGTGCACCCCTCCCCAGAGGAGCACCACACACTCCCCCTGCCAAGGCCTCCAGCCCAGGTGAATGAGAACCCTTTCCTTGGTTCTGGGTCACCCTTCTAAGAGACATCCACATTGAGAAAAATAGGTCTCTCTTTCCCCAACACACACAAAAATGCACAACGCCCACTTTCTAGTCCAGTAGAATCCTTTAATACAAGTCAATTGATTGATTCTCGAGTCCAATAATTACAGGCTGTTGTTGTTCCTTGTGATTAAGCCCCTAAGCAGTGGTCGGCAAACTCATTAGTCAATAGAGCGGCAAAACGCGGCTCGCGAACCGCATGTGGCTTGCGAGCCGCGGTTTGCCGACCACTGATCTAGGACAAACTGGTATTTTCAAGCAGTGGAAGGCATATTTAAAAAAACAAAAAGTAGCCCTTGCTGGTGTTGCTCAATGGGTAGAGTGTTGGCCCATGCATCAAAGGGTGGGTTCGATTGCCGGTTGGGGCACATGCAGGAGGCAGCCAACCAATGTTACTTTCTCACATTGATGTTTCTCTCTCTCCTTTCTTCTCTCCCTCTTTCTGCCTCTCTCTCTAGATTCAATGCAGGTTGGGGGGCGGGGGAGCACATGTCCTCAGGTGAGGGTTAAAACAAATGAAAAATAAAACAAAAAGCAGAGCTGTTCTGGTTGAAATGGGTTTGTAAAACTCAGAGATCTGCCTACCGGATTTCTCCCAAGGCTGTCCACTACCCCAGACCCCTGAACATGCCTCTTCATGCCTCCAATATTCCTTCACACCCCAACTTCTGCCCCAGCCTACCAACTTCACAAACTACAGTTTGAAAACCAGAAACTATGAGCTTCACAATAGCTAAAACCAATCCTCTGTATTGCTCCTGGGCATTATTGCTCTTTACACAGACTGGAGCAAGAGATGTTTCATGTGACTTAATTATAATTCTAATACAATTTTAGCATATGCAACCAAAGGATTTATTCAAAAGATGTACAACCTGATTTCCTGAAGGAAATTTGCTTTTAAGTAGTGATTAAGGATCTCTGTAATGAGTGAACAACAGAATTGCTCATATCTCTTCAATTGCTCTTGGCAATCCCTAAAGGAAAAACTATGTAGAAGAAAATATCACATCACTCTTCCTCAAAAGTTGGTTGAAGATACAGTGTGGTGATTGGGGGGTGGGGGGAAGGGGGTGGGGGGCGGTTAGGGTAGAAGAAGGTGTAAGGGGGATAAATGGTGATGGGGGAAATGTTTTAATAAAGAAAAAAAACTCAATTGACCAAAACAAAAATTGTTGATCAAAGATAAAAAATGCAACTGAACATGCCAGTTTAAGTAAGTAGCATTGCATGCATCATCTACTCATATAGTTATATCATACTAGAGGCCCAATGCATGAAATTCATGCACGGGAGAGAGTGACCCTCAGCCCAGCCTGCACCCTCTCCAATCTGGGAACCCTCTCACAATCCAGAACTGCTAGCTCCCAACTGCTCGCCTGCCTACCAGCCTGATTGCCCCTAACCACTTCTGCCTGCCAGCCTGATCACCCCCTGACCACTCCCCTGCCAGCCTGATCTATGCCTAACTGCTCCCCTGCCAGCCCGATTGCCCCCAACTGCCCTCCCCTGCTGGCCTGGTCACCCCTAACTGCCCTCCCCTGCTGGCCCGGTCACCACTAACTTCCCTCCCTTGCCAGCCTGATCACCCCTAACTGCCCTCCCTTGCCAGCCTGGTTGCCCCTAACTGCCCTCCCCTGCTTGCCTGATTGCCCCTAACTGCCCTCCCTTTCAGGCCTGGTCCCTCCCAACTGCCTTCCCCTGCTGGCCATCTTGTGGCAGCCATCTTGTGTCCACATGGGGACAGCCATCTGTGTGTTGGAGTGATGATCAATTTGCATATTACTCTTTTATTAGATAGGATAGTCTCCCTGCCACGTAGGAATCCCAACTACACCACTTACATGAGATGCTGGCCAAGTTACCTAACCTCTCCACACCTCAGTTTCCTCATTTGAAAGTAAGGACAAGAGCTATACTTATTTCACAGCATTGCTGTGAAGATTTAATTAATATATTTTAAATATTTAAGAATGGTACAATAATCATTCAATAAATGTGATCTCTATTAGTATAATATTAATAATATTATTAGTAACAATATTATTTAACTGAATATTCATAATGGCATTTGATCTTTGGATTATTTTAGCCAAATTTAATACATAAACACATAACAATCCCATAAATACAGTGAGAAAATTAAGAATGCAAGAGAAGCTGATAAGATCCTAAGGAAATTCCAGGTTTTTTCCTTAAGATAACTTCCTTTCTTTGTGTGTGGCTCAGTGGTTGGGCATCGACCTATGAACCAGGAAGTCACAGTTCAATCCCCAGTCGGGGCTCATGCCCAGGGCTGCAGGCTCAATCCCCAGTAGGGGGCATGCAGGAAGCAGCCAATCAATGATTCTCATCATTGCTGTTTCTATCTCTCTCTCCCTCTCCCTTCCTCTCTGATATCAATAAAAGCATATTTTTCCAAAAATACAATAAAACAGGCCAATTTGTCAATTGGAGACAATTCTGATTTTTTTTAAATCACAATGGCCTTTAAACAGTCATAAGTATGTTTATTCTTTGTGCAATATGCTGTCCTTAAACATCATATTGCCTAATTTATTTTAAATTTAGGGATTTCCTTAAAATCAAAGAAAGCTGAACCTAAGGAGAAGCCCAGAAGGAGCCTATGATGTCAGGAGCCTAGCATGCCTCCTGGACTGCCCAATTACCCGTATTCTTGGGACTGTGAAAGTCCCAGGCACTCCTTTCAAAGTACTCTGGATCTCCAAATAAACGGTTTTGTTTTTGTTTCAACAAGAATCCCAAATTCATAAGGATGAAGGCACACATAAGCTTTAAAGCAAATACTACGTAAAAGCTACCTCACCAAAACCTTTAGAACCAAAGGTGCAGGGGAAATTCAGGCAATTCATGCCTTAATTTGCAAAAAAAAAAAAAAAAATTGAATATTCTAACTTGTCAGTGTTAAGTAATCAAAAAGTTTACAGAAACCTCTAATGTATTTGCTGTCACCCACACTTATGTTTCCGATAAATATCCAGGTATTTCTTACTTGGTTAACATTATCAAAGTACTCTGCAATCTTAAGGATATAAGAACAAATATTTAAAATGTTCTGTGGTTTTCTCACTTTTTAAAACTGAGAGAGAAATCTCCACAATTTGGCTATCAAAGGGATGGGTGTGTACCTTTTATAGAGATAGGTTCCCCTCTTGGAGCCTTCTCAGAAATTGCTTCTGAAAATCATTTTGTCATGTTTCATTTTGTTAATGAGTTTACACTAAATCCACATTAACGAAACACTTCAGTAAACTAGAATCCTTCTCTATTCCCTTTGAAAATTGAGTGGTGTTGCTATATATGATGCTCCTCAAACTGTAATGCTATATTGGGCAATGGCTCAATACTACAATTTCTGAAAAAGATCTGAGAACAGATTTTTAAAACAGAAAAGTACCACAGCATGTTATATCTTTATTTTCTCTTCCCTTAAGCTGCCATGATGGTTTTCATAAAATTAGTCCATAGTTTCCTATAACTATTATACAAAGTTATAATTATGAGTTTAACTACAGAAATAATACTAGGAGCTACCTTTTATTGAACACTTATTAGAGTCATGAAACACTTCCACACACTGTCTCATTTAATTCCTTCATTAAATATAAAAGCAACTATCATTATTACCTTTTTGGACAGGAAGCAGCTAACCTTACGGAGAGTAAAAGACTTGTCCAAGATTTCACAGCCACTATGTGGTGGAGTTATGAGTCTAGTTCTGTCTGACTCCACAGCTCAAACACTCCCGGCTGTGCTTGCTACATTATCTCTGAGTTTCTAGAAATCAACAGCCCAGTTCTTCCTCAACAGGAAGCCTTCAAGACCTGAAATTCCACTGGGGGCTCAAGAAATTGTTGTTTATTTGATTTATCAGGAGTTCTGCAAAAGCATGAATTGAAAACATAGTAGAGGAAAACCTATAATTGCCCTGTAGCTCAGAATTCAAATATATTACTCTAGCAAGGTCACCGTTAGGTTTGGTACCTTCTAGATTCATAGCAAATAAGTCATTTGTCATAGAAATGATAAAATGGATTAGAAGAATTCTACCATCTGCCAAAGAAATTGAACGGCAGGTATCCACCATGTATCAAACACCAAAAAAGCTACCAGTTTGGAAATAGGAAGAAAACAAGTTTTGAAATCTTAAAACCGTTGTTTCAACCCAGGCTCTTTGACTTTCCAGCTATGGTCATAAGAAAGTTGCTCAATCACTCCAAGTGTCCCTCTCACCAAAATAAAATGAGAAAAGTGTGTGTGTGTGTGTGTGTGTGTGTGTGTGTGTGTGTGTAAATGTGTATGTATGTGTATTTATTTATTTAATCCGTTACATAGTATATGTTCAATGGAGCGCCCATGATATTACTGTTAGTAACCAATGCATCAATTAAATTAAATATGCAATACCATCATATGCTTGTTTAAACTATACTTTCACACTTTAATTTGGGTTTATTAGAGTTAAGGTTGGGGTAGGATTAGGGTAGAGGCAAGGGTCAGAGCTCAGTTCAGGGTCAGGGTTAAGGTTAGGGTTATGTTTTGAGTTAAAATTAGGTTAGGGTTAGGATGAGAGAATTCAGGTTTAGGTTGAGGTTAACACTGAGTTTGTGATTAGTGTTAGTATTAGGATTTGAGTTAGCATTGAGGTTAGCATGTGGTTTTAAATTAGGGGTAGGTTTAGGTTTAATGTAAAAGCTAAGGTTAGGGTTAAGTTTAGGTTTTAGGGTTAGTGTTAGAATTTGATTTTGAGTTAGGTTTTGTATGAAGGTTAGGGTTAGAGTTGTGGTTAGGGTTGAGTTTATAATTAGGGTTAGGGTTATAGTAAGAGTTAGATTAGAGTTTATTGTTTGGGTTAAATTAGTATTCGGTTTAGGTTAAGGGTTAGGTTTAGGGATGCTTAAGGGTTAGGATTAGGGTTGAGTTTAGGGATGCTTAAGGGTTAGTGTTAGAGCAGAGTTAACTTTAAGGTTAGGGTTTGTTTTAAAATTAGATTAGGTCTAGGGTTAGTATTTGATTAAGAACTAAATTAAAGTTACATTTAGAGTTAGCTTTAGGGTCAGGATTAAGTTTTTACTAAAGTTGGTGTTAAGGTTTGAGCTAGAATTATGGTTAGGATTAGAGTTAGCATTGAGTTTAGGGTTTGTGTTTAAATTAAGTTTAGGATTAATGTTAGATTTAGGATAAGAGCTAAAGTAAGGTTGAAGGTTATGGTTAGGTTTTGAGTTATGTTTAGGTTTAAGGTTAAATTTAGAGTTAGGTTTATGGTGGGGAAAAACTAGTTAATGTGTTAGTGTGACTATGTTAAAGGGGAAAAAGTCACAAAGAAACAGATAGATGTGTAATGTTTACATTTTGATTTATTAAAAAAGCCTTAAATAGGTTTTGAAAATTCCCAAGGTTACTTAATATGCTATGATGTAACAGCATTTTGATGTTTTCTAAGGATTGACAGCAAAGTGCTACATCTCTTCAAACTTGTAATTTACCACCTGTCCGAGTCTCTGCTTGTGCCAAGTTAAATATACAGTATAAAGTCCCTACCAGAAATAATATGGCACAGCTTCCTGCTCCACTCATTGGTTGAATGAGGCCAACTGAAGAAAGGGAAAAATGATTTTATTTAATCATCTGAATAACTGTTTTCTTCAATTTCTTGAATTAGAAGCTACTGGGACGGGGGAGAGGAAATTAAAAGAAATCTCCATGTAAATTATCAGGCCATCGGGGAAAATTCCACTTGAAGTCCCTACATTTGAAAGGCTCAAAAAAAAAAAAAGATTATTCTTATTAATGAACTGCTCAGAAAGTCAACTTTTCCAAGCGCCCAAATTTCTGAGGCCTCAGAGTACTATAAAACGTCTTTGTCTGTGAGGCACAAACTGTATTGTAGTATAAATGGTGGAGTGCTTCCTTTCAGCAGACACCACCCAAAACTCTTTTGAGGAGTTTTGTATTAGAGAACATGGAGAAATGGGATGAGAGATGGAAAATGATATGACATGGGACCCAAGGAAGGTTTCTGAGTTTAAGGCAAAAGATATGATCATATGTTTATCCACTGACAGGTAATATAAGTGATAGAGGAAAAGACATGCAGGAATAGGAAGATTCATCCATTGTGATAGAAGGAAATGAAATGAACTACTTATGAATACACATGTAGAAGTTTGGGAGGTACTGTAAAGAAAATATGTAGTAGTTCTCTTCTGATTACATCACTTTTGAGTGAAATAAGAAGCTAAGGGTGAGGAGAAAGGGGAGACTTGAGGAGAGAGAAGATGTGAAATAGTGACCCCAGAAGTAAATATGTAGGTATATGTAGGATAGCTTGGTAAAGCTGGGAGAAATTTGAGAGAGGCAGTCATAAATTATGAGTTAGATTGTATTTATGTTTTCTTCTACCCATATCTATTGCCTGAATGCAGGCATAGAACACATTCCAGAAATTTACATTCCATGCATTCAAGGTCTATGATCTTTCAGATAGGTTTCAGCAAGAATAGAGGAGAGTGGACTGGGCCTCTTAACTAATTCTTAAGACCACCAGAGTCTTCCACTGTACCTTCATATCAAAACTCAGACAACTCAAATTAGATACAAACAATAATTATTATATAAAATTAAATTATAATTATCCTCAGATTCACCCATAAAAATATTTCCCAAATATCCTATCTAATAAAGAGGGAATATGCTAACTGACCCTCATGCTCTCACAAAGGTGGCAGCGCACATGGCCAACAAGGAGGGAATATGCTAATTGACTGCCTCGCCCTCAAAGATGGCAGCACCCACAGCCAACAAGGAGGGAATATGCTAATTTGTTGCCCTGCCCTCAAAGATGGTGGTGCCCACAGTCAATAAGGATGGAATATGCTAATTGACTGTCCCACCCTCAAAGATGGCAGTGCCCACAGCCAATAAGGAGGAAATATGCTAATTGACTGCCACGCCCTCAAAGATAGCAGCACCCACAGCCACAAGATGGTGGCGCCCAGTCCCCTCAGCCCTGCCGGATTGGGAGGGCTGGAGTCCCCCCAGTCCTCTCAGCCCCCAGCCACCCAGGGCCGGCTCAAGGCTTAGGTAACCAGGGCAGGCTTGCGCTGCCGGCAGTGGCAGCAGCAGAGGTGTGATGGGGTGTCACCTTCCCCTGATTACCGGGTCACCTCCCACCCCTGAGGGCTCCAGTACTGTGAGAGGGGGAAGGCCAGGATGAGGGACCCCCTCTCCAGTGCATGAATTTTCATGCACCGAGCCTCTAGTATTTTTAAAATTGTAAACAGACCAGGATCTACAAGTGTATTTAGGACCTATCTTGGTATGCTAGCTTCATTTGAGAGACATTTGCATTTGTTCCTTAGTCATAGTGCTGAACTTTACCAAAAGAAAACAAATTAATTCTGGGCTCCTGAGGAAAGACCCTAGCAAATCTTCTCTTACTTCTTACTAAAAATAAAGCTGCAATCAACTAGATCAAATAAGCACATTATCCATTTTATGTCACTGGGACAATTCAAGCCGTACATTTGTGTCTTCAAAAAACAAAAGCACGCACACACACACAGACAGACACTTACATCTTTTAACTACAATTACAAAAGCCAAAGATTGTAAATTCCTTTTCACATCACAATGAAATAATTGAGAGAACACCCAAGATGCCAGAGCTCTGGTGCAAACATCCAGGATGGATAGCTGAAGTCTTTAGAAAACTTTTTAAAAAGTACATTCTATTTTTTTAAATAAGCAAAAATAAACTGTAAACCTTATACATGAACACCTCGCTATGTAACATGAGTTGGAATTACATTGTAAAGCCTTCCAACTCATAAATGCTTTCTCCATACACATCAAAAAGTGAGGCTGAGACTGCCATTATTTGAGATGAATTCCTACAGGTTCTAGCACTGTCCTCTGTTAAAATGACCTTGTCAGGAATTTCCATTATTAAAGATGAGCATAAATTAATTAGCTGATGAGACCCCTTAGCTAGGAGCAAGTTTGGTGGAGAAGGGGTGGGGTGGAGTCGAAGGAGGAAACTGGAATCACACAGTCTCCTATCAAAGGTACCAGGGTCTGAAAGAATGCTCCACCAGGAGGCAGGAGGTCAGAATTGGAATCCATCTAACCAACCTAAGTACAAGATGTCTTATCTGAGAAATGAGAAAGCTGAATTTGATCATCTCTAACTAGTCCAAAAAGATCACTCTTGTAACGGGAAGAAGGTTTGGCTAGAAGGGTAGGAGCAAACACAAAGGGCTAAGGAGAGGGGAAGCAAAATGTGACCCACGGTGGTCACAAAGCCAAATTGGGAGTAAAGAGGGAAGGAACTAAAGAAAATGTCTCCACAGCTGTAACACTGCCAAAAGATTAACTAAATGTGTTAAAAAGAGAGACCATAGTTCTACAGTAAAATCATAGTGGTATCTCGGGCATAAAGACCATAAATAGAAATAGAGAATTGTGGACTCACATTGGGTCACCACTTTCTTCAGATCTGTATTAAAAAACTGAAATGAAACTAGTTTTGCCTGAGGAAATACTGTTCTTAAAACTAAAAGGATGATTAGCAGTGTTGATGGGTTTCCTGACAAATGGAAAATGCTGACATTTATGTGTTCTGTTAAGAGCACTAGCACTAAAATGACTATAGCAAAATTCACTCCCTTATTCAACAGAAATTTTATAGTATCTAGTATGTGCTTCTACTAGGTATACAAAAGGACACCATGAAAAAGACACCTCTACTCTTAAACTTACAACATAATGCAGAAGATATGACAAATACATTAGTAAATACAATGAGATCTAATACAACTGGGCTAAGCATAGGTTAGGGGTTTGGAAGAAGAGTTAGAGTTTTTTGTTTTTGTTTTTGAAAGATCACAGTTCCTTCACACTTCATTCACACTAGCCAAAGTCAAGAATTTCTAAGGACAAGTTTAGACACTTAATAAAGAACAGCAGTTCCTGAACCATCTGCTTTGCTCAAAAATGAAGATCTGTCACAGGCAAATTTTCTTTTTACTCCAACCCTGTGAGAATATTATTGTCAACTGGGGTAGGTAACATTTGGTTTCTAACTGACATAGTGAACAAACCATGCTTTCTCAAATGGCTACAATTAGTGCCTCTTTTGGGTGGAAAAAAGAAAAAAGCAAAGCAAACCATCCTGAGTCCAATAGTTATTCACTTTCAGCAAGTTTCTTTGATCCATTTAAGTGTCCTGTTACTAATCTTCTGATGAAGACATGTGCGATACACAGCATTTGCAGTGAACAACAGAACCTTGTTATAGTTAGACAAAGATACATGACAGAACACTCCTCATGTTTTTCTAAGGAAATCACTTCACAAACTCATACCATACAAAACTGCAGGTTATATAGCCCAACACTACATTCTTGTTGTATTCTTACCTGGTAGGGAACAATACTGCCATGGGCGGTGCCCCAACGCTTCGCTTCTTTTTGGCCAATCAGATAATTAGCAGCTACCTGGGTTAAACATGCCACCTATCAGAAGAAAAAGAAAGAAAAGTCAGTGTCTCTATACTCACTCACTAACCAAAGGTTATAATATGAAAGTTCTATTTGATTTCACTTTATGTCATTGCAGAAGAGAGAGAAAAAGAAACTCCCAACTGGTTGGAAAATACAGGTATCATCTTTCATCATACAAAGCAAGGAAGAGCAGTGTTAGATTAGTGCATGAGACTAAGTCCTGAGTAATGGTCACCTGAGAAGTATAAATACAGAAGCATTTAGCTCCTGAAAAGATCACCTGAAGGCAGAAGTTGCCCCAGCAGGTGGAACCTGGTCAAGCTTTTAGCATCAAAGCCTTAGCAAAATAAATCATACATTCCCTTCCCCTCTCCTCCGGTCCTTTTACTTTCCATCAAGATGACACAAAATGAGACTGTGTCATCACTGAGCAGGTGAAGCAAAGTCAGGAGGCACATTCTTCGAAACTTGTCATTACATATATAGATAAACAAACTAACCTCTATTTTGTTTTTAAGTCCATTTAGTCAAGTTTACTGTTCCTTTCTGCCTAACACATTTTTACTAACACAGAGAATCAAGATTATTTATTTATTTTCATTCAGAGTGAATCACCCTCATTTAAACAAAAAGCACTGTAACTTTCCCAACTTGCCTCTGGCCTCATTATTATACTTATTTTCATGTTCAAGAAGCATAGTTCTATTAAAGGGGTCATCTAAAACTGACTCGTGCAACATTGCATATGCAGATTTTGAAAACCCACAATAATTCAACTCCATATAAGCATAGCATAAAGATAACTTAATTCCTGGAGATCTGCCACAAGTACCTATGTTCCACTGAAAAGCCATTCCTTTGAGGGCCCAGAATTATGGAAAGGAGGTGACCTAATAACAACTTTTCAGTTTCCAGAAAAAAAAGCATCTTGACTTCTAACATCATCAAGAGATAGCATGGGCTTGCTTTTCCCATTATAAATCATCAGATGTGATTAGGAATCTATCAAGCCAGCAAGTCAAATATATTCCACATTGAGACTGGCTCCTGCAACAACTCAACGGGTGATTTCTCAAGGCTTGGTGCCACAACCTGTCATTGCCCTGTGCCTGGCATGGCACCTGTGCCTCCTACCAGGGCCATCAGTAGGGCTCGGCCTGAATGAATCTCCTTGCAGCAGCAGCCATTCTCCTTTAGTGTATTCTTGGGATTTACACTGACTTTTATGTTCATTTACTGCTCTGCTGAAATTGGAACTGCCTTATGGCAGCTGGTTCGGCTGTACTGCCCAGGTGGCAAAACTAATAAACTTTGAGTCATCCACTTCTGGACCTCCATCTGGTCTTGGGCATTTGAACCATGGAGCATTCCAGGGCTGCCTGGGGCTGCCTAATGTTAATCACCATTTCACAGATCACTTCTGTGTCTTTCAAAATGGAAAACCAAATCAACATTTTGTAGTAAAAATGCATTGGATGGGAAGTCCAGGCTCATGGTTTCTAATTTCAGTCAACCTCTAAATAGTTGTACAACTGTAGGTATATAATTTGACTACTTTGATTTTCAGGTACATTCTCTATAATATCTTTGACATTTGACCTAAACCAATTTTCAATTTTTTCAAGCTTTTTATAAAAGAGCAGAACTCTTATATCAAACCACATAATACAGGAAATCCTAATATATAGGGTGTCTCAAAGAAATGTATACACCTTTTGAATAATTATGAAGGCAGTGTTTATTAAAACATTTCATTTTCAAAATTGAGCATTAGCTGTTAAAGTGGGTATACATTTTGGGGGACACCCTATATATGCACATAATACCCCCACGTGCTCTGACTGACGCAGAGGCAGACCTGCAATGCCACCCTGCGCATATGAACACAGAACACAATTTGCAATATAGTAAACAGTCTTAACTTTGCTTCCAAGTTCTCTACACTTCTGACTCAATTATTCTTCTTAAAAGTCTGGCTGATAAAAAGATAGCAGGGATGCAATAGTAGTAATTTTCCTGTGGAATTGAGAAATTTTTCTCCAGTCTAAGGTTTTTCTATTTTCATACCTATAAGAAAGGATCTTCGTTAATCTAGCTATGTTTTGTTTTTTTTGGGGGAGGACGGGGGGCAGGGAAGGGAATGGGTCAGGGAGAGGTTGTTTCTTTCAAATACATTTGGTTAAAGTATCCTCTAAAGCAGTGGTTCTCAACCTTTAAAATTATTTTCGTTGCTACTTCATAACTGTAATTTTGCTACTGTTATGAATCATAATGTAAATATCTGTGTTTTCCGATGGTCTTAGGTCACGACCACAGGTTGAGAACCACTAGCAGGGTCGCCTAAGACCATCGGAAAACACAGATATTTACATTATGATTCATAACAGTAGCAAAATTACAGTTATGAAGTAGCAACGAAAATAATTTTATGGTTGGGGGTCACCACAACATGAGGAACCGTATTAAAGGGTCGCAGCATTAGAAAGGTTGAGAACCACTGCTAAGGTGCTCTGCTGCTACTGGAGGAAAAGAATCTATAATAATAAAAGCATAATATGCTATTTAGACTAGATGTCCTTCCAGATGACTTCTGGACTAAGCCAAGGCACGAGGGAAGCCCAGTTCCCGGGTGCCAGAGGGGAGCCAATGCCAGCAGCTGGGGGAAAGAAGACCTACTCTTGCACGAATTTCCTGCATCAGGCCTCTAGTTCACATTAATAAAAGTAATTCTTTGCAAGCAATTAATCACAACAGGCTTAGTATTTCTACTTCTCTAATCTCAAGGTCAACTGATAATTAATACATCCACATCAGCAAGGGCTGCATGAGATAGTGGGATGACTGAATGATCACAGGTTAGTCCTAAATCCTAGACTGACCTGAGACAACTGCCAGGGGTAGGCATGGGGTGGACTGTACCTGGCTATCTTGCCCACTACCTCATTCTTTCTTCTCAGTTTTGGCTTCTGTGTTTCTGTCCCCACCTTGATAATCTGTCTTTGACAACTATTTAATAAAAGTAGCCCCATTTAGATTTAGTTTGAATGAAGAGTCAGGACTCAGCTCACACACTGTTTCTAACGGGAATACTATATCGATTTTCTCCACACAGTGCTGACTCATGAAAACAACAAACATTTCAGAATAGCGTGTTCCCACTGGGCAAACAGATTAAATAAGATTTGAAGCCAGATGTCATCCAGAAACAAAGTATGATTTATCAGTAAATACTCAGAGGCAAAGTTGGAGGGAAAAGAATTATACTTTGAAAAAAGAGAGCACTGAGCTAAACTTAGTAACCCAATGTTTCAAAGGGGTATTACAGATCTGAAAGTAATCTACTATTTAAAGGATTTTTTTAAGGCAGAAGAAAGGGGGGAAAGTCAACAACTATGATGTGATTACATATAAAAAAACAGTCTTCCTGGCAATTAATGACAAATTTTGCACAACTCAAATGAACATAGGATTTGACTTTTTGGTTAATAAGTACATACTGTATATCCATTCTAAATATTGCATTATATCATTATTTTCATCCCCTAAACTTAGGCTCATTATTTCATCATGTGGATACTATATAATTTACTCAGAATGTTGCCTTTATATGGTTCCATCTAAACAAAAAAAAAGCCATCTTTGATGTAATAATAATCATTCTGACAGCAAAACTATTATTTTAATAACATAGTGGATCCTTAATATTCTTTGTTTCTGACCAGAAAACCAATGAGGTGATCAAAGTGGATCTCAAAGGGCAGAGTCACTAAAGGATTGAGGAGGAAGACACACAATTATTTCCCAAAGCAGCTCCATGGTATTGGTCACCACATCTTTCACTCCTACCAAGTAAGGATCAAACTGCAATAATAGAATCTTTCATCCCCAAAAGGACAACCAAGTATGATAGGCAAGGTGGGGAAAACAAGACTAGAACTATGGTCCATTGCATCAAAATGGGTCATTCCACCACCCACAAACCCCGCTCCCTTGCATATATCCTGGCTTCTAAACTGGACTAAACCCCAGTCATGCTTCATTTCTGCATTTGCCCAAATCTCTAGTCAGTCTTCAAAGTCCATTTCAATGTGATCTTATCCATTAAGTTCTCCCATCACTGAAGCACAAAAATATTTTCCCTACCTCTGAACAAATACGGTACAAGACCTTAATTTGCCTGACTCCTGCTGCACTTTCACAGCCAACCTTGTACTACAATTTGAATTATAACATGGAAAAGCTAGAAAGTCTTAGATCAATAGTTCCTAAACCTGGTTGTGCCATACAATCACCTGGGGAATTCTCAAAATCTACTGAATCAGACTCTTCAAGGATGGAGCCTGGGAAAAATAATTTAACCAATGTACCATTAATTGTAAACAAGCCTTAGGAAAGTCCAGTCAAATTCCTTAATATTACAGACTAGAGGCCCAGTGCATGAATTCGTGAATGGGTGGGGTCTGGCCGACCCGCCCCCGATTGGGGTGATCAGACCAGGCTGGCTGGGGGGAGGGAATGGGAGAGGTTGGCTGGCTGGTCCCACCCCCTGGTCGAACTCCCAGTCGAACTCCTGGTCAAGGGGACAATTTGCATATTAGCCTTTTATTTTATAGGATCCTATATAATAAAGAGGTAATATGCAAATGGACCATCACACCCTTACAAGATGGCTGCCTACGACCAGGCCGGCAGGGGGGTTAGTGAGGGACAACCAAACAACTGAACAAGCAAGCTGCATGGGGCGACCAGGCCAGCAGGAGTGGGCAGTTGGGGGTGACCAGACCAGCATGGGGGTGCAGTTTGGGGGCAACGAGGCCAGCAGTGGGGGGGCAGCTGGGTGCAATTACGCTGCCAGGGGGAGCAGTGAGGGATAAGTAGGCCAGTGGGAGGGGGCAGTTGGGGATGACCAGGCCAACAGAGGGGGTCAGTAAGGGGTGACCAGGCCAGCAGGGGGGCAGTTAGGGGCAATCAGGCCAGCATGCAGAGGCAGTGAGGGGCGATCAGGCCGGCAGAAGGGGGCAGTTAGGGACAACCAGGCCGGCAGACAGGTGACCGATTAGGAGCCAGCAGTCCAGGATTGTGAGAGGGGTTCAGGATTGGAGAGGGTGCAGGCTGGGCTGAGGGGGACTGGGACCCCACCCACCCACGTGCACAAATTTCACGCACCAGGCCTCTAGTAGCTAAATAAAGGAACAGAGAAGGGCGATGAGTTATCTGAGGTCACACAGCTGGCTACTGGCAGAACTTTAAATTACTACCACAGTGCCTTTCTCCATGTTACAATATTATTTAGTATCTTATCCTATCACTCCTTTTAAATTGGGAACTATTTCAGGATAAAAATTATCTATATATCCTATCTAATAAAAGAGTAATATGCAAATTAACCATCACTCCAACACACAAGATGGCTGCCCCCAGGTGGCCAAAGATCCTGACCCCATGTGGACACAAGATGGCCACCACAAGATGGCCACCACAAGATGGCCAGCAGAGGAGGGCAGTTGGGAGGGACCAGGCCTGCAAGGGAGGGCAGTTGGAGGCAATCAAGCCTGCAGGGGAGGGCAATTAGGGGTGACCAGGCCAGCAGAGGAGGGAAGTTGGGGGCGACCGGGCCTGCAGGTAAGCGCAGTTGGGGGGGACCCAGGCCTGCAGGGGAGAGCAGTTGCGGGGGGGGGGGGAAGGGCAGGCCTGCAGGGGAGGTCAGTTAGGGGGGACCAGGCCTGCAAGGAAGGGCAATTAGAGGTGACCAGGCCTACAGGAGAGAGCAGTTAGGGGTGACCAGGCCTGCAGGGGAGGGAAGTTAGGGGCAATCAGGCTGGCAGAGGAGTGGTTAGGGGGTGATCAGGCTGGCAGGCAGAAGCGGTTAGGGGCAATCAGGAAGACAGACAGGCGAGCAGTTGGGAGCCAGCAGCCCTGGATTGTGAGAGGGATGTCCTATTGGGATTAGGCCTAAATGGGCAGTCAGACATCCCTCGAGGGGTCCCAGATTGGAGAAGGTGCAGGCTGGGCTGAGGGACACCCCCACATGCACGAATTTCATGCACCGGGCCTCTAGTATGTGTGTGTGTGTGTGTGTGTGTGTGTGTGTGTGTGTGTGTGTGTGTGTGTATAAAATATGCAAATTAGGACAGGACGCCATAACAGGTCACAACCAGATAGGAGGAGGTTGTGCATGCAGGTGAGGCCTGGAGCAGAGACAGAAACAGAGACAGGGGGGCCGGCGAGCTGCTGTGCCCTGGTTCGGGCCAGCCCCCCGGAGCTGGAGCACACATGGACAAGGACAGGGGGGCCAGCCCACAGCCTCTGTGGCCAAGCACAGGCCTGGAGAGGAGACGGCAGGCCCACCTCCCATGGCTCCCTCCTGGCTCCCGCAGAAGCAGTGTGGCTCCCGGCAGTGCACTGCGGTTCCCACTGGCTCCCACGAAAGCAGCAGGCAGCCTACTGCGCACGATATTGCGCGAAGGGCTACTAGTGTATTATAAAACCTTTGTACCTTCTCATAGCACCTAACATGGAGCTTGCACACTAATTTTTTTAACACATGAATGACTAGTTATTTGTTGCCTTACTTGTTCAACAAATATTAAGTGCTGCTTTGTGTAAGGCATTATGCTAGGTACTGGGTATACATAAGTAAATGCAAAAGATATTATCCTGCCCATCCCCCACCCCCCCTTGGACTTATACAAACTGATATGGGGAAAGGAGTTGGAAGAGAACTTTAAAAACAAAGAGAATAATATGTGTGAAAGCCCTAAGGCTGGAAAGTAATTGGCATGGGGGCTGGTGCAGGGAGTGTGGGGGGGGGGGGGGGGAACCTGATAGTAGACCAATGTAACTGAAGCATGCCAAGAAAGACATAGGGAATGAAATTGGAGAGGCTGACAGAGGCCAGATCATGCCATCCCTTGCAGATCATGGTAAGGTGTGGAGAGCAGCTACAGCACTTGGATAGGTTCAAGCCTCAAACTAATGAGAGGGCACAGTCCTCTTGTGGCAAAGCCACGTGCAGGTCCCAGCTTGGAGGGCAAAGTCCTCACAGCACAATTATAGCCAAAGGCTATGGTTGTAAGCTTGACCTTATGGTCGGAACCTGTGGTCCCAGGTGGCTGAGTGATGTAGGCTGTGGGAGGTGAAGCAAGTGCTGCCAAAACAAAGCTTGATAGAGTTCTCAGGTGCATGTAATCAAGTAGATTCAAAACTCAGGAGAACATTGTAAACATCTTGACCATGCCCTTGCTTTGCCTCATGGGATCTGACTATAAAATAAAGACTTGGCTTACAGGTAGTGGCACTGTCTCTCCATCTGAGAACAGTGTCCCACCTGACCCCAACTGTATTCTCTTGTCTGTTTTCTTTAATCCTTCACCGCCCCAACTCGGATTCACCACTGGCAGATATCGGGTAAGCTATTAAGACGTTAACAGAAAAAAGAAAGTCAGAGAAAGGAACAAGTTTAAAGGAAAGGAAAATAGGAGTCCACCTTTGAATATTTTGAAATGGAGAAGCCTGTGAGACAATCAATTAGGCTGGAGTCATCAACATATAGAACATACATAAAGTCATCCCTTAAGAGGAAATGTAGTGAGATAAACTAAGAGAAGAAATCAGAAGTAATATAAAACAAAAGAAGATAAGTCTCCATGTCAAAACAACCTTTCCACTAATCATAGGTATGGTCAATGATGTAGGTACAAACTACTAGCACCAATTTAAATACCCAAAAACAGGGCATAGGTTAAATAAGATATGATATTCATATATAGTGGAAGACAAAGTAGGGCACTGAAAATAATACAACAGAAGAATACAGCCTTATTTAAGAATACAGCCCTATTTAAGACTACTCTCTTTTAAAAATTTATTTTTTATTTTAGAAAATGGTGAAGGAATGAAGAGATTATAAATTTTTGATTTATAGAAAAATTACCAAGATAGTACAGAAAGTTCCCATATATCCCACTCCCAGTTCCCCTATTACTAACATATTAGTGTGACACATATTTAAAGAACCAATATTGATAAACATAATGATTAGCCCTGGTAGTTGCACTCAGTTGGTTGAGTGGTGGGTGTCCCATGTACGAAAGGGTCAACGGTTCAATTCCCAGTCAGGACACATGCCCAGATTGCAAGTTTGGTCCCCAGTCAGGGTGCATGTGGGAGGCAGCCAATAGATCTCTCCTCTCCTCTCCTCTCCTCTCCTCTCTCTCCCCCCCCCCCACCATGCTCCTCCCCTTCCCTACCTTCCTCTCTCTCTAAATTCCATAAAAACATATTTTTAAACTGTTAATGATTATAATCCAGATGTCCAGATTTCCTTAGTTTTTACTTGATGTCCTTTTTCTGTTCCATGATACCATCCAGGTTAACTAATACATTATATGTAGTTATTGGCTCCTTAGCCTCCTGTGGCTGTAACAGTTTATCATGCATTCCTTTTTTTTTTTTTATGACCTTGACAGTTTCGAGGAGTGGTAATGAGGTATTTTGCAGAATGTTCCTCAACTGGGAATTTTTAAAAGGTTTTCCCATAATTAGACTGGGATTATGGGGTTTTGGAATGAAGACCACAAAAGTAAGCACCATTTTCAACACATCATATCAAAGGCATATACTATCGACATGATTTATCACTTTTGGTGTTGAACTTGATCACCTGGGTGAGGCCGTGTTTATCAGGTTTCTCCCCTGTAAAATTACTCTTTTTTTTCTCCACTTAAGAGGTGGGCAGCTATGATCCTCCTTTTAGAGGGTAAGTGTCTATATAAATTATTTAGAATTGTGCACAGGAAATCTGCTCTTCTCCCCTATTTATTCAATCATTTACTTATATCAGCACAGACTTATTTATTTTATACTTTGGATTATAATGGAATACTACTTTATTTTGTTGCTCAAATCATTCCAGATTTGGACATTGGGAGCTCTTTCAGTTGGTTCCTGTGTCCCCTGACATCCTCCCCATCATTGTCATGTGTGTTTCATGTGTCTTTTCTTTTCTTTTTTTTTCTTTTAGCACTCTCTTCTTTGTGGCACTACAAGATGCTCCAGGCTCATCCTTATATGTCTTACTCCATTCTTACGAGAAAGCATAAAAAGAAGAGTCATAGGGTAAGGAAAGGAACCTACTATTTATTATAGTGTCAACTAGCACCTCATTGGTTCACTCATTTATTCAAAAGTCTTGACATCACACCTACTATGTAGCAGGAACTATTCTAGGCACAAGTGATATAGCAGAAAACAAGACAGATATGGTTGTACTCTCACGAAGCTTACATTCTAGTGTAAGGTACATTCAGACATACACAAAGAGGAAAATATCAAGAAATGATACGTGATATGAAGAAACTGAAATAGAATCACAGAAAGGGCTCATCTAGACTAGCAGGTTAGTGAAGACCTCTTTGAAGATGTGACATTGAATCTGATATCTGGAAAAGACATGTGAAAATCTAGAGGAAATCTTTCTAGGTGACAAGATCAACCAATTAAAAGGCTTTATTGTGGTAACAAGCTTACCATATGCAAGAAGAGAAAGAAGGCCATTGGAGCTGCAACATAGTAAGCAAAAGAGGGAAGTAGTACAAGGTGAGGCCAGAAAGGTACGCAAAGGCCAGATCACATGGGTTCCTACAGGCTTGGGTAAGTAAGGATCTGGGATCTTATTCTAAGGGTCAAGGGAAGCCATTGATTTATATAATTAGATTACCTGGATTTTATATGGATTTTGAAGAGGCAATGAATACAACCAAATTATCTCACATGAGGTAGGTATTACAACTCCCACTTTTCAAATGAGAAAACTAAGCCCATGGACATTAAGTATCTCCTCTGGATCTCACAGTTGGTGGATGGTAACACTATGGCTAACAGTCAAGTTGCTCTCCTCTCTAAGCCATCCCTACACACTACTAGTATAGTACCTCCTTCTGCTCAAGCTCTCTGCTCCCAGGCCCTCTCACCCTAGTAGCACTTGACTTCACATATATAGTACTTCTCTTGAGTACCTCATTTATTTGATATCAAAGATACTATAAATCATGCACCTGATCAGTTTTCCCCTTTGCACTGGCTGATAGAAAGCTCAGGGCAAATAGGTGGTTGATCTCCAGCAAAAGTCTAGAATACTTTTGGTACCCATTTAAGATACAAATACACTGAGTGGCCAGATTATTATGCATTCAGAGATCATAATAATGT
The DNA here is from genome assembly GCA_026230045.1 of Corynorhinus townsendii. NCBI lineage: Eukaryota > Metazoa > Chordata > Mammalia > Chiroptera > Vespertilionidae > Corynorhinus > Corynorhinus townsendii. The sequence continues at coordinate 140,903,084 of JAPDVU010000004.1, forward strand.
GGCCACTCAGTGTATATTCTAGGTTATATCCTGGGGTTCACATTTTATGTTCCCTGCAAGCAGCCCCCCCCTGCCCCGCCGCAAATACTGGAGTGACTGGAACCCCTCCGTGATCACTCAGCTGTCCTCTGCATTTGCTTAGAAAGCACATCATTAACTGAATCGATAATTCTTCTCACGTTCTTCTATGCAACCTCATTCATTTACCAACTATAAAGCATTTTCAGAGAAAAATACTAGAAGATAAATGAGAATACATCTTTCAAAAAGAGAAATTTATCCTCCCATCAGAAAAACATTTTGAGATTCTGATAGCTCTCTTTTTCATTACTTTGAAAGTCAAAATTCATGTGCAATTTAATCTGCTACACTTTGTCCCTCACACCATAAAGTAAACTAATTCCTTCAGAATCACTAGGGCCAAGGAGAAAAACATTCAGGAGTAGAGATGTTATTCTGACTACCTCAAGTTGAAAGAAGAATAAGAATTCTACCTATTTATACTACATTTGTCATTAAGTTTTGGTATTTACTAATGATAAAAGCTAAAATTTATTAATTATCTATTGTGCACTGTTCTAAGCATTTTATGTGAGTTATCTCATTTAATCATCATAGAGGGGCTTCCATTAACTCATTTTAGGTACAAATGCACAGAGCAGTTTAGTAATCTGCCCAAGGTTATATACCTATATATCAAGCCAGTACTTGAATTCAGCTAGTATAGATTCTGGCAGTCTATACTATATTATATACATAATCAGATTACTTAAGATTTCTGAATGACCTTGATCATGGAAAAGTTTTATTGGACTATCCTACTTGATAAAGAAAAAAAAAACAGTGATTAAGCATCCTTTTCAATTAGGTAAACTTTCTGCAGTTACATTTGACTTTAATTATTATATAATATTTAATGTAGTACTCATTCACAGTTTTCTGCTTTGCTGCAAATATGTTTTGTCTTCTATTCCAATGTAACTAGAAATAAATTTCAATCTATAAACATTTTACCTATAAACACTGAAAAACCAGTAGAGCTGTTATATTAACTTTAAAATCTCTACATTTATTTACTTAGCAAAGAAAAAACATTATCATATCCTCTTCATAACTATTTTTAACTTAATGAAAAGAACACACATTCCTCTGAATTATCACTAATGATAGTCAAATAATATTGATGTTTATTTTATATAATAAACTCTAAATGAAGACATAGTTGCATTATACTCAGAATAATTTTTCCAATCCATCTTAATCAAAATCAGACATATAATGAAATTGGATATCAAATGCCATAGGTATGAACAGACAGCAAAGAGAGACAGAATTTCAAAAGCATGTTTAGGATAATACATCAAACATATTTCTTACCATGAACCACTGACCCAGTCAATCATCATTCTCAAAAAGTAGTTATGAACAACTAAAAAATGTGATGAGTAAGTGGAAATGTAGAAAAGTAATATTTAATGACATCATTTATCTCTGCTATACCATTTGTTCAATTTCAAAAGTCTTCTTCAGATATGGTCTTACATTTCAAATAACTTAGTTCTTTAAAATGTTTGTTTTTAAAATAAAATAGTGCTTTGTTCTGCAACACTAGGTTTACAAAGAAGTTCTAAGAACAAGATGAAAGTTACTTTTGTTTATTGCTTGCTTCATGCATTTAGCAGATAATTAATAAGCACTTATTATATGTAAAGCACTCTGTCAGGTGTCCTGGAAGATCGCAGAATCAATAAAACAGAATTTCTCAAGAAGGTTAAAAACCAAAAGAGAAATAACAGTGCCACATCAAGTAGGGATAAAAAGTGACATTTGAGCTGACCCTTTGATAAAGAGAATTTAGTCATGCTAAAAAAAAAAAAAAGGGAAAGGTCCTCCCATTTGAAGCAAAATTGTGAACAAAGTCACAGCAGAGATGGAAAAGTACTGGGTCTTTTTGAACAAATTAATTAATGATTGAAAATAAAAACTGGAACAAGGCATTAGATGTAACAACCAGAAGATCATAGATGATCACTAAAATGCAATATCAACAAAGCAGCAGGGAAAAAAGCCATATTAAAGGGGGCTAAGGAGCCTGAGTGTGGGGGAGGGGAGACAATGGGGCAATAAGGACACATATGTAATACTTTAATCAATAATTAAAAAATAAATAAAATTTAAAAGGGGGGGCTAAGGAATGAATGAAAAGAATGTGGGAGCTGCAAAAAAAATTTTTAAGACTTTTTTTTTTTCAGAGAAAGAGGAAGGGAGCAGGAGAGAGAAACATTGATGTGAAAGTGAAACATCAATCGGCCACCCCCCTACTAGGGATTGAGCCTGCACTGGGAATAGAACCAGCAACCCTCTGGTGCACAGGATGACACCCAACCAACTGAACCATACTGGCCTGTATTTTAGAATCTGTGTAAAGGGGGAAGGAGAGAGACTGGACAGTAGCTTAAGCAGGTAAGGAGGAAGATAAAAGTTTTATTTTTGTGGATGAAAAAAAAACCCTAAAGTTCATTTAAATATACTAGGAAAAATAATTAATTGACGGTGTGGAGTCTTAAGCAAGACAGAAGAGAATAAGTAAGAAAGTAAGAGTGAAGGATTATGGGTAAAAAATGTCATCTCTCAGTGAAGTCTTCCCTAACTCGCTGAGATGAAGTTGCTTCCTCTTCTGTCTCTCTGTCCACTAGAACGGAAGATTAGGGAGGGAAAGAATGTGTCTGATTTGTTTGCTGCTCTCTACCTGAGACATACTGTAGGCACTCAGCAATTATTAACTATTAAATAATAAATGAATGATACCGTTTTTCTCTAATTTGGGAGGAGAAGCTCAATGAAGAAGAAGAAATAGTTCAAGTGAGAAAGAGAAAAGTTGGACACAATCCCTATAGGACAAGGCATCTTCATAGAGTAAAAATAGGCTGATATTTGCCTCTCTCTCTTTCTAAACCTGGTTCTGGCCACTGGAGTCACAAAAAACAAGACCACTCATTCTTTTACCATATACCAATTGGGTAAACAAAAATAGAGGCTGAGTTAGATAACAATGTCAGGCCCTGTGGTCTCATTTTCAGGGTGAGAAAAGCAACAAATGTGACTTAAGAAACAATAAGAGAATCTTCAGGGGTCTGAAAGTGAGTATATGATGAAGCTAAAAATTCATGGCTGAGATGAGAGATGAAATAACAACTCTTCCTTTTAGTCATAACAGGATTGGGTGAGGCTGTAACAGAGAATCAAAAGGTCTTAAAAGGGAGGTTAGGCAGTTCAAATGCTAAGAAGTTGAATAATGGCTGATACCCATTGACCCCTGCAGATCTCCTTCATCGTTGCATGGATCCCAAAATGCCATTTCTTCTATACACACATACACACACACACACACAGTTGTAGTTCATTTGGGGAAGAATTGCATACATTTGTTCAGTTGGGCTAATTCAGGGTACCTTCTACAATTCTCTATTTGCCACTGTTTATCTTTATTTCTGATCACCTCTGTCTGCCTTTATTCCCTAGTGATCTTTAATCAAAACAGAGATTTGTTGTGTGGGCCTGATCTAATCCAAAGAACCTTAAAAGAAGGTGAAGCTCAGAAAGACATGCTCCCACTGGCCTTGAAGATGTAGCCTCCAAGAACACTACAGTCACAAGGAACTGTACTCTGCCAATAACCTGAATGAGTCCGGGAGAGGACTATGAGCTGCAAAAAAGAATGCAATCCAGTAGACACTCTGATTGCAGCCTTTTAAGACCTGAGCACAGGATCCAACCTTTCCTGGACTCCTCACCCATGGAAACTATGAGATAATGACTTTTTGCTATTTTAAGTTACATTTGTGTAATTTATTATGCAGCAATAGAAAACTAATATAGGGTTGAAACCATTAAAGTGGATGACTAGACTAGGTAATTAAAGGGAAAGCAGAGGACAAGGGCAGGGCACTGGAGTCAAACAAGTAAGAGACAAAAAAAAAAAAGGAAGAATAGGTTGTAAAGGTAAGGTAAGAACAACAGACAAGGGTGGTGTCTGGAGGCCAAAAGAGGAGCATGTTAAAAGAAATAGTGTTCAATGCATGTCAAATAGCCAAGTGAGGTCAAGGAAGATGAGAGTGAGAATCTTAGAATCAACAAAAAGAAATTAGCCTTTGCTGTGGCTCAGTGGTTGAGCATCAATTTATGAACCAGAAGTCACAGTTCTATTCCCAGTTGAGGGCTAGATCCCCAGTAGGGGGCATGCAGGAGGCAGCCAATCAATGTTTCTCACTGATGTTACTCTTTCTCTCTCCCTTCTTCTCTGAAATCAATAAAAATATATTTTTTACAAAGAAATTAGCCTTTAACAACAATATCAATAGAGAAATTGGAGTAACATTGTTAACATAAGGGGTTAGAGAAGTAGGTAGGAAGCAGAAACCTCAAACACAAATATTTTAAATTCAGCAGTGAAAGGAGGAAAGAGGTAGAACGATGGCTGGAATGCCTGTCCCACTCGCCAAAAATGGAGCACATTAAAAGAAATAGTGTTAAATGCATGTGTCAAGTAAAGATTGCTCATGATGTTTCCTTTTTCAGTATATACAGATTTTAACAGAAAATTAATGAAGACCCAAAAGCCTTGGAGCTAAAGGAATGCATCTCTCTTAGTGAAATTTTAGGCCTTTTTCCAAGTTTATAATCATGGTATTTTCCTAGAGCCTTTAGGTCACAGAACTATATAAAACAACCCTGCATACAACAACAGGTTATAAACCATGCCTGGCATGAAAAAGAAATAAATTAGCTTGCACACTGCCTAATCTGATCATTCTGAATGACTAACACCTAAGAATGTAAAGGTGAATCTGATGATGATTTTTGTCTGGCCATGTCACCCTGTGCTGCTCGCTGAGCTTCTGCGGAACAGTTCCCAGAATAACAGGGGAGACTCGCTGAATGCAGTACATGACTGAGTTCTTCAGTGGTGACGCCTCTTAGAGAGACCTCATGGGAGTTCTAGGGAAAGGCATAAAGCCAGGTGTGGATCAGGACAAGAAATCACGATGTCAGTGACCAAATGACTCAGCAGGTAAAATATGTGTCATGTCATTACACTTCAAGCAAAAATTCATACAATGAATACACATACATCAGTGCCAAGAACTGCTGTGTCAATTAACAAAAACCAACTCAGTGATGAAAAACAAAAAACAACTCTAAGAACCCCAAGAGAGAGAAAATACATTCTATATTTTTATATACTAATTCTATTTAAAAGTCTTAAAAATCTTGCATTTACATTTCTTTTTTTTTTTATTCAGCAAATCTTATTGATTGACTACTTTGTTCAGTCAGTGTGCTAGGTGTTAGAAGATAGTGGTAAAAAGTGATGGAGTCTCTGCCCTCATGAAACATAGAGTCTAATGAGAAGACACACGTTACACATGCTAATGCCTGCCCAGTGACATGAATAGTCTGGGGGCAGCAATCTGATTGGAAGCAAGCCTAGGGAACTCAGCTCAAAGTTAAGTTTGTATGACAAGCACGTTCTTTTCACACTTCCCTGTCCCCACTCCCTCCAACACACACAAAATGCATTCGGCAAATATAAAAGCCATCTTGACTAATTTGGGAGTCACTTCACAGAAACAGAAACAATGAGACTATTCCACTATATATACAAACACCTGGTCAATCTCTCCTATGTTTAATACATCTCACCAGAGATTAAAATCAAGTAAACTGATTGCAGAACATCATTAAATTTTATCACATTCAGAACTCATCAGCAACTGACCACATGGCACAACCTGGATCAGTTTTAAAATCCAAGCTGCAAACTACAGACGTGTGGGGCTTTTCAACATCACCTCTAAGAGACCTCAAAGGTACACCCACATAATCAGCCTTTGATGATACAATGTATCATATATCCAAATTCTCATATGTCCTTAATTTGGCACATTTGCATATGATCTGCATTCTAACATATCCACAAATATGTTTTCATATGCTAGAAGACTGTAATATGATAGAACCCTTAAGAAGCCACTCGGCTTTGTTCTGTCAATTCTCATATTCATCAGACAATGACCATTCTCAGCCACATCCTCCACCTACTCCTTAACCACAATTGGAGGGCTAGACAGTTCTAAAGAGGGCATAATCTTTGAATCTTTTTGACATCCTCAGCAGTTTGGTGGAAAGAAATTTGGATCCTGAGACAACAGGCCTGAACCCCAGTCTCAGCTTAGACACTCACTACAAAGTTCTGAACCCTGAGTCAAGTTTGCAAAACATCACCAACCTCCTCCTGGCCCTGCAAGTATGACTACAGAATAACATTATAAAAGTGCTTTGAAAATACTCCAAAGTAAAAATAATCTAAAAGTATCATTTAAAAAAAGAAAAACATATTATCTAAGCCAATACAGACCAAACAGCTAACATAGGCTTTTACTATACAGCAATTTACAACTTCTATATATTAGATTGGTGTTTTCTATCTTTCCCTGTTACAAATAATCCTATATAATAAAAGCATAATATGCAAATCGACTGAATGGCAAAATGACCAGTCAGTGGGGGGCAGGGCCAAAAGCAGGCAACACCACGCCAGCCAAGGTGCATGCCAGCAGGCAGAGGGAGGGGACAGCAATCCCTGATGGGTCTGCCCAGTTGCCTCGCACAGAGGGAGGCCAGACTGCAGCTTAGGCCCACTCCCCATGGGAAGCAGGCCTAAGCCATCAGTCAGACATCCCCTGAGGGCTCCCAGATTGCGAGAGGGTGCAGGCTAGGCTAAGAGATTCCCCTCCCCTACCCCCCAGAGTACATGGATTTTCGTGCACCGGGCCTCTACTCTATAATAATAAAAGTGTAATATACCTATTAGACCAGACATCCTTCTGGACAACCTTCCGGACAAAGCCGGGACAACAAGGGAAGCCTGGGTCCTGGGTGCCCGCCAGCAGCTGGAGGGAAGCACGGGGCCCAGGTGCCTGCCAACGGCCGGAGGGAAGCATGAGTCCCTGGTGCCAGAGGGAAGCCAGTGCTGGCAGCCGAGGCGGAGGGGGGGGATGTGGGGGGTGGGAAGGAAGGCCTACTCTTGCATGAATTTCATGCATTGGGCCTCTAGTCCATTTATAAAAAACAACTCCTGCAGATGGCAAATTTAGTTAATCAGCTTTAGAAATTCCAAGTATATTTATTGCTTTTATTAATCAAAGACAAATTTCTGAACTGTACATTTTAACCTTTTACAAATATTAAACACACATTGAAACACTGTTAGTTTAGAAAAATACCAGTGGAACTACTGCTTAAACATCTACAGTTTAACTATAAAGTAGCAAAAATTGATTTCTAATAAGATTTCTAAGACAAGTATTATCTGTTTATCTCCATAGGTTATAAACTGGCAGCTTATGAGTATGATTCAGTTTATTAATGTGTCTTGTTTGGCCTATACAGTATTTCAAAAATTGAAAAGTTTTATAAAAATTCAGATTTCTTGTTTCAAAATTGAAATTCTGGCTACACTGGGCTAGTGGTGTAGGGAGCTAGCTTATACTGGCTCATAAAAAGCCACTGTTACTATCTCTTCCAAACATGTTTAGTGACAATCACATTCAAAGCTTAAAATTAGCAATATGGAAATATTTACACCATGAGAATTGGTAAATGCTACAACTGGCTTACAGTCATACTCTATTTTTAAAAACTCTTGAATAATAACAAACAAAAAAATCCAAGTCAATGTGCTTGCTTGATACTTAAAAACAAAGACCAGGCTTAAATTCAACACTATTGGACAAATCAAAATACCACCTTTAGATCCCTTTTTCTCCCCTTTCTAACTATTGTGTTATTTAAGCAAAAAAAAAAAAAAAAAAAAAACACTGTAATAGATTTCAAGTCTGAAACTGGGCAGTTAGCAAAAATGGGTATTTTTTTAAGTTAAGACTATTAATTGCATATTCTTAAAAAACAAAATATGAAAACCTGAGAATTTTTATTTCTAGGTGCAAAATAGCCATTGCTTCTAAAAACTGTGAAGGCTTTTGGTTTGTCTACAGACCATATATGGATATTTGATGGAGATCTTGAAAACCTGGGCAGAAGAATTCCTACAGAAGAAAAACCTCTAATTAAATGACTCTATCAATAAGAATGTCTGAACATGAAACTGGATATGACAATAGTGAGCAATATTCCCTTTCATGTCACATTACGTGATTTTTGCTAAGACAATAACACTTTCATTTATCACTTCCTCCTTTGGGGCATGAGCATCATTGACCTACCTGCTAGACAAAAAGCATTTTCCACAAACCACTTCCAAAGTCCCAAGAACAAAGACAGAAAACAAAATTTGGGAAAGGACACAGACCCTCAGAAATTCCTAAAACAGTTCACATCAAAGATTTGTATCTCTAGATACTGTCCTGGCAGTAAGCATGACCACACCACAAGAAAGGAGCCACATGCACATTTGTCAGGAGTATCTACCTCAGTGAACCATTTTTAATTCCATCTTCCCTCCTCTACCTCCCACTAGATTTTTTTTTCAGTCTCAGACCTACTTTAGCATAGTTACTCGTCTTTTCTTTTTTTCAAAATGCTCAAAAATAACAAGTATTTGAAATTCTACCATAGCCCCAAAACTATAACAAGGTCAATTTTACTGTAGTAAGGAAACAAGGAGATTAAAGAAACAGGAAGGAAGGAAAGCAGAAGGGGCGGGGAGAACATAAAGCATGGTCCCATGTACATGGGACATTCTAGAGTGTACATGGGAGAACTCAGGAAAAGTTACACTAAAGTCAATATTCTCCAAAACAACAGCAAAAAGTACAAGAGTTTACCTGTATTCAGTAAAATGTACCAGCTTCACTAATTAATGTTGAACTTTGTTTCACTGCGTTGATTTTCACTAATCTAAGGCCTGGACCTATTACTTCAAGAGTAACAGCTCTTTTAGTGAAAGAGTTCAAAGTAAGCCAGAGTACCTTCACTGCACCTGCTAGCAAATAAGTATTTCCAGAACTTACAACAAGTTATCATGGGCCTCCCATGCATATTTACAATAAGCAATAAATATGTCACTGGTATTTTTAACTTAATTTTAATTGAGGCATTTTAACATGCACATTCCCTAGACTTAAAAAGCAGTAGCAAAGTAAGACTATTTTTAATGTTTGTATTCTAAATAATTGCTGCAACCCATGTACTCCTAGGTCAGTACATGCAGGGTTTAAGGGATGTAGTAATAAGGTGAGTGTGTGCTGAAGAGGGGTGAGAGGAAAGGAGAAACTAAGACAATGGTAATAGTAATACTTAATATTATAATGACTATATTAGTATATATAATTATTATATTACTAATAGCCCATCATGCGATATTGCATGCAGTAGGCTGCTCACCGCTCCTGCAGGAATCGGCAGGAACCGCGAGTGCACCGCTGGGAGCTGCACTGCTTCCACGGGAGGGAGCCGCGCTACTTCTGTGGGGGCAGGCCTGCCATCTCCTCTCCAGGCCTGCGCTCAGCCACAGAGGCTGCGGGCCGGCCCCCCATCCCTCAGAGGCCCTCCGCCGCCAGGGCATCACCACAGTGATGAAGCAAGGGTCCCATCCCGGCTGCTCTGCGCCCACTGCCCAGAGGCCCTCCATTGCCGCAGTGACAAAGCAAACATTCTGCCAGGCTGCTCATGCTGCCCGCTCTCAGAGGCAGCCCCCCCAGAGGGACTCCAGCGAGGCTGAGGGGACTGGCGCCGCCATCTTTGTGATGGAGTGATATTTAATTTGCATATTACCCTTTTATTATATAGATAATTAATATAAAATTAATAATAATAAAAGCTAACACTGATTTAGTGCTGACTATGTAATGGGCACTGTTGCAAGCACTGTACATATATAAACAAATTTTAATCCTCACAGCAAATTTAGGAAACACTGTTATTATCCCCATTTAATGAATGAGAAAACTGAGGCATGGAGCCATTTTAAGACTTGCCCAAGGGCCTCAACTACTTAATAGCATATTGAGAGCTTAAATCTCAGCAGTCTAGCTCCAGAGCCCATGTTCCTAATTACTTCCCCATAAGCCTGAATAAGGTTACCAAATGGAAAGAAGTTAATTCAACAATAACCTTAAAATTAAGTTTGTGGGTGTGTGTTTAAAAAAAAAAAAAAAACTGAAGTTTTTTCCTTTAAATGAAAAAAATATATTTTGCATGCATATTAAAATGTTCTACTTAATAAACACAATGTAAATTGAAATGTGTACTTGGAAACAGGTATCAAGTACAATCGCAAACATTAGAAATGAATATGAGTCCTCTCCAGAAAGATGGAGCACAAAATTTTAGCCACCCAAGCATCCTATTTCAAGTGCAGCTCATGGACCCACAGTGCCATCCAGTGATAAAGTAGGTGAATCACGTATACATCCTCTTCTGCAAGTTACCACATCTTTTCTACAACTAATCCAGAATTTTCACATAAAAAAGAAACAAATATTAGTAATACTCTACCTTTTATTTTACGATGATTTTTACCAAATTACCCTAACTGTTAAATCTCCTTCAATATTTAAAAAAAAAAAAACATTATGAGTTTGATAAGACCAATCCAAACTATTAACTTCAGGGATGAGAGAGGTTACTGGCAATTTACTAGAGTACTTCATTTTCCTCAATAAGTCATTCTAATTATTTACTAATTGCATTTTAGCCATGCAGTGAGGACATAATATTGTTGCCACATGGGGCAGTTCAGTGCTTCCCAGGATAGCCTTTCCGTCAGTGGACTGTGGAAGGCAGAAGCAGTCAATGAGGAGGGCTGAAACACCTGTTTTAAACAGCAAAGCAAGTTGTGGGTACTTCTCCATCTGCATTATGGAACCTCCAAAAGGCAACAGATGCAGCAATTAAGCATATGGTGGAGGAGATACATGGTGGAGGAAGGAGAGCTGGGCAGGCATCAAACACGGCAAAATTTATCTGTAGACCTAAATACATGGGCAATTACTTTTTAAAATTCTCATATAAGGAATGTTTACATTGTGACTTAACTGAAGTTTAGTTTTCATCCAAACCATAATATTATAGTTAATTATATCACTAAGACAAAATAATTATATATGTCCCTGGACAGAATTCAAAAAGATCTATCAGTGAGTTCTTTAAGTAAGATTTTTTTTTTCTGAAATAGTCATCAACTTTTAATAGTAATTATTGCTAAAGAGTAGAATTACACACAAAAAAAAATAGTTTCTAAGGTATATATTTATATTTTTTGGCACTTTCTCCCTGAACATGTCTTTTGTTAAAAGTGTAGAAAAGTCCTGTGCTCCACTCCATTTAAGTCGGTAGAAAGAAACACAGGGGCAAAATATTTGTCTCTGTTTTCTATACATACCTTACACATTTCAATTGTTATGCAACTGATATTTTAACATACACAAATAAAACACAACTTTTGCTTAAATTAACAAATGCCCTTTACCACAGAACTACTTCCAAATCTAATTATTTTGTAAAATATATTTTCCAGTGAGTAGCTAAGCCAGCTTTTAAATTCTTTCATTTTTAAAATTCCATGGTTGAGAACAAGCCTATGGGAGTAAATATGATTAAAAAGACAAATATGTGAACTCTGATCACCAGTATGTAAGTAGTGGAGTCAAACTGGAGGTTCGTGTCTGTGGCCACTGGAACGTCCCTCTCCACAGCTATTTCCCTTCAAGTCAAGGGTTCGTATGAAAAGTTCCCACACTCCTCAAGACTGTATATCATACTGATCACTCAGCTGCTGATTCTCTGTTAGTCTAGGTCAGTAGTTGGCAAACTCATTAGTCAACAGAGTGGCAAACCACGGCTCGCGAACCACAGTTTGCCAACCACTGGTCTATATCATCAGCATTGCCTAAAGTTACGTGTGCCATCCTATCTCATAAAGAGGGAATATGCTAATTGACCCTCACGCCATCGAAAAGATGGTGGCGCCCACAGCCAATAAGGAGGGAATATGCTAATTGACTGTCCCACCCCCAAAGATGGCGGTGCCCACAGCTAATAAGGAGGGAATATGCTAATTGACTGTCCCACCCCCAAATATGGCGGTGCCCACAGCCAATAAGGAGGGAATATGTTAATTGACTGCCACACCCTCAAAGATGGCAGTACCCACAGCCACAAGATGGTGGCACCTAGTCCCCTCAGCCCCACCAGGGTTCCTGCCTCCAGAGTCCCCCGGTCCCCTCAGCCCCCGGCCGCCCAGGGCCAGCCCAAGGAGCAGGCAAGCCTCAGATGTTGGCTGCCCAGTTGCCCAGGGCCGCGCGAGGCTCAGGTTATCAGGGCCGGCCGAGGTTTGCATTGCCAGCAGTGGCAGCAGCAGAGATGTTATGGGGTTGTCACCTTCCCCTGATCGTCGGGTCGCCTCCCACCCCTGAAGGCTCCCAGACTGTAAGAGGGGGCAGGCCAGGCTGAGGGAACCCCCCCTCACCCTGCTCCAGTGCGTGAATTTTCATGCACTGGGCCTCTAGTCTATAATAAAAGCATAGCATGCTAATCAGACCGGACATCCTTCCAGACGACCTTCCGAATGAAGCCAGGGCTGTGAGGGAAGCCCAGGTCCTGGGTGCCAGAGGGAAGCCGGTGCCGGCAGCCGGGGGAAGGCCTACTCTTACACGAATTTTGTGCATCAGGCCTCTAGTACAGTCATAAAACTTTAAGGTTCTTTCTAACCACTCTATGTTTTTGTTTTCATTTCCTGCCCAGCTAAAAGTCCCATGGAGTTTCAGTAGAACCAAGACCTAAAGTACACTTTTATGTCCATAACTAAACTTGCAGGCCAGCCAAAAAGCTTGCTACCTGTATGACTTGAGTCTTGATTAAAAATTATTTGGGGGAACTTTAATGCCATTTAATTTTGAGAGTATCAAGATGATCCGTGGAAGAGATATGTTGCAGGTTTACTCAAAGACACTCTTTTTAAATTATGACCCACAGATCTATATCAAAGTCACCTTGGTACTGCTTCAAAAATGCAGGCTCCAGAGTCCTGTCCCAGGCCCACTGGACCTGAGGAGTAATAGTGGGAGGTTAGAGAATCTGTTGTTTGCTATTTTTTTTAAATCTCCCTATTAGAATAACCAAAATGAAAAACACTGACAATACCAAGTTTGGGAAAGGATGTGGAGCACCAGGAACTCTCTCTCACTCATTGCTGTGGGGGAATGCAAATCACTATGGAAGACAGTTTGGCTACTTCCTACAAAACTAAATATAATCGTACCATGTGATCCAGCAATTGCACACCTTGGTATTTACCCAAAGAGTTGAAGACGTACATCCACTCAAAAACCTGCATGTGAATGTTTATAATACCTTTATTGATAACTGCCAAAACAGCTTTACTATAATTGCAAAAACTTTGGTTATTCATAATTACCAAAAATGTGGTACATACAGATAAGAGAATATTCCTCAGCGCTAAAAACAAATGCACTATCAGGCCATGAAAAGACATGAAAAAAACTTAAATGCATATTACTAAGTTAAAAAAAGCCAATCTGAAAAGGCTACGTACTGCATGATTCCATCCTAGAAATGGCAAAACTATGGAGACAATGGAATGATCAGTGGTTGAGGGGCAGTATGGGGAGTGGGGAATGAATAGGCAAACACAGAGGATTTTTAGGGCATTGAAAATAATTTATGCTATTATAATAATAGAAATAAATCAATATACTTTTATCCAAACCCACAGAAGGTAAAACATCAAACGTGAACCCTAAGTTATAACTATGAACTTTGGATGATTCTGAGGTGTCAATGTAGATTCATCCTTGGTAAGTGTACCCTTCTGATGAGTGATGTTGCTAATGGGGTAGGAGCAGGGAATATATGAGAAAACTCTGTACCTTCTCTCAATTTTGTTGTAAACTTAAAACTGCTCTAAACAATAAGTTAAAACAAAACCCCCTAGTGATTTTCATACATCATAATTTTGGGAAACATTCTGAGGAACTACAGTTCTCACACAGTGCTGGACATTAGAATCATCTGGAGAACGTTTATATGAATCCCAATGCCCAGGCCAGACCCCAGACCAGTTAAACCAGAATCTGGGGATGGGACACAGGCAGCAGTTTTTGAAACTTCCCCAGTGATTTCAATGTATAACGAAGTTTGAGTCAATGTACAGCTCGGAGACAAAATACAGCCTTTCTGGGTATCAAGGCAAACTCAACTTGAGATTTTTAACAATAACAACAAAAAAATTTTAATACCCAGTTAGTCAGTCATGGTAGCAACAATTAAGACCTCATAAGCTGCCATGAAAAGAATTGTTCATCACAATTTAAACATGGAAAAATTCTCATTACTAATATGGCAACATACCAAGGGGTGGGATAACAGTTTATGCGAGTCAAACAAAAAGGAAATGTGTTAAGTACAACCTTCAATGACAGAAAACATATGCTTTAAATATTGAAAATTAGTTTCATTACATAATTTGATGGAGGAAGTGAGCAACATTGTACTTTTTTTTCATACTATTACAAATCTAAGTGCAACAGTTTGAGGATATTTAGAAGATACAGAGAAGCAAAATATGTATTAAAACAAATTAGATTTTCAATAAAGTATCATTGTCAAAGAAATCAAATGGTTCAGTAAGCTTCTTTCTTAAGTCTTTTGGTTTTCCCTCGGTGGCTCACATGACAGTATGCTATTAAACTGGAGACAACATATATGAACACAGTGAATCTGAAACAATAGTCATAGAATTTAAAAAGCATAACTTTACTCAAGGAAGTACAAATTTCAGACTCAAACTGGGACTATAGATTGAACAGAAGACAAAAGGAGAATGTACTCATTTTACTCATTTGTGGTCTGGCTTCAGTTCAATAGAATCAAAAATATAAAAGAATTACAGAGCTATTTGGTGGAAAGGAAGTCATCATTTCAAATAAGACTCAATGATTTACATGATTTCAAATCATGTTTTAAGTTTCTGCAGCTTCCTTTAGAGAAAACCTCAGAATGTATCTGTATTACCATCTAATTCTATAAGTGTGGTTCAGTTTCAGGAAGAACTGATTGAACTGAAAAGAAACTATGCCACCAAGAAGACAGTGTTCCTGGAATTTTAGAACTACCCTGAAATTTCTGGCAATTGCTTCTCATCATTTTTTTAGTCCTCTGTCCCTATGCAAATCCATCTTAAAATATAAAATTGCTAACATTAAAAATGAGTACCACCCTGGCCGGTTTAGCTCAATGGATACAGCGTCAGCCCACAGACTGAAGGTTCCAAGGTTCAATTCTGGTCAAGGGCACGTACCTCAGTTGCAGGCTCAATCCCCAGGCAGCCCCGAAGGGGCCTGTGCAAAAGGCAACCAATTGATGTACCTCTCTTCCTCTCTCCCCCTCCCTTCCACGCTCTAAAAATCAATGGAAAAATATTCTTGGGTGAGGATTTAAAATAATAATAATAATAATAATAATAATAATAATAATAATAATAGAAGGAGAAAAATGGCGGCGGAATAGACAGACGTGTTCCGAGCCTTGTCCTGGAGCAGAAAGAAAGAATAGCTGAGGGTCGCACAAGGAGTGTTTGTGGGCAAGTTAAGGGACAGCTAAACTCCAGGAGAAGGTGGGGGACTGCTACATGGTGTTCCCCTGACCGAGCACCCCCACTGCGGCTGGGTCCCCTCCTGGTGCTACGGGCTCGGATGCGGAGACCGCCATCTTGATAGGGAAAGTGGAGCTTGTCGGAATCCTAAAAATCCACAACTGCAGCAACCACTGAATAGCTGCAAGCCCCAGAACACCAGTCCCCAATTGGCGCAAACTCGCGGATTCAAAGGAGCTCTTCATTCCACCACAGAAACGTCAGATTTCACCTGGGATCAGTCAATGCAGGAGAGAGAGAACTACATAACCAAACATCAGGAGAAGAGAGAACATGGGGAGATGAAGAAACAGCCTGCATATGAAAGAAAAGCAGGCATCACCAGAAAAGGAAGTAAACGAAATAGAGGCAAGCAACCTGCCAGAGAAAGAATTCAGAGAAATGGTCATAAGGTGGCTGAAAAGAATGGAAGACAAATTCGAAAATATGAGTAAGAACCAAGAGGAAATGAAGAAGAACCAAGAAGAAATGAAAAATGACATTGCTGCTGTAAAGAACTCAATAGAAAGCATCAAGAGTAGACTAGAAGAAGCAGAGAACCGCATCAGTGAGCTAGAAGACAAGATGGAAAAAAATACCCAAGTAGAGCAGCTTCTAGGAAAAAAAATTTAAAAGCAGGAAGAGAGCCAAAGGGAACTTTGGGACAGCATGAAACAAAACAACATCTGCATAATAGGCGTTCCACAAGGAAAGGAAACTGAGGAAGGAATAGAAGACCTGTTTGAAGAAATAATGACAGAAAACGTCCCTGATATAGGGAAGAAAAAACCCATCCAAATCCAAGAAGCTCACAGAGTCCCAAGCAAAATGAACCCCAAAAGACCAACGCCAAGGCACATTATAATTAAATTGGCAAACACCAATGACAAAGTAAGAATCTTAAAAGTGGCCAGAAAGAGACAGAAAGTTACATACAAAGGAACCCCCATCAGACTAGCAACTGATTTCTCAACAGAAACTCATCAGGCCAGAAGGGAATGGAATGAAATATACAATGTCATGCTAAGGAAGGGTCTAAATCCAAGAACACTGTACCCAGCAAGGCTATCAATCAAAATTGAAGGTGAAATCAGAAGCTTCATAGACAAAAAAGGACTAAGGGAATTTATTAACACCAAACCAGCAATGCAAGAAATGCTGAAAGGTCTGCTGTAAAAAAAAAGAATTAGGAAGCGAAGAAGAACACAGGGGTAAAGAATAAAAATGGCGACAAATGAGTACCTATCAATAATAACTTTAAATGTAAATGGATTAAATGCCCAAATCAAAAGACATAGGGTAACAGACTGGATAAGAAAACATGACCCATATATCTGCTGTCTACAAGAAACCCATCTCAGAAAAAAAGATGCACACAGACTGAGGGTGAAGGGATGGAAAAAGGTTTCCCAGGTGAATGAAAATGAAAAAAAAGCTCGGGTACCAATACTTATATCTGACAAATTAGATCTCAAAGTGAAGGATATAACAAGAGATAAGGAAGGCCACTCCATAATACTAAAGGGAGCAATCCAGCAAGAAGAAATAACTCTGGTAAACATATACGCACCCAATACAGGAGCACCCAAATACATAAAAAAAACTCCTGGAGGATATCAAGGGAGATATTAACAGCAATACAATCATAGTAGGAGACTTTAATACCCCACTATCACCATTGGACAAATCCTCTAAACAAAAAATCAGCAAAGAAACATCAATCCTAAATGACTCACTAGACCAGATGGAATTAATTGACATCTTCAGAACATTTCACCCCAAAGCCAAAGAATATACATTCTTCTCAAGTGCACATGACTCATTTTCAAAGATAGACCATATGTTGGGACATAAGCAAAGTCTCTTCATATTCAAGAAGATAGAAATCATATCAAACATCTTCTCAGACCACAGTGGCATAAAACTGGAAATCAACTAAAATAAAAAAAATCCAAAGAAATCAAACACATAGAGACTAAACAGCATTCTCTTAAACAACAACTGGGTTACCAGAGAGATCAAGGAAGAAATAAAAAACATCATGGCAACAAATAACAATGAAAACAAAACAATCCAAAATCTATGGGACACAGCGAAAGCAGTCTTGAGAGAGAAGTTCATAGCTCTACAAGCATACTGCAAAAAACAAGAAACAATGTTAATAAATAACCTAACCCTACAACTCAAAGAGTTAGAAAAAGAGCAACAAGAAAAGCCCAGTGTAAGCAGAAGGAAGGAAATAATAAAGATCAGAGCAGAGATAGACGACATTGAGACCAAAAAAACAATACAAAAGATCAACAAAACCAAGAGCTGGTTCTTTGAAAGGATAAACAAGATCGATGAACCTCTTGCCAGGCTCACCAAGAAGCAAAGAGAGAGGACCCAAATAAACAAAATCAGAAAGGAAAGAAGTGAAATACAAAGGATTGTTAAAAAATACTATGAACAACTCTATTCCAACCAACTGGACAACCTGGAGGAAATGGACATATTACTAGAAAAATATAACCTTCCAAAACTCAATCAGGAAGAATCTAAACAGCTCAATATGCCAGTAACTATGGAAGAAATTGAAGCAGTCATCAAAAAGCTTCCAGCAAACAAAAGCCCGGGGCCAGATGGCTTCACAGGAGAGTTTTACCAAATATTCAAGGAGGAACTAAAACCTATCCTCCTCAGACTATTCCAAAAAATTCAAGAGGAAGGAACACTTCCAAGCTCCTGCTATGAAGCCAGCATCACCCTAATACCCAAACCAGATAAAGACAACAAATGAAAGAGAATTACAGGCCAATATCCCTCATGAACGTAGATGCCAAAATCCTTAACAAAATTCTAGCAAATCAGATCCAGCAGTACATGACCAAGTAGGATTTATCCCAGGAATGCAAGGATGGTACAATATCCGCAAATCAATAAACGTGATACATCATATAAACAAACTGAGAGATAAAAACCACATAGTCATATCAATTGATGCAGAAAAAGCATTTGACAAAATCCAACACCCTTTCTTGATAAAAACTCTCAACAAGGTGGGAATAGAAGGATCATACCTCAACATAATAAAAGCTATATATGATAAACCCACAGCTAACATCATACTCAATGGGCAAAAACTAAAACCATTTCCCCTAAGAACAGGAACAAGACAGCGATGCCCACTCTCACCACTCCTGTTCAACATAGTACTGGAAGTATTAGCCATTGCAATTAGACAAGAAGAAATAAAAGGCATCCAAATTGGAAAAGAAGAAGTAAAGCTGTCCTTATTTACAGATGACATGATATTGTACATAAAAAACCCGAAAGACTCCATCAAAAAACTAACAGACTTAATAAATGAATTCAGCAACGTAGCAGGATACAAAATTAACGCCAAGAAATCTATGGCATTTCTATACACCAATAATGAACTTACAGAAAGAGAGACTAAGAAAACAATCCCATTTATCATCGCACCAAAAAAATTAAGATACCTAGGAATAAACTTAACCAAGGAGGTAAAAGACCTCTACTCAGTAAACTACAGACACTGAAAAAAGAGATAGAGGAAGACATAAACAGATGGAAGTACATACCACGTTCATGGATTGGTAGAATCAACATCATTAAAATGTACATACTACCTAAAGCAATCTATAGATTCAATGCACTCCCCATTAAAATACCAACAGCATATTTCACAGACCTAGAAAGAACTCTTCAAAAATTCATCTGGAATAAAAAAAGACCCCGAATAGCCACAGCAATCCTGAGAAAGAAGAATAAAGTAGGAGGGATCTTAATACCAGATTTCAAGCTGTATTACAAAGCTACTATTCTCAAAACTGCCTGGTATTGGCACAAGAACAGACATATAGATCAATGGAATAGAATAGAGAATCCAGATATCGACCCAAACCACTATGCTCAACTAATATTTGACAAAGGAGGCATGAACATACAATGGAGTCAAGACAGTCTCTTCAATAAATGGTGTTGGGAAAATTGGACAGATACATGCAAAAAAATGAAACTAGATCACCAACTTACACCATACACAAAAATAAACTCAAAATGGATACAGGACTTAAACATAAGACAAGAAACCATAAAAATACTAGAGGAATCCACATGCAGCAAAATCTCAGACATATGCCGAAAGAACTTCTTCACTGATACTACCCCTAGGGCAATGGAAGCTAAAGAGAAAATAAACAAATGGGCTACATCAAAATAAAAAGCTTTTTCACAGCAAAAGAAACCATCAACAAAACAACAAGAAACCCCACTGTATGGGAGAACATATTTGCAAATGTTATCACTGATAAAGGTTTAATCTCCAACATCTATAGGCAGCTTATACAACTTAATAAAAGGAAGATAAATGATCCAATAAAAAAATGGGCAACGGACCTAAATAGAATCTTTTTGAAAGAAGACAGAAGGAAGGCCAAGAGACACATGAAAACATGCTCAAAGTCACTAATCATCAGAGAGATGCAAATCAAAACGACAATGTGGTACCATCTCACACCTGTCAGAATGGCTATCATCAACAAATCAACAAACGACAAGTGCTGGCAAGGATGTGGAGAAAAAGGAACCCTCGTGCACTGCTGGTGGGAATGCAGACTGGTGCAGCCACTGTAGAGAACAGTATGGAGTTTCCTCAAAAAACTGAAAATGGAAATCCTATTTGACCCAGTAATCCCACTCCTAGGAATATATCCTAAGAAACTAGAAACACCAATCAGAAAGGATATATGCACCCCTATGTTCATAGCAGCACAATTTACAATACCTAAGATTTGGAAACAGCCTAGGTGCCAGTCAGCAGATGACTGGATCAGAAAACTATGGTACAGCTACACAATGGAATACTATGCTACCATAAAAAAGAAGGAATTCTTATCATTTGTAGCAACCTGCATGGAATTGGAGAACATTATGCTAAGTGAAATAAGCCAGTCAATGAAAGAAAAATACCACCTGATCTCACTCATTTGTGGATAATAGAAAACACATTATAAACTGATGAACAAAAAGATAGATACAGAGGCAATAAAGCATCAAAAAGACTGTCAAATTACAGCGGGAAGGTTAGGGAGAGGTGGGGGCAATAAGAGATCAACCGAAGGACTTATATGCATGCATATAAGAATAACCAACGGACGCAAAACATTGGGGGGTGAGGGCATGTATGGGAGTGGGGTAGGGGAGGGGGAGACAATGGTAAGATATGTACACATATAATACCTTAATTAAAAAAATGGAAAAAAATAAAAATAAATAAAATAATAATAATAATAGTAATTATAATAATGAGTACCTTAATCAGTGATATAAAGCTTGAATCAGAATCATTATAGCTCTTCACTTGCATGGAACATGAGTTCTTTTACACTGACATAAATTTACATATAAAACCAAACTTTCCATAGCCACTTCTGACTGCTAAGGTGGTGAAGCAGTTTCTGATGCTGCTGTTACATAATACCCTCAAATTTAGTGGCATATTCCTTTACAGTCCTGGAGGTCAGAAGTCTAAACTCTCTCTCACTGGGCTAATGTCAAGGGTCAGTAAGGCTGGTTCGTTCTGGAGACTCTCAGTTGAGAACCTATTTCCTATACCCTATCCCCTTACAGCTTCCAGAGGCTGTCTGCATTCCTTCAGTGCATGGCCTTTTCCGCACTCACTCCACCTTCTTGCAACCATTGTTACATCTCAAACTAGTGACTCTGGTCTTCCTGACTCTCTCTTTAAAAGACCCTTGTATTACATTAGGCTCACCCCCATCCAGGATAATCCTCCCATCTCAAAATCCTTAACTTAGCTCCCTTTGTCATAAAAAGTAGCATATGCATAGGTTCTGAGGATAAGGACATGGACTCATTTGGGGCCATTATTTGGTTTAGCACAGATAGTAACAAGGAAGGAGTAGAACTGGACATAATCATGGTTAAACATGACTTTTCCTTTTCAACACAAGTGGGGAGGAAAGAAAGGAAACACTGGGATCTCAATGCACCTCCCCTTCTCTGTGTTCAAAGACTGTTCTGGTCATTGCAATAGCCACTAACCACATGTGACTAATAAGCCCTTGATGAACATATGCCAAATTAAGATGTGCTGCAGGTATAAAGTACATGTTAAATGTGAAAGACACTGCATGAAAAGTGTAAAATATCTCCTTATTAGTTTTATATCCATTTTCTAACTTCCACTCAAGATAGCAGAGTAGGTAAACATTGTGGCTCGCCTCCTCCCATGACCACATCAAAATGACAACTAAATTACAGAACACCACCCTTGAGAACCACATGAAGACTAGTGGAACAGAAGGCCTATAACTAAGGTTAAAAAGAGGAAGGCCAAGTCAAGACTAGAAAGAGGCGCAGAGACTCAGAACCAGCAGGTCCCACACCCACATGTGGCAGTTAAGAATCTAGAGGGAAATCTTGGCTGCAGAAATCCCCCCTAAGGTGGGAGGGGTCTCAGCCCAAAATCAGGCTCCCCAGCCCCAAGCATCAGTGAGGGAAAGAGGAGTCCCTACAACATCTGGCTGTGAAAATGAACAGGGACACCATCCTAGTGAGATGGAGGGCAGCTGTAAGACCCAGGTATCTGTCCTCTTAGAGGGCCCAAGCACAGACTCCCTGCCTCCCTCACAGTCACTAAGCTCCAGCAAAGGGACAGCACCTCAAAAAGCATCAAGAACATAAAGGGTTCAAGAAACTAAAATGTCTGGCTTCAGGGTGAGGGCTGAAAAGGCAGCTCTCTTAGGACAGACCTGCTACTGGGCACCATAGTTCTTTATTGACACCTTCCCCCTCCCAGCCAGCAGGCATAAGTGTTGGCAGGAGCCATGGTTCCTTTGTTGAGCCCTCCTCCTACACAGCCAGCAGAAGCAAGAAGTTGCCTAATGTGAGTCTCCAACAACCTGCTAACACTGCTCATTCCACCCTGGTGATTACCTGAGGCTCCACCCCACCCAACTCACACATAGGCCAAACCCCTTCCAGTGGCTGTTCAGAAGCAAATGGCCTTGGCCGGCACTGAGGACTTACCTATATTCTCTCAAAGGTCCACAGACACCAAACAAGCAGAAGCTGACCTCGGTGTGTCCTGTACCTCTTGCTAAATGGCACCAAGCCTGGCACTAGTGACAGGTGGCCTGAATTACCAGCGTAACGTTCCCAAGCATCTTCAAGCCCAGTATAGGAAGCCACCAAACACAGATCATTTTGTATTTCCTACCAGGTGGCTCCAGTCAGAGCACATGCAGCAAATGATCTTAATCTGTGCTTCAGTCCTGCCCCCAAGGTCCTGGAAACAACACACCTGGTGGCCAGCTACAGACTACACCAGAACACCACACAATTAGCTCCATAAATGAAACACCCAAAGGGTGGACTCCATGGATAACAGAGCCCTGCTAAAGCAAACCCTACTTTGTAGGTTGAGCCTCCACACTAGGCCCCGCCACTATAGTCACCGTCCATCCTCAAAGCAAGTCAATCAGAGGGTCAGTTCTACCCACTGACAAGCCAACAGCAACCAAGACTCAACTACAAGAGGACACACACAATCCACACAACAAACACACCTGGAATACAGCTCAAGTGGACAATGAGGCTGTACCACTGGGCACAACAAAACCTACATAAGGCCACCCTGCCAAGTGGGAGAGAGGTTGCAGATCTAATACACAGAAACAAACACAGGGAGGCAGCCAAAATGAGAAGAAAAAGAACCATGTCCCAAATGACAAATCAAAACAAAACTCCAGAAGAAGCGTCAAACAAAATGGAGGCAAGCAATCTACCAAATACAAGACTTCAATACACTAGTTATAAAGACGTTTAATGAACTTATGGGAAGTATAAATAAACTCAGTGAGAACTTAAACAAAGAGACTGAAACCATAAAATATAAGTAGTCAGAAATAAAGAATACAGAAAAAAACTTAAGAGTCAATGGTGAAAGTCAAAACCTCCACATGTCTGCTTCATTTGCCATTTCTGCAGCGGGCCCCTGAAGCTGACTTGTTCCATGAAATTCCCCTTAGCTCAGGGGGAGCCAGGAGCATCTCCAGAGGAAGGCTCTACCTCCAGGATGGAGATAGACCTTGAAGAGCTCCAGGATAGTGCCTCTGGCTGGACCATCCTTGGTGATGATGAGATTTCCAGGTACGGTCCCAGCAACTTCACCCTGCTCGGGAAGTTGGGCTCTTGGAGGACTCTCAGTGGCATCCAGAGAGCCACAAGGGGTGTTTTTGACATCCTAACTGGTGAAGAAGAGTGGACCACTCCTGTGGGAGGGCTGTACTGACAGTCTTCTGGAGCAGCTGGACACCCAGCTCAGGATCTCAGAATCTGACAGTCAGAACTAAAAATGATGTTTAGAGACCAGGGATGGATTAAGTGAGGACGCAAGGGAGGCACTGCAGGAGGAGCTGAAGGTCGTGGAACTAGAGGATGTGAGGCTGATCCAGGAACTGGAGGAAGTGGAGAAGAACTGAGAAAGGGCAGCGATGGCTCTGGAGGTAGCCCGGGCAGAGACGGAGATGCTGGAGCAGCAGGAAAGGCAGTACTACAGGGACCTCAGTGAACTGCAATGGCAACAACTGGAACTGCAGGATGAGCTGCAGAGTGTGGAGGACCGGATGCTGTACGCCCAGACCCAGCTCACCTGGCTGAAGAAAATCAACGCCTTGAAGGCCATATTTGATATCTGTTGTGATGGCCCCCTGGCTATTATCAATAGCTTCAGGTTGGGCTGCATACCCACTGTCCCCGTGAGCTGGACTGAGATCAACGCAGCCTGAGGGAACACGGCCTTGCTGCTCCTGGCCCTAACACAGTCGGTCTGCAGTTTCAGAAGTACCAGCTCTTCCCCTGTAGTGACCACTGCTATCTGAAGTCATTAATAGCTGACCACATTGAGCTGCCCATGTTCTGCACCTGGGGGCAGAGTGCTGTCTTGGATAACAAGTTTGATGAGGCAATAGTGGCCTTCCTGGACTGCATAAAGCAGTTCAAGGAGGAAGTGGAGAAGAGTGAGCCAGCTCTCTGGTTGCCCTACACCAGTGGTCGGCAAACTGCGGCTCACGAGCCACATGCAGCTCGCGAGCCGCAGTTTGCCACTCTGTTGACTAATGACTTTGCCGACCACTGCCCTACACCATTCACATAGGGGAGAACCTGATGGAAGACCTGGGAGTTAGTGAATTCTACTCCATCAGAACCCACCTGAACAAGGAGGAGCAGCAGACAAAGGCACTCAAGCACATGCTTATAAATTTTAAGTGGAGTCTCACTTAGGTCTCCTTAAGGTATTATCACAAATAACTTGACTTGAACATTATGCTAAGTGAAATATGCCAGTTAGAGAAAGAACAAACTATAGAAACAGACTCATAGAGAATAGGCAGACAGCTCAGATGGGGAGGGAGGTCACCAACAAACCAATATTACATGAAAAGTTAAAGGGTCTTCTTTAAGAAGAAGAAAAAAAGATAAAAAATATCCTATATCTATACTAATAAAAGGGTAATATGTTAATTAGACCGGATGTCTTCCAGATGTCCTTCTTCTGGTCAAAGCCACGGTGGTGGGGGTAGAGGCAGTTAGGGGCAATCAGGCAAGAAGAAGAGAGGAATTAGGGGCGATCAGGCAGGCAGGCAGAGGCGGTCAGGGGCAATCAGGAAGGCAGGCAGAGGCATTTAGGGGCAATCAGGAAGGCAGACAAAGAGGTTAGGGGCAATTAGGTAGGCAGGCAGAGAGGTTAGGGGCGATCAGGCAGGCAGGTGAGCGGTTAGGAGCCAGTGGTCCCGGATTGTGAGAGGGAAGTCCAGCAGTCAGACATCCCCTGAGGGGTCCTGGATTGGAGAGGGTGCAGGCCGGGCTGAGGGCCCCCCCTCCCCCCTGCACGAATTTCGTGCACTGGACCTCTAGTAGTATAATAAAAGCCTAATATGCAAATTGACCAAATGGTAGAACAACCAGTCGCTATGATGCACACTTACCACCAGGGGGCAGACGCTCAACGCAGGAGCTGTGCCTGGTGGTCAGTGCACTTGTAGCACTGCTCAGCCAGAAGCCTGGCAGGCGGTAAGGAGCAAGAGGTCCCAGACTGTGGGCAGGCAGTAAGGAGCAAGGAGTCCCGGAGTGAGAAAGCCCCAGACTGCAAGAGGGATGTCTGACTGCTGGCTTAGGCCCGATCCCCAGGGAGATTGGGCCTAAGACAGCTGGCAGACATCCCCTGTGGGGTCCCAGACTGCCAGAGGGTGCAGGCTGGGCTGAGGGACAGCCCCCTCCCCCCCCATGCACGAATATCATGCACCAGGCCTCTAGTGAATAATAAAATAGTAATAAGTACATATCTATCAAAAATTACTTAAATGAAAATTGATTAAATGTTCTAATCAAAAGATATAGGGTAGGTGAATGGACAACATAACAAAACCCAAATATATGCTGACCATAAGGAGCCCATATCAGATATAAAGACACACACAGACTCAAAGTAAAGGGATGCAAAAAGATATTTCATGCAAATGGAAACAAAAACAAAAAAAAAGCTAGGGTAGCAATACTTATGTCAGAAAAAATGCACTTTAAAAGAAAGGTTATGAAAAAATAAAGGAGGATATTTCATAATAATAATGTTATCAATCCAGCAAGAGAATATAACCCTTGTAAACATTTATGCACCCAATATAGAAGAACCTAAATATGTAAAGTAAATATGGACAAATATAAAGGAAGAGAATGAAGACAATACAATAATGGTAGAGGATGTTAACAACTCATTAACAACAACAGACAATCCAGACAGAAAATCAACAAGAAAAGAACAGCTTTAAAAGACACATCAGGGAGAGAAACCAAAATGGCGGCATAGGTGAACACCTAAACTGCTGCCTCGCACAACAATTTCAAAACTACAGCTAAAAGACAGAACGGACATCATCCAGAACCACAGGAAAGCTGGCTGAGTGGAAATTCTACAACTAGAAGAAAAGAGAGGGGTACACGGAGACTCAGAGGAGTTTCAAAAGGCTGAGGTACGGAGACATGCATGCAGAGAGGACAGGTGGCTGAGTGCCTGGCTAGCTTTCTCTAGTGGGGGAGAGACGGAAGCTCCTGACTGCGCTGAACTCCAGTTCCGGGAGAGAATCTGGGAATCCAGATTCATTGGGGGAGAAACTGGACTATATGACAGCAGGCAAAACTCGAGGGCGGCTTTCTCTCAGAGGTGCTTGCAGTGATTACCAAGGAACACTGAGACCCAGGTGCCTCATAGGGCAGGGATGACAGGAAGCTAAGGCTGTCTGCTCAGCCCTGAGACTCCACCCCATCCAAGCTGAGCACAGAGGCTTTTGCAATTCTGCAAGGCTTGTCTCATAAGGCTGTCTCCAGCACAGAAGTTCTCCCAGTGTAGACACAGCTGATCCTCGCAGCCAATTGGCCTGGAGGTCAATTCCTCCCAGTGATACCAACAACAATCAAGACTTAACTACAACAAGGCTATACACACAGTCCACAAAGGGGTGCACCAAGAGTGTCCACCCCAGGTAACTGGGGAGGCTGAGCCACTGGGCCATAGAGGACACCAACCACACAAAGCTACTCTACCAACTCAGGGAAGCAGCGAAATGCAGAGACAAAGAAACAGAGCACAAATGAAAGAAATGGAGGAAAGCAAACGACTGGATATAGAGTTCAAAAACCACAGTTATAAGGTTTTTCAAGAATTTCCTAGAAAAGGCTGATAAATTTAGCGAGACCCTTGAGGATATGAAAAAGGACCAACTAGAAATTAAACATACACTGACTGAAATAAAAAATATTATACAGAGACCCAACAACAGACTAGAGGAATACAAGAATCAAGTCAAAGATCTCAAATACAAAGAAGCAAAAAACACTAATCCGGAAAAGAATAAAGAAAAAAAAATCCAAAAATTTGAAGATAGTGTAAGGAGCCTCTGGGACAACTTCAAGCGTACCAACATCAGAATTATGGGGGTGCCAGAAGAAGAGAGAGAGCAAGATACTGAAAACCTATTTGAAGAAATAATGACTGAAAACTTCCCCCACCTGGTGAAAGAAATAGACTTACAAGTCCAGGAAGTGCACAGAACCCCAAACAAAAGGAATCCAAAGAGGACCACACCAAGACACATCATAATTAAAATGCCAAGAGCAAAAGACAAAGACAGAATATTAAAAGCAGCAAGAGAAATACAGTTAATTACCTATAAGGGAGCACCCATACGATTGTCAGCTGATTTCTCAACAGAAACTATGCAGGCCAGATGGGAGTGGCAAGAAATATTCAAAGTGATGAATAGCAAGAACCTACAACCAAGGTTACTCTACCCAGCAAAGCTACCATTCAGAATTGAAAGTCAGATAAAGAGCTTCACAGATAAGAAAAAGCTAAAGGAGTTCATCACCACCAAACCAGTATTATATGAAATGCTGAAAGGTACTCTTTAAGAAGAGGAAGAAGAAGAAAAAGGTAAAGATAAAAATTATGAACAACAAATACATATCTATCAACAAGTGAATCTAAAAATCAAGTAAATAAAAAATCTGATGAACAGAATAAACTGGTGAATATAATAGAATCAGGGGCATAGAAAGGGAGTGGACTGACAATTCTCAGGAGGAAAGGGGTGTGGGGGTTGCGGGAAGAGACTGGACAAAGGTCGTATACCTATGGATGAGGACAGTGCGGGGGGAGGTAAGGGCAGAGGGTGGGGTGGGAACCAGATGGAGGGGAGCTATGGGGTTGGGGGGGGAAAGGAACAATTGTAATAATCTGGACAATAAAGATTTATTAAATTTTTTTAAAAAGACACATCAGACTAAATGAATTTAACTATTTTTAAGACATTTCAAAACAAAACAACAGAATATACATTCTTTTTTAAATATAATTTTATTTATTTCAGAGAGGAAGGGAGAGGGAGAGAGAGGTAGAAACATCAATGATGAGAGAAAATCATCTATCGGCTGCCTCCTGTACACCCCATACTGGGGATAGAGACCACAACCCGGGCATGTGCCCCAACTGAGAATCAAACTGTGACCTCCTGGTTCATAGGTCGATGTTCAACCATGCTGGCCAGGCAGAATATACATGTTTTAAGCACACATGGAACATTTTCCAAAATTAACTGCATATTATGAAACCAAAGAAGTCTCAATTGACCTACTTAAGAAAATGAATTCATGTCAAATATATTTTCTAAACAAAATTATACATAACTAAAAATTAATTAGAAGAACAAAACTTAAAAAAAAATAAGGCTATTAGGAAGGGAGAAAATGATGGCCGAATACGCAGACCTGTCATGCACCTCATCCTAGGGCCAGACTGGAAATACAATTAAATTGGAGAACATGCACCACAAATTACCCACTGAAGTGCAGCTGAGGAGGAAACATACCAAGGAAGAACAGAAAACACCTGGAGACAGCACCTCAGCAATAGCTCACATGATGTGCTCAGGGGTGAGCCACATAGTCAGGTAGTCTGAAAGGACACTTCATCCACAAATGGGACAATAACATTCAAGACCCAACTACAACAGGAGAACTCAAACAACTCAAGTAAGGGGCTTTCCTAGAGCACCCATCACAGGATATCTAAAAGACTGCACCACTGGGTCCCACAAAACACTTGCTACATAAGACCAGCCCACAAAGTCTGGGAGGCATAACAGTTTGAACTAATACATAGAAACAAAAACAAAGAGACAGAAAAAATGGGGAGACAAAGAAACACCCCCAAATGAAAGAAAAGGAGGAATCATCAGGAAAAAACTAAATGAACTGGAGGCCAGCAATTTGTCAAATAAAGAATTCAGAGTAATGGTAATAAGGGTGCTCAAATAATTCAGTGAGAACTACAAGCAACTTAGTGAGAATTATAAGGAAATTAATGAAAATTATAAGGGACTTAATGGGAACTAAACCAACTTGAAAAGAGAGGTTGAAACATTAAATAAAAATCAATTGGAAATAAGGAATGACATAGCTGAAATAAAGAACACCCTATAAGGATTCAAGAATAGACTATAAGAAGCTGAGAAACAAATCAATGAATTAGAAGACAAGGTAAAAAAAAATACCCCGTCAGAGTAGCAAATGGACAAAAAATTTAAAAGCAGGAGAGTCTAATGAATTGGGACAACATGAAATATAACAACATTTGCATTATAGATGTATCAGAAGGAGCAGAATCTGAGAAAGGAACAGAGATTCTGTTTAAAGAAATAATGGCAAAAAAATTTCCCAACCTGGTGAAAGAAAAAGTCACTCAAGTTTGGGAAACACAAAGATTCCCAGCCAAGATAAACCCCAAAAGACCCACACCTAGGCACATATTAATTAAAATGGCAAACATTAAAGACAAAGAAATAATCTTAAAGGCTAAGAGAGAGAGACAGGACGTTATCTACAAGAGAGCTCCCATTAGACTGTAGGCTGACTTCTCAATAGCAACACTTCAGGCTAGAGGGAATAGCATCAAGTATACAAAGTAATGAAAACCAAGGGACTAAACCCAAGACTACTCTTTCCAGCAAGGCTATCTTTCAAAATTGAAGTTGAAATAAAGAGCTTTGCAGACAAAAAAGAAAAAGGCTAAAAGAGTTTA
The DNA here is from genome assembly GCA_026230045.1 of Corynorhinus townsendii. Classification (NCBI taxonomy): domain Eukaryota; kingdom Metazoa; phylum Chordata; class Mammalia; order Chiroptera; family Vespertilionidae; genus Corynorhinus; species Corynorhinus townsendii. The sequence goes on from JAPDVU010000004.1 coordinate 140,933,419, forward strand.
TTACCACCAAGCCATCACTGCAAGAAATGCTAAAGGGACCGTTTTAAGAAGAAATAGAGAGAAAGAGGAGAACACAGGCATAAAGAATAAGAATGGCAATAAATAATTACCTATCAATAATAACCTTAAATGTAAATGGCTTATATGCTCCAATCAAACAACATACAGTAGCCGAATGGATAAGGAAATATGACCCATATATATGCTGTCTACAAGAGACTTACCACAGAACAAAGGACTCACACAGAATGAAAGTTAAGAGATGGAAAAACATTTTCTAGGCAAATGGAAATGAATAAAAAAGCTGGATAGCAACACTCTTATCTGACAAAGTAGACTTCAAATGGAGGCCATAACAAGAGATAAGGAAGGCCACTTCATAAAACTAAAGAGAACAATACAACAAGAGGATATAACTCCGGTAAACATATATGCACCCAATACAGGAGCATCCAAATATATTTTAGAAGTTCTAGAGGATTTTAAGGGAGAGATCAAAAGCAATACAATCATAGTAGGGAACTTTAACACCCATTGATATCACTGGATAGATCTTCTAGACCCTAGTAAAAAACTTAATGTTTTGCCCTGAAATCAGGAAACAGAAAACAGTGTCTGCTCTTTCTACTTTATTCAACACTAGAGGCCCAGTGCATGAAATTCGTGCACGGGTGGGGTCCCTAGGCCTGGCTGGTGATCAGGGCCAATCAGGTTCCCTGCCTCCCCGCCTCCCCGCCTCCTCCTCCCCTCACAGCCCACGTCCACCGCCACCCACCCCTGGTTTCCTGTCCCAGTCTGGGGCCTAGCCCCGATGAGGCAATCGGGACCTGCTGCCCATGGGGAGAAACTGGGAGGTTGGCCAGCAGGCCCCAACCAGGCTATCTGGGCCTGCGGGCTAGGAGCAGCTCCTGCTTTGAGCATCTTCCCCCTGGTGGTCAGTGCACGTCATAGTGACCAGTCGTTCCAGTTGTTCCGTCATAACGGTAACTTCGGCTTTTAGATACATAGATAGATAGATAGATAGATAGATAGATAGATAGATAGATAGATAGATAGATAGATAGTTGGGATTCTTTCTACCCAGGGAAAACAGAAAATCAGATAAGAAAAGAAACAAAAGGTGCCCTGGCTGTTGTCACTCAGTTGGTTGAGCATCATCCTATGTGCCAAAAGATCACCAGTTCAATTCTTGGTCAGGGTATATACCCTGGTTGAGGGTTCAATCCCTGGTCAGGATGCATAGAGGAAACAACGGATCAATGTCTCTTTTACATCAATGTTTCTCTCTCTGTGTGTCCCTTCCTCTCTCTCTAAAATCAATAAAAACCATATTTTTTAAAAAAAAAAAGAAACAAACAAAGGCATCCATGTTGGAAAGGAAGAAGTAAAGCTATCTCTATGCATAGATGGCATGATCTTGTATATGGAACATCCTAAAATATCCACTAAAATACTCTTAGAACTAAAAAAGCTAGCCCTACAAGGTTCTAAGACACAAGATCAATGTACAATCATCATACTAAGTTCTGTTGCTCAGTGCTGATCACATTACTTATTAAACATCATTCTCCCCAAAAGACAAGCCAAGATGTATCTCTGTAAATCCCTCTTAAAAGCTAAAACATATTCCCCAGACATCCTTAATCACCATAGCATTGTCAGGAATAACAGCGTTCCTGGCACTGGGCACTCAATAAATATTTAAATGAATAAATATGTAAGTGAATTAATGCTGGGAGGACTTTATCCTCTTAGGGAGAGTAGAAGCACAGCACAGTCTGCATTCAGTCTGAGTTCAGGTCCCAGATCTGCTACTTATTGGCTGTGTGACCTAGCCCAGGTTATGTTGCTATTCTGCTTCCTCCTCAGTAAAACAGGAATAATAAAGCTGTTGGGGAAACAAATTAGTGGATATATGCAATGTGCTTAGAACAGTGTCTAGTATGAAGTAAATGTGATGTAAGTTTTACTATGTTATTAGAGCCACTCTCAAAAATTCAACTTTGACAAATATAAACAGCATATATAATGCAACATCTACTATAACATCAGGAAGTTTATAGCACTCTCCCAATGCTGCACTTTGGCCGACACTGTTAATAATCACGGCACTTTTTTTTCCAGAACCCTTCTCAAAATTCTCAATACGCATCTCCAGTCAGCCCAGATGGCAGAAAACATTAAAGCTGTTTGCAGTCTTGAGTTGCTTCTATTAACCATTCTACCAAAATTGCACCAGAACTCAACTCTTGCTCTACAGATTTGACCTTGTACTATACCAAGAAATTCCCTCCCCCCCCAAAAAAAATAGGCTATCACCGATTCCCAACTTCTAATGTGCCTACTGGCCATAGAATATTGAGTTACACCCCATGTTTATTCTGCAAATGAGCATTAATAGATGACCAGTGCCAATGTCAGCTTCTAGGGAACACCTTTCAGTGAGGCACAGCAGCCTTCTGCCAGTTCCTAGAACATGCCACGTTTTGTACTGCTTCAGGCTTTTGCATATATTGCTTCCTCTCTCTGGAATAATGTTGCCCTGGCTAAAATAGGTGATCCTGTTATCTTTAACAAAACTGTTTATATCCTCCTGTGAATTTATCTCTTGTTACTTGGTTTACCGTCTATTATCTCCAACTACAATGTAAACTCCATGAGGCAGGGCACGTACTGAATTATTTATCACTTATTGTATACTCTGGCAAATAAGGAGGAACAGGTAGAAATGGATGGGTGGATGGAGTTAGACAAATGGATTCTGTTAGTAAAAATTTGACTTAATTTCTTATTCCCTAAAGTAACTATCAATAGGTTAAAAAAATTAAGATCAGAATAATGATCTTTAATGTAAAAATATATTTAGTAAGTGGTATTTACCACATCAGAAAAGTATATTAAAGCATTTTAGAAGATTTTTCTATAAAAATGTTGGAAACAACCCAGTTTCCTTTAGCCCTAAGTCAGTCATCTAGAAAATGAAATCAACCAGAATATCCAAATTGCTAAGCACTCCAGCTAATCAAAATATTATAAATTGCTGATATATAATGACTCTAGGCTGCAAAATATTTTAAAATTACTGACCATTATACCTAATATACATTCTGTTAATAACTAAAATGATATTCCTAGAAATTAAATCTCAGCTACCATGCCCGATGTTAGTGGTCTACTGAGCTAAAATGATGGCATAATAGTTGAGGCCAAATAGACACATTCCACTGGGAATCAGTTGGCCTATACCAATGGCAGATAAACAGTCACCATTAATTAGTCATACAGAAAGATATGGTCACTACATTTTATTCTACATAAAATTTTCTGACTCTAGAAAGGACAAAGATGGAGGTGAAACTGATTAATAGCAAAAAAGACAAATTTCTCTAACTCTAGTAATAGAGAATATAGGTGATTCTAAAACTGTTAAACCCACCTTTAAGAACAATTAAATTTATTTTTCTATAAGAGTCTACAAGGAAAAAAATCTAATTTCAGGGAATATTTGTCAATACCAATGGATCTTTCTCCTATTTTATATCTTGATCCTAATTATGTTTCTATTGTTTTAAACATTTTAAAAACACCAACTTGTTTTAAAGTATCTAACAAGAGAATTAAATTAGATTACAATAAAATTTATTTTCCCATTTTATTCTCTTCTCCTTTGAGATATTCTCCCACTAGTAATTATTGATTACTGCTAGTTAAAAGCTCTTGTTTGTGGCTTACATATAAAAATATGCAATGCCCATGAATATAACTAATGACTTCAATTATACAAAAACCATAGAATCCTACCAGTATACCTGCATTTCACTGAATCTTCTTTTAAAAATGGTGAACCATGATTTGTATTGCAGTCACTTATATTCAATCTAACCAACAGTATTAAAAAAAAAAAAAAACATAAAAAAATTATCTAAAATACTTTGTACTTTCCTTGGAAGTCACCTGATTTTTTCATTTTGTGTGTGTGTATCTTTATCTTCCTGGTTGCTCTTCTTAATATGTAAATGTTAATATTTATTTGTATGCCCTGTTAATATTTGTTTGTATGCCCTGAACTTAAATTAATAGAGCAGCGGGAGGTTTCAGAGAGAGTGCTCATTAAAGAATGGAAGCTGGACTAGTATGAAAAATTGGCAGCAGGCTGACAAGGGCCTTCAAGGCAGAAATGCATCGAGCTCCTCAAAAAAAGGAAGTTCAAATGCGTACTGACAGTTCCCTAATTTCTTGAACTTTCTTATATTATCTTTTTTCCCCTCTTGCTACTCCAATGCTCTCCATTTAGTTGGTCATATACCGTTGCCTCTCTACCTTCCCTTTTTCTATTCACCTTTCAGCATAATCTCAACTTTCAGCTTCCACGTCCTGTCTTTCCTCACAGATTTAGCACATTCTAGAGCTGATTTACCAATTTAGCATAGTGCTTAAGGCCCAAGATACTTTAGAGCAGGGGTAGGGAATGTCAGGCCTGTGGGACATAAAACACCCTTGAAATCATCTCTGGCCCTGCCGAGGCATCAGGAATGACTGAATTAAATGTCTGACCAAAAAGAGCAGGCTAATTTTTTAAGTTGGTAATTTTGTATGGCCCGTGAATGGGGTTATAAATATCCAAATGGCCCTTGACAGAAACAAGTTTCCCCACCCATGCTTTAGAGGTATAAAAAAGTGTTTAATTTTAATTTTCGTTTGAAATCAGAAGAAAAAAAATAAATACAATAATGTTAAACACATAATAATGAATTACGTTTATCTTTATATCAATGCAATTATAATTCTTACGATAAATTAGATTCTAATGGAGAAACGTACCCACAAAGGCAACATTTTCTAGGGCACACAGAAGTCATAATGGGCCCTGAGTTCCTCTGAATCAGCTCAGCCTTACATCCCTCCCCACTAGCCTCAGGGGGAACACCCAGACCAGAGGTAACTGTACGAGTATTTATTTCAAAACCTGATTTATGGTGATGGTTGCATAACTCACTGAATTTATTCAAAATTATCACATGATCACTTGAAATAGAGTGAATTTTATGGTATGTAAAATATAACTCATGAAAACTGTAAAAAAGGATATAGAATAAAAAAGAAAAGCAGAAACACAGTTACATCTAAAGACACAAAAAGATAAATTTCAGATTACTACATTTTTTGAAATTCAAAAGTTTATCCATAAAATTGTGCTATAATAATGAGAATTAACATTTTATGTACCCTAAATATAAACAATATTATAAACATGGAGAAAGAATAGTGACAACAAAAATGCCAAAACATTCTGTATGTGAAATAATTATTTAAGTTTGGTGCTAAAAAAAACCTAACTCATTGTAGTGGTAATTATGAGAGCCTGGTTGCAATTAAGTACAGGAAGGATATTAAAACTTCCAATAGATATTTCTGTAAGCCACAACAGAAGAATAAGAGCAACAGAATAATTGGAACCACATCCCAAACCACTTCCTTGTTATTTACCAATATTATCTAAAGATTACTGTTTAGATGCTGATGTTAGACAATCTTCAGTTGACAACTTTAAATCATATTAAGACTAAAAAGAAAATCAAAGAATTTTATGAAAAGGGTTAAAAGTTTGTAGCCATGAAACTCCAAAAAAATTGATGCCCACTGAAAACCACATCCCGGCCACTGTCATATCTGTACAATGTAATGGTTTTGTTGTGGTTGAGGCAATCATCTCTGAGTTAATAACTAGCTACTATTCAACTATTCAAATCAGTGTAATTTGTCTATTGTACATTAGATCATGTTTAAGAGAGGAAGTACAAAATTTCATTTTTAGCAACTGATGTTAAATGTTATAAACATTCATTTGTAATTCTATAATGTAATCAAAATGAGTAGAAAAGTATGTTTTTTACCACTGTATGAAATCACAGGCATTCTTCAGGCAGGTAAAATTAAGTGCTAATATAATCTACTTAATGCAGGTGAACATTTATATAAAAAAGAAATGAATACAGTTTTTAAGGGAGAAGTTACCTATTATGTTATTTGTAAACTATCTGGAAATAGTACTTCTCATTTTCATAAAACAAATTTTAATTATTTTGTGGTTTGGTTTTTGGATCTGGAGTATGTGAATGTTATCTTAAATGAAAAGACTAAGTGAAGTTAGTCAAGATTTCTATATTATGAAAAGTTATAATAATTATGATAAAATCACTGTCAATAACCAACTTTTTCATCTCAGCACATTTATAACACTGTGAAATATTTTTTATAATGTAATAAAATTAATACTAGTCGTTGGCAGAATACTTCCAATTTACAAAGAATTTTTTATATCCTTTATTGAATTAGATCCTTAAAACACAGTATATTAGTATACTGAACATTGGTGGTTGGTTCCCCGATGTCCATTTCCCCTTCCTCTGACCAAAAAAATAACCACACCTTTCCTTGGGGGAAATCACCTCTCTGTAGTCATAGCCCTATGATTTGAGTGAAGTTAACCCCAACACTAGTGCCAGGAATGGCTTAAGGCAATCAGCCTACTCTTTCATGCCTCATTAATAGGTTCAGGAATAGTCATTTAGCCCAGTGAAAATATATGGAAAAGAAACATTCCAAATGAAAGAACTGAACAAAATGGAGACAAACAATCAACCAGATGTAGAGATCAAAACATTGGCTATAAGGATGCTCAACAAACTTAGGGGAAGAGTAGATGAACTTAGAACTTCAGCAATGAAATAGGAAACATGAAAATGTAAAACATAAAAAGAACCAATCAGAAATGAGGACTATATTACATGGAATCAAAAGTAGAGTAGATTCAGCAGAAAATCAAGTCAAAGATTTAGAAGATGAGGAAGTAAAAAACTACCAAATAGAACAGCAAAAGAAAAAAATCCAAAACCATTTAGGATAATATAAAGAGCCTCTGAGACAACTTCAAGCACCCCAAAATTAGCAACGGGGGGTAGGGGGGATGACAGAAGGAGAAGAGAGTAAGGATTTGAAACCTATGTGAACAAAGAATGATGAAAAACTTCCCTAACTTGGTGAAGGATATAGACATACAAGTCCAGGAAATGCAGAGAGTCCCAAACAATATGAACCCAAAGCGGTCCACACCAAGACACATCATACTTAAAATGCCAAAGGTTAAAGAAAAAAAATCTTAAAAAAAAAATAAAAGAAAAGCAGTCAGTTACATATAAGGGAGCTCCCATAAGGCTGTCAGCTGACTTCTCAACAGGAATGTTGCAGGCCAGAAGGATTGGCAAGAAATATTGGCCAATATTACTCTACCCAACAAAGCTATCATTTAGAAACAAAGGATAGAAAAGAGCTTCCCAAACAAGAAAAATCTAAAGGACTTCAACATCACCAAATCAGTATTACAAAAAAAATGTTAAAAGATCTTTTTTAAGAAGGAGAAAAAAAATCAAAAATACCAATAATAAAATGGCAATAAATACCTATCAGCAAATACTTTAAATGCAAATGGATTAAATGCTCCAATCAAAAGCCACATGAAGGCCAAAGGGATAACAAAATAAGACCTCCATATATTTCACTTACATGTAGAATCTTGAAAACAGAATAAATGAACAAGCAGAACAGAAATGAACTCATAGATACAGAAAACATTTTGACAGTTACCAGAGGGCAGGGGGATTGAGGGAACAGGAAGAAAACAGGTTGAAGGAATTAAGAAATACAAATTAGTAGTTACAGAATAGTCAGGAGATATAAAGTCCCACATAGGAAAGATAGTCAATAATATTGTAATAACTATGCATGGTGTCAGATAGGTACTAGATAGATCAGGGTGATCACTCATCCTATATAATAAAAGCGTAATATGCAAATCGACCAAACGGCAGAACCAGTCGCTATGATGCACACTGACCCCAGGAGGCAGATGCTCAATGCAGGAGCTGCCCCCTGGTGGTCAGTACTCTCTCACAGGGGGAGTGCTGCTCAGCCAGAAGCTGGGCTCACCACTGACAAGAGCAATGGCAGTGGCGGGAGCCTCTCCGGCCTCCACTGTAGGTGGACATCCCCCGAGGAGTCCCTGACTGTAAGAGGCGCAGGCTAGGCTGAGAGATGCCCCCCCCCTCACCCCAGGTGCACAAATACTGTAAGAGGGCACAGGCTGGGCTGAGGAACACAACCCCTTCAGTGCACAAATCTCATGCACCAGGCCTCTAGTAAGTTATATAAATATCTAATCACTGGGTTATAAACCTGAAACTAATATAATATTATATGTCAACTGCAATTAAAGAATAAAATATTATTTAAAGTAAAAATTTTTTAAGTAAATAGAAAAATACTGTTTTCAATCTCCAATTGGTTGAATCTGGAGATGTGAACCCCAGGGATATGGAGAGCAGACTGTATACTTATTGGGAAAAAAAAATACATGTGTAAGTAGACCCATGAAGTTCAAACCCATGTTGTTCAACAGCTAACTGTATACAGTGGAACATTTTTCAGCCAAAAAAAAAGGAAAGTCTGCCACTTTTGGCATCATGGATGAAGCTTGAGGGTATTATGTTCAGTGAAATAAGTCAGAGAAAGACAAATACCATATGATCTCACTTATATAACAGGGTATAGGGTATTAAAAATAAGTCTCACAGTTAATTAACTAATTAACCAAGAATTAAATATACTAACAAAACTTATAGCCTAAAATATTAATAGTTTCATATTAAACATGTTACAGGCAGCAACAGTCCCAGTTCCCCTTTTTGCCAACCTCGACCACAGGAGTATAGCAGATGCCAATGGCTGGCCAGGCCTACAACATCCTGTCCCCAGAAAGAGAACCCGCAGAGAGAAAAGATGCCAGACGCTGATACCCATGAAAGAGAGCATCAAAACCACCCGATGTGAAACTACACATTGCCAGAATTCCTTAGTCCCCTTCTTCCCACAATCCCCCTGTAAAAGCCCTTTTGCCTACCCTGAGATATTAAGATGGTTGTTAAAGCATAAACCTGCTCTCTTCTCAGGATGTCAGCACCTAAATAAATCACTTTCCTTACATCAGCACCTGTGTCACGTGTTTGTCTTCATGGTGACAGGCAAAAGAACCTGAGGGTTGTTTGGGCTGGTTTCACTTACATGTGTAATCTAAAATATTTTTTTAATTTTTAAAAAAATACCAAGCTCATAGATACAGAGAACAGAAAGGTAGTTGCCAGAGGCAGGGGACGAGATTGGGCAAAATGCGTAAAGGGGGTCAAAAGGTACAAACTACCAGTTATAAATAAGTCATGAGGATGTAATATACAGCATGGTAATTGTAGTTAATGTTACTGAATTGTATATTTGAAAGTTGCTAAGAGAGTGGACCTTAAAAGTTCCCATTACAAGAAAAAAAAATTATAACTGTGGTGACAGATGTTAACTAAATATTGTGGGGATCATTTCACAGTATATACAAATATCAATTCATTATGTTGTAGATATGAAACTAATATAATGCTACATGTCAATTATATCCCAATTTTTAAAAAGGTGGTTAATGAGTTTTAAAGGCACTAATAATCTTAGCAACCTCTGATTACATTAGTTTGTTACAGCACAATAGGCTAAATCACTGCTTGCCAAAAACAACTCATATCAACATTAGTTGTTTATCAAGTGCCCTAAGTCAAGGGTTCTCTACCTTTTTCTAGCAAACCTAGGGGCCATGAGATATACCCAATGGTAACAACTGATCTCCAACTGATTTCAAAAGATTGGTTGAGTCTGCTATTTGACAAATACTAGTCAGGGATACCAATGTAAATAAGAACAAATATTATTCCTGCACGCATGAAACTTATAGTCTCAAGGAGTAACAAGAACAATAAATATAGACAAACACCCAAAATGGCTGGTGTATATGCATTAAGTTTGCACTTACTGTTCCCTCACTTTGAAACAACCCTAGCAGTGAGTCTACCTGTATCCAACCCCACCCCCAGAAAACCACAGAACCACAGACTCTGACATTGTAAACCACTGTGTTATGTGCTGGAAGAGAATTAAACTCCACAATACTTTTTCCAAAGCTAATTAATTAATCATTAACATATATGTAAAGCAATCTAGGTAGAGATCAGGAGACATAAGTCCCAAATCCAGGCCTGACTACGTAATTTGTAAGTACTGGAGCAAAATAAAAAAAATGTATGGCCTCTTGTTAAAAATGACTGGGAATTTCAAGGCAATGACAACAAAACTTTTAAACTAAGCCTAGGGCCCTCGGTGACTGAACTGGTCACATACCATGAACTCTTCGAGGCATCCATACTTATTGGATGTGCAACCATTAGCCAGTCACTTAACTAATCTCAGGTTCCTTACAGATGCAACATTAGGGGAAGGAAAAAAAACTTTCAGCTTCTTCCCATAACTAACATTTGTGTTTCTCTGTTAAGGAGATAGATCATTTAGAGAGAATTCTTTTACCATTTTACGTAATCATTAAAATTATGACTGTGACTCAAAGCTAGTGTTGAAAACCCATACACAGTATTTCACCTTCACACACCTCTTTAATTTTGCCTAAGAGAAAAAAAAATCTCCAAAGCAGTATTCTAAGTTTATTATTTTCCTATGTATGCCATTTAAATATGAAATATCCAACTGAGGTCTCTGTCTATAGAGTAATTTTCCCAACAGTAAAATGTCTACTTGTACAAATTAAATATTTTTTTGTATCCCTAAAAAATTACCTAGTCAGAATTAGCTTCACATATGGTACAGCAACTGGGTCTGCTCTAGTTAAAAAGAGGCAAAATGTCCATTTGAAAGAGAGTTAACCCTTTTCTTCCATTAGTTTAGTATTTAGCATAACATAACTGATAACTATCTAAACCAGGAGTTCTTAATCTAGAATCCATGGAAAGAATTCTGAGACCTAATTAACCTGAATAGAAAATATATATATTGCCCAGCTGGTGTGGCTCAGTGGTTGAGTGTCAACCCATGAACCAAGAGGTCACCAGTTCAATTCCCCAGTCAGGGCACATGCCCGGGTTGCAGGCTCAATCCCCAGTGGAGAGCGTGTAGAAGGCAGCCATTTGATCTTTCTCTCTCATCAATGTTTCTATCTCTCTATCCCGCTCCCTAATGTTCTCTCTAAAATCAATAAAAACATATTTAAAAATATTTTTTAATAAAAGAAAACACATATCTTTATTTTCATCAAACTCTAAACAAAGTTTAGCATTTTCTTCAATTATGAATATAGGTAACAAATCAACAAACACAGGACTGGTACCACAGTAGTACCCATGACTTGATCACTAATAAATAATATATATTTTTTCCTATCATATTATAGTTATTGCATCTATTTTAAATATTGTTTATGCTCAATACCTCAAAATGACAATAGTTACTGGACTCACTATTAGATCTTGTGGTTTAATGTAAATGGTATAACACATTAATGTATATGGTATGAATTTTAAATGATATAGCAAAAATTTGTTTTTACATTGAAATAACTACATTTCAATATAATTGGCTTCCTTTGTAATCCTAACTATATCATTTTATGCATTTAAAAACATAATTCTGAGAAAATGTCTACAAACTTCACCAGAATATCCAAAGGGTCTATAGCACAAAGAAGGTGAAGAAATCTTGGTCAAAAGAAGTTGCAGAGCTCATCTAGATACATAAAAGCATAAGCAACCGAACAACTGAGCGACCGGATGAATGGTTGCTATGATGCGCACTGACCACCAGGGGGCAGACACTCAATGCAGGAGCTGCCCCCTGATGGTCAGTGCGTTCCCACAGCCAACCTCCCACAGCCCGCCAACCTCCCGTGCCCCCCCCCCAGCCAGCCAACCTCCCATGGCCCCTCCCCTGGCCAACCTCCCATGGCCCCTCCCCTGGCCAACCTCCCATGGCCCAATCAGCCTCAATTGTCGGCCAGGCCAAGGGACCCAACCATGCACAAATTCGTGCACCAGGCCTCTAGTGTGACAATAAAATAGAAACACTTATACTCTTGTAATAGATCTATTACAATAAAAACTGTCTCTAAAATCTAGTTCAGTGACAATGTCTACATACAAAAAAATTTTTGTGGTTATTTTAATATGACAACAATTAAATGCATCAAAACAAAACAGCTTTTTGCTTTTTTTCTGTTTCGTTTTCTATTTTTTCAGATGTGATCACTGTACGTAGTATGAAAAAGTATAACCCAGATACATGCTTTTACTACACTATCTAAAATGTTATTTGGACTGGTACCTGAGATGACAGTAGGTTACAATCAATGAACAGTCCTTTTCCAGTTTTATATCTTTGTATCAATCCAGCCATAATGGCTCCATATGCATACAGGCCAGTGGCAAGATCAGTCATGGCCACTCCTGGACGAACTGGATCTCCATCCTGATTTAAGCGTTGGGTTGAGAAAAACAGAAAAAATTGAGAATTAAAACCATCATATGATTTCTCAAGTATTCTAAGGTCAAATAGAAGAAAAAATGTATATGCATACACACACTAAAGAAATACAACAAACTATTACAGATATCTGTTGGTGGTAATATATTTATATTTACTATGTATTTGCTGAATTTCTTGCCCTATTCCCCTATCAACCAAAGCCAAACCAAATAAAATAAAATTTTTAAACATATTTATTTTTAATATATTTTACCTTGTTTATATTTTACTAAATTTTAATTCTAAAAATTGTTAGCAGAATGACTTTTTTATTTTTTTATAGTCTCTTAGAAACCGCTTTTTGTTTAATACATTAACAAAAGTCTTTTGTAAGAACAATCCTTGGTGATTTTCCTGTAAAACTAAGGCATAAGAAAAGAGATATTTTACTCAAAACTTATGATATACAATTACAGTGGGAGGAAAAAGTATAAAATAAAATATTAAGAGTTTTCCCAATTACTCACTTTTCATATTCATTCATGTGTTTCTCCACGGTCACTGTTAACAATGTTGTTTTCTTATATTCCTTCATTCCCCCATTTATCCATGTATTCAAAAACTCAATAAATAAGTATTATTTAAAAGTAAAGCCTGAACATTATTTAGAAAACTACTGAAATCTGAATAAAGTGTAGAGTTTAGTTAATAATATTGTACCAGTATTAATTTTGTAGTTTTGATCATTCATTGTACTATGGTTTTCTAGTGTTAATATTACAAAATAGTGAAGGATATAAAGTATAGGGTAATGATGAAGGGTATGAATTAAGAGTATTGGAACTTTCTGTACTATTTTTGTAACTTTTCTGTAAGTATAAAACTTTTAAAAATAAAAATGTTGAAAAGTAAAACCTGGATTATTTCTTTTAAAAATAAAATATAACAATTTTGAGATGGCAGAAATCTTGTAGTGTTTTTTATTTTTAAAAAATAATACCAACTAGTCCAATTGGAGAGGCTCAGTTGGTTGAGTGTCATCCTGTGCAAAGAAAAGTTGCCAGTTCGATTCCTAGTCAGAGCACATACTTGGGTTGAGGCTTGGATCCCCAGATGGGGCACATTCAGAAGACAACTGATCAGTGTGTCTCTCTCTCCCCCTCCCTCTCTTTCTCTCTCTCTCTCTCTCTCTCTCTCTCTCTCTCTCTCTCTCTCTCTCTCTCTCTCTCTCTCCCCCCCCCCCCCCTTCCTTTCTCTAAAGCATGTCCTCCTCAGGTAAAGATAAAAAATAACGATAATAACGCAAGCTGGAAAATAGGATAAAAACAGGAGAGAAAATAATTGTAAAGTTTTTGTTTCCTTCATATCACAATATCCTAAATTATAAAATTGAGAATTTTTAAAAAGATTATTTTCCAGATACAATTTAAAACTATTTAACATTTTCATTCATTTTCTCTTGTCTGTTTCCCTACTTTCAGAGTCTGCCCAATGAAACAGATTATAGAAAAGGAAGGAAAGGAGGGAGAAAGAATGAAAAGTCATCTGTTTTCTAAGTTATTATTTATAATCTTGTTTTGGTTTTTAAAAAATGTATGCAATAAACTGTAATAAATTCTGGCAGATAATTCAATTAAGAGGCATGAATCTGAAAAGTCACCAAGCATTTTTCTCCTTAGCTTTATTACTCAACCTAATTACTTATAAAACAACAAAAATGTTAAAACTTTTTTAAGTAGGTTCATTTTCAAAATAAATAATTATTCTTAAATGTATTTATGTCTATAAGTCATACATTTATTTCATACTGAGTCATTCATTATACTAATGTAATCTACAGAAAATATTGTTTTTACCTGGGGCACATTAATTTTTTTAATGATCTATTTTATAAAATATGAATTCTTTCACTATTTGCTAACTTCATTACTTTTGGGAAGTCCTGGCCTTTCTTAGTTTTTTCTCAATTACCAAATGTGGGTAATGATAAAACCTACCTCATTGGTAGATACGAGAATCAAATAACAAAAAGTGCAAAAAGCCTTTATGAATATAAAAGGCTGCAAAAATGGGACTTTTTAAAAGATTCTTGGTGTGATGCTAGGAGACCCATAAAATAATTTGGCAATAGTTCAGGGGGGCAGAGATAAGATGAGAACCTCAATCAAGGACAGAGAAAGGAGGATTGATGGATTCAAGAGATACTTAGAAATTTGAATTCTTAGACTTTGATTATTGACTTGGTAGAGTATGGATTAAAAATGAAATTAATTTGAGAAAACAATCAACAGAAAATTAAGTTCCCAAGGTAATATTCTGATTATGAAAACCACTGTAAGTATTATTTACAGCCCTAATTAGTAGGACAAACATATTTAGAAGTACAAAGGACAACATGGAGAACAAAAAGTGGCACATTCATATCAAACGAGGATTTTAGTGCACATGAACACAGTCACCAGAGTCTCTGCCTTCACAGTTCATAGGCAAAAACTCTGGAATTATTACAATATATGAACCTTCTATTCTAAACACACGCTCTACTCAAATTACTCACTGAAGCTAAAATTATGCTTTTAACACAGTCACATAATTAATTTTCATAAAGTATTCTTTTCCTTACATGAAGGAAATCCCACTTAATAGTTAAAACACTAAACTGAGAGCTATAGATCCTGCTCCTAAGCAGCTTCACTTTCTTGCCTATAAATAGGCATTTGAATTAGACTTCATCATGGTTTTTCATATAATTCAGGTGATGCCTCTACCATCAGTTCACAACTTTATAACTATCAATTAAAAATATATTTTTTCCCACCTGGCCAGTGTGGCTCAGTGGCTGAGCATCAACCTGTGAACCAGGAGGTCATGGTTCAATTCCCAGTCAGGGCACATGCCCAGGCTGCAGGCTCAATCCTAGATGTGGGTGTGCAGGAAGCAGCCAATTATGATCCTCTCTCACCATTGATGTTTCTATCTCTCTCCCTCTCCCTTCCTCTCTAAAATCAATAAAAATATTTTAAAATAAAAATGAAAATGTATTTTTTCCTATTTTACAGAAGTGAAAACTAAAGTCAGACAACTTATCTAATGTTACACTGAATGACAAAATGAAAGTTCAAATTCTGGTTTTCTGATTCCCAAGACTGTTCAATGAAGACATTAAATAGGTCATCAATGAAGATAATAAAGGTGACAGGAACTGGACTTAACAAAAAAACTGTGAGGGTTAAAGTTCCCGGATAAATAGCAGGGGAGAGACAAGCCCAGGATGACTGAAGCTGAGTCTAGGAAAGAGAGGGTCCATGCACAGATTTTAGAAGTGGAGTGAGTGTTGGCATATGGTTGTAAAACCATAGACTAGATGTGAGTATGGAGAGCAAGAAGCCTGTGACACTGTCCCTACCCTAGAATTTGCAGGTATAATAACCAAGAATGAGCATCCTCCAAATGAGAGGAATTTGAAGAAAGTAAATATTATCCATGCATAATCTGGATATTTCAAAACAATGCCCCAATGTATACTCCCTTTCTATATTGGTCCTTTTTTGTCCTTCTGATAGTATTGTAATTAACCTAATCCTATATAATAAAAGCCCAGCAACCTAACGACAGAACAACCAGAACAACCAGTCGACCAGTCGCTATGATGCGCACTGACCACCAGGGGGCAGACGTTCAATGCAGGAGCTGCCCCCTGGTGGTCAGTGCACTACCACAGTGGTAGCGCCACTCAGCTGACTGGGATGAGCGGTTGCTCCCGCTGCAAACCCCAGGCCAAAGGGCAGGAACCCAAGCTGTGATCCTCACCTTCTCAACCCAGGCTCCTCCTCCTTGCTCCCTGCTGTCTCCTCCGGAGGCCTGCAGGCTGTCCAGCGCTGCTGCTGCTGCTGGGTTCGCAGAGCTGACCCCAGAGGCTGGGAAGCGGGTTCGTGGCCACCGTGGGACTGAGGCCTACTCCACTGTCTCTCAGTGCTATTGTCCCTGGGCCCAACCCCAACCGGGTCCCCTGGAGAGGCGAGTGCTCTGGCTCCACAGAAGATGCCAGACCAGGGAGCAGCCACTCACAGGGCAGGTCCACAGCTGCTCGGCTGACCGGGATGAGTTGCGCTCCCATAGCAGTCCAATCCCTGCAGGCCACGCACCCCACCAGTGCAAAAATCCCGTGCACCAGGCCTCTAGTTATTAATAACAGGAAAGGAGCAAAGGGAAGACCAAATATTATAGGCATGTCATTTAGGCAGCTTCACCAGGAAGCTAAAGCTTTATACTCCCCAGGAACCAGTAGTGTATTCCCAATAGATTCCTGGGGGAAGTGAATGGAGATTTGCGGGGGAGGGGAGATAGACCCATGCCCAGGAAAGTTGGGGAGACTAGCAAAGATGCTGTCAGTCACACCTGTGAACACAGGTCACTGGCCAGAATGGGCGTGGCCACAGCAAATGTGCAAAGATTTGAGATATTTAATCCCCTAAACAAGGAGTTCAAGGTCTTAGTTCTTCTCGGCACACTTGGCTCCTGGCTCAGGCTTAGTTCCCTGCATTCACCCCCATGACCCATCCCAGGTGCACCCACACACACAATGGACTAAGGGGCTGCAAACAGTCAAATGTTGAACTGGACCTAGCTGCAACATGGAACGGAAATTCTAGACAGACTTTGCTTTTAGTTCTACTGGATCCCCAGCTGCACTTCTTCCAAGTCTGGATTAAGGGAAATGGGATTTTGGAAACCCTGGGATGTAATTCTACACAAATAAAAATGCCTCATCTCCTGTGGGAGTCTCAGAAAATTATTTTCCTCAAGATATCGTAAGAACACCACCCCCAACACTCAGTGGGGAAAGGGATACCTCACTTCCACCAATAACAATACATTTAAATAAACTGAATGCTGGGGTGGTGTCCTTATGGTATCTCGAGAAAACGTGTACTAAAGGAGCTACAGTAATCCTTCACCTACCTCAGTTGTTTTTGTGTTAATCCATTTTAATTTTTGAATATACAAATTTAAAAATCCCAGATCTTTTCATATATTCACAATTGAGTTCAGTGCTTTTAAATAAGACCACTCACAATCATACCTTATACATAAGAGAACTTTAATAAGCTAGAGTAAAGAGAGAGCGATCCATGCTCTATTCTCTCAAGGGATAGAAAGAAAATCAGTGCACTTGAATATTTTAAGGAAAGGCGATACACATTTTTTTCTAAGTCTGGTGAAAATAAAACAGAGAAACAGAATACAAAAGACTTATACTTCAAGTCACTAAAATCCTAGTGCCTGCTTTAAAATTAATAGAAAGAAGTAGACTATAAAAAAGAAGACAAAGGCACTCTGCCTATTTATCATAACACTATAGCAATACTTGCTAAAGAATTAACTGAAGAAAGTGATTCAGGGAAGAAACACCTACTGGAAACAGTTTTTTAAGACTATCAATCTATTTTGTTTTCGAAATGAATGTCTTTTAGTATTTTTATTTACTAGGCTTTCACACCATTTTTTTATTTTAATTACTTTCTTATTATTTTCCCCAAGTGTGCATTTTCTAAGAGTGTGATCTAACCAAGCACATTTTGGCCACCTATATACCTTTTAGGAATTTCCCTATGTATCATCAATGAAGAAGGATTATTATGAAGTCAATTTTTTCACTGTCAGAATCTAATGCACATAACAGTCAGACACAACTATACCTGAGGCATTATTAATAAGTTTTAAAATAAATAACAACTTATATTATTCCAGAGGGAAAAAGAAACCCTCCACTATGTACACATGACAAGTGAAGGCACTCTGTAGAAATGGACATCTGTGTACCAGTCTAGTCAGCCATTCTACTTAACAGAAGTAATATTCCTAAATTGCATGAAGGTGCTTATGTTGAACTTGAAGGACATAATACATATGCAACATGTGTTTACATTCTATTGCTTTTTGCTGAAAAAGAGTGTTATTTCCTACTAGAGGCCCGATGCATGAAGATTCATGCAAGAATGGGCCTTCCTTCCCCTGGCTGCTGGCACCAGCTTCACTCTGGCTGGAGCCGCCTTTCCGCCTTCCCACGCTGCCCAGAGGCCCGGGAGCGGCTGGGGTGGTGCGGAACGCCTGCCTCCCACCCCGCCCCCGGCCACTCGGCGCCCATGTATGCAAATTGGCCCGCCATCTTTGTTGGGTTAATTTGCATACTCACTCCTGATTGGTTGGTGGGTGTTGTGAAAGTACAGTCAATTAGCGTGTTACTCTTTTATTAGGTAGATGAGGCCATATTCACAACTAGGGCATATAGATATTTTTAGTAAGTCATTCACTTTCCTTGGATTCTTTCTAAAATTAACTCAATTTTAATGGGTTAGTAAAGACTGAAAATCCTTTTGGAACACCTGGTGAAAAATTATGAATAATCTTAAGAAGAATACCTACCTCAGGCCCTGTGATGTGCATCAGACCAGAGACAGCAGAGGCCACAGCATCATAACCAGCTCGTTGAGACAGTGGACCTGTCTGGCCATAACCTAACACAATAAGAACAGACATAGCAACATGTAAGGAGAGCAGTAGTACAATGGTGTGTTTAAAACCATTTGTATCCAGAAATCCTGCAGCATTCTGGTACTATTGCCATCAACATTGTTCCTTGAAGAAGGTAGTAAAAATTATGGTGGTATACCCCAGAAGGTAGCAAACTGGTGGCTATACACCTGCATGAATGTTTTAGTCTAGTCTGAAGAGTGTTTTCAAATGTTTTTATTTAGTTTAGAATATTTAAAAATCAGGAGATAGCACAAAAAATAAAAATTTCTGGCTTTTTTTGAAAAATCAGAAAATAAAAACTAGGCCCACATTCTCACATGGCAACAATAAGAGTTAAATAACAGCTCTTCCCATTTCCACAGGGCATAAATTCTCCAATATGCCAGTCTCCACCACTCATGCCTTTATGCCTCAGCCTGTTTCACTCATTTAACTTACCTTCCAGACTCCAACAGGTATTTGCTATTATTGTTCTATACAAAACAATATACAAAGTGAAGAAAAAAAATATCTCCCCAGGTTCTGTTTGCATATTATCTCAAGTATACAAAAAATGTATAAATGATTAAAAATCTGGGCATGAATAAAATGATAACATCTCCTAACAGTGATTTTTAGGTTACAAAGAGATAGAAAAGGTATCACTTTTGTTTTGCCATCAGCAAAAACACAAAAAAAATATTTTCTCCTGCTCTCCTCAGTCCTTGTGCTTACTGTTGAATAATAAAGGTTATATTAGGAGCTACATGAATCTGTTTCCAAATTCCATGTGTCAATCAGAAAGTGGCCAGATGAAGAACCTCCCATAGCCATCAGCTCTTGGCTGAAATTCCTTGCAAACTCTACTTTAGAAAGATCAGGAAAGAAGTGTCTCGAGGTCATTGCTTGCTTCTCTAGCCACCTGGAACACTTTTATTCCTTATAGCCACATAACTCACTCCCTCGCATCCTCCAAGTCAGCACTCAAAGGATTTCTTACCAGAGGGACCTTCCTTAGCGAACTTTAATAAAAGAGCACTCTTACTTCTCACTCTTTATCACCCTTATCTGATTATATTTGTCTTCATAGCCCTTATCACCACAAGATATATAACATTTTTTCTTCTCATATAAAACAAAATACTGTATTAATAACATATTTGTCTAAGGGTGTGAGTGTGTATATATGTAGAGTTTTAAAATAATTAAAATTGGATTAAAATTCTAAAAAAAAAAAAAAGATATATAACATTTTTTATTGATTTATTTTGTCTCCTCCCTACTAAAATGTATATACTCCAAGGATTTTTTTCCATTCAACTCACTATTGTATCCCCAGCATCTAGAATAGAATCCAATAACACTTATTGAATTAATGAATGAATTACTGCTGGTTATATAAAAAATATTATTTCCAAAACACAAATAACCCATAAAAAGTAAATTAATTTTTTAAAAACGGGTTTTTTTCTATTTTGCTTTGTTTTGTTATTGACCAAAATGGCAACATAGAAGACCATTTTCCTTCTCTCCCGGACACACTGAATGTACAGCTACACATGGAGCTTCACTCTGAGAGAAAGCCATAAATTAGTTGAATGATTCCTAAATATTGGACAAGAAAGAATACCCACATCAAAATCGATAGGAAAGGCTGAGACATACTCTTGTCATAAGTCCCACTCTAGGCTCAGTGATATACAATTTGGATGGAACTCCAAACTCCCAGCTTCTCCCTGAGGAGCAAAGTGTTTCAACAGCACAGTAAGTGCCCCAATTTTTAAATTCCCACCTGAGGGGTGGGACCCCCAAACAAGTAGCCCTGATAGCCAGCAGAGTTCGGGCCCACAGACTTGTAGCAAACAAAGAAGTTGTTGATGCACAGGAACCCTAACCATAGCTACCCCCGCAGGGCTCAGAACAGATGGAACAAGCAAAAAACGTCCACCTCCTGGTCTCCTTCCCTGGAAAGAGTGTAACTGCATACTTTATAAGATGCTACCTGAGGGTCCAGACAGTAATTAATACATTTCTAAAGGTTGACTGTGATCCCACCTGGAACCAAAAAGAACCAGTGGGCACATCCCCCATTTTCTCCCTCTAGCTAACTCCAACAATAAAACCAACTCACCAGACTCTCTCTGGAAGGAACTTCTATACTTGTCTCATGCCCCAACTTTTGCACCTATTTTCTGAGGGATGGGTCCCTGTATCACCTGGCTAGACTGCCAACCAGGCTTTCATGGGTCCCGCAGGACTGTAGTAAACAAACAAGCAGGTTTTTTTAAAGGCTAAGGAGCACCCCCCACAGCTATATACTCAGGCTCAAAGCAGAAGGGTTGCAAGCTTTCACCACTGTTGCCTGGAGCCCAGCTTCTAATTAGCCTGCATCTAGGTGCTGACAGCAATCATTCCCTTTGGGACATTAATGCGTCTTCTCACACCCTCAACTACCGAGAGGCAACAAAGAGATTGTCTTGGGCAATTACACAGGCTTCAGAGGCAACCAGGAGCTCAGACTGGGTTGATCCATAAGATTCATCTCCTACACAAGATCAGTCTGTAAAGACTGAAAGAGGTGGCTGTTTTAGCTAATACATGAAAACCAACAAAGAAAGTCAAGGAAAATGAAGAAACAAGGCAAAAACATATAATAGATATACAGAAGATAAAGAGACAGAAATCTAAGCATACAACTACAGAAAATCATCAAATCACAAAGAAAAATAATGGAGAAAAGAAATTATAAAGTAACCAGAAAACAATTAAAATGATAATAGTAAGTTCATAATTACTATCAATAATTACTTTAAATATAAATGAAAGAAATTCTCCCATCAAGACACTGAATATCTGAATGCATAAAACAAGACCCAACTACATGCTTCCTACAAGAGACTCACTTTTGCTTTAAGGACACAGATTGAAAGTGAAGTGATAAAAATATATATTCCATGCAAATGGCAACCAAAACAAAGCAGGGGTAGCCATACTTTTCAGATAAAATATACTTTAAGACAAAGATGGTTATTATCTACACTAATAAAAGAGAAACATGCAAATTGACCAGCACTCCACTACACCCACCAGCCAATCAGAGCGAGTATGCAAATTAACCCAACAAAGATGGTGGTTAATTTGTACACGCAGGCACAGAGTGAAGACTGAAGACAGTGTACAAGGAAGAGGAAGGGAAAGCGGAAAGTGGGACGGGGCGGTGGCAGGAGGGAAGCCCGCCTTGGCAGGCTTCGCTCCCTCTCTGCTTCGCTCAGGCCACAGGAAGCCCTATTCTTGCAGGAATCTTCCTGCAATGGGCCTCTAGTATAATAATAAAGGGGTCAATCTAATAAGAAGACATAACATTTGTAAATATTTAAGCACACAACACAGAAGCATATAAATATATAAAACAAATATCAACAGACATGAAGGGGAAAATACAGCAATACAATAATAGTAGGGCACTATAATATCCCACTTTCAATAATGACTATATTATCTAAGACATAAAATCAATAAGAAAATATTGCTGTCAAACCTCAGAGGGAAAGCAGGAGAGGGTGGGCAGGTGGGAAGAGATGAACCAATGAACTTGTATGCATATAAGTATAATCAATGGACACAGACAATAGGGGGGTGAAGGCCTGGCTGGGGGCCACAGGCAGGCTGGGAGAGGTCAATGGGGGAAAAGTGGGACATATGTAATACTTTCAAAAATAAAGAATTAATTTTTTTAAAAAGAAAATACTGGACTTAAACTACACATTTAATCAGATATGTCAATACTTTTTAAACTCTTCCAAAAAATAGACAAGGAACACTTCCAAACTCATTTTAGGAGGCCAGCATTATCCTGATACCAGAACCAAAAAGGACACTACCAAGAAAGAAAATTATAGATCAATATTCCTGATAAACATAGATGCAAAAAAAAATCTTAAAAGAAATATTAGTAAACTGAATCCAGCAATACAATAAAGAGATCATACACCATGATCAAGTGGAATTTATTCCTAGGATGCGGGTTGTTGATACAATAACCTCAAATGAATTAATCTGATATACCACATAAATGATAAAGGATAAAAATCATACCCTGGCTGGTAGTGCTAAGTGGTTAGAACATTGGCCCATGCACTGAAGGGTCTCAAGTTCAATTTCTGATCAAGGACACATACCTGGGCTGCAGGATCGATCCCCAGCCCCAGTTAGGGCACATATGGGAGGCAACCAATCAATGTTTCTCTCTCTATTTCTCTCCGTCTTTCTCTCCCTCCCTCCCTTCCACTCTCTAAAAAATTCAATGGAAAAAAATATACTTGGTGAAGATTAACGAAACAAAAAAAATAATAATAATTATATGACCCTACCAACAGATGCAGAAAAAGCATTTGACAAAACCCAGTGCCCGTTTTTTCTATAAAAACTCTTAGCAAAGTGGAACTAGAGGGAACATATCTCCACATAATAAAGGCCATATGTAACAAATCCACAGCTAACATCATACTTAATGGTGGAAAGCTAAAACCTTTTCCTCTAAGATAAGGAACAAGAAAACAGTGTCCACTTTCACTACTCTTATTCAATGTAGTACTGTGCACACATGACAGAGAAATAAGGCAGGGTAAAATAAATGAAAGAAGTAAAATTATCTGTTTGCAGAAGACATGATCTTGTATACAGAAAACCCTAAAGACTACACCAAAAACTGTTAGTCAATAAACAAATTCAGTAGATTCAGGATACAAAATCAACATACAATATTGAGTTGCATTTCTATAAATTAACAATGAACTATCTGAAAAGAAATTGAGAAAGAATTCCCATTTACAACAGTATCAAAAACAATACTTATAAATACGTTAATCGAGGAGATAAAAGACTATATATTGAAAACTATATAACATTGATGACAGAAATTTAAACAGACACAAATAAATGAAAAGATATTGGAAGAATTAACATTGGAAGGATTAACATTGTTAAAATGTCCATACTACCCAAAGTAATCTACAGATTCAATGCAGTTCTATCAAAATCCCAATGGTAAATTTTAGAGAAATAGAAAAATAATCCTAAAAATCATATGGAACCAAAAAATACTCAAAATTTCCAAAGCTATTGTAAACAAGGAGACATCACACTTCCTGATTTCAAAATACATTACAAAGCTACAGTAATCAAAATAGCATGTGGTACTGGCATAAAAACAGACATAGAGACATATGGAATAGAATAAATAGCCCAGAAATTAATTCACACATAATATGGTTACCAAAGAGTACCAAGAACAATGAAGAATGAATAGCTTCTCAATAAATGATGCTGGGAAAACCAGATATCCATAGGCAAAAGAATGCAATTGGATTCTTATCTTACATCATATGTAAAAATCAACTCAAAATGGAATAAAGACATAAATGTAATATCTGAAACTGTAAGGGCTTCCAGAACCCCTTCTGCTCTCCAGGACAAGGCCCTAGAGATGGGGCCCAAGTATCCACCAGACTGGACTCCAGACAGCACCCACCTCATCTGTGCCTTTGCCAATATCCTCAAGTATAGCCAGGTCCTAAGCCTCGCGGTTGCCTTGTGGGTAAAGAGTGGGTGCTGGACTGTCACCGCACGTATTGGGGACTGCCCTCCCGGAGGTACCTCATTGCAAGGCCAGACTCCAGCAGCAGAATGAGGGGTCCCTTCACAACAGCAGCAGCGAGGACGAAGCCCCCAAACCTTTTGGAAAGCATCCCCAGACCAAGACCAAGCCCCCTCTGGCAACAGGATCCAGCTCACCCTAGATGCTCCCTAACCTCAGAAGAGAACAAGCCAGCCTCACCAGGGTCCCAGGAAGATACCCACACTGAGGGGGAGTGGTCAGAGGGCAGGATAATAGAATGGAAGGTCCTGGGAACACTGGGGATGAGGGGAGAAGGGTGGCTGAGCAGAAGGGTGAGAATGGCCAGGACCCACAAGCAGGATCCACAGAAGAAAACACAGATAATAAGGGTCCACTGGGCATCTCCCAACCCGCCAGTTCCAGAATTCCCAGACTTCTTCTGGGACAAACACTTCTTCCTATGTGGGGAGTTCCCTGGGGAAAAGGGGAGGCAGCTCAGCTGTGATGTTACAGCCTTCAATGGGGAGCCCAAGGACTATTTGAGCCACTGGGGCCAGTTTGTGATCAGGGCACAGGAGTGGGACCCTAGCTTTGAGGAGGCCGTGATGGACAACCCCTACCGGGTGTCCATCTACCAGCAATGGATCTACAGTTGTAATGAGAAGCAGATGTTACTTCCTCACCAGCTCTCCAGGGTGGTGCCTCAGGCCTGAAGGACGTTTTGTGCATTCACGCACACACACAGAAGTTTAATAAAGCTGACTTGGTTTGGGGAGGAAAACATATACACTTTTGTCAATTATTCCTCAATAAAGTCTAGGGGGAAAAAGAAACAAAATGTATGTAAGACAAAGTACCCAGATAAAATTATCACTTAGTATTAAGAAATTAAAACAGTTCAAAATTAAATTATACTTAGCATTTATGACAGAAAAGGTATCATATGTCTCTCCTTTATGTTTTATTACAGAAAATTTCACAGAAATAAAGGTAAAGAGATCCTATAATAAATTTGTTAGCCAACATCAATAATTATTTATTCATAGCCAATATTCTATCCACTATACTTATATTTATTACATTTATTTCAATTAAAACTATTTTATGAAGAAAAATGTAAAACCATTTTTTTAATCCTCACCAAGAAGATAGGTTCATTGTTTTAGAGACAGAGAGAGAGAGAGAGAGAGAGAAACATCCTCCCACCGCCCCAATGGGGAAAAACCACAAAATTATAGGCTCTGCCATGTTTGTCTCACGGTTCCAAAAATTCTGAACCATTACTTTTTCAATCTTTAGAAAAGCAAAATGGGATATAAAGGGAATGAAGTACAAGTCAACAATGTCCATGCAGAAATGAGTACCAAGCTTTAGGAGTGAATTTAGATTCCAGGACAGCTAGCTCACAGCTGTAAAGGGCACCCTAGACCACGCTTCCAGTCTTGAAGCCCTGGTATCCCCAGCATAAAACAGGCCTCCAGGAGCAGAGAGAAACTCCACAACAAGGCAGGAACACTGTGGGTGTGCTCTTTAAAACCTGGTATCCCAACAGTAAGGCAAGAGACGGAATTAAGGGTCAGTCTGCTCCAGGTAGGGAAAATCAAGTGTTCAGGCTTCTGGCCAAGACCCCAATCCATCAAATGAGACTAACATAAGCCCTCACCATCACAACTCTAAATGGAGTCTTCCAAACTAAGGCCTGCAGGAAAACACGCACAGAAAACCAACAGCTTGCTAAGTAAACGTGCACTGTAGTGCTTGCCTTACAATGCAAGTTCTAACTTCCAAGTATTTCTATTAAACAGAAAAATAAAGTTACTCTTGTGAAGGCAGGGAGTATGGCATGATAAGAGGATGAGTTTTAGGAATGAAAACATTTGGATTCAAGTTATAGCTCTGCAAACAACTATATTTTCGACAATTCCTTTAACCTCCCTGAGCCTCTGTGTCCACAATAGTCACATTTATCTCATAGATTTATTATGAGAATTCAATTTGATAAAACAGTATAAACAAAATACACTTTACTATGAGAGCTAAATATACTTAGGTAATAAATTTTCATTGATTAATATGCTAATAATATAGTAGCTTGCCCTTTCCACAAAATATTGAGAAAACAAAACTGCCTTAAGGTACGATGAAATGATGAGAATAAATAGTCTAAGCGCTGCAATTATGTTGTTTAATAACCCATTAAAATGGGAAGTTTTTGTACTTGCTCATTTTAGAAAAGAAGATGATAGTAATAAAATATACTGTATATTACATATTTTTGTAGTATGAATCAAAAATTACTCTATCTTTTCGCATTATACTTACCTTAACTACCAGTACTATCAACACATATTTATGACAATAAATAGAAAATTTTATTTTTTTTTAATTTTATTTTATTTTTATTGTTTTAAGTATTACAAATAGTAGTACATATGTCTCCTTTTTTTTTCCCCTTTGATCTCCCCCCGACCTCCCCTACCCCCCAGGACATTTAAAGCAGAGAACTGACATTATCGAAATGGTAGTTTGCAAAGAATACTCTGTTAGAAATGTGAGGACTGAATTATTTATTAATAATTTAATAAAGAGCTGAAAAAAATGGTAAGCATGGGAGCCAGATGGTTCTTTTTAATGGTAAACTTTACAATCCCCAAAACAAGTATGATCAAAATCAAAATTAAAGAGGAAAAATTTAAGCATGTCAGTTCTATTTTATAATCAAGTAAGGAGATATGGAAAACTAAAGAGGTTACAGAAAATCAGAAAAACACCTCTCCCTCTCCCTCTCCCTCTCCCTCACCCTCTCCCTTTTCCTTCCCTAACCCCCTCCCTCTCCTCTCTCTTTCTCACCCATTCTCCCCCTCCTCTCTCTCTCTCTCTCTCTCTCTCCTCTCCCTCCTCACCCCCTTCCAATCCCTCAGGGGCTCACATTCATTTTAAGGAGCAACTTCGCCATCTTGTGGCTTTTATGAACATTTAATACAGAGCAAAACTTGAAATTCCAGACTTTATAAGTAAAAATGCAAGGGAAGGAAGCTAAAGGGAAAAGATATCTTACCTTTTTTTAATATATCTTTATTGATAAAGATAAAATATATCTTTATTTATAATATATCTTTATAAATTGACACATTTGTGGGCTTGCTCAGATTTAAACTTTTTCGGGGTCAAGGATATTTTATAGAAGGAAGTTTGTAGTTCCAACAGAAGGCACATAAGGTCGATGCTCAACCACTGAGCCATGCCAGCCAGGCAACGATATTTTATCTTTTCATTTGCCCTGAACAGATGAAACTTCTGGTTTCACTCATTTTTCTTGTGTCTAACTGTGTTTTCTTTGTCTCCTTAACTTATGAGCTCTTAAAAAGCAGAAGCTTCATTGGTGCTTTTGTTTTCTGTAATGCCTATGACACAGCTCAACACTCTGCCTATAGGTTAATCTTTTAGAGGTCAAAGGTCCCCCAGACAAACTGGTAAGAAGCTATACATTCTTCCTAGAAAAAAAGTAATTGAACATATGCTTACACCCTTAAAACCCCATTAGTGAACCCATAGCTAAAAAACTGGTTAAAGACACTCAGTGGGTAATCACTGCTTGTTTTCTATCTGCTCCAGGCCCACAGCACCTAGATTATCAGCACAATTCTCCTGAGGGGGATCAATTCAAAGACACCTTTGAGACTGCCATGCAAAGAAGAGCTTCAGAATGGGGCTTCGGCCCAAAAACAGGAGAACAAAATAAGTAAGGTCCCATCTAGACTGTCTCATTAGCCTCCTGTTTCTGACCTCCCTTCCTCATACTTGCCTCTTCTGATCACAGTGATCTTCCTAAAACATCAATCAGTGTGCGCTACTTTCCTGCCTAAAGCTTTCTAAAGGCTTCTCCAAGTCACCTAGAGTAAATCTGAGCTACTTATCCTAACTTACAGAGTCCTTCATGACTTGGTCGCTATCTGCTCTCTGTCTCTCATCATTTTCCCACTGCCCTCTACCTTGATTTCCTTTGGCCTTCTTATTGTTCTCTAAATACACCCAACAGCTAATCCCATCCTGAGACATTTGCACTACCTAGAATGTTTTATTTTTCTTCTACTCTTCACATGGCTGGCTACTACTGATCTTAAATATTTTATCCATAAAGAGGCCTTCCCTGCCTGCCCATAGAAAACAAACTCCTAGGAACTTCTGACATTTTATCATATTTTCATTCTCTCTATAGCACTTATCACTCTCTGATATTTTTTACTTTTTTGATGAATACCTGCCTCTCCTTTAGAATGCAAGCACCATTAGAGCTGTGACAAGTGTCTGTTCTCTGCCATATCTTTTCAGCACCTGCAATGTCTATGGGTATCTCAGTAAATGTGTGAATAAATAAGTATGAATAAATGAGCTTAGGAAATAGAAATAACACTTATCTTACTTAACACTTACCTAACTTAACACTTATTCTTTGGCTAGAAGGCAAAGATTAAACTGTACTTCCTCCAGTAACACCTGGAATAACCTGTTTAGGGTAGTGGACATAGTAAGAAGGTCCAGACAACAAAACAGAACAGTCCAGAACAGTTCCCAGGTTCAACTGTTCACATTCCCTAGTAGACCATATCTGGTCCCCGCTCTTTTCATTATCTGTGCATCTCATCCATACCATGACCCAAACAAGATATTAGAAAGACCTATATCTAGAATGATAACAATATTTATTGAGTTATCATGTATTAGGCACTCTGTTAAATGTTTGTCCACTGAATCATTTAATTCACACAACAACCCTATGAGTTAGGTACCATTATCTCTTTTTTACAACTATAAAAGCTGAGTCTTAGAAGGTTAAGTGCCCTGTCTAATTTTATTTACACTAATAGGATGTAGCAAGTCCTCCCCCTAGAGGTGGGCTCCCGCCTGGCCCCCAATAAAAGTGTCTTTTTTGTGCATGTGTGGGTATTTCCACCAAAAATCCACAGTAGCTCAAGTTGAAGATGCCCCAAACAGACTCAGATGCCACCTCAGTCACACTCACATGCCACCAACCCAGACCAGTCATTTTCCACATTTAGTGTTTTACTGAATGACACATCACCCACACATCTGCAAAAATCCAAAACCCTACAAGTCATCCTGGACAGTTTTCCTTCAGTTTGTGTCCATAACCAATTAATCACTAATTCATTATTATTTGATCTGCCAAATAACTCACAAATCCATTTAAAACGTTATGCCCTTTTATAGCTTAATACCTGGTCCCTCAACTCAGTTTATTCTTCACATAGCTATAAATGCCTTTTGAATATGTAATTCTGATCAAGTCATTTCCCTTATTAAATTTTTATTAAATTGCCTACAGGATAAAATAATAATTTCTTAGTATGACACACTGAGTCATTTGTTACCTGGCCCCTCACCACTCCATATGTCATCTCCTGCCACTCCTCTAAAACAACTTACACTTAGTATAACTGTTCTCCAAATATACAAGGCTCTTTCATTCCTCTGGGCCTCTGTACATTCCATTTTACTTATAACCCCCACCTCTTGGTCTGTCTTGTAAACAAAGAACTCTTAAGATAAAGACCTAGTCAATAATGGGCTATTAAGAACAAGAAAGAAAGAGGTTTTAAGAAGACTAGGACCTATTTTGGTAATAAATTCAAAAACAAAACAGGTATGTCTAAAATTAATATCGTACCTATTAGCTAGATATTAACATTTCAGCAGCTACAGAAACTCCAACAATATATTTTTACATAAAAGGAGAACAGAATGCAATAAAATATTTGACAACAAAGAATAGAATCTTTCAAAATGTATGCAAGTATCTGGATTCTGTTTCTGCTCATTTTCTGGTATGTAGATTGTTTCTGAATTAAAATGATAAATTATGAACTCATGATACATTTAATTTTTTAAATATATTTATTTTCTTATCTATCTACTGAAAAGACCTAGAAGCAAAGACTAACCCAATAACAATTATCATCCCTAATATCCAGATTGTGGTTTCTAAATACCATTTCCCACTAAAAGGAATTAGGGGGGTAGGAGAGATGGAGGGGCAATGGGGGTGAGGGGGAGGTACATATGTAATACTTTCAACAATAAATAATTATTTAAAAATAAAATATAAAATAATAAAATTAACCCCCCAAAAAAGTAAGATTCCTTCGGGAAATAGTTGAATCCAGGATGGGGCAGGAAATGTGCAAAGTACACCTAGAGTATCTTGTTATACCAATAATCAAAGACTATTGATCATCAAAAGGATGGAGAAGCCATCTTGAAAAGGCCCCTACTGGCCAAAGATGAAATAATTTGAGTACCAATAAGGATAACAGCTTCAATGGACTGAAACACATCAAATTTGTTAAAATTTGTGAGTTTATAATGATTTTTTTAATCATCAGGAGGATACTAGGGAATAAATTCATTATCATGACAATTGGTAAATGGAATGAATTTACATCTATCCTGCCTTTACTAAATGAACTATACTTCAGGGTCATCAAATAGTTGATGAGGAGAAGATTCCCTTTATAGAAATTTTCCACCCAATATATGAAGAAGGAATGGCAGAAGGATAGCTTCATTTTGTAGCTCCTAATGAATAGATCTAGGTAATCATCGTCAATGGTTGTTAACATCACAAAACATCAACAGCTAGACCTTATGTGCCTTCTGCTGGAACTACAAACTTCCTTCTATAAAATATTCTTGACCCCCGAAAAAGTTTAAATCTGAGCAAGCCCACAAATTTCTAAAGAATAATCAAAAGTTAAACAACATGGGAATGTAAGCAGCAAAATTCAAACTTCCCAACAAATAAATTGTAAGAAAAAAAGAGATCGAGAAGGAACTAAAAATTAAAGCTTTAAGAAACATATCAATCAATTGTAATAATTGGATTTAATTTGGATCCCAATTCAAATTAACAAATTGTTAAAAGAATGAGCAAGAGAATTGGGAAAATCTGAAAACCAACTATATATTTCATGATGTTAACAAATTATGGTTATTTTTTATTTTCATGTGATAACATTGGATATTTATGCTTTAAAAAGAGTTCTTTTCTTTCAGATATATTTTGAAATATCTAGAAATGAAAATATAAAATTTGCTTTTAAAATACTAGAGAGATGGAAAAGAGGTGGCTTTGTAAACAAAATAAGATTGGCTATGGTCATTATTGAGTTGAGTTATATGTGCCAAGAGACATTATACTATTCTATCTACTTTAATGTGATTTTTAAATTTTCCACAACAAAATGTCAAAAAATAAATAAACTTAAGAATGACATGCAAGGAATATTAGAACTGAATGGGTCTGGGGCAAAAATTCTTGCTTTTCAGATGAGAAAACTAAGGCCTAGAGAGGTTAAGGGACTTGTCCAATGCCATAAAGCCCATCAATAGCAAAACTATAACTAACACTTAAGTTTTCAGTTTCCCAGTCTTGTTCTCCACTTGAACAGGAGAGTTCTATTCTATTCTGAAGAATCTCCTTGCCTCTTCTACTTTATAGGATTAATTCAGAAACATATTAAAGAGCCAGTTCTCTAATAAGTGTTTTATTTTTTCATTTGTGTGCTTTGTTTTGTAGACATTTCCCTTATGCCTTTTTCCTCTACTGTGACAATTAAATAAGATGTGTTCGGCAAATGAGCCAAAGTTGCACATTCTTATGGTTTACCACTCAACTTTTCCTGTTGGCATTGTAAAAAACCTTCCTATTCCTTTTATAGTTTTCCCACAATCAGACCTTCCATTTATTAGGGTTTGTATTTCTGTCATAGGCACAACAATTAGGATTCTCACAGCCATACCTCATTTTGGAGTGTGTTTTTCTTTCTCCCTCAGGGTAAGAATATAGCATTTCTAACCTGTAAGATACGCACCTACCTACAATATTACATACCTCAGCAGGATTCCAATGAGATTCCTGTAAATTTCAATACAGCAAGACACCTCCCTCCCTACAAACCTACTAAACAATCAAAACTAGCACTTAACCCAAGAACTCCACAAAGCCAACTAATGAAGGTAATTTAGAGGCAATAATCCTATATAATCCTATATAATAAAAGGGTAATATGCAAATTGACCCTAACAGTAGAATGAAAGGGGGCTATGATGCGCATTGACCACCAGGGGGCAGATGCTCAATGCAGGAGCTGCCCCCTGGTGGTCAGTGCTCTCCCAGAGGGGGAGCTCTACTCAGCCACAAGTCAGGGTGATAGTTGCAAGCACAATGGCAGGAGCCTCTCCCACCTCCTCTGCACCACTAGGGATGTCCAACTGCAGCTTAGGCCTGCTCCCGCCTGTCAGAGGGATGTCTGACTGCCAGCTAAGGCCCCATCCCCCAGAGAGCAGGCCTAAGCCTGTAAGTGGACATCCCCCAAGGGGTCCCAGACTGCGAGAGGGCACAGGCTGGACTGAGGGACCCCCTGAGTGCACGAATTTTCATGCACTGGGCCTCTAGCAATAATAATAATGGTTAACATGTACAGAACACTTGCTATATTTCAGGAACTATATTGGTGCTTTCTGGGTATTATCTCATTTCAGTCCCATAAGAACTATAGGAGGTAAATTTTATTACCCTATTTTAATTACTACTGAGAAGAATGAGGTTTTGAGAAACTCAGTGCCCTACCCAAGATCACACATTTACTTACCATAATTCTATAGGTAATTATTGAAGTGCTGACACTCGTTACTATGTAACCACTTTAATAAAATATTTTCCATGAATATCAGTAGTTCATACATTGTCCAAAGACCAAAAATGTGATTAATTTGGTTTGCTACCTCACTAACCTTTAAAATTAGATCCCTCAATCTCTATCCCAGAGAGGCAGCAAAATATATTAGTAATACTATTAATTATGTATTCCTAGTCAGAGAAGGTAAATAAATTTGTGAGTTAAGCAGTATTCATCAATGCAGCAAAAGCATACCAAGCAAAAAAAAAAAAATCTTTACACTGATGATATATTATTATCGTACAATTGCCATTTTGTGTTATGACACCCAACTTGATGATGCCAATATATAAAAGTATGTTTTGTTTGACAATTGTTTCTTTTTTTAATATATTTTTATTGATGTCAGAGAGAAAGGGAGAGGGAGAGAGATAGAAACATCAATGATGAGAGAGAGTCATTGATGGGCTGCCCCTTGCACACCCCACACTGGGGACTGAGCCCAAAACCAGGGCATGTGCCCTGACTGGGAATTGAACCATGACCTCCTGGTCATAGGTCAATACTCAATCACTGAGCCACGCTGGCCAGATGACAATTGTTTCTTATGTATGTGTTTCATTTTCCCCAATAATTAGCATAACACTAAGCAGACAGTAGGAACTTAAACACTTGTTACCTGTACTACTACATATTTTTGTATTTATACCATTTCATGCATGCCTATGATATTCTTCACATAAATTATAAAGATAAATGTTTTCACAAGATTGACAGGAGTTAGGAATTGCTGAGTATTAAGACACCATCTTGCCTATAATATGCAGTTTTTTATATAAAAAAATGAAAAGCCTTCAAAACTATCATCATCCAAATGGAGTCTACAATTGCAAAGGCTCTGAAGATCATGCCAGTGCATCATGCTTAAAGTCACCTTAACTACACCCACAATAATGTACATACGAGAGAGAGAGAGGGGGGGGGGAGGGAGAGAGAGAGAATATCCTAAATCCCAGAAAATGTATTCAAGTAAGGAGGGGGAAAATATTATCATCCATACTGATACAATGAAAATGAACTGGAGAATTTGCCCTCAAATTAAAAATTCAAGTATATTTTCATGGAATCTATTAAAAAGAAACTATATCAGCAATTATATCTATATCCCAAGAGTCAACATTTTCTATAAGACAAATGAAGCTCACATTTTGGGATGCCCCTTAAAATCATTAAAGAATAAAGAGAATTTCCATTGTTATCTATTTATCATTTTTAGGAACAAAATCAAATTATAAGTGACAGAAATATTAAACACACTCTTTGAGTAGAAAAGAAAATAAAAATCCAGCCAGACTCTCACATAAAACCAATTCCTGACAGCAAAATTCCCACACTCTAAATAGCAGCACTACGTCAGCCTATGAAAGGACATTTTAGGCAAAAAACACAAAAATGTTCAGTACTATTCTCTTCACAGAGACTAAATATCATCTCAAATTAAATTCAGATAAATGAATAACTTAATTGGCTAATACATTAACAAGAATCACCTTTAGCCTTGTTGCATTGCCAAGAGAAAAATATTTAGTTAAGTAATGTCACTATCTTTATTTAATTGAGATCAATGAAACAAAAGAATAAAGGAACCCAAGTAAGAAAGATATCAAATAAAATCCAGTAATCAATAAAAATATTTTAAAAACATGGCTAATGTAAACATCTGGCTTATTTTATAATTAGATATCTAATAAATGATAATTACAAAGTACATTTACCAATACAAAGTGATAAAAACTGTGTTTCTTTTTTTTTTTTTTGCTAAGAACATGATAAATCCTAAGAGAAGATTTAACCATACTCATATCTTTGGTATCTCCACTGATGGTAAAGACACTGACTCCAAAAACCAAAACAAAAGTTGTCTATTTAGTGCATCTTCAATATAAAAACGTGGATTTATTTCAATATACTTATCTCCCTCATTATTTCAGCTAAACAAGTATTAAAATAAATTTACATTTTTTTCGACAATCCAAACAATGGCTGCTTGAAAACTGACCACCATCATGAATGACACAGTAACTCTCCAGACCAGGAAGTTCATGACCAACAGACTACTTCAGCAGAAACAAATGGTCACTGAAAGAAACCAAGATGGGGGCATAGGCAAACACCTAAACTGCTGCCTCGCACAACAGTTTCAAAACTACAACCAAAAGACAAAACAGACACCATCCAGAACCACAGGAAGGATGGCTGAGTGGAAATTCTACAACTAGAAGGAAAGAGAAAAGCACACTGAGACTCAGAGGAGTTGCAGGAGGCAGAGGTACTGAGACACACGCACAGAGAGGACTGGCAACTGAGTGCACAGCTGGCTTTCTCAAGCAGGAGGGAGACAACAGCTCCCAACTGCGCTGAACTCCAGTTCTGGGCAAGACTCTGGGGACCCAGACTCATATGGGGTGAAACTGGACTGTCAAGAAAGAAAAAAACACACTGAGATTCAGAGGAACTGTGGAAGACAGAGGTACCAAGGCACACGCGGAGAGGGCGGGCAACTGAGTATGCAGCTGGCTTTCTCAAGCAGGAGGAAGACAAAAGCTCCCGACTACACTGAACTCCAGTTCCGGGCGAGACTCTGGGGACCCAGACTCATTCGGGGAGAACCCGGACTGCCTGGCAGCAGGCGGAACTTGAGGGCAGCTTCCTCTCAGAGGTGCTTGCAGCGATTATCACAGGACACTGAGACACAGGGGCCTATTAGGGCAGGGCTGATGGGAAACCAGTGCTGTCTGCTCTGCCCTGAGACTCCACCCCATCCAAGCTGAGCACAGAGGCTTTTGTAAGTCTTGTCTCATAAGGGTGTCTCAGCACAGAAGTTCTCCCAGCGTAGACACAGCTGATCCTCGCAGCCAATTGGCCTGGAGGTCAATTCCTCCCAAGTGATACCAACAACAATCAAGGCTTAACTACAACACGACTGAGCACACAGTCCACAAAGGGGTGCCCCAAGAGTGTCCACCCCAGGTAACTGGGGAGGCTGAGCCACTGGGCCCTATAGGACACCTAGCACACAAAGCCACTCTATCAACACAGGGAAGCAGCCAAAATGCAGAGTCAAAGAAACAGATCACAAACAAAAGAAATGGAGGAAAGCAAATGACTGGATATAGAGTTCAAAACCACAGTTATAAAGTTTTCAAGAATTTTCTAGAAAAGGCCAATAAATTTAGCGAGACCCTCGAAGATATAAAAAAGGACCAACTAAAAATTAAGCATACACTGACTGAAATAAAAAATATTACAGAGACCCAACAGCAGACTAGAGGATCGCAAGAATCAAGTCAAAGATTTGAAATACAAAGAAGCAAAAAACACTCAACCAGAAAAGCAAAAAGAAAAAAAGAATCCAAAAATTTGAAGATAGTGTAAGGAGCCTCTGGGACAACCTCAAGCGTACCAACATCCGAATTATGGGGGTGCCAGAAGAAGAGAGAGAGCAAGATACTGAAAACCTATTTGAAGAAATAATAACTGAAAACTTCCCCCACCTGGTGAAAGAAATAGACTTACAAGTCCAGGAAGCACAGAGAAACCAAACAAAAGAAATCCAAAGAGGACCACACCAAGACACATCATAATTAAAATGCCAAGAGCAAAAGACAAAGACAGAATATTAAAAACAGCAAGAGAAAAACAGTTAATTACCTACAAGGGAGCACCCATATGGCTGTCAGCTGATTTCAGTTTCAACAGAAACTATGCAGGCCAGACAGGAGTGGCAAGAAATATTCAAAGTGATGAACAGCAAGAACCTACAACCAAGGTTACTCTACCCAGCAAAGCTATCATTCAGAATTGAAAGTCAGATAAAGAGCTTCACACATAAGAAAAAGCTAAAGGAGTTCATCACCACCAAACCAGTATTATATGAAATGCTGAAAGGTATTCAAGAAGAGGAAGAAGAAGAAAAAGGTAAAGATAAAAATTATGAACAACAAATATATCTATCAACAAGTGAATCTAAAAATCAAGTGAATAAAAAAATCTGATGAACAGAATAAACTGGTGAATGTAATAAAATCAGGGGCACAGAAAGGGAGTGGACTGACAATTCTCAGGGGGAAAAGGGGTGTGGGGGTGCGGGAAGAGACTGGACAAAAATCGTACACCTATGGATGAGGACAGTGGGGGGTGGGTATGGGCAGAAGGTGAGGTAGGAACCGGGTGGAGAGGAGCTATGGGGGAAAAAAGAGGAACAATTGTAATAATCTGAACAATAGAGATTAAATTTAAAAAAAGAAAAGAAACAAATGGTCACTGATGTCCTTCACCCTGGGAAGGCAACAGTACCTATGACAGAAATTCAGGAAAAACTAGCCAAAATGTCTTAAGACCACACATGATGTTATCTTTGTAGTTGGATTCAGAACCCATCTTGGTGGTGGCAAGACAACTAGCTTTGGCATGACTTATGATTCTGTGGATTAACCAAAGAAAAATGAACCCAAACATAGACTTATAAGACATGGCCTGTCTGAGAAGACCTCAAGAAAAAAAAATCAAGGCCAAGAGACATATGAAAACATGCTCAAAGTCACTAATTAGATGCAAATCAAAATGACAATGAGATGCCATTTGACACCTGTCAGAATGGCTATCATCAACAAACGACAAATGCTGGCAAGGATGTGGAGAAAAAGGAACTCTCATGCACTACTGGTGGGAATGTAGACTGGTGCAGCCACTATGAAAAACAATATGGAGTTCCCTCAAAAAATTAAAAATGGAACTCCCATTTGACTCAGTGATCCCACTTCTAGGAATATATCCCAAGAAATCAGAAACACCAATCAGAAAGGACATGTACTCCCCTATGTTCATAGCAGCACAATTTACAGTAGCTAAGATTTGGAAACACCCTAAGTGCTCATCAGCAGATGAGTAGATTAAAAAACTGTGAATGAAATACTACACAATGAAATACTACGCTGCAGTAAAAAAAAAAAAAAAAGGAGTTCCTACCATTTGCAACAGAATGGATTGAACTGGAGAGCATTATGCTAAGCGAAATAAGCCAGTCAGAGAAAGATAAATATCACACTGATCTCACTCATTTGTGGAATATAATGAACAACATAAACTGATAAACAAAAATAGAGACAGAGAAGCATTGAACAGACCGTCAAACTTCAGAGGAAAGATGGGGGGAGTGAGGAGATGGGGGTAAGAGATCAACCAAAGGACTTGTGTGCATGCATATAAGCATAACCAGTGGACACAGACACTAGTGGGTGAAGGCATATGTGGGAGGGTGGGGGTGGCCGAGGAGAGGTCAATGGTGGGAAAATGAGACATATGTAATACTACATGTAATACTTTAAACAATAAAGAATTTTTTTAAAAGAAAAGAAAAAGTGCAAAGAACATAAGATCAGAATGAAGAAAATCAGGGGGACTGCAAAGGCCAATGTTGATGCTGGCAAAAAAAAAGGAGTAAAGATTTTTCAGTGACTTTACCTGTGGTGATTATACAGATTCTTCATGACAGGATTAATAAACTAAGAATTTAAAAAAAAATTTTTGTAACTGGGG
Source organism: Corynorhinus townsendii (assembly GCA_026230045.1). Taxonomy (NCBI): domain Eukaryota; kingdom Metazoa; phylum Chordata; class Mammalia; order Chiroptera; family Vespertilionidae; genus Corynorhinus; species Corynorhinus townsendii. The sequence continues at coordinate 140,972,245 of JAPDVU010000004.1, forward strand.
GAATCAGGCCAGGTTCAAAATTTTTCTGTAGCTAATCCAAAAATAAATAATTGAGAATTTACCATGCTTTTCTTTTTTTTAATGTTTTTATTTATTTTAGAGAGAGAGGAAGGAAGAGAGAGAAACATCTATGTGAGAAAGAAACATCAACCAGGGACCAAACCCGCAACCTGGGCATGTACCCTGATTAGGAATCAAACCGGAGTGACCTTTTGGTGCATGGGACCATGCTCAGCCAACTAAGCCACACCAGCCAAGGCTACCCTGTGTTTTTCTAAGAATAAAAAAAACTAAGGTGAGGCTGGCTTTATTTTGTTGAAAATGTTATTTCTATTTATTTGTCGAATTTTACTGGGAATTGAAAACTTTCTAGAGTGTATGAAAAACCATTGCACAGAGTAGTTTCTGTTGCAGACCTAAATTAAATGGGCTTGATAAAGTGATTAGAGATGTTCAGCTTTTGTCATCTCCACACACAATTTAGACTAAGCAATACATTCCTCCATCATCACTCGGGGACTATCATTTGGTCTGATGGTCTCATAGCCTGAAAATACTTGGTAACAGACTTATCACAAAATCCTGTACCAATACCAAGTTTCCCCCTGATACAGTTAGGTTACAAAGCCAGCTTTATGTTTTTAATTAATACTAACTTTGCACCAGATGTACATAAACATCTGTAACACTCTGGGAATATCATTAGAGCCAGACTAACGATCAGGAAATGTAGCAAAAGTGGTCCTTCTAATTTCTGGGTTAACATGGCAGCAGACAGCAGTCCCAGTATGCTTTCTCTCAAAATCCCATCAAAATATCTATAGAGACATTGTAATAAAAATAAAAAACTGGGAGAGGAGGAGGGAGAGGGGAAAAAACACTTAAAGGGAAGATAACATCACATTCCATGTTTAGGGGACAATTTCCACTAAAAGCACCATTGGTGCAAAGGAATAAGCACATTCTTGAATGATAAATCATGTGTTCTATTCTGAATCGGAATCATACAGGCCAACCAGTTAGAGATTAGGACAGATTTCCATATCTTTACAAGGCCCTAATCAGTTAATTGATACTTTTTATAAGGCAAGTAGCAAAATATTTAGAATTCTAAGAAAAGATTTTCAGAGATTTGGGGGGTCAAAGATATTTTTTTAACAAAGTCCCTTTTAATTTCTATGTTAAGGTATTACCTGCACTGGTTTTTTATTTCAGCCCTTGCTGACAAGTTTTTAATTTTTGTTTTATTGTACCTATTAGATGTTTGTTTGAAACATACAAAGAACGGAATCATCACCCCTACCTACTATCAGCACACCTGGTAAAGAGAGGTTCATTCATGGAAAATTTCCATGGAGCTGGCCCCGTCACTATCTCCCTAAAAGACAAGGTGACCAGACTTTTACAACTGAGATGACTGATCATGATGATAGCGAATTCTAACACCCTTTTTTTCTCTCATTTGGAGCACTAGGAGCCAGGCTTCTATCTACCTAATAAAAGAGTAACATGCTAACTGACCATACATTCCCAATGCCCACTAACCAATCAGAAGTGAGTATGCAAATTAAGCCAACAAAGATGGTGGGTTAATTTGCATATGCAGGCACTGAGCAGCCAGAGGCGAGGCCAGAGGCAGGGCAGGACACTTGCATCGTCACCATGCAATGACACAGGCATTCCACACCACCCCAGCCACTCTGGGCAGCATGGGAAGGCAGAAAGGCGGCTCTGGCCAGAGCAAAGGCGGTGCCAGCAGCCAGGAGAAGGAAGGCCCATTCTTGCATGAACCTTTGTGCATCGGGCCTTTAGTTATTTAATAAAAACATAACTGCTACAAAGTAGTATATATGCATAGTAAACCAAAGAGTAAAATAAAATAATTTCACAGAGCAACTCTCGCTTTCATGTTTCTTTTTTAATTGTATAAATTGTTCTTGGAATGTAAATCCCTAACCATGCAAGACTCAAGGGACACCAGTGACAGTTTGTTAATTCCTTTTTTTTTTTCTATAAGGATTAGTGGCAAATAGCTAAACATCTCTGGCCACAAGTGCAATATTTTCCAAGAGTAGCCTGGTACAGTCATTAATTCTAGAATCTATAAACTGCATGTAAAAAAAAAAACACGTGCCAATTTTCCAGAACCAGAATTTAGGTCCTCCATCAGCCCATTCACTTTTCTGTTTCCACAGCCATTCATAGACTACCAGTTTCTAGTACACAACAGAGGAGAAATTAAGTGAGGATTGGTAGGCATGCTGGGATGCTTTGATAACTAAGAAAATGCACTATGAGCAGGGTGGAGATAAGAATAATTCTGGAAGCAATTCAGGGTGGGGTTGTTGGCAGGAGAGAGGGCAGACCTCAGACAATATCTGTGGCACGAGCCTAATAATAGTATCAGGTAGTTAAAGCAAGAGACTAAAAACCTTGGTGCAACAAACCTCTGCTAAAAATTCAGATATAGATTCTATAAACAATTTACCATTCAATCTATATTGAGAGAGAGGAAATACCAGCATCCCAGTGGACAGTCAGCATGGAAAAGGAAACTCCATCAGGAATATCCTTGCATGTGGCCTGACCTCCTAGCTGCCCTGTAATCCCTTCTTTCTTCTCACATAAAAAGGGTACTAGCCAGGCATGATCCTTCATGCTTTCTTGTAAACTAACTATATATCTGCAACAAGACAAAATGAAAAATAAAACATTAAAATCCTTTTTAGAACACTAGGATTTTCCAAAACAAGTAAGGAAAGTAAAACGGGCTTTCTCCTGTTGATGAAAGCTGTAAGAAAACTTTACTTTAGACCCAAAATCTCAGTCCTACAAAAGGTAATTATAACCTGGTATTTCCTTAAAAGTGTGGACTGTGGGTTGCAGTCATCTACCTCTACTTACTAATGGAGAAATATCAGCTCCAAAATCCAGAACCATTCATAGCATAGAAGTACCAAACCTTCAGCTATTTCTAAATATTATTTGCATTTGATAAGAAATAAATGGAGTGAGTCCAGAGACATGGAACAGAGTACGGAATCTCAGAGGGAAGGTGGGGGAGGGTGGGTAGCTGGGAGGTAATCAACCAAAGACCTTGTATGCATATATGCATGGACACAGACAATAGGGCGGTGAAGGCCTGGGGCAGGGGGCAGGGGCAGGCTGGAGGAGGTTATTAGGGGGGAAAAGAGGACATATATGTAATACTTCAACAATAAAATATTTTAAAGGAAGAAGGGAAGGAAGGAAGGGAGGGAGGGAGGGAGGAAGGGAGGAAGGATGGAAAGGCATATGAAACTCTTTGACTAGTCAAGATACTACGGCTGAACCATAGCATCTTTAATCACAAAGATCAAAAGTAATTAATAGTCGCCCTAGCCAGTTTGGCTCAATGGTTAGAGCATGGACCTGTGGACTAGAGAGTCCTGAGTTTGATTCTGGTCAAGGGCACATGCCTGGATTGTGGGCTCGATCCCCAGTAGGGGGTATGCAAGAAGCAGCCCATCAATGATTCTGTCTCAATTCAGTTCTGACGACAAAGTTTTTCTATGGTGGTTAAGTCTTGGAATGTATATCTGGCACAAGCTTTGAAACATTTAACTTGTGAAGGTTCTGAAATAACTACTGTTTTGACATTAACTAAAATTGTGATCTTTTTCCCTCTTGCTGGCCTCTTTAACTTGGGAGCCACTACATTCACATATTAGAAATCAGAGACCAAAGGTAAAAACCAACTGACTCTAGTTTTACACCATATTCCTAGGCCCAGGCTATGTCTTGCTTCTGGAATTTGAAAGCATTGAGGAAACAAATCAAACTCCTTTTCAAGTCTTAGATTTCTCTTTTATTGAACAATCAAGAAAAATCAAAGTATCTTGGAACTTGAATAGTTCAAACATACATTCATATGAATAAAATCATGTCATGAGATGGTACCCACTGCATCATTTTGGGGACTCATTTTGTCTATGTTCTAATCCAATAGATTTTCTTAATCCTACAGTTTCATAAGGAGTTTCCAAAGAAAACTTTAATAATGTTCCTTATCCCAGGAACAAGACAGGATTGGCTTTAAAGTGGTGTTTGCTATTGGAAAAATATATTTATTTAGAATTACATATCTGGAGAAACTTGACCTTTTCATTTGTTTAAATAACTGACAATGTATAGGAAATGAGTCAAAACACTTTTGTCTTAAGAAATATTATATCTTCATACTAAAAACTTTGAAGACAGATATCTCGGGTTTACTCTACCACCTGAAAAACTTATTTCTTCAACAAAATAAATTTCAGCTGAGGCTTCAAACTCAGAATTCCTAAGTGCCAGAACACAATGCAGGTCATGCTATGAAATCCATTTTGCTGCCCTCAATTTATCATGCATTTGCGAATACACAAGAAAAGGTAGAAAGGTAAATAAGACTTTTAGTAAGGATTTCCTTAGGAAGCATTGTCATTTCACTATGTATAGGGGAGGAGCAAACCACCTCCCCTTTACCTCAAGCCGTATGAGAGATACTTCATAAAAAGTATCTGAAATCTTAGCCTGTGGTTCTGAGATTTTGAAATTACCAAAGACCTGACATGTGCTTAAAATTATGTCAAATGCAAGAGACTATGGTTACATCAGGCTGCAGAATTAACAGATCTGGGAGTGAACTGTACTTCCTCCAATGGTGAAGAAGAGGAAAGGGAGTTTTCCCTATGGGCCAAGCAGACTATCAGGAAAGCAGAACTAGTTCATTTAAAGGGAGTTTTTCCCATGAGGGCTGCTTATAGGATAAGATGAACAGATAGACGCTTTATAAGGAAAACACACACACACACAAAGGCTGAAGGGGAAAAACTTCAGTCTCAGGTCTCTGTGATCCTACAAAGCTCCCTATAAGACAAAGAGCCACCTCAGAGCTTCAGCCACACAGAAGGCTCCAATGCAGGACTCAACCTACACTAATGATATAATGGCTTTTTGGTACCCATTAACTCACTTCCATTTCCCTAAGAGGTCCTCATGTGGTCTAAGTAGAACCCTGCAATTTGTCCATACAAGGGCAGACATTAAGAAAATGCCACTGGGAAATTCACAAAAAACAAAAAGGCACTTTCCAAACTTCTTTCCTTAAAAAAAAAAAAAGAAAAGGGGGGGGGGCTGTAATTAAAGGGCATATGTACTGTTCCTACCACAAAATTAGTCTAGTCAAAAATATAATGTAATGTTTATCCTTCTGGAAAGAAAGAATAATGAAGTAAACAAGAAGAAAGAAAATATTTTTAAATGTGGTATACGAAATTCATACTGCTAAATTTTTACAACTAATAACATGCTCAGAGTATACAAAGGAAAGAAGGTACAACTTTAAATTGTTAAGGAAAATATCGATAGAATTCTAAAAGTATAGAGAGGTACAGAATAGTGGCTTTTAAAAAAAGACTTTTAAAAAAGAATAAATAGTTCCTTTCATATATTTTCTCTATCCAGGGGCACAAAGAAAATCCTAAGGGCCTCTCAAAATGAAATTCCTAGTGGATTATAACTTTTTAAACACTGCCCCCTAATGTCCATACTCCACTTCCTCTGAAATGACAGAAGGATCATGCTAATAAAAATAATCGGGTCCTTCCTCCCTTGTGATCAGTCTAGCATTTCTGTCCTGCAGACCAGATTTCACAGCCCGAGGCAATCTCAACCACACAACAGTCAGGATGCATTAGAGTAAATCTCCTAACCATTCTAAGGTTGCTCACATAAGCAGTAAGGCCAACATGGGAGTGAGAACAGACTATTTGAGCTTGGACAGCACCGACGAGACAGCAATACCACTGGGAAACATCAAGAAAGTCTAGGATCTCAATCATAACATGTGCAACTTTAGACTGATCTAATCAGTCTTACTAAAAAATAAAAAACAAACTCTGATTACCAAGAATATCAAACTTTTAAAAGAGAGATATCCCTTGCTTTATATACACACACAAACTCATGACTCATAAATGACCTTTGATTCTAAAAGATTTTGTTGAAATTCAGACTCCCTGATGAGCACATTTTTTCATGATTTCTTCCATCGCAAATATGACTAACAACCAATGAAAGAGAATAGCAAAAATATATTATTCTCAACTACAGCTGTTCAGTGTCTTGTAATCACAAAATCCATATCATCACTTAACAATGATATATGTCTAAGTATGAAAAGCATAGAGACACTTAATATTAGTCAAGAAGCCTGAGTTTTAAACCCGTTTGCCATTAAAGAGCTGTGTGAACTCAGGTACCTTAGCTGCTCTGGATCTGTTTCTTTATCAGGAAATAAAGGAGACAGTACTGTATGGGTGTTCTTCTAATGACTGTTAGATGTGCCCATAGGGAATTACAGAATTATGAGAAGTATTTTTTCAGTTTACACATCACCTCCTTATTACCCCACTCCTATTACTTAAAAACATATGATACCCCCAATTTACCCTGAGCTGAAAACTTCTGAATTATATTATCTATATCCAAGGCCCTTTGCCGAACTAAAATGTTAATACAGGATCTGAGAATGGGAAGAAAACTTAAGATTCTCCAGTCATAAGCCGTGGCCCAGAAGAACTTCTGACTCTAACCACAGTTAGTTATAGATGTGGAATTTTGGCAAGTGTGAGGCTTCCCAAATAGATTAGCATTTTATTTGGCTAGGTGATATGATAAAATGCATTGTCATTCCCAGTCTTCACCTCCTCAGAATCCATCTCCTTGTCATGTGACTTTGTAGTTCTTGCCACAAGAGTAGAATATAGCCCTAATCGGTTTGGCTCAGAGGATAGAGCCTGCGGACTGAAGGGTCCCAGGTTCGATTCTGGTCAAGGGCATGTACCTTGGTTGCGGGCACATCCCCAGTGGAGAGTGTGCAGGAGGCAGTTGAATCAATGTTTCTCTCTCATTGATGTTTCTAACTCTCTATCACTCTACCTTCCTCTCCGTAAAGAAAATCAATTAAAAATATTTTTTAAAAAAAAAGAGTAGAATATATTTCATGACCCATTGATGCTGGGCTTGGTCATGAGATTTTCCATGACCAAAGGAACGTTAGCAGATATTACATGAGGAGAGGCTGTAAACTTGCTTGTGAGATTGGACTTGTTCTCTTTGCACTCCTGCCTTCTACTAGGAGTAGAACGTGCATTTGGTAGCCACTGGTCCAAGGAGTATAAGAGACATGTAGAGCAAACCAGGCCCCGAACTGCGATATGGAGCCAAGGCAAAACAGTTTACCAGCTGAATCCCAATTGGCCCACATTCATGAGAATGAGATATAAATTCTTATTGTCATACTAGAGGCCCAGTGCATGAAAATTCATGCACTGGAGGGGGTCCCTCAGCCCAGTGTGCCCCCTCTCACAGTCCAGGAACCTTCAGGGGTGGGAGGTGACCCAGCAATCAGGGGAAGGCAATGCCCCCATCACACCTCTGCTGCTGCCACTGTTGGCAGCGCAAGCCTCAGCCTGCCCTGGTTACCTGAGCCTCAGGCAGGCCTGGGCAGCTGCCATCCAAGGCTTGCCTGCGCCTCGGGCTGGCCCTGGGCAGCTGGGGGGCTGAGGGGACTGGGGGACTCCAGAGGAAGGTGCCCTAGCAGGGCTGAGGAGACTGGGTGCCTCCATCTTGTGGTTGTGGGCGCCGCCATCTTTGAGAGCATGGCAGTCAATTAGCATATTCCCTCCTTATTGGCTATGGGTGCCGCCATCCTTGTGAGGGTGTAGCGGTCAATTAGCATATTTCCACTTTATTAGATAGGATAAGATTTTACATTTGTCACATATGCAGTATATTTATGGTAATGGGCCAATTCAAAAGATAATATTTTACCTATTTTAATATTTTAGACCTCAACATTTCCACTGGACTGCGATATTTTAAGAAAAAAATTCTGCCCAGCCGAGTAGCTCAGTTGGTTGAGCTTCATCCTATGAGCCAAAAGGTCACTGGTTGGATTCCTGGTTAGGGCAAATGTCAGGGTTATAGGCTCGACCCCCAGTACAGGATGTGCCGGAGGCAGCCAATCGATGTTTCTCTCTCACATCAATGTTTCTCTCTTCCCTCTCCCTTCCTCTCACTCTAAAATCAATAAAAAAAATTTTTAATCCTGATCTCATATTGATATATAGACAAGAAAAAGCTAAAATAGTTCATCATCACCAAACCAGTATTACAAGAAATGTTAAAGGGACTTCTTTTAGAAGAAGGGGGGGGGGGGGGATAAATATCACAATAAAAATACAATAACTATGTACCTATCAATAATCACTTTAAAAGTACATGTATTAAATGCTCCAATAAAAGATAAAGGATAGCTAAATGGATAAGAAAATAAGACCCATACATATGCTGTCTAAAAAAGACCCACTTCTGATTAAAAGACACACAGACTAAAAGTAAAGGAATGAAAAAAAGATGTTTCATGCAAATGAAAATGAAAAAAAAAAAGCTAGGGTAGCAATACTTAAATCAGATGCCCTAACAATTACATTTCTGAGTATTTATCAAAATAATTCCAAAACACTAATTCAAAAAGTTATATGCAATTCTATGTTCACTAAAGCATTATTTACAATAGCCAAGATATTGAAACAGTCAAAGCGCCCATAATAGACAATTAGATAAAGAAGATGTAGTACATAACATAATGGAATATTATTCAATCATAAAATAATGAAACCAAAAAATGTGGTAGTATATTTATTAAATATGTAAAACTAACAAATATGATGACTGTTTTCCCCTTTGACCTAAATTCCACACACTCATACACACACACACACACACACACACACACACATACACACACACACACACAAAGGTCACTACAAAGTCTGAAAAAACTGAAAGACTTTATAGCACTCTTTTCCTTGGTTTAGCACTTTTGAACATATTGAAGAGATATGTTGAGTTCTTGTATTATCTTAAAGGCTATTAACATTTCAACTGTAATCCTATATGAGTTAACAGTACTTTGAAAATGTCTGCAAAACAAAAAAATTAGCAAAAATTATAGACAGACAATTCACAGAAATTTAAATTGCCAATAAATACATGAAAAAATGTTCATTAAAGTTAATGTTTTTAAAGGTTACTTTTCAGGAACCTAAAATGTCTTGGGAGGGAAAGAAGAGCAGAATCACATCAAGAAAACTAACATTAGTAAGAGGTTTCTTATAGAAACTGGAAAATCTATTCGCTGGCGAGTATGTGGTACTGAAATACCTGTGATGGAACAATAGACGATGTGAGGAGCAATTCTGTCTATCTCTTCGTATCCCAGGCCCATTGCAGACAGTTTGCCAGGGACATAGTTTTCCACAAATACATCACACACAGCTGCAAGCTGAAGGAAGAGGTGAAGATTAATCAGATTTCTTAAATGACTGTTAAACATTTAACAAATCTTCACATCATAGAATTCTAATTTCGGTAAACAAAATTGACCCTCATTTTTGTAATAGTCCATACAAAAAGCACAGGAAAAATAGAATTAGATCAACATAAAGGTTCTGGTCAACTACTTAAGGTATTACTGCCAGTAAAACAATGGCTATTAAAGTTTTCAGTAGATACCATAGTATTATATGGATTCTGCTTATGCTAAATGTAAAAACTATCTCAGGCTACATGGCGCAAATATATTTTCAGATGTCGAGGTAGAAAAATTAGAATATAAGTAAAGAAAATATATGAAAAACATCTTTTAAACCCTTAAAAAACTAAATATAATGTCTTTACTACTTCTCCATCCTTATTATGTGATATTCTCATTACAACATGCACATATAGGCACATGTAAACTTGATTCGTACATGCTCTCAAACTTTACAGGTGCTTTCTTTCCAGTGTGTTCAAAATATTAAATGAACCATTTTTTAAACTATTAAACTGGAAAAAAACTATTAAATTGTAACCCAGTGTATCAATAACTATCTGAAACAGCCCAGCCAGTATGGCTGATGGTTGAGCATTGATCCATGAACCAGGAAGTCGCGGCTCAATTCCCAGGCAGGACACATGCTCAGGTTGTGGGCTTGATCCCCAGGCTGGGCATGCAGGAAGCAACAGATCAATGATTCTCACTCATTATGGATGTTTCTATCTCTCTCTTCCTCACCCTTCCTCTCTGAAATCAATAAAAATATACTATTATTAAAAATGGAATGTTTATCTATTACTGTATCACCAAATTTGGGCTGTGTATATGAAATTGCCTGACAACCAAATTTATGGGAAGGGAGATCTTAGGACACATCTCAAGGAAATAAGCTGTCATCCTCCAGAGCTCCTGATACAGATGCTCCAGAAGCCTCGGTGACCACCAACTGGAGAGGAATGATAAATATATTAAAACAGGAAGGTTTAAGTATGTACCCCAAGTTTCAAGCATAGGCACCTTTTCCAAATTTTAGGTGCTGATTACCATTTGACCTGTTTATACTGTGGGCAACTCCATGCAGCATGCTCCAGGGAGAATCCAATAAATATATATTTATGTATTGTTAATTTTCTACAAAGTATTGCTTGGGGATTAGGAGGGATGGCAGGGGGTAGTATTAAATACTAGTACAACACAAATCTACAATTACACATCAATTTATTCCACAATATTTCTCTGAGCCTCTATTTATAACTTACAAGGCACTCCTGCATGCACTAAAGAAAACAAACTACTTGTATATCAAGCACATCTAGACTTTTACACTGGTCATATTTCTGCATGGTGCATAAAATAGTACTTTATGCAAATGACACCTAATAAATTATTTTTTATTTTTAAAAACTCATGTCAGTTCCTCAAAAAATTAAATATAGAATTACCATATGACCCAGCAATGCCACTCATAGGCATATACCCAAAAGAATTGACAACAGGGACTCAAACCGATACTTGTTTGCAAATGTTCATAGCAGCATTATTCACAATATCCAAAAGGTGGCAACAACTCCTGTCCAACAAAAGACCAATATATCCATAAAGTGGAATATTATTAGCTATTAAAAGTTTTGATACATGCTACAGCATGAATGAACCTTGAAAGTATTATGCTAAGTGAGTTAACCAGACATAAAAGTACAAATATTGTATGATTTCACTTACATGAAATATCCAGAATAGGAAAAATCAGAGACAAAAAATAGGCAAGAGATTATTAGGGACTGGGTAGAAAGGGAAGTGGAGAATTTATTACTTAAAGTATACAGAGTTACTGCCTGGGGTGATGAAATATTTTAGAAATAGATTGGTGGTTGTACACTAAATGTAATTAATGCCACTGGATTATAAACTTGAAAATTATTAAATGGAACTTCTTATTTTATATATTTTACCACAATAAAAACAAATTTTTAACAATGCAGGTTATTTGTATTTTTAGACTTCTATGGAATCCTAAATCACAACTCAATTCATATAAAGTATCCAGATGGAGCACAAATTCACTGTCTCAACAAAACACAAATATAAATATAATGAATAACTTATACTAGTAGAAAATTTTTCAAAATATTTTTATTAACCAAAAAATCAGATAAAAAAAAACAATGTACATAGTATTATCTCATGTTTGGGGGAGAAAATTGGTATTCAAGGGTGTAAAGAGATTTTATATGATATGCTAAAATATTAATCTTTTTGCCCATGAACAGTTATTACTTACATAACAAGAAAAACAATTTTTAACTAAAAATGTACTCAGAGTAACATGCAGTCTGAGAGTACAGTGTGATAAAAAAAAGTATGCAAAAGTTGAGTTTAAGAGCTAAAGATTTCTCCAGTAGTTTTTTATGATACCCAAGAATTCTATATATATGCATTTTGATATTTATTGATAAAATATCCCTGGAAAAGGATATAGGGCAGAAATTATCGTTTTCTCCATTTTATAAATATTTATTTTAAATAAATAAAAAAACTATCTACTTACTAGATAGATATCTTAGTGAACGTGTCATCCAAAATATTACCTCTCCCTCTCTTGTTTCAGGATATTCACCCATTTCAATATCATGTATGTTCCCTATAGCTTTAGCAAAGTCATTCATAAAAATTCTAAACAGAACAGTGCTAAAATAAGAGCCATCAGAAAACTTCTGAGTTACACTGATCTCCACATTATCTCCAAGTACTACACAAGTTAACTGCTCCAGTGGAGATAAAATTTGTTTACTGGATTCTCTGTCTTAATAATCTACTAGAAAGTAAAGTAAGAAGAAAAAAAAAGACGGGTTCCCAGTTTTACTGGTGATCACCTCGGCCTTATCGAGTTGCTCACAAATTACCTAATGACCTCTTCTAGAATGTCTCCCAGAATAAAAAACAAGCACAATTTTTATGAATTAGAGAACTCACCATCTCTTTTTTTCTGAAAGGGAAAAATTAATTCTTCCTACCAGTCACAGAGTAAAACAAGAACTAAAATCAATTTGAAATATAGCATACCAAATTCTGAATTCTCTTTATTAGGTGCAACTTAGGAACAGAATGAATGAGCAACATCAGAAATAGAGGGGAAAGTGATGATGATAATGTAACCATATTTATGAGTTTTAAAAATTATGAAATAATTTTTAAATCTTATGTCAATGAATATCCTTATCTGTTGGAGATGTATTCTGAATGATTTCAGGACAAAGTTTCTTTCACTTACTTTCAAATGGTTCAAAAATACACACATAAACATATACATACTCATATGAATACATATGTAAATAAGCAAATATGGCAAAATGTCAAAATGTTGCATTTTTAAATGTTTTTGTTATGTTTTAATTTTTCACAGTACAATGTTGGAGGAAAATAAAACCTATGACATTGTTCTGTGGATACAGCATGGATAGTGTGACTGTCAACTAATTAACATGGAAAAGTATCTGAAATATAGATAACATGTCAGAAAGTTATCATATCATATTGCCATGAAAATACCAGGCTCCACATAGATTTTTTAAGCAGACTTTTGTTTTCCACACAGCCTGTTTTTGGTTAACCTACTTGACAAAGGAGTCATATTTTGTGGGGCTCTCACATATCCAACTGATGGCTTGGTATAATACTTTGGAACCATGTCTATAAACTAGACTCATTATATTAGCAATAATAGCCACCAAGGTCTGAATACAGATGTTATTTTACTATTCTTAAGGTCAAAAAAGAAATCGATGCCCTGAAGAATTAAAAAAAAAAAAACTAGGCAAAAATAATTTTTCCTCTAGGCCATAAGAAGCGTAACTTATAAGTGATATAACTAGCTAAAACCCATAAGTATGAATAATGTCTCCAGACAACCAAAGTTTATTATGAGCTGAAATGTACTTTAATATTATCAATCAGAGAAATCAAGCCCACAATGAAATGTAATTTAAAACTGTTATAGTGTGGTGGACACTGGTAAAACCCAAGGAGAGTGAAAAGGAAATCCCAGCAATTCATATATTTTGGTCAGAATGATACATGTTGGCCTAAAATGTTCAAATGTCTTAGCAGTAAGAGTCATGAATTCCACCCAACACTGCCCCATTGAGAAGCCCTACTGAAATGGTGCTGATCTGTTCAATCAAATCTGAAACCTTGACTAGATAAAATATCAGAATATCCTGAAATAAAAGCAAAGAAGTAGGAACTGAAACTAAGAAAGGTAGAGCAGAAAGAGAAGAATTAAGGAAAGAACAATCCCTTAGATAAGTAATAATAATAATAATCTACAGAGAAGATAAGAAGGGCCTGAGAATGAAGGGCCCTTCCACTCTCTCTCAAAATCAATGGAAAAAATGGCCTCTGGTGAGGACTAACAACAAAAAGTTTTGGCTCTCCAGTAATGTGACCCAGGGTTCAAAATTTCAGCTCTTCTAGCTATGTGATCTTTAGAGCATCACTTATGCCCCATTAGCCTCATTTCACACCTGTGAAAATGAAGATTCTAATACCTCATGTATTCTGAGGATTTGAGGAGATAATGTAAGTAAAGTGCCCAAGTCTAAGATCAGAACGGAGTAGGCACTCAGTCAACAGCAGCTAGTACTACAATGGAATACCTTCACAGTGTGAAGAAACATTATACACAATATGAAAGAAATTATAAAGCAAATCATATTTACTGTAAAAGTAAAGTTAAATTCTTAAACTGCATGTACAAAAAAATTACAGATTGTCAAACAAAATTTTAAAACACTTTTACTCTGTTGCTCAAATCCCTAATTACAACCGCAGTGGTAAGATGCCTTTCATTGAGCATACTGTACCTCTTTGATGATTTTCACTCCTTTTGGATCCTTGATATTAACAGCTATACTCTAAAAATTAAAGTATATATATTAAAATCGTATCATAAAATTCTTTGTTAATACTAACAGTTCAACAAGGGAGCAAATCATACCATAGATTCTCCTCTTAAAGCAAATGTATTTTCCTACTGAAGGAATATTTAAATCATCTTGACTTATTTTATTTGCAATTTAGATATGTTAGAATGTAGCAAGGATTACAGTAAAAATGCTTCAAATAATAATGCCCAATTTTAGGCAGTTATCAATCGCCAAAACAATAACAAATGTAAAGAACCATTTAATAAGTTTAATAAAATGATTTCCATTATACATCATTATAAATTCTAATTTTAAGTAGTAGAGAAAAGCTCTATCGTTTCTATTGGTAACTGTCGAATGAATAAAATGTCACCTTATTTAAAATATTAATTACATCTACAGAAAAGGGTAAAAACAAACAAACTGGGATATCAAAAGTTTTGTTTTTATAAGAGAATTACACAAAGGAAGCAGAAAAAAATTATATTCTTACTTTTTTATTTCGATTTACACTGAGAAAATAAGTACTTTCGGTCCCCACAAAAGGTGGCCCCCAAGTTCGTGTATCATCACCAGCTCCTGAAAATAACAGTATGAGTTATTAATCTATAACTGTGAAACATCATGAGACAGTTCAGACCAACAGTCTCACTCATCAGATGCATCCACAGATGGCTGAACAAATCAGTTCTGTTAAGTGGAATTAGCAATGTAGAGGGGCCCATTAGAACTGTCCAAACTCGAGGAGAAACCAAGATGGTGGCATAGGTAAACACCTAAACCGCTGCCTCGCACAACAATTTCAAAACTACAACTAAAAGACAGAACAGACACCATCCAGAACCACAGGAAAGCTGGCTGAGTGAAAATTCTACAACTAGAAGGAAAGAGAAAAGCTCACAAAGAACAGAAGAAACAGCAAAGGCTTGAGGTACGGCAAAGGGTCTTTGTGCGTGCAGAGAGGAAGGGTGGCTGAGAGCCTGGCTGACTTTCTCTGGTGGGAGGGGGAAGGAAGCCCCCGCCTGCACTGAACCCCAGTTCCGACTGCACTGAACCCCAGTTCCCTGGCAAAACCCCATGGACCCAGGCTCATACAGGGGGAGTCTGGACTGTCAGGTAGAGAGAAAGGCACTCAGAGACTCAGGGAACTGGGGGAGGGGGTCTGGAGGCGCGTGCCCACAAAGACTGTGGAGGTTGGCACAGGCTTTCCCTAGCAGAAGGGAGTCAGAAGCTCCTGACTGCACTGAACCCCAGTTCCAGGCGAGCCCCTGGGGACCCACGCTCTTGCAGGGGGAATCTGGACTCTCGGGTGGAGGCTCGGGAGCCGGGGAAGGCGCGTGCGCACACAAGGGCAGGGCTGACGGGAAACCAAGACTGTCTGCTGCACCCTGAGACTCCACCCCTTCCAAGATGAGCACAGAGGCTTTTGCATTTGGGCAAGTCTACTCCTATAAGGCTGTCTCCAGCACCAAACTTCTCTCAGTGTAGACACAGCTGATTTTCACAGCCAATTGGCCTAGAGTTCAATTCCTCCCAGTGATACCAACAACAATCAAGACTTAACTACAACAAGGCTGTACACACAGTAAACAAAGGGGTGCACCAAGAGTGTCCACCTCAGGTAACTGGGAGGCCGACCCACTGGGCCATATAGGAAACCTAGCACACAAAGCTACCCTACCAACTCAGAGAAGCAGTGAAAATGCGGCGACAAAGAAACAGATCACAAACAAAAGAAATGGAGGAAAACAAACGACTGGATATAGAATTAAAAACCACGGTTATAAGGCTTTTCAAGAATATCCTAGAAAGGGCCGATAAATATAACGAGATCCTCAAAGATATGAAAAAGGACCAACTAGAAATTAAACATACACTGACTGAAATAAAAAATATTATACAGAGACCCAACAACAGACTAGAGGATCGCAAGAATCAAGTCAAAGATTTGAAATAAAAGAAGCAAAAAACACTCAACCGAAAAAGCAAAAAGAAAATAATCCAAAAAGTTGAGATAGTGTAAGAAGTCTCTGGGACAACTTCAAGTGTACCAACATCAGAATTATGGGGGTGCCAGAAGAAGAGAGAGAGCAAGATACTGAAAACCTATTTGAAGAAATAATAACTGAAAACTTCCCCCACCTGGTGAAAGAAATAGACTTACAAGTCCAGGAAGCGCACAGAACCCCAAACAAAAGGAATCCAAAGAGGACCACACCAAGACACATCATAATTAAAATGCCAAGAGCAAAAGACAAAGACAGAATATTAAAAGCAGCAAGAGAAAAACAGTTAATTACCTACAAGGGAGCACCCATACGACTGTCAGCTGATTTCAGTTTCAACAGAAACTATGCAGGCCAGACAGGAGTGGCAAGAAATATTCAAAGTGATGAATAGCAAGAACCTACAACCAAGATTACTCTACCCAGCAAAGCTATCATTCAGAACTGAAAGTCAGATAAAGAGCTTCACACATAAGAAAAAGCTAAAGGAGTTCATTACCACCAAACCAGTATTATATGAAATGCTGAAAGGTATTCTTTAAGAAGAGAAAGAAGAAAAAAGTAAAGATAAAAATTAAGAACAACAAATACATATCTATCAACAAGTGAACCTAAAAATCAAGTGAATTAAAAACCTGATGAACAGAATAAACTGGTGAATATAATAGAATCAGGGGCATAGAAAGGGAGTGGACTGATAATTCTCAGGGGGAAAGGGGTATGGAGGGGTGCAGGAAGAGACTGGAGAAAAATCGTACACCTATGGATGAGGACAGTGCGGGGGAGGTAAGGGCAGAAGATGGGGTGGGAACCAGGTGAAGGGGAGCTATGGGGGGAAAAAGGAGAAACAATTATAATAATCTGAATAAAGATTTATTAAAAAAAAAAAAAAGAACTGTCCAAACTCTTTACCTGTCGATGTTAATCACTAAATCTTTCCTATCTTTTCACTAAAATCCATCTCTGAAAGTCAAAATCCAGAAGGAAATATCTTACAGGCAGTCTTTACATTTAATAAATGGCAAATTTGAGAGGGAGAAACTTACACTCAGTTTTTGGAAAGCAATTCAGTCTTTGTTTCTTGGCATTAAATATGCAAAGAAAATGTTGAGTCTGCAAAAGGTGTTTGTTAAATAATATTTAAATCAGAATAATTATAAGTGATAAAATGACATGATACAATGGCATGTGAGCCTATGCTAAAAACACTATATAAAAATTGTGTAGCAACAACAAATTAGAAGAGGCAAAATAAGTTACTGAACAGCAAAATCAGCTAATTTAAAATACTATTTTAGAATAAAATTTTACTTTAGGTCTTGCCTCAAGGTAAAAGTTTTAAAAACATCAAAAATAGGGTATTTTATTCTGGACATCTATTTCAAGGGATTCCGGAATGTCTTTGTGTTTGGTTCAGAGAACACTATGAAGTTACAGGAAAAAGATTTCTTTGCACAGCAAGCAAATGACAGACAACGCACATAGAACTCAGAAACTGGATCAGCAATTAAATGGCACAAAACAGTACCACTTAAAAATTTTATAATACAACTTCTGATTAAATATTGATATAGGTAACTAATCAACTATGTAATTGCAGTTAAAGTATTTATCACGAGCCTCCCAAAAAGAATTTGGGAATATATGTAAAGCTTAAATTCCAATCTCATTTTAATGATATAATTAATCTAACAGTCCATTAGACTTTACTGTAATTGGCCAAGAAAAATAGACACAGCCCTTTGGAATTCAGCAAAACATAGAGATAAATAATAGACTCAATTATTTAATTTTTTATAGTTTGAGGGTCCCAATATATTTAAAATTTTTTTCAAATGAAGCAATGCCAAGGTTAAAATTAGACAGCTTATTTTCAATGTTTACATTCATCTCTCAGCTAGAGATAATGTCACAAATCTAAATTGGAGGACTACAAGGCTTTCCTGCCCTACCTTGTCCTGGTATACAACCAAGGTTTTAAGAGAGGCAGAAGAATCAGGGCCAATAGCACATGACAGGAAATATATTTAAACATTAAAGGTCACAAATTGGTAAAACCAGCAATTGGAAAGTCATGTTTTATTTGACCCACACATAATTTAAAGTTTTTAACTAGCCGCCATGATTTCAAAATCTGGAGATCTCATATAAAAATTCAGATTCCCTTAATTGATATTTTAGCACATTCATTCATTGAGCAAATATTTATTGGCCCCTACAATGTCACAGACACTGCTCTCTGGAGAGTACACACAGAAATGAACAAAAAAACCAACATCCCTCCCTTCACATCCCCACCTACTGAGGACAGTCCTGGAATACCAGCGGCATCATTTGCTGCCATACACAGTCCATTGTCACTCATTTAGGTTACCTTCCTGGGCCTTAAAGCATATAGTTTACACTCCCTGACTAACTCTCAAAAAAAGAAAAAATATATATACTTGAGCTTGATATACTCTTTGATTACACAAATAAAAATAATCTAAGTCAGCAAACTACAACCAACTTTTATTTAATGAAAGAACTGGACACAAAAAGTGATTAGTTCTCTACTGAAAATTGAAAATACTGCCAAGTCATTTTCCCTCATATTTGTGTTGAATAACTATTTTGAAAACCCAAAACAATTAAGTATCCTATCTAATAAAAGCATAATATGCAAATTGAACATACCTTCACTACACCCACAAGCCACACCCACTAGCCAATCGTGAGTGAATATGCAAATAACCCCAACAAAGATGGCTGTGGCCACAGAGAGCAGGAGGGAGGCTTGGGTTTCCCCGGCGATGGAGGAAGCCAAGCTTTCCGCCTGCCCTTGCCGGCCCAGGCCTCCACTCAATGCTACAAAGTTTCAATTATAGAAGATAAATAAATCCCAACAGAAATGGCTGCCAACACTGAGGAAGCAGAAGGCTTGGCTCCACTACAGGCTACAAAGTTTCAATTGTAGAAGATAAATAAATCCCAGATACCAAGGCCTCCGCTTGGGTCGCCGAGAGGCATGGCCAGCCTGAAAACCACCACAGGCCCCTTGCCCAGGCTGACCTACACCCCAAGGGAACCCCCACCCTGATCCGGGACACCCTTCAGGAAAAACCAGCCGGCCCCCACCCATGCACCAGAGCTCTATCCTATCTAATAAAAGAGTAATATGCAGATTGACCATCACTCCAACACACAAGATGGCTGTCCCCATGTGGTCAAAGATCCTGCCCCTATGTGGACACAAGATGGCCACCACAAGATGGCCAGCAGGGGAGGGCAGTTGGGGGCAGCCAGGCCAGCAGGGGAGGGCAGTTAGGGGCGACCAGGCTGGCAGGAGAGGGTAGTTAGGGGCAATCAGGCCAGCAGGGGAGCAGTTAGGCATCGATCAGGCTGGCAGGGGTGTGGTTAGGGGGTGATCAGGCTGGCAGGCAGAAGTGGTTGGGGCAATCAGGAAGGCAGGCAGGTGAGCAGTTGGGAGCCAGCAGTCCAGATTGGAGAGGGTGCAGGCTGGGCTGAGGGACACACATACACCCCTCCTGTACACAAAATTCATGCACCGGGTCCCTGGTAATATATAATACTAGTGGATTTGTGCACATTACGAGGAAATTAATTAGAATTCCTGGGGCAGCACCACAGCTTGAAGGGCATCTGTGGAGTGAGAGGGGGAGGGGAGAAAAAGAAAGAAAATTCATGCTTGGGTCTTCTGGCTCACTGCACTGGCTCTCGTGCAGGGACTAATGCAGGCGGTCCTGGGTGGTAGCCAGCGGGGTGGGACTGGGTGAGATAGATGGGCCAGACATGCCCTGGAGCCAACCTCCCATGGTCCCTCCCCAGCCCACCACACCTTGGGCGGCACCTCGGCTAGAAGGGCATCTGTGGAGTGAGAGGGGTCCCTCCAGCAGGTGGGGTCCCTCTGCCTGGCCTGCAGGGTTCGGGCCGAAACTACCTCTCTGACATCCCCCGATGGGTCCCAGAGTATAAGAGGGCACTCTGCAAAGTTGCTGTTGTATAGGGTGTGGAACACAAACACAAGTGTGCTGTAAACCAGATTCAGGGTCGACAGTGCCCCAGCAACAACATAACTCATGACTGAAGGTGGAATCGCACGGCACTGCCAGGAATCGGGCTCCCTCCTCCCTGATTCCAGGGTGCGTCACCCGAGAACCACCACTGCCAAGTCACCGCAACTCAGCAGCTCCTGCATTGAGTGTCTGTTCCCTGGAGGTGAGTGCGCATCATAGGTACCGGCCAGTCAGACAGTCGGACGGTCACTTAGCCTTTTACATATATACATAGATTCCCCATGCTGATCGAAGAATCTTCTGCTAACTGCTTTGGCTCCTAAGTAGATGTATTTAGCAAAAAGTTGAATCTTCCAAATCAAGTATTCTACTTTATTCCACTTAATCACTATGGTGAATTAATAAGCTGATATAATTATAAAACTAGTCCCTTGTCTTATAGATACATGCGTGCAATTCAAGACTAGACCATTTTCACTGATTTGGGAATTCTGTTTCAAATCTATAAGGATTAGGTTTTGAGGAATAAGTAATAATGCTAATTTTTGAAACCTTCCCAGAAAAGCTTTTTATAGGATGATATAGAGGACATAGAGAACACAGACTCTGCTCTGAGTTCTTGTTGGAGGGAAGGGCATGCAACACGACACTTTTCTAAGTGTCAATAATAGCATGAACTGAACCCAAAATGCTAAGAAGGCACCAAATAAAAGCAAGAATTATACACACAAAAAACACTTATTTGATGGGCAAAGGGAGAAAAGAACCAGAAAGATGTCAGTTGAGAAACATATAAACAAAGTTTAGACGTTTTCCCTACAAATCTTTAAAATCATAAAATGGAAAAGTGTTTTCTTTGATTAAAAATAGAAAAAAAATGACTTAGGTTAGGGTATTTGGGTTTCTTTTTTCCAGGACTTTGATTTCTTTTTCATTCCACAGGAGGGAGTGTGGCCAGGCTCAATCCAATCTCAGTCTCAACAGTAAGGCTTGTGTGGGCCTAAGCAGAGCCAGAACCAGACCTGAGTGCCTGGATATTCCTTCTTAGCTGTGTAACCTTGGATGAATTGTTTTATCTCTCTGTCTCTGTCTTCTCATTCATAATCTAGGAATAATAACATCTGCCCATAAGGGTAATGTAAATATTAAATAAGTTAATATAGGCAAAGTGCTTACAGATGTACTTAGCACTCTGGTAAGTGTTGTTGGCATCATTACATGTTGCATCTCAGTTTCTACCAGAGGCTTTCACATGTGTGTGAAAGACCTGGCTGAAGCTTTTATCTGTGGAGCCTGGCCAGTGTGGTTCAGTGGCTGAGTGCCGACCTATGAATTAGGAGGTCACAGTTCAATTCCCAGTCAAGACACATGCCTGGGGTTGCGGGCTCAATCCCCAGTGTGGGGTGTACAGGAGGCAACCGACCAATGATGCTCTCTCATCATTGATGTTTCTATCTCTCTCTCCCTCTCACCTCCTCTCTGAAATCAATGGAAATATTTTTAAAAGAATAAAAAGAAATGATTAGTGTAAGTCCAGAAGAAAATAAGGAATGGAGAAGAGAAAAACATTTCATTTCAATTCTTTCTTCATCCCATATGCAGGTACATGGACATTTTTTAAACTATTAAAAGTACTTATTCATTTGTTTTTATGTTTTAAAGGAAGCAATAATTTTACCTGGTCTTTCCACTTTTATAACTTCTGCTCCAAGATCTCCTAAATTCATAGTAGCAAAAGGTCCTGCCAGTACTCTACAATGTTAAACAATGACAAATAAATTACCATCTTGAAGATTTTTATATTAATTTTCTTAATAGTCCACCAATACAGACAAGTTTATATAATGATAGTAAGAATTAAAATTGATAAAACTGTTCAAAATTTAATTTGGCCATATGTCAAGAGTTTTAAAAGTAAATTCCCTTGGATGTAGTAATTCTACTTCCAGAATTCTATCCTAAGGAAGAAATTAGAAGATTACTGAGACAAAGATTTGTGTAATAGGAAACCTAACTTATAATAGTGAAATATTGGGGGATGATAACTATATAATAAAATATTGTATATTTTTATTGAATTTTGAATGACATAGGAAAACATTAAAAATATGACATATTGCCCTAGCCAGTTTGGCTCAGTGGATAGAGTGTCGGCCTGCAGACTGAAGAGTTCCAGGTTCGATTCTGGCCAAGGGCACATGCGCAGGTGTGAGTGCGATCCCCAGTAGGGGGCGAGCAGGAGGCAGCTGATCAATGATTCTCTCTCATCATTAATGTTTCTATCTCTCTATCCCTCTCCTTTCCTCTCTAAAATCAATAAAGAAATATATATTTTTTAAATGACATATTTAAAATATGGGTAAAACTATCATTTCAATATGATTCAAGTTTTTGTTTTAAAAAATATATTTAAGTATGCAGATTGGAAAGAAATGCATAAGTATTACACTAATTGTCGTTTAGAATGATAAAATTAAAGGAATTTTTTTTCTTTTCAAAGTTTTGATACTAAGCATATAAGCATCCTCTTATAATATAAAAAAATGAATGAATATTTTTGAGAGGTTAAAACTTAACCACCAAAAAACAGGTAGGCCAATACAAACCTTGTTAGATCCAGAACTTTTATACCCTCCAATGGCTTCACATTGTCAGTATCTGCCAAAACATAGAAAACACTTTAAGAGTATTGATTACTAATTTTCAGGAGAAAGAATCAAGAATTCTTTATACTGTGGATTAAGCAATCTCTATTACTACCAAAAATAATGCTTTTCTTTTACACTATTTCTGCTTTATATGTAACACAGAAATCTTGACCTGATCCAATTAAGTCAATTTGTAAAAATTAAAACCTCCAACCCAAGATTATTCCCAATAAATTAAGTCACCAGCTGCACTTGCAATAGTTTGACTATTGAAAAATAAAAAGTAAGAAGGGGAGAGATGTATAAGCTGAGCACAGAGGAATTTTAGGGCACTGAAAATACTCTATATGATGCTATAATGTTAGATACGTCACTACACATTTTTCCAAACCCGAAGAATGTACATCACCAAGAGTGAACCCTAACATAAAGTATGGACTTTGGGTGATTATGATGTGTCAATGTAGGTTCATCAATCATAACAAAGGTACCCCCTGGGGGAGGCTGTGCATGTGTGGGGGTAGGGAATATATGGGAAATCTCTGTAACTTCCTCTCAATTTTGCTGTGAACCTGAAACTGCTCTAAAAATATACAGCCTTTAAAAACAAATAAAAAGTAAACTAAACAGCCCTAGCTGGTTTGGCTCAGGGGATAGAGTGTCGGCCTGCGGACTGAAAGGTCCTGGGTTGGATTCCGGTCAAGGGCACATGCCCAGGTTGCAGGCTCGGTCCCTGATGAGGGGGTGTGGGGGAAGCAGCTGATCAATGATTCTTTCTCATCATTGATGTTTCTTTCTCTCTCTCTCTCTCCCTCTCCCTTCCTCTCTGAAATCAATAAAAATATATTTTAAAAAAATAAAATGAAAAGTAAACTAAACAAGAAAAAAGTAAGTACTAACAAAAAAAATAACAATAAAGACTTTTGCATATTTGTTCTACATTTAAGACAGGAAGAAAAAATAAATTTTTAAAGTTTATTAAACAATTTACAATCATCTGTGTATTTCCTTTTTCTTTTCATCCATTAACTTTAAAAAGGAGAAGACAGCCTTGGCCAGTGTGGCTCAGTTGGTTGATGCGTCATCCCATGCACTAAAAGATGGCAGGTTTGATTCCCAGTCAGAGCACACACCTGGTTTTCAGGTTCAATCCCCCTAGCTGGCCCCATTCGGGCATGTATGGGAAGCAACCGATTGATGTTTCTCTCTTACATTAATCTCTCTCTCTTTTCCTCTTTCTCTTAAAAAAATAAATTTAAAAAACATATCCTCAGTGAGGATTAAAAAAAGGAGACAGGTTAACAATAATTATCTCAGTGATTCACTGCATATCTAACATCAACATTAAGTCACGAAATCAAATTACAGTCAAATGGCTAACAAAGTTCAGATCATGATTACTGAGATCAGGGTGAACTTACGAAGAAAAATGATGAAACTAATTGGTTCAATACATTTTTTTTAATCCTCACCTGAGGATATGTTTTTATTGACAGAGAGAGAGAGAGAGAGAGATATCAAACCACCAATCTAGGTATATGCCCTGACCAGGAATCAAACCCACAACCATTTTGGTGTACCAGACAATGTTCCAATTAACTGAGCCACTTAGCCAGGGATGTTCGATACCTTTTTTAATGGACTTTATTAGTACCTGTGGCACTAGGTGGGCTGGGAGAGAGACCTGTAGGAGCGGGTACATCTCAGCTACTGCCATATACAGAAAACTGACATTTCCAGAGCTTTTTGGAGCCAGGCATGATTTTCACTTTCTCTTAAGATGGAGCATATTTTCACAAGCATTATTTGGATTCTTTCAATCATTCATCTTCAAGGGAGAAATGAAAAGGAAAACTATTCAAAGACAACATCAGAAAGATGCTCCAGTTTTCTGGGCGACCACTCCAAGATTCTAATGAGAATTCTGAGCTCATAGTAAAAGAGAACACTTATCTCTGTGAGTGACTTAGAATGCCGATTACTTCATGGACATTCAAGGAAAGGCTTTTGAACTAAAGCAAACAGCAGAATCAGACATTCCAAAAGAGGTCTGAAGAAATGCGAAATTGTCAACATACCATAGAGGTGATCTTATGCTATGATAATACTGAAATGTTTGCCCAAGAATTTACCCCATGTATCTATCTCTCCTCTAGGCTCTAATTTATGTTCCTCCCTTCCCATTACATTCTTTTTCCCAACATCATTTGCTAAAATCCTACCCATGCTTCAAGTCTCCATTAAATTGCCAGTTCTCAATGAATTTCTTTCTTATTTTTCTAACTGGGTATTATTTCTGTGACCTTAACCCACAGATGTTGTTGTTGTTCTTAAGACATTCACTTTATTCAGCTTTGGGTTGTTATTTACACAGTACTTATCTCCTATCCATTTTGTACTTTTGTACTGATGATCACTAAGCTTTATACATACTAAGTACTCTATAAATAGTTCTTTAATTGAATGCAATTAAACCAAGGCAAAACAATTTCTTTGTTTTATTTTTTCCATCATCATTTATCCTCCCATACCTCTTCCCCTCCACAATCACCACACTGTTGTCCATGTCCATGAGTACTTTCTTTTCTTTTTTGCTCAATCCCCCTCCCCTCCCCACCCCACCACCACCCCTTTACTCCCACCCCCGCTCCAGAGCTGTTTGCCTGGTCTCTATCTATGAGATTGTCTCTACTAGTATTTTGCTTGTTAGTTCAGTATGTCCATTAAATTCCACATGAGTGAAATCATATGGTACTTGTCTTTCTCTCACTGGCTTATTTCACTTAGTACAGTGGTCGGCAAACTCATTAGTCAACAGAGCAGCAAACCATGGCTCACAAGCTGCATGTGGCTCGCAAGCTGCAGTTTGCCAACCACTGACTTAGCATAATATTCTCCAGGTCCATCCACGCTGTCCCAAAAGGAGAAATTTTCTTCCTTTTTACAGCAGAGTAGTATACCATTGTGTAAATGTACCAAAGCTTTTTTATCCACTTATCTACTTATGGACACTCGGGCTGCTTCCAAATTTTGGCTATTGTTAATAATGCTACAATGGGTGCATATATTCTTTTGAAATAGTATTTTGGGTTTCTTTAGATAAATTCCCAGAAGTGGAATTGCTGGGTCATAAGACAGTTCCATTTTTAATTTTTTGAGGTAACACCATACTGCTTTCCACAATAGCTGCACCGGTCTGTATTCTCACCAACAGTGAACAAGGGTTGCCTTTTCCACATCCTCGCCAACTCTTTATTGTTGATTTATTGATGACTAGAGGCCCAGTGCATGAAATTCATGCATGGGGGTCCCCTCAGCCCAGCCTGCACCCTCTCCAATCCAGGACCCCCTGGGGGGTGTCCAACTGCCGGGTGTCCCTGGGATCGGGCCTAAACTGGCAGTCAGACATCCCTCTCACAATCCTGGACCGCTGGCCTGGTCACCCCCAACTGTCCACCTCACCCAGCCTGGTTGCCCCTAACTGCCCCCCCTGCCGGCCTGGTCACCCCCAACTTTCACCCCTCTGCCGGCCTGATTGCTCCTCACGGCCCCCCTGCCAGACTGGTTGCCCCACACAGCCTGCTGTTCAGTTGTTTGGTCATCCCTCACTAACCTCTGTGCCAGCCTGGTCGCCCCATGCAGCCTGCTTGTTCAGTTGTTTGGTTGTCCCTCACTAACCACCCTGCAGGCCTGGTCATAGGCAGCCATCTTGTGAGGGTGTGATGGTCAATTTGCATATTACCTCTTCATTATATAGGAGGATAATAATTCTGACAGGTGTGAGATGATATCTCATTGTAGTTTTAATTTGCATCTCTCTGATGATTAGTGACATTGAGCATCCTTTCATATGTCTATTGGCTATCTACATGTCCTCTTTGGAGAAGTGTCCATTCAGGTCCTTTATACCAGTGTTCGGCAAACTGCAGCTCTGTTGACTAATGAGTTTGCCAACCACTGATCTAGACTCTCAATTCCAAAAATTATAGGCTGTTGTTGTTCCTTGTGATTAAGCCCCTATCCCAGTGGTCGGCAAACTCATTAGTCAATAGAGCCAAATATCAACAGTACAACAATTGAAATTTCTTTTGAGAGCCAAATTTTTTAAACTTAAACTTCTTCTAATGCCACTTCTTCAAAATAGATTCGCCCAGGCTGTGGTATTTTGTGGAAGAGCCACACTCAAGAGGCCAAAGAGCCGCATGTGGCTCACGAGCCGCAGTTTGCTGACCACGGCCCTAGGAGATATATCAGAAAAAAATACTACTATAAGAAATATCCAAGATTTTACTGCCTATATTTTCTCCTAGGATTTTTATGGTTTTGAGTCTAACATTCAAGTCTTTAGTCCATTTTGAGTTTATTCATGTGTTTGGTGTAAGAAGGTGGTCTAGTTTTGTTGTTTTGCATGTATCTGTCCAATTTTCCCAACACCATTTACTGAATAGACTATCTTTACCCCATTGTATGTTTTTCCCTCCTTGGTCAAATATTAATTGACCATAAAGGCATGGATTTATTTCTGGGCTCTCTATTCTGTTTCATTGATCTATATATCTGTTTTTATGCCAGTACTATGCTGTTTTGATTACTATGGCTTTGTAGTACAGTTACTTATCTGGTAGCGTGATTCCTCCAACTTTGTTCTTCTTTCTCAAGATCACTGTTACTATTTGGAGTGTTTTGTGGTTCCATATAAATTTTTGTTCTAGTTCTGTGAACTACACCATTGGCATTTTGATAGGAATTGCACTGAATCTGTAGATTGCTTTGGGTAGTAAAGACATTTTAATGATGTTAATTCTATCTATAAACATGGTATATGCTTTCACTTATTTGTATCTTCTTCAATTTCTTTTTTCAGTGTCTTATAATTTTCCAAGTACCAGTCCTTTCTATCCTTGGTTAAATGTATCCTTAGGTATTTTATTCTTTTTGAAGCAATTGTGAATAGAATTGTTTTTTTAGTTTCCCTTTCTGATAATTCATTATTGGTATATAAAAATGCAACTGATTTCTAGATATTTATTTTGTATCCTGCTACTTTACTGAACTTATTTATAAGTCCTAGTAGTTTGGTGTTTGTTTTTTTTTTTTTTTTATGGAATCTTTAGGGTTTTCTATATACAGTATCATGTCATCTGCAAATAAGTTTTACATCTTCCTTTCCAATTTAGATGCCTTTTATTTCTTCTTCTTGCCTGATTGTTGTGGCTAGGACTTCCAGTACTATGCTCAAATAAACTCACAAAAGTTCTTTAAGTGTTTCTTACATTAACACATCACACTCTAGGCTAGGCATGTTGCAAAACAGAGTGAAGAGTGGCAGCTGCAAGAACGTGTATAGGCTGAAAAGCACAGGCTATCCACGAGGCAAAGAATGAATGAGTTTAAGTTCTTTTGTGGTAGGTGGTTAGACACACATGAGCAGAACAAGGACAATGGGGCAGGTACAAAAGGTCCCAGCAGGGTACAGCCCGGGGTACCTAGCAAAGGACAATTCTAGGGTGGCACCTCATTCCCAGGGTGACCTTTCCCCCCTAGCATATCACTGGTCATGTGGTTTAGACTCCCTGACCTTTCTTCCTTTGAGATAACATCTAGGCCTCAGTTGTATTTCAGCTCCAAGCTCAGAAACGCAGCAAAATCAGACAAGCAATGCCACACGGTCCTCAGGACCAACTACACTGAATGACTCCCTGCCCTGGTGCCCAGCAATCAATCAATGGAGGCCCTGACCCAGAAAGGAGACACCTGGAAAGCTGTCGAATAGTCTATTATGATCTTCCCCTGGGATCTGCCCTAAAAACTCTACCCTTAAAACCCTTAGGACAGGGGACCCACTGCCTCTCCTTCCCTAGAGCAGGTCATTGCCTCTACCTTCTCCCTTCACTGCACCATCCCGCAGCTGCCAGGCTCATTACCTTTACCTTCCTTACTTCTAAGCTCCAAGGGCTCTTTCTTCGCTTCTATAACTGAAGTGTATTTCTTCTATGAATTACTTCTTCCATCTCTGTGATTTTATAAATAAATGTTCTCTTATAGTTTGCGTCTTGAGTCTTGCCTCGGAATTCTTTCTTAGCCAGAACTCAAGGACCCAGGTTGCTGAATCCAGGTCCAGTCGACCCCAGGAGTCTAACACCTGGTGACATTCCCATCGCCAACACTTTAAGATTGTTTCCTACAAGCTGATTTCAAGGTTCTGTGACTATAACCCCAAATTCTGAAGGAGTAAAGAAAGTTCTACAAAACTGTAGTAAATTTAAATTTAGAATTCTAAACAAATTCAGGGACAGCTGTCTGATACAAAGGCGTATTTTATTATACATGAGGTGTCGTTCTTGATTTATCACTTTTTTCTTTATAACTAAAAGTCTGTGAAACAATTAAGATTTTAAGAGCGTTGGCCAAATTTTGTTCTTTGAAAATCAGTCTTCCCGCTTCCTAGCCAACTCCCTAGCCAAAAGAGGGAGTAAAGTCCAGCATTTGTTTGCAGAGACTCTCCAAGTTAAAGATGCACTCTGCACCCCTTTCTGAAAAAAAAACGGGTGCACGTTTTTAAAGTTATTTAAAGGAGGGGGAGGAGAGAGTAGGGGTAACCCAGAGGCGAGACCTCAGCCCACTATGACTGAACCGGGGGGGGGGGGGGGGGTGGGCGGTGGCGGGGGGGGGGCCAGACCCGCAGCAGCAAGCTCCCAGCCCTGGGCCCGCACACAGGGCAGCGAGATTCTGGGGCGGCCGTGGAGCGGACGAAGCCAGCCCCGAGGCCCCGAGGCCCCGAGCCTGGGCGCGGGGAGGCGGAAAGACCGAAGGGCGGGCAGCGGGGTGAGCAGGAGTTTCAGGAAAGCTCGGGCACTTTACTCCGGGCGCAGCCGAAGGTTGGAGGCTGGAGCGAGGTTCGCTTCGCCGCCCAGACCGAGCCTTGGAGGTACCTGACTGCGGGGGGCCGGTCCACAGCTGCCTCCTGCCGCCCGGGCCGCAAACACAGTCGGTTCTCCGCAAAGCGGCGACCCTCGCCAGCACAGCCAGCATCTCGAGCCTCTAAGACACCCGCGGTCCCAGCAGGAGATAAACCCGGCGCTTGCGCGACCTGCAGCCGCAGGGGACGCCCACAGCCGCTGGGACAGCCTCGGCAGGGGCTGGAGTGCTGGGCGGAGCTCTCCTGCCTCGCGTCACTGGCTGGACAGGTGTCAACCCGCCGCCCCGACCAGACTCCGCCAGACTGTAAAGACGGTTCCCGAGTCGGGTGTTCAACCTTTCTTTTATCCTCTTCTTCCTCCTTCCTTCATTTAATTCGCTCATTCTTTAACCAATTAAATAACCCGCCCGGAGTGGCTCAGTGGTTGAACGTCCACCTCTGAACCAGGAGGGTTGTGGGCTCGATCCCTAGTGTGGGACTTGCAGGAGGCAGTCCATCAATGATTCTCTCTCATCATTGATGTTTCTCTCTATCTCTTTCTCCCTTCCTCTCTGAAATCAATAAAAATAAATAATGACGCACTTGTTCCCTGCCCCTAGCGGAACCTTTGGGAAGCCGGAACCAATGTGATGTGTCACTCTTGCAGCGGGAGGACTGCTTTGATATAGGACCACCAATTCTCCCCGGTGTGTCAGTCGAGAGAGTTCCGGGGACGCAGCAGTAAGGTCTTCCCCTCCAGACATGCATCGACAGAGCTTCCGACCCCCGACTCCTCCTTACCCGGGCCCGGGTGTAGGAGGTTGGAGCAGCGGGAACAGCTACCGGGGTACCCCGGGCGGAGGCGGACCGCGACCTACCTCCCCTAGGGACGGGTACGGGAGCCCGCATCACACGCCGTCGTACGGGCCCCGGTGTAGGCCCTATGGGAGCAGCCACTCTCCGCGACACGGCGGCGGCTTCCCCGGGGGCCGGTTCGGGTCTCCGTCCCCTGGCGGCTACCCTGGCTCCTACTCCAGGTCCCCCGCGGGGTCCCAGCAGCAATTCGGCTACTCCCCAGGGCAGCAGACCCACCCCCAGGTAATAAATAGCCAGCGTTTGCGGAGTTCTTACTGTATGGCAGGCATGGTACCAATAATCCCTTTACGTGGATTATTGTTTTGATCCTCTATGAGGTGAGACTATTTGTTAGCCCCTCTTTGCAGATGAATAAACTGAGGCTCAGAGAAGTTAAGTAACTGTCTTTAGGTTACCCGAGAAAGTGGCAAAGCCTTACTTTCTAGAGCCCTCCTGCTTGTAGCCGCTACGCTGCCATTCACTCACGGCAGATTTTCCCCGTTCTCTCTCCTTTGTCGGAGGTCTTGTCAATTCGTTTCAGTGAATTTATCTTGAGCCCCGGTCTCCAAGCATAGAGCTCTAATTCCTGGCATAGAGGTCGTCTAGGTTAGAGGGTTATAGGCTGCTGCACTTTCCTCCCCCCCTTTCCTTCCCCGGCTTTGTGTTGGAACTACACTGGCTTCTGTTCCAAGTTTTCTCAGAGGAAAATCGGTGATAGTGGGAGTTTCCTATTCCTCTCGGTGAGAGTGGGTACAGGAGAGAGTACTTATGGTGTGTGCGGGATTTGTGGTTTACGACTTGCATGTATTCGATGCATTTCCATCTTTCCTTATGCTGAATCAATCCCATCCTTTTAAATCTAGAGCTAATGAAATGGGAAAATGCTAGAAATTTTTAAGCTGTAGGGTTTAAAAGTTTTAATTTTTTCCCCAGAAAATAGGGGAATTTTGAGGAAAAAATTGAAATAGTTATTTCATCACCAATTGACAAAATCTGCAAAGTTAGAAAACCCAAAGTAATTTGAGGTGACAGTGAGCATGGAATCATATATAATTAAGAGGTAATATGCAACTTGATCTTCACGCCCTCACAAGATGGCTGCCTATGACCAGGTTGGCAGGGGCCTTCGTGAGGGACGACTAAACAACTGAACAAGCAGGCTGCCTGGGGCGACCAGGGCGGCAGGGGGGTTAGTGAGGGACGACCAGGCTGGCAGAGGGCAGCAGTTAGGGGCGACCAGGCCAGCAGGGGGGGCAGTAAGAGGCAACCAGGTCAGCAGGGGTGGGCAGTTAGGGGTGACCAGGCCAGCAGGGAGGGGGCAGTTGGGGGCGATCAGGCTGGCATGCAGAGGCAGTGAGGGGTGATCAGGCCAGCAGGGGGGGTTCAGTTAGGGGCAGCCAGGCAGGCAGGCAGGTGAGCAATTAGGAGCCAGCCCTCCAGGATTGTGAGAGGGATGTCCAACTGCCGGTTTAGTCCTGATCCAGGGTATTGGGCATAAACCAGCAGTCGGACATTCCCCAAGAGGTCCCGGATTGGAGAGGGTGCAGGCTGGGCTGAGGGAGACCGCCCCCCCCATCCACGAATTTTGTGCACCGCGCCTCTAGTTTATAATAAAAGAGCATACCAAATTGGTTTAAGTACATTTTAAAAACAAAAACACTAGATTAAATAAAGACGGAGTTTGCAATTGAACATACGTAATGTGACCCTTACGACCTTTTAAAAAGTACCAGTTATCTCTAGGAAATGTTATTTTAACTGATGATTTTTTTCCTAAAGGGTTCTCCAAGGACATCTACACCTTTTGGATCAGGGCGTGGTAGAGAAAAAAGAATGTCTAATGAGTTGGAAAGTTATTTCAAACCTTCAATGCTTGAAGACCCTTGGGCTGGCCTAGAACCAGTATCTGTAGTGGATATAAGCCAACAATACAGCAATACTCAAACATTCACAGGCAAAAAAGGAAGATACTTTTGTTAACATTTCTGAAATTCAACTGGAAGCTTCATGTGTCAGGAACATCTTGGACAAAACTCACTTGTGTACTTAAATTGAACCCTGACATGGTGACTTTGACTGAATAATTAGTTGAGTCTTCTTGGTATTTTTCATCGTGTCAAATATTGTTGGTATTAGAAAAGAAATATGGTAGGATAATTTGCAATATTTAGCTCTCTGAAAGTGCCTACCACATTTTAGAAGATTTGTAGTTTCCAACTATTTAACATTCTTGGTTATATAATGGACATTTGACTTTTAATGTTTTTCCAGTGTTTTAAAATAAAACATTTTGTCTTCCTAGCTATATTGTGGTTTGTCATATGCTAAAGCAATAGAAGTATTAAAATAATGCTTTGTAATCAGAATTCGTAAGCAAATATTTTGCCTACTACTTTTGAAAATAAACTATCCTTTGAGCTATAGACAATTCTATATTTGTTCACATAGGGAAAGAGGGGTCAAGGAAGAGAATAAAGGAGAGTTCTGTTCCTGTCTGTTATAACCATTGTTTTATGTGCATATTTTCTATAATGCTTTTGTTAAAATGCATTGGAACTTGACTGGAAGTCACAGAAACTCAAGCTTAAGTAAAAGAGAGTTTTATACCCTTATTTAACTGGAAAAGACAAGAACATACCTGTTTCTTGCATAGCTAGGTCATTTTGTGTCTGAATGTCTCTACATTACTCAGTATTATGGAGATATTTTCTCTTGAGGCTAAGAAAGATGGCTACCGGCAGTCTCAAGTCACTTCCATTGTGAAGAGGACATTTCCCACTTTTGTGAATCCCAGGGAAGGCAGATTGGCTGTGCTTACTTAGATTATGTTTGTGTAGTCTTTATCCAATAACTCTCCAAGGTATGAGGCCTAATTAGTTTGAACAATGAACCCTCCCCTACAATGAGATGGAGCTGTGATTTTTAGCCCCACTATGCCTACCTGAAGTAGAGAAGTGGTTTTCCACAGAGAGAAATGTTATGAATATTTACCTACAATAATGAGAAAAATATGAAGGGATATTTTTTTCTAACTATTTTCAAAAAATCAAGTCTTATAACATTCAGGCTTTTTAAATATTTTGAGGTCACAATACATGGAAATAGAGCTAGTTAAAATTTTGTTTACCCATTCCCAGAAATAAATGTCCAAAAAAGAAATGATCACACCACCCATTTGTGCCATACTCAATTAATTTTGTTAGGTCTTCACGTCGGCAAAGAAGAAAATGAGAAGGGAAGGATTTTAGATTAATAAAATCGCCATGATAACCCAGGACTACTACTGCCAATTACTAGTTGGATGAGTTATTTAACTTCTCTATGCCTCAGTTTTCTCATGTAAAATGAAGAAATTAATAGTGCCCATGTCATAGAGGTGTTCTATTTGAGGATTAAATGGGTTTACGTGTGTGAAACTCTTAGGCCAGAGCCTGGCACATAGTAAGCACTCAAATAATTTGTAGCTATTTCTCATCCACCCCTCTATCCTTAGCTCTTAAAAGGATGCCTGGAAAAAAGTAGGTGCTTAATAAATATTTGGTGAATAAATGCAAACATTCTGATTATATCTACTATATTGTTCTGCCCTTATATCCTGTATATTAAAAAATAGTAAATAATTTTCCCCAGTATATTAAAGGAAATGGCTTTATTCCCTAACATCTTGTCTTTCCAAATGATTTGAGGTCATGATGTGTAATGAATATTGGAACAAGTGTATTACTTTTTTAAACCTTTTATTGAACTTCATAGGTAAGAAATATTATCTTTAGGAAATAGCTTTTGGAAATAATTATTAAAGCAACTCTTAGAGATCACTGGGTTATTGGCAAAAATGAAAAAGCAAGTCAGGGAGTATTTTGTGCTAAAGTATTTATATATTTGGAAGACTCGAATTTTAACTTCTAATGGTTTATGTGCATTTGATTTTACTCTAAGTGTAATGTTAAACAACTCAATGTAAAACTTTTTCCTGTCAAGTTACCAGCATCTACTTCCAGAGGTCTGACTTTTTCTAATTTTTTTAAAGAGAAACACTTTGTTACTAGAAAAGGTTCATTGCTGTATTACTGTAGTTGGTCATGTCAGTTATCAAAGTTCTTTTGATGTTGATACTTTGGTTTGTTTCTATTATTAGCCTACTTTTGTTTAGCAGAATGAAAAAAATGGATTATTCTTTTAAATGAAAAAAATTTTTTAGGGTTTCAGAATACACATTTTTACCTGCTAAATAATTTCATTAGAAAAATTTATAGTTAAGTATGTATCTTAAATATTTATATAATTAAAGAATGTAAAAATAATCTATAGTTGTATCTTCAGACAACAATATTCAACGTTTACAAGGGATGTGCAGGCACAGAAAGCTTTAAGGGACCCAGAGCCAGATCCTCAATTCCCATATGTACTCCTTGTTAAATCTGATCTGCCTTTAAAGACCATCTCCATGATCAGTGGATTCTGCCAGTTCTCCATTTTTCTTCTGCCATTATGTAATCACGCTATCCCACTTAAAAAAAAAAGAAAAGAAAACCACCACCTATGGCAGTGTATTTTTCAAAAATTACCCCAATAATATTTCAGGTCTCACATACTCTTCCAGAACCTGGCCACTACCCCCATCAATATGTGGACTTATGTCCCTTCCCTTTGAACTTGAGCAGATCTTTCTTTCCTTTCCACCAAGGAAGTATGGTGGAAGTTAATGTACTTTCATTGTGGGTGATATGGGGTCTTAAAAATGGGTTATATTGGCCAGTGTGGAGATGTTCAGAATTTAGATGTATTGTCAAGTAGGGAGACAGAGTGATGACAGGTTTTGTTTAATGACTTTGCTTTTTCTGTCACCTGACTATTCAAAAAACCATTTTTCCTATAGGTGAGTAGTGTGAAAGTAAAGCAAAGAGCACATGAGGGAAAGACACCTTATTTTTAGGTAACTAATTGGAAGGTTGCTGACCTCATCTACCTTAGAATTAGAATATTCAAGCATTATGGGTTTTGGTGAATCTGATGTCAAGCAAACTGTCTTCACCATTATCAATAATGGTAAAGAGCCTGATGAATATGTCTAAAACTTGTCTGAGTAGCATAATTTGCATGATTTCAAGGAGGAAGTTAAAAGTTTCATGTTTATTTCTGAGATATTAACATTACATCTTCAAGTTGAAAGATCATATTTCAGAGGTAAGTTCATGGTTTTATATTTTCTAGAGCATTTTTCAGATTCTTGGGTGAAATATTTTTATTAACCTTTTCCAGGTTCATCATTAGATTCTGTAAATTCATATTAAAATTTTACCTGGCCCAAGGCTCCTGCTTATTATCTCTGAACTATTTATCTGCTTTTTTCATTCTTACTGTATATTTAGGTTTAAAAATTAACAAGTATAGTGTGGATTTTACTGTAAATAAAACAGTAGTCATCAGTAGTAGTCATAAAACGTAATAGCCATCAGGATACCTTGCATAAGCCCTGAACTTACTAATGACTATCTTTTTGCTCTTAATTTCCACAGGCAAATTTAATTTTTTTCTAATGTAAGACATTATTATTATATGATTCACCATTATATACCACTTAGTAAAAAAAAAAAAAAAAAAAAACAACAACAACACATTGGGGGTCAGTTGGGGGAAAAGGAGACATGTAAAACTAGATAATAAAAAATAAAATAAATTTAAAAAAAAGAAAAACATTGCCAACAAAACTATGATATGCCAAAAAGAATAAACTATGATATGCCATCCTATGTAATAAAGAGGGAATATGCTAATTGACCCTCATGCTGTTGCAAAGATGGCGGCGCCCACAGACAATAATGAGGGGATATGCTAATTGATTGCCCCGCCCTCAAAGATGGCAGTGCCCACAGCCACAAGATGGCGGCACCCAGTCCCTGCAGCCCCACAGGCAAGCCTCAGGTGGCAGCTACCCAGCTGTCCAGGGCCGTCTAAGGCTCAGGTAACCAGGGCTGTCTGAGGCTTGTGCTGCCAGCACTGGCAACAGCAGAGGTGTGATGGGGCGTTGCCTTCCCCTGATCACCAGGTCGCCTCCCACCCCTGAGGGCTCCCAGACTGTGAGAGGGGGCAGGCCGGACTGAGGGACTCTGGGACTCCCCCCTCTCCAGTGCATGAATTTTCATGCACTGGGCCTCTAGTTAATTATAAGATGCATCCCAATTTCAGAGATGTTAAAATGTGAATCTTAGCTTGATAAATAGCTTAAACAATACTTTTAAAAGCAGAACATATACTTACATATAGGTATAGGTGTAAATGTCCATAAAATATAATCTAAGGACATAATACATTTAACTGTAGAAAACTAGCTTTACTTAGGATTAGTTATTCCTTGTCAAATTTTTATATTCTAATTTTGTAACAAACATAAATACTTTTCAAATATAACATTTCTAAATCTCTATATAATCTTCAAGATATCTATGCAATTTCCAATTTTATGGGGGTATTTTTACTCAGTTTTGTCTTAATTTTCCATAAGCAAGATGATTCTAAGTGTAAGAGTTATAGGTAAGTCTTAGTAACGCCTTTTGGTTAACATTCCAAGGAGCTAAGAAGGTAAATAGCCTGAACAACAAGGTCTCCAGTGAGGGTGGTTTTTATTTGCTTTCAGCAAAATTGAAGAAAGCGTAATCAAATTGTCAATTGATGATCATTCAAAAAAATGATAGATGAGTTCATGATTTTTTGGCATATAACAAAAGACATCTAAGAATTAAATGGCATCACTATAACAAAATTATATTCCTTTTTATTTACTAGTATATGCATGAATGAGTTCTAAGCATTTACTTTAAAAATAGTCATAAGATTGATGTCTCATTCTAGCAATTAGCAATATTTACCCTTGAATATAGAAAAATACAGCACCGTCTCATTAAGAGATAAATTTTCAATAAAAATTTGTTTTTAATAACTTAATGTTTTTAATGATAATTCAGACAATAGTCTTTATCATTTGGAGATTTATAGTCATAAAAATTAATTTTTTTAATTATCCCCAAATTTTTTTATTTTAATACATTCTGAGAAACAGCTGTATGACAGGGTATCAGTAAAAGACTTTCAAGCATCACTATACTATAATGAGATAAAAAGTAAGTGGGGAAGTAAAATAGTATAAAATGAATTGGGAATAAAAGTATAAAATTTCCTACTATTTTAAGGAGTGAGTACATAGCAGATTTCTGTGATATTTAGATTCAGTTAATAATGTAATTGATTTAACTCAAAATATCACTACTACAGAAATAACTTCCTTTGCAATTTTTTAAACTAATAATAAAAATGGTTTTATATTGACTTAAATATTTGTAAAAGGGATACATCACTTTTCAGAATTATATTAAAGAATATATGGTTCTTATATATTCTTAGCAAAATTTCTACAGATCTCAAACCAGCAGAGGGGAGAGGGAAATATAGTAAACTGTAAATCCAAGGGAAGGAGGAAAAAGGTAAAAATGACAAAAGTAAGTCCAAGTATTTCAGTAGTAATAACCTAAAAATAAGTAAAATTTTCTTTTTAAAAGACTATCAGATTAGATTAGATAAATGGAATCATTCTATTTGCTGGTTTTGAAAAGATGCATCTAAAATTAAGACTTACGTAGAATTTGTAATTATATAGAAAGCTAGTATACAAAGTAGAGATTATATGTAATATGTAGAGATTATTTGTTTTCAGGTATACACAGTATAAAATAATTTTTTCCCCATTATTGTATTGATTCCAGAGAGACGGAGGGGAAGAGAGAAACTGCCATGTGAGAATGTGAGAGAGAAACCAATCAGTTGCCTCTTGCACTGGGCTTGTGCCCTGACCTGAAATGGAACCCGCTAATCTTTTAATGTCCTATTGCTCTAAGCAACTGAGCCACCCAGCCAGGACAATACATTTTTTATAAATGTTCTAAATCACAAAGTCTCTGCAAATTTCACTCTGGATATTGTGGCTCAGTTGGTTGAGCATCGTCCAATGCACCAAGAGGTCACTGGTTGGATTCCTGCCCATGGCACATGGCCAGGTTGCGGGCTCAATCCCCAGTGGGGGATGTGCAGGAGACAACCAGTCAATGGTTTTCTCTCATAGATGTTTCTCTCTCCGTCTGCCTTCTCCTCTCTCTAAAAGATCAATAAAATAAAAAATGAATTTTTAAAAAAATCTCTGCAAATTTCAAATATTTGATAGTTGTACAGATTGTGTTTTCTGACCAAAATGTTCAATATATTTAAAAACCAAAAGTACCCTCCTTTAGAAAATGTCAGTGAAACAGAAGACAAATTATAGAGAATATCAAAAAAGTAAAAACCTATTCTTTGCATTAATTAAAGTAGACCAAGATTAATGGGAGGCGGGGACAAAAAGAAAAATATAAACATTAACCTTTGGTATAACATCAGGAACTACGATTTAAAAAAAAAAAGACTACAGTGAGAAAACAATAGTGATGGCATCACTTAGAATGATGAGCAACAGCTAAATAAATTACTTGCATTATCCTCCAGCTTTCTTATTGCATTGCCTCAAATACTGCATCATCTTACAAGAAAGTATCAAAGAAATCTGGAAACATATCTATGTAAATGTTTTTTAATAATGTTTTAATCTTCAATCAAGGATATATTTTTATTGATTTTGGGGGAGAGAGAGGAACATTGATGTGAGAGAAACATCAATTGGTTGCTTCCTGCCCATGCCCCAACCAAGGATCCAACCCACAACCTTTTGTAAGGGATATTGCTCCAGTCAACTGAGCCACCCAGCCAGGTTGTAAACGTCTTTTAAGCCTTTATTTAGGCACAACTAGGAATTTAGTGTTTCATTTTTCACCCATAATGCCAAAACATTTTAACAGATGCTTCATGATTATTAAATAAATCAACACTCAGGACTCATAAGTAAAAACTCAGAAAATTTTCTCAATTTCAAAATTCAGTGAGCAGACAATATATTTTTAAGGACAAAAGGAATACATACTCTCATCCAGTCAGTTATCCAAAAGAAAGGGCTTAATCATACAATACTTTATGACAACGTCTTTTATGTTTGTTCGTCATAATTTACATGCTAGTGCTTGTAAGTAGGCAAATACTAAAGGAAGTTATATATTCAAAGGTGATTCATGTAAATAGATGAATATTAAAAAAATCAGACACCATGATCAAATGGGATGTATTCCTGGGAATCAAGGCTGGTACAATACTCGTAAATCAATAAATGTGATACACATAAACAAACTGAAAGATAAAAACCACATGATCATATCAATAGATACAGAAAAAGCATTTGACAAAATCCAGCAACTTTTTTTGATAAAAACTCAGTGAAGTGGAAATAGAGGGGTCACACCTCAACATAATAAAGGGCATATATGACAAACCCACAGCCAACTTTATACTCAATGAGCAAAAACTAAAAGCATTTCCCTTAAGAACAGGAACAAGACAAGGATATCTGCTTTCACCACTCTTACTCAAC
The DNA here is from genome assembly GCA_026230045.1 of Corynorhinus townsendii. Taxonomy (NCBI): domain Eukaryota; kingdom Metazoa; phylum Chordata; class Mammalia; order Chiroptera; family Vespertilionidae; genus Corynorhinus; species Corynorhinus townsendii. Next base: position 141,012,504 of record JAPDVU010000004.1, read on the forward strand.
ATAGTATTGGAAGTCCTTGCCACAGCAATGAGACAAGAAGAACAGATAAAAGGTACCCAAATTGGAAAGGAGGAAGCAGATGATATTGTACATAGAAAACCCTAACGACTCTACCAGAAACTACTAGATTTAATAAATGAATTTGGCAGCATAACAGGATACGAAATCAATATCCAGAAATCAATGGCATTTTTATACACCAATAATGAACTCTTAGAAAGAGAAATGAAAAAGGCAAGCCCATTTACCATTGTAACAACAACAAAAAATAAGATGCTAGGAATAAGCTTAACAAAGGAGGTAAAAGACCTGTACTTGGAAAATAGAACATCGAAAAGAGAAATAGAGGAAAATATAAACAAATGGAAGTATATACCATGTTCATGGATTGGAAGCATTAACATCATTAAAATATCTATACTGCCCAAAGCAATCTATAGATTCAATGCAATCCTTTTTAAAATACCAATGGCATACTTCACAGAGCTAGAACAAATACTCCAAAAACTTATATGGAACCATAAAAGACCCTGAATAGCTGCAGCAATCTTGAGAAAGAAGAACAAAGTAGGAGGGATCACAATACCAGATATCAAACTATACCTCAAAGCCATTATAACCAAAACAGCCTGGTACTGGTATAAGAACAAGCTTATAAACCAATGGATCAGAACAGAGACCCCAGAAGTTGACCCACATCATTATGGTCAATTAATATTTGACAATGAGGCAAGAACATAACAGAGTAAAAACAGTCTCATCAACAAATGGTGCTGGGAAAACTGGACAAACGGCAAAAAGATGAAACTAGACCACCAGCTGAACTCCATACCCAACAATAAACTCCAGATGGATAAAAGACTTAATTGTAAGGCATGAAACCATAAAAGAAAAAAAGAGGCAAATATAGGCAATAAGATATCAGACATCTTATGTAGTAATATGTTTATGGATACATCTCCTAGAGCAAAGAAACTAAGGAGAAAATAAACAAATGGGACTACATCAAAGTTGAAAGCTTCTGCACAGCAAAAGAAACCATCATCAAAATGAATAGGGAACCCACTGTTTGGGAGAACATATTTGCCAATGATATATCTGATAAGGGGTTAATATTCTAAATACATAGTCTCATACAACTCAACAAAAGGAGAACAATCCAATTTTAAAATGGGCAGAAAACCTGAATAGACATTTCTCCAAAGAGGACATACAAATGACCAAGAGACATATGAAAAAATGCTCTAAGTCACTAATCATCAGAGAAATGCAAAATAAACCACAATGACATATCACCTTACATCTGTCAGAATGGCTATCATCAAAAAATTCAACAAACAAGTGTTGGCAAGGATGTGGAGAAAAGGGAACACTATTCACTGCTGGTGGGAATGCAGATTAGTGCAGCCACTATTGAAAACAATAGGGAGTTTCCTCAAAAAATAAAAAATGGAACTTCCATTTGACCCAGCAATCCCATTTCTGGGAATATGTCCAAAAAATACCAAAACACCAATCAGAAATTATATGTGCACACCTATGTTCATAGCAGCATTATTTACAATAGTTAAGATTTGGAAACAGCCCAAGTGCCCATCGGTAGATGAATGGATAAAAAAAAAAAAAAAAAGCTGTGGGACATTTACAACTTTGGAATACTATGCAGCTGTAAAAAATGGATCTCTTACCCTTTTGGACAGCATGGATGGATCTGGAAAATATATGCTAAGTGAAATAAGGCAATCTGAGAAAGATAAATATCACACGATCTCATTGTGGAATCTAATGAACAAAATTAATTGACCAACAAAATAAGACCTGAAACATGGAGGCAGGGAACAGACTGATATTCCTCCATGTGGTGTTGCAGGGACGAGAGGAGATAAACCAATGAACTAATATACTTATATTCATTGCCCATGGATACGGGCAATAAGGTAGTGAAAACCTAGTGGAGGTTGGTAGGGCTGGGAAGGGGAGTATTGTGTGTGGGGGGATGGGGGGGGCAAATGGGAGATATCTGTATACTATCAACAATAAAAAATACATTTTTTTTAAAAAAGATGAAGTCAGGTACAGCTTAAGCTGAATAAGCCTGATGATCAAATCAGTTTCTTTGAGAATTTATTGTATCTCCAAATTTCATTACTTACTCTAGCCAAACATAACTGAAATAAAGATATCCAACCATACTAGTGTGTGTGGGGTGGGGGGGGGGGGTGGGGGTAGGGGGAAATGGGCAAGTAAATCTGTTATATAAGAGTGAAAAATAAATTGGGTTTACCATTTTGATAGGTGTTTAGAAATCAAAGTGAAAATGTTTTACAATTATGAAGCAAAAAAGATGGCCATCCTCTCTTCAATAAAAATGTGACATCAGCCCTAGCTTGTTTGGTTCAGTGGGTAGAGTGCCGGCCTGGACTGAAGAGTCCCAGATTCGATTCAGGTACAGGGCACATACCTCAGTTGCAGGCTTGATTGGGGCGCGTGTGAGAGGCAACCAATCAATTTGTCTCTCTGTCTCTCCCTCTCCCTTCCACTCTCAAAATCAATGGGAAAAAAATCCTCAGGTGAGGATTTAAAAAAAAAAGTGACATCAGAGTTCTTCAGTGTAGTACATTTGAATATGCAAATGCAAAATAAAAACTGATAATAAACAAGAGCCCATTAAAGATACATTTGAAATTGAGTCACGATTCATAAGGTGAATATATTCTAGGTTCATGATAGTTGAACACCCAATTGTGTTTAAGGGATGATAACCATCTTGTATATTAAATATCTTCAAAACCAGAAAAAAATCTTTTTTAAAAGTTGTTTCTGTGTTTACATTCTTATTAGAATTTCCAATAAAGTTGTTTCTATTTATTCTCTACATTTTCACTAAAGACTTATTTTTAAAAATTAAAAAGGTTCATTGGACACAGATAATAAATGATGACTGGTTTTCCTGGTATACTGAGGTTTAAGATGAAGAAATTATATTACTACCAATAAAGGCTTTGAAAGTCACACAAACACAGGATGATGAACTCTATGACAAAGTATTTGAAAACATGTAACCTAGAGAAATACGTGCATTCGAATTTGTGCGGAGACATATTCAAGAATGTTCTTTGTAGTAATCAAAGGCTGGCAACAATCTGACCACCAATAGGAGAAAGTATGAATAAGTTGCATATTTGCACAATTCAGCAATTGAATTAATTAGAACTACATGATACACTATGAAAAACTCCAGACTAGTTTTGAGCAAAGACCTGCACAAAGCCTATGTATTATTCTTCACATAAATGTAAAAGCCTACCTTTCTCATTTCTTTAAAATATTTTGTTTTTTCAGGTGAGTACAGGAAAGCAAGAGAGTGACAAGGAAGTTGCATATGTATATAAGGGAGTGAGGGAGTGATTATGGAAAAGGTAATTGGAGTCTGAGTACTAAAGGGAGTGAGCTGCAAACTTAGGGGGTTTTCAAGGAGTAGTACAGATAGTATGCTTTAAGTTGCCATTTAGGGGGTGGGTATGTGATTGATATTTAAGTCCAGGGTTTTACAAGAGCAAGAGTAGCTGAGATGAGGAAGATAAGAGCATTAGAGAAGTGGTCAAGAAACAAAGAAGCCAAGATTTGAAGGATCATCCACAGGGATGTTGACATCAAGATAGAAATAGGAGAGAGTGAAAACCAGGAATTAAAATTTTCTAAGAATAGGAGGCAGAGTATGGTGGGGACAGTGAAGGGGGAAGAATAACTCAGAGATCAGTAAATAACTGCAACAGGGGGAAGTGAGTGATACAGTCTGATGACATGAGAGTCAAAGCTACGCAGTTGTGTTTGTGTGTGTTTGGTATGGTGCTTTATTGTTTTTTATTTATTATTTTATTTCTTGTAGTTTTTAATTGAAAGCTATGCAGTTTTTAGGAGGCAACAAGAATGGCCTGAAAGTGAAAAGAAAGATTAAGGACACCTAACTAGACTCCAGGCCAGTGATACAAGAGAGAGAAAAGAGCTATTGCTTGTGAGGGATGCAGGGCAATCGGTGTTCTCAGGAAAGAGCCATGCTTCAAAGCAAGAAGGCCAAGAGAACACAACTACACTGTAACACACTGACTATGGTATTTTAAGGTCAAAATTATTTCCCTTAAATTTTGCAGAAAGTTTTAGCATCCAGTGTTAATGGTGAGGGATCTGTTACCAGTCTGGTTCTCTTTCTTCTTAGACAACCTGTTTTTGTTAGTTCCTAAATAAAATTTAAAATTCTGAAATATTATTTTGATGTATTTCTATAGTAAATCTTTTATCATATATATTGCTTTGCTTTCCATGGACCTCTTTAATTAGAAGAGACTCGTGTCTCTTTCAACCCTGGGGAAACTTCTAGTATTTATTTCTTCCTCTCCATTCTCTCCTTTAGGAACTCCTATCAGATGAACAGTTGGAATATCTAAGTCTACTCTCCACTTCTTAATTTTCATTTTATACTTTTTTCTATTTACTTTTATTTAGTTAGTTAGTTTTCTCTCTTTTTTTAAATCTTTATTGTTGAAAGTATTACATATGTCCCCTTTTTTTAGTGGTGAGTTTTAGGGAGGATCATCCCCAGCATCTCTTAGCTTGATACTCGGGCTCATTAATTTGGTCTTCAGTTGTGGATATTCTATATTACAGCCCACCCACTTTTTTGTTTGTTTGCAATCATGTTTTTAAATTCAATAACTCTGATTCTTACTTCTTGTCAACTTTTTATTTTATTATTTAATGAATGTTTAATAATAAATATAGGTGATTCTCCAACATTCCTACAACCCTGGTCTAAGTCACTCTGGTAATTTCACTCCTCTTTTCAGTGATGGACTTGGCAATGTGTATGTAGCTCAATTTGGGGTAGCGAGATGTACTTCTTAAGAGGTGATCCTTCTTGCTCTAGAGAATTTTGTTTCACTATGATGCATGGAACAGCCACAACAATCTCGCTATTATGCTAAAGATAAAGCCAGAACCAAGAGAACTACAAAGAAGTAAACCTGGAGTCCTCATGTACTATGTCTGAAGCCCAACCTTTTCTGGATTCATATAGGAAAACTCGAGGCCCGGTGCGCGAATTCACGCACCAGTGGGGTCCCTAGGCCTGGCCTGCGGGATTGGGCCAAAACTGGCTCTCCAACATCCCCCGAGGGGTCCCAGATTGCGAGAGGGTGCAGGCCAGGACGAGGGACCCCACCAGTGCACGATTGGGGACTGGGAGGGACACAGGAGGTTGGCCAGCCAAGGAGGGACCGCAGGAGGGCTCCAGAGCATGTCTGGCCCGTCTCCATCGGCTGGACCACAGCAGCAAGCTAACCTACAAGTCAAAGCATCTGCTCCCTGGTGGTCAGTGCATGTTATAGCAACTGGTCAACCAGTCAACTCTCTGCTCCCTAGTGGTCAGTGCACATCATAGCGAGCAGTTGAGTGGCCTTAACATATCATTAGCATATTATGCTTTGATTGGTTGAATGGACGACTAGACACTTAGCACATTAGGCTTTTATTATATAGGATAAATTTCCCTATTGCTTATGCAACTTTGAACTGGATTTTCTGTTACTTATAGCTAAAACATGCTGAACCTTATACAGAGTGTGATCAAAGGAAGTGGGATGGTTCACCTAAAATGTGGAATTGGCAAGATGAAAGAGATGGAGAATTGGGCAAGGTGATTCTCTCTATTTAGGTTCAGGTGATCCTTGCATTTGTCTAAATTGTTGCCTTATATATTGAGACACTAACCATGTACTTACAGAAGTGCAATATTGAGGAAAATGGTAGAAAAACTCAAGGTGTTGGAATATGTTGGCTATTTCTTTTAACAAGAAAGAGATGCATTCAGCTGAAGGTGGCCTATCTGAAAGCAGACATCCTTTCTATCTGTGGCCTGGCAATCCAGTTCTCTGCCCCAGGAAATGAGAGACAAACAGGAGATGAGATTGAGGAAAAAAAGATAAACCTTATTACACCTTTCTCAGAACTGTAAGATGCAGAATTATTTCTTTCTACCCAAGGTTGTTGTTTTAAATTGCATTAAGGCCAGCAGATATCCTTCATTAAATAGAAGGTCAGAGGGATTGAATAGGTTACAAAAATGAAGCATGGAATAATGTCAGATTATGGATCACACTGTTTCATCAGAAATATAACAAAAAATGAAAAATAATGATTCAGTTAGTATCCTTTTTAACAATTAGCACAGTTGCAATTATAATCTGAATTTTGTTAGCTATAATTTAATGTTTATTTTTGTAGCTTTCATAATCATTAACGATCAATACCAACCAGCCTTTCCCCCCATTTTTAATTCCCCTCTGCCCACCCCAGACCCCAAATTATAAGTGATTCTCTGTAAGTAGGTTTTTGCTCCACCAGTTATACTGGCATAAGATACTGTATTTAGTGTTCCTGAGCTTGAAATTCTCTGAAGTATTTCACCATATGGTCATTTCTTCCTATATTTTTAGTTGTTTGCTATACTAGTCCTTCAACTTCATTTGCTTTCTACCAGGAATTTTCAAAAACTTCTAGGACACAGGGGCCTATGCTCCAATGCTATTATTGAATTTTCATAAATACACACACACACACATTTTGGGAGGAGAGTGTGCTCAGTATGCTAATTTCTCTTTGTTCCAATTTCTTAAAGAAAACATTCATGTGGGCCTTAAAATAAATGGTTGTGTGTGGACTCTGGAGCCAGACTGACTCTTAAGAATTGAATGTGTGTGTGTCCCCACAAATCCATATACAGAAACCCTAATCCCCAGTGTAGCCATACATGGAGTAAGGAATTAAAGTTAAGTGAGGACAGGCGAGTGGGGCCCTGATCCAATAGGATTAGTGTCCTTATAAGGAGAGACACTAGAGAGCTCCCTCTCAGTCTTCATGGACTCAGAGGACAGGCCATGTGATGTCGCAGAGAGAGAGCTCTCCTCAGAAGTTGGACTCTGCTGATCCTTGATCTGGGACTTCAGCCTCCAAAACTGTGAGAAATAAATTTCTGGTTACGCCACCCAACCTCTGGTATTCTGTTATGGCCATGTTCAAATCGCTGTGACTGTGGGCTATTTGTTTAATGTCTCTTTCCCAGTATAATAGTCCCTCCTTATCCACAGGAGATATGTTCCAAGACACACACACACCTTCTCCCCCCGCCCCCCACCCCAGAGGATTCCTGAAACTGCAGATAGTACCAAACCCTCTATGATAACCCAGACAGGTACTAAGCAACTTATGGGCAGGTAGTGTATGCAGCATGGATACACTGAACAGAGGGATAAAGCAGGTTGGCGTAAGGTTCATCACACTACTCAGGTGAGCAGTTTAAAACCTATGAATTGTTTATTTCTGGAACTGACCATTTTTATTTTCTAACCATAGCTGACTGTGGTAACTGAAACTGTGGAAAGTGAAACTGTGGATAAGGGGAGAGCTACTGTGTCCTCTTCTGTAAAATGTAGTTATACATAGCATCTACCTCATAAGAGTTATGAGGATGAAATAATTTTGCAGTAATAATTTAATGAGTATTTCCAACATATTTTGCCATTTGATAAAATGCTGGGAGATTAACAGGAACATTTTATTTATGAAGATGGTGGAAGTTCTGAAGGTCTAGTTTGATTCTTAGAATAACTGTAAGAACATGAATTCTTCCTAAATTTAATGAAATAGTGTAAGTGCTTTCATGTTTTGTTCAAAGTCATAAAAAAAAATCTTATTTTTCTACAAGCTTTGCATTTAGGCCTATGATGATCCTCCAATTAATTTTTGAATATGATATAGGGCTCAAGCTTCATCTTTCACCCCACATGCATAAGATGTTACTCCAGCAATATTTTTTGAAAAGATTATTTTATGTCCACTGAATTGCATCAAAGTGAAGATGTACGTCAGGGTCTGTTTCTGGACTTGGGTTGATTCAAAACCTTGGGAGCTTCCCAGATGAAATCTGAAATTGGCTCCAGTAAAGGGCAAGAAGAGAGTGAAGACAGAGGCACCACTCCAGATTGGTAGATGACAGATTTAATGAGCAAGGGAACTTACATATGAGGCCTATCTTGGGTTCCTCAAGGAGTAGCTTTTCACCCTTCTGCCAGAATTTTAAAAGTTTATATGGAGAGCCCTAATCGGTTTGGCTCAGTGGATAGAGCATCAGCCTGCGGACTGAAAGGTCCCAGGTTTGATTCCGGTCAAGGGCATGTACCTTGAATGCGGGCACATCCCCAGTAGGAGGTGTGCAGGAGGCAGCTGATCAATGTTTCTGACTCTATCCCTCTTCCTTCCTCTCTGTAAAAATCAATAAAATATATATGTATATATATATATATATATATTTTAAGTTTATATGGAGGGTTTGGTCACATATACCACCCAGATGATCTCAACAACACATTGCCTTCTCAAGGCTGTGTCCCCAAAAATGCCTTCTAATATGGGAATGGTGGACAGAACATACATTCCAAGGATGGGGCGGAGGAAGGAGGGAGTGGGGAGGGGGGAGGGAACCTCCGATGCACCTTGGTGTAATCTGTATCACACCCTCTCAAAGACCTCCTCCAAGTTGTTTTCTCTCTGATTGGCCTAGGTCAGAGATTTTCAACCTTTTTCATCTCATAGCACACATAAAGCAGTTACTAAAATTCTGTAGCACAACAAAAAATAATTTTTTGCCGATCTTGCAAAAAAAAAGTATAATTTTGATTCATTCATACTGGGCAGCTAGTGTGTTGGCTGTTGTCATCTTTTAATTTTGACAATCTAAGGGAAATGATGACAGTGCCCCTGACTAGTCAGGTATTGCATGTTTTTAAAATTCCTGTGCAACAATAAAGACATTAAGAAAAAAATTCTTGTGGCACGCTGGTTGAAAATCACTGGTCTATGTCTGTCTTTGTGCCAATACCACATGATCTTAATAACTGTTACTTTATATTAAGCATTGAAATCTGGTAGAAAAGTTTTTCAGCTTTGTTCTTCAAGGTTTCCTTGACTAGTTTCTTTACATTTGCACATAAGTTTTAATGTCAACATGTCGATTTACACACACACACACACACGCTGGGTTTATAATTGGGATTGCATTGAATCTATAGATAGCCCAACATGAGAAGTGACATACTAGATGTACTGGTTAATGCGGATTTTTTTTTTTAGTAGATGGAGTTACACATATGTTGATATATATGCAATTCGATGCGTATGCTATTTTGTTGTATTGACAACAACCTTCAAAACTTCATATGTCAAACTTTCTGAAGGTGTTAACATCGTAAATATTTTTACGCTTAAAAATGTCGAATTTCGTGCAAAAAAAAAGAGCATTTGCAGGAAGTTTTAATTCATTACTTTATTTTGAAGAAAAGTGCTGCTGAAAGTTATTGTATACTTCGGAAAGCTTATGGTGAACATGCTCCATCTCAAGATACTTGTGAACGCTGGATTAAACGCTTTAAAACTGATGATTTCAATGTGAAAGACAAAGAACGTCCAAGTCAACAGAAAAAGTTTGAAGACCAACAATTGCAAGCATTATGAGATGAAGATGCGTGTCAAACTCATAAATAACTTGCAGAAAGAATAAATGTTGCTCAGCAAACAATGTCCGATCGTTTACAAGCTATGGGAAAGATTTTAAAGGAAGGAAAATGGGTGCCACATCAACTGAACAAAAGACAAATGGAAAACCGAAAGTCATCAGTAAAATGTTGCTTCAACGGCGTGAAAGAGTCTTTTTTGCATCGAATTGTGACTGGCAATGAACAGTGGATTTATTTTGAGAATCCCAAATGCACAAAATCATGGGTTGATCCAGGTCAAACATCGACTGCAAGGCCAAATTGCTTCGGAAAGAAGACAATGCTCTGGATTTGGTGGGATCAGGAAGGTGTGGTGTATTATGGGCTTCTAAAACAGGTGAAACCGTTAACACTGATGGCTACCGAAAACAAATAATCAATTTGAATGACACTTTGATTGCAAAACCACCAGAATGGGCCAGAAGACACGGCAAAGTAATTTTGCTTCATGTTAAGACACCATCACATACGTCAAAACCAGTTAAAGACATGTTAAAAGATCTTGCCTGGGAAGTATTAACCCACCCGCCGTGTTCACCAGAACTTGCTCCTTCAGTTTACCACTTGTTCCGATCCATGGCACACACGCTTTCTGACCAGCACTTTAAAATGTACGAAGAAGTGGAAAATTGCCTCTCTGAATGGTTTGCCTCAAAACAAGAAAAGTTCTATTGGGACGGTATCCACAAATTACCTGAAAGATGGGGGAAATGTGTAGCTAGTGATGGACATTGCTTTGAATAAAGCACTTTTGATGTTTCTCTTTAAATTATCGGGTTTTCTTTGATTACAAAATCTGCCATAATTAACCGGTACACCTAGCAATACTATCAGGGCTTCCAATTCGTGAGCCAGTGTGTTCTTGCATGCTCCCTCCCTTCTTCCCTCCATAGCTTTAGATCTTCACTCTCAGCAATGTTTTATAGTTTTTAGTATAGAAGTACATCTTTCTTAGGATTTATTCCTAAGCAGTTCACTTCTTATGCTAATGTGATTAATGAATTTTATTTTCCCATTTTGCTAGCATATATGTGTGTGTGTACATACAATTGACATTTGTATATTGACTTTTTATTCCATTTTCTTTTAAAAATATATATTTTATTGATTTTTTACAGAGAGGAAGGGAGAGGGATAGAGAGTTAGAAACATAGATGAGAGAGAAACATCAATCAGCTGCCTCCTGCACACCCCCTACTGGGGATGTGCCTGCAACCAAGGTACATGGTCCTTGGCCAGAATCGAACCTGGGACCCTTTTAGTCCGCAGGCCGATGCTCTATCCACTGAGCCAAACCGGTTAGGGCTTATTCAGTTTTCTTGCTAAAATAACCTGTTTGCAGATTCTTCTGTATATACAATCATGTCATTCAAATACAGATTTTTCTTTTGCTTTCCAATCTTTACATGTTTTCCCCTTTGCCATATGGCTCAGACCACTGGTAAAATATTGACAAGTAGTGATAGTAAACATCCTTGTCTTGTCTGGACCTCGGGGAGAAAATGTTCCTTATTTCCCCATTAGCTTAGTTACTGTTTTTTTTTTATAGGTATCCTTACCAAATCAAAAACTTCCCTCTATTTCTGCTGAGAATTATAAGTGGATATTTAATGTTATACTTTTTGCCCTTATTACATGAACATGGTAAATTACATTGATTAATGAATGTTACTCAACTTTGCATTCCTGGAATAAACTCCACTTGGTCATAATGTAACATCCTTTTAAAAAAATCTCTGGATTTTCTATTTTGTTAAGAATGTTCAATGAGATATTAGTTTATAATTATCTAATTAACACCTTGTCAGGTTTGGTTGTCAGGGTTATGCTGAACTCATACAATGAATTGGAACTTATTCCTTCTTTTTCAAATCTCCACGAGTCTCTAAAAATAAAATTATAACTTTTTCCATATGTGTTTTGAAGATTTCATTAGTGAAGCATTCTGAGCCTTCAGATATATTTGGGTTGGGGTTCTTTTTGGTGGAAAAAATATAGATTCAATTACTTTCATAGATACAAGCCATTTAGATTTCTTCTTCTGCCAGTCTTAAATTGTATGTCTATTTCATCTAACTTACCAAATTTATTGGACCAAAGTTATAAAGAGTATATACTGTCTGATTCCCTTAATATGAAGCTTAAGAACAAGCAAAAGTAATCAAAGGTGATAGAAATTAGAATAGCTCTGTTTAGGGGTAATGATGGGGAAGGAGCAAGACGGCCTGGAATGATACATTCTCTGTCTTGATCTGGGTGGTGATTACATGGGTATCCTATATAATAAAAGCCTAATATGTTAGGTGTCTGGTCATCCATTCAACTGGCGTAATATGCTGATGATATGCTAAGGCCGCTCAACCTCTCGTTATGACATGCACTGACCACCAGGGTGCAGACGCTCCAACCGGTAGGTTACCTTGCTGCTGGGGTCGGGCCAATCAGGACTGAGCGAGAAGGGCTGGACACGTCCTGGAGCCCTCCCATGGTCCCTCTCCAGCTTGCCAACCTCCCACATCCCTCCCCGGCCCCAATCGTGCACCGGTGGGGTCCCTTGGCCTGGCCTTCACCTTCTTGCAATCCAGGACCCCTCAGGGGATGTCGGAGAGCTGGTTTCAGCCCCATCCCGCTGGCCAGGCCGAGGGACCCCAAGGGTCCACAAATTCATACACCAGGCATCTAGTAAAGATATAAACTCATTAAGTGCACTTAGTATTATCTTAATTTATACATGTTGTATTTAAATAACTTTTAAAATGAAATTAAAAATGAAACAACATGTGATTCTGATGCCCACTCAAGACTAAAATTTGTATGTTCAGGCATGGCCTTAAAGAGCCAATCTGAGCACGGGATAAAGACCAAAATATCCGAAGGGAATGGTTCAGATGCTAGAAGACTTATACCATTTCCTTCTAGCAAATGTAGAATTACCTTACCATCTCTTCCAATGGACACAATCATTTCTTTGAATTTGAAAATAAACGGTAGTGTTCTAAAGAAAAAGACACTTATAGAGAATTCTGCATTAATCACTCCTTCAGATGTTTAAGATGGAACTATACACAAGATAGTTCAAATATTTTATATTATGTGGAAAGCATCAATGGTGAATACTGTTATTGGTTGAGTGGAATTGGTACCTTCCAACTCAAAATTTATTTTATTACAAAGACATTTTTCTAAATTAAAATAAGAAATCATCAATGATGAAGTAAAATTTCCCCTTTACTACACCCACACAATATCTTTCTCCAACAGCAAACATTCATAAAGCAATTACTATACAATATACCAAGCTCTTTTAAGTTAATCAATCCTGAAAACTTTAGGTATTGTTTCATTGTTCCATTTCACAAATCAATGTTTCGATAACCTGTCTAAGGTCATACAGATTAATAAATAGTAAAACCAGGATTTGGACTGGCTTGTAAGCCTGCTTTTTAAACCCCGAAGGTCAATAATAATCCATAACCAGTTTGAGTTTTTGAAGTCTTTGAAATATTTAAAGCTAAATAGAAAGCCTGTACACACTAAAAACAGAAAACCCAAAAAACCAAATTTTTTAAAAAGAGAGAAAATGAAAAAAATTTTAGCAAAAGATTAGAAACAAAGCCAGCAAGGTAGCATTTAAAAAATAAAATTTAAAGGCAGAGCACCGAATAAACTTGACAGAGCCCAAGTAATTCAAAATATATTAAAAAAAACTTGAATGGAAAAAAATTAAATATTTATGACCAGATGTGTGCTGAATATATAAAGCAAGGATTAGACATCTAAGGAAAGAATACATAATAGCAGCATAAGAATTTATTTAACTGTCTCACTTCTTGAGAGATAAGGAAGGTTATAGAGAATCTCACCAGTGTTTAATTAGTAATATCAATTTAATGGTTATATGAAAACTGTACAAAGGACATACTCATCCCAGCACCCAGGAAATATTTACAAAAGTTGTTTGCTTAGCAACCTAAAAAGAAATCTTTAATAAATTCTAAAAGGAAACTACATGAAATAGAAATTACAAGTTATTAACAAAAAGCTAAACTAAAAGTTCTAAATATACCAACCACCTGAAGTTGAAATACACTATCCTAAATAGTTCTTGGATCAAACAATCAATCAAATTTGTCGCTGCCAAATATTTAGAAAACAATAATGAAAACAAATACATTCTTGACCTTTAGGATGGAGCCAAATAATCAGAGAATTCATATCATTAAAATGGTTCCTTTTAGAATTGGAAGGAAGAAAAATAAAGACAGTAAAGGAAAGGAATCAAAGTCAATATGCTATAATAAATTAGAAGTAAATGATAATTATTCTCTGGTGGTGAGAAAAGAATGTGGAGGTGGAATGGGGCAAATCCTATTTGTCTAGTCAAGGAAAAAAGACAATAAAGGATATGTAATAGTAGATAACATATTTAAAAGACTACGAGTACCTATATGCTAAAAAAAACATTTTAAATATAAAGTAGACAATATATGGAGTTCCAGAAAAGGGGAAATTACCAAGATTTACTCAAGGGACAGAACAAGAACATATGAGGAAATAGAAAACTTGTGAAAGAATTACCTTCAAGAAAAGATTCAGGTGTATTTGGATATAAATAAAGTAATACCACTTCAGAAAACAGGTAACTCAGAATATATAAACTATTCTAAATCTAATAAAACTGAAATCATTTTCTAATTTACTCTGGAAAGACATCAAAACCTGTTCATCAAAACCAGACTTCTCTCTTATGAATGAATAATAAATACAAAATCCTAAATACAAGTTTAGTCAATAGAATGCAGCAAACAGATAGCTCAATATTAGCTTCTACCAATGTAACTGGTATCTATCATCAATAGATTAAAGGAGAAAATCCATATATTGGTAAACAAAGAAAAGCATCAAAAAAAATCTTATGAGTAAAATACTCAAAATTAGATATTCATGCCCTAGCCGGTTTGCTCAGTGGATAGAGCGTCAGCCTGCAGACCAAAGGGTCCCAAGATTCTATTCCAGTCAAGGGCATGTACCCTGGTTGCAGGCTCCATGCTGGCTGGTGGGACCCTGGTCAAGGCTTGTGCAGGAGGCAACCAACTGTCATCGATGTTTCTCTGTCTTTTCCACTCCCTAGAAACCAATGGAAAGCCGAAACCGGTTTGGCTCAGTGGATAGAGCGTCGGCCTGCGGACTTAAGGGTCCTGGGTTCGATTCCGGTCAAGGGCATGTACCTTGGTTGCGGGCACATCAAACCAATGGAAAAATAAACTCTGGAGAGTATTAACAAAAAACAAAAATTAGACATTCATAAAATCCAAAACAAAGATTCCCACCCTACCCAGTGTGACTCGGTTGGTTGGGTGTTGTCATCCTCTCCCTCTGAAAATCCATAACAAAATCTTTTAAAAAAGAAAAAGAATTCCCATTATCATATTCAGTCAACTGAAAGCCATTAAAAATGGTAATAGAAAACTCAAGTATTGTGGCCAATTAAAAAAACACAGGACAGCTCTTCTATATAAGTAGTGACTAGTTTAAAATATTACAATCCTTAATAATAATAGGAAGAGTCCATTTCTAGAAGCAAAAGAAATATTTTTGGAAACTTAAAAAAAAAACAAGATAGCATAACTATAATAAAGAAAATTTCAAACTTTTAATGAGGAACATTCTAAAATAAAAAGCACTATGCTTTCAATGAAAAGACCTGCCCACCATTATAAATTTAAACACTTAACGTAACATATATTTCCAGTTAAAATACTAACACAATACTTGAATAAAGTGATCAAAATATGATTCTGAAAGTGACATCGAAAAATAAATGGGCAGCAATATAAAACTTTTAACAAAGGAACAATTAAGTTCCATCCTACAACAAATATTGTCACAAACTGTTCCTGGAATTGAAGTGATTTAAAAAAGACTACAATGAAAGATGCATAGTTTGTAACAGTAGTGTAGTACTTAAGATCAGGGGTAGAACATAACAAAGCCCAGAAATAGACACACATAAGACAGAGAGGGTATTTTAGAACTAGAGATAGCCAGCTGTGGCCAGTGTGGCTCAGTTGGTTGGAGAGTCAGCCCATATACCAGAAAGTGATGGGTTCCATTCCCAGTCAGGGTACATACCCAGGTTGCAGTTTCGATCCCAGGTTGGGGCAAGAATGGGAAGCAACGGGTAGATGTTTCTCTCTCTCTCAAATCAATAAAAACATACCCCCCAAATAAGTATCAAGAATTCCTAGCTAGGGATGGAATGAATTGTTTAACAAATGTTGTTGGCCTAATTAGTAACAAAGCATAAATTTGGGTCATTACCTCACATCTAATAAATTCTAGAATGGCTTAGAATTAACTTAAAAGTAGACGCTAGAGAAGTAAAATACAATCTGTGTGAAAATTAATCTATTTGTTTTAATCCTCACCTGAAGTATTGTTTCCATTGATTTCCAGGGAGAGTGGAGAGGAGGACGGAGGGGGAGGAGAGACGAGTCAACACATGGACTGGTTACCTCCCCCACGAGTCCCCACTAGGCAAATACCACTAGCTTTTCAAGACACTTCAAAAATCTCCCTGCAACCAAGGTATGTGCCCTTGACTGGGAATCAAACCCAAGACCCCTCACCCTGCCACACTGCAACCACTGAGCCAAACAGGCCAGGGCAAAGTCATCTTAGAGAAAGCTTTTCTAAGAAGAAACCATAAAGATAGACTTCACTATAACAACCAAAACATATCCCCAGAGTTTTTAAGATTAGAAAGGGCTACCTTCCTTATATAAAGAGCTCTTCAGAGCAACAGAGATAAATACCTACTAAGCTTATGAATAGTTAATAAAAGACAACTGGCTAACATGAATTTCACTAAGAAACAAATAAAAATAAGATGATTTATTACCTAACTGGCAAAGACTTAAAAATTTTAAATACCTAACATAGCTAAATGAAAAGCAGAATAAGAATGTAAACTTGAGCACCATTCCCGAGAGCCAATTTAAGCTTAGAAATTTAGAAGCAAAAGTTTAGAAGTGCACTCTTTAGGCCAGCAACTCCAAGAAATTTATGATTATTTGTATGTATTTATGTGGATTTTCATCATACTGTAACCATTAGAAATATTTTATGTTCAGCAATTAAGAAATTGTTAAATTACGATTTTCCCATAAAAGAATTTAGAACCACTAAAGAGAATAGAATTATTGGCATAGGATGTTCACAATATATTAAATGAAAAAAATCTAATCACAAAATACAATCCTATTATTTAAAAAATAGATTTGTATTCACATCCATCAAAAGGCAAAATATTAATGGTGGTTATCTCTGGTTGTGTTCCTATGTTTTCACATATGTACTCATATAAAAAGGGAAAAAAGGCTCTAAGTTTTTAAACTTAGTCAATAAAACATGCCAGAGTGGATAACAAGTGGTCACCTTTATCAGATAAGATTCCTAAATTTGGTCTTGCAGATAAAGAAGAAAACAAGGCTAAAAATGGCCTGGAATTCTTTACGGTAGTTTATTTACAGGCTATCGAATACAGATTTTTTTTAAAACAAATGGCTTAAAACACATTAGATTTAACAGTTACTTTACTAAAAGTTCTTGCAAAAAAAAGCATAACTTTACAACAAATTGGGAAAAAAATTAAAGGGTGATTCACTACACAGCCACATTTTGAATGCAATTAGAACCAGAAAATTCTTTTTTAATGGGACATTTGATATGGTGCAAGTAAGACTCACAAAATTTTAGTCTATATAGTTCAAAGGGCAAGGTTTTTCCATTATGATTAAAATTTTGTTTTCTCCATCTTCAACTGGATCCCTTGATACTTTAACTTATTAAAGCTTTTACTTTTAATTAAACTAGAAACAATTTAAGAAATTATCTGGAGAGGCCTCTGGTATCTGACAAACCATTGCTCCCCTTATAAAACAACTTAAAAATCATAAAACCTTGAAAAAGTATAAAAGCAATGTTTGCAGGCTTGCTGATATCACTCTTCCTCCTACAAATAGAAAAATTGTTGGATATTTAAGTTATTATCATCTTTAAAAAAAGAGGAGCCTCCTTTTTAAAGACTACCCACATATGAAATAGTCCCTAATTAAGTTTTCTAAAATAGTTTATTTTCCTATTTTTTCTGGATTGTTTGATTTTTTTAAAGTCATCTGACTTAGTTGTTCAGTATTCTAAATTTGTTTTTCACTAAAACACTGGTATTTTAATAGTCAATTTTCCTATTGAAAAGTTAAGTATTTTCTGCAGAATTTAGACTTAGCTAGAGGCACTAGCACTGGCAATCCATCTCTCTTAAGTCTCATTTTTCTTAGCAGTAAAGTGAAGAGATGGACCAGATGACTTTAAATTACTTGGACATCCTGTTCAGACTTTTAAAATATCAAAACCAATATCCCAGGGAATCAGTAGATCTTTATTCAAAACATATATTTCAGATTTACTTCAAAAAATTAAGTAAATAAAGGACCTACAGTGAAAAATTAAAAATTTGACTAAGCACATAGCAAATACTGGTACTTTTAACTCATAAATACCAGTGAGATTAGTTTGGAAGCATTTAACCCATTTATCTTCCATTTTTCTCAAGAAATCTTGATATTTCCTACAAATTGGCTTACAAACTAGCTCAATGCAACTTAAAATTTGTTTTCATCGAGTTTCCAGTTCTTCTATTCTTTCCAGAACCTTATTTCTGTATTCAAATATGACTTTAAAATTTTACAAAGACATTCACATTTTCAAGTAGCAAATAACACTAGCTTTTCAAGACACTTTAAAAATCTCCCTGTTCACTGTCAGCCTACTAAAAGTATGACTTAATGCCTTTCATGTTTATTGATGTATTCCAAATAATTAGAACAATACTTGGCACTTGGTAGGCACTAAATATGTATTTACTGATAGAATGAAGCTCTGAATCACAGCTAACACATTATCTTAATTCACATTTTAAAACTATTGTAATCAATAAACCCCTGAAAATGAGTCTTTTTAAATTACATGGGTGACTATAACTCTCCAACACATAATGAACTAAATAAAGATGGGAAACGTAATGAGTTGCATGCAGAAAAACTTGCTGTGTCAGGAAATACACAAAGGAATTTCACATGGGTGACAAACATTTTCTTCTTTTGATAGGTCAATCTATTCTGTTTTCATTTTATTTGGAATCCAACTTACCGTGTGGTTGTTTTCCAAAAAAGTTAAGCAATATTTTATGTTCCTTAGATTTCACTCCAGAATACCCAGTGATTACTGCAATTAGTATAACCTACAGAATTAGCAATTTCCTAACCCTGCTCTTTTTATTAGTCCAAATTCATAAAATATTAAATGGTATAAGATTTTTACAATGCTAAAATATTTTTACTACCGTATTTCATAGATTTTAAGACATTCTTTCCCATTTCTGAATTTGGGGAGAATCTTTAAATTCGCTCATCTTATTTAGAATTGTATTGTGATTTAATTGGCGACATCATTTCTAAGTGGTGCATAAAATACTGGTATGTCTCTCAATCAATGCTGCGCTAGGGCAATATTCAAGTAACAACTTCCCTATCCATCCAGCCGCTCCCGCAACATAAATACGTAACTAAAAGGTTTTGAAAAACTATCCAAACACAGTTCAATTGTATATAAAATATTTAATTTTTAAAACACAGGCTATTCATGTCACATAAATATCTTCAATTTTATGTTAGCTACTATGGTCAGCAGAATTAACAAGTATGACTATTAAGAATAACTTAGATACTGTCACTTATAGGAAAGTCTAAAGCTCTAAGACTCACCATATTAAAATTTCAGATACTTGAATACTGTAGCTATTTTGTAAAATTTCAAAATATTTCTTCACTTCCTGCAATGCAGTTTCATTATAAGTTGTTAGTACTTAATATCCAAATAAAAGCAAAATAAGTTTTTCTTTCAGTCATTTCTCCCCAACAAAAAAGTTCCATCAAAAAATAAAATGGTCAACTGACATCATTTTATAGCAGTAAAATGGTAAATTATCCACTTTAAAATATTCTTACTCTCACCAAGCTAGAATGCTTCCCATATACTATATTAAACAAAGGTTCACAAGTCAGATAAAGGGCACAAGGTTAAAAGACTGACTTTAGAACTGGAGCAATTTCCATTCTATTAACAGTTGTTTCAATTTAAGATTCCAAATCAGATTCCAGGAGAGAACAGTGAAAACAAAATGGTTAATTGACACAACTCTCATTTCCAGAGTCTATTTTTTCATTTAGTGATGTGGAAACACTGGTTATGTACCTTTGGTTCCTTTCTAAAATTATTATAATTATCTGTGTGAGTGTGCACAAAAAGTTAGATTTGACACATTACAACTTAAATAAGAATTTCTCCATTCTTTGTTGCTTTTAATTTTAAAAAATGCTGAATTAGGTTGCTCTAAGTCTGGCAGAAGTCCTAATAAATCTCACAGGTGAGAGGAGAAGTTTTCTCTCACTTTTTCTTTGCTTGCAATAAATTCAATTTAGGCAATGTTTGTAATTAACAAGTGAACAGCGTTAATTTTTTTCTTAAAATGGCAATTGTGTAACTTAAAATATGGTGTTTGCTCCCCTCCCCCCCATGGTATTAATTATGCAAATTATGTTGTTACCCCATGTTTCTATGTTACTGCCGCCAATTACCCATGGCAAAAGGAAATGGAACGACATGGCAACCTCAAAGAAAACATGCTCTGAAATTCTCATTAAGCTATTGCTTTCAACATTTTTTTTTTTTTTGCTTTCAACATTTAAATGACAAAACTTTTTAGACCTCATCGGAAGTAAAGTACTGATCGCAGTTCTATTCCCTTTCTCTACTCTCACTCCCTTTTCAAGATAAGGTGGTAGTGGAAGATAACACAGCCCAAAGACAGGCAGAAAAGGAGAAAGTGTGATAGGCAGACAATGGATCTAACAGGAACTGAACAGGCAGCCCTAAACCCCCAAGAGCTCCCTTCCTCTTCAATACAATGTATTGATTCCCTTCAAAAGACAAATGGGTGTAAAGGTTAACTACTTTTTCAGACCTTAAGCTTACCTGTTAAGGCACTTACTTACCCTCCCCACCCCACCCCTATTTTTCATATAAAACCCACTTTTCATTTGAATGCATTTTGCTAGGTTATGATAATCTGCAAAATAAAACAAAAATAACATTGACCATTTTTTTTTATAAAACTTGCATCAAGAGAAAGGTTGTGTTTTATTTTCTGAAATGAGCACAAAGTACACCTTTCACAATAACACTGAAAGCAGGTGCAAAGACTGACAGTGACCTTTGACTAAAGGTAGCTTTGTAAAAAGAAAAATACCAAATAAATCAGTGCCCTTTCTGATTGTTGTAAAACTGGAGAAAGAAGGGATTGGTTGGTTGTTACATAAAAGTTGGTCCAAACTTACAAAAAAAAAGCACAAATGTGCATAGTTCAGATCTGCAAGAGGGCCATAAAGAACTTTTATGTCCCTAATATTAGCATCCACTTAAAACTGCAAGAATACAAAATAAAACTGTTAACTAGAATTTGTGAAGATGTACAATCAATAGATCTAGTTTTTAGAACAGCATGAATTTAAGCAAAGGTGGGGTTTTTTGTTTTTTTGGTCTTTTTAAACTATTGTATGCAAGACCCTTTCCACATAAAAATAAAGCTGTTGTTGAATTAATATTATTCAAGTCTCTTGGATTGCTGCCTTAAATTGCAGCTAGAAAAGTCTTTCCAGATAAAAATGATGTGCCTGAGGAAAAACTGATACTTAGTATGGTAGCCCTCTGCCTCGACCTCTGCCAGCTGATGTGCTAATGTGTCCCCTGTATCCTTGTGAATATCCAGGTCCTTGGGCAGGAGAAGTCCAGGTCTGTCCATGCATGAGGCTGGGGCCCCCCGGGTTTTCCTGTAAGGTACCACCATAGTTATAGTTGTGCATCTTTGCTGGCAAAGGATGAGTACTCTCTGGCCCTGTGGAAGGGTCACTGCTGTTCGCCAGGACTGCAATGGGGCCATGGCTATATTCAAATCTATGGTCCTTGTCTCCACTAAACAACATGGGACCAGTATTGAGGTAAATGTCTCCATATCCAGCCACTGAACTGCGAAACGACTCGGAAAAGGCAGAAGGCTGAGGTGGACCACCAGAATGAGATGAAGTAGTACTGTAGTTATCCAAAGACTGAATATCTGAGTTTCCAAGGAAGCTACGTCGTTCCAGTGGTAGAGCAGAGCCACCTCCTAGACCATCATTACTAATATAAGGAGCAGAAGAGAAAGAAGAGGATCCAAAATTGTCCTTGTAGTCTGAAGTGGGTACATAAGTATCACCTGCCTGGTAATCAATACCACCTTCTCTTTTGGGATCATCCTGGGGTTGATGCTGAGCAAGCAGCTGTAGCAGGGCTGCTTTCACTCCGGCATGAGGGTCAGTTAGTGAAGAAGTAGTGGTGGGAACATGCTGGTTTTCTGTCCGATAATCCAGATCTTCTTCAGTGACTGGTGGTGGTTCTGGTGGTTCCGGAGGTCTTTGATCAGGAGGCAGAATACGAGGCCGGTCTGGTTCTGGTGTGAGCTCTAACATCCTCATGTCTTGGTGCTGAATGAGATCATTTTGCCCTAAGTGAAAAAAGCAACAAAAACAAAACAAAACAAAAAAAAGTCAAAATATACTGTGGAAAACCAAGTGTTCAAAATAGTTAATGTTTCCTATGGGTGGTCCTCAAGAGCATTAGAAGTTCCATCTCTGTGCAACCACTCACCGCCCCCCCCCCAAAAAAAGAAAAGGGAAACAGTATATAAATCCTAATATTGCCTACTACCATTTAAGTCTATGGTGACCAAAAATTATGTTATATTTGACTTTACAAAGGTATCTCAAATATACCTGTTTATTGCTTGAAGAGCAAAAGCTACTGTATACGCAAAATTTCTGCCTTGGTCAATCATCCTGTTATAGCTGGAGTAAAAGATTATTTCTTAACCACAGAAATCCATGATGTTCATAATAAGTTATATCGCACATGGATAATTTGCTAAAGAATCAATTTCTAGAAGCAAACAGATTAAAAAACCTAAGACCTGAGAATTTTCAGACATCTCCTAGCAATGCCACTCAACAATACACATTATAGATAATCATCAATAGCAAGGAAACAGTGTGACTGCATCTACATTAGTGGTCTGCTATCTGCATACTCACCCGATACCGGAGTGCTAGGTTCTGGAGGCTGTCTGAGTTGTAACGATGCTGCTTCATGGCCCGATCCATTTTCCCTTTCCTCTAGTAGCACGTCTTTCTGCTTTGACTGCTGAGCCTTTATTAACTGAGTCAACAGAACTGCAAATGCACTCTGCACGGCCGCTTGGGCAGCATCAGTTTCCACTTTAGGCTGGACGCTCTGAGAAGGTTGAATTCCTCCCAATGGTTTTGAAGATTCCTGTTGTGGTGTTGATGGATCTGTCTGTTTTTCACCTGTTGCCAAAATTCCAGCAGGAAGGTTTATTTTATTTAGCTGTTGTTCAGTCTCAGAGTTTACCTTAATGTTCAACACTTGAACAAAATCAGCCATATTAATACTTGTTTTAGATTGTAGTAGGTTTAGTAGAATTGCCAATTCAGTGTGGTTTAACTGCTGTCCAGGGCCTGTTTTTACTAAAGACAAAATTTGTATTAATTAGAATTGCCATAATTCATGGCTGCCCCACCCACAAAATGGCTCTGTATGACCACATGAAAATGTGTATTTGTAGGACAGTGTTTAAGAAACACTGTAAAAAGGGAATCTCATTTTAATTTAATTTTATATCCATTTAAGATGGAACTGTATATAAATTTCTTAAAAAAGACTGTGGTCCATTTTGAATAAATTATCTTTAGGAGTAAATATTTCAAAAGGAAAATCAAGACTATCACTAGAACCCTATACTGTAAAGGTAACTAGGAAATGTCACCTGTGAATGGGAATGAATGATGATAATGACGACAATAGCTAACAGTGTCAGGTACTTTCTAAGCATTTTATATCCTCTATTACAACAATATAAGGCATGCTCTATTATTAGCCCCATTTTTAAATGAAGAAGAAATTGACATCCAGAGAGATTAAATAACTTGTCTAAGTTCATAAACTCTATAAGTGGCAGGGTTGAGATTTGAACCTAGCATTCTGATTCCAGAATCTGCACTCTTTTAACTACTCACTGTATTGCTTATCTAAAATAATGCTTATTATCTAAGAACCTAACCTTGTATTTTTTTAAGTTTATGTTTTATTTTTATTTATTGTATTTATTGGGGTGACATTGATTATATAGGTTTCAGGTATACAATTCTACAATATGTCATTTGTATATTATATTGTATGTACCACCCAAGTCAAATCTTCTTCCATCTTATATTTGTAGTTAATTCAAACTTTTGTCATAGACTCTTTGATAAAGTGTACTTTACTCAAATTACTTTTTTTAATTTTAAGTTATTCTGGGTAAGTAACTCATCACCAGCAAAACAGATTCAGTGGTTTTTCATTTTCCAATTTCCAGTTTAGACTTGTGATGGTTTACACAGGTTCTTGTGAAAGCTTATCTGGATCATATACAGGGGTGGGCAAAAGTAGGTTACTAACAATAAATAATTCAATAATAAATAAATAATAATGCAGGAATAAATTATCACACCCCCACAACTATATAAACCTACTTTCCCCCATCCATATATAACAAAGCTCAAATGCATATAATCTATATATATAAAAGCCTAAGCAACCTTTACAATGGAATGACCGGTTGCAATGATGTGCACTGACCACCAGGGGGCAGACCCTCAATGCAGGAGCTACCCCCTGGTGGTCAGAGTGTTCCCACAGTGGGAGCGCCACTCAGCCAGAAGCCAGGCTCAAGGCTGGTGAGCACAGCGGCGGTGGCAGGAGCCTCTCACACCTCTGCAGCAGCACTAAGGAGTGAGCAGTAAGGAGCGGTTAGGAGCCAGCAGTGAGCAGGTAGGAGCAGTGAGTGTTTAGCAGCGCCGAGTGCTGAGCTCGGCTTGGGCTCCTCCCCAGCCGCCTGCCGCTTCACACACTGCTACATCCCTCCGGGGATGTTGGACTGCCGGTTTCAGCCTGATCCAGGCAGTCCAACATCCCCTAAGGGGTCCCAGATTGCAAGAGGGCACATCCAGGCTGAGGGACCCTACCCAGGGCACAAATTTCATGCACTGGGCCTCTAGTATAACATAATAATACAGACACTGATAAGCAATTTCCATAACCACATCATAGAAGAAACACTCCAAAGACTAAAAACTGATGATGAATGCTATCTTTTTCTATTCTCTCTTTATAGATTTTGAGATACTTTTATTATATAACTAGAGGCCCGATGCACAAAATTCGTGCAAAGGGCTCAGCCCTCGCAGCCTCGACAGCTTGCCTCAACCCTCACCCTGGCTTCATCCGGAAGGTCATCCGGAAGGATGTCTGGAAGGTTGTTTGGCTGTCTGGTCTAATTAGCATATTATGCTTTTATTATTATAGATATCAGTTTTAGATTAAATCAAATAAATCAAACTTTTATAAGTTATTCTTGTGACCTGCAGCATTAATAAGGAACAAAGTTTGATTACTATACCCCAAAGGCCATTTTTCCTCATTTTCCCTTTCATTTCTCTATTAACAGAGGCAGTCTCTGTGTGAGCTCAGTACTCTTTATAGTGTCTCCTCTACAAAAGTGGCATTTCCCTATTTCAAGACACTTACTGATTAATGAAGAAAATTAAGCAAAGAGGATACATTCCTATTTCAAAAAAATCAGAATTCTCACTTAATAGTGAATTTAAAAAAAAGGAAAACAAAAATTAAAATTAAACTCTCCACCATTAATAGGGTTATTAAATATGTAGATAACAAAATGAGCCCAGAAAGGGCAATCCATTTTTTACCAACTAAAATAGAATGAAATAACTAACCTTCCACCAGGTTTGCTAGTGGAATAAGGACAACAGTTCCATGAATAGGAGCAGAAATAAAGACCTGTTAGTCTTGTTAAGGAAGATGACAACTGTAACCTGACTATCATCCACACTTCATATTACTGACCTCTCAGATCCTGTTTCAGTAGTAGATAGTACATAAAACATGTAACTTAAATAAAAATTAAGAAAGCTTCTTGTTGCTTTTCTTTGCCTTTCTCTATATTTTACACATTTTTAACATGAAAATAAACCGAACTTGATTTAGATAGCCTTCATAATGTATACAACAGACATGTTTTCTAGGAGCTATGTATAAAATATTTTAATGTATAAGGGAAAGTCACCTTTTTAAAAGAAATTCTGAAGAATACTTCTCTACAAGAAATAAAAATTGCTGCTGCTTTTTAAAGTAACATGTATCAATACTTTAATGTTCTCTGACCATGGTCAAGTATGAGCTTGCAGATTACATGGGAAAGCATTAATGGTAACCTTACTCAAGCTTTCTCAGCTAATCTAGTCTATATTTACAACCACCAAAAGTTAAATCTGACTCACAGATCTGTTATCCTCAACTAACCAACCAACCAATATTTACTCATCTCTTAATACGTACTAGGCTACCTTTTCATGTTTAACAACTACCACCTCCACCCGCACACACACTAGTACATACAGGCAGACCTTGGAAATAAAGTGGGTTTGGTGCCACACAAATAAAGCAAATATTGCAATAAAGCAAGTCAACACACATTTTTTGGTTTCCCAGTGCATATAAAAATTATGTTTATTCTATATTGAAATCTATTAAGTATGCAACAGCATTATTTCTAAAAATATGATTTGCATACTTAATAAAAAATACTTATTATATGCATATTTAATTAAAAAAATACTTTATTACTAAAAAATGCTAACCATCAACTGAGCCTTCAGCTGGTCAATAACCTTTTTGCTGGTGGAAGGTCTTGCCTCAATGTTGATGGCTGCTGACTGACCAAGTGTAGCGGTGGCTGAAGGTTGGGGTAACAGTTTCTTTGCAGCATACTATGCTATTTGATAACACTTTACCAAAGGAAAACTTCTTTCAAAATTGGAGTCAAACCTTGCAAACCCTGAAGTTGCTTTATCATTTAAGTTTATGTGGTATTCTAAATCCTTTATCATTTTACCAATTGTCACAGGAGTAGATTCCATCTCAGAAAACCACTTTCTTTTTTCTCTCGTAAGAAACAACTCTCATCTGTTAAAAGTTCTATCAGATTGGTTACAGCAATTCAGTTACATCTTCAGGCTTCACTTCTGCTTCCAGTTCTCATGCTCTTTCCACCACATCTTACTTCCTCCTCTGAAGTCTTGAACACTCAAATACTTGAATACAAAATGTATTTCCTAGGTAGTAAGACTTTAAAGTTGAAATCACTCCTTCATCCATAAGCTGTAGAATGGGTGTTAACAGGCTATGAAAACAAACTAATCTCACTGTACATCTCCATCAGAGATCTTGGGTGACTATGTGCATTGTCAATAAGTAATATTCTGAAATGAATCTTTTTTTTTTGGCTGAGCATTAAGCCTCAACAGTGGGCTTACAATATTCAGTGAACTATGCTGTAAACAACTGTCCTGTCATCCAGGCTTTGTTGTCCCACTTATAAAGCACAGGTCGAGTAGATTTACCATAATTCTTAAGGACACGAAGATTTTCAGAATGGTAAATGAGCATTGGCTTCAACTAAAGTTACCAGCTGCATTAGCCTCTAACAAGAGTTAGCCGGTCCTCTGAAACCAGGCCTTGACTTCTGCTGTCTAGCTATCAAAGTCCTAGATAGCGTCTTCTTCCAGTTTAAGGATGTATTTCTACATTGAAAATCTGTTGTGTAATGTAGCCACCTTCATTAATTACCTTAGCTAGATCTTCTTGGTAACTTGCTGCAGCTTCTACATCAGTACTTGCAGCTTTCCCTGGCACTTTTACGTTATGAAGACGGCTTCTTTCCTTAAACCTCATGAAGCACCCTAACCGGTTTGGCTCAATGGATAGAGCATCGGTCTGTGGCCTGAAGGGTCCTAGGTTCGATTCTGGTCAGGAGCATGTACCTTGGTTGCTGGCACATCCCCGGTAGGGGGTGTGCAGGAGGCAGCTGATCAATGTTTCTCTCTCATTGATGTTTCTAACTCTCTATCCCTCTCCCTTCCTCACTGTAAAAAATCAATAAAATATTTTTTTTAAAAAGGAACTCATGAAGCAATCACTGCTAGCTCCAAATATTTCTTCTACCATTTCATTACCTCTCTTAGCCATCACAGAATTGAGGAGAGTTATGGCCTTGCTTTGAATTAGGCTGTTTCGCTTTCTTACCATTTGTGTGTTTACTAGAGTAGTACTTTTAATTTCCTTCAGTAACTTTTCCTTTGCATTCACAACTTGACTAACTGGTGCAAGAGGCCTAGCTTTTGGTCGGACATCGCTTTTGGCATGCCTTCCTTACTAAACTTAATAATTTCTACTCTTCCTTTCCCTTGACCACGTAAAGGCCATTATGAGGTTATTGAGTGGCCCAATTTCAATTTACTGTTGTGTCTGAGGGAATAGGGAGGTCCAAGGAGATGGGAAGAGATGGTCAAAAGGTCAATGGAGCAGTGAGAACACATAAAACATTTATCAATTAAGTAAGCTATCTTCTATGGCACTGTTGGGGTGCCCCTAAACAACTACAATAGTAACATCAAAGATCACTGGTCACCACCCTGGCCGGTGTGGCTTCAGTTGGTTGAGCAATGTCCCATGCACCAAAAGGTCACCAATTTCTCGTCAGGGCATGTATGGGATTTGACCCCTGGTTGGGGTGCATACAGGAAGCAATTAATCAATGTTTCTCTGTTACATCGATGTTTCCCCCCCATCTCTAAAATCAATACAAAATATATTTAAAAAATAAAAGACCAATCACTGATCACCACAATAAATATAATAGTGAAAAAGCTTAAAATATTCTGAGTTACCAAAATGTGACTAATGAGTAAATGCTGTTGGAAAAATGGCGCTGAAATACTTGCTCAATGCAGGGTTACCATAAACTTTCAATTTATGAAAATTGCAGTATCTATGAAGTGCAATAAAGTGTAGCACAATAAAACAAAGTATGCCTGTATTTATTTCATATTCTTCTCTGTCTTCACACACACATACAAATTAAACTAAACCTGAATGCTTTCTGGTTTCTTGAGGCCAAATGAGGGAGTAGATTCCATTTTTTTAAGTTAACATTGAAGTGATTGATTTCCCATGAAGAAGCTTACTCTTACAACAGATTGAGTCAGAGGAAGAAATTTAAGTTTTCCCCAAATATCCTTCTTTGTCATCCTTCAAGTCATTTGTGGCACAAAATCAGATTCCAATCTTTTGAGATTCTATAATATAATGGGAAATATATTAAGAGTAACTTCTAAGGATATTATAGACAGTACAAGAGCTTCTATTATAATTTTTGGCTGTTTTCTTATATCCTTCTTACTTCTTGAGCATTCAGACATTAAATGCTGAGTCTCAGTGAGAACAGTGTTAGCAGAAGACCTACTGATTCCTGTACTAAGAGGAAAAAGAAAGTAGAGAAATCTGACTAATGACTAGTCATATGTCATTTGAGTCCCTCTTTGTAAGTTCATCTTACCTTGAGATTGCTTAATATTGTGGTGCCAGTACCAGCGACACATCTATACTGGCATAAGCAAATAACAAAGAAATGTCAAGTTCAGTGAATAAACCTTAATGTTCAACTTTCAACCTCCAATGCTTTAGCACTAGAACAATATAATCAACAGTAGCCACGAAACAACTGGAAGAAAACCATGGAAGCATTACTGACCAGGTGCCACATTCGAGTTGCCCTGAGATTTCAGTTGTGAAGTTGGCAGCACACCCTGGGGTGTGTTCGTTCTGCTGTCATCCAACCCCAGAGACAAGTCCTTTTTGGGGGCTTTAACTGTGGAAACATCATCAGTCATGCCCATCTGCTTCTGTCTTCTTCGCTTTTTACTCCACAACTCATGACAGTCTTGCCATAAAGGAAGGCTAGAAAAAAAAAGAATAAAATTGTTTGTCAGTGGCATTTCTTAACAACAAAATACTAATATTTCTTAACAACCAAATTGCCACTCCCACACCCCTGCAAGTTGTTCTTGAAGACTTCACACACAGGCTTTACAAACTGTTAACAATTGGCCTTGATGCACACCTCCTTCAGGACTTCACACCTTTATAAACAGACTGTGGCTTCTGAATAACCAATAAATAATTATCTATTAAAACTATAAATAAAGAATGTGTGTGGTCAGCCCTAGCTGATTTGGCTCAATGGATAGAGCGTCGGCCTGCAGACTGAAAGGTCCTGGGTTTGATACCGGTGTCAAGGGCACATGCCCAGGTTGCGGGTTTGATTCCCAGTAGGGGACGTGCAGGAGGCAGCCAATCAATGATTCTCTCGCATCACTGATGTTTCTATCTCTCCCTCTCCCTTTTTCCCTGAAATCAATAAAAATATATTTAAAAGAATAGAATGTATAAAAATAGGTTACAATTATCCTTGGTACAGTCTTTTAAAGCCAATTCTTATCATAGAACATCATACATTGAATACGATATTACAAAAGGCAAAAAATATGCCATTTGCAGAAACTAGACAGAGGATTGAAAGTACAGAGACTAGGACATAACAACTGTGAAAAATTTTCTTGCAAAAACTTTTAACTTTTTAATACCCTCGTATTTGCTTCTGTAAGCAAATGCCCCAGAATTAAACTGATGCTAGAGGCATTTCAAAAAGAGAAAATACAGGCTCATTATTCATCAACAAAAGTTCTGAAGAGCTAGCAAGTAACCTTCAGTTATCAAACAACTCTACCGGAATGTAATTTCATAAACCTGACAACAATGCAGAATAACTTTTGCTTAAAAAGAGACTTAAGTATTTGATTTATAAATGTTTTCTTTTTACCCTAATAATCCAATATTATGTCTATTTAAAGATGAGGAAATTAAGGCTTAGAAAGGTTAATAAACTTGCCCAGAATAACTACAATTTTCCTTAAGAAGCCCCCACCTAGTGATATAAGTCTGCAGTCTTCAGCCTATATATGTTTTCCTCTAAGGATACATGAAGACTTTTTAAAATTGTTTTAAAATAATTTCCATATCCACATGTCCTCTTTCCTACAATTGATCTTTGAGAATGGCCTGCACATTCAGCAAATTCTTTCATACCTCCTCTTTTACAATTACTCTTATTTCATGTTATAAAAGAAAGGCATATGCAACAACATGGTTGAATCTTAGCAATGTAATATAATATTACGTAAAAAAAAAAAAAGTCATTCCCCAAAGATTACAAACAGCATGACCCCCTTTTATAAAATTAAAAACTGAAGTTAAAAAATATAAATTATTATGAGTACATGTAGATGGCAACAAAAAGTCTTTACAAAAGAAAACAGGATGATGGTTACCTCAGGTACAGGAAGGCAAGGGGATATAGGTTATGGAGTAGGGTTGGAGTGGGGAAAGGTATGATATGATTAAAGTAGATTATTTTCAAGATTCCAGCTTTCATTTGGTAAGCTCATAGCTGCTTATCAACATCATTTAAAATAACTAATTAAGTAACTAAAACTAAAGGGGGAAAAAAAGAGAGCCATGCATGGACCAATGATGAGTGATACAAGAATTATGATTAAACCAAGTTTATGCACCTGAGGTCCAAAAACAAAACAAAGGCATACCTCTCAGCCATCTTACTATGATGCATTGCCTCAGCGTGTAAAAACCTCCTGGAGTAACAAACAAAGGGACAATTTGAAATATTGATATAGGGAAGCTATAAGGCATCATAATCCCGCCAAAGCCTTTCCTGTCTTTTTTCTCCCCGTCGCCCCTCTCTCTGTGTGCATGTGTTTTTATAAGATGTGCAGCCTTAGCCTCTGCTGGGATATTCTGAATTCAGATATACTGCAGTATTGCAGTAAGGAGTGATTTTACTTCCACCATCCAAATATTTTGGGAATGCATGGCAGCTCTTATGAAAGAGTCCCATGAGTGTAAAGCAAAGAAATCCACTAAAAGGGCTTTGTTCCCTCCCATAATTTAAAGGCAAGAGATTCTTTATGGATGATTTCAACACTCATCTCTAGGTCAAATAAATATCACCCAACAAATAGCTAACACAGTATTAAGTCAGTGATGCTGACTAACAGATGTACCAGGAATGTTTTCTAGGATGAGCACATTTTTATGTTTTTTTTCTGAAGGTTCGAATACTGGCACAGCCACTTATTTATTGTGTCCCATTAGGCAAGTAATTGTGTCTCAATTTCCATGTTTTAAAAATGAGATAACTATACATTTTAGGGTAGAGGTAATATATGTTAAAACCATGCTTGGGCATGGTTAGGCAATATATTCATGTTTGATTCCATTTATCATCATTCAATAAGGTAGCTTAAAGCTATTTTTATTAAATCACACCATGAAATATTTATGCAAATACAGCTGGTCATATTTTACCTTATGCATTATTTAATACTTTATATTTGCTATTAAGAAAAAAATTAAAGGCTAGGTGCCATTCTAATTCACTTTTTAGCAATATTTTTTTTCTCTTTTCATTAAATACCTCAGAAAAGTTTGACAGGACATCTAACACAATTAATAGAGTTTTTTTTAATGTTTTTTAATACCCCACTCTCATTTGATTTTCCTAAAAAATTGATCAGAAGAGTGTATTACACACACATATTTCCTAAAGGAATACCATGCCTTTCTTCATCGTCCTTAGCTCATAAATAATTTATAATTTTAATTATCTATTACATATTATAAAATGAGAGGTAATATTGTTTATATACTTTTTTATTTAAATATTAGATTGACATCTTTATAATTTTACCTGATTGCCTTAGTGATATATCCCATAATTTATTACTGGTTTACAGAATTTTTATCAAAATTGTATTAATGTTTATTTTTAAAGAAAAAAATGTTAGTCAGGTATGTTCTGATAAAAACAGTGAATTTAGGTATTACATCTGACAATATGAACAGTGTTTCCAATTAAGTTATGTGGGAGACATTTTTCATAAATTGAAGGGAATACATCTATAGTTCCAAGGTTTTGACAGAAACATATAGTTTAAAAATGTAATAAACAATTTAATAAATTGACTGGCAAAGTAACACTAAAATGACATGCTGACTTCCTAACCTTTTCTAAGTATACTGGTTTAAACAAGTATGAATTAAAAAAAAAGTTTATGAGGTATTTTAATAGGTATTCATAAAGCTTCTTTGGTTTACTTTCCCAAAATTTGAAAAATTAAGTGATTAATGACTGAATAACTTATCTTTTGGCAAGTCATGTGGTTTCCAGGCTTTACTGTCAGAAAAATTAAAGGAGGAAAAAATCTTAAGTTTATATCTGAAAGGTCATTAAAATAACTTTTGATGACCGATTACTATGTGGTTTTGAAGATATAATATGGAGGGAATTTAAAACTCAGTGATATAACTCTGACAAAACTCCACCTCTTCTTAAATGCTTGTTTATAAGGGCACTTATTAAAATTAATGTGGAACTGTTGCCGTCTAGAATAAGTACTATTAATCGATAGATATGCAAATTATAGGGGAAATTAGCCCTATTTATTTTTTTAGGTTGCATTTTCAACAAAATCTAATATTTTTCTCCTCTTAACTGAAATGTGTGCTATTAATATTTGCAATGACAATTTAATCAAGAAGAAAAAGAAAATTGTAGTCATATTTTGAAAATCAAATTTCCATTTATGTGTGTACATATATTTGTTTTAAAAATGTGTAACAAGGTACTCAATTAATACTTTCGAGCAAAAATATATGTTGCATTAAAAATCTGCAGAAGCAATGTAAGTTCAAAATGAAAAAAAAAAGCAATGTCAAATTGTTAGTTTCTTCGTACATTTTTCTTGCTTTTGTTAATCCTCACCAAAGGATATTTTCCACTGATTTTTTGAGAGAATGGAAGGAAGGGAGAGAGATAAAGAGAAACATCGATGTGAGAGAGACACATCGATTGGTTGTCTCATGCATGTGCCCCAGGGGCCTGGAATCAAGCCTGCAACCAAGGTATGAGCCCTTGAGCAGAATCGAATCTGAGACCCTTCAGTCCGTGAGCTGACACTCTAACCACTAAACCAAACAGGCAGGTCTCTTCATATATTTTCTAAGGAAATGTTTGGGAATATAAAGATAAGATATTTTTATTTCATTGAATATATTTTTAAGAGTGATGTAACTGCTCTATTTAAGTGTCAACGTTTATGATACGTTGAAAATTACATCTTTTGCAACTATTTAAACCACTGATTTAAAGTTCAGATGTCAATTAAAATGTACTTTCATAGTTTTACCAGAATTCTTTCATGTGTACTACTTAAACCAAGATATCAATTTAGATCAACTTAGACATTATCAATATAAGAAAAATGACATTATATTCCTTTTAATATGATAAAGCAGAAAGCACACGTTACTACCTAGCTAATTCTTGCAAAAAAAAAGAAGAAAAACTTACTCTAATCCTGATATTAAAAAAGCAATTAAAGTCAAATTTTAGAATGTTTTACAAAAACAGCTAGCTTGGTGTCAAATGTCATAAAAATCTTTTCCAAAGAGTGATTAAAGACTGAAAACACATGACAGCTAAATGAAATATGTAAGCTCTGCCCTAAAAAAAAGGCTATAAAATAAAATTATTGTGGAGAAATTTTATGACTATGGACTATTAGATAATTACAATGTTGAATTTCTTATGCTTTATACAGAATTAGTCTTAGTTCTTATAGAATCACTTATAAATGAAGCATCACTTCCACAATACATTATTCAAACAGTTCAGATAAAAGTTTACATAGATTGATAAAGCAAGTATGTCCAAATATTAACTTAAATCTAGGAGGAGGACATATGAATGCTCATTGTATTGTTTTTTTTCTATTTTAATGTAAAAGAGAAAAATTTTCAAATCCAAAGTTGAAAAAAATTCTTTAAAGGGATACTAGAGCCAAAGTTTCATGACAGCTAATAGCTACTGATAAGCAAAGCAAACAAAAACCCATGAGACAATTCAACAATGAATAATTCAGGTCCTTCAATATATCAGACTAGAGGCCCGGTGTACGAATTCGTGCACCAGTGAGGTCCTTGGGCTTGGAACTGGCTCTCTGACGTCCCCTGAGGGGTTCCAGATTGCGAGAGGGTGCAGGCCAGCCTGAGGGACCCCACTAGTGCATGACTGGGGGCCGGGGAGAGACTGTGGAAGGGGTCTAGTGCACATCCGGCCCATCTTGCTCAGTCCTGATTGGCTGAACCCCAGCAGCAAGCTAACCTATCAGTCAGAGCGTCTGTCCCCTGGTGGTCAGTGCACATCATAGTGAGCAGTTGAGTGGCCTTGGCATATTATTAGCACACTAGAAGCCCGGTGCATGAAATTCGTGCATGTGGGGAGGGGGGTGTCCCTCAGCCCAGCCTCTCCAATCTGGGGCCCCTCAAGAGATGTCCAACTGCCTGTTTAAGGCCAATCCCAGTGGAATTGGGCCTAAACGGGCAGTCAGACATCCCTCTCACAATTCAAGACTGCTGGCTCCCAACCACTCGCCTGCCTGCCTGCCAGCCTGATCACCCCCTAACTACTCCCCTGCCAGCCCAATTGCCCCTACCTGCCCTCCACTGCCAGTCTGGTCACCCCTAACTGCCCTCCCCTGCCAGCCTGATCATCCCCAACTGCCCTCCCCTGCAGGCCTGGTCACCCCCAACTGCCCTCCCCTGCAGGCCTGGTCACCCCTAACTGCCATCTCCTGCTGTCCTGGTCCCCCCCAACTGCCCTCCCCTGCTGGCCTGATCACCCACAACTTTTATAAATAAGAAGGCCATCTTGTCGTGGCCATCTTTGACCAAATGGGGGCAGCCATCTTGTGTGTTGGACTGATGGTCAATTTGTATATTCTCTCTTTATTAGATAGGATTATGCTTTGATTGGTTGAACGGACGACTGGACAACCAGACACTTAGCATATTAGGCTTTTATTATAGAAGATGATATATCCTTTAAGCCTTTCAAATCATCTCCACAAAAGCTATTCGTATACAGCAAAAACTTAATGAAGCTGAGTATGAGGGTCTCACAGAAATATAGTAAACCCAATCTAAGTGGTAAGTGAAAGAGTCAGGATTTGAACTCCAAAGCCCATGTTTGTTCATTTATAATATGTTAAATGTGTTACATGGAAACATTTTATTATTGTACGCATAGGCTTGCTTTATGACGCTCATCAGCATTTTTAAATTATTAAGAAAATCCCTGCAAAGTTTCTAGATCTTGTCAAGAAAAACCACCAAATGATCTGCTTTGTCCTCTCCCCTTTCCCCAAATCAATCTTAGAGAAATTATAGGAGCCACAAGAGAGTAAAGTTTCAAGAACCCAGCTATTCTGACTCCCAAACTCTATGCATTCCACCCTTCCCTCCCCCACTGGACAATAAACTCATTTTATACAGGCTTTTGGCACTAATATTCTTTTATCCAGTGATTAAACATTTTATTATATAGTTTTCCAAGGAATATATTAGAACTTCTTTCTCTTACTGGACTAATTTGAATTTGAGAGTGGGGTCCACCCTTTACTATATTTGTATTCTTGGGCAAGTTTCTTAACCACTTTGAGCCTGCTTCCGCCTCTGTAAAATGGTGATGATGATAATACTCACCTGAGAATAATATAAAGATGAATGTAACACATGAAAAATGTTTAGCATTAGCACGCAAAATTTTAGGAACACCAACTAATAGTATAAGTAGTAGTATGGATACTACAATAAGCTGCAGCAGTAGTATCTTCTTTGAATTAAAATATATTAATAAAATTAGCTAGAGGAAGGCTACTTTTGTTAGTCCTATGGTTAGCTGAACATTAAGCATTCTAGATATGCAAATTATATATTTTATACTGTTATTCTATTTCTTTTTATTCTTTCTTTTGACTTAACCATGAAAAAGCTTCTGATAGTTACATACAGATGTTATTAAAACTGTCCAGTTTCTTTACATATGGGATCTAAGAATAAAAAGTCACTTACTCTGGTGGGGGCATTTTTGAGGGTTCCACATCCCGTAGGAACTCACATTGAAGAGCTTGTTCTGCAGTGCAGCGCTTACTAGGATCCAAGGCCAACATGTAATCAAATAAGTCTAGTGCGGCTGCAGGAATACTGACGTGAGAGGATTACAAAAGTCATTCATGGTCTTTGACACAAGTTTAATGTTTCTTTAGAAGCTTATTTCAAGTATTAGCATTTTATAACATGTTTATAATAATTTATTCCAGTAAATACCGATTTTCTTTTGAAAAATACTTTCACATATTTTTATAACTATCATTCTAATAATTTTAGTTGATAAGCAATAGTATATTTTATTAGTCTATGGGCAATTTGCTATTATAACACAAATTAAGAATTGAACAGAATAGTTTCCTACAATAAAAACAAAAACCTGAGCTCAAGTTGAAAGATGTTTCAATAAAATTTAAAATAATGTTAAATTCTTTCTTATGTAAACACCAAATCTAACACAAAAACCCAAACTACTGATTCCAAATGGTGGTGAAATGTTAATTTGCATGTAGCAAAGGGAAACTCAAAATAAAATGACACAGAATAATTGTGATAGATCTACTTTGAGTCAGTAGAGAATTAGGTAACATTTAGAATTCACAGTAAATAACTAAAAAAAAACAAAAACAAACAAACACATTCAATGCAATATGGATGTTTAAGCATCCTTTTCTTACAAAACAAATTCTTCTCTTAACTTTCGACGATATTGCTTCTTTGGTTTCATGGTGTTGAAATATGGTAGTTTGATTACATCAGGCCACACTGCAGGACATGGACTCCCACATATACGGCTAAACACACAAAAAGAAGTACATCACTATAAACTACACAGACAAAATAATACATACAACTGCTATACAAAACATCAACTCATTTAAGTCCTGATATAAATATAGAAATTTTATTGAATACTTCAGTCATCTCAACATAATTACTTGTTTTAAGAAATCAATTTATTTTCAGTGGATACTTCTAATACTCCAAACGTTCCAGTTCCTAGAAGAAAACCGTATTTATAAAATCAAATCTTAAAGGTAACACTCAAAATATGCTGATCATATGTTGAACAAGATAAAAAAATTTATCCCAATAAATTAAGAAACGAGAGTTTAATATATGTCTTTCTCTGATGTTATAGGTACCTGTCATTTACCTCTTTTCATGAATATAATGAAGTTTGCAATAAATGCAGAAACTGATATACTACACTCAGGAAGGTAAGTAGATTGTAAATAAAGACTGTTAAATTCTGTCAACTGGTGGACCCTAAAAGTAACGTTCTTGAAACATTTAAGTTCTTTAAAATTACGCCACAAATTTCAAGGTATTAAGAAATTTTAACTGCTTTACTCTGCTTACCTGTATCTTGAAAACACTAATTTTTTTAAAAGATATATTTTTAAATAATCTCACCTGAGGATTTTTTTTTTTTTTTTAAATATAAAGAGAGAAATGTCGATGTGAGAGAGAAACATCGATTGGTTGACTCCCATATGCGGTATGTGCCCTGACTGGGAATCAAACGGCAACCTTTTGGTGTTCAGCAAACATGTCAAACTCAAAGGCTACCATGGGCTAAATAAATAAGGTTTAAGTTTATGTGGGCCGCAAAAAAAACAAAAGCTTCAATTTTCATAGAAACGTTAGGTTTATTTCGATAAAGACATGCTGAATACAAAGGGATGAAATGGGTAATCGTTAAACATAAAATATAGAACAAAATTAATATGTTTTGAACATTAACTTACCAGACACTGAATAACTGCACAAATAAGCATAACACAAATAAACCTATTTTTCTTGTTTTCCAAAGGTGAAATATTTCCTGTGGCGCACACCAACAAGTCAGTATATGACTAATGAATGCCATGGCAATCGACTGCTAAAATATTCGTTAAGGCGAGTAAGGAAAATGAATGCAACACGATAATAGTAATCAGTCATTAGCGAACGCTTGTAGTTCGTTAATAATAATTATGTGTAACAGGATATTGTAAGAATTAAATTACAAAATTTTTATTAAAACGTTTCTTACATAATTATATTGGCTGGGCCGCAAAAATATTCATTGTGGGCCGCGAGTTTGACATGCTGGTCTGGTGTTTAGGACAACGGTTCCAATCAGTTGAACCACACAACCAGGGTGATAACCCTCATAATTATTTTATTAATTAGTAAGTCTTTGTTATAATAATTCATAGAAGAAGTGCTGTAACAAATAGGTAACTCCAGCTGGCAAATAGTTAAAAACTAATTTTGGTAATAGATAAAAAATTGGTTAAATATGCTTAACTTCAATATACTATGAAGGCATGTACTGGGGGGTAGGGGAGGCCGGGGGGAGGTCAATGGGGAGAAAAAAAGGAGACATATGTACTACTATTTGTAATACTTCAAACAATAAAAAATAAAGAAAGAAAGTATATACTAAATCTCAAGGATAAACGTATATAGTATATAAAATGATCAGCTGGTCTTTAAATGTAAAAAGAAAAGGCCCATGTATTGCTGACTAAAAATATTCTATACATACATAATTATAAATGTATGCCCCAATGTGCATAAGCATTTGACAAGTGAAGCTGCCATTCTCAGAAACACATATTTATTATGTAAGAGAACCTCTCACACTTTTAAAGTTGTATGTCAACCAAACTGTGCTTTTTGTTTCAATATACGATAATCTCCCTTATCTATGAGGGATATGTTCCAAGACCCCCAGTGGATGCCTGTAACCACAAATAGTAACAAACCCTATGTATGCAATGTTTTTTTCCTCTACATGCATACACACTAATGGTAAAGTTTAATTTATAAATTAGGCACACCAAGAAATTAACAACCCTAATAATCAAATAGAAAAATTATAACAATATTTTGTAATAAACGTTATAGGAATGTGGTCTCTCTCTCTTAAAATATCTTTTCTTTTTTTATTGATTTCAGAGAGGAAGGGAGAGTGAGAAAGAGATGGAAACATCAATGATGAGAGAGAATCATTGATTGGCTGACTCCTGCACACACCCTGATTGGGGATCGAACCCACAACCTGGGTATGTGTCCTGACCAGGAATTGAACCTGCCACTTCTTTGTGTACGGTATGATGCTCCAACCAACTGAGCAACACCAGCCAGGGCTCTCCTCAAAGTATATTATTGCACTGTACTCCCTAGACAAAGGGATGATTCATGTTCCCCATGGGAAGGAATGGGATGACGTTAAGATTTCATCATTGCACTACCAGGAACATCACATAATTTAAAACTATGATTTATTGCTAGAATGTTACATTTAATATTTTCAGACTGAGGGTAACCAAAATCGAAACCACAGATAACGGGGACTACTGTAGTTATTTTATTTTTATAAGCCCAAGCTTTAAGAAAAGTACCAAAATCTTATTCTTTGTCCACTCCTAATCTTTTCTTTCTTAGGAAAGAAAGCCAAATTCAGGAGCATGGCCTTTTATAAATCTGGTCCCAAATGCCTTCCCTAGTCTCATCTCCCAATTCCTCTCTCCCCACAGACCAACCATGTCTCCATACCAATGCTCATATTCCCTAGATTCTACCTAGCTGAATCTTTTTCATTTCTCAAGGGTCAGATAAAAAGTAATCCATTCATAGAGGTCTTCTTTATCCCCCATACTACTCAAAATGATTGCTCTTTGCATGCTACTTGTTTCCTTTGATACTATTTCATCCTGCTTTGTATTTTAGTTGTTTACATATACGTTTGTCTTACTAAATTATAGTTTGGGAACCATGACCTTTAAACAATATACAGGTGGGAAAAGGAGTAAGCCATGTTAATGGCAAAGAGAAGTACTCAGGCAAAAGCATGGAAGTAGCTAAATTTAGACATTTAGGAGGAAGACTAAGAAAATCAGTACAGGAGGAATTTAGAGCTCAGGGAGGTTTACCTGGAAGGTAAACAGGTGCCACATAATTCAATTTTAAGAGGCAGTTTGCCTAACTAAAGTTGACCCTTAAACAATACAGTTCTGCACGAGTCCACTTATACTATAGACAGATCTTTTTCAGTAAATGTATTTTGTAATTTTAACATCTTTCCTCTAGCTTACTTTATTGTAAGAATACAGTATATATGTAACAAAGTATTAACTGACTGTTTCTGTTATTTGGCAAGGCTTCTTGTCAACAGTAGGCTATTAGTTCAGTTTTGGGGGAGTCAAAATTATAATTAGATTTGACTGCATCTGGGGTCAGTGCCCCAACTTCCCATGTTATTCAACTGTCAACTGTATAATGAAGACAAACTTTAGAACTGAATCCTGTGTGATAATGATCAAAGTGCATTGCATAAGAATCTGTTCCTTCTTTCATAAAACAGAGATTCATTTTACTTAAGAGCTGTGAAATTAAATGAGCTAGCATCCTGGCCCATTAATCTACACTAATAAAAGAGGAAGATGCAAATTGACCATACCTTCATGATGCCCACCAGCAAATCAGGAGTATGCAAATTAACCCAACAAAGATGGAGAGTTAAAATTTGCACACATAGGCGCCGAGCGGCTGGGGGCAGGACACTTTGTTCCGCATCGCCCCAGCCACTCTGGGCCTCTGGGCAGCATCGGAAGGTGGAAAGGTGGCTCCGGCCGGAGCGAAGGCAATGCTGGCAGCCAGGGGAAGGACGGCCCATTCTTTCACGAATCTTCGTGCACTGGGCCTCTAGTAGCCTTACAATAAATATCAGTTTCATTACCTCTTAGCTAAAGAGTTTCAATTATTTCATTATGTATGTGGTGGAAAATTATCTAAGTCTTAAAGTTATCAATTGGTACCAGCATACAGGATGGAATAGACATACTGAGGCATGGAAAGTTACTAGAAACTAGGGAAGCAGATAGGAATTGATAATAACTATATATTAGCAACATCTGTGCCTGATGATCAGCCAGCTATCCTAAAATCATTTACTGAAGATGTCTTAAAATGTATTATATGCTAAACCCCAAATATCTGAGGTCTAAATTCGGAATCTATACATATCTGATTTTTATATTCTGATGTCAATACTATATGACAGTTTTACATTTTTTATGAGGCTGACAGGACAAACGCCTCTACCTACCCATTCCTCTAATTAGTCCTCTCAGAATTTCCTTGCAGCTAAAATGTAGAATCAATACTATCACATTCCAAAAGTAAGAGCATCCTATTGGAATTCAACTACTGCTCTGAATTTACAGATTAATTCAGACAGTATTGCTATCCTTACAAAGCTTAATATTTCTATCACAAAAATATTAAACTTTTATATTTCATTCATTTTAATATATATTTCTTCAATTAGATCTTGTATATTTCTTTTTACAGATGTGTGTTTTGTTTTGTTTTGACTTCTTAAAAATTTGTTCCTATCCTTATTTATTTCCTAAGCAGTAAGTAGGAAAGTTTTACTGTAGGAAAAGCTTGAAATTTGACATAAAAATCTTAGACAGCCATCTGAGATCCTATGACCCCTAACAGTTTTAATTGTTGTTTCTTTGAGGCTTTCTAGGTTAATATTAGTAACTAAAGTTGTATTACCTGTATTAATTATATTAGTTGTATTAATTGTATCACCTGTAATCAGAATTCATCCATTTGAAAGATGACGACTTTGGTTTGAAAACAATACATAATAAAGATAGTTACAGGTACACAGAAATTCACCCACATATCCTGTTAAGGAAGCATTTATTTATTCCTTTTTACTATGGGTTTTGTTTTTGTGGCTTTAAATATTTAAAGGATGCTTTAGTTTAATCAGTTTAATTTTTAGAAACCTTATAATCATTATCTGCATTTCCTTCCCTAAGCTACTAATGTAGTTAAAGATTTCCTGAATACTTGATTATCCTTACATTCAGACAAGGAATACCACCTAGGCCTAATAAAAGTACTATTATTTTAGTAACATGCTGCATTCTACTTGTTAATTTGTCCTGCATCAACACTCATGTGAGATTGGTATATAGCAGCAGTTTTCAAAATTGAGGTCCAAAGAACCTTGGGTGTCCCCTAGATCCTTCAAGGGCCTGGCACTTTGAAGGTATTACTAAGACATTATGTGCCCTTTTCAATGTGTTGACTTTCTACTGATAGTACACAGCCAATAGTGGGTAAAACTACCAGAACCTTAACATGATTCAAGGCAATGACACCAAACAAAGGAGTAAGTACTCTTCACTACCACACAATCTAGGGACAAGGCAGAAGCCAGTTCCACTTAAGAATGTACTTGTTGAAGCAGCAAAAAATATTAATGTATTAAACCCTAATACTCTGAGGATACATCTTTTTAACATTCTCAGTAATGAAACAGAAAATACTCATAAAGCACTTCTACTGCACCACAAAATCTAATAGCTACCTTGAGAAGCACCTGCACAATTATTTGAGTTGCAAGCCAAAGTAGCTGCTTTATTCACGGATCACCTTTCTTACCTGCAAAAACAACTAACGAACTATGATCATTCAGACTTGGATATCTGTCAGACATTTTCTCAAATATGTTCAAAGGCAGCTTGTTACTTCAAGGAAGACAACTGCAATATTTACTGCCAACTACACAATTCGAGCTTTCAGGAGAAAAATCAGAATACTAGAAAGCTTATCATCTACTCCATGAAACTGACAGCTTCACAATAAACACCTATAGGCTCCTCTGTTGAGACCAGTGGTGATAATAAATAATATATAATGAAATGTTACATGTGGAAGAGATGCTCAATTCAGTGGTACAATATTGTCCAAATGACCAATACATAATTTACAAAATCATCAGAGTTGTAAAAGATCCATTCAGATGGCAAGAGAGAGACCAATGGATTCAACATATTAGAATACAAAGTATTCCTTCATTTGGTTTCAGACTGCACATTATAACTAACCTGTAAAAAAATTACCATTTATTTAGTGCAGTTTCAAAAAAGAATATGCAGAGTTGAAAAGACTAGTGAGAACAGTATCACAGACATGAGGATCCCAGGTGTACTTACTAAGCCAAACAGTAAAGATTCGTAAAAATATAAAAATGCTACTCATTTCACCAACATTTATTTCCATTTAAGAAATATGATTTTTTACAATTTTAGATGTTATTTTTAACCTATGATTTTTAAATGAATTAAAAGTATTTTTAATTTCTGATCTGGTAAATATCAATAAATACTACCAACATAAACAAAAGCTCCTGGGACCTTTCATAAAATTTAAAAGTGTAGATAAGTTTTGAGACCAAAACTGATTAAGAAGCACAAGTTTATGGAATTTATGTTATGATTTACAAATGATATATATGCTTCATTTTTTAAAAAAATGGGAACTTTCCTTCTTTTCCTATATTCTAAAAAAAGCCAAAGCCTGTGCCTTTAATGTTTTTAAAATTTCACCTGAGTCACCATGCAGGACTAAGGCTTTGGAGGGAAAGAGTAGTGGGGGAAATAGGGGAAGGTTGGATAGAGAAGCAGGATTCTTTTTACTCCAATCTATTTTCAATTTCTTCCATGATTGTCTTTTATTTTGTAAGTAATGTATACTGTGTGATATCTAAATGGTCTTTCACTGGCAGCTAGAAGTCTTAGAGTTAAAAGGGTTGACTCTTGTGTAAAAACATTTTTGCCCTCATTCATCCCATTATGTCCTCACCATTGCTTTTTACTCTCTTTTTCCATCACTTTTTTAAAACTTTATTTTAGAGAGGGAAAAAGCGGGAGCAGGAGAGGGAGCGGGAGAGGGAGAAACATCGATTTGTTGTTCCACTTATTTATGCATTCACTGGTTGATTCTTACATGTTCCCTGACCGGGGAAGGACCCTGCAACCTTGGTGTATCAGGAGGACATTCTAACCAACTCAGCTACCTGGCCAGGGCTTGCCAGCACTTTTTA
Organism: Corynorhinus townsendii; assembly: GCA_026230045.1. NCBI lineage: Eukaryota > Metazoa > Chordata > Mammalia > Chiroptera > Vespertilionidae > Corynorhinus > Corynorhinus townsendii. The sequence continues at coordinate 141,057,225 of JAPDVU010000004.1, forward strand.
ACCCATGCTCTTCTATCACAAGACTTTTGTGATCTGCCTAAGATACTTTCTGGAACAAGGCAACATATAGACTACTTGCCTACTGTAGTAGTATAAAGCTCTTTAAGACAAATTCTGATTAGTATTCCCACTCTTGATCAGTTTACACATTATTTTTATAATACAAACTCTAGACCTCATCATTCCTGAGGTGGTTTGTTTTGTTGTTTTTTAGATGGCAGAAATATCTCAGCATTACTGCAAATAAGATGAGGGGGAGGAGTATGTATTGGAAAACTCACATTTATTTAATTCTTATAGCCCTAAGCTTAAGTCCTGTTTTACTTGTGAAGAAACAAACATTACGGAACTTACCGTAAATCACAAGTGTAGGAAGTAGCTGATGGTCATTAGAACCGAGGTCTGTAAGATTCCAAAGCCCACCCCTTTTCAATATACTCTGCTGCCTCCTTCAAATCAGAGAGAATTGTTTCTTTTATCAGAAACTTCCATTTTCTCTTCATATTTTAAAAAATGCTATAGAATCAAAGTTGAAGCATCTTTTTGTTTTAAATATATCTTACCAACAAAACAAAAACATTCTGAAATATATAAACTAGAAAGTAAAACAGATCCATGTTGAGATAAACAATTCCAGACTCTTGATGTGTTTGTTTTACCTAAGTGGGATCAAATCAAACATAGACTTCTGGAAAACTGCTCTTTTCATGGAATTATGCTGCTTTTCCATGTTAGTATCTTCAGATCTAACATTTCCTTGTTAATTACTATACACTTTGCTGCTAAGCAGATGGACTGAGCTTTCTTTCTTTTCCCATGTGGTTCACACTAAGCTGAGTTAACGTGCTCATAAATAACTCTACTATACTCATGCCTCAGGATTTTGGTTACTTTGCTGTTGCCTCATTTCTTTCAGATCTCTGCTCAAATGATACCTTATGGGAGAGACATTCCCTTCTCAAATGATACCGTATGGGAGAGATACTCCATTTTCCATCTCCATTCACATATAATCACTTGATATATTTTATTGTTTACGTTTGTTGTCTTCAACTAGAAAGTAAAAGAAGTTGTGTGCCAGTTATGAGGCACTGAGGATATAGCCTTGACCCTCCGTTGTATCCTAAAAGAACCTATGAACTGGAACACAACCAGCAATCAATAAATACTGTTCAATTAATCTCCTAACTTGAAATGTCTTCTGTATTATAATGTAAGGTCCATATAAACTTGTTTTATTTCTGGACTTTTCATATAATCTTAATTGATTTATCTATGTATCATGTGCCATTACAAAATAATCTTATTATTTGCTATAATTTTGTTTTAACATATGATATGCCAAATTTTCCTTTTTTGAGAATTTTCTTGGTTATTACCATATTTATCTCTCCAGGATGAACATCAAAAATCAAACATCATTTCAAAATATGTTTTTTAAGTTCTCATTAGAACTACAATTATATAGAATGAATTATCATCTTTAAAAACAATTAAGTCTTCCCAGTCAAAAACAAGATATAGCTCTAAAATAGTTATTCAATCTTCTTTATAGTTTTAAGCAGGACATTATAGTTTTCAGTATTTCTGGAGAATATATGGTGATGGTTTTTAAAAAAGCATCCTTCCCACCATATTTCTAACTGGTGATTATTGGTTCATATTTTATACAAGCTATTGTTTTTAATATGTATATATTATATAACATATATTAGCACATTTTTGTGTATACACACACACACTTTTCTTAACACTTCCCATTTTACCAAGCTTGTTATTTAAGATGGTTCAGGTAATTCCTTTCTATGTTGCATGCATGCATATATGTGATGTTATCTATAATAATAAAAGCATAATATGCTAATTAGACTGGACAGCCAAACGACCTTCCGGACAAATTTCATGCACTGGGCCTCTAGTCATACAACAATTATGACAATACTGCCTTCATTTTTCCACTATTATACCTTTTATATACCTCTTATTGGACCCCTTTTCTAATTTTATTAGGTAACTTCTAAAACACTCTTAATACTAGAAGACAACTTTTTATCATTCTTGTCTTTACTTCTAATATTTCACCATTAAATATTATTGAGGCTACTAATTTGTGACACACATTTTTATTATGTTAAAGAAATATCTCTCTACACTTCCTCAGTGCAGCAAGCTTTTATTTCTAGAAAATGTCTATTCAACACCTATCAAGATAAATATATTATTTTACTTCTATTAAAATGTTGAGTTATAAGAACAGACTTCCTAAAACTGAAGCATCCTTGTATTCTTGAAGTGAACTTTACTTGACTTTCTTCATTTTTCTAATTTTCTAATGAAAAGCCTGACACTATTGACTAATATCTCCTTTTGAATTTTTGGACTAATATTCTATAGAAATTTTTCATGTTGTCTTTGTCACACTAACTTTGTATAAAGTTTTATTTCTTTCATGGTACTGAGAATTGGTTAAAAGTTTAGATACTAAGGTAAAACTGTCTACATTTAAATTTTAATTTTGTTACCATTCTAATTGTGGGACCCTGGACAAATTCTTTATTTCTGTAAGGCCCATTTTTCTTAACTTATAAAAAGAAGACATAGGGTTGTTACAGAGCTCAACTATGGCAAATTCAGGTGAAATTCTTAGAACAATGCTTGCATCATATGTGTGAACTTATTATTAAAATAGATGCCCTAGTATCCAATACAACCAGAACAAACAGTAACTGAAAAAATGGTTAGAGGGAATCATTAAAAAAAAAAAAGATACACAGATACATAATTTAAACATTTTATTTTAACGTAAAATTTATAATGAACATTTATTCTCCAATCTCCTGATATATAGCCAAGGCTTTCTCTTTGCACAGAGGATTCACTGAATGGGATTCTACATTAGCTTTCTTGCACAAACCACATCCATACATATCATCAAGGATTTAAAACAATCATAGTGTTTTCTAAATTTTTATGACTTTTCTTTCTAATTTATATCTATTTGCCAAACTTTAAGTCCTTGCAAAGCACTGCATCTGTCTATATTTAATTAAATGACAAATACACAGTAATAAAAAGTTGGCATAAAAGAATGGAAACAACACCCTCTTGGTCATCATACTCTTCAACTAGTGGGATAGTTAACAGAGTTACTAGCTGCAAAAATTCAGCTTCCCATGTTATCTAAGCTAGTATTATTTACAGAAGAAATGGAAAGTTATCTATTAATCTAACAAGTCTATTGAAGGAAAAATTCATAGTATATTGGTATCTATGTTTCATATCAATTTCTTTTCTAAAAAGTTGTCATGCATATTTCGAAACACTTATGCAAATCTTACAAGTTGTAAATTAATCCTATATAATAAAGGGGTAATATGCAAATTGACCCTAACAGCGGAACAACCAGTCGCTATGATGCGCACTGATCAACAGAGGGCAGACATTCAACGCAGGAGCTGTCCCCCGGTAGTTAGTGCACTTCTACAGGAGCACCACTCAGCCAGAAATTGGCTCATGGCTGGCCAGCTCAGCGGTGGTGGCGGGAGCCTCTCCTGCCTCCGCAGTAGCGCTAAGCCGTTAGTTGGACATTCCCCAAGGGCTCCCGAGCTGCCAGAAGGATGTCTGACTTTCAGCTTAGGCCCGAAGCCAGCAGGTGGACATCCCCAAGGGCTCCCGGACTGCTAGAGGGTGCAGGCTGGGCTGAGGGACCCCTCGCCCCCGGTACACAAATTTTCATGCACCAGGCCTCTAGTATTATATATGGGGGGAAAGCTCTTCTTTAAAAAAATTATTTAAAATATTAAATGAAGAGAAAGGTGACTGATGTATGATAATTACTTATAACCTAGGTCATAGGGTGGGCTCAAATCATGAAGACCCATGCTTCATGATGAATATATTTTGTTGTGTATACATATGTAGATATACATGAGTATTTCTTTGCATTATCCCAAAACATTAATTCTTCCATCCTGTCATACTTAAATAAAAATGTATCTACCATTCATTTTCTCCTCCCTCATATTTACTCGGCCTATCCCAGTCTCATCTTTTCTACTTCAAGCCCCGTGATTTAATCACACACACAAAAATGATTTAGGGACTTTAAGATCCTTAATTTTACTAGATCAAGTATCAAAGTGCCTGCAATCTAGTTTCTCCGTCATTCAGCAGTCATTAGAGCCTTCAAGAGAACCATGCTGTTCTCCTTCTGAAAACACATTCTTAAAGATTTTAAATAGCCTACAGGGTATAACAACCTCCACTCAGCAAATATTACAATCATGAGCTTACCTTATTAATTCTAGTTGTGCAAGTTCCTGATTGGCTTGAAATATAGGTTTTTTAGTGAAGAGTTCACCAAGGATACATCTAATGGAAAAAATACCCATCATTAGCAAATGATATGGATTTTACTTAACAAGGGTTTCAAGTAAATTAAACCAATCAATAAGCCTATCTTACCCACAGCTCCACACATCAATAGCCGGTGTATACCGTTCTTCTCCCAACAGCAGTTCAGGTGGACGGTACCATAAAGTGATGACCTTGTTAGTATACGGCCGACTAAAACAAAAAAACAAGCAAAACAAAACAAAAAAAAACACACCAACTTTTTAGTATCTGTTAGAATAAGAGAAATTCTCCTAGGAAATATTAGTTTGGCTGCTCAAAAAAACCTTAAAATCCTAACTAAAATCACTTTCATATGCCTACTAAATACATAATATATGATTATAAAATACACGAGAGCAGCGTGATTAACTGAAAAATTCCCTTAATATGTAAAAATAAAAATTGGCTGGTTTTAATTGTAATGTGGCCAAAAGAAGGTCTTTTTATCAACTCCACTGTTCGGTACTGCTTTTCCTTTCTATAATGTTTAAAGAGATTAACTGGCTTAAAGGGAATTGATTTTGACCAAACCTGGCAAATTACTAATATGTAGCAAGATACAGTTTCAACTGGAACACCTAACAAAAGTTTTCAACTGGGCATATCTCTGGCAGTCTTTCATTGGTTTCAATCCACTTTAGTATGTGAACAGAAAGTACAGAAATGTAGATTGTAGTAGCTGAGGTCTATGCTGCAAAACATCACTAGCAACAGGTATGATATTTTATCAGATGATTCCTTTGTCACCTTCTAACAGAGAGGGCATATATATATATATTGCTACCTCTTTATTTACCATAGAAGAGATTATCTAGTAAATTGTAATAGGGACAAGTTTTACCACCGCAGTACAAATTCTCTGGCAAAATGTTTTCAATCCTTAGAGAATGGTTATACTCTGCTGATGTACATGACTAAAGAGGGTCTTAAGAAATTAGAGGTGGTTCTTTCACTGATCATTTTTAGGATATATACTTCAGGGTGAACGTTACGTGTTTAGATCAGTTCTAAACCTCTTTCTGGATATCATCTGAATCACAAGAATGCCAAGGCCATCTCAAAGGAAATGCCCCATTAAGGCTGTATTCCACCTGAGGTTGGCTTAGCCCTGGACCAGTTTTGGGAATAGGAAAAGGAGTATCCTATATAATAAAAGCCTAATATGCTAAGTGTCTGGTCGAAGGGTCGACCATTCAACCAATCAAAGCGTAATATGCTAATGATATGCTAAGGTCGCTCAACCACTCACTATGATGTGCACTGACCACCAGGGGGCAGACGCTCCAACCGGTAGATTAGCTTGCTGCTGGGGTCCAGCCGATCAGGACTGAGCGAGAAGGGCCAGACACAACATGGAGCCCTCCCGCAGTCCCTCCCCAGCTGGCCAACCTCCCACGTCCCTCCCCAGCCCCAATCGTGCACTGGTGGAATCCTTCAGCCTGGCCTGCACCCTCTCACAATCTAGGACCGCTCGGGGGATGTTGGAGAGCCATCCCGCAGGCCAGGCTGAGGGACCCCACTGATGCACAAATTCATGCACTGGGCCTCTAGTATAATTTATAAAGCAATTCCCTCTTGCTAACCATAGGTCTGAAGTTCCAGATAGCGTTAAGACCTCAGCAGCCTGCACCCAGCCAAATTTCTCCGAATAATTTAAACACTTGTGCTATATGCCATCAATCTGGGCAACACAGCATTATCACAGGCAGGACTATAGTAACAGTGTGCCAAAGCAGGAAAAAAGATTGACCTTGGTATAAATCGTGAAAATAAGGAATAGAGCATAAGTAGTGTATGTTCAATAGCAAATTAGAATTTGGCTTTTCTAACATTATTAAAGTACTTTTTTTTAGTGCTTTGTTTGTTTACCAGAATCACTTATTTTCACTTAGGGTCTTTTAAAATCTAGATACTAAATTTGTATCACACTACTCTAATTACTAGTAAGCTGGACTTAATCATTCTTTAAAAATGTTTATCTCCATCATAAATTTAAAATTCCTTTCCTATTTTTCTTATTCAAATCCTATACCTCTTTCAAGGCACAGTGAAAGACCCATCTCCATAATGTCTAATTTCTGTTTACAATAGATTTAATTTTCACATTCTGAAATTTGTAACCACTGTATTAAACACCCTATTTTAGGTTTTATACCTTTCCAAAGAGTCAAAAGACTCCAGAGAGCATTCTTTTTTTTTTTAATAATAATACATGCTCAATGTAGTCATTTTTAAAAAATATACTTTTAATGATTTCAGAGAGGAAGGGAGAGGAAGAGAGAGCTAGAAACATCAATGATGAGAGAGAATCATTGACTGGCTGCCTCCTGCATGCCCCTACTAGAGATTGAGCCCATAACCTGGTCATGGGCCCTTGGCTGAAATCGAACCTGGGACCTTTCAGTCCACATGCTGATGCTCTATCTATCCACTGAACAAAGGAGCTAGGGCCCAGAAACCATTCTTTATTATGAACCCCACACACAAAGCCTGAACAATGCTGGCATAGGGCAGACATCTTAATGATTATGGGCCTGCAACTTTAGGTTACATATATCAATTAGCGAGCTGTGTGAAAGAACAAAGTTTGTGAAAATTATGAAGACTAGTTTTCTAAAACATTTCAAGCGTCTATAAGTATATAAAACCCATGCTCTTATTACTAAAGTGCACCTAGATATCTGTAGTAAAGAAAATGATTAAATTAATATAAATATATCTGCAAATAGCTAATTTTTAAAACTTTTTATGTTTAAATGTTTTTTTCAATGGTTTTATTGATTTTTAGAGAGAGAGGACGAGATAGGGAGAGGGAAACACCGCTGTGAGAGAGAAACTTTGATCCGCTGCTTCCTGCATGCCCCTACAGGGGATAGAGCCCACAACCCAGGCAAGTGCCCTGACCAGGAACGGAACTGGCCTGGGATGACGTCCAACCAACTGAGCACACAGAAAAAGGCTTAAATGTTTTTTAAAAAACATGTTGAAGTATGTGGAGAAATTACACACATAAAGGTTATTAAATCCTAATGAAAAAGAAGTTTAAATAATATTATTATTTTACATCTCAAGTTCTAGGCAACATTTAGAGCATAGTCATCTTTAGCAGTTTAAAATATTTTAAGTGCTTTTCAAAACACACTTTAAACAAGCTTAATAAACTAGTTTAATAAACCATTTATAAAATATTTTGTATTGATTTCAGAGAGGAAGGGAGAGGGAGAGAAATAGAAACATCAATGATGAGAGTGAATCATTGATTGGCTGCCTCCTGCACAGCCCCCACTGGGGAATGAGCCCACAACGTCAGCCTGTGCCCTGACCAGGAATTGGACTGTGACCTGGTTCACATAGGTCAATACTCAATCACCGAGCCACGCCAGCTGTGCTAATAAATATTTAAAAGTTAACACCAACAATAGGCAATACAAAGATTGCTTTATTAAAGTCAAGAAAAATTTCTTGATTCCAAATTTTTGCAAAACAGGTGCCACGTGCCACTTTCCACTTTAGTGTTTAATGAAAAGAAGCAAACATTGAGAAAGTATGCAGACAAAAGGACTTTAATCATAAAAGCAAATTCCTAGGTGGCGTTTACAGAAAATAAGGTCAACTGAATCACACAGTTAATAACTGTTTATAGCATTATCAAAAAAATATTCCGTGCTATGATCAGGATGCCATGTTTATAAATGTAAAGGCGAAAGTTAAAGGCACTGAAACTGTGTTTAGAAACGAGGATATTTAAATTCTAGAAAACTGAAGTACTGTTGTAATATTAAAATATATCATCCGAAGTCCAACAAATAAATGAAAATCTAGACTCCCCAAAAATGAATATTCTAAACTTGGGTCAACTAGGTTTGGCTACCTACTGTCAACTTCTAAAGATGGTCCTGTTTAGATCACAGAAAGATAACGTGAACTGATGTGACACCACATGTATGATGCTTTATTTTTTCTAATAGTTTTTTTAAATTATATTTTTGAGAGATGTCTACCCAATTTCTCCACATACACACAAAAAAGTTGATTCCCATTGAAAAACAGGAATGAAAACATATGGTCAGGTTCTTAGGTGTTACAGAGCCAATTAATATACTTTAAAAAAGGAAAACCTAAAAATAGAAGATGAACACCAATTTATCCTCATAATTAAAGTTAAATTCCAAGCAATACATTCCATAACCTAGCAACACACCCATACACAAAATCTCTCCACCATTAAATTAAAAAAACAAAATAGGAATACCAACGAGCTACATTCTTAGATGGACAAGAACTAAACTTTGTAAAGATCAAGACATAATGGTCTTGCCCTGGCTGGTGTGGCTGTTGGCTGGAGTGTCTGCAATACAAAAGTTGGTGGGTCAGTTCCTGGTTGGAGCACATACCTACCTGGGTTGCGGGTTGGATTCCTAGTCAGGGAGCGTGCAACATGTGAGGGAGACAAACCAACAGATGTTTCTCTCTCACAATGATGTTTCTCTTTCTCTCTGTGGGTGGGATCGGGCCTAAACCAGCAGTTGGACATCCCCCGAGGGGTCCCAGATTGCACAGGGTGCTGGCCAAGCTGAGGGACACCTCCCCTCCCCCCCGTGCACCAATTTCGTGCATCGGGCCACTACTGTGTGTGTGTGTGTGTGTGTGTGTGTGTGTGTGTGTGTGTGTGTGTGTGTATAAAAGACTAATGCGCTTAGCATCCCACCGATTGCTATGACACGCACTGACCACTAGGGGGAAGGTGCTCAACGCGGGAGCTGCAGTGACTTGGCAACAGGGGTTCTCAGATGACACACCCCGAAACCAGAGAAGAGGGAGCCTGATTCCTCGCAGGACTGCGCAATTCCACCTTCGGCCATGGGTTATGTTGTTGCTGGGGCACTGTCGAACCCAAATCTGGTTTACTGCACATTTGCGTTGCGTTCCACACCCTGTACAACAGCAACTTTGCAGAGTGCCCTCTTGTACTCCAGGACCCTTCGGGGGAAGTCAGAGAGCCAGTTTTGGCCCGACCCCTACAGCCCAGGCTGAGGTACCCCACCTGCTGGAGGGAGCCCACTCACTCCTCAGATGCAGCAGGTTGGCTCTAGGGTGTGTCTGGCCTGTCTCGCCCAGTCCTGCCCTGCAGGCTACCTTCTAATTAATTTCCTTTCAATGTGCACAAATCCGTGCACCAGGCCACTAGTATATAATAAGGTGCCATGTGCCCTGGTCAGTGTAATTCAGTTGGTTGGAGCATAGCTCCATGCACCTTGCCTTTTTGATTCCCAGTTCTTTCATACATTGAATTCTTTCTCTCTCTCTCCCTTCCCCTCTTTCTCAAATAAGTAGCGCATATCCTCATGTGAGGATTTTAAAAAATACAATAAAAAAATAGTATCATGCACAAATGCTAGTTAAGTGTATTCATTTCTTTATAAACAACAAACATTTACTTAAATTCTAAGCTAGACATGGCACTAACAGCCAGCCAACCAACCATGGTTGTAGCTGTTTAGAGTCTTAAAATCTGGTGGCAATATGGATATAAATTATAACAATATACTCTATGTACTACATAAAAGAATGAATAATATGCTCTGGACACATAAAGGAAGATGTGCCGATGTTGCCTGTAGGATTCAGGGAAGATTTCAGATAATGTCAAAACTGCACACTGAATAGAAAACACACACACACACACAAATTTGTCAGACTTCAACATTGCTATTACGGGGTAGTTCTTAAGAATATAGGAGAAAAGAATGTTAGAAAAAAAGAACAGAGGCAGGAAAAGCAATTAAATTTTCTTTGCAATGGTCTATAGGAGATATCTGTATGTGAGAATGACTGAATACCTTTAACTAAAGTGGAGAATAAAGTAAAAGAAATTGACTTTTTGAGAAGATGTGAAGATAGGTTTTGTAACTATGTTTAAGGTACTTAAATCATCTAGGAGGAGATTATGTGCAGTAAACACACAGATTTAGAGATCAAAAAATGGATCAAGGCTTGAAATTCAGATTTGTAAGTTTTCAGCATTAATGGAACTGAGGAGTGGTAACACTGTACCTGAAAGAATTAAACTGCCTTTCCCATTTTATATGCTCAAAATGTAGCCTACTCCATTAGGACCAAAAAAAAAAAAAAAAAAAAAAAAAGGACAATTTAATCTAGTTAAATTACAATTGAATCAGTAATTTAAATGAGATTTCCATTTCTGAAGCTTGTTTAGTCCCATTATTTGTCGTTATTCATGTTATGAGTGTTCTTTTATATTACCATGGTTCCAACAGTGTCCAATGTCTCCCAGATATCCTCTTCATTATCTGTAATTCCCAAAGCTACCTGCACTAATCTATACCAGAAGCATCCTCCAGGTCAGGATAACCTTTCCACAAATCAAAATTGATGAAACGGTTACTATGAATGTATCTTAAGTTTTAGGGTATATAAAAATATCAAGTTTAAAATATGGTCCCTGTCTTTAAAATAACTACAATTCTAGCGTGAGTGAAAAGGCAAGAACACAATAAGATCAGTGTTAAGGTGACAATTTTATCATTAATATAATAATTTCACCCAGTACAAATATCTAAAAGGCAATACCTCTCTACCATTTAACCTATACATAGAGCTTTGGAGAAATTTAATTTTGCTCTTAATGGCAGTTTTATGAAAAAACACTAGATGGCGATATTGCCTTCCAAAATGTTCTCAAGAGTTATTTTGATCAGTTAATTTTTAGAACCATAAAAGATGTTTTCCAATCCTTATAAATAAGGATTTTAGAGATTTTAAATCCTTCATCTTGAAGTTGAGAACAATGAAGTCTAGAGAGATTAAGTGACTTACCCAATATTCCACAACTGGTTAAACAGCAATGCCAGGACTAGAGCCTACAGGTTTTATGTTAGTAAAGAAGTAAATGTGCTAAATTATAGTTTTTCCTATAGAAAATGAAATTAATTTCAACTTATATAGAAAATACATACTTTTTTATATGGGACAATCACATAAAATGAAGAGATATATTCCATCATTTGGAAAAGCACTGGAGCAACTTAGTAGAATAAAAACTCAAAAGAGGGTTTATCAGTCACAGGAAAAGTTGGACTTAAAATAGCTACTAAAAATAATTAATCAAATGAAGTAATTGGGGGGAACCTCTGTTCTCAAGATCTATATTTCCCGGTGCCAAATAAAATAAAATATGAATAACTAATGTTCAAAATGAGAAAATTATTCTTTAAGTTTTTAAAGGAATTGTTTTCCTTCTCATTTTAATCTAGAAGTTCTTATTTTTTCTTATATTGCAGTACACATGACAGCGGAGACCCATTTTGCTCACACCCACTCAATGTTCAATTCTTCCATATTATCTGTAACTCCATCCAGTTTTCCTCAAACTCAAAAAAGATATCCAAAAGTAGAACAGTGAGAAGATGTGGTTGATGCTATTAAGAGTGATAAGCTCAACTCTGCTCTATTTTTAAATAAACCCTACAATAATTTCTTAAATCCTTTAGTTATTCTGTCTATTGCTAATTACTTAGAAAACATTTCAAAGTAATACTTTCTTTGATTTGACATCTGAATGGATAGGAATTATAGTCAAGCCCTACCTTGACCATAATAAAAAAATATGAATGAAAAATCATCTGCTGTATGTTTAGTTCAATATCCGGAAAACTTGGGACAACACAGTACAATCTGTTAAAGGCAGGTTTCAGTATGTTAGAAATCAGTTATGCTATTAAACTTTACTGGAACTATATATATCTCAAAATCATCCCATTAAAATAATCCTACTTCTCTGATTTTAAAGAAATTGAAAGTATTCAAATTTGAAAAAGGTAAGTTTTAAAGGAATATATAAACTCCTTAAGGATATGATATTTACTTATGAGACAAAATGAAACACCAAATTTTTATCTTACAAATTTGATTAAGCAGAAAAATTCAGCAAACATTATATAAAAATGCGAAGATTTTAAAATTTCCTACTTCTCTAAGCTCAAAATTCCCGTATCACTTCAGCAGGGCAATGAGGACCATGGCTCAGTGAACATACCACACCCACGGCACACCCAACATTACATTTTAAAAGTTTTGATAGATAAAATTTGGCTTTAAAATCAGATTTCCTGCCCTAACTGGTTTGGCTCAGTGGATAGAGCATCGGCCTGCGGTTTGAGGGGTCCCAGGTTCGATTCCAGTCAAGGGCATGTACCTTGGTTGCAGGCACATTCCCCGTAGGGGGTGATACAGGAGGCAGCTGATTTATGTTTCTCCTCATCGATGTTTCTAACTACCCCTCTCCCTTCCTCTGTGTAAAAATCAATAAAATATATTTTAAAAAATCACATTTCCTGGAACATATCTATTCCAATGTGAACAATTATCTGCATAAAAAGAAACTGAGATGGGAAATGGTAATTTAGCTGTTCTCCATCTACACTGACACCTAACATATAAACAAGAAAAAGTGAATTTATATTCAAGTATGACAGACACATACTGTATTATGAAAGAATGATCTAATTACAGTGAAATCTCAATTAACCAGCTAAGCAGATAGATGCCTTAATTAAGTAGAATTTCCCCCTAAAGAACAGGCACTGAAATTTAGTCATTCAAAAAACATACTTCAAGTGAAGTGTTGGATTAAGTACACATTTGGACCAATTCATTTTTTTCCCTTCAATTTCTACCATGAGGCACTATTATATATGAAGGAAAGAATAAAAAATTGGGAGTTGGAAACCCTTAACTATATATACACTCTTAACTCTGCCAACAATGTATTTTTTTATACTTAAAGTCACTCAACCCTTTCTGGATCTCAGTTTTCTCAAATGCAAAATGAGGATTATAGCTTTTAAGCTCTAGAATAATTTAAAACTTAAAATAAAAACCAACTGTACATGATTAAAATAAAATATTAATTAAAAGTGTAGTGGGTAAAACAAAAGCAAAAAAGGCTCTGGCTAAAGTAGGTAGAGGGGACAGTAACCATGTTCACAATAACCCATCCACACCATAGTTTCTGAGGGTTTTCACGGAATTCAAATGGATCCAAAACACACCATTTAACAACCTCCTGAACAGTAAACAATGAAAATAACTTTCAGAATGATGTCATGGGCACTGCAAGATTAGAAAATAAACAGATTTTTTTCGCTCTAAAAAATTCAAACAAAACCGGATTTTTTTTTCAACTAATATGAAACTTGCAAAAATTCAGTGAAAGTAAATACCTATTTTTAAGAATTCTAATGGATATTTCATTATATTAAATATAGTTACACTGAAGAAATTACAGAGTTGCCATACATAAAGAATGTTAGAATTAAATATGTATTTAAAAATAAAGAAATTATACTGCCTGACAGGAAAGAAATGGGCTAAACTAGAGCTTCATAAACTCAGTTAATTCCATAGTTTGTTTATATAAAATAAACTACTTCACAAAAAATGTTTTATAATTCCATATTAGTTCTAATAAAACAACTCATATTTCACTACCACCAGGTATAAAAAGTACCAAAGCAGGATATACATGCCACCTTTCACCAGAGAAACTCCACACAAAAAAGTTACTAGTATACACTGAACTTCTTCACAACTTTGCTTAAATAAAAGGCTCTAAGGAGCTTAAAACAAATACAATTATAGATATAACTATAATTTTAAAAAAAGAAGTTCAAAGTAATAATTAAAACAAAATGTATAGGTTTAAACATGCAATATAAAAAGCATATACTAGGGTTTTCCATTAAACACAAAAATTACAAATGTCTTAATGTCTCAGTAAGTATAAATTTCTAAAAAATTCCTAAGTTCACTGAATTACAACTGAAATATGGATAGGCTTCCTGAATAATCAATGGAAAAATCACAGGAGAGAACCCTGATAACCAAGGACCAAAGGTGAAGACCACATAGAGATTGGTAGGAGGGGCGGAGGCATGAAAGGGCTGGATGGGCACCCACCGATGGCAACTGAAGTCCCGGAGAGATATCTCAGCTGTCGGGGGGTATCACTAAGAACACTGGGATCTAATCCTGAAACTGGGCTCCCCAGCAGAAAGCACCAAACTAAGGAGAGTACTCACATAACATTTAGCTATGAAAAGCACTGGGGTGCTGTCTGCCAGGGTCACCCTCTTGAAGGGCCAATACACAAAAATTCCCTGTGGAGCCACCCATCTTGTGCTCTGGCAGAGGGAGGGTGAAGTGGATTGGAGCTGTGAGAGCAGAACCCAGGACTGGGGACTGAGTGGGGTGGGGGGTAGAGTTCAGAAGGCAGACACCCCAAGTTTCCCTCACACAGAGGAGGACATCTTTCCCACATAGACATCTGCCTTGCCTGGGGGGAAGACAGCCAACACACCCTACTGGAAAACACCTTGCCCGGGAGGCTCCTTAAGAGATTAAAAGTAACAATTAGTCCCCAGGCAGAAGCAACTGCCCCACTCTGTTAAAAAAAAAAACACAACTCTCCCTACACCTGAGGACAGTTGCCAGGGGGCAATTCAAGTCAGAATGCTATTAGTCTGTAGACAGAGGCTGTCTCTGGAGGCTTGCATCTTTGCCTGATGGAATTAGTCAGAAACAGCCTTTAACAACTGTCCTACACTAGAGATTGAGAGGACAAACCCAAACAGACAGCCAAAATGAGGAAACAAAGAAACACCCTCCAAATGAAAGAACTAGTGAATTCTCCAGAAAAAAGAGATAAATGAGGCAGAGATAAGAAATTTATCTGAAACAGAGTTCAGGGTAATGATGGTAAAAATGCTCAACAATATGAAAAAAGGTACAGTAACTATAAAAAAAGAACAGTCTGAGATAAAGAATGACATAACACAAATAAAGAACACATTGGAAGGAATACACAGCAGATTAGGGGAAGCTGAGGATCAAATCAGTGAATTACAAGACAGAGTTGAAAATATCAGTCAATTAGAGAACAAAAAAGAAAAAACAATTAAAAAACAGGAGGACAGCTTAAGGGAGCTGTGGGACAATGTGAAACGTAACAATATTAGAATAGTAGGTGTGCCAGAAGAGGCAGAAAGGGATAGAGAAGGTGTTTGAAGAAATAATGGTAGAAAACTTCCCTAATCTGGTAAAGGAAAAAGTAACACAAGTTCAGGAGGCACAGAGAACCCCAAACAAGAGAACCCAAACAGACCCATACCCAGACACATCATAATTAAAATGCCAAAAATTAAAGACAAAGAGAGAATCTTAAAGGCAGCAAGAGAAAAGAAAACTGTTACCTACAAAGGAGTTCCCATAAGACTGACACCTGATTTCTCATCAGAAACTCTACAGGCCAGAAGGGAATGGCATGAAGTACCCAAGGTAATGTAAAGTAAGGATTTGAGACTAAGATTACTATGTCCAGCAAGGCTATCATTCTAAATAGACAGTCAAATAAAGAGCTTCCCAGACAAAAAATAAAAAATAAAATGGCTAAAAGAGTTCATCACCACCAAGCCAGCATTACAAGAAATGCTAAAGGGGTTGCTGTAAGGGATTGCTGAGAATAAGAAAACAGAGAAACCTAGCCATACAGAATTAAAATGGCTATTAATAAGTACCTCTCAATAATAACCCTAAATGTAAATGGATTAAATGCTCCAGTAAAAAGGGGGAGGATAGCTGAATGGATACAAAAACTTGACCTAACTATATGCTGTCTACAAGAGACCCACCTCAAAACAAAAGACAAACACAGGATGAAAGTGAAGGGATGGAAAAAAATTTTCCATGCAAATGGAAAAGAAAAAAAAAAGCTGGAGTAGCAATATCCATATCCAACAAAATAGACTTTACAATGAAGGCCATCATAAGAGACAACAAAGGTCACTACATAATACTAAAGGGACCCATCCAACAAGAGGATATAACCCTGGTAAACATTTATTCACCCAATATAGGTCCACCTAAATATATTTTTTAAAAAAACTTCTAGAGAACTTTAATGGAGAGACTGACAACAATCCAGTCATAATAGGGGACTTTAACACCCCTCTGACTTCCCTGGACAGATCCTCCAGACAAAAACTTAACAAGGGAAAACCAAGATGGCGGCATAGGTAAACACCTAAACTGCTGCCTCGCACAACAATTTCAAAACTACAACTAAAAGACAAAACATCTATCACCCAGAACCACAGGAAAGCTGGCCAAGTGGAAGTTCTACAACTAGAAGGAAAGAGAAAAGAGCATTGAGACGTGCACAAGCACTAAAAAGCTGAAGTATGGAGGCGTGCGAATTGGGCTGGCAGCGGGCAACTGGGTGCGCTTTTTTTAACCCAAAGGGAGTCAAGCTCCCAATTACTCTTAACTCCAGTTTCTGGGGAGACGCTGCGGACCCAAACTCCTATGAGGAGAAGCTGTACTGTCTGCCATCAGGTCAGAAAGTGAGGGTGGCTTTCTTGCAAAGGTGAGCCCAGCAATCATGTTTACTGTGCTAGGGTGCGGGGCGCAGGGACTTGGAAACGTGAAGACGCGGAGATGGCTGACTGGCAGCCATTGCTGTTTGCCATGCCCTAGCCTAGTGACTCCCTGAGACCCCGCCCCGCACAATCTACAAACACACCCAAGCTCCACACAGCAGCTTTTGCATATAAAGGCCTGCACGATGGCAGCTTAATCTAACAAACTGCAGCTCTGGTCAGACAGCTCTAAAACCTCCAAACCCCAAACAAAGAGGAGAAAACTATAGTTCTCATTGTAGCTCCTGCTGGGTGGCCTCAGACAGTAGCTGACCTGCACACCATTGGAGATCCAGAAGCCAGTGTATCTAGTGGTCAGTGTGAGACGACACCAGATTTCAACTACTCACATCCATAAGTGACACATTCAAGAGGCAGACTCAGTGAGCACCAAAGCCCCACTGAAGCAAGTCCTGCCCCATAAGGGTGTCTCCAGCACAGCAGTTCTTCCATTACAGGCACAGTGGGTCCTCATAGGCAATTGGCCTGGAGGTCTCAATTCCTCCCAGTGTACCAACAGCAATGAAGGCTTAACTACACCAAGACTTTACACTCAGCCCACAAAGGGGTGCACCAAGAGTGTCCACCTCAGGTGATAGGGGAGGATGAACTGGGCCCTATAGGTCACCTACCAAAGAAAACCACTCCATCAACA
This sequence comes from Corynorhinus townsendii, assembly GCA_026230045.1. NCBI lineage: Eukaryota > Metazoa > Chordata > Mammalia > Chiroptera > Vespertilionidae > Corynorhinus > Corynorhinus townsendii. The sequence goes on from JAPDVU010000004.1 coordinate 141,074,769, forward strand.
CAGGGAAACAGCAAAATGCAGAGACAAAAAACATGTCACGAATGAAAGAAATGGAGGAACACAAACTACTGGACATAGAGTTCAAAACCACATTTATAAGGTTACTCAAGAATCTTCTAAAAACCACCAAGAAACTTGATGAGACCTTTGAGGAGCTTAGTGAGACCTTCAAGGACCTTAATGAGAATGCCAAAAAAAAAAAAAAAAAAATGGAAAAGGACCAGTCAGAAATTAAACATACACTGTCTGAAATAAAGAATATACAGAAATTCAACTGTAGATCAAAGGACCCCAAGAATCAAACCAAAGATCTGAAATATGAGTAAACAAAAAACACCCAACCAGAAAAACAAAAAGAAAAAAGAATCCAAAAATATGAAGATTGTGTAAGGAGCCTCTGGGACAACTTTAAGCGTACCAACATCCAAATTTTTGGGGTGCCAGAAAAAGTGGGAGAGCAAAATAATGAAAACCTATTAAAAGAAATAATTACAGAAACTTTCCCTACCTGATGAAAGAAATAGACTTACAAGTCCAGAAAGCACAAAAAATCCCAAACAAGAGGAATCCAAAGAGGACATCATAATTAAAATGCCAAGGGCAAAAGACAAAGAGAGAATCTTGAGAGCAGCAAGAGAAAAACAGTTACCTACAAGGGAGTACCCATATGACTGTCAGCTGATTTCTCAACAGAAACTATGCAGGCCAGAAGGAAGTGGCAAGAAATATTCAAAGTGATGAATAGCAAGAACCTACAACCAAGATTACTCTACCCAGCAAAGCTATCATTCAGAATTGAAGGTCAGATAAAGAGCTTCACAGACAAGAAAAAGCTAAAGGAGTTTATCACCACCAAACCAGGATTATATGAAATGCTGAAGGGTATTCTTTAAGAAGAGGAAGAAGAAAAAGGTAAAGATAAAAATTATGAACAACAAAATGACAACAAATACATACCTATCAACAAGTGAATCTAAAAATCAAGTGAATGGAAAATCTGATGAACAGAATGGACTGATGAATATAATAGAATCAGGGACACAGAAAGGGAGTGAACTGACAATTCTCAAGGGGAAGGGTGTATAAGGGTTGCGGGAAGATATTGGACAAAAATCTTACACCTATGGATGAAGACAGTGTTGGGGGGTAAGGGCGTGGGGTGGGAAATCAGGTGGAGGGGAGCTATGGGGGGAAAAAGAGAAACACCTGTAATAATCTGAACAATAAAGATTTAAAAAAAAAAAAAACAAGGAAAAAGAGACTCTAAAGGACACACTGGATCAGATAGATTCAATAGACATTTATAGAACATGTCACCCCAACACAGCAGAATATATATTCTTCTCAAGTGCACATGGATCATTCACAAAGATAGACCACATGTTAGGACTCAAAACAAATCTCTATAAGTTCAAGAAGATTGAAATCATATTACGCATCTTCCCAGATCACAGTGGAATGATATTAGAAATCAACTACAGTAAAAAAAAAAAACCCAAAACATTCAAATACATGGAGGCTAAACAGCATGTTATTAAACAATGAATGGGTTATCAATGAGATTAAAAAAGAAATCAAAAACTTCCTGGAAACAAATGAAAATAAACACACAACAACCCCAAATCTCTGGGACACAGCAAAAGCAGTCCTGAGAGGGAAGTTCATAGGACTACAGCCATACCTCAAAAAACAAGAAAAATCAGCAATAAATTATTTAACCCTACAACTTAAAAGAACTAGAAAGAGAACAATAAGCAAAGCCCAGAATAAACAGAAGGAAGGAAATGATAAAGATTACAGCAGAAATAACACAGAGACTAAAAAACAATACAAAAAAAAAAAAAAATCAATGAAACCGAGAGCTGGTTCTTTGAAAGGATAAACAAAATTGATAAACCATTAGCCAGACTTATCAAGAAACAAATAAATAAAATCAGAAACAAAAGTGGAGAGGTAACCACGGACACCACAGAAATACAAAGGATTGTAAAGAAAATACTACGAATAATTATATGCCAACAAGCTGGACAATGTGGATTAAATAGGCAAATTCCTAGAAAATTACAATCTCCCAAAACTGAGTCAGGAAGAAACAAAAAACCTGAATAGGCCAATAACAACCAATGCAATAGAAGCAGTAATAAAAAAAAAAAAAACTCCCACCAAACAAAAGCCCAAGTCCAGACAGCTTCACAGTAGGGTTTATCCAAACATTCAAATAAGAAATAACACCTATACTCCCCAAACTATGTCAGAAAATTCAAGAGGAAAGAACATTTCCAAACTCTTTTTATGAGGCCAGCATTATTCTAATTCCAAAACCAGATAAAGGCACTATGAGGAAAGAGAGTTACAGGCCAATATCCCTGATGAAAATAGATGCTAAAATCCTAAACAAAATATTAGCAAATCGCATCCAGCAATATAGATCATACACCATGATCAAGTGGGATTTATTCCAGGGATACAAGGCTGGTACAATATATGCAAATCAATTCCACATAAACAAATGGAAAGACAAAAATCACAGGATCATATCAATAGATGTAGAAAAAGCATTCAACAAATCCAACACCCATTTTTGATAAAAACTCTCAGCAAAGTTGGAATAGAGGGAGCATATCTCAATACGATAAAGGCCATATATGACAAACCTACAGCCAACATTATACTTAATGGGCAAAAACTAAAACCATTTCCCCTAAGAATAGGAACAAGACAGGGATGCCCACTATTACCACTGCAGTTTGACATAGTACTGGAAATGCTAGCCATAGTGATCAGACAAGAAGAAGAAATAAAAGGCATCCAAATTGGAAAAGAAGAAGTAAAACTGTCTTTATTCGCAAATGACATGATATTCTACATAGAAAACCCCAAAGACTCCATTAAAAAACTACCAGAATTAATAAATGAATTCAGCAATGGAGCAGGATACAAAAACCAAGTCCCAGAAATCTATGACTATTTCATATCCCAACTAGAGGCCCAGCGCACATGAAATTGTGCACAAGTAGCTCGCTTCCACTTGCCTCAGATGGCCACCCCACCCATCGCTGATTATAACTCGTGCCCCCGCCCTCTGCTGCTCATAGCTCTCTGCTGCTTATAGCTCACGCCCTGCCCTCCGCCCTCTGACGCTCATAGCTCTCTGCCACAAGTAGCTCTCCACCCCACCATTCGCCACTCATAGCTCTTCCCCACTCATAGCTCACACCCTGCCCCACCCACTGTGAGAGCCTCTGCTCACGGGCTTGGGGGGAGGGACCGAGAAGTGACCAGTCTTTGGTCCTTACAGCTTTACGACCACTGGGTAGTTAATATATAGATAATGAAACCACAGAAAGAGAGACTGAAAAAGCAATCCCATTTACCATCGCACCAAAAAAATTAAGATACCTAGGAATAAATTTAAGGAAGTAAAAGACCTATACTCGCAAAACTACAAGACGTTGAAAGAAAAGAGGTAGAGGAAGACATAAACAAATGGAAGAATATACCGTGTTCATGGATTGGTAGAATCAACACCACCATTTTAATCCCCATTAAAATACCAATGGCATATTTCACAGACCTAGAACAAACTCTCCAAAAATTCATCCGGAATAAAAAAGACCCCGAATAGCTGCAGCAATCCTGAGAAAGAAGAACAAAGTTGGAGGGATCACAATACCAGATATCAAGCTATATTACAAAGCCATGGTTCTCAAAACTGCCTGGTGCTGGCACAAAAACAGACATCTAGAACAGTGGAACAGAACAGAGAACTCAGTAATTAACACTAGCCAGTATGCTCAATTAATATTTGACTGAGGAGGTAAGAGCATACAATAGAGTCAAGATAAATCTTTTCAATAAATGGTGCTGGGAAAATTGGACAGGTACATGCAAAAAAAAAATGAAAACTAGACCACCAACCTACACCATACACAAAAATAAACTCAAAATGGATAAAGGACTTAAACATAAGACGGGAAACCATAAAAATCTTAGAAGAAGCCATAGGCAGCAAAAGAACAGACATTTGTCGTGGCAATTTATTTAACAATACAGCTCCTAGGGCAATGGAAACTAAAGAGGAAATAAACAAATGGGACTACAACAAAATAAAAAGCTTCTGCACAGCAAAAGAAACCATCAACGAAACAATAAGAAAGTATGGGAGAACATATTTGCCAATGTTATCTCCGGTAAGGGATTAATCTCCAAAATTTACAGAGAATTCATACTACTTTAAAAAAAGGAAGATAAACAATCCAATCAAAAAATGGGCAAAGGACCTAAGTAGACACTTTTTGAAACAGGACCACCATAAAGAAGGCCAAGAGATATATGAAAACCTGCTCAAAGTCACAATCATCTGAGAGATGCAAATCAAAATGACAATGAGGTACCATCTCACACCTGTCAGAATGGCTACCATCAACAACTCAACAAACGACAAGTGCTAGAGAGAATGCGGAGAAAAAGGAACCTTCGTGCACTGCTGGTGGGACTGCAGACTGGTGCAGCCACTGTGGAAAACAGTACAAGGTTTCCTCAAAAAAATCAAAAATGGAATTACCATTTGACCCAATAATCCCATTTCTAGGAACATATCCCAAGAAATCAGAAACAATCAGAAAAAATATATGCACCCCTATGTTCAGAGCAGCACAATTTACAATAGCTAACATTTGGAAACAGCCTAAGTGCCCATCAGCAGATGAGTGGGTTAGAAAACTGTGGTATATCTGCACAATGGAATACTATGCTGCTATAAAAAAGGAACTCTTACCATTTGCAACAGCATGGATGGACCTGGAGAGCACCATGCTAAGTGAAATAAGCCAGTGAGAGAAAGACAAATATCATATGATCTCACTCATTTGTGGATTATAATGAACAACATAAACTGATGAACAAAAATAGAGCCAGAGGGAAAAAAATATTCTAGAATATAATAGAAGTAATCTGTTATTTGCAGATTTTTAGTATTTCCTACAACTTTTGTGATGATATATTATGTTAGTACAGTTTTAGTAATATTATTATACTTAAAATCCTTTTATTCTTGAAATATTAATGTTTATTGCATATTATTATGTGTAAGATCATTTTTCTTGAATAACTGATGTTTATTACATGTAACATATTTAAAATTGTTTTTCTTGAGTTATTAATGTTTATTGCAAGTAACATTATATTTAATATTGTTTTTCTTGAAATACTAAGGTTTACTGCATGTAACATTATTTTTTTAATATCTTTTATTGATTTTTTTTACAGAGAGAAAGGGAGAGGGAGAGTCAGAAACATCGATGAGAGAAACATCGATCAGCTGCCACCTGCAACCAAGGCACATGCCCCTGACCAGAACTGAACCCGGGACCCTTCAGTCCACAGGCCGAGGCTCTATCCACTGAATCAAACCGACCAGGGCTTCATGTAACATATATTATATTTAAAATCATTTTTATTGAAATAAAAGAAAACCTGGAAATAAAATTCCTAAGTTCACTTAAGTTACATTTACAATGGCACATTTTAAAAGAAATATTTACCTCTGTGTTAAAAACACAATTATTTTAAAATTGAGATAAGTGTGTAAAATTCTGTAATTAAAATAGTCAACCCAATTATGGTGTAAAGTTTTATTACCCCATTTATTAAACTACAAAAAGTAAATTTCCTTTTTCTTAAAAAAAATAAAATATCAATAAGATATTCTTATATAGCTTTTAAAACTGATCTCTAATGTCTATAATACTCATTTAAAGTTCTCTTACCTTTCTTCTGAGCTATACAATCGAGCGAGTCCAAAATCTGCAAGTTTTATCTGCCCTCTGGTGAAGTAAAACAAAATGAATAAAAGATATTATTCTATTTTGAAGTGGTCATACAAAATCATGTTCTTAGACCTAATAAAAAATATATAAACTTTAATTTTGATCACACTGCAGTACTCAAGGTACTATAGGTATAGGAAAGTAGATAAACTCAGGATAAAATAAGGTAAAAATTTTTTCTTTGGAGAAGCTCAGATAATACCATTAATACTAGTACTATTTTTATTATTACTATTATTATAGTAGTACTAGTATAACAGTATTTCAGCACTATTTAGTTGCTATTTAGAAAAGTACACTTCAAAGAAAATTACACAAAATGAGGCAATTTCTACTACTTAGTAATAAGACAAATTACTTGTTCAAGTCAATAATGTTCAAGGTCTAAGTCACATTGTTTTAAATTTAAATTGATTTTACACTTCTTAGAGGGGTGAGGTGCCTGGAACACTTTATACTAACTAAAATCAGGACCAGACATGCTTCACTTAAACTAACAAATAAACCAATCAGGAGTTCAGGTTATGCTGTCAGTAAAATAATCCATATAAGAGGGGGGGGGGTGTGGGCGTGTGGGGGTGTGGGTGTGTGGGTGTGGGTGTGGGTGTGGGTGTGGGTGTGGGTGTGTGTGTGTGTGTGTGTGTGTGTGTGTGTGTGTGTCTGCTCTTCAAAAAGTCCACTTTAAAACTTTGATATTTGTATTCATCAAATATTTATATTCTCAGCAAAGCTTCCAATCAAAAGGAGGCTATTAGTCAAGTATTTGGAATCAAAAATTATATGCAAATTTTCAACTGTGTGTGGGGGGCAGGGAGGAGTGGTTGGCACCATAGCCCCTCAGTTGTTCAAAGGCCAACTGTAATCTAAATTTAAAATCCTTTCAACAAAACCAAGGTATACATTATATAACACTCACTTTGAACATAGTTATGTCATACCTATTATTTAGAAGAATATTTGAACATTTAATATCCCTATGCAAAAAGTTCTTCTTATGACAATAATCCAGACCTTCCATGAGCTGTCTCATAAATGACTTTATGTGATTTTCATTAAAATGAACCAAGCCTGATTCCAGTAGTCCCATCAGATCATGGTCCATATATTCAAATACCAGATAAAATGCACCTAAGAACAAGAAAAATTAAAACATTAAAGATTTTTATTCTTACAACTTTTCTATAGGTTCAAAAATTTTTTAAATTCTACAGTGAAAACTAATCCTTTCCTTGAAAAGAAGTGTTACTTTATCACTTTGATAATGTTCATCTTTCTCTCTGAATTTACTATCAATAAAAACATCCCAAGGACACATTTAACCCAGTTTTTGTCTCATAAACAAAACTCTTATTATATAATCAACCCTGTTGATTTTCACATAGCACAGTTTCTGGGTATAATTAATGTAAAATAAATTCTTAACTGTTTTACATATAGAACAAATTGTCTCTCAGCAAAAAGGGAATAAAATCAGTACAGCTCATTAAAGACCATTTGAAGGTGGCAAAAGAGTTGTTTTTAATTTAAGAAAATCTGAGCTCAGTTGGACTTTAGATGACTCCCTTTAAGCCTTCTACATATAATTTCATTCTATCGCTACAGCTCTACAGCATGTGAAAGCATACAAATTACAACTTTATATTATAAAGCCAGCTTAATCCTACCAAAACATAACATAGCACATACACAACTGTACTTATGAGATCCAAAAATCCTAAGTGAAACTTGCATAAATTGAATCCAAAGCTGTATCAAAAAATATCCCAATTAAGTAGTGTTTAATTTAGCAATTCAAGAATGGAAAAGCGGATAAAATTTAATACATCTATTTGTCAACGGAAAAAATATCAATATGTCAAAAAAAAAAAGGCATCTGAAGCAACTTCATAATCAGTTTCTAATTAAAAACAAACTTAATGACTGTCTGAAAATCCAAAAGAGTAAAAAGAAAGTTACAGAAAGCCATACAAAAAGCAAAGGACTTCATATATGCCAGTAACAATTCATTAGAAAATAAAATTTAAATGACTCCATAATAGAAAAAAAATTTTTTACAAATGACTAGGAATAAATTTTAGTAAGAAAGAAAAACCAGAGTACCAGCCAAAATGTTTCTGATGATAAACATCTGCTTTACCAGAAATTAATATGACCTACCATACTATTAGAACAGACAGAACAGTGTAATATAATGAGTGACCAGATTATGATCTCTGAACGCATAATAATCTGTATACATATTATATAATATACATATTATATAATAATATGTATACACACATAATGTGTATACATGTACATGAATATGTGATTTTCATTAAAATGAACCAAGCCTGATTCCAGTAGTCCCATCAGATCATGGTCCATATATCCACACACACACACACACACACATATACACACACACACATATATGTGTTTATATATATTAGAGGCCCAGGGCATGAATTCGTGCATGGGTGGGGTCCGGCCAGCCTGGCTGGGGGAGGGGACATGGGTAGTTGGCCAGCCTGCCTGCTGGTTGAACTCCTGGCCGAGGGGACAATTTGCATATTAGCCTTTTATTATATAGGATATACACTGAGTGGCCAGATTATTATGCATTCAAAGATCATAATAATCTGGCCACTGAGTGTACAACAATCACCAGAAAACAAACCCCAAATACACAGGGTGTTCCAAAAAAATGTATATACACAACTTTGAATAATTATAAAGGCAGTGTTTATTAAAATACATTTCATTTTCAAAACTGAGCTATTAGCTGTTAAAATTTATAAACACTTTTTGAGGATACCCTGTATATCTAATAATTACTAAAACATTTTAAGTCAGTGAACAAAAATAGAAATTCTAAGATAGAATCAAAAGGATATGCTAGAAACCAAAAACAGCATAACAGAAGTAAAGAATGCCTTGACAGGCTCATCAGTTTGAAAGATATGGCCTAGAAAAGAATAAATGAGTTTGAAGATAGATCAATAGAAATTTTCAAAACAAAAATGCAAAGGAAAAGACAGAATATCCCCAAACTGTGGAAAATTACAAAAAGTGTTAACATATATGTAATGGGAATACAAGAAACAAAGAAAAAGAGAGAATTGAAAACAAGAAATATATAAAATAAAAATGACTGAAACTTCCCCAAATTAATAAAAATATGAAAACCACAGACCCAGGAAACTAGGGAGGACATCAAGAGGAACAGCAAAACTGCTGAGAATCAACGACAAAAAAAAACCTTGACAGAAGCTAGAGGGGAAAAAAACATCCTATATAATAAAGAGGTAATATGCAAATTTACCCTCATGCCCTTGCATCACATGGCCACCCCCATGTCGTCAAAAGATGAGCACACCCATGTCATCACAACATGGCCGCCACAAGATGGCCGCCCCCACATCATCACAAGATGGCTATCACAAGATTGTGGGGCTGTCCCCACATTGTCACAAGATGGCCAGCAGGGGAGGGCAGTTGAGGGTGACCAGGCCTGCAGGGAAGGTAGTAGGGGATGATCAGGCCTGCAGGATGATAGGTGTCAATCATGCTGGCAGGGGAGCGGTTAGGTGTCAATCAGGCCAGCATGGCAGTGGTTAGGGGACTATCAGGCTGGCAGGCAGAGTGGTTAGGGGTAATCAGGCAGCCAGGCAGGTGAGTGGTTAGGAGTCAGCAGTCCTGGATTGTGAGAGGGAACTAAACTGGCAGTCGGACATCCCTCAAGGGTCCCAGATTGGAGAGGGTGCAGGCTGGGCTGAGGGACACACCGCCCCCCCCCCCCCCCCGCACGAATTTCGTGCACCGGGCCTCTAGTCTTACCTATAATTGTATTCAAAGACAAAAATTATAACTGATGTATCTTAAGAAACCCTGAATAAAAAAAGAGTGGAATGAAATATTTAAAGTGTTGAAAGAAAAATCCACCAACCTAAAATTCCCTATTCCATGTCCCACAAAATTAATTCTTCAAAAGTGACAGAGAAATAAGAACATTCTCAAAAAAAAGGAAGAAATTTGTCACCAGATCTGCTTTGCCAAAGGCCCAAAAAATCTTCAAAAAGAAGGAAAATTATACAAGATAGGAACTCAGATCCACATTAAGAAAGGAAGAACATTAGAAAGTAATAAAGGTAAAATAAAATCTTTATTTTTATTAATTGATCTGTTTGTTCAAAGTAACAGCAATAATGTTTCCTGTGACTAGCTTGTGAATGAATAATAATAATGTTATAACAAATGGGAGCGAGGAACTGGGAATACTCTGTTATGAGGTACCTATACTACCTATAAAGTAGTACAATGATATTTCTAAAATTAAAAATGTATTCTGTGAACATAAGCACAACTGCTATAGATAATTTTAAAATTAAGCACTGTTGATATGCTAAGAAAGGGAGGAAAAAATGGAATCATATGAAAAACTTAATGAAGGCCAGGGAAGGCAGAAAAAGGGGGGGGAGGGACAACAAATAGAGTAACAAATATGGAAGATATTAATCCAACTATGTCAATAATCACTTTCCATACCAATGGTCTAAATATACCAATTAAAACATAGAGGCTGGTAAAGTAGATAACAAAAATAAGACCCAACTACATATTTCCTACAAAATATACACTTTAAATATAAATAGAGAGAGCCCTGCAGTGGTCACCAACTGGTGGTCCATGAGGTCCAAAAAGTTGGTGACCGCTGAAGACCATCCTCCCATAAACCAAAAGGTTATGGGTTTGATTCTCGGTCAGGACACATACCTAGATTGTGGGTTCAATCCCTGGTCACGGCGTGTAAAAGTGGCAACCGATCCACGTTTCTCTCTCACCTCACCTCTCTTCTCTCTCTCTCCCCCTTCCACTCCCCCCTTAAAAATTCTCTCTCTCTAAATATCAATAAAAATGTATCCTTGGGCAAGGATTAAAAAATAGAGAGAGATATACAAAGATTAAAATTAAAGAACAGAGGAAGCTATGCCGTACTATCACTAATCAAAAGAAAGCAGGAGTAATTTATTAATTTCAGACAGACCAAATTTAAAAGCAAGGAAAGTTATCAGGAATAAAGGGGTCAATTCTCCAAGAACATATAATAACCTTTACTGTGTTCACTCCTTACAAAAGGAAAAATACTGAAAGCATTACACTGGTATATAAATATTACGTCTATATGGAACTTCATCCAACAATAACAGTATGTATTCTTCTCATATTCACATGAACCATTCACCAATACAGAGCATACTCAGGACCATAAAACACACCTAAACAAATTTAAAAGAAATCATACAAAGTATGCCAATGAAATAAAACTAAAAATCAGTAACAGGAAGATAGCTGAGAAACCAAAAAACACTCAGTTAAAAAAAACAAACAAAAAACTTTTAAATAACACCTGGGTTAAAGATGAAGTCTAAAAAGAAGCTTTAAAATATTTTGAAATAAATTAAAATAAAAACAACTAAAATATGTGGGATACAGCAAAGCTACTCCTTAGAGAGAAATTATAGCACTAAATAAATGTATTAGAAAAGAAGATCTAGAATCAACAACCTAACTATCCACTTTAGGAATCTAGAGAAAGAGCAAATTAAATTTATAAGTAAGCAGAAAAGTAGAAATACAGTTAAACCTTGGTTCTCGAACATCTTCCACCTTGAACAATTCAGTTCTCAACCAAGTTGTTCACAGAAAAAAATGTCACTAGACATGTACTATATACAAGAAAGGTTAAAACGGAATCATTTGTGTGTCTAGAAGAGATTAATTCATTTATTTATTTTAAATCTTTATTGCTGAGAGTATTACAGATGTCCCCTACCTCCACCCCCAGTGCCCACCACCACCTTATTCCAGCCCCATCCCAGGCCAATTTACATTTCAAATAGGGAAAAATGATTTACTTTTCGAACAAATCACTTCTCAAACAGCCTTCGGATAAAAGAAGTTTGAGAACCGAGGTTTTGCAGTAATAAATACCAGAACTTTAAATCAATGATATTGAAAACAGGAACTCAACAGAGGGGGGAAAAACAACAAAACTAAAAGCTGATTCATTGCAAAGATCAATAAAACTGGTAAACTTTTAGCCAGGTTAAGGTGCTGATTATTAATATGAGAAATGAAATCACTAATATCAGGTCATCCCTATTGCTCCGAGGAACATTAAAAGGATGATAAAGGAATATGCGAACAACTAGATGTACATAAATTTGACAAAATAGATCAATACCTTGAAAGACATAATCTACCAAAACTGAAAGGAGAAATAGATAATCTCAATAGGTCTATAACTCTTGCAGAAAGTTTATCAATACTTAATAACTCTCCAAAACAGGAAGCACCAGGCTCAGATGGATTTACTGATGAAATTTAAGGATGAAATTATACCAATTCTCTACAATCTCTTCCAGAAAATACAAGGAGACCACTTCCCAACTCATTCTATGAGGCCAACATTATTTTAATACCAAAATCAAAGACATTACAAGAATGGAAAACTAAAAAGCAGTCTCTCATAAACATATATGTTAAAAACCCTCAACAAAATATAAACAAACTGTATCCAACAATGTATAAAAAGAATTATAAACTATGACAAGTCAGAGTCATTCCAAAGTATGCAAGGCAAAATTCAATTAATGTAAGCCATTACATTAAACAAGAACAAAAAACAACAACACATATATGATCATAGCAATAGATACAAAAAAGTATTTGAAAAAATTTGGCAACCATTCATGATTAAAAAAAAAAAATTCTCCCCCCCGCCCCAGACACACACAAAAACTAGGAAGGAGAACTTCCTGAACTTGATAAAGAATATCTGCAACCTACAGCTAACATCATTTTTAATGGTGAGAGAACTTCCAATATCAACGAGCCAAAGATATCCCCTCTCACCATTTCTATTCATCATTGTACTGTAAAACCTAGCTAATGCAGTAAGTCAAGAAAAGAAAGTAAAAGATGTATAGATTAGCAAGGAAGAAATGAAATGCTTTTGTTCACAAATCACACAATTGTCTGTGTACAAAATCTCGGAGTCAACAAAAAAGTCCTGGAACTAATAAGCAATTACAATAAGACTGCAAAGTACAAAGATAATATGCAAAAGGTAATTGCTTTCCCACATACTGGCAATGAACAACTGGAATCTGAATTTAAAAACATTACATCATTTACCTTAGCAGGAAAAAAAAAGCACCAGGTATAAATCTAACAAAATATATACAAGAGCTATATAAGAACCACCACAAAATTCTGATGAAACCAAGCTCTAAATCAGTAGAAATATTCCATGTACATGGGAAAAGACTCAAATTGTCAAGATGTTAGTTCTTCCCAAATAGAGCAATAGATTTTTAACACGATCCCAGCAAGTTATTTTGTGGGTATTGACAAACTGGAAAAGTTCCTATAAACACCTTGAATAGGTAGTGAGGTGGATGTTGCCAATAACCTTGTGGCTGGCTTATAGAAGCTGTTACTGAAGATAAATAAGATATTAGCATCCTTGTAAAATGTGAAACATTTACAGCCGGCAAGAAGTATTTCCTTCACTACAAACAACAATGCAATTTAGATTTGATTTTAATATAAGCATTTGCTGTCAATCAGTTGTAAATTTTGGAAGTGTTTTCATCAATAATACTTGCTTCTAGGAATGGCAACATGAGAAATCCCCTCCGCCTCTCCCCCTGAAACTTCAAGAAGTTAATCAAGTATAACAAATGATTCCCTGCTCAATATAGAAGCACATCTGAGAGACCCAGCATTGAAGCAGCTAAAGCTGAACAACCATGAATAAACCAAAGGGGCAGACACTCAACGCAGGAGCAGAAACCACAGGCGTGGAAACATGGAACAGACCCATGAATCTAAGAGGGCAGGGTGGGAAGAGATTAACCAAAGATCTTATATGCATACTAGAGGCCTGGTGCACTAGTGGGGTACCTCAGCCTGGCTTGCAGGGATCCGGCTGAAACCAGCTCTCTGACATCCCCCACGGAGCCCCAGATTGTGAGGGTGCAGGCCAGGCCGAGGGACCCAACCGGGCCTCTAGAACATCAATAATTACCCTAAAATAAATAAAATGAATTCACCAATAAAGAGGCACCGAGTAGCAGAGTGTATAAAAAACAAAACTGCCTTCAAAAGAAGTATCTAAGCTGCAAAGACAAAGATAGATTCAAAGTGAAAGGGTGGAAAATGATTCTCTAAACAAAAAGCTCAATGACACATTAGAATTGACATAATTGACATTTACAGAACCTTTCATCAGATTATACATTCTTCTCTACTGTACATGGAACACTCGCAAGGATAGGCTATATGTTATGTTATAAAACTAGCCTCAATAAATTTAAGAATGAAATTACACCAAGCATATTCTCTGATCACAACGCTTTGAAATTAGAAATAAACTGCAAAAAGTAAAGAAATCCACAAATATGTCGAAATTAAACAACGTACTACTAAAAAATGACTGGGTCATAGAAGAAATAAAGTGAGTTCAAAAGACATACAGTGGCCCTAGCTGATTTGGCTCAAAGGGTAGAGCATCAGCCTGCGGACTGAAGGGTCCCAGGTTCGATTCTGGCTGAGAGCACATGCCTGGGTTGCAGGCTTGATCCCCAGTAGGGGACATGCAGGAGGCAGCCAATCCATGATTTCCTCTCAGCACTGATGTTTCTATCTGTCTCTCCCTCTCCCTTCCTCTCTGAAATCAATATTTTTTTAAAAAAACATCCTCAGGTGAAAATTAACCAAAAAATAAATAAATAAATGAGATAAAAATCATATGATCTTACTAATAAATGCAAAAAAGCTTTTGATAAGACAAACATCCATTTATGATTAAAGCACTAATAAAATAGGAACAAAGGGAAAGTACCTCAACATAATAAAGGCCATCTATATATATAAAAGCCTAAGCGACGGTCCGACCAGTAGCTATGACGCACACTGACCACCAGGGGGCAGATGCTCAACACAGGAGCAGAAACCACAGGCATGGAAACATGGAACAGACTGATGAATCTCAGAGGGAAGGGAGGAGTGGGGAGGGAAGGAAGAGATTAACCAACGATCTTATAGGCACACTAGAGGCCCAGTGCACAGATTTGTGCAGTAACGTCGCAGGATACAAAAGCAATGTACAAAAATCCACTTCTTTCCTATATGTTAAAGGATTGGTGCACCGGTGGGATCCCTCAGCCTGGCCTGCACCCTCTCAGGGGATGTTGGACTGCTGGTTTTGGCTCAATCCCCACAGGCCAGAGAAATAAATAAAGGCAAGAGAAATAAATAAAAGGCATCCAGGAAGAAATAAAAATGTTACTTTTTGCAGATAACATGGTTCTGTATATAGAAAACCCTAAAGATCCCAGAAAAAAAAAAAAAAAAAACTACTAAAAACAATGAAAAAATGCAATATGTTAACAATGAAACTTCAAAGAAAGAAATAAGAGAAACAAGACGGTGGCGTAGGTAAATGTCAGTACTCACTGCCTCCCAAAACCACATCAAAATTACAACTAACATACAGAACAACCATCATTCAGAACCGCTGGAAAGCTGGCTGAATTGAAATCCTACAACTAAAGAAGTAAAGAACAAATTTCATCAAGACTGGTAGGAGGGGCAGAGTCACAGAACAGGCTGGTCTGACACTCACATGTGCATATTTTCTTAATTGGGGTGTCTGGGAGGGTGATATCTCCACTGCAGAAGCCTCCCATGAGAAGCAAGGATCCCAGGGCTACACCAAACCCCCCAGCCCAGGATTCCCAAGTTTGGAAGAGAAGTCTCCTTAACTTCAGGCTGTAAACACCAGCAGGGATTGTGGCTGAGTGACAATGGAGGCTGCTGGAGACCCATACAGCTCCTCTTAAAAGGGCTGACTTACAAAGCCCTTTGTTTCATTGTTAACATATTGCATTTTTAGGTCCCACTTCCTCTGAGCTCCAGCGCCGGACAGTGGCTTTGGGGAATCCACTTTAATTCAGTGGACATACGGGGAGGAACTGGACTATCTGGCATCAGGGCAGGAACTCAGGGGTGGCTTTCTCCCAGACAGTGGTGCTCACAGGGATTATTGTTCCTATGCTGAGACCGCCCCTGTCCCAGAGCTGACTGGCAGCCATATCTGAGTTTCCATCAGCCTGGCTCACACTGTTTGCTCTGCCCTGGAGATTCCCTGAGACCCCACTCCATCCAATTTGCAGCCCCACCCAAGTTGTTTGCAGTGGCTTTTCCTTATTAATAGCCTGTCCTGCTTCAGGCTTCAGACTTTGCTAAAATCTCTCAGACAAGTGGCAGCTGGCATCAGTTTGCCCCAAACTGATCAGTAAAAGGCTCAAGACCTGGCACTAGCACCAGCCTGCCTTGCTTCACAGCAGGGCCTCACCTGGGCACTTCTAAGCCCAATACAAAGAGCAGCCCTCTACAGACCTCTCTGTAGCTCCTGATGGGTGGCCCCAAGCAGTGGCTGACTTTGCACTTCCCGGAGGTCCCAGAGCCATTTTAATTCAGTGGACAGCTTCAGACCATGCCAGATTACAACTCTATATAAGCGACACACTCAAGGAGCAGATTCAATTTGCAACAAAACCCCACTAAAGCAAGTCCTGCTCCATAGGGGTGTCTCCTGCACAGCAGCTCTTCCACTGTAGTCATAGCTGGTCCTCACAGCCAATTGGTCTAGACCTGAGTTCCTCCCAATGATGCCAACAGCAATCTCTCTGAAGCTGTAGGGCTCAACTACAACAAGACTGTGCACACCACCCATACAGGGACTCCCCTAGAGTGCCCAGCTCAGGTGTCTGGGGAGGTTGAGCCACTGGGTCCTACAGGACACCTAATACACAAGGCCACTCTACCAATTCCAGGAGACACAGCAGCCCTACCTAAAACATAGAAACAAACACAGGGAAGCAACCAAAATGTGGAGGCAAAGAAACATGTCACAGATGAAAGAAATGCAAGCACGCAAACCATTAGACAGCATTCAAAACAATGATAAGGTTACTCAAGGATCTTAATGAGAGATTCAAGGGACTTAATGAGAGCTTCAAAGGACTTAGTGAGACTTTCAAGGATCTAAGCATGAATTTCAAAGACATGAAAAGGGACCAGTCAGAAATTAAGCATACACTAACTGAAATAAAGAATAATTTACAGGGATTCAACAGCAGAGTAGAGGATTCTGAGAATCAAATCAATGATTTGGGATATGAGGAAGCAAACCACCACCAAGCAGAAGAGAAAAAGAAAAAAGAATCCAAAAATATAAAGAGTGTAAGGAGCCTCTGGGACAAATTCAAGCATACCAACACTCACATCATGGGGGTACCAGAAGGAGAAGAGAGAGCGAGCAAGATATTGAATAACTATTTGAAGAAATAATGACAGAAAACTTCCGCTACCTGGTGAAAGAAATAGACTTACAAGTCCAGGAAGCATAGATAGTACCAAACAAGAAAAAACCCAAAGAGGCCCACAACAAGACACATCATAATTAAAAGGCCAAGGGCTAAAGACAAATAGAATTTTTAAAAGCAGCAAGAGAGAAGCAGTTAGTTACCTACAAGGTAGTGCCCATATGATTGTCAGCTGACTTCTCAAGAGAAACTTTACAGGCCAGAAGAGTGGCAAGAACTATGAATAGTAAGGACCTACAACCAAGATTACTCTACCCAGCAAAGCTATCATTTAGAATTGAGGGTCAGATAAAGAGCTTCACAGACAAGAAAAAGCTAAAGGAGTTCATCACCACCAAACTAGTATTACATGAAATGTTGGAAGGGTATTCTTTAAGAAGAGGAAGGAGGCCCTGCTGGTTTGGCTCAGTGGATAGAGCGCTGGCCTGAGGACTGAAGGGTCCTGGGTTCGATTCTGGTCAAGGGCACATGCCCAGGTTGCCGGTTTGATCCCCAGTGGGGGGCGTGCGGGAGGCAACCAATCAATGATTCTCTCTCATCATTGATGTTTCTATCTCTCTGTCCCTCTCCCTTCCTTTCTGCAATCAATAAAAATATATTTTTTAAAAGGTGTAAGAAAAGAAATGATAAAAGGCAATAAATACATATCAACAATTGAATTTAAAAATCAAAATAAACAAGAAATCTAATGAACAAAATAAAATAATGAATAAATTAAAATCAGAGGCATGGAAACCTGTAAGAGACTGACAAATCTCCAAGGGAAGGAGGTGAAGGGTGGGAAGAGATTAACCAAAGATCTTTATGCTTATATGCATTACCTATGGATAGAGACAATAGGGTGGTGAAGCCTGGGGCAGAGCAGGAACCGGGTGGCAGGGGACAATGGGGGAAAGAAATAGGGACATTTGTAATCTTCTCAACAATGAAGATTAAAAAAAAAAAAGGAATGAAAATCATTCCTTTTGCAATTGACACAAAAATAAAATACCTGGGAATAAACTTAAAGAATTTGAAGGACCTATATACTGAAAACTACATGGCATTATTAAGGGAGATTGAAAAAGACACAAAGAAATGGAGAGAACCAACATAGTTAAAATGGCCCCACATTAGCCAAAGCAACATACACATGAACTGGAAGAACCAACATAGTTAAAATGGCCCCACATTAGCCAAAGCAACATACGCATTTAATGCACCCCCATCAAAATCCCAATGACAGTTTTCAAAGAAATAAAACAAAAAATCATCAGTGTTGTATGGAACTGCAAAAGACCCTGAATAGCCAAAGTATCCTGAGAAAAAAGAACAAAGCCAGAGGTATCACACTACCTCAGTGGTCGGCAAACTGTGGCTCGTGAGCCACATGCGGGTCTTTGGCCCCACGAGTGTGGCTCTTCCACAAAATACCACGTGTGGGCACGCACGTACAGTGCGATTGAAACTTCGTGGCCCATGCGCAGAAGTTGGTTTTTGGCTCTCAAAAGAAATTTCAATCATTGTACTTTTGATATTTGGCTCTGTTGACTAATGAGTTTGCCGACCACTGCACTACCTGATTTCAAATTACGCTACAGAGCTATGATAATCAAAACAGCATGATATTGGCAGAAAAATAGATAGACAGATCAATGAGACATAACTGGGAACCCGGATAGAAACCACATATATATGGATAAATTTTTGACAAAGGAGCCAGTAGCACACAATGGAGTAAAGAAAGCCTCTTCAATAAATGGTGCTGTGTAAATTGGAAAGCCACATGCAAAAGAATGAAACTGAATTACAGTTTGTCCTCTTGTACAAAAATTAACTCAAAATGGGTCAAAGCTAAACACAAGATAGGTACTAAACTTATGAACCTTGGTCGTAGAGAACATTTTATGAACTTGACTTCAAAGGCAAGTAAAATAAAGGCAAAAATAAATGAATGGGACATATCAATCTAAAAAGCTTCTGCATAGCAAAAGAAACCAACAAAACATAGGCAGCAAACTGAATGGGAGATATCTGTAAACAATAGCTTCGACAAAGATTTGCTATTCAAACTATATAAAGAACACATAAAACTCAATATGAAACAATCCAATTAAAAAATGGGCAGAGTATATGAACAGACACCTCTCCCAAGAAGACATACAAACAGCCAACAGATAAATAAAAAGATGTTCAACCTCACTAGCAATTAGGGAAATGCAAATCAAAACTACAGTGAGTTATCATCTCACACCTGTTGGAATGGCTATTATCTACAAGACAATAACAAGTGGAGAAGTTGTGGGAAAAAGGGAACCTTCATTCACTACTGGTGGGAATGTAGACCAGTACAGCCATTATGAAAAACAATCTGGTGATTCCTCAAAAAATTAAGAACAGAGATACCACATGACCCAGCAACCCCTCTCCTGGGTATGTACACCAACAACTCAAAAACATGTATTCACAAAAAAACGCGTATGCACCCCTATGTTCACTGCAGCATTATTCAGTGCCAAGACATGGAGACAACCAACGTGTCCTTTGATAGAGGATTGGATAAAGAAGATGTGGTACATATACACAATGGAATACTACTCAGCCACAGAAAATACAAAATACTGCCATTTTTAAGAACATGGATGGACCCTGAGAATATTATGCTAAGTGAAATAAGTTCGGCAGAAATAGCTAAGAACTAAATGATTTCACTCATATTTGGGATACAGAATTGAAACTCATGGACACAAACAACAGTGTGGTGGTTGCCAGAGGGTAGGGGATAAAAGGAGATTAATATATGGTTAAGAGGAGATGATCTGAGTTTGGGTGGTGGGCACACAGTGCAATATAAAGAACTTATAACGTAGAAATCCACACCTGAAACCTAACCTATATGGATCCTACTAACCAATGTCATCCCAACATCTCTCTATATATAAAAGCCTAAGCAACCAAGTGACCGAATGACTGGTCGCTAGACGTGCACTGACCACCAGGGGGCAGATGCTCAACGGAGGAGCTGTCCTCTGCTGGTCAGTGCGCTCCCAACAGCGGGAGCGCCATTCAACTGACCACTGGGCACCAGACACTGGGCTCATGGCTGGCGAGTGCAGCTGCAGTGGTGCAAGCCTCTCCCGCCTTGGTGGCGGTAGGTGCCTGGCCCGGGCTCGGGCACCTCCCCGGCCACCTGCCACTTCCGGCACTACTACATTCCCCCCAACCCCCCTCCGTGCACGAATCCATGCACTGGGCCTCTAATATTTAATATAAAAAAGGATAAAAAATAATAAAGATCTGAATAGCCAATACAATATTGAATACAGTATTAAAGGAGAATGAAGTTAGAGGGCTGTTACTATTTGACTTCAAGACTCACTATAAAGCTACAGTAATCAATACTAGTATTGTAGTATTAGCAAAAGAACAGATAAGCAGGTCAATGAAACAAAACAGAAAGTTCACAAAACAGACCTTTACAAAGAGTCAAAAGATCTTAGATAATAGAGCAAAAACACTTCACTAGCAAAAAGGTGGTCTTTTCAACAAATGCTGCTGGAACAAGTAAACACAGATATAAAAACAAAAACAAACAACTTTCCCCCCCCCCCCCCACACACACACAAAAACAAAGATCCTTACATAGACCTAAAGGTAAAATACAAACTGTAAAACTCCTAGAAGGGAACATAGGAGAAAATTTAGGTGAACAGAGATTTGGTGATAACTTGATAGATACACCACCAAAATCACAACCTGTAAAGAAGAAACGGTCTTTTTGTGTAAGAAGTAGTTGGACTTCATTAAAATGAAAACGTCAGCTCTGAGAAAGACACTGTTAGGAGGATGAAATGACAAACCACAGACTGGGAGAAAATCTTTATAAAACATATATCTTAAAAAAAAAAAGTATCCAACATATGCAAAGAAGTCTTAAAAATCAATAATAAGTAAACAAACAGCCCAATTAAAAAGTGGGCAAAATATATGGAGAGACATCCCCAAAGAAAATGGACACATCCCACATAAGCATATGAAAGTATTCTCAAAATATTTCATTAGAAAATGGCAAATTAAAACAATGGGAAATCATATATACATCAGAATGGCAAAAATCTGAAACACTGATAATACCAAGTGCTGATAAGGATTTGGACCACCATTCATTGCTTGTGAGAGAGAGACAGGGAGGGAGGGAGGGAGGGAGGGAGGGAGGGAGGGAGGGAGAGAGAGAGAGAGAGAGGGAGACAAAGAGACAGATATGAGAGAGCCACTGAAAATAGTGTTAGAGTTTCTTACAAAATCCAACATATTTTTACCATATGATCCAGCAATCACACTCCTTGGTATTTATCAAAAATAGCTGAAAACTTATGGTCTACCCAGAAACCTGCACATGAATGTTTATTAACACCTTTACTCACAATCATCAAAATAAAAAGAAAAATAAACTGTGGCACACTGAGACAATGGACCATTAATCAGCACTAAAGAGAAATGATGTATGAAGGCATGAAAATCCATGGAGCAAACTTACATGCATATTAATAGGTGAAAGAAGTCAACCTGAAATGGTTACATACTGTACGTTTCCAACTATATGACATTCTGGAAAAGGCAAAACTATGGAGACAATAAAAAATTCAATGGTTGCCAGGGTTTCAAGAGGTGAGAATGAATAGGTGGAAGAGATTTTTAAGACAATCAGAATATTATGTATGTGTCTGTCTGTCGGTCTGTCAGTCAGATTCTCTGTGTCTGTGAGACTTCCTATGCCTCTGTCTTTGTCTCTATTTCTGTGTCCTGGGGCCTGTGGAACTCTCTCAGACTCCATTGAACTCTGCCTGTGTTGGACTCTGTGTCTCTGCTTGGCTTACCCGAGTGGAAAAGGGGGGGGGGGGGGGGGAGGGAGGGAGAGAAAGAGGGAGGGAGGGAGGGAGGGAGGGAGGGAGGGAGGCAAAGAGACAGAGAGATGTGAGAGACACATATCGTCTGGCTGCCTCCAGCATGTGGGGAACCAAGCCTGCAACCAATCGAACCCAGGACCATTTAGTCCGAGGGCCAACGCTCTATCCACTGAACCAAACAGGCCAGGGCTCAATTACCATTCTTGAGCATAGAAGGTCTAGAAGGACACAACAGGCAGATAACACTGTGTTGGGCAAAAAGTCGCAACAGAAAATGGGAAATTTTTTCTTATTCACATAGATTAGCATTATTTCAACGATTATGGTAAGCTAATTATACTTTTTACTTACAAAAGAAAAAATTACAGAATAGTTATAAGCCGTTAAAATAAACACGATTTTAAATTCAGTAAAATTTAAAAGTCACATTAAATTCTATCCTCATAGGCAAAGCAATAAAATGCAATGAGAACACCCCACGGGAAATAAATTGTGCTATTTGCATTTCTGATCCCCTCCGTGCAGTAGTGTAGGGATCAGTTATAGGGTTAAGCCTCAGACTAACCTGCTGGCAAAGCTGCAAACAAGTCCCAGCTTAGAGGGCACAGCCCTCTTAGCATAATTAAGCTTGATCTTGTGACTGGTCCCTAAATCTTTCCTGGGTAGCTAATGGGCTGTGGGAGGTGCAGCAAGTGCTGCCAAAACAAGTGAAACTTACAAGAACATTGTAAATTACCTTGTTTACCTCTGACTATAAAATAAAGCATCAGCTTGCAGTCTGGATCTGTTCTGTGGCCTCAATCACCCAATCCACCCAGACCTAGCTTATTTCCATCTTTTCTTCATTCTTCGCCCACCTTTGGCTGTGCTGGCGCAGCACAGAGTAGTACATGATACAGTCATTATTGTTCACTGTAATTAGGTTGAATCCTTCAATATCTGCCCACCAAATGATCTGAATAACCCTTGACAAGAAGTCAATCCAAACATTAGAGAATTGGGAATCAACTTGACCTGACTTCTACTTGGTCAACTTCCAATCATCAACTCCAGAATAACATGGTGCTACTGTAGGGGCATTCTAAGACAGGCTATTTTAAGATGGGCCTCCCTAATCTATACCTCTCATCCAAGTTTGACGAAAACTTTTACTCCTTACTCCAAACCAAGGAAAATTTTACTCCTTACTCCAAACGAAGGAAAATTTTTAGAAGATTGATAAATTTTCTTTTTTTTGTTCAAGGGCGGTTTGGAGTAAGGAGTAAAATAGACCTTTCAAAAATTTTATGGGAAGAGTCCCTCTCTCCATTTCTCAGTGCAGGCTGTATCCTCAGAACCCCATACTGCCTCAGGTGGTTGCTGCAGCAACAGACCCTTCTTGTTCTTAGGCTCACATCTCACAGTTATGACATCATTCTATATGTGAAATCTTAGGAAAAGTCTCAAACTCTGGACAGGAGAACTGAAAGGATCTGAGTGACCTGTCCCTAGGAAATTGGAAGTGGAGCCAGCTCCACAGCTACATGGACTTAGATTAAAGGTGGATCCTCAACAAAAGGCCAATGTATTCTATCTATGACTATATTGTCCGTTCAGAAACCATTAGCCTCAAGTACCTACAGAGCACCTGAAACATGGCTAGACTCACTAAGATGAGACATACTGTGGATTTTGAAGACTTAGTAAAAAATATATATATAAAATAACCCCAAATTTTAGTATTTATTACATGTTAAAACAGTATTTTGGGTAAAATAAATTATATTAAAAATATATGGCAAAGGGAGCGTGGGATACACCAAGAAAGTAAACAATTTCACTGGCACACCAATTTAAATTAGATTAAATTAAATTGTCTACCTATTACTAATTCCAAAATCATGACCAATTAGGAAAAGGTGAAATCATAGCTAGCACAATTTACAAAAAAATGTGTTTTAAAATTCTCATAATAAAATTATTCCTAATTAAAAAATATTTTGAGAAAAGGATGTGAAAGACCAATCTACTTTCAATTATCCCTTCTATAAATGATATATATTAACCTAGAGACTACTTGTTCAAAAATAATAAATCAGTAATGGCTGAAAGCAGACATAAGGAATAGGAATAGAAATAGTGAATGTGAACCAAAAAGTTGCAAGTTTCCCTTACAAATCCTAATTTATAAGAACTCTTTATATTGTATCAATTATTTTAGGATTTTACTTTTGTGAGACTTTATACAACAAAACAACAAAACAGTCAACAGAAATATATTTTTATTAATTACAAAAATGAGTAAGAGTAGCCTAACACAGTAATACAAATAGATAAGGTAGCACTGAAGATAGATAACTAAATAATTGTATCGTAATGCTTTAATAACTGATAGGCTTTAAAATGCAGTGGTATCCTGAAAGATGAAACCTGACTCAGGAATCATGAAGAAAAATTTAAGCTGAGATTTATAGCAGGGCTTGGAGCAAGCGACTGATGGGGACAAGGGCATGCTCAGTTTGAGATACCTTTGTAAAATGTGAACATGGAGGGATCTACTGACCAATATAATAAATATTGCCCATGAAAAGAAAGAAAAAACTGAGAAATTACTACTGGTTTGGCAAGAGATCATTAGTGACCTTATTTTTATAAAATGGTAGGAAAATTCAGACCAATTAATGAATAAAAAAGTACTGACAGCAAATACTAATTACTCTTTCAAAAAGTTTGGCAACAAAAAGTAATGGAGCCATTGGCTGACTCAAATCAGAGCAAGATTTATCTGTTTGTTTAAGACAGATATTTGAGTAGGTTTAGTGCTTCAAGTAAGAAGCCAATGAAGAGGGAAGAGTTTGAAAAGAGATGACACACAATCAGTTCCTAAGAACCTGAAAGCATCAGCTCTGAAGGAAGGAGAAATACTACCTACTCTAAAATAAAGGAGTGAAATGAGTGAAGAGTGAATGAAAGGCATAAAAAGTTAGAAGTTGAGAGAGTGAACTCTCATCGGTAAGTGTAAGCTTCTTTGTAGAGAATGAAGCAATTTCTTCTCTTAAGAAAACAGGAATGTTTGCTTCGTAGAAGGGAAGCAGCTGACTAAGGACTGTCCAGCAGTCCTGAAGTTCCAGCTCTATAGGCCAGAAATCTGAGCAGAAAATAATCTACATGGTTATATGATTTCCCCCCAGTAAGTTTAATATTAAAAAAAAAAGTGATCAATCCAAGAGTGAAGGTTAGGGCAGGTTTATAACAGAAGGACAAATCAAGAGGTATGAATTTCTTTGTGAAGAGTCTTAGAAAATCATTAATTATAACTCCAAATATCTTTATAAATTCAAAAGTATAAGGTGTATTGGAATTCTGTTTCTCAAATTCAACATCAGAAATAATCAAGAAAGAAGTTAACAGACATGATTTAACAGTTCTAACTGTAAAACTAAGGCTACAAAAAAATACAGTTCTTTATTTGAGAAAACAAATTTAAAAATCAAGTACTAAATAATTGTAATATGTAAATTTTCAAGACATTTGTTTGAAACTCAAAAACATTTCTGCCTGAAATCTACAAAGAAAAAAAAAAAGCAAAACATTTCTTCCTGTGGCCATCTTTGCCTTTAATCCATAATTGCTAGAAAATATTTCTAGCTTTAACAGGAGGAAGTGAATTAACCTAACATTAGGAATCCCAATCCATATATTACTGAGGATAGATGGGGACACTACTTCACTCTTTGAACTTGTATTCTTTTCCTTGTTCCTTTAACCCCACCCCAGCCCCAATCCTTAGCTCTTAGCATAGAATATCCAAGACAGCCAAAGTCATACTCACTATACCGGTAATGTAGGCCGTAAGGTGGAGACCTTGTCTATCTAATTTATTGCCTGCTCCCAGCAACCAGACTAATGCATGGCATGTAATAGGTATTTAACAAATATGAATTTCTTCTAAAAGTATTCATGGATCTTATTTCAACATTTTTATTTACCTCAAAGTCACATTCGTAAGTCTGTATCCCCATAGGTGAGAGAGACAGAAAAAAATGTCTGGGAGGTAGGGGTTGGGGGGTTGTGAGTGTTGTCAGAGAAGGAACTTGAACTCTTCTGTCTTATTGGTATTAGTGATAGAAAAACCTAAAAAGGAGTGCATGCACATTACATATTATAAGATGTTGTGGCTGAGAGTGGCAGTAGCAATAAAGAGAGAAAGTTATCAATTCCTGAAACGGCAGAAGAGAAAGGTTTGATGATTAGACCAGCCTGTAAACAAATTATCTCAAATTCAGAGGTGTTGACACCAGAGGTTCAAAGAAAACCCTAGCTCTCCAAGCTTCAAACTCTAAAAACTTAAGGGCTTCTGGCTCTTCACACCTCCGGGTCTCCATTCCTAACTTATTCAGGCCTCCAGTGATAGTAAGCTGAGTAAATAAATGTGCTACCCCTACATGACAGGTGATAGGAGTAAAAAGAGTAGAACTGTATTCATGCTACCAAAACTGGAAGTGTGAGGGAATAGGTGTGTATTGGACTCAAATTTGAATTTCCAATGCTTTTTCCCACAAATATACTGTGATACATGGAGATTAGATTTTCCACATACTATTAAAATAAGCTGAAATACTGTATGCTTGAAAAAATATTTCTAGTCACTATTTTTCATATATCAGGTATTGTGTGTATCAAAGAATGGTTCTGACTTTTCCTGTACCTCATTTCCTTCTCTGCTCCTCACAGATTTTTTAATGAGAATACGTAGGAGCTTAGGACAGAGCCTGGCTCCTTTTTTAAAATGACATAGACTACTCATTTTTTAGATCTGTTATATTTGCTCCTACTTTTTTTAGTACTGTTTTCATAAATTTTTTGGTCTACCTCAAAGACAACTGTATAGAGTTAAAATAGTAAAAGTTATTATTTCTTTCAAAGTTACCTGGCTTTCTAAAAACTTTACCTATAACTTGCTTTACCCATCACAATATCGTCACCATCTGAAAAGGCTATTGGTTATTTTACTCAACTTTTCTTTAGATTAATCATGAGTGCTCCATTAAATTGTCACCTTTTAATGTAACGTGCTGTAAGAGTTGGATATGCAATGAGAGGTATGTGCAACCTCAATGACATTCTGGGACAAGACAAATGTAATCAGTTAATTTTTTACAGTAGTGAAACGCGGAGTTAAAATGAAATGCTTTGTTTTCCTCTGGACAGTATGCACAAGTGATTTCCCGGGTTCTTGTCCAGTGGACACGAAGAATGAAGCCACGGACAAAAGGTGGTATAGGAAAAGGTGGAAATTTATTGGGAAACAAGCACAGACTCCCACATGGGGAGGGGGAAAGAGACCCTCTAAGTCCCTAAAAAACTTCGATATATTCTAATGAATACATACAATTAGATTAAATGTAAGTGAAAATGTCTGTACTATTCTCACAAATCAATACCATGAGTATAAGATAACAAACCACTAATGGCTTAAGTCATTTACCCAAACTCCACCAGCCTTTCCTAGATGAGAACACAAGTTCAGATAAACTCAGTGACCTGCTTAAGGACATTCAGCAGTAATTTCCCAATGATCATTTAAAACTTAACAGTCATGTTTTACTTATTTAATCACGTGTAAGTCTTATAAATATGCCTGAAGTGTCTGTTATAGTAAACATGCACATCACTCAGAATATTCTGCAGCTCCCTCTTGTGTGGCAAAATGACAGATAAAGGATGTATAGGCAGACCCACATTCTAGATAAATTTCCTTGTAGAGAAGAGCCACCAAAATGCTGTCAGAAGTATACCAACCTCCCCCTCTACCCTCACCGATCACCATCAAATTCCTTCATAGGAGGACTTCACAGAATGTCAGGGGATTTCTAGGATATACTAAGATGTATTTACCATACTCAATTTGAATAACTTAGACAGGAAAGACAACTGTTCTCGAGGGTTGAATTGACTTTTGTCTTTAAATCTGGACTATACCTTGCCTACTTAAGGACTTTTGAAGAGAAAGCTCCATTATTTCTTTTCATTCTTGAGTACTCTGCTTCCATCTGAGACAGAAAATTGTCCATTTTCTACTGACCAACCTTCTCTCTCTCTCTCTCTCTCTCAATGACTGCTCTCAAGTTATCTTCTTTTTCAAGTCCCAACTCCTTCCTGCTCAATTCTGCTTCTTTAGCCAATTCCTGAGCCCTCCTTTTCCTAGCATTCAACTTTTGCTTCGATTCTCTGAGAAAGGCATTATATAGGATGGGACCACGCCAGCATCAACAGCTTGCTGAATAACGTTCCTTATCCTGGTTCCTATGTATACTGCACACATAACATGGACTCCATGACCTGATCCATGTCCCCATTGAAGTCCAGATAGGCCTATTTAATATCAGCCAGCTCTTCTTCAGAATCTCTTTGTCTTCTTGAAAGCTTGAATGTCTTATAGAGATACTGTTTTTAAAGAGTAACCTCCAATATATCTCCCAGTCCTAATCTTGGTTGAGCATATATCAGAAACCTCATCTACTCTCCCTGCTCGTCATACACGGCTCTCTGCCACTCAGAATGCAATACTTTCCCAAGAATCTGGAAGTGGCAGCTGGCATCCTCCTTGTTGTCATCATCCTTTGTGTCATCATCCACCTGGTCTAGGTGCGATTCCAAGGACACCTTGTGGTAGCCGTGTGGGACCGTGCCTCACAGGGCACACCCAACACTGGGTAAAGGTAGGTGATGGCAAAACACTTCCTTATACAGCTAGTTTAACCAATCAATCACAGCTAGTTAGATGTAACTGGAGCTTTTTACTCTTCTTGAAACTTTTACAATTAATAATTAGAGACTACTTCTAAACTTTCAGAAAAAAATTCTTTTTTAACTTATGGGTCAGCACCACTCCTGATATCTTATCTCCACATAAATTTCATTAGAGGACTAAAACTAAAATATTAATTTCTCCCAAACTTCCATCCTCTCTGCTTAATTATAAACAATTATTATTATATTATCAATCTATTTCTGCCCTCATGATGTACCAACAAGCTATAACAGCAAATTTTACTGTGTACTTACCATGTGCAATATTCTAGGATAAGTGTTTCTTATGCATTATTTCATTTAATATAACAAATCTATGAGCTAGGTACTATTACACCATTTCCAGCTGAGGAAAACAGTATGTAATGATGGAAAAAGCAAGGATTCAAACTATATTCTTAACCACTACATGTAATTCCTGTTACTATTACCTTATTACATCTGCCTCAAAAGAACATTATTTCTTATTCACCTATTTAGGAAATATTGGCAGGGGAAAGCCCCACCTCCACCCCTTTCTATTTCCACTACACCCTCCCTACTTTGCCACAGATTCCTTTTCCTTTAAAGTCTTTGCCATAGTTTATCTCCTGGTAGACACCTATATATTCTGATTTCTCTATGTTCTATAAATTCTGAATTTCAACACATGATACTAACTCTATGTTTCCTTGTGACCCAGAAAAGGAAGTCATTTTTCCCCCTGAAAAGGATTACTTGCTATAGTTCACTGAATATAACTAAAGCAACCTTCCTATATCTTTTCCTGATTATGCAAAATTCACGATCATGATAGGTTCATTTGGTTAATCTGGAACAGACTACAATCTGTTTTATAAATACTTTTCTCCTCAATTCAACTCAACATTTACTGAATATTAACGTAAGAAACACATGGAAAAGAAGGAAACCAGATGGCTAGATATTTTTTCTGTAAGTCACTCAAAATATCAACATTCCTACTATGTAAAAAACATTTAACATCTATGTTAGCCAGTTTGACTCAGTGGATAGAGCGTCAGCCCAGGGACTGAAGGATCCCGGGTTCAATTCAGTTGCAGCAGGCTCTAACTCTGGCCCTAGTCAGGGCATGTGCTGGAGGGAGGCAACCAATCAATCGATGTTTCTCTCTCTCTGTCTCTCCCCATCCCTTCCACTCTCTCTAAAAATCAATGGAAAAAATCCTCCGGTGAGGATTAACAACAACAACAAAAAACCATATTTAACACCAAGAAAAACATTAATATACTAATAAAAATGAGCAAAAGACATAAACAAGTATTATATGGGTAAAGAAATTATATGGGCACAAGAAATCATCAATCTCCATAGTAATAAGAAATAATTATTAAAAAGATAAAATACAATTTTTTATCTATCAAATTGCTAAAGGTCAAATAAAATTACTATAAATGCTAGTTCAAATACACAATAAGCACTGTACTATTTTTTTTTTTAAGAAGGTAAAAGTTAATATTTCAGTTTCTAGGCATAGATTTAAGGTCAAGCACCATTTTTGGTCCTAACTTACTTCTACAGCTTCATTTTCTACAGATCTACTATTTCCCCCAACAGTTATTCCTCTCAATTCACACAGTATTTTCAACATGGAATTTTTTTTCTCTGTTTTTATTGATTTCAAAGAGAGGAAGGGAGAGGGAAAGAAAGAAGCATGGATAGGCTGCCTCTTGCACATACACTATTAGGGATCAAGCCCACAACCTGAGCATGTGCCCTGACTGGGAATCGAACCGTGACCTCCTGGTTCATAGGTCAATGCTCAACCACTGAGCCACACTGGCCAGGGCAGAACATGGAATTATTGAAAGCTAGTTGGGGTTTTTTTGTGTGTGTCTTAAATAATTTTATTGCAATCTAATTCACATACTGTACATTCACCCATTTAGAGTGTATAATTCAACTGGTTTTAATGTATTTGCAGTTATGCAACCATCTTCAAATTGAATTTTAGAGCACTGTCATCACCACAAAAAGAGCCTCGTCTCATTAACAGTCAATCTTTACTTACAACCCCTTCTCCAAGTCTGTAGCTAGGGCTCTTAAATTGTATGTGTCTATATTCAGCAGAAAATGGAAAGACTGGTCAAGTAAGGCCTTACTTATGAATAAAGCAACATTCAAATTGAGACCTATTGGATGAGAAGTTAGCCTTTTAAACCAGGTGCATGTGTATGTGTGTGGTGTGTGGTATGTGTGTGGTGTGTGGTATGTGTATGCTGGGAGTGCAGATGTTTAAGTCCAGGGAAGCAGCATGTTTAAGGTAGAGAAGTGCAATGGTGTACGTAACAATTCAAAAGGCCAATGTAACTAAAGTTTGGTGAGCAATCGGAAAAATGGCAAAGACGGGACTGAAGAAATGGGCAGGCAGTGTGGCCCCACAGATCAAAGAAACAGCGGTTCAGGGTATAATGGAGGAAAAGCAAGTATTAATTTAATTATAGTATAGGGTAATAAAAAACATTTCCACACAACCCTCAGATATATGTGTGGTTGAGGACAGAAGGAAGCTAAGACCATGTTCAATCAGAACGTGCCCACTTAAATCTCTTTTATGCTAGAGTTAGGGTTTTTGTTTTTTTAATATATTTTTATTGATTTCAGAGAGGAAGGGAGAGGGGGAAAGAGAGATAAAACCATCAATGGTGAAAGAGAATCATTGATCAGCTGCCTCCTGCACAACCCCTACTGGGGATTGAGCCCGCAACCCATGCATGTACTCTTGACCGGAATCGAACCCGGGACCCTTCAGGCTCCAGGCCAATGCTCTATCCACTGAGCCAAACTAGCTAAGGCTGCTACAATTAGTTTGAAAAAAATTCTGCTTTTCAAAAACCACAGATTATAAAGGAGGTAGCATTGGCTCCAAAATCTTACTCTGAAGATCTAAAAGCTATTGGCAGTAGAGCTTTTCTTTCACCCATCATGTTCCCTAATGATAATTACTTTAATAAATACACTAATTTCTTTTCAGCTTTTCTGCTAAAAGCCAACCATGTACCAGGCAGGTACAGTTTACTCAATGCAATTTCAGGTAAGATTTTTGACTCCACACTTTTAGAATATATAAACCTACCATAAATTTCCTTGTATGTTAAGACATTATAACATAAAAAATGTAAGGTATAAATATTCTACTACCACCATAAATTGTTTCTCAATCACACTGATGCTCAAAAACCAAATACTACTAGTGAATACTTTATGTGTGATACTGGTAATGTGCTTTGATGTCTACTTGGGTGACTCAAAAACTACTAAATAAACTCTTCAATTCAACTACATTTACTTAAGAGGTCAACACCTATAACAAAATCTGCAAGATAGCTTAATCATGAATACACAGAATGGTCCTGTAAATATGCACACATACCTTTATCCTTCTTAAAATCCAAAGCATCTTCTTTATCGGTAACTATCTCCTTCATATTGATAATACTCTGATGAGTAAGCTGCCGAAGAATTTTAATTTCTCGAATTGCTGTAATCGGAAAGCCTTCCTTTTCATTATCTAGACGTACTTTTTTTAAGGCAACCATTTCTCCTATTAGAAAATTAAATAAAATCAAGTTACTAGCTGACAAAAACCACATGACATTTTTCTTAATTTTAAATTTACTTTAATTCATATTTGTTCCTACCTCTCCAAATTACAACCCCAAAAATATATTTTAGTTTCCAACATACCACATTATAATGTTGATAGTTTAAGGAATTAGATCTCTGGCTAAATAACTTATGAGATATTTATCCAAGCTGTGGAATACCGTATAACTATATAAAAATATAGGGTATGTGCTTATGTACTGTTATTTTATGCTCTCCAAAATAAATGAAAAAAGCATGATGAGAAAGATTAGATACATCACACTGCCATTTTTGAAAACTAAAGAAGGGGAAGATAAATATATACAATAAGCTTATATATGCATAAAATCCCTCTGAACAGAAGAGAAAATTCTGTAGATTGCACAGGTGAGAAATGCTAAGACATATTAACTTGCCTAAAGTTGTCCAATTACCCAGTAATGAAAGTGGGATTCAAAATCTGGTTTAGCTGTCTCAAAATTTGCTCTTCCCACTGCTCTAATAGCCTAATAATTTACACATATTTGTGCCAGATAAAACCTAAATAATAAGTAAAATATACACATGCATATATACAAATTCTATTATAAAAAATATTCATCACTATAATAAAGGTTTGTTCGTTCTACTTTGGAGAAAAAAGGATTCTGTATTTACAAATTTTTTAAAAGAAAAATGTTTTTACCTTTAGTAATTAAAATGTATTTGACTCTTTTATAGGGAATTCTAAAATGTGGGATAAGTCCTTGTTTTACTAAACAGCTTTAAAGGTTATAATTTAATCTCTTTTTGATAAAGCAGAATCATCATTATCAATATTATTACTTCATTCTGTAAATGCCTTCAGGAGGTTCTGAGTATAAGGTAGTCCGCCCCGTATTAAATGGCCTGAAATAGCTATGCTATTTTAATCTATTGGTTATTTCAACAAGGAATTATAAGATTATACTCTGGCTCAGAGCATTACTTTGTAAAATATACAGCCTCTGACAGTTACATTTTCCTCTTCTGTAAGGCCTTTTAAAACTTTCTCTCAGGTTCCTGATTATGTTCTGAAAGATTCAGCTGCTAAATCTGGCCTCCAAATAAAGGGTAATTTCTACAGAAGAAAAAAAACATAATTTTGGCCACAGTAAGTGTTGTATAAGGCTTACTACAACAGGTTTATTACCAAGTCTAATAACATCAATATACTTCTTTTTCTCTGATTACTGACAATGTAAGAATTTATCCACCATAAAAAACCCTAAATCCCAGCATAGTACATATTGCAAATACTATAAACACTTTTAGAAAGTATAAATAATTGCACACCCACTTACATATACTCAATTCTTACGTAAGTGCATATATAAAACAAGATGAAACAAAAACATAATAAAAATTTAACTGTTTTCCTAAAAATTGCTGAAGTTAGTTACTCATTAGAAAAGAACACAAATACATTCCACAGTCCTAAAGATCCACAACATTTGGCATTCTTACCAGTGTCTTTATCCCTGGCCTTGTAAACTTGTCCATAGGTTCCTTCTCCAATAATTCCAATGATATCAAATTTATCCACGCATCGTTTTCCCCAGTCAATATCTTTTTCTTTGATTTCACCATAGCGAGGCCCACATATTCTATCAAATATAGTTCTGAAGTTTTTATATACAATCAAGCAAACTGAATAAACTGTTAAATACTCAATCTCCTCCCACCACCTAATCCTACATCCTTTATTTCCCCATACCCTTCCACATTTGAATGCAAGTAACTCTGGTATTTGGTACTATAAAGTACCATGAAAGTCAAGGTATCAATCTCCACAATGACTCTTCTTTTGTACAACAGCACTTAAACTGAGGAAGAAAAGAAGTAAAGCTTGTATGAAGGACTTTCAGAAATAAAACCTCATTTTGCAGTGAGTGGACAAAAGCAACATTAGTATGAAGAGTCAAAGTTAAGTTCTCTAACCAACCTCCAGAAAGTTTTCTTTTTCATTCATTGACTATACATCTGCTTTCAAAACACAGAATTTTGATAATGAGCATTACCAGAAATCGAACTATAAAGTCTCACTGACGAATTTAGACTCATGATAGATAAAATTATCTTAACAATGGGAACACCAGAAAGACTTGTCTGATAGTACACAAGTATTAATAAAATCAGCGCTCAGGAATCCACACTTTGAGAGAGAGAGAGAGAGAGAGAGAGAGAGAGAGAGAGAGAGAGAAGAGAGGTATTTGACAGTCTTCAAAAAAAATGTAGTTTTGTAGTACTTTAATATTCTGTAGTAATAGAAAGTCATATAATGGGATAAAGCTATTAATACTCAAAGAAAGACTATTTTAAAAGTTTTCTAGCTTTCTGCTCCATACTAGAAAAATCATCTCATATTCTTATAATAGGTGCTACCTGAACAGCAAAGCTTACATCGGATGTAATTCAAACTCTTACACATTCGATTGGTTAAGTTAAAAAAAAGAGAAATCAACATTCTCCCTGTTTAACTGATGCTGCCAAGGAAAGACCAGCAGCTTGTCCATTACTAATTTTGTTTGGGATTACTGAATGCTGACTGCCACCTTGTCCAATTTCAGTGTTTCTGTCATTTAAATATCTTCATTATAAAAGTTACCTTTAACACATACAATAACCCCCAAAATCAATACATTACAAACTGTGAGAGAAAATTAAATTTAATTTTATTAGTCGTTTTGAATAGGTATGCAGGCAACTATGAAATTTTCAAAACTCTAGTAAGAGTTTATTCAGATATTTAAGTCGAACAAATAAATACATTTTTATTATTTTAAATCTTAATTTTGTGTTTTATAATGATCCAGAATCACCTCTGGTCAATTTAAGAGCAGGTTGAAAGCAAGCACATACTTAGGCCTCCTTTTACTATGTAACTGTGTTGCTGTTTTCTTTTCCTCTGGACTCTTTGAGAGATCATCTCCTCCTGGTAGCTCAGGGGGCAGTGGTAAATCAGCAAGTAGACATCGTAATTTCTTTTCTACTTCTTTTTTAACTGCTTTTACAGAAATATTTCCTCGTAAGCTAAAAAAGAAAGGAGTCAGACAAAAATAAACAAAAAACACAAACCAACAAAACTTTATTTCATTGAGAAATAAAAATGCAGCCATGTCTTACATTTTTAAGTAGCATACAATGGCAAAACACTGAACTAAGTTTCTTTATTTTCCAGATAAAATATTATACCATATTCAAATGCAAATTTAAAATTAGGTAGTAAAAACTATGTAGAATTTCATAACTAAGGAAATTTGAACATTAATTTTAACCAATATACCATACTAATGTTGTTCATAATGAGGAAACTGAGTGCAGGGTAGATGGGGGACTCTAATTTTTCTGTAAAAATCTGTGTATTTTTAAAAATAATATATAATTACTGTAAGGCTATATAAGAACAAAAATAAACTGTTTTACAAGAAAATTAATGTTGTAATGGCGTTTGGTTTTATTCCAGTGAAGAAACAGAAGTTGTTTTGTTGTAAGAAATAAAACTATAAGCTATTATTCATCTTGCCCATTTAAATAACCACAAACAACTAATTTAGCTTCATCCCTTTTCAGGTTAACTTTTTTAAAAATCGAACATTGATTCTTTTAAAACTTTTTAAGGCTCTAGCTTACTAGAATTGCTGGTGAAAATTTTAGCTTAGTTATTAGTTTTGTACTTTTTATGAATGCATAAAGAACTCTGATTTTTAAAGTACTATATCTAACATGGTAACTTATTATTTTAAACCTCTCAGTTATTACAAAATCTTTTACCTAATAATATGGCATGTTGAAAGAGAACCTTAAATTGATAATAAAATTTGGACTTAATATATTTTCATAGCAGGTGTGAGTTCCATAATGAAAAAGTTTAGTGAAACTACACTGCTGTAGTCAGAAGTTACTAAGAAGTTATCAAAACAAATGATTTAATTTCTTACAACAAAACTTTTGTTAATTTTTAAAATTAATATTATTGTATAAAAAATTGATCCTTTTCTTCATAATCCTGTTACTCACCAGAAGGTTCTTTAACAGAAAAAAACACACTCAAAAGAAAACTGTTTTGTAGTTTTATTTGATTTTATTTGTTTTAAAGTAATGGTATCAGAGCCTACTCTTCAATTTTACTGTCTCCTATTACAGATTGTATACTCTATGTGCTAGGTATTACATAAGGCACTGAAGATTTAACAAGAAAAATAACAAGACACAGTTCCTCTCAGAAAAGAGCTTACAGTGTTTTTAGAACAGTCAGGTAAGCAACAGGATAAATACTACACAAATGGATCCCCAGAGTAATGTGGTATCTAATGGGTATTTTATTCAGGATTGAAATACAATAAAAGCTTCTTTCTAGAAAAGAGAAAATTTGTACTCTGTCTGAAAATAAGCTTATTTATTTAGAAGACTAAGTTGCTAACTTGTAATTAGGCTTTAATAAAAAAATTCTCATTTATCTGAGGATTCAAATCAACATTTTTTGGGAAAAAACTAAACTAAAATTCTTAACTTTACTTATAACTTAAAATTTAGAAGACTGCCTATATTCCAATATGTTATTATATGAACTATTAAGTTCAGCAAGATTCACAGATTTAAGAGAAATGAAATACTGGTTTTGAAGAACAACATTATATAATTAAAAAAACACTGTATCTTCACTGAATACCTGCAATAACCTATTTGAAATGTGATTTTTTTAAAGTTTCCATATACTACAGCAATAAAAATAAAAAATGCATTAACAAGAAATGTACAAGACCTAAAGAAGAAAATTAAAACATTTGACTGATGAAAATAAATTTGACTGAAAAGAAACAATGTTTTTGTATGGAAACTATAATACTGTCAGTCTCCAAATTAATCTATTGCATTTAATAGAGTCCCAAACAAAATCAAAGGAATAGTCTTTTTAAAAAATAAATTTTTTTATTGATTTCAGAGAGGATGGGAGAGGGAGAAAGAGAAACATCAATGATCAGAATCATTGATCGGCTGCCTCCTGTATGCCTCCTACTGGGGATCGAGCCAGAAACCTGGGAATGCGTCTTGCCCCGAATCAAATAGTGACCTCTTGGTTCTTAGGTTGGGGCTCAGCCACTGAGCCACACCAGCCAGGCAGGAATAGCCTTTAAAATAAAACTTGACAAGGTGACTGAATAGAAAATTGTCTAAGAATAAGAGCAAAAAACTGCCAAGAAATTTCTGAAAAATAATAATGAAGTGAAATTTGCCCTGTAAGTCACCTATCCAAAAAAATCTCCAATCAGAAGCCAAAGGCTTGAAGTCAAAGAATATGTATTACTTTCTATACAATGTTTTGTAAAAGACTATCAACTATCAGATTTACAGAAACATTCAGATTCCAGGCTTCAGACTAACAAAAACACTCTAACAACAATGGGCCTAAATTCATGTACAGCATCACTGAAGCTGAAGATGAATAGCAGGACTATTCATTAATCAGTAATTTATTCCAACTCTTCACTTTCACATTATCCTTACCCGTATAACAGAAATTTGAGTTTGAGAGCCAAAATGCCATGTATCTAAAGTTAAAGTAAAAGATATTGGTAAAGAAATAATAAAATATGATAATAAAAGAGAGTCCGGAAACACAGATATCTATAAGAATTTTTATATATGGCACCACGAATCAGTGAGATGGAGTATTCAATCAATGATGTTACTAATTGGATTTATTAGTCCACAAGGTGGTATTGGGGAGACATATCTTCTTTCTTCATTTAAAAACTAAAGACAAATATCTGTAAGATGTAAGTTAACCTTTTTATATACTCAGAAGTTTTAAAGGAAAAAGAACAGATCTGACTACAATTTTTAAAATGGAAAACATCAATGTAGCCAAGAACAAAACAAATAAATCTCAAAGGCAATCAACAGACTGAGGCAATGGTCAAGATCCCTAACATAAAGAGTACCTACAAATCAATCAGAAAACGGAAAACAATCTTGAGAAGCTAGCATAAGATATAAAGAAGCAATTCACTGGGAAAAATAAATAGCCAATAAATATTCAAAAAGATGCTATGTCTCAATAATCAGCAAAATTAAATCATTACATATTTTAAAGATTATCAAAAATGACAATGCTGTTGAAGTAATTTCACACATTTGGGTACATAAATTGGTACATAGTTTTACTGAAATACAATTTGGCAATTTCTATCAATTCTTAAATGTGCATAATTTGATCTTCCAACTATTCTAAAAATAGCTCACATGTACATGAAATATTAATATAAGGTGAGTTTAATAGCAAACAAATATGAATCTAAGTATCCATTAGTCAATAGCAGAACAGTTAATAAGAGCATGATGCATCCATTCCTATAAGTAGGAATACTGAACCTAACCTAAAAGACTCACTAGGAAACAAGGAAGACTCACTCAAAAATCAATGGCTGCCCTAGCCGGTTTGGTTCAGTGGACAGAGCATCAGCCTGCAGACCAAAGGGTCCCTCATTCGATTCTGGTCAAGGGCATGTACCCGGGTTGCAGGCTTTCCCCCCCCACCCGCAAGGGCCCTCATCGGGGGCATGCAGGAGGCAACCAATCACTGTATTTCTCTCATATGGATGAAGTTTCTCTGTCTTTCCCTCTCTCTTCCACTCCCTCTAAAAATTAATGGAAAAATATCCTCAGGTGAGGATTAACTAAAAGAAAACAAACAACAACAACAAAAATGGGATCAAGTTAAAAGGACAAAGGAGTCAGCTTTAAAAAGTCCCCACAGGCCAAATTTCGGACACTTGGAGCATCGAAAGGAAGCGTGACTGTAATTGGTCTTGAATCATCCTTTGACCACACACCTTAGTAATAGTACTTAGGAGTCTTAAGAAACATCTATGCCCTGGCCGCTGAGGCTCAGCTGGCTGGAGCATTATTGTCCCAAGTTGAGAGTGCAATCCCTGGTCAGGGTGCATATAGGAGGCAATTAATCGATGATTCTCTCTCACATTGATGTTTCTCTCTCACTCTCCCTCTAAAATCAATGAAAACATATCCTCAAGTGAGGATTTAAAAAAAAGAAGAAACTTCTATATCCATGAAACATACAAATACATTCAAAGAAATAAAAGCAGAGACACAACTAAGAGAAAAACAGAAATTTCAAAAGAAATTTTTTAATGACCAAGTATGAAATGTGTCACCATCTCATTAAAAACAGATGCACAGAGAATATCCTCCTTGAGCATTCACATGGGTATGTCCTGAGTTCTTGAAAATATCACCAGTAAAAGTTTACCCCTAAAGCACGTATGAAGAATAAAGTAGAGAACAAGTCTCACTGGCCCAGAATCACTGTATTCTCAGGTACTGATAAGTGACTCAAATCTGCACTCATTGTGCTGAAAAGCCCATTCCAGCACTCATGAAAATTCGAAATCACTATTATGAACCTTCAATGCTCCTAGATAACAGTCAAATCTGGAATTACCACAATTATAGTAGTATAATGGAATAACACCAAATTAAGTTGAATAGGATATCTTGGTAACATTTTTTATTGTAGGAAAAAGAGCCTCAGAAGGCATGAGACAGGAAAATTTTTTTTAAGTTATAAAATTTTCATAATGCTAATCAAAGTGAGCACTTGAAAGAACTGCCCACATGGCATTTTTATCTGCTTGTTTTGGCAGAATTCTTGCAGCTAGGAAAATTGTCCATATAGTTGATTCTCAATAGAAAATAATAAGGAAAACAGCTCTAATTTCTTCATAAAAATGAAAATTGAAACAATTAAGTGGTATAATGGGCAGATATAATACAATAGCTTAATGCATCTATCCTAGCATACCTTTAAGAAACTTACACATACTCTTACCTTCAACCTCTTAAAGATAAAATGTTTCAAAATAAAAAGCAAGCCACATCCCCAATATTCATAATAGAAATCTGTAAATACATTAAAGGAAAGCATAACCACATTATGGGTTTTCTGTAATATATAATTAATCCCATTGCAAAAAAGTTAAAGTCAAGAAAGACTAAAGGGATAAATTCATAAATCCACCCAAACTGGTAAATTTAAAAGGCCACTAAAGAAACTTAAAAAAACCAAGATACATGCTTTATATTACCCAGGACAGACTCTCTCACAAAATGTCCTGTCTCTGATACTATCATCAAGGAATATTAAATCAAAGTATATACTGGCAGTTCTAATTCTCAAACTCAAACTGATATATACATTGTATTCCAAGACAATGGCAAATTTTTCCAGGAAATTCTTAGCATAAGCTATAATTTTGTCATTCTACAATGTGCTTCACTTTAAGACATCTATTAGAAAGAAAATTAATCCACATATTTTTTGTAAAGTATTTTTGGGGGGGAATAAATCAAATAATTTCTCACTTCAAACTTATTTTTTTCTTTAAACAGTTACTGACCTGCCCTAGCCCGTTTAGCTCAGTGAATAGAGCATTGGCCCACAGACTGAAGGTCCTGGGTTCGATTCCAGTCAAGGGCACCTACCCTGGCCCTGGTCAGGGTACATGCAGAAGACAACCAATCGATGTGTCTCTCACATCAACCTTTCTCTCAGTCTCTCCCTGTCTCTTCCACTCTCTCTAAAAATCAATGGAAAATATCCTCAAGTGAGAATTAACAAAAAATAATAATAAGCAATTATTGACCAAATTTTCTGCACTTACCTATCAGCATCTTTATCTTCAGGCAGCATGGGAGGCAAAGGTAATGGTGGTAATGTAGAGGTCACTAGAGCTACATGTTGTTCCTTCTCCTTGGCTCCTGTGCTTGGTGTAAGTGGTTTGGTTTTCTCTTTAAGAGATACTGGTTCCTCCTTTGTAGCAGCAGATTTACTCTCCTTCCCAACTGCTTTCTTGGCGGTTTTATCTACAATCAAATTATTGTCCACCTTTGTTACCTGAATAAGTGGCTTTGTTTTTGCCTTGTCATTTTTCAAAGTTGCACCACTTGAGGGAGAAGGTGCAGGCTCAATCTTAAGTTTCTTCACATCCTTCACATGGTTTGTTTGTGATGCGCTGGCACCAGTTTCTGTGTTCCCCTTGGTAGGTGTCGAAGTGTTTGAGGCTTTGGCAGCTTTGGCAGCGGCCTCAGCAGCCTTGGCTGCCTCTGCAGCTTTCGCTGCCTCTGCAGCTCTTGCTGCCTCTGCAGCTCGTGCTTTTTTATTCTTGTTCAATTCAGCTGCCAGGCTACTCTTCAGAGTTAGTGTGCTAGGAGAAATGCTAGAATGACGACTTCTGGATCTAGACAATCTGTGCCTACTACGAGATCTTGAATGCCTAGATGAATATGGGCTTCTGCTTCGGGATTTGGCAGAGCGTCTGGCGGAAAAGAATTAAAATTTAGTCAGTAATTCAGAAATGTTCAGTTAAAATTTATAAAAACTGCTAACTCCAGCCTGTGAAATGAAAGATTTATTTAATTTCAAAATCATAATATAGTTTTTGTGGGAGAATTTTTAAAAAACAAAAAGTGCTTTTAAGTAGAATATTGTCTGGTGATCTGGTGGCTATAGTTTTACTGAAACTAGAGCGAATGTCTTAATCTTGATCTAGCCTACAAACGCTCAAAGGTGAGACTGGATTAAAACAGATTCTGAGAGAAGAAATACCGTTAAGAATTAGGAGGAAGTCCATCAGGTGTGGCTCAGTGGTTGAGCACTGACCCATGAACCAGGAGGTCACAGTTCAATTCCCAGGGCTGTGGGCTCAATCCCCAATGGGGAGCCAGGAAGAAGGTAATTGTTCAATGATTCTCTCTCATCATTGATGTTTCTATCTCTCTCTCGCTCCCCCATCTTCTATGAAATCAATAAAAACATTAAGAAAAAAGAATTAGGAGGAAAAAGTGTGACCAGGAATCACTACTGTCTAAGAAAACAGAAGCAGGCAACAAGGATACCAGGGATAGGAGTAGCAGGTTGACTGATCTTTTACCAGGGAGACAATCTCTACATCTCAAAAGCATCTTCACCCCTTAAATTCAGAAGTAGGTCTGTCTACAAGAGTGAAAAAGACAAAACCTGTTATTAGGCAATAAGTAAAAGTTCCTAAATCTTGGGAACTACTTAATGACTGTGTAATTCACTTCTCAGAAATTACTGGAGAATAATTTGGCTCAGCAGTTGAGTATTGACCTATGAACCTGGGGTCACAGTTCGATTTCCAGTCAGGGCACATGCCCAGGTTGCGGACTTGATCCCCAATGTGCAGGTGCAGGAGGCAGCCAATCAATGACTTTCTCTCATCATTGATATTTCTCTCTCTCTCTCTCTCCCTTCCTCTCTCTGAAATCAATTTTATATCTAAATGAACAAAGGACCTGAATAGATACTTCTCCAAAGAAGATATATTGATGGCCAAAAGACATATGAAAAAATACTAAATATCACTAATCATCAGAGATGCAAATTAAAACTACAATAAGATATTACCTCACACCTGCCAGGATGGCTATCATCAATAAATCAACAAACATGTGCTGGCTAGAATGTGGACAAAAGGAAACCATCATGCACTGTCAGTGGGAATGCAAACTGGTACAGCCACTATGGGAAAACAATATGGCATTTCCTAAAAAAATTTAAAAATGGAAGTGCCTTTTGACCTGGTGATGCCACTTCTGGGAATATATCCTAAAAATCCCAAAACACTAATGTGAAAGAATATATGCACTCCTATGTTTGTTGCAGCATTATTTACAACAGCCAAGATCTGGAAACAGCCCAAGTGCCCATCAGTAGATGAGTGGATGAAAAGGCTGTGGTACATTTACATAATGGAATAATATTTGACCATGAAAAAGAATAAACTCTTATGCTTTGTGACAGTATGGGGAGCATTATGCTAAATGAAATAAGCCAGTCTGAGAAAGACAAATACCATTATGATCTCACTTATATATGCAATCTAATGAACAAAATAAACTGACGAATAAAATAGAAACAGAGGCATGGATACATGGAACAGACTGACAGCTGACAGAGGCATGTGGGGACTGATTGAAAAAAGATGAATGGATTAGCCAAAAATATATATATACAGCCCGGCCAGTGTGGCTCAATGGAGGTCATGGTTCGATTCCCAGTCAGGGCACATACCCGGGTTGCAGGCTTGGTCCCCAGCATGCAGGAGGGCAGCTGATCAACTGTTCTCTCCCATCATTAATGTTTCTCTCTCTCTCTCTCCCTTCTCCCTCTCCCTCTCTGAAATCAACAAAAATATATTTTTTAAAAAACATATATACAAAACACATAGACAACAGTGTGGTAGCCAGAGGGAAAGGGGGTGGAGGCTAGGTGGAAGTGGAAAAGGGGGGTGCGGGAGATGGAGACCAAAAGAAACTTTGCCTGCGGTGATGGGACACGATGCAGTGCACAGATAATGTTTTATTGAGTTGTACACTTGAAACCTGTATGGTTTTGCGAATCGGTCACCCCAATAAATTCAATTAAAAATAAAGACCTGTGA
Source organism: Corynorhinus townsendii (assembly GCA_026230045.1). Taxonomy (NCBI): domain Eukaryota; kingdom Metazoa; phylum Chordata; class Mammalia; order Chiroptera; family Vespertilionidae; genus Corynorhinus; species Corynorhinus townsendii. The sequence continues at coordinate 141,118,823 of JAPDVU010000004.1, forward strand.
TTACATAGTACCCAGTACCCATCCAGGATCATCTCTCCATCACAAGTTCCCTATTTTAATCACATCTTAAAAAGTAAATCCCTTTTGCCATATAGGGTAACATATTCACAGATTCACAGCAGTATCTTTGGGGAGGGGTGGAGCATTATTCAGACTACACACCCTCATCTTCAATTCTCCAGGGTACTGTTCTATTTCAGACCTCATTATCTCTCCTGTAGGCTTCCTTCCTTAATTTATTAAAAATAACTGATCTTTTCACACATCTAATCTTTCCCTGCTCCAATTATTTCTATAGACATGATAACTAAAGTATCCTCACTATTCAGTGATCATTGCATGTTCCCAATTCACTTACCTTCCTTCTCTTTTTAGTACCTATTCCAAACCTTCACAACTTTCCTCAAGTTCAGCCACCATTCCCAATGTCTTTTTTCTTTTTTAAAAAAAATATATTTTATTGATTTTTTACGGAGAGGAAGGGAGAGGGATAGAGTTAGAAACATCAATGAGAGAGAAACATTGATCAGCTGCCTCCTGCATACCCCCTACTGGGGGGATGTGTGTGCAATCAAGGTATATGCTGCCCTTGACTAGTATCAAACCTGGGACCTTTCAGTTAGCAGACTGACGCTCTATCCACAAAGCCAAACCAGTTAAGGCCCAATGTCTTTTCTTAACATCACTGTACTTCTATTTCACAGAAAAAATAAAAAGATTATCAAAAGCATGTCTCTTGCTCTAGCCCAGTGGTTCTCAACCTTTCTAATGCTGCGACCCTTTAATACAGTTCCTCATGTTGTGGTGACCCCCAACCATAAAATTATTTTCGTTGCTACTTTATAACTGTAATTTTGCTGTTATAAATCGTAACGTAAATATTTGTTTTCCGATGGTCTTAGGTAACCCTGCTAGTGGTTCTCAACCTGTGGGTCGCGACGCAGGTTGAGAACCGCTGCTGTAAAGCCTAAGACCATCAGAAAACACAGATATTTACATTACGATTCATAACAGTAGCAACATAAGGAACTGTATTAAAGGGTCGCGGCATTAGAAATTTGGCTCAGTGGATAGAGCGTCAGCCTGTGGACTGAAGGGTATTGGGTTCGATTCTGGTCAAGGGCACATGCCTGGGTTGTGGGCTCGATCCCCAGTGTGAGGTGTGCAGGAGGCAGCCTATCAATGATTCTCGCTCATCACTGATGTTTCTATGTCTCTCTCCCTCTCCCTTTCTCGCTCTCTAAAAACCAATAAACATTTAAAAAACAAACAAAAAGCATGTCTCTTGCCTGCAAATGTAATCTTTATCTCCATCCAAATTACATTCCACCTGAGTAGAGGTGTTTCCCTTCCCATCCAAGGCTAAGTCCTCTAAAATGCTACCAATCTCATACTCTCTAGATCTTTCAGAGTGTGGTCTACGGATAGCAACACTGGCATCATCTGAAAGCTTGTCAGAAATGTTATATCTCTGGCCTCAACCCAGACCCTTTGACACAGAACCTGCATTTAATAAAACCCTCATTAAAGTTTCAGATGAACTATGCTGAGCACCTACTGCAATAGTCCATTTGCTTTTTCGTCTCAAGTCTCCAAGCTTTTTAAAAACAGGCCAGAAAAAACATGCAAATGATGGTACCTTGATAATTGTATTTTTACCTCTTCTTCCAATTACAGTCAAATTCTGGCTCTTACCCTCACTGTAATTATTGAGGTGACCAATGACCTACCTTTCCTTTATTTTGGGGGGTGGGAGAAAGGAGGGAAGAAAAATATCAATCTCTGTGGTGACAATGTTGATCACACCCTTAAAAAACACTTCCTAACTACTTCCACTACTTTTTTCCTGATTCTCTTCTTACTTCTATGATTCTCAGTGCTATTTAAGGTTATCTTCTTCACTATACTCATTCTCCCACAATAATTTATTTTATGCTTATGGGATAGCTTTAATTATCACCTAAGTATTGATTACCTCACCATGTCATCCTCCCCTCCCAACTATCCTATATGCACCTTCAACACAATACAGTTAAAACTATTGTTTCCACCCTCACCCGTTTGGCTCAGTGGATAGAGCATCGGCCTGCGGACTGAAGGGTCCTGGGTTCGATTCTGATCAAGGGCATGTACCTTGGTTGCGGGCTCAATCCCCAGTAGGGGGTGTGCAGAAGGCAGCTGATGGATGTTTCTCATCCATGTTTCTAACTCTCTATCCCTCTCTCCCTTCCTCTCCATAAAAATTAATAAAATGTATTAAAAAATAAATGTACTCTCAATAACATAAGTTCTCTGTACATCACATTCCTCATCTATAAAAGAGATAATGGGAATAATCTCAAACAAACAACACACTATTGTTTCCTCTCCAAACCCACCCTCCTATCTCCTTAAACATATCCTACTCAGGCAATGGCATTCACTGAAATAGCAGAAATCCGTAAGTCATTCTATATTCCTTTCCTCCCTTCTTCCATATCCACTGATTTTCAAGACCTGCTAATTCTATATATAAGCCTCTCTCCAGTTTTCCAGGCTCTTTATCCCAGTAGTTACTATTTCACATTAGGGCTTACATCATCTCTTCCTTGGCCCAATTAGTATAGAGACCAAAACCATAAAACATCATTTCCAAAATATCCTTTTTGCCAGGTTCCCTACCTCTAGTCTCTACCTTTTCCAATTTACTCTCCATACTGCCACCTGCATCTTTCAGTTATCCCTCTACAAAACTCTTCACAGTCTTGCACTGCATACAAAGGCCTTGCCAAGCCATCCCAAAACACATACAGAGAAATATTTCTCCGACACGCCTCTCTTCACCTCTTTTATCTGCTAAGCAAAGAGATAATGTATATCAAAGCATCAGGTCTACAAGACCTCTATATAAAGTATTCCCTTATGAAGTCAGGCAGCTGAAGATGTTCCTTGTCCTTTGATTCTACCAGCTTTTGGTCATATCTCATTCGACTAATAATTAGATCATCTGTCTTCCCTAACTAAACTGAGATCACTGTGTCTTCATAGCCCTACGTAGCACAAACATGGCAATAGCAGATGCTTAATAAATATTTGAAGAATTAAGTATATTGCTGATATTCTTACCAAATTAATTCACCTTCCTTAGCCTGGAACCCTGCCTTTCTTATCAATTTCTGAATCTGCCTAATGCTTCTTTCCATGCCTTTACTCCCACAGATTCATCTACTGAGAAATTTCTCTTCCTTCCATCTTCTATTAAAGTCCTATCCATCTTTTAAGGCCTAATTCAAGAGTCCTTCCTTCAGAAACTCTTACCACCAACACCAAGAAAGCAGCAAGCTCTCCTTGCTTGCTTGAATCCCCATAGCACTTTATATGATTTTTATGACTCAACATTGTATTTTATGTACCACAGTAGAGGCCCAGTGCACGAACTCTTGCACGGGTAGGGTCCAGATGGCCCACCCTGATTGGGGCCGATTGGGGCCAGGCCAGGCCGGCTGGGGGAAGGGGCCACGGGAGGTTAGCTGGCTGGCTCCGCCCCCAACCTGGCAGGTTGGCTGGCCACAGTGCAGGTCATAGTGACCAGTCGTTTAGGTCGCTTGGCTTTTATATATATAGATTGTCTACTAGACTACATCCTCTTTGAGGAGCAGGATAGACCTCTTTGAGGTCTATTTTTTTTATCTCTCCATACCTCTTAGCATAATACCACATAAATAGCAGTGTTTTACTGAATAAACAAACATACTGCATTGAACCTCACAGTTTACAAAACACTTTTCTAGGCATTTTTAATTTGACTTGTTCTTCACAGCAACCAAGGTATAAAAGAAAGCAGATGGGGTGACTAAAATAAAGATGGTTAAGAAGTTTATTTAGAGTCCAGGAGCTACGAAGAGGTACAGTCAAACTCAAGACCAAGTTTTCCAATTCAAAGCCAGGCACTATTTACTGCTATTACACCATACTACATCCTTCCCCTTCACTTATTTGATTCTTAATTATCTTCATGGATCAAGCTAAAGTACCATCTCCTCTATAACCTCCACATTTGCTGAAATCACATAACACTTGTTACATACCGCCTTGTATTTTATGTCTTTTGGCTTTTAAAAACATAAGCTGGATTGTCTTAACTTTCCAATGGCTTCACAATGCATTTAGAATAAAAGTCAAAATCTTTGTCATCCACAAGACCCAAATTGCCTCTCAGTAGGCTCCAGCCATACTAGACTCTACTGATTCTTCAAAAGGTCACACTTCTTCCTGACTTGATATCTTCACACATACTGTTTTCTCTTGGGATGCTTAGATCATCAAATGGCTGATTCTCATCATTCAGGGCTCCATTTATCAACTCAACAGTGAGACCTCCCCTCACCAGAAAGATATGTGAACACATCTATACCCTTCTCCTCCACCAGTCTTGTTTATCATTACACATCACCAGTGCCTAAAACTTTTTCCATCATGCAACAAGGGATCAAAAGATTTCTATTGAATTGATGGATAAAAACAAGTAAACAGGTTATCTTCTCTGAATGCCTGCAAATACTAGCAGAATGCTTTGCGTCACTGATAACCACCAGCTAGTTAACCAATGGTCATAGGTCCATTGATAAAATTTTACTTAAACTAAAAAAATTGAAAAGAATTACATTTAGTTAATTGGTATCTTCATATAAACACTGAGATGATTTTATTATTTTCATTAACAACCAAACATCTTATACCCATTTTCTAATACGAATTTAATAATCAAAACTAATTTATCTAACGTAAACATTTCCAAGTGCTTAACTTCAAATAACTAAATCTAGAAAATGAGTGCTTTTAGTAATACTAGCTAAATAAAGAAAATACTATCAACATTATGCATATATTTTTCATAACAAATAGAAGATTTCTTTTTTTTCTAGCCCCTAGGCCAGTAATGGGTAATAACACAGGCTAATGTTTCAGGTCAACCAAAACACCCAGAATTTTTTTACAGCACAAATTAGACTCTCTGGGAAACAATTTTCATCAAAAAATAAAATTAGGCCCTAGACGGTTTGGCTCAGTAGATGGAGCATCGGCCTGTGGACTGAGGAGTCCCAGGTTCAATTCCGGTCAAGGGCACATGCCAGGTTGCAGGCTTGATCCTCGGTGGGGGGCATGCAGGAGGCAGCTGATCAATGATTCTCTCTCATCATTGATGTTTCTCTCTCTTCCTCTCCCTTCCTCTCTGAAATCAATAAATATAAAAAATAAAAAACAAAACAAAATTAAATTAGGCATTTCTGGAAACTTCACAGCTATCATTTTGTGGAGAAAGACTGAATACATTTTCTCTATGATCAGGAACAGGACAAGGAAGTCCAATCTCACCTGTTCAGTTCAACACTATATTTGAGGTTCTAGCCATTTCAATTAGACAAGACAAAAATAAAAGAATACAAGACTGAAGGGGAAAAAAGGTAAAACTACCTCTGGAGATGACTTAATCTTGTATATAGAAAATCTGAAGGAATCCACTAACAAACTATTAAGACTAAGAAATAAGTCAGGAAAGTGGAAGGAAACATGAAAAATACTAGTATAGAAAAATCTATTATAGTCCTATATACCAGCAATGAACAATCAAAATGAAATTACCAAAAAAAAACAAAAAACTATTTACAATAGCCTTAACAAGAAATCCAGGAATAAATAAAAGTGCGAGGATTCTGAAAACTTCAGAACACAATTGAAAATATAAAGGAAACCGTAACTAAATGGAATGAAATTTCATGTTCATGTATTAGATGATTTAATATTATTAAAATGTCAATATTCTCATATTGATCAACAGATTCAATGCAATCCTTACAAAAGCTTCAGTTACCTTCTTTGCGCAAATTGCCAAGCTGATCCTAAAATTCACATGGAAATGCAGCCCCCACACCAAAGAAAAAAATCAAAGTCAAGCAGTCTAAAAGAAAATTGGAAGTCTCCCTTCCTGTTTCAAAAATCACTAAAAAGGCAGAATAATGAAGAATGTGTGGTACAGTAAAACCTCGATTTCGTGGCCTTCAATGTAACAGACTTTGGATTTAATGGACAAAATTCCCAATCCATATGTCATATGTGAAAATTATAACCCTGTTCATTTAAAAATGCTTTTAATTAAAATTTGCTTAAAATTAAATTATTTTTTGTTAACTCACTGTAATTTTTAATAAATTTTAGCAAATAGGCCGTATGTTGGAAAAAACACTAGTAATTTTACCAACATAAATTACTATTACATTTCTACAACTATCTATAAAACCCTAATTTGCAAATAGACCATACAGTGGAACAACCGAACAAGCAGTTGCTATGACGTGCACTGACCACTAGGGGGCGCGTGCGGAACATGGTGGGCACCGGCCACAGCAGGATGGTGGAGGAGGTGAGTGGGAGCACCAAACCAAGGCGGGGCACAGGTCGCTGTTATCGGGGCGAGCCTCTGGTGGTTACTTAAAATTCTTTGCTCCTGTACACCATGGTCCCACCCAACGCTCGCACCTGCTGCTGGCACTGGCCCCACTCACACCCACTGCCAGCACCAAAGCTGCCACCTTCTGCCGGTCCCAATCACTCACCATCAGCAGGTGCGAGTGGTGGCTGCCAGCCCCGATCGCCCCTGCAGGCTTCTCCACCTCTCCTTGCTCCTGAGGGGTGATCGGGGCTGGCAGCTACCACTTGCACCTGCTGACAGCACCAACCCTGCTCACACCCACTGCTGGCGCCAGCCCCTTTCGCTCCACACTGTCAGTGGGTGCGAGTGGGGCCAGCACCCTCAGCATGTGGGAGCAGCGGTGGTGGGAGCGGGGCTGCTAGCAGACAGGGGACTGGGGGCCGTGGCAGGAGGGGCCAGGCGGGGTGTGGAGGAAGGGCCGACACCCGCCCCTGTGCCCACCATAGCCTCACAGCCCACAGTTCCTTTCAAGGTGCACGAATTCATGCATTGGGCCCCTAGTAGTTTACATATTTAAATCCAAGAGTCACCGCTCTTAAGCAATGTTCAGAGAATGATTAGCAAGTGATCACACTGCATCCCTCAGTAATTGGTTCTGTTGCTGCTCAGTAATTGGTTCTGTTGTTTCTAGTGGAACTTTCTGCAGCAGTTTTGCCTGGCTGGGCTGTAGGGCATACCTCAGCTGTGTGCATTTGTTTACTAGAGGTTACTGGTGAATGCATGCATTTAAATTCAGTAGAAATTTAAAATTACAGGAATACATATAGAAAACTCTCCTGTGAAATTAAACTTTTCATACACGCTTAACTTTAATTACACAAATGTGTCAGTGTAAGTAAAAACAGATAAACTTTATCCATTTTTAACATACTCATTCGGAAAACCCACTTTATGACGGACTTTCGCCTTAACAAATACTCCCTAGCCCATGTTAGTCTTATATCGAGGTTTTACTGTATACGTATAGCTCATGGACACAGAAAATAGTGCTGAAGGTCTGCAGCGGAGCAGGGGAGCAAAGGAGGAAGAGTGTGAAATGGGGGACATCTGTAGCACTGTCAACAACAAATTTAAAAAAAATTTTTTAAAGAATGCCAATGGAGAAAGAATTGTCTTTTTAACAACTGGGACAACTAAATATCCACATGCAAAAGAATGAAGTTGGACCTCTTTCTCTCACCATACAAAAATATTAACTCTAAACAGATCAAAGACCAAAATGTAAAGCTTAAACTGCAAAACTCTTTGAAGAAAATACAGATATTTGTGACCTTCAGTTAGGCAAAGCCTTCTTTGATATGACACCAAGGCATAAACAAAACAAAAAAACAAAGTGAACTTCAACAAAATTTAAAACTTTTGTGCTTTAATGGACATCATCAAAGGGATACAATGTGAGAAAATATTTGCAAATTAAGTATCTGTACCATAGTTTTATGTTAACTGCTCCTTTATTCATAGTACTTAGATTGTTTGAGTTTGTTTTTCCCCCATGGTGCACCGTTCCCAGAGGTACTGCAATACTGCTTGATGCGTGGAGTGGACGGAGCAAGCTCCTATTCCATCTAGCTATTCCAAAAATACATTTAATGTAATGTCCTCAGATAGAGGACGTATCAGATATTAAACTGATAAAAACAGACACTACACTTCATCTTAGCCAAAAGGCCAAGAAGCGATCAGGTTGTTTTTTTAATTAGTTAGGCATTATTCATCCCATTTTACAAGAAAGACCAAAGTTCAAAAAAGGTAAGTTAATGGAAATGCTTACTATTACTCTGCTACAAAAGCACCTAAATCCATATCTGTATAATTTCCAAGTCCTTGCTTTTTTCTACTGGATAATTACCCATCTAACAAATAGTGGTCATTTGACTGTTTTCTGACACCCTAGAACTTCTTTCTTTTCTTCTTTTGAGTCGAAAAACAATGACTCAGAAGCTAACTGACTTGTTCAATGTTACACTAATTAGAATGGCCGAAATGGTTATGAACAAATCACGTGAGGAAGACTCCACTTCTTTGTATTAAACTAAAACTGACTCTCCTGAATACAAGAATTCCTCTGTCTAGGAGGAAGAATGTTACAAGTCATGTAAGATATTTGTACCCAGAGTATATTAGGAATTCTTAAGATTCAACAAGAAGACAAACCAATTTTAAAATAAGTAAATGATCTGAATGAACATTTCCCCCCAAAAGATATATAAATAGCCAATTAACACATGAAAAGATGTTCAGCATCATTAGTCATAATGAGATACCATTTTAAACTCCAGGATGATAATAATAAAAAAAAAAAACTAATGCCAAGGATATGAAGAAATCAGAACCCTCATATATTACTGGTCAGAATATAAAAATGATGCAGCCACGTTGAAAATAGTTTGGAGGTTCCTTAAAATGTTAAACATAGAATAACCACACATCCCAAAATTCCATTCCTAGGTATATACCCAAGAAAAATAAACTATACATAAATATTCACAGAAGCCTAATTCATAATAGCCAAAATACGTAAACAAACCAAATGTCCATCAACTAACAATAAAATGCAATATATCCATACAATGGAATACTTGCCATAAAAAGGAATGAAGTATTGAAACATAACACAACACAGATGAGTCTTAAAAACCTTATGCTTAAATAAAAAAAAGAGCATGAACTGTATGATTCCATTTATATGAAAGTAGAGGCCTGGTGCATGGTGCATGAAATTCATGCACAAGTAGGGTCCCCTAGGCCTGGCTGGCAATCAGGGCCGATCTGTGGGGCGACCAGCGGGGTGATCGGGGGTCCCCCACTGGCACCCGCCTTGGGCCTGCGGGCTGGGAGCAGCTCCTGCATTGAGCGTCTGCCCCCTGGTGGTCAGTTCATGTCATAGCAACCAGTCATTCCACGGTTTGGTCGATTTGCATATAAGGCTTTTATTATATAGGACTATTGGCCCAGTGCAGCATGAAATTCATGCATGGGGGGAGGGGGATTGTCCCTCACCCCGGCCTGCACCCTCTCCAATATGGGACCCCTCAGGGGATGTCCGTCTGCCAGTTTAGGCCCGATCCCTCTCGCAATCTGGGACCGCTGGCTCCTAACCATTCTGCCTCCCGACCTGCTTGCCCCCAACTTCTCCCCCTGCCAGCCTGATTGCCCCCAACTGCCCTCCCCTTCTAGCTTGATCACCCCTAACTGCCTCTGCCTCAGCCCTGCCACCATGGCTTTGTCCAGAAGGACGTCCGGAAGGTCTCCCAGTTTAATTAGCATACTACCCTTTTATTAGTATGGAAGATGCCCAGAACAAGCAAATCCATAAAGACAGAAAATAGTTGCCAGGCGCTGCAAGAGGTGGGAATGGTGAATGATTACTAGCAGGTGGAGTTGTGTGTATGTGTGTGTTGTGTTGTGTTTTTTTTTGGGGGGGGGGATGATTAATATGTTCTAAAATTAGTGATGATGGCTGTACAGCTCAGTAAATATACTAAAGACTACTGATAGTAGCACTTAAAATTAGAAAAAATTGCATGGTTTGTTTGAATTTTATCTCAAAAAAGGTGGTGTTTTTAAAACTAGAAAAAAATAACATAAAACTAAAATGTTTTTTGTCTGTTCTAAAAGTATACTTCCTTTCCTTTATGTTCCTTACACAACACTAAAAGTTAAAAAAATGAAAGACACATGGCTGACTTTCTACAGAGTGGCTCAGCTAAACAAGTTCTAATTCACTGAGCATGAACTGCGTTTGTCTTCATGTTTCACTTAAAAAGATGGCGAGGAGTAGAAGAATAGCGTAATACTTGATTTGCCCAAAGGCACATACTTTTGATTAGTCTAGCTCTAGTTTTTATAAATTTATTCATAGACCAACACTGGACCCTGTTAATATCAACAGGATTTTTTTTTTTTTTTTAATTCTGAGGTTTGCCAGCCAGTGTAGCTAAGGTGGCTGAGCATCGACCCATGAACCAGGAGGTCATGGTTCAATTCCCAGTCAGGCACATGCCCAGGTTGCAGGCTCAATCCCCTGTGTGGGGTGTGCAGGGAGCAGCTGATCAATGATTCTCTCTCATCATTGTTTCTGCCTCTCTATCCCTCTCCATTCCTCTCTGAAATCAATGAAAAAATATATTCTTTAAAATTCTGAGATTCTGGGTATTTTCTTATCTACATCACTGTAACATCATTTTCTGGGTACCTATTATCTATCATATGCTGTGTCAGTGCTTAAAAGACGTAAGATTTAAAAAGAACCTCATGGGACTTACAATCTAGTGACTAAAGTAAAAACAAAATATTATGAAAATAGTCGTCAAGCCAGAATCAAAGTACTGAGGGATAAAAAGTACATGTAGAGCTCCATACCCAGCAAAAATATCTTTCAAAATTGAGGTTTTCAGACAAATGAAACAGCAGACCTACATTATAAGAAATATTAAAAGCCATTCCTTTTGACAGAGGAAAATACATCAAAGTTTGAATGTGCACAAAGAAATGAGAAAGTGTTTGCAAAAGTAGCTTTTCTCATTTTTAAATTTCATGTATATATAACATGCATAAGTTACACATATGTAGAAATAAAGCATGAACAGAATAGTACTAAAAAGGAAGAAAGTGAAAGTATACTTTTGTAATGTCATATTATGCATTAAAGTAGACTGATAAATCGAAGAGATGTATTTTAAAACAAGGAGAAAAACTGTGTAACCATTAAGCAAAGTTTTTTTAGGGCGTGGGGAGGGCCTACAAAAAGCACGTTATAAAAGAAAAACTACTAAATTGGATTTCATCAAAAATTTAAAACCTTTGCTCTTTGAAATTAAGGGAAGGCAAGCCACAGTCTGAGAAAAAAAATTTGCAAAACATGTGTCTGACAAGGAGCTTGTTTACAGAATATGTACAGAATTCTTACAATTTAGTAAGACAATAAAATTCATGAAGAATATGGACAAAACATTTTAAGACACTTCACAAAAGATATGAAAAGCCAACAGGCATATGGAAAGATGCTCAACATTGTTAGTCATTAGGGAATTGCAAGTAAAACCACAGTGATATGCCACTACTCATCTACTACAATAGCTAAAATCAAACACTGACATAAACTGAAGTCTTAGTAAGGATGTGAAGCAACTGTAATGTTCAAGTAACAAAAACAAGAGCTGTATTCCTATGTTCACAGCAGCTTTGTTCAGCCCAAAACTGAAAGTAACTCAAAATTTTCAACTTGGTGAATGAATAAGCAAATTAATGTCCATAAGTGGAGTATTACTCACCCATAAAAAGGAACAAACCACCTGAAACATGCAACATTGATGAACCTATGAAAACTACATACTACAGCCCTGGCTAGGTGGCTCGGTTGGCACAACGATCCCTGGTTGTGGTGCTTACGGGAAGCAATTGATCAATGTTTCGCTCTCACCCCGCCCCCTTCTTTTCTCTCTAAAATCAATAAAAACATATCTTCAGGTATTAGAGTCTAAAAAAAAACACACATACATACCATGTAATTCCATTTATATAAAGTTCAATAAAGATAAAAGTAATGTGACAGAAAGCAGATCAGTTGTTGCCAAGGACCACAGGTAGAAGTAGGGGACAGAATGAAAGGGATATAGGAAATGTTTGGAGGGGGGGCTGGAAATGTTCTTTTTGTCATGATTGTGGTGGTTACACAAGTGTATCTTTGTCAAAATCCACTCAATTATACAATTAATATTGATGAATTAAATTGTATATAAATCATACCTCAATATAACTGATTTGTGGTTGTTTTTTTAAATGAATTACTGAAACATCCAATATATCTAAGAAGGAGGGGGGACAACTCTAATATAATCTGAATGTAGTAAGTATTCATAAAAGTGATCTCAGTGCTAAAGAAATTAAGAGAAATCACTTCTGGGTGAGATTAATGAAGGCTTCGTAGATGACACCTGAACTATGGTTAGAAGAATGGTCATTAGGATTGGCTAATTGAGTCAAGGGCATAAACTGAAGTACAGAGGGCTTACAATTCCACGCTTTTAAAATAGTAAGAAGTCTAGACCCATAGAAATAAAGAACAAGCTGGATGGTTACCAAAGGGAAGGGGTGGAAGGATGGGTAAAACAAAACACAAAAAAACCTGAAGTGGAATTTATCTTATTCACTTTTATCATGTTAACTTACTCTACAGCTGCCATGACAGAAATGTCAGTGATCAGTGATTCAGACTTCTTGAGCAAAGGGCTTTAAGAAGCTTCCACTATTAAAATTTCCAAAGTTTTTATTATTATACTTGATGCCCAGTACACGAATTTGTGCATGGGTGGGGCCGGGCCGGGCCGATCGGGGGTAGGGGCGGGGGCAGCCTGGGGGAGGGGCCTGGAGAAGACCCACTGAGCTGGAGCTGAGCATCGGCCCCAGGCTTCCCAAGGAGGACTGCCTCAGCAAGGAAACAGAAACCACCAGAAGGCTCTGCAAACAGGCCCTGAACTCCCTTTAGCTAGGTGGTCTCAGAGCTGGTGTCTCTGTGTGTACATTAGACACAGCCCGGCACTCGCCTTTGTCTGTTGGTCAAACCCATTGCATCAAAAAACTTGTTCCCCTTCTTCTCTTTGAGCCCTTACAACAAATACAAGCCAATTGGAAGATGTGGGCCCCAGTGGCAGAGCCAGGCCCCATAATCACCCGGAATTTAGGCCTAAGGCAACTGGGTAGCAATCTCCACGGAACAGAACACACTGTTTTAAATCTTAATTCTCTCCTAAAATGTGCCCAGCTGCTCCTCTTAGCTGGGATAGACTGAACTAAGGAACCAAAGATCAAGTTTCCTTTGAGGTGGGATCCACCTGGAGCTGGCTGGTGGCAAGGCCCCTCACAGGCCTTCCCCCACGCTCAGTGTGCTCTGAGCAGGACTTTTTCTGGTGGTGCCGGGTCCTGGGCTGCTGGTTGGGCGGCAGATCTACAGGGTTTCTCTCCGTCGCCTTCCTGGCCTCCCAAGCAGTACCCTCCAGCCTGGCATGCCAGGCAGCTGTCACTAGAGCCAGGACTCAGAGAGCAAAGGAGCTGGCCCACGCCGAGAGGGACCCGCAGGTGGCCAGGCTGCACCCCCCTACCCCGCTTCTCAGTCTCACTCACATGGATCAGGCCAAAGCCTGCTGCCTGAGACTGGCGCCACGTGGGGAGGGTTGCAACAGGGAGAGGGGTGTCCTGACCTGCCAGCCTTGGTGACGATCATCTTGGTGTCCAGCTGATTTAATTCGTCCCACAGAGCCTTCATCTCAAGGTGCACGCTCACGCTGGCCACCTTTGCGTTCTTCTTTACCAGCGCCTTGGCGGCAGCTGCACAACTGGCCCTCGGGCCCCCAGGCTCAGCAGCGGCAGCCCCTGCAGCTGACACGTCATAGCGACCAGTTGTTCCACGGTAACGGTCACTGGGCTTTTATTATATAGGTAAACTTAAGATAGAGCAATAAATCTCCATGGGGCAAATTAATGATACTTTAATTATGAAAGGATGTCACAGTCATCATCAATGTTTCATTCATGAATACCAATAATTGGGAGTTTATCAACCAATAAAACCAACCAGCATTCTAAGACTGAAAAATAATAATCTCACTTTAAATAGCATAAGAAGTGGTGAAAGGATTGAGCAAAAAGGAGAAAAATTCATGGACTCAGTGTAGTGATTGTGGGGAGATAGGGGGAGATGGAAGAGGGTATGGGGGGATAAATGGTGATGGACGGAGACTTGACGGGTGGTGAACACACGATACAGTGGACAGATGATGTGTTATAGAATTGTGCATCTAAAACCTATAGAATTTTAACCAGTGTCACTCCAATAAAGTCAATAAAAAGGAAAAAAAAAAGTAGCACATGCAGTGCTGTGCAACCCTGTAAAAAAAGCTGCTTTTGTTCATTGAAGTATTGCTTTTAACAGCAAATACTGAAAACAACTAAAGTGTCCATTTGTAAGGGCTGGTTCCATAAACTAGGAGGCAGTCATTCACATAATGGAAGACTACACAGCTTTGGAATTAAAGAATAAGGAAACTCTTCCTGTACCAACATAGAAAGGTCCCAGGACATACTGTTAAGGACAAAAAGCAAGTTACAGAATGTGCTGCCTTTTGTATAGAAGAGTAGGAAGGGAAATAAGAACATATGTTCATCTTTGCTTTTATTTAAACACTAGACCAATATGAGACAACTGAGTGGCATATAATAAGGGGCAGGGAGAAAAATTCTATTCACCCACATCAAGTGAATCTTTATCTCCTCCTAAAAAGAAAAAGAAATTAAAGGAAAAATAGTAAGGAGTCCAGTTTGTATTTTGATCAGCATCCTATTTAACAAAAGCCCAGCGACCAAATGGCAGAATGACCAGAACGACAGGTCGATCAGTTGCTATGATGCGCACTGACCACCAGGATGCAGACACTCAATGAAGGAGCTGCCCCCTGTGGTCAATGTGCTCCCACTGCTCGGCTGACCGGGATGAGTGGCTGCTCCTGCTGTGAGAGCAGCTGCTCAGAGGGCGGTTCCACAGCCACTTGGCTGACCAGGATAAGCGGCGCTGATCCCTGCAGGCCATGCCCCCCACCACTGCACAAATCCTGTGCACCAGGCCTCTAGTATATAATAAGAAGTAAGGGTAGTTTGGGTGAGTCTTGGGTGGGAAATCTTAAATGCACAAGACAAGAATTTGAATCTGGCTTGGCTGACGTGGCTCAGTGGTAGAACATCAACCTATGAACCAGAAGATCATGGTTCGATTCCCGTCAGGGCACGTGCCCAAGTTGCAGGCTCAATCCCCAGTGTGGAGTGTGCAGGAGGCAGTCAATCAACGATTCTCTCTCATCATTGATGTTTCTACCTCTCTCCCCCTCTCCCTTCCTCTCTAAAGTCAATAAAAACATATTTTAAAAAAGAAGAATTTGAATCTGTAAATATTTTATAGGAAAATGACAGAATCCAAGTGGTATTTTAAGATTAATTTCAATGCAGAAAACGGTAGGAGCTTGAAGAGCAAAAGCCCAAAGCATGCTGATCCAATAATAAGAAGAGCCACAAATTAACAAGTTTTAAACTAAGTCAGAGCGGACTAGAGACCACTGCAAAAGCACCAACAGAACAAGCAATTTATTAGAAGTGGGGAGGGAGAAAAATAAATATTACTTTAAGCACTGGCTGTCTGGGAGAAACGACTACCTCTTAAAACACTTGCACACACACACATGCAAATCAAAAACTTCTTAAAACATAATCAAAGTTAAAAGACAAAAGACAACTCATGAAAAATACTTGCTAATTAAAGCCATGCACACACACAAAAAAAGTTAATATCTCTAATACAAAAAAGGCTCTTAAAAACTAATAATAAAGCAAACAAAAGTCAAGATAAAAGAACCAAAAAATAGATAAAAATAAATTAGCATTATTAGATATTAAAGAACTGCAACTGAAAACAGGAATAAGACAACTGACAACTCCACAGGCAGTGGAGACAGAGGAAATGGGTACTCGCATACTTGGAAAATACAAATTGATAAAAGCTTTCTGAAGATGCAATATGACAGAATTATCAAAACTACAAATGTGCATAGCATTTTTGGTCTAAGAATTCTTCCCCTGGGAAATGTAATCTAGAAGACATTATGGGACAAATGAACATAAAATTTACAATAGATACATAAACATAGCAAAAATAAGTCCTCTAGGAGCTTACAGTGTAAGAGTAGCAAAATGGACTTGGCCAAACAAGTTATAAGTACACCAATACAATGGACTCCTAGGAATCAATACAAAGAATATACTATGGATTACAGGGTACAAAATAGCATTCTAGTATGTTCCCATTTATATAAAGTTTTACGTCCCTATGTACATATGCATAGAAAAGTCTAGAAGACTGTCCATCAAAATATCAAGGGTGAAACACCTCAAGTGGTTGGACTCAATGTGCCTTGGATCTCTTACCCTTTTCTATACTAACTGAAAATTTCAACAAGCCTCTATTATCTTTATAAACAAATGAAAACCAATATCTGAAAAATATGACTCCAAGAAAGGTAAAATAATTCATTTAATGTTGGATAAATTAAATTTGGAGTGTCAACACAACAAAAAAATCTCAGTGAATGTGTCCCTATGCAACTGAAACTAAAGAAACAGAAAAGTGAGAAGGCACATAGCCCATTAACTATTTTCAGCTTTCAGTTTACCTCACTACCCTCTTCTTTTCCATTTTATAAAAATTCCCATTTTAACCTAAATCTTACCCTCTAATCTACATTTTATTTTCCAAATATATTAAGAACATGAGATTCTCCCACAATTTAGATATGCACAATTTGGAAATTTAAGGAACAAAAATCAGTGCAAACAATACTAATACTTCTGATCATTTTGCTTCCAACACCCACTTTAAAGCTTACAGATATCTACATATGAAACAAAGCAAACCGAAAACAAAATAAAAACTTCAGTAATATTTATTTTAAAAGTACACAAAAGAAAAAACTAATGATCTTAAACCCAGCCGGCGTGGCTCAGTGGTTGAGCATAGACCTAATAAACCAGGAGGTGTCTCTCATCACTGATACTTCTATCTCTCTCTCCCTCTCCCTTCCTTTCTGAAATCAATAAAGTTATTTTAAAAAGTAAAAATAAAAAAACAAGTAAATAAAATTATTTTAAATAATGAATATTAAGCAACATTCGTTTTAAACTGGTTTTTCAGAAATAGCTACAATTTTTCAGCTAGCATATAGAAGCGTGACATTCAGTCTGCTCAGAAAATTATCACTAAAAAAAAAAAAAAAAAAACCAGATCATTTATCTTGATCAGTATACAACAGAGCACAAATATAAACACTAGGTGTGAATTTATTATATTCACAATAAAAGTGATTCCCAGCTTCAACCTATTTGGTAAAGAAGCTAGAAAAAGGTTCTTAAATTCTCTCCTCATAAACCAGTTATTATTTTCCCTATCCTAGAGTATATGTGAACCAAAATAACAAGTTTAGAAACACAACTGATATCTGTGCAAAGATTCATTTCCATTAATCTGTGGAGAAAAATGGTATTTCAATCTAATAAACATTTTAGTATAATTACTTTAAGGAAAAAAGGTATTTCAATTAATTCAACCACTAATACACTTTGAAATTTGTCCTCTAGGAGCTTACAGTCTAGTAGGGAAAACACAAATATAGCCTGCCAAGTAATCAGAATATTAAATAGGGTTTTTTAAGCCCCATAACAAAGATAAAACAAAGTGCAAGGAATATAAGAAAAGGAATAAACTTTTTTAGATGAATGCAGAAAGGTTACAAGATGGAGTAGAATTTGAGTTGGGTTTTGAATGCAAAACTGAAGACAGAGAAGAGAAAAAAGGGCTTTTCAAGCTAAAAGAATAGCAAGAGTAAAATTATAGAGAAATGAAAGTGCTTCTAAAAACAGAATTCTGATAGAATGGGGCCAGATCATAAAAGGCATTACCTGATTATGCATTAGAAAGCTTGGACTTAATTCTACATAATGAAAGTGACACATCTAACCAAGATTTTTAAAAAATTCTAATAAAGAATGATTATTATATATATAAAAGGCTAACATGCTAAGTGTACCTCTGCTCACCTGACCTGTCACTCTGATGTGCACTGACCACTAGGGGGCAGATGCTCAACACAGGAACTGCTGAGCTGCAGTGACTTGGTAGCGGTGGTTCTTGGGTGACGCACCCTGAAACCAGAGAAGAGGGAGCCCGATTCCTCGCGGGGCTGCGCGATTCCACCTTCAGCCATGGGTTATGTTGTTTCTGGGGCACTGTCGGCCCCGAACCTGGTTTATTGCACACTTGCGTTTGTGTTCCACACCGTTAGACAGCAACTTTGCAGAGTGCCCTCTCGCACTCCAGGACCCTTCGGGGGATGTCGGAGAGCCGGTTTTGGCCCAACCCCCGCAGGCCAGGGAAGGACCGTGGGAAGTTGACTCCAGGGCATGTCCAGCCTGTCTCACCCAGTTCCATCCCACCAACCTCCTTCTAATTAATTTCCTTTCAATGTGCATAAATCCGTGCACCGGGTCACTAGTCCTCCTTTATAATAAAAGGCTAATGTGCAGATCGACCAAACAGTGTAATGACCAGTTGCTATGACATGCAATGACCACCAGGGGGCAGATGCTCAATGCAGGAGCTGCCCCCTGGTGGTCAGTACACTCCCACAGGGGGAGTGCCACTCAGCCAGAAGCCCTGAGCCAGGCTCACGACTGGTGAGCGCAGTGGCGGTAGCGGGAGCCTTTCCCACCTTCATGGCAACATTAAGGACCCCTCAGGGGATGTCCGACTGCTGGCTTAGGCCTGCTCCCCGTGGGTGCAGGCTGAGCTGAGGGACCCCCCTCAAGTGTACCAATTTCGTGCACCGGGCCTCTAGTTAGAAGTAAAAGAATAGGCGAATAGGGAAGAAATAATAACAGGAAGTGCAATTAAAAAAAAAAAGAGGGCCTGAACTAAGGAGCTAAAAATGGAAATGGGATAAATAACTTGTATTAGAACAAAAATGTGGTAAGGGTTGAGTAGATATAAATGTCACGTAAGGTTTGGTCAGAAAAAGGAGCAAAATACAAGGCCATCTTAATAATGAAAGGAGAGAAAAAAAAAAATAATGAAAGGAGTGCACCCTCGCATTTATTACAGGGCCAATCAGTAAAATTATGTGACTTCCTACACCCCAACATTCAAGTATTAAAGAAAATATGGCAAACTGGTTATACAGGGGGGAAAAAGTAAAGCTACAAAAGAAGTGATGAAAAGAAAAGCATGAGCAAAGGACTGAAGATTCAAATAAAGGCAAAGAGACATCCATTATAACGTAGATGTCAATAAAATGGAGAGGATTTATTCTAGGAACTAATACCAAGAAAAATATCAATCATGGTTTCAATACTAGTATTTTGAATGTGTTTGCAATTCCTTAAAAATATCTACATTGAAATTTATTAATATGTAAGCTCCATGTGGGCTGGAAAAAGATCCAATGCTTATTTCCTGCTGCATAACATGTGGTCTATATTAAATACTTATATAATCCAGGCCCACATGAATATTTCATATGCTCAGTAAAGTCTATCATCCCTTCATTTACCCTTTCAACAATTATTGCGTCTACTTCTGTCAGACACTATGATTAGCACTAGGATTATAATGGTGGTCAAGATAGGCTAGTTGCCTTCATGGAGCTCCCAATCCAGTAGTCTATTCCTTCAACAAATTGGGTCACCTACCACAATACTATATTCTAAAAATAAATAAAACTTTTTGTATTAAACTGGACAAGTGAATTCAATTAATTCTTCCTAAACAGTAATTAATACATTTGCTATATTTAAAAACCTTTAAGTTTTTCAATCAACTATGTTAGCTATAAATTCTGGGCCCCACATTTTAAGCAGGGCATTTGACAAACTAGATATAATGTGGAAAATCTAAAAAGCATACCTTATGAAAAATAAGTTTTGAGGCCAAGAAAAGAAGACTCAAAAGATAAGGTAACTGTCTTTATATTTTAAAGAGGTAGCATACAGGTTTGCTCTGTATCATTTCAAAGGGTTAAACTTGAAGCAATGGGTAGAACTGACACAGAGCTGGATTTCTGTTTCAATATGAAGAATTCCAATAATTCAATAACATCTAAACCACATTAGATTTATGTATGAAATACTCTACACTATTTCTATCCATAAATTTTCATTTAATTCTTGAAATACACACACAACACAAAACAGGTATTTTCCTGTTACAGCTTAGGAAACTGACTCTCCAAGGATTTTGCTAAAACCTGGGCAAATCAAGGCCAGACCTTGAGCCCTAGATCTAATGAAATAAGCTGTCTTTAAAGCAGTATCTTCCAACCTCTAGATGTATTCAGGAACACACCAAATGGCCAGCTGTCAGGAATGTTAGTCAAGATATTCTAAAGCTCATTCCAAATCCAATCTTTTAGAAATACTAGTGGTCAATATAAACACCGTGAATATTTCAGTCATGAATGGTCCTCTAGAAAGCAAGTTTCATAAGGGCAAGGATCTTGTCTTTCTTCATTGCTATGTCCCAGTCCCTAGAACAGTATCTGGCATATAACATATACTCAATAAGTATTTGCTAAATATGAATATTCCTAATCACACGTACCACTACTATGTCAAATAAACAAAATGCATAGCACTATTTGATAATAAAGGACCCTGCTAAAGTATCCAGCAACTAAAAGCTTGCTAAACACAAAATCCATTCTTAATATTATATCCTACTTAAAATCACTATCTAAAGTCCTGAAATTTAGCCTAATCGATTTTCAAAAACAAATTCAATTAAAAAAACAACAACACACAAACCTTTTGGCAAATCTAAAATATCTTAACTAAAAGTATAATATAAGGTCTTACAAAATGTAAAGAATGAATTTGGTGAAATGACTTTACAGTGTTGATAGTCTGCTTAAAGCATCAATCAACTAGCATTTTGAGTGTGCTTGAACACTAAGAATGAAGAGATGTATACAGCTGTTTTAGTTTAAAGATAAACTCACACCTGTATCTCTATTCACATCACATCTTTACAAACACTAGGCTGGCACTTCAAAAAATCTGCTAATTTTACAGGTACATATAATATACTGAGTCAATATAACTCATACATAGAGGTACTTACTAAGCATCCATTTGGCATTAATTAAAGAAGACTAAGACCAATAGAAAAATCACAATCAATGCAAATGTCATTCTGTAAAATTCTAAATTACGAGGCCTAGAGTTTCCGGACATCTTAAAGAATATAAGAACATGCAAAATACCCAAAAGTTCCTTATAATTCACCGTGCTTACAGGTAGTTATATATCAATGCTCACACTTTTTTTGGAGAAATACAAAAAAGGCATAATAGCTATATGAAAGATTTACTCCAATTTCGCTAGGTTAAATTTACCTTTTAAAAGACTTCTAAACAAAGATTCTGATATTTAAGGGTCTACTAGTATTTTACTTTAAAGTAAGTGTAAATAGTAACTCGGAATAATAGTTAATGTGAGAGAATGTACTAGAACATTTACTTGGTTACACTGGACTACATCAACTAGATTACATTTGCACGTAATTAACAACTGGTGTCATAAAAAACCAACAACCTTAAAAAAAAACACACCAACAATCTTGCCTTTGTCATTTTTCTACTTTTTGAAATTATGACTGAAAGACTGCATAGAAACTATACCACCAAAAATATCGCAAAATGGACTATCTTCCTTGTCTTCAAGAATTTAGAACTATTAAGCTTTTTTCCCATATTAATATACTTTACAGAAAAGCTGCTTTCCCATCGTTGACACATTAATAATCTATATCTAAATCTGACATCAGCACGTGACGCAAATCCTCCTTTATAATATTTAGTCTCTAAACTGCAGGACATTCCTATCTTCAACAACGAAACCTCTTTAGAGGGTTTTCAAAAAAAGTATGACAAATTAAACAAGCTCTAGGCTTACCCAAATTAACTGTGCTGGAAAAAACAAAGAGCAGTTGAGAGAAATCTGTTGACATATCAATGCAACAAGTTTAAAACTCTGAACTCTTCCTTAGAAATCTTCCTTACCAGAGAGGAGAAAAGCTCTGTTGGACCTGTTGCTCTGTCCCTCCAACCCCTTAAAAGGCGTCATGGGCGCCAAAACACCTCTAGATCCTAAAAGCGCATCCCAAGTCTCGGGTGGTTTGGCAGAGCCCAGTTACCACTTTCCCTGCCTCCAGGAATCTGGCCAGCCCAGCCCAAGACAAACGCACGGGACGGCCGACTCACCTGATCACGGGGCTGTAGGGGCTCCGGGAGCGACGCCAGCTGCTGCTACTGTAGGGGCTGGGAGACACGTCGCCGCCCCGTTCGTACGAGCTGTGGCGGCTGTAGCTGGGGGAGCGGCGGCGGCTGTAGGGGCTCGGGGAGCGCGGCAGACGCCGCGAATAGGGGCTGCTGCCACCTCCTGCCGGGCTGGGGGACTTGCGGCTCCGCAGGCTCTGCGAGGCCCTGTGGGACACCGGGCTGTCGTCCCGGCCTCCCAGGGGGCTCAAGGACCGCTGCCGCCGCCGGTAGGCCTTAGGCTCGGTCTTGTCCTCCCGGTAGGCCTTGGGTGGCTCCTTGTATGCAGAAGGCGGCTCCTTGGACGACTTAGTCCGGCTCCGGTGAGCCTTCAGGTCTCGGTCCTTGCGGCTGCTACTGCTGCTGGACGTGGCCGAGGCGCTTTTCCGGCGGCCGCCGCTGCTGCTGCTGCTGCCGCTCTTGGTGGCCTCGGCCCGCTCCTCGCCGCTGTGGCTGTGGCGGCTGCGGGACTTGGAGGCCTCGCTGCTGCCGCGCTGCCCGTCCCGCCGCCGATGCTCGCGGTGGCGTTCTTTGCTGCGGCCGCTACTGCGGCGGCGGTCCCGGCGGGGCCTGCGCCCCGACCCCGACCCCGACCCCTCCCCCCGCCGCTGGGTGCCGGAGGAGGAGGCCGGACTCCCGCCGCTGCCCCCTGTCCCCCCGGCAGCCGTCGCCGCCGTTGCCGCGCTGGCGCCCCCCAGCAGCAGCCCCTGCTCGGACTGGGAGCTCACATCCTCGTACTCCACCAGCGGGGTCACACCCCCGCCACTACTAGCACCGCCACCGCCGTCCTGCTGCGGCTGAGGCAGCGAGAAGACCCGACGCTTCTCCGCCTCCTGCCCGGCGCGGGGCCCGCGGCGCCGCTTCTGCCGCCCTCCTGGGCGCCTCTTGCCTCTCGCCAGCCGCTTGACCTCCAGAGGGGGTCCCGGGCTGAAGCAAGAGGAGGAGGCCGCAGCGGCGGCGGCGGCTGCGGCGGCGGCGGCCGTGCCGGGAGCAGCCAGGAAGAGCAGAGGCGGCGGGGGCGGCGGCGGTTGCAGGAGCTGCGGCTGTAGGAGCGGCAACAGCAGCGGCGGCTGCTGAGGGGACAGGAATCGCCTCCGCTTGCGGCGTTCCTCCAACTTCTTCTCCGCCCAGCTCAGGCCCCCGCCTCCCCCCAGCGCCGTGTCCGAGCTGCTCGGCATCGCCTAGAGCTCGCCGCAGAGCGCGGCGCGGGTGCGGCCTCCTCCCGGGTCAGATCCTGGCCATCTCTCCCGCCGGAAACGGGACCGCGGCGACGGCGGAGGGACACCGAGCACCAGGGCGGTACGACAGACACGCCACGATAATCCGGGTCGGGACGCGGGTCCCTGGGTTCCAGGTCACCGTGGGGTACGCAGCGGCCTCCAGGCCCGAAAGAAGCAAGAATCCGGGCGGCAGAGCTCCGGTTCGCGCTGGTCGTCCTATCCTGAGCAGCAAAAACAGCCGATGCACTGGGCGCTGACCTGCGGGGGAGTCCGGAGTCCTCCAAGTGCCCCCGGGGTTTGGGGAGCGGCCTTGGCCGCACTGAGCTCCAGCAGCGCAACGCGGAAGTACCACCTTCGTCGTCGCTTCACTCCATCGCGCCCTGACGTTGGGTGCGAGTTCAGGGGAGGGGAGTGGGCAAGACAACAACACGCCTC
Source organism: Corynorhinus townsendii (assembly GCA_026230045.1). Classification (NCBI taxonomy): domain Eukaryota; kingdom Metazoa; phylum Chordata; class Mammalia; order Chiroptera; family Vespertilionidae; genus Corynorhinus; species Corynorhinus townsendii. The sequence goes on from JAPDVU010000004.1 coordinate 141,142,849, forward strand.
CGCCGCCGCCTCCTCCGCGTCGACGTCGTCTTCCAGGGGTGGTGGCGACACACGGCGGGCGCCTCGGAAATGGCTGGGTCTTGACAACTCCCGGCCTAGGGCCTCGCGCACTTTGCGGCCCACAGGGGCGGGCGGCGGGGCGAGGCAGAGGCGACCGGGCTGCGGCTCTCGGTCGGGACAGCGAGTGTGCGGAGCTGGGCGGGGGGCTGTTTCCGGGGAGATGGGGGCGGGGGGTTGTGAGTCCGTGGCGGTGGGTATGAGCCCGGACTTTCTCCTTCCTTCGCCGGCGCGAGCAGAGGTGGCGGAGTTGCCCCTTTCCTCTGCTCCCCCTTCCACGAGGAGGTTTCTGGGGTGTGTGGCTGGCCCCTCTCGCTCCTCCCCTTCCCTCTCCGCTCCCCGTCAGGCGGAGGGAGGGCAACGAGACTTGCTGGTTGGGACCTAACCTTCACAACCCCTCCTTCTAGCCTCGCTCCCTCGGCCTTTCCCCGGGCCCTGACGCCAGGCCGGGAGCGCGCACGCAGGCCACGCTCCGAAGAAGCCAAAGGTGAGTGGTGTCGGGGCGAAGGAGGCGGGAACAAAGTTGCCTCGCACCGGCGGGCTCGCTCCCGCCAGCGACGGGCGCTCGGACCGGATATGGCGTAACGTAGGGACTTCCGGCGAGGGTGAGACTGCGTGCGAAGCAGGGTTAAAAGAAAAGAGAGGCTCGGCGCGCCGCCCACTGCTGTCGCGGAGCCTCGCAGCGACGGCTTGTTGGCCGTGCCTGTTGCTGACGTCCAGCACGCAAAGCCGGCCCCGACCCTCCGCAGGCGCCGCACCGCCTGCCTGTTGAAAGGTCAGGGCGAGAGACAAGAACCTGAAGACTTTGACAGGAATAATGCCGTTAATGGACCTTTGGGCTCGGTAGTTACCCATCATCTTCCCCTAGCCAGCCCCGGGGTTGGAACAGCTGAGGACAGAACAGCACCGTGCCAAAGAGAGTGAAGGTGGCGTTAACTTCAGTTGCCTCACGTACACCCAAATTCGAAGCCACATCTTAACCTGAAAACACACTTGGAAATCACTGTGTCAGGCTTTGATAAGCACTTAAGTTTATTTTTAAAAAGCCTTAAACTAATTCGGGGAATAAATGAAACGTCAAAAGGGGCTACTGAAAAATATCAGGATTATTACCAACGACCTTGAAGTCAGAACATCTTGCTCAAACGAGGACTGCCCTCTTAGCACTTCACCCACTTTCTCCTTAACATCAAAATCTGTGGGGCTGTCAAAAAGTAACCATTCTGGAACTTCACATCTCATTTGTTGTCTTTGGGGGGGTGGGGGGGGGCGGGGAGGGTGGTACGATTTTTTAAAATATGTTTTTATTGATTGCAGAGAGGAAGGGAGAGAAAGAGAGAGAAACATCAATGAGGAGGGAGAATCCCGAATTGCTGCCTCCTGCACGCCCCACACCTGCAGATTGAGCCTGTAAACCCCAGCATGACCTACTGGCAATCAAACCATGACCTCTTGGTTCATAGGTCAAGCTCAACCATTGAGCCAAGCCAGCAGGGTTCATTTCTTGTCTTACCAGGCTTGCTTTTTATTTATAGATTGGACACTTAGAATAATTAGGTTAAAAATCTAAATGGCTTACTGGCTTTTAATATGGTTTGTTGAAAATAAAAGTTAAGTCCATTCAATTGGCTACATGTAGTCACCCCTTTGCAGATTTTTTGTTCAGACCATTAGTCGGTTCTTAGTTCTTAAACATCTGGTATCTATCCTTCATTCATACCTTAGTCTAAATAATTTTAATTAGCTTCACATCCACTAACACTGTACCTCAGACTGGTCTGATCTTAGACCAGACTTAAATGAAAAAATGAATGCAAAGGGTGTGTTGCTGAAAGATAAAAGAGGAGGCAAAGGAATCAGTAATCTAGAAGTCAAAGCATTTCTTAAGAGGGTAGGCCTAGGTGGGCTACATAGTGCCACCTACTATGCGACCAAAAGGAAGTGGTATCAGGGCATTGGGAAACTGAAAAGCTAGGGGCACGATGCCTAAAACAAGTTTCTCCTTGGCTGAGAATTGCTGAGTGGAGGTCCTATAACCAGCCTCCTGCTCAAGGCTAGTTAGCAAGGTTTTGTTTTTGTGTTTTTTTAAAAAGATCAACCTGCCCTCTCATCCTACTTTGAAAAGCCTGATGTAACAGAACAAGGAGCAAAATACAAGATTTATCTAGAAGTTCTTCACATCTATAACCAATTCCACTTGAGAAGTCATCTATCGTATTCTTGCAAAGAAAACTTGATCCTTGGTAAATGATAGAAATTTGCAAACATTACCAACAGAAAACATGTATTAAAATATCTTTAATGGGGGTTTTGCCAGCTACATGTTTCCACAAAGAATCTCTCTTGGGGGATATGTGGAGAAGAGGAAGAAATGAAGCATTTTGAGCTCCCCCAAAATACTTGCCCACATGCACAGAAATGCTAATAGGATTCAAACTCCCAAAAATGAGGAAGACTTTTAAATTAGAAGCCATCTTATTTTATAATAGGCTTGTCTAGTTGCCTTCATATAAAGAGATTTGAAATTGTTGCTTGGGACTATATTTTAGTATTTTGCTGGTTGTCTCCTGGTTTTAAAAATGGGTGGTAAGTTTTTGGCTTTAACAGGTCATATCCACTTTTCTTAAAGTGTGGTCTGAAACTAAAACCTTTTCAATAGCATAGTCAAGACTATTTTCATAATAATAATGTTATGATTTGTCTTTTTCCCTCTCATTCTTTCACAAATGTATAGTGGAGTTTTCCAGAGGCAATATGACATCATCATTCTAATGGCTAATGGAATGTGTGCTTGTGTGTTCACGTTTTCTAGAATGTTCTTGGTATTAGGTTTCTGAAGTGAACCAATATTTTCCAAATGAGTAATGAATATTACAAAAGCATGAGTAGCCCCAGCTTGTAATTCTCAGCGGTTAGAGCATTGGCCCACCACACTTGAGGGTTGAGGGTTTGATTCCCGGTCAAGGGCACATACATGGGTTCAATCCTGGGCCTTGGTTGGGGCGCATGCTGGAAGCAACCAACTGATGTGCCTCTCTCACATCGATGTTTCTGTCTTTCCCTCTCCCCCTTCCACTATCTCTAAAAAATGGGAAAAAAATATCCTCGGGTAAGGATTAACAACAACAATAACAAAAAAGCATGAGTAAAAGATTCATTCAAACTATAAGACAGATTGTTTCTAATGTAACAGCACAAAAAGTTCATTGATATAATTTCAGAGTCCACTTCACAACTAACCTTTAAGACACTACTGTGGAGTTTTAGTATAGTGTCAAAGAGTAAACACAATTATCTTGAAAGGTTATTAATATTCCACCCCTTTTCCAAGAACATTGTGTTTATATATTTTCAGTAAAACAACATATTGCAAACTTGCATAAAAAGGCAGATATTAGAATTAATTTCATTTCTATTAAGCCAGGCAATAAAGAGATCTGCAGATGTCTAATACTATCAACAATAACAAATATATTTTAGTAGAAAATAAATGTTATTTATATTCATATATGTGGGATTATTGTTTTAAGTGTATATTTTTAAATTTTCTCAATTTTTATTTCTACATGAATATATATAATTCATATAAAGAAAAGCTTCTTTGTGGTCCTCAAATATTTTTAAGAGAGTAAAGGGGTCACCAGACCAAAACCTTTGAGAAATGCAAAATGCAAAAATTGTTAAAATTCTGATTCTCCCTTTTATGCTTCTAAATGGTACAAAGAGTTCATATGCACTGTCATTTCAGAATCTTTCTTTTAACTAGGAATTTCTGCAGTGTCTTTCAATTTCTTCCTTTAGAGAGGTTGGTTGTTTGATTTTAAATTGGGTTTTTCTCAGTCTTGCAAAAATTTAAGTTCTTTTCTCAGCCCATTACTCTCCATTTTAAGGAAGAATACCAAGCATATTATATTGTTAAATGAGAGAAAAGCAATGCTGAAATAATGGAACTTTTCAATTCAATGGTAAGAACAAGTTGTGGCAAGTATTTACTCAACACTGTATGTCAGGCTCTGTGCTAGGTGCTTTATATCTTTTTCTCATTTAATCCTTTCAACAGTGCCTATAAGCAAGGTGACCATAGTCGTGGGTATGACTGAGTGGTACTGGTTTCTGCCTCTTGTTCAAGCATAATTATTAATAGTACTAGAGGCCTGATGCACAAAATTTGTGCAAGAGTAGGCCTTCCTTCCCCTGACTGCCAGCAGACACGGCACCTGAGACCCGGGCTTCCCTCGCAGCCCTAGCTTCCTCTGGAAGGACGTCCAGAAGGACCTCTGGTCTAATTAGCATATTATGCTTTTATTATTATAGATTCCCTTTCCAGTACATAAGTTTCCAAGTCTGGATATAAATTATCTGATCATCCTGCTTGTAAAAATTCTTACCCCCATTTACAAATGAGAAAACTGAGGCATAGACTGAGTATCTTGCCCAAAGTACACTATTAATAAACATGGATCTGGAATCCAAGAACAAGTCTATCTTAGTAGTCTAGTCTTTTAAGAATAACAAGATGTTTAACAGTGATAACTGCTCCTGATGTCGAACCCAAGTATAGTAGATATTCCACAATAAAAGAAATGAAAAGTTTGTGATAAAATTTTAAAGTCAATTTTGCTAGTAAAACTGAAGTGATAGATGTGCCTTTCCCATGCTCATCTTTGACACAGCTCAGAGGCTCACACTTGCTATTAGCCCTTGTAGAAGAGCAATGTGGGGAATTAGAGGGGCTTCTCACCAGCTCGATAAAGGTGAAGGATATGTAGTTTTTATTTTTCAATTACCAGTGGCATTCAATATTATTATATTCTAGAGGCCCATTGCACGATATTCGTGCAAGAATAGGCCTTCCTTCCCCTGGCTTTACTCCCAGCCGCCCGGGAGCCGGCAAGTCCTTGCTTCTGTCTGGGGCACCACTCCTATAGCTCCCTCCACCGCCCCCCCCCCGCCCTCATAGCCGGCATACTGCCCCTCCTGGCCGCTCCGTGCCTGCATATGCAAATTAACCCGCCATCTTTATTGGGTTAATTTGCATACTCTGTGGGAGGCATGGTCAATTTACATGTTTGTCTATTATTAGGTAAGATTAGTTTCAGGTGTACAGCCTAGTAGAATCCCTTCCACTTTTTCACCCATCCCCCGAACTCCCTTCCCATCAGGCCACCATCAAAATGTTCGCTTTATCTACAAGTTTCTGTTTTCATGGTTTGTTTATTTTGTCTTTTAGATTCTACACATAAGTGAAATCATATGGTGTTTGTCTTTCTCTGACACACTTCACTTAGCATAATACCCTCTAGGTACATCCATGTTGTTGCAAATGGCAACACTTCATTGTTTTCTATGGATAATATTTCATTATATGTATGTACCACCTTTTCTTTATCCATTCTTCTATTTATGGACACCTGGATTGCTTTTACATATTAGCTATTGTAAATAATACTGCAATGAAAAAATAATAAAAATAAAATAATGCTGCAATGAACATAGACGTGCACATGCCTTTCCGAATTAGTGTTTTAGGTTTCTTCAGATAAATATCCAGAACTTGAAATTGCTGGGTTATATGGCAATTATATTTTTAATTTTTTGAGGACTCTTCAATGCTCTCATGGTTCAATTCCTGGTCAGGGCACATGCCAGGGTTGCAGGCTCAATCCCCAGTGTGGGGCATGCAGGAGGCAGCAGATCAATGATTCTCTCTCATCATTGATGTTTCTATCTCTCTCTCCCTCTCCCCTCTTCTCTGAAATCAATAATAAAAATATCCTATCTAATAAAAGAGTAATATGCAAATTAACCATCACTCCTTTACACCCACAAGCCACACCCACCAGCCAATCAGGAGTGAATATGCAAATTAACACACCAAGATGGCTGCGGCCACTGAGCGAGCAGGGGGCTTGGGTTTCCCCAGCAATGGAGGAAGACAAGCTTTCTGCACACCCTGGCCGGCCCAGTCCTCCACTCAAGGCTACAAAGTTTCAAGTATAGAAGGTAAATAAATCCCAACAGAAATGGCTGCCACCACGGAGCAAGCAGGAGGCTTGGCTCTGCTCAAGGCTACAAAGTTTCAATTATAACAGATAATTAAATCCCAGATACCAGTGCCTCCACTTGGGTTGCTGGGGGGCGTGGCCGGCCTGCAAACCACCACAGGCCCCTCGCCCAGGCCACCCCACACCCCAAAGGAACCCCCACCCTGATCCGAGACACCCTTCAGGGCAAACCAGCTGCCCTCCCCCCCCCCATACACCAGGCCTCTATCCTATCTAATAAAAGAGTAATATGCATATTGACTGTCACTTCAACACACAAGATGGCTGCCCCCATGTGGTTAAAGATGGCTGCCCCCATGTGGACACAAGATGGCCACCACAAGATGGCCAGCAGGGGAGAGCAGTTGGGAGGGACCAGGTCTGCAAGGGAGGGCAGTTGTGGGCAATCAAACCAGCAGGGGATGGCAGTTAGGGGTGACCAGGCTGGCAGAGGAGGGAAGTTGGGGGTGACCAGGCCTGCAGGGAAGGGCAGTTAGGGGGGACCAGGCCTGCAGGGGAGGGCAGTTAGGGGTGACCAGGCCTGCAGGGGAGGGCAGTTAGGGGCAAACAGGCTGGCAGAAGAGCAGTTAGGCATCAATCAGGCTGTCAGGGGAGTGGTTAGGGGGTGATCAGGCTGGCAGGCAGAAGCGGTTAGGGGCAATCAGGAAGGCAGGCAGGCGAGCAATTGGGAGCCAGCAGTCCTGGATTGTGAGAGGGATGTCCGACTGCCCATTTAGGCACGATCCTACCGGGCAGTTGGAAATCCCTCAAGGGGTCTCAGATTGGAGAGGGTGCAGGCTGGGCTGCGGGACACACACCCTCTGTGCACGAATATCGTGCACCAGGCCTCTAGTATTTAAAAAAAATTTTTAAAAAGAAAATGCAGAGTACCTCCTGAAGAATACACACATAAAACCTAGCAATTGAATTCTACTTAATTTCTACCATAACAAAATTAAACTAATAAAATTCCAATATCATACCAGTACAGTAAAGGAAAAATATAAATTACCATTTTTAACTTATTTTAAAGTAAAATGTTAAACTAATTACCATCTTATTAGAAATACAAAGACAAAAATGTAATATCTAGCCTGACTGGTGTGTCTCAGTGGTTGAGCATCAACCTATGAACCATGAGGTCACTGCACATGCCCAGGTTGCAGGCTCAATCCCCAATAGGGGGTGTGCAGGAGGCAGCCAATCAATTATTCTCTCTTATCATTGAGGTTTCTCTCTCTCTCCCTCTCCCTTCCTCACAGAAGTCAATATATATATATATTTAAATAATGTCATCAGGTAGTACAGAATAGTGTCAAAAGTTTTAATGATGATATTAGTAAGAATTTATCTAAAGGAAATCACTTAACGTGTTTATCAAGATTTAAGTGTAAGGATGATTATCATAATACAATTAGTGACCCGGTGCACAAAATTTGTGCACATTAAAAGGAGATTAATTAGAGAAAATAAATTAATATTGCTATTTGCCCTTTCTCTATAATAGAAGTATCAGAGATAAAAGAAAATTAGTAAAATGTATATGAAAACCTTCCTCCTGTCAGAGTCGGGCTCACCATGAGACCCAGAGTCAAGTCCCTGCCCACCCACATGCACCTCAAAATCACGTGAGACCCAGACCCAGCCGGCATCCCCCCCCCCCATTGGGCTAGATCCAGACTCGGCCAGTCCCACCCTTGTCAAGCCCTGCCAGGCAGGGGCGTAGCCTCAGGTCCCCTGGCCGAGTGCCAGGACGGGTGTATGGCCTGAGGTCCCCCAGACTGGGGCGGGGGGTGTGCCTTGAGGTCCTCTGTCAAGCCCTGCCGGGGGGGGGGGGGGGAGAGGGGGCAGGGCCTGAAGTCTCCTGTCAAGCCCCACCTGGTGGGGGGCATGGCCTGAGGTCCCCCGGCTTGGTGCCAAGGCAGGAGGCACGGTCTGAGGTCCCCCAGCCTGAGGCCAGAGTGGGGGCATGGCCTGAGGTCCCCATCAAGCCCGGCTGGGTGGGGGCATGGCCTGAGGTCCCCCAGCCTGGTGCCAAGGCAGGAGGGGCGGCCTGAGGTCCCCAAGCCCCTGATGACAGGGCAGAGGGTTCGGCCTGAGGTCCCCTGTGAAGCCCCATGGGGGTGAGGAGGGTGTAGCCTCAGGTCCCTGCTGATTACTCATTAAGGCTCCTTAAGGGAACTTGGCCTCAGCTGTGGGTGCAGCCATCTTTGTGATGGAGTGATGGTCAATTAGCATATTCCTTCTTTATTAGCTAGGATTTTTAAAAACCTGAAAGCAGACTAAATAATAGCATTAGGGAACTGGTTAAATAAATGGCATAAATTTGTTCCTATGTAGTCATTAACTATGACTCATTTATTCTCATGGAAAGTGGTCCCCAGGGAAGCATATTTTGGCTTATATACTAGTAAAAGTTGAACCTTCTAACAGCTGGTGTTATGTAGCAATGAAATGAACAGCCTGGGGCATTCTAGCAAGACCTGTCATGTGGCACACAGCTCCAAGGGCAATAGGATAGGGTTGGCCAGGAGGGGAAGAACTAGGAAGAACCAGACTGATCACGTAGTCTGAGTAAGTGGTTAAGCCCCAAGGTTAGTCACAGTAGAGAACATTAGATAAATACCACAGGTTTAGACCAATAGGGTCGGAGCCATGTTATGTAATTTTAAATTGCCCACTGGTAGCCAAATGTAAAAGGACAAATAGACAAGTAAAATTAATTTTAATGATTTTTTTATATAGCCCAACATATCCAGACTATTATCCTATATAATAAAAGGCGAATATGCAAGTAGACAGAATGGCAGAACAACCCAAAAACCAGTCGCTATGACGTGTGCTGACCACCAGGCAGCAGAGTGCGGAACATGGCGGGCGATGGGCGGGGTGGGGTGGTGGAGCAGGTAAGCGGGGGGGCGCCAGACCAGGCAGGGCACCGATCGCTGTCATCAGGCGAGTCTTTGGTGGTTACTGAAAATTCTTTGCTCCCACGTGCCACAGTCCCACCCGGCGCTCGCACCTGCTGCCAGCATTGGCCCTGCTCGCACCCGCTACCGGCGCCAGAGCCACCACTTGCACCCGCTGCCAGCACCTGGTGCCGGGCCTGATCGCTCAGTGCTGTCAGTGGTTGCGAGTGGTAGCTGTCAGCCCTGATTGCCCTTCAGGGCTTCTCCACCTCCCCCGCTCCTGAGGGTGAGATCAGGGCAGCAGCCACTGCTAGCATCTACTGATGACGCCGGCCCAAATCGCTCCGCACCGTCAGCTGGTGCAAGCGGGACCAGAGCTGTCAGCACCTGGAAGGGGCGGCGGCCGTGGTGGGGCTGCCGGTAAACAGAGGACCGGGGGCTGTGGTGGAGGGGCCGGGCTCAGGGGACACAGAGAATGGGCCAAGACCCGCCCCTGTGCCCACTGCAGCCTCGCAGCCCACAGTTCCTTTCAAGGTGCACTGAGCCCCTAGTGTGTGTGTATATAGATATAGATATAGATATAGATATAGATATAGATATAGATATAGATATAGATATAGATATAGATATAGATATAGATATAGATATAGATATATAGATATATAGATATATAGATATATAGATATATAGATATAGATATAGACATAAACTAATGTAGTTGTGGGACTTTCATTCAGCCAGATTTTGGCAGTTCTGAATGATGGTTGTTCTGTATTTTAGTTGTAACTTTGATGGTAACTTTGTGGTTGTGGGAGGATGTGAGTACCAGTGTACACCATCATCTTGGTTCCTCCCACATGAGCCACATTTCAAGTGTTCAATGGCCACACGTGGTCCTGGCTATGGTGTTAGCACTCCCCTAGAATCTGTGAGCAGCAGCACTCCAATGCTACTGACCAGTGTTGTAGGCTATTTTGTTCTCTTCCTATTTTGTGAGCCTTTCTGGGCGAGGAAGCACTTAGGTACTCAAATGAAAAGTATACCTGAACATGGGTCCACGGGCAGGCAGCTGCAGAAGTCGGTATCTACGATAATGTCCCTTGAGTGGCCGCGCGGGGAAGGGATTCCTGCCCTGGGGAAGAAACTGGACTTTACTGTCCTTCCCAACACTGAGCTCCTGGACCCTGGGGTGGGTTTCTGTCTAACAGAAATGCCAAATGCTCACTTTCAAGTTTTTCCTGTTAATGGAAGTGCACAACTGAGTGCCAGGTCTATCACAGACGGAAAGACAGACTGACAGACACAAATAGAGACAAAAGTGTCTCAGCTGAGCAAAGCTACCAAAACATAGCACAATTGTTTTGATAGGTAGCTTTTATTTTGCCTAAATATAAATGATTCTGGGGATATGTATATATCAGCTTACATATGCCTTTATGACCTTACAAGTTCCCTGACATTTTTTATTTTAATGTTAGGGGCATAATTTAAAGTTGCTCAGCAAAGAGTTTTGCTTCAACCTCAGAAACACTAGCCTGATAGAAGAAAAAATGGGTCCAGAAAAGAGCTGAGAAATTTATGATGTGTTTATTCTATGGTTCTCATGCACCCTGAGCTGGTGCAATTCTGTTGGAGGTGATGTGGGGAAGTGGCAGCAGACATGCAGACACGTATTATGTGGACAGAGGGTATCATGACGATGAGTCACAGATCCATGAAGCAATTTCTAGATCTTGGCTTGCCTAACAATCACCTAGGGAGCTTGTTTAAAATGCGCAATTCTCATCTCCACCTTCAGAGATTCTAGTGCAGCAATTCCAGGGCTAAACCAGAGGGGGCATTAACAAGGTGAATGGTGCCTAACTTGGGAGAAGTCACCAGAGGGCGCCAGAGCATCCTTCTCCAAAAGACGTTTCTGTTGAACACAAATACGTTAAGCTTTGATTAAACAAAACACTTGCCCAAAGCGACAATCTCCACTGAAGTACCCCAAAGACAGAAGAGGTGGCCCCTGAAAAAGTCTACTGAGGCATGCAACTTCGTTGACGTCATCAGTTTTATGTTAAAAATTGATGTGACTTTCCACTGAATTTTCTGGCACATCCTGGTTTGTTTTAACTCCGCAGACGATGTTTTTACATTTCTTACACCAGCTAAACAGGATGCTCCAGAGGGCGCCGTGTTGGTCTTGGCCTGGCACAGACTGGCGCGGAACCGTGCTTCCAGCAGTCCTGCAGCCCAAACTCGCTGGGGAGCTCAAATGGCCCTATCTGCTGTGACACCTCCTACAAGCCTCATTGTGAACTTGGAACCCCCATCCCCCTCCCCGGCTGTCAGGGCTGATGATCTTGGAGAGCCCCTATTCCACTGTCCTCGTTTTACACAGGAACTCAGAGGGCACAGGAACCAGTTTAGAGTCCCACTTCAGGTTAGCCTTGCTGTGCTGCTGTGAGGAAACTTGTTTTCTAACCCATGAACTGACATGGAGTCCCCAACAAGAAGGGAGCTCAGTCCACCGAAGGTCTAAAGCCTAAACAGGAATATTAAAGAGTCTGAGACCCAGAAAATGGGGCTCAAAATACAAAACAGCCAGCCTTTGGTAGGAAGTGCAGGTCGGGGATTGGGTGGCAACTCAGAGCAGTACTCTTCTGCAGAATTCCCGTGTAGTGCTGCCATCCTCTGTTCAACTAGGAAATTAAACTAAAACTTGGCATTAAAATTAGCTTTTCCGTCAAATGTTATGCTGTATTTCTATCATAATGCGTTTTTCCCTAGTGCATTTGCTTGACATTTCCAAGTTCTGTGATTGTCATTAGAGAAGTATGCAGGGACAAATATGAAAAGACACAAAAATTTCACAAGGAATTACTGAGAAATTCAATTTAAAACTTCAATTTCTGCCCAGCTGGTGTGGCTCAGTGGTTGACATCGACCTATGAACCAGGAGGTCACAGCTGGCTTCCCTGTCAGGGCACATGACTGGGTTGTGGGCTCAATCCCCAGTAGGGGGTGTGCAGGAGGCAGCCGGTCAGTGATTCTCTCACATCACTGATCTCTCTCTCTCTCTCTCTCTCCATTCCTCTCTGAAATCAGTAAAAATATATTTAAAAAACAAACAAACAAAAACCCTCCAGTTTCTTGCTGATTCCACCTTTATAAGTATGAAACACCTGTGGATTTGGAATATTTTATAATATGCATTTGCTACATAATCACTGATGCACAAAACATATCCTGAATTAAAATAATAGCAAATATTGGCATGCTTACTATATGCTGTCTCTATATTTTGTATGGATAAGGTATTTTATGGTTAAATACAGTATCTGTATTTTATGTGGATTAATTTATTTAATCCTCACTGTAACCCCCAAAAGTAGGTACCATTATGATCCCCATTTCACATAGCAAGAAATCAGATCATGATGATATTGAATAATTTGGCCAAGGTCACACAGCAAAGAGATGGTGAATTGAGAGCCCAACCCATAGAGTCTGGCATCGAAGCCTGTCATCTTAACCAGTGGTTCTCAAAGTATGGCCACAGACCAGCACCAACCATCATTACCTGGAAACTTGATAGAACTGCAAGTTCTCAGATCCCACCCCAGACCTTTAGAGTCAGAAACTCTGGGTATGGGAACCAGCAGAACCCTCCAGGCGGTTCTGCCACAGGCAAAAGTTTGACTCTGACCTTGGCTATGTTACCTCCAACTGTTAGAATATTTAAATAAAAACAACCCTGGGCCTAGACTTACCCGGGAGATCAGAATGGTCGATATGATTACAGTGTCATTTATATTATGCCATGTAATTGTGGCATATTCAAAAGACACTGTTCAATACTTAAGGGTCAATACACTGAGTAGACAGATTATTATGATCTCTGAATGCATAATAATCTGGCCACTCAGTGTATATCCTATATTATAAAAGACTAATAATGCAAATTGTCTCCTCAACCAGGAGTTCGACCAGCAGGCAGGCCGGCCAACTGCCCATGTCCCCTCCCCCTGGCCAGGCTGGCCAGACCACCCATGCACAAATTCATGTACTGGGCCTCTAATACGCACACACACACACAAACACACACTGATTGGCCAGATTTTATGTGTTCAGAGATCATAATAATCTGGCCACTCATGTATATTTTGAAATATAATCCTATATAATAAAAGTCTAATATGCAAATTGTCCCCTTGATCACGAGTTACGACCACTCGCTATGACATGTGCAGACCACTAGGGGACAGCGCAAAACATGGCATTGGCAGTGGGCGGCAGTGGAGGTGCTGTTGGTCCCAATGGGTCCCGACAAGAGCGGGACGGCAGCGGGATGGTGGAGCAGGTAAGCGGGTGGCGCCCAGCTCCCAGGCACTGAGGGAGCTGGGTGGGGCCTGATCGCCAGGCCAATTGCCTCGCAGACCAACCAGCAGTGGGGTGAGGGGTGTGGCCGCCACTGGCTCCCAGGCACTGAGGGAGCTGGGTGGGGGCCTGATGACTCAGATGGAGGAGACACACGGGGATCTAGGGGTTCAGGTGCTGCCCAGGGCCCAGAAGTCAGCTGGGACCTGCCCTTCCATGCCAGACACTCACACTTCCATCACTGGCCAGGCCTAGGGACCGCACCCATGCACGAATTTCATGCACCAGGCCTTTAGTGCTTATAGAAAAGATCCTAAAAAAACAAATCAGTTGCACTTCCCAAACTGGTGATTGTCAAGGATTCTCTGTTCATCATAACTGAGTGTTGATTAGGATAACAACTGCTTCTGTGGAGAAGAGGGACCCACCCGGGTGTCCCCACCAGAGGCTCTAAGTAAAACACAAAGTGGATCCAAGATGGTGGTAGGTAAGTCACCAGAGGGCGCCAGAACATGCTTCTCCAAAAGAAGTTTCTGTTTGGCTTGGATTAAACAAAACACTTGCCCAAAGCGACAGTTACACTCACTTCCTCCCAAACTGGAATTACAACTAAATTATAAAACAATTTACCTGAACAGAGAAGGCTTATAACCAAGGATATACAGAAGCCACAGCCAGACTAGCAGGAAGGGCTGAGATGCAAAAAGGGCCTTCTCTGCACCCACATGTTGTGGTTGAGAATCTGAAGGGATATCTCAGCTGCAAAGGTACCCACCGGGGGTGTGTGGTCAAACCTCTGCTGGGCTCCCCAGCCCGGAGCACCAGAGCCAGGAAGAGGCGCCCACAAAACACCTGTCTGTGAAAATCAATGGGGATTCTGTCCTCCAGGGAGTCGGCTAGAGACACAGTGCCGTCTTAAAAGGCCAACACACAAATTCTTGTTTGTAGCCAGTCACATGAAACTAATACCAAATGATATTAAACATGAACTGTAATTGAAAAGTAACACTATGTCCAGGGGCGGGGGAGGGAGGAATCAATAAAACACAAAGTAAATATTAAAGAAAGGAAATTTTCTGGATCCTGCCCCCCTTACCACCCTACCCTTCCTCCCCCCCGCCCCCGCCCCCCTGGCCCAGATTTAAAAGCCAATGAAAGACTAGTGGGGCTTCCCCAGCATAAGGAGGGTGTCCCATCCCAAGTATGTGGCTTGGTAATGTAGTAATTTAGTTAAACTGGAACTACGTTTCCTGGAATTCCCCTCCCTGAAAATTCTCGGTTAGCATGGGCCGCAGGCGACATCTGGTTCGCGATTTGGAAGGCGGAAGTGAAACAGATGCCAAATTCCTTCTACACAGACTGCTGCAGGGTGTGAGGCACGGTGGGTCACAGCTCCTCCTCTGTTGCCCTCATCTGCTGGTGACCTTGTTAATGTGGGCAGCCACTGGGCTTGCGGACCCTCGTTCAGCTTCTGAGTCTTGGGCCAAGTGTGTGTTTCCTTCATTAATGGCAGGTCTGGCTTTTCTATGGGACACCCATAGAGCACCCATTTCCTTGAATTTGGCGGCTTTTTGAAAGACATACGTGGGTTGCAATCTCTCCTTTGGTTCTGGCTTTATGGTTGTGGGTTCAAGTTTGTCTTTGTCCTCCCCCACCCCCCCCCCCCCCACCTCTGCCACTTTGTATCCATCTTCACTTCCAGAACATCATACTAGACCTTTTAACCAGCTCCCCAAATGATTTAGTGCCCATTGTAAGTCCCCTATTTTATAGCACTCCTGGTGGTGGTGGTGTTTATTTCTCTGACTGAACCCTGCCTGATTCCCTGGAACAGAGATAGGACACCCCATCTAAGAACAGGACAAGCCTAGAGGGGTCCCGGGACTGGCTGTGAGGGGGGAAATGCTGGAGATCCACAGTGTCCTGGCTGAGTAAACCAAGGGATTATAAGGGCGATCCAGTTTCAGGAGAAGGAAGATCAACCAGAATTTGTAACTCTGACTTTTTGTGCTCTCCTCAATACAGAGTCGCACAAACACCATCATTCATGGTTTGGTGGAAGCCTGACTTGTTTGAGACAGCCCCACCATTTAGCAGCTGGGGGACCTTGAGTAGGTTATTTAACTGCTCTTCACTTCAGCTCACTCACATGAAACTGGAGATGTTAATAGTACCTACATCATAGGTTGCTGGGAGGTTTACCTGACTTAATATATGTAAAGCACCTAGAATAATCCTTGGCACATATAAGCACTATCTAAATTTCTCCTATTTATTTATAGAAGAAATACACATTTACAGGTAACTTGGGTGTTACCTGTGTCCCTTGGAGAGTACCTCTCTCTTTCTTTACCTTAGGAATTCCCATTGCCTCTCTTGCAAATATTCTCTTCATCCCCTTCACTTAAAACCCCACCACGAGCCCTTATGAAGGTATCTTCTGTGCAGCATACCAACCATTCCCTGGGTCTTCTCTGCCCTGACCTTGCCAGATAGAAACCAATTATCACATCTAAAATCCAAGGTGCAGGCTTCCAGTCAAGATGGCAGAGTTGATAAATGTGGTATTTGCATCCTCCCACAACCATATCAAAATTACAACTAAACAGCCTGGCCAGCGTGGCTCAGTGGTTGAACATCAACCTATGAACCAGGAGGTCATGGTTTGATTCCCAGTCAGGGCACATGCCCGGGTTGTGTGCTCAATCCCTAGCATGGGGTGTGCAGGAGGCAGCCGATCAGTGATTCTCTCTTATCATTGATGTTTCTATCTCTCTCTCCCTCTCCCTTCCTCTCTGAATTTAAAAAATATACAGATATTTTTAAAAAATTACAAGTAAACAACAAAACAATTATTATTCAAAACTGCCTGAAATCTAGCTGAACAGAAGTCCCATAACTAAGGATATACAGAAGAAGCCACACCAAGAATGGCAGGAGGGGTGGAAACCCAGAACAGGCTGGTCCCACACTGTGTGGTGGTTAAAAATTGGAAGGGATATCTTGGTGGCAGAGGTCCCCACTGAGGAGTGACAGGTCCCGCCCACACCAGGCTTCTCAGCACAGGGTGCCAGTGCCAAGAAGAGAAGTCCCCATAACTTCTGGCTGTGAAAATTAGCAGAGATTGTCCTTGAGTGAAACAGAGGGCTTCTGGAGTCCCAGGTGTTCCTCTTAAAGGGCCTTCACACAGACTTACTCAGGCTGACTCATTCTGAGCTCCAGTGCTGGGGCAGAGGCTCAAAAGGTGCCAGGGACACACATGGAGGAACTGAATTATCTAGATGCAGGGCAAAGACTGGAGGGGCAGCTTTCTTTCATACAGAAGTGCTGGCAGAGGCCATTGTTCCTTTGCTGAGCCCTCCCTCCACAGAGATGGCAGGCCAGCACCATATCCAAGTTTCCATCAACCTGGCTAACACTGATCACCTCCCCACTGCTGCCAGTTGATTCCCTGAGACCCTGGCCACCCAAATTGTGGGCCCACCCAAGCTGTTTCCAGTGACTTTTCCATACAAATGGTCTGTCTTAGCTCATGCTTCAGTCTTGCCTAAAATCTCTTAAAGATTCACAAACACCCCCAAAATAACATCTGGCCTTGAGGTGCCCCATATCTCCTGCTAAGGGGGCGCAGGCTTGGTACTAGCAGCAGCTAGCCTCGGCTCACAGCTTGGATTCTCCTGGGCAACTCCAAGCCCAGCACAAGTAGCATCCATCTGCAAATGGCTCCGTAGCTCATGCCAGCAGGCCCACAGCAGGGCACAGGCTGTCGCTGGCTTTGGCCTTGACCTTCTGGTAGGCCCCAGAGCCAGCACACCCAGTTGACAGCTTCAGACCACGCCAAAACACCACCCAACCACCTCCACAAGTGACACACTCAAGGGGCAGACTCATTAAGCACCAGAGCCCTGCTGAAGCAAGTCCTGCTTTGTAGGGTCAGCTCCTCACAGCTGATCACCCTGAGGTAAATCTTTACCACGGATGTGCAAACAGGAATCAAGCTTCAACTGGAACAAGAGGGTGCATACAGCCCACCGGGGGGTTAAGCTGGAATACCCATTTCTGGTGACCAGGGAGGCTGTGCTGTTGGGCCCTACAGGACATCTAGTACATAAAGCCCCTCTTCCAAGACTGTGAGATGTATTATAGCAGCTCTACCAAGACTGGGAGACATAACAGAGCTATCTAATATATAGAAACAAATACAGGGAGGTTGTCAAAACGAAGAGACAAAAAAAAAAAAAAAGAAATTTGAATTTCATGTACTTTTCATGTGCCACAAAATATTATTTTTCTTTTGATTTTTTTCTGACCATTTTAAAATGCAAAACACATGCTTAGTTCAGACGCAGTATAACAAAGAGACTATTGGTTATGTTTGCTGCTCCCTGATCTTTAATCCCTGATCTCAACTAAGCATATTCCAGGAAAAGGAATAATTTAGACCCTGAAGCAGGAACATGTATGATTTGAAAGAAAGCTAAGGAAAGGTCCATCTGAGGCATCAATTAGTAGTCATCATGGAAGAGGGCCCCCTACACTCACTCGAGGAAACCCTTCCTCCAGCCCCACTCACTATAGTGGTGGGTACAAGTTTTCCAAAATTCTAATTTATACTTGAAAGCTCAAATTTTATCGCTGGCAACAATGCTGATAATTTTTCCTTAAAGGGGCATGCTCACTTCATTCATTTGTTAGGAAATGCCTGCCAAATCCTCAAGTGTGAATACTAGTAAATCTAGTTTGTCTGCTAGGTATTGTTTCAGAAAGTAAAAATGGCGTTCCATGAAAAAAATTCAGGTAGTTCCGTTTGCAACGTAATGACTCCAGTGCCTTTTTCAGACAACCACAGTACTTCAGTGTGCAGCAAAAGTGCTTTACGTGCACTTGTTTCATACACAGGATGTTCAAAAGATGTCAATGCAAGGATCAAGATTTAATAAAAATTAATGACTTTTTACTGGTTTATCAAGAATGTTCTTTGGCTGGGGCCCAGGAGTGGGAGAAAGGTTTAGGTACCTCCCAGAAGGTACTGAGTCAGGCCAACGCCGATATTCCTTACCACCCCACGCCCATGTGGGCATAAAGGGCGAGGCCACTGGGACTTGCTATTAACAAGTTGTATCACAGGAAGTGTTCTGTCGCTGCCCCTCACTGGGACTGCAAGTACCCAGCATACATGCCTTGAAACCAGAACTCAAATGGAACAAACAGAAAGAACGTTCTTAAATGATACTGGCTTTTTCAAAAGTTGCCAGTGCACGGAGATAAAGAATGTAATGACTACAATACAGTTTGGTGCCGCTGAAACACCAGCAATTTCACCATGATTGCTTTTCACCATCAGTCAGCAGAGTGAAAAAGGCAAATCATGGCTGGTGTTCAGAGGCAGATGATTTGAGGCTGTGAGATGAAATAGCATTTTATTTTATTTTATTTATTTTTCTATTTTTATTGATTTCAGAGAGGAAGGGGAAGAGAGAGAGAGAGAGAGAGAGAGACAGAAACATCAATGATGAGAGAGAAACATTGATCGACTGCCTCCTGCATGCCCCCCTACGGGGGATCGAGCCAGCAACCAGGGCATGTGCCCTTGACCAGAATCGAACCTGGGACCCTTCTGTCCACAGGCTGATGCTCTATCCCCTGAGCCAAACCAGCCAGGGCTAAAATAACATTTTAGACAGGAAAAAGCAAAAGACCAGCAATCTGCCCTAGCCAGTTTGGCTCAGTGGATAGAGCATCGTCCTGCGGACTGAAGGGTCCCAGGTTCGATTCCGATCAAGGGCATGTACCTTGGTTGTGGGCACATCCCCAGTGCGGGGTGTGCAGGAGGCACTCATTGATGTTTCACTCTCATCAATGTTTCTAACTCTCTATTCCTCTCCCTTCATCTCTGTAAAAAAATCAATAAAATATATTTTTTTAAAAAAAGAGACCAGCAATCTAAAGTTAAGGGCCCCTGCACCACTCAGCATAGAGGGCTATATGTAATAGAAAATTAATAAACATTTTGTAGGTGATTGATGAACTGTGTGAATTTAGAAAATCAGCCTCCCTAAGGGCTAAATTGACTACAAACTGAGAAAAGCTATATTTGGTAATATACAAGGTGGCGAACCCCTAAAGGATGCTCCCTTATAAATGTGCATTCCTATAGGGGAGCAGAGCACATGACGAATTAGATGTGCCGATCCATGTGTGAGAATAGCCTTTTCTGTTCTTTTTAAATTGCTGCTAGACAGTTGGCAACACCCATTAAAATCCTTACAAAAGACCCTAGCTTGTTTAGAGCTAGGTGAAGAGAACAAGTCCAAATCAAATGGAAAAACTACCTGTACTGGGTTGAATAGTATCCCCAATGTATCACCCCATGAAAATTCATGTTCATCCGTAACTTACGAATGTGACCTTATTTGGAAATAGGTTTTTTGCAGATGCAATCCAGTTAGGATGATGTCATACTGGAGTAGAGTTGCCTAAATTAAATGATCGGTAAAGCCACCCAGGTTCTGGTAGTTGTCACAACAACCCAAGGAGACTAATACAGCGTCTGAGAATGCTTCCATTTGAGACAAGTCAATGTCACAAATTATAAATAGATGTCCTCAGACATCTTTTGCCCTGTGGTTGTGACCACTAATTAAAGATACCATCTTTTAAAAGATAACAGTGAAAACCCATGCCATTTAAATCAAGAGGCCCTATAGGTATAACCTGCGTATTTTCTGAGCCAAGTTGCTGGCTCCAACCCCCTAGAGCAGTGATTCTCAACCTTTCTAATGCCGTGACCCTTTAATACAGTTCCTCATGTTGTGGTGACCCCCAACCATAAAATTATTTTCGTTGCTACTTCATAACTGTAATTTTGCTACTGTTATGAATCATAATGTAAATCTCTGTGTTTTCCGATGGTCTTAGGCTCTACAGCAGTGGTTCTCAACCCATTCCTGTCACGACCCACAGGTTGAGAACCGCTAGCAGGGTCGCCTAAGACCATCGGAAAACACAGATATTTACATTACGATTCATAACAGTAGCAAAATTACAGTTATGAAGTAGCAACGAAAATAATTTTATGGTTGGGGGTCACCACACCATGAGGAACTGTATGAAGGGTCGCGGCATTAGAAAGGTTGAGAACCACTGCCCTAGAGGCACCTGTTTTCCCCACACAATTTTAGGAGACCCCCGACTGGGGTGAAGCAAGGGGATAGCATGAGTGCTACCCGCATGCTGTGCCCAGGGCTCGCTGTTACTCTTCTTCCAGCCCTGCCCAGCGTGCTCACAAGTGCACACGAACAAAAGACAAATTTTGAAGCCATGCCAAAGATACCCTAGGTAAGACTTCTCTCGTGGGCAGGTGGAATCTGCATTTCATGAAATTTTTCAAGTAACTCTGAGGATGAACCAGGTGAGGAGAATCACCTGGCCCCGAAATATGATTCAAAATACTTTTATTTCTTTATGCCTGCTATATTCATATGGGTTTAAAATGCAAATAGGCCAAGGGAAGTTAACACAATGTCATACTTTGTAGCAGGAGAATGTTGAGCATCTAAGGATGAGGAGTGGAAAATGAGAAATGAATGAAAGACTGAAGTGTAAAGAAGGTAAAAGAATGAATGAGATTCCACTTATATGAAATGTCCAGAATAGGCAAATCCATAGAGACCAAAAGTAGATTAGTAGTTGCCAGGGGGTGGGTAGAGAAGGGAATGGGGAGTGAGTACTTAATGAGTATAAGGTTTCCTTTTACTCATAAAAGATAAAAGATTTTTGGAATTTTCAGTAGGTGAATGGATAAATAAACGGTGGTACATCCAGACAATGAAATATTATTTAGCACTAAAATGAAATGAGCTACCAAGTCATGAAAGGACAGGATCAGTAAATGCATTTTACTATACTAAGTGAAAGAAGCCAATCTGGCGTTCTTGAAAAGGCAAGACTATGGAAACAATACAAAGGTTAGTGGTTGCCAGGTGTTAGAGAGGAGGAAGAGATGAATAAATGGAATGTAGAGGATTTTTAGGCAGTGAAACTGCTCTGGATGACACTATAATGATGGACACATGTCATTATAAATTTGTCCAAACCCAGAAAATGCACTACATCGAGAGTAAACCCTAGTGTAAACTTGGACCGGGGTGGCTCTAATGCCGTGGTAGTGTTTGTAAACAAACCAAAACCTAAACCAGAGACAATGCACTCAAATCTCAGAAAACAAACTTTAAGAACAAACAGCCAATTAGGATTTCCTAAATAGGACAATGCTCAAGCTACAGCCAATCAAGTAATTTATATGATTTGCTTTGGCATCTTCTCTATAAAAATCGTTCTCCTCACACCTGTTGATGGAGGACTCATAACTACTTTTTGTTTGGTTACATCCTGATCCAAGTTGATCTTTGGTCAAATAAGCTCTTCAAATTGTAATGTATCCTAGTTTATCTTGTACTAATCTCCGTGTGCTGAGTATACACATTGCAATTGGGAAGAATAGCTCTAATATGTCCTCCAACTCCAGGGTGCTGTGATGAAGTGACACCAGGCAATTCAGCAGAAAGCTCAGAGGAAGTCTCGAGTTGTTAGTTAGGCATTCTAAACCCACAAACACTTTCCCTGCCAGACTACAGAGATGTGGCACTTTTTTTTTGCACCTTGTTTTTTTTTAACCTTACAATTTATTTTCGAGCTATTTCCGTATCAGCACCTTCTTAATGACTGCATTACAGTCTTCTGGCAGAACAGTCAGTTTTGCTGTTAGAAAATACAAATTTGTTTCAGTGTAAATTGTTACATGAGGGAACTTGATTTCTTCTGCAAGAAATGCTAGATGAACACCAAAAAGGACATGCTGCTGAAGTGAGCCACAGAAAGAAACCATTAGCTGCACACAGGTTCACACCTCGAAGGTCCTGCAGGGGCTGCAGCTGGCGGCTGTGTGGTAAGCCACGCCTCCAGGAGATGTGGTGCCCTCAAAGAATTGATTCCACTATAGGAAGAAGAGACTTACCCAGTCTGCATTTTACTTTCGCAAATGAAATGCCTGAACCTCCTTCTCTGGCTAACTCATTCCAAAACACTGGAGCAGTAAAATTACAAGTAGTTGAGACATTTAAAGGGACTAAATTTCTCAAATGTAAGAGAATCGCATTTCCTTCTGACATTGAACATGTTCTGAACACTTACATGGGAGGATCTGATTAACCCAATGGGAGAAAAGGAGTGACAAAGGAGTGTGATTCTTAGGTCACAGTGTTGTAGTGTACCCCGAATCTCACAAAGGACGCCTCAAAAAGCCAAATTATGGAGTCATTTATTCAAAGGCCGGTGGCTACGAGGGGCAACAGTGATCCAAATCTTGCAGCCCCGAAAAGTTCGCCACATCTGGCTTATATGCAGAATATCACAAAGGTATCGATTAAATCTTTGGGTTTGGAATGAGGAACCTGGTTTGCACAAAGCAGTTATAGAAGCGAAATTGAGCAAGTTAGTTATCTATAAAGACTAAATATAGTTTTGGGTCTACGGATCATTGAATCAACAGAAACACATTATCTGGAGCCACTGAGGCAATTTAGAATAATTGTGCTGTCCTGGTCTTGGAACCACTGAGTCAACTGGAACGCATTATCTGTAGCTACTGAAGCAATTTAGGGTAATTGTGCTGTCCTGGTTCCCAGGTACTGAAGAATGTGCTTTGATAACCAGTAATATCACAATCAATGGTATATTCAAATCACCATCCATGGAGTATTCAATCGATTGGGATAGCATACATAAGTTCAGAAAATCAAAATAATTTTTCTATTGTTTTAGCAAGCAAATAAGTACAGAAGCCAAACAGCAGGGTTAAAGTTAAAGTTAAAACTGCAGTTTCTACCTGAAATGATTGCTACCAGCTTCAACAGCTATAATTATTTTAGGAGAAGAAAGCACATTTTACAGCTCTATGGGTACAATAATAACTGACAGCGAATCTTACCTCTCTGTTTACAATGGGTTTGCAACTGAGGTCTTAGTTGAGACTCAGAATTACCCTGAGGAGTCAAACCCCATATCCAGAGTTGCCTGTCTGCAAATCCCATACCCTCTCCTCAGCCCAGACAGCCTCTCCGGTCAGAACAAGAGGAGGCATGGATTACTGCGGTGGCTCTCAAAACACCAGAGTCAGATAACTGGAAACTTGTTAAAAGTGCAACTTGGGGTACCCCACCTCTATGGACTCAAAGATTCTGGACTGGGGCCCAGAAATCTCTGTTTTAACAGCCCTTCCAGGTGATGCTGAAGACTGAGTACCTCTAGGCTACCTCAAGCAGACCCTAACCTAATTGGCATTCTCATTGTTGTTGCGTGTATGTGTGTGTGTGTGTGGATGTGTGTGTGTGTGTGTGTGTGTGTGTGTGTGTGTGTGTGTGTGTGTGAGAGAGAGAGAGAGAGAGAGAGAGAGAGAGAGAGAGAGAGAGTTATTTGCCATTGCTTGATTCTTGTATGTGCCCTGACTAGAGATCAAACCCATAACCTTGGCTTCTCAGGATGATGCTCTCTAAGCAACTGAGTTACCCACCAGGGCAGCATCCTCCGTGTTTAGATCTCCACCACACCACTGAGCACAACCTGCAGTTGGGGAAAATCATGGACAGTGAAGGGGCTTGGAGGGGTGAGCAAGGGCAGCCCTGTTTCTAAAGCTTCTCTTCTAGGCATATATAAACCAGTGCCTTGGGATTTGCCTATTTTTGCTGCTTCTCGGCATGGCCACCCTCTGTTCATATTTCGACCTCTCTCCCCAGGAAGTTTATCTAATGTCAGATAAACTTTATAAAAGCCTCTCTGGTTCTCAGATCCACCCTATCTAGAGGCCGCTGACCTGCAGACTCAGCCTGAGCTCAGGTCCTGGTGGAAGCTGTTCCTCAGAGAAATCAGAAAGGAGCGCCAGCCCCATCCTCCAAGACCTTATCACCCTTTTCTTCATCTGCTCGCCTGGGTCCTGCTGCTGTCTCACACCTACTATTAATCATGGCTGGTTGGCTCTTGAAAGCTGAGAATTCCCTGCCTCCCACTTGGAGATATCTGATACCTCCTCTTCTCTGCACAGCCAGGCTCAAACAGCTCCTTTGTGGCAGCTTTCCTGGTACCCACCCCCTTCCCTTTCCAGGAGAAGCCAGCCACGTCTTCCTCTGGGCTCCTGTGGCACTTGGAGCTCACCTTACAGCATTTACCTCACTGAATTATGTCTTTATTTACTCTCCTGAAATTCATTTTGGGTTCCCAGGATTTATGACTGTTCCTAACCTAAGGAGGGCATCAGTAAATGCTTGTTAGATGGAATGAGTGTTTGATTTCTCCTAATCACAGGCTGAGGTCAGTGCTTCATGCATCTGGATTCCTAGTACATGGAGCAGCAGTGTGGGTGCCCAGCAGACAAGGTGACAGGGATGTAGATGAAGGGGCCTCACACCAAACCTGACAAGCTCAGGGGAGGCCCGCATGGTGGCCTTACAATCTCAGATGGTCTAAAATGAAAACTTTTTAACTAAAAGCAGTTTATGGTGGGTAGTCATATCATAGGCCAGAATCTTCCCCGACAAAAGTCAGTCTTTGCCTTAATTAAGCCTGTCTGTTGTCTTTTTGCATCTGCAATAACATCCCTTTGGAATGTGAAGGTACCTCCCCTTTTCAGGACCTCTCTAGGCACAACAATCACACCAGAGCAGAGACCACAGATCCCCTCACTGTTACTGTTATTGTGTTAATTGTTGACTGTTAACTATCCTGTACCCACCTCTGTAAAAGATGTATCTGTATATCATTTTACTTTTTAAAAAAACATATGTTTTTATTGATTTTTTTTTTTTTAGAGGGAAAGAAAGGGAGATGGGTAGAGAGATAGAAACATCGATGAGAAACATCATTGATTAGCTGCCTCTTGCACGCCCCCTTCTGGGGATCAAGCCTGCAACCTGGGCATGTGCCCTGACTGGGAATCAGTGACCTCTGGGTTCAACCACTGAGCTGCACCGGCGGGCTTGCATTTTACCAACTTTCCTTTCTACTGCCTCCCTAATCTATCACCAGTGGATCTCATGTAAACCACTCACACCTCCTCTTTTGATTGTAACATAAATAAGGTGCAGAACTGCCATTTTCTGGAGCATTTTCTCAATCTGTTGAGATTCCCAGCAATTGTTGTCAGTTTGGCTCAAATAAACTCACAAAAACTCTCTACAGGTTTAAACATTTCTTACATTGACAGGAGCATGGAGGTGAACAGGAGCATGTGTCTTTGCCTCCTGGGTCTTTTCTATATTCAGCTGAACAACTTCAACCCTCCCCTGCACTCTCCATTCCTTTTACCTTTTGGGGACCACCGCAGTGTCCCTGAACCCTGGTTCTCCAAACTGAGGCTGCCAAATCTTGCTAACTGTTGAGATAATAGACTCCAGTCAGATTCTCAATAAGGAGAACATAAAACTTACCACTCACACTGGGGCACTTTGGAGGTTGAAAGGGGAAGTAGAAGTAATGACACCAGGACAACGGGCATAAATGGGGAGTGGCACAGGCAAAATGGGAGCAGATGTGGTCATCCAACCTCTGAGCCACAGGGTTGCTTGGGCCACTCACATTCGTTCAGGAGCTGGGCTTGGCCCAGGTAGAAGCTGGCTGGTGGTGGGGGTAGTAAAGGGGGCTTCATGCCTGAGGGAGACAAGATTTTTTCATGGAATCTACAACCGTCTCTGACTTATGATGGTTTGACTTACAATTTGTTGGTGTAAAAGCAACACGCATTTGTAGGAACTGTACTTGGAATTTTGAAATTTGATCATTTCCCAGGCTACTGATATGTGGTAGGATACTCTCATGATTCTGGGCAGTGGCAGCCACAGTCCAGGGTCAGGCACCTGGTCACAAGGGTAAACAACCCATACTCATCAGTGTATTCATTGTGTTAAATGATTTTGCACAACTGTGGGCTATGTAAGTATTCTGAGCATGTTTAACATAGGCTAGGCTAAGTTCTGATGTTTAGTATTAAATGCTTTTTTGACTTATCAACTTACAATTGGTTTATCAGGATGTAACTCCACCATAAGTGTAGGAGCATTATATTGCCAAATTTTGAACTGTGGGCAGGCCAGTTTAGTATAAAATTTTTTTCAGTGTTCAATTTGACCTCCATTTACCTCTGTTATCTCCTCTTTTTGGCACTTCCTCTACTTTCTCAATGGGCTACCCCTCAGCATCCCTGACCTCCTGTTTCCCCAGAAGCTCATGGGCCCCAGGAAATCACCCAACCTAATTATAACCCCCAATCTGTTTAGCAATTAGGTTAGAAAGCATTTTCTTTCTTTTTTTGTTTTTCAGACAACATAATAATTTTATGGTTTGAATGAAAAAAAAGTTTTTGGTTCCTGTCAAATTCAATTTATATCACAAGAATAAATAAAAATGGTATATACTGGACAAAGGAAAAATAGAGAGAAAATGTCCTGTGTGGATGAGCTTAAATTGTCTCCCATTTGAATGAGTTCATTTTCCAGAGAGAACTTCATCAGGCTTTTTAATTATAAGCAAACTAGGAGCTCGATGCACGATTTGTGCAAGAACGGGCCTTCCTTCCCCTGGCTGCCAGCACCACCTTCGCTCTGGCCGGAGCCCCCTTTCTGCCTTCCCACGCTGCCCAGAGGCCCAGAGCAGCTGGGGCAGTGCGGAACGTCTCCAGCCGCTCGGTGCCTTTGTATGCAAATTAACCTGCCATCTTTGTTGGGTTAATTTATGTACTCACTCCTGATTGGCTGGTGGATGTCACAAAGGTACAGTCAATTTGCATCTTACTCTTTTATTAGTGTAGATTGTTCATCCATTGTCAGTAATTTGTCAGTGACTTCTTCTTTTTCCCCCCTTTTTTATTTAAATTTATTTATTGTCTAACGTTTTACACATGTCTCCTTTTTCCCCACTTGACCCTCCCCCCACTCAGCCATTCCCACCCAAGGCAAGCTCCCACTGCCCCAGTGTCTATGTCCATTGGTTATGCTAATATGCATGCATACAGGTCCTTTGGTTGCTCTCTAACTCGTCCCCCCCACCTTCCACCGCTCCTGCCATTCATCTCTGTATCTATTTTTGTTCATCAAATTATGTTGATCATTATATCCCACATGAGTGAGATCATGTGGTATTTATCTTTCTCCGACTGACTTATTTCACTTAGCATGATGCTTTCCAGGTCCATCCATGCTGTTGCAAATGGTAAAAGTTTCTTCTTTTTTACCACAGCGTAGTATTCTATTGTGTAGATATACCACAGTTTTTTTAATCCACTCATCTGCTGATGGACACTTAGATTGTTTTCAAATCTTAGCTATTGTAAATTGTGCTGCTATGAACATAGGGGTGCGTATATCCTTTCTGATTGGTGTGTTTGGTTTCTTAGGATATAGTCTTGGAAGTGGGATTACTGGGTCACATGGAAGTTCCATTTTTAGTTTTTTGAGGAAACTCCATACTGTCTTCCACAGTGGCTGCACCAGTCTGCATTCCCACCAGCAGTGCATGAGGGTTCTTTTTTCTCCACATCCTTGCCAGTACTTGTTGATTTGTTGATGATAGCCATTCTGACAGGTGTGAGATGATATCTCATTGTTGTTTTGATTTGCATCTCTCGGATGATGAGTAACTTTGAGCATGTTTTCATATGTCCCTCGGCCTTCTGTATGTCCTCTTTTGAAAAGTGTCTATGTAGGTCCTTTGCCCATTTTTTGATTGGATCGTTTATCTTCCTTTTGTTAAGTTGTATGAGTTCTCTGTAAATTTTGGAGATTAAACCCTTATCTGAAATATCATTAGCAAATATGTTCTCCCATGCAGTGGGCTTTCTTGTTGTTTTGTTGATGGTTTCTTTTGCTGTGCAGAAGCTTTTTATTTTGATGTACTCCCACTTGTTTATTTTCTCCTTAATTTTCATTGCCCTAGGAGCTGTGTCGGTAAAGATATTGCTATGACATATGTCTGCTATTTTGCTGCCTATGGAGTCATGGAGGATTTTTATGGTTTCCTGTCTTACATTAATATCCTTTAGCCATTTTGAGTTTGTTTTTGTGTATGGTGTAAGTTGGTGATCTAGTTTCTTTCTTTCTTTCTTTCTTTCTTTCTTTCTTTCTTTCTTTCTTTCTTTCTTTCTTTCTTTTTTTGCATGTATCTAACCAAATTTCCCAGCACCATTTATTGAAGAGTCTGTCTTGACTCCATTGTATGCTCTTGGCTCCTTTGTCAAATATTAATTAAGCATACTGGCTTGGGTCAATTTCTGGGTTCTCTGTTCTGTTCCATTGGTCTATATGTCTGTTCTTGTGCCAGTACCAGGCAGTTTTGAGAACCGTGGCTTGGTAATATAGCTTGATATTTGGTATTGTGATCCCACCAACTTTGTTCTTCTTTCTCAGGATTGCTGTGGCTATTTGGGGTCTTTTTTTATTCCAGATGAATTTTTGGAGAGTTTTTCTAGATCTTTGAAGTATGCTGTTGATATTTTAATCGGGATTGCATTGAATCTGTAGACTGCTTTGGGTAGTATGGACATTTTAATGATGTTGATTCTACCAATCCATGATCATGGTAAGCATTTTCTTTTAATAAATATTTTTATATTTTAAAACAATCTATATATTACCTGCTTTTGTTATCAGAGCCTTTATAGTGAGCCTTTTTCTAGGTCAATAAATTTAAAGCTATATTATCTACAGTTGGCTGTGTATACATGTATCTCAGGGTATACATGTCTATTCATCTGGTTCTCCTACCATTAGACATTTAGATTGTATCTAATTTTTATTTATTATAAACAGTGTTTCAATACATATCTTTGGGTGCTTTTATTATTGTTTTTGTAGGGAAAAAAAATCCTAAAAGTGAAATTGCAAAGCCAAATGAAATGCACATACTTTTAAAAAATAAACTTTTAACTCTGGCTGGTGTGGCTCAATTGATTGAGTGTCATCCTGTGTACTTAGAGATCACTGGTTCGATTCCTGGTCAGGACATATGCCCATGTGGTGGCTTGATCCCCAGTAGGGGGTGTATAGGAGGCAGCCATCAATGTTTCTCTCTCTTTCCCCTCTCCCTTCCTCTCTAAAATCAATAAAAACATATTTAAAAAGAAAAACCCCCAAACTGTTAGATTAAAATATATCATATATATAGGAAGTGCATAAATTATAAGTAGACAGTGTGACCAAATATCACAAAGGAAACACACCTGTGCAAATAGCACTCAGATAGATAAAAATATAGAAAAATATAAACACCCAGAATCTCTCTCATTCTTCCTCTGAACCTTTATTGCTCTCTTCTTCCCAGATATGAGCACTCTTCTGAAGTTTAACATTATAGATTGATTTTGACTATCTTTTGGCTTTATATAAATGGAATCATACAATGTGTACTCATTTGTGTCTGATTTACTTCACTCAATATTAACTCTGTGAACTTATGCATGTTGTTGAGTAGCTCATTTATTTTCTTTGCTGTATTTTCTGGTAAATTCTAATACTGAATTTTTTAAAAGTGTAACCATTACATCAGAATCCTCTCTTGTGCTCCTATTAGCCTAAAAAGAAAAGGCAAAAGTGAAAAAGCATTTAATTTGAGATCCAAAAGAATAGCTATTCAGGAAGCACTGATTCGGGCAGAAAGCCAAATAGTGGTTTGATTAGGAGGTGAAGGCAAGGAGTATTTCTGAGAAAGAGAAGGGGAATAATTGCATGAATAGTAGAAAGGAATTTCTATGGGTATTAATAAGCTAAGGGAGGAATTTCTATAGGTGCAGAAAAGATAATATAGAGATGCTAACTCTAAAGAGAGTCTTTAATTTTCAGTCCCATAGTCATAACAAACAATTGTTTAGAATACCATGCTGCAGTCCTGTCCAGATAGCTCAGTTGGTTAGATCATTCTCTTGATAAACCAAGGTTGTGGGTTTGATCCCTGGTCAAGGCACATACAAGAATCAACCACAAAATGCATAAATAGGTGGAACTATAAATCTCTCACACACTCTCTCTCTCTCATATCAATAAAAAATAAATAAAATAAGAAAATTTTAGAATACAATGCTGCTTTAGGCCCACTCCAAAGGTTATTTTGCCTAGTTTTACCATTCAAAAGGTTTGAGGAGTAAAACATGCAAAACAGTTCCTCTGGAATAGTGGCTCCAACTGCCTTTTGAAGTGGCTCGGTTTACATTATTTTTCACGCCCCAAAGGTAACCTCTCTTCCAGTTTCTATCAGCCTTGATTTTTGAACTTTATATGTAAATAGATCATACAGTGTGCCCTCGTTGAAGACTGGCTTATTTCACTCATCGTTGTATCTATCAGATTCACCCACATTGTTGGGTGTAGCAGGAGTTCATTCCTTATGCTGCATCATTCTATGAGCACTCTTAGACTATACAACAATTCACTTGTCCATTCTACTGTTGATGGGAATTTGAATATTATCTAATTCTTGGCTATTGTCAATAATGCCACTATGAAAATTCTTGTCCATGTCTTTTAAGAGTTTTGAAGCGGGGGTAAGTCCCCCTTTCATTATTTTCCTTTTCAGAATTTCTGGGCTATCTTTGCATTCATTTTGTTAAGAGAATTTTAAAGGATCAAATATATAAAGCATTTATCATTGACTGACATACAAAGGACTCCAATAAATGTCACTGAGCTGCTTTTGATAGGTTCAAGGTACTTAAATTCAGAATTTGAATTTCAGATACAAATTGTTTCAAAAGATGCCTGGTTTTCCAGAGGACTAGACAATAGTCTACAGTCTCTTGTTCTAACACAGTATTTCCCCCCCTTGTGTCAGTTGGTTAAAATTGTTGACAATTCCTGGGCCTTTTTTTTCTTCAGGAAGACAAAATCAATAATGGGACCGCTGGGGGAGGGTTGAATTCTCTTGTTTAAGCCTGTTTGTCTGCAGGTGGAATTGTGGTGCTTGTGCTCAGATTTGATTGCTGAAAGGTCAACATCCCAAGGGCTTAGGAGGAGCTCTGTTGATACAACAGACCTGAACCTGCGTAGGTATGAAGAGCAGCAGGTGGGCTCCTTCACTGCATCCCTCTATTCAGACCCAACTGTCCCTGGCTTCAAAGTGTCGGCCTCCTAAGTGTCTTTTGTTCCCAATAAGCTAAACCAGGAGGTCAGGCCACAGGTAAAGGCACAGTAGTTGGTTGGTACAGTAGATGGCACAGTAGATGGACTTGAGATCCCTCCCAATCACTTCCCCAACATGACAAGTCCTAGTATAAACCCCAGCATCTTGATGTTCTAAAGGAGGAAAATGCAATGAAGTCTGCCAGGACACAAATCATGTTCGTACGTGAAAACGACATGACTTACAAAACAGAAGTTCATTTACACTGAGGCAGTATAACTACCGCAAGTGTTTTCATTATGATAGGAACTAAAAACAAAGTAAACTGTGAGCACCTTCACATGAAGAGGCCACACGGGGAGAGAAGAGATGTGCGTGAAAAGCTTTCCTGTTTTATCCACTGAAACAGCTGCCTGCTTCCTCACCTCTCCAAACAATTTTAACAATAGCTAACACCTACACACCACTTAGCAATACTTCCTGCCCATGAACTCATTTATTCCCCATAACTACTTATGAGGCAGGTAGTGTTTTTAGCACCAATTTACAGATGAGGACACTGAAGTTGTCATCCAGGCAAGCCCTGGCCAGCACCAGCTTGCCATCATCCAGCTCTTTCAGCAGCTTTTTCGGTCTGGCTACAGACCAATGTCCCCTGTCCAGGCCTCTTGGTAATGAGATCAGAGCTGCCAGACCTTGATCCACCCCAGAGATGGCTTCCTGCCACCAGTCCAGATTGGCAACTCTGGGTTGTCTGCAGTTGTCTAGAGGTGCCATCGCTGAGATTGCTGGCAGCACTGCCAGCCAGATTGCCAACACCAGGGAGGTGCCACCAAGTGGAGATTCACTCCATTGTCCCTTTGATGCTGCCAGGAGGGGACACGGATGGTGCTCTGCCTCAATGTAGCAGTGATTCTCACTTTGTCTGCATATTGGAATCATTGGGGACATTTAAGAATCTGTAGCCAGGCCATCCCCTGGACCAAATGCATCTAAATCTTTAGGGGTGGGGCCCAGGTAGCATTTTTTTTTAAAGACTCTCAGGTGAGCTAAGGTTGAGAACCACTGTTAGCTGTCTGTCACTGGAAAAGGGGAAGCCAGATTTCCATGGAAACAATCTTCAAACTGAACTGCTAGCAAACCCAACACAGTGCTGTGATCTACTCTCCCCTCTTTTCAATTTGTTTATTAAAAGTATAAAACTTCTACATGGGATCAGTTCCATTTTCTTGATACAGAGAACAGAAAGATAAACATTTTGTAATAAACATATGGTATGCATTATTCCTTCAAACTAGGAGGGCTGTCTGCTAGATCATTATTACCAGAAAAAAGAGTCACAGATTGACTATTTTTAAAACTTTAAATAAATAATTATTGAGCATCTACTTTATGCCAGGTATTGTGCTTGATACGGGGGAAGACAGACAGACAGGCAATTATAGTTCATCAAGATACCTCTGATGGAGAGGATTTCTGTGGAAACCATAGAAGGGACTCCTATCAAAGACAAAATCCAGACAAGTAAGTAAAAGGATTTTCTCCCATTTATTGAATTCGGGAGAGCCCCAGGATCTGAAGATTGGAGAGTCTAGGCAGTGTGGTTTTGCCTTAGACATTTACAGGGAGAAGTAGACAAGCTGCAGGTTTGGGGATTTACTGTTGGGGTTGTTTTGCAATCAGGAAAAGTCTCAGCTAAACAGGAAATGTTTATCTCTGTGTCTAGCTGGTTTCAAGGGGACAAATGGTTCTAATCTTAGCTAATCATTTATATTAGACAAAGAACAGGACATTGGCCAGAAGCAAAAGTGGAAGTGTCTAGATCTGGCCTTGTCACTTCTACCCAAGACTGTGTGTGTGTGTGTGTGTGTGTGTGTGTGTGTGTGTGTATGCTTTTCCTCTTTTTTTTTTAAAATTAGCAAAATTTCAAATATATGCAAAGGTAGATTGTTATAATAAAATCTCTTATAACAATCTAATTTCAGTAAGTATCAAAATTTGGTCACTCTTGATAATTATTTCTCTTCTTTCTTTCTGCATTTAAAAACAAATCCTAGACATTGTGTCACGTTCATTCCTACATCCTTTAATATGCATCTGTAAAGAATATTTAACCAATTTTTGAGGTTCAGGAAGGCTTCCTAGAGGAAGTGACATCTAAGCTGAGATGAGGATGGGTAGCAAATAGCCTGGTGGAAGTGTAGGTGGCAGGGCTGAACAAGAAGCAGAGAGTACGTTCTGGACAGAGGAAACAGCATGTGCAAAGACTCCGAGGTACATTTTGAGGAGAAAGGGAGCCATGAGAGATGAGTGTGGAGAGGTAGGCCTTTCATAAAATGATTTGTGAAGTCTGGGGTCCAGAAGGCCTAAATTAACTCGAACAGTGAGAAAGGAGAAAAGAGGGTATCAGACGGTTTCTCTAAGCCACCCACAGGGAGTCCTCCTGGACCCAGGCCTCACTGCTCTGGGGTCCACTTTCAGTTCTTCCCTGAGGTGGGGAACATAGAGTCTAGTGGGTCTCAAAGCTTTACCTGGACAATTAATTTTAAGGGGCTCGGTTGTCACGCAGAACATTCCCATTTCTGCTGGAGGAGGTAGGCAGGCTCGTCTGCCACCCTCCATGCTGATAGGTTAGGAGTGGGGGCTTGTCTTTCACTGGTTTATTCTTCCTGAGACCGCCTCAGAGAAGTGGAGAGGCCCGTTTTCTTGAGTGAAAGAATGAGGACATTACACAATACAGTTCACAGGTCAGGAGAGATCTGAGCTGGCACCAGAGACTTGGAAACTATCTGCAGAGATGGCACTTGAGGTGAGAAGTGAGCTTAGGCCAGTGCCCAGAGGGATGACCATATTTAAGTGCCTGGCCAAGGCACCCCCTCCTGAATTCGGTTTCAAAGTGGGCACAGCCGTGTACACTAGCTGTGGTGGCCAGGAGTGGGACAGGGTGAAGAGGGGCAGGGGCAGAGAAGGCCTCGTTAAGGAATCTGGTTGCTGACTTTGGATTCTGCCTGGGAAGGATGTGTGGGCTTCAGGTGGCAATGAGAGGAAAGGCTGAGGAGGGCTTTTCCCGACTGGGGAGGGAAATGCCACCCTGGAAAACCAAGAAGTCTATTCAATCAACTGAGGTGTGCCTAGGAGAGGGGGGGATTGGCTAGAGTGGAATTTATAGGGAGGCTGAATGCCAGGCTGTCTCCGCGGTCCTGTGGAGATGATGGCCAGCAGACAGTGAGAAATGTGAGTCTGTAGCCAGAGGCAGGCTGGACATTCCTACATGGCAGGCGTCTATCCACTGGTATTTCTGGAGGACAGGGCGGTGGGGAGGGGAGTGTCTGTATCAAGTACTCTTTGGGCCCAGAAGGCCTAGGTGTTTTCCTCAGATGGAAATAGAACCTGGCTCAGCCCAGCTTGGGGGAGGGTCCCTGAAAAGAGGTCAGTCCTCCCTTCCTTCCTTTCTTTGTATTAAGGGCCAGCTATGAGCCAGGCCCTGTGCCAAGTGCTGAAGATACAGTAATGAATGAGACAACAAGGTTCCAGCCCTCAGGATACTGTGTTCCCGGATGCATGAGAACCTGGGTTATAGACTCTATCCCGCAGCCTCTGTTCTGAGAGAAATCATCTGTGCTGAACACAGTGAACAGATCATGCCAGATGTGGCCCTAAATTTCAGCTTTATTGCAGTAAATTGACACAACAAATTGTAGTATATTTAACAGATACATCATGGTGGTTTGACATACCCTCTTTTCTCCTTTCTCACTGTTCGAGTTAATTCTTGTGAAAAGATGCCCTTATCTAGTTAATCAACACATCCATCACCCCACATATTTGTCTTTTCACTCTCTATAAATTTCAATTAAACAATACAGGGTTTTCGGCAATAGTCACCATGTTTTACATTAGAGCCTCTCACTCACCTTATAATTGAAGTTTGTACTCTTTTACCAACCTTTCCCTATATCCCCACTTCCAGCCTCTGGCAACCACATTGCTACGCTCTGTTTCTATGAGTTTGATGTGGTTTGTTGTTGTTGTTGTTTTTTTAAAGATTCTACATATGAGTAATACCGTGCAGTATTTATCTTTCTCTGTCTGGCTTATTTCACTAAGAGGATATCTTTTCTTGATAACACCCTGACCATTTTCCAAAAACTGTCTCATCCAAGTGCTAGGATCTGAGGCCTTAGGGCTGTCTCCCCAAGTCCCTGCGAGGTATCCAATCCACCCCCTCCTCTCAGTGTGTTCCCTCCTCTTCTGCTGTCTCAGGTGGACCAAAGGATTTGAGGAGGCTCCTCACACTGTCCTGAGCTGCAGTCCCAGGAAGGAGTAAGTGGGGTATGGACAGGGACAGGGTGTTGAGGTTCCAGGGATTTTGGGGGCTGGTAAAATAAAAAAAAAAGATATGACCATCATAGGTGATAACACACAAGCTTTAACAATGTTGTGCCTGAACAAGGTTGCATGGGAAAGGAAGTCCCCATAGTATAGATGACATATGATGTGGAGTATCTCTCATATGTTTATTGGTCATCTGTATATCTTCTTTGGTGAGGTGTCTGTTAAAGTCTTAGGCCCATTTTTTAATTGAGTTGTTTTCTCATTGTTGAATTTTGTGTTTTGTTTTGTTTTTAATGCTCACCTGAGGATATGCTTTGAGAAAGGAGGGGGCGGGGGTGTGATAGAGAGATAAAAAGACAGAGAGAGAGAGACAGAGAGACAGAGAGAGAGAAACGATGTGAGAGAGAAACATCCAATGACTGCCTCCCATATGCTCCCTGACAAGGAATTGAACCTGCATCCCAGTTATGTCCTCTGAAAGGGTACTGAATCTGCAAACTTTTTGGCAAATGGGATGATACTCCAATAAGAGCCACCCTGAGTTTTAAGAATTCTTTTCATATTTTGTGTAACAGTTCTTCTTCAGATATGTCTTTTGAAAACATTTCCTCCCACTATGTGGCTGATCTCTTCATTCTCTTGACAGTGTCTTGTAGAGCAGAATTTTTAAATTTTAATGAAGTCCAGTTTATCAATTCCTTCTCTCATGGATTATGGAATATCTGAAAATTCTTCACCAAACCAAGGTCATCTAAGGTTCTCCTATGTTATCTTCTAGGAACTTCATCGTTCTGCATTTTGTATTTAAGTCTATGGTCCATTTTGAATTAATTATTATAAAGGATGTAAAGTATGTGTCTGGATTCATTTTCTTTTGCATGTGAATGTCCAGATGTTCCACATTATTTGTTGAAGAGACTGTCCTTTTAAAATTTTTATTTATTTCAGATGATAGATTTTAAAAAATATGCTCCTTTATTGATTTTGGAAATAGAGAGAGAGAAAGGGAGAGAAACATCGATGAGAGAGAAAAATCGATCAACTGTCTCCCGCACACCCCTTACTGGAGGTCGAGCCCGCAACTGGAGCGTGTGCCCTGATGGGGGTATCGAACCGGCGACCTCCTGATGCATGGAATGATACTCAACCAATTGAGCTACACAGGCCAGGGCTAAAATTCTTATTATTTATTTTAAAATATATTTTTATTGATTTCAGAAAGGAAGGGAGAGGGAGATACAAGCATGAGAATCATTGACTGGCTGCCTCCTACATGTCCCCTACTGGGGATCAATCTGGGCAATGTACCCCAACCAGGAATCGAACCATGAACTCATGTTTCATAGGTCAATGCTGAGCCACTGAGCAACATTTTTATTTATTGATTTTAGAGAGGGCAAGAGAGAGACAAAGAGAGAGAGAAAAACATCAATTTGTTGTTCCACTTGTTTATGCATTCATTGGTCGATTTTTGTGTATGCTCTGACTGGGTATCAAACCCATAAACTTGGCATGTATTGGGATGATGCACTAGCCAACTGAGCACCCCGGCCAGGGCGAGACTCTCTTCCCACCATCATATTGCCTTTGCTCCTTTGTCAAAAATCAGTTGACTGCCCAGCTGATGTAGCCCAGAGGTTGAGCATTGACCTATGAACCAGGAGGTCACAGATTAATTTCCAGTTGGGGCACATGCTCAGGTTGTGGGCTTGATTCCCAGTGTGGGGCATGTAGGAGATAACCGATCAATGATTCTCTCTCATCATTGATGTTTCTATCTCTCTTTCCCTCTCCCTTCCTCTTTGAAAGCAATAAAAATCTATTAAAAATATTTAAAAAATCAGTTGACTGTATGTGGGCCTATGTTGGGGCTCTATATTCTGTTCTATTGACCTGTTTATCAATTCTTTTGCCATTACCACGTTGTCTTGATTACTATAGCTTTATATGTCTTAAGGTCTGGCAGTGTCAGTCCTCCAACTGAGTTCTTCAGTATTGTGTTGGCTATTCTCAATCCTTTGCCTCTCTATATAAACCTTAACATTAGTTTGTTGAGAGATCAACCAAAAGACTTGTACGCATGCATATAAGCATAACCAATGGACAGAGACAGCAGGGGGGTGAGGGCACATACAGGAGTGGGGTACAGTGGGGCAATGGGGGGATATGGACACATATGTAATAACTTAATCAATAAAATATTTAATTTGCTGCCCTGGCTGGTTTGGTTCAGTGGATAGAGCATCAGCCTGTGGATTGAAGGGTCCCAGGTTCGATTCCAGTCAAGGGCACATGCCTTGTGGTGGGCTTGATCCCCATTGGAGGACGTGCAGGAGGCAGCCAATCAATGATTCTCTCTCATCATTGATGTTTCTCTCTCTCTTTCCCTCTCCCTTCCTCTCTGAAATCAATAAAGATATATTTTTTTAAAAATTAGTTTGTTGACATCCACAAAATAACTTGCTGGTAATTTGTTTGGGATTGCATTGAATCTATAAATCAGGTTGGGAAGAACTGACCTCTTGGCAATATTAAGTCTTTTTATCCATGAACACGGAATCTTTCTCCATTTATTTAGTTCTTCAATATCTTTTGTTAGCGTTTTTCAGTTTTCCCCCACAGAGAGATTTTGTACATATTTTGTTAGATTTATACCTATATATTTCATTTGTGGGGTGCTAATGTGAATGATATTGTACTTTTAATTTCTAATTCCACTTGTTCATTGCTGGTGTATAGGGAAGCGAATGACTTGTGTATATTAAACTTGTTTGCTATAATAGTTTATTAGTTTCAAAAGTTTTTTGTTGTTTCTTTTGGGTTTTCTATATAGATGACCCAGCCATTAATATAGTTTTGTTTATCCCTTTCTTATCTGAATAACTTTATTTCATTTTCTTGGCTAATCATCGTGCTGAAGTCTTAAGTACAATGTTGAAGAGAAGTGGTGAGAGTGACATTATTTTTCTTGTGAATAGGTAACCTTTATAGACTGACTTGAGGTTTGTGGTAGACAGAAGAATGGTTTCCCAAAGATGTTTATGTCCCAGTCTGGAACCACTGAAATACATTAAGTTACATAGCATAGGGAATTCGGGTACTAATTAGCTGGCCTTAAAATAATTAAGTTATCCTGGATTATTCTGGTGAGTCCAGTGTGAC
The DNA here is from genome assembly GCA_026230045.1 of Corynorhinus townsendii. NCBI lineage: Eukaryota > Metazoa > Chordata > Mammalia > Chiroptera > Vespertilionidae > Corynorhinus > Corynorhinus townsendii. Next base: position 141,181,874 of record JAPDVU010000004.1, read on the forward strand.
TATAAGGGTCTTACCAATGGAGGGAATAATGGGCAGAAAAAACCAGAGAGATGGCGTTGTGAGAAGGTATTGACTCAGTGTTGCTGGCTTTGAAGATGGAAGGTGACTGTAAGTCGAAGAAAGCAGGCAGCCTCATAAGATAGAAAGGGCAGGAAATGAATTCTCCCATAAGTTTCCATAATGAACATTGACATCTTAATTTTAACCTAGTGAGGTCCATTTTGGACTTCAAACATCTTATCAGATTCTTTACACCAGAATTGTAAGATGAAAAAGTTGTGTTGCTATTAAGGCACTTTATTACAGTAGTAATAGAAAACTAATACCAGATTTATCTAGGTTTTTAAAAATTAAATGTATTGGAATAACATTGGTTAATGACATTATGTAAATTTCAGGTTTACAACGTTATGACATCTATATATTCTATTGTGTGCTCACCACCCAAATTCTAGTCTCTTTCTGTCACCACCCACTTGACACCCTTATTATCTTCTTCTTCCACCCTTCTTCCCCTTTGTTAACTTCCATTCTGTTGTCTTTGTCTATGAATTTGTTTGTTTTCATTTGTCTTGTTTGTTGCTTTTGAGTTTATATTCCATGAATGAAATCATATGTATCTGGTCCTTTTCCATCTGACTTATTTCACTTGGCATAATACTCTTGAGATTCATTCATGTTGTTGTAAATGGCAATATTCCATCTTTTTTTTATAGCTGAGTAGTATTATTCCATTGCGTGTGTGTGTGTGTGTGTGTGTGTGTGTGTGTGTGTGTGTGTGTGTCTCCTCCCCATCTTTATCCAATTATCCACCAAAGGACACTTAGGTTGTTTCCAGATCTTGGTTATTGTAAGTAATGCTGTAAATGAACATAATTTATTCCTTTTTATTGTTGATATCCATTCTACTTTATGGATGTCCTAGAGTTTGTCCAACTATTCATCATTGAGGGGCATTTGTGTTCTTTCTAGTATTTTGTTATTATGGATAAAACTGGAACATTTGTGTGTAGGCTTTGTGTAAACATAAGTTTTTATTTCTCTGGGATAAATGTCTAAGTGTGCAATTACTGAGAAATGCACGTTTAGTTTTATTAACAGATTGACAAAATGCTTTCCAGATTTGTTAATAAATTGCCCAAATGGGCTGTATCATTTTATATTCCCCCTCCAGCAATGTAGGAGAAATCTAGTTTCTCTGCATCCTTGTCAACATTTGGTGTTACTTCTAATTTATCTGTTATAAGTGCATAGTAATATCTTATGGCTTTAATTTGAATTTCCCAAGTGGCATGATGATGAACATCTTTTCATATGTTTATGTGCCATTTAGTGAAATATCTGTCTTTTTTCCATTTTCTAATTTTTTTTTTTACTGCTTTGAGTTAAAAAATATATTCCAGATATAGGGCCTTTGCTGGATATGCATAATCATATACTTTGAAAAATTAATTTCAAATATGTAAGAAGAACATGAATGCACTTTTCATTTTAAAATAGAAATATAAGATAAAGTTTAAACCCGCAAATCCTTTCCTATTCCACCATCCTCCCAGAGGTAACCATTATTATGTATTTGAGATACAGCTATCTAGATATTTAAAAATACTTTTCTCAAAATATACAAATTCATAAAATGTCTATAGTGTTGTTTTAGAAATATGTTTTACAAAATAGTTGTATTATTTGCATCACAGTGCAAAATGCATTTTTGACTCAAGAATATTTTAGAGATTTCTCCATGCCAGTGATTTTCAACCTATTCCGTCTCATGGCACACATAAACTACTAAAATTCTGTAGCACACCAAAGAATATATTTTTTGCCAATCTGACAAAAAAGGTTTTAATTTAGATTCATTCACACCGGATGACCATTGTTGACTGTTGTCATTTTTAAATTTGATAATCTAAGGGAAAAGAGGTCAGCACCCTGACTGAACAGTCAGTTATTGCATGTTTTAAAAATTCTTGCCGCACACTGGTTGAAAGTGCTCTCCTATGCTGATAAACATCTTTAGTCTGTTTCTTTAAACTACAGTAGAGTCAGTAATTCATTGTATGACTATGATACATTCTGCTTAGTCATTACTCTGTTCCTAGGCATCTAAGGAGTTGCCAGTGTTCCTCTAGGAAACGGCTACAATGAACCACACTTTGCACATGACTCTGCAATTGTTTCTTTAGAGCAGGGGTGGGGAACGTGTGGTCTGTGGCCGCAGAAGGCCCGAGAAATCCTTTAGTCTGGCCCTGCCAAGGCATTAGGGGTGAGTTAATTAAATGTCTGACCAAATATAGCAGGCTAATTTTTAAGCTGATAATTTTGTATGGCTCACGAATGATGTTATAAGTATCCAAATGGCCCTTAGCAGAAAAAAAGTCCCACACCCCTGCTTTAGAGAGACAGAAAAAGTCAATTTTGTGTATTAAGTTATGTGCTTTTTATATTTTAATAGATCCTGCCAAAGTGCCCACCAAGATGTGTGTTTTCCCATACAATGGCCAACAACCACATATCTTTTTAATATAAGACCCACTTTTTTGTATTTCAATTGCCTACAACTGCAAAGAGGAGGAATGTTTGAGGTGGGCCTTGAGCAGGAGTGGGTTTAGACATGTAGCTGCTGAGGGTAAGGTGGGCAGACCTTTCACACTTGTCTTCTGTGTCCCAGGCCACGTGCTTTCAGTTCGCCTCGACTAGGAATAGTCATTGACCGGAGGAATCTAGGGAGATATGAAGACCAAGTTCAATGCGGACTCTGGATTGGACTGTGAAACAGAAAAAGTAGCTGGAAAAACTGGTGAAAGTTAATAAAATCTGTGGTTTAACTAATTGTCTTTTGTACACATGTTAATTTATTAGTTGCGACAAGTGTGCCCTGATTGTGTTAACATTAGTAGTATATAGGAAAGATATATAGGAATTTTTTGCAACTTTTCTGTAAATCTAAAATTCTAACATAAAAACTTATTTAAAAAAAACTTAAACATGTAATAAAATACATGTAGACATATTTGGATCCTGATTCAAACTATAAGTTTTTTTGAGAAAACATCAATAACTTGAATATAGATTGGGTATTAGAGAATATTAAAAATATTTTGTTAGATGTGATATGTTTATAAGCAAAAATCATCTTGACCTATTGAAGGTGCATACTGAAGTATTTATAGGTGAAATGATGCAAATATTTATGGGTAAAGTGATATAATTCCTTGGAGTTACTTTAAAATACTCTAGGAAAAAGTATAGTTGGGGAAAAAGATGAAAACATTTGGGAAAATATTAATACTTATTGAAACTGGATGAAAGGTACATGGGGGGTCTATTATACTATTATTCTCTTTACTCTTATGAATAACTAACTTTTCTATAGTAAAAAGCTATATAGATAACATACTCCATGGATGTGACTCAGTGACTTCCCACTTTTTACTCTGACAGGACTTTTTCACACCTTGATAGCACTTCCTATGTTGCTTTACACTATTCACAGAATGTTGTCTCTCTTTTTTCTGGTTTGAAGGCTTCTTGTGCCTTTTTTTTTTTTTTTTTTTTAATAAATCTCTACACCAACCCTATTCACTCCAACAAATACTGGCTGAGCATTAGTGTGTGTACCTGGCCTGTACTACCAAGGGGCCATGATGAGAAAAAAGCAGGCACTATAGCAAACACGTTGAAGTTACAGTCCAGAGGCACCCACAAATATTAAGTACTGTGGCAGTAAATGTAATTGCTATTAAGAGTGTTATATGGGAGAGCTCTGGTGTCGTTTATAAAGAGGAGTCCACAATCCGAGTTGGCAGGTGATGTAACTGTCGGGGCTGCAGCCTGAAAGTCCTTCACTCCACGGAGGTGCACCCTTTCAGCAGAAGCCCAGAAGTCAGCTCTCATACCTGCTCCTTTACCTTCCAATTAAACAAGCCTTTTTTTTTTTTTTTTTTGCCTGACCAAACACTCTGCCCTTAGGAGTATTTTCTAAATGCTAGGTGCTGGTGTGAAGCACCAAAAACACTTCAGCTATCAATGTTCCTTGGAGCTTTTGATAAAAGCAACCTTGTCCTTCCATTACATTGACGACGAAAGTGAATCACAGGTCTTTCAGCCTCTTTTAAGAGATGGTAAGTGCCCTGCCCCCTCTCTATTCCCAGAAATGGAGTTTCTGTAAGATCCAGAATGCAGATGACCTAACCTTCCTCCACACCCACTTGCCATGCATCTGTAGCCCACCACAGCTGCATGCAGGGCTGCTGGAGCAAAGACTAGGAATAGGACAGTGGTCGGCAAACTATGGCTCGCGAGCCATATGCGGCTCTTTGGCCCCTTGAGTGTGGCTCTTCCACAAAATACCATGGCCTGGGCGAGTCTATTTTGAAGAAGTGGCATTAGAAGAAGTTTAAGTTTAAAAAATTTGGCTCTCAAAAGAAATTTCAGTCGTTGTACTGTTGATATTTGGCACTATTGACTAATGAGTTTGCCGACCACTGGAATAGGAAGTTATTTTGCAGTTAAAACCGTATGGGACGAAAGCTGCTGACCTGAGGAATGCTGCCTCTTACTGAGGTCATGGAAAAATCAAGGCAAGGCCGGCTCTACATTTGAGCCCTGCGCAGCCTCTCCCGCCCAACATCTCTCTCTTAACAACCAGGCCATCAACACAAAAGGCCTCTTCCTGCAAAGCAACCTCTGCAAGCTCTCCGAAGACAATCACTGAACAAGTGGTCGCAGCCCTGGGGAAATCGGGCATTTCCCACCTTAGTACAGGCTACTGCATAATTAATTCTAGGCTCCACTCGGCAGTGATAAAGAGCATAGACTTGGGGTCCAGACTACTTTGCTTCCAATCCCAGTTAATAATCACTACTACTAGCTTTGCAGCCCTGGGGAAGTTATTCAACTGCTCTCCATCTGCAAAACAGGGGTTAACGATAGCACCTACTTCATAGGGTTATGAAATTTAAATGTATATAAATCATCTTGATATTAGATGCACTGTGTGCTTGCTGCCATTATTGTTAGGGTTGAAAATCTTAAGAAGTAGGTTTAGCCCAGAGTGAGAACTGAACTTAATCTCTTACCTTCATTTTTCTCTCCTAATGCATGTGGCTTGTAACTCATGTCCTTCACCTGACCTGTTGGATTCCCAGCAGTGCCCACAGTAGGTGGTCCATAAAAATGTACTCAAAACTAAAGGCATGAAGACCTCTATTGACCTGCCACCTCTGACTTCCAAAATATCTGCTAAAAGGAGATTTCTGATACTTAAATTACTTTTAAAACTTTACAGAAACTTTTGGGAAATGTTTTGATAGTATTTGTCAGGTAGTAATATAAAGTTGCCAAATTTTAAGTTTTATATCCTTGTTATAAAAACGTGAGACATGACATTTTGATTCAGCTTAAGAGAACTTAATCTAACCTTTGGTACACATTTAACATCAGACTCCTTATTGGTGTTAAAAATTAATCGATACAGTGAGGTTAAAATTATGCCAATTACAACTTGCATGTGCTCATTCTGGCAGTGCTTATGAGTTAAGTGATAAAGTGAACTGAATTTTGAAAGACTGTGCTCAATATTGGACCAATCATTTCTAACCCACTGGCTGTATGATAGTTAACAGGCCACCATTTCTCACCAGACCCTGAATGTGCGAGAGAATGGCCTGAAGCTTGGTGAAATGGTAACAGGGTGGTTACTCCAGCAACAATTTGGAAATTAAATAGTCTCTGGGGGTCATTCTGATTTGCGCACTAATATGAAGCTGTCACTATATTCATTCTAGAGTTTAATGTATTCTAAAACTAATGCACACTTTTGTGAATTTCACGGCAGCCTGATTATCTTCTATGTAACTGTGCACATGGGATTCTTCCATTTCTGAGCCTTGATTAAACCTGAGCAAGGACAACACTGTTATTTAGGAAATCTGGTGTTACACAAAATAAGTCTCTGAACAGATAGCTCAAAAGATCTAGTTGTTTTCTAAATCTCTGGTAAAGATACCCAGGGTTGATAAATCTGAATTTTACATGTCATATTGTAAACATCAAGTAACACCACAAGCATTTTTAAAAAAGGAAGTTTATTGGTCTTTAAATGGCTCAAATTGCAAATAAAGCAACTGGGTAGTGGCATCAGCCTAAGACATGTGATGTGTCTTTGTCAGTTGGCTTCATAGCACCTCAGTACCCAGGAGAGAAAAGGTCTCAAAGCAAAGTCACAATGTTAGTGGTTAGGACCCCTGGTTAAATAAGACCACAATGAGTACACATGGAGAGCGCAGGGCCCACGGGGCCGGTGTTACATTGGTACTTTAATTCTGACATGGCATAGCCTATGAAAAATACCAAATAAAAGATGTACATCTCAAACCCTTTAAGGACAAATATTTAACATAACAAGCCAGGTGCACTATCCAAAGAGCTGGGTTTCTAAAAAGCCTATTTTCATTAACTTTACTTACACATCTGTTACCTGGAATGCCTGAACTATTGAAATTAGGACTGAACAAAAAAAGAGAAAAACTCTGTGAATCAATTGTCTTAGCTCCGTTTCAAAAAATAAAAGAAAAATCTGACAGTGGTAGATTTCCCACTGAAATTATGTTCCTAAATAGCATGCTAGAATTCTCCCAGTGGGCGCACCACACAATGGTGACACAGGGCTAAGGTTTAACCTGTGTATGCTTCTTTTCTGCACTGTACTCAGGTTTGGTTGCTTGATGTTAACTTTAAGGAAAATATAGCTACAGCATTCTTCATTATGAACACAAACAGGAGACAAATACACCGAATAACGTCCATATAGCCAAAATGTAATCTCATGAGTACAAATTTAAAAATTAACAGGTGGTGCCCTGAGGGTGGCTCAGTTGGTCGGAGTGTCATCTTGTACACCAAAAGGTTGCAGGTTCGATTCCCAGTCAGGGCACACATGGGAGGCAGCTGATGGATGTTTTTCTCTCACATCGATGTGTTTTTCTCTCACATCTCCCTCACTCCCCCTTCCTCTAAAAATCAATAAAAACATATCCTGTGGTGAGGATGAAAAAAAAAATTAACAGGTGGCAAGCATGAATATTTCCCCAAAGTTCTAGTGCAAAATGCATTAGTGCTATTGATGTTTTTCCTGTGGTTGCTCCAAGGAGATACAAACCTTAACATGCTTACCACTTGCAGAAAGGGATTTCCAGCGACTAGCATCTTAAAGAAAAAGAGGGTTCACTAAAATATAACTGGTGTTGAATCCTCATAGTCTAAAATTATCTTATAGGCATATGCTGGCCCTTTGTTTTAAATTCCCGTATTGTTAATTAAAAGCATTCAGGAGCTCTGGAACCTTACTTTGAAGAACCAGAGTATGGCACACATTTTAAATTTGAACAGACTACCTAGCAGACAGTTGTTTCTCAAGAACCTTTGTATTCCTTACCAGGTATAGTCTCTCACCAGGACACATGGGGTAATGGCCCATGGCACCAAGGAGGACACACCCAGAATGATGTAACTGGGTATTTTTTAGTTTCTAAATTAAGGCATATTAAAAAATGTCCATGTGCAAGTTTACACCACTCTTCTAGGTCAATCACCAGGTAATTAATGCAGGTTCACAGATAAATTACTCTCATAACTATATGCAACAATCATGCCAATAACTTTTCTTCTATATTTTGCATAATAATGGTTAAAAAAAGTGGTACAGTTTAACTATCGTTCACAATTGTCATTTTCAAGGCAGTAGGAGACCACGACATTTTAAAATGATATAAAATAGCTTTACCTCCCACTCTCCACCCCCAGTACAACCCTTTAACAGTTTAGTAAAGACTGCCCTCAAAACACAAGCTCATACATTACATTCAGGATCGTGATAATGTAGGCAATTATGAAATAAGTTGAACTTTGCTTCTTGTGAAGCCACATTAATTTTCTTTTTAAAGCGAATCTGACTTTCAGTGCAGTTCCAATTCATGCTTTTAGTGATACATAACAATTTCCAAAATGTTAAAGTAATTTCAGTCAATTGAGCCTTCAATGGCAATGCTTATAAATTATATTTATTAGTATGGTCAAGATAAGAAAGGAGTTTGGGCTTTGATTATAAAATGCAGCATCTTTCTCTGATTCTCTTGGCTAAACTTTTCCTTTTCTTTTTTCCATTCTTTTCTTTGCTATCTTCCATCTTTCTGGCTCGAATTTCCCTCATTAAATCAAAAAATACCTAGAAAGAAGAAAAAAAAAGTAAATAAAGCAAACAGATAGTATGAGCTTGGTACTTCTCCTCAGAATCACGGCAGTAACCCTTAGACATAATATAAGAGTAAATATTTAAGGGCTGTTTGGGGAGCATAGGAAGAAGAAAACTAGTCTACTTCTCTACACATATTTGGAAAATGTCAAAATTGGAAAATTTTCTGAATTACACTTTTTGGTAAAAATATTCACATAATATAACCTGATCTTTCCATTCCAATTTTTAAGATAAAAGTGACGATAGCTCCAAAGATAAAACTCAATGGATTACATCTGAATTATGAAAAAGCCTAATTATGGAACACTTTGCAGATCTAAAAAGAACATGGTACATCTATATACAATGACATGGAAAGAACTACAAGCCCTATCTGTCGTACAATTTAAAAAACAAACCACAGAAATTGTCTACCTTCATACACAGAAATGCTATACATATAATATATAAGCACACTATACATTTATATACTACATACTGTAAAAACCCTACTTATATGGGAAAAAACAAGCGAATACCCTCTCCCTTAGACTCTGTATGCTGGCCTATAAATGCAAGCAAACATCTGGAAAGATACATACATGTTGGCAGTGGTTACCTACAGGAAGGGGAGGGGAGTAGAATCTGGGTGAAGAGTGACTCACATTTTCCTCATACTTCTCCCTCCAAATTATGACCTTTTTTTGCACAATAAGCATGTGTTCATGTACAATGAAAAAACAAACAAAAATACTATTAAAAAGCCACAGCCTTTAGCTAGAAGGGTAGTAAGAAGGTCATCAGATGAACCTGGCACCCAGTTAGTACACAAGCAGGTATGTCAGATGGTCCTCTAACTCTGGGGAATTACTCTGTGATAGGCATAGCCTCCTGGATCAGGCTAGGCTCTAGTTCAACAACTCTGATGGTCACGAAGCCTTTCACAAGGTGGATTCACATGGTGGATTTAAAATCTGCCTCTCTGAAGCATCTACCCAATGGTCCATTTGGAAACCAGATGAGGACAGGCATTTTGTAGGGAGATAGTATCTGTTTTCTGTGACAAAACATGATACTTTTCCACTTAATAGACAATACGGTTTAGAGTATGTTCTACAACCTGCTCAAAACATCAGTGAGAAGAAAACAAAGTATATATACACTAATGCTATGATAATGTGCAATACTGCCTTTCAAAACCTCAAACACAACCTTAAAACATATTTTCATTAATACTTTAAAAAACATTGGCCATAACTTTAGAGAAAACTTGTATACTGAGTAGAAATTTTATAGCATTCATTTTGTACACATATCTTGAATCTATAGGAATCTGACCATGTGACTAAAAAAATTTTAATCAGCTTGAGATAGTAATGACACTGTCTTAAGACCTACAATAAATGAACAAAAAAACCCTCTAATGTTTTTAACCTACTGAATTCTGGATCAGGGCTGTGAATCTACAAGCACAAGCAGAGTTCCCTAGAACATGAGGCCATCTAGAGCAGCGCTGTTCTCAGGCAGTCCAGTCTGCACCACCTGGGAGACAACCAGTATGAAAACTCTCAGGTTCCACCCTGAACCAGAGCAATCATAATCTCTGGGGGTAAGACCCGGGAATCTGTGTTTTTTAAAATATTTATTTTTATTTATTTCAGAAAGAGGGGGAGAGAGAAACATAAATGATGAGAGAGAATCATTTATCGGCTGCCTCTTGCATGCCTTCTGCTGGGGAGGGAGCTCCAACCTGGGCTTGTGCCCTTGACCAGAATTGAACTAGGGACCCTTCAGTCCATAGGCTGATGCTCTATTCATTGAGCCAAATCAGCTAGGGCGGAATCTGTTTATCAAGTGCTGTAGGCACTTGGTGGGGCCTAGATGGTTGGGGGCTGAAAAAGGACCCCCCTTCAGGGCTCTAAGACCTGTGTTGCCTCAGCCCAACAGGCAGTTTTCCTAAATAGTGAAGACAATCGCTGGCAGCAGGATGAAATGCACCTGGGAGGGCTCCTAGAAACAAAGTAAGGGTGTTCCCCACCTGGTCTCCAGGAAAGACCAATCTGAACAAAGTGAGACTATAGGAAAAGAAGGTAGTTGGTTTCCCTTCCCACTCAAGGCAAAACAGAGAGAGGTTGAGGATAGGGAACAGAGTTATACAGGGGTTTAAAAATCCTCTAATCTAGGGCTCCTTCCTTTTGACAACTTAAATGGGGCCAGACAGGTGGACTTATACAATTCCTTCTAAATCATCCAGCCAATTAAGAAAGGAAAAGAAAAAAAAGGGCAAGAATTCAAGCCAGGAATCCTAGCAGTGCAACAACAAAAGGAACATTTACTATGATGTCTTCTGTTGTAATGTGTCTTGGAAACCAAGGGACAAAGTGAAGTAAGAGATCCCCAACATGTACTTGAGCACTCAGGGCTGATAAGAAAATCAACACATATAAATTATGATATGAAAGTCTCAGAATTTCTGGACAAAATGGAGCAGAGTTAAATCAAATCAACCTATTTTTAGCATGCAGTACAGCAAGCCACCTTTACCTTGTCAACATTAGCTCGTGTTTTAGCAGATGTTTCCACATAGTTAACATTCCATTGATCAGCTCTGGTTTTCGCCTCTTCTACAGAAACCTGCCTTTTATCTTCTAAATCTGATTTGTTACCAACCAGCAGAAATGGAACATTCTCATCTTCTTTTACTCTTAATATCTGCTCCCTGGATGAGAGAAAATGAGAAACATTAACATTACCTGTACTTGTTAAAATAACTAAAATACCACCTGCTTTTGGCACTTGTTTCCCCATAACAACAATCAGCTCATTTATTCCATGGTAGGAAATGTGCAGCGCTTCTTCCTTATTCTACCAACCATTTGAGTTACACATTCAACTTAACTGAAAAAGGAAAAATACCCCAAGGAAGACAGTATACAATATGGCAGATGAGGTATGAAATGAAAGTATCAAATGCAACTTCCCCCTGAATGCTTTCCAGAATTCCATCTAGGATACATGACCTTTTGTCATCCTATCTCCTCAGCTTCCACATGGCTATGACAGTTCTCAGACCTCCCTTGTTTTTGATGACCTTCACAGTTTGGAAGAGTGCTGGTTAGGTAATTTGTAGAAAAATATCTGTTAGGATTTGTCTGATGCTTTTCGCATGATTAAACTGGGGTCATGGGATTTTGGAGGAGGATACAAATGGAGAGAGTGCCATTCTTAACACACCATATCAAAGGTCCAACTAAATGTTTTTAAAGCCCCACACATGCTGGAAGTCAGCTCCTGAGTATAGATTTTGCATTTAGAGATAAGTTTCCAGCTTTGAAAGTGCCACCAATTTTAAAGATATCATGGTTCTGCCCTTCCTAGTCATACGACTCTGGATACAGCTCTTTTTTTGCCTCAGTTTTCTCATTTGTAAAGTAGGACTACAATAATACCTTCCTTATACAGTTGCTCTGAGAATTAAACATATAGTGCTTAAAATTGTGCTGGCACACAGTAAATATTCAGTAAATGCTAGCTACTCTTACGGATTATTATTTATCCATTGGAGAAAGATGTTTTCTTGTAAAATCAACAAACAAAAATTCGTGACTTAGATTTACTAGCTTACTATCTTACAAATGCCTCTCCTTTGAAATCAAGAGACACTTAAACTATAAAAATATAAATACTAAATTAATAATAATAAAAAAGAAATGTAAATACTTTAGACTAAGAGAAAATCAGAAAATTAAGGCGATTATTAGAATGACAGATCAGCAGGTGCATCTGATTTTGTAGGAATCTTACCATGACGTTTGACAGTATCAATCTTTGTCATGGTTTATTTTCAGATTAGTTTATTTTGTGCCTCTTAGCATCTGCTAAATAATGCCACCACCTCCACTGCTGCTAATATTTTGAATGCTCACAGTGCAGCAGGTGCTTTAAATGTTTTAAATGCTTCACATATATTATCTCCTTTAATCCTCACCCCTAACCTAGTTAGCACTAGTATTGTCATCTTACTACAGATAAGGAAAATGAGGCACAGAGAACTTATGTAATTTGCTGAGTCACAATTAAGTAGAAGTAGGATATGAGTTTGAGAAATCTAACCAGAGCACACACACAACTTCTACACTAGATACTATGGGGCCTCCCATAATGGAAAGTCTAACGGAACAAACCCTGCTCAAAAAGGTTTAGTTCCCAAAAGTTATTCATCACAAGAGACCCCTACCTCTGATATGGAATGAACACCAAGGTGTCCACTGGGCATTATGGTGAGGGTCTCCACGTTACAGGACATTTCCCCTGCATGGCAAAGTTACAAACTGGCAGAGGGAAACCTCTTTATTCTAGTTATAGTCACCAGAGCAAACCTGTGGGAGAAGATGAGGTGAAAGAAAGGTGGGAGAAAAGTGTTGATCATATAAAGACATTTACCTTTCTGAAAAAATGTTTTCAATTAGTTGTTTCAACTGAGGGTTAGGATTGATACCAACAAAATAACTAGTGATGCAATATGATGTCATAAAATACTTTAATAACACAGTTTAAAAACAATGTCTTACATAAAAATGTTTAATACATTAAAAAATACACAGTAGGGAAAAGGGCTACATTTTAAGAAGAAAATTCGCCATATTCCATTTTAACAACATGAAATGGGATGGCCATAAGTTGTGATAAAAGAGCCATCATTTGTTTAATGAGAGCCAGTATTGCAGTTTTTAAAAGCAAGAATAGGGACCTCCTGGATTTCAACTGCGTTGCCACTCCTAACTGCATGACCAGGGGGGAGGTCACTGAGCCTTAGTGTGCTTCGGTTTCTTCATTTATAAATTTGGTTAATACTTAATACACACACACACACACACACTTAAGTCACTAACGATACGCATTATTTACTTCATGCACTACTAAAAAAATTGCTGCCAATTTAGACTTCATACAATATGACACAGCCCTGATTTTAGTAGATGACAAAACGTAAAAAATGCGTGTCTTAGCATCATTAGTACTACATTCACTTGATTACTGATGAAGTGATAAACACTGACTCAATCAATGCTTGCAGGGACACTCTTTGGATCCGAATTATTAGTTTGTCTAGTATGAATAAACTATGGACCACACATACAGTCACCTCCATCCTTCACTGATTTGTAGTTACCTTAAACATCCTTTTAGAAAGTAAAAATGTTAATGGAGTACTGTATATGGGTAACAGGCTGAGCTGTACAGCTCTAGAGTGCTGTTTCCTACCACTCACATGATTTCTTGCAAAAAGCATCTCAACACTCAGCATTATTGGTAAATTTCTGATGTATCTGTGAAGAGGATTTCAGCCAATCACAATCTTTCCCCAGTGCTGGTAACACCAATTTACTGTTACTTTCTTACCCAGTTTCCTTTGTGAACAACAGCCTAAACCCGTGGTCGGCAAACTGCGGCTCGTGAGCCTTGAGTGTGGCTCTTTCACAAAATACCATGCCCTGGGCGAGTCTATTTTGAAGAAGTGGAATTAGAAGAAGTTTAAGTTTAAAAAATTTGGCTCTCAAAAGAAATTGCAATCATTGTACTGTTGATATTTGGCTCTGTTGACTAATGAGTTTGCCGACCACTGGCCTAAACTAAGATGTTAAAAATAACTGACTTACGACTCAGTCTCATTAACCACCAGGAATGCAAGAGCAACTCTAATTTGTGACTCTAGCACTTCTGGTCATATTATATATAATCAATAATTTATTCCTTAATAAATACGTACAGCCCTAACCTGTTTGGCTCAGTGGATAGAGCGTCGGCCTGCGGACTGAAAGGTCCCAGGTTTGATTCCGGTCAAGGGCATGTACCTTGGTTGTGGGCACATCCCCAGTAGGGGGTGTGCAGGAGGCAGCTGATCGATGTTTCTCTCTCATCGATGTTTCTAACTCTCTATCCCTCTCCCTTCCTCTCTGTAAAAAATCAATAAAATATATAAAAATAAATAAATAAATAAATACGTACAAAGCTACTATGAGTCAGGTGCTTCAGGAAGACCCAGTATTGAAATTACAGTTTCTGATTAATGCTATCAGAAACATGGCCATGGAAAACTTGGATGTAATGGGTTCAGAGGTGAAAAGACAATATTCTTTGAAGTTATTAATAAGTTGGTTTTATTAGCTACTTTCCTGGATGTCAGAGAAAGATACTGCTGTGTCTAGAACATTCATACACATTTGCTTACTGTGATGCTTTCTTTAAATAGAGTTAAAGAGGGTATTACAGACTTTTAGAATAAGAAAGAACCTTTACAAACCGGTCCAGCTTCTTCATTTTTGACATAAGAAAAGTGAGAATCAAAAAAAGCAAGAAGAGTCTTCTTCTAACATTTCTATCAATTTTTACCAAGCATTGTATGTTACTAGAAGCCCAATGCATGAAATTCGTGCAAGAGTAGGCCTTCCTTCCATTGGCTGCCAGCACCAGCTTCCCTCTGGCACCCGAGACCCGGGCTTCCCTCGCAGCCCCAGCTTCGTCCGGAAGGTCGTCTGGAAGGATGTCCAGTCTAATTAGCATATTACGCTTCTATTATTATAGCCTAGAGGCCCAGTGTAGGAAATTCATGCACGGGAGTGGGGTGGGGGGTTCCCTCAGCCCAGCCTACACCCTCTCCAATCTGGGACATCCTTCTCGAAATCCGGGACCACTGGCTCCTAATTGCTCACTTACCTGCCTGATCGACCCTAACTTGCTCCCCTGCTGGCCTGATAGCCCCTACCTTGCCCCCAATTGACCTTAACTTGCCCCCCTGCTGGCCTGATCATCCTAACTTGCTCCCTTGCTGGCCTGATCAACCCTAACTGCCTCTGCCTCGGCCCCTGGCCTAAGCCGCAGTCTGGCTTCCCTCTGTAGGAGGCGACCTGGAGGATCAGGGGAAGGCGCTGCGCCCATTTCCCCGCTGCTGCTGTCACTGCCGGCCTGAGCCTGGGCCTTTCGCAGCCACCCACAGCTGCCTGAGCCTGGGCCCAGCCCTTGCAGCAGCTGCCACAGCTTGCCTGGCCCTCACAGCAGCCACCATGGCTTTGTCCAGAAGGACGTCTGGGTAGTCGTCTGGAAGATGTCTGTTCTAATTAGTATATTACCCTTTTATTAGTATAGATATGCTAGCAACTGTTCCAAATACAGGTGCTAGGAACACTGACATGGATAAGAAATGAGTTCTGCTCTCAAGAATCTTTACCTATAAATCAAGCTCAGTATAAGTGCTATTGGAGCTGGGGAAAGTACATCGCAAACAGAGATGAAGAAACAATGGATTCCACCTTGGTAGGTGGAGGACCAGAAAGACTAAACAGAGGAGCTGACAACTGTCAGCTATACTTTATACAGCTATACTGTATAAAAGTATACAGGTATACTTTTCCACAGCTGTGGTGGACTACTGACAGTCTCAAAATCCCCTTTCAATAATTGCTGGTCAGTCATTAAGACATTGTTATTTATGAGAAGGGCAACATATTGGAGGTACAACAGAGGAGTAATGAATGATTCACTCTAATAGCAACAGCCAGGAGTCTTTCTCTTGGCATAAAAATACCTTATTTCCTTGAAATACCACTTTGGCTTTGGTGACTATGGTGATAAAATTTATTCCATTACCTGCAATAGAACCTGCTATGACACAATAAGCACTCCAATATTTGTTGAATGAATAAGCACTGACATTTATGTAACTTTCAACCTGTCTCCCAACGTTACAAGCTACCGGAATCTGCCACCCTTTTGTGCCTTACCACATACAAAACTGCTTCCTTATAGAAATCAACAAACTTAATTTTATAAATAAACACATTATTTTAAAAGGTTCTCAATGATATGCTTTTGTAAAGAATGTTCTTCTAGAATCCTTTAAGTTCTTGAGACTTTCAAGTGTACATAAAAAGGAATACTTTGTATATGCCCAGGTTCAGTTCTTTACTCAGCCATCTGTGGAAATCCTTCTTGTTCTTCAGGCTCATCTATTTCATGAAGGCTTCTCCCGGATCCTCCGTAATGATCACTGTTCATGTCTCCTACTTGTCACTAACTTGCTTTTGGTTTCATGCCTTACTCAACTAAGCTGTATGAATCTTGAAAACAAGACATACGTCTTTTGTGTCCCCCAAACCAAAGCGGTACTTAACACAGAAATAAAAACATATAATTAAAGAATACTTTTGATTATGCATGTAGTATTTATGAGACTACTCAGAAGCTTATTTATGTTGTATTTCTCTTAGGTATAAAGAGAATTCCTCTCTCCTATACTCCTCTCTCCATCAAACCAAATGGGTGTCAGATTTTGATTAAGCAAATGGTAAGTAAGATATAAAAGATATTATACAAAATAATCTAGTGTGACAATCTACAGTATTACTATTTCTATTAAAAATCTCATTTCATGCTGTCAGGACATCTATATTGTGAGGAGGATGCCAATATGCCTGCTGAGCACTACACAGGTGCTGAGAAAACAGTGACTAACGAAAAAAGATTTAAAATGTGGGTCAGAGCTCCATTATGTGATCCAAATGTTAACTATTATGGCAGTAGTAATATTCTATTCCAAAGAGAAATACTACTATAATGCATGAAGAGACTACTATAATGTTGGGTAGCGAGGCTGTCACAAACTCAAGCTCCAATACAGCTGGAACTGAGATAGCATCTGCGTATAAGTACATAGTGGACAGAGCCACATATCAAAGAGGGAATAAACAAATTTAGAGTGAAAGCCTACCAAGGAAGAACCTCTAGTTGTCCATTTGTTTCTGGGGAAGAAAGTGTTATGCAATAAGAGCAACAACATTACTCCCTGACATACCTGAAGTCAGCTGTGGCTGCAAAGGATTCCATTTCTGTAATAGAGAACACACAGAGGAAACCTTCCCCGCTCCGGAAGTAGTTGTCTCTAATGGCAGCATAGTCCTCCTGCCCAGCTGTATCCAATATATCGATCTGCACTTCCTCCCCATCCAGCACTACCTTTTTCCGATAGCTGTCTGCTTTGGTAGGCTCATAGTCCTCCACAAACTAAAAAAGATGAAAAATCCATTTAAAAATTAGCTTTACTTTTCAAAACTTATTTTGAAATATAAATTCACATGAAGTTTCCAAAATAATAGAGAGAGGTCCTGTACCCTCAGTTTTCCCCAACGGTAAAGATGGTATTAATTTAAGTTTTCATTTTAGACAATTTGGCAGCTTCCTCATTTATAAAAAGTGAGGGTTATCAACTCTAGGCTGTTTACAGCTTGAAATGTATACCCTTTTTCTCCCTTAAAACACTACCTGCAAACACTATTACATAAGTATAGGCATACTTTAGAGATACTGAAGGTTTGGTTCTAGGCAACCACAATAAAGCAAGTTGTAATCTTTCTGCTGGTGGAAAGGGTCTTGCCTACAATTTGGGAAACAAAACTTGTGAAGCGCAGTAGTGTGATGCTATAAAACGATGTATGCCAGTATTTTATTAAATGCATAAAAATCCCTTTCTATGTGACTCTAAATATCAATTTTCATGCCAGAATTGTGGAAATAAGGAAATAACTTGAAATTAAGTCTATATTTAGGTAAACACTGAAAGTACCATTAAATCTTTTCTTACTCCAAAATGAATCAGGTCAAACTGGTTTATACTTCTCTGCAGAATGTCAAATCTTGAATTTTGGGATTTCTCCTCAAACTTTTGATACATATCCTATATAATAAAAGCCTAATATGCTAAGCGTCCAGTTGTCCGGTCGACCACTCAACCAATCAAAGTGCAATATGCTAATGATATACTAAGCCTGCTCAATTGCTCGCTATGATGTGCACTGACCACCAGGGGGCAGATGCTAAAACAGATAGGTTAGCTTGCTGTTGGGGTTCGGCTGATTGGGACTGAGCGAGATGGGCTGGACAGGCCCTGGAGCCCTCCTGCGGTTCCTCCCCAGCTGGCCAACCTCCCACATCCCTCCCCAGCCCCAATCGTGCACCGGTGGGGTCCCTCAGCCTGGCCTGTGCCAAAATCCGGGACCCCTCAGGGGATGTTGGAGAGCTGGTTTTGGCACAATCCCGCAGGCCAAGCGGAGGGACCCCACTGGTGCACAGATCTGTGCACGGGGCCTCTAGTATATATATATTGTTAATCCTCATCCAAGGATACTTTCCCACTGATTTTTTTAGAGAATGGATGAGAGAGAGAAAGACAGAGAAATATCGATGTGAGAGAAACACACAGACTGGATGCATCCTGCATGCACCCTGACCAGGACCCGGGCCGGGGAGGAGCCTGCAACCAAGGTATGTGTCCTTGCCAGAATCGAATCCAGGACCCTTTGGTCCACAGGCTGATGCTCTATCCACTGAGCAAAACTGGCTAGGGCTGATATTTTTAAATAGTAAATTAAACAACTTTACATACCCACTTCTATTTTCAACCTCATGAATCTCACCTTGATATATTCATCAGTGCATTATTGTTAGTGTGAGTCTATATATGAACACACTTTTGTGGGGGTTTTATTAGTTCCTGTAAATATTTCTGTCTCTAATACTCTCTTATTTATTTTCTCAATGTCTATATCCTCCTGCAAGAATTTAACCTCTAGAAGCAGGGACTGACTATTGGGATTTATCACTATATTTCCAAAGCCTACAGTAGTGCCTGGTACGTTTTAGACACTCAATAAAGAATTATTATTATTTTTTTAATGAACAGAGTGTATTTATAACTGTAAAAGCTACAGAATAATCTACCATATTTACATGCTAATGTTTTACAAATATTTATGAACATCAAATGACTATTAAATGAAGGCTTAACCAGTCATCAAAGGTCAAGAATGTGAATATTCTTACTTTTGACCTCCTTATTGTCAAGGAGATAGATTTAGGATTAGTTTGAAAGAGTGGCTAGGTTTCGGTCAGAATGGCAGAGTCGGTAAACTCTGTGCTCTCCTCCTCCCATCACCACACAAAATTACAATTAAATTATAGAACAACCATTACTGAGAACCATCTGAAGACTAGCTAAACACAAGTCCTAAAACTAAGGGTATAAAGAATCCATATCCAGACTGGCAGGATGGGTGAAGACATGAAACAGGCAGGCCCCACATTAATTATCAGGAGGGCTATCTTGGCTATGGAGTCCCCCTGAGAAGGAAGTGGATCCAGCCTTGTACCAGGCTCCACAGACCAAGGTCTGAAAGAGGAGTCTGCACATCTGGCTGTGCATTTGAGAAAGACAGGGGACTGCTGGAACTGATGTGTACTTCTTGGGAGGCCAGCAACAGATTCACTCACTTACAAACTCAGTAGCTCTAATTTCCCATGCAGGGGCAGCAGCTCGAAAACCACTGGCAACATCTAGGAAGAACTAAACTAATTGACTTTAGGAAGGGGGCTGAAGGGGGAGAAGTCAGGGCAATACTCTCTGCGGACAGAAGAGCTGGCAGGTACGACTGTTCCTTTGTTGAACTCCCCCCTCAACCTAGCCAGCCAGGCACAAGTGGGAGCCAAATCTATGCTCTCCTTTAACCTGGCTAACACCATTTACCCCACCCTGGTGATTCCAAGACCCTGTCCCACCCAACTCACTTGTCCAGCCCAAGCCTCTCCCAGTAGCTCCTACAGAAAAGTACCCTGCGTTGGCTACTGCTGTGAACTTTCCCAAAATGTCTGAAAGATCCCCGAACCCCAAAAAACAGCAGCTGACCTTGGTGTACCTTGTAGCACTTGATAAGCAGCCAAAGCCCAACAAAAGTGGTGACGGGTCTCAACTTGCACTATTAACTGCCATCAGCAGACCCCAAGCCTGGCATAAGCAGTAGCCAGTGTTGGCCTGGAACACAGCTTCAACTAAGCAGCCACAAACCTGGCAAAGGTGGTGTCTGGTCTCAACTTGCACTATGGTGCCCATCACAGGGTCCCATGATAGGAACAAGTAGCGCCCAGCCTCAGCAGACAATGTAGCTTCTCCCAAGCATCTCCAAATCTAGTGCCAGTGGCAGCCAACTATAGATCACTTTGAAGCTTCTACTTGTTTCAAGCATGAAACAAAAGGCAGCTGACCTTGACCTGCACTGGAGCCCTTTCCAGGAGGCTCCAGACCCAACATGCCCAGTGACCAGTATCAGAACACACTACAGCATCTCTGTAGCAGCTCCACAAATGACAAACCTAAAGGCCAGACTCAGTGGGCACCAGTGCCATACTAAAGCAACTCTTGCTCCAAGGGGTCAGTCAAGACACAATAGCATGCCTGCTATTGTCACAGTCACCCTCATAGGCAGTCAGCCTGAGGTCAACCCCACTCACTCACATGCCAATAGCAACTGAACCCCAACTACAACCAGTGGGTGCACACAACCCACACAGAAGACATTCCTGGGGCACCAGGCACAGATGACCACGAAGACTGCATTACTGGGCCCTTTCTACATAAAAGGTCACATTGTCAAGACCAGGAGACACAGCAAGATCTACTTGATAAACAGACACAAACATACACAGACAACCAAAGTGAAGAGAAAAAGAAACTCTTCCCCAAAGAAAGGACAGGACAAAATGTAAGAAAACTAAGTAAAATGGAGACAAGCAAACTATCACATACAGAGTTCAAACATAGTTATAAGAATGCTCAATAAACCTAGGGGAAGAATAGATGAACTCAGTGAGAACTTACACAAAGTGATAGAAAACAAAAAGAACCAGTCAGAAATGAAGAATACAAAAATTAAAATGAAGAATGTGTTAGAGGGAATCAACAGCAGATTAGATAAAGCAGAGGACAGAATCAGCGATGTGGAAGACAAAGTAGAAGAAAACATCCAATCAGAACAGCAAAAAGAAAAAAATGAGACTAATTTAAAGGATTCCTGGGACAACATCAAGCATAACAACATTCACATCACAGAGGTACCAGAACAAGAAGAGAGAGAGAGCAAGGAATCAGAAACCTATTCAAAGAAATAATGACTGGAAAGTTCCCTAACATGGTGAAGGAAATAGATATACAAGTCCAGGAAGTGCAGAGAGTCCCAAACAAGATGAACCCAAAAAGGCCCACACCAAGACACATCATAATTAAAATGTAAAAAGTTAAAGACAAAGAGAGAATCTTCAAAGCAGCAAGAGAAAGGCGGTTACCTACAAGGCAGTTCCCAAAAGACTGTCAATTGGTTTCTCAACAGAAACTTTGTAGGCCAGAAGGGAATGACACAAAATATTCAGTGATAAAAAGCAAGGACCTAAAACCAAAATTACTCTACCCCACAAGAATCAAAGCAGATGTAAAGAGC
Organism: Corynorhinus townsendii; assembly: GCA_026230045.1. Classification (NCBI taxonomy): domain Eukaryota; kingdom Metazoa; phylum Chordata; class Mammalia; order Chiroptera; family Vespertilionidae; genus Corynorhinus; species Corynorhinus townsendii. The sequence continues at coordinate 141,203,429 of JAPDVU010000004.1, forward strand.
TGCATAGATCAGAAAAAGCTAAAAGTGTTCATCACCACCATGCCAGTATTGTAAGAAATGTTAAAGGGGTCTCTTTAAGAAGAAGAGGAGAATCCAAGATGGTGGCGTAGGTAAACACCTAAACTGCTGCCTCGCACAACAATTTCAAAACTTACAACTAAAAGACAAAACGTCTATCACCCAGAACCACGGGAAAGCTGGCTGAGTGGAAGTTCTACAACTAGAAGGAAAGAAAAAAGAGCATTGAGACGTGCACAAGCGCTGAAAAGCTGAGGTACGGAGGCGCGGGATCTGGGCTGGCGGCAGGCGTTGCTTTTTTCAACCCAAAGGGACAAGCCCCCGATTACTCTAAAATACAGTTTCTGGGGAGACGCGGGGGACCCAAACTCCTACGGGGAGAAGCTGGATTGTCTAACACTGGGTCGGAAAGTGAGGGGGGCCTGCTTGCAGAGCTGCGCGCAAGAATAATTGTTTACCGCGCTGGGGCACAGGACAGCAGTTGGAGACACAGAGCCGGCTAACTAGCAGCCATCGCTGTTTGCCACGCCCTAGCCTAGTGACGCCCTGAGACCCCGCCCCACACAACCTACAAACCCACCCAAGCTCCAAGCAGCAGCGTTAGCATAAGAAAGGCCTGCCCTATCACAGCTTAACCTAGCAAACTTGCAGCCTGGGTCAGACAGCTCCAAAACCTCCAAACCCCAAGCAAAGAGGAGAAAACTGTAGCTCTCGCCGTAGCTCCGGCTGGGTGGACTCAGACAATAGCTGACCTGCACACCATTGGAGATCCAGAAGCCAGTATACCTAGTGGTCAGTGTGAGAAACCAGATTTCAACTCCTCACATCCATAAGTGACACATTCAAGAGGCAGACTCAGCGAGCACCAAAGCCCCACTGAAACAAGTCCTGCACCATAAGCGTGTCGCCAGCACAGCAGTTCTTCCATTACAGACACAGCGAGTCCTCACAGCCGATTGGCCTGGAGGTCAATTCCTCCCAGCGTACCAACAGCAATTAAGGCTTAACTACACCAAGACTTTGCACTCAGCCCACAAAGGGGTGTACCAAGAGCATCCACATCAGGTGATTGGGGAGGCTGAGCTACTGCCCCCTATAGGTCACCTACCACACAAAGCCACTCCATCAACACAGGGAAGCAGCCAAAATGCAGAAACAAAGAAACATGTCACAAATGAAAGAAACGGAGGAAAGCAAACTACTGGACGACATAGAGTTCAGAACCACATTTATAAGGTTACTCAAGAATCTTCTAAAAACCGCCGAGAAACTTGATGACACTTCTGAGGAGCTTAGTGAAACCTTCAAGGACCTTAATGAGAATGCCAAAAAAATGGAAAAGGACCAGTCAGAAATGAAGCATACACTGTCTAAAATAAAGAATATACAGAAACTCAACTGTAGATCAACGTACCCCAAGAATCAAACCAAAGATCTGAAATATGAGGAAACAAAAAACACCCAACCAGAAAAACAAAAAGAAAAAAGAATCCAAAAATATGAAGATAGTGTAAGGAGCCTCTGGGACAACTTCAAGTGTACCAACATCCGAATTTTTGGGGTGCCAGAAGAAGAGAGAGAGCAAAATACTGAAAACCTATTAGAAGAAATAATGACAGAAAACTTTCCCTGCCTGGTGAAAGAAATAGACTTACAAGTTCAGGAAGCGCACAGAACCCCAAATAAAAGGAATCCAAAGAGGACCACACCAAGACACATCATAATTTAAATGCCAAGGGCAAAAGACAAAGAGAGAATTTTGAAAGCAGCAAGAGAAAAACGGTTAGTTACCTACAAGAGAGTACCCATACGACTGTCAGCTGATTTCTCAGCAGAAACTATGCAGGCCAGAAGGGAGTGGCAAGAAATATTCAAAGTGATGAACAGCAAGAACCTACAACCAAGATTACTCTACCCAGCAAAGCTATCATTCAGAGTTGAAGGTCAGATAAAGAGCTTCACAGACAAGAAAAAGCTAAAGGAGTTCATCGCCACCAAACCAGGATTACATGAAATGCTGAAGGGTATTCTTTAAGAAGAGGAAGAAGAAGAAAAAGGTAAAGATAAAAATTATGAACAACAAAATGACATCAAATACATACCTACCAACAAGTGAATCTAAAAATCAAGTAAATAAAAATCTGAAGAACAGAATGAACTGGTGAATATAATAGAATCAGGGACATAGAAAGGGAGTGGACTGACAATTCTCAGGGGGAAGTGGGTGTGAGTGGTGCGGGAAGAGATTGGACAAATATCTTACTCCTAGGGATGAAGACAGTGGCGGGGGGTAAGGGCACGGGGTAGGGTGGGGTGGGGAATCAGGTGGAGGGGAGCTATAGGGGGAAAACAAAAAGAGGAACACCTGTAATCTGAACAATAAAGATTTATTTTAAAAAAAAAAGAAGAAAAAAAAATCAAAGATATAATAATAAAACAGCAATAACTACATAACTATCAATAACTACTTTAAGTGTAAATGAATTAAGAGGTCTAGTCAAAAGACATAGGGTAAGAAAACAAACTTGATAAGAAAACAAGACCCAATGTATGATGCCTACCAGAGACCCACTTCAGATTAGATACACGTAGACTAAAGAAAAGGGATGGAAAAAGATATTTCAGACAAGTGAGAGCAAAAAGAAAAGCTGGAGTCACAATATTTATAGCAGACAAAATATACTTTAAAACAAAGGCTATACCCAAAATAAAGAGCACTTCATAACCAAAAAGGGATCAATACATAAAAAGGACAGAACACTTGTAAACATCTATTCACCAAATGTAGCAGCATGTAAATACCTAAAGCAAATATTGACAGACATAAAGAGAGAGCTCAACAGTAAGACAATAACAATAGGAGACTTTAACACTCCATTGACAACAATGGGTTGAACATCCACACAGAAAAACAGCAAGGAAACAGTGGCCTTAAATGATGCATTAGACCATATAAATTTAATTGATATTTTTAGAGCACTTCACCCCAAAGCAGAATATACATTCAAGTGCACACAGAATATTTTCCAGAACAGACCACATGTCAGACCACAAAACAAGTCTCAATAAATTTAAGAAGACTTAAATCATATGAAACATCTCTGACCACAATGATATGAAATTAGAAATTAACTACAAAAAGAAAGCTGAAAAAACACAAACATGTGGAGGCTAAATAATGTGCTAGTAAACAATGAATGGGTTAACAATGAGATCAAGAAAGATATCAAAAGATACACCAAGTCAACCCAAAATCTATGGGACAAGATAAAGCAGTTGTAGAGAGAAAATTACAGCAATACAGTCCTACCTCAAGAAGCAAGAAAAATCTCACTTTATACCTAAAGGAACTAGAAAAATAAATAAACCCAAAGTGATTATAAGGAAGAAAATAATAAGATCAGAGCAGAAAAAAATTTTAAAGGATCAATGAAAGCAAGAACTGGCTCCCTGAAAACATAAACAAAACTAATAAGCCTTTAGCCAGATTCATCACCAAAAAACCGAGAAGACTAAAATTATTAAAATCAGAAATAAAAGAGAACCGACAACTGACGCTACAGAAATATAAAGAAATGTAAGAAAATACTATGAACATTTGTATGCCAACAAACTGGGCAACTTGGAAGAAGTAAAAAATTCCTAGAAACATACAATCCTCAAGATTGAATCAGGAAGAACAAAAAATCTGGTGAAATCAAATCAGTACTCAAAAACCACCCAACAAACAAAAATCCTGTAACAGATGGCTTTACCAAACGTTCAAAGAAGAATTAACATCTTTCTTTCTTAACCTATTCCAAAAAATTGAAGACGAGGAAAGACTCCCAAACTCATTTTACCAGGCCAGTATTCCCTGAAAAAATCAGACAAAGAAAATTCTAGGCCAATATCCCTGATGAACATAGAAGAAAATCCTCAACAATATATTAGCAAGTTGAATTCAGCAATACATTAAAAAGACCAGACACTGTGATCAAGTGGAATATATTCTCAGGATGCAAGGTTGGTTCAATGTAACAAATCAATTAACATGATAGATAACACCACATAAATAAAATGAAAGCCCTGTCTAGTTTGGCTCAGTGGATAGAGTGTTGGCCTTCGGACTGAAGAGACCCGGGTTCAATTCTGTCAAGGGTATGTACCTTGGTTGCAGGCTCCATCTCTGGCCTTGGTCAGGGCGTATGCAAGAGGCAACCAATTGGATGTGTCTCTCACATCAATGTTTTTCTCTCTGTGTCTCTTCCACTCCCTTCCACTCTCTCTAAATGTAATGGGGAAAAAATCCTCCGGTGAGGATTAAAAAAGACAAAAAAGGAAGATAAAAATCATATGATCACTTCAATAGGTGCAAAAGCATTTTGTTTATATGCCAATAATGAATTGTCAAAAAAATTAAAAAACAATACCTTTTACAATTGCATTGAAAAGAATAAAATATCTAGAAATAAATTTAACCAAGGAGGTAAAAGACCGGTACTTGGAAAACTAGAAGACACTGAAGAATAAAAGAAGATAAAAACAAATGGAAGGATATTCTGTGTCCATGGATTGGAAGAGTTAACACTGTTAAAAATATCCATACTATCCAAAGCAATCTACAGATTCTATGAAATCCTTATCAAAATACCAATGGCATTTTTCACAGAATTAGACCTAAGAATCCTAAAATTTATGTGGAGTCACAATAAACCCTATATAGCCAAAGCAATATGGAAAAAGAACAACAAAGTCTGAGGTATCATGCCACTTGTTATCAAACTATACTATAAGGCTTTTGTAATCAAAACAACATGGTTACTGGCATAAAAACAGACATGGAGGTTAATATAACAGAATAGAGAGCCCAGCCATGCTTCTATTGTGAACTAATATATGAGAAAGGAGGCAAGGATATATAATGGAGTAAAGATAGTGCATTCAGTAATTGGTGTTGGGAAAATGACAAACACATGGAAAAAACAGAAACTAGACCACTTTCTTAAACCATAAACAAAAATAAATTCAAAATGGGTTAAAGACTTAAATATAAAACCTGAAATCATGACATTCTTAGAAGAAAAATAATAGGCATTAAACTCTTTGACATCGGTCCTAGCAATATTTTTTGGGGCTATGACTCCTTAAGCAAGAGAAACAAAATAAAAAATGGGACTGCATCAAACTAAAATTATTATTATAGTTTAGAAAATCATCAGCAAAACAAAAAGAAAACTTACTGAATGGGAAAAGATATTGAACAGTGATGCATTCGATAAGGGGTTAATATGCAAAATTCATAAAAAACTCAAACAACTTTTCATCAAAAAAACAAACAATCCAATTAAAAAATGGGCAGAGGACCTGAACAGATATTTCTTCAAAGAGGTCATACAGATGGGCACTACACATAAAAAATGCTCACTGTCACTAATTATCAGAGAAATGCAAATTAAAGCCAGAAGGAAATACAACCTCACACCTGTCAGAACGTCTATCATCTATAAATCAACAAACAAGTTGTGTAGAAAGAGAACTTTCATGCACTGGTGTTATAGGTACAGCAACTGCGGAAAACAGTATGGAGGTTGGTTCCTCAGAAAACTAAAAACAGAACTACCACACATCTCAGCAATTCCATTTCTGGGTATTGATCTGAAGAAATCCAAACCACTAATTTGAATAGACCTATGTACCCCAATGTTCACTGCAGCATTATTTACAATATCCAAGATATGGAAGCAACCAAGGTGTCTACTGATAGATGAATGGATAAAAGAAGATGTGGCACATATATACAATGGAATATTACTCAGCCGTAAAAGAGAATGAAATCTTGCCATTTGCAACAACATAACAGCCTTCACTTAGATTAATATTCTAAGTGAAGTCAGAGGAAGACAAATACTATATGATTTCACTTATATGTGAAACATGAAAAAATAAATGAACACCACAGACACAAACTCATAGATATACAGAGAACAAACTGATGGTCTCTATCAGAGAGGGGTTTGTGGAATGGGTGAAAATATGAAAGGAATTAAGAAGTACAAATTACCAGTTATAAAAATAGTTATGGGGATGTAAAGTACAGCATAGGGAATATACTCAGTAATATTTTAATAACTATATATGGTATACTAGATTTATCAGGGTGATCACTTCATAAGTTATTTAAATGTCTACTCACTATGGTATACATGTGAAAGTAATATAATACTGTATGTCAGCTATAATTGAAAAATGAATTATAAAAATTTTTAAAAGATGACAATGATTTTAAAAAAGAAAATATTAACTAGAATCCTAGAGCAAGTACTTTGTGGAAAAATGTCTTAAGAGCCATAATTTTTGAAAAAGGAAACCATTATTCTTACCACTTGACAAAAGTAAATAGTTTGTACACTTTTTTAAAAAAGAAAGAAGAGCCCTAGCCAGTTTGGCTCAGCGGGTAGAGCATCGGTCTGTGGACTGAAGGGTCCCAGGTTTGATTCTGATTAAGGGCACATACATGCCCGGGTTGTGGGCTCGATCCCCAGTGGAGGGTGTGCAGGAGGCAGCCGATCAATGATGCCCTCTCATCATTGATGTTTCTATCTCTCTCTTGCCCTTCCTCTATGAAATCAATTTAAAAAATTAAAAAAAAAAGAAAAGTAGCTGTTAAAATGAATAGTATGGACCACAGAATTGAACAGATAAAATTAGTAATTTCATTTAAAGTACTATTTCAATTTTTTCTCTGTTCCAATTTTTTATTATAGTCACTAACAAGTGGGACAACTGATGGATTTAAGATTTTTGTGTGTACAAAAAATATGGTATAGAAGGATGCAATAGAAGGATACATGGGTGGTAGAAATCTGCAAGATTTTTTTCAAGAGACCAGTTTAAGCAGGTTGAATAACCTCTCTGAGGGTTTGTTTTCTCATCTGTAAAATGTGAATACCACTACCTATCATGCAGGACTGTTAATGAGCATTAGGTAAGAAAGAGTAACCACAAAACCCTGCTTCTATTAGAAGAATTGAGGATAAATGCTTAAATTAGGTAACCAACTCTTAAATTATTTAGACTTGATAATAGTCTTCCAGGGAAAGAATGTGGATCGATAAAGTCTGACATATTATATGCACACAAATCTGATAACCTGTCTAGTAATTACATTTTAGGGATACAGCCTTTACCTGTTTAATGGTGACTGTAGTACCATGCCAAATATACAATAAAGAACCTTTTAACTGAAGTTATTATAGGACACCTTATGTATGTTAACCTCAAGTCTCAATTAGGTACTATATTCACCAGTTCTATTAATCCAAGGTAAAAATTGCCATTAAAACAGTAAAAATAAAGGCTCAAGTTAGACTGCTTAAAAATAGGTACTGTTGTAGAAACCAAGATGGCGGCATAGGTAAACACCTAAACTGCTGCCTCGCACAACAATATCAAAACTACAACTAAAAGACAAAATGGACACCATCCAGAACCACAGGAAAGCTGGCTGAGTGGAAATTCTATAACTAGAAGAAAAGAGGAAAGCACACTGAGACTCAGAGGAGCTGCAAAAGGCTGAGGTACAGAGACTCGCATGTGGAGAGGATGGGCGGCTGTGTGCGCGGCTGGCTTTCCAAAGTGGGAGGGAGAAGGAAGTTCCCAACTGCACTGAACTCCAGTCCCGGGCAAGACTCTGGGAAACCAGACTCATTCAGGGGGAATCTGGACTGTCAGGAAAAGAGAAAGCACACTGAGACTCGGGAGTTGCGGAAGGCAGAGGTCAGGAGGTACGCGCACGCAGAGAGGACTGACTGCTGAATGCACAGGCGGCTGAGTGCGTGGCTGGCTCTCTAAAACGGGAGGGAGACGGAAGTTCCTGACTGCGCTGAACTCCAGTTCCGGGCAAGTTTCTGGGAACCCTGACTCATTCGGGAAGAAACTGGACTGTCTGGCAGCGGGTGAAACTCGAGGGCGGCTTTCTCTCAGAGGTGCTTGCAGCGATTACCGAGGGACACTGAGACCCAGGGGCCTCATAGGGCAGGGCTGACAGGAAACCAAGGCTGTCTGCTCTGCCCTGAAACTCCGCCCCATCCAAGCTGAGCATAGAGGCTTTTGCAATTTTGCAAGTCTTGTCTCATAAGAATGTCTCCAGCACAGAAGTGTTCCCAGCATAGACACAGCTGATCCTCACAGTCAATTGGCCTGGAGGTCAATTCCTCCCAGTGATACCAACAACAATCAAGACTTAACTACAACAAGGCTGAGCACACAGCCCACAAAGGGGTGCACCAAGAGTGTCCACCTCAGGTAACTGGGGAGGCTGAGCCACTGTGCCCTAGAGGACACCTACCACACAAAGCTACTCTACCAACTCAGGGAAGCAGCCAAAATGCGGGAGACAAAGAAATAGATCACAAATGAAAGAAATGGAGCAAAACAAATGACTGGATATAGAGTTCAAAACCACGGTTATAAGGTTTTTCAAGAATTTCCTAGAAAAGGCCAATAAATTTAGTGAGACCCTCGAGGTTATGAAAAAGGACAAACTAGAAATTAAACATACACTGACTGAAATAAAAAATATTATACAGAGACCTAACAGCAGACTAGAGGATCACAAGAATCAAGTCAAAGATTTGAAACACAAAGAAGCAAAAAACACTCAGCTGGAAAAGCAAAAAGCAAAAAGAATCCAAAAATATGAAGATAGTGTAAGGAGCCTCTGGGACAACCTCAAGCGTACCAACATCCAAATTATGGGGGTGCCAGAAGAAGAGAGAGAGCAAGATACTGAAAACCTATTTGAAGAAATAATGACTGGAAACTTCCCCCACCTGGTGAAAGAAATAGACTTACAAGTCCAGGAAGCGCACAGAACCCCAAACAAAAGGAATCCAAAGAGGACCACACCAAGACACATCATAATTAAAATGCCAAGAGCAAAAGACAAAGAGAAAATATTAAAAGCAGCAAGATTAAAACAGTTAGTTACCTACAAGGGAGCACCCATAGGACTGTCAGCTGATTTCTCAACAGAAACTATGCAGGCCAGACGGGAGTGGCAAGAAATATTCAAAGTGATGAATAGCAAGAACCTACAACCAAGATTACTCTACCCAGCAAAGCTATCATTCAGAATTGAGGGGAAGATAAAGAGCTTCACAGATAAGAAAAGGCTAAAGGAATTCATCACCACCAAACCAGTATTATATGAAATGCTGAAAGAAGAGAAAGAAGAAGAAAAAGGTAAAGGTAAAAATTATGAACAACAAATACATGTCTATCAACAAGTGAATCTAAAAATCAAGTGAATAAAAAATCTGATGAACAGAATAAACTGGTGAATATAATAGAATCAGGGGCATAGAAAGGGAGTGGACTGACAATTTTGGGGGGGAAAGGGGTGCGGGGGGTGCGGGAAGAGACTGGACTAAAAGCGTACACCTGTGGATGAGGACAGTGCGGGGGAGGTAAGGGCAGAGGGTGGGGTGGGAATCGGGTGGAAGGGAGATATGGGGGGAAAAAAGAGGAACAATTGTAATAATCTGAACAATAAAGATTTATTAAATTAAAAAAAAATGGTACAACCAAAAAAAAAAAAATTGGTACTGTTTCTAGATCTGTTTTGTTTTTTAAAGGATAAGGTTTTTATGAAACTTGAGTTCTTGACTTGGTATATAAATCTGTATATAAATGTTGGTTCTAAATTTTAAAAGAAAAAAGAAAAGGTTAATATAGTTTTCAAAGATTCAAGGAATTAATCCAAAACAGCACCAAACTAAGCTAGAGAAATACTGTCTGAAAGCCCAAACTTTGATATCCATTATAAAATTAGCACTTACCTCATCATACATGAACTGCAGAGTCAGAGCGGACTTGCCAACACCACCACTGCCCACCATGATGACTTTGTGTAAGGCCAAAGAATTCTGACCCTTGGGCTTATTTGTGGCCATCTTATATCAGTTTTCACCAAAGGAGTAAGGAGAATCTAAAAAGAATGAGAGAGTAAGTAATGCTCAGTATATTCTTCTTCAGAATTCATTAAAAGAAAGAGATATTATGTCCTTATGCTTCAATATACCAGTTTTCATCCTGCAGTGATTTTAAACAGATGGCAAATGAAGTGTGCTCATTTAAGGGAAAAACCACTTATCAGAGGACACCATGCCAATAAAACAAGTATATAACTCAAGGGCATTTCTCTTATAATAGTTTTCAGTAATGAGCTGTGACCAAAAGTGAAAACATCCCAGTGCAACCACATGTTGATAATTGCATAGATTATAAAAACCAGTTAAATGATCACTTTGTTTTCATATTAACCTCTATTGGCAATAATTGAAGACATATTTTCCTAGTTCCAGTAAGAAAATGGACAACAAAAGAAGATTGCCAACTGACAGGCTTATTTTTAGTTTAGAAAAGAAAAAACCACATCCCAGCAATTTGGTGGCAGAATTATCAATAGAATCCAAAACCATCTACTCCAACTCCAAAGTATCCTAGCACTGGAATGTTGGGTGAATGGTTAATAAACAATAATGTTTGAATTCCTGGATCTTGTGCCCTTCCATGGAACATGCATCATTTGTTTAATACATGCATGTGCTCAGTGTGTAAAGGCCAGGTTCCTTCAGAAGCTGTACTGCTGAGGTACATTAATGGCACCCCGTTACCTTTGGCCATGGTACCAGGTCTTAGAAAAGGAGGCCACGAAGTCACAACAAACACTGAATCTGTGTGGAGGACCAAACAAGAAGCGTTTATCTTATTAGAAGATCTGGGGACTGTACCCTTCCTTCTCAGCATCTCTCTGACTTATTTTGGCCACAGATATAGCTTTCCCAAGATGCCGCTCACAGGGCTGCTCTGAGGACGATGAGACGGTATTTCCCCTTCTCCTTATCAATAGTTACCATTTAAAAAATGGGAAGCTTATAATTCCATGTACGAGCCCCTGTAATTCTCCTTTCCTTACAATAAAGTTACCAAATGTCAAAAAAGAGATTTGTACAAAATCTCAGAGCTATAAATAATCTAGCTATTCCCAAATATCCTGTGGTTCCAAACCCACACACCTTATTATCAGACATTTCTGTGACTGTCAATATTTTTCAGTAATAGATTTATGTATAGCCTTTTTCAGTAGATAAAGAAAGTAGAAAAAGACAGTCAATATTTCTTTGCTTTCACCTGGTAAGATTACAAGTTTACTTGGACAATAATGCCCCAGGGATATACTAAGAATTCCACTTATTGTTTTAGATACTAAAAACAGATTTAAATGATATTAAATTTCCTAGATATTCCACTCTTACCCTACATGTGGGCGATTTAGTTTTATGCTCTAGAAAATTATTAGACTCTCAGAAGGTCACAATATACCAATTACAACAGCTAGCTATAAAGGGACATAGATATCTAAGAACAAACTCTGGTTCTGTTTACCTCAGGTCAAATACTATGGTTATCTAATATCTAAAGATGGGCTACTAATTAACTTTGAAAGACTCAGAAGAATTCTATCTTTTCCTCATACAAACAAACAAACAAAAACCAAACAAACAAGAAAGCAGCTTAGAAGATTCCTGGGTTTGACTCAACATTATCACACCGGGTTCCAAATTTTTCATTAAAGGCCCAGCCTCTGTATGTCTTACTAAATCAAATTGACTTGACCCAATTTCATGGAACCCAAAAAGGAAACAAGATATAAAGTCTCTAAAGAATTATCTAAAGCTTCCACTCTGGGATACTTTAATTATACAAATTTTAACTCAAATATATAGATCATCATAGACCTACTAGTGGCCTGATGCACAGATTCATGCACATTGAAAGGAAATTAGAAGAAATATTTTAATATTGCTATTCACCCTTTCTCTATAATAAAAGTGTCAGAGATGAAAGAAAATTAGTAAATGTATATTAAAATTATATATAAATTGATTAATAAACAATAACATGATATAACAACAAAGACATGATATAAAAACAACAAAAACATGATATAACAACAACACTGATAAAAACAATGACTGGTAAATTGATTAAACTTATTCTAATATCTTTGTATACCACATTAAGAGTAAAAACACTTTCAAAGTGCTTGACTAATTTCCCTTGTGATGAAGTATTTACAACTTTAACGTCACACGCTCTTCGAACTCGAGAAAGCAACATAAAACTGACCATGTCCGAAAATGGGTTCAGGTAGGAATATTCCTACTCTGCTTGAGATTCTCCTTGTGATTTATTAATAGTCATTGCAAATGCTGGCATCACGGGAAACTGTCTTTGAATTCATTTAAATGGGAGGCCAGCGTCAGACGGGACAAATATCGCACATGTGTGAGTCAACGTTTATTTTTAAATTGCCAGTGCGCGTCATAACTCAAATATATAGATCATCATAGACCTATAGGCCTGCATGATAGGCATTTCTGCTACAAACATGTTATGCAAACAAGCAAACAAAAAATAGTTATGGGTTCTCCTTTGATTATATTCCCTATTCTATTAAATCTCATCACATTCAAAACTTCTGCCAGCTGACTTGCTCTTGCCTTCCATACCTAATTGCACTTAAACTGGATTAACAGTCTTAACCCAGCAACTTTGCTACTTTCTTTGCAGGATAAAGACATACACGATGGACTTTATATTACTCTCAATGCCACCTATATATATATATATATATATAAAAGGCTAAGTGACCGTCCAACCGGCCGGTACCTCTGACGCGCATTGACCAACATGGGGCAGACGCTCAACACAGGAGCTGCCGATCTGCAGTGACTTGGCAGCAGCAGTTCGCACCTGGAACCAGAGAAGAGGGAGCCCTATTCCTAGCGGGGCCACGCAATTCCACCTTTGGTTGTGTGTTAAGTTGTTCCTAGGGCACTGTTGGCCCCAAATCTGGTTTACTGTACACTGCGTTTGCATTCCACACCCTGTACGACAGCAACTTTGCAGAGTGCCCTGGGACCCCTTGGGGGATGTCAGAGAGCCAGTTTCAGCCCTATCCCCGGAGGCCAGGCCGAGGGACCCCTCTTGCCAGAGGAACCGCGCTCACGCGGCAGATGCTTTTCGAGTCTTGACGTTGCCCTAGGTGTGGCCAGCCGGGGAGGGACTGTGGGAGGTTGGTTCAAGGCATGTCCAGCCCATCTCACCCAGTCCTACATTACCAGCCACCACCTGGGACCACCTGCATTAGTCCCTGCACCGAAGACAGCGCCTCAAGCTGGAAGACCCGAGCGTGAGTTTTTTCCCCCCCTCCACCCTTTTCCCCACCCCACAGATGCCCTTTGAGCTGCGGCACCATTCCGTCCCAGGAATTCTAATTAATTTCCTTTAAATGTGCACGAATCTGTGCAACGGGACACTAGTTTTAAAATAATTAGTATTTACCAAGAAATTGTTATCTTGGAATGTTATATCTTACAAAAAAGCAAAAATTTTTAACCAGCTGCATTACAATAAAATCTACAGCCATGCCACTTTGTTTTGTCATTTATAGACAATCATTGTTTTCACTTAGAAAGATCCATGAAAAGGACTCTGACTTACTCTAAATTACAGATTTCTAAGCAGGTTATATCTTTGAACTAGATGAAGATTTATAGAGAATAACTGAATTCATGAAAATACTGGCAAATAATCAGGATAAAAAAATTGGTGGGAAAAAATTAACTGAGGATTATTATTCTTATGACTTTGTTTTAAATATTATTGATTTTTAAATCATTTTGTTTTCTAAATATAAGGAAAATTAAAAGAAGACATTCTGGCCCTAACCGGTTTGGCTCAGTGAATACAGCGTCAGCCTGCAGACTCAAGGGTCCCAGGTTTGATTCCGATCAAGGGCATGTACCTTGGTTGTGGGCACATCCCCAGTAGGGAGTGTGCAGGAAGGAGGCAGCAAATCTATGTTTCTCTCTCACTGATGTTTCTAACTCTCTATCCCTCTCTCTTCCTCTCTGTAAAAAAATCAGTAAAATATATTTTAAAAAATAAAATAAGACATTCTGCATTATTACTAATGGCTCATTAACCAGGTTATAGGCACTGATAAATTGTAACATTCATTTCCCAGGTGCTCCTGGGAGATGAAGACTTCCAAGACCACGACATACAACTAGGAGATTCTTATCTATTGGGAAAGACATTAATTAAAGGCTCTCTTCAACGGTGTTGGAAGGGACCTTACCTTATTAGGCACCACAAATGGACATCTGCTCCTATGTCTGACACTTACCTCTATGTACAATGAGGATAAAAAACTTTTCAAGAATGAAAAGCCAACCAATATACTAGTGTATAGGCAGCCATACCAAGACACCAACAGGCCTGTACCAAATTAATGTTGCTGCTAATATTAATAAGAATAATTATACACATTCTTTAGGCTTTTCTCAAACCCTATGTATATTGCCCAACTTTTAGTAATTACTAAAAGTGTATAAGATAACTTTCTGTTATCAATAATACTTTTTGTGGTTTCTCTTGAAATTTAGAAAAAAAATGCTATTGCAAAAAGTTAATAAAAAAGAAATAGTAACAAAGGAATTTTATATATAAACACCAAAACCTATGAAAATGTGCTTACCACCCTAACCCAAAAAAAGCATCTAGTTGTACTAATTCCAATAGAAGCTGCAATGGCTATAAAAACATGGCCCTCTGTAACTGCTGCTAATAAGGCACAGGAAATTTACTTATGAAACTCTTTCTGTCCTTCTGGCTTCTGGAATTTTAAATGGTAATTGTAATTTACAGCATTATGTTCTTTCAGCCTTGGCCCCAATTAAAAAGACATACGTAATATTACAGCTTCCAATTGTGCAACTAGCATTAATCAAATTAATAATAGCACCTAAATGTTTCCAATTGGAAATGGGACATAGTAAATTGAAACCCATTTCATGGTCAGATTATAAAAACTGAAAGGTGTATGTTATGCCCGCAAACTATAAGTGAATGTTATACTAGATACAAAGTATAGAGAGACAGGCAGCGCGCGCGCGCACACACACACACACACACACACACACACACACACACACACGCACGGATCATAACAGCTTATAGGTTAGAAGTAATCCAAAGTGTTTTTCTTAATAAAGGCCCATAAAACCTGACTGCCTTGCATGAACCTGCTTTTCACTTTGGAGAGAAAAAAGAATTCAACCTTGACTTTCATCCAAGCTTATGGTCTTGTCCATTCCCAATGGTCCACTGTTCAGCAAGACAAAGGCTAACACTGAAACTTACTAGGAATGAGCCTTCCCAGCACCACCAGACCTCTTATCCAACCAAAAAGTTGGTCATCAATGCATCCTTTTGAATGATTTATGACCAAAAGGAGACGTGTGGACTAAAAGGGGTCACATGCTAACCCGACAAGCTCAGGGAAAGCCTGTGTGTGGTGGCCTCGCAAACTCAAGAGACCTAAAGTAACCACAAAGGATGATCTGAAATTAAACCTTTTTAACTAAAAGCAGTTGATGGTGGGTAGTCATGTCCTAGGCTAGAGTCTTCCCTGACTAAAGTCAATCGTTACCTTAACTTAGCCTACTGTCTTTTGCACCTACCATAACATACCTTTGCAATGTCAGGGTAACTCTCCTTTTCCCCAGACCGACCCCTCAGGCACAACCAATGCACCCCAGGGAGATCATAATTCCTCTCATTGCTATTATCATGCTAATTGTTGAATGTTAACTATTCTGTACCTACCTATGTAAAAGATGTATATGTCTATCATTTTACTTTTAATCCAATCCCCACTTGCTTTCTCCCATCTCCCTTATCTATCACCAATGGACTTCATGTAACTCACTTATGTTTTCTCTCTTGACTGTACTGTATAAAATAAAGTGCAAAACTGCCATTCTCTGAAGCATTATCTCAACCTGTTGAGATTTTGCTTCTCAGCAATTATTGCCAGTTTGGCTCAAATAAACTCACAAAAATTCTCTATAGGTTTGAATGTTTCTTACATTGTCAAGAAGCAAGACAAATCCAGTATGATCTCACTTACGTGTGGGTCTGAAAAAAAAACAAGAAAGAAAAGAAGAAAAACAAGCTCATAATTGCAGAGACCTGACTGGTATTTCCGAGAGACAGGGCAAAATGGGATGAAAGGGGACCAAAAGGTACAAACCTCTAGTGAAAAAAATAAGTCAAGGGGCTTTAATATATAGCATGGTAACTATAGTTAATAATACTACTGACTTAGTTGAAAGTTGCGAAGAGGGTAATTTTAAAAGTTCTCTTAAGGAAAAAAAATATTTTTATAACTATGTGCGGTGATGGATGTTTAACTAGATTTACTGTGGTGATCATTTCTTAATATATACAAATAGCAAATCATTATGTTGTACACATGAAACCAATATGATGTTAGATATAAATTACATAGCACTTAAAAAAGACTACATATTGTCTGATTCCATTTATGGAGTCCAGAAATTTCCAAATAGGCAAATCTGTACAGATGGAAGTAGATTAAGTACAGTTGACCCTTGAACAACACAGGTTTGAAATGCACAGGTCCACTTATACATACATGGGTTTTGTCAATAAATACGTACAATGCTGTACATGTTTTTCCTTATGACTTTCTTAATCATATTCTCTTTTTAATTTAATAAATCTTTATTGTTCAGATTATTACAATTGTTCCTCTTTTTTCCCCCATAGCTCCCCTCCACCCGGTTCCCACCCCACCATCTGTCCCTAACTGCACCCCCCTCCGACCCCCTGCACTGTCCTCATCCACAGGTGTACGATTTTTGTTCAGTCTCTTCCCACACCCCCCCACACCTTTTTCCCCCCAAGAATTGTCAGTCCACTCCCTTTCTATGCCCCTGATTCTATTATATTCACCAGTTTATTCTGTTCATCAGATTTTTTTATTTACTTGATTTTTAGATTCACTTGACAGATATGTATTTGTTGTTCATAATTTTTACCTTTACCTTTTTCTTCTTCCTCCTCTTCTTAAAGAATACCTTTCAGCATTTCATATAATACTGGTTTTGTGGTGATGAACTCCTTTAGCTTTTTCTTGTCTGTGAAGCTCTTTATCTGACCTTTAATTCTGAATGATAGCTTGGCTGGGTAGAGTAATCTTGGTTGTAGGTTCTTGCTATTCATCACTTTGAATATTTCTTGCCACTCCCGTCTGGCCTGCATAGTTTCTGTTGAGAAATCAGCTGACAGTCCTATGGGTGCTCCCTTGTAGGTAACTAACTGTTTTTATCTTGCTGCTTTTAATATTCTCTTTGTCTTTTGCTCTTGGCATTTTAATTATGATGTGTCTTGGTGTGGTCCTCTTTGGATTCCTTTTGTTTGGGGTTCTCTGTGCTTCCTGGACTTGTAAATCTATTTATTTCACCAGGTGGGGGAAGTTTTCGGTCATTATTTCTTCAAATAGGTTTTCAGTATCTTGCTCTCTCTCTTCTTCTGGCACCCCCATAATTTGGATGTTGGTACGCTTGAGGTTGTCCCAGAGGCTCCTTACACTATCTTCATATTTTTGGATTCTTTTTGCTTTTCCAGTTGAGTGTTATTTGCTTCTTTGTATTTCAAACCTTTGACTTGATTCTTGTGATCCTCTAGTCTGCTATTAGATCTCTGTATAATATTTTTTATTTCAGTCAGTGTATGCTTAATTTCTAGTTGGTCCTTTTTCAGATCCTTGAGGGTCTCGCTAAATTTATCGGCCTTTTCTAGAAAATTCTTGAACTCTATATCCAGTTGTTTGCTTTCCTCCATTTCTTTCATTTGTGATCTGTTTGTCTCCGCATTTTGGCTGCTTCCCTGAGTTGATAAAAGTGGCTTTGTGTGGTAGGTGTCCTCTAGGGCACAGTGGCTCAGCCTCCCCAGTTACCTGAGGTAGACACTCTTGGTGCATCCCTTTGTGGGCTATGTGCACAGTCTTGTTGCAGTTAAGCCTTGATTGTTGTTGGCATCACTGGGAGGAATTGACGTCCAGGCCGACTGGCTGTGAGGATCAGCTGTGTCTATGCTGGGAGAACTTCTGGGCTGGAGACATCCTTATGAGACAAGACCTGCAAAAGCCTCTGTGCTCAGCTTGGATGAGGCTGAGTCTCATGGTGGAGCAGATAGCCTTGGTTTCCCGTCAGCCCTGTCCTAATAGGCCCCTGTATCTCAGTGTCCCATGGTAATCGCTGCAAGCACCTCTGAGAGAAAGCCGCCCTCAAATTCCGCCCACTGCTGGACAGTCCAGTTTCTCCCTGAATGAGTCTGGGTCCCCAGAATCTCGCCCAGAACTGGAGTTCAGTGCAGTCGGGAGCTTTTGTCTCCCTCCCGCCTTAGAAAGCCAGCCGCACACTCATTTGCCAGTCCTCTCTGCGCATGCGTCTCAGTACCTCTGCCTCCTGCAGCTCCTCTGAGTCTCAGTGTGCTTTTCTCTTTCCTTCTAGTTGTAGAATTTCCACTCAGCCAGCTTTCCTGTGGTTCTGGATGATGTCAGTTTTCTTTTAGTTGTACTTTTGAAATTGTTGTGCGAGGCAGCAGTTTAGGTGTTTATTTATGCCGCCATCTTGGTTTCTCTCTTAATAACGTTTTCTTTTCTCTAGTTTACTTCATTGTAAGACTATATATTACTAGAGGCCCGATGCACGAAGATTCGTGCAAAAATGGACCTTCCTTTCACTGGCTGTCGGCACTGACTTCGCTCTGGCCGGAGTCGCCTTTCCACTCCAGCTCGGAGCAGCCTTTCTGCCTTCCCATGCTGCCCAGAAGCCCAGAGTGGCTGGGGTGGTGCGGAATGCCCCCGGCCACTCAGCGCCTGCATATGTTGTTAATTTGCATGCTCACTCCTGATTGGCTGGTGGGCATCACGAAGGTACGGTCAATTAGCATGTTACTCTTTTATTAGATAGATTTGTATATAACATACAAAATATGTTAATCGACTGTTTATGTTATTGATAAGGCTTCCAGTCAATAGTAGGCCTTTAGTAGTTTAGTTTGGGGTGAGTTAAAACTTATACACAGGTTTTCAAATGCACATAAGTCCACATCCATAACCCCGACATTTTCCAAGGGTCAATTGTGGTTGTTTGGGGCTACAGGGGTGTATGGAATCAAGAGTGATGACTTAATGAGCATGGGGTTTCTTTTATGGGGTAATGACAATGTTCTTGAATTTGACAGTGGTGATGATCGCACAACAATACATCTACTAGATGGCATACTTTAAAAAGAGTATATTTTATGATACATGAATTCTATCTTAGTAAACTTGTTATTTAAAAAAAACCCAGCCTCCCACATCTCCAAAATAAGCAAAGGTCATAAAAAGGCATTTCAGAGAATAAAAAATATAAATAACCACTGAATGTACAAAAAGTTCAAACAGTTGTAACCAAATTTATAACCTTCAAAACAAAATAAAAAACACAGGAATAGTTTTTATGATCTGATCAAGTTTTATTTTATTGTGAAGGACTGAGACAACTACTAAAATCCCCAAGCACCACCTGGCTGGTGTGGCTTACTGGTTGAGTGTCAACCCATGAACCAGGAGGTCATGGTGTGGTTCCCAGTCAGGGCACATGCCCACGTTGCAGGCTCAATCCCCAGTGTGGGGCGTGCAGGAGGCAGCTGATCGATGATTCTCTCTCATCATTGATGTTCTGTTCTCTCTCTCCCTCTCCCTTCCTCTCTCTGAAATCAATAAAAATATTTTTTTAAAAACCACATACAAAAAAACCCCCAAGCATCAAGTAAGAATAAATGAAGCAACAGACTCAGAGAGAATTATCTTAGTTGTAGTGTTTAGTCACATGAAATAGGAAGACCTTGGTGATTAACAAGGTGTTGGGAAAGTTACCAATAATCCAAGAAGTAAGAGAGCAGGGTTGGTGCCCCAGAAACCTAAGTCCTCAGGGCACAAGGATTTTGTCACAGACAAAAAGTCTCAGGCAGAAATAAGAGGGGACAGAGATTGTCCTCAGACTAAAAAGGTGTGGGGAGGGGCAAATAGAGGGGGAAAAAAAGATTAGCCTCCTGACCAAGCTCTGCCATCAGGATGGCAGCATATACTAGAGGGTAAAACACCCCCTAACCTCCAACCCAAGGCTGAATGGCATGCCAGTTAGGCAGCAAGACCTGGACAGTAAAAGGCAACATGGGTGCCAGGAAAAGTAGGGATGGACAATCAGCCATGGACAAAGAGTACTCACCAAGTAAGTGAGAGCACCTCAACCTAGGGACAAGAAGAGATTATTTAGTAAACACCCAACTACCAGCACTCTTGGGACAGCGAAGATGAACTGAGAATTGTAGAAACTTCTAGAGAGAAGTATCTCAGCATAAGGGATAAGAAATTAACAAATATCCTACCACCAACATTCCTGGGAAAGGAAATACTTAGAATGGCAGAGATAAATAATGGGATGTGAACTGAGAGTTCACACATGCACCCAAATAAACTTGAATAAGAATCTACAGAAAATATCCTACTTGAACTTTCTGGATGAATTAGATGGCAGTGAAATAAAAACACTCTGCCAAAGTTGGGAGACTGAGCACTGGTGTTGCCTATAATTGCATGTGGGTGGAATATGTGCAGGATGCTGGGCCAACACCCGATTCTACACCAACACAGCACTTCCAGCCAGAGAACTAGGTCTTCATAAATGAATTCTGGAGAAGGAACAGCCTCAAAGTCAGATGATCCAGGCGCTATAAAGTGTCTGGAACTGTTCCACTGCTGTGTACTGTAGGCCATCCCAATTAATAAACTGGTCTACAAACTTGCCTTGCCAAATAACCTATAGACCCAAGCCATAACCACATCAATATGACATGAACCTAATTCATCTGCAAAACACAGAAACCACTTAAGACTATGATAGCCTAGAAGGGAACCCTTAGATTTTCATCGACCTCTAGCAGCATTAGCCTAGAAGTCACTGTGACATCCATGCCTGGTTGAGTGAAGACTACAATGAAGTTTGGAAGAATTGTGTGGAGAAGCAGGAACAAAACTCAGGACTAGTTGTATGAACCGGGAAACCATGGAACATTTCTAGCATTGCTCATCATTGTACTTTGTGCTGCTGCCCACCAAGAAAGTCCTGCCTCTTAATACATTCATCTCCATTAAAGATATTTTAGAGATAGTGAAGGACTACATTCTTTGAAAGGCATATCTATAGCTAAATTAACATACAAATGTACATCTTTGTATATCCAGAGAAGATAATACAATAAAGCACTCAACCTATCTACTAAAGACACTGCAATACTGCTATTTCACCTTGTTCTGGAGATGTTAATCAATGCAATTAGATAAGATAAATAATGAGAGGCATAAACATTGGAAAAGAAAGGGATACAATTTCTATGTACAGGTGACAGGACAATACATCTAAGAGAAGCAATGATTAAAGTAACTCAAGCAATAAGGGCTCAGTGAGGTAGCAGGAAATACCCAGATATTAGCAATATTCATATACATGAATAATAACCAGTTAGGAGATAGACTGCATAAGAAAACCCTATAATAGCAACAAAAAATAAAATACTTATGAATAAAGTGAAATGTTAAAAACTTGTGTGA
This sequence comes from Corynorhinus townsendii, assembly GCA_026230045.1. Classification (NCBI taxonomy): domain Eukaryota; kingdom Metazoa; phylum Chordata; class Mammalia; order Chiroptera; family Vespertilionidae; genus Corynorhinus; species Corynorhinus townsendii. The sequence goes on from JAPDVU010000004.1 coordinate 141,225,030, forward strand.
AGAAAACTATAAACCATTGGAAAATGAAAGACACCACTTGCTTTGAGTTAAGATGTCTCAACATCATCAATATATCAGTTCTCTTTTTAAAAATCTATATGTATTAAAGGCTAAGCAACTGTCTGACTGGTTGCTATGACGCGCAATAACCACCAGGGGGCAGACACTCAACGCAGGAGCTACCAAGCTGTGGTAACTTGGCAGTGGCACTTCTCTGGTGACACACCCGGGAACCAGAGAGGAGGAAGCCCGATTCTGGGGTGCATCACCAGAGAATCGCCCTCTCGCAATCCAGGATCCTTGGGAGATGTCGGAGAGATGGTTTCGGCCCGATCCCCACAGGCCAGGCCGAGGGAACCCCACCTGCTGGATGGACCCTGCTCACTCCACAGACGCCCTACGAGCCGTGGCGCTGTCCCAGGTGCGGCTGGTTGGGGAGGGACTATGGGAGTTTGGCTCCAAAGCGTGTCCAGCCCGTCTCGCCCAGTCCCATCCTGCCGGCCACCTTCTAATTAATTTTCTTTCAGTGTGCATGAATCCGTGCAGTGGGGCACAAATAATTTCAGAGAGAAAAGGAGAGGGAGAGAAACATCAATGATGATAGAGAATCATTGACTCTGCCTCCTGCATGCCCTCGACTGAAGATCGAGTTTGCAACACGGGCATGTGCCCTGACCGAGAATTGAGCCCTGACCTCCTGATTCATAGGTCGATGCTTAACCACTGAATCATGTTGGTTGGGCTCAATATATCAATCATAAGTTTAATACAATCCCAATAAAAATAACAATGAGCTTTTTAATGGATTTACACAAATTGATGCTAAAGTTTATATGAAAAGATAAAACATGCAAGAATAGCATGAAGACACTGAAGAGAAGCAGATACAATAGCAGACTAGTCCTACCAGATATTAGATCATACTAACAAAGCCTCTCTGACTTAAACATTGTGGTACTAGTGCATGAATAGTCAGATAATCCAACAGAATAAAATACACCCACCTACATATATAAACCTTTCATGACAAAGGTTGTTTTGTGTGGTTTTTTAAATAAATAAATGGCATTGGATAATTATGTGAAAAAAAGATAAAATTGAATGCATTCCTCACACCATATACCAAAATATACTCCCAAATGGATCAGAGAACGGTGAAAAAATGAAATTCTATTATTACTAGAAGAAAGTATGGATGAATTCTTCCATGACCTGGTAGAGAAAAGCTTTCTTTCTAATACTAAAAATCCAGATATGATAAATTTAACATTAACATATTTGACTATTCAAAAACAAACTTTTGCATAGCAAAAACAAAAACCCCACCATAAGCAATGCCAAATATTTGCAATGTATGTCAAAGTTAAATGGCTAATATTTTTAAAAATAAAGAAATTTTTAAATCTGAGGACATGAAGACCCAAAATTATTAGAAAGTAGACATGAACAGATAATAATTTTAAAATGTAAAAAATGGCCCTTAATCACACAAAAAAATGTTCAGTTCACTTGTAGTAAGAGGAATACAAATTAAAACTACACCAGGCCAGCCTTAGCCAGTTTGACCCAGTGGCTAGAACGTTGGCCTGCAGACTGAAGGGTCCCGGCTTCAATCAAGGGCATATGCCCGGGTTGCAGGCTCGATCCCCAATAGGGGGTGAGCAGGAGGCAGCCGATCAATGATTCTCTCTCATCATTGATGTTTCTATCTCTCTCTCCCTCTCCTTTCTTCTCTGAAATCAATTAAAAATATATTTTAAAAAAACTACACCATTTCTCATCTAATAGATTGGCAGAAATCAAAAGCATGGTAACACACTCTGTTGGGGAGACTGTGGCACTTTATTTTTTCTTTGCTTTCTTTTTTTCTATAACACAAAAGTATAGAGTATAGAGGGGATAACTGGTGATGGATGGAGACTTGACTTGGGGTGGTGAACAAACAATACAATATATAGATGATGTATTATTAATCTCAGTACTTGAGTTCAGCAAAGAAAGAATTCAGAACCAGGAACTCAAATTATAAGAGAAAGGTTATTTAGAAAGTTACAGAGATAGTAAAAGTGAGCCATAGAAGAAATGGGCTAAGGAAACAAGTTATAGAGGCGAAAGAAGGGCCCTTGGAGCTTAAGACAGAGAAAGACAAAAAAAAAAAAAAGAGAGAGAGAGAAAGACAAAGGTAATGCACCTGGGGGAGTAGGGGTAAGCAGGGCAGAGGAAAGGGAAAGGCGTGGGTGCAGAGACTGGCACTCTTATACACTACTGATGGAAATTCAAAATAGTAAACTGCATAGGGAGAGGAATTTAGCAATATCTAATAAATCTCATACAGGAATTTATCTTGAAGATATACCTCCAACAATACAAAAATACATATAAGCAAAGTTTTTCATTACAACACTAGAGGCCCGATGCACCAAATTTGTGCAAGAGTAGGCTTTCCTTCCCCCAGCTACCGGCACCGGCTTCCCTCTGGCACTCAGGACCCGGGCTTCCCTCCAGCCACCGGCAGGCACCCAGGACCTGGGCTTTCCTCGCAGCACTGGCTTCATCCAGAAGGTTGTCTGGTCTAATTAGCATGTTATGCTTTTATTATTATAGATTATAGGTCATTTGTAATAGAAAAATATTGGTAAATACTTAAATGTCCAAGTACAAGAGAATGGTTGAATAAACCCTTGTACACACAATGTAGTTCTATATAGTTAAGAAGGAGTTAATTTATGTGTATCAGTTTTTCAAACAGCTTCTAAATTATTAGGACATAAATGTATATTAAGTTGTTTGGACCTAACTATCCTATGTAATAAAGATGTAATATGCAAATGGTCATTACGCCGTGAAGCATAACGACTGACCCAGTAATGACTGGATTACGGATCAGCAGGAGGGTGGGGCAGCGAGCTACAAGCGGGCAGCGGAAAGCTACAGGAGGGGGCTGGGCAGCAAGCTATAAGGGGGCTGGGGAAAGCTACAGGAGGGCGGGGCAGCGGGCGGAGAGCTACTGGAGGGCGGTAGTGAGCTACTGGCCCACAGATTCGTGCACAGGGCTACTAGTGTAAGAAATAAAACCATTACATGTTTCTTTTGACTTATGGATGCTATAAAAAACTTAGTGACTTAAGAAGGCTGCCATAAACTGAGAAAGTTTGGGAACTTCTGATAAAGGCCTGTGAAGGCTTTTAAGAGTGTATGTGTACGTAGTTATGAGGTTACTGTGGATTGTGGTTAACAAAATTTACAATAGGCTAATGAAGCCACTGTCCATAGTATAAGAGCTGTAATATATTTTTATGATGGCACATAAGAGCAACTAGCCATCTTGAAAGTTGTTTTTTGTCTGTCTCCCCCGTCTCCCCCAGAAATGGTGTTAAGAGACAGAAACTAATCAATACAAATTTGGAGACATAACCTAAGCTGAGTTCTGAAGGACCAGTAGAAGTATACTAGACTGGAGGGAAGAAGTGGCTAAAATTATAGGAAGAGAAAAATGGAGGACTGAGAAAATGCTGGATTCCAGAAGCTTGGCATTGCTGAAACTGAATCTCCTGAAAAAAAAAAAAGAGAGATGACGCTATGAAGTTAGGAAGGAGTAGATCTTGAAGGTTTTGTATATGTGACTGAGGATAAAAGGAGTTTGGATTTTATTTTAATGGGCAAAAAGGCATTGCAAAAGGGTTTTAAGCGGGGAAGTATCATGATGGCTCTAACAAAATGGAGAGGAAAGAGGAGTTGGTGGTGGGGAGCAACCAGAGGCTAAAAGGCTGCTGCAGTGATCCAGAGTAGATCTAGGCAGAGCAGCTGAACTAAAGCATTTGCAATCACTCAGTGGTGTGGCAACCTCCACTTTCAATGCACTACTATGCTAGCTATTCAACCGCTTCACACAGAAGCAGAGATCCTGTGCTTTCGATGACGACAATCATGATCTTTGTGAAAACCTGGGATCTTTGCCTCACCTTCACAATGCATTTGGGGGTAGAAGTCAGTTCACAATCTTGCTGCTTTATTCTTCAAGATGACACTGTCAAACCCTGATGTTTAGCTTCAATAAGTGAATTCAGCAGTGAAATTGGATCCCACATTTCAAAAAGATTACTTGTGTCAAAGGTTATATCTACTGAATCTAATATAGGATTCTAGCTGGGAAAGCCCTTCAGGATAGCATTATAATATTTTATGGAAATTTGCTTTTTTGGCTTGTACAGACTACCTTCTTGACATTGAGAAATTAAATCTTCACCTTCAGGTATAATTAAATCAAAGATAAAAATTCTCTTCTAAAATTTACTCACAAGTCCTTTAAAAACTCAGAGCTTTCATTTTACTTTTTATATATTATAATCAAATCCTAATGAGCACGATAAGGTGTCTTAGAGCTAAAAAGAAATAAGAAAATAATTGTTATTAACGGGGGCTAGATAATGAGCTGTTTTTACATAGAGCTTTGTACTTTAAAACCAAAAGATGAACACATTTGTCCTAAGCCCATTTAAAATTGTGTTTTTTTTTTTAAAAAAAACAACTGCACAGGCTTAGAGAGAGTGAAGAGAATTCTTCTAGCACTGAAGAGCAATTAGACCCTTACAAGAGTTCAACCCACTTTAAGCCTCCATATTAAAACCAAAAAGAAAATGACATATGGTCTAAAATGGTAAAAATATACCCAGTACACCTTTGCTTCTTTTTACCATTCTTCCCATTCCCCTACAACCTCTCCCTATCTCTTTTAGTGAAAGAAAAAACAACATGCCTTAAGGAAAGATTACTATAAATAGGTTTCAAAAAAAAATCCTCTAAAATTTCAAATACTTCAGAGGTAAAAAGCAGTCATCTAACACCATAGTTGAGTTCCTAATATGTACTCTATTTTTCCAGGACACTTATATGAATAATGCCCCAGCATGTTTTTCATCACAGCACAGATAAAAGGTGATAACACTGTATTTATATGTACACTGGAGATAAACAGAAGAGTCGCTACTGCTACTGCCACTGCCAGCACTACTGCCACTGCCAGCACCACTGCCACTGCCAGCCACTTGGCCAGGGTTACTAGTAGCCCCAGACCCCACGAGTCAACCAAGTGCTGAGATCAGTATCTTGCTTTCCCAAATCTCATTCCTCAGCCTCTTAGGATTAATTGCAATACTCAAGCTTTAAGAAGTCATTACTTTAAAATTCAGACTTTACTACACACTAGCTGCCTAGCCACTGGCAAATAGCTTCACTGAGTAAAGTGTAGGAAAACTACCTATCTTGCAGAGGTGCTGTGGAGATTTGAAATAAGTAAAGCTCTTATCACAGGACTTGGCAGGCAATCAATGTATGAGGATGTTATTATCAGGAGGGTTGATACATTCAAAAGGGGAAATCTGACCACTGTACAGTGATAATGACAATGAGGTAACAAATTGCAGGCTTCCTTCCTCTCCTTAGTGTCTAAAAATTAAAACATTTTATAAAACAATGGAAACCATATACTGTCTCCCTACTTCTTCAAAATCATAAATCTTTTTCCTCATTAACAGCCTCTTATTCTAGTATTTTAAAAGTGATTTCCTTGCCATCCAACTAGTAAGAGTTACTAGTGCATATTACACTGATACATGATATTGGTACATTTATTTAGACGCTGAGCTTAGAAAACCAGAACCACCACCAGATATTTGGAAAGGAAAGAAGGTATCAGCACTTTTTTATTTGGACCTTCCTAAAGTGAAAATAACCCAACTACCTATAGACAAAAATTATCCCCCCCACACAAATGGTAGGCAAGAGTCTTTCCTATAATTGGCCATTTTTCACCTGAAAGTCCTTCAAAGAAAGTGTTGAAGAACTGCTTCAAAATAGATGATACAGATGACTGCACACTCAGCAGAGAGCAGCATCTGGATCTCTGAAAAGAAATATAAATGTGGCTATTGGTAAATTATGCCAAGGTCATATTGGACGTCACAGGATTTCATGTATCCATGGGAAAAATGAGCCACTATAAGCAATTCTGTGATGCACCATGTTTTCCAAACAATGGCAGCTCCCAATTTCCTCTTTTTAAGACAGGGTACGGCTATCAGCTCTAAACTTAAACTTACTATCACCAGGAAATCTCTGCTTGATAACCTTGGACAAACATGCTTAAGTAGTAAACCTTTAACACTGGGATACAAATTATTATAATGCCTAGTCACAATTCCCTAAATATAATTTTAACCTTTTAAGGGAGGACAGAGTTTTGGAAGGAGAGCGAGGGATTCCTCTTGAATTGTTCTTTTACCGAGCTAAAGAACAGACAAGCAAAGCCAAGTCTGTATGTGTTAAGAAACTGGAAAACACACACACACACACAAAACCTAGCCCAATAAAATAAATGACTCCTGGAAGGCAACTGTGAGCTCACTTACACTTTCATTCATTCAATGAAGAAATGAATGAATAACGTCTATGTTCTAGTCTAGGCCCATCACATGGAAACAGACCAGTAAGACATGGCTTCTACCCTGAAGAAATTCGAAGTCTAAAAATAATGTTTTAGAGTTGCAGTCATTTTATAGTAACACTGTATTAATAAAGACACAAAAACAACCAATAAGATATATTTAAATAGATGAGTAAACATAATCTAAATGCAATGCCTTCTACTGTGAGTTCACTAAGAAAATTTGTTACCCCATTTTTGGAACATGATTCAAGTTGTCATTAAGGACAAGATTTAACTTATGACACATGTTTTATAGTTTCCCCCTACCATCACCACCAAACACAATTTGTAAATTAGGTGTTTTTCAGGTTGACATGCTGGGTGTGGCACTGGAGTTCTCACACAACCTCAATGGCACTTGGATGAGCTTTCACAAGTCTGGACATTCTGGTTCCCGAGCAAAGGCCAGTTAACTCCTTAATTCTCCCTAAACCTTAAAACAACACCGCATGGTGACCCCGCCTACTTAGATACATATACCAGTCTAACGCGTACAAATCACATCTGCCACTTCTGGAAAACCTATAGGGACGGACTACCCTTCACTCAAAATATTTATATTCTCTTCTCGTTTTAGAGGCGGAATTATCCGAATATGGGCCAAACCTGTGCAAGAGCCCAGAACCGGCTATTGAGTTCAGTGCGTAAAATCTAATGACCCGTCTGAAAAAAAACCTTTCCTTTAACCACTCTAGTACAGGCCAGGAGTTGGAAGAAAGGGATGGAGCGGAAAGGAGCGGAGTGAGGCGCAGAGACTTGGGTAGCGGCGGCAGGTCCCCCAGATCGCGGGCACCGCCCAGGCAAGGTCCTCCGCGCGTAGGGCCAGAAATGCGCGGTGACCTTCCGACGAAGAGAACTTGGAGCGGGTGTTGGGAGCGGGGGACCTCACCGCAGCCGCCCGCCCTCGGAGGTGCGCTCGCCCGCACAGAGGCGAACACTGCGCCCGGATTCCATCCCAGGCTCGCCCCGGGCAGAACGCGGGATTTGCAATCTCCGCGCCGGGCCCAGCGCCCGGGCCTCGGCCCGCTGCCAACCGGACACACCCCCGCCGCCCCTCCGACAGCCCCCCACCATTCCGAGGAACCAGGGCGGGCGTCGCTCACCTGCACCGCAAACCAGTCCGCCACCCCACGGGCACCGGAAGCCGCGGCAGGGCTGGCTCCGGCGAAGAGTACTGGGTCCTTGTCTGGGAGGCTCTGCGCCGTGAGCAGCAGAAGGAGGAGTCCGACGGGCGGCGGCAGAGGAGGCTGGGCGGCAGGGGGAGGAGGAGGAGGAGGAGGAGAAGGAGGAGGAGGAGGAGGAGGAGGAGGAGGAGGAGGAGGAGGAGGAGGAGGAGGACTGGGGACGCCCCGCTCAGGACAGATCCACCCTCCTCCTGCCCGCTCTGCAGCAGCAGCCGCAGAGCACTTCCGGGGCAGGCCAGATGGGGAGGGACTTCCGCTCCTTGGCGGCGCCGAGGGTGTCGGGGGGCCCGAGCTGGAGAACAATAGTTTGTGGGGCGGGGGGTTGGGCGCGGGCTATCTGGCGTCCACCCTATGCGGGCTGCGGCCCGGCTGCGCTGCCTTTCGGGCCTCCCCACCCCCAGCTCCCTGTGCCCAACGAGATGAAATCACCTCCCGGGTGCCTGGGAGTGGCCGCAGACTCGTGGAGTTTCCCGGATCTCTGCGTCGGCGCCGCGACGCCTCTCTCTCTCTTATGGGGGCCAAGAGGGGGTTCTTGGAGAAAAGAGGGAAGACCGAAGGACGCCATCTTGCTTCTAGGGAGCAGCCCCTTCTCTCGGGGCGTGCTAGGATGGAGTCCTCTCCGTCCGGTGGCCGGGGTTTGCCGAAGCGGAGGCAGCGCCGTGGCTGGTCGCGGGTCGAATCCTAGGAAATGGGTCAGCCAAGTGCCCGAGCGGGAGGGTTTCGGTGGCTGCCCCTGGGCCTCATGTCTGCTGGTCCGTGGAGAGGTCGCCTGCTTGGTTGATAGACGCTAGAGCCTTTGATGAGGGGCTCGAGCCCCCTCCCCTCCGGGACACTGCAGGTGTGGTGCGGCGCTTAGATCATCCTTGCGGCTCCACCCTTGGATTTGGTAGCCTGTTAGAAGTACTTGCACAGAGTCGGTTGCTTTGTTAAAATCCAGCCACAGGTTCAAAATAGATCATTTGCTTAACATATGTTAGTAACTACAGAGCCTTATCTCTCTTTTTAAACTGGTATTTGTTCTCCTATCTTTGCTCCCTGCCTCCAAACTGAGTACCAAGTCAGTGATCGGCAGGACCCATTCAGTAGGTAGGCAGACAGGAAAGCATATAATTATGATTGGAAGTGTGGTCTATCAGGGTTTACGGAGCAAGAATTAGTGACTTGACTAACTCTGCAGTTAGATTTTAAAGACAAATGCGGGTTTCCCAGCTCAAAAATGGGAAACAGAAAAGTCATGCAGCACAGGGACAAATAATGTGTTGAGAAATTCACTTCAGGCCTGAATTTCTGAAAAAGATGAGGCTGGATAAGCAGCCAGAAGACAAAATCATGAGAACTGTATCTTCCCTACCATGGTGAGGCAATGACTAGAGTAATGACGGTGGATACTTGTACAGGCTGTGGGTGAGGGACAGGTTAGTTGGGAGGAGCACGGCAAGAAGAGTACTTGTAGACAAGAGATCAAGGATGAAAGGATCATTATGTGAGTATCAGTGATCATGCAAAGATAGATTCCTAAAATATTCAGGAGGCCAAATCAACTGATTTTGGTAATTGATTACTGGGGTCAGGTGCGGGGTAAGAGGAGGGGTGTGGCAATGATGCTGTGTTGGTTTCTGGGGAGGATCAAGGTAGATTTTACCAAATGGGATAAGGGTGGCAACCAGATGGGGGAGGAGTGCAGCAAATGAGTGCCATTTTGGACCTGATGAGTTTGAAGTAGCAGTGGTGTGGTCAAATGGCAGTTGCAATAGGGATCTAGAGCTCTGGGGAGTATCTAGGCTAAATTTAGAAAAACCCCAGGTATGTATTACCACATCCAGGCAGACGGCAGTCTCACTTCATTGAGCAGTTTCAAAACCGCTTTTCCTTCCTATTTTTCTTGGGAAAATTGCTGAAATGTTACATTGAAACCCTCCCCATGTGATGATTTCTGCACATCTATAGACTTAATACCCAAATGCTTAATGGTCTGAGGATCATAAAGGTTAGGCTTACAGGGAACTGAATATGACAGTGGTAACAGTGTAACATCAGAAACTTGTGAAATGAAATGTTATTTTAATGAGAAGATATTTTAAATTTGATCATTGACATTGGACAGGTTAGTTAAGCTGGCCACAGATGAAGGATTGAGGATGGCAGATTGTGCAAATAACTGCTGAATGGAGAACTAGAAGGAGGATGACTTTAGGAATGAGCAATGGGTACACAACGGAAGACAACTTTAAATTCATTAGCCTGTCTCAGCTGTCTTGGTTGTTCACAGCTGTGCTAGCCTGTATTAAAGCCCTCAGAAATAGTATGGATTATTTTGAGCAGAGGCTTCAGAAAACCACAAATAGCAAAAGCCCTATAAATAATAGCTACAGTGTCAAAGATTATTAGGTTTTATTTTATATTCCTATAGAGCAGCATTTTAAACAAAAAATGAGGAACTCTCACTTTCAGTTCTTGGGTTATTTAAGTACATTATTCTTAATTTTCCTAAAGTAGAAATATACAGGGTGTCCCCAAAAAATGTGTGCATACCTTAGGAGCTGATAGCTCGATTCTGAAAATGAAATGTATTTTTATAAACCCTGCCTTTATAATCAAATTGTGTGTATACATTTTTTGGGACACCCTATACTTAGGTATATTAATAAACCTAGATGATCTTGAGCTTGAGTTCCTTTTATGTTTGTTGTGTTTTTTAAAAATATATTTTTATTGACTTCAGAGAGGAAAGGTGAGGGAGAGAGAGAGAAACATCAATGATGAGAATCATTGATTGGTTGCCTTCTGCACGCCCCCTACTGGGGATTGAGCCCACAACCAGTGCATATGCCCTTGATCGGAGTCAAACCTTTCATTCTACAGGCCAATGCTCTATCCACTGAGCCAAACCTGCTAGGGCCCTTTTACGTTTTGTTCATTGTATGATCTTAGGAAAGTCACTTAACTCTTTATGACCTTTCTTTTTTTATCCTCACCTGAGAATATGTTTTTATTGATTTTTAGAGGGAGAGGAAGGGGAAGAGAGATAGAAACATTAATGATGACAAAGAATCATTGATCGCCTGCATCCTGCATGCCCTCCATCAGGGATTGAGTTCGATACTCAGGCATGTGGCACCGGAAATTGAACCATGACCTCCTCATTCATAGGGCGACACTCAACCACTAAGCTACCATGGCCTGGCCAGTTCAATATTTTTAAGGGTTCTTTGATACATTTTGGCAAAGTCCAAGAAAATATGCCTTTGGTCAGCATCTGTTTCTATGAAAATTGGTACCCTTTTATTTTTGTCGAGTTTTATAAGTTGCATTATTTTTCCACATACCTAGCATCAATTTCTAGTGGCTCCTGTGTTATTGGGTGTGTGTCTGTGTGCACACACACAGAATACCTTCATATCTTCATACTGAATGCTAATTTAGTGTTTAATATACTTCATTAAATTAATTCTATCATAAATGGATTGATTTGTCCTGGGAAAGCATAAAGGTAGGGATAGATCAGACAGAAGGTATTTATAAAGTCAGGAAGGCCCTAGCCAGACTGAAGGGTCCCGGGTTAGATTCCAGTCAAGGGCATATACCTTGGTTGTAGGCTCAATCCCCGGCCCAGTTTGGGGAGTGCCTGTAGAGCAACCAATCGATATAAATCTCCCACATAGATGCTTCTCTCTCCCTCTCATACTCTCTAAAGATCAATGGAAAAATATCCTCGATGAGGATTAACCAAAAAATAGAGTCAGGAGGGATCTGGTAAGTAAATAGATTAGATCTGAGAAGCCAGAAGGAGGAATTAGTTAAGGAAAGAGAATTAAATTCATATTTATTTAATATTTACTATATTTTAGACTTTGTACCAGGCACCTTACAAAATAAGGAATATCTGGCTAAATTCTATAAATCTAGGTAGTTTAAATCTTGGCTCGGAGTCAGAAAAATAGTATTAACAAGCAGGACACTTGAACAAATTATATTTCTGACTTTTTTTGTTTGTTTTCAGAGAAAGGAAGGGAGAAGGAAGGATAGAAACATCAATGATGAGAGAGAATCATTGCTCAGCTGCCTCCTGCAGGCCCCTTACTGGACCAAGCCCAAAACCCAGGCATGTGCCCTCACTCGGAATTGAGCTGTGACTTCCTGGTTCATTGGTCGATGCTCAACCACTGAGCCATACTGCCCAGGCTACTCCCTGTCTTTTAAAATACTTATACTATATAGTTTATTATAAGAATTAAAAATTACATGAGCTGGTGCATGTTAATTAGTATAATCAAACCTCCAACTTTTGAACCATACCCATCCCTTCATTTTTTTTGAAGAGAAGGCCATCATTCAGTCTATTTTGGATCTCCTGTCTACTTGAGAACTTTGCTCCATTAATTATTTTCTTTCTATTGTTTCTTCAACCTCTCAGAGTACTGGTTCCTTGCCATTAGCATGTTCAGTTGTTTAAAATGTTTCCCTCATACATATTCTTCCTCCCTCTAAGTTCTGCCCAAATTTTCCTTCCTTTCATTAAAGAAAAAAATTTGAGAGAATTTTCTGTGCTTGCCATCTCTACTTTGTCATCTCCAAGTTACTTCTCAATCATTTTGTAATCAGGCTTACATTCCCAACACTGCTGTGAAACTAGTCTCAATAAACTCACCAATGTCATCCCTATTATATGATGTCTTAATTTTAACAGCATTTTAACTGTTGACCATTACTTCCTTTTTGAAACATTTTTTACCTTCTTTAATAACACAATTCACTGTTTGTTTCCTTTCTGGCCACTCATCATTGTCCTTTGGACACTTCTGTTTTTACTTAAATATTGCCATTCCAAGGAATTCTAAGGCTCTTGTCACTCTAGTGTAATCTACACCTTCTTGGATGATTTCATCTATGCTCATGATTTTGCTTTCTATACATTGGTGACTTCCAGCCATGAGCTGACTCCTAAGCGTGAAAACCATATATTCAGTTCCCTAGTTGGTATCTCTTAGGTGTTTTATAGGCATCCAACTCAAACACTGCATGTCCAAACTGAACTATTGCCATCATACATTAAATGCCCATGAAATCTAAATGTTTACTTTGAATTTCTATCTTTTTCCTCAATATCCACTCAGTCATCAGGCTGTTAAAACTTCCTCCTTAGTATGTTTCGGAATCATCCATTCCACTCCATTTCTACTACTACTACTTCCCTAATGCAAGTTATTATTTATTAGCTGCTTACGGTTACTGCAGTGTAGATAGATCTCCAGTGGGTTCAGCCTTTTCCTCCTCTAAATCCAACATTCATACTGAAACCATTATGATCTTTCTGGAAGGCAAATAGGATCATATATCTTCTCTGCCTAAACTCTTTCAATACTTCCATTAATCTCAAGATAGTCTATATTCCTACAATCTAATTTCTGTTTCTGTATAAAAGTTTTAGATTTGTTGTTTTTGTTTGTTTTTTATTTTTCTTTTTTACCCCCTCTTTTTTTTTCTTTATCTTTTTGTGTTTGTTTTTTTTTTTTTTTTGGTTTGTTTGTTTTTAAGTTTCAGTTTTGCCTGGGTGGTGTTGCCCAGTAGTTGAGTATCAACCCATGAACAAGGAGGTCATGGTTCAATGCCCAGTCAGGGCACATACCTGGGTTGCGGGCTAGACTCACAATAAGGGGTGTGCAGGAGCCATCTGATTTATGATTCTCATCATTGATGTTTCTATCTCTGTCTTCCTCTCCCTGTCTCTGAAATCAATAAAAACATACTTAAAACAGTTTTAGTTTTTAATTCCTGCCATGTGTATACATATATTTAAAACATAGATTAAACATAAAATAGCATAAATTAATTTTTTTACTCACATTTTGATCTCATTTGTGGTGACATTTAATAGACAAAATTTATTTTCACATTGGAAAGAAGTTGCTAATGTAGATTTTGCAGTATTGGTGCCATTTCTGTTACTGTCTTACAAACTTTGAAAAATTATTGAAAATTTTGAATTCCAGCTTTCTGTTGATAACAGATTACTTGGTGAGTTGCATCCCTATTTTCATTTATCCTGTGTTCTTTCTGTGTTTAAATCACTGGAATATTTATGGATGTAATTATCAATTGATAATTTTAATGGCCTTTCCATATCTTTTGCCACTGTATTTTATGTCTTAGACACAATTGTCTTGTATTTCCCAAATGTTCTTTAACGTAGTTCTTTTCCTTTACATATTCTTAGTCAATTTCAAGTCCAATAAGCATCTGATTTAGGCTAAAGATTCACAATTTTAGGCCAACCTAATGATTTTTTTTTTGGCCTTTGTTTCAATTATACTGTTGTTAGCAGCACTTTAATTTTCTCATTAAGTTTTGTAAAATATTAAGTTCAAATGCATAAAATTATTTAAATAATTGCACAAATAATGTTATGCAAAGGTGGCATTACTCTGAAGTTAGACAATTAATTGACAATTACCACTATGTAATAACAGCTTCACTTTTTATCAGTGGATGTGTTGTGATCCCAATTCAGCCTAGAAAAAGGAGAGGGTGGGGAAGGAGGAGATTAATGTGTAAAATCCAATGCCACCTCTCTGTGCTCTTATCCCTGCTGTTTTTTCTGCCTGGAGGTAAATCTCATACGCCTCCCCCTTCAACCTCCTACTTCCCCTTCATTCATCTTTTTATCACTTCATCCAGGAAGCGTCTCCTCAACTTCCCATAGGTGGTAGGTGACAGAAGCCTGAGCTCCCTTTGTGCTCTGTACTTTTCTTGGCACATATCACACTTTATAGGGATTGTAAGAAAGACAATTCTTAAGAAGGCAGGAATTAGATCTATTTTGTGTACTGTAATGGCCCTATATTAGATCAGTATTATTTTTAAATGAATGAATCATGGCAAAAAAATTACGAGGGAAAGTGCCCTCTATGTTAATCAAGATAAGGTAGGTTGTAATGCAGGAACAGAAAGCAGAAAATTTCAGTAGTTTAACATCACAAAAGTTTATTGCTTGCTTATGATATGCTAGAGGCCCAGTGCATGAAAATTCATGCACTGGAGGGGGCGTCCCTCAGCCCACCCTGCCTCCTCTCACAGTCCGTGTGCCCTCAGGGGCAGGAGGTGACCTGGCGATCAGGGGAAGGTGATGCCCCCATCACACCTCTGCTGCTGCCACTGCCAGCAGTGCAAGCCTCGGCCGGCCCTGGTTACCTGAGCCTCGGGCGGCCCTGGGCAGCTGGGCAGCCACCATCTGAAGCTTGCCTGCGCCTCGGGCCCACCCTGGGTGACTGGGCAGCCACCATCCAAAGCTTGCCTGCGCCTCGGGCCCACCCTGGGTGACTGGGCAGCCGCCATCCGAGGCTTGCCTGCACCTCAGGCCGGCCCTAGGCGGCTGGGGGCTGAGGGCAGGTCTGGTCGCACTGAGCGCCTAAAAGGACTTTGGGACAAGGAGTGGCTGGATCCGCCTGAGGACTGAAAGGACTGGGGGACTCTGGCAGGGCTGAGGGGAATGGGTGCCGCCAACTTGTGGCTATGGGTGCTTCCATCTTTGTGATGGTCAATTTGCATATTCCCTCTTTATTAGATAGGATATGCCAATTTGCTGGGATTTTCTCCTCACTGTCACTTAGGAACTCATCTGTTGGAGGCACCAAGTGACAAGTGTTTCCACAATCACTGCAGGCACCGAGAACCTGGCAGATCTTTCACTTGCTCTTAAAGTGACATACTTTTGCTCTTAATTTATTGACAGAGCAAGTTATATAGTTGTGCCTATTCAAAGAGGTAACCCCCCACATGCCCAGAAGGAGAGGGAAACATGAACATTTATATATAACCCAAAGATACCATACTCTCTTCTTAGTCAAGACTCTTAGTTGCAAGTGATATAAATCCAGCTCAATCTAGTTTAGGAGATAAGGGAATAATAAGGTCATAGAGCTGAAAGATATTAAACCACTAAAATGCAGGAGTGGCTCTGAGTTGTCATATTTGTAACCAAGACTCTTCCAGATCTTTCTCTGATTCTTTCTGTAGGTTGCCTTTAGCCTCTTCCAGTTCAGAATGGAAGCTATCATATGGCCATTGATATCTTCCAATCTTTACTTCTCAAGGCTGCCACCACAAAAAGAGAGGGCCAAGTGTTTTTTCTAGATTCCTTTAGTACATCCTTAGACCTTTGTATAGTCTTGTGGGTGTGATGTGCCCACTCTTGAACCAGCCACCTGTGAGCAGGAGTCACAGAGCACAAACATGGTGCCTGCCACCCACTCCTCAAGAATTGGGGGCTGTGGTGGTTAATTTTATGTGTCAACTTGGCTGCACTACAGTACTCAGCTATTTAATTAAACTCTAGGTGTTGTTACTGTGAAGGCATTTTGTACATGTGTTTAACATCTACAGTCAGTGGATTTTAGAAGAGATTACTCTTGATAATGTGGGTTGAATTTGAAAGCTTTAAAAACAAAAACAAAGATTTCCTGGAAAAGAGAAAATTGTGTTTCAAGTCTGAAATGGCAACTTCTGCTGAGTTCCTAGCCTGCCCAATGAATATTTGGATTTGGGACTTGTCAGTACCCACAATCACGTGACCCAATTCATTAAAAATAAATTTATCTCTATATAATTGGTTCTGTTCCTCTGGAGAACCCTGACTGATATAGGGACCATTTCAGGATATGATAGAATCACTGGACTGGGAGCCAGACAGCTATCTCAACAGTATATCAGTGACAGGAAGAAAGAAGATACATAGGGAGTGGGGAAGAAAAAAAGGGAGGAGGAATAATGAAAAATACATACGGTAAAGGATATTAGAATGTGGCTAAGCATTGACTCACATATGACTATCCTTTAGTTACCTAACCTTGTCCTAATGCATAATAAGTGATTATGTAATCATATTCAAATTATCCCTTTCTAATTCAGATTAATTTATTCCTTCATTTTGAACTTTTGCCAGTAGCTGGTAAGTTTCTATAATTTATGTCTTAGCATGTTCTATTTTTTCTTAGCTATTTTCTAAATAAATGTATTTGTTTTCTCGTGCTGCTGTAACAATTACCACAAATTTAGTGACTTAAAGCAGATAAATTTATTATTATTTTACAGTTCTGACGCTCAGAAGTCTCGTGGATTGTTGGCAGGCCTGTGTTCCTACTAAAGATTTTAAGGGAGAATTCTATTCTTTGCTTTTTCCAGCATAGAGAGGCCACTCACATTTTTTGGCTCATGGTTCTCTTTGATCTTCAAAGTCAGCAATTGTGTCACTCCAACCTCTGATTTGTCACCACATCTCCTCTTTGACTCTGCCCCTCTTGCCTCCCTCTTCTAAGAATTTTTATGATTACACTGGGTTTATGAGAAAATCTAGGATAATTTCTTCATTTAAATATCCTTAACTTAATCACATCTACCAAGTTTCTTTTGCCAATGAAATAACATATTCACAGGTTCCAAAATTTTAGGACATGAACATCTTTGGGTGTGGGCAGTGTTCAGCCTACCACAATAAATCATTATCAAACTGATACACATACTGTAAATAAAAAAATAAAATAATACTGAAATCCCTTTTAAGCTTTTACACCTGTTTTTTCCAGTATTTATCTCCATGTTTCTCAGTAATGGGCTCACACTATCATTTCTTATTTATCAGCTGTAAACATTATCTGTTGACTTGCAGTTTGGTAGATAATGGTTTGGCTCTGTTATAAACAACCCCTTCAACTTTTTCCTTCCTTCCAATTTGGTAACATCATTATTCTTAATGAACCAATAATGAATGTTTATATCATTATGATGATGTAAATATTGTTCATTATAGAGCCAAACAGAGAACTATGGTTGCATTTCCTTTTTCAAACACTTGTTTGTCTTTATATACCTGCCTTGTTTTGTTTATGTAATTTGCTATCAAGGTGCCCTTGGACATTCAGATTATATTTTAATCTTTTTTTACAGTTTACATTCAATATTATCTTGTATTATTTTCAGGTGTAGAACACAGTGGTTAGACAATCATATTCATTACAGTGTTCCCCTGATATTTTCAGTACCCAAAGGTTATCCTATATAATAAAAGGTTAATATGCAAATTGACTGAACAGCGGAACCACTGGTTGCTATGACATGCGCTGATCACCAGGGGCAGACGCTCAATGCAGGAGCTGCCCCCTGATGGTCAGTGCATTCCCACTGGAGGAACACGGCTCAGCCAGAAGCCCTGAGTCAGGCTCATGGCTGGCAAGCACAGTGGCAGTGGCAGGAGTATCTCCCACCTCTGTGGCAGCGCTAAGCATGTCCGAATGCCAGCTTAGGCCCTATCAGACATCCTCTGAGGGCTCCTGTACTGCAAGAGGGCACAGGCCAGGCTGAGGGACCCACTGAGTGCACAAATTTTGTGCACTGGGCCTCTAGTTATTAATATTATGTTATTAATGACTATATTTCCTGTACCATACTTTACATCCCCATGACTATTTTCTAACAATCTGTACTTCCTGATACCGTCACCTTTTTCATCCAGTCCCCCAAACCACCTCAACTCTAGCAAGCATCAGTCAGTCTGTTCTCTGTATCTGTGAGTCTGTTTATTAAGGGAATTTTACAAGGCAGATCTTGGGTGACTGCAAGATAAAATGGGTCCCCGTGCCAGAGAATTGTATAGGGTAAAGGGTATGTGGTTACCATCAGGTACAGAAATTACTTTATCTGTTTGACCAGGTCAGGACAATAATCTGTTGTAGGAACCAGCACTTAGCAGGAAGCAAGAGACAAGTGCTGATTAATGTCAGAATGGACATCAGTTAAGATCAGACAGTCTCTAAGTGGGGTTTGCAGAAAGCAACCTCTGTTCTGGCCCAGGTCCAACTTGCTAGACAGACAGTGGTCACATCATGGAACAGTTTCTTCTCCAATGAAACTTTGAATTTTACAGGGTAAGTATTCGGAATCAATACTTAGAACAACCACAGCTGAAATGTGAAGGAGAATATTCCAGAAAAGAGAGTGCCATAGAGGGGGTTCCCAGTTTATAAGTATAAACTCTGCCTGAATACCTGGCTGACCCATGCACTATGTGTGCTCAGGGAAGAATCTAAAGACTAAAAGAACAGAACACAATATTCAGCTGTTGCCAAACATAAAGGAAACAGAGTTTTGAGTTTGAGTTCTGCTAAGTTAACTGTCTGCTAAACCAGTCAATATTCTTGAGAAGAACATAACAGAGTTCAGAGTCTCTACAGTGTATCATTCACCATGTCCAGTACACAATCCAAAATTACAGGACAAGTGAAGAAACAAAAAAATGTGACCAATATTCAAAGGAAAAGATAATCAATAGAGACCAACCTGAGGATACCTTATAATTAGCAGGCAAGGATTTTAAGGCAGATACTATAACTATACTCAAAAACATAAAATATAATTTTAATGAATGAACAGAAAATCTAGGCAAATGGGAACTAAAAAAATTGAAATTCTAGAACTAGATATTAAAATATCTGATATGAGAGATTGACTAGATAGGCTTAACTGAAGGTTGAAAATAATAGAAGAAAGAATCAGTACCTTTCAAGGTACTGATTATTCAATCTGAAAAAACAGAAGAAACCCTGGGGAAAAAATGAGCAAAGGCCTAGTGACTTGTTGAACAATATGAAGAAGTCTAACAGTATGTGTAATTGAAATCCTATGGGGGGTGGGTGGGGGGAGAGAGAGAGAGACCAAAATTTGAAGAATTTTGATAGATAATGATTTGGCTGTGTTATTTGGCAAACCACACCCAGGCATATCATAATCAAACTCTGAAATCCAAAATTAAAGAGAAATTCTTTAGAGCAGCCAGAGAAAAACAGCACATTATAAATGGCAACGATGACACATAATGACAATAGACTTTTACCAGAAGCCAGAAGGCAATTAATTGAATGGCATAAATTGCTGAAAGGAAAAAAACACAGACACTAGAGTTTTACATCTCCATAGAAAAATGCCCTTTAATGATTAAGAAGTACAAATTGGCAGTTACAAAATAGTCATGGGGCATAGGAAATATAATCAACTAGAGGCCTGGTGCATGAAATTCATGTATGGGTAGGGTCCCTAGGCCTGGCCGGCGATTGGGGCCAATCCAGGCCTGCCTTCCCCTGGCTGCCTGCTGCTGGCTGGGCCTTCCTTTGTTCCACACCACCCCCTGGTGGTCAGTGCACGTAGCGAGTGGTCAAACTCCTGGTTGGTCAAACTCCAGAGGGGACAATTTGCGTATTAGCTCTTCATTATATAGGATAATATGTATGGTGTCAGGAAGGTGCTAGACTTAACCTGGGTGATCATTTCATAAGTTATATAAATGTATAATCACGATGATGTACACCTAAAACAAATATATTATAATTTAAATTTTTTTAATGTTTTATAGAACAAAAGAAAAATACCCTAAAAAACAAATATGAAATAAAGGCATTTTAATATAAATGAAAATGAAGAGAATTTGTTGTCAGTAGACTAACACTACAAAAAACACTGAAAAAATATTTAGTGACTAGAGGCGCATGGCACAAATTCATGCACACGTGGGGTCCCTTGGCCTGACCTGCGATAGGGGCCAATTGGGGCCCATCTCACCCAGTCCTGATCAGGCCAATGGGGGCCGGCCAACTGGGGTGAGGCACCATGGGAGGTTGGCTGTGGGAGCACACTGACCACCAGGGGGCAACTCCTGAGTTGAGTGTCTGCCCCCTGCTGGTCACTGCGCACCATAGCGACCGGTCGGTCAGTCGTCCGGTTGAAAGGGTCACTTAGGTTTTTATATATACACATAGATATGTGCCAAATAGTATCCTCCATGTTTTATGTAGTGGTTTGGGTTTCCCAACAAGCCAAGCCTGGAACAAAGTTTCAAGTGAAGTAGTTTATTTGTTAGATGTTACAGGCGGAATTGTGTCCTTCCCCTCCCCCCCCCCCATCCCCCACAAATTTATATGTTGAAGTCCTAATACCCTCAGAATGTAACTATATTTGGAGGTAAGGTCTTTAAAGAGGTGATTCAATTAAATGAGGGCTTTAGGGTGGGCCCTAATCTAATATGACTGATATCCTTATAAGGAGCAGAAATTTGGCCACACACAGAGACACCAAAATTATGCATGCACAGAGATGACAATGTGAGGACACAACAAGAAGACAGGCCTCAGAAGGAATTAAACAGCTTGATCTCAAGATTTCTAGTTTCCAGAACTGTGAGAAAAGTTTCTGTTGTTTAAGCCACCCAGACTGTTGTATTTTGTTATGGCAGCCCTAGAAAACTAGAACAGTGGGTGATCCCAGGAAACATGGTAATGACAAGGAGAAAATTCTGAGATGTTCTAAATTAAAATTAGAGTGGCCAGAGGGTGAGAGAAAGAGACAGAACAGTTAGCCTGTTAATAGCTGTGGACAACAGTCGTTCATGTACATATATATATCTGTTGGAATTTAGGATTAATTTCCAGATGGTTATGTCTGCGATTACCCAAAAGAGAGAATAGCCAGGCCCCTGGAAACCCCAGGAGCTCCACATCTTCACACACGAGCTTAACTCATTGTGCTGCAGACTCTGCTTCAGAACTGGCCCTGCTTCACCTTTTCCCACCCCCAACAGCTAATGTAAATTCCTTCAGAATGACTTGGTGCATAAAAGTGCTTGCAAAACCCTTGGATGTTGGACATGTCTTTTCTACCTAGCCAAACTGCGGGTGGTTTAGACTCCATGACCCAGGACCGGTGTTTTTTGTTTTTGTTTTTGTTTTTGTTTTGCTAGCAATGACCTAACCCTTACTTTTATAAAGACTTTCAGTCCAGCAAGTTAAATTTTTTTGTTTAACAGTAGGGAAGTAGGGAGAGAAGAAAAGGAAAGGCAGCCAATCCAAGTGTTATATTAAGCTCTGTAAACAGCCAAAGTGGGCACTCCACTGTAAAGGCCTGAGAGGATATTTCTAAAGATCATAGTAATTAAGAGGACAAGCTTTGGAGTCTGGCAGATATGGGTCCAATCTTCCTGGCTATTTATCTGTAAAATAGGAGTAATATTATAACTTAATGAGAATAAAATAACAGTCTATGTAAAACCCTTAGCCAGTATTTGACACATTTTAAGTGCTCAATAAGTACCATTATTTTATTATTTAACTTTATGACAACTCTGAGATCATGTAAATGATAATTTCTTTAAAAATATCTCCAGTGCCCTAACGGGTTTGGCTCAGTGGATAGAGCATTGGCCTGCAGACTGAAGGGTCCCAGGTTCGATTCCGGTCAAGGGCATATACCTTGGTTGTGGGCACATCCCTAGTAGGGAGTGTGTAGGAGGCAGCTGATCGATGTTTCTAACTCTCTATCCCTCTCCCTTCCTCTCTGTAAAAAACCAATAAAATATATTTAAAAAAATATCTCCAGTAATTAAAATGATTAACATTTAAGTTATGTTTGATTGACTATGATGTTAACTATGTTATTAAGGTTTACAGTATTTAATAGTGTCTTTGTAAATACTTAAAATAATAAACACATAGTATATATTCATTAATAATTCATTTATATACACAAATTTTCACATAAATGGCGTGAGCTGTACTGAAATTATATTCCTTTGTTTGGAACCTCCTGTTTCTATAATCACATAGATATTTTACTAGTGACAAATGTCAGGTGTTATCTGTCTCTAAATCCCAAGGTTTGGAAAGGGGATTTTGGTGAGTCATCGTCTTATGTCTTGTGGTGATATGTGACCTTTTCATCTGCCTACTGCCTCCAAGCAGAGCTTCCTGAAATAAGGTTGCAGTTCCCTAAATGCTGACTGGTCGCAGTAGCTTTGTTACTGATGTAGATGCTGCCATCCAGATTCCTGAAATTACCCTTGATAGGCATCATAGGGCCTCCTGGCAAACAGGAGGGTATTTTGTTACAGAGATGTCAGGTACTTTAGTAAATTACCTTTAATTATGGAAAACAAAAAGGCTCATAACAGAATTAATGATCAAAATGAATTATCCTTTTATTTTCAGAAATTAAGAGAAATAAAAATTTAAATATAGAAGTTTTAGCCTCACATTTTAAAAAACAATGTTCAGATCATATAACTGAGACTGAAAGACCCAATTTACTTTTAAAAAATGTATTATTTAAGAGAATGTTGAAAACATTTTTAATAGTTTTATTTTTATTAAAAGCATGATAAACATAAACAGTATGAGAAGTTGGGAGATTTAAAAAAATGAATTGTACTCTCAATAATATATTTTTAAAAAAATAATGAATTGATTAAAATATTCACTTACAAGAGATCAAGATGGCAGTGGAATAGGTGGAAGCTACACTCACCTCCTCCCAAGACCAAACTGGAATTACAACCAAATTATAGAATAATCATCCTGAGTAACTAACTGAAGACTAGCTGAAGAGTGGTCTTATAGCCAAGGATTTACAGAAGGAGCCATATCAAGACTGGTAGGAAGAACAGAGTCATAAAAAGGGCTGGCCCTGCTTTCATGGGCAGTGGCTGAAGTTCTGGAGCAATATTTCAGCTAAGGGGGTTCCCCTTGAGAAGCATGGGGTCTAGACTCTAAGCTGGGCTCCTAGTCCAGAGCGCCAGAGCCAGGAAGAGGTGCCCACGTAACATCTGGCTGTGAAAATTAGTGGTTCTGTTCATCAGGGAGAGATGAGAGTTCACTAGAGACACAGGTGCTCTCTTAAAAGGCTGACACACAAAATTTCATTCACAGCCACTCACCTTGGGCTCCTGCAAAGGAGGAGTGGAGCAGACTAGAGTTGCATGAGGAGAGTCTGGGGCTTGTGTTTCTGGCAAGAGAGCTGAAGGGACAGGCACCAGGATCCCTGTGCTGAATCATTTTTCTGTACCTCAGATGCCATCTTTCTTGGGTGCAACACTCTCCTATGTGTAGTATCTGCCTGGGGGCCACAACACCATCTTCCCAGAAGCCTGACCAGCACTACCCCTTATGGGACAACCACTTGCCCCAACCTGGTGACTCATTGTGAACCTACCTCAAGCAATATGTGTACTGCCAGAGGCTCTTTCAGTGACTGAGCCTAAAAGCAGTGAGTAGGTGAAGGCCAGCAGAGGCGGGTCTCTGAGTGCCTTGAGACTTTTACTGACCTTCCCTGAGCCTGGTGCTGGTAAAAGCCAGTCTTGGTCTGTAGCTTCATCCTTCCCTCCTTCACACACTCAGACCCTGAAGAGGTAGCCACAAACTCTGGATCACTTGTAGCTACAAACATGTTGCCTAGGACCAGTGACAGTCAGTATCTTACATTTGCCTGCACCAGATTCCTTCTTGAGAGACCCAGAACCAATACACCCAGTGGCCAGCATCAGATAACATCAGAGCAGGATCTAATTAGCTTTACAAGCAAGATTTCTAAAGGGTGATATCAGCAGGCACCAAACACAGCTGAGGTAAATTCTGCTTCAGGTGGTCAGCACCTGCACAGAAGCTCTCATGTGACGGTCAGGGTTGAGCCTCAGAGTCAGCCAACCTGAGGGTCAGTCCACGCATAAAGAGGCCAATAGCAATCAAGACTCAATAACAACAAGATGGTCCATATGACCCACATAAGGGACATAGCTGGAGTATCTAGCTCAGATGGTCAAGGAGACTACACTACTGGATCCCCCAGGACACCTGTTACATAACGCCACCACACAAAGACTTGGAGCCAAAATAGGGAGACAAAAAATCAGGCCCCAAATGAAATAACAAGATAAATACCAGAAAAAGAGGTAAATGGAAGCAAGCAATTTATCAGATAAAGAGTTCAAAGTAATGGTTATAAGGATGCTCAACAGCATGAGAAAGGACATAGGAACCATAAAAAAGGACCAATCAGAAATGAATAATGAGATATCTGAAATGAAAAAATACACTGGGAAGAAGACACAGTAGGTTTGATGAAGCAGAGGGTCAAATCAGTGATTTGGAAAACAACATAGAAAAAACACCCGATCAGATTAGCAAAAAGAAAAAAATTATTAAGTAGAATGAGGATAGTTAAAGGGGCTTTTTGGACAACATGAAGCATAACATCTGCATTATAAGGGTACCAGTGGGAGAAGAGAGAGAGCAAGGGATTGAGAACCTATTTGAAGAAGTAATGACTGAAAACTTCCCTAATCTGGTGAAGGAAATAGACATACAAGTCCAAGAAGTGCAGAGAGTTCCAAACAAAATGAACCCAAAGAGGTCCCCACCAAGACACATCATAATTAAAATGCCAAAGACCAAAGACAAAGAGAAAATCTGAAAAGCAGCAAGAGAAAAGCAGTTAATCACCGACAAGTGAGCTCCCATAAGACAGTCAGTAGGTTTCTTAACAGAAACATTTCTAGCCAGAATGGAGTGGTATGAAATAATTAAAGTGATGAAAAGCAAGGACTTGTAACCAAGACTACTTTACCCAGCAATGCTATTATTTAAAGTTGAAGCAGAAATAAAGAGCTTCCCAGACAAGAACAAGTTAAAGGAGATTGTTTCCACCAAACCAATATTATAAGAAATGCTAAAGTTCCTACTTGAAGAAGAAGAAGAAAGGGAGGAGGAGGAGGAACAGAAGAAAGTTTAAAGAATAAAATGGCAATAAATATGTACCTACCAATAATCAATTTAAATGTAAACAGCTTAATGCTCCAATCAAAAGACATAGGGTAACTGAATGGATAAGAAAACAAGACCCATATATATGCTGTCTATAAGAGACCCACCTCAAAATGAAAGATATACACAGACTAAAAGTAAAGGAATGGAGAACAATATTTCATGGAAATGGAAATTTTAAAAAGCTGGAATAGTAATACTTATATCTGACAAAATAGACTTTAAAACAATGACTATCATAAGAGACAAAGAAGAGCTCTACATAATGATAAAGGGAACAATCCAATAAGAGAAGATAACCCTAGTAAACATTTATGCACCCAATATAAAAGCATATAAATAAGTAAAGCAAATAGTGATGGACAAAAAGGGAGAGATTGACAATAATAAAATCATAGTAGGGGATTTAAAAACCTCGTTGACATCAATGGGTAGATCGTCCAGACAGAAAATCAATAAGAAAACAGAGACTTTAAATTGCAGACTGGATATGATGTATTTAATTAATATCTTCAGAGTATTTCTCCCCAAAGCAGCAAGTATATATTCTTTTCAAGTGCACATAGATCATTTTCTAGGATAGACCACATGTTAGGACACAAAACAATTCTCTATAAATTTAAGAAGATTGATCATATCAAGCATCTCTTTTTATCATAATCTAGTTTCTAGTATGAAACTAGAAATCAGTCCAGTAAAAAAAATAAAAAAACTGAAAAACACAAAAAGCCATGGAGGCTAATTAACATGTTACTAATCAAAGAATGGGTTAACAATCAGATCAAGGATGAAATAAAAAGATACTTTGAAACAAATGAAAATGAGAACACAACAACCCAAATTCTATGGGACACAGCAAAACCAGTCTTAAGAGGGAAATTCATAGCATTAATGGCCTATTTCAAGAAACAAGAAAAATCTCAAATAAACAATCTAACTTTACACTTAAAGCAACTTAAAAAAGAATGACAAATAAACTCCAAAGTGAATAGAAGGAAGGAAATAATAAAGATAGAGCAGGAAGGAATAGAGTCTAAAAAGACAATACTAAAGACCAAGGAAACCAAGAGCTGGTTCTTTGAAAAGATAAACAAGGTTGACAAATCTTTAACCAGACTCATCAATAAAGAAAGAGAGGACCCAAATAAATAAAATCAGAAATGAAAGAGAAGTAACAACTGACTACACAGATACAAATAATTGTAAGAAAATGTTATGAACAACTATATGCCAACAAATTCAACAATCTAGAAGGAATGGACAAATCTCTAGAAACATACAATCTTCCAAAAGTAAATCAGGAAGAATCCGAGAATCTGAGTTGACACTAGGGAATTTGAAGCGGTAATAAAAACAAACAAACAAACAAAAACTCCCAACAATCAAAAGTCCTGGACTGAATGGCTTCACAGGTGAATTTTAACAATAATTCAAAGAAGAAATAACACCTGTCCTTTTCAAACTATTCCAAAAAATTCAAGAGGAGGGAAAACTACCAAGTTCATTTTATGAAACAGGCATTATCTTAATTCCAAGACCAGATGAAGACACTGAAAAGAACAAAAATTATAAACCAATATCCCTGATGAATATAGATGCTAAAATTCTCAACAGAATATTAGCAAATCAAATCTAGAAATATATTAAACAAATCTTACACCATAATCAAGGGATTTATTTAATCTCAAGGGTTGCAAGGTTGGTACAATATCTACAAAACAATAAACCACATATACCACAAAGTGAAGGATAAGAATCACATAATCATATCAATAGATGCAAAAAAAGCATTTGATAAAATCCAGTATTTATCCTATATAATAAAAGTGTAATATGCAAATCAACCAGATGGCGGAACGACCAGTTGCTATTATGCGCACTGACCACCAGGGGGCAGGTGCTCAATGCAGGAGCTGCGCCCTGGTGGTCAGTGTGCTCCCACAGGGCGAGTGCCACTCAGCCAGAAGCCAGGCCCAGGACTGGTGAGTGTAGTGGAGATGGTGGGAGCCTCTCCCGCCGCCCTCACCTGTGTGGCAGCCAGCAGTAAGCCATGAGTCAGACATCCCCTGAGGGCTCCTGGACTGTGAGAGGCTGCAGGCCGGGCTAAGGGACCCCCCTCCCCAAGTGCATGAATTTTGTGCACCAGGCCTCTAGTTTATAATAAAAACGCTCAGCAAAGTGGGACTAGAGGGAACATACCTCAGTGTAATAAAGGCC
Organism: Corynorhinus townsendii; assembly: GCA_026230045.1. Classification (NCBI taxonomy): domain Eukaryota; kingdom Metazoa; phylum Chordata; class Mammalia; order Chiroptera; family Vespertilionidae; genus Corynorhinus; species Corynorhinus townsendii. The sequence continues at coordinate 141,252,542 of JAPDVU010000004.1, forward strand.
AAATATGACAAGCCAATAGCCAATGTCATACTGTATAGGCAAAAACTACAAGCATTTCCCTTTTGATCAGGAACAAGACAGTTTGTCCAATTTCACCACTTTTATTCAACACTAGAGGCCCAATGCACGCAATTCGTGCAAGGGCCTTGGTCCCTGCAGCCGCAGCGGCCACCTCTGCTTCAGCCCCTGCTGCTGCGTCTTCGTCTGGAAGGACATCTAGTCTAATCAGCATATTACGCTTTTATTATTATAGGTAGTACTGGAAGTCCTAGCCATAGCAATCAGAAGAAAAGCATTCAAATGGGAAAGAAAGCAGTAAAACTGTCATTGTTTTGCAGATGACATGATACTGTATAGAGAACCTTAAAGATTCCACCAAAGCTCAGTTTACTAGAACTGAGTTCAGTAAATTAGCAGGGTACAACATAAGTATCCAGAAATCAGTTGCATTTTTATACACCAATAATGAACTATCAGAAAAGGAAACTAGGAAAAAAATCCCCATTCAGAATTGCTTCAAAAAGAATAAAATACATAGGAATAAATTGAACTAAGGATGTATAAGAGCTGTACATATTTTAACTTAATTGCCTCTTTAAAGGCCCAGTCTACAGTTGGTCACATTTTGAGGTACTGGACTAAGGATTCAGCATGAATTCCCGGGGGACACAATTCAGTCCATAACAAGTGGTAATATGGAAGACTTATTTTTCCTAAATAATATATTCTACAGTGTTTCTGTAATGTTTCAATATTTTACAAGGAGCCTAGTTAATTTTACAACTTAGAAAAGCAATGCCAGAACAAAACAAATTCTTTGTGTTTATATGTAAAATGTAATTAGATTCTAGGCATAATTATAAACAAATTTTTCGTTTACATGAACGTCTTCTGGGCATTTGAAAGTCATGAGGGATGCAGGACAATTCTTTGTTGGGAAGGATCAATCCAAGCATTACAGGACCCCTCTGCACAACTATTGCCAGTAGCACCCCTCCTCTGTCACTCTGGCAACCAAAAAATACCTCTTCAGTTTCCCAAAACGCCATTGATCATCACACTTTAAAGTGTCATATTATAGTAATATGTGCAAATGCTTAAAATGTTTTCTTCTTGTTTCTTTGTCTCCCCTTTTCTTTTAAAATAATAACAGAGGAAGAAGTCATACTAATTGCTTTTAGCTATGCCTGTGGGAAGTTTGGTTGTATCTGAGTCATGGCAAAGCTGCACTATAGCTAAAGTTGTCTAAAGCTAAATCTCTTTTGCTGAAGTTTATCCAAAAGGCAGGCATGATGCACTGAATATGTGCCAGGCACTGTCCTCAGTACTCTGCATATACACATTCATTTATCCTTTACAACCACCCTGCGATGTAGGCACTATTATTTGATAGGTGAAGATACAGGTACAGGAAAGTGAAGTGACTTCCAAGTAACGGAGCTGTGCTTCAAAGCAGACAATCTGGCCTCAGGGTTGCCATGCTTATCCACCATAGGGTACTGGGTGACTGAGTTAAGCCCTGTGCACACATTACAGCACGTGATGCTCTAGGAACAATGAGATTGCTACCATTGTAAGATGAAAACTAAGAGGCTCAAATCTCTTTTGGAAAGCAAACAGCTTATATGCATACAGTTTACAAACATGTACAAAATAATGGCAAACTTAACCAAAGTTATTCCCACAATCACAATGTGGAGAACCAAAGAAATTATATGAATATATTTTCTCTTCCAAATCTATTCATGTTAGTAGTCAGTCACTTCTTATTGAATTTTCTGAGGTCCTATGTGTTTTATCATGGGATAAGCTGTATTGTGAAGTGATTTATATGGATATTTTTCCCTTGGAGTTAATGAAAAATAACTCAATTGGGCTAATAATAGTCCCAATTTTGTGAAGTGATGTTTCTCTTTTGAAACAGAAGCAATATTGTGACAAATCCAGTAAAAGGTTTTATTTTTATTCTGTTTTATTTTATTTTGTTATGAGAAGGCAGCCCCAGAGATTTATAAAGAAAGCCAGTTTTCATGCTACTGAGATTACACCCCAAATTGCCAGTATCAGCTAAAGGAAAACCTTAAAAACGCTGTCAGAGAATGCCTAACAGGCAAATAGGAATGATCCATACCTCTTTATCTTCCACTGGGGTTTTAAATTTCTTATGAATAATTGGTCAAGAAGTAAATTTCAGCTTTTGACATAACTGGGAAAAAAGGATAAACTTAATAAACTTTTTCTTATTTCTTCTTGTATTCCCACATACAGATAGTCTGGGGATCTTTTCTGATTTACTATTTTGAATTAAGCCCATTTGCTTTTTTTCCAGATTGAGTTTCAGAATAAAGCCTACATAGTTGTCGTTGTCGTTGTCGTTGTTGTTGTTCTTCTCCTCCTCCTCCTCCTCCCCCTCCTCCTCCTCCTCCTCCTCCCCCTCCTCCTTCTCCCCCTCCTTCTCCCCCTCCTCCTCCTCCTCCTCCTCCCCCTCCTCCTCCTCCTCCCCCTCCTCCTCCTCCTCCTCCTCCTCCTCCTCCTCCTCCTCCTCCTCCTTCTCCCCCTCCTTCTCCCCCTCCTCCTCCTCCTCCTCCTCCTTCTTCCTTTATTGATTAAGGTATTACATGTGTCCTTATCACCCCGTTTCCCCGCCCCCCACCCCCCTGGCGTCTGTGTCTGTTGGTTATTGCTCATATGCATGCATACAAGTCCTCTGGATGATCTTTCCTCCTTACCCCCACCCTCCCCTACCTTCCCTCTGCAGTTTGAGCATCTGATCAATGTTCTCTGTCTCTGGATCTGTTTTTGTTCATCAGTTTATGTTGTTCATTATATTCCACAAATGAGTGAGATCATGTGATATTTATCTTTCTCTGCCTGGCTTATTTCACTTAGCATAATGCTCTCCAGGTCCATCCATGCTGTAGCAAATGGTAGGAGTTTTTTTCTTTTTACAGCAGTGTAGTATTCCATTGTGTAGATGTACCACAGTCTTTTAATCCACTCATCTGCTAATGGGCATTTAGGCTGTTTCCAAATCTTAGCTATGGTGAACTGTGCTGCTATGAACATAGGGGTGCATATATCCTTTCTGATTCGTGTTTTAGTTTCTTGGGATATATTCCTACAAGTGGGATCACTGGGTCAAATGGGAGTTCCATTTTAGTTTTAGTTTTTAGTTTTTTGAGGAAACTCCAGACTGTTCTCCACGGTGGCTGCACCAGTCTGCATTCCCACCAGCACTGCACGAGGGTTCATAGTTCTTTTTCTTAGAAAACAATACTTTCCAATTATTTTCTTTTTCTTATTGTAATACAGTGCTTCAACATAAAATTCTGAAAAAAAGAACAACAATCCCTCTAATCCTACCACATTAATACATTGAGAATACTTTTCCAGTTTTATTCTGCAAAATACACATTTTTAAACATAGTTTGTCTACATTACATTTTCACTTAAAATATACCATAATTACTAAATTTCAAGTGGGTGCCCTGACTATGAACCCAACCGGAGACCTCTTGGTTCATGGGTTGACACTCAACCACTGAACCACATGGCCTAGGCTGTGCTGAAAGTGTTTATCACCTATTTATTTCCTTAGATCAAATTTCTTGGCCTATCTTTGATTTGATACATACCTTGCTGTAGCAGACCAAAAGCTATATCAAGGTTCTTCTTGCTTCTTTGTCAGCATCTCTGCTCATTCTTTCCATCAACTTTGAACATTTGTCAGTGGCCACTCACTCTACCTGACTTTTTCTAGTTGTCCCTTGGCTACTTCCTTGGAGACAACAGTAAACTGTGATGAGGTGAGAAGTCTCAGGTTCACAGTGAAGAGGCAGAGCCTGTGAGCAACTGAGTGAACATGGCTCACATCTCTGACCTCACTGCTGCTGAACGCATACTGTGTTAGCATACTGAAAGAAATAAACATGGTCTCTGGTCTCACAAATGGGGTCATAATGAACACTGTGCCAGATTCCAGCTATCATCTGAACCTCATACAGGCCTATAAGATGAGAAAACACAGACTAACAATATATTATTTGGCACCTTGAATAGCAAAACAATATGATTTCAAATAAAAATAGTTTAATTGGCTCCCACTTGAAATTTAAATCTCTAAATGTATTAAATGAGTTTTCCTTCCATAATCAATTCAATGTCAGTAATTTGTAGTACAGCTGACAGATCAAATTTTTTATGGTTAGTTTTTAACAAGTAAATGATTTCATCATTGAAGGTTCTTAAGTATAATTTGATGTTTCACAGTATAGTTTATAACCACAAATTAGAGTTCCTGATTATTTTAGGATCTGATTTTTTAAAAAAACACACATAGCCTTAACTGGTTTGGCTCAGTGGATAGAGCGTCGGCCTGCGGACTCAAGGGTCCCAGGTTCAATTCCGGTCAAGGGCATGTACCTTGGTTGCAGGCAAATATCTTGGTCCCCAGTAGGGGGTGTGCAGGAGGCAGCTGATCGATGTTTTTCTCTCATTGATGTTTCTAACTCTCTATCCCTCTCTCTTCCTCTCTGTAAAAAAATCAATAAAATATATCAAAACAAAACAAAACAAAACAAAAAAACACACACGTATTTTGCAATGTCTCCAAATAAGAAAAAGAAAAGTATTTTATTTTCAGGTTATTTACATTATACCCTCATTTCAGTCCAGTTTCATTTATTGGCAAGAACTGTCAGTACTATTGTTGTAAATCACTATTATTATTACAAGGGATTTGATAAATCATTTGTTTAAAAATTCCTTACAGAATCATATAATTATTTTATAAATAACAAGGCAATCTACACTAATAAAAAAGAAACATGCAAATTGATTGTACCTCTGCTATGCCCACAAGCCACACTCACAAGCCAATCAGGAGAGAGTATGCAAATTAACCCAACCAAGATGGCTGTGGCCATGGAGCGAGCAGGAGGATTGGGTTGCCCTGGCAATGGAGGAAGCCAAGCTTCCTGGCTGGCCCTGGCCCCCGCTCAAGGCTACAAAGTTTCAATTATAGAAGATAAATAAATCCCAGATCCCAGGGCCTCCGCTTGGGTCACCAGGGGGCATGGCCAGCCTGCAAACCACCACAGGCCCCACACCCCAAGGAAACCCCCACCCTGATCTGGGACACCCTTCAGGGCAAACCAGCCAGCCCCCACCCGTGCACCAGGCCTCTATCCTATCTAATAAAAGAGTAATATGCAAATTGACTGTCACTCCAACACATAAGATGACTGCCCCCATGTGGTCAAAGATGGCTGCCCCCATGTGGACACAAGATGGCTGCCACAAGATGGCCAGCAGGGGTGGGCAGTTGAGAGGGACCAGGCCTGCAAGGGAGGGCAGTTGGGGGCAATCAAGCCTGCAGGGGAGGGCAGTTAGGGGTGACCAGGCCAGCAGAGGAGGGAAGTTGGGGAAAACCAGTTCTGCAGGGAAGGGCAGTTGGGGGAACCCAGGCCTGCAGGGGAGAGCAGTTGCGGTGGACCAGGCCTGCAGGGGAGGGCAGTTAGGGGTGACCAGGCTGGCAGGGGAGGGCAGTTAGGAGCAATCAGGCTGTCAGGGGAATGGTTAGGAGGTGATCAGGCTGGCAGGCAGAAGAGGTTAGGGGCAATCAGGAAGGCAGGCAGGCGAACAGTTGGGAGGCAGCAGTCCTGGATTGTGAGAGGGATGTTCGACTGCCCGTTTAGGTACGATCCCCGTAGGTGGGATCAGGCCTAAACGGGCAGTCAGACATCCCTCAAGGGGTCCCAGATTGGAGAGGGTGCAGGCTGGGCTGAGGTACACATCCCCCATGCATGAATTTCATGCACCGGGCCTCTAGTATTATATAATGGTAATTATGCAATTCATAGGGAAACAGGTTTAAATATTTGCTGGAATGAGTTGTATTCGATGTGAGGAAAACCTACTTGTAGACTAAAAAAGAAGGGTTATGACATATTTGATATGTTTCCAAGGTAATTTGTCTCTCCATATCTTTACTAGTAAATTGTAATTAATTTAAAGATATCAAGACCTCTTGTTCATGGGTTGACACTCAACCACTGAACTACATGGGCCAGGCTGTGCTGAAAGTTTATATATATATATATATATATATATATATATATATATATATATATATATATATATATGAGAGAGGGGGACTAATTTTTAGTTTAAGTACAGTCCTGCCTAACAAAGATGCTTCAAGCATGTGAAATTATAATTTTATATTACTTCTGATTAAAGACCATATGTTTTGAATTCTAGGTGTTTATTTTTAGGCCTCGGGTTTGGAGAGAATAAAATGTGCTTTTTTTCTTGTGAATGGGTTTCCTTATAATTGGTTACTTTGCTTTGGAAAAATTCTCAGCCTAGAATTAAAAAATGGAGGGTACCCTAATTTCTTGAGGTTTTGGACAGACCTCAGAAAACTGTCCTCACCCACTCAACCTGACAAATGACTGTTTGGCACAGCTTTAGGGATAATCATTGGCTTTTTGTCCTTGCGACCATGAAAACTCAGCAGAGCACATTACAAATCAGGATGCACCAGCACCACCCAGTGGCCTTGAATGAATTTAGCAGTTCCTTGGAAATATGACCCAGAAATCCAGCGCCTCTCTGGATGGTGTATTACATAGGCATGCATGAAAGCACCAGGATTTAACTTTTGCAGAATTGAGTCTGTTGTAGGTAGTTCTGATCTTACTTTGTTATCCTACTTTCTGGAAATATCAGACAATTTATAGGACAAGAAAATGGAGTTTGATGTATGTTAAGGGCTTTTGACTCTTTTTGGCAATACATATATTTGTAAGTAGTGAGCTAATGTCTGTTTTCGAAAGTTAAATAGGAGTTTACGTGAGCTAAGAAGCATCACAAAATGACTGACACAAATTATTCTCTCCACCAAGAGTATGGAAAGTCTAAGGCTTCCAAGGAGAATTTAGTTTCTGTATAAACTCAAGACACTTTCTATACCACTTCCTAGATGACAAAGATACTCTCCTTCCAATAGGGAATGGTATTTCTTTTTCTAGATGGATAGCAAACAAACTTCTGATAAATTTTTTGTCCTTTGTACCTGCTGATTAATATACACATTAAAACAATACTTGCAGCTGGGTTAGATTTGAAAAGTGCACAAAAGTAGAAATTAACAGCAAGGGGGAAATATAGTTCATAGTCCCTCTACTAAACACAATGACTGCTACTGTCACTATTTTGTGTGCCTCTATTCTGAGCAAACTGTGCAGCTAAATTTGCCTTGCTTTAAATCTCAACTGAACCATTTGGTGGCTGTGAAATGGACAAGTTACCCAGTCTTCTCAATGTCCCGGTTTCCTCATCTCTAGGATGGGGATACGTAATAGTTATGCTGATAGGGATATGAGGATTAAACAAATTAATATATGTAAAGTTTTCAGAATAGTGCCTGCATATCGTTAACATCATGTGTTAGCTATTGCTTTTCCATTCCTCTATTTCTTAACTCCTTCTTACAGTTATTAGATACTATGCACCAGGCATCCTGATAGAAAATATTATTTTTGGGTATTCTTCCAGGTTTTATTTTTTTGCAGTTTCCTTCTGTCCTTTATTATGTGAAACTGTACTATAAGCATAATTTTGTATCTTTAAATATTATATTGTAATATTATTTATTCATTAGTGTAATTCTTTTAGTGGTTGGTAAATACGATTGCCTATTATAATTTAGCCTGGTATAAGACAACACAATTTGTAGATGTGGACTTCTATTAACATGCAAAATGAAACATTAAAAAAAGGCAACAAAATGGTTTGTTTTTAAAAAAATATATATATAACATGATGTATTTTGGAATCTTAAATTTCTGATTTTCATTGGTAGATGCATTTAAATATTTTTTTATCTCACCAAATACCACCTATGCATCTATGTACAGGGTATGGTGCTAAGTACTGTTGATGTAACCATCAATAAGGCACTTCCTTGAAAAAAAATTGAAGTCTGAGATTCTCAAAACAATGCAGAGGGAACACTGGGAAGAGCAACTCACTCAGTTGAAATTTGAGCTGTAATTGAAGAATAAATAGGACTTTTCTGGTAAGGAGGGATGTGGAAAAGTATTCTGGGCACAACAGTCAGGAATGAGTAATATTGCAAGTTGGGAATTATCCATATTGTATTATCATCCATAATGAAGTATGGTATCGGGGAGAAGGAGGCAGGATGAGACCAGAATGACAATGTTGCTTGGGCCTAGAAAAACTCAAGTGTACAACTGGTACAGTAGAAATAAGTAGTAATAATAAGAAAAAGTGCTGCTGTAGAAGGAAGGATTATGAAAGTAGAGATAGTTCATGTCCAGTGATGGAGACATGTGATAGAACTAAAGTCAGGGGCAGTTGTGTGACTTTGGCCATCAGTGACCTTAGCCAAACGCAGTTTGAAGCTGAGGAATATGAGTGGGAAGAAAACAAGTTGAGACAGTGACAAGACTCCTCTTCTAGTATTCTGGGCAGAACAGTCAGGAATGAGGAAGAGGAGTAAGATTGCTGGGGAAAGGCAGTAGAGAGACAACTATGATTGTGAAGTATCTTCATGATGGAGCTTTGAGAATTTCTAGAGAGCAAGAAGTCTGATTGGTAGTTTATTAACATAGTATATGATATTTACTTCATCCATGGGTCTGAAATTAAGAATGACTTAGAATTTAGACTCTATTCCTACATATATCAATATATCTTCAGTCTCTTAGACTGGAACACAAACCTCTAATTTTAGTTTGAAGATGGGTGAGGACCACAACTTGGATTTGGTTCAAAGCTTTCATTTTGGTTTACCACAAAGCAGTTAATAAGCAGGGTTGGGATATAAGTGAAATAAGCATGCAGGTAGGTGAATTCAGTTGCCCAATTCCTGTCAATCACAAAAAATTTTGGCGGCTTCAGTAGCTCTAGCAACTGAAATGTCAGAGAAGCCTAGTATTATGGGTTTCTTTGTCCTCACCTTTAGGAAAACAACAAAATGCCAGATATATCATCATCTAGAAATAACATACTTAAGAGGAAATTTTGTTTTTAAGGGAGCCATATCAACCAGCCCTAATGACTGTGTCCCAGGCCTTGAAACTCTGGCTGCCTGTTCTGGGGCAATTTTGCCTTGCATTTATGCTCATCCAGAGCTCTTTTAGGGCAAGACTTGTCAGGCCTACGTGTGAGACAGGGAAACATACAAGGTGAGCAAGGTCTTTCCCTCACTCTTGTTGGTTCTAATGGAGGCTCACGTAACAAAAGAAACAAAAACACAAAAGGAAAATGAAAAAAAAAAAAAAAGGGAAAAAAATAGTAGAGGCTCACATTCATAGATCATAGGTATAATGAGCATACCATTAATATTCTTTTGCAGTCCAGGAACTTCTGTGCTTTTCAAAAGGCAAAGCAAGTTTACGGGATATTTTCAATCCAAAAGCCTCATCAACTCAACTAATTTTCTTGATTTTTTCCTATGAACATCTACACAAAAACACCATTATTTCCAATGGTGGCAAGGGCTGTTATCTTCAGGGAATCTTATCAGAATGAACCCTATAAAACCTCAAAATTGTCTACACTCATGCCATTATTTACTCAGGGTGTCTTTCTTGATATGTATTATTAGATATTTCATATCTAATATGTAGGGCAGAGCAACATGAAGACTTTAGAAACTGATTGTAATAAATATCCCAAGAGGATATAAGCTTTTTGCTGCATCTGTGAAAAAAATTAGTAAATCTCTGAAATATCGCCTATATCTAAACATACTTTTAAAAAACCAGCTGTCAACTCACTTGATATCTTCAGCATGTTTCAGTAAATCCTGAAACACTGTATGATGTTCCGATTTCAAATTTGTTTCAATTCCTTAATGTCCTGTGAACTTTGGAGGAGGTAGTAAGATCACAGTAGTACATTTTCTTAATCTCTTCAAAGACAGATTTTATCAATTTCTCTTACTATACCAGTATGTCTGTTTTTTAGAGTAGATGGTAGATATAAATATTAGTGAAAAAACAATTAAGGCTATCAATACAGGCAATTATTTGGGTGTCTCTGAAGTCTGGTATCTCACATAAATGTTTCAGGCAAAAAAGTGATGAAAAATCTTTTCGTAATCTTATATGCTTAGGTCCTGGAACAAAAGTTTGAATTTAATTTTATTTATGCCAGACTAAGAATACTGTTGTAAGTCAGAGATTCCAGTGTTTTATTCCTATGTGGATATGAAGCAGAACTACAGTTTAGATATAATAATCTGGCACATTTGTTAGGCAAAACTAACTCCTAAATACTTGGAAAGACTAAGTAGTACTTGAGCATGAAATGTATTTTCTGTATTTTTCAGGGAATTGTATGTTTTTACTTTTAATTAACTTTAAACTAAAATAGATTTTAGTATTTATTGCATGTTTTTAATCATCAGTATAAACATGTCTTCAGTTTCTTATACTTATGGCCTCTTATTTTCAATATATTATCTACATATCTTTGTGTGTTTATCTATTGATGTTATATTTGGTAACCTTGGTCTGACTAGCTGGAAATGAGGTCCTAACTAACTGATGGTGACAGAGCAGAAAGTAAGGTTAGGTTCTTACAAAATGTTTAATTCACTTTTGCTAGTGAGTCTGAAAATGGTTTTGATCAGAAATTTGGAAATGAAAATGGTAACTGGAATTTCTGAGCATATAATAAACTTTGTAAAAATTACCAGTGACTGAGAAAAAAAGGCTTATATTACATTTAATAGTGTTAATTCTAAAGATGTTTCAAACTTCCATGAAGGCTAGTGAAGTGTTCAATGTAGAAACCAGTACAAATTTTGGTAAACTTGTTAAGAAACAAAATGCCCCAAGGAATGTTCTGAACATTATTTTCACCAGAAAAATGAAGATAATTTTCATAGTTGTTTGAGGTGCTGTAATATGTCTACTGATACTCCCAGCTGTTTTACCAAACTAGCTGTCTGTTCTAAAATCCAAGTGAGGCTTGGGTTTTCAGAATGTGTATGCTCCTGTGTTCCACAACATTCTAAAGATGAACAATCTACCCCACTAAGACTATTGCTACAGCTTTTGTTAAACTCAGCATTATTTTCACAGAGTCTTTCATTTTCAGCTTCATAAATCTTCTTCTCAGCTGGAGATACATGACAAAGGTCCATGTCCTGAATGGAGTCCAATAAATCTACAACATGCGGCTGTGGGGTGATTGATTTCAGATTTTTGAGCACATATTCTTCACAATGGCCAACTGCATCCAGAAGATTATTTATTTTACTGATCAAAGACGAACTATTATCATGAAGGTGACACCAGGAGAGCAAAGCACTGAATGAAAATATAAACAAGAGTTAAATAGGGAAAAAATTAAACAATCATAGGCTTTTAGAACTTTCTATGCTACATATTTCTTTTCTAGATAACACCATGCAAAGCGAATTAATAACAATAATGTAAGTCAAAATAAAGAAAGTAATAATGGCAAAATAGGATTAAAAAATATATATCTTTCAATAGAAATTAAACAATTGGGCTTAACCATATAAACTGTTTCTATATCATAACCCCTCCTTCACAGATCTATATCTACTTTTCCTCATTTTAGATTTTCCCCTTATGACTGTGTAGCTTCTGTTGAAGAGGGATACAACGCAGAGAGAGAGAGAGAGAGCGAGAGGGCACAGAAAAATTAGTTTTTCCTTTAAAGACATCAAACAGCTTCTAAACAAGTGATTCCCAATCTTGGATGCACATTAGAATCACGGGGGGAGTTCTTGAAACTATCAAGATCTAGGTCATATTCCAGACCAATTAAACCAGAATCTCCAGGGGTATTATTTTTTAAAGCTGCCCAGCTGATATCAAGGTGCAGCCAAGGTTGAAAACCATTGTTCTAATCATGTACAGCAGTTGCTTGCCATCAAAACTGAAGATTAGGAAAATAAGTTTTTAGGCAACTTCACTTTCCCAACTTTGTTATAAGTAGACACAGTTTGCTGAGCTAACTAACAATTTTCTTGAAGAAGGTAAAAACCATTCTATTCCTAATAAATATTTTTCTTTACTTTTCTAGTACAGATAGTACTTTTGTTTTTTGATAGTTCAGATTGTTAATCATGACATAAAATGGTTGTGAAAAGTAATGATGCTTTAAAATGGAATCAATTGATGAAAAAGACTTAGCAATAAGCTTTCTAAGCTTATAAAAGATTTAACCTGATGTAAAGATGAAGATGATCATTTTCCTATGGTAGTAGACTACATATTCTGATTCTTACCACTGAATTTTTTAAACTTTAAACACAATACATTTTTTGTTGTTTTGATAGCTTATTTTCTACCCTTTTTAAAATAATTCTTTGCAGCATTTTCTCTACTGAGGGCAATTTAAAAGATATAGAGTATCGAAAAGAACAACTCTGTCATACTCTTAGCTCCATGTGCCGTTTGACCACTTGGCTCTGAAATATGCCATTACTGCTATGGAATCTTGACAGGTACTCGATGTTCAGGACTAAAGTAAATGGGATAATTTTTCTATTACCAGCTATAATTTTCATTATGTACTTCTAGTATAGACTTCTGTCATGCTGTGTTTTGCCACATGTGCAAGACTAAAAGCTTTATTCAAAACCTGAAGATCTTTTAAATAGATATACATTGAGTGGCTAGATTATTATGATCTCTGAACATATAATAATCTGGCCACTCAGTGTATATACTATATAATAAAAGGGCCCCTCCACCAGCAGGCAGGTTGGCCAACCGCCCATGTCCCCTTCCCCTGGCCGGGCTGGCCGGACCCCACCCATGCATGAATTCATGCACTGGACCTCCAATATATATATGTGTGTGTGTGTGTACGTACGCGCGCGCGCGCACACACACACACACACACACACACACACACACACACACACACACACACTGAGTGGCCAGATTATTATACGTTCAGAGATCATAATAATCTGGCCACTCAATGTAGACTGGTGATAGTTCAGGTAGTAAAACATACACACCTTCCTATCTTTTCTTTGCTATAAAGGACACCTGGCTCACATATTGAAGTGGATGAACTGATAATCTTGACTTTTTGAAGGCTCTCTTTGCAGCTCTCTTGTGGATTTAACACTAGGAAAAGCACCTTCATTTAAACACTTTGTTTTTACATACTACTTTTATAAAAATCTCCCAGTAGTCCTGAGGTTAAAATGACTCCAGATTTAAGTTTTAAAAAGTACCTCAATGTCCCTCTGAGTTGTCCATAGTTTATAATGACTTCTGCACCTTCTTTATAACCTTGATTAAAGCCTTGTTGAAGGGCAACTGCTTTGCCAGCCTGTAGTCCATCTCTATAGCCTTCCTAAAAATAAGTAATGAAGAATTGCAGCTGTAACGAACATCAAGTGAACCATTGTAGGTTTTTCTAGAAAGTCATAGAATCAATTTAGAAACTCAATGAAAACAAGCTTTTCCTGTGTTATTTAATATCATGGTTCTAAAACATATGGCGTAGTTACACAAAGTAGAGTAGACTATACTTCTCATGTAAATATATTATTGGTCTATCCCATTAAACATCCTGTGTTAGCAATGGCTTCACAGAAAGGATATGTAGGGAATTTCATGCCTGGCCCCTTTTGCAAATGACTGGGTTGGTATGGTAGGTGAGGAAGCAAGGCAGTACAGTACATAGGGTTATCAAAGGCCTTGGATAATTAATTGAAGTAGGGAAAGAGGAAACTGGTTTAGCAAAAGGAAAATAAGAAATCTAGCTTTAGAAATTTTGCTTGATGTCTAAATTCAATTAAACTGCAAATTCACGGCGGGCAGGGATTTTTGTCCTGCATCTCCTCTGGTGCCACAGCACACAAAAGATGCCCCAGCCTCACATACAGCGTTTCTGAAATTGACAACATGATTGTTGGGCTAAGCAATTAGTTGACTGAAACATTAAACAAAAGCAGAGTTAGGGCAATTTAATTGTTGGCAATGGGATGAGGGGCAGTGGACCTCACCATTTGGTCCTGTAACAGTTCGAGCGCCCCGCCTGGGAATTGGGGGTGTGGTATTAAGCTTAATCTCATGAATAGTGAAACAAGTCAGAGATGGGTAAATCACACCTAACAAATAAAAAAACTCCAACGTTAATACTTTCTCACCTGGTCACCAGTATTCCATATTACTTCCCCTTAGAGCCCTTTGACAACATCCTTACATTCACTGTTTCCATATACGCACATTGATTAACATCATCCCTAACTTTAGGCTCCTCACCCATTCAAGCAATCCTGTAAACTGTGCACAAGTCCTCTGACAGCCATAATTAGTACAGTCAGGGTATACATTTCCCCCACCCCCTTCCCTGCGACCCTCGGCACACACCAATCTCTTCAAAGTTTGGACAGTTTATTGCGGTCGGACCCAGCGCCTACCCCATCCCGCGGGCGGGCGCTCGAGGAAAGCGCGCTGTGGTTTCACACGCCTAAAGGAACCCATTGGGTAATCTTAGCAGGATGCGGGCCGCATTGGGCCAGCCCAGACCACTCTGGCCTCTAATGTCTGGCCGAGATTCTTCACAAGCCCGCGCCCCTCTCCCCGCCACCCGGCACAGCAGGGACACCGCGCCCTCCACGCAGCTTTACTTTGACTCGTCTCTGCATCTGGCTCCGCCATTCCCGCTGCACCAGGAGCGACTCGTCTGCTTCCTCGTCAAACACTTCCCCCTCCTCTCCGCCACCCCGGACTACAGGAGCTGCTTGGATCCAGGACATCACTAGGGAACCCCAAGGCAGGGGGAGCGCAGGAAGCGCCCGCAGCCCCTTCCGGTCGGAGAGGCGGGGACGACTGGAGTCCTGACTGGCTGGGCCTGGGGCGCTGCGCATGCGCAGAGGATGTGTAGGTGGGCGGGGCGGACTCGTGGGACCTGGCTATTGCTGGAGCTTTCCCCTCACTAGTGTTCCTGGGCATGTCAACTTGAGAAATGTTTAAACCTGTAGAGAATATTTAAAAGTTTATTTGAGCCAAGCTGACGACAATTTCCGGGGAGCAAAAGCTCAACGGATTGAGAAAATACTTCAGAGAATGGCAGCTTTGCACTTTATTTATGCATTACACCCAAAGGAGGAGGCCCAAGGGGTTACATGAAATCCACTGGTGATAGATTAGGGAGGTGGGAGAAAGCAAAGTCTGGGATTGGATAAAAAGTAAAATGAATAGACACATCTTTTATATTGGTGGGTGCAGGATAATTAACAATGAACATTTACAACACATAGAGATGGAACAAGACAACAATGAGGGGGTTCTGTGGTCTGCTCTGGAGGGAGATTGTGCCCTGAGGGGTATGGCAAAAGGGAATTATTCGGACATTCATAGATGCAAAAAGACAGTGACAGTAGATAGGCTCAGTAAAGAGGGACTTTTTGTCAAGGAAGATACTGGCCTAGGCCATGACTACCCACCACGATTCGCTTTTAGTTAGGAAGTTTTAGTTTCAGACAGTCCTATGTGGTTACTTTAGGTCTCAGTTTATGAGACCCACCATGCAGGCCTCCCCTGAGCTTGTCAGGTTTAGTATTTGGTCCCTTTTTTGTCCACAGTCTTCTTCAGTTGACTCAAAGTGTCAACTTGCTCCTGTTGTGGGTAAGGTGATTCCTTCCTTACACCAGGGCCCTCTGACCTTGACCCTCAGAGAAACACTTTCCATTTTCCCAGAGGGTCTCCACAGAGTTTTGGAGAGGCTCAGTTTGTAAAACCATTCAAGGTAGTTCAGTTATGGGCAACTACTGGCCAAGGACTGCGTGTCTTTTAGAATCTCTCTCAGTGCATATAAGGGATTTGACAGCTGACGTTTTAGTTAATAGGAGTGCGGAGCAAAGGAAAATAGAATTAAAAATTAGGTACTACGGCCACTTTGAGATCAATATACAGGGTGGGGCAAAAGTAGAGTATGTTTATAAAACATACATTTCTTATTGATCACAGTATCCTTCCCTGGCTCCTTAAAAGTAGGCTATTGGCTGGATTATACTTAGCTCCAACAACTAGGAAACACGAAGGGCCTAATTACACTAGAAAAATTGGAGATTAAATATTTACTCTCTAGTTAAATCCTTTTTAAAGAAAAATAGATAATTAAAAAAAATTTTTTACTATTCTAGGGCAAAGAAAAAGATGGAAACTCCTTAAATAACTTATGAAGCCAGCCTTACTGTAACCTGACATAGATAGTATCACATCCTCTCCTCCCCCACTCTCCCCATCAAAGTTCAAGTTAGCTTATGAGTATGTATTCAAAAGAGAATTCCATACCTTACCAAAAGAATAATTCAAGAGATTTTATTCCAGGAAAGTCAACTGTTGAAATATTAGGCAATTTATATGGATATTTTATTTCTTCAACAATTTAAAGGAGAAAAGCCATGTTATCTAATAAATGCTGAAAAGTTACTTGAAAAAAATTTAAAAACCATTCTTAACAAAATAAAATAGAAACTACAAATTGATAAAGACTTTATTAAAAAATCCAAAATCAGGTAGTATTCTAAACACTCAGATGTTAAGATATTTCCTTTAGAGAAAAGAGAGAACATCTGGTGATCACCATTATTCAACATTCTTTTGAAGACTAGTGAATGCAATACGAGAGGTAAATACACGAATCTGTATAAATGTTGAATAATAAGAGATGGAATTATTTCTTTTTGCTGTTTATAGATTATATGCCTAGAAAACCCAAAGGCCTTCAGTTAAAAACAGCAGAATAAGGGAATTTTATAAGGTCTTTGGGCATAAGAAAAATAGATCAATAGCCTCTTTATTTTCTGCAATAACTGTCTAGAAATGTAAATGAGGTCAATATTCCACTTGCAATACCAAGAAATACTGTTAGGTATAGTATTTATATATTTGTTTAGTATTTTATAGTTAGTATAGTACTTATAAATGTCAGGAATATATTTTAAAAAGTCAGCTTTCTGCCTTAGCTGGTTTGGCTCAGTGGATAAAGCACTGGTCTGTGGACTGAAGGGTCCCAGGTTTGATTCTGGTCAAGGGCACATGCCACGGTTGTGGGCTCGATCCCCAGTGTGGGGCATGCAGGAGGCAGATGATCAATGATTCTCTTTCATCATTGATGTTTCTCTCTCTCTCTCCCTCTCCCTTCTTCTCTGAAATCAATAAAAATATATTTTAAAAAAGTCAGCTTTATTGCAGTATAATTTATTTAAAAATATATTTTATTGATTTTTTACAGAGAGGAAGGGAAAGGGATAGAGAGTTAGAAACATCGATCAGCTGTCTCCTGTACACCTCCCACTGGGGATGTGCCCACACTGGAATCGAACCTGGGACCTTTCAGTCTGCAGGCTAACGCTCTATCCACTGAGCCAAACCGGTTAGGGTTATTGCAGTATAACTTACATTATACACAGTGATATGCATACATTTTGAGTGTACAGTTTTGACAAATATACATACTTGTGTAACCACTCCCAATCAAGATATAGATATTTCCATCACCCTGTAAAATTGCCTCATACTTCTTTGCAGTCAATTCTTCAACCTCTGAGGCAACCCCGATCCAATTTCTATCACTCAAAATTAGTTTTGCCATCTTTTATGTATTTGGCTTCTTTGACTCAACATGTTTTTGAGATTTATTCATGTGGTTGCATGTATTAGTAGGTTGTTGTTTTTTCTTGTTAAGTACTCTTTTCATTACATGGACAGGCCATAATTTATTTTTTACAAGTTGTTGGACATTTGGATTGTTTCCAGTGTTTGGCTATTTTGAATAAAGCTGCTATGAATATTCTTGTACTAGTCATTTTGTATACACATTTTCATTTCCCTTGGGTAAATATCTAGATGTGGGTTTGTTGAGTCAAGTGGTAAATAAAAACTAACTTTATAAGAAACTGACAAACTGTTTTCCAAAGTGACTTTATGCTCCCACCAGCAGTGTATTTGAGTGTCAGTTGCTCACATTCTCTTCCTCACTAGGCAATGTCAATCTTTTTAATATTAGCTTCTCTGATAGGTGTGTAGTGGCATCTTATCATGCTTTTTATTTTCATTTTCCAGATGACTTATTTTGAACATCTTTTTATGTACTTACTTTCCATTTTTCTGTCTTTGGAAATGAAGTCTTTGTCCTTTTAAAAAACTGGGTTGTCTTATTGCATTTTAAAGTTTCTTTATATATTTTGCACATAAGTTTGTTTGTCAGATACATGAATTGCAAATATGTTCTTTGCATTAGTTATAATCCATCGGGAGACAGCTGTGCAGAGAGATAGTTAGGAGTTCTTGAAGTGTTTTGGGGATAGGGAGCATAATGCCTATGAAAGATGAAAAGAGGAGGAAACAGGGAAAGCCCATAAAAAGGGATACTGAAGAGTGCTGAGTACAATAAGCCAGTTTAAGAAAGACAAGTATCACATGATCTCACTCATATGTGGAATGTAATGAACAAAATAAACTGATGAACAAAATAGACCCAGAGACACAGAATCATGGAACAAATTGGCGAATCTCAGAGGGAAGGTGGGGAGAGATTAACCAAAGAATTTCTTTGCACAACCCATGGACACAGACAATAGTGTGGCGAAGGCCTGGGAGTGTGGATGTGGAGTGGAGGAGGTCAATGGGGGGGAAAAAGGGAACATCTGTAATAGGTTCAACAATAAAGATAAATTAAAAAAAAGGGAGTCGGATGTTGATCTTATCCCTACAATAGGAAAGGGAGGAGGAAGCAGGATTGGACTGAGGAATCTTCAGATCAGTATGTAGATCTGACAAAGTCTTGGCCAATATTAAAAGGAGCTTTGGGGCAAAAGGCAAAGAGAAGTTCTGTGTTACGCACACAAGGCCTGGCCTTGGTACCCCTGCCATGCTCAGTTATTGACTGGGGCATGACTTTGTAGAGTGTGACCTTGGTAGGAAATCTGAGCCAGATTTCCACTTACTAGTAGTCCTGTAGGTGCTAACAGCTGGAGGCTGACTGCTGTATGCCTTTGTCAAGAACAAGATGATCTTTCAAGGTCCTTTCAAAAGTGATTCTATTTTTTCTAAAATAGTGTTTTTTTAAAAAATGAACTGTAAATAACGGTGACAATCCCCTGCATAAATTTTGGTGTCACAGCGTGAACTTACTCAAAGTATTTAGAAACTTATCTTGCAGTTCAAAATTTTTTATATAAATACTCTACGACGAGGAGGTCAACCGTTAGGATGAACTAGATTTTTTTTCCTATTCTGTTTATCCCTCATCCTGTCTTTTCTTTCAAAGGCCTCCAACAATTCTTTT
This sequence comes from Corynorhinus townsendii, assembly GCA_026230045.1. Classification (NCBI taxonomy): domain Eukaryota; kingdom Metazoa; phylum Chordata; class Mammalia; order Chiroptera; family Vespertilionidae; genus Corynorhinus; species Corynorhinus townsendii. Next base: position 141,271,877 of record JAPDVU010000004.1, read on the forward strand.
TTATGTCCTTCTAGCTTCCATCTCCTGCTAAGTTTCATTCTTTATCTCAGTTTCCTACACTTTATTTGTGCCTTTTGTAAACTGCTGTTTGGTAGTTGGTATAATAAACTCTAAAAGGGCACAAACCTTTTTCTTGGTTCCTTGTCAAAGTTTCTAGCATACTGGCTTTATTCATTAAGTTTCTGGCAACCAGCCAGCAGAATTCCTGCTTTCTATGTGTCAAGGGAAGTAGTTTTCCATTTTCCCTTGTCCCTTCTAAACTTTCATATCTTCTGTGAACTTCAGTGCTATTCAGTTGACTAAGTCTTTGGGTGTCATCTTTCAATTTTAATATCATGTTTTCTCTAAGGCTCTATTAAAAATATAATTATTGCTAGTGTTGAAAATGATGGGAGTACATTCAAAATATGGCTTTTAAAGAGAGGGCTTTAGAATAAGTACAGTAGGTAGGTTGATTCTGGGTAGAGTTGCCTTTATTTTAAAGTATTGTGTCTACAGAAGACCCCAGTTATAATATAGCTGTCAAAGCTATGAGGAAAATTATTAGTCCAATATGGAATGTTTGTTGAGTATTAGCTAGGACAAAGTAGAAATATCAGACAGGAAGGCTGATTGGTGTTTCAAATGGGCAATTAATGGACAGCTATGTCTGAAGCATTTAAGCATGTTCAAATCCATCTTATATTTAAAAAATGCCTTCCTCAACTCCAAGCTCTCCTTTGGCTACTCTCGGGTGGGGGGGGGGGGGTGGTAAGGAAAAATATTGACCAATTGTCTCCGGTATGTGTCTTGACCAGGGATCAGCCACCTAGCCAGGGCTCCTAATATTTCTTGAAGAGACTATCCTTTTCCCATTGACTATTCTTGGCTCCCTTGTCAAATACTAGTTTAACATATATGTGGGGGTTTATTTCTGGCCTCTCTAGACCTGTTTCCTGGTGGGGATTTTTTTGGCCTGTTTTTATGCCAGTAAAATACTTTTTAAAATACAATAGTTTTGTAATATAGTTTAAAAGTAGCAAGTGTGATTTTTTCAGTTTTGTTTTTTCTCATGATTGCTTTGGCTACTTGGGATCTTTTGTAATTCCATAGGAGTTTAGGATTCTTTTTCTTATTTCTGTTAAAAATGTTATTGGAATTTTGATAAAGATTGGCTTAAATCTATGAATGGCTTTGGTAGTATGGACATTTTAATAATATCAATTCTTTCTATCCATAAATATGGGATATGTTTTCATTGGTTTGCATCTTCTTTAATTTCTTTCATCAAAGTCTTACAGTTTTCAGTGTATAGATCTTTCACTTCCTTGGTTAAATTTATCTCTAAGTGTTTTATTGTTTTTGATGCTATTGTGAATGGAATTGTTTTCTTTTTAAAAAAAAAGTATTTTATTGATTTTTTACAGAGAGGAAGGGAAAGGGATAGAGCATTAGAAACATTGATCAGCTGCCTACTGCACACCCCCTACTGGGGACGTGCCCACAACCAAGGTACATGCCTTTGACCGGAATTGAACCTGAGACCCTTCAGTCCGCAGGCTGACGCTCTATCCACTGAGCCAAACCAGTTAAGGTGGAATTGTTTTCTTTATTTATTTTTCAGGTATTTCATTTTTCATGTATAGAAAGGCAACTGATCTCTGTATGCTGATTTTATATCCTGCTACTTTACTAAACTTATTAATTCTAAAATGTTTTAGTTGAGTCTTTAAGATTTTCTATATATAAGATTATGTTACTTTCAAATAAGGACAATTTTACTTTTTCTTTTTTTGATTTGGATGTCTTTTATTTTGCTGTCTTGTGTGATTACTCTAGCTAGGATTTCTAGTACTGTGTTGAATAAGAATGATAATAGTGGTCACCCTTGTTTTGTTCCTGATGTTAGAAGATAAGCATTCAACTTTTCACCATTGAGTCTGATATTAACTGTGCTTGTCAAATATGGCCTCTATTATGTCGAAGTATGTTCCTTTTATACCCAATTTGTTGAGGTGTTGTTTTTTTTTAATAATGAAAGGGTGTTGTATTTTGTTAAGTGTTTTTTTTCTACATCTATTTAGATGATTATATAATTTTTATCTTTCATTCTAGTAATATGGTTTATCAGATTTATTGATTTCATATGTTGGACCATCTTTGCATCCCAGAGATGAATTTCACTTGATCATGGTATATGCTGTACTTGGTTTGATCAATATTTTGTTGAGAATTTTTTATATCTATATATATCAGGGATATTGGTCTATAATTTTCTTTTCTTGTAGTGTTCTTTTCTGGCTCTGGTATCAGGGTAATGCTGGCTTTGTAAAATGAGTTTGAAAATATTTTCAATAATTTGGAAAAGTTTGAGAAGGATTGGCATTAATTCTTTCTTAAACATTTAGAAGAATTCAAGAGTAAAGTCATCTGGTCTTGAGCTTTGCTGTGTTGGGAGGTTTTTGATTACTGATTCAATCTCCTCACTCATTATTGGTCTGTTTTTCTCTTCATGATTCAGTCTTGATAAGTTGTGTGTTTCTAGGAATTTATCCATTTCTTCAAGAATATCAAATTTGTTGGCATATACAGGGTGGGGCAAAAGTAGGTTTACAGTTGTCAGCATGTGAAACACAAGAGTTTATTCTTGTATTATTATTTATTGCATATTTTCTGTAAATCTATTTTTGCCCTACCCTGTAATTGTTCCTAATAGTCAATTATGATATAACTAGAGGCCTGGTGCACAAAATTTGTGTACGGGTAAGGTCCCTAGGCCTGGCAGGTGATCAGGGCCAATCTGTGGGGCGACTGGTGGGGCGATCAGGGGGCCCCACTGGCACCCACCTTGGCAGCCTGGGGCTGGTGGGCTGGGGGCAGTTCCTGCATCGAGTGTCTGCCCCCTGGTGTTCAGTGAGTGTCATAGTGACCAGTCGTTCCACTGGTTGTTCCACTATTAGGTTGATTTGCATATTAGGCTGTTATTATATAGGATATATTTGTGTGATATTAGTTATAATGTCCCTTCTTTATTTTCTGATTTTATTATTTGCTACTTTCTCTTAGTTAATATAGTTAAAGGTTTGCCAATTTTGTCTACCTTTTCAAAAAAATTTTTTAAATTAGTTTTGTTATATTGTTTTTGTAGTCTCTATTTCATTAATTTATTTTCTTATTTTTGTTTAGTAACTTCATTCTGGTAACCTTTGGGTTAGTTTGTTTTTATTTTTCTAGTTCCTTGAGGTTAACATATCTCAAATATGTTACTTATTTGAGATATTTCTTTTTTTAAATATATGCATTTGTTGCTATAAATGTCCCTCTAAGAACTACTTTTGCAGTATCCCATGGATTTTGATATGTTGTGTTTCCATCTTCATTAGTTTTGAGATTTTTAAAAAATTTCCATTTGGATTTCTTCTTTGACCTTTTGTTTGTTCAGGGGTGGGTTGTTTAGTTTCCACATGTTTGTAAACTTATATGTTTTTCATTACCTTGACAACCCTGTGGAGTACTGGCTTGGTATCCTGTGGACTGTCCCCAGTATGAATTTGCCTGATATTGTTCTCATAATTAGACTGGAGTTAGGTGTTTTTTTTTTTTAAATAAATCTTTATTCAGATTATTACAATTGTTTCTCCTCCCCCCCCCCCCCCCCCAGTTTCCACCCTCCCCCCCCTCCACCCAGTTTCCACCCTCCCCCCCCTCCACCCAGTTTCCACCCCTCCTTCTGCCCTTACCTCCCCCACACTGTCCTCATACACAGGTGTACGATTTTTGTCCAGACTCTTCCTGCACCCCCCTATTCCTCTTTCCCCCTGAGAATTATCAGTCCACTCCCTTTCTTTGCCCCTGATTCTATTATATTCACCAGTTTATTCTGTTCCTCAGGTTTTTAATTCATTTGATTTTTAGGTTCACTTGTTGATATGTATTTGTTGTTCATAATTTTTATCTTTACTTTTTTCTTCTTCCCCTTCTTAAAGAATACCTTTCAGCATTTCCTATAATACTGGTTTGGTGGTGATGAACTCCTTTAGCTTTTTCTTATCTGTGAAGCTCTTTATCTGCCCTTCAATTCTGAATGATAGCTTTGTTGGGTAGAGTAATCTTGGTTGTAGGTTCTTGCTATTCATCACTTTGAATATTTCTTGCCACTCCCATCTGGCCTGCATAGTTTCTGTTGAGAAATCAGCTGACAATCGTATGGGTGCTCCCTTGTAGGTAATTAGCTGTTTTTCTCTTGCTGCTTTTAATATTCTCTCTTTGTCTTTTGCTCTTGGCATTTTAATTATGATGTGTCTTGGTGTGGTCCTCTTTGGATTCCTTTTGTTTGGGGTTCTGTGTGCTTCCTGGACTTGTAAGTCTATTTCTTTCACCAGGTGGGGGAAGTTTCCAGTCATTATTTCTTCAAATACGTTTTCAGTATCTTGCTTTCTCTCTTCTTCTGGCACCCCCATAATTCTGATGTTGGTATGCTTGAAGTTGTCCCAGAGACTTCTTACACTATCTTCAACTTTTTGGATTCTTTTTTTCTTTTTGCTTTTTCGGTTGAGTGTTTTTTGCTTCTTTGTATTTCAATTCTTTGACTTGATTCTTGCGTTCCTCCAGTCTGTTGTTGGGTCTCTGTATAATATTTTTTATTTCAGTCAGTGTATGTTTAATTTCTAGTTGGTCCTTTTTCATATCTTCGAGGGTCTCATTATATTTATTGGCCTTTTCTAGGATACTCTTGAAAAGCCTTATAACCGTGGTTTTGAATTCTATATCCAGTCATTTGTTTTCCTCCATTTCTTTCATTTGTGATCTGTTTCTTTGTGTCCGCATTTTCACTGCTTCCCTGAGTTGGTAGGGTAGCTTTATGTGCTAGGTTTCCTATATGGCCCAGTGGGTTGGCCTCCCAGTTACCTGAGGTGGACTCTCTTGGTGCACCCCTTTGTGGACTATGTGTACAGCCTTGTTGTAGTTAAGTCTTGATTGTTGTTGGTATCACTGGGAGGAATTGACCTCCAGGCCAGCTGGTTGTGAGGATCAGCTGTGTCTATGCTGGGAGAAGTTCGGTACTGGAGACAGCCTTATAGGATTAGACTTGCCAAATTGCAAAAGCCTCTGTGCTCAGCTTGGATGGGGTGGAGTCTCAGGGCGGAACAGACAGTCTTGGCTTCCCGTTGGCCCTACCCTTGTGTGCGCGTGCACCTCCAGACCTCTGCCTTCCCCACCTCCCAAGCCTCCGCCCGAGAGTCCAGAATCCCCCCACAAGAGCGTGGGTCCTCAGGGGCTCACCAGGAACTGGGGTTCAGTGCAGTCAGGAGCTTCTGACTCCCTTCTGCTAGGGAAAGCCAGTGGCAACCTCCTCAGTCTTTGTGTGCACTGGTGCATGGGCCTCCAGACCCCCTACCCTGGGTCTCCAAGTGCCTTTCTCTCTACCTGACAGTTCAGACTTCCCCTGTATGAGCCTGGGTCCATGGGGTTTTGCCCAGAACTGGGATTCAGTGCAGTTGGAACTGGGGTTCAGTGCATTCGGGGGCTTCCTTCCCCCTCCCTCCTGAGAAAGCCAGCCAGGCTCTCAGCCGCCCTTCCTCTCTGCCCGCACAAAGACCCTTTGCCGTACCTCAACCCTTTGCTGTTCCTGCAATTCTCTGTGAGCTTTTCTCTTTCCTTCTAGTTGTAGAATTTCCACTCAGCCAGATTTCCTGTGGTTCTGGATGGTGTCCGTTCTGTCTTTTAGTTGTAGTTTTGAAATAGTTGTGCGAGGCAGCAGTTTAGGTGCTTACCTATGCTGCCATCTTGGTGTCTCTCCTCAGGTTGTTGTTTTTCATTTTTATTTTTTTGAAAGAATACCAGAAGGGTGAAGTGCCTTTTTCATCACATCAGATCGAGGGTAAATGTCATCCACATGACATACTGGTGATGTTAACTTTCATCACTTGGTTAAGGTAGTGTTTGCTAGGTTTCTCTATGGTAAAATATATTATTTATTGTCTGTCTTCACCATTAAAATTTAAGATCTATCATAGTAGAGATGATATATATATATTTTTAATAAATCTTTATTGTTCAGATTATTACAGGTGTTCTTCTTTTTTTTCCCTCCATAGCTCCCCTCCACCTGATTCCCCACCCCATCCCATGCCCTTACCCCCCCACCACTGTCTTCATCCATAGGAGTAAGACTTTTGTCCAATCTCTTCCCGCACCCCTCACACCTGCTTCCCCTGAGAATCGTCAGTCCACTCCCTTTCTATGTCCCTGATTCTATTATATTCACCAGTCCATTCTATTCTTCAGATTTTTTATTCACTTGATTTTTAGATTCACTTGTTGGTAGGTATGTATTTGATGTCATTTTGTTGTTCATAATTTTTATCTTTACCTTTTTTTTCTTCTTCCTCTTCTTAAAGAATACCCTTCAGTATTTCATGTAATCCTGGTTTGGTGGCGATGAACTCCTTTAGCTTTTTCTTATCTGTGAAGCTCTTTATCTGACCTTCAACTCTGAATGATAGCTTTGCTGGGTAGAGTAATCTTGGTTGTAGGTTCTTGCTGTTCATCACTTTGAATATTTCTTGCCACTCCCTTCTGGCCTGCATAGTTTCTGTTGAGAAATCAGCTGACAGTCGTATGGGTACTCCCTTGTAGGTAATTAACTGTTTTTCTCTTGCTGCTTTTAATATTCTCTCTTTGTCTTTTGCCCTTGGCATTTTAATTATGATGTGTCTTGGTGTGGTCCTCTTTGGATTCCTCTTGTATGGGGTTCTGTGCATTCCTGAACTTGTACGTCTATTTCTTTCACCAGGTAGGGAAAGTTTTCTGTCATTATTTCTTCTAATAGGTTTTCAATATTTTGCTCTCTCCCTTCTTCTGGCACCCCAAAAATTCGGATGTTGGTTCGCTTAAAGTTGTCCCAGAGGCTCCTTACACTATCTTCATATTTTTGGATTCTTTTTTCTTTTTGTTTTTCTGGTTGGATGTTTTTTGTTTCCACATATTTCAGATCTTTGGTTTGATTCTTGGGGTACGTTGATCTACAGTTGAGTTTCTGTATATTCTTTATTTCAGACAGTGTATGCTTCATTTCTGACTGATCTTTTTCCATTTTTTTTGGCATTCTCATTAATATCCTTGAAGGTCTCATCAAGTTTCTCAGCGGTTTTAAGAAGATTCTTGAGTAACCTTATAAATGTGGTTCTGAACTCTATGTCATCCAGTAGTTTGCTTTCCTCTGTTTCTTTCATTCGTGACATGTTTCTTTGTCTCCACATTTTGGCTGCTTCCCTGTGTTGATGGAGTAGCTTTGTGTGGTAGGTGATCTATAGGGGGCAGTAGCTCAGCCTCCTCAATCACATGAGGTGGATGCTCTTGGTACACCCCTTTGTGGGCTGAGTGCAAAGTCTTGGTGTAGTTAAGCCTTAATTGCTGTTGGTACACTGGGAGGAATTGACCTCCAGGCCAATTAGCTGTGAGCACTCGCTGTGTCTATAATGGAAGAACTGCTGCGCTGAAGACACGCTTATGGGGCAGGACTTGTTTCAGTGGGGCTTTGGTGCTCACTGAGTCTGCCTCTTGAATGTGTCACTTATGGATGTGAGGAGTTGAAATCTGGTTTCTCACACTGACCACTAGATATACTGGCTTCTGGATCTCCAGTGGGGTGCAGGTCAGCTACAGTCTGAGGCCACCCAGCAGGAGCTAAAGTGAGGGCTACAGTTTTCTCCCCTTTGCTTGTGGTTTGGAGGTTTTGGAGCTGTCTGACCCGGGCTGCAAGTTTGCTAGGTTAAGCTGCAATAGGGCAGGGCTTTCTTATGCTAAAGCCGCTGCTTGGAGCTTGGGTGGGTTTGTAGGTTGTGCAGGGCGGGGTCTCAGGGTGTCACTAGGCTAGGGCATGGCAAACAGCAATGGCTGCTAGTTAGCCGGCTCTGAGTCCTGTGCCCCAGTGCTGTAAACAATTATTCCTGAGTGCAGCTCTGCAAGCAAGCCACCCTCACTGGCAGACAGTCCAGCTTCTCCCCGTAGGAGTTTGGGTCCCCCGCGTCTCCCCAGAGACTGGATTTCAGAGTAATTGGGAGCTTGTCTCCCTTCAGGTTGAAAAAAGCAGTGCACCCAGTGGCCTGTCGCCAGCCCGGATCACGCGCCTCCGTACCTCAGCTTTTCAGCGCTCGTGCACGTCTCAGTGCTCTTTTCTCTTTCCTTCTAGTTGTAGAACTTCCACTCAGCCAGCTTTCCCATGGTTCTGGGTGATAGACGTTTTGTCTTTTAGTTGTATTTTTGAAATTGTTGCGCGAGGCAGCAGTTTAGGTGTTTACCTATGCTGCCATCTTGGATTCTCTCGATATATTTTGTTTACTGCTATAGCCACAGTGTCTAGAACAGTACATGACCCCAGGCACTCAATAAATATTTGTTGAATGAATTAGTCAGCAAATTGAAAGATGAATTAGATGATACTTAGCTTCAAATTTTGATGAATTCTTTTTGAAAAGTTGTTCTGACCTTACTTGTGATTACTAAGAGCAATTATATGAGGTTACATAGTCTATATGTACGAAATGTAGTACAGTGCCCAACACAAATTACCTAACATGTATGGACATTAGCACACATTGGTTGATAGATTACTTACTTATTAAGACTATATTTAATTTTGTCTTCAAAAGCCAGGGCAAGATTTCTAGGCCAACTTTGTCCAGGTTCGGAATTTGTAAACAGTATTTGAATGAGGTTTTAGGTTTTAATAAGACCTAGATTTTCAAACCTAGGTCTGAAGAAGTGGGATCACTGGATCAAATGGGAGTTCCATTTTTAGTTTTTTGAGGAAACTCCATACTGTTCTCCAAAGTGGCTGCACCAATCTGCATTCCCACCAGCAGTGCACAATGGTTCCTTTTTCTCCGCATCCTCTCCAGCACTTGTCATTTGTTGATATGTTGATACTAGCCATTCTGACAGGTGTGAAATGGTACCGCGTTGTTTTGATTTGCATCTCTCTGATGATTAGTGACTTTGAGCATGTTTTCATATGTCTGTTGGCCTTCCTTCTGTCTTCTTTCGAAAAGTGTCTATTTAGATCAGTTACCCACTTTTTTATTGGGTTGTTTATCTTCTTTTTGGTAAGCTGCATGAGTTCCCTGTAAATGTTGGAGATTAAACCCTTATTGTTGATATCGTTGGCAAATATGTTCTCCCATGCAGTGCACTTTCTTGCTGTTTTATTGATGGTCTCCTTTGCTGTGCAAAAGCTTTTTATTTTGATGTAGTCCCATTTGTTTATTTTCTCTTTAGTTTCCATTGCCCTAAGAGCAGTATCAGTGAAGAAATTGCTTCGGCATATGTCAGAGATTTTTTTGGCTGTGGATTCTTCTAGTATTTTTATGGTTTCTTGTCATATGTTTAAGTCCTTGATCCATTTTGAGTTTATTTTTGTGTATGGTGTAAGTTGGTGGTCTAGTTTCATTTTTTTGCATGTATCTGTCCAATTTTCCAACACCATTTAGTGAAGAGATTGTCCTGACTGCATTGTATGTTCATGCCTCCTTTGTCAAATATTAATTGAGCATAGTGATTTTGGTTGATTTCTGGGTTCTCTATTCTATTCCATTGATCTATATGTCTGTTCTTGTGCCAGTACCAGGCAGTTTTGAGAACAGTGGCTTTGTAATACAACTTGAAATCTGGTATTGAGATCCCACCTACTTTGTTCTTCTTTCTCAGGACTTCTGTGGCTATTTGGGGTCTTTTTTTATATTCCAGATGAATTTTTGGAGAGTTCTTTCTAGGCCTGTGAAATATGCCATTGGTATTTTAATGGGGAGTGCATTGAATCTATAGATTGTTTTGAGTAGTATGGACATTTTAATGATGTTGATTCGCCCAAAACATGAATATGGTATGTTCTGCCATCTGTTTACGTCTTCCTCTATCTCTTTTTTCAGTATCCTGTAGTATTTTTGCATATAGGTCTTTTACCTCCTTAGTTAAGTTTATTCCTAGGTATCTTAATTTTTTTGGTGCGATGGTAAATGGGATTGCTTTTTTAGTCTCTCTTTCTGTAAGTTCATTATTGGTTTATAGAAATGCCATAGATTTCTTGGCATTAATTTTGTATCCTGCTACATTGCCAAATTCATTTATTAAGTCTAATAATTTTTTTATGGAGTCTTTTGGGTTTTTTATGTACAATATTATGTCATCTGCAAATAAGGACAGCTATTTACTTCTTTTTCCAATTTGGATGCCTTTTATTTCTTCTTCTTTTCTAATTGCAATGGCTAATACTTCCAGTACTTGTTGAACAGGAGTGGTGAAAGTGGGCATCTCTGTCTTGCTCCTGTTCTTAGTGGAAATGGTTTTAGTTTTTGCCCATTGAGTGTGATGTTAGCTCTGGGTTTATCATATATGGCTTTTATTATGTTGAGGTATGATCCTTCTATTCTCACCTTGTTGAGGGTTTTTATCAAGAAAGGGTGTTGAATTTTGTCAAATGCTTTTTCTGCACCAATTGATATGACTATGTGATTTTTATCTCTCAATTTGTTTATGTGATGTATCATGTTTATTGATTTGCGGATATTGTACCATTCTTGCATTCCTGGGATAAATCCCACTTGGTCATGGTGTATGATCTTTCTGATGTACTGCTGGATCTGATTTGCTAGATTTTATTGAGGACTTTGGCGTCTATTTTCATGAGGGATATTGGCCTGTAATTATCTTTGTGTTATCTTTATCTAGTTTTGGTATTAGGGTGATGCTGGCTTCATAGAATGAGCTTGGAAGTGTTCCTTCCTCTTGAATTTTTTGGAATAGTCTGAGGAGGATAGGTTTTACTTCTTCCTTGAATGTTTGGTAAAACTTCCCTGTGAAGCCGTCTGGCCCCGGGCTTTTGTTTGCTGGAAGCTTTTTGATGACTCCTTCAACTTCTTCCATAGTTATTGGCCTATTGAGATGTTTATATTCTTCCTGATTGAGTTTTTGAAGGTTATATTTTTCTAGGAATATGTCCATTTCCTCCAGGTTGTCCAGTTTGTTGGAATAGAGTTGTTCATAGTATTTTTTAACAATCCTTTGTATTTCAGTGGGGTCTGTTGTTATGTCACCTCTTTCATTTCTGATTTTGTTTATTTGGGTCCTCTCTCTTTGCTTCTTGGTGAGCCTGGCTAGAGGTTCATCAATCTTGTTTACCCTTTCAAAGAACCAGCTCTTGGTTTATTGATCTTTTGTAATGTTTTTTTGGTCTCAATGTCATTTATCTCCGCTCTGATCTTTATTATTTCATTCCTTCTGCTTACACTGGGCTTTTCTTGTTGCTCTCTTTCTAACTCTTTGAGCTGTAGGGTTAGGTAATTTATTACCATTGTTTCTTATTTTTTTGCAGTAGGCTTGTAGAGCTCTGAATTTCCCTCTCAAGACTGCTTTCACTGTGTCCCATAAATTTTGGATTGTTGTATTTTCATTGTCATTTGTTGCCATGATATTTTTTTATTTCTTCCTTGATCTCTCTGGTAACCCAGTCGTTGTTTAAGAGCATGCTGTTTAGTCACCATGTGTTTGATTTTTTTGGATTGTTTTTATTGTAGTTGATTTCCAGTTTTATGCCACTGTGATCTGAGAAGATGCTTGATATGATTTCTATCTTCTTGAATTTGAAGAGACTTTGCCTATGACTCAACATACGGCCTATCTTGAAAATGACTCATGTGCACTTGAGTAGAATGTATATTCTGTTGCTTTAGGGTGAAATGTTCTGAAGATGTCAATTAATTCCTTCTGGTCTAGTGAGTCATTTAGGATTGATGTTTCCTTGCTGATTTTTTGTTTAGAGGATTTGTCCAATGGCGATAGTGGGATATTAAAGTCTCCTACTGTGATTGTATTGCTGTCAGTCTCTCCTTTGATATCCTCCTGGAGTTCTTTTATGTATTTGGGTGCATATATGTTTACCAGAGTTATTTCTTCTTGTTGGTTTGCTCCTTTTAGTATTATGAAGTGGCCTTCCTTATCTCTTTTTATGTCCTTCACTTTAAGATCTAATTTGTCAGATATAAATATTGCTACCCCAGCTTTTTCTTTCATTTCCATTCACCTGAAAAACCCTTTTCCATCCCTTCACCCTCAGTCTGTGTGCATATTTTTTTCTGAGGTGGGTTTCTTGTAGACAGCAGATATATGGGTCGTGTTTTCTTATCCAAACCATTACCCTATGTCTTTTGATTGGGACAGTTAATCCATTTACATTTAAAGTTATTATTAATAGGTACTTATTTGTCACCATTTTTATTCTTTACCCCTGTGTTCCTTTTTTTGCTCCTTTTTTTTTTTTTTTACAGCAGACCCTTTAGCATTTCTTGCATTGCTGGTTTGGTGGTAATAAATTCCCTTAGTCCTTTTTTGTCTGTGAAGCTCCTGATTTCACCTTCAATTTTGATTGATAGCCTTGCTGGGTACAGTATTCTTGGATTCTGACCCTTCCTTTGCATGACTTTGTATATTTCATTCCATTCCTTTCTGGCCTGCTAAGTTTCTGTTGAGAAATCAGTCGCTAGTCTGGTGGGGGTTCCTTTGTATGTAACTTTCTGTCTCTCTCTGGCTGCTTAAGATTCTTGCTTTGTCATTGGTGTTTGCCAATTTAATTATAATGTGCCTAAGCATCAGTCTTTTGGGGTCCATTTTGCTTGGGACTCTGTGAGCTTCTTGGATTTGTGTGGGTTTTTTCTTCTCTATATCAAGGAAGTTTTCTGGCATTATTTCTTCAAACAGGTTTTCTATTCCTTACTCAGTTTCCTCTCCTTCTGGAACCCCTATTATGCGGATGTTGTTTTGTTTTATATTGTCCCAAAGTTCCCTTAGGCTCTCCTCCTGCTTTTTAAATTTTTTTTTCTAGCAGCTGCTCTACTTGGGTATTTTTTCCTACCTTGTCTTCTAGCTCATTGATGCCATCCTCTGCTTCTTCTAGTCTACTCTTGATGCTTTCTATTGAGTTCTTTACAGCAGCAATGTCATTTTTCATTTCTTCTTGGTTCTTCTTCATTTCCTCTTGGTTCTTACTCATACTGTCGAATTTGTCTTCCATTCTTTTCAGCCACCTTATACAATTCCTCTGAATTCTTTCTCTGACAGTTTGCTTGCCTCCATTTTGTTTACTTCCTTTTCTGGTGATGCCTGCTTTTCTTTCATATGCGGGCTGTTTCTTTGTCTCTCCATGGTCTCTCTTCTCTGGGTGTCTGGTTAGGTAGTTCTCTCTCTCCTGTGTTGATTTAAAGGCACAAAATACAACACAACCAGGTACAACACATAAGGCACTGAACAGAAATGTATTCACAATATTAATAACCCAAATAAAGGTGACCACCAGAGAAAGGCAAATTAGGGTACAGGAGAGAAAGAAGAAGAGAGAAAAAATAAAAAAAGAGAAAGGAGTGCCAACATGAAATTGGGAAAAGGAAAGAAAAAAACAGTAAGAGAGAAAAGAAAGGGAATAAGAAAGAAAAGGGGAACAAACTATATATATGGGGAGAAAACTCCAATACAACAGCCACTAATCCCAGCAAATGCCAGCAACAAGTACCTGGAGATGAATACAATCTACAAACAACAACTAATATCAAGCGAGTCGAGGGAAAACAGAAGCAAAAAAACAAACAAAAACAAAGCAAACAAAAACAAAAAAACAACAAAAAAAGAATAAGCAAAACAATCTCACAAAAAAGCATAAAAATTGATATAATCAACATTCAAGCAAACAACAACTAAAGGACAGAGAGAAAAACAATTTTTGGATAGTGAAGACAGAGAAGAGAGAGGTGTGTATGAACTCGGAGCAGGGGATTGGAAGTTAGATATATAAGTAGGGTGAAATTTTAACAGGGGGTAAAAAGAAAGAATAGGGAAAATCTAAATCAGGAGAAGGGTAAGAGAAACAGGACAACAAAAGGGGAAAAGTTAGGGAGAGAGTGATGGCATAAAGGTAGAGTTGAGATAGAGTAGAATGATGCTAAAGGAAAGATGAAAATAGAACATAGAACACTAACTCAGAGTCAAATAAAGAGAAAATAAAATGACACTTTTTTTTAAAAAAAAGGTAAAATAGTAGTAGTAATAATACTGATTGAAAATAAAAATGTAATAATTAAAAAAGGTAAATTCAAGTGAGGAAAAAAGAAAAAAATTAATTTCTTAAGTAAAAGATGAAAAATAAATAAAATAAATAAATAAAAAATAAAAAAAGTAAAAATAAAATGTGCAGTGGTGAAGGTCATTCACTTCCTCTATTGTTCTGTTTGGCATGCCTGTTTCCCAGTCAGGACAGTATTGCAGTATTATAAGCCAGGCCTGATTTTTAAGCAGGCAGTGTGTCTTACTCTTGTATTCCTTTATTTGTGATTATACAAGAGTCAATTTGTGATTCATCCCCTGGGTGACAGTGTTTCTGGATTGACCTCTGGGTCTATAGGTCCTCTCTAACCTGTGATTAGATCCTGCTGTTCCTGTGGCACTCAATACAGGTTGTAGTAGTGGGTTGCCCCAGAGCTTGTTCTCCAATGGTCACTCCCTGCTCTGATCCCAGGCTCCAGAAAAACAACTTTCCCCTGCAGTCTCCCAGGGCGTCCCCAACTGGGTGATCCCATGCACTGGGCTCAGCAACCAGAAGCAGGGATTTAAAGAGGAGAAAATGCGAGTGCGAGAACTCCGGGGCTGCACACAAGTCTGTGCAGTCCTTCCTCCCTGCCTCCCCCCTCTGTGTCCAAGCAGCGGGCACACTTTAAAAATTTTTAGGCTGTCCTTCTGCATCCGATCAAAATGGGTTGCTTTTTAGAGATCCCCTCTGTTAGCAGCTCTGAGGACCCCCTTCCGCATTCATGGATCACGCCAGCCCCAAAAGCCATGGATTTTTCTAGGTGCAGACTTCCCCTGGTTCTCCAGCTCCCACAGTGCACACGTTTCTCTGTCCTGCCTGGACCAGAGACCTCACCTTATCCCGGGCGAAACCTGACCTTTCCGTGGTGGAGTGTAGAGCTCCTATGAATCCGCATGTTTGCGCCAATTGCAGACTGGTGCTCTGGGGTTTGCAGCTGTTCGGTGGGTGCCACAGTTGTAGATTTTCAGGTTTCCGATAACATCCACTTTCCCCTTCAAGGTGGCGCGGTCTCCGCATCTGAGCCCGTGGCTCTGGGGGGGAACCCAGCAGCAGTGGGGGCTGCCCGGTCAGGGGAGCCCTATCCAGCAGTCCCCCACCTTCTCCTGGAGTATAGCTGTCCCTCAATTCACCAACAGACACTCCCCTTGTGACCCTCAGCTGTTCTTTCTATCTGCTCCGGGACTAGGCTTGGGACATGTCTGTCTATTCTGCCGTCATTTTTTTCCCGCCTCTCACCTTTTATTTAGTTGAGTCAGCTTAATGTAGTTCAGTGTTCTGTTCTTCCTTTTGTTTCCTTTCTGTTTATCTTCTCTAGAGCCTCTTGTTATGTGTTGAGTTCAGGGGAAAATCATTTCCCTGGAGCTGTGACAATTCTCCATGTGAATAAAGTCAGGGATCATGTTCAATTTTTAGGGATGACAAGGGTGAGTGAAATTTGCCAAGCATTTTATAGTTTTAAAGTGTCTACATTTTCTATTTTCAACGTTTCAGGAGAAAGTATAAATCACTGAAACGTTGGAGAGGCAACATTTTCCTTCACAAATCACCAGACAATAATCGGTGATGGAGGTTGGCCAGCCACACAAGATTTTTTGACACCACCAGAGCAGAAACCATTTACTTTACACCCTTTTTAAAAAAAATGTATATTTTTATTGATTTTTTACAGAGAGCAAGGGAGGGAGATAGAGAGTCAGAAACATTGATGGGAGAGAAACATCGATCAGCTGCCTCCTGCACACTCCCTACTGGGGATGTGCCTGCAACCAAGGTACATGCCCTTGACTGGAATCAAACCTGGGACCTTTCAGTCCGCAGACTGATGCGCTATCCAGTGAGCCAAACCAGCCAGGGCTTTACTTCACACTCTTGCTGAGGAAGAGGAGGAAAGCACCCAGAGCAGACTTGCTCTTACAGTTTTGGAAGCTGGAGGTCCCAGATCAGGATGCTAGCCTCGTTGATTTTTGGTGAAGGCCCTCTTCCAGGTTGCTGACTGGTAACTTCTTGTGCCCTCACTTGGTGGAAGTTGAGCAAGTGAAATCTCTGTGCCTTTTTTTAAAATAAAGTCTAGGAATTGAAAACAGGTTAGCGGAGCTGGAATATGATGAGCCATGGAGAGAGTGATAGGAGATGGACTTACAGAAATAGTCAAGGCCAGATCTCCTGTAACGGTGTATAACCCAATAGGAAGTTTGAATTCCATTTGAATGCATAGGAAGTCCCTGAACTTTCATAAGCAGAGGAATGACCTGATTTTACTTATGTTTTAAAACAGATTACTCTGACTACAATCTGGAGAATGGCTAGGAGGGAGATAAAGAGCAAAAAGAATGATGTACCCCACTCTGGGTTAGGAATCCCTCCTAGATATTCCTAAAGAACCTGGTACTTTTTTTTTTTTGAGCAAAGCACTTATTAATCACAAAAGCAATTTTCCGTTTATTTGTTTATCATCTCCACCACTCTGAGAGGTCCTTCAGGGTAGGGACTGTGCCTTATATTTCCATGCCATACAATAAATGTATTTTTAAAAAATGGGGAAAAAAAGCACTAAACTGAGCATCAAAATCAACTTTTTCTTTCTGAGTCTCTAGCTCTGTCATCTAAAAAAAAAAAGTCTCAACTAAGGACCTGTCCAGATATAAATTCTGTAAACTATGTTTGGTGGAGAAAAAGGAACATTTTCTATGAGGCATCACAGTAAAAGGTCTGAAAGAGAATGGGATGAACAGAGTGCATATATAGTGGAGTTAGGGTGTGGATAGGAGATAAATTAAGTGGTTCAAGAGCCATTATTTTCTGTGTTTAATTTTTAACTTTAAAAAATTTATTTTTCAATTACAGTTAACATACAATATTACATTAATTTCAGGTGTACAACATAGTGATTAGACATTTATATACTTTACAAAGTGATCATCCTGAGAATCTAGTACCCATCTGACACCGTAATACTTATTACAATTTATTGACTATATTACTTACCTATGCTGTATGTTACAGCCTTGTGACTATTTTAATCACTGGCAGTTTGTACTTTTTAATCCTTTCACCTTTTTCACCCATCCCCCCAACTCTCTCCCATCTGGAAACCACCAGTTTGTTTTCAATGAGTTTGTATCTATGAGTTTGTTTCTGTTTTGTTTGTTCATTTATTTATTTATTTTTTTAGATTCCAGGTATAAGTAAAATTATATGGTATTTGTCTTTCAATGTCTGATTTATTTCACTTAGCACAATACCCTCTAGGTCTATCCATGTTGTTGCAGATGGCAAGATTTCATTATTTTTTATTGCTGAGTCATAGTCCATTGTGTATATGTTGCTTTCATATCTTGGCTATTGTAAGTAATGCTGCAATGAATATAGGGATGCATGTATCTTTCCTAATTAGTGGTTTGGATTTCTTTGGTTAAATACCTGGAAGTGGAATTGCTGGACATAAGGTAATTCTCTTTTTAGTATATGCTGTTATTCCTTCAGCCACCATATATCTTTTGATTGGAGCATTTTATTAATTTCCATTTAAAGTAATTGTTTATAGAAATGTAGTTATTGCCATTTTTTTATTTACATTTTTTAATCTTTTTTTCTTCTCTTTAAAGAAGATCCTTTAACATTTCTTGTAATACTGGTTGGGTGGTGATTAACCTTTTTAGTTTTTATTTGTCTGGGAAGCTATTTATCTGTTTTTCAATTATAAATGATGACTTCGTTGGGTAGAATAATCTTGGTTGTAGGTCCTTGCTTTTCATCAGTTTGAATATTTTGTGCCAATCCCTTCTGACTTGCTAAATTTCCATTTAGAAATCAGCCGACTGTCTTATGAGAGCTCCCTTGTAGGTCATTAATTGCTTTTCTCTTGCTACTTTTAAGACTCTCTGTCTTTAACCTTTGACATTTTTTAATTTAATAAATCTTTAGTCAGATTATTACAATTGTTTCTCCTTCCCCCCCGCTTAGCTCCCCTCCACTCAGTTCCCACCCCACCTTCTGCCCTTACCTCACCCCCCCACTGTCCTCATCCTTAGGTGTACGCTTTTTGTCCAGTCTCTTCCTGCACCCCCCACACCCCTTTCCCCCTGAGAATTATCAGTCCACTCCCTTTCTATGCCCCTGATTCTATTATATTCACCAGTTTATTCTGTTCCTCAGGTTTTTAATTCACTTGATTTTTAGGTTCACTTGTTGATATGTATTTGTTGTTCATAATTTTTATCTTTACTTTTTTCTTCTTCCTCTTCTTAAAGAATACATTTCAGCATTTCCTATAATACTGGTTTGGTGGTGATGAACTCCTTTAGCTTTTTCTTATCTGTGAAGCTCTTTATCTGCCCTTCAATTCTGAATGATAGCTTTGTTGGGTAGAGTAATCTTGGTTGTAGGTTCTTGCTATTCATCACTTTGAATATTTCTTGCCACTCCCGTCTGGCCTGCATAGTTTCTGTCGAGAAATCAGCTGACAATCATATGGGTGCTCCCTTGTAGGTAATTAGCTGTTTTTCTCTTGCTGCTTTTAATATTCTGTCTTTGTCTTTTGCTCTTGGCATTTTAATTATGATGTGTCTTGGTGTGGTCCTCTTTGGATTTCTTTTGTTTGGGGTTCTGTGTGGTTCCTGGACTTGTAAGTCTATTTCTTTCACCAGGTGGGGGAAGTTTTCAGTCATTATTTCTTCAAATAGGTTTTCAGTATCTTGCTCTCTCTCTTCTTCTGGCACCCCCATAATTCTGATATTGGTATGCTTGAAGTTGTCCCAGAGGCTTCTTACACTATCTTCAACTTTTTGGATTTTTTTTTCTTTTTTCTTTTCCGGTTGAGTATTTTTTGCTTCTTTGTATTTCAGTTCTTTGACATGATTTTTGCGTTCCTCTAGTCTGTTGTTGGGTCTCTGTATAATATTTTTTATTTCAGTCAGTGTATGTTTAATTTTTAGTTGGTCCTTTTTCATATCTTCGAGGGTCTCATTATATTTATTGGCCTTTTCTAGGATATTCTTGAAAAGCCTTATAACCGTGGTTTTGAATTCTATATCCAGTCGTTTGTTTTCCTCCATTTCTTTCGTTTGTGATCTGTTTCTTTGTGTCTGCATTTTCACTGTTTCCCTGAGTTGGTAGGGAAGCTTTATGTGCTAGGTTTCCTATATGGCCCAGTGGGTTGGCCTCCCCAGTTAACCTGAGGTGGACACTCTTGGTGCATCCCTTTGTGGACTGTGTGTACAGCCTTGTTGTAGTTAAGTCTTGATTGTTGTTGGTATCACTGGGAGAAATTGACCTCCAGGCCAGTTGGCTATGAGGCTCAGCTGTGTCTACGTTGGGAGAAGTTCAGTGCTAGAGACAGCCTTATAGGATTAGACTTGCCAAATTGCAAAAGCCTCTGTGCTCATCTTGGATAGGGTGAGTCTCGGGGCAGAGCAGACAGTCTTGGCTTCCCATCAGCCCTGCCCTTTCGTGCGCACCTCCAGACTTCTGCCTTCCGTGGCTCCCGAGTTTCTGCCTGACAGTCCAGATTCTCCCCGTAAGAGCATGGGTCCCCAGGGGCTCACCTGGAACTGGGGTTGAGTGCAGTCAGAACTGGGGTTCAGTGCAGTCAGGAGCTTCCGACTCCCTTCTGCTAGGGAAAGCTTGTGGCAACCTCCGCAGTCTTTGTGCACACTCGCACGCACGCCTCCAGACCCCTGCCCACCGCGGCTCCCCCGAGTCTCCGAGTCTCCGTGTGCCTTTCTCTCTACCTGACAGTCCAGACTCCCCCTGTATGAGCCTGGGTCCACGGGTTTTCACCCAGAACTGGGGTTCAGTGCAGTGGGGGGCTTCCTTCCCCCTCCCACCGGAGAAAGTCAGTCAGACTCTCAGGCGCCCTTCCTCTCTGCACGCTTGTGTCTCTGTATCTCAACCCTTTGCTGTTCATGCAATTCTCTGTGAGCTTTTCTCTTTCCTTCTAGTTGGAGAATTTCCACTCAGCCAGCTTTCCTGTGGTTCTGGATGGTGTCCGTTCTGTCTTTTAGTTGTAGTTTTGAAATTGTTGTGCGAGGCAGCAGTTTAGGTGCTTACCTATGCCGCCATCTTGGTTTTCAACCTTTGACATTTTAATTATGATATGTCTTGGTGTGGGCTTGTTTGGGACTCCCTGCACTTCTTGGACTTGTATGTTTGTTTTCTTCACCAGGGAAGTAAGTTTTTATTTATTATTTCTTTAAATAGGTTTTCAGTCTCTTTCTCCCTCTTTTTTTTCTGGTACCCCTGTGATGCAATTCTTGATACATTTGATGTAGTCTAAGAGGTCCTTTAAACTATCCTCATTTTTAAAATTCTTTTTTTCTTTTTGAGTGGATGTTTTTTGCTACCTTGTATTACAGATCACTGATTCAATTGTTTGCTTCATCTAACCTTCTATTGATGCCTTGTAATGTGTTCTTCATTTCAGTTATTGCATTCTTCATTTCTGATTGTTCTTCTTATGTTTTCTATATCCATTTCTATGTCCCCTATTTATTTTTTTATTTTATTTTATTATGTTTCCTATTTCTTTGTTGAAGTTTTTACTGAGATCATCTATTCTTTCCCTAAGTTCACTGAGCATTCTTATAACCAGGTTTTTTTTTTAACTTGGCATCTGGTAGATTGTTTGTCTCTTTTTCTAGAGTTTTGTCCTGTTGTTTCATTTGAGAGAAGTTTCTTTGTCTCCTCACCTTTTTTGACTTCCTGTGTTTGTTTCTGCTTATTAGGTAGATCTGTTATGTCTCCCAGTCTTGGCAGAGTATCCTTATGTGGAAGGTGTTATGTGAGGCTCAGTGGTGCAGTCTCCCTGGTCACCTGTGTGGGTTTTGCATGTGAATGAGCCCCAATTGCTCTTGTCAGTGCATTGGGTTGACTCTCAGACTGACTGTGAATACAACTGATGAGCTATTGTGTGGGGACTGATTCCACTGAGTGTTCTCAACTTTAGCAAGGCTCTGGTGCCAGCTCAGTCTGGCTTTAGGTATGTCATTTGTGAAGCTGGTTGGGTGGTGCTCTGGTGTGGTCTGAAGCCAACCTTCATGTGTGTTGGTTATCGAGCCTCTTGTGAGGTGTTTCTGGGAGGCAAGGCCAGCCATTCTTTTGCCAGGCTTGGGGACCTTTGGTAGGAGCTACAAAGTGATCTGTGGTTGGTTGCCACTTGTGCTGTGCTTGGAGGTGCCTAGGAGAGGCTATGTTGTGATTCAAGGTCAGCTTGACATGCTTAGAACCCCTTGTTGTGACATGCTCAGAACCCCTTGATGGGCACCCCCATTGTGTACTGAAGTCAGCCACCACTTGTGCTGGGCTTGGGGCCTCTTAGCAACTGCTGCAAGGCACAGCGAAGTCAGCCGCTGCTGTTGGGGGTTTGTGGATCTTTAAGAGGTTTTGGGAAAGTCCACAGCAAGAGCTGAGGCAGGCTGCTTGTGTGGATGAGCTGCTGGAAGAGATGGGTGAGTTGACTGGGGTAGGGTCTCAGGGAATCACCAGGGTGGAGTGAGTGGTGTTAGCTATGTTAATGGAGAACATAGATTTGACATCAGCCTGTTTCTGGCTGGGTAGGTCAGAGGGTGTTCAACAAAGGAACAATGGCACCTGCGGGCACTTCTGTCCCCAGAGAGAGTTGTCCTGACCCTTACCCCTTCAGCTATCACCCTGAAGCTAGGCAATTCCACTTCCTTTCAAGCTGCTGCTCCAGCACTGGAACTCACAGCCAGTGTGTTTGTGAGTGAGTGAGTTTGTGTGCGGGCCCTATAACAGGACATCCGTGTCTCCACAAGTCCTCTGTCTCACTCAGCTGCAATTCCCATTGGTTTTCACAGCCAGATGTTATGAAGACTCCTCTTCCAGGCACTGGTACCTTCATCTGAGAAGCCTGGTATGGGGCTGGAGCCCCTCACTTCTTAGGGGGGAGCTCCATAGCTGAGATATCCCTCAACATTTTTAACTGCCACACATGGGTGTGGGACCTGTCTGATCCTTATCTCTGTCACTCCTGCCAGTCTCAGGGTAGCTTCTTCTGCGCAGCCTTAGTTATAGGAATTCTGTTCAGTTAGTCTTCAGGTGTTCTCTAATAATGATTGTTCTGTAATTTAGTTGTAATTTTGATGTGGTTGTGGGAGGATGTGAGCACAGAGGTTACCTACTCCACCAGCTTTACTAGAAGACACATAAATAGCTATTTTTAATTACTAGAGATTTCCTGGGTCATGAAAAAAGATTCTCAATGTAGGGAGAAAAGAGCCAAATCACTCTACATTCATCAGGGTAAAAACAAGGCTAATGTCCATTTGGGAAACCCACTCTCAGAGCTTACTTTGACTCCTCTACCTAAAGCAAGGAGCTAGCAAGCTCTTAACTCTCAAAAGTTTTGTAGAATGAGAATTTATACACCAGGCCCCTGTTTTCATGCCCTAGCACAGTGAAGATAAAAAGTACAACAAGTTGTGTGAATGAAATTCAAGATAGCTATAATAAGATAAATTTAATGTTTCATAAAATCATTTTGAGGGAGGGAGAACTCATTAGGTTGTAAAAATGAATCACAGTGAAAACAGAGTCCCATTGGCAGAGTATCAGTCATTGCAGAGTAATTCTGCGGTTGTCATGGGCCTCTGCATGGAGGGTGGATTGATGATGAGCCCTTCTTTATTGAAATTTTGTTCTCACATCTCATTTATGTTTATGCCTGCCAGGTGGCAGAACTCTTACTTGTCACTGCATTTCTTAATCTCTGAGGCTTGAGTACATAGAAGCTGAAGTGGTACAGTAAGTATGCCTGGCAAATGCATCAGTAAACACTAAGATAAAAAGACAATGCTGAGGACATAAGCTTATTCCACAGAATAACAGGGATGAAGTTAAGAAAAGGTAAGATGGATGTTCAATATCAGAAAAAATACCCTGGCCATTCTACTTTAAAAGAATAACTTCCCAAGGGAAGCTGTGAAAATCCCATTGCTTAAGGCATTTGAGGAGTGATTGGATAACATACTGAAAATTATCCTGCAGGGAATCAACTGTGCTCTGCTCCAGAGAGTGAACTAAAATAGCCACAAAAACCACAAAATGGTCTTTTGTGGTTATGATTCTGGGTATCCAGTCAGCTCTTGCTTTATTGAATCCTTTGCTGCAACCAATATGAATTTCTCCAGGCTGAACTGAAGAATCACACTTTAGTGGTTGAGCCTTGGGAAGCCCACATGCCCATGTCCTGGCTAGTTAGGTGTGGCATCTGTCTTACGCATTGCACTGGATTATCCCCTTCTCACCCCTCCCCACAGCTCCCCTTCTCCTTCCTTCCTCTTTCCCCTCTCTTCTTTCCTTCCCTCCCTTCTCCCCCTCATTTCCTTTTTTCCCTGCTCTTTATTTCCATCCTCTCCTCCTTTCCCTTACTCTCTTGTAAATAAAGGAAATGATATGGGATGGCAAAGGCTTGGAAAACATTCCTCTGAGAATGAGTCATCATGGTGTTTCTTAGGATGTCTGCTCTCTGCTGCTTTCCGCTTTGTGGTTTGGTGTTTGGAGGAGAATATAGGTTTAAGCCCACTAGAGTCAACATGAGATGTAAGAACTAATGAGGTGTGCTGGCCATTTCACAATGGATATACATACACTATTTAGCCTTAAAAATGAGTGCATGAAATCTCACTATTTGTGACAACATGGATGAACTTTAAGGCTTTATGTTAAATGAAATACACCAGACAGAGAAAACCAAATACTTCATCATCTCACTTATTTGTGGAATCTAGAAACTAACCAACCAAACAAAAACAACCAACTAACCAACCAACCAAAAAACTCAAGCTTGTGGACAAAAAAAACAGATTAGTGGTAATCAGAGGTGGGAGTGGGGTGGGCTGGAGGTGGGTGAAATGGGTGAAGGGGGCTAAAAGTACAAACTTCTAGTTACAAAATAAATATATCATGGGATATACAGCATGGCTACTATAGTTAATAAAACTGTATTGTATATTTTAAAGTTACTAAGAGTAGAACTTAAAATTTTTTATCACAAGAAATAAATTTTGTAACCTGTGTATGATGTTTATTAGATTTATTGTCATCATCGTTTTTATAATATATACAAATATTAAATCACTAGAGGCATGATGCATGAAATTTGCACAAGGTGCTCAGCCCCCCGCTGCTGCAGGGGCTGCCTCTGCCTAGGACCCTGCTGCCACAGCTTTGTCTGGAAGGACATCCGGAAGGATGTCTGGTCTAATTAGCATATTATGCTTTTATTATTATAGATTATGCTGTACACCTTAAACTAATATAATTTTATATGTCAATTATACTTCAGTTTAAAAAAGAGGCTGAGAAGGACTCAAGTTAGTTCTTGGGGAGTTTCTCCTTATTAGTTCAACTTATATTTTCTTAGTTGATTGGGCTGTGCAGCAATTTTTCACATCCTAGTAGATTCTAACCATTTATAGTTGTAAGTTTTACAGTTTAAGACATATGAGTGTGATTTGGAAGTCCATTCTATAAGAAAAAGTGCAAAATGTTGCTTGGGCATAAATTGGAATAACCAAAACTGCAAAGGAGCTGTAGCTGAGAGTCAGTTATCTAGTTACCAGACCTATATTGTTGCCCAACCTCTACCTTTTATCACAGCCCTTTCCATTCTTTCTTCCTGTAAGGTTTGGAGACCTATCCTTGGTGAATACCATGCTTCTTAAATTATTCTGTGTAAAGTTTGGAGACTATCCTTGGTGAATGCTATGCTTCTTCTTTTTTTCTAAGCATGGAACAAACTGAAGAATTTCAGAGGGAAGGCGGGGTGAGGATAGATGGGTGGGGGGAGAGATTAACCGGGGAACTTATATGCATATATGCATAGACCATGAACACAGACACTAGTGTGATGAAGGCTTGGGAGTGGCGGGTGTGTGGTGGAGGAGATCAGTGGGAAAGAAAGAAACAAAAGCAAAGGGGACCTCTGTAATACTTTCAACAACAAAGATAAATAAAAAAATAAAATAAAAGAAAGTGAGGGATCTATAAATATGATTTGGTCAGGGGGAGCTATTGGGACTTTAGATTCTAGGCATGATAAGATGCATTTGCCGGTTTTCTTCAGAGAAACAGCCACTAGGATATATATCTGTAGATGATAGATAGATAGATGATAGGTAAATAATAGATGGAAAAGAAAACTGTGGACTGATCTGTGTCCCCTTAAATTGCTATATTGAAGCCAACCCCCACAGTGTGATAGTATTTGGAAGTGGGGCTTTGGGGAGGTAATTAGGTTTATTTATTTATTTTTTAAAATTAAATTTTATTGAGGTGACATTGGTCAATATGAACATATAGGTTTTATGTGTAGGTTTCTAGGTTACAAAACCTGTATATAGCACCATGTGGCCACCACTCAAAGTCAAATCTTCTCCTCTCACCTCCTATTAGAAATCCCTTCTCCCCCACCCCTTCCTGTGGCAACCACCACACTTAATGCCATGCTTCTTAAATGTCTGGTGACTACAAGCCATAGCCCAGCCTAGTCCAGCCTGGCCTTCCTAAACATGCAGGATTATAAAAAAGACCCAAGGAGCAGTTGACAAATAAGAACCTATTTAATATTATTTATTCATTAGAGGTCCGGTGCATGAAAATTCATGCACTTGAGGGGGAATCCCTCAGCCTGGCCTGCCCCCTCTCACAGTCCAGGAGCCCTCAGGGGTGGGAAGTGACCCTGCAATCAGGGGAAGGCACCACCCCCATCACACCTCTGCTGCTGCCACTGCTGGCAGTGCAAGCCTCGGCCATCCTTGGTTACCTGAGACTTGGGTGGCCCTGGGCAGCTGGGCAGCCACCATCTGAGGCTTGACTGTGCCTTGCGCTGGCCCTGGACAGCTGGGTAGCCACCATCTGAGGCTTGCCTGCGCCTTGGGCTGGCCCTGGGTGGCTGTGGGGCTGAGGGGACTGGGGGACTCCAGAGGCAGGCATGCGGAGCAGCTGGATCTGCCTGGGGGTGAGCCCAGCCTTGCTGTGTGCCTGCTGCTGCAGCAAGGCTGAGGGGACTGGGTGCCGCCATCTTTGAGGGCGTGGCAGTCAATTAGCATATTCCCTCCTTATTGGATGCCATTTTGTGAGGGCATGATGGTCAACTAGCATATTCCATCTTTATTAGATAGGATCTTAATATAACACAGGCCCTGTGCTAGGTGTTGTAAGAAATACAAAGATGAATATGAACACAATTTTTGTCCTCAAAGAAAATACAACCAAAACAAGGGCAGGAGGTCCCAACACAAATGACTGCATCATAGCACAGTGCCAGATAATCATTTTTGGGTGTCTACATTCCAGCAAATAATTCTCTGATTCTCCAGACACCAACTAGGTGTTCAGTGATTCAATTTAATTCTGACACTACCTGAAGTTAGTGCAGATGCCACAGGTCTCAGTCCCATAAGTTGCCTCCTTCAGATGCCAGTTACAAATACTGGGCCTCCCTTACTTCTGACCTATCAGCTATAAATTGGGAGATCCCATGACCAACTTCTTAGATTTGTAATTTGCTAGAATGGTTCACAGAACTCAAGAGCACACTTTACTCACATTGACTGCTTTGTTATAAAGGATTCAGCTGAAGAAATACATAGGAGGAGGTCTGGAGGGGTCTCCCATCCTGTGGAGTTGGGGGACAGTACCCTCCTACTACATGGATATGTTCACCAACCCAGAAACTCTCTGAATCTTATTGTTTTGAGGTTTTTATGAAGGTTTCATTACATATACACAATTGTTTAATTGGCCATTGGTGATTAAACTCAAGTCCCTGGTTCCTCTCCCTCCCAGAAGATTGGAGGGTGGGGCTGAAAGTTCCAAGCTCTTAATCAGACACTTGGTCTTTATGGAGACCAGCCCCCTGAAGCTATTTAAGGGCACCCAGCCATCAGTCCTCTCATTACCATACAAAAGACACTCATCACTCCAGAGAGTCCAAGTGTTATTATAAGAGCAATGTGCCAAGAACTGGGGACAAAGACCAAATATTTTTAATTATATCACAACCACCATCAGGAAATTACAAAGAAAGTATTACATGATTAGGAGAAAAGAAAGATCAGATACATTTTTTCAGATCTCATATTGTGATATCACAGTATCATGTAATGTGGAAGAACTTGGATTCTGGAGTCCGGATTTGACTTCTGGGGCAAGTCTCATAGCCATTCCCCTGCCTCTTTATTAGTATCTTCAATCACAAAATAGAACAATGTCAACCCCCTGGAAAGAGTGTGAATTACCTCTCACAGGACAGGGACTTCTTGCTGTACAGTGTTTTGTTTGCTTGTCTGTTTAGTACTTAATAGAACTTAATTATATTGCCTTTCTACCCCCGTCTCCCAGAAAGCACAATAAAAGGAGGGTATTACTACTTGAAACTTAAAATCCTATTATCTGTCAGCCTATGAAAGATAGAAAGTGCCACTAGTGTATCCAGAAAGTCATTTTTCAGTAGCCATAGGTGACAATAATTACATTTCTTTACCAGGATATCTTGATGTGGCATATCATAAATATTCAGGTTCTGTAGACTTTAAAAAAAGATACAGTCTCTCTCTCTTTTTTTTGTAGAACACTAGCTTCAAGGTCAGATTCAAAAATAGAAACTAGGGCCTTAGCCAGTTGGCTAAGCCTGTGGACTGAAGGGTCCGGGTTTGATTTCAGTCAAGGGCACATATCGGTTGCGGCTTGATCCCCAGCCCTGGTGGAGGCGCATGCGGGAGGCAACCCATTGATGTGTTTTTCTCACATCGATGTTTCTCTCTGTCTATCCCACTCCTTTCCACTCTCTCTAAAAGTAAGTGGAAAAATATCCTCTGGTGAGGATTAACAACAACAACAAAATAGGAATTAGGAATTCTTATACATGAGAGAAAAGAGCATTTGGGAGTGGGCTGAAGAGGATTGAGAAACTAGAAACTGAAAAGGAAGTAAGAGTCAGGGTATGGGTTTAGAAAGCATATGCTGGGGTGTATCCTTCAACCCAGGCCGATGGGCCTCTGCTCTGATTCCATGCTTTCATGGGCGTGGCTGTGGCTGTCCTTCAGCTATGTCTTTGCCATGGGATGGGAAGTCCAGGAGGCCAAGGGATGTGCCCACCTGGAGCCAATGCCCTTATGTCTCGACTATCTGCTAAGTACCAGGGACACTGGACTTACCTGCCCAAACACCAAGCCTGGCCTGAGTTTCTTCCCTAGGTCTGTCCCTTCGAGGGCTAATGGTGCCACCTGTGTGCCCAAGGTGTGGCCAAGGAGAGGCTGATTGGCAGGGGAGGGGAGAAATATAGATTGGCTGCGTGAGCTGGGATAGCCATATGCATATAAAAAGGGGCTTTTATGATCTGGGTAGAACCAGGGGTGGAAAGAGAGAGGAGTGGTCTGTGAGCCAGGGGCATTGCATTATTGCCTTAGGTCTGCAAATGAAGTAGGCCTGTGCAGGAGTCCAGGTTTATAATTTACCAAAAAAACAAAAAAAACAAAACACATTGAATTTTCAAATAGTTCCTGTTAGAATTGAGCTGCTATGTCACTAGTAGGACAAATAGTTCATGGTAATGAACTAGTCCATAGTATGATCCTTGATATACTGGAGTTACTTAAAAGAGAGAAGACTGGTTTAGAATTTAGGAACATCCCATGATGTGCACACATTTTTAGAGGAAGGATGTAGTATTCTTTCTGAGACTGACTCAGAGAGGGAGACCTTCACTGAGGCTTTAAAAAAATATTTTTATTGATTTTAGAGAGGAAAGGAGAGGGAGAGAGAGACAGAAACATCGACGACGAGAGAATCACCGTGTGGGTGCCTCCTGCATGCCCCCTACTGGGGATCGCGCCCACAACCCAGGCATGTGTCCTCAACTGGAATCGAACCCTGGATCCTTCAGTCCACAGGCCCATGCTCTATCCACTGAGCCACACCAGCTAGAGCTCACAGAGGTTTTTGAATGAAGTGCAGTTCTGTCCTGAGACCTAGGCCCCTGACCCAGTCTTATACCTCAGAGGACTCTATGGAATATTTTCCTTGAACTTTTCTTATTTCATTTCTGATACTGGAGATAGGCAGGCATAGCAGGGCCATCCAGGTGGGATTCATTGGCCCTGTACCAGGACTCATGTGGGGCTTGGTGGCCATTTGTCCCCTTTAGGGCATTCCCTTATCCTCTACCATTCATATGGGGTTGATCAAATGCCTCAGAAGATCTGCAACTCATGCCTGTGATATTGTTCTGGGACTAGAGACCCAGTTCCAGCAGGCAGCCTAGAGGGAGGATAGCTCGTACTCATTGGCTGGCATTTCTTTTGTGGGATCACATGAGAAACTGGGCCAACAGCTGTGCTGATACACAGATTTTGGTGACTCAAATTGTTTATGTAGACAGAGGCTCTGCAAAAAAATATTTGGTGGGGCCCCACACACCCTGACAGGAGCTGCCCTGCTTAACTGCTTGTGCAAATAACAATTGCTTCCCCCAATTTTCCTCCTAATTCTGCTATCTCCTAAATCTGATAACAAGGACCTCAGTTCTAAAAAGTGCAAAAACAAAGAGACAGAGGGAGAAATCCTGAGCATTTAAATCCTCCGCCCCCCCAAGTCTTCTTTGACATAGATGGCATAGCTACCTGACTTCCCAGCTACATGGAGCCTTGCCTTTGATTTTCACATCGGATGGTGGCATGGTTGAATCTTGGCAGGGACTTTAAGGTTGGCAATGTCAAATCCCTGTCAGTGGCCAGGGGAGGAGGGGAATTGAAAAGGTCTTCTATCAATAAAATGGAGTTCCTAGCACATTCTGCTAGGTCCAAAGTGGACCCTTTCACCACCCAAACCTCTGTTGTGTCTTCTCTAAGAAAGGTGGGTGCAGGAGAGAAGATGAACACCCTGCTGCTAATCATGTGGAGACAGCAACTCACATTCATTATATTCATCATCTGGTTTAACCCTAAGTACAAAGCTTGAGGTGGGTACCGCTATAATTTCCATTTCATAGACAAGGATATAGAGCTCAGTGTAGTGAAATTTGCTCAAGATCATGTAGCTGGTTAGGGGTGAAGGCAGGAGTTGACCCGGGTCTGCCTGCCTGCTTTAGGCCTGCTTGTGCCCCGAGGGACTTAGTGCTGTGGCGAGGTGAGAAAGATCTATCCTTCCAGAGAATACCTGGGCCCTGAGGGGTTTCACTGGAGCTCAGCAATAAGCTCTTTTGTTGTTTTTAAAAAGCGTTTAAATACGTTCAGTGACCAAATCCTGATGCCAAGTGAGCAGCATTGGAGCACCACAAACTTCAGCTGCTCTTAAAATAAGGTAACTGAAAGTGGGTGCGAGGTATTGACATTAAAAATAAAAAGATTGTGTAATGGTTCTTTTCACCCAAGCACTTCAAAACCTTTCTAAAACACCTCCTGGGGAATCCTGTTATCACACTTTGCAGAGTAACAATGACCATACTCACTCAGGAAAGCAATGGCAGTTCAAGTTTGCTTTGGAAAAATGGTAAAGAATTCTTCTGTTTTTCCTCCCTTCTTTCCTCCCTACGCCTGGCTCACAGCTCAGACCCAGCCCTGCCCTCCGTTAATCACATCTCAATGGGGCCACTCTGGTCCCAGGTCACTTAGAATCTGGTCTTAGGTGATTTGGAATCTATGTTGTCAGCGCATTTCTTTTGAATTCATTCTTTTTTATACGTTATTTTTAAAGAAGTTTTTTAAAAACAGGTTTATGAAGGCTTTGAAGAATACTCAAAATCTGACGGGTTAGCATAGGACCGTGGTCAGCAAACTGCGGCTCGCGACCCACATGCAGCTCTTTGGCCCCTTGAGTGTGGCTCTTCCACAAAATACCACGGCCTGGGTGAGTCCATTTTGAAGAAGTGGCGTTAGAAGAAGTTTAAGTTTAAAAAATGTGGCTCTCAAAAGAAATTTCAATCGTACCGTTGTTATTTGGCTCTGTTGACTAATGAATTTGCCGACCACTGGATAGGAGCCTAAGAAAGAAGTGAAAGAAGAGCATGGAACAAAATGGAGCCTGTAAGGAGACAGAACCAAACTGTATGAAGTTGGAACCTGTCATTCTTCAGCGAGGTGCCAGGGCCGCCCACACGCCTGCAATTTCCTTCAGGGAGCGCAGTGCCCAGCAGCAGCCTTTACATTTAGGACCCCCTCTCCCATCACACAGTTCTTGATGCCATACTCAGAGCCAGGCAGATCTGGTTCAAGTCCAGCTCTGAGTTAACTGTGTGTTCTTGGACAGGTGATCTCATGTTTCTGAGCCTCGGCTTCCTTATCTTCAAAAGATCATAAACTCCACCTCTGTTTACTGTTTGAGGCGTCACTGAGAGGCCAAATGTAGAACATTTAGTGCAATGGGCTGAATGCTGTGACCCCAGGCAATTCATATACTGAAACCCTAACCCCAAGGTGATGGCATTAGGAGGTGGAGCCTTTGGGAGGTGAGTAGGTCATGAGCCCTCATGAATGGGACTAGTGCCCTTATAGCAGAGGCCACAGAGAGCTCTCTTACGCCTTCCCAGCCTCCATTACCATGAGAAATAAATTTCTGTTGTTTATCAGCTACCCAGTCTATGGTATTGCTGTTATAGCTGCCCGAATGGCTTAAGACCCTTCGCATAGTTTTTGTACCTTGCAGGTTCTTAGTAAGGGTTATAGACGTCTCTCTCCCTTCTGCTTTTCTTCCCTTCTTTCTTCCTTAAGTTTCCTTTTGAAAGCAATATAATCAATTCAATCTTCCTCTTAGAATTGGTCAAATCTTAAACTGTACTCCTAGGAGAGTACACAGGACAAAAATACTTTTCTGCAGGGAGGGATATTGAAGTTCTAAGGCACCATGTGCAGTTAGTTCCCAAGGAAGATGAGGCCCCAGGTGGCCCACTATAGGGCAAAGTGCAGGGCCATAGAGGTGTAAGGGGCGGGTCAGAGGGGAGGGGTGTGTGTGTGTGTGTGTGTGTGTGTGTGTGTGTGTGTGTGTGTTTAAGTGGACCCAGGTGTGGATACCTTTGTACGAATGTGGTTGTGGCTGCTCATACTTGTGTATCCATGAGAGTGTGAGTGCATGTGCGTGGATGTACAGGTGAGTGTGTTTGTGTGCGTAGAATCAGAGGAAAATGTCTAACAGTGCAAGACTTGCTGTTCACTCTGGAGGTTAAGAAACTAATGAAGAGTCTGTCTCAGGCTTTTAGTGTTCATGGAAGACTGGAGGCTTTTTCCCTCCACTCAGAAATTCCTTGCAGGACATGAGGGTATAAGAGAAAATGTGTAAAGGAACCTTTCAGCAAGGCTCTCTTTCTTGCGGTGTGAAGGGGCTCTCAGAGGTCCCGGCAAGAAGTCAGGGATTCTCATTTTCCCATTCCTCTCCTCGGTCCTTTCTCCTCTCTCACTCCAGTTCCTCCATCTGCTTCAGCCTCCCCTACCCCATCTTGGTTCCCTCCCTGCATGTCCCTCCTTTTTATTTTTTTATTTTTTCCTTTCACCATCCTTCTCATTCCTCTTCTTTCCTTTCATCTTTCTTCGTTGCTTTTCATCCAGAATGAGGCAGATGCTTGGTAGAATGCATCTCTATTTCTCTTTTGTTCAGCACACCTGTAGGCTTTGAGAAATGTCTGTTTCTTGGTCTTTTTTTCCTTCTTTTGGAAACCATTATTTATTTAACATTTTTCTTCTGCGGAATATTCCTACAGACAGAATTGCAGAGCTTGCTGTTTAGAAACACTGTTGTTTCCTTTTTTTCTGTCACCAAACAATTGCCAACTTCTTTCATATCAGCCAAAGGGGGAAAGACACCCGCACACAGCAAACCCACGCTAAATTCCCAACCTCAGTCCTTTGTACTGCAGTGGCCGCAGCGCAAGAATGGATACAAAGCTTAAATATTTATCTGAGGCGTTATTTTTATTCTTGTTAGTCAGAGCCTTTGTATGAACAGATGTCTCCATTTTAATAAATATCAGAGGAATTGGAGTCCAATGGTTCCCATATTAAGGATGGACACAGATTATACTTTTTAAATTATTTACAGCCAGTCAGCACCTGTGGCTTTGAATTGTTGATGCTGTGATAGTTCCCATTAGTGAGACCAAGTCCTTCCCAGAGGCAGCAGCACTGGTGACAGCTGGGTAACTCAAGGCTGGCTTGATCTAGCACCCTACCCATTCTGGACAGGAGAGCAGATGTGTGTTGTATTCGACACAGGTCCTTCCTTGGAGAGGGTTATTCTGATTCTTTTGACAGAAGTGGGTTCACACTGAGCTTTGCTGCTAACTAGCATCGACACTGGGCAAGTAAATTAATCTCTCTCAACACCAGTTTTCTCTTCTGTCAAACATGGAAAGAATAGTTAACACGGAAACTCTTGAGGAATCAGAAGAATCAGGTATGAAGATAAATGAGATGATGCTGTAAACACTAAGAACAGTGCTGGGCAGATAGCAAATACCCAAAAGTTATTTTGATGATAACTATTTGTTTACCAATTCCCTCTTGGTTTGCCCTCTCCATTTAGAACAATACACTATTGAAGAACTTATTTCAGATGACATGATTCTCATCATCCAATACTTCAGGGCCTTCATCAATTTCTTTCACATCTTGTCTCTGTGGGACAGGTTATATGTGAAAATTTTCAAATATGTATTCATTTATAAGTTCAGCCATGTTTGGTATAGTCTGGTTTAATTATATGTGGGACAGGTTACATGTGAACATTTTCAAATATGTATTCATTTATAAGTTCAGCCATGTTTGGTATAGTCTGGTTTAATTAATAGAAATGTTTTGCTGCACCCAATTTTAGGAAATAGTATAATGAAAACACACACATCAGCTTTTAGGGTACATCCCGAGATCTGAGTAGGTGTTTGTCTTCTGTATATATACTTTATTTTCAGAATGATAACTTTAAGGCCATATCAAAGCTTCTATTATTATTTATATTTTCTCAGGGAGTTGGGCACTAACATCCCTATTTTATAGGAATATTCTAAATATGAAAAGAAACAAATTCAACATTTTTTTGGTTAACCCTTTGCTATAGATAAAAGTCAATTAGAGCAGTGGTTCTCAACCTTTCTAATGACGCGACCCTTTAATACAGTTCCTCATGTTGTGGTGACCCCCAACCATAAAATTATTTTTGTTGCTACTTCATAACTGTAATTTTGCTACTGTTAATGAATCGTAATGTAAATCTCTGTGTTTTCCGATGGTCTTAGGCTCTACAGCAGCGGTTCTCAACCTGTGGGTCCTACAGGTTGAGAACCGCTAGCAGGGTCGCCTAAGACAGTGGTCGGCAAACTGTGGCTCGCGAGCCACATGCAGCTCTTTGGCCCCTTGAGTGTAGCTCTTCCACAAAATACCACGTGCGGGCGCGCACGTATAGTGCAATTGAAACTTCATGGCCCATGCGCAGAAGTCGGTTTTCGGCCCCCAACACCCCCCACTCATGCCCTCACCCCCCTGTTGTCTGTGTCCATTGGTTAGGCCCATATGCATGCACACAAGTCCTTTGGTTGATCTCTCCCCTTTACCCCCTCCCTTCCCTACCTTCCCTCCGAGGTTTGATGGTCTGATCAATGTTTCTCTGTCTCTGGATCTGTTTTTGTTCATTAGTTTATGTTGTTCATTATATTCCACAAATAAGTGAGATCATGTGATACTTATCTTTCTCTGACTGGCTTATTTCACTTAGCATAATGCTCTCCAATTCCATCCATGTTGTTGCAAATGGTAGGAATTCCTTCTTTTTTAGCGCAGCATAATATTCCATTGTGTAGATCTACCAGAGGTTTTTAATCCACTCATCTGCTGATGGGTACTTAGGCTGTTTCCAAATCTTAGCTATGGTGAATTATGCTGCTATGAACATAAGGGTGCATATATCCTTTCTGATTGATGTTTCTAGCTTCTTGGGATATATTCCTAGAAGTGGTATTACTGGGTTAAATGGGAGTTCCATTTTTAGTTTTTTGTGTGGAAATTCCATACTGTTCTCCACAGTGGCTGCACCAATCTGCATTCCCACCAGCAGTGCACCAGGGTTCCTTTTTCTCCACATCCTCGCCAACATTTGTCATTTATTGATTTGTTGATGATAGCCATTCTGACAGGTGTGAGATGGTACCGAATTGTCGTTTTGATTTGCATCTCTCGGATAATTAGTGACTTTGAGCATGTTTTCATATGTCTCTTGGCCTTCCTTCTGTCTTCTTTCGAAAAGTTTCTATTTAGGTCCATTGCCCATTTCTTGATTGGATTGTTTATCTTCCTTTTGTTGAGTTGTATGAGTTCCCTGTAAATGTTGGAGATTAAACCCTTATCAGTGATAACATTGGCAAATATGTTCTCCCATGTAGTGGTCTTTCTTGTTGTTTTGTTGATGGTTTCTTTTGCTGTGGAAAAGCTTTTTATTTTGATGTAGTCCCATTTGTTTATTTTCTCTTTATTTTCCAATGCCCTAGGAGCAGTATCAGTGAAGAAGTTCCTTTGGCATATGTCTGAGATTTTGCTGCCTGTGGATTCCTCTAGTATTTTTATGGTTTCCCATCTTATATTTAAGTCCCTTATCCATTTTGAGTTTATTTTTGTGTATGGTTTAAGTTGGTGGTCTAGTTTCATTATTTTGCATGTATCTGTCCAATTTTCCCAACACCATTTATTGAAGAGACTGTCTTGACTCCATTGTATGTTTGTGCCTCCTTTGTCGAATATTAATTGGGGATAGTGGTTTGGGTTGATTTCTGGGTTCTCTATTCTATTCCATTGGTCTATATGTCTGTTCTTGTGCCAGTACCAAGCAGTTTTGAGAATAGTGGCTTTGTAATACAACTTGAAATCTGGTATTGAGATCCCACCTACTTTGTTCTTTCTCAGGATTGCTGTGGCTATTTGGGGTCTTTTTTTATTCCAGATGAATTTTTGGAGAGTTCTTTCAAGGCCTGTGAAATATGCCATTGGTATTTTAATGGGGAGTGCATTGAATATACAGATGATTGCTTTGGGTAATATGGACATTTTAATGATGTTAATTCTACCAATCCATGAACGCGGTATTTTCTTCCATCTGTTTATATCTTCCTCTATCTCTTTTTTTCAGTATCCTGTAGTATTTTTGCATATAGGTATTTTACCTCCAAAGTTAAGTTTATTCCTAGGTATCTTAATTTTTTTGGTATGATGGTAAATGGGATTGCTTTTTTAGTCTCTCTTTCTGAAAGTTCACTATTGGTGTATAGAAATGCCATAGATTTCTTGGCGTTAATTTTGTATCCTGCCACCTTGCCAAATTCATTTATTAAGTCTAATAATTTTTTGATGGAGTCTTTCGGGTTTTCTATGTACAGTATCATGTCATCTGCGAATAAGGACAGTTTGACTTCTTCTTTTCCAATTTGGATGCCTTTTATTTCTTCTTCTTGTCTGATGGCAATGGCTAGTACTTCCAGTACTATGTCGAACAGGAGTGGTGAGAGAGGGCATCCCTGCCTTGTTCCTGTTTTTAGGGGAAATGGTTTTAGTTTTTGTCCATTGAGTGTGATGCTGGCTGTGGGTTTATCATATATGGCTTTTATGATGTTGAGGTATGATCCTTCTATTCCCACCTTGTTGAGGGTTTTTATCAAGAAAGGGTGTTGGATTTTGTCAAATGCTTTTTCTGCGTCAATTGATATGACTATGTGATTTTCCCCCCTCAATTTATTTATGTGATGTATCACGTTTATTGATTTGTGGATATTGTACCATCCTTACATCCCTGGTATAAACCCTGCTTGGTCATGGTGTATGATCTTTCTGATGTACTGCTGGATCTGATTTGCTAGGATTTTGTTGAGGATTTTAGCATCTATGTTCATGAGAGATATTAGCCTATAATTGTCTTTCATTGTGTTGTCTTTACCTGGTTTTGATATTAGGGTGATGCTGGCTTCATAGAAGGAGCTTGGAAGTGTTCCTTCCTCTTGAATTTTTTAGAATAGTCTGAGGAGGATAGGTTTTAGTTCTTCCTTGAATGTTTGGTAAAACTCCCCTGTGAAGCCTTCTGGCCCTGGACTTTTGTTTGCTGGAAGATTTTTGATGATTGCTTCAATTTCTTCCATAGTTATTAGCCTATTGAGATGTTTAGATTCTTTCTGATTGAGTTTTGGAAGGTTATATTTTTTCTAGGAATATGTCCATTTCCTCCAGGTTGTCCAATTTGTTGCAATAGAGTTGTTCATAGTATTTTTTAACAATCCTTCGTATTTCGGTGGGGTCTGTTGTTATTTCACTTCTATCATTTCTGATTTTGTTTATTTGGGTCTTCTCTCTTTGCTTCTTGGTGAGCCTGGCTAGAGGTTCATCAATCTTGTTTATCCTTTCAAAGAACCAGCTCTTGGTTTCATTGATCTTTTGTATTGCTTTTTTTGGGTCTTTATGTCATTTATTTCTGCTCTGATCTTTATTATTTCCTTTCTTCTGCTTACACTGGGCTTTTCTTATTGCTCTCTTTCTAATTCTTTGAGTAGTAGCATTAGATGATTTACTACCATTTTTTGTTTGTTTTTTTCAGGTAGGCCTGTAGAGCTCTAAACTTCCCTTTCAGGACTGCTTTCATTGTGTCCCATAGGTTTTGGATTGTTGTGTTTTTATTGTCATTAGTTTCCAGAATGTTTTTAATTTCTTCTTTGATCTCATTAGTAACCCAATCAATATTTAATAACATGCTATTTAGCTTCCAAGTGTTTGAGTGTTTTGGGTTGTTTTTATTGTAGTTTATTTCTAATATTATGTCATTGTGGTCTGAAAAGATGCTTGGTATGATTTCAATCTTCTTGAATTTGGGGAGACTTTGCTTGTGACCCAGTATGTGGTCTATTTTTGAAAATATCCCATGTGCACTTGAGAACATATATTCTGCAGCTTTGGGGTGAAATGTTCTGAAGATGTCAGTTAAGTCCATCCGATCTAGTGAGTCATTTAGGATTGTTGTTTCTTTGCTGATTTTTTTTTTGTCTAGAGGATTTATCCAGTGATGTCAGTGGTGTATTAAAATCCCCTACTTTGATTGTATTGTTGTCTATCTCTCTCTTGATATCTTCCAGGAGATTTTTTATGTATTTGGGTGCTCCTGCATTGGGTGCATATATGTTTACCAGGGTTATATCCTCTTGTTGTATTGATCCCTTTAGTATTATGATGTGGCCTTCCTTATCTCTTGTTATGGCCTTCAATTTGAGGTCTATTTTGTCAGATATAAGTATTGCTACCCCAGCTTTATTTTCATTTCCATTTGCCTGAAAGATATTTTTCCATCCCTTCACTTTCAGTCTGTGTGAGTCCCTTGTTCTGAGGTGGGTCTCTTGTAGAAAGCATATATATGGGTCATGTTTTTTTATCCACTCAGCCACTCGATGTCTTTTGATTGGAGCATTTAGTCTGTTTACGTTTAAAGTTATTATTGAAGGGTACTTGTTTGTTGCCATTTTTATTTTTTGAGGCTGTGTTCCTTCTTACCTTTCTGTTTCTTCTTTTTACAGCATTCCCTTTAGCATTTCTTGCATTGTTGGTTTGGTGGTGATAAACTCCCTTAGCCTTTTTTTTTTTTTTTTTTTTTTTGTCTGTGAAGCTCCTGATTTCCCCTCAATTTTGATTGATAGTCTTGCTGGATAGAGTATTCTTGGATTGAGTCCTTTGTTTTGCATCACTTTGTATATCTCCTTCCATTCCCTTCTAGCTTGATGTGTTTCTGTTGAGAAATCATTTGATAATCTGATGGGGGATCCTTTGTAGGTAACTCTGTCTCTCTCTTGCAGCCTTTAAGATTCTCTCTTTGTTGATAACAGTTGCCATTATAATTACGGTGTGTCTTGGTGTGGGTCTTTTGGGATTCATCTTGCTTGGGACACTTTGTACTTGAGTAACTTTTTTCTTCCCCATATCAGGGAAGTTTTCTGTCATTATTTCTTCAAATAAATTTTCTAATCCTTGCTGCTCTTCTTGTCCTTCTGGCAGCCCTATTATACGTATGTTATTTTGTTTTGCATTGTCCCAAAGCTCCCTTAGGCTCTCCTCCTGCTTTTTAATTTTTTCTCTAGTTGCTGTTCAGATTGGGCTTGTTTCTATACCTGATCTTCTAACTCACTGATTCGGTCCTCTGCTTCTTCTAGTCTACTGTTGAAGCCTTCCATGGTGTTTTTGATTGTAGCTATACCATTTTTCATTTCTTCCTGATTTTTACGTAGGTTGTTGATTTTCTCATCCGTCCGGTGTATTAACTGTATGACCGTTACTCTAAATTCTTTTCTGTCATATTGCATGCTTCCATTTCACTTATTTCCTTACTTGGCAATTCTTCCTTTTCTTTCCTCTGGGGATTGCTTCGTTGTCTTCCCATTCTGACTATCACCAGAAGGTTCAGATGTTGAATTGCGGGAGCCTGGACCATGAGAAGTGGGAGTTTTGCACCCCCCAAGTGTCACTGAAGACCTCTGATACCAAGATGTGCAGTTGCTGTGGGTTGGTGGGAACCATGCTCACCCTGGTTCAGAGTCACAGGCGCTTAGTGTGGCCTCGTGTGTGCACCTAGAATCAGGGACCCTGCCTGCGCCACGTTGAAACAGAGAACCCACTGGCATGTGCCAAAAATCAAAGTCCCCTATTGCATGTCAGGAGTCAGAATCTCCCCGTGTCTATGCTGAGAATCGAGTATCAGAGTCTCTGTTTCTTGGTGCTACCTCACACTGAGAATCAGGTCCCTGTGTGCACATGCGCTAAGAATTGGAGTCACTGGCTCTTAGTGTGAATGTACTGGGAATCAGGAATCTCAGGCGCATGTAATGAGGAACGGAGTCTAGTCACTGGTGGTCAATGCTCCCTCTTGTGTGGAGATTCAGGGTCCCCGATCTGCTCGAGAGACCACATTGCTCAGTCGCACTGTGTTGGCAGGAGGCCCACTTCTGCCCTGCAGTAAACAGCCTTCTGTGTGCACTTCCCCTGAATCAAAGTCAGGTGGCACTACCCCTTAGTGTGGGTGTGGGATCTGGTCATGCGGGTGTGCACTGTGGAAAACAAACTCCCTGTGCCCATGTACCCAGGCTCAAATTTAGCACTGCCTTCCTGTGTGGGCAAAGGGTCTGGTCTTGGGGAACAAACTCCCCAGGACCGCACATCCAGGTTCAAATTCACCACAGCCTCTCTGCTAAGGTACAGGGTCTGGTCATGGGAAAGAAATTCCCCGGGTTTGCACCCCCAGCCTCAAATTCAGTGCTGTCTCCCTGCGTGGGCAAAGGATCTGGTCACAGAAAACAGTCTCCCCAAGGTTGTGCACCTACGCTCAAATTTAGGACTGCCTTCCTGCCTGGGCGTGGAGACGAGTCAGGGGAAACAAATTCCCTGAGTTCACAAAGTCCGGGCTCAAGTTCAGTGCTGTCTCCCTGTCCTGCGAGGGCGCGGGATCTGGTCACAGAAGACCACCTCCCTGGGGATGAGTGGCTAGGCTTGAATTCTGCTCAGTCTCCCTGTCTGGGCGCAGAGACTAGTTGTGGGAAACAAACTTCCTGTGTTCGACACCAAGGCTCAAAGTCAGGCAGAGTTGCCACTGCTTTGTGTGTGCAGAAAGCCTTACTGTGCAGCTGGGGTCTGGTAGTTTCTATGTCGCTGCCATGGGGGCGGTGGGGGCGGGGGATTGACTTTGTGACTCACAGAAATCTGCGGTCGGGTGCCTGGAGTCCTGGTGACCCTGGGTCTGCAGCTGTGGTGGCAGGTCTTCTACCAGAGCAGCTGTAGGGTCCTGGTTTGCTTCCAAGACCAGAGTGGATGGTGGCGAGGCTAGGATCCTAGTCTCAAGCAGTTCTGTTCTTCAAGATGGCATGGTCTCTGGGCCACCAGTGTCCTCCCCGGAGTGTTTGTGGCGGCTGCAGGGTTTTGCCGTCTAAGACTGCCTGGATTGAAAGCCCCCTGGAAGAACTGCAGGACCTAACTGTCCCTATTTCACTCACACACATACCCACACACGTCCACACAAACCTCTATCGCTCCCTCACTCTCTCACACACTCTCCCTCTCTACCTTCCTGCCAGTCGCCATCTTGCCTACCCCTAGATTTTTCAAGTATCTATTATTTGTGCCTCACAAAAGACAATTCATTGAAAAATTGAAAAGCTACTATATCTTCATCACTAAAACTTATTTTAAATTCCCCTCTTTTGAATTATTTTGAAAATAACAGAGATGGCAATAAAAACAATTATGGTTGCTCTCGCTTTTACTGTGTACTATGCCCTTTGATTCACTGAAAGAATGGCAATGGTAATGTTGTTCTTTCATCTGAACGCTACCTATGTATGTGAGCTCGGCACTGTATCATTAGACTTTTCTGTGGTTAGGTCTTTTAGAAAAGAAATTTATAAAGGTATTTTTAATTTTGTTGGATAAAAGACTGGTTAGAGTAGTTAGCACCAGGTGGCGCTAAAGGACCGAGCTTGGAAAGAGATTATTTTGTACAAACATGATGCTTTTTTAGAAGTTTTATTTATTTATTATTAAACTTTTTAAAAAATTGAATTTATTGGGGATACACTGGTAACAAAATTATACAGGTTTCGGGTTCACAATTTTACAACACATCATCTGTGCACTGTGTGTTTCCCACCACAGTCAAGTCTCTGTCCATCACGATTTATACCCCTTATATTCTCCTCCACCTCCGGCATACCCACTGCCCCCAGCAGTCATCACACTGCTGTCCGTGTCCATGATTTTTTCTCTTTTTTTCTTTGTTGTTCGATACCTCCACTCCCCCCACCTGCACACACATAGGTCCCCTACCAACCAACAGCTGTCAATCTGCTCTCGATCTACGAGTCTGTCTCTATTTTGCTTGTTAGTTCATTTTACTCATTAAATTCCACATATGAGTGAAATCATATGGTACTTGCCTTTCTCTGACTGGCTTATTTCACTTAGTATAATGTGCTCCAGGACCATCCATGCTGTCACAAAGGGTAAGATCTTCTTCTTCTTCTTCTTCTTCTTCTTCTTCTTCTTCTTCTTCTTGGTTGAGTTATATCAACTCATCTACTGATGGACATTTGGGCTGCTTCCCAATCTTAGTTATTGTAAATAATGGTGCAGTGAACAGAGAGGTGCATATATTCTTTCAAATTGCTGTTTTGGTTGTCTTCGGATAAATCCCCAGAAGTGGAATCACTGGGTCATAAGACAGTTTCATTTATAATTTTTTGAGGACCACCTATACTGTTTTCATAGTGGCTGTACCAATTTGCATTCCCATCAACAGTGCATGAGGGTTTCCATTTCTCCACTTGATATTTGTGGACTTATTGATAATAGCCATTCTGTCAGGTGTGAGGTGATATCTCATTGTGGTCTTAATATGCATTTCTGTGATGATTAGTGAGGTTGAGCATTTTTTAAATATGTCTATTGGCTGTCTATATGTCCTTTTTGGAGAAGTGTCTATTCAGGTCCTTTACCCATTTTTAATTGGATTTTTTTGGTGTTGAGTTTTATAAGTTCTTTATACATTTTGGATACTAACCACTTATGAGGTGTATTGATGAATATGTTCCCCATTCAGTGGGTTACTTTTTCATTTTGTTGATGGTTTCCTCTGCTGTGCAAAAATTTACTAGTTTGGTATATTCCCATTTGCTTATTTTTTCTTTTGTTTCCCTTGCCCAAGGAAATATTAAAAAAACATTGCTATGAGAAATGTCCAAGATTTTACTGCTTATGTTTTCTTCTGTAATTATTATGGTTTCAAGTCTAACATTCAAGTCTTTAATCCATTTTAGCTTATTCTTGTGTATGTGTAAGAAGGTGGTCTAGTTTCACTTTTTGCATGTATCTGTCCAATATTCCCAACATTTTTATTTAATAAACTATCTTTACCCTTTGTTTTTGCCTCCTTTGTCAAATATGGATTGACTATAAAGGGGTGGGTTTATTTCTGGTCTCTCTATTCTGTGCCATTGATCTATATGTTTATTTTTATGCCAGTACCATGCTGTTTTGATTACTATGGCTTTGTAGCACAGTTTGATATCAGATAGGGTGATTCCTTCAATTTTGTTCTTCTTTTTTTAAGATTACGGTTGCTATTTGGGTTCTTTTGTGGTTTCATATAAATTTTTGGAATATTTTTTTCTAATTCTGTGAAATATGTCATTGTTATCTTGATAGTAATTGCATTGAATCTAGAGATAGCTTTGGGCAGTATAAACATTTTAATGATGTTAGTTCTTCTTATCCCTGAACACAGTATATGCTTCTACTTATTTATATCTTCTTCAGTCTCTTTCTTCAGCGTCTTATAGTTTTCTGAGTACAGGTTTTTTCTATCCTTGGGTAAATTTATTCCTAGGTATTTTATTCTTTTTGAAGCAATTGTGAGTGGGATTCTTTTCTTAGTTTTCCTTTCTGATGGTTCATTATTGCTGTATAAAAATGCACCTGATTTCTAGATATTTATTTTGTATCCTTTACTGAGTTCACTTATCAATTCTAGTAGTTTTCTGGTGGAATATTTAGGTTTCTCTATGTGCAGTATCATGTCATCTACTAATAATGACGGTTTTACTTATTCTTTCTCAATTTAGATGCATTTTATTTCTTCTTGTTGTCTGATTGCTGTGGCTAGGACTTTTAGTACTATGTTGAATAAGAGTGGTGAAAGCAAATATCCCTTTTTTCTTCCCAATCTTAAGGGAAGTGCTTGTAGTTTTTGCCTATCTAGTATGATGTTAGTTGTGGGTTTATAATATATGGCCTTTATTACATGGAGGTATGTTTTCTATATTCCCACTTTACTAAGAGTTTTTATCATAAATGAGTGCTGGATTTTGTCAAATGCTTTTCTGCATCTGTTGAAGTGGTCATGTGGTTTTTATCCTTCATTTTGCTTATGTGGAGTACGGTGTTAATTGATTTGTGGGTAGTGTACCAACCTTGTATCCTTAAAATAAATCCCAATTGATCATGGTGAATGATAGTTTTAATACATTGCTGGATTGGTTTGCTAACATTTTGTTGAGGATTTGAGCATCTATGTCCATCAAGGATATGGGCCTATAATTTTCTTTCTTTGTCATGTTTGTATCTAGTATTGGAATTAGGATAATGCTGGCCTTGTAAAATTCGCTTGGGAATTTTTCCTCTTCTTGAATTTTGTTGGGATAGTTTGAGAAAGATAGGTGTTAGTTCTTCTTTGAATGTTTGGTAAAATTCACCTGTGAAACCATCCAGTCCAGGACTTTTGTTTGTTGGGAGTTC
The DNA here is from genome assembly GCA_026230045.1 of Corynorhinus townsendii. Classification (NCBI taxonomy): domain Eukaryota; kingdom Metazoa; phylum Chordata; class Mammalia; order Chiroptera; family Vespertilionidae; genus Corynorhinus; species Corynorhinus townsendii. The sequence continues at coordinate 141,316,280 of JAPDVU010000004.1, forward strand.
ATTGATTACTGCTTCAATTTTACTGGCTGTAAGCTTTCTATTCAGATTCTCTGATTCTTCCTGATTCCATTTTTATTCCTTTCTTCCAGATTATTCCTTTCTTTCAGATTATCCAATTTGTTGGCATAGTATTTTCTTACAACCCTTTAGTGTTAATTGTTACTTCACCTCTTTCATTTCTGATTTTACTTATTTCTTTTTTAGAATGGTGCTTTTTATTTAACTTTTGGGCTAAAAAAGGAAGGGCAAGCATTGCCCTTCCTGTGCCCTATCACCAGCGATGCTAAGGATTGTCTAGGGTCTGTCCCCGGAGAGTTGACACTCCCTAAAGGTATGGATCACACAGATCCTTTACTGAGGTCTCAAGTGGCAAAAATATTCACAGTTTTCCTAAAGAGAAAAGAAAACAAATCTCACCTAAAATTGTTTTTTGAAGGGGATTCAGTCCTGCTCTCACCATTGTAGGTACCCAGAAATGTAGATTGGACAACGGTCGCAAGAAAAGAAATAACATCCCCTAAAATTCATTTTTTCAGGAAGAGACTGCAAAAACAACGTTCATGGCTCCATTCTCACACACTGTAGGATGCCTGGGATCAGAATTCCCACCAGCTTGGCATTACTATTTAACGCAATCCCCTTTCCTGGAAGCCTCCACTGTGCTCATGAGTGCTATCTTCAGGACTATTATGAGGAAAATAACATCTCAAAACAGAGACCATAGATTTAAAAATCAAAATAAACCCTCACTGCTTCCAAGGAGACAGAAAGTAGATAAGCAGGAGGTGAAGTAAAAAAGGTGTACAACAGGTATATGCCTGAAATATGGAAGCTATGAAGTTAAAGAATGACAGGTCTTTCTGGAAGGAGTCAAGGAACATAGAGGACGCTTCTTAGGGAAGGGGTACGGGAATAGTGAGAGTGAAGGTCTGTGGAAGTGATTTTGAGACTGGGATAAGGAAGGAGGAATGTTTTAAAAAGAGTGAAATTTTCATTAGTTCTGCTTTTTATGACGTCAAGTCCGCTAAAACAGGCCAGGAGTTAAGTTTGCTGATTGCTTTATTACAGGAATCTCTTGCAGAGTGGTGTGGCCACTTCTTTAGAGGAATAGTACACATCACTGAGGGACATTTTTGATACAACTTTTGAAGCAAGCAATTCACCCTATTTCAGTAATCCATCATCTCACCTAACAGGATCTGACCTGGCACCCACACGAAGTGTGTTGTCCCTGTCATTCACTGTTCATGTTATTCTCCTGCTGTCAGAGGGAGGCCGAGCATGCACATTCTTATGTGGGGTGAACTCCACACCCAGTAGCACCAGGGATTTCTTATTTTAAGTAAAATAATTTCTTCTCTCCCCACTCTCTTCTTTCCATGTTTCAAGGTCCTCTATGAGACAAGGGAGAAGAGAAGGTGGTGGGGAGGGTTAACTGTCTTGGTGTCTTTAGCTTAGTTCTAATCATTTTTCTTTGCAGAACCATTTCACCAGGCAGCAGAGAGGAAAAAGCAGCTGGAGAGCAACTCATTCCTGGCCAATAGGGAACAACTTTTTCTCTGAGGTCTTCCGTTCTATTTATTTCATTGTTCTTTTTTGGAACCATTATTTAGATATGTTGATGCTAATTGAAACTTGTTCAGCCTCTGAGAGTAGTAGGAAGAGAAAAGGAATATTATCAGCTTTTTAAAGAGTTGACCTTAAGGTTAGAAATGTGATTAAGATAATCTTCTTTTCCCCTAGATAGCCAATGATTCTACATTACTCAATACTTCTATAATCTTTCATGTATGGTTTCAAAAGGATTCTAAAAACATGTGCTCATACAGGCCAAAATATAAGATAGGTTTAAGATAGGAAAGTCATAAAGACACAGTATTTAGAGACCCAAGTATGAGTTTAGGCATAATCAATGGTTTGCTGTGGTGAAAATCCTTCAAGTGTCAATTCCTCATCAGCAAAATGAGTATAATGCAAAGGTGTCCCCTTTACTGTACTCAGTCCTGGGGAAGAAGGGCAACTCCCCCTATTTTCCTGTCCTCAAATCCACCTTCCCAATATGACAGGGGGATTTGCCACTCACCATTTGGGGGCTAGAACTGTCCAATTATTCTGCTCCCAATGATAGTCTCTGTTTCTCCAACAAGAGTGCCAGGGGCTCCTCAGACCCCCAGAGAGGAGCTGGTGAGTCGCCTCACAGGGTGAATTTCCCAGGACAAACAGTAGTCCTCAGCACTAGAGGAGTCTGAACCTAGAGAAATTCTTCCTAACTGCCCTGACACTAGGCAAGCCACTTCCTCACGGTGGCTGTGATAACGAAGGCTGTTATTTTTTGGCAGAGTTAGTCCTTTCACCCTTTTGCAGAATGGTTTCTGTTGATGCTACTTACTATCTGGTGATTACAAGGAAACACCATTTCACCAGGTGGCAGGTCGCAAAAAGCATCACCTGTGTAGTATCTGAGGTGGTTACAGTCAGCCATCATCTCTAAGAGTACGTAGCTAAACAACCAAGGTGTGGGCACAGGCTCGCCACACTGTCAGCCAGGAAAGTTGATGTAATCCAGACTTGGGTGGTCTGGAGGAAGGGACACTCGTGGGCAAAGCCATTGCAGGCAGTGCTGAGGGGAGTGTCTCTTACTCTCCTTTCGAAGGCGACTTCTTACTGCATCATTAAACACTGACAAATGCCTTGATGCTTTGGGGGACGTCTCCCTGGGTAGATTTTGTTAAAGATGTGGGACCCATCATATGAGTTAGTATTGTACTACAAAACCACCTCTAACTGGGAGGAGATTGGGCAGGGACATACCAAGGACCCTCAGGGACATCAGCCTCTCTTCTGTCCACTCAGAGCAGAAGCCCCTGCTGTTCTTGGTGGACAGTACCGTATCAGGCAGCACTGAAGGTACTTAGAAAACATCTGAGGCATTGATTACAATTTAAAGTGATGTGTTGAGAGCTTGTATATATCATCCAGGTCTGTTAATAACTGTTAAGTCTGAAACATAACGTGCTATTAAAAATCTCCACTTTTAAGTTACTCCGTGTGTGTGTGTGTGTGTGTGTGTGTGTATGCGCATGCACACATGGGCTAATCATGCTCACTATTGTCATGCTGTTTGTATTTTAATGAATACATTTGTCATTGTAGGGGGTATATTGCAGATGCATTACTGTATTCCTATAGTCATTGAAAGCTTTTAAGAAGTCAGAAAATTTGAACTAATGGAGATAATGTTTTATGTAGTGCATCTGATCATGTGGCAAAGGAGTTCATTGAAATAAATGCTGCGGTTGAATTTTTAACAATGACTGCATAAATATGTGGCTGTCTGTAACCTTCATGCCCGTGGGAGCCAGGAAAATGATCTGTATAATTAACCCCTTGATTGATTTGGTCTTCAGCTGTCAGGGTGGAGACTGATTTTCCATGCACCTGTAGAGCAGGATGCCGGTGAAGCTCAGGATAAATGAATATTTTTGTAGTTTCTTTTGAAATACTAAGGAGACATTCATTTGACAGAATCCTTCAAATAGTCCACCTCCTTAAATTTCTCAATTTATGCTGAACTGTTGGGAGGTATGGAGAAATCATCAAAGATCTCAGATTAGTTACTCTGACTCAAAAGGTGTGATAGGTAGAATTCTGAGTTGGCCCCAAGATTCCCACCCTGTGTAATACCCTCATTGAGCGGTTATATCATATGGCAAAGGTGAGATAATCATCATTATGTTATATTGCATTATATTATTTATGGCTTTTTCTTAGCAGTCTGTAGAGATTCAAAACAAGAGAAATCTCCTGCAAATTATCTGTGGAAAAGGTCACGTGGCATCCTTTAGTAGTGAGAATGGCCCCTGGCTGACAGCTATCAAGAAGGAAAGAATCTTAGTCCTATAACCACAAGGAACTGCGTTTTCCAAAAAAAAAAAAAAACACCAACAAAAAACAGTGAACTTGGAAAATAATTCCAAGCTTCAGGTGAGTTGACAGTCCTGAGCAATGCCTTGATTCAGCCTAGTAAGACCCTGAGCAGAAGAGTGTCCCTGACTCCTGACCCATGGAAACCGTGGATGTAATGCATGTGCTGGCATGTTGCTTTAAGCTGCTGAATTTGTGGTAATTTTTAAGTAGTGATGGAAAACCAAAATAATAGTCTGGGTCTTGGGATGTTCAGCTGAGAATCTGCATTTGTACAAATTCTCAGGTGATGCCCAGGACATTGGTCCAGGAACATTTTGAGAAACACTGTTATAGTTCAACTTCCCTGGCAGCTGACTTATCAGCGATGTCAGGAATGGACACTCACTATATGCTTCTGGGCTAAAACTAATGTTAATCAGAAGCAATTTAGCTGTATGTTTTAAGTCACAAATACATATAAGTAGTATGTTTTAACCCTTTAAGAGATCATTTATATGTGGCCAACAACAACAAAAAAATGCAATATTAGAAAAGCAGTTATGCCCAGCTGGCATGGCTCAGTTGTTGAATGTTGACCTATGAATCAGGAGGTCACGGTTTGATTCCTGGTCAGGGCACATGTCCTGGTTGCAGGCTCAATCCCTGGTGTGGGGCATGCAGGAGGCAGCAATCAACGATTCTCTCCCATCATTGATGTGTCTATGTTTTTCTCCTTCTCCCTTTCTCTCTGAAATCAATATATGTTTACTAGTAGCCCATCGTGTGAAATCGCACGCAGTAGGCCACCTGCCGATTCCGCGGGAGGCGGTGGGAACCGCTGCGCGCCACTGGGAGCCTCACTGCTTCCACGGGAGCTGGGAGGGACCCGTGCCGATTCTGCAGAAGGTATGCCCACTGTCTCCTCTCCAGGCCTGTGGCCAGCCCCCCTGTTCCTATCCGTGTCAGTTCCAGCTCCAGGGTGCCGGCCCAAGCTGGGCGCGGTGACTAAGCAAGCATTCCGCCAGGCCGCTCACGCTGCCTGCTGCCAGCGGCTGCCCTCCCTCCCCACCCTCCCGGGGACTGGGGGACTCCTACGGGCCTGAGAGGACTGGGTGCCACCAGCTTTGTGATGGTTAATTTGCATATTGCCCTTTTATTAGATAGGATATATATTTATACAGTTAAGATCAGGGCTTAGAAAATAAAGGTAGGATAGGTAATGTAAAGTGAGGTGTGAAGTTGATATACAAAGTGTGTCCATCACTATTAGTTCACACCTATGTGGCAAGAGAGACTTAACTATTACTGCCTTCTTCTCTTTTTGTGAACCAAACACCATCTATACTGCTTATGAGTAAACTTCATATTCTGACTATACATCAATCAAAAATTAAGTGAAGGTTTATAAAATCACATAAACTTTCCAATGTCCACCACAGAGAGAATGAAAGACAGTGCACTCTTTTTAATTCTCCAAAACATTGGTAAATTCTCTGGCACTGCTAATCTGTGTGGGTAATGGCAGTGCCTCTTTTATAGATAGAAAAATGGCTTCTGTGTCTCTAACTCTGTGTGTCAGCTATCTTCAAGTACTTTCCAACACTTTCTGTGACCAAATTATTCCTCCTCCCTATTCCTCTCCTTGCTTGCACTTGTTTTTGTTGAGTAATTTTTGAAGTTAAGAACATTCAGCTCCATTGAGGTTTTCTGGTAGAAAACAGCTAGAATCCTGCTTAATCCTGAGGCATTTATCTCTCTCCTAGTAATCCCGGTTCCCCCTGGTTTACTGTAGGCTTACTGCTGGGACTCTATTAACTGAACCATCTGGATTATTGTTCTATTTAATACTGTACCCATCACCCAAATAGGAAGGCTCTGGTCTCTCCAGCCAGGTATTTTATATAACCAGGTCAAGGGACTCCAAGGAAAAGACATGAAACTTGATTTTGAAGCTATTTTTAATGTTGGTTGCTATAATAACTGCCCAGCCCAGGTCTATTGGACTAGGAAGTAGGAATATGAATGTGAGTGTGTGAGAGCATGTGTGTGTGAATGTTTGAGCATGAGAAACAGTGTGTGCATGTGCATGTGCATGTGTGTGTGTGTGTGTGTATGGTGAGTGTAGTGGGGGTAGTGAGGGACTGGATGGTAATAGTCATTATGTGTGATGATGGGAGAGAGGGCCTGAGGAGCCCTATGGAGTTATTTATCCTGCTGATATAAACACCACATTCTTTTATTCAGAGCCAAAGGCAGTTTACCTAGCTGAGATATTTTTTTCAGGCCCCTTAAAATAGCAACTGTATTTTATAACTTTTTTTTTCTTTTTGGAGATATGCATATTCTCAGACAGCAGTCAGAAGGCAAAAGTGTGCAGGCCTCTGACCCCCTGCTGCACCCTGTGCTAGATTCTCTGTCCTTAAGAAAGGAGTCTCTATGTGCACCAGCTGCCTTTTCAGAGCCATGGGCCTGAATCTCTGTGCTAAGTTAGTAATTGAGTATGTTACCTTTTTTAGGTAAGATAGGAGGTAGGGAAAAAAGAAACCTTATGTATTTTCCTTCTATTTTAACTTTAGTATCCTTCCTCATTAGTAAAGCTTTATAAGCAAATAAAAATGCTGTGTGTGGGCCCACTCCCTAAGGCCTGGGGAATTTTATACAAATTTGTCAAACATGCGTATGATTTCTAAGTGTAGACCCTGTAAGGTGGTTGGATGCTTGCAATGCTCTCTGTTTTATAGATTAGGAAATGGAGGTATAGAAGGATTGTCAGCTTCCGAAGATAGTCGTGGGGACTCTCGTCCACGCTGCCAGTATGCAGATAGGCAACCATGGCAGATAAGATTATTATTCAAATTAACACACAGGATGAAAGACTTAGCTTGATATTATGGCTTTAGAAATTTCAAACTTGGCAAGCTGAATTCCATTTCCATTCAGGAGCAATTATGGGCCCTTAATAATCATGCTCTTTGACAGCGAATTTTGTCTAGAAAATATACTCAAATTGGAAAATATTTTTTGTGTTCTAACAAATTTATTTGTTTAGTGATGGCCATTTAAAGACAAGGGGTATTAGATCTATAAGAGGTGGTTAATAGAGATTGTGAACTCTACTGAGAAGTTTTGGGTTTTGGTAAGTCCCACTCACCTAGCAGACGTATTCTCTGTCGGAGTAACTTCTCTGACAATGGCTCCTTGTCAGCACTGCCTGTGCCAGTCTTGTCAAACTGTTGCCATTGGAAATACATTGTTTGCTAGCTAAGAAGGATGGCAGGATATCTGAATTATGAGTGGGCTTTGGAGCATGGATCTTAAGTTTGAAGTGTTTAAACCTATTTGTCAGTTAATCTCGCAAATGGTCCATTTATCCATGGGCACATCATGTTTTCAACTTTGTGCCTGGTGGTAAGTGACCTTGGAACATTTATCCGGGAACAGATTCAAGAGCTTCACTGTGAGGAGACTGTAACCAGCTTGGCTGAAATTCAAGATATGCTCTATCTAGAATATGTGAGATCCTTTGGAATGAATATTTGATGATGTAGAGTGGATCAAGTCAGCTCAGTGATTCATAGGTGAAGATGGACATGATCTAGCCTGGTGAATCAGAACTAAGAGAAGGGAAATGGTTGATATCTAGGAGGAAAACTGCATTAGGGAAAGGGGTTGAACTTCATGAAACTGGCTTGGGTTTTCAGCTCTTAGCCCATGATAGTTTAGATGGTGCTGATTAGAGTGTGGGGAGAAGACTATGTAGAGAACTAACATCTCATTTCAACATCTCCAGGGTAAGATTTCCTGACTTGTGTGTTACAAAACATTAGGGTTTCTCAAGATGTTGAGACATTTCCAAAATCAAGTAATTTTCACACTCAATGTCTCAGTTATAAAATTTATAATGCATATTGGCTTACTAATGGTGATCAAAATTCTGTAGAATGGAAACCTATTACAGTAAGACAACCAGTAGATGTTCAATGGGTAACCCAACCTTTCCTGGTTCAGATTTATAATCTTGTGTTTCTCCTCTGCTTGTCTCTAGAAGATTCTGAGGACAGCAGGAATAAGGGCTAATTGACATTTTCACAAGAGCAAAATACGTAAAACATACTTTAACAGTGATAGTCACAGTTCTCTATTTACCCTTCCAAGTTTACCATGATTTAAATTTTTAGTAATCTCTTGAGGCTCCATCAATTAAGAAGATGAGTAGACTATTTCAAAATCCTAGAAATCTGGATATAATATTCAAAGAAATGAAAAGCAAGGACCTACAACTAATACGCTGCTCAGCAATTCTATAATTTAAAATTGAAAGTGAGATAGTTTCCTAGATATGAAAAAGCTAAAGACGTTCATCACCACCAAACGAGTATTACAAGAAAGGTTAAAGAAACTTCTTTAAGAAGAACAAAAATATAAACATAGATATGAATAATAAAATGGCAATAACTACCTACCTATCAATAATCACTTTAAATGTAAATGGATTGGGGTGGTAAACACACAATACAATATACAGATGATGTATTATAGAATTGTATACCTGAAACCTATATAACTTTATTAATCAATGTCATCTCAATAACTCAATATGAAAAAAACTTAACTAAAGAATTTAAAAAATAAATGTAAATGGATTTAATTATTCAATCAAAAGAAATAGGGTACCTGAATGGATAAGAAAACAAGACTGATATATATTCCGTCTACAAGAGATCCAGTTCAGATCAAAAGACACACACAGACTCAAAGTAAATGGAATCAGGAAAATATTTCATGCAAATGGAAAGGAGAAAGAAAACCTGGGGTAGTAATACTTATATCAGACAAAATAGACTTTAAAACAAAAATGAAGAAAAACATTTCATAATGATAAAGGGATAAATCCAATAAAGGGATCTAATCCTTGTAAACATTTATACACTTAACATAAGAGCACCTAAATATATAAAGCGGCCGCCGAGAGCGGGCAGCGTGAGTGGCCTGGCAAAATGCTTGCTTCATCGCCACTGTGATGAGGCAAGCATTACGTGCCCAGCTGTGGATGGGCCTCTGGGTGCAAAGAGCCTCGGGGCAGTGGGCACGGAGCAGCTAGGCCCTGCAGAGAGCAACTGGCACACAGATTTGTGTGCAGGGCTACTAGTTTACAATAGCCAAGAAATGAAAGCAACCTAAGTTCTCATCAAGAGACAATTAGATAAAGAAGATGTGATACATATATACAAGGGAGTATTACTTAGCGATAAGAATGTAATCTTACCATTTGCAACATGAATGGACCTAGAGGATATTATGATAAGTGAAATTCGTCAGACAGAGAAAGACAAATGCTATATGATTTTACTTATATTTAGAATCTAAAGAACAAACAGAACAAACAGTTTCATAGATACAGAGAACAAATTGATGGTTGCTAAGTGGGGAGGAATGTTGGGGGCTGGGTGAAAAAGGTGAGAAGTACAAACCAGTAGTTACATAAAATATTTATGGCGCCCTGGCCAGTGTTTCTCAGTGGTTAGAGCATCAGCCTGTACACCGAAGGGTTGTGGGTTTGATTCCAGGTTGAGGGCACGTACCTGGTTTGTAGGTTTGATTCCTTGTCCAGTCGGGGTACATGTGAGAAGCAACCAATCGATCTATCTCTTTCACATCTATGTCTCTCTCTCTCTCTTTCTCCCCCCTCCTCCCTTCCACTCTCTCTAAAAAACAATGGAAAAAAATATCCTGGGATGAGAATTAACAAAAGAAATAGCTATGGGGATGTAAAGTACAGAATAGAGAATATAGTCAATAATATTGTAATAAGGAAGCATGGTGCCAGGTAGGTACTTGAAATATTGGTGAGATCACTTTTTAAATTATATAACTGTTGAAAGAAAAAATATATTAAATAAAGAATTATTAGTAAGTTAATTAATTGAAATTCCAAAAAATAAAAATTAAAGAAGTACAAATAGGTAGTTACAAAATAGTCATGAGGTTGTAAAGTACAGTATAGGGAAAGTAGTCAATAATATTATAATAAGCATGTATGATACTAGATGGGTACTAGACTTATTGGGAGGGATCACTTCATGAATTATATAAATGTCTAACCACTATGCTGTACACCTGAAACTAATATAAAATAATATAGCATGGCAAGTATAATTGAAAAAAAGATATTGTTTCTTTAAAACTTTCTTTACATGTTTGTAAAAAAAGCCAATTGCCCACATATGTGATGGTCTATTTCTTAATTCTCTATTTTGTCCCATTGATCTATTTGTTGATCTTAATGCCAATGCCATATTGTCTTGATTACTATAGCTTTATGATAAGTCTTGAAATCAGCTAGTATCTCTTTCAAAGTGATTGTAGCTATTCTAGATGATCCTTTGCTTTTTCATATGTCAGAATCGGTTTATTTATTTGTACAAAAAAAGTATGCTGAGGTTTTGATTGAAATTGAATAGAATTACAGATCTAGTTGGAGAGAAATGACATCTTAACAATATTTAGTCTTCTGAACCATGACACATTGTCATTCTCCATTTATTTAGGTCTTCCTTAATTTCTCTCAACAGGGTCCTGCAGTTTTTCATGACTTTTGTCAGATTTACCCCTAATTATTTAATATCTTTTGATGTAAATATTATTTTTTGAATTTCAATTTCTGATTATTCATGGTTAATATAAAATACAATTGAATTTTGTATATTGATACAGTATCCTGTCACTTTACTAAACTTAATTATTAATTCTAGTAGCTGTTTTTCTGGTAGATGCCATAGGATATTCTGCATATATGATCATGCTACATGTAGAAATAAGTTTTCTTATTGTAAACTAGTATTTCTATAGAAATAAGTTTTCTTATTTCTATAGAAATAAGTTTTCTTATTTCTATAGAAATAAGGCCAGAACCTCCAGTACAATGTTGAATGGAAGTGGTGAGAGTAGACATTCTTGTCTTATTTCTGAGTTAGGGGAAGAGCATTCAGTCTTTCATCATTAAGTATGATGTTAGTTGTGGGCTTTTCTACTTTGTCTGATAAAGGACAATGAACTTTATGTATGACTTCCCCTCAGAGTTTGCAGATGTAGTTCAGAGAAGTTAATTACTTTTTTTCTCTTCAATTTCACCTAGTAAGACAAAACTGAGCTGCCCTAGAGTTTTCCTATAGCAGAGTGACTGGTCAATACCTTGCTTGCTACTTGGTCTGTCAATGCCATCAAAATATTATTTAATAGTTTAGGAACAACCATGTAATTTTCTTTCCTAGCAAGAGCAAATTAGGCACTTACTAAATAATTGACAAAAATACTTAATTCTAGTGATGTCTTGAAGATTTGCTATTATTAAAAAAGAATTTGAAATAAAATTTGCCTTCAACTATTTGACATGCTACTTTTATTTTCATGCCTGGTGATGAAAACTATATTAGAGTTTGTTCCCCTACCAATCCCAATTTCCTGACTCAAAAGTGGTTTACAAGTGTCTGTAGGGCGTGCATTGCTGGGGCTTAAGTGGGTTCAACAAAACCCCTCTTCTTTAGGCCTTTACCAACCAGGAATACCAATAGGGGCACCAAGAAATGTTGGTCCTTAGAGTTCTAATCTCAAATAATGAGATGCTGTAGTCAAGGAGAGTCATACTTGGAACCCTTTTCCCTGGCCGTCTGCCAAGTCAGGTGCTCTCACATGGTCAGGCTGTAGGGCTGGGATCTATCTATTCAGTCAGGCCCTTTCTTAAATATCCCATTTACAGGCATTTCACTTAACACTTAACTACTGAGATGCCCTGGGCAGACTTATAATTCATAGGCCAGCATATTAACCCTCAACTTTACAAGTTAAAGAGGAAGGGAAAGAGTAGTACCAAGTCTTCTGTCCCTATTTCAATAATCACTTTCTAGAATGTTCTATTCTCACTGTTTGCTCCCAAAAGGACAAGTCCAAGAATAATGTGTTTAATTATTCAAATAAGAGGCTCTCTCTCTCCCTCTTTCTCTAACATTTCTCCACATTGACCTAATATTGAGGGAATGTAGGAGAGCATCAGCCCACCTCTCTGATACCACGCTCTCCCTACCTGGCTCCTAAGCACTGCAACTTCCCGAGGAGCTGACATTCCTTCAGTGCCCGTCATGTGCTGAGTACTGTTCTTGTCCCATTGGTAGCATGAGTCACAGGTTGTTCCAGAATCCTTGAACCCTGCCTAAGTTACAGAGACCCAAAAGTTATTCTAGAGACTACCTTTATGGATGATGATACAATCAGAATTCCAGCATAGGACATGTTGAAATCCAGGCTGCTTTTTTTATTTACTTAAAAAATTTAAAAAAATTTTGTCAATTACAGTTTACATTCAATATTATTTCATATTAGTTTCAGGTGTACACATGGTTGCTAGGCAATCATATACTTTATAGTGTTCCCCCTGACATTTCCAGTACCCAACTGGCACCATACGCAGTTATTACAATATTATTGACTATATTTCCTATACTGTATTTTGCATCCCCATCACTGTTTTGTAACTACCAATCTGTACTTCTCAATCCCTTCACCTTTTTCACCCAGTCCCCCAAAACCCCACTCCTTTGGCAACCATCAGTCTGTTCTCTATATCTATGAGTCTGTTTCTGTTTTGTTTATTTGTTTATATTATTCATTAGATTCCTCATATAAGTGAAATGACAGTGTATTTGTCTTTTCTGGTTAACTTATGTTACTTAGAATAATACTGTCTAGGTCCACTCATGCTGTCACAAATGGTAAGATTTTATAAAAATATGGAACACCATGAATTTGTGTGTCATTCTTGCACATGGGCCTTGCTAATCTTCTTTATATCATCCAATTTTAATATATGTGCAGTCAAAGCAAGCACCAGGCTACTTTTTTATACAGGGTGTTATAATCAAATACACACATTATAGCAATTGAGATAATTAATGAGTATTTTAACCTTTCCTTGAATCTCTCAAAGAACATTAATAATAGCACACGTTTAAAAGTCTTGTTCTTTTTCCCTCTTCACACATTTTGTGGCCCTTGAGAAATGCTCTCTCTATAAACCTCCTTCTCTCAGCTCTGTTTCTCAGGTCTTCTTGGCACCTGCCCCCGTCCATGCTTTGGCTTTTGTTTCTGATGGCCTCGGAATTAGACTTAATTTGATTTAAATATCACAGCAAGTGATATTTACAGGTATTAGGGTGTGGGATGAAATTCATCCCTGCTGCAGATCTAACGGCACCTATTGGGAATGGCCCCGAAGGTTGAGGACATAAGCACAAATAAAGAGCTGGAACCTGCCTCTTGCAAAAGTTTCTAGTTGAAGAAGCCTAACAGGTAGGAATGAGAGGAATTTACTTTATATATGACAAAGACATTACTTCGTCATTAATGTTGCAGGTCACTGCTTTGGGGCTGGTTTTATTTTAAGATTTTTAGTAGGGTTTATTCCGAGGCTTAGAAAACTCAAGAGAGTCGGACCTTCCAGACAAATGCATTTGTCTTGACAGAACACATTTGCAATATTTTCCCAACAATGGCCTGGAGACTACTCCCAATTCACATTGGACTTTTAAAAAATATATATTTTTTATTCTGTTTTGAAAATGGACCAGGTTTGGGGCACTGATTCACATAGCTACCACACCCACTCTTTCTGTCTAGAGAATGAGGGGAATGAATGGGTCAATCAGCTGACATATTTCCATCCACTTTCAAGTATGGAATGTGTTCGTTTTCTGACTAATGGCATGTCATTTTGCAGAAGCCTTTGGTCGCAAATTAATCCTGGAATCAAAACAGATTTTCCGGGGAGCAATCTTCCATCAAGTATTGATTTTTTTACACTCATGGAGTCTGTACTCCCTAATTTAACCTGACAATGATTCTGCACAATGGCCTGGGAGCACCTTGGCAGCTTGCTGAAGGAACTTTTGCTATCTTCTTTCTGAAAAGTAGAAGGGAGAAAACCCACACCAGCTAGCCCAGGCAGTCACTGAGGGGCATTTATGACTTGATACTTCACTTCCAGCAATTTGGAATGGGCAGAAAGCTGCCTTCTAACTTTGACAGCAGTTGTAGGAGCGAGAGCTCTCCTTTGCTGAGCCTGTTCAAAGGAACATTTTTTAAACTGCCAATATTAAGCACATCTGTAATGTATTGTTCAGTCATAGCCAACGTTTTCAAATGATGCTGTCTTGCTGTGCCCACCAAACAGGAGAGGAAGCATTTCCCAAAGGGAGGCTTTGTTTCTGAATTTCTATAAACCTTGCTGCCTTTTTTGCCCCTCTGTTTTCTCAAAGGTGCTTTCAGATCCCGATGTTCCTTGGTCTGTATCTGATTCTTGTGAACTTGGCAAAGATTCTTGAACAGTGCTAGGTTTTACAAGGGGCCTTAAAGAGCTGAATATAACATAGTCCCTGACTTCAAAGAGCACAGGGGTCAGGAAGTGTAGGGAAAACAAGCACATCCCATCTGTGGCAGAAAATATAAACATTACAAGGCACGGACCTGGCCCAGTATGATGTAGGGTATTTGGAGCTAAAATGACACACCTATTTGAGGAGGATTGAAGGAAACTTTGTGGAGGAAAAAAACATTTGAGTTGGGCCTTGAAGGAAGGTGTGTCATAGGCCGTTAATAATGTCTATGTGTTGCCTTCCATTTCTTAGCTTCCCTTGTAAGTGAGTTGGGACCATGTGACCAGTTCTGACCAATGGACTAAAAGTGCAAGAGTCATAGAGTCACTTTTATGTTAAGGTAATTGTCCCTCCTCCCTCTGCTCTCTTCTTATGTTATAGGGACTAAAGGAGAGTCTTGCTTTCCAAAGCAAGGACTTGTGTGAGCTAAGGCCAAACTTTTAGGTTCCAAAACCACCAAGAAATCTTGGTTTATTTGATATCACAACATAGGCTAGCTGAACTAACAAATGGGCAAAATTACTTAATGAGAATTGATGTCAAAATCCAGAGTGATATAATTAAGAAGATTCATTTATAGACAAGAATTTTGATAGACCCAGGAGCCCTGAGCTCATAAAAAATAAGTGCTTAAGCAGCTCATAGAAGCCAGTGGCAGGTTTTAAGTGAAGTTGAATTATCTTGTACTTACAGAGCTATTGTTTGGGAAGAGGGCATGTGCATTTATTATAGATGGAAAATAGAATCAATAAACTAGATAAATAATGCATTAAGTAGTGTTAGTGAGTCCCTGAGTCATAGGTATCCTAATAGATTAGTGTGGTTTGGAAGTCATATCCTCTGCATTCAATATCTTTCACCTAAAGAAGAATAAAATTATTATTAGTGCATTAATTGAACAGGCACCTGGAGAGACAGGAGAAGCAGAGGTAAACTTTTGGCCCTTGGAGAACTTACAGTCTGGCTGGGGAAGCGATATTCCAAGCACTGTATGGAACAATGAAAGAAAGAAGTGAGAGATGATTAGCATGGACAGTAGCAGGTCAAAGAAGGGTTTCTGGAAGCTGAGAGTTGGGTCCTGGAGGAAGTGAGAATTATAGACTGCCAGAGAGTCCCACTGGAGGAGTGAGTAAAGGACTGAATGGTCTAATTTGTTGATGGGCAGAATTCATTACAATTTTTCAGATCCTTGTGGCTAGGTCCCTTCTGTGGGCATAATGGAATACATGTTGTCTTTCTTATCTGGGCATTTAGAACAAAGACACTTTGGGGGAAGAATTATTTCTCTCCCACATCAAGACCTGATTCTAGAATAGAGAGTTTTCTTAATATACATTTTTTCCCCTTTGAGTATCTATATTAAGTACTCCTCATTGGCCATTGGTTGAATCTAGTTTCATTTAGATAGCTGAATAAAACCAGGTAGACAAAAATGACATTCTGTATAAAAGTTTGGAATTAATTGGATTTTGTGTGTTTCAAAGAATATAATCCCATGGTCAGAGGAATGAGTAAAGTGTCTAAGCTTGAATTTTGAAAACTTAGAAGCCATTCAAAAGTGCAATAACACATATAATTGATTTGGATAGGTCAGAAACAGTTGAAAAAAGGAAGAATCATAACTTTGTATTTTAATCTGATATGGGTATTTATTTCTATGGTTTAACAAGAATTTTATAATATAGGATGTTTTTATAAAAAATAGCTTTGGGATCTATTTTGTTCACTTTTATCTAAAAGATTCACCTATGGCATATGCTCACTAAGTGATAGATAATGATCATTTGAAATAAGGAGATTTAAAAATCTCACATAGAAAGTATGAAGCCTGTAGTAGTAAAGAACATTAAAAAATTTTTTTGTGAAGGTTTATATTAGGTGAGCCTAGAAAATACACTTTAAGAAAACAAAAAGGCTAATAAATCTGGTTTTCAGTATGTGAAAAGCCCTACAGTAATTACACAGTAAAACAACTTGCAGTTGGCATTCCTCTAGGATGGTTGCATTTTAATTTGGGGATTTGGAATTCTTTCTTTAAAAAAGTATTTTATTGAATTAATTGGGGTGACATTGCTTAATAAAATTATATAGGTTTCAGGTGTACAATTCTACATGAGATCCTTTCTTATCAAATAAAATTTTTGTAACAAAATTTGGTTGACATGAGCAAAATTTCTGATGTGTAATGGAAAAATAAGAATCTTAAATAGATAAAAAGCACACCATCTTTGTGTATTTAATTGCCATTGACAGAAAAAAGGCCATTGGGTAGGAAAGATAATCATTGTTCAGCCAAAAGGCATTATACTATTTGAAATTAAGGAAAAAAATCTATTAAATTAAAAGAGTTGGAAAATGAAATCTAATAAAGAAACTATTTAATTTAAATGATTTGCTTTATTTTTTATTTTATTTTATTTTTTTGGTCAGTGAACTTTTTCACTGCAAATGTGACATGTATGACTAAATATCACATGTCTAGGCCAGTTATAAACTGATATTTATTGATAAATGTCAATCTTGAGAAAAAAATAATGGGCCTACTGCTTTTAAGTTTATTGCATTTCCATACCAAGCCAATTTCTTTTTCTTTTTTTTTTTTCATAGCTTCAGAAGAACACTGGCTCACCTTACCTATGGGCCCAGGAAAGGCATTCCGGGCAGACATTTTGATCCAGCAGTTCACTTGTAAAGGGATTTAGACAAGATCACACTGGGGTTCCATTTCTCTTCCTGAGTTGGACCATAGCTCAGATGAAGGTATCTGTCTTTCCCAACTGAAGCTTGGGTTTGCGTTTATGAAGTCTTCTGTTTTCCTTTCTTCTTCCTCTCCTTCTCCTCCTCCTGCTCCTCTTCAGTTTGCTATTTTATAAGTTTCCTTTCAAAGCTCATCCATCTGCCCTTTGCAGACCACTCCCTCTTAGTCCTCAACCCTCACACTGAAGGATTATGGCAGGTAAGGCTTTTCTAGGTGACCATGTGATTTAAAATATTGTAAAGTATTGATGTATACATCGTCTGAAGTTATGTGAGTTTTTCCTCCTCCCCCAGAGTCTAAGTCTCTGTACTGAAGAGAGGCAGCATCTCCCACATCCATATCCATATTCATGGATCCAGAGGAGGTCCCCGCATCAATGTTCATCCATTCTGGACTCAGGCTTGCTCACTCTACTTTTACTCCATCTCAGCAAGACTCCCTCCAACCCTGGATGGGTACTGTAGTACGTTTTCTCTTCCTCATTCTGATTATTCCTGTCACAGGAAAGCAGGTCAAGAATTTGCACTTAGTATTTGGAGGTGAGGCAAGAAATGGTAGAAGACTATATTTAATACCGTTTATTTTCTCTGTGGAGTGGGCGGCAACTTCAGTGCCCAGAGGCAGGGTAAAGATTAAGAAGAGCATTCAAGTGTAATCTAGGTCACTCTAGCTCTACATATTTTTCACTAGGTCTAGCAATCCTTAAAAATGCCCCACAACTATTTCAGGAGTTACCAGAGTGTCTTTTATATGCTCAGGGACATGTTCATTCTGTGATACCAGGGTCTCCATAATGCTTCCTGGGCACTGTTGGTTTCTTGCCAGTGACCCCAGTTGATGGCTGCTACCATACAGCCACATACAGGGGCCACTCCTTTGACCCTATGCTGCTTTTCTGGGCTGTGGTCTATATACTGCTTCTTCTGACCTGCAGTTTCCTACTGCTGGTTCCTCAGATTTCTCTCCGTGAGCATGTTCCAAAGCCTGCATGGGCTTCAGTGTGAAGAGAAACCAGCTCCTTCAGTTTTTATTTCTTTCTCCCTGGTATACAGACAAATACCCAAGGACTGGATTAGACATACATTTGAATAATAGCCTCACAAGACATCTGTCTTGAAAGCATCTTCAGATTCCATCATCATCTCCTGCCCCACTATATCATTCAAAACTTAGCTATGGGCACAATCTAGGTCCCATGTCAGCAGACTTCAGAGAACCCTCTCTTAATACCTCCCCTCAACATATCCAAACAGGCCAGAACATGACCTCATCAAACTGAGACTTAAGTTAGACTGAATGCCAGGAAGTTTTAGAATAGCTGCCCAGGGAATGAAAAAGCTACAAGACTAAGAAAAAGTTTCAAAATTGCCGAACTCCACTCATTGCTCCATGGAGACCAGAGACCTTTGATTGAAATGGTTCCTTTCAGCATCTGTCTGTAATTTTTCTAGCAGCGTTGGCAGCCCAGGAAGAAAAGAGAGGTTTGAATTGAATCAGGGTTGAGGATGAGTGGGGTGCAGGTCTGGTAGGGCATAGAAATACAGAGTGAGGGAACTGAGAAAGTTTGTAAAATGGTTGGAGTGATTGATTGGGAAGCTCAGCTGGGTGGAGCAGAGAAGGAAGGGGAATCTGGGGAGTTGATGGAGTTATTTGTTTAGCATTTATTGGTCCCTGACAACATGCCAGGCAGCTATAGGCACAAGTCTGGGAAAACTGCCTTTGAGAAGTATACAGGCTAGTTCGAGGGGTAGATAGTGAAATAGTGTAGTGTGCTAACTGCTACAATGATCTGGGAGCTGGAGGAAAACAGATGAGAAGCATCTAACTTTGCGCTGGAAGATTGGTTGAAGGAAATTACACCTACATGGAGACCTGGTAGGCAAGAAGGAGTTAGTCAGGAGGAGAGAGGAAAGTATGCTCCCAAATAGAAGGACCATCTGGTGTGAAGGCTTGGAGATGGGAGAGAAAGAGGATGGGGAGATCAGTGCAGGATGCTGAGGCATACAGGACTGTGGAGGAGTAGTGAGGGATGAGGTTGAGAAGTACTCAGAAACCACATCAGGAAGGGAAGTAGCGTCTTATAGGATACATTCAGGCTGTCTACCCAGCCCAGTCCTTTTCCCTTCCACTGAGACCATCATTAAACTGCCTCGCCATCAAGGGTAGAGCTCAGAATCTAAGTTTGTGTCATGTTGACTGTGCTGCCCTAGACATAGCTGATTAGACCAGGGTGGATATTTAAGGATCATCATCCAGCATATTTACAGAGGAACATAGAGAGCTGGTTTATAAAGAGATAGAAATAAATCAGTGAAATTCAAAATCAGGAAGCCACTGACTTAACAGATAAGAAAACTGAGTCTCAGAGAGGCTGAATGATTCCTACCAGCTGTAGCCAGTGCAGATAAAGAGACAGACCTAACTCTCACAAGTGCCTGCTGCTTCTTCCCAGCGGCTCAGGGACATGTTCATTCTGTGACACCAGGGTCTCCATAATGCTTCCTGGGCACTGCTGGTTTCTTGCCAGTGACCTCAGTGGATGGCTGCTACTGTACAGCCACATACAGAAGCCACCCCTTTGACCCTATGCTGCTTTTCTGGGCTGTGGTCTACCCACTGCTTCTTCTGACCTGGCAGTTTCCCTAAGGCCCTGAGTTCATCCACCCCACTCAGACTTGCTCACTTTACTTTTGCTCCTTCTCATAAATACTCCTTCCAACCCCAGATGGGCACTCTAGCATGTTTTCTCTTCCTCATTCCTATCATTCCTGCCACAGGAAAGCAGGTCAAGAATTTGGACTTAGTATTTGGAGGTGAGGCAAGAAATGGTAGAAGACTATACTTAATAGTGTTTATTTTCTTTGTGGAGTGGGAGGCAACTTCAGTGCCCAGAGGCAGGGTAAAGATTAAGAAGAGCATTCAAGTGTAACCTAGGTCACTCAAACTCTCCATATTTTTACTAGATCTAGCAACCATTCAAAAAGCCCCACAAGTATTTCAAGAGTTATAGACTAAGAAAAGGAAGGAACCAAGGAGGCTGGGAAGCCAAGTGTATAGCTAAGGCCCCGCTGCTGAAGTGTCTGGTTAGGGAGATGCCTCTGGAGCCACTGGCACTTTGTACCTCCTTTGCTGACTCTTAGCTCTGCCTCCATCAAAGTGTCTAATAGTCGTTGTGCCTCTAAGTTACTCCTTCAAGATCCAAAGTTCCAAATGGGAGCATCTGAGCCACCTTGCCTGGCCCAAGCATCCCCACCCTATAGCTACCAGAAAGTGGGGGAGAGGAAGTAACCTCTGAGCTATATGGTGAGAAGGAATTTTCTAAAGAGGAAAATGTTTTGAATTGGGGTAGCAAGAAATGACACATGTCTACCGAGGACTTAAGTGGACTTCTCAGAACCCTGGCCGATGGAAAGGAGCAGCACGCACTTGTGGGAGTTAGGTCTGTCTCCTCATCGGCACTGGCTAGGGCTGGTAGGACTCATTCAGCCTCTCTGAGGCTCAGTTTTCTTATCTGTTAAATCAGTGGCTTCTTGATTTTGAATTTCACGGACCAATTTTTGTTTGTTTGTTGGTTTTGCTTTGTCAAGTAAAGTATAATATTGCTTAAAACAACTATTTTAATACTAAGAATTAGGAAGAACATTATGTCAGAGTACCAATTAATTCTTTAAGTTGAGTTAGGTTTTGGGAAAACTTATTTCATTGGCTTTTTTCTAACTTTACTGGGACCAGTGAAAGACTGGCTCTACACCATGGGTTAGTGTTTGGAAACAGTCAATCTTAACAGCTTTACCAAGATTATAATTCTGGGATTTTTGAAGGCTGGAGAGAGGGATTTTTGCATAGGTTTGTCAATGGTATTGCAAGCTTTTCCTTTTTGAACCCCAAGCAAACCTTGTTTGGATGACCCTCAGAGGAAGGCATAAAGTCTACCTTTAAATGTGCATTTAAAAAACTCTCGAGTGACAAGAGGAAGCCTTTGGGACAAGAACAATTTACCTCTTTATGTTGCTTAATGTTACTATTATAGAGGTACCCAGAGACCTTGGCAGTGAGTACACTTTTATAAATCTTAAAAACGAATCAACTGATCAATAAGTAGGGAGGGCAGGTAGAAGTGCCCACTTAAAGGACTAAATGCCTGGCCCAGCATGGCCTTTCTCATTATTGAGAAGACATTGATAATGGGGGTATGCAAAGGATCATAAAGATGACTCTTGTCTCTCCTCCCAGTCTTCAAAATCATTCATTTTGAAGGCAGCAGGGATCAAGGGAACTGAATCTGCATATTTTGAAGGAAAGAGACTATTGCTATGTCTATAAATAGTGAGGAGTAATAATGGAAGGAAAAGAGACAAGTTATCAACTGTGGTTAAAAGTATAGGAAAGAATAATGGGTTTCATCAGAATACTGGAAACTTTTCAGTTATGAGGATCCAACTTCCTAACAATGGGGGAGGTTTGTAGACAGATGTCCCTTTCTGAGTGATCAGAGCCAAGAAGATGAAAAACGAAAAGGTTTAGTACAGAGACCGGTATCCCTTCACCAGAGGCTTTGTATGGCCCTAGTGGTTTGCTTTTTCAGCTCTAAGATCTACAATTCTATTTTTCTTTGTATATTTTCTGTCGACTCATTTTGAGTTCTTTATTTCTTCCCTCCCCTGACCCTCCTGTGCCTGTGGTTGCCTCTTTTTAAAATTTTATCTTGTGAGTCCAGTTTGCTTTCCTTTTTGTGCTTTCCTTTTGGTTCATTGAATGCATGTCCATGTTATTCCTTCTTATGTTTTTCCTTCCAACTCTCTCTTGCTGGCGTGGGTTCTAGGATATTTGAACACAATAACTACCTTTTAAAAGAAATCTTTCCTTTACTCACTTTTTTAGCCAAATTGCCTGTTGCTGCTCTTTGCAAAGCTCATGACTAACAACAATATTGTCTTTGCACATAAAGGATGTTTTGTTTTGTTTTTTATATGTGGGTACATTTATTCTGGGACTGTGAGATAAAACAAAATAAAACTGATTTCTAAACAAACACCAGCATTTACTTACAAAAACAAAAACAACAAAAACCCAAACTATCTCTCCCAATAGCCTCTTTATGCTACTGTCAAAGGTAAAACAACACAAACATTCAAAACTAAACAAAACACCTCTGGATTCCTCTTTTGAAATTGCCCTTAGAGCTTATCTATAAATCATACTGGAAAAGTAGCTTCATTGCTTATAATCACATCTTGTTATTTGACAAAAATTATATTACTTAGCATTATCAACCCAACTTATTTAGTTAAATCTTTTCATATAGTTATATACAGGATGATATTGAAAATATTTGATAACACGGGTCGATTAGAACAGATGCTGGTTATGAGGCATACCTATAGTGATGTATATACTCTGAACATCAGTTCTGCTTTATGCTATCCCAAAACATTTTTTAAAATAAAATATCACATTTCTGGTGAACTTTAATATTTTTTGCCTTTCTAGTGTCCAATTCTAGCTGCTGTATTGAGGGTAATCTCCACTGTGTGTGGCCTTCATGATGTCGTGGCTGGAATCTACTCTCTTGCTACTGATGGTAAAAGGCCCAAGATTTTTCTCTCCCCACTCCCTGGCTTCCAGGCATGTGGCAGAGTCTTGGCTAATTAGATACTCTGCTTAGCAAATCCAAATAAGACAAAGGGATTTTCAGGTTCATTCAGGATGGAGGCAGCACCATGTCCTGGGTAATGGCAATGGTGTCTGAAGGTGGTAGTGGAAGTATCTTAGATACATTATTTCTACTAAAAAATAATTGTCCTTCCTGCTTCTTAGTCCTCTCCAAAGGCAGTTCCTATACATTTTCTTAGCCTGGTCATCTGGACACATTTCAATTCTCTGAGGTCCTCGTTCCCTCTCAATAAGTCTTCCTTTTTAACCTAAGAAAGTTATAGATGATTTCTTTAACATGTGATGAAGACATCCACTCCGGAGCTGCAAAATGTTGGCCTTCGATTTTGAGAGCAAGCAGATATTTTATTAAGTGACCAAATCAATACGAGAAACACCTTGGAGGACTGGGATGTGGGCCCAAGCTAAGGAGATGAAATCAAACAGGAATGCATACAAAATCCTGCATTTGGATTAAAAACATAAATTAATTTTATGAGGTGAAAATATGACAACAGCAGTTCATGTGACTGTTCTGTGGTTTTATCTTGACTTACAGCTCAATGTGAGAGATCCTTGAGGTGACAGGATCATCAAACAAACCATCCTGAAGGAAGGAAGGTGGTCCTAGGAGCCTTACATTTGGTTCCAGGTATTTATTCCTTCTGGAATTCAATCTAACTTTCTATTATAATTTTTCTAGCTCTAGTAAACAGCTCAAGTGCCCATTAGTAGATGAGTGGGATATTATGCAGGTATAAAAAAGCTGGGATATTATGCAGGTATAAAAAAGAAGGATCTTCTACTCTTTGAGACAACATGGATGGACCTGGAGAGTATTATGCTAAGCAAAATAGGCCAGTCAGAGAAAAACAAATATCCCATCATCTCAATCATATGTGGAATCTCATGAGAAAAATAAACTGATGAACAAAATAGGTTCAGAGGCATGGAAGCATGGAACAGACGGACAGAACTCAGAGAAAAGTGGGGAGGGAGGGTGGAGCAGATTAAGCAAAGTACTTAAATGACTATATAGCCTATGGACACAGACAATAATGCGGCGAAGGCCTTGGGTGGGGCAGGAGCTGGGTTGAGAGAGGCAAAGGGGTTGTGTGAAGGGGGGACATTTGTAATAGTCTCAACAATAAAAATAAATTAAGCAAACAACAAAAAAGAAGTACAAATTGGTAATCACAAAATAGTCCCAGGGATGTCAAGCACAGCAGAGGGAATATAGTCAGTAATATAATAACTATGTATGGTGCCAGGTGGGTATTTGAAATACTGGGAGGACCACTTTGTAAAGGATATGACTGTCTAATCACTGTGCTGTACCCCTAAAATTAATAGAAAACAATATCAACTTTAAACTGGAATTGAAAAATAAAATTTAAAAGGGCAAAAGAAAGAGAAAAAGAAAAAGAGAGAAATAGAAAGCCAAGGGCTAGGGAGAGGAGAAGCATATGTTTAGATAGATTTTCATTCAATACACTAGAAACCTCTTCAGATGCCTTCTTCCCCTGACCAGGACTTTCCTCATGGCACAGCAGATAAGCCAAATGGGTCAGAGGTGCTGTTTGCATGGACGATGGATGAGGAGCCCAGAACTGCTTGGGTTAATAAGGAGCTGGTCTCATCTACTTTGTGACTGATTGCTTTTGAATTCTTCCCAACCATAGATTTTTTTTTTTGACTAAACTTATCAACCATTGTCTCACTATACTTGCCATTAAATAGATGATGTGTATATGGTTGTCTTAGGGGAAAGTTATTATTGGAATGGCTTTTGGAATCATCTAAAACAGATACTGCTGATTGACTTGTACACCTAGGCTTACTTCTAACCACTCATTTACTGTTTCGAAGTCAGCCTCAGAACTGCTTTTCATCATTTTAATTCAGAAATTGATTTTATTTGTGAAATGTTGTAGTACCAGAAACATGAGATAATTTTAATTTCTGGAGAAATATTACTGGTTTTTGCACAGTGAATATGAGTTTTTTTGAAGGCAAGGATTCATTTTTTTTTTATTTCTGGGTCCCTAACGCATAAAAGTTTCTGGCATATATAAAATGCTTAGCAAATATTTATGGAATATGAAACTAATTGAATAATAGCTACCTTTTAAAATTATTTTTATTTTTTAAATTGATATCAGAGAGGGAAGAAGGGAGGGAGGGGGAGAGAGAGAGAGAGAGAAATATCGATGTGGGAGAGACACATGGATAGGTCACTTCCCACATGCCCCCCACTGGGGATCGAGCTCACAGCCCAGGCATGTGTCCTGACTGGGAACTGAACCCAGACCTTCCACACAGGATGACACTCCAACCAACTGAGTCACACCTGCCAGGGCTGATGGCTATCTTTTAAAAGAAGATATTTTAGGGTAATAATGTGTATTATCATAGGCAGTACCTTTACCCAGAATATTTTTAGAGTACTTTAGATGGAAAGAAAGCTTGAAAATGACTTAATTTTGCTTTTCTCCATCCATGAAAGTAGAAGCATCAGCATTGTTATGCTCCTCTTAAAGTTAGTCTGGGGGCTTCCTGGCCACTTTCCTTGACCGTTTATAATGTATGGGCACTCAGATTTTTGGTCCCGTTGCTTGCTTCAAAGCACTTCTTATCAATCATAACATGAAGTTGATATATGGGTCTCTAGATAGCATAAGAAATATTTGCTAAAGCTCACCAAAAGTATGGAGATTATGATCCTCATTAAAATTTTTTATTGGTATTTTTAGCTAGAAGCTCCTATTTTACTTTTGAATTAGCAAATTATCCAGTAACATTAACTCACCCCTCCCATCCACATTAAACTTCAAGCAGGAGCATGTTTTACAGTCTAACTTTCCCAGAATATGTGATGACAGGCAGTGCAAAGAGTAGCAAAACCTCTTTCCCAGCAGAGTTCTCAACAACACCTGGCACACAGCTGGGTCTTAGTAGCAGACTGAGATGGCTCTGAGTTTGTCTGCCTACTCATTTCTCGTCTTCCGACCTTTCATTGAGACATCCTCCTTCACCCTTGTGGTCGGGCACGGTTGTTATCATGAGGCCCCTTACCCTATCCGACAGACAGGGCTGGGCCTCTGATCCTGAATGGCCTATTCAATTAGACCACCCCCCAACACAGTGCTTAGTTTAGAGACAGATGTATGACAACGTCTGGGGTCTTTGAGAAAGAAGCCAAGCAGGACAGGCTGAAGGCATCTTTGGAAACACTGTATCCAGCTGGTCTTGTGGTCCACAATCAGACTCCCCAGTCAAGTCAAACAACATAGTTTCTTTGTGGGTAACAAGGTTTGTGTTGGATTTCTGTTACTTGCAACCAAAGGAGTCCTAATTCATATAGTATTTCGTTTAAAGTAATCATATTAACCCCTTCCTTTCCTTAACATCTGGGGTTGTCACATATTCATATTTACATATTTACCATGTAAACGACATATATGAGTTTAAGACACAGTTAGCCTAGAAGCTCATGTCAAACAATTCTTTATTTTTTATGATACAAATTAAAAGTGACAGATCTGAAGCTGTTAAGAAATACACAAAGTGCAGCTTTACTGACCATACAGATATTGCTCTAGATTAAGTACAGTTTTGTCAGTTTTTTTTTTTTTTTTTAAAACGTTAAGCAACCTGTGCAGATAAATCAGCTTTGGTTTCAATGTTAGAGCAAATAAGGAGCTTTTAAATATCCAGTTTGGCTTCTTGGTCACAAGTCCATCATGCCAACTTCTCATCATGATGATTTTTCAAAACAACCCAGTCTGTTTTCCTGTCCTCCAGCCTCTGCCTGCTCCAGGCAGGGGAGGCGGCTCCTTCGTGGTGCCTCGTCAGGGACCCTGGTGACCAGTCTAGATCATAGCACGTAGGACAAAAAAAAATCACTCTCTTAACAACAATTAAACAAATGTGCCTCACGTACTTTCAAGTTGAAGACAAACAAATCACATGACAAAAAAAGCTCATTACAAAATGTTATTAAAACAGATTTTACAGTCAAACATTTAAATGAAAATTTCCTTTTCTCCATTTGTTTAAGCTTGGTCATTAACTGGTACAAGTAGAGTGCTGAGGTAAAACATTGATGAACAGTTTGTACTTTTTTTATTTTCTTAAAATAGGAACAGTTTAGTATTGCGAGATTGTCAGCAACATTTAGCCATATCTATACAATGTGCATATACCTACAAATATTGAGCTTTGGTCCAGCATAGAGAAGATGAGCAAAGGCATTTCGCAATTTCTTTTTGGTTATAGCTTGAGTTCTTTGATACGCCTCTACTTGTTTGTTTGTTTGTTTTTTCCTAGCTCCTTTTGCCTTTTTGTTTTCTCTTTTGGAGTGCGTGTGTGTGTGTTTGTGTGTGTGCGCACACACACACTTGAATGTGTATTTATGTGATTACGATAGTGTAACCAAAACCTTGCAATGCAGTTAAAACTCTCAACTGTTCAAAATGTTTCTGGTTGAAAAAAACTCCCACAAAACAAGTGTAAAATATAACACCAGTTGTTTCTCTTTTTCATCAAACAATAGAGAAAATGAAGATGACAGGAATTTAAAAATATGAAAGAAAAATATTGAAGCTTGAAATACAATCACATATGTCCAAAGTGGCTTTTATTTTTTGTTAGTGGCAACCTTTACCTACAGTTTATGAAAATCATATAAAACACTTAAATGCTATTGGCCTATGAAGTTGTTTACAAGTGAAAATAAGAAATGTTATAATAAAATTAAGCAATAGGTGTGGTTCCGAAGACTTATATACACAATATAATTGATATTCTCAAGAATCTGTTCAGGCACCTTTTTATGCCTTGTAGCAAAAAATTTATCTGTAAAAAATCAATATAAGAAGCATTACAATACCTTATAAATAATTTATAAAACAATACAAAATTATAAAACTATAAAAAAAGAATGGGTTTACGACTGTGGGATAAATATATTTCTTTTATATTCCATTTTGGAAGACTACTTTTATTTTATATCTTCGCTGTCCTAGTTGTACCCTCCCAGTTATAGATCTTGAAAGTGAGCAGGCCTTATGTCACTGCTGCTAGCACATGTTTAAACATTGAGCATTCTGTTATCTTGTTAACTTTTCTTTGGGAGCTTTTCTTGGTGAAATTTGGAGCAGGTCTTGGAGACTACACACTCTGTTTAATCCATACACGTTTGGATTTCTGGGTTGTTGGTATTTGTTGGTATTTGTTTGGATTTCTGGGTTGTTGGTTTTGCAGGTGGCGAAACCGATGCCATGATGTGATTGCCAGGGAAGATCAAGTCAGCTGTGGTCCAATTAGTATCAGACTGGCAAAATGGAAACACCTTTGCAAGTGACTGCTTCCTCTTCCAGGCTTTTTCTTTTAGAGTTTCCTTGCGGTTGATGTCCTGATTGCTACATGAATCATCGGGGGGAAGGGGGCCAATTATACCATTGCATTTACACAACCAGCAAAGGGGCTACCAGGAGAGACTCAAACCCTCATCAGGGAGGGAACATGGCATTTCTCATCAGTTGGGCAACTTGAGGTGGGTTTTCTCTTTTTTCTTTTACAATTTACTTGTAGAGAGTACATGAGCATGCTTATTCATTAATTATTCAGGAATATTTACATTTTAACAGCAGGCATATTGATGGTTTTTCCTTTTCCCTGCCCCTTTAATGGAACACCTTTTGCCTATACCTGTAGAAAATACCAACCACAGGGTTCAAGTGCTCACCTGCACAGCCATCCTCCCATCTTGCTTTTCCTTCTGGCTTATTAGGTTATTTTGACCCACAGATCTTTTGAGTAACTTATTTTGAAAAATGAAATAATCCCTAAGTTTTAATAGTGAAGGCTATTCTGACGTGGTAGATAAGCCACTCCATATTTTTCCTTTGAGAGGAGGCACTTCATTGTTAAAACTTCTTTTCCCCTCAAGAACCCAGAGCCCAATTCCAGTGGTTTAAATTTGTCTGCCAACTTTCTGCTCCATTTATATATTTCAAGAATAATTGACCACTCCCCCCACCCCCCGAAAAAAGTCTGCCATTGTTATTGGAATGAAAGAAGTAGCAGAAAAGATGGGATTTACAGGATACGTGATGGCCTTTAAAGATCCAGTCACTCTATCGTTCTTTTTGGCTCGTTTTCTTTGTGTGTGTTTATGTGGGTCTGTGCATGCTATGTGTGTATTATGACTGAAATCTTGAGACATTTCTTTG
Source organism: Corynorhinus townsendii (assembly GCA_026230045.1). NCBI lineage: Eukaryota > Metazoa > Chordata > Mammalia > Chiroptera > Vespertilionidae > Corynorhinus > Corynorhinus townsendii. Next base: position 141,345,256 of record JAPDVU010000004.1, read on the forward strand.
GCTATCAGACTTCTGAGAGAAATTGCTTTGCACAGAAGCATAACATAGATGTAAGTATTGAACCAAATGTGCAGCTTATGTTTGTTTATATTACAAAATTAGTTTTGATCAGCTCTCCATGTACGTGGCCAACAGACTGAGAAAAATCCCAAGCTCTGGTGTGGACAGTGAGCACAGTGACAGCTTATGCCATTGTTGTCAGTTCATCGAGCAAAACCCTAGTTATTCTGGAGTCTCTCCTGCATGTCACTAGGATCTGAGTGGAAGAGACACTGTTCACACTCTGTGTCCTTCCAGCAAACTGGAGGCCACGTACGAGGGAGATGGAAGATGGAGGGGAAAAGAGAAGTACAAGCTCCATTTTCTTTTCTCAAACCCACAAGTCATAGTGAGAAGAAAGCAACAAATGCTTTGGCACACAATCCAGGATGGCCCCTTTTCCAAAAACAACAACAACAAAAAATAAATAAAAAAAGAGAAAAGAAAAGAAAAAAGAACCCTGTCCAGACAAAGTAAAAGCAAATAGTGAGCCTCACAGAACGGCTTCACCAATGGCACCCACTCCATAGGTGACAATAGATGGGAAAGATGGGAGAAATCAGCTTCCCAGTTTTCCAGGAAGTACAAATGTAAAACTTTGTAACACAACTTGACACGCAGAGAAGAGCAGACTGATGATCGCATTGGCAATGACTTTGGTTAATAGGTTTCATAGTGAATCAGCACTTAGAACCTGGAAGAAGGCAGTCCTTCCTCCAGGTGGCAGGCTTGTCTTCGCTTTGAACAGATCCAAGTTTTTGTTTGTTGGTATTTCTTGAGTGTGTGTGTGTGTTTGTTTTTTTTGGTTTAGTTTTGTTTTTCTTTTTCCTTAAAATGTGTTCACATTTTCATACTATACAGAAAAAAGTATGTGGTTATTTGGTTCGCTTTTAGTCCATTAAAAAACTGTGGGGAGACAGGTGGGGGAGGGAACTAGCCTACCACACACACCTGCAGTGTGGTGCATTCCTTGTTTAAAAAATTTCAAAAACAAATTCTTCTTTTTTTTGGGAAAACCAATGGACACATATAAACCACTTTGTCCACTTGGCAGGTTTCTTAGTCTTTTACTTATAAGGAGGATGACGAGGGCTATTTTAAAATTTTATTTTTAATTTATTATGTATTTGTTTGTTTCTTTGTCTATTGGGTGGAGTCCCAAGGATGGAGCTTAGTTTCTGTGGAGTTTGCTTAGGATTCTGGGCAGGCGTTCCTTTAGGAGTTTTCTTCCAGAGAGTCTGTTAAGGGCTCCAGGGGGACAGCCGTGGCAGGCTCGTGCTGTTTTAAGCGTTTAATTGTGTTCTTCAGGGCTTGCCTCTTATTGCAGAACCAAACCCTAACTACCTCCCGGTCATAGTTCAGCTTTTCGGCAATTTCGGTCATTTCCTGCCCGGAGGGGTGTGTGTTCTTCTCAAAGTGGGCATTGAGGATCTCAAGGGCCTGGGGTGTGAAGGAGGTGCGCCGCTTGCGCTTTTTGGACGGTTCACTGCCAATAAACTCGGTCAGGTTCTGCATACCTGCTCGATGGCGGGCCTCAGCCTCAGCCATCCACCGCTCAAGCACCGGCTTGATCTTCTGGGCACTTTTAGGGGTGATGTCCAGCTTTTCAAACCTGGCAGGATACAAAAGGCCAGGGTTCAGTTTGGCTGTCAGACTGCTAGCTATAGTGTTCTCTTGGGCTTCCTGTGGTAGGAAAAAGTGGCTTCTCAGGATGGTGTGTCTGGGGGGAAAATTGAGAAAGAACAGTCTTAAACTGAGTCCTCTGCCAGGGTGGGCCTCCTGCCTGCCTGCCTGATTGACTGGCAGAGCGAATTCACTCCAGATTATCAGCCAGCTGCAAGGTAGCTGTGCCCGCTCAAGCCAGCACCCACCCTCCCACATGCCTCATGCCAGTGCATGCAGCCCACACGTGCGGACACAGACCAGGGCAGGGAAGGTGGAGACAGCGCGACGCATGAGCCTTCACAATAGAAACAAAACCACTCCTAGATCTTTTTCCGGTAAGCTTTCGAGATACAAGCTTTCATTTTAATCACACCACACCATTTCCCCAATCTTCAGAATTCTAAGGTAGAAATTAACACCAGAAAGTGACATAAAAAAACAACAGCTCTCACCTTCTTTCATTTAAAATGATTCTTTCTAGGTTTTCCTTAATTCCCCCATTCATCGGACTATAGAAATATCTCTTATAACAGTTAGTGATGGCAACTAGGGCCAGTTTCTTCTACAGCTCTCTTTGCATCTCTGTGTCTCATTGTAATCTCTCTCTCTCCCCTTTCCCTCCCTCTGTCTCTGTCTTCCACCCCAAGCCTCTGGTAACGAACAATTTTCACCATATGTATGTCAACAGCATGTTCCTTTTCCATGTCAAACATGTCCTGTTGCTACTATACTGCTGGACTCAGACAGCCGGACACACTGTAAGTACTCTGAACACCATCCCCGGATGTGCTCCGGTGCCTTGTGCCTTCCCAACCCTGCCCAGTGTCAGTGCACTTTTGCACCAGGCATCAGGCTGCGTTTAGTGCGTGAGATCTGCAACCTGTACTTGAATGTTATCATTTTCTGTAGATGAGGCCTGTACATCAATTGCCATCAGCAACTCTTTGCTACACTGACTAAAAAATATGAAGCATCTTGGATAAAATTATGTAGAGTGCTTTAACATCTCGGTATAAAAGTTATACTCATTTTCAATGAAATACAAAAGCATGCAGTTCCTCTTGTTTGTTTGCTTGTTTATTCTAAATCCAAATTCACGACCTCTAATCTGACAACTTTGGGCACACAGAATTCTCCTCTCTCTTTTAAAGTCCAGGGCTGTTGAAAAATAACCGTCAGATGGCAGAGTGCATCTTATTACAATAGTCTGTTTTCATAGAGCCAAAATGAACCTGCTTTAGTCAGTCAGAGTATGTTTTGTAAGGATGCTTACAAAAGGACACAAAAGGATAAGCTTCCTTTATGTGCCATGATCTTATTTTTGGAGCTGCATTTTAGATATCTTATGTTGTGATAAATAGAGCAAACAGTACCACATTTTAATGCAATTCTTATAGCACTCACTTCCAAGCATAGTTCAAGGAGGTATTGGTTTATTTTATAAAAATAGAATACAACTTCAAGTCCTGGTCATAGAGGGAAGAAGTACATTTTTGCTTTCAATAAAAATGAATTTAATGTTATTTAATGAGCTCATCACTTGTGGCTTCCCCAGCACTCTCATTGTCCTATTAATTGCCACACAAGACATTTTGCCATCATTCACTATAAAAGTCCTAAAGCTCAAACTCTTCACAGAGCCATGGCACAGGGAGAAAGCCTATGATAGGGGCGTCCAGTCATATTGGTGGTGTTTTTCCTCTGTGTCTCTAATTAGGAGGAACTTATCAAAACAGCACCTGGGAGTCCCTGCAGCAAAGAAGGGAGAAGTGAACCTGGGTGTGCAGGCTCACATGCAGATTCCTTTTCACCTTTGAATGAACTTGAATTGTTTCTATGTCAGATTTTGGTTTCTTTCAAGACTTTCTTTTCTTTTTTCATCATAGTGAGCTCGTAAAATTACCTCACTGAAATACCAGAAGCTACAGAAAGGCCAAAAAGTCAAGGCATTGACATATTCTTTTATACAATGAATTCCCAAGTCTCTTTTCATTTCAGCCATAGCTTTTTGGCCTCCCCTGGGGAAGACTTTAGACATCAACATATTTGATTGGGAATGCTCAAGAAACATTCCCTATGTCAGTGAAAATATTATATAGCACTTAAACCTATAAAAGGAAATCAGATTTTAGGACTAAAAATAAGCCAAAGAAGACTTTAGTAATAATAGCAAATTGGCAACAACTTAAAAACCTGTGGCTGCCTTTATCACAAGGCTGTCAAGATGAACCAAAATTAATGTTTCCCAACAGGGAGCAACAGTGTTCTATCATTGATGCTGCTTGTTAGTGTTGATGCTTCTGTACATATTGTTTGGAATAACATATACAAGCCCTGAAACAAATTTCCCAGCAGCAGTCTCCTTGTGTAGACTGAATAAAGGTTATTTTCTACAGTGAGGTATCTTATAAGAAAAAGCAGTAGGGGAGGCCATAGAAGTGAGAGGATCCTATGGAGCTTTTTGTATTTAACAACAATCAATGGGTTTTATGGAAAATCATTGAGCAAAATGTAAGCTGCAAGCTACTACCCCATACTGATGTTATTTATAACCTTAGTCTCAAACTGCAGGAAAAGTACACTTCCGTCCTTTGGGGAATACATTAAAAGTATAAAGAGCAGATAAAAAGACAGCATTTCATGGATCACCAAGAACAAAATCCACTTAAATGAGTTTAGAGTTGGTTTCTTGGCTTTTCCTGATGGAGGAGGACTCACAAGGCATTGCCCAAGAGGAAAAAGCTCTTACCGAAGTGCCTTTGTTGCCTCATGCATAAACAGCGGATTAGTGCAACACACACATGCATGCGCGGGGCTGCTTCTGGCGGCCTGACCCAGATCAACTTGAACACAACCAAGGCTGGATTCTGTCCTTTATTTATTTAAAAAATTTTTTTGGGGGGTGGGCCAGATGAGGCCAGATTCTCAGTACCTCTTTTTGGAGCCATGTAAAGCAGGTGCTTCTTTTTAAAAATGTGCTTTTAAACATCTGAGAAGGAGAGTTAAAAACTCCTTCAAGGTCCCAAGGTGGTTAATTTGTTTTAAGGTGAGTTTTCTTGGGAAATACTGACAGCCATCCCTTAACAGAAATGGTGGGAGCATTAGCACCCACCGGGACTGGCAGCTTTCCATTTGCACACGACACCCACCTGTGGACAGGAGGCGGCTCTCAGCTGCGCAGGAGGGTGGGACAGGGTATTTCCCAGGAGGCCACCTTGGAGGTTCTTTGTGCGTTGACAGGGGTTATCAGCCAGGGCCCGCAAGTCTGTGTCAGCACCTTCATTTCCAGCGGTACCACCAATTTCAACACAGAGCCACCCCAAACTTTGTTCCCACCCTTGACCCCTCCAGCTTTGCCCACCCGAAGAAGAAAAGCCGAGCTGAAAGGGCAAAGGAGGCCCAGGCCGGCCAGGAGAGGTGAAGCATGCAGGCGCGGGTTACCTGCAGATGGCTGACTGGCTGTACGCCGGGCCCTCTGTGGCACTGAGAGCCTGTCCCACCTGAGTCTGGGTCAGGCCCAGGGACAGGCGCCGGATTTTAAAAGCTTTGGCAAATTCTCGGATCTCCTCCAGATTAACCCCATCCACCTCACCCGCTGCCGTTTGGGGATCTGTAGAGATGTTTTTAAAAATAGGATCAATATGTCAGCATACATCCGAGTAATATCTGTTTATTATGGCTTATGGGAAAACGGTCCTCTTTCAACCAGAGCTGTGGGGAACCAACATTGCATGATGTTCCCTCTGTCTCCCAGGTGAGGCACCCAAGCCCCCATCCTCAGCACCTCCACAAGCTATCCTTCAAGATGTTCCTATCCCAGATAAAACCATAGGCTGCTCACACGGCTACTTCCACAGTACAAATGTCTTCCTTAGGGCTTAACCAATAGCCAGGGCAGGAAGGCACCTGCTATGGGGGAGGCAACATAAATATGTCCAAATATTGTGCAAAAATATAAGATTGGCAAGGTTTCAATTAGAAATGTCTTAATCGGAATCTTGAGTGCTAAAAATTGCCCTTGAAGAAAATAGTATTTTGTATTTTTCCTTCACTCAGTCACCAATGTAGCCAGGCTAACAGATGGCAAAATTGCCTAATTTCTTATGGTCACATTAACCCTTCAAAAGAGCATGCTTGTGATGAAGCTGTGAGGATAATATATCCCACCCCCACAAAGCAGTGTACGGACCCTGCCGCCTTTGTCCCTGGAAAGGGCACATCATAAAAAAATGCCTACCGCGAGAAGGCTCCTTTGGTGCCAGATAACTCGGTCAATTAAGGACTTACCAAGGAAAATGACACAACAGCTGGAGAATGAAACTCCCCTCCCCTGGCTACTGATCCCTGGATAAATGAAAGCACACACCAAGCTGGAGACAGCATGGGTTGGGGATGGTGGAAGATTTCAAAGTGCGGCTGGATCCCGCCTGGAGCGAAGCCATTCTCCCTGCCTGCCGATTCCATTGTTCTTCAGCTCACTCCTAGGATGCAGGTGAAAAGTTTTTCTCTTCCTCTGTCTGCACAATAACCCATCCATTTCAATAACTTTGAGTGCTTGTCTAAGGATTGTGGTGGACTATAGTATCCTTCTGGGCTCAGGGCTCTAGGCACTCTCATCATCATGAAAAGAAAGAAATATTTGCATCCCAAGAGCCAATTTTTCTAGGACTGGATTAAATCCCACCAGCACAGCAGCCTGGCACAGCTTGAATGATTGCTAAGGATTCTGGGAGGTCTCATCCACACACAACAGCCTTGAATCCATCCTCTAATTTCTTCCTTTAAAAAATTCCTAGCGCAGAAGCTAAACGCGAGCAACTTTTCAGCAAATAAAACTCAGCTTTTCTGATACTTACACATTTGTTTAATTACTTGCAACATTTAAACATTGGGAAGTTTCTAAAGAAAAACCTAGATTTTTCATGGTCTTTCGAAACGTTAGATTTGTCTGCACCAGGTCTACATTTGAACTTGGGAACAACCAGTTAGCTGGAATTGACTCTGGCTGCCCCTTCACCTCTGCCTCCTCCTCCTCCTCTCCAAGCCCTTCCCATACCTGCTGCCTTTCTGAGCCCATTTTGCATTGCCAAGGGGAGATTGGTGCTGGATGGTGGTGGGGAAGGTGGAAAAGTCTTAGACAGCACAATGGTTCTGGCCCCCAAAAGGCCACAGTATATACACAGAACAGGGGTGCAGTATATCTGTGGTATTAACATTTCATGGGGGAAGGAGGGCTATTAGGATAAAAAAAGTGTAAAAGTTTCCTTATGGGGTTGGGTGTGGGGATGGGAAGGCTATCCTATATAATAAAAGGGTAATATGCAAATTGACCCTAACAGCGGAACTACCAGGAACAACTGGTCGCTATGACACACACTGGTCACCAGGGGGCAGACACTCAATGCAGGAGCTGCCCCCTGGTGGTCAGTGCACTTCCACAGGGGGAGCACTGCTCAGCCAGAAGCTGGCTTGTGGCTGGCCAGTGCAGTGGCAGTGCCTCCGCAGCAGCACTAAGGATGTCCGACAATGGCTTAGGCCCGCTCCCCACAGGGCCTAAGCCGTTAGTCAGACATCCCCCAAGAACTCCTGGGCTACCAGAGGGATGTCTGACTGCCAGCTTAGGCCTGCTCCTGGCAGGTGGACATCCCCCAAGGGGTCCCAGACTATGAGAGGATGCAAGCTGACTGAAGGGACCACCCCCCCCCCCCAAGTGCATGCATTTTTGTGCACCGGGCCTCTAGTAGTAAAATAATCATGGAAACACACTGGTTAGAACAGAGATGGACACTTGTAAGAAATGGCCCAGTGAAAAAGGGGCCTGGCCTCTCTCCATGAGAGCAGGCAGAGGGGCTTGGCAGACCTGCAAGTGTGGGCAGTGTAGCTTCAAAACTGAGGGTGAGAGAATGGAAGCCAGAGACTTTCCTTGTGACAGTGTGGTTTGTAGGAAGGTGGTTGACTTAATTTGGCTGGTGTGAGAGTTACCTGGGGTTCAGGAATGTGCATTTTTAACATGTACCACAGGGGATTCTGATGCAGCAGATCCATGGACCGCACAGACAGAGGCCTTCTCTGTGGCTCTGTCATGACCAAGTCTGGGCATGGCATCTTCTGCATGTCACTGTCTTTTCTGAATCCTTTTGCCATTTTTATTCACCAGGTTCCACTCCACAGAGAACTTGCTCTACCACTTGTGTAAGACTGGTGGGCCAGAAGGGAGGGGCTCCTAGTCAGGCACCCAGTCCTTGCTCTTCCCCACCCCAATCTGCACTGTATACAGCAAGTGGCAAACATCTGGGTGCCCGTGGGCTGGAGTTAGCAGTGTCTAGTCTGGAGGCGGGGAGAGAGTTTGTTTCTGAGCAAAGCTAAGTAGCCTGTGTGGGAAGTAAAGTTGTGCTTTCATTAGGTCCATCTCTAGATCAATGGGAATCAATTGAGTTCACCAGCAGGTGAGGGGTGGGTCTTGAATCTGGAAGGATGTCCCTCATCTACTCCAGTCCCAGGGCCTGCACTGCCACCAGAGTTAGCCATGCAGTACCAGGCCGGTTTTTGACTTGGGCTAAATTTTATGTAAATCCATTCAACCTTATTTCTCTCTCTTTCCCTGCTGCTTTTATCATTTGTCTCCTTACTAGTTCCTTGAGACCAGGAACTGAATCTCTGTGTGTGTGATTGTGCAGGTTGCTTTTTGCCAGATCACTGACAATAATCAGCATTGGAAAGAAAGCTATGGACTCTTACCCTCGGCGCACTGAGCAGTGTTGCTATCGAACTTGACTCTAAGGCTCACAGAGGTAGGCGCCTGTCTCGCTGAGCCCAATGGCTTCCACGAGGCCCCACACAGGCATTTATTACACCAGAGACAGAATTCCTTCTTCCTCCTCTCACACGTTTTCCACTCTTGTCTTTTTCCTGGTTCTACTTATGTAACTGATAAGATAGATTTCCTTGTGAAATTGAAACAGGGTGATGGTCTATTGGACAAAGGCCCAGGGAGGAGAAATCAGTATCACATTGTATAATTCGTTGATTGCTGGAGATGAGCGGCCTGGCTTTCTTTATGTTAGTGCTCTTATCCATAAGATCAGATGGCAAAATGTCTTATTATGGTTTTGATCCATAGGTCTCAAGACCACAGAAGTCTCACCATGCAAAGAAGGGGCGCACCCCTGGAAATAAGGGGCCCATCCATGGACAAATATTAGTTTTACCCTGATCACCACATGTGTAACTTATCTTTGCACACATTGCGAGAGTTCTTTAGATGGTGTCTATAAGATGTTTTGAATTAATTAAAAAAGCTGTTGCTATCTTTTCTTTTCTGATCCCGAAGTTTCTGTCTTAAACTCTTGAGGGGTTTTTTTTTCTGCTGTTTGAACAGTTCCTTTTCTTTAAGGGATAAAGGGGTAGGCAAAAGGCAGTTTATGATTACAAAAATACAAGAATACATTCTTGTGTTTTGCATATGCACAACTGTAGATCTGCATTTGCCCACCTCCATATGCTTTTCTGATTGAGCAGGGAAATGAAAATAAAAAATGAAGCCTTGTAAGTGGAAGCCCTCCGAATGTCACCTCAGCTCTCAAATTAGCTCAGAGGTTGACACTCCACCCTGGGATATGTCAATCTGGCTTTCTGTCATTCATTCTCCTGGCTCTGGGAGTTTGTATCAGTTTTAAGGTTGAATCTGAGGCCATACTGATGGGGACCTCAGAGGGAGCCCTCATGCGTGCACAGGGTGGATTCAGCCCCTCCAATCAGCTCTAGGACCGCCTAGTCTGGGGTTTCTCTGCACTAAAGAGGAAGTGGCACCTTTTATAGAAGTTTGCTCCAGATTAAGTCAGCCCAATATATTAATTACAGGGCCAGAAAGCACTCGCAATGACTGCCAGGGTCCACTCTGAATCTTTCCCTTGTTAGAGGAGCCAGAAGATCAACCTATATGGGGTCTAACTGACTTGGAGGTTTAGAATGAACTGGCATTGAAAACTGGCAGTGACTTCTAATATACTGATGATGTTTCTCAAATTAAGCTGGAATGCATGGACTGAAAAGCAAGAAGATTTTTATGGGCGCTAAATGCAAATGGTGTGAAAACAAACCCGCTCTGTAGAACCTGGGTGCGTGGTCACTGGGCCAATACTGAACTGAGTGCTCAGGACAGATGTTTTATTCAGTTTTTAAAATCTAACTCCTTCCAACTGTTAGCCTGGGCATCCATGTAAGGTGTTATCAAATGGGTTGTTGAATAATCATTACCTCTCAATATCACCCTCTATAACCTCTGCTTGTGGGATTGTTATAGGAGAGATATGCATCTTTAAAAAAGCTGCCATGCATGAACTAACTGCCTTATGTAAACATCCATCTGCTTTTTAGTGTTATTCTCACAGCAAATAATGGACAAATTTACCAACTATTTCTGAGAAATAAGAAACCATTTGGGAACATACAATGCACTTTGGTAGAACACTTGCTTACTTGCAATATGGTGACTTCATTGGGTTGTGGAAAATGATGTGAATTATGATTATGTGAACCAGGGGTTCCTCTGTGCCACAAGCTGTCGCCATGCATCTTTAGGTTCACTTTATAGTTTTGGTTTTTCTGATATTGACTATCAGCCCTTTGTTGTCTAAGAATCACATTTACAGATCAGGGATTCAAGACGAGTGTACTGAAAAACCAAACCCAGCAAAGAATAAAAAATCCCAAATCTACCCATATTTAAACAGTACTGTGTAAATCAACCCTATTTGGGACATTTTTCAAGTCAATTGTTTGACTCTTCGTGACTTTCCAAAAGCCCTGCTTATAGAAAGTATATTCACTTCTTACTGTGGAGCCTGATCAAGGTTTAACATGGGCAAGCTGTGTAGGTGCTGTGAACAGGTATTGTGCAGATGTCCTAATGAATGTGCATTTCTGGTAATTCTGAGCCCAGATGTGGTGTTCTTTGCACACAAAGATCCCGTTATCATTGCTAACACATTAATTCTGCGTTTTTTTGCCTGGAGTGGGAAAGATTTTTGTATGATTTGCTCACACAGTTCATCTGGAACAATGAGAGGTTGTCCAACCCTTTGACTATGATATGGGGCTGTTCATTAACCAAGGTTTCGACCATAGGTTCAGCTATGACCTTGCTTTTTGGAGGGATTTGTTGTTCCATTTACCATCTGAACTCAATTTAAGGATTAACTACTATAGCAAGTCCTTCCATTCTATCTCAGCTTCTAAAACTGAGATAACCATCTACTATACCTTCATTGTCCCTATACATATGTTGATCATAGCATTATTTTGCTTTGTTCTCTGTATTTCTTTGAAATCAGTTCCCTGGTATATACATAGTGCTCAATAAATGTGTGTGTGTGTGTGTGTTTTCCTGTTTGGGTTGACTGACCCTTTGTTTCCCCTGTAATTTAACCTACATAACAACTACATCTGAAGTATGGGGTTAGGGCTCCCCACATTAGCCTATGTGCAGATTAGGTGAATTTAACCTTGGACAAAAGAATTTTAATTGCATATTTCATGCTTGATTATATAGTTCATAATATGCAAGATGTCTAGTTTTCCTCTTCAAATTGGCTCAGAGAAAAGCTTTTATGTTTTAATTATAAGGCATGGGCCCAGGCTTTTAAAAATATTCAAAGATATTCAGGTGATTTGATATATTTTACCATTCAAATTTCACTGGATAAAACTCATGTGTAAGCATTCTATCTTTTATAGCAGCTCTGGTGTATGGAATATATACAATCCATTGACTCAGATGTCTTGGGTTATCATCCTGGCTTTGTCACCCATTATATTGGTCATACAGGGTGTCAGGGTCTCTCAACTAAGACTGAATCTGGTTCCTCTGACATAAGATGGTCAAAATGGGTTGCAGTTTCCAGGTTCTACTTGATGCTAGGTTCAATATCTAAAAAGGAGGATCTATAATACCTTGTGAGTATTAAAATGAGTAAAGTATTGAAAGTGCCTTGGAAATTCTCCCAATGAAGGCTCAGACAGTAGTTTGAGAAATCACTATACTGCATGTGCTATTCATTCTGTAGTCAGGTTTTGAGACATAAGGGAATTAACTAAGTAACATGCTCAAAATATGTAACAACTCTAAGTCCAGCGATGGATCTAGCCCATCAGCTTCACCCACATGCCACTGGAGGCAGCTCGTTGTGCGCACACACAGCTACCCACCCACAGGCACGCTCTCGTTTATTTCCTCTGACACCTACAAATAGAATGGCAGGAGACTTCAAACACACAGAAAAGCATTTTGACCTGTGGGCTGAGTGCCTGCTGTTGGTTATTTCAGTTCTGAGCTATATGGCTCATGCCCTGCAAACTGATCAGTTTCTCCCTTCTGAAGTGGCAGGACTGACTCAGCACATCAGAAAGCACTTGAAATGGAAACCAGTCCCTACAGGTACTTATGGAGGGGTGTGCTTCGGGGCCTGCATCCCAAAGGAACCATCTGGCCCATGGCATGGACTTCATGGAAATATTGGCTTAGCAGGGCCAGAAAATTCCTCTTCGAGGTTGAGATAATAAAAAAGAGAGAGGAAGGTAGAGTATGAGAAAGAGAGAGAGAGAGAGAGAGAGACAGAGAAGAGAGGAGAGGAGAGGAGAGGAGAGGAGAGGAGAGGAGAGGAGAGGAGAGGAGAGGAGAGGAGAGGAGAAAGCGTTGCAAACAGGCAACAAGGAGGCCATTATGACTTAACTGAGCCAGAAAGGATACTTACTGCTGACTAACTGGCCCACGCTCAAAGCTGAGGACGAGGAGGACGAGGAGGAGGAGGAAGAAGCCTGCCGGACAGGGCTCTGAGACATGGATGCTTGGCTGTGAGCCAGGTGCAGAAGATTGCCTTGGGAGGCTGCTTGACCCACTGACGTCTGGGAGGGTTGGTGGAGCTACACGGGAAGATGTAAAAAACACACAAATGAATGAAAAATTAGGAGGAAAATGCTAGGGACCAGAAGTTTCATCTGGGGTCGAATCATTTTATTTCCAAGAATATGTACTTCTTAGGAAGAATGAACATCCTCCTATACAGCAGGCAGGGTTTTTTTGTTTTGTTTGTTTGTTTGTTTTTTTGGTATGTAATATGTTGCTGCTTGCTTGACAGGCATTTTATTAGTAATTCTAAATATATTATTAATCCCCTACTTGGCTCACTGGAGCACCCAATTTTCTATATTTCTTCAACACTGTGTATAGCACAAGTCTTTCTGCCTGTTCAAACAATTACACCACATTTGACCGGCTTCACAAGTACATGTAGATGAACTATAATGCTTACAATCAACTTGGAATGCAAAACTCAGTTATAAAGGTCTGGCTGTGTCCAGCCATTTGTCTTAGGTAACTGGTATTTTTAGGCAATTCCCAATTTAATAAGGCTGAGTAAATATGAGAACTTTCTGCTCTCCCAGACCAAAGAGTCTGGGTGTATTACTGTGGAGCCATGAAAAAAGGCTCTCTAATATCTTATGGAAAATTAAGAGAGAAATTGGGGCGGTCAGGACCAATTATCTATTAACATTTATACATCTCACTGGTCACTTTCCTACTCTTCGCCAGCACTCCATTTAGGACTTTCAGGCATTCTCTCATTTAATTCTCATGTCAGCCTGAAAATTTTTTTGTTAATCCTCACTTGAGGATATTTTTTTCCATTGATTTTTAAGAGAGAGTGGAAGGGAGGGAGAGGGAGAGAGAGAGAGTGAGAACCTTCAATGTGAGAGAGACATATGGGTCAGTCGCCTCCCACACTTGTCCTGACCAGAACCAGGGATTGAACCTGCTGCCCTTCAGTGTGCAGGCAGACACTCTAACCACTGAGAACACCGGCCAGGGTGTGGGTTATTATTTTGACGGCTTTTTTATAAACAAGAAAGCTGAGGCACTGAGAGGTTAGAGGTGCTGTAGGTATATCTGGTAGGTGTGGAGGAGCTGGTCCCTGGACATATGACCTCTGACCCTGGGCTCAAGCTCTTAGTCACAATGCCAAAAGCAAGAATTTAAAAAATTTTGTGTGACTTAAGGAACTCTGTTTTTATGTCCATTTATTCATGACTCCTTCACAGGTTATCAAAGGACTGTTGTTCTGAGAGGTGAGAAGAGCTCCACTGAAGAGAGGAAGGAGAGAGGAAAGGAAGTGAGTGCGGGTGCCAGGAAACTTAAGGCCTGGGAGGCCCCTCTTTTGACCCATGTCTTGCCCTCCTAGAAAGCTGACACAAAGGGCAGCCCAGGACACTGAGCAGGTGCAGGAGAGGCCCCAGCAGTGGCCACCTGCCACCTTTGTTAACTGGACACAGCGCTTTTTGACTTGCAAAGTGTTTTCATAGCCATCATCACACTCACAGAGGGTAGGAAGGTTTTCGTGAAAGGAAGTCAGCCTGGGAGGAGAATCAGATCAGGCTCTGAACTTTGATGTGACTCCTAAGTGAGAACTTTGATAGCCAACTACAAAACAGTCACCAATCTTTGACACCTCAGGATGTGATAGCCTGAAATGTTACAATGTCACATTTGCCATTGCTTTCCCAATATGTGTGTGTGTGTGTTCATTTCTTTCACTGAACTTTATTGAAATATAATTTACACATAATAAAATACAATCCATTTCAAGCATATAGTTTGATGAATTTGTCCAAGATATACACCAGTGGAACCACCATCATAAGCAAGATATAGAACCTCCTCATTATTCCACAAAATTCCCTAATTCCCTTTGCAATCAGTTTTCCCTGAACTCCCAGCCCGAGATAACCACTGCTCTAGATTCATGTCAAACAAGCCCATGGACTTGTTTGACATGAATCTAGAGATGGAGTAATTCAGGAGGTACTTTTTTTTGTACCTGGCTTCTTTTGCTTGGATACTATTTTTGAGATCCATCCATTTTGTTGCATACATCAGTAGCTCATTTCTTTTTTATTGCTGAATGGTATATGTAGTATATATCTATATCTAAATCAATGATATAAATTGTTTACCCCATTCAACAGTTGAGGTACATTTGGGTTATTTCTAGTTTGGAGCTTTTATGAATGAAGCTGTTATAAACAAGCCTTTGTGTGTCCTGTGTTTTCACTTCTCTTAGGTAAACACCTAGGAGTGGAATTGTGGTGATCACTGGATCATACTATAAATGCATACTTAATTTTTTAAAAACTACCAAGCCAATATCCAAAGTGATTCTAGCATTTTATATTCTCAGCAGCAATGTATGAAAATTCTAGTTGCTCCACATCATTGCCAACACTTGGAAATACCAGATTTTTAATTCCCTAAAGTGTTGTGAACCACCAATTAACATTTGCCTTCAAACAATTGTTAGTAAGGTGCTACTTTGGAAATTTGTTTAAGAAGCTATCCCCTTTGTGGATCCCCATGATAATGCTTTTGCTCCCTGGATTCACACCATATTCCTATGCGGCCGATGTGCCTAGCATGATTACAAGACTTAAACGACTGGTCCAAGGCCATGTGGTCTGCTGAATGTTAGAATCCAGATTCCTACTGTATTCAGGGCTCCACGATGCCATCCTGTCCCCTACAGAATTGCCAGCAGTTACATTTCAAGTGAACATCCTTATCATTACAAGTGGAGGATACGTTGTAAAGACAGTTATAATCAACATGGAATCCAAATTAATATGCATCAAGCATCTGCCTAAAGTAACTAGCCAATCTGCTGAGCATATAATCAACAATTATATCCAGTAAATTTTGTTCTAGGGACACACATTAAAGATTAAATTTATTTTAATTTGTTCAATAAAATGTGATGGATATTTGCACGTCAATCTCTTCCCCCTAACCCAGTCGTCGGCAAACTGCGGCTCGCGAGCCACATGCGGCTCTTTGGCCCTTTGAGTGTGGCTCTTTCACAAAATACCATAGTCTGGGCGAGTCTGTTTTGAAGAAGTGGCGTTAGAAGAAGTTTAAGTTTAAAAAATGTGGCTCTCAAAAGAAATTTCAATCGTTGTACTGTTGATACTTGGCTCTGTTGACTAATGAGTTTGCTGACCACTGCCCTAACCTATTGAGTTGTCCTTCTAAATATTGTTATGAGACAAAAGCTTTTTACAGTTTTGAGTTTCTGAATCATGAGATAGTCTTCAGTGTTACCACTTAATCAATATTTTATTGGACCTGGGTATGGTAAAGTACCATCAAGGAACTGGATAAGACAATAATCAATTTAAATTTTCTTCCTCAGAACAACTCAGTAAAGAAAAAATGACAAGGCTGCAGTCTCACTTAGAAGTCACTAAAGCCGGCTAGGGTTTATGCATTTAGCTATGCAGGAAGAGGAATGTGAAAGGAAAATAAAATAGTTCTTTTAAGAGCTTATTCTATGTCTACACAGTCAAAGAAAAAGATGAATCTAAGATATCCAAAAATATAAGGAAGATATATTTCTCCCACAGGAAATAAATCTATTTTTAAGGACTCTAGGGGTCCTGCTTACCTTCTAGAATTCAATCAGACAGTTCAGAAAAACCAATAAAAATTAGAAATGTTTCTTACTTGTCAAGAATCAAGATTATATAAGCAGTATCATCCTAATGGAGCCCATATATCTTCTTCCAATCTCCAATATAGACACATATTTGTTAATTCCAAAATCACTTGTGAGGCCAGATAGACTAGCTTATTAGGCATATCAAAATCATCCCAGAGATTGACTTCTCTTTCATGACTTCTTCCCTCAAAAAAAGAGGATATTAGAGGTAACATTTCTGTTACCTCCCATGCCTAAAACTGCAATTCTTTCAGGTAAACTCTATAAATAATCCTATCTTTAATATGCTTGGTTTAAATATTTTAGTGCATTAATCTTTAGAAAGAAATATTTCTGAAGATTAATGCACTAAAATACTTATATTGAATCACAGAGTTTTTTTCATGAAGTAGCTTAAAACTGAGATTGAAGCTACTTCATAAAATATCAACACTAGGATTCAATATAAGTATTTAATATAATTTAAATAAGCAGCATTAGAAAATGATATTTATTTTTAAAAAATATATTTTATTGATTTTTTAGAGCGAGGAAGGGAGAGGGATTGAGAGTTAGAAACATCAGTCAACTGCCTCCTGCACACCTCCTACTGGGGATGTGCCCGCAACCAAGGTACATATCCTTGACTGGAATTGAACCTGGGACCCTTCAGTCTACAGGCCGACGCTCTATCCACTGAGCCAAACCAGTTAGGGCTGGAAAAATGTTATTTTATTAGATTTAATTATGTTGTTTTTTCAGACACTGACAACTGTGAAAATCATAGGTACTTGTATTGATAATTATTGGCAAAAGAAATAGGTGTATAAATACCTAAAACATAACTGGCCACAAAAATTGAAATAATTTAGCAAAAGAAAATGCAGGAGTTAGGGAATAACTAGAAACACAAAGGCTCCTTTTCTTTCTTGGAGAGAAAGGGAAACTTAGGAGCTTCTATAAAGGTAGATGTTTCATTACATTGCTTTAATCTTAAGAGGCCACCTCTATGGACATTATTTATTCGTTGCTTCCTACGTGTTTTTATATACATTATTTTAAAATCTGGGACTAGCGCTCTTTTATAGGCACTGATAACAATCACAGAAGAGGAAACTGTCTTTAAAAGGCTACATGGCTTATCTGGTATAAGTACTCTACAGCTGGTATAAGTAAGATTTGAATCCAGGTAAGTCTGATTCATATAATTGTTGATTATATGCTTAGCAGTCCTTCCACCAGGAGCCTCTTAACTCCTGGTGACCACTGAAGATGAGTGGTTATGAGTCGGAGAAACAGCAGGAAGCCTTAGTTGAGAGGCGTGGGAACAAATGAGATGTGTTCTAGCTGAGCATGGTGACCTGCACTTTAGAGTTGATAGCACTTGTGTAGATCATGATCTATCAGTTTGAACACATTTCATCTGTTTTTTGAAATGTGAAAATGTAAATATTTTTCTAGTTTATGATTATTTTCTGCAGGTTCCAAAGTCTGTAAAATATCATATTTTAAACATGATACTCTTAGGTGGCTAGAATGTTATTTAAAAATATAACGATTTTGTGGTAGTCTAGGATGCTATTGGAGTTGCCTATAGATTGTCCTTTGCTTAGTAAAATTAATTCTGGTTACCTGTTGTACCCCAAACTTATTTTTCTGTTTCCTGTTTATATGATCATATTTTCTATTTATTTCCGATAGCCTCACTAGACTGCGTAAAGGAGCTAGGGTTTACTCTGAGTTCCAATAATCACTTTTTTGCCTTCTTTTTGAGCTTAAAATCAGATGTAAATAGGCTGTGTTAGGGGATGAATTGTGACTGACCCTAAATTCATGTATGTTAAAGTCCTAACCCCCAGTACTTCAGAATGGGACTATATTTGGAGGTAGGGTCTTCAAAGAGATAATTAAGTTAAAATGAGGTGATTAGGGTAGAACCTCATCTAATATGACTGGTGTCCTTATAAGAAGAGGAGATTAGGACACAGACAGGTAGAAAGAAAAGATCACGTGAGGACACAGGGAGAAGATAGCCATCTGCAAGACAGGGAGAAGCCTCAGAAGAAATCAACCCAACTGACACATTGATCTTGAACTTCTAGCCTTCAGAATGGTGAGGCACTACATGTCTGTTGCTTAAGCCGCCTGGTCTGTGGCACTTGCACTTTGCTGTGGCAGCCCAAGTTGACTAATACAGGCCGAAAGAATGGAGAGTCTACAAAAAAAGAGGTAGGAGGCAGTTCATGTTAGCCTGGGGCTCAGCATTATCAGAGAGGAGGGAATGATGTCCATTCCAAACAGGGAATGAATGAGACACAGGGAACACCAGGATTCAGAGTCTGAAAAGCTTTATAATAGGCACATCTTGTTTTATTGTATTTCACTTTATTGTGCTTCAAAGATACTGTGTTTCTTAAAAAGTGAAGCAAAAAGGTTACGACTCACTTTATTGTGATACTTGCTTTATCGTGTTGGTCTGGAACTGAATCTGAACTCTCTCTGAGACAGGACTGTACTTCCTGCTGCCACTCTCACGCTGGCTTCATTGGTTTGTTAGTGTTGGCTGGCACTGCCAGGGTGTTTAATATATTCAACAAAAATAGATTCAAGTACAAGCACACTTTCAACGCCTTCTTGATTTTCTGTGCCACTGCTCCCCATATATCTTCCGTGTGTAACACAGTATATCCTTAATAATGTTTTAGTTTCTGGAATAAAGCATCTTCTAATTAAATTCACGATCAATATAAAAATAAGTGGTGTGACAAGTGTCTTGGAAAATGGAATAATACGCAGAACGTGCTAGACAAGTTGGAAAAGTAAATGCATGTAAGTGGTAAAATTCAAATGGGATTAAATATAGAGAAATTCCTTTGGGGAGGACAAAACTCTCCAAATGCTCAAATGTAAAAGGAGGGAGGTCTAGCCTTTTCTAAATATTCCAGGGAGCCATATGGACCGCAGGCTAAATCTCCAATGGGGGCAGTGGAGAAAGTGAATATAACCCTGGGAAGTCGAGCAGAGGTGAGAACAGGCAGGACACTGTGACTCTCCCTGACCTCTCCGCTCCCTCACCCCCCGCACTGGCTGGCATTTTTATGAGTACTTTGTACCTTGTAATAGCTGGAAGAGAAATTAAATCAGTGGTGCTCAAGATTTAGCTTTTGGCTGCCCCATCCCCAGAGTGTCTGATGCAGTAGCTCTGGGATGGGGCTCAAGAAGTTGTGTTTCTAACAAGTTCCCAGATGATTTTGGAAGAAGCTTCTCTTAGAAAGAAAGGTAAAGAAAATAAATTTATTATGTCTAGACCAGAGAAGCCAGAACTCAGATTTAATAAGAACCATCAATAATTAGGAGGACATAACGAACACCTGGATGTTATTGAGGAGTTATTCTACTGTGGACAGGACAAGAATGCAAGTCTTAGTTTTGCTGAAAGATTTACAGTTGACGTCAGGACAATCTAACTTGAAAAAATGTGAGGAACATGAGATCTAGGGGAGACTTTGTTATCTTTGTGGAATATTTGAAAAAGCAAGGAGGGAGTTATCCTTCTGGCGGAGTTAGGAGATTTATTGGGTCTCCCTTCCAGCTGCCGTCCACAACTTGGAAACAGCTCTTTAACCTAAGCAGGAGGAAGAGCCCCAAATAGGAGGCTCCATTTCAGACACTTGTCTGCAGGGAAGTAAGTATGGGAGGCGTGACCATGGTCTCAAGAAAGAGAGCTGAAAGCAGAGTGGCTCCTGCCAGGCTGTGAAGATGTGAAGTTAGGGGAGTAGAATAAGAGCAGGATTCAGGGGAGAAGACCAGGCACAGGCAGGGAAGGCCAAGGCAGTCCTCAGACAAGGCTGGGACACACAACCAGGACTCAGCAGGGACAATGACAAGCCGGGAGTCAGATATTAGTGTAAAACAGAAAAGGAGGGATTAAATGTAGTTGAGATGATGAGGTGGAAAGGTGTGGCAAGAGGAGGGCTTTGATGATTTAAAAAGAGGTAAATAGAGAAGACAGTGCTGTGTGGAAGCTCTTCCCAAACTCCCTGCAGGGGCTAACCTAGAACATAACAGAAAATGACAGAAGACACAGAATCAAAAAGCCACAGGAGGGCCTGAGCTGGGCTTCTCTGGAAGCATGGTTCTGGGATGCTGGTGTCCTGGATGGAGAAACCCTACAGTTCGGCAGCAATTAAATTGAACACAATAGACTGAGCATCCACCATGGGCTGGATTCCAAACAAGGCTGAGCTAGTCTGGTCCCTGCTTTTCAAGAGTAGATTCTTAAAGACAGTACAGTTTGATGAACATGAATGGAGCGTGGGAAAATCAGAGATGAGGGAGCAATGTAGGAAAATCAGAGATGAGGGAGCAAAGCTTCATGAAGGAGGGGTCCTGGACAAAGGGACAGTGGCAGGAGATTGGCAGGCAGAGGATGTGGGTAAGGCATTCCTGGCCAGGGACCCAGAACATGCAGGGAGCATGTCCTCTGTTGACAGAGAGTGACAAGGGGAGACCAGAGAGGTGAGATACCCAGATGTGTGGCTGGAAGGTCAAGGGCTGTTTGCACAGGGGCCACTAATACACATTTCATTCTTCTAGGAGCAGTACCCCTACGGCATTTTAGATCCATAAATGCTTCGTTTATGTCTCATTCTGGGTAGCTCCGAGGAAAACTCAGAACCACTAATTTAAGCAAGTGCTGGGAAGAGAAGTGGATTTTTAAAAATAGATAAGCAAGAATATTTTTGTATTTAGTTGAAAAAAAAAAGAGGATAGATTTGGATAATCATATGGAGTTTAGAGAGCTAATTTAAACTATCCTCCTTTCACTTCCTATTAACATGGTTACCTTTTGAAGAAAAATCGAGTGCCTTCATGGATTGTCCTCTCCAAGTATTATAGCTATTGTTATAATTTCAATGCTTTGATTTTACAAATTGCAACGTTTCCTTCCAACTTCTGTTAGGATTTAGTAAACAGAAGAATAAATATGTACAAAAATGATGACTGTGTTACTTATGAAGAAATAATTCATAGTCACAGGATGATAAAGGTAAACCAGGGGTTCTAGGGCACTCCAACTATGGGGGATTGGAGTTCACACCATCCATCTTAGCTGAAAAATCCCATAGAGGGAACAAAAAGTTACTTTAGCGCTCCACCAAATATTTTTGAATTAAGTAATTTTTTTTTTCATGCACAAGAAGATGTTCTCTCTCTCTCTCTCTCCCCTCCCCCCCGTGTGTGTGTGTGTGTGTGTGTGTGTGTGTGTGTGTGTGTTTCTCCTAGTCCTTTTCTGACTCTTATTTTCTTGTATTGCTCACCAAGGATCTCTGATGTGATACTGGAAGCTATATCTAGGGCTATCAAATCCTGGTACTATATATATATTTTTAAAAATGTTTGTATTTCAGTTGATAAAGTTGCAGGTCATCGAGCTTTCGTCACTGAAAAAAATCATCATCAAGAGTAGTTGACCCTTCACTCAGATTTTACTCAGGCTCTCTTAATTAGGGGAGGCAGATAGAAAAATTAAAGATGTCATTATCTCTCATCACTCCAAGTCGTCTGGTCAGAGAGCCCTGTACTTTACTCCATAAAGCGGGACTTCCTTCTGAGTGCAAGCTAAGGATCTCTATGCTCCTGTAACTTATGACTTATTTTACTGTTGGAACTATGCTCTTGTGAGATCAAGCATTTGTCATAAATCACATGAAAAAATAAATTGAGAAACTTCTCTACTGCATGATAGCTTATATTTAAAGAAAAAATTGAAGAACACTAACCTTACATCTCCAGCTCTGAGCTTTTTACTTTGGGACTCTGAGCATTTTATGATCCTTTCTCCTCAGAATCCCAGCTTTTATAAATGGGACTCAGACTTGTGAATCTCCTGTCAATTCATCCAACTTGTTAATTTACTACATGTTCCAAGGCATTTTAACCACAGATGATGCAAAAAAACAAACAAATAAACCAAAACCCAAAACAATAGTTATTCATCTATTTCCACCATTTCCCTGATATTTCTGACCAGTTTCACCACTGGTTCCCTTGATCTTACTGGAACTAGAATAGACAGCTGGCACATGCCCTGAACAAAGGGGATGGGGCTGCTGTGATTTGGAGATTCAGTGCCACTCTTTTGATCTATGGGTATGTGTCCTCTCAGTGCTCACATACATGCAAGGAGACTCGGCTCTCTGGGATGCTGGCTGTAACTGCCATGAGGTGAATTTTCAAGGCACCCCCTACCCCCCAAGAGGCTGTCTGTTTCTTCCCAGTTGCTAGATATCCAAATCTACAGTGAAGAGGACGGTGGGGTGGTTACACCAATAGAGGACCAGATGTTCCTGCAGAGGTAATGAGGTTTCATTGCAGGGGTCAACAGTGCATATGAGAAAGCTCCTGAATTTGTGCTTATGAGAGAGGCTATGGAAATGGATTAATGATGTCTACTGAGGGCAAAGAGTTGAGGAGTGGCCCCAGACCTGCCTCTTATTTGCCATTTCTAGGTTAGGTTCTTCCCCTGGTTTAAAACATTATTACCTCAAATCTAGAGCTGTGATTTTATGTAACTGCAATAGTTTATCACCCAAATACCTTTCTTCAAAATTCAAGGTAAAAGTGTGTTAAATGTTGATGATTTCTAATTACTTCATTACTTTTGGGGGGGCAATGTACAGCTTGGCTTTGCTGACAGAAATAGTTTTTAACAGATTGTATGAAAAGAGGTAATCTCTTCATTTACCCCTAGAGATAATTTTGAACATTAAGTTTGAACAGAGAGAATTAGGGCTTAATGCCTGGCAGGCCTGGCTCAGTGGTTGAGCAGGGAACTATTAACCAAGAGGTCACGGTTCAATTCCTGGTCAGGGCACATGCCCAGGGTTCAGGCTCCATCCCCAGTGGGGGGTGTGCAGGAGGCAGCCAATCAATGATTCTCTCTCATTCTTGATGTTTCTATCTCTCCCCCTCTCCCTTCCTCTCTAAATTCAATAAAAATATATATTTTAAAAAGAATTACAGCTTAAAAAGGCAATGTAAGAAAGAGAGAATCTTGCTTTATTTTGGGGAACTATTTAGAAAATAGAGAATGCAATGGAATCTTATAGATGGTAAAATAAATAAACCAGCTGAGGGATGGGGGCTGTGGAGGCGATGAAAGTCCTCAATGACGTATTTAGCCAGGGCTGCCCCACTGGCTGAGACAAAGCTGAGGAAGAAGGGTGTGGCTGGGAATCTTGGCTCCCCAAGCAGTGATTTAGATTTAGAGTGAAAATCAGAAGGGTTAAGACAGAAGTCTCATCCCTGGGAAGTGTGTTCAGACCTAGCTTGTTTTTCCTTGTGTTGAACCCCTCACTGGAGGAAGTCCCTGTGCTGAACACTCTCATAGAGCCCCTTACTACTCCCCCATGGCATTTACTGAAGATCTTGGGTACATATTTTGTTGATGAATGTCCATCTCCCTCACTAGACTGTAAACCTCATGAAGGAAGGGCTCATGGTATCGTCTTGTACACCAGCCTAGTTTCCATGTACAGTGCCTGACAAATAATAGGTGGCCAATAAATATTTATATTTAAAATGTTTTATATTTATTGGACAAGCAAATGGATATTTCAAGTACAGCCTCCAAGAGAGCCATCACAAATAGGCTGTTTCCATGGTTGGCTCAGAAGCCAATGGCTGAGGTCACTGGAAGGACAATTCCACTTTGTTGCCAGTGAATGACGTATCAATGGTTTCTTATTTCCTTTTTCTTTGTATTTTATTTCCTTGCTAAATCCTTTATATTATACAGTCTCCCAACAACTCATCAAACCCTGTACTCAGTCATGCACTCACTGTCAGTCTCCAGCATTCTCTCCACCACCTTTGATGTGCACCTTCCAACTGTAAATCTGGGCCTTAGCTGTGCCCACCTCTTGCTGCTTAACTCACCCAGTTATTTCAAATGTTTCAAACACAGACAACCCAGACTTAAAGACATTTCAAAAAAGAAATAGAGGAAATTACATTTCTCCACTGCTTTACCTGATTTCATCTCTGCAGCTTTGACACTGTTGTGCACTTCCTACCTTTTTAAAACTCTTGGATGCCAAATCACCATGTTCTAGGTTCCTTTCCTACATACCCAGCCATTTCTTCTCTCCCTCCCTTCCCCTTTCATTCCTTAAATACTGATGTTTCCCAAATGACTTCTCTGTCTTCCTTCCACACTTGCTCCTAATGATTTCTCTGGTTGTCTTGCTTTCAGCTACAATGTAAGTGTTCATGATTCTCAGATCCTGTCCTGGATGCTACTACTATTCCAGACCCTTGGTTTTATCTATCTAGTGCCTGCTCTTATGAATTTCTATTCGTATTTTGCGATAGTTTCCTAAATAGTGTGTTTACAATGGATTCATCACCACTTCAGTTCAACCTCTGTCTGTTACCTGCTTTCTTGAAAAAAATAAAACTGAGAGTGCCAACTTTCTCTTAAACACCTCTTACCAATTCGCAGGTCTGCAGGGTAAATCATCATCACCATCATCATGGCTATATGAGTGTCTGCTGTGTGTTTAGCACTGTTCTAATCATTTCATTGTGGGGAGCCGGCACAGCCATGGCATACTCAGCCCCAGGGCGCCTTATGTGCCGCACTAGCTCGGCCAGTGAACCCGAGTGGGGGCGATGAAGGATTAGATAGACAAAACAATGAAAGCTGGGACTCGGTGGGATGCTTCTTCCCTGATGGGGACCCAGCAGCGCCACAGACTACAAGCCGTGTCTTTATTTTATAGCCAGATGCACGAGGCAAAGTAAGGGCGTGGTCAAGATGTTTACAACATTCTCGTGGGTTTCAATCCTGCTCAATTACATGCACCTGATCAAGCTTTGTTTTACTTGCAGCCTATATCACTTAGGCACGTGGGGCCACGTGTTCTGACCATAGTTTCAAGCTTACAACTACAGCTGTTGGCTGTAATTGTGCTGGGAAGGCTCTGCCCTCCGAGCTGGGACTTGCACGTGGCCACGAGAGAACTGTGCCCTCTTGTCAGTCCAAGGCTTGAACCTGTCCAAACACTGTAGCCGCGCCTCCACATTTCATATACAACATATTAGCTCATTTAATTCTCATACCACACTGTGAGGTAGGTACTGGTTATCCCCATTTCACAGATGAGGAAACTGGGGCACAAAGATGGTGTGTAGTGTGTTCAAGATCGTGCAGAAGCAGAGTCCATCCTTTTCAGCTGGATTACAAAGCCCTTTTCACAACCGCTCTCAGCCTCCCTCTGTTCTCCAGTCGCATGAACCTTTCCCTTGTTTCTCAACACTCCTCCCTCCTTCACATTTCCCTGCCTTTGTGCCTGCTGTTCCCACTGACTGGAATGTTTGTTAACTCATCATATACCTGGTTAACTTTTACCTATTCATTAAGACTTAGTTCCCAAATAATTTTCTCCGGAGGACA
Organism: Corynorhinus townsendii; assembly: GCA_026230045.1. Taxonomy (NCBI): domain Eukaryota; kingdom Metazoa; phylum Chordata; class Mammalia; order Chiroptera; family Vespertilionidae; genus Corynorhinus; species Corynorhinus townsendii. Next base: position 141,370,942 of record JAPDVU010000004.1, read on the forward strand.
CAAAACTCTCTGGGCAAAGTTGGTCACTCCCATCTCGGTGATGATCCCTAACTTTGTGCACAGTTGTCCTGTCACAGGACATTCTCTGCTTTATTGCACAATGGGGCTCTGCTATGCAGCTGTGATCTCTGAGCTCGGAAAACCCAGGAAGGAGCTCGTTGTCTTCTTTGGCTCCTTTAGGAGGGGCCTGCTATATAGTTGGTTATCAAAAAGTGTGTGTCAGAGGAAACAAATAACCAGAAGCTCCCTGAGGTTAGGGACCACATTTTTCTTCTTCAGTGCTGTGTACCCAACCTTTAGCACAACACATAGAAGGTGCTCCATTGATATTTGAATTAAAAAAAAAAAAAAAAAGAAGAACTGGGTTGTCAGGGTTTTAATGAAATTCAACCTTGTAGAACTTCCTATTTTTCGCATTTCCTAATTTGTAGGCTGCAGTCTCAGCAGCACGAAGATGGGATCGCTTGGTGGTTAATAATTTTTAAAAAAAATAAAGTTAAGGCATAACTTGTCTTGGTTTCTCTTGACCCCTTTTAAAATATTCTGAAAATAAAAATCATAGTGTAAATAAAGAAGAGTGCATTCCTATTTTAGACCACTGTCTTTGTTTATAATTTAATAAATTCACATTTTAAATTACAGAACTATTTAGATCTCACCCATATCTGCTAAAAATAAAAAGTAAAGCTAACTTGCTTTAGAAGTATTGATATATTAGCAGAATTAAAAATTACTTTCCATTGATTGAAACCAAACAGGTGGAAGGTGGTAAGGAGAGGTGGAACCTTTACCTGCTGGCCGGGCTTGATGGGTGAGAGTGTGATGCCCTGGGTGTTGATCACTGGCAGGATCTGGTTCCCGATGACCGTAGCGATGATCTGGCCCTGGGCGTTTGTCAGGAGCTGGGGGGTGATCGACTGCACTTGGAGGCCCTGAGTGCTACTCGCTGCCTGGCTCGATGGCCCCGGATTTGGCATCAGAGGAATGGTCCCGATTATCTGCAAGAGACAGGCCCAGAGGTGAGGTGCCAGCTCTGCCCTGGGTCCATACCTGCACCTGAAGACCACTCCTCCCTGGTCTCTGCAGGAGGCTCCATTCAGGATCTGTGAACAGATCCGGAGACCTGGAGATACGAGCAGGGAAGAAAGTGGGAGGAATGAGAATCTGAAGGACACATGGACTGAAGGGGAAACATCTTATTTAAAAATAAAATCAAGCACCAGTGATGGCAGAAACATGTGATTGCTGCCAGGGTACCACAGATGTCTGCTTTGTCTCAGAATCAGTGGGAAGGCAAATGTCCCTCTGCACTTATGGTCCTCATCCCACTGGGAGCCACAGCCCTTGCCCACAGTGGCTCCTCAAACACGATGTCCCTTACCTCCTGTCCTCTCCTCAATTCCCCTCTGCTCGCTTCCTCTTTTTCTCCCCCTCTTCATCAACATTCTGTGCCTCTCTGAAGTCAAGGGTTAGCTCCTTGACCCCCAGCAGGATCGGGGGCCTCAGCGCCCTGGTGCTCATGGTTGAGAGGCCAAGTTTTGGAATCAGGGGGATAGGCTTCCAGAGCTACCCATTAGCTCTATAACACTGGTCGCAGAGCCTAAGCTTTCTGAGGCTTGAGAGAACTGGGATCATCAACAAATGTTTGAAACTCTTAAAATAAAGGCGAAATGACTACTGAGGGCTGAGATGGAAAAAAAAAGGTGCATTTTAAACTGGGATCTGAAGGTTATAGGTCAAGGCTTCTTTGGCAGGTGGCAGGGAAGACTCTCTTCCCATTTGGTAGCCACTGGCTTCCATGGTGCGATTGTATGGAGCACCACAGGAGGGGTCTGACGGGATCCCATTACTGAGCTAAGGAGAAGGGGAGCATGAGCGGGGGCAGCAAGTGTGTAGGGTATCTGTGAAATCTAGACCCATTCAGACATTGTCAGAGACAAATTAACGCTGCAGAGAACAAAGGATTGATCTGTGTTTCCAGTGTTATAGACAGACGGTCCTGGAGGAGTCTCGTAGCTTGGGCCTGCAGGCTTTGCCCTCCACGCTTCTCAGGCTGGTTAAGAAGCTCTGCTCTGCTGGTCATCTTCCATGGCCACCTCCCAGACCAGCGCTAAGGCAATGTGACCTGGGGGCCACCACCAAGACATAGTAATAATGCTTTCCCGTTGAAATGATTTCATTTCAACGCACATTCTTACAATGTGGGGTGGCTCTGCTGTGACTTGAAGGAGGAATTTGTAAGTGATGCAGCTGGAGCTGGAGTCCAGGTCTGTCTGACCCCCAAATGCTTGCTTTTCCCTTATGTCACCTGGCTCCCACCACAGGGAGAATACTGGAGGGAGCCAACTTTTTAAAAAGACACTGCATTTGCCTTGGCTGGTGTGGCTTAGTTGGTTGGGAATTGTCCGGTACACCAAAAGGTCACCCTTTCAATTCCCAGTCAGGGCACATGCCCGGGTTGCGGGCTCCATCTCCAGTAGGGGGTCTTCAGGAGGCACCGATGGATGCTTCATTCTCACATTGATGTTTCTCTCTATCTCCCTCTCCCTTCCTCTCTCTAAAAAAAATCAATAAAATTGTTTTTTAAAAATTCCCTGTACCTTCATCCATTATAGCCATCTTTCCCTGTAAAATCTTAAAAAAAAAAAAAAAAAAGACACTACATTCTGCCTGCCATTTCCCACCAGACAATGAGCTGCTTCAGGACTGAGTTTACACATAAATGATGCTGCTTTCCACCCCCACGGTACCCCAAACAGGCTTTTAAACGCAGCCTCTCAGTAAGTGTCTTTCAAATAAATGGCTTCTAGACTCTGTTATCACTGGATTCCAGGTGAAGCTTCAGCTCTGCAGAAGAACTCCGAGACCACACATCCAGTGACAAAGATTAGGACTGCAAATTGCCCCCTCTGTCTCCCTCCTCATTGGCTGTAACCTCCACCACAAAAGCCTTGTGGGATAGCACTAATGGAGGAGCTGTGTGAATATCAAGTATCAATGGCAGTTGTCAATGGATGCGATAAAGATCGAGGAATTATTGTGAGAGTGGTCAGCAGTCCCGCAGGGAGCTTGCAGCTCCTCAGTCTCACTGATTGAGCCTGTGATGTCTATCCCACAGAAGCAGCAACGAGCATGTCCCATCAGTGCCGGCAAGGTCAGGAGAAGTCCACATCAATAGATCAGAGCACGTAAGTACTTTATTGATGAGTGGTCTTGCATTAAGCAGCTGAGTATCCAAAGGCTGTTCCTGTGACCCCACAGGCAATGTGAAGAGGCCTGGGGAGCCTGAGAAGGGTCCTTCTCCTGCACCCACACTGTATACTTCACTTCTGCACACTTGCACCCTGAACTGTGCCATCCCCCTCTGCACACTTGCACCCTGAAATGTGCCATCCCCCTCTGCACACTTGCACCGTGAACTGTGCCATCCCCCTCTCCACAATGCGCTATGAAAACTCAGTAGCTGGCCCATCCACTCTGGCTTCCCCATGTCATAAGCCTGAGGAGCCCCACTCTGTCTGGCCTGAATGGAAAGCTGGGTTCATTTAGGTGGCAGGGTGCGGGTCCTATTTAGGCAGGATGCCAGTGCATTTAGGGAGCTGTGTGAGTGAGGATCCTGGGCGAAGGCTTCGGAGTGAGGCACAGCACCTGACAACTATAATACATACTGTGATGCAGAGGCAGGTGTTCTGCTTCTAGAAGATTGACACGACTCTGTGCTCTCTTTGTGTAATAAGATGCTCTGCCTGCTTTCTGAGTAGAGAGAAGAAGAAAGGCAAATGCAAACGACTCACCAGCTCCTTCCCTATGTGCAACCTCGCTTCCACACACTGCGCGGGGACATTATTAAAACACGGCACTGCTTAGTTCCTTCCTCCCCTGCTCCCCTCTTCTTTCTTAGTCCCTAGCACCACTTAGTGAGGGTAGGACAGCACTAGTGTCAGAGCCAGAGGGATCTGGAATGGTATGACTGAAGGAATCCTTTAATAAAGAGAGTTTGCCTTCAAGGTGGGGGCAGCGGTAGGGGCCATTCTAGTCAGGAAGCTTCTGTGAAGTTACGCATTTCTTATTCTTGTGGGCCTTTTGGGGGAGCTGGGGTCACTATCTCAGCATGCCAAAAACTCAGCAGTGCACGCTGATGACTTTTCTAGTACTCCACAATGTATTACAACATGCTGATTTTAATTTGCTCCCATTAATACAAGAGTGAAGATGACTCCACATTGTGTTGCCCTAAAAATTGATCGATGTGCTTATTTCACTTAGGCTGGTTCCCACCCTCCTCAACACTTCCACAGGTGTTCCCAAAACTCCTCCTCAGACTCTGATTTCAAAGATCAAAGAACGAAATGAGAGGAACCGAGGCAGCCAAGGTGTGAGGCTGTTGGGACTCCTGAACAGTTGGCAATTTTACCTGTGGAAACTGTATCTTAAATTAAAGGCCTTTGCTATTCAAGGGAAGTATTTGCATCTACACATATTTCAACTATGTCAGGAAATTAAAATTGAATTTTGATATTAGGGAAATTCTGACTTGAGGGCAAAGATAGAAAGAGGATGCTTTTGAGACACTTGTAATTCTGCAAGTAACTTTTGGAGTTTGAGTTTCTGGCTCCCAGAGCTAAGGATTTACTGATAAGAGAAATCAGTGGAAAGACATGTCACTGAGCAAACACAGCTGCTAGACTAGGGCTCCCACTCAAGGCATTCACTTCTCAAGACAAATACCAGCTCTGTTTAGATGATGACGACACTGGTAGAGCCATCTAGTACCTGCAGACCATTCTCTATGTAAGGCATGATGATGTCATGTGCCATGGAGGACACCAGAAGATGCTATAGGGGCAGGGGAAGGGGAGATAAGACAGGTACATGGCATGCAAAGATTCTAATAATCCAACAGATCAATGCTATGCTCCATAGGAGAGTCCAAGACTATTCCCTAAGAATCTCTGTACCCATGTGGTGGATGATCAAAAGAATACTGAAAATGAATGAGTGATTTCAGAGAAAGAAAGGTGGGAATGGGTGGGAAAGATTTCACAGAAGAAATGGGGGCAGAACAGTGTCTTGGAGGTTGGATGAGATACGGAAAGGCAGACAAAACAATTCCAAACAAGATCTAGCCTGGAGGTGAAAAACATGGATCGATACCAGTGAGGGTAGAGAAAGTGGAGCAATGACAGGTTAGTCAAATTCCATCTGGCAAGGGGTTTCAATGAATGGTTTTTGAGGGAATGGGGAGGAGCACTGAAATGGAGCTATTTCAGGTGTGAATGTGACAGTGTGGATAGAATGGATTGAAGTGGCAAGAGAGTACAAACCAGGAGCTCAGTCACTAGGATGCTATTGTAGTCGTCCAACTGTGAAGCAAATGCCTCAATGAATCCTTGACATAGGGGTTGCTTGATTGGTTCACTTCCACTTCAATTCAAAAGCACGGCCTACTTTATGCCTGGGTTGCAACATTAGAAATTTTTGAGTGGGGTTATTGCCCCATCACTCCCACAGCAAATAGCTAAGGCATCGTTTGCAATGATCCTATATGTCTTTGCCCTGACTCTAACAGCAATGATTCATCTCTGATGAATGCTTTAACCAGGCCAAGGCCCACACTGGTATTGTGATGATAATTTGTGACCTGAAAGAGTTCCAGCCTCTCTGACAGGAGACTTACTTGATTGTTGCTATTCATGTTCAACTGTCTATTTCCTCAGAGGAGTTAAGAGCATGAAACACCACTGAGAATAACGTCCATGTTGCAAGAGCAACTAAAAAAAAAAATCATTAAAATGACTACTAGTGGTCATTAGCACACGTATCCTTATTTCCCTAAGAGTTTGGGTGGCTTACACATAAATGAGACCGTTATTAATGCAGCAGCTATTATAACTTTAGCCACCATAAAGCTTATCTTGCAATTGTAGAAAACTCTGGCAATTCAGGACCATGTAACTGCTTTGAGTCACCAGGTTATTATTACTATGCCCTTATGGACTTTAGTCTAGTTCAGGTATTCAGTAGGGATGAATTATGACTAAAGGAGGGTAGCATGTGCTGAATTTATTCCCTGCCAACATGCAGGTGTCATCAGTAGCAGCTGAAGGTGATATCACAGAAGTTCAGAGCCTCCAGACAAGTTGTCTGATGGGCCACATGTTGTAATAGTCTATGACATGCTGTTAAACTCTGCTACAGAGGATGAGATTGCAGATGTCAAATTGACAAGTAATTTTGCTGCACACATATCTTTAAGAAAAGAACCTACCGATGCCGTAGATTGGTGTCTTCCTCATGTCTTTCAATCCATCAGAGACAAATATTTGTGTAACCTCAGTATTTTTTGGTCAAGAGGCTTTTGTTAACAGTAACATCACTCTGTCCATTCTGGAACAAAGTGCTTATAGCATTTGAGAGCCAAGGAACTGGTGGTGAGCATTCACCAGAATGAAAACAGCCTTCTCCTTCCTTGGTCTGAGGAAGCCACTCTTCTCTCTTCCTCTGAGGGATGATTTTGTCTTCTTTACATAATACATTCATTTTAGTCTCATTGTACTCCAAGCTTTAAGGTTAAACTCACAGAGTTATTTTGGCAGCTCTGATGTTGATTCCAGGAGGAGGAGGATACAATTATTTCCCAAACAAAATTTATTTTTGCAAGATGCAATCTAGTGCCTTCTTGCATTTAGCTTTGTTCAAGTGGGGGAACAAGAGAAGTGTGAATGTTGAGAGGGTCCTCTAGCAGAGTGTCTGAACCAGAGAAGAGTAAAAGCATGAAGATAAGCAGATGAAGGAGTTCAATTAGCGAAGCCACTCAACTAAGGACAAATAGAGTTAACATCACAGGCAACATCAATCTGTTGGCTGTGGCTTCCTCAAGCTCTGGAGGTCCCAGGGCTTAGGGAGAAACAGCACCATGACTGATTACCAATGTCTGGCATGGGTATGGGCATAGGGAATGGCAGTGTGCCCAAAGCCGGCATAATTGAAAACCCCAGGATATGAGACAAATTATCTTAGACCAATTTGAAAGCATTGGATGACACACATTTTTTTAATGAGCAATTGTGAGAAAGAACTTTATAAGGTATACATTTTCATGCTTATATCATGGGTATTGATAGGTATTCTACCCTAGGGAAAACCTACTTACTCAATATTTTTCACTGTCAGAATTAGGGTCCCTGCTGGATGCGCTGTATTTGGTTTCAACTTTAGAAACACATTCACAGACAAGACTGAAGAATTGGAGGTGTCATGATCTTTAAAATGTCACTTTCAGTCACATTATAAGATAAGTTACATGAAAATGGATGTTGTAAAAGCAGCAACAACAACAATAAAAGCAATCTTCTCCCCTAAAAGTTTACAAGAGTAATTAGAGGTAATTCTTAATATATATATATATATATATATATATATATATATATATATATATATATATGGAACAAATTTCCCACTGGCTGGATTCAAGCCCAGGCTTTGCCACTAACTAGTGGGAGATTGTTGGTGAATTACTTCACTTCTTAGAACCTGTCTACTCATCTCTAAAATGGGAATAATAATTTCCTCTTCATAAAGTTATTGTGAGGACTAAATAAAATAATGTATGCAAAACACCCAACACAGTGCTTTAACAACCAAAAAGGTGTTCAATAAATGTTTTTTCATAACTTCATTTTGCTTAAATGCTTTTGTGGTCACTCCTGGGCTTATGCACTAAGTTGTAAAAGATCTTTTGAAATTTTCTGAATGTTAGAACTTCACCATGAAAATAGTTTACTGTGAAGAACAGAAAACAGTTTACCCCAGGGAAAAGTGAACTCTTCCTTGTCTTGTAATAGAATGCTAAGTTGGAAGTTTCCATAGAAGCACAGAGAATCAACTGGTGCCACATTCTGGAGGAGGGAGGAGACCTTCAGACATCCAGAACTCAACCCTCACAGTTTGAAACTGTGTGTCTTCTTCCCTTTCAGGGATGGGGCAGGGGAGGCTTTCTCCTTTCCTCAAGATTAATGAAAGTGGTTGAATAAATATTGTTCCCTTAAATTTGGAGGACACCCCCCTGAGGAATTTATGGGTGAGAGGCTGTGGCCTTTGAGCTGAGAGGGGAGGAGAAAAAAATGCAGGAAAAGGAAGAAGGAGAAGGAGAGGAAAAAGAGAAAAAGGAAAAGGAGGAAGGAGGAGAAGAGAGAGAACGGCACTGTATGGGCACCAGCTACACTCTAACTGATAGCAAGGCAAGGATATGTGAGTGTTCCCCAGGGCTTAATATCATGAGTTTGAGCCATTTATAATCCTGTCCCAGAGAAACCCCCTGGTGAATGGGCACTGTGGCAATATCACAGAGAGCCTTGAGAATGGGCCTGTGGAAATCAAGCCCTGACAAGGGAGTGGGCACAGGAAGAAAACACATTGTCCACAGCAGTGCACCATTGCAAGGTCCCAGCTGGGCCTCAGAAGCCCTCATGAAAGTGCCTGCAAGAGTTGGCTTGAACCATCTGCTGGCCCAGAGAGCAGTAACCTTCTTCTGACAGTTCAGCAAAGCGAAGTCATTGTTATGCCCCACCTGGCCCCTCCCCACCTTCACCAGACCTGTCAGAAACAGGGTTAGCAAGCTGAGGAATGGAGAATCAGCCCAATGGGGCAGGAAGTGGGACCTGGCAGCTCTTTCCCATGTAGCAGGCAGCAGGAAGAGGGCTCAGCTGGGGCTGTGGAGGTGGTGGTAGAAGTTTGTTAGGGTCACAGTTTTCATTATTGTTAGGAGACTGGGCATAGAAGATTGTAGTCCCCAAGAGTGCCTAAGAGAAGTCATGGGAGAAGACTCCCAGCTTTTATCAAGGGGGAGGGGAAGGCCCAGAAAGTTGAAAGGGACAGTGCAAAGCTTTGATGATTATATCCCCAAATACCAGTTCTGTCCTCTTTCCCCACTCATGGGAAGGGGTTTGATAATCACAAATTACTAGACAAAGAAATTCAAGCTTGTAATGCTCTCCTCGAGGCTCTCTTACTGTCATATGTGCAAGGGGGTCAAGTGTGAGAGTAATGTACTGTCTTTTTATTTTTAAATTTAATGTTAATGTTTTGGGCCTATAATTAAGAAGTTTGTATAAATTAAACATGGCTTATTCATTAATATTAGCAAGTATTTTTTAAACCATTGCTATCCTTAATTTTAAAATGGCAGATAGAGACTGCCATTATCTTAACTAAGGTCAATAACACTAAAAAAGGAGATTTCATGGATTATACTGTCAGGACTTTGTTAACCAAGAATGCTTGAAAAATAGAGGAGCAAGGAAGGCAAGAAGAGAAGCTGGAAGGAAAGAGAGGAGAGAATTTAACAAGTTACCAGAGGTAGAGAGTTTGAAATTGTGAGAAGAACATACATTTTCCCATAAACTAGGAATTCAGTTTATTTCTGCGAGGTAGTTGCTGCTATTTATCACACTGATTGTCGAAGTTTCAGTTGACTTAAAAAATGGATACTATTCAAATGCCTCAGTTGCTGAAGTTTTTCCTGAAGCTTTTGAAAACCTGAAAATTATAACAGGGAGAGCCAGTGCCTGCCACAGGAGAAGGTAGTGACAACACATAAGCAAAGGGAGGAATTTTGACACAATCATTAAAAAATTATGTTATCTAAGTTTTTCTCATTAGTAATTAATAATATTTATAAGGTACAATAAAGATGTGCATTTATGGTTCTCTATTCCCCAAAACTAACCCAAACTCCCAAACTCACTATTGAACACAGTCTTTCATTGGTTTAATTGTTGGGAAGGAAGAAATCTAATGTGTATGCCTTTGTTTTCCAATTACAAATGATGAGGTGGGGTTAAAGGATCCTACTAGATCTTAATGACATAAGACAGGATGAATGATATCAGTTTCAAGAGGGATGAATGATATCAGTTTCAAGAGGTGTTTTACAGGAATATGTTTATGGGGCATACAACCTGAACCTAGGTTATGCAGCCCATTAGCAGCAAACATCATGGAAGAAATTCCACTTCTCAGGAACTGACAGGTCTACCAGGCAAGAGTTAACTCAATCGATACAATCCTCATTCTTATTGGACCCGAATCTTTCTCAAGTCCTTTGGCAAAATGAAAATTAGCAGCGGCAGCCACGTTCTAAGCTGTTGACAGTTCCTACTACGATAACGCTACCGCTGAATCCGGCACACGCTACAACTCTGGAGGCAGGCGTTTTGTTTTTAATTTTTAATTTTCAGATGCACCTTAATATCTGTTCTTACATATTTTACCATAATTATGAGACTTGCTATTTTCTCTGTTATTTGGGTTCCCATTCAAGTGCTAGGAAACATTGACAGAATACAAGTTTTGATCCAGAGTATAATCAAAATATTAAGTTAAATTTACGCAAGGTGATGTTACATTGAGATGAAAATTAGTGAGAAGTCATTGTAACTGCCTACATGGCTTATTCTTCTGGAGTGACTAGTGGGCAGGGATTAGAGTCCAGGAAGTCAACCATTCTTCTTCTTCTTTAACACAGTATTGGTGCCCACCATCAACAGAAGTTTAAAAATTATACCTGAATTCTAGACCTACTAAAGTGAAGAGTATATTAGCAAGTTCTGGATGATTTAGGGGTTGTTGGTTTTTCCATGGTGCTGTTTTCCTTCCATTGCTCTGCTCCTTGTTACTCTACTGGAAGGTGGGATGAGGAAGACAGAAGAGGGGAGAGTCGGTTTTGCAAAAGGTTAGCGGCTAACCATTAGCCTAAGGTTTATTTGGGTATGACACTGGAATCAAAGATTTATTGGCATCATCTGTGACTGTGAGAGATACTCCATGATGCAGAGTAGGTTCTCCCACCAAAGGTCAAGTAAGCAAGACTCTCAGCACTACCTGCAATTCTCCTGGAGCAAGGAAAGTGGGATTTGGAGAGACTCTTTGGGAAAAGTTGGAGAACTTGCCACTTGCTCCATGGCTGAGTTTTTCCTTGGAAACGTATTGCCTATTTATTAGCATATACAGAAAGGCTTTGGATATATCAGTTTAGTTGCTTACACAAATATTAATACTTTACATTAAAAGTATCCCTATATGAATATATAATACAGACATATTGGCAGCAGAAGCGGAGGGATTGGGATAACTGTAGATAATTCTAGCAGATGAATAACAACCTCCTCAACTTCGTCTGGAAATCTAGTAAGTTGTTGGAACCTCTCTGCTTTAGTCAATGATTTCAAAATTAAGAGCGTTGTCTTATTGATGCGTGGATTCATGCTCAGATTGACCACTCACATACTCACCCACCCATTCTCTCAGCAAAGTTTTTCTTGGGCATCTGCTGTGTGCCCAGCATGAGGCCACACCGCATGGCTCACATTCCTGTGTAGAAGATTGGGAAATTAGCCATCTGAATTCATGCAAATAGTTTCTTTTGGCTTAATAGGAGTATTCTGTAAATCCTGCCATCTATGGCACCAGTAACCCACCAGTGAAGAAGAAAGTCTACGCTTCTGGTAGTTAGGATAGTCAAGGTGGTAGCCTTTACATAACGCTAAAACCCCTGCTCTTTAAAAAAATTTTTTTTTTTTTAGTTTTCAGTTACAGTTGACATACATCATTATAGTAGTTTTAGGTGTGTACATATCCCAGTGATCAAATCATTCTTAACTTAATACATGATCATCCCAATAAATCTTGTACCCATCCAGCATCATACCTAGTTATTGACTATATTCCCTATGCTGTACTTTACATCCTCATGACTATTCTGTTACAACTAATTTGTACTTCTTAATTTATTCACCTTTTTCACTCACCCTCCATCCCAATCCACCTCCCCTGCTCTTGACAAGAGTCCTGCCTGACCTTTTCTTATACTGGGAAGCTGCTGCGATTGTGAGGTGATCTCCTGTGACTGTTTGCATGCTCAGATATGTCATTGGACTACTGAATTCACCCTTCACTGAAATATGTTCTTATTTTCTCCTGAAAAATGATAGTTTTTTAGTCTTTGAAGAAGTCCAATATTATAGAAATTTGATATCAGGCACTGTTTTAGACTTTGGAAGTCTGAGAAATATCTGATAACCCTAAATTTTGTCTTTTAATCACTTCTATTGTAAAAAAGAAGATGCTTGCAGAAGTCAGACAGTAAGCAGGGCTGAGTAAATTCATGGAGATCTCTGATCCGCAAGAACATAACTCCCACTGGAGAGCAGAAATGGCAACACACAGTGGGGAATGCCCTTCAGTTTGCACAGAACAATGTCCCTCCTCAGTGACCACAGCCCATTCATAACAACCTCTGCTATCTTTCCACCACCAGGACCAATATGAATTCATTATGTGGTAAACAAGGTGGGCTCAGCTCCTCCAGGCTCTCAGAGTTCCCCTTTATCTATAAATATGCTAAATTAACTTATACAATTTTAATATTATGACTTTCATATAATTTTTTTTTATCTATAGAATCCTAGCTGTGTATTTCAATCCATAGCTATTTATAGCAAGGGGAAGTGTGACATGTTACACAGAGGCAAATTCCTTCAAGTCAATGAGAGGAAATGAAAACATTTGTAAATATGATCTAGTACTTCAATTTCCAACTTTCTTCAGAGGTTTTACAATTTTATTACAACACTAGAGGCCCAGTGCATAAGGCCGGGCTGATAGGGGCCAGGCCTGTCCAAAGGAGGAGATGGCAGGAGGTTGGCTGGCCAGCCAGCCCTGATTGAGGCCCAATCAGGGCCAGGCCATGAGGGGTGGGGCCTTGGGAGGTTGGTGGGCCGGCCCCACCTCAGATCAGGCCGGTTCGCTGGCCACAGTGGGCGTCATAGCAATCGGTCGTTCTGGTCATTACAGCGTTCTGGTTGCTGGCTTTATATATATATTCATTATGTTTTTCCAGTAGGACAAAGACCAGAAACAAATTCTTAAGGATGAACTGGAAACATTCCTTTTCATCATCTCTTTCCACTTTCCCATATTGACTACAAATTGAACTATGAGTAATTTTCATTTTCTTTGCAGCTGCCAACACTGAAATTTCTAAAACATTTTTTTCCTTCAAAAGAGAATCACTACTATGGTGAAGCCATAATTTTGCAGCAAGACCAACTTTGTAAGCTTTTATATGGCTTTGCCTAGGACTTAAAATTTTAATGCCAGTAAAAAATACTTAGCTGGGGTAGGGGTGGGGGTGGCCGGGGCAGTGTGAAGGTGGGCAAAGGGGTTGTGGGGGGAAGGTGGACATCTGTAACAGTGTAAAAAATACAATACAATACAACACAACACAACCCCAATAGTAAAGAAATCTGTTAAGAAGAAATAATTAAGATGGACCATTATTTTGAGCCTAAAATTCATGTCAGATATTAATATTAGATATTCAGAGATATGTGGCATGCATTGCTATGGAAATAAAAGGTTTGAATAGAAAAAAAGGAATTTGGGCAAGTATTTCTGCTTTGCCTGCTGATGCCAGATGAAGTGGCTAAATCAGACTGGAGTTATGTATTGCTTGGGAGAGCACCTTTTAGTTTAACTCAGCTTTAGCCCTTAGAAGCTTTAGTAAACATTCCTAAATGAAGCCCTGGACCTATGAGCTGTCTATATCTCTTCCCAAATGAGAGAAAACAAGAGCTAATAGCAATCAGAGCAACCTCCCCCCCCCAAAAAAAAACCCAAACAAACGAACACAAACACAAAACAAAACAAAACAAAACAAAACAAACAAACAAAAAACCTAAATAGGGGACCAGTCATTTCCAATATTTCAAATTGTTTGGAGCAATGGATTTTGGTGAAGGCAATGTTTGGCAATTCCTCAAGAAAGTGCTGCTCACATTTAGTATCTCCTAGTGCTGAGTGCAGTCAGGCCATAAAACTGAATTTAAATTAGTATATAAACAACAAACCAAGCTTCTAAGAAAAAAGAAGTGTGGAGAATGAAGGCACTCCAGGTGTCATTCAAGATGCATCTGTTTATCACCACTCAGTTTCATGAGTCCAAGATGGTTCATAGGATTTTTGTGAAGAGAATATCTATTGTTGTGGCAAAATTAAATGTATTTTGATACTTGCATGCCATATTTATCTATCTGTTCAATAAAAAATGGTTGTCCTCATCACTGTAACACACATTACTTTTTCCAGTTTCCTCTTATAATCTTTTCTTAACGTTCTTTAGAGTGAGACCATGGAATTTCTCATTTTTCACAACAAAGACCATAACTCGTTAGAATTATGCTGATGAGTTTTTCCTCATAAAATTGTATTCTCATTTTCAAAGGTGACCAATCTGTACTCTTACCCCTAACCATCAGGCAAGTTTTGACAGATACAGGTAAAGGGGGCCACTATATTCTTCCAATTGTGTTTCCTCACAGTTTTCTGTCCTATGGTTAATGCATTACATTCAATTGAATTGTGCAAAGGCCTACTTCTGTACACTGAACTTGAACCTAGTTCTTCACTGTTCTGTGATGTGACTTTCCATTTCTACCTATCCACGATCTATTTCTCATTTCTCTCTTATTGTCCTGTGAGTTGACATGAAGTCTATATCTTGAAGAAGAATGCATCATGTCAGTAACTTACGGACCAGGAAGAAAGTTGGGTGCATTATTGGACATGTGGTGTAGTAAAGGGAACAATGAACATTTATTTGGAAGTTGAATGCATCTCATATGTGAATTTAATGTTTCCTCTTCTCTGATAATGCTCTGCTTAATCTTAAAATTGTTTGTAAAAAAACAAAACAAACTGATGTTGTTCTAGGAATTCTAAGTTGAAATTTAGAATTTCTTCCCTTTCATTGTCCCCAGACCCAAATCAAGTTTAATTTTCATTCTCTATTTAGAAAATTGAGACATAAATAGTTTCCTCCTCCATCCCTAACTTTTTGCTAGAAACTAAATACTAAAAAGAGAGCCATCATCGAAAGCCCAGTATATAATCATTCTGATACTGGTTTTGGTTAAAGCTATTTAATAAATAAACACATATTTCCTCAACTATAAGACTCCACATTTTTTAAATTAAAAAATTGTTTTTATTGATTTTAGAGAGAGAAGAAGAGAGGGAGAAAGAGAGAGAGAAAAACATCAGCGTGGAGAGAGATGCATAGATCAGTTGCCTCCCATTGAACCCAAAACCTGAGCATGTGCTCTGACTGGGAATCAAATCTGTGACCTCTCAGTGCATGAGACAATGCTCAACCAACTTAGCCACACTAGCCAGGGCCATTTTTTACATTTCTTAAATTTGTGAAAGTGGCTGCCCCTAACAGTTGACTTTTTGTTTAATGCAGTAGTATTTTCTTCCAATCCAAAAAAGTTGTTATTAAATTGATGGTGTAACTTAAAAATCAGTAGTTTCTTTAAACTTATAATATAGTAATATATATTTTTCTTTTTCTTAGAGAGGCAGCCTCCAAAGGGAAGGATCTAGAAATGTCTGGGGCCTACCACTTTGGGAGCTTAATTTATTCTAAAATCATTTTGCTCGGTGATGTTACAAAATGCCCAACAGAAGATTCATTGGGAATTTAGCTCCGAAAGGCTCACTTGATGAGCCCCATTTGAAGCACTCACCATTGTTTTCTCTCTAGGTAGGATGCCTCCTGAAAGGCAGCAGACCTAATAGACAGCCAGACGCAGGCGCCTTGAGGCTGATTTTCTCTGGCAAGATTAAGTGGAGACTTGAGGTCAGTTTATCAAGATTATCTCATTGCTTTAGAGATTTCCTTGAACCTACTTGTCCAGTTCCTTTGATCAGCAAAAATAATAATGATGAGAGTATTGATTAAAATACCCTATATTTATTTTGGCAAGCTTTACAGCTCTTTAAAATTTTCAAGTGTATGAGTGTTTATATACCTTCAAGAGAAATCTGAGGTTGATAGGTCAGGAATTACAGTTTCTGTTTGCAGACGAGCAATGAAGGTTCCGGAGTGACACGTTTATGGAGCATGGCGGAAATGAACCTAGGTCTTTGAACCCAAGACTGTGAGGGAAGTAAGAGAGGATGGGTGTGGACTTTGGGCTCTGATCTCAGTTCTGCCACTTACTGAAGGTGTCATCCCTGGGAGCAGACTTAACTTGCAGCATTCTGAGAATTTGCTGATCTGAGCAGCTGGGATAATCACACTTACAGATTAAAGATAATCAAACCTGTGCTCCAACAGGATCACAGATGATAGCAGCCTGTTGTGAGGGCTCAGTGCAAGGGAGATAGCATTGTTTTCATTATCTTTTATAGTAATCACTTAGCCTGAAGGAACATTTAGCTGAAACCTAGCGCTGCTCTAGGAAATAAGATGATTAAAGAGCATTGCACACTGAAAAGAGCCGCATGAACCTTAGAGTGATATTATTTTGCCATAACGGTGCACTAATTAGAATGTAAACTATGTTGGTGAAACAAAGATCCCAGAAGTCATACTAGCTCTGAGAAACTGTCTGTATTTTTGTGGACCTCGATTTAACGAACTTCAGATTTAATGGACAAAATTTCCAGTCCATATGTCATATGTGAAAATTAACACTGTTAATTTTAAAATGCTCTTAACCAAGATTTGCTTATAATTAACAGATTATTTTTTTTTATTAATTCACTGTTATTTTCAACAATTTTAGTGAATAGGCCATAAAGTTGGGAAAAAATACTAGTAATTTTGCCGACATAAATAAATATTACATATCTACAACAATAGTGTCTACATATTTAAATCCGAGAGTCGCCACTTGTAAACAATGTCTGGGGAATGATTAGCACGTGATCACACCATATCTTACAGTAACTGGTTCTGTTATCCCCTGGCATGACTCTCTGCAGCAATTTTAACCCAAGTGGATAGATGTTCAGACCACCCCAGCCGTGTGGGTTTGTTTATTCTTGGTGACTAGTGAATGCACGCATTTACTAGACCTATTCAGTATAAATTTAAAATTGCAGTAATACATATAGAAACCTTTTCTATGAAATTAAACTTTTCATACATACTGACTTTTAATTACACAGGTATGTTTACATAATTAAAAACCAATTTATCAATTTTTTAATATACACATTCAGAAAACCTACTTTATTATATAACAGACTTTTAGCTTTAATGGACACCCCCCCCCTCCCAATTAGTCCGCTATAGCAAGGTTTTACTGTAATTGATTACCTGTTTAGAATTATGGCTGTTAATTAGATTACTTCATTAGTTAATTGGCCCTTTTCCTATTCTTTAGCTCAGTGTTTGGCAAACTTATTAGTCAACAGAGCCAAATATCAACAGTACATGATTGAAATTTTTTTTGAGAGCTGAAAACCGACTTCTGCACATGGGCCACGGAAGTTTCAATTGCACTGGATGTGTGCGCCCGCACGTGGTATTTTGTGGAAGAGCGGCACTCAAAAGGCCAAAGAGCCACATGTGGCTGGCAAGCCTCAGTTTGCCGACCACTGCTTTAGCTGAAAGGATGTGCCAACAGGCTTGATCCAAGAACCTACACAAGAAAAACATTTCCCTATTCCCAGGAAAATGAAACAGTCATGGGATGAAGAATAAAAAAGAAAATGCAGTGTCCAGGAAAAAAAAAATGTAATGGCACAATTCAAAGTCCCATTCTAGATGGGAGAAGCCTTGGTTCTCTCTGGCTCAATCTTCGGAGACAACCCCAGAGCTGAATTGTTTATTGTGGGTTGTTGCGCACCCCTTTAATTATATGGGAGGTGGCACTGCTGAGTTGCTGGGGAGGAAGGCAGAAAGGTTTCCGAGGGTGCTTTCCTTTCACTTCTCCCCCTGCTCTTTGGGCTGATGACACTAAAGGGATTAACACTTTCATTTCAGAAGTGGGGGAGGTGAGGCGGAGAGGGAATGGGAGGGACGGGAGACCTTTGCGGGGCAGGGAAAGGGAAGGTCATAATGAGGGACAGAGCCTCGCTTCTGCTGATGGCGCGGGCCGCCTCTGAGGCCTGATTGCGTCCAGCATCTCCTGAGTCACGACAGGAGCAAGGCCTCCCAACAAAGCCGTCTCCCGCGTAATTGCCGCGGAGCCGGCCAAGGGCCATTGGGGCTTATTAGCGCCCTTCACCACCAAGGGCGCCCCACTCTTCAGATCTGCAAGAGCGGGAGGGGCAGTCCCGTCTCACTCCGCCCCATCCCCAGCCCCCAAGTCCCCGCGTCCCGGGAGCGCGCTGAGCGGGGGCTGGGGCCGGCGCCGGCTCCTCCGCCCTGGGGGTTCCCTGCGCACTCCTGGGAGCTCTGCGGACACCTGGGAGGTCCCCCCAGCGGCCAACCTGCTGTGCAGGGGTGCGCGCTCCAAACGGCCGGCCACCACCGCCAAGCCCCCGTGGCCTCGCGGAGCCTGCCTGGAGGCCGTTCCCTTCTGATTTAAACCATGACCTCACTGGAGAAAACGTGGACAGGACGCATGTGAATTGCTTCCTGCAGCATTTCTAAAGTGTGCCCTGCCACCCTATTTCTAGGACAGGTTGGGAGGATAGTAAGTTGGGAAAAGCGGGGTTAACAAAGCGAAAGGGGGTGTGGCGCGGCAGCCGGGTGCGGGGCCAGCCTGCGCGGCCCCAGCCGCAGCCAGCAGTCGCCGCCGCTGGACACGCGACCTCCGAGGGCTGAGCCGGGAGCGCCCATGCGACGGGGCGACTCTGCGGCGGGAGCCTCCCCGCGTCCCACCCGGGAGCCTCCTGCGTGGAGCCGGTGAGGGGCTCGCGTTCCCGCACACTTAAGGAAATGTCGCTTCAGTGCAAAGGCCTCTTCTGAACAGGGAAATAAAACTCTCAACCAGGCTCACCCGGTACATTTGAAATGTTAGTAGAATGATGAGGCTGTTTATTGTTGTTCTTGTTTTATCGTTATTACTCAAATGAAGCCAGGGTAAAATTCTTATAATGTTACGAACCCGAGGAACCTATATATCCCAGTCTCTAAGAAAGAGCCGATTTTAAAGAATGTTATTCTGTTTAAAAATGCCATTTAATATGTACTTAACTGAATGTGATCGGATTTTTACACCTTTTAAAAACTTCACATTATGACATTTGCAAATGAGAAAATAAAATCTTTTGTCAGACATTTTGAGTTTTGGTTTAGGAAACATGGCCAAACCCATTATTAGTTCAGCATATTGCATAAATAGATTGCTCTGACCAGAATATTTGGGGGACAATATACAGACAATGACTGAATTCTTAGAATTCTATGCTGAATTTTCAACAAAAGGTGCTTGATTATTATTTATGCAAAATGTCTTAAGCCCAGCAGGGAGTCTCAGTTGGTTGAGCGTCCTCCTGCTCCCCCAACCCCCGAAAAAAAAAGGTTGAGGCCTTTGATTCTGGTCAGGATACATACTAGGTTGCAGGTTTGATCCCTGGTCAGGGTACCAGAGGCAACCAATCAATATCCATATTTCTCTCTCCTTTTCTTTTCCTCTCTCAAATCAATGAAAATATCTTCAAGCGAGGACTTAAAAAAGTGTCTTAAGAATATATTCATTTTTTTTGTATTTAAATGGTATTCTTTATATATGATTTTGCACCTATTTTTAAAAATCAATATTTTTGTATTAAAAATGTAAAACCTGCACAAACAGAATCACCAATTTTATCATAGTAATCACCTTGTGAAGGGAAGGAGAGGAATGGGAGAATAGGGTGTTAAATAATGTTTTTGTTTCTCTTAAAAATAAGCAAAAGAACAGAACTGAAGCTTATGTGGAAAGATGTTAATGTCTAGGTGGTGAACAAGGATGCCTTTTATATTAATTTTTTGAAAAAATATTTAAAAAGTGTTTCTATACATTTAATATATTTCATTATTAAAAATGCAATGAAAGAGTATATGTGAAATTTTAAATTCTTGATCAACCGGTGTTAGCTGTGTATATTTAATGCACTTCATTTGCTCTAGTAACATTGTCAAAGTTATACACTTTCTCTCCTTTGCACAGGGTTTGAAGTTAGTTTTACAAATGTGGGCAGCGTGGCTTTGTTAGTTCTCCTACTCAGATCTAATAAAACCCATGGAAGGGCGCAGGGACACTTACTGAATGAATTGATTATATCTCAATCCTTTGGTTAAAATCTGCATTTATTACAACTCAATCTTCGTTCATCTTGTAGTGCTTTTTCTCTCTAAAAGAGTCTCATCTTTCTATTTAAATTATGTGAATTACTTTAGCAACCCATACATAGTTCAGAGTCAATGGCTGTTATTTTACCCTAGAAAGAATAGCTGTAACATTCATATATTGATAAGTTAATATAATTTATTAAATGCTTAAGCCATAGCAGGCACTGTGCTAAGCACTTTTCCTGCTTTTACACATTTAATCCCACAACCAAAAAGTATGTGAACTGTCTTATCACTTCTGTTTTATGGCTGAGGAAACAGAGGCCAGGAAGAGTTCTGTAATGTGTTCCAATCGGACCGGTGTCCTTCAAACCCATGCTCTAACCTACTCTTATCTTCTTGAGATATCATTTAGCTCACTATTGCTATAATTTAGAGGAACATCCTAATGTAAGCATCATGTTTCTTTCTACGATATGTACTTTTCACCACATTTGGAAGTTATAATACTGGAATGGTCTTTCAGTTGGTGTGTGGAGCTGGTGGTGTTCCGGCACCTCTACCCAGCTCAGGGCTGTTGAATAGAGGGGACTCACCAGGAATGGTTTTGTACCACCCAGGATGTAGCTCTAACCCACAAGGCACGGGCTTCTGTTAGTATTAACAGACTGTTTTTCATTACTCAGGGCCTGTGGTCCTTTTAGGAGGCAACTCCTGTCCCATAACAAATCCTTTTCCCTCCCCAAACCAGCTCCCCTCAGCCATTGT
Source organism: Corynorhinus townsendii (assembly GCA_026230045.1). Lineage (NCBI taxonomy): Eukaryota > Metazoa > Chordata > Mammalia > Chiroptera > Vespertilionidae > Corynorhinus > Corynorhinus townsendii. The sequence goes on from JAPDVU010000004.1 coordinate 141,391,781, forward strand.
TTATTCATAAAATGGTGTGTGTATTTGTGGCTAACTTGAATGGATCCTTTTAATTTTTTCTTCTTTTTCTATATTAAAAACACATAATGTTTGATTTTTTTTTACTTGACTGGCTCTTTAAAGACCCAAGGGGGATTCTTGGACTTGACTTGGTGCCACTTAAGATAATTTCACAGTAGTCAAGAGGTAATTTCATCAAGAAACATTCTGAGCTTCAGTTAAAATGTAAGAGGCTTTTTTTTTTTAAGCCCCAAGATAAAATAAAATTTCATTTGCTTTTATTTTTCTGCAATAATGCCAATAAGGAGATATTGCCAGGGGCACAAGGGAAGCCAATTCTATAGTTGAACAAATCGATGGTAAATCTACTTGCCAAATCCTAAACGTACCCACTGAATGAGTGTTATGAACACACACACAACACACATACGCTGAACTATCCAGGGTAAGGATGAGTTCCCCTAAAATAACTTAATCTCCTATTACTAAGGTTCTCACATTCTCAAACTCTTCACATATAAAGTGGGTTGTTATGAACAGTTATGAATTGAAACCACATAGCATCTTGATTATTAATAACAGAGCACTTACTGAGTGATAGCATTACTGAATGGCAACTCTGTGCCTGACTCCATTCTAAGCACTTTAATCCTGGAAGCTGGTGCCATTATTATCCCCATTTTTCAGATGAAAAAACCTGAGGCACAAAGAGGGTAAGTCTATTGTCCAAGGTCTCACAGCTAATGAGCAGCAGTCTTATTTCAAACTCCGTATTTTATTTGCCTGTACACTGTATTGCCTCTTGCTGTATCCTCAAATCAAATATAGGATTCCAGAAAATACTACACAAAACTCTAAATGATGATGATGATGGAAACCACTCACTGAGTCTTTATGTATAGGCACGATGGTGAGTCTTTCTTTTTTTTTTTTTTTTAGCATATATCATTTAATCTTACTAATCTAGGAATTTAGATTTTATTATCCTTAGTATAGTAAAATTGAAGTTCAGAGAGCTCAAGTAATTTACTGTAGGTCACAGATCGAGTTATTGACTGACTTGGGAATTCAAGCAAGTCTAGTGCTAGTGCTCATTGCATTGCCTAGCTTCCACACTTGCGCGAGTTCCTAATTTGGTAATTAAAGAGAAGTAGAATATTCTTTTCAGCACTATAATCGTCATTATAAAATTCATGATCACTAATTACCAATAGTAAGCTTGTTATCTTCCCACCTCAGAATGAGGTTGGGTATAATTTTAAAATACCTTAACATGGTAATATATATACTTTGTGGCTTTATAATTTAGTATTTCTGTTAAAATTAATCACTCTGTAGAATAGTGTCTGACTTTTGAATTAAATGCAAATGAATGGCAGGGTCAGAAAGGTATAAACGGTGACTGTACTTTTTCCTTCATATTTGCTCATAATTATTGATTGGGAGGGGGAAAGAACAGAAAATCAACATTCTTAAATAAATCAAGATTTTCCATTCCTTTAAATTTACCGAGATCCAGTAAATAGAAACATAGTCCGATTCCAGACAATAAGAGCAAAATGACAAGTCCCAGGTGGTGGGGTTTCGTGTCGAGGGTTGAAAGGCAAGAGCCTGAAGAGTGATTTAGAAAAGTCTCCCTGTGAGGAGAGGCATTTGCCTCCTAGGCCCCTTGCTCAGCAAGCACAAGTCACTGGCCTAGGCTGCCTCATAGAAGTTACTTAGAAGTTTGAGGATGAGGTTCTGGTTGAGGAAGGTTAAGTCACTGCCCCAAGTTCATACAACTAGAAAAAGTTGAAGCCTAAACCTAACCCCAGGCAAGTCTGAATTCAGTCAGGGCTCTTAGCCATTGGGCCATTCCACCTTGGTTTCTAGGTAGCCAAGAGATTCTTAGCAGTGGAGATGGCTTCTCTGTAGGCTTACCTCACCAAATTATCAGTGGAGTAAAACATGCTTTTCAAATATTCACTTGGATTTTAATGTTATTACTTCTGGGTGCATTTTCAAATACGAAAAATAGTTAATATAAAAAACTACAAGAAAAGAATCTCTAAATGTATTAAGAGTTTTCTTTTTGTACCTTTTCTGGGAAATCTCTTGGGAGATTTTTAAGGAAATGAAAATGGGCTGGGTATAGTAATCCTATATTATGCAATATTTTGAGCAAGGCTAATTGTATTAACTCGATTACAACATATTTTTATTTTATGTACCACATTAATACAAGCCAAAAAAACACACACAGAGCAAGTAATTTTTTTCCTTCTTTTTTGTTGTAATTTGACCACTTTGTACAGATTCAGGCATGTACTTTTTTTTTCTGAGAAGATGATGGTGTTTATATTACAAAGATTAAAAAACACACACATAATGTTACATGAATGTGGCCAGGTCATCTGCTTGGAACTGTAAGTATCTTGGTCTCTTCTGGCACTGGGAGGAAAACATGATGCCGTTGGGCATGTTTCTAAAACTCTCAGACAAGATTTCATGAGTGGGCCCAGCCGGTATGGCTCAGTGGTTGAGCATTGACCTATGAACCAGGAGGTGACAGTTCGATTCTCGGTCAGGGCATATGCCCAAGTTGTGGGCTCAATTCCCAGTAGGGAGTGTGCAGGAGGCAACAAATCAGTGTTTCCCTCTCATCATTGATGTTTCTATCCCTCTCTTCCTCTTTCATCAATAATTTTTTTTTTAAGATTTCACAAGTAGGCAATATTGATTTCTCTGCAAATGTTTGTTTTTTCACTTTAGGAGGTTTGTATACTATATAAAATCAACTATTTTAATAAAATTTTGAAAATAAAAAATTTAAATACAATCAATGCTTATTCACTATATGCAGAGTACCTATCAAACTTCTACTTTGAAGCTCATTTCCTTATGGGTAATTATGAGCTGGGAGAGATGGGAGCAGGCAAAGGCCAAAGTGAAGGATAAAACTCCAGCCCCTGATAAGGAGATGGGTTTGTAATTGGCAAAATGATCAGCTATTAAATTATCAGAAGAATGAACTCCTAATAATCCTTAAGGAATTTTCTCCATCACAAATTCTCAAGTGGTGGTACATTTTACTTGGACACTGGAACAGAAAAATCAGAGGGAAATACACATCGGTGGATCGGGTTTCTATCGTGCACTCTTGAATTCTACCTCGCAAGGGCCAGCGGCCTCGCAGGAATAAATTGGGGTGTTCTATTTTGGGCATACGTCTAGGAAACAGCTTCTAGGATTGACCTGATCTAAGAATGAGTTATAGATATTATAACCAACTTTTCCTCCACACCAATACCCATCCCTCCAGAAATCTTAATAGGCTTTTGAGAGCCCCCATTTAGAGCCACTGCATAAAATGATACTTTGATGAAAAGGGATTGGAACACAGGTTAAAGCCGACATTGAAAGGTGACTGTGGAGGGCACGGCGTTCATACAATCCTCCTTTAATATGTGTGGTGTGCACCTGTGATAAGATGATTCATTACCTGAGGCCGCTCTTTGACAAGCTCTATCGTTCAGCCCTCGGGGTTCTGACGGGACAATCCTGCACCCGCCCAGGAAATATAACAAGTTCAGCTTTTTCCCCTGGAACCTAACTGGAGATGGGTTAGCTTATAATGCATCTCTGTTTACTCTTTATGTAAAATAAAAGCAGGGTTCGAGATATCACAGTTCCTGTTCTCCATAGAGCAGGCCAAGCAGGGATGCATAAACTCTCTGTCAGGTAAATAACTCTGGGAGGAAAAATCTTGGAGAGGGTGCAAGCTCCCTCTCCCTTGTGTGTCATCATCAGAAATACTTTCAATAAAGATTAAAAATGCATGTAAACTACACACACACACACACACACACACACACACACACACACACACACACACACACACTAATACAATAATACCTGGAGGAATAAGATTAAAATAGTGAACCTAGGGGGAAAAAAAGAAATGGTAACATTTGAGATGGAGTGTCAGGCCTCTGAATGGAGGGCGTCCTGACACCATCAGCTTCAACTCTGGTTTGTTTTTCAATCAGCTTTTATATTAATTGGGGTTTTGAAGATGGAGCCACCCTCATCTTAAGCGCCATCTGTATTTTGGTGACCACAACACTGGCACATAGGTGGTGTAAGGGAGTGCGTGTACCGCTCAGGACATGAGGAAGGGTTGCTGGCCTGGCAGACTGAAGGAAACCTACAAGCATACAAGAGGCCACCAAGCTTCCATGAGAATCAGCAAGAAGCTAGGCATGTGTAGCCAACTTGCAGTGGGCTTCACTCTAACTCACCCTTTTTCTTTGACTTTTTACACAAGTTTGTCAGTCTTTTCCGATTACCCCCACATACTTTCAGAAACTGGCTTATAATGTCAATTGATTAAGTTTAGAAATTTTAGAGCAATTAGAAAAGGAAACTTACCAATTTCCAAAATTAACCAAGTTCTAAAAGAATGAAAAAATAAAAAAGCAAAACCAAAATTTTATTTTTAAAATTTATCCTTTTTTTTTTTTAAAAAAAGAATACCCTATTATGAAAAGTTAATTTCTTCAATTAAGATCTGAAAACAAGTCACCATATAGAAATAAAAACAAAATGTGACAGACATTCTGGGGAGAAGGAAAAAGAAATCTTCCTTCTAAAATATAGAAAAACCTCCCAACCCTTCTCCTATTCTTGACATTGCTAGTAAACATTATTTATTTGCCTCATATAGATATAGTTACATATCACTGTCATGCAAAAGAAATTCATTTCCTTTCCGAGTTCAATCTGCCATAAATATTCACTCTTGTTCCCATCTCCCACTCACCTGTCCTTGTGCATTAGTAACTAGTTGACCTGTGACCCCCTGAAGACTGGAGAGAGCATTGCCAAAGGCCTGTGAGCTTGCTATGGAGCCCATGGCTGCTGCTGCTGCAGCCGCTGCAGCCTGACTTGCTAGTGGATTATTAACCAGCTGCAAAGAGAGAAAAGATCAGGGTGAAACCACCAAGAGATGCACAGGTACAGCACACGAATACAATATTCACTGGAGGGAGAAAGTTCTCGCCCCAACTAGCTCATGCAAAGGGCCCGGAACCCACCAGAGGGGGCCTGGTGCACATTCCCTCAGGAGCTGTGGGGGTGAGGGGGTGGTTGGAAAGGAGGCTGGGAGAAAAATATCCTCCACCAAGACTAGGGTGGAGCCTGGGTTAGGACTAGGCCAGGAGAGAGTGAGGTGGGCCATTAGGATCTTCCGAGGTGGAGAAATGATTTGGGAGAAGTCCCTGCATTTTGTCCTCTAGACTAAATCAAACTCTGAGGAAATGTCCACTTTCCTTGAGGGAACCAAACAGAATGTGGGATTAAAACAGGAGCAGGAGTGAAAGAGAGGAATATATGTTTTTTGGATTTTTTCAGATACATTGATCTTTTTCATTTGGGAATTGCAGTTTCTTTTAGGGTTATCGGGTAAGGCAGATGGCTCACTCCACTCCCTTCTCTAAAGAAGAAGGAAATCAAAGTCAGCAGAAATGGAAACCTCCATTTTCTGTGCTTTTAGAGGGTGAGTCTAGAGTCCCTTTTGGAGGGACTCACCCTGACCATGAGATTCAAGGCCAATGAGAAAGGTCCTATGGTGAATGGTCAGGTTGACATCTGCTTACTATTTTAGCCAATATATACCGTTCCATTGGCCTCTTTCCTGGGAAAAGAGTGAAATAGAAAGAAGAATTTGATTGGGAAGCGGGGGCACTCAACGGGGAGGTTATGGCTGCCAAAATCAGTTTTTCATGGAGACCAATTCAATATTCTTTATCCTGCCAATTTTCCACACCACAGGTTTTCAGGCCTTCTGACCATGAGGCAGAAGTGTAGCTTGAACTAAAATCTGCATTTAGGTTAATGACTAGATATAAATTCAAGAAATATTAAAACTATTTTCACAGTATTGGTTTTGATACATGAATTTCATTTGTATTTATTCTAGGGTGTTATTTTTCCCCACATAGTTCCTCTCAAGTACAATTGTGTGTAGCAATGCATTTTCCATCACCAGTTCCCACATCCATGAAATTCCTGCATTTTAGCAGGAACCTGCCAAGACTAAGACTTGGGAGAAAAAGAATTAATGCCATACTTAATTCAACTCCTGAAAGCTCTTTGAAAGATGCCTTTTTTTTCTTTCTTTCTTTCTCCATTCTTTGTCTCAGTCTCTTTTCTTTCTCTCTTTCTTTTCGCTCTTCCCCTTTTCTTTCCCTCAAAAAATATTTCATTATTTAATAACTTTGAAAATTTGCCTAGAATTTATACTATTTCACAATGAAGGAAATACTAGTTGTCAATGAAACATACAAAAGAATAGGAATTAATAATTCTTTTTTCATAAATGTGATATCCTTATCTTATTGGTTTCTTTATTCATTTATAATCAATTTTCACATAACTAGTTCTACAGTAATTCCATTGACCTAGCACATTTAAAAAAAAAATGAAAATCCATTTTAAGCTCATTCCTTTATGTCTTTTGCCTTTATCTCTCTCCTAAAAGATAATAATGTTCTTCTTTTTAAGGAGAAAAAAAATTCTCATTCATCAGCCTAAAGAGAAACCCTGTCTTATGCCAGATTACCACCATGAGATTTAAAATTCAGGTTGCCTTGACCTTGGTTTTCTGAGCATATTTTTATCGCGTCTATGAGGCAAGTAATGGTAATATTAAGAGAAAACTCTTCTTGTTTTTGGCTTGACTACCTAAAGTGATAAAGTTCATAGTGTGTTCACTTTTCACTTACAAAGTAAAGAGATCCCTTGAGGAATCTCATCCCCACACTGCCAGACAGGTACTGCCCATTGGTATACTAGTCTCAGATTGTCTGCCAGCTGCTATGTTTACATTTCTTTTATGCAATACAAGTTGAAATCATAATGAAATTCCTGAGTTTCAGGGAGATCTCAAAATAATTTTCTTAATCCTCAAAGAAAGGTTAAATTATGTGGAGTTTGGTTTTAGTGTTGAATATACAATTTTGGGTGAGAAATTCAAGTCAACATATATGGAATTCTCTCTGAAGAAAATAGACACTAATTCTTATTTAATGAAGGGAAAATATTTTTAGAAATTGTAAGACATTTCTTAACATCTAGGTCAATCAAAAATTCATGTAGGAAATTATGGAATTGCTCTCTGGATACAACACAACAGTGCAGAGTGAGAATTTCCTCCATTTAGGACACTTGTATGTTGTTCAGCTATAGTCCTATGTATTTGCTGTAAATACAGGCATCACATAAAGGTTAAATTATTATTCTAAATGTAAAACCAAGTAGATACTTAACGGTGGGCTCTGAGCCTTTGTGTTATGGGCCCAGGAATGGGTACCATTCTGCCGCTTTGGAAGATTGCTTCAGCAACCACAAATGTACAGATTTTGTTCATTTTTAATGTTTATTTCCTCTGTATCTGGGCCTAGATTGAAACCCAATTTGTTCTTTTTTGCTGCCTTTCTTTCTTAATGGTGCAAATGCCAATGGATGACTCTTTTATCTCCTGTCTGGCATCCCTAGGACTTTGTGAAAAGTGAGTGGGCTCTTGGGAGATGCCTTGCTGGCCCCTAGAACTAGAGCTAGAACTAAAGGCAAGGGAGTGTGGTGCATGCAGACAGTGGCTACAAGTCAATCTGTAAGCTGACAGCATTTCAGGTGGACCATTGGGCTGTTGATGGATACAACTTTATATCTTTTGGCTTTTCTGTCTGCAGCTGCCAAGGCAGGGATGTTATATGCATAAGACATGTGGCAAGGAAGGGGGAGGGGATGTACTCACAAGTGTTCTCTTCATCACCTCGGGTCATGTCACTCTGTATTGTCCCCAGTCATGTCATATTAGCAGTGTTCCTATCAATCCTTCCTCTTGATTGGAGACTCAGGGTAGATTTGGACAGCGGGGCGCCCAGGCACAATAAATGCACATAATGAGCATGCTAATGTTCTGGGATCGCTTGGTTATTTTGAAGTTGCTGCCAAGTTTATGCCTTCAGATCTTTCATTGCCAGTGTGCCTGACCAGCCAAGAATGGCCCAAATAAAGTCTGACTACATTACGTACTTGTGTTTTCAACAGACCAACTTGAAAGACATGCTGAATTCTGATGCATGCTATTTATAAATGTGGAAGATCTCAAAGCAAGGATGTGCAGAGGGCCAGAGTTCTCATGTCAAATGGATTCTGGTCTGTGAACACATCAAGCTGTAATTCTGGGATCCTCAGATAGTCTAAAAACGTACCAAGAGGAACATTAATTTCTTAAGATAACATCTCCCAAACTTTTAGAGAATAAAATAACAGAATAATTTTAAAAAAGTTTTGTTCAAGTAAAGAACCTCACAGAACCCTGTCTTGCATTCATGCAGTTGAAGGCATCTGCTCTGAAACCAGACTGCCTGGGCTGTGACTTTTAGTAAACCATGACTTCTTTTCTCATGGGTAAAATGGGTGTAAAGAGAGTATCCATTTTACTATGTAGAAAAATGGAAAATGTTTATGATATAAGTGAATAAAACGACAAAAAATGCATTTAAAAATAGCAGTTATTTCGGGTACACTCTCACAGAGTTATGATGAGAATTAAGTGAGATTACATAAGCAAAAGTTTGAGAACAATACTTGGCACATATCACGTTCTTAATAAATGCTCATTATGATTCTCACAGTTCATATTATGTTTGAGGATGTTGAACTGATCAGTTTATCAGAATTAGAACTCAACTCAAATATCTTCCCACTTTTGAAATATTGTAAACCCAGGTATATTCTCTAAATTTATATTTTAACTGTATTCTCTAATTTTGCTGTACTTATTTTAAAAAAGATATATTTTTATTGATTTCAGAGAGGAAGGGAGAGGGAGAGACAGAAACATCAGTGAGAGAGAATATTTGACCAGCTGCCTCCTGCATGCCCCCCACCGGGGATTGGGCCCCCAACCTGGGCATGTGCCCTTGACCAGAATCGAACTGGGGACCCTAAGGTCTGCAGGCTGATGCTCAATCCACTGAGCCAAACTGGCTAGGGTACTGTACTTATTTTTTAAAGGGTATCTTAAAAGAAAATATTAGCTAACTAACACAATTACTAGATGAGGTGAGTTTCATGATTAAAAAGACAAATAAGTTGTTTAAAAATATTTCAGACTGGCCCAGCCGGTGTGGCTCAGCAATTGAATGTCGATCCAGGAACCAAGAGGTTGCTGGTTCATATCTGGTCAGGGCACATGCCCAGATTGTGGGCTCAATCCTCAGTAGGGGGCGTGCAGGAGGCAGCCAATTGATGATGTTCCTTTCTCATCAATATTTCTATCTCTCTATCCCTCTCCTTTCCTCTCTCTCTCTTAAAATCAATAAAACATATAAAAAATATTTCAGACTGGAGGACATCATAAAGAAGTATTTAAAACATGATTTCTCCTGCTTGTCTTGGGCTTCTCATGTTTGATTATTTATAGAGAGCTTTATAGAAAAAACTAGAGTCCCGGTGCATGAAATTCATGCACGGGTGTGTGTGTCTCTCAGCCCAGCCTGCACCCTCTCCAATCTGGGACCCCTCAAGGGATGTCCGACTGCCCCTAAACGGGCAGTCGGACATCTCTCTCACAATCCAGGACTGCTGGCTCCCAACTGCTTGCCTGCCTGCCTTCCTGATTGCCCCTAAAAGCTTCTGCCTGCAAGCCTGTTTACCCCCTAACCACTCCCCTGCCAGCCTGATTGATGCCTAATGGCTCCCCTGCCAGCCTGTTTGCCCCCAACTGCCCTTCCCTGCAGGCCCAGTCACCCCCAACTTCCCTCCTCTGCTGGCCTGGTCACCCCTAACTGTCCTCCTCTGCTGGCCTGATCTCTCCCAACTGCCCTCCCTTGCAGGCCTGGTACCTCCCAATTGCTCTTCCCTGCTTGCCATCTTGTGGCAGCCATCTTGTGTCCACATGGGGGCAGCTATCTTGTGTGTTGGAGTGACAGTCAATTTGTATATTACTCTTTTATTAGATAGGATATAGACCTGGTGCATGGGTGGGGGCCAGCTGGTTTGCCCTGAAGGGTGTCCGGGATCAGGGTAGGGGTTCCCTTGGGGTGTGGAGCGGCCTGGGCAAGGGGCCTATGGTGGTTTGCAGGCCGGCCACGCCCCCGGCCACCCAAGTGGAGGCCCTGGTATCTGGGATTTATTTATCTTCTATAATTGAAACTTTGTAGCCTTGAGCGGAGGCCAGGGCCAGCTAGAGTGGGCGTGAAGCTTGGCTTCCTCAATTGCCGGGGTAACCCAAGCCTCCTGCTTGCTCCATAGCCGCAGCCATCTTGGTTGGGTTAATTTGCATACTTGCTCCTGATTGGCTGGTGGGCATGGCTTATGGGCAGAGCGGAAGTATGGTCAATTTGCATGTTTCTCTTTTATTAGTGTAGATGGTGTTTTAATTTTGAGGCCAGGGTCAGTATATGACAGACCAGCAAGGAAAACCTCCTTTCTAGTACATTATCTACACACTTAGTTTGTATTTGTTAGGTTTCTACAAGGATACCCATTTTGGAGTATAATTCCTGTCTTTTGTCAAAATATTGTGAATAAATCTATCCCACACTTGCTGGTTTGATAGTGGAGCCATGCAGGAAGAAGATTTATTTAAAATTTTTTTGTAGGATTTGCAATTTCTACATCAACATATCAACATTGGTCATTGGGTATAAATCTATAGCGCTTTTGTGCCCGTCCTTGTTATCTTGGACACTAAATGTAAATGGTAGTGAGAAGAAAAACTTTGATAAAGTCTCTTGAAGGCACACTCTTAAATGATGTCATATATGTATGACATCAAGTAAGTGTCACCATACATGATGGATGGGGTATCTTGATCCAAGTCTTGTCCCATCTTCTCTTTCTCAGAAATATGCACATTCTATTGGTTGGTAAAGAATTCATGTTTTTTGAATCTGGACATTAGAATAGCAGTACTTTTCATTAAATTTTGCTGATGATGTTATTCTATTATTAGAAATATTATTTACAAAAATATGGCAGCAGGATGAGGCAGTATAGCTATGGTATTATATTCCCTTGTTTATGCCTTTATTCCAAGAGGGCCTTATGAATGCAGAGGCTCAAAACCTTCCTTCGGAGCATAATGGACCCATGATCTATAGTTTTATCATTCTCTTCATGAGCTATGTGGATTTTATGGAGTATGGATTTTGGAGCAGCTCTCTTTGCTACTAACTTTTCAATTTAGAATCCTGAAAATGTGGTGCAATTTGTTTTTAAATGAAGATGTTCATAAATGCATTCATCTCACTCTATTCCTTATTTAAGGTACAAAGTGACTTGCAGTGGCTGCCTGGAAACAGGAAGACAAAGGTGGCTTTTTGAGTTCATTCACTTACATTAGGTCTTGCTTTTCTTACACTGTATATGTGAAAACTGTGTCTCAGTTCCTTAGGATTCTCTTAACCAAATCAGTACTTCCACATCTTACTCTCATGTCTTCCCTTCAAAGGTCAGGAAATTCCAGCAGATACATACAGGAAGGGTGGTCATATTTATCTCAACAACCTCCTACTCGATGTGTGTTTTAGCCTACTAGGCTTTCCCCCGGGGTCTCATGATTATAGTGAAAAGGAAAATGGGGGGCGGAGGGAGGGGGTGTTTGCAACCTAATTCAGTATCTGGTTAAAACTAATCTTACTTCCCCACTCTGACTGATTTGGGTGGAGCTGCAGAGCCAAACCCCAGGGCCCCGCCACCACAGCTGACTTTGGCAGAGCTTTGGAGCATGCCCCCAAGCTCCTCTCCCTGCAAGACTGACTTGGGTGGAGCTGCAGGGACCCCCAGGGGCCACCACAGGAGGAGATATATAGGTCAGAGCCTCCCAGGAGTTCAGTTCAGGCTTTGGATCTGGAATTCCCCTGGACTAGCAGATCTGCGAAATAAAGGTTAAACTTTCCTCCCTCAGAGTGCTGGCTGATGGTTCTCCTATGCATTCTGCCACAACAATCACGTTATAAAACTCATATAACAGTTAGGAATAATGTACTAAAATACCTTGATTCATCAATGTAAAATCACATTGAGTTCAGAAGAGTTTTAGAATAATTTATATTTTAATTTTAATTTCGTGGTAAAACTTTAAGTATACTAACTTTCTATGAATGCTTTAAGACCCAGCCATGTTGGTTAACAGAGGAATTTTAAAGTTACTACTAACTTTTCTAACTCTTAGTAACTTTTCTAAAAGAAGGTTCCTACTATCCTTTCCAGAAAGGATGAGGAAGGGAGGATTTCTGATCCCTCAGGGAACCTGGAGTGTGCATTAGGTGCTGCTCTATCTAAGGCAAAGAAGCTGGGTGTTCCTGCTTCACTGATAGTCCCAGTAAATAGCTTCCGGGTTGAGGAGAGGGCTGGGAATGAAAGCCCAGGCAATATTGCACTGTTGGCTCTTTGCTCTTTGGGGAAAATGGAGTCATTGGAAGGAGAGATGCAGGTGCTGCTCATTGAGAGCCCTGCCTAAGGGGAGAGGGGAACTCACAGAAGAAAGGGATTCCAAGGGATCTGGGTGGAACATTATCACTGTCTGCTACAGTGCAAATGTCGTTTCCTTTTACTCATTAATGTTTACTACCATAAACATTTATTCAGTACCCACTATGTTTTGGGTGCTGTGTGAGGGGAGACTGTGAATGACAGATTGGCATGTTCCTTACCCTCATGGCACAATTAAATAGGGAAAGAGCTTTTGGTGGGAAGGAATGGGAAGTAGAAAAAGATGAGTGGGCAAGGGGGCAGGATCCAGACCTTTTTACGGATCCTTAACTTTGCCAGGATGTTTGCATTTGCTGTTTTTAAGTCTATAACTCTCCCATTCAGAGATCTCTTTTCCCAGGCTAAGTCCTAAGAGACATCCTGACTACCCTAGCTAAATGTCATTCCCTTTCTTTTAGAGATTCATGCCAAAACACATATAAGCACATGATATAATGTTTGTGTTTATTTCAAAATAATCCATGGTGGGGTGGGGAGAGTGAGTAGGGAGAGAGATGAGGGTCTTGGTTTGATCATTGTAGAAGCATAAAGGTGGATATTGACCTTCAAACAACATGGATTTGAACTCTGGGTGTCCATTTATATGGAGATATTGAAATAAATACAGTAAATATATTTTCTCTTAGGATTTTCTTAATAGCATTTTTCTTTCCTCTAGCTTATTTTATTGTAAAGAATAAAGTATATGATACATATATCCCAAAATATGTGTTAATCATCTGTGTATGTTATTGGTAAGGCTTCTTGTCAATAGTAGCCTATTAGTACAGTGGGCCCTCCGCATCAGTGGATTTTCAATGGTGGGTCAAAAATTCCATGTTTCATCTGTAGTTGGTTGAATCCATGGATGTGAAACCCATGGACATGAAGGGCTGACTGCAGTTAAGCTTTTGAGGAGTCAAAAGTTACACATGAATTTTTTGACTGCATGGAAAGTTGATGCCCCAGCCCCCTGTTCAAAACTCAACTGTACTATTTTTTCTACTTTTATATTTGCTTGCAATTTTCCATAATAAAAAGTTTTAAAAATTTATTTTTCACTCTCCATCGCATCTTCTTACTTGTTTCACAGCATTTGAATCTAACAGTATATTACTCATTTGTTTACTCTTTTCATTCCTCTCTTTAGGATTTAAATGTTTGCTGACTGCTAAATTTTCAGCTCCTTCAACAGTACCAGGCACTCAGTAGGCCCTCAACCAATGTTTATTAAATAAATGTGTGAAGAAGTGAGTTGAAGATCTCTAGGCCTTACTGGGAACCTGGTGGGAGTTTGACCCTTCAATATTTATAGAAAAGAGTAAAAATTTTGGGGGCAAATTTGTCTAAACTCTTCTTTTCTGACATCATCTTACTTTACAGCAAGCATGTCAAACTCAACGGCTAATATGGACCAAATAAACAAGGTTTACTAGTATGGTTATGTGGGCCACAAAAAAAACAAAAGCTTCAATTTTCATAGAAACATAAGTTTATTTCGATAGAGACATGCTGAATACAAAGGGCTGAAATAAATGAGTAGTCGTTAACATAAAATAATAGAACATTTTAATAAAAAATAAATTTTCTTGGACATTAACTTACCAGATACTGAATAACTGTACAAATTAATAAGCATAATGCAAATAAAGCTATTTTTCTTGTTGTCTGAAAGCGAAATATTTCCTGTTGCTCACACCAAACAAGTCAGTACAAGACTAATGATGTGGCAATCGCCTGCTAAAATATTCGCTGCTAGTATTAGTGGAGAGAAATGGTGTGCCTATGCGTAAGGTGTGTAAGGGAAATGAATGCAGTACGATTATAGTAATCAGTATCAGTGAACGCTGTAGTTCGTTATTAATAATTATATATAATAGGATATTGTAAACATTAAGTTATGAAATATTTATTAAAATGTTCCTTACATATCATTACATTGGCTGGGCCGCAAAAATATTCGTTGTGGGCTGCATGTGGCCTGCGGGCTGTGAGTTTGACATGCTTGCTTTGCAGTCTCCCACACCATGCTGACTGACTGGTAAAAGCCTGGAACATGGGTGACATGGTTCTGAGGTTCTTGAATAACCCTTGATGTGTCAATCATGTGAGTTGGCACCAGCCCTTATAGTTTTCCTTCAGCTGCCCAGATTCCCAGAAGGTGAAAGGGGGACTGGACAGCCTTTCTGACTGGTTGGGAATACTTCAGGATATAAAACTCAACAATGACAGCATCTAAAGATGAAGACCCAGAGATACCCTGGGCATCTTGGATCAAAAGTCCCCTGACATTCCTAGAATTTGCATGGCTGGAATTGAGTGGGGACATGGGTGGGAAGAGGGCTTAATCTCTAGGTTTGATGTTATTTTGGAGCTGAAGGATAAGGTGGCAGTGAATGAGTATTTTTACATCTATCCTTGGGCTGTGGTGGAAGAGGTAGAATTGGACTATGGAGCCTACATTTGTACCCAGCTTTGTGGACTAGAACAAAGCCCATGCAGACAACAGCATGGACAGGAGTAGAAGGATGGACTCAAGTGCTTCTGGGCACAAGCAACGCTGCTTTGAGGCCAGGTCATGGGGATGACATCAGTGAACGAGGGGGCAGGCTCTCTCTTTGTGCAACCTCACTGCGGTGGAACTTCACAGGGTATCTGCCCACTTGGGCATTTAGATGGTTTGTGGCTCTTAGAACCAGTGGACACAGGGTCAAGAGTAAGACTCTAGTCAGATGAAACAAACTTTGCACATCATTGCATCTATGAGCACATGTGGACACCTGCGGGAGTGTTCTAGAAGCACACTGAAGAAAGAGGTAGATTCTGCAGGTCATATTGTGCAGGATTACCGCTGAGATCAGCACTGGGGAAACAGGGACCTCTTGAAAGAGGAGAAGGAAATAAACAAGGCTGGTCGGCACACTATAATTTGGTAGCAAACTATAAGGAAGCTCTCCAAAGGGAAGCATTTCTCTTTTAGTTTTAAATTTACTGTTAAAATAGTTAAGTCCAGAGTTGAGGGGAAAAAATAGCTTTTAACTTATCCCAATACATTTGATTTTGAAGTAGAGAGGTCAGCATTATGGAAACATACCAACTCTAAATCAGATTTCATCTAAGTTATATGTAGACAAATACTGTGTTACCATAAGCCTACACATCTCATTTCCTTTTCTGTCTAGTCCTCCATTTAATAACCTGAAAATCTATCTTTTTATTGAGTTTGGTGCTATTTTCTTACTTACATACAATAGTGCTATTCTTACCAATTGCCTATTGTCATGGCACATTAGTTAGGTGAATTTGTTGATAGTTCTGTGTTTTTTATTCTATCATCCAGTTTAAACAAGTGATTGGGAGCACTCCTGTGATGAAAGAAAAAAAGGTTATACTTAAAAAAAAAAGAAATAAATTGCTGCCACAGTACAGTAGTTGGTATTATTTTAGTTTGGACCTATAGGAACACACAACACACTCTTTTCCTGCCCATGCCTAATTTACTTAGTTACTTCCCAACACTTGTTGAGACCTTGCAGGGAAAACAGGTGCTATCAAGGGCAGAAGAAAGAAGAAAGGATGCAAGACAGAGTATGGTCTGCCCTAGGTAGCCTCAATTCTGTTCATTAGCTATTACCGATAAATAGCCTGGCCCCCAGGCTAAAGCAGTGGAGAACAAGGCAAGAGCCTCTTGCCTGGAGGAGCTTCCGGTCTAATTGAACAACTGTTGATTTCTGTCCTTGGCAGCCCTGCTATAAGAATGTGGAGCAGGGAGTCCAGATGAGGCCTCAGGCAACCAAACCACTTAGGAACCAAATCTGAAGGGAATTTTAGGAGTTGACTGGGGAAGGGGAAAGGGAGAAAAAAGGCTTCCCAACCACTGGGAATAGTGTGGTCACAGATGTGGAGGTGAGAGACAGTGGTTTGTGGGTATGGAGCCACTAGGCTGGCACTTGGATATCTTGGGAAACAGAAAGTAAAAGAAGGGAAGTGGCAGATGATGAGGTAAGGAGTGAGCTGTGGGTATGACACTTTATAGGGCTGTCCCTTCATTCTAGGGCAGAGGAACATGATCAGATCTGGTTTAGAATGGTCACTTTGGAGACTGAGTTGGACTGGGGTGGGGGCAGATCAGACTGGAGGAGGAGAACTGTAAGCCCTTGAGGCAAAGACAGAGGCAGAAGGCTACCCTTCACTAGGAGAAGGGTGTGGCTTGGGCTACGTTTGGACATGGAAGCACAGTCTAGCTCACCATTCATTGATTCAGCAAACACTGAGAATCAACTATATGCCACGTACAGAGATGTGGTCTCTTTCCCAAAGATCTTCCAGGATGTATAGAAATAGATATGTAGACAGATAAATTATGAGCCAATGGGTCCCACGGCAGGGGTGGGCTCAGTGAGCTGTGGGAGCATTGGAGAACTGGCTGGCTCAGTGCAGGAAGAAGAGGGGTGTCAGGGAAGCTTCACAAAATAATTGGTAGCTCAGTCCTGAGTAAATGATAGGTCTAGTAAGCAGGCATTTAGAGCTGAAAAAGACCAAGTTCTAAATTGTGGGAACACCTGAATGTCTGGTATGTTCTAAATGTCCAGAGCAAAGCAGGCAGGAAAATTTTGAGCTGGGTTCTGAAGGCACAGAAAGAAGAATGTATGTGTATGTGTGAATGGCAAACATGTGTTCATATGCAATAGAGTTATCTCCTGGGCAATTTCCCCATAAGCTGTTGCTATGAAAACACATAAATATTCAGGCCCTTTTGCAAGATTATGGAGATAACCTTAACAGTTATCTTAGTTAACAACACTGATTGCTAGTCAGCAGGTCTTAAAATACTTATTTATTTTATTAAAGGGAATCTAGACTGCTGACCAAAAATTAACTATCAAATTTTGAGTAATCAAAACAAAGTCATCATCTTTTGTCTGTTACAAAAAAATTACAGACATGTATTATGAAGGGCCACCATTGTATCCATGGCTGCCCCTGCATGTGAAGACTGAGCTGTGAATTTTTAGAAACTATAATGTATATATAAATTAATTATAAGTTTATGATAAGATTTCAGGTCTCTGAAAATCTATCCAGACAAGATGGAAGTCTCTTATTTACTTTGGGGTTATTTTACTCCTGAATATGTGTATTTTTTATAGATATTAGTTTTACCATTGAAACTTAAGAAACTTTTTATAAGTTCAATCATTCAATTGATCACTTATAAAGAACAAAAAATATGTGCTTTTTTCCTTCCATCCCACTAACCACATTGGTTATTAAAATGTGATTGTAACAAATGTTATGCATAATATCTTGGTTTTATCCACCCATGGGCAAGCTGTTATTAAATTTTATTGTTATGCATAATGGCTTGCTTGCCTCATAAAATTTATTCACTGAACAGCTGTTGTAGGAGAAAGCTAGTCAGAAGACACACGATTCTTCCCACAAAACAATACTACATTTGGGTCACGCATTATTTTTTCCCAAGGACCAGCAGAAATCAACCCACTTATTATTGGTGTGCAATTAAACTTTTGAATATGTACTTTCTGGAATTCACAATAAGGATCAGATTTTCTGTTTAGACTATAAGGAGAAAAAATGGTGTTTCTGGTCATGTCATCTTTAAGTGAGTGTCCATATCCAGCCATGGAGTAAAAACCTATGATGCTTCCTTCATTGTAAAGAGTACAGAGGTGCCCTGGCTGGTGTGGCTCAGTTTGTCAGGTGTCATCCAGTGAGCTCTTCCTGGTCAGGGCACATACCTAGGTTTCCAGCTCAATCTCCAGTAGTGGGCATGCAGGAGGCATTGATACTTCTCTCTCTCTCTCTCTCTCTCTCTCTCTCTCTCCTTCCTCCCTCTAAAAAAATCAATTAAAAAAAAAAAAAGAGTACAGAACTATTTTTGGCAGCTGCCATACCCATGTCAGATTAGCTGTGGCCTTGGTGCCCAGAAGAGAACTCTACCATTAGAAAAAACAAATGGTCCAAACTATTAGAGACAATATGACTGTAGAAAGAGGGAGATAAATACATGAAAGAGAAAGCAAAAAACATCAGAATGCTCAGAAAAAAATCAAGTTCTTCTGTGTTCACAAAATATATTGGTTATAGGTTGTTCTAAAAAATTAAGCCAATGGTAAGGACCACTACCTGTAGGGGCTGTAAGCCCAGAGAATATAAAAAGTTGTTGTATACATTGTTTTAGAACTTCCCATTAATAAAGCCAAACATAGGCTAAAAAAACATAAAGCTTAATCTCACCAAGAGCAAAAGCAAAGCTGTGTCAGAATTTTCCTCAGTTAGAGAGAAGAGATATAAAGTCACTGACTGAAGAAATCAATCTAGTAATCAGCAAAGAGGAAGATCTGTTTAAAAATTTTGTTACAATACTGGTAACTATTGAGAAAGGACTGGCTGTGCATTTAGAGGCAGAATCTAGTTAACTAGTGATGGAGGAGGGAATGTGAAATCATTGCAAGTCAGGGCACCTGGGTCCTCTTCTGAGTCAGCAGCTAACTGGGGATGCCATCTTGCCTTGCCTGAGCCTCCATTTCCTACTGTAAAATGAGAAAGTTGGACGCAATCAGGGGTTCTCCAAAATGATCTCCGATGGATAGAGAAAGGCAGATGGTTTTAGGGACCTGTGTTACTAAGTTAGTCTTTCCTAATAAATGCCTTGGATAAGCATGGAGGGCCACCAATCCCTCATCCCTCCTGCTGCTCTGAGGTCTGGAGAAATCACCATTTCCTCCCTTCTCTGACAGCTCCGTGGGGTTTGGGTTGAAGGCCAGCTCCAGG
Source organism: Corynorhinus townsendii (assembly GCA_026230045.1). Lineage (NCBI taxonomy): Eukaryota > Metazoa > Chordata > Mammalia > Chiroptera > Vespertilionidae > Corynorhinus > Corynorhinus townsendii. Next base: position 141,411,104 of record JAPDVU010000004.1, read on the forward strand.
AATGCTCAGGTTCTCCAGATAGGCGGGAAGACAGGGCTTCTATCACAGAGGTTCTCAACGTGGGAGGCCTGGGACTAGCAACTTCAGCCTGACTTGGGAACTGTTAACAATGCATTTCCTGGCCTCTACCTCAGACCTGCTGATTCAGAACTTCTGAGGTGGGAGCAGCAATCTGGGTTTTAACTACTTACCAGGTGATGCTGGTGCACATTAAAGCCTGAGAACCCTGAACTAGATGATCTCTAAGGCTTCTTCTACCAGCAAAAATTCTACCATGATGCTAAAATGACTGAATAACATTCAGAACAGTACTATAATTTTTCGAGTTCTATTCCTGCAAGAGTTACTAAGTAAATATGTTTTAAATGTTTTCTAAATCTGCATTAGCAAGTGGAGACTAAGGCTGGAAGTTAATGTTTAGGTAACAGCTTATAGCCAGTTTCTAAATGGTGCTTGACTTCCGGGCTGGCTTCCAGCAGCCAATCGGCAGCAAGCATCACAGTCCCCGCCCACCCTGTGCTGAGACTGCGGCTATGAGCCTTTCCAACATCATCAGAGCTCTCACAGTGTTCTTTCATAGGGAATAGCGATAGAATTTGAATTATATAACAGGTCTTTAATAAAAAACGAGTTACCTGATGTTAAAAGTTAAGTAACTGCAAGTCAATCAAGCAAAAGCTTTTGATGGTGATCACAAACAAAAAACAGGCCTATCCCAGTTTTGCCAAACATTGAAGAAAACCACTGCAGAAGGGAGAAAAGAGGACTGGTCATCAGGCAGAGATACAGCTGAAACTCAGGCAGAGACACCTGCTGGGGATTTGTGTCAGTATAACTTAAGGTGGAAACACCCGGATTATTTGGCTGGGGGAATATATTCATGTGCCTGGATGGTAGAGAGTTTTTTTACTCATGCTTTATTTGATTTTTTCAGATCAGCATGTACACAATTTAGCTCCTGTTGGAATATAACTTTAAAAAAATAAGAGCACATTTTAAAATTATTTATGCCTTTATGCTTCTCTATTGCAGTACATGGAGGAAAAATAAAGCAAAATGGTCAAGTGTAAAAAGGGAAGAAGATATATGTACTTTTTAGAGGTGACTATATAATCATTTTATAAAACATATCACTTAAATAAAATAAAATATAGAAATAGAAAATTAAAAAAAACCCTACTAAATAAACAGGTTTACTTTTCCAAGATTTTGGTTCAAGAACTTGGACAAATTGACCAAGATAGTCACTTGTATACTAGACTTAGTGGGGTGATAACTTTGTAAGGTATATAAATGTCTAATCACTATGTTATACACCTTAAACTAATATAATATTGTATGTCAACTGTAATTTAAAAAATAAATTTTAAAAATAAAAGCCCCCCCAAAGCCATCAAATAACAAAGGGAAATGTAATTTCTAAGACTTTATCAAAATACATTGGAAGTTCATGTTTTTAGAACAATCTATTTTTAGCAAGCAATGGTATTTTGGCAGAACAGTTGAAAAGTACAGCAATTCCCAAAGTGTGTTTAGTGAAACTCTGGTCCTGGGATTTGTTGTGGAATACAAGGTTTGGAAAACACTGCATGAAGCATTAACCTCTTGGTGATTTATTTTTTATTTTTAAATATATATTTTAATTGATTTCAGAGAGGAAGAGAGAGGGAGAGACAGAAACATAAATGATGAGAGAGAATCATTGATTGGCTGCCTCCTGCATGCCCCCTACTGGGGATTGAGCCAGCAACTCAGGCTTGTGCCTTGACCAGGATCAGGAATCAAACTGTGATCTGGTTCAGAGGTTGACACTCAACCACTGAGCTACACCAGCCAGGCTCTTGGTGATTTACAATGCATCTCAAATGTTAAAGCATCTGAAAGTTGTCCACATGTAAAGAAACCTGTTTATCTTTTTAAACTCTGTATTTCCCAAGAATATTTGATCCTAATGTCCCCTTTGCATGCAACATTAACTTTTGTTCTGGTATGCACTCTGAGAAAAGTTGGATGATAATTGCTTTGTTATCCGAAGATTTAACTAATGGGCTAATGGCATAAGCTTGAAATCCACCTTGGCTATTCTCATCAACTATATCTAAAGGAAGGACTTTTTATTCCAAACCTAGATGCTCCACAAACCATCTAGGTTTGAACAGAAGTCCCTCTGGTGCTTTTGTTAATGTTCATGCAAATTGGTTTGGATAAGATTTACTGATTTAAAATGAATCCTGAAGAGGAACCTTTGAGAATTCACAAATACATCTGTGTTACCATTAAGTGTGCACAAAGGTACTATTTCTCCTTTGCTATTAGGTGAAATGTCATCGTTAAAAGGGCACGGTGGTGTCTGATGGTATTTCCATGATTACCACCTGAGGTGGCACCTTTTACATCTAAAAAAAAAATTAAAAAATGAAGAGGTCGGAATGGAATAACATTCAATGGGAAGCAGCACACCTGCTTGAGAAAAACCCTTAAGAAAGGAACACTAAAAGATAGTTCACTGTACCGGCATGTGGAGATTTGATATAGGTCTCTGTGTGTCCGTGTGTGTCTATTTTAAATCCTATAGGCTTTAAACTTGATCTGTGACTAATGTGCCTACTTTTAGCTTCAAAGTAATACTCTATTATTTTCTTTGCATGTACCCTAGAAAAATAATTGCTAAACAGAGGGCAAACAAATGGCCACTAAGGCTTTCATTTTGTTTTTAAAACCCTCAATGTTAACAAAACCAAGAAACACACATTTTCGTATATCTAAGATTTAAATTAAGACAATTTTTTTTGTGTGTATTTAGAAGCAAATTTACATTTGTTCCTCTATTTTCCTTTGTTTCTGTTACTGAAACATTTTTTTTTAACCTTAGAAATATTGGTGGCTAAATTTATTTGCATCTATTGATCTGTTGCTTTAAAGGCAAGTTACTCAAAGATGTTGATTTGGCTATATCCAAAGTTCCAAACAAACAACAAAACCAAAAACTCAGTTTTCTTAACACAAAATACAGTTATTGTAAGTTGTGATTAAATCCTACAATTAAAAGCCTGGATCCTAAAACAAATCAATTTTGTTTTAGAACGTGTTAATGACAAGGTTGCATTGAAGCATGCCAGTATAAAACGAAAGCATGTAAAATTATTGTTCTGGGAAATACATTTATTTAAAACATGATATAATCATATGCTACTGTCTTTTCCCTTAATTTTCACTATGTGTGTAGAAAAGTAATATCATACAGTGACTTGATATTTCTGAAAATGGATGACACTATTTTTGCTTGTTATAGCCATTGTTACTAACACTATCACCATGCATATATAGTCTTTGTGACAAACACCTTCTCTAGGAGGGAAGAGAATCAATAAACTGATGGATACAGATGTCTATAAATTTCCTGAAGTAAAACAATAAAACTATGTTAAGTAAACCCAGGAAATGTAGTGAAAATTGCATTTCATTTCAGAAAAAATTGGAAATAATCCTATAATTTTCTAAACATTTTTAATGCATTTCTCTCTCATGAACTTTGTCACCTAGTATTCAAATAGTAGTCATGGAATACATTATAAAATAGGTTATTTCAAGTAGAGTTGATTTCAAATATAAAATTGGGTTAATGTGCTTAATTTAACAGAACTGAAAAAAGATGAAGTTGGCAGTAAAATAAGGGTTTCACCCAGGGAATTCAATTCATCATTAAGGGAGTCATTCCACAGCCCCCTTTACTTCGTTAAAAAATCATTTTTTATAAGCAAATAAGGATACCAACAGGACATTCAAATAATAGAGGTAAGGAGATTACTTTTATTGATTGGGGTCTGTGAAGACTTGTACAGAAGTTCCCTCCTCTGTTCTTCGGGTGGTTAAATTTTCCATATGAGCCCTGCACAAAACAGTGAAACACTGTATTGTAAGAACAGATATGTGGTCAGATATGAAGGTTGAAAAGCATCTATTCAGGCCCTTTCTTGAAGAATTATAACTCAAGGTATTTTAACTTTCAAGAAATAACTTCTGGTGTCCCTTGTCTAGACAAAGTTAGGACCTTCCACCATATGGAGATTCATAATGATACCACGTTATGAATCCCCAACAGACTAACCTTATGCCAGCATTTAATTGCAATCCCCTTTTCTTTAAAGGGGAAAATGTATTTGCTAGAGACATAATGGAATTATAGAAAGTATACTCTCAGCTCTGATTGTGACATATCTTCGAAGATGGAAATGTAGACCATAAAATAAAGATGATAAGCACCTTCTCATGGAGACAACGACTGTGGAGAGATAGGCAGGACTTCCCACTGGGTGACCCTGGCTCTGGGAGATGAGTGTTAGTCCCAATGACTTCCTGTTCCCACAGCAGGTTGTGCTCCATGTGGGCTCCATCTGCCACAAGGTCTCTTGGTACAACTGGTTCCAGGCAGCTCATGATCCCTGCTGGTACACAACTTCTCTGAACAGTTGATGCTTAAACTCTTTCGGCCCGACATTCAAGGCTGATGCCAGGAGCCCAATAAAGGGGAGGGGCAGGAGGAACACAGCACTAACTATTAAAGTCATCTCCCTACTGCCTGTGGGCTATGTATTCCAAGCTCTCTTTGTGCTGAAAACAGACAGGGAGTCAACCATCTGTTTTATGCACAGGATAAGTGTGCTCATCACTGTAGCCCATCACTCTGACCCAACTTATTCTTGCTCTTTTGTGTTACTTTCAGAAAGTTAAAGAAGGGATTGTAAATAAAACGAGGAGGAACTCTGACCTAACCACAGCCATTATGAAGAGAAAGCGACCTTTCCTCTTGCAGCCTTGTCCCTGTGCTATTGGCAGAGTGACTGTCCTAAAACATTTGCTGATCTCACGCTCCCACTTAAAATCTTTGCTTATTCTCCCTTGAATACAAGGTAACATCTCACCTCTTTGCAGTGACACCAAAGAGCATTCACAGTCTGGCCCAAATTTACAATTCCAGCCTCATCTTCACTCTGCCTCAGGTATCAGAGTAGGATTAGAAGCTTTGGAGTCCAATTGCCTGGGTTCTAAACAAGGTAACCCACGCATCACCTTGACTGCGTTACAGGTGGGTTCCAGGGACAGCGGACTCAGACAATTTGGCTGGCAGGACCCGTGAAGGAGGCGGTGGAAACGAGAGAGCAGAGGAGAGGCTAACAGTGATAGGTTGCCACGTTAAAAACCTTATAAAGAATCACAGTTCTGTGCAGAGGGGGGACAGCAAGTACAAAGGCCCGGAGGTAGAAACAAGCAATGATATTTATAAGCCCCAGGCTTGAAAAACATTTGTAATTATGTCAATATTGGTTATTTTAATTTGTACCCGGTACACATGGCAGATTTTTTTTAACCTTGGTAAATAATCACAAAGCAGCTGTAGACTCCAACGGACTCTTCCGTTTCAACTCGTACATTTATATAGACTTCAGCACAATCACCGATATCAGTACACTTTGAGTTGTAGTGTATTTCCTTAAAACTTTAAAAAACTTTATAAGGTTTGAGCATGGCAATCTGTCACTGTGATTGCAAAAAGGAAACAGCCCAACCATGGTGTCTGGTTCAAGCCTTGGAGCATTTGATCCAAACCATTTGCAAGCATTTCTAATGATGGAGTATCTATTATTTTATGAGCCACAACCAATAAAATTCCTTTCTCTATATGTTAGTGGAACAAACCAGAACCACTGGGGTCAGTTTGAATTTATCTCCCACTCCCAGTGCTTTAGATTATTGAATGAGCTTTTGGATCAAAGATCTTTGCACTCCTTATGTTTGAATTTCTTGTTATTTATCATCCATTTTAGGACAGCTATCTGCAGGGGCGGGGGGGGGGGCGTGCTTTCATCATATTAAAATGAAGTATTTGGGGAGAAGATAGGATTAAGTTATGCTGCCCTTGCAGAAAAGTGTAAGTGAAAACAGCAAAAGTTGAAGATGCATTTCCAGGTGGTCTCATGCAACAGGAATAATGAGAGGTAGGCAATGGACAAATGAAGAACTGAAGCTCAGAGAAGCTGTCCAGGTTCTTACAGGCACAGAAAGCCCTGACTACAGATGCCTCTTGCTTTACAATGGCATTACATCATCAATTGAAAATACTGTAAGTCAGAGCACCACTTTGTTCTCCCAGCCTCCCCATGGAGTGTGGCTCTGTCCTGAGCTCCAGCCTGTCCCGCAGGGCCTGCGTGGTGTCTGTACAGTGACTTCCTGGGTGTGGGGCTGCCTCCTCTGCTGGGATCTGCAGCTGAGGTATGTTCCTGCACCTTGGTTCCTCTGGATCCTTCCACCCTGAGGCTCAGAGCTGGTGTGGCCCTCATGGCTACAGCACAACTTGCACCCTTTGCCTCCACCCAACACAGGCCCAGAGGGCTGTGCTTTCTGGGTTGTGTGTTTTGGTATCTTCCTGTCCTGAAAGGCGGTGACATTTTTCTCAGTCAACTTTGGCCTTGCTCTAAGAGCACCTCTCCCTCTTCTTACCTGCTGCTTATAATCTGGTGTGACTTTTGCAACCAGATACAAATCTAATGGGGTCTGGATGAGAGATTAAGTGTCTTTTCTGTCCTCTAAATAATGTGAATGGATATTTTGATAAACATTTTACAATTTCATCATTACTTGTTGTAAATAATTTTTTAAATTATTTTTAAAATCTTTATTGTTCAGATTACAGTTGTTCCTCTCCCCCCCCCGCCCCATAGCTCCCCTCCACCTGATTCCCACCCCACCCCATGCCCTTACCCCAACCCATTGTCCTCATTCATAGGTGTATGATTTTTGTCCAGTCTCTTCCTGTACCCCCACACCCCTTTCCCCGCAAGGATTGTCAGTCCACTCCCTTTCTATGCCCCTGATTCTATTATATTCACCAGTTTATTCTGTTCATCAGATTTTTTATTCACTTGAGATTTTTAGATTCACTTGTTGATAGATATGTATCTGTTGTTCATAATTTTTATCTTTACCTTTTTCTTCTGCTTCCTCTTTTTACAGAATACCTTTCAGCATTTCCTATAATACTGGTTTGGTGGTGATGAACTCCTTTAGCTTTTTCTTATCTGTGAAGCTCTTTATCTGACCTTTAATTCTGAATGATAGCTTTGCTGGGTAGAGTAATCTTGGTTGTAGGTTCTTGCTATTCATCACTTTGAATATTTCTTGCCATTCCCATCTGGCCTGCATAGTTTCTGTTGAGAAATCAGCTGACAGTCATATGGGTGCTCCCTTGTAGGTAACTAACTGTTTTTCTCTTGTTGCTTTTAATATTCTCTCTTTGTCTTTTGCTCTTGGCATTTTGATTATGATGTGTCTTGGTATGGTCCTCTTTGGATTCCTTTTGTTTGGGGTTCTGTGTGCTTCCTGGACTTGTAAGTCTATTTTTTTTCACCAGGTGGGGGAAGTTTTCAGTTATTATTTCTTCAAATAGGTTTTCAGTATCTTGCTCTCTCTCTTCTTCTGGAACTCCAATAATTCAGATGTTGGTACACTTGAAGTTGTCCCAGAGGCTTCTTACAATATCTTCATGTTTTTGGATTCTTTTTTCTTTTTTCTTTTCCAGTTGGGTGTTTTTTGCTTCTTTGTATTTCAAATCTTTGACTTGATTCTTGTGTTCCTCAAGTCTGCTGTTAGATCTCTGTATATTATATTTTTATTTCAGTCAGTGTATGCTTAATTTCTAGTTGGTCCTTTTTCATATCCTCGAGGGTCTTACTAAATTTATCAGCCTTTTCTATAAAATTCTTGAAAAACCTTATAACCATGGTTTTGAACTCTATATCCAGTCATTTGCTTTCCTCCATTTCTTTCATTTGTGACCTGTTTCTTTGTCTCTGCATTTTGGCTGCTTCCCTGAGTTGATAGAGTGGCTTTGTGTATGGCCCAGTGGCTCAGCCTCCCCAGTTACCTGAGGTGGACACTCTTGGTGCACCCCTTTATGGGCTGTGTGCACAGTCTAGTTAAGCCTTGATTGTTGTTGGTATCACTGGGAGGAATTGACCTCCAGGTCAATTGGCTGTGAGGATCAGCTGTGTCTACGATGGGAGGACTTCTGTGCTGGAGACACCCTTATGAGGCAAGACTTGCTTCAGTGGGGCTTTGGAGCTCACTGAGTCTGTCCCCTGAGTGTGTCCCTTATGGCTATGAGGAGTTGTAATCTGGATGGTCCTACTCTGACCCCTGGGTACACTGGCTCTTGGATCTCCAAGGAGGTGCTAATTTAGCCTCTGCCTGAGGCCACTCAGCAGGAGCTATGGAGAGATCTGCAGATTCCTCTTCTTTGTTTGGGTTTTGGAGGTGCCCAGATGAGGCCTAGCTGTGAAGCAATGCAAGCTGCTGTGGGGCCTTAGGCCTTCTTTTGGATGTTCTGGGTCTCTCTGACTCAGCTGCAATTTGATAGGTAAGTTTAGATTTCAAAGGACCAGGCCATTCATATGCAAAAGCCTCTGTGCACAGCTTGGATGGGGCGGAGTCTCAGGGCAGAGCAAACAGCAATGGCTTCCCGTCAGCCCTGCCCTGAGAGGTCCCCGGGTCCCAGCGTCCCTTCGTAATTGCTGTAAGCACCTCTGAGAGAAAGCTGCCCTTGAGTTCCACCTGCTGCCAGATAGTCCAGTTTCTCTCCATATGAGTCTGGGTCCCCAGCGTCTCCCCAGAACTGGAGTTCAGAGCAGTTGGGAGCTTGTATCTCCCTCCGGCTTGAAAAAGCCAGCCATGTACTCAGTTACTTCTGCAGTTCCTCTGAGTCTCAGTGTGCTTTTCTCTTCCCTTTTAGTTGTAGAATTTCCACTTAGCCAGCCTTCCTGTGCTTCTGGATGATATCTGTTTTGTCTTTTAGTTGTAGTTTTGAAGTGGTTGTGCGAGGCAGCAAGTTCAGGTGTTTACCTATGCCGCCATCTTGGTTTCTCTGTTGTTGCTATTATTATTATTATTATTATTATTATTATTATTATTTGCTTGTCTTTTGGTTTTCAGCTGCTTCAAAGATGTAAGTTGCTGACCAGATGAGTTTTTGATAGGGGAGTTGTTATCCCGGTTGTGAAGGAAAAATTTTGTTTCTTTTACATTTCATCTGAAATTAAGTAGCTCAGGAGAATTCTTAAAGATATAAACAGTTTGTAGAAGAGTTTGTATAACTTTACTAAAGACATAAACTGGGTTAATAAACAGAAATCAGGAATCTAATCAACTGATTATGAGACTCCATTTCATAATTAGGTCATTTTTCTGTTTAAATTAGAACAGGGGCATGGTCCCTTGCAATCATGCAAATACCCTGAGGAAGAAAAATATCTATGCATACAAATCAGTCTTTTGCAACCCATAACAAAAGGCTTTATTGGGGTTTTCTTGAAAATAGCTTTGGATGGCCTGGTGAGTGGTGACTCAAGCTGAAACCTCAGTGTGTAGGGAGGAGAAAGAGAGAGCCCACCAAGTTTATACAAGTGAGAAAAAAGAGACTGGATAGACTGCTGATCACATCTTTCCTACATCACATACATGCCGGGGGGCTCTTCCCCGGGTAGATATCCCTCATCTGGGGGTGAGGTAATGGAAGGGCAGATGACGCGCTCCCTAAATGTTATGTGGCAATTTCCACAGGGGACCACTGGAGAAACCAATGGTCTGAGTATGAGTAGAATATTTGATGGACATGGTACCATGAAGCAGGACTTGGGGATCTGTTTTGAAATCTGTCTCACATTACTAAATATTACAATGAAAGGAGCACAAAAAGGGAAGACCTCTGAGAGCAAAAGGGTAAGAGGCAGTAACTTCTGAAACTTTTCATAGTTTTGCCTCTGTACAGATGGTTATCACAGAAAGAGATAAATGTTGATATGAGAGTAAAAAATAGTTACACAAATGAGGATTCAATTTATGGTTATTATTATTTTTTTTGCTCTCATCTAGCATTCTTACACTTATAATATTCTGATTTATGATACTTTAGACATCTCTTACAAGTTGCAATACAAGCAGTGCTGAGCTGAGAATAAAAGTGTGAAGCATAGCACCCCCTCTCCAGTAGACTAGTAGAGTGGTATAGAGCAACAAGACTGGAGATACAAATAGATTCCTGCAAAATATGACTTTGTGCATGTGATATTTTCCATGTAACATAGAATATATGTCAGATGTTTAACATCTCACAGAATCCCATAGGACTGTGATACATAGATCTTAAAGTTCAGTAACTTGACAAAGGGGCATGGACACAGCTATAATGAGAACCTGGGTCTCACTCACTGCAGGGATTATGCTGCCTTCTTAGCACATAACAAATAAAAGACAATTTTGCAGGCCAGCGTACACAGCCCAAATTAAATGAAACCAAGAAAATATCCAGTGAGAGTATCTACATTCCTCATGTGAATAATATGGCAATTTTTTCTGAGTTATCTATATTTCTTCAATTGGGTTGGGATGAATAGGTCATTTCTAAATAAAACAGGAGAGCATAAAAAAATGAAATGAATGGGCTCAATCCCAGTTGAAGCAAGAAGAGTAAAATACTTTTCCCTGCTTGAAAGAAAACGATTCATCTATTTGAGGTTCTATAAATGCCCTCTTTCAGAAAGTCATACCGCTCTGTCTAGAAGGGCATTTTACCTCTAAATGACGAGAGCTTTCATTTTGAGGAAGAACATCCTCTCACGCACTGACCCAAGTGAAGGGCTGCTCTGAAAACCAGCCGAGTCAGTGTTGGTGATGTGGGGGTGGGGAGATGGGGGTGGGGGAGGCAGGGTGGTAGAACTGAGAGAAGAAACTGGCTCTGGATTTCATTTTGTTTGAAGAAAATTAAAGAAAGAAAAAGAATAGTAATCATGTGGGAAATAGCAGAGCTTGTAAGCTATCTGGCTCCACTGTAGGATTATGGGAACTGGGTAGAATTTTACCTGAAAACATTTAATAATGGGTCATGCGCAAAAGAAAAATAAACTATTTATATGTGTTCCTAGACATCTAATTTAGGAGGGTTGGAACTTAAGGAAAAGAGCTGAAATGATACTGAAAGAAAGTAGGTGAGAGGTGAAGAGGGATGATAGTTTGGGGAAAAGAGGAAAATGGCTACCTAAGTGGCTACATGGACTTTCAAAAATGCAATGGTGACTATCGAGCTCAGAGTGGAAAAGCAGGGAAGTGACTGCTGGAGGAAGAGCAGGGTGTCACAGGCCACGTTCATTCCAGGAGAGGTTCTAGGAGCTGTGACCTCCATTGGAAAATCTATGGTTCTAGCTCTCACGTTGGCTACCTCTAGACAAATCGCACAGGAGTGTTGTATACTTTCATGTAGTGATACACTGCACCTAAAACTCAGCTGTTCGTAAGGAGCTCAAGTTTCTCCTCCCAGAGCCTCTCCTCCTTGATTCCTGGGCTATTCTTCCCTGCTGCCTCTCTCCTCACCAAGATTCCATCAGTGACTACACCTTGTCATTTTGTCTTTGAAAGTCCGTCCACTTCTCCTTTCCACCGCTGTTGGCTTAGTTAAGGACCCCATCTTTTCTCATTTGGATGATTGCAAGCTCCTCCTCCTGAATCTGCCCTTAACATGCTCCATGTTTTAATTTCTCCCACAGGAGAAAATCTCAAATAACTCAGTCACACATAACTCAGTCACAATATGAGCAGTAGACATTTCTGTGCTCACATTAATTGCCAAGAATGACTTCAGTCTTTCAAATTATCAAAAATAATCTAATAAGCATCTCACATTGGTCTTCTGAAAATTTGGAGGGTTCTTGCCACTTTTTGAATGAGTCAGGCTGCAAGGATGATACCCATGTTTCCTTGGGTAAATGTCACAATGTTGGAGAAAGAAGGGGTATTACATATGAACTATGGATGGGCTCATTTTTCAGAAATAGAAACGGAGGCTCAGTGATGGCAAAAGATGTACAGGGCAGGGTGAGAGGCAGAGGCAGGGCCTGCTTGAACACTCCCTTCTGATTTTTTGGGCTCATGCTCTTTCATGCCACACCATACCATGTCATGACACTTCACACTGTGTCATATCACACCATGGCATGTTATGTCACCAACATAAATGGATCATTGCTCGAGTTCCAGGAAGGCTGGCTGGTACAGAGGATGGGTGGGGTGGCATCTCAGGGAAGCAAGGAATCCGGGAAGAAGGTCCATAGCTATTATATCCTACTTGTAACCAGGATGGTGGCCGTGGGGGCAGAGAGAAAGGGATGAATTTAAAAAAGAAAACATGACCACTCACTCTTCCAATGCTTAGTAGTTTGTTTGTTTTATAGCACTCAGTGTTAGCCTCACTATTCTGTCTTGTGTAAGGTTCAAGCAGCACTGTAGTCGAGAAAAAAAGAACGTTTCTGTCCTAAGGTGGGACTCCAACGGCACATTTCCATAGCCCATGGCACTGAACAGGTCAGTAGTGCAGTCTTGTATGATACCATAAGGCAAATTAATTACCAACTTGCAACATTCTCTAAAAGGGCACAATTGAGTTAACAATACAAGGTACAATTTATAGAGGGCAAATGGCAGAAACTGTGCTAAGTGGTGTTGGGTTTTGTTGGTGTTTTTTTTTTTTTTTTGCTTTCAAATGAAAATGCCTTGACCGGTGCAGCCACAATGGAAACCAGTATGGAGTTTCCTCAAGAAATTAAAAATGGAACTCCCATTTTACTCAGTCATCCTACTTTTAGGACTATATCCTAAGAAACCTGAAACACTCGTCAGAAATTTTATTCTTTGTTGTGAATTCTTTGCTTCTTGTGATTTTGTTGAGAAATAGTTTTCTTTTTTTCCTCCTGTGAAAAGTAGGGATATATGTGATCCTCAGCATTTTAAAAAATGTTTCCAATATTTCATATTGTAGAGATTGAGGAGGTGCAAGAAAGATGGTTTCATAGCATCTAAGGCAGTAGAATCTGTGAGTTTCTGAGATTTTATAAAATGTTTCCTTCTATATCTGAATCATTGTAGTATAATAAAAAGATAAACACTAAAAAAAGGAAAAAAAAAGAAAATGCCTTAAGAGGTAAGTACTATCATGGACCCATTTTACAGGTGAGGAAACGGAGGTTCAGAGAGTTTAAGCAGCTTGCCCAAAGTCACATAGCTAGTGAGTGGCAGAGTAGTGTTTAAATTCAGTACAACCATGGTGCTCTACTACCTACTGAAAGGGACAGGGATAGACTTTGAGGTGGGGGGAGAGAAGCTGCAAAATAATCCGTTTCAATATATTACTGTCTCAGCTGAAGTGTCAGGGGAATGAAAGCCACCCTGAGTCCTTAGACAAAGGACAGTTCTGATAATGTCTCTCAGGATTAAGTTTCTCCTTTAGGGCTAACTGTGTCTTCTGAGGGGTGGGGAGAGCTGTGTTACATTTTTTCTTTTTCATTTCCTTCCAGGGAGTTTTTATATTTGCACAGTTAAATAGGAACCCTGAATATTTGAAAGAATCAAGGAGGAAGCAGGCCTTGGCCAGAGGGCTCATCAGCCCTCCATCCAGACAAAGGAAAGGGGGCAGGGTAGAAGTCTCTAGGAAAAGCACCATTAGGCTGGCTGAAGGGTGGGGGGTGGGGGGATCTCACTGGATGTCCCTGGAGGCTGGGAGATGCCAGGGGCACCAAAGGCTCAGGTCACAGCCTGAGCGGTGGTTAAATTTCCCCACCCTGAGCTCATCACCTGAATGAGAGCTGCGGAGTAAATGAAAATAGTCATCCCCAGGAGAAGAATACTTATTCATTTAATGGCGGAAACAAAATGCCATCTCTGTTGTGATAACACAAGTTTTAAAGTGCATTACTGTCGGTTCTCAGTACACCCGTGGTCTGGCTCCTGGGTCATATGGTGCAACAGTCCATGTAATCCCCTGAATGGAAAGAAATTAGGCTCCAAGTGCCAAATGGACGCCCACAACATGATATCTGGTAAAACAAGCATATTCTTTCTCCCGCCCACCCCTTCTCCCAAACCTCCCCAAATGTTAGAGAAATAGAGAGAAATCCAGTCATTTCTCATTACTGTGAAGGTCAGCCTGGCTGGGAAAATTGTTTCTGCTTTACAATTCCCCAAACTGTAGAAAGCAGTTAGACTTCTGGACAAAAACTAATGTTGCATTCAAAGGGAAAAGAGGCTGAGACGGCATTGCTGCAGTAATAAGAGAATTTTTTACTCTTTCCACTTCCCTGTGAACCTAATCAACTGTGACATGAGAAAATATACTGGGCTCACCCAGCCAGAATCGGACTGCCACCTGAAAATGTCCTTAATATTCCACTGTTTGGGACTTTACAATGATCCTTCCGACATCAATTTTGTGCATGTACATCAAAATGCCATTAGAAATGCCCACACACTCCCCTGTTCACAGGCCTGCCCTGGGCCTCCAATCGGAGTCTCCCAGCAAAGATTCCCCGGGATTGATGAATAGTTCCTTTCTGTTACTCATGTGAAAACATTTGCTTATATGGAAAGTTGTATCTTACCTTTGGTTCTCTAGGCTGACCTCTCTCTATAAAATAACTCTTGAAAATCATGGGGTTACTAAGAATATGAGGGGATTTAAGAATCTACCCTAAACCTTTGATTAATATTCACTGATTGACATTCACTGAGTTATTGAGTTCCAAGGCTTTTCTTCAGACCCAGAGAGTGGTCAGCATACCACCGTAGTTTGGAGCGCAAAAAAAAAGTGAACCCACGTATGTTTGCACAGGGGCTGCCGCACAATCCTAGCAGCTGTCAGACACTGTGCTGCATGGCCCAGTGTAGGTGAACAGGCACACAATTGCTCTTCACTCTATTCTCCTCCATGTCACACGTGCATGTGTGTTTCCTGGGCTCATACACAGACACATGTACAGGCATAAATACTGTGCTGCTGTTTGACAAGTGCTTGGCATATAAAATGAAATTCGTGACGACATTTTATTATTTTGTCAGTTATATGGAGTTGAACAAATCTGATGTGACTCTTCACAATGGCATTATCATCTGTTCCCTTTGCCCTAATATTTACAGGAAGTATTACAAATGTTTGACATATAAATTCAGCATTTGACTGACTTTAATAACCATGTGATCAATAAGAAGTGATATTTTTATAGTCCAAGTTCAATATTTAAAGGGTCATGGATAGCAAATCTTCATCAAGGCAATAAGGCTAGATATTTTTATTTTTCAGAATCCATTATTTCATTTCTTTTTAAAAAATCTTCTATTTGAAATGAGTAGAATTAAGAGTTAAGATCTAAAAACATTGGCCACATTACAAAGGTGTGGGCATTATAGGAGCACAGCTATATAGATACATAAGCTTTAACAGTGGTTTGATGTGGGGATATGCAGAAAAAATTCAACATGATGAGCAGAGATAGAAACTGGATAGAAAAATCAATGAATGTAAGTCTGGGAGCTTATTCTTTATTCAATAAGGACACCATTTCCTAGCCTCTTTGTAAAATTATTGCGTCTCTAGTAAACTCACAGTTAGCTAAGACTAGGTACGTAAGTCTGTCTTTCTGAATAATTTCTGAAGGTAAGTACCAACATTCTTCCATACCCCTTTCTCCCCAGCCCATACTCCTCTGAGTTTATAGGGTCTTCAGAGTAAATGAAACAGGAATAATCCTGATGGCTGGGCTACAACATACGACCAGGACTTTTGGTGCTTGGAATACAAGAGTATGTCCCACATTTGAGTTGCTAGCAGGGCTAGTACTTTTATTTGCATTTTAAAAGGGAGCAAACAAGCATAGAAGAGCTAAACAAAGTGCCTAAGATCATGCAGCGACTAGGCGAGAGTCAGGACTCTAACCCATGCAGTTAGGTGTTAGCTTCCTCTCCTAACTGTACACTATACTTATTTTTAAGGGCATAACTATTATTATTATCATTAAAATATCATTCTGTAGCAAGGGTTGGCAAACTACCATTCACAGGCCAAATCTGCCTCTCAGCTTGTTTTTTTTATGGTTCATGAGCTAACATTTGCAATTTATTTGATGAGGCAGACCACTAATTCTGAATCCCAGTTAAATAAAATGTTATTCCCCCTGTGATAACTAGTGTTACGTGTCAGCTTGTCTAGATTATTTGCTCACTCATTATTCTGGATGTTTCTATGTTTTTAGGTGAGAATTTACATTTAAATGGATGGACTTTGAGTGAATAAGACTGCTCTCATTCAATCAAGTAATAGAACAAAAAGCTGACCCTCCCCTAAGGAAGAGGGAATTCTCTTGCCTATAGGCTTTGAACTCTAACTGGGGAATTGGCTCTGCAGATTTTGGACTTGTTGTTTTCCATAATCACATGAGCCAATTACTTAAAAGAAATATCTTTATATATATATTTAATATTTAATATTTATTATATGTATCTTTTATGTAGTAAATGTATTTATTATAAATCTTCATATATAATATATAAAATAACCTCAAAAGAATTCAATTCTTCTCATTAGTTACCTGTATTACAAAAAGTTTTACTCAGTTTCTATTATTATATTTTTAATGTCATCGATAAAAAAATGTATGGAAATTTACATTCTTTTGTTATATAAATACAAAAAGAATATTTTCAATTTTGCCTCTCAACACTCAATGTCTAAAATATTTACTATTTGGCCCTTTACACGAGATCTTGGCCATCTCCTGCACCACAGCAATGAGCCGGTGGTGGAGATCTGAGCTAGTTAGAACTAGTGGATCAATGGTTCACATTGCTTGAGTGTTTGGCAAAAGGTGACCTCGGGTGTTAGGGAAAGCCACAGCACTGGCTCAAGGATAAAACCTGTACAGGCGACATGCTAACTGGTGCACTGCTTTTGAGTAGAGCAGTGAAGGTTGAAAACAGGGCCTTTATGCTCTCTGACTTGGTTATTCTGAGGCTGAACTCTGAGAATCCCTCCCCAGAGTCTGGCTTCTTTTGCAACAGGAATGTCTTTGAACCTACCTAATTTATTCCTTTTACCCACCACACAGGTCCATACTCTGCCAAGGAGAATTGTATCACCTTTGTCTTTCTGAAAATTCATATAATTTATGAGAAAGATACAGTATTAGTCAGGATTCTATAGAAAAGTGGTACTAATAGGGTGTGTGTGTGTGTGTGTGTGTGTGTGTCTGTGTGTGTGTGTGTGTGTGTGTGTGTGTGTGTGTGTGTGTGTTTATCTTACAGAAAGAGACATTTATTTTAAGAGATTGGTTCATGAGAATACAGAAGCTGGCAAGTCCAAAATTTAGAGGGTAGGTCAGCAGGCTGGAGAAAGAAGAGCTCATGTTGAAGTTCAAGTTTGAAGACTGTCTGTGAAAGAATTCCCTCCTGCTCAGGGGAAGTCAGCCTTTTGTTTTATTTAGGCCTTCCACTGATTGGATGTGGCCCACCCACATTATCGAAGGCAATCTGATTTACTAAACTTCCACTGGTTTAAGTGTAAAGATCATTAAAAAATACTTTCACAGAAACACCCACAATAATGTTTGGCCACATAGCTGGACATTATGGCCCAGTCAAGTAGACACATAAGTTAATCATCACAGAGACTTATTTAGGTGGGAGGGTGAGTGATGGGAGAGAGGGACATTTGACCAAGGCAATGGTACACACCTGCAGCAAAACAGAGAGATGCAACTGAAGAGCTACTGCTGATGCAAATACCCAGGAGCATGCTTACTGTATCCTCTGGCTCTTCTTGCCCTTCTAAATTCTGCTAGAACTTTGGAGCTCTGCTTAAGGCCCACTGCCTCTGCAAGTCCTCTCACACGTTCCAGTCCATCTGACACCTCTTTGGATCTCTGAGGGCACTTGCTATCTGCCCACACAGTTTGATCCTTCATTACCTTCTCTTATATTGCATGTTGTTCTTGCCTTCTGGGAACATCTTTATAATCTAGATAGACAAAAATGGCCCAGAGTCCTCAGGAAGTAGCAATTATGTTCTCTTTCATATACATTGGGGAAATTCACACCCTGTGACTGTCCATCTCACCAATCTGTCAAATCTGTGTTATGCCTACTTCACCAGGATATTGGGGGATAATATAAGATAATGTTTGTGAAAGTACTTGGTAAACCACAAGGAATGATACAAATAGGAGATTTTTATTACTGTGATACTGTGGTTAAGAACACAGGGGATGGGAGTAAAATGCTTTTAAATTATTTTCATTTTAGAAGTTTTATAGTTATAGCACTAAAAGGTTTAACTCTTAGCTTTTCTGGGAAAACTCAGCTATCAACAGAAACTTATTTCTTTGAGGGTAATGGATATCAAAGATGTTCCTGTACTATCCTGATATTCTTCCATTATGTGTTTTTAAAAGTACATGCCTTCTCATATTTAAAAATTATGTTTATTGTCATGTAATGGGTACCTATCAGATAAATGGCTTCCCAGGTTCATTATACATTTGAATGTTTTAATTTAAAATTAAAGATTAAAATTTAAACACATCAGAACTTTCTAATTAATCAACATATTTATTTTTCACCTTTTGCCCCCACAGAAATCTGGCTCTCCCCTGAGGATACTGTTTCCCTGAAGACTTCAGAGCTGGAGGCTGCTGTCTACTGTTCCTGGAGTCTCTGGGCCTGGAGACAGGGTAGTGTGCTGCTTGCTTCTCATTTGTGCTCTTAGGCCATGCACCCTCCAATCTCCTTGAAAACCCCAGCTTTGAAGCTATGTCCTCAGAATATACTACTTGCTACCCACTGTTGCAATAATCTATAGATCTCTAAGTATTACTCCACTTTATTCCTTGAAGTGCTTCTGAGTCTCTGTTACTCTCTGTGGAATCAAAACTGCTGTGTGTGTGGGTGTTTGTGTATACACATACAATTTTTGTATTCTTTTGGTACCCTGGCCTCTTAGTTGTTTGACTTGCTGGTCTGTAATGAGCATGCCCTTAACCTTACCTCAGCCATCTCTCTGAAGGTCACACTCTAGTACTGTCTAATAACCACATCCCTTTCATCAACTCAGTTACAAAAGTCCCACTCTCTGGCCTCTCCTACCTATGTTTCTAGCTCATTCCTCTAGTACTTCAAACTCCAACAATTCTTTATATCATTGGAATCCATAATCCATAAATTCTACCACCTTTTTACTACCCCTCACCTCCCTGTCTTAAGTCCTTTTTTCCTTACTCAGCTTAGATTTTATGGTCCAACTTTCTTTTTCTTCTGTGCCTACACCCACACAGATGAACTTGGCTAGGGAAAACCTCGTAACTGTGCTTAGTTGCCTCACTTTAAATACAGCACCATTAACCTCATGTAGACAGACCCTTGTTACCACCTAACAAGCCTATGACATTTCCCAGGTCAGTTCACTCTCCCACTCTCTAGAAAGACCATTTTACATCTTCTCATTTCTCTTCAGACCTCCAGGACCTCCTTGACCCTTATTGTTCTCAGCTGTTGACCTTGATCCTTAGTTCCCTGAGAAAGAAGAATCGATCAGAAAAGAACTTCTAGATTGTTTCATTGCTGTAAATACCCATCCACAACATCTATGTCTGTGTTTTACCTACATATGTTGTGTTCTGATAGATGAGCACACTGAGCTCCTTTCCAAAGAAAACCTCCTACTAGTGCAATAGATCCTGTGCCTCGCCTATTCAAGAACACCCTGGATTTATTAAACCAAATTTCCCCTGTCCACAGCAGCTCTATGAACTGCACATAAACACAAAGTTTCAGTTTTCATCTTATAAAACAAAGCAAAACAAAACCTTATCTTAACCCCACATCTTTCCAGCTACCTCACTTTTGCTTCCATTCACAGCAAATACCTAGAAAGGTCTTTCTTTCTTCCTTCCTTCCTTCCTTCCTTCCTTCCTTCCTTCCTTCCTTCCTTCCTTCCTTCCTTCCTCCCTTCCTCCCTCCCTCCCTTCTTCCCTCCCTCCCTCCCTCCCTCCCTCCCTCCCTCCCTTCCCTTTCCTTCCTCCCTCCCTCCCTCCCTCTCTCTCTCTCTCTCTCTCTCTCTCTCTCTCTCTCTCTCTCCCTTCCTTCCTTTCTTTCTTCCTTCCTTCCTTCCTTCCTTTCTTTCTTTCTTTCTTTCTTTCTTTCTTTCTTTCTTTCTTTCTTTCTTTCTTTCTTTCTTTCTTTCTTTCTTTCTTTCTTTCTTTCTTTCTTCTTCTCTCTCTCTCTCTTTCTCTCTCTCTCCTTCCCCCCTCCTCTTTTCTTCTGGCAATTAATAGCTTTCAATGGGAAGTAAAAAAAATTTGCTTAAATGCATGTGCTCTGAATTTTGGTCAGCACTGGAAACTTCAAGATGTATTTTAATGGAAGGTGCTTTTTAAGCAGTTTAAGATTAGATTATAATTTTGGAGAGATTCACCAAAATAGCCACTTCAAATTCCCAGACAAGAGTGGGCACGGACTGCTGTAGAAATGTAGGCTGTGAAATAATACTCACACTCTCTGACGTTGCCACCAGGTGATGGCACCAAACGTGGGTTTGGTACTGTCCTGGGTGGCCAGGTGCTTTGTCCACTGGCACCTGGTGAAGGGACACACTGTCTCTATGTGACAGAGACACTTTCTGTGAGCTCCTCCAGATTACCTGACCCATTCAGTTCTGCAAATAGTCTCAGGTTCTCTCTAAAACTAGAGCTCAAACATTTGTGGGTGTTTTTTCTTCAGATTTGAGAACTCACAATTTCACCGCGACCTCTTCAAACTGTGAGTAGGGTCAAGCACTGGTAAAAACACATTTTTTAATGTTTCCTGACTCTCAAAGTAAGTTGCATAAAAAAGAGAAATATTACACTTTAAAATGTTTTTTGAACTGTCATTTAATATGTTTTGCCATCTTCAGAAAACAGGTACGTTACTACCGCATTAGGTAGAAAATAAGGTAAATAAAGATTTCCAGCAGCATGCCAGAAGGTTACCATATTGTCACTCAATAACCTGTTTCTGAAAACCCCAAGTGCACTTTAGTTAGGTCCACAAGCTTTCAACTTCTGGATCACATGCTATGTGCAGGACACCCAAAAGAAAAAGAAGCAGTCAAACCGAGAGAAACCTAAAAGCAAATCTTCCATAACTTTTGAAGGTAAAATAACAAGTTTTCCTCTTCTCCTGAAAACTTATCTATAGTTAGGTTATGTGGTGGAGAGAAAGCAGCATACTTGCTGTGTACAACAGCTTTAAAGGCTACCTTTGGGAGATCCAAGATGGCAGAAGGTACACTCACCTCCTTCCAGGACCAAACAGGACTTAACAACTAAATTATAGAACAATCAACCTGAATAACCAACTGAAGTCTAGCTGACCAGAAGTCTTATAACCAAGGACTCACAGAAGAAGCCACATCGAGACTGGTAGGGAGGGCGGAGACATGAAAAGAGCTGACCCCACTCCCACAGGCAGTGGCTGAGGTTCCTGAAGGATAGATCAGCTGCAAAGGTTCCCCTGAGAAGCATGTGGTCTCAACTGCAAGCCAACCTCCCCTCTCCCCCCCCGCCACCTCTCCTGCCACCTCAGAGCATCAGAGCCAGAGAAGTGCCACATAACATCTAGCTTTGGAAATCAGCAGGGAAAGTCAGGAGTCTGCTAGAGACACAGGTGCCCTCTTAAAGGGCCAACAAACAAAATCTCATTCGCAGCCACTCATTCTGGGCTCCAGCTAAGGGAGGGCAGAGCGGACTAGAGTTCAGTGAGGAGAGACTGGGGTTTGTGACTCTAGGGAGAGAATTAAAAGGACAGTGGCCCAGATACCTGTGCTTAGTTCCTCTCCCAACTGCAAACATCATCTTTCCTGGGTGAAGCACGCTCCATATGACATCCTGGGAGAAAGTTGTATGTCTTTGGGGTGGGGGCCATTACCCCCACTATCCCCCAAACCTGACTGGCACACCCTTTCCTGGGAGATCCACTATCCCCATCCTTATGACTACAGAATCTGGGGCAGACTGAATGGTGTGACTCTAGGACAGGGGCCATTTTCCCCTCACATACTTCAGCAGTGCAGAGCCCTCCCTTGACATGGCCAAATCTTGGTCTGTTTGGACCTGACCCAATCTGCTGGCCTCACACTGATGACTCCCTGATCCTCACAGTCAGCCAGCCTGAGAGTCGACCCCAGGCACAAATAGGCCAATAGAAATCAAGACCCAATTACAACAAGAGGGTCCACATAAGGGACATCCCTGTAGTACCCAGCTCAGGTGATCAAGGTGTACAAACACTCAGTGGGTGGCAGCTAGTCTTGGTATAACTTAGGAAATTTGCTGAGTGGCCTCAGACCTAGCACTGGCACTGACTTGGAACCTGTATCAGTCTGGTGAACATCACCTGCCCCCTACATGGTGACTCACTGAGACCCTACCGCATGTCACTTGAGCACCACTAGAGGCTCTTCCAGTGACTGAGCCTAACAGGCAGCTAACAGGTGGAGGCAGGCGAAGCAGATCTCAAGGTGTCTTGGGACTTTTGTGTTGTTTTTTTTTAGACTCTATTTTCTATATTTCTGCTCTGATTTTTATTTTTCCTTCCCCTCACTTTGGGTCTTGTTTGTTGTTCTTTTTCTAGTTTCTTTAAGTGTAAAGTTAGATGGTTTATTTGAGCTTTTTCTTGTTTCTGAGGAAGGCCTGTAATGTTATGAATGTCTTTCTTAGGACTGCTTTCACTGTGTTCTATAGATTTTGGGTTGTTGTGTCCTCATTTTCATATGTTTCCAGTCAAGGGCATGTGCCTGGGTTATAGGTTTGATTCCTGGCCCTGGTCTAGGTGCATGTGTGAGGCAACTAATCAATGTGTCTCTCTCACATTGATGTTTCTCTCTTTCTCTTTCTCTTCTTCTCTTTTTCCCTTTCCCCCCTCCATCCTTCCCTTCTGCTATCTCTAAAAATCAATGGCAAGAAGTATCCTTTGGTGAGGATTAACAAACAAACAAACAAACAAAAAATACAGACTTATAGATCAATGGAACAGAATAGAAAACCAAGAAATAAACACACACTTTTATAGTCAATTAATATTTGACAAAGGAGGCAAGAGCATACAATGAGGTAAAGATAGTTGATGCAATAAATGATAGTGGAAAAGTTGTATGGGTAAAAATGTAAAAAATAAAACTAGTTCCACCTTCTTACACAATACACAAGAATAAACTCAAAATGGATTAAATATTTAAATGTTAAATTTGAAACCATAAAAATCCTAGAAAATATAGGCAGTAAAATCTTAGACATTTCTCACAGTAATAATTTTTCCGAAACATCTCAGGCAAAGGAGACAAAAGAAAAAATAAACAAATGGGACTACATCAAACTAAAAAGTTTTGTACAGCAAAGGAAACCATCAACAAAATGAAAAGACAACCCACTGAATGACAGAACATATTCGCCAATGATACATCTGATAAGGTGTTAATAACCAACATTTATAGAGAACTTATAAAATGTAACACCAAAAATCAGATTAAAAAATGGGCAAAGGACCTGAATAGACACTTCAGGAAAAGATGCTCAACGTCACTAATTATCAGAGAAATGCAAAGTAAAATTACATTGAGAAATGCAAATTAAAACTACAACCTCACACCTGTGAAGATGGCTATCATTAATAAATCAACAAACAACAAGTGTTGGTGAGGATGTGGAGAAGAGGGAACCCTAGTGCACTGTTGGTGGGAATGCAGGCTGGTGCAGCCACTGTGGAAAGTAGTATGGAGTTACCTAAAAAAATTAAAAATGGAGCAGCGTTATGACCTAGGAATATATCCGAAGAAATCTGAAACACTAATTTGAAAGAATATATGCACCCCTATGTTGATTGCAGTGTTATTTACAATAACCAACATTTGGAAGCAGCCCAAGCTTCCCTCAGTAGATGAGTGGATAAAAAAGTCATGGTACATTTACACAATGCAATATAACTTGGCCATAAATAGGAAGGAAATCTTACTCTTTGGGACAGTATAGATGGACCTGGAGAGTATTATGCTAAGTGAAATAAGCCAGTCAGAGAAAGACAAGTATCATTCGATTCTACTTATATGTGGAATCTAATGAACAAAATAAACTAAGAAACAGGCTGATAGATACACAGAATAGACTGACAGCTGTCAGAGGGGAGGGGTTTGGGAGATGGGTGAAAAAGGTGAAGGATTAAACAAAGAAAATAAAAAGCTTATAGACACAGACAACAGCCTGGTGATTACCAGAAGGAAAGGGGTGTGAGGGGAGGTAGATGAGGGTAAAGTGGAGATAGATGATGATGGAAGAAGACTTGACTTGGGTTGGTGAATACACAATACTATATACAGTTGATGTATTATAGAATTGTACACCTCAAACCTATATAATTTTATTAACCAATGTCATCCCAATAAATTCATTAAAATCTATATATATAAAGGGTTAATATGCAAAGTGTCCCCTCAGGAGTTTGACCAGGAGACCAGGAGTTTGATTGCTTGCTATGATATGTGCTGACCATCAGGGAATGAAGGGAGGCCTTGGCCAGCAGCCAGAAGGCCCGATTGGCCCTGATTGCTGGCCAGGCCTAAGGACCCTACCCATGCATGATTTTTGTGCACCGGGCCTCTAGTAAAATAATAAAAGTGACTTTTGATTACTTAACTCATATTTTTATTAGTATTAAGAAGTCTGCTTTGTAGAGCTCATACCTACCTTTATACAGCAACTCCTGATTTATAGGACAAATCAGGGCTGAGTACAGCTGAACACAGGAAAATCACCACATACAAACAGAAAGTAAATTTTATAGTGAGGGCGTCATTAGATGAAAATCTTTTGTCCCTTGTGGTAAGCTGTTGGATTTTTGAGTTTCCTTCAGCCATGAGAAAACTCTAGACTCCCTACCCTTTGGACTATATGCCTATCTCAGGAATGCTGGCAGGTCACATCCTGTCAGACTCTCTGTGCTTACCAAGAACACAGAATTGGATGTCTGAGCAATATTGTCTCCAGAGGCAATATGGTCTCCATGAGAACAGACATACATGTGAGTGGTCAGACTGAATTCAGTCAGCAGAGGAGAGGGGAGAAAGGGAGCAAAACTAAGATTCACTAAGTATCAAGTCCGAGGTACCGAAAGGTGCTTTATCTATGTTATTTAATCCTCATGACAAATTGAGTGCACCATGTAGTATTCCACAGTTGTAGAAAATCTCCAAATGTTTGTATGTGACTTCAAAGTTTTTACTCTTTCTACTCTAAACTGTGTACCTGAAATGTAGAGAAATTGTTTACATTTAGTGTTTTTTGTTGTTTTAACAACTGTGTATGGCTTATATCTCATCTCCAAGAATATAGTGTGTTTGTTACAAAGTTTTTGCCTAATACTAAGTAATACCAATTAACAAAATCCTAATTAACAGATAACTACATTGTGGGTGGTATATCTTAAAAGGGACACTTTCTCTTAGTTAACATTTCACATTTGAAAATGCAATTCTAAATAAGGATGTTAACTACTCCCTTAAAAAGTACTTGAATACTTCAGTGCAAACAAATCTTGCACATAATATATAAAAATCCTCTGTTGCATCTGAAATCTGATAAATATTTATTATCAATGCTGTTTGCTTTTAATCGGTTCAGGATATCATTTCTCCAGCTTCTCAGTAGTTAAATAAAAATGGCATTTACATTACAATATTGCTTGCCAACAATCTCATTTTCTGGTTTAGTCAGCAGTCCTTCATGCTTGATTAGTCTTTAATTATACAAATACCTACATATTAAAAAAAGTTTTCTTTTTTCCATACTTTGAGCATGTAATTATTTTCTCTTGCATTCAATAACCTTTAATTTTAGGATTAAGCAACTGATTCCTTTTAGTATGGATGGATCTTTTCAAGTGTTAAAGCAAATTTGGTTATTGTATTATGAGAAAAATTAACTTTGGGAAACCTTTCATCAATGCGTTTGGTAGTACTCTGATCAGCTGTTATAGAAAGCATCAGGTATCCGAAAAATAAAACTTTATTCTCCTATTTTTTTCCTATTTCTCTCTGTCTCTTTGGTCTAAGAATGTGATAATTTAAGCAATTAAAGCCTGCGATATACCTATTTTCTCATTTCCATAAATTGGGGCTGAGAGCAGATGCTTTACATTAAAAATATTTCGATACAAAGGCTGTTTATAGTTTTGTAGGAAACCCCAGAAACTATGAACATTTATAATTTTCCTATAATAAATCCACAGAATGTTCAAAAGTTTAGGAGCATTTTATTGAGTGAGATAATGTTTCTCTCAACATATCAGCCTAACACAAGGACAAACAGCAATGAGACATAGAAGTGGTACCTTGCTTTTCAAAACTAACAGTGGAGATGGGTAAATCCTTCATATACAGTCTGACACAGTGTTGGACGCTTATTCCTTATTAGTTTCTTTCTCTATCCTTGGCTACTAAGTCTAGAAAAAACAACTTGTGGGAGTCATCTGAAAGAGAAAACTAATTTGAGAACATCACAGCATGCAATTAGACACATTTATTATGTAGCATGTTCTAGGTTCTGTGTTAGGTTTGCAGGACATAGAGCTGAGTGACTCACCATGCACTAAACCAAGCCTATGTCGTAAGACAGTCTGTGTTTAAAGTGCACCAAGGAGTTTTTTTTTATTGTTGTTGTTTTTGTTTTGTTTTTAACTTTCCTCCCTCCACAGTTTAATTCAGCTGGAGATAAAGTGTCTTCCTCTCAAACCCAGTTTTTATACAGATGTCTAACGTTTTTTGTTGTTCTACTTTCAGGGATGAGCTCAGAATCTGAGTTTTCCCAGGACCACTAAGCTCTTCTGGCCCAACATCTCTCACTACAAGAGAACCAGTAAAGTGCTTACTGATTCTCCCTGAGAGTCATCTCAGCAGCTCACCAGACAACACAACCTGCCTTTGCACACATCTCGCAGGAAGCTCTAGAGTTTGTACCCACTGGTCCTAGTTCTACCACTGTAGGTAATTTATTGTTGTTGGAATACTGTAATAAATAAGACCAAGTCCCTGTGATTATGAAATTTATATTCTACTTGGAAGAAAATAAATAAGAAAATCGATGTCAGGTAGTGATAAGCCCTTTGAAGGATAATGGAGAAAAGTAAGAAGAAGGGTGATGCCCCTAGCTGGTTTGGCTCAGTGGATAGAGTGTTGGCCTGTGGACTCAAGGGTCCTGGGTTCGATTCTGGTCAAGGGCATGTGCCAGGGTTGCAGGCTCGATCTCCAGTAGGGGGGCATTCAGGAGGCAGCCAATCAATGGTTCTCTGTCATCATTGATGTTTCTATCTCTCCCTCTCCCTCTCCTTCTCCCTTTCTCTCTGAAATCAATAAAAATATATTTTAAAAAAAAGAAGGTGATGAAACAGAGATACCATATATACAATTTTTACCTAAGATGGTAAGTAAGGATTCTTTGATGAAGCAAAAGTTAAGCCAAGACCTGAATAAATGAAGTGAGGGAACAAGCTAAATATCTAAGGGAAATGTTTCCAGGCAGAGGAGACAGTAAGCACAAAGGCCTTAGTATAGAAAGTCAAACGTTGACATAGTATAAACTTATATAACTCAAGCTTCTTGGCCCCTAAGGTTCCTCTTCCAATTCTTCTGGATGTTTCTCTGGTATTTACCTCCAGAGAGGTAAATATCTATAATAATAAAAGGGTAATATGCTAATTAGACCGACATCTTCTGGATGTCATTCCAGATGTTTTTCCTGACAAAGCCAGGGCCGGCAGGAAGCCAGCCTGGGTCCTGGGTGCTGGAGGAAAGCCAGTGCCAGCAGCTGGGGGAAGGAAGGCCTACTCTTGCATGAATTTTTGTGCATGGGGCCTCTCGTATATAGTTTTATATATATATATATATATGGAGAGAGAGAGAGAGAGAGAAACATTGATGTGAGGGAGAATCATTGATTGCTTGCCTCCTGCATATGCCCTGACTGGGAATTGAGCCCATGACCTTTTGGTACACAGGATGATGCTCCAACCAACTGGCCACCTGGCCAGGGCTAGACTTCCTTTATTATAAAAAGTTTTTGTTCTTATCAAAACCAATTATTGCTTTCCTGTTTGTTTGCTTAGTGTTCTTTGTTCCTATCCATAATTCTCTCCAAAGTCATCACAAGAAAGGCAGAGTTTCTGTTTTCCATAAGGCCAACCATACCAAGCATTCTTAGTTTCTCTCCTGCTCCCTTCCTCCCCTCCCCCAAGGGACATCCCTCCTGAAGTCCTCCACATTTTTGCCCCAAGATGAGCTGGTGGCTTTCTAAGTCCACTGTGTAGCTGTCAGCCTGGGACTTCTTTTTTCTCCCTTCCTCTGGTTAACCTCCGACCTTCCTCTTTTTTTTTGGTTTACTTTTTGTCATGGTGGAACACTTCCTCCAGTAGAGTTGAAGGATACATGACAGATAGATTTGAGATAAATCTTCCAGAGACTCTGCATCTGACTCTAGTTTACACTCACATTTAGTAGATAGCTGGTTAGTATATAAAGTACAAGTTGAAAACCATTTTTCTTCAGAATTTTTAAGGGTTCAAGTTTTGCTATGGAAACCCAATGCTATTCTGATTCTTGATTCCTTGTATTTTACCTATGCCCACCCCATCCCCTCTGGAATTGTTCACAATGATGTGTTCGAGGTGGGTCTTTTTTTCAGTTATTAGTTTTGCATTCAGTGACATTTTCAATGAGGTAACAGATTTTGAATCTGGGAAATTTTCTTGAATTAATTCTTTGGTGATGTCATCTGTCTTTTTCTTTCTGTTCTATTAGTTAGAAGTTGGCCTTTCTGGATTGATCTGCTATTCTCTCCTGTTTTACTTGTTCTCTGTTGTCCTTTTGTTTACATTCTGAGGGATTTTCTTTGTTGTTCTAAACCTTCTATTGAACTTTTATCTCAGCTATAATGAAGTATTTTAACTGTTATCTAAACATTCTTAAAATTGTTTTTTAAATGTTCCTTGTATATAGCACCCACCAATGTGTTTTGTAGATGCAGTGTCTTCTCTATGGATATTCTATAGGATATTAATTTTTAGGGTTTTTATTGTTGTTAATCCTCACCCGAGGATATTTTTTCCTTTGATTCTTAGAGAGAGTGTAAGGGAGGAAGAAAGGGAGAGAGAGAGAAACATTGATATGAAAGAGACACATCAATTGGTTGCCTCCCACACTTGCTCCAGGGTAGGGGATTGAACCAGCAACCAAGGTACATGACCTTGACTGGAAATTGAACCCATGAAACTATGGTGCTCAAGACAAATCTATAACCACTGAGAAACAATGGCCAGGGCAATGTTTAGGTTTTCAATAAAGTTTTTTGCCCTCCTGTGTTGTCCCTGTTCCCTGTGAATTCCTTTTACTCTCCAGTTTATTTTGGTTTCTGATTTCAGACAAAGGCATTCCTTAAATATCTAGTCCTTCTTTGTTGTTATTTTACATATAAGAATAAGGCAGTGACCTGACTATGTTGTTAGAGACCCCAAATATCAATAATTGAGCCTTTCTTCTCTGATTAGCTGGGGAGTTTCTTCAGACAAGAATCCCACAACTACTTGGGGGTGGTGGTGAGGTCAAGAGGTAGGAGGGTGCTTGCTTACTTGATTACCTGTATATATAATCTGAGTGTCCCAATGAGGGCAGGCCTAATCATTCAGGATGTAAACTTTCCCTCCTTGTCATGGTCATTAGTAAGGAGTTCTCCCTAGCATATAGCTATACCTGATGTCTCCAGGTATAGAGTTTCTCATTCAATTTCTCATGTATACAGCTGCTGGAGAGAGAGCTGAGGGTCTAACTATTCATTATGCTGTCACTAACCTATCCCCCTACTTTCAGCAACATGCCTCCTCCTTCTCATTCTCCAACCCCCATGATGGGGTTCCAATGTTGCCTTGCTTCTCATTGTGTCCCTCTCTCTGGCCCTTGGTATTTAGTTTTTTCAGCTTGGTTAATTCCTCCACCTGCTTTTCCAAATTTTATTGACATTACTTTTCTGCTGTTGTCTTGTCTCCACTTAAAAAAATTTCTCTTAATGTCATTTTAGTGGGGTTTCAGGAGGATGTAGAAATACACACTTATTCAATCTACCTTATTTAATAGAAAGTCCTCCCATTTTTTCTTTTTGAGAATTGAAAATACATTTCCTAATTTTAGTCTTATATTACCTTCTCCACTCTTTAATTCCTCAGATATTAACAATCATCTTCCGTTAGTTAATTTTTCACATCTTAAATATACTGTATCTGAACCCATTAACCATTTTTTTTTGTGTGTGTATTGCCCCTGAGCCTTAACTAACTTATCTTGAACTAATAAATTGTTTATAATTCTATAGAGCAGGAGTTCTTAAATCTTTTTGATCATCAAAATTGCTGGCTTTACCCTAGGGATTCTGATTTTGTAGTTCTTGGCTTGAATAAGAGGAATCTATATTATGAAAAAAATCCCCAGGTGATTAAAACACTTTCTTTGATTTTTTCTTATGGAAAATAGTGAACACAAACATATAAAAGAAGACACAATACTATAATTAACTCCCATGGACCCATCACTCAGCTTCAGTAATTGTCAACTCATAGCCAATCTCCTTTCATCTGTACCCCATCCAACCCACCCCACTCATATTATTTTCCCCCTCCTATAGATGTCATTTTAGAAAAATTCCAGACATCTGATCATTTTATTTGTATTTCAGTATGTACCTTCTATAATACTCTTAAAAAAACAACTACATATCACTATCGCTCTTAATATTATAGTCCCTTAATATCATCTGATATCTAGTCAGTGCTCACGTTTCCAATTGTCTTATAAATTTCATACTCCTTTTTTTTTTTTAATTTCAGAGAGGAAGGGAGAGGGAGAGAGATAGAAACATCAATGATGAGTGAGAATCATTGATCGGCTGCCTCCTGCACACCCCACACTAGGGATCGAACCCATAACCCGAGCATGTACCCTGACTGAGAATCGAACCGTGACCTCATGTTTCATAGGTTGATGCTCAACCACTGAGTCACATTGGCTGGGCCATACTCTTTCTTTTTTATAGTTTGCTTGAATTGTAATCTAAATAAGGTCCACATAATGAGATTGGGTACTGGGTCTTTGATCTATAGGTTCAAATCCCTCAGCCCTTTTTCTCCTTTGTCTCCTTCTCCCTTTCTCTCTATCTTATAATTTATTTGTTGAAGAAATCTCCCATGCTTAATGTGTGGCCATCCTGGCAATCGTGACTGATCGGAAGCACCCTCTGGTCCCACCTAGGAGAGAGGCTGGAGCTCCCACCTTGTTTATGAAACTTTGGCCCCCTTCCCCTCATGTCACCTGAAAACCTTTTAATAACATTGCATTTTTGACTCTTGTTCACCCTGAGATTTAAAAACATCATTATTTGCCCTGACTGGTTTGGCTTAGTGGATAGAGCATTGGCCTGCGGACTGAAGGGTCCCCAGGTTTGATTCTGGTCAAAGGCATGTACCTTGGTTGCGGGCACATCCCCAGTGGGAGTTGTGCAGGAAGCAGCTGATTGATGTTTCTCTCTCATCAACGTTTCTGACTCTCTATCCCTCTCCCTTCCTCTCTGTAAAAATCAATAAAATATATTAAAAAATAAATAAATAAATAAAAAACATCATTAGTTCTACTCTTGTGTGTGTGTAATATCTTTCCTTCTCCTTACTGAACATCATTTTTTAAAAAAATATTAAAAAAATTTTTTTTTGTGAGGGAACCTCTCCATTCTAAATTGTAATTCTGCTAGCATGGTTTTGGTCACCTCAGCCAGGTTCCTAGAAATATTCCTGTCAGGTGTTTCCAAATGATTTAGAAGAAGGGGATGTCTCCTGTTGCCCTTCATCCAAGGATTTTCTTGTCTCAAATAGAATCACATTTTGAAAAATGATTAGTTAACTTGTCCAGTAGAGGGAATACAATATATTTATAATTATTACTATTTCCATCTTTTCAGTATATTAAGAGGAAATGCAAATGCCTTAGCTTTTGTGGTGTTTAGTGAAGTGAAATCAGGTGGGGACAGTTTGCATAAATGCTGGAGGTGGCCTAGTGAGCATGACAAGTTACCCACATAATTTACTGCCCAAACCAGAACAGTTTTGAGAGTGAAATGAGTGCTGTTAGTAACTACATTGGACAGCAGACATATACAGAGACTGCACAGCTGAAAGGGCATGTGCGGAGACGGGGCTCAAATCCCAGCTGCACCCCTGACCAGCTGTGGACCTCCAGTGAGTTCCAGCTTCTCTGAGCCTGGGTCTCCTCCCTCCTGTAGGTGATGTCAAGGCCTAAGTAGGAAACGCATACACAATGACTAGCACAATACCTGGCATGTGTTAGATGCTCAACAGTATTTGTATTTTTTAAAATGGATCATCATTTTCTACTGGGAGAGTCTATATGCATTTCTCCAGTTACCAGCTGGGTCCAGGCAGCCAGGGCACATCAGGTGAGAGTCTCCAGTATCCATGGTGGGGTCAGAGGTGCTCCCATGGAGAGCCACTGCTGTTTCCCTTGGGCCTACCTGCTTTATAACACTTTTATGCTTTGAAAAATATGATTTACCTCACAGGCGAATCAGACCTACACTCTATTAAGAAGGCTTGCTCCTCTCTCTATTATATTCTGAATGTCAAGAACCACCATATGTGTTGAAATGGTGGGGGAAAAGGAAACAGGAGGTTAAATAGAACACGATGGTCCTTATTTTGATGCACAGTTGATGAACATTTCTTCCCAAATGAAAGAAGCTGATTTAAAGCAGTCTAAATCAAGTCTGCATTTCCCAAAGGCCATTGAGAAGACAGTATAAAGAACAATGGGGCTAAAATAATTTCTGAGGAATCATAGACATATAAGATCTATTTATTTATAGTCCTTACTATGTGCCAGGAATTGTTCTAAATATAGAAATAAATTGTTCTAAATATAAAAATAAATATAAAAATAAATTTCTTTCATTAGTAATTATCTTTATCAAGTAATTTTGCAAATAAATTTAGGATGGCCTGATAACAGGCACTTACATGTTTGTGAAATGAGTAGCTGTTCAATGAGAAAACATCATTTACAACAATTATTGATAGTCCTGGGATACACAGAGGTGTGAGACACAGTGTCTGTCCCTTCAAATAAGATAACAAACTTGTTCAAACTAACTATGAAAAAAAAAAAGGCTCAAATTGCACATGCTAATTGCCCAATCAGAAAACAGAGAAATTACTGAGGGCTTGGCAAAGGTGGGCACTTTGTGGAAGGAGTAGGAAGTGAAGGAAGTGATGTGGGACCAGTGGTGAGGAGAGCAGGCACTCGTGGCTGTGGGCATAGCAACAGCAGAGCCAGTGGGCTGCACAGGGACATTAGGCACCAACAGAGGCTGAGTACAGTGCAGGGAGGTGGGAGGCAGGGTGGAGAGTAAGGCCAGAGTACCCAGATTAAAGGTCAAAAAGGGCTTTGAGCATGAGGATGATGTGAAAATGTTGTTTAAAAAAAAAAAAAATATATATATATATATATATATGCACTTTTATTGATTTTAGAGAGGAAGGGAGAGAGTGAGAAGGATAGAAACATCAATGGTGAGAGAGAATCACTGATTGGCCGCCTCTTGCATGCCCCCTACTAGGTGGATATCAAGCCCGAAACCCAGGTGTGTATCCTGACCGGGAATCGAATGGTGACCTCCTGGTTCATAAGTTGATGCTCAATCACTGAGCCACACCAGCTGGGATGAACATCTTTTAGGAGATTAGCTTGGCAATAGTGTGCAAAGCGGGTTGGATTAGGGAGGAACAAAGTGGGAAGAGCAGGTATGGGAGGATGGTGCTAGCTCTGCCCTGGGCCGGGACCAAGTGGGAGAACTGAGGAAAGTTCTAGGCACCCTGAATGTGAGCTCCTATAGCCCAAGGTTTCTCTGGCAGGGTCCCCGGACCGGCTAGCAACCTCAATCAGTTTAGGCCCTGTGCTTCCTTCCTACCATTTTCTCTCTCCTCCCTTCTTCCTCTTTAGAAGTATCTACTCGTTTTGTGGGACTACATTGTCAGCTTTTAATATAATATTTAATTTCTCAATTTAATAGGTTTGTTAAACAGGTAACTTCATGTGACTTTTCAGATTGGGGATAAAAGAGTACATCTGGTCCAGGGTGTGTGTGTGTGTGTGTGTGTGTGTGTGTGTGTGTGTGTGTGTGTGTGTGTGTGTGTGTAGGAGTAGAAAGAGGAGGAAGAGAGATAGAAACGTTGATGAGAAGAAACATCATTTTGCTGCCTCCTCTGGGAATGGAGCCTGCAACCCAGGCATGTGCCCTGACCAGGAATTGAGCTGGAGACCTCCTGGTGCTTGAGACAATGCTCAACCAACCGAGCCACAGTGGCAGGGCCTGTTTTGGTTGTTTTTGACTATTTGGTACAGTGTTCAGCGTTTAGGAGCTCATCATCAAAATTAATATGTTGAGACACTGAAAAATTTGCTTCCTGCGCTGCTACATGTCTATGAGTTCCTGCCTCTGCCTTCCTAAATAGCTGTCTTTCAAGGCAGTGGTTTTCAAATTCTCTGGTGTCACATAGTAAGAAATATATTTTACAATAGAAGCCAATACATACATATATACAAAACATAGTTACAAATGTTTCTGTCTATATGTAGATGTATATCTTTCTCTCTATATATAAAACAGAAGCTTCAAGAGAAAAATGCATAGCTTTGACCTCCGCGCATCTCGGTCGTGGTGTGGCCTCCCGCTGTCTCCTCTGCAAATGGACTCCCCGGCCTAGCGCCCCCATTCCCGCCACCGTGATCGTGCGCCCAGGTCTGCGAGGGGCCGCCGCCGAGGTTTCCACCAGTCCACAAGCAAGAGCGTGGCAGCCATCCCCTCCAGCGGCTCGCTCATGGCCACCCACGACTCCTACCGGCGCCGCCTGGGTTCCATTTCCAGTGACAGCTCCTGTGGAAGTGCCGAGTACCCTGGGGAAGCCTTCCCCCCTACCCCCCAACCGGGTCTCCCCAAAGCCGACCCGATCTCCCCAAAGCCACCCGGGTCACTGGTGGGCAAACTTCTCTTCTGGGAAGTCCACTCTCCCATTCATGGCCACCGTGCTGGAGTCCCCAGAGCACTCCGCATCTCCCCAGGCCTCCAGCAGCATGATGACCTGTGACCTGGCTGGGGAAGCCACAAGGAAGCAGCCTGGCGGCCAGCCTGGCAAAGTCAATGCTGGGCCCCATCCTGAGAGGCCGCCACCCGACATCCAGAGGTGCTAGGCTCTTTGACACTCCCCCCCCCCCTACCCCCCACCACCACCGCCTCCCCTTCCCTCTCCTCACCCCACCTCTTATAGACTAGGCCGGCTGCAACAAGTAGAAGCAGTTGGGTTCTTTTATAGCAAAATAGCAAAACACCAAAAAGGAAGTTGAGAGAGTCCCACTCTTTATTACCCAAGCCTCACGCAAGCCTGCCTAACACCTCATAACCATGTGCCTTGCACCAAGTGGAAAATAAATGAGAAGCAGCCAGCGTGTGTGTATGTATATGTGTATATGTATGTATATATATATGTCTTACTTTTTATTTTATTTTTTAAATTCTGGTTAAAACAACTAAACTAATATAATAACCATTCACAAAATAGTCCATAGAAAGGTCCAGAAGGTGTTGACTCTTGAATGCCAAGGCACTTTGTTTTCTGTGATTGCCTACATCCCTCACTTACAAAATGTTCCATGTTCATTCCTGATGGGACAGAGAGAGGACCCGGGCCTTTTCAGATTGGGGGTAAAAGAGTACATCTAGTCCAGGAATAAATATGTGGAATGTGGGCAACACCTCGTATGACCAAAAAGAAAAGTCTTCGTGCTGCAGAGTCATCCGATGACTCCTGATTGGGAATGAGGCCCCCTCCCTTGATCCTCCCCAGTCCCCTGGTGTAGGGTGATTCCCCTCAGGGAGGTTTATCTAGTTCCTTGATAAAGCAGAACTGGTTGGAGAAAAGTCCTACATTGCTCCTAAATTTTACCTTTGGAGAATTCCCAATTGAAGGTCTAGACAGGGCCCATTAGAGGGCCCTTTCTTCATGTCACTAATGAGGAGATGTGTTTTATAAACTGAATCAGTCATGATGAATCACAGCTCAGTGTCAAGGTTGCACATGGAGAAGAATCTGGACTCTCATTTGTTTCTTAAAAAAAAAAAAGTGTCCTTCGCCCATCTTACCCCAAACACGAGGTATGGTGCTTATTTAAACAGTAGGATACCAGGACCAGACCTTCCTGGGAACTCCATACTACAGCTTAGGTTTTTGCCCCCCTGTGTGACACTCTAGATTATTTCAATCCATGCCCCGGCTGTAGAGTCATTTTGGCAAGGAGATTTTTCTAAAGGTTTTTTCTCATTGCTTAGAGCCAAAGGTTTTGTCCTCTGACCTTTTGATTCTCGTTCTGCATCTGTAATCAATGTCAGGTCACTGCGAGCAAAACTAAAAGGAAGTTAAATGGGGGGAAAAAAACCCCAAAGCAGAACACCCTACAAGCACAAAGCCCCAAGCCTGCCCAGCCAAGTTTTAGAAGCTCGCCATTTTGAAAGAGTACGGTCGCTTGGATAAGAGAATATTTCCTCCCCCCCCCCCCCCCCCCCCATTTGTTTGGTGCCTGATTTGTTTCTAGTTGCAGCAGGGAGGTCAGAGCAAGCCAAGAAAATGAATGGAGCCAGCCTCCTGCCAGGCTGCCTGGAGCGGGCGGGTGTTACGGATCAGCTAAAGCCAGCTCCCTTTCCCGGGCCAGGCCGATGTAACTCACTGGAGTGGCAAATTACATCAGACCTACAGCTGTAACCCGACATTATGATTAATTTGATCAGTAATTTCTCCTGTTTTTCATTTTAATCGGTGTGACTATTCTGCTGTGGCAGGTCTTTCAGATCTAATTAAGATAAATATCCCAGTAAAAGACTTGGCAGACTTTCCGAGTCAAATCCAGGCATCAAGTGTGAAGACCTGCAGCCCCAGTCAATCACTCTGGGGGAGGGCTGGCGCTGCTCTCAGCAATCACCCACTCACACTTACGCAAATTCATAATCTCCAGCACTGTTTAGTCATTCTCTCAAAACATGTCTCGGGCAAAAAAGGAAAGCCCCAGACAATGTCATTCCTCCCCCCATGCTCATACTCCGCTGATTTGCCCAGAGTACATGGACAACTCTATAAGTGGACACTTTACAGAATCCCTGAGTTTGTGTTTCTAAAAAAGATTCTAAGTAAAGCCGTGCATATATATATCTCAAATAAACATAAATACGTGTACACTCAAATATGGAACACAGATACCTATAAGTGTGAAGATTTAAAGTCCACATACACCTATATAGTCTGACCTTTTAATGCAAGCACACAGCCATCCACTGGTTGGATTTGCATTGACAGGGTTTAAGAGTTTATTTTCCCAGTTTGTTTTCTTTTAGGTCAACCAGGCATGTATTTATGAATCCTAGTGGCTAATATTTATACATGTTCTGTTAGGTTTCTGCTCTTTGAGGATGAAGGCATTAATGGGATTTTTATCCTAAAGCCATCTAATCAGCAGGACCTGCCTGTCCAACCTGGTGCCTGCAGACTTTGGGCAAGTGTGAAGGATTTGCCTGGGTTACTGGGTCTCCATGCCCACTCACAGGAAATACAGAACAATCAGGAACTTAAAAAGAGTGGATGCTTTTGAAGACTTTTTTTCTTCTTTCACTTTATGAAGAAAACATTACAATGATGGCACATTTCCCAATAATCATAAACCAAATTCCCCATTATAATAGGAATGGCCATTTTGGAAAACAAGCATGTGACTGAAGAACAGATGCTTAATGTCATTTTGTACGCGGCTCCCACACCCCTGATTCAGAGGGTAAAGAATGTCTACAAACTACACCATAGGGTCTTTCGCCAGGTAAGCAGAACCACGCTCTGACTGTGTATGGCCTACATTTGGAGGATGATTCTGCTACTCTTTCGGCTTTTGCTCCTGAAAAAGACTGTTGAAATGATGGTGTAAAGGAGTCTCCTCGCCCCCTGCTGAGGCAGACAGACTCAAATGCACTTTTATTGCTGAAGGAAAGGTGGTGGGAATGTAGGTAGGGTGTGGTCTTCGCAGTCCTAGAGCTAGGCAATCTTGGGTCTGAATTGGAATGAGAGCTTGGACTTCTCACAGATCCTGTCAGCGATCTCAGCTCTACTTTGGTTGGTGGTTACAGACCACTTTAATCTCTTTGTGCTTGAGTTTCAATTTGGTAGAAATGGCTTCAACAAAACTAACATATTTACTAAAGAAAAAGAAGAAGTGGGCCACATCCTCACCCCCCTGACCCCCTTTCAGAGTTACTGGTTCTTGAGGAATGGTAAGATCATGATTTAGATCCGAAGCTGCAAGAAAGACCAGGCAGGGGAAAGGGAGGGTCTTTCTTCCAATAGTGTATCTATCTCCATCTTCATTTGCAAGAAAAAAATAATTACATGATCTCTTATATGCAACTTTCTTTTCTTTTAAAAAATTTTAAAATTTTTTATTTTACAGAGAGAGGCAGGGGGCGGGGAAGAGAAACATTGATCGGTTGCCTCTTGTATGCACCCTAACCAGAGCGAACCAGCAACCTGGGTATGTGCCTTGACTGCAACCTTTCCGCTGCAGGGACAATGCTCCAACCAACTGAGCTACACCAGCCAGGGCACGTGATCTCTTTTAAAAGATGGAAATCCCACAATGAAAAAAGTACTAAACTAAAAAGAGGCAGATTAGTGCAGTGGACAAGGTTTTATGTCAGATCTTGGTTTGAATCTTGCCTTTTATAGGTCCTTACTCCTAATTCCCTCATCTATAAAATGGAGCTCATGGAAGGAATATCAAAGATTTATTGAGTAGAACTTTACTACTCAAGAGGTGGGCAATGGACCAGCAGTGTCAGCATTACCTAGGAGCCGGTTATCAAAGCAGAATCTGGGGTGGGCCCTCTACCCCAGAACTACTGGATCAGAGTCTACATTTACCAAGGTCCCAAGGAGATTCAGCTGCAAATAAAGCTTGAAAAGCCCTAGTATAGTTTAGATGAGGCGACATTTAGCAGCAGTTGGACATCGAATAAGCTCTCAATCAGTAGCAGCTATTCTTGTTTGGAGAGGATGTTAAAGAGTCGAAAAGAATTATTTCTTTCCTCAGTTATATTTTTTTTAGTATAAATCACCAGGTTTGAGCCCTGACCAGTGTGCTCAATGGTTAGAGGTCAGCCCTCACACCTAAGGGTTATGGGTTCGATTCCTGGTCAAGAGCATGTACCTGGCTTGTAGGTTTGATCCTCAGCCCATTATAGGAGGCAACCAATTGATGTGCCTCTCTCACATCATTGTTTCTCTCTCTCACCCCCCCCCTCTCTAAAAATCAATGGAAAAAATATATCCTCGGGTGAGAATGAACAACAGCAAC
The DNA here is from genome assembly GCA_026230045.1 of Corynorhinus townsendii. Lineage (NCBI taxonomy): Eukaryota > Metazoa > Chordata > Mammalia > Chiroptera > Vespertilionidae > Corynorhinus > Corynorhinus townsendii. The sequence goes on from JAPDVU010000004.1 coordinate 141,450,537, forward strand.
AACAAATCACCAGGTTTGAGTTTTTCTGTAAATATTGGCTAATAACCCAACTTCAGGGGCTGGGAGAGGCTTGAATGAGTGACAAAGTACAGATATGATTGTTCTTATTCACTGATGGCCTGTGAATCTGGGGATGGAGTGAGGTTGAAGTAACACTGGCTCATTCTTTTTAGAAATCAAGACTTAGTTTTATTATATTGCAGCAGTAAAGTTAGCACCAACTGATGCAACCAACACTTTGGATAAAAAAAAACACATTTTGTTTAAATAAGAGGTAGGAATCTGCTAGTTTAAAAATGAATGATTGGAGGCCTACTTGCAAGGCCATAGGTACTTGTTCTTAACCCTGGCCCCACACTGGAATTGCCTGAGGAGCTTAAAAAATGCCGATTCCCAGCCCTGGCTGGGTGGCTCAGTTGGTTGGAGAGTTGTCCCATATACAGGAAAGGTTGTGGGTTCAATTCCCGGTCAGGGCACACACCTAGGTTTCAGGTTTGATCCTCAGTCAGGGCACATATGGGAGGCAACCGCTGGATGTTTCTCTCTCACACTGGTGTTTCTCTCTCTTTCCCTTCCTCTCTCTTTAAAAATCAATAAAAACATATCCTCAGGTGAGGATTACAAAAAAATGCTGATGCCCATATTGCATCCCACTCAGGTTCAATCAGAATCTTTGGGTGGGACCCAGGCATTAGTGTTTTTTAAAAAACTGTTCAGATGATCCCAACGTGCAGCAACATTGAGAACCACGGCCATTGTGTTCGGAAATTTTCTCTTGAAAAAGAAAGCAAAGGATTGAACAAAATACTGCAGAGGTAGAAGCGTGGGCATGGCCTTAGCTGTTTGGAGATGGTGTGGCTTGGGAGAGTCAAGAAGAGGGAGGAAGGTCGGGCAAGGTAGTGAGATGGCACCAGGGCCCAGAGAATACTTACTAGTAATTATCTGGTATGAAGATACCCACTATAATACTTAAGGAGTCTCACTAGCAATGAAAATATTTTGCAGATTGTGCCTTGAAGATGCTTAAAATGGATTCCATGTGGTTGTTACATTCAGGGAGCTTGGAGAATATCCTATCTTTGCTTAAAGCCTTTAATAACTTTCTGCCTTGTCCAGGTTGGGTCCACAACCATCTGGTTTTAGCCTTAGGCTGATCAAATTCCTCCCATGCAGTGCAGACTACTGAAGGTGGCAACTCCTTTAAGGAATGTTAAATTTTAAAACCTTAGATAGGAGCGCAAGATTATTTTTGCTCTGATTTAAAAGGTAGAAGTTTCAGACCCAACTAGGTTCAGGAGAGCTTTCCTTGGGGGAAGTGAGAGGGTTCCCCTGAAATCTCCTCTCTGAACCCATTCATGTTGCTTTGTTCTCTTTAAGTACCACATTTGCAGCTTCATGACACAAGGATGGAGAGCTGGGCTCTGGGAAGAACAGCCGGCCTCTGCCAGGAGATGGAGTTCAGCTGAGAAGAGGAGATCCCTGACTTGACTTCTTTTTATGACAATTAAAGAAATTAATTGTCTATATCTTCTGGTTTTTTAGAAAACTAAGTGGCAGTGCCAGGCTGATCCCTGTCAGAGGACAGTTCAGACAAAATGTGTCAGCTGGAAAGTTGCATCAATCAGAAGCCCACCTGGGCATTTAGGCGCAGACCACCAGTTCCCAGAAAAAGCTGATCACATACAAATGCAGAGTGCTCCCTCCACTACTGCGTTCATCTGTGGCCTCTTGGCATCCCCACCAGGTGGCCAAGGATGCAGAATTGCCTTTTCAGGTCAACAACCACTCCAGGGAGCACCTGAACCTTTGCCATATGGGTTCCTCTTACGCATGAAAGAAGAGACTCTGGCATTGGTATTCTCAACATGGGGCCTTTCTCGGTCTTAACTCTGCACCCACAGGACCCAGTATTCATGTTTAAAGCCAGAATACCCAATTTAATTCTCCACAGTGGAGGATGAAAGAGAAGGGAAACACAGCGCCTCTGAGGGTCTTTTTAAAAACAAAACAAAACAAAAAACAAAAAAATAGAAAAAAGAGCCAGTATTGGAGCAATGCTTCACAGATATAGTTTCACAGCCTGGTACTGAGGACTTAGTCCTGATTGCCACACAGATTTCAGGCTGATTTGACCTGTTGTTTGGAATCCAAACCTTATTAAACACAGGGATAGAGCCCTGGCCGGGATTGCTAAATGGTTAGAGCAGTGGTCGGTTACCGTGTAGTTGGAAGCTGTGAGGATTAGGCATTTGTGGCATATTGTGTGCAAAGAGGTAAAGCGTAGTAATGACAGCGGTTTGCTGACCACTGGGTTAGAGTGTTGTCCTGTGCACTGGAGGGCCGAGGGTTCAATTCCCGGGGAGGGCACATACCTGGATTGTAGGTTCAATCCCTGCAGTAGGATGTACTCTCTCACATTCATGTTTCTTTCTTTCTTTTTTTTTTTTTAATATATTTTATTGAGAGGAAGGGAGAGAGATAGAGAGTTAGAAACATCGATGAGAGAGAATATCGATCAGCTGCCTCCTGCATGCCCCCCACTGGGGATGTGCCCACAACCCAGGTACATGCCCTTGACCGGAATCGAACCTGGGACCTTTCAGTCTGCAGGCTGACGCTCTATCCACTGAGCCAAACCGGTTTCGGCACATTCATATTTCTTTCTCTCTCCTCCCTCCCCCCTTCATTCCACTCTCTCTAAAAATCAATGGAAAAAATATCCTCACTCTTCAGGCGAGGATTAAAAAAACAAACAACAAAAACAAACACACACAGGGGTAGAGAATGAGGTTCCAGGGTATTGATGAATAGTCTGACCACTGGAAATTACTCGGTCAAAAGACAAAAGGGTGGAGGTAAGGTGAGTCGAGGGCATGCTGTCCCTCACTTCTCTTTATTCCATGGGTTTGGGGTTAGGTGGGCCAGTGGTGCCCTGTCTCTTCTCCATGCCCTAGCAGGACTTGTGTGTGAACAGGAGAAATAATGGACAGTGAAGAAGAGGGAAGGGAGTCACCACGTGAAGGACAAAGTCTCTAAGACCTCAGTTGCTGTGAGAGGCAATCCAGCCAGACCTTCCCTTGTTGTTCTGGCTAAGTGATTTTACTAGATGCCAAATGTAAGGACCATTCTTGCTTTTGGCTTTCCCTGTTCTGGCTGTGATTTTGAGTTTTTCCTTCCCTTCTTTCCCCATCTTTCTATACTTTCTTTCTCCTTTCTCTAGTCAATTGGAGTGGGTCTGTGGACTTTTATATAATACTAGAGGCCTGCTGCATGAAATTCATGCACAGGGGGGAGAAGGGGTGTCTCTCAGCCCAGCCTGCACCCTCTCCAATCTGGGACCCCTCAAGGGATGTCCAACTGCCTGTTTAGGCCCGATCCCGGTACATCCCTCTCACAATCCAGGACTGCTGGCTCCCTCTCACAATCCAGGACTGCTGGCTCCCAACTGCTCGCCTGCCTGCCTTCCTGATTGCCCCTAACTGCTTCTGCCTGCCAGCCTGATCACCCCCTAACTACTCCCCTGACAGCCTGATTGATGCCTAACTGCTCCCCTGCCAGCCTGATTGCCCCTAACTGCCCTCCCCTGCAGGCCTGGTACCCCTCAACTACTCTCCCCTGCAGGCCTGGGTCCCCCCAAACTGCCTTTCCCTGCAGGCCTGGTCGCCCCCAACTTCCCTCCTCTGCCAGCCTGGTCACCCCTAACTGCCCTCCCCTGCTGGCCTGATCACCCCCAACTGCCCTCCCTTGTAGGCCTGGTCCCTCCCAACTGCCCTCCCCTGCTGGCCATCTTGTGGTGGCCATCTGTGTCCACATGGGGGCAAGATCTTTGACCACATGGGGGTAGCCATCTTGTGTGTTGGAGTGATGGTCAATTTGCATATTACTCTTTTATTAGATAGGATAGAGGCCTGGTGCATGGGTGGGGGCCAGCTGGTTTGCCCTGAAGGGTGTCCTGGATCAGGGTGGGGGTTCCCTTGGAGCATGGGGTGGCCTGGGCGAGGGGCCTATGGTGGTTTGCAGGCAGGCCACACTTCCCCCACCCCCCCACCCAAGCAGAGGCCCTGGTATCTAGGATTTATGTATCTTCTATAATTAAAACTTTGTAGCCTTGAGTGGAGGTCTGGGCCACCAGGATGTGTGGAAAGCTTGGCTTCCTCCATTGCCGGGGAAACCCAAGCCTCCTGCTTGCTCCGTGGCCACAGCCATCTTGGTTGGGTTAATTTACATACTTGCTCCTGATTGGCTGGTGGGCATGGCTTGTGGGTGTAGCAGAGTGATGGTTAATTTGCATATTACTCTTTTATTAAATAGGATTCTAAGTAAGGAAAAGCAGTTATGTTAGTTGTGTGGATGCTACAATAATTAGAGAAGGAGGCTTTGATGCAATGGTTCCTGAAAGATTTTCTATGGTATTTTAATTAATGTTAAATGGAAAAAAGAAAAGGTTCAGTGGTTACATAAATTTGGGAATTCCTTGATTAAATCATGTTAACTAGATATCTTTGCTACAGAATGTCTTTTAGCTTTCCATATTCTAATGTTTATTGAGAAATAGCTAGCAGTGACATACAGTGTGTAGTATCTACCTTGTATCTATCATCTATCTATCTATCTATCTATCTATCTATCTATCTATCCAACTACCTACCTACCTACCATGGATTCAGTTTTCAATCAAAATTTTTCAAACTTGTATTTTGTGGAAGACACTTGAGAAATACTGTGTTAGAAAATGCTGGATGCCAAATAAGGAAAGAAGAATATATATTTCACTTACAATCCAAATGAACATTGTAGAGGCAGAAAATTATACTGTATCAGCATGAAAGGGTTGTTGGGTTGAGAACCAGAATTTTGTTAGGCAACTGAGACATTTCCCCCCAACCCCAAACAACTTGGTCGAGAACCAAATTGATCGAAATGGGAGATGTTCAAGAACTGAGGTTTGACTGTATTGTATATATTTCTTTCTTTTCATGCAATTCAAATGACCTTATTTGAGCTATTTCAATAATAGAATGTGGAGCTGGAGAGGACTTCAGATCATCTAATGTGAACTTTCTGTGTAATAACTGATACAATGGAGTCCCAGAGATTAGGTCATCAAAACTGGGATTACCAAGATTCTTCCTGTTTACCCATACACTAAAAACCACAACTCTGGGAATTTAGAAGAAAAAGATAATTTATTTGTAATAATATTGGTGGAGAAACCAAGGTTCTGTGGGTTGAAGTGAAAATTCTTTCAGATTATGCTCACATGCTACAATTCTCTTCCTTCCTGCTGCCCGCACCCCATCCCAGGCCTCTGTGCTGCGTGTCCCCCTCCTCAGAAATCCTCCTACCCTCTCTGACTCGATGTTACAAAACAGATAGATGTGTAATTGTTAGCCTCATTCAAGCTTATATGGGTTATTCGGAAATGTGCAGTGAATAATTTTATCGTGTACACACTCATTTTTATATTCCCATGACTAATTGCTTTTTAAAAAAAATTTAATCATATAATCATTTTATTATAGCATATATTGATGTTATATACTTATTATTTTTCTTTTTTTATTGTTTAAGTTAAACTTTGACTTGATCTGTTTACCTCAGATTCCTCTTTAGATTATAGTGTCTAGAGTCAATGAAAGAAAAAAGGCAGGCAGGATTCTGATATCCTGCTGTCTATCAAGAATGGAATTAGATACTCTCACTTAAGTCATCTCATTTAATCCTCCCACCCACTCTCCCACCAATGAAAAAACTAAGGCTCAGAAGGATGGGCTGACCTCGCCCACGTGCCCAGCCGAGCCAGCATCCAAGCCCAAATCTGTCTGCTTCTAAAGACCACCTTTTCAGTTCTGCAAACCTTCCCCGGGGCCACAGTGCACAGCACAGATGCTGGATGATTGTTTGTAGTTAAGGATAAAAGTGTTATCTCTCCAACCTGGATAATATTCACTTGCAAGTCTATACTTTGGGGTCAGTTTAAAAGCCCATGGACAATTTACCCCAAACCTGTAGGAAATGAATTGAGGCTAAAATATGAGGACTAGCACTTGATCATGAAAGCACAAGAATACTGAATTAGGTGACAGGAATACCGCCTAGGTTTTGCTCATTCAGAGTGGCGAGCTAGCCAGCACATTTGGGTATCTCAACTTGCCACTATAACCTGCAGCTAACCACATGGAGGCAAAACTGTTCCAGGACATTCTGAACTGGACTTTGGCATTCGTTTATCAGCCACATTCAACAGTGATGGGACTGGAGGGTGTGTGCGGCTCAGGCTCACTGCTGAGCTCGCTGCAGACAGGCCATGGATCTGGTCCCCGTCATGATCAGAGCGGTGCTGTTTTCCTTGAGAAGTTCTAACTTGCCATGTTCAAATGCTGCAAGAATATTTCCACCCCAATTGAGTCTGGCACCCTTTCCATCTATCAGCACTTCATGTGAGCTTCCATAATCAGTGGTGTGAACATGCTGCCTGCTTTGTTAAACCACTTTCTACACGATTTGACTACGACAGAGCAGCACCCAGGAATGGGAAATCTAGACAATGACAAAGAAGCACCGGAGTATATAAAGTATATTCTTGGTAAACTAATTTCCCCCCTGCCACTCTCAAAGCAATATAAACTTTGTTGTTCCTCCTGGATCTCAAATGCTTGCAATAAATTCTTTGAAATGTCAGTAATGTGAACTGAGGGTTGTTGTTTTTCAGAGGATATTTTCTTTCATAAAAGAAAAAATTGTCCCTTGCAGACAATGTGGATAAGTATGTTTTGTTTATTTTATTCAGTGCTGAATATGGTTGGGTAAAGGGACTCCCATTTCCCACCCGACCTCTTCCTGAATGAGTGAATAATGAATCAAGTGTTCAATTTGCTGGATGGTAGTATAAACAGAAATAAATTCATAGTCTTTCATATCTGTGGTATAATCAACATTTGCATAACAGACTTATAGCATGGAAAGCATTTTCCTCAGTATGTTATATTTAATCTTCACAATGACTCTCTGGGCTTGGATGGATTTTCTCACCCGTAATAATGAAGTGTCCTTTGGCTTTATAGCCCAAGAGGAAGCCTTACTCAGTCTGTGTGGATCTTGCAGTTTTTAAAAGTTTCTAAGGGCCTGGGTTGTTCTGGGAGAATGTTATCTATGTCCATCATTTTCACCAAACATACTCAATTTCATAAAACCATAAATTAGTTCAGTCAAAAATGTCAGCCAAAAGAAGTTACTTGATGGTCCTAACATTTCAATTCAATAAAAATGATCGGTTTATTAGACTTGTGCAATACACAACTAAGGAGGATGGATTTCCACCCTACCTCCCTGCCCCATCTATTATCCAACATGTACTCGTGTTTTTCTACTGCACCAAATTTAGTGTCATTTTCAAGTTAAACTAGACAGTGAAATCCAAGGGCTGACTGGAATTTACAGTGCACAGGATGCCACTGACCTTGGAGAATATTTACTAACTAAATCATTTACACAGCTGGAAGCCCACTGGAAGGTTGAGGTGAATGAGGCACTCGTCTGGGGCACAGAACTTAAGGCTGTGCCCCAAAACACAGTAATCAAGATGAATAGCATCTAATCCAATATTTTTAAAAATATAAAAATGAATGCAAAAGTTCATGATCAACAGAATCAGTATTACTGATTTTTCTTTTTGCCTCAGGCTCCAATATGGCACAATACTGTTATTAATTCCAAATCTGACATTTAGTTCACCCTGGATTTTGGCGTTCATTTTTTATTTTTAAAAATATTGTATTAAAATAATATTGATTTTAATGATTACTACATGTTTGGGTGCACCTTGAGTTTTGCATCTGAGATGAGTGCCTCAATTGCCTTGGTCTAGGCTGGGAGAATTCTACACAGTGATTCAGCCCTGTGTAGGCACAGAGATGTCTGAGTTCTATTAGCATTTACAATGACCACTAAGGGGTTATATGAATATGCCTGCAAATGGGAGCAGAATATGCCACCCCAAAGTGTGTCACTGCAGCATGAGGATTTTTTTTTTTTTTTTTTGCGCTGAAGGCAATTGAGAAAAGCAGATACAAGAAAAGCTCTCCATTATCCTCCTATTTACCTAAAAACAGGACATAAATTTGTAAAGGTGTCCCCCTTACCCTCTATATAAGGAAGGACATAAATTAATTACTGGAGACAATTCTAGGTTCTTATCAGCCCAGAAATGGCACCAAAAGAATTTGTAAAACAAATCTTTTACAATTAGCCCTTATCTACTATTAGTTTCCCCATATATTCCCACTCCCACAATTTGTCACCCCTAGAAGCTCATAGTCTTTTCCCTTTGTGTTGTCACTTCTCTAAAAATGTATTGTTCCTTTGTTAAGATGCTATGTCAGCCAAAGTTCTGACCACCCCTTTTGAGTTACTCATTACTAAATACCCCCATGTGTACATGTGATGCATGTGTTAATAAACTTCTGCTTGTTTTTCTCTTGTTAAGGTCTTTTCTTAGTCTAATTTATGGAGCTCCAGCCTCAGAACCTAGAACCTAGAACCTTTTCTCCCCTTGCACTGGTATACGTCACCCAACTGTTTTAGGGGTTTGTAACATAAAAATCCAAATAGAATGGAAAAAGTTCTAAAAATATTTCATTTTACCCCTTCCTTTTATAGATGACAAAAGTTAAAGACACAAAGCTTTGACTAATATTATGTTAAACTGATTAAGACAAACTGCTGGGGAGAGAAAGGGTTGGCCCAGGACATTGAGTCTTTTCTATAAGAAAGAGCCATGTTTGGAGACCATTTGCTTTAAGAAGGATGAAAGTCACGTAGGTCTAGGTCTAACTATTTTTCAAGGATTTGGGCTCTTGGTTTAAAAAAGTGAGCATGTACCACTCCCTGTATCACTCATCCACGTTGGAAAAGAGTCCTAAAGTTTGCCAGTGAGAAAACATCCCAAATGGGAAGATCAGGAAGGAGGCTGTGCCTACTGCATAACAGAGGTGGAATTTGGATGCAGTTTACGCTTGGATGCCTGAGTGGTAACAAGACCTTTACATTAGCAAATGTACATAGTCAGGGACAATTTTACGCCCACTTGAGCAACTTCACCACGGAGAAGGTGACCATGCTCCTCATTCCTCAGACAAGCACAGATAGCTTTCTCTCTCCTAGCTGCTTCCACTGAGCACTCCCTCCCTCTGTTATTTATTAAAATGTGCAATACACCAAGAAAGGGAAAGATTATCCTGCTTCCTGCCGTGCAAGACGGTGTGCCGATGGCCAAGGTTAAATGCAGCATTTGGTTTCTTAAGCTTCTTTAATGGGTAAGTGGAAAAGCAATCTGGGACCAGAGCTTGCAGCAGTGACTCTCTGAGGATTAAAACTTGACTTTAATTTGGACTCCATGGCTAAGATTAAATCTGCTTCTGCTATCATTATCCCTCTTATGTTTGTCCCCACTCTGTTTCCACTCTACCAACCAGCTGAGTGGGAAGAAATTAACCTGACCTTGAAGAAAACTCACAGAATCGTTAAGACCTCAGGTTTTCAATAGCCAATACAATTATAGAGGCCTGCTGACATTGAGATCATAGATTCACAGGTCTGAAAAGGATTTTAAAAACCACATAGCCCACACATTTAACAGATGAGGAAAACAGAGTCCAGAGAACCAAGGTGACTTGTTCAAACTTGTCAGCTAGTTGGAATCAGGTCTGAACTAGAATGAGGCTTCAAAACTTCAATCTCCTCATTCCCATGGCACCATGACGAGGCTCCAACCATGTCCACTTCATCTCCAGATCACCCAGGAAGGAATATGCACACATCAGGGCTTTTACACAACGTTTGGAATTTTCCTTGTGCAAATAAAAACACCCAAGGAACAGTCTTATGCTTATGGGGTCTTTATCCAGATCAAAATTACATAATGAAATTTAAAATTTACATGTTTTTTTCTACCCAGGAAGGATTAAGCCATATTTCTCTCCCAAAAGTTAGCTCCTTCCATTTATGTTTCTGATCTGTTTCTAACCAACATACTCAAGTTTTAAATTCTGGCACAGCCTATAGCTGATAAACTACAGCAAAAATAGGAGTATGGATTTATAAACATCCTGGAACCCAAAGGTTCAATTCAGCTCACAGATGCATTTTGTCTGTCTCACACTGTTTTCAAAATTTGACTTTGAGTTTTATACCCAAGTTGCTTTACTTAGTTATGCTTACTACCTGGCCCCTGAAAATCTTTGTGTTTATGACCCCTGTTTGGAAAACTTCTTTCCAAACATGGATCTTGCAAGGAGGGCTAATGGAAAACTTCTTTCCAAACATGGATCTTGCAAGGAGGGCTAATGGAAAACTTCTTTCCAAACATGGATCTTGCAAGGAAGGCTAATGGAAAACTTCTTTCCAAACATGGATCTTGCAAGGAGGGCTACCTGCCTACGCTACCTATGTTTACCTCCACTCTAGACCATTAGCCCTCCTACAACCCTGAGGATCAAAAGTAGTTAATGAAGTCAATCCCCTATCTGGTCTTCTGTGAAGTGATAATACTTTAAACTTATATCTGTCTTGAAACTACAACCTGGTTTTGTAAATGCGAGTTATTGCATGGAATTGAGCTAAAGAGTGAAAAAAAAATTATACTGCAATATTATGGGAAAACCTGATGAGAACTATTTGGAGAATTTTATATTTTAGTCTAGAGTAACCTGCCAGTGTTACTCTTTTTTTTTTTCTCATCTCAAATGACCTCACCTAAATATACCTACACAAGCCACTTCCATTGATTTCTTTCTGAAGACATCTGTACAGTTTCAGAAATAATTGTTATCTTTCAAAGTTTTTTTAAACAAAAAACCTGAATTATTGGCTTTCCTTGACAATCTAACTTGCACAGTTCTAAATTAATATCTACCAGACAGATTTTGAATAATGTAAAAAGGTAAAGGCCACATGAAAATAAAAAAATTAAATAGAATTTAAGCTGTCATATATGAATTTAGTTTATCTTTATTCCTTTAATAATCTTCAAACAAAAACACTTTATTCTACTTCAAAAATATCAGTACCTTGGCAGTTTCTTTTAAATAGTTTTCTTCTTGAAAAGTTTAAATATTCCATGTTCCACAAAACATATTTCAAAAACAATATTTCAAAATCATGGAATTCTCCATTTCCTTTACACATGCCTTTAGTAAAGGAAAAAAAAACTCCTTTTATTCCTAGAGGTACAGATTTATTCAAAATTAGTTTTTTATATACTTGGTAATACTTTTACCAAATCACTTTTTTGGTTGTTATCCATTAGATCTACAGAAGAAGTTGGAGTACTATCTTACCAGTGTATTTATTAAGTTTATAAGTTAAAACTCCAACAGTAAAAAATTAGAACTCTACCTCAGAGTTAAAGAGAAAGAATTGAGGCTCTGAGCCTTCATTTGTTGCAGAAACAAAACAAAACAGTCCCTGGATTTTCATGGCAGACCAAAAAGAGAACTTTTGGAAATTATCCTAATACAACTTATTTTCACGAGGCTGAGTGGTCACCTCTTCTAAAGCCTCGTCAACAGTCATTGAAATGGATTGTCTTCATTTGGCTTTAACCGGCTGATAGAGATGTATAAGCTGTAAGTGTTCAAGAAGGCTGATGTCCACAGACCTCAGCTGAAGGGACTCCTGGATTACATACAATGACTAAAGTCAGAGTTGAGTAATCTCTTCCCTCAGACTGGGGCAGGTTTTTCTTTGATAATTGCACTTACTTTGATGACTTGGAAAGAGGAAGTGTTTAATTACAAGGTGCACAGATACATCTAATTTAACCGCTCTCAAAAAGTATTAAACTCATTCTTTGGGATAGAGTTGAATTCCAGATGCAGAAAATATTAGGATTATTGTAATCATGCATTTTGTATATCTGATTATGTCTACTGTTTCCGTAGCTGTCAAGTGTACAGTAAAGACTTTTAAAACTCATTTCAGTCCTATGTCAAAAGTATTACGTTGTCTCATACTTGTGATATTTAAAAAAAAACACAACTTCAAACCCGTCTCAGGAAAATGTCCAAATTGAAAGTAGCTATGACCCAAGTGCCAGGGAAAACACAATTATTCATCTCACCCAAATGTTTTCATTTCCAGGAAAACTTTGGGCCACCACTGAGAATCCAAGTTCATATGAAAAATGCTGGTTCTAAAATAACAAACAAAGTTGGTTCTAAAAGGCTAAGTCTCTAATTTACTTGCCTTCTGCCTGTGTGCCAATTTATTGCGACTTTTGTATACTTTCCTATTTGGGCCCTAAGAATGCAATGGCTCTTGCCATCCTAGGGTAGGAGGATTGCATGGCCCACCATCAGGCAGGGGGGAAGTGGGCTTTGAAATGAATGCATAGGCTGCCCACTCTGCCAGACTTTGTCACTGCACTACAAATGTACTAAATCATCTGAAACCTCACACGGGAAAACCATTATGTAAGTCTAAACCTGAGCTATTAATTTCTGCATCTGATGTGTTGATATCACAGTCACGATGTTTTGAAAAAGCTAATTATTTTAAAGGCCTCTAAGTTAAGAATGGTTTTCTGAACTCTAAAGTTATATATACTCCTATCCATTGCTCCTCAACGATAGTAGGTTAAAGATGAGCATTCATGATTAGCCTGAAGTATCTATTTTGGGTGCCCTCAAGCTTCACAGTACTCATACAGAAGCCTTATTACTTTTTCAAATAATCGTTATAATGCATACTTGTGAGGCTCTCGGCATGAATCTAGAGTACTTGTTAGTCCATGGAGTGATGGTTGGAATCTGGGACATAAGACTGGGGCTAAATTTTTTTACCCTCCTAACCCCAGAGAGTCTTTAGAAAAATAGAAACAAAAGAGCACAAAGTACTTAAGGTAAGACACTGTTGTATTCATAATACAGAGAAATCACCACCAGGCCTCATGGACAGGAGATACAGTTCTCCGCGGGGCTACAAAACGGTGCTGGTAATAATTTTAATTGGATGCTATCTTTGCTGCCTTCAAAAAGTATCATAAAGTGGAATTATTACAGCCTACAAATGCACTTACAGTGCTGGCCTCTCACCGGAGGAAGCAGATAACATTTATCCTTGGGAGGGTAACATCAATGGGGTTCTATTTGTTCCCTTCACATGCATTCCCAGTTGCCTGCTATTTGCTCCCCCTTCCTCTGTCTAAGAGATCAATTTGAATTAGATGCCGAAGAACTGGATGCTAAGTTTTGCTGGCCTCTGCCTTGGGGGAGGGCACAGCCCCATGGAAAGGTGCTGTGTGCTCCTGGGCCGGGCGGAGGGCATACCTGCAGAGGATTGGGTGGCGTGAGCTGCGACGGAAGGCCATGTCCTGGAGATGGGCTGAGTTTCTGAGGGGGGCTTGCATTCTGCTGAGTTGGAGACGGTTGGTTCTGGTTCTGGTTCTGGTTCTGGGGGTGAGGATGGGATTGAGACTGCGGGGGCTGCGATGGCGGAGCTGGCAGCTGCTGGGAGGCGGGTGGCGGCTGCTGGGGCGGGGCCGGCTGGGACTGGGGCTGCGGCGCTTGGGACGGTGGGGGCGCCTGCGGGTGGCTGCTGGGCGGTGGAGGCGGCGGCGGCTGGAGTTGCTGGAGCTGCTGGAGCTGCTGGAGTTGGGAGTTCAGGGATGAGGTAGCTACAAGAAAACAAACACACACGTGGGGGTGAAACAAACACTACAGAACATTTTGCTGTGCGTCTCTGGCAGCTTGTCTGGTGTGAGCTGCCCTTTAAGGAAAAGTTTACCCTCTCACCCTTGGTGACTGAAAGGGTTGTGGGGCACTAGCAGAAAGAGTCACTTTGCCCATGTGGCTCAGTGGTTGAGTGTGGACCTATGAATCTAGAGATCATGGTTCAATTCCCCGTCAGGGCACATGCTTGGGTTGGGGGTTCCATCCCCAGTGGGGGGCTGGCAGGGGCAACCCATTGATGAGTCTCTCTTCATTGCTGTTTCTCTCTCTCCTCTCTCTCTCTCTCTTTGAAATCAATAAAAATATGTATTTTTTAAAAAGAGTCACTTCTTGGGAAAAATGTGAAAATTCAAGGAAGATGAGAATGTACCACATCAAGTTATTACTTTGAAAGGTATTGAGCAGTACAAGCCAAAATGTCACTAGAAATGGAGGTCATGTTTAAAAGTACTTCCTCTCTACCTTTCTACACTGCTTGGGCAATACACTTATGCTTTCAGGATTTGATTTAAGATTCAACCAGTTTAATTCTTTTGGTAAATGTTGGACTGGAGTTAAGAACAGAAAACTAAATAGTTTGTAAGCTTTTCATCATCAATGCCATTAATCGTGTCATTTCCACTTGCTAGTTCAGACCTCTACCAATTGGCTTAGACATGTTAGTTTCAAGTTTCTACAATACATGATTCTCTGTTTTGCACAGTCAGAATCCTGACCGTGAGGTTTTTGCCTGCTGATCATAGATATAGAGACACCCTTCCCCCCAAAACTAGGTTATTGTAGGCAATTGTGAACTGTATACTGTAGTAACTAAACACATTAGCACCCCAAAGACATGCAAGAAACTGAGAAAATGAAATAATCTTTCAAGATTTTCCTTCTTTTTTTTTTCTTCAAGATTTCTTATTATGTGAAAAGTAAGAGTTGGTAGGACGAGCTGTCTTAACACTGAGCACACGAAATTTGTTCTCAGATGCCCATCTAGCACTGAACAATTTCTACAGCAGAAAGGCATTCAGTTTGGCCAAAGAATGATCTAGAGAAAATTGCTGCTGCAAGTTCACATCCTTCTTGGCCTGAATCTCAGTCTGAAAACCTTCCAACAAGCCTACAAATAAATATAAGGATCAATGTTGAATGCATAGGGCTGCGATGTTTTCCTACTCTTCCCTTACCTAGAATTTGTCAAGATTTCCAGAGGTAATAACTCCTGGTTGCAACATTAAACTAGTCCCTATTTTAGAAAATGTTCCTTTAAAAAAAATCTAGTGATTCTTTAGTGACATATACGTGTCTTTATATAACAAGTATGTTTTCAAGAACGTACTTGTGTGTACTTTTGACCCATATGTTGAGGACACCTAAAGGGCGTTCTCTGTAAGAGAATCAACCAGTGGCTATCTTTGTAAAGTTAAAAATAATTTTGTAAAATTCATTGAATAACAGTCAGGTACTAGTACTGTGCCAGGTAATATGTTATACTTCAAAACTGCCTTTAAGGAGTTTGTAGTCTGTTTGTGGAGATCAGATTAACTCATAAGAAATGATCAGGCTTGAGGTAAATGTTACAGAGTCCTGCTAACGATAGATGTTTGATACATATCAATTGATTGACTAAGTGGTCAACAGTGTGGAAACTGACCAAAATGGCCAAGAGAAGATAATCCAGGTGGAGAAACACCCAGAATCCAGCATGGCTCAGGTGATATTTCTGAAGGACAATGTGGAAAATAGGCTGTCTGGAACAGAGGCGTGGGAAGTTTTGAGTGACTTTAGACACTTTAGAGAAGGTGAGGAACTTATCCCGTGAGAGCGGTGGGAAGAGGGAACACTTCCAATTAACCTCTGGTGTAAGTCAGATTTCAAACATATAGTAGACTCAGGTTAGTTTCAACAAGGCATAGCTGTAGTGATGAGATGTAACTTGGTAATTCTTGGAGACACCAAATATCAATTCTGTGCTCTCAGCTACCATGGAGGGCTTCCACGTTGGACCAGCTGGGATGGCAAGTCCTCACTGGGTCAATGAATTACTCGAGGTCTGCTCAGCACTCGGTCTGGTGTGTGTCCCTCCTTGCGTGTAAACCCAGAGTGCTCTGGACTCTAGAGGTAGAGGTGGTGTGCATGAGAGAGGGCTGGAAGATGCCCAGTCAGTAGGAACTCTCTGAACTTTATACTCAATTTTGCTGAAAACCCAAAACTGCTCCAAGAAATAAAGTCTACATAATAAAAATTCTCAGTCATCATGCCATTTATTGGAACTTGACGAGTGTGGTTTGGTTTTGCCCTTCTCTGCCCTTCGTCCCCCCGCTCCCCCAGCTCCTATTGTACAAAATCACATCTTACTGAAGATCTGGGAGCCCAGCTCCATCCTTGCCTCCCAGGATCTTCTGCATTCATGGGGGGTGGGGGTGGGGTGGGAGTGGGGCTGGATGTCTCCTTTGGGTGTACTTACAGACTTTGGGAAATAATTGCATCTGGCCTCCTGCCCGATTCAAATCAATCCTGTCCTGATTTCTTTCAGGAGGGAGGCACATCTGTCAGTGCTTATTCTCATGGTTGACTTAAATACCATCCTGTTTCATTTTGGTTAGAAAAGCATTTATCTAAAGCAGCCTTTAGAAACAGGAGAGACCTGGGAATATTGGCAGATAGATAGTGGCCAACGGGTAGGTGCAATAGACCCTAACCTACTTATGAGACATGGTCCCTAATTTGTTTTCATTCCTTTATGTTGGTGAGTTCACATGGGCTATTTCTTTCCCATGACCTGCAGCTTGCCTGGAAAGGCATGACCTAAACTAAACTTATGAGTTACATAAGCTAATTTGGCATCTGCATGCAAAGTGGGCAATAAAATATGTTCAGATATATCCTGATGCAAGGAAATCGTGAGTGGGTCATACAAGAATGTAATGTAACTTTTGTCTAAAAAATGCCAAATCCACCTACACAATAGTATGAAAATAAAAGCTTAAAAATGCTAAAATATCAAGCCTCTAAATGGCTAATTGTATAAGGCACACTGAGATATGGACACAAGTTAGGAAGGTTCAAGAATATATTTGAGCTTTAGGGAATCTTTGCCAATAAAATGATAAATTTGGAGGATAAAACGCTGACCTTATTTATGATATATTAAAGAGTTTTTTAAAAATATTTTATTGATTTTTTATAGAGAGGAAAGGAGAGGTATAGAGAGTTAGAAACATTGATGAGAGAGAAACATCGATTCAGCTGCTTTTTGCACACTCCCTACTGGGGATGTGCCCACAACCAAGGTATATGCCCTTGACCAGAATCGAACCTGGGACCCTTGAGTCCACAGGCCAACACTCTATCCACTGAGCCAAACCAGTTAGGGCAATATATATTAAAGAGTTTATTCTCTCCCCTGGTATTATATCTTCTTGTGATTATTTCCTCTATGTCTGGTTACTATACTATACAGGCCAATGTTAAATATAGAAGTTAACTACAATAACAGTAGCTATGAAAGAAAAAGAGATACCTAGAAATTTACATTAGGCTATTTAAAAAATTTTAAACTTATTGAAAAAGAAATACAGGACAAAATTCAATCACACTCTGAATTTTCTAGAGAGAAAGGAACACTATGGCAAAACCAGTGGCTTGAAATTTCCCAAATAAATAATTAAATATGACAAAGGATTAGCCAAGAACCCTGCATTTCTCCATTTATTCAGTTTTTTATGTCCACTGTAAATTAGAAACAAATTCTTATTTTGAATCTTTGTTGAAGGTTTCCTCAGGAAACCACACACATAAAGAGAGCCACACTAGCAGAGGTATGGAGTTATATTGACTATGATTCACATAAGAATACTTTCAAATCAGGGAAATGGAAAGTAAAAGCAAAACATATACCCATTTATAAAGAGTAAGTCCATGAAAGATTCTGAGCAAATGTAGATATGTCTTTCACTTAGCGAAGTTGAAACATCTTAGGGTTCACAGAAAGCACAATAGTACTCAAATGCTAAAGGAACAACACTCTCACTTTTGTTAATGCAAAGTATAACATCATGTTATTATCAGCACTCTAGTGGGGATCTCAGCATTTCTTGGACTTTTCAGGTTCAGGCATATGTGGGCATGTTTGGGTTTGAGTGCCTGCTGGGAATGAGTACAAGCTATTATTCATGGCTGATGTTACACACTCCTGGACAAATCTGGGACTAGAGTAGCTTCATAGAAATATATTTGCAGTGGGGATAAGTCTCATGCTAAGGAGGAAGGAAGCAGGTGGGGACTTATCATTGAAAGTGACCAGGAGTCCTGAACAGGCATGGTAGTAGTGGATGGCTATTCAAACCCACTTTTAGTCCAGTCAGCTGGCGCAAGCCTGGTTCTAGGGAGGGAGAGAACACCAAGTTAAATAAGAGCAACCTTGAAAGTCTGATGCTCATTGCAAGAAGCCAGATGCCAAAGACACATATTGAGTAATTCCATTTATATGAAATATGCAGAATAGGTGAATCCATAGAGACAGAAAACAGACCAGTGGTGACCCGTGTGGAGGTTTCCTGCTGGGGTGATGAAAAAGTTCCAGAACTAGATAGTGGTAATGGTTGGAGGGAGAGATGTGGGCAGGGCCACTAGATGCTGGATGGCACAGGGAGGAAAACACTGCGCTTGTGCAGAGACATAGGTCTGACAGAGCGGAGCAAGGGATTACTGTCAAAGGGACCATGGACTCGTATCTGGGCACACACAGGCACCTCCTGTTACTTCCAGAAATGCTGGAGAAGTCTTGGAAGCTGGACACTGTCAGCAGGCGGAGAACAGGGATGACAATGTGGGTTCAAAATAAGACAGTGCTTTATAGTTTGAAAAGTACTTTCATTAACTATGCATGCATTCATTTTTCAAGACAACCATGTGGAGAGATGCTATCAATGCCATGTTGTACACACAGAATTTGGGCTCAGAAAGTTTAAGTGACTTCCCCAAGTTTACACAGCTAGTGAGTGCTATGGAAACTCAATCTCAGGCCTGTCGCCTCCCACAGCCTCTTAACATAAACAGGATCACTTATATAGACAGGGCAACCTATTTCTCCCTGAGAGCTGGAACAAAGAAAACTACCCACTCATACACAGACGCCCTCCACAGCCCTACTCTGGAGCAGAGGCGGCACCAGTACTTGGCTACAGAGGCTAATTTGAAGGTGTCCACTCAGTGATGAATTGTTCAGCTCTTGGGAAAGTGTGTAAAGTTGTACCTATGTCTTGCTGCAAGCAAAACCTTTTTTAAAAACATGCTGATATGAAACACAAATGTGCATTTTGAGGATAAAGATGCTAATTTGGGGGTGAATCATGAGTTATTATAGAGAGCAGAGACATGGAGTGGCAGGAACGGAGGTGAGAAGTAGGACTGCAGGGAAGGTGGGGAAAGGCCACAGTACCTTTATTCATGGCACACGTTTGCCTTCATGGTAAGAGAATGTTTCCTTTATGCTTAAATATAGGGCAGCAGCAGCACTGTGATCAGGCTTGGTGTTATTTTAAGGAAAATAACTGAGTAGGATATCAGCTTATGTTGTCCACAGAACTCTGTGACGTGTTGCCTCTAAGGTTGGGTGGCAGCCCTGGCTGGTTTGGCTCAGTGGATAAAGCATCAGCCTGTGGACTGAAGGGTCCCGGGTTCGATTCAGGTCAAGGGCACATGCCTGGGTTGCAGGCTCTTTCCCCAGTAGGGGGTATGCAAGAGGCAGCCAATCAATGATTCTCTCTCATCATTGATGTTTCTATCTCTCCCTCATCATTCCTCTCTGAAATCAATAAAAATAAGGAAATATATTAAAAAAATAAAATAAAGTTTGGTGGCAGTTATAAGTTCCCCAGATGAATTTGTTCTTCTTCTTCCTTTAACTGTTCTCTTCATTTAAAAAAAAATATATTTTTTATAGCATAATGTTTTATTTGATTTCAGAAAGAAATGGAGACAGAGATAGAAATATCAGTGATGACAGAGAATCATTGATAGGCTGCTTCCTACATGCCCTGCACTGGGGAACAAGCCTGCAGCATGTTCCCTGACCAGGAATCCAACCGTGACCTCCTGGTTCATAAGTAGACTCTCAAGCACTGAGCAACACCGGTCAAGCAGTAGTAAACTATCTGTCTGTCTATCTATCTATCTATCTATCTATCTATCTATCTATCTATCTATCTATCTATCTATCTGGCTAAAATGCAAAGTGTCCCCTCAGGAGTTTGACTGGGAGACTGGGAGCTTGATCGCTCACTCTGACATGCGCTGACCACCAGGGAGCGGCGTGGAATGAAGGAAGGCTCTGGCCGGCAGCCGGAAGGCCCCTATGGGCCCTGATCGCCCGCCAGGGCAGGGACTCTACCCATGCACGAATTTCGTGCACTGGGTCTGTAGTTTTGAATATAAAATATGCTTAATAAAATTTTTTGAGATATAATTGGTATGTAACATTTCATTAGTTTTAGGTATACAACATAATGATTTGATATATGTATACATTGTAGAATGATTATCACAAGTTTTAGTTAACATGTATTACCACACATTGTTACTTTTTTTGTGTGTGATGAGAATTTTTAAAATGTACTCTCTTAGCAACTTTCAAAGATACAATACAGTGTTTTTGTTTTTTTTAACTACAGTCACTATTCTGTACATTACATCCCCAGTTATATATCTTATAACTGGAAGTTTGTACCTTGGACCACCCTTACCCATTTTATCTTTCCCCCTTTCCCCATGCCCCTTCTCTGGCAACCATGAATCTGTTCCCTGTATCTATGAGTTTGGGTATTTTTTGTTTGTTTGTTTTTATTTTTATTTTATTATTATTATTATTTTAATTTCTTTATTGATTAAGGTATTACATATGTGTCCTTATTCCCCCATTACCTCCTTCCTCCCATTCATGACCCCACCCCCCTGTTGTCTGTGTCCATTGATTAGGCTCATATGCATGCATGTAAGTCCTTTGGTTGATCTCTCCCCCTTACCCCCACCCTCCCCTACCTTCCCTGAGGCTTGACATTCTGATTGATGTTTCTCTGTCTCTGGATCTATTTTTGTACATCAGTTATGTTGTTCATTATATTCCATAAATGAGTGAGATCATGTGATACTTATCCTTCTCTGCCTGGCTTATTTCACTTAGCATAATGTTTTTATTGATTTTTAGAGAGAGAGTAAGGAGAGGGAGAGATAGAAACATTGATGTGAAAGTGAAACATCTATCAGCTGCCTCCTGCACACCCCCTACCAAGGACTGAGCCTACAACCTGGGCATGTGCCCTAGCCAGGAATCAAACCAGCAACCTTTCAGTGCATGGGATGACACCCAGCCAACTAGGCCACACCATCCAGGGTGAGTTTGGGTGTTTGCAAGATTCTACATGTAAGACTGTACATGATTTTCTCAGACTTATTTTACATAGCATTATGACCTCAAGTTCCACCCATGTAGTCACAAAGTGCAGGATTTCCTTCTTTCTCATGGAAGAATAATATTTTATTATATATACAGGTGGGACAAAAGTAGGTTTACAGTTGTTCGTACTGTAATAATAATACAATAATAAATAATAACACAAGAACAAACTCTGTGTTTTGCATACTCAGACTGCAAAGATACTTTTTGCTTTACCTTGCATATTACATTTTCTTTATCCATTTTTCTATTGATGAATGCTCTAATAAGGCTGCATGGATTAATCTATAGTCAAGCTTATCCAGTGTGATGAAACTAGTTAATTCATGCTGCTGAGAAGCTTTAAATGAGTGTAATAAACATCTTTGATTGATTAAAATTGCAAATATGTGTTAAGAGGGAATATGCATATAAATTTCTTTAAAAATGCAGTTTTCTTGAAGGAAAACCCTTTCAGATAGTCTAGTAGAAAAGGAGAAATAACTACAAAAATGTTCTTGAAGGGCACAAAGGTGGGAACCATAGTGGACCTTCCTCTGACTAGTTAGGACAACCTGGGCCTAGCTGACCTCTCCCCAGGCACAGGCAAATGTTATACATTTTGAGCTGTGAGAAACCTGGTGTGGATGCCCTCCTCGTTAAGTAAGTAGAGGAAGAAAATGCAGTCATACCAATGCTAACTTTAAATATGTATATATCCTATATAATAAGAGAGGAATATGCTAATTATCCGTTACACCTTGAGGTGTAATGACCAACCACTTAATGAAAAGATTACAGATCTGCAGGAGGGTGGGGCAGCAAACTACAAGCAGGTGGCAAAAAGCTACAGGAGGGGGCAGGGCAGCAAGCTATGGGGGGAGAAAGGGGGCAGGGTTTGAGCTACAGGAGGGTGGGGTAGTGGGGGGAGAGCTACAGGAGGGCGGCAGAGAGCTACTGGCACATGGATTCTTGCGCAGGGCTTACTAGTATCCTATCTAATAAAAGAATAATATACAAATTGACCATACCTCTGCTGCACCCATAAGTCACGCCCACAAGCCACGTCCACCAGCCAATCAGGAGCGAATATGCAAATAAACCTAACCAAGATGGCTGCGGCCACAGAGAGAGCAGGAGGGAGGCTTGGGTTTCCCTGGCAATGGAGAAAGCCAAGCTTTCCGTCTGCCCTTGCCAGCCCAGGCCTCCACTCAATGCTACAAAGTTTCAATGATAGAAGATAAATAAATCCCAACAAAAATGGCAGCAGCTAAGGAGCTGGAGAGAGCAGGAAGCTAGGGTTGCCCCCAGTGATGGAGGAAGCCAAGCTTCTGCAGCCCTGGCTTGCCTTGGCCTCCGCTTAAGGCTACAAAGTTTCAATTATAGAAGATAAATGAATCCCAACAGAAATGGCTGCTGCCACAGAGAGAGCAGAAGGCTTGGCTCCACTCCAGGCTACAAAGTTTCAATTGTAGAAGATAAATAAATCCCAGATACCAGGGCCTCTGCTTGGGTCACCGGGAGGTGTGGCCGGCCTGCAAACCACCACAGGATCCTCACCCAGGCCACCCCATGACCCAAGGGAACCCCCACCTGACCCGGGACACTCTTCAGGGCAAACCAGCTGGCCACCACCCATGCACCAGGCCTCTATCCTATCTAATCCTATCTAAGAATAATATGCAAGTTGACCGTCACTCCAACACACAAGATGGCTGCCCCCATGTGGTCAAAGATGACTGCCCCCATGTGGACACAAGATGGCTGCCACAAGATGGCCAGCAGGGGAGGGCAGTTTGGAGGGACCAGACCTCCAAGGGAGGGCAGTTGGGGGCAATCAAGCCTGCAGGGGAGGGAAGTTGGGGGTGACCGGGCCTGCAGGGAAGGGCAGTTGGGGGGAACCCAGGCCTGCAGGGGAGAGCAGTTGGGGGGAACCAGGCCTGCAGGGGAGGGCAGTTAGGAGCAAACAGGCTGGCAGGAGAGCAGTTAGGTATCAATCAGGCTGGCAGGGGAGTGGTTAGGAGGTGATCCAGCTGGCAGGCAGAAGCGGTTAGGGGCAATCAGGAAGGCAAGCAGGCGAGCAGTTGGGAGCCAGCAGTCCTGGATTGTGAGAGGGATGTCTGGCTGCCCATTTAAGCAATGGAGAAAACTGGTAGGATCAGGCCTAAACGGGCAGTTGGACATCCCTCGAGGGGTCCCAGATTGGAGAAGGTGCAGGCTGGGCTGAGGGACACCCCCCACCCCCCTGTGCATGAATTTCATGCACCGGGCCTCTAGTTGATAATAAAAGCATAATATGCTAATTAGACTGGACAGCTGAATGACCCTCCAGATGAAGGTGCGGCTGTAAGGGCCAAGCCCCTTGCATGAATTTCATGCATCGGGCCTCTATTGTGTGTGTGTGTGTGTGTGTGTGTGTGTGTGTGTGTGTGTGTGTATAATATATATATATAATATATATATCTGGTATATATATTTCAGAGAGGAAGGGAGAGGGAGAGAAAGATAGAAATATCAATGATGAGAGAGAATCACTGATTGGCTGCCTTCTGCACACCCCACACTGGGAACTGAGCCTGCAACCTGGGCATGTGCCTTCACCAGGAATCGAACTATGATCTCCTGGTTCATAGGTCAATCAATGCTCAACCACTGACCTACACCACCTGGGCCCAATGCTAACTCTTTAAATAAGATTCCTTTAGAAAGGATTTAAGTAATCCCCTCCTGCCATTTCCATCAGATTTTCAACTCCTCTTCAGGTGGTGACACCAGATCAAATGAGAACTCTTAGAATTTGAATGTGTATTTTGACTAAATTCCAGTGGATAGATGCTACATGTCCCTTGGTTTTGATTGATTGATTTCTGCATAGCCTGCAGGGAATCATTGACTGTATACGGAAACATTTATTCTTGATTTAAAATCCATTTGTTCAACAGATAAGGCTAAATTTATTCATCAGCAAATCCTAACCTCCCCACAATCACTGGTTTCCTTCTCTTTTGGACTTTGGAGGCGGCTTGGTGAGGAATACAGCTGAGACAATGGGACTCTTGCTTGTCAGTTCTCTATAAACTCTGCTCATTCTCCATTTCTCCAGGAGTAACCATGGGTATTTTTTTGTTTTGAGAGGTTTGAAGTTCACAGTACATCATTGACTATGCCACCTTCACTTCTTAATACCACATGAGTTCAATGACAGAAAGTACATTTGGGTGAGCTAGAAAGCAGCTCAAAGAGGTGCTCATGTAATATTCAATCCCATTATTTTTCCTCCATAAATGTGAAAAACAGTTATTTACATCCATGGTGACCCCTTCTCAGAAGGCCCATCAACCTTCTAACTGGAGGTTAGAAGGTTTAAAATTATAGGTCACATTTATTGAGCATGGTTTTTTCAGGGAAACTTTTGAATTATCAGGGTAGAAGTGAAGCCATATTCACTGAAGACCAAGTTGTTCACATGGAAAGGGAAGATGCATGCTCATTTTATATTCCTATGCTAATGAGTAACAGTATAATTCTTTAAACTTGTCCCACAAAGTAAGATGTGCCCTGGCTGTCAAAGCATCACCATTTCCTTTCCCTTCAAGTGGACATCTATAGGAGAATATATTACAGGCAATTCTGTGGATACTGCGCTGGTTGAAACACAGCACTGCATTCACTCAAATTTCTTTTAGGCTATAGACACATGGGCCAGTGCTTATATTCATGGTTGATTTAATCCATCCCTTCTGCCCATGTGGGGATTATTCCCTACAGCTATTCTCCAGTGATCTGTCAGTTCAGATTAAAAAAGTTAAGTGACGAAGATGCGGTGGCTGATTCCTTTGGAAGTCTGTGGATGCTGGAATGGAGAGCAAGAGCTTTCCTTTTGAGACTCTGACTACGCTCTCCTCTTTTTAACTTCTCCCACAGCACCACAGACCTTCCTTACAGAGGCTGAACTTCCAACTCTCTCAGCAGGTAATTCAGCTTTGTTCCTAGACAACAACATCAGGGTTGCCAAAGAGCTTCATAGATATGATGACATTTAGTTGTTATTTTAAAAGAAGGGGAGATACCGTGTATGTCTTCTCACTTTACAAATGAAGAAATATGAACTCAGACATGATCCTAGGACCATGTATATCTTGGCCTGCACAATAAATTATAATGTTTTCCTTAAGCTACATCTATTTTTATATTTTGAAATTAAAAATATACCCTTGACAGATTTGCAATTCCATTCCATATTCATTAAAAAGAATTAAATGACTTTAATTGTGTAGCAAAATGTTTACCATTTAAAATTTACTCAGATTACATCATAAATATCATTCTCATTTTTATTTTCTCTTTCCATAGCTATAGTAGAATTCTTTGGCAGGAAAATTAATATACTTCATGGCTAATTTGGTTATGTTGTATTAATGTGCACATTAGCCATTCAATTTATATAGTCCAGTCTAAGCTTTCATATGTAATAAATTAAAAAAGAAGACAACTAATAATTTAATGGAATTATTAATTACATTACTGATAATCCTACTGGAAGAAGAGTTATCAAACAAAGAATCTTGGGAAAATTCAGAAAAAGCAAGAGAGGCTGGAAAATTAATGAGGTTAGGACGTAATATGGTCTTGTTTATGAGAGTACAAATGTTTTTGCGCATGTTTCATGGATTCCTGCCAGGCTGGTTGATTTTGCTTATGGGAAGTAAAGTAGCCTTATTTTTACTTCTTGTTGCTGTGTTGACACAAGAGGCAAATACAAATGTATCAGTAAGGATAAATTAGGTTAGATGGTGGTAACAGCAGCCCTAAAATCTCAGTGGCTGTACCCAAGAAAGTTTATTTCTTTTCATGTCATCATAAGTTGGCAGGGGGCTTATCTCATTAAAGAGGTGCACAAGCTGATGGAGCAGGCACTATCCTGAACATTGGATGATGACAAAAGAAAAAAGAGCTCTCCAGGGTGGAAATTAAATGCTCTGGCTCAGAAGTAGCCCTGCCATTGTCTCACGACTCATTGGCCAGCACTACTCACATGGCACCGCTCAAAGGCAAGGGCACCAAGAAGTGCCATGCTATCAACTCCCAGAGAGAAGAGCCAGAAAAAGTTGGCAAACAGCATTAATTACCCCCACAAAGGCATCACTCTTCCTCTCAGTTTGCATGTTTAGTACTCTCTTTCCATTTCCATTTTCCTAAGTTAACCTCTGTGTGCCTCATCTGGATCATTGAAAGAGCCTATTTCCTGGCCTCTACTCTCTTAGCTTCTCTAATCTTTTCTCTTTCTCAGTCATTAATTCAACCACTGCTATCAAGTTGTTTCAAGTGCCCATCTGCCATCAGAATTATCCTTCTAAAATACAGACAGGAGTATACCACGACTTTTTTTTATAAGCGCACAATAGTTCTCACCATCCAGAGATGAACCCATGGTGCTTGGACCGTCTTGGAGAATGACTGCACCGTTCCAGACTCATTCCAACCCCCTCTAAACACTCTCACTTCTAGTTCAGAGACAGACACTTCTGGGATATGGCTCAACACAGCTTATGGAAACAAGGCTTGGAAAAAGTTTGAATTGGTTGATAACATTAAAAAATCAGGAGTGCCTACATAAAATATGCATTGTCATTTTTCTTAAAAAAAAAATCCAGAAGGTCTGGCAACGTGATTCTTGTTCCTGCATCAGCATTGGAGCTGAGTACCAGGGAGGGCTGGTACCCCCGGTCTTCAGGAGGAATTGCTCTTCTCTGCATCCTCACAGGGGAACATGCATGTTGTGCCTTGCACTACAATGAATAATGTGCATCTGGTTGCCTCTTTTACCAAATAACTTCCTGCCGAAGGCAACTCTGTTTTAGTCAGGTCTTTTATTCTCTTAATCTTCCTGCCTCCTCTCAGTAATCTGCATGTAGTAGCTGTTCACTAAATAATTGAGAAATCATAATTGCAGGGAACTATAATTTAATTTGCCATTTGTTAACTTTAGCTCATTCTTCTTACCCTCACTGTGTCATATGCTTGCTCTGGCTGGGTTCAAAAGAGAAGAGATACCATGAGAGAATTCCTGAGTTTGAAGAGCTCCACTGCTCATGCTTCTAGGAGACTACATGCAGGCGATGTGTTTTCTGAGCATGCCGGGATCTACAATGAACTGTGGGAAATATTGTAGATTCATTTTTTTTAATTAAGTAAAATTTCTGTGTTTCTTTCTTATAACTATATAGACAAAGGTAGTCATCCTGACACACCTGGAGCCATGTCCTAAAAATTCTGTAGAATAATTTTGTTTGTGACCTAGACAGTCAATACAGGAAGTGAATGAACATGTAAGAATTCAGGATTTGAAGGTGTGCTATTAAAATTCAACTTGAAGTATGGCGGTCAAAGAAGAAATGACAAGCTTCGGAAGCCCTGAAAAGTTATCTGGGAAGACAGAAAAGTGTTTCCGGTTGACATGGGTCTTATATGGACAGATTAAATCATAATCTTGGAAGAGTGAAAAACTGTCATCACAACCCATAGCTGACCTAAAGTCCACTCAATCTGGGCAGAAACATCATAGAGCATATGGATTCAGTGGGTTTGAGTTGAAGGTCAGGTTTTTAGTATGTCTGGGCTAGTGGGTTGTGAAAATTGGCCATGTGTAACCATCGTGTTGCCCTGTTACATGAGTGGGTGATAAAAGGGCAGACTCACAACGGGTCAGCTACCACTCTTTCCAGGGCTACCCTCTACTCTGTGCCATCAACAAATGCATGCTGTGTTCTTCAGAAAACTGGACAAAAGGGTAGGATGGATGAACACAAATTCACTAACAGTCTTGATAAAACAACATATATAGGTCCTTTCTACCTATAATGAATTAAAACATTAATTACAAATCCTGAATAAGTTACAGAAAATCTGTTCAGAAGACCTAGATGAGATAACGAATTTTATGGCAACATAGTATCTCATAAATATGTTACTCCCTGCATAAAGACTCTCACTGCTGCTTGTAATGACCAGAATAATAGTCTCCTGTTTTCTCTTTATATACGTATTTATTGATATTTAAATTACTGCTCCCTTCTCCCCACCTGTGTCTCTGCCTTTCTCCTTTCTTCCTCTCTTTTCTCCCTTCCTTTCTATCTATCTTTCGTCCTTACTCTAAACAGTTATTAAGCACCTACCATGTGTCAGGGAATGTGCAGGAAGCATAAACAGAAATTAGACTCTGTTTCTGCTTTCCCACATTTCCTTCACAGTCCATCTTGGAAAATGGACATGCAAATGCTCAATCATGATATGTTAGTATTTATTCTTGTTTCATGATTTTCACTATTTTTTTTACTTCCCTCCAAATAAGTACAAATCACCCTTCAAGTTAAAACCATTCACAACATAGCCACTAACCCATTTTTCGGTGTTAGCTCCAACCAGTCTCCTGTGCGGAACCTCCATTCCAGTTGATCTTCTGAACATCATTGCCCATCCATACTTGGCTTTCCTGTGTCCGTGTCTTTGCTCATGTTACACGTTTGAAATGCAGAAAAAGCATTTGATAAGATGCAGCACACATTTATATTAAAAACACCCAGTAAAGTGGGAATAGAGAGAACATACCTCAACGTAATAGACACTATATATGCTAAACCTATAGCCAACATCATACCCAAAGGGCAAAAACTACAAGTGGTCTCCTTAAGATCAGGAACAAGACAGGGATGTTTGCTTTCACCACTCTTATTCAACATAGTACTGGAAGTTCTAGCCACAGCAATCAGACAACAAGAAGAAATAGAAGGCATCCAAATGGAAAAGGAAGAAGTAAAACTGTCATTATTTGCAGATGACATGATATTGTATAAAGGGTATCCTAAAGATTCCACCAAAACAAACAAACAAACAAACAAAACACACAAAAAAACCAATGGAACTGATAAATGCATTCAGTAAAGTAGTAGGATACAAAATAATCTCCAGAAATCAGTTGCATTTTTATGCACCAATAATGAGCAAAATTCCTATGAAGATACCAATGGAGTATTTCACAGAACTAGAACAAACATTTCAAATATTTGTATGGAACCACAAAAGGCTCCGAATAGTCTTAGCAGTATGAGAAAGAACAACAAAGTTGGGGGAATTACACTACCTGATTTCAAACTATACTACAAGGCCATGGTAATAAAAACAGCCTGGTACTGGCATAAAGAGATATATAGATCAATGGAGCAGAATAGAGAGCCCAGAAATAAATTCATGCCTTTACAGTTAATTAATATTTGACATGGAGGCAAAAATATAAATGGAGTCAAGGTAGTTTAATAAGAGGTATTGGGAATATTGGACAGATACATACAAAAAACAAAACTAGATCACCTTCTTACACAAGTCTAAACTCAAAATGGGTTAAATACTTAAAATGTTAGACCATAAAAATCCTAGCAGAAAACATAGGCAGGAGAATCCAAGATGGCGGCGTAGGTAAACACCTAAACTGCTGCCTCACACAACAATTTCAAAACTACAACTAAAAGACAAAACGTCTATCACCCAGAACCACGGGAAAGCTGGCTGAGTGGAAGTTCTACAACTAGAAGGAAAGAGAAAAGAGCACTGAGACGTGCACAAGCGCTGAAAAGCTGAGGTACGGAGGCAAGTGATCCGGGCTGGTGGCAGGCGTTGGTTTTTTCAACCCAAAGGGAGACAAGTCCCCGATTACTCTGAAATACAGTTTCTGGGGGAGACGTGGGGGACCCAAACTCCTACAGGGAGAAGCTGGACTGTCTGACATCGGGTCGGGTTGGGAAGTGTGGGTGGCTTGCTAGCAGAGCTGCGCGCAGGAATAATTATTTACTGCGCTGGGGCGCAGGATGCAGGGATGCAGATGGAGACGCAGAGCTGGCTAACTGGCAGCTATCGCTGTTTGCCATGCCCTAGACTAGTGACGCCCTGAGACCCCGCCCCACACAACCTACAAACCCACCCAAGCTCCAAGCAGCGGCTTTAGCATATGAATGATCTGCCCTATCGCAGCTTAACCTAGCAAACTTGCAGCCCGGATCAGACAGCTCCAAAACCTCCAAAACCCAAGCAAAGAGGAGAAAACTGTAGCTCTCGCTGTAGCTCCTGCTGGGTGGCCTCAGACAGTAGCTGATTTGCACCCCATTGGAGATCCAGAAGCCAGTGTACCTAGTGGTCAGTGTGAGACACCAGATTTCAACTCCTCACATCCATAAGTAACACATTCAAGAGGCAGACTCAGTGAGCACCAAAGCCCCACTGAAGCAAGTCCTGCACCATAAGCGTGTCTCCAGTGCAGCAGTTCTTCCATTATAGACACAGCGAGTCCTCACAGCCAATTGGCTTGGAGGTCAATTCCTCCCAGTGTGCCAACAGCAATCAAGGTTTAACTACACCAAGGCTTTGCACTCAGCCCACAAAGGGGTGTACCAAGAGCGTCCACCTCAGGTGATTGGGGAGGCTGAGCTACTGCCCCCTATTGGTCACCTACTACACAAAACCACTCCATCAACACAGGGAAGCAGCCAAAATGCAGAGACAAAGAAACATGTCACAAATGAAAGAAAAGGAGGAAAGCAAACTACTGGATGACAGAGTTCAGAACCACATTTATAAAGTTACTCAAGAATCTTCTAAAAACCGCTGAGAAACTTGATGAGACCTTTAAGGATCTTAATGAGAATGCCAAAAAAAATGGAAAAGGATCAGTCAGAAATGAAGCATACACTGTCTAAAATAAAGAATATACAGAAACTCAACTGTAGATCAGCGTACCCCAAGAATCAAACCAAAGATCTGAAATATGAGGAAACAAAAAACACCCAACCAGAAAAACAAAAAGAAAAAAGAATCCAAAAATATGAAGATAGTGTAAGGAGCCTCTGGGACAACTTTAAGCGTACCAACATCTGAATTTTTGGGGTGCCAGAAGAAGAGAGAGAGCAAAATATTGAAAACCTATTGGGGGGGGGGGGCAATGGTAAGATATGTACACATATAATACCTTAATTAAAAAAAATGGAAAAAAAAGAAAAGAAAACTTATTAGAAGAAATAATGACAGAAAACTTTCCCTTCCTGGTGAAAGAAATAGACTTACAAGTTCAGGAAGCACACAGAACCCCATACAAGAGGAATCCAAAGAGAACCACACCAAGACACATCATAATTAAAATGCCAAGGGCAAAAGACAAAGAGAGAATCTTGAAAGCAGCAAGAGAAAAATGGTTAGTTACCTACAAGGGAGTACCCATACAACTGGCAGCTGATTCCTCGGCAGAAACTATGGAGGCCAGAAGGGAGTGGCAAGAAATATTCAAAATGTTGAACAGCAAGAACCTACAACCAAGATTGCTCTACCCAGCAAAGCTATCATTCAGAGTTGAAAGTCAGATAAAGAGCTTCACAGACAAGAAAAAGCTAAAGGAGTTCATCACCACTAAACCAGGATTACATGAAATGCTGAAGGGTATTCTTTAATAAGAGGAAGAAGAAGAAAAAGGTAAAGATAAAAATTATGAACAACAAAATAACATCAAATACATACCTACCAATAAGTGAATCTAAAAATCAAGTGAATAAAAAATCTGAAGAACAGAATGGACTGGTGAATATAATAGAATCAGGGACATAGAAAGGGAGTGGACTGACAATTCTCAGGGGGAAAGGGGTGTGAGGGGTGCGGGAAGAGATTGGACAAAAATCTTACATCTGTGGATGAAGACAGTGGCAGGGGTAAGGGCATGGGGGGGGTGGGGAATCAGGTGGAGGGGAGCTATCGGGGGGGAAAAAAAGAGGAACACCTGTAATAATCCGAACAATAAAGATTTATTAAAAAAAAAGAAAACATAGGCAGTAAAATCTTGGACATTTCTTATAGCAATATTTTTTTCTGATATGTCTCCTTAGGCAAGGGAAACAAAAGAAAAAATAAACAAATGGGACTTCATCAAACTAAAGAATTTTTGCACAGCAAAGGAAACCATGAACAAAATGAAATGAAAAGACAATCCACTGAGTGGGAGAACATATTTGCCAATTACCCATATGGGTTTAATATCCAAAATTTATAAAGAACTTATAAAACTCAATATCAAAAAGCCCAAACATTCCAATTAAAAAATGGGCAAAAAACAACACAAAGAATAGACACTTCTCCAAGGAGGACATACAGATGGCCAATAAACATATGAAAAGATGCTCAATGTCACTAAAAATCAGAGAAATGCAAATTAAAACCACAATGAGATATCACCTCACACTTGTCAGAATCCCCATTATCAATAAATCAGCAAACAAGTTGGTGGGAATGTGAAGAAAAGAGAACCCTCATGCACTTTTTTTGGGAATGACGATTGGTGCAGCCACTGTGGAAGGCATTATAAAGTTACCTCAAAAAATTAAAAATAGAACTGCTTTATGACCCAGCATTTCCACTTCTGGGAATATATCTGTAGAAACTCAAAATACTAATCAGAAAGAAAACATATGTACCCCTATGTCAATTGCCCTATTATTTACAATAACCAAGATTTAGAAGCAGCCCAAGTGTCCATACGTAGATTAGTGGATAAAAAAGCCATAGCACATTTACAGAATGCGATATTACTCTGCTGTAAAAAGGAATAATACTTTACTCTTTGCATCAGCATGGGTGGACCTGGAGAATATTATGCTATGTGAAATAAGCCAGTCAGAGAAAGACCATATGATTTCACTCCTGTGTGGAATGTAACAAACAAACTGAACTGTCAAGCAAAACAGAGATTGACTCATAGAGACGGGGAAGACAGCTGCGGGGTGGGGGTGGGGGTGGGGGGTGGGGGGGGGGAGGGGTGGCAGGTAAAGGTGGAAGGATTGAGCAACAAAAGAAAAAATAGAGAGAACTCATGGACATGGACAAAAGTGTGGTGACTGCAGAGGCAGGGGAAAGGGAGGTGGAAGAGAGCATAGAGGGGATAAGTGGTGATGGGAAAAAAATGAAATAAAAATAAGTAAACAAATAAAAAATAAAGATAGATTTCTGGGGGGGGGGGGAAAGATAAGAAAAACAAGGGGCCAAATCTTTAAGACGCCAATCACAGTGAAAGAGTGACTTATAATTTGAGAATTTCTCTCCCAGAATCCTACCAAGTGTATAAGAATCAGAGCTGACAGGGTTCTTGAAACTCATCAAAACAAACTTAACCTTTGAGAAATATGGAAAATGAAACCCAGAGACTTTAAGTGGTTTGCTCAAGCACATATAGAGGGAAAGGGAGGATTGTTTTATTTGTATATTTTCGATATATCTTGAACCAATAACCACTTATACCAAGGAGAGTCTTTCATTGGCTTAGAATTCTAGAGGCAGTTCTAATCTAATAGCTAAAATCTCTGTAATTATATAATCAAATGAGTAAAATAATTAAAAGTGCTCTAAACTTTTTTTTAAAGAACTATTTTATCTAAGATAAATGCAAATAAGTGAAAAAATCCCCATGGAATTTATCTCCTAGCCTTGGACCATAAATTATTAAACTTGAAAAATATCATTGACACCAAAACTGAATTGTGTATGCATCTTCATTTGTTCAGTCAACACATATTTACTAAGAGCCAACTGTGTTCCAGACACTCATTGCTCCCCCGCAAATCTGAAAATTTAGAGAAGGAGGCGTCCACATGAGAAAGGATTGCAGCGCTTTCGCACGGGCAGCCCATTTCTAGGCCCAGCTGGCCGACAGTCCATTTTACATGCTGTTGAATTAGGAGGTCCTCTGGGAAACATTGTCCCTCTAATGCATTCCAGGACAGGTAAAGCATCTTGTTGACATCTACTTCCTTCTAGCCTAAAGGAAGGCTTACTGCAGAGGAGGGGGATTCGGGAAGAAGTTCCTGCTCTGGAATGGAGTATCTCACATCTCAGGCAGGAAGGTCAGCCCCTGATGCCTCACAGACTGAGACAACTCTGCATCACTGGGAAGTTTTTATAATCTTGGGCCATGCTTGCGTTGGCGCCCTCTGGTTTCGCCCCCCCCCCGCCCCCCCCCCCCCCCCCCCCCCCACTTCTCAAGTTTGAAAGCATTTAATTGAGAATGGACATTGAAAAAGACTTAAATTCACATTAATAACTTTTTCTCTGTTAAAATTAGGCAGTTAATAAAATCAGTTTCTATTCTGAAAGTCATAATTGCAACACTTCATCTTCCTCTGGCTACAGTAAAGTGGGGCAATAGGATGGAGGAAACTGCTCTTGTCTTATAAATATATACATTGAAAGTATGTGGATCCAAACTTCAGAAGGTAAGCAAGAAAGCGAAAGTCGTTCAGATGATTCTATGCACTGAGCACCGACCTAGGTGCTCCCAAGTCCTAAGTCTTCATGGAAAAGAACACAAAGGACTTTGCAGATGGTGGGGGCTGCTTGGTGCTCTGATGTGTCCTGCCCTCCTGTGGTGTGACTCACGGGTACTGCAACCAGTGGTCACTGCCCGGACTCAAAGGGGGCCTGGGGCAAGCTGTGTTCTTAGGTACTTCTCAGCTGCATGCCTGAGATTCCAACCTTTCTTGTCAAATCTTCTCATCTGAGTCTCTGGATCTGGTGGGAATGAGTGTTAAATGCAATTCTGATTAATATCAGTGTTAGTGTTAGAGCTAAAAATGGAAATCAAAACACTACATCCTTACTAGTGTTCAGAAGGTCCCTGGCAACATAACAAATTCAAATCTATAAACTCAGGGACCTCTATGAAACAATTTGAGCTGCTTAGCTTTGGATAAACAAGTACTGAACCCTATCAATAGATCCAGAGGTATATGGCTAATAAGATTTCTGCCACTGTCATTCTTGCTGTTACTACTACTGTGACTGTTATTACTATGACTACTCTCATTGCTATTACTTGTGTTGTTACCACCATTACTATTAGAATACAGTGTCAGGTAGAACTAGAATGCAAGGAGGACCTCCTCAATTTGCTCTCAACTAACTTCTCCCACCTTAAGTGGCTGGATTTCCTCATAGGACAAGTATGTCAAAATAATGAATTAATAAATTTCTGGCAAATTGTTTAACTGAATCTTAGGTCCTTTGTCTATAAAATTAGAAAAATCAGCAACTTCCCATGGATGTTAAAAAGCTAAAATGATATAGTGCATGTAAAGCCCCAAGCACAGTGCCAGCCACCAAGTAGGAACAGCTAAAGTATTAATTCTTTCCTTTCCTTTCAACCCACCACATTCCTGCACAGGAGTGAGAGGTCTGTGAGGTAGGTGGGGAGTTGGAAGGAGAAAAAGGAATGGAATAAAGAGGCATAAAAGGAAGGCATTCTTGTGGAAGAGCAGACTACAATCTCCAATTACCATGAGAGGCCAGTGGAGCTGGAAGGCTGCCTGCCGAAGGGATGGAGGAGAATGGAAACTCATGGATATTTGTTTTTCTAACAATACAGAGTTATCAGCTTGAAAACACCAACTGACACAATCAGAATGTTTACCAATCATTCTCTGAGTACTTGTGCACATACTCAACCTCCTGTGACCCTTCTAAAAACCCCTGACAGTTAACCTGCTTAGGTGGTGTAAGGACCTATGCAAATGACTAGTCGCAAGTCAGGCCAGGAAAGTCCTTCTTGCAATGACCCAAGAGTCTGTATGCTTCTCTGGAAAAATTAACATTCTAAATTGCTAGGGAAAACTTAACAAATAGAGAGAAGATTCTCTCAGATAGCTTATAGAATTAGACAGGGAGCCTCCTTTAAAAGTCCTTATCTGTACCTTGCAGTCCCGCCCTTGGCAATGAATGGGAAGCACAAACCTTGCTTTCTACAGCTGTCAAGCAGGATACTAAAACGGACAGGACCATAAACCTCAGTCATGGAAATGCTATGAAGGGAGGGGTACTTATGACCACAGAAGTTTGGGGTTTTATGTGTTAAATTTGATCACCTGACACTTCATCCAGACCATCTTTAGGAAGATTATCACTGTCAGGGCTCCAATGCCAAAAGATTGTTGGAAAGGTGCCCACTTTAAAGCTCAGGAGGCTGATGGACTTCACTGGGGCTTGAGAAGGTGCATTTCAAATGAGTAGTTGGGAATAATTATTTTCTTCCCCCTGCCCCCCCCCCCACCCCCGCCCCATTGTCTCAAATCTCTCTAATGTCTTTGCTACAGTTTAGTTCATGTATTCTATAAAATCGTAATTAATTTAGCTTCCAACTTCCCTGTCCAATTTTTTTTGCATTTTTTTTATTGTTTGAAGTATTACAAATAGTAGTACATATGTCTCCTTTCCCACACCCCCCATTGACCTCCCCCCGGCCTCCCCTACCTCCCCGTACATGCCTTCACCTGCCCGCCCCCCCTCCCCCCCTCCCCCCCCTCCCCAGTGTCTGGTATCCATTGGTTATGCTTATACGCATGCGTACAAGTCCTTCAGTTGATCTCTTACAGCCCCCCTCGCCCAACCTCCCCTGCCTTCCCGATGTAGTTTGACAGTCTGTTCAATGCTTCTTTGCCTCTGTATCTATTTTTCCCCCCATTTCTTTCCTTTAAAAAATTTTGCCTCTGCAGACTAGAAATAAACATATAACAACAATAACAAAAAATGTTTGAATCCCAATTTCAATGTCTAACAGTTCTGAGTCCCTGTTTTACCTGTCCAAATTTTTATGTAGGAATAAGAGTTTTAAATTTTGACTGTTTCAATGAATGTTATTATGGATTTCACATCTTGCCAACTGGATTCAGAAATAGCAATAGTCAAATAAAATGTGATTATTAAAAATGATAACAAAATCAAAATACAAAGAAACAGACACATTTGTTTCATGCTCTTTCTTCCAACTCCCTGGTGACAATGTGTTCTCTCATCAAAATGCCTAACACTAACTAAAAACTGCAGAATCTTTAGCTTCTTCTCATAAGGCCTTTTATCTTTATTGCAGGGAAATGTAGAATATTGCTCCAAACAAGGTCATATTAGTGCAGTCACAATTTTCAAAAGACATATGAGATCTGCTTACTCAGTTACAGTAAATGGGTTTCTCCTGTTGGAATTACTGCTGCACTGAGAGTCTCTTTAAGAAAGACCAGTTAGCCTGCTCTGCTAGCCTCCGACCCATTTGGAGTGCTACCCTTCAGGGCACAGCCAGCAGGAACTAATGAGGCACTAGTGACCCAGTCAATGGTATAGTTCCAGTCCCCAATTGTAAACATCTGCAAAATACCATCAGGTGCAGTGGAAACTGTGTGCCAGGTGTGCAGAGCATCACAGAAGCTCAGAGCAGAAGGAGAACTTGGAGGCTGTTGCTGAAGGACTTGGATTGAACTCCTTCACATGGTTAGAATTTCGTTCATAGGGTTCCTGTCAGAAAACAGCCAACAGGTTTCACATCTCCACTGGCTGGAAGCAATGTTTATGAGGAGGCCAATTCCATCATTAGCTCTGGCTGCACGTTGATTCTCTTGGAAAACTGAAGATCTACCTCTCTGTAAATGTCCAAATTCTGATTTTTTGCAACAATACCAAAGCAGCCATACAAGACTTCTTTTGACATTCCTTCTAATGTAGTTAGAGTAAATGAACACAAAGGCCACATATTCATCAAATTGCCCCAATGAGATCTGGTTTGCAGACTCCTCAGCGTACTGCTTAAAATGCCAAATATTAAGGGGAGGGATGGGAATCAATGGTCTTGTGCCCCAGGCTATTTATGCATTCATTGAATTATGTTCCAGCATGTTCTAAGGATAAAGAAATAGACATAATAGATAACAATTTGTGTCCTTGGGAACTTATATTCTATTTGGGGAGATAGACAAGAAATAAGATGCATAAAGAGAGTATGTTAGCTGGTAATAATTGCTAAAGAGAAAAATCAAGCAGAGCAGAATAGAGAGGGCGTCAGGAGGTATTAAAATTTTAGATAGAGTAACGAGGAAGGTCCCAAGAAATAGGTGAGGGAACAAGACATTCAGACATGTGTTGAAGAACCCTCCAGGTTCTAGTATGTTTGGGGATACTAGAACCTGGAGGGAAGTGAGGCAAGTGAGGCTGTAGGGCATGATGTGAGAGAGAAGGTAGTGGAGAACGGGGTTTGGAAGGTCAAAGAGAGCAGGAGGTTTGAGATCTTGGAAACCATTGTAAGAACTTTGGGTTTTACTCTGAGTGATTCTTTGTTGAGTGTGTTTTCAATAGTGCTATGTTCCTTGGGCTTTCAGATAGTAGTGATTTTAATGCTGGTGACTGCTTGGATTGGTACAAAATGTTTAGGCCATACCTCTCCAGGCTTGATTAACTTGGCCCTATCATCTTCTGGAATTGAGTACTTCTGGAATTGAGTACTTACTATTTATCCGTTTTCACTTCCAATTTCATGATTATGTGTCTGAATAATTAACCGCTAAGTTCAGTAACAATAGCAAGCATTCTGCGTTAATTCCATTCCCCCAAACATATTTTCATGCTGAATCAGCCCTTTCTTCATATCCAGATATTTTTTCTATTACAGCTTCCATTTACTTTGAAAAATCAATGATATTATGTTGGATCATCTTTGTTTATCCTCCATTATCTTTTCCCCCTCTAGTTGCTTTACTCTATGATTTTTTTCTTTTATAGCATAGAGATACAGTGCCTTTGGTTTTCAGCCATGATTCTTCTGTTCATTGATATTTCTTATTTA
This sequence comes from Corynorhinus townsendii, assembly GCA_026230045.1. NCBI lineage: Eukaryota > Metazoa > Chordata > Mammalia > Chiroptera > Vespertilionidae > Corynorhinus > Corynorhinus townsendii. The sequence goes on from JAPDVU010000004.1 coordinate 141,489,367, forward strand.
TTAATAAATACTATACTTTAATAGTATTTATTCTGATTCATACTGTGTTATACTCTTAAATTCTTTCTTTCTAAGTTTCATTTAATGTTACCACTACCTCTTTGAGGTCCCATTTCACAATTTTGTATTCTCTTTTATTTCCTTTACAGAGGATTAAAAAATTTTCAATATTTTTTCCAGGATAAATTCTTCGCTTGGCTTTTGCATACACGTTTCCTTTATTTTACATCTACCCATATCTATCTCTGCCTTTATATGTGGCTTTCTTTACAACAATAGCCATTTTCGTCTATATCTTCAGGCCTACACCCACATAGCTACATAATTGAATTATTTCTTCTTTAATGCTGTAACATTATTCATGCAGCCATGAAAAATTAAGTAACTAATTAATTAATTCAACAAGTATTTATTGAATACCTACTAAGTGCCAAGTACTATTTTATGTACTAAAGAAAAATTAGGAATAAAAGCAAATGAAATCTCTGCCATTGTAGAGCTCACATTCTAGAGGAGAGGAACAGAATATTAATAAATATAATAAGTAGGTACATTATATAACCTGTGAAAATGTGATAAGTGTTACGGGAAAATCTGAAGCAGGGTAAGGTTACTAGAAGTGAAATGAATAACGGTTCGAGGGTTTTAAGCAGAGATGTGATATGCTTTGATGTATAAAATAAATACTCTGGCTGCTTTTAATCATTTATAACATGTGTCCCCTCTGGCCATTACTTCCACCAGTGTGATGTGGTAGATTCTCCTTGTCCCTTTTCTTTCCTTATCAGTGAACCTTTGCCCCTCAGAGCTCAATACAAGGCTGAGGCCATTCATTGATAAGGGAGTGAGGAGGAGGAGAGAGGTCAGCCGGAATCATGAACAGCCACTGTAATCCATTTCATCCTCTCTTTTTCTGAAATCTTGTCAAAAATCACGTACCAGGATGACTTTACCCAAACAGGGAGGTATCCTGCTTCCGGATTGTTCCCCAACTCAGAATGCTTGCTGTTGTTCCTGGAAGTAAAGCAGGTCAACTCCAGGTTTTCCTTTCTCTGCTTCCTGTCTTCACCTTCCTTCCAAAGCAGCCCCCCTCACTCCTCTCCTCAACAGAAGTTGGGAACAGGCAGAGGAGTTCGGGGCCCTTGGTCAGAGGTGGCCCTTGACCGGTACGTTTTCTCTTTTGTCTTTTGCTAAGCCAAATGCATGCTCTTTGCTCTGAGTGACTGTAATAGTCTGACTTTCCTCCCAGGGACAAAGCTAGTGTAATTGAACCATCCCCTTCAGCATAACAAGTATAAACTGACGTGTGGTGGTGATCTAGTAATTTTAAAAAGCATCCGTCCTGTTTTAAGGGGACTGCATTTTCATTTTGATAGTTAAGGCAATGACAGATGTTTTTCATCAATACTTGAGAATTCAAATTTCTCAATCAGACTGGCTGTGGAAATGAGGGCTTTTTATAAATAAGTCCATGCTTATGGATGATAATCTCCTTTTTGTTTCTGAGTCTTATGAAGTGAAAACATAATAGACATTTGTGTATAACGAATAAGGACACTTATCTCTTCCACACCTTAAACATAAAGCTGTTATTTTCCTAAGTGTGTATAACATGTTGAAACTTACTTTAGTTACTTTTCAACCTTGAAAAGTTATTTTTAAAAAAAAAAAAAGAAGAAAAAAGATCCAATGCATAGATCTGAAAGGCTTCCCATCTTTTACAAGATTTTTTTCTTTTCTTTTTCTGCTCATTGAAAAACACTGTGAAGTATTGCGCTAGGAGGCTATATACTCTGAACTGCCCTAGATTCAGGGAATTCAGAGTTAAGGCTCCAGCAGTAACCTTAACATTGACTTCTCACAGGGTTACAGCAGCCTTTTGTTACGTGATTGCATCTTCCAAAAGAGCTAAATTCTCCACAGCTTATCTGCCATTCCACCTGCAAACCCCTCTTTGAAGGTGATGGGGCTCTGGGCATAGTGGGGGACCAGATATACTTTGGGAGAATTAGGCCCTGTGCATTTAAAACTACAAACTGACACACGTGTGTGTATTTCTTACCCGTGAGGAAAAGGTTTAAAAGGCCAAAATGTAGCTACTTGATGGTGTCTTCTGGAAAAAAAAGGGTATGAGCTCTTCCATTTATGTAAGTCACATCCTAAGTCATGTCACCAACTCATATCTAGTTGTTGGATAAAAGCCTCCATTGTACAGGAAAGGTAACCTTGTAAAAATGATGTGAGGTCTTTCTCGGTGTTTTATGCAATTAAAATGTTAACCTTGACATTATACTAGCCCTTCAGTTTTCTTTAAATGTCCTTCAGTTTGTGAATCTGAAGGGAAAAAAAAATTAAGTGTCGTATATCTGTAGCGAGGCAATCTCCTTCTTGTCTGCATTCTCTTTATGGGGAGTCGTGGGGATTGGCTACCTCAGCCAGTGGCCATGGCCACGGTTTGGAGTTTCCATCAACCTCTCTATTCCCTCGTTTCTTTCAGAACTTTGTTTCTCACCTTATCCTGCTGTTTAGCAACTGGAGGAGAGAAGGGAGAGCACAAACAGCAAAGGTCATTCCATCCCAAGTCTTCCCCAGCGTGGGTGGTGGCAGGCTCACAGCACCTCAGCTCTGGCTTGGTGGGAGAGTAGCACCCTTCTTTGCATCCTAGGCAACCATCAGCAGCCATTTGTGTGTGTGTGGGGGGGGGGGGGGAGAGGGGGAGGGAGCAAGGGAATAAAAACTCTTACTATTTTTTGAATAAGTGTTCTGATTTTGTAGTTGAAATAATGAGGCTATTTTTACATGGAAACATGGGCTAAATTCTCATTGGTCTATAGCCCAGACCCAACTTTGGGTTCTGAATTAGAATGGTTGTAGGGGCAGCCTGGCAATCTCCCTTTTACTGTGAAGTTACTGAAGCTTAAGCCCCAGGCCTTTCACTGGCAAAGTCCCTGGTGAAGGTCCCAACAATACAGAGTGGGGCAAAAGTAGGTGTACAGTTTGTTCATATGGAAAATAATACAATAATTACTGAACAATAACACAAGAATAAACTCTGTGTTTTGTGTACTCACAACTGTAAACCTAGTTTTGCTCCAGCCTGTGTGTTCTCCTGATACCATCCTTTACTCAGATACTTTAGCTGCAATTGGCTATAGTGTGTCGTGTCTTTCCACTTTGTTCACTGTCTCATCCCTTACCCCAGTCCTTACCTTCCATCAGGGGGTCCTTGGAGTGGTTGTGAGGATTAATGGGGAGGTTGAAATTCGTGCACAGAGTGGGGGCGTTCCTCAGCCTGGCCTGCACCCTCTCACAATCTGGGACCCCTTGGGGGATGTCCAACTGCCGGGCCTAAACCAGCAGTCGGATATCCTTCTCACAATCTGGGACTGCTGGCTCCTAATTGCTTGCCTGCCCGCCTGCCTGATCACCCCTAACCACTCACCTACCTGCCTGATCGCCCCTAACTACTCACCTGCCTGCCTGATAACCCTAACCACTCTGCCTGCCTGCTTGATTGCCCCTAACCACCCAGCCTGCCTGATCGTCCCTAACTGCTTGCCTGCCTGCCTGCCTGATTGACCCTAACCGCCTCTGCCTTGGCCCCCGCTGTCATTTGGCTGTCTGGTCTAATTAGCATATTATGCTTTTATTATTATAGATTGGTTTAGTGGGATGTCTTTATGTGGTTTGCAGTTCATTCTAATAAACAGTTAAGTTACTGCTAGATGTATAGGTATAGAAAGGGCTGCAAGCAATATTCCTCCCCCCCATTCTTGTGACAGAGATATGCACCAACATAAGAACTTGTTCAGTTGCACTGCAGGTATGTGGATAGTGGAGACAACAATTGAAATGTGCCAAGCCAGAAGCTAATTTGTGAAACATTCTTCAATCTCACAATTCTGATAAGGAAAATAACTAATTAAGATTTTTCTCAAATATGACAACAATCCTAAAACTTTACTTGACCAGTAACAAATTAAGCTCTAAGAAACTTTTATAAAGTATCAATATTTTTTTAAAAAAGAGTAACTATGACAGAGGAAACACTGAATTATTATTCAGTAATCACTATAGAAATTGATGTTATACTTTTTGTCATTGAAGAGGTGATCAAAGATATTAACCGGAAAAATGCAGAGATCTTAGAGAGTATGATAGCTTATATTTGTAGATTTTGTGATATTTATGGCCTTTTCTAACTTTTACATTTGTAACATGTTATGACTTCTTTTCCATTCTAAAAAATATTAACTTTAATACATACTTATTCTTAATTTTAAATTTGTTTTCTTAAAGACAGCTCCTGAAATTATATAAGCTTCAGACTCTACAATCCCAGACCTGCTCCTGAAGAACAATTTTTTTCAGTTTTAAAATATTGACCTAGCAATTTTAAAGTGGTGGCTGGTTGCCAATTGTTTTAAATGTATCACAGTAACTGTAGAAACAGTCTTCTGAGAATGTTGTAATTCAAATGCACACCTCACGAGCCATTATTTGGTAGGTCTCTTGGATATCTGAACAATCCCGTGCCCTCAGACATCTCTCATGACTGATGCCTTCTAAATATCTTCTAACGGATCTTCCAACATCCTACCCCAAATCAGAGCTCAAAGTTTGTAATGTCAATACTAATTTTAGAAAGGAGCAAATAAAATAAACAACCTAAATCCTAACTCTGAAAGAAACAACCAATAGATAGTGTCCTCTATTGGTACAAGAAATAGAAGTCCTCTTGGGTTTGGACAGAAGTCCTCCATCTAAGGATTAACATTAAAAACAAAAAGATACTCTGTCCACGCTTCGAACACACACAAACAGCATGCCTTTCTATTTGGAATGGATGCCCGTAGGCTTTTGGTGTTCTGTAGAAATTTCTGAATTCCTGGTCAGTTTTTCTGAATTTAGTAAAATATTCAGATTAGGTAGTGACCCCAAAAGTGGGACTGGAGCTAAAACCCCTGAGCCAATGATTACAATGGATGTCAGAGTGTAACAACATGTTCTGTTCTAGAAAGTGGAATCATACAGATGTAGGGTAGTGTAGTGGGGGGAGCACGCATTTTGGAGACATGGGTATAGGGCTCTAAACTTGCTAAGTTAACCTGGCCATGCTACTTAACCTCTCTAAGCCTTGTTTTCCTCATTCACAAGGCTAGCATTATAATACCCAATTAACAAGTATGCTAGGAAGAACAAATACAGTGCTGTGGGTAAAATGTCTGAATATTGGTAGATAATAAAAAATGATAGCTATTATTTTTTTGTGGGTTTATGACACCACTGCTGTTTGAAGGTCAAGGTCTTAGACTCATCAATAAGAACTGCTTTATAAGCAAGTGTGACTTTATTTTCAACAATGATAATTGATTGGCTACTGACAGGCTGGCAGTTCTGGTTGATTTAATGGGTTGGGCTGTCTTGATTTGTGAACCTGTTTCTATCTGTTAGAAGCCCAGAAATTTTCAATATTGTTTATGCATAGGATTTCATGGGCTGAATTTGCAAATGAAATGTCTCTCACTACAGTTAAGTAATTACAAATAAAAGAGAAAAAGAAAAAAAAGAGGAAGAAACAGTAATGAGGGTTAATCTTAATGGAAAGAAAATTACATCATATTTGAGTGGTTAAAGAATTTGCTATTCTATTTCAACAACAACAACAAAAGCCTGTCTAATTGAAGTATTCTAGGGATAAATTTAGCTCATTTTATAAATATCCAGTGGAATTCACATACATGACAATTCAAGTTATCATGCTTCAGGATGTTCTTAGAAGAAAGGTCTATTCACCATCCTACATTTTTTCTTTTTTTTGACTATAAATGATTTTTTACTTTTAAATTACAGTTGACATACAATATTATATTAGCAACTTATATAATGTCCAGTGATTAGACATTATATAAGTTGCTAAGTGACCATCCTGATAAATCTCATATCCATTTGACACCATACATAGTTATTACTATATTAGACACTCTATTCCCCCTATGCTATACTTTACATCCCAGTGACTATTCTGTAACTATGAATTTGGGTATCTTAATCCCCTCACTTTTTCACCCATCCCTTTAACCCCCTCCCATCTGGCAACTGTCAAAATGTTCTGTCACATTTGTAATACCTTAATCAATAAAGAAAGAAAAAAATGTTCTCTGTATTTATGAGTCTGTTTCTGTTCTGCTTGTTTGTTTTTTTAGATTCAATTTTTGATAGATATGTATTTATTGCCATTTTATTATTTATATTTTTTTATCCTTTTTTTCTTCTTACAGAAGACCCTTTAACATTTCATGTAATATTGGTTTGGTGGTGATAAACTCTTATTAGTGTTTTCTTGGCTGGGAAGCACTTTATCTGACCTTTGATTCTAAATGATAGCTTTGCAGGGTAGAGTGGTCTTGGTTATAAGTCCTTGCTTTTCAACTATTTGAATATTCCATGCCAATCCCTCTGGCCTATAAAGATTCTGTTGAGAAATCAGCTGACAATCTAATGGGAGCTCCCTTGTAGGTAACTGACTGCCTTTCTCTTGCTCCTTTGAAGATTTTTAGTCTTAAACTTTTGCATTTTAATTATGATGTGTCTTGATGTGGGCCTCTTTTGGTTCATCTTAATTGCGCTTCCCAGACTTCTATGACTATATCCTTCACCAAATTTGGGAAGTTTTCCATCATTAATTTTTCAAATAGTTTTTCAAGTTCTTGCTCTGTCTTCTCCATCTGGCAAATAATGCAAATGTTGGAATGCTTGATGTTATTCTAGAGGCTCCTTGTACTAGCCTTACTTTTTTTTTTTTTTTTTTTAATCCTCACTCGAGGATATTTTTCTTGTTGATTTTAGAGAGAGGGAAAGACAGAGAAAAATATCCATGTGAGAGAAACACATCAATTGGTTGCCTCCGGCATGTGCCCTGACTAGGGCCCAAGTGGGGGAGGAGTCTTGACCAGAATGGAACCTGGGACCCTTCGGGCTGATGCTCTATCCACTGAGCCAAACTGGCTAGGGCCTAGCCTTACTTTTTTGGATTCTTTTTTCTTTTTGTTGTTCTGATTTGGTGTTTTCTGCTTCCTTATTATCCAAATCTCTGATTTGATCCTCTCCTTTATCTACTTCACTATTGATTCTATGTAAAGTATTCATCATTTTAATTAATGTATTCTTCATTTCTGACTGGCTCTTTTTTATATTTTCTAGTTCCATTTTCATGTTTCCTATCACTTTACATCCCACTAAGTTCATCTTCTCTTCCCCTAAGTTCATTAAGCATCCTTATAACCACTGTTTTGAACTCTGTAGATTGCTTGTCTACATTTTGTTTAATTCTCTTCTGGAGATTTGTTCTGTTCTTTTATGTGGGGCATGTTTATTTGTCTCCTCATTTTGGCAGCCTCCCTGTGTGTGTTTCTATGTATTAGGAAGAGCTGCTAAGTTGCTGGGCTTGGTAGAGTGGTTTTAGGTATTATATAGGGTCCAGTGGCACAGCTTTCCCAACCACCAAAGATGGGCCCTCCAGGCGCATCCCCCAACCGCCACCCCCCCATGGGCTTTGAACACCCTCCTATTGTAGTTGAGCCTTGATTGCTGATTATCTTTTGAAACTGATGTAAAAATCATCATTATTAAAGGTACTTCCTTCTGCCACATATGTCACAACTATTTTTCTCAATTTATTATTTTTTATTTATTTGGGGATTTTTAATATAAAGATATTTTACATTTTTATACATCAAATCTTTGAAGATTTTCTTTAATGGATTGTTTTCCTTTGCTTTTATTTTTAGAAATGCCTAATCCCATTTGAGATGAGATAAGTATCACTGAAAGGTGTTTGTACAGGGGTTGACATTATCAAGACTGTGGTTTAGTGAACTAGTCTGACGTCATATATATATATTTTGATGAAAGACTATTTAATTCTTCAAGAATCTTAAAACAGACCAAACGTGTTTTGCTGTGAACACTTTGTAGAGACAAAGTGAGACAGGGGTTTGGGTTTAAAGGGGAAAAAATCAATACAGTGATGGAGGGATAAAGAATGCAAGCATTCAGGCATTCTGTGGAGGATTACCTTCTCTCCATTAAGAGGTCCATAAAAAGGAGCAAATTGAGATCCATGAGGGGAGTCAGCAGGAGCCATGTTTGTTTTCCCCATCCTCTGTCATGGCTTTTTGCTGAGGGGCCACTGCTAGGTCCCCATTTGCTCCCCTCCATTGGGCCTGAGGTGGCAGGGCAGTACAGGGCAGTGAGATGGATTGGAGTGGAAGATGGGGAGTGCTGAGTCTTGGTAAGAAATAATAAAGGTCTGGACTAGGTGGTCTTTCATGAATTACATTGACTAAACTAAATTTTTTCCTCTATGAGGAATTAACAAGACTATTTCTTAGAATTTATGCACATTCTTCTCTCCCTGCTCCCTTTTCTTTTCTATGAATATACAGATAGCATGGTTATTCCTAAGGCTGCAGCTCGAGGGGAGCTGATGTGGCTGGGTGTGTTGTGAATGCCATCACATGGGACATAGTTGGCACAAAGGTTTTGCTCCCATGTTTTCTGAAAGAAGGGAAGTCAGTCTAACCTCCAGAGCATCACCCACCCAATCCAGTCTACAAGACCAACTTTTTTTTTGCATCTTCCAACAATTGCATGGATGAGAATATTGTGAAAAGCTAGAGGATAAAAAGAATTATAATCTGAGATTGTGAGATGTTTCTACATATTCATAGATGATATCCTAGCAGAGGAACTAACATATAAAGTAGTATATGCAGTAAAGGTTGTATCTACGCTATAACAGCTGTAGCCTTTTCAAGCACGTTGACAAGAGCAGAGGTTCCCCAAGTGTGGCTCCCCAATCCAGCATCATCAGCATCACTTAGGAACTTGTTGGAAATGCACATTTCAGGCTCCATCCCAGACCAACTGTTAGAAAACTCTGGGGGGGGGGGACCCAGCAGTGTGTTTTAACAAGTCCTGCAGGTGACTCTGATGCATGTCAAGGGTGAGAACCACTGCAGTAGATTAGCCCTCAGACCTAGATCTCTGACATTTAGTCACTCATCACTCAACAATCATTGAATGCTACCAAGTGTTCAGTTCTCCAAGCACTTGTTATACGCTGCCTGTAGCCAGCTCTAAGGTAGAGACTCAAGCTTCAAAGAAAGAAAAGATGCAGGTGCACATGTCACTTATGAAAAATGTAATTTTGCTTTTACTCAACTTTCTTGGCTCTCATTGATCATTTCTTTCAAGTCCAGACAACTAGTACCTGTTGGCATTCGGCAAATCTTACATTGTGCTAGTCTCTGTGGAGGCCCTGAGGGAAGATTAGCCATGACCCCTGCCCTCGAGGAACTTGGAATTGCATAGGGACCAGTCAGACATGCAGGAAAGAGGCAGTGCCAAGACAAGATGTGGTTTAAGCACACAATTCAGCAGTGCAACCCTGGTGTACATACAGTTCCTCCTTTTCCACTCTATTAATTTTCAAATGCCTGCCTTACCCAAACATTTTGACACTGGCAAAATGTCCCCAAGAGCATGGAGTATGAGGGAAATAAATATCACAAGTAAAAACCAGGATTTTTGGTATCGAGCCAACTCTTTTGAACTTTATTCCTGGGATGCAGAGATCTCCCCTGTGGTCCTTTACCCCCTTTTTAGTGAGTTCTTAGGTTCAAAGTTTATTTGAACACAATTTGTCTCATATCTTTTGAATTTGCACAGGAGAGTGAGGTGTAAAATTGAGAAAATTTGTGAATTTTTTTCAAGAGGGAAAATTATGATTCCTGAAAATGATAGACTGGAGAAAACAGGCTTTATTTTCATGCAAAACTCACCGCTATTGTATTAAATAAGTGACTTGTAGCTGCTTAAAAGAGGCAGTGTTGACAACCAAGAGCTGGCATACATGAACCATGAACAAATTAAAAGGAAGAACTGTTTGCTTTTTTCTTTAAAAAAATGTACTAGCCTTGTAGATTTGGGGGAAACGATAAACAAATTACTATCATTATCCGGGTTCAGGAAGAATAATCAACAAAGTTTCTCATACGTCCATGTGAATAAGTTAGAAAAATGGAGGTTACTGGTGGTTAAAATTCATAAATGACTGAGCAAGCAAATGGGGCCGTATCAACCCAGATGGAGCTCCCTGATGCGCTGCCTTAAAGATCTGTCCCTGGCGCTTTCCTATTTAACATTTTCATTAGTGACTAGACTAAAGGCCCAGAGGGAATGACTGCTAAGGGGATGACTAACAGAATGAAAAAGTTCATGACAGGCTGGTATAACAGTACAACAGTTTTGATAAGAAATGTGTCAAAATAAAATATAATAAATGTAGAGTTACAATTCAAGTGCTAGTTTAAAATACACACATGCACGCACACACGTGCCTCTTCAGAGGTGCTCACGTGGGGACCCACGGGGAACAGCAGCACACATTAAAAAGCCTTACAGGTTCCAGATGACAATGAGCAACAACATTCAGCAGAATGATGTGGTTGCCCAAAGCTAATGTGATCGATAAAAGCACAGAGCCTGGAACAAAGGCTATAAAATGCACCTGCACGCAGAGCCAGCAGATCCTTTTGGGGAACATCGTGTTCAGTTCTGGATGCTGTGATTTACAAGGGGCACTGAGAAGGCGTCCATCAATTCTTGATAATGCAGAAGGACCCTAAAATAAACAAAACTGAAGCCCGTAGGAATGGGCCAATCCTAATGTCACAGGATGACCAAGAAAAGGAGTCGAAAAATTATTAAATAACAGTGAAAAACACTTGAATTTCTTGGTAGCCTTTTTCCATCACAGAAAACTGTAATGCAAAAAACCTAAGAGTACAAAGGCCAAAATTACAGCTTTTCACCAACATACAAATGGGGTTCAATTTTCCCTACAAAATTAAAAACAGCATTCCAAGGAAAATGACTGAATGGTACACTTCCCACTAAGAAGGTTGTTCTGGGTGGAACTGTGTCTCCCCCCAAATTCATATGTTGAAGCCCTAACTCCTAGTACTTTGGAATATGACTATATTTGGGAGACAGGGTCTTTAAAGAGGAAATTAAGTTAAAATGAGGTCATTAGGCCAGGCCCTAATCCAGTCTGACTGGTGTCCTTAGAAGAAGAGGTTATTAGGACACGGACACAGACAGAGAGATGCAGGAAGACCCAGGAAGAAGATGGCCATCGACAAGCCAAGTAGCAAGATCTGGGACAGACCTTCCCCTCGGAGTTCTCAGAAGAAACCAACCTTGATCTCAGACTTCCAGCCTCCAGAACTGAGAGAACACACATTTCTGTTGTTGAAGCCCCTCAGTCTGGGGACCTTTGTTTCAGCAGCCTGACCAGACCAATACAGAAGCTCAGTGAGGGCTGAATGTGGTGGCTGTCCTCTGGCCCCTCCCCCAGCACCAGGCACTCTCACTCCTCTACCAGCTTCCCGTGCCTCCCTGGCCTGCAGGAATATTGGCATGCCCTCTGTTATTTGGGACACCTCCATCCCACCACTAACTGAATTCTGGCTGCCACTTTATTTCAAGTTATTTTTATTTTTAAAATTTTTATTGATTTCAGAGAGGAAGGAAGAGGGAGAGAGAGATAGAAACATCAATGATATGAGAGGAGAATCATCGATCGGCTGCCTCCTGCACACTCCCTACTGGGGATCAAGCCCTCAAACCCGGGCATGTGCCCTCACTGGAAATCGAACCATGACCTCGTGGTTCATAAGTGGATGCTCAACCACCGTGGCAATTTCAGGTTATTTATTACAATGTTTAGTTGAGTCATGTTTTAAACTTTTACAAAATCAAATTTATTCACTTTTTGTATTATAGCCTTTTTTTGAAGGATCTTCTTTTCTACACTTGGTTATTAGTGAGTGAAGGTGATTTATTTGGGGAAATGTACCAAGACACAGGGCATCCCGGATTGGCTTGCCTTGGGGAGGGAACCAAGAGCTTTGGTTCTTCACCCAGAAATCAGGGAGGCCGCTCTGGGACTGCCGGGAAGGCAGGCAGGATGCTGAGAAGGAGTGCCTGCTGGCTGGGGGAATGAAGGACCAGTGGCTGGCTGGCAGCAGAAAGCATGGCCTGAAGGAAGCTGCCTAGGGCACATGCCCCGAGTGCTAAATTCATCCAGCTGTGGCTCACCACTCTCTTCCTGGCTGAGAATTCTCCCTGAGGGACCTTGACATCAGCAAAGGCCCTTTTGAGTTGAATGAGAACCCACGTGCAATCCCTGCAAATGCCAGTAAAATGGGGAACCTCGGAGCATTGTTTAGGTTTTAAGCAAATGCTCCATCAATCCAGTGTATGTAATTCTCACAATTTTTAGATGTCAACATTCAATTATGAATGAGGCTTATACCACATGTGAAACAATTCCAGCCCCTCATTACCTATTTATCAGTAGTTTTCTGCTGGGCAGGGAGGGTCGTTCTCATGGCCTGCTGTGAAATTGACACACTTCTAGCTGTTTTTGTTCTGTTTATTCTCAGTGTCTTTCAGAAATACTAATGCTGTGGACACCAGTCAGGAGATGGGGTTTATTAATTATTTGGGCTCCCTCTCTAAGTGGACCCAAACAGAGCTTTATGAGACAGATGAAATACACAGCAGTGGCCAAAAGGGTGGACAGATAAGATGGTCTGTTTATTCAAAAAAGATGAAAAGGAAAATGTGAAGTAAGCAATGAAAAATAAAACTGCGATGAACTGACAGGCCAGACTTCCAAAGCAGGCGAGGGGTGGTTTAATTTGACTGTGCTGGGCAGATCCCAGCCCATACTCCTGTGACATTCCAAAAAGGGGCAGCTCCAGCCTGGCAGCTGTCTTGTAGCAATATCTGGCAGGACACACACTTTTATTTAAGACTGGAATTAAGACTGGGAAATGTTTGTCACAAGGGTCTCCCAAACGAAATCAGGCTATGATTATATATGTTAAAGCAATGGCTTTCTGGTCCCTGTATTTTTGGTTCTAGGACTAGTCTGATAAGAGATTGGTCTGAGATAAAACTATATACTTAACCAACTTTTTCTTTTATTGTAATAAGTAGAGGCGCAGTGCACAAAATTTGTGTACGCAGTGCGGGGGGAGGTCCCTCAGCCCGGCCTGCGCCTTCTAGCAGTCTGGGAGCCCTTGGCCTAAGCTGTCAGTCAGACATAGTGAGCCCGGCTTCTGGCTGAGCAGCGCTCCCCCTGTGGGAGCACACTGACCACCAGGGTGCAGCTCCTGCATCTGACTCCCTGGTAGTCAGTGTGTGTCATAGCAACTGGCCATTCCGCCATTCGGTCGATTTGCATATTAGCCTTTTATTATATAGGATGAGGCCTATGTTACCACTTGTTAAATGTGAGCTTCAAGTGATTTTTGTCTTATAGTAAAGGTAAAATGCCAATAGGAAACTGGATGATTATGGTGCAAAGTTCCAGACTTCTAACAGGCATGCTTAATTTAGCCTAAGGAAAAAATGTGTATATGTATGTGAGTGTATGTGAGTGTGTGTGTGTGTGTGTGTGTGTGTGTGTGTGTGTGTGTGTGTGTGTGTAAAAACCGCTATTAAAATAATCAAGCACAACATTAAAGAACACAATTTAAACAGGATTTTTATTAGAGACTGTGCTCTAATCATTAACTCTTAATTACTCCTTAATCCAATTCTTCTAGCTCAGGTTTAAATAGACATAGACTTTCAAAATTATTTAGAGTAAAAAACTCTCTAGGCTTTCCATATTGTTGTGATACTTTAGGGTTTCTTGTGTCCTTCAATCAGATGAATTCACTGAGCCTTTATTCAATAGTTATACCTATTCATTCATTCATTTATTCATCCATCCATCCATCCATGCATCCATCCATCCGTGGATCTGTCCATTTATCCACCCGTTCCCTGTCAGACACAAGCCAGACACTGGGGGAACAATGATGAACAAAACCAGACATAGAGCCCTGGTTGGTCTGACTCAGTGGTTAGAGTGTCAGCCTGTGAACCAAAGGGTCATAGGTTCAATTCCCAGTCAAGGGCACGTACCTAGGTTACAGGCTCGATCCCCAGCTCCAGTCGGGGTGTGTGCAGGAGGCAACCAATCGATGTGTCTCTTTCACATTTACCTTTTTCTCTTCTCTCTCTCTCTCTCCCACCCCCGCTCTCTCTTTTGCCTCCTCCCCCTTCCCTCCACTCTCTCTGAAAAAAAAAATCAATGGAAAAATAGCCTCAGCTGAGGCTTAAAAATGAACAAAAACAGACATAGAGCCTGTTGTCACAGAACCCTGGGGCTCTAACTTTCAAGGGGGAAAACACATTAGCCCATAATCACACATATGAAAACAAGATGACATCCCCTCTCCCTCTGGGAGCTGTGCATGCGGAGGGCAGGGGTTGCCCTGAGGATGAGTCTGTGCTGATGAGGTGGAGAGGGGGGAGCTTCCAGGCAGGGGAGCACTGTTTGCAGACTCTAAGCAGCGGGAGTGGGCATGACTGGCAGTGGACCTGGAGAAGGAGGCCTGGGGCTGTGCTCAGAGATTTGGGATTTTATTTTAGAAGCTATAGTGGTACAACATGCTAAGATTTGAATTTTGAAAAGATTACTTAGGTTGCAATGTAGAGAACAGATTGGATTGTGGGAAGGAAAGGAGAGAGGATGGGACCTTTTGTAAGTGTGTTTATGATTATCTTGCTCCACAGGGTGCTTAGTAGAGGAGGCAAACATTAAGATTTAAAATTGTTTGGTAGGAAAAATAGAGGGGAAATGATTAATTTTAGCATTATTACAATTGATGAGCATCACTCTTCTATTTTCTTGTGGTTCCACAAAGCATAAACATCCAGAGAATTCTTAGAAGCAATTTATGGGGGAAAACTGGGCTCCACTCTGAAATAACCCAATAGAAAACTATATGCTTACTATCTCTAGGTTTCAATTTCCTTAAACCTTTAACGTGGCTTTGTTCTCATTAGGCCATGACAGCAGACACTTATGTGATAAATTAATTCAAATTAAAGTGTGAGGGACTGATACCAGCATCGTTAGCTCCTCGTTAATTTCCACTAAGGTGTGAAAGGCTGATAATAGTGATTATGTCACTCTGCAAGAGACAGGACAGGATCCCTCTTTATGACCTCAGATCTAGTCTACTGTCTGGCACATAGTTGTTGTTATGAAATGCAACTGTATTATCTTAAGGTGCTTGTGTTTTGAAAACATGTGTTTAATAATATATAGGAAGAAATGTCTAAGGGATGAATTTTATATAATCTGGCATAAAGACTGTGGAGATCATGTTAAGTAATACGGCCTTCCTAATACTTATCAAGACAACAATGCACAGGACTGCTTGATCTCAATATTCGGTTTGGGTGCCCACTTTTCTTCCCCACACCCAACTTCTTATTGTCACCTCATGATTCAGTTTCCAAAGAAAGCAGTGAAACTGATTTTCCTGTGTTGCTTAGAAAACTCAATCACACATGATCCAGGTTTATCATTCAGGACTCTGTTAACTGTATACTGTACAGGAACTGTGCAAAAGGCAATCAGACTAAATATTTTTTGGGGAAAATGAAAACTCTTAAAATAATCGTGCTTAACACTACAGGAATTCAAACTCATAAATAGAGTCTTTTGACCTGAGAGTAATTCGTAGCATGACCCACAGATGAGAATATAACAGTCCTTTTCTCAGAATGTGCTGTGGGAGTCCCTGACTCACCCGTCAGACCGAAGGCTCTGTCTCCCTGGACCCAGCCCTGATCCCACTGCACAGCATTCACTGATACAAGTCCAAGATCGACTCTAGAATGTTCTCATATCATGGGCAACATCCAGCAAGTGTCTCACAAAAGGTCTCTCCTGGGGTCAAATACAAGTCAGCCTTGAGGAAGGAGGAGGTCAAAAGACACCTGCAGACCAGGCTTGGTAAATATCAGTCACCCGTGTCAGAAAGACTATGGGTTCTGCAGGTAATCTGGTTCTACCAAGGTCAGCCTGCCTCTTTCTTGAGCTCTGGAATGATTCAGGATGCATTTGGTGGACCTCAATGGTATAGCAACTAGTCAAGCAACCATCCATGAAATTCAAGAGTAAGATAAAGTTTAAAATTTTTTCCCTTTAAATTTAAATTGACATAAACTTTGTTCTGGAGCCAGACAAACTCAGACCGCTTGCTACTTCATAGGTCTTGGGTCTAAATAGACAGAGAAAAGGGGAGTGTGTTTTTGTTTTTTCTTGTCTGAGATCATTCATTTTCTTTTTTCTTTTCTGCAATGAACTGTGGAATACTGTTAGTAGGAAAAATTATACATGATGTGTCTTGTAAATAATTTGGCTGGGAAAACCTACTTGTAATTGACAAGTAACATTGAGTTGAAGTAGCTGCCTCCACCGTGGAAGTGGGGTTGTAACCAGGCCTTTGATTCTCCCACAGTGAGATGATCTCATGAGACCTGACTCTCAAAATTTAAAGACAGTCATTATTTCCTTCCCTGCTACTAATAAACTTAAGTTTTAAATTTTATAATAAAATCTGTCAGCAAACTGTCTGCTTATTTAGTACCAGAAAGGTACCAGCTTATCTTTTTTCCTTCTTCCCTTATAGTTTTCAAACCTTTTGCTCCATGTTTGTTTAGCCCAAGGTATACCTCCCCATCCAGTCTTCTGCAATGATTCAGGCTATGATGCTTTTATACCAAGAACAACTTCAGAGAGTTATGAAAAAGGAGATGTCCCCATTCATCGGAAATAAAAGGACAATGGACTTTAAAAAGAAACTGCAACCAGTTGCTTAATTTAAGCTGAAAATTTTAACTTGGTCCTAAGATGCCACCGATTTGATACCATATTTAGATTTTGCACAAAACCTGATGCGAGGACTCGGCCGCAGAACTCTCCCTGGTCACCATGTTCACACAGCCCTGAGAGCAGGCCCCGCGATCCTCATGAGGGAGTGCGCCTTCTACCTCAGCTGCCAGGGCACTCACCGTAAGCATGGCTCATGTGGATCAGAAAGGGAAGCCAAGAAGAGCCGGTCAACAAAGGAATGGAGAAAGGAAAACAAATTCAAGGGGAGTAACACGGGCCCCCAGTGGCCTTATTATATGAATAGACCGCAGATAACTCCATCTTTCTACCTGAGCGCGTCATAAATCCTGTCATCTTGTTAGGACTGTCAGGAGCACTGACCTCACTTCCTCCATTAACGAGCTCGCCCTATTTTGAGGGGAGATTCTTTCCAAACACACAGGGGCAGAAACACCTCATAAACAGCTTGTCAGCCTTGTGATTCTGGAAGGAACAAAATCCATGCCAAAGAGAGAGGGTGGTGCCTGGAGACTAGCCGGGCAGCTGAGCAGACTGTGAAAATGTGCCTGGCCCGGTCACGGCTGGCCGGGGAGGCAGGCACTTGACTAGGTCTGGGAAGGGAGCGGCTAAAGGCCAAGTGTAATCTTTGCTTACTGAGAAAGGTGTCAGCGACAGATTGGTACATTTTCAAGCAATAACCCGGTTTTTCTTCATTTGTCTGGATGCTTTCTCTCTCCAGGAAGACAGGGGAAGCCAAGGTGCACGAGTCAGGTTGGTAATGCGCTACCGGGAGGGCCCATCTGTACACAGCCTACTGTGATGTTTCATTTTGTTTCCAAGAGCCACTCAAGTGCCATCCATCTCTGCACCACCCGACCTGGCTCTCTGATTCCAGGCTCGATGTGGGAAACAGCTTTGCGTTTCCAGTGATCCAGGATGGATTAAATGGTCAGAGATTGCATGCCACTTCTGTGAGACTGGGTTTGTGCTGAAATCTCCAGGATGGACATGAAAAAGAATCTCAACTCTATAAAGTCAAGAAGATGTCCCCACGGCCAGCTTATACACCATAAAGGCGAGCTCCATAAAGTTGCCTTTGCTGATGAGCCTGGGTTTGAGTGCCTTGAGACAAACTGCGTCAAACTATATATAAAAACAAAGCACCCGGATGGCAAAGAGGACCTTATCTCTCATTCCTAAGGTGTCTGCTCTCCCTTCCAGGAGAGCAGACACTCCTGCTGATTTACGCTCCTTCTGTGGACTCGTGGACTCGGGGTGGACAGAGCACAGACTGGTTAGCGCTTGCATTAACACATAATGAAAACAGCTTGGTGACCCGGACCCAATGCCCTTTCTTTCCTGTAATGATGGTGCCGAAACCCTTCACAGCACACACCACAATCAGAGTCTGCAGACCATCAAAATTCATCTGATGCCTGTGGTGGAGGGGGAAGTAGGGAGCTGGGGTAGGCTGGGCTGGGAGGCTGGCTTGGATCTCACCCCCGCTCTCCTCATTGCACATCTAGACCAGGTATATGGGATCATCAGTTATTTCCACTTGCTATTTTGGTCAGTCACATAAAAAATATCCCTGACAATTCTGAATTGCATGTATAAACCATTTTATGGCTGTTGGTCTTGTTGCTCTCTCTTCCCTTTCTCAGTACCCTCCCCCCCCCACACTGAGTTTCCCATATTTCCTCCTCTCTGCTCTATACAACATAAACATTTATCTTCTTGGGCCATGTATTAAAAAAAAGTAAAGCGAATAGTAAAAATTCAGAGTCAAATGTGAGTGGCAGAGCTATAATTCTTTATGAAGTAGCAGGTAAGATTGATTGTCAAGGGTCAAAAGGCTAGGTCAAACTCCGCTCATTCGTCAGCTGAATGTCATTTTTGTTTTCCCTGTCACCAGAAAGCTTTAAAAAAATTGCAACTCCTTCCTCATTATCTGGGACTTGGCTTCTTTTCTGCCATCCAGTATTAATGAAACCGTGCTTCAAGCCTGGCCCTCATCTTCTCTGGTCCTTCTTCATGTGCTGCCTTCCTTTCTTAAGCGTGACAGAGAAAGCACCATTTCAAAGGCCATTTTCTCCCACAGCCACATTGGAAAATTGCCACTACTAGTAGAATGAGAATGATTTGAAAACACACGCGAGGTTTAAATGTTTGACTGAACAAAAATGTAATTAAATCCTAGCAAGTGTAAAGCTTGTGATCCAATATAATTGGATGGTTGCAATATCTTTGCATCTCATAACGAGGAAAACAAAATGAGATGTAATATCTGGAAGCCATCTAAAATTACGTGTCATATATAAAGAAAAAAACCCCCCCTTATCATTATAGCTGGTCACAACAATGTAATGTGAAACCTAAAATAATGAATTGTATTTTTTGGAAATTTAACATATCATGCACAGCAGGTCAAATGTAGGTTAACACTGTCAAATAATTTCACCTCCAAAAGACTTGTTTATTTAGCTCATGTTTAAATGTTCCTAAAATGAAAGAGAATTATGATCAGTTAGATGGGAATTAATTTGTGAATGCTTAAGCATAAGTCTGCCAAATGTTATGTTATTAGATAATAGAGGTAACTCATTTATATCCACAAATCTACATAAACAGCTAGATAGTAGCTTAAAGTTGAAACCTTAAGCAATGATGATGAGTTCCTTATTTTGTATCTCTGTGTTGTTCTGATTTCTGTCCTCTTTGCCTCTAATTATTGTTAGTACAGAGACCCAGACCAAAGTGGATCGATAAATCTAAGTTAGACTTTTCTTTATAGTAGTGACATTATTTGGACCAACTGTCTAATCTTTTCTACAGTAGTCATAATTTTCATTAGCCCAGATCATTCTTATTCGTTGGCAACTGTATAGTGTGACTAAAGTCTTATGTGGGCCAGCAAATTTTGCTTTGTTTCTTTTTCATGACTACAAGCCTGCAGTTCCTAGGGGAAGGCCGCCACCACAGAAAGTCCTGTTGAGTATCTCAGGAGGCTGGAAAAGAGAGGGCATTGCTGACTCCGTGTAAGAGCAAACTTGTGGTGGCTTTCTTAGAGAGGAAAAATAATGATAAAAATAAAAAAAGAACCTTCAGGGAAATTCTAGGCTAATTTTAATCTACTAAGAAATAATTAACATTGAATACGATACCTATTAGTTTTGTAGCACGGCATGTTTGGCCTTGAAAAATGGCACTTGCAAAGTCCTTCACCAGGTTCAGTTTGAAGAAGCTGATGAGCCCTAGCCAGTTTGGCTCAGTGGATAGAGCATTGGCTTACAGACTAAAGGGTCCTAGGTTTGAGTTTGATTCTGGTCAAGGGCCCATGCTGGGTTTCAGGGGACATGCAGGAGGCAGCTAATCAATGATTCTCTCTCATCATTGATGTTTCTCTCTCTCTCTCCCTCTCCCTTTCTCTCTGAAATACACACACACACACACACACACACACACACACACAGAGCCATGTTTAGAATCTGGAATATAAGACAAAATAGCTCAGAGAAAAAAATTATATATGGGAGAGACTTGCCCAGGCCGCCTTAAGTTTTTAAGTTTTTAACCTGCTCCAGGGAGATGCTAGAGGTGAAGCTGAACGGCTGCAGCAACAAGAATCCTAGGAGTGAGATCTGGATTCTGAGCGGGATGGGTAGTGATGGGCAGCCCCGGGGTGGGAGTTGTGAAGAGCTAGTCAGTTCTCCGAAGAGGAGACAGACTAACATGAAAGTGGAAGCTGACAACACAAAAACATGAAATGGATTTTAAAAAACTTGAAATCCATGTATATAAAAATTTTTAAATAAACTTGTTAAAATGTTATGTTACAAAATATACTTTTCCCTAGGTCATGCTTTTATCCTAACCTCGGATGGTGTTTCACTTGATAATTTGTAATGAAAGGGGATGGTTTTAAATTTTATTATTATGACCCGAATGCTTATTCTTTGTAAGTGTCGCTGGGGCTTCTTGGTGGTCACTACAAAGCCCCAAGTCATTACGGTTTAGCTAAGATGGTTCAACAGTAACACCGCTCACACTGCTGCCAGCAAAAATGAGGTACACAGTCCAGAGATGACATAATAAGCCCCCTATGGATTGTCTCAAACTACAAATAATAATGGAAATGTAGCATGTCTAAGTTAAGTGACCTAGATTCTATTTTGTGAGACTACAGAATTTGTTCTAATGGACTATCAAAAGCAGGGTCAAATATTTCAAACCATAAATTCAGATTATTGGAGAAAATTGTTAAAAATGATCATATACATTTTCTTTTAAAATACCTTTTTAATATTGTTGAATGATCAACAGGAGGAATCAGATCACTAGTAGACACAGCAGTGAAAAATGATAGCTAATATTTTCCACAACTCAATCAAAACACCAAAAGACATCAAAAGTTTTTAATATGGGCATCAATGAAAAAAGGTTAAGTCCTACTTTTAGATTAAAAAAAGAGAAAAAAGAAGTTCTACAAAGATAAGACTAGAAAAGCTTGGGTTAATGGCCATGCATATGAAACAAACAAAAGATTTTAGTTGATTATAACTCAACAACTGGACATGGCTATAAAATGGTCATGTGATGGGTGGTTTAATAGTTAGAATAGAATCCAAACCACGGATATAACAGCCCTTCTGGGCTTTGCTGTCTAGTTTCCAGTATGTGGGCTGGGTGACCCTAGGGAAGTGTGGTCTGTGCAAGGTAATTCTGGAGTGGCCACCCAGAACCAACAGTAGTGTCTACCAAGGCAGCTGGAAGGAGGTGCCAAAGTGAGAGAGATTATGAGGTAACGATGAGCAGAAAATGGAAGCATGGGTGCTGACTTAAGCCCTGAAGAAAAGTGCTTATATTTAGGCAGTGTAGTTCTAGTTTAGGGCAAGGTCAGAAACAGTGGAAGCAGAAGGAGGGTGGGGTTTGGGCTCAAAATAAAAATAATGGCTTAATAATTAGATTATAAAAATGGAATGTGCTATTGTAAGAAGCACTGAGCACCTACTGCTGGGGCCCTGTGGGCAGAGGCTGGATAACCACCTGCATAGAAGAATAGATGAACTGAATGGGGGCTTGGACTAGACGTCTTCTAAGGCTGCATATACTAGTAACTATCAATTTTACCAACTAGTTGATGAATAAATTTGAAAGCATTGTTTGAACATCTTTTATGTGCCAGGCACTATAATTCTATGAAGTACCTGGAATTGTCAGCATCCACATGGAATTCTGATTTTTTTGCAATGTGGTTTCCATTGTGGTTAACTGGAGAAGGGACTAAAAACTTGTCACTTTGCTCACTGTGATAACTGATGGCTCATGATCTATGTCTCAATGATGGGCTGCAAGTCAAAGAACTAGGTGGATGTATATCTGAAACATCTTTTAAAATCCCCCTTCATGGTGGTTTTCATGCAGAGAAAGTTGGGATGTGGTGAAGAAGGAAGGAACCAATATTTATTGAATGCCTGTTACAGGTGTGTCACTATGCTAAAAGCTCTATATGCATTGCATTTATTTATTATTCTTAGCCCTATGAGATAGGCATTATCTGTTACAGATGAGGACACAGAAGCTCAGAGAGGTGAGGTGAGCTTCCCAGCAACACACAGCTAATAAGAGATGGAGCTAAAATCTGAATTCAGGCCTATCTCAATGCAAAGACCACGGTCTTGACATTACATTTTATTGTCTCTAAGGATAGATAATCCACTGAGTTGTTAACAACTATCTTCAAAATTTAAACCTTTTATTATAATCCAAAGAGATTAATTAAAAACAACCAAAGAGATTAAGTAATTAAAAACAATTTAAAAAAAGGTAATTCTAAAGCAAGGTCTTTATTTTTTAATGTTTAAAACCATATCTGCTCTTTGATCTTATTTAGGCAAATTGTAGTAATTGCTATGAGGCAAGCCCTCTCCTATCTACCTTCTGCATGCCTTTGACTCCAGAATTCCCCAATCAGCAATTCTCTTACTAACAGGTTTTATACAGTTTCAGTTAATAAACCCTGATGCTAGAAATCCCCAGTGAGCTCCTGCAGGGTATAGAACCCTGGGCTGGGACCCTGAGAGATGGAGAAGTTCAGTGCTGTGTGCATCCTTTAGGCCAGCACTTCTCAATTCACGTACCCACAAATCGCCTGGAGATCTGGAGAAGATGCAAGTTCTGATTTTAAATCAGCTCCCATGTTCTTGAGAACCAAAGAATGATCTTGGTCAGGTAAGATTTAGATCATTATGTGATTGACCCAATGCTTTCTCTCTGTGTGTCTTCTGGAATCCGAGTGTGAAAGGCAAGACCGAAACATGTTTAAAAGGGAACAATCCCTAAACTGAAGAGAAAATAGAAAAACAGCACATAGAGGACCCTTACATAGTACTTTACATACATTAACATATTTAAGCTTCAAAACGACTCAGTGAGGTTGATGTATTATAACTTTTCCCACTTTTAAGTGAGGAAGCTAAGGCACAGAGAGGATGAGTAACATAGCCAGCAGCAACTACACATTTGGAGTTCTGCTTCAACTTGTTGTGCTTTAGAAAAGTTACAACATATTGAGAGAAGAGTCCACAGAAGGGTAGGCGGCACTAAGTTCGTTTAATAAGAGAAAGGCTGTATTAAATCAACAAGTAGAAATGAGATTTCAAGTACCACTGCTGGTGGAAGAAGGAACTCATTCACTTCTATTCACTCATTCATTTCCTAATTCACTCCATCATCAGTACTTACTGAGAATCAGCAAGTGACTCTTGCTGGGATATAGCCACACACTTCCTCCGGTCAGGGAATACATGCATTCAATTTAAATATGAGGATGGGGAGGAGGGCCCTGGGTGGGGGCTGGGTCAGAGAAGCTGCACAGAGGGGAGATGATGGCATCCTGGGACGGGATTAAGAAACTTTTGCACCTCAGGTTGGAACCAAGGGAAATCCTTTGAGAGCATTTTGTATAATTTCTGATTCCTTTCCTCTATGACTGGTTGGAATATGTATTTTTTCAAAATCTAACTTACATGATTAAACCATGTTTTAGTTCTTCAACAGTTTTAGTTTTTGCAAAATGTTAAGATCCATACATTTGATATCTAAGTTTAAGAAACACTGGGTAGCAATTGGGTCCTAAGCAAATATCATTTTTTGAAATAAGCTGGCAACACTGCTTATATTCCCAAGTGAAATTCCTGAACCTTTGTTACTAGATATTAAACATACCTCATATTTAAAAGGCCCTTTAGCTAGTTAGTCAGTTGATCAAAAAATTATGGGTGACTAATATACCAGGTATGATGGATAAATGGTGGGTATACATCCTAGGTTTCAGGAGCAGTCTTGAAAAATATACCGTCCCTTTGTTGGTCCTTGCATTATGCACATAGCCAACCACAGCATCGAAGTTTCCATGGAAAATATGAATTCTGCAGTGAGGGGTACATCACAGGAAGTTGAAGAGGAGTTATAGTCCTTGGGGGTGGGAGGACTCAACAAACACAGCTGAGACAAATTATAAAGAATGATTTATTTGGGATCTGAAGACTTGGGAGTGAAATCTAGTTTCTGCCACACCCTATCTGACCAAGGCAAGCCATGGTAATAGCTGCCTTTTCTGATCTGTAAGATGGGGGTTCATCCCCTGTGGCTACTGTGGGTTCCAGGGCTATGTGGAGATGCCATGGATGAACTTGACAGAGACCCTTCAGTTTTCACTTTGTCTGGACCCCACAGGTCTAGCTGAGAAGCAATGGCTTCCAAGAACACCCTGACTGAGAACTCAGGTCATCCAGGTGTTGACGCCTACATACACCTAGGGATCTTATATGGTCGTAGGAGGAGGAGACAGCCCCTGAAATGGCAAATATCATATTATTACCAACCTTGACTGAACTTAACTTAGGAGGAAAATGCCATTTCTTATTCCTTGAGTGTCATGAAGAAACACAAACCTGTTAGGATTTTAATGTTCAGCTCTTCCCAAATAGAAAGCATTTGAAAGCTAGCACACAGAGAAAGAGATGTATATTTCTCCAATGGATATAGTATCTTACTCCCACTCAGAAGGCCACTATTTTAAAGAACAAAGATCAAATTAAATGTTTAGTGCTATAAAGTGTTGTTGCCACGTATGTCAATATACTTATGAACAATTTATAATTTGAACTGTTTTCCAGACAGCTGGTCATATGTACCTTAAAGTAGTCATAATAACCTGTCAGGAGAAATTTCCTACAGCACATTCATTGGAGAAAATACAGGTAAGTGTGGCAGCCTTTTCAAATCCCACCAGATCCCTTTATCTTGTGAACAGTTACTGCCACAGCTACAAAACCCGCAGAAAGCTCAGAGCTCACAGGGTTTATTATATCCCTGCCTTATAAATTTGCTCCCCAATGTGAAGACTTTGGACTACAAATATCCATTTGTGTCTACAGAGTTGCACCAGTCCCTTGTATTCAATGGAATCCACCAGATCTCCAACACACATATAAAGGATCTGCCTTAATCACATGCATGCAGGGAAAATTTATCTCACTACCCATGGGCCTGCCTGGCTTCTGGAGACTACAGGATCTTGATAATGTGGGCAAGTCTCAGATGGTATAAGAAAAGGCCTTAAATTCTGAAAGAGACAGACAGGATTTGGTTCTGTCAATTATTTGATGTGTGCTTGGGTGAGTCATTTAAAAAGTCTAAGTTTTTGTATCCTCATCTAAAATAATTGCAATAATAATGCATATCTCACATTTTGAGAGAGCTTAGGTGCTGAATTTTTTCAGAAGTTAGAAAGGAAAAAGGGTTGTCTTTTGGTGGAGCTATTCAGAACCATGTTTCTTTGTCATGTTCAGTGGACAAAAATCTGTGGGTCTTGGAATGAGTTAAAGTAAGCTTAAAAAGTCATGATTTGGCCCTGGCTAGCTAGCTCAGTGGTTAGAGTGTTAGCCTATGCACCAAAGGGTAGTGGATTCCATTCCTGGTCAAGGGCAGGTACCTGGGTTGCAGGTTGGATCCCTAGCCCTGGTTGGGACACGTGCAGAAGGCAGCCAGTTCATGTGTCTCTCCTACATCAATGTTTCTCTCTCTCTCTCTTTCTCTTTCTCTCCCCCCACCCCCATCCTCTCTCTTTCTCCCTTGACTCCTTCCACTCTCTCAAAAAAGAAAAATGGATAAAATATCCTCAGGTGAGGATTAAAAAGAGTCATGATTTGCACAACAGCCAAAATGTGGAAGAAAAAAACAAGTATCCACTGATGGATAAATGGGTAAACAGAATGTGATATAAACATGTATTAGAATATTATGCAGTCTTAAAAAGGAAGGAAGTTCTTTAAATGCTGCAGCATGGATGAATTTTGGAAACGTTATGCTAAGTGAAATAAGCCAGAAACAAAAGGACAAACACTATATTGATATAAGGTACCAAGATTAGTCAAATTCATAAAGACAGAAATTCATAGAAACAGAAAGTAGAATGCTGGTTGCCAGCGGCTGGAGAGAAGGAAGAATAAGAAGTTACTGTTTAAGGAGTATAGAGTTTCAGTTTAGAAAAGATTGAAAAGTTCTGGAGATATATAGTGGTGATGGTTGCTCACCAGTATAAATGTATTTAGTACTACTGAATTGCACCTTAAAAAATAGTTAAAATGATGTGTATATGTTACTACAATTTAAAAAACTAAAAAATAAAAAGTGATGACTTATAAATGCATTTGCTCTTATATGTCGTGCATTCTCTGTGTATATTCCTGGTATTTCCCTTTAGTAAATGCTAAAGCTTTTAGAAGATGTGTTTATCTTCCCAAGTGTCCTTCTGTGCCACCCTAAGAGATGTTGCACCAGGATGCTCTGGATTCTAGCAAGATCATGAATGTCTGCAAATTCACTGGTATCTGCCAGCTCGGGAGAATCACTGTTTTAGGGACCTAATATGGTATTTAATGATCACTTTGTAGGCAGAAGATATCTTTACTCCCAGATCTTTCCCAGTGTTTCAGTGTGAGATTCTAGTGAAATCCCCAAACAATCAGCACGTTAACTTATTTTTCTCTTGGTTGCATTATCTTAGGCTCACTTAGGTAGTTTTCTTCCTCCATTATGTTGTTCAATTATCTAGTGTGAGCTTTCAGCGAAAGAACCCACCTATCCCATTTCACTGTCCCCTTAAATTGCCTATGAGAAATATATCAAATACATAATTTCAGAGAGTAGTCATAATTATTTCCATTACCAACATGCAGCTGTAATTGCCTCTCCAGCAATTTTCAGAAGCAATTGAGAGGAGAGTAAGTTCCAGAGACATGGTCTATTTGAATCTTTATCTTTGGGCTTGTGTTCTATGTTAGTGGCATGGTTTCACACTCTGGGGTCCTGAAGGTCAGCTGTGAACTCGTGTGGGAGGGGGAAGCAGCACCAATTTTCTTTCCTTTAATGAACACACACTCTTAGTTGACTGTTCTGGACCCAAGGGTTGTCCCTGAGAATAGAGTGAGCGAGCCATCTGAACATACTATGGGAGAGCATGGGCTTAGCACAGACCCAAACTTTGTATTTATTATTTCTCATGGGTTGAATTAAGTTCCCTCCAAAAGCTATGCTGAAGTCCTAACCTTAGAATATGACCTTACTTGAAATAATGTATTTATAGAAGTATTCAAATTAAACTGAAGTCTTTAGAAGTCCCTAATCCATTACAACTTGGGTCCTAATAAAAGAAGAAATATGGACACAGATATGAACCATGTCAAGACAGTGGATTGGGGTGATGCACCTGTAAGTCAGAAATGCCAAAGATTGCCGGCAAACCACCAAAAGCCAGGAAGAGACAAGGAAGGCTTTCCTACAGTTTTCAGAAGGAGCAAGGCCCTGCCAACACCTTGATTTCTGGACTGTGAGCCTGCAGAACTGAGTCAATGGGTTTATGTTGTTTGAAGCTACCCAGTTTGTAATACTTTATTAAGGAACTCCAGGAAACCAACATATTATTTCATTGTATTTCTACAACCACTCAATGGGACAGGGGTAATTTTTCTCTCTCCTATTTTACAGATTTGGAAATTGAGGCTCAGAAATTTAAGGACTGGAACAAAAGTCATGTGAGTGTGGTGGGAAGCCCTAGGTGAAAACTGCTTAGGAAAGTTGATGGTGGCATCTGAGTTGGGCTTGTAGCATGAGCAGAGTCTGCTCAGTGGAGAAGGAGTGCATTCCATGGTGATTTGAAGGAAGAGGATGTTGCATGAAGAGAAGTTCTAGCATACATGTTGCCAAAGTGAGCACAGAGAAGTTCCAAATGACTAGAATATAGGATGTGTGGCAAGGAGGGGATGAGAGGACATAGGAAAGGGCAGAGGATCCCAATGGCTATGCCTTGCCAGGAAGTTGGGAGAGACACAGCCAGCAGGGAGAAGTTGGGAGACTGGGCAGTTCCTAGTTCCAGTTAGAAACAATATGGGTCAGGACTCAGGCTATGAGAGTTAGGGAATGCGAAGTGAATTTGGGTGCTATTTCAGAGATTGAATCTAATGTGGGGGTTCATGGGCTTGAAAGTGATTGGCAATGAGGGAGAAGGAAGTCTGTCTTAGTTCTCCAGCCTGAGGGACCTTTTTCCTTTTCACACTCTGTTATGGAAGAAAATCACAGAGTCTGGACCATCCTGGAGAATGGAGTGAGGAAAGAGGCAGAATCGAGGTCTACCTCCTGGAGGGCAGAACATATCTGTGTATGTTATTTGAAATTCTTCTTTAGGGAAGACTTGAGACTCCTTTTAATCTTCTTCTTACCTCTGACTTGCCTGTGTTAGTATCTAAAGGTCTTGGTTAATATCTGGCAAAGGATGATATTCCCATGCTCTCCATCATCATCTCCCTATTTTCAGACTCTAAAATGTTTATAGTTTACTAAAAGTCATCTTTTATCCTCATTATCAAGGCATTCTGGAAGACAGTCAGCGGCTCTCACTTGCTCACGGCTTGTAGTGTAACTAGTGTCAACTGCTTGCTGGGTAATGTGATCAAAATGCTCACTAACTCCCTTTCTACTAGTTTTAGAAGAGAATATTTGGGGAAGGAGAGTTTTTGTTACTAAGCAAATTGTCTTTATTTAAGAATTGGCCTTTCTTCTTAAAAATTGATCCTTCTAAAACTAAAAAATTATGAATCTAAAAGTAAAGCATAGCATAATGCTTCATATTTTTTAATGATGTGCATTTAACCAATGTTTGAGGAAGACGATCTTGACATTTAGGTTTAAAGAATGTTTGGTGCTGTAATACTTAACACATTTATTTTCAGAGAGATCCAAACTCAATAAAAAGTACCCCCTCCCTTTACTATCCCGCCCAAATTGAGCTAATTTGGTACTTGGTTTTACTTAATACTTTACTTATTGGGTATCTATTGTGACTCTGGCCTTAAGGGCAGCCAGTCCATGGATCCACTTAGAATAAAACATGACCCTGGTCTCCAGGGCCTTCAGGGTTGGCAGGAAAGGAAGACACATCAACAGAGACATTCAATGCAAACTGGCAGGTGCTGTCAGGGCACAGGAGCGGGTCTCCGGCCCAGAGAGAGGAGGACGAATGAAAGTGTCTGGGAAGACTAGCAGCTGCTGTGATGGAAGTGAAATAGGAGGTAGCCTCGACCCTGCACCTGCTGTGGTACCTGGGGGAGGACAGAATGAAGAATTGACTAGTTCTTAGTAAATTTCTATTTGGTATTTATGACTCATCTTTTTCCAAGCAACTACTAAGTGCTGCATTTTCTTTTTTAAATAACATAATATAGGTTCTTCCCCAAGTTATCTCTGGGCCTCCCTGAATTGTTTATGTAGTTATCATAATACATAAATTTATCTTCACGTTTACCACCTGTTTTTTTAAAAATGAAAGTGCCAGGAACACTAGCCATTTTGTAATCTGACCTAACAACAACCACACACATATACAAATACCAGTTCCTCATCCCCATCACAAACCTTATGGAGCCCCCTTCTTGACTAGAAATGATCAAATCTCTCAGTTTTTTTTCTTCCGCAGCATTTCCATTTCCAGGCTTTTGAGTTAAAATAAAGTACAATAAATCGAATGACTGGTTGGACTACTCCTGGACTTCTCACCCCCACATTACAGCAAATTATTCCTCCTGGCAGAGATCATGTTTGAAAATGAGCATTTAGGCGTGTTAGTGATGGGAAGTTGTGGCACATCAGGCTGGTCTCCACCACGAGAGGGGAATTTTGAAAAGCTCACGCTGCTGTGATAATCTGCGCTCCCTGTGGCTCACAGCTGCCCGGCCACTTCCGCCGGCACATTGCCAGCACGTGGACTTTCTGTAGTTTCTTGACTATGGGGACTGCTCCCTGATCATAGGCGACATTTGTTTCACCGATTGAACACAGCATAGTACCTAGATTTTCTTTCCCTTTTTTTTTTTTTAAAGGAAAACAACTTGGAAATGTTTTCTCTTGCTGTTCATTGAGATCCAGGCTCACAAACTTTTTTTTTGGTACAGAGCCAGCTAGCAAAGGTTTGGGACTTTGTAGCCTTATGGTCTCCGTTGTGACTATCCAACTCAACCATTGAATGCAAAAACAGTCATACACAAAATATAAATAAATGAGCAAGGCTAGGTTCCAATAAAACTTTTATATTGGACTCTGAAATTTGCATTTCATATCATTTTCATGTGCTATGAGAGATGATTCTTCTTTTGATACCCCACCCCCACCCCAACAATTTAAAAGCAGGGCTGGGCCCTAACTGGTTTGGCTCAGTGGATAAAGCGTCAGCCTGTGGACTGAAAGGTCCCAGGTTTGATTCCGGTCAAGGGCATGTACCTTGGTTGCGGGCACATCCCCAGTAGGGGGTGTACAGGAGGCAGCTGATCAATGTTTCTCTCTCATAGATGTTTCTAACTCTCTATCCCTCTCCCTTCCTCTCTGTAAAAGCCCAATAAAATATATTTAAAAAATAAAATAAAATAAAAGCAGGGCTGGGCTGACCCTTGATTTAGATGAATGCAGGGACACATTACTCAGCTGCCTCAGGGCAAGACTGGTCCCCTTGCTGGTGGAGGAGTTGCTCTATGCTCTGTGGGCTGTGTGATGGGGACACTGGATGGCTCAGGACTGAAATAGAGTCTCAGAGTCCTCAAAGAAGGAAAGGATCTTGAAGAACATTGAAACACAACAGCCTTGTTTCACAGGTGAAGAAAGTGAGCCTCAGAGACCTGCTGACCCGAAGTTAGGTGACTAGATGGAACCAGAATACTAGTGTTTTGACACTCTGATCTAGCCAACTTTCTTTTAGTCCATATTTTAGAGAATGTGAAATAGTTGATTGGAAAATAAAGTTTGAGTGGCAATATGACCCTCCAAACCTCACAGTGATCAAAAAGGATGAGTGTTGCTTTTGAACCTAATTTATTATGAAATAAGAATCAGGTCTAGGCAGGGTAAGCTTGGGAAAATCCCAGTGACACTTCATTACCTGAAAAGTTTCATTCCCCTTCACTTTCCCTCCAACCCACCGGAGAAGGGAAAAGAAGGAAAACAGCAATAAAAATAATAATAGCACCACTGACTACATACACTACATATGCATTAAAAGTATGATCTCTGAAGTCACTTGCCTGGGTTCAAGTCCTGTCTCTACCACATGCTCCCTATTGGAACTTGGCGAGCCTTTACCCTCTCTGTGTGTCAGTTCACTCAGCTGTAAAATAGGATTATTATGAAGGAAAAATAAAAGGTAAATAACTTATAGGGGGAAAACCACACTTATTTCCACTTGGAAATGCCCGGATATGACTATATTAAAAGACATGGTGAAGTAGTCTGATTTTTGTACCTATAGGTAGAATCCCATGGAGTTATGCTCTTAATAGAATGATGTAGGAGCATGAGATTAGCGATTTAAATACATCAGCAACATCTGAATTGGAGGCTTTCTCAAAGCAGTGAAAACTTGGTAAATTTGGTAGCAAATCCAAAAAAAACAAAGTTCAGTCCTCCCTTGATGTCAACATTATGGAGTTGCACTCCTCGAAAATTTCCTATGTATTAACTCTGTACATAACGTGATTTGGATTTGTATGTAAAATGGGTTTATCAGCTTAGATCATTATAAAGTTGTTTCATGAACATGATGTCTGGCCGGACATCTGAGAGGCCTGCCGGATTGGGGCAGCTCTTCCTTGTGTGAGGCTGGTCCATGTGTTGTAGGAAATGAGCTTCTCTGCCCCTCACCCATTATTCCATGCAATACGAAGCCACAAGAAAGCTCTTTCTCAACACTGCCATCGAGTGCCCTGTAGACACTTGTGCTTGAGCAACTTCACGACAGTTCTTTCGCTCAGATAAAAACATCCACTAAAAGTCATCAGGCACCTTTTGCCTCAGTGCATTCTATACTTTCCTCCCTTTCCCCGTGTGAGCCATCATCCTGACACACTTTCTATGATCATCCCACAAGTATAAACACTCATAAAGAGAACATCAGGCAGATCTAAACTGGCACCAATTAGTGTCCCGGCACTGAAATTCCAGCTTGGGTGGGTGCAGAATGGGCATGCGATTTTATTTTATCTGTTTTCCATTATCTTTGATGGACTTTACAGCGGTAACAAAATCACAGCCCATGTGGCACGTGACTCAATGACTTTCACACTCTGTTGCCACGTCTCCCTATGCAGACAGTACATAAAAACAGGGCAGGTTATCTCAGAGGCTGAAATTGGGAAAGTCACTAAGAGTTAATGCTTCTCTGGAATTAGTATATTTTGAAGAGAAGTTCAGCATTGTTGCAGGATGCAACTCAAGGACCAACTTCAGTAACCCCTTCGATTCAAACTCTACTCACAAGCAAGCCATGTGCTAGTTACCTCACTTAACCACCTGACAGACAAAGGCTGTGGGCAGGTAAACCTCATATCATGAATAGATTTAATAGTGAAAAAGACCTGAAAAGAGGAATTGAAGTGTCAGCACACTGGCTATTTATGGTTAACAGTATGTGCTCAATTAATCTTTAAAAATTTTATGAAAAGTCAACAGCAAGTAGTTATCAATTAGGCATATTACTTTCCAGAACTATCTTGTCTATGTTATGCAAATTACAGAAAGTTACCTGGATTCTCCTTATGTCAGACTGGTCACAAATTAGACCTTCACAGGGTATGTGGTGACAGCAACAGATGTGGGGCTCCTTGCAGCCCCCAACCCCCGGCCTGGCTCATGCCTTGCTCAGAAGAGGCACTCAGCGAACATTTACTGAACACATAAGTCAATTAACTTATGAACTAAAAATCAGGGATCTTCAAAGGATGTGAGACCTACAGAAAATGACACTTACATAGTTGGAAAAAAGAACCCAGGAACCCAATTCCCTTTTTTTTTCCTGCAATATAATGTTTTAAGTAGACTTTATTTTTCAGAGCAGTTTTAGGTTCACAGTAGAATGTACAAAGATTTACCATAGATCCCTGTTCTTGGACATGCATAACCTCCCCCATTACCAACATCCCGCACCAGACTAGTACATTCGTTATAGTGACTCAACTCAACTATGCAATACGATGAACCTACATTGACACATGTATCACTCAAACTCCATAGTTTACATTAGGGTTCACTCTTGGTGTGTACATTCTGTGGGTTTGAACAAATGTATAATAATATGTATCCACCATCATAGCATCATACAGAGTATGCTCACTGCCTTAAAAATCCTCTGAGCTCCACCTAACCCTAACCCCTGACAACCACTGATCTCTTACAATTTTCGTTGTTTTGTCTTTCCAAGAATGTCATTAGTTGGACTCATTCAGTGTTTAGCCATTTCAGATTGGCTTTTTTCACTTAGTAATATACATTTAAGGTTCCTACATGTCTTGATAGCTCATTTCTTTTTAGCACCGAATAACATTCCATGTTTTGACGTGCACGATTTATTTATCCATTCACCTACTGATGGACATCTTGGTTGCTTCCAAGTACAATATAATTTTTTAAAAATATATTTTATTGATTTTTTTACAGAGAGGAAGAGAGAGGGATAGAAAGCTAGAAACATCGATGAGAGAGAGACATCGATCAGCTGCCTCTTGCACGCCCCCTACTGGGGATGTGCCCGCAACCCAGGTACATGCCCTTGACCGGAATCGAACCTGGGACCCTTCAGTCTGCAGGCCGACCTTCTATCCACTGAGCCAAACTGGTTAGGGCAAGTACAATATAATTTTTATGTGTGTGTTTTCTTTCTTATGCCCCATCCTCCTCACACACTGCAATTCACCTTTTATTTTCAACTTGCCTCTTTAGTTTTCATACTTCTGCCATTTTACCCTCCAGTTATGCTATTTCAAGCAAGTACTACATTCCAGCACCCACCAAAATCATTCTTTGTCATGATAATAATAAGATACAAGGCAGTTTGTGTTCAGAAGATGAAAACTTCATTTTAAAATCACTAAACAGGGAAATGAATGCAAGGGCCAAAACCCTGGGCTGGTTGAGGATGATTCCTGAAGGCCCAATGAGCGGTGCAGAGGACCAGGGCCTAGTTGTGGCCCCTCTGTGATTTCCTGGGGAAATCAGCTCTTTGCTGATGAGCCATCACAACATTCTTCTGATCTGGTGCAAAATAATGTGTGGTGACCTTGCCCTTGCTCATATGAATAGCCCCCATACCAATTAAAGTTACTGTTCTTAGACATTTTCTCTTAACCATAAAAACTTTATTAAAGTCTCCCGTGGATCTTTGCCAAGGGAACTCAGTTGATGGGTCAAGCACACACCCAGCTGGATTCCATTCCATAAAATGGGCCTAGAAATCACAGTGTCTTCACAGGAATTCTTCCTTCCCAGGGGGACGACATCCAAAAACCTACACTTGGAAGAAAAAAACAGACTTGCCTTCCTCGCCCCATGATTACTTGATACTTTAACAAATAGAAAATCTGTACAGACTTTGACCATGAAGGGTTAAAACAGACTTGAACTGAGAAGGGGGAATTCTTCCTGGAAACTCCTTGGAGACCCTTGTAATTAATTTGATCTTCTTCAGTCATTAACTTAGACCTGCAGTACGTCGTCTGCACACTGCTCTACTAATTCACTGGAGATCACTTCCTGGGATTCATTTAGTTAAGCAGCACTGTTGGATTACATTTTAAAACCCTTAAAACTGGTTGTAATTGATGTCTGTTTATAGAGGCTTACTTTAATGGAGTCAAAGTGAGACGGAAACCTCGCCTGCCCACCTGGGATCCCGCCCTACCACATAAAGCCCAGCTCTGGGAGTACTGGGCCAAATAAAAACCACCGCAGATTAATGAAATTATTAGCTTAATCTTGATAATAGGTTCTAAAATGGGGAGTATTTCATTTGTAACAATATGGATAACACTTTAAACTGCATGCTCCTCTTAAAACGTGCATGTAAACACATGTAAATGTATGTACTTTACTATCAAAGGAACTAAATATAAGTAATAATAACGTGGGTTATATTTGATGGAGAAAAGCCTTGGGCCTGAGATTTGTGGAGTTCTGCTTTTCTCTCTGCAGGAAGGCAGGGTGGAAGGGTAGTAATGCCCCAGGAAGACTTTCCCAAGGCCACCGGGCTCCCCAAACACCCCAGAGGCCTGCTCACTCTGGGGAGGGGGTCACACTCAGACCAAACACCTTGAGTCCCAGGCCTGGGGCTCACCTTGCAGCTGGATTTCCTATCCCAAATACTCAAAATCAGCGTGGCCCTGCCTTTTTAATGGCCTCAAGGCGGTGTATCTTTATTTTTTCCTAGAAAACAGCAAATCAAGAACTGCCTGAGGTACGCAGTCTGACCTTTCCATTTATCTCACCAGCCCACTTTCCTCTGCCAGGCCAAACTCTACCTTCGCCTCAAAGTTCACCTCAGGCCTAACGACCTCTCTAATAATCCTCCGCTGACCACACCTGACAATAAGAGCAAACGCGTTTTATTCAAGAGACATTTGCAGTTTTGACATTCAATTCGGATCCCTTTTAGATTTAGTCTTTGGAATAATTCTTTGTGGTATGTAGGGAGCATATATGTGTGTGTGTTTATTTACACAAACACACATGCATATACACATTTATACATACACATGTACCCACTGAACACCTAGATCAGTGGTCGGCAAACTCATTAATCAACAGAGCCAAATATCAACAGTACAATGATTGAAATTTCTTTTGAGAGCCACATTTTTTAAACTTAAACTTCTTCTAACGCCACTTCTTCAAAATAGACTTGCCCAGGCCGTGGTATTTTGTGGAAGAGCCACACTCAAGGGGCCAAAGAGCCTCATGTAGCTCACGATGCACTGTTTGCTGCCCACTGACCTAGACTATTGATTGAATGTATTTTTTAATTTAAGTGTTTTATTGACACTATTGCAGATGTCAATTTTCCCCACTTTTGTCCACCTCCACCCAGCTCCCACCCCAGTCCCTTTGCCCTCGACACTCCATTGTCTGTGTCCATGGGCTATGCATATATGTTCTCTAGCTAATTCCTTCACCTTCCTTGATCCAGTCCTCTCCACTCTACTGCCCTTTGAGACCTGTGAGTCCGTTCCATATATCTATGCCTCCGGTTCTATTTTGTTTGTTAGTGTATTTTGTTCATTAAATTCCATATAAAAGTGAGATCATATGGTATTTGTCTCTTTCTGACTGGCTTATTTCATTTAGCATAATGCTTTCCAGATCCATCCATGCTGTTGCAAATGGTAAGAGTTCCTTCTTTTTTAGTGCTGTGTAGTATTCCATTGTATAAATGTACCACAGTTTTGTTTTGTTTTCACTTATGTACTGATGGGCACTTGGGCTGTTTTCAGATTTTGGCTGTTATAAATAATGCTGCTATCAACATAGGGGTGCATGTATTCTTTCTGATTGGTATTTCAGGATTCTTAGGATATACACCCAGAAGTGGGATCACTGGGTCAAACAGCAGTTCCATTTTTAATTAGTTGAGGAAACTCCATACTGTTTTTCACAGTGGCTGCACCAGTCTGCGTTTCTACCAACAGTGTACTAGGATTCATTTTCTCCACATTGTTGCCAGCACTTATTGTTTGCTGATTTATTGATGATAGCCATTTTGACAGGTGTGAAGTGATACCTCATTTAATTTCATCTCTTTGATGATTAGTGACCTTAAGCATTTTTTCATATGTCTATTGGCCATCTCTATGTCCTCTTTGGAGAAGTATCTATTTAGGTCTTTTGCCCATTTTTTAATTGGGTTGTTTGTCTTCCTGGTGTTGAGTTGTATAAATTCTTCATATATTTTGGATATTAACCCCTTATCAGATGAATCATTGGCAAATATGTTATCCCATATAGTGGGTTACCCTTTTATTTTGTTGATTGCTGGTTTCTTTTGCTGTGCAAACACTTTTTAGTTTGATGTACTCTATTTGTTTATTTTGGCAAAAAATTTCTCTGAGAGATGTTTGAGATTTTACTGCATATGTTTTCTTCTAGGATTTTTATGGTTTCAGGACTTGAAACCAATCACCTGCCTCCTGCACACCCACACTGGGGATGGAGCCCACAACTCGGGCATGTGCCTTGACCAGGAATCAAACTGGCAACTTCCTGGTTCATAGGTCAACACTCAACCACTGAGCCATGCCGGCCAGGGTATTTCTTCTTTTTGTCTGATTGCTGTCATATATATATATATACAACAACAACCCCATTTATATATATATATATATATATATATATATATATATATATATATATATATATAAATGGGGTTGTTGTTGGGCCTTAGAGGAAGAGAACCAACTGCCAAAAGTCAGATTTTGGAAAAGGACAGCATAATGGGGCAGGACTATTGGCCCCTAAACTGCCCCAATGCACTTGTGCTCTTAGGCACAGCGGCTGGAGA
Organism: Corynorhinus townsendii; assembly: GCA_026230045.1. Classification (NCBI taxonomy): domain Eukaryota; kingdom Metazoa; phylum Chordata; class Mammalia; order Chiroptera; family Vespertilionidae; genus Corynorhinus; species Corynorhinus townsendii. Next base: position 141,527,106 of record JAPDVU010000004.1, read on the forward strand.
GTGCACAAGTTCATGTCCCAACAGGTGCTTGTTTGGCCTGAATTTCAGACTGGTTTTCTTTTCCAGTGTGCCTGGAGATTAGCAAAAGTTCTTTCTACAGATGCCAAATCATTATCCGCTGCTATGTAACAGCATAGAACAATTTTGTGCTCCTTTTTTTAAATAAATAACTAGTTTCTTTTAATACTTAAGAAAAGCATAATAACATAATGATCAACACCATACCAGGAAAAGTTTAATGTTATCAGTCCAGAAATGTGTAGAATTCTCATATCAGAGCATAAACTTCTCTAAACTTTCAAGTCTTATAATATGCATTTTATTTATAGCATCGTTGTAGTTTTTTTCCAACCTACATGAATCATGCAGTTGGACTTTTTTTTTTTTTTTTAGAATATAAAATGCATCGGAACCTGTAACATATACTTAACAAAATTACCCAGTGCATTTTCTGTGAATAGTACCCAACTCCCTTTCCCTTCTCTTCTGACAACAAGAGTGCTATTGCTCAGGAAATCGCCATTTCCTTTCACTTTTATTTGACTGAAAACAGCCAAGTTTCTATGGGTTTCCTAAGGTAGGGTGTTCAGCTCATCTGATATGAGATCATATTAAAGATGATTGTGGCAATTTGTTCCCTCTTGGTGTGAAACCACATGCTGTCCCCAGAAATTCAACCACATTTTCAGAGACCTCTTTGTGTGCTCCTATTATTATAAAGACATATATGCACAATTTGAAAATTTAAAAAAATGCAGAAAAGTATTAAAGAAAACTAGAATCACTCCTAATTTGTCATAAGATTACAGAAAATTTTCTTTTTTGTTCTTCTCAGTATTATTAAATTTAAAAAATTGCTTTGAAATCATTCAGAATCTTTTTTAACCACAAACAGGAGTCTTTAGAGCTCCTGTTTTCCACTTAGGTATGCAATAGATGAGGCTTATATTTGGCTTTATACTTATTTAAGATGACATTTTGAACCTCTAAAGGTGTCCCCAAACTGACATGGTTGAGCAAATCTTGTGTGTCCCAGGCCCCCTTTCCAGTGTTACTTCACCCTTCTGCATTGCTGTCTGAAGTAGCCAACTCAGAACACATATTCCAAATTCTCCCTCACCACCAATTCCCATGAAGCCTTAAATCAGAAATGAGAGAAAATAGTGAACGTGTTTTAGATTAACTGGCTCATTTCCTTTGCATTGGCTGAGACTCCTTAAAGGTATAAGACTAGTGAATTTTCTGGTTAAGCTGATCTGCATAAATATGACAAAAATAAAAACTCATTTACCTGAACAGCATAGAATAAAACAGATCACAGAACAGAGAGATGAAAAGGACCTAGGGAAACTAGCTCTTTTGCCATTTCTTCAATGAGAAATGACAGCAGAATGAAATGTGTTTGGATCCAAGTTCAAGTCTTGCCTCTGCCACTTACTAGCTGAGTGGCCATGACCAAGTTAAATGTTCTGTGCCTCAGTTTTCTCATCTGTAAAAAGAAGGTTAATGATAGCATCTACCTGAGGGCTGAGGGGAAGATTCAGTGAGACTCTTCAAGAAAATTGATGAGAATAATGCCTTATAAAAGTGAGGTTTAGAAAAGCCAATTCAAGACAGCCCCAAATGAGAAATTAGTTCCAAGCAATTAGAGAAATACATATTACGGCTTAGATAAGTACTTAAAGGTAGTCATTGGAAGCATAAACTTTAATAAAGTGACATAAGGCATTAGCTGAGAAGGTCTTAGGGAGGAATTTGACACTTGCAGATGCTTGACTGAAGGGAGCAGAGCTGGTGAAGCAGAAAGAGCTTCTGTTATATCACGTTCCCTGCAGGACAGACAACATGGTTGAGTCCTGGCTGCTTATGGAAGTGGAAGCCCCAGAACTTTTGCCTAGGATTGTTACCATGGCAACTTTTATTGTTGGCTGAAGGGGGCAGGAAACAGATTTGGGGTGTGTGTGTGTGTATGTATGTGTGTGTGCATGTGTTCACACTAGTGTACATGCACAAATGGGTGCACATGGGCTCCCAGCCCCACCAGCATCCCACAGAGCCTGAGGCTGCAGTTAGGCTTACAAGGCGGTTCTGCTTTGTTTATAACAAAGCTGGGAATTGGGGGTGGGTGAATAGGCTGAAATGGGCACACCACAGATTTTCCTAAGGAGTAGAGGAGGCTGCTGGGAGAGTAAAAGGAGATAAATAGAGAGCTATAAGCTGGAGCAGCCAGATGAAGGGCTTTGACACAGACATTTCTAGTTCATACACAAGTACACCCATGGCAAGAGCATGCCATAAGCAGATGGCAATGATGTGGAAGAGATTGGAGGTAGTGGCGAGAGCAAAAAAGGCTTCATTCCGGAAAATAAGAGTTAAGCATGGAAGCTAAGCTGGTGTTTATTGGGCTTCTCTGGATCCCACATTTCAGCTCGCAAGGTCTGGAGAAATTGAGAACGCACAGGCCAGTCTACTTGTGTGCCCCTGAGCAACCGGACCGTCACTGACTTCAGAGAAGCAGCATTGCCCTAGGGAAGTCTCCAGGGAGAAATCTGGTGCCAAGATTCTGGGCTGGGAGCGTCCCTGAGCTTCCTGCACCCACTAGGACACTCCTGGTTGTCTCCCTGAGCTGGCCTCTTGCCTTGCCTCACCCATATAATCTGAATGGCCCTGCCACCCCCCCACCAGGGCTCCACAGGCCATTTTGTTTTCTCTCTCCTCAAGGGCAAGAACTGAGAAGCTTCTCAACACTACGTCAGGCTAAAGAACTCATTGAGGATTACATTTGGGTAAATAGTTCATTGGCTCAAAATGCTGGCCACTGTTTTAGTTTTTTCTTCTTCTTCTGATTACAGGACAACACTGAGACTGGAAAATAAAAAAATAAAAATCAGCTGTTTAGAAGTTATGCATAGACTATATTGTTATGAAGGCAGAGCTGGTTGTTGTTTGTTTTTGTTTTTAATTAATCTATGATCTTTAAATGTCTCTGCTTCTAGATAATCATCTAACTTTTGATAGAGTGATTACCAGCTAATGCTACTAAATAACTGTCATAATTAAACAAGTTACACAAGTCCTCAGGCCCTGAAGCAATTTCTGTAAAGAAATGAGTTTGTCCTTCAAATGGTATAATAAGCAAAAAATTAGGTGCAATTCACCCAGAACAGTATGTTATACCAGGAGAAGGTGATATGCTTACTCATTCTTAACAGTTACAAATGGCCTACAATTAGCTTTCTTTCTGCCTTGCCATTTATGTTTTTACTTTCTTTGTGCTATGAAATGAGCAAGGTGCTTTATAGCTGCTATGGTGATTTTCTGTCCACTTGGATCACTTTACAACATCACAAATCCTGCCACCCCCCCTTACCATGCAGGGTAAAAATACACAAAGAATCTAGAAAACAATTTGTGGTTATTTCTGATTTTTATATCTGAGATGTCAAAAAAGATGTTAAGCATAATTTGAGCTCAGTAAGAAATTAGCAGGTGACAATTGTGTTACCACACTACAAGTTGTCCTAGAAGAGTCTCTACGGAATGAAATGACCAGGAAAAAATATGGGTTAATTTATTTAGGCATAAAATTATTGAAATGTAAAACTCGGGGCTCATGCCAGCTGCCAATGAGGACAGAATAAACGGAAGCATGAAAGGTCTCTGAATAAAACCCAAAGCCCCAGCATAAAGATATTAACATTTTTTCCCAATTTTCTTATCTACACACAGTAAATGTTTTCAAAAAGTAAAAGGCAGAACTTTCCCCTTCAAAGCTCTTAGAGTCCAGAGAAGTGCTGCTGCCTCTGGGTATTTTTTCTTTCTGGGAGAAAAATAAATGAAAACAGAAATTTAGGGGACTATTGTTCCTATTGTGAGTTACAATAATAACCAAGTCATCTGCATGGTATTATCTGAAAGTTAATCCCACCACCCAAACATATGCGAGCTAAGAATATTTGATATTTTTTCTTATGTTTAGTTTGAATGTACCTTAAATTTCTTCCCCACTGCAAATCTGGCAACAGATATGAAATGGAGAGGGATAGTTTAGCTGGTGGACCTAATCATTTAGTTTCAAAATCGTGGATGTAAATAGTATTAAGCATGGATTTTAAAAAAATGTATCTTTACTGTTGACTGATATTTTCTTTTAAGAATTTGTGGTTGCCTTTGCATGTCTGAAAGCTTTTACACACATGAAAACTAATTGATATAAAAGAATAAAAGTAGAATAAGCATGGGGGTGCAGTGCACATCTAAATTTCCCCTCCGCCCACTCTGCCTTCTAGGCACACAAAGTTTTAGTAATTTGTACTTTCTGAGTGGAATTTGTTATTCTATATGTGATTTTTATTCAGATGCATACATATTATCTTTTTATTTTAGGTGTTTTAGGCTTGGGGTTGCAGTTTAAGGCTCCATTTTAAGCCCATTTCTCTTTCTTTTAAAAATCTCGCTCTTTATTTCTCAGTAGGCATCTTTTCAACCTTGATAGATATTTTATGGGACCTAAGGTTGTGCCTTTCACACCCATCCACAGTTGGATTGTGGGTGTATAAGTGCATGGAGACACTATGTATGCAGTTTAAAGAAGGTGGATTATGGTTTTTGTTACTGGATAATGCCCAATAATTTTCAGATGGGTATCAGAAAAACAAAAACCAAATACAAATAGGAGTTTAAACTTTCACTGCATTAGGAAGATGTTTCCCTTCAAAAGTTGAAAATTATATCTAGCATACCTCATTATTTGAAATTCTAACTAGTTTTACAATGGCTAATATCTAGATTTTCTAGAACTTAAGTTACTCTTGACTTTCAGGCAGATGTATTTTCCCCAAAGTAGTAGGAAGTATGCCAATCATAATAGGAGAAAGTGGAAAGTATCCATTGCTTTTTCCCTCGAGTACCCATTCACCTTTGTTATCGAGGCCAAGCTTCCCAAAATATAAATATATGTGGTTGGTGAGCTTAGCTTTGGCTTGTGGAAGCAAACAGATGGGACAACCTTCATTTTGAGCGTGTCTGATGGAGTTCCTCAGAAGAGAGCTGGTAAACATTAAGGTGCATATATGCCAATTCCTGTTAGACTCCCATGGTATGTCCTAGTTTTCCATTTGCTGCTGTAACAAATTATCACAAATTTAGCAGTATAAACAACATGAATTTGTAACCTTAGATTCCTGAAGGTCAAAAGTCTGAAATGGGTTTTCCTGGGTTAAAATCAAGGTGTCACAGAGCTGCATTCCTTCTGAAGGCTCTGGAGGAAAATCTGTTTTCTAACCTTTTCCAGTTTTTAAGGTTCCCATACATTCCTTAGCTCATGGCCCCCCTTCCTCCATCTTCAAAGCCAGCAATGGCTTGTTGAGTCTTTCTTATGTTGTATCACTGTGACTTGCTTCTGTCATCATATATCATTCTTTGACCCTGACTCCTTTTCCACTTCTCTCTTCTGCTTTTAAGAACTTCTTTGATTGGGTCCACCCAATAATCAGGATATTCTCCTTATATTAAAGCCAGCAAATTAATAACCTTAATTCAATCTGCAACCTTAATTCCTCTTTGCCATTTAACATAACATATTCATGAGTTCCAGGGATGACGACATGGACATCTTTGGGGGGTGGGGCAACATTATTTTGCCTACCATAAGGAGAGTTTAACATGGAATACATTCTATTCTGCCCTTCCTAACTCATTTCCTCTCCCCTAAAGAATTAGTGACCTCTCTCTTTTTCCCCTCAGCCCCATGTCATCTTCTCTGGGGGATTTCAACATCCAGGCCTTCCTTTACTTCCTGGCTTTTGAGCACATTGTTCATTTGCTTCATCAGATTCTATCCTTCTTGTACTAAGTACTTGTTGAGGGTCTACTGTATGCAAGGCCACATGTTTTATGAAAAAGAAGTAGAATTATACAAATAATAAGCTGAGAGTGATGAAAGCTCTGAAAGAGAAAAATGACAGGGTCCAGAGTACAACTAAAGGTCTCAGTGTGGAACAAAGAAGCATCAATGGGGAACTCCAGTGGGAGGGGCAGACACTGTTCTTCTACTTGTAGCCCTCTCAACTCTACCAACCCATTGAGACACTGTCCTGCACTCCTGGGTGGCTTTTCATTTTGTCCAAGTATAGCGCAATCCATTCACTCAGCAAATAATGAGCTAGAAGCTGGAAAAGCAGAAGGAGCTCACAGTCCAAAAACTAGGAGGGGGGCAGAGGGCTGTTTTCAAAGGGGAAGAAAATGAAAAGGCAGATATCCACACACCACCTTCCTTAGACTAAATCATCTGAATCTCTGAGAGTGCCCTTAACATTCGATGGAGAGCTGGCCTGAAATGTTTTTCCTTACCCAGGACCATAACTCTCACTTCTAAAGTTAGACAGGTGCCAGGCTAACAATGATTTCTCTGATGATCAGTTAATCAAAACCAGTCATTTAGTTGGTTTAATTTTTAAATAACTTGAGCTAAAACCTTTTTATTTCCCAAAGTAGTTTACATTCTGCTCCATTTCCCCAAATATTAAGACCATATTCATTTATTATTAATTCCCTAAACATTTATTGACCACCAACTATGTGTCAGATTCTGAGCTCAACACCAGACACACAAAGATGAAAAAAGGCATGCTTCTTTGTCCTGAATTATAACATGGAGAATAAAGTGTTTTCTTTCCATTAGGCATGTCTAATAATTCAGTGGAGCGTATACGCATTCACTCTGTGAAAGTATACTTTTGTACCTGTGAAAACAATTTTGATAACAGTAAATGTTTATCACTAAGTGAGAAGGCCACTTGTACTTTGATTTAAAGAAACCATATTAATTTCAAACATTGTAATAATTTCTTTAAAACCAAACTTTTGTTTCTTTTTCTTAGGAATGTTTTAAATTGTTATTATTTACTTGTATACTCAATTATTAATCAAAGGATATATTCACACTCTCAAAATTATGTAGATATTTTATAAATCAGCCAGATTATTTAAATTCTCTGTAGATTAATCTGTGTAGTTGTTCTTGGGCTGCAAAATGATCTGAACAGATTGAGTACAATTATAAGATTAAAAAACCCTTTATATTTAGAGTTCATGTATCTGCTAGGACTCTGAACTGGGCCCAATTTCTTCATAAAGTCTCGATGGTGTTCCAACTCACAATTAATTCTCTCTTAAAGGATGAATATGTTCTGGCTTAAAGGAATGAGCAGAGCCAATCATATTTCTCTCTGAAATTTGAAATTAGGAGCTAAGAGATCTTTGGCAATGGGCACTGACACTGAAGTTACAAAAAGGACCAGAGATCAGAAGGAGGGTGGGCAAGTGGCTGCAGAGGCCAAGGTGTAGGACAATTATGACTAACCAGAGCACTACGGGTGCATGGAGATAAGTCGAGATGCTGTAGGAAGCAACATGTTGGCCACTGGAAGGACAACACAGGTTCTGGTGGTTTCTCAAAGTTGGCTCCCTGAGACTCTGTTGTTCTGCTCTTTCTTTTTTAGAGTGAGCGTCTACTCACATTGAAAGAGCAAGACCATCACGGAATGGGGATGGACCTATTCAAGCTCATTCATTTACAAATCTCAATTCTTTCTTTTGACAACTTTTTGGTGACAATACAAGAGCTGCCCTCTTTTTTGAAGGAAATGTACAAAATGGATTGTGGCTGGATAAGCAATTAGCTGTTGGAAATATTTTAGCAAAGAAATAGAAAGAATCAAATCTTGTTGTCATTGGTTTCCAAATTATTCAGTCTTCCATACTTTCTGCAAGTATTTGTGCAAGGGTCTGTGCTTGGTTTTCAAATCCAGAGACATATAAGCCAATGCCTGCCCTCGAGATGTCTGGCTTCTGGGAAAGGGTTGGGAGATTGCACAGTGAAAAAATGATGACACAAAGTAGCATGTGCTATGGGAGGAGAAAGCATAGATTAATGAACACTTTCTTTGCACTGGTTTTCTAATGACCCTAAAGTGTGTCTTGAGTTTTGAATGGGTTCATGTCAACAACTTGTAGTTTACTGTCCCATATTTACAAAATACATTCTAGGCAAGATATATTTTAGCACATCAATGGAGATGAATCCAGATATTAAGAGGCAGAATTTTGATAATAAATAAATTCTAAGAAAAAAATAATCGTTTGGTTATCTTAATGGGGAAGCATAGTAGGAACCAAACAGTTAAATAACTTCATCATAAACTTAGAAGAGAAAGGAAATAAAGGTTTCTCCAGAGTGCCACATTTTCAGTGGTTGCTTTAGGCATTTCCATGCTCCTCCACCTCCCCCTCTATCCGCTTCACCACTTTGCATGACACTGGAGTCCCTGGCTTCTCAATATTGTGACTTACATTACATGCTTCTCATTTAGGTGACCATGGGCAATAGTGATCTGCTGTTGTTCTGGGCTTGATAGCAATTCTGTAATTTCATTCCCTCATTAGAAGGTGTGTGTTTATTTATTAAAGCTGCACATTGCCCAAAGGCAATGTACAGAAAATGGAGAAATACCAAAATTAAATAAAGGCTATTATTGCTATTATTTTTATAAGGCTTGTCTATCACAAGCCACTGTAGACCTTTGCAGAAGAGAGGCTCTGTTAGCCAGGCGCCCCCCAGCACCTCAATCAGCAAGCTCTGCACCTCCCCAGCTCCCAGCCTTTGTCAGCACACAGGTTCTCTCTCTCTCTGAGGCAAAGAAGGCAACAGACACGTTTGGGGTCTGACATCTTCTTGGGAATTCTCTAGCCTCCAAACCACCCGTCCATGTGGATACAAGCGTCCTTCATGGAGTCTCTGTTGAGCTCAAACATTCCTCATGAGGTCTCTCTGCTGAGCAGCATGCTGGGGACTGATGGGACATTTTTGTTTCTAGATGGGTTCTTTCCAGTTGAAGGGGGAAACTGAGTCATTTAGGCTCCCTTCAGCACAGGAATGTTGATGGAATGCCCACAGTGGGCAATGTCGCAGGAGTTGGGAGGCCAGTAGAGAGCAGCACCCACAGTCACTACCCTGCTAGAACTTATATTCCATGGGGGAGACAGAAAATGGACAAATATGCAGGGAAATATATGGTCTGTCACATGGTGTTAAGAGCTATGGCTAAAAATAAGGCAGGGAGAATGGCATAAAGTGTGCCAGTGGGTTTATATTCCATAGGGTGGTTCAAGAAGGTCTACTGATAAGATGCCACAAGCAGCCCCTGGAATAGTGAGGAAGCCAGCCATATGGTCATTGAAGGGAAAAGCATTCTGAGGGGGATGGGAGGGGGGTGCAGAGAAGAGCAAATGCAGACTCTGAACATGCATGAACAAAAGCAGATGTGTATGTTTCTACAAATCCAAGTGTCCGACCTCTGCACACAGGAAGCTCTACACAATTTGATGGAAGGACCATCTCCATGGGAGAAAAAGCTGTGTGAACTCCCAAACATGCTTTGGTTAATGCTTTCATTTCAGTAAAGATGTCTCTATTTCAAGCTGTCAGTCTGTTGGATTTTTTCCCCCAGAATCTGCAATACTTACATGTGGAATTAGGGTTAACTTTACCACCCATACTCTAAGCCAGTGGTTGGCAAACCGCGGCTCGCGAGCCACATGTGGCTCTTTGGCCCCCTGAGTGTGGCTCTTCTACAAAATACCACGTGTGGGCGTGCACGTATAGTGGGGTGTGAAACTTTGTGGCCCATGCGCAGAAGTTGGTTTTCGGCTCTCAAAAGAAATTTCAATCGTTGTACTGTTGATATTTGGCTCTGTTAACTAATGAGTTTGCTGACCACTGCCCTAAACTGACCTGCACAGACAGGCCCCTTCCTCATTTTCTCTCCCAAGCAAACACCAATGCTTTTATCAGATTGTGATGCAGCTGCTAGTACAAAAGGGGCTTCTCTATGAAACAGTGAAAGAGAGCTTTCAAATTAGACCAAAATGCAAATCCTGATTATGTTATTTATTGGCTGAGAGACCTTGCTAAGTCACTTCCTTCCTTCACCTTAGTTTTCCATGTGAAATTTAAAAAATGCTACATACTCAGAAAGACTGTTATGAAGACTAAATCCTACAGCATTTGTAAACACCTAGCTCCCTGCCTGGTACTTAATAAACAAGTATTTTTTTCTTGCTTACTCTCTCTCTCTCTCTCTCTCTCTCTCTCTCTCACACACACACACACACACACACACACACACACACACTCACACGCCACCGTCACTACCACCATCTAGCCAGACGTGGCATCAGAAGAGGTTCTATGAAGCTGTTTTGGCAGCATTCTATAATGCTTTCTTTTCTAACAAAATTTAAATTGATTTGAGAGAGAGGAAGAGAGAAAGAAACATCAATTTGTTGTTGAACTTATTTATGCATTCATTGACTAATTCTTGGATGTGCCCTGTCTGGGGATTGAACCTGAAGCCTTGGCATATTGGGACAATGCTCTAACCAATGAGCCAACTGGCCAGCGTACATAATGCTCATTCTTAAATACCCATAGGATCTAGGAAAGTCCCAGGGCTGCTCAAAATGTGTGTGTGTGTGTGTGTGTCTGTCTGTTTCTGGTGACTGTGAACCTAAACTTTATATTTAAACTTTGTAACTGGTCAATAGGGTTATCCAGCTTCCTCAGTGCTCTCTTTGGGTCAATGGGAACTGTGCCCACATTCAGACTGAGGAAAGACAGGTAAAGGGAAGCACATTGGGGTATTTGTCCCTTGATGAGAAGGTAATGAGAAATCCTCCCACAGCTCACTGGATAGACTCTGGCAATTTAGCCTCCTTTCCCATTATGTGCTGATCTCTCCACAGAGACTTGAAGAGATGACAAGGACAGCTACACATTGGAATGATGTAGAGCTGACCATTACATTTCATTATTCCTGACAATGATGGGGCAGGAACAAGTTTTGGACATAGGGATGAGTTCAAGGCAACAAGCATTGAGGTGACACTGCGTTATTGACCCTTTGATGTCTTTGAGTCTTCTTATTTTCTCCCTAGGGTATAATCAAATTTTTTGAATTGGGGGCAAGGGGCAGTGAAAGGAGCCAAAAAAGAGAGAAAAGGAAAAAGGAGGAAAGGAAGGAAGGAAGGAAGGAAGGGGAAGAAAGGAAGGAAGGAAGAAGGAAAGAAGGAAGAAAAAGGAAGGAAGGAAGGAAGGAAGGAAGGAAGGAAGGAAGGAAGGAAGGAAGGAAGGAAGGAAGGAAGGCCATGTTGGTGGTCTGGAGAGCAGATTCTGGATTCTCAGGGGTACAATCGTAGTGTGTGTCACAGGCCCCCATGTCTTTATGAACATCTTCCAGAACCCAAGACTTGAAACTGAATTTCCTAACTTTCCTAAATGTGGGGAGGAACCTCAGAAGTGGGAGCTAGTTGGGTTAAGGAGCTGTCGTCTCATTTTTATTTCTTTTAATTTAAACATAAAGCATCCTTATTTTGACCAGTTGGTATTTGAGCCAATTTTAAGGAGAGGGGTTTATCAAATAAAGCATTAGCAAGAGAGTTTACTATATTTTCTTCACAGATTTTTAGTTTCCTATCAAGAGCAAACAAACTGGTCCTTCCCCCTCACTCTCCAGCCTGGAGAACAGGCTCATCTCCAAGCTTCGGCTTCCAAGAGTCACTTCACTCATTCTCCTTGGCCAAGACTCACATCAAGAGCACTGCTCACTATAATAACTTTGGTTTTAAGTAGAAATATCTCCCGTGATACCATCAACTGGAAATAAAAAGAATAATTTTCAAAACTATGTTCAAATAATGAGCAGCATTGATGAAGCTGATCACAGAGGCGGGCAGCCCCTTTGGAACCGGGAAATAGTAAAAGAATTAAGGATGAGAGAGTCCAGGTGTCCTTTCTGAGCAATGGAAAGATTCCAGATGAACTCAGGTCCACTTCTCCTTAAAAATAAACCAGATAGTGCTTGTATTCACCAAAGCTAATGCTGCCCACGTGTGGAGTTTATATCCTTCATGAGATACTAAACTTTGAATCTCAGCACCTCTTTTCCTCCAGGTTAACAAGCTAAGAGGGGAATGTTATTATTGTTATTCCAAATGGTTGCACAAAGGGAAAAAGAAATGCATTTGCAATTATTCATTACAGCAAGACCCTGCTTTGCACCATGATCTTTATTTAAAAGAAAACAGTGACCTCCTTCTGGTTGACTCTCCCTGGCCAATAGAGATTTTTAAAATAGTTATCCCCAACCCCAGGCCAATTCAACTTAATCTTGAGAATTTTAATATCATAATATAAACTAATTACATCATATCACCCAAGTTCATGTGACTGGGCAGATTAGCTGTGACCTAGCAATTATGCCTTCTGGGATACAGTGGTATCAGACACTTGGGGTAGGATTGCACTCGCCTCTTGTTTCCACTAGTGAAATCTCCTAACAGAATGATTGCACTCCACACAGAACATTTTAAATCATAAAGACACGAGATAAAGAACTATTAATGAATAAGGAAATCTCAAACAGGGCCAAGGCAGGTTAAATAGAATGTGGCTATTAAGAAGGGTTGCTTTTTCTTGTACTTGTGTATCAATGAGCCACATCTTTAGATAAGGCTTTTTTTCAGCAAGTTATCAGATTTTATCAAATGCTACACACTGTTTAGTCTCCAGAGCCTACACAAAGGACGGAACACAACAAAACAACGTAGAGAAAACCAGAGGGAGGTGCAGTAAGTGGGTCTGGTCTTTACCACAGGGGCTCTCTATAAGGCTGAGTTTCACCTGGAGTGGGTGGAGAGGATAAGATGTGTGTGAGTGGATGAGTGTGTATGTGTGCGTGCGTGCGTGCGTGTGTGTGTGTGTGTGTGTGTGTGTGTGTGTGTGTGTGTTGTGGGGGATTTTAGAAAGGAGATGTGAAAATACAGGAGGGAAGTAGAAAATAAAATTGTACCCAGGCTGCCAAGATGGAGATGATATTTGTTTGCTTTCACACTGCACCAGCCAGGCAGCACCCTCCCCATCCAGCTTTTGTCCTTCAGAGCTGGGAGAACCCACGCCGTAATGCCTGCAGGTTGACCGTGCATTGTTATTATACAGTCTTCATGTTCACATCATGTGTCATCTGACCAAAGGAGAGTCTACAAAGTGAAAGGCTCATGCAAAATTTATGCTTATATGGCTGTTTCAGCCGGTGGAAAAATCAATACTGCAGGCTTGATGCACAGAAATGACTGAGTGCTCTCTGACTGACACTAAAAGCACGCGGAGATTGAGAGCCGCATTTGCTGTTCAAGGAATCGAGTGTATTAGAGCTCTTATAATAGTCTGCTCACCTTATATTAGCCTTTCCTTGGGATTATTTTTTGATAACAATTATGATTGTGGGGTTTAAGGCAATTACACTATTACAAAGAAAAAGCTGCTTTTTATGTCCTGTAAAGCTGTCATATATTTCACACTGCAACTGCCTTCCAATTATTTTGCTACAATGCACTTTGGAAGCAAAATGTCCTAACTGATATATATTAGTCCTTTATGTTTTATAAATAAAAATCAAAGCCATAATGTAATCCTTCAAAAGGAGCTTCTCAGTTTCCCCAGACATGATTTTCAAAAGAGCAGGAAAGGAGTGGGTGCCGTGCATTTGGAAAGAGACACATTACAGCAGCTGAGGTTCCTGAGAAGGGAGCACACTCCAGGGGTGCTGCCGAAGACGAAGAGGGAGATCTGGTCCGAACCCTGGTTTAAAATGCTGGAAGCATCTGCTAAGTGAAGGTTCAGGGAGGTTTACAAGTTGGAATTTAATGATGAAGCAAAAAAAAAAAAATCCTTGAAATTAATTCAGTCAGAAGGGAACTCAAAGACATGTTGTGACAGCACATTAAGTAGTCAGCAACAACACAGATTTTTCTCTTGTTCTTCAAGCCCTGTTGCAATAAAGATTCTATGGCTACATTGGGGCCCAAAGGTCAGAGGAGTGGGTGGGTGGAATACAGAGACTGGCGGGGAACCTGATAGAAAAGTCAGGGACCAAAATGAGTCTCAGGAGCAGGGGTCTGGAAGTTAAACTGTGGCAGGAGAGAGTTCCTTGCTGGGAGCCATGAAGGACTGGGCTTATGTGTCCCAGGGGAGGGTGGGAAATGCTATTGTTTCCGACACTGAGAACCCTGGAGCAAGATGGGCGGTCAGCTCAATGGGGATAAGAGAGCTCCTGTGTGGTGACAAGCAAAGCTAGCCTGTCTCTTTCCCCAGGTGACATACAACTGCACCGCGCAGCCAAGGCAAGTGAGTTCAACCTCTGAATTAATGGTATGAAAGTTGCTTTATGTATGTGTTCCAAAAATAAACAGCAGAATTACTGAAAACTGCTGGAAGCACACTGGTTTATTCTGATGGCAAGAATTTAAAATGTGGAAATGGCATGTATTATGGATGCATTTCACAAAAATTACCCACCCCAAAATGTTATCCATGCATGCATTGCACAGGTCTTTGGGGCTCAAAAACTCAACACAGAAAGGATGTCTGTGATTGCTGGACCACCATGTTGCAGTAGAAAGGCACAGACATCTGGCAACCCTAGGAGTATTCTCACACTAGAGTTCTGTGATTGGCTGAGGCCATCTTTCATCCTCTGTGCGTTCCTGAACACACCTCACCATTTTGAAATACCTTTCTATTAGCTCCCTGGTAAGGGTTCTTTCCTAAGTCTTGTTTCGTTTTTAAATTGGAAAGATACTATTTTTTAACAATGTTCCCTTTGCTGATGCTTAGTATGAAAGTGAGTTCATTGGCCAGAAATATTAGTTAAACCCATATCCTGTTAAACATCTTTCTGGCACTTCAAAGTTCAATGATCACTCTCTCTCTCTCTTTTTCTAAAAAAATCTTTATTGTTGAAAATATTACATATGTTCCCTTTTTTACTCATTAACCCTTTCTAGCCCACACCTGTTCCCCACCTAGGCCTTCACCACACTATTTTCCATGGGTTATGCATATATGCATACAAGTTCTTTGGTTAATCTCTTCCTACCCACTCACTCCTGCTTTTCCTCTGAGATTCAACAGTCTGTTCCTTCTATGTCTCTGCATCTATTTTGTTCATTTGATTCCACATATGAGTGAGATCATGTGATACTTATCTTTCTCTGACTGGCTTATTTTGCTTAGCATAATACTTTCTAGGTCCCTCCATGCTGTCTCAAAGAGTATGAGATCCTTCTCTTTTCTTAAGTCAATATGTCCCCTTCTCTCAGAGTGGTAACACCACCCTGCTTTTGGTCCTGGAAAAGAGAACACTCATTTTAAGGTCTATCTGAATCCTATCTTTAATATTGGGTATATTTTGAGGCTTCCACATGGCACACATTCTGAGGAATTGAATGTACCTTATAATCTCTTGGGGAAAAGATCCATCTCAGATTTTTCAAGAAAGACCTAACCACTACCCAGTAATGGCAGCGGTGCCCAGAAAACAGAAGATGACTTTCAGGCTCTGACAGGGATGCCACTACTTGATGCTCTGGAATATTGTGTCACAAGTGACCATTAACTTGAGAGTATGTAACCTCTTGATTTTGGTTGAAGCAAACGCTAGCCTAGGAAAGTGATTGCTAAAACATCTTCATGGTCTCTTATGGGAGTGAGATTGGTCATTAAATAGGTGTTGATGAGTACCAGTTATATCAATGAGTGCACTAATGCCTTGGTGACTACATTAGAGTAGAAAGGACATTGGATTTGAGGTGGGAAATCCTCAATCTGAATCCTTTCCTGCCATTTATTAGCTGTGTGACATTAAGCAATCTTCTTGAGCTTCTTTGAGCCTCCATTTCCTCATCTGTACAGTGGAAATAATAACCCTTAACCAACTGAGGTCGTAAATAAATGCTAACACTTTATGAGGCAGTACCTAACACAGAACTTGGACTATCTGAAGGCATAGAAGAAATGTTGGTTCTTTCATTTGTTCATCAAGCAGAGTGATTACTGGTTAAAGAAAAGAGCCACCCTCGATTTCAGGTGAGTTGGAATGTACCACAAAATTGATCAGAAAGACAACTTTCAACCTCTTTTTAGCTGGAAACATCCATTGAACAAATGGCTAAGGAAAAAATGAGTGAAAAAAGATTGTCCTGTTTCATGAGATTCTTTGGGCTCAGTTTACTGTAACTATTACTACTGGTAACAAAACTATTGATGGTAATGATGATGATGGTGGTGGTGATGATAGGTGATATTTATTAAACCAGGTATAGGAATTAGCACAGTCTCAGGGAATCAGGCCATTAATTTCATGAGATAGATAGTTCACTTTGTCATCTCGATTTTATATGATGGAACAAAGGCTCAGACAAGTTAAGCAGATCAAATAATTAGGGCTGGAATAGAGACTCAGCACCAGGCACCATGGCTTAACCATTGATATTCCTCAAATATTACTTGCAGTGGGTATGTGTGTGTGTGTGTGTGTGAGGGGGGTGCAGTGGGGGGGGGGGTAAACCTGCACTATTTCAATCTAAATAACAACCCCCTGTTTTCTCTATATGACACTGTTTTCTCTCTTCACACTACTGGTAAGTACTATGCAGTCTGTAAACTTCTTTGGCTAAAGGACTGCCCTTCAGTGGAATGTCCCTTGGGAAACCAGACCTTTTTGGGTCCCTTATTATAGTCCCACTGCCAACCTTAATGCCCGGGACATAGTAGTGACTCAGTGCATATTTGCCAATGGAAGAAAAACATGATTTCATGAATCATGTCTCCCAGGTTGATCAGTAGTAATCCAATGAGACAATCTTAAAAGGTGGCAAAAAAAAAAAAAAAAAAAGCCTTGAGTTCAGTTTTAATCATGTTAAAGTTTTGTTTCTTTCTCTCTTACCAGTTACCCCAAGACTCAGGAATATGCACTTCCTGATAAGGTCAATGAGGAGAAAGGGAAGCTGAATCACGAAAAATATTTGTTTTTCCTCTATTTATCTACTGCTTATCTTCAGATGTCATCTTTGTTCCCTTCACTTTGTTTGTACAAAAAAAAAACAACACAAAAAACACACAAAGGTTTGAAATTGTGGTGAAGGCAGCAACAAAGACCATCAGAGCATTGATATGCTTGGTCAAATTGTTTGGTCTTTTTCTACTTCTTAAGGATTGTTTTTTCTCCCTATTAGTAACCTCTCCTAATCAAGCTGGAACTGTGTACAGTCCCTTGTGTTATAGGGGGACAACCAAGGTTTTTATTGGGGATGATTGATTTCCTGCAACAACTAAGCTCTTCCTAGATGGAAAGAGACTCACCTTTGTGTTCAATCCTAATCCAGCATGTAAAATTAAGAGACTGTCAAATAAAGAAAAACTTGTCAGGGACAGCAGTCTCTTGTTGATAGGTTTAAGTAGAAGGTGAAAAATTGATCAAAAGTCAAGTTGTAAAAAAAGATTTTCTTTCAAAGTGGTAGATATTACTACTGAGGCAAATTCTTGGGCTAACAACTTTGCTAATATTCTCCCAATGGGTCTAAATAATAGACAGAATGGAGAGACCCTGATGATGTGGTGCAAAAGTGGAGGGGTGGACAATCACATATTATTTGCACTTTTTGGAATTCAGAAGTACGGCAGAACTGGGTGGTCCTCATGAAAATTGTACTTGAGCCAAATTTTATGAAGCTATCTGCTTGTGTGGTGAATAGATTAATTTGATTATTATCTTCAACTCAAGATCTTAAAACAGGGCCACCAGATATTTTCTTCTAGCAAGTTTAAGCTTTAAAAATATTTATCTACATGACTTATAGAACCTAATTAGACATTAGGTTTGCTTGTTAGTAATTCACTCAACAAAATTTTTAACTTGGGTAATTCATTATCTAAAGCCCCACATTATTTCTATGAGATTCATACAAGGTAATAGCATTTTTACATTTTTAGGAGACCTTTTTTCATGCACCGCTGGGAAGTTCAGAGATTCCCAATGTTCCTTTGGAAATATTAAATAATATTTGGAGTATTTGTGGCTGCTATTGACTTCTGATTCATTAAAGCATAGAATTCTTATAAATCAAATCTTTTTCATTCCTGGGCAAGGAGCAACTATAGTAAAGTAATACTGAAGAAGAAATAATGACAGTTTTAGGTCCTCTGAGTTGGAATGATTCTGTTCATGATGAGTAAGAACAGGAATCAAGATTTTAAATACCAGGCTTGGATTTGGAAACTTCATATTGTAGATAACCTTGAGCTATGATCTTTCCTGTATTAATATTATATGACTTTTTTGAAATGTGTGAATTATTGGTTTACATAATATTCCTTGGGATTTTATGATATTATAAAGGAACTATCAATATGTTAGTGACTATTCTGTTCCAGGCATTTCACACACATTAATGTTTTCAATCATTACAACAACCCTAAGTGTAAATATTGTTTTTTAAAGTGCAAATAATTTTATTCAGGCACTAACAATTCTACTAAAAGGATTAATAATGACATTTATGCTTCAGATTTCATTATACATTAATAGATTTCATAGCTAACACTATTTACTGACTAAACTTGATTAGTCTTTTGTTAATTTTCTCCATCACTTTTTTCATTGACTTTAATTATCCTCTTTTTTACCTAGAACAATTTTTTTAATTCATTTTTTAATTGACTGTATTTGACATAAAACATTGTGTAGACTTAAGGTGCATAACATGTTCACTATGTACATTTATATATTGTAATTTGATTACCATTGTAGCAATACTTAGCACCTTTATCATATTACATAATTATTTTAGTGGTTAGACTACAGTTCTAATCTACTAGCAAATTTGATGATTATAGTACAATAATGTTGTTTATATTCATCATATTGTGGTTTAAATCTCTTGTCTTATTACTCATTGCAAGTCTGTACCCTTAAACATTAATTTATCCTCCAAACCCCATAACCACCATATTATGCTCTGTTTTTATGAGTTTGTTTTTTGTGGTTTTTTTTTAGATTGTACATATAAGTGATATCATAAGTTTAAATATTCTTATGCCCACTTTATAGATGAGGAACTTCAGTGTCTGAGAGGGAAATTCACCATGGCTACATAGACAGGTATGGGGTAAGGAGTAAGATGTTGTCTTCTGTCTTCCTTTTAGAAGCAATTTCAAATATAACTACACCTTGGAACGACACAGCTCAATTTAAAGTTAATGACAATAGTTGAAACTTATTATAAAACTAGAGGCCCAGTGCACGGATTTGTGCACTGGTGGGGTCCCTCAGCCTTGCCTGTGGGGATTGGGCCGAAACCAGCTTTCCAACATCCCCTGAGGGGTCCTGATTGCAAGAGGGTGCAGGCCAGGCCAAGGGATCCCACCGACGCACAATCAGGGCCAGAGGGCTCCAGGACATGTCTGGCCCAACTCACCCAGTCCCGATAGGCCAGACCCCAGCAGCAAACTAACCTACTCGTCGGAGCGTCTGCCTCCTGGTGGTCAGTGTGCATCATAGCTATCAGTCGAACGGTCTCTTAGGCTTTTATATATATATATAGATATCATCACAAAATTGGTCTTTTAAAAAATATGCAGTTTCAAGGGTCTTTAGTTTTTCCACTTTGCAATCATACTTTATCTGGAAGTAATATAAATCAACGTTTTTCCCTTGGGAGAACATATCTCTGATTTCACATTGGACATTATTGAGAAGAGATTAAGTGAGTTAATGTAAATTTATCAAACACTGTTACAATTTTGATTAAAGGTTTCTTCAAGTCTCCTCTCTTAACAAGCATCTTGATTTAAGAAGATGAAAACTAATGTTGTGAGTCTTGAATTGTCAATGGTGTGAAAACTTTCTGGCAACAAAAATAGGCCTGAAACTTCTGTATAGCCTCCTACTCCCTCATTGTCCACAGATGCATCTTGGTTAGAGCAAATATCAAATACCCATTTCAAGGAAGGTTCCCCGTTTAAAAAAAATCAAATTTCAATTTCCTGACTAAGAGACAAATCACATGGATTCCAGGGACTTCATTTCTGGAGATTAAGTACTATCTTAACAAAGTTGGGTTTTTCATACTCTTACAATATAAACTCTCTAAAAATGTGTCTGTTTTGATTGAGTGGCACCAATTGCCCTGGTCCTTAGACTAAATTATTGATCCTACAATGAGCACCTTATCTCTTCTTTGGAGACTCAGGGAAGTAACTCTCTTATAGCTGAGCCAAGAAATGAGAAAGGATAAAAGGGCTTTCTGTTGTGCTTTTTGTTTGGTTTGCTCATTCTTCTGGCTCTGTAGAGTGGTTTCAAAGGTGGGTGCTATCATGCTCCTCAGGGGCATAAGTGCTCCCACACAGTGATGCTGGACTTCCATTGGAGCCTGGTGTGGAGAGTGTGCACATCTGGCCAAGTGAGGAAACTCCTCAAATATGTAGTGGCTAAGTAGTGGGGAGGGTGTCTCCCCTTTCTATCAGCAGGAGGACAGATTTGAGACAGAATCACAGAAAATGGATAAAGAACCCTATAGTATGTTAAGTTTGGTGACCTCCACTCTTGCCCCAGTTGGATAAACAAGGAAGAACATTGTCCAAATAAGATGGCATATATGCCGTATATTATTGAGAAGAGTTACATCTGATGTCTCTATCAAACAGTTTTGATTCTGAAAAGGTATGACTGGTGATTTCTTATAGTTATTAATTCGGTTAACTCAACAAATATTCATGGAGGTGCTTCAAGGAGATAAGTATCATGTGGTGAGCATCATGGCAGATTATCAGCATTCAAATCCCCCAGCAGCCACTTACTAGTTGTCTCTCCCCCTTCCTCCCACTCTCTCTAAAAATCAATGGGAAAAATATCCTCAGGTGAGGATTAACATGCACACACAGACACACACACACACTAAGACAAATGCTATAGTAACAGACAAAGAAGAACACTACATTGTGATAAAGGGAGCAATTCAACAAGATAAAAGCATCGTAAACATTTATGTACCTGATATAAGAGCACCTAAATATGTAAAGCCTTTACCAGCCCTTGAGCCATACCAAACCACCCCAGTTCAGACTATGCACCATTCTCTCAGTGGCCCCTTTTTACCCATACCAGTCCACAGTTACATCTCCATTCAGTGAAATGCTTTAAACCTGTATGCATGGCCCAGCAGGAACACTGCGAATGGTGTAGTTTCTAAACTCTGGACAGAATCAGCACTAGATAAAACCCCTCTCCTGCTCCTTCAGAGAAATCCTCATACCTGTTCAAGGACACTTAGCAATTTCTGTCTTAGTGGAAGAAGTAGCCACTTGGTGATGTGATAGAAAACAATCTCTTTTAAGAGAGTCCCAATTGTGCAGGTTGCCTGGTGATTCAGGGTTTTCCACCTCTTTCCCATAAAGTTTGCTCAAGGGAAAGCTTATAGATGATGGTCCTTAGAGACTGGGCTCATGATGATTTTTTATAGTTGGTGTCAACTGGCCCTATGGAAAACAACAATCACAAACTTTCTTGGAATGGGAGCAGAGACCACAATTAATAATATTATTCTCAGTAGAATGTTTGCATGGACCAGGCATTGTTCTAAGTCCTCTTTGGGTATTAATCTATTTAATTCTCATAAACTTTGCGAGCAGCTATTAATCCATAATCCCTTATATAAACCCTTGGGGCAGATGTTTTAGAATTCAGAATTTTTTTTTTTATTTTAGGAAGTTAGTATGGAAAATATATATAATACATCATATAATATCCTTAATACACTCTAGGGCAGCATTTCATAATAGAACACATTAGTATTTTTGTGACAAAATTACTTTTTACACTAAGTGGGATGGATAAAACTCTAAATATTCTGATACTAATTAAGCTCAGTTTTGTTACTAAATAAATTATGAAAATACTTCTGCTTTTCGGAGATGTCTGGATTTTGGAATTGTAAATAGGGAAATTTAGACCTATGCAACCATTTGGTTATTTTATGGTTGAGGTAACTGAGGTTCCATGAAGAGAGTTGCTTTATGTTCCATAACTAGTCAGTGGTGAAATCAAACCCTGACAACCTCAGCTCAGATCATTCTCCCCTCTCTTCTCAGATATAACATGCTAAGTAGAGGGAGTGCATTTGTTTTAAATCTACAACTCAACAGCCCTGGCCAGTGTGGCTCAGTTGGTTGGGTGTTGTCCTCTATACCTAAGGGTTGCCAGTTTGATTCCTAGTCAGGGCACAAGCCTGGGTTGTGGGCTTGATCCCCAGTAAAGGTCATGCAAGAGGCAGCTGATCAATGTTTCTCTCTCACATAAATGTTTCTCTCCCTCTGTACCTTTCCCTTCCTCTCTAAAAATCAATAAAAAATATTTTAAAAAATATACAGCCCAACAAAATTTTACATATGTAACTACAATATTAAGCTAAATGTATTAACAGAAGGTATTTAGCAGAAGGTTTTCTTTGTACCTCTTTCCCAGAGACCACCATCTTCCCCAGAACTACGATTTGTATCACCATGAAATAGTTTTGCATGTTCTATTTATTAAATGCAGCCAAACTGTAACCTTCTATACCCAGCTTCTTTGCTAGGTCCATGTTTCTGTATGTAGCAGTAGTTCATTCTTTTTATTGTTGTATGTCATTTCACTGTGCAAATATACCATAATGTATTTATCCATTTTCCTCTTGTTGAGCATTTGAGTTGATTCCAGTTTAGATTTGGAGTCTTTTAAAAAAAAAAATTTTTTTTATTGTTTGAAGTATTACAAAAAGTAGTACATATGTCTCCTTCACCACCCCCCCCCCCACCAATTGACCTCCCCTAGATTTGGAGTCTTGATCATCAGATTTACTGCCACCAATTGTCAACATCTATCCCAGATCCAACCTCTTATAGGGATGATTGGGACCAACAGATTCCTCCAATCAGGATAAAGGGAATGACCTTCAAATGACCTTGGCATGTGTCAATAGCTCTAGAGCAGTGGTTCTCAACCTTTCTAATGCCATGACCTTTAATACAGTTCCTCATGTTGTGGTGACTCCCAACCATAAAATTACTTTCGTTGCCATTTCATAACTGTAATTTTGCTACTGTTAATGAATCGTAATGTAAATATCTGTGTTTTCTGATGGTCTTAGGCTCTACAGCAGCGGTTCTAAACCCATTCCTGTCACGACCCACAGGTTGAGAACCACTAGCAATGTTGCCTAAGACCATTGGAAAACACAGATATTTACATTACGGTTCATAACAGTAGCAAAATTATAGTTATGAAGTAGCAACGAAAATAATTTTATGGTTGGAGGTCACCACAACATGAGGAACTGTATTAAAAGGTCATGGCATTAGAAAGGTTGAGAACCACTGCTCTAGAGCAAGGGTTGCTCATTTTTTTTCTATGCAAGGAGGCTGATAGCAAATACTTTGCAAGCCATATACTCTTCATCCCAACTACTCAACTCTGCCATTGTATCACAAAGGAAGCCACAGTCTATGTAAACAAGTGGGCGTGCCTGTGTTTTAATAAAGCTTTACTTAGAAAAACAGGTGATAGGTCAGATTTGGCCCAGCCCTACTTTCCAGTGAATGCCTCACTTCCTGATAGTCTAAGAAAGGGTACTGACAATGACTAAGCAGCTGCCATTGGACAGGCAGGATTTGTCCTTGTACACGTACTGTCTCATTTAGTCTCCACAACAACTCACTCAGGCAAGTTCTATCTCTGCAGATGCCCACACTGAGTTCAGAGCGGCGGAATCACCTGCTCAGTTTGGAGCTAATGATTTGAATCCAGTGCCCTTTCCACCGTCTTCGGGGATCCATAGGTGAAGCTCAGATTATTGCACCCCCTGAATTATATGCAAGACTGTGTGTGTTCCAGGACATATGCATTTTTCATGGAGACGATCCACAGCTTTCATTAGCATCTCCAAGACTTTGTGATCCAAAGAGCAGGAAGAAACATGACCTTCAGAGTTTTATCAACACGAGAAACAGAAAATCAAGTGGTTGTTGCCATATATCTAGTCAAGGTGTTTTCTCAGTGCTCAGAAGTAATGTGACATTTAAATTCTGTGACCTAATCCTTTATTCCAGAAAGGGGAATTCTTCTTTATAAAACAATATGTGAGTGTTCATCTTGGAGTCATCGCTCCCTGCAAGGCAGGCCCAGCTCAGCCATATTTGCATGTGGATAAATGAACTTGCTGCTGAAACATACTGTTGTTTCTGAAAAACATTAGTCCCACATGATAAGAATGCCAGGGCCCCTATCTATATTTTAAATCTTTATATTAGTGCCCATAGCCTTTGTTTTTCCACTTGGGTTCTATTCGGCTAAAGCACTTCCTAGCCTGTAAAAAACAGGGAGACAGCAACCAAGTAATTGTTAGCTGTATTTCATGTTCACAATTCCTTTGAGAAAGGTCCTAATTAGTCGAAGTGGTGTTTAATGTAAATCAAGTTTTACTTTCAAAATTTCAAGGGCCCCATTCTGACAGAAATGTAGATTTTTTTATACTACACATAAAGCACGGGTGCTAGTAAAAGCACTGTGATGACAGGCAGGGGAAGAGGAGAAATCAATACATGAAAAGTTACTGAAATTAGGTGGGTCTGACCTCCTGTAGCAGCCTCGAAAAATCACCCTTTAAAAAAGACTTTCTAAGCTAGGCGCTCACTTGGAGCTTTGTTTTTCTTGCTTCCCATTCACAGTTGCACACCTCCTCCAGCTTAATTCCAAATTCTCAGAATGCTGGTTCTGACATATGGCAGTTTTCACTTAAGGTAACAGGAGGAAAATATTGAAGGGCTTCTTCTGGTGAGAAGTGTGGCACCAGAGAACCCTGAAACACTGTTGAGATTTCTATGCCCTGATTTATTTCACAATGTAATTCAATTATTGAAAATAGACAGCATTTTTATATCCTCCAATTCTCTTATACACCAAATCACAAATGCCAGGTCCTTTCTACTAGTGTTCGATAGCATGTGGTTAGCAGGGTTATAAAAAAAATAAAGGTTATTTCCAGATTTAGTATAAACTGTGATGAATTTTTATTAAGAGGATACATTTATATATCACGAACTGACAATTCATTTGAAGATCTTTTTTCCCCCCCTGTGAGTAGGGAAGTTCCCTTCTGTGCAGAATGCAGAATTGTATATGAGATATTTGAGTGTCTAAAACGATGTATGATAAATGAAGCAGCATGCTACTTATACGCTTATCATGTTCCCTGACTAGCAACAGGTTCAGCAAAGGGCACAGCCAGTAAATGAAATTTTCCACCAGGACAATATATCATCACAAGAAATGGATGCGCTGGAAACTTACAAGCTTGCTCAAGATGCGAACAAGGTGTGAAATGGTACAAAATGAAAAGCAGAAGCATCATATAGTAAATTCAAATTCAACTACATATTGGTCGAGGCTGATACTTTAACTGTTTCTAACCGTAAGAATGAGGAAAAAAATGCAAACACCTTCTGAAGGCAGGACTAGGTTTCCATTATTACCATTATTCCATTAAAACAAATTATAAATTATTTTTTATCACAGACACCACTAAAGCAGAGAAAAATAAGGGGTACAAAAATGTATATAACTGCCATGATATTAATTTGAGAGAAACTTGAGTTATATTCTCTGAGGCATCCTCGTCACGGTCAGCCTTAAGCAAGTTTCTTGATATTTCTGTGCCTCAATTTCTTTAGTTGTTGAGAGAATGTGGGGACAAATAGTTTCTAAAGTCTCTTTCACTTAAAGAAATGTTGCAGTTCTCTGATTCTTTGAGCACTCAAAGGGAAGTGGTCGGTGCAGTTTGCTTTTCCCATACATGTTATATTAATAGTTTCTTAGAAGAACATTATAATTGCATCTTGCTACTTAACAATGAAAGGAGGGAAGATCCAGAAAATGAAGATGTGCCTGTTTAGTACCTTATTTCAATAATGATCATATCTTAGAGGTTAATCTTTCCTTCTGTCTCCTTCAGATGATGCTCTTGATCAGAGACAAGACATCCAAGTGACCCAAGAGATACAGGCTCATCTTCCCCCAGGTATGCATCAGGTGACACCAAGGCTCTCTGTTGATAGGCACCAT
This sequence comes from Corynorhinus townsendii, assembly GCA_026230045.1. NCBI lineage: Eukaryota > Metazoa > Chordata > Mammalia > Chiroptera > Vespertilionidae > Corynorhinus > Corynorhinus townsendii. The sequence goes on from JAPDVU010000004.1 coordinate 141,553,154, forward strand.
GCATAATATTTCCCTTTGCTTGCTGCTTCTGGTGACAGTGGAAAGTGACAGTTTGCAAGGGTGAGTTACCTGCAGGATAGTGTCAATTGGTATAAATTACAATAGGTGACAGCTAATCTAAGGAAGGGCTTCCCATATGTTAAAAAGCTCAGTGGAGACAATGCATGGGGAATAAAGGGATGCAACATAATGTGATCTAGACAGAGGTCTTGTCAACACCAAAGACCTCCAAGAGAGGACAAGCTGAGACTGACTTCTGGGCGAGAAAGCCTAGGGAATTAGAAGGAGAAGTGCAATGTTGTGCAGTGATTAAGGCATGGAGACCTTGGTTTTTAATCTCAGCACCAACATTATTAGATGTGTGACCTTGAACAAGAGTAATGCAGGTGATAATAACTCCATCACTAAATTGTTGCATGTAAAAATAAGATAATAGATGGAGAGTCCTGAGTATGTACTTGATACTAGGATGATAATTTTACTATGATCTGCCCAGATACATCTATTATGCTGTTTTTGTTGCTTCTTCCTTTTTTTTAAAATAAAATGAGTGGCTATAAATCTGAGTCAAATAAAGGTAGGTTGCTAAGAGAGGTGAGGATGTAACCAGTAGGTATCTATAAAGTGAGGAAAGGAAAATATTGTGTAGTAATTAGAAAGCTAAAAGTAGCAATCATAGAATCAAGAGACTGAACCAGAATCATCACCTTGGTGGTATAGAGTATAGCCTCAAAAAGACAGCAAAGCAGGGACCTACAAGGCATTAGAAATACATGAACTAAAAGTAGGAAGACAGGTGTTTTGTTAGATTAGCCTAAAAGAATCGGCTTCTGATCACACTGATAGAGCCAAGCCCAGGGAATAATGTCCAAGGTAGCTTGTTTTCAGTTAGCAGCCTGGCAAAAAAGTTACTTCATTGGCTGGTGTCTTGTCTGGATAATTTTACTTCTAGAAAAAATGTTAGATATAACAGAAGTAGATGGAAACAATGGCATTAATGATGAATGAAAAATACAATGTGTTTGCCAGAAAGTTGGCATTAGTAGAGAGAAAATTTCTTGGTAAATCTGAACTAAATAGTTTCGCTCATATAGAAAAAGGGTAAGTGGTATCATTGGAACAAAAGATGCTTTTGAATCTAGAGAGAGGCTACCTCATATATACCAGCACACTAAACAAAGAAAAGTGAGTTTCCAAAGCATCTGGTGAAATGTCATTCCTTTACTGTCAACCTCCTTTCCAGAAAGGGACATGCAGCTGCATGGCCACATTTGTGTTCATCTGAAAATAACACTAAGTCCAATAATGGATCAAAATAATCTTCTGCACATCAACTCTCATAGAGGCAAAGGCTTAAGAGTGCCCAGGCCACAGCACTGTACAACACCAGGGGGCATGATTTACACTCTGTCTTCTGAAATAGGGAGCATTCAGTTAGAATACAGGGAGAAGGGTGCTCAAAGGCCAGTACTGAAGACACCAAGCCTGATCAGAGGCCTGCAAAATATTTCCATCCAATAATCTAATTTTCCTCTCAATAACATAACTCTAATCATAAAAAGTCCCTAGCCCTGGCCAGGTGGCTCATTTGGTTGGAGCATCATCCTGTACATCAAAAGGTTATAGGTTCAATTCTTGATCAGGGAATATACCTAGGTTGTGGGTTTGATCCCCAGTCGGGGTGTGTATGGAGACAACTTATTGATGTTTCTCTCTCACATCAATATAATATATCCGATAAAAATATATCCTCGGGTGAGGATTTAAAAAAAAAAAAGAAATCCTTAGAGTACCATCCTATTCAATATCTGAATGGGCCAATTTATCATTAAAAAGGAAACGTGCATTTTACCTGAGAAATTACAGTTACTTTCCTCAGGGTGGGACTCTTAAGGTGCTGTATGCTTAGCATGTGCTAAAGATGTAGTGTCCATAAAATTCATATGAGAACAAGGAGGACATACATATGGGTAGCAGGATATTAAAGATTCAATACTGCCTTTCTCTGTGTTGAATACCATTTAATGAAAAGTCCCAGAGGAAATATCCACATCCTCTTATTTCACAACCGGGAGCCGGGAAAACACAAGTGGGAACAACTGAGCAGATGGATTGATATAATTAAAGTTATCGGGTTTTATGTTTTTTTAAAGACTCAGCTGTGCAGGAGAAAATGAGTCATCAGGAGGTTCAGTAATGTAGCCGTATTGTGTGGGGTGACACTCACTTGTTCGCTTTCTTCTGGGGAGATGATGACTAATGTTAGCAGAACCCTGCTGCTGCCATTAGTACAGAGAAAGGCAGTGTGAAGGGACGCCTGGAGGGGACAAAGATATCCAGGAGCCATACCTGGCTTTCCATAACCAGCTCATCATCCAACTCCCCTAGGCATGCTTCCTCTCTGTTCAGTGAAGGCAGGGAGGAGACCATCCTTGGGATTGTGGACAAAAGGGGCCACATGATAACTTGCCAACTCAGAGAAGGCCTGCACGGTGGTCTTGCAAACTCAGAGACCTAAAGTCACCACAAAGGATGGTCTGAAATTAAACTTTAATTAAAAGCAGTTATGGTGGGTAGTTATGTCCTAGGCCAGTATCTTCACTGACAAGGCCAATCTTTACCTTAACTGAGCCTATCTGTCTTTTTGCACCTATGATAACATGCAATGTTATCGAAATGTCTGGGTAATGTGTAACTTCCCTTTTTCCGGACCTCTTGGGGCACAACCTAATGTGCCTGGGCACCAGGACAGATACCACAAATTCCTTCATTGTCATTGTTATGTTAATTGTTGACTGTTAACTATCCTGCACCCACCTAAGTGTGTGTCTACCAGTATCATTTTACTTTTTATCCAATCCCAGGGGTTTCCCCACTTGGTTTTCTTCTGCCTCTCTAATCTATCACCAGTGGATTTCATGTAACCCACCTACATCCCCTCCTTTGATTGCAATGTATAAAAATAGATGAGAAACCACCATTCTCTGGAGCAGTGGTTGCCATCCTCGGACCACCGGTTGGCGATGGCTCCTCTGGAGCATTATCCCAATCTGTTGAGATATAGCTTCCTGGCAACTGTCGACAGTTTGGCTCAAATAAACTCACAAAAATTCTTTACAGGTTTGAATGTTTTAACATTAACATTACTCAGGATGGACACTTCCCACAACCCCAAAGAATGAGAACAAATAGTGCAAAAAGCTTTGCAGTGACCTCTTTAAAAATTACTAACCAGATTAAAATTTGACAAGCACCTAGCCAAGACAGTGGTATATAAATTCAGTACTCTCCCCCCTCCGCCCACAACAACATCCACATTACAACTAAACTGCAGGACAACCACCATTCAGAACCGCCTGAAATCGAGCTGAATGGAAGTCCTACAACTATGAAATTAAAGAAGAAGCCACATTGAGACTGGTAGGACTGGTGAAGACATGAATGGGCTGGTCCCACAACCACACGTGGCAGATAAAAATGGGGAGGGATAGCTCAGCTGTGGAAGTCCCCCCTGAGGAGTGAGGGTCCAAGCCCCACACCAGGCTCCCCAGCCCAGGGTTCCAGGGCCAGGAAGAGAAGTCCCATAACTTCTGGCTGTAAAAGCCAGTGGGGGTTGGGGCTGAGGGAAACTGTGGCTGCTGGAGTCCCAGAAAGTTTCTCTTAAAGGGCCCATGTACAAACTTACCTGAACTCACTCCCTCAGAGCTCTAGCATGGTGCAGCAATATGAAAGACATGAGAGACACACCATGAAGACCTTAATTGTTTAGCATCAGGGTGAGAGCTGGGGGGCAGCGTTCTCCAAGACAGAAGTGCTGGCAGAAGCCATTGTTCCTTTGCCCCTCCCTAGCAATTCTCTGAAGCTCCACCCCACCCTACTGAGGGCCCACCAAAACTGTTTCCAGTGCTTTTTTTTTTTTTTTTTTAAATATGAATGCCTGTCTTGGCTCATGCTTCAGAATTTCCTAAAATCTACCAAACAAGCAGCATCTGGTCTCAGCAAGCCCCATACCTCTCACTAAGTGGTCCCAGGCTGGGCACTAGCAGCAGCAGGCCTTGGTTCATATTTTGGCTTTGTCTGGACACCTCCAAACCTAGCATAAGAAGTAACCATCACTTTGTTGCTTCTACAGGTAGTGACTGATCTTGGCCCACACCTCCTGGGAGGCCCCAGAGCTAGCACACCTAGTGGATAACTTCAGACCACATTGAAGCACCACCTTCCAGCTACCTCTACAAGTGACACACTCAAGTGGTAGACTCAGTGGGCACCAGAATCTTACTGAATAAGTCCTGCTGTGTGGGGTAGGTCCCTGCACAGTTGATCCTTGCAGCTGAATAGCCTGGGTAAATCCCTTCCATTGATGTGCCAACAGCAATCAAGGCTCAACTACAATAGGAGAGTGTACAGCCCAATAGGGGAGGCACACCTTGAATACTCAGCTTGAGTGACCAGGGAGGCTGTGCTACAGGGCACCTCCTATCGTAAGCCACACTACCAAGCCTGGGAGACAGCAGCTCTACCTGATCATATAAACAAACACAGGAAGGCTGCCAAAATGAAACATGGCCCAAATGAAAGAACAGAAAAACAAAACTCCAGAAAAGAACTAATCAAAATGGAGACAAGCAATCTCCTAGATGCAGAGTTCAAAACACTGGTTATAAGGAAACTCAATGAACTTAGAACTGCAATAGCATAAAAAGAACCAGTCAGAAATGAAGGATGCATTAACTGAAATGAAGAATAATTTACAGGGAATCAATAGTAGAGCAGATAAAGCCAAGAATCAAATCAGCACGTTGGAATATAAGGAAGCAAAAAACACCCACTCGGAACAGCAAAAAGAAAAAGAATCCAAAAAATGGAGGATAGTGTAAGGAGCCTCTGGGACAACTTCAAGCATACCATGAAAAAAGAAAGCAAGAAATTAAAAATCTGTTTGAAAAAATGACAGAAAAATTCCCTAATTTAGTGAAGGGGGAAAAAGGTAAGTCAGGTAAGACAGAGAGTCCAAAGAAGATGAACCAAAAGAGGCCCACACTAAGATACATAATAATTAAAATGCAAAAGCTTAGAGATAAATAGAGAATCTTACTAGTAAAAGCAGCAAGAGAAAAGCAGTTAGTTACCTACAAGGGAGCTCCAGTAAGACAGTCAGCTTATTTCTCAAAAGAAACTTTATAAGACCAAAGGGATTGTCAGGAAATATTCAAAGGGATGAAAAGCAAGGACCTACAACCAAGATTACTCTACCCTGCAAAACTATCATTTAGAATCAAAGGACAAAGTGCTTCTCAGACAAGAAAAAGCAAAAGTAGTTCATATCACCAAACCAGTATTATATGAAATGTTAAAGGGTCTTCTCAAGAAAATATGAACAACAAAATAGCAATCTTAATATATAAAAACCCAGGGTCGGTAACATCCAAAAAGACTGAAGGCTCGAATGACTGGAAGTCAGTCCTGCAGTCAGTGCTGGGTTGCCATGGCACTGAGGGGGCTGCAGATCAGGACCAGAGAGAGTCCCGAAGAGAGAGGCAGGGTCTGATTTGCAGCCTCTGTGGCAGCTGTTGATCAGCTGTTGCCTCTCTCTTTCTCTCCGGGCTTCACCAGTAGCCAGGCCTCTATTTCTCTCTGGGCCTCCACTGGGGCTGCTGATCAGCCCTGCCTCTCTGATCAGGCCCAGAGATGCTGACTGGCATAGAAACAGACCAATCAGAACCAAATCTGGGTGAACTGTGAGGAACCAATGGCTGCCTAGGAGGCAGAGCTTTTGATGCTAACTGGCATAGAAACTGACCAATCAGAACCAAATTGGTTGGCAGGGGAGGACAGTTGGGGGCAAGATCAGGCTGGCAGGGGAGGGCCATTGGAGGCAAGATCAGGCCAGCAGGTGAGGGCAGTTGGGAGCAAGATCAGGCCGACAGGGGAGAGCAGTTGGGGGTGAGATCAGGCCGGCAGGTAGAGGCAGTTAGGGGCAATCAGGCAGGCAGGCAGGAGAGCGGTTAGGAGCCAGCAGTCCCAGATTGTGAGAGGGATGTCGAACTGCCAGTTTAGGCCTGATCCCTGTGGCCTAAACCATTTAGATACAGATGGGATAACATTTAGATACAGATGGGAGGGAGGTTGGAAGGATGGGCGAAAAAGGTAAAGGTTTTAAGAAGTACAAATTGGTTGTGACAGAATAGTCATGGGGGATAGAAAACACAGTCAATAATATTCTGATAACTATGTATAGTGTCAAATGGGTGTGAAATTTATTCGGATGATCAGTTAGTAAGTTATGTAATGTCGAATCACTGGGGTGTACTAGTACACCTGGAACTAATGTAATAATGTATATCAACTGTAATTGAAAATAAAAATAAAAGTAGTGTTTAAAAATTACTAATTAAATCACCAACAATATTGGCAACTTAATTAAAGAAGGTAAGCTAATAATAATTTTGAGAAAAAACAAGTGCTAAATTCAGACAGGATCCACTTAATATAAATATGTTTTTAATAAGATAGATAAGACCATTGTTTCTTTTTCTTCTTTTTAAATTGTTGACAGTATTAGAGGGTCCTCCATTCCCCACCTCTTTGCCCCCTTCTACCCAGCCACCACCCCAGCCAAGGCCTTCATTACACTCTTGTCTGTGTCCATGGGCTATGCATATATGCCCATATGTTTTTTGGTTTATCTCTTCCCAATCCCCCAACTCCCTTTCCCTCAGAGATCTGTCAAACTGTTCCATGCATCCATGTCTCTGGACCTATTTTGTTTGTCAGTTTATTTTGTTCTTTAAATTTCACATATGAGTGAGATCATGTGCTATTTCTCTTTCTCTGGCTTATTTTGTTTAGCCTAATCTCCAGGCCCTTCCATGTTGTTGCAAAGGCTAAGAGATTCTTCTTTTTTACAGCCACATAGTATTCCATTGTGCAAATGTACCACAGCTTTTTTACCCACTCATCTACTGATGGGCATTTGGGCTGTTTCCAGATCTTGGCTATTGTAAATAGCACTGCTTATGCACATAGGGGTGCATATATTCTTTCTGATAGATGTTTCAGGATTCTTAGGCTATACTCCTAGAAGTGGGATCACTGGGTCATATGGCAGTTCCATGTTTAATTTTTTGAGGACCATACATGTTCTTTTCCATAGTGGCTGCATCAATCTGCACTTCCACCAGCAGTGTACCCATTATTTTTTAACAGCCATTTTATGTCCATATTCTATCATATTATTTTGTAAATTATCTTTTTATATGTCATCCTTCCCCACTAAACTATGAGTTCTGGGTTACTCGTGTTAAAATATTGTAATATTAAGAGTGTGTTGAGGTGCTGGATAACTGATAACCCCTGAGCTAGATAGTTAAAAAAAATGTCTGATAAATAAATGAATGAATGAAAAATTGTACATAATTTATAAGAAAATATCTTAAACATGCAATAGGCTACAATGTGATATACAATAAGCTAAAATATTATTGACAATAAATGCAAAAGCTTAAAAAGAAAAAATAGTCCCCAAAAATGTTACACACAAAGTCAAGAAATTTTGTAGATGTCCTTGAGAGAGCACTAAACTTCATTTCATGGGCAAGTCTTACATTAATGCCATGGAAATTAATGCCACACAAGAAGATCCCAAACCTCAAGCAAGTACATCATTTCAGGGAAATGACATGGGCTCTAACTACTTTTGATCTTCACATGCCATGGCCATATAAAATGATCGCCACTGTAATGATATTTGCTCAATATGTTGAGTTTAATGAAATCATTGGAAGCCAGTGAAAGGAAATCTACCAGCAAATTTAGTTTGTGTTCAAATATTACAACTGTAGTAAACAGTACTATTCGGATTCATTCAATAGGTGTTTGAATACCTACTACATGCTGGAGGAAGCTATATGTATTCTTGTAAAATTGGATTTTTCTTATTAAGGAGTTCACCATCTAGTAACCACGGGTCTTAGTCATTTCAGAGGTGTTCCCCTTCATTCTCCAGCTTGGAAATGCAATGCTTGTCTTCCTAGTTCATGGCCTCTACCAATCATCATCAGCACTTTAATGTGATTTGGAATAAGAATGGACAAGTAGCACTTAATTCTTCTAGTCCAGAAAAGTTTTCCATCTTCTTTCCATTTCTCCCTCTCCCCGCCCCTCCGAAATCTTTGTAATCAATTTAACTGTGTTTTTTGCTTGGAAAGCTGAACAGCTGGTAGGCATCTATTTAATATTTGAAGAACATGTCAAGAATAGTGTCTTTTTGTATGATAATCATAAAATCATACATTTATATTGCTTCTAAAACTGTTGAATATTTATATACTCTAGGGATATATTTGTATCAATTTATAAATCTTCATAATGAGAAAGATGCACTGATAATTATATACTTTCATTTTTCTATCTAAAAGCAACACAGAGAAAATCATAGGCATCATTTTTGGAAATAATATGTACTTGTTTTGAAAAGGTTAATAATCATTTGTTTGTGGCATAATCTAGTAGTCACTAACAGGGGCATCAAGATCAGAAAAACATGGGTTCAAATTCCAGCTTCCTTACAAACTTCTTGTGTTAATCTGGGCACACTAAACTCTTCAAGAAACAACCTTCATTTCTTAGTAGTTAAGTGCAGTACATTTTTTTTCCTTCTCTTTACCTTAAGGTGCCAAGAGGAACAGTGGGGGCTCTGTTCCACACAGTCACTCAGGGACCCAGGCCATTTCCTAGGGCCCCTGGAGTCCTCTACTACATTCTCTGTATCTGGCCAGCAGGGAAGATGGAACATGCAGGATTGCATGGATATATTTTTAGGAGCCAGGCCTAGAAGAGTTTATCTCACTTCATCCTTATTCCTTTGAACAGGGTCAGTGACAGAGCCCCACTTAACTGTGAGAGGACAGAAAATATGGTTTGTGTGTCCAGGAGGAAAAGGAAATGGGGTTTGGTGAATACAGAAATAAATATCTCTGCCACACCACTCAACCTTTTACAGCCCAAATCCCATCATATATAGAAACACATAATTATATATACTTCAGAGCTGTGATGAATAAATAACATGTTCATAAGCATAAAGTAAATGCCTGGCATACAGTAGGTAGTCAAAAAATGCTACGTATCATCATTGCTGTTTTCTAGAAACTTATCTCCATCTGATTGAAATTTCTGATGTGGCTAATCCTATTAAAATATAAAGGTTGCTGGAATAATTTTTTTTCAATCAAACTAACAATATTAATACTCCTTTCTTATCACAATTTCTAGCCAGAATATACTTTCACTTTAAAATTGTAAATCCAATCAGGTTTCTTTACCCTTTGTCATTTTTTCCCCTTAACCCTAATTCAGGGTTTCTCAGCCTTAGCACAATCAATACTTGGGGCCCAATAATTCTTTGTTATGAAGACTATCCTGTGTGTTATAGGATGTTTAGCAGCATTCATGGCCTCTACTCTCTGGATTCCAATAGCATCACCATCCCTAGTTGTTATAATAAAAGGTATTTCCAGGCATTCCCAAATGTCTGCTGGGTTTGGGGGAATCACTCCCAGTTGAGAGCCACTGTTCTAATCCTTTGTCTAGCATCTCTTTACTCCATTACCACCCAGAACTTCATGTGTGCGTGTGAGGGGGTGGGGAATAGAATTCCAATTTAAAAATTTTAGCAACAATATTCATCAGACACACAAAAAAGCCACAGTAAGTATACTGACCAATGCTGACTGGCAGTCTTTCTTGGTTTATTTAAGAATGGCACAAACTACTTGAATCAGTTCTTATGTGGGACCACAATAATTTCCCCCCTTTATGGCTTTACTTGCAAATTCTTCCATTGTTCTGGGAAGTAGAAATATTATATTAAGAGTCAAGAGGTTGCCCCAGGTAATCAATTCATCACTTAACTGAGCACCTACTACTGTTCAGCATACTAGGTTATTTAATCCAACTGTGCTACACTGAAGATTTTATAGAGCTTGTGGGAGCCATTTTAGATCTTCCAAACCAATGGTGGGTAAACACAACTCCTCAGGCCACTGTAGCATTACAGTGGAAGGATCAAGGAAGTCCCAGCCAGAAAGCTCAAGTTCAAAACTCAGGCTCTGCTGCTTCCTGGTTGTATTATTGTGGGAAAACCTCTGAATCATCTGTGCGTTGGGTAGCTACTGAGCACACATCAGGGGAATAATGCCCGTTTCTCCTGAGTGCTTGTGAGAGCCAAGTGAGCTAAATTTTTAGAGTGCTGATATTTGAGTTAACATCTCCCCTTCCCTCACAATGTCCATGATCACAGGGGCTGTTTAGGGCAAAGATTATAGGATAAATAGAGGCACTTATTGCTATTATAAAATGGCCACCTGTTTCATTAACACATACATACTTGGAAAATGTGGGACTGGATGACATCTTTTGTGTAGATGATATTTGGATCATCAGCAGTGGTTCTATATACATCAGCTTATTGTGAGTAAGACAATCAATGAATCAATGATTGCATCCGGCTAAAATCCAGTTAACTGATGCCTGGCTCATGCCTTTCCTTTTCTATAAGTGTTTCTGGAAGTGGTATTAGGAATTATAGCTAAAATGCTATAATTAGCCTTCCCCGGGAAACAGTTTGGACCTGGAGAGGGAGCATAGCCCTGGCCAGTTTTGCTCAGTTGGTTAGAGTGTCAGCCATGCACCAAAGTGACGTGGGTTGGATTTCCAGTCAAGGGCATGTGCCTGGGTTGCAGGTTCGATTCCCGGCCCTGGTCAGGCTCATGTGGGAGGCAACTGATCCATGTGCCTCTTACACCTCTCTCTCTCTCTCTCTTCCCCTCCCTTCTTCCTTCCCTCGCTTCCACTCTCTCTAAAAAGCAATGGAAAAATATCCTCAGGTGAGGATTAACAACAAAAAAAAAAAAAAAAGAGGAGAGGGGGCATATAACCTGGCAACTTGGACAGTTTTGAGGTAGGGTGAGGAGGGGAGAGAGAATGAGCATCCCTGAAGAGGGCAAAGGAAAATAGAGGCTCAGAAACCAACCTGGCCTTGTTCACAGTTTTGCCTATGGATGACCCTTCAGACATGTGTTTTTCCAGCTCTTAAAGGTAGTGTACTGAAGTAGGGCCTAAGAATACACAAACAAAAGCGGCCCTGTTATTTTCTCTCTCTAGAGCTCTTTATACATTCACAGTAAATGTCAAGAGGGCTGCTATGTTCCTTTCCACCAGAGCTTCTTTCAGAAGCCACTGGAAGCAGCATATATTCAAGGCTCGCTTTACTAAACAGGAGCTTAGTGCTGAAATGGATCTCCTCATCCGATTCCTCCACCACCACTTACTACTTTGTGGTCTGTGGAGAGAGATATCTGATCACCAGGGATGTTCCTGTGGTTAGGAAAAGATGGGGGCCAGGATGCTTCCCAGCGCCTGAGCCTGGTCCCCAGGGTCTGTTTACCCCACTAACACTTTCTGCAGAGCCCAAAAGACATTCCTGGAACAGCAATTGCAAACTAACCCATGTGCCCAGGAGCAAGGGTCCCAGGTTTAGCAGCTATTAATTAGGCTGATGATTCCCAGGACTGCAATTACAAACCCAAAGAGCCATTTAGCATCTCTTCTTGAATCTCCTGTTCCTGTAATGCTGATGTCCCTAAAAGATTCATTTGCAACCACTTACTGATTACATTTACTCCAGTATATTGTTTCAGATGGACAGGACGGAAAGCCAATACGGAATATTGACCTCAGCAGCATCCCGTGATTACGCAGGCTGCCCCAGCTATCATTAACCACCCCATTTTATTTTCTGAGTGACAAAAACACTGCTGGTGACAGATCTGTGACCTTTCCCCTAGAAATGTTATGAACTGAATGAGCTGCAGAAATGACAGGAGGGATGGATGTCAAATGGGTTGTTTTAATGCTACGTCAGCATCCACAGCTCCAGTCTTGGGTCCTGATGTTAGAGGACATTTGGGTAGGGGGCTATTTGCTTTCCATTTGAATGAAACAACTGAAAATCAAGCTAAGAGGATGGAAACAATAGACCATTCTCTGTCTACAAAAACAGACATTTCTAGCTGGCTCTCAGGAGCAAGCTTTTCAATATTTTATTTTAAATCAGAACAAAAAAAATCTCAATTTAAATAATCAAATATTAAAAAAAAAACAGTTTCAAAGTACATTTTAAGCATACAATTGAAAATGCAATTAAATAAACAAAGCAGAATTCTCTTAAAATCTGCTTGCATGTGTGTTTGGGTCAAATGCACAAATCCAAATTTTATGGGTCAAATAATGATTCCTGACGCCTAAGAACGGCATGTAGGAAAAGAAGGTGGAGCTGTGTCCCTTAGTAACGAAGGAGTGAATCCACCTGCTCCCTGAGCCACCCCTGGTCTCTCCCCCCATTAACTTCACCACGAGTTTCCCTCTGGCCTGTTCTTACAGAGCTGTAGTTTTTAAGAGGCTCCAATGTCAGGACGTGCCCTGGGCCCATTAAATCGGAACTCTGATGTGGGCTAGGCATGGATATTCTCTATAAAGCTCCCAGCAATTCTAGTGGGCAGCCTTGCTTGATATCAGCACTGTAGTTATAGGGATAAAATGTTATCATTCTGGATGAAATAAATATGATACTATTTTAATCTATTGAAACAACTAGCTATCTTCTTAATAGAGTAAATAGTAAACAAAGTATAAGTAAGTTCACAAATAAAAAATACTCTAAAATTATATATATATATATATATATATATATATATATATATAGAGAGAGAGAGAGAGAGAGAGAGAGAGAGAGAGAGAGAGGAAATATGCAAATTAGGCCAGGACTCTGTAACAGGTCACGACCAGACAGGAGGAGATTGTGTGCGCAGGTGAGGCCCGGAGCGGACACAGAAGGGACAGGGGGGCCGGCCCGCCTCCTGGGAAGCAGTGTGGCTCCCTCCCAGCTCCCGTGGGTGCTGGTGGCTCGCTTCCATCTCCCATGGAAGCTGCATGCCTTCCGTGGAAGCAGCGTGGCTCCCAGCGGCGTGCTGCGGTTCCCGCTAGCTCCCATGGAAGTGGCAGGCGGCCTACTGCGTATGATATCGCATGATGGGCTACTAGTTTGATATAAAAGAAAGCAATCCAAACTGGCAATCCTAAAAGGAAGATTTTTTTTACATTTTGTGGATTTGTTAGTTTAAATATAACAAAAGTAAGTAAGAATTTAGCCGCAGACCTTAATGTTTATAATTTTTAAGTAGTTCTACTTATTTTCAGCTGTGGTTCATGGAGGAAGGGATGAAAGAAAAGAGACAGAAAATGGATTTTGAAATTCTAAGGCAAATAATTTCATGGCTTATGCTTTATCACAGGGTCAAAGCATTTAAATTATAAAGTTTAAGGTGCAGTAATTCAGAAATAATATACTTTCAAAAAGTCCTGGCCACCTGTACATGTAAAGGGAAAAAGAATAACATGAAATTAAAGCCACTATGCATTATTTCTTTAAAAATTCACACTAGCTAATTAATACTAAAATATGGTGAGCATTTCTTATGAAACAGAAAAGGAAGAGGTTTCACTTTTCTTTACTCGAACATACTTCTTTGACCACAGAAACAATTGTGATTGTTTTTTAAAAAATAAGGGAGAAAATGGGCAACTTCTGAATGACCCATTTCTAGGAAGATATAAATTTACCATTTGCTAACATGTTCTAGGTTTTGGTGAGGTGTTAATCATACTTTCGAGGAAAAATATACAACAACAACAACAAAGGGTAAAAAAGCTTTTTACTCAGTCCACTTGCTTCTTTTGTGTACATTTCAAAGGTTCATTGTTGGACATTACCTAAACAATGAAGAACTAAAGGGAAGCTGCAGTGAGCTTTTAAATGTGTGGTTAGATTGTATTTGTGAGCGTTTGATGTTCTTCTTTAATAACCTCAAGTAAAAGGCTGAATGCATTCAACAACAGTAGCTGAAAAAAGTGCAATGAGTCATATTATAGGAAAATGGAGAAAAGGATACAGGACTCTCCACTGAACACAATCCTATATAGTAGGCAATCTGTGATAACACCCTTTTCATTTCAGTTCAGTCCCATAAAATTACCACTAACATTACAACTCATGCAGAACACAGATAAATGTAAAAATGTCACAGAATTCTTCCAGATGGGACTTTTAGTTCCACTAGATCACCATCTACTTTTTTACTTGTCTAATATATCATTACCACCTTCCATAAGTTAATTTTCTTTCCACTGACCATGTAAATCACAAATCAATTTTCATTTAAAATGCCTGACTACAGATTGCTTCTGAAAGCTCAGAACATATGCTTCAGTGAACTTCTCCAACATCCTTAATGTACATTAGAAAAATGTTGTGCTTTAAAATTTTTTCTCTTAAAGGAATTAATTTTACATTAAAAATCTAGCCTGAGACCTGAAGCATCCCATTCTCCCCCTGAAATGCAGATGCATTTTCAAGGCATGGAATCACTCACATGTGTTCAAACATTTGTCATGATAAAACAAATATGGCAACATTTTACACCAGCATAAAGTACAGCAATGAACCCATACATTTATTACCCACACAGGCATATAGCCATATAGTGTAATTTTAAAAAATCAAATTATAGATAAAATTTTAGATAAAGTCTCTTTTATACCTGATAATTCTGTGAATATGGTGGATGAAAATTTTGCTATGTGAAAACACACTTTGAAATCTGGTTTTCTCTTTTGTGAGGAAAAAGGAGTTCAACCTCAGTACACTGAGATTTTATAGGAAAAGGTCATCTTATGCTTTTGTTATGAGAATGTAAAATATACCGATTAAAACAATAACTTGTGAGACAGTTGGGCAGTTATGAACCCCTAAAATCAATACGAAATAGTAGCAGTGATTGTTTTGTTGGTTTACATTTCATAATATTATCAACCTTGTGACCAATAAATTATATTTTCAAGTCACTGGTCAGGATTAGATAAGGTTCTATATTTCTAAGATGTGTGTGTTGGGAAGAGTCTATGGGGTCTCAGTGTACCCTCAGTAGTACTCTGCCCTAACCACTTCTTTTTATTCCCATAAAAGGGGTAGTTTAGCTGAAGACATAACTGAGTATAAACCTGGGCAGAAATGCTGGACAGGTTAACAATTTCAATAGCTACTTTCATTATTTTTTTAAGTGAAGAAATGCAATAGCATTAGTGTTTTCAACTGCAAATAGTCTCAAAGCAAGGCTTTGCAGTTAAAGGAGAACACTACCTAGGAAACACAACTTTCTGACTAGAATTTGGCTAAAAAGTTAATCCTATTTTATGACTCGCCCATTAATCTCCTGAAAAAAGCATGTAAGATGGTTTTCTGAGCACAAATGACTTTATGATTTTTGAGGGGGCTTTTGTACACCAGCTCTTCTCTTTGAGGTGATCTGCCTACTGCATCCTGCGTTCTGTTCTCTATCAGGGTATATGGGAGATGGTATCAATTATGAAAATGCAAAAAAAATTGCTGGTGAAGCGTAGGTCTGCTAAGTGCAGTTCACACGTGACTTCAACAATACCATCTATTGCATATGAACATGCACAAGGAAGGTCTAATAAGTGTATTAGGCATATGAGATTGGAAAGTAATGGTAACGGAGAGAATCAGTTTATCTTCCAAAATATAACTTGAAGCTTAAATGATAAAAATTCAGGCTAGGGTAAAACAAGAACTAGAGCACAGCATTTACTAGAAAAGTAAATATCATATTTCAATTTATTAGAGAGTGGTCCCCACCAGACCGAAGCATGAACATTGTAGATACATTTATAGCATTCGAAGCAGGAAGTAAAGCAATACCAAGCATGGATGAAATTCATATGATTTGGGAAAGAACTCAAAGGAAGGGAAAATTTCAAGACTGGAAAAAATGCTGTAAAGAAGCTCTGGCTGGTGTGGCTCAATTGGTTGAGCAGTGTCTAGTACACCAAGAGGTTGCTGGTTTGATTCCAAGTCAGGGCACATACCTAGGTTGTGGGTTCGGTCCCAGGTTAGAGTATAGGATGGAGGCAATCGTCCCATGTTACTCTCTCTGTCTCCTCCTTTCCCCTCTCTCTCTAAAAAATCAATAAAAATATATTTTTAAAATGCTGCAAAGCGAAAGAGAACTATTGTTTAGGTCCTGAGTCTCTTCAAACATTACTTCTGTTTAATTTCAGCAGTTAGCCTGCCACTGAGCAGGTCACTATTTGAAAAATTTCTTCAAGGAACTTTTTCATTTTATATAAAATTATAGGTAATTTTTTCCCCAAGTGAAATCTTTAATTGTAATGGAAATCAATAGGAAAAGAGCATTTGCATGGTAGGGGTTTTTCTTGGCAAATACTGCTAGCATCTGCATATATAACACATTTATATATACCTGAAAATTTAAATCCAACTGCAATTATACAAATATAATAATATTTACCATCTGAAGGGCATACAGCAGAAATAAGTCAACTTCTAAAGTGTATATTCTCAATATTATTTTAAAATTTGGAATCAAACATAAATATGATTAAGCAATATCAGGAGAAGTCAGTGGGTAATTAATTAGTCTCTCAAAAATGTTCTTTCAACCACAATGAGATACCACTTCACTCCAGTTAGGATGGCGATGATAAAAACATACGCAACGAAAAACAGAGAATAAGTACTGGCAAGGAAATGGAAAACTGGAACCCTGTGCATTGTTGGTGGGTATGTAAATGGTGCAATCACTATGAAAAATATCATATGGCAATTCTTCAAGCAATTAAGTATAAAATTACCACATGACTCAGTAATTCCACTTCTGGGTATATAACCCAAAGAATTGAAGGTAAGGACAAAGGTTATTTCTACATCCATACTCATGGCAGCATTATTCACAGTAGCCAAAAGGCAAAAGCAATCTGAGTATCTATCAACAGATGAATGGATAAAGAAAATGTGGCATATACATAAATGAAATATTATTCAGTCTTAAAAAGGAAGGAAATTCTGACATATGGTACAATATGAATGAATCTTGAAGACATTTTGTTAAGTGAAATAAGCCAGTCACAAAAGGACAAATATTGTACAATTCCTCTTATAGGAGGTGCCTAGAGTAGTCAAATTCATAGAGACAAACAGTAGACTACTAGTTGCCAGGGGTTGGGGCTAGGGGGTCACGGGGAGTGATTTTTTAATGAGTACAGAGTTTTTAGTTGTAAAAGATGAAAAAGTTCTACAGATGAGAGTGGTAATGTGAAATGTGTTTAATGCCACTAAATTGTACATTGAAAAATGGTTAAAGTGGTAAATTTTATGTTATGATACTCTATCACAATTTTTTAAAAGGAGAAAAAAAATAAGGGAGAAGAATGGGATCTGGGAATGTTACAAAAAGTGCTTCAATTGTATTTATAGTATTTTTTAAAGAAACAATATAAAGCAAGAAGGGCAAAATGTTAGAATTTGATAGGACGGTATGGTAGGTACACAAGTGTTCTTTATGTTATTCATTGTACTCCTCTGTTATGGTTTAAATATCACAAAATAAAAATATTTAGAATTGTTTTATTTTATTTTTTAAATTTCTTTATTAAGGTATTACATGTGGTCTTATTCCCCCATTGCCCCCCACCTCCCATTTATGCCCTCACCCCCCTGTTGTCTGTGTCCATTGATTAGGCTTACATGCATGCATATAAGTCCTTTGGTTAATCTCTCCCCCTTACCCCCACCCACCCATACCTTCCCTGAGGTTTGACATTCTGATTGATGTTTCTCTATCTCTGGATCTATTTTTGTTCATCAGTTTACGTTGTTCATTATATTCCACAAATGAGTGAGATCATGTGATATTTATCTTTCTCTGCCTGTCTTATTTCACTTAGCATAATGCTCTCCATCTCCATCCATGTTGTTGCAAATGGTAAGAACTCTTTCTTTTTTACCGCAGCATAGTATTCCATTGTGTAGATGTACCACAGTTTTTTAATCCACTCATCTGCTGATGGGCACTTAGGCTGTTTCCAAATTTTAGCTACGGTGAATTGTGCTGTTATGAACATAGGGGTGCATATATCCTTTCTGATTCGTGTTTTAGTTTCTTGGGATATATTCCTAGAAGTGGGATCACTGGGTCAAATGGGAGTTCCATTTTTAGTTATTTGAGGAAACTCCATACTGTTCTCCACAGTGGCTGCACCAGTCTGCATTTCCACCAGCAGTGCACAAGGGTTCCTTTTCACCTGCATCCTCGCCAGCACTTGTCATTTGTTGATTTGTTGATAATAGCCATTCTGACAGGTGTGAGCTGGTATCACATTGTTGTTTTGATTTGCATATCTCTGATGATTAGTGACTTTGAGCAGGTTTTCATATGTCTCTTGGCCTGCCTTCTGTCTTCTTTCAAAAAGTGTCTATTTAGATCAGTTGCCCATTTTTTGATTGGGTTGTTTATCTTCTTTTTGTTAAGCTGCATGAGTTCCCTGTAAATGTTGGAGATTAAACCCTTATCGTTGGCAAATATGTTCTCCCATGCAGTGGGCTTTCTTGTTGTTTTATTGATGGTCTCCTTTGCTGTGCAAAAGCTTTTTATTTTGATGTAGTCCCATTTGTTTATTTTCTCTTTAGTTTCCATTGCCCTAAGAGCAGTATCAGTGAAGAAATTGCTTCGGCATATGTCAGAGATTATTCTGGCTGTGGATTCCTCTAGTATTTTTATGGTTTCTCGTCATATGTTTAAGTCCTTGATTCATTTTGAGTTTATTTTTGTGTATGGTGTAGATTGGTGGTCTAGTTTCATTTTTTTGCATGTATCTGTCCAATTTTCCCAACACCATTTATTGAAGAGACTGTCTTGACTCCATTTTATGTTCATGCCTCCTTTGTCAAATATTAATTGAGTGTAGTGATTTGGGTTGATTTCTGGGTTCTCTATTCTATTCCATTGATCAATATGTCTGTTCTTGCGCCAGTACCAGGCAGTTTTGAGAACAATTGCTTTGTAATACAGCTTGAAATTTGGTATTGAGATCCCACCTACTTTGTTCTTCTTTCTCAAGATTGCTGTGGCTATTCGGGGTCTTTTTCTATTCCAGATGAATTTTTGGAGAGTTCTTTCAAGGCCTGTGAAATTAGCTGTTGGTATTTTAATGGGGAGTGCATTGAATCTATAGATTGCTTTGGGTAGTATGGACATTTTAATGATGTTGATTCTCCCAATCCATGAACATTGTATGTTCTTCCATCTGTTTACATCTTCCTCTATCTCTTTTTTCAGTGTCCTGTAGTTTTCCGCATATAGGTCTTTTACCTCCAAAGTTAAGTTTATTTCTAGGTATCTCAATTTTTTTGGTGCGATGGTAAATGGGATTGCTTTTTTAGTCTTTCTTTCTGTAAGTTCACTATTGGTGTATAGAAATGCCATAGATTTCTTGGCATTAATTTTGTATCCTGCTACGTTGCCGAATTCATTTATTAAGTCTGTTAGTTTTTTGGTGGAGTCTTTCGGGTTTTTTATGTACAATATCATGTCATCTGCAATAAAGACAGCTTTACTTCTTCTTTTCCAATTTGGATGCCTTTTATTTCTTCTTCTTGTCTAATTGCAATGGCTAATACTTCCAGCACTATGTTGAACAGGAATGGTGAGAGTGGGCACCCCTGTCTTGTTCCTGTTCTTAGGGGAAATGGTTTTAGTTTTTGCCCATTGAGTATGATGTTAGCTGTGGGTTTATCATATATAGCTTTTATTATGTTGAGGTATGATCCTTCTATTCCCACCTTGTTGAGAGTTTTTATCAAGAAAGGGTGTTGGATTTTGTCAAATGCTTTTCTGCATCAATTGATATGACTATGTGATTTTTATCTCTCAATTTGTTTATGTGATGTATCATGTTTATTGATTTGTGGATATTGTACCATCCTTGCATTCCTGGGATAAATCCTACTTGGTCATGGTGTATGATCTATCTGATGTAGTGCTGGATCCGATTTGCTAGGATTTTGGCATCTATGTTCATGAGGGATATTGGCCTGTAATTCTCTTTCATTGTGTTGTCTTTATCTGGTTTTGGTATTAGGGTGATGCTGGCTTCATAGAAGGAGCTTGGAAGTGTTCCTTCCTCTTGAATTTTTTGGAATAGTCTGAGGAGGATAGGTTTTAGTTCTTCCTTGAATGTTTGGTAAAACTCTCCTGTGAAGCTGTCTGGCCCCTGGCTTTTGTTTGCTGGAAGCTTTTTGATGACTGCTTCAATTTCTTCCATAGTTATTGGCCTATTGAGATGTTTAGATTCTTCCTGATTGAGTTTTGGAAGGTTATGTTTTTCTTGGAATATGTCCATTTCCTCCAGTTTGTCCAGTTTGTTGGAATAGAGTTGTTCATAGTATTTTTTAACAATCCTTTGTATTTCGGTGGGGTCTGTTGTTTTTTTCACCTCTTTCATTTCTGATTTTGCTTATTTGGGTCCTCTCTCTTTGCTTCTTGGTGAGCCTGGCTAGAGGTTCATCAATCTTGTTTATCCTTTCAAAGAACCAGCTCTTGGTTTTGTTGATCTTTTGTAATTTTTTTTTTTTTTTGGTCTCAATGTTGTTTATCTCCACTCTGATCTTTATTATTTCCTTCCTTCTGCTTACACTGGGCTTTTCTTGTTGCTCTCTTTCTAACTCTTTGAGTTGCAGGGTTAGGTAATTTATTACCATTGTTTCCTGTTTTTTGCAGTAGGGTTGTAGAGCTATGAACTTCCCTCTCAATACTGCTTTCGCTGTGTCCCATAGATTTTGGATTGTTGTGGTTTCATTGTTGTTTGTTGCCATGATGTTTTTTATTTCTTCTTTGATCTCTCTGGTAGCCCAGTCATTGTTTGATAGAATGCTGTTTAGTCTCCATGTGTTTGGTGTTTTGGGATTGTTTTTATTATAGTTGATTTCCAGTTTTATGCCACTGTGATCTGAGAAGATGCTTGATCTGATTTCTATCTTCTTGAATTTGAAGAGACTTTGCCTATGACCCAACATATGGTCTATCTTTGAAAATGACCCATGTGCACTTGAGAAGAATGTATATTCTGTGGCTTTAGGGTGAAATGTTCTGAATATGTCAATTAATTCCACCTGGTCTAGTGAGTCATTTAGGATTGAAGTTTCTTTGCTGATTTTTTGTTTAGAGGATTTGTTCAATGGTGATAGTGGGGTATTAAAGTCTGCTATTATGATTGTATTGCTGTCAAACTCTCCTTTGATATCCTCCAGGAGATTTTTTATGTATTTGGGTGCTCCTGTATTGGGTGCATATATGTTTACCAGAGTTATTTCTTCTTGTTGGATTTCTCCCTTTAGTATTGTGAAGTGGCCTTCCTTATCTCTTGTTATGTCCTTCACTTTGAGATCTAATTTGTCAGATATAAGTATTGCTACCCCAGCTTTTTTTTTCATTTCCATTTGCCTGAAAAACCTTTTTCCATCCCTTCACCAGCAGTCTGTGTGTGTCTTTTTTTTTCTGAGGTGGGTTTCTTGTAGACAGAAGATATATGGGTCATGTTTTCTTATCCAATCTATTACCCTATGTCTTTTGATTGGGGCATTTAATCCATTTACATTTAAAGTTATTATTGATAGGTACTTATTTGTTGCATTTTTATTTTTTACCCCTGTGTTCCTTTTTCGCTACCTATTCCTTTTTTTTTTTTTTACAGCAGACCCTTTAGCATTTCTTGCATTGCTGGTTTGGTGTTAATAAACTCCCTTAGTCCTTTTTTGTCTGTGAAGCTCCTGATTTCACCTTCAATTTTGGTTGATAGCCTTGCTGGGTACAGTATTCTTGGATTCAGACCCTTCCTTTACATGACTTTGTATATTTCATTCCATTCCCTTCTGGCCTGATGTTTTTCTGTTGAGAAATCAGTTGCTAATCTGATGGGGGTTCCTTTGTATATAACTTTCTGTCTCTCTCTGGCTGCTTTTAAGATTCTTACTTTGTCGTTGGTGTTTGCCAATTTAATTATAATGTGCCTTGGGGTCAGTCCTTTGGGGTTCATTTTGCTTGGGACTCTGTGAGCCTCTTGGATTTCTTCCCTATATCAGGGAAGTTTTCTGTCATTATTTCTTCAAACAGGTTTTCTAGTCCTTGCTCAGTTTCCTCTCCTTCTGGAACCCTTATTATGAGGATGTTGTTTTGTTTCGTGTTGTCCCAAAGTTCCCTTAGGCTCTCCTTCTTTTTAATTTTTCTTTCTAGAATCTGCTCTACTTAGGTATTTTTTCCTACCTTGTCTTCTAGCTCACTGATGCCATCCTCTGCTTCTTCTAGACTACTCTTAATGCTTTCCATTGAGTTCTTTACAGCAGCGATGACATTTTTCATTTCTTCTTGGTTCTTCATTTCCTCTTGGTTCTTCCTCATACTGTCGAATTTGTCTTCCATTCTTTTCAGCCACCTTATGACCATTTCTCTGAATTCTTTCTCTGGCAGGTTGCTTGCCTCCATTTCATTTACTTTCTTTTCTAGTGATGCCTGCTTTTCTTTCATATGCAGGCTGTTTCTTTGTATTCCCCATGGTCTTTCTTCTCCAGGTGTCTGGTTATGTAGTTCTCTCTCTCCTGCATTGATTTAAAGGCACAAAATACAACACAACCAGGTACAATACACATGGAATTGAACAGAAATGTATTCACTATATTAATAACCCCAAATAAAGGTGACCACCAGAGAAAGGCAAATTAGGGGATAGGAGAGAAAGAAGAGAAAAAAAAAGAAAGGAGTGCCAAAATGAAATTGGGAAAAAGAAAAAAAAAGTAAGAGAGAAAAGAAAGAGAATAAGAAAGAAAAGGGGAACAAACTATATATATGGGGAGAAAACGCCAATAGAACAGCCACTAATCCCAGCAAATGCCAGCAACAAGTACCTGGAGATGAATACAAACTACAAACAACAACTAATATCAAGCGAGGCTAGGGAAAACAGATGCAAAAAATAAACAAAAACAAAGCAAACAAAAACAAAACAAAAAGAATAAGCAAAACAATCTCACAAGCAAGCATAAAAAATCAATATAATCAACATTCAAGCAAACAACAACAAAAGGACAGGGGGAAAAACAATTTTTTGGGTAGTGAAGACCGAGAAGAGAGAAGTGTGTATGAACTCAGAGCAGGGGATTGGAAATTAGATATATAAGTAGGGTGAAATTTTAACAGGGGGTAAAAAGAAAGAATAGGGAGAATCTAAATCAGGAGAAGGGTAAGAGAAACAGGACAACAAAAGGGGAAAAGTTAGGGAGAGAGTGATGGCATAAAGGTAGAGTTGAGATAGAGTAGAATGATGCTAAAGGAAAGATGAAAATAGAACATAGAACACTAACTCAGAGTCAAATAAAGAGAAAATAAAATGACACTTTTTTTAAAAAAAAGGTAAATTAGTAGTAGTAATAATACTGATTGAAAATAAAAATGCAATAATTAAAAAGGTAAAATCAAGTGAAGAAAAAAGAAAAAAATAGTTTCTTAAGTAAAAGTTGAAAACAAAATAAAAAAATAAAAAATATAAAAATAAAATGTGCAGAAGTAAAGGGCATTCACTTCCTCTATTGTTCTGTTTGGCACGCCTGTTTCCCAGTCTGGACAGTATTACAGTTCCCTGTGTTCCACTGTTCCTCAGTGTTGTAAGCCAGTCCTGATTTTTAAGCAGACAGTGTGTCTTACTTTCTTGTATTCCTTTATTTGTGATTACACAAGAGTCAATATGTGATTCAGCCCTTGGGTGGCAGTGTTTCTGGATTGACCTCCAGGTCTATAGGTCCTCTCTAGCCTGTGCTTAGATCCTACTTTCCCTGTGGCACTCAAAACCGGTTTGTGGGAGTGGGCTGCCCCAGAGCTGGTTCTCCAATGGTCACTCCCCACTCTGATCCCCAGGTTCCAGAAAAACAACTTTCCCCTTGCAGTCTCCTAGGGTGTCCCCAACTGGGTGATCCTATGTATTGGGTTCAGTAATCAAAAGCAAGGATTCAAAGAGGAAAAAGCACAAGTGTGTTAACTCTGGGTCTGCACGCAAGCCTGCGCAATCCCCTTTTCCCTTGTGTCCAAGCAGCCAGCACACTCCCAAAATTTTTTGGCTGTCCTTCTGCATCCGATCAAAATGGATTGCTTTTTAGGGATTCCCTCTGTTAGCAGCTCTGAGGACCCCCTTCCACATTCACGGATCATGCCAGCCCCAACATCCATGGATTTTTCTAGGTACAGACTTCTCCTGGTCCTCCAGCTCCCGCAGTGCATGTTTCTCTGTCCTGCCAGGACTAGAGACCTCACCTTATCCCAGGCGAAATCTGACCTTTTTGTGGTTGAGTGTAGAGCTCCTCTGAATCCATGTGTTTGCACCAATTGGGGACTGGTGCTCTGGGGTTCGCAGCTGTTTGGTGGGTGCCGCAGTTGTAGATTTTCAGGCTTCAGATAACAACCACTTTCCCCTTCAAGATGGTGCAGTCTCTGCGTCCGAGCCGGTGGCTCCAGGAGGGAACCCAGCAGCAGTGAGGACTGCCTGGTCAGGGGAGCACCTTCCAGCAGTCCTCCACCTTCTCCTGGAGTATAGCTGTCCCTTAACTCTCCAACAGACATTCCCCGTGTGACCCTCAGCTGTTCTTTCTATCTGCTCCAGGACAAGGCTTGGGACATGTCTGTCTATTCTGCTGCCATTTTTTTTCTCAAGAATTTTTTTAAATGCAGAATTGCCATATTCTTAATTTAAAAGTTAATAAATACAATTTAATAAAAATTTAATTTTAAAAATACCCTAAAAGTAGAAATTTAATAATAACCTAAAAATTAAAAAAAAATTTAAATTCTACATTTTTTCCTAAAATTGAAAACTTTCTTAACCTATTTATGATCCCTGTGAATTACTTATTTTCAAGACCAAAGGTTAGATGAATAACCTTGGGCAACCACACCAAATTTGGTTTGTTTAATAAGAAACATAAATAGGCCTCATGAATACCACTCAAAAATATCCCAAAGGAAATGCTAGAGCACAATATTAGATACTAGAGGCCGGGTGCACGAAATTTGTGCACTGCGGGGGGTGGAGGGAGGGGGAGCGTGTCCCTCAGCCCAGCCTGCACTCTCTCCAATCTGGGACATCCCTCTCACAATCTGGGACTGCTGGCTCCCAACCACTCGCCTGCCTGCCTGCCTGCCTGATCACCCCCTAACCACTCCCCTGCCAGCCTGATTGACACCTAACTATTCCCCTGCCAGCACGATTGCTCTCAACTGCCCTCCCCTGCTGGCCCGATCACCCCCAACTGCCCTCCCCTGCCAGGCTGGTCGCCCTTAACTGCCCTCCCCCCCGCTGGCCTGAGCACCCACAACTGCCCTCCCCTGCCGGCCATCTTGTGGTGGCCATCTTGTGAGCACATGGGGTGGCCATCTTGTGTGAGGGTGTGACAGTCAATTTGCAGATTACCTCTTTATTATATAGGATATTTGTAGTGGGCCTGTTGCTTTCTTACTAAACATTTCCAATACTTCCATGAAGGATATTTTCAAATTTATAAAAGTTCCAGAAAACATTTGACTTAAAACACTACCATATTCAATTCAAATAATTGAAAATATTAGGAATTATCTATATGCTAAGTATTAATTACCCAGACTCAACCTACCTAAAGAAATTGAGTAAAGAAAGATAAACAGATTTTCATAGCAAAATATTAAATTGACCTAACATAGAAATTGTGGATAAAATATATCAAACATTTAAATATGCACACAGATAGGGAAATTCTCAGGCATCCGAAATCAAGAACAAGAAGACCATTAACTGCCACCCTGCCACCATGAAAGCAGATATGGGTAAAAGCTTGGTCAGCTGATGTTTGGGCATCAACAAAGGGGCAGTGCAAGGATATACCTTTGAACCAAGCCCCTTGAAAAAACCCAGAATCTTGAAAGGTCTGCTCACTGGTGAAAAGAGATAAGACAAACCCCATTCACTAGTCCCAGGAATTAACAAAGATGATCGTGTCTGTTAAAGGAATGGGTAGGGGAAAATATCTGAAAAACTGAAACCCAGGTCTGAATATTTTAGTGTAGAGTTTAAAGTTGTACTATGTACACAGTAAAGATATTTTTTAAGCAGAGAGATCATATGGTGAAATATGCTAACCATTTGGCAAAAGCAAATGCAAAGCCTCTTATGAGCAATTATTATGCAACCTAAAGTTTAAATAATTTCATAGATAAACTATCTCTACTTAAAGTAAGTTTAGTAAAAATTTACATACTACCCACAAAAATATTGCTCTAGGAAGAAGAGAAAGCAGTAATTAGCTGCTCAAGTACTTAAGCTAAATGACAGTCTGAAGATTGTTTAAAAAGTATTTTTAAAGTGATTAAAGACATAAAAAATAGAGACCAACTGAAAATTAAATATAACTTGTAGAAGTGAAAAATATGGCTTTTAAAATAAAAAAAATTAAGGTTAAACATAAGATTAAATATAATTGCAGAGAGAGTTAGTAAACTGGATAACAAATATAAGGAAACTAGAGGCCCAGTGCACAAAATTCGTGCACGGGGGGGGGGGGGTGTCCCTCAGCCCAGCCTGCACCCTCTCCAATCTGGCACCCCTTGAGGGATGTCTGACTGCCCGTTTAGGCCCAATCCCACCAGGATCAAGCCTAACCGGGAAGTTGAACATACCTCTCACAATCGAGGACTGCTGGCTCCCAACCACTTGCTTGCCTCTGCCTGATTGCCCCTAACTGCTTCTGCCTGCCAGCCTGACTACCCCCTAACCACTCCCCTGCCAGCCTGATCAATGCCTAACTGCTCCCCGGCTGGCCCAATAGCTGCTAACTGCCCTTCCCTGCCAGCCTGGTCACCCCTAACTGCTCTCCCCTGCCAGTCACATCACTCTTAACTGTCTTCCCCTGCAGGCCTGGTCACCCCCAACTGCCCTCCCCTGCTGGCCCGGTCACCCCTAACTGTCCTCCCTTGCAGGCCTGGCCCCCCAATTGCCCTCTCCTGCAGGCCTGGTACCCCACAACTGCCTTCCCCTGCAGGCCATCTTGTGTCCACATGGGGGCAGCCATCTTTGACCACATGTGGGCGGCCATCTTGTTTCTTGGAGTGATGGTCAATTTGCATATTACTCTTTTATTAGATAGGATAACAAAAAATGCAGCACAAAATATGTGAGGGAGGTTAAGAGCCACAGAAGATAGAATGAGATGATTTAGTGTATAAATAATAGGAGTTCTTGAAGGAAACAATTGAGAGAACAGGGGAGAAGAGATAATTATTGAGATGTCAAAAATCACCAGTTCTGCCCAGCCAGCATGGCTCAGTGGTTGAGCACTGGCCTATGACTCAGGAGGTCATGGTTCAATTCCTGGTGAGGGCATATACTTCTTCCTCTCCCTTCCTCTCTGAAATCAATAAAAAAAGAAAGAAAGAAAGAAAAAGAAAAAGAATCACCAATCCTAGCAGGATAAATAAAAATAAATCCACACCAAGGTCTTTCATAGTAAAACTGTGAACCAAAGACAAAGAGAAAAAAAATCTATGAGGGAATAACAAATTGATAATATATTTATTATCAGAAAAAAATAGGATCCAGAAGATAATTTCTTCATTTGCTAAAAATAATAATGATTAACCTAGAATTCTAAGCCCAGCTAAACAATAAAAAATAAGGGCAAGTCCCAGCTGGGAAGCTCAGTTGGTTAGAGCCATGGTCAGCAAACTGCGGCTCGTGAGCCACATGCGGCTCTTTGGCCCCTTGAGTGCGGCTCTTCCACAAAATACCATCACCTAGGTGAGTCTATTTTGAAGAAGTGGTGTTAGAAGAAGTTTAAAAAATTTGGCTCTCAAAAGAAATTTCAATCATTGTACTGTTGATATTTGGCTCTGTTGACTAATGAGTTTGCTGACCACTGGTTTAGAGTGTTGTACCAATATGCCAAGGTTGTAGGTTCAATCCCCCTGTCAGGGCACATACAAGAATGCATAAATAAGTGTAACAACAAATCGATGTTTCTCTCTCTCTCTCTCTCTATCTCTATCTCCCTTCTTCTCTCTTTGAAACCAATCAATAATTTTTTTAAAAGGCAAAAGAAGCATTTTCAAACTAATAAAACTTAATTTATCACTCATGGACCTTAATTGAAAAAATCAGAAAGCTCTGCAAGTAAGGAAGGAAATATAAGACATAATGTAAAGAATTTCACAAATGTAATGAAAGCTAAGTAATTTTATAGCAAAATAATATTAGTAGTAATTAATGCTGGGCAATAATAATATAGAAGATTGGAAGGAATGATCAATAAGTGGTGATTGCCCTAGCCCAGTGGTCGGCAAACTGCGGCTCGCAAGCCACATGAGGCTCTTTGGCTCCTTGAGTGTGGCTCTTCCACAAAATACCACAGCCTGGGCGAGACTATTTTGAAGAAATGGCATTAGAAGAAGTTTAGGTTTAAAAAATTCGGCTCTCAAAGAAATTTCAATTGTTGTACTGTTGATATTTGGCTCTGTTGACTAATGAGTTTGCTGACCACTGCCCTAGCCGGTTTGGCTCAGTAGATAGAGCACCAGCTTGCAGACTGAAGAGTCCCAGGTTCAATTCTGGTCAAGGGCACATGCCCGGGTTTCGGGCTTGATCCAGAGTAGGGGGCATGCAGGAGGCAGCTGATCAATGATTTTCTCTCATCATTGATGTTTCTCTCTCTCTCCCTCTCCTTTTCTTTCTGAAATCAATAAAAAGATATTAAAAAGAAAGTGGTGTTTATTATTTGGGAAGAAAAATGAAAATATTGATTTGACTCTTTAAAGCAAAAACATGTTAAAATATACTGGTATCTACTAAAAGAACAAAAATAGTATTTAATAGTGAATAACAAAAAATCCCTGTTAATTTAATTTTAAGCAAATCCTGGTTAAAAGTATTTTAAAATTAACAGAGTGTTACTTTTCATATATGGCATATGGACCAGAAATTTTGTCCATTAAATCCAAAGTCCATTAAATCGAGGTCTGCAAAATTAAGTGTTTACTGTATATCCAAAATAATACTATATATTTCATGTATGTATATAGTAAATTTATAAACAAATGCACTGGAGAGATATTTGATAACAGTGGTTCTCAACCTTTCTAATTCCGTGACCCTTTAATACAGTTCCTCATGTTGTGGTGACCCCCAACCATAAAATTATTTTCGTTGCTACTTCATAACTGTAATTTTGCTACTGTTATGAATCGTAATGTAAATATCTGTGTTTTCCGATGGTCTTAGGCAACCCTGCTAGCAGTTCTCAACCTGTGGGTCATGAACCGCTGCTGTAGAGCCTAAGACCATCGGATGCTTGAGAACCGCTGCTGTAGAGCCTAAGACCATGAGAAAACACAGATATTTACATTACGATTCATAACAGTAGCAAAATTACAGTTATGAAGTAGCAACGAAAATAATTTTATGGTTGGGGGTCACCACAACATGAGGAACTATACTAAAGGGTCGCGGCATTAGAAAGGTTGAGAACCACTGTCTAGGAGGAAGGGAATGCCATGGAATGACTGTGGAGAGAAGGAGAGGTCAAGGAGCATTCTACCATTATTTATAATATTTCATTTTTAAGATAAAAGATCTTAAGCAAATGTGGCAGAATGATAACATTTTAAAATTTGAAATCATTTTATTATATATTTTCCTTGATATTTGAAACTATAAGGTATAATATTTTTTCAAAAGGAAAGAGAATTTTAGATTCTGATCAATGGGAATTGGTCTTAAAATTGTCATCCTTTTTCTTTCTATGTGGATAAAAATCCCAAGCAGTTTCTAAACCATAACAGAGGACTCAGAAAAATGTATTCTCTCTGATTTTTGTGACCAAAGAGCATGTTTTATGATATTCTATTTGAAGGTCCAAAATTGAGTTAATTATTTTTATTTTGATGAACACAGCTTTTAACCATTGCCACATGTATATGAGATGGAGATCCTCCATGCCAGATCAGTGTTACCCAATAGAAATATAATGCAAGCCACATATATAATTTTAAATTTTCTGGTATGCATATTAAGAAAATAAAAGAAACAGGTGAAATTAATTTTAATACTATGTTGTGTTTGACCTAATATATCCAAAATATCATTTCAACATGTTATCAAGATAAAGATATTAAGCATATTTTTTGCATATGTATGAATTTTACGTTTACAGCATATCTCAGATGGGACTGGCCACATTTCTTTCTTTCTTTTTTTGGTCAATCCTCACTTGAGGATACTTTTCCCCATGAATTTTTAGAGAAAGTGGAAGAAAGGGAGGGGGGGAAAGAGATCTTGAGAGAGAGGAGAAATATCAATATGAGAGAGACACAACAATTGGTTGCCTCCCATCGTGCCCCAACCAGGGCTGGGGAGGGAGCCTGCAGCCCAGGTACATGCCCTTGACCGGGAATTGAACCTGCGGCACTTTGGTGTGCAGGCCGATGCTCTGACCACTGAGCGACACCGGCCAGGGCAGGACTAGCCACATTTCTGGTGCACAATGGCCAAATGTGGCTCCTGGCTACCACACTAGCCTTTGCAGCTCTACATAATAAAAGTAGCTCTCATTTACTGTGCACTTACTAAGTGTCAGCCTCTACACTAGCATGTTCCATACAGCTCACATTGTCCTCAAAACAACTCTGTAAAATATCTGAGGAAAAGTAAAATAAAAAAGGAGATGCCAATAAACTTTTTTGCAGAATTAAAATACTTGTTAATAATATTTAAATAATATATGTGAAGAAAACAAAGCTCAGAGATCAAGAGTGCCTTGCCCAGGTTACACAGCTAGCAAGCTCTAGGGCTGGAATTAAAACAGGTCAGTGTGACTCATGGCCCATGCTATTAACCACCATGCCCAAAGGTCACCTATGGACAGGCACTTTCTCCTTAATTAATCTTCTCCTGACCACTTAGTAGCTTCTATATTAACTGGAGATCTCAAAGCTTAGTCTTGTCAGACATTTGGGTTTTTAGTTGGGAAAACACCTAATCTGGGTCTAGAGCTGGTGATTTGTACACCCCTCTCTTTTGTCCCATTTTTGTCAAGGGGCTGGAAAATGGGATCTGAATTCAGAATCCCTCCAAAATAAGGTAAAATGAAGGAAAGCAGAAACTTGCAAAAGAAAGGGAAAGGCTGATGTAATTAAGCTCAGCCATCTTTGATCCTTTTGTCTGTCTATTGCTCAACCTTTTGACAAACTTCTATTTCTAGCCTCTCCATAAAAGTCTCCCTAATTGGGGAAGCAGTACACCCTTTATGGCTTTATAATAAACTGGAGGTGAGTACCAATATGGAATCAAAGGAAATAAAGCTCCAGTGGCTGCTGCTGCCGGGCTTGCCTTGTGAACATGGCTTATACAATATTTCATCTGTGTTGACACCTTTCATTCTCAATTATTTGGCTGCTGTCAAAACAAATCAATCAAATTATAGCACTGTGTCTTCATGTTACAATTCCATTGTAAGTTAGGGACATTAGCTTTGAAATATATGGAAGTATAAATTTTATCTCTATTATTTATTTAATGCAACTTTCTCCCATGTGAGTTATTTTCCAAACACAGCAAACTCAAATTATCTTATGTCAAATATTGAATATATATGTGTTCTGCTAAGAATTTCTAAAATAATGGCACACAGGGGAATGGAGATACCTAAGAGTGTATTAATGCGCCTGCACCTGTGTGCTAATCTTAATCCAGTGACAAATGGCAAACATACAAAGTTCTTTTTCTCTGTTAATTTATTTTTGTTTATTTAAACTTGGTGAGCACAGTTGATGAACATAAAATTTGGGAGATGAAGTTGACACTACACCAAAGGAAAAGGTTAATGTGGAAACAAGGTTTTCAGAGGTTACTTTTGTTTACAGTAAGACATAATTTTCCCAGATAAACCATTTCCAAAAATAAAAACTATATTATCTAAACTGCAATTTTCTCAAGCACAGACATCCTCTTCTTTAGCACCAAGCATCACAATGCCCTGTGCAGCTATAGTCGGCATGAACCAAAGTGTTTTAAAAAGAAGGAAGGAAAAAAAAACACACCTCAAACATTTTCATTTTGAATTTTTAAGGCTACAACTACATTTTTAAATAATAGATTTAAACAATTGAGTTGCTTTTCAGAAAAAGAGCAAACACTACTGAAGCTTTTATGTATAGCTCTTAAAATAGCTTCTTTATACATGGAAACTTGGCATGTCTTTAGAAGATAAAAACCAAACTGACAGTTCTTATTTTTTGGCTTCTTCTAACTGCACTCTGGCTACATACGGGTAAGCAACAATCAAAAGTTTCATCGTGAATGTGCAGATTATGTCCAATGAAAGAGAAGTAAACCCCGCGAATCACAGGGGCCCCAGCCCAACCTGGTGCAGAATAGACATATATGTTGGGAGCTCTTTCTCAGTCTCCACTGGGCCTACATCTTCCTCTGACAGTGGTTTGAACTGTTGTCTCCCTTCCCTACTCTGTTCTCCCCAGAAGTCTCTCCCCTCCCTGGCTATGGTCATATATGTTGATGGTTTCAGGATCTCCAGCACCAAATCCCATCCTGAATTCTAGATCCATGTATTTCCATTGAAATTTTCTTTTTTTTTTTTTCCTTGCTGTGTACTTCCTTTTATTATTTTCCCAATTCCCAGAAGCCATCACTTTCTTTCTTTTTACTTTTTTTCCTGTTTCCTCTGGTACTTATGAAAAACAATATCTCTAAATAACATGGTTATATTTCTACTTCTTGATTTTTTTCAGCTTCAGATCCATTGAAATTTTCTACAGGAAACTTGAACTAATCATGTCAAACTGAATTAGCAATCTCCCTCTCTTTCCTCTTATCATTCTAAACTGAATCCATCATCAAATCCTACCAAATCCACCTTATTTATGCCTCCTAAACCAGTCCTCTGTCTTTCATCAGTGACACCAGCATCCTTTCTTTCCTGGTTGCTGCAAAATCCCCCTTCCTAACTAGGAAGGAGTGCCTACCACAGCACCTGGCAAATAGCAGATGCTTAGTAAGTATTTGTGCACAATTCATGGGGAGAAAGGAAGCTTAGCTTTTCCCTAGAGAGGGCTGATGAATAGTAGCTGTGATTCTCACTGGGAATCTGTCCTGCCGTAAGTGCATACACAAGAGAAGGCAGGACTGTGGGAAGCAGTATGGAGTTACCTCAAAAGATTACAAATGGAACTGCCTTATGACCCATTATTCCTCTTCTGGGAATTGATCTGAAGAAACCTGAAACACTAATTCGAAAAAGTATATGCACCCTCATGTTCATTGCCACATTATTTATAATAGCCAAGAGCTGGAAACAGCCCAAGTGTCCATCAGTAGATGAGTGGATAAAAAAAAAAAAAAACTGGAATACTATGTGGCTGTAAAAAGGGAGAAAATCTTATCCTTTGTGACACAGATGGACCTGAGACATTATGCTAAGTGAAGTAAGCCACAGAGAAAGACAAGCACCATATGATTCACTCATATGTGGAATTTAATGATCAAACTGAACTACCAAGCAAAATAGAGACAGACTTATAGATAGAGAGGTCTGAAAGGGTGGGGAGGAGTGGAGGGATTGAGCAAAAAAAAGAGAGAGAGACCTCATGACCTGGGCAACAGTGTGGTGATTGCAGGGGTAGGCAGGATGGGAGGCAGTGGGAGAGGACACAGAGGGGATAAAAAGAAATGGAAAAAATTAAATTTAAAAATAAACATGTATAGAACACTGTTAAAAAGAGAGAGAAGGCAGGACTTTCTTGGGGAGCATTATTCCTCTATTCTCTAAACACGGGGCAGAGGGGAAGTGGGGACCATCTCTAATTTCCCTATTTTCAGAACCTCCCCACTTCCTGCCCATACAGAAGTACCCTGTAATTGGTTCCAGAGAAAATCTGAAAAAAAAAAAAAATAGTCCCAATTTCCTCTTGTCCGTGACAATGGCGTGAGATTGAGAAACACATGCAGCCTCCCCTTTCGGGCATCAGGGCCTCTCCAGGGCTGCCATCTTGAAAGGAACTCACCTTGGAATCCAATCCTGGTTGCACCTCTGAGTGTATTCACATTGCTAGATGTCATCAAGAGCCCTGATGGATTTACAGTCTTATGTGCAAACTGGGGATCACATTACTCCCCTGCTTTTTGCTTTGAAAATAAATGCTTTGGCTTTGCGTTGACACTTATGTGGCAGCTGGAAACCATTATCCTTTGACAATGCTTTATTCCATTGACAGTATCTTTTCCTACCCAGAATAGTAGTTGTACTCCTCATTCATGTGCTTCTGGTTTAATCTGTGCCCCAGTGCCTCAGCAACGCCTGCTTCAAGGATAATGTCTTGGGGAACAGGCTCTCCTGGTATGTTAAATAAAAAGTCTGAAGCTTCAGAGATACGGAGGTTTAAAAAACTGCTAAAGTAAGACACATGGCAACAGCTTTTCCTAACTTCTTCATGGTGGATATGGCATTACTGGATGCATCTCATGCGGGGCTCCTCTGAATACCAGTGCAGATATGAATTTAGCTACTAAGTATTTTTAATATTGGACTCTGTGCGCAAGCCACGAACCAGAGGTTGAGAAATCACTGCATACTGAAAGCCAGGGCCCGTTCTCCTCATTTCTGTGGCAGGCACGGCACTGTCCTTTATCCTTTCTGGGACTGATATTAGACCTCTGCCCGCATAGTCACGATGCCCCTGGGAAGTCGACGTTCTGAGCGTGGGCATCATGAGACTAGCACAAAAGTAAATCACAAGGAATAGCATTGCACATGGCCGCCTACGTGTTTTCCTCTTCAAGAGTGATACCAGAATGATCGGTCCACATTCCCACCCCCATCCACTCCCCGCCAGTAATTTCTCCTGTGGTCAATAAAGTCAAGGCATTTAAAGGCAATTGTATTAATATTAAATGTTGCTCATATATAATGAATGCATAGAGATACTTTGTGGTTGTATTGTTTTTAATTTGAGAATTAATCCACTTTGAGTTGAGATATGCTTTCTTACAAAGGTGGTTAGAAGGTCAAGACGACAACGCTGTCAATGCTAGTAATGACGTTTTGGATATGATCTTTCACCTGAATGAATACAAAGTGTTTTGATTTTGAAATAATACTTATTAGTGTAGAATCTTTAAGAAGGAAAGCAATCACTCATAACATCTCTAGAGTCCACAAGTAACACTTCGTTGTATATACTATTTCTCTTTTCATATTTCTGCAGTGTGGGGGGGAGGGGCTTCTTTTAAACAATTGGTATCGAATAGTGTGCATTTGAAATCTTTATTTTAGTGTTAGCATCTGCTTCTGAGAAACAGAGACATTAACACTTTCTTTAATGGGACAACTTGAGTTTCTCATTTCCATGAGGAGTTTCCTAGCTTTCATTTTATTAGTAGTTTTGTACTCACCCATTATTTTTAATGTTTGAGGGAACAGAACTACTGGGGATGGGTTACAAGGAAGATGATAGGTTTGATGCTTTCTGGGGAAAGAGTGCTTGAGGCAGAGGGCACAGCCTGAGCAAAGGTTCCTGGGTGGGAGTATATTCAAAGAGACCAGGGAAGCCAGAAAGCCTCACATCAAGGTTGACTGAATTGCAAGAGAGATGTGTAGAAGTGAAAAAGCAACATAAATTAGACTGAAGATGTATGTCTTGGAAAAACCTTTGGCACATGGAACTGACTAAAAGCAAAAGGAGCAGCATTCTTGGATTCTGAGAGAACTAGATTCCCAAAGAAGCTACAAGTCTTTAACTGTTGAAAACTTCAAGCAACTGTTGGCCACTGAAGAAAGGTATATTTCTCAACTTTTTCTTCAGATGTGGCCCAGGAAGATAATGAGCAGGGAAGGGTCTCCCAACAGTGCAGCTAAGGGTCTTCCCCAGAGACACTCAATCGAGGATCCTCTCCCTGTCCCCAGGGGAGAGGGCCTGCAGGAAGTCTGCCTACTGGGACATAGGAATGGCTATGAATAAACAAACTGTGGCATAGTCTTACAATGGAACACTACTTGGAAATGAAAGAAACTGCAGATCTACACAACAACATGAGTGAATCTCAAAGACATTATGCCCAGCAAGAAAAGCCAGACATGAAAGAATACATACTGTACGGATCCATTTATATGAAGTTCTAGAACAGACAAAACTAATGCATAGTAACAGGAAACTGATCAGAGCTGCCTTATTAGAGGGAGGTATTAACTGCAAAGAGACAAAAGGGAACCTTTTGGAGAAAATGAAATGTGTTATGTACTGACTGTGGTGGATGGAGTTTGCAAGGGTGCACACAATTATTAAAACTCATTGAGCTGAGCACTTACAATTCATGAATTTTATTGTATGTAAATAACATCTCAGTTAAAACAACAAAGCAAACAAAAAGGAAATATTATGTAACTTGTACATGAAATTCCTAATCTCAAAATTAGTCCCACATACTTTACTTGGCACAGCCTTTAATTTGAAGACTCACAAAAATCCAGGGCAAGTTTCACGCCAGTGCTAAGGGTAGGAGAAACCATCTTTGGCCTTGAGTTTCAACTTGCTTTGAATCTAATTGCTTTTCCATGTTCTAAGGTAAGCAGCACTCTCTAATATACTTTTTGGTAATTAATTTAAATGTTATGCTGGAGTTAACTGGAATGTTCCTAGTTTGATATAAATCTCCTAGGTAGCACATTCATATTCTCCATTTATGTTGACCTTAGTGATTAGTGGGTTATCCCACCTGGCCTGTGAGAAGAGAACAAGTCACTACCCTGAATCATCTATCCTAAATGTAGACCTACCTTTGCTGTCCCACTAACCCCTTTGCTTTGTATGGTGACTTGTATTGAGGCTGTATTTATCTACATTTTCTCCTCTAATAGAAAAACAACATAAAAAATCCAACACATTTGCATGAGTTCTACAAGGAGGACTTTATTTGATCACATTAAATAATCATCTAGTTTCCATACTAGGACAAATGCAAATTACATTTTTAGTACAGCTATCTGTGTTTCAAAGTAATAAGTAAAATGGAAGACACTGCTTTTTAAAGAAGTTTATAAAGTATGTGACAGAGAACACTTAGTCATTTTCTTTATCTGAGGTTTACTGTCATTATTAGTCTTATTTCACAGGTGTGGGTTTGCTGAGTCACCAAATCCCCATGAACACACAGTAGACAAAGAATACAAGGATGGAGGGACCCAAAGTAGTGATAGGGGGGGGTATATAGAAAGGAAAAAGGTTCTCAGAAGTAAGACGGGAGACAAAACAAACTTTGCCTACTTCATTCCTAGGTCTTATCTGAATTTGGGGCATTTCTGGGCTTGAACTCAAGTCAGAACTCCTACCGGCTTCCCTTAAAATATTCAGAACCTAGACCCTCCCTTTGACATGTCTTTGAGTTCAGGGTTAGTCTCAGTCTCAGTTCATGCCCATAGGAGGTCCTTACAGTTCTACACAGTAATCTCAGTGCTCAGAGCCCCTTCCATTGATGAGGGAGGCCCTAACATGTTTCTTAAACATGTTGCCCATGTTCCATGCCACATCATCCAGGCTTCCCCTCCTACACCCTTCACATTACAGGTAGACACTTCAACACGGGACAGTCAATCTCTAGTTTGGTCAGTGACTGATGAGGTAGCCTGGAATGGAAAGACTCAGTCCAACCAGAACTTGAGTTTTGGGGAATTTTAGATAATCATGGAGATAAGGATAGCACTGGAGATTTCCTAAAGGTACATGATTTGGAAAGATGCATATACTCTAAGGAGACAAAATGGGACATGAGTGGACCAAAATGATGCGTGAGTAAAAAGTCAATCAACATAGTACAGGACAGGCAAGAGGAGGAGCAGGCAGAGGAGACAGGTTTTAGTCACTCTGGACATGGAGATCAGCCTGTGCCTGCTCAGAGGGGAGAATAATACAGCTTGCAGCCTACTGGTTCACTGGATTGTCTAATCCCCAAATCTCATTCCACAACCACTGAGGCAGGGATACAGGGCTATCCCTGAAATTCTGCAAGATTTTAAACTCCCTATTCCCATCTGTTTCCTTACAGGGAGATCCCATCATTGATGAGACAGGAGTGCATCTCGTTCTTGAATGGGAAGATCAGAGAAGGGAAAACAGTCACAGGCCATGCAGATGGGTTTTCTTTTTCAGCAATGAAAAGCTTTCGCTGGATAAAATCTTGGAGCAATGGTTTCAGTAATGCTTCAGTTATGCAAGAGAACACCCCTTAGTTTTGGGGACATGAATGTAGTAACAGAAGGAAGAATATTACCAAATAAATTATTCCATTCACTCATTATCCCCTTGTAGAGCCTGGGGTGGTTAGGAACAATAAGAACATTAATGAGGGCACTTTTCACAGCCACATGGCTCACCATCACCCTGAGATGCTCAGAATCCAGAGATAGTTGGAGTTGCCAAATGAATTTTGAAAAAGCTCCCAGACCAGCTTGACCATCAACTCCAATACACTTCTGAAGATGAGGCCATAGGGAAATTATGTGAGCAGCACCAAGGGATAAAAAGAGCTAGTGCTCTTACTGAACTTACAGCACTTAATGAGGACCTTTGGATCATTTTCTGAAACCAAAGATGCCAAAAAGAACCAATTCCAAACTATAAGCTAATACTAAATTTGATATTGAGAGAGAGAGAGAGAAGGAACATCTTGATGGAAGTTCACACTGGACCAGTTGCTAATTCTGAACCCTTAAAATAACAAAGTAATAAAGCCTTAAGAATACCAAACTGTAATAAAGATATAACAAGCCTGTTTTTTGGACTCTGACTTTGGTGTCCATTTTAACCAAGCAGGATTAATCCATGTCCTACAATCTCCACAAGCTTATGTTTATTTATAATATCCAATATTCCCATAAGCGCCAATGTTCCAAATGGAAGGTTGCATTTAGATAATGGCTGTTTCTTCATTAAGATTTCATCATCCACCTACATTAAAAAGCTTCTCTCTACACTTTGCTGCTTTTGCTTTCACCTTGTTTATTCCTGCCTTATTTGCTTAATCTTGAGATCCTAGCTTCCCAGGCACTCTCAAATTTAAAACAAGCAAAGTTTGTGCATTAATGTGTCCTGGGCATGCATGATTTATGAATGGCAGCTTTCTTGGCACAATTTAATGGTATAAGAAAGACTTTGTTTTAAACATTAAAGTAAAAGTCAAGAAGTGGCAACAGTGGATGGGATATTAGAACATAATAGTGTGTAAAGAAATTTGGGTCAAGAGTTAACCAGTTTTTACTTGGTCTTTTCCTTAATCTGTGGACTGATGCTCTGACCAATTTAATAGGTTATAAAGAGTCCTAACATTTGATCAACCAAAAAGTACTTCATATTGTTGTTCTAAAAACTTACCCAACCAAACTCTCACTCTGCAGAAAAAAATTTAGTCGTTAACATTTATATCAATAGAGAAAACAAATATATTTGATTAGTCCAAAATAAATGTTTTCTCTTTGTTAAGCATCCTAGTCAAGTTTTTCCTCTTTAGAACTCATTTGTAAGTCAGTTTATCAGTTAGTGTTATCAAATCTTTTAAATAAAAGTAAAAATCTTCATACTAACAAGAATAATACCCTTTCTGAGTAATGTTAGAGTCCAACTTTTGCTATATGCTCATGCAACAGAAAGACTCAATATTCAAAGTCTACTTTTCTTATTATAAGCTATGATCTCAAATAATATAATTTTGTTTAATAATTATAACTAAAATATACTTAGTAAGCAAAATAATAATTATACTAATTATTCCAAACGATACCTTGTTGAGATGTTCCAACCACCTCCTACACAAAGCTGTCATGTCTAACCTTTCTTGGAAGATGACCAAATTGAAGAACTCATGAGATCATAATTCAAGTCTTCAAATAACAACATAATAATTTTACATGTACGTTTTTTATGTCATGCAATGATAGCTCATAAATGCTTCCAGCAGACCTGAAATTAATCATAGGAAACGAGAACTGATAAAGCCCAGGGTTTGAGCAAGCTAAGGACTCACAAGACAACTTGATATTTTGCTCCCTACAAAAGCTTCCTATATCCTGTATAGTAGAAGCAGCTCTGAACCACATTCAATATTCAGAGTACTTTCCCTCTGCAAAGAACTCTGGCCCGTGGATGGAGCCCTACATGGCACACAGACACATGGGTTACCTTGTAGATTTTGCAATGGCAGGGTCATAATGCCTCCAGCTGCAGCTGCTGCTACCAGCCCTTGAATATTGGTGAGATTTGCAGTAGGCAGTGTGAGCACGAGTCCTTGTTGCCCTCCTAGCTGTCCGGCCATGTTGAAGGGGATGAGGATAGGCTGGTTCAGGGCGGGTGTGCCTCCTGGCATCACACCAGCAACAGCTGAGGCTAACTGCTGTGCCGTCAGAAGTGGCTGCAAGGAAACATAATCCTAGCTCACTTTCCAGTGTAACCAAGGCATGAGCTTTTAGATCAAATTTTTCTTCTGCTTATGTGGGGTCAGAAAGTCCCTGAACAAGTAGTAAAGAAACATGCTCTGGGCCAGAAAAAAAAAAAAGTTGACTGATAGAAAAAAAAAAAAAAAAAAAGGAAATCACATTTTATTTATATTTTTTGAAAATTCCATTTTATACATCTTTAGAACATCCTCTAAGAAGGAGTTCAAACACCTTTAAAAATAATACCTTACACTTATATATTATTCTTCCAATGAAGTTTCATTTGATCCTACCCTTATATATTTGAAACTCTGT
Source organism: Corynorhinus townsendii (assembly GCA_026230045.1). Taxonomy (NCBI): domain Eukaryota; kingdom Metazoa; phylum Chordata; class Mammalia; order Chiroptera; family Vespertilionidae; genus Corynorhinus; species Corynorhinus townsendii. The sequence goes on from JAPDVU010000004.1 coordinate 141,593,958, forward strand.
TAATTTATTCTGTGTTGTTCCAGAAAGAATTCATTGGGGTCAGTGAATTTTTGCTGTTGTTGTTCAAAAATAGCAACAAAATACTATTCTCATCTATTAAAATAGTGAAAGTAATGTAAAAGATTTACTCTGTGCTGCTAAGTCTGTAGTAACACCAGTATGTAGATTTAGGACATGTACCCTGTCATAAGCCTTTTGGAAAGCAATTTGGAGATCCATATCAAGAGCTACAAAAATATTCATCCCCTTTTGACTCAGAATATACTCCTAGGATATAGGCTGAAGATATAATTCAAACAGAAAAAAGAAACGCATGAAAGTATGCATTACATTTTAAAATACATAAATGCTGAAAATAGTTTGTTACAGTACTAAGCTTGATAAGATATCACCTAGTCCTTAAAATGAATCATTATAACACCTTTGTAAAAATATAGGAAGTTTATAAGAATACATGAAATAAAATGGAAAATAATTAAGCAAATGATAATGAAATCATTGTTAAAATGAAAAATTTGACAAGATCTAAAAAGAAATATAGAAAACAAAAATGATGAATGTGGATAAATTTTAAAATGTTTTAAATATTTCCTTTGTTATCACTCTAGCATTCATTGCCCAGTTAAGACAACATTAAAAATAGATGTTTATGTCCACTATTTAGCCAATAGCCATTGTGTGACATGGAGAGGCAGCCTCATAGGGATGTACTTTGGGCACTAGACACCCTTGAGCTGGGCGAGGGCTCTTCCCCAGAATGATGTAGGAAGGATTCTTGCCCTGGCTGGGCCAGATGGCCCGAGGGGTCATTGACCTTAGAGTCTGTGGTCCAGGACTTTCAATGCACCCCTTTGGGGAGACATAACCTCATGTCCTTTTTTTTCTCTAGACAAACGAATGCAAAACTCATATTGAGGGGTTTCAACTTTGTTTTTAATGTAGCATTATTCTATAAAGTAAAGGGTAATTCAATATGGGTGTTTTATAAAGCCCAATATGTAATAGCCAGGCACTATTCTAGGCTGATGTATGTGTATGAACTCTGTTGCCCTACCACTGAGATACAGAGAGGTTAGTAACTTGCCCCAAATCCCACATCTAGTGGGGGTGGCGGGGAGCTCAAGGCCAGAAGGCTGCTCCAGAGCCCACATTGCACCCCTTTCTCATCACTCCTTCTTAATTCATGGAGGAGATTTAGAAAAGTGGGCTACTTTTTTGCAGAATGAGGTGGGGGAGGAGGGTTGAGCCCACTCTGCCATTTCCTATAGTCTTCCCTCAAGGCTGCATCTGAGGAGCCCTCAGAAGAAGCCCTGGGACTCCATGCAGCCTAGTTTTAGAACCGCAGCTCTAGACTCTGTGGGCCAAGCTCCTAATATATTTGCTAACTTATTACATTCACACAGATTAACTGTGCTGTAAAAAAGAGAAACGGTAAAGCACAAAAATAAACATATTTTTTAGAAATAAATACAAAGTTATAAGCTGGTTCTCAGATTGCTGATATTATATCACTGACCATCATAATTCAAGATAAGAGGGGAGGCAGACTGGTGGTCCTCAGACTGTATACAGGATACACATTTGGGGGTTTTGGCCTGTACTGTTTTTTAAATTGAATTTGCTGGCTTAAAGCAGGGCATGCACTCAGTTTGTCATGGTGTCCACCACTTCTCTCTGTCTCAGGCTGCCATGCTTCTTATATAAAACCTGGAAACCTTAGAGTTTGTTGCCCTTGGTAGGTACACACACACACACACACACACACACACAACGCCCTAAGCCAGTGGTCGGCAAACCGCGGTTCGCGAGCCTCATGCGGCTCTTTTGCCCCTTGAGTGTGGCTCTTCCACAAAATACCACGGCCTCGGCAAGTTTATTTTGAAGAAGTGGCGTTAGAAGAAATTTAAGTTTAAAAAATTTGGCTCTCCAAAGAAATTTCAATTGTTGTACTGTTGATATTTGGCTCTGTTGACTAATGAGTTTGCTGACCACTGCCCTAAGCTAAGCATGAAATCAGAAAGGGCATGGCCAGAAAAAGCTGGTTTCAACGATTCCCACTGAACCTTCTCCGGCTTTCATAAGAGAGTAGACATCTCCCTGGATTTCTGTCCTCCTGCCCTTGTGCTCCAATACGGACAATGGGATTTGAGGCTATCAGGGAACTTGGTGGCACGGGAACAAGAAAGTCAAGACAACCCATGTTCTAAACTTGGGTTTTCAAGCCTTGAACTGGTGAGCCCTCAAAGTACTGAAAGTGTAACTTTCTAGGAACAAAAAATAACAGAAAAAGAGAGAGAGAAAGGCTCGAAGATCAGCTTCTGTTTCCATAAATCGGGGTGACCTCTGAAAGCTTTACACTGAATAACAGAGGCAAAAAGAAAAGAAAAAAAAGCCCAGCCTTTTATAATTGTGTTCTACATCTCCATGTTCTCCATGTAACCACAGGCTGTAAAAACCCCCACCAATATTAGACTTTAAAAAATAATGAATGTATTTCTTTATTAATGCAGGGCTGTATGTGATGTACAGTATTGTCAAACCCAATAAGCTGAACTTGCATTAAAATTGCATTAACTTTTTTTATATTAAGTTATGTCTTATATTGCAAAAATGGCTGTAGTAAGGTTGAAATAACTTAATTTTCTTCACACTCCAGTCATTAAAGTTTTACTTTCCAGAAAACTGTGCAGTAACCTAACAGCACAGTTAGTTGTAGTGGGTCTTAAGAAGAAGAAGAAAACAGGATTCTAAATGATTAAAACAAACATTTACTGTAAAAAAAAAAAAAGAGAGAGAAAAGTTCTGCCAACTCACTTTTTCTTGATGGTAAATAATGTAGTCATACAGCTTCCCATACAAATATTAATCACCATCTTTTCTCTGTTGGAGTTAATTGGATTGAACTCATTATTATTTATTTGGTTCTTTATATAGTTAAATCATTCTGTATACAGCCTAATGGAAAGCAGTTGAGAGATACTGACCTGTGGCCCAACCGGGAATGGGGGGTGGGTCTGACTGGCCTGGGGGTGGTCAGGAGTGCCTGGGTCTGATAGTGCTGGGTTTCCTCTGGCCCCTGGAATCCAAAAGAGAAGTGCTCCTTTAATACACAAGCCAGCCTGGGAACTGCACAAGACCCCATCTTCCTGAGATATCTCATAACATTAAGGCACAGATGACTTGCCAGAGTGGGTTATCAAAGCTCCAGCACTCACATCACCCGTCCTTTTCCTAAGGACCACTCAGGATGGCCCAAGTCATTCTAGGAGGTAGCAAGTTATGATTGCAGGGAGAGTGACACTATCAACAGTGGTGCCAATGGGCTTGTGTTACACATCAGTTTGCATAGGGTACACCAAGGCATCGATTGTGTGGGAAACTGTACCCTTTTTAAATATTTAAATATATTATTTATTGTTGATAGCATTACAAATGCCTTCCACTTTACTCTCCTTTACCCCCCCTTCTACCAGCCCCTACCGACCCACCCCAGGTCTTCACCCTCCTATTGCCTGTGTCCGTGGGCTATGCATATAAGTATATAAGTCTTTGGTTTATCTCTTCTCATACCCCCAAACCCCACACCAAGGTATGTCAGTCTGTTCCATGCCTTCATGCCTTATGCATAGGTGGGCGATAGCTAATCTGATTCTCCAAAGCCAGAGACAGTGTGGTCTCAGACATGACCAAGTACAATTACACTGTCCCTTAATATGATTTCATACACTTCCGTCCTACTCCATACGCTGTCAGACAATGAATCTCACAAATGTGTTTTCCTAGAAACAAAGCCTTTTTCAATGTCACCTTACATGCTGTCCTAAAAAAAGAATATGGGTCTCCTTAAGCAAACTTCCTGGGTGCTAAATGAAGCAATAAGAACCCCACAGGACCTCCAAGTATAGAACACAACTTACTTCCTTTGCTGAAATCCTGTTGGACACCAAAGCATAAAAAAGGAAATGCCACCAAAACAGCAGCACTTTTGAGCCTTCTTAAACGTTATTGCTTCTCTGTGTGGGCTTATGTGCTTTTTTCCAGGACAAACTATATAGCAGGTAAGACAGAGGCCACACAACAAATACATGAGTAAATAAACAAATAGAGCTAGCATCAAACTTTGAAGGATTTTAGTTGGTAGCTTTTATTTTGTTGGTGGTTGAAATCCAATTCCATGCCACCCTTAACAAGACTCTCTGTCCAGAAATTTGTCCTATGAATACAAGTGGAAGACAACTCTGTTTACTGGCATGTCATGGATGACCAAGAAAAAAAAGGATATGATTCTGTCACACTTACAAATTTTAAAGAAGGTATTATTGGCTCATTTAAAACAAATTCTTCTATATATTCTCCAAAGGGGCAGACTTATAAATAATGGAAATGTGGAAAAAAATACTTCAGCACATTAAGCTACAAATAAAATTGACTGCTACATATTATTCAATTGACTTCTATCTCTACTGCGATGTGTCAATCATAATGGCATTTTATAACAGGATTAAGCAATAAATGTGCAAAGCCATTATGCAGAAATCTGAAAATCTGATTAATTTGTAATATTTGTGTGTGTGCAGAAAGTCAGGAATGGACATTGCTTGGGGAATACTTACAAGCATTCTATTGAAATTTCTAAATTGATTTGGAGCAAACTAATAAAAACACAGACTTGCTGACATTTTATAAAGTGAATTCTGTCAAAATATGTTTGGCATTTTAATGATTGCTGTCATTTAATAACAAGGGTTAGATGACCCATCATAAGATGCCAACAATTTCCCCATAATGTGCAGGAGATCTTTCCTTTAAATTTTTTATATGTGATTTACTTATTGTGCTTGACTAGCAGGGCACTTTAAACTGGAAGCTGTATTATGCATCGTAAATCTCACAATTTCTCTTCTTATATACCCAAAGTTTTATTTTGTCTTAAAATTCTCAGCAAAGCTTTATGTACTTTTATAGAACTAACCAGGTCCAAAGTGATGCTTTTGGTAAAATATTCAGATTAGGAAAATTCTCAAATAGCTAAAACCCCACTTCGGTTTAGGTTTATGTTTTAAAATTTTGGTTGCTTCCCCATACTCACCAGGTATGGGTTTTTACTCAAGACTGTGAAAAGAGAGTTTTATATTGCACAGAAGAGAAAAATCCTTTACACAATTAAAAAATATATGTAATTTAAAAATTTCTATGCCTTGTCAGGCCCTTCAGTTTCATATTTCCTTCACGAGTACCATGCCCATTTTTGACTCTGTTCCTAATGACATACCATTGTAGGGTTTAGGATTTGTCCCATACAGGTACTGTGTCAACAAGAGTGTGTGTTTTTGTTCCCGTAACTTTACACAGATTACATCTGCTTACATTTTATTCTCTATGGCTGGAGGCCCTCACTAGCATACAGCAGCTTGTTTCAAGGCTGGTTATTTTCAAAAGCCATGTTCAGTGCAGTACAGGGCAATTCCACACAATTTTATGTGTAAAATGAAGTCTTTCACAAGCTCTAGAAGAGATTATGTATGCTTTCCTGCCCGGATCAAAAGGTAATGTTTCTTCTTAATGCTCATCTCCATTTTCCCCAAACACATGTATATCACGCTTAACTTTGTAGGACCATAAACCAATCTGTCTGGCTGTAAGGTAGCTCCCAATTCAGGAGTCTTCTCAGAGCCAGTGGGGGAATTTAGCAGTCAGAATGAATAAATGATGTTGGCGAAGGGTTTCAGAGAGATTTGAGGCAGTGCTTAGCCTATGTTAGCAGAGAACTTGAGGTTAACTATTCCCATGGGCACAGAAATAAAAACAGGAACTTAAATGGTTGAGAAAGTTCCTCCTGATCAAGTTCCTAGGAAACATGTTACCTCTCTAGAGACCAAGAATATTCACAAAGCTCTCGGTGGCATGCTCAGAACTTAATAGTCTGTGCTTTTCAGGCAGCAACTGTGCACTCCAATAGGGCAGGACTGTGTTCACCAGTTCACCACTTACACCATGTGCATTGAAGGCATTTTACTCACTTTGAGTATTCTCTCAATAGAAATGGAGGCTTGGCTTTTAATTTGGGAGTGGTATGATTCCTTCAAGAGAGGTACTAGTATCCACTTGATTTTTTTTACTACAATTTAGCATAAATCTTGGAAATATCTTTAAATCATTAGCTTGTTGCCAAATTTTACCTCAATTCCAATGTAGATATTAAAAGCAGTTTGTTGTACAATTTAAAAGCAAGGACTCTTTTTTCTTTTGAGAGTGAGAGCAAGGAAGGGAAGGAGGAAGGGAGGGAGGGAGAGAGAGAGAAACATCAATGTGAGAGAGACACATTGATTGGTTGCCTCCCGCATGTGCACTGACAGGGGCTGGGGATCAAACCCGCAACCCAAATAGGTGCCTTTAACAGAGAGTTGAACACAGAACCTTTGGTGCATGGGCCAGTGCTCTAACCTGGAGTAACACCTATCAGGGCTAAAAGCAAGGACTCTTAAATTTTAAGCTCTGCCTGGGTCTAAATTTAGCTCTGCTACTTCACTAGTTATGTGAATTTGGGCTTGTTTCCCCTCTTCTTTATGTATCAGTCTCCTGTAAAAGTCTGGGAAAAATAACAGCACATCCCTCATAGGATTGCTATTGTGAGGATTGAATGAGAAAATATATAAAATTTGGTACTGTGCATACTTGTCACAAATGTGCTATTTCTCTTGACTATTATTAATTAATATGATTTTTTAAATTTAATATCATTATTTAATTTGCCCATAATATTCACCTGCCCTAGGTCAACTCAATACATACTCCCATCCCTATATGTGCAAATCCACATTCCCTCACACACTGCCCCAAATGCACATTCTGTACCATTTGATTGGTAAACTAGGATAAAACTTATTTTTAATTGTTAAAATACCTGCTTGTCAAAGTATTGGTTTATTCAACACCATCCCTCCATTGTTGATCTCCCATCTGAACCCTCAGCTCACTCTGCTTTGGAGGGACTGGACTTACCCGCAGAACCAAGAGGGGTGGTATCCCAGGTGCTGGACTCCTCCCTTCAATGCCTTCCTGAGGAGAGAGCCTCACAAGTTCCACCTCCCCACCCAACTCAAGGTCAGAGTTCCTGAGTGACTATCTCTTGTGCCTCATGGCAAGTTATTTATTTATTTATTTATTTACTAAAGGCCTGATGCATGAAGATTCATGCAAGAATGGACCTTCCTTCCCCTGGCTGCTGGCACCGCCTTCTCTCCAGCCCAGAGCTGCCTTTCTGCCTTCGCTCCGGCCCAGAGCCACCTTTCTGCCTTCCCATGCTGCCTAAAGGCCCGGAACCACTCAGCGCCTGCATATTCACATTAACCCACCATATTTGTTGGGTTAATTTGCATATACACTCCTGATTGGCTGGTGGACATCACGAAGGAATGGTCAATTTGCATCTTTCTCTTTTATTAGTGTAGATTGGGTGTAACGGGTTTTCATTAAGGCAAACTAGGCTCAGCATCCCTCAGCTACTCTAAAATTAAAAATAGATGTGCACCCCAATATAGAGTTCTAAATCCTATCCCCCATTTTTGGAATTGATTTCCAAATAAGCCATTTTAAGAAACAACAAAACACTTTTAATACTGAGAGGCTATATCTCTTTCTGGAGCTTTATCCTGTTACCTTGGCAAAGAGGCTACAATGGCCATGGCATTGAGAAGGAAGCAGAATTGCAAATATAAATTGCTCACCATGAATAAACCAGTTCTACCTTCTCCTATGTGGTGGCCATGCCTCCCAGTCAATGCACCATATGCTCTTGTTAATGACCAATGTATTTTTAATGAACCAGGTTCTGCAGAGGGAGCCTTTGGGTGTCTGTGCTCTCTGCATTAGCACAAACATAATCACATGAAAGTTACAGGGAGCCCTCAGCTTTTTCTGGTATTCATATCTTTCCTGCCCACTGTTTGTGGTTTTCACCAGTGAGTCAGGTGATGCAAAGGTTGCTTATTATAAGATGGACAGTTGAATGCATTATTATTTTATGTTGGGCATGTGACCCCACCTAAGCAGGGCAGAAATCCCCTCTAAATTAAACTTCCCTTTCTTTCAATTTCTTCAAGATTACTAAATGCCAAGAAGGGACTTGGCATTTAGTGAAAGTGTCTATAAAAGTCTTTTCAAAGCCATTGCCACTGTTTGCCCCTTTTTATGGCCAGTCAGGAGTTCTTTATTATACTGGCCACACACACTATATAGGAATCCAGTGGAAATGGAGACTTTAAAGTAATAAACACACTTGAAAATCAAACATTCATTAATTCACATAAGGGTTTGCATGTTTTCATAAGTTCTGTTGTCAAGTACTTGCAACGTCATCCATTGGGGCCTGGAGGACAGAGACTGTCCGAAGACATTAATGTGCATAATGGATCCCTTTCTTCTAGCAGGTGACTAAGTGGTTCTGCTGATCTTTATTAAAAGGCTTCACAGATGCATGAAAAGTCAAAGTGAGATTTGGGATATCTAGATAAAGCATAACAAGAAATCCTACAAATCCCTTATGTGGACTTGATTATCTGAAGATGTTTTTGTAATATTTACCAAAGTTATTCAATATCTACTTCAGTTCTACAGGTAGACTTAGTCTACATGTGGTATAGGAGACTTTAAATACATTTTGTTCTCTTAAAATTTACTAAATCTTCCTCAGTCTTCCTCCAACAATTTTTTAATCATTGTTTTCACATCCATCTAATAAAAGCAGAGCTGAAGTCCTGTGATATCCGAGCCAATATAGGTCTCAATTTCTGTAAATGCTTCCTCTCAGGAAAAAAAAAGATAAAAAGGAGAGAGTCATCAAACACACTCAGGCAATATTCCATGACACACTGTTGGCAGCATATGGGGTGCTTTGGGGTATGGATTTTTCCTGAGTACTGCTATGTCTACAAGAGTTTAAGTTCTTTCAAGGCAAAGACTCTTTTTAACTCAACTTTGTATCTCCTCCAAGCAAGCTCTGGGCCTTAGCATGTGTGTATACATACAGATGTATACATATGCATGCAGACATATGAATATATGCATATTGGTATTTATGTATGTTGTAGTGAGTTGGTATTCTTAAAGTGATGGAGATATGCATCAATGTAAGCTGAAATCATTTCAACACATATTTTAAAGCACCTAATTTTGTCTAATTTAAAAACACCTTTTTTTTCATCTAAGAAGGCTTGCTCTCTTCAACACACTTCTCCCAAGAAATGGACACTTCCTCTGACAAGTTCATTGCTAGAGGAGATGCTCAAACCTGCACTCAATCCAGGGATAAAGCCTTTGCCCTCAACTGATTGATGGGATTCTGGCATGGCCCCATGGATGCCAAGGTTATATATATCCTGTGCTTTTATACCCATCTACAGAGTTTTCTTTCTCATGCAATCCTACACCAGGGCCAATTACATAATTTGTGGGACTCAGTGCAAAATGAAAATGCAGGTTCCTGGTCTGAGGCTGGGAAGTCAATCTCTCTTCCCCAGGACTGCTGCCCAAATCCATGGCAGATGAGTAAAGCCTAGGGATGGCAACCTTTCTTCTGGGACACCTGGACCAGAGATGGGTATGAAGCCCCTTCGCAGTTGCACACTGAGCCAGGCCCCTGAGAAGGGCAGAAGGGAGAAGGTGACAGCCACAGTGGGGCTTCCAGGGGTCTGGGCACTCCAGAGGCAGGAAGCAAGTAGCCAAGAACTTACCCTGTCTTGCAGAGTGAGGAAGTAGCAGCTGGACCACTAGATGCTACAAGACCCATCCACCCACATGCTCTTGCTGCGCCATCAGACTTTCCTTACAAAGCACACATTCAAAGATAAATTACTAACAATTGCAATACAGTGATCTCAGGGCACTAATCCTGCTGGTTTAGGAGCCCTATGTGCCTGCAGTGGTCACTGACCCTTAAAGCAAGCCCTGCCCACAGTTCACTATCACCATCCATGGATCAGATTTCATATAATTTTGAGTTACTATTTTTCCACCCAGCGGACCTCCTTATAAAGGATCCTCAAATTTGGAGAAACTGCACCTCCATTTACAACTTCTTTAGGAGAGTTATTTTTCTAAATCAGTGTACGTTTTGAAAAGAATGTTTGTATCTACAGAGGAATTTAGACATGGCTTTCTTCCCCAACAAGAAATTGAACTTATAAACCATCAATGCATCTATTATAAATAATTATCATTGACTACATAAATATACCATTGGTGGAAAATTAAGATGCAATATGGCTTTATTTCCTATCCATTTTCAGTTACCTATGCCAATAATGGAGAGATAAGGCATGAATTCCTCCAGAGAAATCATATGGAAGATGTCACATGTCTTTTCTCAGTTGTAGACCTAGTTTCCTAACAGTGCTACCCTTTCACTAACAAAAACAAACAAATATTTTTCTCCCCTGACTGCCTGTTGGATCATCAACAAACTTGACAACAAGATAGTCCAAGGCAATGTAATTAGCTATTGCCTACCTTTAGTATAACATGCAGGAATTACGAAGCACTGACTTTAAATGTGCTTGAAAATGTTCAAAGCTCTTAAGTAACCTCCTTTGAAATTCTTATACTAGCTTAGGCAAAGTGTGTGTGTGTGTGTGTGTGTGTGTGTATTTTGGGTGGGGAAATGAGGCTGAAGGGAAGGGATGGGGAACTAGTCCATTTAGTCTTACTTAACACTTGTTTTATTAGTTCTATGGGATTCAAATTATAGAGTCAGAAGTCCCTGTATTTCTTTTTGCAGAATCTCATCCTCTAGTCTTCCAGCAACATTTGAGTTTGTGTTCTTATATTTTTGAGGCTCTCTTTGCAGCCCTTTTGACGTATGACGCTGCCCCCTCAAAAGTCTTATGCATTTTTAAACTGTTTTCAGTTTATTGAGACTCTTAGCTTAGCCATCCCACATGGATACCTGGAAACCCAAGTGTGGTGATGAAACAGAGATAGCTACATGGTAATGCGAGCCCAAACTCTAGGCTCAGACCAAAGTGAGATGCCAATCACAGTGATGTGTCATCCCTGTTCTCACAGACCTAGATGCCTTCCAGAGGTCTGAACTCTGCACAACCCTTCAGCAGCCAGGAGACCGCTGATCTGACATTTAGAATATGATTTAACCGTGAGCTACAATAGGAAAAAACACATTATTTCCATTGGAAATGATGGCCTCTGCGTGCAGTCACTTCTAATAATACCCATGGTACAGCATCTCAGAGACGCCCCCCAGCACAGAAAACATGTGGCCCTCCGTCTGCCGTGGCTACACTGTGACTACAAAGAGCAGGTGATCAGAGAACCGGAGAACATGAACCCTGACTTTCCAGACCCTGAGATTTCCTGGGCAGTTACATTAAAGGAGCGCATTAGTAACTGTGTGGCTAGGAAGACATCGACATCTAGTTTTGTCAAGTGACACCATTATTAAAATCTGCTATGCACTGGCATTATCATACGATGACGACATTTCCATGCCCTTCCCCCACCCCAAAGGATGTGTTCTCCATTTGAAGGACACTCCTTTAAGCTGAAAAAGTTTCCCCTAATGAAAAGCTCACTGCACTGGACTTTAGTTCCCCCTTCGACCGTGTCTGTCTTGCTGTAGAGGGCACTGCTCTGTCACAGAGCACTGGGGGCTTCCGTGGAAGTGGTTGTATTTGAGGAATCAGCATGCCCTCTCCTTCTGTGTTCCTCCAGGCACAGGAAATGTCTGACCAAACACTCACTCCTAAACTGTTTCTTCTTTCAAATAAATAATTCTTCTTTTCCCTCAATTCTTTTTTAGAGACATCATATAATTTTATTTGCATATATGTAATGTTTTTTTGTGCCAGGCAATACTTTGTATATAATTTTCTCAACCCTTACAATAACCTTATAAGAAGTTTATGAGTATTATGTCCATTTATACAGGAAACTGAACTTTATAGAGGTTAACTCGCTTTTCTATTACATAACAAGGAAGTCACAGAGAAGCAGCTATATCCCAATCTGTCTGATCAAGGAAGGTGCACATCTCTATCACCTCGGCTATCTACTGCTCAAATATTCTGTAACGGCTACCATTTAGTGAATACTTTCTATGGGCCAGATACGTTGCTCAGTATTTTATATATATTTTCGTATCTTATCTCCACAGAAGCCTTGTGTTGTCAGTGTTATCATTTCCATTTCACAGATGTGGAAATTAAAGTTTAGATAGGTTAAATAACTCAACTACAATCATACAGTTAGTGAGTGACAGTATCAGCATTTGAACCCAGTTCCTTAGACTTCATGACTACACTACCCTATGCATCAAATGCAAATGTATCAGGGAGACAGAACACAATGAATTCCCAATGCCATGACAGAAACTGTGTTTTCCAGGTATTTTCCTAGTGGAACATGACTCCAGAGCCCTTTAGGTCCAGATCTGGGAAAGTGGGTGATGGAGGAGAGGGGATGGCACAAATGATGGCTGCATTCTTAATGTCGGGTCTCCTAACTCAAGGCATGATCTCTGGACCAGCAACATCAGCACCACCTGGGACCTTGTAAGAAAGTTGGGACGGCAGCCAGGCCACCCAGGTCTCAGACCCACTGAATCTGAATCTGCAATGGAGTAAGATCCCAAGGTGATTAATACCTATCTTAAGTGTGAGAACACAGTTTTGTTGTAGTTGTTGTTCTTTGTTTGCTTTAAAATATGTTTTTATTGATTTTTTTAGATAGAGGAAGGGAGAAGGAGAGAGTAAGCGAGAGGGAGACATCGATGTGAGAGACAAACATCAATTGATTGCCTCCTGTATGCTCCCCAGCCGGGGACAGAACTCATGCCCTGGGCATGTGCCCTGACCAGGAATCAAACCGGCAACCTTTCAGTGCAGGGGACGACATTCAACCAACTGAACCACACCAGTCGGGGCAATGCACTGGTTTTATAACTCCACTCCCTTCCTCCCTCCTTTCAGACTTCCCTTCCTCCCTCTCTCCCTTCTTTCTTTCCTTTCTGCATCCCTCTCTCCTTCCTTCATCCCTTTCTTGTTTCTTTTCTCCCTCCTTCTTTTCTTCCTTCATTCCTTCATTTACTTCAGTGGCACTTAAGTATAAATATACCTAAAATGTCTAACTTTTATCAGACATTTTCAATAGATTGTCATATCCTATCTCACAAAAGTCAGAGTGGAGTGCATGAGAATGTAGGGAAATCAACTGTTCATGAGGAATATGCTCCATCACAGTAATAACCCTCAACCACCCTCACCCCTGCAGTGGGGAAGGACTCCCAGTCAGGAAGTTCACAGTAAGAACCGGTCTTACATTCTTAAAGGGAAGCATATTTGTCCTTTTTAAAACACAACCAAACTGAAGTAAAACGTAGCCCAATATCCTTGCTTTGTGATTTGCGGAAATTCTCCTGACACCTTCTCCTTCCATATCCATATCTTTGCTTTTCCCTTTGAGAGGGTCTGTACAGATAAGAGTCTGGCCTAACCATTTCAGTTATTTGCTCTCCAAACACCACATTTTTTGTGTGTGTGCAAAAGTAGCCAGAGCGCCAATTTAAAAAGAGGGAATAAAATTTTTGAGTCCCTTAAAGCTAAAATAAAACTGCAGTTCTACACTGATACTGCAAAAGGGTAGCATCTGCAGTCACTCTTGTGTGCAACTAGAGATTGGTGAAAGTGGAACCATTTAGAACTCAGCAAAGGGCAGGCGGGAAGAACCCCTAGAGGAATTACATCGCATGAAATTGTAGCATCACACACAGTTAGCAACCCCTTATGGTAATGGAGCTTCTCTGACAGCATGACAACACAAAATTGTGCAGGAAGAGAAGGATGTCACACAACTCAGTATGAACAAATTACCAAGTGCTACAAAGCCTTCTTTAGAGATACAGCAACAAAGCATTGCATCTGTAGTAAGTTTAAGTAGATCTAGAACACGGAAAACTCAAATTAATGGCCCATCAATAGATTATTGGTTAGGTTCCCCCCCCCCCCGCCCCGCCCCACTCCTTGAGAGTTGGTTATAAAAAACCAAGCAGCCAAACAACTATTTCAATTCCTGTGTCTCTGACCATTTTGCTCTTACTTCGTCTATTTATTTCTCAGCATTATGGTAATTGAAAAAGTATCTTTTGCTAAAGATGCTATTAACTTGAGTGCATTCATAGAGTATTTTATCACCAATAGATTTAGGTCAGATGCTTGTATCCTTTTAGCAAAACATCATTTTGTCGTCCTCTTGTTCTGAAAATTTTGTTCCACTTAAAGTCAAATAGAACAAAAGCTTTGCAGGACTTGTTTAGGTTATTTTTTAATTATTATATTAACTCCATTACATGACACCTTCAAATGTGTAACAATTTCTCTTTGTTATATTAACTTATTTTGGAATATGTTTCAGAGTTCATATTATAAAAATATGTCTACTAAGCATGATTTGGACTCGGATTATAACTGTATGGTTTTGAGTCCAAATACTTTTAAAATCTACTCCTTGAGTTATATTTGACTTTAGAACGGTAGGTTCTAATGTAAAATAAGAAACAGAGCAAGCTGCTAACTACAATGGTGAAAAGTGAAATAGTGAAAGAACAGGTGTCCAATCATTTCAAAATATATGTCATATTTCATCAAATCCAGGATGCTATTGATGTAAAACTCATGAATATTTCCACTAAGAAATAAATTACCTGCCAATTAAACCATGATTATAACAGACATCCCAATTTTTACCCTCAAATCTTCTCTTTAAGATGTCACATTATACTATGAAGGGAAAATCAGTGTATCTCGGAATTACTAAAACGTATTAGTACTTCTTGGCCTTTATATGTCTACTAGAGGCCCGATGCATGAAAATTTGTGCAAGAGTAGGCCTTCCTTCCCCCAGCTGCCAGCACCAGCTTCCCTCCAGCACCCAGGACCTGGGCTTCCCTACTCCAGCCACCCGCAGGCACCCAGGACCTGGGTTGCTTCCCTCCTCCGGCCGCCCACAAGCACCCAGAACCCTTTTATTATTATAGATACATTTTGGCACAGAAAATAGGAATAGAATAAACTGGACATTTTACATACAACCTCTACAATATCCTCAAGATTTGGATGCTCTCTGGAAGTGAGGGCAATTTTATGATTGACTATTTTAATAATTCTTGTGTAGAATTATTAAGCAAGGTAAAGGTTTGATTGGTAAACAAACAGTATTCAGCCCTGGCCCAGTGGCTCAGTTGATTGGAGTGTTGTTCCATGCACCAAAAAGCTGTGGGTTTGATCCTGGGTCAGGGCTGGATCAGGGTGGGAGACAACTGATTGATGTTTCTCTTTCACATCGATGTTTCTTTCTCATTCTCTCTCTCAAATCGATGAAAACATATGCTTAGGTAGGGATTTAGAAAAAAGAACAGTATTCACACATATTAGCCAGGATGGGTGACGATTTGGTCTTTCTGTGGTTTGGATACTGTTCTTGGTATCTTTGTCTTCAGACACGATGATGGAGAGAACTTGGTTTTGTCCCAGTCCATCATGGTCAGAGTGGCCTTGTCTGATGTTGGTGCTCTATAAAACTGTTTCTGTTCAGCAGGAGGACAGTAAGGTCCAACTACAAGTGCCGGGCCAGTTCTTTTGTTTTTGTTTTTTTGTTTTTTTAGTTAAAAAGTACAAGTTTTAATTTGAGGATATATGATATGACCCCAAATCAGGAGGAAGATGTAGATGATGCTAAGCTATTATAATTTGTTTTTTAAAGAGGAATGAAGAGCTAGCTTCTCCTGCATGTGTTTGCTAAAAGCAGGATATCTGATAAGTTCCCAGTGGGCTTGACTGACAGTTTCATCTCACAGGAGAGTTTGGAAGAATGGCATTCTTAGTCTAGACTTAATTCTGATCAACAGGGCCATATTGAAGTAACAGAGCCTACAGGATAATGTGACCATATATTACTAGAAGGTTTATTTATCAAGAAAGGGAATGTGGGACAGACTCAGGTGTGTCTAGAAAATGAGATTCCTAAAAACTCAGAAACATTATCCACATGATGCCACAACTAAAACTTATAAGAAGGAAACAGAAGTCTTTAAAAATAATATTCTCTACAATACAGTTTGGAGTCAGAATGACTTGTATTTTCCTCTTTGCTTCACATGTGCTATCTATATGACTTTGGATAAGTTTCTTAACCTCTCTGATCTTAAGATTCCTCAGCTGCAAAATGGAGGTAGAAACAGCACCTGCATTATAGTTGTGAGTGAAACAGATTATTACTATGTGAAAAGAGTCCAGCATTGTACCTGGCACATAACAAATGTTGGCTGCATTTTCAATTATTATTGGAATATTGTGACAAGTGACATTGATGTGATTATCCAATCACAAATGATCTAGCTAAAAGGGGAAGAGGAGAGCATGTTGCCACAAGAGGACATCCTTAAGTAAAAGGACACTCTAGAGGAGCCTGTAAAATCAGACACGTGCAGCCAATATTCTAGAATAAATTCAAGCATAGGAGAAAATGCAGTAATACTAAAGAATGACAATTTCTAGCTACATCTAAAAACTCCTCTGAGTTCCTGTCCAGTATCTTTAAACAGCACATCTCCCATAGGTATATATATTAAAAAAAGGTCCAATTCCTCCTAAATGCAATTTCCATTCATGTTTATCATTCTAATCACACATGTTCAAAACACAAATCTCTATAAATTACCTTTGCCTGGTCTCTCTGCCTCACCCCAGAGATAGCCAACTACCAAATCCCAAATCTTGTCCTCCAGTATTGCTGACAACTGTCCCCTTCTCTCCTTCAGGTCCCTCGCTGTCACTCACCCAGATCATGGGCATAGTCACCATGTCTCTGGTCTACCCTGTCTCTTTCTCATCCTACACACTAACGGCAGTGAGACCTGTAAATACTGCCACGCAGTGAAGCCCAACAGGTGCCCCTCGCTTTGGTCCCTATCTCTTGGACAGAACGCTGGGTCTAGAGATGGGGGTGGAAGGGTTTGGGGTGGATTGGGGGGCAAGGAGACAGCTTCCATTGGGAGACCTGGCAGGGGTACAGGCCAGTACCACAAGAGAGCCAATAGCATGATAGCTTTATGGGGAGGGGCACAGGCTTTGAAGTCAAGACTACTCATCTCCAGCACTTATCAGAGGTGGGACCTCAAGCAAGTGGCTTAATCTTTCTGGGCTCATTTTCATCATCTGTCAATTGAACTAAAAATGGCACCTCCCTCATAAAGTGAGGATTAAGTACAATAATCTATATAAGTAAATTGCATAATCACTGTTTCTGACACATAGTAAACACTCAATACATCTGAGTTTTCTCATCATTACCATTCTTTTTGGAAGGAGACAGAGACCCACTCTTGGGTCCCAATTGTGAGGTATGTCAGCCAGCGGTGTCAGTGAGGTGTGTCAGCCAGGTGTGTCAGTTCCTGTACACACAGCAGGTGGCACTCCAGGCGGCAGGCCTGCGAAACGTGGTCACAACTGTATCAGCAATACCTCGAGGGCAGGGTAGAACCCACAAGTGTGTCAGGAGAGGGACACAGGGACAGGAAGGTGCAGAACTTGACAGCAACCTCCCCTAGTGGTCTGCAAAGACTCTGTGACAGGGGGATGACAGGCACTGTTCACAGCTCAGACACAGGGGAGACGCAGCTCAGGACTGAAGTACACGCCATCATGTGTGAGCTGCAGTGGAAAAGAATGGAAGCCATTATATGGAACAGAGGGTATCATTTTCAGGACAATGTCTGGCAGTGATGGCTTTGACCAAAATGACTCACTTGGTGCCTAGGAATGTAGGAATATACATTCCTAGGAATGTACACATGGACTGGAGTGGTATCTGAGTATGTGTCCAGAAGAGAACTGGGCTCCTAAGTGGATCATAAGCACAGATGTGTATGTAAGTGGACTTGAGAAATAAGGGTAAGGTAGACAACAGCTACAAAGGAGGTGGTGACGGTTCTCATGGGTAAGCAAGCGACAAATTATTGCTTAGAGCCCAGCCTGGATTCTGTTTGTATTTTACTTTATTATTTTTATTTTTTGGTAAGAACACTTAACATGAGATCTGAGTCCTAAGATCTAGTTGTGAGCTCTACCCACCTCATCTGAAAATTGGGATGCTAACACTATTCTCTGATCATTCATTCTTCATGATATTATTAAGTTTTTGCTAGGTGGTAGGTGTTTTCAAGGTGTTAGGGACACATGAAAATAATACTGCATTGTCTCATTTCTCCTCATTACTTAATTAATTCACTCATTTGCAACAAATATTTACTGAATAATGACCAGATATGCCTCCTGAGCCTTTGAGATTTACAGCCTAGCAGGGAAACTATGCACTAAACTAATAGTTAAACAAAGAGTTATTTCAGAAGGTGCCCCGAACAAGGCTCCAGGGAATCCCAGAGAGCTAGGGGCTTTCCCTCTCCATTTCCACCATTTGCCCCATCAAAAGAAGATGTTTGGGAATAGTTGATCTTATTCTTATCAAACTTCCTTTGAGACATATCCTTCACGTTTAAAAAGACAAAATCTGTAATATAATCCTAATTGTTTGTGCAATTAAAAGCAGAAGTGTAAAGACCTCTAATCCAGTGACTGGTGCCCTGTGCTGGCAGGAGAGAGAAGGGCTCATCAACCATCTGGGATCCACCACCCCAGGATGCTTCCAGCAGGGCTGGGACTCCTGTTCCTTGCCCCCTCCTTCTTCTCCCTCGCCTAGTGTAATGCTGTTCTAATGACTTCACGGAGGTGTGTGTGCAGCCATCACCACTTCCTTAGGTAACAATGGATAAACAGCAGCTTGAGGAATCCCAGTCTGTATTATTTATGAAGCTGCAATTCTCCTGTAAATAACCCAGTTGTTAAAATGATATGTATCTATGTAATTGAGTCTTCTGTATACAAATAAATAAGGCTTTATTGCAATGTCAGAAGTTAATAGACCAGTCAATAAAATCAATAACTCACTTTTTCTTGCTTATATATCCAACTTTCCCCCACCTCTCTTATGTCCTCTGTTTGTTCTGGTTACATATTACCGCTGAAAAGAAAGCTCAGGTCTTGTGCTGCTGTTATTAAATGGTAGGTGAGAGGGGCTGTGGCAAACAAAGGGAAAAAGAAACCCAAGAAAACGTCCACCCAGGTGGGGTTTCAAATTTCACTATATTTATTTGAGGAAACGAGAGAAAAATGCTTTGTTGTATATGTCAGAGTGCAGATATTTTTAATATGAGTGCCCCAATGAAGGCACAAGTGTATCAGGTCACAAACCATAGGCTTGGTGTCCCCAGGCCCATGTTACATTGTCTCCTAACTGCTGTCAAAACAACCCTGCTGGAGAGATGCAAATTAAAACCCCAATGAGGTACCGCCTCACACCTGCCAGAATGGCTACCATCAATAAATCAATGATGTGGAGAAAAGGGAACCCTAGTGCACTGTTGGTGGGAATTCAGGTTTGTTGCAGCCACTGTGGAAAACAGTATGAAGGTTCCTCAAAAAATTAAAAATGGTACTGCCTTTTGACTTAGTGATCCCATTTCTAGGAATATATTCTAAGAATCCAAAAACACCAATCAGAAAGAATATATGCACCTCTATGTTCATAGCATTATTTACAATAGCTAAGATCTGGAAACAGCCCAAGTGCCCATCAGCAGATGAGTGAATAAAAAAAGTAGTGGTACATTTACACAATGGAATACTATGTGGCTATAAAAATGACGAATTCCATACCCTTTGAGACAACATGGATGAACCAGGAGATGATTATGTTAAGTAAAATAGCCAGGTAGAGATCTCACTTATATGTGGAATCACATGATCTCGCTTATATGTGGAATCTAATGAACAAAATAGGTCCAGAGGCATAAATGCATGGAACAGACTAACAGACCTCAGAGGTGAGGAATATGGGGGTATGGGAAGAGATTAATCAAAGAACATATATGCACATAAAAGCAGTGTTTATTAAAACACGTTTCATTTTCAAAATTTAGCTATCAGCTGTATAGTATACATTTTGGGAGTGGGGAGAGGGAGAGACACCCTGTATGCATAGCCCATGGATACAGACAATAGTGTGGTGAAGGCCCAGGGTGGGGTGGGGGCTGCATGGAGGGGTGCAAAGCAAGGAGAAATGGGGGAAGCTATAATACTTTCAACAATAAAAAAGTAGACAAAGGAACTTTGTATCAACAACTTTACAATGGCAAAGTGTAAGGCAGAACACGTTTACACTTCTGACTATTTAAAAACCAAACAAAACACAAACCCCTGCTGCATTAGGGCCAGAGCTGCACCCTTTTGCCACTGAGGCTAAGGTCATGCCAGTATCTCCCTTTTGAGAAGTTGGTAATTCAGCTAGAAAAGTTTGCTCTGCATAAACGTTGGCATTACTATCTCTGAAGTAGGGAAAGAGGTTTATTTGGAATTGGTAGGTTATTTTTTAAAGCTTAATTGATTTGGCTCTTGTTGAGAGCTTAAAAAGGCTACTTAATATTTGTTTCCATTTATTTTTTAAAAATCCAATGAAACAAAATTGGCATTGATTCAAACTTTCTGCACATGAAAGGGGAAAGATAACTGAAGTAGAGAAAAAGAGAAATTAATAGAGTGGGTCACTCCAATCTTCATGATGATTCTATTGCTGTGCAAATAAGCCCATGATTTAATGGCCCATTCACATGGACCAACCTGTCTTCTCCCATGGACCAAATAGGTGCATGAAATTGTCCTTCTTCATTACCTACCAGAATAGGACTAGAACTTGTGGGAAATGAGGCCCCTGGCATTTATAAGACTTGACAGGGAATGCAGGTGTCAGCCTGGACTCATGGACCTTAATTGGATGGATGGAATACTGGATTCTTAGTGGTTTTACACTGAGAAATGGTATATTCGTACATTGCTTGGAGCATGAAATAGTAATTCATATTTGCATAGCATATTGTTTTATAATAATAAATTGTATTCATCATTGTGGTTCATAAATAGTAATGCCAATTTTTAAACTCACTCTTAGGCAAATGAAGGTTCTAGGAGAAGCTACTCTACAAGAACTTTTGGCATCATCAGTGCTAAGAAAATGTGAGAATTATTGGTCTCGATATTTTCAACTGCTGTCAACCCAGGTTACAGAGCCCATGGTTTTTCTCACCATGTTTTTGCTGGAATAAAACGTTCAAATTTGGATGTAATGCACAGAAATTGCCTGTGGGATTCCAATGGAGATGTTGATACTGCCAGATGCTCAAGGAAAAGAGGATAAGTGGAGACACAGACTCTGGAACAATCAATTAACAGGTGGTATTTTAAACCACAGAGTGGATGAACGCCCAGGAAAAGTGTGTTAGAAGGACAATGACTTGGGGTGCAATTCTGAGGAACACCAACAGTTTCCGGTTGCAGCAGAAAAGAGGAGCCCAGAGATTAACTGAGGAGAAATACTCAATGAATTGAGAAAAGAACTGAGTTCACAAGCATTAAGTGGCTAGGGAAGGAGAGATTTTGCAGGAGGACAGTATGATTGGTCATTCCAAGTCCATTAGAGGGATCAAGTAAAAGAAGAGAAAGGTATCACTTGCTAATATGCTAATACATACTAACTACATTTGTATGAATAAACATTAGCATGGGCAGTTTCATTGGAATAATGGAGATTGAGGCCACATTTTAGTAAGTAAAGAAATGTATAGCAAGTGAAAAAGTCTATGTGTTTAAAGAGACAAGACAGGTTAGATCAGTGATATTTAGACTATGGGTTGTGGGCTATTAGTAAGATGTGAGATAAGTTTAATAAGCTGCAACTCGCATTTAAAAATTTCAAGAGTAAAGAATGGAGTAGAATGGAGTAAAATATAAAATAATAGTGTTTAGCACGTATTAAGGACAAGTATTATTTCAAGAACTTTAGTTTCAGTTATGTACTATATGTAAGTGTATACTGAGTCCAAATATGAAATATGTTTTGTACTATAGAAAAGTTTGACATCCACTGGATTAGAAAGCAAAAAAGATGGTATTGTTTTTTTAAAGGAGGTTGAGACTAGAACCTGTTATAATCTGAGTAGAAGGAGATAGTTAAGAAGGTAAGGTTAACAATATTGGTAAGAAAGTTGGTACTCCCCAAAAGAAGTATGAGCAAGAGGAAGGAAAGATCGCCCTTCAGGACTGGAAGGAAAGAGGATGAGTGTGTGGGGAAGAAGCCGATGGAGAAGAAACCTGATGACTTCAAGTTTCTAAGTGAAAGAGGACATCACTTTAACTGTTGTGAGAGAGGAAATGGCTTAATTTGAAAGGGGTGATTGGTGGTGTTTTAGACAGCCATTGAAAGGATTAGGAATATGGCCTCTTTGTGAATAAGTAACAGGACTGGATAAGAGGCTGGAGACTTCTATGGCTCCAATATGCAAAGTGCCATGAGTTTATGTGGTGGCTCCCAAAAAGATATAGTTACATCCTATTCCCCAGAACCTATGAATGTTATATTATTTGGGGTGAGAGAATAGGATGGTAGGAACAAAGGGCTGAGAGGTGATACAGAGTGAGACTGGGCTCAGCATATGATTTTCGAAGTGGAAGAGTTCTAGGTGATAACAGAATTAGGTATGAGAGTGCATGTCCAAGGAGAGAAGGTGAGCACCATTGAAGCTGAGATGGCCAAGGAACATTGCCTTCAGCAACAGAAATGAAATATGTATTATACTGCAGAAGAACAAGGTTCTCAAAGGAATACTATGGAGAAGTAATGGTATGTTAGCAACATTTGGGGGATGTGATCATTCTGACCTTCAGATACCTTGGTGCATAGAGTGGACAAGAATGAGCATTCTCTACTTGACAGGACTGCAAAGAAAGCCATGTCCGTAGGGGATAGCCAAGTTCCAGTTAAAACCAGGAGGGGGTGAATGCTTTCTGCAAACAAGACAGTTATCCACCTTAGAATGGATGCATACTAGAACTGAATGTCCATCTTAATATAAATATCCATGTCTGGACCCAGCCCAGCAATTCTGGTCTAATTGTCTGTGGTGGAACTTAGATAATAGTCTTATTTAAAATGCCTCAGTTGATACTGATGTAGAGATAATCAAGAACCATTAGTGGGGTGAATTGAAAGTTGTTCTAGAAGGGAAAGGGGAAAGGTTTGACAGGAAGGTCAGCAGTGAGTTCATTGGTAAGGAGAGGAGGGAAAACAAAGCCAGTATTGGGGCTTTGTGCAAAATGAAAATTCATGTCCCTTATTCAAAAATTATTAAGAACGGGGGGCCTGTGCAACTGTACAGATTGTACATCCATGAGGCTGGCACTACTCAAAGGGAAGGCAAATGATCAAGACAGCAGAGATGTAAGGTTGGAATTTCCCATAGAATTCTAGGATCAAGCCTTTGGTGCAGACATGAGTGAATGTCCAGTAGCATCTAGGCTTCCCAGAGACAGTATTAATGGCCATGTGTATAGGTTTCATCTGCACAATGTTCCTGGTAAATGGAGGGGCCTGTCTGCCAAATGAGCGATCCTAAAAGTGCTTCATAAAATAATTCCTCTTTTGTCTTTGCATCAACTCAAAAGGCTTTGATCAAGATTTCAGACACAGGGTTCTATCTTCTCTTTTATGCTCTTTTACTCTGACTTTAAAAAAATGTCATAGCTCATCAATTTTTGAGGTGTACCCCTCACTGAGGAAGCATGTTAGTTTATTGTGGCTCATGCATACATGGACACGCACACCCCAACATACTTTCTTCTGTCTTTGTGATATTTTTTCCATTAGCAATCACTTCTCAATTGGAATAACAGTGAATCGGCCTCCCTAGATACTGCCTTCAAACTCAGGATTAGAATTTACTCTTCTGAGGAGCTCTCCATTACTGGTCAAACATCATTCTGCCCGCCCCTCCTCCTGTTATATTGATCCTTTCACAATTGGGCAGCACTTTTAATTTTTCAAAGAGCTTTCACATACATTTTCTCATTTGACCCTTACAACAATCCTGCGAAGTAGGTAGAGCAAGTATTATTATCCCCATTTGGGAGATGGGGAAAATGAAATACAATGCACTTAAGTAGTGGGCCCTAAGTGATATGACATGCAGCTGGTCAATGGCAGAGTGGGGGCCGGAACTGAGTGTTCTTCACTCCCTGCTAGCTCGGGGAATTTTTCAGTAGACAAGGAGTGATTGTAATTGGGGCGATGTTAATTTTCTACTCTTAAGAATATTTTCTGTAAACCCTGCCCTTCATCTGCTATAGACTTCTATCATTCCAAGAGTGGCCTGTGAGCCAGCAGCGACTGCAGCATCTCAGGTCACCCTGACCTAACCTGGGGTTTAAGATCCCCAGGTGTTTGTGACAACATGGATGGACCTAAAGGGTATTATGCTAAGTGAAATAAGTCAGACAGAAAAAGACAAATATAACAGGATTTCACTTACGTGTGGAATTCCGCTTATATGTAGAATCTAAAGCAAAAGAAGAAAAACCAAACTTGCAGAAAAAGTAATTAGATTTGTAGTTATCAGAGGTGGAGGGTGAGAGGAGAGGGAATTGGATGAAGGTAGTCAAAAGATACAAACTTCCAGTCTTAAAGTAAATAAGTATGGGGATCTAATGGACAAGGACTACAGTTAACATTGCCATATGGTATAGTTGAAAGTTGTTAAGAGAGCAGATCCTAATACTTATCATCACAAGGGGGGGAAAAAACCCTCATTTTTGTGTCTATATGAAATGATGTCTATTAATTAAATTTATTATGGTAATCATTTTGTGATATAGGAAAGTAAAATCATTGAAAAAAATATATATATATACCTACATTTATACAGTACTCTATGTATGTCAATTATGTCTCAATAAAACTGAGGGGGAAATTCCCAGGTGGTTTCTATGTGTATTATGTATGAGAGATTGAGAATTATTGCTGGGGATCATGTTTCTGTGCGTGTGTGTGTGTGTTTGTGTGTGTATTGTCTCTCTTAGTACCATGACTAATAACAATAGTAAAGATTCCCATTTGGGTTTATCAGGTGCCAGACTAAAGATATGACATACACGAATAATCTCCACAACAACTCTAGCTACCCAACGCAGGAGGGGGGTTGGGGGATATCACTATGATCCACATTTTACAAACAGCCAGAGCAAGGCATGTGACCTGACTTGCCTGGAACAATTTCTGTTTATGCCAGTTATTGTGGCTTAATTATCAGTAGTATACCTTTTAGGTCACACAAGTGACCTAATTTGGACAACAAAATAAACAATGATGCATTAGTTTTGGATATGATTAGTTTGAGGTGCCCTTTGGGACATCTGAGTGAAAGTGTCTAGGAGAAAATTAGAGCTATGAGTTTTAGAAGTCCTAAAGAAAGACATGAAGTCAAAATACAAGGTGTAGAGTGATGGGTATTTAAATTCCATTAAAGCCATGGGAGTGAATGCATGAGACAAATAGAAGCTAGAAGAGGGCCCCCCAGGAAATGACATTCCAGGGAGGGACAGAGGAGGAGGGCCTTGTAAACCAAATAAGATTGTGTGGTATCACAAACTAAAGGATGAAGGGAACAGGCAACAGTATCAAACACTGAAGAGAAGTCACATGAAAAGAGGAATAAAAAGTGCTTGCTGCATTTAGCTACAAGGAGCACATTGCTGATTTAGGCATGGAAAGTGTGATTTCAATGGTCAGTCGGGATCCAGATGATATGATTTGAAGCGTACGGGAAGCTAGGGGAATAAATGCAGCAAGTAAGGCCAGTTCTACCAAGTGTTGAAACTATAGTAAAGCAGAGAGAGATCAGGGTTCAGGAAAGCTTCTTCTTCTTTTTTTCTTTTTTAAATAAAGGTGGGAAGGACTTGAGTAGATGTAAGAACAGTTATGAAGGAGCCAGTCAAAACTGATGGGAGTTGAAGCTTGGGAAGAGAGGGGCAATCATTTGGGGGTGTTGATCATAATGGGAACACATCATCTACTTCAATAAGAAGGAAGGATAGGCATGACTGCAGGTAAGTTTGTAGGTATTTTGAGCACTGAAAACAATGAAAATAAAGAGATCACAACAATATTTGAATACCATGAAAATTACATATAGCTGGTCATCGTTTTCTAACTATACTCACCCTTAAAAATAATCCTGATGATAATCAAAATGTAAAAATATCGTGGGTTATTTTTCAATATTCCAGTATTTAATTTCAATTTTCAATATTCCAAAGCCACTACAGAAAAAGGGCAACCATCAGGAAGTCACACTTTAGTGTGACCTCTGAATTCAACAAGGGGCTCCCAGTTTTATTTTAAGTACAGTCGGTGTGGGGAGGGCCTGTTAGTTGATCAGCAAGTATGTTTGCCTTTCACTTAGCATTGTTCATCAGCTTCCTGGCATTCTCAAAGTGAAAAGGCTATGTGATTGCAGGCAGTGTTCTTCTGCTTTAAGGAATCGAACCCACCTCTAGGGTTAACTGAAGGGAGCTTTCTCCATGCACATCTCCGACATGAGCTCTCCCAATAGGTGTCTCCTTTCATTTTGAGGAAGCACTGATGCACATACACTTAAACCAGCATGAGAAATAAGCACTCTGGCTCAGAAATCTCTGCTAAACTTTTCAGTTGTCTCTGTTAGCTCCTTGCTGGGGCTGGAATATTAGAAGTTGAGAAGAGGGACAAGATACAATTAAATCTTTGCTAAGTAATCCATGCAAACTACGTGGCAGCCACCAGGCAGAGTAGGTAGTCGTGCTAAGTACCTGTGGGTCTCTACAGTCCCATCCATTACCTAGAAGAACTGTTTGGAATATATAATACAACAGGCTACGACAATAGAGTGCAGCCCTCCGGTACAAGAGGAACGACGTGAGTCATGGGGAAGACCCATCATTAATCTTGATTAGAAATAACAAAGAGGCACATGATTCCATGTTGCTTTGGTCATCTAGGCCAGTGATTTTCAACCTTTTTCACCTCACGGCGCACATACACTAATTTACTAAAATTCTGCAGCATACCAAAAATGTATTTTTTTGCTGATCTGACCCAAAAAACAGTATAATTTTGATTCACTCACATTAACCAGATGGCTATTGTTGGCTGTTGTCATTTTTTTTTTTTTTTAATCTAAGGGAAAAGTGGTCAGTGCTTCTAACTAAATAGGTATTGCAAGCTTTAAAAATCCTTGCAGCAACCGGCTAACAATCACTGATCTAGGCTATGGGTGAAGTGCTAGTCTCTTTCTCTAGAGCATGAGAGATCATCTTCTAAATAATTCCCTTTTAGGGAAAATAGTGACAAGATTAATGGGGAAAATCAAAACTACTGAAACTGGTTAAATGAGAGTAAGATCACTAGCTATACTTTTTCATGACTCCTAAACAGGACATTTATTGAGTATTTACTTCATGAATATATCATCAATCTAGATCAACCATACACAGTAGCTACTATTATTACTCCCATGTTAGTATATTATTAAAATTAATTTCTTCTGTTTCTTTTTATTTTTTAATGTGGCTACTGGAAAATTTAAAGTTCTATCAGTGGCTTGCCTTTGTGGCTCATATCATACTGGACAGCAGTTCTCTATCATTTGAAAAGGGACTTCAGATGACAGGCCTTTGGTAATTCTCACATTCAATTTTCTGAAATAAGAGGGGGAGGTGTGTAGCACTATTTTCTTAGGCTTCCTGGGTTACAGATGTCTTGAAAATAATAATATCTTGTTAGGAATCACATTCAGTATTTTTTTCTATAGAGTAATCTATTAAATTCTATAGAGTCAGCTACTTGTGGCCTATTCTATGTGAGCAAGAAATTAAACTACTATAAAAATTCAGGTATAAAATAATGTTTCATGAATAGCTGGTAGTGGTCTAAATGTCTAACAGTAGAGAATTACTATGGAAATTATGGAATATACATGAGATGCAATGTTAATTAAAATATTAAAAATGACAGTTCTAAAATGTTTTCAGTGATACTGAAACATGCTTGTGATCTAATGTCAGCTGGGCAGTATGACCTTAAAAATGTGAACAATGTGTACAAAGGAAAAGCAGAAGGCAGTACGCCAAAAAGTTAACAATGACTCTCTCTTGGAGGAGATGAGCTTTGGGGTGATTTTTTTATAAAACTAATCTCTTTAAACCTGATTTTTCTGATTTATCTAAAGTGAGCAAGTATTTCTTTTATAAAAATGATGCTTTAGAAAGCCAATCACCTTTCCTTTTCCAGACTCTCTCTGCATTCCTTCCTTACTCCCAAAACAGCAAATAAACAAGAAAACAAAAAAGCAATTGCCAAACTGTCTGATGGCCATACTCGTTAACAATCAAAACTGTTGAGCTCTAAGGAAGTGAAATAAATATAAGAAAGTCTCTTCTGACTTTTAAGTTTCTAACACTTGAACATGTTAAAAGACCAAAGTGATTTTCAAAGAGAAGACAGAGTAGATGCTGCTGCTGCCTAAGACAGGGCCAAGGACAGGGTCCCATCCCTGCCTGCCTAAGACTGCATGAAAAGAAACAATGATGGTATCCTAGGGCTAACTATTCTGAAATTTGGATTTCTTACGGGAGTCTATTAAGGACAGCTGTTAACCAACTGAAGGATTATTTTTGCTTTAGAGTTGAACATATTTTTTTAAAAATCTAAGAGCCTCTTTTTCCCCCCTCTTTTTGATTCAATTTTTAAAATCTAGACAATGCTGAGAAATGCTTGCTAAAGATGTCTAAAAAAAATCTAAATAATAGACATCTTGTGATTTATAGATTAGTTGTTTGCAAATTAGAATGTGCTCTGATACTTTAAAGTCTAATATTCTATCTTTATATATAAATACTAATACATTTTTATTAAGGAAAAGTGTTAAACTTCTAATTAATAATGTGAAAAAATTCACAGCAGTATTTTAGAGCAGAACTTATCATATAGATATATATTTAAAATAAATCTAAGATATATGTGAACGCTACCTCAATTCTAATTTTTGTTCCATATTTGTCAAAAATTCACTTAAAATGGATCAATACTTTTATGGAAAAATGAAAGATTTGGATTAAATGAAAATTAGGTATACCTTCTGTCTCTATTGTTCCTAGTTTATGATTAAATATACATAAGGATATTGCAACATTGAAATTGCACAGTTATGCTATTCAAAGCCAGCATAACCAATGGACATTTGTAGTTTTCTTGGCCATATGAAATCACCCACAGTACCCAGACCTAATTGTTTTAATAAAATTATTATCGAAGTCTGCTTATAGCATATGGTTTGTAAAGGCTTTGGGGTATTTTCTAACTTTTACTTCATTTTTCCCTTTGAAGAAGATAGGCAAAATATAAGAATATGCACTTTACCAATTTAAAAGTATAGTAAGGGACAAAAAGATGGAAAGCCTAAAAAAAAAAAACCCTTCATAACAAAGCAATAGGATATTTTCTCTTTTAATTCAGTTTCTATTCACAAAATGTGACATAACATGTTATTTAAAATAATTTTATTATGAAACATAAATATTTTATTCTGAGCATTCACCTTTATTCATTAATTTACCCAGTCATTCAACAAATAATTATGGCACCATGCTGGACCCTGTTCTGTGTGTTCTTACAGGTAAGATAGCAATCAAATAGGAGTGCTGGAAGTTATGTAATATTTAGTCACAATGTGACCCAGTGTTTCTAGTAAACCCAAGAAGAACATATAAGTCACATTTTCACACAGGAATGACTGATCACACTTTATTTACTGTGATGCATGCAATAAATAGAGAGTTATGTGCTAACTATTTCCCTCAAACAGGTTGTTGCTGTTTGCTCATTTATCTGTTTTGGAGGATCCCTGACACTTTCAGACCATGTCTCAGGTCATATACTAGTATACGCCTAGCAATCATAACAGTTTCCCCAAAAACTTTCACTTGCAAAGCATAATTTGAGAAATTAAACAAGAGAAATTAAAGGGGGTTTCAAGTCAATTCTTTTAAGAATAGGAATTTTCTCTGAGAATAAAAATCAGTAGGTATTAAGATAACGTAAAAAAAATAGATGCGGGATCTAATCAGATCTAAAAACAGTTCTTTGAACAAAATAAAACTCTTGTGTACTGTTCACACTCCCTCTGGTCTAATTTGCATTCTTTTTGTAGCCCCGCCTTTCTTTGGGGATACTATTGAAATGTGCACAGCAGTTAATTCCACGATGCAAGATTGTTAAACATAAAATAATGTACTGAGGTAGAACATCATTTCATCCATCACCACAGGCAAGTAGGGAAAGAGAAAAGCACTGCATCTTCAGAGTAAAACGCAATATAATGACCATTGCTTTGAAATGGATCAATCTGGCCGCACCGGCGCAGCAGCGCAGCATTCAAAATAGCAATCACCGTGGCTCTGGTGTGGTACTTTTCTTCCCAATGTCATCTCATTTTATCCCCTCAGAAAATGGCAGTGGGGACAAAAAAGAAGCAGGAGAGACACATCAGGTTTTCCTTCGGAGTCCTTTCTATTGTGTTAACAACTCTCAATTGTGCTAGCAATTTCCCACTGTCTGGTATTAGGAATTACACTAGCACAATTTGCACCTCTCCATGGACACCCACACCAGGCCCATTTCCAGCAGGTTTGTAACTCAACCATTTCTGTGAGGGCAGAGATGGGGAGAAAGGGCTCATGGCCAATGGTCTTAATAAATCTATATTGCTTAACTTAAGGCTTTCACTTTTATTATAGTTAAGATTTTCCGCCTTGGGATTTTTTTTTCTAATGCAGAATAATACCTGGTGCACATGTTACTGTTGTTATTATTATAGTAGAAAAATAGAAGGATAGTAGAAAGAATAGGAGGAAAGCATAGAGAGTTGGTTTCTAACAACAATGAAACTTTTAGTTATCTTAAAGACCATAGACAAGTCATTTAAAACAGATAATGTTATCTGCTCTATCTACCTCATAATGTCATTATGCTGCTGATAAATATTTGGCCAATTTTAAGGTGCAATCAAAGATGAAGCATTTTTGTCATGTTATGACTCTTAAGCAAATAAACACAGGCTATAGTTGATGCTTGGCCAAATAATTAAATTTATTTTTTCTAATACTTTAAAAAATAGTTTATAAGACAAATAAATAGTATTACAATTGTCAATCTGTTTTCTGTGGTATCCTCATTTTGAAAATTCCTATCACATGCTATCCACAAAAATAAATTCTAGATAGATTAAATTGCTACTTGTAAGAAACAATAATAAACTTGAGAAAATATTTAATGAAAATACAGGGAATGGTTTTGTAGGTCTGAGTTATAAGAAGCCTTACTAACAAGGACAAAACCTAAAAGCCAAAAAGAAAAAGTGCAACATATTGACTATATAAAAATATATAACTTCTCTGAAGCACAAATGAATTTTGGGGACAATGAAGAATTGGTATAAAATACTTTCACATATATAATAGTCAGAGCATTAATATCTATAAAAAATAACACTGCCTATAAATCAACAATAAAAAAGATAAACTACCTAATAGAAAAATAAGCAAAGTATAGGAATAAACAATTTACAAAGGAAATACAAATAGCTAACAAACAAAGGGAAAGTTGCTTAGCATCACTAGTAATTGGAGAAGTGTTTGCAATGGTCAGTCATTTTGAAGGGAAAGTTGGTAGCATCTATTAAAGTGAAAGGTGTTCATACAGGGGACCCAGAAATTCTATTTCTAGATGTCCTTCTTATACTGAGAGTCACACTAATACCAAGGTGTGTATAGGATATTCATGGAGATATTCTCATTATAGGTGGATATTTTACAAATGACTCAAAGGTTAATCAATCAACAAGAGACTCTAATTAATTATGAATCACCCATAACATGGGAAACTAGGATACTCTGCAGTCATTAAAAAGTGAGCTCTGCCATAGAAAGATGTTAATAATGTTTTCTGGTATGATTAAAAAAAAAAAAGCTTTCAATAATATGAGTAGGTTGAGCCTAATTTGTAACAAAACTATGTTTATATACATATGTATTTATCTCATCTACCTTCATGTATACATATATGTATATGTCTAAAATTTGTTTAAATATGCACAATGTCTTGAAGAATGTAAACCAAACTATTTAAAATGTTTACTGGAGAATGTAATGTGAGGCAGTGCGTTGAAATGTCTATATTATTTGAATATGCTATAATGAGCATGTGTTATTTTGTAGTAAGTTAACAGCAAAAAAATATTAAAATTTCCCAAGACCTTAAGTTTCTCTATCCCCATATACAAGACTCACTAAGCTAACGTTAGGAAACCTCACCCCATGTTGGGACACAATTAGTCACCAAAATGACTCCTTTAGCCCCCAAGAAGTGAGCCTACTTGGAAAGAGGCTTTCTGCCTTTCTAGGGAGGGTGGAACATTGCCCCGGAAGGTTTAACTGTTTACCGGGGTCATAAGCAAGGACCAATTAGGGGTAAACAAGGATCACGGGGTAAAGGAAAACCTCTGAAGGCCTCAAATGCAACTACTAAAGCATGTGGAATCCAGTTCAGGCATAATACAAAGAATGCTGACCTGGCTTCAGGGATTTGGCCTTTACTCTATCTCAACAGATGTACTGTGGCCTACGGGTAGGCTGCAAAGTCTTGTAAGTTGGGCTGCCAGATTTTGATGAATGTATATCACTTATTCGTCCTACAACTGAAGAGATATTTACTATGATATCTTTCGGAAAGAAATTAGGACAAGGAAGTTCAGACAATTAAAGTAAAATGAGATAGCAGATAAAATGTAAACCCAAATTCCTGTGTAATGCAATGTGTGAGAACAATGTGCATCTAGAAGAGAGAGTCGTTTGGGCACAGGGCAGCTCTAATTAGACAGTACTAGTTTGCCAGGGGAACACAGTGATAACTGTAGAAAGATTGTTTTATTTTGTTTTGGGGGTTTCTTGTTCTTTTATTTAATGGAAATTGCACTTTTAAAATTAGCAAACCACCAAAAACTCTAGTATACTAAAATGTGGCAAGAATATAAAAAACAAGAAGGTTAAAGTACCACAGCCATAGATGATGGAATGGAGCCAGGGAGGTGAGAAAGTGGAGGAAGAATAAACTCTGAGCCAAAGCGAAGGTGTTCAGTCAAATCTACTCTCTCAAACTGACTATGCACACCTGTAAACTTGGACAAGTTATCTAAGCTCTGTGGCCTTTAACTTTCTCGTTGGCAAAATAAGGCTATTAATTCCCTCCTGATAGTACTATAGAAAAATTAAACATGATAATATATAAAATGCTTAGACTGTTATCAGCATATTGCAAAGGTGTATAAATGTTTGCATTATCATTATTCTCACCTCTATTTTGGAAAGCCACTTCTTTCCATTCTCTCATATGAAATGGGGTAGATTATATAGTCTCTTAAGATTTCCTTGGGCCTTCAAGTTCAAAAAGTTTTCATCCCACCAAGCCTAAACACATAGCCAAAGCCTGACTTAAAAAGGTTAACATATGAAGTGTGTAGTCCCATGTGGGTTGCCACTTGATGAGGGGCTGGAGAGAGTGTGGCTGCCTTTCATGATATATGTTAGATTGTAGTTGGCCTGGAAAAGCCTTGTGCGCGCCCTAAGTGGGCCTGCCAGTTAGAGTGGGCTATAATCCCCTGAGACATAATAATTAAATCTTAATTTAATGACATAATAATTGATCTTATTGAAGTTGTAATATGAGAAAATATAAACTCCTTGCATAATTTAAATAAATAGACCAAGGATGACTTCAAAGAAATGGAAATAACTGATGGGATGGTGGAGAATATTAATGAGAAGGAAGAGTGGAATCATACTGAATGCAGAGTTGAAAATTTAGCTAATTAATGATGGAAAGCCTTACCTGGCTCATGATAGAACCAATAACACTTTGTAAAGCCTCCCATAACTAATAACAGCAGACACAAATCCTTGGTAGAAACCCACTTTAACATTAGTGGTAGACTTGAGCTTTCCCTTCTCATCTTTATTCCCCGCCTTTGTATAAAAATGTAAAACCAACATGTCCTGTCCCTCCCTCCTCTACACTGGACTGTGCCTCCACAAAGCCCTCTCTATGAACTCTGGGTCTGCATCCATGCCAACCTTAATGACCACCCACAGCTCTGGACAGTGGCTGCATCCGAAGCTCCCTTCCCAGTTGATAACATTCCCAGCACTAATCAGGATTTAGTGAGTTCAGAGCCTGATTGCTGATGGGGACTTTCGGGAGCCATGGTGCCCATAGCCTGGCCCACAGAGTCTTGCCTGGTGCTTCCAGGGGCTACATTAAGGCTTCCCTTGGAGAGTGACAGGGAGGCAGAGTAGTGGAACTCTGATTTCCACTTCCATCTTAGCAAGTATGCTGTTATCCATTTTATAGACGTGATTTCATTTGAAAAAGCATGGGTGTGAGAAGGAAAAGATGGTGAAAAATATCATTGGTTTAATTATTGTATGTTAAAGATGAAACTGAGACCAAGAGAGGTTTTAGGGACTTATTCAAAGTCACCTCATAAGTAAAGTGTCAAAGCAGGGACCAGGCCATGAATCTCCATGCAGAATTCCTCCCACTACAGACACTGCCTCGTGCATGATGCCTCGTTCTCTGTGCTATAGCTTCCACCATCACCACGTGCTTCTAGAAACTTCTACTCCACTTTAGTCAGCTCCAATGGGCAGCTTCCTATCTCACTAGAGATTCAAACAGAAATCAAAGCAGCTCCTTTCAGTCAGTACTAATGGTTTAGAAATGACTCAGTAGCTTTTTAGAAATCATCCAATTAATTGGCCAGTCCACTTCCTGAGTTGGACCAGGGCTTGATGGTCACTTCACCTCAGGCTGATTCTAGTTGAACACACCCTATCTGACAAATATTTATAACGGTATGTGATGAGGAGATAAGAGTTAAACTCATGCTGACAAAGAGTCACAAGCCAGCTGTTGAAAAGCTAAGCAGGGTGCTGACACAGTGGTGTGTGGATCCTCCAGAGGGTGCGGAAAAACAGTAGCAGCAACCTGCAGTTCCTGGGTTCTACTTTGTTCCTGCGCCAACCTTCCTTCTAGTGAGACAGTGAACAATGTCACCGATGCTGGAAAACCCAGGCTCTGGAAAAGCCTTTATCCAATGTCTTTGTTTTCCAAGAGAGCTTGATGTAAGGGGAAAGCATTTTATTAATTAAAACGTCTGGGAAACTGAACACCCTTCCCCTTTGGAATGTATCAGCAGAATGTCATTACAACTCTGAGAAAGTCAGACTGTGAAGTGTGTTTACACCAAATCTATCTGACTACAGAACTGCAGTTGGGCATCATACCTATGACCATCCTGCTGAAGTGGTACTCCACACTTTGGGAAACACATGCCATAGGATGACAATAGCTTGCATTGTGAGGATTTATCTGACTTGGTAAAATGGAGACTATCTGATCTTGGAAAAAAATAGGACTACCAGTCATAAAACATTTTCAAGTTGGCATGAAACCAGGCATGCTTAGTAAACATGTACCACACTGCTATAGAGCTTCCATTGTTAGAAAGCAAAATGCAAAAAAAGTCCTAAGTACTTTAAATTCTTCTCACTCAAGTCTTATTTTCACACTCCTGTATCCTCACCTTTATGCTCTTGCCATAATATTACATGGCTGCATTTAATGGGCTCCTCTATTGCTACGTGCACTTAGCTTCCTCGTGTTCTATAGCCACAAACTGTACCCACAGCCCCATCCTGGTCACCGTGGAAACTTGATGAGAGGGTATAAATGTATCAGCAGAAAGGCATCCCCACAAACATGAAAAACTGGTGGGGCAGTCAATTTTTTCTGATTAAAGGACAGCATTACTACACCATGCAGGTTCAATGAATGTTGAAGATGACCTGTATACCACATGGGATAATGAAATGTAAGAAAACACCAAATTATTGGTCCTAAATATTATAGCAAAATGGATGTAAGTAGGGAAAGGGCAGCCTATCTCCTATCATACATGATCAATTTATCCTTTCCCCTAACCTTCATCACTTTTTTCCTGATATTCCCTGATTTCCATAGTACTGCTATGGAAATGTTATTGTCAATCATGAAAATTGTGGGGCGGTAAGGGGTCTGTCATTGACCAATGAGACCATGAATCAACCAACACCCTCATGGCTCTGCTCTCAGGCTTGAAAGATACCTCATCAGTCTACACAGGCCATTCTGAAACCAGCTACCTTGAGCAAATCACTTGAGCTCTCTGGGTTCCTATTTTCTCATCTATAAAACAAAGACACCAGTAGGGATCTGCCTGGCAGGGTCAATCCTATACCAACATATCTGTCATACAGCTGTCTTTGGCGGATTGAAAACTAGGGAAACACTAAATTTTAGTACTACTATTCTCCTGACCTTTTCAGGAATGAGAATAAGTTCACACTGAGAAATATACTCAAAGCAGGTTGAGATGACTCAAGTAGCAAATTAGTTTCAATGAGATGCAGGTGAATGTTCTATCAAAAGATCTGTGATGATAAATCTTAGCAGAGAAAAGAAAGAAAATAAAGGGGAAAGGGATAGTCTAAGAGATTTTAGTTAGAACTAGATGGTGACTAGAATACATAAAGACCAGACTAGATAACTAAGATGTGGTGAATCTTCTCTGTAGTACTTATTCCTTAGCATTTGCTTCTCCCAAGCTCTAAGCAGTTCTGATAGTCTAACACAGAATTTTCATCAGAATTAATCCCTACTTTGTGCACGAAGTGTGAAGACTTAAGGGTAAATGAAAGATATTGGTGATTGCCATGGACTCAATTTAACATCTGAATTCCCTGCAGTGGTGCATGATCCAGCTGTAGGACAGAATCACTTGTAGTCAGTCATCCAAACCATTCACCCTAAGGCAGTGGTCGGCAAAATCATTCGTCAACAGAGCCAAATATCAACAGTACAACGATTGAAATTTCTTTTGAGAGCTGAAAACCGACTTCTGCACATGGGCCACAAAGTTTCAATCACACTGTATGTGCGTGCCCGCACGTGGTATTTTGTGGAAGAGCCACACTCAAGGGGCCAAAGAGCTGCATGTGGCTCACGAGCTGCAGTTTGCCGACCACTGTCCTAAGGGATACATTTAAAACATGCATTATGTGTAACAAAAGGGTAAAACCTTGAAAAGGTTTTATTTGCCAAGTAAAGGTAGCTGAAAATGACTTTATTGCAATCATCATTCATTAATATTTAATATATTTATATGAAGGATACCATTTCACAATTCCCTATACATTCAAGCATTTAATAATGTAGAAACAGCTTATCTTTTTCAACTCACTGAGACTGGATTTGCAATAACTAGTAATGTTAAATGTATTTTTTTAAAAAATCAATAATAAATAAATGCATAAGCACTTCCCTCTAGGTGCTTCTGATGTTATTTACAAAATTAAAAAAAAGATGACAGACCCACAAGGGACTTGATAACCATTTCATTACCACCTCCCTAACTGTATATGGTGGAACTGTGTAATCTCTTTATTGAAATTGAAATCTTTGGAAGGGATCCTCCCCACAGACATTAACAATAAGCATCTCATGCAATAACATAGTACTTAATGTAATATTAGTATTTTATGCACCAGGCCTTAACCGCTCGCTGATTCTCCCACTGGAATTGAACATTTTTAACACTCTGTGCTCTGCCTCAGTATTCAATTCTATATCTAATTTACAAGCTGTAAAACACAATATTCACAGATTACAATAAATACAAAGAAGTTCTGAAGACATGCTTGGTGGTGGCTAGGATGAGAGAGTTTCTTTAAAGTGAAAACAAAAGAAGCCTCTGCTTGGAAAATGGTAAGGTTCTTAAAAAGGTCTGATGATGAAGAGAGCTGTTCTGTTTGGCCAAGCAACACAAAAGAATTACGTTGCCATCAGGTGGTGTTTCCACCTGTGTGGTCCATGGTCAAAATATAGATCTCTCTCCCAGCTGCCCTTCCTTGAAGAGGTTGGCACAGAAGTGAAAGGGCCCTGGATGAGCAGTGGGGAGAGCTGGTTTCAGCCCTGAGTTTTCAGAAAGGTCCTGAATGATTTTGAGCAAGTTATTTAACTCCTCATTAAATAAATGAGTAGAAGTAGACTGTCTTGAAGATTCCTTCCCTCTATAAAACTCTAGGGCTAAGTCCTTCATATGTGTAGCTAGTTTGCAAAGCCCACTCTGACATTTTCCCATTAACCTCTAACTAGTATCTCTGAAATTTCCAGCTCCTTTCTCAGTAACAGAGCAGTTATAACACTTGTCTCATGTTGCACAGTTCCCCAAACTGTGTGTTATACATTATCCCAATCAATCTAAAGCATATATAGGACATAAATGGTGTGGCTGGATGAAGACTAAAGACAGGACTAAAAGGGCAAGACCACGGGAAGCTGCAAAATAACTACCGGATAATGGAAAAGTCTCAAAAGTAAATGAACACTAGCCAATTCTTTCATGATCATTCTAAGTGATATGATAAGGGTCTGTGGGTTAGATGACCTTGTGAAAAATGCATGTTTAGCTACCATACCATAACCCATAACTGTAGTAACAGGATACGGCAAAAGTAAGTTTACAATTGTGATTACGTGAAACACAGTTTATTCTTTATTATTATTTATTAAATATTGTGTTATTTTCCATAGGAACAACTGTTAACCTAATTTTGCCCTACCCTGCATATCTTACCCCATTTAATTCTACAGACACTTTGTATGGACATTATTCCTGGGCCAAGAGAGCTTATATGCCAAGGCCATAAAGCACTACAGAAACAGGATACAAACTCAGCTCAACCTTTCTCCAAAGCCTAATGACTCTCTTATATGCCTTGCACAGCCACTGGGTCAGAGGGTAGAGTAATGGGGCAAACAGGAAACATAAGCTTTGTAAGTTAATTTTAAACAACTTCATTGCGTTAATGTTTGTACTTTGAAATCTTTCGCTTAGAGAATCTGCCTTCATGTTTTAAAGCTAATTATCACCACAGAAGAGCCAGATTCCCAGTAGATCCTGTAAATGTTTATTTGTATCTCTCACTTAGTTGTGAACGTTCTATGTGGCAGGTAATATTAAGTTAGCTGTCACTCATCCTTACACCAGTGGCAGTGGTACCCATCTGATCACTTGCCCTCCCAGCAACCTGGCTGAATACGTTTATCAAAGGTCAATTGTGGTACTGCAGTCTCTTGCCAGGATGTTCAGGCACTCAACTACTGATCTTTACTTTCTTATTTTTTAGAAAGAACTGAGCAGGTAGCACCACGATTTTACTTGGGCTGTGGAAACTGAAAGACCATCAGCTTAACCACTGTGCCTGTTTTCTTCTTTCAATTAACTTTTAATTAATTGTCAAGGACAATGGTGGTATCGAGAATGACTTACTGATTTACCCTGAAGTAGGAAAGCACCAAACCCTTTTGTTGAAATCCAAAATCTCTGTATATAAATTTAGATGTTTTGAAATGATTCTTAACTTTTTCAAACTCTTGGCCCCCTTTATTTCCCAAAGGATGGAATGCAGCCTTATTGTAGCAAAGTAAGGGAAGCCCCTGTATCTGGGAGCCTTGGCAGGTGCTGGGGAAGTGCTATTGTTACATCATCTCACGTTGGTTTCATAAATCAATGCCATATCAGTTCAAATACAGATCAGTCTATTTTTTTTTAAGCAATAGAAACTGTTATCATTGGTGTTGAATGCTTAGGATTGCTCTTCAACCTCCTAACACTACTACTACTAACAATAATAATGATTTGACACTAAGTCTCTCTAAACCACCTCTGTCCAATTCACATAACTGTAGAAACAATTTCTTATTGGCTAAAAGCAGATAAACTTGACAAAAGCCAGTGCTTACTTCTTTCCCAAGAGACCACACTTGACTAAGTGTAGGCGAGCATAACTCTGAGAGTTTTCTTGCCCAAAGTGACAGGCAGCCCGAGAACAGATCTCCGTGTCTGAACTCCGCACCCTGGATTTGGATGATTTAACTATATATAAAGGCAGCACTAGGTTGATTTGAAAGATACATTTTATCAAGTTGTCAGCTTTCCAGGGCCAACTGTTTCAGAATCACTTATAAGTAAACTAGAAAATGATTTGGATTGTAGGAAATTTAAAGCTTACTTTCCCAGAATGTTGTAGCAAATCGCTGAAAAATAGACATGGAATCACACTCTGAAATTAAAGTGTCCTGAGTGTGTCCCGCTGGCGCTGAGAAGCTGCATGGTCTAATGGATGGAGACCAAGAGGCAGAGTCAGGGGACCTTGCAACTGATTTCCACTCTGGCAGCAAATCACTGAGTGACCTTGGGAAGCTCAGCCAGCCCAGCCACAAAGAGACTGGGGCTCTTGGGCTCACGCCGCTCACTGCTTACCCACCCACCATCTCTTGGGAGGCTCTGTCCACAGGAATGGGAAGCCTCTTGGTACTGGGGGACAAGAGAGGAGAGGCCTGAGCCCCAAAGAGAACTGCAACCCCGCTCTTTTCCTCATATCTCTCTCCAGCAGCCAGGATGACAGACAGGCCCTTTGGGGACAGGATGGTTCTTGTGCCGTTTCCAGACCTCTGAAATAAACAATTGCCACGGTCAGTCCCTAGCAACCATTTGGAGTCCACTTACTCATCCACAAGTCTAGAAGATAATAATGGCCCTTGGTTTATTCCCAGGGGTTCCTTGCGGAGGATTAATATGTAGTGACCATTCAGGACCTTATTTAAGGATGCTAAGCCTCTCAATCATGCAAACATTCTTGACACTTTTGGTCTCCGGTTTCAGATATAACCATACCGGACGAAAACTCGTAGTTAGCGGCATTTTCTTATATTGCATGAGTATACTTATATAAAACACAGATGAACAATGTCCCTGGGCCTTTAGGTCACTTCTTTCTCTGTCATGTGCCCTCTTGGCTAAAGAAGATAATGCTGCCTGCATGTTACCTTCATCCTGATAATCTGACCAGTTACAAGGCACAAGCAAAAAAAATACCTACAGAAATTTCTGTTACCACAAGACAGGGAGCATCTGGGTGGTGGGACCTTGTACCGACATCTACAGCACTGCCCTGGGATTACACGTGGCAGGATGTGGTAGAAAGCCAATTTCCCATCTTTCAAGAGGGTTTACGACAGTCCCACTCTTTATCAATACCTGACTCACATCCTCTCCTGTCCATTGGGAACCACCTGATTTGAAACTCTTTCTCTCCGAAGCCCTCACATCATCTGTGCACATAGAAGAGTGTGGGATTATCCACAGAAAGCCATCATTCTCATGACATTCTGTGTATTCAAGTCAAATTAATTCAGCTATTTCAGAAGCCATAAATCTGGTTTATTAGACAGTTAAATGGAAAAAAGAAGGTATATGGATAGTCAAGCATTGTCTCATTTTAAATAAAAAGGCAACAGCTATTGTACTGCCACTGGATGCTTCGTAGAACTCTCTGTACAACAAACTATGTGAAGCTCAATTTATCTACCTCAGAAGAGCCAAGAGCTACATCAGCTCAACAGGTATTTGAACCTGTGGTCCTTGGGTCTTCTGATCTAAGGAAGCAGATGGTGAGACCACTAAGTCGTCCCCACCAGCTAATGGGCCCCCAGAGAGGATACATGTGATCAGAATGATGTATTGATTAACACTGACCTCTAAAACTACTTTAGGACAGGACTGGAAACATAAAACCACTTTTACTGTGTAGTGGCTTGGGCTGTTACTCCAGCTTTGTAAAATGGCACACAAGGCTGGGATCAATCAATGCTAGACCTTGCAGCTTGCTGATCCCCAACAGGAAAAGAACCTTCTAGAAGAGACAAAAAACACATGCCCATGTTTAATAGCAAAGAAAACAATGCCACCTCAGCATTGTATATGAGATCATGGGACCTCAGAGAACAGGGCTCCCCACTTCCCATAGGACAAAATACTTCTAGGACAGTGGTCGGCAAACTCATTAGTCAACAGAGCCAAATATCAACAGTACAACGATTGAAATTTCTTTTGAGAGCCAAATTTTTTAAACTTAAACTTCTTCTAATGCCACTTCTTCAAAATAGACTCGCCCAGGCCGTGGTATTTTGTGGAAGAGCCACACTCAAGGGGCCAAAGAGCCGCATGTGGCTCATGAGCCGCAGTTTGCCGACCACACTGTTTTAGGAGAATAAGGTGGGAAGAGTCAATTCCACATTGTTCCACAGGGAATAAGTTCTAATATCAGAAAAAGCCTTTTGTTTTTCTGAATGAGGAATCTTCCCTCAATTCTTCATACTTTTCTTCATACAATTCTTCCCTCAATTGCCTCATACTTTTCTTTCCCCAAAAGGTTTTTTGTTAATATTTTGCCATAAAATTCCGGCAAGTAAGTATGTGGCTAGATAGAATTAACTTGCACATGGGTCATCTATGGAGGGCCATGATCATTCATGTACAGCAAGCCCATGTTGCCCAGAGACGGGCTGACTCGTTGGAGGGATGGAGAGAGAAAGTGATGGATGGAACAAAGCAAAAGTATCACAACCACCCAGCCAGCATGGCTCAGCGGCTGAGCATAGATGGATGAACCAGGAGTGGTGTGAAGACACAGCTAACTCAGTTTGAGGCTTTTGCCCATTCATTTCAAAATATGTTTCATGGAACCAATTTTTACAAATGAAAATGTGTTTCCTTGTTTGTTTGTTATTTGTTTACAAACAACCTTAATTGATAGATTAAATTTATATCTTTCAGAACATATGTATGCTATATGCTCAAGTACAAACAGCTCAGATATTGTTTCCTACAATTAAATGCATATACATATGTGCTACCCATGCAGTAGGGTTTACTTGATTAAGCTACATTTAGTTTCCCTGAAAATTTTATCAGATAGGAAAATATTTACAACCTAAAATTATTTTTAATAATTTAGAAAGTAATATATTCTTATTGTAGAAAATTTGGAAAATACAAATTAATATAAAGAAGTTAATAAAGACTATCCATCATCCCACCACTCAGATAAAATGTTTAATATACATTCTTTCATGCATTTTTCTATGTATATATGCAAACACACATAGAATATACAGAAATGCAGTTACATAATCAAATCCTTATTTGTATCTCATGTTTTGTGATTTATTTTTTTTCATATGCTCCAGGTCCTATACCCAAAGGTTGAGACAGAGCTAATAAAACACTTGAAAAACCTCTTCCAAGTGATTCCACTTTCATTAGGACCTGTTAAAATCATTGCCAGATCAAAGTAGGAAGATGCAAAGTCAGGTAAGTTCACTCCACACATTTGCAAATAGGCATAACAAATACACAAAAGCTCATTCTTTCTTTCCTTCCTTTTTTAACTGAATTTATGGGGGTGACATTGGTTTATAAAATTACGTATGTTTCAGGTGCAGAATTCTATAACAGAGAGAATCCAAGATGGTGGCGTAGGTAAACACCTAAATTGCTGCCTTGCACAACAATTTCAAAACTACAACTAAAAGACAAAACGTCTATCACCCAGAACCACGGGAAAGCTGGCTGAGTGGAAGTTCTACAACTAGAAGGAAAGAGAAAAGAGCATTGAGACGTGCACGAGCGCTGAAACGCTGAGGTGCGGAGGCGCGTGATCTGGGCTGGCGGCAGGCATTGCTTTTTTCAACCCGAAGGGAGACAAGCCCCCGATTACTCTGAAATCCAGTCTCTGGGGAGACACGGGGGACCCAAACTCCTACGGGGAGAAGCTGGACTGTCTGCCAGTGAGGGTGGCTTGCTTGCAGAGCTGCGCGCAGGAATAATTGTTTACTGCACTGGGGCACGGGACTCGGGGATCCCGGCGGGGACGCAGAGCTG
Organism: Corynorhinus townsendii; assembly: GCA_026230045.1. Classification (NCBI taxonomy): domain Eukaryota; kingdom Metazoa; phylum Chordata; class Mammalia; order Chiroptera; family Vespertilionidae; genus Corynorhinus; species Corynorhinus townsendii. The sequence goes on from JAPDVU010000004.1 coordinate 141,637,876, forward strand.
GCTAACTAGCAGCCATTGCTGTTTGCTACGCCCTAGCCTGGTGACACCCTGAGACCCCGCCCTGCACAACCTACAAACCCACCCAAGCTCCAAGCAGCTCAGTTAGCATAAGAAAGGCCTGCCCTATCGCAGCTTAACCTAGCAAACTTGCAGCCTGGGTCAGACAGCTCCAAAACCTCCAAACCCCAAGCAAAGAGGAGAAAACTGCAGCTCTCACTGTAGCTCCTGCTGAGTGACCTCAGACAGTAGCTGACCTGCACCCCATTGGAGATCCAGAAGCCAGTGTACCTAGTGGTCAGTGTGAGACATCAGATTTCAACTCCTCACATCCATAAGTGACACATTCAAGAGGCAGACTCAGTGAGCACCAAAGCCCCACTGAAACAAGTCCTGCCCCATAAGCGTGTCTTCAGCGCAGCAGTTCTTCCATTATAGACACAGCAAGTGCTCACAGCTAATTGGCCTGGAGGTCAATTCCTCCCAGTGTACCAATAGCAATTAAGGCTTAACTACACCAAGACTTTGCACTCAGCCCACAAAGGGGTGTACCAAGAGCATCTACCTCAGGTGATTGAGGAGGCTGAGCTACTGCCCCCTATAGATCACCTACCACACAAAGCTACTCCATCAACACAGGGAAACAGCCAAAATGTGGAGACAAAGAAACATGTCACGAATTAAAGAAACGGAGGAAAGCAAACTACTGGATGACATAGAGTTCAGAACCACATTTATAAGGTTACTCAAGAATCTTCTTAAAACCGCTGAGAAACTTGATGAGACCTTTAAGGATATTAATGAGAATGCCAAAAAAATGGAAAAGGATCAGTCAGAAATGAAGCATACACTGTCTGAAATAAAGAATATACAGAAACTCAACTGTAGATCAACGTACCCCAAGAATCAAACCAAAGATCTGAAATATGTGGAAACAAAAAACATCCAACCAGAAAAAACAAAAAGAAAAAAGAATCCAAAAATATGAAGATAGTGTAAGGAGCCTCTGGGACAACTTTAAGCGAACCAACATTCGAATTTTTGGGGTGCCAGAAGAAGGGAGAGAGCAAAATATTGAAAACCTATTAGAAGAAATAATGACAGAAAACTTTCCCTACATGGTAAAAGAAATAGACTTACAAGTTCAGGAAGAGCACAGAACCCCATACAAGAGGAATCCAAAGAGGACCACACCAAGACACATCATAATTAAAATGCCAAGGGCAAAAGACAAAGAGAGAATATTAAAAGCAGCAAGAGAAAAACAGTTAATTACCTACAAGGGAGTACCCATACGACTGTCAGCTGATTTCTCGGCAGAAACTATGCAGGCCAGAAGGGAGTGGCAAGAAATATTCAAAGTGATGAACAGCAAGAACCTACAACCAAGATTACTCTACCCAGCAAAGCTATCATTCAGAGTTGAAGGTCAGATAAAGAGCTTCACAGACAAGAAAAAGCTAAAGGAGTTCATCGCCACCAAACCAGGATTACACAGAATGCTGAAGGGTATCCTTTAAGAAGAGGAAGAAGAAGAAAAAGGTAAAGATAAAAATTATGAACAACAAAATGACATCAAATACATACCTACCAACAAGTGAATCTAAAAATCAAGTGAATAAAAAATCTGAAGAACAGAATGGACTGGTGAATATAATAGAATCAGGGACATAGAAAGGGAGTGGACTGATGATTCTCAGGGGAAGCAGGTGTGAGGGGTGCGGGAAGAGATTGGACAAAAATCTTACTCCTATGGATGAAGACAGGGGCGGGGGGTAAGGGCATGGGGTAGGGTGGGGAATCAGGTGGAGGGGAACTATGGGGGGAAAAAAAAGAGGAACACCTGTAATAATCTGAACAATAAAGATTTATTTTTTAAAAAAAGATTCAGGGACAAAGGGAGGAATGGAGGACATCACAATAGTTGTCAACAATAAAAAAGTTATCATTGTAAAAAAATAATTTGTAATAGAGATCATATGAACTTCTTTTTGTAATCCCATAATCCCAGGTAAAATAAAAGTATTATACTTAAAAAATAATAATAATAAAAAAAATAAAAATTAAAAAAAAAAGAATTCTATAACACATCATCTGTATATTGTATTGTGTGTTCACCACCCAAAGTCAAGTCCCCTTCCGTCACCATTTAAGAAGGCAGTTCTTCAAAGTCAGGGGCCAATTTGTGTTCAAGTTCACATTCCCAGTGCCTGGCACCTAGCAGCTATTAAATAAATATCCGAAGAAGAGAGGGAGGGAGAGAAACAGGAGAGAAGGACTTTTTCACTAGTCCCCATGTACCTTTTGGCAGCTGCCTTCTGATCCTAAACGTCATACTGAGGACCAACTGGGAGACACGGAGGTCTGGATGCATCATACCTTCATCTCATGGAATCCTTAAACCAAAGCTATTTCATATCTTGAGACTTGCTTTAGAAAAGAAAATCTGTTAGAACGTGTGTGAGGACAGGAGTTTTTATTTGTTTTGTTTAATGCTGTACACCCAGCATCTAGAACAATGCTAGATACGCATAACAAATCACTAAAAATCTGTTAAATTAATAAATTATTATTTTAACTAAATCTATATTAAATAAATAAATGTATATGCTTTTTAAAATCTAAATATATTTGCATAATTTTCTAAATGTGTACAAAAGCACAGGACACATGGAAAATTACATGCACAACTGCTAACATTCATTAGCTCAGGGTCTGAAATAGTGGAAAAGAGCTGGGGGTGGGTAATAAGTTTTTCTTCTATAGGAGGAGAAAAAGGTGATCAAGTAGAGTACTTTAACAAAAAATTGCAAAATTCCTTCTGGGCCAGGAGAAGATGACTCAATGTATTTCTGATAGCCAAGAGTTTTAAAATTCATCAATAAGGAAAAAACTTCAAGGGCATATAAAGTTTCATGGCAAATCTAATTTCATTATATAAACTTTATTTAGCAATAATTTAATTTATTTCTAAAATGCATTCCTTATCTTTTTTTTTTCATTAGTTACCAGAGTGAATCCTTTCTCTTCCTTTAAAACAGTAGCTAAATGCAAAGGGAAATCTCCAAGCCTGTATACAATTTTCACCAGTTCATTATCCATCTTCCTTGCCCTACACACAGTATGGCAAATGACCTGAATAGTCTCTTCTGCTGGCTCCCTCAGAATGTTCTGGGAAGCATGAACAGAACACTGGCTCTCTGCAAAGGCAGAGTGGATGCTGCTGGCCACAGAGGCAGGGCTCAGGGCTCCAGCTCATGCCATCGACTTTCATAAAAGGGGAGAGCTGAGCCATACATTAAAATACACTGTGGTGTTTTACTGAGACAGTGAGGCTTGGTTTGGTGTGACATTTTTAATTCTTTTTTCAGTCTTCTTTCATGACATTCCCAAAGTTCCATCTGTAAACATATTTTTCCAACAACATAAATATTTATTGTAATTATTATTGATAATGTATTGTGGGACTGAGATGGAACTTAAGACCACAGTATTTCATTTTTACTTGCAGTATTAGGGTATATGCTTTCGGGACTGAGGGATAAACCATAAGGATAGAACTACATAGCACTAAAGATCTCTGGAATTACGTTTAAGACATATAAAGAATATGATAAGGCCTTTCCTTGTCCCATTGTGCAATCTGTAAGGAAGCACCAGATGGCTGGGTGTGAATTGGGATTTGGGAAAATCCTAAGAACAGGGTGAACTTTGCTCATGGAAGGAGGTACAGTCCATTTCTTCCAAATCCCCTCCAACTGCTTCCTAATACCTGAAATACCAACCAAGTTGCTTTATTAAGACTTGTTGCTCATTAGGCTAGAAATGCTCCTGAGAAAGGAGAGGCTCTGCCGTAACGGTCAGTGCAGCTTGTGTATGCTCTCAGTCCTTTCCTGGTGAAAGGCAGAGAACATAAGACCAGGTGCACCGCGGGAAAGAACACTGTCCCCTGAATGTCTGACCTAACGTTCAAAGACTGGTGTGGATTAGATCAGAGCACCTGGTGGCATGCGAAGCCCTCAGAATAATTAGTGACTTTATGATTGGCCAAAAGAAATACACTCTCCAGAGTCCGGGGAAGGACATGAGGTTCCTTCAGAGCCCAGCATGCACACCTAGCGGGCAGCAGTGCTGTGGCTGGGCTCCTGACCTCTGCTCGGGGCCACCAGCTGTTCTCTGCAAACCTGCACAAGCTTGCAGGACTCCCCATTGCACTGAGATGACTTGCACACTCCTGAGCAAGGCTTACACTGTCTTTCAAGATCCTACCACCTCCCTTCCTGGGGTAGGCAGAATAATGGCTTCTCAAAAGGTACGTACTTCCTAATCCTTGGGACCTGTGAATGTCATCTTATATGGCAAAAGGGTCTTTGCAGATGTGATAGAATTAAGCCTGTCAAGATAGGGAGACTATCCTGGATTATCTAGGTGGACCCTAAATGCAATCACAAGTGTCCCTAAAAAAAAGAGGAGCTGATTAATGACATTATCACGCTCCCAAATCTGAATCAAATGCCTTTTCTGGTCTGAATCTGTTGTAAATGTTCAGTATCCCATAAAATAGCATTGGCACCCAATGTTCAGCAGGAGTTCAAACAATCTAGCTTCTAGATACAGAACAACCCTTAAGCACAAGCCAGCCTCAAATATCTTTCCAGAAAAGACAGCCTGGGTCAACCTGTAAATCCCGAAGTGACCACTCACAGAGCATGCCAAGAACAAGTGTTGATCCCTGTTACCCACTTTCCTGGATTCAAAAGCAAAGAAGAACCGTTCCTGATCCAAGGAAATCCTCTTCTGTTTACACTAGAGAGCGCTCCCTCAGAAACCCTTCCCAGCCTTGCTTCTGAAATACATATCGCATGAGATGAAGGATTTGAATGCAAATGACAGTAAAACATCATCCAGAGAATCTGGATTAAAAAGGAGCGAATGTCACCAAAAGCAGGAGCAGTGTAGCTTTGAGTAATGCATAAAAAAAATAAGAAAAAACAAACAGCAAAAGTGTAGTAGTCACCCTGGAAAATAGCTCAGGTAGCAGACAGCATGAGCAGAACAGATCTAAGCGTGGACTCAAGATCAGCAGCATATCAGCACTGAACTAAGGCCCTAAACCTGTCTGTGATAATTTATTTGACTTGTTTCTTGTTGCAATTACTTAAACTGAGCTTCGATGCTACTATTACTGATGTTGCAAAGGACATCTCTATTTTTAACTGATCTTCACCTCTACTCTCTGCTAGGATTCTTTGAGGAAGAACCACTGGATCAAAGACTGATTTTTATGTTTAAAACTGCATGTTTTAAAAGCACACAAAAATTGTTATCTTAAAAAGTTTGTTCCAATTAGCGTACTAAACTTATTTACATTCCAACCACATTACACTTCAGTTTTTCAACATGTTGATCCCTTCATACCCCAAGACTTTGGCACATGCTGTTCTATTCACTCTGCCTGGAATATTAACATATCTGAGAACCTGTTTCAGAGATGTCTGTTACTGTTCTTTGATCTGACCTTTATTTCTCAGGATGGTACCTTTCTGTTATAATGTTTATACCATTATAATGTCCTGCTAGATACCATTTTAGCATCTAATAGGACAAGTCCTACTCCACTCTCCCCATCATTTACTTTTTAAATTTTTCTTGTTTTTTTTTTTAAATTACTCTTTTATATTTAAATTTTGTCAAGCCAACCAGAGTTTAATTGCAGTTATATGAAAACTGCTAATTAAGTGAAAAGATAATTTTATTTTATAGGATTTCCATCCAAGAATGAAATATGCACTCCCAATCATTCACATTTTCTTTTATATTGCTCAATAAAATGTTGTGATTTTCTTCATAGAGGTGTCATACATTTCTTGATAATTCATAGTTGTAGTCGTCATTATATCTTCTAACATATTTATTGTTATTATATAGGAGTGTCACTGATGCTTGTGTATTTATCCTGCAGTCATTCACTTTTGATTAACTTGCTTATTAATTCGAAACATTATTTAGTAGTTGTCCTGGATTTCCTAGATGTGTCTAATCATACTGTCATCATATAACCATAATTTTACTTCCCTTTCTATAGTTATTCTTCTTACTTTCATAGTTTATTGTATTTGCCTGAACTTTCAGACAATGCTAAATAACAATGGTGACAGTAAGAATTCATCTCTTGTCTCAGGTTTAAATGAAAATGTCTCCACTGCCTTACCATGAAGTATGAGGTTGGCTTTTGGTTTCAAATGCCCTTTATCAGGTTAAGGAAATTCCCTTCTGTTCTTAGTGTTCCAAGGAATTTATCAGGTATAGATATTTAATCTTATTAAAGACCTTTTCAGTAACTACTGAGATGAACATTCTTAAAATTAGTGCACTCAGTGATTTGATGCATTATATGAATGCATTTGCTAATATTAAACTACTAGAGGCCCAATGCATGAAGATTCGTGCAAGAATGGGCCTTCCTTCCCCTGGCTGCTGGCAATGCCTTTGCTCCAGCTGAGCCGCCTTTTCGCTCCAGCCCAGAACCACCTTTTCACTCTGGCCTGGAGCCGCCTTTCCACCTTCCCATGCTGCCCAAAGGCCCAGAGCGGCTGGGGTGGTGTGGAACACCACTGGCCACTCAGCACCTGCATATGCAAATTAACCCACCAGCTCTGTTGAGTTAATTTGTATACTCACTCCTGATTGGCTGGTGGGCGTCATGAAGGTACGGTCAATTTGCATCTTACTCTTTTATTAGTATAGATCATTATAATCCTGGAATGAGTATAGATGAGTATTTTTTTAGTGTATATTGAATGTCCTTTCCTGGTCTTTTACATACATTTCCCCATCTCTTATTTATATATGTGATTGGTCTATTGCCCTCTGCATGTGTGTTATCAGAGTTTGACACTAGGGTTCATAAAAAGTAAATGTTACACAGGTTGGGATTTTTTCTGTTTTGTTCACTGCTATATTTCCTCTGCCTAGGACAGTGCCTGATAAGTAGATTATATTTGATATTTTTAAAGTTCTTGAGTTAATGTTTATAATTGCTATCTCATAAAATTATCTATTTCATCACTTTTTCATTTTTTTTAGGAACCTATTCTTTCAAGTATTTACCAGAAGTTTGTGTCTTACTAGTTTCTTCAAGATCTGTTGCCTGGATTTCATTTTTCTTTCTTTTTCTTTTTTAGTTTTCTAATTCACTGAATACTTTTGTCTTCACTTTTATATCAATCTTCTTGCTTTTTTAAGTATACTGCCCATTTCATTTATTTGTATTCATTCTTTTATTATAAAAAATTATTAAATTTTGAACACAACTTTGATTAAAACCTTGCCCATATTCTGTAAGTTGGTAGTTTAGTGCAACTGTATATCAGAATCATCTGTGAAGCTTTTTAAAAAGACAAATCTCAGCCCTGGCCAGCTTTGCTCAGTGGTTAGAGCATCAGCCCATATACCAAAGGGTGGGAGGGGGGCAGTTCAAGGGCATTTACCTTGGTTGTAGTTCAATCCCCGGCCTCAGTCAGGGGTGCGTGCTGGAGGCAACCAATTGATATATCTCTCCCACATTGAAGTTTCTCTCTTTTGCTCTCTCTCCCTCTCTTTCTTTCTCTCCCCACCTTCCTTCTACTCTCTCCAAAAATCAATGGAAAATATATCCTTGGGTGGGATTTAAAAAAAATAATAAAAGACAGAGCTCACCCAAGACCTATTGACTCAGAATCTCTGAAACAGGGCCCAGGCATCTGTATTTTTGGAGAGCCCCATAGGTGATGCTGATACACACCCAAGTTTACACACATAGTTCTTCTGTGCCTGTGCCTCACACTCAGAGTTTAAGTGGGATATAGGAGAATGGCTGATGACTCTCAAAGATAGCAGATAGCTTTAAGCACTGTGTGGAAGGATTTGAACTTTGTGCCGAACTATAGATACAAGCATCATCAAAAGTTTGTAGCAGGTTTAAAGTTTAGATTTTTAAAGTTTAGATTCTTTCGGAAAATAACTCTGGAGTTCCAGTAAAAAAGAAAGAATGAAGAAGGAGAGAGAGGAACGGTCCCTGGCCTCACTTCTATCACCACTATCACCATCACTACCTGTGGGGCCTCATAGCATGGTTCTCAGCAGCCTTAAGATCACTGGGAAAGGTAAAATGCAAATTCCTGGGCCCCAGATCAGGAACCCTAAGGGTGAGGCTCAGCAACTTGTGTTTTCAATTTGTGTTTCTGCAGATGTCTCTCATGCTTGTTAAAGAACCAATGCTTCATAGTTATTTTATTTCTTATTTAATAAAGGATATGGTATTTTATCTGTCCACAGTGACATAAAAATGTATTCATTCATTTCAAAGGTATTTATTATCTGCTTTGTTCTTGCCCCTCAGGGATGCCATGCAGAGCTTACACGGTTAGTACATTGTTCTCTATGTGGCTAGCACCCCCTGGATTTGTGCATTGCACAGCACAATCTATCAAACCACAGGCTATTACTTCACCCCAGCTATGCATTAGGTTGATATTATGGAGAAAATCCAGACAATATTATTGTACTAATAGAGTATGCATTCTTTTCAGGGAGACATTAAATCGGTAAACAATTAAATGCATAAGATGGTTATAGACTGTGGAAGTGCTTTGAAGAAATTAAACAGACCACATAACAGAGAAAATATTTCACTCTCAAATCCTTGCATATATTCACCAATGCACCCACAATTTTTGAAACAAGGTGAGGAAAGAGATCACCCTTTCAAACATACTCCATCCCTCTTTTGACTTGCAGGTATTGACACAGTCCTGCTCCCTCTTATACAGCCCTTCAGAAATCACAGTGATTGACGTGGGTCCTCATGGCAAACCACACACACAGGCTACACACAGCAGCTGACTTCGTCTGACAGGACATTCTCTGATTAGTCATATGCATGTTATGGGAGGTGGAGCCCCTAAAACAGCGGACTACAATGCTCAGAGGCACCATGAGCAATGACATGGCCTTGTTCCCCTGGCCGCGATAGTTTACATTATTATTTGACTGGATGCAAATGGTGGAAAACACTTTCAGAATTTGTATTTATCTAGTAGACACCTGTTCATAGGCAGAGATGTAGGGTATAGTAGAATGTGGGTTTTATGAACTAGGTTGACTTGTTTCATTGTCCACAGGAATTTATAAGACTTCTGTCGAAGAGTTAATCTCACCCTGGAGACGTGACTCAGTAGTTAGAGCATTGGCCTGCACACTGGAGTGTCCAGGGGTTGACTCCTGGTCAAGGGCATGTACCCGGATTGCAGGTTCAATCCCTGCCCCAATCAGGGCTTGTATGGGGGCAATCAATTGATCTCTTTCTCAGAATGATATTTCTCTGTCTATCTATCTATCTATCTATCTATCTATCTATCTATCTACCTATCTCTCTTCTCTCTATCTCTTCCCTTGCCCCCTCCCTTCCACCCTCTCTAAAAAACAATGGAAAAATATCCTCACCTCTTGGGCAAGGATTAACAAAACAAAACAAAGAGGTAATCTCCTTATGGTCAAGATGTTCCTTGAGTGTAACATATCTGAACTTTACTTCTTTTTCTTTTCGTTGTATTTATTGGGATGATACCAGTTAACAAAATTATATAGGTTTCAGGTGCAAACTCTACAATATATCATCTGTGCACCGTATTGTGTGTTCACCACCCCAAGTCAAGTTTATCCCCCCCATAGCCTCCTCCAGCTCCCTCCACCCCTTTTCCCCCACAATTCATACCTGAACTTTCAATGAGCTACTTCTAGTTCCCACTCTCATGTCACCAATGGAAAAAAAGTCAAGGTCCTGTAAATGTGTTCCAGAGTGAAGTATAGTGATTAGATAAATAAAAACTCATGTTTTAAGTAGATGGAGCAAAATAATTCTCATTTCTCTTTCCCCTTCCTCTTAAACACATAGTCTAAAGGCTTCTATCTACTTCCTCCCTGAACTCCATTTATGTCTGATCAATGACAAGTCACATTAACAGCAGTGTTTAATTCTATCAATATGTGACCAATTGTGCTAGATTGTTTGGCCATTGATTTCACTTAGTCTTACAGTTGAGTCTGAAAAGAACTGCTTTTCCATGCACAGCCTCACACAGTGGCAAACGCTGAGTGCTGTCTTTTGGTGTGGCTTGTACCTACTGATGACACTTTATTTTATTATTATATTTTTAAAATTTTATTGATTTTAGAGAGGAAGGGAGAGGGAGAGAGAGATAGAAATATCAATGATGAGATAAAGTAATTGATTGGCTGACTCCTGCAGGCCTTCTACTGGGGATCAAGCCTGCAACCCAGGCATGTGCCCTTGACTGGAATCGAACCTGGGACCCTTCAGTCCCCAGGCCAATGTTCTATCCAGAGCCAAACTGGCTAGGGCTGATGCCACTTTAAGAATACCTCGCTCACATATCAAAGCCCAACTCCATGATATAAATATTATTTCTGAAATCACAGGGTCATCACTTGCCCCCTTAATTAGCCTTGAAAGAGAGCATGGCCCAAAATGCCCAGTGAAGATATAAGAAAGAAAACAAGAAGTATTGGAATTAAGCAACTGGAAAAAATTCAGTATCTCAATGGGTCACGAAAAATAGGGTCATGAACAACTTTGAATTCAAGTGGTTAGGCTTTGATGCTCTTCGATTACTTTAGCCTTATGAATAGTTTTCCAAAATGGCCAGTCACAGTATTTTGGACCTGGAAATATGGTTACTATTCACGAGCCCACCAAGTCTGCCTGTCATGCATTCACACACTCACAGACATACTGGCACACCTCTTCCTTCGCTTCCAAAGGGGCGGTCACTTTTACGAAGGTGAAGTACATCACTCTCCATGCAGGCACAGGAGTCTCTCCATGATAAAGGTGACAATGTCCTAGACACGAGCCCACAACCTCCTGAGTTAGTAAATTTTACGAAACACCCAGGCCACATCCAGGATCGGGATAGTGAGGGCAGCCCTTTAAGAAAGAGGAGCTCCCAGTCATTCAGGGTGACCTTAGATTTGGAGTCTGTGCTCCTCTGGCCCGAGTGAGTCACAGTCAAGGGCTCTCTTTGAAAGCGGGCAGCCTCGGTCCGTTGAGGTGTTCAGAAAGAATAGTCCCCTGAACGCAGCGAGGCCAAAGCAGCAGCCCGCCACCGCCAAGGCCTCGGCCCTCGTGCGCCCTTACAGCACTCAGCTTATCAATTTACTTGCAAATGGCTCCCTGAAGTATTAACCCAGGTTAATTATTCGTCAAATATGATTATGCAATGGTAATGTAAAAAATCGGAAATGCGGGATGGAATTTTTCACTCCAGCGGTTTGGCAATTGTGGCAGCTGGTAGAGGAGCTAGAGTAATTACCAGGCCATTCCAGCTGGTGGATCAGCACTCTGGTGCAGGAGGGGAAGGGGGGGAAAGCAATAAAGAACTGGAGGAACGGGGATATGAGCCGTGCCAATCGACGTGGGGGAAATTTCACAGCTGCTGGTGGTGATAAATGAGAAACGGTGGCCCTGCTTCTAATCAATACATGTAAATGCTACTCATTACAGCCTTTATACACACTTCTCAATTAGCTCTTCCTCCCACTGGTAACAGGGAATGTCATGCTTTCTGGACTGTGAAAGTGGTTCACCTGCAGCCAGCAGCCGCAGTGACAAGGCTCACAGCGCGCTGGGCAGCAGGTGGGAGCGCTGAAGGTCCAAATTCCTCCCTAACGCCCAGAAACCAATTCCCAAGGGCGGCCTTTTAATTAAATCGCGCCTTTTAAGATACCACTTGTTCATTTGAGGTGACTGACAATCCCTCCCAAACCCCACTTAGCATCTACAAATTCAAAAGCGTTTTAGGAGATGGTCCAGCATAGATTGTTTTTCAAACAAATTCTTTTCTTCCTCTTTGAAAAAACAATCTTTTTTGTTGTTGTTCTGAGACATAAACTTCATTGTGATTAAGTGCCTTTTCCACATGTATTTGTGAAACTGTCTTCTAAAAAACTATCCCTAATTTGTTGTAGGTAGTTTCATTTTACTTCCATGTAGGGAGATAAGGAAATACTTTAAATCAGAAAATCCCAAGCCATAGTATGTACGCTTAGCTCAGCATGTTGGTTGTACCTACATAACTTCTCTCAAGAGAATTTTTACAGCTCCGATGCAGTTCCATACATTGTCAACAGTGTCAAATAGCGTGGCCTTTATGCTTCTAAATCAGGCATCCTATTTTTAAAGAGTAAAATTCTTAAGGAAAAATTCTGGTCTCCTGTTCTATATAGAAAAGGGGAAGTTATTTTAATTTGATTACCTGGATTTGTTTTGTTTCATCTGATATGAAATATAATTTTTTCCAGTTAATAAAATATATCCTACTGGAAGGAAAAGACACTGAAAGACACCTTTTAAAAAGTTTTTTAAATTATATTTTACTAGAGTTTATGCAGTAAAAAATTTTTAAAGAATTATAATAATTCTATTTAAAGTTTGAATTGTTACCTGATTCTTAAAAATCACTTAAGTTGTCATAAAAACATTGAGTAAGGAACCAGAATGTCCATTACTTCAAAATCAAATTGTATGATAAGTCCATTGTCAAAGTTGAGTATGGGAGTGGGGTGGCGGGGGAGAGGGAGAATCTAGTTCTAAAGGCTTTCTAAAGAATATTTCATATTTAAGTCAGTTCAGGTCAAATTTCACCTAACTGTTATTTCTAGAGAAGCTGTTGTATGCTAAGCGCTTTTCTGGACAATAAGAGTGCAATGGTCAACAAGGTAGGCCCAGGTTCTATTCTCATGGAGCCAGGGGCTCTACCCAGCTTCTCTGGTGTTACTAAATCTTGAGATTCCCCAGGAGAAAGCTGTTCGTCTAAGGAAGCACAGATATAATGGGCAGGCACAACTTAAAAATAATTTTTCTGATTACACTAAGAAATGCTCAGTTACCAAGATAAAGGGTCTCCTATCGAATCATTCCGTCTGAGCTGAGGAGCACGCACTCTTTTCAGATACGTCTATTTTCATCATGATATTCCAAAAGCAATACCCACTGTTATACTGATCCTGGATTTTATCCTAACTGCATTTAGAGTCTTTTACTAAATAAGGATGCTGGCAAGAGATTTGTTCTTAGAGTACAATATGCTCCCACAGAATTTCAGTTAAATTCCTTTTCAGAGGTAAATGCACTTCCTTCCCTCTGCAGAAGACTTAAATCAGAGAGCAGGAATAACTGGTGATTCTAGTAGGAGATAAGAAATGGCTTATATCTGGCTGCCAGGCTGCCTGAACACATGACAATGAGAGATCCACGCAACTGGATACTTTTGGTTTTTCTTTCTTACTTCCTAGTGATATACATGTTGAATAAGAATAAAATACCACCAATTTCATCCTGTGCACATTTGTTACTGATTATAATCAGAATTTTGTATAAAAACTGACAGCATACTAGAATTTTATATTTATACACCAAAAACCCAAACATACAGTCCTTACGCAGAAATATTTCCCATTAATAATAATCGAATTGAGATACACACATATTGTGACACTTATTTATATGTAATTATCCATATGTCCCAATTTTTGCTAATGTTCATATTAGCTGCCTATGCTCTGCTCCAGCCCTAACATGCAATTTAAGTCTAGGATTCAACTTTTCTATATTTGGGTAGCAGGTCTTACCATTAGTTGCTTGGTTAATTAAAAGCATTGTTTGAATAGAGTTTAGAAGTTTCATGTTGCCCATACTGAATTTAATCTTGGAGAGATGATATAGTTACAAAGGGAAACTGATCAACAAAATAAATGAAAATATAAATGCAAATACATATAAATGATATTGCCCAAACTGCCTATTCTCATGGAGAATCCAGATAGATCTTGTCATGTCTTGGCTCAAACCTTTCCAATAAGTTATTTAGAGTAACTTAATGTCAGAGTCCTTATAGTGGCCAAACATGACAGTCAATAGTAGACATAAGGGGGACCAAGGAGCCTGGCATTCAATTCCAGATCCACACTTTAAATTTGCCTTCACCTTCTCACAGTAGGCCCTTCCTCAAAAGTCTGCCTGTCCTCTAGGTGGTGGATTTTAAGCAAACACAAGTTCTTGAGTTTGTGAATTCTAAGGAATCCATGCCTTGCCTCCACTCTTCTTTTTCCTGATCCCTTTGGATATGACTTGGTTTGCACACATGCCCACAATACTATATCTTATGCCTTAGCCAGGCTGAATTAAATGTACATGGTGAGGAGGGTTAGGTTCATGGTGCAGATAAAGATGTGTGTCCTTGCTGTCTGGTGTAAGAGCTGATAAGGAGCCAGACTGAAATGAGAAGCTGTCACTTTGCATCATATCAGAGTGACCTGAACAATGTAAAGAAATTAAAAGCTCCTGGTGGCAATGGATCCCATTTCAGTCATTAGCTGTGTCAAAGGGACAGGCACCATTCAGAAAACTGGATCCAGTGGGAATCTGTGGTCCCCAGGGAATTTGCCACTAATGCTACTTTATGCCCCACTTCTTTTTAATGCACACCAAGTACAAATAAATTTCTATTCTTTGTTTTTATTATTATTTAGGTTCAGCTACTGTGGATGGAGAAAGGAAAAAAAACAAAAGAAAAACAAGGCAACAGAAGCGAGGAAGACCACATGCATTATAATCAAGACAGCAAAACAAAAATATTTTAACAAATGTATATGCAAAAAAGTATTTGTGTTCATCTGAGAATTATTAAAACAATGAATGTAAAAGTGTGATTTCTTTATAGTACTTTCTCACTCTCTCTAACAAACCGCCTCTCTCTCTCTCTCTCTCTCTCTCTCTCTCTCTCTCTCTCTCTCTCTCTCTCTCTCTTTGAAGCTGGCCTGCTGAAAATGAATGAGACAAGCAAGCCTAGGACTGACTCTTATTTCAGGCTCAGAAATATGAAAAAAAAGTAATATATTTTTTAACAGAAAGCCTCAGAATATATGCTTCAATCTTGGGAGTTTCAAAAAAGGCAGCGAATCAGGCAGAAGGACAGAAGGTTACAGATTAGTACTGGTCATTGCTCAAAGAGTACAGGTTATAAATAATAAAGGAGGAAAGGGTGAAGGACACTAAAATATAACTGGGGGCCCACAATGGAATAATCAAAGCGGAGAATCTAATTTCAGCTTTAAAAATACCATCTCACATTGAATTCCAACTGCATAGGAATCTTTCTGCTAACACATTCCACAGATACATAAATGCCCACCTCGCATATACATAGTTCATACAACTTTCAATGTAAGTACTGGGCTAGTATGTAATTTCGAGTCTAACAGCATGGTATTTTTTTTAAGTGAAAAATAGTATTTTCTATGGAAGTCAAAGTGCAATTAAAAATAGAGAGACAGGAAGAATAAAGAGGATAGTGATAAATATTTTCACATAAAGCCCCAGGACCTATAATTTTATATAGTATATAAATTGTATGATACATAGACATTTTACATTAGGTGTCTCACACACACTTGGATTATTTTGGTAAATGTACTGATGTTTCCATAGGCAATATCCAGCTTTTCCTTCCTCCATACACAACCACACATGCAAGAAACATAAAGCCTATCCAGACACTTAAGGATGTATCTGTATCTCAGCTAACTGTCCTGACCAAAATGCAGGTAAATTCAACTGCTGAAGATATATCTGGCTTTATAGTTAGAAAAACCTGTTAGATGAATCTCGGCAGGCGCCTTTTGAATTATTCTGTGAGTCCATAATTTGTATCCACTGAATGCTTGTGGTGGTTTTGCTACAAGAATCAGTCAACAACAATCGGCTTTTGGTTGTTGTGGTTATTGCTGCAATTTATTTGTAATCTCTTTCCATGAAATGAGCCCCTAGTAGTAGGTAGAACATTGAAGAATTACACTCTCTAATATGTCTCAGAAGCCACTGTTGTCACCAGAATGATAACAGCTATAATGACAATAGCAAGAGTATTCACACTGTCTGGGAAGTTATTCTTATTTATTTCAAAATATAGCCCAGCTGGCATGGCTTAGTGGTTGAGCATTGACTTATGAACCAGGAGGTTGTGGTTCGATTCCTGGTCAGGGCACATGCCCAGGTTGTGGGCTCGATCCCCAGTAGGGGGCATGCAGGAGGCAGCCGATCAATGATTCTCTCTCATCATTGATGTATCTATCTCTCTCTCCCTCTCCCTTCCTCTCTGATATCAATAAAAATATATATTTTAAAAAACAACATAAAAAATACAACTGGCTGTTTCATGAAAGCACAGTTGTTGATCACCAAATAGTATATTTGAATAGTGCAATTTAATTTCTGAAAATACACAAAGATAAACAGAATTTCCATATCTTTGGAAATTTAGTAGCAAACTGAATTTTGTAGCAAAATAGCCAGAAATGGAAGCGATCTTCACATCCACAGTCCTAGTTTACTTGCAACGTCCCATAGATGTTAATATGAATGTGCCCCAGATCCCCAAGAGCCTATATCAGGAAAGCCCACTCTATGGACGAGGGGACACAGACAGACAGAGTTCTGAAGGGCTGGAGAACATTTTTGGTTTCTTGGTCATGGTTAGTCACTATGGGCATGCATATATGAAATTTAATTTATATTCTATATATGCTTATAAGAACTTATATTATTATTAATTTACAGATTCCAAAACTAGTTACTTAACTTTTATTCTTGTCATATGTGAAGCTGTTGAAATGTCGGTATATATATATATTTTTTTTTAATTAAAAAAAATAAAAGGAGAATAAAGGTCCAATCAAGGAAACCTGCAATTCCCCTTCCAAGAAACTGAGGAATCATTGCTGAGGCAGAACTATCAGAACAGATGCCTTCAAATTATCCAAGACATTTTGAAAACGAACAAGAGATAATAGAAATGTTACTGTTTTGTAAATCCCGACCAAGCCAAATGGACTATAGAAGCAGCTCCACAAAAGTTTTGAAATTGCCCCAAATTTGAAAGCAATTGATTCTCTAATAGTATTTGAGAAAATCATGCTTACCGATAAGAAACTATATTTTAGTTTTAACTTGGCTCAAACCAGAGATAACTGAAGAGTTTTCAAAAGGCATCTAACCGAACAAGTGTTCTATCTCCCACCAACTTAGTGAATGCTCGATTCTTTGGTTGTTGATGGAGGACTATGATTGGGGGATTTTCATATTTCTCTGATGAAGAAGCTAAGTTTCTAATTGTTTCCCCTAGGGCCTGAGGATTGTGCACCTCTGCCAGCGGAAGGCAGACTGATAAAGAAAGAGCAAGTGCGTGTTCATATAGCACCACGGAACAAGGGCCTTTACTGCCTGAGTAATTAACTTCCTAGCTTTAGCACTCAGTGAGACCTACTATTTTTGTCAGTTATCATGACGGCCAATTTATGCACATTAACTCTCACCTGCAAATCACTAAACATGGCTTAGTATTTACAGGTGAGAAAACAGAGGCTCAGTGAAATTCAGTAACTTGTCCAGATCACACAGTTCATAACTGGTGGAGTGTTAAGGCATCTGTATCCCTGACCTCCCCAGTGTAGGCCTTCACTGAACCCACTCAGCAGCAAGCTGAGACAGAAGCGGTCAGTTTAAAATGATGCCCTGGCCCTGTGACTCAGTCAGCAGGAGCATTGTCTCAGACAGCAAAAAGTCCTGGGTTTGATTCCTGCTCAGGGCACACACCTACATTTAAGGTTTGAACCCCAACCCCAGCTGGGGCACATGAGGGAGGCAACAGATATTTCTCTCTCTCTCTCTCTCTCTCTCTCCTCTCTCTCTCTCTCTCTCTCTCTCTCTCTCTCTCTCTCTCTCCTTTCCCCTCTTTCTAAAGTCCATAAAAATGTTCTCGGGTGAGGAGGAGGAGGGGAGAGAGAGAGAGAGAGAGAGAGAACAAAGCAACACTGCCTGTTTCCTTAGACTTCCACCCCCTCCCACCCAGTTATATCTTCAAGTTCTCTTGCTAAAGATATTTTAGCTGCTTATCTGCATGGGGCCCTGAGCTAAATATTGTACAAACTTTACTTCACACAGTGGCCTATGGATATGCCCATTCAACTAATGGGGAAACCGAGTCACTTTAGAGATTAGGTGTATACACTCCATGGTAGGCTGGAGAGCTACCTTTCAAGTAGTGGGGTGCCTGCACCAGAGCGTGTACTTTCCCGGTAGGTCATGCTGCTCCTCATGCTGCATCCAAATTCCAGTGCCAGCGAACCAGGTGAATTTTACATATTTGTCCTGCTCTAAACACACAAGGAAGTTTATGACTTAAAGGTAGGTTATAGTACAACTTGCAGGAAATGTAAAATCCTTCTGCAATATACGTTTCATAAAACTTATTTTCCCAAAGGCTCAAATGATAGGATTTATACTACATTAGAAATTAGGTAAGAAAATGGGAATGGAATCATAATTATATATATATAATTATAGAAATCTTAATTATATATATATATATATAATCAGTCATCACCATCATCATCTAAAACCTGATTATTAAGTATTTATTTATATGGCACCATATAATCAAACTTAATGCACATTAACCTTTTTCTACTGGGTGGACATAACTTTTGAACAAAAGATTCCCTGGAAAAATGCATAAGTTAAATAGGAAAACAGCAAACATACTGCTGCCTATAAAAGGTAATGAATGAAGAAGAAGCACATTGTTTGAAAGATAAATATTGACCAATATCTTCTATAGAGAAAAACCACTATAGCAAGGCATTCTGCTGAGAGACAAGTCTGGATGGGAAAAGACTTGATAATGCAAGCCAGCACCTACTGCAGGCTTTAGTATTCCCACTTAACAGGTGAGGAAACTGAGGTTCACAAAGGATAAGCAACTTGCCTGAGTTTTATGCATACACACACACATAATTGAAAAACATAATTTTACACAATACTAATCACCCTTAATTGCATTCAAAGTTTTTCTCTGTGGGTCCTGGTAAAAATCATTTTTAAGGGATTGAAAAAATCACTAAGTCACTCTTGCAAGCTGGCTAGAAAGTCTATCAGAACAGCAAAACTGTTGGTTCACCACATGTCTCTAGACTTGAGTGTTTTTCACCAGTGCTGGGCTCCTGTACCAGATTCCAATTGGATTGAGGCTCTGGAGAAGTATAGTGAAAGTAGTATGATTTCTATAAAGGAATCATAAGAAGTATGCTGTATTTTTCAAATCAGGGTCCTCAATACTCTTTCATTTCATAATAGTCTGCAATATTCTATTCTATTCCATTTTAAAATAAATGTTGTTAGTAACCCATTATGTTGCTTTCATGACACCAGTTGGAAGTCAACATTTAAAAAATAAACTAGAGAAGAATTGAATAGAATTATTTTCAATGAAAAGATCACCCTATTGAGTTGAGCCAATAAATTAGAAAATGTGGGTTTTCTTTTCAGCAATTTCCATCATGGAATAGAAAGGAATATATTTTGTCATCCAACAAAATGACATGATCTTCATAAATATGTTACATACTAGAGGCCTGGTGCACGAAATTCATGCACTGGGGGTTGGGGGGGTGTGTCCACTCAGCCCAGCCTGCACCCTCTCCAATCTGGGACCCCTCAGAGGATGTCCTAAACCAGTAGTCGGATATCCCTCTCACAATCTTGGACCGATTACCCCTCACTGCCTCTGCATGCTGGCCTGATTGCCCCTAATGCCCCCCCCCCCTGCTGGCCTGGTCACCCCTAACTGCCCCCCGCTGCCAGCCAGGTCACCCCCAACTGCCCCCCTGCCAATCTATTTGCCCCCCCTGCCAACCTAATCGCCCCCCAACTGCCCCCCTTGTTGGCCTGGTTGCCCCTAACTGTACCCCTCCCTACCAGCCTGGTTGCGCCCAACTGTCCCCCCTGCCGGCCTGATCTCCTCTTACTGCCCCCCCGTCCCGCTGACCTGGTCACCCCCAACTGCCCCCCAATGCCAGCCTGGTTGCCCCTCACAGCTCCCCTGCCGGCCTGGTCGCCCCCTGCAGCCTGCTGTTCAGTCATTTGGTCGTCCTTCACTAACCCCCATGCCGGCCTGGTCATAGGCAGCCATGTTGTGAGGGTGTGAGGGTTAATTTGCATTTACCTCTTTATTATATAGGATGATATAGTTGATTTTTATTAAAAGTATGAATTTTCATGAAAGATAGAGATAATAGTCTGTTGTTGGCTGGTATCTTATTCCTGCGTTATTAGTAACTAGAGGCCTGGTGTGCACTGGTGGGGTCCCTTAGCCTGGCCTGTGGGAATTGGGCAAAAACTGGCTCTCTGACATCCCCCCAAGGGGTCCCGGATTGTAAGAGGGCTGTACTCGAGTGACGCACCCTAGAATCAGGCTCCCTCCTCTCTGGTTCAGGGTGTGTCACCCAAGAACCACAGCTGCTAAGTCACCGCAGCTCCGCAGCTCCTGTGTTGAGCGTCTGCCCCCTGGTGGTCAGTGCACATCGTAGCTACTGGTGAGAGTGTCTGCCCCCTGGTGGTCATTGAACGTCATAGCTACTGGTTTGGACAGTCGAATGGTTGGTGGTCGCTTAAGACTTTTATATATATAGATTATTTTAGGTATATAGGACACTATTATCAGATACATGAAGTTTAATATTGTATTGAATCTGTTTGATCAATATTATCATATGCATGGGATTAATGAGCTTCTGGTCTTTAAATGTCTGATGTGATATTTGTCAAGCTCTTGTGGAGAAGTGCTGTTTATCATTTCTTCCTACCATGCAGCTCTTTAACTTGGCTTGGATTTTATTTCATGCCATGTCAAACATAAGGGACTTGTGCTCCCCAACCCTAAGAACTTGAATTCATCATAGATTCCTTTCTCTTATGCATGGCAAGCTCTTGATTCAAGACTGCTTGTATTTGAACCATTAATGACATATATTCTTATTAATCTGGAGAAATTATGGCACAAGGAATCAAAGCAACTATTAATTTGCTTTAGGTCTTAAATAAGAGTAGCTTTTTCTATAGGTTAGGTCTTCACATTTTCTATTTCATTTTTAATTTTTACTAAAGTAATAATATATCAGCACAATTTTTTAAAGTTAAGTAGTACAAAGCTTGTAAGAGAAACTGCTTATGCTGCCCCATCCTCCTTCACTCTTTAGTTCCCTT
This sequence comes from Corynorhinus townsendii, assembly GCA_026230045.1. NCBI lineage: Eukaryota > Metazoa > Chordata > Mammalia > Chiroptera > Vespertilionidae > Corynorhinus > Corynorhinus townsendii. Next base: position 141,659,030 of record JAPDVU010000004.1, read on the forward strand.
CCAAATGCACATTTCTATATATATTTAAGGGCCATGCCATTTCTTGATTTTCCTATTTTAGCTATTATTCATAGCTTTCTGTAGCATAATTTTCTTTTTCAGAGTTGGCTGTGTAATATCAAACAACTGGGTCTCTCTTTGTTTTCTCATCTATAAAAGAGAGATGATGATATATATGTCAAAGGGGGTGAGAATTAAATGAAGTTATATATGCCAAGTACTTAGCAAAGTGCCTGGTACCTTGTAAATGCTCAATAAATAGTAGTTAATCATGACAGTGATCATGATCATCATAACCTTCTTCATAATTTTTTAACCCTCACCTGAGGATATGTTTTTATTGATTTTTAGAGAGAGAGAGGTGGGGCGGGGAGAGAGAGAGAAGCATCAATGTGAGAGAGAAACATTGATTGGCTGCCTCATGTACTAGACCCGACCTGGGTATGTGCCCTGACCAGGAATCAAACCCGCCACCTTTTGGTGTACAGGACAATGTGCCAACCAACTGAGACCCCTTGCCATGGCAATTTGCTTCAGAATTTTAACTAGAGCTGGCCCTGAGTGACTTGGAGCAAAGAGATGATACCCAGATGGAGGTGCAGGTCTACTGAGTAGACTTTGTCCCAGTTCACTGCAAGAGAGTGAACGAGTTACTTCACCCCAGAACAACCTCTTCCATTCTCATCTATAAACGAGAACCAGTGATCAAAGTAGAACTTGGTCTATAATCAAATACCTACTTTCCTACTCCAGGTCAGAATTGCTGCTTCCAGAACGACAGACCTATATCATACAAAGAGAAGTGCCTTTTTCAAAAAGAGATCTTACTTCAGTTTATTGTTGCCAAATGCTCTCTCTCCTCCCTGTTCAACGGGGTTGTGTGTGAACATCTACCACCCGAGCTCCTAGAGCGCCCAGAGCTCTGACCTGGTGACGGCCACCTTTACTCAGAAAACAACCTGCTAGCCCAAGTCCAGGTGCCATGGCTTCTGCCTCTAAACACAGAAAAGTTTCTGCTCTCACTTCTGAAACTTCCAGGTAATGGACGAAGTCTTATGGGTTAGGCAAGTCCTGGTATGGCTTTTAAAGATGTGAAGCTTTTGGGAGCTGGGGGCCGGGAATAGCAGGCTCCACGGACAGAGCCCAGGGAACAGAGAAGACAGCCAAGGGGGACTCCTAACTGAAGTTACCTTTTTGGAGCCTCATTACTTGAAAACAAAGAGCAGGGGAGGAAGGGAAAGAAATATACATTGAAGGTACATTTAATAAGCTTTGCCCTGGCCAGTGTTGCTCGGACCGGAGCAAGGCCTGTGTACCTAAGGGTCATGGGTTGCATTCCTGGTCAAGGATAAGTACCTCGGTTGCAGGTTCAATCACCAGCCGGTTGGGATAGGTGCAGGAGGCAACCAATTGATGTATATGTATCTCTCTCACATCAATGTTTCTCTCTCTCTCTCTCCCCCTCTCTCCCCACCCCCCTCCCCCATTCCCTTTCTCTAAAAAGTCAATGGAAAAAATATCCTTGGGTGAAAATTAACAAAAAATAAACTTTGAAGGTTTTGAGGAAAGCTGAGATTTAATATGAGAGTGAGAAGAAGTTGACATTTGTTAAGAAGAAAGATATGGTTGCATATCTCACCTCCTGACATCTCATCACATAGTAAGTAGAGAGCTCTGAGGAATGCTGAAAGTCAGGAGACCTTGGCTGGGTCTGGCTGTCCCCTCCATGGCTGCATGATCACAAACACCAATCTAGGTCTTATGGTCTTATCTGCAGAGTGAAAAGTAAGGCCAATAATCTCAAAGGCTTGCTTTCCATGCCTGCCTGATATTAGGGGTGGCTCTTCTCTCCTTTCACAATTGGGAACATAAACTGCTCATTGTATATATTTTAACTGCTAATAATGTATTTTAGCTAGCTAAGTCACTATGATTTATACCTGTGTAAATCAAAGGGATACAGGCATATCACACAAACACACAGATATGCAGATATCTACCTACCTATCTGCACATGTTCTCACATAAGTGTGTGCATAATTAGTTTTTAAGCATTTTATAAAATTAAAAATTCCTCTTCAGTTAAGATACATTGGTAATTTCTCAAATTAGCAGCATAGTGTTCCAGCACAAAAATATTATTATTAAACATTAGAAGGTAATCTTCTTTTGGTGTAAATTTTAACATCTTTATTTTTATGGCATTAAGCTCTAACTCAGCACCTAGTGCACAACAATTTTGTAAATAAAATCCCTTGCCTTTAATACCACAAAAAAATCAGTTCCATCTTTTTTCTTCCCCCCCAGAAAAATCGCTTTTTCATTAACTTGAACTGATAATTTCCATGTGAATGATACTGTTTATCTGCACTTTTCCCACATGTGACCTTATTTTTTCTAAGAAATATAGAATATTGCTTTGGACCTTTGAACGGCAGGAGGCTGGAGGAAGTTTCTGTTAGAATAATCTTCACCTAAAGAGGTTTTAAGACTCACCACCTATCCATTGACCCTTGAAGGGTAAATGCTAAGTTCCCATAGTCATATATTCATTCGAACCCTTCAGAATAGATGAATGAGCTTGCCTCTTATTTAAATTACTCTAAGATGGATAAGATTTTTACTATCAGTTGAAAGGTAATAATCATGACCACCATCACCATCACTTGGTTGTTAGAGATGACAAAAATGACAAAGAAATTTGGCTTCACCCAATCACTTCCTATGTAATGTTTATGTGGTGTGTGTGTGTGTGTGTGTGTGTGTGTGTGTGTGTGTGTGTGTGAGGGGGGGGGGAGGGGGAGAAGAAGAGAGAGAGAAAGAGAGAAAGAGAGAGAGAGATATCTAGCACTTTTCTATGCAAATCCATATTCAATATGTTTACTTATGCATATTTTGTAAACCTTACAGTCTAGCATCCTAGTTGGCCCCAAATTAGCATTCAATTAAACTGTTTCTTAAGTGATACAACCCGCTGACCTCTACAAATTAAAAGTATGCTCTGGATCTAGCCAAAGGGGCATTTGTCTTGAATTTTTTTCCTTATAAAGGGTACTTGCACTCCACTCTCCACACTTGCTCACCTTGTTAGCCTGTGACCAACACTACTGCACCATGTTGGAAGCAGATGTGTGCTGGTGAATCTGTATTCACAGATTATTTGATCAGGGGTGGACTTTATTGAATTGAGGCACTTTTCTAGGTTTTAGAAACTAGAGATGAACTATTTCTGAGGACCAATCCCTGAATAGCCAATTTGCAATGAAAAGAAACAAATTTAGGATGAGAGATGCAATATGATCACATCCACTTCCTCAAGTTTCTACCTCATTTGTAAGTTGACTGGGGTGGTAGCTAAATCTGCAGGAGCCATGCTACTACCTTGGCTCATTTCAGCTCCTGTTCCCTCTCTATAACTTTAAGAAAAATTTTATTTCCCTTAACTATTTTCTCTCCTTTTATAGTTTCCTTCCTCTTTATTTTGATTTGATGAGAAAACATGAGGTTTGCTTTTCCCAAGCAGCAGCATGGGCTACTGCCACCATGAACCTCTGAGAAAGCACCCAGAAGCCCAGGAAAAGATGGTTTGGTGGTATGTTCTAAACTTCTGGCAAATTTTACCCATTCATTCTACTTAGGTATCTTTTTTTTATTCCTGATGCTTAAAAAAATTAAATTAAAACTAAACTAAGAGCACATTTTCTCTCTTTTTTCCTTGTTTTGCAAACAATGGTGCTCTATTTTCATAAAGTGGATATCAAAAGGCTTCCCTTAATTTAAATTTAAGATAATTATATACTTCAAATGTTTTTTCCCATATTTTTCTTTTTATATCTTGTGGATCTTTGTCATTTATTTTCCAAAAATTGACATAAGGATAAAATTAGGATATTTATTTGAGTTTTCTGATTCCCAGAAATACTTTTTTTTGGCCTGTAAGGATAAAATTAAAAAATTTCAACTGTCTTATAAAAATCAAGAATACTTAATTAGGGGGTTAAAAAATATAAACATCTAATCCATAATAGATTAAGATGGCAGTATGTTTTCCCTGGGGAACAGAAACTTTAGAAATCTGATTAGCATTGCTAATCAACACAGATCCTTTCAGTACATAATTATTATATAACTAGATGCCAAGTCTAATTAATATTCCACTCTGCCAGTCAAGGTTCATCTTTGTTCATTTGATCTATGAACTTTTTTTAGTATAGCACTGATTTGGGAAATATAATTGGCCCCTAGAGGGTATAATGTATGTTAAAAGTAGAAGGAAAAACCCACTCAATTCTTATGCCCTAAGCAATTCCCTGGGGATACTCATTGAAATAGCTTGACAGTGGCAATTCAGTTTAAACAATATTTTTAAATGTTTCTCTCTGCCCTGTCCTCCCCACCTTTTTTTTTGTTTTGTTATAAAATAACTGTATTGAAAACTGAGTGGGCAAAAAGGGAATTTGTGATCAAGCATAGGACCAATGGTATAAGCGTACAATATATCATCGCCTGTTAATAGATGACAGGGCTATGTGCTATGTGCTACTTTCAGTATACAGAAATACTTTTGTTACAGAAAACACTTCTTTGTAGAAGGATTTGTTCCAATGGGATTTTATCTGAATCCATTCATTTAAAAGTCGTATGTGATCAGGTATATATTTTAGTTACCACATTTGAAAGGCTGATTTTATTTTTTCACTTTTTGAACAAACATGTTGAGCCAATTTTCAAATAGGCAGATGCATTTACAAGGGCTGGCTCCTCTTTTGCATACAAGTGAGACGTCTGCTGACTCACAGCATTAGAGAAGTGGAAGGGTGCCCACAGAGGTCATCTGTAACAACCCTCAGCTCCGCTTGACAACTTCTGATGATGAAGAAATCGCTGCCTCTTTAGGAGGCATGTTTTAATTTTGGACAGCTCCAGCTAAGAGATAATTCTTCTTACATCGTTCCAAATCCATCCCCCAACAATTCCATATATTGGGGTTTGTTAAGCTCTCCGAATCTACCTAGACTAAACCCAGTCTTTCTCCAACATAGTTTTTTAAACCTTCCAATATTTGCAGACCTCTGTCATGGCCTTCAAAGTTTTCATTACTGAAGTTTGACTCTGTTGTTTTATTATGCAGTCCTGTGTGACATGGTTATGAACCCTTTTATCTTCCAGAGCACTCTCACCTGAGCACGTTGTAGTTCTTCACTTCTAAACGGGGCAGCATACAGAGCTGAAGGGCCCTCGCTTTTAAGGGCATATCATGTCATTTTGGTCTCTGTACATACATCTATACATCTAAATTGTTATCTGCATCTATGTCTATTCTATTTAAGTACATAGGTCTCTAGTGCAGCTATGGAATATAAAAGCTAATATCCATGATTTTAATATTTCTTGAATTCCTTGGACAGAAAAACATCAACCAAAAAGAATCCCACAAATAATTGAGCAGAAATGCTATATTCAACTAATTTGCTAGAATTTCCCCTTAATTTTACTACCCATAAATAATAAGAATAATTCATAATCAGCTGCTTCTTTTAAGGAAAAAAGAAATTGGTAGTGAAGTAAAAATGCTTCTACAATAACCTTTCCTAAAAAGTCTTCATAGGCCCTAGCTGGTTTGGCTCAGTGAATAGAGCATCGGCCTGTGGACTGAAGGGTCCTGGGTTCAATTCCAGTCAAGGGCACATGCCTGTGTTGCAGGCTCGATCCCCAGAGGGGGGCATGCAGGTGGCAACCAATCAGTGATTCTTCCTCATCATTGATGTTTCTATCTTTCTCTCCCTCTCCCTTCCTTTCTGAAATCAATAAAAAAATTTTAATAAATGGTCTTCATGGTATTTCTGGTGTCAAATAAATCTTAGTAAAACATCTTAATCTATTTCTAGGTCTTCACAAGCCTAAAGCTGATATGTTCAGACTAAGATTCAGAAATTTTTAGACTTGTTTTTAGGGTTAATAATATCCAATCAACTATGTGCTGGTAACTGCTTAATGGCCAGCTCTTTGGGGGGAAATGTATACATATATATTATATTTATTGTAAATTGAAAAATAATTATAAGATACAGTTTATAATAATAATAAGATATACAATACTAAAATTCTGCATACCTATACTTCTTTGATTTACTAATTCTTACTAAATCTATGATAAGTGAAGGAAGGGAGCATAGGTCCAAGGGTGATGAAGTCCAAGGGTGATAAGGACATTATGTTATTAATCATTGGGGAGGAGGGTCCCACTATCACTTGTATTTCCTTACATTCTATCTAAATGTTTATAAATACTAACGTTATTAAACTCTCCTCAATTGTTGCTGAAAAGTATCTGACAAACTCCAGCACCCATTTATGATAAAAACTCAGCAAGCGGCAATAGAGGGAATATACCTCAACATAATAAGGGCCAATTATATCAAACCCACAGCTAACATCCTACTCAATGGGGAAAAACAAAAAGTGTTTCTCTTAAGATCAGGAACAAGATAGGCATGTCTGCTTTTACCACTCTTATTCAACAGTACTAGAAGTCCTGGCCACAGCAATCAGACAAGAAGACATTAGAGGCATCCAAATTGGAAAGGAGAAGTAAAACTGTCATTATTTGCAGATGACATGACACTTTGTATAAAGACCCCTAAAGATAAAGATTCCATCAAAAAACTACTAGAACTGATAAATGAATTCAGTAAAATAGCAGGATACAAAATAAATATCTAGAAATCAGCTGCATTTTTTAAACACTAATAATGAACTATCAGAAAGGGAAACTAAGAAAACACTCCCATTTACAATTGCTTCAAAAATAATTAAATGCCTAGGTATATATTTAACTAAGGAAGTAAAAGGCATGTACTAGGAAAAGTGTAAGACACTGAAGAAAGAATTTAAAGAAGATACAAATAAATGGAAGCATATATGGTGCTCATGGACAGGAAGAATTAACATCATTAAAATGTCCATATTACCCAAAGCAATCTGCTGATTCAGTGCAATCCCTATCAAAACAGCAGTGATGCCCTTGCCAGGTGACTCAGTTGGTCATCCTGAACACCAAAAGTTTGTGCATTTGATTCCCCATCGGGATATATACCATACCTAGGTGCAGGTTTGATCCCAAGTCAGGGTAGGTAGGGGAGGCAACCCATTGATGTTTCTCTCACATCACATCAATGTCTCTCTCCCCCACCCTTTCTCTGTCTCTCTCCCCCTTTTCCTCTCTCTCTAAAAATCAATAAAAATGAATTCTCAGGTGAGGATTAAAAAAATACCAATGGCATTTTTCACAGAATTAGAACTAATAATCCAAAGATTTATATGAAACCACAAGAGACCCCAAATAGCCACAGCAATCTTGAGAAAGAAAAACGTTGAAGGTATCACACTACTTGATACCAAACTATACTACAGGCTAGCGTCATCAAAACATCATGGTACTGGCATAAAAACAGACATACAGACCAATGAACAGAATAGGGAGCTCAGAAATAAAACTCACTCCTATATGGCCAATTAATATTTGACAAAGGAGGCAAGAACATACAGTGGGTAAAGATAGTCTATTCAAACTGCTGTTGGAAAAACTGTGCAGATATCTGCAAAAAATGAAACTAGACCACCTTCTTGCACCATATACAAGAATAAACTCAAAATAAATAAAGATTTAAGTGTAAGACTAAAACACATAAAACACGTAGAAGAAGACATATGCAGTAAAATCTCAGGCATTCCTCTTGGTGATATTTCTTAATATATCTCCTTGGGCAAGGGAAATAAAAGAAAAAGTAAACAAATGGTACTATATCAAACTAAAGAGTTTTTGCACAGCAAAGGAAACTATCAACAAAATGAAAAAACAACCCACTGAATGGTAGAACATATTCATCAATAATACATGTGATAAGGGTTAATACCCAAAATTTATAAAGAACTAATACAACTCAACACCAAAAGAAATAATCCAATTTAAAAATGGGCAAAGGACCTGATAGACGCTTCTCCAGGAGGACATACAGATGGCCAATAGATATATGAAAAGATGCTCAACGGTGTTGGGAGGATGTAAAGGAAGGGAACATTTGTGTGCTATTGGTGGGAATGCAGATCAGTGCAGCCACTATGGAAGACAGTATGGAGCTTCCTCAAAAAATTAATAATAGAACTGCCTTATGATCCAGCAATTATACTTCTGGGAATATATCCAAAGAAACCCAAAATACTAATTCAAAAGAATACATGCACCCCTTTGTTCAATGCATGTCATTTACAAAAGCCACGTTATGGAAACAACCTAAGTGCTCATCAGTAGACGAGCAGATAAAAATGTAGTGGTACAAGTGAATACTAGTCATAAAAAAGAATGAAAGCTTACCATTTGCTACAGCATGGATGGACCTAGAGGGTATTATGATAAGTGAAATAGGTCAGTAAGAGAAAGACAGATACATATGACATCACTTACATGTGGAATCTAGAGAACAATATAAATGAACAAAACAGAAACAAACTCACAGATACACAGAACAGACTGATGGTTGCCAGAAGTGAGGGGGTTTGGGGGGCTGGATGAGAAAAGTAAAGGGATTGAGAAGTATAGACTGGTAATTAGAAAATATTCATAGGGATGTAAAATACAGCATAGGAAATATATTCAATAATATTGTAATAACTGTGTATGGTGCCAGGTGGGTACTGAATATATCGGGGAAAACAATGTAAATTATGATTGTCTAACCCAGTAAATTGTGATTGTCTAACCCTGCCAGTGGTTCTCAACCTGTGGGTCACAAGTTGCTGTAGAGCCTAAGACCATCAGAAAACACAGATATTTACATTACGATTCATAACAGTAGCAAAATTACAGTTATGAAGTAGCAACAAAAATAATTTTATGGTTGGGGGTCACCACAACATGAGGAACTGTATTAAAGGGTCACGGCATTAGAAAGGTTGAGAACTACTGGACCCCTATGTTGTACACCTGAGCTTAATACAAAATAATATTAAATATAAACTCTAATTGAAAAACGTTTTTTAATTTAAAAAAATTTTGCTTGTAGACACACTCAGTAATCTATTTTATTATGAAGTTTTTCTAACTGGATTTAAATAAAATGCTTTTATGAAGGGTTCTGTAGACTTGCATTTCATATTTCTATATTTATGGCATATGCCATGGTCTACGGAGAATGGTCGAAAGCACCAAACTTAATATTTTCTCATGGTGCCCTGCTGCCCTTCCCATTTGCTGACAGCACTGTGTGAAGATGGGCACCCAGAAAAGTTCTATTCCAACATCTCAAGTGTTCCCTGGGGGAAAGGAGGGCCAGAGGGTATTAGTCCAAGAAAAACAAGATTCTGAACAGTAATTCTTGTCAGAGTAAAAAAAAATACCAGAATTCAAATCATGACTTTTTCTGTTAATAGAACTATTCAGTCTGTCACTTGAACAACACATAACAGTTGTGCACATTTTAATTTGCTGGGTTCATACTTAAAATAATCACAGCTAAATCAGAGCTTTAATAGGGTCTTTTGCATTAGAAAATGTAGAATCAATTTTTATGAGAGCTCAATATGCTTGAAGAGGGAATATTCTAGATATAACCAGAAAATTTTGGCAGAATTTCTTTAATTTAAATATATTTTAAGAAAATTGTGGTAGAGATAGTTATCTTATAAACAACAATAATTGTTGTGAAATGCCTTCAAACATACCAACTTTCTTTTACCAGGGCATCCTTCTTTAGAATGGCCAGTAGTAGACATAAAGCCTCAGAATAGGTTATTATAACTGAAATTTCTATCTGTTATTACCAAAGAGAATGCATTGAACTTAATATGTTAGGTTTGGGAAATCTATTTTCATTTGCTATAACCAATGGTCTGTCATAAGTGTGGACATAGTGGACTTCCAGATTCTATCTTCCATTTGTCCCTGATGCCCTAAAATTGAGACTTCCTTTATTTTTTTTTCATGTTTTATAGAGTAACAACCCACTTTCCAAAAACTAAACTATACCTCTTAATCTCTATGAGAAAAAATGAAAGTGATAAAAAGGTAACTTTCAGTAGAACTTAACACAGAAATATCTAGAGATACTGAGCTGTGCTTATTACGTTTGTACAAGTTATCTCTGTTTAACCTTGCCCCAAACAAGATCTTCTGTTCATTAGGAATGTCTAATTCACTAGAAAGAGAATAATGCCTCTAAAATGAATTTATTTATTTTAACTTATCAGAGGAAAAAGGAATAGATGTATAAAAGTAATATTGCCTTTGTAGTGGTTCTATATGACTCCCTATTTTTTAAACATTCTTCTCATCAAAAAATACAGTTTATTTCCCTTCTTTTTTGCTTATGAGACAACCTTAATGGTATGATTTCAATAAATAGAAACCGGTGGAAGTGAATGATGTTGACTTCCAAGGACAGATTAGATAAGCCTCATTTATGAAAGCTTAATTGATTCTCTCCCCCACCCTCCTTGGAAACCACCCACCGTATTGTGAGCAAGCCCTGGGCCCCTGGAGAAGCACATGTAGGTATTCCAGTCAGCAACCCCAGTTAACTCAGAATCAACCACTAGACATGATAAAACAAGCCTTCAGATAATTCCACCCCCAGCCTGTGAACTAAACTGCCACAGTTGAAACCAAGTGGAAGAAATAAGCACTGTTTCTACCAACCCCTCCCCAAACTGAAGACTTGTGAGCAAAATAAATGTTGTCATTGTTTAAGCCACTAAGCTTTGGAGTAGGTTATAATGCAGCCACGGATAATGGGAACAACCATATAATTGTAACCAGAGTCCTTGTACTCGAAGAACTAGTGGTAATTTAAATGACGCCTCAGTAGAAGACACTTGGGGCTGGTGGTAGGTGCTCTGGGTGGGTCTAAGATGAGGCAGGAAGAATGGGAGGCAGCTGTAGAATTGTAGCCTCAGAAGTTTCTCTCAAGCTTTCCCAGTTTTGCTAATTCAGAGGCAGATTTACATATTTGTAGCTAACACTCCACCTGGTCCTACCCCTTTTTCTACCAGGAAGGCTTAATTCTTTACTTCCCATCAGAGTTAGTTGTAGCTTCACACAACTCTCACTCTGCTCCTTTGCCCATGCTGTTAGCTCAGTCTGGAATGCCTTCTCTATTCTAACTTTGAGATCACAATTTCAGAAAACTGCCTTGTCTAAATGTAGCTCTGGACATCATGAGCATCCAGTACAAAGGTTATTCAGTTGCAGGTAACATGAGACTATTTTGACTTACCTATACAAAAAAGAGAAATGGAGATAAAATTTGTCGTAAGAGCTTGAGGTAGCCCACAAAGTCAAAGGAAAAAGCTACAGATGCAGATCTCTGAAAAGACAGTAATGAAGACTCTTCCAGGAATCAAGGTTGGTAAAAACCAGAGGCAGCCTCTAGGGTTACTACCACTGAGACACACTCTGGCTGCTTTTCAGTCCTTGGATCACTCAGTTCAAGAATTACTTCCCTAGTAGAGAGGACCTGATTAACTACTGTAGGGCACATTCAATCGCTTTATCCAGGCAAAAATGGAACATCTCGTTTGATAGTTTCACCAAGACTATTTCCAGTTGAAGACAAGTAATTTGCCAATGTAATAACCATATATTGTGTACTCAATGTCCACCATAACACCCGATCCTTCAAATAAGGCCATGCCCCCTATTATTCATTCCTCTGGCACCCAGTACTTGCAGAGCATGCCTTACAACAGCAAGGTCTGGAAGGCAGGGAGTGTGGGGGGTGGGGGAGGGTCAATAGGGAAAAAAGGGGACATATGTAATACTTTCAACAGTAAAGATAAATTAAAAATTGGGGGGGGGGGGTAATCACTATTTAATACCTGAGTTCCCTACCGTCTATAAACTCTATGAAAACAGGGACCACTTCAGTCTAATTTCATCACTGTATTCTCAGCACCTAGTGTAACAGCAAAAGGTTCTCAATAAATATTTGTTGAATATGTGAACAAACACTTCTTTACCTTTGTTTTGTTATTTATTGTTGCTGATACGCAGAAAAAACAACACACACACATATTCTTAATTTAGTTGAATGGTAGATTCCTGTGGGAAGAGTCTATTTCCCTTAATATTCAGTAAGTATTTGCCAAGTGTGGATGATGTCCAGAAACATCCAATTCAGAAGCAGTTCAATTCAAAAAACATTTATCTGGCACTTAATATAGGCAAGATCCATTATCTGTCCTCTAGGGGCTTGCTACCCAGCAAGGGAGGCAGACAAATGCACAAGTCATGATAATACCAGACAAACACTGGAAAGGGCTGCAAAAGAGGTTAATAATGAAAGGAGATTTGGAAAACAAGGGAAGGCAAAATTCACTGTAATGAGGAAATCAAGAAGCTTAGCCAAAATATTTTGACCACAAAAAGGGGGGTGGCAGCAGATTAGGATACGTGCAATAGGTATTTCTAGATAAAATAACCTCTCAATACATTTATTATAAACAACTTAAAAACCACATCAAAATATGAAATGGCTATTTGTACCTGGCTCTTTTATCTAATTGATATGGGGTGCTATTAGCTAGCAGTGTACCGCTATATAGAATCTATAGGTTTTTCTCTAAAATGCGAATAGCTGATAGGGGAAAAGAATGCATCTCTGATGAAACAGAAAACCAAGAACCAAGGTGTTCTTTCTAAGGGTAATATAAAAGGATTGCCATTTTTATGGGGCAAATCACCTTACAGAGTGCCTAATAGTGAGAAAGCCTTTTTAAATATTTAAATAAAGAAGGTAAACTAGATATTCCTAGGGGTGTCTAAGATTGTTAAAGTCTCAAGGATTTTGAGGAAGGTAGATTTTGAACCCCCATGAAGCATAAAATCAGAGAGAGAAATACTTTTTAAAAATCTTATATAGAAGAAGCAATTCTTCTCCTATGCACTGACTTTTAATCAGGACTTGTTAAGAATGAAACTTAACTTTTATAAAAACATGGAAAATTCAGCTATAAGGTGCAGTGCTAGATGAAAGTGTCTTTAAGGTGGTGGCTAGAAGGGAGAAGGGTGGGAAAGGCACATAAGTGCTGGCTAAGAGGCTCAATAAATAAATCTGTACCCGATGTATAGCACAGTATGAGGAGTGGCTTGTGTTCCCTCTGTACAATATAAATCCCTTAATAGAGTTCAACCTTGTCTTAGTTTTTTAATATTATCCTTTCCATGATGACACTACCCAGTGGCGCAGCCACTGCTTAGTTACCCCACGACAAAACCACCGAAGGAATCACAGTAAAAGCTGGGGTACCGAAGGGGAAAACACCCTATTCGCTCAATGAAGAAAGTCAGCACTGTCAAGAAACACATTATATTAAGGAGATAGGCACTGCCACTAGCACTCTCAAGGAGAGTTTCTCTCTTAATATTAACATGAACATGTACATTAATTCAATCTGAAAACATGATTTAATGTTTTTCAATATCACCATATATTTATCGACATCAATTGACACATGTTAAATAAGTGGTTTTAGAAGTGCCAGTAATTTCTGATAGGTGTGTATGGGGCATGAATAAATATGTAATTTAAAACGTGTGGGGTTGCCATGGCAACAGCAACAACACAAAGATGCTTCCTTAGTGATTCTAACTACTTTGATGTCTGTAAAAGGAAGTAGGTTTTAGTAATGTCAATCCAAATCTCTAAATATCCTTAATAAAAAATAACCATATTTCCCCCAAATATAGTTTCAAATGTCAATTAAACCTATTTAAATATTCACGGCATGTTCAATTCTTAAAAGTGTTGCACTGAATGTTTTTTAGGTTATCTTATTTTTAGTATATTCCTTTAAAATCTATATATATAAAAGCCCAGCGACCAGAATAGCAGAATGACCAGAACAACTGGAATGACCAGTGGCTATGATGCACACTGGGGCAGCAAACTGGCCTGATCCGGGCCCCAAATGGCCACTCCCTCAGCTGACCCAGCACCCGATCAGCTCCCAACACCTGCTCAGGGGCAGGACTGGCCACCAACCGCCCGCGGTCCCTCCCCCCGGTGGGTCCAGCCCAATGGGGTGGGCCAGCCAGAGCCCACCAGTACATGAATTTGTGCACTGGGCCTCTAGTATCTATATAAAAGGTTTTCCCCAGCTGGGTACCTCAGTTAGCTAGAGCATCATCCTGATACACCAAGGTTGCAGGTTCCATCTCTGGTCAGGGCACATACAAGAATCAACCAATGAATGCATAAATAAGCAGAACAACAAATCAATTGTTTTCTCCCTCTCTCTTGCTCTCATCCTGTCTCTTATAAAAAAAATCAATGAATTTTAAAAAAGTGTACAAAAGGTTTATTCTTAAAGATTAGACAATCCTATTTAAACATTGGCTATAAAAATCCCCAAAGGACTGAAGACACCGTAGACATCTAGTCACAGCCATGTTCCAGGACCTAACATACCTAACCCTTTCAGACAGTGCTTTACTTTGGAGGCAGAAAGGGCACCCCACTAGGACAGAGAAGACTCAGGAAGTAATCGAATTCTCTTTACTTCTGGAGCAGAGATAATACTCTCAATATCTAGCTCGAGTTTGGGCCTTTATGGAAAAACTTAGATTAGGAAAGCAGATCTTATCATATAAAGCCCCTCCCTCATACCATCATTAATATCAGATCCACACTCCCTACAGGATCACTTCTCTGACCTGAGAAAGATACACTATTGCTCTAAGAAGTGTGTGGGGGGGAGGGGGAGTGAGGGGGAAGAACTCACATTTACTAAGCATTCCCATGTGCAGGCTCCTTACTTGCCTTCCTTTCCATAACCTTTAGCACCTTATCGGGTTGTTATTTGAACTCTCGTGTTCAAATACCCCTCTGTGAAGGTCAAGAGCAGTGATTAGACCCTTGGTTACAATCCTTCTGCTGCACCATTCTTCTGTCTTCATGTGACTTCAATGGGATGCTGCTCTTGCTCTGAAATTTTCGTCTAGTTCACCTTGATATGGTGACGAAAGCATCCTCTGAAAGATATCTGAGCATTTAATTGGAGGCAAATGCTATGTTCCCTAGTGTTGGCAACAATGTGGCCAATGGAGAAAGGAAGAAGTGCTTGGCCTAAGAGCTGGTAAGTTTCCCCGGGAGAGGCAACTAGCACAACTTGGAGGAACACTGTCCAAAGGCAGGCTACCATCAGCGTATCTGACTGAACGACAAGGTAAAGAAGCATTTGCTGTTGCCCACAGGCGTCTGGTTTCATATCATTTGTTTAATGTCAAAATTATTTTTAAAATCCCTATGATTCAAAAGAATCATATCCAATATTTTAAATTTAGAGAATAAAATATGTAAGCGCCCTTTTCCATCCTTGCTCACCACCATGCCTACATATTGTCCAAGATAAAGACAGTGAGCCTGGCCTGTGTGGCTTAGTGGTTGAGTGTTGACCTATGAACCAGGAGGTCACGGTTTGATTCTCACTCAGGGTACACGCCCAGGTTGTGGGCTCGATCCCCAGTAGGGGGCGTGCAGGAGGCGGCCAATTGATGATTCTCTCTCATCATTGATATTTCTATCTCTCCCTCTCCCTTCCTCACTGAAATCAATAGAATATATACATATATTTTAAAAAGATAGTAAATTAGTGTCTCTTCTAGAAACTGGTTGTTATCTATTCATTTTTTCCTGGACAGTCAGAGAAAGTCATGTCTACTGTGCCTGAAGAAGGAAGGGGTGTTGTCATCAAGAGAAAAGGACAGAACTTTTCTTTAACCGAGAAAGCCCTGGGATAATGCTTCCTTAGGGAGGAGCAGGGCTCATTCAGAAGTTTTCAGATTTTTTGTTGTTCGTTTTCTGATACCTATTGCTAAAAGGTAATCAAATTCCTTCTAAAAATGGCAAGCTCATTTTCAAGTCTTTTTTTTTTTTAATATATTTAATTGATTTTTTACAGAGAGGAAGGGAGAGAAATAGAGAGTTAGAAACATCGATGAGAGAGAAACATCGATCAGCTGCCTCCTGCACCCCCCCTACTGGGGATGTGCCCACAACCCAGGTACATGCCCTTGACCAGAATTGAATCCGGGACCCCTCAGTCCGCAGGCCGACACTCTACCCACTGAGCTAAACCGGTTTTGGCCATTTTCAAGTCTTTAATAAAGTGTGGTACGACTGGTATTTATTCAGAGCTGGTTACATTCCAAGCACTCAATAGGGCTTTACAGATCACCTCATTTCAACCTCAAGCCTGCTCTATGAGTTAAGTGCCATCAATATCTCCATTTAGAGATAGAAAAGATGAGGCTTGAACCTATATGCACCTTGCCCAAGGTCTGATTCCAGAGCTGTGATCCACTATTATATTACAAATAAGCAAACATGAATTCTAGAAGAAGAAGAATAGAGACTGGAGAGATAGGGAGGAATATATAAATCTAGTTCCTTCTCCTTTTGGACATGACAAAGGAACAATTACTAAAGAATGGCATTTGACAGCTGTCACAGGGAAGGGGGCTGAGAAGCTGGGTGAAAAAGGTGAAGGGGTTAAAGCAAAAAAACAAAAACAAACAAACACCAAAACTCATAGACAACAGAGTATGGTGATTACCCCATGGAAAGAGTTGGGGGTGGGGAAGGTAGGAGAGGATCAAGTGGGGATAAATGGTGATGGAAGGAGACTTGACTTGGGGTGGTGAACATACAATACAATATATAGATGACATATTATAGAATTGTACACCTGAAGCCTATATAATTTTATTAACCAATGTTACCCCAATAAATTCAATTAAAAAGGAATGGCATTTGTGTTTTGCAGCAGTAGGACCAAACTCTATGATAAGAACATTGTGAATGTAATATATCCTAAATCGCTTTGCAATCTGTTCTTCTTCCTCACATTTTGGATAATAGTTTTTCTCAAATAGTTAGGCTTCTGACCAATGAACAACTTCTGAAATACATGAGTGTGAAGACTGAGATTTCCTGGAGAGTCACAGGAAACAACGAAGTAAATAGAACGTCAATATGTAATGTTGGCTGTAGGCTCTTTGAAGGTGGGGTGACTTGTTCATTTTTCCATCCTCAGCATCCCGTGCAGTGGATGAGCTAGACTAGGTGATTGATTCTGTCTGGTGTATTCCCCACCGAGGCCCCAGAACCAACCCACCTCCTGCCGCAAGCAGGTGCTCACAGTGTCTGGTGAGTAGATGAATTCACTGCATGGACGGTATAGTAGAGAAAACATCTACATAATAAATAGAACAAAGTACGGGTTTCACTTCTGTTGTACCACGCTGCACTTACATTGTATGTATGTACATCTTTTTATAGGGGAAAGTAGCACAAATGTGAGAAAATCTGTTTCAAAACTTTTCACAGCAAAGAAGAGAAATACACTAGTAACAAATGGACACACAGAGTTGATGAAAATTCCTTGAGAAAGTAATTTCAAAGATACAATATAGAAATGATCCCAGGATATTATGGTTTTATTTTCATCAATTGTTTTGTTTTGAGAGGAAAAGCTGGTTCTTTTAACTTCTATGAATGTGCCCTTCTCCAAAAAAATAAAAATAAAAAATGTTTCTTTGTACAGCTTTGTGACTGTCAGAGAGCAAAGGAGGAAACGTGATAAATTTTGACAGAGAATAATAATAATAATTTAACACCTGTTTTATTTATTCTCTAGTATCCTCTCTGGAAAAGGGCATATATACTAAGAATGGAATTAAATGACAAATAAAATGACATTGTAATTTCAAAGAGTGCAACATGTTAAAAATTTGATAACCATTATAAAATACCCACATAATCACATTTATATTGAAAATGTCATCACCTTGTATCTATATTTTAAATATATAAAGTCAATCTTTAAAGTATTTAAAAATAATTTCACATATATATTTCTTCTGATGGGCACAATTGTGCTATTTTGCTTTTATATTACATGAAGTGTTTCACTATATAAGCTCATTTCAAATATTGTTAAACTAAAGGCATTAAATTATTTTTATGTTCACTTGTTAAATGTTCAAATATGGTTATATTAAAGGAAACAATTTGACTTTCAGCCATCTATTTTTGAATTTTAAGTCATTTTTTTTCTAGGCTGCAAAAGTGTATTACCAAATAAACTGACAAAACATCTCAGCAACTAATATAAACATGTAATTTTAATGCCTCCTAATCACACAAATTAATATGAGATTTTTCTGCTGGTGAATGACCTTCTTCAAATTATCCCCCCATTTTGGCTGAATCAGAACAAGTGTGGGCTATTTGATAAAAAACCCTAAGTGTGTGAAATAAGAGCCCTCGTCTCTTCTGCCAGACTCCTCTTGACAGAAAAATGATAGAAGCATCACATCCCTGGGAGAGTAAATGCAAACTGACAAGAGATGAGCCTTTAGATGTTGAATATAATCTTGAATTGTGCTTGAAGTGTCTTATTATCTTGTCTTTTGATGTCTGAAGGGGTGGCTTATTGTTAGAAAAAGGAAAACCCTAGCACATCTTTGCCATCTTTAAAAATTGTTTGGCCTTTAACAACTGCTTTTCCATCTAATGTCCATTTCTCCTGACAATAAATATGGCAGGTCGTCGGCAAGTGACAAACAATTTACTTTACATGCCACACTTTTATGGGTTTTGAGAGCTCATGTGGAAGTGTATCTTAAAAGGCCCATAGAAATTAGCAGTATTATAAATGTTAAGAAGTCTGAGGTCTGTGTGCATATACTGATGTGAAGTTACTCGTCATGGTTACTTCCTGCTGTTTCTGGTTTTATGTCTCGTTGGTGCCAAATTCAAAATTCAATTTCTTTATTTGTTGACTAAAAATAGCCAGGCAAAATAAAAAAGTAACAACCCAGTCTGCTAGGTTCCATGAAGGAAATTCACTATATATATATTTCCAGTGCACACTGCAATATTCAGAATAATATTGAAACAAAATCCTATTTCTAAGTAGGATATCAAGGGCAACGCTGGCCTTGCTGAATTTTGCCTCCTATCTCAGACTCTTCATCACTTTTTAATTTCTGCTGTCCTTTTGGTACCCCTACCCTGTCTACCATTTGTTCTGTGGTTTTTGTTTTAACTTAAAAGTTTAATGATGGTCCCCGTCAATAGGATTCCTTGGCAGCTAAATCACAGCCATGCCCGTTTTCTGTCACCCAGCCAGATTTTGTGAAAGCTTTCAAGATCTTTTCTCAGACCTCCGTCACTCTAAGAATCCATAAAAATTCTCCAAAGGACCATAAACTGTTACAGGGTTCAGGTTATTGTATCATTATAAAAACATATTGATACACTACAGATGACAAGACGGGTAGCTACCATTCGAGGCCCGTGCAACCCCCTCAGCTCAGTGCCATCAGCAGTCTCCGATCAGACCAGCTCTGTTCTTTATGTTTTTTGTTTTTTTAAAGCAGGCACCTATAGATGTTAATCCCTTTGAAAACATGATGCTTACTTTTTAACACTTTACTGATTGCCTGCAGATTCTGGTTGGATTGTTAGAAAATTACTATAAACATGGAATCTAATGGGAGAAGTAAATATTCTAAACTAAAGCAAAGAAATAGACCAGTATTCATGTAAATTTGAATAATTTCTTAGGTAACTCTTAATAAAAACTTGACTTAATCTTAGGAATCATAAAACGATGAGCCAATTAACACCTAAAACAATGGTTTTTGTTTCTTCCCTAAAGCTTATGAAAGTTTTCCTAAATAATCCAGATGAGCCCTGTTCTGAATATTTACCCACAGATAGACTGCAGTGCTTTTCATTTTGTAAACTGTATGTTTCTTTTTTGACACAATTATATCTTCCAATATTTTGCTAAATGAAATTAGATACATTAAGGGAAAATGCAGTTTGGGAAAGGGCATTTCACCACCTACACCACGTCCACATCTATAAATTTTTAAATACAGGAAAATTTTCCATTTGATTTTTTTACTCTCTCTTAGCCTCGGTTGGGCTTACCAAGAATTCATTCTGCAATAATACTTTTTTGGGCTTTTTAGACAATTCTGAATGTTCAAATTTTTAAATCAAATTAATCCCCCTTCTACTTCAACAGTGATGATTTTTGTCATGCAATAGGTAACCACACATCATTAATTTACGAAAATAAGTCTTGCCATAAAAGAAAATAGTTAGGCTTCTGACCAATGAACAACTTCTGCTTAAAATATGATTTCTTTATTGTGCACCTATCTTGATATGTGTACATGTAAATGTATATTTAGGCACATGGAATCCTAACAGGAGTGTGTAACAAAAATTGGGCTTACTAACTACTGAACACAAAATACCTTTCACTTAAAAAAGGGAAAGATGTTTATCTTGTGATATATGTATATCCTACAAACAGACAAATATTTAGGCACCCAATATTTAGATTTCAAGAGTCTTTCTGGCTTGGGCAAGTTTGGTATGCTTTAAGTATATATAAATCATAGTGTGCAGGAACCCCTAAATCTCCTGGCTGAATTAAACGGCACAAATTCTGAGAAACCCTGTTGTCTCTTCTGCTCAGTGTAATAGCCTCAAAGAAGACACTGGAACTTGGATTATCGCCCAACTAGGCCTGAAACAATCCTATAATATAATTAGTTGTCCTTTAGTCACAAGCTTAATTTGAATAAGCTTATCTGGAAACTTTTTTTCAATACTATACTTAAGTGATGTATATATAGCATGAACAAAAATATTATGAATTAGGCTTTATTAATTTATGATAGGGAAAATACACGCATATTAGTAATTTGACCAGACAACTGGACGTCTCACACCAACACTTGAAAAAATATGGAGGACACACGAGGGGCACACGCACGCTTTCCATGGGTAGCATCACATTTATTCACTGTGCAGTCATAATGCCCAAGAACAAAAGCATGGAGAAGCAAAAATAAAGTATGGAACTGATAAGTAAATAGAATTGCAAGTGGAATTTTAAAATTGTTATTTTAAAACACTCAATATAACCTCTATGCATTTCCTAGCTTTCACAAACTTTTATTACTGATTTTTCCCCTCATTAATAGGATGAAATTAAAGTAACACAAGATACTTGGAAAGTACCTCAATCTGGAAAATACTGATTATTTTACAGAAAAAAAGATGAAATACTAAGAAAACTGCTACTGCCAAATACATTCATTAAATCATTAAATGGTTTCATGCTGGCTATCATTGGTACATTATAAATATCCTAAAAATATCTTAATTCTACTTCATTCTCAGGCAACAGTAATAGTTTTTATTTTAGTTATTTACTAAGGATATTTTAAAGCTCTTGATAAAAAGAAAAAGGTTTAATTACAGAATCTTATTTTCAAATGGTCTTCAGTAAAGCAAACCTCTTAACTCTTAAGCATGTAGTTTATGTGTAATATTACTTAGTTTGTCTAATTGTAATCTATATTTTTTCCTCATATTTTCAAATAGTTTTGATGGCAGTGCAGTCCTCTAATAAAAGTGACTGAGACTGTATAAGTTATGTTGTTCTGAGTGGGTAATTTTTTAATTAAAATTAAAAACTGTATATTCTTGTCACATATAAGATTAAAAGCACTTTAAAAGGAAAGACTGAAAAAGAAGGTTGAGTATGGATTTTCTTTTAAACTGTCAAATAAAATATAGACTTTCATATAATATACTAAAAGTTTTTTAAGTGGGTGGAGGAAGAGGAGGGTATGGGGGTGGTAAATGATGATGGGAAAAAATAAAATTAGAATATACCTTAAAAAAGAAAAAACTATGTTAAACAGGTAAAATATATAAAATAAAAGAGATGTCAAAAACTACGGATCCTGATTAGGCAGTTTTTTAAAGCGTTTTTTTGAATACAAAAAAGTTTATTTCCATTCTCTGAGAATTACAAACTTGCTTTAACTAAAAGAGATTCGGTGTTGTTGTTTTTTCTGATTTCTGTGTTCACACTGAAAAAGCTTGTCCATTTTTGATAGCTCACAACAATGTCACAAAATAGTGCAAGAGATGTCACCAAACTATTATGCCCTTGTTTCATATTGTTATGAAAGCTGACTTTAAAAATCAGAGGGTGGGAGTTTACATTTAAAATATTGGGTCAGGTCAACATGTTTAATAAATAGAAATCATTAGAATCCCCCATACTGCCAAAGCCTAAATACTCCTTTATGAATGAATTTTAGTATACATATTACTTAAAGGTATTCCCAAAGGAAAGTCCAGTGTTGACAGATTTAGAACCTCATTTAGGCTCGCAGCATAAGGTATATGTGCAACTGTAAAATAGCATATTGAAACAAATGATGCTCACTTACTTCCCTTTAAAAGCAATGACACTTGAAATTTAAAAGGATAAACATTTTGAAAGTAAGACCGAAATGGAATTAATCAAAGGAAAACTAAACAAACACATCAGCAAAGTACAGAACCTAGGAAGCCAGCAAACAAGAAAATTCCAGGGCCACGCTGGATATTCAAGACAAACCCATCTGCTGGAGAATGGCTGTTACTATGCGCTTTCTCCAGCTACCTCTGCCTTTGGATGTTTTTTAAAAATTTATTAACCTGACAGCAGGAAACTTTACACAGATTGCCCCCCTGACAGGGTGCCAGTTTGGTATAAACACTTTGCTATCTTCTTCTTTAGCATAAGAAAATCCAGAAACGTGGTAACTGGAGCCAGGTGCATATTTGGGTAAATGGGACTGCTCCTCCAAAGGTCTCCGTTCTCAGAGAAGATCTGAACAATCAGGGCAGCCCAATAGCGAAACTGCACCCTCCACCCTCCCTCCTTCACATCTACTTTCTTTTTAATGTGCGAGTGTCTGATGTATTATTAATCTTCAAACATAAATCAGCAAGGTCGCCAATCAAAGAAAGTGCCAGTCCTCTCCCAAATTATCTGTTTACTGTCTAATAACAAGCAAGGTCCACTTCCAACAGTCACATCTCATTTTTGAAGTGGAAGGAAATTTTATTTGTTCAATTCTTGAAAAGAGCAGTGCTAACTCTATAATTAAATCAGGTAATTGAGAAAGAAGGCAATTTACTCGAGGGCTGAGCCTTGGGAGCTTGAATCTGGAAGGCACCTCTATTTATTAATGATGACATAAACCGGCCTGGACGAACTACAAAAACATTATTATGCCATGTAACCTTTAAATCAGAAACACCCCAGACATTAAAAAGACTAAAATGAAATCATTTTATGGGGTGATGGTACAGATTAATATTTCTAATACTTTGTCTTATTTCCATTTGTTTATAGAATCACTTAACAAGAAAATAAGAAGCCTAACAGTCAAAATAAAAGAAAAAATGCAAAACCGTATCAGCATTTTGATTTGCTAATGTGTTACCCATGCAGTAGCATCCTCACACACTGCAATACTGAACTTCCTTCTCTAAGCAGAGGTCTGACCTGAGCACAAGCATGGCAAATGGACAAAAAAGGAAGACACTGAGAAAGTCCCCACTGAGTCCTACGTCAGGGACTGGGCACTATCCTCCATAGCTCAACAACGAACATGATGAAAAGTTTGAACATCACTGCCATGTAACATGAATTTACTTATATTTTGAAGTTTACACCTGCTATTTAAAGTAGATTTATTTATCAGTGCAGTGTTACAATAGGTAAAAAATACTCAGCTAAATTTGTTTAAACACACACAGACTCTCACTGGAGTGTTTTGGGGTTTCTTTTTAAAAGAAATACCTTAGTGCATTAGATTTTCTTAAATGTTAAGACATGTATTTAAAGGTGCATTTCCCCCTTAGTCATCAGAGAGCAGCATGACAAGGGCTTGTTTGACTATTAAACTATAATTGATTTTTGACAAATACCTTACATGCATCCCATTTACTTACACAAATACAGGTTTCTACTGGTTTTTTTTAAATAACTGTTTTCACATAGAATCTATCACTCAAATTACTTAGTTGATCTAAAATTATCCTGTTAAATATTTCCCTAGCAAAACACATTCTTCAGTAAAAAATAGTATCAATTTTTAATTGACATAATATTGAAGCTTTTAAAAATATATGCATTGTGATTCTATAATCACGATGCATATTTTAAGTAAATAGATTTCTCTAGGGAATTTTCTTTATCACCTCCCAGCAAAATCCCTCTTAGGCTTAAGCCCTATGTCCTGATTATTGGCCCCAGCATATTTTATCAGAATATTACAAATATCCAAGGCACTGAAACCTTGAGAGAAACATTTAAATGAAGTAATAAAGACAGTGATGACATAATGAAGGCTCCACTAAGGCACAGGAGAGAGGCAGCATCACCATATCGTGCAGTCCTCATAATGCCCTACCCATGACCTCCACGCTGACCTGCAGAGACCACTGTCTCAAGGGGTGACAGATAATTTAGTCCTTTATCCTTTTGTCATTGAAAACGACTCTACTGCCATAAATTCTAATCAAGTCAAGCTGGATGGCAATTTAAAAAATAATCTTATAATGCATGTTTCGATGAGAAAAACAGAGAGGAAAGGAAAGGAACAGCCCAGGACATTTTCTAGCAAGGAAGAATCACTGACTCAACTTTCAACCCTTTCCCAATAGTTCACAGATAAATGACATTGAAAATACCCACTCTTACAAGTACCATTGCATGCAATTTCTTTTAACCTAGGAAAACGTAATATCGTAAGAGAAAACCAACCTCCAATTTTTATTCCAGGGACAATGTTTATATATGGCTTTTTGTTTACATCTCAGCTTGAGGCTTGAGAGTTGTGTGCCACAATTCACGTGCAGTGTGATACAACTGAGAGGCAAGACACGGAGACAACTAACCCAGCCGCCCAAGGGAGTTGGGACTTTAACAACAGCAATCATGAGGTTTAACTTGAAACAATAAAAATATTCCTAGGAGGAAAACTGTTAACAAATCATCACTCAAATTTCAATCATATACGGGAGAAAATATTTGGGGTATGTTTTATGTGGTCTCCCTTCTCAGCTGACACTGCATGGGCAAACTTTAGCACAGATATTTTTCTAGGGATATATATTACTTTCATCCTGGCTGTGGCCATTTTCCTGGCCAAGTTGTTGATGCTACCATTTGAGTTTTAGCATCCAACTTGACTGAATGTGGAACACTGAATTCTTGATGGGCATAACTAAAAATGAAGCACCACATTGACACGAGAGCTATAAATGTCACTAGAGAAACACAGCAACCTCTTCCTTTGAGATTGTTTCCCAAAGTTCCATGTTGAGAATGGTTTTGAATATATCATCACATATTAAATGACTGGCCCTGTGTGGTATCACTCACTGGACCATGCAGCTGAAGCAGAGTGAGACACAGAACCAGTTTCTCTGGTAATGCCCACCCCCCGCCCCCCGGAACACATGTCTGTTCTCCTACAAATGGTTTCCTATGGCTCGGAGCTTAGCATAATACAGTCAGGAACAGAAAAAGGAGATAGTTCTTCTACAGGCTTTACCAGAGTAAACAATGCACCACTTAATGATATCACAGAGAACGAGCTACCCACATGTTTCTCAATGAAATGTGGATTCATCTCTCTTAAGTGTACTTTAGTTTCCGTGGCTGTTCAAGTTAAGCAAAACGTTGCCTCTGATGTAATTACTCTATAAAACACAAGGGCGCTTTTCTGAACTTTCTACTTAGGCTGGCATATGGCTTCTGGTTTCTCCTTCTGGTATTCTGAGCTGCTCAGAGCACTGAAATATTCTGCACAGTATGTTTCTCTTTGGATGCTGTTAAGTGCAGAGGTGCAATTTAAGGGGAGGCATAAAAGGCCCAATGGCTCCTGGAATTTCCTTTGTTTATCCATAGAGGGCATCAGCATTAGCCTTTCCCCTGCAGTTCTGTGCTGAAGGTGCCATACTGTGAGAGAAACAGACTTGTCCTCTGGACTGCTAATGTGAACAAGACACAGAAGGAGGAGTAATCGCCAAAGAAATCTATTCATACTGAAACTTCTCCTGGTGTTACAAAAGTAAATATATCAAGTGGTACACGATTTGTCATAATCTGCTTCTTTCATTAGAGGAGCACAGTTTTCAGTAATACAGTGCATATAATATAGGAGTGATGCTTTAAGTGAGTATATGAGAAAATCATTATTTAGAAAAAAAACTTGGATATTCTCAGTTATTCAGGAAATAATGGAATTCTTCATTATCAAGTTAAAATTTAATCACCACTACATATAAAAGCAAAAAAGTTGAACATAAAGATGGCAAATAAAATAAGGGTCTATTAAATGATCACCCATTGAGTGTTGCCAAAGTTGCTAAAAATTCTGGGAGAGAAAGTTTTAGTCAGTTCCATAAGCTAGAATTCCTAAGCTAAGGTCCCAGTGATATTAAAAAGTGAGAGCATACAGACCCCAGAGCTTGAAATCTTAGACAACATGCAATGCTTTCCTTCCAATGTGCATTCTATTTTCTCTCACATTGTCTCCAGGTTCTTTTTTTCAAGGTTTCAAAACTGTTCGTCTACCTAATTGGAGAACTGGAAAATATTCACTCTAGAGGCCAAACACAATTAGATGATATATAAAGAATATAAAATATAATATAGATTGTTCTGGGTTCTCTCTTACAAATGCAGTAGAGAAATCCAAAGTGGAGATGAGTATCTACTATGATTACTAAACTAAACTATGATTCTTGGTTTAACCATAAAGATTCCACTTATGATATACCTTCAATGAAGTTTTAATTCAAACTTCTTTGACTCTGTTGGCTTTTTAAAAGCAATTTCAATGCTTTCACATGCAAATCAGTAAGGAGTGACATAAATCTATAATAATTTTCAATGGTGGAAAATCTAAATAAATGTTGAGAAGCCAAATTAATTATCCCTCCATTCAAACCAATGGGAAAAAAAATGAGAAGAAGAAAAAACCAAGTTGAGTTTATAAGCCACAGTCTACAACATGCATTTACTTTTTAATAATGTATAGAAAGTTTAGGGACAAATAATCCTTTATCTGCAGTTAAATTAAATATACAATCAATTACTTTTGAAAAGTCCAAGTATTAGTTACTCAACATTAGAGAGGCTGGGCATGGCTTTTGCTTTCCTGTAATTTATAATTTTATCTGGCTTCTCTCACTAACCCCCTGAAATGAAATGAGTGTTTTAGGACACAACTCTTCCTACACAGATAAAAAGAGACTACAACAAAATATTTCTTTAGAGTGAAAATGCTGACACCTTAATGCCTAGGTATGGAAAAATTTATGTCAGAGGTAGAGATGCTGCTTTTCGAAGAACGGGTAATATGCTAGAATCCCTTGAAGCTGGAATCTAGTATACAACGGTATTTTACCAGTAGAAAAATTAACAAAGTTTCTCTGCAGCACCCCCCTAATGTTTGACTGAGTGAACATCTGAAATCAGAGAAACGCTCCTCAGGTGAAGCTGGCCAAGAATTGCCAAACTATCAAAGCTCTTTTCTTTCCACAGGTTAAACAAAAATAAAGCTCCCATTTTAAACTGAATTAACGACTTTCTTAACAAAGCAGCCTATGCACTGATTCTTTTTTTTTTTTTTTTAAGTTCAGGAACATAATTGTTTATAACCTGAGACCAAGCAGTTCTCTGCCCAATTATGTACATATAAAGGTATCAGGTTTATATGTCAGGTTAATATAAATACACACACACACACCCCACAGGTAAGTATGTATTATAGAGATACAGATATATATAGATATTTAGTGCTATAAACACTGGAAAATAATTAAAGCAAGTGTTTCAGGAGCCACTGTTCTGAAAGCCACATGTCACTCTGTCCCATAAAGCGCTTCTCCAGCAGAGACAAGTATCACCATCCATCACTCAGTCACCAGCCTCAACGACCGCTCCCCTTTCTGATTAGAGATCACAGTTGCTTGAGTTGGCTCACAGAGTGTCATCTGTTTGAATAACAGATGTCTTTGCTGGAGTGGCACTCTGCTTGTTTTTTTATTTTGTTTATGAAACAAAGATTCCTAAAAGGTCCTGAGCTGCCTGCCTCCACACTTAGGAAGAGGCTGTCAACATGCTAAAGGGGAGAAGGTCAGGCAAGGGACTCAAAGAACCTATTTTCTTACCTCACCACCCCTTTTTAAAAAAAGACACTAATTGTGATTATAAAATGTTATTTATTTGAACAATCCCTGCAGTCACCTTTGTTTACCTGCCATAGAATGACTTGTATTGATATTTCTCAGCTCCCCTCTGTGGTCTTTTGACTACAGATAATAACACTTTACTCTCCTTCCCCTTAACAAAAGGCTGCAAAGCAAGCCGAAACCGAGTCAGTGTTTATCCAATAATTGTTAACCAAGTCTCACAATGGCACTGATATCCTGATTATTATTACCATCTTCTTTTTTCACATAATTTCTAGCTGGGGGACTCACGCAATATTTGACAAGTCACAAATGGGCAGCGAAGAAGTTCCTTGTTGGGAAAAGTTTGGAGGGCATCCTCCTAGCCCGCTGGACTCAGCTGCCTAGGCTCTGCTCCTCCAAGACCCGAGCCTCCTCTTTCTAGGACTTAGGAGAACACTGAATGAACCACAGGGGGGAAAAAGAAGGGGTGGGTGTGGGGATTGCTCTTCCGGACAGCATGGTAGGACTGAAATGAAATACCTAGACAGACTTACCGAAGAGCTTGCTGGGAGTGTCCTCGCTGTCATTTGATTCCACAGGCGCAAGCAGAGGCTCATTCAGCTCGCTGTCTGAAGTAGCAGCCTTGTCCTCACCTCTCAACTCCGCATTCATTTCACTCCGCACTGACAGCGAGGGCTTACTGACTTGTCCAGCTATCATTGGATCCTAGGATGGGGGAAAGAGTGCCGGGGAGGAAAAAAGTGGCAGCTTTAGTGTGCGTGTCCTCTCTCCCTCTCCCTCTCTTCTCCCTCTTCCACACGCACACTCTCCCTCTCTCCTCTCTCTCTTATCTCTGGCTGCTCCCGCTGTTATTGCTGGCTGCAGTCAAGTGAAGAGCTATTACAGATCCGAGGAGTTCTCCATTACTCCCCACCCTATTAAAGCTCAACTAGCATGTGAGAGATTCAGGAGGCTGGGGGGGGGGGGGGGGGGGGCGGAGGGAGAACTTCTTTGAAAGCAACC
Source organism: Corynorhinus townsendii (assembly GCA_026230045.1). NCBI lineage: Eukaryota > Metazoa > Chordata > Mammalia > Chiroptera > Vespertilionidae > Corynorhinus > Corynorhinus townsendii. Next base: position 141,688,171 of record JAPDVU010000004.1, read on the forward strand.
TAACCAACACGGCTTTAATTGTGGGATGTGCTTTTGTGTGAATGTTTTTACACCTTGTTCTATCTTTAATGCAGTAAGAAGAAAATGCTGGGTTTGTACTTCAGACACACGCTGAAAAGGAAGGCGCACCCTATGGAGGAACCGCTGGCTATTTTAAGAAGCCCTCTCCCTGGGGGACAAGCAATTAAACCCTATCCCCAGAGCAGAGAAAAGGGACAGGGAGAAAGGAGTCCGCCAAATGCTGTCCCTGGAATAAAAGCGATTTCTTATGTAAATTCCATACACGCCCTTAGAAGTTGACTCCACCAGTCCCAGATAAGGAATTGACGCTAACCCCAAATCAAATGCACATTTCAAAGCAAACAATGCACAACAACATATATGAAAATTGGTTTAAACATTTTGAAAGGAATTGGAAAATACTTACAAACTGTGTTCAATAATTTGGAAACCTAGAGAATCATACACCCAGAGCATTAAAGAAAATGGAAGGGAAAAAAATCACCTTCAAAAAAGGCAAACTTTCAGCCCCAGTAATTTAAATCTGCTTTATCTTCAGCTCATTAGAAGGGCAATTTAGGATCAGAGAAACACTGTCCAAGTGTAGCCTTTTATTCCATTTGCAAACCAAGATGCATAATACTGTTTTAGCAAAAGTAGCGGATGCAGAAGGAAAAGAAAAGCAAGAAGTGTCCTCTGTGCGTTATCTGGGAGCTATTTATTGCCAAGTTCACGCCTAAATGGTTCCTGGGCAGGAAACAGGTGACCACCGGTGCAGGAGCAGGTGGGGCCGCATGCTCCCTTGTCCCATCATTACGTTGGTTGTGGTTTGCCTGTGGTTATTTTTTAAAATGTATTCATGCCTGAAAAGTGAATTTGATATGACACATGATAATCTATGAAAATGTTAATCAATACAAATAGTTTAAGCTGTCATCAAATGCACTTCTTTAGTCAATACTCATACCACTGAAAACAATGTCACTGTCACCAGGGCTTAATTTGCACAGCACTTATATATTGGACTCTGTGCATCAATGCACTTCTTCTTCAAATACTGTAGGTAAACACATTTTCTCCCTATTTAAGGCTGAAGCACTCAGCACGCATTTAGCTGAGCTGAATCCTCCCTTTTGAATACCTTGATAGGTCCACTGGAGGGCAAAATTAATACTTAATTGAATCTCACAGTCATCAAAATAATCAATACTTTTTTATTATTTATTCTTTACAGTCTGTTGACTGTTTCAAACCTCTGAGGGAATGGTGGAAAGGATTCATGGCTTTGAAACACTGTCATTTAACAAGGTAATTTTCAGTGGGGCATTAGGGGTTGTGAAACATATAATAAAACAAAAATGGTGGCTTATAATAGGAAGAAAGAAAAGAATTATATTTCTGCCATCTAACAAAACAGGATAAACAAAAAGCAAGTGCAGAGAGAGAGCAAGAAAGGAGGGGGACGGGGCCGCGAGAAAGACTGGCTTTTGAAGGGTTTTATCATATCAAGAGCAGAGCCGAGCTTTCATAATGCTGACATTTCTCATCCTGACAATCCTAAACAAGTGGAAAGGATGAGACCGCAGATATCATCTTTCATCACATTCCCCAGCTTAAGAACCAACATGACAGCCCTCTCCCCTGTACACTGTTAATTACTAAATAAAATACCGCTCTCTGTCAGCATCAGATGACTGCTGATAGCGACCACAAACACCTCTCCATTGTCCTCCCCCTCCTTGCCCCCACCCTGAAACCCTGAAACCTACCTCGAACTCTTTAGAAAATAAATTAGGCTTGTCTCCCTATATTGTAAATATCTGAAATATAATCAATGTAATCAATATGGTCGATTCATAGTACTGGCAGCCTAAATTTGCTGGTGATAGATTAGCATTTCATCTACTTTGTCTGGCTGCTGAGATTTGCTGAGATTCGGGAGGGGAAGCAGGCAGAGGGGAAAGGAGACACAAAATTCTCAGATTTTCCCCAAATTTCTTTCCTGTGTATCTAAGGAAGAATGTGTGTTTGGATTCGTCGGGTTCAGTTACTAGAGCTAAGTAGGTTGAGAAAGGAGGACTCACTGCTTTATCTCATGGCTTTGATATGTATACTTATCACATGAAGTAAAGAGCCTGGATTTACATTCTAATACCCTATTTTTCTTTTATGAAATGCTCAATACTCAACATCTCTAATCTAAAGGAAGGGGTGTGACTTGTGCCTTCAAGACACCTAGTCTTTGAGGCCACCCGGCTCATTTGAGCATTTTTTGAAGGTAGTGTTCATGGGAAACTGTGTTTAGAATGGCATGCACTACCTCAGGATAAGCCAAACATGGTTACCAGTGTATCAGTGAATATCTGGTTAATCTTAAAACAAGAATATTCTCTTCTTGCTTTATTTTTAAATGGTTAACTGAAGCTTGAATCACACAGAGGAGCTGAAATGCAGCTGCTAAGTTCAAGTGCACTTAAATCTCTAAGATGTTCAGTCTGGTTGATGTGTGCAAAGCATGTACTGGCAGATGGTATATATTCACTGACCATTTGCTCTCCTTTTTAAAATTACTTTTATGTACCTCATACATGGCTAGGTCTCCAACTAGTATCTTTTGGTGACGAGCTTGAAAATTTCAGGAGTTTGTTATTCAAGTATTCATATGATTTTTCATCTTACAACACACTTTACATTTGCCATGATGCAGCTGCAGCCCACATCTATATGTGCCTGACATGGTTAAACAGGAAACCCCCAGCGAGGCAGAGAGCAGACAGCTTTTAATCACAGCTGCAGCCACTGGGGGGTCCATTTGAAAATGTGTCACAAGCAGTAACCACTGAGTACAGTCGTATATGTGATGGGGGAGTGCCTCTTTCAAGCAGCACAGGGCCTGGAAGTCATTCTCTCCCTGCCAAAAGTGATGGCAGTCTGTAAAATCCCTTCCTGCCAGAGGGAAGAAATGCTTTCCCAATGTGCACCTGCACGGGGGCTTGCAGGAATGTAAGAGAGCTGCAAGTTCCACATGTGCAAGGATGCCTGCAGCAGCAAACGGGAGCAGAAACAGCCAGTGCCAGCAAAAAATCAAGCTGGTGAAGACTTCTTACTTGAAAATCTGAAACTGTCACACTACAGTTGAAGAAGCTGGAACTTCCCTGCAATTCGTGTATCAGCCCTGATAGAAGAAAGTGACTGATCCAATATGAACAATGTTGAAATGTGCAAGAATGGGACATGGTATGTGCCAATACAGGACACTCACAAGGTTCATCGGAGACCCAAGAGCCAGACGGTAAGAAAAGAAGCGTGAGAGGTAGTTTCTATTAGCAAAATCTCAACAAAAATTTCACTGTGCCCTATAATGAAAGGACTGCAATCAACATCAGAACTACCCAGAAATTATTTAAATCTCCTCCAGGCATTGTTACAGAATAAAAATATGTCCCACGTATCAAATGCCTTTACCAGATAGGCACTTCAAATATATTTAATGTCACCCAAACTGTGCCAGGTATTAGCCCCGTTTTAGAGTTACAAGGCTAAGACTCAGAGAGGCTAAGTGACTTGTCCCAAAGCCATAGAGCTAATAAGTGGTGAAGCTGTATTTTGAGCCCTAGTAGACTCATCTCCAAAGATCAACATCTTTCTATGCTATGCAGTGGGCACTGTGTGAAAACACCCATGGACTTAGGAACTCATGGCGTTTTCTAGAACTTGAATTATGGACCATGAATGGTCTTTAATCTCTGGATAATGGATTCCCAGAGGATGCTCTGTTGGTATCTCTTCCCTTCAGACTCTAAGAACAAAGCATTTGTCTGTCCGACACTGCATGGGTGAAATCCATGGGGCAATGTGGTATGGTAGAGAGCACAGCAGGCAGCGTCAGCTATCCAGGCGTGCATTCAGGTTCATAAATTTAGCAAATCATTTAACCACTTTCACCCCTGGTTTTCTCATCTGGAAAATGAAAATGTTGGAATAAAACAGTATTTTCCAAAGCCTGTACCAAAAGATATTCTACAATAAAAGAGTTTTGCTCCTGGCCCCTGTTCTCAGTGGTTAAGTGTTGACCCAGAAACCCAAAAGTCACCTGTTCGATTCCCAGTCAGGGCACATGCCCTGGTTGCAGGCTCCATCCCTGGTGGAAGGGTGCAGGAGGCAGCTGATCAATGATGTTTTTCTCTCTCATTGATGTCTCTATCTCTCTATCCCTATCCTTTCCTCTCTGCCTCTAAAAATCAATAAAAACATTTTTTTAAAAAAGAAGTTTGGCAATTACACACATGAAAAACACAACAGAAAAGTCTTCCAGGAAAGAAACAAATTCAACTCTGCTTAACCTAACATTTCCTCAAATTATACAACTATGGAAGGCTTTTCCCTTATCATTATTATATTACCTAATGGATCTAGTGCTTCTTGAAACTCATTTTAGAATGTGCACACTTAAATGACAGTGAATGTAAATAAGCTCATGAAAGTCAGAGCTCTAACTTTTAACGATTCTGCCATAATAGGCTAGAAGGCTTCACCAAGTTCACTTCTGTCCGGTGCTTATCATATTCTAATAATTTTACCTCATTAACATTCCTTTCAGTTTATTTATATATCTATATGCAGATTAGTACATAGTAACTGCAGAACTCTCATCATATATTTATTCATAATATTTTAATATAATTTTTAAATAAAGATGTCCCCGTGTATTTCTGTTGTAAAACCTTTATTTGAAGAACAGATATAAGGCACTGTATGAAGGAGGAGAATTCAACTTGGCTTTTAGCAAGTTGTGAAAAATTCCAGATAAACAAAGATATAATTCAGCTAAAGACCACCAATAATTCAACCAACAGGGTTTTGTGAGCATAATTATTCTCATTTTGTAGTCAGAGAAGCGAAAGATAACAAGATTATTAACTCAGCAAAGCATCCGTGTTGAGTGACGGCCACGCGACGGAAATACCCACACCCCTCTAAACTGAGCTTGAATCAGGTCCAGCATATTTTTATGTACACAGAAACCAAGTATGAAGCAGGCAGTCATCAGGGCTTTTAGGAAAATGTACATAAGACAGTCAAGCTTCAAAAATCCAAGGAAACAATTCATTTGGTTGTGAAGAGCCAGAGTGTGGCAAGGTGATACTCAACAGATCAACAGAAAATTTATATCAATTATAAAGAAAAAATATACTGGATTCCCCCCTCTCTGAAAATACCAAGATTCAAATAGGAAAAAGGTGAAAACAAATTATCTACAGCCAATTTAAGAGGCAAAGACAGCATCATATTTTGTATTTAATTTCTCCCACTGAGAATAGGTAAAAATCAAAATCACAAATAATTAAGAGGAAGAAACTAGACCTTCCTGGGTTTAAGGTGGGTTTGTTTTTTGTTTTGTTTTGGTTTTTATTGCTTATTTACTTATTCACAAAGAAAAATAATCTTAATCTTTCTTTTACCAATTAGCAATATTAGTAAATGGTTGGTTTTCAATATTTAAAGTAGTTAGAATGTTTTCTCTCAAAAGAATTTCTAAGTTTTTATCACTAATATTCCCTTCTATCAACAATTTTTAAAAACACAAGCTATTTGACTTTGGGGAATAAAGCACAGTTTATTTTTATGTTTTTTATTGATATAAGTATATATATTTATTGTTGAAATTTTGAAAATTAATGACAATCAATAAACACTAAAAATGTCACTTCCTAGACTACAAACAAAAATTGTTTTGAGAAAAGCAGAAAATCTCACATTCTTAGCAAATACTAAACAGACAGAAATTTGCATAAATGAACTTAATTTCTAAGCTTAAACATATTTATCCTTGATTCTTTCACAATAGCTATTCAGAGCAATATATTGATCCCAATCTACATTTCCTTCCTCAACCCAATAATCTCAACTGCTATTTCCCTCATCTCTCCACTTTATAGTTAGTGTGGCTGAAATCATTTAATTTAATCCAATCCCAAAATAAACAAGTATTGTGTGAAAACCAGGCAAGGCATTCAAATTTCAAAGTGAATCACCACCTCTTCCATCCTGGTTTCCATACCCACATGGCTTTATTTATCTCAAGGGGGATCCTGTGAGACTAGAGTGAGGTAATGTATAGATAATGTATATGAGTATGTTTGGAACAACAGAAAACGTCACACAGATAGACACCTCCATCATACCACCTCCCACAAAAGAGATGCAATTGACTGTGGGTTACTTTCCTCTCCACACCTCCATTTTCGGAAGAGGAAAATATGCCGTAGTGGATGCTGTGGTGTGATGCCCAGATCCCCTTTTTTAGGGACCAACTTACTAATTTCCCAGCTGCCACAGATGGTGGCTGAGGATGGCTCACAGCTGAGTCCTTCCCCAGGACTGGCCTTTGCCTAAAGGTCATGTCCTTTCCCCATGGGCAGCCAACATTTTGCTCATGATCTGCAAAGCCTAAAATATTTACTCTCTGCTTCTTTACAGAAAAGGTTTTCAGATCTCTGAGCTCCACCTGAGGTTCAGTCAGTTCCCTTCATCAATGCTCAGGTGCCAGGGCTAGCATGTAATCAGAAACGCCCCCTCCAGGCTTGGCCACCACAAACGCTTCAGTTCTATCTCTGTTCACTGCTCACCACTCCATCACCCTGTATTTTACTGATTAGTATAATTTGTATTAATTTCAGTAAAATTCCTGACTTAATCAGCATTAATGGGGGTTGAAATATGTACTGGCTAAAGTATTTTGGAACTATCCCCCACTCTTGTGTGGAACCAGAGAATCTAGCAAGTTCTATCACCTATGATCTTGAGGCCAGGGGACTAGGGATTGATCCCCATACTGTCCATGTCCAGTCTTTTGGTCAGAAAGTTCTAGTTGCCTGATGCTGACTGTGATAGAACCAGATCTTGCTTCTGGAATCTTGCTCAATCTTCCTTAATGAATCTTCCATGCAAGGTTCGTTAGGTTCACTAAAAATGACAAAATTATGACTTCATCAAGCTTACAGACATACTGAAAAAACTATTTTGATATTGTACTTAGGAAGTATCTCTACGTATGGCAGCTTCTGGTCTCAGAGCTTGTTTTCATTATAACTAGGTAGCTAGACTTTGGGGATATAGTGAGCCCTCACCCTTCTCCAACCACTGGGGATTACCATTATCTACCAAAAAGAACCTAATAGTTGTGCATACAAAACTAGTATAAGCCCACAGTTAGAACACTGCCTTAGGGGCTGGCAAGATCATTACAGAGTGAAATAGGGTTTAGAGCTTCTGTTCAGAATATGCCCTGGGCAAATTACATTATTTGCTGCCCCCACCAATCCCCAACACTTTATCCAGAAGCTATTTAGTTAAGGTGAATGTCCAGAATCACTCTGAAAGAATAAAATAAGTCTGCAAAATATCTGATTTGCTTTAGTGTCAGAGGATATTTCATTTAAGTGTGTACATGTGGGCACAGTTTGTCTCTTGTCTTTTTGTTGAACCTCAAATAAATGTGAAATCTCCTTCTTCAGCATTAGTCCCCACCTATGGTCTCTATCATTCTTCTAATCCCACCCGGACTGCCACATCCTCTCAGCAATGTTTATACTCTAGCAACAACCTCAATTAAAGAATAAAGCATTAGGAAACAGCTGTGTTGAAACAAAACCAAGCAAATAATACAAGCAAAACAGCTCATCAGTGCAAACCTGTAGATTGAAAAAACAACAGAACAATCAGTCAAAGAGGAGTCTGCCAGTTCTTGACTTCTACAAAGTATCTACTGTGCAGTTAGACACATCTCATCTGAACCATCACCTTGAATCGCCATAGCTCCTCTGCCCCCAGGAGGTTAAAATGACTGTATGGGTGATGCTTCGTATACACTTATCTGGGAAGAAAGGGAGACACTGGTATTGACAACCTAATAGCACCATCAATTCAATTTCTGCTGCCTTTGTGAAAAAGCATCAATAAGAGTTCAATCTGGGCTCATCTAGATCTGGTCTTTTGGTAATGGGTTTATACAGCAGTATTGACATTGCATACACATAGCCTATATTCATACATTCTTCATAATCTGATGGCTTCAAATGGGTATCAAAATTTAATCAGCATGTAACTCAGATTAAAGTGAATTTCCATTTAGTTTTTTGAATGTACAAACAGAGAACATCCGATCTGTATCCTAAAAAAGCTTACTTTCAACATCTTAGAAATTCTAACAGACATAACTAATGGGTATATGTCTGTATACATATATACTGTATATTGTGTGTATAGTATAAATAATTTTGGGATCTCAATATTTGTAACCTTTGCAGAAAGTGGATGACATAGACATGGTCTCTAGTCTCAGGGTTTTTAAACTGAGCACTGAATTGAGAAACCTTAAGATTTTTAGGGAGATGCCTCCAAAACCTCAAAGGGAAGCAGGGGAGGACCAAAGTGCCCACTCTGGGTGTTTAACACCACACTGGCTCCTCTCACCTATTTTACATGAAGTCTTCAGTATATGTGAAGAAAGGCTTTCCCAGGTCTGCCCATGTTACGTATTTAAAATGCATCACAGATGCAATAAAATCACAACACTTTTTCTACTGGATATTCAAAAACACTGAAGTGTTAGATTCTACAGCTGAGATTTCTGAGTTCTTTGTAGACATAGGTGTCTCAGAATTCCCAATACAGGGCATTGTGTCAGATAGAAAACAGGCTCTCAATAAAGGTGTTTTGATTCATTGATTAATGGATTGCTTATGAGGAAGGAAGGAAGGAAGGAAGGAAGGAAGGAAGGAAGGAAGGAAGGAAGGAAGGAAGGAAGGAAGGAAGGAAGGAAGGAAGGAAGGAGAAAGGAAGGATGGTAGGTTGGTGAAAGGCAAAGATTATCCTGATTATCCTTGGTTGATATTTTTAACATTTTAGGAATACATTTAATCATGTCTAAAATTACCCCAATATGAAACTAAGGCCTCACCTGCTTATCCTACTTGTCTGGCATGTTCACACCTACACTGACCCATATTCTGCTCTGGAAATGGAAGTAAATTTGTTTTTGTGTGATTGTGTTACTTTGTTTTACTATAGGACAAAATGGAAGAATTTAACAGCAACACTGAAAGGGGAAAACATTTTTTATTTTCCCTGGAACTGAGTTTGAATAAGAGAAAAGCTGCCACTGGTCCATGGAATAAGCTTGCCCAAGCAACGGCGCGGGCACAGGAACTCAGGGTGGCCCCAAATAAGTGCAGCCTCGTAGCTCTGTCCATGCCCCTTGTTCAGCCTGGAAGCCTGACACCACTCCTACACAACTCACTCTTCTTTCCAGTATCCTCGTTGGGCATTCAGGAGCAGTATCATCTCACACACACAGCATATTAGAAATACAACCTATATATATATAAAAGCCTAAGAGACCATTTGACCGTTCGACAGGCAGCTATGATGCGCACTGACCACCAGGGGACAGATGCTCAATGCATGGGCATGGAAATATGGAACAGACTGATGAATCTCAGAGGGAAGGGGGGAGGGGGAGGTAGAAGAGATTAACCAAAGATCTTATATGCATACCAGAGGCCCAGTGCACCGGTAGGGTCCCTCGGCCTGGTCTGTGGGGATTGGGCTGAAACTGGCAGTCCGACATCCCCCGAGGGGTCCCAGATTGCGAGAGGCCTCTAGTTTTATGAAATTCGTGCACTCGGGGTGGGGGTATGTGTACCTCAGCCCAGCCTGTGCCCTCTCGCAGTCCGGGAGCCCTCAGGGGATGTCCGACTGATGGCTTAGGCCAGTCGGACATCCTTGGTGCTGCCATGGAGGTGGGAGAGGCTCCCGCCACCACTGCTGTGCTCGCCAGCCATGAGCCTGGCTCAGGGCTTCTGGCTGAGTGGCGCTCCCCCTGGGGGAGCACACTGATCACCAGGGGGCAGCTCCTGCATTGAGCATCTGCCCCCTGGTGGTCAGTGCACATGATAGCGACTGGTCGTTCCTCCGTTTGGTCAATTTGCATATTAGCCTTTTATTATATAGGATGCTCTAATTCTGTCATTTTTCTCAGAGGCTAACATTCATTTAAATAATACATTAAATATGTGGAGACATCTAATTCTATTCTTTTGTTCTGAATTGCAAAGGACACACAGTTGAGGAAAAATACTTTTTATTCAAAATATGTCCAGTTCCCTATAGTTCCATAAATAAATAGAAAACTCTATTCTGCCCCCTGCTGAAAAACAAATATTCTTAAAATTTCAGTGTGAAACCTGACAGTTTCCTCAGTACCTTCTCACTTAGGTCCAAAACCCTGCTTAACACGCCAGACCCTCCACATCCAGCAGCTGCAGCATAGAGATAGTCACTGCACAGCCATAGAACATGCCATGAACATTTTTGTAAGGACTGTAGACATGCTAAGACGATTTTCTGTCAGGTGCCAATCAAGTATCAGGGCACTGCCTGGTCTACCTTACACAGAGACACCTTCCCTTTGGCCCATGGTGGCCAGCCTCACCCTGCACATCCAGAGGCCTGCAGTGCCAGGGTGAGAACTTGGATACTGGAGCCAAGAGCCTGTGTGCACCCCAGGGGTCACCTTCTATTCACTGAAAGGCCTGGGGCAAGAGACTGGCTACATCTCTCTGAGCCTCAATTTCCCTGAAGGAAATGGGAGTAATTATAGCATATGCCTCATGGGAGAGCTGTGCAGATTAAATAAATAATTCACCGATAGTGCTCAGGATAGGCCAACTGCACAGTAATAATATGAAATGTATATACTGCACTTTGTGACTCTTCTGACAACGCAGGACAACGTGTCCGTTTCGTTATGGAAAAGCTCCTTAGCCTTCATCAGACTTTCAAAGAGATTAATGATCCACCTCCCTAACCACCCCCCTTCCCCCCCCCCAAAAAAAAATCAGTAAGTAACCACTGCTGAGGTGAAGGGGCCTGTCACTGCATCTTCTTACTCCAAATATTAGGATAGTGCTTGGCACATAATAAGCTCTCACTAAATATCCTCTTAAATAAATATTGATTTTATTTGAAAAACAAAAACAAGAATCAATATTTATAAACGAAGAAAGGTCAAAAAATAGATTTTTGAAAACTAAATTACTTTGACATCTTGCGAAGGAATTTACTTTATAAATCCCACGGCTTTATTATTTTAAGAAATTAACCATCAGGGGGCTGTACATTCTGTAGAATTGCATCCCTGAACTAAAGCAATATCTGGCTTTTCATTTTCCAAGGTTCAAGTGTCCACATTCTCTAAAGGAACCATTCTATTTCTGTTCAAAAGGCCACTGCCTAATTGATTTCACTAATAGGTGTTTTCCTTTCTTCCACTCTCAAACTGCACTAGCACCGGCCCTGGACACTGATAATGTGGGTTGCTAGTTGCTACTTCCTGTCCTTCCTAGCAATCGGTGCAGCTTTCTCTCCACCAACAGCAGCTCCTGTGGCGCTTTCTCTCATTTTCTGCCTTGGGTCTGTACATGGCTACGCCTGGCCCCAGCTGCTCCCTTTCCCTCTCTCTCCTGTAATACACTCTCCTTTAATATTCCAAGGGTGACCCTTGACCGTCCTTTGAATGCTGCTCCAAATCAAAAGGCTTCTGAGCTTTTAAACTGAGCAGAGATAACATAATTCCAAGGAGATGGATGAGGGGAGGGAGGATGGGAGAATGTGATTGGAAAGATTAGCTAAATCTTCTCATTCCTGGGGATTTGTGGTCTCACAAATACAAGGACTGAGAGGTTTGTTTTGTTATGGGTTCTCCCCACCCCATCAGCTACCTGGTTAACCCCAATTAAAAATATTTTCTTTCCAACCCAAATTATAAAAAAGAGGCTAACTAAACATTTCCTTAAATCTCTAACCTGACTTAACTAAATATTTCTTTAAATCTCTAACCTTTGAAATTAAGGACAATTTTAAAACAAGGCTGGCTTTTATTAATAGTTATTTATGTCCCCTTTGGTTTGCATGATTAGGGTGGCTCTGAATCAGAGTCTACTTAAAACAAAACTAAAGCAATTCAACAAATATTTATTGACTATTCATCCTGTATGAGGCGTTGTGCTAGGGACTATGGGGAATGTAAGGATCAAGAAACATTTGCTCCCATCAAAAATGTCACAATCTAGTACACATTGGTCAAGGACACATCCCGCAGCTTCTGTGAGTCTAGTACACTTCCTTTCTGATACATCTTCTTGGCGTCCTTCCCTCCCCTTTCTGCAAAACGCCACTGTATACTAAGCACTGGCACTCACACACACACACTACACCGTTTCTGTGAAGCACTCTTTCAACATCATTACAGATGCTAATGAATAAACATGTTGCTCCTCCCAGGGAGTAGCAACTTGGTTTTTCTAGACTTACTGCTGCAGTGTTTTGACTCACACGCTAAAACAAGGGATCAACACAGCAATCCACAGGATCACTGGCCACCAAGGCTGCATGGCCAAAGGAGCAGTTGAAGCACCAGAGTTTGTCACTGAGTGTTTTTGAAGAACTGCTTCCCTCATATCCTCAAGCACTTACAGTAATGAGAATTGGTATTGTCTTGTCAAGAGGAAAGCAGACTTTAACAAATCAGTACGGCACACTCATAAAATCATATAAAAACAGATGTGCTAAAGTCTTTATAAACAACTGGCTCTTATCCGTGGGCTTAGAAGCCTCCATCTACCCCAACCCCACCCCTCTACCATTAATTTGCCTAGACTAATGCTTCATAGATTAAAATAAACCATTTCAACTCACTGCGGGCTGAATTATCCCAAATGTGACTACGTAAGAGAGTCCATTCCAATGACATTAATGTACCCCAAGAAGGCCCAGCCAGCTCTGCTGGAATGTGACCTCATTACACAACCCTCTTTCATTCTACTCCATTGAGCTTCTGCACTATTTCTACACATGCACCTGCATATTGCCTGAGAAGTTTTCTGTTTCCTGCACAAAACAAGTGAGAAATGGACTATTGCTGGGTTCTCCTACTTTCCTACTACTTAGACGACAGGGCCCACATACCTACCTTCCTCCGATGCCCACTAACAGATGAGTCCTGCTGGGAAGCCTGCAGGACCTGCACTCTGCCTAGAAAGCTTGCCCCTGGCTTTTGGATCTTGAGGGGGCCACCTGCGGGCACTTGTTTCCTTAGTATGCCAAGCAAAACCTCTAATCAAACCTGCAGAGTACTCTGTTTAAAAAAAAATCAGCCAGAAATCATCCTTATTAAAAGCAAGCAGAAAAGTGAAATCAAATTAGCATTGAGATAAAGTAGGAGACAAATTCCCTAAGTATTTGACATAAAAGTAAATAGAGTCAATTATGATAGATTTTGAAAAATTGGATAACTTTTTTAAATCCAGTGGGAAACAGTTTTGTTTGTTGTTGCACTTGGAGATTTTTTTTTATCCTCATTTAACTTTGATTTAGGGAGTGTTTTAAATGCTAGTTATTCATTTATTAAAACAAATATGTATCCAGTGATTCCTGTATGCCATGATACCTACTTGGCAAGGCGATGGGAACACATCATTGAACAAGTGCAGGCCCTCCCACAACTAAAATGATAGTGGGGAGACTGACACTAGCAGATAAATAATTCAGGAAATATCGTGAGGCTGGGTAGTGATGAGTGCTATGGACAGAAAGAAAGCAGGCTGAGGTGTGTGGGTGTGGAATTTACATAACAAGATCAAGAGTGGTCGCACAGATAAGGGACCCTTGGAGATAAAAAAAGTTTTTAACAGCTTGATTGCGATGTAATTGATATACAAAACTCTGCATATATTTAATGTGTATAAATTGGTGAGTTTGGACATAGGCACACATGCATGAAACCATCACTATATTACAGGTAATAAACATATCCATCACTTGCAAAAGTTTCCTCATGTACTTGTGGATAAATTTTAGATTGCAAAAGATCTACTATACCATATAAGAGGTCTACTGTATCATTCCTATGAGACCAGAAAAAATTTCAATAACTTGAATCTTCTGAAAACCCAAATTTAAGCCACAATTTTTCCTTACTGTGTTACCCCAACAGGCTTTATATCAACTTCATTTCTTTTGAGAAGTAATCAAATGAATCATCTCTCAGCTCTCCCTGCCTTTTCAGAACCTGCAGTCGCTGCTTTCCTCTGGCCTGTTGGGCTTAGCTGAATTATTGCAAGCGTCCCCCTGGGCTCCTGAGGCCAGGTGGGGAAGGGATCGGGTCCTTACGAACTTCGTTGAAGTCCCTTCTTGTTGATACCTGATTAGTTCCCACTGCATTTTTAGGACAACCACTTTAACGTCTCTGAATATTTCCTTCAGTTAAAATAACACCTGCCTCATCCCAGTGGGATGGAAAGACTGTACAGAGTCTTAAGCTTAAAAGAAAAAAGTGCATCACTTACAGGACTCTCTCTTTCCAGGCATTAGTGCTCCTCCCAGGGCCTGGATATCATTTGGAAGGATGACACACTTGGTCCCTCAAACTCTGGGCTTCTGACCTAGTCCTTCATGATAAAAACCCCCTTTTGAAACTGTTAATGGCTTGCACAGACCTCAGTTTAGGGACCTCTGCTTTTAAGAGCCCTCTTCTTAATGCAGCTGTTGGTACCGCGGTGGCACTAGCAAGAAGCATGTGCCTTTTAAGTCTCCACTTCAACCCTAACCCATCTCTCCATTGTCATCTATTTTGGGTCACTAGTACCCACCATAGCCAGCCAGGTTCTGGGAATATAATGGTGAGCCAGGTAGGCGCTCTATTTACCTTCACAGATATTATTGTATAATATTGTAAGCATGGTCTCAAAATTAAATATTATCCAAAGCTGTGATTTCAAACAGCTGCATAATATTTACTCCGATGAACGTGCTATGATTTGTTTAACTCTTCTAACTGCAGAATAGTCCACGATGTGGTCTTTGGAATGGGGTACGTGCACACCAGGAGATGTTTCGGATAATACATTGAGGTACAGGAAGAAAGTGTTAGAATTTCTAGTTTTACTTCATTTTCTTTTCAATTCTATTTGTTTCTATTTTTTAAATATATTTTTATTGATTTCAGAGAAGAAGGGAGACTGAGAAAGAGATAGAAACATCAATGATGAGAGAGAATAATTGACCTGCTGCCTCCTGCACTCCCCCTACTGAGGTTCGAGCCCGGAACCCGGGCATGTGCCCTTGACTGGAATTGAACCCAGGACCCTTCAGTCCCCAGGCTGATGCTCTGTCCACTGAGCCAAACCAGCCAGGGCAATTCTATTTGTTTTTAGTGGTAAAAATGTATAGTACAAAAAAACGAGAAATACATTTATGTATATTAGGAGCACAGTGGTAAAAATGTATAGTACAGAAAAATGAGAAATACATTTATGTATATTAGGAGCATATGGTAAAAAAAACTTTTCATTGATAAAACTGGGATATCACAAAAACTTTGAGTCCCTTGATTTAAGATATGCTCAATTATTCACACAAAAGTAAAATTTAGACAATTTTAAATATATTCTCAAGAGTGAAATTCCAGGTGAAAGAGCATGGACCATTGCCAAATTGTCTTCAAGGTCAGTTGTGAGAAATTTATGCTCCCAGTGTAGGAGAAAGCTTCTCTTTTGTATTATAGTTAAAAGTTTTGTCTAATTTATTATCTGGAAACTGGCATTTTATTAATGTTTTAATTTGCATCTCCTTAGCAAGGCTAAATTTTTCAAGTTTATTAGCTAATTAAGATTCTTCTTTCATCCATTACTCACATCCTTAGCCTGTCTTCTATTGAGATTTAAGAAATTTTTATCATTGAACTTTGCATAAGATATATACAAGTAGTAATAATTATAATAAATAATTGCTGACACTGTTTTGAGCACTGGTCTGTGCTATATTTATTTTTAGCCTTCTAAACAACCAACAGCACTATTATTCCTATTTCATTGATGATGAAATACAGATGAATGAAGTGAAAATAACATATAATTTGGGAGTCTTCCTGATTTCAAACTGTAAGAATTTCAAATAGTTATTCTAGAATACATTATTTTCCTTTGATTTTTATTGATGTTGATTTTTTTAAAAAAGATGTTATGTGGGTATGTGGCATTAATTGAAAATCTCACAATTCCACAAACAGTCAAATTTTAGAGCGCAATTAGTTGAATAACCCATTTGCATATCGTGCTTTCTTCTTTTTTGAATCAAAAACTAAGTTTTAATGGAATCTCGGTCTGTTTTTGGACCATATACACATATGTATGACCATACATAATGCCATATATACAAGCTAAGTATATAAATATATGCTATAAATAGTATATACATTTTAATTTTGTATTTCTAATATACATTTTATGTAATTATATACGTATTATATAGTATGTAATATATATATTATAATATGTAATAGAGCAAAAATCCCCTATACATTCTTATGTTTTCTCAATTGTTATTTTCCAGATGAACTTTAGATCACTTTGTCAAATTTTAAAGTTAAAATTGTGATGGATAAATGTTATATTTGTAATATTCTGTGTCACCATCAAGAAACTTGGTCCTTTTCATTTATTTAAATTTTTTTGTAATGTATGGTTATTTTTTCATATCTATTACAGACACTTTTATTTTAAAAATTACAAGCCCTGTCTGGTGTGGCTTAGTTATGCACTGAAAGGTTGACAGTTCAATTCAGGTCAGGGCAAGTCTAGGTTGCAGACTTGATCCCTGGTTGAGGGGAGGGGGAAGAGCACGCAAGAGACAGCAGATTGATGTTTCACTACCACATTGATGTTTCTCTCTCTCTCCCACTCTCTACTCCCTTCCACAATCTCTAAATATCAATGGGAAAAATATCCTCACTCTTTCAGTGATGATTTAAAAAAAAAAATTTTTTTTTAAGAAATGGCTGTTTTATTTTATCAGATGCTTTCTCTTTTTCTTTCAGCTAACTTCCTGATGCGACATATCATGCAGACAAGTTTCCTAAAGCATCTTTGGATTCCAGGAATGTTATGCTGAAAATTAACCTGAGTTTTTTTAATATATATTTTTATTGATTTCAGAGAGGGAGAGATAGAAACATCAATGATGAGAATCATTGATTGGCTGCCTCCTGCATGCCCCCTACTGGGGATCAAGCCTGCAACCTGGGCGTGTGCCCTTGACTGGAATCAAACCAGGGACCCTTCAGTCCGCAAGCCAATGCTCTATCCACTGAGCAAAACCAGCTAGGCTACTAATCCGAGTTTTGATTTCAGAGTATTTTATTGAGTATTGTGCATTGATATCTACTATAAATAAAATTAATTTATATATTTTTTCAATTGCTGTGTTGTATGTGAGTGTCAAGATGAAGATGGATTAATAATATGACTAAGGTTCTTTTACATATCTGTGGAATAATTTATATAGCAGTGGAATAGTTGCTTTTTGAAATTCTGAAGTAATTTACCATTATAATTATTTTCACCGAGTCATTTTTCTCCTCTCTTTTTTCTTTTGGAGGAATTTAAAAATACTTTTAGATTTTTACTATGGTATTTCTTAATCAATTTAGATAACTCATATTTATCATGATTTTAAAGTATAAATAGAATTGTGCATAATATCATTTTAATGTCCATATCCATTGTTAAATTTCATCTCATTCATATTGTTATATTTTCCTATTTTATGTTGCTTAGATTTATCAAAACTTTATTTTATTCCTTTTTTCAAAGAAGTTATTCTTACATTTTTCAACTTAAAAATTATTTGATTTCTTTTATCTTTAACATATCTGTCTGCCTGATGTCATTATGTTTCGTGATTTTCACACTTAGTTAATCCATATATTCTATTAAAACTAATGAAGGTGTGAATTTGACATGTCCTGTTAATCCTCAAAATTTTTCCTTTATATATTTTTAGAATAGTAAGTAGTTCATGCTGTCATTTTTTATTATTATTTTCTGACCTAACAATCATTTTGAAGATGTTTTAAGTATAGAAGTTTTCTTTTTTTTTTAATTAGGCCTTTTAATTTTTTTAATTGTAACATTATGGTGGAGAATGTGATGTTTTAATTCTTTTGAGAGAATTTATGTGTTTGAATAAAATGAGTCTGTCATTTCAATGAAAACAACAGAAAGTGTTTGTTGCCAATGATAAAATTTGAGTTCTAAAGAGGAAATTATAATTTTTGAAAACTTATTATCTGCCACAAAATGAGAACTTCCCAGTACTTAAAGACTTTTCTGGTGAAATAAGTGGTGATATAACAAATATGATTTTTTATACTGTGTAATGAGATGTGCCAACATTTGGAAACACAGTGAACGAATATTTTCCAAATGATCAATGCATGAATGTACAAAATTATGCATTAATAAAAAATCCATTCAAAGTACAGGATTTATTTTAGTGTAAATGAATACAAAAAGTTTATTAATATAGTTTTCAAATCTACATGATAACAAAGCTTTATAAAACAACCACTTGTCAGACTTGGCTGTGGTATCAAAGAATAATCACAATTATTCTAAAAACAAAAGACAAAAATCTGCCTTCCTTTTTCTATCACATATCTGCAAGACACCTAATTTCTTCATAAACGTTAACCAAAGGAACATATCACAACAAGATTAAATGCAGAAGTAAATATAAGATTCCAGCTGTTTACATTTTTCAAAAATAAATATTTATTGTAATTTATAGCTTTTAATACGATCTTTATGTTAGAATGAGTTAAGTAATAATTATAGTTATTGTGGATGAAAGAAGGTGAAGAGATTAACCAAAGAACATGTATGCATAGCCTTTGAACACAGATAACAGTGCAGTGATAGCCAGAGGGATGGGGATTGGGAGATCCGGGTTGAGGTGGGCAAGTGGGGGGTGGGGGGAATGAGAAATATCTGTAATAGTGTCAACAATAAAAATAAAGTAAAAACGATAATAACAATTTTAAATGCATCAATATATAATATTTTAAACTTTTCCCAATTTGTATTTCTAATTTAATAAATATCAACAGATATTACCCACATAAATGAAAGCTCTTTGCCTTTCTCAATAATTTTTGATAATTTAATGAAGTCCAGAGATCAAAAAGTTTGAGAACCATGGTTCTATTTTGTGCAGATAGAAAGAAACAACTTTCCACTTCCTGTTTCTGGCCACATACTATTGTTGGACCACCAACGGCACCATTCATATTTCATCTGTCTTGAAGTTAGTAAAAATTACTCTCAGATTTGGATAATAAATAAGTGGATATTAATTTATACTTGGGGATTTTTTTTAATTGTTATGTGTTCAGTTCCTTTACATATTTAGTGGAAAGTTGAGAACTTTCCAAAAAAATTGATATAATTCATGTGCCATAAAATTTACCATTCTAAAGTATATAGTTCTGTGGTTTTTACAATATTCACAGAATTATGCAATCATCACCAAGTAAATTTTAGAATATTTCAATTCCTTGAAAAATAATTCTTTAGCTATCTTCTCATTCTCATTCCCCCATCTTCTCATTCCCGTAGCCCTAAAAAAGGGCTAGTGTTCTTTCTTTATAGATTGGGAGATCAGACACTGTGTGACAGTGTGTCTGGCTTCTTTAACTTAGCACAATGTTTTCAAGGTTCATGCATATTGTGGCATGTATCAGTACTTCCGTCCTTCTTATGGATGGATAATATTCCATTGTATGGATATACTGGTTGCTCGATATCTGGGTTGTTTCTACATTTTTGGTTGTTATGAATGATGCTGCTATAGACATTTGTATATAGGTTCTTTTATGTACATATATTTTTAATTCTCTTAGAAATGTACTTAGGAGTACAATCACTAGATCATATAATTATGTGTTTAAGTATTTTAAGGAGCTGATAATGTTTTCCATAGCAGCTGCACCATTTTATATTCCTACCTGCAATGTATAAGGAATCCAATTTCTCCACATCTTTTCTAACACTTGTTATTTTCCACTTTTTTGTATCATAGCCATCCTAGTGGGTTTAAAATGGGTTTTAAGAGATTGAGCATGTTTTAAATATTAATTTATGGATAAGGTCTGGCCATTCATTTAAAACATTATATGCAAGTTTCTAAAACTTTTCAGTTAACCCTTTCCCCTTGCTTCATTTTGTTGTTTTTGTTCTCTTGAGTCTCCTAGAAGTAAATATGCATTGATCTAATAACTTAATCTAAAATATTTCAACATTGCTTTCCTTTCCTAATTAAAACCCTTCTCTAAGTATAATACTTGAAAATTCTTCTTGAAGCTTATGACTGAGTTCCTATGTGAACATTTAAGAATTACTTGGTCATTCTCTGGTAAGTCATTATGGAAATGATTATGCTATTTAATTATTTCCATGCTGTTTTTTCAGTTCATCAAACAGGACCTATACAAAAATGTGTCACAGCATTTTTCTAAAAAGTGTGGGGTTTTTTACATTTTTTATTTTCCTAAGTCTTTGAGACTGTATCTTACCCTCTCAGGAAATTAAACACTAAATTTTCATAAAATCTAAATTGATTTCATAAAAATAAATCTCTAAAAATGAAATTATGATTCTGGGTGTTAGTCTGGAGTCAGCAGATGTGAATATTCAATTTTTAAAAAAACTCCTTGTCCCAAAATAAATCACCCATAATTTGAATTTTCATAGATAATCTCTTCATCATTCAAATTACATGAAAATTTTAATGAACATTTTCAATACAAAACTAGTAAATAAGTAACCCCTTACAAAGAAGAATTTATTCCCCTAAGACTTTACAAATGTTAGAATCATATAAATCTGTTCTTCGTAATTCCAAGTTTCCATAGTGACAGATTCACTCATCTCCAAATTCTGCGCATTAAGAGCCCCCAAATGACTAGACACTAGAAACAAGAAAGCAGACGGATGAAAAAAGGTGATCTGCCAAATCCCAAGGGGAGATGTCCAGCAATTGAATGTCAGTGGTTGGTGATGAACTGGGACTGCTGCAGAAATGCATTCCCAAAACACAGGCACTCTGCACTGTGCAGGAGACTGCTTGGTTCATGCCTTCACCTGACCTGGCACTACTGACAGCAAGGACTCACCACTAAGAATCTTTCCATTTTCTCCTCTATTCCCACCCCCACACCCTGTCAGTAACTGCACTCACTCTCCCAATTCATTTGAAAATTCTGGTTGATTCCAAGTACAGAACTCACCAAAAGGCTGGTGTATTGCCCTCTTTGAGACCAGTTTACATGCGAGAACTGAGGGTGTCTTGGAGAAGAGGATGCATGCTAGAGTATACCGCCCTTTATGTAGTACATTTCAATAGGGAGCAAATAAATACTGTTTCTGGTTTTATGGGATGATGAAAAAGTCTGAGTTGGAAGAGGAGAGATATTAACTTGAGTTAATCAGATCTTACAGCCTGAGGACCTGCTGGGCACCAGAAATAGACAGATTCTGTTCATTAACCTCGCTGGCCAGCCAGGAGCTGAGTGGATGGGAGGCTAGCTAGAGACAATACTGATCTCCATCTGGAGGAATGAATCAGCACCCAGCATGGGCCTCACTATGCGAGGAATAAACCAACTTAGAAAACACCACAGAAAACATCACCAATCAATGGGAAAGGAAGAGATTGTTTAGTTAACGATTTGGGGAAAATGATTATTTGGGAAACTCTGAACTGAAATCCTCACCTCACATTAACAGTGAAATAAATTAGAATAAAGAGCTAAACACAAAAAATAAAACTAAAAAAAAGAATAAAATTGTGAAAATTAATTGGTCTTAGAGTAGAAAACTATTTTCTAATCTTAGTGCAGTGGAAGAAATCACAAAGAAAAATATTAATTTACACAAAACTATTGCACTTCTATGTGTCAAAATTACTAAAACAATTAGGAGGCAAAAGCCAGGCTAAGACTAATAACTGCAACAAACAAGAGATATAATGAGTTAATGTTCTTTTGCAAATTAAAAAGAAACAATAAAAATGGGTAAAGGTAAGAAACAAAGCACATTAGAAGAAATAGGAAGAAATAAAAACAAATTGAATGATTAATATTAAAGAAAATACAAATTAAACCAAACCCAAGCTCTACTATTATTTTTTAATCCTCAAACAAGGATATTTTTTCCATTGATTTTTAGAGAGAATGGAAGGGAGCGGGAGGGAGGGAGAAGGGCGGGGGAGAGAGAGAGAGAGAGAAACATCAATGTGGGACACATTGATTGGTTGACTCTCACACATGTTCTAACCACGGCCTGGGATCGAACCTGCAACCCCGGTACCTGCCCTTGACCAAATATTGAACTGTCATTTTTCACTGTGCAGGCCAAAGCTTTAACCACTAAACGCTAGCCGGAGCTCTACCTTTTCTTTTTTTAATTTAAAGTATTTTATTAAAAACTTTTTGTTTTAAAAATTATCTCTTTAAATGCATGCAAAAATAATAAGGAGAATTAGAAACAGAAGCATAAACTCTACCTTCAACAAAACCGAGAGACATCTGAAACCTTGAACTATAAAAGCAACGAAGGGATAGTGGGGTAAGGGAAGACTTAAGAGAAAAGACAGCCACAACTGTAGAGCTCAGAAAATGCTACCATGCACCCTTCTCCAAGATGTAGGGCACACTGAGGTTAAAACCAACAATTATTATTTTTTAACAATGGAACTTGGGAACTGGAGCTGACAGAAATAAATATCTGAATTTTGTTTGATTATAATGAGAAGAGAAGAATCAATAGCAAGTCATATTTTCAGTAAACATTTTAATGGTAAGAGAGTAAAGAAGAAAAATTTTGTGTTGTCAACTTGTAAACTACCCTACAATGCCTATCTCCATTGACTGGAGAGAATGACAAGCTTGTGCATCTGAGGGTGGTCTCTTAGACTTTTAAGAGACCACCCTCAGATGCACAAGCTTGTCATTTAAAGAATTCTTGGCTGGCATGGAACATAGCATTAGCCAATACCACCATCACACACATAGCTTCTGAGTTCTAGTCCCAAGTTCTAGTTTGGATTTCTAGAGAATAATAATAAATGGGAACCAATACTTCAATAATATAAAAATAATACTATATTTACAATAGCTAAGATTTGGAAACAGCCTAAAATTGCCCATCAGCAGATGAGTGGATTAAAAAACTGTGGTACATCTATACAATAGAATACTACACAGTTGTAAAAAAGAAAGAACTCTTACCATTTGCAACAGCATAGATGGACCTGGAGAGCATTATGGTAAGTGAAATAAGCCAGTCAGAGAAAGATAAGTATCTCATGACCTCACTCATATGTGGAATCTAATGAACAACATAAACTGATGAACAAAAATAGACCCAGAGACATAGAAGCATCAAACAGACTATCAAACCTCAGAGGCAGGGCAGGAGAGCGGACTGGGGGGTGAGGTTGTGGGGGGAGATCAACCAATGAACTCATATGCATACATGCATAACTCATGAACAGACAATAGGGTTATGAAGGCCTGGGGTGGGCGGGCAGTAGTGGGGTGGGAGAGGTCAATGGGGGGGAAAGAGGACATATGTAATACTTCCAACAATAAAGTTCAATAATAACTAGAGGCACGGTGCATGAAGTGTCCCTCAGCCCAGCCTGCACCCTCTCCAATATGGGACATCCCTCTCACAATCCAGAACTGCTGGCTCCCAACTGCTCACCTGCCTGCCTTCCTGATTGCCCCTAACCACTTCTGCATGCCAGCCTGATCACCCCTAACTACTCCCCTGACAGCCTGATTGATGCCTAACTGCTTCTCTGCCTGCCTGATTGCCCCTAACTGACCTCCCCTGCAGGCCTGGTCCCCCCCAACTGCCCTCCTCTGCAGGCCTGCCCCCCCCAACTGCTCTCCCCTGCAGGCCTGGGTCCCTTCCAACTGCCCTTCCCTGCAGGCCCAGTCACCCCCAACTTCCCTCTTCTGAAGGCCTGGTCCCTCCCAACTGCCCTCCCCTGCAGGCCTGATCGCCCCCAACTGCCCTCCCTTGCAGGCCTGGACCCTCCCAACTACCATCTTCTGCTGGTCTGATCACCCACAACTGTCCTCCCTTGCAGGCCTGGTCCCTCTCAACTGCCCTCCCCTGCTGGCCATCTTGTGGTGGCCATCTTGTGTCCACATGGGGGCAGGATCTTTGACCATGTAGGGGCAGCCATCTTGTGTGTTGGAGTGATGGTCAATTTGCATATTACTCTTTTATTAGATAGGATAATAATAATTTATATATATAAAAGCCTAAGTGACTGTCCGACCATTCGACCATCTGACTGGTAGCTATGACATGCAATGACCATGAGGGGCAGATGCTCAATGCAGGAGCTGCTGAGCTGTGGTGACTTAGCAGCTGTGGTTCTCGGGTGACACACCTGGAACCAGAGAGGAGGGAGCCCAATTCTGGGGTGTGTCACCTGAGAATCGCCCTCTCAGAATCCGAGACCCCTCGGGGGAATGTCGGAGAGCTGGTTTCTTCCCAATCCTTACAGGCCAGGCCGAGCGACCCCACCTGTGCACAAATCCATGCACCAGGCCTCTAGAAATAATAATAATAATAATAATAATAATAATAATAATAAAATTAAAATAATACTATAAAAAGGATAGGGAAGGAAACAACAACAGAAAAGCACCAGGGAAAGATCAGTCATCAGAAAACTTCTACCATGAGCATTTTAAAGAAATGTCCAAATATATTATTATATATTTTTAAACCTGATGGAACAATAACCTCTGTAAAACAAGAATGTGTGTGCTACCTGCCACTGAGGAGGCCCCGACTCCTTGTAACCCTGTGAATGAGTGATGTTCACAAGGTCCTGTCCCCAACAGCCCTGTTCAGCTTCCATAGACTCCTGCCTATGACTTCCTTTATAGAGTCACTGTATTTCATATTTGGTCTTTCGCTTTTCCCACTGCCTTCTATTTCTCTCAACATTATTGTCCTCTTCAAAGAAGCCTGCCTTCTCAGGATGTGCCTAAAGTGTAACAGCTTCAGTTTTGTTATTTTTGCCTCCAGTAATGTTTCAGGTTTAATTTACACTAGGACCCACGTATTGCTCATCTTCCTGGCAGTCCAAGGTATCCGTAGATCTTTCCTCCAATGACATATTTCAAATGAATCAAAATTTTTTTCCTTTTCAGCCTTTATCAGTGTCCAGCTTTTGCCTTAGTACATAGTAAATGGGAACATAAGGGTGTGTGTGGATGATCTTGGTCTCTGATGACACATCTTTGCTCTTGGTGATCTTTCCTAATTCCTCTATTGCTATCTTTCTGAGTCTCACCCTTCTCTTTTTTTTTTTTTATTTAATCATCGTTGGATGATATGCTTTTTTATTGTTTTTGAGAGAGAGAGAAACATTGATGTGAGAAACATGGATCAGTTGCTTCCCGTACATGCCCTGACCATGAACTGAATCTGCAACCTATGTATGTGCCCTGACTTGGAATCAAACCCACAGCCTTTTGCTGCATGGGCCAATGCTCCAACCAACTAAGCCACCTGGCCAGGGTTCAACCATCTCTTTATTTCTTGACTGCACTCACCATTTGTATTGGTGACTGAGCCAAGGTAATAAAAACCTTTCAACAATTTCAACGTCTTCGTTGCCTTTGTTAAAGTTGTGGATTGTTTTTGTAGTCGTGATTTTTGTCTTCATGGTGTTCAAATGCAGCCCTGCTTTGGCACTTTCTTCGTTCATTTTCATCAGAAGTCATTTTAGATCATTGCTACTTTATGCCAATAAGATGGTGTCATCTAGATAGCTTAGGTTATTGATATTTCTACCACCAATTTTCACTCCTCCTTTCTCTAAATCTAGCCTCGTTTTTCATCTGTATACAGAGTAAAGAAATAGGGAGATAAAATGCACCCTTTTCTGACCCTTTGTCTGTAGAAAAACTCTGTCTCTCCATATTCTGACCTTACAGTGGCTTCCTGTCCACAGTACAAATTACACATTAGGACCGTCAAGTGTTGAAGCACGCCCCTTTCTTTCAGAGCAACCCATGGCTTTTCATGACCCACGCAGTCAAAAGCTTTACAGTAGTCCACAAAACACAGACTAACCTTCTTCTGAAATTCTTTGGAGCACTCCAATATACCTTAATAACATTTTCTAGAAATAAATGAAGGCAAATGTAGAGTTTTATAAGGTTTACCCCTTTCTCAGGAAAAAATTACACATAACAAGTTTTGTTCTTACACAAAAAAAGGAAAATCTGTATGTTGTATTTGTGTGGATATAGAAGGAATCTACTATTTTCCGTTCCTGGAATATTTTTTTCTACAAATGTCTAGAATTTTATTTACCTCCTTTTATTTTTGTCTTAGGTCAAACACATAGGCCACAAAATGAAATAAATGGGGCTTCACAGAGGGAAAAAAAGAAGGAAAAAAGTCATAATTAAAGAAAGAACAAAATTCCCATTTGTTCAAATTGAAGGTAACTTCAATAAATTATTTGTTTAATATTCACACTCATGAAGATAGGATTTTTTTAAAGTATTAATCTGGCTATAGTATTAGTGTTCAGAACAACAGGATTTGCTGTCAAAAAAAAAAAAGATTCTGAGTGTTCTGAGCCTAGTGGCTTCCTAAAACACAATGATGAATCATCACCTGCCTTGAAGGAAGAAAGCCTGCCATAGCATCTTTTCTCTTATCCAAAAAGAAAACTGTAAACAACATATAAATCATAGCACCACACAGCTCTTTTATACCTTTATTAATAGCCTAGACCACAAAGAAAACAAACGAAAACATTTTAAGAGTAGCACCCTGAAATATCATTTTCCCTTTCTCATCACCCACACTTCATCCCCAAGGGTAGTCAATTCATTTCCTTCACTATCTTTTGACTTTGTCTTCTACTTTGTCCCCATAGTCCACTGCTCCTGGTCCACATCACTTTCGGGTGACCATTCTTGACCTGTGGTCGGCAAACTGCGGCTCTGGAGCCACATGTGGCTCTTTGGCCCCTTGAGTGTGGCTCCTTCCACAAAATACCACGGCCTGGTCAAGTCTGTTTTGAAGAAGTGGCGTTAGAAGAAGTTTAAGTTTAAAAAATTTTTCTCTCAAAAGAAATTTCAATCATTGTACTGTTGATATTTGGCTCTGTTGACTAATGAGTTTGCCGGCCACTCCAATCCATCCTCCTTTCTGTACTTAAAGTGATTTTAAAGAGCAAATATGATCAAGTCATCCTCCCTCATCAACAGACTCCAGCTCTCTCTTGAGATTCTGCAGTGGCTTTCTATTACCGTGAGGATAATGAATATTCCTTACATGACGTGCCCTCACCCACCTTCATCCTCAACTTCTCTAATTTTTTTCTGGGTGCTCACACAGCTGTTCTGTCAGTTTCTTCAAACAGTTAGGGACAGTCATCTCCATCCTTCTCCTTCAGCCCATACCACAGCCATCTCCTACTCAGCTTTTGGGTCTGTTTCAAACTCCTTCATCAGTGTTGCCTTTCCAGAGCTACCACTCCCCTTTCTTCGCAGTATTTGTCTCTTCCCACTCGGTAACCATACCTGAAGGGCCCTCATTTGTATTAATTATTTTCATTCTACTTCTCAACACCAGAACATTTTTTAAAAAGATGGCTGTTTTGAAGGTGTCAGAGACCCAAGATGAACCCACCTCTTTTAAATTTCCCTTTCCTTCATTTATTCAATTTGTCACCATCTTGTAGGTTTGAGTAGGTTGCTTAAACTTCCTGTGGCTTAGTAATCCTATCTAATAAAGAGGGAATATGCTAACTGACCATCACTCCATCACAAAGATGGCTGCACCTACAGCTGAAGCCAAGTTCCCATAAGGAGCCTTAACGAGCAATCAGCAGGGACCTGAGGCTACACCCTCCCCTCCCCCATGGGGGCTTGACAGGGGACCTCAAGCTGCATCTCCCACCTGGCAGGGCTTGACAGGGGACCTCAGGCCATGCCCCCTACTCAGCAGGGCTTGACAGGGGATCTCAAGCCGTGTCCCCCACCTGGCGGGGCTTGACGGGGGACCTCAAGGCATGCCCCCCACCCTGGTCTGGGCTGGGGGACCTCAGGCCATGCCCCCCCCATCCCGGCGCCGGGCCAGGGGACCTGAGGCTACGCCCCCTGCCTGGCAGGGCTTGACAAGGGTGGGACTGGCCAGGTCTGAATCTAGCCCAATAGGGGTGGGGGCCAACCGGGTCTAGGTCTCCCAAGATTTTGAGGCACATGTGGGTGGGCAGGGACTTGACTCTGGGCCCCGTGGTGCACCCCAGACTCTGACAGGAGGAAGGTTTTCATATACATTTTACTAATTTTCTTTCATCTCTGACACTTCTATTATAGAGAAAGGGCAAATAGCAAAATTAAATTATTTCCTCTAATTAATCCCCTTTTAATGTGCACGAATTTCGTGCACTGGGCCACTAGTCCCATCTACTAAAGAGGGAATATGCTAATTGGCCATCACTCCATCACAAATATGGCTGCACCCACAGCTGAGGCCAAGTTCCCATAAGGAGCCTAAATGAGCAATCAGAGGGACCTGAGACTACACCCTCCCCCACCCCTGTGGGGCTTGACAAGGGACCTCAGGCCATATCCCCCACCTGGCAGGGCTTGACAGGGGATCTCAGGCCTCACCGCCCCCCCCCCCCCCCACCTGGCAGGGCTTGACAGGGGACCTCAAGGTGCGCTTCCCTTCCTGGTGCTGGGCTAGGAGACCTCAGGATGCTCCCCCCACCCCAGCGCCAGGCCGGGGGACCTCAGGCCACACCCCCCAGTGCCCACACAGGGTCAAGGGACCTGAGGCTACATCCCCTGCCCAGTGGGGCTTGATAAGGGTGGGACTAGCTGGGTCTGGATCTAGCCCAATGAGGGGG
The DNA here is from genome assembly GCA_026230045.1 of Corynorhinus townsendii. NCBI lineage: Eukaryota > Metazoa > Chordata > Mammalia > Chiroptera > Vespertilionidae > Corynorhinus > Corynorhinus townsendii. The sequence goes on from JAPDVU010000004.1 coordinate 141,717,034, forward strand.
GCGCGCCAGCCAGGTCTGGGTCTCACGCGATTTTGAGGTGCATGTGGGTGGGCAGGGACTTGACTCTGGGTCCTGTGGTGCGCCCCAGACTCTGACAGGAGGGAGGTTTTCATAAACATTTTACTAATTTTCTTTCATCTCTGACACTTCTATTATAGAGAAAGTGCAAATAGCAATATTGAATTATTTCCTCTAATTAATCCCCTTTTAATGTGCATGAATTTCATGCACCGGGCCACTAGTCTTACCTATAACATAGAAATAATTAATTACACCTCCCCTGACTGCTGTGAGCATCAGAGTTGGTAAAAACATTTTGTAACTTTTTATAATTAATTGTGAAATACTAATTAATAAACATAATTATTTGCAAAAGGCATTATTTGACCAGTCATATATCTGAATATAAGATATAGAAAAGTGCCTTGTGGTACTTTAGAAAATAGGAAGAAATGCAAACTTTTAAAAACATTTAAGATGTTTTATAATTTATTTTGTTGTTTTGTTTGCCAGTGCTGATTTCTTTAAGGCCAGACCTAGAGTATTTTAAAACTAAACAGCATTTCAACATTAAATTTCCATTACACTCAGATAAATGGTAAAAGTAAATGTAAGGGGCAGGAAAAATGAGAAATTACAGTAGTTCCCCCTTATTTACTGTTTCACTTCCCATAGTTTTAGTAACCTGCAGTCAGCTTCAGTCCAAAAATATCAAATGGGAGATAATAAATAATAAATCATTCATAAGTTTTAAACTGAGCATGATTCTGAGCAGCAAGATGAAAGCTCATGTGGTCCCCTCTCAGTCCCGCCTGAGATTCAAATCATCCCTTTGTCTCCACACAATGTCCACGCCCTGCCTCTCAAGTCACTTACTAACCATCTCCATTTTCAGATCAACTGTCAGTATTGCAAGGCTGTGTTCAAGTAACCCTGATTTTACTTAACAAGGGCCACAAAGCACAAGGGGTAGTGATGCTGGCAATCTGGATATGCCAAATAGAAGCTATAGGTGCTTCCTTCAAGAGAATAGGAAGAAACATTGTATATGTAGAGTTCAGTACTATCCATCATTTCAGAAATCACTGGGGGTCTAGGAATGCATCCCCTGCAGATAGTGGGGACGATGGTACCTATAACATGTGCTTGCAGATCATACATATCCATTTCATGTATTCAGAAAAAAATTGTATCTTAAGTAACTCATTTTCATCCTAAGGATCTTCTGAGAGAAAAAGGATAGTGGTGCTGCCATATATGTATATATATTTAATACTAGAGGCCCAGTGCACGAAATTCATGTGTGGGTATGATCCCTAGGCCTGGCCTGATATCAGGACCATCTTCCCTGGCTGCCCCCAGCCGCCAATCACCTCCAGTTCCCCATTTGCCATCGGGCAATCGGAGCCTGACGGCCAGGGAAACTCACCAGCCCCGCCCCTGCTGTGGGTCACCCTCTGTGTGTGGGGCGACTGGCGGGGCAGGGGCCTTGGCCTGGTGCCACCCATGTCCCCTGCCACCCACCCTCCGTTCCCCGTTCACAATCGGGTGATCAGAGCCTGCCAGCCAGAGAAAGGTACCAAGAGGTGGTCAGTGCGCCCCATAGTGACTGGTCGAGTGGTCGTTCTGGTCATTCCGCTGTTGGGGTCAATTTGCATATTATCCTTTTATTATATAGGATTATTATATAGGATAACTAAAAAAGAAAGAAAAAAGTAGGGAGCAAGAGAGAGAAGGAAGAAGGGAGGGAAAAGGCCCTAGCCAGTTTGGCTCAGTGGATACAGTGTCATCCTGTGGACTGAAGGGTCCCAGGTTCAATTCTGGTCAAGGGCACATGACTGGGTTGCGGTCTCGATCCCCAGTAGGGGGCATGCAGAAGGCATCTGATCACTGATTCTCATCATGATGTTTCCATCTCTCTCTCCCTTTCCCTTCCTCTCTGATATTAATAAAAACACATTTTAAAAAAAGAAGAAGGGAGGGAAAAGGAAAAAAAGATCAGGATTCTCTATTAGAGAGTTCCTCAATGGACAAAGTTACCAGAGAACAATATAGAAAAAGCAGTTTGACATAATACATTGAAACTTTCCCAAATGAATAAAGTTTCTGGAATAAACATAAAAGACCCATAGGATGGAGCTGTGATGCTGTTCCTGGAATTTGCCTTCTTCATGTTAGGAGTTATTTCTGAAAAAGGAGAACTAAGTCCTTTCCCCATCATCCTAGAGGGACCATTTCATCATAGATTAGCCCTGCCAAGGCCTTTTCCAGTGTGATGCACTGTGTCTCTTCAATATAACCCTAGAGTTTCTGATTCAGTAGGTCTGGGCAGACACAAGCATTTGCCTTTTTAATCAGTTTCCACATGATGCCGATGATGCTGGTCTAGGGATCCTGCCTCCAGGAAGTTCTGAAAGCCCAGAGGTAAGGGCATACCATATTGGAAGCAGAGTTAGGTTTTAGAAGAGATAGAAGAGGGAACAAAGCCAAGATCCAACATGTTTCTGGAATATATTGGCACCCCCTAAATATTGAACAGATGAATGAATGATGAATGAGTGACTTTTTTTGCTAACAGCTTCTATGAATGGCCAAAGGAAGCAGGATATCAAAATAGCTCTGTCATTTGATTATTATTTAATTTATTTTTTCCTCTGCTCCATTTATTTTAAAAAGTGGATAATGAAGAAATTAGTAGTGTAAACAAGATTATAAGAAAATTTTTTTTTGCCTATTTGTCATTTTAGAAAGCTTCCAAAGTTTTAGAAGTACCCTTTTTTTTCTTTCTTTCCTTTTCTTTTTTTTTTTAAATTAATCTTTATTCAGATTATTACAATTGTTTCTCCTTTTTCCCCCCATAGCTCCCCTCCACCTGGTTCCCACCCCACCTTTTGCCCTTACCTCCCCACCACTGTCCTCATCCATAGGTGTATGATTTTTGTCCAGTCTCTTCCTGCACCTCCCCCATACCCCTTTCCCCCTGAGAATTACCAGTACACTCCCTTTCTATGCCCCTGATTCTATTATATTCACCAGTTTATTCTGTACCTCAGGTTTTTAATTCACTTGATTTTTAGGTTCACTTGTTGATAGATATGTATTTGTTGTTCATGATTTTTATCTTTACTTTTTTCTTCTTCCTCTTCTTAAAGAATACCTTTCAGCATTTCATATAATACTGGTTTGGTGGTGATGAACTCCTTTAGCTTTTTCTTGTCTGTGAAGCTCTTTATCTGACCTTAAATTCTAAATGATAGCTTTGCTGGGTAATCTTGGTTTTAGGTTCTTGCTATTCATCACTTTGAATATTTCTTGCCACTCCTGTCTGGCCTGCATAGTTTCTGTTGAGAAATCAGCTGACAGTCGTATGGGTGCTGCCTTGTAGGTAACTAACTGTTTTTCTCTTGCTGCTTTTAATATTCTCTCTTTGTCTTTTGCTCTTGGCATTTTAATTATGATGTGTCTTGGTGTGGTCCTCTTTGGATTCCTTTTGTTTGGGGTTCTGTGTGCTTCCTGGACTTGTAAGTCTATTTCTTTCACCAGGTGGGGGAAGTTTTCAGTCATTATTTCTTCAAATAGGTTTTCAGTATCTTGCTCTCTCTCTTCTTACGGCACCCCCTTAATTCTGATGTTGGTACACTTGAAGTTGTCCCAGAGGCTTCTTACACTAACTTCCACCTTTTGGATTTTTTTTCTTTTTGCTTTTTCGGTTGAGTGTTTTTTGCTTCTTTGTATTTCAATTCTTTTACTTGATTCTTGCATTCCTCTAGTCTGTTGTTGGTCTCTGTATAATATTTTTTATTTCAGTCAGTGTATGTTTAATTTCTAGTTGGTCCTTTTTCATATCTTCGAGGGTCTCATTATATTTATCGGCCTTTTCTAGGATATTCTTGAAAAGCCTTATAACCGTGGTTTTGAATTCTATATCCAGTCGTTTGTTTTCCTCCATTTCTTTCGTTTGTGATCTGTTTCTTTGTCGCCGCATTTTCACTGCTTCCCTGAGTTGGTAGGGTAGCTTTGTGTGCTAGGTGTCCTATATGGCCCAGTGGCTCAGCCTCCCCAGTTACCTGATTTGTGGACACTCTTGGTGCACCCCTTTGTGGACTGTGTGTACAGCCTTGTTGTAGTTAAGTCTTGATTGTTGTTGGTATCACTGGGAGGAATTGACCTCCAGGTCACTTGGCTGTGAGGATCAGCTGTGTCTATGCTGGGAGAAGTTCGGTGCTGGAGACAGCCTTATAGGATTAGACTTGACAAACTGCAAAAGCCTCTGTGCTCAGCTTGGATGGGGTGGAGTCTCAGGGCAGAGCAGACAGTCTTGGCTTCCCTTCAGCCCTGCCCTTGCGTGAGCGCGCGCCTCCAGACCTCTGACTTCCCCAGCTCCCGAGACTCGGCTGGAGAGTCCAGATTCCCCCCAACCCCCATAAGAGCGTGGGTCCCAAGGGGTTCGCCTGGAACTGGGGTTCAGTGCAGTCAGGAGGTTCTTATTCCCTTCTGCTAGTGAAAGCCTGTGGGAACCTCGCAGTCTTTGTGCACACTTGCGCACGCGCCTCCAGCCCCCTGCCCGCCAGGGCTCCCCAGGGTGTCCGAATGTCCAAGTGCCTTTCTCTCTACCTGACAGTCCAGACTTCCCCTGTATGAGCCTGGGTCCACGGGGTTTTGCCCGAAACTGGGGTTCAGTGCAGTCGGAACTGGGGTTCAGTGCAGTCGAGGGCTTCCTTCCCCCTCCCGCCAGAGAAAGTCAGCCAGGCTCTCAGCCGCCCTTCCTGTCTGCGCGCACAAAGACCCTTTGCCTTACCTCAACCCTTTGCAGTTCCTCCGATTCTCCGTGATCTTTTCTCTTTCCTTCTAGTTGTAGAATTTCCACTCAGCCAGCTTTCCTGTGGTTCTGGATGGTGTCCGTTCTGTCTTTTAGTTGTAGTTTTGAAATTGTTGTGTGAGGCAGCGGTTTAGGTGTTTACTTATGCCGCCATCTTGGTTTCTCTCTGATTATTATTTAATTTCTCTGGGCCAAAATTTTTTTCATCTTTTTACTGGGGTCATAATATCTACCTTACAGAATTATTCTGAAGATTCAAAATAATGGACATTAAACTAGTCCAGTACAGCGCCTGTCACACTGTAAAGACACAATATGTAATGTTTATTTTCCACTGTTGTTCCAAAGTTCCCAAAAGTGACATGTGCCACCTGATATGCAGTGCTTCAGAGCTGAATCCCCTGGTACCCAAATGATCATCAGTCAGCCACCACAATACCTACCATAGCTACTGGTATGAGTGTGCCTAGCCAGGCTCAGAGTTCATGAGTATTTGAGAACTGAGCAGCCACACAAATGGAAAGTATATAGTGCATTTATATACTTTCCAGACACCACATTACTGTGCATTGCAAGGATACCCACATCTTATCAGCAAAGAATGATGAACTGGAAAGAAGAAAAACACTCATCAATACCGTGAGTTTGCATAAGGAGCTAGAGTCAAACCTTTTTCATGAGCTTCCGGTTCACTCCCCAACCCAACTAAATCCATATTGCTCCTGAGAACATGCATTAGTAACTGTTTTAATAGAACATTCTTCCTTTTCCTGGAGAAGATAGAAATCAGCATGAAAAAAATTATTACACCTCAGTGTTAGATTCACACACCAAGAGCTTTGACTTTTTCCAAATTAATATTTCTGCAAAGTGTCTCTGAAAAGCACAGGTAGAGAAATGTGATCATTCTTCAAATGTTCTATGTTCCTTAATCAGATACTGCAGAGCCCTGAATATTGTGCATATAAAGTAACAAGTAGACTGTTGAGCATTAGTTCTCATGGGCATTTCCTAACTAAGTCCTTTCAAATATACACAATAAGATACAAAACAACATGAAAACTAGCCAGCTCTACAGTTTGATCCTAAGCAAAAACAAGAAGTGAGTTGTCATAACTATAGGACTGACAACCTTAGAGGGTTTCAAGGAAAGTCATCACAAAGTGAGGAACCTTTGTACCCCCCAGAAGTCACTAACCAGAAGTCCCTAACCAGCACAGCTGTGGCAAAGTAGATTATATAAGATTTGCATCTATGGAGGGCCCAGAAAGAGGCAAAGTCATGTCCCTGAAATGATCACAGATAGGAATTCACCTTATGCAATATAAAACTAAAAGCAACAAATGAACAAACAAGAAAAACAAACAAAAGAACTCAGACAACAGTATGGTGGTTACCAGGGGAAATGGGGTTGGGAAGTAGAAAGGGTAAAAGGGGTCCCATATAGGGGGACAGAAGATTTCATTTTGGGTGGTGGGCACACAATGCAATATACTGATCATGTATCGTAGAAATGTGCTCTTGAAATCTATATAATCTTATTAACCAATGTCACCTAAATAAATTATTTAAAAAAGAAGAAAATTATTTTACATCATTTCAATTTTAAAATGCAAATTTAAAATAATAAAACTGAAATAATATTAAAAGTTCAAAAAAGGGGGGAACTGAAAGTAATGCCAATTCATGTTTCCCAGTTAAACCAATCACAATTACAAAAAATACGACAGTCATGTGGAAAGATATCTTTTCTTCTTTAGAATGCCAACTTGAACACATTTTTTCTGCCAAAAAAAAAAGTGCTCATATTTATCAACTTATTCATGGGCTGGCTCAGCAGCTTTTAGCCTGTGAGAAATGATGTCCTGTGTTGACCACAACAAGTTGCAAGAACAGACATGGATTTCTAATTTAATCACATCACAGTAGTGGTGAAGTTCAGAAAACATTTGTTATTTCACAATGGAGGTGACAATATTTTGAAAACAACTTTATAAACTTGGATCAGTCTCCAAAAAACTAACTTTTTAATTTCAAATAATAATATTACCCATTGCTCCTTTACTAGATATGATTCTCTCAAAATATCTTGAAGATTTTCATTGTCAAAAATGGCACCAGTGACCCTGCACAGGTGGCTCAGTTGGTCAGAGCATCATCTGTACACCAAAAAGGTTGCAGGTTCAATTCCCAGTTAGGGCACATACCTAGGTTTTGGGTTCGATCCCCAGACAGGGCGAGTATGGGAGGCAACCAATGAATGTTTCTTTCTCACTCTGTTTCTTTCTCTCTCTCTCTCTCTCTCCCTCCCTCCCTCCCTCCCTCCCTCCCTCCTTCCCCCCTCCCTCCCTCCACCTCTCCCATTCCTTGCATTCTCTCTAAAGATCAATGGAAAAAATATCCTCATTCCTTAGGTGAGGATTTAAAAAAGTACATATAGACAGATTTGTGAAAACCTAGATAATTGGGGACCAAGGACAGAATGGATGCAGACTAAACCAAGGAAGCAACTTGACAATGTTTTCCTTTGGATGACTCAAATAATACAAAACCCAAGTCACGTAACATCTGTGTCTTCTATGAGTATTCAAGCAGGACAATTGCTAATAAAAACCCCCTGATTACTGAGCAAGACATAAATGCAAGGCAGCCTGAGGAATCTGTGTGGGTATTACCATGTTCTTTTCTGGTCACAAATCCAGTTGGTGTGCAATTACACCAATGTGACATCTTATATACGCTAGAAATCATGTCTTCACTTTAAACATTGTAAATCAATAAAATTACATTGTAGCCAATGACAACACATACAATTTTGCCTGTGTGATGCCCCATTATTGCAACAGCACTCGCCTTGCTTTGGAAAGCAGTCCTCTTCCTGAGAGCATTACAGGAAGTTTCCCCGCCTTGGTCTTCTTGCATCTAGGACATATGTATAGAGAGCAGTATAATCTTATACAAATTGCTCGCACAAATATTCCTTGCTGCTTTATAATATTGGTATCCAGTCCTAGGCCAGAGTGTGAAATTTTCAAGCGTTATATTTTTTCCAGTATCCTTTGTTGCCATTATTCTAAAAAGATATTGGAGTTAATGTCTGCATTCCCAAATTAAATATATAATGTTAAACATAAAAAAAGATATTGGAGTTAATGTCTGCATTTCCAAATTAAATATATAATGTCTGCATTCCCAAATTAAATATATAACGTTAAACATAAAAAGGAACTTTTAACTTGTTAAAATGTCAATCCTATGTCATCATTTGCAGATGACATAATACTGTGCATAGAGAAGTTGAAAAATTCCACCAAAATCTAATAGAACTGATAAATGAATTTAGTAAAGTATCAGGATACAAAATAAATATCCAGAACTTGTTGCATTTTCATACACCAATAATGAACCATCAGAAAGAGAAACTAAAAAAAAAAAAAAATTCTACTTACAATTACATAAAAAAAAGTACCTAGGAATAAATTTTATCAAGGAGATAAAAGACGTGTGCTCAGAAAATTATAATACACTGAAGAAAGAAAATGAAGATGATACAAATAAATAGAAGCATATATCGTGTTCATGGATACGAAAAATTAGCATCATTAAAATGTGCCTATAGACAAAACCAATATATAGATTCAACACAATGCTTATCAAAATACCAATGGTGTTTTTTACAGAACTAGAACAAATAATCCAAAAATGTATATGGAAACACAAGAGACCCCCAAATAGCCACTGCAATCTTGAGAAAGAAGAACAAAATTGGATGTTCATATCATGCTATCTGATATCAAACTATACTACAAGGCTATAGTCCTCAAAACAGCATAGTACTGGCATTAAAACAGACATAGAGACCAATGGCACAGAATAGAGAACCCAGAAATAAACCCAAACCTATATGGTCAACTAATCTATGTAAAAAGAGGTAAAAATATATAATAAAGACAGTTTATTTCATAAATAATGTTGGGAAGATTGACAGATAGATGCAAAAAAAAAAAGAAAAATGAAACTAGACCACCTTCCTAAACCATATACAAGAATACACTCAAAATGGATTAAAGACTTAAAGGTAAAACTGGAAACCCATAAAACTCCTGGAAGAAAATGCAGGTAGTAAACTCTCTGACATTTCTCTTCGCAATATATTTTCTGTATCTCCTTGGGCAAGGGAAACAAAAGAAAAAATAAAATGGAACTACATCAAACTAAAATGTTTTTGCACAGCAAAAGAAATTATCAATAAAACAAAAAGACAACCTACTGAATGGGAGAACATATGTGCCAATGATACATACAATAAGGGGTTAATATCCAAAATTTAGGAAGACCTCAAGACCAAGAAAACAATCCAATGAAAGAATGGGCAGAGCACCTGAACAGACACTTCTCCAAAAAGGACATATAGTTGGCCAGTAGACATATGAAAAGATGCTCAACATCACTAATCATCAGGGAAATGCAAATTAAATCCACAATGAGGTATCACTTCACACCTGTCATAATGGCTATCATCAGCAGTAAATCAACAAACAACAAAGGCTCCTTTTCAACACATACTCCCATGACCAGTATAGCTGAAGGTCTCACAACCTGAATAGAATGTTCTGGATGGGTAACACACTTCACTCCTCCCTATAATCCTATGGCCAGAACTTGTCAAATGGCTTGTTCTAACTTCAAAAGGACAGAAAAGTAAAATCCTCCCATGAACTAGAAAACTGTAAACATTAAGAATGTGTATCACAATAGGGAGTATCATTTTAAAATCACCATTCATTTTACTTTAGGTATCTCACAGCTTGATCACTCACATTTTAACTGCCCATTTTCTTCTGCCTCCCTAACATCTTAATTTCATAATCTTAACCAGCATGGGAAAGGAACTTTTATAAAAATGTTCCCAGGGAGACCCAGCTGTTCCCTCTGTTCCTCCCACATTCTCTTCTCCCCACCCTTTCTTTATACCTTAGTGTATATGGCCAAGAAGCCAAGGACTATGCCATAAGAAACTATGACTTTTAACACTCAGGCCACACACACATTTGTAAATCTGGCCCAATAAATACTCATAATATTACCAATCATATTAGCAATTGCTCTTTGCAATTAAGGAAGCAGAGAAGAGATCATTCCAACATTCTTTGTGTTGTTGGGTGGGAATGGAAGTGCCCTTTTCCATGAAAACATGTGGAGGAAGTCTTAAAGACATCACCAATCTCTCTCTCCCTCTCCCTTCCTCCTGAAATCAGTAAAAATATATTTGAAGAAAAGAAAGCTTTATTAGTGAGAGTTTTCTGATTTCAGTGAAGTAAACACTCTTACCATGGCTATATTCCAGCTACTAATGTTTAATAATAATTTTATAAGATATTTTCTTTTTTTAATTTATTGACTTTGAGAGAGAGAAATATCCACTTGTCATTCCATGTATTTATGCATTCATTGGTTATTTCTTGTATGTGCCTTGACCAGGGATTGAACCCAAAACCTTGGTATATTGGACAGCATTCTAATCATATGAGCTACCTAGCCAGGGTATTTGCATTTTTTAAAAAGTACATATGTGGATGAGTATATAAGTGTGTGAGCATGTATTTGCATGTGAGCATGTATTAGCATGTGAGCATCAAGGCACAGAAAATACATCAGGAACTATAGCAAGATCAAGTGGGACAAAAGGCAAAGCACCATTCTGTACCTTTCATGCTTTAATATTCTTTGAGTTGGTTTCACTGAACATGGATTGCTTTAATAGTTTTCTTAAATCAAGATTTAAGTATTTTATTACAAAAGTAATACATTATTACTTTAGAAGAATTGCAAACTATAAAAGAGGATAAAGGAGAAAATACAAATTACCTATAATTATTCTACTTCAGAGTAGTCATGTTACTATGTTGGTGTAGTTTCTTCCAATTATTTTTCCTTAAAAAAACAACATAGCTTTAGGTTTTTTTTCAAACAAAGCTTACATTTTATAAATAATTTAAGTGTACATTAATTTTTACTTTGTTCCTGATTATTTCCTTAGGAAACAGTGTTGTTTATTATAGTAAAAGTGGTATTAATTAGTGATTAAAAGTAAGATTATAAAATATATCTAAAATAGGATGAGATTTTATTCAATGCAATTTCAGACTAATACTATTCAACCATATTTTACTTCCTTTTTTTTAAAAAATCCTCATCCAAGGATATGTTTTTATTGACTTTTAGAGAGAAAGGAAGAGAAACACATCAATATGAGAGAGAAACATCAATCAGTTGCTTCCAGTATAAGCCCTACTGGGGACTGAACCTTCAACCTTTTTTTTATATATTATTATTACTGATTTCAGAGAGGAAAGAAGAAGGAGATAGAAACATCAATGATGTGACTCATTGATTGGCTGCCTCCTGCCTGGCTCCCACTGGGGATCAAGCCTACATCCAGGCATATGCCCTGACTGGAATCCAACCATGACTCCCTGGTTCATAGGTTGACACTTAACCAATGAGGCACACCAGCTGGGCTGACTTGCAACCTTTGCTCCAACCAACCAAGCCACCTAGCCATGGCCAGATTTTATTTCTTAAATGTACTAAAATCATATAGATAAGTTTTTTTTATGGCAGTAGAGATAAAGAAATGCTATTAATATACATGGGTGGGCAAAAGTAGGTTTATAGTTGTGAGAATGCAAAAGTTTATTCTTACATTACTATTTATTAATTATTATATTATTTATTTTTATTAGAACTGTAAACTTACTTTGCCCACCCTTATATTTGTTATATATTTTATTACATATTCATTATGTTACATGAAGAAAAATGTAATGCCTACAACAGAAACAAAAGACAGAAGTTGCTTGAGTTAATTCCAGATAAAGGAATTTAAGGGGAAGAAAAAGTGTTCCACAGATATGTCAGGAAGAAAAGAAGTATTAGAGAGAAAGCAGGACCATCAATAAATGGGAAAGATGAAGAAATTGGTGATGACTAAAATGATAGAGCTACCAGTGGCTTTTATATATATATAATATCAAACTTTAACAAGAAAAATAAAGCAAGCCAGTGCAGACATTAAAGAAATAATGAAAATCTTGTCGATAGAGCTGCTGATAAAAAGCAGGTAAGGGAATTCAGTACAACCCACTTAAGCCCAGGATTCCAGACATCTGCCTTCACCAGGGATTTGAAGTCATTGAATCCAGCTCTGTGGCTAATTTAATGCCTTCCTTGTCGAGCCCCTAACTTCTGGTTTTACAGTCTAATTTCCAAATGCATTCTTCACCTAACCCTCACACAAAATTCACTGCTCAAAAACTGGAAATGCAAATTTTTAGAAATGTTTTTCATCAGGCACTATATTCAAATGGATCTCAAGATCTGAGTATGTGGCATTATGTGTGTTTCAGGCCAACAGTTTCACTTGGGATTATCAACCCACATGGTTATAGTTCCTTATCCAACACCCACCCCCACTCCCTAAATTATTTAAGTAATTGATAGAGCTCTGATATCCATTGAACTAATTAGGATAACTGGGGATCACTATTGTACCTTTCTTTTCTTTTTGCAATTACAAAGAACGTCCTTAAGTAAAGTGAGTAAAGGAAAAAAGTAGTCTCTTTCTTTAAGCAAATTCAATTAGTTGATGCATCCATAAAGGGGCTCACCTATACTTCGCAAAATTGAAGACACAGACATCATAAGACATAGATGACAACAAAATTTCAATGGAAATTAATAAGGTATCTCAACTATTGATTCTACTTCTTCTTTTAATAAATTAGAGAGAACAAAGTGAATGTCCCAGAATCAAGGAAATTGAACGTGATGCCAGCATCTATACAATACAAGAGTAATCTCTTGTATCTGCCATTTCCAAACAGAACTTTTGACTACAGTAACACAGCAAGGGAAATGTTGAGAAAGTCAGATAGAGAGTAATGGAATCGAGGAGCCAATAAACTGCAAATCAGTAGAAAAAGGGACACTCAAGAGGCCCTTAATTTGGACTTGGGTCAATATTGTGATACAATTGTCCAACAAAAGTTATGTGAATTCAAACTGGCTTGAATCTATGCCATATATAGAGAGATAGAGATAGAGATAGAGATAGAGATAGAGATAGAGATAGAGATAGAGATAGAGATAGAGGTAGATAGATAGGAGATAGATGATAGATAGATAGATAGATAGATAGATAGATAGATAGATAGATAATAGATAGATAGATAGATAGATAGATAGATAGATAGATAGATAGATAGACAGACATAGATAGATCACCTTTTTCCAAAGAACCTGAAACATTTTATAGGCAGTTTTGTCTTCTACCCTTATTAAGCACCTACATTTTCCCCTCTGGTGTCTCTGTGGTGACAAAATATTCTCTGTCAATGGAAGGAGAGACAGGGGTAAGAGGAAGCTCTCTTATTTGCTCAGGACAAATCACAGAGGTCAGTACAACTAAGGTCAGCCCAAGTAGTAGTATTTTTCAAGGGGCATACTCTACACCAGTCCAGATTTAACCAGAGATCTGAAAGAGTTAATTAGTTAACAAGAAAAGCAAGAGTAAGTATAGATAATAAGGTTTTCAGGAGTTTGGCAGCAAAGGTTTTTAAAGGGATCCATAAGAAAGAATAAGTACTACATTTAATTTCAAGGTTCTAACAAAGTCAAGTCATATTAAAAAACTGGAAGACATTTCTCCAAGATTCAAATTGCCTTAAGGCTAACTTTTAGAGATGTGAATTTTTTGTGAGGGACCTTTGCTATTAGTTATCTTCTTTTAAACTAACTTAAATCTTTTGTGATTCAAATACATTTACTCTAGGCAAAATAAATCTACCATTTTCGCTGAAACAGAAGCCTTGAAATGTTCATAGCAATATTCAAATTTTTTAGAAATAGCTTAATTTTCTTCTGAAACAAATGCAAATTTTAATGCCCAGAGGACTAGATGACCTAAACAATGGAAAACTATAGTATAGTCAGTACAGTTTACCCTTTGAACAGCAGTATGGGTGAGGGGTGCTGACCCCCACCATTTGAAAATCTGTATATAACTTCACTCCCCCAAAACTTACTATAGTTGGCCCTTTGCATCTGCAAATTCAGCCAACCAAGGCTGGGAAAGTGAAAATATTGTTTTAGTTGAACACCTGGATATGAAGAGTCAACTGAAGTTACTGAAAAAAATCTGCACATAAATGGTCCCATGATGTTTAAACCCACGTTGTTCAAGAGTCTCAATTGCATTAGAGAATAGTGTACATGGCAAAAAAAAAAAAAAAAAATGTGAACTGTACCTATTTCTTGGTGGGACAGAGTAACAGGGACTCTAGAATTAGCAAAGCACTTTCTTCCTTAATATTTGAATTCTGAATTAGCTGCAGCTCCTATTGTCACAAGACTGGACAACACATTCATTCAGCTGGTCATTTCAGCACTTTACCCACGAGAGTAAATGTTTCCAACAAGGGCCCCTTCTTTAAGACCATCACATAAACCTACTGTCTATTTGAATTCTGGGAGATTTATGGGAAACTGCTTGCTGCACATTTCCTGTTTGCCTAATCTAATTTGGGGCAATAAATGGTGAAAAGATGTTTTCTCTCCTCTTGGCCTTTAGAAAACTAGAAAAACAGCCTAACCTCTACTGATGATACTGAACCATCAGGGTGATGGGAAAAGGATCTCTCAGAGAGCATAATCAATCAAAACCTTTCTCCAGAACTAGACCAGTTTTTTTAAAAAGATCAATAAACATGACTGTGATACTGAAACCATGGGAGGGGTGCCTCCAAATAAAAATGAAAACAAACCATGTAAGTGCAGAATCAGATCCTACACCTCTTTATTTGCCTATGCAGTGGTCGGCAAACCGTGGCTCACGAGCCACATGCAGTTCTTTGGCCCCTTGAGTGTGGCTCTTCCACAAAATACCATGGCCTGGGCAAATCTATTTTGAAGAAGTGGCGTTAGAAGAAGTTTAAGTTTAAAAAATTTAGCTCTCAAAAATTTCAATCGTTGTGCTGTTGATATTTGGCTCTGTTGACTAATGAGCTTGCTGACCACTGGCCTAGTGTATTGCCAGAGGTGCACCGTAGAAAGCAAACAATACAGGAAAATGTGGTGTGTTTGTGTGTGTGTGTGTGTGTGTGTGTGTGTGTGTGTGTGTGTTTTAGAGAAAAAAATGTTTTCTCAAAAAAAAAAGGTAAAAAGGACAGCTTTCATCTCTGAAATTGAAGAAAAGCCCATTGGGGTCCAAGACATTGGGAAAAAAATTGCACCCAAGAACTTCATCTGGGTGAAAATATGACCTCTGTGACCTTCTCAAGGTCTCTAGGCCCCAGGGTCTGTTCAGTGAATATGGTTGCATAAGTTAGGGCAGCTAAAGGGACACTTTAATTTTGTGCTCAATTTTTCTGAGGTCTCGAAAAAGAAGAAAAGTGGTGGAAGGGCAAGAATGAGGTTAATTTTCGGGTTGGTGCATCCAGGGGTACTTTTGAGATTGAGGATTTTTCCATTATCCCAGTATCCTCACCTGAAGGGAAGTGATTTTGTAGGAAGAAACATCTCAGTGGCAGTCTTATTTCACCTTCCCCAAAATGCCTGAGGGTCTTTAAACAGTGACTGAGTCTCTCAGATCCGTTTTTCAAATGAGGATCTTGTAAGAAAGATTTCAAAATCATAATCAATGAGGGGAGAGGCGGGAGGGAAACTTTCATTTTACCATGGACCCTACAAGTTAAAATACTGGGATACTAAGAGTTAAACAGAATAATAAGCATAAACGTGAAATAATAAATGTAAGGAATAAATATAAATGGAATGAAAATATAACAATACTAAATATAAATATTATATAATACACTGCAAAATATAAAATGACATATGCTGTAAATTCATATACATTTACCAGGAATTCCTTCTTAGAATATAAAACATGTGATTTTAAAAACTCTTTGTCAGAAAAAATTTAAGCATCTCATTATTTTTATAAATAAACATATTTTTGAAAGTAAGAACTGCAACTACAAATTTCAAAGTTCCCCCTTCCTCTCATTTTTAAAAAAATATGTTTTATTGATTTTTTACAGAGAGGAAGAGAGAGAGAGAGAGTCAGAAACATCGATGAGAGAGAAACATCGATCAGCTGCCTCCTGCACACCCCCCACTGGGGATGTGCCCGCAACCCAGGTACATGCCCTTGACCGGAATCGAACCTGGGACCCTTCAGTCCGCAGGCCGATGCTCTATACACTGAGCCAAACCGGTTTTGGCCCCTTCCTCTCATTTTTAAAGGTCACATGTCTTACAGAATCACTGGTTAAAAAAAAAATACATATCATTCTGCTCATAAGGCAAATTTTGTATTTAGTATTATGTAAAACTAGAGGCCCGGTGCACGAAATTTGTGCACAGGTATGGTGCCTAGGCCAGGCCAGTGATCAGGGCCAATCTGTGGCGTGACTGGCACCCGCCTTGGCTGGCCTGGAGCCTGCGGGCTGAGGGCAGCTCCTACATTCAGTGTCTGTCCCCGGGTAGTCAGTGAGCATCATAGTGACCAGTCGTTCCATCGATTGATCTGCCATTCAGTTGATTTGCATATCAGGCTTTTATTATATAGGATAAGTGTTGATGACCTTCTTAAAAATTACTTATTGATGGAGAACCAAGATGGCGGCATAGGTAAATGCCTGTACTTGCTGTCTCCCACAACTACATAAAAATTACAACTAAAATACAGAACAACTATCATCCAGAACTGCCAGAAAGCTGGCTGAGTGGAAGTCCTACAACTAGAGAGGTTAAGAAGAAAGCACATTGAGATTGGTAGGAGGTCCAGAGGCATGGAACAGGCTGGTCCGGCACCTGGGTGTGCCGCTTTTTTAATTGAAGGGAGATCACTTCTGCAGAGGCTGCCTGGAGGAGCAGGTAGTCCCAGCCCCACACCAGAACCCCAGCACAGGGTTCCAGAGCTGGGGAAAGAAGTCCTTATGGTCAATCTGTAAAAACCAGTGCAGATTGGGGCTGAGTGACACACAGGCTGCTTGAGACCCAGCTCCTCCTCTTAAAAGGCCAGCACTGCAAACTGAATTTACAACCTCCCACTTGCTCTGAGCTCTAGTGCTGGGTGTGGCTCTGGGGGACCCAGACACATACAGGGAGAAACTGGACTGTCTGGCATTGGGGCAGGAACTTGAGGGTGGCTTTCTTCCAGATAGAAGTGCTCACAATTGTCATTGTTCCCATGCTGGGACCTCCCCAGTGCAGGGCTGACTAGCAGCCATTGCTGTTTGCTCCACCCTGGTGATTCCCTGAGACCCTGCCCCACCCAATTTACAACCCCACTCAAGCTGTGTGCAGCGGCTTTTGCATATGAATGGCTGTCCTTTCTCAGCCTGAAACCTGTCAAACAAGCTGCAGCTGGGTCAGGGAGCACCAAATCTGTCAATAAAAGGCTCAAGGCTGGCACCAGCACCAACCTGCCTTGCTTCACATCTGGGCCTCGTCTGGGCACTTCCAAACCTGATACAAAGAAGAGGAACCTGCAGATCTCTCTGTAGCTCCTGCTGGGTGGCCCCAGGCAGTGGCTGACTTTGCACCTCCCTGAAGACCCAAGAGCCAGTGTACCCAGTGGTCAGTGTGAGATCATACCAGATTATAACTCTTCACATCCATAAGTGACATACTTAAGGGGCAGATGCAGTGAGCACCAAAGACCCACTGAAGCAAGTACTGCCCCATAAGGGTGTCTCCTGTACAGCATCTCTCCCACTATAGTCACAGCTGGTCCCCACAGCCAACTGGCTTGGAGGTCAATTCCTCCCAGTGACACCAAAGCAATCAAGGCTCTACTACAACAAAACTGTGCACACAGCCCAGAAAGGGGTGAACCAAGAGTGTCCACCTCAGGTGATAGGGGAGGCTGAGCCACTGGGCCATATAGGACACCTACTACACAAGGCCACTCTATCTACTCAAGGAGACTTAGCAGCTACCCAATACATAGAAACAAACACAGGGAAGCAGCCAAAATGCAGAGGCAAAGAAAGATGTCACAAATGAAAGAAATGGAGGAAAGCAAACTACTGGATATAGAGTTCAAAACCACAGTTATAAGGTTACTCAATAATCTTCTAGAAACCTTCAAGGAACTTAGTGAGACCTTCAAGGATCTTAGTGAGAATGCCAAAAAAATGAAAAAGGACCAGCCAGAAATTAAGCATACACTGACTGAAATAAAGAATAATATACCGGGGATTCAACAGTAGACTAGAGAACCTGAGAATCAAGTCAATGATTTGAAATATGAGGAAGCAAAAAACACCCAATAGGAAGAGCAAAAAGAAAAAATAATCCAAAAATATGAAGATAGTGTAAGGAGCCTCTGGGACAACTTCAGGCATACCAACATATGGGGGTGCCAGAAGAAGAGAGAGAGCAAGATACTGAAAACCTATTTGAAGAAATAATGACAGAAAACTTCCCCTACCTGGTGAAAGAAATAGACTTACAAGTCCAGGAAGCACACAGAACCCCATACAAGAGGAATCCAAAGAGGACCCCACCAAGATACATCATAATTAAAATGCCAAGGGCAAAAGACAAAGAGAGAATATAAAAAGCAGCAAGAGAAAAACAGTTAGTTACCTACAAGGGAGTGCCCATACAACTGTCAGCTGATTTCTCAACAGAAACTATGCAGGCCAGATGGGAGTGGCAAGAAATATTAAAAATGATGAATAGCAAGAACCTACAACCAAGATTACTTTACCCAGCAAAGCTATCATTTAGAATTAAAGGTCAGAGAAAGAGCTTCACAGATAAGAAAAAGCTAAAGGAGTTCATCACCACCAAACCAGTATTATATGAAATGCTGAATGGTATTCTTTAAGAAGAGGAAGAAGAAGAAAAAGGTAAAGATAAAAAATTATGAACAGCAAAGTGACAACAAATACATATCTATCAACAAGTGAATCTAAAAATCAAATGAATAAAAAATCTGATGAACAGAATAAACTGGTGAATGGAATAGAATCAGGGGCATGGAAATGGAACAGACTGACGATTCTCAGTGGGAAGGGGGTGTGGGGTGGTGCAGGAAGAGATTAGACAAAGATCTTATATGCAGGTATGCATTACCTATGGACACAGACAATAGGGTGGTGAGGGCCTGGGGTGGTGTGGGAACCAGGTGGAGAGGAGCTTTTGGGGGTAAAAAGAGGGACATTTGTAATAATCTCAACGATAAAGATTAAAAATAAAAGAAGTTAAAAAAAAAATTTATAGCCCTAGCTGGTTTGACTCAGTGGATAGAGCGTCAGCCTGAGGCCTGAAAGATCCCAGGTTTGATTCCAGCCAAGGGCATATGCCCAGGTTTCAGGCCTGATCCCCAGTAGGGGGTGTGCAGGAGGCAGCCAATCAATGATTCTCATCATTGATATTTCTATCTCTCTCTCTCTCCCTTTCCTTTCCTCTCTGAAATCAATAAAAAAATATATTTTTTAAAAATTACTTATTGACTAGAATTAAACACAATTGTCATCATTCATGACAATTAATTATAATGAAATAATTATTTCCATACCTTCCAGATGTTTATATCATATTTCAAATTTCTGAGATTTAAGGTTCTACCAAATGGAAACATACTCTAAAATGCCATTTTTAGTAGCTTATTTCTGAGTTGTTTTTGGCTTACTATAATTAAATACACAAACTCAAAAATGGATTGGCTAAACTCTAATCATTCCTAGGGATCACTAAAAAAAGTCTTTTGAGGGCCAAGAATGATAATGCAAACCAAATCACTACATATATAAAGACCCCTAAATCCTGGCACGAAGACACCTTATTTCAATTGTAAAGGCCCTGAAAACAACATCCTATAGGCAAAATTCTTCCCTTGTTTTCAGCACTCCCTCCATTCTTATCACCTCTTATTCCTGGGGGCAGTTTTCCAGTTTCAGCAAATAAATTTAGACCTCTTTGTATTTGACCTGTACTATTACAAATATACTCAATTAGGTCTTTTAAGAAAATGTTTACTTGAATGTGAAAGGCTTTTGTGAAGGAGCATGAATTTGGCTTTCTGCCATAGGTCAACAGTGATTTCAACTTACTTCCTCTTGCCTTCTTTTACTAAATTAAAATCCTGTTACTTCAAATTAAATTAAGTTTAAATTAAAATCTGGCAGCAATGTTATCTTTTTCAGTGTAAGAAAAAGCATCAAGTACCGATTCAGTGGCAAATGAGTTTTAATGTAATGGAAGACTAATATCCCTTCATTTCCCCAGCTTCCTAGCCCTTTCCTAACTAAAGTCTTTGGATTATTTTTCTCAGTAGATTAGAACCCTGATTCACAGGAAGAAGTAAAGTTTTACCCTAAGTAAAATGCAAAATGGACCAGTTACTTTTGTCTTAGGGGCTGGCAGACCCCCTGTGGGAAAGAGTGAAAGAGGTGTCCCCCATATTTAGAATATTTAAATAATTCCCAGTCTTTTCTCACTGGCCTTCTTCCCCAAACAGGAAGACAGTGCCTTCTCTCCATAATCTGTTTCCTGAATGACATACAGCCGGTCTCAGTGGCAATGTGACAGGATGAAGAGGAACCAATAAAAGATCCTTCAGCAGTTCCAGCTTTTATTCTGGTGGGAAAACTGCATTTGTAATTTGTCCTTTTAAATAGGGCAGGGAGCAAGAGGGCTTCAAGAGCTGATGCAAAATCAGAACTCTTCCAGCTTCATGGACTATCAAAAGTCTTCCATCCACATTCCAACCCAACAAAACATTTTAAACACTGATTTTATAAATGGTATTGATGAAAAAAACATACATTAGAAAATCCTATCTTCCAATAAGCAAACTGTTGATGGATGGACAGATTATAGATGGGCAGCTAGATGGATGCATAGATAAAATATAAAAAGATTTAGAAATATTTGGTTTTAGCAACAATTTGTTTTTCATTTTTAAAAGCTTCCCTTACTTTTTGATTCATTAAAGTGAGCAAAATAAATAAAGAACAAGGTATCCCCCAGCAATCAAGTAGCTACTCATTTGGTTGCTCAAATAACAGGGTGCCAAACTTGAAAGCAGCACTTGCAGACTGCCTCCCTGTTCCGTTTTCTCTGTATCATCTCATCTCAGTTATTATAATAAACAGCCTATTTGCACTGCAATCTACTCTGATCGCAAAAGCTGAGCCAAACCCCATGTGACACTAGAGACTCACACCCAGTCGGGTCCACTTTAAATAGAAAAATTGCATTGATTGCATAAAACTCAGGACTCATTTTGGCCCATCGATTCCCCTAGTGACCTTCCGCAGCATCAGAGCCCAGAGCGAACCCAGTCTGACCCCGACTTTATGTGCATTATTATATCAAAAGACAGGAGCTACTTACGGCCCATGCCATTGTCTCCATAGATATGGAATAAAGTATCTTAGAACTGCTCCTGCCGAGAACACTTCAGGTGCACCTCATTTCCTTCTGTCTCTTTCCTCTCTGCTACTTGCGCACAAACACTTCCACACCAGCCTCCTGCCAGTATTGAAATTCTTCGTTTACAGAACCTTTCTTCCCTCTCAATGCAGAACAACTCGAAAAGCAACTTCAGACTTAGAGTAATACTCAAATAACTCCCAGTAAACAACATCCTTCACCCAAATCCATAACTAATAATAATGCTCTTTATTAAGCTCTTCTGTGAAACAGTATGTCTAATACCAAGCTCCTCTCCACACTGTTTTAATTATAATAAATCACCTTCATTATGATGCATACTTCAGTATAATATGCCGGCTGCTTTGCTACTCCACTACTCCCATAATGAGGGGCAGCAGACATGTACGTCTCCCCGTTATTTACACTCACACTGAGAAATTCTACAGCATCCCATGGCTTTGTAGCATGAATTTCAACAACTTTTATCTTGCCTTACTGTTCATAACCTCACAGCTAAGCAGACAGGGGTAGAAAGAAGAAGCACAGCAGCTGAAAAATGCTGTTTACACAAATAACAGTACCCTGAATACATCCACTAGCATGGAGAAATAAGTCCTGCAGTACAATCATTTCTCTATAAATGTATGAGAGTATTTCACCTGCCTGGTGCCACAAATCAGAAATGAGACTCTCAGCTGTGGCGTGCAAGTTCCAAGAGACTGCGTGTCAAAGTCAACTTTCCAGACGGTCCCCTGAGAACTGCGCTGGGCACATTCTCCTGAAAGGTGTGAAAATCTGATTTTCTAAAATGGATCAGTAATTCTCTATGAAGGGGGAAAGGATCGATAAATCTTTGCTAAGTAGATTGTAAAGGAAAAATTATTCTTTCAGTGACAGTACATTAGGATCCTCCAAACAATCTCAATAAACTGAAGACATAGCATTTCTCCACCAGGCTACTTCTGACTTCTGATATATTTGTGTAATCTCAGATCATTTTGCAATGCACATACATTTATATTTGCTAGGCAGTGTTCCGCGTTGATGTGATTTATGGGTTTGTGCTATTGTAATGTTTGGCTGTGACTAGAGAAAGAAAATTATAAGCTGCTTGTGACCTGATAGATGTGATACAACAAAATGTCATTATAACCATACACACGTCTACGTTTCTAACTACATCAGTTCTGCAAGTAGCCACATGGTAAGCTTCAGGCGTTCCTCAGCCAAATAGGTCTGTGTCATTTTTAGGTACCTGTTTATTAATACATAGTGTATCTCTTGATACCTAAAAATACCTGGGGTGTGGTATGCCTAGAATCCTGGGTGTTACTGGTCTTCCCAGGACTATCTCCTTCTCTTCCTAGGCAAAGACCCAGGAAACCTAGTCACTGTTTTAATCGCACACACTGGATGACACAGAACTGGTGTGGCTACCAGCCCTTCCTGACTTACACATTCTCTGTCAGTCTCACAACCGGGGAGCCCAGGCTCTTTACAACTCCAAGGCCAAGAATCCTTGCTGAAGAATTTAGACGGAAGATGTGTGTCATGAGAAAACAAGCCTAGGAGCAGACCAAATGCTCCCAGGGGCTCCCCGATTGTAGCATCCTGAGCAGTGTGTGGCTGAGATCTGCCCTGCACTGTGTTAGTTATTAAAAAATACGAGCTGTGTGGTAGCAAGGTATTTCAGGGGTCTCAGAACATGCTGAATATCCTGACTCTTGCCATACCCGGATAAAGCCAAGTAACTCTCAGCATGGCAGGCTTAAACCTGAATTTCCCTGTACTTCATGCAAGTTTATGTCAGAATTAAGAGCAGGATGGCTCCGTTGGGAATGAAAAGCTCTTCCATGGAATGTACTATTCTCCTCCTTGGATTAAAAAAAGTTAGACAAAGGATTGCCATGCTAAACCCTAGCAAGCAGGTTTGATGACAGCATATATTGATTTATAGACGCTTTACCCTTCCTTTAGTCATATCTCTTACTTTTCCACTTTTGCAACTTACTCCAGGGTTTTTTATACCTAGGAAAACTAGTAGCAAACAAGTAACCTCCTATATTTTAATTCTAAATTTTATTACATAATTTTTTTCTGTTTATTAAATAAATCGAATTTATTTCGGTGTACAATCTGAGATAAAGTTCTAACACTTTTTAAACAGGTAATCCATTAAGTAATTGATCTTGGTGGGCCCTTTGGACAGCAGACACGGGGCTTCCTTTAGAACAAGAAAGAGAATTTCGGATAGAACACAGATCATCAATCCACTTCACTTAGCTCCCAGGATGCCGCTATGCCAGCCTCTCCTCCCACTTCACTGGCACTCTCTGAATCTCCTTTGCTGTTTCTCAACATGCTAGGGGTTTCTTGAAGAATATCAGTAATGTGTGGATTGGGATTATATTATCTGCTTCCATAGATTCTACCCTAGCATCATCTTTTGCACACTTTGAGAGCTCAATTCATCCTCTGCAAAGAGCAATTATTGGAAGGGGTCAGGGTCAATACCAGTTTTGATCTAATGAACATTTTTAACTCTGCCAGCCCTCAGAGCTTTTCAAGTCCTCTCCTCTCATCTTGAGGACCACTTGAGGTCAACAGCTCTAACTGAATTCCAGTGCCTGACTCTCCTCTGCCTAGTGTGGCACGGCTGCCCCAAAGCAGAGGGAATGCAATGGCCTCGGTCCTATGGACAGCAGCTCCAGTGCTCAAGTCATTGAGAGGGCATAAGTGGCCGGCTCTGTTGGCCCACTTATTAGAGAGACGCCCATACCTCTGAAGTGGCATCATGTCTGTGTGTGTGTGTGTGTGTGTGTGTGTGTGTGTGTGTGTGTGAAAGCTCTGCACATTCTTCTAGGCAACCGTGTCCTACAAAATGAAGAAGCTGATCTCCAACAGTCAAATTAGCAATGACAGTGAATGGTTATTGCTTATACTGTGCCCAGTGTGTGACGTGCCTTCTTTAACAGTCCAAGAAGGTAAGTACTGTTTGCTACATATTGCTCTACTAAAGGTCACCAGGTACGTCACATTGCTAAATCCAACAGCCATTTCTCAGCTCTCATATGACTTGACCTTTTAGCAGCCTTCAAGACAGTTAATCACTCCCTTTTCCTTAAAACCCTCTTGGCTTCCGGGACACTGCATTCATCAGGTGTCCTTTCTATCTTCAGGGCTTCAGCAATCTATTTGCAGGTTCCTCTTCATTTCCCACTATATGAGCTTGAAGGTGCCTTTAGAGCCCAGCCTCCTGCCTTTTTCTCCCCCATCTACCCTTTCTCCTTTGGAGACATTACTCAGGCTCTGTCTTTCAAGTCCATCCATATGCTGACATCCCCAAATGCGTACTTCTAATCTAGACCTGGTTTCTAAGTGCCAGTGCCAAACATTATACCATGCACTTCATGTATGCCCACTTAAATATCTAATAGCATGTTAAGTTTACTTGTCAAAAACTGAATGGCTGCTTTTCACCCCATAAAACCTGTCCCTCTTATAAGCGTCCACACCACAGCAGATGACAATTTCATCCTCTTAGCAGCTCAGGTCGACTCCCCACATGCCACACCCAATCTAATAATAAATCAAAATATAACCGGGATCCAAACACTTCTCACCAACCCCAGCACTTCCACCCTGGCCCATGACACCATTCACTAGGATTATTTCAATAGCCCCCAACTGTTGTGCCAGTATATTGTTAGTAAGGGTCCCTTGTTCATAGCACATCATTCTGAATAAAATACTCTGATAGCTTCTCATTTACACTCAGAAAAAAGGCCAAAGTCCTTATAACGGCTTAGAATCACATATGACCCAGCCCACCAGCCCTACTCACCCCATCTGCAAATGCTTCCCCTTGTTCCTCTGCTGCAGCTGCCCTGATTTCTCTGCAGTTTCCTAGGCACCTAGCACACTCTCATCTCCCAGGCTCAGCAGGGGCTGTCCTTCGGCCTAGATGCTTCTCCTACAAATAACCAAATGGTGCTCTTTCCACCCCTTCATTTCTCTGATTCAATATCATTTTTGGATAGGTTAATTTAAAAGCAAATGAAACAGCCCTAACTGGTTTGGCTCAGTGGATAGAGCATTGGCCTGCAGACTCAAGGGTCCCAGGTTCGAATCCGGTCAAGGGCATGTACCTTGGTTGCAGGCACATCCCCAGTAGGGGGTATGCAGGAGGCAGCTGATCAATGTTTCTCTCTCGTCGATGTTTCTAACTCTTTATCCCTCTCCCTTCCTCTCTGTAAAAAAAAATCAATAAAATATATATATTTTTTAAAAAAGCAAATGAAACATAACCAAAGAGAGCACTGAAATATTAGAAGATATAGCTAAAGAAAATTTCCAGGATGCAGTACAGAAAGACTAGCAGAACAAAACCACAAAAGTTAAGTGAGGAGACATAGTGGATGCAATGATAAGGCCCACTTTTCTTTAACAGAGTCCCAGAATGAGAAAATAAGACATAAGTTAGGGAAGGCAATGTTTGAAGAGATAATAAAATCAAAATTTTCCAGAAATGATAAAAGGGTGAAGCCACAGATTTAGGAAATGTAACATTTTCCAAAATCACTAAATGAAAGTAAATGGCAACCAGACATATTATAGTGAAACTGCAGAACATCAAAGAAACAGAATTATGTATCTATAAAGATTACCTTTCAAGAACAAGGATGGAAAAGAGACATTTTAATTAAGTACACATAGGAAACTTACTACCAACAGATTTTCACTACAGGATTTTTTTAATGTACTTTAATTTTTTTAATGTAGGGTGGCTCAATTGGTTGTAGCATCATCCTGTACACCAATAGGTTGCGGGTTCAGTTACAGGTCAGAGCACATGACTAGGTTGCAGGTTTGATCCCTGGTCAGGAAGCATACAGGGGACAGCTGATCAATGTCTCTCTCTTTGTGTCTCTCTGTCTCTTTCTCTCTCTCCTCTCTCTTCCTCTCTCTTCCCCCCTTCCTCTCTATCTACAATAAATAAATAGATCCTCAGGTGAGGATTAAAAACAAATCACATGCTATTTGAAAGAGACGTATATAAAACACAAGGAAATAAAATACAGGAAAGTTTATATAAAAGTTTAGGAAAATATATACCAGACATGTACTAATAAAAATAAATCAAAGAAGATGATATTAACTCACATAAAATATTTCTGAATAGATATATTACAACTAGTGAAATTGAAGCAGTAATAAAATTTTTAAAAAACTCCCAACCAACAAAAGCCTTGGACCAGATGGTTTTACAGGTGAATATTACCAAAAATTGAAAGAAGAACTAACACCTATCCTTCTCAAACTATTTCAAAAAAAGTCAAGAGGAAGGAAGACTCCCAAGATCACTTTACAAGGCCAGTATTATTCTAATTCCAAAACAGATAAAGAAAGAAAATTATAGTCTAGTATCCCTAATGAACATAGATCTTCAACAAAAGATTAGCAAACCAGATTCAGAAATATATGAAAAAGCTCATGCACCAAGATCAAGTGGGATTTATTCCAGGGATACAAGATTGGTTCAATATCCGCAAAACAAAAAATGTGATACACCACATAAACAAACTGAAGGATAAAAAACACATGATCATATCAATAGTTGCAGAAAAAGCATTTGATAAAGTCCAGTACCATTTATGATAAAAAATTCTCAAAGTGAGAATAGAAGGAACATATCTCAACATTATAAATGTCATATATGACAAACCTGCAGCCAACATCATACTCAATGGACAAAAACTACAAGTATTTCCCTTAAGATCCGCAACAAAATGGTGATGTCCACTTTCACCACTCTTATTCAACATAGTACTGGAAGTCCTAGGCACAGCAATCAGATAAGAAGAAGAAATAAAAAGGCATCCCAATCAAAAAGACATAAAACTGTCATTATTTGCAGATGACATAATATTGTATATAGAAAGCCCTAAAGATTCCATCAAAAAAACTGCTAGAACTGATAAATGAATTCAGTAAAGTAGCAGGATACCAAAATAGATATCCAGAAATCAGTTGCATTTTTATACACCAATAATGAACTATCAGAAAGAGAAACTAAGAAAACAATCCCATTTACAATTGCTTCAGAAACAATAAAATAACTAGAAATAAATTTAACCAAGGATAAAAAAGACCTGCACTCTTTTATAAGGATACTAGAGGCCCCGTGCAAATTTGTGCACTGGGGTGAGAGGAGAGTCCCTCAGCCCAGATTGCGAGAGGGCACAGGCCAGGCTGAGCGACCACACGGGTGCACGATCGGGGTCAGGGAGGGTCGCAGGAGGTTGGCCAGCCAGAAAGGGACCATGGGAGGGCTCCAGAGTGTGTCCGGCCTGTCTTGCTCTGTCCTGATAGGCCAAACCCCAGCAGCAAGTTAACCTACCAGTCAGAGTATCTGCCCCCTAGTGGTCAGTGCACATCAGAGTGAGCAGTTGAGCAACCTTAGCATATCATTAGCATATTATGCTTTGATTGGTTAAATGGACAATGGGACAACTGTACACTTAGCATATTAGGCTTTTATTATATAGGACCAGAGGCCCGGTGCACAAAATTCATGCGGGGGGGGGGGTGTCCTTCAGCCCAGCCTGCACCCTCTCCAATCTGGGACCCCTCGAGGGATGTCCGACTGCCCTGATAAACAGGCAATCGAACATCCCTCTCACAATCCAGGACTGTTGGCTCCCAAGAGCTCGCTTGCCTGCCTTCCTGATTGCCCCTAACCGCTTCTGCCTGCCAGCCTGATCACCCCCTAAGCACTCCCCTGCCAGCCTGATCAATGCCTAACTACTCCCCTGCCGGCCCAATTGCCCATAACTGCCCTCCCCTGCCAGCCTGGTCACCCCTAACTGCCCTCCCCTGCCAGCCTGGTCACCCCGAACTGTCCTACCCTGCAGGCCTGGTCCCCCCCGCAACTGCCCTCCCCTGCAGGCCTGGTCTCTCCCAATTGCCCTCCCCTGCAGGCCTGGTCCCTCCAAGTGCCCTCCCCTGCTGGCCATCTTGTGTCTACATGGGGGCAGCCATCTTGTGTGTTGAAATGATGGTCAATTTGCATATTACTATTTTATTAGATAGTATTATAAGACAAGGAAGAAAGAAATTAAGGAAGATACAAATAAGTGCAAGCATATACCATATTCCTGGATAAGAAGGGTTAGCATTAAAATGTCCACACTACCCAAAGTAATCTACAAATTCAATGTGATTTCTATCAAGATACCAATGCAATATTTCACATAAATGTGTAAGGAACTACAAAAGACCCCAAATAGCAATAGCAATCTTGCAAAAGAACGAAGTTGGAGGAATCATCCTACCTGATATTACACTATATTACAAGGCCTAGTAATCAAAACAGCATGGTACTGGCATAAAAACAGACATATAGGCACCCAAGTTGGTTTAACCATTTGAAATACAAATCAGTTATTATCTTTTAAGTATAAACATTCTCTTAAATATCAAAGAGTGAGAAACAAAAGAAAACAAAATAACACAGCATGTATAAATAGATGCAGGCTTGAAATAATAAGACACCTTCAGAATATTCTAGATAACTGCACAAACTTTTTATGATAGAGCACCAGGTGTACGTTAATGGGGGAAGGGAAGGAGATGTGATTAGCAACATGGCAAAGACGCAGCTCGTGGTGAGTTTTTACAATGTTAAATGTTTGTAGTTTGTCCCATATATCAAACTTTTCAAACATTATTAGTCATAGAACCCCCTGAAATCTAACTTTTGAAATGTAAAAAAAATCACAATAACAGCTGCTCTACCTAGACTTAGAGGACATTGGCCCATGCGCACACAACCCCTCCTTGCTCTCCATGTGGGTCTCTGAGGACACAGCCTAGCAATCCAAAGGTTTGGCCCAGATTGGAAAATAGAGTTGTGAGCTCTGCAGGGTCCCAATCTTAATTTACATGAGAGAAGCATCACAGAACATTAGTGTGATGACATGACGGCAGAAAGCCTAATGAGTGCTTTTCGGAAACACCTGCTCAAAGCACAGGAATGCATGAGCAGGATTTCCAGGTATAATATCAAAGGTACCAATGTGTTTCAAAGAAGACTCCAAGGTCTCAAGCGTAACAAATGTATTTCCTATTACTCATTTATATTGCTCAAAGCACTCTGAACGTACACTATAATAATCTTGAGTAGTTTATTTGCACCATTTTCTGTGCTGTAAGGAAAAAATGCTTATGTCTTTTATTAGTCCTAAGCAAAACCTACACGATACTACTTTCAATCACCAGACAATTGGGCAGTCAGATGTAAAACAAAAATAGAGCCCTTGCCAGTTTGGCTCAGTGGATAGAGCTCCAACCCTTGGACTCTTTGGTTGTAGACAAGGGCATGCACCTTGATCATGTGCAGGAGGCAACCAATCGATGTTTTTCTCTCTGTGTGTCTCTCCCCTCCCTTCCACTCTCTAAAAAAAGTTAATGGAAAAATATCCTTGGGTGAGGATTAACAACAACAAAAAAGTACAGGGAAGAGCAGTCAATTGCTTAAATAAATTCCTGAGAATCAGATGGGCACCTGACCTCTGTGTCTTAGTTTGCCAATCTCTAAAATAGAAATGAAAATACCAATCTCCTTAGACTTCAGCATGAAGTACTCTAGCATCATAGTACAAATATACTGTAGCATACTTTTTTGGAGTATCAGTATTATTATAATAATAAATGATTTAAGTGATAATTTAAGTTTTATATGAAAAAAACACAAAAGAATGTTTAGAGTCTTTGAGTAAACTATCACACTGAACTAAATGGAAATATGAGCTCTTTGAGCCCTGGGCATTTTTCTTTCCTGGCTTCATTTTCTCCACCTGGAAAGTGGGGAGAATACCTACTTAAGTATTATCCAACTTAAGTGAGATTATATAAAAGTGTACATAGAATAGAGCCTGAATCATGGTAAGTGCTCAATAAGTGGTAGCTATTGTATGCTATAAAAAATAGAAGACCTTATAAATCTATCAATTAGATGAGAAAGCCTTCCCAATATGAACTCTCCCATAAGAAAAATGGAAAACTCATTTTGACATTCATGTGTCATTTTAAACTACGATTTCTCAACGTCTCGGCTTTGATACTTGGGGCTAGATAATTCTATGCTGTGAGAAGGCTGTCCTGTACATTGCAGGATACTCAGCAGCATCCCTAGCATCTACCCAGTAGTTGCTAATAGCACCTCCACTCAACTGATAGGGATAAACAAAAATGTCTCCAGACATTGCCAAATGTTCACGGGGGGGGGGGAACAAAACATCTTACATGTTATGAAAAGCAGCAACTATAAAAGAAAAACATGGCAAATTGGACTTTATCAAATTTTAAATTTCTGCTCTTAAAAACTTTTGTTTACAAATGAAAAGGCATGCCAGAGACTGACAAAAATATTCAAAATATTTATGATAAAGGATAGGATATATTTCTAAAAATGTTTGTAAAATTTTTAAACTAATTTAAAAACTGGGAAAATACTTGAAATAATACATCACAATCAGATACACAAATTGCCAAGAAGCCTATGAGAAGAGTCTCAACATTATTAGTCATCAGAGCAGAGCATCCCAAACCCATGAGGTAACAGCACACACCTATTAGAATGGCCGAAGGTGAAAGATCCACCATCCAGGTGCCAGTGAGGAAATAGAGCAGTTGGACTCACAGCTGCTGTCAGGTGTATACTGTAAAGTGGTACGACCGCTTGGAAAGCTAGAAGTTTCTTATCAAGTTAGACATATACCTATCCCGTGACTTAATGCCAACCCTGTGTCTGTACCCAAAAGAATTGAAAACATATTTGTGTAAAGACTTGTACAAGACTGCTTATAGCAGCTCATTCATAGTATCTCAAAGCTGGAAACAATCCAAATGCCTAGGAGATAAATGGATGAACACAATGGTTATTCCCCCAGT
This sequence comes from Corynorhinus townsendii, assembly GCA_026230045.1. Taxonomy (NCBI): domain Eukaryota; kingdom Metazoa; phylum Chordata; class Mammalia; order Chiroptera; family Vespertilionidae; genus Corynorhinus; species Corynorhinus townsendii. The sequence goes on from JAPDVU010000004.1 coordinate 141,748,265, forward strand.
GGAATACTCCTCAGGAGGTAAAGGAAGAAAGAGAAGTAAAAAGAAAGAAAGAAGTACTGACACATGCAAAAACATCAATGAATCTCACAGACATTGCACGGAGGGAAAGAAGCAAGACATGAAAGAGTACACACTGTCTGATTCTATTTATATGAAGACTTAGGACAGGAAAAATTAAATTGTGGTGGCAAAATACAAACAGTGGTTGCCTCTGAGGCACTCACTTTGTGTGCCAATGAAAATGTTCCATGTCTTAGTTGGGGTAGTGGTTACACAGGTATACATATGTGTCAAATGTTATTGAAATGAATATGTATGTTTTATTATAGAAAATGAGGAGCGAGGGGATAATCAGGCTGAGCAATCAGAATGAATAACACAAAAAAGAGTGAATGCAGGAAACTGGAGAACATTAAATATCCATATATATTTGAGCCATTTTAGTCAATTTTTGAAAAGATATTTTATCCAGAAAAAAAGAGCAAACTGCATGGAAAATAAGCAATTGACAAATGACTGGAAGACAAATTAGTAAAGTCAAAGGCCAGAAATTTTACAAGTGCAGAAAATAACAAATAGAGCATATCATGAAAGGAAAGAGAGAGAGCAGAGAAAATGGAAGAAAGGCATTAATCAGAGATAAAACAAAACAGTTTCCCTGAGTTGAAGAAAGTCACAAGTCTTTCTATCCAAAGGTTTTCCTAAAATCAAAGCAAGGTTATTTCTAAGAGGACCATTTCTTGACACATCCTGGTAAGTTTTAAATTCCAAGGATAAAGATAAAATCCTGAGGATGTATTTAAAAAAAATAAAGAAAAATATTAATTTCAAAGAAAAAGTGCTAGTATTGTGGGTTTCCAGAACTGGATTTTAGGTACCATTATAACATTTTCAAAAATGGTTGCCAAATTTTATTTGTACAAGTAAAAATTTTATTGTGTCGGCATCATCTATCACCATCATCTAATATCAGCACAAGAAAACAGGAACTATATGTCAAAATTACAAGCAAGCATTGCTCAATATACACACACAAATATATACATTGTTCTTATTTCCTTATTTCTTTGCAGATCAGTAAATATTTTCATGCAAAAATCTCCAGACCAACATTTAGATATGTAATAAAGATTTCTAGAAATCTTTCACAAAATGAACTATTTTCCTGGAAATATATTCTTTTTAAAAAATATATATTTTATTGATTTTTACAGAGAGGAAGGGAGAGGGATAGAGAGAAACAGCGATGAGAGAGAAACATCGATCAGCTGCCTCCTGCACACCCCCTACTGGGGATGTGCCCGCAACCAAGGTACATGCCCTTGACCGGAATCGAACCTAGGACCTTTCAGTCCTCAGGCTGACGCAATACCCACTGAGCCAAACCGTTTAGGGCTGGAAATATATTCCTAAGGAAATAATCATTTTTATACTTTTTAATGCAAGGACTAAGATATGACATCATGTGCCCTTTGTGAAATATTATTTAAGGAAGATATAGTAGAATGCAAGGAATTTATAATATACAGGAAATATTTTATGAATAAAACCAATAAAATATTCAGCCTAAGAAATTGTTAACAATATGGTTTTAATAAAGCTTAATCAATTATGAAGAAAGACTTCTTTAAAGTACAATTAAATAAATTTATTTTTAATAAATTCTAGAACTAAAATTTCATATATTTTCAATAAAATATGGCAAACTGGGTTAGAATAAATGAATACTAAAACTTTTAACTTATCCTATGATTGTGAAGAGAGGCTGCAAATACAGTTTAGATCTTGCTCTTAGAAAAAATATATATATTTGGCCAAGTACATTTCTTACAAAAATTAATATTACCCACTAGTGTAAGAGAAGATGTAGGACTTCCAAATCAGTAAGAAAAAAAAATGTGATCACCCCAAGGAAAGATAGCAAAAGATTGAAACCCACAAAACAAAATGTAGCAGGTAAGAATAAGACCAAGACCAAACAAATCAATTAACATAACAAATAGAATAAATTAAATTTTTCAATAAAAAACGCTGCCTAAAATTGTGATGAGAAAAGAAAGGCAAAATCCATCCAGAGGCTTTTTAAAAGAGCGTTTTTTAAAAAAACTTTATTGTTGAGAGTATTGCAGATACCCCCTATTGCTTACCTCCACCCAGTTCCCATCCTGCCCCAGTCCTTCACCACCCTATTGTCTGTGTCCATGGGCAATGCATATTTGCATATAAATTCTTTGGTTAACCTCTTCCCACCCTTCTCCCCACTTTGCTCTGAGATTGGTCAGTCTGTTCCATGTTTCCATGCCACTGTTCACTTTTAAATAAAATGATAAGGTTGAAAACAGTTGAAGATCTGTTAAGGAAATTGAAACAAAAGAAAAGCAGGTGGCAATATTACTATAAAAGTATAGCTTAAGTAAAATGCATTAAATGAGACATATTTAATATTTATGAAAGATACATTTTGCCAAACCAATATGTCAAGAAACTATACACTGAAAACAAATCTAATTTCAAAATATATTAGAAAAGAAACTTTTAGAAATACAATGAAAAATTGACAGAAACTGCAATCTTTAGGGAGATGACATACCTCTTGCAGAATGTGAGAGATCAAGTAGATAAAAAATATAGAGAGTACTTCAGTAACACAATTAAGAAGTTTGATTTATTGAAAAGAAAGAGTAAGAGAGAAAAAAAACATTTCATCTACCAAACGTAAAAATAGTATTTTTCCCAAAAAATTTTCAAGGAACAGTGATGAAAAGGAGTCGTGGACTGCAAAGACTATCTCAACAAAACCTTAGAAAAGAAATACCAGTTAGCCTACCCTTACCCTCAGTGCCTCAGTTGTGGAAATTAGCACTACTGCATGCTTTGGAAATGAAAGCGATCACATCAATAGGGGGCTGAGAAAACAATATGGGTGCTATCAGACCGTTACATAATATCCTGAGTAGATATTTGAGTGTCTTGAGTAGATAAATACCATTTACTCCTTTCTCTTACCATTCTGAATATTTCATCTCACAGCCTTATATAAAAAGACTTACTTATCTAGTCAGGGCCTGAATGAGGGAGTCCCCTCTGATCCTTGTCAACACTTTTTGCAATGGCAGCACTAACTTCCAGAGTAAGGAGAGGAACCCACAGTGGGGCCAACTTTCTTTTGGGGTCTGTGAGGGCCACCCAACCTGATAACCTCCTCCCACTTCCACTTATCACAGAGTGAATTCTGACCTAAGTAAGCTTCACAGGAAAGCCATGATGGCAACACGTAATAATTATCTTCCTCCTTCACTCATAAATACAAATGGACAACCAACTATTGTCTGATTCCTGAAAAAAAAATCATAGTAAATAACCAAAAGAACCAAAAAGAACAATCCACTGATGCTGGAGAAAACAATTCAGGGATGAGAAGGGAATCTTAAAATAATTTTAATTGGTTTTATGAGAGAGATTTGACAAATTATTTTAGGCATAATACAAGAACAGTTTGCAATGGTAAATAACGGTTTGTGAAAATTCAAAATGTAATTCTTGACATTTGCAAGCCTGGTGAAAAAGTCAAGAAAACTTTCCAGAATCTAGAAAACAATGACAAACAGAAAATGTGAAAGATTTCAATACAGACAACCAATTCAGGAGGACTGACATCTACCCAGTAGTTCCAGAAAGAGGTGACTAAGAAAAAGAGACATGAGATTACCCCAAACTTAAATAAACCAACAATAAATATGTCTTCATTTTAAAAGATTCCATATGATGAGCAGAAAAAAAATTGGGGGGTGAGGGAAAAGATCTACATACATTACCATAAAATTTCAAAACACCAGCATTCTACAGATGTATTATAGAATTGTACACCTGAATTGTACACCTGAAACCTGTATAATTTATTAACCAATATCACCCCAATTGATTCAATAAAAAGGAATTACTTGAAAATGTACTCCAATAATAATAGCAACAAAAAAAAATGAAGTTTAAGAGTTGGGAAATATGAGATTTAAGAAATCATGCAACAACTAAGACATTAAATTGAGAGGAAATGCCAAGAAATGGCCCTGCTGTGGAGTCCTGGAACTCTGAACAAAGTGTTTCCCAGAAGCAGCCGAAACCGGTTTGGCTCAGTGGATAGAGCGTCAGCCTGTGGACTGAAAAGTCCCAGGTTCGATTCCGGTCAAGGACATGTACCTGGGTTGTGGCCACATCCCCAGTAGGGGCCATGCAGGAGGCAGCTGATCGATGTTTCTAACTATCTCTCTCCCTTCCTCTCTGTAAAAAAATCAATAAAATATATTTTTTTAAAAAAGTGTTTCCCAGAAGCAAATTAATTCCAAACAATAAATTTATTGGTAGAAGAAGTGGATATTCTTGATGAAAAGGTAAAGGCATGTTAAAATACTTAAAAGTAAAAGCACCCTGCTCTATTTCCCTCTCCACTTCCAACTTCTATTAATTGTTTTTCTACTTTTAGCAACCCTGCTTTAAAGACCTAAGATTATATGTCTTAACCTATAAAACATTCTATTTTGTTCTCTAGTGAATACTTCAAATACTGGGATTTTCCTTTTTTTATATTCAACTTATAAATAAATATGCAAAACTTAATTATACAGACTCACAATCCCCTATGTGATTCCACTGGAGAAAGAAATGAACCAGAACTCAGAATTTCAGAGATTTTACAAGGATAGTATAATACTTAGACAATACATAAGTACAACATAAATATATTAAGCAACACTTCCAGCATATTCTGGGATATCATGCTGATTAACATTTCTGCAGGAAAAAAATTGTAAATGTTTGACATATCAGATCAGATCAGATTTTGTGAGGTAATGGCCTAAAGCATGGTTGATCCTGCCACAGACCCAAAAATGAACTCTAGGGTAGGCTTGTACCCGCAGAAAGACCAATCAGAATCATTCCATATTTCCTACTACAGGGAGAAAGTATTTCTGAGAATAAACTGATACAAAGGAAAATAATGATGAAAGACAGAGACAGAGACATAGCCTGAAATACTTAATTTGACACTCAAAGTCCACCTCTTCCTGAAGAAAGTCCTACCCCTGGACTTAGCAATTAGGTAAGCCAGCTTGCTTAGCAGTTTGATTTGTGTTTCTCTCATTTGAAATGAAAAGAATTCAGATTGATACTATACTTAAAACAAATCACAAGAACTTTCAACAGGCTGGAAGAAAATAACCATGCCTGCTATCACTATGACATTCCTACATGGACACGTGAGTAATAGCCATAAAGCAAGACAAGAAAAAGAAATGCATATAACTATTAGAAAAAAACAAAAACAAATTAACATAATTAACAGATAGTATAATGAAAATCCAGAAGAGAACTAACAAGAGAATTCTGGAGGGGGGAAGGAGGGGGAAATCCATTCACATCACACAATATCCTATATAATAAAAGCCTAATATGCTAAGTGTCCCGTCAACCAGTTGGCCATTCAACCAATCAAAGCATAATATGCTAATAATATGCTAAGACTGCTCACATAATGTGCACTGACCACTAGGGGGCAGACAGCTGACTGATCGACCAGTCACTATGATGTGCACTGACCACCAGGGGGCAGACCCTCCAAACATTAGGTTAGCTTGCTGCTGGGGTCTGGCCAATTGGGACTGAGCAAGATGGGCTGGACATGCCCTGGAGCCCTCCCATGGTTCCTCCCTGGCTGGCCAACCTCCCACATCTCTTTCCGGCCCCAATCATGCACCGGTGGGGTTCCTCAGCCTGGCCTGTGCCCTCTAGCAATCCAGGACCCTCGGGGGATGTCAGAGCCGGTTTGAGCCCTATCCCGCAGGCCAGGCCGAGGGACCCCACTGGTGCACGAATTCGTACACCAGCCTCTAGTCTAGAAATAAGCTTAATAAAAGTTTTGAATGTCTTATGTAAAGGAGGAATCATGTAACTATTTAAGGGAAGGGCATTCAGGCAGAGGGAACAGAAAATTCAAAGCCTCCAAGTTGAGAACATGTGTGGCACGTGCTTGGGGAGCTGCAAGAATGACGAGCGCGGCTATACCAGAGTGGACAATGGCATAGGTGGTAAGAGATGAAGTCTTCTGGACTGTAGGAAGAGAGGCACCATACCCATCAGATCCACATTCCTAGAACTGTGGCTGGCTCACAGTAGGGATTCAAATAGTTAGTTGAATAATGGCAATTATCATTACATTGCAATTATTTGTTGGAGGGTTTTTATAATAAATCAAAGCTCCATGACTGCAGAAACCACATATGTTTTTACTTTTCTCTTCAGCACTCAACAAAATGCCTACCACATAATAAAGCTGAACAAATATATTTTGATTAATTGGTGAATGAATAAATTAATGAATGAAATTAATGGGGAAACAAATTATAAGCAAATTAACTTTTCCCTAAAACCAACTTCTACTTCTGAATTAAATCTCTTTCTATTTTATGTCATTAGAAGAAGGGTATACATATAATCAGACCAACGGGTATTTATTAAACACAGAAATTAGATTTGAAGAGCAAGAAATTATTAGGCATCCACATTTTTTAAAAATTCTGCTTGTAAAAAAATTGAATATTCTAACCATTACCAATAGATATAGATATAGGTATATAGATATATAGAGATATGTCTTAATTCAGTGTTGTTGTTAATTCATAGGTAAAAAAGTAAATATTCTTAGTGGTCATCTGAATGGGAACCAATAATTTAGCTGGTTCCTATTCAGAGGGAGACAATAATTTACCCCCATATGCACTTCTTTTGCCAAAAGGCTCTTGAACCCCACGAACAGAAGTGAAAGGTCAACAGCAGTAGGAAGAAGGAAGCGGTAGCTTCATGGAAATAACTCAGTTTTTGCCAAAAGGAAACTAAGAACTAGGGAAGGCCCATCACTTATTAAACCAGAGATATATTTTTATTGCCTACTGTGAAAAAGAACTCTCCCACATTTATGAAAGTACACTCCACATGACCCTTGAAGTTCAGAGAAGAACAGAAAAAGAACTAGGGAAAAAAAATAAAAACAAAACCTGAAGATCTTCCTTTCCAGGTCTAAGCAATCACGACAAGTAGATGGTGAAAATGGAATTAAAATAAATTGACCAAGCATGAAAATCCTACAATTCAGCTTTGTCTGAATCCATAAGATTCCATATATAATATGTTAGTGGGATTCATCAGGTTATTAAGCCTCGCCCTGTACATAGATTTCTCAGAAAACTACTCAATAATACTGTCTTCACATTACCCAAGACATAGAAGAAAGATTTTTTAACATTAAAAGTTGCTAAACAATATCTAACATTTTATTATTTCTTTAACACTAATTTTCCATTTATTTTTCAGTATGTTCACCTTCATTTTTAGAGTTACAGCAACTACTCTCAAGAAAACATGCTATTCCAATTAGCGGGAGGAGAACGCCATGCCACCTGCCATTTCCACAGGCCCATCTGAAGTCATCTCCTGTGGGGAAATGTTCATTTAAAGCAGCTTTTGCAAACTGACAGCATTGGGCAAGGCTTCTCTGAAAGTTCGGCTGCTAAACACTGGCTTTTAAGTAACTGCTTAAAGACACTCCCATGAGATATACAGTTAATGGTCTCATAAAGAGTCGATTCTCCTGGCGAGAAAAGATATTTCCGCCACATTCATATTTGATTTTCTGGAAAATCTATAGTAGCCTAAACTTCACACCACTATAAGCTTATTATAAGCCTACGGTTTTTCTTTTTGTAACTCGTGTGGACTCTCCCTTAATGCTCTGGGGTGGAAATCCAGAAACAAAGTAACTTGACAAGCTGAGTACATAAATTAAGTGCATAAATTCTTTACAAACGGGGCTCTTGATAGTACATATAAAGTGCAAATAGTAGCTCTACAGCACACCCAAGGAGTTCATTTTTAAAACGAATGACATGATGCTGGAAAGATGACATTTTAGAATTGTTTTCCCCACTCATTGACTTACAGAAGCCCTGCTCTCTTAATGTTTTTAGACGAATGCTGTTATTAGAAAGGGAGAAACAAGGTTCTACATGCATGCTGCCTTTTTTCACACCGAGGAACACTATGAAATAGCATGTTCATGGAAAAAGCAGTTGATTATATTATCCCCAGTGTTCTAAAACTCTGTCCACCAAGACACTCCGAAGACTTGTCCCATTTTAGAGAAGCATATGTACAATATAAAGAGAAGACAATCAGAAAGCTGGAGATAAATTGTGTCCTAAATCCTTCAGCACTGACCTAGGTCCCCTTTAAACAACACTGTGCCTTTACGACACAGGAAGTACATGTAGCTGAAATTTTCTTCCCCATCTTCTTCATAAGGGAATTGTGAGTATTACTAGCTTAACATCTTGGAAACACTTTGGGCTTGCCAGATAGACAGATCATAAGGAAATGCAAATGTAAAATAATTACTCAAAGATCTATAGTATCATTCCCTATAAAAGCCACACTCTGCCTAGCTTATTTTTCAAATGAGATATAACAATAGGAAATAAAAATTCCATAAAAGATCAGGTATTTGCAGCTTGTATTTAGAATGTTAATTTTAATAGTCAAATATGTAGACAATATTCACTCAATGTAGATGTTTAGCAAAATAAACCATTATATCACCCATGAAAACAGGATTAACCACAAGTGGGAACAGGGAATGAACAGGGAATAATTCTGGTGTAAAATACATCTAACCTTCTGGAGAGGCAGCATGTCAGGATAAAAGGGGATCTCACTGTTTGATTAAAGGAAACTCACAGATTATAGTTTTGGGGAAATTTTTCCACTGGTAAGCTTTCTGAAAAATCAACAAAATTCCTGAAGAAGAGCATTCATTTGCCACTTTTTCTTATATCATTATAAGAACACTAGGGGTCCAGTGCACGAATTCATGTACCTTGAAAGGAACAGCGGGCCATGAGGCTGTGGTAGGCACAGGGCAGGTCTCGGCCCATCCTCTGTGTCCTGCCCGGGCCCCTTCCACCATGGCCCCTGATCCTCTGGCTGCCGGCAGCCCTGCTCCCACCAGCCCTGCTCCCACCACCCCTGCTCCCACCATCCCCGCTCCCATGTGCTGACAGCGCCAGCTCCACTTGCACCCATTGACAGCGCAAAGCGATTGGGGCCAGTGGCAGCAGCAGGTGTGAGCGGGGCCGGTGCCATCAGCGAGTGTGAGTGGCGGCTGTTGCCCTGATTGCCCCTCAGGAGCAGGGGGAGGTGGAGAAGACCTCGGGGGCAATCAGGACCAGCAACTGCCACTCGCACCTGCTGATGGCACTGAGCAAATGGGACCAGCGCTGGGCACTGGCAGGGGCTGCAAGCAGTGGCTCCAGTGCTGGCTGCAGGTGCAAGGGGGGCCAGCACTGGCAGCAGATGCAAGTGCCGGGCGGGACGGCGGCGCGCGGGAGCAAAGAATTTTCAGTAACCACCAGAGGCTCGCCCCAATGACAGCAGCTGGCACACCCCGCCTTGGTCTGGCACCCCTGCTCACCTGCTCCACCATCCCGCCGTGGCCGACACCCACCATGTTCTGTGCATGCCCCCTGGTGGTCAGTGCATGCCCCCTGGTGGTCATAGCAACCGGTTTTTCGGTTGTTCCGGTTATTCCCCCGTTTGGTCTACTTGCATATTAGCCTTTTATTATATAGGATTCTCTAAGCATCTTAATGGTAAACAGCACATAGGGTCACACACCCAAGAGAGTTCATGCCTAGAAGAAAACCCCAACATTTGGTTTAAAGGATGGCATTGCAAAGAACACTCAGCTGAAACGACAGGCATACTTTTGGTGGGCCTTGGCAGATGGAAGACAAACAACTGAGTTCTAACTGAATGAGCCAAAACTCTTCCAAAGAACTAACTGTACAGCAACAACAAAGCCTTCATGCCCGACTTCATCTAGAAATAAAGGAGACGTAATTTGAAGGTGTGGCCTATAGATCAGTTTTGTTTTGTCTTGAACAAATCCTGGGTCTCGTTTTTAATAACCAGGATGAGGAACTTAGAAATATGATCAAGTATAACATGTTTACGAATGCCTCTGACCTCCACACTTTTAAACTAGATCCTAACTCTGAATTATGTTCCCCGACACCATGTAAATGCCTGGTGCAGCATTCCCTTTCTTTAGGGATTATTTTTTAGGTGGAAAATCTGTTATTGTACATTGTGCAATTAAACACTATCCCAGGCCTTTGCCAGAGATTAGATAAATATTAATTTGGCTGCAGAGAGCTCCTTTCTGTAAGGCCTATTGTGCCACTTGATGCCAAGATCTGATGAAGAGGTCCAATCATTTCTGAATATAAATATAAATTTGCAGAGTTCTGAAAAATCCTTTAGAAGATAAAGCCACTCTTGGCATTATTATAAATGGTTGGCTTTAGGAAAGTCTGTGCCAAAACAAAGAAAATCAACCCTGGATCATATTCACTTCAGGAGTAAAACAGACAAAAACAACAACCCTACCAGTGCAGGTCAAGGTAACAGGTGACTATCAACCAGAATCCACACGTTCGTTCTCCCCCCGCCCGCCCAAAGCCTTCATAATAAATATCCACACAGATGACAAAAAGCCTCCGTTTTCCTACTGCTTTTGTGTGCTGTGTCAGGAAGCAGTTGTCACTGCATTCATGAGAAATAACAACTGCAGACACTTAGACGCTGAGACACATGCCACAATGTTCCAGTGGAAATCAAACTCTGAGAAATTTTTTAAATGTTTTCAACACATCAGCATGAAGCATCGACCTAGTTGGAATCACTTAGATCTAAAGCAAATGCACTGATTGTTTTCACAGCAGGCTTTTCTTCTTGGAGCTGCAACAGGGGCGCTGGCGAGGGCCGTGCGGAAAGGTTTTCAGCCCCCTGCCTCGGTCTGCTATAGCCTGTGACACGATCAATACCAGGGTGAGCAGCAAAGGAAGCTCAGGGAAGATTAGGAAGATGAGGTGAGTGACAGAATTACCGTTCCAGATTTGTTCTTCCTCTCACCTTGAAGCTCATCTGTCTCAGACCTAGATGGAACACCATCCGGGCACAGACCAACAATGAGAGGCGGACAGGGGGTAAAGGGCATCAGATACCATACGTGCCAAGGGCCTGGACATTGTGTCTTTTTATGTGTTATAATCATCAGACAAGGCCAAGTCCTAGAGCAAATCAGGAGCGAGAGTCACTGATTATGGCCAAGACGAATGCCAGCATCTCTGGCAGGCCTAGCACACAGCAGGTGCACAATAATTGGCAACTAGGATTTTCAGTATCTTTTTACTACTATTGATACAATTACTTCTCCTGTTTGTACTTTGTTACCCTAGACAGGTACCATTCATGTAAATGTCACATATGAAGTACAACTGACCCTTAAACAATGCAGGGAGTTAGGGACATTAACACCCCTTCCCCCATGCAGTTGGAAATCTACCTGTAACTTCTGACTCCCCAAAAACTTTACGAATAGCCAAGGAGTGACCAGAAGCCTTACTGACAGTGTAAACAGTCAATTAGCACGTTTTTATGTTATGTTTCATATACTGCATTCTTATAATAAACTAAGCTAGAGAAAATATTTTTAAAATCGTAAGAAAGAGCAAATGCATTTACAGTATGTTTTTTAAAAATCTTCATACAAGTGGACCCAGACAGTTCAAATCCATGTTGTTCCAGGGCCAACTGCATTTGTCTTCCAGTTAAGACTACGGGATGGGATAGACAGGACCAAAGGTGCTTTAGGTGCCCTCTAATCACTCCCTTATTTATGGCGGGCCTCCTTTGCATCGGTCACTGCTAGTCTACAGGTTTTCTTCCCCCAAGCCAGGGGGTCCAGGGATGGCTAAGCAATTGGATCAGTTCACATACTGGGTTTGTCCTGTAGCTTAGCAGGGGCACCGAGGTTAACACAACTAATCCTTATTCCCTATGTCCAGAATGCAAAAAAACCTTCAGGAACCCTCTGTTGCTTATAAACCTGATTGAACTCTCCTGATCAATTGCACAGAGTTAATAATGTATCTAACAATCATATTAACAAGCATATGTCTGAGCTATAACTACTTAACAATCCACTAGTTCTATCCTAAAGCTTGAGACTTCTTTGCATATCGAGTTTAAACAGTATATACGTGTCTAAGAAAGTCAAAGCTCATATTTGCTCTGATTTATTTAAACCCTGGGTGAACACAGAAGAGAGTAACACGTTCTTGGCCTAATTATTTTCACCAAAACAACAAAATGAATTCTTATCTGGGTCATCTTGTTCTGATTGTTTTCATAAATTATCAGTGTTTATACTTCTCATTTTAAAGGGAATACCTGTTCATTGAAAATTTAAGAAACATGATTTCCCAAACCTAGAAATTATACTGCCAAAAGTTTGGTTATTTAGCTATGGTCTTTTTTTTTCTACACATACATTTTATGTTTTACCTAATTAGTATCTTACTACATGAATTTTTTTTTGTCATTTAACATTATACATTAAATCATAAGCATACACCTAGGTCATTCAACTTCTTTAAACAAAATTTTAATGGCACATCATCTGTGGATTTACCTTAATACCACTCCCCTCTTTTAGGACCCTTCTTTTTGTGTGTGTGACAAAAGTGACATAACTTGTTCACCCAGATATCTGATTATTTTCAAAATTACTAGAATTACCAAGTTAAAGGCAAAAACAACCTAACACTTTCTTTGTGGTTTATATTTAAACTAGAGGCCTGGTGCACAAAATTTGTACACAGGGTGGGGGGTCCCTCAGCCTGGCCTGCAACCTCTCACAATCCGGGACATCCCTCTTGCAATCCGGGACCACTGGCTCCTAACTGCTCGCCTGCCTGCCTGATCGCTCCTAACTGCTTGCCTGCCTTCCTGATCACCCCTAACAACCTCTACTTTGGTCCCCACCATGGCAGCTTCATCCAGAATGATGTCCAGATGGTCATTCGGCTGTCTGGTCTAATTAGCATATTATGCTTTTATTATTATAGATGTAGCTTCTTCGTTGCTGAAATTTTAGAACTTAGGAAAAAACAGAAAATTTTCTCAAAATATCCCACAATTTAGAGGTTAACATCAGTGTATTCTTTATGGCCCTTGCATGCACATGTAAATATGTAGATATGCATTTTATATTTTTGTATTATTTATAAGATTGAAGCATGCAGTACATAATGTGTTATAACTTGCTTTTCCCAATTAACAAAATAATTGAGATTCTTTTCATGTCATTAAATCTTCCAAATTCAAAAATAGGAGGTAAATATATTATGTTGATTTTTCACAAGGGATTGCCCCTAGATAATGGATAAGACTAAATATAATCACCAGCAACTTAGCAAATTTTAAAACACTGTGTCTGTTCATATATAATACCTGATCCTAATGAAACCTTCATATTTATATGCAGGAGAGGGGAGAGATGGAAGAAATGAAAGAGCATGGTGAAAAAGGAGAAGCTAACCATCAGAAAATATTCAGAAATTCCTCTGAAGAGAAAAATAAGCTAGTGCTTAAGAGAAATTGATCAAATCAATAAATTACCAAAACAGCAGGTCAGTAATCATTTTATTGCCCTAAAATGTTCTTTTCCTCCGGATACTTGTGAAGCATTGATCTCAAGACATAACCAGTACTATATGAAGAAACTGGTTTCAAAACTCCTGGATTTTGCTTAAAGAAGAGCAGAGTAACAGCAGTCACCTTGTTTTGTTCTGTTTCTAGAATTCATTACATAAAAAGAAAAAATAGTGTTAGAAATATTGTTTGCTCCTTTGCCACTAAGTATAAATTCTAGAGTAAATTGTTCATGGACAAAGGTAAACTTAAACAAGTTATTTAATATCACCTTAATCATTATTCCTAGGTCTTCTTGGATAAAATGTCAAAGAGCAACATTTGATGTAACTTTGTTATTTTTAACTTAGACTAGTTTTAAACCTCATTGTGGTTCCTAGTCATCACCACCACCACCATCAGCACCATCTCCATCACCATCATCATTATCACCATCCTATCTCTCCCATCCCATCAACAGCCTCATTATTCATAAAGCTCACCATTTAATCTTCAGGAGTTACCTTAAACATGGCCTGCCCACTTTCCCCACAGCCAATCATAATTCACCTTCTTAGCAATATTTTTTATTTTCATTCTGGTACTTATCACAATTTATAATTTTTCTTTGTTTTGCTTGTTTTTTCCCCTTATCCACACTGCAGCCTAGGTGAGGACAATGACAGTTATCTTGTCCATCATTTGACTTCCAGTACATTATTTAGCGCCTGGCCAATAGCAGGCACTCAGTAAAAATCAATGGCCATTACATTCCTCAACTCTGGTTATAAACTCTAACCTAACTCAAAAAAAAATTTTTTTTTAAATTGCCTGTGATGCAAAATGATCTTTCTAGGATAATTTGTCTCAGTATGGAAATTAAGTGCTACTATACCCATAAGAAATTTTTTTTATTTTTGTTTTTGTCTTCTTAAGAAGTTATTTTTAAACTGTCTATAAACCATGCAGGCACCATCAAGAACAAGCAGAGGAAGTGGCCTTATAAGTGGATGGATTGAGGGGGGAGAGAATCCAAGATGGCGGCGTAGGTAAACACCTAAACTGCTGCCTCCCACAACAATTTAAACTGCAACTAAAAGACAAAACGTCTATCACCCAGAACCACGGGAAAGCTGGCTGAGTGGGAAGTTCTACAACTAGAAGGAAAGAGAAAAGAGCATTGAGACGTGCAGAAGCGCTGAAAAGCTGAGGTACAGAGGCGCGTGATCCAGGCTGGCTGCGGGCGACTAGGTGCGTTGCTTTTTTCAACCCCAACGGAGACAAGCCCCCGATTACTCTGAAATCCAGTCTCTGGGGAGACACGGGGGACCCAAACTCCTATGGGGAGAAGCTGGACTGTCTGCCAGTGAGGGTGGCTTGCTTGCATAGTTGCGTGCAGGAATAATTGTTTACCGCACTGGGGCACGGGACTCACGGATGCCTTCAGGGACGCAGAGCCGGCTAACTAGCAGCCATTGCTGTTTGCCACGCCCTAACCTAGTGACACCCTGAGGCCCCGCCCTGCACAACCTACAAACCCACCCAAGCTCCAAGCAGCTCAGTTAGCATAAGAAAGGCCTGCCCTATCGCAGCTTAACCTAGCAAACTTGCAGCCTGGGTCAGACAGCTCCAAAACCTCCAAACCCCAAGCAAAGAGGAGAAAACTGCAGCTCTCACTGTAGCTCCTGCTGAGTGGCCTCAGACAGTAGCTGACCTGCACCCCGTTGGAGATCCCGAAGCCAGTGTACCTAGTGGTCAGTGTGAGACACCAGATTTCAACTCCTCACATCCATAAGTGACACATTCAAGAGGCAGACTCAGTGAGCACCAAAGCCCCACTGAAACAAGTCCTGCCCCATAAGCGTGTCTTCAGCGCAGCACTTCTTCCATTATAGACACAGCAAGTGCTCACAGCTAATTGGCCTGGAGGTCAATTCCTCCCAGTGTACCAACAGCAATTAAGGCTTAACTACACCAAGACTTTGCACTCAGCCCACAAAGGGGTGTACCAAGAGCGTCCACATCAGGTGATTGGGGAGGCTGAGCTACTGTCCCCTATAGATCACCTACCACACAAAGCCACTCCATCAACACAGGGAAGCAGCCAAAATACAGAAACAAAGAAACATGTCATGAATGAAAGAAATGGAGGAAAGCAAACTACTGGATGACATAGAGTTCAGAACCACATGTATAAGGTTACTCAAGAATCTTCTAAAAACCGCTGAGAAACTTGATGACACTTCTGAAGAGCTTAGTGAGACCTTCAAGGACCTTAATGAGAATGCCAAAAAAATGGAAAAGGACCAGTCAGAAATGAAGCATACACTGTCTAAAATAAAGAATATACAGAAACTCAATTGTAGATCAACGTACCCCAAGAATCAAACCAAAGATCTGAAATATGTGGAAACAAAAAACATCCAACCAGAAAAACAAAAAGAAAAAAGAATCCAAAAATATGAAGATAGTGTAAGGAGCCTCTGGGACAACTTCAAGCGAACCAACATCCGAATTTTTGGGGTGCCAGAAGAAGAGAGAGAGCAAAATATTGAAAACCTATTAGAAGAAATAATGACAGAAAACTTTCCCTACCTGGTGAAAGAAATAGACTTACAAGTTCAGGAAGCACACAGAACCCCATACAAGAGGAATCCAAAGAGGACCACACCAAGACACATCATAATTAAAATGCCAAGGGCAAAAGACAAAGAGAGAATATTAAAAGCAGCAAGAGAAAAACAGTTAATTACCTACAAGGGAGTACCCATACGACTGTCAGCTGATTTCTCAACAGAAACTATGCAGGCCAGAAGGGAGTGGCAAGAAATATTCAAAGTGATGAACAGCAAGAACCTACAACCAAGATTACTCTACCCAGCAAAGCTATCATTCAGAGTTGAAGGTCAGATAAAGAGCTTCACAGACAAGAAAAAGCTAAAGGAGTTCATCACCACCAAACCAGGATTACACGAAATGCTGAAGGGTATCCTTTAAGAAGAGGAAGAAGAAGAAAAAGGTAAAGATAAAAATTATGAACAACAAAATGACATCAAATACATACCTACCAACAAGTGAATCTAAAAATCAAGTGAATAAAAAATCTGAAGAACAGAATGGACTGGTGAATATAATAGAATCAGGGACATAGAAAGGGAGTGGACTGACAATTCTCAGGGGAAGCAGGTGTGAGGGGTGCGGGAAGAGATTGGACAAAAATCTTACTCCTATGGATGAAGACAGTGGCGGGGGATAAGGGCATGGGGTGGGGTGGGGAATCAGGTGGAGGGGAGCTATGGGGAAAAATAAAAGAGGAACACCTGTAATAATCTGAACAATAAAGATTTATTTAAAAAAAAATAAGTGGATGGATTGAGAGCTTGAGTGAACTATTCACTCAGGAACACCTCTCACCTGCCCAACACAAAATCCCTACCATTAAATTAATCTTCAAGGTTAACAGACTGTAATGCCATGAAACTCCTTTTAAAATATAATTACTATGTGGTAGTTCACATATTAACACTTAGGTATCAATTCATTTATTGGACTGTTTGAACAAAGAACACTGGACAGGCCACTTCTGATTTGCCAAGGACTGGGGTACTGTAATACTTAAGGAAAAGGCAAATTTACATTAATACAGATGGCCCAGATATTATGCCAGGAGACCCTGTGTACAGGGGCCAAGGAAACAACAATGGACAAGAGTGGGGAGGAGGAGGAGGAGGAGGAGGAGGAGGAGGAGGAGGAGGAGGAGGAGGAGGAGGAGGAGAGGAAGAGGAAGAGGAAGAAGAAGAAGAAGTCTCCTTTTAGCTTCAGCTTTCTAGATATTCTATAAGCAAAATTTATTTTTATTCCATTTCAACAAGTGTGTTTGAGTAAACCTACTTATGAGTTATGAAGGAGAAAGAAAGAATCTAGGTGTAGTACAGTCTTGAGGCCAGGGCTCCAGATGTAAAAGAGGGAGATTAAGATCTAGAGGGCTGTGTGTGTGTGCGCGCACTCACACTCACGTACCCACTGAAAGAATGGAGAAGATGGGAAATGTGTTAAGGAACTAAGAGCACACCAGCAGAAGAAGTGCACACCAGGAGAGGAGCCTGGTGCTAGCTGCTGATGTGTAATACACACTGGTAAACTATCGTATTTGCTTCACTGTTTGAATGATCACCAGAAGGGTAAAGCCTTATAAGTAAATCAGTCTTAAGAAATAAGGTGCTCTCAATTTAGAAAGACATAGATACAATGACATTTCCCCTTAGAGAGTAAAACAGATAGATCTCTAAGCTTCAAATAACACACACAGAACTATCTGCTGGCTCAAAGCCAATCTGTTTAGACACTGTGCTCCCACATCCGCCAGACAGTGCTGCTGGAACCTGGAAGGGGGAGCACTGCCCTCCGCTTGCCCTCTCCTCCCACCCTCTCACCAGGACACTGCCCCTTCCCTGGGCTCTCTATTCATGAAGCTCAGTCAGGAACTCAGAGAAGAGCTAAGAGGTTTAGCTATTTCTCTAAATTTCAAGACACTCCATACAATCCGTAACGATAAACCTCATCTGTGGTTGCATGAGACAGGATGAAGTAACATATTTATTCTACATCACTGTCCCTAGGAACATCTTACATAATCCAACCTACTCTTGAATTGATCCTCCTTTCAAACTGTTAGGTGTAATATAAAAAGTACCCCAGACAAAACAACCATAAATATAAAAATGACCTTCAGAAACATGATCATCGTGTTGCTAGCAAAAACATGATGAAGCACAGAGTTATCATTGTAATCCACACATAAGCTTGGAGCTTGATGTGTCAGCCAAACTGAGTGTCAGGGAGAGGAAGTTGGGCATGAAAAGGTGGTACGGTGACTATAGCGTCCGCATAAACTAGTCTGGCCAGCAAGGGCTTATCTTAGATGAGAAAAGGCCTGTGGTCTCCAAAACAACTATAGCTTCACCGTTACATACATAGGATACAGTGACACAAAAGCTGACACCAAGTACAGAAATACTAAATACTACACATGCTCCAGGGGTACACGTTATTGTTTCGAATGGAAGTAAAAATGGAGTAAGAACCGCCCAAAAAGCTTTGGAGCATGTCTTTATGGAAACCCTATGCATTCATACACTGGGTAAATATTTATTGAGTGCCTACTATGTGTAAAGCATTGTGCTGGAAGCTGTGAGAATCCTGCCTCTGGTAGCTTATGAGAGACTATATCCTCTAGGATCCTCCAGTTGTTCTACAGGGAATGGGAAATTCCTTCTTCCGTGGCCAATCAGCAGAAACTTTCTACCGTGTTCTTCAAAGGCCATGTGGAGAAGCATGTAATGTGGAAATGCTATGAAAAACTCCCCCCAAATGACCACTACTTCAACTCCAGGTCTCCTAAAGCTAACCCTCCACTGCCCACAGCTGGCCTTTCCACTGTTGGGTCTTTAACCTCAATGTGTTGGTCTACCCTTTCTTTCCTTGTCCCCTTCCAATTCACCCTTAAAACAACTAACACGATAACCCCCTCCCCCGCTCAAAAAAGGTTTACTGCTTCCATTTTTTCTAAGCATTCTCCTTGAATTAAAAATATTTTACAGAGCATGTGTGTGTGTGTGTGTTTATATATGTTCAGATTGCATGATGGCTTGCTACATAGCCCATGAAATCTCAGTAACTGTCAAAATATGCCCATGTCCAAATATAGCTATGCTATTTAAACATGAGACATGTCGTGTAAACTCCCTCTCTCATTGGGAACTGGCTGAAACCCCACCTTCCTAAGTTAACATCCACTCTAGTACACCTTAGTCAGTTAAGACAGTGCAAGCTAGGATGTACCTGATAAAGAACTTAGGAGAACACTCCCTCTCCCACTCCTAACCTCTAGGCCAGTGGTCGGCAAACTCATTAGTCAACAGAGCCAAATATCAACAGTACAACGATGGAAATTTTTTTTGAGAGCCAAATTTTTTAAACTTAAACTTTTTCTAACGCCACTTCTTCAAAATAGATTCGCCCAGGCCATGGTATTTTGTGGAAGAGCCACATTGAAGAGGCCAAAGAGCCGCATGTGGCTCACGAGCCACAGTTTGCCCACCACGGGTCTAGGCGATGTCACAGGTAATTTATTAACTGTGACATTTATAAGTAGCAGGACAATAGTAAATGTGTCTATTGTTCATGGGATTGTTGGGAGGGGAGGTGGTTTGCTGGTAATGATGGGAGGGAAAGGAAAAAAAGAGAAAAGATTTAATTATTCTAAAAACGGTCACGGAAAATAGGATATAGCTCTGGTCAGGTGGTTCAGTAGGTTAGAGTGTTGTCCCATACACCAAAAGGTTGTAGGTTTGATTCCCAGTCAGGGAATATATCTAGGTTGCAGGTGCCTAGGAAAGGCAATCCATCAGTTTCTCTCACATTGATGTCTCTCTCTCTCTCCCTCCCTCACTCCCTCCCTCTTTTTCTCTCTCTTGCTCCTTTCCTCCCTCTCTCTAAACATATCCTTGAGTGAGGATTTAGAAAAGAAAAACAGGACATAAAGATAATTTTGCAAACTTTCTTGCCCACTTTTCTGTTAGCATGCCTAGGCCCCATCAGAGGTAGCCTAAGAGCTGTGACAGAATGCCCGGAGAATGAGTCTCCCTCATCTAGATTTGGCTACTGACCTTGGTTAAGTCATTTCACTCCTGAGTAAAACAAAGGGCTTGGGTCAGGTGGACTTGGTGCCCTCTTTCCTCTAAAACTCCTATCACCATATGAAATTCATACTTCTGCAAGGAGGACTTTATCCTATCTGCTCACCTGTTTCCATACCTGCTGTCAGTGTCAAAACAGCTGGGATCTTGCATCTCCAGGGCCTAGATATTTGTCTAACAAATGCCCAATAGACAACTGTTGAAAGAAAGAATTGTTTTTCACTAGCTTCAATACAT
The DNA here is from genome assembly GCA_026230045.1 of Corynorhinus townsendii. Taxonomy (NCBI): domain Eukaryota; kingdom Metazoa; phylum Chordata; class Mammalia; order Chiroptera; family Vespertilionidae; genus Corynorhinus; species Corynorhinus townsendii. The sequence goes on from JAPDVU010000004.1 coordinate 141,768,781, forward strand.
TGTGTTCAATAAGTCTAGATTCATGGCTATATGCTTAGTGCTAGAACCAAAGAGATATAAAGAGGACAGCCCTTGAGAGGTTAGCCTCAAAGGGAAATGGAACACGGGTTTACAGTAACCTTAATACAAAACACAAGATGGATGCCAAAAGCAGGCATAATGTGCTTTTGGTCCAAATGGTTAGGCTGGTAGGTAGAGGCTTCCTGGGAATGCCGTTGTTTCAGAGAGATGGCCAGGATTTAAGTCAATAGAAATTGTAGTGGGAATTAAAAGATGTGAAGGAAAGAAACTGCAGGTGTTTGAGAGAGGTGAGTGGCCCAGCTCTTGTGGATCAGAATGTAGAGTCTGAGTGGCCGGAGGGAGGGAACATAAACAAGCCTGGGAAAGATCCTGGGAGCTCCCTTGGCCTTATCTTCAGGTCTTTAAACCATGAGACGTTTCCGAACAGGGAGGGATACGCTCAGAGCTGTGTCCTGAGGAACTTATCCAATATCGGGCTCAAGAGGAGATTTTACAGAGTTTCCACTGAGGCAGCAGGAGCCACCTTGACAGACAAAGTCAACACAGGGCAGATAGGAATCTGAGTTTCTCCCTCAACTTCAACCAGAAAATCTGAAAGTAGAAATGTTTGAAAGTCACTGACGTACAAGAACACAGGAACAGGAAGAGTAGAAGTGGGTTGGTTAGGTCAATATTCCAGGTGAGAGGAAAAAGGGAGGGTGGAAGCAAGAACAAAGAGAATCTTTAACCCAGGTAGATTCCATGAGCTGTGACCATTCATTAAATGTGGGAGGGGAGGGCAAAGCAGAGAAGCAAAAATGGCTGAGGTTCAGCCCTAGCCGATTTGGCTCGGTGGTTAGAGTGTCGGCCTGCGGATTGAAGGGTCCTGGGTTCGATTCCAGCCGGGGTCACATGCCCAGGTTGCGGGCTCAATCCCCAGTGTGGGGCGTGCAGAAGGCGGCCGAGCAATGATTCTCTCTCATCATTGATGTTTCTATCTCCCTTCCTCTCTGACATTAATAAAAATGTGTATTTTTTTAAATGACTGAGGTAAAAAAAAAAATGACTGAGGTTCCAAGCTTAAGTGAATGCAAGGCTGTGACATCCTTTGCAGAAATTAGCAAGTCAAGAAGAGTCAGACTAAGTTTACATCCCAATTTTGCCACTTATTTTTTTGAGATAGATATGCCTGTAAAGTTCTTAGAACACTGTCCAGCACAGGGGTCGGCAAACTGCGGCTCACGAGCCACATGCAGCTCTTTGGGCCCTTGAGTGAGGCCCTTCCACAAAATACCCCGTGCGGGCACGCACGTACAGTGCGATTGAAACTTCGTAGCCCATGCGCAGAAGTCGGTTTTCGGCTCTCAAAAGAAATTTCAATCGTTGTACTGTTGATATTTGGCTCTGTTGACTAATGAGTTTGCCGACCACTGGTCTAGCACATAACAGGAGTTCATTAAGTGTATGGGTTTGTAGAAAAGATGTCTTTAGACTCCAACATGATGCCTGCAAGAAGAAAGCCCAGTATCTGGGTAGACACAGTCAAAAATGTGGCCAAGACAGGAAGTGGATTAGAGAATAGATATGCAGAGAACTGGTAAAGTCACTGAGGAAGGGCCTTGTTTCTGGAGAGGAAAAAAGCAGCAGCAGCAAGTTAAATAGAGGAAAGGTAAGAAAACGAGGAGTGCAAGGTTAGGGTCAAGAAATTCAAGTTGTGCCCTGGCCAGTGCGCTCAGTGGTTAGACTGTGTTGAAGATCATGGTGACACATTTCACCAAATCATCACTTTGTTTCTTAACCATACATCCATGAGTTCTAACTTAACTGAATTATGTGTAAAAGTTAAAGGAGATATTTAAGGGTAAAATCTACTTGGTCCTACATCCAAACACAGAAATGCAAATGAAATAATTGTTTTCTGAAAATTTCAAACTACTGAAAAGAGAACAGATTTCTCTTTTTTAGCCTCACTATAGTCTCCAGGACCAGCAATGTTAAAAATGCCATTTGACAGAAAGAACTTTAGTTGAAAACAGGTAAGCAGCATAAAAGATATCCTTTATTTACTTCAAATTTTTTAATGGAATTGTAACAGAATAAATACCACAAGAACTTATATGCTTATGTGCATAGCCCATGGACACAGAAAATAGTGCCATGAAGGCCCGGCGTGGGTGGGAACTGAGCAGAGGGGGACAAAGGGTGGGATCATGGGGGACATCTGTAATACCCTCAACAATAAAAATGAATAAATTAAATAAAGGGAAAAAAAAGTTTTCCAAAGTTTAAGAAATACCTCCTTGGTACAATCACTGATTTTCCATTACCTTAATCCTTAATTATAATATAATTATTTCATAAAAATTAGTTTAGATGTGCTAATGGCCATTTGTCTAGAATTTACTTGAGTTTTTATGAAGAGAGAGAAAACAAGCTCATCTTGCAAATTTAATGTTTGAATTCAGATTCAGGCAAGATTATTAATTAGTTAGATAAATAATAAATAGAATGTTAATAATTAAAAGATGAAAGACAAAAGAATGAGGGTAATAATCTCAAATAGTGAGGACTATTAAAATATAAACTTGTTTATACACATTAAAGCATATATCAGATAAAATATAAGTATTTTATAAATTATGTATATAATAAAATATAAATTTGTTTTTAAACTTTCCCAGATACCAGACTAACCTCCACCCTTTTTTCTGCTGTGAATTTATGACGGGGGAGTGGGAACATGCCTTATTTAATCTTCACTGCCTCCTTTCTTATTATTTCAAATAACCTTCATTCATTTTAAGAGGTACTATGATACAACACAGTAGAATAACCAGTAAATCTTTTTAAAAATACCAATACCCAGATAAATTAAATCAGATTTCTGGGAATAGGTCCTGCATATCATATTTTCCAAAGGTTGTTCCACGTGGTTCTAAAAGGCAGCCAAAGTTAGAAACTGGTACAGAGGAAAACAGTCTTAGAGAAAATGTCTGGCTTCAAACCTCACTTCTACTCAGTAGTTGGCTATAAGTAAGACACATGACCTGTCTGAGTCAGTTTCCACTTCCATAAAATGGGAATGATGGTTTGTAGCTACTTCTCACAGGTGTAAGTTTCACATGAGAGCATTACTCTCAACGACATGCTCTGCAATTTGCTCCTGAGAACCTGTTTTGAGCCCCCAGTGAGGGAGGCTGCTGCTTTTAAACCTATAAACGAAACATTATAATTTCCTATCCACGGTACTTGTACCAGCATCTATAGGGAAGGCCAGAGAGGGAGAAAACATACACTCACCCAGCCAGCAGTTCCACGGAATCAATTCTGAGAAAAACATCACGGTCAGCTCATACTTCCACCTTGTATACAAACGTAAGATCTCATTATTACCCACTTCACTTTCTTCTTAGCATCTGTGAAGTGGTGTGGTTAAGAGGATGAGCAGAGACATATTCTAACAGAAATGTACATCACAGTTTTTCACATTCTCTTAAATATTTTAGTATATCTTTTGTCTACCTTACCAAAACTCTAATAAATTAGTTGAATTCAAGGGTTACGTTGGATTAATTTGGATTCAGCCCTTTGCTGGCTGCATTATTTAACCTATGAATCATGGTTGAAAGATTGGTCTGTCAATATGAAATATAGAAAACAGGAATTTAATTGACATTAATTATCATGAATTTCTTCTGGTCTCTTTTTTCACTAATCTAGGCATACGAATTGAATAATGCATTGAAAACATACATCTCTGTCAATTACCTTATACACAGCATTGAGGCCCATGAAAGAAAATGTGCTATGCATTTTGGTCAGTTGAGTTGCTTGGCTGGAATAAACATAGAGGTTTTAAAGTCACAGTGTACCTGCCTGAAAACTGGTGCTTTAGGTCATTAGCTTTTATTCTTACTTCGTTATTACAAAGTAAAATACTGTGATCCTTCTTGCTATTTTAATTGGTTTGAGCATTCATTTTATAAATGTCAAATATCTATTCTTGTGGCATAAAGCCATCCTTCACTTTTTAAATTGCACTGATTTGGAAGATTCTGGAATTTTTTTATGCTAAGAAATTAAACACCTCTACTTGTTAGTCCCACTGCAGAGAATAACATTTTTTAAAAGCTAAACACTCAAGGGAATCCAAGATGGCGGCGTAGGTAAACACCTAAACTGCTGCCTCCCACAACAATTTAAACTGCAACTAAAAGACAAAACGTCTATCACCCAGAACCACGGGAAAGCTGGCTGAGTGGAAGTTCTATAACTAGAAGGAAAGAGAAAAGAGCATTGAGACGTGCACGAGCGCTGAAAAGCTGAGGTACGGAGGCGGGTGATCCGGGCTGGCGGCGGGCGACTGGGTGCGTTGTTTTTTTCAACCTGAACGGAGACAAGCCCCCGATTACTCTGAAATCCAGTCTCTGGGGAGACACGGGGGTCCCAAACTCCTACGGGGAGAAGCTGGACTGTCTGCCAGTGAGAGTGGCTTGCTTGCAGAGCTGCGCGCAGGAATAATTGTTTACGGCACTGGGGCATAGGACTCCAGGACTCGGTCTGGGACACAGAGCCGGCTTACTAGCAGCCATTGCTGTTTGCCACGCCCTAACCTAGTGATGCCCTGAGACCCCGCCCCACACAACTTACAAACCCACCCAAGCTCCAAGCAGCTCAATTAGCATAAGAAAGCCTGCCCTATCGCAGCTTAACCTAGAAAACTTGCAGCCTGGGTCAGACAGCTCCAAAACCTCCAAACCCCAAGCAAAGAGGAGAAAACTGCAGCTCTCACTGTAGCTCCTGCTGAGTGGCCTCAGACAGTAGCTGACCTGCACCCCATTGGAGATCCAGAAGCCAGTGTACCTAGTGGTCAGTGTGAGACACCAGATTTCAACTCCTCACATCCATAAGTGACACATTCAAGAGGCAGACTCAGTGAGCACCAAAGCCCCACTGAAACAAGTCCTGCCCCATAAGCGTGTCTTCAGCGCAGTACTTCTTCCATTATAGACACAGCAAGTGCTCACAGCTAATTGGCCTGGAGGTCAATTCCCCCCAGCGTACCAACAGCAATTCAGGCTTAACTACACCAAGACTTTGTACTCAGCCCACAAAGGGGGTACCAAGAGCATCCACATCAGGTGATTGGGGAGGCTGAGCTACTGCCCCCTATAGGTCACCTACCACACAAAGCCACTCCATCAACACAGGGAAGCAGCCAAAATGCAAAAACAAAGAAACATGTCACGAATGAAAGAAACGGAGGAAAGCAAACTACTGGATGACATAGAGTTCAGAATCACATTCATAAGGTTACTCAAGAATCTTCTAAAAACCGCCGAGAAACTTGATGACACTTCTGAGGAGCTTAGTGAGACCTTCAAGGACCTTAATGAGAATGCCAAAAAAATGGAAAAGGATCAGTCAGAAATGAAGCATACACTGTCTGAAATAAAGAATATACAGAAACTCAACTGTAGATCAACATACCCCAAAAATCAAACCAAAGATCTGAAATATGTGGAAACAAAAAACATCCAACCAGAAAAACAAAAAGAAAAAAGAATCCAAAAATATGAAGATAATGTAAGGAGCCTCTGGGACAACTTTAAGCGAAACAACATCCGAATTTTTGGGGTGCCAGAAGAAGGGAGAGAGCAAAATATTGAAAACCTATTAGAAGAAATAATGACAGAAAACTTTCCCTACCTGGTGAAAGAAATAGACTTACAAGTTCAGGAAGAGCACAGAACCCCATACAAGAGGAATCCAAAGAGGACCACACCAAGACACATCATAATTAAAATGCCAAGGGCAAAAGACAAAGAGAGAATATTAAAAGCAGCAAGAGAAAAACAGTTAATTACCTACAAGGGAGTACCCATACGACTGTCAGCTGATTTCTCAACAGAAACTATGCAGGCCAGAAGGGAGTGGCAAGAAATATTCAAAGTGATGAACAGCAAGAACCTACAACCAAGATTACTCTACCCAGCAAAGCTATCATTCAGAGTTGAAGGTCAGATAAAGAGCTTCACAGACAAGAAAAAGCTAAAGGAGTTCATCGCCACCAAACCAGGATTACATGAAATGCTGAAGGGTATTCTTTAAGAAGAAGAAGAAGAAGAAAAGGGTAAAGATAAAAATTATGAACAACAAAATGACATCAAATACATACCTACCAACAAGTGAATCTAAAAATCAAGTGAATAAAAAATCTGAAGAACAGAATGGACTGGTGAATATAATAGAATCAGGGACATAGAAAGGGAGTGGACTGACGATTCTCAGGGGAAGCAACAGTGAGGGGTGCGGGAAGAGATTGGACAAAAATCTTACTCCTATGGATGAAGACAGGGGCGGGGGGTAAGGGCATGGGGTGGGGTGGGGAATCAGGTGGAGGGGAGCTATAGGGGGAAAAAAAAGTAGAACACCTGTAATAATCTGAACAATAAAGATTTAATTAAGAAAAAATAAATAAAAGCTAAACACTCAAGAGAAAACTGGTTACTTACTATGGTGATGATTTTGCAATATATGCAAATTTTGAATCATGGTGTACATCTAAAACTAATATTTTATGTTAATTATAACTCAATAAAAAAGAAAAATAATTGGTTAAATAACTCATAAAAGGGACTGTCAGACAATTACTACAATATTTGTAGTAATATGAGATATTCAACATGTTTTTAAAATGTAAAAGTAAGTTGCAGCCCTAGCTGGTTTGGCTCATTGGATAGAGCATCGCCCTGCAGACTGAAGGGTCCTGGTTCGATTCTGGTCAAAGGCACATGCCCAAGTTGTGGGCTCGACCCCCAGCAGGGACCATACAGGAGGCAGTCAGTCAATGATTTTTTCTCATCATTGATGTTTCTATCTCTCTCTCCCTCTCCCTTCCTCTCTGAAATCAATAAAAATATATATATTTTTAAAAAAGTAAGTTGCAGAACTCTATGCATACTATGGATCTACTCAGGTTGTAAAAAGTTTTTATTCTAATTTTATATATGCATAGAAAATTTCTGGAAGGATAGAAAAGGAGTTATTGACTATGGTTATTTGTGGACAGTGGAATGATAGGGCACTTTTCACTTTGTACTCTCCTGTACTGTTGAAATTGTTTGTTATAAAGCATGTATTACTTTTATAATTTGTTTAATAGAAATGTTTCAGCCCTGGCCAGTGTAGCTCAGTTGATTGAGCATCATCCCATTTACCGAAAGGTCATCAGTTTGATTCCCCAGTCAAGGGTACATACCCAGGTTGCAGGTTTGATCCCTTGTCGGGGCCTGTGCAGGAAGCAACCAATCGATGTCTCTCTGTCTCTCTGTCTCTCTTCCTCTCCCTTCCTCTCTCTCTAAAATCAATAAAAACATTTTAAATGTTTAAAAGACTCATAGGGTTCCACCATGTAACTCACCTCCGTCATCTGCATATAACAATTGTGTTCATGTTCTGCAGGTTTTACACAGATGCTCCACTAGCTCTGCCTGAACTAGCTGCTTAAATTCTATTTGATGGATAATGGTAGAAAGGGAGAAAGCAATCTCCGTTGATAGGTTTCAGCACTGGTAGAAAGTAGCTATAAAATGGAAGTACATTGCAAAACAAAGCACCCCTGATTTTGGAAGGAAATAACCACAATAATCATTCCTTTACAGTATAGTGACCAACTATGTACACAGACTTCTACAAGAATCTTGATCTCCAGAAGTTGCAATGTCTTTTTTCTATTCACTTGAACAACATAGTTGAGAGGAGCGGTATTTTAAGTAAATCTTTTTCATGTATTAAACTCGAAAACAGAGACTTAAAATATTCTTAGATTATTAGAGGTTAGATAATCAAATGTTCCTAAAATGTGTAAGGAGTATGTGCGTATATGTGTGTTTTCACTAATTAGATTGTCTCATTTTCATTTTCACTCTAAATTCTTTAGTCCCTGGAAATCTAGATATAGTTCTGTTTACAAATGGAAAGTTTTCAAAAAAGAAACAATTTTAGTTCCTGAATTCAGTATTAACGTTTTGCCAAGAAACAAAGTATGATTGTCTTGTTTGAGCAATAATGTTACCCTATGTTTCAGAAACCTTTTGAATATTACTAGAAACACTTTTTATATTAACAAAATTAGAAATACACTAAGAAGAATATGTAAAAACTCGCTCTGGTAAAGAAAGATTTGAAACAGAGAAAATGAATACACCAGTGTTCTGCTTTTTAGACCCTAGAATACTATCTGCTGATATGAATAGTGAGAAATTTTCAAAGTTGGGGTTCATGTATCACAGCCAAATTTCCACAAAATCTCTTATTTTTTCCCCCAAATTCTGACCTGGGGCATTTTGTCCCATAATCATCACTTCTGCCTACCATTCAAACAGCATCTTGTCAAATCGGGCTGCAAGATTAAGTTTCCCGATTCAGAATTCAATATTATAACCCTAAGGATATAAGATCCAAGCTGGAACATTGTGTTTTTTTTAAATGGATAAAATTGTTTCAGCCCAGAGACCACAGTGTGCCCTGACCATAATGATGAATCATCAGACTGACACTAAGTGAAATGAGCTTGATGTCTTATCTTTATTCGTGCTCATTAAGGAGCATTTTACATTTGTCCCAACTCTCAACCTTTTCTCCAAAAGGTTGAAAGAGGCTTGTTCCCCAGTGTTATTTAAGGCTGACAAAGTTAACCAGCTCTGTCTGAAGCAAGGCTGGCCCAGAGCCGTGTGCCTGGCTCCATGCTCGCCCAAGCTGGCCTTCGGTTTTGGAGGAATACAGCTTAAGATCTAAGAAACATCTACCTATTTTCTCAGATAGCTTCAATGTCAATTCGAGTTTCTGGCATCCATACGTTTGTGTGGTTGCAATACTGGCTCTCAGTCTCAACAATAATTTCAACTTTTTTTAAGATCTGTATATGAATTCTGCACTGTAAACTAACCTCTCTGTAAATGATGCGCTTTATTCTTTTCAAGAGCTTACCTGAGTTCTGATCATGTTAAAACACCATTTAATAGGCATTTAATTTTTTAAAGCATACCTGTTTCTTTAAGTTTTCAGGGGCTATTTTAAGTAGAAATGTTTTCTACTTAAAATAGTTTCTAATTATTCATGAAAAAAATCAAAGTTGTAAAATATGCAAACAGAGTCAACATCATATTAATAGCCAGAAGCATCTGTTTTAAACGGGCTGCTATTTCACAACACCCAAGCACTGATTAAACTCCTGTAAAAAGGTCAAAAAACAAAGTGTTGCTTAATTTTGAAATTCATTTTCCATGGCACAAGCACTGTAAAGGTGTTTTGTTTTTTTTCTCTTTTTGATTTGTTTTTTAATTTTTTGTCCTGTCCTAAAGCTTTGTTTTACTGCTTACCTCTGTGATCTAAACTTGCTAGGTGAGATGACATACACTTACGAAATAACTTGACAAAAATACTAACAGAAGCAAGTGTGTCGGTGAGTTTTCTGCTGCTGTTTTGCTTCAGTCTCTTTCCAGTGCCCTTTGCTGCCCAGCCAGCCCACAAGGATTCACTTTCCACTTATTACTCATCAAACTCACTCCGGATTACAGTGGACAAGAGAAGGAAAGCTGATGGAGAAATGATGTGAAGGAAAAGAGCAAAATACCAGAACAATGCATTTGAGTAACTATTTTCTTTTCACTCCAGTTGTCAACACATTATTTTGCATCTCTGACCTTAGCAGGCGGAGTTGGAAATTGTATAGGTCTCTCTTCCCACTGGAATATTCCACCCCCTGAGGGAAAAAACAACAACTGAAAATAGGTTAAATTTAGACTATTCTCTTGATCCTCCATTTTCTTGCTCTTAAGGTTAGAAAAATGTTGCTGAAGGGAGTAAGGATTCCTGCAGCTCACCAGGAATCGGTTTCAAGTACCAGCAGCTAATCTCTGTCTTCGGAAGGTTTTGAAGCAAGTGATAAAACAAAAACTTATTTTCTGAAACCAGCCTACTTGAAAAATAAAGTGTTTCAAAACCTAAAGAGCAGCCTTTGACGTAATCAGAAATATTTGCAATTGTTTTGTGACTACTTACATACAATGGTTTTATATTTAAAAGAAGTGATAGCTCTGAAATGACAATATAGTCTATTGTAACTGGGATGAAGAAAATAACACAAGCATAGGCAAACCCGGAAGAAAGACTTCAAATAAATATTAGACAATTTTTGCCATAACCAGCTCACATTGTTGAATGGGAACAAGAAAATAATAGAAAAGAAAAAGGATCTTAGTGAAATGTAATGACAGTCTCACACAAGCCCTTCTTCAACCTAAGATTTAGAAGAAATATGTAAAAAATAAAATTGGTACAAATTTTGATTACAATTTTGGGCGAAATCAGGACAACATAGCTAATGGGGTAATCGGCATGCAATCCCAGAACAAGGCTTGGCTCTGTAATTTACTTTATTGGGGACACATCTCACCTACAACCACTTCTACTACTAATAATAATGAAGGGAGAAAGAGAGTGAGGGAAGATGGAAAGAAGGGAAGGAGAAAAAGAACACAAATGGAGATTTAGAATTATATTTAGAACAGCTATTATCTCCCAAGTAAAAGTTTGGTCACGAAATACAAATTAATGTAAAAGTTGCATAATTTGGATTTTCTGTTAGTGTTCAAATAATATTTAGTTTTTTGCATATTTTTTTCAAGTCTAATCCTTTTAACTTTCTCCTTATTTCACAACCTTACTTTTTATTCAATCAAATGTTAGAAAAAAGCAACAGTTTATAGGATATTACAATGCAATTGAAAAGTGGAGTTCTACAGTATTTGCAGACATTAAATTCTAATTTTGGTAAACAATAAGGATGAAAACAGAAAGATGCTTTCAATTGTTTGATAAAATACAGTTTACACAGTGAAGAAACAGTTAACAAAGAGCCTTTTTTCACCCACCCCTACAACAACTACTATATATTTTACACATAAATATTTTACATAGTGGGGGAGCAGGCCGGCCAACTTCTCACATCCCCTCCCCCTGGCCAGTCAGCCCCGCTTGGGGTTGGCTGGCTGGACCCCACCTGTGCACAAATTCGTGCACCGGCCCTCTAGTAGAATATAAAAAACTAACATCAACTCCCTCTCGGTAAAGATGGAGTACTGAATGAAATGTGTAAGGTCAATTAGAAATATGTAGTATAAATTTAATGTTAGTGATCCCCACACTTAAAAAAATGAATACTAGCGCCCTAAATGGTTTGGCTCAGTGGATAGAGCCTTGGCCTGCGGACTGAAGGGTCCCAGATTTGATTCCGGTCAAGGGCATGTACCTGGGTTGCGGGCACATCCCCAGTAGGGGGCGTGCAGGAGGCAGCTGATCAATGTCTCTCTCTCATAGATGTTTCTAACTCTAATCCCTCTCTCTTCCTTTCTGTAAAAAATCAATAAAATAAAAAAAAATGAATACTAGCACTATTTTGTATTCATAAAGAATAATCCTTAATTAATTTGTATTTTCCTACTATATTATTCACCTGTAATACCCTATAAAAGGTATTAAATCCATTTAAATCCAAACAACAATTTCACATCCCCAAAATATATAAATTTGTGGAAATGACATGACACCTACAAAAATGAATTTTAGGAGCATATGAGTTATGCTTAGAATGTGTAAACAGGGTTAGGTTAGCCCCAAAGTTTAATTTTCATACAGAGGACATGAAAATCAGTCTAAATGGACAGAGAACAACCTGCAATCATGTTATTACTACCAGGTCCCCGCCCCTAGACCACTTTCCTTTCACATAAGCTTGAGTATGTTCTAGGTAAGCCACATTAAATACTTTTTGGTTCAAGGGAGGGGAAACAAAATGATACATAAAGTTGTTTTGATACTAGAACAGTAAAATATTTTTGCCCCCGAGTTTATATGAGAAAACATGCACTGAGATGCTGTCAAGTCAAATGCACTGTTACCCTCACTCCCCTTCTGAGCCATTATTAGCACACTGAACATCTGTCTGGGACAACTGCATTCACTTTCTAATGTGCCACTTTCAACCACTTTAAAATGTCTGACTATACCTTGAAAACAGACCCATTTAACTGGTAAGGAAAATTGCAAAAGGTTTTGATTGCACTTGGAATGTTCTCAAACCTGGTTTGTTCGCTCTTGCACTAGTACCTTAGCCATGTCTACGGCAGGTGCACCCAGGAGCACTCTTAACCTGCAGTGTCTCTCCCATTCTCAAAAGCATTCATAGACATGCTCAATAAATATTTTTACCTAATTTGCCTCATATGTTGTTTTCTTATTAAAAACCAATTTAATATCCTCTGTTCTGTAATATTTGCAGAAGTCAGTCTATAGACATGTGCTGCTAGCCCAGACCCTCAGGCCTGTGCATCAAGATGGCAGGCTGGTCAAGGGTCCTCTGGGGACAGAAGTGCAAGAAGGAAGATTGGACATGGTGACCTGTCTGTGTGAGATGAAAAAAAATCACGAGGTCTGTAATTCTGATGAACTAATATGTCACTAAAAGCTCAGTTTTGCAAAAAGGAAAAGACGCAGTAAACAGTATAATGACTATGAGAGGTGGAAGTGTGAGTCTTCCTTTTTAAATGGTATTCAAACCCTCTGCTTAACTGTTCAGTTTAAAGTATTTTTAAAAATAATTTGCAAGTAACAATCCATCCTATAGTTCCAAGGGTTAGAAGGCTCACTACAGATAACTATCAAAAATCTGGATTTATTTCCCAAAACTGTATGAATGACCCAAGTTTCTTGATATTGATATGCTAGGCTGGAAGTATAAGTACTAGACTGCTTAATTGCTTGCTTGGGGGAGAGTCCTGGGGAAAAGATATGAGTAATATCTGCTCCATGAAGCCTAGTACACTCTCCCAAGCTGGATCATGGCCAGCAACCCAGAGGTCTACTCCTTCCCCTCCAGTGGAAGTAACTGGATATTTGATCCTAGAGATGAATGGGGGGGAAAAAACTAACGGTCATATTTCAAGGGAATCTTTCAGTATCCTGAATGGAAAATGTCATTGAAAACTGGTTATTTGCTCTTCCAACCTCAAGCCATTGAGTAACAGAACTCAGAACAGAAAAAGGACAAAAATAATTATTGCAATATGTATTTGAGAAGAACACACATAAACATTCTCATGATCAAATGGGACTTTCACATCTGCTGAATAGGTATAAGTGATATTGAAATCCAGAGCTGAAAAATAAACCATCTCTTTCTGATTATGAGTGACTGCAAAGCAATAAAATGTATGTTGACGTTCTTTTATTTACAATTAGGAGTAGTCATTTGAGTCAATATTATTATCTGTGCTATAACAATTAAAAGGAGGTCATTTCCAATTTTCATGACCTCTTTCTTTTTATATGTACAGATACAGTTTTAATTTAGGTTTTCTGACTTTTATGGTATGCATATGGGACAGTATACTATGGTTCTGTCCTTTTGAATACTTAAGTGTTTCAGTTCTAAAAAATAAGGAGCATTTTAGTTTGTTCATTTTTAGTAGAGCAAATTTTACAACCTTCAGAACAATTGCTTTTATAATTTACTAGCTTGACATAAGTATCTGAGTTTTTAAACAAATAATTTATGAGAAATTACATCTTCAGAAAACTTTGACACAATTATTTATAAAACATTATAACAAGTAAATCGCATATATAGTTCTTGGACCTACTGAGCCTGTAAAAATTAGAGAACATACTAAATACAGAGAGAACATGTAATAATAAGCAATTGTAAATCCTGACAAATTAGAAGTCTGGTATCTGTAAAGTGTATACTGATTCCTTTTTTAAAGTATATAGTTGAACCTTTTAAAAGTATACACTTTTGCAATTATTTCCAAAAGACATTATTAAATGACATATTGCAAGTATATCTCCTGTTTTTTTTCACCATCTCTTTCCCCAAATAAGAAAAAATATATACAAAATAAAATCCTATTTCTTATTTGGGACTAAAGCACAGTAATTTTGTACAGTATTAAGATCATACTAAGACATATGGAAGAGAGAATATGCTTGCAATCTAAGTAAAGTTTCATTAAACAGGACAAAACAATTATCAGGAATTCGCTTTATTTATATACAAAAAGGTCTTTAAACAAATATGTATTTAATCCTATATGCCAAATTTAATTATTTAATCTATATTTCACATACTTACTCATCATTGAACATGTACACTGAAATGGGTATCAATAGTATATAAAATCAGTTCTTACATATTTTCTTCTGACAAATATATGCCTGAAGACTTCACTTTATATATGTCTGTATAATAAAACCAATTTGAAAGTTTAAAACAATAATGTTCTGCTTTTAAAAGAGTATAAGCCTATGGAAACATGGTATTATATATCTGACATTTTCCATCTAAAAGTACATTATGAAGCATGCTGGTATTAATAAACCATGTGCTTTCGGAACCCCAAAGTGCTCTGCTATAATTTTGTTGAAAACCGATTAAGATGGTATATCTTCTCCCCATACTATTAATATACAGCCAACAAATTTTATGCCATCACTTTGCCAGATGTCTTGAATGGAAAAGTGTGCCAAAAAAAATTCCACAACTTTTAGGAGTTTATCCATGTTCATAACCATATTCTGAATGATAAGTTAATAGTTCATAAGTAAGCACAGAGAACTTAGGAAAATGTTGGTCAAAAAAGACATTACAAAACAACAACAACAAACAAACCCCATATATTCTCTTTTTCCTCACCCCACCCCCACCAATCGTCAGAAAAATCACCCTTCCTTTGCAGCCGGACACTAACATTCCTTTCACCACTTCAGTTATCTGAAAGCAAATGAAAATACAATGATCCTTTCCTCTCCCGATTTAGCTTCCAAGGCAAACATTTCAACACAAACAGAAAGTACCGATTTAACAGAAAGCAGGGAACCGAAAGAGCAAGACTCACTGACCCATTTGGAAGACAAAGACGACAGAACAGGAAAGCTCTAAACATCAGCTTGTGAGGCCTCTGAGAGAGATTCTTCTGGCATTTCATCACAGCAGCCCCAGACCAGTTCACCTCCCTGGATACCGGGAGGAGGAACTAAATAGAGCTGTTTATTAAAGCTGTGGTGCTGGATTGCATTAGGAAACGCAAGCAGACCACCTGGACCTTTCAGATTGTGTCAGTGTTTAATTTGCAGCCTGCCCCTCTGCCGCAGCCAAGACCACTACTACATTTACCAGGCTCGATCACACATCTCCTGGGTTAGAAGTAAAGGCACGTGTACTTGTATATTCATATTTTCCAGAGAGAGAGAGCAGAGAATACAAAAAAATATCAAAATAACAATATTGAACAGAACATTTTTAACTACTACCTAGGAAACATAACACTTTATTCTTGCCTCACACTTTCTTTCCAAGATCACAACATCCACAGAAAATCAATTCTTAAAAACAGATTTTTTTAAAACATTCAGACCAAATTGTAAATTAGATTTGTTCTAGATTTTTGTTGTTGTCTTAGTTTTAATTTTTAAATATCGCCATGAAGTTTTAAGCTGAGGTTTCCTGGCTAGATTTAATGGGTGCCTTTTGCCTTTTGCACTTTCAGCACTACCCTGGCAGGTAACTGGAGATACAGATAGAAAGATGGTACTGTAAATATGAATTATGTGAATGATATGGTGAGACCCTTGCGGAAAAAAAGGGGGAGTTGAGAAATGGCTGACTCCATACCTGACCAATTACAGCTTGCATGGTCCCTGTGTTCTGCTGGGCTGAGAGATCGCAATCCATCATATGTTGTCTTTGAAAAAGAGAATGGGGGTTTCTGGCATGCATCTGTCAATCAACTTCTGTACTCACAACCATCACCAAAAGCAAGGGGGGAAGAAAGTCAAGCTGCTCCACCAAATAGGATGAAACCGTCATGTGACCTCCGGCAGGCACGCACACACACATTCACTACCTCTATAGAGCGTAAGAATTTTCTGTAGATATGAAATGACATTGACAAATATCCAATACCAAGTAAATAAAGTGAGACAAACAGCTATTCACCAAAGACAAAACATTGGCTGTGATCTTCCACTAAAGGTTTAATAAACCTAAGAGGATTTTTTTAATGCTCTAGGAACCTATGTTTAACACAAAAACAAAAACAAAATTAACTGTTTCATGCACTAATTGAGACTTTGATTTCCACATACCATATAAATTTTTTCAATTATAATTAAATATCCTACTTCTCTTAAGTTGTTCCTAATGATTTTATTTTCACATTCCCTAAATTACCTTTTGACAATAGGCAGTAATCTCTGCTGTTTTTGTTAACATCACCTTCCTAGAAAAGCTTAAATGTTAACCCTTGCATAACAAAAGTACCTTAACATTCATTGATTAAGAACGGATATATACAATCGTTTGTGCAAACTGTGATGACCACTCAAATATAAAATATTCAAAGTGTGTAAACAATAGTCACTAAACTTTTCATCTTCTAAAAGGTTAAGAAATTATTTACTTGCAGCTATCTAAACTGATGTAATGTGATGACAAATATTTCAACTTTTTTCATTTAATTTAAACTACTTGATCCCACACACTCTAAGATAGGTTGTTGATGTATTATGGGTCAGCTATTGTGAGGGTAGCATGAACATAACCTGGAAGCTACTTAACCCTTTCAGGATTAACATCAGAACCTCGTTTTCCATACAGCCTGACAGATATTGCAAAGATGCGCTTTGGAAATCCAAAACCATAGATAGTATCCATTCATTTGGTAGCTTTGTGGAGTTATTAAAGTTTGCATTTGTCCACTTTTTACATTTAAGCTCATTAGTTGGCCTAGCCCAACTTTTCAAAAAATTTACCAGAAAACTTTGTGTTGTTAAAATGGGGATGCTTTTTCAAGGTTCAAAACTAAGGTTAAGATTGAGAGGTAGGGAAGTTATTAGAAGGGTTTAATGCTGACTATATACTATTATGTATTTTATGGCATTGTATTATAGCTTAAAAATTAAATAAAAGGAACTTAAAATAAGGAAAATGTTTTCAATACTTTAAAAGAAAGCTCCAGGAGATTGAAGTCTCATGCATTTCTCATTAAGAGTTGCCCCACAGTACACCTCCTATAGATGACTGAAATGCACAGTTCACGCCGAAACCTGTCCACGCCCCTGGAGACACGGACCCACCGCAGTGTTTCGGCAGCGACCCCAGAACCGGACGCTGCTTGCCGGCCTGTCGCCACTCCTGGAGAGGGAGGAGAGGGGGCGGCGGCAGCGGCACCATGATCCCAGCCCGTCATGTCAGCCCGAGTCCTGGTGGGAACCAGTCTGGGCGGTGCCAAACTTGCCCGAAGCCTGCAGGCTGGCAGAGGGCATGTGAGGAACGACCACTCCTGGTGTCGCCTTCCAGGGACTCTGTCCACGCACCCGCCAGGCACGCATGGAGTGTGGGGCACCAGGGAAACTTGAGGAAGAGTGGGGAGCTAAGTGGCTTCCACTTGCCCCCATGCCCCATCCAAGCGGCTCTGTCATACAAGGCGCCCAAGAGTGCGGAATTGCACCTCCTACAGCCGGGAGACTGGGGGAGGCTTGGGGCTGGGCTGCCTCCCTGCACCTCCTACAGCAGCCCGGTGGCCAGTTGCCTCCACCTCGCTGCAGGCTCCTCCCTCCTCTGGGATCTAAGCTTCGTGGGCGCCTCCCGAGGGAGGTACAGGGGTAGGAGTCAGGGATGTCTAGGTTACAGGATGAGGCCTAAGACCCCCTTTGAAGCTCCATCCTCTAAACTGCCACAGTCCAGGTCGGCACAGGGACAACTCAGGTTCTTTCGGGTTGTTTTACCTGACCCTCTGGTCTATATTAATTACAATTACTAGTCCACACTGCTGGAGTCTTGAGCCAGGCACTGGGTCAGACACTGACTTATATTTGCTCACTAAATCCTCAACATAACTCAGTAAGGCAGATACAATTATTTCCATTTTACAGATGAGATTCAAAAAAAAAGAAAAAAGGAAAAAGAAAAAAAAAGAGGAAGATAATTGCCCAAGGGCCATGATTTGAACCTGCTCTGAATTCAAAGATGGAGCTTTATGTATGAAAGCTGGCAATCAAGGAACATTCTGAATGATGGCTACCATATATAAAGTATGAGGCTCATTTAATAAATATTTATAGAGCCTGTACTATGTGCCAGGTACTCTATTATGTGCTAGCGACACAGCAAAACAGAGTTCATTCCTCTGAGAGCTTACATTCTAGCGGTTTGGACAGATTTTCGTCAAAAAAAAAAAAATCACAGAAATGTAACTTTTTAAACTATGTTGAGAGCTAAGGAAAAAAGCAAAAGATTAATATAAGAACCTAAATCAAAGGAATTGACCTAGTCTTGGATGTGTATGTGAGCAAAGGGCAGTCAGCAAACCTTCCCTAAGCAATTGACTTGAAATAAACTAAAATTGGAAGGATGCTAGGAGAACACAGGAAAGCAGGAAGTTGGGTGATGGGTAAATATACTCCACAGAAGAAATGTGGAAGTGGGGAGGAGCATGGCTTATTGGAGCTCGAGGCAAGTCTGGTGTGTGTGTGGAGCACAGCAAGGAAGAGAGAGGCCAGAGCACACAGGGTCTCCTGGGTTGCATCGAAGGTTCGCTTCCTTAGTCAGAAGCACTGCAAGGCCACGGAGAGTACTTTAAGCAGTGTCTTCTCACATTTAATTTTGAAACATGTCTCTGCTGTAGTGGAAAGTTAGGGGTGGGGGAGTAATAAAAGGGGATAAAGTGGATTTGGCGAGACCAGTTAGTTATAAGGCGATAGTGTTGGTGATGCAGGAAATTGGATGATTTCAAGATAAGAAGTATAATTCACAGAATTTGGTGGTTTGTTGATAATGGAACTTGAAGAAGAAGGAGCTGTTTCTCTGGTTTGCACAAAATGCACATCTGGTGATGCCATTTACTGAATCAAGAGGAAGACTATGTTGGGAAAGGATGTGGTAGGTATTATAATTTTGGTTTGAGATTCATTTTCACTACAATCCTTAGAGTATGAATGATTATCCCCCTTTTTAAGGAAAAAAACTCTAGAGATCTGAGAGGTGAAGCAACTTGCTCACAACCAGGCAGTAGCTGGTAAGGTTCATATGAGGGAAATAAAGGTTCTTGGCCCCTTCGTTAGACTGCTGTGGAATATGTTGGTGGTTCTGGCATTGCCCAGTTGATTAAAATCCTTCTACCAAGTTAAAATTGATCACCAAAACCATTCTGAGGCGCCCCCATAATGAAAAGTCTCCAGACAGCATGAACGAAGCATCTCAGTTTGGCATGAAAAGTATAGTTGGAACCCTAAGTCCCTGTCCCAACAGAATGGAAGGGCTGATCTCCAAGTCTAACATGGCAATGGCAGGAGGGATGTGAAGATAAAAACACAAAGGCAGTTTTAAGTTGTTCAACTAACAACTTATATGTAGGCACCTCCTGGTAGTCACTCTGGATAATACAGAGACTTGAATAAGACCTGCTTCCTGACATTCAAAGATTAATAATCTAGTGGGAAACACAAACACATATAAATGATTTAAATGCAGCACAGGTTGTGTTTTTAAAAATGAACTAAATGTATAAAAATTTATCTGTGGCAATTGTTTGATTCCACCTAGTTGAAAATACATACATTTTTAGGTACTGCAAAGTTCAGGTTGGATTACGATCTGTTCCATCCACACTCCAACTAGGTGTGGCCCTGGGAAAGTGGCAATTTCTTTGTGTCATGAGTTTCTGAGAACTCTTCAATGGTACTGTAAGTATGTGGGGGGATAATGTCTTGTGAGAGCTTATTGAGTTACTAGAGGCCTGGTGCACGAAATTCATGCACTTGGTGGGAGAGGCCCCTCAGCCCAGCCTTCACCTTCTCACAGTCCAGGAGCCCTTGGGGGATGTCCGACTGCCAGCTTGGGCCCACTCCCGACTGACAGCTTAGGCCCGCTCTCCATGGGGAGCGGGCCTAAGCCAGCAGTCAGACATCATTAGTGCTGCCACAGAGGCAGGAGAGGCTTCCGCCACTGCCACTGTCCTCTCCAGCTGTGAGCCCGGCTCAGGGCTTCTGACTGAGTGGCATTCCCCCTGTGGGAGCGCACTGACCACCAGGGGGCAGTTCCTGCGTTGAGCATCCTGGTGGTCAGTGCACGTCATAGCAACCAGTCATTCCGCCATTTGGTCGATTTGCATATTAGCCTTTTATTATATAGGATACTTTGTAAGTACCCAGCAAATGTTAGTTATTTTCTCACATGAGAGGATTATAGAGAGGTGGGAAAGGTGAATTCTGCTGGGGAATTGAGGAAGGCTCCATGAAGATGGTAAAAGGATTTTTATATAAACAGAAGTCATCCTATATTCGGGTTAAAAAGAATAGCATGAGCCCGACTGGTGTGGCTCAGTGGTTGGGCTTTGACCTATGAACCAGAAGGTCATGGTTTGACTCCTGATTAAAGCACATGCCTAGGTTTTGGGCCTGATCCTCAGTGGGAGGCGTGCAGGAGGTAGCTGATAGGTAATTCTCTCATCGTCAATGTTTCTCTCTTTTCCTCTCCCTTCCTCTCTGAAATCAATAAAAATATAATACACACACACACAAAAATAAAAATAACATGAGCAAAATCATCCCTCCATTGGTGTGGGTAGCAGACACTTTTAAGGTTAGAGCAATGGAAAACAAATAGAAAAGGGCAGAACATATTTCAACTAATTTTTACTCCCACTTCCACAATCGAATTTAGGAACGAAAATTCCTTAAGTGAAATATTCACCATTATCATCACCTCTTCTGCTCCCCCTTGTCCCCACCAAATTTCCATAAAATCCTGCTTTTTCCAACCCTCTAAGTCTGTCTGCCTTCTTACATCAGAGACCAGCTAGACCTGCCCTTTTCCCAGTGCTGACCACTTGGTGTACACGACAGCAACAGCTCACCACAAATCAGACCTAGTCCCCAACTTCTTAGGATAGGGATGTTCTTTGTTGCTGTTGTAGTTGTTTGAGTTTGTTTGTTTGTTTGCTTGCTTTTATTGATCTCAGAGAGAAAGAGAAACATCAATGTGAGAGAGAAACATCAGTGTGAGAAACATCAATTGGTTGCCTCCCACACACGCCCCAACAGGGGATAGAACCCACCGCTACCTTCTGGTGTGCAGGACAACATTCCAACCAATTGGACCATCCTGGCCAGGGCAGAATAGGGATGTTCTTAATTCCTTAATCATTAAACCACAAAGGACACTGAGTGATAAATGTTACAAAGAGAACCGAGATAAAAGTGGAGGTGTCAGTCACCTCTGGTATTCAGTCAATCCTCTGCAATGTCTCAGGTGAGAAGAGATAACACAGTAGTCTCCCCTCATCCAAGAGGGATACAATCCAAGACCCCCAGTGGATGCCTGAAACTGTGGATGGTGTGAACCCTATAGACTGGTATACTATGTTTTTTCCTACACATACAGATCTGTGGTAGTTTAATTTATAAATTCAGTACAGTAAGACATTAACAGCAATAACTAATAATATATAGAAAATTATAACAATATACTGGAATAAAAATTATGTGAATGTGTTCTCCCCTCCCCCCATAACTGATCTGATAACAGAAACAGATACTAAGTGACAAAGTGACTAATGTATACAGAGCGGAGACACTGAACAAAGGGATGACTTGTGTCCCAGTCAGAACGGAGTGGGATGGTGAGAGAGTTCATCACACTACTCAGAACAGTACACAACTTAAAACTTATGAATTGTTTTCTTCTGGAAGTTTCCATTTCATATTTTCAGATCAGAGTTGACCATGGATAACTGAAACTGTGAAAAATGAAACTGTGGGTGAGGATGAGGGCTACTGTATAAATGAGTGCCTCCAGAATGCCAGAACCAGAAGAAAATGTTCATCAAGAAAAATCAAGAGGAATCCACTCCTACTTAGACTTCCTATATTTCCACTTATGCTGTTGCAACATGTAGGTTTACTTCAATTCTATACTCCTGCCTTTTCTCTCTGCTAAGACTTGTTCTTCCTCTTGCTTATTGTTTGTTCCTTTGTTACCGTTTTATTTTCTTCATTTCTCTACTTCACTTCACCATTCATTCTTCTGCTTCGTGGTCTCTTAAAAAATTAATGTCACCATTCCTTCAACTAGTCTATTTTTTTTTTACCCCAGATCTCCCACCCACCCCATTTTTCACATGTCCACATGACCTTAGCCTTCCTTCTAGAATATAAATCATGGCAAAGTTTGCTCACTGGGCAGCTGCTGATGATTTTCAAGGCTGATGTAGGAACCAAATAGTAGGTAGATGAGAGACAGCATGGTAGGAATAAGTACACACAGTCAAGATTTCTTGTGGCTCCCTTTCCTCAGTCTTCAGTTCGCGCCCCTTTGGCACAACTCCTGCCCTCTATTTTGAGGTCATTTTTCCCCCCTTAGAATTTCATTTGGTGCCATCAGCCTCTGGAATGATCCATTGTTTTCTCTTTGCACCTTCCCTCAATTCCACATTTTTGCCTGTACTTTCAAGTTTTGTAGATCATTTTTATGGAATGGTCTTTCCAACCACCATCACTTTCCTTAAGCATCATTAGAAGGATTTTACTTCCATGAGCCCTTAAGCAGTGCAACTAACCTGTACCCTTGGATTTTGTTGTTATTTTCACATTTCTAGGGAAATTGAGCACAGTAACCTATAATAATAAATGGGTAATATGTTAATTAGACCAGGAGACCTTCCAGGACATCTTCTGGACATCCTTCCGGATAAAGCCATGGTGGTGGGACTGAGGCAGAGGCGGTTAGGGGTAATCAGGCTGGGAGGGGCTGTTGGGGGTGAGCAGGCCGGGGGGGGGGGGGCAAGCAGGCCAGCACAGGGGGGCAGGTGGGGGCGAGCAGGCCAGTGGGGGGGAGCAGTTGGAGGTGAGCAGGCTGGCAAGGGGGGCAGTTGGGGGTGAGCTGGCTGGCAGGGGGCAGTTAGGGTGAGCAGGCCAGCAGGGGGGGCATTTGGGGGTAATCAGGCTGGTGGGAGGGGCAGTTGAAACAAGCAGGCTGGTGGGGGGGGCAGGTAGGGGCGAGCAGGCCACTGGGGGATGGAAGTTGGGGGTGAGCAGGTCAGCAGGGGGGACAGTTGAGGGTAATCAGGCTAGCGGGAGGGGCAGTTGGGGGTGAGCAGGCCGATAGGTGGGGGGGGGAGGTGGGGTTGATCAGGCTGGCAGGCAGAGTAGTTAGGGGTGATCAGGCAAGCAGGCAGGTGAGCGGTTAGGAGCCAGTGGCCCCGGATTGCGAGAGGGATGTCCAACTGCTGGTTTAGGCTCGATCCCACAGGGAGTCCCAGGAGATCCCGAGGAGTCCCAGATTGGAGAGGGTGCAGGCTGGGCTGAGGGAAACTCCCCCAGACCCCATGCACGAATTTCATGCACCGGGCCACTAGTCCTATATAATAAGAGGCCAGCCACCATAAGCCTAACAACCAGAACGACCAGAGACCAGAACCACCAGGCCCCTTGCTGGGCTGGCCCACCCCCAAGCAAGCAGTTAGGGGCAATTAGGCAGGCAGAGTGGTTAGGTGTGATCAGGTAGGCAGACCAGTGGTTAGGGGCAATCAGGTAGGCAGATGGCCCCTCACTGGGTTGGCCTTGCCCCTAAGCAAGCAGTTAGGGACGATCAGGTAGGTAGGAGAGCGGTTAGGGGCGATCAGGTAGGCAGAGAGGCCCTCGCACAGGGCTGGCCCCACCCCCCAGCAAAGAAAAAGGGAGGCCCAGGCCACCAGTGGCGACTCTGTGGAAGGTGAGTGGCCGGCCAGCGGTCACCCCACAGAGGGAGGCCCAGACCAGCCAAGCCATCACACCCCAAGCCTGTCGCCTGCAGAGGGAGGCCACCAGTGGCAGGGGAGGAGGGGGCAGTGCTGCACAGATGGCAAGCAGTGACAGCGCCAGGGGTGGGGCCATGTGCCTACAGCTGGGGAAGGAAAGCTCTGATAGGCCCTGATCTCAGGCCAGGCCTAGGGACCCTACCCGAGGGGTCCTGGATTGTGAGAGGGTGCAGGCCTGGCTGAGAGACACCCTCCCCCCCCCAGCGCATGAATTTTCATGCACTGGGCCTCTAGTCTATATATATAAAAGGCTAAGTGTCTGTCCATCAACGAGTAGCTATGATGTCCACTGACCACCAGGGGGCATACACTCAACACAGGAGCTGCCATGATGTACACTGGCCATTTAAAATTAAACAGCACCATGGACCTGGCACCGACAAACCAATACTTGGCTTCCCCCAAGTGAAACACAGGCCCCGTCACCACCCCAGAGCAACACCCCACCAAATCACAGCCAACGCTGCTGAGACCCCATGGTGCAAAATGTGGCCCACAGCCCAGCTCAGCCCAGAAACAGTGGCTGTGGGTGCTGGCTAATGATGTCACATAGCAACGCTCAGCTTCCTCTCCCTAGCAACTAGCATCCTTGGAGTTTTTGCAGCCAAGGAACCCAACTTGCTTTATAGCCAGGTACAAACATTTTACAGTTTAACCAAATGTTTGTGAAGCGTTTTCCCATGCCTCATCTCATTTGATCTTCACAGAAATCCTGGAGTAGGTAGATAGGAGACTCGGTAGAATCCTATTTGCTTTTCATTAGCAAGACGCGAATACCGATATTAAAATATTTCTTGTAATTAATTTTCTTTCAATGTGCATGAATCTGTACACCAGGACACTAGTTATTTTTATAAGAGAACAAGAGGAGGAAGGAAACTTGGCACAAAGACCCAGGGACTGACTACAGGATGGAGAGTGGCTTGGCAATGCCGAGCCAGGCTACATTGGTTATGAGGACCTGTGATTTAGATTTTTTTCTACAACATAATTTAGGAGACCTGTTTTCCCCTGAGACAAAGCAACAAGATTTCATCTTCCAAATGAATAGCTGAGGAGTTGAAGAGCCTGGGAATTCCCTGCAAGGATGGCCTGTGAACATACTAATGCATTATCAGACCTCTGACTTTGTCGTCTCTTATACCAGGTGTCTATCCTGGATAAAAACAGGAAAAGCCAGCACAGAGAGCCAATTATCCCTTAATTTCCATTTTCCCCTTTCATGAATTGCTTTGGAGACAGTAATGCATTTTGGTCTTCTAGAATCTATTTCTTCTCCCTGAACAGCCTTGAAGAAAGGCATTGAAATGTTCCTGGATTCATTGTACATCTGCGGTTTTGTTGTCTGAGCCCAAATGCTAACACATAACTTCTCATGAAAATTCTCCACCATAGTACAAACACACATTCTGTCTCCTTACAGCAAGAGTACTCTTTATTTCATGGCTATAGTTCCATATGCCTGAAAAAGCTAAACACCACTATCCTTTTATTCCTCATATAAATAGGTTCACAGCACTTCAACTGAAACCTAGTTCCACTCTTTCAAAGATAAGCAATATTTTAATATTCACCCAAGAATATGCTTCTATTGATTTTAATGAGAGAGGAAGGGAGAGGAAGAGAGAGAGAGAAATATCTATGTGAGAGTGAAACATCAATCAGTTGCCTCCTGAACTTGCCCCAATGGGAGGGGGGGAAATCAAACCCGAAACCTGGGTATATGCCCTGACCTGGAATCAAACCCTTGACATTTAGTTGTAAGGGACAACACTCCAACCAACTGAGCCACACCGGCCAGGGCTCAGAGACAAGCATTGTTAAGTGAATGTCTGCATGGAACCAGTTTCATTAAGAGAACTTCACAACTCTGAGCTCTAACTTTGGAAAATCCATTTCTACCCTGGTTTCCCCTGTCATCATCATTATCAATAATCATAACAATAGAAAATATAGGAGTATTTCTGAAGGTATAGTTTATTTGAGGGCTCCTGGGGGTCCCTGAGATTCTTCAGAGGCTCATGGAGTCAAAACTTTCTCAAAATAATAAAATGAGATTTGCCTTTTTCACTCTCATTTTGTGAGGAGAGTACAGCTGATTTTTCCAAGGCTTCCTGACTTGTGATTTCACAGCAGATTGAACGCAGAAGTAAGTGTGGTTCTGAGTATATCCTAGAAAGCCAGACAGGACCAAGACTAGATTTGCAAAACTGTACAACAATGCCACTCTTCTCACTAATTATTTCACTTGGGGAAAATATAGTTGTTGTTGTTTTTTTTTCATTTAAAAATTATGTTATCATATAATTATTTAAATGACTTCACAAATAAACCTTTTTAAAGTTTCTTTAAAACACAAAAGCTTTTGGGGTACTACATAATTTTATGATAATAAAGAGCTACTATGACCAAAATGTTTGAGAACTGCAGACAGAGTTGAGTATTAACTATACGACATGTAATGTCCTATGCACGTAATATATATTAATGCATTTACCCTCACCCTGGCCCTAGAAGGTGGATAATTTTTATCGTGACTTAACAAATGAGGACATTGATTGCAGTATTTTGACAATTATAAATATAAAGGTTCTTAGACATCAAAGTACCAAATAACAATTGGTATACAATATAATATATTGGTAGGTGAGTAAACTGAAAGATGCAATACCTTCTGAATGGGAGTGTTATAAAAACCATTTAGTTAGGGTTTTTAAAGGTTTTACACAGAACACTCATCTGTGATCACTATCAAATCTATGTCATGGTAACCAAAGAGTTTCCCTGATTACTGCCGCATGACTCAAAGTAAAGCCCAAAATAATAATTGTCTGGTTCCTCTCCTATCTCTGCCACTAACATCTTTATGACACTGGGGATGAATGAAGGTGTTGGAGTTTTAATACCCTTTCCAGTTATAACATTTTTATATTTTCCAAATTCTCATGTCAAGTAGGCAAGCAGATCTATACAAAACATAAAAAGAGCAATATTTATAAGTCTTAAACATCCATTTGATTATAAAACTATAGTTGGAAGTGCTGGACCAAAAACAAAAAAAATGGTGACACCCATGAAAGAAAATAGAACGTATGTAATGACATAATTATCTAGCCATGCCATTCAGGATTATCCTTTTACAGAGGGAATTTTATTTCTCCAGGAAAATATTTGATAAACTGCTTAGCTAGGGAGACCCAAAGGCAAGATTGAAGAAGACAAGTAACAAAGACGCAGTAAACTAAAATAAAATTCTAGGTCAGAAAGAATAGAAAATCAGGAAAAGATAAAAAAAAAATGGGACTACTCAAGCTAAAAAACTTCTGCACAGCGAAAGAAGCCATCAACAAAATGAAAAGAGAACCCCTGCATGGGAGAACATATTCACCAATGATACATCCAATAAGGGGTTAATTTCCAAAATAAATTAAGAACTTATACAGCTCAACACCAGAAAGACCAACAATCCAATTAAAAAATGGGTGAAGAGCCCGGCTGGGTTGTTCAGTGGTTAGGACATCGGCTCTCTGACCAGAGAGTCTCAGGTTCCATTCCTAGTCAAGGGCACATACCTGGGTTGTGGGTTCACGCCCCACCCCAAGTCGGGAAGCATATAGGAGACAACCAGTCGATGTGAGATCTCACATCAACGTCTCTCTCTCTTAAGGTCTCAGTTTAAATGTCTCTTCTCCACAGAGTAGAATATCATGTTCAGCTCTCTCTTCTTTCATAGTTTTCTGTACTTTTATTTTACAGTACATTATACATTATAGTTTGTACAGATGCATTTATTTGCATGAGCATTTAAGTCAATCATAATATTTATCAAATGCCTAATAGGTGCTAAATAAAATAATTAAAAGAGATATGCTCCCTGCCTTAATTAAGCGTATAGAGATTAAAAATGTGTTTTATAAACTTTGATTTACCACATGTTTATCATTTCCAGTGCTCTTCATCATTTTAAGTGGCATAGAGGTTCAAATATGGACAAGACAGAGTTGAAATGAGACAGGCTGACTAGATTAGGACAAGGCCTCCCAGAGGAGTACCTAAATTAGAAACTCTTGTCAGCATACAAGAGTGCTCAGGCACAAGAAACTGAACTGTTCAAAAAATTAAGCTAAGCACCAGAACTACCAGTTTGTTGATTTATGATGAGAAACAAAGGTCAGATGAGCCAAAATTCTGACATCAGCATGACCAAGGAAAGTCTTATAAAAACTCAAAATAAGGAAGTTACCTGATGAATATGAGTATTAAGTAGATGAATCAACAAATTAAATGTTTAACAGCCAGGTTATGCTGTTTTGTCTTATTTATCTCTATAACAGGGACAATATTGATAATAGAGCACAAAGTTGATGGCCAAGTTCTGATTGTCTTGCCATTATCTTTCTTTAGAAAAATTATGTTACATTTGGTTACCATTGAATCTTACAAGTCTGTGTTTATTACATCACTTTAAGGTCATTTTTACTGTTACATTTTATGTGGACCGTAAGGATATGCTTCAATTTAGCATGTATTTGTCATTTCCTAGCCTCCATACCAACAGCACATAAATAGCACCCTTCATTGTCAAGGAAGCACAAGACTCATTACAAGACCCTTCACAAATAACCTGCTTTACTTTATACATTCTTGTGACAAATATGGTGATGCTCTCTGAAGGGTTGTCTGCTCTAAGCTACCTTTTTCCTCAGATATGAACATCTGAATTATTCTGTTTCATCACATTTTTTTAGTGTTCATGATCGTGAACACATTACATTAGGCTTTATGGACTATTCAAAAGAAGCATCAAAATTGTATCCGTACTCATGAGAAATCTTAATTTCAGATGGGAAAACTTCTTCATAACTTCATTCAATACTATTTTGTGCCTGAAACTGCAGTTACAAAAGGAAAAAGAGTGAAATAAGATTATGAAGATCAGTGTGGGGTGGAACAAAGATAAGGAGATGTTTTGTAGAAAGGGAGGTGAGCTGGATTTTGTGGGATATTTAGAATGGATAAAGAAGGTGGGGAGAACCTTCAAGACTAGGGGCACAGCAAGAAGAAGGACAGATGGTAAGAATGAATACAGCGAGTGAGACCAACAGAGAGAATGCAATGCAACCGATGAGGTTGGAGCCAAGAGACTAACGTATCAACAAAAGAAAAGAGAAGTAACATGTCAGGTGTGTACATTCCTTATCCTTTCAGGCCTCACAAAAGTTTCAGGGAGTAGGCATGAGTATCCCCATTTTACTGAGGAAACTTAAGTGCACACACAAACTCTCTCCGCTAGGAAGTTCTGCATGAAAACTCTAGGAAGGGGCAGTGCCGGATCTGTCTCTTGCTTCAACAGTGTTTGGACGGAGCAGTCCCAGGAACACCCCTTCTTCCAGCCTCCGACCACCCTCCTGAGTCTTACCCAGTCACCACCTTCAGAACCACCTCCAGGACTAGCCAACACACTGTTTTTATTTCTACCTTACTTCTTATTGCCAAACAACCATGAGCTCCCAAATTCATCAGCGTTATTCCACGGAGGTGGAGGATGCCGTCAACCGCCTGGCCAGCCTGCATCTGCGGGCCTCCCATACCTACCTCTCTCTGGGCTTCTACTTCAACCATGACGATGTGGCTGGGCGTGGGCCACTTTTCCAAGAGTTGGCAGAGAAGAAGCGCGAGGGCAGGGCGCTGAGCTTCTTTTAAAGTTGCAAAACAAGCGCAGTGGCTGCATTCTCTCTAGGACGAGCCGAAGCCTTCCCAGGTTTAGTGGGCAAAACTGAGAATGCCATGGAAGCCGCCCTGGCCTTGGAGAGGAACCTGAACCAGGCCCTTTTGGAGATGCCTGCCCTGGGTTCTATTCATGCAGACCCTCAGCTCTGCGACTTCCTGGAGAACCACTTCCGGGGTGAGGAGGTGCAACTCATCAAGAAGATGGGCGACCACCTGACTCACCTCCGCAGGCTGCCGGCCCCCAGGCTGGGCTGGGCCAGTGTCTCTTCCAAAGGCTCACCCTCAAGCACGACTAGGAGCCTTTGGAGCCCAGAGGCCTGTGAGGGGACCCTCTGCATCCCCTGGTGTCTAGCTTTTACCTGAGCCTTTCCCTGAAACTATTAGCCATTCTTTTAACCACCCTAAAGCCTTCTCCCAAATGAAACAATAAAGCCTTTCACAGAAAACACACACACACACACACACACACACACACACACACAAAAACAAACAAACAAAAAACAAAACCACAAACACAAAAAAAACCTAGGAAGGAAGTACTGTTTTTCTCAAGAAAAGTTAAGCAGACAGCTCTATCTCTCTAGGCAAAGGAACCCTGGTGTGACATTACACAGGGGTCACACACCGTGAGCCACTGACTTCATATCTTGCTGACATTTTTGACCCACAATCTTTGTTTTTCTTTTCAACTTTTGTCACTGTCCTATCTAAATAACAGGGCATTTATCATAAAAATACTGGGTCTGCATTCCAGCTGAGATGTATCAGAAGACAGGAGCTAATGAGCCCTTCAGGTGAAGCGAGCCCTCTGCAGTTATCACTGGCTGACTCCGGACGTTCCACTCATATCCAGAGCTTAGCTGAGCTGCGCATGGTATTGCTGCCTCACATACATTTCGTTTGGCCAAGCAGCTTGTAAAGACGTTAACTGGGCATGAGCTCACTCCTGCAAGCGCAGGCCCTATGGAGCTTTCACACGCAAAGGTAAACTCTTGATGTGACAGCTCTTTCGGTCAATCTCTGTTCACCCCTTAGGTAAGACGCCTGTGACGCTTACTAAAACTCTGCTCTTTTGAACTGACGAGTCTGACCCTAGCCCAGGAACCCCAAATCACTCCAGCCACTAACCATAATAAAGACAGGTGCCCCAGGTTCTGTTGCTTTCTCTGTCTGCACTCTGCCTTGACCTCCCTGTACGGCCTCTTGTAGTACGCTGTGTACTTCCTCCAGGACCTGTGAGTAGTAGACTTCTCTAGTTCAATTTCTCCTTGTGGCCTGTTGTTAAACTGTGACTCACCATCCCGCACCCTGTACTCCACTGAGCAAGGGTTAATTTAACAGAATCACAGCAACTCATTTTTGTTAACTAATTCTTACCCCTTCATTTAAAAATGCAAACTCTGATTCAGAACACAGGGCTCTAATTTAAGGCACTGTGCTAAGAATTTAGGCTTAGGGTAAACCTCTTCCTTCTCAGGAGCTCTCTCTGTGTGTGTGTGTATGTGTGCGTGTGTGTGTGCCTGTGTGTGTGTGTATGTGTGTGCCTGTGTGTGTGGGGTGTATGTGTGCCTGTGTGTGGGTATGTATATGTGCATGTGTGTGTGCATGTGTGTGTGCGTGCGCCTGTGTGTATGTGTGCATGTGTGTGCCTGTATGTATCTGTGTGTGTGTCTGTGTGTGTGCATGTGTGCCTGTGTGTGTATGTGTGTGCCTGTGTGTGTGCCTGTGTGTGCCTGTGTGTGTGTGCCTGTGTGTGTGTGTGTTAGCTGCCTCTGATTTACTTTATTGATGAGGAAGAAATCCCCAATCCTAAGGTTAGAGGTATGGCTGAGCACATGACACCATTGATGGACAGGTGACATCAACAGCAGTTTATTAGTTGGTATACTTACAATCCAGAGTGTTCTCCACACACCACATAGGAACACACGGGGTTTGCATTCAAAAACAGTGAACAATCAAGTTCCGTGAGAGACAGTCCTTGTACTATCAAGAGAATGGGGTGCCCAGTTGGTGTGGCTCAGTGGTTGAGCATCGACCTATGAACCAGGTCATGGTTTGATTCCTTGTCAGGACACATGCTCAGTAGGAGGTGTGCAGGAGGCAGGTGATAAATACTTCTCTCATTGATGTTTCTGTCTCTTCCTCCCTTCCTCTCTGAAATCAATAAAGATATTTTTTTAAAAAGAGGATGGGGTGCCCCTGCTTCTCAGGGGAGTATGTGGTTGGCTCCTTTGAATGATTCCATGCACTGTCAGGAACGGGAACTAGTAGTGAGGAAGAAGCAGGTGCTATGCTTGGCTCTTGAATAGGAGGTTATTTGGAGAGAACCTTCTCTGTGGGAGCAGAGTTGGGAGGGGATCTGTGGTGGTTCCACCATTTAAGGCCATCCCAGTTCTACCAAATGTCAAGGCAGCACATAATACTGAACCTTAATTTTAGGCACTAAATCAGTGTGTGTGTGTGTGTGTGTGTGTGTGTACACGTGTCAGGGTGAAGTGAAGTGAACATGTGGCCACTGAGTGTTTGGGGAAACAAAGGACATGGAGGCTGACAGGATCAAAGGCAATGCCCGTCCCCCTTCCCTCCTCACACCAGTCCCGCGTTCCTCAGTCTGTCAACTATTTGCCACCTGTCTGCAAGGAGGTAAGTCCAAAAATCCAGAGTATTTAAATACTTTTGTCCCAGATCTAATAGTACATGATTCTAGGCACATGTCCAAGGCAAGCACACGGCAGCAGGCATGGTTTCACACTAAGGAGAGCTCAGGCGTAGTCCCAACCAAGGTGGACACCGGTGAAAGTTGGTCGACAGGAGTGTTATTTTATTAATGGCTAATTCTGCTCCTGCACTCCTATCCCCATTCCAATTAAGTATAAAATACACATCTCAAGATTTGATGCCAAACCGTAAAGGCTAGAGACAAGCGTCGCCATCCAGCAGTAAATATTAAGGGAAAGATTTAATGTAAACGGCAGCATATGGCAGTGCTGATGATTTCTCATAAACTACATGGACTAATTTAGAAAGAAAGGAAAAAAAAAGGCATCGAAGCCTTCAAGGAAGTAATAACCCAGAGGTAAAAAATATTGATTAGGGAAAAATATTATCTTAATCAAAATATGTCTTTTAGCTGGAAGTTGTTTGGGCTCCAGAAAAAGGAAACAAAGTATGTTTCTAAGATGCACATTTTTCCTTGTGGTTTTTGTTGAATAATGAGCAAGGCCATCACTCTTTCTGAAGCCTTTGCTACATAAATCAAAACAAAGGCTTTGCTAATCCCATAGGAAACCTTATTTACAACTCTGATAAAAAGTAAGCAATGTTAATTGTTTTTAAATATCTTGCTCCATACCTGTGACTTTTGGTATTTCTTGAAGATACATCCTAATAAATTTTATAAGACTTGCCACATACTATGTTTTCTTCTAATGAGAGCGTCATACTTCTGATCTTTTCCATCTCTGTCTTCAGAGGCAAATTATTCAAAATAACTTGTTCCTGTTAGCATTAGCTGGTGTTCCAGCAACTTATTATTACTATCTTTCCAGCTTTAAGCTTACTCTTTTAAATATTACAATCAGACAGTATTTAAATATGCCTCATGTGTTTTTAGGGATTTGTATCAAAATTCAAACTGAATTTAAAGTAGGTAAGAGCTACTTCAAGTCCTAACACCACTCCAGTTTTTCCTTTATCTTATCATGTGAGACTGTCCTCAACATTTTATAGGCCAAAATACCTTGTTTTCATTTGCCATTTGGACTGCATGAAGTTTATTCATAGGAGAAACTGCCATAGGAACATGTGACACCATTTTGCATTCTATATGGGGAGAAGCAGAAACAATGCTAAGTGATGTGCAAAGAGTAATGGAGGGAAAGCAAAATTAGAACACAATTTCTCACTACTCACTCCTTTTCTAGGTACACAAAGTAAGAAGTTGATAAATTATCCAATAAATATAGTCATTATAGCCGAGAGAATGCAGGTGTAATTGATGATCAATGACCCAAATCCTTCAGGGATCCAAGTCCCTCAGAACCCCAGGCCCGATTCATGTGCAGACACTGGCTGTCCCCAAGGCCCCCTTCACTGACCTGTGTATGCATTCCTTCACTCTGATTCTGAACATATTTACAAAACCATCGTGTTTGAGGAAAACTACGGTCTTTAGTTTTGCATGGAAAGTAAAGAAAAATAAAACTGGATTGTTTTGAATCAAATCTTTTTTTCCTTCATCCAAATATGCAGTGAGCACCCCCTGTCGGCTGCCCAGCAGCAGTGAGTCATAAACATGCAGCCTTGTCAGTCTCCATGGCCAGTACACAAAGAAGGCAGCAAACCAAAGGGCCATGGCCATTTGCACACCTGTATCACAAGTGGGGGAGGGGAAATCAATACCTGCTTGATAGAAAAGGAAAACACGGATAGGGAAGGAAGTTTATTCTCAAGCTCTTAATAGGGTATCTTAACACTAGGAAGGAAAATTTCTCTTTCTTTTCCTTTCTTTTTTTAAACTTAAAGCTATATTCACTTTCAGTGTTAGATGGGTTTCTGAAAAGAATAGTATGGGAGAAAACCTAACAAATATATTTGTTTGGCTAAGACCACATCTGACTTTTTAAGTTGTGTTTTTCCTCTATTTTATGCAAATCAAGGGCTAAGAAATCTATTGTAAATTCTATGTTTCCCCCCACCTTCCGTGCTTTCATTTTTATTCTCCTTCCATATTTTCAAGTAAGATGGGCATTGAAAGGGGGAAATGGTTAGGAGAATAATGCATAAGCACATACATATACTTTCATTCTGATATCTTAAGGATTGAGTCAGTAGAAATAGATTTCCTTTCTATTTATCATAAATATGCTTCCAGCCCCTTCAAGTCTACCTGCTAAAATCTGGTTTTACTCATCTACAGAGAGAGATAGATTTTACTTTAAAATTCTGTTTTAAAAGTACAATAATGGATTACTTTTAAGACAATAAATACTTTATTAATCCTGCTAGTAGAGGAATAAGATGAATTTTTCTCCTAGAAATCTCTTCTGTTGGGAAGTTTAAATATTCATTTTTTATGCTCAATGATATCTTTCCCTTATTATACATTTTAAATATATGATTAGTGAGCAGTATGGCAAGAACACTAGGCTAAAAATTAAAAGACTTGTGTTCTAAACCCGGGTTTGCCAGTTTCTATCCCTATAACCATGTAGGCCATTTAATCTCTCTAAGTTTCAATTTCCTCATTTGAGATATGGAAGTCATTAATTTGACCATTAACTCAAGATACATTAGACGACAATTACCAGAGGCATTAGCTCTCCTTGCCATGTGGGAGAGAGACTTATAATAATAACAGTGAGCTTGTATTGAGCTTCTGTTATGTCCCAATCACTGTAAATGTCAGTGATTGACTCACAGGAACTCAGAGCAGCTCAGCTCTGGAATCAGATGGGGTCCCAATCCCTTATCTGCCATTTTTCCATCCAGGAAAACTAGTTAATATTTCTGAAACTCCGTTTTCTTGTATAGGAACATTGGATTGTTTCCCCAAAGTCACATGGATGGAAAATGGCAGGGACAGATTTGGAATGCAATCATGCACTGGAGGAGCATGATCTAGAGTGAACTGCCACAAGCAGGACATTGTAATGTTGTTCAACTTTGTTCCTTTATTTTTCATTCTATTCCTTGGATGGCCCTAAATGTCATGCGAAAGGGCTGAGACATTACCTTGTAGTTAAAGGGGAGGTAATGAAATATTATGAGTAGGGAAGCATGATCCTCATTAACTCACCAGAATGTTGAGAGAATTTAAGAAGTACCTATATATGAACATAATACATTTGTGTAAAGCATTATGACTCTATTTATAGGAGATCATGTAAGGAAAAGACCCACACACTATTTCTTACTCTGATATTGCAGTATTGGGTTCTAATATGATGGCCTATGCACTGGTCAGCAAACTCATTAGTCAACAGAGCGGCAAACCACGGCTCGTGAGCCGCATGTGGCTCGTGTGCTGCAGTTTGCCGACCACTGGCCTATGGTATAAAGTAAAACCACTACCCTAGTGTTCAGAGATATTAGAGGAGGAAACTTTCTTTCTTTCTTTTTTTTTTTTTTTTTTGTACTCTATTCTACAACAAACATATTTAAATGTTTAATCTAGGCTATTGTCTTTTTTTTTTTTTTACCATTTTTTTTACTGTTTTAAGTATTACAAATAGTAGTACATATGTCTCCTTTTTTTTCCCCCATTGATCTCCCCCCGACCTCCCCTACCCCCCAGTACATGCCTTCACCTGCCCGTCCTCCCCCCCGCCCCAGTGTCTTATATCCATTGGTTGTGCTTATATGCATGCGTACAAGTCCTTCGGTTGGTCTCTTACAGCCCCCCTCGCCCAACCTCCCCTGTCTTCCCAATGTAGTTTGACAGTCTGTTCAATGCTTCTTTGCCTCTGTATCTTTTTCCCACCATTTCTTTCCTTTAAAAAGTTTTGCCTTTGCAGACTAGAAATAAACATATAATAACAAAACAAGACAAAACAAAAAAATATTTGAGTCCCAATTTCAATGTCCAACAGTTCTGAGTCCCCGTTTCAATGTCTAACAGTTCCTTATGTGTACATGTCAGCAATGATATCTGGGTGGTGGGCACATGTTGGCTATGCAGGTCCGACCCTCTCTGGTTTGGTCCTAGGTAACCTGCAGCGGTGCACAGCTGCTGACTGCTCGCGTGGCAAGGCATTGTCAGCGTCTTCCATCTCTGGACTGTTTTTTGAGGAGGAAACTTTCTAGGTGTCAGGCATACTGGAAAAAATATCCAGGAGAAGAAATTAAAAATTGGAAACTGAGGCTTAATCAGTGGCCAGAGGTAAACCTTTCCTACCCCCAGTCAGCTCTTCCTTTGGCCTGGATTCTAAGAAATGCTTGAAAACTGTCTACATTGGTGTGGGAAAATGACCTCTGTCAAGGGAGGCAGCCAGCCCGTCTACTCTGAGAATTCTCTCTCCAGTGACAGCCTTGGAGCATTGTAATGTGATGAAGTTGCAGCGATATATGTGAAGAGCATGAATAAGGTTAATCTTGTTGCCTTAAAGAGAGGTACCCATTTTACTGTTGCTATAAAGCAAATATAAATCAACAATGACACTTAAGTTCAATATCTAGTCCTGGACAATCAGGAATATGTTCCAACTAGTGTGACATCCAGCTAGTTAATTTATTGTCAAAATGCAACAGGATTATGTTAAACTTTGGTTATAATTCCTAGTGCATGAAGTAACTGATTTCTTAATTTCATCCTTTAGAGTTCATTTGGGGCTGGAAGTCAGGAGGGGGTGAGCTGTGCTATTATGAAAGGTCAGCATGCAGTGAGTATAGCTTTTCTAAATCCGGGTCATGGGTTCATAAAAGGCTTATGATCCATCCAGATACTCTGTCTGAGTCTGCAGACTGAAAAGAATGTAGAAAAGCTATTGTTGGGGGAAATGCTTTGCCTGTTCTTAATACCTGGTAAGTTCAGGTATTAACTTCCTCTGTAGCGCAGTCGCCCAATTAGAATGCTCTACTTAAAATGCGTGTCTTTGGAATGTCACATAATCTTTTCAAAATCGTATATCTTCCATTTCTGGAAAATTCCTCTCCCTCATGGATTGGGAAGGTGGTTCTCTCCCTTAATAGCGACAGCCTCTCCTCCAG
This sequence comes from Corynorhinus townsendii, assembly GCA_026230045.1. Classification (NCBI taxonomy): domain Eukaryota; kingdom Metazoa; phylum Chordata; class Mammalia; order Chiroptera; family Vespertilionidae; genus Corynorhinus; species Corynorhinus townsendii. The sequence continues at coordinate 141,806,136 of JAPDVU010000004.1, forward strand.
GACAGATCGGTTTGCCTCCACTTTACCCTGGGGGCGTGGCTTGGCTTTAATTCCCTGAAACCTACAGATACACTCTCCACCCTGGGAGAGCTCTTAGCTCCAAATGTAGTTCCTTAGAAAGGTTTACTGAGAAGTAGAGAGCGAGGAAAAAAGCACAACTCACCACAAAGCCAGGTACTTAAGCAGTTTCTTTCAAGCACCACTTATGGCGATGAGCCGACCTGCACAGATCAAGATTCTGACATCGGACGCAGCTACTTGGTGGCTTCTCAGTCAAGGGCTGCCCACGAGTGAGGGGTGAGCGCTGGGGCCTCCGGGCTCTGGGATTTCGTCAATTATTGAAGGAGTTTGGGGAGAAAGAGAGGAAATAGGAAGGACAGGCTGTTTCTATGAAGAGGAGAGAATTGATACAGCACTGGAGTGGAAATTTTACTGCAAGAGGCCATCCCACCGGCAAGGCTGTGACTAGGCGCCAGGCACTTCCATCAGAATTTATCAGTAAAGGTTGGGGACATGATCTATCAGAGGCTCTTTGGTGCATCGTTTACTCTGGGTTTTTAAAAGAGCAGTTAATGCCACATTTTACTCCTCAGGAAATAGTATAGGAAAACTCCTTCATTGAACTACACGGGTTGAATGTTTATGGCTAAACTACAGTGAAGTTTGTGACAATGCAGGGTAGTTTTATACTTAAAATAAAAAATAAAATAATTTACAGGTTAATAGAATGGAAGAGGCTTTGGGAGGCCACCCAGGCCAACCCCCATTCTATCAGCCCTTTGAATGGAATCAATTACCTACATTCCTGCACCCACCCACTCCCCCACACTGTGAGCAACTTGAGGTAGGGACTCTTGTATTAGTCATATTTATATTACCAGTGCCTGGCACTGGGCTTAATTAACATTGGTTAACAGTGAACTACTCTTACGTAGAACTGTCCCTGATTTTGGGGGCTCATGTGTCTACCCTTACTACATACTAATTGTTAAACGAGCGAATATCATCTGTGTAAATCCTATATAATAAAAGCCTAATATGCAAATAAACCAAACGGCGCAAAGACAGGTGGAAGGACCGGTCACTATGACATGCACTGACCACCATGAGACAGACACTCAATGCTGCCCCCAGCCCACAGGCTCCAGGCTGGCCAAGGCGGATGCCAGCGGGGGCCCCCGATTGCCCCACTGGTTGCCCCACAGATTGGCCTTGATCGCCAGCCAGGCCTAAGGACCCTACCTGTGCATGAATGTCGTGTACCAGGCCTCTAGTGAGTAATAATAACCTTGCCTTTGAACAATCGTTAAAGAAAATGACATAGTAATAACATATTGATAATATTTCTGAGTGAATAGGGATCTTAGGCACATTTCATCAATGAAAGAATTCGGTAAAGGGCTCAGAACCAATTTAAGGGGGCTCTAGGACAAGCTGCTGCCCCATATAATTCTTTGAATAAGCTGAATAAAAGTTCTCCCAGAAACCTTCTTGCAATAAACCATGAGAGAAAGTATTTAAGCACAGTTTACTCTCACAATATTAACTACATATCAACCAGACTTAGTGTACAGTAAGTCCTCACTGTTTATAGGTTGTGTAACTTTAAGCGTAATAACTTAAAAACAATTGTAACCATTGGCTAATTGATGTAAAAAAGAATTAACTTTCTAAGACATATCATCAATATTATGACAAAATGATGTTGAATGAAATGATGTTATTCAAAGACCTGCTAAATTATAAATGCCAATATCTTACACATGGAGTGAGGAAGAGCTTCCTGACAATGTCAAGTGAATAGCCAACAACCTTTACCCTTCAAGAATTCACACCCTGTTAAAGTGGGAGAGGAATTTCTGGTTGAAATACCTGTTATCCACAAGGTAGCACAGATCTTACATGACTAGTGGATCTGGGGGGGGTCACTCTGGCATGATTTCTAAGAGTTTCAACTAGACTAGTCCAATTCATGGAATTCAGGATGAGCAAACACAGGAAAGAGCCATTATTATAGAGTGAAATGACTCTGGGTTTATAGATGCATTAAAAGCATTGATCCCCCAGTCATTTTGCAGCTATGCGGCACTTGGAGCACAGTATATAACTGTTAGCCGTGAGTCCTTTCCCAGGTATGAAATTACACTGAAATTACACCAGGTCTACAAAGACTATCAATATTAAAGTCTATTTTCTTCAATCCTGAGGTTTAGCATACAAGAAGCATCTTAGATAACATTTACAAATTGTGGGCCAAAGTGCAAACTTAGCAACATTTTAGATCATTAGAAAAAGAAAAACCTACAATTCATTTCAGTTTGTGTGTGGAAGAGGAAAGATTTCCAAGTGTTATAAGACGAGAACTCAAAGAAGGTAGAAATTCAATCTCTGGGAATAGACTGTACCTTATTTAGGAAGGGTTGTAACGCAAAAAGTCATGCCTAAGTCTTGGTTGTCCAGAGCTTTATTCCTTTCTACCGACAAGCAGGAGCCTTCTCTTTCAGCCACATGACAAATAAGTGTCTATGTGTCACTTTGAACTCAAATAAGAATACTGCTGTGGCAGTTGCATATAGTAGGTTTTTGCTGGCTGCCTGGTTGGCCTCAGGATTTTCTTGAACACTCTCTCCTTCATAGTCATCCCACCTCCAGGTCAACCTGGAATGGGAACCCAAGGCTAGTACTCTACTGACCTGCTCCCTGAACCAGATAATAGTATCTGTGAAGGGCTCAGTATTATAGTTTCTCCTGAACTTGAAATTGCCTTTCAAACCGGCTCCTGGTCTGATATTCAGCTAATCTGTGATTGCTTATCTGAAATCCAGCAAAGAAGGCATGGTAAAATCAGTTGCTTGGCTGAAATTCAGCTGATATCAGAAGGGTGGCAAAATCCTGCAGGCCAGTGAGGGAACATATCAAGAAGAAATGGCCAATAGTGTACTTATCCAAAGAGCAAGGGCATCTAGTCCTGTCTCTATTCTCAGATACCTTTCCTTAATCCCCTTGAGATGGGAATCAAGACCATTCCCCTGGTTACCAAAGCCCACTTGCCAAAGCAAAGGACAGGGAAGATATGCCGTAAAGATAGCTTGGAGGAGAAAGCCAGTGTGTGTGTGTGTGTGTGTGTGTGTGTGTGTATGCATATCAGTTAAATGAGTTAGGGCTTTTAAAAAAAAATTTTGTTTACTTTTTTTTAATTGACTTTATTGGGGTGCCATTGGTTCTCAAAAGCAAGTGTACAATTCAATAAAACATCATGTGCCCATTGCCCCCAAACTGACTACTGTCAGAGAGGAAGGGGTTGGGGAACTGGATGAAAGAAGGTGAAGGGATTAGCCAAAAAAACATATACACTGCGTGGCCAGATTATTATGATCTCTGAACACATAATAATCTGGCCACTCAGTGTATATCCTATATGATACAAGGCTAATATGTAAATCGTCCCCTCGGCCAGGAGTTCGACCAGCAGGCAGACTGGCCAACCGCTCATGTCCCCTCCCCCTGGGCAAACTGGCCGGACCCACCCATGCACAAATTCAGGGGCTTATTTTTTTTTAACTGTAAACATCAGAAAACTAATTTGAACTTGTTTCAACAACAACAACAAGTTCCTGGGATATCTTACAGAATCAGGGAATAGTTTTCCCTCTCTCAGTCTTAATTCCAAAAATTCCAGAGAAGGAATGAAGATCAACGAACTGTATCCAGTAAGTGGAAGGACTTCATAGGCACCATGTGGGTGGTGGCCAGGAGCATGGGGTAGTAGGAAGACACATCCTAGGAAAGGGTGCTGAACAAACAATAGAACAAATATCTGCCACGACATATCATAAATATTAAAAACAGGTTTTTCAATAGCATTAGGCCTTCTCAATTGCAACAAACAGACATAGGATGGAAAAAAACCTTGGTCAGCCTTGGCAGAGAGAGTTCTATCATCCACACCCACTGATGGTAGGGCATGGTTTTCTTCTCCATGGCAATCTTATCTTAAAAACCTTTCCACTCACCTGACAGGCATTGAAGCACAATAAAGAGAAGGGGTTGAGGGGGGGAGCAGTGTCTCTAGAATGAGATGGAGTAAGAGCTGGCTTGTGAAAACAGCAAGGCCAGAAAAATCCCAGTTTGAAGTAGGATCTACAAGAATCATAGCGGGGGGAGAGGCGTGAAAGGAAGAGTATTCCAGATGGTCTTGGAAGGAGGTTGGTAAGAAAATAGGGGGGTTCCTCCAAAACTTTCCAGGCATTTATGTATCAAAGAAGAAATTGGTTATATATCATCTAGAGATGTCAGGCTTTAGTTCTTGCCCAGTTAGGTAAGTATGGTGAGGACTAGGCAGCTATATTTCCCCACTAGCTGTCAAACCAGTTAGAAACATCACTGGGCAATCTAACAAGGATTACCTAAAGATTCAGGTCTGACTTTTTAGTACTCTGGCTTTTAGTACGTGTTACCTTATGCATTCATTTTGTGAACTTCCTTCTTTCCTGTAGTCTTCTTAATATGCTCTCTTTTTAAGTGGTGAGGCTTCCCCAGTCATAGTTAAAGCAACAATCAAAAGCTCCTCGGCTGTCACATTTTAATAAGTGACTGAAGTCCAGCAGAAACACAATCAAGTAAAAAACAAAATCTTGTGATGATTAAGTGTGTGTAGTTTTCTTCATGAAAACTACAAAACCATTAAACCGACATCATTATGTTTTTATTTTATGTAATTACTAGAACTGCAACAGTTGTGTTTTCTCTCTCCTAACATGTACAGATTCAATAGTACTGTGGATTAAATAGTTTTCTGGCTAAAAACATTTACATTACTGTTTATACAAAAAAATGAACATTAGATTTCAATTAATTAACCTACTGGTTATGTTAGAATTTGGAAGACAATTGAGAACTGCCATTGCTTTCATGTAGTGTAACTGACCCTTCCTCCTCCTCCCCTTTTCTCCTTTTCTTCTTTTTCAATGTTTGTGTCTTTGTGTTTGAAGGACTCATATATATGGAAGAGAAAGGTCTTGTTCCACAAACATACCTTGAAATTGGATTCTTGCTGAAAAATGGACCTTGTTTCACAAATGATATTTGGATCCAATGGCAGGATGTGTTTAAGTATTTTGTTTCAAAATTTTGATTGAAAATGAAAGATTCTCTATAAAATAATACATTTTCTTGGCACAGCTAAACACCTGGATTCAGGGCAGATTGAATTCATGCTTTAAGTTAAAAAATTAGTTTTGTGCTTTCCTGTCAAAAATATGAAAGAAGTTCAGTAAATGGATTGCACATAAGCAGTCTATGTCTGGGGAAAACTCAAACAGATGGTCTTTGAAATATTTGTTAGTAAGACATATAATAGGAATCTGAAGGATGAATAAAAGATTTACTACAGTATTCAAAATGAGCACATTAGTATATTCTTGCTATTTCCAAAGAACTCTTCTTGGAACAACTTCAAAGGTCCTCTGACCAATCCATTCCATTTCTGAACATTTTCTAAGGAAGTATCTATAAATTGTACAAGTGTGCAAAGATACAGTGTTCATCACATGTGGTTTATAATAACAAAATATTGAAAGTAATATTCAAAAGTGGGGGATTGGGTGCATAAATTATAATAGTCAATTTAGTAAAAGACTATACGAGCACAGATAATTATGTAGCTCTCTATATATTTTACTTGTGTGAAATTACATTTTTTATATACTAATAAGTAAAAAAAAGTTCTACAGAACTGTAGCGTATGATCCAAATTATGTTTAAAACTCACACATAGTCCCCTGTATATTCATATGAAAATAATATGGAAAAATAATCCCAAAGTACCATTTTGCACCCCCACTGGCAATAAATGAGGGTTCCTATTGCTCTTACTCCTAACTAACATTTGCTGTTGTCAGAGTTCCAGAATTTGGACATTCTTATCAGTGTGTAGTGGTATCTCATGGTTGTTTTAATTTGCATTTCCCTGATAATTTATGATGTGGGGAATCTTTTTCATATGCCTATTTGCCATCTATATCTACGTTAGTTAGATGTCTGTTTAGCTAGATGTCTGTTGAGGTACTAATGTAAATGGTATTGTGTTTTTGGCCCAATTTTTAATCAAGTTGTGTGTTTTCTTAAGAGTTTTTCATATATTTTGGGTAAGTTCTTTATCAAATGTGTCATTTGCAAATATTTTCTGCCAGTCTCTGGCTTGTCTTCTAATTCTCCTGACATTGTCTTTCACAGAGCTGAGGTTTTTTATTTTAATGGAATTCAGCTTAACAATTATTTCTTTGTGAATCATGTCTTATTCAGTTCCATTGATCTATTTGTCTGATCTTTCACCAATACCTACTGTCATATTTTTTTAATACCCACTGTTTTGATTACCATAGTTTTATAGTAAATCTTGGAGTCAAGTAGCATCAACCCAACATCTGTGTTCTTGTCCTTTAATATTGTGTTGGCTATTTTGCCTCTCTATATAAACTTTAGAATCGGTTTGTTGATATCCATATAATAACTTTCTGGGATTCTCAAGCAAGCACATTTCAAATTGTTTTAGGTGTGGTTTGAAGTCTCTTCACAATATTAGGTCTTATATACTGTGAATGAGAAGTTGACTCTTACCCCCATCTCCATAGACTGAAGGTGAGAAAGGTGAACTGATGATGTTCAAGAAAGAAACAGGTAATTTTCCAGAGAAGGAAAGACTATTAAGCCCAACATTTCTCAAAATTTAATGTAAATATCACCTGAGGATATTATTGAAATCCAGATTCTGGTGCAGTAGGTCTATGGAGAGGCCCTAAGCTCTTGATTTCAAACAAGCTCCTAGATAATATTGATGCTACTAGAGGCCCAGTGCACAAAATTCGTGCAAGGAGGTATGTGTCCCTCAGCCCAGCCTGCATCCTCTCAATCTGGGACCACTTGAGAGATGTCTGACTGCCCGTTTAGGTCCGATCCGGTGGGATCGGGCCTAAACGGGCAGTTGGACATCCCTCTCACAATCCAGGACTGCTGGCTCCCAACTGCTTGCCTGCCTGCCTTCCTGATTACCCCAAACCGCTTCTGCCTGCCAGCCTGATCACCCCCTAACCACTCCTCTGCCAACCTGTTTGCCCCTAACTGCACTTCCCTGCAGGGCTGGTCACCCCTAACTGCCCTCTTCTGCAGGCTTGACTGCCCCCAACTGCCCTTCCTTGCAGGCCTGGTCCCTCCCAACTGCCCTCCCCTGCTGGCCATCTTGTGGTGGCCATCTTGTGTCCACATGGGGGCAGCCATCTTTTGTATTGGAGTGATGGTCAATTTGCACATTACTCTTTTATTAGATAGGAGGATTGGTCTGTGGAGTACACGTTGAGTAGTAGGAGGTCAGAGGACCACCCAGATAAGGGAGCCCCAAACTCTCATTTCACTTGAGGAAACTTGGGGCTTGGAGGTCATATGTGAATTTCATCTTGCTCAGCATGAACCTGCTTGCCTCTAGTGGGTTTCTTCCTCTAAGTCATCTTTCATATATGTCTCTTCACCTTTCTAGTCTGTCCAAAAGGACATAGTAATAGATTCAGTGTGCATCGTATTTATTATAGTCAAAACAGAACACTGATTGGGGAACAAACTTGGGGGATCCAGAGTCTCTGAGGTTGTATGAGCAGGGGAGAATCTGCAGTGAACTTTGACTACCTCTTCAATCAGGCCCATTAAAGTTTATGGCTAGGCCTATCTCATAAGGGAAAATTACAGTTTGTGAGGAAAGTCAGAAAAGTAGAGGGGCTAGGCTTATTTTTTTCCCTGTGGATACTTGACTGAGGGTTTCTACAGACTCCATAGTCTGTGTAAGAGAGTCCTGTGAGACTTGAAGCCCATCATGAGCAATATTTGGTCCTGTGCTGCTTTGTGAGGAAATGTCTTACTGCAATGGGTGCTTGGCTATGAATATCTAAATGCTTTGGGGTTGATCTTTCATTATTCTCTTGTGACTCAGTGATAAGGAAACTGGAAGAGGGATCCTAACAAGTCTGGGAGGAAGAGGATGGAGCTAAGGCTATTAAGGCCTAGGGGAGAAGACAAGTGTCTCAGATGAAGTCACCCTGCGGCTAGAGACCTGGTAGGCACACAATAATAAGTCCATGACTTCTTACTAGGTCAGAGTCAATAAGGACAGAGAGTCCAAAAGGGTACTGGACACACACCACAAGCTGCCATCTGTGATGCCCTCTGTTAGTTACCAGCTGCTGGAGATGAGTGGGAAAGAATAAAATCCCTGTCTTTGGATAAGATACTACAAATTCCTGAGGATTAGGAAGGATATTTTAAAATGCCTGGAAACATGGAGAGGGAATCATTCATTCTAAAAGCTGTAAGTAATACAGTGGTTTTACAGATTTTACCAAGGATAAATTTTTATTTCATTTCAAATATTTATGTATGGAATATACTCAATACAAGTTTAACAAATAACTTAAACAACAGAGATTTTTAATGTCAATGTCCAGATTCTAGAAGAGCCCTCAGAAGAAAATGTCAACTTAAAGCAACAAGCAGTAGAATCCAAATAAATATTTTTGGAGTATAAACTATTCTTTGGTTCTCCTCTGCAAAGACTGCTTTACATTCACTTAATATGCTTTTTTAAAACTGCAAGAGCACTTTTAGACTAAGCGGCATTTGGTAGTTGGGTCTTTAGCATGAGGTGAGGCCAAATTTAAATTTTATTTATGTCTCTTATTAGCTGTGTGACCTCTGAGGCATGGTGTTCTCCTCTATAAGTGGGGCTAATAGTAGGGATTGCTGGAAGGATTAAATGAGATAATTCATGCAAAACTGTAAATCCAGGGCCGGATACACAGTAAATATAAATAAATATAATTATCACGGAACAAATAAGAACAACAACAAAATAAAGCATCAACAACGGTTATGTTCAGATTCTCCAAAGCATAACTTCATTTAGCTTGGAGATTTGGAAGCAGAAACAAAGGCCTAATAACCTCATCAAATAGAAAAGATATCCAGGCTCAGATGCTGCTAAAACTACATTTCCCAGCAGGCCCTGGGCTTCAGTGTCTGGTTTTCCTCTCATTTCCGGGTATGTCACATGACTCCCCAGCTGCACCATGGCGGAAGCCGAGGAACAGGTAAAGGCTGCAACTGCTGGGGAAGGGAAGGGAAAACGAAGGTGTAGTGGACGGGCCTTGGAAAGGAGCGCGTGGAGGTGCGGGGCTGTTGGAGAGCCGGGCAGGGCAGGGCAGGGCAGGGCGAGCGGGCGGGCACCGAAAGTCCATTCGGGAGCAGAGACGCGGGTGGGATGCCTGTTCTTGGAGGGCACCTGGGAAGGCCACCGACACACCCCCAGGGTTTGCGAGCTGGCTCTTTTTTCCGCTCTGCTCTTGTGGCCTGTGCTCAGTGGCTTGAAGGCAGCCTGGGCTACGACAGGGACTGACTGCCCATGGGAGGCGAAATAGATAGATGACTTGAGTTTTGAGGCTAGGTAACTGAAGTTTAAATTCCTTTCTACTCGAAGTAGGACCGTGAGAGCGGTTTGCAGGAGGGCTGGGAGAAAGTAAATGATGTTTCGTTTCGCATCAATTGCATTTAGATGCAAAGCTAAGTCACTGGGGCATGTAGTGGCCGTTAAGTGCATCTATTCTAGAGCAAAAATGACTAGGCTCCTGTGCTGATTCTCTTGTCTTAATATGTGAGTTTAGGCTAGTTATTTAACTTTTAAATATAAGATAGAGATAATATAGTACCGTCTTTGGAAGGTGGTTTCAGTTGGAATGAATTGGTACACAAAGTTAAAATGCTTAGTAAAAGTTGGGCATAAAGTTAGCAGAGGAGTTATTTGTTGCTGGCAGAAGGTCAGATGGCAATGTACAGTCAACACATGGCAATGTGGCACTGGAGTTTAGGATAGAAATTAGTGATTGCGATAGTTGTATTCATACAGGCAATAGTGGCTGCCAGAGTAACATAAATAAGACAAAAAGAGCAGAGAAAGTCGGGAACCTGGGGAAATACCTTCACTTTCCATTTCCTGGGTCATTTTTAAGCTTAGCACTGCTTTGCCTCACAAATTAACAGGGCCACCAGTTTCCATAATTGCCTTTAAGAAGGGATTTGGTGATAAGCTATTTAGTATCATAATAACAGAAGCTTATCGAGTTTATAATTTGTACCATTGGCAACATACTTTACTTACATAGTGAGAATCTGCCCTTTGTACACATTAATTAAGAAATAAGGTAGAAATTTGTTTGGGTGGTCATTGGGATAAGAGTCTCTTACCACTGGAGCCTCCCTTTTCTGTTCTCGGCAGGTCAAAGGAAAATGCTCTTTAAGCACGTGTAATTTCATGACACATCATTGGGTTTGATAATAGTGATGAGATTGGTTTTCATTCTGTTCGCCTTTCATATTGAAATACAATTTTTTTGGTGGTTTGATTTAAAAGCAAGAAAAAAACGAAGCTCCTTATGTTCTTAGATATAGGGTAGCAGAAATGGAGACAGTTGTTCTTAGTATTTACTACTGTTTTGTGTTCGGGCAAGCTGTCTGATGGAGAAAGACATGCATAAAGTTAGTGATACAGTAAGAATGCTTTGAATTTGTACAGCACTTTTAAATTTAAAGAATCCTTTCACATTCACAGTTGGTCCTCAGAAAAGAATTCTGTGTGGTAGATGTTTATTCTGATGTATATGTCAGGACAAGCACCTCCCACTTCCAAACTGTCTGGTCCTTCTGATTGCACTCTGAGGGAAAGCCAGCGTCTTTGTAATAGCCTAGTTGCCCTACAGGACCTTGCCCCAATTGCTCTGTCCCCATTTTCTGACCTAATTTTTCACTATTTTTCTTTCCCTTCTATCATTTTGCATCAGCTATACTGGCTCTCTTACTGTTCCTTCAACAAACATGTCATGTTTCTACCTAAGGGCCTTTGTTCATGCTGTACCCTCTTTTGACCTGAGATATCTACAGAGTTTCCTCCCTCATTCCCTTTGTCTTTTTCCAAGTGTTATCTTTTTTATTTTTCATTTTTATTCTCTCCTGAGGAGGGAGGGAGGGAGGGAGAGAGAGTGAGAGAAACATCAATGTGAGAGAGAAACATCAATCTGTTGCCTCCCATATGCCCTCTGACCAGGGATCAAACCAGCAACCCAGGTATTGCCCTGACCAGGAATCAACCAGTGACTTCTGGGTTCATGGGTCGACACTCAACCGCTTTGCCATACCGACCAGGCCCAAGTGTTCTCTGACCATGCTTTGCAACCTTTTTCCTGCATTACATTTTTCTTTGTGCTTGTCTATTTTTTCTGTATATTCTCTATGTTTCTATATTCATTTCGGTATGTTCTCCTCATTAGGATGTAAGCTCCATGATGGCAAAGATTTGTTCACTGCTGTATTCCTGACACACAGAGTAGTGCCTGATATGCAATATGTATTAAAGGATTGAATTTTCTAGATAAACAGTAGAAATCCAGGCAACTTCAGTTACTTGCTCATACTTGTATCTATAATAAATCTCCAGTCATCTAATTTCAAAGCTCATGATTAATAGCAGAAAGAAGCAAACATTCACAAATTTTCCTGTTTATTATTTTAAAGAAAGCTAATAAATAATTGTACCTATATTTAATCTATAAATTGTCTTTTGTAGTTTAAAAATAGGCTTTTCCCACTCTGCTTGTTTGTGCATTTCACGTTTTACAGTAGGAAGCCATTAAAATTTCAACTAAGATAGTAAGGCCTTTATTATACATGTTTTTGAGGGCTAAAAGGGTTCAAAAGTGGAGTTAAGTAAATTTGCTAATTGTTCTGTTTTGATACTCTGAACCTTTTGGAAAATCTTGACATAATTTTTCTCTTCTGAATGCTTTAAGCAGTGAGATGTGTTTTACAGTAACTGATGACAGGTTAGGGCAAAGGAAGCTTTTTTATTGTAAATGTAAACAGCCCTCCATGATAAGGAAGACAAAACTAAACCCCTCCTCTTAACGTTTCTGAGCGTTGCATTCTTTGCCCTCCCCTTTAATTTTAGGAAGAACCAATATAGTGAGATCTCTACTGAGCGAGTTAACAAAACATAAAACAGTTCATAGACTCTCAAACTAAAAATCACTCTTTGGATATGAATAGACATTTTTAAGAGTTACTGGGGTATCTTTGTTTATGCTGAGTATGGTAAAGTAGTTCCCCCAAATATCTACATATGTTATACAGGGAGAGCTAATACCCCGCCTTCTGCCTAGAAATCTTCCAAACAGCCGTTTTATCTAGCACCAAAATGATTTATAGTCGACCTTCATAGTCACAGATGCCCTACAATATTTGTCCATACCTCACTTATGAATAACATTCTGCTTGAAGTCTGGTTGTTTGTGTATTTGTCTTGTCTCTCCTACAGATTGCTGAGTCTTCAAGAATAAAGGACTAGAGCTTACTCATGTCTGTAACTCTCACAGGGCTAGTGCTTTACAAGTACTAGGTCTTAATAAAATGTGTAAATGAATTTATGAGGAGAGAATAGCCTTCTGAATTGAAAGTGTCAAATTGTAAGTAAGGTCCAATAGAATTTGGATTGTTATTTTATCTTCCTTGAAACTTTTGAAAGTTACAAATTTAAATGTTTTATAGATTACTTTCCCTACGTAGACTCCTTACTCTGCCAGCTCCCCAGGTACCCTTTCATCTTTTCTACAGCAGGGAACCTAGTCTGTTGAAATAGTTGATCAATCAGACCATCTACTTCTTAACCAATTAGGAGAGTTTCTTTTTTTACTTCTCTGTCTATGTTTTAGAAATTAGGAAAATTCTATCCTATGGTAGAGCATTTACATATTATCAGAGGCACATTCATGAGCTTGTATACTCCCATATGGTTGTGCCCCAGGTGTAAAATAAAAATCAGGTCAGTAAATAATTGAGTGCCTCAGTTTCCTTGTCTGTAAATTGGGGATTTCACTCTCCAGGACTCTTGTGAGTATGACAGAAAGCATTTTAAAGTGGCCAGATTAAAAGGTTGTCTTAAAAAGAGGGCAGTGATTTATCATCCAAACGTGGGCTTGTCTTAGGTATGCACACTTCTCTTCTCTCACAGTTTGGCCAACACAGACTTATAAAAGCAACTTTACTTATAAGTAAAGGAAAAAGAAGCCCCAAACAAGTTGCAAAAGTACAGTTTCAGAGAAATTTTTAGATGGCCCACTCTTTACCGTCATGTAACTAAAGTGTAGTCACAATTTTGCTTAGCTGGGCATGCTCATTGCCTTATTAGTTTTTTTCTCTCTCATACTTGTCTGGGTTGGTTGGCTGAAAGTCGATGTCACCAGCTGGTTATTAGTAGCCTCCCCAGCAGCCACATTGCTACCTTGGAGAGGGAGCCTTTGGTAGATCAGGTGCTTCTGGGTTTCATGCAGCTCCCCATGCATGGCTGCCCAGTCACTGTTGCCCTGTTGTCTTCTAGCAACTTGGTACTCCTCATGTTTTTGTTACAAAATGCTTGTGATTCTAGGCTCTACTAATACCCACTGAGTCAGAACCTGTGAAGAGAGAGTGTATTAAAGGGTATTAGCCAATCCCCCAACTGAGTTTAGATGATTCCGACGCAAAGTCAGATTTGGGATTGGGTCACTAAGCCACCAAGCTGAAGCAGGTGTCAAGGTACTTCTTCACATGCAGAATGAGATGAGTGCAGTAGCTAAGGCTAGTGGGTTGAACAGATTGGGTAACCTGAGTCTTCTTGCTCCTGCTAGCTCCCCAGATACTTGAAAATCTTTCCTGCTAAACCAGCCTAGCCCCTAGATGCCCCAAAACTTTTTGAAATTGAGACTTTGTGCCACAAGGATATCAAATACATATCACACAAAAGACTCCTTCTTTCCTGTGCCTGTGTCAGACATTGAGAGCTGTCACACCGTCTTTTCCATTAAGCTCTGCTGTGTCACACACATTGCTGGGAGGGAGTGTTTAATGTCTGATTTCCTGGGCCCTGGTCTTTGTTCTGTTTCTTCATCCTGTAGAGCTTGGAGTTGGCCTTCATCAAGTTCCAGCCTCCCATTTCTCTCCCAAATTCCCCTCACCACCCACAACCCACAGTGTGTAGGCCCTCAAAATTCTGAGGTCTTTACAACCGGGAAGTCCTGGCTTCTCTCTCTCCTTCCGAGCTGACAGCCTTCCTTACCCTTCTGCTTCGAGGCCAGCCGTGCCGAGTCTTCTCCTAGGTCTTGGGATTAGGAGTGGGATAGCCTTTATTGGAAAGGTCATCAGAGAGCTAGGTGGTTAACATTCCATTTGAATCTCTCTATCCTTGTTTGCTGCTGTTCTCCTCCAAGCCCCCTCTGTAACTGTCTTATAGCCATAAGCTAATTGAAGCATCTGCCTGGAGAAAAGGCACCTGTTATGCTCATAAGTGGAAAAGAGGAGGATCAGTTGCTTATTTTTTATTATCATCACCAGCAAATGGTGTTGAACTGTTCCTTTGGGTAGGATAATGAGAGACAAGAGGCAAAAGCATTTGGGCTTAGCTACAGTGTATTTTAAAGGAAAACTTAGGATAAGGCTGTTAATATTATGTGTGAGCTGAGGGTTATAGGAAGAAACAAAGGCACAGGAGCCCAGGTCTGCACCTTGTGTCTTTGGCTTAGTAGAGACAATTATGTGAAAGAGGTGAGACGTAGGTTGGGAAGAAAGGTTAGGATTTAGAAACAGCCAGTGCATTTCAAACTCAAAAAAACAAAACAAAACATAAAGCAGTAATTGGCAACATGAAAATATAAACCACGAAGTTATAATTCCGTTGTTGACTACCTACCTCCCGGAGGTACCCTTGTGGGTTTGCTTGAACCTGTAGAGCATGCTGGGAGTTGGAAGACTGCAAAGATGAGTGTAGAGTTGGGCCAAGGGCCTTCTAAGCTGAAGGAAGCACTTAGGAAAGACTCAGTGCAAACATCACAAGTTCAAGGCAGGCATGTGGCAATGGAAATGAGTGGGATTGTCTTGACATAAGGGAATCTGGAGTTATAGGTATTGATGGATTAAGTGCATCCTGTCTTACGGGTATAGCTGCTCTCCTCCAACTGTTATATGGAAATGTAACATGATGCTATATGGAAATGTAGAACCTGGTAAACACATAGGCTGATTTTTATGAAGTAGAGATAAGATTTTTATGTGGAAGTCTTTTTTAAAAAATATATTTTTATTGATTTCAGAGGGGAAGGGAGAGGGAAAGAGAGAGAGAAACATCAATGATGAGAGAATTATTGATCAGCTGCCTCCTGTATGCCCCACCCTGGGGACCAAGTCTGCAACCCAAGCATGTGCCCTTGACCAGAATCAATCCCAGGACCCTTCAGTCCACAGGCTGACGCTCTGTCCACTGAGCCAAACCAGCTAGGGCTATGTGGAAGTTTTAAACACACTATCCAGGCCGAACAAAACACCTGTGGGCCACCTTTTTGTCACCTCTGGCATAGAGGCCTGACCATGTGATATCTTGGTGAGAAGTCACCCAATGTGGCTGGAGGGCCCTGGATTCGTGCAGAGTGGGAAGTGAGGTTGAAAGTCTATTTGGGGCCAGGTTGGGGTAGGCTTTGACTTCCTTGCTGAGGAATCTGAAATCTGAGTCCCAAGGATTCTTTGAAGAGAGTAGTGACTAGTCTGATGTGTGTTTTGAAAGGTATTCTGACACAGTTGATGAATAGATTCTAGAGGTGGCATGTCAAGCTAGGGAGAGCATTAGGTTCAGATAGATGATTGAGTTTAAGGCATTGGTCTGCAAAAGAAAGGTAAAGTGAAACAGTTGTTTTAGCTTTTCAGCCTTTTGCCCAGAATTTGTCTGGCTATGCATTTGTGTCACTGGGTAACTTCTAGCCCATCATTTTTACTATAACCAGAACAGCACAATGTTTTTTATTGTGGTAAAATATACATACCATATTTACCACTTTAACCATTTTTAAATGTATGATGCAGTGCCATTAAGTACATTCACATTGTTGTTCAGTCATCACCAGCATCCATCTCAACAACTTTTCATCACCTCACACTGAAATTCTGTACCCGTTAAATAATAACCCTTCATTACTCCCTCCCCCAGCCTTGCTAACCTCTATTTTACTGTCTCATAAAGGAATAATCCTAGAATATTTGTCATTTTGTGTCTGGCTTATTTTATTTAGAGAACAGCACAATTTTATAACTTACATTTTTATGATTTGAAGTTAGGTTATTTGAAAGTAAGATGTGTACTTAAAATTTTTTTGAAAACTGCCCCAGCCTGTTTGGCTCAGTGGATAGAGCGTCAGCCTGTGGACTGAAGGGTCCCGGGTTCGACTCTGGTCAAGGGCACATGCCCAGGTTGTGGGCTCAGTCCCCAATAGGGGGCGTGCGGAAGGCAGCCAATCAATGATTCTCTCTCATCACTGATGTTTCTGTCGTTCTCTCCTCTCCCTTCCTCTCTGAAATCAATAAAAATATATTAAAAAAAATTTTTTTTTGAAAACCGCTGATTTTCTAAATTGTAATGATTCTCAGGGTTCACCCTTGTTTCTTGGATCCCTCACTGGGGACATTCATGTCATTTCTTATTTGCCTGTCTCTAGAGCATTAAGCTTGGAGCTTGATGAATGAATGAAGCTAAGAACAGACCAGGCTAATTCTCAAAGTCACTCATGCATTGCTTTGGTAGGATTGTGAAAAAAACGTAATTTTTTGAGGCCAGAGCTCTGTTTGCGAGGTTTGTGCTGGTGCTCAGGAGACGTCAGAGAGAGACCTGGAGTAAATGTTCTTGATGGATACTGGCAGTCACAGGAAGTGCCTCTAAACCTAAAGATTCAGGTTTCTGAGATCTGAGTGCGTTCTGGTCGGGGGTTAAGAGTGTAATCTGGTTTAGAGCTTTTGGATTGAAATTGCTGAGTGGGGCCTTAAGTCTTTGTTTTAATCAAGAATGTAAATGGGATATTTGCGCTTTCCCCCTTGTGCATATTTTAATGGAGTCCAGTTAAAAAAAAATTCCTCCAGTTTGATGTAATTTTTCTAAAAAGAGTAGTCCAGTATTGTTTCAGAGTTCCAGAGTTGGGAAATTGGAACCTATGTCTGGTTCATTGGCACAGTTGTCAAAGCTTATTTCGGCTAATGCTAACAAATGTAATACTCAGGGACTTTTAGAAGTTCAACCTCTAAGCCTCAAGCGTTCGTACCGCAGGGGTAGTTAGGAAATTTTAAGATGCTACCTGTAAAGCATTTAGCATTATGAGAATATATGTAATAGATGTTCAGTAAAGATGTCAGAATAGTGACTATTAATATTCAGCGAGGGTATGTTCAAAAGAGTGAAGGGTAAGGATGGTAAGTGGACTAAAACCTGGAACCGGGATGGTTAGCACAGAGGAAAAATAATTTAGAAGGGTAGGCATGATATGTATCATTAACTCTCTGGAGAGCAGTCAGAGTAGTAAAATAATTGGATTTTTTCTGAGTCTTATTGGTGTTAAGAATAAAAAGTTACTATGGAGAGATTGTAGCTCCAAATTAGAACTTCCTAGTATTTAGAGTAAGATTAAACTAAACGGGCTGCATTGGAATGTAAAGAAGAGTCTCATATTCTTCATGGTTAATGATGCAACTGCAACAACATTCTTAATTAGAGGTAACTTTCATCCCATTTTACAGATGATTTTGGAGAGCAGAGGCCATATTGTCCACTAGACTGATTCCCAGGCAGCCTGCCACCTGCCTGATTCTTACTGACTTTCCATGAATGAGCTTAAAATGTTTTAAAACACCATATTTGCATTTATCCTGCTATCCACTTTGCATTGAGTAATATGTGCATCTAACTTTTAAAAAAAGTTCACTCTTTTTGTTGAAAAAAAATATTGTTATGTCTAAAACAATATTATGCCCTTGCCTCAATTTTTTTGTTCTTCTTTTATCTCGTGGATTGTTGTAAAATGCTTACATTCTGTGTCAGCATATTAGTTGTAGCCTTTTATTGCTATTGATATCTATAAGTACGTTAAGTAAATCTTCATTTTGCTGACCTCTTTGAGGATGCGTGGCATCAGCAGATTCTCTTTTTCAGTGGACAGGTGAGAGATTAGCAGGATCAAGTCAATTTTTTCCCTTTTTGCTTTGTTTTCCACAGAGTAGCAAGATTCATTGTCTAGCAAGAAGGAAACTGTGTTAAATGGCAGAATTTGTCTTCCAGTTAATGGTTTAAAGAGTGGATATAAATTATACAGCTTGTTTGCCCAGTGTCTGATAGGTACCACTCTAGGGGAATTCTTTTGTAAATGTTGTTTAAGCAAGACAATCATTTTGACTCAACCAGATTAATAGCATAATAATTAATAGCACAAGAGCTTTTCAGTATAAAAATTGGCTTGTAGATATTTTGAGATGATAGTTTCCTCTTCCTTTCTGAGATCAGTAAGGCTGCTTTGCCAGAGCGATTTGCATTTTTAGCAAGGGAAAAGCCTTCCATTTACTCACATGGCAATTTGTTATCCTCCTGACCTCTTGAGGGAGGTCAGCAGGAACAGTGGATTTGTGAGGCCCCAGAGTAACCATCTCAGTCCTGCAGGGTGTGGAGAAGTAGGAGGTCTGTGAGAGTTGGACCATGTGGAGGCCTTTAAATTGTATTTGCAGATACCTCCCAAAAAGGGCAGGCAGATATTGGTGGGGACATAAGAACTCCTTTCCCTTGAAAATATTTTTTATTCTTTTGTCATTATTCTGACCATTTCCCCCCCTCTTTGTTTTGTAGGAAACCGTGTCTCTTGAAGAATCTACCGATGAGTCTGAGGTAAGGTGGTGATTCGGGAGCCTGGAGATTTCTAGCTAACCAGGTTATCATGAACTTGTTCTGCAGTGCTAATAAATACAGCCTTTCCGAGGCTCAGGTGGTAAAGTAGGGCCATAGGTAACTGAGCCTTGGGGAAGAACAGGCCAGTTGTCTTTAAAAATTTTAATGGATTAGTTTCAAAAACAAATAGGAAAAGGAACAAAAAGTTTTCTTCTAATCTTGAACAATATTGTAACCTGAAGCATGATGGCAGTGGGAAAACTGATGGAAAGTTTTACAAATGAATCTTGACATTTAAAAGACCTATTTCAAAAAATAACCACTGTAGGTTCTGCAATATTTATTCTTTTATCATTCTTTTAATAAATATCGTGTGCTCATTGGTATAATTTCTGAGTCATTGAAATTATAGTTTATTTTATAAAATCAAAAGAGAAGTAGTTACTTTAAAAGCTGTTGGGAGCTAAGTTGTATTAAAGATTTTATTTTAAGGAGAAAAAAAGTGATATATAAGGAAGGCTTTTAAAAAATTCCTTTTCAAGACTATGCAGAAGAAATAAGTTTAAGTATAACATAAATTAAGTAGCTCATCAATTCTATAGATGGATTAATAATTATAATTTTTTCCTTTTTGTGTGTGTGTGTGTGTGTGTGTGTGTGTGTTAATCCTCACCCTAGGATATTTTTCCATTGATTTTATTTTTTACCAGTGACCCCGTGCACGAAATTCGTGCACATTAAAGGGGGATTAATTAGAGGAAATAATTCAATATTGCTATTTGCCCTTTCTCTATAATAGAAGTGTCAGAGATGAAAGACAATTAATAAAATGTATATGAAAACCTTCCTCCTGTAAGAGTCTGGGGCACACCACGGGACCCAGAGTCAAGTCCCCGCCCACCCACGTGCACCTCAAAATTGCGTGAGACCCAGACCCGGCTGGCCTCCCCCCATTGGGCTAGATCCAGACCCAGCCAGTCCCACCCTTGTCAAGCCCTGCCAGGCAGGGGGCGAAGCCTCAGGTCCCCTGGCCCGGCACCAGGATGGGGGGTGTGGCCTGAGATCCCCCAGCCCAGACTGGGGTGGGGGGGCGTGCCTTGAGGTCCTCCAACAAGCCCCAGGCCATGCCCCCCACTCAGCGGGGCTTGACAGGGGACACAGCCTGAGATCCTTTGTCAAGCCCCGCTGAGTGGGGGCATGGCCTGGGGTCCCCCATCAAGCCCCACCAGGCAGGGAGGGGGGGGGCGCAGCCTCAGGTCCCCCATCAAGCCCCACTGGGCAGGGGTGCAGCCTGAGTTTCCCAACCCAGCACTGGGGGTGCACCTTGAGGTCCCCTATCAAGCCCCACTGGGTGGGGGGCATGGCCTGAGGTCTCCTGTCAAGCCCAGCCAGGCAGGGGGCTGCAGCTTCAGGTCCCCTGGCCCGATGCTGGGGTGGGGGGAGGGGCGCAGCCTGAGGTCCTCTGTCAAGACCTGCTGGGTGAGGGGCACGGCCTGAGGTTCCCTGTTAAGCCCTGCTGGGGGAGGCATGGCCTGAGGTTCCCCGTCAAACCCTGCCAGGCAGGGGTGGGGGTGGGCGCAGCCTCAAGTCCCCCCAGCCCAGCACCGGGAGGGGGGGTGTAGCCTCAGGTCCCCCATCAAGCCCTTCCAGGTGGAGGATGCAGCCTGAGGTCCCCTATGAAGCCCCATCTGGTGGGGGGCATGGCCTGAGGTCCCCTGGCTTGGTGCTGGGGCAGGGGGAGCAGCCTGACGTCCCCTAGCCAAGCACCAGGACAGGAAGCGCACATTGAGGTCTCTTGTCAAGTCCCGCTGGGTGGGGGCACGGCCTGAGTTCCCCGACTCAGCACTGGGGGTGCACCTTGAGTTCCCCCGTCAAGCCCCGCTTGGTTGGGGGGCATGGCTTGAGGTCCTCTGTCAAGCCCAGGCAGGCAGGGGGGTGCAGCCTCACGTCCCCTGGCCCAGTTCTGGGGGTGGGCGCAGCCTTAAGTCCCCTGTTAAGCCTCACCTGGTGGGGGGTGCGGCCTGAGGTTCCCCGTCAAGCTCTGCCGGGTGGGGGGTGTGGCCTGAGATCCCCTGTCAAGCCCTGCTGGGTGGGGGCCACGGCCTGGGGTGCCATGTCAAGCCCCACGGGGGCAGGGGAGGGCATAGCCTCAGGTCACTGCTGATTGCTCCTTAAGGCTCCTTATGGGAACTTGGCCTCAGCTGTGGGTGCAGCCATCTTTGTGATTGAGTGATGGTCAATTAGCATATTCCCTCTTTACTAGATAGGATTTTTTTAGAGAGAGTGGGAGGGAGTGAGGGAGAGGAAAAGAGAGAGAGGGGGGAGAGAGAAAGATAAACATTGATATCAGAGAGACACATTAATTGGTTGCTTACTGCACACATCCTGATCGGGGTGGGGATCAAACCTGCAACCAAGGTACATGCCCTTGACTGGGAATTGAACCCTTGACCCTTTGGTGCATGGGCTGACACTCTAACCACTGAGCAACACTAGCCAGGGCTATTTTCTTCATTTTAATACTTCATTTAGCTCAGAGGAATATTAGGGGAAATGAGGCTGAATAAGGAAATTAGAAACTCTGAAGTTCCTAATCTGTGAAGCCAGACAGTTTGGATTTGGTCCTATGGACACTGGGGGGCCAGCCAAAGTCTTGATTGTTGGGGGTAGGGATAGGGGCTGGTGACAGGTCCACTGGAAAGAGGGACCCATGACAGGAAGTTCTTAAAAGTCCTCATAGGAGATAATAGGGAGGTAGGTAGGAGTCTGGCCTGGGCAGTAACGGAAGACAAATAGAAAATGCTTTTCAGGTTCAGTCCGTAGGAAGTATGTGAGAGATGAGTGCGATGGGGGAGTCAAGGGGGTAGCTTAGCTCTGTTGTAGGAAAATGAGTACACTCCACTTTTAGGCAGTTAAAGGAAAAATACATTCTAAGCCTAAAGATTGATACCTCTATATTCAGATAATTTTTTCCTCTAGAGTGGTACTTCTTAATCCACTGGCGAATCCTTTTATAATGGACTAGAGGCCTGGTGCACAAATTTGTGCATGGGTGGGGTCCCTTGGCATGGCCTGTGGGGATTGGGCCTTAAACCGGCAGTCCAACGCCACCTGCTGCTCCTGCCTGCCACTCCCGCTCATCCCGGCCCCGCTGTGCCTGCCACAGGCTCTTGCCCACTTAGTCCTCATCGGGAGAGGCTTGTGCTGCTGCAGCGGCACTCGCCAGCCGTGAGCCCTGTGTCTGGTGCCCATCCCGATGGGGGTGGAGGGTGGGGACTGGGACGCGATCAGCCCTCCGGGCAGGCAGTGGGACGCCCTTGCTGGCCTGGGGATCCATCCCACTGATGTTTGCGCCAGTTGTCTGGAGCCACCTGGCGGCTGCTTTTTTATCATTTCTTCCTAGCAAGAGCATCGAGGAAGGGGAAGTGGCCACATGGTGCCTGAGGCTGACTTCCAGGAGGCCGGTGGTGCTGTTGAGGTCATGCCGGCGTCGCTGGTTCGTTGGTGCCTGGGCCCTTCTCCAGAGATTGGACCTGCAGGACTACTGAGGGAGTGAGTGGCTGCTGCCAGGCTGGTGGGCTGCCGAGACCAGCCAGTCAGCTGAGCAGCACTCCCGCTGTGGGAGCACACTGACCACCAGGGGGCAGCTCCTGCATTGAGCGTCTGCTCCCTGGTGGTCAGTGTGAGTCATAGCGACCAGTCGACTGGTCGTTTGGTCGTTCGGTTGTTCAATTGCTTAGGCTTTATATATATAGACTAGAGGCCTGGTGCATGAAATTCATGCACGGGAGTGGGGATTTCCCTCAGCCTGACCTGCACCCTCTCCAATCTGGGAGCCCTTGGGGGATGTCCAGCTGCCAGTTTTCACAGGGATCAGGCCTAAACTGGCAGTTGGACATCCCTCTTGCAATCCGAGACCTCTGGCTCCTAACCGCTCACCTGCCTGCCTGCCCTAACCACTCTCCCTGCCTGCTTGAACCCCCTAACTGCCCTGCTGTGCTTGCCTGATCCTCCTAACTGCCCTGCCCTGCCCTGCCGGCCTGATCCCCCTAACTGACCTCCCCTGCCAGCCTGGTCGCCCTATTAACTTTTTTTTTTTTTAATCTTATCCCCTTCACACACAATTGTATTTGACTTCCTTATTGGCTTCTCCCTGTCACACAATTTTTCTCTCTCCTTTATGTAACACTTTTTCCTACTGACTCATCATTTATAAACTTCTCTTTCCTCCTTATTTCCTACTTCTGTTCCATCATCCTTCTTCCCATCTTTCTCCTACCCTCCCTCCCTCCCCACATTCCTTCTTTCCTTTATCTTTATGCCTTCTCTCCTCCCCTTTTCCTTCCTTCCCACCTTAATTTTTTTCTTCACTTCCTCCCTCGAACCTGCTTTGCTCCCTCCCCCATTTCTTCCTTTTTCCCATTCTCCTTTTAAGCTCTACCAGCTCCCCTTTAAAACTTTTCTTCCCTCCCTCTTTCTCTCTCATCTTACCTTTCCCATACATTCTTCTCCACTTACTTCCACTCTTTAATATCTATCTTCCTGCCTAATTACTCACTATTATTTATCTTTTTTCTTTTCTGACTCCTACTTTTAAAATCTATCCCCAGTACACAACTATACTTGATTTTTATTATAGCTCCTACAGTTAACTCACACATCCTCTTTCCTTCTTTAACTCTACTCTCTACTGACTCCTTTATAAAGTTCTTCTCTCCCTCCTTTCCTTCTTAAAGCTTCCGTTGCGGGGGATGTAGGGGTGTATTAACCCCCAGCAAAGGGCTCAGCCTCGGCCAGGTGTTCACTGCCCCTCCTTCCCCAGCCTTCCCGCCGCTGTCCTGCTCCCATTTCCTGCCTGGGACGCCTGGCCCAGCGAGGGTGGCCGAGACCTGTGTGGCCCGGGCACTGCTGCCGCAAAGCAGGAGCGTCTCTGCCCAGAAGGCCTCGGATCGTCTTCCACTCTGTCCCGGACCTGTAGGCGCCTCCCAGCCAATGGCCGTCACTGCCCTCCTCCTGTATCTGGGCGGGGCTCCCCGCTCCGTGCCACCTGCACTGTGCCCCTCACTGGGCACACCTGCTCCACCGCTCGTGGTCACCACCCCCTTCCCCATGCAGTTTCCTTCCCCTCCTATTGTATCCTATCCTACCCTGGACCTTGCAGCTGCCTGAGCAGAGGGCGGGACACAGCCTGCTGATCCAATCATTACCTGTGACACAGTAACGGACAAATTTGCATATTCCTCTATTACTAGATTAGATGTGTTTGGACTGAAACAGATAATATGCGTTTATATTAAAGTAGAGGCCCGGTGCACAAAATTCGTGCAAGGGGGTGTGTGTCCCTCAGCTCAGCCTGCACCCTCTCCAATCTGGGACCCCTTGAGGGATGTCGACTGCCCATTTAGGCCCGATCCAGGTAGGATCGGGCCTAAATGGGCAGTCAGACATCCTTCTCACAATCCAGGACTACTGGCTCCCAACTGCTCACCTGCCTGCCTTCCTGATTGCCCCTAACCGCTTCTGCCTGTCAGCCTGATCACCCCCTAACCACTCCCCTGCCAGCCTGATTGATGCCTAACTGCTCCCCTGCCAGCCTGTTTGCCCCTAACTGCCCTCCCCTGCAGGCCTGGTCACCCCTAACTGCCCTCCCCTGCAGGCCTGGTTCCTCCCAACTGCCCTTCCCTGCAGGCCCGGTCACCCCCAAATTCCCTCTGCCAGCCTGGTCACCCCTAACTGCCCTCCCCTGCAGGCTTGATCGCCCCCAACTGCCCTCCCTTCCAAGCCTGGACCCTCTTAACTGCCCTCCCCTGCTGACTATCTTTGGCGACTATCTTGTGTCCACATGGGGTCAGTCATCTTTGACCACATGGGGGCAATCATCTTGTGTGTTGGAGTGATGGTCAATTTGCATGTTATTCTTTTATTATATAGGATAGAGGCCTAGTGCACGGGTGGGGGCCCAGCTGGTTTGCCCTGAAGGGTGTCCCGGATCAGGGTGGGGGTTCCCTTGGGGTATGGGGCAGCCTGGGCGAGGAGCCTGTGGTGGTTTGCAGGCTGGCCACACCCCCCGGTGACCCAAGCGGAGGCTCTGGTATCTGGGATTTATTTATCTTCTACAATTGAAACTTTGTAGCCTTGAGCAGAGCCAAGACTCCTATTCTCTCCATGGCCTCAGCCATTTTTGTTGGGATTTGTTAATCTTCTATAATTGAAACTTTGTAGTCTTAAGTGGAGGCCAAGACAAGCCAGGGCAGGCGGAAAGCTTGGCTTCCTCCATTGCCAGGGAAACCCAAGCCTCCTGCTCTCTCTGTGGCCATAGCCATCTTGGTTGGATTAATTTGCATACTCGTTCCTGATTGGCTGGTGGGCGTGGCTGGTGGGTGTAGCTGAGGTATGGTCAATTTGCATATTACTCTTTTATTAGGTAGGATAGAGTTTTAAGTAAAAGCAAGTGAGCTCACTAATATCTGGGATTTTAAAATCCTTCATGTTATTACTTATAGAGGAAAATTCTGAGCTCTCTTTGGAGCAAACAAAGATGGTGTAGTAGAAAGACCAGTAACAGCGTTGGTAATCTATTTTGGTAATGAGCAACATTGCAAAAAGCAACACATTTAGTATAGAAAACAGTGCTTGGCATTTTGGTAAGCTCTATAGGTATATTAATTAGCCCGGTGACTTGGCCATGATTATTGCTTCTGTTTTGCTGGTGAAGAAACAGTGTTTAGTTAACTTGCCCATGGTCACTGGGCTGGTAAAGTGAATTTGAACCCAGCAATCTGACTTTAAACCCTGCTCTTCTAACTTCTTGTTCAACTACTGCCTCCAACTTCATTGTGCTCTCTCTAATTTTATGCCAGACTCTTCCTCTGTGTATCTTTGTATAAGTGGACAGGGTTAAAAAAAACCAAAAAACTTCCTTTCAACTCCTGCCTATGTATAAGATGATATTTTGGGTGTTGTTACAGAGTTTGACTTACTCAACTAGTAGGAAAAGATATCAATTTCAGAACCTTTGAACTTTGCTTTCTTTTATGGAGAAGAGATAATTGTCTAGCTAATTTATATATAACATTAAGAATTCTATTAAAATTCCTGTTGTACCATAAAATAAAGTTATTTATTTAGAAAATAATGATTATAAACATATTTAAAATAGTTAATTAGTAAATAGTGTTCATTACTTTGTTTATAATATAAAAATTTGGAACAGGCTAAATATCCAGAAATAAGGAGTTATACTATCTTTTTAATTGAAAAAAGCTTTTTACAAAAATGCTGTTTAGAGCAGGGGCTGGAAAGCTTTCTCTATAAAGGTCAAGAGGATATTGTGTAGGTTTATAAACATATCCTATCTAATAAAAGAGTAATATGCAAATTGACATTCACTCCAACACAAAAGATGGCTGCCCCCATGTGGTCAAAGATGGCTGCCCCCATGTGGACACAAGATGGCCAGCAGGGGAGGGCTGTTAGGAGGGACCAGGCCTGCAAGGGAGAGCAGTTGTGGGCAATCAGGCCAGGAGGAGAGGGCAGTTAGGGGTGACCAGGCTGGCAGAGGAGGGAAGTTGGGGGAAACCAGGCCTGCAGGGGAGAGCAGTTAGGGGTGACCAGGCATGCAGGGGAGGGCATTTAGGGGTGACCAGGCCTGCAGGGGAGGGCAGTTAGGGGCAAACAGGCTGGCAGGGGAGCAGTTAGGCATCAATCAGGCTGGCAGGGTAGTGGTTAGGGGGTGATCAGGCTGGCAGGCAGAAGCGATTAGGGGCAATCAGGAAGGCAGGCAGGTGAGCAATTGGGAGCCAGCAGTCCTGAATTGTGAGAGGGATCCCATATTGGAGAGGGTGTAGGGTGGCTGAGGGACACACACCCCCGTGCACGAATTTTGTGCACTGGGCCTCTAGTCTATAAAAACAGCCTATGTGGCCCTCATGCACAATGTTGACACAAGATGGGTGCCACAAAGATGGCAGCCACAAGATGGCAGCCACAAGATGACCATGTGCACAGTGGAGGTGGGGCTCGGTAGCCATTCCGTGAGGTGAAGTCTGGGAATCCCGTGGCTCCGCGCAACACGGAGGTGGCCAGTCCCGGTGGAGAGGGTGTTCGCGGCAGGGGAGGGCAGTTGTAGGCGATCAGGCCAGCAGGGGAGGGCAGTTGTAGGCAATCGGGCCAGCAGGGGAGGATAGTTGGGGGTGATCAGGCTGGCGGGGGGTGGTTAGGGGACGATCAGGCTGGCAGGCAGAAGTGGTTAGGGGCAATCAGGCAGGCAGGCAGGTGAGCAATTAGGAGCCAGCGGTCCGGGATTGTGAGAGGGATGTCCGACTACCGGTTTAGGACAGTCAGACATCCCCCGAGGGGTTCCAGATTGGAGAGGGTGCGGGCTGGGCTGAGGGACACGCCCTCCCCTGTGCACAAATTTCATGCACCGAGCCACTAGTAAAAATACAAAAATCCACTGAAGACTGTACTAAAATGGGCATTTGGCTGGATTTGACTATGGCTGTAATTTGCTGATTCCTGATTTAGAATGTAATCTAGCTTCTTTCCACCCTTCAAAATTCACATGTAAGCTTAGAAAAAAATGGCCATAAGACAATATTATTAATGGGTTTTGTGATTCTTATTTTATTTACTTTCATTATCTGCATTCATTTACTAAATTGTCCATAACAAATATGCATTGCTTATATACTTAGCAAAACGATTCAATTACTAATTTTAAGAAAACACAATATTCTCTGTATGTTTTATAGTAGTATTTTGTCTTGATGTTACAGAACTTTTGGGTTGCAGAGCTATGGAACCCAGACTGAAACCACATGTCCTTTCTTCCCACCTCAACTTCTAACAAGGGATTTAGGGAAAAGGTTTGGTTTATTTCTTAGCCTCTTTAGTTTATCCAAGATTTCAAATAAGCCGGAATTGTTTTTAGTCTAGTATACTATATTTTTTCTTGAGAATTTAAAAAAAATTTTTTATTTTGAGATAATTGTAGATTCATATGCTGTTGTAAGAAAACATGCAACGAGATACTATATACCCTTCACCCAGTTCCCTAAGGGTAACATCTTACATATTTCTAGTACATCAAAACTAGTAAGTTGATACTAATATAATCTACAAACTTATTCTTATCTCACCAGTTTTATATCGGTTAATATCTGTGTGTGTGTGTGTGTTTAGTTCTGTGCACTTTCATCACGTGAAGATTCATGTGACCTCCACTGCTGGAGAACAGTTCATCATCAGGTTTTCTGCTACCCTTTATAGTCATGGCCACTCTGTCCTCCACATTCATCCCCTGGCAAACACTAATCTGTTCTCCATCTTTATAATTTTGAGTGTATTACTTCTTAATGGTTGCTCTGGGTATTAAAACATCTATCTATAATAATAAAAGTGTAATATGATAATTAGTTCAGACAGCCGAACGACCTTCCGGACATACTTCCAGATGAAGCTGGGCCTGCAAGGGCTGAGCCCTTTGCACGAATTTTTGTGCATCAGGCCTCTAGGCTATATATAAAAGCCAAGTGACTAGAACGACTGGAATGACCGGTCGCTATGATGGGTACTGTGGCCAGCCAACCGGCCCAATTGGGGGCAGGGCTGGCCAGCCAACCTCCTGCGGCCCCTTCCCCAGGCTGGCCCTGTCCCTGATTGGGGCTGGGGCCGGTCAGCCAACCTCCCACAGCCCCACCCCCTGGCTAGTCCTGCTCTGATCAGCCGCAGTCAGGGCGGGCTGGCCCGACCCCACTGGTGCAAGAATTCGTGCCCTGGGCCTCTAGTATATACATTATTTATCAGAGTGTTTGGTACCCATGATATTTTACCACTTCTTATCAAGTATAAAAACTTTACTTCCATGTATGTCCCTTTACCCTCCCCACGTTTTAAACACACTTGTTAAATATTTACTTTACATTCATTGAGCACATCATTTGGTAATAAACATTTTACTTCACTTATGAAATATGATTTAAGAAACTCATGGAAAGGATAATTTGCTATCTGTACCCCTTTTCACCCATTCTTATATTCTTTCTGAAGTTCTAAGTCTTCTTTTGTTAACTATCTTTTGTTCCTTTCTGTTTAGAAAACTTTAGCTATTCTTTTGGGAAAGGGTTTGCAAGCCACAAATTCTCTTAGTTTTTGTTCATCAGAGAACATTTTTATTTCCTTTTCATTTTTGAGGGATATTTTCACCAGATACAGCATTTGCAATTGATAGTTCTTTTCTTTCAGATTCTGAGAAATGCTGTGCCACTTCCTTCTGGCCTCTTATTTCAAATGAGAAATGCATTGTTATTTGAGTTGGTGCTCCTTCATAAGTAATGTGTCACATTTCCCTGGCTGCTTTCAAGTGTGTGTGTGTGTGTTTAATCCTCCCCCAAGGATATTTTTTCCATTGATTTCTAGAGAGAGTGGAAGGGAAGGAGGAGAGAAATATCACGTGAGAGTGACACCTAAACTGGTTGCCTCTTGCATACGCCCCTATAGAAGGGGGACCTGCAACTAAGGTATGTGCCCTTGAGCAGGAATTGAACCTGCAACCCTTCCGTCAGTGGGCTGATGCTCTAATCACTTACCTAAGCCAGCCAGGGCTGTGTGTATGCTTTTACTTTAGTTTTCAGAAGTTTAATTATAATATCTCTTGGTGTGGATTTCTTTGATTTGTCTTTTTGGGGGGTTTGCTCAGCTTCTTGAATCTGTAGGGTTATGTCCATCCCCAAATTTGGAGAGTTTTCAGCCATTATTTCTTTGTGTGCATAAATTTTCAGTTCTACTCTTTCTTCTGCTGGGACTTTTATTTCTTTATTTTTTAATATATTTTATTAATTTTTTGCAGAGAGGAAGAAAGAGGGATAGAGAGTCAGAAACATCAATGAGAGAGAAACATTGATCAGCTGCCTCCTACACACCTCTCAGTGGGGATGTGCCCGCAACCAAGGTACATGCCCTTGATCGGAATCGAAACTGGGACCCTTCAGTCCGCAGGCTGACGCTCTATCCACCGAGCCAAACCAGCTAGGGCTCCTGCTGGGACTTTTAATATAAATGTTAGCTCTTTTGTTACTGTTCCATAGATCCCTGAAACTCTGTTAATTTTTTTAGTCACTTTCTATTGTTCAGATTTGGTAAATTCTATTGATCTGTTCTCAGGTTCATTGGTTCTGTCTTCTGTCATCTCCACTCTGCTATTGAGCCCATCCAATCGTTATTTCTTTTGGTTATTATATTTTTCAGTTATAAATTTTTCATTTTTAGTAACTTCTATTTCTTTTTATAGATAGCCTAGTGCATCACTTATTTCAAGGATATTTATAATTGCTTATTGAAACACTTTTATGATGGCTGCTTTAAAATCCTTGCCAGGTAATTCTAATATCTGATTCATTCTTGTGCATTTTATTTATTTATTTATTTAAAATATATTTTATTGACTTTTTACAGAGAGGAAGGGAGAGGGATAGAGAGTTAGAAACATCGATGGGAGAGAAACATCGATCAGCTGCCTCCTGCACCCCTCCTACTGGGGATGTGCCTGCAACCAAGGTACATGCCCTTGACTGGAATCGAACCTGGGACCTTTCAGTCCACAGGCCAATGCTCTATCCACTGAGCCAAACCCGTTTGCCCTTGCTTGTACATTTTAAAGGAAAATAATATTTAAGTAATGAAAAATCATTTCAATTTTTTAGGTCTACTTACTATGTCCTATGTATGGGTTGTGCTGAGTGCTTTATATAGATTATCTCATCTTACCTAATAATAGACAAACATGTAAATTGACGGTCCCTTGCTACGCCCACAGCCAATCAGAGTGAGTATGCAAATTAGAAGGCCAAAGATGGCAGCTGCCCAGCTGCTCCAAGCGTGGAGTGGCCAGGTGGGGCAGGACGCCTGCTATGAGAGGGAGGGCGGGGGGTGAAGGGATCTACAGGAGTGGAATGCCAGAGCGAAGACAAGACTGCAGACTCTGGAGTCTGCAGCGAAGATGAAGATGGCACACTCCAGCCGGAGTCTGCAGCAAAGATGAAGATGGCAGTCTGCAGCGAAGATGACAGACTCCAGCTGGAGTCTGCAGTGAAGATGAAGATGGCAGACTTTGGCTGGAGCGAAGGTCTGTGTCCCGGGTGCCGGAGGAAAACCGGTGCTGGAAGCCAAGGGAAGGAAGGCCTATTGGCATGAATTTCTTCGTGCAACGGACCTCTAGTTTAATATAAACCATAACTTATCTGGTACTATATAAGGCAGGAGAGACTATCTATGCTGCAGTAACAAAAAGTTTCAAAATTGTAGTGGTTTAACATATCATAGATTTATTTCTGAGTAGATTCAGTGGTGCAGGGAGAGGAAATTGTGGTATCAATAATACAGAAATGTCATCATTTTCCATAGGGTGTTTCCTGTTTATGTATGAACCAATGTGCTGTGGAATACTTGGTCATACAGCTGGAAACTGAAGCAGCTCTGTTTCATGGAGATATGTACTTTTTAAAGCCCTGCTTACTTTGAATAGGTTCTTGGTACATTATTATTTAGAAGTATATTTCACGTTTTCTTAAAAGAGTTTAATATGTTGTACAAAGAAGTTTGCAGTAGAAGCATCAAATTGTTAGCCTAACATTTCAAGATTGAACTTGTGCAGCAAAGAGAAGAATAACAAGAGAAAAACCATTAGGCTAAGGAGGAGTGACAAGGAAGTAGAGGAGTGTACCTAATGGAAATCAATTTGTAATAAGGTCTATTGTGTACCAGGTATAGGTTCCAGGAACTTTTTTTTATTTGTGAAAGCAACTGAATAGTTAAAGTAAGGATTATTTTGCTTACAGTGTGTTCCTTTGTAACAAAGATTGCATATAAATTATATC
This sequence comes from Corynorhinus townsendii, assembly GCA_026230045.1. Taxonomy (NCBI): domain Eukaryota; kingdom Metazoa; phylum Chordata; class Mammalia; order Chiroptera; family Vespertilionidae; genus Corynorhinus; species Corynorhinus townsendii. Next base: position 141,837,816 of record JAPDVU010000004.1, read on the forward strand.
ACCCTTTCCTGAGCCATGGCATGTAATGACAGAGAGTTAATTAGTGCCACCTCTGTCTTTACAACTTTTATTATCATTATTAACAAACATACTCCCTAAATAGATGTCCATTCAGATCTGGCTTAGTTCTTGCAAATATCACAATTAGGAGGCCTTGAACATGTTACACATATTAACTGTGGACTGACAAATAGTATTTAAAATAAACCAACCTGCAATTTTTGTTGAATGAGAAACTAATATTAAAATAAAATGCAACTTCTAGATGTATCAGCCACATGGAGAGTTCTTTTTCAGATTTGTTAAAATAAAAAATCAGTCATGAGAAATCAGGAGATAGATTTTTTTTTAACTCAGGAAATGCATCACACAAAAATTATTTATTTATTTTACTTGGTGAGTAGAACATTGTGAATAATTTATTGAAATATAAATTGATTCTTTACATGCATTAATTATAATAAACAAATTTATAGTAACTAAAATGGTAATGTACCTTGTTATGAGATTGATTGCTGAGAAAAATGAAGCATGGGGTTATAATAGATCCTTCCAAATTGCCTTTGAATTTAAAATTTGCTCTTTCATTTAATGAGCTATTAATATTAACAGGTTCTGCTGACTATTGCATCATTCATTCAGGCATGGATAAACATTCCCTTTGAAGCATATATTATAAAAATCATATGTTTGGAAACTTAGCAGAAACTTTCTGGATGCAAATACAGATTGTTAACCTATATTTCTGCCACTCGTTAGAGATCGGAAAGATAAACATGACTCTACCGTAGTATATCTTTGAACAGAATTTGTAATTTCACTACCTAGGAGAAAAATTATTTTAGGCAGTCCAAGATAGACTGATTGAGCATTGTATTCACTTAGCAAACATTTATTGAGTACTTTTGTTTTCTGGGTGCTAACATACACCAGTATTTGATGAAGGAGGGGGACAGAAAGCAAAAACATATATATCAGGTGGTAATAAACATTGAAGATAAAAAAGATAACACTGGGTAAGAGGACTGTGGCATGGACTGAGGTGTTGATTTGCCTTGGTCAGGAAAGGCCTCTCTAAGGAGATGAAATTTGAGTAAATACCTGGGGGAAAGGTCTTGTAGGTAAAAGCAAGAGTAAATGCAGTATGGTCAGGTGGGGTCATGCTAGACATCTTCAAGGATATGAGGGGCTGGAGCTGTGTAGTAGCAAATGAAGTAATGAGTGGCCAAGAACATAGAGTCTGTTAGTCAATATAGGGACTTTGGTTTATACTGTGAGATGGGAAGCCATTGGAGAATCGTTGTTTTTATTAATATATTTTTATTGATTTCAGAGAGGAAGGGAGAGGGAGGGAGAGATAGAAACATCAATGATGAGAGAGAATCATTGATTGGCTGCTTCCTGCATTCCCCACACTGGGGATCAAACCACAACCCAGGCATGTGCCCTGACCGGGAATCGAACCATGACCTCCTGGTTCATAGGTGGATGCTCAACCACTGAGCCACCACAGCCCGGCAGGAGAGTCATTGTTTTTTTAATCAGTCAATCAGTTTTATTGTAAGTATTACTGATGTTCCCCTTTTTTCCCCATTGACCTCACCTGTCCATGCTCCCCACCAGGCCTTCACTACACATTATTGTCTGTGTCCGTGGGTTATGTATATAAGTTCTCTGGTTAATCTCTTCTTTACTCTCCCTGCCTTCCCTCTGAGAATCATCAGTCTTTTCCTTGCTTTTAAGTCTCTGTCTCTGGATCTATTTTGTCCATCAGTTTATTTTGTTAATTAGATTCCACATATGAGTGAGCTCATGTGATACTTGTCTTTCTCTGACTGGCTTATTTCGCTTAGTATGATACTCTCCAGGTCCCTCCATGCTGTCTCAAAGTGTAAGAGCTCCTTCTTTTATACAGCTGCATAGTATTTCATGGTGTAAATGTACTGCATCTTCCCTATCCACTCATCTGTTGATGGGCACTTGGGCTATTTCCAGATCTTGGCTATTGTAAATAACACTGCTATGAACATAAGAGTGTATCTATTCTTTGTGAATGGTGCTTTGGGATTCTTAGGATGTATTCCTAGAAGTGGGATCACTGGGTCATATGGCAGTTACATTTTTAGTTTTGTGAGGAAATTCCATACTGTTTCCCACAGTGGCTGCACCAGTCTGCATTCCCACCAGCAGTGTACTAGGGTTCCCTTTTCTCCACATCCTTGCTAGCATTTGTCATTTGTTGATTTGTTGATGGTAGCCATTCTGGTGGGTGTGAGATGATATCTCATTGTCCTTTTAATTTGCATCTCTCTGATGATTAGTGACTTTGAGCATGTTTTCATATGTCTCGTGGCCATCTGTATGTCCACTTTGGAGAAATGTCTATTTAGATCCTTTGCCCATTTTTAATTGGATTATTTGTTTTCTTTTGTTAAATTGTTTAAGTTCCTTATATATTTTGGAAATTAACTGCTTAGCAGATGTATCATTGGCAAATATGTTCTCCCATATAGTGAGCTCCCTTTTCATTTTGTTGATGATTTCTTTTGCTGTGCAGAAGCTTTGTTTTAGTAAGATTATTCTAGATGTTGCTTGAAAAAATTCTGGGGTAGTGTGTAGCAAGTAGGAAGCAGCAAGATTAGTTAGGACAGTGGTCAGCAAACTGCGGCTCGAGAGCCACATGCGACTCTTTGGCCCCTTGAGTGTGGCTCTTCCACAAAATAGCATGGCCTGGGCGAGTCTATTTTGAAGTGGCGTTAGAAGAAGTTTAAGTTATAAAAATTTGACTTTCAAAAGAAATTTCAATCATTGTACTGGTGATACTTGGCTCTGTTGACTAATGAGTTTGCCGACCACTGAGGCTTTGGGAACTCTTGTTAGAGGCGATAAAGGACTTAGGGTATTTTTGAAGTAGATCCAGGATATTTGATGACTATGGTTTGCAGGTGTAAGTGAAAGAGGAGTCAGGTTGAGCAACCAGATAGGTAGAGTTGTAAACTGAGATAGGTGAAGACTGGCCGTAACTGTTTTTGGTGCTCAGGGTGAGGTGGTGGTGGTGGTGGTGGTGGTGGTGGTGGTGGTGGGTAGATCAGAAGTTTCAATTTGAGTATTTTAAGATGGAGATGTCAGTTAGACATCCAAGTGAAAAGTCAGGTAGGTAGTTGGATAAAGAATACTAGTGCAGGTCTGAGCTGGAGAGAATTTGAGTCAGCTTTTAGATGATGTTTAAAACCATGAAACTGGAGATTAAAAATGGCGGCAGAGTAAGTGGATGCTGCACAGACATGCTCCCAGGAACAAGCTAAATTTACAGAATTTAGTAATTCCCAGGAATTACAACTAAAATACAGAAAAAATTCCTGAATAATCAACAGGAAACTCGCAGGAGAGAACCCTGATACCCGAGGACCAAAAGTAGAGACTGCATAGAGACTGGTAGGAGGGGCAAAGACGCGAAAGGGCTGTCCCGGCACCCACAGACAGCAACTGAAGTCCTGGAGAAATAGCTCAGCTGTGGGGGGTTGCCATTAAAACCGTGAAACTGGATTGAGATCATTTAGGGCATGAGGTCAGATGAATGAGAGGTCTTATGTCTGAACCTCAAGGATACTGCAATACCTGGTAGATGAAGGGACGTTAACAGGGAGATTGAGAAGGAGTAGTCATTGAGGTGGGAAGAGAACCAAATGAAAGTGGTGTCCAAGAAGGTGAGGGTGGAATGCATCTCAGGAAGAAGAGCATGGTCAACTATGCCAATTGCTGCTGAGAGGAGGGATCAGATGAGGTCTAGGGATCCCCATTGGATCTGCAAAGGTGAGGCTATTGGTGATCCTACAAGAGCAGGCATGACTCATGCTGGTGAGGTGCTGGTGGGGCCTGGTTCAAATGGGCTTGAGAGAGATTGGGTTGGCAAAATGTCTTTGATGTTCTAGGAAATTCTTGTACTGTGTATTATCAAATGGTGACATCTAGAATGCTCATAGGCACACCGTTGTTAAGAAGATAATGTGTATTTAGTGCTTTGCTTGTGGTTAGAAGGTATTCATTAAGTACAGTTGCTGCTGCTGTTTCGTTCTTTTGTCCAGTTCTATGACAGCTACTTTCATGAGGGCAAGGACCCTGTCACTACGGTCTCACTAGCAGAGCTTCTTGTGAGTGAATAAATGAATTGATTTTAGTAATTCCCACAACCATTAAGTGAAACTGGCAGGATTTCTTTGTTGTGGGGATGATGAAGCCAGGGTTTTGAGAGATTTCTTTGTCAAAAATAGATACCAAGGGCCACCCCTGGCCTCCTGAGTATAGCTGAGAACTGTTTTATCCCTCAGAAAGATCATAATTTAGGGACAAGCAAATGAGATTTGGCTTTTAGCTTTGGGTTTAGGTTGGGACATCGAGCTCCATAGCCCACCATTATTTTTATTCTTTCTGATTCTTACACTACTCTTAGTAATGGCAGAAAGTTGGTTGATAGGATAATGATCTCCCCAGCATGTCTACCTCTTACTCCCTGGAACCCGTGAATGTGTTATGTTCCATGGCAAGGGAAATTAAGGTTGCAGATGGAATTAAGTTTATTAATCAGTGGACTTCAAGATAGGGAGATTATACATCGAGCAAGGGAAAACATACTGATGATAGTTGTAATGAAACTGCTGATTCCGTCAGGAGCTATATTTTTAGAAAAAACGTGTGTCCTTGCTGATAATTGTTCAAGAATGAAAATGATAATTGGACTCAACAGTTAGGGCTTGATTGTACCCTGTCAGGACTGCAAGGCATTTCTTTCTTTGCCCATTGGGTTTCATTTATGAAATTCTGTTTAGAGTTTTTACATTTAAATTCTTACATGAGAATGACTGAGCTGTATACTTTGGGTTTTTTTTTCCATTGTTACCCTCTTTGAGAGTTTTGATGTCAGGGGTTCGAATTGAGAAGTTTTTAATATTTCTCTGTTATGCAATCTCCTCTAAAATATAAGATAATCCCAAGAACTGTAGCACATTCCTTTTTATATAAAAATAAACATAAATTATAAATAAATGTAATTTTCATGAAAATTTAGTTGGCAGGACCTCTTATTGTTAGGTGATAGAGCTTCATTTTCTATATATTTGTCTATAATTATAATGTATACTGTTTCAAATAGCCACCCTGTCTGTAAATTAATACATAGCTTAGATGATCTCTGAGGTTCCTTTTTGCTGATATTGTATGATCTGGCTTTTCCTGTCTGGAAATCTCAACGAGAATGTCTTAAAAAAGCTCCTTTCTAAACTCAGCCTGCTGTTCCCACATACTTTTGTTTTCACTGTTCTTTATTAGGTACCCACAGTTTTGGTAGGTGAAGTTCAGAACAATGAAAAGGCGTAAACCCTGCTTCTAAGGAGGGAAGAAAGGAAAAGAGGGTTATGTTGGCTTTAGTGGTGGGAATTGTCCACCTGAATGTCATATCTTGGAGATTGGTAAGGTTATTATATGTGGCTGGAAGGAAATGAAAAGCTTATTTGCTTTTTTTTCATTTTTGGTCCTCCTCTATATATTCTTATCGCTTTCCCAATATAAAATAAATGATGGGATTTGAACCTGTTTATGGTGTTTGGCTTAGGGCATGAGAACCTTCACCTTATTTTTACCCTTCTTCACTTGAACATGAAATTCTGATACTACAGGGCAAAGGAGAGACCAGGGTTTATGAAGACTGCATATCTTGTGAATCTTAAGAAGAGCTCTTCAATTATTAGAGGCTCAATTTTTTCTCACTTTTCCAAAGTGCTATGATAAGGAAAGCAGCTTTCAGAGATAAGAATCTTAGTTCATTAAATACAAAATTTTGAATAGGCTGTTAACAATGGCTTTAAAATATTACTTATTTTTGTCATACACTTATTTTTTTTATATATATTTTTATTTCAGAGAGGAAGGATGAGGGAGAGAGAGAGAGAGAAACATCAGTGATGAAAGAGAATCATTGATTGGCTGCCTCCTGCATGCCCCAGCCTGCAACCCTGGGCATGTGCCCTTGACCGTAATCGAACCTAGGACCCTTCAGTCCACAGGCCGACGCTCTATCCACTGAGCCAAACCAGCTAGGGCTGTCATATACTTATTTTGTAGTAAATATAATACATGTTTATTTTGGAAAGTTTAGAAAATATTGGTAACAGCTCACGAGGGATTTTTATTTTCTGTTTTCTGGAATGATGACAGCAGCCCTGTGATATGGGTTCCTATTACCACTTCCATTCTATAGAGGAAGAGACTGAAGCACAGGAAGGTTACTATTATGGTGGTTATTATTCTGATCCTCTTCCCCCCATGTATGTATATAAATTTCTTCAATAAAATTTGGATCATGCAAAGCAGATTTTATGACCTAGTTTTTCACCTAATAGAATGTTTTGAGAACATTTCTCTTCATTATTAGTCTTTAAAATTAGATTTTAATGTTTACACAATAATCTCTTGAAATTTATTTAACCCAGGATTTCTCAACCTTAACATTATTGGCCAGATAATTTTTTGTTCTGGGAGATTGTCCTGTACATTGTAGGATGTTTAGCATCATCCCTGGCCTGTACCCACTAGATGCCAATAGCACCATCTCCTCCCACTCAGATGTGATAACAAAAATGTCTCTAGACATTGCCAAATAAATAAGCCTCCTAGGAGCATAAAATCACCTCCTATTAAAGACCACTTATTTAACCATATGCGTTTTATATTTTTATACAGTATTTCTCATCATAGAACTTTTTTTCTGGAAAGACTCAAGATTGGTATAGCATATTTGGAGATAACTTGTATTGTCCATTTACATTTATTGATACTATTATAGTTTCATATAAATGTATAATTATATATGATTTATACAATATGTAGTTTTTGAGTATTTACATTACTTTGTTGATAATATAGTGAATAGATCTCTTAAAAATTTTGTTAGTTGTGTTTTTGAGACTCAAATTGTATGCTTTGATTGACTTACAGTATAATTTCAGTTATACTTTAAGAAAAAGTCTTATTTGTATTTGACACCAACTGTGTTTTGCTTTGTGGTTTTTTTTGTTCTCTATCTTTTCTAATAGTAGTAAAAATAAATATTTTAATATATCATAGGCTATGATTTATGAAGAGAGAATTATTTAAAATGTAAATTTTCTAAAATTAAAATGTTCTGATATTAGATTTTGATAGCTATTTTTGTATCTTAGAAGGTTGACTACCAGTTTTGAATATTTCAGTTCTCCTAAGGTAATTAGAATTCTATAGAGAATGTTCTAGAAGAGGAAAGACTTTATTTTATATCTTTCTATTCATGGTTGATTATTAATCTGCTTTTTATTAATACTTGTTTTTTCAGTGTGGAAATTTAAATTGCATTTTTTCAACACGGTTTTTTTTTTTTTTGAGTATGTGAGTGTTCCCTATTATGTCTAGCTTTAAAACACTGGATATTTATTAAAAGGTTTTGTCCCTGGTCAGATGTAGTTTATGGCATGAGACCAAGGAAACCAATCAATCACCTTATTAAAGTTCCTAGAGGTTCAGCTGAGATCTTTCTCACAGGTAAAGCTGGGTGGGATAAAGGCCATCTCCATAGAGTGAGATTGTGAATTGTCTGGGAGTGCTCAACTGGTGGTATTTTTCACTAACTTGGACTTTGTATCTTACCTCTCCTCTTCAGTCTACCTAGTGTAATTTTGTTTTGGGGGGTGGAAAAAAATAAAAGAAGACAAAACTGGATTTTAATAAATAGTATCCAGAAATAAAATTTTAAGTTCTATATAGTAATAGTAACAACAGAAAGTGTAGTGATCCTTCTGTTAACCTCCAAAATTCATGTAACACACATTAAAAAAAAATAAAATCCAAGTCTTCATTTGGACTGTAATGGTTTATAAAATGAACCAGTCTGAAGGTATGGATAAAATTAAAACAGCATGAAAAATTGGTTGTACACACCAAAAAATTTATACCCGAGTTTGAAATTATCAGGTGAAAGGGCTGTATTCTCATTGATATACCCATCTAAGTTAGGTGACAGGACTTCCTCCATGCAAATTTACCTTTAATGTTGGTAACAAAATAAGAAGCTTGCCTTAATTTGTTATCCCAAAAGTTTTTTGGGGTTTTTTTTGCTTTTAAGTTCAAAATTCAGTAAGAATGACTGTGATATGAAATTTATTTTCAGAGTGTTCTAGAATCCTGTACAATGGTTTAAAGGACTTGTCTTGAATTAAAAGTGCTGTACACTGAGTGAAAGTCCATGTTAGTTGAAGAATTGATTCTTTTTAAAGGAAAGCTGCAAATTTTTCTTGTATGGGTAAATGTCACTCTGCTCATATCTCTGCTTAGCTGCAGCTCAGGACTTGTACTGTTCCACTAGGTTGTCATAGAAACGCAGTTAACTGTCATCTCAACTCACACTGTTGATGGTTTTATTTGTAGGTTTGCCCGATGATGAAAATTTCACAAAAAAATTTTGATTTGCTTTTTATTAACACTGGATGTTTTTCCTTGGAAGTTTAAGTTGTACAGAAGCCTTTTTTGTGTTTAATTTTTTTAAAAGTGAAACTATATTAAATCTGCTTGATTTTTTTAAAAAATGTTTTTTATTTAAAATGTGATAATATAGTCTGCAGCAGTAGAATAACCTCTGTGAATTGTATTTTTGAATCACTTTCCATTTTCTTTGTTTACAGCAAGCAGAAAAAAAAAACATAAAAATTCACCGTTAGCCTGCTTTAACTTAACATAAAAGATACCTGTCAGAAAAGTGTGAAATGCTACATCAAGTGCCTAATATTGGAGTTTTCATTTTATTGATGGTTTTTTAAGCCTGGCACGAATGCTGCAGTGAACTGTGTTGTGAAAGTATTTATTTTTATATATTTATGTGAAAGGAATTTTTCAGTTTTCACTTATAAATAAGACAGGCAAACCTTATTTACAGTAACTTTATCTAATGGTCCGTGGATGAGTGCTTTTATGCAAAATAGTCAAGAGGCTAGAATTAACTTTTCACGTTGGATGCACATTTGATGTCCAGACTTGAGCAACATGTGGCATCTTATAAAGACTACCATTCAGGATTCAATTTGTATTTAACACATTTACTTCAGAATGCACACATCATTTTTGCCATATTTAATGTTAACTTCGTAATGATTTCTGTTTCTTGCTTGTGAGTACATAAGTAGAAGTGTTTATTTGTTGCTTTGTTTGTGATTTTCCTTTTCCTAGGTTCTTTATACTTGATTAATGAGCTATTTCATATTTTATTTTAATAACAGGTCACTTTTTGACATGTAACAGCTCCTTGGGTTAGGTTGATTATCATTAGTTACTTTTTAAAAGAAGTATTGGTCTTTTAGATAATTGTGCTTATTATATGTCCATTGTTGCTATTAGTTCTTTTTTTTTATTATTGTTTTAAGTATTACAAATAGTAGTACATATGTCTCCTTTCCCCCCCCCCCATTGCCCCATTGACCTCCCTCTGGCCTCCCCTACCCCCCAGTACATGCCTTCACCTGCCCGCCCTCCCCCCACCCAGTGTCTTGTATCCATTGGTTATTAGTTCTTAAAGTTATTCTTGAAAAATTAATAGTAGTTAACATTGTCTTTGAGTTTAACACTGTAACTAAATAAACAACTAATAGTCTGTTTATACTTGGAGAAGAAAATTTGACAGCTCATCATATGCATGGAATACTGATTTCTTAAAACCAGGTTTATTGCTTTTAAAATATAATTACTACTCTGTAGCTAGACTACACGATGGCCTCCGATGATCCTCATCTCATACTATTCCTGCACTTGTGTCCTCCCTTCCCACTCTGAATCATGACTGACCTGTATGATCAATAAAATACTGCTGAAGTGTCAGTGTACGACCTCTGAGGCAAGGTCATATGCACCATTGAAGCTGCTTCCAGTTTTCTTTCCCTTGGATCACTTACTCTGGGGGAAGTCACCTGTCATGTCCCGAGGGGAGGTCCATGAGACAAGGAACTATAGAGCCTCCTGCCAACAGCTAGCACCAGCCTGCCAACCGTTTGAGTGAGTCATCATGGAAGCAGATGCTCTCACCCCATTTTAACCTTCAGATGGTTGCAACCCAAGCTGACATCTTCCCTGCAGTCCATGAGTAGATTATTTTTGTGAACTTCTGTTTTGGCCAGCTTTATCCTATCACAAGTATTGATATATGCACATTGTTTGGTTTCTCATTACATACCAATGCAATAAAGTAAAATATCTTTTTGAATCACTGTAGTAATTTCTATAACTATCCTTGATTTATTAATTAATGGCCATTATAGTCAGTAGAGATTTCCTAATTTAACTATGAGGATTAAGGATATCTTATGATGCTGTTTCAACACTAAGGTTAAACATATAAAGTTAGTAATAATACATATAAAATGATTAAGAAATTTATTTCATTACTATTTTGTTAATCCTCATCTGAGGGATGGATATTTATTTACTTATTTATTTATTTAAATATATTTTTTATTGATTTTTAGAGAGGAAGGAAGAGAAATAGAGAGAAACACGAGAGAGAAACATTGATGAGCTGCCTCCTGTGTGCCCCTACTGGGGATTGAGCCTACAACCCGGGCATGTGCCTTGGCTGGGAATCGAGTTGGTGACCGCTTAGTTCATGGGTTGACACTCAACCACTAAGCCACCAGCCACGGCTGGTTAAGAAATTTTAATGCATATGTAGGTTTATTTATATGAGAGGAAACAAATATTTTCTAACATAAACTAAATAAATAATGATTGTTCATGAATTACCAGTTATTTAAAAGAAATGTTAAAATATTTTTCATCTTGCCAAAACCGGTTTGGCTCAGTGGATAGAGCGTCGGCCTGCGGACTGAAGGGTCCCGGGTTCGATTCCGGTCAAGGGCATGTACCATGGTTGCGGGCACGTACCCAGTGGGGGGTGTGCAGGAGGCAGCTGATCGATGTTTCTCTCTCATCGATGTTTCTGACTCTCTATACGTCTCCTTTCCTCTCTGTAAAAAAATCAATAAAATATATTAAATATTACTTATCTGAAGGGGAAGAATACATTTTGCTTTATATAAAATTTACAGTTTTCTTTTACTTTGGTTCAGTTTTTGTGATTATGTTTTCTAATTAAGATATTCTCAAATTTGACAGAAATATTAATACTCTTGAAATATAATAATGTCCTTTAGAGGTTTATTATATTCCTATCTTACTGTTTATGAGTCTTTGTCACCAGGAGGTCATAATGACAAGTATTTTGCTGACTCACTTTCTTTGACATATGTCTGCATAGTGCATCAGACAGTTTTGTATTTAATATGCCACAGTTGATTACTATTAACGATAAGTGTGTGTAATCCTGTTTTCAACTTCTGAAGTTATTCTACCAGTGTGGTTGTAGCAGTTGATACACCTAGTTGGAAAAGTGAAACACGATAATCTTACCTTGAGCTATGGTTGTAGTTATTGATAATCACGGAGGGAACCATCTCTGGGTCCCCCTTAAGAAATATGTTTTGAGTCTTGGACAGATAAATCCATGGCAACTGTCATTTTCTCTGCTTTCTGTGCAGGAAGAAGAGAGTGAAGAGGAACCCAAACTTAAGTATGAACGGCTTTCCAATGGGGTAACTGAAATCCTTCAGAAGGATGCTGCTAGCTGCATGACAGTCCATGACAAGGTAAGGTAGCCCTTGTAGGTGATTCTTGTGTAAGTCATTCTATTGTAAGTTTGCTTATACTTTGGCATCCTGATGCTTTTAGTGGTGATTTTTCACTGTAATTGTGTCTTCTGTCACTCTTCCTCTCTTCTTCCTCACCACAAAAAATCAAAACAATGACCAAAAAAATTATATGTATGTATTTGTTGTATACACACAGAGAGCACACTGTAAGGATGTACCAAGTAGAATTTAGACAAGGATGGATGTACAAGATTTATAGTAAGTGGGTCTTGGAAAGACTATCACTTAATTCCTCAAATCGCAAGTATTAGAATAGAAAAGTATTAAGATGAGAAATAGTGTGGAGCTCAGTGCTTTCATAAGAGTGGAAGGGATTATGTTGGAGGTATTAGGAATCAGTAGAATGATCCCACATTGTTACATATATATTATATGAATGAATTAATCTATTCCACATCTGAGTCTTTGCTGAAACAAAGCCCCCACCAACTTTCTGAGTCCAGGTTAAGTACTGTACAGCACCCTTAGCCCATTCTTGAACCAAAACAAAATGTGTCATAATTGGAGTATTGGAAGCCAGGCAGTTTCAACGGTTGCCCTGTGAGCCCCAGGAGTGAGCCTTTGTCCTCTACAAAAGGCAGACTCCCCAACTTTGATCCAGTTCCTGGCTTTATCCTGTGTTACCATCAGTGTTGCTCATCCTCCTCCTTGCCCCACCCAGTTCCTTTGTACTTCAAATTTCATTCCATTGTAAGCAGATTCCTATATGCACTCAACCTGTCACTAGAACACTTGCTATCTCTGGTTTTACCAGAGATACCCTTCTTGAGGCGCCTGCCTTTCAGCTGCACCACCATCTACCCTCTCCCCCACCCCTGCCCCCGCCCGCCCCCATTGCTGCCATCTCCCAACTTCCTTGTCACTTTCCTTTATTCACTGAAGACTGGCCTTGCAGTTCTTCAACCTAATTTAATTACTCTTCTGCCCGGTTTCATCTCCCACCATTAAGGCCACACTCCGGATGGTGTCAGGACCTGGAACCTGAGGATCTTTAAATATACTCTGTTTGTCAGGCCTCTGTGTTAACTTTTCTAATCCTGTTCTGTGACTTTATAGAGCCCTGATCTCTAATCCATTCTTTTTTAAAAATTTCTATCAAATGGTTAACTATCCTAACTTCACCAGCATCTTCAATTCTTTGATACCCCTGCCCCTTGTTGTATTCCTCAGCCACTAAAAATGCTGTTATTTATTTGTTCTTCATCAGTTTCTTTAGTCCTCAACCCTCCTTCTCAGCCAATATCCCTTCACTTTTAGAGGATGATGTCATTTCTATTTAATTAAGAAAATTGAAAGTATCAGGCATGATCAACCTCAGTTCCTGACCCCTTACCCAACTCACCTGAATCCATACCCATCTTTCTTTTCTTCTTCCTGTTCAAGGGCCTTTTAGTCTACTTTTGTTCTTCATCTCACCTCATTTTCTTCCTTCTCTCCTAGTGATATATGCTATGTCATGGAACAGACCTAACTCTAGCCCCACATAATCACTAATCTACTTTTTCTTTCTATAGATTTGCCTATATTGGATATTTTATATAAATGGACTCATACAGTTTGGTCTCTTGTGTCCGGCTTCTTTAACTTAGCATAATGTTTTTGAGATTCCTTGTGATATAGTATGTATCAGTACTTCATTCCTTTTTATTGCTGAATAGTATTCCATTGTATAAACATACCACATTTTGTCTATCCATTAACCAGGTGATGGATATTTTGCTGCTTTTAAAACTGGATTTCGCCTTCTCAAAACTTCTTTATCATGACACCATTCTGTTTTATGTTCTTGATCTTTCTGTTACTCCCTCTGGTTCTTTCACTTACGTTTACCTCCACCTTTCCCCTACATATTGGTTTTTCCCAATATTTGGTCCATTGTCTACATTTCTTCTAATTTTTTGATTTTCAGTTGCATGATTTCTATGACCACCAACGCTGCCTCTTCCAGAATATTATACTTATTTATCCATCTCTATCTTTTGTTCTGTTTTGACCTGAAACTCAGCATGTTCATAATGAACTCATCTTTTCCCTCTATCTCATTTGGTGGCATCAGCATCTCCTCTATCATTGTAAGCCAAAGCTGACCCTTCTCCTCTAACACCCAGTCATTCCCTAAGTCATGGTGCTTTTCTTACTACCTTGCCTAGGTGAGGTCCTCATCTTCCGCCTGTACTTATGTGTCTAATCTTTCTACTTTTAACCCATTTGCCACCTGATTGCCAAAATGATCTGTTGAAAGTACATATTTTAAAACCTTGCATAATTTTCATTATCTACTAAATAGAGTCAAAGTTTCTTAATGTGGTATGTAAGACTCTGTGATCTTGCCCTCTGTGTAATTGGCCTTGTGTCTTACCATTTTCTGTCATAAGTGTGGTGCTCTAACAGTCGTGCTTGGCTGTGTTTTTTGTGTTTTTTTTTAATTTTTAAATTTTTATTGATTTCAGAGAGGAAGGGAGAAGGAGAGAGAGAGAGATAGAAGCATCAATGATGGGAGAGAATCATTGATGGACTGCCTCATGCAGACACCCCACTGGGGATTGAGCCCACAACCTGGGCATGTGCCCTTGCCTGGAATCAAACCTGGGACCCTTCAGTTCACAGACTGATGCTCTATCCACCGAGCCAAACCAGCTAGGGCGTGCTTGGCTATTTTTACTCATAACATCTCTTGCCTGGATTTCACCCCATCTCAGCTGCTTGAATTCACTCCCATCCTGAGTCCTTGTTTTTAGTTTAGGCATTGTTTATTTCTCCCTGGAACTAATGCACACACTGTGAACCAGTCTATTTTCCTTCAATAATTTTCATTCATTCTAGTCCATTCCTAACAGTTCTTTCTTCTTCTAGAAATTCACATCTGATCGTATAATACTTCCTAGAATTCTTCATTGGCTCCCTGATGTCTTCATGATTTGGACACACATACTCCCTTCCTTTAACTTTTCTACCTTTCATCTCTCCATAAGTATCAATGCCTTCTATTAACCAATCTTTCCTGCTCCATTGCTTGTCTCCTCCCCTGGGCATGAACTGGGTGCTTCTGTCATGTAAAACTGTGTGTAATTTCTTGGCTTTTTTTGCTCTGTGCCTTTGAGCAAGTTGTATTCACTCTGCCTAAAATGGTCTTTACCATAAGTCTGCCTCATTTGCCTCAGAGCCTATATTGTCCAACTCTTTCAAAGTTCAAAGTTCAGCACAGCTGACATCTTTGATGTTTCATAAAGTTCTTAGAGATATTCCATTTTAAATAACCTTCTTAAATTTAATTATAATTAATCATATTTTTATATCTTTCTCCTTCATTGTAGTGTCATTCCTTTAAGTCACACTTGCTTATTGTCTAAGCCAGTGGTTCTCAACCTTTCTAATGCCGCAACCCTTTAATACAGTTCCTCATGTTGTGGTGACCTCCAACCATAAAATTATTTTCGTTGCTACTTCGTAACTGTAATTTTGCTACTGTTATGAATCGTAATGTAAATATCTGTGTTTTTCGATGATCTTAGGCGACCCTGCTAGCGGTTTTCAACCTGTGGGTCATGACCCACAGGTTGAGAACCACTGCTGTAGAGCCTAAGACCATCAGAAAACACAGATATTTACACATTACGATTCATTAATTAACAGTAGCAAAATTACAGTTATGAAGTAGCAACGAAAATAATTTTATGGTTGGAGGTCACCACAACATGAGGAACTGTATTAAAGGGTCGCGGCATTAGAAAGGTTGAGAACCACTGGATATTGTAGGTGCTTTTGTGTTTTGTGCGTTGAATGAACCATTGAATGGATGAAATGGAGAACAAACTTGACCTGCTCGGACATCACACTTTATCAACACTATACTTAAACCAACTTGGTCAAGCGGCCTGACAGTTGGAACTATAATCTGTGCTAACTTTTAGAGCATACACTCTTGATCTGAGGCTCATGTTTCTTTTTATGAGATTTCTGGTGCCGGGGAGAGTATTTTAATTCTTAATTCTGTACCTAGCTCTGCCATTCATTGACTGTTTCCAGGGAAGACACATGAACTCCCTGACTTACTTCCTCTCGTGTAATTGAAGGCACTCTCTGCTTTGATACTAAAAATGCTATGTGAAACAGATAATATACAACTTACCACATTTGAAATGTTTCCTCTGTGGTCCAAAGGACTGCTTGTCACTTCTACTTGTTTATGTACAAAAAGCCCAGTCACCCTCACCAGTTTGGCTCACTGGTTGAGTATCGGCTTGCCGACAAGGGTCCCGGGTTCGATTCTGGTCTAGAGCATATGCCTGAGTTGCCGGCTCGATCCCTAGTAGGGGGCATGCAGGAGGCAGCGAATCAATGATTCTCTCTCATCATTGATGTTTCCATCTCTCTCTCCCTCCCTTCCTCTCTGAAATCAAAAATATATTTAAAAAGGAAACCAAAACAACAGCAACAACAAAAAGCCCAGTAAAAGCAGTTATGTTAGGGGAGTGTTCAAAAGGATTGGGTGCACAATCTGATACTTTATAAAATGAATCAAGTTTCTGTAATTAAACCTGGAAGAGGCTAATAAAGCTATATTTATTCTCTGCTCATCCTGGATTGGAGGTGCTGTCAGAATTAAAAAAAAAAAAATTCAATAGCTACAAGTTTTAATGACGGGAAAGATAGGCACATTTAAAGGACTTGTATTTACATTTGTGATTTGTGGCCAATTTTGCCTTTTTGTGTGTGCTGTATTTTAAGTAAGTCAAAAGCATTAGCAAATGTAAGTATGACTCATCAATAATTTTCATAGTTAAATAAATTTTTGAAGACCTCTCCAATTGGCTTATCAAACTTGGATATTTTTAAGCACATAAAGTTATTTCTAAAAGAGAACAGCAGTAATTTATCTAATTTAAATGATTAAATGTTTTTGTAAACAAAAGTAGCTTGTCATGAAAACCACTCCTCCTCCTCATCCCCAATATTCTAAAGTAATTATAGTTTTAGGTTAAACTATAAAATCAAAATAATTATTTTATGTTTCAGATCTTAAATATTAAATGGATTAAACTAGTAATTAATAAAATAAGAAAAAGGGAAGGGATTAATGTTTAGATAAAGTACCCTACATAGAACCTTTAAAACTATTAAAATAAAATAAAATAAAATAAAATATAATTGGAAGTTCAAATATGGCCTTCACAGAGATCAGAGAATGAGCTAGTAGTAAAGCGTTTTAAGGCTCCAACCCTCCTTAGTTTTCTAATAAACTAAATACGGTATGTATGAGGAAGTCAGTACTTCAGAGTACTTGGGATATAGTGAGGTGGAGTACTATTTGGTTTTAGTTAGTATTGTATGGTTTTTTAATTCAAATATGGTGAGTGTCACTGTAGAGAAAAATATTAAAACCATCCGAGTCCTCTGTTTCAGATTAGAATGTTCTTTTGTTTTGGAGAAAATATCCTGGTTTTGTTTATATATGAAACTAATTTCCCCCCAGAATTACCTCTTGGCCCTTCCCTTTCCAGGGCCCAGCATCCTTTTTTCACCAGGCTTGCTGTCTGCCCTGGATGAGTAATCGGCCTGGCACCTGGTGCATTCAGGCAGGCCTGTGCAGTGGAATCGTCATACCTAGTTATGTCTGCACATCTGATGTTTTATTAACCAGTATTGATTTTTTTACCCAGGGGACTTTTTCTTCTTTAAAAAAGGCAACCTTGCAGGAGTGAAAGGCATTGCTGGGGATGAATTTCTAATGAACCCCTTCTTTTCCCTTTTTGTGACTCCTCTTTAAGGTAGCTTCCTATTTTAAGTGCCTGAACTGAAATTACGTTTTAAGCAATTCCATTTTGATAAATCTTTTTAAATCTTGACTTTATATAAGGTTATTTTTAAAAGATTGTGCTGTTTGACTGAAATGCTTAGTAGTGCCTATAAATCTGAGCATTTCATTATAGGTTGCAATGAAGCATGCTTACATGAAATGAAACAGAGAATTTGGAACTATTTGAGTAGTATGTAAAGAAATAAAAAGGAAGAAAAATCTCATGTCATATCAGGTAGTCCTAAAGTTTCTTCTGGTTTATTTAGGTTAGTGCAAATTAAAGGAACAGTGGGAGTTATGAACTAGTTTCATATCATAAGATGAATGTGTAGCTCAGCAATTATTTTGTGACAGAAAAGGATTTTTTTGTATTAGAATATAAACATTTACACTCAGTATTATACATTAACTTTTATAGAGGCATTCTAATGATAGTATAAGTACATCTGAGATTTTTCATCTCTAGATATAGTATGGATTTTTCTTTCTAAAATAATAGTACTTTGTTGTTTGTGTGTATATAGGTTGAATTTAAATGATAGCACAAATTTACACATTTGCCATAAATAGAGGCGAGTTGCTTAATAATTCCCTTCTGACTTTGAGCTCAACCTTAGGTTGGTCATGCTTTCATAGCTGCATTTTAATTTGCTGCCTCAGTCCATCAGGCATTGTGTACAGACCACATACACACCATTAGTTGTCAGTAGATGAGGGTCCTCATGAGTCATTCTGACAGCTGGCTTGCACTATCACAATAAAGTAGGCTCTGTCCTGTTATTTCCCTGAAGCTGGAAATAGACCGTCTCCGAGGACTGGATATCTTCTAAGGCATTACAGATCGCTTATGCATTAAGAGTCTTGAAAATGGTTTTATTAGTAATTGTGTTTTAATGGTACATTAATAAACTGACCTCTTTGTTCTTCTTACAGTTTTTGGCACTGGGCACACATTATGGCAAGGTTTATTTACTTGATGTCCAGGGGAACATCACTCAGAAGTTTGATGTGGTACGTATACAGTATAAAATAATGTATGAGCTAAATATCATGCAAAAACTTGTGTTTCAGAATATTAGCAGTTTGTTTTAATAGCATAAAAGATATTTATCAATTAAATCAGAGTGCTAAGAGCATATATTATGTGTATATGTAGCTATATACTTACATAACTGAATGTTATAGTATATGCTGAAAATTTTAAAGGTAAACTTATAAAGAAAAAGGTCTGTTTATGTGTATACATTATAAATTTTGACTGGATTATCTTTTACATACAAATTCCATTTAAAATGTACTTTTATAAATGTATTTAATTGCATTTCTTTAGTTAATAATAGTCATCCATTTTAATTTAAGTGGAGCATTTAAAATAGTCCTATATGTGTTCTTTTAAAATTATTAATACTATACAATTTCTAAGTGAAATGTTATTAAAAGAAAAACCTTTTATTAATAACTATGGGCCCAGTGCATGAATTCATGCACCTTGAAAGGAATTGTGGACCATGAGGCTGCGGTGGGCACAGGAATGGGTCTTGGTCCATCCTTTGCGCCCCCGCCTGGCCCCTCCTTCCATGGCCCCTGGCCCCAATTGCACCCGCTGACAGCGCAGAATGATTGGGGCTGGCGCCAGAAGTGGGTGCGAGCAGCAGCTGCTGCCCAGGTCGCCCCTCAGGAGCAGGGGGAGGTGGAGAAGCCCTGAGGGTTGATTGGGGCCGGCAGCCGCTGCTGGCATCCACTGATGGAGCTGAGTGATCGGGGCCGGCGTCAGGCGCCAGCAGTGGGTGTGAGTGGGGCCTGTGCCAGCAGTAGGTACAAGCACCAGGTGGGACCGTGGCGTGGGGGAGCAAAGAATTTTCAGTAACCAGCAGAGGCTTGCCCCAATGACAGCAACTGGCACCCCACCTTGGTCTGGTGCCCCCACTCACCTCCTCTACCATCCTGCCATGGCCAGTGCCCGCCATGTTCTGCACTCTGCTGCCTGCTGCTGACGCCCGCCATGTTCCATGTGCACCCCCTGCTGATCAGTGCACATCATAGCAACCAGTTGTTCGGTTGTTTGGTTGTTCCAATGTTTGGTCTATTTGCATATTAGGGTTTTATATAGATAGATAATGGTGTTAATTTTACATACTTGGGGGTTTGTGAAATCTTTAAAGTGTGAACCCCTTATTTGGTCACTGGTGTCAATTGTAAGTGCTTGCCCCATCATCTCCATCTCATCCTATATAATAAAAGGCTAATATGCAAATTGTCCCCTCAACCAGGAGTTCAAGCAGTGGGTAGGCCGGCCAACCGCCCATGTCCCCTCCCCCTGGCCAGGCTGGCCAGACCTCACCCATGCACAAATTCATGCACTGGACCTCTAATACACACACACACACACACACACACACACACTGAATGGCCAGATTATTATGCGTTCAGAGATCATAATAATCTGGCCACTCAGAGTGTGTGTGTGTGTGTGTGTGTGTGTGTGTGTGTGTGTGTGTGTATAATTTAGCCATAAAAAAGAAATCCTGTCATTTATGACAACACAGATGGACCTTGAAGGATTTCTGAGTGAAATAAGTCAGACAGAAAAGGACAAATAATGTATGATCTCTCTTCTCTATGGGATTCCTGTTATGTTCCCAGTACAGGAGCTCAAAAATATTCCCCAAATATCACTCTGTTGAACTACAGATGAGTCTCCTCACAGTGACTTCAAACTAGCTATAGTGCTTCAAGTAGCTTTATTCTTCATCATAGCTTTCCCTTGATGCTGCAAAATTACTGTGAATAAATGTGAAATGATTACTTGAAGGTACAGAGTACACTGTCTACATGTATCTCCAATAGTCTTCATAAATATTCTGTAAATCCCACAAGAAAAATATAAAGAGCGCCTGGGAAGGCACATGGGCATTCCTTAATTATTGTCAGCTGAACCCAGTGGCATTGGCAAAGCCACGCCCTGGAACACGCCTTGCCAAAAGGGTAAGGGTATTGTCAGCTTGACCTTCATTTCAGCCCATGGTGTGGGGAAGTGGTTTTGATACCTAAATCCAGCCTAGCACCAGGAATGCTCAGGGCCTTCTCAAGAATGCAAATAATCTCCTTTGTCTTGACCTTTTGGTGAAACTTCCTGATATTTGGGATATAAAATAAACTCGCTGGATTGGCTCTGGGTCACTGTCCCTGTCTCTCCATCAGAAGAGGATGGTGGTCCCACCCAGTCCCAGCTTTTTCCTTCTATCTCTGTGTCTTGTCTCTTTCTTTTATTTCTCAATCCCCAGCCGCCCCTACTCAGGAACTGGACCCGCTCTCTAGCCGCGCTAGATGCGGAAAGAGAAATACCTACAGAAAAATACAGTTTAATAGTAAAAAATACATTTAAGTATCTCTATTTAGCCACTTTAACTTCCACTCTAATGATCAAAAAATAAATTACTCTATAAAAAATGAATGTCCTTGATTTAAACTCTTAACTATTATCTTGGAAATAATCTAACAGAAATAAAAATCATTTGGGAATGAGAAGAATGGAAAGAAGTTTTGAGGAAGATTCACCTCTTTGGAAGAAAACAATTTTGTCCATTTGTTGTGTCATCACTGTTCCAAGTTAACACTTGGGTTTAAATTTTTTGCAGTTAAATTTATAAGCAGTTTATAAAGCAGTCTTTGCTGTTCATTAAAAACATTCCTGAATACCTTTTCATAAACTTTAAAAAACATCCTCTAACAGGCGTTTCTAACCACCTCCCCCATAAGAGCACATTGGGTGTGACTTAGATGCTGTAAACTTACAAGGACCATTTGCAACCACATCTGACTCCTGAAACCCCAGGCAGCTGTCCCCGCCCGCCGCCCAAGACCAGCAGCCCTTTGCCCAGCTGTGGTGAAAGGCTCAGACTTTCACCCCCTGCTGTGCACTGCCAGGATGTACTCCCTCAGCAGAGGCAGGGGCAGAGACCAGCCTTATGGTCTGCAGAAGGCTTATTAGATAGACGTTCGTTTTCTAAATCCTAACAACCTTTAAAAACACAGGGAGGATTTGGAGGGGATTGCTTCCTAGGAAGCTGGCATACTGCTGATTCCTAGAACTGTTTTCCTTTTGTTAAACTTCATCTTCTGCCTGTGCCTGCCGCATCCCAGCAGAGAATGGTAGGAGGCTGGCTTGCACACAACATGCATTCAAGACAGTTATTCACAATCTGGGCACCGATTAAAACGTAGCTTCGATAAAAGGCTAAATCAGGCTATTGGTCCACATTTCCTCTTTTATTCACATGCTGTGTCACCATGCTCGATCAGGTGCACATTAAGATGGTAAGTATTACCCTTATGAGACTTGTGCATCATGGAAACACTGTTCACATTTCAGACAGTGACCTGGGGATGCTACAAACTTGCAATTGTCCTCTCTAGAGAGATGGGCGAATAGTTAACTGGAGCCAGAGCTCATTCTCCCCAGAGCTTGCAATGCCCACTTGCTTAACAGTTCAGAGTAGACATTTGGGGAGGTCTCCCTTGATGCCTTGGATGGTTGTCTACCGTACTAAGTTTGACAGATGAGTGAGGAAAACTTTTGTAGGAACATCTAAGTAATTCAGTTTGAGCAACAGCATAAGGAGCCAGCCAGCTTTCTCTTTCTGATATCCATACTAGAATTGCTGAGCTCTTGCCAACTACCAGACGCTATGCCGTTGGTAGGCATGATACCATTGTAAAACAATCTGTTTTACTGAAAAACCATTGTTAAAAGAATTTGTATGTTCAGTACATAAATGACCTGAAAAATACAACTGACAGTTTTCAAAATGGTGAAAAATAATGCGTGAAGTCTAATTAAGTTTATTTGTTTTTAAACGGAGCCAATTTTCCTTGCTTATACATTGTATCCAAAAAAGATACAAAGAATGGAGTGATTTAAAAAAAAGGAAAGCAGATATACCAGACAAAGCAAAGTTATTGGAATATTGCAAGGGAATAGTGTAGAAGAGAAATTTACTAATAAGTGCATTTAACAAAAGAGGAACTAATATTACCCATAGCCCTGCATGATACAAAGAGGCCTGCCTTCAAGGTATTTTATGTGCAGTCTGTAATCCCAGCATTTGCTAAGACCTCTATTTTGGAATTTGACACATCATATTATAGATCATTGTTTACATGACTAGCTCCACGACTAATTACACCTGAGATCAGGGGGCTGTGTTGAATTATTCTTTCTGTCCCCTGCACATCCTCACAGAAGGTTTGTTGAAGGCGTAGGAAACAATCACTGAATATGAAATATGAACTCCCTGTGTGAGGTCATAAGGAAGGTGTCACAAAGCAGGCGGGACACTGGGCATTTCCATAGGCGAAGGTGGGAAAGCACATTGCAGCAGTAGCGAAAGTACCAAGCCGGCTGCACTGCAGGCTGCGACGTGGAGAAGACTGTAGCCCAGACAGTGGGAGCCCTCAGGGCTGCCGAGAAGAGCTGTTTTATTCCACAGGCATCAAGGAGGCACTCAAGTGTATTCAGTCAGGGGAGTAACAAAATCCCAGCCCTCCTGTGGGAAGATTACGTGGGCAGCTCTGTGAAGGGTGGATTAGGAGAGACGTGAGGCGGGGAGATCAGTTGGGTTTCATTGCAATAACCCAGGTGAGATTCAGTAAAGACTTGAACAAGGGTGGTGGCAATATAAGAAACCAGCAACAGAAAGAACGAGCGAAGAGAAGAATCTAGGGCCTCTATAGGAAATAATGGAGGATATCAACATCACAGAAATGGAAGCAAACACTGAGGAGCAGAAAAGATGAGGTCTTCTGAGGAGATGATATTCATCAGTTAGGCAAAGATTGGCTTTTTCTTGGCTACAGTATTTAGATTAAAAAAAAAACCACTTTTACTTTGGCCCCCTAGAGCCCACTGATAAAGAAACAAGGACTTAGGAAAGAAGCACAATCTAAAAGGCAGGACCTTGTTGGGAGCAGTAATTATTATTACTTCAAATAATAGTTTAGAATAGAAATAAATACTGATGTTTTAATGCTAAAATAGGTTTAACTGAAAGGTGGACACCATGAATAAGGTTTCCTCTGCAGGTGGCCATGCTGTCAAGATTCCTAGCCTACAGGGTTCTAACACAACAGTTCCAGAAAACAAAATACTTTTTTTCCCAGAGAACATTGCCCTAGAGCAGGCATGTCAAACTCATGGCCCGCGGGTCACATGCCTTGTTTATTTGGCCCATGTTAGCCTTTGAGTTTGACACGCTTGCCCTAGAGCAGTGGTCGGCAAACTCATTAGTCAATAGAGCGAAATATCAACAGTACGATTGAAATTTCTTTTGAGAGCCAAATTTTTTAAACTTCTAATGCCACCTCTTCAAAATAGACTCACTCAGGCCATGGTATTTTGTAGAAGAGCCACACTCAAGGGGCCAGAGAGCTGCATGTGGCTCGCGAACTGCAGTTTGCCGACCATGGCCCTAGAGTATATATTTTTTTCTTTGAGTTAATACAACAGAAGTGGGATTATCACCCCAGAAACCATGTAATTAGAAAAGGAACAAAAAATGTATTATTATTATTTAAAATTAAGTCTTAGGAGCTTCCCCTTAAAATACCCAAGTCCTAAGCATCTGTTCTGCACCACCTTTGAGGACAAACTTCATGAACAAAATCAGCTCAAGAAAGCCAAGTATGGTGCAAATCCATGATGACTGCAAAGCTATGTGAACCTCTCAGCAGGGCCCACAGATATCTTCGCTTAATTTCTCCATATGCAAGATACCATCAGTGATAAAGGAATAATCTGTTAGGAGAAAAGACATTCTTAATTTTTTCTCACTTTTATTTGCAACTTAATAGCAGCAGCATTGCTAATGCATTCTATTTATCTAAAAACATTTGAGAAAGTAAAGCCTTTGTGTTTTCACAAATGGGAAAAAAATCACCTATCTGAAAAAGGCAATACAGATACTTTCAATAGCTGAGACCAACTTATTAATCAAATAGAAAATTTAAATTGTCTTCAGGTTATATATGAAAAACTTGTTTTTCATATATAACCTGAAGACAATTTAAATCATCACAAATTCAACTGTACCTTTGCCACAGAAATTATTGTTATAAAGCTCTCCAGTGTAAAAACATTGCTTTATCAATTCCCCTTTTAAGTCATTTCCCAAGTAGATTGTCATCTCTCAACAGTTCTCAAAAGAAGCATCTTGTAAACCAAGTTGCTACGTCTCTACTAAAAAATTCCTGGAATCAATTCACTAGACCTGCACTGGGAACCATTTCACAGAGCCTAGTTACATAAGTAAGCATGTTCTTAAAACACCAAAGAAATAAACCTATTTGCTCCACATATGGACTCCAAGAAGAAAGTCATTTGACCTGAATCCCCAAAAGAAATTTATTAGCTGAGATGGACTCCTCATGGTCAACCAGGGCCCTGTCAGTCTTCATTTCTAATCATTACAACAGCACTTCTCTTTCTGCATCTGTTCTGGGGTTTTATTTTTTACTAGAGGCCCAGTCTGGGACCCCCTCAGGGGATGTCTGACTGACGGGTTAGGCCTGCTCCCTGGAGGACCAGGCCTAAGTTGGCAGTCAGACATCCCTCTGGCAGCCCGGGATGTCCATTAGTCAGACATCCTTAGCACTGCCACTGGCCAGCCATGTGCCAGCTTCTGGCTGAGTGACGCTCCCCCTGTGAAAGCACACTGACCATCAGGCGGCAGCTTCTCTGCATTGAGCCTCTGCCCTCTGGTGGTCAGTGCCCATCATAGCGACCAGTTGTTCCACCGTGAGGGTCAATTTGCATATTAC
The DNA here is from genome assembly GCA_026230045.1 of Corynorhinus townsendii. Taxonomy (NCBI): domain Eukaryota; kingdom Metazoa; phylum Chordata; class Mammalia; order Chiroptera; family Vespertilionidae; genus Corynorhinus; species Corynorhinus townsendii. Next base: position 141,863,202 of record JAPDVU010000004.1, read on the forward strand.
CCTTTTATTATATAGGGTATCTTTTTCTTATTTGATTGTACTGTCTAGGACCTTTAATAAGGTGTTGTTTCCAAAGAGGAAGCTCTCAACATTTCATCAATGTTAGGTTGGTAGTATTTAATTTAATAGCAGCATGTCCTTCATCTTTTATTGTAGGATTTTTTCCCCAGTTTCTTCCCTTAGTATTTATTATGCATGTTCACATGACATTTAAAAGTGTTTTAGGTTTCTTCAATGTGTTCATGTTTTATTATAGCCTTAAAAAAAACAACACTGATGTGCTAGTTAAGAATGGTGTATTTAGCTCTTGTCACAAGATAATAAATAACAAAAAGGTTCCTTATTATTTTATTCTTTTTTTCAACAGTGTTTATGTAGCTCATTGTGGTAAGTTCAATAATAGAGAGAATGTGGTTGTCTCTACTGAGGGAAGAGAGGTTGGAAGAAAGCAGTGATTAGCAGGGTCAGTTGTCACAGTGGCTGAGAGAGGGTGAAAGAGGTCTCATAACATGAGTTCCAGAAAGTTCTTGGTGGCTTTAGGGAGAATAATTGGCAATGGAGGGATGGGTAACGGCTAGTTGTCATGGCGTTAGGAGTGACTGGGATACAAGGCTGTGGGGACATTGATCAGATCTCCCAAGGAACTAGCTGGGACCTTTACATCTTTACTTTTGCTTTCACTGAATCCATAAATTGAGACTTTCAAGAGTTCTCTAATTTCAAGATTGCCTGTTGATAAATTTATTCCACCTTAATTTAAAGAAGGATTTCATGTGAAACTAGAGGTGAAATCCAGGAGCAAAGGCGAAGATTTGAGAATTTATAGTTAAAAGTAAGGCATTTTTGGTCAATAGAGTAAGTCAGTGAGAAAATAATTGTTTTGTAGATTTAAAAAACCCACACACAGTTAGGTGTATTTTTCAGAGACTTCTTAAATCGTAATGGAGGTCTTGCTTATCTTAGAGTGTATCATCAGGGAAGAGTACAACAATCAGTAAAATGAGCTTTTCCCAAGTATAAAGAACAGACTTTTGCTTTTCCCACATGTAACATAAGTGCAGTTTGCTGGCTAACTGTGACTAAAGAGCATGAAGCTGCATGGACAGCCATGTGGATGTTGGGATTGCTAACGAGTGGATCTCTGACTGAAGGAAAATGAAATTCCATCTTCTGTGTTCCTTATTCATTCCACCCAGCGTCCATGGGGATGCAGCATTTGTGAAGGAATCAATTATCCATTTGTTAGTCGGAGGAGCCTTACAAATTATACATTAGCAGATTGATTTCTTAGGTTCACTGTTGGGGGACCGATAGCTTAAGGTGGGATGATAAGAAGTACCAAGGGAAAAGAAGTTGCCACAAAGAACACTATTAAAAGCAGCTTTTGAAATGACCGTGAATTTATTCCTAATTGAAGAGCTGACATAATCCATACTAAGTGTATTTATTTCAAGCATTTTGCATTAGGTAATTGATTATCACATGAGGAGTACATGTTGGTAATTTTGCCTTTTCTTTACATTTAAGAACTTGAGACCACCTGTAGTGGACTTGGACTTAGAAGGTATATGCAAGTCCTTGCCCCCTCTTGCTTCCTTGGGCTTCTTTTTTTGTTCCATTAAGGAAACATTTTTGTATGTTCTGTAGTGTCAGCTTGACATTATTGATTTTTGAACAAACTTATATTGTCCAGAATTCCAAACATGTCTCCATTAGGAATAAAATTGTGGCTAATAGAAAATACAGCTGAGGCCATTTTTCTCAGGTCTTTTTTCCTCTGGTCTCTTACCCTTATCTAAATCTACTCCAGTGTCCCAGTTTTGCAAACATACCCCTAAATTATATGCATAGAACAAGCATTTGAAAAATCAGTATTGAAGAAAGACAAAAATTTTACACTCTATTTTTTCCTTATACCCTTTTTCTTTTTTATTTCTTTTTCTATTGTGGTTATTCTTTTATTTCTAGTATATAGAAATGACAGACATATATGTCAGACATTTGTTCCTATTTCTGAGAGGAATGATTTTGCACCATTGACAGCTGTAATATTAAATGTTATGGAACTATTATAGAAACGGATATGCATAGTGGTAATACATGATTATCACCCAAGACAAAAATATGTGCTGCAGGTCTCTCTCCAGAGTGATGGCTGTAGCAGTCAAGAGTAATTTTGTGTGTTTTTTTCTTGATTGATGAATTTGCTACATAATTATTTAAAATTATTCATCTTTTGAGTACAAACAAATATTTGTTGTAGAATATTAACAAAACATAAAAGGGGACCATCTAAATGGTAATATCTCAGTACCTAGATGTAACCATTGCTGATATTTTGGAGTGTGTACCTCAGGTCACACGCATTTTATATATAAACCAGAGGCCTGGTGCACGAAATTTGTGCACGGGTAGGTTCCCTAGGCCTGGCCAGTTGGGATCTTCCAGCTGCTGGCCAGGGCCTTCCTTTGTTCCGCGTGGCCCCCTAGTGGTCAGTGCATATCATAGCGAGCGATCGAACTCCTGGTCTCCTGGTCGAACTCCAGAGGGGACACTTTGCATATTAGCCTTTTATATCTATATATATAAAAGCTTAAGTGATTGAACAATCGAATGACTGAACGACCAGTTGCTATGATGCACACTGACCACCAGGGGGCAGAGGACCAATGAAGGAGCTGCCCCCTGGTGGTCAGTGCGCTCCCACAGCCAACCTCCCATGGCTGGCCAACCTCCCGTGGTCCCTCCTCCCAGCCGGCCAGACTCCTGTGGCCTCTTCCTCCAGCTGGCCAACTTCTCATGGCGCCTTTCCCTGGCCACCCAACCTCCCGCGGCCCCTCCCCTAGGCTGGCCAACTTCCCATGGCCCCTCCTCCCAGCCAACCTCCCATGGCCCCAATCAGCCCTGATTGCTGGCCAGGTCGAGGGACCTCACCCATTCACAAATTTGTGCACCGGGCCTCTAGTATAAAAATCCCTGTAAATGTAATATTATATATAAACATTCAATTCTAGTTACACAGAGTTAACCAAATTATAAGATTTGGGGGCATAGTCCTCCAGACTTCCAAGCCTGTTAAAAACTTCTGACACCAGCTGCAAGTTCTAGGGGTTCTCAAATCTGCCTCCATGTTTGATGATTAGCTAACAGGCTCTTGGAACTCACTGACAGCTATTATACAGGATATGCCAAAATTAGGTTTATAGTTGTGAGGACATGAAACACAGTTTATTCTTATATTATTATTCATTTATTAATTATTGTATTATTTATTTGTATGTTTGTCATCTTATTATTGGTGTTCTTTTTTCATATCCTTATAATTTACTGGAGGCCCAGTGCACGAAATTCGTGCACAGGTGGGGTCCCTAGGCCTGGCTGGCAATCAGCACCAATCAGGTGCTTCATCTCCCTGCCTCACCGCCTCCTCTTTCCCTCACCACTCACATCCGCCGCCAGCACCGACCCCCAGTTCCCTGTCCCAGCTTGGGGCCAGCCACGGGGAGGGGCCAACCACCACTGCGGCGGGCGGGCAACGGGCCAATTGGGGCCTGCTGGCGGGGTGGGGGGGGAGGAACTGGGGGAGGGACCCGGGAGGTTGGCCATCTGCCCTGAGGAGGGAGCCAGCTCTTGGCCCCCCTGGGAAAGGGCTCATGTCCACCCACCCCTGGTTTCCTGTCCCAGCCCGGGGGCCCAGCCCCGATCAGGTGATCCGGGTCTGCCGGCTGGGGGAGGGACTAAGAGGTTGGCAGGCAGGCCCCATCAGTGATCAGGGCCTGTGGGTTGGGGGCAGCTCCTGCATTGAGCATCTGTCCCCTGGTGGTCAATGTGCATCATAGTGACCTGTTATTTTGTCGTAACGGTCACTTAGGCCTTTTTAAAAAAATATATTTTATTGATTTTTTACAGAGAGGAAGGGAGAGAGATAGAGAGTTAGAAACATTGATGAGAGAGAAAAATCAATCTGCTGCCTCCTGCACACCTTCTACTGGGGATGTGCCTGCAACCAAGGTACATGCCCTTGACCGGAATCGAACCTGGGACCTTTCAGTCTTCAGGCCGACGCTCTATCCACTGAGCCAAACCAGTCAGGGTGATCACTTAGGCTTTTATATATATAGATATTTTGGGTAATAATGGTTTGTAATTTTCCTATTTTTGCCCATGGTTTATTTACAGGGAAATGATACAAGTAAAAAATGATACAAGTAAAAAATCAGTCAAAGAAAGAGATGCATAGGGCGGAGTCTGGGATGATTGTAAAAGTGATGCTTCCATTGTACAAAGAACATTTTACCTTCCTGGCATAGATGTGTGCCTACCAGGAAGCTCACCTCGGTGTCCGGGTTTTTATTGGGGCTCTCTTATGTAGGCATAACTGGTTAATCGTTTGTCCATATGGTTGATGTCAGCTTTTAGGTTGACTCCACCCTAAATCACAGACTAGTCTTTGTCCCATGGCTAGCCCGCACCTTAAGACTGTCAGGTGTGACGGGCCCCTGCCATTAACAAAGACATCTCTATCACTCAAGGTGGTGTGACAGATTATCTCCCAGAAGCCAGAAGGGCAAAGGCCTTCTGTACATTTTTAAATTTAAAAATTTCTGTTTGGACAAGGTCAATTTTTTTCTACATAAAACTTAAAAAAAAAACAACAATTTATTTTTTGTGTTTATGCTTTTAATCACTTAGATTCCTTGCTTTTAGAAATTAAGATAATTTCCATGTCTCAGTGTCTTACAAAAGAAACCTGCTCTGAAAAGCATCTTTGCACAGTAATCTTCTCCTTGGGTATAATAGGCAAGGCATATTTTAAAGAATTTTGATATGCCTTGCCAAATAAGCTTTTAGAAAGTTTCTCTAAATTTGAGTGCCCATCAGCAGTATAATGTATCTACTTTTGTGCTTCCTTGCCAAAACTAGCTACATAAACAATCTTTTCTGATTCTACCCTGGCCTAGTAAGTCAGTTGGTTAGAGTGTAGTCCTGATATGCTGAGGTTGCAGGTTCGATCCCCAGTCAGGCCACATAAAAGCATCAACCAATGAATGCATAAGTGGAACAAGTTGATCTATCTCTCTATAGAATATGAGAGATGATCTATCTCTCTATAGAATATGAAAGATGATATCTTAGGTTACAAAGAGAAATCAGTAAATTTCTAAAAATAGATATACACATTCTCTGAATGTTATTGTAGTGATACTAGAGTTTATTAATCAATAAGCAAATAACACTGTCACTGTCCTTAGAAATGAAATAAAACAAAATAAAATGTTACTTTTTTCAAAGAGGAAATAGTTTATTGCATTTCACATTATTTTCTGGCTTCTAGTTTATGGTCAGTGGTATACTAAAAGGAAAATGCAAATCATTATTTTATGATTAACAAGTGAGCAGTTATAATTAATAAGCAATATATAAATGTAAGGAAATTCAAATAAGATCTGCAATACTGTTCTAAGACAAAAAAGGAAAATTAATATTGATTGAGAATAGAAATTAAGAGAAAACATGAAAAATATAGCAAATTTATTGATGAAGTCTGGCTTCTATAAAAAGGCCTCTACAAACTGTTAAACACTTGGTAAAGGTAATCAAAGAAAAAAGGAAATAAAATATTTATATACCTGTAAGATGCTCCTATGTATATATTTTCATATTTGTAAATATGAAATAAAAAATTATTCATGTTACGGCAGAATTGCTGAGAAGATTAAATAATATAAAACTCTTAGAATAAAGCTTGATGCATAATAATAATATATTAAATATTAGTAGTAGTAGCATGACTTCTTACTGTTACTACTAATACTGTTAAAATAGTAAATGAACAAAAATTAAAATAAAATATATTTTCATCACTAAAAATTTGAAATGCACTGTTTTTTGGGAAAATAGAAATAAATGACCATTATAGAATTAGAGCATTTGAGTAGCTTGACAATCATGGGAAAAAACATAATCTAAGAAATAACTCATTGAAGTTCGTGTTTTTTTTTTAAATATATTTTATTGATTTTTTACAGAGAGAAAGGGAGAGAGATAGTTAGAAACATCGATGAGAGAGAAACATCGATCACCTGCCTCCTGCACGCCTCCTAGTGGGGTTGTGCCCCCAACCCAGGTACATGCCCTTGACCGGAATCGAACCTGGGACCCTTCAGTCCGCAGGCTGACACTCTATCCACTGAGCCAAACCGGTTTCGGCCTCATTGAAGTTCTTGACCCCAGACATTTTCATGGGCATATTTTCTTTTTTTTATTTAAAAATTTTCAATTTTTAGTATGAACTATAACTTTAAAAGGCATATAAAATGTAAGTGAAACAGTTATAAAGCAAACAATCTTGTAGCTACCACTCTGTTAAGTGTAGACCATGTGACCCTTCTGCTCACAGTTCCCTTAGAGGGTCGCACGTACTCACCTGTATACTAGTATTAATAGCTGCCTAGCTTTTTTTTTTTTCATTTTATACCATCTATGTGCACCAACTTTATACTATATTGTAGTTTTGTTCATTTTTTGTATGTTGTGTAAACGGGATCATACATATCAGAAATGAGAAAAGGATGCTCACTATCGTTGCTATTCCCAGAGTAAAAAGTGCAAGACTTCTAAGGGGAAAAGTATAAAACTTTATTCAAAGACACTAAAGAAGGCCTGAATAAATCGAGAAATGCTTCATGTGTATGGATTAGAAGAATCAATATTGTAAATCTATCAAAGGGAAAGCTATCAACATTTCACCATTAAGTGAGATTGAGGAATTTTTCTCCTAGTGTACTAAGAGTTGTTACCATGAATGGGGGTTGTATTTCTTTTTCTCCTTTCTTTAAAATTTATTTTGTATTTTCTTATTCCATCAGCATTTATCCCCTTTATTCCCTCTTCTACTCCCCCCGACCCCCAACCATAAACACCATACCTTTGTCCATGTCCATGAGTTCTCAAATTTCATCAACACTTTTTCCATCTATTGAGATGATCTTTCAATATTCCTCATTTATTTTATTAATGCAGAAAATTATTATATATTCATTAATTTCCCTATGTTACATCAGCCTTGTATTTCTGGAATAAACATGGCTTTTCTATATATGCTGACTTCATTAATATTTTCTTTAGGATTTTTCTATTTCTGTTCATGAGAGATTTACTTGTACTTTTTCTTTCTCTTAATATTTTTGTTGAGTTTTGTTATGGTAAGTTTATACTGGCCTGGTAACATGAGTTGGGGAGCATTTCCTTTTAATCTGTTCTCTGGAAGAATGATTGGATTTTTTATTCTTTAAACTATCTCCTTTGAAGTTAATATTCTAGTTAGTGAGTTTGACAGTAAATAAGATAAGTAAAACACGTAAGTAGTAAGTAATAGTTTACTACTTACTGAGCAACTAGAAGAATGTATTAGTCTTTAACTGAGATAGGGATACCATCAAGAAGGGCTCTTTTATAATGGAATATCAGGATGTTGGTTTTAGATATGTTTTGATTGAGATGCCTATTAGGCATCCAAGTACATATATAAAGTAGACAGTTCTGTGTGTTGGTCTGAAATAGGGAGGGGTCCAGTCTGGAGATAGAAATTTAGGAGTCATTTCATGACCTGAAAGAGAATACCAAGGGAGCCAGTGCTGATGTAAAAGAGAAAAGATGGAAGGACCAAACCATGAAATACAAAGATAATAGATCAGAAATGGGAGACAGGGCCCTGGTGACAGGGGAGGTCCCCCACGGGGCCAGGAGAAAAAAATATTTTTAAAGAGGAAGGAAAAAGCGATCAGACTGAGACTGAGAAGGACCAACTAGAAATGTAAAAGAAAAATAACTATAGTAATCTGTAAGCAAAGAGGAGAGAGTTTTCAGAAGTGTTACATGCTTCTATTAGGAAACATAAGTTAGGATTGAATAATGACCATTATGTTTAGTAACATGGGAGATATTTCATCTTACATTTTATTTGGAAGAATGAAAATTCTTGAAAAAAGCCAAGGAAAGTATGGAGTTATGACTGGATCTTGCCACTACCAAATATCAGAACGTACTATATTTATCCTATATAATTAGATTGATGTTGAATTGATATAGCAGTGGACAAAGAGACCACAGTTGAAAACCCAAAAGGTTATTTAAGTGAATATAAACATTTATTGTGTAATAAAATAGTTTTCTTAGAATGAGAAGGATGAATTATTTAATAAATGGGACTAGCCCAACTGGATATTCATTTGGAAGAAAATAAAATGAATCCTGTAAATATTAAAGACTTAAATGTTGAAAATAAAGCAATAATTATTTTGAAGAAAAAAAAATAATAATAGACCACATATACAATATCTGGTGCAAAATTGTGCCAAGACCTCATATCCTAAAAACAAAAAAGGAAATCAACAAGAAAACAAACATGAAATAGAAAAATGGGTAAGAGCCCTAGCCGGTTTGGTTCAGTGGATAGAGCGTCAGCCTGTGGACCGAAGGGTCCCGGGTTCAATTCCAGTCAAGGTCATGTACCGCAGTTAAAAATGTGAACAAAGAGTTTACAGAAGAGCAAATTAATTGGCCAAAAGACTTCAAAAAAGTGTTTAAGTTTCTTAGTAATCAGAAAAATAAATCAATGAATATTGATCTTTGGTAGAAAAAAAAGAAAAGAAAAACTTTAGTTGCTAATAGGGATGTAAGGGAAAGAGGATTCTAATACTCTGTAGGTATGATTTCCACCCCCCTAATATTGCTCATATGGTGGTACAAACGGATTCTACTCAGAAAGAAACAGGTTGTGATGAAGTTTGCCTTCTTTGTGTGTAGAATACCACTACCATTGGGTGGCTTAGACACTGAGTAACAGTCACTAGGTTCCAGACATCGCACATACTCTCGAGGCCTCGTTTTCCTTGTTGTGAGGTAGAGATACCCATATGTCTGTGTTGACTGCTTTCCCCTGAGGTTGTGAGGATCAGCTACTATGTCTGCCAGGGCTTTGGAAATGATACGTTGTGATTTAGAGAATATTAGCACAGACCATGAGCTTTTCAAAAGTACCAGTTTAAGAACAAATGATGTAAATTTTGTGTATGTGAGAAGAAAATGTACTTCTGAATGTTAGTGGTAGTGATTGTAAAGGATTGCATTCAACCCTAGTTGGTTTGGTTCAGTGGATAGAGCGTCAGCCTGCAGACTGAAGGGTCCCGGGTTCAATTCCGGTTAAGGGCACATGCCCGGGTTGCTGGCTCGATCCCCAGTAGGGGGCGTGCAGGAGGCAGCCAATCAATGATTTTCTCCCTCTCCCTTCCTCTCTGAAATCAATAAAGATATATTTTTAAAAATAAAGAAGAAAAAGGATTGCATTAAGCATTGGGGCTGAATTTCGTAGGCCTAGAACTGTGCTATCTAATAGGACAGTCTGCAGTAATGCATACCTTCCGTGACGTGTGCTTTCTAGCATGGTAGCTCTAGTCAGGTGGCTGTTGAGCACTTGTCGTGTATTAGTGCAACTGAGGCACTAAATTCTTAATTATGTTTAATTTTAATTAATTTAACCTTCTATATAAATAGTCATATGTGGATAGTACTGTATTGGATAGGACAGGTACATACATATTATGTATGTGGCAGGCTCCACATACATATTAAATTATAGTTTGACATAGGTTATAGCCAAAATGGGTATTAAAATGTCATTTGGTAAAGAAAGATCAGAATAAGAAAACTGTTAACAGGAGGTATATATTGTGGAAAGCATTTATCCAAAGAGTGTAGAAGCCGAGTGTTGGGGCTTCTCAGCCCGAAGTTCAGACATGCTGGCCTCGGTGCTTTCCCTGTTCAGCTTTTGTTTTGCTGTGCCCATCACAGCGTTCTCTTTGCAGGATGCCTCTTCATGGCTCTGAAGGCCAGAGCCCTGGCTCCGTCACTTTTCTGTTGTGATTCTTATCCATGGCCTTCAGTTTATTCTCCTGTAAAATGGATTAAATCTCTCTCTTTGAGGTCCTTTCCTCTTCTAACATTCTGGGAACTTCTAGGAAGATAGCTTGTGTGGTGATACAGGGATCAAGATGAGAAAAGAGCCTGTGGCCAGCTGTGTTAGCCTCTACCACGGGAAGCTCTCTCACCTCAGCCAGTCCGTAAGTGGACTCTTGAGGGCCGGGAATCTTGGTTTTTGCCCTCACCTTCATTTGCTAGCTCTGAGATACTTGCCATTGGAGAAGGATCCAATTTCAGTTTTGTGTATTTCCATCTATTATTAAGAAGTCAAACTATTAGGAAATAGATTTTTAAAAGTATCTAGAATTTAGATGCTAAAAAGAACAATAATTTGCAAGCTCATGTTGTAATCAATAATGGCTTACTTTTCAGGGTAAGTTTGTTCCTGTCATGCTTTGTGTAGATAGTTGGGAATTGCCATGATTTGAGAAGGAAAAAAAAGAAAAGCTTGTCATATTTTGATGTTGTCAACATTTGCTGATTTTTACTTCTATTAGACTATCCACCTGCAAGAATGTTTTAGTAATTAAACAATTGTCTACATAAAGAACTGGAAAGCTATGAAAAATACTAAAAGTACAGTTGTGTATTTATACCTGGGAAAATACATCCAAAGTAGAAAGCCTGATTCGTATCTTCACAGATTTTTAAATTTGAGATTACTCAAAAGAATGGGGGATAACAAAGTTTGTAATATCAACTAGACCCTGTGAATTTCTCCCAGGAAGTAGTAAGCAAAAAGTATAAATAAAAATTGATTTAGTAATTTATAAGAGAAGAACAAATAGATGGGTTAGTGAACCAAAGTAAAACAACTAAAATTTCTTGTTTACATCATAATTTTTATTTTATTTTATTTTTTTGTCCTTTTAATGGATTTGGTTGGGAAAGAATTTTGGGAGTGTGGAATAAACAGAACAGAACAAATAAAAAGGCATATAACATGAAATAAAAATAATATTATAGGGACTTAAAGTGGGTGAAATAGACAGTTTGGGGAAATCTTAGGTTACTGGGCATTTTACATGTCTGGGAACAAAGCTGTATTTTGCCCTTTTCATTGGCATAATCAAAATATGTTTTCAGTTCATGCATCTAAACTAATAGATAACTTGTATCCTTTAATTTTACAAAGATCCAAGGGATTTGATTATTTATATACTAGAGGCCGGGTGTAAGAAATTTGAGCATTTGGGGGCGGGGGTCCCTCAGCCTGGCCTGTGCCCTCTCTCAGTCCAGGAACCCTCAAGGGATGTCTGACTGACGGCTTCGGCCCGCTCCCCTCAGGCCTAAGCCAGCAGTCGGACATCCTTAACACTGCTGCGGAGGTGGGAGAGGCTCCCGCCACTACTGCTGCGCTCGCCAGCTGTGAGCCCCACTTCTGGCTGAGCTGCGCTTCCCCTGTGGGAGTGCACTGACCACCAGGGGGCAGCTCCTGCATTGAACGTCTGCCCCCTGGTGGTCAGTGAGTGTCATAGCGACTGGTCGTTCTGCTGTTTGGTCGATTTGCATATTAGCCTTTTATTATATAGGATACTTTCCTAAAGATTTACATTTTGTTTCTCTAATAGAGTCCTGTGAAGATAAATCAGATTAGCCTGGATGAAAGTGGAGAACACCTGGGCGTGTGTTCTGAGGATGGCAAGGTATGTGCTGATGTGGTCACTTGGGAAGCATGCTCTGGCACTGGGGTGTCCAAGTGCTTGGAAAAGCACTCCCCTTACTGTATACCTGCATTAAGAGAATCTTGCTTATTCTTTTTGGGTATGGACTTGCTTCTGATTGCTCATAATTAAAGTAAAATATATTTTTCACAAATGTGCCTTAGGAAAAGTAATTACAAGAATGTCAATAATGTAACTAGTATTAAGCTGATTAACAGCTGTGGCAGGGGGACGTGTCACCTTAATCATTACTGCTGTGCCACTTAGACTTCAGTGACTAGTCTGCAGTTCCTGCAAGACAGTAGTTTAATGCCTTTCTGCCATAAATCCACAAAATTGGATTTTGTGGTCATGATTTCTGTGGGCCGGTGGTTTTCATTTCACACAAGTTATGAATGTTTCTCTTGAATTATAGAATCTTTTGATAAGCAATCATAGCTTATCAGAGAAATAAAGTGTCTTACAGTGGCCACATTAAATAAATGTAAAATCAATATATGTACAGTTTCCTAAAAACCTGGCACCCACTTCCTCAATCGAGGACATACGTCATTTGTGCTGTGTATAACTAACAATTATTAGTGCTTCTTGCTGATGTTGAGTTGTGACATTTGGTGGTTGTGGTGATTGATTTTCCACTTATAAGAATATCTTTTTTTGTTTTCCAGTCGATGGAAATCTTTTCTAATGTTGGTTTGCAATGATAAAATTCTAATGCACAATGTATTTAAGATACTTTTCTAAAATAACAGTTTAAGAAGAGAGTGCATTAAGAATCATTAGAGAACCTTACCTATTCCTGACGGGAGACAGCAGATTTTCTAATCTAATTTTGATTTCTACGTGATCTAAATGAAATGTGCCATTAGGATGAGTAAATTAAAAACAGCATACTCAGTATAAAAGATTTATACCCATTTGATCTGTTACCAAAAGAAAAATGAAGTCTTCTTGACATACAAGAATGCATTTCATGTACCTAAGCCTAATGTTTCTTAGAGTCTTTTGAAATAGTAATTGGAACACTGGTGCTTTTCAAAAAGCACTGTCAAATTTTACAGTACCTTCTGAAATTCTGAGATAAACCAGACTTAAGGAGTTCAGACTGTTATCTGAACTACTGAGACATATTTGTATTTATATATTTGTAAGAAAGATCATCTTCATTTTGTTTTCTGAATGATGAGGAATTCCTTCTGGGCTCTTACCAATTTAATTGAACCAATATTACTGAAAGAAAATATTCAATTTTTGAATTGAAAAAATTTTTTATTAAGGTAATTCATTTAGGAATTTTCAGAGCTTTAAATTTTGAGCAATTATTACTTGATGTAGCAAATTTCTGGTGAATAATGAGATGACCCTCAGATATCTCCTGGGGTACACTTCTTGACAAAACCTCAGTTTTTCTATTTAAAACTGCTGTATTTTGGTGTAAACCTATGATACATTTTAAAAAATGCTCTACATATATTTTATTAGTATTAGTAGAATTGAAAATAAGTATTTCATCCGTATTTTTTAATGTAAGCTAGCCTTTACCATGAGTTAGTTGTTATTGTGAAAATTGAGTAGCAATAGAGTGATCCGGTAAAATGATTAGTGATGATAAAACAAAAATATTACATAAACTCTAGATATTTAGATGAATGCATCTCTAAAGGGCTGTTGTGATTTTTCTTTCTTTAGTGTATTAGGAATATATATATATATATATATATATATATATATATATATATGCCTAATATGCAAATTGACCCCACGGGAGTTCAACCAGGAGACCGATTGCTCGCTATGGTATGCGCTGACCACCAGGGGGCGGTGCTGAATGAAGAAAGGCCCTGGCCGGCAGCCGGAAGGCCCTGATTGGCCTTGATCGCCGGCCAGGCCTAGAGACCCTACCCATGCACAGATTTTGTGCACTGGGCCTCTAGTAGTAGATAATTACTTATGTCTTATTTCAAAGATAATCTTTGAAATTTGTATTCAGTTTTGAAGCCATAATTCTAACCATTGTTTAAAATGTTCTCTTTTTATTCAGCTGTTGCTCATTTCTGTCTTTATTCCTTGGTGTTTCTGTGATTGAGTTCTAAATTTTGAAATATGCTCGCATACATATATTGTGTGTGTGTGTTATTATCTGATCTGTTACATATATTTCCTTCATACATAAACTAGAATTAACTTAGTATGGAGTTTGAAATATTTTCTCTCAAAATTTTGTGGATGTTGCTCCCTTTTGTCTGACCTTCTTTTTTGTAGACATGTCAGAGGCCAGTCTAGCTTTGTTCTTTCACAAAACCTTTTTAATTTTTCTCTTGTTCTGCCTTGGAGCTCAGACTAATAACACTAGCAACAACAACGACAATAAACTGCCCTTGTAATGCAGTTTGCTAACTTATGTCTTGTTTGGGTCTGTTTTCATTAATTTTGTCTGGAACACAGTAAGTTCTTTAGATCCATATTCTGAAGTATTGTTTTCATTTCAGGAAAGTTTACTTCCGTTCTGATTTTGATTATTGCTCCAGTTCCATTAGTTTTCATTTCTTCAAAGAAACTCAATAACATGCTTAGGCTGGAGGCAGTGTGGTGCAGAGGCTCAGAGCAGAGCTCAGTATTCCACTGGCCCGTGTGGCAGCCCAACCCCCTGTCCCCTGTGCCGTGCTGGGCATATTGGTTGCCCTCCCAGTGCCTCCGCTCTCTCAGCTGGGCAGTGGGCACAGTGGGAGTCTTGCATGGGAATGTCTCAAGGTTTCAGGTCTATGGTGAGGTCTCCACTGATTAACCATTTTTATTGCTAACCATTCATTTCTTAATCCATTGCAGTCTGATCTCTCCCCCTCCCACATTGTTGCACCTAAACTTTTCAAGGTGAGAGGGTGAATGGATAAGCACTATTCACCCTTCCTCTCTTTCCTAAGATATGTAGGTTGTAAGAAAATTGGTCATCCCCCCACCCCCACCACGTAAGTGCTTTGTTTTCTCATTGTTTTTATCCTCTCATTTCTTTGTCATGGAGAGTTCTACTTGTTTATTCCCTTTTCTTCCAGCATCAACTTTACTTTGTGGAGTAGAGTTTTATTTCATTTTGCATTTTTAATGTTCTCGAAATCTTTGTCTCTCCCAGCTCTGTTTTCATATTAGCCGGATATATAGTTAGTTTTTTAATTTACAACTTTTTATATGTCTTAGAGTGTCAGGCAGTATGGTCTAATGGTTAAGAGTGGGATTACCTGCCACTGTATTTTAGCTGTGTGATGTCAACTAAGTTATTCATACCTCTCTGTGCCTCGATCTATTTCCATCTCTATAAAATGGAGATGATAATAGCGCCTACCTCATTGATTATTAGGAGGAATAATTGAGTTAATATATGTAAATTGTTTGGAAAAGTAGCTGGAGTAGAAGAAACATGGGATAATTATTAACTATTCTCATCCTTGTCATCATCATCACCATCAATAACATCATTCTGTGTTTCTGCTTCAGATTCATGGGAGTCTTTCTTCTTTTTATTGAAGTCGCTAAAGAGTTTTCTAGTTTTTCTTTCTTTTCTGATTACAATGAAAACATTTTTAAAAGCATGGTTTTCTCCCTCAAAATTGTTGGAATTTAGTTCTACAGTATTCTTTTTATAGCTCTGGTGTGTGTTTTTGTTGCTTGTTTATCCATTTCAGAATAAGAAGAGCTCTTTCTAAACCTGGGTTAACAAAGAGATTCATGCCTGACGGTTCTTGGCCCTGTTTGTTATCATTTTGGGTGTTGTAGAATCACTTCTGAGCTCCATGCAGGGGGCCTGTTAATGAGCTCCATTTCCTCTGACCAGAGGTAATCAGGTAAGGCAGCTGCTGCAGAGTGAAGTGGGAGCCTGTCTTATCATCCCTCCCTGCTTTCTGACTCTTCCTAGGTGGAGAAGAGGAAAAGCAGCAATCTCCCTTGTGAGGGTCCCTTCAGCTACTTCCCTTGATGTAATGACAGTTCTAATTCTTGACCCGCTGTTATTAGGAAGCTAGGGTTTGAGAGAGGCTGTTACAAGGGAAGTACCGGGAGAAACCAAGATGGTGGCACAGGTAAGCACCTAAACAGCTGCCTTGCACAACAATTTCAAAACTACAACTAAAAGACAGAATGGACACCATCCAGAACCATAGGAAAGCTGGCTGAGTGGAAATTCTACAACTAGAAGGAAAGAGAAAAGCTCATGAAGAACTGGAGGAACAGCAAAGGCTTGAGGTACAGCAAAGGGTCTTTGTGCGCGCAGGGAGGAAGGGCGGCTGAGAGCCTGGCTGACTTTCTCTGGCGGGAGGAGGAAGGAAGCCCTCGACTGCACTGAACCCCAGTTCTGACTGCACTGAACCCCAGTTCCAGGCGAAACTCTGTGGACCCAGGCTCATACAGGGGGAGTCTGGACTGTCAGGTAGAGAGGAAGGCACTCGGAGACTCATACACCCGGGGGAAGAGGTCTGGAAGCACGCACGTGCCAGTGCGCACAAAGGCTGAGGAGGTTGCCACAGGCTGTCCCTAGCAGAAGGGAATTGGAAGCTCCTGACTGCACTGAACCCCAGTTCCAGGCGAGCCCCTGGGACCCACACTCTTGTGGGAGGTATCTGGACTCTCGGGCGGAGGCTCCGGAGGCTGGGAAGGCAGAGCGTGCGCGCACTCACAGGGCAGGGCTCACGGGAAGCCAAGACTGTCTGCTCCGCCCTGAGACGCCACCCCATCCAAGCTGAGCACAGAGGCCTTTACAGTTTGGCAAGTCTAATCCTATAAGGCTGTCTCCAGCACCAAACTTCTCCCAGCGTAGACACAGCTGATCCTCACAGCCAACTGGCCTGGAGGTCAATTCCTCCCAGTGATACCAACAACAATCAAGATTTAACTACAACAAGGCTGTACACACAGTCCACAAAGGGGTGCACCAAGAGAATCCACCCCAGGTAACTGGGAGGCCGACCCACTGGGCCATATAGGAAACCTAGCACACAAAGCTACCCTACCAACTCAGGGAAGCAGTGAAAATGCAGCGACAAAGAAACAGATCACAAACGAAAGAAATGGAGGAAAACAAACGACTGGATATAGAATTCAAAACCACGGTTATAAGGCTTTTCAAGAATATCCTAGAACTAGAAAAGGCCGATAAATATAACAAGACCCTCGAAGATATGAAGAAGGACCACCTAGAAATTAAACATACACTGACTGAAATAAAAAATATTATACAGAGACCCAACAACAGACTAGAGGAATGCAAGAATCAAGTCAAAGAATTGAAATACAAAGAAGCAAAAAACACTCAACCGAAAAAGCAAAAAGAAAAAAAAGTTGAAGATAGTATAAGAAGCCTCTGGGACAACTTCAAGCGTACCAACATCAGAATTACGGGGGTGCCATAAGAAGAGAGAGAGCAAGATACTGAAAACCTATTTGAAGAAATAATGACTGAAAACTTCCCCCACCTGGTGAAAGAAATAGACTTCCAAGTCCAGGAAGCGCACAGAACCCCAAACAAAAGGAATCCAAAGAGGACCACACCAAGACACATCATAATTAAAATGCCAAGAGCAAAAAAAGAGAGAATATTAAAAGCAGCAAGAGAAAAACAGTTAATTACCTACAAGGGAGCACCCATGCGATTGTCAGCTGATTTCTCAACAGAAACTATGCAGGCCAGATGGCAGTGGCAAGAAATCTACAAAGTGATGAATAGCAAGAACCTACAACCAAGATTACTCTACCCAGCAAAGCTATCATTCAGAATTGAAGGGCAGATAAAGAGCTTCACAGATAAGAAAAAGCTAAAGGAGTTCGTCACCACCAAACCAGTATTATATGAAATGCTGAAAGGTATTCTTTAAGAAGAGGAAGAAGAAAAAAGTAAAGATAAAAATTATGAACAACAAATACATTTCTATCAACAAGTGAACCTAAAAATCAAGTGAATTAAAAACCTGAGGAACAGAGTAAACTAGTGAATATAATAGAATCAGGGACATAGAAAGGGAGTGGACTGATAATTCTCAGGGGGAAAGGGGTATGGGGGGGGGGCGGTGCAGGAAGAGACTGGACAAAAATCGTACACCTATGGATGAGGACAGTGTGGGGGAGGTAAGGGCAGAAGGTGGGGTGGGAACCAGGTGGAGGGGAGCTATGAGGGGAGAAAGGAGAAACAATTGTAATAATCTGAATAAAGATTTATTTAAAAAACAAACAAACAAGGGAAGTACTGATTGGGAGGGTTGTCTGACACCGGCCACCTCACTCACAGTCACTCTCTGTCAGATGGTCTATCCCCAATCCTCTGGTTGGCAAATACATTGAAATCCCTGCTAAAGTGGAGAAGGATACACAACTGTCCTTACTGTTTCCTGAAGGTAGCTTTTCTTTACTTCAGGCAGTAAAACACACATCTCATACCTTCTCTGTTTCTGGTAAGTCTCTGTGGTTTTGTAGTTAATGAGAAGTCCTCTGGGCCTTTGCAGTAGACTAACTATATAAGGCCCATTTTTCTGAATTTTCTGTTTTTCTTCATTAGGTATTTTGGTAACAAATTGGAAGAGGTTGTTGGGGCTGATGTAGGGGATATAGTTTTCAAAAGAATCCTCTCTGTTTTAACCTTTTATTACTCTTAGATGAGGTCTTCCTAAAAGGTCTCTAGGCTGTCATTCAATGGAATCTTTTTACACATAAGGACGATATTCACTGACAAAATGGCAAAATTAATAAAGGGGGGAAAAGGAAATGAATGAGAATTATTTTGAGTTTTATTAGTTTTAGTAGTATAACTTGTGACCAATTTGTTTGGGCTATCACATAAGTGAAATGAACCAAACATCGAAGGCTTTACAAATCACCCTACTTGTATTGATAAAGTTTCTGACATTTGTCTTATGAAGTTATATTGTTTTTTTATACTGGGGAAGATGGGAACAAATGAGGCAAATGTTATTCAGTGAAGTGTAATAGAGACTGACCTAAGAGTCTAATCTTCTTTGCCGTCTTCAGCGAGCACTCCTGGGAGCCCCTGCTCTGGCTATGAAGTAGAATTTTTGCTTCTACTAGTTCTCAAGAGTAGTAATGAGTGTCAGCCTGTTTGCTAAGAACTTCCGTGATTTGTTCTCTTTTCTGTTTATTCCTTCTCATCACACTATTGTATTTTCAATATGGATACATAATTTTTAAAAACATTTTTATTAATTTTTAGAGAGAAAGAGAGAGAGAAGCATTGATGTGAGAGTAAAACATTGATCAGCTGCCTCCTGCATGCCCCCCACCCTCCCACAGGGGATTTGTCTGCAACCCAGGCATGTGCTCCAACTGGGAATCGAACCAGCAACCTGAACCACACTGGCCAGGGCTGGATTCATAATTTTTAAAGGGACATTTATCCCTGGGGATTTGTAATTTAATTTTCACTATTAGATTCATAATCCTATTATTTACCTTTTCAGTTATTGATACCTCAGTCTTTTTCACCAGACTTATACATCATTTATTTACATTGCAAATACTTTTCCCTACAATGAACATCACTTCTGTTTTTAAAATCACCTTTACCTTGCTATAGGCAAAAGGAAGTTTATCCTTTTGAATTAATAGTCTGCTTCATCTTGCAGCCTCTGTCATAGAGTTGCATAGTTCAAGTCAAATATTCACTTTCACTTTAGTTTGGGAAATATTTGGGACTTTTGAATGTATTTTTTCCCTATTCTACTTTTACACTTTTGTATGGAAGGTATACCTGTTGCAAATTTTAGGCTACCTCCCATAACTGGCAGTGTGCAGAAAAAGAGGCCGTGGGGCACTTTTCGTGCTTTTATCACTTTAGGCAAGTAGTTTATTTTTCTGCAGAATCGTCTGTTGAGTAGGCATGACGGTGTTTATTCTCATACCTGCAGTGTCGCTATCAGGACCAAGTGAGGTAGAGCAGGACTTTTAGTGCTGGCTATATCCTGTCAATCACGGACCTTTAAAAATATAGTTCACCCCAGCAGAAGGCTTAATTTGTCCAGGGTGGAGCCTAGCCATTAGTAACTGTGCAGTGTCGGCAGGGTCAGAACCACTGAGGTAAAGGATGGGGAATCACTGGGAGACATGTTAGCGGGAGTAATAGAAGATTTGACACAGGACCATGCTGCCGCATTGTTGTACAGAAGGGAAATAGCTGTGTTAGAAGAATTTGAACTTCCGTGGTCAGCATGAGCTTATACTGAGGTAACTTCAGTAAGTTGACCACTTACTGATTTACTCCATTAAGGTTCAGAGGATATAGTAACACCCCTACTTTTACCCACATTTCTTGGATTCTGTATATCAATTAGGTTAAACTTCCCTTGAGTAAAGTAAAACTCTAAATACAATGCTTTTCTTTCCCTCTTCTTAATCACCATTTTATAAGAAGTCTGTTGTATCTTATGCTTAATACATTTATATGAAAGTAGTGATTGGATACCTTCTAAACAATGAGAAGCAAGGTAGTGGTGGGCACACATGTATTGTTATGTTAAGAATACATTCTAAAAGACTACTTCAGAGTAAATCGGATTCCTTCTGTGTTTCATTGTACCATGTGCTGTTCTTGGAACCCAAATGACATACTTGGCACAAGGGTATAAAAATAGTAGTCACTAAATGAATGGCGTGTCCTATAGAGTATAGATTTTAGTGAATAAACTTGTCTCCAAAAATTATAGCGTGGGTAAATTTTTCTCTTTGAACTTGCAACACTGAACCATGCACAACTTACCAAGATTAAAACAAACAAAACATAAAAAGTTGGGAAAGTTTTATATCTGTTTAAGAAATTGAATTTGTAATTAAAAAACTTTTCACAAAGAAGCCAATAAGATCTAGATGCCCCGCTAGTGAATTCTTACAGAATTTAAAGAAGAAAAATGCCACTTTTATAGAGATTAGAAAAATAGTAAACACATCCCAAGTGCTAGGGAAAGTTTTGTGCTCCTGGTAGTTCCAAGTGATTGAGGGCTCCTGGAATTCTTATGCTCTGCTGGTGAGAGTGGAAATTTATCAAAACCAAAGCGTTGTGAAATCGTTTGGCTGCCTATGAAACAGGAATAGATGCATAACCTCTGACTCAACAGTTTCATTCCTCGTTATACGAATGCCTATAAAAGTGCACCGGAAGTTTGTAAACAGTGTTTATTACAGTATGATCGTAATGGCTCCAGTCTGGAAACAACCCCAGTGATCGACACATGAATTTCATACATTAAAATACTACACAGCAATGAAAGAAATCAGCGACTGCTGTGTACAACGGTATCGATAAATCTCACAAAGAAAATGTTAAGAGAAAGAAGCCAGTAAAATAACTTATGGCTTCATTTACATAAAATTCAGACACTACCACATCCTACCTGTGGTGCTCCTCTTCAGAGTAGCAGTTAGGTGGTGACGGGAAGGAGTGGGAAGGAGCTTCTCGGGTTTTCCTTCTTGGTCTGGGTGGTGGTTACAGGTGTGTGTTCATATCCTAAAAGTTCATGAAGCTGTAAATTTACAATTTGTACCCTTTATCATACGTCTATTATTCATTTTTTAAGAAGTAAACAACTCAGAAAATAGATTGATTATGAATAAAGTGGCCTGGAACGACTTTAAGTAGGCACTGATAAGTAGAAATTTAAACCATACATTTATACACTCTCAGTATATTCAGCATAAAATTGTAAGTGAAGTGCAGTTCACCTGATTTCTTCCCACATTGTTCTGCATGGTTGATTTATATGTGACTCAAAAAAGAAGCTCCTTTTTCCTTTAAGGGATGGAAAAGAATTCCTGTAGGGATAGCCTATGGGAAGCTCATAAAAGAATCCTAATGACCTATTCATAATACGTTTTATTTTTTTTAATTGGCATCACTTAATAAAAAAAAAGTATAGTGAGTAAAGAGAACTTGATCCATGAGATGCTTATAAAAGCTTCATTGTGGTGGTGGTCTCTCACTCTATTAGAATTGTTTTCATTGGATGTGTAATAGAGACCAGAAGGACCTTAGATTATTAAATGTTTTACTTTGTTGCTGTCATGGTGAAATGACAGGATCTATTTCCTTTTTAGGTGCAGGTGTTTGGACTGTATTCTGGAGAAGAATTTCATGAGACCTTCGACTGTCCCATTAAAGTAAGTATTCAGTAAGTTTTAATTTTTCTAAGGGTTTCTCAATGAAGGCCATAGGATTACAATACTTTGAGTGCTACCAATTTTTCATTAATTTTGTTAATTAAACATCTGTTAAACACAATGTACTATAGAAACTATTCATTTCTTTAAAGGAGTACAAGATGTATATTATATGATTGTGATCTCAGGAATATTCTTGTAGTGGGTGAGATCTCTCACACACACACGTACACGCACACTCACACACGCGTGCGTCTGTAATAAAGACTCGGTAAAAATAATATGAATAAGTCCAAAACTGAGAGAAAAGTTATTTTTAGCTGTTCTTATTAGTGACGGTTTTAGATGGAATGATGTTTGGGCTTTAGTGAATGGATAGGGCAGATGCAGAAGTTGGCTTTCCACATGGAAGAACAAAATAATAGAAATGGAAAGGCCAGAAAGTTTAAATTGTGTTCAGGAAGTGTCAAATAGTCTAGTGTACATAGTGCGTGCATAAAATACTGACTCAGCAGGATTACTGTATGGGCAGATGGAGGCTTGCTGAATATCCAGGCTAAAGAATTTGTACTCCATCTGTTAGAAAAGGAGAAATTATTGAATTTTAAGAACAAAGACATGATATAAACTGAAGTAAGCTTAAGGAAAATTAATATGGCAGCTATATGCAGTATAAACTTGGAGGCTGATAGCCACAAAGCAGGAAGACCAATTTTAGATAAACAATTATGTTAGTTAAAGTGATTATTATAGTTGTTAAAGGAAGAGGTCATTTATTTTTTTCACTTGCTTATTCTAACATTTATGGATTGACAGGTAAAGAGGAGAAAGGGTCAGATGGTGTTTTAGAAAGCCAAATCTGTCAAAATAGAGCATGATTGAAGGAGGAGAGTGACTGGGAATGAGACGGTTTAGAAGGCTAATGCAGTACTCCAGGTGGGGCGGGGCAGGATCTCAGTAAAAAGAACAATAGTGAGAGCAGGCAAACCTCAGAGATATTGAGGATTCAGTTCCAGACCACTGTAAAAAAGCAAGGATCACAGTAAAGCGAGTCATTCTCTTTTTGCTGGTGGAGGGTCTTGACTTCAGTTTGTTAAAATGCAGCACCTGTAAAGCTCAATAACGTAAAGAGCAATAAAAAGCGATATGCCCATATTCAAGATGGAGTAGAAGAGATGAATTTGGAAAGCCTCTAGGAGGTAGACCTAACCTTGGTGGTGGATTTGATGAGGGTGATGAAAGATGAAGGATGTGAGGGGAAATCTAGGTTCTTGCTTTGGCACTGGTGTGGGAATGCCATCTTGAAATAAGGGATGATTTGTGTAAGGACATTGCTGATTTGGTTTGGAGATTAGGTAACTGTAGCACATCTTTTCGGAGTATTATGGAGGTTTTGGAAACATGAGTGAGGGGCTCAGGATAGAGATTGGCCCTAAAAACACAAAGTTGAAAACCACAGTTGAGTACGATGAAACCACTTTGAAAGGCATTATCTAGTTAAAAGTTAAAGAGTGAGCAGAGAAGAAAACATGATGAAATTTTAGAACCCTCTAAGTTAAAGGTTCAGGCAGTGGGTTGCGGGAGGGGAGGTGAATGACAGCAAGGATCTAAGAAGAATCAGAGGGAATAAAGGAGATCCAGAAGAGATCTAGGAATAATAACATAAAATGTATTTAACTGAAGATTGATGAAAGTATAATTGTGTGGATTTTTTTAATGCCTGGAAATTTCTTTGTGCTAAGTTAGAAAACCCCCTGAAATGTATTGGTGATTTCATGGGTTTGGGGATAAGAAGGTACCAGGCAGTGTATGTGTCGGCTTACAGCCAAGAAGGGAGCCCATAGTCCTGCACTGAGTGGTGCCACAAGACCTTCAGAAAGCCACTGGCAAACGACGTGGGAAGTGATGGGGTGGAGCAGCCTGGGGAGAGACCTGTGTAAGGGATTGGAAAGAGATTGGCTGAGTGGAAACAGAATGAGAACTAGGAGGACAGGAACTGAGGGTGGAGTTAAAAGGGAAGGTCCCGAATGGTTAGCTCCATAACTCTCTGGTCTTGGCGGCTTTTTGATGTAAGCACACTCGGTGTCTCTAAGGCTGCGTGGCCCTACCTATTCCACTTGGTGCCTTCAGTCATTGGAAGGCACCCTGAACAAGGGAGGAGCTAGTTAGATTCTTTCTCTGGGGTCATTCTGTGAATTATGTTCAGTTGCAAACATTCTTGACATTTTACCACCTTGACTGACCTACCTTGTGGTCTGTAAGGAGGAAGACTCCTCACTCATCCAGAAACTAGAACTAATTCACTCTCATTTTTTAGCTTTGACCTGGCTTCATAGAAGAAATATTTTTACAAAAGCACAAAACTCAGACATCCTCAATTGTTCCAGAATATTACCTGAATAGATTACTTCCTGCCAATATATAAAGATAATTTTTAGATCACACTGCCTATAATGTATAGTGTTTATTCTGTGCCTTAACCATGACTCCTAACCTACCGTCGGGTTCTTGTTCCCTAGATCATCGCCGTGCACCCACACTTCGTGAGGTCCAGCTGCAAGCAGTTTGTGACTGGAGGGAAGAAGGTAATTGCTGTGTCTGCCATCACATGCAGGCCTTGAGGGGTTGCTCTTTAATATGTCATCAACATTTTTAATGTTTGACTGTTCATTAGGAGAAGTTTTGAGAAATAACAATGTAATGAAATCATAAGACCATCATGTCTTGGGGAGGTGCAGCCCAGTATTTCTCACTGGCATTCCTTGGAGTAGCTTCAGAGCAGGAGAAAAAGAGACAGGTTGTTACTCAGACTACCTTCTAACACTTTGAAATATTGTCTCTCCCACGAAAAAGAGGTAGAGGGAGCATTAAAAAAACAGCAAAATCAGTAAAACTGGTGTTTTTTTCCCTTTGTAGAAAATCTCTTGCAGGCCTTGATCAAGTTTTAGAACAATTCTGGCTATTTTACTGACATGTTCCTGGCATATTTTATTATCTTAGCACTATTTTAAAAATAGGAGAGTAAAATAATACTTTTTTTGCATTTACATGTGTGTTTATAGGTATAGTAAATTGTAAAACAATACTTCTGTTTGTAGAATGTTAATTTTTTTCTATTTTCATTAATCAGTGGTATTTTTTAAAACCATTTTTATAATGAAATGCTACTATTGTGCTGGCACTCTGAATATTATTTCATATTCAGTTTAGAACTTGGTGCAAGGAGGTAGTCTGTGGTCTGCAGTGCATAGCTATGGAATGGCTACTTTGAGGCTCAGATACAGAATGTTTTCTAATGGTTTATGATAGTTATCTGTCTTTTTTCCCTTGTTCTGCTGCTTCACAGAATGATAGTGTTACCAAGCAAGGGCCAGCTGCCTGATGCACACAGGAACCAAAACTATGACATTGGCTTTGGAGAAAAGAAAGAGGTTTATTTTTTTTATTTTTTTATTGCTGAGGCCCCTCAGGAGACAGGAGGCACCACTCAAATCTGTCTCCCCACTCTGGGGTGTGGACAGTTTTAAGGGTGAGGGAGAGCAGGGTGGCAGGTGGGAGTGCTAGGGAGCACATCTGGTTTTGGTGTTATATTTAGGAAGTCATTGCCTGATCTAAGGGTCATGACTATTTATGCCTGTGTTTCCTTCTAGGAGTGTCATCATTTTAACTCTTAAATTTAGCCCTAGAATCCACTTGGAGTTAATTTTTGTGTATGGTGTAAGGTAGGAGTTCAAATTCATTCCTTTGCAATTGGATGCCCAGTTGTCCTAGGGCCATTTGTAGAAAACATTGGGTTTTTGTTTTTTTTTTCCCAACATTGTCTTGGCCCCTTTGTCAAAAATAAGTTAACCATAAATGTTTGGACTTTCAGTTTGGTTGGTTTGTGTACC
This sequence comes from Corynorhinus townsendii, assembly GCA_026230045.1. NCBI lineage: Eukaryota > Metazoa > Chordata > Mammalia > Chiroptera > Vespertilionidae > Corynorhinus > Corynorhinus townsendii. Next base: position 141,888,877 of record JAPDVU010000004.1, read on the forward strand.
AGTTCTTGTACCGGTACCCCTTTTAGGTTTGAGAGCCACTAGTTGTGCTATAATTACTTAAGGGATGACCAACAAATTAACTCCTTTTCAGGCATTTTGATTTTTAGTTCTTTCCCTTTAAAAAGCCATGGTAATGTCTTCTACTTATGTTAGAGGCTTAAGAAACATTGGCCTGTAATGTATCCTCTATTCAGGGATTTCAACATAAAGTATTGACTGATTTATTTGGATTCATTAAAGTTTATTAATAAAAAGTAGCGTTTATTCAATAAACCCATAGTGACTTCTTTGTATACAGTTAAATAACCAGAGATTTCCAAAATGTACAGCAGTTTGGTATAGCTTGCAGAAATCTCCAAAGAAAGTTCTTCCTTCTCTTCCGTATGTGTATGTACTTTTTAAAGAGCACTCTAACTGTATAGTATTTCCATTAGTGTGTTTGGTTTCTTTTAAAATAGAAAAAAAAAAAAGCTTTTAATTAAGAAAGGGGTAGTATTGTAAAATGAATCTTTTCATCTTGAAATGCTAGCAAATTTTTAAGAGGAGCGGTGGTGGTTTTGTTTTTTTAAATAACAAAACATAAAGTTATGACATTTTAATCCTCAGGAAAAATGAGGAAAGCAAAAATTGACATTGGCCCAATCACAATACCACTCATTCCACTAGCGCCATGAGCTAAGCAGAACAGTTTTAAGAGTCCAACATTTAGCAAATGATGGTAACCTTGCAATGATTATCTATTGTAGATATCAAGCCCTCTCTGTTTAGAGCAGATGGCAGACAATGGGAGGAAAAGAAAGTAAAGACAAATATCATGTAACTGAGAGGTTATGACCTTCTGCCTTTAAGAAATAATTTAATCTTCAAAAAACTTAGGGCAAAGACCAGACAGATGAAGGTATAATGTGGAATAAAGCATTTTTAACTCTTAAGAGCACTGATCTTCCCTAGACTGACAGCCAAATGAATCTTGGAATTATATGCCAACTCCTGTAAATGATGAAAGTGGCATGGAGACTAGAGAAGTGAAACATGAAAAACAGAAATCCCACAGGGAGATATTCATGATGTTATTTCATAACGATACTTGAAAGAATGCCTAACTTATTTTAGTTGTTTTGATTTTATTAAAAATTTCCATTCCTTAAAAACATTTTAAAAAATAATTAGAACATACATTTCGGAATAACCCTGCAACAGAATAGTGTAACAGAAAAAACCTGATACTATAATTTGACACATTTCTTGATATTTCCTTTAAAGGTTCCAGCTTCTTAGGTCTTTAGTGATACTCCATATCCACCAGGAACTAGGAAGAGGATGCTGTAGTTCTGTCTGGCATAAACTTTTATTTTAGGCTTTCAAGGTAACTTCTTAGTAGTTGAATGGCATAGCTAGATTCATGGACTCCCCTGCCTGACACATGAGCATATAAAAAGCTTATTCTAAATTCTGTTTTGTTTCCATGTTGCGGGGGATGGGGGAGGAAAAGAAAAAGCACATCTCTTAAAAGGCCATTGGAGAGAGCTTCTCAATGTATGAACCAATGGGTTTTTTAAAAGTGTAACCTCATGTAGTAAGAATTCTAATATATGAGCATAGCAACGAGATTTCTCTTTTAGAAACAAATCTGTCAGGCAGATCTTGTCTGGATTTTTTTTTTTAATTGCACAACTTTTTCTGTTAGAAAATAAACTTTAGTTTCCTATGACCTTTACCTTTGAACTCTGAAATGCAGTTCATAATAACTGGTTCTATTATTTGACAAATTATTAAATTGTCTCAGTGCTGTTAGCAGCAGAGTTCATTTTAAAAAATGAGGTAGTCAGCTGTTTGGCGTTGTGGTGGGACAAAATGAAGGGGCCTGGCTGCAGGGACAAGTTGCTTTGTAAGCTGGAAATTGTCACTCAGCGGATGAAGAAAGGACCTGTGTGAATGAAATGAGGAAAAGCGTCTCACTGTTCACAGCTGAGGGCTGGTGCAAATTTTACCTGAAGGACAAAGGCGGTAGCATCAACTAGCTTCTGTAAGTTTCCAGTGGTGATACGCAACAGCAAATTGCATTTTGAATCTTTTTTTTTGGAAGAAGATTCAATAGAGCAGCTTTCTGTGAGAATACAAATCTTTTTAGATTTCAGATGGCCCAGTGAACCACTGTGACCACTAAACACAGGAATGTAGAGGTGCTTCCTTGTGTTTGCTTATCTTCTGGTCTGATTGGGACTGGAGGTCTTGGGGTCAAAAGTGATTTGGCATCAGTTATCTCCCTTTGTCCACTGTCCAGTGGGTCTCCAGAAAGATGCTTCTGCAAGTGGTCAGATGCTTGATCTTAGGCAGTCTTCTACATACAAACTGTTCCTCACACATTACTCCACAGGCAGCCATCAGTTTTATGTCCTAGTGGTTGCATGTTGAACTATTGTAAATAAATACCTTAATTTATACAAGGTACTATGCTATAAATCGTCATTCCATTCCTGGAAATTCATTTCATGCTTTGAACATACCAAAATTTATTAAAAACCATCAATTATTAGGAGGTAAAATGCAAATACAACGATCACAATCATTTTTTAGGTATGTAAAACCAAGTTGTAAAGTAGCTATATTATAAAAGTATATATATTTATGTGCTAAACTGGCTGAAGCTAAAAATAGAAATCTAGTATTTGAAATAGAAATCATTTTTAGTCTCAAAAATAGGTGTTCATTTCTTTCAAAATTTAGTTTTTTGTCTCAAGTATTAATTACTTTTTCATGTCAGTATGTAGGACTCCCAAAGTCTTTGAGATGGATCCATGGCAACTTCATTATCCTCAGTGATCCTCCTTGTTTCATATCCTTCAAAAGCCTGTTGAGAACAGAAGCCTTTTTTTTTTTCTTTAATAAGTTCAACTAACTTTTCCGTTTGTAATGTCTCCATATGGATTGCAGCATCCCCCCGACTTCTGATGTTAAGTCTAGTGTCTTCCTAGAGCCATCAAACTGCCTTTGCTGCTGCTGAAAATACTTCACTTTGCATGTGGAGAGTGCTGTGATTGTTCTTAAGTATTTTGAATAGCAAATGACTGTGCAAGAATCATTGCCTAGTTCAGAATGCTTATCATGTTTTGAGTTTAATACCAGTTGACTGGGAGGTTTTCCGTCTTTTTTTTTTCTTCTTCTTCTTTTTTTTCTTAATAGGGCTCTATGAAGTACTGTTACTAACTTTGGGAGGTTTTTATTCCTTATTTTTTTCCTTTTTTTTAAAGATAAGCTATATATAGCAAAGGGTCACAGTTTCAGCCATTGTAAGTTGGCATCACTAATACAAACATAATCACATTCATTTCTCTAGTGTCTTTGGTTTCTTTTTTAAAAAATATTTTTTTATTGATTTCAGAGAGAAAGGAAGAGAGAGAGAGAGAGAGAAACATCAATGATGAGAGAGAATCATTGATTGGCTGCCTCCTGCACGCCCTACACTGGGGATTGAGCCCGCAACCCGGGCATGTGCCCTTGACTGGAATTGAACCTGGGATCCTTCAAGCAGGCTGACGCTCTATTCACTGAGCCAAACTGGCTAGGGCACTTTGGTTTCTTGAAGACAATTTTGTGTCAGGGTCCATGCTGGGTCTGTGAATACATAGTATGTGGATTTCAAGAATAGCAGTGCATTTCCAGTGGCAAATAGGTAGAATGCTTTGGTGGAAAGCAGTTAGACAACAAGAAGGAAGGAAAATGAATATTCCAGGTTTTTTGAGAAGGAAAAGGGTGTTGTGTGTGTGTGTGTCTAGTAATTTTGCAGTCTTTTGTCATTATGCATTTTGGATTTTTCGCCCCTGTTGTTTGTTTCCTTTCAGTTTTCTAATTCAATTTCAACTAGTATTTCTCTTTGATGTGTAACAGTGAAAATTGGAACAAACTAAATGTCTACAATAGTGAATTAGCTGTGTCTTGACCTGCAGACAAAGATCACCAGGCACACACTAATGGGTTATGAGGAAGAGGGTGTTAGAAAGAAGTTATTATAGGATTTGTGTTGGTATAGGGTCATTTGGGAGGGGTTTTGCTCTAGATTGGCTACTGTCAGGAAGCAAGAATAATTCTATCATTAGGTATTTTAATAAATCTTATCTACACGTAGGGAAAAGCTAAATCAAGGCTAAAAACATAATTGGTGAAGAAGCAACAGTCTCCGTTTTAGCCTGGTTGGGGGGGTGTTTTGTCATTCACGTAGCTTGAAGAACATTTATATTTTGTTGCATTCAGACATGATTATGGAGCAGTGTTGTTTTTGTCCTCATCCTTCAGGAGGCCTTGTCTGATGCTGGTGTTCTGCGAATTGTTTATATTCATCTGGAGAACACCAAACCCTAGCTGGGAATGCCAGGCCAGTTCCTGGATGTCAGCTTCTCTCTTTCTCAGCTGGAAAAATTCAGATGCCTGACATTAGCTAGATTACTTCTATTGAGATACTTTACAAAAATATGTGTGTGGTCTGATTCTAATTTTTTCATAGAAATGTGGTTATGTAGCAATATTTATGGAAAACTGTAGCAAATTATTAACAATGTGAATATTATTTATTAACAATGTCTGGGCAACATTAAGAGTGTTCTTTCTGGTTGTCATTGGCTTTTTTATATTTTTGGTAATAAACAGGCATTACTTTTATAAAAATAAAAAGCAATAATAAAAGACTATATAAATTAATTGCAACTCTTTGGAGATCTCTCTCTCTCTTTAAAACCTCACCCAAGGCTATTTTTACCCATTGATGAGAGAGAGAGAGAAACATCAATGTGAGAGAGACACATTGATTGGTTGCCTCCTGCTCTTGTCCAGACTGGGGCCAGGGATCAAACCTGCAACCAAGGTATGTGCCCATGATTGGGAATTGAACACATGACCCTTTAGCCCACAGGCCAACACTCTAACCATTGAGCAACACCAGCTAGGGTGCAAATATTCTTTAATGGTTACATAATATTCTATCCTAGGGGTCTATTTAATTTTCTTTTCTTTTTAAAATATTTTTAGTGATTTCAGAGAGGAAGGGAGAGGAAGAGAGAGAGAGAGAAACATCAATGATGGGAGAGAATCATTGATTGGCTGCCTCCTGCACATCCCTTACTGGGGATTGAGCCCACAACCCAGGCATGTGCCCTTGACTGCAATTGAACCTGGGACCCTTCAGTCCACAGGCTGTTGTTCTATCCACTGAGCCAAACAGTGGATATTTAATTTTCTTAACCATTCTCATATAATTGGACCTTTAGTTTGTATCCAGTATTTGGTTATCAAATCATGCTGTAAGGAAACTAGAAATCTTTGAGCATGAACTTTACTTTATGCTTTTGGATGTTTATCTAGCACCGATTCCTACTTTGGGGATTATTGAGTCAAAGATTATGGCTGCTTTTTAGGCTTTTGATACATACTGCTGACTAAAATTGCATTTCAGAAGACATGCCAATTTTATACTAGCTGTGTGTGAGCGGACCTGTTTCACATCATTCTATTTGCTAATTTAATATACAAAAGTAGTTCATTGTCCTGTTTTGTAACTTCTTTGAATTATTAGTGATTTTGTACATTTTTATTTATTAGCCACTTATATATCTTCCAATGTGGTTTGTCTGATTGTATTCTTTGCTTGGGGCAGCTTTTAATATTACCATACAAGCCTGGACAATGAAGACTGTCCATTTGATATTTATTGTTTGAGCACAAATTATTGCTGCTTACTGAATAGCCTGCAGGCTTTTCTCCAATTTTGGCTAAATCTAGGATAATTATTCTTTCTCCCAGAGAGGCCTTATATAGGAGTCACAGTGAGACTTTGGAGCAGCCGTTGGAGTGTGTGAGAGAGGGTGAATGTATTCTACAGATGCGCATCTGCCCCAGACCTTCATTCCTGCCACTTCCACAGAGGCTGCCAAGGGCAGGCCAGTGTGCCCAGTCTAAGGCAGGTCATTTGACTTGGTGTCTTCTGTAGTATCCTGACCTTTCATTTTTCCCCTTTGCTTTTTTAAATTGAGTGAAGTGCTTGTTCAGATATAGAAACTTGTGTGTTCGTGTGACTTTTTTGTTATTCAAGACTTAACAATTTTGTATTTTTTAAAATCCTCACCCAAGGATGTTTTCATTGACTTCGGGGGGGGAGGGGAGGACAGGGAGAGAGAGAGAGAGAGAGAGATTGCCTCCTGTACACGCAGAGAGAGATGGGGGGGGGGGGGTCGAGATTGCCTCCTGTATGTGCCCATACCGGGGGTTGAAGTCACAACCTAGATATGTGCCCTGAACAGGAAGTCTTTTTGGTATACAGAGGATGTTTTCTTCATATCCTCACTATACAAAGATCTACCGACAGTCATCTTGATTGAGATTATTTATGTATAGTTAAAATTAGAGATATTTGCTCATCACAAAATATGAATTCAGGTTAATTACCCAGTGGATAAATTTTGTGTTTTCTCTCCTTTGCTGATGAAGGGGTCCAATGTTGAACCCAGTCCTAGGAAATGTAGCCTCAGGTGCAAACTGAAAAACAGACCCAAGATGTTTGAACAATCAAATCTGATAGTCTGTGGATTCCATAATGGAAGCTTCCCCCACCTCACTAACTAAAATTGTTTTAAAATACCCTCATTTATTTCTGAAATCACATTTGCAATTGTGAGTTTTCATATGCAGAAATTTCAGATTGCTAGTTTAAATAGGAGTCTACCTCACACACGGCTACACTAGATACGTAGATTTATATCCATCTGTCATCACTAGTTTTTTGTTGTCGTTGTTGTTGTTAATCCTCACCTGAGGCTATTTTTCCTGTTGATTTTTAGAGAGAATGGAAGAGAGGGAAGGTGGGAGGGAGAGAGAGAGAGTGAAAGAGAAAGAGAGAGAGAGAGAGTAGAGAAAGAAACATCAATGTGAGAGAGACACATTGATTGGTTGCCTCCTGCATGCACCCCAACCAGGGCTGGGGATCAAACCTGCAACCCAGGAGAGAAACCAAGATGGTAGCATAGGTAAACACCTGAACTGCTGCCTTGCACAACAATTTCAAAACTACAACTAAAAGACAAAATGGACACCATCCAGAACCACAGGAAAGCTGGCTGAGTGGAAATACTACAACTAGAAGGAAAGAGGAAAGCACATTGAGACACACAGGAGCTACAAAAGGCTGAGGTATGGAGACACGCAAGTGGAGAGGACGGGCGGCTTAATGCACAGGCGGCTGAGTATACAGCTGGCTTTCTAAAGCAGGAGGGAGATGAAAGCTCCCGACGGCGCTGAACTCCAGTTCCGGGCGAGACTCTGGGAAACCACATTCATTCGGGGGAAATCTGGACTGTCAGGAAATGAGAAAGCACACTGAGACTCGGGAGCTATGGAAGGCAGAGGTCTGGAGGCACGTGCGCGTGTGCAGAGAGCACTGACTGCTGAATGCATGGGCGGCTGAGTGCATGGCTGGGTTTCTAAAGCAGGAGGGAGTTGGAAGCTCCTGACTGCATTGAACTCCAGTTCCAGGCGAGTTTCTGGGAACCCAGACTCATTCGGGGAGAACTGGACTATCTGGCAGCAGGTTAAACTCGAGGGTGGCTTTCTCTCAGAGGTGCTTGCAGCGATCACCGAGGGACACTGAGACCCAGGAGCCTCATAGGGCAGGGCTGACGGGAAGCCAAGGCTAGTCGGCTCCACCCTGAAACGTGGCCCCATCCAAGCTGAGCACAGAGGCTTTTGCAGTTCTGCAAGTCTGGTCCCATAAGGGTGTCTCCGGCACAGAAGTTCTCCCAGCGTAAACACAGCTGCTCCTCACAGCCAATTGGCCTGGAGGTCATTTCCTCCCAGTGATACCAACAACAATCAAGACTTAACTACAACAAGGCGGAGCACACAGCCTACAAAGGGGTGCAACAAGAGTGTCCACCTCAGGTAACTGGGGAGGCTGAGCCACTGTGCCCTATAGGACACCTACCACACAAAGCTACTCCACCAACTCAGGGAAGCAGCGAAAATGCGGAGACAAAGAAACAGGTCACAAACGAAAGAAATGGAGGAAAGCAAACGACTGGATATAGAGTTCAAAACCACGGTTATAAGGTTTTTCAAGAATTTCCTAGAAAAGGCCAATAAATTAGCGAGACCATCATGGATATGAAAAAGGACCAACTAGAAATTAAACATACACTGACTGAAATAAAAAATATTATACAGAGACCCAACAGCAGACTAGAGGAACGCAAGAATCAAGTCAAAGAACTGAAATACAAAGAAGCAAAAAACACTCAACCGAAAAAGCGAAAAGAAAAAAGAATCCAAAAATTTGAAGATAGTGTAAGGAGCCTCTGGGACAACCTCAAGCGTACCAACATCTGAATTATGGGGGTGCCAGAAGAAGAGAGAGCAAGATACTGAAAACCTATTTGAAGAAATAATGACTGAAAACTTCCCCCACCTGGTGAAAGAAATAGACTTACAAGTCCAGAAAGCTCAGAGAACCCCAAACAAAAGGAATCCAAAGAGGACCCCACCAAGACACATCATAATTAAAATGCCAAGAGCAAAAGACAAAGAGAGAATATTAAAAAGCAGCAAGAGAAAAACAGTTAATTACCTACAAGGGAGCACCCATGCGATTGTCAGCTGATTTCTCAACAGAAACTATGCAGGCCAGACGGGAGTGGCAAGAAATATTCAAAGTGATGAATAGCAAGAACCTACAACCCAGATTACTCTACCCAGCAAAGCTATCATTCAGAATGGAAGGTCAGATAAAGAGCTTCACAGATAAGAAAAAGCTAAAGGAATTTATCACCACCAAACCAGTATTATATGAAATGCTGAAAGGTATTCTTTAAGAAGAGGAAGAAGAAGAAAAAGGTAAAGATAAAAATTATGAACAACAAATACATGTCTATCAACAAGTGAACCTAAAAATCAAGTGAATAAAAAATCTGATGAACAGAATAAACTGGTGCATATAATAGAATCAGGGGTATAGAAAGGGAGTGGACGGACAATTTTCAGGGGGAAAGGAGTGTGGGGGGTGCGGGAAGAGACTGAACAAAAAGCGTACACCTATGGATGAGGACAGTGGGGGGGGGGGAGGTAAGGACAGAGGGTGGGGTGGGAACTGGGTGGAGAGGAGCTATGGGGGTAAAAAGGAGAAACAATTATAATAATCTGAACAGTAAAGATTTATTAAATTTAAAAAAATGAAACCTGCAACCCAGGTATCTTCCTTGACTGGGAATCAAACCCACAACCCTTCAGTGCAGGACCGCACTCTAACCATTTAGCAACACTGGCCAGGGCACTAGTTTTTAATATAAAGGAAACTGCTCCTAAGGGGCACTTAGCTTTTTTTTTTATATATATATCACATTGAACCCAGAGCTTAGATTTCTTGGTCAGTAAATTGACTGTTCCTTATGTTGATGTGGAGTATTTTTAAGTTTCAAAACATTATTCTATCTACATAGTTTTCACAGGACAGTTAATTTTGAGGGGTTTTCCAGAATCTGTGTGGCATTGGACTTGAGTTTATTCAAATGTTACGTGAAGCAAGAGGCCTATCAAGTGGCCTGGCAATTGTTTGCATCAGGATTTAGCCTATAGTAACTGCTTTTAAGTATGTTAATGACCTTAAGAGAAAGGCGTTTGAAGGATTATAACTTGTTCAGAAAATAACCATTGCATTGAAAGCAGTAATATATTTGGGAAGTTCCATTTTTCTTCCTATATGCCTTACGTCTTCTCTTGATGGCAGTTGAAAAAGCTGTGTGTTGTAAAGTTTGTTCCTGGGCCAAAGCCAGAAGCAAGACAAAGGCACTAGCTGTTCACTGGGATCTTCTTCCAGCCGCTCCTGCCTCCATCAAGACTCAAGCCTCCTGTCTGCTGTCAGCAGCCATCTACCATCCCCGGTCTTCTCGGTGCTCAGCAGTTTCTTCTCACTTGCCTTCTTGACTTTTAAAATTTCATTCCTCGTCTTGGGTTTGTAAATCCTTCTGTGACAAGTCCTCCCCCTCATTATTCCCTTTGTCTGTTTTGAAAGAGAAAAGTCCTATTTGGCATGTTGTAATTTGTTTTTCTTTGTTTCTCTACTGTATTATCTTGAGCTCCAGAATCTTCTCTGATCAAGCGTTTTACTTTTTATGGAGTCTTTGTGTTCTCTGAGCCCCTTGGTCCTTTCTGCAGGAATGCACCTGGTATCTGAGACCTGCCCAGGGCCTTATACCTCAGTCCAGTCTTTCCTGCTTTCTCGTCTGCCTGAGAGCAAGCACTGTTGCTGGTGTTTAGGAAGCCTGAAGCAGTCCAGTGATTTATAGACTTGAAAGATCACAAGATGATTAAAAAGGGGCCAGTCATACTTCCTCTCCTCCATCAGGGAAGAGTGGGTGATGTGTAATGACAGGTGTTGTGCGGCCAGAATCGGCAGCTTTATTACTGCCCGATAGGAATCCCGCCACATGTGAGGGGACTCTGGGATGTGCATCCTGACCACTCTGTAGGGTAGGAAAGTGCTAGATAGATTTATCAGCCCCAAACATAGGAGAATAAAGTATATTGCTGTAGATGTGAGGGCTCCTATTGAAATACAAGTACTGAGAGTGCTGACTGCCAGAATGTGGATTTATGGGAAATAAAGCCCTAAAATACTTTTCTCCAACAACAACAAAAAAATAGACCTTTTGGAAACAGTTTTTTCTCTCTGTACTTAGCTCCCATTGAGCTTAAATTGCTCTCAGTATTGTGATAATGACAATTCACTATTACAGGATGTGGAAGATGAACCAAATAAATTAACCAGCTGCTTTTAAGGTAGTTCACTCGATGGCTAACCCTCTAAAATGCTTTGTAGAACACTCGTGCTCGGTGGGTCTTGAGGCAGTTTTATGACTAGAAGAAAGAAATGGATTTTATTAAGTGTCAGTGAAATATAGGCAGGTAGTTTTGTGGTAGTTAAATTAGGGTAGAATGTTTGTAAGAAAAGCAGCTTATCTTTACTTAAATCACTGAAGCAGAACTTTCCCTGGCATTCCTGCCAGACAATGTGCTTCTGCTTGAAATTCCCATAGATTAGGATTAAAAAAGCAAATGGAGAGTGGATTGTCTGGTCCTTCTCCTTCCTATATGGAACCGTATGTCCTACAAAATGTGATAAACCAAATCTTACATGAACAGCAGATGTATTTGGAGAGTTTCAAAGGACAGAAATGGGAATGGTTCCATAATTATTAGCTAACATTTAAAGTTTTATACTATGTATTGGTTGAAAAATAGGGCTCATTAGTGAAGAATAAAGTGGAGTGGCGAGGGAATGCAGGAATGGAGTCTTCAAGGGCCAGCAGGTAATGTGGAGGAGAAGCAGACGAGGTACAGAGACAATGGGGAAAAGTGGGCTCGGCAGCAACTGCAGAGCCTTCAGCAGGCTGCAGACACATTTCAAATAAACACTTTCAGACCCAGTTGACATCCCTGAAATAAAGGAACTGCAATTACCTAAACTGAATAGGAGAAGATTAGCCTTAAAAGTAGTTTTCAAAATTTTGACAAGCTGTGCACAAATTATATACTCTGGCATTGAGCAAAGGGAAATAGACCAACATTTCAAGATTAGAACATGGGGTCAATACAAGTGAGTCCTTTCTCGAAGCAAGGAGATTTATTTATTATATGTTTTTATTGATTTTAGGGAGATTGGAAGGGAGAGGGAGAGAGAAACATCGATGTGAGAGAGAACATTGATTGGCTGCCTCCTGCACACCCCCTACTGGTGATCGAGTCCACAACCTGGGCATGTGCCCTGACCTGGAATCCAACCAGTGACCTTCTGGTGCATGGGACAGTGCCCAGCCAACTAAGCCACACTGGCTAGGGCAAAGCAAGGATATATATAGTAATTATATAAAGAGTCACAGGGTTCTTTTCTTTAGATTTTTGAGATTAGGGCAAATTCCACTGGATATCACTAACTACAGATGGGCTAAGTAACAAGGGTTTTGGGGAATTCCATAGCTCCTCTTAAAGCAAACACATTGTGTGTATGAACAATGAAAGAAAGAATAATATTAAAATACCTAGGAAAGCCTCCACAGTATTTGTTATTTATTATGCCTGTGTGTCTAGCCAAGTATAAGATGCGGGCTCTATCCCCAATATATTTACAGTTTGGGAGATGAAAGATAAATACATGTATCTCCATGAACAAAATAGAATATGGCACTCATTATCCTTTGATAAAACCAGCATGACCTTAAAACATATACTGAACCAAGAAATTAGGGGGAAATTTTTTTGACTTGCAAAAGAATTCTTCTGAACAATGACCTTCCTAATATATTTAAGGCTTTTTATGTATACATTATTGCTTATTTTTCATCCAAAAAATATAAAGGTAAAGTGATTGAAACTACTGCTATTTGAAAAACATCAGAAAATATCATGAATTCGGCCGGTGTAGCTCAGCAGTTTAGTGTTGGTACAGGAACCAAGATGTCACCGGTTTGATTCCTGGTCTGGGCACATGCCTGGGTTGTGGGCTTGATCCCCTGTAAGGGGCGTGCAGAAGGCAGTTGATTGATGATGTTTCTCTCTCATCGATGTTTCTATCTCTCTCTAAAAAAAGAAATCAATAAGAACATTAAAAAAAGAAAACATGAATCATGTCTAAAATTGTAATGTAAATTACCGTTCATTTCATTTACAGAAGTTAATATATTAGCCCCACACACCCTTTTTTGAGCACCCCCATCAGTTGCACAGAATGCCGTGTGCTGTCTATAACATAAAACGATCATTAAGGGAGAAGCTTTTTTGTTGCTTTAATTTCATGTCAGAGCATGACACAAGATTTGTAGCAACAGAACTCTGGAAACTCAAGACTCAACTACAAGATGGACTGAATTCAGAATTCTCTCCTTCCCTTCTTCTTGCCCACTGCTGGAAGTTTTCTTTGGAGCTAGAGCAGGAGACAAAGGGAGGCCATGGTCCAGCCGGCCTCATCTTCCTCCCGTAACCAAAAAGCACACCAACCACAACAGAAAGCATCAGTTGGAGTGAATTTGGACTTTGGTTGCTATTGCAAAACTTTATTAACAATTTTCTTTAGTAATGTTTTATTTAAAAATACAGTTTGTGTGAATTAATTCTAATACATATTCAGTATGCTTCACACATTCCTTCTTTCTCTAAATTCCAGTGAATTTTTGAGTTGCATTGTTTTGTTTCAACTATTCCCCTAAATTATCTTGATTGTAAAAATAAGAGAATAATGGATTTTTATTCCCATGTTAACATTATAAAAATAGTTCACATTTCATACAGAATAATTATAGAAATAACATGAAAATCTATCACTTATTTCTAGAATTAATTATTTGTGATAGTTTTCTAGATTTTTATATATGGATACACATTCATATTTAAGTGTCATCATATTTAAAACTTTTACAATCTGCTTTTTTATTTAATATGCCCTGAACATCTTTTTAAGTTAATAAATATAAATATATAAAAGCATTTAAAAATGAATGCATATACTTCATATGTCTCACTCTACTGCTTTTTACTCAATCATTCCCCAGTTTTTAGTTCATTTCTGGCTGTTATAAATAACTTTACTACATCTTTACTCACTTTTCTGATCATTTCTTAGCATGAATTTCTAGGCATGGACTTACTGGTTTCATTTTTAAAGCTTTTGAGCCCTTAATGCTAAAGGATCCTCTAAGAAGATAGTGGGACTACTGTTGGGTAGTTTGAGAGTACCTTGTTTCCTAACACACACACACACACACACACACACACACACACTCTGACCTTTTCATTTGATTCATCTTTGTCAGTTCTTTCCTTTCTTTCCCCTTCATCTGTCAATTCTAGGGCCATTGCTATACTGTTTTGAATGTTACTTTTATAAAATGTTTCACTGTCCGGCAGGGCCAATCCACACACACACAAATTGCTTAATTTAAAAAAATTCCTGTTATTCTTACATATTTTCAAATGAATTTATTGTATTTTAGAAGTTTAGAAGTAATTCCTTTGAGAATTTCTTCAGGCTCACATTAAAATCATAGGTTGATTTAGAAGACTTAAACTCTCCATGAGAATTTTGAGTCTTACTATCCAGGAAAACATTGTACCTTTCCACTTATTTAGTTCTCCTTTGATATCCCTCAGTAAAGTATTTTGTTTTTGTTATGTAGTTAGTACATGCACACCTGTTTTGGGTCATTAACTTTTAGAGCTGTGGTCTTCCCTTTGTTTATAATTGTGATCGCAGCCCCTAAAGTTTAGGTTTGTAGTATTTGTGTTCTCATTTCAGAGTGCTCTGTTATAGTTTGGTTTTCTCTTTTACCCAACGGTATCATTTAAAAAAAATTTCAGTTTTGTTTTGCTTAACTTTTGTTACTAATTTCTTGCTTAATTTTGTTGTCACCTGAGAACAAGAAAGATTATTTTTAAAGTTCTTCTCTGTTTTATGACTATCATCCATGTGGAGTCAGAGTGGGAGATTTCTCTGGTTCCTTGGATAAGTCCTGTTGTTGACAAACACTGAATTTTTCCATATTGCTAGTGGTTTTTTTCTTGTTAGCTCATATTTACTGAGAGGTCTGTTTTCAGTATTTAGAGTTGAAGTTGCTGTGAATTTGTAATAGATTTTTCTGAGAACTTGTTCAAATCTTTTATTTTGGATGGTGGTGGGAGAAGGAAGTTTTGTGATTGCCTGAATCGGAACAAAATTGTCCTAGAAAAATGGCTGCCAAAGAACATGACCATTGGTGCAGCAGGGAATTGCTTTTTTTTTTTTTTAAGCCTGCTTTCTGCATTTACTAAAGAATTTGAAGTGTGCACAGGTACTGCCCATTTCTCATAACTGGCACAACTGTCTTTGGTAGGTGTCTTCCTGTTGCCAGTGTGCCTGCTTTCCTTCTGACCTGTGTTGTCAAGTGAAGGGGTGGGAGTGGCTACTGGGCCAGGTGTCAGCTACCATTGCTGACCAAAGCGTGTGTGACCTACATGGCATTTTCCCATGACTCCCCTCACCTCCCGCCCTCTCTACCCAACCAACCACTTCCCAGGCAGGCTTTTTCTTGGAGTGAGTTGAATAATGGCCTTCACTGGGGTCTTATTTTTATCATTTTATAGTAACTTAAAATATGGAGCATATTAAATTTTTCTAAAACACAGATGCAGATTGTTCCCTTTTTAATACTGCCTGGTCATGTCTAGGTGGGAATTGGTGAGGACGGGCCACTTGATGTAGTACTCCAACCACACCTTTGTCCTGACCAGCCACTGTTCCTCCCAGCAGGTGCTCATGGAGCACTCCCTGGGCCCAGCCCAGTCACCCGACCTGATCCAGACCACAGATGGAAGATAAACATTTCAGTCTTATCAGTTCCTCGTGTTTAATATACGTAATTGTTTTCAGCTACCATAATCTTTAGTGGCGTGTGTAGCAGGAGTATATTCTCAGACGTTTCTCTCATTTCCTGAATTTCATACCTGCCCTGTCACAAAATACCAAACACATTCAGTGATCTCCTTGGCTCTTTGGGAAGACTGAATCACAGACGGAGAGGACCTAAGGGTCTCTGACGGGAAGCGGGGACACATGGTGGTGGCAGTTTCTTTCATAGGACCTGGGCTGGGAGAGCACGGGAGGTTTAGCAGGTCTTTGAGGGGCTATCCTATAACTGTCTAACGCAGTGGTCGGCAAACTGCGGCTCGTGAGCCACATGCAGCTCTTTGGCCCCTTGAGTTTTTAGCAAAGGCCACTTTAGGAGTACCCTAATTAAGTTAATAGTAGTGTACCTACCTATATAGTTTAAGTTTAAAAAATTTGGCTCTCAAAAGAAATTTCAATCGTTGTACCGTTGATATTTGGCTCTGTTGACTAATGAGTTTGCCGACCACTGGTCTAATGGAAAGGCAGGACGCCATGTGTTCTGGAAAAGCCCTGCCTCCAGTCTTCACCGTGGACTGTGTGAGGACATCTTTCTTTTCCATGGATAATAAAGAGCTTCAAGCCCTTATGGCACGTAAAAGTGACCATACTCTGCTTATTTGTGAAGATGAACACACTTAATTATAGGATTTTCTCCTTATTTTGTACTTTTTGATTATATGAGCCCAACTATTGAGAAAGATATATTTAAAAATATAAGTAAAATATGAATTTGCTCTCTTTCTCCTATTACTCATTTCCCCCCTTCTTTGGGGTTAGGAAGGGACATAGAATATACTAAGGTAAACTGAAATCTACTCTGATAATATGAATTTTTTAAAATTCTGTGTGTCATCATCATTGACTTTTAAATGGTAGGAAACATGTTTCAGGATTACATGTGTGAAGTTATTGTAGGTTATACATTGTATAAATTATATCTTGTATATATTAAGTTATATATTGTATAAATGTCTTTTCTTGGAGTATTTGAATTGGATATATCAAGAAAAACTGTTTTATTGTACCTTAATAGTGCATGAATTATTAAACTACAGCCTTAGAGGTTTGGACCATTTATATTTAGTAATAAAACTTATCCAGCAGGTATTTTTATTATACATTCTTCTCTTTAAAATAAAGACCCTAGCTACTCTGAACTTTTAAAATAAGTTTAAGCCTAAAGCAAATTTCTCTTATGACATGAATTACTGTTCAAATGCCATTTACAAATTCTTTTTCTTGGGTTAAATGAAAAACAGACTGCTTCTAACTATTGTGGTTTAATCTGTAACTAATATTTTTACTTTCAGAGGGACATTATGAGGTTTTGATTTCCCAATTTACCAAATAAATTAATTCTTGGGCAATCATTTGAAGAACATTTTGTGATACAGATCTTTTGACTAATGTGAAGTATTCTCCATGAATTTGGTATTTTAGTGCCATCTTGTGGCTTGACTTTGTAGTAAGATAAAATGTAGTGGAAATTCTTTCCAAAATGCAAATGATAGAGTACTATGAGTCTGAATAAAAATTGCTGAGAATAAGTTGTTTGTCATTTGGTCAATGGCCAGGCAAAAATAGTAAGGAGGGAATCTATGCATACTTCTTGGTTTCTAAAATTGTGTTTTTATACTATTTGTCCCTAGTTGCTGCTGTTTGAACGGTCTTGGATGAGCAGATGGAAGTCTTCTGTTCTGCATGAAGGGGAAGGGAACATAAGGAGTGTGAAGTGGAGAGGCCATCTGATTGCTTGGGCCAATAATATGGTAAAAGCATGTCACCTAAAAAAAGCATCTTCCTAATGCTTCTTCAGAGAGAAAGAGGGGCTGCACTGAGAGGGCTGTAACAAGGAGGAAAGATACCACTTGCTACGGTGGTCACTGCTAAAGGGTACAAACGGCAATCATGTCATACCTGGAAGGTTAAAGAAATTAAATTGCTCTTGGCTTTCATAATAGAGGAACTCCCAACATATCTGGGCTCTATTTTAGAGGAAGAAACCTGAGGCCCGGAGAATAGTCAAGAAAATGAAAAGGCATCTTAATAATTGAAGGGCTGCATTGGGAATGTGATCTTGAAAATACCTTTTGCCTATTAGCCAAGGGCAAGTAACAGCTGAGATGAAACAAGTGCACGATATTGCTGATTCCATTTTACTCCCAGTATAATCACAAGAAAAATATAGGCTTGCCTTTTAAAAAGTCAATCATGATATTTGGTGCTACACTTACTTAAAAGTCTACTCACTATGAGTTAGAGCAAATAGAATGTTTAAAATTTATCTTTTTAACATCTGGCATATCTTTTGGAATTTCGAAGCATAACTTAGCAAATTAGTTCTATTCCGTTCTCTCAGAATCTACCCTGCTATTCAGGACTTACTTTTCCTGGGTCACAGTACAGGCAGGCAAACCTGTGGCCTCTTGGCTTATTTTTAGTTGCTGCTTGCTCGATGTTTCCATTTGAGTATTTTAAATGTCAAGTGTAGTTTTCTGTACATAATAGATATTTTATTTCAAAGTGTTTCTGGAAAGCGAACTTCATTTTGTAGTGAGTGGAATGATACACAATTAGAAATGTTACTTGTCTGTCATTTTGGAAATGCACTTGTTGACTTCTGCACATTTCACATTTGTGTTGTATTTGAGCCACCGATGCCATCCACTACTAAAACGCTTTAGTGCAGAAAGAAGCATAGAGGTTTCCTCTTGTTCGGGGCTCTCACAGGTTTGTGTGGAGTAGGAGCATTTTCCTCTGCATGACTCCCACAGGGCTCAGTAGACACTGTCAGTATTTTGCAGAGCTGGTTGTCAGTAGTGTGTAGCAGTGTTTTCCGTTACTTTTCTTCTCCCCAGTAGAGTATGTTAATGCTGTTTTATTTTCCAGGGTGTGAAGATATTTGACATCACCTCAAAGCAAAGAATCACTAATGTGCCTCGGGATGACATAAGTCTTCGCCCAGATATGTACCCCTGCAGCCTCTGCTGGAAGGACAGTGTGACACTGATTATCGGCTGGGGGACTTCTGTCAAGGTGATTTTGCTTGTCTTATAATAAGTCCATGTTGTTATAGACTCATTGAAGATGCGCCAAAGGAATATGAGTTCTTGAATGCCTCTTGCAGCTAAAATATTTTCATCTGAGTATTATCAGCATGTGATAATCATTTAATGCTCAATCCTTTCATATGCTTAAGTTTTAAGATAGAGTCTTTCTTTTCCATGCCATGAGAAACATATTGTGGTCCAACCAGTGTGGCTCAGTGGTTGAGTGTTGGCCTATGAACCAGGAGGTCACAGTTCAGTTCCTGGTCAGGGCACATGCCCAGGTTGCTGGCTTGATACCCAGTAGGGAGCATGCTGGAGGCAGGCGATCAGTGATTCTCTCTCATACTATGTAATGAAATGCTATGAAAACATTAAAGAATTGTGGAAGAATATTTAAATAATATATTATTTGTAGTAAATTGTTAGTTTTATAAAAGATTTTTTACAAAGGTGGTTAATGGTGTTCACTTTGTGCTGAGACATGAATAGTATTTGTATTTTTCCCTTTGGGTTTTTTGTATTTTAGAGTTTTCTATGTTGTAGCTATACTTAGGGTGCAGCTATAAAAGAACACAAGAAATACAATCTAAAGAAAAAGGGGAAAAAACCTGATTCCTGATGAAAATGGCTATGATCAGTATTTAATTTTAGATTTTTTTCACCTCCATGGCTGAACTTATGTAAATTTTTTGTGTCCTATTACAAAATAGAATATATTTACTTAAGAAAATATAGCAAAGAAATATCTCTAGTCTTACCACCCTAAAACAACCATGTGTTGAGTATTATATGTGTAATAGATAAATACATATCTATTTGGATATATATATATATACATATAATTTAAAATAGGGATTGGCAAACTTTCTGTAAAAGGCTAGCATTTTGTATTATAGATTTTAAGCTACTTTTTTTTTTCTGCTGACTATTTCCTTCCTTTCCTTTTCTTTCCTTTAAAAATGTAAAAACTATTTTTAGCTTATAGACCTGAAAAAGAAAAACAGGCCTGGGCCAGGTTGTAGTTTACCTGATTTAAATTATATAACACATTGATTTTAATATACTCAAAAGAAGAAGAGTCTGTGCCACTTTTGCGAAGTATTACTTAGCAACAGTAAAATACATCACCAATATGTAATCAGAAACACAAGACCTAGTACTAATGTTGCCCAAATGAGCCATTGGCCTTTCTTGGATATGTGCTTCTGCCAGAGCTTTATTTGTCTGATGACAGAAGTGGCTCTTAAGTAGAATTGGAAAGAATGGGCCATTGGAAACATGTTAAAACTATATAATAGTTTCCTTCCTTTCTTTGCTTTGGAATAAGACTTTATTGAAGAATAATGTTGAAGAATATAAGTAACAGTTGCTATATATCATGGAAATTAATTTTTGTCACTTAAGTCAGTGGGTAGATTGTGTGCACTCCATCTTCAGTACTACATGGTTAATTTAATGAGAGTATCATATAGTGAATGACATGTTATGAAGAGTTTTCCATCAAGTGAGTAAAATAACCTGTGAATTTATTTTCTAGATATGCTCGGTGAAGGAACGGCATGCCAGTGAAATGAGGGACTTGCCAAGCCGTTATGTTGAAATCGGTATGCCTTCCATGAGTATAAAACCTCAAAGGAGACTCCATTTTGCAAGGGGAAACCTAAGACCACGTTTTTCTTTAGGCCTTATCGCTTGGGACCATGATGAAACTGGTCAAGGAGCTTTTGTTTTAAGTGTTGAAACTTCATTACAGAGACCTTTTTTCCTAACTATATTTCTAATTTTTACACAAGAACTTCATAGTTGGCTTTGAAGTTGAATAACTGGGCTCTGGTTCTGTCTACTACCTAGATTTTGAACAAATTCTTAGCTACCTCAATATTCTTATCCGTAAATTGTGGAAAAGAATACCTGTCTCACATGTTGTTTGTGAGAATTCCAAGAGTTAATCTGTGCACAGCTCATAGCACAGTACTGACATCTGGTCCTGTCAACGTGTATATTCTGAATATTAATTTTCATCATTACTGGTCTGGTCCAAACTGCCATAATCTCTTTTCTGGATCACTGCAGCAGCCTCCTAACTGGTTTATCTCCATCTCCTGTGAATCACTGTAATCTAGTCTCCCCAGTGCAGTCAAATTACAAATCAGATCATGTCACCACCCTTCAGTCTCCTCCTGTTGTTCTTAGGATAAAAATGAGACTATTGGACATGACCAGAGGGACCTGTGCCAGCCCTCACCTGCCTCTCTGGCATCAGCCAGGCTTCTCCTTGGTCTCTGTGCTGCAGCTACACTGGCCTGCTTACACCTACCCATGCTCCTTCCTCCCCTCTGTCTAGAATGCTCCTCTTGCTTCTTTATTTCATTGACCTTGGATCATCCTTAATCACATCTCAGGTCAAGAATTGCTTTCCTGGGAAAGCCCCCTGGACCTCCCTAACTAGGTCACATCCCCCGATTATGAGCATGTGGAACACTCCTCTTTTTAGCACTTGTTTCCGTTGCAGCGATCGTGTGATTATTCATTGCATATATGTCTTTTCCACAAAACTATAGCCTC
This sequence comes from Corynorhinus townsendii, assembly GCA_026230045.1. Lineage (NCBI taxonomy): Eukaryota > Metazoa > Chordata > Mammalia > Chiroptera > Vespertilionidae > Corynorhinus > Corynorhinus townsendii. The sequence goes on from JAPDVU010000004.1 coordinate 141,909,940, forward strand.
CTTCAGAGTACACACTTGGTCCTTCCTTGCTCAGTGTTTATATCTCAGGGACCTGGCACAATGCCTGGCACATAGGAGGTGCTAAATGATATTGGGCTGAATGAATCAGTGACTCTTGGAAAGAGCTATTCAGGAGAAGTATGGCAAGGGTGGCATACCATTTACTTCTTCAACTTAGTTTTATAACTTAGTGCAAAAGTTATTTAGAAAAAAGGATGAAAATTGACAGACTTTTGTCAATTAAATAGATATAGTAAACGCCATTTTTGTATTACTTAGAACAATAGGAGACATACTAGTATTTGTGGGGCAAGAAAAGTTTTGCTGTCTTACAGGTTAGCTGAAAATTCCATTTACCCATTGGGTGATAAATGAGGAATATAAATTTGATGGGTCATTATAACAAAGTGAAGCTGAGATAAATCATTTGCAATGACTATATTTCTAAAATCTGAAAGACATATTACATGGCTAATATGGTTACGGCATTTAAATCTGGGATATTTTTTATTTGTAGTCAGATGTTGGTATTAGGGTTTTAATAACTTTGTGCCTTAGAAGGATAAATACATACAGAATAGATATATGCAGAATATAATGGTACTGAGAAAAACTGAGGAACAAGATAATATAGAAGACTGATAACACCAAGATAAAGATAATTATTTTATTATCTCTATCTTCTATCCTGCTGTCCAGGATAAAAAACAAAACCTTTGAATACCTCGGTACATAGTGTCCTGAGAGATACGTATTAGAATATTTTAAATACAGATGAGTTGAGGAGGAGGGGGAGGGGGAGGAGAGAAGGGGGAGGAAACGCTGGGAATTTTTTAATATGTTTTTATTGATTTCAGAGAGGAATGGAGAGAGTAAGAGAAATAGAAACATCAATGATGAGAATCATTGATCAGCTGCCTCCTGAAAGCCCCCACTGAGCCTGAACCAGGCATGTGCCCTTGACCGGAATCGAACCCAGGACCCTTCAGTCCGCAGGCCCAACACTCTACCCACTGAGCCAAACCAGCCAGGGCATCTGGGAATTTTTAAAGACGTAAAAATTTCCAGGGAAGGATAAAAATGTAGTCGATAATCTCATTAGCTGATGTTTATTGCTCACATAGTAGGTATGGAGCAGTGTGCTATATGCCTTACCTACATTAGTTTACGTCACTCTCACAGCTCCCCTTCGAAGGACAGATTGTATGTTTCTCATGCTATAGATGAAGAAAAATGGGGCTTAGGGACGTAAATAATTTGGTCACCATCTTACTACCATGGCGTTAAAAAGGATAGAATCTTCTTGTTAAGGTTACTTCACCTTCCCAAGCCAGAAAAGCCTGGAGGTGATAATACCTATCTTTGAAGAGGGTTATGAGAATTAGACATGACATAAGTAATGCCTGTCACACATACTTGGCAGATAATAGGTGCTCACTAAATCATGGTGGTTATTGTCACCATGCAAACTTCCACCCAGATTTGTGATTACTAGTAGCTGACCCAGTATTGGCCCTGGAGCCCTGGGATCACGTTATTAAAGTGTAGTTCATCTGTACTACAACTGATGTGAAATACAATGTTCTTGAGTACTAACAATATCACATTACTGACATTTTAGTACTATGGTTAGTGGTTAAGTACCATATTTTTCCCCCTTGAGAGGAAACCTTTAATAATATAAGCCATTTCCACAACAGGAGGCAAAGTGGTTTAGATAAGAGTCCTTAACTAGGATAAAGGAAAAGAGAAATATTAGGAGGTCTGAATTACAATTTGCTTTAGCCCTGAACAGCGTGATCTATTCTCTAGTAAATGAGGCAAAACCAACATTGAGATTAAAGAAGTTCTGTGACTGTACATTTCTTAGACACCAGATGTTTATAACTCTTCCTAATAAGTCAGAATCTCAAAAACACAAAAAGTTATTCCTCTCTGTGGGATATTAATTTTTTGGCTGTTGCAAAGGGTAACATTTCTTTCTTTTTTACAGCCAAGTACTATAAGAAAGCAAGAAAAGATGTGAAGTACATGTCTATTTTACTTCTTAATTTCACGTACTATAATAAATGCTAATTTGTTAAGTACTAAATCTTACAAATTGAGACTTTACAAATTGGGAATTAGCAATAGTTTAGGCAGAGACTACATGAAGTGAATAAATTATAAACAAAAAAAGATTCTGGTCAAGATGTTGGCATAGGTAAATGCAGTACTCACATCCTCCCACAACCACATCAAAATTATAACTATACCACAGAACAACTATCATTCAGAACCGCCTGAAATCTGGCTGAAAGGAAGTCTTACAACTAGAGAATTAAAGAAGAAAGTACATTGACCAAAGTGATGAAAAGCAAGGACCTACAACTATGATTACTCTACCCAGCAAAGTTATCATTTAGAATTGAAGGTCGGATAAAGAGTTTCACAGATAAGAAAAAGCTAAAGGAGTCCATCACCACCAAGTCAGTATTTTATTTATCTATCTCTATATATAAAAGCCTAAGCAACTGACCGACCAGTCGACCGGTTGCTATGACACACACTGACCACCAGGGGCAGACGCTCAATGCAAGAGCTGCCCCCTGGTGGTCTGTGTGCTTCCACAGCCAATCTCCTGCAGCCGGACAACCTCCCACTGTCCCTCCTCCTGGCCAGCCGGTCCCCCCGCAATCAGCCCTGATTGCTGGCCAGGCTGAGGGACCTCACCCGTGCATGAATTTGTGCAATGGGCCTCTAGTATTCTAATAAAAGTTATACCCACAGAAATTAAGATGACTTATCCAAGTTCAATTTAGTTGAAGTTAAAATTAAAATTTCCTGATTCTACATTTAAAATAATTTACATTATGCTATGCTGACTTCCCCAGATTAGAAAAGAGGATATAGTTAAACCTCTATATAACAGACTAATTTGGGCAAGGTGTTGCCTATTAAAGCCTAAATTTCATCATATAATAAAGTAGTTTTCCCAAATGCCTATATTAAAAAATTGACAAATTAGTTACCTATTTTTATTTATCCCATCTAATAAAGAGGTAATATGCAAATTGACCATCAGTCCAACACACAAGATGGCTGCCCCCATTTGGTCAAAGATGGCCACCCCATGTGGACACAAGATAGCCGCCACAAGATGGCCAGCAGGGGAGGGCAGTTGGGGGAAACCAGGCCTGCCTGCAGGGGAGGGCATTTGGGAGCAACCGGGCCTGCAGAGAAAGGCAGTTGGGGTGACCAGGCTGGCAGGGGAGGGCAGTTGGGAGGAATCAGGCCTGCAGGGGAGGGCAGTTAGAGGCAACCAGGATGGCAAGGAAGGGCATTTAGGGGTGTCCAGGCCAGCCGGGGAGGGTAGTTGGGGATGACCAGGCCTGCAAGGGAGGACAGTTAGGGGCGACCAGACTGGCAGGGGAGGGCAGTTAGGGGTGACCAGGCCAGCAGGGGAGGGCAGTTAGGGGCAATCAGACCGGCAGGGGAGCAGTTAGGCATAGATCAGGCTGGCAGGGGAGTGGTTAGGGGGTTATCAGGCTGGCAGGCAGAAGCGGTTAGGGGCAATCAGGCAGGCAGGCAGGCAAGTGGTTGGGAGCCAGCGGTAGGATTGGGCCTAAATTGGCAGTTGGACATCCCTCGAGGGGTCCCAGATTGGAGAGGATGCAGGCTGGGCTGAGGGACACACACACACACACAACCATGCATGAATTTCGTGCTGCACTGGGCCTCTAGTGTAAATATGTTTGTCTAATTAAAATTAGGTATTTATGAAAAATTCAATTTCACAGAAAAGTTTTCTATATGTATTACCGAAATTTTAAATTTATACTGAATCGGTCTAGTAAATGCCTGAATTCACCAGTCACTGCAAATAAACAAATGCACACGGCTGGGTCATGGCTTAGCACACATCGGCTGGAATGTCTTAAAATTACTACAAAAAGTCATGCCACTTGACAACAGAACCAGTTACCTCTCTTGATATGGTGTGATCACATGATAATCATTAGCTAACATTGTTACAAGTGGTGATTCTTGGATTTAAATATGTAGACTATAGTTGTAGATATGTAATACTTATTTAACTACAGTGTTTTTTCCAACATACGGCCTATTCGCTAAAATTTGTTTAAAATAACAATGAATTAATAACAAATAAATAAACTGTTAATTTCATTATAAGCAAATTTCAGTTAAAAACATTTTAAAATTAATAGAATGTTAATTTTCACATGTAACATATGGACTGGAAATTTTGTCCCTTAAATCCGAAGTCTGTTAAATTGAGATCCACAAAATCAAGGATTTACTGTAATTTTATCATAGACGTTAACTAAGTCAGAAGCTAATACTACAGAACTGTGGAGAAAATCTGAATCAAGAAACTTGTAGAAATGTACAAAATGACTATTTTGTAACTACCAAATGAGAGTTTATTCCCAAATGAATCTGTAAATGAATTTGCAGTGTATAATTACTGAGTCTTTGCCAGCACCACCACTGTACCACTTAGCTCTACTGTGTAACAGATCACCCCAAAATCTAGTTGCTTAAAACAAGTCATTTATTATAAATACTAGGGGCCCAGTGCACGAATTCGTGCACCTTGAAAGGAACTGTGGGCCGCAAGGCTGCGGTGGAACCAGGGGCTGCTCTCAGCCCATCTTCTGTGCCCCGCACAGCCCTTCCCACCATGGCCCCGAGCCCCCTGTCTGCCAGCAGCCCCACTCCCGCCGCAGCTGCTCCCACGCACTAATGGCGTTGGCCCTGCTTGCACCCGCTGACAGTGCGGAGTGATTGGGGCCAGCGCCAGAAGCAGGTGTGACTGGGGCCGGAGCCATCAGCGGTGTGAGTGGCAGCTGCTGTCCTGATTGCCCCTCAGGAGCAGGGGGAGGTGGAGAAGCCCTGAGGGGTGATGGGTTGTATAGAGAGAGATTTTACAGCTGCTAGTCATTAGACTCATACCTTAGCAAATATTTGTACTTGTACCACCGTGTTTTCCATGAGATCTTTGACGTCTATTGTAATTAAATCCATATACTTCTTTAAATTTTGTTTTACTTTTTAAATTTTATTTTCAATTACAGTTGACATTCCATATTACTTTGTATTAGTTTCAGGTATGCCGCATAGTGGTTAGACTGCCATATACTGTACTTTACAAAGGGATCCTCCTGGCACCATACATTATTTACTCTATTCCCTATGCTTACTGTTACATCCCCTTGACTATTTTGTAACTACCATTCTGTACTTCGTAATCCCTTCACCATTTATTTCTTATGGTGATGTGATAATTCTTAATTTTAAAGACTGTCTTTAAAAAGGAGAATGGAATTTATTTCCTCTGACCTTTGTTTCACATAAACAATAGTTTTATCATCATGTAATTTATATTTACACACCCTTTCCTTCTTTTAAATCTTTAAATAAAATGTCTATTAAATGTTTAAAAAAAGAATTGTAGTTTCCCAATTACAAATAGCTTTTCTTGTGACCTTTATACACCTGTAATGCCCTAACTGTGAAAAACTCTGACTCAGGCATTTTAAAGAAATAATTATTGTTATTAGTAGTTTACATTGGGTTTTTATGGGATTTAACTGTCATTTTTAAACTAGCTGGGCACAGTGTCACATTTGACCATTCATGCTGCTGTTATTATCAGGTTTTTGTGATAGAAATTTTCAAGTGAGGTTTTCAGATATCCTCTTCTGGTACTGACTGCTGTCAGGAAGGTATGTCTGTGCCCCTTTGTGTTAGATTTCTAAAATGAGTGCATCCGGAATTCAGAGCTGATGTGTCCTTTCATTTATGTGCTGCTTAATGATGAATCTTTTATCCCTTTTGTTTGCAGTGTCCCAGTTTGAAACTGAATTCTACATCAGTGGTCTTGCGCCTCTCTGTGATCAGCTTGTTGTGCTTTCCTACGTGAAGGAGGTTTCAGAAAAAATGGTAATTTATTTCACTTCCAATACAACGGGAAGAGTGGGTTCATTTTCAACATTGCACCTAGATCAGGTTGTCCATGAAAGGGCTCTGCCATAGTCTGAGCAGACCTTCCTGACCTATAAAATGAGGTCGGCAGAGATTGCCCTGTAGACCTAACGTATCTGCCTTTCAGGAACTCCACTCATTGCCTGCCTTTGTTCCTTTTGCTGAGCAAAGGGGAGTCCTTTTTTCCCATCTCTCTCGGTATTGTAGTCGAAAGGCATGAAGGATTCCTCTTTCTGAAAGGCGAAGAAACGAAGCTGACACCGTGCGTTACCAGAAATGACAGCAGTGACGTTGATCTGCTGCAACAACAGGGCCCCTGTGGTCAGAGGGAATTACAGAAAGGGCAGTTCATTACTTCCTGTGGTCCAGACATATTTGTCTACTTCCCAGTGGCCAAGTGGTTCTGAGTAGCTTGGCTCTGGCTTTGAAGCAGACTGTTATTAAGTCTCAGCTATCAGTGCAAGCGATGGTATGAAATGTATGGCTAAATAAGAAGCCGCAGAGAATCTAGATTTTGGAATACATGACTTTGGAATGAAGCCCTTTGCCTGGTCCCAGCGAGGGAGGGGCATGCACACTCAGCCTCTCTTTGAAGCCCAGGTTGGCCCCATTCCCAGCTTGTCTTTATGTCAGAGTCCAGGGGTCCTGTCAGGAAGGGGGAAAGGTTAGTTTCAAGGCATAAACAAGGATAGCTTGTTGTAAAGGATTTTGTTTTGATCCTGTATATAAAAGAAATAGCAATTGATTATCTAGTCCTTTATAGTAAGTAGGCTCTTCTTTTCTGTATCCTCTCTATTCTTTCCCCCCTTTTCAAATGCCAAGGAATAAAGTGGGGAGAAAAACCCTGGGAGCCCCAGTTTTGAAGTGGTAGCTGCTCTCAAGCGTTTCTCTGAGCTAGCACTTGCATCAGGAAGCCATTGCTATAGTAACCTGAAGCTCTGGGTACCCATGTTGCTAGGCAATGGGAAGTTATAGACTTAAGTGAACACTCAAACCTGCTAAAATCAATAGGGCTGGCTTCTAGCTCTGTTGCAGGACATCAGTTTGTTATTATTTGCTTTAAACAAAGAAAAGTGGTGGCTTCCGAGGGAGTAAATATGGTACTTTTTGATGAGGAATGTGGGGAGGATTGAGAATGTGATTGAAAGACATAAGGAAAGAAGTAGTAAAGTGAAAAAGGGAAAGCCTAATAAACAAGCGGCCAAAAAAAGAAAAAGAGGAAACCTTTGTTAATAAAAGAAAGTATTGGAAAGGAGTAAAAACCAAGAAAGGCCAACCATATAGAGCAAATTAGAAAATGAAATTTTTTCAGAGAAAGAAGTGAGGGTCTTGCAGATGACTTAAAAATTTGTGTGTCATTATATTCATTTTATATAACACCAAAGTACACCTTAAATCCTTACACAAAGAATAAACTGATAAAATTAAGACAAAAGGAATAAAGAAGCAACTTGGGCCCAATAATCCCCCCAACCTTTTATTCCATATCAAAAAGATTGCTTAACTGCAGCATTAAAATTCATTTTTATATCACTCAATATAGTATCCCCCAACATAGCTTTCTTTTTACCTATGTGCATTTTTCCCCCCACACAGTTGCAGGCAGAGTTATACGCTATTCCTTATTGCCATATTTTTTTCGGGTCCTTGTTCCATTCTCTCTCTGTGTGGTCATGGAGTCCCCCATCATTATCTCTTACTAGAGGCCTGGTGCACGAATATTTGTGCACTTGAGGAGAGGGGTCCCCCAGCCCGACCTGCGTCCTCTCGCAGTCCAGGCCCCTTGGGGGATGTCCGACTGACGGCTTAGGCCCACTCCTCCGAGGGAGCGGGCCTAAGCTGGCAGTCAGACATACCTCTGGCAGCCCGGGAGCCCTCTGGCAGGCGGGGCCCAAGCCGTTAGTCGGACATCCTTAGTGCTGCCGCAGAGACGGGAGAGGCTCCCACCACCACTGGTATACTGGGCAGCCATGAGCCGGCTTCTGGCTGAGCAGCGCTCCCCCTGTGGAAGCGCACTGACCACCAGGGCGCAGCTCCTGCATTGAGTGTCTGCCCCCTGGTGGTTAGTGCGTGGCATAGCGACCGGTCATTCCCAGTCATTCTGCTGTTAGGGTCAATTTGCAATTTCCCTTTTATTATATAGAATAGTGATTGTGTACTCTTTTATCTGGTTGATATACCCTAATTTATTAAGCTGTTCCCTTAATGTTTTATTTTTCTTTCGTTCAATAATAAAGGACATTTGTGGTAAGACTTGTGGTAAGCATTGGGGGTTAAAATCCTTTACAATAAACTCAGGACCAAATTCCTGCTTCTAGGAAGTTCACAGATAAGCAGAATTTGTTTGGCCAGTGAACAATGGTTATCAAACAAGGCGATGAATCACATTGTTCATGGTTTTCTTACACATACTAGTATAAAGGAGCTCTTTATATGGTCTAGCAAGGCAGTTTTCTTTTACTATTATTTGGTTCAAATATATTTTTTTCTATTTTGCTATTTTTTACTTTGTTACAGCAGTTAATTTTTTTAAATATTCACATCTTTCAACTTTTCCTTCATTCTTTTGTTTCAAAATTGAGATAATTCTCATTTAGCCACAGATCTGATAAATTATGCTCTGTATTCACTGTTGTTGTTTTTCTCTACTGATGGATCTTTTATAGTTGCTCTTTTATTTTTGGAATGTTTTCAGTGTATGAGGGGCATAGCAAAGGAACCCTCGAGGCTTACTGTTTACCTAGGGAACCTGAGAGCTGGTGGTAGCCCTGGACATCTCTCCTTCTGTTTCATTGTGTCACGCTGCAGCAGGCCTTGTTGCTTTGGATAGTGGCCAAGTGTCTGTTGTATTCGTGTGCCGAATGCCCCAAATCATGAACTTCAAAGTAAAACAAACTTGGTTTGAAATCCAAGGTTTACCATAAGTCCCAGTTTTTTTTACAAATCCAGTTTTATCACTTATCTAATTTTTATCTTAGTAAATCTTTTGATCTTCAGTTTATCTGTTAAATTAGGAACAATATTACTTACTAAGGGGTAATTTAAGAACTCCATGAGAATAGTCTTTGTACTAGTATAATCACAGTAGGTTAGTGGAGCTGTCAGAGGTCCTCAGTAAATCACCTTTTCCCCTTCTGTCTTGATCTAGAACTGCACTGTCCAAAATGATATGTCGCTAACCATATATTTAAATTTAAATTAAGTTAGGACTAAATTTAAATTAATTAAAACTAAATATATTTAAAACTCAGTTTCTCCATCACTAAAGTCATCTTTCAGGTGTTCAGTAGGCACCAGTGATCATGTCTGTCACATGGGACAGAGCGGATAGGGAACATTGCCATCATCTCAGCCAGTTCTGCTTTAGACAAAGCTCTTAATCTCTGACTTTTTATTTTTAGCATTACCAGTAAGTTCACCTGTAGCCGCAGTGATTTGGATAATGGAGCAGTTGGTAATATTATTGGTACTCTGCTCACATTTGTGACGAAGAGGTGTAATAAAGTGGTCTAAGGCTGTGGTCGCCGTGGCGTTCAGTGGGCTGCAGTCGTGGCACAGTAGTACCTGTCCTGTTTATCTCATGCAAAGGTCGGAAAATAAAACACAGTTCTGAGGCTCTCTGTGTCAGGTGGTTAGAAGGGCTTAGATCTGCCGAAATGATAAGACCAAGGCATTTAATTATGGCTAGCTAAATTTAATTTGTATAATTTGTAGAGATGTCATTAAAATGAGCTTTTTCCGTTCTCTTTTTTGCCCTTAGGAAAGAGAATACTGTGCCCGGCCCAGGTTGGATATTATCCAGCCGCTCCCCGAGGCCTGTGAAGAGATCTCTTCAGATGCTCTGACAGTGAGAGGCTTCCAGGAAAACGAATGTCGAGATTATCACTTAGGTGAGAAAGATCGGGGAGCTGGCTCAATCGTATTGCTTGCATTTATACCCCTCCCCACCCCCTTCCACTCGAGTAGCACAACAGGAATTTAAATGGAGGTGCTGAAAGGATCTTAGAGAATATCTGGGCAGGCATCTTAAGTTGCAAATGTGGGCATCGAGGCTGAGAGATACTATAGAACTCGCTTGAATTCCCACAGCAGAGGGGAGGGGAGAAGATGGGGCCAGGATGGAGGTGAGTAGGCTCTGGGGTCTTTGTTTTTATACTTGATCTATTGTCCAAACCATTTAAAGTGACACCTAACCTACAATGATGTCAAGCAGCATTTCTAATTACTCTCAACTTTATGTTCCTACACAGTGTGCTCTGGGATGGCAGAGAAGTTATCTTCCTGTTTGTCACCAAATACTCAGAGCCTAGCAGAGTGCCCGGCATTTACTAGGGATTCACTGAATATTTGTTGAGTGGCTGAATGAACACACTTAGTCACTGCTCACAAATAAAGGGAAAGACATTGCTGGGTAGTCATACCAGAGGCATCTGTGTTTGGGTATTATCACATCCTTCAAAACACATTGATGAAAATAGAACAGCTTAGGCTTTCAAGAAATTCTGCTTTAAAAACAATTGACATTTTTGTGTGATATTTTTAGTTCCAATTTTAACCAAAGCAAATGAAGAAATACTCTATACATGTTTGAGTTTTTTTGTATGAATCCCCTGATCATCTGAGAAATGTGAGAAGAATATTCTGGACTTGGCAAAAAGCAAACATAACTCACAGCTGAGAGTGTCCAATCTTGGTATTTTGCTCAGAGCAAACTCTGATGCGCACTTAGAACCTCTTCAGAGCAAGTTTTATAATTGAATTCTGCAGGAAATCCTCACAATTGGCATTGTGCACAACATGCTGAAATGACAGATTATATCCCCGGGGCTCAGGGCATCTGTCACTTAGGCTTTAGATGGCCTTGACCTTGATGAGGAGGAAACATGTATTGCAGACTACGGGGTGTGGTTGTTCTGTAAAAATAGGACAGTGCTGTAAATGGCCATTAATAAAGTTTATATACAGTACATGAGTTCTGATATGCAGTAGACATGGAGAATTTTGAACATTACCTTTCAGCTGAAGTCAGAATATATTAAACACAGAATTTTAAACTCATCTTAATTTAAAAAAATTTTTGGTATTTCGTACCTTCCTTCTTTCCTTCCTTTCTCCTTCCCTTTCTTTTTTTCTTCCAAATAATTTTACAATTGAATACTTTTTAAAGCACTGGGATATGTTCTATCATTCTCTACCTTGTCCCACCCCTACCTTCAAACAGAACTAAATGCACTTGTTCCAAAGGTGTTGAGTTTTCTGTTCACTCTTACTAAGTTGGGTTGCCTAACCAAGTCCCCTAAAACCACTGCCCAGGTTTCTGCTGTAGAGTTGCCCCAGATGTCCCTCTCTTCTCTCACCCATAGAGTATTCCGAAGGGGAATCACTCTTTTACATCGTGAGTCCAAGAGATGTCGTGGTAGCGAAGGAACGAGACCAAGATGACCACATTGACTGGCTCCTCGAAAAGAAGAAATATGAAGTAGTTTTGATTTTACTTTCTTGAAAGTATTGACACATCTGTAGCATAGAGGATAAAAGGTTTTTGTGATAAATCTTTCATGTAGGTGAATTAGAATGCCCTATGCTAGAAAATATGTTGGAGGCTAATAACTTTCCAATATTCCTTTTTAGAAATGTTTTGGGGAAAAGATCACAAGGAGGTGTTAACTAGCTTTACTGTTCAATGGAAGAGGAGTTGGTAGTGGAGGGAGGGAAGGGGTTCCATCCAGCCTGTTGAAGTGTTTATTTTGTGCTTATTCAAGAGGAATAAAATAGAGCTAGTATTTTAGAATTGTCTGTTTGGATATTTTCATGGAATCATTCCTTGATTTTCATAGATAAAAGTAAAGCTGTCAAATTAATGCTCACTTAGGATGGTTGAAATACCCTCTTCATTGAGTTCAGATTAATTTTAAAGGATAAGAACAGAAAACATTTTTTAACCTCAGTAACCAGAAAGCCATTTTTGTATAGGTTTAGTTACAGAAACTCTCTGGATGGGCTTTTATACTAATCAGCTAAAAACAAACAAACATAATCTATTTATACTAGTGTGTTGCTTTAAATTTGTAATCACCTGAAAGGATTTGGGGAAAAATGTTTTTAACTTATAAACTATTTAGAGTTCAGACATTGATACTAAGTTCACGCCATATTGCTTTAGCTCCAGTAGTTTCTTAAAGAAATAATTATGTGTTTTAAACATTTGTGTTAAAGTAGTAATTATAAACTTTACAGAATAAAAGTTAAGTCAGAGATTTGCAAAATGTTATTTGTAGATATACCTAAGCATATGCATATAGTTTACTTTTTATGTTTCCCAAAGGAAAAGTATCCCTTTGTCAATATAACTCATACAGATTTAGAATGATAGATAACTTTTTTTGTTTGAACCTGGGAGCTGTAGTTACATTTTGATTTCTGTCAGCAAAGTAATTCTAATACCCTAATGTGGAAATGAATTCAGCTGGAAATAAGAGGAGTCTGCATTTTGGTTGGCTGCTTTTGTTTGAGTTTGAATGCAGTGAGGTTCATTCGACCATAACATTAGCAATTCCTGTGCTAGAAGCAAAAGCTGCAGGAAAATGGGGCTTTATTTATGTAGTGTAGAACTCTTAAAACAATAAATATAATATTTACAACCTCCTGTCTTTCTCACGTTCTCCCATTTTTCCTCCTCCTTTTATCATGCTCATATAAATATAGGAAGCTTTGATGGCAGCTGAAATTAGCCAAAAGAATATTAAAAGACATAAGATTCTGGTAAGTGAGTAATTTTATTATTTGAAATATAGCTTTACCTTTCAATAAGTTATAATGAAACTGAAAGTAATTTAAAAAGAACTGATTCTTCCTGCCTTTGAGAATTTCTTTCAAACTAATTCTCCAACCTGTAAGATCAAAATATTTCATTTCATTGAATCAGTTTCTGCTTGTAAACAAGAGACTTGAACACCTGCTAGGAGGTAGTTTTAGATAATTTGGAAACTGGATTTATGAAATACATTTTAAATACAAAGCTTTCCAGTTATGTGTGGTGATATTTCTTTAAGTCATAGGTAAAATCACATTATCACAAAATGTATCAAGAGTAGTTTCATGAAAGTGGATTGCTTCAGTGTTTCCATAATAACAGACTCAATTGATTTTGTTATGGAGACTAATCTAGGACATCAAATACATTTTTATTACATTTGGACTCTGGAAAAATATAGTGACTGAAAGCCTATTTCTTTGCTAACTGTGACAGTGAATGTGCTGAAGGAAAGCAGAAAATAAATCTTATCCTCTGAGTGTGAAGCGTCCCTAGAGACCATCTAGCCCAGGACTCTTGTTTACAGAGGAAGGCTGGGAACTTAGTCTGTTATGGCTACTTGGTTTCAGCACAAATTCCTTTTGACTATATTTCTCCTACCTTAAACTTCTCTGTAACACTTCACATAAGGCCTAATTCTCAAAAATGTACAAGCAAAATAACTCAGGAACTAAATACAGAGAAAGAACTAGAGTATCTTTTATTATTATTATTCAAAATTGTGGAGAATAAGCAGGGATTATCTAGAAATGAAGCAGCAGGTCTTCCAGCCAATAATATATGTGATGGTGCAGAGTCGTGAAACTGCTTGGCCTGCTTGATTATTAGGAAGATTCTGATTCTGAAGGGCCATGTGGAATGAGGATCTTGGCTCTGTCTTGGAATCTCTAGAAGACAGGTTGAGCTTTCAGTGCCTCATCGCATTTGCTTGTTAGAAAGATTCTCTGAAGGAGATGGGGGCCAGAGGGAGGCCAGCTGAGATGGGAATCAATGAGGTATGATTCCCTTCTTGGTGTGGAGGTGGAAGTGATGAGACCTGCAGAGTTGATAGGAATGGAATGGTGAAGATAGATGGAAGACATGGTAAACTAGACTCTGGGGTTTGGTGACCGGCTCTGTGTGCATAGGGAAGTGAGAGCGAGAAATGTAGGCTGACTCCCAGGCTTTGGGCTTGGGCCTCTGATGGATGGTGATGCCATTCAGAGAGAGAGAGGGCAAGAGAAAGAGAAAGAGAGGGGTGGGGAAAGAGAGAGTGAAAGACAGAGAGAGAGAAGGAGAAGAAGATGATGAAGAAATGGAAGAAAGAGAAGAAGGGGAGAGGGAAGGAGAGAGGAGAGCAGGGGCAGAGAAAGAGACTGTTCAAGGAGTGGTAGGATCAGGTGTGTGTTGGGGTGAATTTTGACTTAGATGCATTGAGGTTTTGCCTCCTTTGGAACATAGTGGAGCTCAAGAAAGGTATCTGGGCTCAGAAACAGATTCGAGAGAGTCGTCAGCAAACAAGTGACTATGTGTGTTTGGACCAATCCACACAGCACCAGTGTCTAGCATGAGAGAACAGAGAACTGGGAATGGAGCCATTGGGCACACTCACATTCAAGGGATTATGCATACAAACAGAATTGGAACAGCCAGAGGAAGGTTGTGTCGTGGGAGCTGAAAAAGGAGAGAATTTCAGGGTAAAGAGAGTTAAATGCTTAAATGGTTGAGGTTAGCAAGTCAAAAGTAAGACTAGCTCAGCTAATTAGTTGTACATTTGGTTTAGTAACGTGAAGGTTACTAGTGAATTTTATATATAGGTTTGATTTATTCTCAACATTTTCTAGGGAGTGAAAAGTGAATAGGAGATTATGCAGTAAAGTTAAATGTAGACTAGTTTTGAAGTGGGAAAGAGTGAAGATTGTGGTTGGGGGCTATGACATCATGGGAATGTTGGTGGTGATGGTGAATGTTTTGTGGAAGAGAGACATTTAATGTTAAGGGATAAGAGATAAAATTGGGTTGAGGTTCAAGGTGTACAGAGAAAGAGGATGAGTGGCAGAATCAACTCCACATGGGCAGGGGGCATGGCATGAGAAGAAATGTTACAGAAATTGGCACTGCAAAGAAGACATTCTCTTCTTTGAACCTGGACAGACTCTCCACTGATACTGTTATACTAGGCGCCCAGTGCATGAATTCGTGCACCTTGAAAGGAACTGTGGGCCACGAGGCTGCAGTGGGCACAGGGACAGGTCTTGGCCCATCCTCCGCGCTCCACCTGGCCCCTCCTGCCGCAGTTTCCAGTCCCCTGTCTGCCACCAGCCCCGCTCCCACTTGCTGACGGTGCTGGCCCCGCTTACACCTGCTGACGGCACGGAGCAATTGGGGCTGGCGCCAGCAGTGGGTGCAAGTGGCAGTGGCTGCCCCAGTAGCCCCTCAGGAGCAGGGAGAAGTGGAGAAGCCCTCTGGGGTGATCAGGGCCGGCAGCCACTGCTTGTATCTGCTGACGGCGCCGAGCAATTGAGACCGGTGCCAGGCACCCACAGCCAGTGCAAGCGCTGGGCGGAACCTTGGCATGGGGGAGCAAAGAATTTTCAGTAACCACCAGAGGCTTGACCCGATGACAGCAACTGGCGCCCCACCTTGGTCTGGTGCCCCTGCTCACCTGCTCCACCATCCCACCACGGCCAATGCCCGCCATGTTCCACACGCACCCCCTGTGGTCAGCGCACGTCATAGCAACTGGTTGTTGGTTTGTTCGGTTGTTCTGCCGTTTGTTCTATTTTCATATTAGTGTTTTATATAGAGAGATGTAGTCTGTTTTCAGAGAAATAAATGTAAGTACCCTTTCTTCACTCTGTAGTTCTATAGATTGGAAATATGATTCCCTACATAGTAGTCATTAAAGTAAAAATATAATAAACTAAGAGCTATGGGTAGTTCCCTTCACTTTTGGAATGGGCATGTCCTATGCATTGATTATGCATAGCCTTTTCCTCCTGATACAATATAATTTCATAATGAGGCAGGCAGAGAGAGAAATGAGCTCCTGCCAATTTTGTCATCAAGGAAGAAAGTCCATAAAAATTTCTTTTTTTAAAATAAATCTTTATTCAGATTATTACAATTGTTTCTCCTTTTTCCCCCCATAGCTCCCCTCCACCCGGTTCCCACCCCACCTTCTGCCCTTACCTCCCCGCCACTGTCCTCATCCATAGGTGTACGATTTTTGTCCAGTCTCTTCCTGCACCCCCCATACCCCTTCTACCCTGAGAATTATCAGTCCACTCCCTTTCTATGCTCCTGATTCTATTATATTCACCAGTTTATTCTGTTCCTCAGGTTTTTAATTCACTTGATTTTTAGGTTCACTTGTTGATAGATATGTATTTATTGTACATAATTTTTATCTTTACTTTTTCTTCTTCCTCTTCTTAAAGAATACCTTTCAGCATTTCATATAATACTGGTTTAGTGGTGATGAACTCCTTTAGTTTTTTTCTTATCTGTGAAGCTCTTTATCTGCCCTTCAATTCTGAATGATAGCTTTGCTGGGTAGAGTAATCTTAGTTGTAGGTTCTTGCTATTCATCACTTTGTAGATTTCCCGTCTGTCCTGCATAGTTTCTGTTGAGAAATCAGCTGACAATCGTATGGGTGCTCCCTTGTAGGTAATTAACTGTTTTTCTCTTGCTGCTTTTAATATTCTCTCTTTGTCTTTTGCTCTTGGCATTTTAATTATGATGTGTCTTGGTGGGGTCCTCTTTGGATTCCTTTTGTTTGGGGTTCTCTGAGCTTTCTGGACTTGTAAGTCTATTTCTTTCACCAGGTGGGGGAAGTTTTCAGTCATTATTTCTTCAAACAGGTTTTCAGTATCTTGCTCTCTCTCTTCTTCTGGCATGCCCCCATAATTCTGATGTTAGTACGCTTGAAGTTGTCCCAGAGGCTTCTTACACTATCTTCAACTTTTTGGATTTTTTTTTCTTTTTGCTTTTTCGGTTGAGTGTTTTTTGCTTCTTTGTATTTCAATTCTTTGACTTGATTCTTGCATTCCTCTAGTCTGTTGTTGGGTCTCTGTATAATATTTTTTATTTCAGTCAGTGTATGTTTAATTTCTAGGTGGTCCTTCTTCATATCTTCGAGGGTCTCGTTATATTTATCGGCCTTTTCTAGTTCTAGGATATTCTTGAAAAGCCTTATAACCATGGTTTTGAATTCTATATCCAGTCGTTTGTTTTCCTCCATTTCTTTCGTTTGTGATCTGTTTCTTTGTCGCTGCATTTTCACTGCTTCCCTGAGTTGGTAGGGTAGCTTTGTGTGCTAGGTTTCCTATATGGCCCAGTGGGTCGGCCTCCCAGTTACCTGGGGTGGACTCTCTTGGTGCACCCCTTTGTGGACTGTGTGTACAGCCTTGTTGTAGTTAAGTCTTCATTGTTGTTGGTATCACTGGGAGGAATTGACCTCCAGGCCAGTTGGCTGTGAGGATCAGCTGTGTCTACGCTGGGAGAAGTTTGGTGCTGGAGACAGCCTTATAGGATTAGACTTGCCAAATTGCAAAAGCCTCTGTGTTCAGCTAGGATGGGGTGGAGTCTCAGGGCAGAGCAGACAGTCTTGGCTTCCCTTCAGCCCTGCCCTTGTGCATGCATGCGCACTCTGCCTTCTCCGGCTCCTGAGCCTCCACCTGAGAGTCCAGATGCCCTCCGCAAGAGCGTGGGTCCCCAGGGGCTCGCCTGGAACTGGGGTTCAGTGCAGTCAGAACTGAGGTTCAATGCAGTCAGGAGCTTCCGATTCCCTTCTGCTAGGGAGAGCCTGTGGCAGCCTCCTCAGTCTTTGTGCACACTGGCGTGCGTACGCGCGCACCTCCAGACCCCCTCCCCCGGGTGTCCGAGTCTCCGAGTGCCTTTCTCTCTATCTGGCAGTCCAGACTCCCCCTGAATGAGCCTGGGTCCATGGGGTTTCGCCTGGAACTGGGGTTCAGTGCAGTTGGGGGCTTCCTTCCCCCTCCCGCCAGAGAAAGTCAGCCAGGCTCTCGGCCGCCCTTCCTCTCTGCGCACACAAAGACCCTTTGCCATACCTCAACCCTTTGCCGTTCCTCCAATTCTCCGTGAGCTTTTCTCTATCCTTCTAGTTGTAGAATTTCCACTCAGCCAGCTTTCCTGTGGTTCTGGATGGTGTTCATTCTGTCTTTTAGTTGTAGTTTTGAAATTGTTGTGTGAGGCAGCGGTTTAGGTGCTTTCATATGCCGCCATCTTTGTTTCTCTCCCATAAAAACTTCTTTGTACATAAAGTAGAACTTAATATCGAAGTTGCATTATATATGCTGAGTTTAAGCCTCTCATGAAAATGCTTTTAGCACTAACTGGTTTGGCTCAGGGGATAGAGCGTTGGCCTGCGGACTGAAAGGTCCCAGGTTTGATTCCTGTCAAGGGCATGTACCTTGGTTGCAGGCATATCCCCAGTAGGAGGTGTGCAGAAGGCAGCTAATCGATGTTTCTCTCTCATCAATGTTTCTAACTCTCTATCCCTCTTCCTTCCTCTCTGTAAAAAATCAGTAAAATGTATTTTTAAAAAAAGAAGGAAAATGCTTTTTGGTGAAAATAATATTTCATGAGAAGAGTTGTGGGATGGTCAAGCAAGAATGCACACGCCTCTACTGCCACAGGCCACCCCAAATCCTTCCAGAACCGAGGTAGAACAAGGGAATAAGCATGAATACTCTGATTCCAGTCAGGCCCCGTTTCCTCATCTGTAAACTCAAGGGTTTGAATTACATATTTTGGGGGGCATATTTTCACTTGAACATTACTTTTAATATTTCCCTTTAATATGATGTTCTGTCATTTTGTTTTACTTACAACATTTCTTCAGACTTGACATAGACAGGTAGCTCACATTTTACAGATGAAAGCTCATTGCAAATTCTAAAATTTGTGAAAATACAAGTATATTTAAAGATGATTAGGAAGGGAATGAGTATAATTACAGAAATATGCTTAAGAAAAAAAGAGCATAATTACATAAAGCAAACTAAGATGTATAGGTAGGTTCCAGTCATTAGCGCTAATAGGGCCCTAATGTCATGGCCTCCTCTGAAATAGACTCAGCTTTTCAGTTGTTTCAGTTAATTATGAAATTCCTTCATTTAATTTTCTCTAGGACATTGGCTTGGCATATATAAATCACCTGGTGGAAAAAGGAGAGTATGACATAGCAGCACGGTAATAATGACATTTATTTGCTAATATAAATAGAATTGATCAATGTTAGCAGTAAAAATAAGCCATTCTCTACAGTTGACAGATGTTTTTTATTTAATCTTTCCAGTGGGTAATTTTTGACTATTCATGATTTTAACCACAGAACGGATATATATATATATTATATATAATTTAACCACCTACTATCTAATTTTTACTAAACAAATATTTATCTCATTAATGATAAAGGTGTCAAAAACCATGAAGAATCTGAGATTTTATCCTTTTTATAAGCTAACAAGTTAGCCTGTCACAGTTTCAGGGGTGCCTGAGTAATAGTAGTAGCCAAACACCAGCATTTGTGCCAGATCCCACAGCACTGCACAAAGAGGGCCAGGTGACCCTACACAGGCAGTAGGTTATGTTACAGGAGAGGGACTCTGAACTTGGGGTGTCTGATTCTTTTATAATGGGCTTTGGAGGAAGATGTTACTTTTATTACACTGGACAGAAAACAAACCTGCCCTTTGCTCCGGAGGGAAGCACTTTTTGGGTCCTCTAATTTTCAGGGCTCTTCACTTAACCAGTGTCCTTGAAAAGAAGATAGTGTAGAATAAAGACAGTCAGTGCCTCTGCTTGCAATTCTATCAGAATTGTCTCTCAACAAGATGGTGGCAATTAAATGGAAATGATCAGACTGCAGGCTCCTGATCTGCCGGGGTCTGTGGTAGGCAGAAAACATGCCTGTGGTTGTATGGGTGTGCCGTGTGAATGGCTTTGCCTGCAGCTATGTGGTGCCCTTCTGTAGGACTGCGTGTACAAGGCTGACTGGAAGAGAGCCTTCAGGCCTACTTTTCCTCCCCTGAGATTTAGGGACATATATTTCCTTCATGTGCAAATTGAGTAAAGTTTTCTTTATACGTGAACACTTCTCCAGTTTATGTACGACACTGTGACAGGATTCTAACTTTCTCAAGTCTAATTGTGTAGACCATTATTTAAAGCCATTCAAGAAGTGGTTTAAATTGGCACTTCAGGGTATGGTGACATTTCTTCAAGGCAAAAAAGGTTCCCAGATCAGCGGTGCTCATCTGGATGAATAGGAAACTCAGAACAGGAAAGTCATGAGAAAAACCTCTCATTGTATGTAGTCTTCTGAAAGGTATTCATCTTTATTTTTAAGTGTTTTGTATTTTTATGATTTTCATCAACCTTGTACATACAAACAAGTGAGTGCCAGTGCCACTTGAGATTGAATTTTGTCAAAACTCTGAGATGAGAGATTAATTTAAAACACAAGGGGAAATGTCTACTTATTCTGTCTCGGTTTATTTCTTTTTACTAAAACTTTCTTTCTCTCTGGGATGTTTTTGCTACCAGCAAATGCCAGAAAATTCTTGGGAAAAATGCAGCACTCTGGGAATATGAAGTTTATAAATTTAAAGAAATTGGACAGCTTAAGGTAAGCCTAACTTTATTTTTAACTCTTAATTTTTTTATGTAGTATATTAATATAGTTATGCCTCGGAGATATTGTGGGTTAGGTTTCAGACCAGTGCAATAAAGCAAATATCTCAATAAAGCGAGTCACATGAATTTATTTCCCAGTGCATACAAAAGTTGTTTACACTATACTGTCGATTATTAAATGTGAAATAGCATTATATCTAAAAAAACAGTACACATACCTTAACTAAAAAATACTTTATTGCTAAAAAAAATGCCAATCATCATCTGAGTCTGTTGGAAAAATGGTTTCAATTGAGTTGTTCCATGCAGGATTGCTACAAACCTTGAATTTGTATTTTAAAAATTGCAATGTCTGTGAAGTGCTATAAAGCAAAGTGCAATAAAACAAGGTATGTCTTTATTGAGATGGAAATAAAATTAAGACACTAGTAGTCAATTCTTTATTAGGAAGTATTATCTCACCTAGGAAGAAAAATCAAACTTTCAGAAATTAGTTTAAAAGTTAGTTTATATATTATATGTATAAAAAATGTACATGTATAATATATAAGCTAGAGGACCGGTGCGTGAAAATTCATGCACTGGAGTGGGGGGGTCCCTCAGCCCGGCCTGCCCCCCTCTCACAGTCTGGGAGCCCTCAGGGGCAGGATGTGACCCAGCGATCAGGGGAAGGTGACGCCCCCATCACACCTCTGCTGCTGCCACTGCCAGCAGCGCAAGCTTTGGCTGGCCCTGGTTACCTGAGCCTCGGGCAGCATCCAAGACTTGCCTGCACCTCAGCCCGGCCCTGGGAGACTGGGGATCTGAGGGGACTGGGGGACTCCGGAGGCAGGCACCCAGCGGGGCTGAGGGGACTGGGTGCCACCGTCTTTGAGGGTGGGGCAGTCAATTAGCATATTCCCTCCTTATTGGCTGTGGGTGCTGCCATCTTTGAGGGCGGGACAGTTAATTAGCATATTCCCTCCTTATTGGCTGTGGGCACCGCCATCTTTGCGATGATGTGAGGGTCAATTAGCATATTCCCTCTTTTTAGATAGGATGATGTGTTCACTTTCTTATCCCCTTCCAGTTCTATGTTCAGATGAAGTTTTCATATTCCTTTTTTAAAAATTTTTTTCGATTGATTTTTGAGAGAGGGGAGGGGAGAGAAAAAGATTTGTTGTTCCACTTATTTATGTATTCATTGATTGTTTCTTGTATGTGCCCTGACTGGGGATTGAACCTTCAACCTTGGCATATCAGGATGACTCTAATCAACTGAACCAGGGCTACTTATGTTTTTCAGTGTGGTTTTTGTTACTTAATCTTCACCTGAAATTATGTTTTTAGAGAGAGGAAGGAGGGAGAGAGAATGAGAGAAACATTGATAAGAGAGAGAAGCATCAATTGATTGCCTCCCATATGGGCCCTCACTGGGGATTGAACCCAAAATTGAGGTATGTGCCCTGACTGGTAATTGAACACACAACCTTTTGGTGCACAGGGTGATGCTCCAGCCAACTAAGCCACCTGACCAGGGCTAGCCATGTTCTTTTCAATGGATGTGGAAAATAGGTATAGTCCCATCCAATAGATTTTAAAACATGAGGGTTTTGTTTTGTTTTTCAAATTTACTAAAGATTAATGCTTTTTAAAATAATATTTTACTTACTGTAAAATAAATGGAAAAGTTTGTGCAGCTCTAACAAATAATTTCGATACTTTGTTTTTTAATATTTTGTTTTGTTTCATTTTGTTAATCCTCACCCAGGATATTTTTTTCCATTGGGTTTTAGAGAAAATGGGATGTAAGGGAGGGAGAAAGGATGTAGGGGGAGGAGGGTGGGAGGGAGATATATAGATGATAGCGAGAGAGGGAGAGAAAGGAAGAGAAGAAAACATCGATGGGAGAAACACATTGGTTGGTTTCCTTCTGCAGGTGCCCCAATCTGAGCAGGGGATTGAATATGCAACCCAGGTACATGCCCTTGACCGGGAATGGAACCTGCGACCCTTCAGTGTGCGGGGCTATGCTCTAACCACTTACCAACACCAGCCAGGGCCATTTTTTAAAAAATCTTTCAACTTGGTGCATAATATCAAATCAATAAAGTATTCCTATATTTGTTTATTAAAAAAAACTTTAACATGTGGGGGCCTTTTCAGTGGTCTCTTAGCGTTATGAATATTCTTTTAAAAATTCCCAGTTACTCAGCTGGTCAGCCCCATATGTGTTCTCCTCCCTGGGAAACCCCCAAGGACACTGCCCCTCCTGTTTTTATTGGGCTGCTTCTGAGTGTGTTACCCAGTCCTGTGGCCATGTTTACCCAGGTGCCTCCATAACCTAGACCTCCCTTTTGAATATCTTATCTATGTTAGAAGTGTGTGATAGCCCTTTTTTACTGTATATATTATTAATAATCACTCAAATTAATGTGACTCCATTTTCTTCCCAAATTCGGTCATTCTCCTTTCAGTCTGTGTCTGTGACATCACATTATACCCATTCCTCCCTGCTTAGTAGCTCAGTGCCATTGTTTTGATGTGAACTCCTAACGCTTTGTATTCTACTTAATCTCCAATTCTTGTCAGTTTTACCCTGTGGTATCAATAGGGCCTCTCTCTTTCCTTCTGGTACTGCTGCCTCAACTCTTGATAGATCTACCAGCAACCCTGACCCAGGGTTAGCTGTTTAAAAAATCAGTGTGCTGCTCTCGCTCCCCCAATACCTGTTGTTTGCCTCCTGCCCACAAAATAAGATCTGAACTCCTTTCATGACCCCGCCTCACCTTCCTCTCTAGCCTCATCTCCCTGCGGTGACCTCATTCCACATCTGTGACCTCCCTGAATACAGAGTATGCTTTCATGGCCCTATGGCTGTGCTCATACTGATCCTCCTTTTAATATAATCTCTGTGATCGTCTCCCTCTTATTATTTAGATTTTCATTAATTCAACAGAAAGAACAGAGATGTGCAGGTTACCTAGCGAATTTTTATTCATTCATTCAAGCATACAGATCCCTCATAGATACATAAAAAAATTATAATGTGTTATAAGAAAATAGAATTTATTTGAATTTTTCCTCCTCATAATAATTTCCCAAAGTACTTCGTTGCCTTAAATTTTAAAATTGAAAATATAATTTTATGTTTTCTGCATAATCTGAGTATAGTTTTATTTTACCACTTGTTAAAGATTTTTGTTATGTTTTGATTTTTCCCTTTTCCTTCCCTAGGCCATTAGTCCTTATTTGCCAAGAGGGGACCCAGTTCTGAAACCACTCATTTATGAAATGATCTTACACGAATTTTTGGAAAGTGATTATGAGGTATGGCATTCAGGCATGGTCATATTTACTTGTTTTCAATGGAAAATGTTAAGAATTTTAGAAAAATAATATAATGAAGCAACTGTTTTAAAGTTAACTGATTTGCAGTTTGTGTGTGGTAGATGAAACTGAGATAGATAAACTCTAATGATTACTAATGTTAATGATGTAGATGATGAAAATCTCTAATCCATGTAAATTGTGGAGATTTTCTTTAAGTTACTGCCTTAGTAGAAAAAGGGACTCTGTGCCATTGGGGGATTTCATAAATGGAATAATAGCTGCTATTGCTGTTTATAATCCCCCTTAAGAAATCAGAACTTCCTAACATGTGAGACTCAGAACTAAGTTTGCCAAAGGAGAATTAAAGAGAAATTGAGGGGGTAGGAATGGAGCAAAGAATTAGAAATGATCTGTTTGCTTATTAAGAGAAAGGCAGTACATAAATTGATTACTATATACTGCACTTTTACATGCAAATTGTGATGTTGTACTCCCAACAGCACTATACACAGTAATTTCAATTTTACAGGTGAGGAAACTAAAGAATGAAGAAATTAACTAACTTGCCCAAGGCCATACATTTAATAAATAGCATGCCAAATTGTAGTTTAAGTTTGCAGTTTGCATACACCCAAAATGGATTATAATTTTTAAAGTTTGTTAATTTAGCACACATTTATTCTGAAAGTATCTGTTGAGTGCCTACTATATTCCAGGAATGTGCTAGGCACCAGACATGCACGTGTGAATGGGATGATGATCCTTCAGCAGTCACTCGCAGTCTGAGTCACACCCAAGCATGTAAACCAGTGGTTCTCAACAATGGCTGTTTGTCCTGTAGACGGGTTTGTGCTACTGTCATTTAGTGGGCAGAGGCCAGCAGGAATGCTGTTAAACATCTCGCAGTGCACACAATAGGCCCCTGCCACAAAGAATGATCTGTCCTCAGATGTCAGTCAAATTGCAGTCATGCTCACGTGTGGGAAGGTTGCGGTTTGGATGGAAATGTGTCACCTGTTGCTGTAGCGTCTTGCCATCCTTCCTTAGGGTCACTTTAGGAGACAGTGTGTAGGCCTTTAATGGAGACTATATTCCTGATTCGTCTGTGATTTTCTTCTTACAAAAGCCTGGTACTTTACAGAGGCAAATTGTACCACACAGTTTTCATTTCTAAATATCATTTAAACAAATTCAAAGTAGTTTATTAAAGCATTGGTTGAGTTATTTAATATTAATATGATTTTTTTCAATAATACGAAAAGTTTTACTTCTATTTGCTGTGTTTTTCCTAAAAATTGTCAAGGATTAGTAAGTAAGCTGCTCTACTGTACTGAGTTACAAAACCTGAGGGCCAAAGTCAGGAATCAGGAGGGCAGAGGCTGCCCAGGATACAGGCCAAGAATCAGCCATGGGAGAGAAACGGGATCCAGATGATCTGGGGTTTTCTATCAGATCTAGTGATAGGGTCAGAGCTGGGGGATAAGACTTGAACCAAAGTCCCAAATTCCCAAACAAAACCAGGTTTAGAGGCGGAATGGAAGGAGGACAAGGAGGGTAACTTGTTGAAGGATACCGGGCGATTTCCCGGGGAGACAAGCCACGGTGAGCTGTTGTGCTGGCTGTGCAGCCCACACCTAACGTGCGTGAGAGGCGGTGGGGGAGGAGCTGGCCTGACAGTGTCTGTAGGATGTTAAAGATGTCATCCACATGTGGTAGTTGGTCCAGAATGAGGACAGAGCAAGTCAAACCCACATTCTCTCTGTGCAGTGAAGCTTCATTGAAGGACCAGAGGGCATTTCTTATTTGTGCGTTTCATCAAGTAAGAGTAGACGTGGATGACACCACCTACTTCCCAGGAGTGGTAAATAGCGATTAGGGTGCAGTAATTCTGCCTCCCTTGGCCACCCCCAAACCCATAGTCTTGAAAATTGATACGTTTATGGACCAAGGTTTTCATCATAAAATTATTTTGTCTGTTTACATGAATACTTTTAGGCACTGTTTAGACTATTTAGATCGTTATCCTATTTAGAGAGTGTTCTTCCTCCCTCCCTCCCTCCCTCCTTAGGGTTTTGCCACGCTGGTCCGAGAATGGCCCGGAGATCTGTACAACAATTCGGTAATAGTTCAAGCAGTTCGGGAGCACCTGAAGAAAGACAGTCAGAACAGGACCTTACTTCAGACCCTGGCAGAATTGTGAGTATGATTTAGTGCTGCTTTTTTCAAATCAGTCTACATGGGAAGTTTTTCATATTTTAGGTCTGGTAAACTCTGAGTAGGGAGGACACAGAGGAGGGAAGGGAGCCCTTTATACCATTTTTCTATATTCCCTCTTAGTGAAAACCTTTCATGAGCCGTCAGTGAACAACTATGAGGCAAGAAAAATGTGTGCAATTGTAACATAATCTGTTTCCCAGAGAAGAGTCCTGGTCAGCAGTACTTACTAGAGGCAGTGGTTCGGGGAGGGAAGGGTGCTGCGTCTGAGATTACGTGGGCAGAATGGTTTCCCCACGAGGCTGTGGATTCTGTTGTTCTTGGATCTCTGCTCAGTAAGTCTCTCAGACCTTAGACTTATCTGTAAGATTGCAGGTAACAATTCCTTAGGGCCGTGGTCGGCAAATTGCGGCTCGCAAGCCACATGCGGCTCGTGAGCCGCGGTTTGCCACTCTGTTGACTAATGAGCTTGCCAAGCACTGCCTTAGGGGATGGTTTTAAGACTTAAGTGATTTGTCATAATCAAGAACTAAGTACAGTGCCTAGCGTTGACATAGGGCGCAGGAAATGGAATCTGGATTATGTTTCATATTTATTGGGTACTTTTACAAAGTGGCCCAGGCTCGGTGCTATATGCCTGTGATAGAAAGATAGATAAGGCACGCCCGTGCCCTCACAGAGCTTTGGTGTAGTGTAGCGGTCGCCAACCAGTGGTCCGCGGACCACCGGTGGTCTGTGAGGTCCAAAAGGTTGGCGACCGCTGGTCTAGTGAACAAGAAGCAAACTGCCGGTGATCTCAGGAAGACTGTTCCTGCTTCAGGCCCTCCTTGGCACTCCCACCACTTCCTTGCCCATCTCACATCTTTTGCCAAGACCAAGAAAGGTCTTGGCATAGAGGGAGTTGTGTTTGTGGCATTCATCATTTTCTTCTGGAAACATTGCTCTAGACATTCCTTAGATTCTGTAGTACTAACAACATACCAATGATACTAATAATTCTGTAGTACTAATACTGAACACACAGTGCGGTTTAGGTTCAGGTGGCTTTCAGGAGCCAGCATAGGCAGTTAAGCAACGTGAAAACCATTGTTTCAACAACAACAACAAAATTACATTTTATACAGCTCCCTTATAAATAAGCTTTTGGAATGTCATTATCAGCTGAATACTGTTTATAAGAATTTTATAAGAATTTGAACTGATTTTTCTACTACTTAGAATAAGCATTTCCTTCATTCTGGATAATAGGGTTTTTGTGTGTGTGTGATATGTGGATTTCTATTTTAAAAAATAGAGAATTTCTATAAAAGAAAATTTTTATTGAATACTGTAAATTTTCTAAAATGTTGGCAAGATTGTGAGAAAGAAATATTTATTGGTCATGTATAGTTAAATCCCAAGGCATAGTTTCCAAAAAAAATTAACTTTGCTCTCTAAACCTGTTTTTCATTTTTTAATATTGTAAAACATGGTTTTTATATGAATATGAGGGTTTAAGTAGAAGTATTGATGAACATTAATGTAAAACATTTTTATTACCAGGTACACCTATGATAAAAACTATGGCAGTGCTCTGGAAATATACCTAACATTAAGACATAAGGACGTTTTCCAGTTGATTCACAAGCATAATCTATTCAGCTCAATCAAGGATAAAATTGTTTTGTTAATGGATTTTGATTCCGAGGTAATGTTTTTTATTTTAATACTGATCATTTATTTTTACTTCTCCAAATTTTTAGTAACTAGACATCTATGCAAATGCTAGAGTAGTTAATAAATCACATAGCTTGACTGTATGCTGATCATGTTCAGAACACTCTGACTGTGTCTATATATTAGGGATTTTAGAAGTTGGCATTCAGAAATCCTTTATTTGATGTGATTTTTCTGTGAAAGCAATCATAACTTGATGAAAACTTTTGAAATTGGGTGTGAAATAAATTTTTAGTAAAATAATGCACATAATTCATAGAAACAAAGAAACTATATGCTTTGACTCATTCAGTCCTCTTAATTGCATGTTCCAGAATTGAAATTTTCAGTAAAGTTTTATTTTTGATCTATTTATTATAATTTCATTCCTTGATATTTACAGATTGAGCTTGTGGAGTATCCACTGGCCTCAGATGACACTTAGGTCCAAGACATGTGGGATGTGTTATTTTATTGTAAGACAAATTTGACTAGTGAATTGCTTAACTAATGATGGCACCCAGCCTCCACAGCTAACAGCGGCCCTTGTAAAGTGATACAAACTATATATGTGTGTGTGTGTGTGTGTGTGTTTATAAAAGAAAGCGAATGACAAATTCTAGTGATTGAAATAAAGAGGTTCATAAACAAAGTAGTTTTTATTCAGAAAATTGAACATTTAGGTAAATCACAGGAGAACCTTAAGGAGCCAAAAGGTTTACTTGGATTTTTTTCAATTTTATTTTGAAATGTAATGTATTTAAGGGTATTATATGCTATATTATGTATATTTGTATTATATACATATGTTATACATACATTATGTCCTATTTATTAGACTTCTTAAACTTAATTTAAATAGGAGGTAAATATACTTCTTTTTTTGAAAGATAATTTTAGCCCATATTTCATTCTGAATGAATCAAATCCTTAGGAACTGCAGACCTAAAACGAATTAGTGCAGTTTCCAGGAAGTTCAGGTATAGAGGTTCTGCTTCTCTGGCAGTGATAATTAAGAGGATGAGGTGCTTACATAAAAAATTATTATACTTGCCCATGTCCTCATGCCTCTTTATATATCCATCCATGTGTCTCAAGAATCTCGTTTTGCAAATGTAGCTGTAGGAAAAAAAGGTGAATGAGCTGAAACGAATTGCTATTCAAGAGTATGAACCAAAATTAAGGAATCATAGAGTTTTCTAACTACAACATACCTGAAGGATAATCTCCAAATATCCTCATATTTCAGCAGAAAAAAAACTCTCTGGAGCAGACAGGTAGGCAAGAACAGGACCTGGGTATTCTGAGGCTTAGTCTCGTGGGATCTGGTTGCAGACACTGTCTACTTTGTGTTCTGTGAATATCAAAGGTAGCTAAAGTAAATTGTAAAAGTCCATAAGCCTTATATCATTTCCAGACTGCAGGTATCTTACTTTTTCTGGCTCTTATCCTCTTCTCCACATAAGAGCAGCTCCTTACATCTGTGAGATCTGTAAAGGGACTTGGTCAGAAATCAGGTGGCCAGAAGAAAAGCTCATTTTTGAGGTACTGGGAACAATACTTTCTCCCTAACTACTGAGAGTCACATGAGAACTTCTGAAGATATCTGAGGGGGTCAAGGAGGCTATAATATGTGTGTAGTCAAGATATTTGGTATTTGGTGAATGATAACAAGATACCATTTCAGGAGTATGCAGAACACATGGACCTCAGGTTGAGGCCCATTTTAAAATGCATTCTTTTATAAATATATCACTTAACGGTGAATGTAAGGCTAAGGACCTCATTATGTATGGAAAATAAGCCTTCTCCCTTTAACTGACAGCAAATACAATACATTGTGTTCAGTGTTCTCTTCTTATCTGGTGACTTTCAATGACTGGCTATTTTTTTTTTTTTTTTTAATTTCAGAAAGCTGTTGACATGCTTTTGGACAATGAAGATAAAATTTCAGTAAGTGTCTTTTATTTTTTTTGTCTTTTATTTTTTTATATGTTAGCAGGTGAGTGTCTGGGACTGCTGTAACCAGGAAGAGGACAGATGTTTATCAGATAATTTTGCACCTATATTTTGTCTTCATAACTCTGTGTTTAAAATTTCCCTTTTTCTCCAGATTAAAAAGGTAGTGGAAGAATTAGAAGACAGACCAGAATTACAACATGTGGTAAGCATAACCATCGTCTTCTTTTGCCCTTTAGATTGCGTAGTTGGGCACATCACCTTTCAGTATTGGGGAGAGAATCCTGCAGTGAACTCTTTACGTTAATACTCAGATTACAGGTTTGACCACAAACAGTGTTCTGTAATTATTAATATTCAGCATGTGCTCTGAATCCAGGTTAGGGATTAATTACAGATCAGACACTTTCATTTGACTCACAAGTGATTAGTGATTTAAAAACAATTTTGTTTATTTTTGTGTTGATCAAACTGTGCCTGGGAATAAGAACCTTCCTTCTATCATTGCTGTTTGACATAATTATAGCATAAACTAGAGGCCCAGTGCATGGATTCATATACCAGTGGGGTCCATTTGCCTGGCCTGCACCCTCTCACAACCCAGGACACCTTGGGGATATCGGCGGCCTGGTGCACGGATTCAGCCCGATCCCCGCAGGCCAGGCTGAGGGACCTCACTGGTGCACGAATCTGTGCACCAGGCCTCTAGTATGCATATAAGATCTTTGGTTAATTTCTTCCCACCTTCCCTCTCCCCACTTCCCTCTGAGATTCATCAGTCTGTTCCATATTTCCATGCCTGTGCTTTAAGCGTCTGCCCCTGGTGGTCAGTGCGCATCACAGATAACGGTCGAACGGTCAAACAGTCGCTTAGGCTTTTATATATAGACTAGAGGCCCGATGCACAAAATTCATGCAAGGGCCTTGGCCCTGGCCACCGCCCACCACTGCTGCCACCACCACGGCCCCCCGCCCACTGCTGCCATGGCCGGGGTCCTCTGCCACCTCTGCCTCAGGCCCTGCTCACTGTGGCTTTGTCAGAAGGAAGGACGTCTGGAAGGACATCTGATCTAATTAGCATATTATGCTTTTATTATTATAGATTACAATACCACAGAATGATCAAGGAACAGTCTTCTTTTTTCCCCCTCACTTGACAGTAGTTAATCCCACATCTCTGGAGTGGTCTTGGTGGTGGTGTTGTTAAGGCCCTCTGTTCTAGATCTTTGGGGGTGTATCTTGCTTGTCTGCATTGCTGTCATCATGAAAGTAAAGCAGGAGTAGGTGTTTACTGTGTCCTTTAAAAACTGTATAAGAAAAAGGCTTCAATGACAATAGGGATTATTCTGGTAGAGATTTCTCTTGTATCTTAGCCCACTTTTTTGTACCCCAGGAGGAGGTTCTGGGAATACAGTATTACAGTTTTGTGCAGATGCTGTTGCTATATTGTTTGTGATTGGAAATCTCAAGATTATCTGCTGACCCAAGCAAGATGGCACTGTGCTGGCCACCCTGGCATTTGTTTATAAAACAATGATTTCGGGCCCTCTTGTGCCAAGAGGCAGGATTACAGGCGGTGGGTGCCTGTGTGACAGTGTAATTAGTGCAGTGGTGAAATGGTGGCCGATCTCACCCTAAAATGGCTCATCTTCCTGTCAGGTAATGGGATGTCTCTATGCATTTGTTCCGGCTGATGTGACAGCCTTCCCTTCCTGCTTATGCCTCTGGTAAATAGCACTGTATGTCCAGCTCACACGCTGACCCCAGCCGGGGCCAGTGGAGGGCAGCTGCCTCTATCAGACTGCATGGAGTTCTGACTGTTCCCCCTTTCCGGCCTTCGGAAGATGCATTGGTCATGGTTAGGCTTCTTTAGTGACCCTACGCAACAGAGAATGTGAAAGGTCACCTAACCCACAGACAGCGCCAGGGGCAGGCGGATGCTCTGTGCTTCTTTTGAACCAGTTTACTAAGGGTGTGAATGCACTTACATGAATGGTGTGATGCAGTCTTTTAGCCTCCTGGGGGTTATGGGATGTCTGTTTACATTAATTGAACATTGATTTTCAATTTCTGTGTGATGTATTGATAGACTTAATCTTGCCTCTGAGTACAAAGTGAATTACTCATTTCCTTTGAAGTCCATGAACTGTTTCAGACAGCTAGGGAAAGTAATCACTTTTGAAAATTAGTTTAGAATACCTGTACTCTTCTTGATTTTTAGTTGTTATTTTTATCTTTGACGTCACCAGTACAGGCAGCATATCATTGCAAATACAAATTCTCAATAATCCTAACTGAGGAGATGCAGAAGATATGAAAATTAATTGAGTGCTTACTGCTCAAAATTTTAAGATCATATTCTTGTCCTCTGACTCTACCCCCTTTTTTTATGATCTAGAAAGACCACTAATCAAGGGTTTTATTTCTGCAGCAAAATAGATGATGGTGACAATATTAACAACTATGGTTGACCCTTGAACAATGCCAGGGTTAACCCACAGAGGTGAAGATCGTGTATAACTTTTGACTCTCCAAAACTTAACTACAGTCACCCCTCTGTATCCTGGGGGATTGGCTCCAAGACCCCCTGTGGTTACCAAAATGTGCAGATGCTCAAGTGCCTTTTATAAAATAGCGTAAAATAATGCATACACTCAGCCGTCCACATCATGGTTCCCCAGCTACAGGTCAGAAATATTGTGTTTGATCTGCAGTTGGTTGAATCTGCAATGCAAAACCCCGGATACAGAGGGGTGACAGTATATTTATTGAAAAAAATTAGCATGTAAGTGGACCCACACAGTTCAAATCCATGTTGTTCAAGGGTTAACTGTACCATCATTAGCACTTCTGTAGTGCTTAGTGAATGCCAGGCGTGGCTCTCAGTGATTTACAAATGGTAACTCATTTAAACCGCACAGCAACCCAATGAGATTTTTGCAGGTAAAGAAACTTAGTCACAGGGAGATTAGTGACTTGCCCACTGGATAGGAAGTGGAGAGCCAAGTCACTCTGGGCCAGAGAAAGTGTCAGAGTCTCCTTGTTCTGGCAAAGATATTTCTCTTTCACATTCAGATTTTTTTTTCTTGTAAGCTGCTTTCCCTCAGCCTCACCACAGAAGCTGTTTAGAATTGAAAATTGGGATGTTAAACAGGTATTGCTTTTCTTATTTTAATATTCCTGGTTTATCCCTTTGTTCATTTTAGTATCTGCATAAGCTTTTCAAGAGAGACCATCATAAGGGGCAGCGCTACCATGAAAAACAGATCAGCCTTTATGCTGAATATGATCGACCAAACTTACTTCCATTTCTCCGAGATAGTACCCATTGCCCACTCGAAAAGGTAAGTCACAGCTCCCCCACTCACACACTGCAGGTGAAGAAGTTGTCATTGTGGGTAAGCTGCTGGTTACTCTAGTCTTCGCGTCCCTGCTCATCCGTGCCTCTTCTGGGGGAAGACTGTTGCTCTAAGCAGAAGGTTTGACTGGGGCATTCTGATGAGAGGTGGAGATCCTGTTGGATTAGGTTTTGGTAAGAAGCCCAAGTATTTCTGTGCCAGGTTTAATTGGAATAAAGGATTAATCCAAGGTCTAGTCAACCATAGAGTAGACACTGTGTCAGGAGTCTGAGTCAGTGTACCAGCATGGAGCCTCAGAGGCAGCCTGGGAGGGAGACACAGATTGTCCTGAGCCAGAAGCACTCGCTCCACTCAGGACTCAAGGTTGATAACACAGGCCCTACACCCTGTCTGCTTTAAATGGCCACCTTGTGTGTTTCTGTTTTCCTCTCTCACTCTACAGTTCATTTCTCTAGCATACTGCAGCCCATTATAATTATAATTATATTTTAGCTTCTCCCCACCCCCCCCCCCCGCCCAGTATCTTGTAAATTCTTTAAGGATAAGGAGTTTTTCTCACTTGGTTTGGTGAACCCAGTAACCAGCACCTGCTAGACACTTAATGGGTGTTGTATCATGAGTGAGTGCATAAATGAATACAAACAAGGTTCTAGTGAGGGCTGAATATGAACTAGCAAGTTATGTGTACCTATAATTAATAAACTATAAATATTTCCTGTGCACGTACTAGAAACTGGGCTATCTAAGGCCAGCGGTATTGTTTCCCATGATTCTTATAACATCTGGAATGCTATCCAACATGTACAAGTGTCTTATTAAAAAAATTCAGATGGAGAGGTAAAAAGTACTTTATAATCAGCTGTATGTATCAACAAAACAAAAAAAGTGTTTGACCCAGCTTATGTGCACTCACAACCTAGTTTCTTCTTCAGCCCATATGGTTAACTTTGAATGAATTGGATTTACTATAAACCAGTTTCACTCAATGGATTTTCAAAATCTGTAGTTAATGAAAAAAATACCTAGCCTGCATATTAACAACTTTTCAAAAACTTTAACATTTTATACTTTGGCCCTAAGACATTTTCTCAAAAAATACATTTGGAAATACATTGTATTACTCTAAAAGTAAAAGTAAATGTTCTCCCTCTTTTCTAACTATAGAATCTATAATCTAGAAAAAGCTGGGAAATGCAAAGTTTGTAGATTTTCATTAAAGAAATTTAAAGACAAAATTAGATAAACTATGACAAACTCAAGGCTAGATAGAAATCATTATTTAATTTATTATTGATAAGGTGCTTGTTAGTTACCCCCAAACTATGTTCCTTACCATTATACTACATCAGGAAAAGGAAAATTAAAATCTTATTTTTGCAACATTTTTTACTCAATTTCTGTTATTCTTTTTACCTTTATTTTTACTACTACCAGTATTCTACTTTTACCTGTATGTCCTATTAGCTTTAAAAATCTTAGTTTTTATACTTTTTCCTCTAGAGGGAGCACTATGGCCCAGGAACATTCAAGAATCTAAAATAAGGAAGCATGATCTTATATTGCACTGTGTCAAGAATAGAAAAATTATTTGAACCAGAAATATTTTAAGATACTATTAGGAACATAAAACATTTAAAATTCTGTGATATTCAAATTTCAGAGACTCACATTATCTTTGAGCTTGCATTAAAGACCCATCTTGACTTCAAACTTGCCTTTAGGTATTATGTTGTACATGAATGATCATATTTGATAGTATCCTAAAAGAGCTTTCAGCAGCTTTATCCTGTAGAATGCTCTGTAGTTGAATATTTGAAAAGTGACTAGAGAGGAACTGAATGTTTAATATAATAGATTTCAATAGCGACAAGTAGCAAGTGGCTCTAGCCTCCAGACTGCATGTGGTTTGAGACAAGCGTGTTCTCAAGCACTTGCACTTAAGAAGAGGGGGGTGGTTCAGTTGGAAACATCTGCTGGCACTTTAAAGTGTCAGTAAATTTCCAGGTACATAATTGGTTTTTGGATACCTTCCAGTAATAAACTGCTTTAAGCAGCATATTCATCTTTATTCATATTGTCTTTCTCTGAGCATTGTACCTATCCAGTTGTGTTATTACCATTATCTGTTTACCTGTGAATGTCACAGTCTCACTAAACCATAGACTGTCTGTCTGTATCTCCATCTGCTAGCACAAATCTGGGCACTCGCTTGGTTTCTCAATAATTTTTTTTGTTGAAATAGTCCCAGGTCCTCTGACTTCACATTTTTGCTTTTTCTCTTACTATTTAAAATTCTCACGTGTGTATCCTGACTCTGTTCTACTATCATTCCGGAAGAGTTAAGAATTGGTAAGAAAGTCCATTGTTTAGGATGATGATTTGTAGGCATGACGGTATAGAGAGAGGTAAGCCATCTTTTTAATCCAAACGAAAGAGGAGTACCATGGCTGGGTGGCTCAGGTGATTGGGTCATCATCTCCTACCCCAGAGAAGGTTGCCAGTCCCATTCTTGATCAGGGCACATATCTAGGTAGCGGTTTTGATCTCCTGCCTGGGTGCGTATGGAGGCAATTGATCGAAGTCTCTTTCTCTCTCTTTCTCTCCCTCCCCACTCTCCCTTCTCTCTAAAAATCAATAAAAAGATGAGGATTTTTAAAAAAAGATGAATATGGAATTTCTAAGTGATAGTTAGGATTAGACTCAGCCATGAGTGATAAAAATTCCAAAATAATAGTGGCTTAAACAGAGTAGCAGTTTAGTTCTCTGTCACATGGAAGTCCTGGTGGAGTGTTCTGCTGGAGGTGCATGTCACAGGGTGTGAGGCCTGGGCTCTTTTCTCTTGCTCCCCCACCTTGTATGATCTTGACCTTGTAATGTGAGATAGTAGCATCCATGTTCATAGGATCAGATTGGATGAAAAGAATAAAAATGAGAGAGAGAAGGGTTCACAGGTGCTGCTTCTTACAGAGCATTCCCAGAAGCTTCCACGTTTCTGGTTCATCTTTGGGGAGGCTTGGAGATTTTTTTAAAATTCTGGGCAGTTCCCCACCTGAAATCTTATTACTGTAGAAGAAATGAGTAAAAGACATTGGGGGACAACTAGTTATCTCCGCCATGTAACTTTTAAAGGAATCTTGTGAGAAATTGAATTAATAGTGTTTCTTCTTTGTGACCTTCAGGTCCTCTCATTTCCTCACTTAAATGATTTGTGTACTTTAAAATGCCATCCTAATGTCATTGCCATTCCACAATAAGGTGTTATTTGTTTTTTCCCCTTTTTTATATTTCATTTGGGTTTCCCTCACCTACATCATTCATCTCTATGGTCAGCATTTTTTCCTCCCTTTTAGTTGTTAATATCCAACCACAGACAAGATTTAAATATATATTTTACTAAAAAAATTTAAAGTCAGAAATCAAAATGTCAAAACTGTCTCCTGCTGTCATTTCCCAAGATGGACCATTGAGCCGGAAGAGCTAAAGAACTTGAGCTGTTCTTTTTACCTCCTTGGTTTTGGTTTTTAAAGTAACCTTGGCTGGTTGTTTTTGACTGACTGCTCTAACTGTGCAACCCAATAATCTTCCTCCTGAAACCTTTTCATTTATCGGAAAAAATATTTATTGTACACCTGTGAGCCCGACGTGTGCAGGTGCAGTGAGAGTAAGCGCCTGGGATCTGGCGTGGTGTGGGTCCAAGGAGGCTTTTATCTGAATGACTTGCCAGGGGTGGAGAGTGGAGTGGGAGGGCAGCCCTCCAGGCTGAGGGGCAATGGTAGAGAGATGAGCAGGGTGTGAAGTGTGTGTTACTGCACAGAAAGACAGGGCTTCCGAGGCCACAGTAAAGATTCTCAACTTTAAGCAGAGTAACAAAATAAGGGTCCTTAATAGGCATGTGAGTGAGGGCACCCATTCAGATGCCCCTCTGAAGGGCCACACCGGAACTCAGGTCCTGTATTGATGCACATAGTCCTCTATTCATGCTCCCCTGGTCATGAGATTCTGTGTTCTCACTTCTCTGTCACGCTCCCTGGTGGACTCGTGCTGCCTCCACTTCTACTGAGTCACCTCCATCTCCTCCTCATCTTTCTTTTACGCGTCATCACCATCATCAGCATTTGTGTTTCTATCATTGTTGCATCTCCATACAGTGACTCTCCAGTGCCTAGTAGAGTGTATAGTAAATTTGTGCATGTTCATTTAGGTGATTCCATTGTTTATAAGCACGTATTGGTGTTGTTTTTTACACTATCATCTGTGTAGTCATTCATTTCTTCACTTGATCTCCTCCTTCTTGATTGTTAGATGTGTTTTTTTCTCTCACTTTTGACAGATCCTTGAACAGAGTTATTTTAAACCCTGTGAGCTGGCAATAGAAATATTCCCGGTACTTATTTATTTATGTAACAAATGTTTACTGAGCTGTGATGTGCACTCAGTACTGAGGACGTGCACAGTGAGCAGCAGCCTTTCATGCAGCTGCATCCCGTGGAGGGAAACAGCTCAACCAAGGACAGTGGATCAGTTGGGGACGGCAGTGCTGTAAAGGAACCTAAGCAGCAGAAAGCGAGAAAGTTTAGTGGGAAGGGGCCTTTCAGCATCTTGCTTTCTGCCTTTACCCATGGAATGCTCTAAGTTGTCTCAAATATAGGGATGAGCAAAAGTCAGTTTACAGTTGTAACATAAATATTTAATACAATAATTAATAAACAATAATACAGGTATAAACTTTGGCCCTGGCCGGCTTGGCTCAGTGGATAGAGCGTCAGCCCATGGACTGAAGGGTCCCAGGTTCGATTCTGGCCAAGGGCACATGCCTGGGGTTGTGGGCTCAATCCCCAGTGGGGGATGTGCCAGAGGTAGCCGATCAATGATTCTCTGTCATCATTGATGTTTCTGTCTCTCTCTCCTTCTCCCTCTCTGAAATCAATGAAGAAATGTATTTTTTTAAAAAAGAATAAACTCCAGGTTGTCACAGTTTGATCTGGTCAAGACAATGGCTTGATCCCCTGTAGGGGGTATGCAGGAGGCAGCCAATTGCTAATTCTCTCTCATCATTGATGTTTCTCTTTCTCTCCCTCTCCCTTCCTCTGTGTGAAAAAATCAATAAAAACATATTTTCAAAAAAGATTAAACTCTGCTTTGCATACACACAACTCTAAACCTACTTGTGCCCACACCTGTGTGTGACCAGTTGAATTGTATAGGGACCAGTACCTCTCTGAGAGATAAATGGATCCAGACACCAGCAAACCCAAGGAGAGTTGTGTTTTTGTTTGTTTGCTTTGTTTTTTTAAAGTGATGCAATGGAAAAATTCTTTCAAATTGTGTGTTTAAGGGATTCTATTAATATTTGTTCTTGTCTGGTAACCCATGGTAACATTTTTTGTCCTGCTTTATTTGAAGGCTCTTGAGATCTGTCACCAGAGAAACTTTGTAGAAGAGACGGTTTATCTTCTAAGTAAGTAGTTTCACTCATTTTGGTCCCCATGAACTAAGAAACGGGGTGAAAATGTGATAGAAATTGCCTAAGAATTGGCATAGGTTTTAGAGCAAAGTAATACAGAGGTTTAAATCTCTTTTTATAAGAATTTAATACATGAAAAAGGGGGCTTCACAGCTCAATAGAGAAGGAAGAGTTATTTAATAAATGCTGTTGAGGTATCATATTAGTATTGTGTAACAAACACCAATCAGCTTATATTACCACCATCTTGATAGAAAATAATGTTCATTAAATCATACCCTAAATAATGGAGGAAGTGCAATTGAATATCATAGTTTTCAAAAGAGAGGGAGAATTTGTAGTAATGATCTAGCTGTCAGTTGTCCCTGGTCCTCTGGCTCCTATTTCCACCTTTCAGTTGTCTTAGAAGCAGTAGAGAACTTATAAGGGAAGCATAGTATCCTTTTTAAGTTGTAAAAACTTAAAATTCATATACACACTTTTAAAAATTAACCATTTTTAAAGATATAAACTGTGGCAATATTTGTAGGAAAAGCAAAATGCTATAGAAAATATAACAAATGCGATGTAATTTTACTCACAGGTCAGCTGTTTGCTTTAATAATGGCTTCCCAGAGTGAGAAGGACTCAAGATCCATTACTAGCTCTTGCCGCAGGCCAAGGGCAAAGATAAGGGTGATTGCCCACAGCCAGGCAGTGGCTGTCCTTGCTCTGTGTAAAGCTTTCTACATGTATTTTATTAAAAACTCATGAAAATTGATAACAAAACCATTAAAATGCCAATAAATGAATGAGCGAAGTGTACAAAGATAATCAAATTGAAGCATAATTGGTGAAGACTTACTTCATGAGAGTTACTGAAAGGGTTTCCCCTGAACTTGGAAGAGAAGGAAAATGAGGTCGCGGTCTCATCATTGAGGTTGTGGTTGGCACACAGTGTATCGGAAGAGCAATATGCAAAGCTGCCTAAGAGGCAGATTGACTCCAAGGCCTTTATTTATGTACTTACTTATTTTATTTATTTACTTTTATTGAATTTAATGGGGTGACATCTATCTTCTATATAATAAAAGCCTAAGAGACCATTACGGTGGAACGACCAGTACGACCGGTCGCTCTGATGCACACTGACCAACAGGGTGCAGATGCTCAACACAGGAGCTGCCCCCTGGTGGTCACTGCGCCCCACAGGGAGAGCGCTGCTCAGCCAGAAGCCGGGCTCATAGCTGGTGAGTGCAGCAGCATTGGTGGCAGCCTCTCCCACCTCTGCAGCAGTGCTAAGGAGCAGCGAGCAGGCAGGTGGTAAGGAGCAAGGGGTCCCAGACTGCGAGAGGACACAGGCCAGTCTGAAGGACCCTCCTATTCCCAGTGCACACATTTTGTGCACCGGGCCTCTAGTGTGTGTGTGTGTGTGTGTGTGTGTGTGTGTGTATAATATATATATATATTATATATATGCCTAAGCGACCGTTATGGTGGAACAACTGGAACAACTAGTCACTATGACACACACTGACCACCAGGAGGCAGACACTCAATGCAGGAGGAGGAGGAGGCAAGGCCTGGAGGCGCACTCTATGGCCCAGGGATCCCAGGAACTGCAAGCCCAGAGCTCGCTTTCCAGTAAAGAAATTTTTTTTTGAAAAAAAGAAAAGCGGCTCCAGGAGGGAAAGACCTCCCAGGCTGTGCACAGCCTGGCTGGGCACAGTAGAGGACCATGCATTGACCGTGGCAGTGCCCCCTCCCACCCCCCACCCCTGGGTCCCGCTGCTTGCAGTGACTCACCAGTGATGTGCAGGAAGCGCAGCCCGTTCGACTCTGAAGCCCGTCGTGCTGACTGCTGCTCCCTGTCCTGCTCCATGGCAGACACAGCACTGCTGGGCTGTGCTACCCTGTGTCAATTCCGGCTTTCAGCTTCCTGCCCACCCCTTTGTATACTATGTGTGCTCAGGGGCGTGGCTTTGGCCTCCCCAGCCAATAGCACTGCAGCACAGCCAGAGAGTGGCAGGGCACAACCACAGGCTGGCTGGGCATTGATTTGGTCGTGTGACTAGCATCCATATGCACTCACATTGAGTGTTTACGTTTTTAGGGAAGCAGGGCAGCCTGCTCCTCCCTGCCTTTGTCACCTTCTAGGCTAAGAAAGGCCCGCTGATCTCCATGTTTCTCCTCCCGCCCAGAATCAAAACCTCTTGGGGCTGAATGATCCCAGCAATGGCCCCAACACACGCTCGGTGTTGTGCCAGACATTCTCAGTCATTACAGCTCGTTCCTCAGCCACAGTGCCCTGCTCCACCCACTGCCACTCCTCACCTGTCACCCCCTGAGGACCACCTTATGTTATCCTATCTGAAATGTGAGCAAGATTTCAAATGTCCCCCTGTCAACAGCTCCTTTGCCCTACCTTTCTTCCTCTAAAAACCTTGCATTTTAAAAATATACATTTGATAGATTTCGGAGAGGGAAATAGAGATAGAAACATCAAAGATGATAGAGAATCATTGATCAGCTGCCTCCTGCATGTTCCAAACTGGGGATCGAAACTTCCCACGGCCCCTCCCCCTGGCCGGCAAACCTCCCTCAGCCCCTCCCCCAGCCGGCCGGCCCCCATGGGGGTCTTCAGGCCACAATCAGCCTGGCCCTGATTGGCCCTAATCGCCGGCCAGGCCTAGGGACCCCCCGACCTGTGCACAAATTTCGTGCACCAGGGCTCTAGTTAGTCAATAAAATTATATGTTTCAGGTGTACAATTCCATTATACATCATCTGTATGTTGTGTTGTGTGTTAACCACCCCAAGTCAAGTCTCCTTCTATGACCATTTATTCCCTCTTTCACCTTCCCCCAACCCCTTCATTTCTGGTAATTACCATACCTATGAGGTTGTTTTGGGTTTTTGTTTTCTTTTCTTTTCTTTTCTTTTTTGTTTTTGCTTAATTTTTTCACTTTTCCTTACCCAACCCTTTAAAAGTCTTAATTGTACGTGGGTATGAGGGGTTCAAATACAGGCCTGTGAGAAGCAAGTCAGCATCTGACAGACCTGGGTTTGGATTCCAGATCTGCTGTTTAGTAGAAACATTTCTGTGTCCTCTTCTATAAAATAGAAATATTAGTGTAACATATCTCATAGACTTTAGTGATAATGAAATAATGTAATTCATGTGAAACACTTAAATGAGTGCTCAGAACATAGTAGACACCTAGCAAATAGGAGACATTTATTTTATTTTGTTATGCGAATGTCACATAGGAAAATATGCTTTTGTGTTAGCTTTAAAACTGGGTGAGTAAATTAAAAGATATGCTATTTCTTTAACAATGTTTTATTAAAGTGTCCTGAATGAAGTATTTCTCACATCTTTGCTAGGCCGAATGGGTAATAGCCGAAGTGCCCTGAAGATGATCATGGAGGAATTACATGATGTTGATAAAGCAATTGAATTTGCCAAGGAGCAAGATGATGGAGAGCTCTGGGAAGACCTGATTTTATATTCCATCGACAAACCACGTAAGCAGAAAAACCACCTGCGATCATAACTTTTCTCTCTCAATATAGCCAGTTATGTCTAGAGTAAGAATTATCTCAAGACACATTGAGTTAAAAATATGGTCAAGTATCTATAATAAAGATAGGCCAGGCACACTGAAACGCTTTCCAACACCAGCTCTGTGCAGCGCAGCCTGGAGCCCCATCACTTTGAGGTGCCCGAATGTGATAAAGAGCAAGTGGTTAACCTGGTAATATTAACTGTGTCCCCAGGAAGTGTATTTTTACCTACTGCACCAGGAATTTACTGATTGGCCCTCCGCTTGACCATCATGTTGGGTCTCCCATCTTGGAAAGAAACAAAAGCAGTCACCTAACAATAGCCCAAGTTCTTTGAAGAAAAAAGAAATGATTCAGAAACTAGCAGCAATAGTGGTTCAAATCTCCTCCCTTCTCTTTATTTTTTGATAGAAGGCTTATCTATTTCAGAATTTTCAAGGTCTAGAAATTGCTGTTATGATTGTCTTTTAAATAAGATGATAATGTTAGCATGACAAAGGATCCTAAAGGGAGCAAAGTGGGTGTAATGTAACACATCATGGACTTGGGTCTGGCTTAGTTTTGAATTTGGGCTTAAAACTCGCTGGCTGTGTGATCCTGGATAGATTAATCACTTCATTTCTCGTTTCTGTAAAATAGGGACAAATAACACTCCTACCTTGCAGAATATTGGTGGAGAAGTGTATGATAATTGAGCCATAGCAAATTCTCAATAAATATTTTTTATGCCCTGTTAACATCACAAATTACATTCTGAAGTAATCATTTGTTCTCTGTTTTAAATTCCCCATATTTAGCTGCTTCTTTATGTCATGAGGAAGGTAAAGGAAGATTAGTTCTTGAGAGTTTGCAAATTCAAATTTAAAGGACATTTTTTTTTCTTTGAGTTGTTTTTGGCTTAAAATTACGTAATAAACATTGCTTATATGTTAATTGCTTTCTGTGGTATTTTGTAGCGTTTATTACTGGCTTGTTAAACAATATTGGCACGCATGTTGACCCAATTCTACTGATTCACCGTATCAAGGAAGGAATGGAAATTCCCAATTTGAGAGATTCCTTGGTTAAAATTCTGCAGGACTATAATTTACAAGTAAGTATCCTTTTGTAGATAAATAAGTATGCTGAGTGATTTGACTGACTACAGAATAATTTCTAGGGTTTATTTTATTTTATTTTATTTTATTTTTTTTACATTTTTTTTTGCTTTTATTTATTATTTATTTATTTATTTTTTAATAAATCTTTATTGTTCAGATTATTACAGGTGTTCCTCTTTTATTTTTCCCCATAGCTCCCCTCCACCTGATTCCCCACCCCACCCCATGCCCTTACCTCCCGCCACTGTCTTCATCCATAGGAATAAGATTTTTGTCCAATCTCTTCCCGCACCCCTCACACCTGCTTCCCCTGAGAATCGTCAGTCCACTCCCTTTCTATGTCCCTGATTCTATTATATTCACCAGTCCATTCTGTTCTTCAGATTTTTCATTCACTTGATTTTTAGATTCACTTGTTGGTAGGTATGTATTTGATGTCATTTTTTGTTCATAATTTTTATCTTTACCTTTTTCTTCTTCTTCCTCTTCTTAAAGAATATATTTTAGCATTTCATATAATCCTGGTTTGGTGGTGATGAACTCCTTTAGCTTTTTCTTGTCTGTGAAGCTCTTTATCTGACCTTCAACTCTGAATGATAGCTTTGCTGGGTAGAGTAATCTTGGTTGTAGGTTCTTGCTGTTCATCACTTTGAATATTTCTTGCCACTCCCTTCTGGCCTGCATAGTTTCTGTTGAGAAATCAGCTGACAGTCGTATGGGTACTCCCTTGTAGGTAATTAACTGTTTTTCTCTTGCTGCTTTTAATATTCTCTCTTTGTCTTTTGCCCTTGGCATTTTAATTATGATGTGTCTTGGTGTGGTCCTCTTTGGATTCCTCTTGTATGGGGTTCTGTGCACTTCCTGAACTTGTAAGTCTATTTCTTTCACCAGGTAGGGAAAGTTTTCTGTCATTATTTCTTCTAATAGGTTTTCAATATTTTGCTCTCTCCCTTCTTCTGGCACCCCAAAAATTCGGATGTTGGTTCGCTTGAAGTTGTCCCAGAGGCTCCTTACACTATCTTCATATTTTTGGATTCTTTTTTCTTTTTGTTTTTCTGGTTGGATGTTTTTTGTTTCCACATATTTCAGATCTTTGGTTTGATTCTTGGGGTACGTTGATCTACAGTTGAGTTTCTGCATATTCTTTATTTCAGACAGTGTATGCTTCATTTCTGACTGATCCTTTTCCATTTTTTTGGCATTCTCATTAAGCTCCTTGAAGGTCTCATCAAGTTTCTCAGCGGTTTTAAGAAGATTCTTGAGTAACCTTATAAATGTGGTTCTGAACTCTATGTCATCCAGTAGTTTGCTTTCCTCCGTTTCTTTCATTCGTGACATGTTTCTTTGTCTCCACATTTTGGCTGCTTTCCTGTGTTGATGGAGTAGCTTTGTGTGGTAGGTGATCTATAGGGGGCAGTAGCTCAGCCTCCTCAATCACATGAGGTGGATGCTCTTGGTACACCCCTTTGTGGGCTGAGTGCAAAGTCTTCGTGTAGTTAAGCCTTAATTTCTGTTGGTACACTGGGAGGAATTGACCTCCAGGCCAATTAGCTGTGAGCACTCGCTGTGTCTATAATGGAAGAACTGCTGCGCTGAAGACACACTTATGGGGCAGGACTTGTTTCAGTGGGGCTTTGGTGCTCACTGAGTCTGCCTCTTGAATGTGTCACTTATGGATGTGAGGAGTTGAAATCTGGTGTCTCACACTGACCACTAGGTACACTGGCTTCTGGATCTCCAATGGGGTGCAGGTCAGCTACTGTCTGAGGCCACTCA
This sequence comes from Corynorhinus townsendii, assembly GCA_026230045.1. Lineage (NCBI taxonomy): Eukaryota > Metazoa > Chordata > Mammalia > Chiroptera > Vespertilionidae > Corynorhinus > Corynorhinus townsendii. Next base: position 141,954,812 of record JAPDVU010000004.1, read on the forward strand.
GCAGGAGCTACAGTGAGAGCTGCAGTTTTCTCCTCTTTGCTTGGGGTTTGGAGGTTTTGGAGCTGTCTGACCCAGGCTGCAAGTTTGCTAGGTTAAGCTGGGATAGGGCAGGCCTTTCTTATGCTAATTGAGCTGCTTGGAGCTTGGGTGGGTTTGTAGGTTGTGCAGGGCGGGGCCTCAGGGTGTCACTAGGTTAGGGCGTGGCAAACAGCAATGGCTGCTAGTTAGCCGGCTGAGTCTCCAACGGCATCCGCGAGTCCCATGCCCCAGTGCAGTAAACAATTATTCCTGCGCGCAGCTCTGCAAGCAAGCCACCCTCATTGGCAGACAGTCCAGCTTCTCCCTGTAGGAGTTTGGGTCCCCCGCATCTCCCCAGAGACTGGATTTCAGAGTAATCGGGGGCTTGTCTCCGTTCGGGTTGAAAAAAGCAACTCACCCAGTTGCCCGCCGCCAGCCCGGATCACGTGCCTCCGCACCTCAGCTTTTCAGCCCTCGTGCACGTCTCAATGCTCTTTTCTCTTTCCTTCTAGTTGTAGAACTTCCACTCAGTCAGCTTTCCCATGGTTCTGGGTGATAGACGTTTTGTCTTTTAGTTGCAGTTTAAATTGTTGTAGGAGGCAGCAGTTTAGGTGTTTACCTACGCCGCCATCTTGGATTCTCTGTCTAGGGTTTATTTTAAATATTAGTCAAATAATTCAATTTGATAGTTACAGTCTGTTTTGAACAGTTTACTTGGAAAATTGTTCAAATAGCGAAACTAGAAATACCACCCTTTATGGAAGCCATCTGATATTTAACCACCCCCAAGTTTTCTCTTATTGATGAATAGATATTCTTACATTTGTGTGGTAAATACAGCACGTCCCTGGGGAGGGAGTAGATACCGTGACCATTAAATCAGACCAACCAAACCATTTTTGAGTAGAATGAATATTGTGTCCACTTGGGAAAATAAAGAAATATTTTTCAAAGAGTTTGATAATTTCCTTGAAGCCACTTAGTATCCTATTACCTGAAACATGTTAAATACAGGATTTTATTTAACCTTGTGTCTGTTTTCTAGATTAGTAACAATTTTATTATCTATAGTAATTTACAATTTGTTATTTATTTTCATATAAATAATGTATATGCTAATTTCATAGCATCCTAATCTTTTTTTTAAAAGGATTCTGTAATAATTAGTATTTTTTAGAATGCTGGTAGCTTCCATAGAACTTTAAACTATTTAAAACATGTTTCTTTAGCAATTCAGACTACTCTTTGCCTACTTTATTTTAAACTGAGTTTTTGTTATAATATGGATGAAATTGCTTTCCTGGACGCGTAGAGAATTTTTCCGGTAGAGCGGGAAGCTACAGTTGGGGTTGGGGGAAGAGAAGTGGTTATCAAGATAAATAAGGTGAGGGGAGGATCATGATGAGGATTTGTGGGGCCTCTAGTCACTGTGAAGGGTGCAGGTGGGGTGCCTGCTGAATTCAAGTGGTGGCCTCAGTCAGAAAAAAGGCAGGGTGAGCCCTGGACAGTGTGGCTCAGTTGGATGGGTGTCATACTGGGCACCAAAAGGTTGCTGGTTCGATTCCTGGTCAGAGCACATGCTCAGGTTTCAGGCTCAGTCTCCAGTAGGGGGCGTGCAGGAGGCAGCAGATCTGTGTTCTGTTTTCACAGGGATGTTTCTCTTTCTCTCTTCCTCTCTCTCTAAAAATCAATAAAAATATTTAAAAGAAACGAAAAAGAAGCATGGTGAGAAGAAGACATTGAGGAAGATTGATGTGCGAAATGTAAAGGAGGGACAGAGCTGGAGGGACAAGAGCCAGGGAGTGGGATATTATTACATTAAGTTTCCGAAGGAGTCATTGTGAACATGTTCCAAAAGTGGGGTGAAGGTAGAGATCATTGGAGTGAAATTAGCAGAGAAAATGTGAGAGCACACTGAGAAGAGGAGCCGGGGCCTGTCAGCCAGGCTCCGTCGTTCTCAGTGATCGGTGAGGGTAGTCTCGCAGCCACAGGTGACTGGTATTCCTGGGCAACACAACTTTAAAGGAGAAGAGGTTTCTTGAAGGCAGGATGTGAGAAAACAAAGAGCCTTCACTCAGGAGGGCTTGTGGGAAATCAGGATCCTGGGAGAAAAATGGGTTAAGGCAAAGAGGCAGAGGACCTGTTCTGCAAAAAGCTCCAAGATATACAGGTATTTATTTATTTGGAGGTTTGCAGATGACCCAATAGAACAAGGTATGCTGGTAACAAATTGATTGTAGAAGCTACAACTGGTTGTCTTGAAAATGATGAAGACAAAGGATAAAGGTAATGTTAATAAAACATAGAATTTAGGAAAACTTAGAATTATGGAGGGAATTGTAATATTAAGATAACAGAAGTGGTGGAGAAGGATGTGGAAAGAAGTTGGCCCATTGATTTGAATAACCTTGAAAAAAATAATGCAAAGTCCTATAAAAAAAATGAATGTTTGAAAGATATTATTGTACTTGGTAAACAATGCCTACAAATGTTTTTTGAGATGGGAACGGATGCCATTATGAAGTTGAGGAAAGAAAAGATTAGACAGGGGTTTACTTGGCTTGGTGAAACTCTAATATGAGATATAGATTACAAAGCAAAGATTAATAATGATGTCTTATTGACCAAGTGGGGACATTTTCTAGATGACACCGTAAAGGAGTTTCAGGCTGATTTTAATTTTTGAAAGTAATATCAGAGGCTTCCCTACACAGAGAATAAAATAGGAAACCAAGATAAAACAGGAGGAAATAGGCAAGAAAGATTTCGCTGAGCAGAGAATGACTTGATCTTTGAAAGGCCAGTAGGCATCCTTTGGAAAACAAAGACTACGTTGGGGGGAGAGAGATGATAGATCCTTAAAACTTCTTCTCAACTTAACTTATGTAGCCTACAAATACTCTGAAATATGTCACAAAATGTATTTGCAAATTCTGTAAAGTCTGAGAAGATGATATGGGGAAACAGCCAACATGACCATAAAAAATAAAGAAAGTCCTTGTAGACCTAATTAAAATTTTAACATCTAAAGTCAATAAGAAATAAAAGTTCGTTTGACCAAATGTCAAGGTCAGTGATAAAGACTAAGATTTTAAGAATTCAAGTATAATAGATTTAAAAGAGAGTAAATATAGATGTATTCTACGTTGATAAGTATTTGCTTTGCTTAACATGGTCAACAGTATATAAACTAGAAATTAATTTTTCTAAACCAGAGAAGCTTTAGCTTTCTGGATACATGATAGACTAAATTGAATATTCCCTTATTGTTAAAAAAGAATGTTAACTAGGATATTAAAAGAAAATTTATTTTCATTTCATAGCTGATCCCAACAGAGACATGAACAGGTGCCAGGAAACACTGAGAGCAAATCCAAAGTAGAAAGGGGATGTTGTTGCTATGGTAGCCTTCTGGAGTAGCAGACAGCTTCTAGATTATGGGCTTCTTATATGTATACTAGTGACCCGGTGCACGGATTCGTGCACATTGAAAGGAAATTAGTTAGGAGGTGGCTAGCTGGGCAGGACTGGGCAAGACAGGCCGGAAATGCCCTGGAGCCAACCTCCCATGGTCCCTCCCCAGCTTCCATCATGCACCGGTGAGGTCCCTCGGCCTGGCCTGCATCCTCTCGCAATCCAGGTTCCCTCGGGGGATGTCCGCAGGCCAGGCCGAGAGACGCCACCCAGGTCTCTAGTTATATTTAAAAAGTAAAAGGCTAAGATTATCCAAGAAGAATAAGGAAAGTAGATTTATCAGATATCAAAGCTTAATATGTGGAAATGTAAAATGGTATAACCAATATTTGACAGTTACTTAAAAATTAAACATCAACTCCATGACATAGCGATTTCACTACTAACTGTTTCCTCTAAAGGTAAAAGGCAGGTCCACAAAAGATCTGTGCAAGAATGTTCTTTGTAGCTAGACTGCTAGGTCTGCCCTTCTCCTATATTATTCATGCAATAGACTTAACACAGCCACCTAGCTCTTTCTGAAACATTTTACCAAAGATACAGTGATTGACACTTTTCCTTAAATTTTTATTTTGGTATTCGAGGCTAAGGAGCTTTATAGTCTGTTTGCTTATAAATTTTCTTAAAGTTTACTTACATGAGTATTTCTCAGCTATCTTTCTTACTGTATTTATTTTTTCTGCTTCAATGATGTCAAAGTTTTAATGTCTTTTTTTAAATGAATCTGAAAAATCCAAACACGTTGGGAAGCCAGAGGCACTGCACCAGACCCTCTGCCCTTCAGGCCTTCAGTGTCTCCCTCTTTGAAAAGCAGCAAGTTTTCGTAAAAGTGTCATCTAGCTTGAGAAAAATGTCATCTGGCTTGTCACACAGCCTCTCTTAATTTCTAATGAAACACCTAAGAAAACCCAAAATAGGCTGGAAACTCACACTGTGTCCAGCAGAATGGGTTTGAAAGGTAAGGTAGGTTGCCTCCTACCAGCTTAAAAGCAGGTGGGCAGTTTTGTCTTCCCAGCTCTGAAACAAAGTCACTATCAATCAAAACAGGCATTTGACCTCTGCTACCTGCATCCTCACTTCGGAGGCTGCTGAAGGGTTAGCTCTGTAATTCTCCAGGCAGAGAGAAGGGAAATAAGTAAGCCTGTGACTAACAGGAAAAACGCATAAGCAAAGAATACAGCACTGGGAAGAAGGGAAGAAAGTGAGTCTTGTGACAGAATATATTAATATCTGTGGTTGGTTTTCAGTTGCCAGCCCTTTCAGAATCACCAAATTTGAGAATTAATATAATCAATTACACTTACACATCACATTAATTGCTAAATGGTTTGCACCCTGAGGGGGTTTAAGGACAGAGATCATATCTGTTTAATTTATTGCTCCATTTCTTCTGCCTAATACAGAGTAGAGACTCGGTACAGTGAAATATTTGTGCAAGAAGTAGATGGATTTATGAAATAAATTATTTTGGAATAGCACGTTCTCCATCCTGGGCAAAGACCTGGGGCTTGGAATGACCAAGTCACGTAGGGGCCAAGCTCTGCCAGAGAGAGTCTGTATTAGGAAGACCTATGAGACAACCGTAGGGGTAGTTAATAGAGGCCTCTGCGCCAGGCTTTGGCTTGGTATTTGATTCCACAAGCACTACAGGCACCACTGTATGTCCATAAGAAAAATTGCCGTCATGACTGAATGGAGGCTGGAAGGGTGGGTCTGGCAGTGGCTTGGAGGGAAGAGTTACTGAGAGCAGGGAGCCAGTGAGTGCCTCTTGGAAGTATTTTAAAGAAAGCGATTTTCTGAATCCCCAGTAAGAGGCTCCCTCTCCCCCAACTGTAGAGTCTTTAAGATGCCATTTCTTTTACAATGTGCGCATTAGATTCTGCTTCGTGAAGGCTGCAAGAAGATTCTCGTGGCGGACTCTCTGTCTTTACTGAAGAAAATGCATCGAACTCAAATGAAAGGCATTCTGGTCGACGGTGGGTAAAATCGAAGTAATCGTATTGGAACTATATGCCTTCCTTTGGGAAGAAACAGAGCAAGGAGAAGTAAGAAACATTGCGGAATCTCATGTGTGTGTGTTTCCTTGCAGAGGAGAACATCTGTGAATCGTGCCTAGCCCCTATTCTTCCATCAGGTGAGATTTTTAGGAGGGGGAAAAAATATGTGTTATTAATGAGTGGGATTTTTATAAAATTATATAACTTTCAGGATAATCAAGTTTAGAGAAGATTTTCAGCCCACAGCTCTACTCAGTTGCATGCTGATGGTGCCATTCTCAAATTGTGGAATAAATTAGCCTCACCTGACAGGCTTGTAAAACCCACAGTGCTGGTCTTACCCACCGAGGTTCTGATTCAGTCATTCCAGGGTATGACATAAGAATTTGCATTTCTAACAAGTTCCCAGGTGATGTTGATGCTACTGGTTCAGGGGCCATACATTGAGAAGCACTGCTCTAGAATAAAACAAAATAAAATGAACACCTGTCATCAAGGTGTTTAAATTCCAAGGTTGAAGAACCATGTGTGTATGTGGGACATTTTCTTATAGGTAGCTTTCCCTTTCCTTTAAATTGTTTTTCTTCTCATCCATTCTGTACTGCAAAGCTACAGTAATCAAAAAGTGTGGTATTGGAATAAAAACAGATATATAGATCAATGGAATAAAATAGAGATCCCAGAAATAAACTTGCTTATATGGTCAATTAGTCTACAACAAAGGAAGCAAAAATATACAATGGGGTAAAGACAATCTCCTAAATAAGTGGTGTTGAGGAAAACTAACATGCAAAAAAAGTGAAATTGGACCATATATAACAATAAACTCCAAATGGATTAACAACGTAAAGTGCTGATACCATAAAACGCCTAGAAGAAATCACAGGTAGCAAACTCTTTAACATCACTCTTAGCAGTATCTTTGGGATGTGTCTCCTCCAGCAAGGGCAACAAAAGAAAATGTTAACAAATGGGACTATATCAAACTGAAAAAATTTTTGTACAGTGAAGGAAACTCCAACAAAATAAAAAGACAGCCTACTGAATTGGAGAAGATATTTGCAAATGATACATCCAGTAAGGGGTTCATATCTAAAATATATAAGGAACTCATACAACTTAACACTAAGAAAACCAAACAATCTGATTAAGAAATGGGCGGAGGCCCTGGCCAGTGTGGCTCAGTTGGTTGAGCATCTTTCCATGCACCAAAAGGTCACTTGTTCAATTCCCGGTCAGGGCACATGCCCACATTGCAGGTTTGGTCCCCATTCAAGGTGCATATGAGAGGCAACTAATCAATGTTTCTCTCACATTGATAATTTCTCTCACTCCTCCTCCCTTTGTCTTTTATCTAAAATATCAATAAAAACATTTTTTAAATGGGCAAGAGACCTGAATAGACATTTCTCCCAAGAAGACATACAGATGGCCAACAGAAATATGAAAAGATACTGAAAATCACTAATTATCAGGGAGATGTAAATTAAAACCACAATGGGATATCATCTCACAGATGTCAGAATGGCTATCTTTAAATAATCAACAAGTAACAAGTGTTGGCGAAGATGTGGAGAAAAGGGAACCTTTGTGCACCTTTGGGATTATAAATTGGTGCAGCCACTATGGAAAAAATATGGAGATTCCTCAAAAACATTAAAAATAAAACTGCCAAATGACCAAGCAATTCCACTTCTGTGTATTGATCTGAAAAACACACACACCAGCATTAGTTCAAAAAGATGTATGCACCCCTATGTTCATTGCAGCATTATTTACAATAGCCAAGATATGGAAGCTACATGTCCATCACTAGATGAATGGATAAAGATGTATATATAATGCAATATGACTCAACTATAAAAAGGAATGAAATCTTTCCATTTGTGACATCATGGATAGATATAGAGGGTATTATGCTAAATGAAGTAAATCAAAGAAAGAAAAATACCATATGATTTCACTTATATGTGGAATCTTAAACACACACACAGATGAATGAACAAAACAGTCAGATCTACTAGTATACATAGAGAGAGAGAAAGCTGATGGTTGCCAAAGGGAAGGGGGATTGTAGGATAGAGCAAAAAGAAGAAGACTGGTTTTGAAGTCTCTGATCTGCTTGTTGCATTGAGTCCTTCTCCCTTCCTGTCCTCTACCCCCAGATGCAGCCAAGCCCTTCAGTATGGTGGTCTTCCATTGCCGGCATATGTTCCACAAGGAGTGCCTGCCTGTGCCCAGCATGGTGAGTGGGCAGCTAGGCCACCATCAGCTAACAAGAAATGGATGCAGTCAGAGGGACGTGCTCAACATTCTAGCCTGTCATTTATGGCTCTGTGCGTTCTCAAAATTATAATACAGTTTTATATCACACAAGAAAAATTAATTCATCTAATTCTCAAATGTAAAAATGTTTAGTATACCATTATAAAAGCATATTCTTTTAAGTGAATTTGTTCAGGTAAAACTGCTGACTGTTGAGCTATAGAGCTATGGACACATGAGATACAGTGAGAATCATTTTGTGTGTCTTGTACAACTTTCTCAATCTGATTTCAGTACCATGACACTGCTATTTCTTAGTGTCAAGTCATGTTCCTCTGTCACATTACACTTATTTTGCTGTTCTAGATGGAATCCTATGTGAACCAGCAATAATGTCCAGGAAAAGGGAGTGGCATTTCATAGCTTCCCACTGCCCCCAGATTGATTCTCCCATAATATTTCTGAATATGAAAGTAGAAAGATATATATATATACTTTTTTAATCTGTGTTTTTAATTACATTTTAGACCTCTCCAGCGCAGTTCTGCAACATCTGCAGTGCTAAGCACCGGGGACCAGGAAGTGCCATTTTGGAGATGAAAAAATAGCTCCATTCTGCTTGTCAGTCTCTTTCTCGCCGCTCTTTTGAAGATGATTTTTGCAATGACAGAAGCATTTGTTGATACCACTGCTGTTAAGAGTTTTGTACATGTTTATGCTATGCTCAAAAAAACTTCCATCTTCACTTATCTACTGGAGTTTTCTCTTTGCATTTGCAGTTGATAAAGATGTTAGGTTTTCCCCCCTATCCATGCCTTGAAATATTTGGGTCCATGGTTAATATTTCATCATTTATTTGTTTAGCTCACTCTTTGTTGAGCAGTGGAAACCTAAGTGTGGGAGTTGGAAATGAAGTTTTAGATCCTAGTAAAATTGTTTATCCCCAGCTGTCTGAGCATCACCATTGTGGCTGTCTAGCCAGTTCCTGCCACGTTGGACCTTGTTCTGCATGCTCTGCAATTCTTTCATTCTGGATCTGGCTTTTTTTACGTCATCCACTGTGGTTATTTTCTTAATAGGTGTTTAATGAAACATTGTGCAAATTGTCACTTATTCAGTGGCATCTGGGTGACATGAGCAGGTGACATCATGCAATGTCATACTGACTGATCACATGTTCTGTGTGTCCTAGTGACTAGCAGAATCTGGCCCTGGAAGGCACTCAGCATCTGTTAGTTGAATAAATGTCAGCTCTGCCCATGTGAAAGCCTCACCTTTATTGGGTTGAACAGCTTCGGTCAAGAATTCTGGCACCCTCAGAAGGAATGGAAGAGATTTTGAGCACCTCAGAGTGTGATGGGCTATGATTAGGTTTGTGACAGTGAGGAAAGCATGATACTATAGAATCTGAAGGGTTCTCAGGAGAAATGGGACTGATGCTGGAGGATAAGCTCATCGATGATTTTATTCTCCGGAGCCGCCTCTGCCCTCATAGAACAGAAAAAAGCATAGGAAAGAGGGAGCGAATTCAACCATGTGTCTGTGTTTTCTGGTTATTGGCTTCACCTGTCTTGGGATGTATTGGCATTCTCTACTGGGTATAAAAATGTGAAAAGCATATACTCACTGCCCCCACCTTCTTAGTCCATGAACAGGAATAAATGCAGCTTTCTGCTTCTATCTTTTGGGGGAGAAGGCAGGATGCTAATGAGTACCGAGCACATACCATCCCCAAAACTGGTACAGTCATTCCCCTGAGCAACATCTCACTTAATTCTCATGGTATCTCAAGAAGAATATATTGTTCTCTCAGTTTACTGATGAAGAGACCAAAATGTAGAGATGTTACCACAGTGGCAGAGGTGACTGCCTAACTTCAGAACACAGGCATCTGCTTTAAGAAATCACAGGCCAAGTCCAGAGGAAATGCACAGCTCATCTCATTGCATGGGAGTTAAAAAGAATATTCTCTATTAGACAACAGACTTTCTGATAGGCTTAAGTATTTAGAACTGGAAGGTCCTTAATTGTTAGTGAATGTAATCCTCAGTCCTTTCATATTTTCTTATTCCGAGAGAAACATCAATGATAAGAGAGAATCATTCATTGGCTGCCTCCTGCATGCCCCCTACTGGGGAGAGCCCACAATCCGGGCATGTGCTCTGACCGGGAATCAAACTGTGGCCTCCTGGTTCATAGGTTGATGCTCAACCAGTGAGCCACTCTGGCTGGGCTGGCTTACTATTTTAGTGTCATTACAGGCTCCTTTCTCCAATCCCTCTCCACCTCCCCCTTCCCAGGTAAGATCCATTTGTCTCTCCCATCAGACCATTTTATAGCTTTTATTTTTGGCCAGATTAGCCAACATTTCCTTTTTTCTTGTTATTTTAATTTACTTTTCATTGTTATTGTTAATTCTCACCCGAGGATATTCTTTCCATTGATTTTTAGAGAAAAAGAGAGAGAAACATCAATGTGAGAGAGACACATAGATTGGTTGGCTCCTGCACATGCCCCTACCAAGGCCGGGGATTGAACCTGCAACCCAGGTACATGTGACTCTTCAGTGTAGGGGCAGGTGCGCTAACCACTTAGCACACTAGCCAGGGCCCAACATTTCTTGCCATTTTCTAAAAGGAAAATGAGTATGAATGTGTTTCCATATATTTTATAGGCTAAACTGTTTTCCCCCGAAACTGTTGAAGTCCTAATCTCCAGTACCTCTAAATATGACTGTATTTGGAGATCAGATCCCTGAAGGTAAATAAGGTAAAAGAAAGTCACATGGGTGGGCCCTAATCCAATATGACTGGCATCTTTATAAGAGGAGGAAATTTGGTTGGACACAGACCTGTGCATGCACAGAGGAAAGCCCATGGGACAGTAAGAAGGTGGCCATCTGCAAGCTAAAGAGAGAGGCCTCAAAAGACATAAAACCTGAGGGAACCTTGTTCTTGGACTTTCAGTTTCCAGATTTGTGAGGAAGTGCATTTCTACTGTGTAAGCCATCCATTGTGTGGTATTCTGTTAATGTACCCCAACAAACAAATACAACATCATTCCTTGTTGCATAAACGGACTCTGTGTCAGCCGCAGGAACATGCTGCCACTCCCTGTCTGAGGGGCCACTCACTGCCTGCACCTCTGAAAAACACCACGCACGCCACTGAGCCCACTCACGCCCTGGGTCTCTTCCCAAAATGCCAGCTGTCTCCATCATTTCTCTAGTTAATTACTTAATATGCTTTCTCTCATATTCTTTGGTGCCAAGCTTCCAAATGTATTGAGAGTATAGCAGGGATTGTCTATTTATGTAAAACAATGTGGGAAGACTCAGGAACATAAATTTCTAATTCCAAAAATCTAGGAGAGGTGCTCTTAAGAGCTCGGTAAAATATTTGTAGATAATGTGTTACTCTAATTTGAAGTTCATTTTAACATAGGTAACTTTTTTAAGATTCTTTTTTACTTCAAGAAGCACAGAACCTAAGTCTGTGCTCATGCTAACATTTAGGTTCAAAATATGTACTTTCACCTATGCAAACATTCAGTAATATGACCTCATTAGTCAGGACTTAGCTGCACGTGAGAGAAGCACAATTCACACTAAGCTTGGGCAGAATTGAGAATTTATTGTGAGGGTCCCAAAACTGGAGGGCTGATGTGCTGGGCAGCAGCATCTCAGAAAGAGAACCTCGGGCAACCTGAGGAGATGAAGCTGACTGCCTGGGGGAGGTGGCTCCACAATCCGCTTCCCCTCTGCACTCCAGAGGAACAGACTGATGAGCCTAAGAGAACCCATGGCAGAATTTGAGCCGCACCTTTAGCTGCATTCTCACATAGTGCTGCTCAGCTGTGAAATGCTGTCAGCTACAGTGTGTGTATGCGTGCGGGGATGGGGTCTCCTCCATGAGTAAGAAGGTCTGAAAAGTGGTGACAAGCAGGAGAGGGAGATACTCTCCCAGGGCCTCCTCGCTAATTCCTACATGTCCTTCAGCTTCAACCTCGTTTCCCTAGCGTAGCCTTCTCTGCCTTTCCAGATAAGGCTAGCTTCCCTGTGAGGTGTCTCTATAGCAACCTAGATGTTTGCAATACTCTTCAATTCTTGAAATTATTTAATTTTTCATTTGATTCCCACTAGACTATTAATTCCCAGATAGCAATGAGTGTCAATTCTATGTTTGTCCCTAGCCCCTAGTTATGCATCTTGGATTAATGTAAAAAAACGTTCAAATCTGTGTTCACTGACTAGTAGGATAACAGTAGAGTTAATTCTGCACTGTTAGTCTACACTGGCCCAAATCTAATAGCTGAAAGCAAGACATGTTAGTCCTTGTAAAAGTCTAACCTTGGGTCAATCCTCTTTCAGTCTGGCCTCCGCTCTTTCAGGTGGTCATTGTGGTTCAAGATAGTCCAAAAATCCAGGCATGATCCTCTCTGTGCTGTGATGAAGGAGGTAGAGGAGAAAGAGCAGGAGGAGGAGGAAATAGGGAGAGGAAGATGGAAAAGGGACAGGAAATAATACTGGTCTTAGAATTGGGAGGTCCAGGAGTTCTACAGTGTACAATGAAGAGAACAGCAGCTGGTGAGCTCTAATACTTTGATAATAGAGCAGTTCTGTTCAAATGGCCATTTTCCTGAGCCTTTGGCTTTTTAGGTCCAGAATAAGAATTCGCCTCTCCCTTTCTGTGCTCACCCAGCAGCTTGCACATTCCTCTGCCATAACATATCCTCGTTATCAAAGGGCCCATCTGCACAATTAGATAGGTACACTGGGAGGCAAAGTCTATGTTTTCTTCAGATATATTCCTCAGGGTGTATGGAAAGGGGTTGCCACACTTTCAAGGCTTAGTAAGTTTTACAGATACACTGTAGATGGACAAGAACATCCTGAAGAGGACAGTGGTACCAAAGACAGCTGGGTGTAACTGACTTTAGATGACCAGTTATTCAAGGTTGTACCCTCAATACATAATTAGAATGTTCCTTCACATTCAGTTCTATCTTCCAGGCACATGTATTCTCTCCTGAAATTGTTACAGTAAATCCACGAGATAAGTGCTATTCTCTTCCTTTTACAAAAGTAGTGGCTGAGACCCAAAGAGGCAGAAGGCCACTCAAGTTGGAAAGTGTCAGTTGTAAGTGGGTCTCTGTGATTCTGTGCCATTCCAGCCTCTAGATTTTTATTCTCCTTTACTTTTAAATCTCCGTCAACATGCCATGCTGTCACAAGAATGAAATGAAGAATGAAACCTAAAGAGTGTTCTGTACCTCAACTAAAAAAGTGCTTCTCGCCTGAGGATATGTTTTTATTGCTTTTTGGAGAAAGAGGAAGGGAGGGAGGGGGAGAGAGAAACTTCAATGTGAGAGAAAACATGGATCGGTTGCCTCCTGTATGTGCCCTGGAGATCAAACTCAGGTATGTGCCCTGACTGGGAATCACAGCTGCAACCTTTTGGTGTACAGGACAGTGCTCCAACCAACTGAGCCACCTTGCTAAGGCCTAACAAAGTATTTAAAATACAGTAGGTTCTGAATTTATATTTGACTTAAATGCTCCCAAAGGGTGTTGGAACAACTTTGTTATGGTTGTCACTCTCTAGTCCTCTTATCTTGCTAACCAAATCCAGAGCCAGGCCATGGAAGAATTATTCTACTTCATGGTAATCCAAAAAGTGCTCATGAAATTGGCAGCTTCCCACGGGACACCATTTTATTTGATGCAAAATATGGCAGATCCAAAAGGAACTCAACTGCTTGGCTTTTAGTTTGCTTTCTTCTTTACACCTCAACAGCAGCCTCAGTCCTGTCTGAAACATCTTTGATTCTCTGCCAAATAACCTTTAAATGACCTTGTATTCAAGACTGCACCCTTAGTAGATAGTTAGGGTACTACTTCAAGATCACTGAAACATAATGGGTTGTACTTTTCCCCCCAAAAGTGCCTATAATGTCTTATATTCAGTTGATACAGAAAAAATGAGCTTAATAACCTCAGCAGCATGGTACTGGCAGTATCCACAGGTAAAAGTTTATGAATATAATTTTTCCTTGAGGCCAAAAAAACAATAGAAACTTTATTTTCTCAGTAACAAATGGTGATGTCCCTGAATGGAAAAGACATACTAACCTCAAGAGACTTAGCCAAGGTTTTTCTTAGAAATGCATTCAGAGTCCATCTGAGGCACAGCTCAGAGGAAAGAGAGCCCTCTTCCAATAGTTCCAGAAAATTCTCTATATTAAGGGTGAATGGCCCAAACTGGTTCATACGCATACCCTTGGAGCCTCTGGATAAAAGTCAGCCCCATCCTAACCACACAGATTGGCACTGAGAGTGGGGAGGAGGCTGACATTAGAAGGAAGCGTTCAAGTGAGTACATTTTTTTAAATTCTGGTACATTAAATAACTCATATAAACCTATTAAAAATAAACCTGCCCCAAATTTTCACAATCTACATCCTCACACATAAGACTACTGTGCTCAATGTACTGTCCTAGGAGCAGGGTTAAGATAAAAGTTGATAGCTCATGGACACAGAGAATAGATGATAGATAGATAACTTTGTTGCATGATGGCCTTACAATATATCCTCAGCACAAAATATGCTCATTTTTAAGATTTTTGAAACATATTATCAAAATTGCCTCCCAGAAAGACTCTGTTCTTCTATACTGTCACCAGCAGTGTCTGAGAGCATGTGCATAATCCTCAGTGATGAGGGGACTGGAATATAAAACCAATTGGTTTGGAAAGGTCAGGGAAACTCCTTGGAATCCAGAGATGTCAGAGAGGCCAGAAGAGGGCTTTGGGGGAGATGGGCAGGAAGGTGAGTCAGGGAGAGCGGCGGGCTGTCCCATCATGGGAATGGAGTCACGTGGCCAGCTCTGTATCAGACCACCATGTGGAAACTCGGTCTACTGAGGAAGGCGACATGAAGAGTCAAAGGACCTTTGTAAGCAGCAGGAAGGATGAGGGTTGCTGAAGGATTCTGCGGACACAGTCTGCTGGAATTCAGTTGTCTTGACAACCTAGGATGAAAGCCTCGCAGCCAGCCCCAGTCTGTTCATCAAGAACCTTCCTGATGGCACATGTCAAACTGTGAGTCTGCCCTTGAACGCAGCTTTCTTTGGGGTTTTCCTCCCTTGTTCCTGTTTGAATTTCTAATACAAAGAATGTGCCAATTTCCTCATAAAAATGTGTTCAAATCCTTCTTTTATTTCCTGACCAGATATTTCTGCACAGGGCTGGGCCTTGTCAGAATATTAACTTTTGGTCTAGTTACTAAGCTAAGTCTACTTTTTATGTGGCTTCACAATCTCACAGTGGCTGAGGCATAACCAAAAATGGATTTTATTTCGTAAACACCACAAAAATCATTTAGCACAGCGGTAGGTCCAAGGGAGACAGAAAGGATTAAGACACGATTCCTACCTTCCAGAACTTTAGAAATTCCTCTCAATATCTAGAGCAGGGTCCTCAAACTTTTTAAACAGGGACCAGTTCACTGTCCCTCAGACCGTTGGAGGGCCGGACTATAATTTAAAAAAAAACTATGAAAAAATTCCTATGCGCACTGCGGGCCCGGGATGAGTCGGCTGCTAAGCAGGACAGGCAGCGGCACCCGGCGGGCCGGATAAATGTCCTCGGCGGGCCACATGTGGCCCGCGGGCCGTAGTTTGAGGACCCCTGATCTAGAGCATATGATCAACTAAGATCAATTTTAAGAAGAAAAAAGAAAAGAGCCAAACAACTCAAGGAAGAAAATGACAAAAGATAGGAAGAAGCAAGTCACTAAAATGATAACACAAAGGCAGATTACAGATAGAAGTTCAACCTCACTAATACTTAGGGAAATGCAATAAAATTGGCCAAGACTGCTGGCAAGGATACAGGGAAAAACACATTTACATACTGTTGGTTGGAGGCGTAAATTGGTCACAGTTTTTTGGAAGGTAATTTGGCAACATTAATTAAAATTAAAAATATACATAGCCTCATCGCAGCAATTCAATCCTAGAGAAATTCTCACACTTGTGCACAAATGCATGACCAATGGTGGTCATTGTAAGTGTCAATCAATAAGTGAAGGCCTGCACAGCCCTGGTCCATGCTATGGGATCCTCAGGAATAGCCCAAGCGCTAAAAAGCACCAATCTCTCAGACACACTATGAAGTATAAATAAAATCGCAAAATAAAGATATTAAATGATTCCACTTGTGTACAATAAGACAAAGCAGTCATCCCTGGCTGGTGTGCTCAGTGTGGTTAGAGTGTCTGCTCTCAGACCAAAGGGTTTGATTCCTATCAAGGCCGTGTACCTGGGTTGCAGGTTCAATCCCCGGCCTGGTTGGGGCATGTGTGGGAGGCAACCAGTCCTGTGTCTCTCTCATGTCTTTCTTTCTCGCTCTTTCTCTCTCTCCCACACTCCCTCTCTACCTTCGATTCTAAAAATCAATGGAAAAAAATATCCTTGGCTGAGGATTAACAAAACAAACACAAAAAGCAGCCACATTCTTCAAGTATGTACAAAAGCAAGTAAGTGCACAGAAATAGCAGCAGTAAGTTACCTCTGGAGCGGGAGACACATTGGGGAAAGAACTGAAAAAGAGAGATTTTGGCTTCCTCTGTGCTGTTTTTATAAGAATGTACTTATACATTACTTGGTTGCCTGAAATAAAATTTATTTAAAAAAATGTTTAAAGGTTGATCAACAGCTCTTGACTCTTACAATTATCAGTTTTCTCTCCTTTTTAAAAGTAAATATGCCTTGTGGTTTTACATCTGATTTATAGTACGTCCTCAGTGTTTTACTTGACTAAGAAATAGAACTGTCTCTTCAGTTCTTCCAACTGACAATTCAATTCCAGGTGCACCCTGGTCTGGGAAAAACTCTGTATTGAGTGCCGCTGGTTTCTGTATTTCTTAATGACACCAAAGAAAGTATTCCTATCAGCTACTATTTTGATGTGTTTCGATACCAGTGTAACTTCATAGTCTTGACTAATAAGGACAAGACACCTTTTAGAATGGGTCGTCAAGGCCTTTTCTCAGTGCCAACTCAAGCTGTGGATTTGCCATGTCATCAGGCTTGTGGGATGTACATTTTTTAAGAAGGCGGCAAAACTTGGCTGGCCTTCTTTGGAAAGGCGTATAATTCTATTTTGTCAATCTGTGCATTTTGTGACCAGTGTTGAGAAAATTGCTAGACTCAATGATAAAAAATTATGTTCATTTTAAGTTACATTAGAAGAGAAAATAAAATGTTTCTGAAGTCTTTTAAAGAAGATAATTTGGAAACTTTCCTCAGCCAGAAAAATTAAGGTGTGAACAGTGATATTTTCCTGAAAGAAATCTACAGATGGCCTATGAAGATAAAGGTGAAGGAGCCACCACCCATTTCAATAGACAGGAGTGTTGGAGGAGAGCATTTCACAGTGATTTGGAGGAAAACACCCCTGGCAGCTCTGTGGGGTCAGCATATGGAAAGATGAGGATGTGTCTAAGGTCCTTTGTTGGGTCCAACTACAGAAATTCCAACTTACTTTGTCCCTTTGCTGTGTGTTACTCTTATGTAGGCATCGCCACCATTGCCAGCTATTTAAATAACACACAGGCACACTGCAATGCATATAAAATAGGAATATGTCCAGCATCATACTTGGAACAGTTTGTGATCTGGAAAACCCCAATTATGTACCTTCTTCACACACTTCATGAATAAGGGGAATAAATCAAAGAAATAGAGGACAAGAGAAGAACTGCTAATAAATGTGATTAAGGTGGCCTCCACAGTATGTCTCCCATACTTTTCTCACTACTGGGCCAGCCACTAGATGTCTAAAATTGGAGCAATGCTCTATTGTTCTCTTAGGACACACCTGCCATGCTCTGAGGAAGCCCAGGCCATGCACACACAGCTCTGTATGGGTGGTCCAGATGACAGCCCCGCTCAGACACCAGCAGGCGGCAAGCATCAACCACTACACATGTGAGTGCAGAACTCTTTAAGGCGACTCCAGCCCCAGCCAGCCCCCAATAAGAACTGCCTCGCGGAACTCAGTCCACCCCCCGCTGTACTATGAAAGATAATACAAGGATTGCTTTTGTTTTGAGCCACTAGGGTATTTTTCAGATGAAATAATTTTACCTTTAAAGCAATTATTATGTATATTGTTAAGAATTGTCACTTAACTTGACAACCATCTATTATTTAAGACAAGATAAGCGAGGCAGAGTGGAAACTGGCAGTCTGAGGTTCAAATCCAGGTGAGTCTAGCGCCTGACCTCCTTTCTGACTCACAGTAGCCTGTCCCTTGAAGGGCACAGGTGAGCCCTGGAGAGGCCTGGGAGGCCATCCAGTCCACTCTCCTGTTCCAGTGTGGAGAGCTGGCCTCCCTGGTTTGTACTGCCAGCCCAGACAGATGTTCCCCTCCTGCGCTCTAGGAGAAAGCTGCACGGAAAACAGAAGCCATAGCTCTCAGTTCCTGTACTTCACTTTTTATTGATTTCAGAGAGGTAGGGAGAGGGAGTAAGAAAAACTTCAATGATGAGAGAGAATCATTGATTGGCTGCCTCCCCCACTGGGGATTGAGCCTGCAATCCAGGCATGTGCCCTGACCAGGAATCTAACCGCAACCTCCTGGTTCATAGTTTGATGCTCAAACACTGAACCACACTGGCTGGCTTTATTTTTCTTATTACAAAAAGTATACCTGTTCACTAAAAATACTTCTACTACTACTAATAATAGTTAAAAAATCATAGAAGTTGCCCATTATCACATCACTTAGTAGGTACCATTGTTAACACCTTGCATACATTTTCCAGTTTTTCCTGGTCTACATGCAGTGGTTCAGGCTGTTCTGTCTTATTACCACTCTCTCCTACTCAACCCAGTGCACGTCCTTCAAACAAGGCAATGGACCCATAATCTCAGAACTGGGCAGTCAGGACTCCTTGGAAATCCCAGATGGCAAATGAGTCCTCCAGTGAGTAGTATGGTCCGTGGGCAGGCAGAAGAGGTACAGCAGATCTCCAATTGCGGTCTCACTTCTCTATAATTCAATACCAAGAGCAGGCACAATCCTGGCCCTTGGCAGGGACTCTATGTTTGCTGAATGAATGAAAGTTCTCCTTTGCTTCCTGTTCTGCTCATCCTACCAAAAGTGATACAGCATGTTACAGAGTACAGGATAAATGCCTCCAAACACAGAAGAGAGAGACATCATCTTCAGGGCAAACCTAAAACTTTAGAATTAAGTCTTCAGGGCTCTCTCCAGCCCACTGTTTCCATGAAACATCAATTTCTCATCAAGCTAAAAACAAAGAAACAAGAGCCTTTGTCATGAAATAAGTTTAGGAAATAGTACAAATTCTCTTCCCTCCTTGGAGATACAAAAAAGCACATTAGTATATTCAAAACCCTGATGGTCCAGCAATAAAGGCATCTCCGTGTCACATCAACTTTTATTTCACAGGATGAAAACTGAGGCCAGAAAGGCGATATGACTCACTCAAGCCATGCAGCTAATGACCACCAGGCTGGAGCCAGACCGAGTGCCTCTTCACTCATGGGCCCCTTTCCAGCCCTCCCTGCAGCCCCCCTTCCTCCCAGGCTTCTGTCACTTCATGAAGACGCAGAGGGAAAGTTCTAAAATTGGAGCAATGGGATGTTATAGATCCCAATGGGCAGATTTCCCACAGAGCATGAGAAAGTTCATGTATTTCATGTGCCATCTGAAGATCCTGGGCTTGTTGCCTGCTGGTTCCCATGCTGGTTGCTACTTAAATATGATCCATGCAGAATGAAATTTTGTACGGGGCCCAGTGCTTGAGGTTAACAACCAAGGTCTTTCTACTTTCCACGGGCATTAGTAACTGGTTCTTTCTCCTCCCATATTTGTGAGGGTCATGGCTGTGGTATAATTTATATAAAACTCGACAATGGACGTGCATTCATATAATAATTGTGAGCATTCATCACAAAAATGAAGCCATCCACATATGTGATTTTCAAAAGTAATTTAACAAATGTTGTGTGCTTCCTAGAGTAGTGTTAATGTTCAGTGGAAATCTGCTAGCCTTTTATTGTCAGAGTACACTAAACGTCACAGCCTTGTCGTAGTTACAAATCCCAGCATTGTGACTGCTCCGGAGGGCTGCTGAGGTCTGCGCCACAGAAAAGCGTTAGCCTGCACAGTGAGGAGCTTGGGCTCAGGAGGGGACTTGTGCGTGTCCTCTTGGTTCTACCACACCACACACAGCCTATGGGACCTCGGACACCTGACTTCATATCTTGATGTCTCAGCTTGTTCCCCTGCCAAGTGGGGATAAGTTCCTCTGTCAAGGGTGGTGGTGAGGATTTAAAGGGCCTGGCATAGAAGAACCATTCAATGAATAGTAAATGCCATTGCCTCTGTGTTTCTGGATGTTTTAAAAATTGATTTTCCTTGCCTTCCTTTTCCTTGAAGATAAACAGTCACTTTTTGCTACTTTCTGTCCCAGAGGTCTCCATCTGTAAGGAAGTCTGTCATTCAGAGGTGTTGAAATTGCCTGAGCACCCTCTCCACATTTGGAAAAACCCCCGTGTGGAAAGGAAGCACCTATCCTCCCAGGATAGACTTTGAAAAAAATCTGATAGCCTGTCAACCAGACATACCCATGAGATAGATCAACTCAGAACCCAGGATGGTCCTGTCCGAAGCCAGGTGGTCAGTATAGACAGGTGGACACATAGGCGTAGGGAAGGTGGGCACAGGCCTTTACTTAGAAAGAGTTGGCCGATTCCAGCCCATGCAGCCTTTGCAGTGCTAAGGAGACGTGGACACGTTTTGTGCTCTAATCTGTCTCCCAGGTCCTACAATTAGTTTATAATAGTTAAATTTCCAGCAAACTTGCTAGAGCTAATCCCTTCAGAGTCACACAAGTCTACCTCGCACACTCAGCAGGGAAGCCCTCTCCAGCCTCTCTTCCCATTTGAACCCATTTCCTGTCACCCACACCCCGGCGGGCCTGAGCACAGCCTCTGACAGGAGCTGCCTGCAACTCAGCTCAATTTGGCTCAGCTGGAAAGGAGAGGGATCCTTTCAGACCAGAGAATGGAGGGGAGCTGCTACCAAATTAAAAGATAATGAACTCTTTCACACTGCCACGGCCACCAGCCCCAGGCATCTCTTCTGTGTGTTATTAGGTGAGCAAGGGTGTTTGTCCCTTTCTTCATCTTGAGTTTCAGATCAGAGGCTCTTTTCAGGTATCTGAGATTTAGTGCTTGCCAGGACCATGAGAGAAAAGTGCACTTGGTGCGGGGAGAAGAGGGTAGAGACCTATCCTCCAATGCTAAATTTTCAATTAAGAAATATTCTCTTGCCCTGGCCAGTTTGGCTTGGTGGATGGAGTGTCAGCCTGTGGACTGAAGGGTCCGGGTTTAATTCCAATAAGGGCACATGTCCGGGTTGCGGGCTCGATCCCCAGTAGGAGGTGTGCAGGAGGCAGCCAATCAATGATTCTCTCTCATCATTGTTGTTCCTATCTCTCTCTCCCTCTTCTTTCCTCTCTGAAATCAATAAAAATATATTTAAAAAAAAAAAAAGAAATATTCTCCAGCCCAGCTGGCATAGCTCAGTGGTTCAGCCTCAACCTATGAACCAGGAGGTCATGGTTCAATTCCCGGTCGAGGCTCATGCCTGGGTTGCAGGCTCAATCCCCACTGGGGGGCATGAAGGAGGCAGCTGATCAGTGATTCTCTTTCATCATTGATGTTTCTATCTCTCTGCCTTTCCCTTCTTCTCTGAAATCAATAAAATTATATGTATTTTAAAAATTCTCCAAAATCTCAAGTTCTTAAAAAAGATGTCTGCTTGGTCATGCAATCTGGTCATATTCTAGGACAACCTATTTACTCAATTTCTCACTTGATGAACATGATTGCAATTGTGACCCCAAGTGAAAAGATACAGAATAATTTATTATACGCTAATTGGAAGAGCTACGCTTGGTTATGGCAGAGTGGTTGATATCCATCTGACTTAACCAACAATAAAAGCAGGAAATCAACATCCCCCCTCAAACTCCCATCAAAACAAAACAAAGCTGTTTGAAGGTACCAGAGGGCAACCAAGGTCATCAGGACTCAGGGGGAAAGGAACCTCGTGCAGAGCTTTTTATCTGCAGAGCGTTTGCTAATTCACATGCAGAGCAAAGAGGCCCAACAGAGTCCAACCTGGACTAGAGGTGGACAGTCTCACCTGACTGGGGAACCCTACTTGGAGTTCAGAGTCACCAAGGCCGCTAGGAAGTGAGAAGCCAAGATCCTGGAGAAAGGGGAACTTCAGAGACAGGAGTTCACATCAATGCCTCATCACGGAGGCATTTGACGATTTCTAAAGAAAGGTGCACAGTGAGCGTGAGACGCGAGGAAGACCAAGACTGAGGCAGCCATTCCCGAAAGCAGTGCACACCCAGTGATACAGCCCCTAATATCTAATGAGTAAACAAACCAACAAAAAATAAAAATGAACAGGAAATCTTGTGCAGATCAATGGAATAAGAAGTGTGATTAACTCAAGTCTGAGTGTTTTACTGAAGCAAAAAGGAGGAAAGTTGGAAGGAAAGTAGAGTTTTATAGGGTAGTTAAAGAAGTCAAGATAAAATTGACTGAACCCTTCACCCCAAAAAAAAAAAAAGGTAAAGCTTTATGTATAGTAGATAAGGTTTGAAGATACCAAAAGAAAAGTTAAATACAATTTAACAATAAAAATTTGGAAGGAGCAGAGGTAGAGGAGATAGAAGTGTTAAAGTGAATTAAATCCTTATCCCCACCAGGAACAATGGCACCAAAATATAATGCCCAACTGCTGTACAGAACTGGAAACTCCATTGACACCACAACCTATCCCTTGGCACTGCTGATGCTGAGTTAGAGTGTAAGCTCCGCCTAGACCACAGACCCTCTGCCACAGTTAGTGCAGAATAATGGATATCTCCACCCACAGACTTGCCAGAAGACCCCGTCATCTCAAACTGCAAATTTCCTTCTAAGTTGTACACAGTCTCATGTCTCCTTGGCGAAAGCTAGGTCACAGATGGAGCCCCATCTTCAAGAGAGTCTGGGAAAAGTAGGTTTGCACTTTTTTTAAAAATAAGATTTCCAGATTCTATAGTACAGGAAGGCAGTAGAGGGTGTTGGCATTTGTGTTGAGTGAACCAATTTGCAGAATTGCCATACTCTGCCTAAATAACACCTGTTACAATATTTTAAAGAATACAAATAATGCATATATAGAGATAAAAAAAAATTCATACAGCATAGAAGGCTGTTGGGATTTCCTGAGGCCAAGAGACCAAAGAAACTGACAACACCAGAATTACATCAAGAGACCATTAAGGGAATTTATGGATCGAAGCAGCATCTTGGTTGGCAGCAAGAAAGGAAGTCTTAGTATCCAAGAAGGCTTGGGGCTTATGCGTGGCTCTGCTAACACAGGTGGCTTGTAGCCGGGAGCCCTGTGTTTGTTAAGAGCTCTATAATCAAACCAGTAAGTAAGGTAATGGGCCCACTTCTCTATGCAAGAACATTCCCTTCAGATGACAGGGAGTCAGCCTTGCTTCCTAAGATGGGAACCTAGTTCATGTTAAAGTACCAGGAATCATTTTGCCTAACAAAGGCATAAAATAAAAAAAGTGACTTCTTACACTCTTTTCCATGCTCTTTTCCTGTATTAGCCGCTGCATAACAAATTACCTCAAACATAACAGCTTTCAAACCAAAACGTTTACCTTCTCATTTTATTTGGGCCAGAAATCTAGGCACTACTTAGCTGGATGTCTCCGGCTCAAGGTCTCTCTCGAAGAACACTTGAGTTGTTGCCTGGGACTCCAGTCTCCTCTCAGTGCGCTGCTAGAGGAGGACCTCCTTCCAAGCTCACTTGCTTAGCTGTGGGCAGGATTTGGTCCTTCATAGGCCTCCGGACCTCACAGGTCATTGGATGCAGGCCTCCTCAGTTCCTTGCCACATGAGCCTATGTGAAGGGCAGCAACCAGCAACCAGCTTAATTCCAGTGAGCAGAAGAGAGAAGGCAACAGAAAGCACCCAAGGTGGAAGCCACAGTCTTTCTATAACCTAAGTTTGGAAGTGTCATCCATCACTTCTGCTGAATTCTGTTCATTAGAGGCAAGTCAGTAAGTGCAGCCCACCATGGGGAATAGGGGTTTATGCAAGGATGAGAATACTGGGAGGTGGGGTCACTCTAGAGCTGCCTGCCACAGCTCCTCTGCCCCCATGTGTCTGTCATCCAAGAGGAAACACTGTTAATAGTTTCTTATGATTCCTTTCAGGGGAAAAATGGATTTAAATCAATTTTCCAAAATTAACCTAGAAGTGTTCCAACAGTTACTGCTAACATGAAATGTCAACCATCCCTGAGAGGCATAAAAGTCATCTTAGCCAAGTAGACCAGCTGAGCATTGAAACTCACAGCTTGTGTTCAAGCAAAAAAGGTAAATAGCACAGCAATGTTAATGTGGTGAAAGTGCCCAAATGTGTGTTTACATTTTCACAAATTTTAAAAAAATCAACCATGGGACATAGGGCCATGCCTTACTCTCCTACTCTACGGATGGTTTTCTGAACCTCTAAATAAACCGTGTGCACTTCAGCTCTCCTTCTGGGGGAAATCCAACTAGAAAAGAGAAAACTGTTATTATTTTGCTGAACTTGTATGCATATATGCATAACCCGTGGACACAGACAATGGGGTGGTGAGGGCCTGGAGGGGGTGGTGATGGGAGTGGGCTGGAAAAGGTTAATGGGAGAAAAAGGAGGACCTATGTAATACTTTGAACAATAAAGATTTAAAAAACAACAACAATGTTCTACTAAATTAAGATAACTCTGCAGCATGTAATTCATAATTGCATTCAAGCACCCTCTAATCAAAGTAGTAGCTGTACTTGTCAAATTTTTCAAACACGTTTATATATACCATTACAACCAAAATGTTTTTGTGTGTCTGTGTGTGTGTGTGTGTGTGTGTGTGTGTGTGTGTGTGTGTGTGTAAGCTGAGAGTGGAAACTAAAAACACTGATGAAGGGCAAAACAAGTTTGGGTGTCTTTGCTGCCTGTCATCAACTGAAGCATAGAGACAGTTGAGTCTCTCAGGAAGTACTTTGTAAATCAAATTCAGTGTCCTGCAAGTGGTATTAAAACTTTGTGTAATTGAGTAATATAAAGGCTGTTAAAGCCCTTCAAATCTCAGCATTTGAAGTTTTTTAAAAAAATTGTAGGTTGAAAGCAACACTTGCAGACAGGAAGCTGTTGACATGTATCTCTACAAAAGAAATAGAGGAACTGGACAAATTAACGAGAGCACAAAAAAAGGCATAAGATTTGATTTTGAAGTTCTGTAATTATACTTTGGAATATATTGATTTATTGGTAGAATCTACTATTTTTGCAGCATCTAAATTTGACTAATATTTAAAAGAATCATAGATATAAATTATTTAATTAGTTTTTCTGGTAAAAATTAATTTTAACAGGTAACAAAAGAAAAATTAAGTAAATCAAATGACATCAAAATGAAAAACTTGAATGCATCAAAGGATATAATCAACAGGGAAATGCAAACCCAGACTGTTTGGCTGGCTGGAACTGAAATGTAGATGACCTCTTGCTGAATAGGAGCAGAGTGGCCAAGAGCAGGGCAGATGCCATGTGCACTGGGGAGGAGTAGAGCAAACCCAAACCACAATGAGGAACCACCTCATCCCCATCAGGACAGCTATTAAAACCAGAACAGAACAGGTGTTGGGAAGGATGTGGTGGAGGTGGAATCCTTGTGCACTGTGGTGAGAATATAAAATGGTATAACCATGTGAAAAATAATGTAGCAGTTCCTCACAACATTAAAAAAAAGAATTACCATACAACCCAGTAATTCCACTCCTGGGTATATGCTCAGAATTTAAAGTAGGGACTCCAATAGATATTTGCACTCCAGTGTTCATAGTGGCATTATTCACAATAGTCAAAAGGTGGAAGCAGCGCTAGCTGGTTTGGTTCAGTGGATAGAGCATCGGCCTTTGGACTAAGGGGTCCCAGGTTTGATTCTGACCAAGGGCACATGCCCAGGTTGTCGGCTCCATCCCCCCCCAGTGGGGGACGTGCAGCAGGCAGTCAATCAATGATTCTCTCTCATCATTGGTGTTTCTGTCTCTCTAGCTCTCTCCCTTCCTCTCTGAAATCAATAAAAATATACATTTAAAAAAGGTGGAAGCAACCCAAGTACTGTATCCCCTGATGAATGGATGGATGGATGGATATATACAGCAATAAAATATTATTCAACCTTTACAAAGGTAGGAAATTCTGATCCATGCTACAACATGGATGAACCTTGAGGACATGATGCTAAATTAAAAAGCTAATCAGAAAAGGACAAATACTGTATGTTCCCACTTAAATGATGTACTTAAAGGAGTCAAATTTACACTCCAGACTTCTTCTGATGGATCAGGCTGCAGCCATCCTGCCCTGAGAATCGCCTGGAAGCTCACCCTTTCTTGCCTTCTTCCCCTTTGCCCCCTATTCCCTTTGTGTTCCCCCCTCACCCCACAATGCATTCCTTTAATAACTCGCTTGCACTCAAATCCTTATCTCAGAGTCTTTTTCTGAGAAAGTTGACTCAAGACAACAGAGGACTGATGTTAGCTTCTTGCTAGAATTGGCTGAGAAGCAGAATCTGCAGGCAGCCCGTGCTGCTGGGGCCGTGGCCTCAAAGCTGGAAGGTCACCAGGCACCAGGGCATGGGAGAAATGGTCATGTCTCCATAGGCTCAGCTAGTGACGAGGCTGCAGGAGGGGCCGCCTCGGTACCTGAAGCTCATCTAACTGCCACAGGAAAAAGCCAGCATTGAGTACCTCCAGGGTGATGGACCAAGAGCGGCAGCTGCAGTTGTGCCAAAGCCAGCAAATCTGATGGAAATGAAGACGTATGTGGCTTCCTCACATTCCACCCGAATGCTCCCCATGGACACAGACACTTCTCTCTGATGCTGCCCAGAGATGGGAGCACCAGAGCCTGTGGAAATAGAAATGGGATCAGTCGGAGGAGACAGAAAGGCCTTAGGTTGGGAAAGACTTGGGAAGAGGGAGCTATGATTAAAGTAATATTTTATTTCAACTGAATATTTACCTGAATGAGATGAAATTGTAAAGCAGGAATGACTAGAATAGCTGGAAGAGACAAGATCAATACCCAGTTAGGTGCTGCTGAGAAGGAATGGGAGTTCATAAAGGGAAATGAGATCCATTAGAAAAATGATTTTCTTTTCTTTTCATACATCTGCTTGGTCACGCACCTAGCACTATTCCCACCTCCTGTTTAAAGGGCAGAAGATTAAGATAGTAAACTTCCAAATAGCCTGCCTTCCTCAGTTCCCTTTATAACTTGGGGTAGAAGCCCTTATGATAGAAAACCTGTCCCGTTGGATAGCATAACCTTCTCTAAGGCCCATCACAAAGCAACTGTTATAATGGATAATAGTCTTCTTAGATGCATTTCAATTTCTTAAAGATAGAGTCATCTGAAGATATTCCCATTTAGCTAGTGTGTGTGGGTCCACAAATCAGAATGGGCTGCAGTAGTGGGGGGCGTTCAGTGTGAGAAGAAGCCCTTGGTGGTGTGGATTCAACCTGCTTTGTGAGATTTCAGTCACAGAGCTCACCCTCCTAGGCTGGGAGACACTCCCCAGGTCACAGACGTTGGGCCTAAACCCTCTAGGGCCACCTCTGAATGAATGCTCACTGTAAAACTTGGGTTTGGTCACCATCCCAGACCATGTGAGCAGGGAGTGAAGTTGTTGGGAATAAGTTATTTCATCTCTCATTCTAGACGGAGGCACTCATGACTACTCAAAGAAACTGCTTAGTCTAAATCCCACCTTGAATTCCTGCATTTGTTTACTTTATTCTTTAAACTATGTATGTATGTTACGTTCATTTGTATGTATAAAATTTTCACGATTTTTTTAGGCAAAACCAAACCAAACTTTCTCTCATTCTCACATTATTTTTTTATCCCACCACCATAGCACTCCTTCCTTTCACAACCAGACTTCTTGAAAGAGAAGTCTGTATTTTGTCTCCACTTTCTTATTTTCCAATCTCTCTTCAACCTATTTCAGTTTCCACACTCCGCTCTCCCCCAGTCACTCCTCTGAGCCAGCTCTGATATGCTCAACAATGGCTACCCTGTCCTTGTACAGTGAACATTGTTCAAACTCTATCTCACTGCACAATTAGTATGTTCTTGAATACTGTCAGCTACTTCTAATTTCTTGCAACTCTTCCTCCCCTTGCCTTCAATGCTGCCACATTGAACGAATGCTGGTTTGCTTTCTACCTCTCTGCCTGCCCATTCTTAGCCTACTTTATAGACTCATTTTCTACTCAGCCATTGGATTCGAAGCATGTCAGGCCTATGTCTTTTTTCAATGAATACTTTCTTTCTAGGCAACCCCATCCATGACCATAAGATGTATAACTGCCATCTCTAATCTATTTATACCCAGTTCTATATTAGGCTCTGATGTTTCCTTTGAGCTCCAGATGCATGTATCCAGCCACCCACTTAATATCATCCCTCGATATATTGCAAATCTACTTCAGACACCTCATGTCCAAGACCAACCCCAGGCTCTTTCCCCATAAATCTGGTCTTCTGCCAGTGACCTACCTCGTGGATCCCTCATGTACCTTTCACTGGCCATCTTCTGTGCCACCTTGGGATCTTTGCATATCTCAGTCTACCTGCATGGAGTGTTCCTTCTTCCCCCTTTCTCTTTCCTTAGATAGCTCCAGACATTCTTTACGTGTCAACATCTCTCTCTCAGAGAATCTTTCATGTCCCACAAGCCTAGGTCAAGTTTCTATATTACAGTCCATTTCCTTGAAACACTTACCTAGATTTGATGTTTGCATTTATTAATTAGCATGTGTCTTTGATAAGTCTCTGGGCTCCCCCTGGACTCTTCACTGCCTCCTCCGCAGAATCACCCTTGTTATTGCCCCAGTATGACCTTAGTGCCCAGTGCAATGTCTGACACCATGGATCAGGCTCAATAATATTTGTTTAAAGTATGTGTGTGATATCATACATGATTAGCATGTAGTGTGATCTAATTTACTTCCTACATAAAAGTTAAGTACCTTGAGTGCTTGTTGTATTTTGAGGTCTAGATTGTTTTATTTTGTACTTCTTTTATTTTGTTGTGTGGCTAATGTCCAGAGAGTTGTGGATTTCAGTGGCATACTGGACGTGCTGATGCACCTGAAATTGTTATAGCACTATAGGCACTGTAGGATAAGGTATCAGGAGCCCACAGGACAAATATTTAAAACCTACACCCACAACTGTTATTGAAGAGGAACATTAAAAGCTTCCCATTGCCTCCCTCTCTTGTTAAAAGCTAAAATTATATTATGGTATATAGGTATTGTGGTAACATGGAGGCAGGCAGGTATTTGAGAAGAGGACATTATAATGTGGACAGGGAATTTAGTCTATAAATATTTTGGGTGGAAGTGCCTTCTTTTGAGGTAGGTATTAAATGTTGTAATGCCTACACTGCCGAATATGAAAGATTTCATGAGGACCATGAGAATATTCTAAGGTTCTATAAGCAGACTGATCTTTCTTTTCTATCCATTCCCAGAGGATCCCAGAAAGACCACAAAAGAGGCATCCTGGCAGTGTAACAGAGGGGACTTAAAACCAGGATTAGGCGACTGACAAAGTAAAGAATTCTACATTGAGAAGACATAGTACGGGGATGAAACTCAGTGACAAACAAGATGAGGATAGCAAGCATTTTTATGGCACTGACCATAATCCTGGTACTAGTCCAAGGGTTTAATGTATGTTAACTATTTTAATCCTCAACACAAGTTGATGAAAGAAGCACAATTTTTACCCTCATTTTAGGGATTAGGAAAGTGGGGCAGAAAGGAACTAAGTAACTTGCCCAAGGTTATTAATGTTTGTGCCAGAGTTATAAACTTTCTCAACAGAAAATGAATTTAAACATTTTTTAAAAAGCATACTCTACTCCATAAAATGAACAAATGATAGCTAGGGTGAGAAACCTGCCAGTAGTTCCAAAATTAATATAGACTCTATACGAAATGGTTGCTGACTTAGAGCTGGGGACACACAGTTTGCAAATCTGCCTCCTCCGAAGGTTGCTTACGTCTTGGGTGAGTATATTCATTTATCTGCCTCTTACCATTCTGCTTCGTCTTCTGAATACATTAAACGCATAAGCCAAATCCCTGCTGGCCTAAAGAATGAGACTGATGGACACTTGTGGGACTGACTTTTTTATTTTAAAAAATTGGAGTGGGTTGGAATCTGGGAGCAGGAATTGTGACCCTAAGTCTTTGATCCATTTGCACATGGGTCTTTACCATTTCACTTAGATTCAAGGGCCATTTGGTTTCCTAGATATGTGACTCAGAAAACATGACACCACAGAAGACCATTCTCCTCTTCGTAAAGAGAAAGTGCATAGAGAAAAATAAGAACATTCTTAGTTTAGTTTGACTCGCTGCTCAAGTGACATAGAGATCCAAAATTAAAGCAGCTTGCCAAGAGGCCAAAGTACTATATGTTAGTGAAAACAGAAATAGACTCAGAAAATACATTGGTGTCAGAAAAGTTAGGGACAAATGTTTAAGGCCCCGAAATCAGTGAATGGCAGCTGTTAAGTGTCCTGTGGCAGCTCAGTAAATAGGATCCCAGAGATACAGATAAGAACTTCCCGATGAGAACACTAGGGACAATAGCAGGAATAGCATGCAGCTGATGAGCTGAAGGGTGTCTCTCTGGAGGTTGTCAGTGTCAGAGCCATTCCACGCCTCAGATGCGTGTGGATCTGGGTCAGGGACCACTGCAAGCAGCTCACAGGACAATGCTGGGCTGCTGATTTGCTCCCTAGGTAGAGTTGGATGTCTGAGGAACTACAGGTCTTGAGGCACACAATAGAGGGAACTGTGAAAGAATGGAGGGTGGTGACTGACAAGGACCAGGAGAGATCTGAATGCATTCTAAGGATTAGGAGAAAGTGCCAGAAAGGGATACATACCCAAAGAAACAACAAAAGACAAGAGTAGATAAAATTGTCTTAGAAATGCCAAGAATATGGGATGAGATCAGCCAAAGTTACCCTTAGGGAGATCAGATGGCAGATGAAAAGGTTCGTGGAGAATTCCTCCTACTTAGGGTTAACTCAGGTGAAAGAATTCGGACAAGCATACCCTCCATGGCTTCATTGAGGGCATATGGAGGTTAGTTCCATATGAGCACATAAAATAAAACATGATTAAACTGAAAGATGTATCACATTCTTGTCTGAGAAAATTTATCATGAAAAAGTGAATTCTCCCATTAGTATAGAAATTTGGTGCAATCCAAACTAGCTCTCTGGTGTGTGTGGTTTTAAAATTAAATAAAGTTCATATAGAAGAATATATGTTCGAGAATAGTGAAGACATTTTTGAAAAAAAGGATCTCATTAAAACAGGTGAAGTGTCTACAATATGATGTTGGAATAGGAATAGCAAAAAGATAATAGTGTTGCTAAAGGATTGGGTGGGTGGAATTTCTCCATTGCTAGTGGGAGTGGGATTCTTGGAGTACAACTGGGAAAGTCTTTGCTTTACTGTCAATTAATAAAAAAAAAGGTAGTCTTGCTGGAAAGAGTAGTCTTGGTTGCAGATTTCAGTTTTTCATTACTTTGAATATTTCATGCCTATCCCTTCTGGCTTGAAGTTGATCCCTTTCTGTTGATAAATCAGCTGATGGCTTTATGGGAACTCACTTGTAGGTAACTGTTTCTCTCTTGCTTGCCTTTATGATTCTGTTTGTCTTTAGTCTTGGCCATTTCACTTATGATGTGTCTTGGTGTGAGTCTCTTTTGGTTCATCTTGATTGGAAATCTCTCTACTTTCTGAACTTGTGTGACATTTTCTTTTACTAGGCTAGCATAGTTTTCTATTTTGATTTCTTCAAAAAGCTTCTCTATCCCTTGCTTTTTTTCTTCTTCCTCTGGTACACCTATGATGTAGATGTTGTTACATTTCATGTTGTCCCAAAGTTCCCTTAAACTATTCTCCTACTTTTAAATTATTATTATTTTTTTGCTGCTTTGATTACTTTTTTTCTATTTTGTCCTCTAATTCCCAGATTCGATCCTCTGCTTCATCCAGCCTATTGGCTACACTTCTCGTGTATTCTGTATTTCAGATATGGCATTCTTCAATTCCAACTGACTATTTTTCATGGGTTCTATTTTCCTTTTCATGATGTTGTTGTTCTCATTAAGTTCTTGAGCATCCGTATAACCTTTATTTTGACCTTTCTTTCTGATAAATTGTTTGTGTCCATTTCCTTTAGCTCTTTTTCTGGAGATTCCCCCTGTTCTTTCATTAGAGGTCTGTTTCTCTGTCTCCCCATTTTGGCTGTCTCTTTGTGTTTGTTTCTATGTATTAGATAGAACTGCTATGCCTCCCAGTCTTGGTGGAGTGGCCTTCTGTAGTAGGTGTCCTGTGGGACTGCGTAGTGCAGTCTCCTGGATCTCCTGAGCTGAGTGCTCTAGGACTATGTCCTGTGTGGGTTGTTTGGGATCTCCTGTTGTAGTTGGGTCTTGATTGCTTGTGACTCTTTTGTGGTTTGGGATCGACCCTCACCTGGCTGGCTATGAGGCTCAACCCCAGCCACTGCCTGTGAATTGCTGTGCAAGTGCAATCTCAAGGTTTCTTGATGGGCCCAGTGGCCCAATCATTAACTCTTAAGGCTGGATAAACCTTTATCACCATGTCTGAGACAATGGGCAAGGGCTGCACCCTGAGGCTGGGTTGTTCCTAGAAGTGTCTGGAGCCTTCCAGGATCCACCTTAGGGTGTGCTACTTGTGTTTCTAGTTGGGTTGAGCTCTAGTGTAGTCTGAAGCACCCTACTGGTTGTGTTGGTTTTGGGTCCTTTTGGGTGCATTTCAGTACAAGTCACTGCCTAAAGTTGTGTGTACCTGGCCTTGGGCTACCTGTGAGTAGCTACCACTCTGTTCACTGTTTGCGTCTGTGTCTAAAAGACCTGTGTGTGCATGGGAACGACCAATCTGTGTAATTGGATTGGATTCTTTCAGCTTAGAGATGGGAGCAGAATTTTGGTCAGACTGAGGTTCCCTGAGGTCTGACTCCACCTGTCAGCTGCTAGCCCCCTCTCTCCCCGTCCCCCCAGTTTACCTGGCCTTCCTCCAGAGCTGTCTGAAGAAAGTCAGTAGGAGATATCCAGGCTAGCCTAGCTCAGGCTAGTGGGCTCCCTGCCTGGGCATTATGCAGTGAGGTACTCCATGAGGGGAAATTAGTCTCTGCTTCAAAGCCAAACTCCTCAGTCTCTACCAGAGACTCCAACACTTGTTTCTCCTAAGGCGGCTTGCTGCAGGTTCAGGTTGAGTATAGTCTGCAGTTTCCGCTGCAGATCAAGTTCAACTGCCCTGGGCTCAGGATCAAAAGAGTATCTGGTTGATAATGATCCTGGCCCAGCCCACAGGAGGTGGCTAAACACTTCCTCTGAGTCGCAGACAATGGCCTCTGAAGGTCTCATGCTTGGAATGTCCCGCTCTGGGCTGCTCTCTGGTTGGTTTCCCCACAGACGTGCGCCCAGCAGAGACTTCACAGGGCTGAACCGAACAGTCTCCTGTCCAGGGTGGTGCCTGCAGCCTGCAAGAGAAGGAGGTGGTGGTGGTGGTGCGGAGGGTAGGGGTGTGGGGGCAGGCTCTACCTCTTCTTGCTGGGGTTACCTGGTGGAATTCACAGGAAACTCAGATCAGTCTCCCCACAGGGGTATTACAGTGCTCAGCACTCACCAGTCTGTCTCCCCTGCAGAAGCCCCCTGGGGCATACAGTCCAAAAGTTCCAGCTCTGCACAACACTGGCACCCTCCCACCACCAGACTAAAGCTGGAGGGGTAGAAAATCAGTCCCACACAGGACCCTTACCTCTCCATGTCTCCATGCACTGGACTCAGCAAAGTGGGGGCCAATATTCTGGGCTCCACTCGGGCTCCAAACTCTGCAGTGCCAGCCTAAAACCCAGACCAGCACTGCTCCCCGGGGCTGTCACCCAGCAGGTCGGGGCTTGGAAAGGCAGCTGTACAGGTGGGGAAGGTTGCTGACTGTGGGCAAGTCACTACTGGGTGCAGCCCGCAGACCCCCTCCGCTACACCCAAACTTAGCAGCAGCACAGCCTCTCCAGCCGTAGGAGCTCAGAGTGACTTCTCAGGCTGGGGTTTTAGCTTTTAGGACTTTCACAGAATTGTGTTTTGTATTTAGGTCTCTGGTCCATTTTGAGTTAATTTTTGGGAGGGGTACAAGGTTTGTGTCTAGATTCATGCTGTTGCATGTAGATATATATACAGTTGTGACAGCACAATCGGTTGAAAATACAACCCAGGGAATGGGAGAAAACATTTAAAAACCATACATCGAGTAAGGGGTTAACTTCCAAAATGCATAAGGAACCCCTATAACTCCATAGCTAAAACACTAACAACCTGATTTCAAAATGGGTTAAGGGCCAGGCCCAGTGGCTCAGTTGTTTCAGTGTTGTGCCCTACACCAAAAAGGTTGCAGGTTTGATTCCCGGTCAGGGTGCATACCTAGGTTTCGGGTTGATCCCCAGTTGGGGTGCCTACGGTACAACCAATTGATGTTTGTCCAGCACATTAATGTTTCCCTCTTTCTCAAAAAAAAAATGATGAGGAAATTTAAAAAATTTGAAGGGGCATTTCTTGACCAGATCTGGGATAATTTGTGCATCATCAAGGTAAATAGAAAAAAATAATAGAGTGAATAAAACAAGAATCCATAAGTCCACATTGACAATAGATAATCCATTAACTAAAAGAAAGAAAGTGAAAGCTCTTTCATACAGTAGAATACTGATTAGTTAATACAATAGCACTGATAGAATTAGGAAATCTTATTTAAAAACAATCTTCGTAAAACTAGATTTAGGCAAGAATCATGCTTACCAAATTGGGTGAATGTAAGTTTGACAAGAAACAGTATTTACATAGGCTTATAATATCTACCTACAAGTTTTTTTTGCTTTTACAAGTGGAAAAACAATACCTATACAGTGAAGAAACCGGAAAACCCCAATGACTACAATTTCATTACCTAGGGGCCAATGGAACATGTTTAAACGTAACAATCTGGGCTTTGAGGAGTATGAACAAATTACCATTAAGCTACCTTCAGAAACATCTCAGTGTGTGCAGGTGGGGGGCATGAGGACATGGAGAGTGAAGAAACAGAAGATATTTTGGAGAGGACTGAAGAACATGTGCCTATCATGTGTTAGGAGATCAACACCTGAACCACAGAAAGCAGGGGATGGGCTGCTGCCAGATCCCCGTTCAAGAAGGATTTACTGCTCACCTCTGAGAGAGTGCAGCCCTGGCAGCCTCCTGCCCACCTGCAGGGTGGGCTCAGCAGCAGGGAGCTGTCTGGCCCCAGTTCATACCCCTCCTAGGACACCACTACCTGTGACTGGTGGGCAGATGTGTAGTGGCTTAGCCGTCAACCAGATGGAGACACTCTCTAGGCAGTGCTCATAAGAGAGCCCCCATCAGGTTGGCTAAGGCTTTGTCAGGTCTGCCTAATAGCTGGGCTTCTTTCTCTGCCAATCCTGCTCCCCCCGCCCCCTCCCCGCCTCTCACAGGTTCATCGATCTCCAGTCAGCATGTACCCCAAACTCAGCCTCTGCTTCCAGAAAACCCAACCGGCAACAGGTTTGCTCCAAAGCTCCTGTTTCCCTTCCCACCCCCCCCCAAAATAAGAAGGAAAATAAAGACAAATCATACACTTACAAAAAGACATTGTTTCAAAAGAAAGCAACAGATGAACACAGGCTGTTCCAACTAATGAAAATCTTGCTGTGGGAAATCTGCTTGTCAGTTATTAAATCAGGGGATAAATTTTTCTCAGATGCACATTGTTTGGAAGGAGGTTGAGCTCTGTGTTAGTTTTCTCGGCCTGTTGTAACACAGTAACACAAACTGGGTGGTTTAAAACAACAGACATTATTCTCAGTTCTTGAGGCTAGAAGTCTGAACTCAAGGAGTTGGCAGGGCCATGCTCAATCTCCTAGCTTCTGTGGGTGCTGCAATCCTTGGTGTTTCTTGGCGTGCAGCCGCATTACTACAGTCTCCACCTCCATCATCATATGGCCATCTCTGTCTTCCCTCTGCGTCTGTCTCCACATGGTATTTCCTCTGTGTGTGTATGTCTGACTCCATCTCTATCTCTCTCTCTCTCTCTCTCCCCCGCCTCCTCTCCTTTTGTTTTATAAAGACACCAGTCATATTGGATTAAAGGCCAACCTTACTCATTATGAACTTGTTTTAACTTACATCTTAATTATATTTGTAAAGACCATACTTTTGAATAAGGTTATATCTATAGGTACCAGGGGGTTAAGACTTGAACTATACATTCTGGGGATTGTAAAGGGGGAAAAAAAACAAAAACCTTCAGTTTCTTTTCTTCTCTACTTTCAATACTTCTAGCCACCAAATGGGAGGTAGAGGAAGGGTTTCCTTACACCAAGCAACAGCAGGATTCTGCGACACCAGCTAGGTGTTCTACAACTCAATTCAGTCCTGACTTTCCCTGGATTTAGCAGATTAAGGGTTCAGTGCTACAAGAAGGCTCACCTCCAAGCTCCGCTTCAGATCCCAAGTGCAGGTTGTCACCTGTGCATCTGACCAACTGGCTGTAAATCAAAGGTTCCTATGACCCCCTCCTAGATTCAGTTAATCTGTTACAATGGCTCACAGAACACAGAAAAACATGTTACTTACGAAATAACTGGTTTATTATACAGTGATGTAACTCAGGAACAGCCAGATAGAAGAGATGCACAGGGCAAAGGATGTGATCGGGGGTGCAGAGATCCCATGCCTCTCCAGGCCTGCTGCTCTCCCCACACAGCCACATGGTCACCAACCCCAAAGCTCTCTGACTTTCCTACTTCCCGGTTTTATGGAGACTTCATTATGTAGACATATTTGATTAACTTCTTGGCCATAGGTGATTGAACTCAATCTCCAGCTTTTCCCCTCCTCCCAGAGGTCTGGGGTTGGGGTGGGGAGCTGAAAGTTCTAACCCTCTAATCATGTGGTTGGTTCCCCTGACAACCAACCAACCCCCATCCTTAGGGGCTTTCCAAGAGTCACCTCATTAACATAAACTCAGGTGTGGTGGAGAGGAGCTTTCTTGGGAATAGCAAAAGACACTTTTATTGTTCTAATCACTTGGGAAATCACAGGGTTTAGAAGCTCTGTGTCTGGGACAATGACAAAAATCAACTAGAATATTTCTCATTATAAATGACAATATCTCAGGGACCCAATTCAGTCCATGACAGTGTCCTAACCTAGTTTACAAAGCCTATTTCAGTCCAATAACGCCGAACCACAGCAGTAACACGGAAAGGAATTTTCATGGGCACTA
Organism: Corynorhinus townsendii; assembly: GCA_026230045.1. Lineage (NCBI taxonomy): Eukaryota > Metazoa > Chordata > Mammalia > Chiroptera > Vespertilionidae > Corynorhinus > Corynorhinus townsendii. The sequence continues at coordinate 141,992,137 of JAPDVU010000004.1, forward strand.
TTCCCACCATCAAGCGCCCAACTGGCTTGATTTCTGGGAGGTCACGTGGCCTTTGGAGGGGAAGTAGGCTCATGCAAGGGAATAGGCAGATGTTTGGGAGAACACAATGCTTAGTCCAGGCTTCCCACACATGGAATCACACCAGGACCCTGGGCCGGCCTTGTCAGCTGAAGTGCAGGCTCTGAGTGGAGGGACGTTGTTGTCCACGGTAATACATCCATGCTGGTGGCCACAGCTCTGGGAGCAGCTTTGGAAGAGGAGCAGGGGGAGCAGCAGAGGCAGGCACATCTAGATAGCTACCTGGTATATTCATAAAAAATATAAATATGGATAAACTTGGGTCTCTGCCAACATCTGATAAAATTAAGCATTTATGAAGAGGTTTTGAAATAGATCACTGTTTACCAAGTTGGGGTTTGTCCAAGCTGGAACACTTCCTGATAAAATTGCCCAGCAGTGTAAGCAATTAAGAGGGTGCTGTCTGTAGGTAGCTCAGACAAATGGGCTGATTCCCACATTGCATGTGGGACTTCCATAGCTTATTTGTGGGTAGAAAACAGCTTAAACTATTTGCAGAAATGTGCCCCTTTCTTCAGAAAGAGTTGTGGTTAATTGGAATTTCCATCATGTTTTGCTCCCTGACTTCTCAGTTGGCTTGTAAGCTACTAAGTGATGTTCAAGCAATGTGTTCGGAGTATAGGAGTTTTGTATCTATTTTGTATAAAAACATCAAACATGGCATCCAAATATGTTAAGATTATTAAGCAATTTAATAGTATCATTGTTTTTCTTAGTGACCAATGGCTCTGTTTATTTAAAACAAACCTTTTGCCTCTTATTTAGTATTTTGGGATACATTCATGATGCATTATTAATATAGTCAGGATGTTGTTATTTTTAGGCTCAGTTAAATTAAGAAAGGAAGAGAGTAGTCATGCAGGCTAAATTTAGTAAAAATATATGTGGAGTTAAAATGCAAATAGTTGGCATAATTTGAAGAGTTGATTGTGAATCTACACTTGAATATATTCACTTGAAATGTATAAGAAAATCAGTATGTATATCAGAGCATCCTCCTTTCACTGCAAATTTAACATTTGTGAGAGAAAATAAAATTTCATCTGGATCTTTAAGTAAAGAAGTTAAGAAAGTATAAGGACTAGTCATATTTGTTTGGGCCAAAAATTCTGATTAAGTTCATCTAAATATTTAAATGAAATGGTTCCTTAATTATCTATATAGCAGGTCTTGGAATAGTGTTGTTTTATTCAATGTCGCTTCATTATAACGTTGATGAGAAGAAAAAAAAAATAATGCCCAGCCTAGGTCACTATCTTAGAGTTTATATATTCTCCCAGGTCTTTGTGGGTTTTCTCCAGGGACTCTGGTTCCTCTCACACCCAAGAGATGTGCATTGAGGTGAGCTGGAGGGTCTAAATGGTCCCTGTCTGAGTGAGTGTTGGTGTGGGTGTGGGTGATGCACCCTTTGATGGAAGGGCATCCTGTTCAGAGTGGGCTCCTCCTTGGGCCCTGAGCTGCTGGGGTAGTTTCTGGCCACCCCGAACTGGAATAAATGGCTTGGAGAGTCATTATCTTGCTTTTTTTTGGTTAACTTTCTTAAAGGTATGTATAGTTCACATTTACCTCAATTTTTAATATCAGAAGTATTTTAGGTCTCTGTTTCAAGGTTTGGTGATGTTTTTGTGACCAGAAGTGTGCCATAGGAACTTAACAAAGAAGTTGTGGCTGACTAGAATATATAGTGTATAGATAACTCCTTTGAGTGCTAGCAAAGAGCTAGATAGATTAATAAAGGGATCTAGAAATCTTCTTTCCTAAGGGCCTAAATTGAACTTACAAGATTCAAAGATAGGTGATCAACTTCTGTGCCATTAAGATATGGTAAATGAGCCTCGTGATGATATAGTAATTCTGGACTTATTCCAAACTAGAGGCCCTTTGCACGAAGATTCGTGCTATAGGCCTTCCTTCCCCTGGCTGCCAGCACTGGTTTTCCTCCAGCACCCAGGACTCAGGCCTTCGCTCTGGCTGCTGCCTTCCATCTTTGCTGTGGCCGGAGCCTTCAGTCTTCTCTGCTCTGGCCAGAGTGCAGCACCTGTAGCTCCCTCCGCCCCGCCCCCTCCTCCTTTTAGCAGGTGTCCTGCCCTGCTTGGCCGCTCTGCACCTGTATACGCAAATTAACCCACCATCTTTGGTGAGTTAATTTGCATACTCACTCCTGATTGGCTGGTGGTTGTCACAAGTTATGGTTAATTTGCATGTTTCTCTTTATTAGTGTAGATTGTCCAAACCTGTCACAATTCACATTTTTCACTAATCAACCCATCTGAAGTTCAATGTAGGAGGAAGGAGGGTGATTTTGGAGTTAAAATTATCTCAGGAATTCTGTTCTGCTTTGGATGAAGATCTGGGGTTGCCGTTGTGATGCCTTCTGTGAATCTTACCTGAATAAATGTTAAATATCATTTGACAGCTAAGCTTGTTTTGATGTTGGAGAGAATTGAGTTTACATTTTATTCATAGTAAAATCTACATGGAATTGCACATGCCACATTTTTCTTTGACTGTGGAGAAAAATGGATGGCAACTCTGAGGAAGAGAAACAAGCAATCAAGGCTTGTTGCTGGTCAAGCCCAGTGGTGTTGGAATGAAGGAAAGGCATGCAAAAGCACGGGGTCCTGCATGCTTTTGGAGATGGAAGGTGTTGCTGAGGTCACCTGGCCTATGGACTCCCGCTGTGTGCAGGGATTTCTGCAGCTCTGAGGCTCTTCCTTAGAGACAGCTGCAGGGAATAGAGGGTGGGGCTCGGTGCCCAACACCCTCTGCGACCAGGTAGGGCCCATCTGATGAACATATTTGGATCTTTCATAAGACTTTGGATGAAAAAGACTTTAGTATACAGAATAACAATGTTTAAAAATCATTGTAGTCAGGGTCCCCTCCCCCAACCCCTACCCCAGCAGTATTGCAGAATTATGAGAAGAAATAGCTAAGGATGGATGCTCCTGAGCTAGTCTCATGCACGCATGCACATTTGTGGTGCTCCTATTAAGTACCACCGAAAGTGCTTTGTCAGTATCCCAGAGTGGCTAGAATGAGCCACATGGCAAGCTGAAAAGGGATGCTGGTTTTCTTGTCAGTTGGAGTGAAATGAGTCTATTACAGTATGCACATAATAAGTTTTTAATATGCTCAGCATGTATTCCAAATAGAATTATCAAGAAATGACAAGCTTCCCTTTTCCACCCACATTACAGAACTAGACATGGGCATCTGAGTGATAAGTTAACCATTTGTGATTTTTGTTTCCAAAGATAGGTACTGTGTTTCAAAAATCTTTGGAGGAATAACTGCAAGGAGACACAAAGGCTGAACAGTGGGAGCTGATGGCTTGGGCTTGAAGGAAGCAGAGAACAAGTAAACCCACTGCTTAGAACTCTGCCCTTTGATTGTTAGTGAGGGCAGTGACATGTGCAAGGGGAGTGGTTTTAAGCCGCTGTATTAAGCCGCTAACTTTAGGCTCAGCACAGGAGCAGAGCGGGCTCTGGGGCTCATAGAATGAGTGACCCTCAAGCAATATGTTGCAGAACATTCTGGTATATTCCAGCACTCTGAGGCTTGTATCCTCATGGCCAAGATCCCAAGGCAGAGGTGAGGTTCTGAAGCCCCCTGCCTCGGAGAGCTGGCTAAAATTCCTGGCTTCTGAGCAGTCTTTGCTACTGAATGTTGGCCAAGAGAGGACTTGAGTTTCCTTGGAATGTTGGAACTCAGGTGACCAACTCATCCCGGTTTGCCTAGGACTTTCCTGGCTTTAGCACTGAAAGTCCTGTGTCCTGGAAACCCCCTCGTTCCCAGGAAGACTGGAATGAATAGTCATCCTAAGGCAGTGGTTCTCAACCTTTCTAATACCGCGACCCTTTAATACAGTTCCTCATGTTGTGGTGACTCCCAACCATAAAATTATTTTCGTTGCTACTTCGTAACTGTAATCTTGCTACTGTTAATGAATCATAATGTAAATATCTGTGTTTTCTGATGGTCTTAGGCTCTACAGCAGCGGTTCTCAACCTGTGGGACATGACCTACAGGTTAAGAACCACTAGCAGGGTTGTCTAAGACCATCAGAAAACACAGATATTTACATTACGATTCATAACAGTAGTAAGATTACAGTTACGAAGTAGCAACGAAAATAATTTTATGGTATTTCAGTAACAAACCACCACAAAAGTTAGCTGCTTAAAACAGCTACCATTTTATTTGCTCACCATTTTGCACTCCTGGTTGGGATCAGCCGGGCAGGTTTTCTGCTTGTCTTCTTCAAGGTGATTTGTATGGCTGCATTTAGCAAGTGGGTCGGCTGGAGGCTGGGCTCAGCTGGGATGCAGAGACATGTGGGCCATGTTCTCTGTCCAAGTAACCTCAGGGCCTCTTCCTTCCCAAGTGCCTCTCCAAGGGGCTTTTATAGCAGGGATGCTGAATGTCTACATGGAGGCGCAGGGCTCTTCAGAGTGCAAATCCTGCTTGCCTTCTTCGGCTTAGGCCTGGAACGGGCACAGCGTAATTCCACTATATCTTATTGGTCAAGCCGGTCACAGTGCCATGCCAGAATCAAAGTCGGGGATTACAAAGGTGTGACTACCAAGGGGCAGTTCCTAGGGGGCTACCAATGTAACCGTCTATTCCAGAGGTGCAGGTGCTCACATGGACTCCCAGGTGCCTGATTCACCCTAACCTGTTTGCCAGGAAACCTTCCTTGCTCTCCTTATACTCTCGGAGAGAACAGAATATGAATGGCTTGACTATTTTTTAAAATATATATTTTTTATTGATTTCAGAGAGGAAGTGAGAGGGAGAGATAGAAACATCAATGATGAGAATCATTGATCGGCTACCTCCGGCACATCCCCCCATTGGGGAGTGAAACACAATCTGGGCATGTGCTCTGACCACGAATCAAACTGTGACCTCTCCTGGGTCATAGGTCGATGTCAACCACTGAGCCACACCGGCATGACTAGCTTGACTATTTATCAGAGCCTTCAAGAGCTCTAGATAGATGGAGGACAAGTTTATCCCCATCATTCCTACCTCTGCTAAGCATATACCAGAGGATGGTACATCTCTTTTAGGTTTCTAGGAGGTTTGCAAGAAGCAACACGTTAGGAGGCCTAGGTTTACAATGCTGATGTGAGGCACTAAAGGACTCTTCCCTTCCATGCAGCACGTGCTGGGGAGTGAGTGCCTCTGCCAGGGTCTCTGCTCAGGGCAGGGATTACAGAGATCAAGGAAGCACAGCACCTTCTCAGCATGGAACCTGCCCACCCAGGCCCCAAGTCTTGTCTTAAGGTTTAAATGAGTGCCAGCATTGGCCCTCCCCTCCTTCCCCTCTACCTGCCTCTCTACTGCAGCTCTGACCCCTGCACTGACCCGGTTTCCCAGCAGCTTCCCTGAGCAGTGCGCCTCCCTGGAAGGCGAGGTCCAGTCCTTCTTTTTGAACGCACAGAAAGAAGGTGAGGGTGCACTCTCTGGCCAGAGTGGCCCAGCTGGCACTCCTGGGAGACCAGCCCAGCCCCCTGCACTTCAGAGCAGCTCTAATCCTACTGGCTCCCACACCCCCTGCCTTTCCCTTTCCTCCCCCCCCCCCCCCTTTCTGGATAGAATTGGACCCCTTCCTACCGCCCCCCTACACAAACTCCGCCTTAAAGGAATCCCTGAGCTGCCTCCAGGCTCTGGGTCTGTTGCTGGCTTCACTCCCTTTCTCTTCCTGGCCCCTTCCTCCATCACTGTGGGCACTATCTGGTCATTTTGACTTCTGACCCCTTCCTCTATTTCTCCCCACCCTGCCTGGTGCTGCCTCCAGTCCCAGCGCATCCCCCCTGGGCTCTGTCGCTTTAAGCCGGTTCCCCGCCGGCGAGCCGCTCCCTTATCGCTTCAGGAGCTCCCGCCGCCTCTCCCGCGCCTTCTCTCCCGCTCCTCCTCCTCTCGCGCTGCTCCTCACCCTCCTCCTCCGTCTCCCCCTCTTACTCCTCCTCCTACTCGCCGCCGCAGCCGCCCCGCGCCCGCTCAGCTTCTCGCAGCCTTGGTGGACCCGCAGCCATGGCCGACATCAAGACGGGCATTTTCGCCAAGAACGTGCAGAAGCGAATCAACCGCGCGCAGGAAAAGGTCAGAAACAGGCTGCGGTGCAGGTGGCGGGGACGCGGCGGCGAGGGCCCCGATGGCCCGGGGAGCGGGAGGAGGCCAGGCGGCGGCGGGGCAGGGCCGGCCGGGGTCGCGGGGACGCCCTGCCCTGCGCCGCGGTGACTGCAGCAAGGCGCCGCCGGGCGGCTCCGGGCGCTGTGGGCCGGGAGCGGGCGGGGAGCGGGCGGGAGGCGGTACGCCAGGGAGCACGACCCGGTCCCCGGAGGCGCGGGGTCTGCCGAGTCTCCAGTTCCCACGCCCCCTGCGCGGCTGGCAGCTCTGTCCGCTCTCCAGGCGGCGCCCGCACGAGTAGAGCAGGTGTGGAGGTCTCCCGCCACCCCCGGGCTGAGCGCATCTGCCTTCGGGAGCCCGCTCCCGCTCCCCGCAGGCCACCGGGAGAGATGCGCCCGCAGGTTCAGGCGGGAGATTGCGGCAGCTGTCCTTTCTCTGGGGGATTTACTGGCTACTGAGCGCGGCAGAAACGAACAGTTTAGCACAGAAGATACCCCCAAATCTGTTTTGATCAATAGGACTGGTCGCGAAAATCCAGCGGCTTTAATGCAGCGCTGTGGAGTGAATCCTGGAGTTCAGTACATAACCTGCATACACACTCTCCCCTGCTCCCCTCTTTTTTGATCTCTTTGTAGGTGCCCCCTTAGGCGCCAGTGACCTTCTCTGGAAGGTCAAAAGTAAATATGACCTGAGCCTAACAGTTCTTCCCTGCACATTTTTGTGCACAGAAGGACGTTTTATTGCATTAAAAAAAAAAAATCCGTATTGCACGGGTTGGTTCCCTGTGGCTTCCCAAGACCCTCAGCCGCGTGGCCACGGTGATTTATTTTTCTCATCCAGAGGTGTGCACAAATGGATCCCAGGCTCATTCCGCACAGCCGTGAGCGGTGGGAGAGGTACTGACTGTACCAGGCACAGGGCCGGCCTGGCTGCCGGGACACTTCTTATAATGAAGATCTTGCGGGCACTGAGGTCCTCATCTGTGTCCATGTGGTAGCGTGAGCGCTGTACTTGAACATGAACACCCGCGAATGAACTTCATGGTTTCTATCAGTCTAACGGTGTTCTCTTTTTCACGTGGCAGCATGTTCCATCCCTGGGATACTGGGTGTCTAGCACTTTCCTGTTTTACTCAAAGTCAGATTTACTGCGTTGCTCTGTGACAGGCTGCCCCCCACTTCCTGCTGACCTAGAAGCTGAGCGGAATGGGGCGCTGGTCCCTTTGCCTGTCTGTAGGCTGAGACTGGGTGGCTGCCTCTAGCCCCGCCCTCCGCACATGCACACTCTCCTTGCAGTAAGAGGATTGCATTTCTTTTAATATCCAGCCAAGCTCATCCTGCACTAGCCGGGGTCCTCTCCCGCTGCTCCTTCAGCCGTTGAATTAGCAAGGTGCCTGCCCCCTTCTAGTCCCTGGCTACTTGCCCCAAAAGTAGCCAGGATCCACTGGGATCTGAGCCAGGTTTTGTCAACATCATTTTTTTTTCTCATACTGCATTTTACCCACTTGTGGGTATTCTCCGCATCCCTCCAAGTACTTAACTTGAATCTTTGGTCTGAAGCTTTTCATTGTATCCACTTTCCATCTGTGAAGGAATTTAGAGATACAGCCTGCTTTTCACATGTTATTTCTTAATCTAGGTCACCAGCTGTTAATATGCCAAAAATAAATGAAAAGAAAACGTAATGTGTCTTACAGAGCCCTTATGGATTGTTGAAAACTCACTTTTTCATTAGGCAGGTTACGTGTGTATCATGATTGGCGTTGTGGCTGGTGCTCACTCTTCTATGGGAGTGGGGGGTAGGGAGCCTTGCACAGGGCTTCCAGTATGCGCTTTTCTTCATTGGCAGAAGTTGCTGATGAAAAGTGCCTGTCGCACCTCGTTAGGGGGTGAAGACACCGAGAGGCTGGGAATATGGGTTCTGCCTTTGGGTAAGTTCTGCACCCTTCCCCTGTTCAACGTAAGGGGAAGGGGCATGTGAGAAGCCAGGTCAGGGAGCCCAGCCAAGCCCAAAGGAAGCTCCTGGAGAATGGAAAGCACAGTGTGGGGCAGGCTTCACTAGACATCACCCCAGTGGTTCCTTCTTTTTGCATTTTTGTCTCTCCCTCTTCTCCAGCGCACAGACACTCCATCGTAAAAACTGTATGCCACATATGTTCTTCAAACCCTTTCTCTTTGTTTTTACAACCAAAGTTTCTAGAAAGGGAGTCCACTCCCTTGGCTTTCTCATTATCTGTGCTCTCCCTAACAGCTTACATAATTTTTAGCTTCAAATGCACAGGTGCAGCTACTCTGAGAGGCTTTTAATGAATTTGAAATATAAATATTTTTCTATTGAAAATCCATAAAAGTTCACTGGAGACAGAATGAAATGTACAGATAGGCTGAAAAAACAACAACCCTGCGAGAAATTAAGTCAGTCATAATTCTACCACCCAGGGATTACACTGTCATTTGGTGTGCATCCTAGTAGATCTTTTCCCATGTGTCTATTTATACAACTAAAATGTAGACTTATACTACAGTAGTTCCCCCTTACTCTCACTTTTGCTTTGTATATTTTCAGTTGCCCATGGTCAACCACACTCTGAAAATATTAAAAATGGAAAATTCCAGAAAAAAATCCTTAAGTTTTATCTCAGACGTTATTGTGGGTATAGTGATAAAATCTTATCTTCCTGCTCTGTCTTGCTCGTGATGTGAATCATCCCCTGTCTGGTGTCTCTAGCTGTGTACATGGTATCACAGTGCTTATGTTCAAGTAGCCTCTATTGTCCGAAAGTCAGTAGTAGCCCTAAGACTATGTCATGATGCCAACATCATTCATCTCACTTCATCTCATCTTGTCGGCACTGCATCATCTTACATCATCACAAGAAGAGAAAGGGTGAGTATCTATCTATCTATCTAAAAGCCTAAGTGCCTGTTACGATGAATGACTATAAGCCCGGTCAACCGGTCAGGATGAGCAGGAGTGGAGCTGCGCCCGGCCCCCGGCTCCTCCCCAGCTGCCTGCTGCTTTGGCTGCAGGTGGGGATCAGGCTGAAACCTGACAGTCCGACATTGCCCAAGGGGTCCCCGATTGTGAGAGGGCACAGGCTAGACTGAGGGACGCCACCCGTGCATGAATCTGTGCACCAGACCTCTAGTAATACATAAAATATTTTGAGAGCGATCACATTCACATGACTTTCATTACAGTATCTACCTAATAAAAGAGTAACATGCTAATTGACCATACCTTCGCGCCAACCAGCCAATCAGGAGTGGGTATGCAAATTAACCCAACAAAGATGGTGGGTTAATTTGCATACATAGGCGCCAAGCAGCCGGGGGGCATCCTGTACCACCCCAGCTGCTCCGGGCCTCTGGGCAGTGTGGGAAGGTGGAAAGGTGGCTCCAGGCCACAGCAGAAAGGTGGCTCCAGCCAGAGCAAGGGTGTTGCTGGCAGCCAGGGAAAGGAAGGCCCATTCTTGCACAAATCTTCATGCATCAGGCTTCTAGTATTGTTATAATTGTTTTAGTATTAGTTTTTGTTGTTAATCTCTTACTGTGCCTAAGTTGTAAATTAAAATTTATCATTGATAAATGTGTATAGAATAAAACATAGTATATATAGGGTTCAGTACTGTCCTCGATTTCAGGCCTCCACTGGGTGTCTTGGAATGGATTAGGGGGAATACTATATATGGTTTTGTAAGCTGTTTATTTCATTTAATAATAATGAACATTCTTCAATACATGTATATTTTCAATCAACATTGTATTTTTTAAAATACACTTTTATTTATTTCAGAGAAGGGAGGAGAAAAAGATAGAAACTTCAATGATGAGAATCCCCTGCTGGGGACTGAGCTTGTAACCCAGGCATGTGCCCTGCCTAACAATTGAACTGTGACCTTCTGGTTCATAGGTCGATGCTCAACTAATGAGCGACACTGGCTGGCTGGGCTCAATCAACATTTTAGATGACTGAATAGTATTGGAATGTATAGATTTTATTGAATCCCTTATATTTTGGACATTCTGTTTTCAATGTTCCTGTTCATAAATACATATCATTGAGAACATGAGTAGGGGAAATGTATGAATACATCCTTAAGCATCTCCTTAAATAAATTTCTAGAAGAAGAATTATTATTTCAAAGGTACGCTCATTTTTATTATAGCTAGATTGCCTTTCAGAAAGATTATATCAATTTATATTCTCACCAGCAGTCAATGACACACTTGCCAACACTGGATAATAAAATTTAAAACAATCTTTAGCTATGTCATTGGAAAAAATTAGTTTCTATTTATTTCATTTGTTTAAATTTTAGAAACTGAACGTTATTTTTTATATTTCTACATTTTTCATTTGCCAACTATGTTTATATTTTTGCCCATTTTGTGTAATACTTTCTTGTTATTTGTAAGGGCAAATCCTTTTAATCCTGAAGATTGCAAACATTTTTTTCTTCCTTTTCTATTTACCTTTTAATTTTTTGATAATTTTTTTTCTGATATAGAGGATGTTTATGTTTTATGTATATATGCTTAAATCTGTTGAATGTTTGTATGGTTCTTTTGTGTGTGCTGAATTAGTCAGAATCCTGACACTTGTAAGTATCAGAAAATTCAATTTACACTGGCGTAGGGGAAAAAGAAATTTAATTTTGAATATATAAATTTAAATGAGATTTTAGTATTAAATATTTATTTGTATTAAGCTATATACATATATCCTTCTACATACATGCTTATAAAATATATGCATATGCATGCATGTGTATTATATATATTAATTCATTTGATTCTATAATGGAGGTACTATTACCATCCCACTTTATAGATGAAGAAGCAATTAAGTAATGTGCCCAAAGTCACACAGTAAGTGTCAAAGCCAGAGTTTGAACCCAAGCAGTCCAATGATACTGCCTCTTATAATTATGAAAAGGGAAGGGATAGATAAGTTTCAGGCCTGTGTGGCCCTAGGGGCTCAGCCACAGATATCAGGGCTGAAGGGCTCATCTCTTATCTCTGCTGTGCGTCTTGTCAGCCCCATTTTTGGACAAGTAATTCTCTTTTGATAGCAAGATGGCTCTCAGCAGTTCGAAGTAATAGAATGTCTATGCAGGGAGCTCCTCAATAGAGCCCTCATTGGCCCATATGACTATCTCTGGAAGAAGAAAAAATCTCTCTGGACAAGGGCCAGGACCATAGGTTGGATTGGACTTGAGTCACACTTTTTTTTTTTTTTTGGTAGTTTCTCTGTTCTGTTGAGTTGGTTCCATTCTTCTGTCCTCTTTTCCAGAAAAATGTATTAAATTCTCTCATCCACTAATGATGCATCTGCTGTTTTTACCCTTATATGTTTATACCATTTTTAAATCTCTTTACTCTAATTTTAGTTGGATTTTAGGAAGAGATAGAAATAAACACATGCAGTCAGTCTGTTTACCCAACCTTTTTATTTAAACATTTAATTTCTCTGGGTTTTGTGTGTGTGTCCACCTTCTATTCGTGAAATCCAGTGGCACTTATTTTATCTTAACCCTCCTTGGCCTCTATGTAATATTTAAATGGATGGAGCACTCCAAACATTTTTTAATATTTAAACTTTTAAAAATGTTATTCTAGTGAACAGAGAAACCTTTGGTGTGTTATAGTACTAATGTCTTTAAGCATCTTTTTTTTTTTTAATAAGGGAGTTAAACTATTTAAGTTTTAAGGATGTTTGTAGTTTGATATTCTTTGTGCATTTTATCTGCCCCAAATGATTGTTAAATAATAGTCTTGGGTGTAATTTTTTCATGCATTATATCTTCCCAACCAGATTGTAGGTGCTTGAGAACAAGGATAAAATGTCTTGTGACCTGTAGGTATTCAATGATAATGTATTGAATTGACTGTCTATGTTCTTGCTTGTTTATATCCCACACCTGCAAACACATTGTCTTAAAGCATCTTTCCACATTATTTTTTCTCTAACTTTTGTTATTTTTGTTAAATTATCATTAGGGTTTCACTGTTTATCACTGTAATTTGCATTGTCATTTTGTAAAGGTAGGGGAGAGAGAGAGAGAAAGAGAGAAACATTGATGTGAAAGAGACACATTGATTGGTTGCCTCTCACACATGCCCTGAGTAGGACCAGGGGATGAACCTGCCACACATGTACGTGCCCTTGAATATGTGCTCCATCAATGTTAGGTTGAACTGTGCTAAATTGTCATGTAGTTCAGCGCAATATTGATTGTGTGATATGGCAAGAAAAACAATGTAGTCTCCTTACTTACACTCAATGATTTGTGGGTTTTTTGATTGTTGCCTTGATGATGTCCACATTTACGTTTGTTCTCAAAGAGAAACAGGTGGATAGTGTTTATGTGTGCATGTACTTATGTGCATGTGTGTGTATGTATATAAAAAGAATGGGAGGAGGAAGACCCTGCTCTGTGGAGGAGAGTCTCTCCATGCGGTCCAGGGCCTTGTCAGTACAAGAGTAGCTTATATGACTTTGTTTACATTGAAGGGCAGTTTGGAGACAGCGTGTCTGAGGTATATCCGTGGTTTCCCCTTTTAAGATCATCTGAAGACTTCCTTGTTGCCTGCTTTTAAATTGTACAAGCTTATACTTTTTCTTCCAATTAAGGTCATTTTTCTATGGCTATATTAGAAATTGCCAAAATTAAAAATAATACTTATGAGGACATTCTTGACAGAAGATTTCCGTCTTCAATATTTTTTTACACTCAAACTCATGTGTACCCATGCATCCTTTTTTCTCCAGGAATGAATATAATAGGGATTCAGAACTGTAGGAACTCAGATTTTAACATTAGTAAAAGTTTTTATTCTTCTTTACAACATAGCATCGTGTGTGCGTGTGTGATTTGTAAGTCATACTTTAAAAGTCAGCTTATCTGTGGACCAATACAACTTAAAATGCCTGAAATACTTGTACAAACAATATGGCCCACTTTGGAGTACAAAATTTTGATCCCATTTATTTGCATTTTCAATTACATGGTTTTGACGTCCCATCCAATATATCAGGAGAACCTCTTACTCCTCCCTTGAGTTCTTCTCTGGTGATGTGTTCAGAAACCCCGTGGGGCGTTTCCCCTATACAGGAGTCAGTGGTTTTCACTATGCCCTTATGGAAATGGGTCCCAAAAAGTCCCCAAAGCATCCAGATGTCACTCTTGTCCCCGGCTGAGCACAGTGGGGAACATTGAACACAGTGCCGTCACGGATGGTTCTTATGGTTAAGACAGAGGCAGGAAGCCTCTCTCATCAGGGTTATTCTCAATTGCCGCACTCCATGCCCAGCATGCTGGAGTTCCAGTCGTCTCAGCTCTTCATTAATGGTCTGTCGTCTCCATGCTTGCACATATGCCCACAGCTTCCCCTCCCCAAGATTTCTTATGCTGCCAGGTTCCTAAAGTTAGGATTACATCAAACACCGTACCTAGAGTTATTCATTCCATCCCACTTTATTCCATTTTTAAGAAAATGCTCATGTGGGTATACTAGATTGATTTCAAGCCTGCAATTTGAAAACCATTATCCTAAAGGAACTCTGGCATTCTTTTCTATGTAAGTTGGCTTTCTTTTGTACCATTTTGTCCATCCAAGGATGTGTGTGTGTGTGTGTGTGTGTGTGTGTGTGTGTGTGTGTGTGTGATTAAGTTACAAACAAAAATAATGTGAGGCACTTGGGAGGTGATGAGTATAGGAGGGAAAGGATGTTTTAAAAAATATGTTGTTCTGATTTTTTAAAGTTGGGAATTTCTATTTTACTGTTTAAACACAGGGTTTTTATTTATTTTTTTATTTTCTAACCATTTACACTAGGGGACATCATCTGAGTAGAACTCCAGAGGAAATAAGTGGGCTGTGGAGTTCTGTGAAGGGGAATAACAGATGTAAAGATTTCTCATGTTGCAGATATAATTTTCCAGATATTCTCAATAATAGCTGACATTTACATAATGAAAGTGCCATCATCATAGAGTTCAAAGAATTTACCAATGAAAAACTGTTATAAGACTATGTACATAGTATTATGCAAAATTAAAGTGATAGTAATCACTATTTCCTGAGAATGCATATGGACCAACTTTTAATGTAGAGGTGCTTAAACTTCATTCTTATTGATTCAAAATCTAAATTTAAGTGTGGTATTTAAGTGGATGCACTTCCTGAATACATTTGTGTGAATTTCTTATTAGGAATGATGTTGGATAAAGCTATGGATGAGATCTTAGTTTTGAAATAGTTGCTATGATATAATCATATATCACATTCAGTTACCCTGAAGCTACTTAGAACAGATGTACAAAAATCAGCAAACCACCGTTTTGGTCATTTCTATCTTATTCTCATATAGGTATTTAGTTGAAAGTTTAGTTCAGAAGTGGAAAAAACCTTAAAGTGCTTATAATGATTTAATAAAATACACATGGGCCCATGCATAGATGCAGTTTTGTTATGGCACCTAATGCTTCTTGAATAAAGGATGCTAAATTTGCATACTCTAATAGTTGTGTGTTCTAGTGTGAAGTGAATCTGGTAGAATCAATTCATTTGAGTCATTTATTAAGAATTTAATGTGTGAAAGGCACTTGCTAGATACTTGTAATAAGCAGTCAACATAGATATTGAGCATATAGACCAGCAAGAGTTACAAAACTTTGAACATAATAACTACATAGTTATTAATGAAAAATCATAATTAAAAATTCTGGGGTAAAGTTTCCCCTTGACACAGTGGCAGGTCACTGGTTTAGAGATGACTTGCCCTCTGAATTGTTAGTCATACAAGGATCCTTTTGCACAACAGCAGGAAACTCCAACCCAGTCTGCTTTCATGGATTTGTAGGGTCTCTTATCTTAAGCCATCAGAAATTAAAAATAAAAATGAAAGCCCTTATAAAATTTTTTAATGTCACACATCTAGAAAGATTAGTTTGTCTTAAAAGATTTAATTTTGTTTGGATTCCCAACCTTTAATGAGAGAGAGAGAACACACACACATGGTTATAGCTGGCACCAACTTGACTTAATTATGTTGTGGGCATGGACTTGATTATTTTGCAGGCAGTGGTCTTGAATGTAGGAATAATCTGTTTAAAGTGATTTGTAGCTTGGAAAGAATCCAATTTGACAGGGACTCTTCTGCAGCACAGTCTCTTCTACTTACTAATGGTTGCTAACAGTTGAGCAACATAGACAGTCCTGAGAAGAATCTCCCATTTTGTGGTAGCACAGCCCAGAACAAAGTGACACCTTTTACATGCCCTATAATTCCTCAATATTTGAGACATTTGTACAAGAAATCCTGCCTCTTTAACCCACATACTTCTGTAGCACACTATCAACTCCCTGCCTGCTCTCTGTCTAGTGGGATCTTCTCTGAGTCTCTAGGAAGATGTGTCCAGACTTTTCTTCCCACCTCTCTAGGAAATGGTGTGAGCAGGGGGCCCGCCAGCATTCCAAAACAATGGAGAGGGCTCTCCTGGGACATATGTGGGCCCATAGTTGCTCCTGTCAAGCATAGAGAATGAATCTAGAGATCCGATAACTCCAGGGAAATGTTTCCTTAAACTGTATTAGGACTATTTGGGGAGGGGGTGAGTTAAAATGCAGATTCCTGGGTCTAGTTACATATTTACCAGAATTTCTTAAGTAAGCACTTGGAAATATGCATTTTTAGTATGCTCCTCTGGTAATTCAAAAGCTTAATGAAGTTTGTAAAGCACACTGCTTTCGGGAAGGGGGCTTTGTTGAGATTTGTGGTGGCTGTGAGTTGCTTGGTCCATGAGTTGCTAGGTCCACATCAGGGTGGTAATATGAAGAGTAAGGCTTTCTACCACTCATTGGTTATACATTTATCTGCAATGCAGGAAAGAGAAGAGGGTGAAAAGTTCTTATAGAATACTTAAAAATACCCATAATCAGAGAAGAAGAAGAAATAAAAGGCATCCAAATTGGAAAAGAAGAAGTAAAACTATCCTTATTCACAGATGACATGATACTGTACATAGAAAACCCCAAAGACTCCATCAAAAAACCGACTAGACTTAAATGAATTCGGTGATGTAGCAGGATACAAAATTAACACCCAGAGATCCATGGCCTTTTTATACACCAATAATGAACTTACAGAAAGAGAAAAAAAAATTCCATTGACCATTGCACCAAAAAAATTAAGATACCTAGGAATAAACTTAACTAAGGAGATAAAAGACCTGTACTTGGAAAACTACAGCACATTGAAAAAAGAGAGAGAGGAAGACATACTAGTAAACAAATGGAAGAACATACCATGTTCATGGATTGGTAGAAGCAACATCATTAAAATGTCCACGCTACCCAAAGCAATCTACAGATTCAATGCAATCCCCATTAAAATACCAATGGCATATTTCAAAGACCTAGAACAAACTCTCCAAAAATTCATATGGAATAAAAAAAGACCCCAAATAGCCCCAGAAATCCTGAGAAAGAAGAACAAAGTTGGAGGGATCACAATACCAGTTATCAAGCTACCAGTATATTACCAAGTCACGGTTCTCAAAACAGCCTGGTACTGGCACAAGAATAGACATATAGACCAATGGAACAGAACAGAGAACCCAGAAATCAACCCAAGCCATTATGCTCAATTAATATTTGACAAAGGAGGCAAGAGCATACAATTGGGTCAAGACAGTCTCTTTAATAAATGGTGCTGGGAAATTTGGTCAGGTACATGCAAAAAAATGAAACTACGTCACCAACTTACACCATATACAAAAACAAATTCAAAATGGCTAAAGGACATAAATGTAAGACGGGAAACCATAAAAATCTTAGAAGACTCCATAGGCAGCAAAATATCACACATATGTTGTAGTAATATCTTTACCGATACAGCTCCTAGGGCAGTGGTCGGCAAACTGCGGCTCGCGAGCCACATGCTGCTCGTAGGCCGCGGTTTGTCGCTCTGTTGACTAATGAGTTTGCCGACCACTGTCCTAGGGCAATGGAGACTAAGGAGAAAATAAACAAATGGAACTACATCAAAATAAAAAGTTCTGCACAGCAAAAGAAACCATCAACAAAGCAACAAGAGAACCCACTGCATGGGAGAACATATTTGCCAATGTTATTTCAGATAAGGGTTTAATCTCCAAAATTTACAGAGAACTCATACAACCTAACAAAAGGAAGATAAACAATCCAAACAAAAAATGGACAAAGGAGCCCTAACCGGTTTGGCTCAGTGGATAGAGCATCAGCCTGCAGACTGAAGGGTCCCAGGTTCGATTCAGGTCAAGGGCACATCTTGGTTGCAGGCATATCCCCAGTAGGGGGTGTGCAGGAGGCAGCTGATGGATGTTTCTCTCTCATCGATGTTTCTAACTCTCTATCTCTCTCCCTTCTTCTCTGTAAAAAATCAATAAAATACATATTTTTTAAAAAAAGGGCATAGGACCTAAATAGACACTTTTCAAAAGAGGACGTACAGAAGGCTGAGAAACATATGAAAACATCCTCAAAGTCACTAATCATCCGAGAGATGCAAATCAAAACAACAATGAAATACCATCTCACACCTGTTAGAATGGCTATCATCAACAAATCAACAAACGACAAGTGCTGGTGAGGATGTGGCCAAAAAGGAATCCTTGTGCACTGCAGGTGGGAATGCAGACTGGTGCAGCCACTGTGGAGAACAGTATGGAGTTTCCTCAAAAAACTAAAAATGGAACTCCCATTTGACCCAGTAATCCCACTTCTAGGACTATATTCCAAGAAACCAGAAACACCAATCAAAAAGGATGTGTGCACCCTTGTGTTCATAGCAGCACAATTTATTTATTTATTTATTTATTTATGTATGTATGTATTTATTTATTTATTTATTGTTTTTTTATTTTTTTTGTTTTTTTATTTTGTTTATTTATTTATTTATTTATTTATTTAATAAATCTTTACTGTTCAGATTATTACAGGTGTTCCTCTTTTATTTTTCCCCATAGCTCCCCTCCGCCTGATTCCCCACCCCACCCCATGCCCTTACCCCCCGCCACTGTCTTCATCTTTAGGAGTAAGATTTTTGTCCAATCTCTTCCCGTACCCCTCACACCTGCTTCCCCTGAGAATCGTCAGTCCACTCCCTTTCTATGTCCCTGATTCTATTATATTCACCAGTCCATTCTGTTCTTTAGATTTTTCATTCACTTGATTTTTAGATTCACTTGTTGGTAGGTATGTGTTTGATGTCATTTTGTTGTTCATAATTTTTGTCTTTATCTTTTTCTTCTTCTTCCTCTTCTTAAAAGATACCCTTCAGCATTTTGTGTAATCCTGGTTTGGTGGTGATGAACTCCTTTAGCTTTCTCTTGTCTGTGAAGCTCTTTATCTGACCTTCAACTCTGAATGATAGCTTTGCTGGGTAGAGTAATCTTGGTTGTAGGTTCTTGCTGTTCATCACTTTGAATATTTCTTGCCACTCTCTTCTGGCCTGCATAGTTTCTGTTGACTAATCAGCTGACAGTCGTATGGGTACTCCCTTGTAGGTAATTAACTGTTTTTCTCTTGCTGCTTTTAATATTCTCTCTTTGTCTTTTGCCCTTGGCATTTTAATTATGATGTGTCTTGGTGTGGTCCTCTTTGGATTCCTCTTGTATGGGGTTCTGTGCGCTTCCTGAACTTGTAAGTCTATTTCTTTCACCAGGTAGGGAAAGTTTTCTGTCATTATTTCTTCTAATAGGTTTTCAATATTTTGCTCTCTCCCTTCTTCTGGCACCCCAAAAATTCGGATGTTGGTTCGCTTGAAGTTGTCCCAGAGGCTCCTTACACTATCTTCATATTTTTGGATTCTTTTTTCTTTTTGTTTTTCTGGTTGGATGTTTTTTGTTTCCACATATTTCAGATCTTTGGTTTGATTCTTGGGGTATGTTGATCTACAGTTGAGTTTCTGTATATTTATTTTAGACACTGTATGCTTCATTTCTGACTGGTCCTTTTCCATTTTTTTGGCATTCTCATTAAGGTCCTTGAAGGTCTCACTAAGCTCCTCAGAAGTGTTATCAAGTTTCTCAGCGGTTTTTAGAAGATTCTTGAGTAACCTTATACATGTGGTTCTGAACTCTATGTCATCCAGTAGTTTGCTTTCCTCCGTTTCTTTCATTCGTGACATGTTTCTTTGTTTCTGCATTTTGGCTGCTTCCCTGTGTTGATGGAGTGGTTTTGTGTGGTAGGTGACCTATAAGGGGCAGTAGCTCAGCCTCCCCAATCTCCTGATGTGGACGCTCTTGGTACACCCCTTTGTGGGCTGAGTGCAAAGTCTTGGTGCAGTTAAGCCTTAATTGCTGTTGTTACGCTGGGAGGAATTGACCTCCAGGCCAATTAGCTGTGAGTACTCCCTGTGTCTATAATGGAAGAACTGCTGCGCTGAAGACACGCTTATAGGGCAGGACTTATTTCAGTGAGGCTTTGGTGCTCACTGAGTCTGCCTCTTGAATGTGTCACTTATGGATGTGAGGAGTTGAAATCTGGTGTCTCACACTGACCACTAGGTACACTGGCTTCTGGATCTCCAATGGGGTGCAGGTCAGCTACTGTCTGAGGCCACTCAGCAGGAGCTACAGTGAGAGCTGCAGTTTTCTCCTCTTTGCTTGGGGTTTGGAGGTTTTGGAGCTGTCTGACCCAGGCTGCAAGTTTGCTAGGTTAAGCTGTGATAGGGCAGGCCTTTCTTATGCTAATTGAGCTGCTTGGAGCTTGGGTGGGTTTGTAGGGCAGGGCCTCAGGGTGTCACTAGGTTAGGGCGTGGCAAACAGCAATGGCTGCTAGTTAGCCGGCTCTGAGTCTCCAACGGCATCCGCGAGTCCCGTGCTCCAGTGCCGTAAACAATTATTCCTGCGCGCAGCTCTGCAAGCAAGCCACCCTCTCTGGCAGACAGTCCAGCTTCTCCCTGTAGGAGTTTGGGTCCCCTGCGTCTCCCCAGAGACTGGATTTCAGTGTAATCGGGGGCTTGTCTCCGTTCGGGTTGAAAAAAGCAACGCACCCAGTCGTCCACAGCCAGCCCGGATCACGCGCCTCCGTACCTCAGCTTTTCAGCACTCGTGCAAGTCTCAATGCTCTTTTCTCTTTCCTTCTAGTTGTAGAACTTCCACTCAGCCAGCTTTCCCGTGGTTCTGGGTGATAGACCTTTTGTCTTTTAGTTGCAGTTTAAATTGTTGTAGGAGGCAGCAGTTTAGGTGTTTACCTATGCCGCCATCTTGGATTCTCTCATGATTGTTATTTTCAGCAGCACAATTTATAATAGCTAAGATTTGCAAACAGCTTAAGTGCCCATCAGCAAATGAGTGGATTAAAAAACTGTGGTACATCTACTCAATGGAATACTACACCGCTATATAAAAGAAAGAACTTTTACCATTTGCAACAGCATGGATGGAACTGGAGAGCATTATGCTAAGTGAAATAAGCCAGTTGGAGAAAGATAAATATCACATGATCTCACTATATGTGGGATATAATGGTCAACATAAACTGATGAACAAAAATAAATCCAGAGACCAATGGCAGGGGAGTCAGGGGAGTTAGAGATCAACCAAACAACTTGTATGCATGCATATTAGCATAACCAATGGACACAGACACTGGGGCAGTGGGAGCTTGTCCTCAGTGGTGGGAGTGGCAGTGGGGGAAGGGTTAATCGGGGTGGGGGGGAAGGAGACATATATAAAACTTTAAACAATAAAAAAATAAAAATAAAAATTACAAAAAAAGATAATAATAATCAAACCAGAAAAAAAAATACACATGCTTAAAATAGCCTACTTAAATTTCAAATAAATCAGCCAATTTGAAGATTTGTCATCCAGGGCCAAATGGCTTCCTTATTAGGAATATTGTATAGCATGGAAGGTTGGATTCTGTGTAATCTAATTCTTTAAAAAAATATATGCCTTTAGAGTAATGCCGGTTAATGCATCAATCACAAAGGTAGAAGACTTGCCTCAAAAAACTGCTGCATATTTTTGGTAGGTGACAGGAGACTGGGTGAATTTGGTACATCTATTTCATCTCTGTTGTTATGGGGTGAATAGTAGTGAGATTGCAAAACATGCCCAGTAGAAAATGTGGTGAAAACTCAGGAGGAGGATTCTGGTCTCCTGTGGAGGCAGACCCATATTCTAGAAACTATACCATTAGATTCTAAGTTCAATTTTTTTAAAAAGTATTTTGTTCAAGATTTATGTGTCTTTATTCTTAACATATATTGTTTTGTAGTTTTTTTGTGTGTGTGTGATGTCTTTTTAAAAATAATTGTTTATTTTTCAATTATAGTTGACATACAATATTATATTAGTTTCAGGTGTGTAACCCAGTGATTAGACATTTACATAACTTACTAAGTGGTCCCCCACGCAGATTCATCACTGTGCTCCAGCACCTTGCTGACTACTTTCCAGCTGGGGTTAGCCAAGGTAAGACCCCAACATGAAATTGGAGGGTGTGAGAAGTGTTTCTCCACGGCTCCTTCCTTGCTATACCACTGCCTCTCTGGCAGTAGCTGTGTTCCTGCGACTCTCCCTGGGCTCCTCCTCCAAGGTGCCTGTCCTGACTGGACTTTAGAAACCCAGATTTGTCTCCTCTGAACTTCTTGTTATGCTGTTTCTGTGTGCTTTGTCATCTCATTTGTTGGCATAGCCGTGCCCACATGTTTTTCGGCAGTCTCTCCATATGATCCATTTAGACTGAATTCTGTTTCCTGCTGGGTGCCTAACAATTACATTTTAAAATCCATGCGTGTCATGGTTTCTAAGCCTCACCCTAACCCTGCAAGGCATTGCTAACACTATTAACCCATTTACAGATAAGCACATCTGCCTTAGACAAGTAATATATCCAAAGTCACACACCCAGTGAGTCACAGAGTTGGGATTAAAACTCTTCCCTATTTTCTTTAAATTTGTAAACAGGTTCTCCTTCCAAAAACTAATTTTATTTAAATATAAATAAGATTTTTTTTGTCAGCTGTCTTATGAGCATATTGATTAAGTGTGAGCCCTTAATTTTGAAATAGAATTTGATGAGATTCACAAAGAAATTGTGAAGTTGCTATTCTAAAAACACACAAAGACCTACCCCACACCCTAACTGTAAGACCTCTCCCCCTCCATGCATACTTCTTATCTCTAGCTCTGAAAAGGCGACCTTCTCTGCCCTCCTGAAGGCTTTGTAATTATCAATATAAAGAGCACAGTCCTGCTGCCCTGCAGGTGCTGGACCTGTGGCACCAACACGCGGCTGCTGGGCTGCACCTGTGATGTCGGGGCACAGAGGAGGTGGCTAGTTCTGCCGTCAGTGCTCAGAACAGTGGGCACTAAGAATGGTTTGTAGCTTGACATTCCTGGGGGGAAAAAGAAAAAGGAAAAGGGGAAAAAAGCACCTTCCTATTTTTAATGTTGCATCAATCTCTTCACCTTGTAATTTGAGGAGGGAGGGACACTGCCTGGCTTTACTGCATCAACTCTTTACTGCCTTTTAAAAGGTAAAGGGTGTTGGGACTAAGGTGTTGCATATATTAGCAACATGGTTTCAGAGAGGAAGAGAGAGGGGGGGAGAGAGAGAAACATCAATGATGAGAGAATCATTGCATGCCCCCCACTGGGGACCAAGCCCCAACTTGGGGCATGTCCTGTGCTCTGACTGGAATGGAACCTTGACCTCCTGGTTCATAGGTTGATGTTCAAACACTGAGCAATACCAGCCGGGCTGATTGGTCCTTTTTAAATTTTTCTATCTCCATGTTTATGTTTCTTATCTTCTTGGTGATGTTCTCTATTCTTTCCTATCTTTTTGGTGAGTTAATCTATTCTTTCCCTAAATTCGCTGAGCATTTTTACAACCAGTGTTTTAAATTCTGCATCTGGTAGGTTGCTTGTCTCCATTTTGTTTAGTTATTTCCTGGACTTTTCTCTTTGACTTTCATTTGGGATATGTTTCTTTATCTCCTCATTTTGGCTTTCTCCCTGTGTTTGTTTCTATGTATTAGTTAGAGCTGCTATGTCTCCTAATTTTGGTAGGGTGGCCTTAGGCAGTAGGTGTCCTGTGGGGCCCAGTGACACAGCCTCCTCGGTCATCTCAGCAGAAAGCTCCAGGTACCCCTTCCCCATTCCCATCCTCCCATGTGGGCTGTGCGCACCCTCCTGTTGTAGCTGTTGGCACGTCAATGGGAGGGATGGACCCCAGGCCATCAGGAGTGAGGACCATTGGAGACTATAACAGAGGAGATGCTGTGCAGAGGCCCACCTCACAGAGCAGAGCGCACTTCAGCAGGACTCTGGTGCCCAATGAGCCTGTTACTTGCATGTTGCTCATAAAGGTGGTTGGGTGGTGTGTGGGTGTCGTCTGAAGCTATTCACTGGGTGCAGTGGTTCTGGAGCTTCCTGGGAGGTGCAGGCCAAGGACAGCCGCTACCTGTGCCCTGCTTGGGGCCACCCACCATGAGCTGCAAAGTGATTGGCAGATGGTTACCACTCATACTGGGCTTGGAGGTGCCAGGGAGAGGCTGAGCTGCAAACTGAGACTAATACCTAGGAGTGGAATTACCGATTCATTGGAGTAGGTATTATTTAGTGTCAAGAGATAGTGCCAAAAAGTTTTCTAAAGCAGTGTACCAAATTTGCACTCCCATCAGCAATTGTGAGAGTTCA
This sequence comes from Corynorhinus townsendii, assembly GCA_026230045.1. Lineage (NCBI taxonomy): Eukaryota > Metazoa > Chordata > Mammalia > Chiroptera > Vespertilionidae > Corynorhinus > Corynorhinus townsendii. The sequence continues at coordinate 142,016,057 of JAPDVU010000004.1, forward strand.
GAAAGCCTGTATCTTCAAATGATAAATTTGGTGTTGAAAACTAAGTTGTGTTTGTTCACTGCTGTATCCCTATAGGACTCATATCCTTTGATGAATGAATGATTTTTATCTTTATACTTTTTGCACAGAATCATAGGAACATGCCATCTGATGTGGCAGGGAAATGAGATATAAGGAGCCTGGGTCCTTCAGACTGTGGAACCACTATCACCTCCTGGGCTACCTACAGTAGAACAGTTGCATGACAGCAAAGAGAATTCTATCTCTGTAGAAGCTTCTGTGATTTTTTTGGCTTTTATTCCTGTAGCTAAACTTCTGTTCTAAGGTTTAGTTTGAACCGTTTGAAAGTGCCATTTTTTTGTGAATCAAAAATTGTCAAATATCATCAACTTCGTATAGTTCAATGTAAAAACACACACTCATTTGATCATTAGTTTGCACCTACTCTCTGCAGATGCATACTGTAAAAGTAGAATGTTTTATGGAAGATGCAAAGATGACTCAGACACAGTGGAAAAATACTCTCAGTACAGAACACAGGATAATGAGCAGGTGCTTGATAACTTAGAAATTATTCAGATTCTGTCTGTTGAAAAGATTGATCCCTTTAGTTAAGACCTCCTGGGTTAGCATGTAAGATATTTTCATTCTAATTAGTTGGAAGGCAGCCACCTCAGCAGCCAAATATATCAATGGATGGCCTTGAGGTTTGACCTTGGGTGGTATTTTCATTTGCATTGTGATGTGAATGGCCCACCTACCAGCATTGTGTCCTGTGCCAGTGGTAGGCACTGATGATGCTGTCAGGGAACTGTTTATGGTACTTAAGCTGGTTATGGTACTTTAAAAAGGGCTACTTTTCTTGTATTTTTCAATGAGGCAACTTAGTGCTATATTTATGTTTTCAATTTTCCTTTAGAATAGATAGCAAAAAGAGGATCTAAGTACATACTCCACACATCTAAGTGTCTTGTTTAAACTGGGAAAACCTGGTACATAACATATATTTCCTTTGGTTACATGCAAGTTTGCTAAAGAGGTGCCCCAGACCGCAAGGTGGAGACAAAATTACGAAGTATTTTGCTCTCCTGTGACTGGCTTATTTCAGTTAGTGTAATGTCTTCAAGGTTCATCCATGGTGTCACATTTGCAGAATTTTCTTACTTCTTTGTATTTTAAGGCCGACTAATATTCCATTGTATGTACATACCCACATTTTCCTTATTCATTCATCCATTGATGGACATTTTTTCCACATCTTGACTATTGTGAATAGTACTGCAGTGAACATGGGCATGTAGACATCTCTTTGAGATCCTGATTTTGGTTCTTTTGGATAAATACCCAGAAGTGGGATTGCTGGATTATTGAACCTACATTGGTTATTGCTCGCCTCGCTTCTGCTTGTTTTTTTTTTCCTTTCTGCTCTCCCATTCTGTTACTCTGTCATTAGGTTCCTTGACTCTTTTCTATATGTGCTCATAAAATAAAATTAAATTATACTTTTTGATTACCATGTTACTGTATGTTTTATGTATCCTTTAAATTTATAAAGCCAGTAAAAATGGACAGAACCATGTTTAAAACACGGCTCTTCCAAGTTACTTGTTCTTTAGTTAGGGAGAAGTCATTTATTTTTTTGTAAATTTCACTTTCCTCATTTGTAAAACACTTAAAGGATTATTGAAAAGATTAGTAGAGCCCTAACTGGTTTGAGTCAGTGGTTAGAGTGTTGGCCTGCAGACCGAAGGGCTGCGGGTTTGATTCCTGGTCAAGGGCACATAATTCAGTTGCAGGCTCAATCCCAGGCCCAGTTGGGGCGAGTGTGGAAGGCAACCAATCGATGTGTCTCTCTTACATCTATGTTTCTCTCTCTCTCTCTCTCTCTCTCTCTCTCTCTCTCTCTCTCTCTCTCCCTCCCTCCCTCCCTCTTCTCCTTCCTCTCTCCTCTACAATGTTTAAGAACAGAGTCTGAGATATAGCATAACTTCTCCATACATTGTAGGTATTATGTTTTTAAATTGTGTAAGTTGAGCCCATTACATTTTTTCTTAGAATAAATGAACTTATTTGGCTTTTTACTTGCATGTGCCCATCTATGGATTTTCCTTTTCTGGAAGCCACTGGATTTCTTATATGTTATGCCATTCTCCCCTCTCCCCCGCCTTCACTGGTTTTCAAACAGAGTAAGTTTTTAGGAAATGGTTATGGAATGGGTGTCTTCAGTCTGATCTATAACTAAGTTTCCTTTTTAAGAATAGTTTACAATTATTAATGTAATACATGTTCATTGCTGAAATGCACCTATATTCCATTAACTAGGGATAGCCACTCTTTAAATATGTACCTACCCTATCCCATATGACTCCAGTTTTATTGAAAAGGAAAGAAATGAAAAACATTGAGATTATAGAGACCATAAATTTTTTGCTTTATTTTTATTTTTTTGGTTTTAGGCGCTTGTAGAATGTGGTTTTCATGGCTGTGACAGGGATGGACCATTGCTTGAAGCACATTCCTCAGACCAGGCTCCTGGAATTCTAGGGATGGCCTCAGGCAGTCTCCATGTGCCACATATTGCTGACAAAATGCCTAGACGTGTTCTGAGTCAATGGCTGCTGCTGCTGAGTCTGGGCAAGAGGATTTCTGGATCTCATCAAGCATCAGGAGGGAGGAGGGAGCCTAGCAGATGTTTCTCAAGTTGGCTTCGAGGGGCCTTATTTCTGGCACTAAGTGAAGAGAAATACAAGACCATCTCTATGGAAGAAGAGAGCCCTTGTTCATCCAAAGGCGCTGTGCCTTCGCCCTCATGTGTGCTGCCCACATATTCCTGCCTGTGCGGCCTGTGATACTGTTAACTGGCCCTGGACTAGTTCCTGTTTAAGAATCAAGCCTGAAAGCAGAGGGCTGATTTCAGCAGCCTGCCTCTCCCTCAGCCTTGTAATTTGATGATTAGCCTCTTCTTACCAGTCATCTTACCTTTCAGGTGAATGGGGTTGGTGCCAAGAGCCAATGGGTCTTTTACCAAAGCTTGGCTTTTGCTGGAAATAATGCTCTTGGCTTCATGATTATTTATTATTGACTACACACAGCACAGTTAATACAGTAACCAAAAGAAAATACTCATTTAAGCTGCCCATTATGTTGCTGAGAAAACACACTTAACGTTTCTCGTCACCTGCTTTTCTGCAGGAACATTCCTAATGTAGGCTTGCCAAGGGGAAGCTGGAAAGATTGAGAGAAAATGGTCTTGGCATGATTTTGATTGCCGATGCAGGCGGGCAAGTGGATTAAGAGGATTTGCTGCTGAAGCATTTTCATTTTGCATAAGAGAGAGGCAAGCAGAACACTTGAATCTGCAGGTCACAGCATCTAGTGACCTGCCCTTCACCTTGATTTATTTGGATGTGGTCCTCATCTCTGGGTCTCTGGTTTGATGTCAGTATTGATAATTGGTGTTGGAAGTGACAATTAGTGGCATCAGTTTATTGGGGAGGTGGGGGAGATACATGACAGAGATAAAACTATCAGCCTTTCTTTTTTAAAAAAATCTGGGGATGTTGGGGGAGCTGATCAGGATAATAGTTATAGCAATTGCTACAGAATGGAAAAAGCCTCAACAGAGCTCAGAGTGAAGAATTAGGAAGACAGGGAGCTACTCAGTGAAGAAAAGATGAAAGAAGGAGGCAAGAGAGGAAATTTATAATTTAACTAGAGGCCCAGTGCATGAAATTCGTGCACGGGGAGGTGGGGGGGCCCTTCAGCCCACCTGCAAAGATGCCAGCGTCCCACGCTTCAGTCAGCCTCTGGCCAGAGGCCTGCCCACCTGCCCTCCCTCCCTCCGCGGGCCGGGGTGTGCGGGACCCTGGGGCTCATCGCCGGGGCAATGCCATCAGTGTCCAGCACCCGGGCCACTGTGGGCGCCACCATCTTTGTGATGGAGTGGTAGTTAATTTGCATATTACCCTTTTATTAGATAAGATTTTCACGACAGTATTGAAAGGTAGAGAGCTTTACACTTACTTTTACAGATGAGACCATTAAGGTGCAGAGAGATAAAGTGGCAAATAATAAGAACAGCTGGTGTGACCTTGAGGTGGCATCTAGGAAGCCTGGCCCATGGATGCATGCTCAGACTCCCACAGTCCTGCACACCTTCACAGCTCATGTCTTATGCAAGCCAACACAGGAGCTGTGACCACTGATTTCATGAGTAACAACAAAAAATTGCTGATTTATATCAGTTTTTGCACCAAAGCAGAAGATAAAAGAAAGTTCTATCTTTTAAGTAATTTTCAAAATGCTTTACAAATAGAGTTTTTAATAGATTTAAAGTTTGTAACATTAGGAATTAGTCTCACAAAAGCCTAGATGTTGCAAGTCTTAGATCCTTTAGTGGTATATGCAGTTAAAATAAAGTCCATTACCAGGAAAATGGTGCAAGTTCCTCCTTGTAGCACCCTGCACTTTCATTTTATTGTGCAGTCATGGAAATAGATGATTTAGTAGACACTAGACCATTTTCCAAAGATAGAAACAAAACCTCTTGGTTTCTCTCTATCCAGCTAGCTCTTGCTTCACTGGAGGCCCTAATGTCTTCAGGAAGGTCCATCTCATACTGCTGCGTTTGACTACTATAGCCTCTTTCACGCTAGATTGAAACACTGCATAAAAATACTCTGCTTTCAAAAATTGGAATGCATCATTAATATATAACCCAATGTGCATGTAACTATTGTAGCTTTTTGGGTGTTCTGCTTTGGAAATTCCATTACAATGGAGTTTATAATTAAGAAAATGAAGTCACACCTGTCAGAATGACTATCATCAATAAATCAATAAACAAGTATTAGTGAGGATGTGGAGAAAAGGGAACAGTCATGCACTGTTGGTGGGAATGCAGATTGGTACAGCTACTATGTGGAGGTTCCTCAAAAAGTTAAAAATGGAACTGCCTTATGACCCAGTGATTTCACTTCTGGGTATATATCGGAAGAAATCCAAGACACTAATTCTAAAGAATGTATCTACTACTATGTTCATTGCAATATTATTTACAATAGCCAAGATATAGAAGCAACCTGAGGTCCTATCAGTAGATGAGTGGTTAAAAAAGTGATGGTACTTATATACAGTGGAATGTCACTTGACCATAAAAAATAATGGAATCTTACCATTTGTAAAAATATGGATGGACCTAGAAGGTATTATGCTAAATGAAATATGTCAGACAGAAAAAGACATGTATATATATATATAATTTCCCAAATGTGGAATCTCAAGAACAAAATGAACAAGCAAACAAACTCATAGATGCAGAGAACAGACTGATGGCTGCTAGGTAAGAGGGGGATTAAGGGGCTGGGTGGAAAAGGCGAAGGTATTAAGAACTACAAGTTGGTAGTTACAAAATAATTATGGATTGTAAAGTACAGCATAGGGAATGTAGCCAATAACTGTGTAGGGTGCCGTGTGGGTACTTGAAATATCAGGGAGACCACTTTGTAAAGTATAGGATTGTCTGGCCACTATGTTGTACACCGGAAACTAACACAAAGTAATATTGAATGTAAACTGTAATTGAAAGATAAAATTTTAAATAAAAATCCTTTTTTTAAAAAAGGGAATGAAGTGACTTTAAATGCTGGCTAGAGTCTTTGGTATTGAGGGCAGCTTCTATAATTATTTGGGAACTTCAGAAATTAGTAGTGAAATTGAAAAGGTTTCAGTTGGTAGGATTCAGGACCTTTTTTGAATGTGTCATTTTTAAGTCACTATTCCATCCACATTTACGTACTGAGCCTTTTTGGACACCTCACTCACTGCATAGTGATTGTCATGGGAATCAGTGCCATTTGGAAGAGTCAGGGCAGTGCAGTGATTAAAAGTGTGGAGTTCCCCAAAGGAATTGAAAACAGGTGTTCCAACAAAAAGTTAACCATGAATATTCATAGCAGCATTAGTCATAATAACCAAAGGTAGAAGCAACTCAAATGTCCACCCAATGAGGAATAAATAAAAGTGGTATATACATACAATGAAATATTACTCATCTTCAAAAGAAATGTGTCCTGAGACATGCTACAACATGAATGAACCTAGAAAAGATTATGCTAAATGAAAGAAGCCAGATGATAAAAGCCATTTATTGGATGAGTCTATATATATATGTGAAATATTCAGTATAGGCAAGTCCATGCAGACAGAAAGCACATTAGTGGTTGCCAAGGGCTGGGGAAGGAAGGAGTGGGGTCTCATTGCTTAATGGGTACAACGTTATCTTTTGGGGTGTTGAAAATTTTCTGGAACTAGGTAGTGGAGATGTTGGTACACAGTATGAATGTATTTAATGTCACCAAATTGTCCATTTCATCTAATTAACATGGTGAATTTCATGTTCTGTGAATTTAACACAATTTCTTAAAAAAGCAACAAAACAAAAACCAAAAGTATGGGGGTTGGAGTTGGACTGACCTGGGTTTGAGTTTTGGTTCTACCATTTATTACTTACATGTGAGCTTGCATGTGGTATGTAATCTCTCTGAGTTTCTGTTTCTTCACTTCTTCTCTGAAAGATAGCATTTTCTACACTACCCAGTTGTGAGGATTACGTGAGATAGCACATATAAGGGAGAGTGATAGGCCTGTGGTAATGAAGCTGTTTTTCTAGTGAGGTTAGGCTGCAAGTACTCAAAATAGCAATGTAGCCCTGGCCAGTTTGGCTCAGTGGATAGAATGTTGGCCCATGGACTGAAGCGTCACGGGTTCGATTCTGGTCAAAGGCACACACCTCCATTGCAGGCTTGATTCCTGTACGGGAGGCAACCAATCAATGTGTTTCTCTCATATAGATAAAAATCAATGGAAAAATATCCTCGGGTGAGGATTAATAACAACAACAAAAAGCAATGTAAATCCCAAAGAAATACTGATATTGGGCAAAATTCTAAAATAAAAAGAGATATTAAATACATTCTCTTTTAGGTTTCCATTGAGAGCTAGTGTGACCTCCAAAGACCCTTAGAAAGTACTAGAAATCTTTGCTAAAATCTCCCAGAAGGGTGCTAAAGGGTGATGGTATGTGTGTGTGTGTGTACATTGAATGATACACCGCAGAATGTTCTGGAGATGTTTTTCACCTCATCTGGTATTTCCCATTATCCCATTTACCATGATGGTCTGGCCCCCTAAAAACTCTATTTAATCTTCCTCTTGCCTTATTGCTCCACACCCAGACTTGAGTCCCTGCTCCTCCGTTGTCTCCTCACCTTTCCTGTCTGGCTTCCCTCTCTCACCCTGGCTTCACTGCATAGCTTTCTCGCTAGGTACCACTTTGACCTCTGTCTAGGCCGCTTCAGTTCTGTAGCAATACCCATTACCCTGAGCAGTAGCCCCAAAGCCCTCAGACTTCAAAGAGGAAAAGTAACCATTTTATCCCAGTCACAGGACATTTCTATTCACGTGGTAAATGTCCTCCATTAATCCTCACTGCTCCTCAAATGAATCCTCTGTGAATCCTTTGCCACTTTTTTAATGAAGGATGGAAAAGTCTTACTAAATGAAAATGCTAATCTAATTTGACTTGTATCTCTAAGTGAAGAAAACCATTAGATAAAAATGAAAGAAAATGCTATTCCTATAGATAGAAGGAGATGAAAAGAGGAAGGAGGAAAGATTTGAATGGCTCTCATCTGCTTTAGGCAACAAAGTCAGTCCTCATGGGCCCATTGAAAGGTGAAGGGTGAATGTAGTTCATGTGAGGTGGATATTTTACTATGGAGTTCCTGGTAATAATGATAATAAGTGCTAGCCTTTGGATGATGATCTCATTCAGATCTCAGGAACCTTAGGGACAGGTGCTGAGGAAACAGAGGCTCTGGGAGGTGAGGTGACCTCAGTTCATGAACAAAATGTGGCTGAGGCAGGATTCCAGCCAGGCCACAGGACTCAGATCCCATGCTCTCCCTGCTGTGTGCTCATCCTTGTTCCTACGTGTCTCCTTCCTTTCTTTTCCCACACTGAGTGCTTCCCAACACACGGACCTAGTGGATGGATGTGCAGATGGAGCAGGGGGCTTTGGGTGAGGGGGATTTGGAGGGTTTATTACCCCATCCTCCCACCCACGATGGGGTATTTTCTACAGAGCACTTCAGAGGATGTCCAGTAGTGATTTTATTACCCATTTTTTCAAGGACTTCTTGGGGTTCACCCTTGTGCTTCTGTGTGCAGTCTTGTACGTTCCCCATACCCTTGTCTCTCAGGCCTTGGTATTTAAAATTCAGCTGCCTCCTTGATGTGTCATTATTCTTATTTTCTAAATCTGTTTACTCTCTATTTTTTTCTGTGTGCTTTGTTGGGGACAGTGCAAATATCTCCTTTTTTATTTAGAAAGATTATAGTGCACAAATGAATGAGGTCCAACACTTGACAGTTCATCTACCACCGGTGGTCTTCATAAATGAACACATTGGCCCATTCCGGCTATGTGCAGTTGCATTTATTTACTTAATTTTGAAGATTTCTGGAAATTCACTTAACATCTTAATCAGCACAGTATATGATTCTCATGCTGAGCTAACTCCTTCTGCCATATAACCTAAGTCCTTTATGCTCTGTCCTTTGTCCACTGAAAAGCTATTGCCTGTCCCACACTTACCTATTCTGTGAGAGTTGTCGAAGCCTGTATCTCTTCCTTATTTTTGTTTTCAGGATGAGATCAGGGCCTGAGAACACGAGAGCTCGACTTGGTAGCACCTTTTGCTCCAGAACCTATGAATAGTCTCAGGGTGGTGTCACAGAGACGACCGGGACAGCTGGAGCTGTGTGAGGCTTGGTACTGGCTTTGAGCTGTCACACTGCATTTGATGAGCCCCTGGCATGTCGGGTCTCAGCGCTGGTGTGGTGGATAGATAGAGAGGCCTGGCTTTAATCACTCCATGGTAGTTACGGGCTATAGAAATCAACCACCACACTCATTTTAGGCCACTGTGGAAGTGTATACATTCTTAGCTGTAATCTGTCTGGTTTATTACAAAAATGGTTAAGCACTAGAAAGAATCTGGCTCCCAGGGAGTCCAAAGGAGTTTGAGAGAATAGAAAAGAATTTCAAAATTGATTTGAATAGCCTTCTCTTTTGCTTTGGAATTCTGAGACATGACAGTTGTGTTTTTAATGTGATTATTTTATGCCTTATTTTATTTTGACATAATTTTGTAGAAAAATTGTAAAGTGGTACAATATTCAAAACCAGGGTACCGATGCAGTACTGCTATCCAACCCATAGACCTGATCCGGCCTCGCCAGTTGTGTCCTTTATAAGCCCTGCATATTTTCAGTCTCCTTTGATCTCAAGCATCCCTAGCCTTTCTTTGTATCAGGATGTTGGCAGTTTTGGACTCCAGATCAGTTATTTTGTAGGATGCCTCTCAGTGTCGGCATGCTGATTCCTGGGATTCGTTGATATTGACAGGAACACCGCAGAAGTGATGCAGTGTTCTCAGTGTGTTGTGTCAAGGCCTTGGAGATTGTAGTCAACACAATAGTGTTTATCCACATCCTGATTTCTGGAATCTGTGCATATCTATCTTATCTGGCAGGAGGGACTTCACAGATGTGATTAAGTGAAGGATATTGAGATGGGGAGACTGTTTTAGAATATCCAGGTGGGCCCCATGTCCTCTCAGGGGTCCTTATAAAAGAGAGAGGGAGGCAGGAGAGGTAGGGCAGGAGATGTGACCAAGGAAACAAGAGGTTGGAGTGATGTAGGGCCTTTATCTAAGGAGTATGGGAAGCCTGTGGAAGCTGCAAGGCCATGGACCTGATGCTCCTTTAGAGCCCCTGGAAGGATGCAGCTCCCGACACCTTTGTGTTGGACTAACACAGTGGTGGGCAAACTGCGGCTCATATGGAGAAGGTTTCGGAGGAAGGGGGCCTGGTGATCAGGTTGGGCCTCTGTAGCCCTTAGGATCGGGTGTCCCATCCTCCTCATGGGCTCTGCGGCACAGTCCACTGTTGGCCAGCACGGTGGTCCTGGTCACCCTCACGTATCTGGCTGTTCTTAACATTTTCCATTATGGGGAATGTGAGCAGGGGTAGGATGAACAGTGGACTCCAGATACTTTCTTGTGCTGCCTTCATCTGGGTTTTCTTTCGTATCTATGTAGAAAATTTGCCGGTAGTTTTGCATTGATACTTGCAAGTAATCACTTTTGCTTTTGGGATCTAAGCAATACACAGGGTCCTCTGTAGCATTCTGTTGTTTGTTTTGTTTTTTTTTTGTTTGTTTGTTTTGTTTTTGTAGGATGTTAGGATGAGATGGAGATTCAAGAAGGTGGGGAACATGCTTGCTCTCCTTGAGGAACTATACTTTCTCTTCTTGAGAGTTGTCAGCTGTGTGAAGAGATAGCTAGGATTAGCCCATATTCCAAAAGTGGAAGCAGAGACCCGCAGGGCTGGAGTCACTTGCACAAAGTCACTCAGTGGAGCTGGGGTCTCAAGGCGGGGCCGTGGGCCTCTGAGGTCCTGGTCTCTCCACTGTACCACCTGACTTCAGAGAAAGGGGATTATGCTAATGTTTTTAACCCAGCAAACACTTAATGAGCAGTGCTGTGCTTGACACAGCGAGGGGTTGAGAGAATAAAAATATGATTGTGACAGCTTGGACAATGGACGCAGACAACAGGGGTTGAGGGTGAGGGCAGGATTGGGGTGGGGTGGGGAGATAAGGTCACATTTGTAATACCTTAATAAAGGAAATAAAAAGAATGAACAGGGGAAAGAGTTAAGAAACTTAATTAAAGCACAATATTACAGATGTCAATAAAAATGATCTGACACAGTAAAAAGTAAAAAGAAAAAGACAGTTTGGATTTCAACTGTCTTATAAATTTGACTTTTAGAGCATATCTTTGAGTGCCCTGGCCATGAAAAGAATAACTGTTTGATTTTTAAAGGGCCCTTAACAAAATGGAATTTAAGTTGGATTGAGCAAAGACAAAAAAATGAATTTAAGTTGGAAGTATGGCAGAGGTCTCTGGCCTCGTCAGCCAAGGGAGGCTGCTTTTAATGGGGTATTGGTTTAGCAAATCCAGACAGAGGAATGCAGACACCTGCTTCTGCAGGACCAGTGCTTCCAGTTAGTGTCAGGAGCAGCTGTGGGACACATCTCGCTATGGGAGGGGGCCCTGTGCTGGCGGCTGTGAACTGTGCCTTGGCGTTTGGATGCCTGGACATTCTCTCTGCACTTCCATCACAACAGGACGGGTTTTGGCTGGGCATGGCCAGCAAGGGGCCCCCATGCTGACAGTGGGGAAAGCTGCCCTGGAGCTGGAGAGGAGAGCCACTGGATGATAGGAGCCTCGAGAGAGGTTAGTCTGATGCTAATGAGCTTCAAGGAAAAGATGAAAATCGACATAATGAGCAATCATTTCTAATGACCTTTGAATAATGGCCATTTGATAGAAGAACATGCTGTACCTTTGCCTCAGTGTCAGCATGGGGAGCATTTGTCTAGGGTGGTACCTGTCCCTTTGTAAGCGTCTTCATGTTTTATTCAGATTGCCTTATACCAAGATTGAACAAAGAATGCGTAGCTCAAGTTCACTGATGAAAATAGATACAAAAGCCCCATATAAAAATGCCACAAACAGAATTTAGAAGAGCATTAAAGGAATGGATTATCCTCTATCAGTAGCATTTGTCTCTTAAGTGCAGGGATGGTTTACTATTTAACATAGCTTTTAATATGTTATATTGAACAATAGGGAATTACCATGTTTCCTAGGTAAAAAATGGTTAAAGATTGGTATTTTCCTATGTTTCAATGTAAAAATGTAGCCAATCAATTTGTAACAATTTCAATAGGTATATAAAAATGTATGATAAAATTCAGCACTCATGATCAAAATATCCTTCCTTCCATGGTAAAAACATGATAATATTAATCTGATAGTGGATATCATAGCCATTCTATTTAAAATCAGGAATATGGAAAGGATTCCCTAATTAATAATTTTATTTAATGTTGATCCAATATTTCTGGCTAATTCAAAGAGATATGAAATAGAAGTAATATTATAAAATGAATGTGACATGATTAACAGCTACAAAGAAAATTTTAAATATTTAAAACTCTTGTAACTATTTAAATTATTCAGTGATAAATTTAGTACATTAGTAGATATGAGACAAAGAAACAAAATTACTATTTTGTCATCAATATTTAGAAGATACGGTAAGAAAATATATTCTATCTAACATAATAAAAAGTATAACTCTGTGCAATCCTACTAAGCAATGTGTGGGAATTATATAAAGAAAATTATATACTGAGCATCATAGCTATTAGCTAAGTGATGGATAAAAGGATCTGAATGCATAGACCTATGTACTGAGTTCTTTTAAAAGGACAATGTTTTAAGGATGGCAGCACTTCCCAACTTAATATCAATTTAAAAAAATCCTAGAAGAATATTGTTAGACAGGAGTACATATGAAATTTTGGATTAGTATCAGAAAACTCATCTTCATGTTTAATATAAAGGTAAAATAATTAAAACAGTGGGGCATTTGTTAAAAAAATCTATGCACAGATTAGATTAGAAAACAAATCTTCATGGAATCATCATATGACAAAGGGGAACACTGAAAATATATGAAAGGCATAGTCATCAATAGTTGTAGAAAATGTAGGAATGTGTGAGGTCATGAATTATGCAAGTCAACATTATAAATATAGTTATATTATGAATAAAATACTTTTCAGATGGATGAAATATAAAAATGAAATTAGATAAGAATGTAAAAATTAAAGATGAATATATAACAATCTGTGAAGAGCATGAATTTTCTAAACAAAAGCAACAAAACAATAATTTAGTTTGGATCTCATAAAAATTTAAATGTAAGTTTGTTTAAAATGTATAAAGCGATATTAAAAAATAACTAAAAAATATCATTTGCAACATATGATAGTACTACAATTCACCTTTGAACAACATGGGTGTGCACTATGCAGGTCCACTTATATGTGGATTTTTATCTGACCTTTGCAGTTCAAACCCGTGTTGTTCGAGTCAACTCCGTGGCTGGGAATCTGAGTATGCTGAGGGCTGACTGTAGTTACACCTGGATTTTTCGTGCAAGGGAGTTTGGTGCCCCTAATCTCAAACTGTTCAAGGGTCAACTGTACATCAAAAGGTCTTATAAGTTAAAGTGACTTCTTTAAAATTAAAATGAATTATTTAAAATTAATGTGAAATATTTTAAATAGTCTAGCAGGGAGATGGACCAATGACTGGCTTAGATGGTTCTTAAAAGCAGCAATAAATGTGATTTAGAAAGATATGAAAAAGGTCAGATTAATTGGTAATAAAAGAAATGCATTTAATTTTGGATTTTCCTTCTCAAATAAAAAAGAAAATGAAAACAACTCATTACTTGTTGGTGAGGGCCAGGTCAAAATGTCACTCTCCCAAATGGCTGGTTGGGAGTCCAGTCCCTAAAAATGTTTCCAACCTTCGATTCAGTAATTCCACTTTCAGGAATACTTTGCAGTAGTTCCCTCCTCATCCAGGTCATAACTTTCCAAGACGCTGAGTGGACTGCCCTTATGTGACATTCGGCATGCAGATGTTTTTGTTTAGTCCATTTAGTGTTAGTTTTTCAAAACTACATATTTAAATGTCAGGAGATCCCACATAATAACCCGGAGCTCAGATTTCTCGAGAGAAATATAAAGAAGGTACAATACTGGCCTGGCGTTCTCTCCTGGCAGCAAACTGTTAGAGCGGAACAGGTGCCCCTTTAGATGTGCTCTCTTCTCCTGTCCAGCTTCAGGCCAGTCACCTACCTCTACTCAGCCTCAAGTGTCTTTACCATAAAATGGGTGACAGTCACTACCTCACACATTGTTAGTGTGGATTCTGTGCACACAAACTCTAGGACAATGTCTGATCTGAGGTAGATAGGCCGTCAATGTGGCGTATTTCCTCCAAAGAGCTAGATTGTAGGGTTATTTAGTATGCTTCGGGAATGTGTTCTGGGGATATCAGAAGGGATACTTTGGAAGGATCTTGGAATTCACTGGGATCATACATGTATCTTATGTACAGACCTGGCAGAAACGTTGTCATCTTAGACTCCTCTCTCTCTCGCCTGACATCCAGTCCATCAATAAATCATGTCAGCTCCACTTTCAGAACATACCTGGAATTTGACCTCTCCTCACCACTCTCTCTGATCTAGGCCACCTTCATCTCTCACCTACTTATGGGACTAGGCTCCCAGCCTGGCTTCCTGCTTCTGCCCTTGACCCTTGCAATCTGTTCTCCACAGGACCACCAGAGTGTGTCAGGCCTCTGGACAACACCCTCCATTGGCTCCCCATGTCATTGGGGTAAGAGCTATTGTTCTCACCATGTCCCATCAACCCTCATGATCTGGCTTTTCCTTATCTCTTTGACCTCATTTCCTACCACCCTCCCCAAGCTCTCTCCACTGTTTTTCCCTTCTCTGGGTCTCTTATTGCATCTTGAGTATTTCTGCTATCTAACACTACATATTTTACTTACCCTTCTTACTATTTCTCTCACCTGTTTCATACAAGCTTTGGGAAGGAACTTTTGACTATGTGTTCTCTACTGTACCCCCAGTATTAACAGTACCTGGCATTTAGTGGGTACCTCACAAATGTTTGTTGATGAAGAAATGAAAGTTAATGAAAACATGTAACTAAGTAGGATCTAATGTGGCATTCCTTTTTCCAAAGGGAAGCTGTAAAGTAATGCAGCAAATTAACCTTGCTATTTCTTATAGAGGCTCCTGTGACAGAACAGAGAGTAATAAAGGGAAAATTATAGGTCCTTTAATATTTTTCCTTGATTAAATGTAAGGGCCACCCAGGAGCACTGCTTGTTAACCCTTGCTTGCTGCTGAATTCTTGCTTCCTTAGCACACACATTATTGGGAGCTCCTGGAGCTTTTCTTTCTCAAAGAATGTCAAAGTAATTTAGTGGATAGGTTCTACTGAAATAATAGATCCTGTTTCACCAGAGTGAAATGGATCCTTTTAGACATACAAAAATAATGAAATGTTTGAGATGCTTTATGGTTTCTTTCCTCTAGAAAGCCTTTCATTTATATCATTTAGCCAACATATTTATTATGTCCCTACTATGTGCGAAGTGTTTTGTAAGATATAAAGAAAAGTATTAAAATGATGTCTGCACTTCAATAACTTGTAATTCATTAAGAGATAATGTGGGTCCATAAGCAATTGCAAGAGGAGGTAAGTACAATAAAAGAGATCCAGCTTTAATAGTCATTGGGGACTTGGAATATGCCAGATACTATTCTCAGTGTGGGTCAAAGCACATGCCGTTATTTAATCAGCTGTGAGGCAAGTATTCCCACTTCATCGATTACTGAAGTGAGATACAGAGAGCTTAAAGTAACTGGGTCAAGATCAGGCAAATAGGATCCTGCAGTGGAAGAAACCAAATGGGAATCAAGGTTGTTAGACCCCAAGGTCATTTGCCCCCAAGGTCACTTCTCTTTCCATTCAAACATGCTTGAGAAGGTGCCATGGTTTGTGAGGAAGGAAAGATGTGCAGGGAAAGACCACAGAGAAAGTTGAATGTCAGGGCAATGAACTGAAGAAAGGAGGTGGTACAAGGGCATGCTGACTACAACAGTGGGGCTGTCTGCAGGTTGGTTGTGGGCTCCTTGTCAGCAGAGCAGGAGAAAGATGATAAGGACTTGGGGAACTTTAAAGTATTTCCACAGTTTTGGGACCCTTCCACACTTATGAGAGCAGAGTTGACAGAACGGAAGTGTTAGCCTTCCATGATTTGGACATTATTCTCTCTCGGGTGAGATAAGTTTTATGTGGAAATTGCCTTGACTTTAGGGTACTAGAGAGCTTGAGGTGGGCATCAGAGGAGACTTGATAACTTAGCCCTAGGCTCAAATAATGGCAAAAAATAATGAGACTTTGATTTGGGAGAGCTCTTGTGGTTAGAGGAAAGACCACCCTGGGTTTTGGACACAGATTAACCTGGGTATTGATTCCCTTGCCACCAGTAGATAGCTTGTGGTATGTTTTGCCCTGTCCACAATGATGATAATGTTATTTATCATGTTCTTCTGAATATAAGGCAGCCAGTGAGAAGATTCACTCTCATTTCCCACCATGTATATATGTACTTATAAGGCTGTCATTAAAATAGTTTAATGTTAACTTATAATATTAATGGGTTAATTTAGTAACATATTTTTAAAATCTTTCTTCTTTTTAAATCCTCACCCAAGGATACTTTCATTGATTCTATAGAGAGAGGAAGGGAGAGAGAGAGAGAGAGAGAGAGAGAGAGAGAGAAACATCAATGTGTGACCTTGATTGGTTACTTCCCATACATGCTCCAACTGGGGATCAAACCTGCAACCTAGGTATATGCTCTGACTGGGCATCGAACCTGCAACCTTTTGGTGCATGTGACAATATTCAACCAACTGAGCCACCTGGCTGAGCTTAAAAATATTTTATATAAAATTATACTTTACCTTAGTGATATAGCTTCTTTTACTCTTACATTTTATGATACTTTTTTTTTAGCCTGTACCACATATTTTTGGTCTTTGTTCCCAATGGAGCCACTTTTTGAATTCTCTACCTTTATTTCCCAGAGCATTTCAACACTCTATCCAAGTTGTTAGAGATAAAGTACCCTTTGGAACCCTGTATGACGCTGTCCTTGGAAATTTATCTCAAGTTATGAGAACCCATTAGGATAGCTTTTTATGTTCTACTCATCCTGCTTTTGACTGTGATTTCCACCCACTGAATTGTTTTAAGTGAACTCTAAAATCTTGCCTATGACAAGGTCCAACATTTGCAATCATGTGTTCACAGGTGCCCTTTCTGTGCATATAAAAATTGCATTGAGTAATGTTACATCAGATTAGTATGTCTACCCTAATCTGTACTTTCTTGTTCTCATTTAATAACTGAGAGCTATACAATATGAACTACTGTGTAACCAACTAATACAAGGCTCTTATTTTTATAAGAATAATTTTATTTAGTAAAATATCATCTTCAAGTGAGGCAGAAACAATATTCTACAAGATTGTTGTGATGAAAGAACTCAGACGATGGTGAATACATGACATTTTGACAGGACCACTTTGGTATAGATGCAGTGGTCTTGATGCCAGGTGTGGGTTGACATAGTCTAGAAATCAAGCCATTAAACATTCTGTTGCTTTAGAAAGTTACCAAGTAGTATATAAAACAGTCATTTTCACCCCATGAATAAACTTTGTAGTTACATCAACCCTGAAATGAGGATATAGGCACAAGGGGGCACAAGAGAAGAAGTGAGGAATTGGTGAGATTCAGAGGTGGGTTAAGTGTTGGCATAAGAGTTAGACATAATCTGGCAGCTAAACCACAACTAACCAAGAGTAATGTGTTTATCATACTTATTTATTCCAGAAAGAGACATCAGTCATCCTTTATGAAGCATCTGCTCATGCTGCATCTTATATGGTGTGAACCTAAGATCATTTGATTTCTATCTTCATGTTTAATAGTAATACTTGGCTATCCATTAATAAACTTAATGACTGAAAGTAGAATTTGATTAATAACATAAATTTTTTTAATAACATAAATTTTGATGCTTTCCATTCTAAAATGTAGAGATTGGACACACATACTTTTTGTAAGCTTCCTTATTCTTCTAATCTTATTTAATTGAATATCTACTAGGCAGTGGTTTTTAAGGGGCCAAGAGAGGTTGTGGAGGAAGGTATTTGAATTTCATATGTTCATTAAATTTCCAATTAAATTTTAACAATTACAGAGACAACCTCAGTAATACATATATTCAAATTGGTGTCACAACAGTTCTTTAAACTGATAGTTTGATGGTCAAAAAGTAACAGCATTTAGAATCACAGCTAGTTATAACAGGTTTCCTGAAAATATCTGTTTTTTTTCTGATTATAAAAATCCAAATAATCTAATGTAGCCTCCCATAACTAGATAGTTGATTACGCACTGAATAAAGACAGGAATATGTGTATGGCATGTTAATTGGAAAAAATGAGTTTTACATTTTGACATGTCCATTTTGATGTCATCCTATTAACATGTCTGGCATATGCAGAAAACATTTAGAAAATAATAAATTGTAGTGCTCTTTTCATATCCAGATCAGTTCAACAAGAGAGGAAGAGCAGAATAATGATTAGAGATATGCCTAGAGTTCCCTTTGCTTTTGCTTTTAATATCTACAGAACCCAACCTCAATGAAAAAGATTGACGATAATAAAGATAATGATGTGTAGGTGATTGAGAGAATGGCACAGAACTAATGTTGGGAGTAAAAGACTATTTGAGATAACATGAAAGATATTACAGAACATGAGAGTTAATGGTAATCAATAAGCTGTTTTACAGTTCAGAATTTTGCAGCTGCTAAACCTAGCTGATTACTCAAGACTATTTAGGAGCCTTATATTAAATATTATCATTTAGGACTTAGAGATTGAGAATAGTTGGCAGTCACAATAATCATGAAGATTTCCTTTTGGAATGGGCATACACACACACACATTCTGACGTTTTAGTATATCAAAGCAGGGTCATCACTGCACCACTTTTCTTTCTTTTTCATTGTTTGAGAAATATGTTAATATATATTTTTAAAGAATTAAGCTTAGGGGACTTCTGTTTTGCATTTCCAAGCCCCAGTGAATTAATATCTGAGGTTATAACACAGTGCTTTCTCTTTTGCAAGCTTTCATTAGTTAACTGTTAGAGTCTCTCCAAATACCTTGTCAGTTAATTTCAGTATAAAATGTTTGCTACATATCAGAGGTCTTTAATTACATGAATTTACACACCACTAGTAACTCAAGAAGATCAAGCCCCTATTTTCCCCTGGAAGCACCTCCTCCGAAGCACTGATAGTCAGCACGGGTAGTGTCACTGTTGTTTTTGATGGCACTAAGTAATCATAACTGCTAAACCTTGTGCCCCACCTGCCGTGGGAAATACTGGTGTTCAGAGCTGTTTCTTAATATCTAAGGTGGTCTGAAGTGCAGTTAATGAAGGGCATGGAGCCCAGTGTACAGAATGACTTGGCTTCAGCACCTTGATTTACTTGCCTTCTTAAGGAGTCTTAAAAAAAATTATAAAGTTAACATTTTATACATTAATACCCAAGAGTTTTAGAATAGGTGTGGATACTGTATTTGTGTGTGCATTTATATAATTAATATTTGGGTCAATATTACTTTGGACCCAAGTGTGTTACAGGGAAAAGAATGCAGACTTTGAAGTCAGAAGGACTTGATTTATAATGTAGCTTCTACTGAACAAGTGATGTAATCTTGCCAAGCCTCTATTTCTCCACCAGCAAATTGATAAAAGTGCCCATTTTCTTGGCGATTAAAGAGATGTGTAAAGTGGTTAGCACAGGATGCAGGACTGAGTGGGTCAGCAGGAAATGGTTATGATGGGGGTGATGATGATGGTAAGTAAGATTTGGATCTGTGGTCCCAACATGTGTGGTATAATATAAACTATTGGTTTTCCTGATGTGAGACACGCTTTCACCTTGCATACTGCATTAGCTTTAGACCACTCCTTCCATCTGGGACCTTGTATTTTCACATGAATGTGGTAAATGTAGGAGAAAGATCAAACTGTCTTGTCGAGAGCTGACTCACTAGCAATTAGCACTTTCATAGCTTGATTTGTTGCAAGTGTGAGTTACTCTCTAGAGTAGTTTTGAAATTGAGCAGCTGCTCTTGACTTGCAATGCTTCGTGATTCCTACCACAGGATAGAAGTCTGAAGGAATTACTGTCACTCACAAAATTTCAGACACCACTGGTATTCTAATGTGAGGTTTATTTTGCTCAAATAATGCCTTTTAAAAAAATTCTGGTGAGAATTCTGGATGGAGAGGTGACAAAAAATGGCAGAAGCTAGGTGAGGGGTATATGAATTTCATTATATAGTTATTTGTACTTAGGTGTAGGTTGGAGAATTTCCATATTAAAATATTTCTACATTAAAAATTTCTGGGGTGCTTGCCTTTCTGTTGAAATATTCAAAAGCAATAGGCATGCTTTAGTCCCTGTCTGGACTTTGTGCAGCCATCTTTTAGATATTGCTTCATGTATTGTGTCATTATTTGTAGGATGAGATGTTTTAAAAGGGTAAAAAAAGGTGAAAGCTAATTTCAAAAGAAATGTGAGAACATTATCTCAGTGCAAAGACATGAAGCTTAGAAAAAAATCTCTCAGGATAGCTGCAATGTGACTGTCCTCTGATTTAAGTTTTTGTAAGTAAAATCCTCCATGTAGCCCAAATCCTTAGTTTAGCATATATTTATATTTAACTTTGCCATCAGAAGTAATCAATGCTGAAGCATTATTGAAATTTAGATATTCTACCATATATGGCACTTAAATGATAGAGGATGCCCAAAACTAGCTCTCACTGCATTTAAAGAGCCTGTTAGACTGTTTTTTCCTCTTGTCTTAGTGGTTGGAGCACACCTGTCAATTCCTCTCTGTTGCAGGAATCCATCTGGTCTTGGGGTTGTTTTCTGAAAATATACAAATGTATTCTCGACCACAAGTTAATAAAGGAATCTTTTCTATAAAACAGTCCAGAGATGGAAGACGCTGACAACGCCTTGCCACGTGAGCAGTCAGCAGCTGTGCACTGCTGCAGGTTACCTAGGACCAAACCAGAGAGGGTTGGACCTGCATTGCCAACATGTGCCCACCATCCAGATATCATTGCTGACATGTACACATAAGGAACTGTTAGACATTGAAACGGGGACTCAGAACTGTTGGACATTGAAATTGGGACTCAAACATTTTTTTGTTTTATCTTGTTTTGTTATTATATGTTTATTTCTAGTCTGCAAAGGCAAAACTTTTTAAAGGAAAGAAATGGTGGGAAAAAGATACAGAGGCAAAGAAGCATTGAACAGACTGTCAAACTACATTGGGAAGACAGGGGAGGTTGGGCGAGGGGGGCTGTAAGAGATCAACCGAAGGACTTGTACGCATGCATATAAGCACAACCAATGGATATAAGACACTGGGGCGAGGGGGAGAGCGGGCAGGTGAAGGCATGTACTGGGGCGTAGGGGAGTTCGGGGGGAGATCAATGGGGGAAAAAAAGGAGACATATGTACTACTATTTGTAATACTTAAAACAATAAAAAAAATGGTAAAAAAAAAATAAATAAAGAGCCTGTTAGAGTAGATATAGGAAAATTCTATCGGCGCAGTGGACTGTCTGTTTAATAGGTCCATGTATTAAAGGCTTAGGCTAAGTTTGGGTCTGTGGTGTGCAAAATAACATCAAAATCTACTATAAAGTGCTTTTGTCACATTGTTTCCTCAAGGATGTTTATATATAAATAGAATGGATTTTTCTTAACCAGGAATGTGTCCGTGGGACTTGGTGCCACAGATGACCTCAGGGTTTGCCATCACCATCAAGCTCCATCCTCTTACTTTGCCAGAGCCCCCTACATGCCCTGCCATAGTTAACATGGTTTATGCATCTCTCCTCCCCTCCAGCTAAAAGCTAGTGGTCAACTTCTATCTCCTGCCTTATGTCATGCCAACCAGAAAAATGATGTTTGTTTTCTTCTTTCCAAATGAGTTATGGTGTAGAGCAGGAATGGGGAACCTTTATTATGCCAAGGCCCATTTGGATATTGACAACTTCATTCGTTTCATATAATACACAATATAAATTTATGTGGCTATGAGAAAAGCTCCTAGATTTATTGAATTTTGAGTCCCGCCTGGGTTTGCCTTGGCAGGGCCTTTTACTGCCCACAGGCCAGATGCTCCCCACCCCTGGTGTAGAGCTTGGATCTTGGAGTCAGACAGAACTCGGTTTTAGGCCCTGATACTGCTTCTTAATAGCTATGATACTTGGGTCTCACAAATTCTTAAATTCCTCATCATAAAGTGGAAATAATGGTGGTATCTACCCCATTGCTCTATTGTGAAAGGAAAATAGATACTGTTCCTCACTTAACTGGCACCCAATAAATATGTGAATAACCGTTGTTGTTATTATGACTAGAGGCCCAATGCACGAAATTCGTTGGAGCGGGGGAGGGGGACCCCTTAGTCTGGCCTGCACCCTCTCCAATCTGGGACCCTTCGGAGAATGTCTGAATGCTGGTTTGTGCCTGCACTTTTAACAGATGACAGCTCCATTGTTGTTTCTTTCTTTTCATGCTTAAACCCATGGGAGTTAGTAGGTATTCAAAGTGTGTATACATTTGGGGGGACACCCTGTATATCTCTAGTCAGCTGTGAAAGGAACCAACGGCGGATTTGGAACCCCCAGACAGGGAACCTCGCTCACTCCCTCGTGTCTCCCACTCCACTTTCCACCTTCGCAGCCAGCAGGAGAATAAATGTTTTCTCTCATTAACTCAGAAAAGCACGTCCTGTCACCCGCTGCCCAGCAGAAGTGTGCTAGGCCCCAAGCGAGCGAGGCTCAGTCAGGGCAGCCTTGGCTCATGGGTGCTGGCATCCAAAGTGCACATTCCTCCTCTGCAGCCGCCCCGACTATCCCACCATTTCACTGAGAGGACGGAACTCCTCGCCTCCTCTGGGTTCCCAATCTTGAACACTGAATGAAGGCACCTCAGCAAGGGCCACCTGCACCCACCAGGTGTGTCTGTCTGTACCTGCTCCCGCTTCAGCACCTGCATTAGCCCCATGGAGGTGATCTCATCACTGCACTGGCCTCTGCAGGAACAGGGCATCACCACTGGGCCCTCTCACTGTCATCTCACAGGCGCCCACCCTCAGCACCCAGAACACCCAGACACTCTCCAAAGGACGTGAGCTTTGCCAGAGGGGACGTGCGTACGTCCTGTGGGGGATGTAGGCATGCTGTGGTTGATGGAAGTGTTGAGGAGGAGTGAGGGTGGGGGTTGGGGGGGGTGGGGTGGGACTTGTGCACACCTTGGTATAGGACTGTTGCAGGTGTGTGTGGGGACTGCATGCTGGGGGACGTTTGCACGCCAGGCGGGGGAGGAGAGGAATCGCTCACCGCACAGGAGGCCTGCAGCTGTGCAGATCTGCAAACCCCTGTGGTGCAGCCAGGAGGACGTCAATCTGGCCCCCCACGGTGGCTGTCCCTGCGATCACACACCTTCTGGGCCAGGAGGCGGGACTTGCACAGCCACTCCTTGGCACTGCTACCTGCAGGCGCTGCTTCAGCTCAGCCTGCAGGCTCCACTTGGCGTGCTCACAGCTGCCACTGCAGCCATGTGGGGAGTACTGGCCGCCTTCCGCCAGCCCGCCTCCCCAGAGGCTCTGCACGCTGCCCACAGGCCCGGAGCAGCCTGGGCGGGGCGGGATGCCTGTGCGCTGCCCACCGGCCGCTCTGCACCTGTACACGCTGCCCATACCAAGCATGCTGCCCAAGGCAACGAAGGCAGACATCTCGCCCCACCCCACCCACCGGCCTGTCCATGCCTGTGCATGCTGCCACAGGCCGGGAGACCAGTGCCTGGCTTTGTTGCCTTGGGCAGTGTGCTCTGGGCAGATGGGCAGGCATCCTGCCCAGCCCACCGGCAGCCCCGTGCCTCCATACACTGCCCACTGGGCCAGAGCAGCCAGGGCAGAGTGGATACCTGCCTTCTTCGCTTGGCGAGGAACCCAGGTGTTCTGCCCAGCCCCCAGCCCATTTGTGCCTGCGCCCATAGGCCGGGAGCATTCTGGGACCCCGGCTGCTCAGGGCCTATGCCGGGCCTACAGGCCACTTGGCGCCTGTGTATGGCGGGTTAATTTGCATAGTCCTCCTGACTGGCTGGTGAGTGTAGCGGAGGTACGGTCAATTTACATGTTTCTCTTTTATTATATAGGATTCTGAATCATTGATTTAGAAGTCTGAGTGTTTGAACATGTCACTTGCTGCTGCCCAGAGTTGAAAATTGCCATCTTTTTTGGTTGTCATGGAGAATTCAAAGATGAATATTTTGTAATTCTTACTTGGAAGGGAAGGGAGGAGAAACTTCAGTCTGAAACCAGAAGCACATGGGGGGAATATAGACCCTAGTGGCTGTTTGACCAACTTACACATGTACCCTTGCACACTGGATTCAAGCCCAGATCTTTACGTAACAGCATTTTATTTAGGAAGAAGTTGTGAGGACACAGCTCCATCTGCTCAGGTTCCTGATGACTCAGCAATGGAATCGGGCTGTGTGCCCAAGAGAGTACTGAGGGAGTGTCTGCTGCCCATGAACATCAATTTCTCAGGTTTTTCACTAGAAACCTAGCCTTCTAAATCCCTAGGTGGTCCTTTCCCTTTTCTACTACATGATTATATTCATGGTTAAATGCCAAGACTTACTCACCAGAGAGAAACAGCATATCCCCGAGGGGGTGCTCTGTTGTGCTCGGAAGCCAGCCACTGGGTGTGTTTTACTGGAGCCACTTGGTAGGAACTCTGGTATAGGTCTAAGTCAGATGCTGCCTGTGACTGGCCTGGGGCTACCTAACAGGAGCTACAAAGTTATTCACGGTTGTTAGCTGCCTTCGCTGGGCCTGGATGTGCATGGGAGGGGTGGTCCATGCTGTACGCCAAGGCCCAGCCTCGGCAGGTCAACCAAAGGTCCAAGACCCCATGAGACCTGCCTCCCCTGTCGCCTGCCCATAAGGCTCACTTGCTGAAAGAGCCTTGGCGATTTGCACATTGGATAAGGCAGCATCTCAAGGGAGTCACTATAGTTGGGTGAGTGTTTTCACCAGGTTAATACATTTTCAGATTCGGCACCCTTGCTGGGCCTGAGGCTACTCAGCAAAAGTCTCAGGGTACACCAATCCCAGCTGCGATTCCTCCCTTTTGGCCTGTGGACCTTTTCAGTGGGGTATGGTCCCAGGGATTCATCAGGGTGGGCCTAGTGCAGTTCCCCAGACTAATGCAGATTCTTATTTGACTGTGTGGGCGGAGGGCTCAATGGAGGGACAATGACAGCCGTTCCTCCAGCGCATGTCTGGAAGCCACAAAACTCAGTTTCTTCCTGTATTCCCCTCCTCCTTTCTGCCCTCACCCTCAGCCAACATCCCATCTCCTGGAGCCCACGGTGTTTGTGAGCTGGACCCTTATACCTGGGTTTTCAGCAGCCTTCTGTCTCCCCAGGTTGGACAGAATCCCTGCTGATTTTCACAGCCAGATGTTATATCGGCTTTTCTGGTCAGCACTGGTGTTCCAGGCTGGGAGCCCAGCGTAGGGTTGAAATCCTTTTCTCCTCAGAGGGGACCTCTGCAGCTGAAATACAATTCTGGATTCTCAATCGCCATACGTGAGGGGGGGCCAGCTCACTTGGTGTCTTTGCCCCTCCTACCAGTCTCCACGTGGCTTCTTCTGTATATCCTTAGTTGTAGGACTTCTGTTCAGCTAGTCTTCAGATAGTTATTCAGGTTGATTGTTCTATAATTTAGTTGTAATTTTAATGTGGTATGGGAAGTGGTGAGTATACTGTACATCTATTTTGCCATCTTTTCTAGAACCATGGGTTTGCATTTTTTTGATTGAGAGAGAGAGAGAGATCAGTGTGAGAAAGGAACATTGATTAGCTGCCTCCTGCATGCTCCCCAACCAGAGGCAGAACCTGCAACTCGGGCATGCGCCCTGACCAGGAATCAAACCTGCCACCATTTGGTTTATGGGATGACGCTCCAACCAACTGAGCCACAATGGCCAGGGCATGTGTTTCTGTTTTAAGCTAAGTGTGATTATAAAAGAGTCAAAAAGTTAAAAAAGATGGTTTTTCCAGTAAACTAAAAATATTACAGTAAGCCAAGATTAATTTATTATTGATGAAAAATAAATTTAGTGTGCAGTGTTTATAAAGTCAACAGTAGTGGACAGTAATGTCCTAGACCTTCACATTCACTCACCTCTCACTCACTGACTCACCCAGAACAACTTCTAGCTCTGCAAGCTCCATTCATTGTAGGTGCCCTATACTGGCATACCATTCTTTATCACTTTATACTGTGTTTTTACTGTACTTTTCCTATGTCTATCCAATTAGCCTATTACGCTTTTATTATTATAGATTTGTCAATTTAGAAGGTTCCCTCTCAGAGTTATTTAGGAAAGGTGAATAAAAGCTACAGGGGGTGGGGGAGGTTACAGGCGTACCTTGGCTACTGCATTCTGATCAGGTTTAGAGAGGACAGGCATACAGCCACTCCTCTACTTGGCTCTGATCCCAAGTGAATGCCTCATAAGAACAGAGGGAAGGTGGCAGCAGAGGCTGGAACATGGGGGGCATGCAAGGTGGAAAGAGCATCAAGCTGCCGTTTGATGAATTCCCTTAGAATCCTGGCTCTGACACAAAATGTCCATTCTCTCTACATTGAACATTAAAAAAATTAACAATTATACAAGTATTCATTTCCCAGGTTAAAAACCAAATTATTGCAGAGAAGACTAAACATGTTTTGTTCTCTATGTACAGTGCCCGATGGTGAGTCTGCACAGAGTAGGGCTGAGCACATATTTGTTCACAGATGAAGGACACTGGAATTCGTACTTATCCTACTCAGTCATTGTGAAATGTTTTAATAATGGTTTTTAGATAGGTAATGGTAATGAGTGCTATTTACAGATTTTGGAAAACCTAGAAAAAATAGAATTAAAAACTTACCCATAGTCCTGCCATGTGAAGATACTGTTGGTAACCACTATTATCCTTTTGTTCCTCCCATAAATATTTATTTTTGTAAAAAGGGGCTTTTTTTATTTGTCACATTTTCCAGGCCAGCTGTTTCTTTCTTATAAGTGGCAAAGGCTGTGTGACTGTCAGCTGCTGATTGTGAATCTCATTTTTGTTTTCTAAATTTCGTAATTACAGGAAGTCCTAACGAGAGAGTGAGAGTTGGCTGGAATTCTCATCTTCCGTGTCACTATGAGTGCTCACCTGTGTTTTGCAGTCCCTGCTGTTTGAGCAGGACCTCACGGAGGCTGGTGCACAGATGCTGTGTGTAGGAGCAGAAGTCTCCAGCTGCGGGATTTTGATAAATCAGCTGGGGTCATGAGTGCGCCATAGGTATAACAAAGCACTGCTCATCGCTGAGGTCTTGCACATTTGTGATGTCGAAGAAAATGAGATTGTCTGTGATAAAGTGGTGTCCCTAATTGTGAAAATAAAGATATTCAGTAATGTTGCTATGATTGCAAGGTGACTCCTTAGGAACAACAACCACCACAAAAAAAAAAAAAAAAAAAAAGAACTTTAGATCGTTGCTTTACACTTTACATCAAAACCATTCCAGAGACAGCATGGCTCCTACTGGGTTGGGCACTGAGAGTCTAGAGCCAACCTGCATGGCTCCAAAGCCTGGTTTTGCCACTTATTAGCTGTGTGACTTGGACCAAGTTACTTCCCCTCCGTGTGCCTCCATTTTCTCATCTGTAAAGTGGGAATGATAATAGTAGCTATCTTAGGGTAGTTGTGAGAATGAGTCACTAAATTAGTTACTACTTGGAACTATAATTTAGAACAGTATCTGCCACAAAATAGGTTTCATACAAGTTATTGCAATGTTACTATGATTTAAAGAATTAAATATTTTTTATCTAAAGAAACTGTAAATCAAGCAGGAGGAAATATAAATTAATATTTATTTGACTTGTGAGCGGGAGAGGCTTCTTAAGTGTGTAATAAATGCAAGAAATCACAAAGGACTGATAGATTTAAGTACATAAACTTTAAAGTTTATATTGTATAGGATAAGAAACAGAAAAAATATTTACCATATAAAGAACTACATTAAAAAAAAAAAAAAAAACCAAAGTAAATAGTTGCAACAGGTTTGACAAATAAAAAGATAATAGTTAGGCTTCAAACCCAATTTGGCACGATGCCAAAGCTCATGCCTTGGATTTATGTTACATTATATTATGGTTGCTATTAGCCTGTGTTCAAAACTATTCATGAACATTTATCTGAATGTATGTATGTGTATATATACATATATGTATTTCTTTTCTGCTTGTTTCATAAATGGTATGTCATTTTACAGTAACATCAAAAGTGAAAAATGCCAAGTGTTAAAGATAGGGAGAGAAGAAAAAGTACAAACAGTGTAGGAAGGATAGAGGCTAAGCCACAATACAGCTGTGATTGACAGGGAAGCATAGGAAGTCGAAGCAGGTTTGACTGCCATTGTCCATAGCTGAATCTACCGAATTACTTAAGGCAGTGGTCAGCAAACCGTGGCTCGCGAGCCACATGCGGCTCTTTGGCCCCTTGAGTGTGGCTCTTCCACAAAATACCATGGCCTGGGTGAGTCTATTTTGAAGAAGTGGCGTTAGAAGAAGTTTAAGTTTAAAAAATTTGGCTCTCAAAAGAAATTTCAATCGTTGTACTGTTGATATTTGGCTCTGTTGACTAATGAGTTTGCCGACCACTGACTTAAGGGATGTAGGGATAGATTTGACAGTAAGAAGAGCAGAAACATTTCTCCTCAGTTTTTAAAAGAAGGTACTTACTGGTCATTTTTAAAAAAAAATACATCCCCAGTAGGGGGAGTGCAGGAGGCAGCTGAATTGATGTTTCTCTCTCATCGATGTTTCTAACTCTCTGTCCCTCTCCTTTCCTCTCTGTAAAAAATCAATTTTATATATATATATATATATATATATATATATATATATATATATATATTTGTTGTTGTTGTTGTTGTTGATTTCAGAGAGGAAGGGAGAAGGAGAGGGAGATGGAAACATCAATGATAAGAGAGAATCATTGATTGGCTGTCTCCTGCATGCCTCCCACTGGGGATCAAGCCTGAAACCCAGGCATGTGCCCTGACCAGGAATGGAACTAGTGACCTCTTTGGCCATGGGATGACACTCAACCAACTGAGCCTCACTAGCCTGGCATGACAGCTATTTTTAAGGGCTTTCATTTGGGTAAATATCTGTTACCCTTACTTGGGCTTAGTCTTGTTTTACAACTGCGGCTTTGGAACTTTGACTTGGTATAAGATGGACTTAAATGAACACTAGTTGGCGTGCATTCAAATGGTGTATTTAGAGCCTCAGCACACTATTCTGAGAGACCAGTTTTGTTATATGTCTATGTGTACGTGCACGTGAGTTGTAAAACTGTAAACATACCGCCCCTCCCCATGGTTTTAGGATGGGCACATGGGAACAGTGATCACCACGGCCAGAGATGGTCTCCTGCCATCAGCCAGGGCCTGGCAGGAAGCAGAGTTCAGCTAGATGGTTCAAGAGGTTTTGGTGAAGGGACTGTTTGCACAAGTGTGGGAAGTGTTAAGGGAATCAACCAGACACTAGTCACAACAGCAAGAAGCTGTACCCAAGCTGTCGGCTTGAAGGGGCAAGGGGAGAAAGTGGTGCAGGCAGACCCCGTGAGAGCTGGGGTCATCAAGGAGGGGTCTCTGGACAGGAGCTCTAGGGGTGAGGGACATAAGCACTGCCAGAAACACTCTCAAAACCAGGACAGAGCAAAGCTTGGCCTTTCTTTCCTTGCCCCTTTCATCCCCTGCTGTTGCTTCCTTTTGGTTCCAGAGATCAGAGGCCAGAGAGAGCTTGTGTGAACCAGCCCATTGGATCAGTCCCACAAGGTGCCAGGATCTGCAGAGAATGGGTGCGGGGCCGACATATGGTTAGGTCTCTGACAGGTCTTGATGTGAGTGGGTTATCACATAATTTTATTTCATTAGCTGTCACCTAAATGGTGGGAAAAGACAAGAAAACTTTAGCTTGGTTATGAACTCACCTCACCCATTATTTGAGCCTGGTTTACACTGAGTTATTCACACAGGTCCATTGATGGTAGTGATGTATGTATCGTAATAACCTGCAGGGGCAGGGGTTACACTGTAGGGATTCTGTTTGGGAACAAGTGTTTTCAGGCTCCTGCGTGGGCCTCTGGCCAGGAGACAAACAAGGGAGACTCATGGACTCTCGGTGACTCATCGAGGTGCTAGAGCTTGTGCCAGGCAGAACCTGGACATTAATTATTTGCTTACTAGTGGCCTGGTGCATGAAATTTGGGTGTCCCTCAGCCTGGCCTGCACCCTCTCCAATCTGGGACCCCACAGGGATTGGGCCTAAACTGGCAGTTGGACATCCCTCTCACAATCCAGGACCACTGGCTCCTAACCGCTAGCCTGCTTGCCTGCCTGATTGCCCCCAACTGCTTCTGCCTGCCAGTCTGATCACCCCCAACTGCCCTCCCCTGCTGGCCTGATTGCCCACAACTGCCCTCCCCTGCCACGACCTGCCTCCTCCGCTGGGACCAGCCTCCTCCATGCCACGTGGAGCTGTGGGACCCCCAGACCTCACTACATGGAGTGGCTGCCAATCCCTGCCTCTGCTGTGCATGCAACCGTCTTGTGACGACATCACGTGTGAGGGTACAAGGACCATCTAGGCCTTTATTAGTATAGATGTTCCTGAGAGATGGCTCATTTCCCTGGGTTATATAGAGTTGGCATTAAATTAAAATAATTACTCCTTAGGAATAAGCTTAAGGCTTTGCCCACATCTGACAAATCAGAGTTCTGTGGTCATCAGAACATCCTGTGTGACCCGCTACAGCAGAACCTGCCAGGTGGTCCTGGTGCCAGCCAGGTTGAGGAGCTCCTGTTTTAGAGGTACCAGGGCTCCCAAGTCAGCTCTCTGTGGTGCGGCTCAGAGTTTCCCCTAGAGCAGTGGTTCTCAACCTTTCTAATGCTGCGGCCCTTTAATACAGCTCCTCATGTTGTGGTGACCCCCAACCATAAAATTATTTTCGTTGCTACTTCATAACTGTAATTTTGCTACTGTTATGAATCGTAATGTAAATATCTGTGCTTTCCGATGGTCTTAGGCGACGCTGCTAGCGGTTCTCAACCTGTGGGTCGCGACAGAAAGAAAGAAAGCACATTTTAGTCATTCATGTGTGTACTTCAAGATCATAGTATGGTGCAGACATTACTTTTCCCATTTCCTAAGTTTGTAGCTTAATATTTCATAAGCAGCCTATCTGGGATGTCCAGCTATACATACTATCCATGCCTCCCTCCTCTTCCCTCAGGGTTTTTTTGTTGTTTGTTTTTTTATTTTTGGCTCTTCCCCAGGGTCTCACATTCATTGGGAAGAAGGGGAATTAGAGTTTCTGAGGCCCTGCAGATCCCTCTAAGAGAATTAGGTCCTTCACACTCTTTAGAGACACCTCATCAAAATGGAACTACCTCTTGCTAAAACTGGCTGCTTTTCACAGCACAATTTAAGTATATTTTATGCTGACAAACCCTGTCATGAGACTCCTAGTAAGAGGTGATGAGGGAAAAGAAAAAGAAAAGAAGACAATGAAGGGGAGAGAAAAACCCTATTATTTCCAGAGGAGGCAGTGACGCTTAGTATTTGAAGATACAGAACATGGTGTCCTACTCACAGCCGGCGCTGAGTGGGCATTGGGTTACGATTGCTAGGTAGGTTTGAGAGGAAGAAGCAAGAATTGGTTCAGTGCTAATGATGCTCTACCATGCAAATTCCTGGGTTAAAGCCTATTTCCTATTTTATGTTAAAAAAAAAAAAAATCACAGGGCATTTCACATAGATTTGCTCTTGTTTACAACTCTGATTGTCTGATGTTAAAATCCCTTGTTTGCAATCCGAGTTGTTTGAAACATTGGTTCTGAAATCCAAAACCAGATACTGCTCATCTGGTTTCAGTTGTTGTTGCTTCCACATGAAAAGACAGGAGCATCCATCGGGGATGTGAGCAAGCCAGCAATTACTTATCATGTTGGGGGATGGCCAGGAAATCCTTCATGGATGTTTCTGTGTCCTTTATATAAAGTTGTTGACTGTCACTGAGCCAGAAAATTGAGTCTAATTCACATATTGTGGACAAAAGTGCGATTAATCAGAATGATTCTACTACTTATGGAATACTTGAAGAATCATCTTTTCATAAAAATCTAATTGTGATGATTTTACTAAAAGGCAAATTAAACTGCAAACAACTAGAACCCAGTCAACCATCGAGAACATTAAACTATGTGGACATTTTTCAGTAGTCTGCTTTAAGAGAATGGGGGGAACCCTAGTCAGAGATCCTGCATTCATTTTATTAACCAACGTTCAACGTGTATACTGTGATCATTTCAGCTTCAATCTGGTAGTCTTGATTTTTTTTTTTTTTTGGTGTTTACAACAAATGCCGAGAATAATGTCTTTGGTTCTCTCATTTACCTGTAGGATTTGACATTGACTTTGTAATTTCTAGAGCAAGCTTCCCAA
Source organism: Corynorhinus townsendii (assembly GCA_026230045.1). Lineage (NCBI taxonomy): Eukaryota > Metazoa > Chordata > Mammalia > Chiroptera > Vespertilionidae > Corynorhinus > Corynorhinus townsendii. The sequence goes on from JAPDVU010000004.1 coordinate 142,048,406, forward strand.
ACTTGTGTGTGCAGATGAATTGCCTGGGGATGTTGTTAAACCACAGAGTCCAGTTTAATGGGTCTGGGATAGGATGGAAATTCTGCATTTCTAGCAAACTTCCAGGTGAGGCTGTGGCTGCTGGTGTGAGGACCCACTTTGAGTGGCAAGGACTCAGAGAAGGCAAGGTAACAAGATGAAAGGATTCCATCAAATAATCAGTTTTACTTATTGCTTAATAAATTTATCAGGATGGATAATTCTTGGAAGGCATGCAGTAAAAAATTTGAAAGTTTTTATACATCACTTCTTTCAGTTAACCTGGCCATTATATTGATCAGGCAATAGTATTCTTTCAATTTTGTGACTAGCCAAGTATTATATACTAGAGACCCGGTGCACGAAATTCGTGCACGGGGGAGGGTTGTCCCTCAGCCCAGCCTACACCCTCTCCAATCTGGGACCCCTTGAGGGATGTCCCACTGCCTGTTGTCCCACTAAATGGGCAATCGGACATCCCTCTCACAATCCAGGACTGCTGGCTCCCAACTGCTTGCCTGCCTACCTTCCTGATTGCCCCTAACCACTTCTGCCTACCAGCCTGATCACCCCCTAACCACTCCCCTGCCAGCCTGATTGATGCCTAACTGCTCCCTTGCCAGCCTGTTTTGCCCCTAACTGCCCTCCCCTGCAGGCCTGGTCACGCCTAACTGCCCTCCCCTGCAGGCCTGGTCACCCCTAACTGCCCTCCCCTGCAGGCCTGGTCCCCCCCAACTGCTCTCCCCTACAGGCCCGGTCACCCCCAACTTCCCTCCTCTGCCAGCCTGGTCACCCCTAACTGCCCTCCCCTGCAGGCTTGATCGCCCCCAACTGCCCTCCCCTGCTGGCCATCTTGTGGTGACCATGTTGTGTCCACATGGGGGCAGCCATCTTGTGTGTTGGAGTGACAGTCAATTTGCATATTGCTCTTTTATTATATAGGATTGTAAATTACTAGTATATCTTTAACAGACACATGGAAGCAAAAGGGAAAGAATCAACATTTTAGAAAGCAAGCTCACATCTAGATGTTTTCAAGAAGGCAAGGGATTCTACAAGATTGTGTATGATAAGGTGCAGAACCAGTGTACCCAGTGAATCTAAAGTAATTATTTCATGAGAATGCAGTCTGTGGAGACATTAACTAGAAACATTCCAGTTATTTTTCCAAAAGCACAGTCCCAGCTTTTTTCGGTGTTGATTTCTGTCTTACACCAAGGCTCTATGTTGGATTTGATTTCCCCAGGAACATGGAATAAGACTTATAAGAAGATATTTTTGTGGATTTATTTTCTTTTACTGCACTCAGGATGTACTAGGCACCAAGATCAAAGGTTTTGAATGAGACTGCCATTTTAGTGAGATAGGAGAAAGTCATCCCATTTTGAGTTTTCTATTCTAAAAGTTTGACAACATCTCTAAAGAGCTTTGGAGTGGGATTTGGCATAATTTTTCATTCCTTTTTCTCAAAATTATTTTAGCTATTCTGTGTCTTTTTTTTTTTAAAAAATAAATCTTTATTGTACAGATTATTACAGGTGTTCCTCTTTTTTTTCCCCCCATAGCTCCCCTCCACCTGATTCTCCACCCCACCCCATGCCCTTACCCCCCGCCACTGTCTTCATCCATAGGAGTAAGATTTTTGTCCAATCTCTTCCCGCACCCCTCACACCTGCTTCCCCTGAGAGTCGTCAGTCCACTCCCTTTCTATGTCCCTGATTCTATTATATTCACCAGTCCATTCTGTTCTTTAGATTTTTTATTCACTTGATTTTTAGATTCACTTGTTGGTAGGTATGTGTTTGATGTCATTTTGTTGTTCATAATTTTTGTCTTTATCTTTTTCTTCTTCTTCCTCTTCTTAAAGGATACCCTTCAGCATTTTGTGTAATCCTGGTTTGGTGGTGATGAACTCCTTTAGCTTTCTCTTGTCTGTGAAGCTCTTTATCTGACCTTCAACTCTGAATGATAGCTTTGCTGGGTAGAGTAATCTTGGTTGTAGGTTCTTGCTGTTCATCACTTTGAATATTTCTTGCCACTCCCTTCTGGCCTGCATAGTTTCTGCTGAGAAATCAGCTGACAGTCGTATGGGTACTCCCTTGTAGGTAATTAACTGTTTTTCTCTTGCTGCTTTTAATATTCTCTCTTTGTCTTTTGCCCTTGGCATTTTAATTATGATGTGTCTTGGTGTGGTCCTCTTTGGATTCCTCTTGTATGGGGTTCTGTGCGCTTCCTGAACTTGTAAGTCTATTTCTTTCACCAGGTAGGGAAAGTTTTCTGTCATTATTTCTTCTAATAGGTTTTCAATATTTTGCTCTCTCCCTTCTTCTGGCACCCCAAAGATTCGGATGTTGGTTCGCTTGAAGTTGTCCCAGAGGCTCCTTACACTATCTTCATATTTTTGGATTCTGTTTTCTTTTTGTTTTTATGGTTGGATGTTTTTTGTTTCCACATATTTCAGATCTTTGGTTTGATTCTTGGGGTACGTTGATCTACAGTTGAGTTTCTGTATCTTCTTTATTTCAGACAGTGTATGCTTCATTTCTGACTGATCCTTTTCCATTTCTTTGGCATTCATTAATATCCTTAAAGGTCTCATCAAGTTTCTCAGCGGTTTTAAGAAGATTCTTGAGTAACCTTATAAATGTGGTTCTGAACTCTATGTCATCCAGTAGTTTGCTTTCCTCCGTTTCTTTCATTTGTGACATGTGTCTTTGTCTCCACATTTTGGCTGCTTCCCTGTGTTGATGGAGTGGCTTTGTGTGGTAGGTGACCTATAGGGGGCAGTAGCTCAGCCTCCCCAATCACCTGATGTGGATGCTCTTGGTACACCCCTTTGTGGGCTGAGTGCAAAGTCTTGGTGTAGTTAAGCCTGAATTACTGTTGGTACGCTGGGAGGAATTGACCTCCAGGCCAATTAGCTGTGAGCACTTGCTGTGTCTATAATGGAAGAACTGCTGCGCTGAAGACACGCTTATGGGGCAGGACTTGTTTCAGTGGGGCTTTGGTGCTCACTGAGTCTGCCTCTTGAATGTGTCACTTATGGATGTGAGGAGTTGAAATCTGGTTTCTCACACTGACCACTAGGTACACTGGCTTCGGGATCTCCAATGGGGTGCAGGTCAGCTACTGTCTGAGGCCACCCAGCAGGAGCTACAGCGAGAGCTGCAGTTTTCTCCTCTTTGCTTGTGGTTTGGAGGTTTTGGAGCTGTCTGACCCAGGCTGCAAGTTTGCTAGGTTAAGCTGCGATAGGGCAGGCCTTTCTTATGCTAAAACTGCTGCTTGGAGCTTGGGTGGGTTTGTAGATTGTGCAGAGCGGGGTCTCAGGGTGTCACTAGGCTAGGGCGTGGCAAACAGCAATGGCTGCTAGTTAGCCGGCTCTGTGTCCCCGATGACATCCGCGAGTCCCATGCCCCAGTGCCGTAAACAATTATTCCTGCGCGCAGCTCTGCAAGCAAGCCACCCTCACTGGCAGGCAGTCCAGCTTCTCCCCGTAGGAGTTTGGGTCCCCCGTATCTCCCCACAGACTGGATTTCAGAGTAATCAGGGGCTTGTCTCCCTTCGGGTTGAAAAAAGCAATGCCTGCCGCCAGCCCGGATCACACGCCTCCGTACCTCAGCTTTTCAGCACTCGTGCATGTCTCAATGCTCTTTTCTCTTTCCTTCTAGTTGTAGAACTTCCACTCAGCCAGCTTTCCCGTGGTTCTGGGTGATAGACGTTTTGTCTTTTAGTTGTAGTTTTGAAATTGTTGTGCGAGGCAGCAGTTTAGGTGTTTACCTACACCGCCATCTTGGATTCCTCCTATTCTGTGTCTTTTTATTTCTTTTTAAAATTTATTTTAAATCTTTATTGTTCAGAGCATTACAGATGTCCCCCTCTCCCCCCTGCCCCATTTCCCCCATCCACCTGTTTCTCACCCTGCCCAAGGCCATCACCAACCTATTGCTGTGTCCATAGGTAATGCATATCACTGGAATAAAAGGGATTAACCAATTCAAATGTCATAGCATGTAAGCATAACAAATAATACTAATGTAATGTATATATATAAAAGCCCAGCAAACAGAACGGCAGGATGACCAGAACTACTGGCATGACCAGTGGCTATGACACCCACTCGGCAGTGAACAGGCCTGATCCAGGCCCCCGACCAGTCCCCACACCCCAATTGGGGGCAGGGCTGGCTGGCCAACTGCCTGTGGCCCCTCACCCCATACGGCCCTCCCGCAATCGCCCCACCCACCTGATCGGGGAAGGGGCTGGTCGGCCAACCACCCATAGTCCCTCCCCGCCACTGGCCCAGCTGATAGACCCCCATTGGGGCAGGCCAGCCGGACCCAACTCATGCACGAATTTGTGCACCAGGCCTCTAGTATGCATATAAAGATCTTTAGTTAATCTCTTCCCACCCCCACCCCCAACCACCTTCCCTCTGAGATTAGTCAGCTGTTCCATGTTTCCATGCCTCTCATTCTATTTTGTTCATTAGATTTCTTGTTCATTTATTTTGATTTTTAGATTCAATTGTTGATAGATATGTATTTATTGCCATTTTGTTCATGTTTTTTATCTTTCTTCTTCCTCTTCTTAAAGAATACCCTTCAACATTTCATGTAATACTGGTTTGGTGGTGATGAATTCCTTTAGCTTTTCCTTGTCTGTGAAGAATTAGCTTGTCAGTTTCTTCAGAAAAGCCTGTTAAAATTTTGATTGTGATTACATGAATTCTCAATGGTAGAAAGTTGTCATCTTAGCAATATTTATGAAAGCATGTGAAATCTCATTTGATAAAAGGACAAACAACTTCCGCACTTCGATGCCTTCAACGGAAGGCTGAAACAACCATCTAAACACTTTTTAGTGATAATTAGCCTTTGTTTACTGTAGGGTTCATATTCCTGAAAAGTGTTCTTGTTGACAAAACCCCATTGTTGTGGGATTAGTATACTTAGACTTGCTTATTGTGCAAATTGTTTTTGGAAAGATTAATTGTGCTGGTTTATTTTTAGACCATCCCTACAGGGTGACACAACATAGGTACTTTTCTAGAAGTGTGTGGATTGTTTTCATTCATTATTTGTCACAGTTGAGAGGTCACAAGGATGTGGGAGACACTAAGCTAGGAATGTTGAGACCCCACTTCTAATCCAGGATGTCCTGTGGGGAGGGTGAAGGGAACCAGCAAGGGATTTGATGGAGGCCTGGGCTGGCAGCAGTGGAGGCTTCTGGGGACCTTACCCTCCAAACCTGAAAGGAAGGGGAGGGAGCTGTTGTCATAACTCCCAGAGATGAGATGAATTGGGGGGCGGGAGGTGGGGGGAACCACCTGCAAGGGAGAGTGTTGAGGCAGGCAGGGAGGGATCCAGGGGAACCAGTGCCCCAACCTCTTCCCCCTCCCCCCTGCCACATCTTGTGGGCACTTTCCCGACAAAAAGCAGAGGGCCAGGTTGGGATGCTGGCCCTTGGGGGTCTACTTTCTGGAGCACTGAGAGTGGAGTGTGGATCTGGCAGGGTACATGTAGCATGTGCACCATAGAAGTGTCTGCAAGTATTTATGGATGTCCCAGAAATAGCTTTCACTTATGTAAGTACTATATGGATGTCACTCAGGGTCTCCAGAAAATTAGTGTGTTTTTCCTTCCCATTCTATCATGCAGTGGTAATTCTCACTCATTAAACTCTGCTTCTAAAAACATATCCCTAAAGTATTCCCAAATGGCAGACAGGAGTCTGGTAATATAGCCCAAAGCAGCACACTCATAGCACAATATTCCCTTGAAGTCACTATTTTATTTTAAAAATTTATGTAAATTGTGTGTGTTCAGCTTGATAAAATATCCATGTTAACCACAGGAACATGGTGATTTCAGCTCGAGGAGCCCACATGGAATCTGAAGAGTGGGCCTCCTACAAAACTGTGTTGAATAATTTTTTTTCTGTGCTAATTAACTTCATGCAGATAAGACTTTTAAAAATCTCTATAGAAACTTGCATGGCCGGTGTTGCTCAGTGGTTGAGTATCGACCTGTGAACCAGGAGATTATAGTTTGATTCCTGGTCAGGACACATGCCCAGTTGCAGGCTAGATCCCCAGTGAGGGGCATGCAGGAGGCAGCCAATCAATGATTCGCTCTCATCACTGATGTTTTTTTCTCTCTCTCTCCCTTCCTTTCTGAAATCAATAAAAAAATTTTTTTAAATATAGAAATGTGTGCAAGAATAGTGCTGCACAACTTACTTATTTGTTTATTTTATTGTTTTGTTTGTTTGTGGCAATTGCATGTTCTGTGGGTGAGAAGTATTTTCAGCTTCGAGTGCCCAGGAGCAGGAGGCCGTGCTCTTTGGCCCAGGTGGCCAGAGGAGAAGCCTCTTTCCCTCCCAGGTCTCTCCTGCACCTAAATTCCCCTCTGGTCCGGTGCTCTATAAAGAGAGGTTATTCAGGCACTCGGAGTTCCTTCTTGAGCACACATCTTTAGAAAATAACCACAAGAACAAACTCAATTGAAAATACTGTGTCCAGCACTTTATCAGAACTCATTTCCAGAAAAAGTACATTTTGATTTTCAGTATATTAGCAATCTCTCTCTTCTCCTCCCCTCCTTTTGCCTCCTCTCCCCTTCAAAACTGCAGTTGGTATAAAACTTGTGTTTTAAAAAAATCAGATTATTATTCCTTTTGGATCAATAAACATTAAAGATAGAAATCACCTGTGAAATCACCTTGGGCCAAGGCCCCATTGGTCTATCTGAAATCCTTAGTAATTGTGAGCCCTACCATTTGGCATTTATTTATTTATTTTAAAATATATATTATTGATTTTTTACAGAGAGGAAGGGAGAGGGATAGAGAGTTAGAAACATCGATGAGAGAGAAACATTGATCAGCTGCCTCCTGCACACTCCCCACTGGGAGTGTGCCCACAACCAAGGTACAAGCCCCTGACCGGAATCGAACCCGGGACCCTTCAGTCTGCAGGCCGAAGCTCTATCCACTGAGCCAAATCGATTAGGGCCCATTTGGCTTTTAGATGACTGTTTATGAACTTGTGGAATTTTTGATTGTTCTCCAACCTGAGATTATGCAGAATATTTTTTTCCAAAAGTTCTTTAAGTGCCCCACAGCCTTTCTCTTTTCCTTTTTTCTTTATTCACAATGTGTTTGTGAAGCAGCAAGTATCAAATTACCATAAGGCATTATTTAATTTAAAAAAACAAAAACAGATCCAGAGACAGAGAAACATAGATCCGACCATCAAACCTCAGAGGGAAGGTAGGAGAGGGTGGGGGAAGGGGGAGAGATCAACCAAAGGACTTGTATGCATGCATATAAGCCTAACCAATGGACACAGACACCAGGGGGGTGAGGGCATGAGGCTGGGGGGGGGGGATAGGCGATAATGGGGGAATAAGGACACATATGTAACACCTTAATCAATAAAGAAATGAAAAAATAAAATAAAAATTAAAGAAGAGGAAAGTTTGCTAAAGAGGGTGGTGGCCTTCCTGAGGTTACTCAGGGGCCCCAGGCAGGACTGCAGTGGGGACTGTGGTGTGAGGATTCTGGTCACAGTGTTCTTTCCACCAAAAACACTAAACAGGGAGAAAGCAAACCATTCTTAGTATTGGGCCAGATGCCACCCTCTGTTCTCATGCCGGTTTTCCTGATTCCAGAGGAGAGGCATTAGCAGGACTAATGGTGGCATTTGGTCTCCTGGTTTAAAGTTCCATTCCTGTTCATCTGAAACTCTCCTAAGATGCTTCAGTAATGCCAAGGATTCACCAGTACAGATGATTCTCTTTTGGAACCTAAATGGCTGGCTATTCTAGGCTTTCTTGGTTGCACTGGCAATGTTGCTGACACATACGTATTTCTTGGAATTAGAGAATTGCTCAAGAGACATTCATCGAATGGCAGAAAGAGAATTGCCAGCAAATCATGCTAGAAATAAAGATGGTTCCACAGTCTTTACAATGTCCTGTAGCCCTACTAGGTTCCTCTGTATCCTAGAAGGTTATAGATGTGACCTCAGCAATACACTTCACTTTCTGCCATCTCCTCTATTAGATGAGCAAATTGGATTTGCATAAAGTCGAAGCACTCTGTCAGCTGCTTCACAGTGCAGTTTAAGATGAAGGTATTAAATCAAGGAAAAAAAGGAAAGAACTAATCTTCCCTAAGCACCTTTCAGAGTCAGCCATCAAATTAGGCACTTTTGCTGTTGTTCTCATTTAATCTTCCTAGATCTGGTATTTCTAAAGATGAGGAAACTGAGGCTCAATGAAGTTGAAATTTTGTAGAGATTATCCAGGTCGCATTAGTAATTGTGTGGGGCCCAGTTTTGTTTGATTTTCACACATTTTCTTTCCACTGTGCCCATGCTGTCTCAGAGCAGTGGGTCATCTGATAGAAGCTATGAGCCTCTCCTAAAAAAGGCACATCCTTATTAGATTAGGTGTATAATTTCAGGTCCATCATGAGCCACTTGGAATTTATCCATGGGCCCCAGATAGGCGCTCCTTGCCTAGAGAGAGGCATAGTCATTTTTATTTTCCTCAAGGGAGACCCACAGCTTGTCTTCATGTTACTCACTCTGCAGGTCTCAATTGGAGACACTTAGTTGCTATGATTGCTCCTGTAGGTGCATCCTCATCGGAGAATGGGAAAGTTGTTTCTGGGGAGTAATTATAGAACCATAGGACCTCAAGACACTAGTAGATGTGGGCCTCAGAAATCATCCGCAAGCTCCTACCAAGTAGTTAAAGACCATTTAGTATTGTGTGTTCGGACATCAATAATTTTAATAGCCAATAGTCTTGAGCACTTATTGCTAGGAATTGAAATAAAAGTTTTATATGCATTTTGTCATTTAATTTTCAAATCCACACTATGACTATTATCCTTAATTACAGATGAGAAACTGCCATAGAAAGATGAAGAGCTTTGCTCAGGGCAGACTCTGAGAGGCAGAGCTGGGATGCGAACCTGAACTTTTCAAACCCAGGGTCCTCTTTGTCACTTTGAAATGTTGCTTCATGTCACTGTGTTTCCACCCACAAGGAACATTCATTATTTTAGTTCATTTTTTGTTTTTTGTTTTTCCTAACCAGTTCAAAATCAGAAAATTCACATGCTCAGTGGAGCTTATACCTAAGCTAATCAATCAAGGGTTACTTTCTTCCCACAATCTGAATTCCTTTCGCTCTTTGCTCTTTAATTTGATTATTTTCTCTGGAGACATCTGGTTTGAACAAGGAGAAAATCTTACAAACGACCTGGGGATTTGGGTTTCTATGTAATTCTGCACCTGTGTTTTGTAGGGAGGATCAGAGAAGTCCATAAAGTGTGTAGTGAAAAGAAACTTCCCCAAATTGTGCTCCACTGAATAATAACCTTATAAGATGTAAGTGGACATCATTAGAGCAAATACATGTGGGAAAAACAGGGTTAAATAATATACATAAGTTTCTTTATTTCAGGACTTCTTGGAACCTTTAATATGTTCATGGTGGTATGGAAAATTATGAAAGCTTATGAATTTTGTCAGGGGGATGCAATTGGCTATTGTCAATTTTCCATCTCAATTTAAATTCATTTTAGCATTTCTTACTGCCCATATATGTTGGTTCCTTGAATTCTTGGAACTGATTATAACAGTTTACCAGTTTCCTCCTTAATTGATGGGTTAAAAATAATCTTTGACATATGCTCATTTTATATTTTGATCTACCCTTTTTATTCTTTAACAATATTGCTTAATAATCTACCAAGGGAAATATAGTATTTTTCTAACAGATTTGACCGTGGAAATTTTTTTTTTTTTTTTTTTTTTTGCATAAAGATTTCTGAGATTGTCCCAGAGAATCTCACACTTTGGGAAACAGTGCTTCAGAAAGAACATAGTAAATCAGAAAGGCAGCTGAAAATGAAATCTCACCCAGACTTACATAAACTTACCACATCCCTGCAGAGTAGGAAGGGGGCAGGCATTTTTATGCTGACTGTGCTCCTGATTCACATGGGGCACAAAGCAGATAAGCCCAAATTCCTACAAAGAGACAGTGCTCCATCCTACCTATCACGAAAGATTTTAGTCGAGGCTCGAAACACTGCCTTACTTGAATTTGCCCATCTCAACGTTTTAGTTTATTTCTTGAAATACAGGAGGAAGATTGTTGAAGAAGTTAGAAAAAAACGTTCAAAAGCCTTTCCTGTGGTTTGTTTGCCATTAGCAAATACTCGTGGGCAGGTAAAATTACGTTGCCAGAATGAGAGGGAAGTTGGCAGCATGCGTTGAAAATGTGTTTGGGGATGCTAAGCTTATGGGCTGTAAGGAACCCATGAAGGTGAGTGGTGGCAAGAGCGGGCCCTTGAGAGCTGTTGGGTCAGAGCAGGTGTAATGAGATTGGACCTGGGTCTGGGCGCTCAGGGGCAGGCAGGAGGGAAGAGCTCTGGTGAGTTCAACTTTGCATTATGCTCCCTGGGAGTTTCTTGCTTGTTCTCATGGAATGATCTTGCCTTGATGTACATGGAATCAAGTGAGAGTGTTTTGTTTTGTTTTGTTTTGTTTTGTTTTGTTTTGTTTTGTTTTGTTTTTCCAGCACCACTCCCCACAGCTCCTGTGAGTCACTCTTTGTGGCCTTATCTTTAGGGATCTTATAAGGAGTGATGTCCTCGTAGGGCTTCTGCTAGTCAGAGGCCAATGGGAAAGTTTCTTTCCACGCGAAGGTAGAGTGGCGAGCTCACGTATTTTTATAACCTGTATTCCTCACCATTGTATTTGAATTAATATGGTAACCTATTTTGGATGGAGATGGTGTCAAATCGCTTAACAAAAGTGTGGATCAAGCAGTTATTATTATATTAGCATTCCTTACAATGTGATACACTTAGTGAGAATGTAATATAGAATAATATAGAATGGAGGAACATAACTCCATTCTTAAGGGAAGAGATTGGCCACCAGGCCATATTTCTTGTTGTGTTTCTAGCTTTAGGGCATGAAGCCTAGTGGTTAGAAGCTGACTGTAATCAAACTGCTTTGAATCTCAGCTCGGTTACACACCAGCTCAATGACTGTGGTCAGTTAGTTAACCTCTCCAATTTTCCGTCTTCTTATTGGTAAAATGAGGACTATCATTGTAGCCTCACTCATAAGATTGTTGGGAGGATTCATTCATTTTTAGATATAATGCATTTAGAACAGTGCTTGGCATATTTTAAGTTTCCATAGATGATAGCTAACAAATTAGGGAATTATGGAGTTATGAAGGTGGGGTATTTTTACAAGGGGAAGCAAAGCAGGTACATTTTTCCCCCTTTTCCATACTCTCCTTTTCACCTGTTTCAGACCCATCAGCACTAACAGCTCCCCTCTTGCCTTAGGCCATTTATAGTCCCAATTGATATCCTGGGTAGGGTTTCCTGGACTTTTTGTTCTACCTAGGGCAATGTCGTCCTTCATATTTGTAATGCAGTTCAGTGTTTTCAAATTGCCGATTCATCTGCTGCTGGTACAGTGGGTGCCTGAGTCAGGAAGACTGCCTGAGGAGTCCCGTATAAAGGAATTAGGAATTGAGCTGCCCTCTGGTGAATTCCCCGGGTGCAAGCCCTCCCTGGCTCCCGGGGCCGCACATCTTGCAGCAGTTCCTCTATGGGTAGACTGCCACTAGTTCAGCAGGCATGTGTTCTCTCAAATACATGGCCAGTGGTCAGCAGAGGAATATTTTCCTCGCACTAAGGAGCATGAGGATTAATTTAAAATGATCTGATGAGGGTGGAAGATCACTGTGTTAGCTCGTGCAATAGTGGTGTGAGACAGCGCTCTATCGTTGAAGGAGGCCACCGGAGAAGGAACATCTGGTCCCTCTCAGAGCCTGGGGGGATGACTCAGAGGCTGTAGCAGACTTCCTCTTCGGGGAATTTTGGTGTAAGTGTTGTATTCTGGATTGGATACTGGAGGTATCAGGTTTCATAGAAAAGCTGTTCTGAGACAAGGTGACCCAGCGCAGAGGGAGAGAGCACACTCCTGACTCCCAGGACAAGAGGAGGCTTTCGATGCCCGACTCACACCCCATTCATCCTCACTAGGTCAGTATTCCTCAAGCTCTCTTTCTCCACATGATTTTCTTTTGGGGTGTAAGTTAGAGGACTAAGATATTCTCACCTTTATACATTGGGGAGGATAGAAGAGAACAGAATTCTGGATCATGATACCTCAGCAGGATTGAGAACAGTTGTGACCGGTGTTACCGTGTCTGCATTTTGGGAGCTGTTCTCACACAATTTCCCTTCTAGGCTTCTGGACTTTCCTCCATTGCTTTCTAATCCCCAATTGCCCCTGTCCCACTTAGGATAAACCTGCTCACCTCTGAGGCTTGTGCTTCTCTGTACTATATGTTGTCCTCAAACAATACAAGTCCTAAGGTCACTCAAACGGGACCGAAGGCTGTGCACATTCCCTCTCTCATCTGTTCTTTCTTCTCCAAAAGTGTTTCCCAGAATTAGCAGGAAGGCTCATGCCAGCCTCTGAGAGCCTGTGGCTGATGTACTATTGAAATCTGCCAGAGCAAAAGTGGAAGTCATAATGGTGCAGAAATACATCCCACAGATGGCCTGATGGCAGTGACAGTGCAGGACCTTGAGGGGCACAGGAACCACACCAAAGGATGATTTATCCTTTTCCTCTCAAATTAGGACAAATTAAAACCACTTTTTAAAATCCCGAAGCTTACTCAGAAAGCAGTCCATGAACTAGTGTCCTGAAGTGCAGCACATGCCCATAGGCCACTTCAGGACAAGCAGCTTCACTGTACCTGCATGTCCTTCATGGCCTCCCTCCAGTCCTAGGCTAGGGCACTCGGCACAGTGTCAGAGAGCATGTGATAAATTCTCTCTGAATTTGCAGTGCGATAGGTGGGTGTGTGAACAGATGAGTGATTGAGTCATCTGGGCATGGGCAGGTATGACACCAATTCTTCATGTCCTGTGCAGAGACCACGGTCCTCCCATGCAGTTGACTCCTGGATTTAATGGATATGCACATAATTTTATTCTCTCTCTCAATCCCTTCCTCTCTCCTTCCCTCCTTCCCTCACTCAATAAAGACAAAGTGTAATGAGAAAGGTGCCTCCTTGTTCAGAGAAGACTAATTGCATTGTGTGATTCTCTTGTTGTCTTTCACAGTCTTCCTCAAGGTAGCATGAATCACCCAGAGTGGAAGTTTGTCTAGTCTGAGCCTTCATCCGATGCATGAATTTAAGGCACCCCAGTGGCCAATCCTGCCAAATTCTTTTAACCATTACTCTTGTCCCAGTATCCAGCTATATATAAATACATGCCTCTGACACCCCCATGGCCTGCATCTTGACTTTCTTTGTGGTCGGTATCCTTTCCTCTTATGTTTTCCCACTTTAGATTGTAGGATTTGTTTTCTGCTTGGGGTCACACCTCACCATAGTTGACCTTGCTTTGATCTTTGCCCCTAATTACAGAAGTCATTTCCACATGGAATGGAAGATTGTGAATTTTTTCTTTGACTTAAAATGCCAACAACTTTTTAAAAAGCTGCCAACATAGTATTTTAGGGCAATTATTCTCTTACGGCTGTGATAGTATTTAATTTGCACTGGATTATGAGGATTTGTGACTATCAGAATTTTGGCTTTATGGTATAGAGAAACTGCCCAAATCAAAGAGTTCTAAATTTTTAGAGACCTCCTTGGGCACCTTACATATGAGCAATTGCTCTAGAAAAGAATGTGAGATTCACATCATTGGAGCAGCCCTTGCAACCTCAGCTGAGGAACTAACTGCTTTAGGAGATGTGGAAGAAGATGTATTAGTTGAAATATTCAAGTTCCATATTCCCACTTTTTCTTCCTACTGGATTTTTTAATTTGCCTATGTCATGATATGTTTTTTGATCAGTTCAGAGCTTCTGAACTGCAGGCTGAGGGGATAAGCACACAGCCAACCTGAGAAGAATATCCAGAGAGGAATATTCAGAATCACCTTGAAAAGAAAAGCAGTTTGAAAAGCTTATTCAACTTAGAGTATTATTTTGCATTTGAAAAACAGCAAGAACAAAAGTAGCAAAAGAAAGCCTATTGTTTCAAAAATAGCAACATATCAATGTAGATACAATTAGCATTGAAAGCAAAGACCTAAGTCCTAAAGAAAAATTCAGGAAGCATAGCATTTTTTTTCATTTTGCCTGTAGATGGAAGATGTGTCATGTTGTCAAAATCCGAGTATCAGATGCAGGAACATCCAGTGATCCTCCTGTAATATCAATGTGCCAAACTGTTTAGGCTTAATTGGTATTTTCATCAACACCAGTGGAGAGGTGAATGAGAGGCCACCTAAATTATAAACTCACTGTCAAATATTGTGACATAAAAAACAAGATAAATGGCAGGATTTTATCATCTCAGTTCTAGGCTCCAGTGTCTTTGGTGCCTTAAGATATTTGCTGTGTAGCCCAGCTGGAGTGGCTTAGTGGTTGAGCGTCGACCTATGAACCAGGAAGTCAACGTTCAATTCCCGGTCAGGACACATGCCTTAGTTGTGGTTCGAACCCCAGTGTCGGCCATGTAGGAGGCAGCCAATCAATGGTTCTCTCTCATTGATGTTTCCATCTCTCCCTTTCCCTTCCTCTCTGAAATCAATAAAAATATATTTAAAAAAAAAGATACTTGCTATGTAGAGATCAATCCTGTCACCTTCATTAAAGCTGCTGGAGAAAAAAACCATAAAACTGCTTAAATGTAGGCAACTGCACATCCCTGGTTTTTGCCTCAGCTGGGCCTTGAGTTCCATCTAATTCCTGTGGTGTGTTTCTGGTCTTACTTTTTCCAGTCCTACATCTGAACCATTTCCCTCCTCTGGAGTCTTTACCACAACCCACCAATTGGAATTCTGGGCTGAGCTACTCAGCCTCCACAGCAGAAATGAGAGGCCATCCTTGCTCTCCTCATCTGTCCTAATGTCATTAAGGAGCAGGAATCTGTCCACGTAGCTGATTCCGGGGCGATACTTGGTCTGCACAAGGAAATCACAGTCTTTAGTCTTGCAGATAGAGCCTTTCCATAATCTGCCCTCTGTTTACCATGCCAGCCTCATCTTCTTCAGTCCCACATCTCGCACTCCCACACTGTCACACCATCCCAGTCCCCAGGCTGCAGCTTGCGTTTCTACAGCTCCTAGCACAGTGCGTGGCATGCAGTTGTCAGTAAGTCAATATAAGTTGGAGATAGAAATGAACAGACTTCCTTCTCGGCTTATTATTCATTGTGATTTGCATTCTTCTCCAGGGATAATGTCTAACATGAGAAATGTATTATGGATTCAAGAATTAGAAGATATTTGAACTATGACTCATTCCATTCACCTGTTTGATGAATAAACCTCTTCTCTGATGCCTCTAACTATTGGTTAAGCTCAAATGGCTCTTAGGTCAATGAGCTAATGACCTCTACCAACAACCTATTTAATTTCCAGAGAACCGTGATAAAAATTTTTAATGCAAAGTTTTCCTTTATATAGCTTTTATCTGCCAGTACTAGTTCTTGGTCTTGATTTCTGACGGGACAAATCTAATCCTTCTTCATTATGCTGGTACTTCAGGTTTTTGAAGACAGCTGTGCTCTTTGCCCCATGGTCTCCTCTTCTCCCCGGTAATATGCCCAATTACATAATCTATGCCTCTTACCTTATGGTGTCACTCTCTTTGCTGTCAGCTGGCTCCAAGTTGCCTGTAGTTATGTGTTTACCAACTTGTCCACCACAGAGAAGCACCCCGGACCTCCCTCCTGGTGGCTGTCATGCCTATTCGTGCAGCTGAGATTACATCGGAGGCTTTGGCCGCAACATCACTTTGCTGACTCATGTCAATAGAAGCCATTTCCTTATTCCTACTGTCCACTCTGTTGCATTTCAGTTGAAAGTTGAATACATAAATCTGATACTTGAACAATTATATTTTTTTACCTAAATTTTATCTCTTGAATTTCATCTTGTTAGAGAGGATCTTTTTGTGAATTCTAATGATCATACCATTACATATCCTATATCCTTCCCCACTTTTTGTCAATGCAAGTTTATGCCATGGGTGAAATCATACAATAGGGTTAGATAAAAATATCTGTAATAAGATATATTTATTGAAAATTAAACATATGCCAGGCATCATAGCTTAGCATTTCCATGTACATTCTAGGTAGTTCCACACAACACATTAATCAGCCCTCACCTTACACACGAGCCACTGAATCGGGTATAGGTCCCTGAGGGCTGCCTCTGGAAAGATTTCTTCCAGCTGATATTAATTTACTCACCAGTCTTTCAACTAGTTACTAACAAATAAACTTCCTTTACTAGAATCTAATTCAGAAATCAGTATCACAAACTCTTTTTTATTTATCTTTATGATGTTCCTTATTACTTTAATGACATAACCATTGAGAAATTATGGAAAATATAGCAAATTATAAAGAAAAAATAATAATGACCCTGAATCTTACCATCCAGAAATAACCACTGTTAACTTTAAAATATTTATTATTCGTTTTTGTTTACACTTTTACATGATCTCATCTGTCTTCTTATCAATTCTTCCCTAGTTACAAGTGCCCAATTCTTTCAAAAGGCATCATTTTTGGCTGCCTTTCAAAAAGACCCTTATATAAGTGGGGATATTATTAGTTAATAAGATGATTATTTGTCCTTTTAATATTTATGTTACTGAATCCCTCCAGCTTTTTTAAAAATGGTAAATTTCCAGTGAGGAATAATATATCTTTTATATTATTCATATGTAATGTTGGCTTGTGAAACTGAGTGATATAGAATAATTGGTAATGTGTGTGAATCTGTATACAATTTTATTTTAAAATATCTATATATCTATATATCTTTGTTATTAACTACCATATGCCTTACCATCCCTAAATGACATTCTAAGCTCTAGGACCTCAGGGTCTCACCATCCTTCTAACCACTGCTCTTTCTATTACACGCTGTCTCTTGATCGATAAGAATTGGGACTTTAGGGTCCTTCTTGAGAAATTAGAATTTGATTCAAGAACCCATAATAGGACTTAAAGGAGAGAAATAACAGGTCCAAAGGGACATGTTAGAAGAGAGTTCGGCAACACTGGGAAAATGAGAAGAGAGCTAATGATGGTAGGATCTGATGATTCAGCGAAGTAGGACATTAATCTCAGGTACGAGGTTAAAAGTGCAAGGAAAAAGAAGAGAAACCTAAGTTTTGTTATTGTAAGAAGAATCATCATGGTTTTTGATGGATGCATTGGATATATGGAAATAAAGACAAGTAATTCAGCACCTGTGTTGGATATCACTCTCTGTGACTACATTAAAATTTTGATCTCTAAAGAAGTTTGGCATTTATATTTTAGGACCATATTATAGGCATCTATTTGATGGGCTGGATCAGCCCATTGGTGCTGTCTTTGTGAGGAAGGCACTGTGAGGACTGGGGTCGGAGTATCTGGTTTGAATCTGGGTTCTGTTCCTTACAAAGGCAGGTTGCCTGACCTCTCTGAGTCTCAGTTCTTTCATCTGTAAAATGGGGATGAGCAAGTGGCAGTGAGGATCAGCTGAAATAATAAACACAAAGTCCCTAACCTAGTAATTGACATGGAGAAAGTTCTCAGCAAAAGCTAGAATCTCTGTCCCATCTCTCCTTTGTCATCTCTCCTCTGTGGCTGCTGCTATCAGGAAGCCGACATCAAGGTGTGGGCATGCTATAACTCAGGGAGTTCCCTATCCTCTATTATTTCCTTAGGTGTCATCTAATTATAATTTATTTATCCCTTTTTACACTCAGGATTCGTTTTTGTTGTAGCTGCTGTTTTATTTATACTGTACAGTTGCTAGAAATGAAAAGCAAGGAATCATGATTTGAAATTCAAATAATGACTTTCAGCAAGGGTTCTGCCAAAAATCTCCACTGTTGTAGATGTGCAGCCTAGGAGATGCGCTTTCTTAGAGTAGCCTGTAAGAATCCTGAATGAAAATATGAGAATAATAGTTTGACGTATCCCTGTTTGCTTTCCATGAGAAGGAAAAGGCTATCTGTGATAGTGACAGAGGTATCAGACCTCAGAATGGGGATTTTCTTGAGGATATGTAATAAGCCACTTACTCACTGTGTGATCCAAAGTAAGTACCAGATAGGGATGTTGAGAGAACTGAAGAGGTAATGTGTAAATCACTTCCTGCAGTTTCAGGCACACACTAGATCCACAATAAATGCTTGTCTCTTTCTTTTCTCCCACTCTCTGAGACAAGAGTTCCTTTTCACTAACATATAAACTTGGGGAACTGAACTGTGTGCTGCTTGCTCATTAGAGTTTGAGAGCCTTACCTGGCCTTTGTGAACGGCTAACAGCAGATGACGTATTGCTGCCTCTCAATGATTAACCTGATCTAGGTAGACTAAACATTTATGAATAAGTAGATTTTAAGAATTAGGAAAAAACTTCATGTGGTAAATACTAGATGTCTTTCCCCTGATACTTTAGTGTTTTGTGTGTGGGAGGTCATTTGGGAGACTTAGCTTTTCTTTTAAAATATTTAAAGGAGGGAAGAATCCAAGATGGTGGCATAGGTAAACACCTAAACTGCTGCCTCGCACAACAATTTAAACTGCAACTAAAAGACAAAACGTCTATCACCAAGAACCATGGGAAAGCTGGCTGAGTGGAAGTTCTACAACTAGAAGGAAAGAGAAAAGAGCATTGAGACGTGCACAAGCGCTGAAAAGGTGAGGTACGGAGGCACGGAATCTGGGCTGGCGGCAGGCGTTGCTTTTTTCAACCCAAAGGGGAGACAAGCCCCCAATTACTCTGAAATACAGTTTCTGGGGAGACGCGGGGACCCATACTCCTATGGGGAGAAGCTGGATTGTCTGCTACCGGGTCGGAAAGTGAGGGGGGCCTGCTTGCAGAGCTGCGCACAGGAATAATTGTTTATCTGCGCTGGGGCACAGGACTGGACACAGTCGGAGACACAGAGCTGGCTAACTAGCATCCATTGCTGTTTGCCACGCCCTAGCCTAGTGACGCCCTGAGACCCCGCCCCACACAACCTACAAACCCACCCAAGCTCCAAGCAGCGGCTTTTGCATATGAATGGACTTCCCCGCAGCTTAACCTAACAAACTTGCAGCCCGGGTCAGACAGCTCCAAAACCTCCAAACCCCAAGCAAAGAGGAGAAAACTGTAGCTCTCACTGTAGCTCCTGCTGGGTGGACTCAGACAATAGCTGACCTGCACCCCATTGGAGATCCAGAAGCCAGTATACCTAGTGGTCAGTGTGAGAAACCAGATTTCAACTCCTCACATCCATAAGTGACACATTCAAGAGGCAGACTCAGTGAGCACCAAAGCCCCACTGAAACAAGTCCTGCCCCATAAGCGTGTCTCCAGCACAGCAGTTCTTATAGACACAGTGAGTCCTCACAGCCGATTGGCCTGGAGGTCAATTCCTCCCAGTGTACCAACAGCAATTAAGGCTTAACTACACCAAGACTTTGCACTCAGCCCACAAAGGAGTGTACCAAGAGCGTCCACATCAGGTGATTGGGGAGGCTGAGCTACTGCCCCCTATAGGTCACCTACCACACAAAGCCACTCCATCAACACAGGGAAGCAGCCAAAATGCAGAAACAAAGAAACATGTCACGACTGAAAGAAACGGAGGAAAGCAAACTACTGGACGACATAGAGTTCAGAACCACATTTATAAGGTTACTCAAGAATCTTCTAAAAATCGCTGAGAAACTTGATGACACTTCTGAGGAGCTTAGTGAGACCTTCAAGGACCTTAATGAGAATGCCAAAAAAATGGAAAAGGACCAGTCAGAAATGAAGCATACATTGTCTAAAATAAAGAATATACAGAAACTCAGCTGTAGATCAACATACCCCAAGAATCAAACCAAAGATCTGAAATATGAGGAAACAAAAAACACCCAACCAGAAAAACAAAAAGAAAAAAGAATCCAAAAATATGAAGATAGTGTAAGGAGCCTCTGGGACAACTTCAAGCATACCAACATCCGAATTTTTGGGGTACCAGAAGAAGAGGGAGAGCAAAATACTGAAAACCTATTAGAAGAAATAATGACGGAAAACTTTCCCTACCTGGTGAAAGAAATAGACTTACAAGTCCAGGAAGCGCACAGAACCCCAAACAAAAGGAATCCAAAGAGGACCACACCAAGACACATCATAATTAAAATGCCAAGGGCAAAAGACAAAGAGAGAATCTTGAAAGCAGCAAGAGAAAAACGGTTAGTTACCTACAAGGGAGTACCCATACGACTGTCAGCTGATTTCTCAGCAGAAACTATGCAGGCCAGAAGAGAGTGGCAAGAAATATTCAAAGTGATGAACAGCAAGAACCTACAACCAAGATTACTCTACCCAGCAAAGCTATCATTCAGAGTTGAAGGTCAGATAAAGAGCTTCACAGACAAGAAAAAGCTAAAGGAGTTCATCGCCACCAAACCAGGATTACATGAAATGCTGAAGGGTATTCTTTAAGAAGAGGAAGAAGAAGAAAAAGGTAAAGATAAAAATTATGAACAAGAAAATGACATCAAATACATACCTACCAACAAGTGAATCTAAAAATCAAGTGAATAAAAAATCTGAAGATCAGAATGGACTGGTGAATATAATAGAATCAGGGACATAGAAAGGGAGTGGACTGACGACTCTCAGGGGAAGCAGGTGTGAGGGGTGCGGGAAGAGATTGGACAAAAATCTTACTCCTATGGATGAAGACAGTGGCGGGGGGTAAGGGCATGGGGTGGGGTGGGGAATCAGGTGGAGGGGAGCAATGGGGGTGAAAAAAAGAGGAACATCTGTAATAATCTGAACAATAAAGATTTATTTAAAAAAATAAAATAAAATATTTAAAGGAAAATAGAAGCAATCAAGCAAAATTCTTCTTTCTTAAAGTTATTATACTTAGAATGAAAATATGGAGTAGATTAGAGGAGATCTGGTAACAAGGCCAACAATTCCCATGTCATTGAATTTTACTCCTCTCGCAAATGGCCTTTGTAATTTTGCTTTGCCCTTTCTTTCTTATAACAATAGTAATAAAAATAATAATAACAACATTTTACATTTTCCCAGCATTCCTAAGTTGATCCTGTTATTGAAGTATGATGTTTCCAAATTAAAGACAAGATTTTCATAAAAATCATGAAATAAACATGTGCCATATATTTTAATTCAACTCATCTATATATAAAAGCCAAGCGACCGAAACGACCACAACAACTGGAATGACTGGTTGCTGTGATGCGCACTGCGGCTGGCCAACCACCCCAATCGGGGCCAGGGCCGGCCAGCCAACCTCCTGCAGCCCCTCCCCTGGGCCAGCCCGCCCCATAAGCCCCGATTGGGGTGGGCTGGCTGGACCCCACCCATGCACGCATTTGTGCCCTGGGCCTCTACTTAATTCATAAGGTCTTAAAACTGATTCAAAGTGTAGTTGAGGATCTGGGTGTTTGTAACTACTTAATAAAGGGATTTTAGAATAAGATTGCTGATTGAGATCCAAAACTTGTTAATGTCCCACAGGCTCATAAACTATAAACCTTTGAGGTTCAACTTCCATTGAGCAGAAACTATTTGCATCTCTTACAAACAAAAATCTTCAGGTTCACCCCCATCTCTGTGGAGCTGTAAGTAGCCAGTCGATAGGAAGCCGATCAGAAGTGCAAGTCCAGCACTACACTAAAACGGGACGCCCAGGAATCTCTTTTGTCTCTTCCTAAGTTTTGGTGACTTCTCACTCTGTCTTTGCATTGAAAGGAATCATTAAGACTTGTTCCTTTGTACAAGGTTATATTTTTGATTTTAGGAAGCAAATTAGCATAATGTGATATAAAACCTAGCCATAGAAAGTGCTTTGTGTGAGTATATGTTTTAATGCCCAAATGTTTACGTTTCATAGAAACATAGTTGGTAATGCCATTGGGTATGGGTATGTTGAGAAGGCAATGTTTGTGGGGCTTTTATATTCTTGAATAAGTTGTGTTTTAGAAATTAGATATGGAAATATTAAATAATGTACCCAGTCGTGGCTCTCAGGATCCTCTTCCTTTTTTCTGAAGTAACTTTCTCCCCATTTTGGTTGCCTCTTTGTGTTTGTTTCTGTGTAGTGTATAGATCTGCTATGACTCCCAGTCTTTGTGGGGTTGCCTTATGTAGCAGTTTTCTTGTGGGTCTTGATCACCTGAGCTGGGTGCTCCAGGAATGTTTCTTTTGTGAGTAATGTGGCCCCCCTGCTGTATTTGAGTCTTGATTGCTATTGGTCCATTTGTGTGTGGGATTGACCCTCAGGCTGGCTGACTGTGAGGATGAACCCCAGCCATAGCTTGCGATATGCTGTGCGGGTACTGAAGACCCGAAGTGGAGTTTACCTCAGCAGGTTTTGCTGCCATATCTCCCTCTGGATATGCCACTTGCAAAGCTTATTGGACCGTGATCTGATGCAGTCTGATGTTGGCCACGGGGTGTATTGGTTCTGGGTCTCTTGGGAGGAACTCTGGTGCAGGGCAATGGAAGATGCTGCTTGTGGCTGGCCCTTGGCAACCTGTTTGGAGCTACAAGTGATCCACAGTTTGTGGCTGCCTCCACTGGGCCTGGGTGCATGTGGGAAGGACCATGCTGTGCACCAAGGCCTGCTTTTACCAGCACTGGGCCAAGGGGAAGATCAGCAGCAAAAGTCCCATGATTATGTGCTGGGGCCTTGTTTTAATTGTCTTTGTATTTCTGGATAGCCAGTGCTTAGCATGGGGCCTTGTGTAGCCCAGTGCTCCTTTGAGTATTTATTCAGTTGAAAGAAATATCATTGGAAGATGGTGGAGGCAAACTTAATATATGCCTAACTCCAGTACTAACATCATCCTTATGGAGTACGTTAATACTGTAGTCAAATAATGTTGGTTTACTGTTTAACAAAAATTTGAGCACCTGTTATGTATCAGGTATTGTGCCAGGTGCTTTGGACAAAAGGGCAAGGAATAGTTTTTGTCTTTAGTCTTGTGTCCTATTGGGGGGGAACAGATATGTAAAGAAACAAATTCAACCTAGCATGACACTTTCTCGAGGTCACACAGCCTGTGAGTGGTGGAACTGTAATTGAAATCCAAGTGTGTTCAGCTCCAAAGCCACTAAGCCAAGATGCTTCCAGAACAGAAAAACTAGTTAGGCTCCGAGTGAATTCTCAGAGGAGCAAAACAACAGCTTTGCTCTATTATTTGAAACCATTATTAAAGCAAACCATTTTGTTGTATTTGCAAATTAGGTCCTTCAGAAGCTTGGAAAAGCTGATGAGACAAAAGATGAACAATTTGAAGAATATGTACAGAACTTCAAACGGCAAGAGGTAAGTGCCTTTATCTAGTTTATGGAGTCAAAATAGGTGGACAGTGTTTGTGCTTTAGCATGTAACAAAAATGCTTTAAGGTTGAAGAAAGAACTTCATTGGGTTTGGTGTTAACCTGAGGGTAAAGCTTGTCAGTTCTGTAAGACTTTCCGGTGGAGGGCGAAGGAAGAGACAGTAGGCACTGCAGGGAGAAGACTTGTGTTTCTTCTCAGGAGAATCTCAGGAGATTAAGACTTCGCTTCTCTGGAGCTTTTTAATATAGTTTATTGATTTATAGGAAAGATGATGTTTTAGGTGATTTATATTCCACTAAGTATTAGCAGTAGTTAGATACTTTTGGCAAAATTACTTTAATTGCTGCCTGCTTCAAGATCATGCATTCTCAGTGGGGAGTATATCTCCCCCACGAGGGTGAAAATTGGTTCTTGGTGGATGAAAAAATTGTACTCTTTTTATGTGTATATATTACATAACCATATTTATAGTGTATCTGTGGTATTAAAATTTCATGGGGGGGGGGAGTGCACATTAAAAAAATGTCGGAAAAAGCTCATCAGAGGAGACCATGATGGAAAAAGGTTGAGAAACACGATTTGTGATATTTGTTCCTTTAATGGACTGCTATGTGTTTAACAGACACATGAATAAAGGCAGTTTTTAAAATTACTTGTTTATCTCTCTAAGGCTTGGCATATCACTCTTTAGAGATCATGCATGAGGGTCAGGGAGAGGGAAGATATAGGTGGGGTCTCTGAGGTTAGAAGCTTCAAATCTAGAGGTCATTCTAGAGGTGAGAAGAAAGCTAGGTCATAAGAAGCTTTGCAGGCCCTCTGGAAAATGGAGTTTGGACATGGGACAATGTAAAGACATGGGTTTATTTTCCTGTTGTCATTGTAGCTACCAGTCTCCACAGAGGAAATTGGGGGCCTCAGGGATAAATATATGAGAAAAGAGAGAGGGGGTTTGGAGAAGAAAACTGTAATAAGAAAATAAATCATGTCCAAATAACCAAGAGAGTGTTGGATTTATGAAGATAGTAAATGGAATTCCCAGAGAAATGTTGGATCTAGGTCCATAAAATTAGGTACCCCCCAGTCTTCTCCAGTAGAACAAACTTTCCATGTCTTCCTATGCTCTCATTTGGTGAGTTTTCATACATTCTCTCATGCATTAGGGCAACACTCATACAGGTCATTGTCTGAGAGCGAGACAACTTCCCACAGAAAAACTTGTCCATCAGTTCTCTGGATTGCAAGGCAATCCCAATGACTGCTTTAAGGGATTGGATTTGGATAGAAGTGACTCATGCTTATAGTTTTCTCTACTTAAGGATTTACACTCTATCCTTTGAAACCTAGTCTTCCCACTTAGTATATCCTCTTAGAGTTAATTAGTTCTTTGTTCTTGGTTTTTTACCTTTCACTTATATGGCATTGTGATGTTAGCACCCCAGAAGGCTAACCTTGGGAAGCATCAAGTTCAGGAATGCATTCATGACAAGTAAGCACTTTGCATTTTGCAATTGAGTGAATTTTTATTGCTCTTACTTGAACTTTGTTGATTGAACCAGATGAAGATTGTTTTTTGTCTAAAGTGCTAGGGACAAGTGCAGTTGAATAAGTCAACTTCATCAGTTAAGTGACCTGTGTCACTAGGAGCTACAGCATGGAGTGACTTCAAAATACTTCTCTGCCATCTATTTTTTGTCACTATATCATTTTCAAATAACATATTATTTTATAAAATATACATTTTATGCATTTGTATAAAATGAAAATGTATATGGTTTATACATTTTCAAGTGATATTTTATCATTATTGAAAACCAAGATGTTAGTTCTCTCAGGAATATTAGCAGATTTCAATATCTTGGTAAAACTTCAAAATTTGGAGAAATTTGCCCAAGCAAATCTACTTTATAAGGGTGAAACAAATGGAATGGTACTTCAGAAATAGTATTTCTCAGGGAGTCTTCTAACTGCCGTTGGTTCCTTTTGAAAATCTTATTGCATCAAAAACATCTTGAATTTACACATACTCATTTTGATGTTTTTTCTTTTAATCAAAAACAGTAAATGTATTGTCATTTTAATGCAATGAGGAGGGATACTCCCTTAACCCTGTCTGTATATTAGAGGGGGGAAGGAAAACAGGAATGGGAGGGAGGAAGGAAGCTAAGGAGAGAGACTCATTAACTTGGGGAGAATAGCCAAACTGAATTTATTATTACTCCATAAAGGGAAAAACATCCTTTTATACCCCAATATGTATTGGTGATCAATTTACATGTGTTGCATATGCTGAAAGAGGTGGTGCTTATGTAGAAACATAATTTAAGAAGGACCGACCAAGACTTGGTTGCCTCTGCAAGGCCTATGATTTTAGTATGAATGTAATGGTGAATCATTGCTCTGAAGGCAGAGGCATTATTTAAAGGCAGCACATGCTAAAGAATGATCTTACCTAAGAAGCCGAGATTCCATATTTTTTTATAAATAAATATATACTAGAGGCCCAATGCATGAAATTCGTGCATGGGTAGGGTCCCTAGGCCTGGTTGGTGATCAGGGCCTATCTGTGGGGCAACAGGCAGGCGATTGGGTCCCGCCCCACCCCCCCACCCCCCCTCCGCCCACTGGCACCCGCCTTGGTTGGCCTGGGGCCTGCCGGCTGGGGGCAGCTCCTGTGTTGAGCATCTGCCCCCTGGTGGTCAATGCACGTCATAGCGACCACTGGTTGTTCTGCCATTCGGTCAATTTGCATATTAAGCTTTTATAATATAGGATTTTCTCAAATATAAAATGATGTAATTTTCAATGTAAAATAAACTATATTTGAATTTGTGCATTATATTACAGTCATCTGATCACACTTGATTAGTATAGAGCCGTGGTCGGCAAACTGTGGCTCACCAGCCACATGCGGCTCTTTGGCCCCTTGAGTGTGGCTCTTCCATAAAATACCAAGGCCTGGGTGAGTCTATTTTGAAGAAGTGGCATTAGAAGAAGTTTAAGTTTAAAAATTTGGCTCTCAAAAGGAATTTCAGTTGTTGTACTGTTGATATTTGGCTCTGTTGACTAATGAGTTTGCCAACCACTGGTATAGAGTATTCTCGAAAGTATTTAAACATTTTGGACTCTGATGATCTTGCTTTTAAATTCTTCTTAATAAACCATAAGGGTCCTCATAATTATTGATATATTCCCTCCTTGTTTATGTTGGAATTAAAGGTGGCAGAGGGTCTGTGTTTGAACTCTATTTTGAGGCTTAGCTTACAGTTTATTCCAACTTCAAATTTTCTTTTTGATCCCAAGCCTTTTTTCCTAAAAGGTGGTTTGAGTTAAACTAAGAACATGGATGAAGGGTCTG
The DNA here is from genome assembly GCA_026230045.1 of Corynorhinus townsendii. Taxonomy (NCBI): domain Eukaryota; kingdom Metazoa; phylum Chordata; class Mammalia; order Chiroptera; family Vespertilionidae; genus Corynorhinus; species Corynorhinus townsendii. The sequence continues at coordinate 142,075,226 of JAPDVU010000004.1, forward strand.
TACATACTCTTGCTTGTCCATTGGACTCACCACTGCTGCAGCTTTTGTGGTCCAGCTTTCATATACTGCTCAGTTAGGACAAGAAGGAAAGAGTGAAATCCTCAGCCAGCAACTGAGGATTTTCAGTGATGCTGAGGGAGTTTCAGAGCAAGGATTATGAAATCGAAAGAAATAACAAAATCTCACTTCAACAGTTCCTCCCCAGAGTGGTTCTTTTGCTCATTTTGTTTCCTGTTTTCCTCTCTTACCAGAGCTGCTAACAAGTAGCAGAACTGACTGGTGTGAACATGGCTGCTTTCCGTTCACCTGGTTGCCTGATGACAGATCCATTAATGGGCAGAGCAAAGGTCCCAAAGCGGAAGGAAGGTCTTTGGCTTCTCTTCCTCCTTCCTGCTAATGAACCTCCCCGCTAAAAAGTTGTGCTTGCAATGGAAGGTGTACTAATTAAAACAACAAAATAACTGCGACTGGTTGGGCCATATAACCTGTATTCCACAGGAGAATTTTGCATATGTCTGTGTTTCTGGAACGGAAGTAAACTTATACTTATGGCTAGCTGTAAGTTGTGAGAATTCTGTGGTATTGAAAATCATTGTAGCCCTGGCCGGGTGGCTCAGGTGGCTTTGGAGCATCATCCCGTACACTAAAATGTTGGGGGTTCAATCCCTAGTCAGGACACATAGAGGAGTCAACCAATGGATATTTCACATCAGCCTCTCTCTCTCTCTCTCTCTCTCTTTCTCTCTCTCTCTCTCTCTCTCTCTCTCTCTCCCCCTCCCCCTCTGTTTCTCTGCCTCTCCCTTCCACTCTTTCTAAACATCAATAAGCATACATTCAAGTGAGGATTAAGAGAGAGAGAAAAAAGAAAAAGATTTTATTGTGCCAACATTTTCCAACATTTAATGTATTTTCTCTTAAAAAATTTTTTTAATTGATTTCAGAGAGGAAGGGAGAGGAGAGAGAAATATCAATGACAAGAGAGACTCATCGATTGGCTGCCTCCTACACGCCCCCTACTGGGGATTGAGCCTGCAACCTGGTGCCCCTGGCTGGAATTGAACCCAGGACCCTTCAGTCTGCAGGCCAGTGCTCTATCCACTGAGCCAAGCCAGCTGAGGCTAAAGTATTTTCTCTTCATATCAACTTTCAAGGACATTACATTTATTGAGTGCCTTACATTTATCGAGTGTTTTCTGCATGCCAGGAATGGATCTAGGTCTTTGGGAAACTTCAGTGAACCAGACTGACAAAGGTGACTGCCATTGTGAGTCATCTATTCCAAAACAGGTGGTTGACAGTAAACAAAACACAATAAATAAGCAGATTATCCTATCTCCTAGAAAATGATGAGAGCTCTGGGGGAAAAACCAAGTAAGAGAATAAATAGAGCAAGGTGAAGGGTATCAGGAGGCTTGGAGTCAGCAAGTTTCAAGTTTTGCCTCAAAGAGCAACAAATAAGTTTGTAGGGGTAGAGGTAGTGGGATCAAGAGAACATTTTCTTAAGATGGCAAAAATATATGCGTGCTAATGGGAGTCATTTAGTATGAAACAAGGCATCACCAGAGAAAGAGAACAGCTGACTCTTGTCCTTGAGTAGGCAATAGGAGGCAGGATCTAGCAAACTGGAAGGGTTGACTTGGGGGGGAAGCAGGACACTTCATCGAAGACAACAGATTAAAGGCCAAGAATAACCTTCCTATGGCTAAGAGTCTATCAAAAGCATTTCTTGGCTGACTGAACATAGTGAGTGTCTACTGAGCACAAGGCATTGGAAACAAAATGATAAATAGTTCAGACATAGCTCCTGTCAATATCAAACTTGTGGTCTAGTGTGCAAAAGTCTGTTTTCTTTTGAAGCAATAAAAGTAGTAGAAGAAAGACATTGGATCTTGAGATGATGTTATCGTACTTCCATGATTATGATGCATTTTGCTATCCTAGTTTCACCACTTAACATTAGTACATGAGTATATTCTCACCCCATTTAGCATTCTTAGAAAAAATTGTTTCTATGTCATATTACAATCCTATTTCCAGCTAAACTCCCTAGGCTCAAGGGGTGTCCACTGGTTGTTACTGAAAAGGCTCTCACTGTGTAGAGCTGCTTGGATAGCATACTAAATATTCATGGAATGGTAAATGATTGACCTTGATATTCTTAGTTTTACTGATTTATATATAGGTATGTTCACTCTTTGGCAGAAAAGCAAGGGATTATACTTTGGCTCCTAAGCCCCTCATTAAGACTGTCTCCTTTGTAATATTATTCTTATGGAAAATATGTTTTTAATGACAGTCTTGATTTAGAATTTGTTCTTGATGATTGCCAATATAATTGACTTGTGTGAGGGGGCAGTTAGTGGAAACCTGTAGCTATCAAAAGGATGTGTTGGCTCTTATGCTTCAACTTTTCCTGAATTTCTCTTAGTCTGTTTATTTCACTTATGACACATCTATTAAACCATCTCTCTTTTGCTCACTGGATTTCAAGGAGCAAATGAGTCTGCCCACTGCTTGTAAATATTAGGGTGTTGCTGTCCATGGTGCCAGATGCAGGGGAGGGGGGCAAAAATGTTCATTGAGAAACATTTATCTTTTATCCTCTTTACTCTTTTTGTTTCATTTATTTTACTCTTTTTGTTTCATTCCGTCCACAAGAATATCCCATCAGTTATGGCCTGTATGCATAAAAAGCTTTAGTTGGAACCTAACTAAATTGTGACCCTAATTACTGATGTTCCAGGCATCACTGTTGTGCCACTTCCTAGGAAGCCATTAAGAATTCTAGTGGAAGCTCTTTTTGTTATTGCCCTGAAGGTTTCCTTTCATTTATCCTATCCTGTTACCTATTTTTAATTTTATTTTGCTTTACTTCACTACATTAGACAACCATGCCAACGGGGGTTCATCCCTCAGCATTCATTTAGAGACCAATTCCATGTATCTTCCACTTCTCCCTGTGAAGTGAGCTTATTATCTAAGTTTGGATGTTTCTCTCTAAATGGTCCCCAGATTGACTGCACTGTTCTGGTAATGGGATGCAGAGAATTAGGCATATCACTCATCCAAGCCTAGGAGACTGTCTGAAATGTGAACATCTGCATAGAGTTGCAATTGAAGCGCAGATTTGCATCAATATTGTTGGTTCCCATTGCATGTGATTCTCATAAGTCACCCTGTAAGCCCCATGGCTGATTTTGCATTAGAGCTGCCATCTAAGTGATGAAAATGTGTTATAAGGAAAGTCTTATGGTGACTGACTGAGATCTGGAGCCAGACATATTTTAAGGGATTTTTTGGTTATCTCATCCTAGAGCTACATACTGGGGTGTCAGTCAACACATTTAATCTCAATTAAGTGATAGACCCGGTGCAAAATTGTAGGAGAGGTTTCCACATTACTATTGGAATTGCTTGGAGGACTTTTAAATATACTGATTCCTGGGCCCCACTCTAGACTTCCGAATCGGTTCACAAATTTGACTTGTGTCTCTAAAGAGCTATTGTATAAGAGTAACAATTTGAATGTAAACCTGAGATTATACTGATATAGTAAAGATAATGGCTTCCTTAATTGCACATCTATGTTTCTAAACCTGGACAATTATAAGAATCTTCTAAGGTGCTTTAAAAATTTACAAATTTCAAAGCCACACCTGAATGGCTTATATAAAAGCAGCAATGAAGTATTTTTATTTTGAAGACTTTCCATAAGTAGGTATTGGCATTTATAATGTGTTTTGTACACTGTTCTAATTGATTCTCCTAGCATTCCATAATTGTTATTCTGCTTTATGCATAAGAAAAGCAAGTATTGTCACAAAAACTTTTATTTTGAGAATGAACTTTATTATTCTTTTGGCCATGGTATTCATTGCTTTTTTATTTCCTGACAGTAATTTTTTGACATTGGCTTGATTTTTCTCATATCCATTGTTAAGTGGTTCTTATATATCTGCATAAATTATTTCTTTGTACTCTAGGATCTTCTATTACTGCAATATTTAAAGATATAAAAACAAGCTTTCTGGAAATATAACTGTGTATTTGAGACTTAGAAGTATAAATGAAACACAAGGGGACATTCTAAAATTCCAATTAACTTGTTTTGGGGAGGTTTTCTACATTTCTCATGAAAATATTCCTTTGTAACATGACATGTAGCAGAACTTAGTCAAGCTTTTATGAAACAACCACTCTTTGCACAGTTTATCATTCAAAAAGTATCAGATAAGACAGAATCAGCCAACATTTATTGAATGAGTACTGTGTGCCTGGTACTCTGCTGATACGTTACATGGACTGTCCCCCCTGATCTTCATGAGAGCCCCAGGAAGTGAGTGATGTTATCATCTTCATTTTACAGATGAGGAGCCAGAGGTCCAGAGCAGTTAACTTTGTTGCCCAAAGGTGCATAGTTAGAGGTAGCAGAGCTCATATTTTAAAGCCAGGCAGTGCGGCCTCACCACACTATGCTATATGAGTCACATGTAACATACTCTGGAATCATGAGAAAAAGTGAACAGTTGGTAGTTTTGCTTATAGAGTAGAACTGCCTCATGAGAGCACAGAGAATGCCTTTAGTTAAATTATTCTCACTGATCGGCAGTAGATTCCACTGGGACGGTCTCACGCATCCGCAGTTGGCATCCATGCCTTTAAAGCCAGTGTCTTTGAGGACAGTGTTATGACTGAATTGTGTCTCTCCTAAATTTACCTGCTGAAGTTCTAGCTAACCTCCAGTACACCTCACAGTACACCTCAGAATGTGACTGTATTTGGAAACAGGTCCAGTAAAGGGGAAATTAAGATCAAATGAGGTCATATGGAAGGGTTCTCATCCAATGTGACTGACGTCCTCATAAGAAGCAGGAGAGACACAGGGGTGAACACATGCAGAAAAAGACCATGTGAGGGCACAGGGAGGAGGAGGCTGTCTGCAAGCCAAGGAGAGAGACCTCAGGCAAAACCAAATCTACCAATACTTTGGTGTTGGACTTCTAGCCTCCAGAACTGTGAGGAAATAAATTTCTGGGGTTTTTTTCAGCCACCAAGTCTCTGGTATACTGTTATAGCAGCTCTCATACATTAATACAGCATTACAAATGGCAGTTTCAGAAACATTTTGGCTGTTATATTATGACTGGAGCAATGAGGGGCAAGGCACTTCTTCCCTCCCAGTGATGCATCTCTGAAGCTTGATGTAACTGTTGTTTTTCTAGTACTTCCACTTCCTGTCTCATTTGGACATGATAGAACATTGTCAATAGCGAGCTGGCATCCATATCCCCAGAAAGGGACATGGAGCAGTAAGCCTCAGGAAGTGTTATTGTTGGGGTGGAACACCTGTGCAGTTTGCCTTAATTCCTAGGTCAGTCTCTCCCCCCTCCCCTCTAACAATATTCAATTCTGTACTCTTAGGTATTAATGCAAAAGTTGAAAAGATTTTGTATAATTCCCTTAATGTACCTCATAAGTCAAGTCTCATTATACACAGTGAAAGGGGGAAAAATTGGAATGGCTCTTCAAGGATCACAAACTCAATTGCCTAACGGCAATAAAGCATATCTTCAAATTGTATGCAGCCTGCATGGTGTGATGAGTTTAATGGTTCTAACTAGGCAGTTCCATCCCCTTGTGTACACACTGGGTTAGCTTTTCTAAAAGACAAGAATAGAGATCTGTATAAACTCAAGGCTTAAGGGAAACACATGGAAAAATAGTACATATAATTACTAACTAGCTTTCTAATTTTGTTTTGGTGAAAGGTAGAAAGTATATTTTATTTGGTCTTCATATCATAGCTATACTTGGAGTTGATGACTCAGGGATAATTGGAAATTAGGTCGTGAAGCTTGGATAAAAATGTGAAAACTGAGATGTTCTCTTTGATATACACTTCCCTTCCATGTACCAGCCCCTAATGTCCAGGAATAAGATTTCAAAATCCTCTCTGATTTCCTATCTTACATCTTTTGCCTTAATATGTGTCAAAAGAAATATTTAAAATGGAGAAATTGTTTTCTGAAATCAGTGCTGGGTTCTTAAGGCAGCTCCTGTTTACAATAAAGAGCTCAAAGCAAGAAAACAAAAAATGGAAATTTTAGAGACCCTGCTGCTGTTACCTTTGAAAAACTCTTGTCTTCCAGTTTCATGCACCTGACCTTGTGATAGGGAGAGCTCCATTTTCCTGGTAAACCAAGAATGCCTGCAGTGTTCAGCGGACTAGTGTTGGCTTTGATCATAAGTGGATTCTGATATTACATATCATTAGTCATCTGCTAATCAAGGTGCTGATTATTGCTTCATTAAGTCTCATCTCCTTGACAATTTAATTTTCTTCTGAGCTTCAAATATAAGAAAGCAGTAGCATGGCTTTCAAGATTGAGTTGACCTGTCTGAACTCTGAGAAGTTGAGCCAATTTTAATTTAATATGTTACTTAGCCTTTTCAAGAGAAAAATGTCAGTATTGGGCAAAACTAATAATGGAACTGTGAGACCTTCTGTCAGTGCAGGATCACAGATGAGATGACTGGACTTTTCTATGTGAAATCACCACCTGTGAAGTTACATCTCCTCAGATCAAGTCTCATATATCTGTGAGTACTGTTGGCTTTCTTCCTGAGCCCTTTCCAAATGTCAGCTCACAGTTAGTTTCTGAGTTACAGGGGCAAGTTAATGAAAAAAATAGTCTGTATTGTATATGTTGTGTTTTTCTCCTGTCTGTATTTTTCTTTTTATAACAAAAATGATCTATAAATATAAATCATTACATTTACTGTATTTTAACATGTCAATTCAATAACCTATTGCTTGTTTAATGAGCATTAAGTACTTAATGCCTTAAGGTGATTTGCTAGCTCTGTATAACCTTATGAATAAAACCCATTGGATTTGATTTTGCAGGACAGGGCTGCAGTATCATGAGTGTGCTGGTATGTGAGCGTGGTGCCCCTGAATTTGTAGTGGTTGCTGCCCTGAGTTTAGTGTTTCAGAAAGTATTCATTCATTTTATGGATGGTGTCTACAATTCAGTCAAATTAATGCCTCAACAATGGCTTCTTTCTTCTGGGCAGAAGTGACTGATCTAACAAGAGTATACCTTCTTTTAAAATGAGATTCTAGAGTATTACTTTCTTTAGATTCATTTCCTAGTGGTGGCCTCTGGGCATAGAGAATTAATAGGAAAGGGACATGATGGAGCTTTCTAGGCCTATAAATATGTTATAAATGTTATTTTGGGTGGTAGTTTCAGAGATATATATTTAACCACCAAAAATCATCAGATTGAACACTTAACTGCATTTTACTGTGTATAAATTATACCTACAAAAATTTGCTTTTAAATTACTGGCATGTATACTTATAAAATACTTTACCTAATATAAAAAATTCTTAAGGTCAAAAAAAAAAAAAAAGAGTATACCTTCTTTGTTAGTCCCTAAAGTCCTAGGCATAAAGTATTTATTAACACTAGCATTTTTTAATGCATCAGAATTTAGTGTATCAACTTGATTCATTAATTTTCACACATAGTTTATTGCAGGTTAATGCAGCCCTGTGTATACACTCAATGCTAGGTTTACCATAGCTCTTCTGTGTGTCACAATCTATGGTAGCTCTTCTTACCAGCGCACTGGCTCACCTTGGAGGAAAATCTGTCTGTAACTCTTCTACTCTTGTATGCTCTTACCAGAATGCAATAGGAAACCTTGTGAGGTTGCATTTATAGCCAGTCCTTTGACACAACATAGATTAAATCTTTAGAGGTTAAATCACAGACATGTTTGGGCGCTGTCCAGGGTTCTCAAGGGAGCTGCCCGGAGCCCAGCAAGTCTGGGAACCAACAAATGAGAGATGTCCTAAGCCCAGCAAGTCTGGGAACTGAACCCCTTTGCCCCATGATACATACACACATCATCATCTTCTTCATCATCTTTATCATCATCAATAATTAAGGAATTGGTGCTCCTGAGAACCAACCTGCTGCAAAAGAATCTGGAAACATTTAATTAGGTATGTAATGTGATTTGTTTGTGTTCAGTAACAAAGATATCTGAATCCTCCCATGATGATGCACCTTCTGCATTCTTTCTCTGACTATTTAGTTAGATTTTAAATTTCACCCTACTCCTTGGTGGGGATATCATGAGCAGTCCTCAGGAGTACAAGAAGAAAACAACAGCTTCAAGATATCACTCAGCAAAGGAATAAAGGGATTTTTGGACTGGAGGTAATGCTTCTCGGACCTTCATAAGGTTTAAAACCATGTATGCTTTTTTGCATGCCTGTTAAGTCTTGATATCTCCATGATGAAACCCAAAACAACTCTGGTTTGTTCCCCAGGATAGCTGGGAAGCAGGGAACTAGGGAGACTGCTTTCTTCTCATGAGCTCTGCAAGAATGTGACACCCCAGGGAGGGAGTAGGTGGGAGTAGTTTTAATAAGGAAAGGAAAGCAGGCCTACTCCCTCGGGCTGTGTGGGAAGAAAGGGGCCTGGGGACCATCTGGGCTGCAGAAGTAGTAGCTCCTGACATTGATAAATGATTCAGTGGAAAAGAAATAAATGAAGAACCTCTAACACCAGAGTAACATTATTATACTATATGCCAGGGCAAGGAATTCTGTAGGTGGTGAATCCTTCTTGGATCTTGTCAAAGAGGAGCATGAGTTGGGAATCAGACAACCGAATTATAATACACTCATTTGCTGTTATGTTGCTCTAAGCCCTGAGAATAGTGTGACCATGAGTCAGAATAATAATTTTATCTTACCGTGTAGAGGTAAGAAGGGAGAAAACATGCATATAGTCTCAAGGATGTGAAATTTTGAGTCTCTTTATGCGTGCAGGAGTGTGCAATATTCAAAGCTGCATTATGAAAATGGTAATTTTCAGATGAATTTGGAACAAATTTCCGTGAAATGGCAGTGCTATAAGAATTTATTTCAAATGTGAAACATCTTATGATTCACATGGAATAATGGTGTTAAGAAAACTTCATTGTGCAATAGGTTTTGTGCAGAACTACTCTGTGGCATATTCTAGGTGAAAATTTCTCTCGAGAGTCTTTTACCTTTTTGATTCAGGTGAAATATAAGTGAAATTTAATATGGTTATTACCAAATGATTTATGAACCTTCATACTCAGGGAAAATTATGAATTTTAATAATTAGAAAAAAAAGAAAATTATTTTACTCCTCACCTGAGGATATGTTTTTATTGATTGTTGAGAAAGGGAGGGGGGGGAGAGAGAGAGAGAGAGAGAGAGAAACGTCAGTGTGATAGAGACATTGATTGGTTGCCCCCGGTACACACCCCAACTAGGGATCAAACACCCAAACTAGGTATGTGCCCTGATCTGGAATCCAACCAACAACCTTTTTTTAAGGGGTAGGGGGGCGTACAGGGATGCTCTAACAAACAGAACCACCAGGCCAGGGCAGGAAGAAAGTTATTTAAATGAACTTAAGTTTATCTACTTAAATTGCACTCATCTGTTTAAGCCATTATTGTATAATTTGAACTTTCTTCCACTCTTATAGCTAAAAAAAATCTCTTCTTGGGATTCTTATTTCATTTAAAAATGATTATTGTTTCCTTGGGCTAGATGAATCATTCTCTTTCTTGTTCTGAAAGAAAAACCAATGACTTAATTGTGGGCATAATTTGACAGGCTTTATTCCTTACGGTCAATTGGACATCCCTCTCACAATCCAGGACTGCTGACTCCCAACTGCTTGCCTGCCTGCCTTCCTGATTGCCCCTAACCACTTCTGCCTGCCAGCCTGATCACCCCCTAACCAGTCCCCTGCCAGCCTTAATGATGCCTAACTGCTCCCCTGCCAGCCTGTTTGCCCCTAACTGCCCTCCCCTGCAGGCCTGGTTCCCCCTAACTGCTCTCCCCTGCAGGCCTGGGCCTCCCACAACTGCCCTTCCCTGCAGACCCGGTCACCCCCAACTTCCCTCCTCTGCCGGCCTGGTCACCCCTAACTGCCCTCTTCTGCAGGCTTGATTGCCCCCAACTGCCCTCCCTTGCAGGCCTGGTTCCTCCCAACTGACCCTCCCCTGCTGGCTATCTTGTAATGGCCATCTTGTGTCCACATGGGGGCAACCATCTTTGACCACATGGGGGCAGCAATCTTGTGTGTTGGAGTGATGGTCAATCTGCATATTACTATTTTATTAGATAGGGTAGAGGCCTGGTGCATGGGTGGGGGCCAGCTGGTTTGCCCTGAAGGGTGTCCCGGATCAGGATGGGGGTACTGTTGGGGCGTGGGGCAGCCTGGGCGAGGGGCCTGTGGTAGTTTGCAGGCCAGCCACACCCCCTGGTGACCCAAGAAGAGGCCCTGGTATCTGGGATTTATTTATCTTCTACAATTGAAACTTTGTAGCCTGGAGTGGAGCCAAACCTTCTGCTCGCTCTGTGGCAGCAGCCATTTATGTTGGGATTTATTTATCTTCTATAATTGAAACTTTGTAGCCTGGAGTGCAGGCTTGGGCCAGCCAGGGTGTACGGAAAGCTTGGCTTGGCTTCCTCCATAGCCAGGGAAACCCAAGCCTCCCTCCTGCTCTCTCTGTGGCCGCAGCTATCTTGGTTGGATTAATTTGCATACTCGCTCCTGATTGGCTGGTGGGCATGGCTTGTGGGTGTAGCAGAGGTACAGTCAATTTGCATATTTCTCTTTTATTAGATAGGATTTGCAGATCATACAAAATTACCAACTTAAAAATTAGCTTGCTATATTTGGTCAAACATTTAATTAAATCATCTCTAATGCTTTGGCAGAGCCAGACCAAGTGATTTTGTGGACCTTATTCAGCCCGTGGACGTTCCCCACCCCTGTCTTAAACACTTCTTTTCAGAGTTCCTTTGTATTAATCACCATCTATCTTTAAATTTGATGGGTATTTTGTCTTTGCTTTGTCCTCTAAACATTTTGCATGGCTGTTGCAGAGCTAATTGTAATCTACTTTGCAGTTTTCTATTTAGATATTTTAGTTCCCCTACTAGATTATAATTTGCTGAAGGAAGTAGGTATTTTCCCCTTCCGACCTCCCTGCTTTTTGGTAAATACTAACAAATAATTGTTTATTTATTTATGACTATTATAGTTGCTATGTTATTAACTATATTATTAACTATCAAGTCTGAGTTATAATATAGATGCTATATTATTAATTATCAAGGTGTAGTCATTCAGTATGCTAGCTCTCGGCAATTTTGTTAAATAATTATGCAATTAAAGTACATATACTTTTATATTTTCAGGTGTAGTGAAAGCACACACTGTGGATGCCAGCCTTATGCCCTAGCACCTACTTTTTCTGAGCCACTAGATTTAGTTGCAACTGCCAACAAGGGAAACTTTTTGCCTGAGGATTTTTTCTGGTGACTGGAGACCTCTCTGCCCTTGTGTGGACATATTGGGGAAATGATGTCCCAGGAGCAGTTCTCAACCAATGACTGTCAGGAGTTGATGGATAAATGCCCAAACTTCTTTGCCTCTCATTGAGGATATCTGTAGGGTTTGATACTGTTCCAGAATTCCCCAGTGGGAATAAGGCCACAGGGGTAACTTGCTTGATAATGCACCTATGATAGCTCTCTCCCCTCCCCTGCTTCACTTCTCGATGCCCCTGTTGGCATTTCCCTGGTTAACTCGATATTCAGCTACTTGCAACCTAATCCTAATCTCAGAATCTCAGAGTTTCTAAGGGTAATCCAAAACAAAGCTAAGATTCATATGTCAAAATTTACATTTTACCAATTTCTCTATTCTGATTATGTCCAAAAGAAATATAATGCAAACCACATACGTAATTTTTCTAGTCTCCACATTTAAAAAAGTCTCCACATTTAAAAAAGTGAAAAGAAACAGGTGAAATTAATTTTAATAACCCAATTGTTTAACTCAGTGTATCCAAAATATTGTTTTAACATACAATTAATATAAAACATATTAATGACTTTTTTTTGTATAAAGTCCCTAAAATCAGATGTGAATTTTACACTTATAATGTATCTCCATTCAGACCAGTCATGTTGCAAGCACTGAACAGCCACATGTGGCTAGTGGCTACCATATTGGACAGTGGTGATCAATTTCCAACCCTTATAACCATGTGTCAAAATTTAGAGACTTGCTAGCTCTTGAATATGTAAGAACCATACAGTGGGCCACAGTTTCCATTCTTGAAAAATTGTGCTTGCCTTGTCCTCTGCTTTTAAATTGAATAAAATATTTTTAAATATCTAGACTTATAGGCATCTTGTTTAATCTGTGTCCACATATTTTTAATATGGTTTTATTGAGTTTTAGAGAGAGAAAGGAAGGGAGGGGGTAGAGAGATAGAAACATCCATGAGAGAGAAACATCATCCATTGGCTGCCTCCTGCACGCCCCCTACTGGGGATTAAGCCTGCAACTCAGGCATGGGCCCTGACCGGTTATGGAACCAGAGACCTCTTGGTTCCTGGGTCGACGTTTAACCCCTGGGCCACACCAGCCAGGCTCCACATACTTATGTTCGTTCAAGAATGAGCCTCTGGCAACAATAATTCCGACAGTTACCGCTTTGTACATGCTCCAATGCAAAATATAGACAGAGTGCTCAGTATCTCTCTGTTTGTGTGTTTTTCAGGCAGAGGGTACCAGACTTCAGCGGGAACTCCGAGGATATTTAGCAGCTATCAAAGGTAACGTGTGTGCGTTGTTTATGGAATGCTACAAGCACAGGTTGTTCTTGGAATTCATGAGTGACAAGATTGAGTGTTAATTACAACACCATTTGGCTTTCTGGCAAGATGGCACTTGATTACAGGTGTTCCAATCCACCCACTCCCAAATTCCCATTGGAGTGATCATAATATATACAAAGAAAAAAATACAGGGTGTCCCCCAACATGTGTGCACACTTTCACAGCTGATAGCTCAATTCTGAAAATGAAATGCATTTTAATAAACCCTGCCTTTTTAATTATTCAAAGTGTGTGCATACATATTTGGGAACACTCTATATGTCTGCCCTGATGCTGGAAACTAGGAATAAGTGCCTCCCACATGCAAGAGACTTCTAGGAAGAGTTGTGAGAGCAAGCTTGAGAGCTTGTTTAAGAAAAGCTGAAGCTGGTTTATACCCTGAGGGAGAGCATGTCCCAGGAGAACACTCACAGAGTCATACTTCAGCCCTCTAGTTCTGCGGTCGCCAACCTTTCAGACCTCACGGACCACCAGTGGGCCATGGGCCATCGGTTGGCGACCGCTGCTCCAGTTGAAAGGGGCAAGAATCGTGGCAGAGACAGGTGTGGAGAATTATCAGGAGGCACAGTCCTGGACTGTCTGTGACTAGTGGAGACCAGCCACACCTGCACCCCTGCCACTGTGTGGGGACAGAGAGGCGCTGGCATTGGGTTCTGCTGCAGCCATAAGAGGCAAAGAAATGAGGCCAGTGGTGGAGAGAGGAGAGAGCATTAGGGATGAGGGTTCCATTGCTTCCTGCTATGTGTCATCCAGTTCCCGGCACGGGGTCGGATCCTAGTGTACCCACCGGTGTGATAGATCACAAGGCAGATTTTGAGATTAGTGGGGAGAGAATGGATTGTCTCACAAGGGGTCTTGGATAAACTGGCTAAACACTCAGAAAAAAGTGAGATTCCCATCCTCATACTCTACTCCCTTCTTCTTAACTCCAAATAGAGTTAAAATTTAAATACATGTACAAAGAGGTATACTAAAATAATAAGATAAAATAAAACAAAATAGACTTAGTCTCTAGTCTTGGGTGACAAGGTCTTTACCATGGTAACCCAAAGACAAAAATCATAAAGGGAAAGATTGAGAGATTTAACCTCATAAGTATATAAAACTGATATATGTATGTTTAAAAAATTATTTAGGCAACTCATTTAAGGAAAACCAAAATATAAAGAGCTCAGTAAGTAAACTAAATAAATGAAGATGAGTTGTTTGAAAGAATTATAGATGTAAATAAAACCAAAAGGAAGGTGATTTCATGTATAAAGACATTAAATGAAAATAAAAACATAATACCTAACATCAGCAAAGCTGTAGGGAGCCAGACCCCTTTCAGGAGAGCAGTCTGGCAAAAGTCTTTTTTTTTTTTTTTAATTAATCCTCACCCAAGGATATTTTTTCCATTGATTTTTAGAGAGAATGGAAGGGAAGGATGGAGAAGGGACAGAGAGAGGGACGAAGGGGGAGAGAGGGACATCATTATCAACTTGGGAGAGACACATTGATTGGTTGCCTCTCCCACACACTGGGTATCAAACCTGCAAGCCAGGTAATGCCCTTGACTGGGAATTGAACCTGCAACCCTTTAGTGCATGGCATGATGCTTCAACCAACTGTACCACACAGCCAAAACTGACATTAGCCTTGGTTTACATTTGCAAAGAAGTAAAGCTCAGAGAATTTTACTTCCACAAACTTACAAACTTCATGATTAACTGCACTAAATAATTAACCTCAAGTATTATTATTAGAATAGTCCAGTCAGAAAATAGAAGACACTCTATGTATTTCTTTAATTATTGATTTAGGATTAGATTAGATAATATTTCAAACACAGAATTTTTTCTGTTAGCTGGTTTTGTAAAAGGTGGAAACATTTGTTGATTGGGTGAATTGAATCTCTTCCTCAAAATTTATATATTTTGGTCTAGTTTAACACTTTGTGAAGAATGCTGTTTAAGAAGACTGGCATAATTCTTTTCCTTAAGGTGGTCTAGAAGGAAAATCCCTTAGTGAAGGGTTAGCTCAGAGAGACACTGGGGGGCTCATCAAAGCAACCTTTCACTCCATTGCTAATGGCCATGTCTCCAGAAGAGGGAGAAAGGACCTCTCTCAGTTTTCCCCCATCCCCTTTCACTGACTGGGTGATGTTAACAAATGGTACTCCACAAAAGAGATTCGGGTACATTACTTTGACCAAGATTGGCTGAAATGAATTTTTAAACAGGTTACTCAGAGTTTATCAGAACCCTTAATATATCAATGTAATTGCCAGAGGGCCTAATGGAGTAAGCAGCATTTCCCAGTTATTTGACTACTTTTTTCTTTTCAAAATCTTATAGAGTTAGAATTTCTTGGAACACATTTTGGGGTTTTGGGAACACACTAAAAGATGAGGTTTATATGATAAGTAGATCACAATTTGCATTTTCAAAGTGCTTTCATGGCCAGGTTTTCTGTTTTCACAGAAAGAACTCTAGCCACCTAATACTGCAGGCAGGATTAGAGAGGAACGAGATCTGGCCCTGGAGAGTGATGGGCCCTGGGTCTAGTCCCAGGAAGAATCATGGGGAAATCACTGAGCCTCTCTGCTGCCTTGGTTTCCTCATCTGTAAAGTCCTCCACTTGCTCTTAGAAGCCCAAATCTCTACCCCTGGGATTCTGTGAAATTGGGTTAAGCTCTACTCATCATCACTAATTTTGGATGGCATTCTTGGGCTTTTTAAGGTAGATCTTATGCTCTCATTCATTTTAGCAGCAACCATCACATTGAGCCTCATTTATGGGCCTGACACCGTTCAAGAGGATGGAGATGAGAGATGAACAAGACACAGCCTGCTGTTGGGGAGATTGCAGTAGAGATAGGGAGAAAGCTGAATAAACAAAAAGGCAGATGTGCATCGTAATGTGCATTTTAACAGAAGCATGCATTGTGTGCTGTTCTGTGAAAAGGCTGCATATGCCAAGTGGGGCCAAGAGACCCAAGAACCGGGCAGACAAGTCCAGCTTGTTGACTTAGAGAGTGTGATAGGGAATTATGTACTGAAATGGGTCCTGGGTGGTGGCAGGACATTCCCATCTCTGTATCTTTCATCTTCTAGACCACCCTCTTTTATTCTGCTTTGAGATGGGGCTAGGAAAGGGGTGTGTGGGGTTAGGGTGAACTAACGAGGTAGATAACATCGCGGCTCCTTGCCCCAGAGGAAGGAGTCATGGAAATTCTGTGACTAGCTCGAAACCACTGTACACATTCCAGAGTGCACTCAGGGGTCAAAAGTTAGGGCTCAGTCACTCAAAAATTAAGCTGGTGTATTAGATTCAAGACGGACTCAGTTTTTCAAAATGGAGGCAGCTCTGTCCACATATGTGCCATCACAGCAGAGTGCAGAACCCCACTCTACTACATAAGGGACAGGATGCCAGGTCAGGAATTGTCTTTCCTAGGAACTTACACTTGAATGGACCAAGAAAGAGAACATACCTGGTCATCAGGTTATAAGCTATACCAAAGAAAGAGGTTGCTATTGGAAGGAGCATCATGTACAAAAGCTCAGGAAGCAGGAGGGAGCGTGGGCTCTTTAGGGAACAAGTACATTAGTGAGGAGCAAGCAGGAAACAGTTGCATGAGATGTGGAAAGGTAGGCAGCATTTGTACAAAGAGGTGCTAATGTATTACATTATATTGGGAGTTTATTCTGCATGTGGGAGAGAGTGTCATTAAATTATTACAGGCAAGGGAATGAGTGACATGATCAGGTTATCATTTCAGAAAAATAATTATTGTGGTTGTTTGGGATTCAGTCTAGAGGAAATGAAACTCTAAGGAGACTTAGAAGTCTAGCACAATAAGAATAATAGCTAACATTTATTGAGCTCTTATGTGCGACTGACATAAGCTTTAACTGCTTAATGTCATGTGATTCTCACTGCAACCTATGGCAAGTCCTATTATTGCTTAGTAATGTACACTTTGGAAAACGAAATTTGGGGTAGCTAGGTAATTTGCCTAAGATCGCACAGATGGTGTATGATGGAACCAAGTTTTTAATAAATTTGGGCCGATTGATTGCAAATAACAATCTTAATTACTATGCCATACTGCCTCCAAAAGTAGTTTTTAGGAAGGCTGGCATTTGACTGTTTGCAGTGTGTTAGGTACTTGCTCAACCATTTGCGTGGATTATTTTATCTTATCTAAGTAATAGATGATGGGTGCCTTTTGAGGCTGCGACAATGGGCCTGGAAGGAAGGGACTTCATCTGAGAATCAGGCAGAATTGGTTTGTCTTGCTAACAAATTCAGTGTAGGAGGATGCATGGAAGAGGACTTTCAGTTTCCTAACTGGGACCACTGGGCAATATTCATGAGGATGGGGAAGAGGAAGAGGAGCAGGTTTTGACAGGAAAATTAGAGGTACTGGTAGGACCTCCAATTGGATATGCCCAGCAGAGATCTGGAGTGAGGAGTCACCGGCATGTGGGGAGCGGAGGAGGCCAGACACAGGGATAATGAACACATAGCATCTTTCTCTAAGGAGAGTGTGACCCACGTGGTGTAATGAATTGTATGTGCCTTATGTGTCAGCATGACTGCTCCAGCATGACCCCAGCAGTAGGGTTGGCTGTTCTTGAGCTGCTTACAATCTGGGTATTTTTCCTCCACTTACTCCCCACCCCTCCTTGACACTCTAAAGACTTCCTTTTATTTGAGGCAACCCCTGTCTTCTTAAACTCTCTTCTAAACAATGGGTAAAACTTGCAATATTTCAGATATTCTGTTGGTGGTTTATAGCTGCCGTTGGTTATTGTAATAATACATTTTAACTGATATTGTTTTTAACTAACACATATCCCCTCAGGCAGCTTAAGCAGAGAGGACTCATGTAGCAGTGTAATCTATGCAACTTATCTTTGATGATAAGGAGAGATTCACAGATTTGGTTGCAAATATAAATAGGGATTGTTACAATAAATGCCTTGGAGAAAGTCCAAAATTCTTAAGAGAGGGAAGTGGTCCCTATCTAATAGTAAAACAGAATTCTTCTATGAAAATCACCAATCTTTTATGAAAATGTTAGCTATTGGATATTATTAAATGTCACATAGCGTCTATTCTGCTTTAATGTTGCCAAATTGCATTAAAGAAAACAGGTTTTAGCTTTTTTCCTCTTACATCTGTCAGCAGAATAAATTTTGAGTCCCTGAAATCTCCCTGTCAGTCTCCCTGCTCCTTAAGAGCAAGGCGTGTGTCTTGTTCACTTGCACATCCATCCAGTACTTTGTATAGAGTGTTCTAGAAACAGTTTCTATGTCAAAACAGATTCTTTCCAAATTGTCCGTCACTACTGAGCCACACAGCACAACTTTCGGCTGCTAGACACATTTACTGCAACATTTTGCTTTTAACCTCAATGAGTGAGGTCACATGAGTTTTATTTTAAGCTTACATTCACAGTTTTATTTTTACCACAAAGGTTATTTGTCCTGTGATACCATTATTTCTTTTTCTTCCTGTTAAGGCTTTAATAACCTATCTAAACAGCTATTTATAAGGAAAAACACTTCAGAAAACTTTCAGCATCTAAATATGGAAGGGGGTCATCCAGCGACTAATGTGGTATGAATTGCAGGGGCACATTGTTAGCATAGACGCTTGTACTCAGGGAGGGGTGAGTGTGGAAACTGGAGACCATGTTGCTGCCACCTCACAATGACCACACGTACAAGGGAGAGCCTCCTCACATGCTGGGGGACCGACCGATGCAGCTGTTTGCATGGCTTCTGGCTTTCTGCACACCTATGAGACTCTCACTTCATCAGAGTCCCCAGTAACTGGAGTCATCACTGTTTCCCCCCCTTGCCTGCCTGGGCTTCATCTTGTGTTAAGGTGTTTCCGCCTGTGTAAAGGGCTCCTTTAACATGCTCAGTGATGTGCTTCATGGAGAGAGGCATGGCCCTGGATCACATTCCAGCCAGCAATGTGCAAAGACCAAATAGGAATCTCCTTTTTTTCAGGGGGAGGAAAGTGTGTGTGTGTGTTGGGGGGGGGGGGGGGTCGTTCTGCGCCTAGAGAGTGAGAAAGCACTATCAACTACCAAATCACATGTTGGCTTTTATACATCCTGCCAAGGACATACTTTGGTTGTTTCAGACATCTTCTTTTGTTTTGTTTTTCCTCTCACAGTTGAACCCAGAATGGACTCCCTAAAATCCAACCAGCATGCGGCTGAGTCTAGACGGCTGCAGCTTTCAGTTTAACAAAAGTTTTTCTGTCTTTGATTCACTGGCATTAAGTTATGAGATGTGTTTTTGCTTCTAATGACAGCACTCGCTCGTCCTCTGCTCTCCCTCTATCCAGCCCCTTTTCATATCCCCTAGTGACAAAGGCCGAGAAACCAGCTCAGCCAGGTCACACCTTCCAGCTGGTGCTGGAGACGCACTTCTCCAAGTCTGAAGCCAAAGATTGCCCCTTGTTTGTTCTCAGCTCAGCCGGAGCTGTCTCCATGGCAACCACACTTGACCTCCATGTTTTGAAGGAGGGTAGAAAAGGTTTGGTGATCATTTATATCGCCATGTTGCACTGGAAACTTTATATCTTTCCTATTATTAATAGCCAAATGTCTTTCTACTGAGGATTCTGACCCACAGAGTTAAGAATGTTAAGCTTCCTGAGAGTTCTGATTTAAAACAGTATATATATGACTATGATGCTTTGGATGTTGCCAACAAAATTGGCATCATCTAAACTGAGTCCAGCTGCCTAATTATACATATAAAAATTTTACACTGGAAAAAAAAGTACAATTGAAATTGAGGAGTGTTATGCCTCATTCATCAATGTATAAAGAACTAACACCTAAAGTTGTCTTTGTACAATTTAGTATTCTCTCACCAAAATTTTGCAATATTTTTATGACAATAATTTACCAGATCCATTTTCAAACAATTTTGAAACTTTCAAGGTACAATTAATCTGATCAATACCATGATCAGTGAAGAATGTGGCCTCTCAAAATTAAATGTGTTAAAACCAATGCAAAGTCCACAATACCATAAGAAAGATGACCAATCTGGTGATCCTTTCTGCAACCTATGAGCTATATTAAAAACAAAAAGTAAGCCTTAAAACTATCAAAATAATCATTTCTACCAAGAAAAGATGTGTATCTATCTTACAATAAATTATTAGATCCAAGTGACTTAAGTTCCTAATATTATAATTAAACATTGGAATTTTCCATTAATTTTTAATAAATCATTTATGTGTATAATTTATATACAATAACTTTTTCCTAGTATTTGTTATTATTGAGAAATAAGTAATATAACTTTTGTGTTAACTTGAGGAAGGGGTAGCTTTTTCAAATTTGTATAAAAGGCCACATGGGCTGATGGTAGCCTTGGTTTGGGTAGTGTACTTAAAGAATAAAATGACAAAAAAAATAATAAAACAGTATGTATAGATTTTAATAATATTGGAAAAAGAAAACCTTTTTTTCCCCCCTTTGAAAATTGTTAGGATACTTAAACCATTTTCAGCTGTTATGTCCTAAAAGCCTATTGATTTTGCTTCTACCTGCTTCTAAAAAAAGCTTTATTTCTTGTTTTTAAAGTCATTTAAATTAATTTTTTTTAGGACTCTGTAGTTTTATGGGCAAGTATTCTAGGTGTCCTATTCATTTATGGTTCCATACTGTTTAGCAAGTGACAGCACACATAACAGGACATATTATTACTAGAGGCCCGGTGCACAAAATTTGTGCATGGGGGGGTGTCCCTCAGCCCAGCCTGCACCCTCTCCAATCTGGGACCTCTTGAGGGATGTGCAACTGCCCATTTACGCCTGATCCAGGACTGCTGGCTCCCAACCGCTCACCTGCCTGGCTGCCTGATTGCCCCTAACCGCTTCTGCCTGCCATCCCGATCACCCTCTAACCACTCCCCTGCCAGGCTGATTGACACCTAACTGCTCCCCTGCCAGCCCGATTGCCCCTAACTGCCCTCCCCTGCTTGCCCGATTGCCCCCAACTGCCCTCCCCTGCAGGCCTTGTCCCTTTCAAATGCCCTCCCCTAAGGCCTGGTCCCCCCTGCAACTGTCCTCCCCTGCAGGCCTGGTCACCCCCCAACTGCCCTACTCTGCCAGCCCGGTCACCCCTAACTGCCATCCCCTACATGCCTGGTTGCCCCCAACTGCCCTCCCTTGCAGGCCTGGGTTCTCCCAACTGCCCTCCCATGCTGGCCTGATTGCCCATAACCGCCCTCGCCTGCTGGCCATGTTGTGGTGGCCATCTTTGACTATATGGGGGCAGCAATCTTGTATGTTGGAGTGATGGTCAATTTACATATTACCTCTTTATTATATAGGATTATTGTTGTTTTCAGAATAGGACACCTGGTTGATATTGTCAAGACACAATATCTATCGTTATCACGGTAATAACAGAAAATGCACACTGTAATCAAATAAGTATTATAGAACCTCAAGCAAAGATATAATTACAGATGCAATTAGCAGTTGTGCCTTCACAATTTTTGCTTTAAATGATTAACAAAGATTTTTCTCTCACTTGGAAGAAGGAAGAAACTCCTTACCTATCTAACAGGAGTTGTTTTTCTCCAACACTAGGCATGCAAGAAGCCTCGATGAAGCTCACCGAGTCGCTGCATGAAGTCTATGAGCCTGATTGGTATGGGCGGGAAGATGTGAAGATGGTTGGTGAGGTAAGAGCCAGGAAGGCCCCACACAGGAGGCCTCGGGGGCTTCTGCAAAGCTCCCACCGAGTGCTGCTCACTCAGCCTGTTCCCCAACCCCTTCTTACCACTTCTCAGCCTTAATCTTGAGGGGACAGACACCATGTACATTCACAGACGCCATGTACATACACAGTTATGTAACATCTCTGGGCTTCAGTATTCTCTTTTGTGTAGTAACGGCAACAATAAGACTTTCCTCATAAAGCTATTGTGAGAATTAGATGACGACATGTGTGTACATGCATACATATTTAACCCAGTGATTTTCAATTGGTGTGCTGCAAGAATTTTGAAAACACGCAGTACCTGACTATTTAGTCAGAAGCACTGACCTTTTTTTCCTTAGACTTTGTTAAAAAATTAACAACAGCCAACACAATAATAGCCACTCTGTGTGAATGAATCAAAATTATACCTATTTTTTGTCAGATCAGCAAAAACATTTATTTTTGGTGTGCCATAGAATTTTAGTAATTTATGTGTGCCAAAAGATGAAATAGGTTGAAAATCACTGATTTAACCCAATGCCTATACATAGAAATAGTAGTAGGAATAATAATAACACTGAATATTCATTGTGTCTTTCTCATAATTGGAAGGTGCTTTTCCAGTATGACTGTAAAATTTCTTTTCTCTCTGTGGAAGCTTCAGCAATGGTTTATTGTTTGTTTGAAGTGGTTTCTAATTTCCTGGAAGGCTTTGGAAGCCATCTATGTGAAATTCTTCACAGTCCTGAAGGTCGCAAGGGGAGAGTGTGGGGATCTACATTCTTTTTAAAAATATATATTTTTATTGATTTTAGAGAGAATGGGAGAGGGAGGAAGAGATAGAAGCATCAATGATGAGAAAGAATCATTGATTGGCTGCCTCCTGCACACCCCACACTGGGGATTGAGCCTGCAACCTGGGCATGTGCCCTGACTGGTTCATAGGTCAGTGCTCAACCACTGAGCTGGGTGGGATCTACATTCTTTATAATTCAGCATCAGAAATACATTTGTTAATGAGCTAAACCTTTAAATAACCTATATTGTTCATTTAGAACTGGTAGCCAAACAGCCTAGAAATTTTATTGTGTTATTAAACAATCCACATTCTTTCTAGCATCTACTATCTGGGGATGTATTACTTATCTAATTTTTTAGTTTCATAATTTCTTGGAAGTTTAGTGAAAGGTATTCACTTATCTCTTTATTTCTCTTTTTCTTTCAGAAATGTGATGTGCTATGGGAAGACTTCCATCAAAAACTAGTAGATGGGTCCCTGCTGACACTGGATACCTATCTGGGCCAATTTCCTGACATAAAGGTATTTTACTCTGTGTCTATAAAGCAAAGAAGCAAATGGTCCCATGTGCTTATTGAAACATGTGCAGGAGGAATCAAAGACAGTTGGTAACTTTTCATTTACTTACTGAGATTTTTATTCTGTCCTATCAGTTTGAAATAAAATATAGTTACAAAATTCACATTTTCCCCTTTTGTTAACAGCTTCAGCTTTTCTCTATATAAATCTTTTTAATTCTATAGATATCAAGTCAGAAATCATAGATTCCCACCAAATTTTAACCTTTTTTATTTTGAAATGTTTTATTATATACCACTAGAGGCCCGGTGCATGAAATTTATGCATGGGGTGGAGGGGGAGTCCCTCAGCCCGGCCGGCACCCTCTCCAATCTGGGACCCCTCGGGGGATGTCTGATTTCCTCTCACAATCCAGGACTGCTGGCTCCTAACTGCTCGCCTGCCTACCTGCCTAATCACCCCTAACCACCTCTGCCTGCCTGCTTAATTGCCCTTAACTGCTCCCCTGCTGGCCTGATCACCCCTAACCACCTCTGCCTCTTCCCGCACCTGGGACCCAGGATTCCCTCCTCCGGCTGGTCGCAGGCACCCAGTACCCGGGCTTCCCTCCCTTTGGCTGGCCACAGGCACCCAGGACCTGAGCTGGCTTCGCCCAGGCTGGCTGCAGCTGCAGGGGACTATGGACGGGCAGCTTCGCCTGGGCCACAGCCACAGGTGCTGGCGCCCGGGACCATGAGGTGGGTGGCTTGTCCCTGTATCTTGGAACGAGGCTGAAACAATCTCTCTCTCTTGCTGTAGCATACACATAGAGTTTCAACTCGGATAGAAAATTGTGCAACCATTTCCTATGACGAAGAGTTGAAGAAATAGCAATGTTTAACTTGGGAAGGAAACAATGTGGAATTGGAGAGTAGGGGGGAATAGCTGTTTCTGATACTTGAAAGACTTTTCTTTTGTGAAAAGGAAGTTAGAAGTGGATATAGACTTAATTTCTTTAAAAAGTTAGTGCCGAGTGATTATGGAATGAATGGGTTATTGATGGAAAGGAGGATTATGATTAAAAATACTGAGTGGAGAATTTTCACAGCATGGAACACAGTTGACTTCCTTCCCTCCCATTAAAATCAACAGGCCATGTATCTTAAAACTTCAGGCAAATTTCCAAATATTTACTGCAGCTCATCAGTGAGGTCTGTGGAGTACCATTCATGAGGGGATGTGTTTGACTTCTCCAACTGTGATTGGCAGGGCACCCAGTGTTATGGTTCTTATTATACAGCATTAATGTCTGAAACCAATGTTGTAATAAGAGCCAGCTTGTCACTAACCCAGGCAGGCTTACAGCTGTGAGCAGTTATTGTAAAATGTAGTTTAGATTCTGTCTTAGCAACCAAGCATGAGCAACTAATTATATACTTACAGCATGGTGCCAAAATGAATCCCAAACTGGGGTAATTATAGAAATTTTTAAAAAGCAATAAAATATTTTTTTACTGCATAAGGTCAGTACACAGTGGGAAATCTAAAGAAATTTAGATTGGATTGGATGGATGAAATAAGAATTGTATCATCTATAATAGTAAAAGCATAATATGCTAATTAGACCGGACTTCTTTCTGGATGACATTCCAGACAACCTTCTGGATAAGGCTGCAGCAAGTGGGGGCCGAGGCAGAGGCAGCCACCTCCATGGAGGGGGCCGAACCCCAAGCCCCTTGCACGAATTTCTTGCATTGGGCCTCTAGTTTTCTATATAAAAGCTAAAGTGCATTAATTCTACCCTTACTTCGGAGATTTGGTTCTTTTTCTTCAAGTTTCCCAAATATCAGATAAGTAAGGAAATAAGATGGATTTGTTTTTCTAATGCAAAACTGTGCATCAAAATAAGGAATGGCCTTAAACATAGTCACTCCTAATGGTGAGTTGTACTCTGTAATTGACTTGTCACACAAGAAAATGAGTCACATTATTTACTTCACTTCTTGTTTTGAACAAAATCTAAGATGACCCAGTGCACTATTTCATCTTATTCCCAGGCTTGGAAGTAATTGAATTTTGGCTGCTTTCGAAAATCTAATTCATCTTCAGAGAATCAAGGTTTTGCTTCTTGGAGCAAAGTCCACAAAGCAGAGCTTTATACAAGTTTGCCTGTAGTTACACAAGGCCACTGTTTCAAGGGACAGTTTTCCTTTGGATATAACAGATATTTGCTAAAAATGATTAGCTCTGTCATCCCATAGGCCATTGTATCCACCATACTTTATTGAAGGGTTTCTTTCTACCCTGCCTGGGCTTATTCATCCCATATCTTTAAGTGAATGTGGTGTGTCAAGCCAATTTCCACTACTAACAGCAGTTGGAAATGGTGTGTACAGAGGGTAAAATGAAAGAGATTGGAATGAGAGAAACTGTCCCAGCCCACCTCTCACCAGCCCTGAAGGGGGTGTAGGGGAATATCATAGCATGACAGATGGTAATAATTGAATGATAGACTGCCAGAGAAACATGGGAGCTGGTAGGAGAAGTTCTACCAAGAGTTGGGAGTAGGTCTGGGACTGAGTGAGGCAAGTGAAACCATTAGAATTCAAAATTATTAGGAAGCACCCCTTCCTGGTTGGTGATCCTGCATTTACATGATCCTGAGGGTGAGGGCCTCTTAAAATTTGTGCCCGAGGTGTCTCACTTGCCTTACCCTCCTCTAGGCACTGGTGAGGTAGGGGAGCTGTTATCTAATATATCATTTGGTACAGACTTCCTAAGCAATTCTGGACAAATTAGAGGTTAATATCTTCTCTCATGGGTTGTTTATGAGTCCTATTTCATAATTTTTTATTGAACATTTCTCATCACATATAGAAAAGTAAAGACTGAAGTAATATTTATGTCTTTTTTGTCCGACTGTTGGTGTGGGAGTTCAATGTAACTGTAACTTGAGCTGGGTCTGGGTTTTGTTGTCACTGTTGTTACTTTCTGTGCACTCTGGCTTTCAGAATCCTTTATGGGCTATAGTAGGTGTTTGTGCTTGTGCAAACACCTACTAGTATAATGTTTTCAGACTCTTAAGTTGAAGTCTAGTTTGTGCTTCTTTTTTGACTCTCATACTGTGGGCCCATGGGTGCCAGAGAGTTTTTCTCAGTGTTCCTGCTCCCCATCAGGTTTATGCCTGTATTGCAGAGGGCATGTGGTCTTTCTCTATTGTTTATCCTCCAGTGGTAGGCAACTATGGCTTGTTTTCAGTACTAGACTCGCAGTGGGAGCAGGGCTGTTTTCTGGTATACTCTTGTGTCCTTGTGTTCGGTAGAATTCACCTTGTACCTGTGGTTGGTCTTGAGCAGTAGTTTTCTGCCTCTGCCCTCGTGAGAACCCCCTCTGCTTGTTACAGGAGTCATATCTTGAACACAAGAAGATTTTATGTCCCTCCCACGGGGGTAGCCACTTACCCTCCGTGTAGCAATTACCTCTGCAGGTATTCTAGGGGCCAGAGGGGTTCTATCTTCTCACCAGAGCAGACTGGTTTTGCTCCTACTCCTCAGAAGCAGCAGATCTTCACCTGGCCTCTGTGGGCGAGAGGATCTGTTGCTATCTCCTCCAACAGCTTAAAGCGTTTGCTTTGTAAGAGGAAAAGGTCCGTGGAATCGGTTAGGGCTTTGTGTCCACCCCCTAGCTGTCATAGATCCATCCCCTCATTCTCCCTGCACTGCGAGGGAGTATCTTGTCCTCAACCTTCTGATACATCGAGAGGAGGCCCAAGGAAAGAGCACCCTTAAATGCAATTTCCTCTTGTGTCTTGACACCCAACTATTCTAAACTACATGTTAGCCCCCACATGTAGCTTTCGATGATTTGTTAAAATTTTAGTGACCTCTTCTTACCCTTTTGCATCTAGGAGACAACTTTTACCTGTGCCCTGCCAAAGGTGAAATGGCTCGCATGTCTCTTCTTTCATTGGAGGGACTTGTCCCTCTTTAGAATTCAGATTACTTTATTGCCTTGTGACCTCAGGTCTCTGACGCAATTAAGAAAATTATGTTTTTATGTATTATCCAGATTTTTTCTTGTTTTATGTGGGAGGGATATTCTTTGCAGCTCTCTATCTCCTCACTGAGGGTGGAAGTCTCTAGGAATCAATATATTTTTTAAGCTCTTGAGATGATTCCAATGACCAAACAGATTGAGGAACATGTCTAAGAAAAAGGATTTTTATTCCTAAGAATCTACTTTAGAGAACTGCTTTATAAATCTGCTTTGTAGAACTGCTGTTAGTGTGAGTGTAATTAGAATTATAAAGTCAATTCTACTATAGCCTTCTATTATTTTGAAAATAAAACATGTAAAGATTTAAAATACAGGCTAATCAAGTGAATAGGTTTACCTGCTTCTCTCAACCACTACTAGAATTTTTCTGGTCTTTGACTGTAAATTTTGCTTTCCACTCCTCATGACTGGTTTGATTTTTACCAGAAGGGAAGATATTTACCTAATGGTTTTCACACAAATGATTGAAGGCAGTGGTCTGATTTCCGCGGGTCACTTGTCTACTAAAATTCCAATTCACCTTGATCTTCAGCTAAGATCTCGGCTACTCCTGACAAAGAAAGCATTTTAGCAGTAAAAAAAAAAAAACTCTGACCAGGTGTCTTTCTTAATGCACATATTTTCCATCGGCAGAATCGCATCGCCAAGCGCAGCAGGAAGCTGGTTGACTATGACAGTGCCCGCCACCATCTGGAGGCTTTACAGAGCTCCAAGAGGAAGGATGAGAGCCGAATCTCTAAGGTAGGGATTGATCTTTCTGTTGAAACCATTCCATATTCTGTGACTTATAGCAACTGTGCTTTAAAAAATGAAATATTGTATTTCCTTTTTAAAGGATATTGGGATCAGGACAGAATTTAAAGTGAAACATGGTGGTTGTGGGCTGCTTTCCATCATTTTTAGTTAAAGATAAGGTTTTTTATATTATTGTAGAGTTCACCTGGGTGACATGACTCATACATTTTGATCAGAATAGACTTTGCCCCCCAACAATGCTGTAGGATCAGAGAAAGTAATGTGTTCCTGTGCTTCTCTCTGTGTTTGTGCTTCACACTTGATGCTAAAATGCAGATGCAGATACGGAACCGAGTTTGAAAATCTCAGACGTAACTTGTGATTGAGAGTACAGACATGTGCTAGATTTGCATAGCATTCATTTTCTTTTAGGAAACCCATTTTAGTAACTTTTACAGTATGTCAGTCATTTACAGATGCCACTTAATTGATGACATCTGACAACTACTCCCTTCTCTTTCAGTCTTGCTTCCTCCTATCTGCCTACACACAGCTGCCTGGTCTTCCTACAGCACATATTTAGATATGTTTCTCATTGCTTAAGCCTTTAAATGGCTTCCATTGCCAGTAGAAAAATTTTAAATTGTTTAGCACGGCATGTGCGAACTTCTCTATTTTGGTTGTGACTCACCCCTTTATCCTTATCAACTTCCATGAATTTTTTTCCTCCCTTCTCCTTCTATGCACACATCCTGAGCTAGAGGCTCCATGATCTACGTATCAGTTCCTGAGCAGCCACAATAACAGCTGTTCTTCATGGGAAGCCTCAGAGATACCAGCCACATGTTCAACACTTCATCTACATCACCTTTCCTTAATACTCCCACCACCTGTCAGTGGGCATTACTATCTCCATGTTATGAATGAGGTAGCTGAGGTAAAAAGTGATATGACAAATTCACAAGGTTAGTGCACTGAAATTCCAACCCAAGGAACTCTACTTTTAGATATTGCAATGCTTTAGCCTCTCCCTTCTTCAAGATTCAGTTAAAAAATATTGCCTTCTCTAAGGAACCTTTTTTTCTTTCTACCATCTTCCACAACAGCACACTTCATAACAGTTTACAAGTCCTGTCTTTCAATGTAATTTAGACATCCCACTAGACTGGGGATTTCTTGGGGAAGCATCCATATTCACATCCAGAGCAGTGCGTAACAGGCTTAGCACATTTTTATAGAATGAATGAATCTGCCAGAGAACGTAAGAGCACCCATTGTATTCAATTCAATTTTCCTAAAACTTAATGCTTCACATTTATTGAAAAAAATTATGTAGGTATTAAGCAGACTGATTTTTCTTCTACCCAAAATGTTTCTAGGATTCAATAAAGCTATTCCTATTTTATATTAAACTAGAGGCCCAGTGCATGAAAGTCGTGCACAGGTAGGGTCCCTAGGCCTGGCTGGTGATCAGGGCCAATCGGGGCCTTATGGCTGCCGGCTGGGGCCTTCCTTCATTCTGCACCACTCCCTGGTGATCAGCACATGTCATAGTGAGGGATAGAACTCCTGGTCTTTCGGTCGAACTCCCGAGGGGACACTTTGCATATTAGCCTTTTTTATATATAGATGATGAAGTTGTGTATAGAAATGGTTTGTGTTATGTGATTTTTTTTTTTATAGTGTAAACACATGTTATGTGTCATTTCTAGGCAGAAGAGGAATTTCAGAAAGCACAGAAAGTGTTTGAAGAGTTTAACGTTGACTTGCAAGAGGAGTTACCATCGTTATGGTCAAGGTAAAGATGTTTTTGTACAGGTTGTACCTGTCCCTTTTAGAAGTTTAAGAAGAGTGAATATACAGTGAATATGCCATATCTTGTCCTTGTTGCCCGTGACAGTTCAGCACTGTCAGTGGAAGTGTTCTATAGTCTACACTTTCCCATATGGGAGATACTTGCCACATGTGGTTGGCTGTTGAGTACTTGGAATGTAACAGAATTTTAAATTAAGCTTATTTTTTTTGATTCACTTAGATTTAAATAACCTCATGTAGTTAGCAGAGCTGTATTGGATGTCACAGTTTAAACCTTAATATAGTTGTCAAGTGGAGACTCAAATCTCAACTAAAGGCATTAGGAGAATTTCGCTTAACCTAGAAGTTTACAAGGATACCCTTTCACATAGCATTTAATAGTACACTTAAGAAACTTATTCTAAGGAAATAAATGGTAAAGCTCTGCACAGTTTTAATTCATAGATCTTCATTTGGGTTTGGTTCATCATAGTGGCATATTAATGAAAATAAAACAGAACTCATCAATCAACTTCAGCTACCTCCCCCCATCTGCACTCACCTTCTGTTGAAATCTGACCTGCTCTTCAGGGCAGCCTATGTTTGTCTTCTCAAATAGATGTTCGCAGCTGGCACAGGGCTCCTTATTCCCCTCACCTCTCCAGTTCCTTTAGCTATTTCTGGACTATCTAATTATTTTTTATATTTAGTCATGTATGGCCTTTGTGATAACTCTACCATTTACACCCTGTCTGGAAACCTGCTTCTTTCCCTTACCAGTATTAATGGAGCATGTGTTCATTAATCAGTCTCCTCTAATGAGATTGTTAGTTCCTGGGGCCACCTTAGCCCACCACCAGGCATGCCCCCAGTGTTGGCTAAGCCCTTTGTTGACTAATTGAGGGAAGGTATGAGGAATCACTGACTGGTTAACTGGGGTCCTGGAAAAGGGGTCCTGAGTTGTCATGTAAAGTGCCCAGGAAGACTTCTCTGCCCACAATACAATGAATCGGGTCCCTCTGCACGGTTGTCGGCATCTGCAGTCTCTCCTCTCCCATGCATTTTTTGCCTTAGTTACTTTCTCAAATGCAGGTCCAGGCCCTCTCCTTTCCCCTATCGCAAACATGGCCAGAGGCCACAAATAACCAGTGCCTGCAGATAAACATTGTGCTTTGCAATCAGGAAGGTCCTCTGTCTCAGAGCACAGGTCTTCACCACCAGGCTCTGTCTCCGTGGCTTCTGATATAACTCTCTTTAGTACTTACTATTTCCCAAGCACCCTGTACCAGGATTTTTTTTATTAATATACTAGTAGCCCTGTGCACAAATCTGTGCACCAGTAGCTCGCTGCCACCCTCCAGTAGCTCTCTGCCCACTGCCCTGCCCTCCTGTAGCTCCCGCCACTCCCTTCCTCCCCTCCCCCCCTCATAGCTTGCTGCCCTGCCCCTCCTGTAGCTCTCTGCCACTTGCTTGTAGCTTGCTGCCCCACCCTCCTGCTGATCCGTGATCCAGTCGTTGCCCAGTCGTTACGCGACCAGTCGTTATGCTTCACTGTGTAATGACCATTTGCATATTACATCTTTATTATATAGGACTAGAGGCCCAATGCATGAAAATCGTGCAAGAGTAGGCCTGCCTTCCCCTAGCTGCAAGCACCGGCTTCCCTCTGGCACCTGGGACCCGGGCTTCCCTGCAGCTGCCAGCAGGTACCCAGGACCTAGGCTTCCCTCACAGCCCCGGCTTTGTCTGGCAGGTCGTCCAGAAGGACATCCGGTCTAATTAGCATATTACACTTTCATTATTATAGATGTTTACGTATGTTTATCTAACTATATTCACACACATACACAAACATATACATGGTTATATATATAATTTTAATTCAATGAAAAGAAAAAAATTGTGAAATTAGGAACACATGATCAATGTAGAGATAGAATATCAAGATTAAGTGAAACATTTGTCTTTCTCTCTCCAGCTTATTTCATTTAGCATAAAACCCTCAAGCTCCATTTGTCTTATTGCAAATGGCAGGATTTCCTTTTTCTCATGCATAAATAATATTGTATATATACTTATATATACATATGCACAATAATCTACACTAATAAAAGAGAAAGATGCAAATTGACCATACCTTCGTGATGCTCACCAGCCAATCAGGAGTGTGTATGCAAATTAACCCAACAAAGATGGAGGGTTAATTTGCATACATAGGTGTTCTGCACCACTCCAGACACTCAGGGCCTCTGGGCAGTGTGGGAAGGCGGGGCCAGAGCAGAAAGAGGTGGCTCCGGGGCCGGAGCGAAGGCGGTGCCAGCAGCCAGGGAAAGGAAGGCCCATTCTTGCACGAATCTTCGTGCATCAGGCTTCTAGTATTATATATAATCTCACATCTTCTTTATCCATTCGTCCATTGATGGATACTTGGGTTTTGTCCATATCTTTTGTGAATAATGCTGCAATTAATGTGAGAATTCATTTGTCTCTTTGAGATCCTGAATTTCCAGGGTCATATTTTAGTTCTATTTTAAATTTTTTGAAGAACCTTCACCCTTTTTTCCATAGTGGCTGCACCATTTCACAACAGTGCACAAAGGATTCTCTTTTCTACACATCCTTTCCAATGCTTGCTTTTCTTGTCTTGGTTAGATAACCATTCTAACAGGTGTGAGGTGATACTTCATGCTATCACTTATATGTGGAATCTAAAAAATTTTTTTAAAAATTAAAAAGAGGCAAACTCACAGAAACAAATTAGAAAAGTGGATGCCAGGGGCTGGGGGTGCAAGAAATAGGGAGAGGCTGGTAAAAGGGTATGAACTTTCAGCTATAAGATAAATAAGGTCTGGGGATCTAATGTAAAGGATGGTGACTATAGTTAATAACACTGTTATATAATTGAAATTTGCTAAGGGAGTAGAACTTAAAAGTTCTCATTAAAAAAAAGCGAGGTGATAGATAGGCTAATTAACTAAATGGGGGATCCTTTCACAACATACAGGGTGGGCAAATTGGGTGTACAGTTGTGTGTACTCAAAACAGAGTTTTTCCTCATATTACTATTTATTAATTATTGTACTTTCCGTATACAAACTATTATAAACCTATTTTGCCCACCTTTGTATATGTAAATCAAGTAACCACAATGTATATTTTAGATATCTTATGATTTTGTTAATTGTATCTCAGTAAAGCCTGGAAAAAAGGGATGAAGAAAACCCAGATAAACTAGTCTTATAAAGTGTGTGGGTTTTTTTTTTTTTTTGTCTTGTTTTGTTTTTTAAGAAGATTAAGTGAAACATGGTAGAAATTTAAGGTACAGGTTAAGCCATAGACAAAGCAAGTCTTATTGGTTGGATAGAATTAGCACTCAACTATTGCTATGGGTGGGTGGAAAGAGATCAACCAAAGAACTTTATGCATGTATGCATAACCCATGAACACAGACAGTAGTGTGAAGGCCATGGGCTTGGAGTGGGGTCAGGTTAGAAGGGGTCAATAGGGAAATGGGGGGACATATGTAATACTTTCAACAATAAATATTTTTTAAAAATACAGTTTTGCTCATTGGTCTTTCCCTTCTATTCTTTCCTCTTTGCATCTCCACATGGTAGACGAGTTGGGTTCTATGTCAATACCTTCAAAAATGTCTCTAGCCTTGAGGCCAAATTTCATAAGGAAATTGCTGTGGTGAGTAATGATGATTACTTTTACATACGGAATATAAAGTAAATGAACATTTATTCTGGAAGCAAATGAAGTGGCATAGCATTATACAAAGAATGCGTTCACTTGCATGTTTTTTCTAATAGTGTATTATTACTCTTAGTAATAGTTCTAAAACTGTTTTGTTGTGACCACATAGTTCTCTATATCTGACCAAGATTTTAGTGCGTGGTTATACAGAAGTTCTCTTGTGAATCACTAGCTGCTTTGATTTCTCTTCTGAAATTACTTTTGTCATTGTCACAGTTTTAGAGTTTTGCGTTTGTTTTTCAGTCAGTTTTTAATGTTGGAGTTTCAAGTGATACTTTAAGCTGAGGAAGGTATGTCTCCAAATATTCAGATAATCGGCAGCTGTGCTGTCCACTGGTCTTCTCTTGGTTTAGCAGGTGGTTGTTTGTATGACTTTATCTCCAGTAGAGTCCATGTAAACAGTTATTTTTTGTTTTCTGTTCTGTACTCTGGTTAAGAAATATATTTAAAGTTTTAAAAGTTTATTTGTGTTTGTGACCTTTTTGACATAAATTCTACTTTTCAATAAACCTTTTCTGGGGGGGCAATAGCCCGAGTAGGCATCAAAATGATTTGCAGCTAATAGACAGTGGCTTCTGTCCCCTTAGCTTTGCCACAAACTGTATGAAGTGATGACGAAACTGGGCGACCAGCATGCTGACAAGGCCTTCACCATTCAAGGTGCTCCCAGGTAGGCCTTGTTCATCAGAGCCACGTTCATGTCCATTCACCTCTAATGCAATGCTTGTTGTAAGTTCTGCAGTCTATATCAGCCTATGCTATTTTACTCATCCTATAAAAATCTTAAATAAATAAAATAAAAATCTAAAATAAAGGAGCCTTTCCATATACCAGAGGCAGACACCAGCCTTACTTAATTCTATGCTTTTTTATATTTTTTAAAACATATATTTTTATTGATTTCAGAGAGGAAGGGAGAGGGAGAGACAGATGGAAATATCAGTGATGAGAGAGAATCGTTGATTGGCTGCCTCTTGCATACCCCACACTGGGGACCAAGCCCGAAACCTGGGCATGTGCCCTGACTGGGAATTGAACCCTGACCTCCTGTTAATAGGTTGATGCTCAACCACTGAGCCATGCCGGCTGGGCTGCTTTTCCACATTTACCTTCAGCCTTCAGATTTGCCCACCATGGCCTTTTCTCATCTTCACCATAGAATTGACTCTGCCTCTTGGCATTCCATGGGAACTGAGAGCAATGGTATACATTTTAACATATAATTTCTAGTTGTGCACTTGTTCTTTCTTTGGAGAAGAAAGGAATTCCCCAAACTCATAACCGTTAACCCTGATATTTATCGTTGGTGATGACATACTTAAAGAATCCATTTAGTACGTGAGGAGAAAGGAAGGAGAAAAGTACGTGAGGCCTCACCATCATCTTACCTCCTAACTCCACCTCACAAACACTGCATTGCTTTGCTTGTATTGCGTATGGTTATTTTGAGTGTGCCAATCAAGTACACCAAAGGCCCAGTGATCCACAGGCAAAGTATCTGTGTTGCCAGGATCGTTTGGCTTTATACCAACTTTCTCCTGTGATTTTGGAATCCCTTTTAATCTATCATTCACAGGCATTATATACTCAAGGAATGCAGGCATTGGGCTGGAAGTCCAAAGACCCAGCTTTCAGTTTTGTGACTCTACATGTAGTTAACATGCATTGCCTTTCTTAAGACCAAGAGCCTCTCTGGTTAAAGATCTCATTTTTTCAGTCTTTATGGGGGGAAAGATGCCATTGGAATAAACAGTGTTAATAGGCAGTGTGACATTCTACATTTGCAATTTTAACATCAATGTATACACTCATACACATACATTTATAGAAATACATATATTTCTATATATAAATATATATAATATATTTCTATAAATATATAGAAATATATGCCCCACCATCTCCATCTGTCAATGTGAGGTCTCTCTGAAGGAAGCTGATATTCTTATCATTGCTCTTTGCATAAGCTGTATTCATAGTCTCTGTATGGCTTCTGTATGTACTAAGTGGGCATGAAGTGTATCTTCTCCTTCCAAGGGAAAGAATATTGCCTAAAAGAATTCATGAAATGGGTAGAGCTACTGTTTCCAATACAGCTAGGAACAAAGTAAGAAGCAATATCAAAATGACATTTGGGTGTTTTAGAAATAAAATGCATCAACAAAATGAAGGATTGCTCCTGTATGGAGAAATGAAAGGGATAAATGCATCTGAAAACTTCTAAGTTGAAAAGTCAGATAAAATGGAGAGAGGAGGGCCATGGTCACTTAACAAATGTTCCTTTCACTTTTTGTTCAATGTTCCTCTGTAGAACGAGGTGGTGAGTAAGCTCAGTGGGATCTATCTCAGTTAAGCATAGAGTAGGGCGGGGCTTCCCGACAGAGGCCGTGATTGCTGGCACATGGCCCGGTCCTGGGTGTGGCCTTGCTCTCTCTGTAGCACCCATTCCCCTGTAGACCATGCTGCTGTGTACATGCTCATTTAGTTTGGGATGCAGGTTCCCTCAGCTATAGACTTTTGAAATTCTTAGAGGCCGAATGTATCCCAAATGCCCTCTTAGTCATTAAATTTGGGCTGTTCACAGCACCTGGCCTGGTGCCATGGATGTGGTGGGTTGTCAGTAAATATTTCTGACTCTGGTCCATCACATAATTTGTTTGCACATTTCAAGGTGCCTGAGATGAGTCATTGCTCTTTAAGGTGTGGAAGCAGAAACAGTTAATGAAATTAACTTCCAAGTGGTATCAGGAAGCACTCCTATGAAATCTTAATTAACATTACCCTAAGGATGCCTTTTAACATAAAAGTTATACTTTTCAAGGAAGTTTTTTCTATAGATTACGACATAGCAAGGTTCTCTTGTAAATCAAAAGTGAAATTAGCTTATTCAATTCAGCTTATGTTTGAAAGATTCTTGCAGGGCCTGTTTGGGTCAGTGGAAAGAATAAGCATTGCATTAGTAAGGTCTGAATTCAGATCCAGTAAATTGCCAAGTGACTTTAGGGATTTTTAACCCCTCTGCATGTGTATTGTGGCGATTAGAGGTAATCTATGAACAGGGTCTGGCACACAGTGGTCAATAAATGGTACTAGTTATTACATCAACGTTCATAAGCATCAGAATTGACCTGGAAGGGGGAGTAGATAAATAATAGCTGTTAGGGCTCAGGATTTCTCTGAAGTGGAGGACCCCTGATAAATAAATACTGCTCCTTAGAAGGCCCCTTGCTCACATCTCCTGTGTTCATCTAGTGACTCGGGTCCTCTCCGCATCGCAAAGACACCATCA
Source organism: Corynorhinus townsendii (assembly GCA_026230045.1). NCBI lineage: Eukaryota > Metazoa > Chordata > Mammalia > Chiroptera > Vespertilionidae > Corynorhinus > Corynorhinus townsendii. The sequence goes on from JAPDVU010000004.1 coordinate 142,111,653, forward strand.
CCGCCCGAGGAGCCGTCACCCCTTCCGAGCCCGACGGCCAGTCCCAATCATACGCTGGCGCCTGCATCTCCTGCACCAGTACGGCCTCGGTCACCTTCTCAGGTAGGAAGAGATCAAATACATTGTGGTGACTAGAAGAGCGTGTGGTGGGGTGACCCCATCTGGGATAGCCCTGCAGTTCTGGGGCATCGAGAGGAGTTTCTGGTTGGGAGATTGTGAGGGTTGAAGCTTTAGGCATTGTGATTGTCACTAAGGAGTCAACTCATTTTTCTTATTTGGATTTTTATTTCCTGGCACATCCTATACCTGAGTGTGTATCTCAGGCTCTCCTACTCTCCTCTGCTCCCATCTCTTGCTTCGTTTCCTAAAGCTTCGTGTAATCCTACCTTCTCTGTGAAACCTCCCTCCTGTAGCTCTTTAGGTAACATTTGGGGCAATTTATAGACATGAAAAGCTCTTTTGTATATGCAATTTCACACTTTTTAAAATATATATATATTTGATTTCAGAGAGGAAGGGAGAGGGAGACCCAGATAGAAACATCAATGATGAGAGAGAATCATTGATAGGTTGCCTCCTGCATTCCTACCACTGGGGATTGAGCCTGCAACCCTGGCATGTGCCCTGACGGGGAATCGAACTATGACCTCCTGGTTCACAGGTTACATTCAACCACTGAGCCACGCCGGCCAGGCTTCACACTTTGTATCACACGCCATATATTGTACATGAATAGACACTCAACAAAAGTGTAGGAAGCAAATGATTGAAAGAGTCAGGTCCAGGGAAAGGCAAATACAGAGAAAAGTTGCCACCCATTTCTTTTCTCCTTTGGGTGAAAATGAAATTCCATTGAGAAATCTTGAAGTCTCCAGTGCAGTTCAAGCTTTCATGTATACGGCTGAGAGTAAATAAGGAGAGTCCCAGGAAGATGTATGGAACAGATAGACCCTCCAAGTTCTTTGGAAAATATTGGAGTGGAAAATGAAATGCTTGCTGTCTGTATGTAGTCTCACTGATTCCAGTGAAAAACTTGCTTGACTGTAATTTAAAATTTTTAATTTATTGCTGAGTTGAGAAGTCATATTCAGTTGCTTCGGAGAAGGTATGGCCTTCGTTTAACCTGAGAGTCACAGGCACCTGCCTCAGGCCCTGTGCGTAGCTCTTGTGTTGAGGTGAATGGAGCCTCAGAGCCCGGATTTTTTTATTGGACCAGTGCTTATCAGTGCTCAGAGAGACACCCCAGCAGAAGGCATTATTTACCGTAATCAGGTAGGTTTGTTTCTATGTGCAGATCTGCATTTTGGTTAGTGATCTATCTGTCCTCCCAGCTCTATTCACATGAGATTTCTGTGTGTCTCACACGTCATCTTTGGCTGAATTAAGTATTGTTTGTGTTTATTGCCTTTCAGACGAGGAAAGGACCACCTGTCCCACCTCTGCCTAAAGTTACCCCGACAAAGGAACTGCAGCAGGAGAATATCATCAGTTTCTTTGAGGACAACTTTGTTCCAGAAATCAGCGTGACGACACCTTCCCAGGTGAGTGCCTAGTACAGAGGTCCATAAAGCAGCATGGCGGAGGGCTCTTGGGACCAGCTCTAAAGAGAGTGGCAGAGCCCTAGTCAGTTTGACTCAGTGGTTAGGGTGTCAGGACTGAAGGGTCTTGAGTTCAGTTCCATTCAAGGGCACATACTTGGGTTGTAGGCATGATCTCCTGTCTCGGTCAGGGCATGTGCAGGAGCCAACCAATGGGTGCCTCCCTCACTCTCACATAGATGTTTCTCTCTCTGTCTCTCCCCCTCCCTTACACTCTCTCTAAAAATCAATGGAAAAGATACCCTTGGGTGAGGATTAACAAAAAGAAAGAAAGTGGCAGATATTAGAGCCAACAATATAATTTCAGTTGCTATTTAGGTTTGCTTGTCTAAAGCATTTTCAAATATTTGAAAATGCTCACATTATTTTTGTTTATTAAGATTAAGTAGCACATCCTTTATTGTAGAAAATGGGAAAATACTGAAAAGTGTAAAATGAAGAATTCTAATAATCACTTAAAACATACTGCTCTGACTTAGTCACAAATATTCTTTGACTTATTTATTTTGGTCTTTCCCCCCACCCCGCACCCCAGTTATATACTGATTTTGCCCACAATATTCAAGTTGTATTATTTTGTACTCCTGACTTGTCTATGTAATCTCACTGAGCATTTTTTTCATGTCATAGGATTATCTTTTTTTTAAAAAATGTTTGACCAGCGTATTCTATCAGATGGATTTAGCAACCTCTGATTGTGACCATAGTTTGCTTTTGATTTTTCCATGATTTCACTGGCACTTTGGTGAACATCAATATAAATGAATTCATGTTTGCACTTTTATTACTTCTTTTATATGATTTCCCACTAAAGAATAGGAAAATGAAATTAAAGAGGTGAATATTCAAAGTCTTTTGCCCTTCAGCAGGCTTTAATGTATCTATGCACATGATTTGGCACATGGGACCATCAGTGTTGCCCTGGATTTCGAAGCACCTGGTGCAGGTGCTCCACCCCTGGCCACCCTCAGGCACTGTAGACCTGTCTCTCCCAGTGGCTTGGCTGTCTCCTTGCCGTGAGAATGGTCTTGACCTCCAGAGCTGCTCCTCCTGTCATGGAAGCCAGCTCTTTGTTTTAAGAGTGAAAGTCCCCAGTCATGCCAGTATCATTCCTCCCAGTCTTCTCAGGATTAGAAGTAATATTTACATTTTGCAAGATGTGTGAGTGCAAGACTTTAATGACTGAACACTTCAATAGCAACACTGCATACAACAGCCTAATTATAGTCACATGTAATAATAGAAGTAATGTACTGATATTAGGAGGTTCAGAAAATAAAAAGCAGTGCAGTGGCAAATCATAATTTGTCACCTTTTTGGAGGCCACTTCTCAAGAGACACAATGCTTTTGGCTAATTTTTTCCCTACTTCTGTATGAAATGCTCTATTTGTGTGGATTGCTGAATTTGGTAAGCTACCTAGGGTTTGAAATAAGATTTAGCAGGTCCTGTGAGGAGGGGGAATTGCATGTTTATCAGTGCAAGGACAAATCATGCCTGTGGATACACAGATGCTGCCAGGAATAGCTGCCTGGAACCAAACGATCGTACTCAGCACCTGCTGGCACCAAACTTGAGCTGTGCTGTCTGTGTGCTAACAGCCCAGCTTCGTTCTCTTCTTTGCTACAGTTTCCAGTCCAGAGTGTTTAGGGCGATAGCATTCTTACTCTCACATTGCTTTCACCTGGACCCTTTGAGAGCATCCTCCCAATTGTATCACAAAGAGAGAACGTGGCCACCTAGATACCATGTGTGCTCACCTAAGGACATCTCCATCAGCAGCCGAGGCCACTGAGGTAGAGGAGATGTGACACGTGGACTAGTGCTGAAATAAAGAGGGGGTTCAAGCGGTTTGAAATGTGTTTATTTGCAGTTTGCTGGCTCATAGATAAGGGTCCTTCATGGTGAGGGGGGAAAGGGTCAAAGCAGTTTTTAAAATTACAAATCCCCAAAGAGGCTGCTAAGTACTTCTGAGAGCATTAACTTTTGCTGGTATTGTTGAGCGAGTGTGATAGGAAAAGTCAAGAGTTTTTAAGGGGAGAGGAACAGCAAGCACCTTTCAAAACAGAACCTTCTCCAGCCGCTGCTGCAGGGAGACAGCCGGTAGTGCACTTTGCTGGCGTGACCAGTCTTTGTGCAGACTGCGAAGTTGTTGGGAAGGGAGGGGGAGCCTCTCAGGCCCAGTACCTTTTATAACTTACTGGCTGTAGGTCATGTCCATCAATCTTATCAATCTGCCAAGCGATTTGCAAAAACTACCTACTGGAGACATTTTGGGGGTGCATTTTGGAGGTTCAGTTTCCTTTATATGATTTTCTTTTAACATGGGGAGGAGGCAGAAAGGCGTTTCTGTCATTTTTTTTTTCTGAATCTGAGAAGCAACATGGCTCTGGCAGGTGGACACATGGAAGCATTTCCATGGACTCAGTGGCTGTTAGTCTCATGTCATGATGCCAAGAGAAGGAGTGAAGCAAAGTTTCATATTTCAATCTCCTTTTTAGCTTCTTGAGTGACATAATCTGGTTTTATTTTAAAATTTACAGGTTAGGATGCCATGAAGCATCCTAACAATTCCCTTCCTTGCTTGTTCCTCGGTAGATATAGATATAGCCATTTTGTGTTGCTTTAGCCATTCGGGTCCCATCCAGCAGTGTCTGATTCAGCAGATCTGGGCTGGGGGCCAAGCATCTGCTTTTCTAACAAGCTCCCAGGTGATGCTGACACTGCTGGTCTTGAGATCACACATGAGAACCACTGTTTTACAGCATCAGGATTCCTTCCACATGATGCAATTTTGTGGCTATGAACAAAGTACTACAGCGAATTAACAGATTTCTTCCAGGGCAAAAGTCAACTGGGTCAAGTTGGACCATTTACAATTGTCCATTAAAATATAAGGTGACTTTACATGTTCTATACTTAGGGTGGCTGGACTTACACACGTGTATATGTGTGCTCATGATATTAGGTATATTGATCAGATTATATGTCAAGTTAAATATTCTAAGTGAATGGATTATCTCATCGGAATAATAATGTTGTTAGACATGCACATAGAAATGATTCAAAAATAAACATAAATATCAGGAGAAAGTGAGATGCCAGCTGCCAAGAAGCAGAGTATCAAAAGCTAGGAAGCTGAGATGTACTGAGAAGGTTTTCTCCGGATACATATATTACATTCCTGTGATCTTCAGGTCATTATCCCTGTTTCAGAGATGACCGAATCTGTCATCTTTCTGCGACACTGTGTGGCTCCAGGGCAGACATAAACAGGCAACCCCTTTTTGCTCTTTGTGTAATTCTATCAAATTACTCTTTGATATGAGTGTCTTAAGGCATAACTCTCAAGATTAAGGGGGGAAAAAACAAATATACATTGAGCCTAAAAAAAATCAGCTACACATTTCAAAGACAGCCAAACTAGTATTATGGCTATTTGACAGCAATTTTACATAGATATACATGATTACTAATAGTAATTAACTACATTAGCTTCCATTGAAGTATATCCTATATTTTATGTACAATGTATTTATTGTCTTTATCACTCATGGTAATCTTAGTGGATAAAATTATTTTCATTGTATGTATGAAGCTCAATGAAGCTGAATTAATGGCTCAGAGAGAGACAACTAGTAAGTGGCAAAATTGGGCTACACACCCAGATTTATTTATCTCAATCAAAGGCTCAACATAGCAATTATAGTTTAATGCCTCTTTTCACCCATGATCTCTAAATTCCCATTTGAGCCTCCTTAAGGGGATCCATTAGGCTCATAAGGGACTTGGATGTATTTGTGCAGCCTGAAATTTTATGGAGGACTCACAGAGCATTAAGAATTCCTCTGCAGATCTTGAGGATCCCTGTTTGAGAGAGGTGGGGCTGGATCTCAGTGGCAGCTTGGAAGAGCATGGGAGTCATAGGTATCTGATTGCTGTCCTGATCAGCGGTGATGCAGGTGGGGGACCTAGGGCAATATATAACTTCCTTCAGCTCAGTCTCCTCATATTCAAATGGCAAAAAGATGCTATATGCTCTTCAATTTTTTGATCAGACAAGCCAGGTAAATCGCGGATTGGGGAATAGGGTAAAGCAGTTCTCTTAAGGCAATAGTGTTGTTGTCATTAGACTGCAGCGAAGTGCATGTGCCGGAAGCCAGTTCCAGCACGTCATACTTGCAAGAGTTTTATCAAAAGGTTGATGGAATTTGGGGACTCAACAAGGGCTGAGTCACATATGTTATTGCCTGTTGGAATGGCTAAAGGCATTTCCCTAAACCTGAAAAGGATGCATTAAATTGTTTGCTGCCAGACAGCTCAGGGCATCTTAATCTACATATTATTGCCTCCTACTGGCCAAACACCTGAACAGCCATAGGCTATTCCCCAATCTGACAATGCTTCTGTACAAAACCTTACCCTTTGAAGTGTATATCTCCACCTTGCCTTGGGACAAATTGTGTTAATAAAAAGCAAGGGGTCCTGAGACAAGGAGAACTTGGTTTCTTTAGCCAGGCTCCTCTGACCCCCAGTGCCTTTCAAAATTATCTTTCATCTCTGGACTCTTACTTAAGTTACACACAGCCTTTCTCCAGATTGCTGAACCTTTCTTAATGTGGAACAAGAACCCTGGCATGCGTGAACACGAGTTAATGTTCATATGTATAAAATTATTACCAAAGTGCCTGCCTAGCACATTCTAAGTGTAATATGTGTTTTCAAAATGTTAAAAATATAATTTGTACCAATATAAAAGTTGGTAACAAAACTCATGCAGAATTTGAATAGGGACCAACAGAATCAGTTGACAGTTTTGTGGCTGTAACTAGTAAAGAAAGAGGGATGGATCTCAGTAGAGCATTATCTTTGTGAAATTTAAAAAGTATATATGTGAGGAGTAATTATGCTGCAAAACAGATAACTCAAGAAAGAGCTCAAAATCAACATCATGATATTTAAACAGATTTCCTTCTACAATGAGTATAGATAAACTAAAAAATATATATTATCTGTTATGGTCCCAAGCTTTCTATACATTCCTGAGTTAAATTATTTTATGTTTATGACCAATATTAATTAAAATAACTCCTGTTCTTTAAAGTTTTTCTCTCAACAGCTGTGTTCTCATATTATACTTTATCCATTGTTATGATATTTCAGTTTTTAGACAACAGATGGTCAAAATTGCAGCTTATATTAAATATCAAACACATGTAACTTAAATTGTGTGAAAACCAATCCTTTACCATGTCTAGTTTATGGGGACTTTATTTCAGCTCTGCCTCATACTGTGTAACTTGAACCTGGGCTAGGCCACCTTCAAGCCCACATTATTTTTCCTGTATCATGATACCATAATAAATGAACAAATGTTAATATTTATTTTTATAAATTTTTGATATTATTATAGTAGGACTTTTGTTCTATGTCCTATTTGACTTACCTTCTTTCTAATCCAAGAATGTTATTGGGCTAAGAGCTCATTTTGTGATGAACATTGGGGGACATAGTTGTCTTCTCTTCGCCCCTTTCTTCCTTTCACTCTCCCTCCCTCATACTCACAGTCCAGAAAAACAATATAATGGATGAGGAATGAATACATGATAACTAACTCTAGGGATAGGGTACCACTGGGATGAGCCACTGGGGATAGGGTACCACTGGGATGTGGTCACAGTAGACAATGATTCCTTTCTTCTTCCTTTTAAAATTCAGCTTCACAGGGGACATCATAGCAGTGAGTTACTGTAATGAGTTGCTGCCTTGGCCCATTTTATCCATCTGATCATCTGTAATTCTTGACCTGAGATGTAGGAACTAGCAGAAAAGAAGATTCCTTAGGTCTTTGTGGCAGTAGGATACATCTCTCAGACATTCTCTTTGTTGACTGATCTTGGAGCTGGCAAAGGACAGCAGCTGAAACCTGGGCCATGTTCCTGGGCATCTCAGGTTTTACTTGGCCAGAGTTGGTTATTTCCCCTTTCATCACATTTAGCTAGTGACTCCGGGAGCAAGTGGATGAGCCACCCTAAATGGTAAGCTACCACTGGAATATTGACTAATATTAGAGCATTGTGTAGGTTATATGATGAAGTCTTATCAGATTCAAGCTGTGCATGTTTTGTTTGAACAGAATGAAGTCCCTGAGGTGAAGAAAGAGGAGACTCTGTTGGATCTGGACTTCGACCCTTTCAAGCCTGACGTAACCCCTGCAGGTTCTGCTGGAGTGACCCACTCACCCATGTCTCAGGTATTAAGTGGTTTGTGATGTTTGGAGACGATATTCCATAAATTTTAATAAGCTGGGAAGGAAGAGTAAAATGGAAACTTTATCAATATCAGTTATTCTAAAGCTCCCTCTACCATTAGCTTTCTCTGTCCATAGAGCTGGAATAACCATGCATTTCAGTTTGCCCAGGAGTCATCTATCTCAGAGTAATTATTTAGAGTACCTTTGATGGTTCTGTCTTGGTGGCCAAGAAAAGCAGAAAATCATTCAGAATACTTCCTTCTCAGAGCTCTTGATGTGCAGACAGCCAGCAGAAAGCATGGACTTCCTCTGCCTTACTCTCCAGTGTTCACTACTTTAGTGCAGAAGGGAAAGTTCTGCAGTGGATGCTATGATGGTTAGTGGGTGAGATCCCACAGCATTTCTGTCTGCAAGTTTGAATCAAGAGACACCTCTTTTATATCAACTCATGATTAAATGAATCTGTAAGTTGTAGAACTTTGTGTGGATCTAGGACTAAGATTCTTTCAGAATTTTTTTTAAAAGTGACCTTGGTTTAATCTTTAAAGTCCTGATTCTGGAGAAAAAGCATTACTGCAGCTAGGAAAGTTGCATGTGCCACTGTGCAACTGCTCTGGCTTCCCAGCAGCCATAATCGAGTCACCACATTATGGAGTTGTCCTGTGATCCAGCTCTAATCACACCTCTCCTCCTTTGCTAAGAAGTCTCAGGCTGAGCTAACATCAAGAACACAGCTGCTCAATTCTGTTGTTCTTCTTTCCCCTTCACTCAAAGTGATCTGCATTACCCATCACCTGATCCCATGTTTTAAATCAATGTTCTTGCTGCTAGCAGAACACCTCACCTTGTGATCTCTGCTGTGTGCACACAGCGAACACACCCTTTCATGATCCCGAGACTTGATAAACATGACGTTTTACATTGCTGCCTTCCATTGGAGAAAATACTGCGGCTGTCTGCATTATGCTCTTAGGAGCTGTGATTCTTAAGAGGCTATAAAGCAAGAAAGCATAAACCACCTGGATAATCAGAAAATGCATATTAGATGCAAAGGAGTCCCTGTACGAATACCTGTGGTTTTCAGTGGAGCTGTTTTCTACTCTCCCTCTTAGTCATTGTACAAGTAGATGCTAACCCAGACACTAACCAGGCTGTGCATAGATGCAGGGCAGGCCAGGCGGGGCGGTGCAGTGAGAGCAGGCTCATACCAAGCGGGTGGGTTCAGTCAAGAGCCCACGTTCTGTAGTGCAGACTCTAAAGGAGACATCTGTAGTCCCATCTGGAAACTTAAGATGGCAGTGCCAGATTCTCTAACTTGCTGTTAACATTTAGTGATTCAAAACAAGTACATAAACATGGATTAGTTCTAGTTAAAAAGACATGGGCAGAAAAGGCTGTGACTTAGCAGTAATTCTCAATCACAGAGGACATCAGAAAAAGAGGTATCCCCCTTCCCACACACACAGGGCAAGTCATTTTTAAAAATATTTTTATTGATTTCAGAAAGGAAGGCAGAAGGAGAGAGAGATAGAAACATCAATGATGAGAGAGAATCATTGACCGGCTGCCTCCTACATGCCCTCTATTGGAGATCTACCCTGGGGGCACATGCTCTTTTTTTTTTTTTTAAATTTAAATTCTTTATTGTTTAAAGCAGTGGTTGGCAAACTCATTAGTCAACAGAGCCAAATATCAACAGTACAACGATTGAAATTTCTTTTGAGAGCCAAATTTTTTAAACTTACACTTCTTCTAATGCCACTTCATCAAAATAGACTCTTCCAGGCCTTGGTATTTTGTGGAAGAGCCACACTCAAGGGGCCAAAGAGCCGCATGTGGCTCTCAAGCTGCAGTTTGCTGACCACGGGTTTAAAGTATTACATATGTCTCCTTTTTCCCCATTGACTTCTCCCCGGCCACTCCCACTCCTCAGCACATGCCCTCACCCCCCTACTGTCTGTGTCCATGGGTTATGCTTATATGCATGCTTATAAGTTCTTTGGTTGATATCTTACTTGTCCTGGGCACATGCTGTTGACCGGAATCGAACTTGGGACCCTTCAGTTTGCAGGCCTACACTCTACCCACTGAGCCAAACCGGCTAGGGCAGGGCAAGCCATTTTTTGAACCATATGTATTCATTCCCCAAGATAAATAATGTTTATATTTAAAATTCCAGTAGTAAGCATAATTAATCCATATGTTTCAGGATTATTTTCATGATTACCCATTACTTGAGCTGTGTGTTATCTAACGCAGCATATCGAAGAACTACTTTTCTGGGGTTCATGTACCATCAAATTGGCCATCTGTCTCCTCTTCAGTTTGGTGTAGGGGAAAGAGGAAATAGCATTATCAATAATTAGGATCTGCACATTTCCTCAAGGATGTGATAAACTGGCATCTAGATACCTTGTTTACATCATTTAATTGTGTGTGTATATGTATGTGTATTAAAGTAACCCCGTTCACCATGTTTCAGATACAGTTTCCTACTTGTATAGCAAAAGGCACATTGGTAGAACTGTGCTATCCAATATGGGAGCACGAGGCACATTTAGCTGTTTAAATTTAAATTAAATGAAATTGTTTAAAATGAAAAAAATTGGCTCTCTTACATTAGCACATTTCAAGTTCACAGTAGCCACGTGTGACTAGCGGCTACCATATTGGACAGCACAGATAGGGAACATTGTTATCACCAAAGAGTGTTCTGTTGAACAGTGCTGTACTAAATACTTCAAAATGCTTATTATTTTATTTCAAGAACATTTATCATCTCAGTAATTTTTACACGCTTGGGATTTGTAAACTAACAGTATTTTTGTCTCTTTGCTTTCAGACATTGCCCTGGGACTTATGGACGGTAAGAGTACTAAGAATTCTATATGTTGATGTGTCTGAGTCCCTGGAAATTTAGAAACCTTGTTATATTTTATTTCATCAGTAATGGAAAGAAGGCCCTAACATTTTAAATAATGGTGGAGTCCCCTGACAGTCCCAGGTATTACCAGCACTAGAAATAATGATGAGGAAAAGGGTGCCCATGTGCCAGACTCCTGGATGAGCAAGAGTTTGAGATGCCCCTTTATGCTTCTTCCTGGGATTATTGGAGGCTAGAAGAAGTGCTGTAGTGAAGGACATGCACATTTGTTAATGCTTATTGAACACAAGAGAAGTATAAATAGGAAAATGTAAAGCATTGGCTACTCTGCATAGGGAACAATTTTCTCATTTTTCTTTTTTTTTAATTTTTTTTAATCCTCACCCGAGGATATTTTTCCATTGATTTTTAGAGAGAGTGGAAGAGAGAGAGAAAGATAGAGAGAAATATCAATGTGAGAAAGACACATAGATTGGTTGCCTCCTGCATAAGCCCCAATCAGGCCCAGGGTGGAAAGGAGCCTGCACTGAGGTATGTGTCCTTGACTGGAATCGAACCTTGGACCCTTTGGTCCGCAGGCTGATGCTCTATCCACTGAGCCAAACCAACTCATTTTTCTTTTCAATGAAGCTTAATCAATAAGAATTTGAGCTTTAGAGCCAGACAACCCTGGATTTGAGTCCAAACTCTACTACTTAAAGCAATATGACTCTGAGCAGTTTCTACAAGTCTTTCAGCCTCAGGTTCCCTCATCTGTAAAGTAAGGGTAATGACACCTACCACAGAGTTATGTGAGGATTGAGAGAGATATTGTTTGTAGATTATTTAGCCCAGTGTCTGGATGTATCAATACAAGGTAGATGTGCAAGGATGCGTGCTTCCAGAATTCAGAGTTGAGAAAAAGACACAAACAGAGCTTGAGGTGGCAGTCTTTGTGGTATGAAATTAGAAGATTGGCTACACCCATGCAGAGCCTCACATCTCTCGGGCTAGACTTTGTCTACCCTGTCTTAGAACAGCCCTAGTCATTTGGTCTTTAGAACTCAACTTGAATTCCTTCCTTCCTTCCTTCCTTCCTTCCTTCCTTCCTTCCTTCCTTCCTTCCTTCCTTCCTTCCTTCCTTCCTTCCTCCCTTCCTTGTGATACAGCAACAGGAAAGTTTGGAAGATATAGCTCTTCATGAGCCAGTGGTCTTCTGAAGTGGCATTGCTAATTTCTTCCCTAGAAACAAAACCCTGGCTATCCCAGTCCCTGCCGCAGGAGCAGGGTTATAATCTATGTAGGATCCTTGAAGCATCATGGAAAGCTCTCAAGACAAGAGCTAAAAAAATGTTTGAGTTGTATATTCGCAAAAAGGGATGCATGGATTGGCATTCAGGATATTTGAATTCTAGTCCCAACTTTGTGTTAATTTTCATGGAAAGTAAGAGGAAAATGCTACTTTTTTGTTATTCTAGTATTTCGTATCTTTAGTTGGAGCTATACAATATTTTTCTTTCCCTGCCTGAAAAAGATATGGTGAGGGGGAAAGTATCATCTATAATGAACATTGACTATTTTCGAGGGCAAACCTGCTAGAAATGGTAGAAGTGACAAGATTGGGAAATACTAGCTCCCTGGACATTATTACGCCATTTCTGGATCCTCTCCGCTCCCCAATGTTGTTTCCTTGTATCCAGACAAAGCTCCTAGGATGGAGGGGGGGGGAGAACCTGAGGAGAATCCTCCAGGCAGTCAGAGTAGCTAGTATCAGATCATCCTCCATCCAAAAATCACCTCAAAGGCAGAACCAAGTGCAGGCTGGTTGGGGAAGACTTTACCCTGGTATTGTGTCAGAGCAGACAGTGCTGGGGCATTTCATGGTTGCGAGAGCTTGCTGCTGTTCTCATGCTTATTTATGTGAAACGTTGTATTTCAGTCTGCTAGAGCAGCAGTCATGGAATAGCCATAAAACATTGCTGATACTGGAAAGTGGCAGAGGCTTTCTGTATGTTTCAGTTGTATAATCTTGGCAGTATTGGGACCGAACTCATTCCTATCACAAAATAAGTTATAAAATTTCATCTCAAACCAGTGAAAACCACAGCCACTAGCAGAACATTGACTCTGGAGAGCATGGGATTTTAAAGTATGAGCAAATTTTTTTCTCTTGCCTTACGATTTTTATTATTACTTATTTTTTTACTCATACAGACAAGCGCTGATTTGGTCCAGCCGGTAGGTAAATATCCAGAAAATTCTGGATTTTTAAAAATTTAATATGCATTGTATACATGGTATATTATCTAAAATGAGATTTTTTTTTCTTGTGGCATTGTTAGTCACAAATTTAACCTTAAGCCACTTATTTAATACTCTCTAGTTTTGTTTAACTGGTGCTACCCTACTAAAGAACTTTGTGTTTCTCATCAACTCTTACCATGATCTATTTCATCTTGTGTTTTTTTTTTCCTTTGCTGTTCTGCATACTCTAAAGACTGACTCTTCAAAAAGTCTTTCCTTGTGTAACCTGATCATGGAGGAAACTCCAGAGAGTGGGTTGGCCGAAGAAATTCAAAGATCTCAGATTGACCTAGGTGCATTTACTTGGGGCCCTCATGCTAGTTCAGAGAGATGCAGCCAGAAAACTACCTATGGTGGGTCTCAGGAATACTCTGTATGTCTTTCTGAAGCAGAGAAAGACATGGGATTACCCATCGGGATGTTTCCTTCTGCTGACGGGCACACTGTAGCCGAACAGGGTGAGCATGTCTCAGGGCCAGCCCCTCCATGTGGAGATGGACAACTGTCCCCAAAGCCCATGCCTGAGGCTGAATGTGCCATTGTTGCTTGTGTGGAGACGGAACAGCCTTATGACTTACCTGATTCAGAGATACCAGCCATGGAAACTGGTGGCCTCGTCAAAGAAAGTCAAGAAGATCTTAAAAAGTCAGAAGAGGAGGAAGAGAAAGAGAAGACAGAAGATTCTATGTGGGCAGGTGTGGAGACATGTGGAAAGGTAGACGTTGGAGCTATTGCTATCAAGACACTAGAAGGTATAGAGGGATGTGAAGAGAAAGCATGTGAAAGTACAGGAAGCAGGGTGGTTGATCTTAAGACAATAGGAAAGCGAGACCAGGAGACCTTAAAAATCAGTGAAGAGGAAACTAGGAATCATCTAAGAGTTAGGTGTAAAGAAATTGTAAAGACCAAGAAAAGATATTTTGAGAAAATTGACATATCAGAAAAAGGCATGGCAGATGAATTTACTGACAGAGGCAAAGTGCTAGATGAGAGGATTCAAGTAATAACAAGTAATTGTGAAATTATAGAAGGCTCTGGAGGCAAACCTGGCAATCACATAGATTGTTTGAATCTGCCTCTCCAGACAGACTCTGTGCCTAATATTGAAGATGCCAGCCTTGAGGAATGGGATTTATCTAGAAAAGATATAAAGAAAAATTTAGTAGACCCTCCTAACCATGCTATGATATATCATTCAGCACAGGGGGGTATAGATGCTGAAGAGATTCAATGTGAGCCTGTGTTACATGCACCTGAAGATGATAGGGATGGAAATCAGGCTGCTTATTTATCAATGAAACATGAATTGGCAGCTTGGTCTAGGACAGATCTTAATTATGCTCTGGAGACAAATGCAAACAGAAGAGACTGGTGTTTGTGTAAGGCAGAAGATTCATTAATAGAGGGGTCTGCAAGTACAGTGACTGGGAACTATAGTCATACCATTAACTTGCCACAAATCATGAAAACAGACTCTTGGGGAACAGATCCAGGTCAAATCTTGCAGCCGACTTTGGATTCAGCAATGAATAATATGGATATATTGGAATTCTCTGGTAGATCAGATGGACAAACAAGTGGATTTGCCAGTTGCCTTGATTCTTTTAACCACTGGCTTATCAGTGATATGGGAGGCTTAGATAATTTCTGGGAACATTTAGATACTAGTATAGTTGAGAACAAGAAAGGGCTGGAGGTGGACTTAGAGGCAGATGTATGTGAGGAACAAGCCATTGATAGCTGCTGGGAACAAAGCCAAGAAACAGTTAGACTTTTGTTTCTGGGAACCTCCCAGAATGTTAGCACTGAGAGTTATGCTAGACCCCAAGATGATGGCACCAACAACTCAGATTTATCTGAAGATGAAATTGCTAATCAGAGATATGGATTGTTGTACCAAGAAATTGGGACTGATAAAGAAGAGGTACTTACCCAGTATGTAGTATAGACTAGACAAAGACTTCTGTAGGTTCTATTTTTCCTAATGTTTCCTACCCACTTCATTGTCCATCACTGTCTTCTCTGAGGCCTGCCTATCTCCCTCACAGACTGTCATTCATGTACCTCTTACCTCCTGAAATCTGTGCAAACCAAACACAAATAAGTTGACCAAAGAAAGAAAGAAAGCCCTAACTGGTTTGGCTCAGTGAATAGAGCATCAGCCTGCAGACTGAATGGTCTCAGGTTTGATTCCTGTCAAGGGCAATGGCCCAGGTTGTGGGCTTGATCCCCAGTAGAGGGCATGCAGGAGGCAGCCAATAAATGATTCCTCTCATCATTGATATTTCTATCTCTCTCTCCCTCTCCCTTCCTCTCTGAAATCAATAAAAATATATTTTAAAAGAAAGAACAAGAAAAACGGAATGATTATGTTGGAATTAATGAAAATCTGTTTATCCATTTACTCTGTTTATTTTTTATTTTTACTGTTCAATTATGAAAAATACGTAGATCATACTAATTTGCTGTTTCTAAGTGGTTACCCCAATAAGTAGACATGAAATGTTTCTATCCAAGTCTACTAAAACTGTAGAATCTAGTGACAGGTGTCATAAAAATACCTAACAAAATTATGTGTTAGAAAAATACTAAAAATGCTTCTTCTAGATTCTATCAATAGCCTGGGAAAAAAGAGCTATTTAATCCCTTATGGCTCTTCTCCAGAATAATCTTCTCATTATTAAGCAAGTGGATTTTTGTTAGCACTGAGCCATACACCAGCAGTAATTATAAAAAATACCTTTCTTTTTTTTTTTTGGTCAGCCTATTTAAAATAATACAGTTCAGCCTTTTTACATTTCCTAAGCACTTACACCTCTTGTATTATTTTAAAAATTGTGGTGGTCATTATTTTCCAACTTATCTAATGGGCATTCACTGATCCTACAAAATTGATGAAAAAATAATGTACTCTGATTTCTATTTCTGTTTAGGCTTCTGATGGTTCATTTAATGGATTCACCCAGGTAAGAAACCAACTTGCTGGCAAAATCCATCTGTTTAGAATAATGCAAATTTTTAAAACAAGGACCTTTGTGTCACTGGTATGGCATGATTGTGTCAGCACAGAATTTCACTACTTACAAATTCAGTAATGGAAACAATCGTATTTTCAGCATTGTACGGGTGTTTTGACTATTAAATGGGATATGTCCAGCAGCCTAGCACATATTGAGTCTTCCGTGACTGTAGTTAGCTATTATTAATATGACTAGCTATACTGTGGGCTCCTGCCTTCTACTAACTCCTCTACTAGAAACTAGAAGTTGTCCTGATCTGAGAGATCCACTAGATCCAACTGTTTGAAAAGAGGAGATGGGATCCTTTTGAACTGATGAAATTGGTCTTTAGAAAATATGATACATTTTAGGAGCCTTTTTGTAAAGATTCATATGAGACATACTACACAGAACCATCCCTCTTCAGTGGTTCTCCAGAAAGGAGCAAGTGGAAGATCAGATATCATAGGCTGGCTCTCCAAAGCAATATTTTCCTTGCATATCCATGGGAGAGGAGCCACAAGCGGACGGTCCCATTCACTATATATGTCCTGACAGTTGCACAGCTATAACCCACATCAAAGGCAGACCACATGGCTATGGAGCTCGTGGGTTAAGGTCTGGAAACCTTGAAGGGAGATTTCAAACAGAAGCTTGTCTGTGATCAATGCTTTGTCTCAGAATATTAGACATGAAAATTTTTAAATTTTAACATTTAGAATTTCTTGATTCAAAAGTTTGATTACTTTCCCCCATGTTACCTATAAAAAGATAAAACCTATTCACACACACCCACACCCAAATACAGATACAAACAGAGAAAGGATTGTGCATCTCTTCCATCTGCATAAAACTCTTGAAAGTTTGAGTCATAAGAATTATTCATAGAGAAACCAAGATGGCAGCATAGGTAAACACCTAAACTGCTGCCTCGCACAACAATTTCAAAACTACAACTAAAAGGCAAAATGGGCATCATCCAGAACCACAGGAAGGCTGGCTGAGTGGAAATTCTACAACTAGAAGGAAAGAGAAAAGCACACTGAGACTCAGAGGAGCTGCAGGAGGCAGAGGTACTGAGACTCAGGAGTGGAGAGGACTGGCAACTGAGTGCGCGGCTGGCTTTCTCAAGCAGGAGGGAGACAAAAGCTCCTGACTACGCTGAACTCCAGTTCCAGGCAAGACTCTGGGGACCCAGACTCATATGGGGGGAAAGTGGACTATCAGAAAAAAGAAAAGCACACTGAGATTCAGAGGAACTGGGGAAGGCTCCCAACTATGCTGAACTCCAGTTCCAGGCGAGCCTCTGGGGACCCAGACTCATACAGGGTGAAACTGGACTGTCAGGAAAGAGAAAAGCACACTGAGACTCAGAGGAACTGGGGAAGGCAGAGGTACCAAGGCGCATGTGCAGAGAGGGTGGGCAACTGAGTGCGCGGCTGGCTTTCTCAAGTGGGAGGGAGACAAAAGCTCCTGACTGCACTGAACTCCAGTTCTGGGCGAGACTCTGGGGACCCAGACTCATTCGAGGAGAAACTGGACTGTCTGACAGTGGGCGGAACAAGAAGGCAGCTTTCTCTCAGAGGTGCTTGCAGCAATTACCATGGGACACTGAGACGCAGGGGCCTATTAGGGCAGGGCTGACAGGAAACCAATGCTGTCTGCTCCACCCTAAGACTCTGCCCCATCCAAGCTGAGCACAGAGGCTTTTGAAAGTCTTGTCTCATAAGGGCATGTCCAGCACAGAAATTCTCCCAGTGTAGACACAGCTGATCCTCACAGCCAATTGGCCTGGAGGTCAGTTCCTCCCAGTGATACCAACAACAATCAAGACTTAACTACAACAAGACTGTGCACACAGCCCACAAAGGGGTGAACCTCAGGTAACTGGGGAGGCAGAGCCACTGGGCCCTAAAGGACACCTAGCACACAAAGCCACTCTATCAACTCAGGGAAGCAGCCAAAGTGTGGAGACAAAGAAACAGATCACAAATGAAAGAAATGGAGGAAAGCAAATGACTGGATATAGAGTCCAAAACCACAGTTATAAGGTTTTTCAAGAATTTTCTAGAAAAGGCTGATAAATTTAGCGAGAACATCAAGGATATGAAAAAGGACCAATTAGAAATTAAGCATACACTGACTGAAATAAAAAATATTATACAGAGATCTAACAGCAGACTAGAGGATTGCAAGAATCAAATCAAAGATTTGAAATACAAAGAATCAAAAACATTCAACCGGAAAAGCAAAAAGAATCCAAAAATATGAAGATAGTGTAAGGAGCCTCTGGGACACTTCAAGCATACCAACATCTGAATTATTGGAGTCCCAAAAGAAGAGAGAGAACAAGATACTGAAAACCTATTTGAAGAAATAATGACCGAAAACTTCCCCTACCTGGTGAAAGAAATAGACTTACAAGTCCAGGAAGCGCACAGAACCCCAAACAAAAGGAATCCAAAGAGGACCCCACCAAGACACATCATAATTAAAATGCCAAGGGCAAAAGACAAAGAGAGAATATTAAAAGCAGCAAGAGAAAAACAGTTAGTTACCTACAAGGCAGCACCCATACGACTGTCAGCTGATTTCTCGGCAGAAACTATGCAGGCCAGAAGGGAGTGGCAAGAAATATTCAAAGTGATGAACAGCAAGAACCTACAACCAAGATTACTCTACCCAGCAAAGCTATCATTCAGAGTTGAAGGTCAGATAAAGAGCTTTACAGACAAGAAAAAGCTAAAGGAGTTCATCATCACCAAACCAGGATTATATGAAATGCTGAAAGGTATTCTTTAAGAAGAGGAAGAAGAAGAAGAAGAAGGAAAAGGTAAAGATTAAAATTATGAACAACAAATACATATCTATCAACAAGTGAATCTGAAAATCAAGTGAATAAAAAAATCTGATGAACAGAATAATCTGGTGAATATCATAGAATCAGGGGCATAGAAAAGGAGTGGCCTGACAATTCTTAGGGGGAAAGGGGTGTGGGGGGTGCCGGAAGAGACTGGACAAAAATCATACATCTATGGATGAGGACAGTGGAGACGGGGGGGGGGGGGGGCGGGGGGGGGGGGTAAGGGCAGAGGGTGGGGTGGGAACTGGGTGGAGGGGAGCCATGGGGAAAAAAGAGGAACAATTGTAATAATCTGAACAATAAAGATTTATTAAATGAAAGAAAAGAATTATTCATTTCTCATTTAAAATTTTTTATTTTTATCAGTTATAACTTAAAGAGTACAAAATTTTATGAGGGTTTTTTTTTTAAGTATTTTTATTGACTTCAGAGAGGAAGGAAGAGGTATAGAGAAATAGAAATATCAATGATGAGAGAGAATCATTGATTGACTGCCTCCTGCATGCCCCCCTACTGGGGATCGAGCCCACAACCTGGGCATGTGCCCTGACCAGGAATCAAACTTTGATCTCCCAGGTCATATAGGTCGACACTCAACCAATGAGCCACACAGGTCAGGCTATAAGAGTTTTTTATTTAAAAACTTCTGATCATCATATTCCCTCTCCATTTTCTGTTTCTTAGAGGTAAATATTTCACATTTTTTAGCAGATTCTCTGGTTTCACATCCCCCATCCACTTCTTCCTCCCTCCCCCAATCCTCCCCTCCCCCGCCCCCCCCCCCCCCCCCCCACCCATATGAATGCGTGACTTTCTTATAATGCTACTCTTTGATTTCTAAAGCATTATTGACTCGTTTCTCTGGAAGGTAAGGACATAAAAATACTTTCATCCTCCTATCTCCACAGTTCTCCCCTCCCCTCTGCTTCATGCCCTTCCTCTGATATTGTTCCACCATAGCCATCGGGACAATCTGTGGCAATATTATAATTAAGATATAAATGCTATTAGTGCCCAAGTCTTCAAGTTTTTAAGTCATGGCTCATAATTAACCTATAGAAGTCACACTTAGGTAAGATAATAAGATTGGCTTTCCAACATTTGAAAAGTTTAAATTTGTGGTTCAGAGCCACTAAATTCTAAGTCGGTATAGGACAAGCTGGAGACCAAAGACACCCTGAGGACACTGCCCTTTACTTAACATCTCTGTAATATCCTCATATTCTGCTAGCTCAGATTTCTATTTAGAATAACTACTGTTAAAATTACTCTTTTCATTTTTTGCTTTTCTGATTATAATACAGAGACTTTTTAAAACTTTATAGTGTGCTTATTGACACAGTTGATTAACACTAATTTAAATGATATCTTTGTTATTGTTTTTTTTAACAAATTAGCTAGAACCTTAATACTTTTAATTTTTTATTTTTTCCTTGATTTTCAGCCCCAGGACACTTCATTATTCACAATGCAGACAGACCAGAATATAATCTGTAACGTGGTAAGCTGATTTTGGTTTGTGTTTTGGGGAAGTTGATAGTTACTACCGAATGTTGTAAGGTTGATAAGTCTAAGTTATCTGGATCTTGAATATTCAGAATGTAGTTTCCACAGCCCCTCTTTTCTAGAAAATAGGAAGGAAGGCTTCTGAAAAATCTCAGTGTGACTTGGAATGTGGCTGCTTCTATTTATAAAGGCATAGAGATTGCACAAATTCGGTCTCCTAATTATGGGCTTCAGTGGGACGCCATCAATCCATCAAGGACATGATGGATTATAACTGAATATAACTTAAGCTACAGGATTGGAAATGAAATCAACTCAGGAATTCATGTTTCAAAATAGATCGTTGCTTTTTCTTGAACCTGAAGCTACCTCATTTCTTATCTCCTGTCTTTTTGTGAATTATAGAAGTAATGCATAATAGAGATATGATTCCTGCTTTGACGAGAGATGAGATGAAAGAAAAGATTAGCTAGAGAGTGAGTAGGAAGCAGAGTTACTCTTGATCTTTGAGAAAATCCTCCGTGATGGATGTTGCAGTTAGCATTTCTAGCTCAGTAATAAAGTTAAATGAAGAAATTTGAGTTATATCACTTGTGAGTTTGTCATTGATACACTACAGAGGATTTTGAATCTTTGAGGATTAGTGCACAAGGGCTATTTGTAGCTCACTGGTTTTCCATGGAAAAAAGTGTATAATTATCCCAGCTCCTGGCTTTTACATTGGGAGCTTAGAATTGGATTTAAGTAGAATGAATTTTTGGTTTTAGATTATTATACTTCTAAGTAAGGAATTCTATTCTGAGAAGTTTGTTTTAACAGTTCATTTGATATGTTTTCAAAGGCAAGTGTGTCTCTAATAGCTTGTCATGGATTGTCATACTTCTGCCTTTTGGGTATCCAAATGAAAGGTAGAGTCTGTGTGGCTTTCAAATAAAGATTGAAATGTTTAAAATACAAATTACATTGGTGTTAATAATGGCACCAGAAAGACTCATGTTTTATGTTTATTGGTGGTTCTCAGCCTGGGTGATGATACTGATATTGGAGGATGAGATTTTTCATTGTCAGTTTGAATGGGTTAAGAAAAATGGGGAAGTACTGGTATAAAGGAAAGACAATGAGTCATAAATTTACACCACTTACTTGGATGCCCAGCTGGTATAGCTCAGTGGTTGAGCTTCAATCTATGACCCAGGAAGTCACGGTTCCATTCCCAGTCAGGGCACATGCCTGGGTTTGGGCTTGATTCCCAGTAGAGGGCATGCAGGAGGCAATCGATCAATGATTCTCTCTCGTCATTGATGTGTCTATTTCTCCCTCTCTCTTCCTCTCTGAAATCAATAAAAATATTTTTTAATTAAAAAAAAGTCCAGTCATAGAATCCAGTGGTTTTTAAGTTTTTCTGAGCGTCTTCCTACTGCCGACAGCTGGTTCGAGGAGCTTCTTGCCTGCCCTTCCCTGCTCTTGATATGTAGTCTCTGAAGCAGGTTTCTTGCACCTTCTTTCCATTGGGGAACCCAGCTTGTCATGCGCAGCGTTGCATGTGCTGCAGGCATTGGCTCTCCCGGTGGGAAACTAGGAAAGCACAGTGAACCTACATCTCCTGGTGAGATGTGATTACACAGGATGTTCCAGGAGCAGGACAGTTTCCCAACATTTGGTCATTGACTGTTCCGAGCGAGGTGGAGGTTGAAGTTGGTAGTCAGTAGCACCCCTTCCCAGACTGCATTGCACAGCCCCACAGCACATTCTTTGAGTGCTGGTTTAAACCCTTGGAATCTACCCACCTTGCCCGGGGCTCAGAATTACCTCCTTGGTCCTTTGCAGTTCTCACCACTCACCACATTGGTTCTCCCAAGATTGGAGAAGTAATACTAGAAGGCAAATGACATACTGGAATGTGACTAGACTCTTAGCCCCACTCTTTGATCCATCCCTCTTCCTCTGCATTGACTCACCTTCCATCTTCTCATGGAGGAGATTGGAAAGTATGGGCCAAGTTTACACTACTAGTTTTGTTCTAAAGGGATATTTCCACTTCTGAGACTCTGAATTAAACCATTGCAGCATTCTGCTGCCATAATAAATGTGAAGAGTATCCTCTCCTCTAATGTATGATGATGGCTAATTGAGCAAATGATAGGAAATCATTACCAGTGCTCCTAACTGGGGAGGGCAAGGATTCAACCCATTTGCAATGTCTGTCAAGGGATGCAGCCGATAGGAGCAAGGGGTTGAACATGGGCACAGTTCTGATGACTGTTTTAGATCCTTTTCTGAGATATCATTCCCAGTTTGCCTGGGTTTACCTTTCTGTCTTGACAAAATATTTACAATTTTACATTACCTTAGAAGGAATAGAAGGGCGACTTGTGTTTCCAAAGTTGAGTAGCTGATTTTATGTACAGTCGTGTTGCATCCTGTTTCATCCTTACTCATCATTAGGTGAATTATATTCATTTATCCCCCTGAAATTTAGGTGTTGAGTTGCAATGCTATGTTGTAATACCTGGTGTGATATTATAGGGGAAATGTTGTAACTTGTGGGGACATATTTGGTTCTACATCCTCTTCATGCTGTGCCCCTGTTGTATTGTTTGATTTTAGCAAGCAAATGCAATTCGACTCATTTACACTAGCAAACTCACCCTACTTATCTTGCCTTACATAAAACATCAAAACTACTTCAAACTTCCAAAAAACCCAGGTTCTGATGCAAATCGTTTATTCATTTTAAACTATCTTAACTTTTATTTTTAAGGCACAATGGTATGTATTTAACTCATCTTTTAAAACTTCTCTTGGCTCCATATCGGGCTTCAGACTTCTTCCTCTCATAGAATCAGCTCCTAGAGGGACAGCCCATCTGCATGTGGATCACTTGGTCGTTTGTCAGGCCGCCCTGCCTGTCCTTCGTGTGTAGGTCATTTGATAGCATGCTCTCAAAAAAAATCATCTTGACTTACAGTATCTGCTGCTATGAAAACTTGTTCCATTATGAAGATAATTCTTTTGAGAGAAATATTTTCCCATAAAGAACTTCTGAGCGTATATTAGTTGAATTTTATTTTATTCTCTCATAAACATTGTATCAGAATACCTCTTAAAGGTTATAAAAGCACATAAAATATCACATTTCTGTACACTTATCCACCCATGTGTCCTTCCTTTTATTCTGTCCTTTAAAGAGAAAGGCATTGTGATCATCGCGTGCATCCCAGTGGAGGATTTGGTGGGGGCCACAAGACAAATACTTTGTTTATCTAACACTAAGCTATTCATTATTCATTTCCTCTACTCTGCATAACTTCCCCATCACTTCCTTGTGGAACTTGTCTTGATGAGCTTAGGTGGGGGCATAGAACGAAAGGTGACCTTTGATTGCTTATGGTGAGTATCTGACAGAGTTACTGATTTCTCCACTCAGCGTATTTACTGGTGACTTCTTGGTCCTCTAAAAACCACTCTAAAACTCTTACAGTTTAAATGTTCTGATGGAAAAAAATCTTAATGTGCCCTCAACTGGCCACCCATGCAGTCAAAAAGAGTCCTGCTAAATAAATATTTATTTATTTATATTAATCACAATTGAAAAAGAGAATGTTTTCAGTAGCCATAGTAACATGCATTGGCTGTGGTGTTTTTAATGGCCCATTATTATTTAATATTGCTAATTTTAAAACCAAAACAGTCTAGAGCTAAGAGACTGTAGGAGCTGGAATCAGGATGATATCTATGCATAGATGTCTATGCAACAGGGATAAAAACCTCCCCATTGGCCACACAATTAGAAAAGTCTAATTGATACCACGGAGATTCCTATCCTGTGCAAGTTAATGCATTTTGATCTACACGTTGGGATGACCCCTAATTTTCTGGTGTAATGCATATCGGTAGAGCTGGGAGGTCCCAGAACTGTGTGTGCCCTGTGAGCTCTTCCTCGCTTCTTCCAGCTGGCAGTGGTGCTCCAAGGACCTCCTTTCTCTCTGTCTCTCTCTGTCTCTCTCTGTCTCTGTCTCTCTCTGTCTCTCTCTCTCTCTCTCTCTCCTTTCCTAAAGAATAGAAAGTGCCATTTTAGCATCTCTTACAGATGCCATAGGAAGTGAGTAGCCAAAATGTTGTAAGTAAAATGAATAGCCAAAATGGTAAGTCTTGGGTAAGTCTAACTTCAAGGGAAATGACAGTCCTTGATGATGATAAAATAAAAGAGAGGTTGGTAGTGTCCATTCCTAGACTTTCCAGTTCTGTAAAACCCCATGATGCCAAGTGTAGGGCTTTTTCCAGCACCGATTTGGTGAAGCTAGTTGCCTGTGGGATGATGAAGAAAGTCTTAATTGTCCAATATTCTATACTGCTCTCTATTCATGTGTTGCATCTTTTTCCTCTAACCCTCAAAACAAACTGAAAGGCTGAGTCTGAACAGGCTCCACCAACAGAGCCAAAAGCTGAAGAGCCCCTTGCTGCTGCACCTGCTGAGGACACCCAGGCTGAGGAGCCAGAGGGGGCAGTGGTGAGCACCACCTCCCTCCCACCCACCGCCAGCCACCCTGGCCACAGCCATGCTCATCTCATGATCCCATTTCTCCCTTCTCATCCATGCTTCACTTGAGCTAAATCACTTCCATACCTGACATGACTCCACAGGTTCAAATAACCTTTGTTCCTTTGACAGTGAAACTCTATTCTCTTTTATTTTTTAAAAGAAAGACATCCAGAGAGCTGATCTTTTCTACCTTCTTTAAAAAAGAAGGGTGCCTTGATTCTTTCTGATACTCTCCCATTCGTGATAGGTAGGTCGTAGAAATTGCAAATAATCAAAACTATTAATGCAGTGCTCTACCTGCGATTGCTAGAGATGTGCCTTTAATTAGAGACCAACCTGCAGGTAATAAGCAGAACGATAATAATTTCATTGGTTGCGTCTACATATTGATTTTTTACAATATTAGCTGTGTAGGTTGGTTAACGCCAATGAAAGATCAAAATCCACGAATCTCTAAGGATTCCTATGTGTGCAGAGTTGCTCAAAATCAAGTCTGGTGCTGTCTCTGCTCCATGCAGCTATATATCACACCTCATCACAAACTGGGATGAGCTCTAGATGCCCCATGTGGAACTGGATTGTGTAACACCTGTGAAAGCATAGACTAATACCAAGGAAATTTTAATTCAAAATACCTTTGGAGAGTGAAACGCTTAATTATGAAATGCAGTTAAAATGTTTCCCAAGACTTTTAATCGGGATGCCATTTACTAGAGCCTTTACAGAATCTGTACAAAGAAGGAAACCAGTCTCCCTGTTTCCCAACATTACATGGCCTAGATGAAATAACTAGAGAAATGAAAGTGATGTTTCTTGCTGTTGGTGTTATAGGTAATTTTGCTGGGAAAAAAGAGTACATCATCTATCAAATCTACAGTTCATTAATTAGTAGAAAAATAAATAATAGGGCAAGATAGTGATGGGAAATACAAATGAAGAATTACTCAAGAAACATAATTTTATTTTCCATTGAAAGACATAGACTGGACCACGTCCTGGAGGAGAAACAAGAAATGCATTCTACTAGACTGAGTTCCTCCTGGAAGTGCCTCTGGCCGGACTTAGACTGGGGAATGCTGACTCCCTGCTTCTGAACTGTCACTCTGAATCACGAGAGATCTCAGTAACCCAATGCCGATGGGGCATTTTCACCTGGTGCGAGAATAGGATTTTGTCCACCTACCTTAGCCTTAACAGAGGAAGGGAAAGACACAGTTGGATTTTTGGCTACGGTTTAATTAAGAAGAGAATTGATTTTAAAAATTTTATGGAGCCTGGTTGGTGTGGTTCAGTGGTTGAGCATCAACCTATGAACCAGGAGGCCACGGTTTGATTCCCGGTCAGGGCATATGCCCAGGTTGTGGGCTTGATCCCCAGTAAGGGGTGTGCAGGAGGAAGCTGATCAATGGTTCTCTCTCATCATTGATGTTTCTATCTCTCTCTCCCTCTCCTTTCCTCTCTGAAATCAATAAAAAAATATATATTTTAAAATATATATATTTACGTATTTAAAAAAATATATATATATATATATTAAAGCATATGGATGATACCAGAGAATTAAGGAGATGTTGGTTAGGTTCAGATATTGATTTGTAAATTACTTCAATTCTGAAAAGTTCTCATCAAATTTTTATTTTGAATAGCAGCCCAGACTTCATCTCCACCTGTGCTTTTAAACCACATTGATTCCATGCCCCAGACTATTCGATGTAAGGCTTACTGTTCAATAATGCCCATGATTTTGAACAAGGGTATGTGATGTTGTGCAACAGGTTGGAGATGTGAAATAGACAAGTTTGTGTGTTAAATACAAGCTTGACAGCTGATTCTTCATGACTCCATCTCTCACCCATCCTAAGTTTTTGTTTTCTCATTATCCAAGTTCATTGTTTTTCCAAAATATAATATTAGTAGCTACCAAGTACCTACTATATTATATTGACTATTATATAAAGATTTATAAACTTTTTAACCACAGGTGATATTTAAAATATTTTAAAACCTTTATGGTACAAGCACCAACCATCACTAAAACCAGCTTCCCTAATGTTGGGTACAGAGATATTTGGAAGAATTCTTCATTCTCAAAAATCTTATATCCTATAGATAGGTGAACTTCAGGAAAATAAAAATTTTAGATTCCTTGTGAAGTACAAGGCAAATTGGAAAGTCGTATGACGGATTCAGGCACCTGCTGAGACCCAGAGATGATCGTAAGAACAGCACATACAGAGCCCACTATGTGAGCCACCCTCTCCAACGAGAAAATGTTTTTTTAATCCTCGTATCGACTGAAAAATAATAATAAAAGGGGGCAGCTTACAGCAGTTCAATTTTCCTAAGCTCATTAAAAGTGACTCTCATCCCTATTTTTAAAATTGGCATCCTTGGATGAAGTCAATTCTTCCTCATGTTCTCTCTTCTACTTAAGAAAATAACATCATATAGAATGTATTTTTGTTCTCTAATGTAGACTTATAGCTTCTTCTGGCCACAGTAACCGAAGGTACATTAAAAACTATTTTTTTCTAAGGAAGGTCTCTTCCATTGCTAGATGTGTGATGTTTGGTTATAAAACCATAAAAATCTCCATTGTGTCCCAAGCACTAATTAAGAGGCTAGCTGTAGCTGTCATTAGTCAGGATTGGATTGGCATGGCCTTTCGAAGTCATCCTTTTTGCCGCTGAAATGTCACCACACAGTTATTACTTTGAGTCTTGACAGAATTCGTTTTATGTAAGGTGAAGTTTGTGTTTTTTTGTTTGTTTTTTTTTTCAAGAGGCAAATGTAATTTCAAACACAGGAAATTTTAGCAGTGGTTCACAAAGAAACCAGGGGCTTTCAAGAAAAGGTTAGTTATGACATGTGTGTTTGTTGTTTTATTCCCCCAACAGCTGACATTGTCTTTAGTTTGTCCTACAAAACCATGTTGCCAGTGTATCTGCAAGGTGCATTTTAAAAACCAACCCTTGCTACTTCTCCAGAGGGTTCCACATTCTATAAGTAATGACTCCACCCCCCACTGAGGTTGTTCTTACTGGTTACTTCAACAACCAGTACTTGTTCAGTCCTCATCTCTGAGTTCGCATTTACTTTGCTTCAAAAGGCACATCCACTTTTCCTACACACTTCTCCCACACACTTTGCAAATAAATCCCCAGTTATAAGGTTAATGTTTAATAGGTATTGTTATTAGATATTCTTCCATGACCTTAAAGGCCAGAATAACCAAAAATTCATTAACTGTGGCATTTCTGCGACAGATCTTAATTTTTAAAGAAAGTCTGGAGCTAATTCTGACAGATGTTGCCATGACAACACTGCCGCCAGCAGCAGAGTTGTGCTGGGATGGCTGCTGAGGCTTTATGATGGGACTGCAGGCCATACCAGGAAAATAGATTGAAAAAGATGATTGAGATGAAGGTCAGGGGGAAAAATATACACAAAATTTCTTATTAGAAAGGAAGCGCACAGATGTACCAAATGAAGTGTGTAATATGAGGTGCCACCTTTGAAAGGAACACCAGTGGAGGCCGGTGTTTCCTGGGAGAACTCACCTGTGGTCATGCTGAAGGAAAATGATGGCCTTCGGTGCTTTAAATACAGTCCGCGTGAAGAGGAGTTCCAGCTGCCAGCCTGTTTTTAATACAGGAATCTTCCCTTGGGGCTGTAATAACCCTAGTTGTGTCTTGGGCTTTTCTTCAAAATGGATCCTGAAGAAAAATGTGTAATTCTATACAATTGCTAGGATCTTCAGACAGGTCAAGAGCTCAAGTTGGATCCAGAATACGATGAGCAGAAAAAGCCAGGGTGGCCTGTAGCCACAATTCCCACTGTGACATGATCTTTCTTTGTTACATCTCAGTGGGACTCTGGGGGCCACTCCAGCTCCAATGCTAATTGGTGGAAGAATCAGAACTGAAACTCGGGTCTCCAGTTCCATCTCCAGTGCTACTGCCACTTTGTCACATTTCCCCACTTGTAAAATGCAAGCATTGGGCCCTCGCTGGTTTGCCTCAGTGGATAGAGCATCAATCCGCGGACTGAAGGGTCCCAGATTTGATTCTGGCCAAGGGCACATGCCTTGGTTGCAGGTTTGATTCCAGTGTGCCTCTCTCACATTGATGTTTCTCTCTCTATCTCTCCCCCTCCCTTCCATTCTCTCTAAAAACCAATGGAAAAATATCCTCGGGTGAGGATTAACAAAAGTAATAATAATAATAATAAAATAAAGTGCCTTGCGCTAGATGAGCCCCAGGGCCCTTCAGCGTTGGGAACATATTTACCTCTAACTTGTAAACATAGCTGTGCGTCTCCAAATGCCGCATTTCTAAGCGTCCTCGGTTGTAACTCTGTAATACAATGGATAAAGCCATGAGAAGATTGAGTCACCTTTTCCATGTCCCCATTCTGTACATATCTTTCTAAACAATGAAGTCTACGGGCCTCGTTGCAAAAATAACGTAGTGAAAGTCTACCCAGCCAATCTCTTCTCAATGTTTTTATCATAATTTGCTGTTAACTAAGAGGGATTTTATGACATGTTTGCTTAGATGCTCAGATGCTACATGTATTTGAGTGAAGAGAGATTTTACTTATAATCTCTGAATCTCATTTTAAGGAGCAGCATTCCCAGCGTGTAAGTGAATGTGCTGGCTGTTTATAAGAACACACTTGAGTTCTTTATCGAACGCCCCTTGTTGGTGTTGGGAGTTGCCAGTAGGACGCAGCGGGTCCTTGGAGGCGCTCCAGGTCTCAGGATCCCTGTGGAACTCTGATTGTCGACTTGGATGTGGGTTGGTGTGAAAAAATCACAGAATTTAGAGTTAAACGGTTCCAATTCTGGTTTACTGGCTGCGTGAGTTACTTCAACTGTAAGTATTATTTGACTTGTCTAGGAAATGGGAATACTATCTAATAAGGTTTCTGGGTGAGTAATGTGCTGTAAATGTCAAACACCTGGGATATGCCTGGAAAGCTGTAGATTCACAGTAAATGTCAGTTTTCCTCACGGGCTACAATATATGGAAACTGTCAGGCAGAAGCCTGGCTGTGGCTCAGAAAGATCACACTCATTTTGGGGGTACATTGGTGAGCCCAGAATTCAGTGATCTTCCAGCGAAGTGCCGTTGCCAAGAGCAAAGGTCAGAAGACGGATGCTCTCTGCCTCTAGGCCAGTGGTTCTCAACCTTCCTAATGCCGCGGCCCTTTCATACAGCTCCTCCTGTTGTGGTGACCCCCAACCATCAAATTACTTTCGTTGCTACTTCATAACTGTAATTTTGCTACGGTTAATGAATCGTAATGTAAATATCTGTGTTTTCCGATGGTCTTAGGCTCTACAGCAGCGGTTCTCAAGCATCCGATGGTCTTAGGCTCTATAGCAGCGGTTCTCAACCTGTGGGTCGTGACCACTAGCAGGGTCGCCTAAGACCATCGGAAAACACAGATATTTACATTACAATTCATAACAGTAGCAAAATTGCAGTTATGAAGTGGCAACGAAAATAATTTTATGGTTGGGGGTCACCACAACATGAGGAACTGTATTAAAGGGTTGCGGCATTAGGAAGGTTGAGAACCACTGCTCTATGTCCTTTAGCCACGGAAGAACCATGTCTTAGCTAAAATTTAAAAATATATGTATCTTGTATTCTCTATTTATCACTTGTGGCATTTACCCCAGGAGAATTTTAATGAAATGAAGGACATCCCAGGCACACATATTAGTAAATGAAGAGTGTATGAGAAAACAAAGTATTAAAGACTAAATCACAAAAATGATATCAGATTCACACTGACCAGGTTTTTTGTTTTGTTTTTGTGTGTGTGTTTTTTCATCTTAATGCTCGTCATTAAATACACAAAGGAAGTCAAAACTTCAATAGTACCATATTCTAGAAATGTTAGGCGAGCCCAGGAGAATTTTTCACAAACCAAGGCACAAAATGGTTCTTAAAGTATAACAACTAAGCCTGTTATGGAGAAGTATGTGAGATTTTCACCCATCCCCACCCGAGATAGAAGACAGCTGGCATCTAGGGCCGCCCCCATGAGTGTGGAGGCAGTTTTCTGACGTCTCCGGGTCACCTAGAGTTGATACTCTCACACCAAGACAGCCTGTGACAAGTATTTGGGGGATTCAAGACAGGTGGTTGTGTGTAGACACCTGGTGAACCCGCCCCACCTCCTATTCTGAAAGGATATCTAAAAGTCCCCAGAAGGAGAGTAAAATGGAACAAACGTTTCCATGTCTACTTTAAACATCCAGCCTGGAGAAATTTTTACCTCATTTTAGATAACTGCACAAACACATAAAACGTGTTTTAATTTTAGATAACAAACACATAAAAAAGCATAGGGCCTACAGAGAAAGGAATACAACAGAAGGAAAGCATTGCTTAATAGAGCCAAAATTTTCTTTAGAGAACAACAACAAAATTACCGAAAGTACAGCAGAAAAATTTGAAACAAGAAATGAAAGATAAGGCAACCTCAATGAGATAAAAAGTTGCTTATGAGGTAGATGAGAAGGAATCTCAGTGATGACATATTGGAAATAAAATTTGCCTAAGAGTAGTAAAGAGCAGCAGCAACTGTGTGGTGAGTCATGATGTGAGGACAAACTGGAGGAGCTCACCCAACACAAAGAGGAAAAGCACAAGCAACAGGGGTGGGGGTGGAGGCCAGAGGCTGGGCGCATCTCCTGGATAATTACTGCTCCTGAGGAAAAGCTGTAGGGGAGGGTGTGGAAGCACAGCAGCCAGTGTAGCAGACGAAAACGTGCTCCAGTGGACTTCCCTGGTTGAAGGAAATCCTGCATGCAGATCCTGAGAATCACCAAAAAGGGGCAAAATCAATGAGACTAGCATCTAAATGTAGCCTTTAAAATTTTTAAATTTGAAGCTTGCAAAAAAAGTTCTGCAAACATCTAGATTGTGGAGAAAATGCACTACAAACAGCAATAATTAGGCCTCAGACTTGTCCTTCCGATACTAAACATCAGAAGCTGTCAGAAGGACATACAGATTTTTAGTGCAAAAAAACCCCACAACACATTTTAACAGTTCTAAAGGCAGTAGTCAATCATGTTTGAAAGCAGCAGGGAAACATTACCAAGTATTTAAGGTATACAGCATCCATAGAACTCCTGAAAATCATTTTTTGAAGATGTATCATGATTGACTGAACAATGAATCAAAATCAGTGTGGCCCTAGGCCAGTTTGGCAAGGTGAATAAAGAATTGGCCTGTGGACCATAGGGTCCTGGGTTCAATTCCAGTCAAGGGTACGTACCTGGGTTGCAGACTCCTCCCTGGCCCAGGCCCTGGTCGGACTTGTGCAGAAGGCAACCAATCAATGTGTTTCGCATTGATATTTCTCTCTGTCTTTCCCTCTCTCTTCCACTCTCTAAAAATTAATGGAAAAGTATCCTCAGGTGAGGATTTAAAAAAATATATATATCAGTTTGGACAGATGGGAAGATGTGATGAAACAAATGTAGCAACATGTCAGTTGGGGATCCTAGGCACTTGGTACTTGGATGTGTATTGTATGATCCTTTAAATTTTTCTCTCTGTTGACTTTTTACCATAATAAAATTTTGGACAACCCTTCCCCAAAAGTCCTTATGTAGGACATCACAAAAAAATAAAGGGAGCATGTTTAGTATTTAAATGACTTATTTTGAGTGAGACATCAAAAAGGCGGGGGGGGGGGGGGGTGGCGCGAGAAACATCACTAGCTGCCTCTTGCACATCTCCTACTGGGGATCAAACTCATAACCTGGGCATGGTCCTGACAGGAATCAAACTGGTGACCTTCACGTGCATGGGGCGATGCTCAGTCAACTGAACCACACAGGCCAGGGCTATTTAAATTATCTAAGTGTATAGCTCATATAATTGTTGTAAATATGATTACAAACTAAGATTTTTCTCTCAGTGTTTATAACAGTTCTAAGAACTGGAAACCAACTAGTTCAATTATAGGAGAACTGTTACATAGGAAAGGAAATAAAGCATTATATAGCTATTGGTAGAATTTTTCTACAAAACATCATCTACATGTTGTAAAATAAATAGACAAATAAATCCCCTGTATGCATAGAAATGAATAAAAATAAATACCTCAAAATCTTACCATAAATTATTTCTTTTCTTTTTAAACCAATGGTATCATTATTTTTTAATCAGAGAAAAGACCTATGTTCAGTTAAAATAACCTGCCCTGTAGATAAGTATGGAATTTCATGCTAGGGACTCTGCAGTTGTCTTCTAGACCAGTTCCATGAGTGGCAAGCTGCTTTTCCGGCATTGCTCAGAGATAATATTGCCAAGAAAGTAAAACAATGAATAAGTAAAATGAGCCAATAAATTAAATCTCAGGGATTACAGCTTCTCCTGCAGTCAGTCACAACTCTTACTTGTTTGGGGTCTCAATCCTTGTTGACTGGCTTTCACGACACCATCTCCTGAGGGACTGACTGGTTGTGTTTCTGTCACCCAGTTGTGTTCCCCTGCTTTGCAGGATACTGAGGCCATTGTTGCATTGCATTAATTTCATTCCACTTCCAGAAAAATTTCCAATGCAGCTAGGTGTTTAAAAGGACTCTGACATGATTGCCATAACCCCATCACTTCCCACCAAGGGGATTGTTGAAGCCGAGTGGTAAAGCAGTCAGATCTGATTGAGAAAGTGAGAACCGCTCACCATCTCCAAGATGGGTTCCCCGCTGACCCTTGTGATTTGCAAAAGTCTGGGACTTGGGCACAAGTAAACAACGTGCCTACGGGCAGCTAGAAAATGTTTAAATTCCTCTTTGCATTACATGTTTTCCCCTATAAATATATTTGGCCAACAGATAGTATATAGTTTGGGCAGAAGATAAGATAATGATGTATCTCTTAACATTTGGAGTGAAGAGGAAAATATAATAACATTGAATAACAAAGGCTTGAAATACTTTGCGTGGTTTCAGTCCCCTGGTCTCCCTGGATAATACATTTAAAAAAATAGTCATTAATCATTATGTTTTTCTCCTAGCAGGTGTAACATCTACGGTAGCAAGGGAAGTGGCCCCTATGAGGTCAAGGAAAGTCAGAGCACAGAGAGACCGTGCACTTGGCCTCCACCTGCTGGTGGCTGGCATCACAGCAGCCATGCTGTCAAGTGTTTATCAAATCCAGCCAAGGATGCCTGTTTTTTAAACTGTTTACCATTCATCTACGGTAGAAAATGTTTTTCTTTTCTAAATCTACAAATAGCTAACAAATTGGAATGCATAAATATAATAAAAGAGGAATAACCCTATTACTGAAATCTTTTTCAATCTTGCCTTGATTTTATCTAGAGTTAACACTTAATCTGAACAAAAGGATTCTTGTTTACCATTGTATTCTAATGTTGTTCTATTATTTCAGCCAGTAAATATGCTGTGGAAATACTTTGGTAAGAGCAGAAAATGTGGCACAGATCCCAGACATAAAGGGAGAATTAGGCACCACTGATTATCAGAGCAAAGCCAGAGGCAGAAAGAGGGAGGGGATCTAGGCAGTGGGCAGGCCTCTCTTTCTGCAGGGGTCTATAGACTCTGTAAAATCTGACTAGAGAAATCAGAAGTCATCACTCATGGACTCAGAGAAGGATGGAGGACTGTTAATTTCTTCCCTTTCCCAAGTAGGTCATTCAAATTGTTTGCCTTTTCCCCTCCCTAGTCAAGTGGCAGTTTCCTTGGCACCCTGACTCTACCAGCATTGTTAATGTCAATATTTTGGTGATTTTTATTTGTCATCATTCTTATCAACTGTTTTCCACATGTTCTAGGCCCCTGTGAGTGTGAGAGAGAGAGAGGGAGGGAGGAAGGGAATGAGAGGAGAGAGAGAGAGAGAGAGAGAGAGAGAGAGAGAGAGAGAGAGAGAGAGAGAGAGAGAGAGAGAGATCAGGTCAATTGCTGACCTGCAATTGGCTCCTATGAGGTCAAGGAAAGTCAGAGCACAGAGAGACCGTGCACTTGGCCTCCACCTGCTGGTGGCTGGCATCACAGCAGCCATGCTGTCAAGTGTTTATCAAATCCAGCCAAGGATGCCTGTTTAAACCGTTTACCAAAGGAAAGATAACATGTATATCTTATGATAGTGAAATTTGATAGGTGTATAGAACGCTAAGGATAAATAAGGAATTCTTTGTTAACATTATATTTGTATGGAGAGGGTTAGAAAATTACGTTTGAGAGCACCACCAGTGCTTCACAGAAATATATTGTCTCTGAAAATATATCAGTTCAGTTGAGAATAAAATCCAATTACTAGTTGTATGTGCTTGGAACATATATGTATGGAAGGTTTTATATATAATCACTTGGAGGAATAGCCTATCAAATATGATGGTGGCTGCTTTCAGATCTGTGGCAACATGTATGTGTGCATGTGGTGGTATTCACTGTCAGTTCATACTGTCTGTGTGTAGAGTCTGTCTGGTGTGAAGCTATGGAAACCAGTGGGATGGTCACTCCATAGTGTGATTTTCCAGACAGATATAAATCACAAATAACTTAGAATTGTGGCAACACAACTTGCTTTTTGCATTTAAGGCAATAAGCCCATTGCATGTGCACTATCTTTAGGTGTAGATTCTGATGTGAAGAAACTTGGCTAGGTCCTTAGGATCCTGAAGAAGCTTGTTGATGTCTCCAACAATAAAACTACAAGGAATTTCTCAGTGTTCTTGGAATTAAGATACCCTCCTAATTTATGTTCAACGGCAACAATAACATTCATTGAACTGCTCAAAAGGTCAATGTTTATTTAAACCAAGAGGTGCAATTCTCTTAAATAAATACCTATTATGGAAATGTTCAGTCATCCACCAAATATAAATCCCCTGTTATCCCACTTCAATAATTATCAACATTTATAATTCATTTCAAATAAATACGCCTCAGTTCAAGTGAAAGGATTACTTTTCTGAACCTATGTATTTTAATGACAGGGTAGAAAAATAAAAATAAATGCTACACAGTGGCTAGTGACACTACTTTGGATCATTGTACACTTTGGAGAGCCTAATTATCATAAGAAATTTTCATAAAAGAAGGAAGTAAATTTCTAAGAACATGAGTATTGCCCTAGCTGGTTTGGCTCAGTGGATAGAGTATCAGCCTGTGGACTGAAGGGTCCCAGGTTTGATTCCGGTCAAGGGCACATGCTCCAGTGCAGGGCTCGATCCCCAGTAGGGGGCATGCAGGAGGCAGCCAATCAATGATTCTCTCTCATCATTGATGTTTCTACCTTCCTCTCCCTCTCTCCTCAAATATATATATATATATATATATATATATATATATATATATATATATATGTATTTCTTGGTCATAGCTGTTAACATAATTTTTAAAAAATATATTTTATTGATTTTTTTTACATTGAGGAAGGGAGATAGAAACATCGATGAGAGAGAAACATCGATCAGCTGCCTCCTGCACACTCCCTACTGGGTATGTGCCCGCAACCAAGGTACATGCCCTTGACCGGAATCGAACCTGGAACCCTTCAGTCCGCGCAGGCCGACGCTCTATCCACTGAGCCAAACCGGTTAGGGCTGTTACCATAATTTTTAATCCCCAAAGTAAAATATTGTATTATAGAAAAGTGTACTCTGAGTAAGGTTCCTTTTACATAATCTATTACCTGTAAATTTGAGTCAGAAGAAAGGTTTTTAATGCTTTGCTATGAGCTGTAGGTGTGTGGTTTATATTTTCCATCTCCCATTTCTGATGCCCATTCTGTAGGTACCCTGCACCTCCCTTTTCATATTCTGGGTTTGACAATTTAATATCTGCAACATTCGGGCTTTCCTGATTTAATAGGACAAACTGGGTAGAATTTATTTGATAACGGAAAGGAATGTCTAATGTTAATCACATCAGAAAGCAAGATCAATTTTTGAAATATGTGCCCTGGGTACATTATATAAGATCAGTCTAATATTCTGCTTCTCCCTCAGTCTTTCGGATTTGAACCGCTCAAATCAGATCAGCCTCACTGATGTTTCTCTTGCTAAAGACTTGGACTCCACAACCAACTTGTTAAAAATTAAACTTCCGACTGTACTTTTTCATTTCATTACTGCATGTTTTAAGTACTACTTAGCCTTCCTCTTTTCACTAATCCAACCCTAGAAACAAAATTTTCCTTTTTTTTTCTGTTATACTACTCCTAGTAAAGGACTTTTGATTTGACTTTTGATTATAATGAATATTTAATAGTAAAAATGGTGTGTGTGTTTTCATTCTCAAGAAATTTCATGAGAAAACTCCCTTATTCCCCCCCCTCCCCCCCCCCCCCATGAATGTGATTTAGCTCCTGGGACCTTCCCCAAGAAGATTTTCAAGTTTATGCTGAAATGCAGTTTTTCTAAATTCTGACTTTGCATGGTGTCCAGGAGGCTTTTCTTATGTGGCTTTGTTCCATGACCCAGGTATTGGGGCCAGGCCCCTTTCATTTCAGGTGACAAAAATAGAAAAGGCTAGTGGAGGGGACCCCCTCACACACACCTAGAAAGCCATGTCTCAGGATTGACGTTTGTCACTTCCATTCAAATTCCATTTGCTACACCTGACTGCAAGCAAGGCTGAGTGGGTGCCCAGGAAAAAGAGGAGTCAGGCTGGCTGGCGTGGCTCAGTGATTGAGTGTCAACTTATGAACTAGGAGGTCACAGTTCCATTCCCCGTCAGGGCACATGCCTGGATTGTGGGCTTGATCCCCAGTGTGGGACATGCAGGAGGCAGCCAGTCAATGATTCTCTCTCATCATTGCTGTTTCTATCTCTCCCTCTCCCTTCCTCTCTGAAATCAATAAAAAATATATTTTTAAAAAAGAGGAGTTGGAGTTTTGCCGAACAGTTGGCAGTCTGCTGGCTATACCTAAATCCTGGGCCTTAGGACACTATAAAGAAAGCTTCATAATCTGATGAGCCTCAGCTGAGGGGAGAGAAGAGCGCGCTGAGTCTGACTCTTACTGAGGCCCTGGAGACACAGACACCTGTTGGTTCTGGTTTGCAGATCCCACCTGGAACAGATGCTGATGTGACTGATGCAATCTCCGAGCCGGCAGCAGAGGGCGCCCCAGCAGAGGAAGCAGAGAAGGAGATGGAGGCAGAGCTCCCTGCTGGGGAAGGAGCAAGTTTAGAGGAGCCCAAGATTGAAATAGAAACTGCAGAGGTCCTAGACAGTGACATATGTCAACCAGAGGAAACAGAAGCAGCAGCGCCTCAGGTAAGTGCCTGGTGACGTGGAGGTGCTAGGCTAGGGAGATGTGCCCGTTGGAATGCTCTATTGGTTAATGGCCATAACTCTTGGATGCTGAATAGGTTTGTAGCCATTTTGTGACACGCTGCTCAGTATTCTGGGGTTCCACGCAAGCCCCCAGGGCTACGGTGACTAGGCTGAAATTAAGCACAGATAGAGGTAAAGGAAACCATGCAGTAAAGTGATGGAGAAAAGAATGAAGCACAGATAATAGAATAATAAGGTGGCTGTGTGGATTATGTAAGAAAAAGGCCATAAAGTGCTTAGCCTGGTGCCAACCACATGCTGAGAACCCCAATATTGGTAGTTAAATCATGTTACTATGATTATTACTTTGTGGTTGTTATTATTAAAGTACCTCCAAATTCACCCCAAATTAGGCTTCTTTTACCAAAAGCCCATCCTTACGTTGCGCCTTCAGAAGGAAAATGGGTCATGTGAGCCTTCGTACACATACGTGAAGCTGGGCTTTGCCCCAGGTCTGGCTTTCTTAGACAAGTGCTCAAAGGCAACACAGCCACCGAAGCCGTGACTGCGGAGCCTCGAGCCCAGGGGCCAGAGCAAGCACAGCTCTTCCAACCCCGTGCTGGGATCCTCTCCTTTCTAGAAGGTAACAGTGAAGAGTGGGCTTAATGTATGCTTTCCATTCTTCTGGTTACTTTACTCATAATACATTTCCAGAAGTCTCCCCAGGGTTGCTCGAAGTTTGAAACTGAATTGCCCCTCTTCTCCCACTAGAAACATAGCAAGTAGCATTGGTGTTTGGAGAAAGAACTCATTTCTCTTCATTGGAATATTTTCTTGTCACCATGCCAGGAATATGTATGTATATATTGTTATACCTTTTGAAAGAGTGTATTATTTTCTCCAAATTGAAGAATGGAAGTGCTTTTGTCCACTGATGCCTGAGGGGATATAGAACTTATTATTATAATCTGAAAAGCCATAAATATCTCCAGACTTCTATTATGTGAGTTAAATCTCCCTCTCTCTCCTTCCTCTCACCTTTGTCAAAACATAAGGGGGAGGTCATGATCCTTTGGTCTACCTTCTCAGACAATAGAGTGTTGGAGTGGTTGGCGGGAGTCACAATCCCAGGAACGGACTAGGGTGTGGCTCTGATCAGAATCAGCAAGCATGGGCCACATCTTCACCAACAAGGTGGTTGCAGGCTCTTTGGGAGCCCCATGAGACTCTGGGAGAAAAGCAAATGGGCCATGGCAAGAATGAACCCATCCTTGGAATCCCACTGCAGTTCCTTTCAGGTCTGTCTCCTCCACCCACCATGACTCCGCCCCCTCCCTGTAGTCTCCTAACCTCCTCCTCACTCTTACCAAACTGGATGATTGTTCAAGGATCCAGAAATTAATCCCACGAAGGGTCTCTCTCTCAGGAGAGAGAGAAAGGAGGAAGGTCCTGCAACGCGCAAGGCCCAAGGGCCAGAAAGCCTAAATTGGGTTTGGGGAACCGCAGGCATGTCGTTGAATGAGGGAGGTGGGGAAACTGGGTGCCACAGAGGGTGTAACAGGGAGGACATTTCCAAAGGACCACCACATTTTTCTTTCCCCAGGAGAAGGTCATCCCTGCTGTCATCATAGAGCCCGCTTCCAACAACGAAGAGGAGGGAGGACACGAAATAATGACAGGTGCAGAGCCCAAGGAGGCGACTGAAGACTCGGCTCTTCCAGGCCCTACCAGTGAGATGCCGGAGCCAGCTGCTGAGCAGAAGGCCCCTGAGGACTCCCAGCCAGAGCCCTCCACTCCGCCTGCAAGCCAGGCCTCTCAGGATGTGCCTCCCGGCTTTCTCTACAAGGTCTTTCCATTCTTCATTTTTAAATGTGGTGGCCAATCGGCCTTCCTTTGCTTTGAGGCCCTTCTGCTCACACCTTTGGTTTCCCGATGTTTACTTTTACTTTTTGCCACACAGACTCTTTTTCTGTACTGCTTTCCTCTCCCTCGACATCACATTGCAAGAGGGCAGGATTTCTGTGCTGCGGGCAAGGGAACTACAGTGATGTCTTTCCACTTTTAGAAACGGATAGTTAAACGCTATGCCCCTTGGTAGTGAGTGGCTTCATGCCTTCCACCTAAGTGCCTTCTGCTCCCCGCAGAGCTCCATGGGGGCCTCCACCCTGGTCTCACCTGCTCTCAGCTGGATTATTCACACCTCCGAGGGCAAGAAACAGGAATCACCCATTCAACTCTGGCACCTGGTTACAGTGCAGGACACAGAGCAGGGAGCCAATAAATATTTTAAAAGAAAGTGGATAAATATGTTAATGGGCTTCTCTGAAAAGGAAGAGAGAAACGAGGCCAAAATTTGTGGGCAGAAGCTCTTGCTCAGAGAGGCCATCAAGTGGTTACATAGAACCTTCATAGGACCCACTGAAGGGTCCTTACAAAAACCAACCCAGCAGATACTAGAAACACAGGCTTCAACCACGTGTGAAAGGCAGCTAGTCCTCCATAATAGAATATTGTTGGGAATTATAAGTCCCAGCGTTTGATTTTTACATGTCAAATTTCAGCTTTTGGTCTTTTAAGAAGTATTAAATTTTTGTTTGTTTGTGGGGGTGGGATTGCCTCGTCGTGATTTTTTTCTTCTCTCTGCTTCTTAGGCAGTAACCGTCGCTACATTGCTACCTCCCATGGGGATGGGGTGGGTATAATGGATTTATGAATGAATTATGTGAAGAAGACACTAAGCCTGTGGCAGGTGAAGGCATGTGTCCACTATGTTTTGTGTTAGAGAACAAGGAATCAGGATGCAAGGTGCTACTGGAGGCCTCTGACCTCCTCACTGACCACTTCCCCCCTCTCTCTCTGGGTGTCAGTATTCTCATCAGAAAAATGAATTTGGGGATAAGAGAATAACTTCCAGCTCTGACATGTTATGATTCTACATGCAAACAACACATTCTAAGAGCTGATTATTTAATCTCATGGGTAGGGTTGAGGGCAGGGACACGGGAGAAATAAACCTGGGTGTGATTATAGATCGTTATTTAAGCTGCATAATGGGGCTCATTTTACTATTCTACTTTTAAAAATGTTCCTATACTCAAAGTTAAAAGAAATCTTTCAAAAAAGGGAACTAGAAATAGATTATCATGTTTGAAAGGTAGGACAGGGAAAGAAGGAAGCTTATTTACAAGAAATTGGACACGGGATTTGATTAAATCCTGATTGCATTGTAACATGCAAGTGATGGTTTTCCCAATCCAACAGATGCTGTGGTTAGAGGAACATTCAGCTAGGCATTTTTAGTTCAAGTTAAAAAAAACAAACAATAGTAAAGCATCTGTGATAATTACATGCAAATCTCTAGCAAAATTATGACACATTAAACTTTAATGCACAGCATTTCAGCTCTAGCAGAAGGTATTGCATTACTAAACATGCGTCCAAGTGGCTTCAGTTTCCGTCTGTAAGAATAGGATGTGTTAAGTAAAGAACAGGATTTCCTTTCTGCCTTCAGGAGCCTTCTCCTCCCTTGGGGAGGTACAGGTCTTCATTTTTATCAGCTTGGAGATGCTATTGAGATGCTTGCGGGTCATCTGACTGCGAGAGTTTGACCTGACCTCTGTTTTTCTTCCTAATATTAGTCAGTTCTTTTACAACCTTGCAGGTGGAAGCACTGCACGATTTCGAGGCAGCAAATTCTGATGAACTTACCTTACAAAGGGGTGACGTGGTGTTGGTGGTCCCCTCTGATTCGGAAGCTGACCAGGTAAAGGATGAGATTGGAAAGTGCTATAAGCTCTGTTGGTTTTTTCCTAAGGTTCAGTTGGGCATAGTGACTTCCTGAAGCTGTTTGCATTTTCTGAGATGCTGCAAGGCCACTCTGAAAAGGATTTAAGGGCTTATGACCACAGTACATCACAAAATTGAGGTTTGGGATGCTATTACATTGTTTATTTTTTTATACAAATAGATGACCATTTCTTATTATGTGTCCACTTTCTAGAATGTCTCTCCGAAATTAAGTCTTCAAGAAATGCAGACACTCTTTTAAAATAGTGTTCCATTGTTTTCCAGTCTCTACACAGCTAATACTGTGAAAAACAGGAAAATGTGACTAACTAATTAAAGTTAATCAATAGAAATGTGTCCTGGATGGTCTAGCTTTTGGAATTTGTAGTGAGAAATTTAAAGCAGCATTACATTTTCCTGACTGATTTTAAGAACTTCTTGGCATCATGTTTTCATCATCCTATATAATAAAAGCCCAGCGACTGAACAGTGGAATGACCAGAATGAACAGTCGACCAGTCGCTATGACACGCACTGACCACCAGGGGGCAGACACTCAATGCAGGAGCTGCCCCCTGGTGGTCAGTGTGCTCCTACAGTGGGAACGCCGCTCAGCTAGCCGGGATGAGAGGCGCTCCCACAGCAGGTGGATCCCCGCAGGCCACGCGCCTCACCAGTGCACGAGTTCCGTGCACTGGGCCTCTAGTCCTATATAATAAAGAGCTAATATGCTAATTAGACCGAACAGCAGAATGACCATCCAGATGACATTCTGGATGAAGCCAGGGCTGCGAAGGCTGGCCAGGGCTGCAAGGGGCTGCGAGGGCCGAGCCCCTTGCACGATTTTCGTGCATCGGCTTCTAGTTTCAATTATAATGTGCTTAGGTCTTGTTTCTTTCATACTTTTCTTACTTGAGGTTCACTGAGCTCCTTAGACTTGTATCCTGGTAATTTTCCACTATATTTGAAATATTTTCAGCTGTCATTTCTTATTTTTTTCAAAGTTTTACTCACTTTGTTGGAGTGGGTCTGTTTCAGGTTTGCTATACTCTTAGGATAAATTCTTAGTCCTGAGCCATTGTCTCTACCTCTAAGACATGGCCCATCTGGAATTTCAGTAGAAATTCTGACAGGTTTATCAAGCCCTCTAACTTGATGGCATTTGAACTCTAAATTCTACCTCCCTGATATTCATTTGAATCTCTACTCATCTTTTCCAGCCTTCCTGCTTTCCCAAGGCCTCTTGGGGGTCCCCCTTATGCATTCATAGTTTGGGGGCAGCTCAGGATTTTATAGAAGCTTCTCTGTGTATTCAGGGACTTTCCCTGTATATCTCTTTTTTTCAAGATATCCCCCATAAAAGTATAGCTGCTCCTCAAATCTATCCTCTGAATGCCCTGCATAGACTGAGGAGAACCCTCAGGGGTGGGGGAGGGTGGGGGGTGGGGGGGAAAAGGCTGTACTAGCACAGATCCCACCCTCACAGCACCCTACTTTCAAGAATTAAATTGTCTCTGATTTCTGCCTGCTTTTGGTTACTCTCAATGCCTTCAAATGGTTGTTATATAAGTACAACCCCTTTATTTATAATAAGCCCATTATATAAACTTACATTTTATAGTATATATTTTGTAACAAATAGTCATTTCTATATTAAAATAGTTGCATATATCTATGCATATGTATATTAGGTCTATAAAAATATGTAGTTTTTCTAGTGCTTATAATTGCTCTGTGCAGAAGCATTTGTCTGCTACAAGCTATTTTACCATTGCCAAAACTGGAAATTCTTAGTCTACCACATATTTTAAATAGTTAAAATTTAATTTTCTATTTGCCTCAGCTAAAGATTGATACTGGCTAATAATAGTTCACTTAACTATATAAATTTTATTTCAGGATATACATCTTACAATATATCTTTTTATTACATTTGTTTTTATTGAGAGTATTACAGATATCTGGATTATAGGTTTGTGCCAGTCCTTTACTTTTATTCTTTGTTGAAACAGTTTTAAAGTGCTTGACTCTACTTGGCGCCATTAGATTTTTCACTCATTGTAAATAAAGTCAAATATAAAATATAGACACTTGCAGAGAAAAACGTGGCCTTTTGTATGCTTATCCAATAAATTTAATTAAAAATAA
Organism: Corynorhinus townsendii; assembly: GCA_026230045.1. Taxonomy (NCBI): domain Eukaryota; kingdom Metazoa; phylum Chordata; class Mammalia; order Chiroptera; family Vespertilionidae; genus Corynorhinus; species Corynorhinus townsendii. The sequence goes on from JAPDVU010000004.1 coordinate 142,155,791, forward strand.
AATAGAAAATATTTAGTTATCACCTTTTACTTTATGTATAACTTTGTCCTTCACACATATAACATCATAATTTTAAAGAGAATAATTTTTGTCATCACCTAGGATATTATCAGTTATTTTATTGTCAATTTTTCCCACTGTTATTTTTTCTGCCTTCAGAAATTGGCCTGTCTAAATGCTTATATTTCTTGTCTTTATGGCAGCATCAATTTATACTCTCAGATTATATCACCAGAAAATGTATTCAGCTTCTTTAATATTTGAGTTCCCATTTATCTGATGTACTTGAACTTTATTGGGAATTGATTCAGATTAAATCTGGCCATCCTTCATCTTAAGAAGGATCTCTTTCATGTATTGGTTAACATAATAAATACAGTCATGCCCCATTAGCTTTGCTTTGTATAGTCTGTATGTTCGTGTTGTTCCTTCAGCTCAGCTTTTTCCATGTAGGATTGGCTTATCTTCATAGGCCAAGGGCAGACGGCCACCTCCGTTTCTCAGTTTTACATGTCATCTCCCATGCTGTATAACCACACACAGATGTGTTATTTAGCCTTTCTTTGACTAAATGTCTGCAGTTCCACAAAATTGATACATGTTTATAAGTAGTAATTTAAAAAGAATATACGAATGTTTCCAACAAGAATATCGTGACAACAAACTGCTTTGTACTTTATATAAACTTGAAAATGTAGATATTATAGCAACCATAACACAACAGTAAAATCAGGTAACTTTTCTAGCCGTTACTATTTGAAAAGCCCAGTATGTGGTGGTTTATTTAGGTTACATCATGTGAGCTGGGGGAAAGAATGACAGAGTTGTTTTTGTTTTTTTTTAATAAATCTTTATTGTTCAGATTATTACAGGTGTTCCTCTTTTATTTTTCCCCATAGCTCCCCTCCACCTGATTCCCCACCCCACTCCATGCCCTTACCCCCCACCACTGTCTTCATCCATAGGAGTAAGGTTTTTGTCCAATCTCTTCCCGCACCCCTCACACCTGCTTCCCCTCATCGTCAGTCCACTCCCTTTCTATGTCCCTGATTCTATTATATTCACCAGTCCATTCTGTTCTTCAGATTTTTCATTCACTTGATTTTTAGATTCACTTGTTGGTAGGTATGTATTTGATGTCATTTTGTTGTTCATAATTTTTATCTTTACCTTTTTCTTCTTCTTCCTCTTCTTAAAGGATACCCTTCAGCATTTCGTGTAATCCTGGTTTGGTGATGATGAACTCCTTTAGCTTTTTCTTGTCTGTGAAGCTCTTTATCTGACCTTCAACTCTGAATGATAGCTTTGCTGGGTAGAGTAATCTTGGTTGTAGGTTCTTGCTGTTCATCACTTTGAATATTTCTTGCCACTCCCTTCTGGCCTGCATAGTTTCTGCCGAGAAATCAGCTGACAGTCGTATGGGTACTCCCTTGTAGGTAATTAACTGTTTTTCTCTTGCTGCTTTTAATATTCTCTCTTTGTCTTTTGCCCTTGGCATTTTAATTATGATGTGTCTTGGTGTGGTCCTCTTTGGATTCCTCTTGTATGGGGTTCTGTGCGCTTCCTGGACTTGTAAGTCTATTTCTTTCACCAGGTAGGGAAAGTTTTCTGTCATTATTTCTTCTAATAGGTTTTCAATATTTTGCTCTCTCCCTTCTTCTGGCACCCCAAAGATTCGGATGTTGGTTCACTTGAAGTTGTCCCAGGGGCTCCTTACACTATCTTCATATTTTTGGATTCTTTTTTCTTTTTGTTTTTCTGGTTGGATGTTTTTTGTTTCCACATATTTCAGATCTTTGGTTTGATTCTTGGGGTACATTGATCTACAATTGAGTTTCTGTATATTCTTTATTTTAGACAGTGTATGCTTCATTTCTGACTGGTCCTTTTCCATTTTTTTGGCATTCTCATTAAGGTCCTTGAAGGTCTCACTAAGCTCCTCAGAAGTGTCATCAAGTTTCTCAGCGGTTTTTAGAAGATTCTTGAGTAACCTTATACATGTGGTTCTGAACTCTATGTCATCCAGTAGTTTGCTTTCCTCCGTTTCTTTCATTCGTGACATGTTTCTTTGTTTCCGCATTTTGGCTGCTTCCCTGTGTTGATGGAGTGGCTTTGTGTGGTAGGTGACCTATAGGGGGCAGTAGCTCAGCCTCCCCAATCACCTGATGTGGACACTCTTGGTACACCCCTTTGTGGGCTGAGTGCAAAGTCTTGGTGTAGTTAAGCCTTAATTGCTGTTGGTACTCTGGGAGGAATTGACCTCCAGGCCAATTAGCTGTGAGCACTCCCTGTGTCTATAATGGAAGAACTGCTGCACTGAAGACACGCTTATGGGGCAGGACTTGTTTCAGTGGGGCTTTGGTGCTCACTGAGTCTGCCTCTTGAATGTGTCACTTATGGATGTGAGGAGTTGAAATCTGGTGTCTCACACTGACCACTAGGTACACTGGCTTCTGAATCTCCAATGGGGTGCAGGTCAGCTACTGTCTGAGGCCACTCAGCAGGAGCTACAGTGAGAGCTGCAGTTTTCTCCTCTTTGCTTGGGGTTTGGAGGTTTTGGAGCTGTCTGACCCAGGCTGCAAGTTTGCTAGGTTAAGCTGAGATAGGGCAGGCCTTTCTTATGCTAACTGAGCTGCTTGGAGCTTGGGTGGGTTTGTAGGTTGTGCAGGGCAGGGTCTCAGGTTGTCACTAGGCTAGGGCGTGGCAAACAGCAATGGCTGCTAGTTAGCCGGCTCTGCGTCCCCAACGGCATCCACGAGTCCCATGCCCCAGTGCAGTAAACAATTATTCCTGCATGCAGCTCTGCAAGCAAGCCACCCTCACTGGCAGACAGTCCAGCTTCTCCCCGTAGGAGTTTGGGTCCCCCATGTCTCCCCAGAGACTGGATTTCAGAGTAATCGGGGGCTTGTCTCCATTCGGGTTGAAAAAAAGCAACGCACCCAGTCGCCCGCAGCCAGCCCGGATCACGCGCCTCCGTACCTCAGCTTTTCAGCGCTTGTGCACATCTCAATGCTCTTTTCTCTTTCCTTCTAGTTGTAGAACTTCCACTCAGCCATCTTTCCCGTGGTTCTGGGTGATAGACGTTTTGTCTTTTAGTTGCAGTTTAAATTGTTGTGGGAGGCAGCAGTTTAGGTGTTTACCTACGCCGCCATCTTGGATTCTCCTTCCAGAGTTGTTTTTTATTAGCAAGTGGTTCAGGATGAAATTCAAGAACTTTGATGGCCTTGTTAGCACTATATTCTAACCCCGGGGTTCTCAAGCCTTTTTTTCACTGTGACCCTCAGGGCAAGAAATGTTCCTGTGCATGACATCTTTTCACATGTGTCCCTCTCTTTGTGCTGGCTATCATTCCTTTTTAAAAATATGTATGTATTTAATTGATTTTAGAGAGGCAGGGAGAGAGAAATAAGGACAGAAACATCAATGATGACAGAGATTATTGATTGGCTGCCTCTGCACACCCCATAATGAGGATCGAGCACACAACCTAGGCATGTGCCCTGAGTAGGACTATCCTGGTTCATAGGTCAATGACCAGTGACCTCTTGGTTCATAGGTCGACACTCAACTACTGAGCCACACTGGCTGAACTTCACTGCTGTAATTCTAACCCTTTTCTTTTCCTGAACAACTCAAGTCATAATCCAGTTGCCATCAATCAACTATAGTTTATACAAAATTATAATATAAATAGCAACCTTCAGTCAGCCTTCCCACTGACCTCAGCACAGCAATTTACATGTAACGTAACATGTTGGTGCAGAGCCACAACACTACACAGATTACTTTAATTGTTGGCAGCGCAGGTTTTCCCAGTGGTCGGACCTTGAAAGCCCTGTCTCTGTCTTGCAGGATGCGGGCTGGCTGGTAGGAGTGAAGGAATCAGACTGGCTCCAGTACAGAGACCTCGCCACCTACAAAGGCCTCTTTCCAGAGAACTTCACCCAGCGCCTGGAGTAGGGCCAAGAGTATTGTAGAAAGAGCTTGGTTTTGAGGTTTTTAAACCTTCATGAAAACCTGAAGAATTCACTTTTGCTATTACACTCTTAATGACTTGCAGACGGATGCCAGATACAGGTTGGAAGGATATATCAATGGAGCATGTGTGCAAAAAAAGTGTAAGAAAAAAAAAAAAGCAAATGAAGGAGAAAGTCCTCACTGGTTCCCCTGTTATTCAGAACAAGTTTGTTTGTGCTTTGTCTGAGCTGTGGAGACTCTTGTACTTGACCCCCTCCCACCAATTCTAAAGTAGCTTTCTCCAGACCAGAACCTTAACTTTTGGCACCAAGTGTGTGGTATTGAGTGGCTGCCGTGCAGAAGACCTGCTGAATTATCCTGTAGTACAAGATTGTTTCCTTCCCCGGGGCAGGTGTGCCCACGTGCCACGCTCCTTCTCTCTCTCTCTCTTACAAGTTTACTGTGTTTAAAACGAAACTGCTGCAAAAGTTTTCAATGTTCTTTTCCAACACACCTCTGTCTCTCTCTCTCTACACATATATATAGACATATATATGGACACCGTGCACGAGCTAGTTCCCATCACTCCTGGATCTATGTGTATGCACCAAAAGACATATACATAGCTGCCTTCTTTCCATTGTAGCCCTTTGCCTCTCCGGTGTCATTGATACATGCATTGCTCTTATTCTGTCTGGTGTTGCAGTTCCAGTTTTGCCTCAGAACAAAACCAGCCATCCCATTGCCAAAACAGTCGACAGTATCTGTGTTCGTAACGTGCATTTTTCGGGGTGCGATGACAAATAGCAGGTCAGAGCTGCTGTCCCTTTGGAGAAAGCAGAGCCTGATTCTCTGCATGTCTGGCTGCTGTGGCTGGAGGCAGGCTGGTTGGGATGAGCAGCAAACTTCCTAACTTCTGCCTTTAAGAGATTGGCTAGATGAAGGGGCATATAAACCCACCCGAAAAGAACACTTAAAAATAAGCTCCTCTCTATTTGCACCTCCTTATATTTATGCGACTCACCTTTACAGATTGTCCTAAAATAAGCTAGGTGACGTATGGTGTATTCACAGATCATCTGTAACGATAATGTTCTCAGTGCTGTGTCATTCCGAATAAACCTTTGGTCCGCTCCAGCAATTATCCCAGTTCCTTCTGACGAGTCATTTGTTTTGGAAAGCTGGTCTCAGTCGGATTCCCTACGTGAAATAGTTATGTTGGAGTTGTTATTTGTGCAGAAATCTGCTTGTGACCCTTGGTGTGCTCCACAGCCCCCTCCCTTCCTCCTACCCCTTCATTCCGGTGATTGCTGGTCCCTGGCGGTCCCCGCTGCCTGACAATCACTACAGCACAAATAACAGCTGCGGACGAAGGCCCCGCAGAGGTGGCGGCTGTGGCCCCCGGTCTGTGTATCACAGAAAATCTGACGACCTTCATAATCAGCGATTTCTTCTCACACCAGCCTCATTTTTTTGGTCACTTTTCTTTTTGACATGTTTATGTTTGTAGGTACATAAAAAGAAAAATAGATCAAGGGGATTGTTGTTTATGGAAGTGAATTCTTACAGCAAAAACCTTTCATTTCATGTAGATGCTTTTTCTGCCAGTATAATTCTAGACACAGTGGAAGCTGATCAAGGATACACATTGCTAGACCTTGAATTTTGGTATGTATTTATGATTCATGGTTTGATTTCTCCGGGTGGATTACTGACTTTGATGTTTGTGTTAATAGGGAAATAGCAATGATCCACCCAAGATTTTGGAGGGGCTAATTTCTGGGGAAGCTGGATCATCATGAATGCTAGTCTAGTACAAGAAAAGAAGGTGCACAGCGCAGCAGCATAACTGGTGACTCAGCAAACATGAGAGTTCACGAAAGAGCTTGAAAGCTAAGACTGAAAAAGCAGTTCTTACAATAAATGCACCTGATGTTCTACAAAGATCACTGTTCCACCTCCTGGAGGGGTTCCCCTGGAATTTCCTCATGCTCCCCCCCATAGCGGATCCCAAAGTGAACAGCTTGGCAGGACGTAGCTCCTTCAATGAGTTTAGCTCACACTTGTAATATCCCTGGAGGAATTTAACAAGTTCTTCCAAAAATGACATGCTTTAAGTTAGCTTCTTTGCTCTAGTGTATAGCCTATGAAAAACTTTTGACACCAAAAATGTAATCAGATTATTTGTTTCAGGAATTTTCAGGATCCTAAATTTTCCAAACCAGTGAAAATTAAGAGGGTGAAGTGGAAGCGATGGGATGGTAGTATTCTCCAGAAATGTCTATAGATGTGGAATGAACATTCTTTTCCATTTCAGTGAATTTTCTAAGGGACCTGTGAGTAGTTAGCTTCAAGGACTTCCTATGTTACTAGTTTAAAAGGTCCTTCCATATTCCTTTCTCAATTAATCTAATTCAAGTTCTCAGGCCACCAAGCCACCTTGTGGCAAGTCACCTGATCACATATTGGTGAGTTTGTAGTTATGCTTTATTACAAAGGGTTCTGACTCCAGAACCCTATCCAACCCTCCTCTTTGTATTTTAAGATTTTCTGACAAACCCAGTGGCACTCGGACCTTCAGATAATTTAAAGGACCTTCAAAGAATCAGAACAAGAAAACCTGTGGGTTTTATTGAACACACACCTTGCGTGCATCCCTACCAGTACTACGTATAGACATGCATTTAGACCTGCATTTAGGCATGTATGTATATACTTGCTAAGCTCTCTGGCAATTCGGATTTTAACAGCATCTCAGCATAGCCAGGGCCCTGGGATGGGAGGAGGTCTATGCACCATGCTGGCACAGTGCTTCCACACAACCTGCTCCTGACAAAGCTGGGGCAGCTTTTGAGCGAGCAGAACACCAAATCTGTCCTGTGTGGGGCTGCCAGGGGGTGCAGGTTCAGAATTTGGAGCCCCCCCCCCCCACCTTATCACATGAAGGAGCTGTAATCAAGCTACTAGCCAAATTCCAGCAGGACCACATGGCTTCTTCCGATGGTCCACTCAAGAAACAGCCTTTAGAAAACTGCAAAAGTTACAATAAGTCAATGGGTTTAAAGAGGACTGAAGCTCCGAGCTTTATGTCACACAGCCTGCACGGCCAAGCACCTTGAAGCCTTAGACATGGGCTGATTGCCTTGCTGGGACTCCACTACTCTGCAAAGGAGCCCGAGCTGCCTTCTGGTTTTTACTTGAAACCCAACGGAGAACCTTACACACATTCTGTGCCAGACCTTGCAGATGAGCTGGTCACACAGTTACCCGACGTGGTGGCGAAGCCCCGTCTTACCAACATATGCAGCCTCTTCCCAGGACCCGGATCACTCCCATTGGACATTTGGTAGCTGCATGGAGAGTATGGTGATTTAGTTCTCTTAGCAAACTCAGAGGCTCGAGAGCCATGTGGTTCTTATCGTCCTTGACCCCACCTGCCTCAGACCTGCTCCATTATCCCACCACCCAGCACCAGGCTCAGTGAACCCTGGCTGTGCACCCACTCCCCACCCCCACGCCCAGCGCTCATAGCGGGAGTGTGGTAGATCGTTCATGTAAGCCAAATAAAATAAAATAATGCCGAAATAAGCTTAATAGTCCATCCCAATAGATTGCAACTCATTGGCTATCCTTTTCTTAATTGTTTAATGGCAGCACATGTTGAGTTTTTCACTTTAAAGGTAATTCAAACACAACCCTTAAGTCTATGCAAATTGAGAGGAAGTTCTTTCAAAGGATATTTAAACTTCCTTTTGGTTTCCAAAACCCCAGTTAACTCCCAGTCTCCTCTGATCTCAGGTCCACCACTCTGGCTGGCTCATTCTTCTAGGCTGGGTCAGAGCCTGTGCTTGCAGGGTGGGTCCCGCTGTTAGCTCTGGACAAACACTTCCTGATGCATTCTAATGCCACATGCTGGAGCCCTGTACCCTGTCCTGCCAACAGATCATTAAACTTGGGGTCCTTTTGCCCAGCTCTCCAAACACCTACCAGTGACCACAAAGTAATTTCAGTGGCATTTGATGATGCCACCCAACTTTTCCAAATATTGTCTTTGTTTTCCTACCTCTCTGATTGCTCCTTCAGTGTCCTAATTTTTTCGTGTTGTGCCCAGTGGGTTCTGGAGTGGGGCGTGGGGTGGGACAGTATCAGTCTCCACCCCCCAGTTTGTATTCCAGACGTCCGGAGAATGTTTCCTTTGGACTCAGTGTCCCGTGACTGCTCCACGCCTGCATGTTCGTTTCGTCATTAAACATTTGTCAAGCTCTTGCTAAGTGTCAGTTACTGTGCATTGGGGCCACGTTTACTAAGACTGTGCTCATGGAACCTTCCCTCCCCACCTCCCCCCGCAGCACACCAAGGAGGGTTTCCCTTCTTCAGAACCCTAGGCCTGCAACGTGGGAGCCGCTCTGTGCTTCGTTTTCCATATTACACACACCTGCCTCAATTTCCTCCTCACAATGTCAGGAGACCTTGCCCTTTAACCATTGCTACCTAATCTAGGAGTGGTCCTCATCCAGCCCAACAAGACCCATGATCCTCCCTGATCTCTCATGCCCTTTCTTCCAGCTTGCCTGCTCTCCTTAAGTCATCTTACATAGACTGATGTCAAAAGGTTACCATCCCTCCTTTGTCCCCCCACACTGATATTGACTATCTATTGTATGTCATATAACCCCTTTTGTTGTCCCCCCACTGATGATGAGTATGTATTGTATGTCATATAACCCCTTTTGTTGCCCCCACACTGATGATAAATATCTATGTATGTCATATCAAATCCTGTCCCTCTGCTTGTCTTCACTAATACTTGTCTTCTACTTCTTTCAGACCAGTCTCCTCACTTCCATCCTGCCCTCCCACCACGCCTCCACACTCTGCTCCAGTGCAATGCCCTCTCCCAGAATTCACTCCCCTTCATGTTTGCTTCTGCAATTCCCCCTTCCCTCAAGGCACAGCTCAAGCCCCACCTCCTCAACAAAGCCTTCCTCACCACTCCCTCCTCTGCCTGCACCTATTTGGCTCTCTTCATTTAGCCCTTCATTTCCCCCACTAATGGATAAACTCTCCATCACCCAGTGTCTGGGTCAGCTCCAGGGACCTTATATACAAGCGTGTTGAGCAAATGCACAAGAGACTGTGTGAGCAACTCCATCAGGGAAGTCCAGAAATTCTAATCCCAGGATCAGCATGGACTGAAGTTATAAATGAGAAGAAAACATAGAATGTTTTTGTGACATTGAAGTGAGAAAAGTCTCAGAAATATGCAAAATATATGACCAAAAAAGTTTGCCTACAGCATTTTTTACTTTAGACAAAGTTAGCAGACAGATGATAGATTTGCTGAAGCTATTTGCATAACGGCCAAAATTTACAAAGTATAATTATCTAGAAGGTGTAAGAGAAACACATTCAAGTCAACAAGAAACTAATAACAATAACAATTGCTATAACCTTAACGTGATTTTAATAATTTAATGGTGTTTATAATTTTACTAGAGGCCCAGTGCATGAAATTCATGCACTCGGGGGAAGACAGGGTCCTTCAGCCCATCCTGTACCCTCTCACAGTCCAGGAGCCCTCAGGGGACGTCTGACTGACAGCCATGGAGAGTGAGCCTAAGCTGGCAGTCAGACATCCTTAGTGCTGCTCCAGAGGTGGGAGAGGCTCCCGCCACTGTCACTGCGCTCGCCAGCTGTGAGCCCAGCTTCTGGCTGAGTAGCACTCTCCCTGTGGGAGCACACTGTCCACCAGGGGGCAGCTCCTGCATTGAGTGTCTGCCCCCTGGTGGTCAGTGCGCATCATAGCAACTGGTTGTTCCTCTATTAGGTTGACTTGTGTATTAGCCTTTCATGCCTGTGGGATCGGACCAAAACCCGCTCTCCGACATTCTCCAAGGGGTCCCAGATTGTGAGAGGGCACAGGCTAGGCCAAGGGACCCCACCAGTGCACAATCAGGGCTGGGGAGTGATGCAGGAGGTTGGCCAGCCAGGGAGCGACCATAGGAGGGCTCCAGGGCATGTCTGGCTCATCTCGCTCAGTCCCGATTAGCCGGACCTCAGCAGCAAGCTAACCTACTGGTCAGAGCGTCTGCATCCTGGTGGTCAGTGCACATCATAGCAACTGGTCGACCAGTTGACTGTCTGCCCCCTGGTGGTCAGTGCATGTCATAATGAGCAGTTGAGCGGCCTTAGCATATCATTAGCATATTACGCTTTGATTGGTTAAACGGACAACCGGACACTTAGCATATTAGGCTTTTATTATATAGGATTTTTTATATCTACAATATTAGTGAATTGCTGCTAATAGTAAATATAATAACTAACATCTATTGCATGTTCCCAGGCACTCGCCCGGGCAGCCTGGCTCTCACGTGTGCTTTAACCCTCTGCTTTTCAATCTCCTTTTTGCTTTACCTAAAGGACATGAATAAGCAAAGTCTCTGAAGGAGATGCTTCAATGGATCCCAGCTGTACAAAGAGACCCTCAGCTCCCTAGTAATCAGACCAGTGCCAGGAATTTCAGAGAACAATGAGATACTGCTTTGTGGCCACCAGGCTGCTAAAAATTAAGATGTTGGATAGCATTGCCTTGGCAGTATTTCATGAAAACTTGTATGTTATTCCCTGTGACCAGCAAGCCTGGGGATTACATGCTTATTGGACATGAAGAGACCCTCTTAGGTGTCCGTCACAGCACTGCTGGTGACAACCGGGACCAGGTAGCTGTTGACGAATGGGAAATGGATGGAAAAACACGGCCCATGCAAGCAGTGGAACAATGAGCAGGAGACAGGAGATGTAAACTAGGTGCACAGACACGGACAGACAAGGATGATGAGCTGTTCACATAAATGTAAAAAGACACCCGTGACAAACAGCACCCTATAGTTTCCACAGGCACATAGGCTCAAAGGACATAGATCAAACACATTAGATTGAGCATCCCTGGGGGAACTAGAATAGGGAATGAGGCGGAAAAAGAATGACATAAATAACAAATATATAAACTATATAACATGACCGGCACAGGTTAATGATGACAATGTGCCATGCACTGAGAAATCTGACAGGAAAAATACCAAAACTAAAGTTAAAAATAACACACAAAAAGAAACCAGAAAATATACACCATGCAGACACTCAGAGAATGCTATTTTCAGGGTAGCCCATTGAAAGCTCTAATTTAAGCTTTGAGACTTAATTTCCCATAACCCTTCAATCTCAGAGAGTGGATTCAACTAATCAATTAAAATAAAGATAACCCAAGGGGATTCCCCCCTTACCCCCACCCACACCCAGTGGTTGTTGAAAATGCAACATTTTCCTTCTTCAGGGAAAATCCATGCACACTGGCTGCCAACTGACATCTAACTGGTTCTGGCCATCGTATACTGGTCTTGGGGTTGCCCTCACCCTCAAGATGGTGTTCTTCTCCCAGCAAACCTGGAATGAGGATGCTCCTGCATTTAAGAGCACTGGAGTCAGGCATTGATCGATATAAGCCCTCGAGAGCTAAATGGAAGGAGGCAGGAGAATTTCGTTTTTAGCCAAGACATATTCCAAACCTTAAACAACTACTGCATCCTTCAGAGATAGGCATATTAAGTTGCTGATAATCATTTTGATTTTTTCCTTTTTATTGAATGTATCCTTTTGATTTTTAAAAACCATGACACATGAAAATATTTTAAAATTATCCTATATAATAAAAGTGTAGTATGCAAATTGTCCCCTCAACAATTTGCAGTCTGGCAGCTGCTAGGGACCCTACCAGTGCACAAATTTTGTGCACTGGGCCTCTAGTAAAAAATAAATCTGAAGCATAATGGGGTGATGCAGACAGATGAGAATTCTAAAAAATCCCAAGAGACTTTACTTTGTATACATATTTAAATTTACTAAGGGTTTTCTCTTTAATTTCTAGATAGGCCAAGAACCAACTACCCATAAGAATTAACACAGTTCAGCCTTTGGAGTCTGCTGTAGTTGTTTACAAGTGCACCTGAGTGCACATGCACTCTCTCCAAGGCTGTGTTCATACCCTTCTTTGGGAGTAAGAGCCTCAGGTGGTGGTTAGACTTGGTAACAGATTAGGAGACCAGGTAAACACATTAAAAATTCCCAGGAGTCACGGGACTCATAGGAATTAATATGTTTTTGTTAAGGGACCTATCCAGAATAGAATTTTCCTAGAGCAGTATCAAGTCCAGAGGAAGCAAGCAACCTGCATTATTGTTGATCAAAATAAAAATAAACTTTCATTTTTCATTCTGCTACACCTGTTATTTCAATCTCTCCAGTATCAGTTTAATTCAGAACCACAAATTATTAGAACTGGAAAACACCCAAAACATCACCCAATCCTCTCATTTGAGGCTGGCAAAATGGGGGCCTGGCAAAAAGGAGTCACTTGCCTACAACTACCAAGCACATTAAGAATAAAATTGGCAAAACCTGTTTCCTGCCTTGCATTTTAGGGCACTTTTATTCATTATGCCAAGTCTTTGCTGCTAGTAGACATCACTTATAGGGGCTCCAATACAGAGGAATATTACTTGTATAACATACCTCCAATGGCCAGGAGGGGATGCTAGAAGTTTGTGTAAGTAACTACATGCGATCAAAATACTGTACATACTTTTTAAGCATGAAGCATGAAACTGAAAACAAGAGGCATGGATACGTGGAACAGACTGACAGCGGTCAGAGGGGAGAGGGGAGAGAGGCCCTGGATGAAAGGTGAAGGGATTAGCCGAGGAATATAGCCCATAGACTCAGATAACTGTGTGGTGATGGCCAGAGAGAAAGGGTGCAGGGGCTCGATGGAGGTGGGCAAAGGGGGAAATGGGGACATCTCTAATAGTGTCAACAATAAAAATAGAATTTTAAAATGGCAAACAAATAGGAAGTATAGCAACATCACATTTTGCATTTAAATGCAACAATCCAATGAGTACAGAAATCAATCCCTGAATCACAAACAGCCAAACGAGTTACTTAGGGCACAGGCTCTGGAGACTGGCTGACTTGGTTAAATTCTTGATGTTCTCTTTTTAAAGCTAGGCAACCTCAGTAAGGTACTTAACCTACCTACGCCTCTATTTCATCTGCAAAGTGGGGACCAGTAACTACCACTGACTGCTTGCAAGAAAGAAAGAATTATGTACAATGTTCCACACTAAATAAAGGGTATTTGCTACCTTCTAATGGATCAACAATTCTGCTGTGACCTTTAGAAATTAGTATTTTACAGAAGGCAATCAACTATTAACTCGAATGTGCTGGAGGAATTTTCTACTACTTTTTGAGGTCCACCATATTAGGTTTGTTAACACTCTTCAAAAATATCTTATGCTCTTTGCTTACTGGCATGTGAGAGTTATTCTTGAATTTCTGCAATCTTTCTGGAATATTCTTCATGGTCCGTTATACTCTACAGTTTAAAAAAGAAATTCTATATATATATTGAATGGGTTTTGGAATTTGTTAGATCTGGTTTTGAATCCATTACCTATGCCTTAAGTGACCCAGAGCAGGTGGAGCTTTTTAAGATTTCAATGATCTCATCTGTCAACTGTGTTTGCTTATAACTACTTTGAAGTGTTATATAAGGATTAAGTTGTTATAAGAATTACAGTATTTAAGACTGACTTAAATAGCATTGATTAAAAAAACACAACCTGATCCAATCCCTGGCACATGTTATAGGACACTCAAGAGTATAAATTTTTATTCCCATTTACAATGATTTTCCTAAGGACACACATCCTCCAAGTGGTAGAGCCTGGGCTCGAGCTTTCATTCTGCCCTCACCAAAGCAACATGTCCTCACAACATTACGTGGCCTCACTTCAAACTCTCCAAAGTGCCCCTTTTTGGCAGCTGCTTCTTAAGAAAGATCATCTCTCCTCAGCACACTCCTTATCAAATAACGTTGGCTGCCCAGCGAGCTGGGCTCCAGGCTGAGCCCCATGACCAGACCATTCACGAGGAAAGGAAGTCTCAAAGGCTGGCAGCCATGTGGAGTTGGTCTGAACCAGAAGTTCCCAGAGACCACATGCCCCTGGCAGCCATAAAGCCTTTGGGAAAAGCAAGCAAGATGCGAAGCTTTGGTTGAGATTTCTGGGCTACACGCAACTTCCCTGGAAACTGCCTGGCCCAGTCCTGCTGCAGCACCAGCAGGAGATGCTGCTACTTTCTGGGAAGCCACAGGAAGGTACAGAGCAGTACAGGGCTCAGGAACATGAACCCAGCCCTCGTGTCCCCCTAGTGGGCCTTCCTCTCAGCTCCACTGTCAACTCCTACTTTAGTCCAGTGCGATGAGTAATGATTTGCATAGAGTCACTGGTTCCCAACTGTGTCTCTGCCCACATTCACTGTATGAGAATTGTGTTCACCAACAGCTTCTTTTAATCTTCTATGAAACGAACACACATTATATAATTCAATTTTATTGACACTCTTATGAGAATCTTCCAAAACACACTCATGATAAATTGTTCCATAAATATCTATTAAATGCCTACCTTATTCCAGGCCTCCCTCCACATGCTCTTGATATAGAGGTTTGTGCCCTCCTGAAACTATTGAACTGCCTCATTGTGAGCTCAAAACACTAAAGAAGGTAGACATTGACTTAGAAGTAATGAAATCATAGCAAATTCTAATAATTCATGATAGATTATTTCCCATATTGTTGCTAGGTAACACCTTGTGGCCAGCTGAAATAGAAATGTAAGCAATAGTTATGGTATGCTCTAATCTGCTCCCCAAGGCAGCACTGTTTGGGATAATTTTTCTATCATCACCATAATAATTCTGATCTCTTGATATGTGACAGGTACAATCCGAAGAAGCCAATAAAGTAAAATTACATTTGTGAGTTTGGACTCATTCTTCCATCATAGCAAGCTACCAGACCAATAGGCCTGCATTTCACAGGTCCAAGGAATATTAAATATACACATGTACATATTATACTATATTTTATACATTATTATGTACTGTATGTGATATATTATATGCATATGTCAACCAATGATCATTGGTGCCAATTCAATGCCAACAGGAATTCCTAATTTTGGGTTCAGTGAAGAAGGAAACTCTTTTCAGTACAAACAGTTCAGATTGTGATCCAGCATGGCTGTGAGAACACAGCACAGCTGTGGAACAGCTCAGTAGTATCACAACTCATTCATGAAGCAGCATGTCTGTGAGGAGGCCCTGGGACAAGGTGGCCCTGAGATGAGGCTCCTCTTCAGCTGGACAGTTCTGCTTTGCTCAGGTCTGTTCCTCTTGCCTGATCCAATCGGCTTCACTCTACTCCCGAGAAACATCATTGTTTCAGCTCCACCCAGGAAAACACAGTGTGCAATCCTTGGTGGAAAGGGGAAGTGCACTTCAGGAACCAGAGGGGAGGTGACTTATATAATCAAAAGTCCCTGCCCCTGGTCCCTGCCTGATCTGTCTTCATGCAAATAAGGACTCCAAATCTTCACAGTTACATGGGTCTAAAAAGCACTATTCTGATTGGTCAGAATGATTGGTCAGTGAAGATGTTAATGGAGATATAGCTACACAGCTCCCATTGGACAGGAAAAGTCTCAGTCCTATTGGTTAAAATAGAGTTCCAGGAATTCATTTGTAAGGGTTGGTTCAGATGGCAGAAGCACAGTGCAGGAAGGCAGTTCAATAGAGGAGGCAGGTGGCTTAGTGCAAGCTTCTCCCTGAAATGCAATTTGTGTGAAAGGCCCTTATATAGAGATGGGTGCTAGGCTCTGAATTTTATTTTATTAAATTCAATTTATTGGGGTGGTAATGGTTAGTAATAGTATATAAGTTTCAAGTGTAGATTTCTATGATATATGAACTGTATGTTGCATGGTGTGGCCACTACCCAAAGTTAAATAATCTCCCTTCACTCTATTTTGCCTCCCTTTGCTGTTTACAACCCCTCTATCTGGTAAACACCATACGGTTGTCTGTGTCTCTGAGTTTGTTTTATATCTCACATATGAGTGAAATCATATGGTTCTTAGCTTTTTCTGGCTGACTTATTTCGCTTAGCACAATATTCTCAAGGTCCATCCATGTTGTCACAAATGGAAATATTTCATCTTTTCTTATGGCTGAGTAGTATCCCATGGTGTATATGTTCCTCATCTTCTTTACCCAATCCTCTATCAAAAGACACTTTGGTTGTCTCCATGTCTTTGTCATTGTGAATAATGCTGCATGAACATAGATGCATATATCTTTCCAAATAAATGTTTTTGAGTTTTTCAGGTAGACACCCAGAAGAGGGGTTGCTGGGTCATATGGTAACTATATTCTTAATTTTTTGAGGAATTGCCATACTGTTTTCCTTAATGCCTATACCAGTTTACATTCCCACCAGTAGTGAATGAGGGTTTCTTTTTCTCCACAACCTCTCCAACATTTGTTATTACTTATCTTGTTTATAACAGCCATTCTAACAGGTGTGAAGAGGAATCTCATTGTAGTTTGGATTTGTATTTCCCTAATTGCTGGTGACGTTAAACATATTTTTATATCTATATTGACTGTTTGTACCAGTATGTCCTCTTGAAAGAGGTGTCTGTTCAGGTGCCCTGCCCATTTTTTTAATTGGATTTTTTATTTGTTTGGTGTTCATTTGTATGAGTTTTTTTATATATTTTGGATATTAACCTCTTGTTGGAGCTGCTTCATCTTTTATTTGGTTGGTTGTCTTTTTGCTCTGTTGGTTTCTTTGACTGTGCAGAAGCTTTTTAGTTTGATATAGTTCCATTCATTTATTTTTGCCTTTACTTCCCTTGCCTTTGGGGTAAAATTCATAAAATGTTCTCTATGACCAAGGTCCATAAGTTTAGTACGTATGCAATTTATTGTTTCAGATCTCATATTTAGGTATTTGATCCATTTGAATTAATTTTTGTACATGGAGACAAACTGTACTCTAGTTCTAGAGAATTAGAAAAAGAAATGTAGAAAGACAAATACAGGGTATAGGAAAAGTAGGTTTATAATTGTTCATATGGACAATAATGAACAATAATTGATAAATAATAATATAAGAATTAAACTGTGTTTCTTGTACTCACAACTGTAAACCTAATTTTGTTCCACCCTATATAGAGGCAGAAATAGCAGGACAAATAAGAGAGATAGACAGAAATAGAGATAAAGAGAGAAATGGAAAGTCAGAGAAGAAATAAAAAGAAATAGAGGAGCAGGAGACAGAACTGGCCAAGGAGACAGAGAAAAAACTAAGTGATGGAGAGCAATAGGAAAAGAGAAAAAGAAAGTGTTCTTAGAGATGGAGCGATTGAGGGCTACAAAGAGTGACGGAGAAAGCAATCAGGGAGACAGAGAAATAAAATGGTAGAGGCAGTAAAAGAGCCAGAGCAAGTGATACAGGAATAATTCAAGGTATGACAATTGTCTAAATCCAGTGTATCATTAGAAGTTGCATAATGGTAACATTCTAAGTTGATATTTCTCCTGTATGTATTGGTTATAATAATTCTGTATTGAAGTTCTTTGAGTCATAAGCTCTGTGGTATGGAAATGGCAAGGTAAATATTTGATTCTTTTATTATTTCTGTTCTCAGAATAATGAGATGGTGATTCATCAATGAATTCATGTTTTATATTTTTTAATTTTTTATATAGGTGTTATTCTTTTGGTGCTCACATTGTCCTCTCTACGGCCAGTGGGAGCCACTGCAAGTTGGTTTCTGTATCCTTTGACATGACCTCAGTATTTCTGATAACTGCTTTGCTTTCACACACGATAAATATCTAGGTTTTTCTTGTATATCTCTTGCCTAGTCCTGGATTCAACCATTCCTCAGTTGAGCCCTAGTAGTTTTAGTATGAAATGGTGTTTTATACTGCAATACAGATGCTAGGAGTGCTCATTACATCTGGGTTGTTATTGCTTTTTATATTTTTCAGTGGATTACTAAAAAATAAGTATTTTTAGAAAAAACAGTGAATCCAAATTATAGATCATTGGGTTTTTACTAAACATATAAAATTTATATTTGCATTTTCCCCTTACAGTGAAATCTTGATTCCTAAGAGTATCAACATAAATTTATAAAAACTTAAATGTGAACAACTTTATAATCACCACAGGCCTTCTGGACTACCACCCTCTACCTCCTCAACATTCAACTCCCCAGTGTTATCATCTCAGAAATGGTATTTATTGCACAAGAGGGAAAATAGGACAGTGGTCTCAGGAGAAAAGTCAAGCTATCTGAGCCAGCTTTTAATCCTCTCTTTTCTCCTCAAAAAGACCCAAGCTAGTCTGAGTTCACATCTGTCCTGCACAGTGTGTTACAGGGCTGGGCATAAGTTTCAGGGACAACTGCTGTCCAGGGTTAAAGGCGCTCTAATACTTACAAAGATTTCAGAGGCAACCATAAGAGAATCAGTTGACAGTTTTTAGATGATAGTAGTAAGACACAATAATATCTAATAATTACTGCAAATGTACTATATGCCAGAAACTGTACTAGGTGCCTTTAGTTGTTTAATCTTCTTAACTTTTTGAAATAGGCATTATTATTGCATCCATTTCCAGGTGAGGAATCTGAGGCAAAAAGAGCTTAAGAAATTTGCACAGGGTCATACAGCTTCTAAGTGACAGAAATGAACAATGATTAGCTGCACACATTATAAAATGCTTTAAGCCCTGCCAGTGTGGCTCAGTTGGTTGAGCGTTGTCCCATGCACTGAAGGTCACCAATTCAATTGCTGGTCAGGGCATATGCCCAGGTTGCAGGTTGGAATGCTTATGGAAGGCAACCGATCGATGTTTCTCTCTCACATAGATATTTCTCCCTCTCTGTCTCCCTTTCCCTTCCTCTCTATCTAAAATCAATTAAAACGTATTTTTAAGAAATGCTATAATGACATGGGAAGGAGCTTAGAATATCAGGTGAACTGAAAGGAGAACACACAAACCAGTACATGTTCAATATACTTATAGTCCACAAAAATCACATGCTATCTACATACATGCAAAGAAGAAATCTAGACCATAACACAATACAGATAATAGATTTGGTCTTGTGATATAATTATGGGTCTTTTTAATTTTATCTTGTTTCTCTAAGTTTCTTCAATAAGCATCTTTACCAGCATGTCCCAAGGTGCCTCCATGGCCCCTTCACATTCATGCCAAAGAGCTCTATGGAGAACACGAGCCTTTTCTGGAGATCATGTGGCCCACAGAAAAGAGTAACCTCAGACCAGCAGCCAGCAAGAAAGGCCCAAGGTCCTGCCTGACCCACCACTTCCTTCCCTCTCCCCAGTTAGGCCACACCCACTTGCCACTGACTTGAGGTGCCCTGCCCCCAGGTCTCCACTTTCTGCCTTCTCTTGGAGGACACCGCCTGCCCACAGGATGCCACTGCTGGACGCATTCACCTTCTTGTCCTTCTGGGCTCATGAGTCACACTCATTGACCATTTCAGTCTAGATGAGTGAGCAAAGAAATTATTCAATGTTTCTTATATTGTCAGAAGTTCATTGGAAAATCTCTTCTTTTGCATACAGTTGGACTTGGGTTATCAACATTGGAGCAGTCCCAGATGTCCATTACCATAGAAGTAAGGGAAAGCATTGGCATAGATTGCAATATTATAAGCACCAGTTTTCAAAAGGACATCATTCACTGGTACTGGCAGAAACCTAATCAGGCTTTGGAGCATCTGATTTATGTAAGCTCCACAAAAGGCCCTGCTCGAAGCCATGTAGATGGAAAGAGAAACAAAGTCGAGGCAAGAAAGAATTCTCAACTTCTCAGTTCAACCCTGTGCATACATTTTATAGGAAAAGAAATACGGGTACTTACTACTGCGCTGGGTGGTACACACAGTCTTTGTGGGGAGGACTCACAGTCTTAGAACTATGAGACAACTCACAAAAGATCCCCGCCTTAGATCTGTGCCCACCCACATCCTTCCCATCAGTGGCAACTGCAACCAGCACCCGCCTCCCCAGCTGGGCTCCTGGCCTCAGCCTCACCTTGTCTGCAACTCTCCCTCAGCTTCCCAGGAAGCCACCTTGGCTTATGCTGCTTGCACATCAGCTTCCAGCTGATTCCAGGAATTGTGCTCCCAAAGCTTCCTTTGACACTATGTCCCAACTAATTAAAGTCTTGTCTGGGAACTGAGAGCACACAGCCTGTGCCACTGTCCATCATCTCACCACCCAGGTTTCAGGCTGAGATGGGAAGGGATGGCTGGAGCCATTATTATCACACTAGGAGCCAGTGCATGAATTCGTGCACCTTGAAAGAAATTGTGGGACATGAGGAGGCAGTGGGCACAGGGGTGGGTCTTGGCCCATCCTCTGCGCCCCCACCTAGCCACTCCAGCTGGGCCCCCGGTCCATGTCTGCCAGCAGCCCCACTCCCATGCTGATGGCACCAGCCACACTCACACCCACTGACTGCGCAGAACAATTGGGGCCGGCACCAGCAGTGGATGTGAGTGGGGCTGGCACCTTCAGCAGGTGCCAGCAGCAACTGATGCCCATCTCACCCCTCAGGAGCAGGGAGAGGTGGAGAAGCCCTCGGGGGCAATCAGGGCCAGTAGCCACTGCTCGAACCCACTAATGGCCCCAAGCAATCAGGACTGGGACTGGTGCTGGACACCAGCAGCAGGTGTGAGTGGCAGCTCCGGTGCTGGGAGCGGGTGCGAGCAGGGCTACCGCTGGCAGTGGGTGCGAGTGGCGGCTGCTAGTCCTGATTGCCCCTCAAGAGCCTGGGGAGGTTTAGAAACCTTGAGGGGCAATCGGGACTGGCAGCTGCTGTACCCACCCACTGACCGTGCTGAGCGATTGGGCCAGTGCCGTGCAACAGCAGCAGGTGCAAGCACTGGACAGGACCACGGCGCACAGGAGCAAAGAATTTTCAGTAACCACCAGTGGCTAGCCCTGATGACAACAACCAGCACCCCACTTTGGTCTGGCGCCCCACTCACCTGTCTACCATCCCACCACAGTCAAAGGGAAATAATAATAACACTACCTCTCAAGACTGATATATGTTGTCTAAATGAAATAATACAAGAAAATCTTTAGAATTGGGTCAACAAATCTCAAAGTAGGGTTGGACTCACGTAATCTAGCTCCAGAGTCTGACCTCTAGACCATAAGAGGATAAAAGAAGTGCTATACATTGTCCCTACCCTCATAGAGAAAATAAAACTGACCTTGGTGAAACATTTGCTGACACAATCTACTACTTTGTACTGAATCATGTGACCAGGATTAGAGTTACCTGGAGTCTTCACAGAACACATAATATGTCAATAAGTGATCAATTTGTTTTTTAAAATATAAAATAAAAATTTTATCCTTTCATAATTCACCTCTGAACCAATTGTGAAACAAATGACTGCCCTTTAATCCACGCATTCTTCTTATCCAGTACATCCTGGGCACCCACAGAAAGAATATGGACATCACCTTGCCTCTGTGCCATACACACCCCCTTATCTATTTGATCATTTTAAAGATCATGGTAATATAGGCATCCACACCACCTCCTCTTCTAAGGTCCCTGGTTCTAGTTCTCAATGCAGGGCAGCCATTGGATGAAAGACGGAGATGTACAGAAAAGGCTGACATGAAATCAGCTGCTCAGCCTTCTCCTTCAGCTTTGATGCACACAACATTTTGTGAGTACATCCTGTCCCTGTGATTCCTGACCATCATATTCTCCCAGTGTGCACCACGATAGATTTCTTGAACCAACATAAGGCCTTATTGGTTATCTAAACTTTTAATAGGAACAATAGTAAAGGAAAAGACCTGAGAGAAACACAAAGAATCTGAGAACATGAGTCCTTTTCATCAGGAAAGTACAGACAAGTTTGTCAACATACCACTGCTACCTTCTTCACATGGTTGTCTCATGTAGTCCTCAAAGGGCCTCCTAGAGCAGTGGTGAGGTGTTCATAGTAAGATACTCCTGTGCTGAGAGCTTAGAAGAAAACTCTCCAGCAGCTTTTTATATGTCAGACTAAATGATGAATAATAGTGATAGAGACACCTGATTTACATTGCACTCAAAAGACAAAATATTATACAGCCTTTGAAAACAATGTTTTATGGATTGATTAGTAAAAATAAAAAATATTTACAATATAACATAAAGAAAAAATAATGAGCATATAATAACTTCTTAAGAATAATATTGTTTCTATTGACAGAATAATAATAAGAGGGGGGGATGAATCCTCCAATATTGTGAGAATGATTATTTCTGAAGGACTAGATGGCTTTATTTTGTCTATGTACTTTGATTAACTTTACATTTTTTTCTTAATGACCTAATATGGTTTTACAGTAAAAATATTTAACAAAGTAATTATCGATTGTATGATAACTATTCCAACAAGACTTTACAATATCATTGAAGACTCATGATGGGCCAGGTCCTAATATTTGAGTGTTTGGTGCATTACCCTCATGTAATGTTATAATGGAAGTTTCTGAATAGCTCTAAAAGATACATATGCAGGCAAGTACACATGTACAAAGTGAGGTACAAAGCTCAAGTAAGTCAGTAAATGTCAGCTAGAGGTAAGTGGTATAAAAAGGTGCTTACATTTGGTCATTAAATCATATTTATACAGATTATTGAAAGACCTCAATATTGCTCACAATGATACATTAATCAAAAGGAGAGAATATAAAGGCAAATATTCAAATCCTACTTTAAAATGTTTATTTATATGTAATCCCAAGCAATCTTATATCTATTCATAAATAAGTATAGAGAAATACAAAGTAAAAGTATAGAATGGGTGCCATTTACTGTCATTTTTTATTTTTAGTTTAATAAATGTTTATTGTTCAGATTATTACAATTGTTCCTCTTTTTTCCCCCATAGCTCCCCTCCACCAGGTTCCCACCTCCCCCACCCTAATCCCCCCTCACTGCCCTCATCCATAGGTGTACAATTTTTGTCCAGTCTCTTCCCGCACCCCCACACCCCTTTCCCCCCAAGAATTGTCAGGCCACTCCCTTTCTATGCCCCTGATTCTATTATATTCACCAGTTTATTCTGTTCATCAGATTTTTTTATTCACTTGATTTTTAGATTGACTTGATAGATATGTAATTGTTGTTCATAATTTTTATCTTCCCCTTTTTCTTCTTCTTCCTCTTCTTAAAGAATACCTTTCAGCATTTCATATAATACTGGTTTGGTGGTGATGAACTCCTTTAGCTTTTTCTTATCTGTGAAGCTCTTTATCTGACCTTCAATTCTGAATGATAGCTTTGCTGGGTAGAGTAATCTTGGTTGTAGGTTCTTGCTATTCATCACTTTGAATATTTCTTGCCACTCCTGTCTGGCCTGCATAGTTTCTGTTGAGAAATCTGCTGACAGTTGTATGGGTGCTCCTTTGTAGGTAACTAACTGTTTTTCTCTTGCTGCTTTTAATATTCTCTGTCTTTTGCTCTTGGCATTTTAATTATGATGTCTCTTGGTGTGGTTCTCTTTGGATTCCTTTTGTTTGGGGTTCTGTGCGCTTCCTGGACTTGTAAGTCTATTTCTTTCACTATCTTCATATTTTGGATTCTTTTTGCTTTTCCGGTTGAATGTTTTTTGCTTCTTTGTATTTCAAATCTTTTACTTGATTCTTGCAATCCTCTAGTCTGCTGTTAGATCTCTGTATAATATTTTTTGTTTCAGTCAGTATATGCTTAATTTCTAGTTGGTCCTTTTTCATATCCTTGATGGTCTCGCTAAATTTATCGGCCTTTTCTAGAAAGTTCTTGAAAAACCTTATAACTGGTTTTGAACTCTATATCCAGTTTGCTTTCCTCCATTTCTTTCATTTGTGATCTGTTTCTTTGTCTCCGCACTTTGGCTGCTTCCCTGAGTTGATAGAGTGGCTTTGTGTGCTAGGTGTCCTATAGGGCCCAGTATCTCAGTCTCCCCAGTTACCTGAGGTGGACACTCTTGGTGCACCCCTTTGTGGGCTGTGTGCACAGTATTGTTGTAGTTAAGTCTTGATTGTTGTTGGTATCACTGGGAGTTATTGACCTCCAGGCCAAATGGCTGTGAGGATCAGCTGTGTCTACACTGGGAGAACTTCTGTGTTGGAGACACCCTTATGGGAGAAGACTTGCAAAAGCCTCTGTGCTCAGCTTGAATGGGGTGGAGTCTCAGGGCGGAGCAGACAACATTGGTTTCCTGTCAGCCCTGCCCTAATAAGCCTCTGTGTCTCAGTGTCCCGTGGTAATTGCTGCAAGCACCTCTGAGAGAAAGCCGCCCTCGAGTTCTGCCCACTGCCAGGCAGTCCAGGTTCTCCCCAAATGAGTCTTGGTCCCCAAAGACTCGCCCAAAACTGGAGTTCAGTGCAGTTGGGAGCTTTTGTCTCCCTCCCGCTTGAGAAAGCCAGCCACACACTCAGTAGCCAGTCCTCTCCACTTCTGCGTCTCAGTAACTCTGCCCCCTGCAGCTCCTCTGAGTCTCAGTGTGCTTTTCTCTTTCCTTCTAATTGTAGAATTTCCACTCAGCCAGCCTTCCTGTGATTCTGGATGATGTCTGTTTTGTCTTTTAGTTGTAGTTTTGAAATTGTTGTGTGAGGCAGCAGTTTAGGTGTTTATTTATGCCACCATCTTAGTTTCTGCTACTGTCATTTTTTTATATTGTTTTACAGAGACTTTCTCTAATGAGCACCTGTTACCTATCTGACTTCTCCTGTACCCCAGATCTGGGCCTTTGAATGAGTCACTTCTCTTTGCCACTGTCCTCAATGCCAAATGGAGTTCATCATTACAGCTACCTCACAGCACTGTTGCTGAGAGGATTAAATAAGTAAGTAAACATTTAGAAAAATGCCTTACAAATAACAATTCCTTAATGGATATTAAATGCCACATTAATATTAAATCTTATTATTACATATTAAACATAATATTGCTGTGAAAATACTCCTGCATGTGAGATAGTTATGTTCATGAGACAGCTACAAGGTCCAGAATGAGAAGCTGAGTTCCTGGATTGCCCTGTGTCCCATATCTGCCAGCAATTGCAGTCTAGTCCCTTCATGGAGGCACCCAGATGATAAATGGAATTTGGGTGCCCTGAGTCATAATCTGTGTGCTGATATCTCAATTAATCTTTAAAAGCACAAAAGTACTTCCATGCTTCTGAATATGGTATCCTATATAATAAAAGCCTAATATGCAAATTGTCCCCTCCACCTGGAGTTCGACCCCAAGTTCAACTGCTCACTAAAACTTGCACTGACCACCAGGGGGCGGTGCGGAACATAGTGGGCATGGGTGAAGTGCTGTGACCTCTCACAGACTACCTGGGGGTGGGGGTGACAGGGACGGAGGTGCAGTGAGAATGCAGGGTGTCTGCTCAAGCACACTCTCACACCCCCTGTTACCCTCCCCCGGGACGCTAGGGCTTGCGTGCAGGAGAAGCCCCCACACTCAAGTGCCGGGTGCCCATGAGGAGCCTGCTCTGCACCCATGCAGCAACTTCCAGGTTAGCCAGGCCTCAGTCGCTGGACCCAGGGGCTGGTCGGGCTCCCCGTGGCTTCAAGCAGGAGCTGGTCTGTGAGGCCCGCAGGGAGAGAGCACATTGACCACCTGGCTTCTACACTGCGCCACTGGGCGGCCCAGAGGACCACACCGCTCCTCGTCCTACAGTGTCAAGCCATGCTCACCACTTCTCCGCGTGGGGAGTCAGGCACCTTGACTCAGGTGGAGGCAGGCAGAGGCCTGCAGGGCCAGGTGCTGCCCAGGGCCCAGAAGTCAGCTTGGACCTGACCATCCTTGCCAGACACTTGTGCTTCAATCGCTGGCCAGGCCTAGGGACCCCACACGTGCATGAATTTCATGCATTGGCAATCTAG
The DNA here is from genome assembly GCA_026230045.1 of Corynorhinus townsendii. NCBI lineage: Eukaryota > Metazoa > Chordata > Mammalia > Chiroptera > Vespertilionidae > Corynorhinus > Corynorhinus townsendii. Next base: position 142,181,657 of record JAPDVU010000004.1, read on the forward strand.
TCTTAAATAACACCAATGAGGTATTTCAGTGTCTGATTTCTGCAGTCTTGTGTAACACAAAAATGAAGGTTAGGTTTCATACCCAAGTACTGCATCAACAGCACATAACAGAAAGATAGGCTTAGGGGCTGAATATAGCAGGTGAGTCTTCATATTTCTGAAGCAATGTTTCTATGACATGGTATTTCATGGGGAACAGCTGAGTGGCTATGAGAATCATCCTTGATCAACCACAATACAGACACATATATCCCAGAATATTTTCTTTCCAGATCATAAACTCTCTTGCCCAGTCTTCCCAGCACTTATGGGACATAGGGAGCCACAGAATTGGTCATATCTACAGCATGGTTGAAGAACCCCAGGGAGCATCTGAGCCACCACTTCTTCTGAGAAACCAGAGTCAGCCCCGCCCCCTGCCACTGGTCTGCTAACAGGGACCTCAGTGTCTTACCTTCTCCCTGTGAGCTGCGTGGTGCACAGGATGCCACTCCTGGAAGCAGTCATCTTCATCTCCCTCTGGGCTTGTGAGTTCCCCCATCATTTCAGTCTACAAGACAGACCCAATTCTTTATCAATACTTCTGGACATGTTATTTGTTCCTGGAAGTTTATTTTAATTTTAATTTTGCTTGCAGTTGGCCTTGGGCAGATAAAGTTGGAGCAACCTGCAAAATCAATTTCCAGGACACGGGGTGAGAGTGTCCAGATACCTTGTAAGTTGTCTTCTAGCACCTTTAGCAGCGATTACATTTATTGGTACAGACAGAAACCAGATCAGAGTATAGAATATTTAATATACATTGCCTCTAAAGCCACTGTTTTCGGGAAGAACAACAAACTTATGGCAAGTAAATATTCTCAAACTTCCACTACCACCTTGACAATAAATTTCTTAGAAAAAGAAGATGAGGCCATGTACTTCTGTGCCTGCTGGACTGGCAGACACAGTGTTAGAGTTGCCAGGATCATCTGCACAAGAACCATCCTCAGGTCTGTGCCCACCCACATCCTTCTCAATATGGGCAACCACAGAGGCTGCACAGCTGGGCACCAGCCTGAGCCTCCCTCCCCAAGGAACTTGAGTCATGTACTATGTTGTTTGTAACCAGCTGCTAGGACCCAGGAACATAGCTGGAATGTGTAAAGAAAGCCCGGCCAGCATGGCTCAGTGATTGATTGTCAACCTATGACCTAGGAGGATGTGGACTGATTCCTGTTCAGGGCACATGCACCTGTTGCGGGTTCAATCCCCAGTGTGGCGAGTGCAGGAGGCAGCTGATAAATGATTCTCTCTCATCATTGATGTTTCTATCTCTCTCTCTTTTCCTCCTTCTATGAAATCAATAAAAATATATATTTAAAAAGAAGAAAGTGTAGTAGTAAAGCAACTGCTGACTTCAGAAATCTCAAGGAACACCTGACCCATTGCTTCCCCTTCTCACACCTCCTCACACTGACCTGGACAGCCTGAGTCCTCACTTTCCTGCGTCCTCCTTGGTGACACACTCTGGTAGACAGCAAGATGTCCCTGCTGGAAACATTCATATTTTTCTCACTCTAAGCTTGTGAGTTGCTTCTCAATTATATCAACATGGATGAGAGATGAAAGAGATTTTTCATTGTTTCCTGGCTCTATGTCAAATGTTCATGGGAATTTCCACTTTTTGTTTGCAACTGGACATGAGCCATTATAGTTGCACAGCCCCCTAGCCCCTCTCCCCCTCCCCCCCCCCCGAATGGCAATTTTCAGAACAGCAGAAAAGTGTTCATCTCTTGTATGATGTCCACTGAAGACTCTGGCAATATAGTTATAGACTGGTATCAATAGAAACCAAACCAAATTATGTCACATTTGAAGTTAATCATCTCAACAAAAACCCAAGCTCCAGTTCAGTTAGCTGAGAAAAACAACAAATTTGAGTCAAGAAAAAGTTTTCAAAAAGTTACTCAGTCCTGACCATAAACTTCATAGTCAAACATGTGGGCATTGACTACTGTGCTGGTGGGACCCACAGCACTAGAGGTGCCAGAACGCCCAACAACAGCCTCTTCTGGTTTCTGCCCCACCACACTCTTCCTTCAAGGTGCAAACCCAACTAACTCCTGCCTGGGCTTCCAGCTGCCACCTCGCCTTCTCTGCTGCACATCTGAGTTTCCCAGGAAGCCAACTGTGTTCGCTCACACATTAGGCCCCACCTTGAGCAGGAGGCATTTCTGACCATGATGTTCCCAAATCTTCGTTTAACACGACTTCCTTGTGAACTAAAGTCTCATCTTGGAATGAGTAGGCACAGGCCCCATTGATCATATCACCATCCAAAGACCTCCACTAACGCAATGACTCAGGCTGAGGGAGGAATCGTTGTGCACCAGCATGCCGAGATACAATACATACACATTACCACATATAACCATCATCACACCCCAGCAATATAACCATTTTTCCCGTTTTGCAGATAAAGACAGTAAAGCTCTGAGAATTTAAGTGTTTGACCGAAGACAAGAAGTCCATGTGTTTTTAACTGGACCATGAGCCTACTTGAAAACATACACATCACAATTCTATAACAAGCAAAACACTCGAGGTAAATCTGAGATGGAGCAAGTCTCCCATTGCTGGGGGAGGAGGAAGATAGCTCCTCACTTCACATTCATGGCTGCAGGAACATGATGTCAGCAGAAAGGTCAGAGCCATTGGGGCCATTAGGTGACCCTACCCTACTGTGAGTGACCCCTGATTCTGATTATGCAATCAGAGTGGGAATGGGCCAAGGGAAAGAGCAGCTAATAATCAGCTGTGTCAGAGAGATCTCTGTTAGTGTTCTCAATTCTTTGTACATATGGACATCAACCTTTGTTTATTACTATGGCATCTCTTCCATTATTGCTATGAGCCCCGTTTTACTCATGAGGCAAGTGAGATATTTATTCTATATCCCAGCAACCTATCAAGACACACAGCTGATATGAAGCAAAGTATGGTTGCACCCATCTAATCTAGCTCCAGAGTCTGACCTCTAGATCATAAGAGGATGAAAGAAGTGCTGTGCATTGTTCCTATACTCATGGAGAAAATAAAACTGACCTTGGGAGAAACATTTGCTGACACAATGTACTATTTTATGCTGAATCATGTGACCAGGATTAGAGTGATCTGGAGGCTTCCAGAATACAAAAAAAAGTCAATAAGTTATCAATTTGTTTTTTATAATATAAAATAAAAAATTTTATCTTTTCATAATGCACCTTTGAAATAATAGTGAAACAAATGCCCACTCATTAATCCATGCATTCTTCTAATCCAGTACATCCTGGGCACCCACAGAAAGAATATGGACATCACCTTGCCTCTGTGCCATACACACTTCCTTATTTATTTGATTATTTCTGAGGTGGTGGCAACATACGCATCCACAACACCTCCTCTTCCAAGTACCATGGTTCCAGTTCTCAATGCAGGGAAACCATCGAATGAAAGAAGGAGATTGACAGGAAAGGTTGACATGGAATAAGCCGCTCAGCCTTGCTCCTCCACCTCTGATCCATGTAGCCTTTTGTGATACATCCTGTCCCTGTGATTTCTGACCATCATATTCTCCCAGTGTGCACCACAGTAGATTTTCTGAACCTACATAAGGCCTTACTGGTTATCTAAACTTTGAATAGGAGAAAAGGGAAAGAGAAAGACCTGAGAGAAACACAAAGAATATGAAAATATGAGCCCTTTTCATCAGGAAAGTACAGACAAGCTTGTAAACATACCACTGCTACCTTCTTCACATGGTTGTCTCATGTAGTCCTCAAAGGGCCTCCTAGAGCAGTGGTGAGGTGTTGACAGTGAGACACTCCTGTGCTCAGAGCTTAGAAAAATCTCTCCAGCAGCTTTTTATATGTCAGACTAAATGATGAATAACAGTGATAGAGATACCTGATTTACATTGCACTCAATGGATAGAGTATTCTAACTCATTGAAAACCATGATTTATGGATTGATTAGTAAAATAAAAAATATTCACAATATAACATAAAGAAAAATTAATGAGCATATAGTAACCTCTCAACAATAAAACTGTATTGACAGAAGAATAAAAGGGGAAAGTGAATTCTCTAAAACTTTAAGAATTATTATTACTGGGGGACTAGATGGTTTTATTTCTTCTATGCACTTTGATTAACTTCACCCATTTTATTAAATGAGCTCATATGGTTTTATCATAAAAATACTTAAAGTAATTTTATCTTGTTAGACAATAATACAAATAAAACTTCATGACATCATTGAAGACTCTTGATGCACCAGGTACTAATATTTGAGTGTTTGCTTGTAATGTAATGTTATAATGGAAGCCTAGAACAACTCTAAAAGATACATATAATCAGGGTTTGATTCCTAGTCAGGGCACACATTCTGCTTGTGGGCTTGAACTGTAGTAGTGGGCGTGCAGGAGGCAGCCGGTCAACGATTCTCTCTTGTCATTGATGTTTCTATCTCCCTTTCCCTTCCTCTCTAAAAAAAAGAAAAGAAAAGATACATATAAAGGCAAAGAATACATGTACAAAAAGAGATAGGAAGTTCAAGTAATCCAACAAATGTCTGATAGAGTTAAGGGGTATAGGAAGGTGTTAAATAATCTTTGTTATTTTATAATACTCACATTGATTATTGAAAGACCTCCATATTGAATAAAATAACAAGTTAGCCAAAAGAAGAGAATATAAAGACAAATATTCAAATCCTACTTAAAAATGTTTATTTATATATAATACCAAGTAATTCTATTTCATTTCATAACTATGTAGAGAGAAATAAGAAGTAAAAGTATAGAATGAGTGCCTTTAACTGTCATTTTTTACATCGTTTCATTCAGACTTTCTTTAGTAAACAACTGTGAGTTATCTGACTTCCTCTGTCTCCCTGATCTGGGTCTTTCAGTTAGTCACTACTCTTTGCCACTGTCCTCAGTGCCAAATGGAGATCATCATTACAGCTACCCCACAGCACTGTTGTTGAGAGGATTAAATAAATAAGAAAACATTTAGAGTATGTTATTTGAGTAATTGTTAATGCCTTACAAATAATTTCTCAATGGATATTAAATGCCACGTTACTTTTAAATCTTATTATTACATATTAAACATAATATAGCTGTGAAAATACTCCTGCATAAGGGATAATTATGTTGATGAGACAGCTCCAAACTACAAAATGAGAAGCTGAGTTCCACAGATTGCTCCGTCTCCCATATCTGCCAGCAACTGCAGTCCAGTCCCTTCATGGAGGCACCCAGATGATAAATGAAATTTGGGTGTCTTGAGTCATAATGAGTGTGCTGACATCTCAATTAATTTAAGAAACACAAAAGTACTTCCATGCTTTTGCATATGGTGTCTTAAATAATGTCAATGAGGTGTTTCAGCCTCAGATTTCTAACTTGATGTGTAACAGAAAAGTAAAGATCAGGTTTCATACCCAAGTCCTGGATCAACAGCACTTCACAGAAAGCTAGGTGTAGGGCTGAACACAGTAGGTAAGTCTTCACATTTCTCAAGCAATGTTTCTATTCCCTATGGTGTTACATGGGGAACAGTTGAGTGGCTATGAGAACCATCCCTGACAAAACCCAAGATGGACATTTATCCCAAAATTTTCTTTACAGATCATGAACACTCTTGTCCAGTTTTCCCTACACTTATGGGACACAGGGAGCCCCAGAACTGGTCATATCTGTAGCAGGTCATGAAGAACCTCAGGGAGCATCTGAGCCACCACTTCTTCTGAGAAACCAGAGTCAGCCCCGCCCCCTGCCACTGGTCTGCTAACAGGGACCTCAGTGTCTTACCTTCTCCCTGTGAGCTGCTTGGTGCACAGGATGCCACTCCTGGAAGCAGTCATCTTCATCTCCCTCTGGGCTTGTGAGTTCCCCCATCATTTCAGTCTACAAGACAGACCCAAGAAATTATTTATCATTACCTCTTGACATGTCATTTGTTTCTGGAAGTTTATTTTTATTTTATTTTTGCTTGCAGTTGGCCTTGGGCAGATAAAGTTGGAGCAACCTGCAAAATCAATTTCCAGGGCAAGGGATGAGAGTGCCCAGATACCTTGTAAGGGGTCCTCTACAACCTTTATAAGTGATTACATTTACTGGTACCGACAGAAACCAGATCAGAGTATAGAATATTTAATATACATTGCCTCCAAAGCCACTGTTTTTGGGAAGAAGAGCAAACTTAAGGCAAATAAATATCCTCAAACTTCCACTTTCACCTTGACAATAAATTTCTTAGAAAAAGAAGATGAGGCCATGCACTTCTGTGCCTGCTGGACTGGCAGACACAGCGTTAGAGTTGCCAGAATCATCTGCACAAGAACCATCCTCAGGTCTGTGCCCACCCACATCCTTCTCAAAATGGGCAACCACAGAGGCTGCACAGCTGGGCACCAGCCTGAGCCTCCCTCCCCATGGAACTTGAGTTATGTACTATGTTGTTTGTAACCAGCTGCTAGGACCCAGGAACGTAGCTGGAATGTGTAAAGAAAGCCCGGCCAGCATGGCTCAGTGATTGATTATCGACCTATGACCTTGGAGGATGTGGTTTGATTCCTGGTCAGGGCCCATGCACCCATTGCGGGCTTGATCTCCAGCATAGGGAGTATTAGAGGCAGCCGATACATGATTCTCTCCCATCATTGATCTTCCTATCTCTCTCCCTTTCCATTCCTCTCTGAAATCACTAAAAATATATATTTAAAAAGAAGAAAGTGTACTAGTAAAGCAAATGCTGACTTCAGAAATCTCAAAGGAACACCTGACTCATTGCTTCCTCTTCTCCCACCTCCTCACACTGACCTGGACAGCCTGAGTCCTCACTTTCCTGCGTCCTCCTTGGTGACACAGTCTGGTAGACAGCAGGATGTCCCTGCTGGAAACATTCATATTTTTCTCACTCTAAGTGAGTTGCTTCTCAATTATATCAACATGGATGAGAGATGAAAGAGATTTTTCATTGTTTCCTGGCTCTATGTCAAATGTTCATGGGAATTTCCACTTTTTGTTTGCAACTGCACATGGGCCATTATAGTTGCACAGCCCCCCCCCTCTCCCCCCCCCCAAATGGCAATTTTCAGAACAGCAGAAAAGTGTTCATCTCTTGTATGATGTCCACTGAAGACTCTGGCAATATAGTTATAGACTGGTATCAATAGAAACCAAACCAAATTATGTCACATTTGAAGTTAATCATCTCAACAAAAACCCAAGCTCCAGTTCAGTTAGCTGAGAAAAACAACAAATTTGAGTCAAGAAAAAGTTTTCAAAAATTTACTCAATCCTGACTATAAACTCAGAGTCAAACATGTGGGCATTGACTACTGTGCTGGTGGGACCCACAGCACTAGAGGTGCCAGAACGCCCAACAACAGCCTCTTCTGGTTTCTGCCCCACCACACTCTTCCTTCAAGGTGCAAACCCAACTAACTCCTGCCTGGGCTTCCAGCTGCCACCTCGCCTTCTCTGCTGCACATCTGAGTTTCCCAGGAAGCCAACTGTGTTCGCTCACACATTAGGCCCCACCTTGAGCAGGAGGCATTTCTGACCATGATGTTCCCAAATCTTCGTTTAACACGACTTCCTTGTGAACTAAAGTCTCATCTTGGAATGAGTAGGCACAGGCCCCATTGATCATATCACCATCCAAAGACCTCCACTAACGCAATGACTCAGGCTGAGGGAGGAATCGTTGTGCACCAGCATGCCAAGATACGGTACATACACATTACCACATATAACCATCATCACACCCCAGCAATATAACCATTTTTCCCGTTTTGCAGATAAAGACAGTAAAGCTCTGAGAAGTTAAGTGTTTGGTCGAAGACAAGAAGTCCATGTGTTTTTAACTAGACCACAAGACTACTTGAAAACATACACATCACAAGTCTATAACCAGCAAAACACTCGAGGTAAATCTGGGATGGAGCAAGTCTCCTATTGCTGGGGGAGGAGGAAGATAGCTTCTCACTTCACATTCATGGCTGCACGAACATGATGTCAGCAGAAAGGAGGTCAGAGCCATTGGGGCCGTTAGGTGACCCTACCCTACTGTGAGTGACCCCCTGATTCTGATTATGCAATCAGAGTGGGAATGGGCCAAGGGAAAGTGCAGCTAATAATCGGCTGTGTCAGAGAGATCTCTGTTAGTGTTCTCAATTCTTTGTACATATGGACTTCTTCAACCTTCATTTATTACTATGAGGTCTTTTCCGTTATTGCTATGAGCCCCACTTTACTCAGGAGGCAAGTGAGATATTTATTCTATATCCCAGAAACCTATCAAGACACACAGCTGATATGAAGCAAAGTGGGGTTTGACCCATCTAATCTAGCTCCAGAGTCTGACCTCTAGATCAGAGGAGGATAAAAGAAGTGCTGTGCGTTGTTCCTACACCCATGGAAAAACAAAACTAACCTTGGGGGCAACATTTGCTGACACAATTTACTATTTTATACTGAATCATGTGACCAGGATTTGAATGATCATGTGTCGTCACAGAATACAAAAAAAATCAATAAGTTATCAATTTGTTTTTTAAAATATAAACCAAAAATACCATTATTTCATAATCTACCTCTGAAATAATTGTGAAACTAATGACTACCCTTTAATCCACTCATTCTTCTTATACAGTACATCCTGGGCACTAGCAGAAAGAATATGGACATCACCTTGCTTCTGTGGCATGCATACTCCCTTAATTATTTGATCATTTCTAAGGTGGTGGCATATAGCCATGCACACCATCTCCTCTTCTAAGGACCATGGTCTATTTCTCAATTCAGGAAGGCCATTGGACTAAAGACAGAGATTGACAGGAAAGGCTGACATGGAATCAGCCGCTCAGCCTTGCTCCTCCACCTCTGATGCACACAGCCTTTTGTGAGTACATCCTGTCTCTGTGATTCCTGACCATCATATTCTCCCAGTGTGCACCACAATAGATTTCTTGAACCAACATAAGGCCTTACTGGTTATCTAAACTTTGAATAGGAGAAAAGGGAAAGAGAAAGACCTGAGAGAAACACAAAGAATCTGAGAACATGAGTCCTTTTCATCAGGAAAGTACAGACAAGCTTATCAACATACCACTGCTACCTTCTTCACATGGTTGTCTCATGTAGTCCTCAACGGGCCTCCTAGAATAGTAATGAGGTGTTGATAGTGAGACACTGCTGTGTTCTGAGCTTAGAAGGAAACTCTTCAGCAGCTTTTTATATGTCAGACTAAATGATGAATAACAGTGATAGAGACACCTGATTTACATTGCACTCAATGGATAGACTATTATGCAGCCATTGAAAACCATGATTTATTAGTAAAATTAAAAAATATTCACAATATAATATAAAAAAATTAATGAGTATATAGTAATTCCTCTACAATAACACTGTATTCATAGAAGAAGAAGAAGAAGAAGAAGAGAGGGAAGTGAATTCTCTAAAACTGTAAGAATTATTATTACTGAGGGACTAGATGACTTTATTTCTTCTATGAAGTTTGAATAACTTTGCATATTTTATTAAATGTGTTTATATGGTTTTATCATAAAAATACTTAAAATAATTTTATCTTGTTAGATAATAATATGAATAAAACTTCATGACATCATTGAAGACTCTTGATGCACCAGGTACTAATATTTGAGTGTTTGCTTGTAATGTAATGTTATAATGGAAGCCTAGAACAGCTCTAAAAGATACATAATCAGGGTTTGATTCCTAGTCAGGGCACACATTCTGGTTGTGAGCTTGATCCGCAGTACTGGGCATGCCAGAGGTAGCGGATCAATGATTCTCTTTTATCATTGATGTTTCTATCTCCCTTTCCCTCTCCCTTCCTCTCTGAAAAAAAAAATACACATATATAAACAAGGAACATGTGTACAAAGAGAGAAACGAAGTTCAAGTAAGCCAACAAATGTCTGATAGTGTTAAATGGCATAGGAAGGTGTTAAATAATCTTTGGTTATTTTATAATACTCACATTGATTATTGAAAATCTTCCATATTGATGAAAATAAAAGTTAGCCAAAAGAAGAGAATATAAAGAGAAATATTCAAATCCTACTTTTAAATGTTTATTTATATACTAGAGGCCCCATGAAGGAAATTGGTGCAAGATTAGGCCTTCCTTCCCTCGGCTGCTGGCACCGGCTTCCCTCTGATGCCCATGACCCAGGCTTCCCTCTGACACCCAGGACCCAGGCTTCCCCCCAGCTGCCAGCAGATACCTGGGATCTGGGCTTTCCTTGCAGCCCTGGCTTCATCCAGAAATTCATCTGAAAGGAAGTTCGGTCTAATTAGCATGTTACGCTTTTATTGTTATAGATAGTACCAAGTAATCCTATTTCTATTCATAAAAAAGTAGAGAGACAAAGTATAGAATGTGTGCCTTTTACTGTCATTTTTTTATATCATTTTTCTCAGACTTTCCTTAGTGAGCAACTGTTACCTATCTGACTTCTCCTGTCTCCCAGATCTGGGCCTTTAAATGAGTCACTTCTCTTTGCCACTGTCCTCAGTGCCAAATGGAGATCATCATTACAGCTACCTCACAGCACTGTTGTTGAGAGGATTAAATAAATAAGAAAACATTTAGAGTAATGCCTTACAAATAACAATTCCTCAATGGATATTAAATTCCACATTAATTTTAAAGCTTATTATTACATATTAACCATAATTTAGCTGTGAAAATACTCCTGCATGTGGGATAATTATGTTCATGCCCCAAAGTCCAGAATGAGAAGCTGAGTTCCACGGATTGTCCAGTCTCTTCCTGGAGGCACCCAGATTATAAATGAAATTTGGGTGCCCTGACTCATAATCTAATTAATTTTAATTATATTAAAACTAGGGAGGGTGATTAAATTAGATTTAAATTCGTTAAATCTAACTAATTTAAAAAGCACAAAAGTACTTCCGTGTTCCCGCATATGGTATATTAAATAATGTCTATGAGGTATTTCAGTGTCTGATTTCTGTGTTGTTGTGTAACAGAAAAATAAAGGTCAGGATTCGTACCCAAGTCCTGAGTCAACAGCACTTCACAAAAAGATGGGCTTAGTGGCTGAACATAGCAGGTGAGTCCTCATATTTCTGAAGCAATGTTTCTATGACATGGCATTTCATGGGGAACAGCTGAGTGGCTATGAGAACCATCCCTGCCCAACCCCAAAACAGACACATTTATCCCAGAATATTTCTTTCCAGATCATGAACCCTCTTACCCAGTCTTCCCAGCACTTATGGGAAACAGGGAGCTCCAGAACTGGCCATATCTGTAGCAGGTCATGAAGAACCCCAGGGAGCATCTGAGCCACCACTTCTTCTGAGAAACCAGAGTCAGCCCCACCTTCTACCTCAAGTCTGCTAACAGGGATCTCAGTGTCTTACCTTCTCCCTGTGAGCTGCGTGGTGCACAGGATGCCACTCCTGGAAGCAGTCATCTTCATCTCCCTCTGGGCTTGTGAGTTCCCCCATCATTTCAGTCTATAAGACAGACCCAAGAAATTCCTTATTGCTACCTCTTTACATGTCATTTGTTTCTGGAAGTTTATTTTTATTTTATTTTTGCTTGCAGTTGGCCTTGGGCAGTTAAAGTTGGAGCAACTTGAAATATCAATTTCCAAGGCAAGCTATAACAGTGCCCAGATACCTTGTAAGGTGTCCTCTCGCACCTTTAACAGAGATCACATTCACTGGTACCGACAGAAACCAGATCAGAGTATAGAACATTTATTATATGTTGTCTCCACCACCCTTGTTGGTGGGAAGAACAACAAACTTGAGGCAAGTAAAGATTTTCATACTTCCACTTCCACCTTGAGAATAAATTTCCTAGAGAAAGAAGATGAGGGTGTGTACTTCTGTGCCTGCTGGATTGGCAGACACATCATTAGAGTTGCTAGGATCAGCTGCACAAGAACCATCTTCAGGTCTGTGCCCACCCACATCCTTCTCAAAATAGGCAACCACAGAGGCTGCACATCTGGGCACCAGCCTGAGCCTCCCTCCACATAGCAACTGAGACTTATACTGTGTTTTTTTACTACAGAGATTACCTGTAATGTGGCTTAGACTCCAAGGGGAAATCAGTGAGTGCCAGATCATTGCTGTGTAATGACCATCTCCCCCCACTTTTAAAAATTTAAGGTTAGAGTGATAAAAATACTTTTAAAACTCCAAGCCCCATACTGCCTCAACTCTGTCAGGCCATCCTGAAGATGTTCAGTGTTTATTTACGCCATAGATTTTGGGGGTGAATGTGGGGTGGAGGGCTTCCCGCATCCTCCATGGGGAGGAAGATTACTCATTTTACATGGAAGGACAGTGTCACAGCCAGACCAGCACACCTCCATTTGCACAGGCCTCAGATCCCCCTGGGGAGCATCAGGTAATCACACAACAAGGCAGAGTCTCATCAGGAAGTTTTCCCTGGGATTCTACTGGGATCCTGTGAGGACCTTAGGGGTCATTCTTTCAGAGCTGCTGCTCTTTCCCAGGCACTGTCCTAACTCATCTCATGTTTGTGACAATCTGTTGACATGCTATCATGATTCACTTTTTATAGACGAGGAAATGGAGGATAGAGATGCTGTTTACTTTGTGGTCACAAGTTACTTGGTGGGGATGGAGGGCTGGGCTTCTCTGGCTTCAGTGACTGTCCTTGCAGCCACCATGCTATCCTGCCTCTGACACATAGGCAGTAGGAATCTAACCTCATTCCTAGCGCGAAGGAGAAAACAAACTCCTTCACAAAATAATCAGTGAAACCAATAATTACTATTTAAAGCTGAGTCTGAATTTAAGTGTTTTCTTCCTACAATAATTATAAACACCATGGCTGATTATACTTTCAAAATATAAAACAACTAGAGGCCCGATGCATGAAATTTGTGCAGGGGCGGGGGGGGGGGGGGGAGGGAGGGGGGGCCCAGGGTGGAGTGTCCCTCAGCCCAGCCTGCAAAGATGCCAGCATCCCTCACCCCGGCCTCTAGCCGGAGGCTCCTCCCCTCCTTCCTCACAGCCGCTGGGAAGATGCTTGTCCTGGGGCCTCCTCAGGGCCCCGGCCCAGGAAGCCCTGCAGCTCGGGTACTCGGGGCTTTGGCTTTCAGGTCCGGCTTCCCCGCCCCACGTGGTGCGCATCAGCTGCCATGGGAGCTGCGCCTCAGGAGTCGCCCCCTTGGACCATACTACTTGCAAGTGTGTGTGGGGGGCGGCCTCGGCAGCAGTGATTTGATGTCTGTAGCATGCCTGCCGGACACCCCCCACCCCTGCTGCAGCACCAGGCTGGTTGCAACTGGACTGTGGGCAGGGGGCTTCCAGTCTGTAACTGGGACTGCTGGGCTGTGACTGGGGGCTGCAGACAGAGGACCCCAGCACCCATAGGGCTCCGTCAGCATCTGGAACTGGAAAGATCCATTTTTCTGGGTCCTCCCCTCCCTTTGCACAGCCATGATGTGGACGCTGGGTTTGTGCCCCACAGGCCCCTTCCCTCCCTCCACGCAACCGTGGCGCACGATGCAAGCTCAGCATCTCACGCCCAGTCTTCTGGCCAGAGGCCCCTCCCCTCCCCCCAAGGCCAAGGAGCAGATGCTGGGCTCCTGTTGCCGAGGCAACGCCACCAGCGTCTGCTATGGGCGCCGCCATTTTTGTTGCGGAGTGATGGTTAATTTACACATTACTCTTTTATTAGATAGGATAGCAAAATATAAAACAAATAATATTATTTTCTTATTTTTTGGAAATATTAGGAATAAATGAAAAAAATAAACTCTTTCTTCAAGGACATTTTCTAATAGAATATCTGTCCTGGAATTCTTGGAATACAGTCACACCTACTCATTTACAGACTGCTTTTGAGCTACAGTGGCAGAGGCAAGTAGACCTAACGGTTCACAAAGCCAAAAATATTTATCTGACCATCTACAGAAAAAATTCGCCAGCCTCTACTGTGCATCCTGGGGTTAGGGAATCAATTTGTAACTCAAATTCAAGGTGCAATAAGAGAAACTATTGATAACTTTTACTACAGGAAAATGAAAGCAAAGGTTGCATGGTAGAAAGCAACATAAGTTAAATCAAAGGACAAATCACAAACTATAGACAATATTTGCAATTTCTTTAGCAGATAAAGGCTTACTATGTCTGATATAAAAATAAAGAAAAAAACATTAAGAATATCTTATAGGAAAATGGCAAAAGATATAAAAAGCCAATTCATGAAGAGCAATATAAAAATTTTCTTAAGCATATAAAAAGATGCTCAACTTTATTTCTAATGAATACCGCATAGAAATACAATTTCTCACCCATGGGATTGGCAAGAATTTAAAAGTTTGTCAATATACTCTGTCGGTTAAGCAATGGGGGAAAAAGAGCTACTAAACATTGCTGGTAAAAATGAAAAAGATAACCTTTTTGTAGGGGAATTTGGGAATATCTAAAAAATTTTCTTATACATTTACCTTTTCACCTAGCAATAAAAAAAAAGTCTTTTGAAATTTACCTGAAGATACAACTTTCAACAAAATTAAAATACATAGGTATGAAGTTAATCATTGTATAACTGTAAAATATTAGAAATTACAAAAACATACAAACATAGGATATTGGTTGAAAAAAATTGATGGCACATGCATAATGGAGTATATACAGCTGTAAAATAGAATGAGAGATGCAAATTAATTGTAATTGTATATAAGTTAACCCTTGAATAACATGGGAATTAGGGGCATTGACCCCCTACACAATCAAAAATCTGTGAATAACTTTGACTCCCCATAAATTAAACTACAGTCAGCCCTCAGTATCCATGGGGCATTGGTTCCAAGGTCCCCTGCAAATACCAAAATCTGCAGAACTCAAGTTTCTTATTTAAAGGAACAGTGCATGCAGTCGGCCCTCCGCATTCATGAACTTCCAACCCTGAGTTGAAATATAGTGTTTTGACCAGCCATTGGTTGACTCTATAGATATAAAACCCACAGATATGGAGAGCCATCTGAATTTATTGGAAAAAAATCCACATATAATTGGAACCATGAAGTTCAAATCTGTGTTCTTCAACAATGAGTTGTACTGACAATTAAAAATTGGAAATTAAAATTTAAAAAAATAGTACTGTTTACAAGAGCAACAACAACTTATATAATATTTAGAGATTAATTTAACCAAAAATGTAAAGGATTTATATGCTGAAATATTCAAAACTATGATGACAGAAGTTGAAGAACTACTCAATAAATGGAGAGAGATGCCATGTTCATGGATTGGAAGACTCAATATATTTAAGATGTCAAACTTTCCCCAAATTGATAAAAAGATTTTACTGTAATCCCAATCAAAATCTTAGGAAGACTTTTTGTAGAAATCAAGAAGCTGATAGTAAAATATATATGGGGAGACAAAGGATGTAGAACAGCCAAAACAGTTTTGAAAAGATTAAAATCTTAGACATACTATTAAGCTACAATGATCAAGGCAGTTGGTGTTGGTGAAAGGACAGATACATAGAGAGGAGCACAAGAAAAGACAACCCAGAAATAGGCCCACACATAGTGGTTAACTGGGTTTTAACAAAGGTGCCAGCAAAATACAAAAATGACAGTTTTTAATTAAGAGTACTGGAACATTTGTTCATCTATGTAAAAAACAACCACAAACTTAATCCATACCAAACACCATAAATAAAAATTATCTCAAAATAGATTACAGGACTAAATGTAAAACTGAAACCAATAAAACTTCTAGATGGAAATATAGGAGAAACACATTGTGACACAGTTTAGGCAAAGATTTCGTAGGACAGAAAAAACAAAGAAACATTTGACAAATTGCACTTTCATCAAAATTAACATTTCTGCTCTTTTTAAAGACTGCTAAGAAAATGGACAGAGAAACCACAGATTAGGAAAAAAATAGTCTCAAAACACATATTTAAAAGAATGAATGGTGTCCAAAATAGACAAAGAACTTTCACAACTCAATTTAAAATGCAATGCAATTTTAAAAAATGGGAGAGGACCAGCATGTGCTCAGAGATGTAGAGAGGGGGAAATAATATTGCTCCCCTTCTACAACATAAAACAGGGACTTTCTGAAAGTTAATGACTTTGCTTAATCCTTCAAAGAACTCAGTTGCAGGGCAAGTGACTTACTCAAAATTTGGAGACAGACAGGCACTTGCAGGAAGAAACAGGAGTTGAGTGTTCCCTCGCCTCGGACAGATGCTGTCAAACAGCAATTAAGCTCGTCAGAAGAGTAAACTTGAAATTGTTAATCAAATAATAAGAGCTGAGTATAGACCAGTGGGAGAGAGAGAACACTTGGGAACCACAAATAATAGGGTGTAGGGTATTCTCCGCTATCTTTTAAGCTTGTACCCCAGGAAGTCTACAAGATTCTTGCAGAGAAGATCAAGGAGAAAGCTTCCCTGTGGTACTGGCTGCAGGAGGGGGACAACTACTGCTGAAATCCACCCAGACCTAATCCCTCCACCTCCACTCTAGAAACATACACACACACACACACACACACACACACACACACACACACACACAACAGCAACAACAACAACAAGGCAATCTGCAGGGGAAGGCACTGGTGGAAGCAGTACAACCAAAATTGCCCACAACTATCAGCCCTAACTCCACAAAGTAACTCCACAAAGTTTTCATTTGCAGAAGAATGAGCTTCAGCAGTTTAGCCAGAAGTGGGTGGAGACCTACTGTAGCTGGGGGAGGGGAGCTAGGGTACAAACTGTGCTGCCTCTGGAAGAGGGGCAGGAACACTTGTGAAAGCCACATTGTCAAGACCCAGTTTTACTGTACCTGCTTTCCACCGAGTCAGAGGACGTCTGCTTCCCTCCCCTCTCGCCAGCATGCTAGCGACCTTGAATAAAAGTAACGAATGCAGCTAAGGGGGCTTCAAGAGACAGACTTCTTCTGGCTCTGTGATAATTCCATTATTCAAAGCCAAGTGAGAAGACAAAAACAAGTATGACCAGACACATTTTAAACCTCTGAACCCTGAAAACAGCAAACGCCAATCCTGATAACCTGACAAACTTCAAACCTGGTATAACTCCTGACTAGAATAACACAAATCCCCACACTAAAGGCCTAGCAGAAGGAAAGGTGTGCTCATTTACAAGCATAGCATATATTTACCTCAGTATCGATTGTACCATACATGTCCATCTTTAACCAAAAATACCAGAGCCATACAAAAGGCAAGAAGAAGCACAGTCCAAAGACACAAAGCAATCATTAGAACCAGGCTGAGACATGACAAAGATGTTGGAACTAACACAGGAAATTTGAAGTAAGTATGAGTAATATGTTAATGCCTCAGATGGAAAGGGTAAAACAACATGCAATATCAGATAGGCAATTTTAGCAGAGAGATAAAAATTATTTAAAAAACAACAAATGATCAAAGGAAATGCAAGAGATAAAAAGCATAGGAACAAAAAGGAAGAATGCCTTAGCGGTCCTCATCAGGAGGCCAGCAGAGATTAGGAAAGAATTTGGTGACAGGAGGATAGGCCACTAGAAACCCCCCAAATGCAATGCAAGGAGATGAGGAAAGATAGAGATAGCGCAGATAGTCATAAATCATGAAACTACAGAATGGTGGACACAATCCAGTTGTCAAACACATTTGTAATTAGAATCCCAGAAGCAGAAAAAAGAGGAAATGAAGAAAAAGAAATGTTTGAAGAAATAATGGCTGAAAACCTTCCAGAATTAGTGATAGAGACCTAAGACAAAGGCAGAGACAAATCTGGAAGGCCGAGCCAGAGGAGGAAAAATAATAGCAGATTTCCATCAGAAACAAGCAAGCAAGAAGACATTGGGGTGAATACTCTAAAGTATTAAAAGAAAAAAACTGAGAACCCCACAAAAATATCCTTTTCTACCTCTCTCCCTCCTTTCCTCGCTCCTTCTCCACCTCTCCATTTTGGGCCCGTAAAGGACTTTAGTCCTATAACAGAAAGGTGTCTTCTTTATACTGATGTCATCAGATGGTAACAATCACACAGTAATGGCAACAATCTGCTGCTAAATCAATTAACAGGCCTATTTCCACAGAATGTTTCGGGGAAATACCACGAGCCCATTTTCCTGCAGTTTATGGGTCTTAGCTGTGTGTTCAGAGTGCCACTTCCTCTTACTAAATCAGCCCTTGGGTGGCTCTGTGATAATTCCTTATTCAAGTGCCTCAGCTAATAAGTGCTGGCAGGATGCTGCTCCTGCCCCAGGTCATCGTGGTGGCCTGCCTTTGGACTTGTGAGTGACTTTTCCCAGCAGATACCTTATTCATTCGAAGGGAGGCAATGGAATGCCTGGATAGTCTAAGCCACTCAGGTGGAAGAAAGCCACACGATCACTCAAACTAAGCTGACAGATTCCACCATACCTTAACATTCTCCAGGAAAAAAAGTAGAAACTGCAAGGTCCCAAGATTTTCATTAACAGAGGACAAATGTATACTATTTTAATAAATGCCAAAAAGCAATGTTTGCTTTTGTTTTTCTTTCAGACACAAGTGGAGATATTGAACTAACACAAGCCCTCACTTCCATTACCAAGAAAAAAGGAAGTACAGCATTTCTCGAATGCCGAATAAGAGAGATATTAAAGAAGAATTCATATATACATTGGTACCGACAGAAACGAGACCAGACACTCAAACGAATTCTGTCTATTTCTTCAGATGACAATGTTATCCATGAACAAGGTGTTAGTGAGGAAAGATATGAAGCAAGAAAACATCACGGAAATTTGCTGGTGAGCCTCAGGATACACCGAGTTGAGGAGGCAGATGCTGGACTGTATTACTGTGCCTGCTGGATGGAACACACTGCCTAGAAACGCCCACTGTTGCTGAACAAAAACCCTCAGGCCACCCCATCTATACAAACACACACCTCCTCCTTCCCACCTCCCAAAGGGACCTGACTGCTGTCCACTGAGGACTTTCTCCTGCACTTGTGTCCTGAGCAAGGTCTGAGCTAGAGCCCAAGGAGTGTGGGTAGCTATGTGTGGCTAGCATGAGACGCACCACTTTGTGATGCTTCTCTCAGGAATGTCACTATAACCTATCCTCACCTCTCTGGGGCCTACACTGGCTTTTCTAAAGTGACCTGAATTGTTTCTGCTTCACCATCTATGGAAGCCTCCTAGAAAGAAGCCACAATCCAGTGACAATGAATGAATGAATGAAGGCTGGAAGATACAAGGTCTTTTGAGTGACATATAGACCTTGGCTTTAAATTTCTGCTCAGGTTCTTACAGACAGCATGATCCAGGAAAGTTACTGAGTCCGGTTCATTCTGTTTTCCCAATTTTAAGTAGGCATAGTGTTAACACCTCATAAGGTTGCTGAGGACTGACTGAGTTTTCATACATAAAGGTTTTACATTGTGTTCATCAAATCACAATGTTCTTTCCCATTATCACTAAACCACTTCACTGAGCCATCTCAGGACCTCATTAGAAATGACATCTTACATTGTTCCCCAAACAACAAAGTGTAGCTTTAATTCTGAAAAACTAAGAATTGTGAATAGGAAAAGAGTGAAAGGAAACTAACAAGGGGATATTTTTCCCTCCAACAACTTTCTTCATTCACAGCAGAGTATAGTAATATCACGTATCTAAAGTAATACCTACAGTAATTATTAATATTTTCCAAACTTGGTGAACTTTCTGCAAACTATTAATCTGTAAAATGTACATATTTTTGCATGAAGTTGTGGGAATATTATCTTTTTAGTTGTTATAATGTAATGATCGTGTCCTTCCCATTCTCATGCTAGCCACACATAGCTACCCACACTCACAAAATATGGTGAAAATCTATAACTGAGCTCAAGAATAGATATATTTGAAGCAAGACTTTAAGGAAAAAATGGCAGGCAATTGCTCTCAAGAGGAAGTTATCATTGACTTGTTACAAAACAGGTGTTGTGATGTGGTCTTCCGGGATCTGATAGTTCCTTTATACCAGGAACATGATAAAATTACACTGTGACAGATCTTACTGAGAAGGACTTTCATGGGTTCTAAAGCAACCTTCCTCCGCTGTGCCTGCCTCAGCAGAACAAGGGTTGTCACTGCATCCACAGTCCTGATTCACACCCCTCGGAGTGTCCATTCTGACTAGTTACTGGCAATGCCAACCCTATGGATTTTCCTTGTGTCTTTGGCTTGGGTTTGTAGGTTAACTTTCCACCTTTCTTATCTTTTCATTGTTTTTATCGCCAAAGTCCACTTTTTCAAGTGCTCCGAATTCTCTCCCTTGCTTTTCAGATGGAGCCACCAAAATGAGAATATCTCAAAATCAACTCTCCTTTATCCGAAGACCAAATAGAACTGTGCACATAAGCTGCAAGCTGTCCGGGATTATCCTTGAGAATGTCATTGTGCACTGGTATCAGCAAAAAAAAGGGGAGCCCTTGAGCCGAATCCTTTATGGCTCAACCAAGAGTAGCAAGGACGACAAGCTCAATTCCCGCATAGAGGCCTATAGGAAAGATGCAACCTTTAACCTGATAATCAATAATGTAGTCAAGTCTGATGAAGCCATCTACTACTGTGCCTGCTGGGATCTCACAGTGTCACAGAGTCACAAGGGACCGGTAAGAAAACCTTCTCTATTACTAACCCTCAGCTCCTGTCACACTTGAGTAACCACAACAGACTGTTTAATGCTCCTACACGTACGTTCACAAACTCTTGAGACAGGGAGGGCTCTCAGAACATAGTCAGCACAAAGCCCACTTGAACTGCGGAAGCTGTGGCTGACTCAGAGAGGGCAAGCAACTTGTCCAACATGAGTTAACCACAGAGCCAGGGCTCCACCTTCCTTTCCTATGTTCAGTCGAGGGCCTTTCCTACCTCTCTTATGGTCAGTGTTGAACTTCTTTTAGCAAAATTGTATTTCTTTCCAAAGGAAACTTTAACAACTGTACCAGGTCTTCATAAGTGACGTCCCCAGAACGTGGTAAGGTCTGATATGAAGGCAAAGTATGTGACTTCACACTGTTTGGAAGGGATGACGTCAGCAGGGGACTGACTCCAAGCTCCCTCTCCCTCCATGCTTGTTTTCCCATGGCTACTTGCTCTCCTTTATTTCTGTAGTTTCCCGTTAGCTCTGACATTCCCAATAATTAGAAAGTTTCCCTGCCATGCACATGGCTATGTGGGAAATGGAGCTTGGTTTTTCATTAATGTATTTGTAAATCTTTGCCAGTTACAGAACAACCTGTTGAACCAAGGTTCAAATTCCCTGCTTTTCACTCTGAGGCCTGACACCTATCCTAAGTTCATGGTCATGCACTTGGTTCCTAATTTGATAGCCCTGACCTGCTTTCCTCATTGTTAGAGTAATGCAGGACATTTTCATGTCCAAGGTCTTAACAGCCACACCTTGAAAATAATAAGAACAGCAGTAGTAACAATAAGAAGAACAACAGTAGTAACAACAAGCTATGCTGTTACGTTGCAGCTGAAAACCTTTCTCCTTGGATGTCTAATAAGTATCCAGAACAAAATTATTGATTCCAATCTCACTTCCTTATCCCAACCCCCTATTTGTACTATTTTTTTCTCCCCAAATGTTCCTGTCCCAGTAAAGGACAAAGTTGTATTGTGTCAATGAACATATAGCAAGGATATTTTGTCAAACAGCTGGTGTTTCTTGATTTTTCCACATATTTTGTTTCCTCTGGTAATGAGAGGAAAATAAACGAGGAAACCTGTGTATTCTTTAGGTGTTTCCATAATATGAGATCTGAAAAAACACAGGTGACCCTGGGCCAGAAAGTAAATCACAAACCCAACCAACCAACCCCATGAGGCACCACCTGAGACTAGAATTGGCTGCCCAGACAGAGTGCCCACCCAAAACTCTTAGATCCAATGCAGAGCACTCCCACTCCTTCCTCTCTAACTTAATGCAAGTTTAAAAACTCTTTTTTTCCCTAGCTTACACATGTAGGGTGACCAGCATATTGTTGTCCATAACGTCTTTTATATTATCATCAATTCTAAAAAAGTGATGTAAAACTTCAAGTAATTCCATTGAAACTTGTAGTTTACTTCACTTGACTTGCTTATTATTTATATATTTATTCATTCCCTACTGTTTTTGAAAGTAGAATTTTAGTTACCTCAGCTAGTCACCTCAAAATATGGCAAGTGAGTTGTGTATGTGTGCATGTGTGTACTTGTATTACATAAAAGAGAGTTAGAAGCAAAAGTACTGATTTTTGTACACAAGACTAAGATGTTTCCATTCTTTCTTAGAAAGTGAATTCCTGTAGTTGACCTTTCATCTCACCTATTTTAAAAACATTATACAAAAGTTTTGAGAAATTGATATTATCATCTCCATTTCAAAGATGAGGACACTGAGGCTCTAAGAAGGGCCTAAGGACACATCACCAAGAGTGGAAGATCTGTAATTTGAACCTGCTCTTTCTGATGTCTTTTTGTTCACTTTCAACTTCCTTATGGTAATTTGATATATCTCACGTGAATCCTTTTACAACTCTAATAAACCCATTAATATTAATTGCATCAACCCTTCTGTCCATCCCCACTGTCACTTTAATAACACTAGGGGCCCAGTGCATGAATTTATGCACCTGGAAAGGAACTGTGAGCTGGGAGGCTGCAGTGGGCACAGGGGCAGGTCTTGGCCCATCCTCCATGGCCCTCCCTTCCCCTTCCACCGCAGCCCCTGGCCCTCTGTCTGCCAGCAGCCCTGCTCCCATGCACTGATGGCACTGGCTCTGCTCACACCCACTGATGGCGCTGAGCGATTGGGGCCGGCACCAGCAGTGTGTGTGAGCAGGGCTGGCACTGTCAGTGAGTGCAAGCAGCGGCTGCTGCCCTGATCGCCCCTCAGGAGCAGGGGGAGGTGGAGAAACCCTCAGGGCTATTGGTCAGCAGCCACTGCTCACACCCATTGACAGTGCTGAGTGATCCAGGCTGGCACCAGGCACTGGCAGTAGGTGCGAGCAGAGCTGGTGCCAGCAGCAGGTGTGAATGCCCGGCGGAACTGCAGTGCACGGGAGCAAAGAATTTTCAGTAACCACCAGAGGCTCACCCCAATGACAGCAACCAGTGTCCCGCCTTGGTCTGGTGCCCCCGATTACATGCTCCACCATCCTGCCTCGGCTGATGCCCACTATGTTCCACGCTCTGCCGCCTGCTGCCGACACCTGCCATGTTCCGTGCACGCCCCCTTGTGGTCAGCGCATTCATAGCGACTGGTTGTTTGGTTGTTCGGTTGTTCAATTGTTCTGCCTTTCGGTCTATTTGCATATTAGGGTTTTATATATATAGATAGGTTCTTGGATTCCTCTTAGTGTCTTATGGTCATCATCTTTGAAACATCACATAAAAAAATGAAAGATAATCATATGATCATATCAATAGATGTGAAAAAGCATTTTATAAAATCCATCACCCATTTATGATGAAAACTCTCAGCAAAGTATGGATAGAGGTATCATAATTCAACATAATAAAGGTCATATATAAAAAACCTTCAGCCAACATCATACTTAATGGGCAAAAACTAAAAGTGTTTCCCTTAAGATCAGAAACAAGATAGGAACATCCACTTTCACCATTCTTATTCAACATAGTACTGGAAAGACTAACCACAGCAATCAGATAAGAAGAGAAAATAAAAGGCATTCACATTTGAAAGGAAGAAGTAAAACTGTCATTATTCACAGCTGACATGATACTGTAGAAAACCCTAAAGACTCCACCAAAAAAACTATTAGATGTAATAAATGAATTTGGCAAAGTAGCAGGATACAAAATCAAATCCAGAAATTGGTGGCATGTTTATACACCAACAGTGAATTATCAGAAAGAGAAACTAAGATAACAATTCCATTTACTATTGCAACAGCAAAAAATAAGGTACTTGGAAAAAATTAAACCAAGGAGGTAAAAGAACTGTACTTGGAAAACTATAGGTCACTGAAGAAAGAAATTGAGAAAGATACAAATAAGTGGAAGCATATACCATGTTCATGGATTGAAAGAATTAACATTAAAATGTCCATACTACCCAAAGGAATATATAGAGTCAACGCAATTCCTATTAAAATACTAATGGCATATTTCACAGATATGGTATAAATATTCCAAAAATTTACATGAAACAAAAAAAGACCCTGAATAGCCTCAGTAATCTTTTGAAACATATTTTTATTGATTTCAGAGAGGAAGGAAGGGGAAGAAAGACAGAAATATCGATGATGAGAGGGAACCATTGATTAGCTGCTTCCTGCACACCCCCCACTGGGGATTGAGCCTGCAACAGGGGCATATGTTCTTACTGGGAACCTACTTCTGATCATAGGATCAATGCTCAACCCTGAGCACACTAGCCAGACAGCAATCTTGTGAAAGAAGAGCAAAGTTTAAGGGATCACAATACCTGGCATCCAACTATATTACAAGTTCTTTGTAATCAAAACAGCCTGGTACTGGCATAAGAACAAGCATATGGACCAATGGAACAGAAGAGAGAGCCCAGAAATAATCCCATGCTTTAGCGTCAATTAATATTTGACAAAGAAGGCAAGGGCAAATAATGGAGCACAGTCTCTTCAATAAATGGTGTTGGGAAAATTAAATAGGTGCATGCAAAAAGTGAAACTAGACCACCAATTTACACCATACACAAAAATAAACACAAAATGAATAAAACACTTAAATGTAAGAAACGAAACCAAAAATCTCCTAGAAGAAAACATAGGCAGTAAAATCTCAGACATCTCTTGTAGCAATATTTTTGCCAATATATTTCCTATGGCAAGGGAAACATAGGAAAAATCAACAAACAGAAGAACATCAAACAAAGAAGCTTCTGCACAGCAAAAGAAACCATCAACAAAATGAAAATGGAAATCAGTGTATGAGAGAACATGTTTGCCAATGAGACATCTGATAAGGTGTTAATTTCCAAAATATATAAAGAATGTATACAACTCAACACTAGGAAGACAAACAATGCAATAAAAAAAAATGGGCAAAGGATCTGAATAGACACTTCTCCAAAGAGAACATATGGCCAATAGACATATGAAAAAATTCTCAGTGTCACTAATCATCAGAGAGATGCAAATTAATACAACAATGAGATATCTCCTCACACCTGCCAGAATGGCTGCCATTAATAAATCAACAAACAACAAATGCTGGCAAGGGTGTGGAGAAAAGGGAACCCTCATGTAGTGTTGTGGGGAATGCAGATTGGTGCAGCCACTGTGGAAAACCATATGGAGTTTTCTCAAAATTTTAAACACTGAACTCCTTTTTGACACAGCAATCCTACTTCTGGCAATGTAGCCTAAGAATACCAACATACCAGTTGGAAAGTATTTATACAGCCCTATGTTCATTGCAACGTTGTTTACAATTGCCAAAATCTGGAAGCAGCCCAAGTGTCTGTCATAGATGAGTGGATTAAAAAAAAGCAGTGGTACATTTACACAGTGGAATACTAGGCAACCATAAAAAAGAAGGAAATCTTTCTTCTTGCGACATCATGGATGGACCTGGAAAGAGTATTATACTAAGTGAAATGAGCCAGTCAGAGAAAGACACATGATCTCACTTATATATGGTATCTAATGAACAAAATAAGTCGATGAACAAAATAGAAGCAGTGGCATGGATACATGGAACAGACTGATAGCTCTTGGTGGGGGAAGGGGAGGGAGTGGTGGGGGAGGGAAGCTGCATGAAAGGAAGTGAATGAAGTAGCCAAAGAACATATATGCATAACCCATAGACACAGACAATAGTGTGGTGAGGACTAAAGGGAAGTGGAGAGGGGTTTGGATGGAGGTGGGTAAGTTGCGGGGAGCGGGGCGGGGGGGGGGAGGGACGACATCTGTAATGGTGTCAATAATAAAGTAAATCAATCAATAAATATTATATAATATATTTGGGACCTATTTTATGAGGTAGAGAGCTATTTTTGCTTTCACGGCAGATCACTAGTAGTGAAGTCAATTTTTAAATAATCTATCATATCCATACAATTTAAAAATTCCATATCATATATTCATATTGACATATATTTGGAGGATTTCCTGGAGGATTTATGTTTTATTTTGTTTCATTATTCTTATACCATTATTATATCAGTAGCTTTGTAATAAGTGTTAAGATCTATTATGCCAAATGTCGATTCACTAATATTTTTCGAAAAATTATTTTTCAATTATCTCTTATTTATTCTTAATATTAACACTTAAACTAAGTTACCTTGCCCACACCCAACCCTACACCATAGAACAAAAAATAAAATGTTGTCATAATCTGATTGAAAATGCAGTCAATTTATATATATGAATTTAAGAAAGATTAGCATATTTATGACATTGAGTTTTATCTTCATGAATATGGTGTATCTATCATTTATTCAGGTTTTATTTTATACCCTTTAGTAAAATCTTTTACTGTTTTCTTCATATAGTTCTCATATTTTCTTTTAAATTTAATGAAATATTTTGTAACTCTTTACTTACTCTTTTGCATTTAATCATAAATTCTTCATGGATCATAAAATATAGACAACTATTAAAGCTCCACATAATTTTGCTTATAGTGTTGGAATAAGGGAAAAAAGAGGACAAGCTATCAGAAAGGAAATGAGTGTGCATCATTTACATCTACAACTGGTGCAAAAGGTATTTGACCATTCTCAGTTATAATAACTTGGAACACTCAGTTAAAAAACACACCACACTTTACAACATAATTTTCTTTTGTGTTGTTTTATTGTTGACCCTCTCCCAATTTGTTGGGTACTGTGAATGGACAGTTGCCCACCAATGACCACCTCATAGTTTCATTCTCAGGGGCAGAGACAGTGTTTGCTCATGGGACTTAGGCCCGAACCCGGATCCGACATGCACAAGGTAGTCATCAGGACATGTCCTCTGTGGGTCCTGGCAGATGGACAACTCAGCTGTACTCAGAGAAGCACTCAGCTGCTTCTGACAATTTCTTTTCCCTGATCCAAGGCAAGAGGCATGAGAGTACAGAACAACTCCTAAGAGGGTTCTTCTTTCAACATATCATTGAACTAGATTTGTTTGTTTGTTTGTCTGTTAATCCTCATCTGAGGGGAATATTTTTCCATTGATTTTTAGAGTGGAAGGGAAGAGAGAGAGACGCAGAGAGAGAAACATCGACGTGAGAGAGACACATCGATTGGTTGCCTGGGATTGCGCCTACAACTGAAGTACGTGCCCTTGACCAGAATCGAACCCAGGATCCTTCAGTCTGCGGGCCAGCGCTCTATCCATTGAGCCAAACCAGCCAGGGCTAGATTTTGTTCTTAAATGTTAGTTTAAATGAGAAATCTATTTCATAGGAGCTAGAATTCTGTAAACTTATTCTTTTAGTCCAGGAAAAGTAATGTCATCACAGAAATTAATTTCTTACTCTACATTGCCTGGTGAAGAATCACACTGTCAAATAATAAAAGTGGCTTTATTAAAAATGGAGAATTTTTTTCACATTTATCAAGTGTATTTGTGTTGGTGGATTTGCATTTTCAGTGACTGAAGCCTTTCCTCCTTTCAGAGACTCATTTGCAACTGCTAGCGGGGCAGCCCTGGTGGGTGTAAGAGCAGAAGGAACGGCTTTCCTTTGGTGCAACCTCTGAGCAACTCTACACAATTGAACACCTGGAAATGAGAAAGCCTTCATTCTCTGAATAGGTTTCCTGGTAATTTAGAAAAGTAGTTGGCTGACCAGTCGAACTTGATCTCTCCTTTTTCTGCTCTTATTCTTTTTATTTACTATCAGTCCTTTTTAATGATCAGTGCCTGGATGGAAAACAGACATCTGGTTCAATTCAACTGAGGAAACTTACAGATGCCACAAAACCTGTATTTAAGGGCCTCCAAAGGAACCTTAAAGATCAAATTGCCTTTTTTTTTTTTCTTCAATGCTGGTCATGTCATGACGCTTAAGAGTATGGCGAGATTTTTGTAGGAGCTGTAACCAGTGTGTTAGCACAGGCTGGATCAAGATATTTGCAGAAGGGACTCAACTCATAGTAATTCCCAATGGTAAGTAACTTTTCTCTATGTTTGAAAAACTGGTAGATGCTATTTAGATAAAACGATTTAGGATCACCCCAATCTGATTGCCACATTCTCAGCACATGAACAGCAAATTTGCAGCTACTGGTCACGGTACATGGAAACAGAACTACTTTGTAAATGGTTTACTACTTCCCTGCTTGTAAGCAGATTGAAATTCTATTCTTAAAATACGCATACACAAAAAAGGGTAGACTGAGGTTAGAAATTAAAATATTTATGTCTGTAAACCATTGGTATAAATTATTGGTTTAAGATACTTTTCTTGTAGAAGGTGTGTTTTTTTATTGAGAGACACTTTTATTAATTATCTCTTCTCTATGTTGAGATGAAACATATTGTACCATTCTCTAAATAATCTGATAAACCTATGTTATTGGTTTTTATGCCTACCTGCAGTGCAAAAACTTAATTCTTACAGTGAATGAGTGGAGAACATCACAATTTATGCTACTACGAGTCTTATTATATTGTCTAAAGACGGACCAGTTTAATGAATTATAAGCTCAATATGCCATTGCAGCTCCAAAGTCTATGAAAAAAAGTCTGCATGGTTTTACACCTTCATTTGTTCGTTCATTGTCTCAACGAACATTTATAGAAGAGAGTTTCTGTGCTGAATGCTGGAGATAAAACAATGAAAAAGACATGTTCCAGCGCTCACAAAGCTCCCAGTCTAGTAGATAAGTGTTGTAGATCCTGGCTTGATTGGGCCGCCTGTTCTTTGGCCTGTGGCTATCACAGAAGAGGATGGTCTTGGGTTCATGAGTTACTTCCATAATTTATGTAAGAGTTATTACTTATAAAATACATGCATTTTGTTCAGTGGAAGAATTTGATAACATGGGTCAGACAGTCCATTAAAGAGAATGATATCAGCTAATATTTATATGGAGGGCCAGACACCACGTTAATAGTTTCAGTGCCTTATCTCATTCCTCAGTAGTTCTGGACAGGAGATCCTCTTATTCCCATTTCATAGATAAGGAGACTGAGGCTTAGGGTAGTTCAGTTATTTGCCTCAAGTCATATGGCTGGTTACTGTGGCAAAGTTTAAAGTCCAATAGAGATTTGTTTATTCCAAAGTGCATGGTCTGGACCATTATGTGACATTGGAAACATTAAGTGGTGTTTTTGTCTTCTGAATATTTACTCTTCGAGAGTCTGACCTTTGAAATGGACTTTTAATTGACTACTTATTAGCAATAGCTCATAATTTGTATTACTATTCTTGCATGAAAACAGTGCTTCTGCTTCTAATCACAGCACCCCACTCTCCCTCCAGAAAGATCAAGTAGGTCATGTTGAAAGGCATTAATTAAATACTTGAGATACAATTCTTTCTATAAAATGACAAGTCATTTTGATACCATTCCACTCAATTTTCTTTCTGTATTGGCATCAAGTTTGCTAGAAATATTGTAGCCAGTAAAAGAACTAAAGCAGTTGCACTAAATTGCATAATTCAGAGCCGCCTTTCCACTCATGATGCGACAGCTACAGAAATGCCAAGCCAAATAGGATCCTCTGATAAGCAACACAGAATGTATGGTCAATGCCCTGGCAACTGTAGGTGTAGTAAGTCCAAAGGCGCAGTCTTTCAGCAGCAAATAGCAGGCAGTGCAGGTGCTGCCGGCTAGGTGCTGGTGCGGGCTCAGGATTGTTGGATTCAGTCCCAGTTTGGTCACATATCGTGATCCCGAGAGAGCTTAATGACTTCATCCAGGTGTCTGAAGGCAATTGTCTCCTGACCTAGCATGGAGGACGGTAATACGGAGTTAACTAGTGAGGTTCCCTAAGGGGTGGAGATGTTAGGTCCACTTGGTATTTTTATGTTGAAAGATTTTTAAAGAAGTTTATATAATCTATTTATTTGAAACCAAAAATAACCAATGGAAATTTAAAAAAATTGCTACATTTATCATTTGGCCAGAGGATGGTTAATATCAAACTATTTGACTGTGTGATCATATGCAAGAAGATCATAAACTGGATTTGCTTTTTTGAAATTCAGTCCAATAAATTTGTTCATTCATCAGTAGCCTTACAAATGAAACCTTGCCTGAATGAAGGAGAACATTTCCCAAGGATGTTCTAGCCTACCAGATCCATTCAAATGAAGGTTTTGAAAGAATTTTTGCAGTTGATAAAGCATTGAAAAAAATAAATTATATATTTTGATTTTCTTAGTGATTGTGATCAGATGAACAAATGAATTCATAAATTGAAAAGCAACTTTCTGGTCCTCTTTTTTTCCGAATGACTCCATACTCAATGTAAATTATAGCAATAAATTAAATAATGGTGACACACATATAATTCATGAGGGTCCTGAAAAGTGCGTTTTAGGAGAGTGTGGGGCAGGGAAAATTATAGACTTTGATTCTGGGTCTATCATTTTCTATATAAATATCCTTTAACAAATAAATTTTGATTTAGTGGTTATTGCTTTATTAAATTTATAATCATAGTATATACCTACTATGGGAAAAAATGGAAAATACAATAAAATAAGGAATAAAAAGCAAGCATTTTTCTAGTCTGCTGAGATCTTGCTCTCAGGTGTATCCTCCATTTGGCTCACATAAATTTTTAATAAAAATTATCTACAGGTTTTCAGGGGGATGTAGAGTACAGCATAGAGAATATAGTTAGTAACACTGTAATAACAATTCATGATATCAGGTGATTATTGCATTTATCAGGGTGATTACTTTATAAGTTATATACATGTCTAATCACTATGTTTATAGTTGAAACTAATTAATATTGTATGTCAACTGTAATTTAAAATTTTCAAAATTATAAAATAATTTTGAAATAAAATTTAATGTTGACACATCACTGTTACTACTTTTATATATTTCCATCTATTCATTCTATATATGCATCTCAAGTAGCTGTTGTGAGAATTAAATGAAATTAAATATGAAAATAACCTACCACAAAGCTTGGGACATGGTCAGTGATAAACGTGAATTCTCCAGAATTCAGATTTCCACCCATTAGAGCTCATCATAATCAGGAGTACAGATAAGGATATTATCTAGTCTACAGGTCATTTTTTTTTAAAAAAAAAAAGGTCAGTATTTGCAAAATACTTTGAATTTCTAATGGCTACCTGCTTGAAAAAATGATTAGAATATAATAACCATTATCTCAAATACTATTAACCTAAATATAAGGTGATTTCTCATTTTCCAGTAGTGATATCTAGAGGTATAATAGGGGGAGCAGCTTGCTATTTATAAATTTATAGTCTTATAGAGAAAAGTCAAATATCCACTTATAATACTTAGTGTCTTAATTAGATTATAGCTACAAAGTTAAAAATTATATCAAAACATATCAGGTGTGAAATATCAATACATATTATATCAATATAAATATCAGGTGATTTTTTTTTGCCCTTACATTTCATTAAAAATTTTATTCAGACTCTTGTCGTGCATCTAAACCATCTACTTTATTTTAGAACAACTTTCTAAGTTATTGACTGTTTTGGGATCCCTTTATGATGTATGATGTCACTGGAAATTTAATCTGAAAAGACAATTACCATTTACGAAATGAAAGAAAAGCACTTTTTCATTTATTCTGTTATTCTATACATGTGCAATGTAAGCATAAACTACAAAGGCTTTAGTCTCTAGTAATATTTACCAAATCCTTGTTAAATCTCTTTGTTGTCTATAACCAATGATAGCTCTAAAACTAGTATTTTAAATTTTAAAAAATTAATTTATTTCAGTTTGATATCTTATCTAAATAGTATTTTTGATCAAAGTAGAGTATTGGAAGATCATCTTTTAACATGAGAGGTTTCACAAGGACTGAAATGCAAAGTAACCCCTGTTTTGTGAGGGATAGTTTTGGGAAAGAAAACCTCACCGTATGTTCTGGCACTTATAGTCTGAATTCCACATGTTTTGCACC
This sequence comes from Corynorhinus townsendii, assembly GCA_026230045.1. Taxonomy (NCBI): domain Eukaryota; kingdom Metazoa; phylum Chordata; class Mammalia; order Chiroptera; family Vespertilionidae; genus Corynorhinus; species Corynorhinus townsendii. The sequence goes on from JAPDVU010000004.1 coordinate 142,213,817, forward strand.
TATATTTATATCACAGCACTACAATTTAAAAACATATTCTTTCATCTCTCATGTCATCTTTCAGTTAGAGATTAAACTATCAACCTTAAGAGCAGAAAAAGAAACCAGCTATAATGCATAATTTGTCAGTAACTCAAACTGCCTATTACCAAAATCTATTTGAAAAAACAGAAACCCAACTTACAGTCAGACCAAGAAATAAAAATAGAAGATCAAAATCATTAAAGAAAGCAGAAGAAAATGACCTGTAATTAACCAGCAAGAGCACTGGATAAAATTTTACACTCAAAGGTAAGAGAGGTATGTCAGTTATAGCTCAATTTTTAAAAATTGATTTTTTTAAAGAAAAAACTGTAGTAGAGTACATACGTTGTTAATTAATAAAATGAAGCACTTCAAATTTTCAAACATGTGTTTCCCACTATAACATTATAACATTTTCAGTGTATGAGTCCCTTAGGACGAAAGTGAAGTAAAACTGAATATTGTCTTGGACATTCGTTTTAAAAAATGGAAGAAATGGTCTTTAAACACACCCTTTGACACTACCACTGCCTCAATGCCATGGACTTTAGAGCAGCTGCTGTTTCCACAGATGTGACCTTCAGCAGATATGGCCAGGCAGGTGACCTTCCAGTGATCTAACGTGACAAGAGGAGGCGTTGAGGACAGTCATCCTGCCATTTCTCTTGTGGTTCTGGCTTGCAGGCCCACTGCCAGGAGCTTCGAGCTGACCTTGCAGCAGGAACTGGAAAGATGTCCATCTGAGGCTGGAATTTCTGGTGAAAGCGTGGAGTGCTAGTAGTGCTGATTGTTGCCTGGGGAAAGAGCCATTTGCTTTGAACAACACAAGCGAAGCAGCTCCCATACCGACCTCATATTATTAGGCTGTAGCTAATGTTCCCTTTCATTTTCTTAACACTGGAAATGCAGCTCAGACTAGACAAATTAGTCCGTTAATTAAGCGTGTGTAAGGCACACTTCTGATGATGATGGCTTTGAGAATTCCAGAAGTATTAGAGTAAAGTGGGATGCATTGCCAGGGACTTAACTTGCCACCTCCAAGAGCTGAATTCCTATCAGTAGGGGCAAGGTTTGGTCCCCTGAGATTAAAAAGTCAGGTTGGAGCACACAGTCATCACCATAAAATGGCTAGTGATTATTATAATTGCTTATTTCCATAGCATTTAAATCAAATTGCTTTTCAAATCTTGTTTCGTTTTGGTCTCACTTTGACACTAGCAGTGATGTCAAATTGATTTACACTAGCATCCTTGTTTTCAGATCAATAAAAAGCATCAAAAACTTGAATTGACTTTGCTCAGCCACAGACCTTGTTATGAGCAAAATGAACCAGGACCAGAACACTGATCTCTTGAGTTGCAGGCCGTCCTAGTTTCACTAGCGTTTGAAAGACTCAGAGAAGCTAAATTAGTCTAAAGTTTTTGATAGTGGTTGAATCACTGTGGAATTATGATAGAAAACTTTTCGGCTATGGAACAAAACTTATTGTCACAGGTAGGTATCAGAATGCAATTTCTCAAGGTAATAGAGGGAGGCAAGAAACAATGAAATTGAAATAACACTAAGAATATTTAGAAAGAACAGGAATATGATGGGGATTAGATGGAGAAATCTTAGGAGAGATTGTAAAACAAATCCTCAAAGGCACACATGAACACCATAGTGCAAATATTGTAACAAGACTTGGCTTTTGGGTACATGTGGACTTGCACAAAAGACTCATGTATAATGTATGCAATTATCGTGGAAGTGTCTGGCCCGGGATAAAGTTTAGTATTCGGTCAGTTTTGTGAGTTGACACATTTCCTTTTCTGATGGTGGAAGGGTGTTGTGGAAGAGCCTGGGCTTTGGGTTCAGGATGACATGGAGCTCCAACTCCATCACTTACTGCTTATATGAACGTGGGCAATTACTCTGGCCTCAGTTTTTTAACTCATAAAATGGGATCAGTAGGTATAGAGGATTTGTATGAAAATTGATTGAGATGGTGTGAGTGAAGTACTTGCACATTGTCTAACATATAATGGGTGCTGAATAGTGTCCCCCAGTTCAAATGTAAAGGAAAATTATATCCAGTATGAAGAGTTGTTTGCAGCAGTAATATGGACAGAGCAGAAATTCCTCAGACAATTAAGCCGTGTTTCTAACTACTTACAAAAAAATTAATTTGGAGGTATTCTTTTTACCATCACTTTTTCCTTACTTGGCAAGAAAAATGATATTAACATGTGTTTGTTTTTAATTTTTATTATTGGCCTATGTACTTTAAATCTTAATCCTTTATCTTAATTGATATTATTTCTAGTATCAAACAATTATTGGCCCTAAAATTTATAGCCAATAAGTTTCAGCTTCATGCTCATATTAATCAAGAGTTTAAATTCATACAGAAAATGGTCAATATGTAAAGTCAATTAAATATAGTTAGAAACTTCATAAGTTTGAAATTCAGATATAACCATAAAATAGCTATAACTATGTATTTGATAAAAGAAAAATGACAAGAAAAAATAGAGAACATTTAATATCAATGTAGGTTTGAAATGTCAGACTTTCAATTGAAAATATAGTTGACATTTACATAGAATTTGGTAAATTTACATAGTGTTGCTGCACCTTAATAAATATAAACAACTTGGGCAATTTAACGCAGACATATTATTTGGCTATACAAACAACTACATACATGTATTGGAAGGCTTATTTATTCATTTATTTATAAGAGGCCCGATGCACGAAATTTGTGCAAGAGTAAGCTTTCCTTCCCCCGACTGCCGGCACCAGCTTCCCTCGGGCACCTGGGACCCCGACTGCCCTTGCAGCCGCAGCTTCTCCAGAAGGTCATCAGGACAGCCGGTCTAATTAGCATATTACACTTTTATTATTATAGATTTTTCTGAATGATCTGTTGCATTTTTATTTCTATTATTGCTGATAAAGTAATATAAGTGAACTCCCATTTTTTAAAAATGTTACTTCAACAGGATAAACCTTGTTTTATCTTTTTTTTTGAAGGGGGGGCCTTCTTTATTTTGTGAACTGATTTCTATTATATACATCATGAACAAGATTTTGACCATAAAAAACTTAAGTTTTACAAAGAATGTTTAAAGAAAAAACATGTAATATAATTACCCAACATATAGGTACTAACCACATATAATCAAGTACACGATATAATACTCAGTTAACCATTACATTATGAAAGGTATGGAAGTTCAAGATTCATTTTATCTTGAAAAGAATGATGCAAAGAATCTAGTTAAGGAAAAGGGACAGGCAATAAAAATAGTGTGTTTCCACACAAAAGCATTTCAAGTTCCACACAAAAGCATTTCAAGTTTGTCATTTGTTTTTCTAGTTCTTTAATATGATGAATCAGAAGTATTATTATGAAGAAAAAAATTCCTAAGATGAAAATTAGATTCTTTAATATATTGACTAGAGATTAAAATTATGTAAATATAATGTAAAATTGAAAAATTAATATTATTTTATATAGGATGGTTTTTAAGTTAAAAATAAAATATATGGTTGGAGAAATATAGAATGTCTTATATAGAATAATCAATGTAAAAGTAAGATATATAAATATAAATATAGAATAATCAATGTAAAAGTAAGATATATAAAATTAAAATAAGCACATTATGACTTAATTATGTTTACAACATGATTTATAAACCCAACATTGTTTGCTTACTGATTTAGTATAAAAATCAGGAGCTTTGCTTCACAGATAGAAAATCTCAAGAACTTTTTTCTTTTCCTTCTCAAATGAGAAATCCAATTAATTTTTTCTTAAAAATTTGCCCATTGACTTATTAAACTAACTCTAAGCTAGTCCAAAAAGAATACAGTAAGGAATTTGTGTTTTAATCAGAAATAAAATTGGAAAGGGTTTTAACGTTTATAATTTCAATCATTAGATTAATAATAAATACATAATCTAGTAACTTTCCAGCATGCATGTGGCATGCCTTTGTAAATATATGTTTTGGTATACATTCTGACATTATATCTGCAAGAAACTCTAGAACCATAGCTTTTAGCATTATTCCAATTATATAAATTTTATTCAGCAGATGAAAACAAAGAAAATGACAGAGCTCTAAAATAGCTCAGCAGCCTTATTGGGTAAATAAAAATTTCATGGGAGACACTCAGAGTCAAAATATGGTGTATTTAAAATATGGTGTAATAGTCATGTTTAGACTTCAAATGAAATTCCAAAATAAAATGTGCTTTTGGTGAATCTTTTCAAAGGCAAAATGAAATTCTGTTAAGGGCATTTACTTGCTAGATAGATTAAGGTAAGTGTTTCTGAAAATAATCAATGAAAATTTTAATAGAAATTTTGGAATTATCACTATTTTGCTTGTAAATTCAAGGCATCATAAACAATTTGGAGGCGCAATTTTCAATACTGCCCTAAAAAATCTGGAGTGGTTCAGATGTGAAACCTATTAGGAGAACTCTATTACTTCAGAACTGGGCATGGGTCCATATTGGAAGGTAAAAGAATAAGTGGATAAAGTAAGTACACCTGGTAGTAGATTCCCATTAAAACAAGTGACTGTGTTATTTAGAAAGAAAAGAAAAACTTCCTCCTGGCATTTATTTTTATAAAAATAACATTATTTTTTTATTTTTTTTAATTTTTATTGAACTTATTGGGGTGACATTGGTTAATAAAATTATACAGGTTTCAAGTGTTCAATTCTATAACACGTCATCTATATATTACATTGTGCCTTCACCACCCAGGCAAGTCCCCTTCTGTCCCCATTTATCCTCCCTGTACCTTCTTCTGCCTCCCCTACCCGCCTTGCCCTCAGCCAGTCACCATAGTGTTGTCTGTGTCTATTTTGGCTTTTGCTTATTTGCACTTTAGAAGCCACTAAGGATTCTCACCTGAAGAGAGATTATCTCTTCCCCTACTCCCCTATCCCTGCCCTCTGTCCTCCGCCTATAATAGCATGAGAGAGATTAAAAATGAATGAACAAGCTCACAAATGTTGGAGCCATTAAAAGTCATACCCCATTTTAGCACCTGGAGAAAGAACAAAGGCCAAGTTTTCATTCAGGCTGTGCCATTTAATAGCTGTGACACTGGGCGAGTTATGAAGCCTCTTTTCACATCTGAAAATAAGAACAGTAATAAGTAGCCACACTACTGGTATATTGTGGATGAAAGGCCATTAAAAGCACTGATTCAATGGCAGCTTCCCTTCCTTTCACTATATGCTAGGTTGTTCCAAACCACACAATGCTTGCGTGTCTCTAATTCTTCATTGCCATTCCATTTTCCCCACAGAGAGAAGCTATGGCCCAGAGTTCTACCCCAAGCCCACTATTTTTCGACCTTCAGTTGCTGAAATAAACCTTCATAAGGCTGGAACACATCTTTGTCTTCTTGAGAAATTTTTCCCTGATGTTATCAAGGTGTCCTGGAAGGAAAAAAACGGCGATACAATTCTGGAATCTCAGCAGGGAAATACCATGAAGACTGGCTACACATTCATGAAATTCAGCTGGCTGACCGTGAGTGAAGAGTCAATGACTAAAGAACACAAATGTATCGTCAAACATGAGCACAATAAAGTGGATCAAGAGATTCTTTTTCCTGCAATAAAGAAAGGTATGTGTGTGTGTGATATATATATCTTCCCAGAATACTTATTCCCCCCCCACAGGGAATGCCCCATGTGTCTGTCAAGCATTAATAATGATAATAATTACATATTCATATATCTTCCTCAAATGCTGCTACATTTCCTAGTAGCATAAATGCCCTGCTATTTTCCCATAGAATTAAAAATAGTATAAGTTTTGGAACATAAAAAGATAAAGAAATAAAAATTTTACTTTTCTCAGCCTCAGTTTTATCATCCAAAATTAAGGCACATGATTTTCTTTTTTTTTTTAGGGTTGTTGATGAAACAACCTACATGACAGCACCAGCCATTTAGCACATAAGAAATGCTCAAAAAGAGATTCCACTTTTGATTATCTTACTTGGCCAGGAAATGAGAATAAGCATCCATCTTTCAGGAATTTTCTGCTCAGCAAGCAAAGTCACTCATGCCTGAGTCTTGCTATACTTGAAGTATAACCCATAAGTAATGAGTCTTTAGCGACTAATGGTGTCATTCTGAGGGAGTCGGATCAAGGTTCACCAAAAAATAGAATAATATAGCCTTGCAGTGTTATTACGGTCCTAGATTTGCATCTTATATACCGCTGCAGGTAAATTTTGGTGAGGCTAGTGCCTAGAAACATACTTCCATTCTACATAATGGATATACGTCTGGCCATTGGTATTGATGCTCAACAAACATGTAGTGCAGTACTAGCGCGTGTGAGGCCTGGAAGGGTATGGATGAATACACTAGGACGAATCTTTGTTCCAAGGAGGATGCACACAGTGAAGGGAATGTAGTCTTTTCTTAAACATGCAGGGTCACCTGGCATTCAGGCATGATGTCCCAAAGGAGTGCCTTTGATTCAGATGCTGTACATATTTAGACAGTGTGGGCAGAGGGCCGAATGTGCCCTGGCCCCGGCCGTGGTCCCATAACTCTCTAGACTCAGAACTTAAAGTCCTGAGTATTAACACAACAGACCGAGGTCCCATAAGAAGGAACTAGTTGGTACTTTACTCTGTGGTTAACAAGGCGTGCTAAGACCTTTGCTGTGTCATTATCTTGGATCTGAGTTTCCCCAAAGATCAAATCAGGTTCGAACACTTGCCTTGACTTCCTTCTGGGGCTGTGATGAAGGACAAATGAAATAATGTCTGTGAAATGCTTGCTCTCAAAAACATAACATGAATGTATTTATTCATATATGTGTATTTATGTATATACTTTTCTAGAACTAGGGTAATATTGCCAAAGCAGCCCTAATTTTCCTATTTCTCTGGCTAAGAAACAGAGAGAACGCAAATAGGCAAAGCACAAGTTTAATACAATCACTGGACTTAAATGTCCTATTAGATTTTGATTTTTCCAGTGACCAGAGATGACTATCATAAAGGAGAGAAGGTTCTGGTTACAAGGTGTTTTACTTGGCATCTAATTTCTGAAACAAATGTCTCCCTTGGGTGTCTCATGGCAGCAAAGCTAACGAGGGTGTTTCTGTTAATGTCATTCTATTGCAAATTTCTCATGCAGTTTCTTGGAAGTTTTTGGTTTGTCATTTTTTGTTCTAAAAATATAACATGGAAGCACAAATCAGTGCAGTGATTTTGAAGAGAGAGAAAACTAATCTGGTCCATGTTTTCTGCCAGATTAGGAAAGAGAATTAGGATACACACACGGATTTTATGACAAAAAATTGTTACTTTCTTGTTTTCACCTCAATCAGTGCTTGGTGCTAAGAGATTTTTATTTATCTTCTAATGAATAAAGTCACTGCAAGAAAAATAAAGGGACATTTGAGACACAGTAAAGTGAGTCCTTGGGGGATATTTTAACATCTAAACATGATTATACTAACATTTTCAATCTTGGGTTTGCCCCAAAGTCTATACCTCAGAGCCACTTTTTTTTTTAGAGCCCAGCAAAAATCAGACCTCATTGAGTGCATAACATTGCGTACCAGAACCACATCCATATGGACAAGAACATATCTAGTAGAAAAAGGATAAGCCAAAGTAACCATTGCGACTGTTTTTTTCCACCCAATGGTCAATGCTCTTTTTAAGAAATTTTGTCTTTGTATGTATATTTGCCTTTTAAAAAAAACATTGTAGATAAACACAAGTCTCACCTCAGGTTTTATATATTTAAGTAACTATAAGTGTGACTTGGTTTATCTGAAAAGAATTGCCCTGAAATGCCACGCTCCTGTAGTAAAAAGGTCATTTGCTAAGCATAACTAAGACACCTGGAAGAGATGTTTTAGTGTCTACAATGGTGGAAGTATGTTGTTTCTCTATAGATTATTTTCTATTTCTATGGATTATTTTTGCAGAGTACTTTCCACATGTTCTCTCCCATTTAATCTCCCGCAACAGTCCTTTGAATTCTGGCTCTGCCAGTCACTGGTGTGCCTCTCAACAAGTCACTAACACTCTCTCAACCCCACTCCTCGTCTGTGACATGGGGCCCTCCAAAATACAACTCACTCCAGTGTTACTGGGGGATTAAATGAGATCATGCATGTGAAGCATTTGACATGCACTGTGCCACACAGCCTTGCAAGTAATAATCACTTCGTAGACATTAGCTTTTATTAATAATGTTGTCATGTCCACAAACACAACTGCAGAAAATTATGTGGGTGAGCGGGGGATATTGGGGAAATGCATGATTTGGAAAGGCATGGCCTCGCTGGGAAATTTGTCTAAACCAGACTCCTTCAAACATGTAAGATTCTATTGTGGGTTCTAAAATTAAGCAAATTTCTTTGGGTAGCAACTGTTCATGCCAGCAGTGTGTGCTGAAGACTGTAGAGCCGCTCTTCTTTTTCTGTTCATTTTTTTCCATTCAACAGTATTTATTGAACAGTTACTTTGCGGCGGGCACTGTGCTAGGAGCAATGAGTGCAGAAGGAAAACAGGTAGTTTTGGGTAGTAGCCTCCAGGTAGGATTAAAAAGTTAAAATGTGCCTTCGCTGGTTTGACTCAGTGGACAAAGTGTGGACCTGCGGACTGAAGAGTCCTGGGTTCGATTCTGGTCAAGGGCACATGCCTGGGTTGCGGGCTCGATCCCCAGCGGGGGGCGCACAAGAGGCAGCCAATCAATGATTCTCTCTCATCATTGATGTTTCTCTCTCTCTCTCCCTCTCCCTTCCGCTCTGAGATCAATAAAAATATATTAAAGAATAAAAATAAAAATTTTTAAAAAAGTTAAAATGTACCCTTCATGACCTTCAATATCTTCATGTGCAGAAACAGAGTATATATATTAGGTCTACTGAATTACATAAAGTCTGGGCAACTATTCCTGGAATTGTGGGGCTCATATTTTTAATGGCTCTCTCTTCTCTGTTGGTAGATTTTATCTATCATCTATCTATCTATCTATCTATCTATCTATCTATCTATTGTCTATCTATCATCTATGTATCTGTCTATCCAGACACACAGTCAAATAATGGTTGTGAACAATCTATTAATAGTGCTCTCACTTCTTGTAGAAGCTGCTGTTAATCATACAATAGAAGTTTATCTGGAAGACAAAAGTGGTAAGTTTTTGTATATGTTTGCCTTTGTGTCATGCGCTAGCATTTTTCCCCTTCTGATCAATTTAAATTTTGAACTTCTCTGGCTTAAGATAGAAAAATCAGAATGGCTGGATTTTGCAGAATAGACTGAGTGATATATTAAGGCAACCCATCATTTCCTATTAGCTATCTTAACACAGTAAATGCTATATTTTGGTATGAGATGACTGTGGGGTATGGTGATATACTCAGAATTATTTCAACACTGGATTTTATTCATCTGCATGGCTTTTGTTTCTATTGATTAGGGAACACATGCTATCAGTATGCTTCTAGATTTTTATTTTTGGTCCTTGTTGGTAGTAAATAACATGAACTGACATTTACTGAGCAGTTCTTATACAGAAGGCTTAGTGTTGTGTTTTGAATGCATTTTCTTGTTCAATTATTATAATACTCCTGTGAAGTGGTAACTATATTTTCCACCATTTTACAGATGAAAGAGTGAGCTAAAATTAAGTCCCGTACACGGTGCCACACAGCTAGACCTGGGGTTTCAGCCCAGGCCACCTGAGTCAAGAGTTCATACACTTCCTCAGTCCTCTATTCTTCCTTTATGAGTCGAGTCATAGAACAAGAAAGCCGAAAGCCAAGACCCCAAGACAATGGATGCCTGGTTGGGGCTGGGCGGGGAGCAGGGCATGGGCTTCTGAGTACCACAGACTGGGCTTCAGCCCCAACTCTTTTAATAATTAGTTGCATGAATATGGGTACTAACATTTTATGAGAAATACTTTCCTCACCTGCCAACCAGGAATACTTACACCTAACTCAGTTCTTAAAGAGATAAGGTCACATTTGTGGAATGTCTAGCATAAGGTATCTCATTTAGCTGGCATAGAATATGTACTAGTTTCTGGCCTTTTCTCCCTACGAATGTACAAAGAAAGCAACTAGAAGCCCTGGCTCTAGTCCCGCTGATCTCTCCTCCATTTCCAATATCAAGGGGGCTCTGGACCTCAACTAACACCTTCTCTGACCAACGGCAGGAGTTCTGAGCACATCACCTCTTGAGGCCCCTTTCCACACCAAATGCTAATATTTCTGGAGTGCTGATGCTGTGAAGATAAAGCATGTCAAAGGGAAATTTCCACAGGAAAGGACGTGACCTTGTGGTTCATTGAGTAGCAGTCTGGTCCTCCATCACTCTTGTCAATCATGTCTTGACATTATGTATTTCTTGCAAAACTTCCAAGGCTATTAAGTGCAATTATAGTATCATTGCCCCAATGAGGGACATTCAGGAAAGACAGGTGAGCCATCACCTCTTAAAGTTGCAGAGAATTTGGATTAACCACTTTCTTCCAGTTATCATAATGCCCTCTAATAAAACCTCACACCCACCCCACTGTGAACGCCACCAAATTTTCATGGCTTGTACCCTTAGTAGGAATCATATTGCAGGCACATGTAATGCCTCAGATACTTCTAAATCAGCAATTCAACTTTATACTCATGCTTAACCCCTTGATATCTGGGGTATTATTTAATTGCACCTGGAGATGCAGAATTACAGAGTAACTAGGAATGTGATCTGTAAATTCATGTTGCTGGCATTGAAATACATCTTCTGCTACTTACTAAATGCATGATATCAGGCAAATTACTTATCTCTCCCCAATTATTTGTAAAGCAGGAATTAAAATAATAATCTCATAGGTTGTTGTAAAAATATGTAAGATTAATGCTTTGCATACAAAGAACTCAGTGTTTGGCATTTGTTTAGTGGTTAATGGATATTGGCTATTATTAATTAGAGATATGGTGGGGGTGAAGAGATGCTAAAAGCTATTTACCACAAATATTTTCTTCTCAGTGGACTCACTCATTAAAAATGCAACCTTAGTTTTTAATATTTTGGAGTGCTCTAAGTGAATTTAACAGAGATTGTTGGTTGACTTGGCCTGCAATCTGGATTCTACATTGTCTTGTTGTTGTTGGTAGAGGTGGTAGATGTTTGCTTATTTGGGGGGTTGGTGGTGTGAGGGTGTCTCTTTAATGAAGATCATAAGAAGTAAATACTAGTAAGTGTGACCCCTCCCATTAATATTTCCTACCCTTTCAAAATAACAGGTGAAACTAATCAAATAACCTCTCCTAGATATATTTCAGCTGCAGCTCATCAATACCTCTGCCTACTACACCTACCTCCTCCTCCTCTTCAAGAGCCTGGTCTACTTTGCCGTCATTTCCTTCTGCCTGGTTAGGAGAACAGCAGTCTGTGACCATGGAAAGAGTTCATAAAAGATGATGGCACAAAAGGATCAACTTTTCTTTTCTTTTGCTTCTGAACCTGTCTGCTGAGGATCTAGCTGGACTTTCTTTCTGGGTTTGGATGATTTCAGTTCACATGTGCATTTTTCTATTATGTCATTTTTGCATAATGATTTTCAAACCACTGGACAAAAGAAAATTTCGCTGTGTAACATAACAAATCCTGCCATTACTCAAGGGCAGGGCCAAAGGGTACCCTTTAGCACTATCTTCCCATAATCCCCATCAGCTCCTCTAGCCACGCCTAATGATCATGCCTTCTGAGTACAGACAGCACGCAGCCTCTAGTCTCACTCCTTAGAGCTTTTGCACCAGATAACTGCCCTGAACTTTCCATTTTACACACCCAGAAGACGCCATATTTGCTACTTGAATTCTGTATTTTGTTTTTCATAAGACAATAAATTTTTTTAAATCAAAAGTCTACTCTTGCCTATGTACTTTAATTTGATGAATCTAATTGAAAGTCCAAGATAAGAAAGACATAACAAATCAGGTATCAAGTTCAGTGTTGGCATGATGGTCCACACTACATTTCTAGTTCGTTCCTGAGACGGTAATTCTGATGCTTTCTTTGGGGCACTGGTTCCTAGGGGAGCCAGTGCCAAATGAAGGTGCCCAGCTTCCTTCTCTTTCAAAGGTCACCATAGCCATACTTGTTTGGTTTGGGAAATTCCAATGGTGACAATGTAGCACCTACCATGGTTTGCACTGTGTGCTCAGATCTAAACTAGTGTTTCTCAAGCATCAAGGTTCCTGATCCTCACAATCACCCTGTGAGAACTGCCCTGGCATTGGAGAGGCAGTGTGAGGGAAGGGTGAAGCACGTCGACTCTGAACCCTAAGTGCCTGGATTTGAATCCTGGGTCTGGCATTGCTATCTGTGTGACCTCAGACAAACTCTTTGAACTCTATGTGCCATACTCCTCTCATTTGTAGAATGCAGTTACAGTGGCTGGTCTCCTCAATTTGTGTGAATTAGTTGGGTTAATAATTTTTGGTACATGCAAGTCCTCAATAGCATTAGAAGCTAACTATTAGTAGCTCTACTTTAGAAATAACAGATTACACACACACACACACACACACACACACACACACACACACACACACACACACCCTGACAGTCATCTCTAATCTTATTTCCCTACAGAGAGGTTAGATGTGGATGGAATAGTGCCTCAGTGAGTTTCTACTGCAAACCAGGCAATCCCATTAAATCCTCTCAGAGCCCTTGGAGATGGGTATAGTCCAAGTTCACAGACTGGAGAGACTGTTATCTGCTCCTGGTCAGCATTTGGTAGGTAATGGTCATTTGAAGCCAGGTCTCTCTAAACTCAGAGCCATATTTTGTTACCTAGTATCATGTGGCCTCCCCTTCACCTACTTTCAACTGGGAAAAACAGAACAAAACATGCACTGCTTCTTTACCAAAGGCATCCTCCAAGGAGCCGGGGAGAAGTTTCTTAAGGACTTGCAGGTGCATCTACATTTTCTCCTGGTAGAACCATAATTGCTCCCTTGATTAGCAACAGGATGGAAATCCTGCCTTATCTGATGTGTCCCAGATTTGCAGCTGCTCTTTTGGGGTGTTAATGAAATGAACTGAGAGTCCCATGCAGAGACCTCTGATGGTGCTCTCTGGGTCCTGAGGTCCGCGGAATCACTGTGTAGAAGCCTCTGTATGTCCGTGGGCATTTCGGAGGTAGGAGGTGGGTACACTTCCTTTTTGGTCCAGAACTTTTCTCATCACAGCAAGACTGCCACACGGTGTGGTGGGAGGAACATTGGGCCAGAAGTCTCACCTCTCACTCCATAATCAGAGCCTCAGTTACTTGGTCTGGTTCTAACTAGCTATGTCATTTATTCTCTTTTAAAAAATATATTTTTATTGATTTCAGAGAGGAAGGGAGAGATAGAAACATCAATAATGAGAGAGAAACATTGACCGGCTACCTCCTGCACGTCCCCTACTAGGGATCAAGCTCACAATCTGGGCCTGTGCCCTGACTGGAAATCAAACTGCAACCACCTGGTTTATAGGTCGACGCTCAACCACTGAGCCACACTGGCCAGGCTTTGACCATGTCATATTGCCTAAGTTTACCCATCTTTATGAGAAAGTGTTCAATTTAAATAATTTCACATTTCTAGCATATTTACGAATTCAGTGACTAACATCCTAATGAAGTAATAATAGCAAACGTTGGCACAGTGCTTAATACTTACCCAAGTATGTGTTAACATTTAATTCTCACAAGAACCCTATGAAACAAGTACAATTACCTCTGTTCTACAGATTGGGAAACTGAGGCAAAGAGGGAATAAAGAATGTCCCCATAGCACCTAACCGGTTTGGCTCAGTGGCTAAGCATCGGCCTGCAGACCACAGGGTCCCAGGTTCGATTCTGGTCAAGGGCATGCACCTTGGTTGCGGGCACATCCCCAGTAGGGAGTGTGCAGGAGGCAGCTGATTGATGTTTCTCTCTCATCGATGTCTCTAACTCTCCCTCCCTCTCTCTTCCTCTCTGTAAAAAATCAATAAAATATATTTAATTTAAAAAAAAAAGAATGTCCCCAAAGTTAGCTAATAACAGGAAGAGCTTGGATTTGAACCCAGGAAGCCTGGTTACCGGAGCTCTGCTCTTACATCTACATTAGTTGCTACTAGAGTAGAAATGGGTTAATTTTAGTTTTAATTAAGACAGGAAAATGTTCTTCCTTATTAGGCTAAAAGCTAATGAAGAGAACTGCCTCTTTACCTGTCCACGCTTTCTTTCCTTACTCCTACGCTGTGCATACAATTAAAGGGTTATAGGCCAAGCTGCCACACAATTTTTCTCATGTTGGGAAGATTTTTATATGCTGACCTCACACACACCAATCAGACATCTGAGATTAGGGTCCATGGCACTTGGTTGGGTGAAATAAATACAAGGACAACAGGTGGCATCCGCAGGTGTGCAATGAGAAACTTAGGCAAAGATTTCTACAATTCCACATGAAAGCACTCCCATCTCAATAGTCTTTATAGAGCTAGAGTACTCCATACACTTCCCAACCACAAAAGAAGGGAAACACCAAAGCAACAATTCTCAAAACTTTCCAGTTATGAAGTCTCTCCACTGTTTTAGATTCTTTTCTCCATAAACTCATAGATTTTTATGAAGGCTTTCTGCCAATCAAGCAAGCCACAATGATGTAATACTCGATTTTCCTTTTACATTAATCAAAGTCCTATATAACTGCCAATTTAGAAATTCTGAATAAGAGATAGTCAGAGATACTACACCCACGTGATACAATTCAGCCAAAAAGCTAGAAACTGAACATGTCGTTAGCCATGAAAACTTACCTGGGTAAATGCATGCTTGCTGTCAGGTTCTGTTAGGCTATTTTTTGTTCGCTTTCTTCTGTTTTGTTTGAATAACAGCAAGTACCTACAACTTAGTGAGCATCAAGCAGTTTGCATGCTCGGTCTATTGCTCTCACTGTAACACAGCGCAGGTACCATGCTGCGCTGATGGGAAGGCTAAGTGGAGAGAGGCTACTATGCCAGAGGCTAAATATGGGTAGTGCCCGCATCCACATGATGCCAGGTCCATCTGATTGAAAATCTGCTGTCTTACCCATTATGTCGGTGGCTGTCCTCTTGGAGCCTTTAAAAATCACTGAGGCCAGCGTGGCTCAGTGGTTGAGCATCGACCTATGACACAGGTCCTATGTGAACCAAGAGGCCACAGTTTGATTCCCAGTCAGGGCACATGCCCTGGTTGTGGGCTCCATCCCTAGGTGGGGTGTGCAGGAGGCAGAGGATCAATGATTCCCTCTCATCACTGATGTTTCTCCCTCTCCCTTCCTCTCTGAAATCAATTAAAAATATTTTTAAAAAAAAATCACTGAGGCCCAGACTGCATCACAGGCCAGGCGTCGGAGTTTAATAAACCCTTTAGTAATTCTAATGTATAGCCGGTCTGAGGCCAGCAGGTGACTGAAATAGCTCCTGAGTTCCGGTGCTGCTGTCTCCGCTCGGAGGCAGCCAGGAGCCATCACAGCCCATTCCACAGGACACCAGGCTGCAACCTGGGAAGGAATGGTAGACACCTCCAAGTGGTTCACACACCACCACACCTGTGAAATGCATTATCTTGCAGACCACATTTTTGTTTCTTGTGCATCCTTCTTGTTTTTATCATGCAATCAATGCACATATAGAAATACATGTGCATGTTTGTATGTATCCTAATTTCCTCCCTTAGCACACAAAAGGAGTATATAATACACATTACTCTGCACTTTTCTCACTTATACGTCCTAGAGCTCTAATGTCAGGACATAGGGGCACTTAGCTGCGTTATGTCACTGGTAAATACACAATCCTTTATAAAATCAGTTCTCCATGATAGATTGTTGGCTTATTCCCAATCCTGTTATAAAAAATGCTGAAATAAATATTAGTGTTTTATGTCATTCTGAATGTGTGCATTGGTCATTTCTACCGCAATGTAGGTGAATGCCAAGCGTGTGCTGTCACATGTCAGGACTTGGCTAACATGACAACTGAAAAACAGCCTCATCGTGCTTTAACTTGCTTTTCTCTATGAGTGAGGGTAAGCATCTTTATTTATGCTTTCCTTCTGTGAAATATTTGCCCATGTCCTTTGGTCCCTTTTTCTATTAATAATACTAACAAGTATAACACTCATTTATTCGTGTCTGTGTATGTACATGGGCATAGGCATAAAACAAAATGTTCAATGTATGGTTGGTGGGTGAAAAAAGAAATGGGATTATATTTTTCTATTTTCTGTAATGAATCCTTTAAAATAAAAACTTTTACATATTAGAATTAAAACAATGTCTCATTTAAAATTGAAAAGATTTTGTTTGTTTACAATCAGCTTTAGGCTCTGTGAAACCAAGTAGAGGTTCCCATTGGGAAATAAATAAGACCAAGCAGATACAAGAAAGGTTAAATTTAATTAGATCTCCTGCTTGATTCTCATTGATTTGATCAAACCTCATTAGGCCAAATACCCCTCTACTTTCAACCAGTGTGCCACAAAGATTTTTAAAACAGTGAATACCTGACTTTTTAGTCAAGGGCATTGACCTCTTCTCCCTTAAACTGTCAAATTAAAAAATGACAATGGCCAACACAATAGCCTGCTGGTGTAAATGCCCTGTCTTAAACCGTAAATATATAGGTCATTCAAGAGTTGCATCTTATCGATTACATCACATAATAAGGTTGCATGTGATTGGTTAATTCTTGGTACTAGAAATCCTTATATACAAGTATATGCACCCGATTTTTTAAAAAGTTACTTTGAGCAAAAAGAGTAGGTTATTACTTTTATTATTGTTGTTATAAATCAATCAAAATTATTACTTTTTTGTAAGATTAGCAAAAAAAACACATTTTTTGGTGTGCTGCAGAATATTATTAGTTTATGTGTGCCATGAAAGGAGAAAGATTGAAGATCGCTGACTTAAGAGAGCTGAAACTATTTCTGCATGGGGAAAGGTAGAAGCAGAGGGAACTGAAAATCACTGAGTGTTTTGTGTGGCTAATTTCACAGCTGGGGCACTGCTAGCCAGTATCTCCTGTGGCTTCAAACTTCGTGGCCACTTCCTTCCCCAACTCAACCTGGGCTGCCCTAAAACGGGCGGTGGAGAGGAGGAGAGCGGACGTGGCGGTGGAGGAGCCAGTGTGTATGGTGGGAGGGTGCTGGTGCAGCTGATGGTGTTTCCTTTTCTCAGGCCTGTTTTGTTTACGTGCTCTGGCAAATGTGGTTGATTCGTGGAAAATGCTCAACGCAAACTGGCCCCCACTAGTTGGGTCTGTACCAGCAGTGGCTGGGGTGTTAGAAGATAAAATAAGGACAGTTAAACCACAATCATTTTCAAAAGGGCACAGCTAATGTGAAAGAAAATACCCATCCACAGACACAAGAAGGCGGTTGTTATTAGACATACACTTAGGCTGTGGGGAGGGGGTCCCCACTTTTTATATACAAGGCTTACTCCCATTACTCCTAGACCAGCAGATTAATAAGGCTTACCCTGCATGAGCAGGAAATTTTATGCCCAGGACTGTTCAGATGCTGCCCCTTCAGGCCATCACAACGCTGTTGTGGAGGGTTAGCAAACAGCACTGGGATAATCCCTAACATTTCATCAAAATATTTGGGCTTTTCCATGGTATTTGACCTACTGAGGCCTGTACTGTACCTTTCAGGTTTCATTTTTCAGTGTAGACAGGGTGACACCTGTGTCTGTGAACCTCATAGCATGGACAGACCATGAATGTGGGCAAGGGTGATGAGCTTTCTCCTTCATAAGAACACAGCAATAGCAAGGCCCTACATTCAACTGTGTCCCTGAAGGTACTATATGGAATCATGTAAGCCCCTCTAAAGAAAGAAAAATACTTCAGTCAACCTGAGCAAAGCTTACTTGAGGACATGCACATCAGATAAAAGTGTGATTGGGGTCAAGTAGAAGAGGGCTGGTCAGCACTGTGAACATAAAGAGCAAATGTGGGCCCCACCCCACCCATGCCCGATACAGAGGGGAGCCCAGGGAAGTATGGCTCTATTGTTGGGAATAACGCTTCAGGCTTTCAGTCTCACTTCACGGTACAGTCAAATCAGAGACCTCATTCTTCTTGGTCTGTGCTCCGAGAGCCAACTTCTGGGGAGCCTTGGCTCCCTATGACGATGGGCTGTACCCCACGGTTTCAGTCCAACATGTTGGGTGAGAGCTCTTTCTCAGGTTAAATTATGGCAAGGACATCTGATTTAGGCATCATCTGAGGGCTTGGTGTAGGAGTCCATTCCTGAGACAGGGCATTCTCGCTATGAGAATACCAGTGAGTTCCTAAGGTTTTAGTCCAAAGCTAGCCCCTGGAGCTTTCCCTCACCCCTTTCTCCACTATGAGAAGCTCTTCCTGGTTAGGTTCCAGCTTCCCCTGTGGCACTCCTGCCATTTGGCCCATTCTTAGAACAAGCACAGATGGACTTGATGTCTCCCTTCAATCAGTGGGGTTTAGAGGCTGAAGAAAGCCAAGGTCTCTTAGATGACTATGTGGAGGTGGCCAAGCACTTCAAATCTCATGGGTTCTCCAGCAACCAGGGTCAAGTTGGGCTCCTCTGAATGGCTGGCTGGTCAATGCCTCAGACAGTGTAAGGAAAATGCCTTCTCCAGGACAGATTGGATGGTGGAGACATTGGATCCCAAGGAGTTTGGCTTTGATGACCTGTTTAGATGACTTGGAAACCATGGCCTATGAGCTTTGGCTACATTGCATGACACATGTGATCTCTGTGACTCCCTAGACCAGGAGATTGATAGGGAACCCCCCTCACCCCTAGACAATGAACCCAGTTAGCCATCTTTCAGAAAGTTTACCCTAAACTGACCAAGTTGCCCCCTTCACCTTCCTGCAACCTCTTCTACTTTCTCCAGGGGCCCTATCCACTCCAGATCATTCCTTTAGTTTAGAGTTGGCCAGTGAAGTCGGTATTTCTGAAGGAAATAGGAAGTCTGACTCAACTGTTTTTATTACCACAATCCCTCAATGCACAGAAGAGGATGTCACCTCAGGCAATGACAGTGGCATCTCTGAGCCCAGAGTCCTATGTGGGCTCTCTCCCTACCTCCAGGACCCCTCCAAGCAGGTATGTTCCTGCTGTCTCCAGGCACCCTCTGTGGCTCTGCCCACCACAAGCCCTATAACCCTCCTGGACACAAGATGGCAGCAGCAAAAGTAAAGGGTAAAAAACTAGATAAAAAGCTGGAAAAAATGGAGCAGAGCAAGACAGCAGCCACCAGGTACCACCAGAAAAAGAGGACAGAGAAGGAGGCCCTACTTGACGAGTGTGAAGAGCAAGACAAGAAAAACGAGGCTCTGAAAGAGAAGGCACATTCCTTGGCCAAGGAGATCCAGTATCTGAAATATTTGATAGAAGAGGTCCGCAAGGCAAGGGGAAAGGAAAGGGTCGCCAGTTCGGGTAGTTGGTGTGTGCTTGTGCACTGCACATAGGGGGCTTGTGTTGGAGCTGTGTGCTGTGATAAAGTATTCTGTAGTGAAAGTAAAAAATAAAAAAAAAGCTCAATATAATTGAGTCTACTTTAATTCAAACTAGGTAAACACAAAGGTAAGATGATAGCAATGATTTCATAGTTGGGTTCAGACTCCTTTAGAACCACACTGCTAAGAGAAAGATACTACTCATGATAAAAATAATACAAATGCCTGGTGACCTTTTATATGTATTCACAATTCCTCCTTGCCCCCCTTTTGTAATTCCCACACTTTTGGCCAAATGTAAAATGAGAAAAATAAAACTAGTAATTTTGATATGTTGGATTTTATTACTTTTAAAATTGTACAAAGAGCACATGTGCATGAGTTTAAAAAGACAAAGAAAATGTAGGGTGTTAAGAAAAGAAATCTGAGACATGAAACAAAACAAGTCCACTCTGTGAATCCAAACAAAAAGGTAATTGCTTACCAAATAAGTGTTATGCTAATATATTAAGAAGTCCTTTGATTAGGAATACAGTATAAGACCATTCTGCAACTATTCATTAAAGGTCAGACTCAATCTCACGAATATAGGATGGATCATGACATTATCTTACCAGCCACAGGCAGGTTACTAAACATTTGTGAATATGATACAGTGTCTGCGAGGTATTACAATAAATAAATTCTTTATTAGCCAATCAATCACATCTGCAGTGATGTCACCATTTCAACTTTCCAGACAGAGACCCCATCTCTGGTCCTTTTTGCCTCTGGTGATTCTCAATGGGGGTTTTTCAAACTTAGAAAAAGAAAGAACACAAAAATATTTGAGATGTGTTGAAAGGAAGAATGCTACACTTTGCCTTATGTTTTTATAACAAAGTCTGTGCCGAAGATGGCTGTGTTACACGCGCTTAAAGAGCAATGGGTGTGGTCATGCAAGAACTTATTTTAAAGCGCTGTAGAAAAGGATCAGCTCTTCACATGCCCACATTTCCGCTTTGTCTCAGCACCGTGGTGCAAAGAAGGGAAGGAGTATGGGGCGCTGCTGAGGCAGGTGCAGGGCCCGCAGTCGCCAGGACTCTGGCCGCCTCTGCCGGCCCGTCTGCCACTATGCTGGCTTCCCAACTACGCTGAAGTCTGTCTACTATGCGTACCTTCTTGTGAAAATGCTATTATTAGTTTATTGAGATCTAATTGACACATAACTTTATATTAGTTTCAGGTATAAAACATAATGATTCAATATTTGTATGTTATGACAAAATGGTTGCCACCATAAGTCTAGTTAACATCCATCACCACACAGAGTTACGACGTTGGTTTTTCCTTCTGATAAGGACTTTTAAGATCTACTCTCTTTTCTCTTCTGTGTTTAAATAAGTAGTCACTGCTACTTATATTTATATTTATTATCTTCAATTTATATTTATATAAATTTATATTTATTATCTTCTTGTATTTCTGAGGTTAAATGTTCTTCTTTGACGATCTGAAGGGATTTAACAACGTGCCCCACCTTGAGGTACATCAAGCACTACTGCTTTGAATGACTGGATCACATCTTCCATTTCAGAAGCTCCACAAACTCGAGAGACATTCAGTGCAGGGTCAGAGCGCACACTGGTACCAGTCTGGACGGCCTGCATCCTGGCTCTGCCACTCCCTATTTGGGCGGCCTTGAACAGGTTACCCACCCATCCCCCTAACTCTCAGCTGCCTCAAGTGTAAATGGAGACAGTAGCAATACCACATCCTATAGGACTGCTATGCTCCCATCCTACATAAGCTAGGGTTTGTAATTAAACAGTGTCTGATATGAAGACATTCTGGTCAAGTAAACAAAAATCAATTCATCCTTATTTAGAAACTGGGGTCTCTGAGGTATTTTTCATACTTCACAAATTTATACCCATACAAAAAAATGTTAAGACCTTTTGCACAAATTACAATATGAATGATAAATTCATGTAAATTGGAGAAGTCTGGCTACAGATTCACCCATATTCTTTGAGTTTTACTTTGATTCCACTCGAAGCACTTTGCTGTTACAGTTTCATTTTCAAAGACTTACTTTAACAAAATTAGGACTCATAGCTCTAGAAGCGGCTTTTCACTATCCTGCTTTTCTTCAGCTTCTTCAGATCCTATGTGGTAAGAAAGGCGAACGAGAAAAAGCATTGTTTTCTATTAAAGTAACAAATGATACCTTTAAAATTACAATATATACACATAACATTTTAAATGAGAGATACATGTTTAATCCTCCAGAAATTTAGGTTAAAACTGTAACTAAAAAATAAAGTTTTACCGTATTTCTTGTAGGAGGAACTCTGAAACAGATCTATCACTTGCATTAATCAGTCAAAATGGATTTCATTTACATACTGCTAAAAATATTCATACAGACTAGAAATCTATTTACCCAGGCTCTTCCTCCTCCACCTCTGTGCTGACAAGCTTAGATATGTTTTTCAAGGGCAAATAACTAAGCTTTGGTACAAATAATTTAATCTACATATTTTTAAAAAGCACTGTCCCAGTGAGAGCAGTGAGGGCTTCCTGATGCCCAGGTGATGCCAGATGGTCCCCCGCATGTGCTGTTGCCAGTGACCACTGTTCTAACCCTTCTGGGTCAATGTCCAGTGAGCCTCACATTAGCTGTGCCTTTGACTCAGCCGTTCCACTCTTGAATTATAACCTTAGGTTATATCCTTGAGGAAACAGTACTTGTTTTATAGCATGAAGATTTTTTTTTCCTCTCAAAAGTAGGGGGGAAAAGTCTAATTCTGAGAGCAGCAGTTAAAAATTCTTACATTTCCATAAAATGTCTTGCTTCCATTTAAAATTATGTTTGTATAGTTTATAACATGAAAATGCATGTTATAATGTAAAAACAAATATATAATGAAAAAATTACATATATTGTAAGATCATGTTTGATAAAAATAAAACCCTAGATACATATGTGCAAGTCAGAAAGACCAGGAGAAAACAACCAGGTACATGCACACAGTTCTGGATTCCCAAAGCCTCTAGAATAAATCCACGAAAACTACACACTTTTAGAAACAGGGTACAAGGCCACAATTACAGAAATTACAAACACAAAACTAGATGGAAATAAATTAAACTGTCATCACTGAGGTTGCTGAATAGTTTGAAGAACAGGTCATTTTTTATTTTTGTTCTTTCTACATTTTTATAAAAAAACATGCATTACTCTCCTAACCAGGCACCAGAAACAAAAAAGGAGCAGTGATTAGACGAAGGTAGCAGTCAGAGATACAACATATGCACACACAAAAGCAGCCTGCCTCCCGCTGCGGCTGCACCTGTCAGGTAATGCACTTTTCTCAGGACAGTGTCTGCCTGGGTGATCGCCAAAAATAAACCTGCTCCAGGAGAATGAATGGCCAAGCATCTTCAGGCAAGATTATGTCCCACATCTTAATGTCATGAATTTCACACAGTTAAGGGTGAGTTTGTGATAAAGAAATAGACAAAGGCTTCACTTTCCAGCCTGTTAAGCTGCTATAATGCGTCCAGACACTACTGCTTCATTTAAGCTGTATAACCACACGCAACAACTTCAACCCCGTCATCTGAGAGAGGACTGTGCTTCCTCATTCTTTCCATTTAATACACAGGTAAGCAGGAAATGGCTAGACCAAAAGCAAACCTGCAAACTAACCACCTTTATATCCTTTAGAAGTACATCTACTAAAATATGCTAATTTTCCAAATCTCTGTGATACTAAAATTCAAGTCATTCTTTTACAAGGAAAATGTTGACATTTCAATTTTTGGTGCCTTCAACTTTTCCACTTATTTTCATTTATTCTTCCAACAGTTTAAGTTTAGTATGTGCCAGGCACTGTACTATGTGCTGAAGAAAGACAAGAAAAGGCAAGGCAAGCCCCAGATGCCCTCTTGCCTCTAGGGGCCAATCAGAGCTGTATCAGGACAACAGAAGCTTTTAACTTCTGCTGCTAACACACTGTTTAATATGTAACCATTGGCCTAATGAAAAACTTTACAGTATAATCTTCTAGGCATATTAATTCAATAACAGTTTTTAATTTTAATTCTTTCTTAAATTGAACACTAAGACAATGAAAATAATCTATAATAATAAAAGCATAATATGCTAATTAGACCGGACTGCCGAACAACCTTCCGGAGGAACCTAGGGCTGCGAGGGCCAAGCCCCTTCCACGAATTTCGTGCAGTGGGCCTCTAGTATAATATAATATACAATATAATACAATAAACTAAGCCATTCTGAACACTCCTCTGACCACTACTAATCTGCATTTTTGTCTTAGACAAAGCAGCTCCCCAAGGGAACACTGAAAGTATTTGTTGTTCTTGGTTAGCATGATAAGCCAGTGAAATGGTAATATTCCCAACTACCACTAGGTGGTATTAAAAGTCACAGGCTGGAAGCCAATGGATTGCTTGTGGGAAGAGTGCCTGAGAGGTATTCCCCATGTTATATCCCACTGTTCTGAATTTCCAATTAAGAAAATACATTAGTGTTGAGAGATTTTAATAGTCTTAGAAAAATAAAAGCTATACAAAAGCATGAACTATAGTACAAAATTCTTATTTTTTAAAGGAACGAGTCCTATGATAAACAAATCTCAATGAAATAATCCTTATGATGAGGTAATGTAAAAGTTTAATACTTACTCTAATTTCTGATGGCTGAGAAATAGCTTGTGTTCTAGTTCATATATCTTACCATCTGACTCTATGCCTTTGATTTATACTGCGTTTAGAGCCAACACCAATAGTACAGAATATCAAGTTAGTTCAAGTTCCCCTAACATGCCGTCCCAGTGCTGTGCCTTTGATCTTCACATGGCTCTGCCTGGAGTCTGTTTTAGTATGTGTGTGTGCGTGTATGTGTGTTTAAAATATTTACTAAGCATAACGCTGCGAATAAAATAATGCAGTCTCTAACTCAAGCTTATATCTCAGTGCTAGAAACAGGCCAGGTCCCTGCTGAAGACAGTGCAGACAATACACGGTGAGAGGGCTGTGGGCCATAACCCAAAGAATAAGCAAACGACCAGGACATGCTGCCAACATGCTCCTGGACATGCCAGGAGCCGCGGTGGGTGGGAGACAGGGAGAAGCCTTCTGAACACCTGCGTGGAGACTAGGATGGCAGAGGTGTAGTGTTAAGGATAGAAAAAAGCAAGATGCACAATGGCTTGAGAGGGTTTTGGTACACTGCATTTTCAGAAAAACAAGGAAAGTTAACAAGCAGAGAGGCTAGACAATTGGGTAAGGTTGGTCGCAGAAGTGCATTCTTCCAGGCAAAGGAGTCATGACTTCCTTAATCTTTGATGTCACTGAAGGCTTTTGGCCAGGGCAATAATGTGATCAATTTTTAATTTTCATTCATGTTAAAAGGCTATATATTTATCAGCTATGAGCGTGGACTCCAGCTCTAGAGCCAGGGTTCAAATCCTACCTCCAACCCTTATTCTTTGTATAATGTGGGACAAATAACTTCACCTCTCTGTGCCTCAGTACACTTATCTCTAAAATAGAAAGACTTTCACATCAAAGCGGTTATGAGAAATACTTAGAACAAGGCGATTGTTATTTTGAATACTGCACTCTGGTGGCTGCTTGTGAGAAAGCAACTAAGGCACGGAGATAGGCTCTTGCAGAAACTGAAGCAAGAAATGCTGAATTGAAGCTCAAGGTGGAATTAAGTGGTATACATCTGATCTCACTCATATGTGGAATCTAATGAACAAAATGAACTAACAAGCAAAAAAGAGGCAGACTCACAGACAGAGAGCAGGCTGACAGCTGTCAGGGAGGGATTGGGGGCGCTGGATGATGGGGGAGTGGAGGGATTGAGCAAAGAGAAAGAACTCATGAACACATACAACAGTGTGGTAACTGCTGGTGGGGAGGGGAGGGGAGTGGAGGGAGGTGGAGGTGGATAGAAGTCTCCTTCTATGACCATTTATCCCCCCACTATTTATAGGGGGGATAAATGCTGATAGAAGGAGATCCGACTTAGGGTGGTGAACATACAATACAGTGTACCCTTGTCTTTCCTGCCCATCTTCTAGGATGCAGACTATAAATAAGCCACAGTGTCTCTGGCTCTCTATTCCATATAGTTTTACATCTCTATGTGAGACCACTAATCACATGTCAAGACCATGTCTTAGTTATTCTCATATCCAAAATACCTGGTATGTTAAATGTTTGCTAAGTGTTTTGAGAAGTAGAGGGAGAGAAGCAGAGGGAGAGACAGCAGGCTAAGCATCTGAATAACGGACAAAAACACAAATGATAATCAAACTTTTTTACCTGCTTCTGATTCAGGAGGAGAATAAAACTGGCCATCGGAAAGACCCCCAGGGATAAGGGCCGCCCTCTCGGAAGCATCCTGAACTATCAGGAGTCCTGAAAGAGAAGAAACTCAGAGGCTGGGATGGTGCCACTGTTCTGGCAGCTTCTGGCAAGTATAACCACAATAAAATGATGTTAATATTACACTTAAAAACAAGTCTTAGCCAAAGAGATACTTTGAAAATATTTCAACCAAAATATAAATTTTATTAATAAACTGTGAACCTGTACTGTAAGGACAGATTTCAACTAGTTTTAAAAACGGCCTCATGTTACTCATGTGATTCTTTGACTCGGTATTTACAGCATCTTCCTTTAAGAACAGCTTTCTCCCTATAGAAATCAACATCAGAACCACACACAAGACAAAACAGAAAACCTGGTCAGCTCGTACAAGTGGTCTACAGTCTGCAAATCTGGAGAATTGCCAGACGTAAAACATAATGAATGAACAGACTTTTATAAGTATGTAAAGAGTAATTAAGATGGTGAAGAAATACGATCCAGTAAAGGGTCCTCACAAAAGAAGGGCATTTAAAAAAAAAGAGAGAGAGAGAGAGAAGAAAAGGAAGCACGATGTGGACAGTTCAAGAACACTAATACATGATTAGAGAGGCGATCAACAGTGAGGTCTTCTGACGGAACGTGAGTTACCCATGAGAAACAGCAGGTCAAATAGCAGATACCAGGTAAGAGTGTAAAATATGCTACAGACAGTAAAAAGAAATGCTATTGTAAAGAAATTCATTAATTGTGTGTTCTGCTTTGTTACTTATTTTGCATCTGGTTTAAACACATAAGCATTCAGGCCTCAGTCACATTAATAGTTGTTCTGCTTTCAATCAAGTTCAATTTATATATAATTTAAAAAATGACTTCCATTAACTTTGTCCCAAGTCCACAATATGTTTTCATTAAGGAATAGAAAGCACAGGGTAGATACAGCTTTGTCTGATTAATGAGTTTTAAAATTTGCTCTTGAATAATTCTTTTCTTGCAGATGTCTTCTCTGAAAATGAGGTTTTTCCTAAAGAAAGCCATTTCCAAGGTTACTTATCCTCCTGCTGTTCCTTTAGGTTATAATCATGTTTATCTTTACATAAGACAGGCATTTTTTTCTATTAGGCAGGGCAAATAGAGCCAGGTGACTGAGGGGGCATGAAAGAGGATGTCTTAAATCTGTCTGGGTCTCTGTTGAGCTTGGATCATGTCACCACCAAGAGGGCGAGTGGAGTACGTGGGCTTCCACGAAGGCCATGACTTTGAAAAGAATTCCAGCCCAATAATTAATCATAAAGCTCCATGAATCACTTGGCCTTCCTAGTCAATATCCAGGGTACTCAAAGCCGCACAGGGAGAGTACAACAGCTTTGGCAGGACTCACAACTCCACAACGCTAGCTACCACTCAGCTACTCGGAGGAGCGTGGTACAAGCCTGGAATGGCTGAGCATTTCCCTGGCTCGCTCTCTTCCTTTTCCTGAACTCCATCTTCAGCATCAACCCACCAACAGCTGTACACTAGGTGCTCAATGTTCTAATTAAGGCACATCCAAAACCACAGCTGGATGATAGTCATGAGAAACTCTGGAGAATCACTGACGTTTAGAATGGCTACTCAGTTCACCTAAAATGGTTTCACATTTCCCTGTCCTTAAACAATAGTTCTGTGCAGATGCACAAAATGCCTCGTGTCCTGAGTATTAACAGGGAGAAAAGGTCAACCTGTCTGAGGAGAAAGCAGTGTTGGCAATTTTTGTTGTTTGAATGTCTTTGTCACCAGTGTTTACACGTCTTCTCAGGAAGCCAGGTCTAACAGCTGGAGAAGCCACATACTCTTTCATCTAACTCTCTGTGCAATATCAGCTACACCCACTAAAGAACTTAGACACCATGGTCTGCTAACTTCAGCCACCTGCCGCTCCATTCAAATTACGGCACCCACTGCTCTTCCTTCCAGCTCAGCACCTAGCCAGTCCCAGGAAGCCAATGTTGAGAGGAACTTACTGTTTTCTTCTTCTGCCTCTTGAGGTAACACTTTGAAGTCCAGAAACCACGTCTCAATCCAGGCAAGGATGAATGAAATGATGGGCAGCACATAACCAAAAGCCCCTTGAGAGAAAAGCTGGAAGGACAGATGTGAGCAGCAGAGGGAAATCCAGTTACCCATGAGCTCACAGTGAAAAACAAGGCTTGGTTATTATAGACTAGTGGCCTGGTGCAAGCATGATATTTGTGCATGGGACGGTGGCGGGGGGGGGGGGGGGGGGGGGGGTTAGGGGGGGGAGGGGGCTGTCCCTCAGCCCGGCCTGCACCCTCTCCAATCTGGGACCCCTCAGGGGATGTCTGACTGCCGGTTTAGGCCCAATGCCACAAGGATTGGGCCTAAACTGGCAGTTGGACATGCCTTTCGCAATCCAGGACTGCTGGCTCCTAATCACTCATCTGCCTGCCTGCCTGATCACCCATAACCACTCTGCCTGTTGGCCTGATCGCCCCCAACTGCCCTCACTTCCAGCCTGATCACCCCCAACTGCCCTCCCCCTGCCAACCTGACTGCCCCCAACTGCCTCCCTGCTGTCCTGATCACCCCTAACCGCCTCTGCCTCAGCCCTGGAAGGTCTCCCGGTTTAATTAGCATATTACCCTTTTATTAGTATAGAAGAATACTATACTAACAATTCTGAGAGTATTGTTCAGAAAAAGTGGTAGGCCATACCTTTGAGAGGATTACTTTTGCTAGTAAAAAGGCACTGGTCACTGCTGTCGTCAACTGAAAGACACAAAAGTCGGCACCATTCAAATTAGACACTGGACCTTGTAGAGGCACCTTCCTCACACAAGAGACCCACCTGAGCCAGAAGTATACAATGCCTGAGAAGATACGCCCAGGCTGGCTCCTTCCCACATCACTCTTTCTCTATGCCCTGAACCCAGACTGCGGCAAAGACTGCGGCAAAGTGGACTTCTGTGACACACAGTCCCCGACTGGCTCTTATGGCCTCCTTTCTCCATCATTTAGCAAGTTGGTGTGTTGGGAAACTAAATTTTATCCAAAGACACTATCACCACAGGAGAAAGGAGAGTGAAATGCAGAGGCTGGGCTCCTGGGATTGGGGTTGTGATTATCTCATAGGACCTGGCCCTAGTCACTCTGTCCTCCAATTAAGATTTGTAGCAATATGAAACTTGACCAAAGCAAATGCCAAATAGTCACCTTGATTGACAGAATGGAGGTCAGGGGACATCAGGTGTCATGCTTAGTGAGTATTAACAAAGTAGCAAAGTAGCTACTTGTTAGCAAAATATGCCCCCCTCCCCTCCCCCACACACCCCAGCTAAAGTGAGTTACTTGGAGAGGAAGCATTTTACAGTCTGATACTAATTTACTTTACAGGCTGAACTAAGTGCTGTTTAGGTACCAGCTGACTTCTTCCAGCTGCGTGGACACTTCAACTGTTTTTCAAAATAAAAAAACAGAAACGATAAAATGAATATGCTAAATCTGACCTGTCCTCTTGATAATTTACAGTTAGAGACTGAAGATACTTTCTTAAAACTCTCACAGAGTGTCAATCATTTTTCTGAAAACAAACAGAACACTGAGATAGTTGGATTGACAAATACTAGTGCATGTTACAAAGACTAAACAGGGACAATTGTAGAAAATTTGGAAGGGACAATCATCAGCTATTTGGTATTGCCAAATAGCTATTTCGTATTCAAGACAGGAGTCAATATGGCTAAAACTGTCAGCCCATATCGATGAAATGCAAGCTAGGGGCTCAACGGATGGTCTGGCGATTCTGTGGATGCTCAGGAGAGATGGCCCAGGCAGAGGTGCCCCCTGGTGGATTCTGTCTTAGGAGTGCTGGACAAGCCTGTGCCGGCCCACAAACAGACCAAGATCTCACACTCCAAAGCAGGACTGCAGGCTATCCTAAGCAGCATTCCCCTCCCTCATATACCTGCCTTATTAGAGCTCTCAAAAAGGTGAGTGTTCAGGTATCTGTGGAAATAGAAAAACTGCTTATAATTCTTTCAATCAATAAATATTTATTTAGGGTGAATAGTATTTGTGCTCTATGCTGGATGCAAGGAAACAGAAAATGAGTAAAAAGGCCACTGCCTTTAAGAAGCCTAAAGGCAATAATAAAAACAAACATGAGAGCATTTCCCTTTAAGACAAAAGGAAGGGGAATAAAACAGGGAGGAAGGCAATTATCAAAATGAGCAGAGAGCAAGTCATGAACAACCACTAAGCAGTTTCAATCAACAGGAAATTTCTAAATATCTTTGTGACAGAGATACTGATTTTATGTTTCATTATACAATGAGGTAGAGGGTGGGTTGGTGCTTGGTCAGTAATCCTATCAGGCCTCTGGATTTCTGAATTGGTTCAGTATCCATATAGACAAAGCTAGTCAGTCATTACCATTGGAGAGAAGCTAAACTGTTGAAAGGTAGAGGAAAGGGGACTAAGGAAAAGCTAGTAGAATTCAACCCAGATGAAAACTGCCTCTTCTCCCAGCTCAGCCCTGCTTCACAGGCCCTAGCCACCAGCACTGGAGGAGGAGAACCATTCATCCAGGTATACTCACTGCTATTGCCCACCAATGGCGCAGTCTGCATACAGCGTAGGCAAGTATTAACACTTTGAACCGAAAAACTGCCAAAAGCTATATTAAAAAAAGAAAAGACAAGTTTTTAAAAATATGTACAAAAGAAGAGTAACTTAGTTTTATGAAGAACCCACCAAAGTGCCTTCATTGTTCTGATTTAGCTAAAGACGGCCATAGACTAGCACTAGTCTACAGACCAGCATTTGAGATTCCTGCTCTAGAATTTATGTAGTACCACCCAAATAAGGATTCAAATCAACTTCCCATTCTTAACAAAAGAACATAAAATTAAATGTTTGTTTTTCCTTTCTACTTAATATATTTATTTATATATTTATAATAAATATATAAATACATATATTTCCGATTCCACTTCAGGGGCAAATGCTCATTTTTGGAAGACAGCAGGATTTTAGTCAAGTCTACGGTAAAGCTCTGGGTTACTGGGGTATTGGGAGAGTTCAGCCTATCCCAGTAGTTCCTATCTGTTTATTCAGGATGGTTCTGGGACTTTTGTGAAACCCTTTGTGTGTATTATTATCCCATATAATCCCCACCACAACAACCACATGAGTCAACCACTATCATTAATCATATTATACAGATTAAGATGAATAGAAATATTGTTCAAAACCACACAACTCCTTAGAAAGCCAAGATTTGAATCCAGGTAGTCTGACTTCAAAAACCAGGCTCTTAAGCACTATACTACAGCTGTCTTAGTAACTCTCATCCACTAAGAAATAAACATATGATAAAAGTTTACCAATTTTACTCAGAAAATATGCTTATTCTGAGTTGGACCCTTGAGACTCAGGGTAGAAGTCTGCCAAAAGTTCCTCACTTAGTCAAAATAGCTAAAAGGCTGCAGGCTGAACATTTTGCTGCCATTGACTAGATAACCTCACTTAAGATTCTTTTACATAAATGAAGTTCACAGGTTATATTTGTCTTTAATTTGCTGCTTTTATTAAAAATGTGTTTTCCAATAATCTAACCATTTAGTTTCTCTTCAGTCCAAATTCTATCTCCACATTCTGGACTTGGCAAAGTATTTCTTTACCCCTCTATCTTGACGTCTCCCAGGTCCCAAGGTTTCATGCTCCCAGGTCCCATGCTCGACAGTCTTTCCAATCTGAGCTAATGGGCTCTCCCTATTTGTCCAGTAATCCCTAAGCATGGAGCACAGACAACCAATGAGATCTGACCAGTGCATTAATGTGGCTATCTGATAATTCCTGACTCAGGCTATTTTAAGATAAACTCAGCAAGGGAAATAAGAGGGAAAAAAGAGAAAACTATTTTGTTGTTGATATGTCAACATATGATAAGATTTAGGATATTAAATCTTGAAGTTCTGCCCCAACTTCAATGACCTAGGCTAGGTCAAGGCACTGACCCATGAAACACAATTTCTTCATTTGGAAAAATAAGGGGATTAGTGTTTTCCAAATATTCAGTAGTATTCAAACACTTCTTCAACCTACTGTATAGAATCTTAACATACTAGAAGTTAAAATGAATTTGGGGGTATTCACTGTGAATTTTAAGTGCCTATGCTCTGTCTACACATAAGAATGAACCCTTACATACTGTATAGATAAAAATGGAACCAGTCTGGTTTCAAGGGGGTGATAGCAAGGGAATCCTGATCTCTTCTTACTGGGAATCCCACTTTGTTCCCCAGACACACTTATTCAGGCCCTTTCAAAAAGGAAATAAGACTTTTAGAGTAGTTTGAAAACCATTAGAAAATATAATCCTTAAACATTATTTTTCAACAAAAATAATGACAGTGATTACAGATCCTGAGCTCTACCTATCATTGGGTTATGTGCTTCCCAAATGATTTCATTTACTTTTCAGAATGATGATGATGATCTCATTTTAAATATTAAGGAAACTGAAACTTAGACATAATTTATTCAAAAATATACAACTAGTAATAGTGTTGTGAATCAGGTTTTCTGACTTTAAGGGTTCTACAGTTTCTAAAGACAGTGAATAAAGAAGTTAAAATGAATTTGGGGGAATTCACTGTGAATTTTAAGTGCCTATGCTATGTCTAACACAATGTTAGTATATGATCTACTTACATCATAAAGAGATATACCAGGGAGATGTGTCAAACCCAATCAAAGTATGTCTTAGAACCAGCAGGCATGCCTCAGTGGTTGAGCATTGACCTATGAACCAGTAGGTCACAGTTCAACTCCCAGTCAGGGCACAAGCCCGGGTTGCAGGCTTGATCCCCAGTGGAGGGTATGCAGGAGGCAGCTGATCAATGATTCATTTTCATCATTGATGTTTCTATCTCTCTCTCCCTCTCCTTTTGTCTCTGAAATTAATAAAAATATATATATTTTAAAAAGTGTCCTAGAGACACTGCATTCATTTGAATAAATTAATGTCTCATCTACAGATAATTGCATCTGTAATTCTACAACTGACTAATGTTACCCAAGATTACCAATATAAAACTTTCCCAAATTATATTAGAGAAAAATGAAACAGATTTATTGAAAATATACTGAAAAGAAAATGTATTTTCATGATGTTGTTACATAAATAGGTAAATTTTCCTTTAGTGATTGGTGCCAATGGCTTCTATTTCAGCTATTTGAAAAAATAAAGGCTTTTTTCTAAGAAAATCAGAATGGCTTCTTCTGCTGCCTTTCTTATATCTTTTATTATCTTGAGATGACCAGATAATTCCTTAGAAAGAGGTAAAGAGAAAACAGAATGGGCAGTAACTGGGGGGAGAGGGAGGAAGAAAGGAAATAAAGTGCTCAAGGGAGTAAACAAATACAGCTACATAGCATATGAGGCCTATTGGAAGGAACTTTGCCTTTTGGTTAGTTTCGCCATATCTGAAATAAACGATATAATAGAAAATACTTACAAATATATCAAAATAAGACGAGTAGAAATCATATTGCACCACCTCTTTCTCTAATGTGTTCTCAATGCCTCCATTCACCTAGGAAGGAGAGTAAAAAGTAAAAACAAAAAGATTTATGTGTGAAAGTAATACAAGAGAACACGTATGAAAGACAACTGATCAATGTTTCTCTCTCACAGTGATGTCTCTCTCTCTCATCAATAAACATATCCTCGGGTGAGAAAAAAATAAAATAAAATGAAGGGAGCAACTTCTGCCTGGAAGGAAAGCATTTTGGAAGAGTTTATCTTGTATTGTTGGTAAGAAATGTAAACAGAACCAAGGCTTTGGGAGAAAAGAGGTATGTTGGGTTAAGTAAAATATATTCTTAAAGTTAATTTCACCTATTTACTTTCACTTTTATTAAATAAATGTAGCAACTAGAAAATTTAAAATTACATCTGAGGTTTGCATTATATTTCTATTGGATAGTACTGATCTAGACCAGTGATTTTCAACCAGAGTGCTGCAAGAATTTTAAAAACAAGCCATGTCTGATTATTTAGTCAGAGGCACTGACTTCTTTTCCTTTAGATTGTCAAATAAAAAAAATTACAGCCCTAGCTGGTTTGGCTCAGTGGATAGAGTGTCGACTTGCAGACTGAAGGGTCCCAGGTTCGATTCTGGTCAAGGGCACATGCCCAGATTGTGAGCTCGATCCCCATTAGGGGGCATGCAGGAGGCAGCCGATCAATGATTATCTCTCATCATTGATGTTTCTATCTCTCTCTCCCTCTCCCTTCATCTCTGAAATCAATAAAAATATATTTTAAAAAAATTATAACATCCAACACAACAATAGCTGTCCTGTGTGAATGAATCAAAATTATACATGTTTTTGGTCAGACTGGCAAAAAATATATTTTTTGGTGCACCACAGAATTTTACTGATTAGTTTATGAATGGTTGAAAATCACTGATCTATATAACTAACTGTATAAGTCAAAATATGGACAAACCTCCAAATGGTTCTACAATATTTTTATAACATATAAATTAATAATCTCTTTGCAAAAAGGTAGAGTAAATAACATGCAAAATCTTAAGTATGGGGATTAGAAAAGAAGATGCAACATCTAAAACATATTCCAGAAGCATGCTACATTTTTATGGAGCAAGGATCAGCAATCTATTTTCTGAAAAGAGCCAGGGAATAAACATTTTTGCCTTTGTGGGACAGAAGGACTCTGTCACAAATACGCAACCACTCAGCATAAAAGCCAGCCATTGACAATAAGTAAACATATGGCAGGGCTGTGTTCCAATAAAACTTTATTTACAAAAGCAGTCCAGCTGAATTTGACCCCCAGGCTGTAGTGTGCCAATTTTCACTATAATACAAAACACCATGAATTCCAATTCTAAAATCCCAGACAAACTGAGTTTTAAATTAACAAGGTTTGGTTTAAACAGTAAAGAAAAAGAAATGTGCAATTCAGCTAGAGATCAATATTGCCTCAATTGGAAAAAAAACACACAAAATTAACTGAGACAGAAATGACGTAAAAAAAATGGTTTTGTCTCTGGAAACAATTCTTATACTGTTACGAGGGGAAAAAAACACTTACATTTAACTCTATTATCCACAGTAATGTTACAAATAAGAGGTCAAAGGTGACAAACAAACAGAAAGTCCTCCTGACATCAGATATGCCTTTCTTTTCCCTTCCTTCATAGGACTCAATCCTGGCCATGAGCTGTGTAGGGTTGATGGAATGGACATCACGCAGAGAAGCACGAGAGCTCTGGCTCCCTGTGAGAGCATTCTCCATGTCTGCTGGCAGGGAGTTCATCCTGGAGGGGAGTTACAGGAGCCTTTTTCCAACTTCACCATCCCTAGAGAGAAGAGGCCTTTGGGGATTAAAAGAGAGACACCATGTTAAATGAGAGCTCACCCAACATCACAGCATTACCCCCACCTCCATCAACTTTTTCTCTAATGGAGCACAGAGCGTCTTAACTGAAAACATTTATGTCTTGATGAAGATATAAAGAGAAAGTGAAAGGAAAAGCAATTCTTTATGTTAACAATTAATACTGCAAAATAGCTGTATGGAAAAGAATGGCAATAGAGAAGAATGCAAACTTACAGGATAAAGACAGGATGTTAACCCCAACAGAAAGGTGGGCCCGGTAACGTGGAGAAGGCCCGTTTGTGAGCAAGCCAAGCCAGTTCTCTTGCTGTGCCAAGAAGAAAACCTCTACAATTCTGTCATCACCCACGGACTAGGAAAACTTTAACTGAATAGCTTCCCAGAGAGAATGTAACCAGAATGTGTAAATTATAAAAATGTGTGCCCTAAAGAGGAATTGCATTCCACCAAAGGTATCTAATAAACTAAAGTTCGTATTTCCCCATCACCTCTTAATGAATAAGCATGTTTCTGGGCTTCTTCTTTAAAAAGAAATACGCACACTGCAAAAAGTTCAGCAACACATAAATGCCCCACTGGTAATTACAGTAGTTACATACTCCTACAGGAAGGTGCAGAACCTCCTCCCCCAAGGCCAGGATGTACTTCTGTAGTAAAAGTAAAAGATCTAGTACTATAAGTGATTTGATGTCCTTATGGAGGAGGCAAAGTCATCAAGTAGAAGGTATGGTGGATGGTAGTTCTGTTTGCCAAATATTCCAGTTTCCCTGCCTATGGGATGATTATATTATATACCCGTGGCTCTGCTGAATGCATGTGCCTTTTTTTGGCCAACATAATGTGGACAGAAGTTTGTGTCACTCCAGATCTTAAAAACAAGTGCATGGTTTATCATGCTCTCGTTTCTTTCTGCCACAATGACTAGCAATGTCTTGATAAAGAAGACCATTTTCAAGATGGGTAAAATAAAATTTCAAAACATTGCAAGAATTCCCCTCAAGTAATATAATCCCATTGTGTAATATTCATAGTCCAGGACTCTGTCTCTTACACTTGACCCTCCTTTCTCTCCCTTCTCACACTCAAACAAAAGTTCATTCCACATTTTCATACAATGTGGTGATAAAATGACATTTTGAAACAATTTGGTTATATGAACTAAGATACTTTAAGATGTTTATACTTCTTGATCTAGTAACCCTACTTCAAATCTAACATAAATTAAATGTAGACCTTCAAGGTAAAAGTTGATCTATGTCATTAGATGTGAGGTTAGTGATTACCTTTGAGAAAGAGGGAGGAGTGACAAGGGGCACGAGCATGGCCAAATTCTATTTCCTGGCCTGTGTAGTGCTAATGTGGTGGTGCTCACTTAGTAAAAATTTACTGACATGGGCAGTAGTTTCAGTGGGCTGTTAACTTGTGAAAAATTTAAATGCTGTACATGTACACATATACTAATTGGGTATATTATCTTTCAATAAAAGTCTCTATCAAAAATACTTTATCATAATATATCTATAATAATACCAAGTAGAAATCAAACTAAAATATCTAATAATAGGAGAATAATTAGATAAGTCATAGTATAGTTATAACACAGTCATTAATATAAATACTTATAAAGCATTTATAATGACTTGGGAAATGCTTGTGTTATAATAACTAGATTAAAATCTAGCTACTAAATGGAATACACACATATACATAGTATGACCACAACTTTGTAAAATAGAAAAACCATATGTTTAGAAGAATGTACCTATGAAATATATACTGATTATACCTAATTGATAAGGTTATTATTTTCTCCTCCTTTTACTTTTTCCATATTTTTAAAACAATTCTTTATTATTGAAAATATTACATATGTCTCCATTCCCCCCCCCCCATTGGCCCCCTCCAGCCCACCCTCGTCCCCCTGCCCCAGGCCCTCACCACCCTATTGTCTGTGTCCATGACTTTTTCCATATTTTTAAAAATTTCTTACTTTGCACATATTATATTTTACAACAGGAGGAACTAAAATTCAAATGTAATTTTGTTAGCATCCTGGACAGATGTTCTAGGACTTTATGAGATTCTTTCTCTCTTTTCTACCCATCTGGGCAACAGTAGGTAACAGCATTTTGGTCATTCAATTTGCCTCCTGAGAGTCAGCAAATCAGCAAAGTACTTTGAAAAACTCAACAGAAGTCCATTTCAGTGTTTTGTAAAAGAAAGTATAAATTGAAATTATTTCTACACAAGTTCTGTCACAATGAGATCAATACCATCCTAGGAGAAGGAATACCAACATTCCCTAGAATATTTGCTCTTAAAATAAAGCTTGCAAAATACTAGATTTATCTGCCAGACTTTTAAAAGTTAATTCTGAAACAATAAGTAAAAATGAATGTAAACAATATGCCTTCTGTGACGAAATACAGATTTCAGAATGGAAAAGATGGCTGAGCTAGTCTCTAAAACTGAACCTATAAAACTGAAAATAGATGTATTTCTGCAACAACACATGCTACATTAAGAAAAAGCAATATATATATATATAATTTTTAAGCCAGTCTAATTATCTATTTAAATTCTTAAAGCCATTAAACTGTACAGAAAATTCAACAAAATTGTTCCAAAGTAATTAGATCATTTTCTTAGTCTCATTCATTCCTCCTTTCCCTAAGCCCACTTCTCATGAATTATAAAAAATGAAAATAAAAATAAAAATAAATCACTAACTCTAGGAATCTGAGGCCACTTCAAACTATAAACTGACATCATACAATGGGGTACACCTGTCTTAGGAAATATAAGTTTAACATGTCTGCATGTAACTACTACTTAGCTAGTATTTATAGATACTTGCATAGCTTCCTATCTATTAAAAGAATAAAATGTAAATTGACTGTCACTCCAACACACAAGATGGCTACCCCCATGTGGCCAAAGATCCTGCCCCCATGTGGACACAAGATGGCCTCCACAAAATGGCCAGCAGGGAAGGGCAGTTGTGGGTAATCAGTCCTGCAGGGGAGGGCAGTTGGGGGTGACCAGGCCTGCAGGGGAGGACAGTTAGGGGCAACCAGGCTGGAAAGGGAGGACAGTTAGGGGCGACCAGGCTGGTAGGGGAGTGGTTAGGGGGTGATCAGGCTGGCAGGCAGAAGAGGTTAGGGGCAATCAGGCAGGCGAGAGGTTGGGAGCCAGCAGTCCTGGATTGTGAGAGGGATGTCCGACTGCCCATTTAGGCCCAATCCTACCGGGCAGTCGGACTTCCCTCGCGGGGTCCCAGATTGGAGAGGGTGCAGGCTGGACTGAGGACTACAACTGTGGGACTTCATTCTAACCATGTCCTTCAGAAGGATTTAGTTCAAGTGCCAGTTCCTTCAGGAAGACTTCCCTAAAATGCTCCCTGTGTCCCCAGGAACTACCACAGTACACAGCACACAGCAGGAACAAAACAAACGTTGACTGAAAAATGTTATCAACCAGATGTAACACAGAGTCTAGTACAATCTAGCAGGATCTCAAAATTCTCTGCTGAACTGAGGC
Organism: Corynorhinus townsendii; assembly: GCA_026230045.1. Classification (NCBI taxonomy): domain Eukaryota; kingdom Metazoa; phylum Chordata; class Mammalia; order Chiroptera; family Vespertilionidae; genus Corynorhinus; species Corynorhinus townsendii. The sequence continues at coordinate 142,252,744 of JAPDVU010000004.1, forward strand.
GACTACAACTGTTCATTTCTGAGGAAGAACTGGGATCTTTTCCTAGATATAATTTAAGCAGTATTAAATATTCAGTTCTTGGTACTGAGATCCTCTCTGGTGTTGGCTTAATTTACAATTCAAGATTTATCCCAACCATGGGGAAAGCATGGGGGATGAGGAGTGCGGTCAAGAATTATAAAATAAAGAAAAACATCCCCACTTTTTCTCAAATTTGTGTGAGGAGATTGAGAATCCCCTTTTGTTTTTTGGTTTATGAAAACGAGATTCACGTAGTTGTTTTATCCATCCTCTACTGTAATATACTAGCCAGCTATTTCTATAATTATGCTGTATTAACAAACTATTCCAAAATTCAATGGCTTAAAACAATCTACATTTATTCTCAAATTCAGAGGTCTGCAGGCTGCTTTAACTTTGGCTGATCCAGTTTGCGCTCATCTGGCCAACTCTGCTACAGGCTGTGCTTAGAGAACTCAGGTGGGTGGGTCTAGGTCTTCTTTCTGTCTGTCGTCCTCCTTGGTCAAGCATGTTCTTTTTTGAGGGGCTGGGGGGAAGGGAAGAAGGCATGTTCTTTTCACAGCAATTGGCAAGAGCACTTTAGAATAGCTAGAACATGTAAACACACTTAACATCTCTATATATACATCATGTCTGCTCACATTCTATCGGCCAAAGTATATTTCAAGGCAAACCCAAAGGCAGTAGAGCTGGGATGTATACTCCACCCAAAGAGGAAGAGTAGGTAAGAGAATATTTGGTGATTAATATTCCAATCTAGCACAGCTATCAATGTTCTAAATCACAGGTTGACATACCAGAGCCTGCAGGTTAAATATGGCCCGCTGCCTGGTTTTGAACATCGAGTTTTATTAGACCACCACCAGATCCACTCTTACTGCCTATGGATGCTTTCACATGAAGATGGCACAGATAAATTACTGCAACGGAGACCATATGGTTAGCAAAGCCTAAAATGTTTATTTTATTACCTGCATCTTTTTTCTAGAAAGAGGGACTATTGTTTTGATCAGCTTCTCAAAGGGGCCCAGGGTAAGACTGAGAGTTATTCAGATTAGGCTAATTGACAAATATTAATTTGCATGCTCTTAAAGTTGTAATTCATTCTTATTTTCCACAGGTTGCTCTAGTGACAAACTACAGTTTAGGTACTGATGGTCTTCTCTTATGTTGGCTTATCTGAGGGCCACTTCAACAGTTTTTACAGTTGAACACCTTCTTCTCTTTTATTCCACACTACTAAAACTGGAGGAAAATTCTACCTCTTCTGTACTGGTAGCTTCCTAAATGATGACATCTTTCCCATGTGAAAATAAAAACAAAAATTATATTTATAAGATCATTTATTAAATAGTGTGGACCAAATGGGGCCATGTATTAACCCTGACAAGCTCAGGAAAGGCCTACATGGTGGACTTACAAACTCCGAGATCTAAAGGAATCACATAGGATGGTCTGAAATTAAAACCTTTTAACTAAAAGCAGTGTATAGCAGGTAGTCATGTCCTAGGCTAGAATATGCCCTGACAAAAGTCAATCTTTACCTTAATTCAGCCTGTCTATTGTCTTTTTGCATCTATGATAACATTACTTTGGAATGTCAGGGTAACTTCCCTTTTACCAGACTCTCACGGCACAACCAATGCACCAAGACAAAGACCACAAATCCTCTTACTGTTACTGAGTTAATTGTTGACTGTCAACTATACTGTACCTACCTATGTAAAAGAAGCATATGTCTACATTTTACTTTTTATCCAATCCCAGAATTCCACCTAACCCCCGCCCCTGCTATGCTTTCTGCAATCTCCCTAATCTATTACCAATGGATTTCATGTAGCCCATTTACGTTTTCTCTTTTGATTGTAATGTATAGAATATGATGCAAAACTGCCGTTCTCTGGAACATTTTCTCAATCCATTGTCCACAGTTTGGCTCAAATAAACTCATAAAAATTCTCTGCAGGTCTGAATGCTTCTTAGGTTGACAACAGCTTACTGAGACCTTTAACAGACCACAAACTTCTTAATCTTGCCTAATCTAGCACATGACCTAATTTTATCTACTTCTCCAGTACCACTTCACCATACTAAAAATCACAAGCAGTTTCCTTAAAAAAAAAAAAAAAATCACATTCTCTGGAACCTCTGTTTCTATTTTTCTCTCTACATGGAGTGCTACTCTCCTTACCTCTATGGCTCTTACTCTTCCTATCAGCCTTAACACAAAGGTCACTTTCTTAGGAAAACTTTTGACTCTTCCTACTTTTTCTTCCATACCTATCAGAGAATAGTGTATGCCAAGCATGTCAAACTCAAAGGCTAAAATGGGCCAAATAAAGAAGGTTTAAGTTTATGCGGGCTGCAAAAAAACACACAAAAGCTTCAATTTTCATAGAAACATAGGTTTATTTTGAAAGAAGACATACTGAATACAAAGGGCTAAAATAAATGAGTAATCAACATAAAATAATAGAACATTTTAATAAAAATTAGTATTTTTTCTTGAACATTAATTACCAGATACTGAATAACTGCACAAATTAATAAGCATAATTTATTAATTAACTAATAATTAATAACCTATTTAATAAACCTATTTTTTTGTTCTCCTAAAGCAAAATATTTCCTGTTGCATATACCAAGCAAGTCAGTACAAGACTAATGACGTGGCAATCAGCTGCTAAAATATTCGCTGCTAGCATTCATGGAAAGAAATGGTGTGCTTGCGTGTAAGGGAAATGAATGCAACACGATTACAGTAATCAGTCATTAGCAAACGTTGTAGTTCGTTATTAATAACTAGTGGCCTGTTGCATGGATTTGTGCACATTGAAAGGAAATTAATTAGAAGAAATATTTTAATATCACTATTCACCCTTTCTCTATAATAGAAATATCAACAAAAACAACCAAATTCACAAATGACAATGACAGATAGAAACACACACGTGACTGGTGCCAGGGAGATCTTTATATCGCGCATGCGTGAGTCAAGGCTTATTTTTAAATTGCCAGTGCACATCATATGTACCAGATGGAGGGACAGTCAGTCACTTAGCCTTTTACATATATAGATTATGTATAACAAGATATTGTAAAAATTAAGTTATGAAATTTTTATTAAAACGTTTCTTACATATTGTTATATTGGCTGGGCCACAAAAATATTCGTTGTGGACCACATACAGCTTGCGGGCCATGAGTTTGACATGCTTGGTGTACACAGACCTACATACTGACTCCTCTTATGCTCCATAAGATTATTTTTGCTCTACATTTTCCCTAAAGAAACCAACAGCTCACTTAGGATATTGTGATTCACCTGTTTACCAATTTCTTCATTCTGACCTTCATATAGGGAGTGGGGGAAAACTAGAGACAAAGTGGGGGGCATTTAATATAACAAAATATATAACACACTAAGGAATAAATTTAACAAAAATATGCTAAGTCCTAACACTGAAAACTACAAAACACAGTTTAGAGAAATAAAAGATGAAAATAAATGGAGAGATATACTATGGTTATCGATATGAAGAATTCATATTGTTAATATTTCAATTCTTCCCAAACTGATCTACAGACCCAACTCAATCCCAAGCATAATCGATCAAGGCTTTTGTAGAATTGACAAGGCAATTCTAAAATGTATATAGAAATGCAAAGAAATGAAAACAGCCAAAACAATCTTGAAAAAGAGCAAAATTGGAACTCACACTAATAACTTTCTATAAAGCTTCAGTAATAAAAACAATGTGAAACTAACATAACGATCAACAAATAGATTAATGGAACATAATGGAGAGCCTAGAAGTAGGCCAGCACTAATACGATCATTGGACTTCTAACAAAGATGTCAAAACAATCCAATGATGAAAAGAAAGTTTGTTTTCAACAAATGATGATGCGTCAACCAGCTAACAAAATTGAAACAAAGAAAAAGAATTTTGAACCCTAACTCACACCATGCAAAAAATAAGATAATGTAGGAACACAGTTTTACAACCTTTTTGCAGGCAAAGATTTCTTAGAGAAGACACAAAAGCCATATTCATCTGAAAATAAATTGTATAGGCTTGTCTTCAGGAGTTCCTGCTAGTCAATGTGAAACAATTTTAACATGAAAATGAGTAATTTTTAGAATTTATATTTAGAAAAATTAAGAAGTTCCACAAGTCCACAGTAATACTGTAAAATGGAGATATGGAGTAGAAGCTCTTCTTTACAGGAAAAAAAAAAAGTCCAATAGAAAAGATAGATGAAATAATAACATTAGAAAAATCAAAAGTTTGTAACCCCAGTTGAAGTAACTGAATTTAGGCAAATATATGTTTTTTAATCCTCACCTAAGGATATGTTTTTATGGATTTTTAGATGGAGAAAAAGGGAGGGAGAGAGAGAGAAACATTGATGTGAGAGAAATATCAATTGATCGGTTGCCTCCCATACGGATCAAACCTGCAACTTTTGGTGAACGGAATGATGCCCCAACCAAATGAGCCACTCGGCCAAGGTTAGACAAAAATGTTTAGTAAATGCTAAAATTTAGTAAAAGTTTGTTAGGAAATAGAATATTTATAGTCTCAAAGTATTATTCTTCAGATTATTTAATTTCATTAAGGGATAATATACCTTTGTTACTGGACTACTGGGCCCAGAGTGGGTCTGCCTCAGGCAGGTCGGTAGTGTGTGGGTTCTTGACTTCTTGTAGGGAAGATTTCACAACTCAAGTCCAGGTGAGTGTGAGAGTACATTTATTAAAGCTGGGGACAGTGAAAAAAAGGAAGGACTTAGGTCAGAAGAAGCAATAGGAGAGAGTCTAGGTGGTGCTCTGCTTTGACTCCCTAGAAATGTTACAGGAAAGAAGTGAGCCAGGCAGGGCTGTTGTTAGCTCACTGGAAAGTTGGAGACAGGATGAGGGGGTAAGCCTGAGACCAGCTGCCACTGCCTGCTGCTCCCTGGGTTACAAGCCTTGTAGGGACTCTTAGAGTTTAGGAGGAAGTAAAAAGTTCATGCTCCAGAAGGGTCATAGGCATGCTCTAGAGCAGTGGTCGGCGACTGCGGCTCGCGAGCCGTGGTTTGCCGCTCTGTTGACTAATGAGTTTGCCGACCACTGACCTAGACTCTTGATTCCAATAATTACAGGCTGTTGTTGTTCCTTGTGATTAAGCCCCTAGGACTAGAGCAAGCCTGGCCTGCGTCTTTGTCTTGAGGGTTTTCATCTTTCTTCTGGGGTAAGAATCTTAGGGGAGGGTTTCAGTAGAATATTTATCAGCTTTCCAGATACTTTCTAATATGTTGATGCATCAAAGTGAGCATATAGGGGATTGGGATTATTCTTTGGTCTGCTTTACTGTTTTACTTTTACCTTGGGTCTAATCAGGTTTTGTTATTTGTTCACCTGGCTTCCTCTATTCTTGGGTCTAGCTGACACAAATGGCATTAACTGGGTCTCTGTCCTCTATCTCCCTGACCAGGATGATTTTAAGGTATATATTCTCCGGTTAGGGAAGAGAGGTATAAACCATTTGCTCTCTAGTGTCCTTGGTTAGGGCAGATAAATTCTTGCAAATTACTAGCTCGCTGTAGGTTGTTCAAATTGTTTAATTTTCTTGTTTCAGTTTCCCTGTTCCCATGCCCAGGGATTTCCTAGCTTCTTACTATTGTGCCTCACCTCCACAGTAGAACGATATGGCAATTACCACTTATACCAAATAAGCAAACAGTATCACCAACATCGAAACAAGCTGACATTACGTGCCTTCTGATGTAAAGCAGTAAGAAGTACATGATATCAATTATCGATTATGATATACCCTTGCCAACAATGTTTCATCTGAATTTAGTCATAAAGAAACAATAAGACAAACACAATACATGGGACATCCTACAAGACAGCTATCATGGACTCTTCAGAGAAATCAATGTGATAAAACGCAAAACAAAAAGAAGGAAAAGTGGTATGGATACTCTTCAAACTTAAAAAAGCATTAAGAGACATAAACATCAACTGCAAGGCACAAGCCAAAACTGAATCCCTAATAAAAAAATTTTTAAAAAAGAAAAGCTACAAAAGACAATTGGGGAGTTGGTTATGGTTTGAAATCCTGGATATGTAGGAGAGTGCCTTTATTCTTAGGTGATCAATGCTGGAGTACTGAGTAGTAAGTGCCATGATATACAGAACTTAAATTAAGAATAGTTTCAGAAAAACATAAGAACATAAAGATGTTTTATATATATAAATATATTTACTAAATAAATATATTTAGACATAATGTGTATATAGTATTGATAATGAAGAAAAGAAAATGGCATGAGAATAACTTTGCATATTGGAACTAATCAATCCTGTTAAGCTAGCAAGCAATCCTTCATTTTAATTACATTCTGTGGTTTTGCCTTTATAAATCCTTTCTTTGTTCTATTCAGAGAGCATTTTGGGTTGCTAACTGAATTTGCATCTCCAGCAATCCTCTTGCTCATATAAATGCCTTTTGTTCTTTCTTACAGCCTGAACCTCTTCTTTGGTTAACAGTATATATAAGTATATGCAGTAAATATAAATATGGAAAAGAGTAAAGACAAGTTTTCATTACAAAAAAAATCATTAACTTTGCTATTAGTATAAGCCAGTGGTCGGCAAACTGCGGCTCACCAGCCACATGCGGCTCACGAGCTGCAGTTTGCTGCTCTGTTGACTAATGAGTTTGCCAACCACTGGTATAAGCTCATAAAAGCACAGAGCAAGGAAACAGAATAATCCTACAAAATCTCTTAAAATAATTCTACAAATAGAATGAACATGGATTTTGTACACATCTTTGTATAATAACTCTTCCATATACAGCAGTTTGAGAGGCCATGACAGATTAAAAGGAAAACCTATACTTATTAGATTCTGGGTATCCAAATCATTCTGCCTTTTATATAACTACTAGAGGCCCAGTGCACGAAATTTGTGCACGGGAGGGGGGTCCCTCAGCCCAGCCTGCACCCTCTCCAATCTGGAACCCCTCAGGGGATGTCCAACTGCCATTTTAGGACATCCCCTGTGGGATCAGGCCTAAACCAGCAGTCGGATATCCCTCTCGCTCCAGGACCTCTGGTTCCTAACCACTCGCCTGCCTGCCTGATCGCCCCTAACTCCTCTGCCTGCCTGCCTGATCGTCCCTAACTGCCTCTGCCTGCCAACCTGATCACCCCTAACTTGCCCCCCTGCCAGCCTGATTGCCCCTACCTTGCCCCCCCTGCCAGCCTGATCGACCCTAACTTGCCCCACTGCTGGCCTGATTGACCCTAACCACCTCAGCCCTCGGCTTAAGCCGCAGTCCGGCCTCCCTCTGTGGGAGGCAACCTGGCGGATCAGGGGAAGGCACCGCCCCCATTACCCCACTGCTGCTGCCACTGCTGGCCTGAGCATGGGCCCTGCACAGCCGTGCCTCAGCCCTTTTGCAGCCGCCCATGGCTGCCTGAGTCTTGGCCCTCGCAGCCACTGTGGCTTTGTCCAGAAGGACATCCAGAAGACGTCCATCCTAATTAGCATATTACCCTTTTATCAGTATAGATTAAATCACCTAGACATAGTGAAGATTTGATTTATAGAAGTTAAAGACTTCTAATTGTGACTGCAGATAGGAGTCACTCTGTCTGAATCTTGAGCCAATGTCAAGTACCTGTGAAGTTCTTTTTGTTGTTGTAAGGCTTAAGTGAAACAGTGGAGTGTACGTTGTGCATTGGTCTGGGATCTAGTTTGCTCAGTTCTTTAGTGAAAATGTGAACAAGGTATCACTTTACTATAAGTGTTTAAAAGCCAAATTTGTCCATTGTTTGTTCCATACATTAGTACTCATATACTTCCAGACACTTAGGGAAATTGATTTTTTTATAAAGCATCACCCATCAAGGTTCAGGCACAAACCATCTGCTCTTATTCATGCAGATGACTTACTACACTGGTACCTACATTTCAACAGCATTTCCTTCTGTTCTTTCTCTTACTTTTCTTTAATAATTTAGAAGTCCAATTACACAGTAATATCTCGATATATTATTTCCATGGTTTTATTCCAAACATCAATTTTCTAGATCTCATACTTTCTAGTGTTGTTTACATTTGTTTGAGACATAATGAAAGTCTTTTTCCATCTCAATAAATTTGCTCACTCTTCACTGCATTCTGCCCTCTTCCTCCCACATATTAAAGGCACACTATTAAAGTTCTATGTCATTCTTGCAGTCTTATCTCATCCGCTAATTTCTGTTAATATCAGCAGATATAAGTAATGCCCATAAACAGAATTTAACCTTTTGACAATCTGCTTCAAAAATCTTATTTACTTAGAAATTATTTTTTTAATTTTATTTTATTGTTTAAAGTATTACAAATAGTAGTACATATGTCTCCTTTTTTTCCCCATTGACCTTTCCCTGGCCTCCCCTGTACTTAGAAATTATTATCAATGACTTGAAAAAATTAAAGCAAAATAAAAATATGTTATGGTGTTTTTAAGTCACTGCTCTAATAGACACTAATTTATCTTCCAAGCCCAAACTTTTTTTAAAATACATTTTTATTGATTTCAGGGAGGAAGGGAGAGATAGGAACATCAATGGTGAGAAAGAATCATTGATCGGCTGCCTCCTGCATGTTCCCTACTGGGGATCAAGCCCGCAACCCAAGCATGCCCGGGAATCGAACTATTACCTCTTGGTTCATAGGTCGATGCTCAACAACTGAACCACACCAGGCAGGCCCAAACTTGTCCTTATAGCTACTTACTTTCTAAGTGATCTATCTCCATAGCAATATTAAAAATGTTACTGAACTTTTATTTGACATATAAATTAGGATTTGAAGATGGTTGAGTAAATGCACACCAATGTTTTCATAGTTTTTGAGGCAAACTAAAACATATAGAAAAACTGCATCTGGATGTGTACTATAAGATTTAAGAATTGCACTTGATAATTTTTGAAAATTCAAAGTTTGCCAAGAATATATTACATCTACTTTATTTACTCCACAAATATGTTCTGTGCACCAAAAATGTTTCAGATCTTCCTGTGAACAGTGGGGATGTAGCAATGAACAAAACTGAAAAAATTTCCTACCCTCACAGAACTTACCTCCTTGGGACAGAGGATAAATAAAGGAGCATTGTAATTTTAAAATGAGTGGTCAGGATGAGCTCAATGAGAAGGTGCTGCAAAGACTAGTGGGAGATAAGAGAGAAATTCCATGTAAATACCAGGAGAAAGAACAGTGCAGTAAGGGAACAGTAAGGGCAAAGCTCTGAGGAGAGGTAGAATTGGCCATGTAGGACAAGCATGTCAAACTCAAAGGCTAACACGGGCCAAATAAACAAGGTTTAAGTTTATGTGGGCCACAAAAAAAACAAAAGCTTCAATTTTCATAGAAATAGGTTTATTTCGATAGAGACATGCTGAATACAAAGGGCTGGATAGATGAATAATCGTTAACATAAAATAATAGAACATTTTTTTTATTTCCAATAATTATTTACTTTTTTGCATTTTAATTTCTTTATTGATTAAGGTATTACATATTTGTCCTCATCCCCCCATTACTCTTCCCTCCCTCCCTCCCCCTCCCCCCCCCCCCCCCCCCCGTTGTCTGTGTCCACTGGTTAGGCTTATATGCATGCATACAAGTCCTTTGGTTGATCTCTCCCCCTTATCCCCACCCTCCCATACCTTCAATAATAGAACATTTTAATAAATGTTGATGTAGGAGTTCAACCAGGTCATCAGCTTTCAGCACTGCTGGAGATGACAGTGGAAGAGTAGCAGTAGATGAGAACAGAAAAGGTAACAACAGGCAGGGGACATTATACTCCATGATAAAGACTCTGAATGAGATAGGAAGCCATTGGAAGGTTTTCCATAAAAGAGAAACATGATCCAGCTAGAACTTTAAGAGGCTCTCCAGCTGAGAACCATAGAAGTGGCAAGACCAGTTACTGGACTATGGCAGTGGTAGGCAAACTCATTAGTCAATAGAGCCAAATATCAACAGTACAACGATTGAAATTTCTTTTGAGAGCCAAATTTTTTAAACTTAAACTTCTTCTAACGTCACTTCTTCAAAATAGACTTGCCCAGGGCATGGTATTTTGTGGAAGAGCCACACTCAAGGGGCCAAAGAGCCGCATGTGGCTCGCGAGCCGCAGTTTGCTGACCACGGGACTATGGCAATAATTCAAGAAGAGAGATGACATATTGACTTAGTAAACTTGGGTTGTGGTAGTGCAGGTGGTGAGACTGATTGGCTCTAAATACAGAGCCAGAAGCATGTTGTGATGTGAGGGATAAGGGGTATGGGATAAGGAAGGACTGAGGGAAAACTGCCAGATCTATAGTCTGAGGAAATGGAAAGATGGAGTTATGTACTGACATGGAGAAGATAGAGAGGGGCAACTTTGAAGAATATCAGTTTAGTTTGGGCATATGAAGTATGTGATGCTTATTAATATTCAAGTGGAAACAAAGTATGTGGTTGGACATAAGTCAGGAGTTCAGTGGAGAGGTGTGAGCTAGAGATAGAACAGATAGATGCAACTTAAAGCTTTGAGCTATTAATTGCTTGTAGTAAGTGCTAATTGCTTGTAGTAAGCACAAGCAATTTTCAAACATATGCTCTCTATTCTGAGGACAGAACTGGCAATCTTATTTATTTAGATCTGAAAATCATTAATACCTCAAGGCAGTGAGCTCACTGCACTCCCAGGAAGAGAAGGTGGTTGAAAGTGTACACTTCTTTTAGTAACTACTTTCTTCATCTTAAAGACTAGAATTAAAAATGTGTTTATCACACATTCTTCATAGACTCCCTAGACCTACCTTCTCTATACAGACAAAACAGAAGATAAATTCCAAGGAGCCCACCAATAAAGAGATAGCAAAGCTGCCAAAGTGGCTATTCAGAGTCAAACACAAGACTTCTTTCAACAACACAAGACTTTTCTCTAGAGAGATAAGGGATCCTGCAAGTGCCACTTTAACTGACAGAGTAATCTTCTACTCACTGCTCGTATGGTAGTTCTATAGCTGGTAGAAGTAGCACACTGATAACAATGCTAGGTTAGACATAACATCAACTGCCCCTGGAGTTTTCCAAGGCCAACTTCCTATTTCAGAAACTAGAGCAAGTCAATAAAAGAGAATGCTATCCACACGTTTGCCCAGGAATAACTAACCAACAGGCAGAAGTTACATATATTGTACTTTGATATACAAGGATGATACAAAGTTTATAAAAAAAAAATACTAATATCTACTACAAAGGAAGGCTTGAGGTCCAAAGCTTGGTGCATGTGACAGGTAAAGAAATCCCAAAATCTTAATGCATAGATTTAAAAAATATTAGTAGTCAGTACCCTTGTCTTTTTTCATCAGACTTCATCACACAAGAAACCAGACCCTCAAGATATCAGCATCAGATGACTTTTTCAACCTAGCTCATGATGCAGAAAACAGAATCACATAAACATAAGACTCAATGCAACTATAGGCTAATATATCCAGAAAACAGTTTATGAATTATAACTTAATAATGAGAAAGGGCTCAGATATCACAAAAGTAGTAGGGCTGAAACTGGACAGCCAATGGGTACAGGCCGCCTGTCACTACTTGAGCCAATTAAGCAGAAACAGGGCTGAATCATATATGAGCGTTTATTCCATTAATGCTGGCACTATGGGAGAGCCTCAGGTCATCCATGAAAATTTGCTTGGCACGCCCGCCCCTCCTCGCCCCCATAAGCCAGCTGCTTAGACTGGGTAAGACAAAGATTACATGAGAAAGTAGGCAAAAGGAATAAGAATGGGTGTAACGGTTACAGGCAATACAGGGCAGGAACTCCACTGTTTGGGAAACAAGGTTATTAATCTTTCCATGATAATAGACTGCATTCCAAGGCTGACTCCCAGGTCAAAAGTTGACTTCCAGGTCCCAGGGGCATAAAACTCCCAGCCAGATTAGAATGTGCTTTCTTTAATCAGAACAAAGCAATCACAGTTAACAGAGCATGATTAATATTTCTTATAACTATAACTAGTCCCAAATATTTTATTTCTGCCCCTAACAGGGCCCTTTTTTTAGATCACAGGTTCTCAATGAAGATTTGAAACTAACTCCACTCTCAAGAAATTTGCTCTCAAATTATTTACCAAGAGATAAGCAATTATAAAATCAAAAAAGAAAACAGTAAGGCCAGCAGGAGTTCCTCTGCTACTAAAATGCAGGCAGAGAGCCTGGTCTTCAAATAGAGTTAAACCCAGACTCAGCTGTCTAAAGGCTGTTGTGGACAAAAAAGGGCCACATGCTAACTTAAGTCAGGAAAGGCCTACACAGTGACCTTGCAAACTCAAGAGATGTAAAGTAACCACAAAGGATAGTCTGAAATTAAAACCTTTAATTAAAAAGCAGCTTATAGTGGGTAGGCACGTCCTAGGCCAGCCAGTATCTTCCCTGACAAAGATGAACTTGATCTTTACTGAGCCTATTTTCTTTTTGCATCTAAGATAACATACCTGTGGAATGTCAGGTTAACTTGTAACTTCCCTTTTCTGGACCCCTCAGGGCACAAGTAGTACCTGGGAAGAAACCACAAATTCCCTCGTTGTTGTTATCCTGTCAATTGTCACCTGTTAACTATACTGGGCCCACCTATGTAAAAGAAGCAGGTGTCTATCATTTACTTTTTATCTAGTCCCAGAGGTTCCCATCCCCCCTTTGCTTTCTCTCACCTCCTCTAATCTATTGCCAATGAATTTCATGTAACCCACTTATATCTCCTCCTCTGATGTATAAAACAGGAGGAAAAACTGCCATTCTCCAGAGCATTATCCCAATACGCTGAGATTCTGCTTCCTGGCAATTGTTAACAGTTTGGCTCAAATAAAGTCACAGAAATTCTTTACAGGTTTGAATGCTTCTTATGTTAACACCTGTTTACATAAATGGGTCTTCAGATCCGTACTAGCTGGTGCCCAGTCGGAGCTGGCTGCATTTAGGCCAGGGTTCCAAAAGAAACAATGCCTAGCTTCACATCTAGTACTATTGCTTACTAGTTGTGTAACCTTACAAATTACTTAACTTCTCTATGCCTCAGCTTCTCCTTTTAGTAAATGAGAACAATAGTAATACGCCTTACCTCAAAGATTGTTAGGAGGGATAAAGTAGTTTATATAAAGCAGTGGTTCTTAAGGTGTCAGAGGCTGAGGAGACATTTCCGATTGTCACAATTTGGGGAGGTGCCCCTGGCATCTAGTGGGTAGAGCTCAGGGACTCTGTTAAATATCCTATAATGCACAGGACAGCCCCCACAACAAAGAAGTATCAAAATGTCAATAATGCTGAGGATGAGAAATCTGGACAAAGCATTTAGAAGAGCACCTGGCACAGAGGTAGCCCTCTGTGTTAATTATCAATAATGACAAAAGCAAATCCTAGCTGGTGTTTCCACCTCAGCTGATGAAACGTCTAATAGCTCAAGAGCTGCTTGTGTTACCTCTGATGAATTTTACTACCATACAAATAGGGAAATGTACTTAAAATTCTCTGGTTCCACATCATTAATTCAACAAGCAAGTGATTAATTAAAAAATAATGAGGATATATTTTCTTGAAACAAAAAAGCAGATAAGAATATACTCTTGCAAACAATAATGCACAATATTTGAAAAGTACAATGTTCTAGAAAATACAGGACTCAGAAATTTGTGATTACCACAACTTATAAGGCACTAAGCCAAATTCTTCCAAACTCCAAGTTTAATGCGTTGAGGATGCCTACCAGTCCCAATATATATTTTTGGAAAACTAGTGAGAGGAGCAGTTGAAGAGAAGCCTTTGAACTTTCAAAGGGTCTACCAAACCTAATACTACTCCCATGCCTGCCCAGGAAGATCCTGAGGCTTCCATAGCTCAGTTCAGGATCCTTGGTTAGAGGTCCTGCTTTGATGTTGAGTCACCACCAAGATGTTATCTTCCAGATCCAGGTCAACTCACAAGAAAAGTCCGGAAATGACTGGGCTGCGCTGATACACTTGTGAGAGGCTTTCAGGAGTTCTGATGTAGGACATCGGAGCCAACAATGGCCTGCACACGCTCCTGTTGTGATGAACCAGGGTCCTGACCAGCCTTCCTATCCCAGTGCTGTAGCGGTCTCAGGCTACTCTCTCTGTGCCTGCATTTTCTTATCTTTAATATTAAAAAGAGGAATAGCTATTATTTTTTTCTGACACTATAAACACACACAACATTGATTTTTATTTGCGACAATCTCTCTTCAACATTTACAACCCAAAGATCTGAGTTCTCTCAAGGGACCCCTTGTTAACTACAGAAGTCAGACCCTTAACTGAAACAGGAAAGACTCTGTATGAATCAAAGCCAAGAAAAGCACATCAGTGCTTCTCTCAAAGATGAGGAATAAACACAGGAATGAAACTAAAGGGCTCTACAATCTACAAAAAACTTTTCATGTATAACATGAATTAAGTCTCTTTTAAGTTCAACCTAACACATATTTGAGCACCCATGGATAAAACAGTGCATTACCAAAGATATCAAGATTGATAACCTGTGCAAAGAAAACTCCCAAAAGTTCTGTGAAAGGGACGGCTTCTATTAAGGAGACACGGGAAATACCTCATTGAAAGAATAGCATAGATGGATGCAGATGGACAGGGAGAACTTTGGCTGGATTTGTCCATCTAGAAGGCATACCAGGCACTGAAGTTGGAGGAAAGGCCAGGAGTGCATTTTGGGGTACAGGGTTCATAGTGGAAGAAGGGCACTATGATTTGAGGCCAAATCACAACAGTCTTGATCATCAGATGCATAAACAATCTTACAGGACAGAGATACCCTGACAAAATATCCAGTAGATGGCTTAAAGATCAAAAGCTCTCTTTTGTCTAAATTTAAATTTCTTCCAACATTTAAGAAAGAAGGTGCTAATTGATTAATATTATTCTAACTGACTAATGAAAAAGCTTTCCATACTTGTAAGCATAAGGTTAAACCTGGAAAACAGTAACAACTTTAAAGTCCCTTTCAAAGATTTGTGAAATAAAAATTAAATATTAAAGTTATTTGAAATGACTTTCTACTAACAGAAACCAAAGATTCATCCAGAAAGCTTATACTTGTTTAATGCTTAGGAAAGGGAAGGAAAATAAAACAAAGGATTTTTTTTGCCCCCAAAGCAGCACTCTTTAAACTTTTTAAAATGACTTTGTATAAGTTTACGGACATTGGAATGCTATGTTTTTTATAAATACAGAAACCCCCTGTGATGAAATTTTCAAAAAGCATTAGGCTGAAAATCAGCAAGGGGAGAATTTGGCATCAGTTATGTCTTAAAAATCACTAAACATCTATACGTCTCCACAACCCAGCTTTCAACTGAGAGTATTGAATCATGATCTCTAAATGCCATTTTATAAAATATAATGTGTAACAACAGAGATTTGTAGCAACTGTTACATACTGAGGAAAACAGCGAAGTAACATGGATTACACTTTGGGGACGCGCTAATTGGGGTGTTCAAATCTAGACTCCTTCATTATTAGCTGGGTTTAGGTTTCCTTTTCCATAAAGAAGGGATAATATTTACCTTCCCAATATGTTGGAAGAATTAAAATGTATGTAATATGCCTGGAACATGGTAGGCACTAAATGAAGGCGGACATTAATCTCTAATCAATGGAAAATGGTTATTAACTTCACCAACGCAGTTTCCAAGAACTCAGCTTGGAGAAGAGCAGGGATTAACTTCCAGTCCTTTCCAAAGAGTGAGAACATAAAGATGATACTAGAGAGGACTCATGGATGGCAAAAGAAGGATAAAACCAGGAAGTTGAAGACAAGCAGTCTTGCACATAATAACAATGAACAGGGAAGAAATACCTTGGGACAGAGTGCTTGAGGGAAGAAGACATTTTTTCTTTAAGAAAGAGGACCGCTGGTGAAAAAAAAAAGACATAATGGGTTATTGCAATAACTTCATAACCAAAGTAAAGCAGAGAGATGGTCAGAGTCTATCACCATCACTAAAGAAAACAAAGAGGTTGCTCTCTAACTCCCCTCCCCCACCATTTGTCTCTAGATCGATCTATTCTTGTTCATCAAATTATGTTGATCATTATATCCCACATATGTGTGAGATCATGTGATATTTCTCTTTCTCCGACTGGCTTATTTCACTTAGCATAGGACTTGTATGCATGCATATTAGCATAACCAATGGACACAGACACTGGGGCAGTAGGGGCTTGCCCAGGGTGGAAATGGATTTGGGGGAAAAGGAGACATATGTAAAACTTTAGACAATAAAAAATAAATAAATATCAATCTGAAAAAAGAAAACAAAAAGGGCTGTGGCAATATACAAATCCTACTTCCTTTGTCCCTTTGATGATCTGGCTCCTGCCCATCTCTTGAGTGTCATCTCCTACCACTGTCCTTTACTTCACTCTTCCCTAGGTTCGCTCTACTCCAGTCACATAGCTTCTCTTCTATCTCTGGAACATGCCTAGCACATTTTTCCTTTAGCTCTTCTGCACATCTGCCTGGAAACTTCCAGCAGAACTTGCCATGGCTGACTCATTCTAAAATTCTGGTCTCAATCAAACTGTCACTTCAAGAAAGTCTTCACTGACCACCATACCTAAATTTCTCCCCATAACCCAGTCACACTCTAGTCCCTTACCCTATAATATTTTTTTTCTGGCATTTATCATTATCTAAATTTGACATTTAAAAAAACACATATTTTTATTGATTTCAAAGAGGAAGGGAGAGGGAGAGATAGAAACATCAATGATGAGAGAGAATCATTGATTGGTGCCTCCTGCATGTCCCCCCTCTGGAGATTGACCCAGCAATCCTGGCATGTGCCCTGACCAGGAATCGAACCGTGACCTCCTGGTTCAGAGGCCCACACTCAACCACTGAGTCACGCAGGCCAGGCTCAAGTTGTCGTTTTTCTTCACATGCTTATTCACATGCTTATTGTATCTCCACCAAAAGCTAAGGTCTTTGAAGGCAAAAACCTTATATAAATTTTTCAGCACTCACTCCTCAACACCTAAAACAAAGTGTGGCATAGTTGATGCACTCATCAGATAAATTTGTCCAAAGAATAAATTCAAATGATAATACCATCCTTCTGTGGACACAAGTTTGAAAAAGTCCCTGGAAATGGCTTTAGTTTCACTTCTTTAATGCAGTTTTATGCAATAATTCAGTATTAAAAGATCAATGTTTGAGACAGCAAGATTTAAAGAGAATAAACCCTTCAAGATAATAGAAAATATGTACGCATGCATATATTATGTGGTATGTGTTTTTACTTTATGAATAATGCAACAGTACCATAAGATTTGTGAGATCTTGCTTCTAGAAGGAGAGGATATCTGAGTAGATGGTATATAGACATTATCGTTCAGAACCCTTCTCAACAGGGTTCGGAGATAAACTGAATTAATTCCATTATATCTAAGAGGTTAGACCTGTTACTTTACCTTGCTAAACCTATCCAAGCGATGAATTCAGCGATTCCATATGAAATAAAGACATGTGACATGATGAAAAATTGGCACATTAAGGAAATGGTAAGAAAAGTTCACATTAACCCATGTTT
The DNA here is from genome assembly GCA_026230045.1 of Corynorhinus townsendii. Taxonomy (NCBI): domain Eukaryota; kingdom Metazoa; phylum Chordata; class Mammalia; order Chiroptera; family Vespertilionidae; genus Corynorhinus; species Corynorhinus townsendii. Next base: position 142,270,444 of record JAPDVU010000004.1, read on the forward strand.
GAACTAAAAAAGGGGGGGGGGGGGGAGAAACCTTGCTAATCCTAAACGAAAGTAAGCATGCTGGTGAGATTTTGAAATATGGCCAGGCGCCCATCAGTGGGCAAAGCAGTGACCTAAACCACAGCCAACACATTCATGACTTGTGCTTTCATTTCTAAGTTTTGTTTTGAGCTCAGCTTTTATTGATGAATATAAGATGCCGGTTACACTTGATTGTATAACCCAGGCATCACCGAGTCACCATGCTTGGTCGCTCTGGAGGGGCCACAGCGCCAATATGAAGCTGGACCCCACCGAAGACTCCACTGGGTCTGCAGAGTGAAGGAATGGAGACCTCGCTCCTGCAAACATCACCTGAATCCCACCCAGCCCAAGCCCTAGATGAAAACGGTCTAACATGCTGCAACTTCACTTTTGTGGATCTTTTATAAACAGAGCCTGCCTAGCCCATCCTCCTCCGCCTCCTCCACCTCCTCCGCCTCCTCCTCCTCCTCTCCGGAGGACGCCGCTGGGCTTAGCAAACACAGCTAGATGCTCGGGCTGGGGCCTCCGTCGGCGGGTCTCCTGTGAGCCCCGGGGGGTCATCTGACCCCGGCTGACTCAGTGTTCCAATCTGTCAAATAGGACGACCAGAAACCCAGCCTACCTCATTGGGTGGTTCCGGGCCTGCTGCCCCAGGCTGGCCCGGGGAAGACAACTCCGTGGTCGCGCCCGTGGGGGGCCCTCGCGAGCAGAGGGGCGGGTTCTGCAGGGCGGGACCTGGATCGAGTACTGCAGGCGAGACGCAGCCCAGCACCGGCCGCCAGCCGCCCTCGAACCTCCACGATTACCCGGCTCCTGACGTCAGCACGCTGACGTAGACGCATGGAGCCCGCAAGTCGCCCTAGGGACCAAAGACCCGGCTGGGGCCCGAGTGCAGTAGTAGACTCACTGATTGGTAAGTATGTAGGTCAATCATCATCTGCCCAATAAGCGAGGCGGAAAGGCGAAAGAGGGCGGGCCCTCTGCCCGGAGAGGGTGGGAATTTGGACCTCCGGCGGGGTTGAGAGTCAGCGCTGGTTGCACTTGACCTAATCCGGTGCCTCCCAGATTTACTAAGAGGCCGCTTCCCCATCGTCATCAATTTTGCTTCTTCCGCCTTGAAAATAATATTGGGACTAGATTTCAGGACCCGAGGGCGCCTCGCACTAAGCTCTCCAGGAATGAAAAAGTGGGACATTTCTTTTTTTGTTGTTCTAGCTTCACCTTCGTTTTGAATCAGAGATTCTCGATTCCAATAATTACAGGCTGTTGAGTCTCTAGACCTATTAGGAGACCTTTCTCTGAGTTCCTATCATATAGCTGACACCAAGATCTTCATAATAGTCACATTTAATTATGTTTCCTAGGAGATTGGGCATTTTTTAATTATTGTTTTAAGTCAAGTTATCTATATATCTTAATTAACATCACCCCCCACCCCCAAAATAGTTATATCCTTGAAATATTTAAAGAAATAGAGGGTTATACAGTGAAAATTCTGCTCCCAATTTCTCAGGCACTCAGTTCACCTATTGGAGGCAACTAGTGTTGCTGACATCTTGGATATTCTGCCAAAGACATTCTAAGTGCTGTTATTAATTTTAAGTTACACATAACCATAAATTTAAACATTACAAATTAGGCTAATATCCTGCTCAGGCACTCATTGCAAACCCAGTTCCTATCTGATGACTCCTAATTCCTGTGCATTTACATATGCATCGATGTTATATATCAACATTATATATTTGAGATCTTTTCACACCTCTATGTAAATTTACCCAATGCTTTCAAAATACTTCATGGTAGTTCTCAGAACCAATGGATATAATTATGGTTCCCTTACCCTTCTCTCTCTCTCTCTCTCTGTTGTAGGCAGTTAGACAGACTTGAGCAGAGCAAGGACAATGGGCCAAGTATGGAAGGTCACCAGGGTAGAAAAGCCCCTGGTGCCTAGCAATAGACAATTTTAGGGTGGGACCTTGCCCCAAGGGTCACACACACACTCTCTCTTCCTCCCTTAAGATAACCTCTATGCCTCAATAGTATTTCAGCTCTAGGTCCAGATAAGCAACAAAGACAGCCATTGGATAATGACCCCTGCCCTGGTGCCAGCCAGTCAGTCAGTGAAGGCCAATCAACCAATGAAAGGACGCACCTAGAAAATTGCTGAATATTCTCTCCAAGGGCCCTTCCTTTACCTCTATAACTTGTTTCTTAAGTCCGTTTCTTCTAGGAATTAGTTTTCCTACCTCTATAATTTACCCAATAAATATTCTATTAACAGTTTGAGGCTGGATCCTGAACTCTTTCCTAGACAGAATCCAAGTACCGAGGTTGCTGAACCCAGTTTTGGTTTAACCCCACCAGTCATACAACTGGTGCCATTCCATTCCCGCCTTCTACAACATTTGGAAGCATTGCAACCTTTAACATAAGTGCATGTGCCTTTTTGTACCTATATAAGTGTCCTGGAAGGTACAGATACTAACACGTGAATGCACTGCATAGAGTATGCACATTTTAACTCTTAGTAGTAGATTTCCTCCATTTGCTCCTCTACATAGTTGTCACAATTTACATTCCTACCCCTAACATATGAAAATCCCTTATCCTGTACCCTTGCCAAAATTGATAAAATACAATATTTAAAAATTTCTGAAACGATGGGTGTGATAAATTTTAAGGGATCACATGTACAAAAGAGCTGCAGTAATCATGACTGTATATCTTGGTAACAAACTGAATGAACTAGTGTAACCACCTCCTGGATCAAGATTTTAAATGATTTCCAGCAATGTAGAAGCTTTCATGTTTTGTCTTAGTCACTGTATACCTGCACAAAAATAACCACTGTTTAGAATTTTACCACCAAATTGGTTTTGCCGGTTTTTGAATGCTTAAAAATGGCCATACATGGTATGTGCTTTTGCGTGGCTCTTTAGCTTTATTATATACTAGAGGCTCAGTGAGTGACATTTGTGCCCTTGGGGAGCCTGGGGAGGATGTCCTTCAGCCTGGTCTGCGCCCTCTTGCAGTCCGGGAGCAGCCGGCAGTTGGACATCCTTAGCTCTACCGCGGAGGAGGGAGAGGCTCACCAGTTGTGAGCCCAGCTTCTGGCTGAGGGGGTGCTCCCCCTGTGGAAGCGCACTGACCACCAGGGGGCAGCTCCTGCGATGAGCATCTGCCCCCGGTGGTCAGTGCGCGTCATAGTGACGGGTTGTTCCACCGTTCAGTTGATTTGCATATTACCCTTTTATTATATAGGATTTGTAAGATTGAGCTCTTGGCAGCCACAGGAATGGCACCCAGTGTTAGACCAGTGGAGTCAGACTAGACCTGGATTCAACAACTATGGTACTTGAGTTCTGACTAGGTAAGAATTCATAACCAAGACTCAAACTATAAGAGAACATTATTTAGAAAAATCATAGAGGTAGAACTAATTCATAGAAGAAATGGGCTTAGGAAACAAATTGTAGAGGCAAAGGAAGGCCCCTTGGAGCTTAGAACTGAGGAAGGTGAAGGTGACCTTCCTGGGAGGATGGGGAGGGGTGGGAAAGGCTCTGGGGTGCTTCAGGGAGAGAGAGCACGCTGGATCCTACTTTCCTAAGGATTTTAAGGGAAGAGATTTTAGGGGAAGCCCCAGGGAAAGATCTCAGTAGAAAATCCAGCAGCTTTCTAAGTGTGTTCTTCTAGGGTTGTGGTCTCCACAGATTGATTGTTTGGCGCCAAGGCAAAGGTTCATCATTCAATGCGGGTCCTGCGGTCCGCCCATGGTTTTTCTTGTCTGATTTTGCTGCTTTTCTGGAGCTGAAATATAGCCAAAACCTAAATGTTATCTCTAAGGAGAAAAGGTCAGGGGATCAAAACGGAATGATTGGGTTTATGCTAGGGGAGGAAAGGTCACCCTGGGGGCAAGGTCCCACCATACAATTGTCCTTTGCTAGGCTCCTGGGCTTTCCACCCTGGTGACCTGCAACAGGCCCATCATCCTTGCTCTGCTTATGTCTGTCTAACTGCCTACCTTTATTTATTTATTTTTTTACAGAAATAGAAAAACAGTCCTAAAATTTATATGTATATGGAACACCAAAAGATCCAGAAGAGCCTAAGAAAGAAGAACAACGATGAAAGCATCACACTTCCTGATTTCAAAATATATTACAAAGCTACTATAGTTAAAGCAATATGATACTGGCATCAAGACAGACATATACACCTGCCGGTGTTGCTCATTGACCCATGAACCAAGCGGTCACCAGTTCAATTCCTGGTCTGGGCACATGCCTGAGTGGTGGGCTCAATCCTAGGTGCATATGTGTGTGTGTTTGACTTTTAGGATTTTTCTATGCATAAGATTATGCCATCTGCAAACAGAGACAATTTTACTTCTCTCTCATCGATGTTTCTCCCTTCCTCTCTAAAATCAATAAAAATATATTATTAAAAAAAAACCATATTGCTGGCATAAAACAGATATACAGATGAATGGAAAGGAATAGAGAGCCCAGAAATAAACACATGCCTATATCATCAATTAATATTTGACAAGGAGGCAAAAACATTTAATGGGACAAAAAAGTTAATTCAATAAATGGTTTTTGGGAAAATTGAACAGACACATGTAAAAATATGCAAGTAGTTCACGTTCTTACACCACATACAATAATAAACTCAAAATGGATTAAAGACTTTGATGTAACACTCAAAATCATAAAACTCCTACAAGAAAACATAGGCATGAAAAATTCTGACATTTCTCTTAGCAATATTTTTTTCTGACATATCGCTTTGGGCAAGGGAAACAAAAGAAAAAATAAACAAATGAGACTACTCAAACTAAAATTTTTTTGCATAGCAAAGGAATCCATCAACAAAACAAAATGACAACCTACTAAATGAAAGAAGATATTCATCAATGATACATGTGATAAGGGATTACTATCCAAAGTTTATAAAGAACTGATACAATTCAACACCAAAAATACAAAAAAGCCCACAAAAATAATCCAATTAGAAAATGGGCAGAGGAACTGAGCAGACTCTTCTTCAAAGAGACATACAGATAGACAAAACACATATAAAAAGATAATGTCACTTATCATCAGAGGACTACAAATTAAAACTACAAATTTAAACCTCACACATGTCAGCATGACTATCATGAATAAATCAACAGATAACAAGTGTTGGTGAAGATGTGGAGAAAAGGGAACCCTTGTGCTTGGTGCAATTGCAGATTGGTGCAGCCACTATGGAAAACACTATGGAGGTTCCTCCAATAATTAAAAATGGAACTGTCTTATGAACCCATGATTCCACTTCTGGGTATATATCTGAAGAATCCCTAATACTAATTTGAAAAGATATATGTACCCCTATGTATAGTGCAGGGTCACTTATAATAGCCAAGATATGGAAGCAACTGGTGTCCATCAATAGATGACTGGATAAAAAAGTGATTTCATATACAGGGTGTCCCCTCAAAATGTACACACACTCTAACAGCTGATACCTCAATTTTGAAAATGAAATGTATTTTAATAAACATTTGTAATTATTCAAAGTGTGTGCATGCATTTTTTGTGATACCCTATATATATGAATATTATTACTCAGCCAGAAAAAAAAAAAGAAATCTTGCCATTTGTAACAGCATGGATGAACCTAGAGGATATTATGCTAAGTGAAATAAGTCAGTCAGAGAATGACAAATACCATATAATTTCACTTATATGTGGAATCTAAAGAACAAAATAAATAAACAAAATTGAAACAGATTCATAGATACAGAGAATAAACTGTCAGAGGGGTGTTGGGGGTTCAGTCTTGAAAAGTTGAAGGAAATTGGCAGTTACAAAATAGTCATGAGGATGAAAAGTACAGCCTAGGGAAGATAGTCAGTAATAGTGTAATAACTATGTATAGTGCCAAGTGGGTACTGGAAATATCAAGGGAAATACTTTGTAAAGTGTGATTACTTAACCTCTATGCTGTACATCTGAAACTAATATACAATCATATTGAATGTAAACTGTAATTGAAAGATAAAATTTAAAAAGTATCAGTGTAACAGCTAAAGCATATTTATGAAATCCACCCAATATCAACAATAAAATATTTATAATGGGAAAAAAATGAAATACTTGTTGAATGGTGTTGCAATGTGTGTGTGTGTGTGTGTGTATGTATATATATTACAAAGTCATGCAAATGCAATGCTCCCATCTAATCCATCCTCCAGTCTGCCTCTAGTTATGAGATGCGCTAAAAGCCTGAAGCCTTGAAATAGATATGTTGATAATGGAAATCAGTAATATACATTAGTGTGGGTTGGAAAGGAAGGGATGGATATGTAAGCTCTTAAGAAGTGGAATTGACCATTTATTTGGGAAAATCGAGGGCTAGGTAAGAGGTGGTTGGTTGGAGAATTTTGCCATTAACTTATATTAGGATTTTAGAAGGAAGGCTGGATTGGACAGGGCTGGGTTATAAAGTCACTTTTGAACATTTTGAGTTTGAAATAGGTGTGGTTCATATGCAAATGTGTTTAGTGGTCATCTAGATTATAAACCTGGAGAGTTTAGGAGAGACACACCAGGGAAATATCGTTCAGCGAGAGAGTAAGAGATTGAGAAGGGGGAACCCTGGGCAGGATCCTGGGGAATATCTTTTAAGGAGTAGGTGGAAGCAGAGAGACCAAAAGGAAACAGACATAATGAACTCAGAGAAGACACAACAGAAGAGTCATAAATGACTAGAGAAAATAGTGTTTTGAAAATGATGAAGTGATAAAGATTTAAATCGGAGTGAGCAAGAATTAAGAAAACACAGAATACAAATTCTAGCAGAGCAAGGCAAATGTGAAATTTACTTAAAGAGATTAATTGTAACTTGGATCTTTAAGGATATAAGAGATACAGAGCAGGAAGAAAGCCAGGAGAAGTTGGAGAAGGACAGCATTACAGGAAAATAAATGGAGGCAACGATCTGTAACTGAGTAGCCTGGAGGGGCAGCCTTGATTGAACAGCACATGAAACAGTAGGTCCCTGAATTATCTAAACTGACAAGTCACTTTTGATTCTGTGAGGACCTATGGTTGGTCATATGATGAAAGGAGGCATTGATTTATTTTGTTGGAACATTTTTCTGATATTCCCTTTATTATTAGTTTGCAACTAAAATCCTCTTAGGAGCTTGTCTAAAAGGGACAACCCTTTAGTAATTTGATAATTAGACAAATCACTAGTGCACATAGTGCTCATTATAATCTAGTCCCTATTAAATAATCCTGAGTAAATAAAAAGGTGAGAAACCTGAGATTGGTGGCTTCAATTTAAAAAAAGAAAAACATCAATTCTGGAGAACAATTCAATAGTGGATAGCTGTTGTCAGTATTCATAACATCCAAAGAGACATGGGTCCTGAGGCAAGTTGGGATATTTAGGGCTGATCCAAGATACACTTTGAATATGAATTCACTCTTAAGCAGAATGTAAATTCCTACAGAATTTATTGAAAAGTCAACTTTAGCTGCAGCAACTTACTGATTAGAAATAAAAAAGGCAAATTAAAACATGCTTTATGAGCCCAGAGCTAATGTTAGAACTTCATAGAACTTTGCCAGCCCAATCCGTCAGTGACTTTGGTCATTCTCATCCTGTTCTCTCCCAATTTGAGGGATTTGGTTGCATGTTGGTGAAGCCGTTTAGCTCACTGCGGTCTCTCACATAACCCAGGACCACAATCCCAATGAGCATCCTCTTCTGCTCCCGAGTGAGTCAAGACAACCAGGAAGGAGGCTCTCTTCCGCCACTGTGACTCATGGCACATGAGACTGAGCTGGTGCCCGGGGTAGGGGCCACTGTGCCCGCCTTACATGTGGAGCTGTTGTTAGCCAAAGCCAGTCAAACCACCAAATCCACATATAAAATTCGGCTTCCCTTTTGCAAAGTTGCTAAGAAGTCATACAGAGGTCACTGGTCTGTTCTTCCCAGCCATGTTTGTCAAGTTTTCACACAATGCTTATGTTGGCAAGAAGCAGCTCCTGTAAGATTCTAGTGGTAACATTGAGGAAAGGCCAAAATCATAGCAGAATATCCAGGAAAACAATGTTTGCCATTATCATTAATTATTTTCAAAGAAATTTAACAATTTAATGTCTAACCTTCCCAATTTGCTTTTGTAACTTACTGGGGTATTTCTTTGTCTTTTTGTAAACAACTGTAACCTAATGTTGTTTCTATGCTAAAGAACGGGATTCTAGTAATTCTTAACTTTTGGAGGCACCATGTTAAAATTTCTCCATAAAATTATGCTCTCCATAAAATTGTTTAAAAGATAATACAAGCAGACAGCATTATAGGAAATAATAAAGTTAGTGTTTTTTTTAATTGGTCTATTTAAAAATTTATAGGAAAAGGAGATTGAACCTACCTTCCTCCTCACTCTTCATTCTCCGCCCCCCCCCTTCTTCCTTCTTTCCTCCCTTCCTACCTTTTTTCCTCTTTTGCTACAAAAAAAAAAAAAGAGAGAGAAATCAAGAAAACAGTCTTTACACCTAGCCCTATTATCAGTGCTGGGTTCCAACAATTTTTTTAAAAGTTTGTCTTTCTGAATTGAATAGGTTTTTAAATAATATACGGTTATAACAAAGTAGACAGTATTTAGACAGAACTATTACTTATAAAAATCAAACCTGCATAGCTCTAACCAGTTTGGCTCAGTGGATAGAGCGTTGGCCTGCGGACTGAAAGGTCCCAGGTTTGATTCTGGTCAAGGGCATGTACCTTGGTTGCAGGCACATCCCCAGTAGGAGGTGTGCAGGAGGCAGTTGATCAATGTTTCTCTCTCATCGATGCTTCTAACTCTCTATCCTTTTCCCTTCCTCTCTGTAAAATATCAATAAAATATATTTTTTAAAAAAAGAAATAAACCTGCATATGTTAAACATCTCACCTCACTTATGTAACTGATATAGGAATACACTCCTTGCAAATAATTCAAGTAGTAGATATGCATGAAGAGTAAATATCTTCTTTCAAACACACCCCCTCTTTTTAATTCATCCCCAAATCTGACTACTGTTAACCATTTAATGCATAACCTTCCCAAATTTTTCTCTAGATTGACATTATATACATTAACATTTGTAATCAGTACACTGGACAGGTAAAATACATTGCATATAGTTAGAAAACATCTTTATTTTTGGTTCCCATTGTCTCTTCAAACAAGCTCAGTAGGAAATCTCTTTCTCTGACGATGGATTACAACTGGGCATGTCTAGTTACCCTTCTGCTCATTCCTAGTTAACTGTAAGTTGTAAACTATAGTCCTCCATTAGAAATGAGAATGCTAAGCGCTATATCTTAAAGAGCACTTCAAATCTCTCCTCAAAGGCAAGCCATGTCTCTTACCCTGGCCGGGATCACTTGAAGTGGACCACTTGGTGCCAGAGAAAAGTGTCATTTTTCTTCCCTCTGTGAGGTCGCTCCACCCCCACTGAGTAGCAGTGATGTTGACCTTGCTGGAGTTGAGACAACGCAGTGGTTAATGGGGAAGAAAGAGAGAAGGGATTGCGGGGCATGTAGGAAAGGTGTTAACTTTAATGTAATTTTGTAAGATGACTCCACAGTCTCTGGGCCTGCGTGTTTTGTATTATTTTAATTTTGGTTAAAAAAAGTCTCATGAAATTTACCATCTTAACCATTTTTAAGTGTTCCATTCAGTAGTTTTAACCATATTCACAATGTTGTGCAATTGATATGTAGAACTTTATCGTTTGTGCAAAATTGAAACTCTGAATCCATTGAGCAGCAGCTCCTCATTTCCCCCTCCCTCTTAAACCCTGGTAACTACTATGCTACTTCCTGTTTGTATGAGTTTGACTACTCTAGATAACTCAAAACATGAAATCATATACTATTTGTCCTTTTGTGACTTACTTATTTTACTTAGAATAGTGTCCTTCAGGTTCATCCATCTTGTAGGACTTCCTTCTTTTTTAAGGCTTAATAATACCACTGGATGTGTATCTGCATTTTTTTATCCATCTTTTGATGGACATTTGGTTTGCTTCCCCCTCTTGGCTATTGTGAACAGTGTTTGTGCAAATGTCTTCCATCCTGCTTTGAACTCTTTTGCATAAATACCCAGAAGTGGAATTGCTGAGCCATATGGTAATTCTATTTTTAATTTTTTGAGAAACCTCCAATGTATTTTCTATAGTGCTACAAAATTTGACATTCCCACTAACAGTGCACAGGGTTCCAAATTCTTCACTCTTTTGCTTTTTATGTATGTACCATCTCATTGCATTTCTCTAATGATTAGTAAAGGTGGACATCTTTTGGTATGCCTGTCGGCCATTTGAATGTCTTCTTTGTAGAAATGCTTATTTAAGTCTTGTATATTTAAAATGATGGTTTGTTATTGTTGAGTTGTAGGAGTCCTTTGTATATTTTGCACAATAATCCCTTATCATATATATGATTTGCAAATATTTTCTTCCAGAAAAATAGACTTGCCTTTTCACTTTAGTGATTGTTTCCTTTAATGCACCGAAGTTTTTAAGTTTGGTGTAGTCCCATTTGTCTACTTAAGCTTTTGTTGCCTGTGCATTTGGTGTTGCATCCAAGAAATTAATGCTAAATCCATTGTCATGAAGTGATTCCCCTGTAAGCGATTCACTTACAGTTTTATAGATTTAGGCCTTCCATGTAGGTCTTTAATACATTTTGAGTTAATTTTTATATATGATATAAGGTAAAGATCCAATTTTATTCTTTTGTAAGTGGATACCCAGGATTCCCAGTACCATTTTGTTAAAGATGTTGCCCTTTTCCTATGTGCAGTCTTGGCACCCTTCTCCAAGATGTGTGATGGTTTATTTCTAGCCTCTCTAATCTGCTCCATTGGTCTATATGTTTGTCTTTATGTAGTATCACACTGTTTTGATTTCTGTAGCTTTGTAATGTTTTGAAATCAAATATGGAGGGTTAAATTTTTTTCTTTTAAACAATGTTAAGGTTTTTATTTCAGATTTTATTGTCTTATAGTCAGAGAATATAACTTACAGGCTATTGATTCTTAGCATTGCATCTTTTCTAAATATTCTATGTGTATATTAAATGAATACATTTTGTGTATTTCTGTGGAACACTTCTTATATACACACTGGCAATTTCATTTTGTAATTTAAATGTATTGTATCCTTTTTAATTTTTCCCCACTCAATCTAATATTTTCTGATAGATAAATATAGACATTCCCCACCATACACTGAGTGGCCAGATTAATATGACCACCTGACGTTTGTAAGCAAATTAGCTGTAATTTCACGCTGAAGTTGCTAGAGGACCAGACCATTATAAATAGGGAAGCAGGTTGTTTACCACTACAGCAGAAGTGATTTTTTTCTGAAGATATGGGTAAACAACACAATTTAACAGCCTTTGAACGCGGGATGATTGTTGGCACTCGGAGCCATGGAGTGGGTATCAGCAAAACAGCTGAATTCGTTAAATGTTCAAGAGCAGCTGTTGTTAAAGTGTTTAAAGCCTGGACTGACAGCTGAAAATCTGGGTCTGAACATGCGAATTGTGGCCGTCAGTGACTAGTCAATGTTAGGGCAGAATAGAGAATGGCAAGACTGGTACAAGACAGTAATTCGATGCACTGTTGCCCTTCTGTTAGGTGTGGAGTGGTATCTCATTTTGGATTAGATTGCATTTCCCTAATGACTAATTATGCTTTCTAATTACTAGTGATATCTTTTCATGTTCTTATTGTCTATTTGCATTTTTTTAAATAAATCTTTGTTCAAGTCCTGTGCTCATTTTAAAATTGAGTTGTTTTTTGTTCTTGTTGTGGAGTTTTAGTTCTTTCTTGATATTACTCTCTTATCAGATATATGACATGAAAGTATTTTCTCCCATTCTGTGAGTTGTCTGTTCACTGTCTGGATAGTGTCCTTTGATGCACAAAAGTTTTAATTTGGATGAAGTCCAATTTACCTATTTTTTTGTTGTTGTTGTCTGCTTTATATATCTTGAAGCTACTTTGTTGGTATTTAGTTACTTACAAGTTATAGCTTCTTAATGAATTATTTGTTCTTTTAATCCAAATGTACACATTCATCTATATTACATATTGTAAATTTTCAAATCTGGGAATGATCTCTGCCATTCCCTCCAACCTTTTCTTTTGAAACTTCTATGAGATATATTTTAGAACTCCTCAATCAAAGTGTCAGTGGGGCCATGCTCCTTCTGCAAGTTTTAGGGAATTTTTTTTTTTAACTTTGTATAACCTTTTTATGGTTTTCAATCCTTGGTGCTCCTTGGCTTACAGCTGCATCACTCCAGTCCCTGTCTGTCATCACATGGCATTTTCCTTGTGTGTCTGTCTTCTGTCTTCTTTTTCTTATAAGAGTACTAGGCATATGGAGTTAAAAGCCTATCCTACTCCAGTATGACCTCTTCAGAATTAATTCCATCTGCAGCATTCCTATTTCACATTTGGAGGTGACACATTTGAGGTATTGCGCATTATAACTTCAACATATCTGTATGGATGACAAATTATAACCCGTAACAAAGGCTAAACCCAGTTTTAGAGGTACTGGAGTAGTAGGGTCAGGTTACATACAAGTGTTCTAGAAAACACAAAATATGACAGAAGTTCAATTTTTTTAAAAATTGTATTTTTATTGTATTTTCAGAGAGAGATAGAAACATCAATGATAAGACAGAATCCTGCACGCCCCCTACTGGAGATTGAGCCTGCAACCCAGGCATGTGCTCTGACCTGAAATCCAATTGTGGCCTCCTGATTCATAGATCAACACTCAACCACTGTGCACACTGGTTGGGGCAGAAGTTCAATTTTAAGAATTAGGACAAAAGGTCAGAACCAAAGTGAGATCAAAGATAACTTACAGCCAAGAAGGCCATTATAAAAAGAGAAAAGGAATTAAAGCCAAGATTGGGTTTTCTTTCTTTTTTTTTTTTAAATAAATCTTTATTGTTCAGATTATTACAGGTGTTCCTCTTTTATTTTCCCCATAGCTCCCCTCCACCTGATTCCCCACCCCACCCCATGCTCTTACCCCCCACCACTGTCTTCATCCATAGGCGTAAGATTTTTGTCCAATCTCTTCCTGCACCCCTCACACCTGCTTCCCCTGAGAATCGTCAGTCCACTCCCTTTCTATGTCCCTGATTCTATTATATTCACCAGTCCATTCTGTTCTTCAGATTTTTCATTCACTTGATTTTTAGATTCACTTGTTGGTAGGTATGTATTTGATGTCATTTTGTTGTTCATAATTTTTATCTTACCTTTTTCTTCTTCTTCCTCTTCTTAAAGAATACCCTTCAGCATTTTATGTAATCCTGGTTTGGTGGTGATGAACTGCTTTAGCTTTTTCTTGTCTGTGAAGCTCTTTATCTGACCTTCAACTCTGAATGATAGCTTTGCTGGGTAGAGTAATCTTGGTTGTAGGTTCTTGCTGTTCATTACTTTGAATATTTCTTGCCACTCCCTTCTGGCCTGCATAGTTTCTGTTGAGAAATCAGCTGACAGTCGTATGGGTACTCCCTTGTAGGTAATTAACTGTTTTTGTCTTGCTGCTTTTAATATTCTCTCTTTGTCTTTTGCCCTTGGCATTTTAATTATGATGTGTCTTGGTGTGGTCCTCTTTGGATTCCTCTTGTATGGGGTTCTGTGCGCTTCCTGAACTTGTAAGTCTATTTCTTTCACCAGGTAGGGAAAGTTTTCTGTCATTATTTCTTCTAATAGGTTTTCAATATTTTGCTCTCTCCTTTCTTCTGGCACCCCAAAAATTCAGATGTTGGTTCGCTTGAAGTTGTCCCAGAGGCTCCTTACACTATCTTCATATTTTTGGATTCTTTTTTCTTTTTGTTTTTCTGGTTGGATGTTTTTTGTTTCCACATATTTCAGATCTTTGGTTTGATTCTTGGGGTACGTTGATCTACAATTGAGTTTCTGTATATTCTTTATTTTAGACAGTGTATGCTTCATTTCTGACTGGTCCTTTTCCATTTTTTTGGCATTCTCATTAAGGTCCTTGTAGGTCTCACTAAGCTCCTCAGAAGTGTCATCAAGTTTCTCAGCGGTTTTTAGAAGATTCTTGAGTAACCTTATAAATGTGGTTCTGAACTCTATGTTGTCCAGTAGTTTGCTTTCCTCCGTTTCTTTCATTCGTGACATGTTTCTTTGTTTCTGCATTTTGGCTGCTTCCCTGTGTTGATGGAGTGGCTTTGTGTAGTAGGTGACCTATAGGGGGCAGTAGCTCAGCCTCCCCAATCACCTGATGTGGACGCTCTTGGTATACTCCTTTGTGGGCTGAGTGCAAAGTCTTGGTGTAGTTAAGCCTTAATTGCTGTTGGTACGCTGGGAGGAATTGACCTCCAGGCCAATTAGCTGTGAGCACCCCCTGTGTCTATAATGGAAGAAATGCTGCGCTGAAGACACGCTTATGGGGCAGGACTTGTTTCAGTGGGGCTTTGGTGCTCACTGAGTCTGCCTCTTGAATGTGTCACTTATGGATGTGAGGAGTTGAAATCTGGTGTCTCACACTGACCACTAGGTACACTGGCTTCTGGATCTCCAATGGGGTGCAGGTCAGCTACTGTCTGAGGCCACTCAGCAGGAGTACAGTGAGAGCTGCAGTTTTCTCCTCTTTGCTTGGGGTTTGGAGGTTTTGGAGCTGTCTGACCCAGGCTGCAAGTTTGCTAGGTTAAGCTGCGATAGGGCAGGCCTTTCTTATGCTAACTGAGCTGCTTGGAGCTTGGGTGGGTTTGTAGGTTGTGCAGGGCGGGGCCTCAGGGTGTAACTAGGTTAGGGCGTGGAAAACAGCAATGGCTGCTAGTTAGCCGGCTCTGCGTCCCCAATGGCATCCGCGAGTCCCGTGCCCCAGTGCAGTAAACAATTATTCCTGCGCGCAGCTCTGCAAGCAAGCCACCCTCACTGGCAGACAGTCCAGCTTCTCCCGTAGGAGTTTGGGTCCCCCGTGTCTCCCCAGAGACTGGATTTCAGAGTAATCAGGGGCTTGTCTCCGTTCGGGTTGAAAAAAGCAACGCACCCAGTCGCCCGCAGCCAGCCTGGATCACGCGCCTCTGTACCTCAGCTTTTCAGCGCTCGTGCATGTCTCAATGCTCTTTTCTCTTTCCTTCTAGTTGTAGAACTTCCACTCAGCCAGCTTTCCCGTGGTTCTGGGTGATAGACGTTTTGTCTTTTAGTTGCAGTTTAAATTGTTGTGGGAGGCAGCAGTTTAGGTGTTTACCTACGCCGCCATCTTTGATTCTCTCTTGGGTTTTCTTGTAGAGCTAAATATTGTGGTTAGCTGGAGAGCAGGGATTATGGAAATTGGAAACCAGAGAGTCACATATAATCATTAACATCTTTATCTCACATCTAATGATGTGAATCACTTTGTATAGCCCTTTAAAGCTTGCAGAAACAAGAGACCATCTTTTATTTGCCAGGTCTGCTGCTGAGTAGCTGGGCAGATATTGTGATGGTAGTGTAGTGTCCTTTTGGGCTTTCTAGCATTTTGGCAAGACACACATATGGCATTTATATATACACTAGAGGCCCAGTGCACGAAATTCGTACATGGTAGGGGGGTGCGGGCCTCAGCCCAGCCTGCACCCTCTCCAATCTGGGACCCCTTGGGGTATGTCTGACTGCCTCTCACAATCCAGGACCGCTTGCTCCTAACTGCTCACCTGCCTGCCTGTCTGATTGCCCCTAACCCCTCTTCCTGCCTGCCTGATCACCCCTAACCAACTCTGCCTACCTGATTGCCCCTAACCACCTCTGCCTGCCTGCCTGATTGCCCCTAACCTCCTCTGCCTTGCCCTTCACCCAGGACCCAGGATTCCCTCCTCCGGCCAGTCGCAGGCACCCAGGACCCGGGCCGGCTTCGCCCAGGCTGGCTGCAACTGCAGGGGACCATAGGTGGACAGCTTCGCCCAGGCCGCAGCTGCAGGTGCCCGGTACTGCAGGGCAGGCAGCTTGTCCCTCTCCCAGGCCACAGGCTCAGGCACTGGCTCCCAGGACCATGGGACGGGCAGCTTGTACCTCTCCCAGGCCACAGGTGCAGGTGCAGCTGCTGGCGCCCAGAACTGCAGGGCGGGCAACTTGTCCCTCTCCTGGGCTGCATCATCAGCCACTGGCACCTGGGACCATGAGGTGTGCAGCTTGTTTCTCTCCCGGCCACAGCCTGGCTGGTCTCCATTCCTCTCTCCCCAGTGTTGAGTGTCTGAGCTGTTATGGTGTGATGGTGTGAGGGTGTGACAACCCTTTGCATATTAGCTCTTTAGTTATAGGATTATGGATATAGGCAATCAGTAACATTATATCTCATAACTGAAGCATAAAACATTATTGAATGGAGGGAAGGATAAATTGATTTTGATAGGGAGGCTATGTATTCTGTATTCCTCACCCACCACTTTCCCCCAGGCCCTTTTGATATCTGTTTGCCTCTGTCTTCTTTGCTGATCTTGATCTTAGCAAGCATGTCTTACAACCTAACTGTCTGACACTGAAGCCAAAGGCTTCTGCTATAGACTCAATATTTGTCCTCCCCGCCCCTGCAAATATTCATGTTGAAACCTAATGCCCAAATGATAGTATTAGGAGGTGGTGCCTTTGGGAGATGCTTAGCTCATGAGGATGGAGCCCTCATGAATGGGATTTGTGCCCTTATAAAAGAGACCTCAGGACCTCCCTAGCCCTTTGCCATGTGAGGTTATAGTGAGAACATGGCTTTCTATGAGAAAGTGGGCCCTCACTAGACATTGAATCTGCTGGTGGCTTGATCTTGGACTTCACAGCCTCCAGGTCTGAGAAAGAGAACTTTCTGTTGTGTGTAGCCACCTGGTCTATTATACTGATTATAGCAGCCCATATGGACTAAGATAACTTCTTTCAGTCTTTATTTCTGCTTTGGTTTTAGAAAGAGAGATCCTCAGTGTACCAGTGAGAAACCAGAAATGGAGGGAATTACTTGGAAAATACATATAATAACACCAAAATATAACCCTGCTGCAGAAAGGATGTGTGGCAAAATCACCTTCTCAACCTTCAGTCTGATTAACTTTTCAGCCCTGCAGGCTGCTAACCCACTGCTGGCTCTGAGGAAACAATTATTGAATTTGACTATGCTATGTCTTAGGAAAAATATAATTTTAGTGTTTGACTTGCATGTATACACTTTCCCCCAATCAGCAGAATGGGCTGGTCAGCTGGGGCATTTCTTCCTATACTTGCCCAATCATAAGAGCCACCTGGAGCAACAGTTAAACATACAGATTTCTGCCCCAGCTCCAATGTAATGGCCTCTCCAGGGGAGGAGCTCTGAACATATATTATTCATTTAGGAGAGCCTTGGGAACAGGTAAGTTGGAAAACATTGAGCTAATATGGGCAAATATTTCTGAGAGAGAAAAAAATAGAGCACTCAACTCACAAATATCATAACATGTATTTGAAAATAGCTATCCCATTGCCTAAACACATGTTTAAAAGTAAAGAATATCTAATTGATATTACAAAATTTTTTCTGAGTTTGAGGATTTTTCAGATTTACAGCCCTGAAATTGCCCCTCTGCCTTGTCTTCTGTAATAATATCATCACCATAATGAATTGCCCAATCAGCCCCTTTTAATGAAATGAGAATTTTCTAAGTAATTGCTTGTGAAACACTATATTATCATTTGTTTAAAAAGAAAGGAAGTTATATAAAAATGAAAGGAAAAATAACCTGCTTTTTATATGAAGGGAGGATGTGGTCTTTTTTGAAGGACTTACCAGGACTTTTATATCACTACTAGAGGCCCGGTGCATGAAATTAATGGCGGGGGGGGGGGGTCCCTCAGGCCAGCCTGCGCCTTCTTGCAGTCCGGGACCCCTTGGGGGATGCCCGCCTGCTGGCTTGGGATGGTCCCTAAGCCAGCAGGCAGACATCCATCTCACAGTCCAAGACCCTTCACTGCTTAACCACTCAGTTCACTGCTCCTTATTGCTGCTGCAGAGGTGGGAGAGGCTCCCGCCACTGCTGCTGTGCTTGCCAGCCATGAGCCTGGCTTCTGGCTGAGCAGTGCTCCCCCTGTGGGAGCGAACTGACCATCAGGGGGCAGCTCCTGCATTGAGTATCTGCCCCCCCGGTGGTCAGTTTGCATTATAGCAACTGGTCATTCTGGTCGTTCCACTGTGATGGTCGCTTAGGCTTTTACTATATAGATGGCATATAAGTCCCCAAAGAGCAGGGATTTCCATTTTACTGATTGAAAAGCCGACCTGGAAAAGCACAGAGTCTTTACCATGGTCATAGAGTATGTGGTGGGCCAGGATCCAAACCCAGGAAAATTACTAGGACAGCTCAATCAGTAACTAATTGGAGATGAAAAGTTTGAGAATTCATGTTGTATTTTAAAAATCAGTCAACCACAACCTGTGTAGGAAAGCCACACATGTTTATTTTAACTCCTAGAGCACCTACACTGCTTGGAATGGGCAGTTGTGTTGATATAACAGCATCAGCTGAAGTCACAGACAGTGGATTGAATCCTACAAGGGTGATGATTAAGTTTAACTCTAGCAAACAAACAATTAATCAACACAATTTCCCACAAAAAAAAAATCAACATCATTGTGTCTGGGTCTTATGCAAAAGCAAACCATAGGAAAATTTCTCGGAAAAACAAACTCAACTTTTTAAGTGTCAGAATGTAGAATAACGGGACTTAACTGGTATTTTCCAGCTTCTCTAAATAGCTAACTCACTGCTTTGAATTCTACAGATCCTCACATCAACTATCATCTTATTCTTTCATATTTTTCTTTTGAACTGTTTTTGAAATTTAATAGCCTCTTCTGTTGACTCTAATTGTAAACAATGTTAAATCAAATGACTCCGCTTTATAATTTTCTAAGACTACTGTAAGCAAGATCTTCTCATTGAAAATAGTTATTGATTCATTTATGTTATCTGCCTTTCAAAGATAAAATATAAACGTCTATCAGAATTTGTGTCCAGAAGTGTTTTTTTGCAGACAATTTATCAAGTATTTAAAGAGAAGATATCAAAACTTGGTAGGAAATCAAAGAACTTTACAGATATTAAGTAGGAGAAAGTAATGCCATGGTCCATCAGCGGTCGGCAAACTCATTAGTCAACAGAGCCAAATATCAACAGTACAACGATTGAAATTTCTTTTGAGAGCCGCCCACCGACTTCTGCGCGTGGGCCATGAAGTTTCAATCGTACTGTATGTGCGCCTGCATGAGGTATTTTGTGAAAGAGACACACTCAAGGAGCCAAAGAGCCGCATGTGGCTCGCGAGCCGCAGTTTGCCGACCACTAATCTATCATATTGTGCTTTAGAATGTACACTTGACTTTCATAGAGGATTCTGACTCAAACTCAGCTTCTCAGATACGTTTTTCATTTTTTAAGTTATACTTGTAACTTATTCAGGTAAATTACACAGGTAAGTTCTTAATAACCTCTTACTCCAGGGATAAAATCATTCCCATGAGGATTAGACTGAGATAATTCATGATATGCACATAGCGTAATGTCTGCTCCCTTGTAAGTCACCAATAAAATCTAGTCATTATTAAAAGTTGTTATTATAGCTGCCTCTACGGCATGTCTCCTTCAAAATGAGGAGTACTGCTGAAAATAAATGTTAAACAAGTTGTATGGCTTATGGGTGCAGCAAGAAACTTAAAGGCAGCACACGACTTTATAGAAAAAAATATATAATATTGCAGTAGGATCCTGAAAGAGCTTAAATATTCATATACAAGTCCATCACACACGGAAAAGTACAAAAGTTTACAAATGGACAGAGAATAGTACATGGCTCCATCGCCAGCTTCATGAGCCATCAACTCACAGTCAGTCTTTTCCAATGTAGTTCTCCTCCCTCCACCACATGCAATATTTTGAAGCAAATTGCAGGCTCATGTAAAGTTTCTTTTTTTTTAATCCTCACAGGAGGATATGTTTTTCATTGATTTTAGAAAGAGGGGTGGGGGGGGGGAGAGAGAGAGGAAGAGAGAGAGAGAGAGAAACTTTGATGTGAGAGAGATAGCTTGCTCCTTACCAACCCTGACCAGGGATCAAACCCACAACTCAGGTTTGTGTCCTGACCTGGAATCAACCCCCACCCCCACCCCCCTCCCCCACCGCCGGCCCTTCGGTGTATGGGATGAGGCTCCAACCAAGTGAGCCACACCAGCCAGGGCTCATATGAAGTTTTTAATCAACTTTGATTTTATTAAATGAGGTAAGATATTAAGAATGTAAATCCATTTTAAAGGATATTAAGCTGTCATGAATATGAGCTAAAGAACAAAAATGTGAAAAGTCTGATATTGTGGATTTTAATCTTCAAAAACAGTAAGAAAAGAATAAAATAATAATGTCTCCATAGTGAAACACAACATATCAAATGCTTTTAATTACTTGATAATATTTTGTACTTATTTATTTAAAAGGTAACAAAATATTCTATAAATGTTTCTAAATCTTCATGTGTCTGGATTGGTTACGTGGTAAGTAGTATCTGTCAAGGTGCTAATTCATATTTCTCAAAAAGACAGGTGAGTCTTCATGAAAGTAAAGATAATTGCTAGCTTTAAAAAAAAATCTTATCCATATAAAGAAAAATGGATGTCAAAAGAGGAAGAAAGTGCATTAATATTGCCTGGTATTGAACTGAAGTAGGACTTGGTACCATATTAATACATACTATAGAATATTTAGGGCCATCTTCAGATGCTGGCAGTCTCTCTCTCTCTCTCTCTCTCTCTCTATCTCTCTCTCTCTCTCCCTCTCTTCCTTCTTTCTCTAAAATTAATTTTTAAAAAATAGAGATTTCTTTGTTTTCTAGCACATCCTATGAAAATCTTTGACCTGAAATATATTACACCAACTAGTTCACAAATGTGAAAAGAAAGAAGATATTTCCTCAATATAGGCAAATTTTGGATTTTAGGTATCTATGAAAATTATGAAATAAAGTTATGGAAGCAGCAGAAATGCTAGAACATGACTTTATCTGTTTGACAATGACTTAAGAACAACTCACACAAATCTGTACCAACAGGGCGTGTTGATTGCTCAGCACAGCATATATTTTGTATATTGAATGTGAGTGTCTTTAGCTCAGACATCTCTTCCTTGTTTCTCACTGTACTCTTCCACTGCTCCTGGACATCCCACAACCCTGGGTGGTTTCTCACATTAATGAAAATAACCAGCCTGGCATTCCCCGGGGGATAAGGTTCCACTTGGCAAAAGTTGTTCAGCTATTCCATACACTTAAGATACCTCTATTTCCCAGTCTCTTAATGATGGAGTCTTTGAAAAGCTCTTCAATATTCTGGAAGAAGATTAGCCTACCAGAGGGGACAGCATGCAGAGAGGTCTTCTGTGTCCTCTGCTGCACCAATGAGAAGCCCCGGGCAGAGAGCATGGGCACCGGAGGTGTTAGATTTATTAGCATGACATGAAACAAAGTCTTCATGGAGGTTTCCCACAGCTGTGGCTGAAATCAGGGGTGAGACTGAGAAGGACTAAAGCAGGCACTAGTGGCATCTAATACAGAAAAGAAAACAGGAAATTTCGGGCAAAAATGATAGATTCCTTCCAGAGTCATGGTCCCTATGAGACAAAGAGCAACTATATAGGGAAGACAAGTCTTGCTTGCCATTATCTCTTACCTTGCTTTATAAGGACAATGACATGTCCAAATGGGCCTCAGATGAACTCAGCTCCCCACAGCACTTCAAACATGATTAAAGGAGTACATTTTAGACCCAGACAGATATCACCCCAAACCCTCTTCTCAAAGCTACTTTTTTGGCATTGCCTCCAAATTTCAGAATCCACTCAACTCTGTAATAATTCACAACACAGCAATGAGAAAGCGGGCCATCGCTAGGAGATATGGAAGTAACTAGTGGCACAGGCTGTCTTCACCTACATCAGGATGTTGGTCCTTGGAAGTCTCCCACCATTTCTTTTAATTCATTGTGTTTTTCAGCATCTCCCCATAAATACTAAGTACTGAAGGACCTGGACTGTACTAGACACTTCAGAATAGGATTATAACTTTCAATCATTATTAGATCCAAAGTATGCCAAAATTATGTGTACTCTATATCTACTAGGGGAAATTATTCTCTGGTAAAAAGGATGGGTCAACTTTCACTGAATAACTCATTTTATAGAAAAAGAATAACAAAAGGCTGGTATCTGAATCCTGGAAGACAAAGGGGGGGGGGGGGAATAAGACATGGAGAATTACTATGAAGAGACAAAAACAGTAACAGAGAGAATATTTAGACATTTTTTGCATCTCCAAAAGGATTATGATGGCAGCCTGGCAGTTATAAAATAGACAGAGAAGAGAGTTCCAGGTACCAGAATATTTGAGACATAATAAGTGACTAAGTTGGTGAATATATTTGTTCAAATCTCAAGAAGGGGAGAGAGTTGAGTTGAAAATATAGATTTGGAAGTCAAAAGCATACTGAAGATAGTTAAAATGACATGTTAATTTTACATAATTTTTTTTCAGTGGTTAAGGCAGAGAACTGAAGAAATCATCTAAAATTAAAAAGTATGTGAGGGAAAGATTGCACTTATAGGAATAGGATTAGAAGTAACAAAATAGTGTATCGTGGAAAATAAGGACATAACAAATTTGAATAAAAATGTCATGATAGTGTCATATAAAGTAGACAGAACCAGTAAGATAGAAACAGAAATAACTATTACATTTGTTGAAAATATTATTATGGACCCCAACAAGAGTAACTTCAGGGAGTACTGATTGGGAGCCAGAATTCAGCAGATCAAGCTGGCAAATACATGGCACACCTCACCTTCAACCCAGTGTGTCTGGACCATTAATAGCTGATCATAGCATTTTGGGAGGGGGCTGTAAAGGAGCAGGTAGGGCAGAAGAGGTTGAACATATAAGTAAGACAGTGAATGACTGAAGGAGCATGGGGTCAAGGGCTGGATGGTTGGCTATCACTTGAATAGGGAGAATTTAGACCAGAGAAAAGAAGGTTAAAAGTGGATTGGTATTAAATAAATTTGTAGATGGAGTGGAAAGTAGAGAATGAAAACAAACAAATGACTGAAAGCTGTAAGCATAATCTAAGTAGAAGGTAACACTGAAAACATGTATGAGAACAAGAGGTAGAAAACTGAAAGTTGAACTGTGAATTTAATGAAAGAGAAGTGAGGGTTTAAATTTAGACGAGACATTGAATAGAATAGAAGGGAAAACTTAACATTAGCTAATAAAAGTGCAAGTAGGAGCCGCTAATGGTTCCATGAAGCCAGAGACTCAAAGTTAGGTTTCACCGATTTTCAGGGTCATGCGACTTTCTCCTACAGGGCTCAGTCCCCTGGATAGAGAAAGAGAAAAGGTGTATTGTTTCTTGTCATTTATCCAAAGATTAGGAAATATGCAGAGACAGTATGGCAAGAGAATAGGGTATAGGTAAATTAAAGTGCTAGTGAGAAGGTGGATAAATTAATCACAAGGTTTAGGGTAGGTAGTAAAGCTACTGATGAAAACACACATTTGGATGAAGGTAGATGAGGAACTAAAGAGAGGAAGGTCTATGGGTAAAGATGAGGAGATCCTTTGAGAAGCAGAAGGTCAAGGTTGTGGTGAGAGTAAGGGTTATTGGAATCTATGATTTTTGAGGACTAAACACATCCTTGAAGCCAAAATTGAATCAGATCAATCTTTGGGCTTAAGGAAGAAGATGAAGACCCAAAGGATTATTTCAATAATATTTAATGGTCTCTTCATCAATTCCTCAGATCAATACTAGAGGATAAACAGCAGAGTGGTTATTGACTCACAATTTCTGATTCCCACTCCTTGTATCTTACCATTTAAGGGAAATTTGGTTAGAAACAACTATTAATGGGAGACTGGGAATAGCTGACTATGCAGAAGAATGGAAAAGCTAATCTATTAGGCATTTCCTCAATCACCACTCAGACATAATGTGATTATGAGCAATCACTGGTGGTAATATTTGCAAGGTGGGAATATTGTACCACAGGAAATATATTATATACTTGTTTCAATGTATTTTAATAAAATGCTATGTGATGGAATAATCTGATACTAGGTGTAATGTTTAAAGATACGTCAAAGAGAGGATGACTTAGCCTAGAGGTTTTGAAACACTATGGAAAAATGGAAATCTTTGGCTATTCTCATTAACTATTGTGGATAACCACTATATTTCCCAATCTGCAAAGTTTGCAAATTGTGGAATATTCACAAAAAAAGTTTTTGGAAAATGGCAATAAGAGAGTAGATAAATGATTTTTCTTCCAAAGCAGATTATCAGAGTGTACTTTGGTATTCCATTTTACCCTTGAATATTATCACCTACAATTCACACAGAAACTAGACTACCCTGTACTCCCTTTCTGTTTTGGTTACATGTCTGTTATATTTGAAAGCTTCATGAACTTTTTTAACCCCAAAATCATATGACATTAGGACCCTGAAAGAGTAGGAATTAGCATGCTTTTATTCTTGGGTCGCTTTATAACTTTATTTGGATTCTCTGTCCTCTTCCTTCAGGATTGGTACTCTGGCCTTAGGAGAAAAATAAGGCAAAGGCTTGACAATGGAAACAAGACCCATTGCCAATGTAAGCAACTTTTTAATATATCTTGGACTGGGTGGGTGAAGTTCAGCAATTAGCATCATAAACACATCATTTTCTTTGCTTTGCTGGTTTAGAGTGTTTGTGTACTCTACGGGTATAAGGTTTTTCTTTTAAAGTCCATACTTGTACTTAAATTTTCTGTTCCATCAGCAAAGTTTAGCTAAATTGGGCCTACAACATGCCTTCTGATAGAATGAGGTAGCCTCCTAACTACTGACACCAAACTCGGTTGCTCAATCAAGGGTGCATACATTTAGGGAAAAAGTAGTTTGTTTGGCCCATCCAATGTAAATGTTTAATAATTCAGAAACACAAGCCCACAGCTTGCTTTGGTTTAGTCCTCAACTTTCCAGATCCAACATAGCCTCTGGCAACTTTAGAAAATTACTTTTTTAAGTAGCAGGGGAAAAAAAGGTTAAAAATAACAAAGCAAATTAAAATCCTTCTGGGCACTTTAACCATCTCAGGGATCACAGAAGAAGGAGACGGATGCAAAATAGGTTTTACTGAACCCAAACAAAGAGAGTGGTAACAGGAATGCATTTGGAAGACTGGTGACAGACTTTTAGAATCCTTCTTCACATATGTTAATTAACTCTATATAGAGTAAAATATTTTATTTCAGTTTTTCTAACCCAAAATTTCAGCCTTGCAGAATGTATTTGTCCTGTTGCCAAGGGACATCTTTGTTTACATCTCCTGTCTTGCATTTCTCCTTGGTACTAAATCTCAACACATATTCACCTGCTCAATTTCCAAAGACAACGTGATAATATAGTTTCCGTTGAAAGAAGGGAAGCCCAGCCAGCATGGTTCAGTGGTTGAGCGTCGACCTATGAACCAGGAGGTCACAGTTCGATTTCTGATCAGGGCGCATGCACACTTTGTGGGCCCAGTCCCCAGTGTGGGCCGTGCAGGAGGCAGCCAATAAATGATTCTTTCTCATCATTGAAGTTTCCATCTCAATCTCTCTCTCTCTCTCTCTATCTCCCCCTTCCTCTCTAAAATCAATAAAAATATATTTTAGAAAGAGGGGAAGACATTCAATGAAAGAGGCTGTAAAATGGGTATTTTTCCAGTTCCCAACTTAGGTATTTTCTTTGTACAACAACCCTACGGGAAATTCATTCAGTGAGACAGATCTATTTATTGGGAATTTTGAGCACTGAGGCAGACATGTTATTTCTGAAGGAAAATCCTCTCCTCAGACTAATTCAGAAAGGGAGGGAGAGCTCTGCTGTTTCTTTTGCGGTCCGTTCTGTTTTACTGCACTTTGTAATAAACGTTCTGGTCAAAAGACCAAGTTCTGATGAAGTGGCACAAAACTGCCTGTCATCCCACAGCCTCAGAAAGGAGGTCTCTGTTTTTACTTTAAGCATACCGTAACATGGGATCCCATCACAGTCTTTGAGATTTGAAATATAACAACACACATCTGATGTTTGGACTGCCTGCAAACCACAAGAGAATAGCCACAGTTCCAGCAACTTTCCTTCTTAGCTTCAGCCCAGTGTTCTAAAAGCTATAGTCTGGAATTGTGATGTAGAATAGCATTGATTTCTGGGGGGAAATCGTGGTTTCAGAAGACAATGACTGATGAGTTCTAATGCAGCATGGAGTAATAGAAAGCGCCTTCAATAGGACTTAGAGCTTTTTCCCCATCCCAGTAACTCTGTGATTGAGGTAAAATCATTTGAAGCCCTTATTTAACAGATGAGAAGATTAATATTGAGTGCAATGACCTTTCTTATCCTAAGTGAATAAGTCAGAAGCTTGAATTTCTTGATCTATAAACCTTTCTATAATTCTAAACTTTGCCTTTTGCTTTGGGAGGGATTCTATCACTGATGTAAAAAAAAAAATTACCTAATACCTTCCATTTTTAAGATAAATAACTTCTCAGGAAATCCATTTTTCTTAATTCACATGGAAATTAAACAATATTCTGCTAAGTAAAAAATATGATTTCCTTGGCTAATTAATTACCTCTAGAATTGATTGACAAGAAAAGATGTGTAATTCTACTTCCTGGAAGATCATAGAGACTAGGATACAGGCACTTCTCAATGACCATGGGATAGAGTAGATTGAATTCCTAATTAGCTATGTAAATAATGCAGCAGGACTCAGAAATTAGGCAATGGTTATTTATCACTTGTTGATATAGATGTTCACTAGAACATCCTTCCTCCACTCTCAGAGGACCAGAGGAAGTTGGTGGTTTTAGGAAAATTAGAACCAGGCCTTGGAGATAGGCTGCTTATAGGCTGGTGGAAGGGAGCTGGAACACAATGGAAGATGATGCATAGTTTATTTCAGCTATGGCTTTGGGCTTTTGTGAACTTCTCTCTGTTCTGATTAGTTGAGAGTTGACGGTATTACTATATGTCCAGAACAAAAGGGACAATTTATCAAGGTTGTTTCTGGTCTGATCATTTCATGATCCCCAAATCCATCTTTAGCATTTTCTCCATGTTTACTCTATTTCAAATCTCTACCCAAAGATACAAAAATATTTCCATGAGAATTGCAGTGGAATTAAAAGAGAAACACCTTTTACTGAACTGGGACCTTTATTAAATACTAGAGGCCCAGTGCATGAGTTTGTGCACGGGTGGAGCCCCTCAGCCTGGCTAGTGATCAGGGACAATGGGGGCCATCTTGCCCAGTCCCAATCGGGGCTGACCGGCACCAGCCAGCCAGAGGCGGGGAGGCACCACGAGAAGTTGGCCAGCCTAGGGAGGTTGGCTGTGGGAGCGGACTGGCCACCAGGGGGAAGCTCCTGTGTTAAGCGTCTGCCCCCTGGTGGTCAGTGTGCATCATAGCGACTGGTCAACTGGTTGCTCGGTCAACTGGTTGCTCAGTCATTCGGTTGCTTATGCTTTTATATATAGGGACTAGAGGCCCAGTGCATGATATTTGTGCATGGGGGTGGGGCCCTCAGTCCAGCCTGCACCCTCTCCAATCTGGGACTGCTCTCACAATCCAGGACTGCTGGCTCCCAACTGCTCGCCTGCCTGCCTACCTGATTTCCCCTAACTGCTTTTGCCTGCCAGCCTGATCACCCCCTAACCACTCCCCTGCCAGCCTGATCGATGCCTAACTGCTCCCCTGCTGGCCCGATTGCTCCTAACTGCCCTCCCCTGCCTGCCTGACCCCTCCCAATTGCTCTCCCCTGCAGGCCTGATTGCCCCTAACTGCCCTCCCCTGCTGGCCTTGTCGCCCCTAACTGCCCTCCCCTGCCTGCCTGACCCCTCCCAGTTGCCCTCCCATGCAGGCCTGGGTCCCCCCCAACTGTCCTCCCCTGCAGGCCTGGTCCCTCCCAACTGCCCTCCCCTGCTGGCCATCTTGGGGCAGCCATCTTGTGTCCACATGGGGGCAGCCATCTTTGACCACATGGGGCGGCCATCTTGTGTGTTGGAGTGATGGTCAGTTTGCATATTACCTCTTTATTATATAGGATAATTTGTGATAACATCAGTTACTTTTCTTTCTTTTTTAACATCAGTTATTTTTTAACAAGAAGGGATTTGGGGATCAGCCTCTTGACATTGAACAACTGAGGGTGCTTTCCACGGGAAATTCACATCCAATTCTCTGAAACCAGAATATAATCCATACAAGGCAATGTAATCCATACAGAGTAATTCTCTGAGTAGTAGAAAAATTTACAAACATTAAGATTATAACATTAAGGTTACAACAAGCTCAGGTGTTGCCATAAAGGAATATAACTCTTCCTTGAATAAAGAAGAGGATGGTCATTGGAACAGAAAGATGGAGATGGAGGTCTTTCCCTTTAGGGATTAGTCAAAGAAGGTGGGAGGCAGAAGAGGTTAATTCTGGGCAATTACATGGCAGAGACTAAAAATTCCTTCAAAGGTAGCGACCTTTGGGATTAAGTGTGGATCTTGAAAAATGGCTTTACATGCAAATTTAATTATCTTAATTATAAGATAGAAGCTGTGGGTGGGGGCCGGTAGGGGGTGGGGGTGCTCAGGCCTACATGGCATAGAATTTCATAGTTGAAAGTGACTGTAAGGACAGATTTATTCTCTCTATGCAGCACCTACTGCCAGACAAATGATGGGTGGCAGTGGTACTTGTAAGTCACCAAGACCCTATCTGGGAGGCTCTGTATCTTATGTTTCAAAAACGCCACCATGTAACAAATTAAAAAAAAGAGTGGCCCCCACCATTGCAGAGCAGATTTTTTGGTTCTCTTTGAGGATGGGGGCTGTCTCCCTGAGAGTTTTGGAATTTTCATTGGAAGGAAAATCCCAAGGAGAGAAGGGGAAGAATGACTGCAATCCAAATGAATGTGCCACTATCAAGAAAGGGAATCTTTACTCTCTAATCTTCAAAATGGAGAAGACAGGGAAGAACTCACCTACTGTCCTTCTTTAGGAATTATCTCTTCATTCAATAGGAAAAAAATATAAGGGCTCAGAAAGATCCAGTGTTAATGGCACCAACATAGATCTCAAACCGATTGCCAAGTAATCTCTCCCAGCAAGGGCTTCAGAGTAAAAACTATAGGTGTGGGCTTTGTCTCAGCTCTACCTGGGCTTAAACCCAGTTCTATGATTTTGGAAGTTATTCCACTCTGGAGCTCACTTTTCTTAATGAATAATGGGATGGAAACAACACACCGCACAGAATAATTTTGAGAATTTAATGCATGAATGTCCATAAAGTACTCGGCCTACCACAGGACCCAGTCAACTGGTGTTTGCCAGAAATGCTTGCTTTTTACCCTTTTATACTGTCCTGCTGCTTACCTTGTTCTAAGGCTTTTTTACGCTCATTAATTCAAGTAATATCGTAACCAGATCTCAATTCCTATCTTATTTCTGCTCTTTTAATTTTATATCTATATTTCTTAAAATATATCTCAGTATTAAATTATATTTTTCTGTGTTGTGTGTGTGCATGTATGTGTAAAAATGCCTTCCTCATAAACACATTTTTGCTGTTCACTCCTAAAGGAAGCCTTTCCTCAACTTTGCAGCTGAATAAACCAACAGCTTTGTACATGCTGAAAATAAATAAATAAATAAATAAATAAATAAATAAATAAATAATATTTTTCTTAGTTTGTTTGAATAAACAGACACTGCTTGAGAACTTCTGATGTAACTGTAATGCAAGGATCAAAAAATTAAATACTTACAGGGCCAGATGGGGCTATAAGTGATTAAAGCAGATTAGATGAGAAAAATCAGCAGTGCCTGATGTCAGAGCGCATGCTCTCTCTACAGAATTGGCCTGGTAGAGTCAGCTGGCTGCTGGCAGTTGGGGTAAAGGCCCAGTGTTTTCAGGTCTATTTCTCAAGAGAAACAAGAAATGCAGTTAGTTTTATAATGTAGAATTCTCTAATCTTAAACACTGACCAACGATACAAATTTTGAAAACATGATGGGCCCATCAAAACACATTTGTGAGCCAGAGCCAGGCCATATCAATTTGGCTCCTTCCTGAGTAAATACAACTTTGGATGAGTGCCACCTAGTGGTAAGAATTATAATTGAACAACCAGTTCTACATACTATTTTCGAATTTATGATTATAATGTTAAGTATAAATGGTGGTTGGTGCCTTCCAAACTTTGCCTAATGATTATTCACAAATACTAGTGGGACAGTTTCAGGAACTTCTCTTATCACAAGCAGGGGTCTGTACTCTATTTCATTCTCATAGCAAAAGTGGCTGCAGAAGAACATCCCATCCTACAATTTCTATGGATTTTATTTTCAAAAACTCTGGATCATCTGCTATCTGCAATCACTCTCCCAAGCCTATGTCTTAATGTTTACCTTGTCTAGAACTGGTGTAATGTGAGGGTGAGGGAGATGGAAATAAATGATGGGTGAGGGAATAAAAAATCAGGAGAACTATCATCTTTGTTCAATTTCTTCTTGATTTTTATTGAATACTTCTATTTCAACTTCTGAGACTGGTTTTTCTTATAAAATTAGGTATTAGTTTATTTCTTAATATTTTAAAATATTATTTTCCATATCAATTACGCCCATGATTATGACTTGTCAATAGACAAAAAGTCAGCAAACTATGGCCTGTGGACCAAATATGACCTATGCCCTGTTTTTGTTAATAAGGTTTTATGAGAAGATATAAATGCTCATTTGATTACATATTGTCTAGGGCTGCTTTCTTACTATCATGGCCAAGTTCAGTAGTTGTGACATGCATAAAAATACTTTAAAATCCTAGAAGAAACAGGCAGTAAAATCTCAGACATCTTACATAGCAGTATTTTTGCCAATACATCTCCTAGGGCAAGAGAAACAAAGAAAAAAATTAACAAATGGGACTACATCTAAAAAGCTTCTTCATATCAAAAGAAACCAAAAACAAAATGGAAAGTGAACCCATAGTATGGGAGAACATATTTGCCAATGATACATCTGATAAGAGGTTAATATTCAAAATATATTAAAAAATTATATAACTCAACACCAGGAAAACAAGCAATTCAATTAAAAAAGGGCAAAGTACCTGAAAATACACTTCACCAAAGAGAGCATATGACATGAAAAAATGCTCAACATTACTAATCATTAGAGAGATGTAAATTTTAACTTCAATGAGGTATGACCTCACACCTGCCAGAATTGCTACCATCAGTAAATCAACAAACAATAAGCGCTCTCGTGAGGATGTGGAGAAAAAGGAATCCTAGTATACTACTGGTGGGAATGCAGACTGGCGCAGCCACTGTGGAAAACTGTATGGAGTTGCCTCAAAGATTAAAAATGGAACTGCTGTTTGGCCCAGCCATCCCACTTCTGGGAATATATGCCAAGAATCCTGAAATACAATAAAAAAAGAATATAATGCACCCCTACGGTCATAGCAGAATCATTTACAATAGCTAACATCTGAAAACAGCCCAACTTTCCATTAGTGAATGAGTGGATATGTTACAGAAAACCGAAGAAGAACAAAGCAATACTTAGAGAGATGGAGTTACATTTATTACGTGCGGGTCCAGAGGAAAATGTCTCTCAAATTCTGGGCCCCAACATGCAGGAATTTCCCCTATTTATATGTTTTTACCTTCTTTGTCTCCCAAATATGGGGTGTTTCCGGCCCCTTTTGCAAGTTCTTAAACAGCCTGTATGTGCTGGGGCCTTGAGACCTCAACCAGAGGTCTAGCCTGGCACCAGAACTGATAACCTTGTCTGGGGAAAGTTTAATGGTCTCTCTGAAGTGGGAGTAGCCTTAGCAAGCAAGAATTTACAGAAGCCAAATAGCAGGGTTAAAATTTCAAACAGCAGTATTTATATAAGATGGATGTTTCAGATAAACAGGCTATGATACATTTACAGAATGGAATACCATGCAGCTATACAAAAGAAAAATCTCTTACTCTTTGTGACAGTATGGATGGATCTGGAGATTATTATGCTAAATGAAAAAGCTGGTCAGGGAAAGATAAAAATCACATGTTCTCACTTATCTGTGGAATCTAATGTGAGCAAAATAAACTAATAATCAAATAGGTCCAGAGACATGGATCCATGAAACAGGCTGACAGTTCTCAGAGTGGAGGGGGTGGTGGGGACTGGAAGAGATTAACCAAAGCACATATATGCATACATACATAGCCCATGGACACAGACAATAGTGTGATAAAGGCCTGGGGTGGGACAGGGATTGAGTGAAGGGGAAAAAATGGGGGAAATACTTTCAAAAATAAATAAAATGTGGAGGAAACTGTGGGGTGTAGAACCATGATGGGTAGATAAATCTGAGCAGAAGACTGAGGAGTAGGATAAAGAAGTAAGAATAAATTAAGAAAGAAAAATACAAGCCAAAGGAAAAGAAAATTCAGGGTCAAAAATTACAGAAGTCTAGTTACAGAGCAGTTGAATCATTTAAAAAGTATTTTGAGTTTATTGCAAAGAAGTCACGATGACCTGGCAGAAGCAATTCTAGTGCCTTGGGAGTACAAGCCAGACATGATTTTTAGTCTACTTTGCAACCCACTATAAGCAATGACTTTAAAGAGCTTCATTGTGAAGGGACAAAGAAAGATGAAATAAAACTCAGAAGAGGGAGGAATCAGGTTACTTTTTAATGAATAAGAAGTATAAACATGCAACAACAACAACAAAAGAATGAATATTGCAGACACTTAGTATGCATAAAGTATCACCAAAGTACTCACATAAAGGAGATTCCTGAGTTCTGCCTACAGAGCTGCTGATTTGGTAGGTTTGAGGCAGAGCTCTGGAATCTGTGTTGTTAACCAGATTTCCCAGGTGAATCTCTGGGAGGTAAGTATTGGAAAGACTAGTTTTAGAAATGCTGTGGTAGAGAGAAAGTGAACAAGGATAAAAATAATAAAATACGGGTCCATAGAGGTATGAGAGGTGATGGGGTCTAGAGAACAGATGGTAGAATATGCATCATAAAGGAAAAATATACTTACCCCTCTAGGACAGAAAGAAAGTGCAAGGCTGGCTATTGATGCACATGTTTGTAGTTAGCACACAAAGATGAGGGAGTTTCATTCTGAAGGTTTCTTTCTTTTTGAAATAAACAATAAAATCATATCTTAAGAATATTGCCAAGGATGGAGAGTAGACATGCAAAGACATAATTTTACAATGGATGATTTTAGGGAATGGGGAAGAGATGGTCATGAATATAACAGCATTGCCAAGCAGCTGAGGCCCGAGTGAAATGAGATCCTATTAAATTGCAGGGACAATGATCAATGATTTATAGAGCTGTGACTTTTCCCTTTCTCCCATCAGTCTGTATCTCCCATCAGGCTCTAAAGTTTGAGTTTTTGTTACAGGTGCAGAACGAAGGAGTAAGCTAATCATTCTAGTTGTCAATTTATTGTCTCTCAGCCCCAAATTCACTCTTCAGGCCCTGCTTTGTGATACTGGGCTACGCCTTGTAAACATTTCTCCTACCAGCTGGCACAATGTCAGGAGAGAGTGCTGGAGAGACCCCCAGAGGAAAGGGCTTCTCACAGTGGTGCTTTCCTCCTTTCTTTCTTTCTTTCTTTTTTTTTTTGACCTTGTTTCCTTTATTTTATTATTATTATTTTTAATAAGTCTTTATTGTAGAAAGTATTACATATGTCCTCTTCTCTCCACCTCCCTTGACTCCCTCCAGCCTGCCCCTGTCCCTGACCCGCCTCCCCACCCCTAGGCCTTCAGCACATTATTATCTGTGTCCATGGGTTTCACATATGCATACAAGGTCTTTTGTTGATTACCTCCCACCCACCCACCCTCCCCTGCTTTCCCTCTGAGATTCTGCACTCTGTTCCATGCTCCCATGTCTCTGGATCCATTCCGTTCATCAGTTTATTTTGTTACTTAGATTCCACATATGAGTGCAATCATGTCATGTGATACTTGACTGACTTATTTCACTTAGCATAATACTCTCCAGGTTCTTCCATGCTGTCTCAAAGAGTAAAAGATTCTTCTTTTTTACTGCTGTTGTATTCCATGGTATAAATGTACCACAGCTTTTTTATCCACTCATCTACAGATCTTAGCTATTGTAAATTGTGCTGCTATGAATATAGGGGTGCATACATTGTTTCTGATTTGGTGTTTTGGGTTTCTTAGTATATATTCCTAGAAGTGGGATCACTGGGTCAAGTTATACTACAAAGCTAACCATTAGCAAAACAGCCTGGTACTGGCACAAGAACAGGCATATAGATCAATGGAACAGAACAGAGACCCCAGAAATCAACCGAAGCCATTACACTCAATTAATATTTGACAAAGGAGGCAAATACAATGGAGTCAAGAGGGTCTCTTCAATAAATTGTGTTGAGAAAATTGGACAAATGCATGCCAACAAAAATGAAACAGACCACCAACTTACACCATCATACCTAATAATAGACAAACATGTAAATTGACTGTACCTTCACTACACCCACAACCAATAAGAGTGAGTATGCAAATTAACCCAACAAAGATGGAGGTTAATTTGCATATGTAGGTGCCCAGCAGCCTGGGTCCCAGGAACTTTCTCAGCACCCAGGTCACTCCGAGGTAGGCCCCCCATGGGTCCTGAGCAACTTGGGAAGGGCCTGAGCCAGGGGGATCCTGGCAGGGGCAGAGCCGGGTGATCAGAGAGAGCTGGGGGTCCCTGCCCAGGCCCTAAGCCCCAGCCAGAGGCTTGGGGCCTGGACAGGGCAGAGCCAGACAATCAGGCAATCAGAGGGAGCTGGGGGGCCCCTGCCCAGGCCCGGAGGCTTAGGCCTTGGCAGGGGTGGAGACGGAGATCAGAGTCAATCAGTGTAAACTAGAGGAAATACCTTTTCTGACCACTCATTGGCTAAGCTCCCTGTATGCCACTGGTAATATTCTCAGTAACTTGGGTATAAGAATCCAAAAGGGTGATCTAGGGTTTTTCCACCACAGTCCTGGAGAAAAAAAGGAAGGTCCGCTGCTGGAGGGCTAAGAAATGTCATATCCTGCCCTAGCCAGTTTGGCTCAGTGGATAATGCCTAGGCTTGCCAACTGCAGGGTCCGGTTTGATTGTGATCAAGGGCATGTACCTAGGTTGCATGCTCCTCCCTGGTTGGGGCCCAGGTCAGGGATCTTGCAGGAGGCAACCAATCAAAGTGTTCCTCTCACTTTGATGTTTCTCTCTGTCTTTTCCTCTCTCTTCCACATTCTTTTAAAAGTCAATGGAAACATATCCTCAGGTGAGGATTAAAAAAGAAAGAAAGAAAGAAGTGTCATAACCTATGAAAGATACATCTTGAAAATGCCTAAAGAAAGTTGTCATTTTTTCATGGTGAAGGGACTGGAGTCTGTGTTAATGAAAACACCTTGGTGGCTGCGGTGACTGGCAGTGGCTGCAGCACTGGGGTGATGGGGCTGGTGCCTTTCCCTGATCAGACCGGTTGCCTCAGTAGGACATCCCCTGAGGGTTCCCAGTATGTG
This sequence comes from Corynorhinus townsendii, assembly GCA_026230045.1. Lineage (NCBI taxonomy): Eukaryota > Metazoa > Chordata > Mammalia > Chiroptera > Vespertilionidae > Corynorhinus > Corynorhinus townsendii. The sequence goes on from JAPDVU010000004.1 coordinate 142,306,190, forward strand.
TGAGGGGGGCAGGCTGGGCTGAGGGACGCCCCACCCCCACCCCCTGCCCTCCGCCAGTGCACGAATTTCGTGCACCGGGCCTAGTGTACAATAAACTCAAAATAGATAAAAGACTTAAAAGGAAGTCGTGAAACCATAAAAATCCTAGAAGAAACAATAGGCAGCAAAATCTCAGACATCTCTTATAGCAATACATGTACAGATACATCTCCTAGGGCAGTGGTTGGCAAACTCATTAGTCAACAGAGCCAAATATCAACAGTACAACGACTGAAATTTTTTTGAGAGCCAAATTTTTAAACTTAAACTTCTAATGCCACTTCTTCAAAAGAGACTCGCCCAGGCCATGGTATTTTGTGGAAGAGCCACACTGAAGGGGCCAAAGAGCCACATGTGGCTCGTGAGCCACGGTTTGCCGACCACTGTCCTAGGGCAAAGGAAACCAAGGAGAAAATAAACAAATGAGACTACATCAAAGTAAAAAGCTTCTGCACAGCAAAAGAAACCATCAACAAAATGAAAAGGGAGCACACTGTATAGGAGAACATATTTGGCATTGATACATCTGATAAAGGGTTAATATCTAAAATATATAAGGAATTCATACAACTTAAAAAAAAGGAAGATAAACAATCCAATTAAAAGTGGCCAAAGGACCTAAATAGACACTTCTCCAAAGTGGACATACAGATGGCCAAGAGATATATGAAAAAATGCTCAAAGTCACTGATCATCAGAGAGATGCCAATCAAAATGACAATAAGGTACCACCTAACACCTGTCAGAATGGCTACCATGAACAAATCAACAAATGACAAGTACTGGCAAGGCTGTGGAGAAAAGGAAACCCTAGTACACTGCTGGTGGGAATGCAGACTAGTGCAACCATTATGGAAAACAGTATGGAGGTTCCTCAAAAAAAATTAAATGTGGTGCTTTCCTTCTTGATCCTGTGGTGCAGCTGCAGGAGGGTGGCTTTCTTGCCAGAAAAGCTTCCTCGACTTGGGCAGCTTCCCTATTAGAGTTGTGCTGGAGACCAGTGATGCTCATCCCAGCAGGTGACTTCCCGGCAAGTCCAGTCAGTGTGTGGGCATGGGATGTGTGTTTGTACCTTTCTTGAGTTTTCATCCACAGCTCGAGAGCTGGTGTGTGCTCTTCCCATGTGTTTATTCTATTTTTTATAGTTGACCTACAATATTATATTAGTTTCAGGTGTACAACCTAGGGATTAGACCAGGTGTCCTCAAACTACGGCCCATGGGCCACATGCGGCCCACAGAGGACATTTATCCGGCCCACCGGGTGCCGCTGCCTGTCCTGCTTAGCAGCCGACTCGTCCCGGGCCTGCAGTGCACATAGGAATTTGTTCATAGTTTTTTTTTCAACTATAGTCCAGCCTTCCAACAGTCTGAGGGACAGTGAACTGGCCCCCTGTTTAAAAAGTTTGAGGACCCCCTGGATTAGACATTGATATACCTTAAAAAACAAAGAAACAGAAATAGACTCATAGATACAGAGAACAAGCTGCTAGTCCTTTACAGTTCTCTTTACTTCTCTTCATAGTTAACCCCCATTACTAATTAATAGTTCACTACATTAAAATGGCCCTGTTAACATTTTTGGTGTGGTTTTACCTTCTTGCTTCACTCTGAATTATCTCTAATTGAGAATGTTTTCTTGGAAAACAGATGGCTGAAGGATGAGCTAAATTATTTGCGAGCAAAACAGGGCAGGGATTTGAGTTAACTTGATTCATTTCTCCCCACACTCAGTTTGACTAATATGAGTATAAAGATGACTGGTTCACTAAGAATGAAAGTAAAGGGAAAAAATGAATCTTCACAAAAGAGATTTGGAGAACCATCATTGTGGCAAATAGTTTTGTTAAAGTGCATTTTCTACATTGATTTTATGCCCTTATTAATAGTGAGAACGGCATCCACAGAAATTTGCCCTTTTCCAAATTGCTTGAAATTTCACAGGATAGAGAGGAAAACCAAGATGGCGGCATAGGTAAACTAAACTGCTGCCTCGCACAACAATTTCAAAACTACAAGTAAAAGACAAAACGTCTATCATCCAGAACCACGGGAAAGCTGGCAGAGTGGAAGTTTTACAACTAGAAGGAAAGAGAAAAGAGCATTGAGACATGCACAAGCGCTGAAAAGCTGAGGTACGCAGGCGCGCGAATTGGGCTGGTGGTGGGTGACTGGGTGTGCTGCTTTTTTTCAACCCAAAGGGAAACAAGCTCACAATTACTCTGAACTCCAGTTTCTGGGGAGACTCTGGGGACCCAAACTCTTACGAGGAGAAGCTGGACTGTCTGCCATCAGGTCGGAAAGTGAGGGTGGCTTTCTTGCAGAGGTGTGTGCAGCAATCAGTTTACTGCGCTGGGGCGTGGGACATGGGGACTTGGAAATGCGGAGACACAGAGACGGCTGACTGGCAGCCATTGCTGTTTGCCACGCCCTAGACTAGTGACTCCATGAGACCCCGCGCCGCACAATCTACAAACCCACCCAAGCTCCACGCAGCAGCTTTTGCATATAAATGGCCTGCCCTATCGCAGCTTAACCTAACAAACTGTAGTGCTGGTCGGACAGCTCCAAAACCTCCAAACCCCAAGCAAGGAGGAGAAAAAGTGTAGTTCTCACTGTAGCTCCTGCTGGGTGGCCTCAGACAGTAGCTGACCTGCACGCCACTGGAGATCCAGAAGCCAGTGTATCTAGTGGTCAGTGTGAGACGACACCAGATTTCAACTACTCACATCCATAAGTGACACATTCAAGAGGCAGATTCAGTGAACACCAAAGCCCCACTAAAGCAAATCCTGCACCATAAGAGTGTCTCCAGCGCAGCAGTTCTTCCATTATAGACATAGCGGGTCCACACAGCCAATTGGCCTGGAGGTCAATTCCTCCCAGTGTGCCAACAGCAATCAAGGCTTAACTACACCAAGACTTTGCACTCACCCCACAAAGGGGTGCACCAAGAGTGTCCACCTCAGGTGATAGGCTGAACCACTGGTCACCTACCACAGAAAACCACTCCGTCAACACAGGGAAGCAGCAAAATGCAGAGGCAAAGAAACATGTCACAAATGAAAGAAATGGAGGAAAGCAAACTACTGGACATAGAGTTCAAAACCACATTTATAAGGTTACTCAAGAATCTTCTAAAAATCTCTGAGGAACTTAGTGAGACCTTTAAGGATCTTAATGAGAATGCAAAAAAAAAAAAAAATGGAAAAGGACCAGTCAGAAATGAAGCATACACTGTCTGAAATAAAGAATATAAAGAAATTCAACTGTACATCAAAGGACCCCAAGAATCAAACCAAAGATCTGAAATATGAGGAAACAAAAAACACCCAACCAGAAAAACAAAAAGAAAAAAGAATCCAAAAATATGAAGATAGTGTAAGGAGCCTCTGGGACAACCTCAAGTGTACCAATATCAGAATTATTGGGGTTCCAGAAGAAGAGAGAAAGCAAGATACTGAAAATCTATTTGAAGAAATAATGACAGAAAACTTTCCTTACCTGGTGAAAGAAATAGACTTACAAGTACAGGAAGCACACAGAACCCCAAACAAAAGGAAATCCAAAGAGGACCACATGAAGACACATCATATTTAAAATGCCAAGGGCAAAAGACAAAGAGAGAATATTAAAAGCAGCAAGAGAAAAACAGTTATTTACCTACAAGGAGTACCCATACGATTGTCAGCTGATTTCTCAACAGAAACTATGCAGGCCAGATGGGAGTGGCAAGAAATATTCAAAGTGATGAATAGCAAGAACCTAAAACCAAGATTACTCTACCCAGCAAAGCTATCATTCATAATTGAAGGTCAGATAAAGAGCTTCACAGACAAGAAAAAGCTAAAGGAGTTCATCACCACCAAACCAGGATTATATGAAATGCTGAAGGGTATTCTGTAAGAAGAGGAAGAAGAAGAAAAAGGTAAAGATAAAAATTATGAACAACAAAATGACAACAAATACATACCTACCAACAAGTGAATCTAAAAATCAAGTGAATAGAAAATCTGATGAACAGAATAGACTGATGAATATAATAGGATCAGGGACATAGAAAGGGAGTGGACTGACAATTCTCAGGGGGAAGGGTGTGTGAGGGGTAGGGGAGGAGATTAGACAAAAATCTTACACCTATGGATGAAGACAGTGGTGGGGGTTAAGGGCATGGGGTGGGGTGGGGAATCAAGTGGAGGGGAGCTATGGGGGGGAAAAAAGAGCAACACCTGTAATAATCTGAACAATAAAGATTTATTTAAAAATACATAAATAAATAAAAAGAGAAAAAAAATAAAGTTCACAGGATATATGAAATGTTTTGACAAGTTATATTTAGCTAGATTTTTATATAGGGGTGGGCAAAAGTAAGCTTACAATTGTAAGTATGCAAAACCATTCTTGTATTCTTATTTATTCTTCTATTATATTTTTTTTCACATGAACAACTGTACATCTAATTTTGCCCACCCCTAATAAAATTAATTTTCTGCTATACCACAACCTTAATTTTGAGGGTAGTATTTGTGGCACATATAAATCTGTACTTGTAAGTTTTGACTGCTATAGAGAAGAAATATTCTTACTTAAAGAAAAGTTATTTAAACACTTGTTATCTTCTATCGTTAGGAAAGCAAAAGTGATCAGGCTTTGCTAATAGGCATTATTAGCATTTGGCCAGCCATGGGTGAGCCCTTTATTCATTGTACGAGCATTTACTGACTTCTGAATAGTACCCAAGTCACCATTAGGCATTAGAGATACAGTATGCCTACCCTTGAGGAAACCCCAAATTCACACTTTTCCCTACATTTTAACATTTAATATCTAAAATAGGCAGTCCTTGACCATACCAGCTATAGAGCTGATGGCATCTCATCAATGACAGTGACTGAGGCCAGACTGCTGTTGAGAAGTAATTATCATTGCCTGCACATGGGTCAACTTGGGAATAGCAACTCATATTGTCATTTTAATAATATATCGCTGATCAAAAGCATTGGCCCTGCCCTAGCCGGTTTGGCTCAGTGGGTAGAGTGTCAGCCTGCGGACTGGAGGGTCCCGGGTTTGATTCCGGTCAAAGGCACATGCTTAGGTTGTGGGCTCGATCCCCAGTAGGGGGCGTGCAGGAGGCAGCCGATCAATGATTCTCTCTCATCATTGATGTTTCTCTCTTTCTCCCTTCCTCTCTGAAATCAATAAAATATATATATATATATATATATATATATATATATATATATATATTTTTTTTTTTTTTTTAAAAAGCATTGGCCCTGAGGGGAAAATAATTTACACAGTAGAATCTCTCAAGGGAAGATGAAAGAAGAAATGTATTTCTCTTTCCAGGGTTTAGAGCAGGAGAGAAATTAAGTGGAACACCTACCAAGTATGAAATTGATGGGTAGGAGCCCTGCATTACTAAGTATGCTACTTCTCTCATTCCGGGGACATGCATTGGAAGAATCAAAGTAAAAGCTCAGAAACAAGTAAAGTAACTTCGTTGTTATTTCTCATGGCATGGCTGGACAACTGCACTCCTGTACATTTTAGTCAACATTTTAAGGTTTGTTTAAAAAGTAATGTGAGAACTGTTTCAAAACCTTCCATCAACTTCTGGTTGGCTTTTCAATGTCAGCGCCAAAGCTTGAAGAGCAAGCATCAGTGGCCCGAAAGAGAAGCCCAGAGATGAGAGTGGACACTCTTCACACATATTGTAGCATCACATCTCCTGAAGCCCTCAAGGCAATCTCCTGGGGGAAATATGGACATCAACACCTCTGACTGAGGGCAGTTGAATTCTGAATGGGAAGAAGTTTTGGGAATGGTAAGCAACTTGTTTTCTTTTAAAGTAAATATGATTTTGCAGACTTGAGGGACTATGTAGTACTGTTAATATCTTGAAGAACAAAACACATTGAACATCCTTCCAGAAAGTCTGAGGGAGAATCTATACCCATAATAGAATATGGCACTCAAAGAACAGACAAAAATAATGTAAACATGAGTGTTATATATTATAAAAATCTAATTCTAAATATGTTTAAAGACTTCTTTCAATAAATGTAAAATAAAAGCATAAGACATTATTTAATTTTATAAACCATAAAAACACAAGATATTATTAAATTGTAAATTGTTAATATCATAGAATCAATAAAATATGCTTTATAAAATATTCCACAAAAAGTAAGGACATAAAAAATATGACAATATGAAGTGCTTTCTCTGTTCTATGAATGTGGAGCCTGAAATTTGTGCACGGGCGGGGGCTGGAGGGTCCCTCAGCCCAGCCTTCACCCTCTCCAATCTAGGACCCCGCAGGGATCAGGCCTAAACCAGCAGTTGGACATCCCTCTCACAATCCAGGACCGCTGGCTCCTAACCGCTCACCTGCCGGCCTGCCTGATTGCCCTTAACTGCCTCTGCCTCAGCCCCTGCCACTGTAGCTTTGTCTGGAAGGAATTCAGATGTCTGGAAGATGCCCGGTCGATCCAGTCTAATTAGCATATTACCCTTTTATTAGTATAGATTACTAGACACCAATTAACCTTTTATCTTCAAAAGGGAATAGGTAAGCATTTTACCAAGGGCTTAGTGATGAATTTCTCTATTTCCAACCTCCCATTTCTTCATGTATATGACTTCCACATACATGTTCTGTTCTTAGAAGCAGAGCAGCTAGATGGAGAATCTAGTGTGGGGAGATTAATAAAATTTTGTAATTCGTGTCATTCATAGAATATTCTGGGACTCTTTTTGGTAAATTTGTCACACTCTATGGAACACTTTTAAGTACAGCTTCTGTTAAATTCTGCCCTATGTCTTATTTATTAAGTAGCAAGCATGGAGAGGGTGAGAGTGAGAGAGAGAGGGGAGTCTATTTTGTAGACTATACCCTATGAATGGGATTAGATCTTTTCATAATTATGTAGCGTCCCTGCACAAAGTGGAAGAATAAAGATTTCAGTGGTGCTTACAGGATATCTATGACATAATGAATACTGTATTCGCAGTGAAAGATAGGTTGTGTAGCAGACCCGTTCCTTTGGAACCAACAGTATGACTATCAGAGAAAAAAGGCTCGGGGCACAAACCTCACAGTTTTGGTTTTCTACAGTTCCAACCTAAAGTTTCATTCTTCTGTCCTTGCTTATTTTGTCCTCATTAGGTTCATACAAAGTTTAAATTTATTCCCCACCCAAAAACCCACAGGAATCAAGCAAATGTGTTTTGAAGGATTTCTGTAGTTTCCTTTCAGAACCAGATGTTGGACAGCAGCCATCTTAGTGAAAACTCTTGCTAGATGACTCAGGTCAAAAAGGGAAGGATATCTAAAGAAGAAATCAATGATGTGCAGCATATACACAAATCAGAAATTTAATTAATTACTAGACATTAATAACTCAAAGATTTCAGGTCTGTAATCCCTGGAAATGACATGGACTTCCATTCACCAAAGCTAACCTAGCTTCTCGGTCCCTGGTATGACACTATATTCAAGGCTGACTCTGCAATGGGAAAAGGAAATAATCGGATCTTTTGAAGATTAGTGGACACTGCCTCTGACCTAACACTACTTCAGGGACCCCAAAATGCCACTGTGGTTCACCAGAGGAGGGACTTACGGAGATAGGTGAGCGATGGAGTTTTAGCTCAGGTCCATCTCACAGTGGGGTCAGGTGGGTCCCTGAGCTCATCCTGTGGTTATTTCTCCAGCTCCAGAAAGCATAATTGAGATAACATGCATATATAGCAACTAGCAGAATCCCCGGCAGTTCTCAAATGTTAGTGGCACCGTAGTTGCCTGGAGGACTTGTTTAAACACAGATTGCCGAGCTTCTGATTCAGTAGGTCAGGAGTAAAATGTAAGAATTTGCTTTTCTAACAAGTTCACAAGTGATGCTGATTCAGCTGGTAAGGTGGCCATCTTTGAGAAGCATTCATTTAAACCATGGTAATGATTATAATGATTAAATATTTTAATTTTGTGTTGACTTCTTGCCCTAAGTATCTGAGACCACAAAGATGCAATGTGGGGGGAAAAAGATGTTGGGAGTGTACAGATGGGTCAATATAAGTATCCAGCCAATATAAATGATGAGATAATTTGGGTTCTATATTTGTAGATAGCAAATCAATGAGGGAAATACGAAAAATTCAGAAATTTTGTTAAGAGAGCCTTATTAACTTTGAAATAAAATGCAACTTCTGCTGGCATGGCTTAGTGGTTAATTTTTTTAATCCAAATTTCACCTCAATTTTTAAAAAATCAAATGAATTATTTTATTGATTAGAAGTAAGAATACCAATTAGGTGCCTATAAATATAATACACTAGTGGCCTGGTGCATGAATTCATGCACATTGAAAGGAAATTAATTAGAAAGTGGCCAGCAGGGTAGGACTGGGCAAGACGGGCCAGATATTCCCTGGAGCCAACCTCCCACGGTCCCTCCATGGCTGGCCACACCTGGGGCAGCGCTGCAGCTCAAAGGGCATCTGCGCTAACTGCAGGTTGGCAGGAAACCAGATTCAGGGCGACAGTGCCCCAGCAACAACATAACTCATGGCTGAAGTTGGAATCGTGCAGCCCCATGAGAAATCAGGCTCCCTCCTCTCTGGTTCCAGGGTACATCACCTGAGAACCACTGCTGACAAGTCCCTGCAGCGTGGCAGCTCCTGCATTGAGTGTCTGCCCCCTGGTGGTCAGTGTGTATCATACCTACCAGCCGGTCGGACAGTCAGATGGTCACTTAGCCTTTTATATATATAGATTCAAGTGGATGGTATGACCTCATTTCAATAATGTATAGTAATTGTTTTAATCTTTGTTGTCTATTCTAATATGATACTCAATTGCTATATGATGCTAGCAGATACATCTAAATAATGCTTGCCTCAAACTGTGGGGAAATGAGTGAATAGGAGTTGGAATTAGAGGGTTTGGGCTACTAATCTTTTCTAAAACCAGACAAGCACCCCAAACAATTTTCAAGCTTTTTCCCATACTCTTCCATCAGCACAAACCAACAATGTGCACTAAAACAAAGCACATCTAATCTCACCTTGCCAATCCGTACACATTTTCTTTTTTCAACTCCAAAGGTACCACCTTAGAATGGTTTGTGATTTTTGTTGCTTGTAGTTCATTTTTTAGTCTACTAGTTATACCCTGCTCCATAAATAAATAAGCATATTGGGAAATTTAATTGTCATGTGGGACATTGCCCTTGTTCAATGGTAGGCTCCAAGTATTCTTTTTCTTTCTTTTTCTTTTTTAAAGAGAGAGGTAGAGGAAGGGATAGAGAGACAGAAACATCCATGAGAGAGAGACATCAATCACCTGTCTCTTGCACACCCTCTACTGGGGACCGAGCCCTCACCAGGGCATGTGCCCTGACCAGAACTGAACCGGGGATCTCTGGGTTCCTGGGTTGACGCTCACCCACCGAGCACACTGGTTGGGCTCCAAGTATTCTTTACTATTAAACTACCCCAAAGAGGCTCACAGACTTTTTCAAGGCACTAAGGTCCTATTCCAATGAGTTTCTTGTGGTCCTATCCCTCTGATTCATCAACAACAAACCACATATATTTGTCAGTCTCTGAATCAAGCTGAGATACCCCACACGCACACAAAAGATCACATAATTATTTATCCAATTTTTAAAAATAAGCTTGCATGATAGGTACCATCATGGTTGAAGAACACGTAGTTCCACAGAGATAAAGGAAGTTGCTGAGTATGATTGTCTCTCCTAGGCCTGTCATGCTCAGACCCTCTTAGTCTTGTCATGTTGGAGGTTACTGCACACATGGTTATATTGTCTCAAGATGACTAGGGATAGGAAATGCCTTACCATCACTACTGCATAACCTCTTAACTATGAAGCTAGATGGCACTTGTGAGGAAAGAAATTATTTCTGGACCCTGATTGTTAACTCCAGGTGATGGGGTTTGTACCAAGGTATAATTATGCCCTTCTCTTTCCATCATGCTGATGGTAGCAATACAAGTAGTCATTAAGTTGGTGAGTGAAAATTACACAGATGATCAATCCAATATTGTTCTCATGAATTCCGTTCCATATAATCTATGAGCCTTGGCAACTAGGAAGTGGAAATTATTGTAAGGTCATAAATATTACAATTTCTATCCTATAGTCCCAGATTTCATTACATTAACTACTAGAGGCCCAGTGCATGAAATTCGTACACAGGGGGGCAGGAGGAGGGCCTCAGCCCTCTCGCAATCTGGGACCCTCTGGGGATGTCTGACTGCCGGTTTAGGCCCGATCCCAGGAATAGGCCTAAACCAGCAGTCGGACATCCCTCTCGCAATCTGGGACTGCTGGCTCTTAACCATTCTCCTGCCTGCCTGCCTGATTGCCCCTAACCACTCTGCCTGCCTGATCACTCCTAACTGCTCACATACCTGCCTGCCTGATCGCCCCTAACCACCTCTGCCTTGGTGGTTAGGGGCTGCAGCGGCTTCATCTGGAAGGACATCTGGAATGATGTCCAGAAGGTCTTTTGGCTGTTTAGTCTAATTAGCATATTACGCTTTTATTATTATAGATAAGAGATGCGTATGCAAAAACCATGTGTGTCTCTAAAAGAAATCTTAGCATTACAAAAGATACTCTAAACAGTAGCCCTGTCATGAAGACCTGGATAGTTCTGGCAATTTGGAGACTGGAAAATTATCTACTTCTTTAAGGAAAACTTCGGACCAAGAGGCAATATTTAAGCAGATCCCTGGAACTCAAAGTCAATGGCATATTTCAGAACAATCAAATTTAACATGGTTTGTGGTTTTGCAATAAAATCTCATATGATCCTAAGCAAAGAATGAAACTCTGCAGAGTCCAGGAAAGAACTTGAACTGACAATACTAAAAAATAGGTTAAACCAAACCAGAGGAAGCAGACAGTAGGATAGGAGGCTCTGCCAACACAGGGTGGATTGGAACAGATAGTCACATACATTATCATTTTCCAAAACATCCTCTCTCCTGGAAGCCAGTGTTACCACTTGGCCTACCAAAGGCGATGTGACCAGCCATTAATAACAAACTCAGGTCAACCATGTTCTATGAAGCTCTTAACCCTTTAATCTTACAACAGTACTTTTAAATTATTATTATTGGTTTCAGAAAGGAAGGGAGATGGAGAGAGAGATAGAAACATCAATGATGAGAGAGAATCATTGATTGGCTGCCTCTGCACACCCTTTACTGGGGATTGAGCCTACAACCCAAGCATGTGCCCTTAACCAGAATCGGATCCAGGACCCTTCAGTCTCTGGGCCGACACTCTATCCACTGAGCCAAACGAGTTAGAGCACAACAGTACTTTTTTGAAGATAAGGTAGCATGTTTCTGTGTTGAAGGAATTTGAAAATTTGAGACAACGTTTGAAGAAGTTGTCTCAAAGGACATTTTATTTCAGCAGTTATGTAGTCTTTTCCTTTGCTGAATACTACAGAAGCTGACCATTGAAATTATGCCTAACATTTAAAAAACTCTTTTTTATTTATTTTAGAGAGAGAGGAAGAGAGAGGGAGGAAGAGAGAAACATCAATGTGAGAGAGAAACATTGATCAGCTGCCTCCTGCACACCCCCTACCGGGGATTGAGCCTGCAACCTGGGCATGTTCCCTGGCCAGGAATCAAACCAGCAACCCTTCAGTGCATGGAATGATGCCCAACCATCTAAGCCACACTGACCAGGGCATGCCTAACATTTTAAGCCATTCACAATTTATGAGAAATTATTTTCTGAGTTTGGCTATCCCTCAAAAATAAATAAATAAATAAATAAATAAATAAATAAATAAATAAATAAATAAATATTCTACTTACACACAAAAAATAAAAATGTTATTAATTACTGAAATGCTATTTTATCCTCTAGGCAGATACTGTATTTGGAATTTTCATTTACATTCTAACAATCTTCTAAATAACTCTGCTGTGTAGAGTTGAAAGTTGGAGAAACCAAGTCTTAGAGGAGCTCAAGTAACGATGCTACTCAGTTTGGGTACTGGCTTTGTGGGACTAAGGTGTCCTACCCCATCTCCCTGATTTTCATATTGTTCCTAGAGAAAGTAAGACCAAACTTTCTCTGCAACTGAATATGTATTTCTTAGTAAAACAAAAGTTTTATGGTAAAATACCCATCATTACTATTTAAAGATGTACAATTCAGTGACATTAGGTAAATTCATATTGTTATGCAATTATCACCACCATCCATTTCCAGAACTTTTTTCATCTTGCAAAAAAAAAACAACTTTGTAACCATTAAACAATAAATCCCAACCAGCATTCTATCTTTCTGTCTCTCTGACTGTGACTACACTAGTGGAATCATACAGTGTTTTCCTTTTTGTAACTAGATTATTTCACTTAACATAATGTTCTCAAATTTCATCCAAATTGTAGCATATGTCAGAATTCCTTCCTTTTAAAGCTGAATAAGAGTCCATTATATGCATATATGATATTTTGCTTATCCATTCGTTTATGAACACTTGGGTTGCTCCCAGGTTTTAGATATTGCAATTAATTCTGCTATGAATATGGGTATATACATATCTGTTTGAATCCCTGATTTCATTCTTTTGGATATATACCTAGAAATGCAATTGCTGGATCATATGTTAAGTCTATGTTTAAATTTTTGAAGAATGCCATTCTATTTTCTACAGCACCTGTACCATTTTACATTCCTACTGATAGTGAACAAAGGTTCCAGTTTCTACCATTCTCACCAACACTGGTTATTTTCTGCTTTATTTTTTTAATATATTTTTATTGGTTTTAGAGAGGAAGAAAGAGGGAGAGAGAGATAGAAACATCAATGATGAGAGAGAATCATTGATTGCCTGCCTCCTGCATGCCCAACACTGAGGATGGAGCCTGCAACCCGAGCATGTGCCCTGACCAAGAATCGAACTGTGGCCTCCTGGTTCATAGGTTGACCCTCAACCACTGAACCATGCTGGCCAGGCTGTTCTGTTTTTTTAAATAGCCATCCTAATGAGAGTGAGATGGTATCTCATGGTGATTATGATCTTCATTTCCTTAGTTATTAGTGATGTTGGACGTTTTTTCATGTGCTTTAAAAGGTGAGATACAATGAGTTAAAAAGTACTTCCCCACCCCCACCCCCGCTTCAATTTCTTGGAAAATTTTGAGAAGAAATGGTCTTAGTTTTTCTTTAAATTGTAGAATTCACCAGTGAAACCATCAGATTCAGAATTATCTTCATTAGAAGATTTTTAATAAGTGTTTCAACCTCCTCACTCATTATAGGCCTATTCAGGTTTTCTATTTCTTTGTGATTCAGTCTTGGTATGATTTGTGTTTCTCAGAAAATGTCCATTTCATCTAGATTATCCAATTTTTGGTATATAATTCTTCATAGTATTTTCTTATAATGCATTCTATTTATGTAGCATCCATGGTAAAGTCCCCGATTTAATTTCAGGTTTTAGTTCTTGGAGTTTTATCTTTCTTTTTTTTCTTAGTCAATGTAGCTAAAGTTTGGGTTCACCTTGTTTGGGACTTTACACTTCCTGTACTTATAAGTCTATCTCCTTCACCAGGTTAGGCAAGTTTTCAATCATTATTTCTTCAAATATGTTTTCAGTCCCTTGCTCTCCCTTCTCCATTTGCTCCCCCTATGATATGAATGTTTGTATTCCAGATGTTGTCACAGAGGTCCCTTAAACTATTCTCATTTTTTATTTTTGCTGTTCTGATGGATATTTTTTATTATATTGTCTTCCAAATTGCTGATTCCATCCTATACTTCATCTAATTTGCTATAAATTCCATATAATGTATTCTTCATTTCAGTCATTGTAGTCCTCATTTATGGCTGAATCTTTTTACATGTTTTCTACATCCTTTTTTAATTTTTCTTATCTCTTTGCTGAAGTTCTCACTGAGGTTTTATGTTCTTCTCATAAATTCATTTAGCATCCTTATAACTAGTCTTTTGAACTCATCATCTGGTAGATTGCTTGCCTCCATTTTGTTCTTTTCTGGAGTTTCAGCCTGTTCTTTCATTTGTGATTTTTTGGGGGGAGTCTACTCATTTTGGCTGCCTCTCTATGTTTGTTTCTATATATTAGGCAGGTCTGCTTCCTCTCTCATGCTTGGCAGGGTGGCCTTATTTAGTCGTTGTCTTGTGGGGCACAGTTTCATTTCACATCCTAGTTTACAAGCACACTTAGAAACTATTATTGTTCATAATTTTGCTAAAATTTATCCTCTGAGATTCTGGCATGTTAAAGCACTCTTTCTACCTCTCACTATTGTTGTCATTATTTTCCTGGTTGTTATTTACCATTAATTTATAAATATTCATGGACAGGAAGTTCAATGAAATAGAAAATTTCAGTAATTCTAAAAAAATGGTCTCTTAAATTATCTAGTATGATTACTAACTAACTTCAGTTTCTCTCAGTCACAATCTGGTCCTTTATCATTTATCCAGTATTGCTCCATATTTTGAAACAGCATATAATTCAGTAGTACCAGCCTTCATAATCTATTACATAATCTATCCTGCTAACATTTTCAACTACCTCATTTACTAATCCATTTTTCTTCCATAAAACCCAACCCTAGATCAATCCAAATGGCTAAAATTGGTAATTACATACATAGACTATTAGCTCTGAATAGTTAAAAATAATCCATACAGATTAGTCCCCAATTCAGGGTCTCCATGGTCATTTGGGCTTATGATATTGTCTGCTATTTCCTCCTCATTTCTCCAGTTAACTTTTCTAATATTCACAATAATTACTTTGTACTTCACCACTTTTATCAAGTTTCTTACCCATCACAGCCCTATTCTTTACTCATAAAAAAGAGATGCTCAGTTGACCACATTGAATGTTCTTTACAATGAAGACAAACACAAAGAAAATTATTCCACTTAAAACGGACAAAGAACATGACCATCCATATGACTGGCTAAGTGTTAGATATCACCCGGCAATCTACCCAATACTGGGCATGGGAAGGGGACTTGTTTGACAAGAATGCAAAGAAATTGCTACGAACAGCAGGTGGTAGAAATAAACAGACTTTTACCAATTTGGATACATATTACCAGATTTAAAAATTTTAATTCCATTTCTAGGAATCCATCCAAGAAATTTGAAACTAACGTTTTTTCTTCTAATTTTATAGAAGAAAGTAGAGATAGGATGAATATAAAGCTAAAGACTGAAGTTTGAGTAACAGTTATTTCTAGGGTCTGAGATAAATGAAATAAGCCAATCAGGACAGAAAAGAGACATTCAAGGAGGTAGATGGGAAACTAGAAAGTGCAATATCAAGTAAATCAGTTAGGAAAATAAGTTCCAAAAGGAAGTCAACAGTATAAACGCTACAGAGAATCAATTGACATGATTTTCAAATGGATGAAATGGGCCGACCCATTTGAAGGCTGACAGTGGAATACTATTGAGAAATTGTTTGACACCTAATACCATTTATGGAAGTTGTAAAATGCTCCTGTTGTTCACCAACTGGTTAAAGTTCCATGAGGAGTAAACATACATACATATTCACTTTTGCTGCCTTTTAAGTCTCTTGCATTCAAATTAAACCAAGTGATCGCTAGATCTGAAGTTTTCATCTCAGGCTTTTCGCTAGGCAGCCTTGCATAGTTATTTTGCTCCAGGCCATCAAAATAAAGACTATTTGTGAAGTTGGTGGCTCCTATAACAGTCATCTGGAAAATCCAGGGAAAGGCGCTGGGCTGCTGGGAAATCGAAATTGTCCTCTGGCCTATGAGCTGGTGTGTTTGTCTGCTGAGTGGCTTCAGTGGTTTCATCTGTTGCTGAAAGAGCCAAGAGGAAAGGATAAAACGGGACTGTAACCCACACCACAATGAGCAGGACCAGAACAGTAACAAGTGAATGTTTTGTTTGTGTGCTGCCCCTTCTGGCACATTGAGTTGCTGCACAGATTGTATAGGCTTTTCTTATTTTTATTTATTTATTTAATATATTTTCATTGGTTTTAGAAAGGAAGAGAGAGGGAGAGAGAGATAGAAACATCAATGATGAGAGTGAATCATTGATTGATTCTCAAATCATTGATCGGCTGCCTCCTGCATGCCCCCTACTGGGGGTGGAGCCCGAAACCTGGGCACGCGCCCTTGACTGGAATCGAACCTGGGACCCTTCAGTCCATAGGCTGATGCTCTATCCACTGAGCCAAATCAGCGAAGTTGGCTTTTCTTATTTTTTGAATGAATGTACGGGCTTTTAATCATCACTTAATATGAGTGATCCAAGCATAGCATTCATGTGCCAGCACATACAATTCCAAATTATGATTGTTCAATGTATAGTGTCATGGCATAAAAGGTAAATAATTCCCATATTCTTGTATCCTGTGTATATTCATTGGATGTTCACAGAGAGAAAGGACTTGATAGAACACCTATAAACTGATTTTTGTTTTCAGTCAAATAATCTCCGATTAAGCACTGACTCCATTTCAATTCATGAAAATAGGCTGGAGACATATCATCATTTGGATCTCTGAGGTTGAGATTGTTAGTTCAACACGGGGCATTGAAAATTCTCAATTTTCTTTTAAGTCTTTTTTTTCTTATTCTTGAAGTGCTAGGAAGAAAAAAAATAAATTATAAGAATATTCCACTAAAGCTATCAAACTGATTAGCAAAGATTATAAAGAACAAAATTCCATCTTTATGGACATTATTTAAGGTAATATGAAGATATTCTCTTTAGTAAGAGAGAAAGTTGTCCCAAACCTTATGAATAAAAATAGGAACCCCAAATTATAATTCTTTATTTACTTAGCAATTATGTGCATAGAAATTTATCTTAAGGATCTAATAAGATAAGTGTGTAAATATATAAGAATGATTGTTATAACATAGCTTATACTGTAAAAATTTAAACAACCTAAATGTTTAACAGTGATTGAATTGTATCCCATTCTATAAATGTTATAGATTTAATTAGTCCTTTAAAATGTGTGGAAACATATTTGACATAAGGACATGTCATATTTTCTTTTTCTCACTAATATTTCAATGTGAAAAATTTTTAAACATACAGAAAAGTTGAAGAAATTGTACAGAGAACATATACATAATTAGATGGTATAATTAACATTTTATTATATCTGCTTTATCACATCTATCTATCTATCCCTGTCTCCATCTATCTTTTTTTTTCCTTATCATTTTTTATTTTCAACTACAGTAGACATATTTTATTATATTAGGTTCAAGTGTGCAACCCAGTGATTAGACATTATAAAACTTACTAAATTATCATTCTGATAAATCTCATATCCATCTGACACAATGCATAGTTATTAGAATATTATTGATTACATTCCCTATGCTGTACTTTACATTCCCCATGACTATTCTGTAACGATCAATTTTTACTTCTTTTTTTTTTTACCATTTTTTTTATTGTTTTAAGTATTACAAATAGTAGTACATATGTCTCCTTTTTTTCCCCCATTGACCTCCCCCCGACCTCCCCTACCCCTCAGTACATGCCTTCACCTGCCCGCCCTCCCCCCCCCCCCCCCCGCCCCAGTGTCTTATATCCATTGGTTGTGCTTATATGCATGCGTACAAGTCCTTCGGTTGGTCTCTTACAGCCCCCCTCGCCCAACCTCCCGTGTCTTCCCAATGTAGTTTGACAGTCTGTTCAATGCTTCTTTGCCTCTGTATCTTTTTCCCACCATTTCTTTCCTTTAAAAAGTTTTGCCTTTGCAGACTAGAAATAAACATATAATAACAAAACAAGATAAAACAAAAAAATGTTTGAGTCCCAATTTCAATGTCCAACAGTTCTGAGTCCCCATTTCAATGTCTAACAGTTCCTTATGTGTACATGTCAGCAATGATATCTGGATGGTGGGCACATGTTGGCAATGCAGGTCCAACCCTCTCTGGTTTGGTCCTAGGTAACCTGCAGCGGTGCACAGCTGCTGACTGCTCGTGTGGCAAGGCGTTGTCAGTGTCTTCCATCTCTGGGCTGTTTTTTCCTCTTGTCTTAGTGGTTGGAGCACACCTGTCAATTCCTCTCTGTTGCAGGAATCCATCTGGTCTTGGGGTTGTTTTCTGAAAATATACAAATGTATTCTCAACCACAAGTTAATAAAGGAATCTTTTCTATATAATTGATTTGGGATCCTTTTTATTTTTGTTCAAACAATTTTCCTTTGTCTTATTTAGACACCATGTGTGTTTTTAATGGCCGTCTTGCTGTTAGCATTGCAAATGAAACTTAATTTGGTAAAGTAAAAATTTTCTAGATGTAATTTACTTATAGGATATTTTTCCTTACATGATATTGCCCTACTATCCCCCCCCCCTTTTTTTTTATTAATGGAGGTTTTTGTAAATTTTATAATGCAGTCTTGATAACTTTAAATTTAATTTTTTTTTCCCCACACATATGACTGCTTTAGGTTCATTGCATATTCAGGAATTTTACCATGAGATGAACTACCAATAGCAATTTTAGTAATTACTTTAAGAACAGCTTTTTGTCCAGTACAATTAACTTTACTTGAATAATTTTTACTTCTTAATCCCTTCACCATTTTCACCCATCCCTCCAACTCCCTCCCATCTGGCAACCATCAAATCATTCTCTGTATCTATGAGTCTGTTTCTGTTCTGCTTGTTTGTTTATTTTTTATATTTAATTGTTGATGGATCTATATTTATTACCATTTTATTGCTCATACTTTTTATTTCTTCTCCTCCTTCTTCTCTTTCTCCTTCTCCTTCTCCTTCTCCTTCTCCTTCTCCTTCTCCTTCTCCTTCTCCTTCTCCTTCTCCTTCTCCTTCTCCTTCTTCACCCTTTAACATTTCACATAATACTTGATTGGTGCCAATGAACTTCTTTAGCTTTTTCTTGTCTGGGAAGCTGTTTATATGTCCTTTGATTCTAAATGATATGTTTGCTGGGTAGAAAAATCTTGGTTGTAGGTTCTTGCTTTTCATCACTTTGAATATTTCTTGCCACTCCCTTCTGGCCTGCAAAGTTTCAGTTGAGAAATTATGGGAGCATCCTTGTAGATAACTAACTGCTTTTCTCTTGCTGCTTTTAAGATTCTCTCTTTGTTTTTAACCTTTGGCGTTTTAATTATAATGTGTTTTGGGATGGGTTTCTTTGGGTTCACCTTGTTTGAGAATCTCTGTACTTCCTGAACTTGTATGTCTATTTCCTTCACCAGGTTAGAGAATTTTTCTGTCATTATTTTTGCAAACAGGTTTTCAACTTCTTGCTTGCTCTCTTTTTCTTCTGGCATCCCCACAATGCAAATGCTGATAGGCTTGATGTCGTCCCAGAGGCTCGTTAAACTAATCTCATTTTTTAAAATTATTTTTTCTTTTTTGCTGTTCTGACTGGGTGTTTTTTGCTTCCTTATATTCCAAATTGCTGATTTGATTCCCAGCTTCATCTGCTCTACTGTTGATTCCATGTAAATTATTCATTTCAGTTCGTGTATCCTTCATTTCTGACTGGTTCTTTTTCTTATGTTTCCATGTCCTTTTTCATGCTGTTGAAGTTCTCATTAAGTTTATTGGGCATCCCTATAACCAGTGTTTTGAACTCTGCATCTAGTAGATTGCTTACTTCCATTTTGTTTAGTTCTTTTTTTGGACTTTTGTTCAGTTCTTTCAGTTGGGACGAGTTTCTTTGTCTCCTCATTTTGGAAGCCTCTCTGTGTTGTTTCTCTGTAAAACTAAGTAGAACTACTATGACTCCTGGGCTTGGCAGAGTGACCTAATGTAGTAGGTGTTCTGCAGGGTCCAGTGGCACAGCCTCCTCAGTAACCCAACTTAGCACTTGAGGTATGCCTCCTATGTGGTCTGGGTACATCTCCTATTATAATTGAACCTTGATTGCTATTGGCACATCAATGGGAAGAATTTACTCCCAGGCCCATTAGCTGCAAGGACCAGCTGAGACCACTGACCACTGACCTCTGACCACTGTGGAGGATCAGCTGTTCAGAGGCCTATCTCACAGAGCAGGACTTACTTCAGCAGAGCTCTGGTGCCCACTGAGTCTTCCCCTTGAGTATATCACTTGTGGAAGTGGTTGGGAGTGGTGCTTTGAAGCTGTCCACTGGGTCTGCTGGCTCTGTGGCCTACCAGGAGGTGCAGGCCAAATCAGCCACTGCCTGTGCTCTGTCTGGGGCCACCCACTATGAGCTACAAAGCAATCTTCAGATGGCTGCTACTCGTGCTGGCCTTGGAGGTACTCCAGAGAGGTCAAGCTATGAATCAAGGCCAGCTGCTGCTAGTGCTCAGTCTGAGGCCACTTAGTAAGAGGTATGGGGCTTGCTGAGGCCAGATGCTTCTTGTTTGAGAGGTTTTAGAAAAATCTGAAGTGGGCCAAGACAGGCCAGTTGTTTTAAAAAGCCACTGGAAAAAGCATGGATGGGCCTGAAAGTTGGGTGCAGTGGAGCCTCAGGGAATCACCAGGGCAAGGCAAACAGTCTGAGCCAGGTTTATGGTGTCTCAGATATGGTGCTTGTTTGCCAGCTCTGTGGGGGAAAAGGCACAATGGTCTCTGCCAGTCTGGGACAAAGCTGCTTCTCCAGCACTCACTCTGATGCCAGACAATTTAGTTCCTCCCCTTGTGTCCCTGGAGCCTTTTGATCTGCTTCCCCAGTAACGGAGCTTACATGGAGCAAACCTGAGTAAGTTCATGCATGGGCCCTTAAGAGGAACTGCCTGGGACTCCAGCAGCCTTGGTCACTCTCAGCCTCAACTCCCACAGCTTTTACAGCCAGAAATTATGGGGACTTCTCTTCCTGGCACTGTAACCCTGGGCTGTGGGGTTATGTGTGGGGCTGTGACCCCTTACTCTTAAGGAGGTAACTTTGCAGACAAGATATCCCTCCCAATTATTATCTGGCACACATGGGTGTGGGGCCAGCCTGTTTTGAGTCTCCACCCTTCCTACAAGTCTCAATGTGGCTTCTTCTTTAAATCCCTAGTTGTAGGACTTCCATTCAGTACAATTTCAAGCAGTTCTGAATGGTAGTTATTCTGTAGTTTAGTTGTAATTTTGATGTGGTTGTGGGAGGAGAAGATGAGTACTGCATTTACTTACACCACCATCTTGACCCAAAGTCCCATCTTTTTCAGAAATGAATTTCAAAGTAAGACATCTCTTCATTTTCCCCTTAATACTTTAGCATGCTTATTATTAATTAGAGTTCAATATTTGTTGTTCTTTCCAGTGGTAAAATTTACACACAATAAAATACACAAGTCTTAAGTGGGCCATTAGATGAGTTTTGTCACATGTATACACCTGTGTATCCTAAATCCCTATCAAAAGATGGAACATTACAGCTACCCCAGAAAGTTCACTCTTGCCTCATCTTCACTTCCTGCCCCATCTGTCAAAGCAACTTTTTTGATTTTTTCCCCCCAACCTGATGAACTTTATGTTTAGAACTTCCTATTAATGGACTCATACAATAGGTATTCTTTTGGGTAAAGCTCCTTTCACTCAGCACTGTTTTGTTGTGGGTAGAGGTGGTTCATTCTTTTTTATTGCTAAGTACTACTCCATTGTATAAATGCACCATAGTTCATTTATGCATTCTCCTGTTTATGGACACCTAGGCTAGGAAATGTGTAATGTGTTTGTAAGCAAGAAGAAAAGGACTGCAAAAGAGGCTAGGTCATATGGTTTCATATTTCTAAAACACATGGACATTCACACACATACACACACACACCTATTCACCAAGACTTATCACAGTGTGATTTCTGAGATTCAGATTGATGAAGATTTTATATATTGCAAATATCATGGAAAATGGTGGCTTAGAACCCTTATGCCTTCATTTATAAACCAAAACTCTCTCTGCTGTATCTGTGGATGACCCTCAATTATGTTATTATACTATTTAAAGCATTTTTATACACATATAAAAAATCTCCAACAATCTGAATGGAGACAATAATTATATATATTATATATATATAATCATCTAGCTTTCTATCTAAATAATACTCAAAAAAATTTTATGTAAATAATACTCAAATGTTATTATATTTGTATATAAAAACACTTTTGAGTCCTAAGTGAATATATATATACTATATACTTAATAAAAATGTATTTTAAAAGTATTATATACATATTTAAATAAGTACATATAACACATGTGCACATATGTAAACATGTGTGTACACATAAACATGTATGTAGTGATATGTATAGAAGCACCTTTGATTACTATGTACATAGAAAGCTATCTGAGAGGATGGTCACCAACACTACAACACTATAACTGTGTTTCCTCTCAGTGGTAGAACTTGGGTGATTCACTTTTTTTTTGCTTACTTTCATTGAGGCGCTTCTGAAATTAACACTTAATAACTAACAAATCACCACCTTAAATGAGTAGACGGCATGTGATGGGACTGCAGGGAGCTAAGATGAAAAGAAAACATTGAGCTTTAACACAAATCTCCTTCCCTGAAATCAATGGGAAGAACAAGACTGTAGCTGCCACGACATGATCGTCTCCCCGCAGAGAGAGGTTTGGTTAAAGTGACTAACGTGCTGTCTGTGGAGAAACAGCTTGTGAAAAACTCCTCTCTTACAAAGGTCCAGACCGGAGTCCTGTGCCTTGTAAAATTCCCAAAGTTATTTTTTCTCTGTGAAGAATGTGGATTAACCTTTTGTTGTTTGCTAAGGGTGATTTTAAAAATGAAATGTTTCACTAAAGGTGACTGAGAATACAGAATGCCAAGGGAGACAAAAATCTGAGTTTGTGTAACATGATAAAAAAAATAATGCTAAATAAATGTGTTGCATCATGTCATCTTTAAAGCCACATGAGGCTCATTGGGTAACTTTTCATCTCACTGGCAAAGGGGAAATAGTTAGGTGATTGTGACTTCTCCAAAATCATGGACAGTGGTAGCTTGGAACCCTGGACCTTTATTCATAAACCAGAACCCTCCCTGCTATATCTACTGAGGACTGCCAGGGCTGATCAGCAGACCCTGAATGACGGATGAATGATTACTCACCTTTCTGTGAAAGGGATGGCTAAGGCACTACTTGGCTATCCCCGCCAAGTAGCCCTATTCGACTGCCTCCTTTGGCTTTGTCGTCACAGATTTAACTAAAATGAAGCTCTAGATACAATTAGCAGGGTAAGTATCCTTGAGAAAGTATATGCTTCTACAAGGTTGGGTCTTTAAATACTAAACATAGAGATTCTAGCAAAACACCCCAGGGGATTGGGCTTGTTTGGAAAAGTCCAGGTAGGGGCTGCCGCCTTCAGCCAGGTCCCCTCAGAGCCCCCAACCTTTCAGAGAATCCTCCTTACAGACATTCCAACCAAGTCCCGTGCTTCCCCACAGAGGACCCTCAATTATGTTATTGTACTATTTAAAACTTTTTAAAAAATGTTATATCTTAATTCTAGGCTCGGTGAGATTTTTTGTCATTAAAGCCAAAAGGCAAAAGGAGTCATTTGAAATAGACAATTATCTCAACAATCTGCAGGAAGATCCCAATAGGAGAAAAGAGCATCTGACTTTTGTACTCAAGCCTTTTGTTCTCAGAAAATGGGACAAACGGCTGAAGAGCCAGCCCTGACTTTTTCCTCTCCCTTCTCTTACACAGAAGGGAAGTGATTCAAGAGCACAGGATTATTGGTGAGGCAGGAAGAGAACCCAGACTTTCCCACTTTTGATTTGAGAGTCAAGCTATTGAATGAGGTTTAGGAAGGGTCAGTAGAGGGTCAAGCAGACACCTTGGTTTCATGGGCACCAGTCTCTCTCTGCATTTATCTCTCATTATGCAAGGAGTCCAGTGAGATCTTTAGCTGATCCACTGTGTGAGAGCCTCAGAGAGCAGCCCTTTGGCCACAGGAGGACCATGGGATCCTGTAGTTTCAATGAGAGCAGACAGAGCGCTGAATGTGGTATTAGAAGATGGCTTTAATCCCGGCCTTACCCAAGGGGTCATGACATTTAAACACTCAGTTTCCTAATATGGGCGGAACATGTATCAAATAAAATATGTATCCTATTAAAGGACTTGCTGTAGATCCCAGTTTTAGCATCCCCAATTAAAATAATGAATTCATATTTTTTATTAAGCACTCGTTTGGTTAACACTTTTTGCTAGGCACTCACTGATGACTATATAAAGACAAATTAGTGACTGAATGATTGAAAATCTAGACTCTAGAGTAGACATTCTTAATTTGAATCCTAACTTCACTGATTGATTATCAATAAGAGATTGGGAAATTGCTTAATTTCTCTGATCAGTTTTCTTCCCCAGCTGTCTGCCTGCTCTCTATCTATGAATCTATCTCTATTTTACTTGATAATTCAATTTTTTATTAAATTCTCCATATCAGTGAAACCATATGGTACTTGTCTTTCTCTGACTGGTTTATTTCATTTAGCATAATCTCCTCCAGGTCCATCCAGGCTATCCCAAAGGGTAACATTTTCTTCCTTTTCAAAGCAGAGTAGTATTCTAAACATACAGATGGCCAATAGACATATGGAAGGATGCTTAATGTCATTAATCATTAGAGAAATGCAAATTAAAACCACAATGAGATATCACCTCACATCTGTCAAAATGGCTGTCATCAATAAACCAACAAACAACAAGTGTTGGCGAGGATGTCGAAAAAAGGGAACCTTTGTGCATGGTTGGTAGGAATGCAGATTGGTGCAGCCACTGTGGAAAACAATATGGAGTTACCTCAAAAAATTAAAAATGGAACTTCCTTATGATCAAGTGATTCCTCTTTTGGGAATTTACCTGAAGAAACCCAAAATACTACTTCAAAAGAATATATGTACCCCTATGTTGAGAGAATATTTTTAAAGGACTCAACTGCTGTTGATAATTCTGGTTTGACTCAGTTTTTTTGTGTTATTTGGGGGAGGGGGGTAGCACGGGGGGGGGGGGGCGGTGCAGGGTAGTTCAGCCCCAGATCATTGCTCTAACTGCCCTGGGGTATGGCTAGAAGCCTCAGTCAGGAAGATCCTAGAAGCCCATGTTTTATTTATTTATTTTTGTCCACTCCAATGCTCATTTAGAAATGTAACAGTCATGTTTTGCTAAATCAGAAACATTTTCTAGAAATTTTAGTTTGGTGTTAAATGCACTACCTATGAGAAACTCTGATCTGTGAGCTGAATAAAAATATGTTTTTATGGATGACCTAGAGGTTACTATGGTAGGTGAAATAAGTCAGGCAGAGAAAAATAAATACCATATAATTTCACTTATATGCCAAATCTAAAAAACAAAATAAATGGACAAATAACATGAAAATAAACTTATAGATACAGAGGAAAAACTGATGGTTGCCAGATGAGAGGGGGATTGTGGGGCAAGGTGGAAAAGGTGAAGGGATTAAGAAGTACAAATTGGTACTTGCAAAATAGTCACAGATGTAAAGTCCAGCAAAGAAAATATAGTCAATAATATTGTAATAACCATATATGGTGTTAGTGTGTACTAGACTTATAAAGAGGGTCACTTAGTAAGTTATATAAATGTCTAACCACTATGCTGTATACTCAAAACCACTATGCTGTATACTCAAAACCAATATATTGAATGTCAATTATAATTTTAAACAAATTTTAATTGAAAAAAAATGTGGGAACTTTTTTTAGCACATACCTCCTTTTGGTGTTGACCCAATCTGGGCATAGTATAACATGTCCTATATTTTGAACAGTGATGTTCTTTCAAGCTACTGACATGAGTTATTTACTCAGTTAACAGAAGAGTCCAAATTCAAGTGAGGGCACTTGTTTCAACATAGACACTGAAGTAACAATGAGTTACATTCCCCTTATAAATTAATACAGAAGGCCAACAGACACATGAAAACATGTTCAACATCACTTATAATTAGGGGAATGCAAATTAAAAACAATGTGATACCATCTCACACCTATCAGAATGGCTACCATCAATAAATCATCAAATAATGACTTATTTCACCTACCAAATAACAAGTGTTGGCAAGGCCTAGCAATACCACTTCTGAGTATACTAGTATATTCAAAGGAAAAAACCACCCACTAATTTGAAAAGATATATGCACCCTATGTTCATTGCAGCAGTTACAATAATTGAGATATGAAAACAACCTAGGTACCCATTGATAAACAAATGACTAGAGAAGTAATACGTATATACAATGGAATATTATCTACACTAATAAAAGAGAAATATGTAATATGTAAATTGACCGTACCTCTGTGACACCCACCAGCCAATCAGGAAGGAATATACAAATTAGAAGGACAAATATGTTGGTGGCCCCGCCCCCCAGCCTCTCCAGGCATGGAGCAGCCAGGCGGGGCAGGATGCCTGCAAGAGGGGGAGGGCAGGGGGGGGGCAGAGGGAGCTACAGGAGCGGTGCTCCGGCCTGAGTGAAGCAAAGACTCCGGGTGAGAAGCCTGCAGACTCTAGCCGGAGTCAGCGAGAAGCCTGCAGACTTCGGCCAGAGGAAAGGTGGAAAGTGGCGACCAGAGCGAAGGCCTGGGTCCCAGGTGCCAGAGGAAAACCAATGCCAACAGCCAGGTGGAAAAAGGCCTATTGCACGAATCTTGGTGCAATGGGCCTCTAGTTTGATCATAAAAGAGAATAACATCTTGCCATTTTTGACAATATGGATGGACCTAGAGGGTATTATACTGAGTGAAATAAGTAAGGCAGAGAAAGACAAATTACCATATGATTTCACCTTTACATGGAATCTAAAAAATCAACAACAAAACAAATGAAGAAACAAAACAGAAACAGACACCTAGATAAAAAATAAGTTTAAATTTTGTCAACAAAAGTTCGATATTTCATGTTAACCAAAGCTATATTTAAAGACACATTCCAGTAAGTGTGGTCTGACATAAATGACACCAGTCATACCAAACAGCAAGAGGCCAGCTGCAGTTCTGAGTTCAGTACATAGGGCATGCATATGAACTCTGACCCTTAGGCAAAGTTTCTGCAACTCAATGATTTATAAAATGGGTGTGATAAGCTTATGTGTCACAAACTCTAACGAAAGTGGTGTTGACAGGCATTGTTCTTGAAACAACCTGTAATAAAAGAAAAAAAAATATTTTTTCTTCTGTACCTCTCCTTTTCAGAAAGAAGCAAAAGACAACTTAATGAATTGGAGACAATTGGAAATGGTTTATATGGACAGAGTCCAAAGGTAAATTGATGTTTATAGGAAATAGCATTGAACTGTCCAGTCTTTCCCTTGGTTTTACCTGTGTAGGCCCCTGGTGGTAGCCAGTGTTCTCGTAGCCTATCTGACTGCTACAGAAGGGTTAAGAACTATGTAATTACCTAAACATTTGCTAAGCTTGTTTATTGATTGATTACTAATGATGCTTATCTGTGATATTTTCCTTCAAGACCAGAAGGTAAATTATGCTAAGCGAAACAAGTCAGAGAAAGATAAATATCACATAATCTCACTTATATGTGGAATCTAATGAATAAAATAAACTAATGAACAAAATAGATCCAGAGGTATAGAAGCATGGAATAGACTGTGGAATCACAGAGAGAAGGCGGGGGAGAGTAGATGGGCAGGAAGAGATCCACCAAAGAACTTTTATGCATATATGCATAACTCATGGACACAGACAATATAGTGGTAAAGGCCTGGGGTGAGGGTCAGGGGGGTGGCTAGAAGAAGTAAATGGGGGCAGGGGGAGGGGGTAACATATGTAACACTTTCAACAATAAAGATTAAAAAAAAAAAAAAAAAAAGACCAGAAGGTATAGATAAGAAAACAGCTAGAAAACTGCCCCAGAGCAGTTGAAACTGACCAGAGGACACTTTTATGGCCTTGGCATGAACTTTTCTCCTTATACTCTCATTATAATCTATATCTATATAATAAAAGGCCAATGGCCGTAACAACCAAACGAACAGTCACCATGAAGTGCGTGGAGCACCTCTTGGTTCCTCCCCCGTGGCCCACAGGCTCCTATCACAGCAAGGCTGGTGGCTGGCAGGCAGGCAGGTGAGCAGGCGGGTGGGCAGAACAAGGCGGGCTCGGTGAGAGAAGCAGGGCCTGATCAGCAGCTGCCGTGGAGACTGTGGATCAGGCCTGGAGAGAGAGACAGCTGTCAGTGGGGCCATTCTGGATTTCCCAGAAGAGCCAAATGGCTGCCCAGGAGGTGGAGCTTTTGATGCTGACTGGCATATAAACCGACCAATCAGAACCAAATCTGGGTAAACTGCAAAAGCACAACCTAAGGTGGGGGCTCAGGAGGGGTTTTAAGGGCAACAGCTGTTTGGTGTAAGGTTTAAGAAAGAGGTTCAATTTTTTAATAACCACTTTGACAGTATAGTGCATAAGCCTGGCTATCAGTCCAGATGTAGGGGTTATGTATTTTTGTCTGCCAAAAGCATCTCCTCCTGCTGAAAAAGGCTCCCCCTCCTTTAAGCAATCCTATCCTATATAACCTATCTATACTAATAAAAGGGTAATATGCTAATTAGACTAGGTCAACTGGCCATCTTCTGGACATTTGACTTCCTTCCAGACAAAGCCAAGATGGTGGGGGCCAAGGCAGAGGCAGTTAGGGGCGAGATAAGTTTGGCAGGGGGTTAGGGGCAAGATCAGGATGGCAGGGGCTTAGGGGCAATCAGGCCGGCAGGGGAGGGCAGTTGGGGGTGATCAGGCCAGCAGGGGAGGGCAGTTGGGGCAAGATAAGGCCAGCAGGGGAGGGCAGTTGGGGGTGAGATCAGGCCGACAGGGGAGGGCAGTGGAGAGCAAACTGGCCTGCAGGGGAGGGCAGCTGGGGGAGACCAGGCAGGCAGGGGAGGGCCATTGGGGGCATTAGGCAGGCAGGCAGGTGAGTGGTTAGGAGCCAGAGGGGTGTCCAACTGCCAGTTTAGGGGATTGGGCCTAAACTGGCAGTTGGACATCCCCCAAGGGGTCCCATATTGGAGAGGGTATAGGCCAGGCTGAGGGACACCCCCTCCCGTGCACGAATTTCATGCACCAGGCCTCTAGTATTAAAATATTTACCCAAGGTGGGGCTTGTTCATCATTTTCTGTACATGAGATATATGTGTAGCCACCTCCACTTACTATGCACTCTCACCCCAAACATATCTCAATATGCTATGATATAAGAAACTAACCCTATAATACGTTGTGGTCTTATGTTCTTAAGAAGGGCACTGCTCGGGGACTGATACCCAGTGCACTCCCTGCACACCGGCTTGCAATAAAGTTCCTGCTATCAAAATCAACTTGGAGTTCTTTTGGCTAACACCTACCAGGTGGCCAGACCCCGTTTCATGTTGGTAACATTCTCGGTTATATGAAGGGCAAGAAAGCCTGAAGACACCTAGTTAGGTCATCTAAAACATAAAGAATTCTGATCAGAAATGCACAGTGAAGAATCCCCAAACCTTGGTGTTTCTGAAAACAGACACATCCTGGTGCCACGACTGCCAGTGGTCGTGTGGGTGACAGCACAGATGGTGGTTAGTTCTGTCAGGTTACACTGATGCAGATTTCATTTAAGGACTCTGAGGGAGCTCTTGGAGCTGCCTAACTGACTGACATGGGAAACCCACACCAAGCATCAAAGGCACCAGACGGGGATTGGGTTTAGACATTTGGCCATCTGCTACAATCTTCACTTCATTCTGGGAAGCAGGCAAAGAGCTCACTCACTTTGCAAAGCTGAGAGAAGCTTTTCCAAGAAAACACAGAAACCAAGGCCAGTTTAGGTTCAGAAAGTCACCGCCCCAAAGATTGCATCATTCTGTGCAAAAATGACAGGTAGTTCTGGGTCAAACTTGTTCTTAACACATGTGCAAAAGAGACCACCCAAGCGGTTGCTCTTCCTGAAGGCGGGGAGGAAGGGAATGGCCTTCCTTCCTTCTGCCTTCCCCTGTTTGCAACCCTGCAACCAGGAGCAAGCTGATGACATCAGTTGAGGGCCATAAAGGACCATTCCTATTTATTGTGGGCGTCTGAGACATCAGATATCAAGAGGGATGCTATTACATTCAAAGACTTCTCCAGTGGCTATTATATGCAAAGTACTTCCAAAGGCTAAGCATAGACAGGTTTTAACAAATGAAAACAGGCAACTCACTAATGCATTTTTGTTTTTCTTTCACACTTGTACAATATCACAAAATCAGGCCGAGGTGCCCAGTGGTTTTGCTGTTGTATCAGTTCCTGTCTAAGCCTCCCTTTCCATATTATAACCCTAGTATATTTTATTCTTTCTGTTATGTGATTTGCCTTTTCATTCTGTCCTTCAAATAACATCAAATTGAGCTTAAGGCTTTGGCATCTATTAAAATACAAGGTCTCCTTCCAGTAGTAATATACTTGATTACTGTTTTCATTTAAGATGTGAAGTTCAGAGTCCTATCAGTTGGGCCCAAAATAACCTCAACCAAGTTCACCAGTTTGCAAACTGCAGACTAAATCTGGCCTACAGATATTTTGTTTGGCTGGCCCAGTGAGTTTTGTTTTGTTTTGTCTTGGTTTTGTTTGGCTTTATCTTGTAATTGAATTTGAATGACTTTTGGCAGAAAATTCTTTCTCAAATTCCATAGACCCCAGCCCTCCCTATTCCTACGAAATTTACAGGCATTTAGTTTAGTGATGCCTGCCCTATATAATAAGTGGTGACAGCAGGCATTCATGTCTTATTCCCAATCACATGATAAGTGCTTTCTATATTTTACCTCTAAATTTGATAAAAATCTTTTCTTGTTTGTATTTGTATAGTTGGATTTTTTTGAGATGCTTATTATCAGATAAAGAAGACCTTTCTATTCTTAGTGTTCTGTAAGTTATTCTCATGAATGATTGTTTAATTTTACAAAATGCTTTTCTGCCTCTATTGAGGGATCATATTATTTTTCTCACTTTTATCTGTTAATTGCTAAATTACATGTCTTGATTATAAATGTTAAACCAACATTATAGTCTAAGAATAACTCCATCTTGGTTGTGATATATTATTCTTTTATATACAGAGGTTGATTATGTTTGCAATTATTTTGTTTAGAATTTTTACTAAACTTGAAGAAAGAGCATAGTTTTAAATTTTTCATCTTTGAAAAAAGAATGTCCTTGTTGGGTTTGGGAGGTCAAGAAAATGCTGAGCTCATTACAGAAGCTGGGTTCCCTCTTCCTTGTTTTCTGGAAGACCTTGGGTAAA
This sequence comes from Corynorhinus townsendii, assembly GCA_026230045.1. Taxonomy (NCBI): domain Eukaryota; kingdom Metazoa; phylum Chordata; class Mammalia; order Chiroptera; family Vespertilionidae; genus Corynorhinus; species Corynorhinus townsendii. The sequence goes on from JAPDVU010000004.1 coordinate 142,337,523, forward strand.
ATGTAGGTTAGTTCATATTGTGGAATGGGTTTTAATTTCAAATTCATTTTCTTTAATATATATAGAACTACTTATATCTTCTTTCTCTTAATGTGACACTTTGTTAGTTTGAATTTTTCTAGAAATTTGAGCTTTTAAAAAATAAAATTTCAAATGTATTAGAGCAGTGTTCTAAATAATAGCTTCTTATTTCCTTCTTAATACCTACATATTTCTAATGATATTTCCTTTTCCATTTATGATATTAAGAATTTGAGTCTTTTCTTTATTTTTCATCAACCATGCTAGGAATTTATCAATGTATTAATCTTTTCTTAGAGCTACCTTTTTTTCTTTATTTTCTCTATTATATGTTTATTTTCATTTAATACTTTTTTATTATTTTTTATTATTGTTTTAAGTATTACAAATAGTAGTACATATGTCTCCTATTTTTTCCCCCCATTAACCTCCCCCTGACCTCCCCTACCCCCCAGTACATGCTTTCACCTGTCCGCCCTCCCCACCACCCCAGTGTCTTGTATCCATTGGTTGTGCTTATATGCATGCGTACAAGTCCTTCAGTTGGTCTCTTACAGCCCCCCTCGCCCAACCTCCCCTGTCTTCCCAATGTAGTTTGACAGTCTGTTCAATGCTTCTTTGCCTCTGTATCTTTTTCCTACCATTTCTTTCCTTTAAAAAGTTTTGCCTTTGCAGACTAGAAATAAACATATAATAACAAAACAAAAAAATGTTTGAGTCCCAATTTCAATGTCCAACAGTTCTGAGTCCCCATTTCAATGTCTAACAGTTCCTTATGTGTACATGTCAGCAATGATATCTGGATGGTGGGCACATGGTGGCAATGCAGGTCTGACCCTCTCTGGTTTGGTCCTAGGCAACCTGCAGCGACGCACAGCTTCTGACTGCTAGCGTGGCAAGGCGTTGTCAGCGTCTTCCATCTCTGGGCTGTTTTTCCTCTTGTCTTCATGGTTGGAGCACACTTGTCAATTCCTCTCTGTTGCAGGAATCTACCTGGTCTTGGGGTTGTTTTCTGAAAATATACAAATATATTCTCGACCACAAGTTAATAAAGGAATCTTTTCTATATAACTGATTTGGGATCCTTTTTATTTTTGTTCAAACGATTTTCCTTTGTCTTATTTAGACACCATGTGTGTTTTTAATGGCCATCTTGCTGTTAGCATTTAATACTTTTAATTTATGACAGATACGACTGCACCATGAAACATAATTAAGCATTGCGGTGTTGGCAACTATGCCTGGAATCATCAGGAATGCAGTAGTTGCAGACTGACAATCCAGGTGTGCAGGTGGCCCAACTACCATGAGCAACATTGCCGTCAGTGATTTGGCTTCGTGAGGTGGTGAATAATATAAAATCATTCTAATCAAACGAAATGCATTCTTCTCTCCATTTACAGTTATTACTGAGAGGTTCTATGTATATTAAAACTGAACAGGAATATTTTGTGTTAATATAAAAGAAGTTGGGCTCTAGGTAGATTTTTTAAATCTATGTAAATATTCAGGGAGACAATTTGGAAGTTGTGCAAAATGTGGGACAATTATTTGATTGCAGGATACTTTATATTCCTGACCCTTCTCACTGAGTGTCCATTGTATTTTCCAACCAGTATGACAAAAAGGAAAAAGGCATTCTAAAATTTCCAAAAGGCTCTTGGGTGACTCTATCCTCCCCATTGAGGTATAACACACTTAGAGAGGAAAAGTCAAATGGCAGATTGCCCTCGCTTTTCTTGGTCAAAAATGGATCTTTCTTTAACTCCTCCTTCTTTACTATCACTCAGGGTTGACTACTGGGCTTCACTTTACCTCTCCTGCTTGGACATGTCGTGGCTCCCTGGGGTTTGCCCTAACAGAGGCTTTCTCCAGGCGGTATTCATTCCACTCCTACAACGTAATAGCACTCACTTGCCACCAGTACAGCGATGCTAGTGCAAGATCTGCTCTCACCTGTGCAGCAGCCTTGATTTTGATTCCTCTACAGCGTCTGTGAGTAGGCTTCCACCCCACTTCTTCACTTGCGCCTTCCTGGACTGACTTCCATGTAGCCTGCGACCTTCATTCTAGCAGGTGATCACTTCAGCATAAGGCTCCCTCCCTGGAGATTGCAGGAAATTTTCCAGATCCAAAATTGGCATCAGGACTGACTAGAAGCACCATAGGTCCTCATAGGGTTTGGTACTCAAGGTCACTACATATTTTAGGAGTACTGCTTAGATTATTTGTCAATTTCAAATTCCTTCACTCATGCTTCAACCTAGTTGTACTTCTGCCTCTTTAGGACCTGAATTGCCTCCTTTCTTGGGCCAACATGGTGGTGTGTACCAATTACAAAACTGTCATTGTCTATGCCAGTAGCAAATTCTAGGATGATGTTAACCCACCCACTTACAAGGGCTGCAGCTTCCAGTTTCATAGTTGGCTTGAATGTCCCCCATGGTGGGTCCCTGCCACTGATGCATTCAACACATGCTTGATACTGGGGCACTCAGCTCCGGGATTCCTGACACTGCCTGAATGGAGACAGCTCCCTTCCTCCAAGCACACGACCCAGATTAGACATCAAGTCTCTTCCGATCTTTTCTTTGACACAAGCTGCTGCTTCCCTGTGAAGCCATGGCAATATAACGAGGCTCCCTGCTGCAGGGGCTGCTCACATACTGATCTGATTTGATGAAACTCTTCCTCCAATGAAACTTCTGCCAGGTAAGCCTCTGAAGACCCAGAGACTCCCATAGTCAACACAACCATGTCTCCAGCTGTTCCCATTTACCACCAACTCAAGATTGAAAAGGAGTCTGGCCTTTGCATGAATATTGACGATTAGGTTTGGTTTTTGTCTGTGTTTTGTTTTAGTTATGCTTTCCTCTTTCCTGCTGTGACCCAGTGATAACTGTCAGAGGGACATATATAACCAATTTTAACATAACTAACAAATGGTCAACAAATGGTTGATCAAACTTTCCCTGAGTGTGATGTGTTAGAATAAGATAGGACAGACTTGAGGAAAGCACTTTTTGATATAGGATACTATTTAGAGCTTTCTGTATCCACATATTTTCCTATACTATGGGATTTTTACTCCACTGCACCACTTGCTAGGGTTGGCACTACTCATCATCTTTCAAATTCAGACAAAACCAAGCCATGAGCAAAGATGCACATGTCTGTTGGAAAGGTTGGCCTCATTCTAATTTTGGCCACAGGCTGACTCCTGTGTGTGTGGAATGCTCCTAAATTAGGTGCTTGAGGTAGGTAGTGCCAACAGGGTATTATTAAATGAGAAAACACATACAATGGACTCTGGAGGATACCAGTGCATATACACTGCATAGACACTGACTAAAACTTTTCTTTGTAAATATTTTCTTTATAAGTTAGTCTCTAAAAATTACAGAGCTTCAGCCACCAAAAATGTTATTTCTTATCCACAATCACTAAAACCAGCAATGTAACTTGATTGTGAACTTGAAACAGAACATTTTTATTCTGGTTTTCTTCATGGGAATTGACTGACTTTGGCAGAGTAGAAACAGAAAATTAGAAGCTATGAAGAAGAACCAGAGAAGCCTGAGGCACAGAGCACCCTTTACAATGTTTGATAAGTGAAATTTCATTTATAAAATTAAAACTACCTAAAGAGTATTGCATGTTAGCTTTGTAGAGAACTAAACTATCTCTGAGTTAACATTTTGTCTGCTCAAAAGCTTTCTAAAATATCTGGTCAAATACATTCATTCTCCACACAGAGGTGGTTTCATATGCACCTGTGAGATCACAGTTCCAGACCACACACATCTGCTCTCAATGCATTTGTATGTTCCCTGGCTTGGTTACCACTGGCCACACCTGTTCAAGAGGCATTATAGACAAAAGAAAGGTGCCTAGTGCAGTCTATCTTCTGTGGCCTTTTCCCATTAATATGCTGCATTGCCAATGTAGAAGTTTATTTTGGAAAATGAATAAAGTACTCCCTTTAAGGAATACAAATTGGAAGATTAGGAAGGGGAATTTAAAACATACTAAGATTCCACTTCATGGAATTTTCCCACATCGTATTTCCTTAGTACAAAAATCTATATTCAGGAGAGAGGGAGAAGATGGCGGCTAAATTGGCAGAACTTTTTTGCACTTCCTCCCAGGGCCAGACCGGAAATAAAACTAAGTTGGGGAACATCCACCTGGAATTGTTACAGAAAACCGAAGAACAAAGCAATACTTAGAGAGATGGAGTTACATTTATTACCCGCGGGTCCAGAGGAAAATGTCTCTCAAATTCTGGGCCCCAACATGTAGGAACCTTCCCTATTTATATGTTTCCACCTTCTTTGTCTCCCAAATATGGGGTGTTTCCAGCCCCTTTCACAAGTTCCCAAAGAGCCCGTATGTGCTGGGGCCTTGAGACCTCAACCAGAGGCCTGGCCTGGCACCAGCACTGATAACCTTGTCTGGGGAAGATTCAATGGCCTCTCTGAAGTGGGAGTAGTCTTAGCAAGCAAGAATTTACAGAAGCCAACTAGCAGGGTTAATATTTCAAACAGCAGTATTTGTATAAGATGGATGCTTCGGAATTACTCACTGAGGTCCACCTGAGGAGGAGACTTACAACAAGGAAGGCCAAAAACACTTGGAGACTGGTAGAAGGGCGATGTCAGGAGAGTCCTAACTTCCACAGGGGGCAGACTGAGCGTGAGGAGGAAGCTCTTGGCTGCCAGGGTTGTTTTTCCCAAGAGGACTGAGGCCTGGACCCCAGGCAGGGCTCCGCAGCCCAGAGCACCAGATCTGAGAACAGCCGCCCACGCAACATGCAGCCGTGCAAGGCAGCAGAGCTTCCTCCTGTCAAGGCGACTGAAACAGGTTGGATATAAAGCCACAGCTTTGTTTAAAAACAACACAGAGCACAGGATTTTCATTTGCAGTTAATCAGCTGAGGCTTTGGTGGAGAGAGGGCAATGTGGACTGGCTTTGCCCGAGGAGAGGCTGGAGTGGGAAACATTTGAGGAGATGTGCAAAAGTGGCAGCTCGGAGACCTGGATTCAGTCGTATCCCCACAAACAGAAACGGCCATTTTTCCTCAGAGGCACTGGCCCCTCTCAGAAACCACAGCTGGGGGGGGGGGAGGGGGGAAGGAAAATACCTCGCCCTAGGGGATACAGCTCACCCCGCCCTCAGGAGCCACGCCTGCCACACCCTGCATCTGGGCCCTTGCAGAGCAGACAGCAGCAGAGGCCAAGGCTGTGGGTTTGAGCAGTCTCAGAGAGCGTCAGGGACTGGCTTGGAAGTGGGGCCATCTGAGCCCACTGTCCTGGGAAGCTGATTGGTGCTTCCACGTCACAGAGAGCTGACAGAAACTCCCAGTTCCCAGCTGATCCCACTGGACCGAACTGGAGGGTCTCCATCCAGCAGAGGGCAGGGAAATATTCTGGGTCACCCTCAGAGGGCAGGAAATAGCTCTGGGACAGGGAAACACACCAACACTTTTCCCCTGGAGGGAGATTAGATTATGTTCCCTAGTCCACCTAAAGCCCTTTCAGAACAGACATTTCAGTGATTAAGATTGACAGACTGGGGGCTGACAGGTACGGGAGGGGGAGCCTGGGGAAGTTTGCTGACCCATTCCTGGGCCCCATACTGCTAACAAACTGACCTTATAGGGCAGCTTGGCCCCTCCTGGGAGCAGCCAACTCCTGCGGAGACAGACACAGACTGTGAATCACTGGAAGCTTCAAACAGGTTGCTGAGAGCCTAAGGGGACACTTTCTGACAGTAGCTGGCACCTAAGTACCTCCCGGGAGGCCCAGAGTTGGCAGACAGAACAGTCAGCCTCAGTCAACAGAAGAACAGGATCCAAAGGGAGCTTTTTTTTTTTTTTTTTGAGGGGTGCGCGGGGAGGGCATTATCTTCTTTATATTTCTTCTTTATTGAATTGTTCCCCTTTCTAGTGAACAATAACTGTGATACCAAATTTTTGGACTGGAACCTGGATTCTTTGTCTGCTAGAATCAAAGAATGAATCCAAGGACAGAAAATGGTATAGCAAAGGTGGAAATTTATTGAAGAACAAGTACAGACTCCCACGTAGGGAGGGGGAAGAGTCCCACAAAACTGACTCCCAAGTAGGGAGGGGGAAGAGTCCCACTGAGTTCCTTTTCCCTATGGCTTATAAAGGCTGCTCTTGGTGCCTTGATATCCCCTCTGATTGGTCATTATTCCCGTGGACTGGTTACCATAGTAACTCCTGGGCTCAAAGGTTGAACCTCATATGGGAGTGTAAGATTCTCCCCCCTCCTTCCTTATTGTTTTCCTATTCCCTTTGGGCTTTCTTCTCCTTCTGGATGAAGGTCTTCCTTCTCTTTATTTTGTAAATATAGACCTTTTGCTGTTCCCAGCTTCCTCATTCTATGGAAATGTACCTGTTGCAGCTTTTCAGCTCCCCCATTCTATGGAAATATACCTTCTGCTGCTCTGCAGCCCTGTGCTTCCTCCATGGTCCCCTTAATTTCCAAAAGTTCTAATATTTCCCAAACCTGTCCTATTTTACTCTCAAAATTCCTGTTTCAACTGGAATCTAAAGAATACTGTAAGGCCAAGAGACACATAAAAGAAAAAAAAACAGCAAAACCAAATATGCAACAGAAAATTGGTTGAGTAAATGAGCCCTTCATATAACAGGATACTGTATTGTCACAGTTTTTAATACATTAAGAACTATACTAAATCTTACTGAAAAGCTTCACAAAAGTCTATCAAGCGAAAATAACAAGTTATAAAACATACCTGGTTGAACACATTTTCATAAAAATAGGTTTATTCATACAAAATCTGGATAGAGATATGTATCTATATATAATAATAATGGTAGGTACCTTTATTTTTATTTTTTAATCTTTTTAAAAAATCTTTATTGTTGAAAGTATTACATATGCCCCCATTTTCTCCCCATTGTGATCTTCTAACCCACTCCCATCCCCCGCCCCACCTCTTCACCACCCTATTGTCTGTGTCCACAGGTTATGCATATATGCATATGAAACAGAAATTTTAAGGGTAAATAGGACAGGTTTAGGAAATTTTAGAAATTAAGGGGACCATGGAGGAAGCACAGGGCTGCAGAGTAGCAGAAGGTATATTTCCATAGAATAGGGAAGCTGAAAAGCTGCAACAGGTACATTTCCATAGAATCGGGGAGCTGGAAACAGCCAAAGGTCTATATTTACAAAATAAAGAGAAGGGAGCCCTTCATCCAGAAGGAGAGGAAGAAAGCCCAAAGGGAATAGGAAAACAATAAGGAAGGATGTGGGAGAACTCACATGTCCCAAGTGAGTTCAACCTTTTGAGCCCAGGAGTTTCTATAGTAACCAGTAAGGGACTAGTGACCAATCAGAGGGGTTATCAAGGCACCAGGATCTGCAGCCTTTATAAGACATAGGAAAAAGGACTTCAGTGGGACCCTTTCCCTCTCCCCATGTGGGAGTTTTTACTTGCTCTTCAATAAATCTCCACCTTTGCTATACCACTTTCTGTCCACGGATTCATTCTTCGATTCCGGCAGACAAAGAATCCTGGTTCCAGTCCAAAAATTCCATCTCACATACAAGTTCTTTGCTTGATTACCTCCCACCCACCCACCCTCCCCTGGGTGATTACCTTTAAATGGTGGGGTTAGTTTTTTTCCTTATTATCCTAATTTTTCTGCAATTGACTTGGATTGATTATATAATAATTATGCAAGTACAGTAGAAAGTGTATTTCTCATTGTCCCAGCCTCCAGTCAATGAAATGACTAGGAGAAATGAAAGTAGGTTCATAGCATTGTAGGGTGATTTCATGCCTTTCTAATTATTGCCTAAACTCTCAGCTCTCTTGCTTTGGAAATTTCCATCCTATGCTTAATGCCAGATGGTTTGACGAAAAATGCTTGTTGGCCTTAGCTTTTACTATAAGTGAAATGGGCTCGTTTTATCATATAATTTGAATGAGATTTACAATCTAATATGAGTGCTTATAAGAATGACATGAGGTTATATGAATAAAAATTGCATCAAACTAGTTTAAATGTTTTATTTATTCACTGCTGTTTTTAACCATAAATGACAAGAGACCAGGAAGAGAGGCCATGTACCTAGCTCAAACCATAAATGGCTGAAGTGTGGCATATTCAGTACTCTGTGTCCATTAGTGAAAGGGTTAACTTGAAATGCAGACAGGTAAGGCAAGGGACCAGTGGAAAACAAAGGCAGGTAGAACATTGGCTGGGGCACACACAGCAGTTGAGCCAGCCTAATCACAGAAACCAACCAAGCAGAAATAATAAAACGTTTTTGGACACAGAGCGGGAGGCATGGGAAACCAAGGGAGGACCTTCAGCAACACAATGTACCAACTCATAGAAACAGGGAAAGTTCAGGTCTGTTGCTGGGCAAGAACAATGAGGGAATCAACCAGATAATGACTCAGATAGATGTAGAAGCAGGCTTGTAGCAAATATATAACCCCTGAACTATAAAGCTTTAAGGGAGGGCAGCCCATTATTGGGCGCCCCCTCCTTGTGAGGGGAGTCTGAATCTGCTTGTAATAAGTTTTCCACACTTTTGCTTAAATCTTCTGGTCTGGCCCTAGCTGGTTTGGCTCAGTGGATAGAGCATCAGCCTGCAGACTGAAGGGTCCCAGGTTTAATTCCAGTCAAGGGCACATACCGAGATTGCGGGCTCGATCCCCAGTGGGAGGAATGCAGGAGGCAGTCCATCAAAGGTTCTCTCTCATCACTGATGTTTCTCTCTCTCTCTCCCTCCCCCTCCCCCTCTGAAATCAATAAAAAAATATATTTTTAAAAAATCTTCTTGACCACAGAGCTCATTCTTCGGGATCATGAGACACGACCCCGAAAAAAACCCTCAGCCCCGGCTCATCGTTCCAGTTACCATTAGACCTAAGAACTGTGTTTTTCTAATTATTAGCATATTCCATTATAGTTAATTTTGCATAGCTCTTAGTTAAATTATCAAGGAGATTAAAACTAGTATGTGAGTCTTTCTGACACATTGTTCTACAAACCACCTTTAACTTTTAATAGAAATTGTTTTACTGTAAGAGAAAGTTTGCTCTGTAACTGTTGACTTGTTTCAGGTTTTGTGTTGTTTTTTTTTCACGAGAGATTGAGCTGGTAGGCTAGGAGAGCACTAGCAGTGGTTTTACCAAAGGAAAAAGATGTCTAATACTCAAAGATGCCTTTACTCAAAGGCAAGTGGCATAAGTTGCTGAAGATAAGAAAGCAAATGGGAAAGCAACGATTCTTCCATGTACTGAATGTACACTATGGGCTAAGTGCTTTAGGTATTATCTTTAAACCTGACTATACTCCTGTTTTACAGATGAGGGAACCAAAGTATGCCACGGCCCAACCCAACAAGCTAAGAAATGGCAGATTTTAGATCATTTTTATTTGATTTCAAAGTCCTGCTTTCCATGAAATTATAATACCCCTATAATTCTACCATGCCTTATAGTAATGTTCAGGCTTTTTACAGTGCCACCACGTAATAAATACTGTGGATATTTGTTGACTGGTATGACAATCAAAGGAAGTGTTTATCGTTATATTCACATATATGACTGACTAATGGACATTTTTGCAACATACAAAAATCTAAAAGACATTTAATTGTTGTTACTATAAATGTAAATTCTGTCTATTCTTTCCTGAAAGGTGTTGTGATATAAAACATTTAAACTTGCTTATTGAGAATAAAAAAGTCTTCTATTCAGTTTTGATCCAATTCCAAGCCAAAGGAACTTTTTGCTGGGGTTTGAAACAAAGTGCTGAAATGATACATGTCCCTTTCTAGACTGTAACCACAGTCCCTTCATCCAGATGACCTCAAGGCCTGACCAGAGAGTACGCAGCTGCTTCTTCCGGTTACCTTTTCATCCTGGCTTGTCCTTAATATAGCTAATGGTCCCCAGATGTATCAGCTGCAAGCTCTCTTTAACCCTAGCTGGTCTCGCATGCAACACTTACTGCTTTTCACAGACACAGAGGGAAAAGAAATATCTAGTAATAGAGAAAATTGCATATCATTGAAGTGTCATCAAGGCATGGCAATGCACAAGCAAAGCTACCAAATGCATGTTTTTATTTTAAATGTTTTACTTTGGAAAATGTCAAAACTATATTAAGAATAATATAATAAACTCTCATGTGCCATTATCTAGCTTCAACAAAATCATTTCATGTACATCCTTACATTCACCTTCTCAAACTATTTTGTAGCAAATTCCAGACAACATTGTATTATATGAACAAACTAGAGGCCCGGTGGGGTCCCTCAGCCCGGCCTGCGGAGATCAAGCTGAAACTGGCTCCCCAACATCCCCCAAGGGGTCCCAAATTGCGAGAGGGTGCAGGCCAGGCCAAGGGACCGCACTGGTGCACGATCAGGGCGGGGAGGGACCAAGAGAGGGCTCCAGGGTGGGTCCAGCTGTCTCGGCCAGTCCTGATGGAGACTGATCGGGGGCCAGCCAGTTGGGGAGTGACTGCAGGAGGTTGGCCAGCTGGGGAGGGATCTTGGGAGGGCTCCAGGATGTGTCTGGCCAGTCTCGCCCAGTCCCTATTGGCCAGACCCCAGTAGCAAGCTAACCTACTGGTTTGGAGCATCTTCCCCCTGGTGGTCAGTGCGCATCACAGCAACTGGTCGGATGGTCAAACAGTCAGACACTTAGCACATTAAGCTTTTATTATATAGGATATTTCAGTATGTAACTCTAAAATAAAAGGACTCTTTATATAACCACAGTACCATGATTGTATCTTTAAAAATTAATAATTTTCAATGTCATCAAATATTGATAGTGTTCAAATGTCCAATTATACTTTTATTTTTTAATTTCAGAGAGGAAGAGAGAGATAGAAACATCAATGATGAGAGAGAATTATTTTTTTTCTTTTTAAAATTTATCTTTATTTTATCCCTTCAATTATTATTTTTTTTAATTTAATTTTATTTTTATTGTTTTAAGTATTACAAATAGTAGTACATATGTCTCCTTTTTTTTCCCCCCTTTGATCTCCCCCCGACCTCCCCTACCCCCCAGGACATGCCTTCACCTGCCCACCCTGCCCCCCCGCCCCAGTGTCTTATATCCATTGGTTGTGCTTATATGCATGCGTACAAGTCCTTCGGTTGGTCTCTTACTGCCCTCCTCGCCCAACCACCCCTGTCTTCCCAATGTAGTTTGACAGTCTGTTCAATGCTTCTTTGCCTCTGTATCTTTTTCCCACCATTTCTTTCCTTTAAAAAATTTTGCCTTTGCAGACTGGAAATAAACATATAATAACAAAACAAGATAAAACAAAAAATGTTTGAGTCCCAATTTCAATGTCAAACAGTTCCTTATGTGTACATGTCAGCAGTGATATCTGGATGGTGGGCACATGGTGGCAATGCAGGTCCGACCCTCTCTGGTTTGGTCCTAGGTAACCTGCAGCGGTGCACAGCTGCTGACTGCTCCCATGGCAAGGCGTTGTCAGCGTCTTCCATCTCTGGACTGTTTTTTCCTCTTGTCTTCGTGGTTGGAGCACTCCTGTCAATTCCTCTCTGTTGCAGGAATCCATCTGGTCTTGGGGTTGTTTTCTGAAAATATACAAATATGTTCTCGACCACAAGTTAATAAAGGAATCTTTTCTATATAATTGATTTGGGATCCTTTTTATTTTTGTTCAAACAATTTTCCTTTGTCTTATTTAGACACCATGTGTGTTTTTAATGGCCGTCTTGCTGTTAGCATTGCAAATGAACCTTAATTTGGTAAAGTAAAAATTTTCTAGATGTAATTTACTTATAGGATATTTTTCCTTACATGATATTGCCCTACCATCCCCCCCCCCTTTTTTTTTTAATGGAGGTTTTTGTAAATTTTATAATGCAGTCTTGATAACTTTAAATTTAAAAAAAATTTTTTTTTCCCACCACACATATGACTGCTTTAGGTTCATTGTTTATTCAGGAATTTTACCATGAGATGAACTACCAATAGAAATTTTAGTTATTACTTTAAGAATAGCTTTTTGTCCAGTACTTGAATATCCACTTATTTCAATTAGCCTATTTAAATTAATCTGAAAACTCGATTACTATTTTACTGTCAAATTTAATACTCTACCAACAATCTTAGTTTACCCTGTAAATATTAGTGGGAAGGATTATTTGCATTCTTGAGTGGGCCCTGAGCATTCCAAATGCTCAGCTGAATTTAGATATAGGGCAACTGCTGTCGGCCAAGTCTCTTGTCTGTTACCTGGGTCCCGATCTGAGCTGGGCCAAGTCTCTGTCTATCACCTGTATCTCGATGTGAGCTGGGCCGGGTCTCTTTCTGTTGCCTGGGTCCCGATCTGAGCTGGGTGTGGGAAGTGCGAAGCAGCCATGGGGGTAGGAGACCTCCTTTAGAAGGGGGTGAGGGTTCAAGCCCCTGCAATGTTGGGGGGGTGGGGGTCTGTGCCCCACTTCTGTTGCTCCCCCAAGTTCTGAGAGAGAATTATTGATTAGCTGCCTCCTGCATGCCATACACTAGAGATCGAGCCTGCAACCCAGGCATGTGCTGACTGGGAATCGAACTGTGACCTCTTGGTTCACGGGTCAAAGCTCAACTACTGAGCCATGCCAGCTGGGCTTCAATTATATCTCTAATAACACAAATTTTTCTCCTTTGAATCAGCATCCAAACAAGGCCTACATGTAATGATTGGTTGATATATTACTTTTATGTCTCTTTTCACCTTTGCCTTCCCCTTCCACCACCCACTCCCCTTTGCAAGTTATTTGCTGAAGAACTTGATTGTTGGTCTCATAGTGTGTTATATCATTAAAACAAATACTAAACTTACATTAATATGCTATCTATACCAGGAGAATGAAGAAGTACAATAAGGCATGCAGTATTTCTTAAATCAAAGCTGAACAAATTTAGAAGGAAAAAATTAAGCTTATGTTTGGAAATCCCAAGTATATCAATTAAATGTGTAATTGAATTGATTCACTTATCTAGCATGCATTCATTTGTATTTTGCCAATGACTTATTTTTAACTATTTGTGTCAATTCTTTTTTTTTCCATTACATTTGTTGGGGTGATATTGGTTATAGAATTATATATTTCAAGTGTACCATTCTATGATACATCATCTGTATACTGCATTGTGTTCCCAAGACCCAAAAGCCAGATCTTCTGTCCCTATATACTTGACCCCCTTTACCTGTTACTACCTTCCCTTCCCTCTCCTGTTGACCACCATACTGTTGTCTACATCTGTGAGTTTTTGTTCATTTGTTGCTTTTAGTTTTATATCCCACATATGAGTGAAATCATATGGTTCTTGATTTTTTTCTGACTGACCTTTTACTTAGCATAATATTCTCAAGATCTATCCATAATGTTGAAAATGGCAGTATTTTATCTTTTCTTATAGCTGAATAGTATTCCATTTTATACATGTACCAAGTCTTCTTTATGCATCATCCATCAAAGGGCACTTTGGTTCTTTCCATGTCTTGGCCACCAGGAATAATGGTGCAAAACAGCATGTTATTGTCAGAAAAATAGACACCACAAACAATGGAACAAAACCAGCATGTGTATGGGCAAAATAATTTCCAACAACAGAGAAAAAAAAAAGCCTCTTCAATAAATGATTCTGGGAAGTTGGAAAGCCCCATGCAAAAGAATGAAACTAGACTACTGGTTGTCCCCATATACAAAAATTGACACAAAATGGAATAAAGACCTAAATATAATACCTGAAAGAACAAATTACATAGAAGAGAACATAGGTACTAAATTTATGGATCTTAGTCTTGGAGAGTATTTTATGAATTTGACTCCAAAGGCAAGGGAAGTAAAAGCAAAAATAAATGAATGAGACCATATATATATATATATATATATATATATATATATATATACACACAAACACACACACACACACACACACATATATGTATGTATATACATATATGTGTATATATATATATATATACATACATGTATATATATGCATGCCCAGGGACTGGAACGGCAGAACAACCAGAACGACTGGTGGCTATGATGTGCACTGCGACAGCCAACCAGCCTGATTCGGCCCCTGATGGGCCCCCAACACCCTGATTGGGGGCGGGGCTGGCTGGCCAGACCCCACCTGTGCACAAATTCATGCAATGGGCCTCTAGTATCAAACTAAAAAGCTCCCTATATAGTAAAGAATTCACCAACAACACAAAAAGGCAACCAACTGAAAGGGAGAAGATATTTGCAAACAGCTCTGATAAGGGGTTAATATCCAAAATATATAGTCCAACTTCAGTTCTTAAAAGTCTCCCATCTCAAACAATTCGATTTTTTATCAAGTCATTCATGGGAAATGTCTCAGTGGTTGAACAAAACTTTGGTTCTAAACCAACAACCCTTTCATACTGATACCTGTTTGATCAGTGAAGACAAACAAAGGAGAGAATGGGTGAGTATGAATCAGTTTACTCCTAAACCTCCTGTGGTTAACATCTCAGGAAATTGTGCTGTGATTATTTTCCTGTGTTTTTGTTTGTGTTTTATTTTGGGGATCTGTAATGGATTAATTCAACTTACATTATTTCTAATAGAAAAAAAGTAATTCTGTTTTTGAACGGCCTCCTGGAATGAACTGTTTAAGAACTGAGGTTCCACTGTATAAAGGACTCACACATTAAAAACCAAACAAACAATTCAATTTAAAAAATGGGCAGAGGACCTGAACAGACACTTCTCCCAAGGAGACATACAAATGGCCAGCAGATATATGTAAATGTGCTCCACTTCCCTATCTATTAGGGAAATGCAAATCAAAACTACAATTAGATACCACTTCATACCTGTTAAAATGTCTATATCAACAAGGTAAGTAATAACACATGTTGGAGCGGTTGTGGCAAAAAAGGAACCCTCATTCACGGCTGGTGGGAATGTAAACTGGCACAGCCACTATGGAAAACTGTATGGAGGTTCCTCAAAAAATTAAGAATAAAGTTACCATATGACCCAGCAGTATTCTTCTGGGTATCTACCTGAAAATATTGAAAACATTTATTCACAAAATTATATGTACTCCTATGTTCATTGCAGCATTATCTGGGTCAATGCTTTATGTCTTTTTCTAGCATACAGTAAGTTTATAATTCTGTGGACACTAGACTGTTATTTAAATAAGAAGAATTTTGTTCACTTGAGAAATAAAATTAACTTATTTTGAACCTATTGGAAATATGGTTGTAATTTACATTCTCCTTGCAAGTCTAAGAAGTCAGCTCTGAATAATTTGTTCCTGCTTTTCTATTCTTAGTGCAATTGGATTAAACAGTTTAAAATGTAGAGCCTTATATTTGACTTGACATTTTAAACTATTTAGAAAATGGCTGATGATTAAATATTGAATAACAGTAATATACATAATTTTCCATGACATGAATAAAAACATTTAGTGAAATTTCCCAAATAATTTGCACTTTAAGCAAATGATTATACAATTTTAGCCTGTTGAATTATTCAATCAACTAGGAAAAGTAGTTAACTTGTAATTTGACAGACCTGAGATAGGAGAAAAATTTTGAGGTTGGAATTTGTTTATATGCATGTTTTTAAAAATTGTGGAGTTAGCTTAACTGCCTAAGGTAGATTCTGACACTGACACTTTTCTTTCTCTCTGCTGATTCAATTCGTAGGGACAGTGGCACTGAAGTGGCCAAATGATTAGGATCAAGCAGTTATTAAGATAAGCAAAGTCTCACTCGTTTCTGTGGTCAGAAACATGTACTTTTAATCATGGGAGAGGTAGGTAAGCACCGATGCTCTGGTTAGATAGAAGCTGGCATACTTTTTTGCTAAACTCATTAGAGATTATAGCTTGCCAGTTTGCACACACACACACACACACACACACACACTCAAGAGGTCTGAAATAAAGTCTCGTTCCATATTTTTTGTTTCTATATTCTACTATTAATTTTCTAAAGGGATAAATACAGCTTCAACTGTAATCCTGGATTTAAAAAGCAAAAAGTAACACACACACACACACACACACACACACACACACACACACACAAAGAGAGAAACAAAAATTGACCAGCTTTCAGTTCACATTCTCTCACACCCACTCTCTAACCTCTAGGTCTCACTGGGGCCATATTACTCAGTTATTTATCTCTAAACCACACAATCCCATTTCTTTACCACGTCTTATGTTCCCTAACTGTACTCCAACACCTGCCAAAACAAAGGACTCAAACTACATCAGAGAAAATGCCACAAAATTTTTGTTTATCTTTCTTTCCACCCCACCTTTCATCAAATGAATTCCTTAGAAGTGGCATCATGATTAGTAATGCTGATTTTCAGTAGAATAATTCTACTAATCTAACAAAAATCAGAACATAAAGACAGAGGGTTAAACATTATCCACATACTGTTATTTCTTCTGCATTTTATCCTATGGTTTTAAAAAAACTGTTACAGAAAACAGAAGAAGAACAAAGCAATACTTAGAGAGATGGAGTTACATTTATTACGCGCGGGTCCAGAGGAAAATGTCTCTCAAATTCTGGGCCCCAACATGCAGGAACCTTCCCTATTTATATGTTTCCACCTTCTTTGTCTCCCAAATATGGGGTGTTTCCGGCCCCTTTCACAAGTTCCCAAAGAGCCCGTATGTGCCAGAGCCTTGAGACCTCAACCAGAGGCCTGGCCTGGCGCCAGCACTGATAACCTTGTCTGGGGAAGGTTCAATGGCCTCTCTGAAGTGAGAGTAGTCTTAGCAAGCAAGAATTTACAGAAGCCAACTAGCAGGGTTAATATTTCAAACAGCAGTATTTATATAAGATGAATGCTTCATTCCCCACTGGTTTTATGTACATGAGTCAAATCATTGACTCTTAGTCATTATAGTTATATTTACCCCTGAGGACTATAATCTTAATTTTCTGCCTAATAAAGTGAGTGGGCCTGCTTATAAGATAAGGGCCCAGAATGAAGGCTAGGAGTAATCTTTAGAGAGTCCAAAGAGTCCTGGACTCTCAATTTTTCCTGGGCTGTCTTAAGCCGGGTGTGATGAAGCCACGTTGGGACTCTGTTGACCTTGACTGCTGTGGAGGTGGTCCTTTCCAGCTAGGAGTCAGTTCTTGGGTGGCAAATTTCTTTACCCAAACAGAGTCACCAGGGTGGAAGGGATGAACCAGACCAGAAGTTGTTACAGGCAGAGCATCTCAGATGTGCTTTGGATTGCTTCCTGGGTAGACTGTAAAGCCTGTAAGAACTTGAATAAAGACTGGTTATGGATTTTAGCTTTTCTAGATTGGGTAGGTCAGGATCTGGAAGAGTCACTAAAATCGATAGAGGCCCCACTGGTTTTAGGACAGCCTCCTGGGCAGCTTCATCTGTGGCCCAGTTCCCTCTTGCTTCTGTGGAGAACCTTACCTTGTTGTAAATGCATACCTGCTATCAGTATAAATTGTTATTGATTTTTCTTTTGTTTACCAGAGAGCCTGAAACTGGGTGACTCAAGTGTTTGACATCCAGTTCTCTAGTGTGTTCTGGAGTAAAACCTCAACCTCATGTGGGGCAGTTAGTATTAGTTACTGCCCTTGGGTTAACTTACTTGTGTTTTTAATAAGCATAGCTGTTGCTGCCACTGCCGGGAGGCAAGTAGGTCACCCAAATGCAAAGGGGTCAAGTCTTTTGGACAAATAGGCTACCAGCCTTTTCTCGGGGCTGAGACTTTGGTGAGTACCTCTTTGGCTATGCCCCTTGTTTCACATACGTAGAGGTAGAAAGACTTAATTACATCCTGTAGCGCTAGTTGGCCCATCGTCCTTGCTCTGCTCATGTCTGTCTAACTGCCTAATATATTACCTCAAGGATCCTGCCTCTCAATTCTTTTAGGGAAAATGGACATTGAATTTCTTCTGTAGCTGCTTCATGCTGAGGAGGGACGGAGTTTTCTCTCAGAGCCAAGAGATCCTAGCTCTCTGTCACAGGGACAATGAGGCCTCATCCCAGAAGGAGGTGGGTTTGTGACCTGGCGGAGACAAACTGTAACAAATGGTCCGTGGAAGGGAAAGAGAACATTTCAGTTTTAATGACCTCTATTGAAATAGAATTTTTCTCCTCAAAATTACCTCTATGCTTCTCAAAAGAGCCCGATAAAGACTAATTCACCTATTGTATTTAATTTGGCCTGATTGTTTGCATAAACAAACAAGAATGGTAACTGACTACCTTTGCCACAATTTCATGATTGAATCTTAATGTGCCCTGTAGGAACAGGAAGCCACGTCATCCAGCTGCCATCAGGCCAGCCTGTAGTATCTGCTGAGTTAGGTGAAGTCCTCACCTGTAGTGGCTCTACCCTGGCCCACGCCCTAGATTTCAAGGCCCATCTCAGTAGCCCTCCTACTCATCGTGGCTCAGAGTGCATGGGGATCCCGCAGGGACGCAGAGGCGCCCTTATTGCTCCCCTTATACTCTGACCAACTGCCAGTGATGGTAGGGCATGGGCCTGACACTCCAGCGCCAGCCATTTTCAGGGCTCCCAAGCAGGATACCAGGCTTTTCCTTGGCGTTCTTATTGGCTCCAAGTCTTCAGAGTTCAGGCAGGGCTCTTTAAAACATGACACTCCAGTCAAAGTTTCCAGTCAATAAAACCACTATTAGAAACCGGTCTTATTGAACTTATGCAAAGAAATGTATTGCCATGATTTATTAAGTATTGCCAAATTTCAAAGGAATTAAATAAGGAGAAAAATATACTGACCTGCTTTAAGATCTTCTGATTTTCCTTGTTAGTCCTTTCTATGGATTCTTCAGAGAAATATAACTGTCTTCAAATGACAAGGAGAAATTCAAAATGTGTCTATATTCAAGTAGACAATTATAGCTATCCTTGTAGTAGGGTTCCCCCTACTTAACGTGTCCTTGAAATTTCATATGATCTCTGGGAGGGGTGACATGCCCTCTGAGACAGGACTAAGGGAGCTTTATTGCTTTAGAGGGTCTCATATGTCACAGGACCTCACGGAGTCTGAAATTCCTGTAACAAAGGGCTGGTACTCACCACTTCCCTCTGTTCCAAACAGGCCTTCCCCAGTTTCCTAAACTTGAGGTTTGTGCCACCCCTGACATGGGCATGGTCACACAGGCCTGCAAGACAGTAACACTGGCACTGTGGCCACCTTAGGTAGCCAAATCTTTTGCTACCATATATGACACATGGTAGGGCTATACAAATATCTTAGGGAGCTGACTAAGGTCTATTCTTGACCTTCCCACACAAAGTAAAATTGTCCTTGTCTTTCTGGAGTCATGTCCATGAAGTCGCAGGTATCACCTAGGTCTATTATACAGTTTTCTGCAGGCCACTGTCAGGGCTGTGCATGGTGGCCAGGTCTTCTTTCTAGCCACAAACACAGCCTGTCTAATTTCCCTAAATTTTATTCTGGTACTGCAGAAAATTGTTTTGCTGTAAACAGGCAGCTTAACCCCTACATAGCTGGGCTTGGACATCTGCCTAGAAAGCCGTAATTTATAAGTTTAACATGTGGCCTTAAGTCCTTCTAACCCAACAGGGTCTCTGCCATCCCTCAGTCAGACTCCTCCTCTCTTGGAGAATCTCAAAGTCCTGAAGGCTCCCTGGTCCTGGGAGAGTGCCTTTCCTTTGCTCTTTGACTTTAAGCTGCCAGTCCAAAACAGCCAGAGTTGCAGTTAGAAACAGCTCTGCATGTTGCAAAGCGCTTCTGTGGCAGTGGCTTGGGTATTAGGCCCCTTGTCTTCCTGCCAGTCCCCTTTGTGGCAGAGCAGCCACCAGGCCTCTCCCAAGGGAGTGCACTGGAAAGGGATCTCAGACCCTCCTCTTCCAGCAGCAACAGGTACTGAACCCTTTCAGTACATATGCAAACAGGAAGCTTTCTCTAGCTCTCTCTGCTGCTTTTACAGATCCCGGGCCTGCTGCTCTATTCCTGAGGCTGCAGGAAGGCCAGTAGCAGTCACTGGCTTCTGGTTTAACTGCTGCAGCCAGCAAGCCAAAGGCCTAAGTCTTGTATTGCTTGTTGTAAAACACTCATTACTCACTGGGCAGCAGCGGGGAAGCTCTAGTGTCAGGTAAATGTCTGCTGCCCCCACTTTTCTCGCTGCTGTGGCTTCTTCCAGGGCCACAGCAGGCAGCTCAGGCATCCAGCCCTCCTCACCCCCTTCCTTCATCTGGCTCTTGGGGGATGAGTCTGCCTAGCAACCAGTTTTAAATCACCAGGGCAGCTAGATTAGTTATTCTTGCAGAAAACTTGCGACCTTAAATCTAGTGAAGTTCTGATAAAACACCTGGACCATACCCCTACGCCAGCAGAGCGGTCTGAAGCCAGTAAAATCAACAAAAACCTATCTCTCCCTGCTTCATAATTAACTGCCGACAACCCCCCCTCCTCCGACCCGTCCCCCAGTCCAGTTGCTTGTCTCTCTTCCCGATTGTGAGTCAGAGGAAGACAATTCCTACAGAGGGGAGAAATAGAAACAGTGGGAGTTTCAGAGAAAACTACAGACTACCACTGTTGTAGTGCTCCCTTTCGAAGGCTGAGGTCCGGCCTGTGGAGAAAAATGACTTAGTCAGCCTGGAAAGATAGGGAGGAGGAAGATAAGGGTGTGTAGGGAGATTTCTTGGGAACTGAAAGCCTGGAAGGCCTCCTTAAAGAAAAGAACTTTAATCCAGTTACAGATGCTATTAGAATCGGGGGTCCATAGATAGTTAATAATAACTTCAGCCTTAGTTCCACCACAGGTGGCTCACATTGGATTATGATGTCACAGGCAGGGACAGGGCCTGTAAATCTCTCCGCCCTGCGGAGCTGTAAGCCCTGCCCCTTGAAGTCTCCAACCACCAAAAGAGATAAGAAAGCCATAAATAAAAGTTCTTTGTTCTTTGAAATGTTATAAATCTATGTCCTAAAATTAACCCTAGGACTTTAAAATTTCAATTTAATACAGCAAATTCACAAATGAGAGCAAACTGAAACCAAAATTAGAGAGAAATTTTTATTAGCTAAATGGGCTTATTCCCTCCCTCTGTGATAGAGAGCAAACATCTCTGAGAAAAATAACTCAGCAGCGCTGCTTAAGACGTTTGCAGACTATCACAGGTTCAGCTTTAATAAATAAAACATTTTAGCCAGATGAATCAACAGAAATGCAGAATAAATCAAAGTAGCTTTCACTTCACACAGACCAGTTAATGAGCAGATAATTATGCCAAGACAGATAAACATCCATACTCACACTCTCTCAGTAGACTAGCCCAAACTGGAGCTGAGCAGATAAACGAAACAATGCCCAACTCCCCAGATGGGCATGGGGGCACTCCCGGCACCCATGCCCCAGAACAGAATTCTCAACCAACGTCTTGGTGAGAACCTACCGGAGGAGTTATGACTGCGTCCAGTCCCCCTTCTTGGTAGCAAATTGGCTAGTCCCACACAAACAAACAGCAGAGTGAACTCATAATTCCTTCACTCACCTCCAAAGTCCCACATTTATATACTAGCTAGTCCCAGTTTTTTACTTCTACCAGATATTTACCCAGAGTTTAAACAGCCACCTGATTCCTGACTCCTGATTAATTTGCCTGAGGAAGCCGTATGGCTTCCGGGGAGGTGATCAAGCTCCCCCTTCCACTCACTTGGAGTGTGCTGAACTGACGGGGCCTCTACCTTACAGATTCTGTCAACAGGTCCAGAAGTGTCCGTCCACTCTCTCCAGATGCCGGCCGGGTCCTGGGCTGAGGTCCGGGAGTGCCCGGAGACCCCCAGTTCAATTCTGCTAAATCAGCAGAGCGGCACCTCCTGTAGGCCTATCCAGCTCCCCAGGCCTCAAACCTGACCCATTCACTGGAGACCAAAAATGCCAAGCACAGTTGTTCTCGGTCAGGGAACCAATAATGTTACAGAAAACTGAAGAAGAACAAAGCAATACTTAGAGAGATGGAGTTACATTTATTACGCGCGGGTCCAGAGGAAAATGTCTCTCAAATTCTGGGCCCCAACATGCAGGAACCTTCCCTATTTATATGTTTCCACCTTCTTTGTCTCCCAAATATGGGGTGTTTCCGGCCCCTTTCACAAGTTCCCAAAGAGCCCATATGTGCCAGGGCCTTGAGACCTCAACCAGAGGCCTGGCCTGGTGCCAGCACTGATAACCTTGTCTGGGGAAGGTTCCATGGCCTCTCTGAAGTGGGAGTAGTCTTAGCAAGCAAGAATTTACAGAATCCAACTAGCAGGGTTAATATTTCAAACAGCAGTATTTATATAAGATGGATGCTTCAAAACCAAAAGTGATTTCTGGTAATCTGTCATCACTACATGTGAAACACATCAGAGAAAATTTAATTTAATAAACAACTCATTTTACCATAGCCTCACTCTGCTTACTATGGATGTTATTTTTCAATAATTTTTTACCCTCAATCTCCATTAACCTCAATTTAAACTTACGTTCTATCCTAAATAGACTATGGTTGACTTTTCATCTCTGTTTTCTATTTCTCTATATTTTCTGTAAGTCCCACTATCAAAAAATAAGCCTGCATAAAGCTTCAAAAGGTTTTGTAATATAATCACCTCTTTAAACTGCAGAAATAATCAGGAAATATATTGTATGCCAGATTGCTTTTGAGTAACCACGTACATGCACAACCAACCATCACAGAAGGGAGACTCAGGATCCTGGAGACAATAGGTTACTTGTGGCTACAGACATCATTTTAAAGATCAGTCCAGCTCTGAGTTGCTATGGCCAAGCTATTGAAAATAAATCAGTTCTATAGATTTCACCTACCATGAAGGGTTGTTTATATAGTTTTGTGTAAAAGATAGCAGTGGGAAACAACTAAACTATTATAATGGCAAAAATGAAAAGCAACAACAGACACTTACCAATATAATGCATGCTTATTCCCATCTCAGCATATATTTCTTGTAGGACTAAAAGGTGGATTTTACTGTAGGTAAACTATAGCTAAAAAAAAAGGCATAATGCCTTTTATATAGTAACTAGAGGCCCAGTGCATAAAATTCATGTAACCGGGGAGGGGGGGGTCCCCTCAGCCCAGCCTGCACTCTCTCTAATCTGGGACCCCTCAGGGAATATCTGACTGTTGGTTCGGTTTAAGATCAGGCCTAAACTGGCAGTCGGACATCCCTCTCACAATCCAGGACCACTGGTTCCTAACTGCTCACCTGCCTGCCTGCCTGCCTGATCACCCCTAACTACCCCCTCCTGTTGGCCTGGTCACCCCCAACTGCCCCCGCCCCCCGCTGGCCTAGTTGTCCCCAACTTCACCCCCCACTGGCCTGGTTGCCCCTAACTGCCCCCCCTTCACCAGCCTAGTCAGCCCTTATTACCCCCCTCTGCCAGCCTGATCGCCCCTCACTGCCCCTGCTGCCAACCTGGTCACCTCCAACTGCCCCCCTGTGGGCCTGGTCACCCTGCACAGCCCGCTGCTCGGTCATTTGGTCAGCCCTCACTAACCCCCCTGCTGGCCTGGTCGCCCCACACAACCTGTTTGGTTGTCAGTTCAGTTGCAACGGTCACAACGGTCGCATGGATATATATTTTTTTTTTCTTAAAATGCTATTTTTGATAGACCTCAAAAGCCACAAGTGTTGCTCCTAGGCAAAAATAACAATGAACACGATTAAGTAACAATGAACATGATTTACTTTTACAGCTTTAGTTAAGTAGTTGCTTAGGAATTTCAGTATTATATTTGAATTAACTTTACTCTTTTGCCAAATTAAGGAGCTTAAAGATTTTCCATAAAGATTCAGCACATTGATGAACTTAATAATTTAATGAAGCTTTAATGGTTTAAAATGTAATTATTTAAATAAATTTATTCAAGAATATTTAAGAATCCCCTGCCCTCTGCTTCCAAGAACTAGTTAGAAAACTGTTGAAAAATCCAGAATCTATAATTTGAAAATTTGCTTCTTTTCAAATTTTAAAACTAATATACAGGGTTCCCCCAAAAATGTATGCATACTTTAACAGCTGATAGCTCAATTAATATATATATATATATATATATATATATATATATATATATATATTGATTTCGGAGAGGAAGGAAGAGGGATAAA
This sequence comes from Corynorhinus townsendii, assembly GCA_026230045.1. Lineage (NCBI taxonomy): Eukaryota > Metazoa > Chordata > Mammalia > Chiroptera > Vespertilionidae > Corynorhinus > Corynorhinus townsendii. Next base: position 142,361,743 of record JAPDVU010000004.1, read on the forward strand.
GAGATAGAAACATCAATGATGAGAGAGAATCATTGATTGACTGCCTCCTGTACACCCCACACTGGGATTAAGCCTGCAACCCAGGCAAGTGCCCTGACCGGGAATCGAGCCATGACCTCCTGGTTCATAGGTCGACACTCAACCACTGAGCCATGCCGGCTGGGCTAATAAGCTCAATTTTGAAAATGAAACGTAGTTTAATAAATACTGCCTTTATAATTATTCAAAGTGTGTGTATACACTTTTGGGGACACTATATTTTTGTTATAATAAGTGAGTGAAACAATGTAACGAAGTTAAAAAATGTGCAAAGTTTGCCCTGGCTGGTGTGGCTCAGTTGATTGGTGGCAGGTTCAATTCCAGGTCAGGGCACATACCCAGATCGCAGGTTTGATCCCTGGTCAGGACATGTACAGGAGGCAACTGATCGCTCCTGATTGGTCTCTCTCTCTTTCTCTCTCTTCTAAAATCAATGAAAAACATATCCTTGGGTAAGAAGTAAAAAAAAAGTCAGCAAAGCTAACAATCACCCACCACAGCAGCACAAATCTTATTAACTCACCCCACTCTGAGGTCAGCCCCTGAAAGTCTTATTGTGCATCTTTCTATGCCCTTATTTTTGCTCATACAAACACGTATGTGTATTACATGCTAGTTGAGTTGACTCCAATTTCTGGAAATCCTATGAGTGAGTGATATCCACAATAGCCCTGCTCAACTCCTATAGACTCATGACTAAGGCTTCTTTTATGCAGTCAGTCCATCTCATATTTGGTCTTGCTCTTTTCCTGCTGCCTTCTGTTTTCCCAGCATTATTGTCTTTTCCAGAGAACCCTGCCTTCTCATGATGTGCCCAAAGTAGGACAGCTTCGGTTTTGTCATTTTTGTTTCCAGCAATATTTCATATTTAATTTGCTCTGGAATTTAATTTGCTTCTTTCTATTTCTGGCAGTCCAGGGTATCTCTAGAGCTTCCCTCCAACACCGTATCTCTAATGAATCCATTTCTGTCTCATTAGCCTTCTTCACTATCCAACTTTTGCACCAATAGCAGTAATCAGGAACACAAGGGTATGGATGATCTTAACCTGGGTCTCTAATGACACATTTTTGCTCTTGGAGACCTTTCCTTATTCTTCCATTGCCACCCTTGAAAGTCTTCGTCTTCTCTTGATATCTTGGCTTCAGTCTGCATTCAAATTGATGACAGAACCAAGGTAAGCAGAACCATTAACAATTTCAATGTCTTCATAGTCTATGTTGTGTATTTCTTCTATAGTTATGGTTTTTGTCTTATGTTCAAGTGCAGTCTTGCTTTGGCAGTTTCTTCTTTCACTTTCATCAGACATCATTTCAAATCATTATTACTTTCACCAGTAAGATACTGCTATCTGCATATCTTAACTCACTGATATTTCTTCCACCAATATATACATATGGCCCCACACATATAGTGATAGATATATCTATACAGAGTGTGGTTTATTTCCTTTATACTGAAAGAGAATCATGCTATCCATTACTAGATACTTATTGTTTTCTATAAGTTAGCAGGTAGAGATCCACCTTGTTCGAATTTCTGTAAACATACATATGCACATATAAATCATGCCATAATATTATGTATTCTTTATTAGTAGTCTTCTTCTGACTTTGATTTTCTACTTACCTCACTTCCCCACTCTATTTCTTCCTCTCATTGCCCCTACCCTGCACCTACATTATGTATCCTTTGTAATTTTATATACATACACATTCCACATACATTTTTGTCATTGTTTACTTTACAAAAGTGGAATATTAAATACTCTTTCCTACAGGTCATTTTTCTCATTCAACACATTTTGAAATACCACAAGTTCCAAGGCAGTTCACATAGCTTAATTATTCTTTAATAAAAGCTGTTAATATCACATAATATTTACACATGATTCATTTAACCATTTTCCATTTGGTTGTCATTCATCTTGCTTACACTTTATTTTTGTCCACTTTAAACAATACTGTAATATTTTTATTTTGTATATATTTCTCTTTATATATTCTGACACCCTAATACCTATGGGATACAGTCCCTAAAGCTAGATTGTTGGGCTGAAGTGTATGCAAATTTCTAATTTTAAAAAATAATCATGTGAAATTTCTCTGAGTAATAGCCGTTTGGTCGCCTTTGTTTTTGACACAGTGATGGGAGCATGTTATGGTCACTGTAGTTTGATAAGTGATCTTCCCATCATTCTCATTTTGTGGCTTTAAGTCAGACACCCATATTGTGACTTGGTTGGTGTGGAGGCTGATGTTTTACTGTATTTTTAGGATATTTAGTCTATTTAGAAAGTTTACATAATTTTGGTTATAGTGACTAAAGTGACTTGGACTAAAAATAAGATTGGTTTTTACAAAAATAAACCCTTCTAGCATTAGATGATGGCAGTGTGTGCCAGTGATCCTTCAGAGTTCTTAAGTTTGGTGCTTAAGATTGTAAATAAGAGTGCTCAGGGATAAGAGAAAATACTTTATGTCTGTTACTTGTAAGAACAGAATGTTTCTGAAAGACAAGATGAAAAATGTGTATTTTATCATGCTGCTTGGTCTAGAGTAGAGGTAGGAAGTAAGTTTCTTTTATTTTGCCAACTCTGAAGAATGATAGTGGCTTCCAGGAGTGCTTTGTGGAAAGAATTGGGACAGAGAGTTGGTACCCTGCTAGAAAAGATGCTAAATGTTAGTGAGGAGAGGCATATTGGATATTTCTATACTAACAGGAGGAGGCAGGGGCATGGTCGAATACTCTATTCCTAGCTGGTATTTCCTGGGTGGTTTATACCATACTTCAAATCTACTGTCAGGAATTCCCTGTGGCCTGATTTTCAAAAATAAATTACAATATCTATATAAAATGCACTTTCATAGCTATTACACATATATGTGCGTATGCTTCTTAAGCACAGTGAAAAAAATTTAATTAATTAATTAATAAAATTAAAGAATTTTAATTAATTTTGATTAATTTTAAGGAATTATCCATAAATATCTAGTTAAAATGAAAACATATTTTGCTTAGTAGTTAAATAATATGTTAGCAATATATTTTGATGAACTTTTAGTGAGGATTAAAATTACTGGAGAAGTACAGTATAAAGAAATTTACATAGATGAACAAAATGTATAAGTGGTGATCTACATTCAAAGTCTGAAAACCAACAAACACCTTTCCTGACTAAATGTATATATATCTGGGTGATATGAAGTTTTAGACACTACTCAGCTTATTAAAAATTGTTTTTATTTTTTTTAAATATATTTTATTGATTTTTTACAGAGAGGAAGGGAGAGGGATAGAGAGCTAGAAACATCAATGAGAGAGAAACATCGATCAGCTGCCTCCTGCACACCCCCTACTGGGGATGTGCCTGCAACCAAGGTACATGCCCTTTACCAGAATCGAACCTGGGACCCTTGAGTCCACAGGCTGATGCTCTGTCCACTGAACCAAACCGGTCAGGGCTTACAAATTGTTTTTAAAAGATTTATATCTATGTTGTAAAGATACCTGTTCCTGACTTTTTAAAAAATGGAGGTTTTAGTTTTTCATATTGGTCTGCAGGGTTTATTTATGTATTCTGAATACTAATCCATTATAGTTGTATGAATTCAAATATATTCCTCTAGTTTGAGAATTATATTTTTCATTTTATTTGTGGTGACTTTTAAGGAAGTTATTTTTTGTTTTTTGGAATGTTACAGAATTATTATTATCATTTAAAAATCTATCTTTATTATTAAAAGTATTACAGATGTCCCCCTTTTCCTCCCATTAACCCTTTTCTCCCCTTTTTCACCCCCAGGCCTTCACCACATTATTGTCTGTGTCCATGGGTTATGCATATATGCATACAAGTTCTTTGGGTAATCTCTTCCTGCCCATCCATCCCCTTCCCTCTGAGATTCATCAGTCTTGCATGCTTGCATGCTTCCATGTCTCTGGTTCTATTTTCTTTGTCAGTTTATTTTGTTCATTGGCTTCCACATGTAAGTGAGATCATATGATATTTGTCTTTCTCTGACTGGCTTATTTCACTTAGCATAATAATCTCCAGGTCATTCCATGTTGTCTCAAAGGGTAATAGATCCTTATTTTTTATAGCTGCATAGTATTCCATTGTGTAAATGTATCATAGCTTTTTTATCCATTCTCCTACTGATGAGCACTTGAGCAGATCTTAGTTGCTATGAACATAGGGGTGCATATATTCTTTCTGGTTAGTGTTTTGAGATTCTTAGGATATATTCCTAGATGTGAGATCACTGGATCAAAATTTTATTTCTTAAGTAAATTGTACACTTTTTTTCCATAGTGGTTACCAGATGGCATATTTCACAGATCTAGAACAAATACTCCAAAAATTTATATGGAACCAAAATGACCCTGAATAACTGCAGCAATCTTGAAAAAGAAGAACAAAGTTGGAGGGATCACAATACCAGATATCAAACCATACTACAAAGCCATTGTAATCAAAACAGCCTGAACTGGCTGGCACAAATACAAGCACATAGATCAATGAAACAGAACAGAGAACCCAGATATTGGCCTGAACCATTATGCTAAATTAATATTTGACAAAAGAGGCAAGAGCATACAATGGAGTTGACAGTCTTTTCAACAAATGGTGTTGGGAAAATTGAACACTTACATGCAAAAAAATGAAACTAGAACACCAACTTACACCATACACAAGAACAAACTGAAAATGGATAAAAGGTTTAAATGTAAGTCATGAAACCATAAAAATCCTAGAAGAAAACATAGGCAGTAATATCTCAGACATCTCACATAGCAGTATTTTTACTGATACATCACAAGGAAAACAAAGGAAAAAATTATCAAATGGGACTACCTCAAACTAAAAAGCTTCTGCACAGCAAAAGAAACGATCAACAAAATGAAAAGGGAACATACTCTGTTGAAAAACACATTTTTCAATGATACACCTGGTAAGGGTATAATTTCCAAATATTCAAAGATCTCATATACTTCAACACCAGGAAGACAAACAATACATTTAAAAAATGGGCAGAGGACCTGAATAAACACTTCTCCCAAGAGGATATACAAATGACCAAGAGACATCTGAAAAAATGCTCAAAGTCACTAATCATTAGAGACATGCAAACTAAAATCACAATGAGTTACCACCTTCAACTCTTGCCAGAATGGTTACCATCAATAAATCAACGAACAAGTGCTGGTGAGGATGTGGCGAGAAGAGAACCCTAGTACACTGCTGGTGGGAATGCAGATTGGTACAAGACAAGAAGTTTTTAATTTTAACACATCAAACTTATTAATCATTTCCTTATGGTTTATGCTTTTTCTGTGCTTTGTTTAGAATATTCTTCCCTATCCTGATGTCATAAGGATATTCTCCTGGAATCTCCCACTGGGATAGGTATTATTCTACAGATCAAGAAATATATGTGAAGATTATGCTAGCTATCAAGTATACTGTTTCAATTTGAAATTCAAGGCTGAGAAAATGACCACTGACTTGAATCAGAGACTTAGTAGATACTCTGTGAAATGTACCTGGGTCAAGATTCCTTTTATTACTTCACTTTCACATGTCCTCATCCTAAAAGGAGGACCGTTTTCCACTTGGGGTCAACTTGGTCCCTGTGCCCAACCACCCTCAATATGATTGGGTTTTCCCTTTGCCCCACTGGTAAATGGCTTTATGTTCTGGGAAGTTGTAGGATCCTATCTTCTTGTCACTGAGCCTCTGCTTAAACCCACTGGATCCGAGCCAGGAAAGTAAGCGTCCGTGTCTTGGGCTCCTTGGAAGATTGCATTCTGTTAAATACCTCCATAGCTGCTCCTGGCTGTCACTCTAACCTGCCATAGCTGTGCTCATCTCCGTTCTGATAGTTAGGATTAACCCCCTGCCCTCTGTTGTTTTGGGATCATCCCCTTTCTATCCATGAGCTCAATTCCAATGATAGTTCCACGCTTAGAGAAAAAGTGTCTCAGTGATGCTGCTGCCTGTGTCACCAGCACATTCTTTTTATTGTTCTAATAAACCGAGTGTCCTCTAGGCCCTCCTGTAGAATATAGTCAGCTAATAAGTTTTTTGACCTGATATGCTATATTCACATGTGAATGTTTACTTCTGTGAACTTTTCGGTCCTTTCCTCCACTCCCTGCTATAGCAATTTGGGTAGTTCTGTTTCACTTAGTGGGTGCTATTGTTTTTGCCAGGCATCCAAGAATTATCCTAGTAGTGTGTTAACGTTGTCCCCTTGCTAAGGGATTAGACCATGTAAGGTAGAAATTTGCTTCCAAATTAAAAAAAAAAAAAATAGTCTCATCCAATTTTATGACCTGACCCTTAACAAACATGGCACCTTCAGAATCCAGTTCCATGTCCTCTACCACTTCCTAAAGATAGATGTTGACTAGATACGGTTGCTCCACACTGCCCTCTACAGCCGCTTTGGGATTTTTGTTGGAAGTTCACAGAATCTAGAGTTTAAGATAGGCGAACTTGAGTCTTTACAGGAACAGATTATTTCTCTCCACTTATTTAAGTAATTCTTAATTGGCTTTGCCAAAATCTCATAATTTTCTCTATTAAAGGTTTGAATGCATTTTGATAGGATATCCCTAGGTATTTCTATATTTTAGTTGCGCACTGATAATATTTTGTTCTTCATATAGAAATACAACTGATTTTTATGTATTGATTTTATATAAAAATTTGCCAATTTCTCTTAGATTTTCTACATTGATGAAAACTGTACTTGTGGAAATGAGACTTTTCTTTCCTATTGCTTTCCTTTTTCTACTCCATTGTACCAGCTAGATCTCACAGCCAATGGTTGAATAGGAGTGATGGTAACAGGCATTCTTCTCTTTTTCCTGATCTTAAAGAAAATGCCTTTAACTTTACATCTTTAAGTTTGATGTTTACTGCACAGTTTTTGTTTGTGTGTTTTTATTTGTCTTTTATAAAATTAATGAATTTTTAAGTTTTTCTTAATTTGATAAAATATTTTAAAATCATATTGAGAATACTGAATTTTAAAAGATGCTTTTTTCTACATCTATTAAGATAATCATGTGTCTTTCTTTAATAATGTAATAAATTATATCAATTGATTTTCTATTGTTAAACTAACATTGCATTTCTAGGATAAACTTAACCATACTCAAGATGTATTCATTTCTTAAATATTTCTGTATACAGATGACTAGTGTTTTATTTGATTACTAATATTTTGCACTTTTGTTCTAGAGTGTAGTTATGTAATTTTTATTTATTTGAGTATTCTGGTCAGGTTTGAACATCAAAATTCTGGGATGTAGTATCTCTTTATTCTCTTGGAAGAGTTTTATAAAAAACCAAATTCTTTTTTTCTTGAATGTGTGGTAGAACTACTTTGTGAAGTTGTCTGGGTCTGATGTTTCCTTTGTGGGAAAATTGTTATTGACTTTGAATCATCTTTACTCAAGGAAAATATGTATTTCTTGGTATTTTCTGAGACACCAATTCCCTGGCAGGTGAATCATAGTACTTTTACTTTACCAAATTATACCAGCATCATTATCTATGAGGAAGGATATACTTACTGAATTACTAGCAACAGAGGCTGGAGATTACTGAATATTCTGTTTCTATAGCAGAATTCTTGGCATCTCACCAGAAATAACTTCACAATTTACATATAAGTAACAAAAAAATGTCAGTGTAGTGTACGTATTTTAGAAATCTAGATTTGGAAAGTGGTGACATTAAAATAAAAGATAAATTTCCTGAGTGGCAAAACTGGTGTGACATTTATGTTTATTTAGACCAATTTTCAATCATTTTTATTTGTACATGAGAGGCCCAGTGCACAAATTGGTGCACCAGTGGGGTCCCTCGGTCTGGCCTGTGGGATCGGGCCAAAATCAGCTCTCTGACATCCCCCTAGGGGTCCTGGATAGCTAGAGGGCACAGGCCATGCTGAGGGACCCCACAGGTGCACAATCGGGGCTGGGGAGAGATGCAGGAGGTTGGCTAGCTGGGGAGGGACCATGTGAGAGCTCCAGGGTGTGTCTGGCCCTCTCATCCAGTCCCGATCAGCCAGACCCCAGCAGCAAGCTAACCTACTGGTTGGAGCATCTGCCCCCTGGTGGTCAGTGCACATCATAGCAATTGGTCGACTGGCTGACTGCCTGGTCCCTAGTGGTCAGTGCACATCATAGCAAGCGGTTGAGCAGCCTTAGCATATCATTAGCATGTTACACTTTGATTGGTTGAATGGCCTACCGGATGAATGGACACTTAGCATATTAGGCTTTTATTATATAGGATGACTTTATTTTCCTCTCACTATTCTTTGGATATGTTCTGAATATGTTCTCTCAAGTGAGGTGGCTATACTTGAATTCCATTTCTTCAATGTGGTTAGGCTATGTCAAGACTACTGTCACTTCTCTAGATTTAAATATAAATCTATCATTCTGACTTCCAGTTTCTGGCCTGTCATGTTAAGATCTTGGAGGTCATTAGTCTTGTTCTCACTAGAAAAACAAACTGAAAACTCAACAACTCTTCGCAGATCCACCTGGGAATTGAGGTCACAGGGCAAACCACTGCCACAAAAACTAGAGAGAGAGAGAGAGGGACAGATATTGATAATCATATTTATGGGAGCAGAAGTCTGCAACTTTTAGGTAGAAACACCTAAACTATAATTAACAAATTGCTGGAGGCTCATTGTGGTTAAACTTCACACTTTTGTAGATTTTTACCTCCAGGTTCTCAGGCAAAGATTGGAGGAAAACCCCTTACTGTTCCTGGCAGGGAGAAGGGAAAGTAATCATTCTGAAATATATCCAGAACTCTCCATTCTTCTTAAGAAGGGCCTGTCTTCAAGAAAAACTATTTACCATAGCCATACTGACCTGGCAGAAGGAAAACACCCAGCTCCAGCCCCCTCTAGCCTTCCTGTCTCACCTAAAGACAAAGTGGTGAGTGGTAGAGCTTAGAACTACTTGGGAAAGTCCGTGCAGAGCACAGGCTCACTAAAAGATTAATATGCAATCATAGGACTAGAAAGATTCTGCACTCAACATCTTAACTACCACTTTGATAGGGCCCCTGCACAACAACAGTAAATTACAACTTTAAAAACTGCAAAGCTCAGACCCCTTTTAAAAAGGAGTTTCTATGGAAACCCAAAGGCAACAGGAGTCAATCAAAGACATTATGACAGTAAAGGAAATTTTAGCCTCTGACATCTACAGTTGCCACAAACATTAAAAAGCCTAAATTTATCATTCAGATATTCCATTGAATTTGTGTGTTCACTCTAATATTGACTCAAAAGAGCAGCTTTTGACATTTTTGCAGTTTTATTTTATTTTAATTACAATTTTATAATACATCATTTGTATATTGTATTGTGTGTTCACCACACCAAGTCAAGTCTTCCATCAATACTTATTCCCCATTTATCCTCGTCTACCACACCACCTCCCTTTCCCTCCTCTGGTAACCCAATACTGTTATCTGGGTGTATGAGATTTTTTTAAATCCTTTCATCTTTTTCACCCAGCCCCACAACCACCCTTCCATTTGATAGAGGTCAGTTTGTTCTCTATATCTATGACTCTGTTTCTATTTTGTTTGTTAGTTTATTTTGTTCATTAGGTTACACATATAACTAAAATCATATGGTTCTTGTCCTTCTCTGACTGACTTATTTCAGTAAGCATAATAATTTCCAGGTCCATCCATGCTGACACAAGAGGTAAGACTTCCTTCTTTTTTACAGCCGCATAGTATTCCATTGCGTGAATGTACCACTGCTTTTTAAAAAAATATATTTTATTGATTTTTTTACAGAGAGGAAGGGAGAGGGATAGAGAGTTAGAAACATCGATGAGAGAGAAACATCAATCAGCTGCCTCCTGCACACCTCCTACTGGAGATGTGCCTGAAGCCAAGGTACATGCCCTTGACCAGAATGGAACCTGGGACCTTTCAGTCTGCAGGCTGACGCTCTGTCCACTGAGCCAAACCAGTTAGGACTGTAGCACTGCTTTTTTATCCAGTCATCTGATGGGCACTTGAGCTGCTTCCAAATCCTGACTATTGTAAATAATGATGCAACAAACCTAGGGGTGCATACATGCTTTCAAATTAGTGTTTCAGATTTCTTCTGATATATTCCCAGAAGTAGACTCACTGGGTGATAAGGCATGTTGATTTTTAGTTTTTTGAGGAAATTCCATACTTCTTTCCACAGTGGCTGCACCAATCTGCATTCCCACCAACAGTGAATGAGGGTTCCTTTTTTTCCACATCCTTGCCATAACTTACTGTTTGTTGATTTATTGTAAAAAGGCTTGCTGAAGTTTAGATATCTTGGGACAGGGTCAGTAGAGTATATAATCAGCAAATAACAATATATAAATTGACAAGTTTAATGTGACAAAAATATAATGATGCAATGTTTGGTAAATTCTGTATTTGAAAAACAACTTTTGAAAACATGATGCTAACATGTTATTCAAAATCTTTCAAATGCTTTAGGAAAAAACCCTTGTGTAAAAGCCTTTGAAGTCGTAAGTGAAATATGATATTTTGATATCATACAATTTTCTCCTTTTCCCTGTTTATGAGCTCCCCCATCCCATCCGTTACTTAAGAGAACATTAGATGGTTGTGATGAAACACTCATAGAACACAGTGCTCAGAGTTGACTTCTAAAACATGATCCTAAAGCTGCTTGAAAGAGCATAACATTTAATCATAAGCAATGAATCGAATGTGTAGGCTAGGCTATAGAGAAGGGTGGAGGCAGGTAGGACGAAGGATTATGAGAGGCCTTCTGGACTTGACGGAGAGGAGCAGCATCCATATCCAAAGCCTGCTCAGCCTTTGCTCTGTTGGCACCATGCAGCACCATGGAGCCTTTGTGGGCTCAGCCTGTGATGCCCATGTGCCATTCCTTGCTCTACAGGTGAGCACCCTCTGCAGGCACCTGTATTGCCCATTTATTGTACAATAAGAAAGTACCCTATTTAGCCCTAAGATGGTTGGCTTGTCTAAGTTACTCTATGTAGGCAACTACCCCATAAGCCCAGGGTACTCCAAAGCCCCTCAAAGTAGAGGATGGGCCCAAGACACCCAAGGAAGCAGTGACAATATGGAAAAGTTTGGAGAGCAGTGTTTGGATCCATCCTAAAAACTGTATTTGCCTTTCACCTGCCCCATCTCCCAGGTCCCAGAAAAAGCAGCCGTGGAGCCTTGGGCCATGACAAAGGAATCATAACACTGCCATTACACTAGTACGCTTTTAAAAAAAATCCCTGTTATCTGTTTTCCTACCATTATGCTGTGAATTAACTCTAAGGGGGAAAAACAAACAAACGAACAAAAAACAATTAATGGAATCAAAGTGGAAAAGAGTGGAAGAATAGCTAATACCAGAGAGGAAATATAATTTGGTAGAAGCAGCATTATTTACTATTGAAGACCACACATTTTGAAGCCAGAATCAGCAACTTCAGTGTTCTGATTTTTAGCAAACTCTTCTTCTGAACCTGTTTTCTCACTGCTGAAGTGGAGATACTATCTCCCTCAATTATCATGAGGCCTAAATAGGAGAGTATATACATACCCACACATATAACCACACAAAAACCCAGTTACATCATGCTTATGTGTTAGCACTACTTTTACCTGAATTCATTGAGCACATTTTACCACTGGCTGCTGTAAACTGACTCCAAATGGAGATAAAATTCTAAGAGATCATCAAACAAAGGAATGCCTTAGTGTTCCTGGATCCCTGGTATTCATATACTCAAGGGCAACTTTCCCGCGCAAGAGGAGCACAGAAAGGGGACAGTGATCATCTACTACTGGTCTGAGTTCCAGATATCCATATTAAACATACGCACAGGGGATCCTCAGGTCTAAATATCTGCGTGGAACCCCAACCCATCACTATTGTCACCTTGGTCTCAAGTTTTGGGTAATGAAATGAGATTTTTGATTGTGTGGTTTTCCTCTTATTTATTCTTTTACATGATGAAGGGCTGCTTTTTTGAACATGTATTAGGTACATTGCACATCAGGAGAGAGAAACCACAAACACGTCCTTTGTCCTTGGGAATCTTACAATATAGTGGGAGCCACTTACCCAGTGTTTTCCAAACCTGCATCCAGCACTGTAAAAACATGAGGTGAGATGCCTTAAATCATTAGTCAGTGCTTGATTCCTCCTTACGTGCATTTTAAATCTACATTGCCATTTTTGAAAAGGCACAATCTATAAATGTCCTTTCTTTAGTATATTTTTGAGGAAGTTTCAAAAAAAAAAAAAAAGAGAAATGTATAAAGAAGAGTAGCCAGAGCAGAGCAAATAGAACTCAAGCCTGCATCCACAACGTATTCACCACGTGGTTGGTCAAAAACCACAGTCTTGAGGGAAGAGGCAAAGAGGAAGAATGCTCTAATGTTACCAGAGCTAAAATCATGCAAGTATCTCCTTCAGAGGAAAAAAAAAAAGGAAGGAAGGATGGAAGGGGGAAAGGGTGGCATTATATTTTACTTGCTAATTTGTAAGTGCAATTAAGGTTAAAGTCATACTTCCCTTCACAAGAAAACATAACCGAAGGCATCATGAATGAGCAAGAGAGTTTTTGTTTGTAAAGAACTTTTCAAAATTCTGTTTTTCTCCTGGAAAAATGTGGTTTATCTAATTGATGGCTGAGGAAAACCATCTTTTTAAACTTCCCACTCAGTGAGTCAGCCTGGGGTGTGTCTGCCTTGTAGCATCCTGTGAGATCCAGTAACCTAAAGTGGCATAACCGACGCAGCCCCAACCTCATGCGTCAAGAGGAGATACCAGGAGCTGGGAAACCACATGGAGCCCAGTTTTCTAAACAGAATGGTTAACAAAATTGCATGTTAAGAAGCAGGATTTTATCCTTTAAAGGCTCAATACCTATTTTTAAAAAGAACCTGTCTAATGGTCCCTATCAACACCCAGGAGTCTACAATTGGTAAAGGCCAGGTAATTACTCTAACTGAAGGGCAGGTATTACCGCCTTAGGGTTTCTTCATGTTTACCTTGAAGAGAATTTCCATTAAGTGGGGGTGAAAATGAAGAAGTCCTTTTCCAAACATAACTTCAGACACTGACAAAGCAGAATAAATACCAAGCCAGACAACCAATGAGTAGTAGTTAGAAAGTCTTTACAATCTTGCCCTGCACCGAAACTCTTCTTTTCAAAACAAGTGATGTGTGTGAATAGGTGACTTGGAGGTATTTGGAAGAGAACAGAAAAAATAAATGGAAATAATGTCAAATAATCTTTGTTAAAAAAATTGTCTACCTTCTTTATTCTAGATAGTCCAGAGTAAGCATTTCTCTAGGTGTGATAAAAAAGAATGTATTTGGATAATATCTGGGGCTTTTTAAAGTTCATCTCATCAAACTTTCGGAGTTAATTCTTTAGAATAAGTTGTAGAGGCTGAGATATGAACCAACAAGAAGCAAGTGTTACCTCAGACTAAAATGCCTTTACTCAGATCTTCAGGGATTAATACAGGGTGTCCCCCAAAAATGTATACAACAGCTGATAGTTCAATTTTGAAAATGAAATATATTTTAATAAACATTGCCTTTATAATTACTCAAAGTGATTTAAACTGTCTCACCTCATGTTTTTACAGTACTGACAGCTTTATGGGAGTTCTTTTGTAAGGAACTAACTATCTTTCTTTTGCTGCTTTTAAGATTCTCTCTGTCTTTAATTTTTGGCATTTTAATTATGATATGTCTTGGTGTGGGCCTATTTGGGTTCATCTTGATTGGGACTCTCTATGCTTCCTGAACTTCTGTGACTTATTCCTTCACCAGGTAAGGGATGTTTTCCGCTATTATTTCTTCAAACAGGTCCTCAATGCCTTACTTACCCTCTTCTCCTTCTGGTACTTCTATAATGATGTTGTTACACTTGATGTCCTAGAGGTCCCTTAGACTTTTTCCACTTTTTAAAATTCTCTTTTCTTTTTGATGCTCTGCATGGGTACTTATTGTCATCTTGTCCTCTATATTGCTGATTTGATCCTCTACTCATCTAACCTGCTGTTGATTCCTTCTAGTTTATTCTTCATTTCTGACTAGTTCTTTTTTTAATAGTTTCTATGTTGTTGTTTCTTTACAATACATTTTTATTGATTTTAGAGAGGAAGAGAGATGGATAGAGAGATAAAAACATCAATGATGAGAGAGAATCATTGATTGGCTGCCTCCTGCATGTCCCCTACTGGTGACTGAGCCCACAATCCGATGTGCTCTTGATTGGAATTGAACCTGAGACCCTTCAGTTCACAGGCCAATGCTCTATCCACTGAGCAAAACCAGCCAGGGATCTATGTCGTTTTTATTTTGATTTTTTTCCATTTTTTAATTAAGGTATTATATGTGTACATATCTTACCATTGCCCTCCCCCCCCCCCCCAACCCACTTCCATACATGTCCTCATCCCCCAATGTTTTGCGTCCATTGGTTATGCTTATATGCATGCATACAAGTCCTTTGGTTGATCTCTTATCTCCCCCACCTCTCGCTAACCTTCCCGCTGTAATTTGACAGTCTGTTTGATGCTTTACTGCCTCTGCATCTATCTTTTTGTTCGTCAGTTTATAATGTTCTTTATCATCCACAAATGAGTGAGATCATGTGGAATTTTTCTTTCATTGACTGGCTTATTTCATTTAGCATAATGCTCTCCAGGTCCATCCATGCTGCTGCAAATGGTAAGAATTCCTTCTTTTTTATGGCAGTCTATGTCATTTTTAATGCTTACTATCTTTTTAAGTTCTCGTTGAGATCACCAATTCTTCTCCTAAAGTTTGAGCATCTTATAACCATTGTTTTAAACTCTGCATCTGGTGTTTTGTTGCTTCCATTTCATTTAATTCTTTTTCTAGGGATTTCTCTTGCTTTTTCATTGGGGCATATTTCTTTGTCTCCCCATTTTGTCTCTGTGTATTAGATAGATCTTCTATATCTCCCAAATTTTTTATGATGGCTTCATGATGAAGGTGTTTTGTTGGGTCAGTGGCACAATCTTCCAGATCACCCGAGCTCCACACTCCAGGAATGTTTCTTATGGGTTATGTGCACTCTCCTGTTGTAGTTGAGTCTGGAATGCTGTCGGCCCTTTTGTGGATGGAGTTAATCCTTCAGGCTTGCTGACTATAAGGGTAAACCTTGATCACCATGTGTGAGACACTTTGCAGGGGCTTCCCCCAGAGGCCCAAGTTGTTCCCAACAGAGTCTGGTGCCTGCTGAAATTCTCCTTTGGGGGTTCCATTTGTGTGTCTAGTTGGGTTGAGCTCTGGTGTGATCTGAAGCCCACCATTGGTTGTGTTGGTTCTGGGTCCACTTGGGTAGGGTTCAGCTATTGGTAGATGTCAGACAGTGTATGTAACCAGTCTTGGGCTACTCGTTTGAAGCTACCACACTGTTCACTGTTTGTGGCTGTGTCTACTGGGCCTATGTGGGCATAGGAGGGGCCAATCTGTATATTAGTCAGCTTATTCTAGCTTAGAGCTAATGGCAGATCTGTAAAAGGACTGAGGCTCCATGAGGTCCATCTCCCCCTGTCAGTTACTCTGCTTCCCCTGAGGTAGCCTGGTCTTCCTCCATAGCCTCCTGAAGAAAGACTGTAGAGTGGGTCCAGGCTGGCCATGACCCACAGACCCTTCCACAGGTTGTGAGCTCAGAAGGGCCGGGATTAAAAGGACAGTGCTAATGGGTTTACTACTTGGGGGTCATGTGGTCAGACACTCAATTTGGAGAGAGTGGCCATTGTTCCAAAGCCAAACCACTCATTCTCTGCCAGTGTCTCCAATTCTAGTTTCCCCAGGAGGGCACACTAGAGGTTCAGATAAGGTGCAGCCAGCCATCCCCCCTGCAGAAACAAACTTAGCCAAGCAGAACCACTGGGCTCAAGGGGACAGATCCAAAGAGTCTCCCACTGGGGGATGATACCAGCCCAGCCTGCAGGAGGCAGCTAAGCCCTTCATCCCAGATCCAGACAATAGCTTCTCAGTGGTTCTCAACCTTTCTAATGCCGCAACCCTTTAATACAGTTCCTCATGTTGTGGTGACCCCCAACCATAAAATTATTTTTGTTGCTACTTCACTACTGTAATTTTGCTACTGTTGAGAACCGCTAGCAGGGTCACCTAAGACCATCGGAAAGCACAGATATTTACATTACGATTCATAACAGTAGCAAAATTATTTCAAACGAGTAGCCAAAGTGTGTCACCCATCAGAAACACACTTTGAAAATCCTAGCTTTGCACAGCACTCTGATCTCCCTGCACAGCTGCACTCTGCAGGATGGGCTGGCAAGTGGTTCAATGGGTTGGGGAAGGGGTGTTAGCTGTGTGCTTGATGTGGGGGAGACTGGCCCTCTTTCCAAAGATACACAGTTTGTCACTCTCTGAGTCTCTGTCAAGAGCCTCCCCAGAAATACTGGGTCCTCCAATCACTGCTGGGTGCAGCCCGCAGAGCCCTCACCAGCAGTTGGGAACCAGGCAGTGCACTCCCCAGGCAGGTACTATAGCAGTAGGCATGCTTGCCTCTGGGAAGGTGGCATCTGAGTATCCCAGGTGGGCTGATTTTCACAGCACTGATTTCACATCACATCAGCACTGATTTTCTCCACTATTATCTATGCTGTCTCATCTTCACATCTCTGTTGCTCTGGGTAAGGGATCCCTGCATGGGATTGAGACCCCACATTCCTGTGGGGACAGAGTTTTACAGCCACACTATCCCTCTGGCTTCTCAGCCACCACACCTGGGTGCAGGGGCTGGCCCTTTCCGCATCTCTGCCCTTACCAGTCTCTATGTGGCTTCTTCTGTAAATCCTTGGTTATAATATTTCAGTTCAGCTAGCCTTCAGTTGGTTATTCAGGTTGATTGTCCTATAATTTAGCTTTAAATTTGGTTTGGGGTGGGGAGCAGGTGAGTGTTGCTTCCACCTACTCTGCAGCTATCTTGGAATCCACTAATGATAGATGTCTAAGTGGTTAAATTCAAGTGTGAAATGGCTGTTAGTCAAAACAAAGCCATTGGAGTTTGTGTACATCTGTAGAAATAGAATACTCATAAGCTAAAGTATACTTTTCTTTCATTTTGTTCCGATTTTTAAAATTAAAAAAATGCTGCCTTTATTTTTCAGGGGGAAAAAAATCACACAGGCACCATGCTATCTTTATGGTGGTTCTACAATAAACATACTTTTTAAAATTCTGGGTACATTCTATTCTTTAACTAATTTTAAGTAACAATGTTTATCACAAATACCAACATTAACTCAGTTTATGGTGAGTTCAGATATTTCCCAGAAATTTCATCCTTGGTATAGACTCTCTGTGGCTTGGGGGTTTTCTACACCACAATTTGTAACAGACAGTTATTTAACACCAACAACAGAATGCTACCTCCATCCCCTCCTCATCATTAAAAAATCTTAACCTTAAAGGTCATTAAATTTTTTACACGAAAC
The DNA here is from genome assembly GCA_026230045.1 of Corynorhinus townsendii. Taxonomy (NCBI): domain Eukaryota; kingdom Metazoa; phylum Chordata; class Mammalia; order Chiroptera; family Vespertilionidae; genus Corynorhinus; species Corynorhinus townsendii. The sequence continues at coordinate 142,379,336 of JAPDVU010000004.1, forward strand.
ATTAATTTTTAGGCAGTCCATTATTTGTTCTCATTAGCCTCAGACTATGTGCAAAACCAAAGCTTAACAATCAATGCAACTATATGATTACTGAATATGTTAATGACTAATGAAATTCTACTTCACAAGGATGAACACCAACCAAGGCCTGGCTTGCCAGGTGAAAAATGTTTTGTTTTGTTTTTCCCATTGGAACGAAACATTATTAGTTCACTAAATTTGAACTGCGGGCACTCATAATTCTTCACACCCACTTCACACCTCTTGTATTGCCAGGGCCAGAAGCCTGGGAGCTATACTTCCTAGGCTCCCTGGCCCACACAGTTTTGAATTTGTTCAGGGTTCCAGCAACAAGATCCACTCTTACAAGACGAGACACAGAAGAAGCAGAAGCCATCTTTTTCCTGTGACAGCAGTTGGAGTGTGAATTTTCAGGTGTGAGTTGTTGTTTTTAAATTAAATTTAATGGGGTGACATTGGTTAATAATTCTATACAAGTTTCAAGTGTACAATTCTGTAATGTATCATCTGCATATTGCATTGTGTGCTCACTACCCAAAGTTGAGTCTCCTTCCATCACATATATTTGGCCCTTATCTACCTAAAAAATTTGGAAACATTAACTCATAAGGATAACTGTACCCCTATGTTCACTGCAGCATTATTCACAGTAGCCAAGATAGGTGTGAATTTTTGTAGCAGTCTCTGCATTTTAATGCCACGCGCCTTCCAGGGTGCTGTGAAGGAGCTCTGAAATCTGCAGCAGACTGCTGACCCTGGGTGGCTGCAACTCTTGTCTGTCTATAACGCTAAAGCTAAAACCATTAGACTTAGTGTTTTTTCACCTAATCTAACCTAGAGTAGTTTTTTATTACTAAACCATAAACACAAATGATCACGGGGAAAATGATGCTAAATATTAAGTAACATTAAGTGCCAGAGAAGTAAGCCACCTAAAAATGCAGATGGAGCTAAGGGCAGGGGCAAGCTAGCAGAAAGGGAGAGTTTAGAATCTAGAAGTCTCAGGAAAAGTTGGAATGCTGAGGAGGGTCAGCGAATTCTGATCTAAGTAGAGGCAGTTAGTTCTCTGTCCATTTGTACTGCTTGCAGCGTATGGGTAGACCATGACTATAAAAAGTAAACGGCAGCAAGTATATCCCACTTCATCCAGTAAGGGAGAAAAATGCTTCATTTCGCTCCTACTTCTATTAGTTCCCAGCAGATTTCCACGCAGGAGGCCAGTCACCCCCATCCCCCACCATCTGGCAGCATTTGTCACTAATAAGCAAGTCTAAAGATTATTTCCACCATTTCATTGGGGAGTTGTGATTATTAAATGATTTCTGGTGCGTGGAAGTGCCCAGAAGAGAACAGATCCAAAGCAGGACTCACCTGGTCAGGGAAGGTAAGCAAGTCAGCTACAGAAGTTAGGCTGAGTAATTCATGCTGGCTTTTCCTGGGAATTCTACTGCTCTGAAGAATTAGGGAATCCAGATCTGGCTCTTGCTACCATTTGCCACGCAGAAGGCAAGACATTGGAATCATTTTGGCACCCAGAACTAAAAATGTCACCTTTTTACTTACAGCTAAAGCTGACATGCAACCTTGTTCACTTCATTCTCGTATTTATGCTGGGTCATGTTAGTCATTAAAAAATATAGCACTAAGACAAAGTACATTCCATCCTCTCTCCCCAACTGAATGTACCCATAAAACCTGTACAAAGTGTTTGGAAAAGCTATTGGAAGATTCTGAAAGTAAAAACAGGAGGCAGATTGGGGAAGACAAGAATTTCAAATACTACAAAACCAGCAATGAGTTTAACAGTGTTGCCCTTCAGTATCCTCCAGCCCTCCTGGAGACAGCCTGTCACCCAGAGGTGGGTATTGACACAGAAAGAGAGGAGAAGTCCTCGAGTTTGGGCTCAAGATGTGAGAATGGGATCTCCAAGTGCCCCCGGGAGAATGGAGAAAAATCACTCCCTTTGTTGTTGTGGTTCTCACACCTCAACTCCATGGCAATGACAGTAGGGACAACGGCGGCAGCAGCATAGACTTGCAGGTGCCTTAAGTTCTGAGGAAGGGAATGTTTCCCTCTAATCAGAGGACCTGTGGTTTCAAAAGTCTGAGGTGAACTCCCATGGCTTTTCTATTCTCTGTCCTCCTACCTCTCTGCTGAAAAACGGATAAACCTGTGGAAAGTGTACAGCAGAGCAGGGCTAATTGGATAAAACCTGGGATTTCTGTCTGAAAGACTGTGGGCAACAGGTAGATCATGGACAGGGAGGAGGTTTGGTAAGTGAACCCTGTAAGTTTGTTTATGAACTCCTGGGCTCACTTCAAGCTGCACACACATGGATCTGATACTAAATAGCACACCAACAGTTATTCAGTTATGAACTGTGCAAAGAGATAGACCGCTGTCCAGGTCCCACACTGGCTACTGGGTGGCACACATTTAAAATAATATTTGTTACGTATATTATAGTCCCTAGCTTAGCCAATAAAGGGTCTATACAAAGAGATGTAGTAGAAAGCACAATAGGTAACATTGAATACTAAAAGAGAATATTCCAACACCCAAAAGGAGATAGAAAAGGGGAAACAATAATTTTTAAATGAGGAAACAAACAGAAAATAAACAAAATGGCAGTACTAAATTAAAAAATCAACATTATATTAAATATAAGTAGTGTCAATGCACAAGTTAAAGGAGATTATCAAAGTGATTAAAAACATATGACCGAACTATATATGCTGTCTACAAGAACACACTGCAAATGTAATTACATAGGTAAGTTAAAGGAAAAATATGGAAAAAAGATGTATCTTTTAAACAATCCTAACTCTAATGGGCAGGTGTATCTAGTGAACAATAGCCCTCCAGGACCTGGGTATAAGAAGAGGGAGATGGCAGCAGTTTTCAGAGGGTAAGTAGTTAGTGAGGGCCATGGTGGAAGCTGGGATCCCATAAAATTATGAACCATCACCTTATGTTCCCAACACATGGGCACATGAAGTTGGAAACTGGCTAAAATAGATGGTTTAGAGAGTAAATCAAATTGGACTTATTCCCACCATCTCATCTTTCTAAAAGGCCATCTTCTTAAAAATTAAATGATGTTCTTTTTTTCAAAATTTGAAAAAGGAGTATATCCATGGGGTAAATGTTACTGCACCCAGCCCCTTTCATTGCAGCCATCCTGAAGTCTGTCATGTGTGTTTGCCAAAGGCACTTGATTTTCAGATGGTCTGCTTTTGCAGCCCCTGCCTCTTTCCTGTTTGTTGTTACCATGCTTTGGCTCCATTTCTCTCAGGTCCTATAGAATCTGGGTCCTATTTTTCACCCTCATATTTATGCCTTTACCTTTCAAGGAAAAAAGACTACTTTGTATTATTGAAAGAGGACAGGATCATCTTAGATCCTTCACCTCTTCCTCCCCAAAACTTCTAGACCTGGGTCTTGCCCGATTCCAGATATTAGGAATGATAGGCATTTTAAGCAGATCAAGGTAGAAAAACAGTATAGATAAAGGCTGGATTACCCTTCTCCTACTCTCAAAAGGCTACTATCCCTGAAAATGCAAAAACAGTCTCCTGGGGAGGGCGGGGGGCAGGGAGAGAGAATCCTCAGCAAGATTATGTCTAGCTCTGACACTAGTCACAAGGTCCAGAACCCTTCAGACAAAGTCTAGGCCTCCCGGGGATAAAAGAATGGCCACCACCAAGAAGCACTTTTAACTACCAGAATTTATCTGTAGCTGCCATTCTTTTATCTGCTGTAAGCTTAGACTTGGAAAAAGAAGATGTGATACATATATACGGTTGAATACAACTCAGCCACAAGAAAAGATGAAATACTGCCATTTGTGACAACATGGATGGACCTTGAGAATATTAAACTAAGTGAAATAAGTCAGTCAGAAAAACCTGAGAACCATATGATTTCACTCAGATGTGGAATATAAAACTGAAACTTATGAACACAAACAGCAGAGGAAAGGGGGGGGATGGGGTAAGTGGTTGGAGGGGCTTAAAATATGGTGACAGAAGATGACTTTGGGTGGTGGGCACATAGTGCAATATACATATCTTGTATCATAGAAATGTAAACTTGATACCTATGTGACCCTATTAATCAAGGTCATTCCAATAATTTAAAAAAAAATTTTTTTAAAGAATGCTTTTACTAGAGATCTGACCTTCTGTTAGGAGCTCTTAAGATTTGAACTCCAAATGAAATCTTGTCAGAGGTATTGTCATAGAGACAAGAGACTAACATCAAAACAAACAAACAGCATTATCATGGACTATTGCCTTTTCAGGGACAGTTTTGCTCAAAGCACTCTTCATTTAGACAGGGAAGTGAATTACCTGTCCTATCTAGCTATTTGTACTGTCATTATTTCATTGGTGTCCAGTCTCCTGGTTCAGCTTTAAGATCCTGGTCTGAATTTTTGCAGCTGGAGGACTAGTTAGTTGGAAGGAAATGGCTCATGAGGGAAAAGTTCATGAACCATACACATACTCTCAAAATTCTTCTTAATAGCTTATCAATTGCTTGCTCAATCTTCCACTGAACTCTGGAGAGAGTCTATGATCTTTAAACTGGCTTGCCCCCAAAGCAAACTGGTTTCGCTGTCCTTTAAGCAGGTCATGTTCATTTGGAACTTTGTTCTCTTAGGCTGGTTTTCCTCTGTCTTTCTCCAAATCTATTCTGCTTCTTTGAAAAGTTGGTTGCTCTATGCTAGGTCACAATATTCTTGTTTGTTTGTTTTTTTGTGTTGTTGTTGTTTTTATAGCACTTGCATATACCTGCCAAAATAAGAGGCACAAGATGTCTATGGTTAATGTTGTCTGTGTATATCTTGGGTTTACAAGTGGGTTTTAAATCCTTAGAAACCATGGACACTGGCTTACATTTATTTTCCTATTAATAAGACAAAGCAGTTGAAATTTATCTTGAAGTTCAAAAGTAATTGTCAGCTTATTTGCAAATACTTTTCCTAGCCCAGGAATCACAGTTTTCCTCTGCATATTCACATTTATGCTGTGATATGCTTATACATTGATCAAAATACATGCGCTGTATACAAAGAAAAAGCAACAAAATTTTTTGTTACAACATGGAATAGTTGTCTCTATGGGTGTCATCGTTGATATCTGTTTAAATGGAAAATTACAAGTATAGATAAAAAATCTTGGTTAATAGATTTTTTTATTATTAACAGATGTAAATCCTCTGATAGTAATTGGCAATAAAATCTGCTGTATTCTTTTTTTTTTTTTTTTTTTTCAGAGGAAGAAGCAGTGAAGTTTATTAAGTGCTCTCTGGATAGGGTTCATCAGTAGGCATGCTTCATTCATAAATTCTTTTTTTTTTAATTTCTTTATTGATTAAGGTATTTACATATGTGTCCTTATTCCCGCATTACCCCCCACCTCCCATTCATGACCCCACCTCTGCTGTATTCTTGTAGGCATTTTAGGTGATAGATAATATGCTGAATACTTTGCTGCTTATTTGCATCAGATTTGTTTTGTTACCTTGAGGTGTCCCCTGATTGCCCTTAGACCCAGTTTTTTGTTTCAGGGAAACATTTGTAACAATGAGCTTTTAATAAAAGTAGGTGCTTTAAATAAAATGCGAATTGTAAATTATTAGACATTATAGAAACATACAAAGAATAAAAAGCATCCTACTCCTAGCCCCAGTGGGAACTACTGTAAACAACTTGGCACCTGTTCTTGCAAATAAATTTTGTTGGGACTAGCCACACCCATTGACTTCTATATTGTCTAGGCCTGCTTTTGCACTACAACAGTGAAGCTGAGTAGTTGTGATAGAGACTATATGGCAAGAGAAGCCTAAAATATTTACCATCTGGCCCTTTATAGAAAGTTTGCTGACTCCTAATTTTATATGGCATATTCACTTCCAGAAGTGAGTGTATTTTTTTTCTTCACATGTGACTTTTCTGTTCAAATGCTTTGCCCACTTTTCCATTTTAAAAGCTCTTAATAATTATTTTAACCAATATTTACACATGGTTTTAATTTTTTTTGGTTAGCTTTATGTTTTTTGGTATGTTCTAGGACAAATTTTCATCATTCTTACAAAATTTAAGATATTCCTACACATTTCTTTTCTAGAAGAAATTTAGAGTCAAGTACTCAAATTCCAAAAATATAAGAGTTGATAATTTGATTGAAATTTTGTTAAACATAGTTAGGCTGCAGGAGGCTAGGATAATTAACATATAATGTTATTGTATATTCTCATTTAGTCAGATATTTTTTCCATTTAGTTAAGTCTTATAGTAACATTTTTTATATTTATACATGTGTTTATACTCGTGTGGTTTTTTTCTGTGTATAATAAGATATTTTAGAGTTCTCAATATGAATTAGAACTTTTTATCTTTAAAATTTCAATTTGATTAAGGATGGTTTATAATAATTCTCTTCAGTTTCATATTATCTTATTTTAAAATACTTTTAAAATTGAGATATAATTGACATATAACATTATATTAACTTTAATTACATTAGTTTTAGGTACAATATAATGATTATATATAATATATATACCACAATATATATATAGTGAAATTATTGCCATAAGTCTAGTTAACATTTATCACCACTTATCGTTACAAAATTTTTTATTTCCTTGTTGTAAAAACTGTCTTGTATTATTATTTATCTGTCCCTATATTCATTGCTTTTTTATTTTCTAAAAGCCATATCCAGTGGCAAATAATTTATGTTAATTCTAATGTTTAGTCTTATTTAATACATTATTTTTTCATATAAATAAAAAATGATTTGTCTTTTTTTTTTAGAATAGTTTACTAATTTTAAGTTTTTTTTTTTTAGAGATAGAGGAAGGTGGAAGAGAGGAACATTGATGTGAGAGAGTAACATTGACAGGCTGCTGCCTGCACACTCCCTACTGGTGATCAAGCCTGCAACCCGGGCATATGCCCTGATCAGGAATTGAACCAGCAGCTCTTCAGTGCATGGATGACACCCAACCAAATGAGCCACACTGGCCAGGGCACAAGTGATTTGTCTTTAATTGTAACAGAATTTCTTACACTTGAGGTTGCTAAGTAAGAGAAGGGACATTTACAAAGCCTTATTTTAGCCCAGTTATTTAGAAGCCTTCCTCAACTTTGTTTCCTTTCTCCTTACAACCACATTCAGAATGTCACTAAGTTCTTTCATTATTTTATTTTCTTCATTCGTACCACCTTAGTGAAAGCTTTTATGTCTTGACCATGTTGTCCACAATGACCAATTAAAATGGTGTGAAAAATAGACATAGGATCCCATGTCTGGCCTCTGGCATCAAAATCTAATTCAGTAGGCCCAGCATAATGCTATCAATTGGCAAAGTGTTTCTTCCATAAAAAAAAAAAAAGCCTAGCGCAAGTCTTTTTTTTTTAATCCTCACCGGAGGATATTTTTCCACTGAGATTGGTTGCTTTCTGCATATGCCCAGCCTGGGAGCCTGCAACTAAGGTACGTGCCTTTGACCTTGACTGGAATAGAAGCTGGGACCCTTCAGTCCGTAGGCCGACGCTCTATCCACTGAGCCAAACCAATTAGGGCCAAATCCAAATCTTGAGATAGAATTTGGAAATGATTATACTGGGATATACTGTGGAACTCAATAATCTAGAAACTTCTGTAACAGAAAGCAAAGTGATTTGGAAATTGCTTCACTGTCATAAAGAAAATATTTTGGACACTCTGAGGGACGTTCCAGGCATTAGTTTGAGTCTTACCTCAGTCACATAACCCCTTCAGGTCAGCAGAAAGGTCAAAAAACACTTGGCCAGAGTTCAGAATGAGCATGCTTTTGAGATGTGTGAGAAGGAGAATTCAGATCTCAAGTCTGTAGACACTCTGGCCATAATTCATTTGTTATTGATACCATATGATTGCAATGACGTTCAATGGTGTAAGGGCAATACTTGCTGCCAAGACAAAAAAAATTGCATGAAGCTTTCTGATTTTGGCCACTCATGTAACAAAGATCTAATTTTGGTTATTTTCATTTTTTTTAACCCCTCCAAGGACCTTGTGGTCATTCCTCGCTTCAATCTCCAACCATTCTATTCCCAATTGGTCAAGATAGAATTTTTTTTTTTAGATTTGCAGAGACTATCTCCTTTAAGATTACAAGGAGATGGAAAGAAAACATTTGGCCTGTAATTTATTCCACAGGTGAAATGTTACTTTTTTCTCTTTTGTAAGCAGTACCACCAGAATACAATCTTAAAGATCTAATGGGAGAGAGACTTGCCTATAGAATTAACTTCCTGCTGATGTTGGCTGTTGTGGGAGGGTTGGGGGAAGGGAGGGAGAGAGACCTCCCAACCCAGATCCATTCATTCTGGAAATGGTAAATGCTTTATTCTCCAGAGGATGGAAGAGTAAGTTATACTCACCTCCTAAGAATAAATGAAGTTCTTAGATTTGCCTAATTGCAATGATATACTGAATTCAATTAGTTGAAATAAGCAATTCCTGGCACAGGCACTTAGGCCACCAATGGATGCTACCATTTTGGCTTTGTTTGGTGAATTGGTAGTCAAACTGATCCTTATTATTCAGACTGCCTCTTATTCTTCTGAGGGCCACATCTATCTAGCCGACTTATTTGATTTTTTTCCAGAAAGATCCTAAAACTGAAGTGAATTAGTTCAAGCACAAAATCATGAGATGAGATGAGGATAATGAAAGGTGGTCCACAGCTAGATTGCTAAGTGGGGTATATAGGATTAAGATGGGCCGCTCCCAAGATTAACCATCTTGCTGCAAGGGATAAGCTTTTTACAGGTTGGGGTGAATACTACATGTAAGATTCTGTGAGGCCCTTGGTTAAATGATGAATAAGGCAACAGTCATCCTAGAGGAAAACCTGAACCAGTGCATATCAGATGGATTAGAGACACTAAAGAAAGAGGAGAAGTCAGAAAATTGTGCTGGTAATAATCAGGCCATTCTTGCTTTGCACAGTTGCAATTATACATAGATTTCAGGTGCTACCCTTTAGTTTAATGATACCAGTACCACAACAACACAGTTTGGATTTCAATTACCACAATTCATTCATGGGACCTTCACTGCTAGACATTCAATCCACAAATCACTACATACATAATAGATGCACATTGTGACCAGCAACCAATCACATCGCTTCTTTCAAAGTCTATCAGTGATCGTCCACCACACATGTGTTATTCACTTCACTCACGGACGTGTACTTGTGCTGCCTCCCTGCCTTCCATTGATAATCCTACATAATTAGAAACAATGGATAATCAAAGAAGAATAATGATTTAGAGATCAAAGGCAACAAAGATGAAAGAAACAAAAAAATGATAAGCCTTCCGATGAAATTCAAGTTGAACATAAATGGAGTTATGGAGAGAAATCGCTGTCTGTGGGGATGTTAACACTGTCAGTGTTTGAGAGACTCTAGGTGTGCAGAGGAAGTCAGTGAAGGCAAATTTAGTGACTCAAATGAATAAAATGCTTGTGATAAAAAAGATAAAGATGTCCCAGAAGAAGGCACGCTGGCAAAAAACCCTTGCGTTAAAGACACTCTCTGACATTGGAAACACAATGTCAGAAGCTGAACCAAATTTAGAAAGGAGCATGACAGCTCTCAGAGGCATAATAAAGATGCTCTCTATGCTGTAAGTAATGCAATGAGAGGGAGAGGGATTGTGCTCGGTAAGATTTCTACAAATAAAAAATAACATTTCAGTGTTTCTAATGTTTTAAATGCTAGTGTATTAAATTACTATTAGTTTTACTTTTTAAAATGCCCCTGTATGTTTATAACCTATAGTAAAAAAAGTTTTTAATGTGTGGACACACATTTTTAAAGGTCCCAGAACAATGGTAACTCCCCCTGGGTATGAGAATGCTTTGCACGCTCTGCGCAGTCTTTTTTATGGTCTCTCACTACTGAGCAAAGCAAAGATGGCCTGTGTATCTGAGCTGGGTGGTTATAATGGGAAGGGAAGTGACATGGTAGACATAACGTAAAGCGAAACTGCAAGGACCATGATTAAGTGGCTGTGAAGAATAGGTCGGAGATTACACAGGGCCTAGCAAAAGTAGGCTTACAGTTGTGAGTACGCAAAACATAGTTTATTCTTGTATTACTATTTATTAATGACTAGAGGCCTGATGCACGAAATTCATGCAGGAGTAAGCCTTCCTTTCCCAGGCTGCCAGCACCAGCTTCCCTCTGGCACCCGGGACCCAGGCTTCCCTCCCAGCCCTGGCTTTGTCCAGAAGGTCGTCTGGAAGGATGTCCAGTCTAATTAGTGTATTGCGCTTTTATTATTATAGATTGTATTGCTTTCCATATGAACAAGTGTAAACCTACTTTTGCCCCAATCTGTACTGGGTATGCTTAGCAGGGAGCAAAAATAAATACAAAGTTGTTAGAAGAAGAAAAATGGGAAAAGAACCTTTTTTTGAAGACAAACCCCAGGACAGGTTTGGTTTAAGAAAAGGACAGTTGTGACCTTTAGAAACAGTATGATTATTTAGGAAAGATTCAGATATGTAAAATATCTGATGTGACCGGGCACCGAAATTTGACAATTTGTGATACGGTTGGGGGACAGGCACACAAACTATAAGTAAAAGGAATACTTCTCATTCTCATACCATCTCATATAACAGTTATCATTTATATAGTGCAACAAATTCATTTTTTAAAGTCTACTTTTTAAAAATGTAAAAGAGCTTCTGCATTTTCTAACTCTGGCTGGTTTAACCCTGGCTGGTGTGGCTCAGTTGGCTGAGCACTGTCCTGTGCACCAAAGGGTCAGGGTCATGGGTTTGATTCCCAGTCAAGGCACGTACAAGAGGTAACCTGTCCATGTTCCTCTTTCACATAAATGTCTCTCTTAACCCCTCTCTCCCTGTCTCTCTTTCCCTCTCTTTCAAATCAATAAAAACATATACTCATGTGAGGATTTAAAAATAATAAACATAAATAAATCTGTCTGGTTTAGGTATGGTTATTTTTAAAAGATAAGTTGTCCTCCTTGAAGATTTGCCTCTTTAGTGACAAATGTCACCTTTCTGCATCTTGAAGAGACTCTATTTCAGAATTAAGGCTGACAAAGACAGTTAAAGGAGGGATGTATCCCTGACCGGTTTGGCTCAGTGGATGGAGCGTTGGCCTGCAGACTGAAGGGTCCCAGGTTCGATTCCGGTCAAGGGCATGTACCTTGGTTGCGGGCACATCCCCAGTAGGAGGTGTGCAGGAGGCAGCTGATTGATGTTTCTCTCTCATCGATGTTTCTAACTCTCTATCCCTCTCCCTTCCTCTCTGTAAAAAAATCAATAAAATATATTTAAAAAAAAAAAAAAAAGAGGGATGTACATCAGTGTCCTAGGATCAGGAAAAAAAGAACTTCTCCTGTGGGAGGAGTGATGAACAAGAGGATCCTGCTAGTGGAGAGAGAAGACCATGCCTCACAGGAGGAATCAGAACTGAGATTCCTGCCCTCCAGAACTTCAGCTAGGAAGGCTATTGTTCTGTAGTGTGAAGAGCAGTACTCATTCACCATATTTGTTGACGTGATTTATTAAGTTGGATAAAGTACAGAAAATAAAAGTTCTTTATGGATAAGCCAGATTCCATGAGTGGGAATTCCTGGGAGTCAAATAGGGAGAGATTACGCCCCAGTGTCAGAGACTTTCCAGTAACCTCTTCTGTTCCACTCTCCACCACTCCCTAAATCACTCACCCAAGAAATACTTTGCTGGGCCCTGAGGTGGCCACAGCTGTGGTCCTAAGAAAACATCAGGATACAAGATGAATCATTCCCTCTTTTAGTTAACTTTTTTTTTTTTTTTTTGAGCATGCAGCATAAAGGACAGGTGCTATTAGAATAATAAACACCATTAAAGTGTTTGGAAGTGCAGCCAGTTTCCATGAACAAAAGCTTTCCAAAGAGCCATAAATTTTTGTAAGGTCAAAGAACTAAAATTTTCCCTGTATCAGTATTAAGCAAAAAGGTCATTAATGCTTCAGGGGACTGTAATGGGTCTGGAAGAGGTTGACCTAATCCTCCCTTCTGCAGTTTATCAGATCACCCTGTATGCCTTCTCCACTGCCAGACCCCTGGCTGGCTGGAGCAGAGCCAGTGGCTGACGCCCTGCCCAGTCAGGCAGGGCCTGCAGACAGCCACCCAAACTGTCAAGGTCTTCTATGACTTATGTAGATTCATCCTCAGATGAGGATCACCATCTCCATCACTCCCTGCTCCTCCCACCCCCCCCCCAAAAAAAACAAACAAACAAACCCTGAGATCAGCCCTCTATGCTCCCAATGAAAAAGGAGAGGTACTTATAGTCTTTTAGTCTATCAGGACTGAAAAAATGCAACTCCCAAAGCTTTTAGGATTATAGGTATAGAGACCAGGTCCTTCAGTGACAACCAGGATCCTCTGAGAGAAGAGAGAGGACAAGCTTACAGGTGCTACAGGTGCTTGGACTCACATGTTGCCCCCAAAGTTAAGCTTGTCCTCTAATTCTAAAGGGGTTAGCTTTGATCATCATTTTGTCATAGATGCCATCTCTCAGGAAGCTGATAATAAACTATAAGATTTCAAACTTGTACTAGATCCAGGGTGTGTGTGAGTGTGTGATATTTTCTTATTTAAATCCTACCACCTATAATGCAGAAAGTATTTCATTGCACAAATGTGAAAAAGAATACTTAATGACTTTCTCAAAGATACTGATTTTAGCTGGCTTGACTGCCAAGAGTTCCAGGCAATGAGGATCCAGTTTTCTTAAGGAAAACTATCTTTTGCTCATCTTCCAAAGTAACTCGAATCATTGTCTAGACAGTTACTGGTCTTGCAGTTCTTTGAGCCCTTCCTAATGAGATCCTAAAAATTTGCTTCTAAGCATATCTTGAGTTTCTCATCCACAATAACTACACTCTCACCGCCCCACTCCAGCCTATCTAATGTGAGACGTCACAGACATTCCTTCAGGAAAAGAAATGACCAGTTGCAAATAATTCCCTTCCATTGATTTGTATACAGTTCCATTAACATCACCCAACTTTCCATGCTGTGGTTTTCAAATAAGACCCAGTGCTCAGACAGTATTCTTCATCGATTTATCTTTAGTCTCAATAGCAATATCATATACATATATATAATATATATAGATACACACACACACACACACACACACACACACACATATATATATTAGAGGCCTGATGCACAAAATTCATGCAAGAGTAGGCCTTCCTTCCCTGGCTGCCGGCACCGGCTTTTCTCTGGCTCCCGGGACCCGGACTTCCCTCGCAGCCCCAGCTTAGTCCAGAAGGACGTCCGGTCTAATTAGCATATTATGTTTTTATTATTATAGATACCAATATTAAAATAACTGTGCTGTCCTTTTAAGAATTTACCTTCGTGTATGAATACAAATAATGGATCAACTTATCAAAGAGACTTATTATGTAAAAACTTCATTATGAAAGAGTTTAATGATGGAAAACATTCATTAATGAGTGTGTACATTTCATGAAGGAAGACTGATATATTCCAAATACACATTGTTAAGTTAAATATTATTTCCACCCCAAGAGAAATACCTCCCCCCCACCCTTTATCCTAATGTAAAATTCTGGAGTTGGCTTTCAAAGCTGTATCTTGGCTCTGAAATCTTCAACTCACCATCCTCAGGGTTCCAAAACACACCCTATCTTGCACCCCTTGCGCAGTTACTGCCTCTGAACACACACAGCTGAGTTCCATGGAGTGCTTTAGCAATCATGGGATCTAATTCCCACAGCTTGCTCTGAGACTGAGATTTATGATCCTAATAAAGATTTCAACAGAAAAATGAGGGTAAATTGCTCTGAGGAACTCATTTTAAAATACTGCCCTAAAATTCCTCACTCACCACCCCATTTATCATGGGTTGAAATAAAAGCACACATGGGCTAATATTACAGGGTCTAACAGGGTGAAAATGTTCTAAAACTACTAACAGCCCTTTCCTAGTACTGTATTACCTCTGAAATTCCCTTTTGGAACAATGATCTTGATTGAAAATTTTTAAAAATATCAGACAAAGCTGTTAAGACATAAATGGTGAACAAAAAAAGGACACTGTTAGGAGAGACATTTACCTTTAATCAAGCAAACTTAAAAATATTAATTAAGTTAAGCCCTAGCCAGTTTGGCTCAGAAGATATTGCGTCAGCCTGCGGACTGAAGGGTCCCAGGTTTGATTCCCATCAAGGGTACATGCCTGGGTTGCTGGCTCGATTCCCAGTATGGGGCATGCAGGAGGCAGCCTATTAATGATTCTCTGTCCTCACTGATGTTTCTATCTCTCTCTTCTTCTCCCTTCCTCTCTGAAATCAATAAAAACTATATTTAAAAATATTAATAAGTTTCTGGTGTAAGAGATGGCTGGCTAGTCCCTGACAGAGCCTCACCCACCTTCTCACTAAAACACCAGGCAAGAATGAGAATGCATATCACCACTAAAAAGCCGATAGTGGCAGCCAGCCTAGTGCCAGACCCGGGGAGGTTCCCACCTTTAAGCCGATCAAACTCAAGTGCGAAACACTATCGGGGGCTCAGGCCTGCACAAGGAGTAAAGCTGATGGCCTGGGAAAGGCTCAAAGGTGTTCTGTTTTGTTCCTCATTCCTATTGTGCAGACATTGCTTTCAGACATTACAGCCAGGATGATGTCTCTGTTGTCTTTCTGATTCCCTGCTCACCTCCCATAAAAAGCACCTGTCACATATATCATTTGTATGCCCTGCTTTTCACTGCTCCATATACAGTTTTAAAAAGCTAATTATGTTAATAATGTATGCCTATTGGGGAAAACTTGGGGAATCAGAAAACGACAAAAAAGAAATAATCACTGGAGATACCTGACATCAGTATTTTAGCAGACTTTACCATCTGTATGTATTCTCATGTAGCTAATCCCCTTAGCAGCGCTAAGCCTTGTCATCTGCCCGTCCCCCTAAAAAACAGTTTCACACTCTCTTCTCTTCCCATAAACCTTAACTTCCCTGCTCTGGTTCCTAATCTCTGCTGAAGACTTCAACTCATTCAGAACAGATCTCTCTACAAAATACACCAAGCACAGGTCTTATCCCATGCACTTTGCCTTCTGTCTGCTCCTAGGACAAACCCTCCACTTTGTACTGGGTCCCATTCCTATCTCCTCCTCAGGATTTTATTTCCACTCCTGGATCACCATTTCCTCCCTTCTTTAATGGGTCATTCCCAAGGAGAAAATATACCATAATATTTCCATTTTAGAGAAGCCTTGTCATGACCCCATATCTCTCTCTGCTCCTGCCCATTCACAGGAAAAGTGCTTGCAAGAGTTGTCCATGCTCAGTGTTTATTTTTGTCCTCTTTTATTCCTTTCTATACAGCACAGTTCAGCCTGGGTCTCCTTTGTCCTGAAGATGCCACCCATCTTCTGGTCTGTGCCATACCACCACAACTTTGTTAAGCCCCAGAGCTTACAGAAATCTGTAAAAGTCCTATCAATTCCACAGCTCTACTCACCTGTGGATTCAGATGAAATGCCACAAGAGCTTAAGATCTGTCTTCCTAGATAGCCATTCAGGAACCCAGGGATGTGTCCTTAAGACCAGTGGAAAACAGGAGTCAAGCGGAAAAGAGAGAAATGATCCAGAAGGATACATGAGGAATAATCAAGACACCCTCTACCCTCTTTTTCTGTTTTTTCCTTTTTATTGCAAACTGATGTTTTATTACATATCTGTACATATGCATGTATGTACACCCCTTGATGGCAAAGATCCAATCTTTTATGTTTATGGCAGTATCACCAGATCTTAGACCATCATAGTAGGCACTCAACAAATATTTTTGTTAGAGAATGAATGAAGATTCAATACTCACAATTTCTCATCTTGTCCTTTTCACACAACACAAAAGCTTTTGGTTTTCTTGTAGCATTGACTGCACTGTCCTTCAAAATCCAGCCCTAGCCCAAATTTTCAGCCTCATCATATGCATCTGACCATTATTAAACCTACATTTCAGCCATTCCAAACAGACCTGAGCTTTTGTATACTGCTGAATTTTCACTTGAAGTTATAAATAACAATTCTGGACATTCCTATTAGTTTGTCACAAACCCACTTTTCTGCAAGCTCCTTTTTCTCATCTTAACTTTAAATGTCTTCCCTACCTTCTTCCCCTGACAGTAGGAAAAGTAATTTACTCTTTTCTGTTTACCCAAAAGTGCTTCATTCACACTCATTTAAAAGCATCTAGATCCTGGCCAGATAGCTCAGTTGGTTAGAGCATTGTCCTGATACACCAGGCTCAATCCCTGGTGAGGGCACATATGAGAATCAACCAATGAATGCATAAATAAGTGTAACAACAAATCAAAGTCTCTCTCTCTCTCTCTCATCAAAGTCTCTCTCTTCTCTCTCCCTAAAATCAATTTTTAAACATTTAAAAGCATCTATTAGATTATTTTATAATGATATACTTATGTCCCTATCTTTCTACAGGACTTTCGCTTGCTCATTTTTACCTCTTTGGCTTCATAGTGCCTGAAACAAAGGAGGCACTCCATAAATGTTTGTTGAATGACTTATCCATACCCAGTAACACCACTGACTAATAAAAATAAAATGCGCTTTGTCCTCATACCAGTTGACATTCTTTTTTGTTGTTGTTGTTCTGATCCTGCTGGTTTTGGACTGAGAAGAAATTAATCTTATTTATTCATTGTACCTCATTTCTCGAGATTTGGCCAATCATTTCACCCTGACAAGATGGTTTTCTTCTTAAGGTTTTGTGCCTATTACCTAAGGCATGTGCCCCTTCCAGCTACGTCATCAGCAATATTTATTATCAACTTATTTATCCAAGTTATAAATAACAATTCTGGACAGAGCCTTTTACTTGGCCTTATTGTATCCTCCTTAGAATTATCATTATTTCTCTCTTATTAACTGGGTTGTGAACTCCTCAAGAAAGGCATCATGGCTTACTCATTTTTATATTCCCTTAACTTTCTTGAGGTCAAGAAATACTATGAAATGTCCTAATGTCCCTTGATTGTGGTGTCAGGAAGCTAGTTCTATAATCAAACGACCTAGGATCATATCACAGCTCTCCACTTGGGCATAAATTTGTGCAAGTTTCTTAAATCCTCTAAGTCATATATGTAATATTTTCTCCTGTATAAGACCTGGATACTAATAATACCTACATAATAGTATTATCTTGAGAGAATAAAATAGGTAATGTATGTAGAATGCTTACTAATATAGTTAACACATAGTAAATGATTAATATTTGTTAGGGATTATTATTATTACAGGTGTTAATAAAACAAAGAGTAGAAACATCAACGTCATAAAATCTGCTAATTTTTTCATTAGTGTATTAGTTTGTTAGGGATTCTAAAACAACAGAAATATCTTTTCTCATAATTCTGGAGGCTAGAAATCCAAGGTCAAGTCATTTGAAAGGTTGATATTGTTCTAAAACCTCTCTGGTTGGGTTATAGATGGCCGTTTTCAAGTCTCCCAATGGTCTTCCTTCTGTGTGTGCCTGTGTCTCAATAGATTCTTATATGGACACCAGTCATATTATATGGGGCCCACCCCAGTGAACTCACTTAACCTTAATTAACTCTTTAAGTACACTATCTCAAAATATACTCACATTCGTATGTACTGGGGGTTAGAACTCCAACATATGAATTTTGAGGGGATATAATTCAACCCATAACAATTAGCAATAAGCATCACACACCTTATAAGTAATATTTAAGCTGTGTTGGCAGACTGTATAACCATTAACAACTACTCACTTGCCCTTCTTGTAAGAGGACTCTATACCCCCAATCTGTAATTTGACTGGCAGCCCCAGTGAGAGGGATAAACATTGGTGCTCCATTGCCAAGGCGGTTGGCCATGTGACTTGATTTTGTCTGTGGTGGGTGAGTGTGTATGGCATATCTACTCCCAAGCAGAAGTTTTAAGAGCCATTGATTGTTTTCTCCACTCCCTTGCCCTTTTCTCTCTGCCATGGGAACATGGGGGGCTGCTCTTCCAGCCTAATGCCTAGACAGAGGCGACTGATGGAGCAGAACTACCTAGATGATGAGCAGCTGCTAATATTGTGGAAATGGGAGTGGCCAGTACATATGTTTTGTTTAAGTCACTGGGATGTAAGAGATTGTTTATTACTGCACAGGAGGTGCCTAATGTGATAACCAACAGCACATAAAAGTAAATTCAAATGCATATGTTTTGCAAAAGGCATACAAACCCTAAGGTAATTCTAATAAACCCAAATTGCAAACAAGGAGCAGAGAATAAACAATTTCATGAGGGATCAAAGACCTGCTGGACATACTACTTTTCCCATTCTGTGCAAGAACACATTGGGACCCCTTGTGGTTACATTTTCTCTTTAATATAAAGAAATCACACCATTTCAACTTTTGTAACCTGACCTCTTCCTATTCTGGAGAGAAATCCTCCTCTGTTCTTGGAGAATCACAGTGGATATACAAAATCAGAGTTGTCTGCCCTCACTTGGCAAAACAAGAGGACTCCCTAAACCGGTACAACTTCACTCAAATTCGCATCAATTCACCAAAACACTTGCTAGGTCCACAATACAATTCAACAATCGTATTTCAGCCTCCTGCCATTTCTCAGTTACTGGGTGAAGATGACTATTGAATTGGGCTCTTAGGAGTGAGCAGGATTTGGGCTGCTGGAAAAGAATAAGAAGGACATTTGAGGCAGACAACACAGTTTAAACAAAGGCATAAAGTATCTTTTTGGAATATGAACAGTGTAGGGTGGTTGTAGTAAAGGGTGGTGAGTGGCTACAAATAGTATTGCAAACAGAGCTGGAGGGTCACCCTTGGGAGCCAATGTTCATGACTCTAAGTCAGAGCACAACTCAAAAAAAAAACCCACAAACAATGAACAAAACTTCAAATGTTACAGATTATAAATATATATGCTTGGACATGATTTTTAAAAAATATTTCTTCTTATAAGTACATAATATTGTGTAGCAGTTAAAAATGCAGCCTTTTTTTAAGCCGATAGCTTCACTTCATACTCCAATTCTGCAGTGGCTATGCCCTCTTGAACTTGTGCACATTAATTTACCTGGGTAAGCCTTAGGTTCCCCTTCTGTATAACAGATCTAATAATAACAGTATTTTCCTTGTATGATGAGGATTATTAAATATAATGATGCATGTAAAACACTTAGCAAAATATGAGTCCAAAGTGGCACTTGCTGCTGTAATTACTATCACCAAATGTTCAGAGATGAAAGCTTAGTAATAAGCATCTATGACACTTGACAATCTGCATCCCTTAGTTGTCCTATGACATACTAAATTCTACTTCTTATCTGTCTTAAAATGTGCCCAAGACAGAGCCAGAGAGATTACCCGCCCCCCCCCCCCCCCCCCCACACACACACACACACGGCCATCAGACATGGATATGGCTTGAGTGGAGAGGCCCACAGCTTTGCCTTTCAGTGACCGTCTTAGCTCAAGCAGTTCCAAACCAGCAATAGGCCTCACTTAGGGGTGTGAGCACACCGGACACAACTTCAGAGCAGGGGAGAATGAGAAAGTGTCCAGCAATTGCTCTTCTGGAAGCTGCCTGGTAAGTCAGTCCTCCTGGCCACTATCAAACCTTTTGACCAGCTTAATTTCATTCGGAGTAAGAAGGTAACATTTTCTCCATGAGAATGTCATTTTCCTTTCCTTAATTGAATCATTCCCCTCATCATTTGGGGATTTATGAGCTAAAATTTCTTTCCTCCTTGAATTAAAGTCTGCGGTTAGGTAGTGGTTCTTTTGTACTTATGCTGATTGGTAATTTTGAAGAAAGGGGGGAAAATAAGGAAAAGAAAATGATGAGGCTAAAACCACTAGTTGCCTTTTTTCTTTTTAAATATTTTCTAGTTTAGATAAAAACAGTATTTGATTGATAGATATTTAAAGCAGTAGTACTGTTCTGTGAGAACTTTGAGGGGGAATTGTCATGGACACAGGAAGTGGGGAATATTCCAGAATCATTTTTCCTTTTATATACAAAGTAAAACATATGAGTTTTGAATGGACAGTAAATACTGATATTTGTTTTTAAAAGAATTTCCTTATACTTATTTTCTGAGGTTTACCCAGAAAAACTGCTTCTATTAGTTATCACATAATCTTAATAAGATATATTGAGCTACTTTCCAATATGGTGGATCATCCTAAATATAACTGCTGATTTTCATTTCTGACTAGTTGAATGTTCTCCTTAAATACCATATTTTTATTGGTGATACTTATAATGTTGTTTTCAATAAACGAATTATTCAGATCAACTCTATTTTTCCTGCCTGTATCCTTATTTCCTTTTCTCTGTCTTTTCTTTTCCTTTTTTTCTACTCTCTTTCTCTCATTCTCACATTCATTGTTTATTCAATAATTCATTTAATATACATAAATCAGCACTTTCAAGGACCTCAGAGTAAAGTATACTTGGAAATAATTACAATTTAGAAAGATACAGCAGCCTCTCATTAATTATATAAAAGTCAAATTTCTCAAAACAACCAAGGGAGCAACATTTTAAGTTGAAAAATTTAAACACTGAGGGGCATAAACCAGGTGGGTGTCTAAGTAACACGTAAACCTATTAAAGCTTGCATATTTTTATAACTTACAATGACTAAAATAAAATGTCTCCTGTTTTTCCAACTTACAGACTCCAAGCTTATGACCCTCTGACTAGGTTCCATTGAGTTTCCCCGAGACAGAGTGAGGAATGTTGGCATAGAAGGTTTAAAAAAAAAAATCATCCTAATAATTGGTTGACTTGGTTTTGTTTGTCTGGCAAAGGAATTTATATTCCTTTCAGCCTGATCTTTAGGATCCAGGATGACACTGACGCTTTTGGCAACTCGGGCATTCTCTAAATCATTGCTGACACCCAGAGTCTGCATCGGGGCATGTCCTAGGTTTGCTCATTTGCCCCATTTGGCCCCTTCTTATGCTGCCTCAAGGGAGATACGGAGTGACTCAAATTTGCTTCTGCTGAGGAGATTGTGAATGCTCACATTGGAGTATATTTTAAAAACACACACAAAAGGCAAACACCTGCTGATCTGGGTAGTTGGAAAGGGATCTACCCATTGGCAGGTTTATATTTCCAGCCATAGGGGTAATAAGAAATGCTCTGTGTGTATGTCTGTTAAAGACAACTGTCATCTCAGCTGCTGGCTCTTTTGAAAATAACTTCATTAATTTAGCAAAACTACTGGACAAGCTACTTGGGGTAGCTCAGTCAATGAGAGCATGGGTTAGAACAGGACAGTAAGTAAAAGAAAGAGCTCAAATGCTCTGAATTTAAAAAGAACAGGGATGTGGGAACCAGGGGGAGGAGAAAAGAAAGGAGAGGCAATCTATATAATAAAAGCCTAAGCGACCATTATAGAAGAACGACCAGAATGACCGGTTGCTATGATGCTCACTGACTACCAGGGGGCAGACGCTCAATGAAGGAGCTGACCCCTGGTGGTTAGTGAGCTCCCACAGGGGGATCGCCACTCACCCAGAAGCTGGGCTCATGGCTGGCGAGCGCAGCAGTGGTGGTGGGAGTCTCTCCCACCTCCATGGCAGCTCTAAGGAGCAGTGAGCTGGGTGGTAAGGAGTGAGGAGTCCTGGACTGCAAGAGGGATGTCTGACTGCTGGCTTAGGCACAATCTCTGCAGGGAGTGGGCCTAAGCCAGCAGGCAGACATCTCCCTAGGGGTCCTGGACTGTGAGAGGGTGCAGGCCAGGTGGAGGGACCCCCTAGTGCATGAATTTCGTTCACTGAGCCTCTAGTTGTTGAAATAAATGGCCAAGCAACATGGAGCAATTTCCAAGAGAATCTTGAGGAGTTTTCTTATTCAGTCTTATGATGCATTCTGTGCTGTCTGTAAACTCCTTCTATCTGCCTAAAACTGCAGCAAAGACCTTGAGTAACTTGTTTGTTTGTGGAGATAATGGAAAAGGGATATAGATCTATGTCTCAATCAATGCCAAGATGTGGATAATAAGAAATAACAGCAAGTGCAAGTAATGATATAACAATGTCTGGAAGTGACTATGAGACTATAAGCTCCTCCAAGAATAATTCACAGTGCACAAAATTCTGGGTATTAAGGGAGGGAAAAGGGATATAGATCTATGTCTCAATCAATGCCAAGATGTGGATAATAAGAAATAACAGCAAGTGCAAGTAATGATATAACAATGTCTGGAAGTGACTATGAGACTATAAGCTCCTCCAAGAATAATTCACAGTGCACAAAATTCTGGATATTAAGGGAGGGAGCGGGGTAGTGGTGGGAATATCCAGAAGTAGAGACACATATTTGGATTATCCAACACAGGAATTCACCGTTGGGGAGTGATTATTGTATATTGCTAATAGAGATTTGTACAAAACTGTTTGGAGTCCCAAGGATAGAATAATTATTTGAATTGAACAGAACAGAATTTTCCCAATATACAGGGGATTATTTGAATGAGCACTTGCCAAGTATAGTCCATTGATAATGACTAGAACTGGGAGTTCTTGCTGGAAAAACTTCCTTTCAAATTCCTTAGCATAACATGGTATAAGTACAAACTATTTAAGGAGGCTGCTGTTGGAAGTGCCCAAAGGCCCTTCTTATAATCAGATTCTGCCCTACATAATTCTCTCTGAGCTCTCTCTTGCCCTAGAGAAGTTCAGCACTGGAGCATGTACAGTATCATCCAGATAGACAAGGATGAGTATTTTGCTTTCAGAGAGAATCATGAGATATTCAAGGACCTAAAATAAGTCCAGTATGACCAGGAGGAAAGTCCTCAATTAGGACTGAATTAAAGCCAGCATAAAACAAGATCACATGTCAAAGAGTATGAAGTGAGTCAAATCAGGAGGAAAAGCCTAGACTAAAAGTAAGGAAGAACTGCCCTGGGAGAGATTTAGGGCATAGGACAGAGGAGACTGTCTCATAGAATTGTTGCATCCCTGACTTGCAAGTACTTGCTGTCAGCCAAGTTTTTTAGGTTTCGTCTGAGTTGGTTTCACTTAAATGTATAAGTTCAGGACAAGGTGTCTCAAGGAAAGAGCTGAGAGAACTCAATGGTAGCTGAGTCTTTGTGGGAGTGACAGAAACCAGTATAAGTCAAAAGTTCTGGTTCATTCACCATATCCATGACCTAGGATTTGAGGTATAGTTGAAAGAACATCAGTTACAAAAGAAAAATGATTGATTCCCAACCCAAAATACCCACCTTCCTAGGCTGTTTATGAGGACCAAATAAGTCTATCTATGAAAGCAAATCATGCAGTGTAGAACAAATAATAGTATGAAGCTTTACTTCTATCCCTCCTTTCTTCCCTCCTCTCTTTCTTCCTCTTTCTCCTGTTTATCTTTCAGAGTAGAGACCTTAGAAGCATCACTCCCTGACCATCAGAGCCACCAAGACTTCCAATTAAGTCTGATTTTCAGTACTCACGTAGACCCTGCCACAGTGACCTTGAAATGCATTAATCTGCTGGCTTCCTCCCACACCATCTCAGCGAGGGTGATGCTCTATGCCCACATGGACGTAAGCAGAGGGTGATTGTAACCCTGAGTCAGGGTCCCTTAGGGAACATGAGCAGAAACCTCAGCAAACTCAAAGCATGTGTTTTATACATCAGGAGAGAGCAAGAGGGCAAACCATCTGTCAACTCTTTCCACTGCTGACTGGGGAGGTCTTGCTGAGAGCATCCCAGCAATCACTGTTCACGCCTCCCCAGAGGCTATTCATTCTCCTTTTCTCTGTGACAAATCCTTGTTAATAGTCTAAATGATATAGATTTGATAATGCCCTCTAAAAAGAAGTTACCTGTAGAGTTACAAAACAAGGTGTAAGCAGACCATATCGACATTCATGTGACCAAAACTGTACAGTGTTTATTTTGAACACAGATGGAAAAAGGCAACTGCAGCCCAGGGAAAACGTTTTGGAGGCATCTGCAGAAGGGTGGTAGCTGAAACCATGCAGCAGGATGAGATCACTCAGGGTGAGAGTGGATACACCATTTAATGAACAGACAGAAAAATGGCATTCAAAAGGCATAGCCACAGCAATAAGGGAATATCTCTAAAGAATCAACGCTAAAACTTTCAAGAAGTCAAGATGGGTAGGGGCTGAAAGTATGGGCAGGTTGAGTATGATGGAGAAGCTTCTCAGTGGTTTTCCATTCGGCCTAGGATAAAATCCTAAATTCTTCACAATGCCCACATTTCCTTCATCCTCATCTTACACCATTCTCTCATTCCCCCGCTTCCAAATCTCTGCTCCAGCCTCCCTGGCTTTCTTTTAGTTCTTCTGCACCATGTTCCCTCCTACCACAAGCCCTTTGTATATGTTGTTCTTCTACCTAAATTACTCTTCCCTTTAAGTGCACTTTAACTTGCCTTTCTGATCTCAGATGAAGCATCATTTCCTCAGTGAAGTCTTTCCTGACTGATCCAGGCCCCATAAAATTCCTTAGTTTTATGCTTTTGCAGAATCATGTTTCTTTCTATCCTATACTAATATCAATTTATAATTGTATGTTCATGTGTGTTATTTCATAAAAATGCCTCACCCACTGGATTGTAAACTTTATGAGTGGGACTCAAGAAATTCCTCAAACAGCCATTAGGATTTTAACCCAAAAGCTATGGTTAACCAGCAGAATCAAGTCTGTACTCTCTGCCTATTAGTGCATGCCTAAACAATCCCATCAAAATCACATTGGTGTTTCTCCATGATTTGGCACTCAAGACACACCTTGGCACATCTCAACGATATTACGAACTCGCTGGTTCCATTAATATAGGGCAATCCATAAAGCAGGTTCTCTAGCCACTAGCTCTTAATCTTTGGAGGGCTAAAAACTCCTTTAAGAGTACAATGAGAGCAATGGCTATTGTTATGAGTTGAGTTGTGTCCCCTCCAAAAAAATACATTGGAATTATAGCCCTTAGTATCTGTGAATGTGATATTGTTAGGAAATGGAGTCTTTGCAGATTATCAAGTTTAAGATGAGATCATTAGGGTGAGCCTTAATCCAATATAACTGATGTCCTTATATGAAAGGGAAATCTGGACAGAGACAGACACGGACAGAGGGAGACAATATGAAGACACAGCAAGAATGCCATCTTGTAGAATGGAAGAATGCCTGAGGCAACCAGAAGCTAGGAAAGAGGCTTGGAACAGATTCTCCCTCAGAGGCCATAGAAAGCACCGACACTCTGACACCTTGATTTCTGACTCCTAGCCTCCAGATCTGTGAGGCAGTACATTTCTATAGTTTAAGCCACCAAGTTTGTGGTACTTTGTTAAGGCAGCCTCTGGAAACTAATACAGATGCTCTCTCTCTAGAAATAAAAGCTCTTATGGACATACACAACTCTGCATGTAAATCAAGGTGTTCACAGCCCAGTTTAAAAATTCCTGAACCAAAATCCCATAGGATAGGGGCAAAGAAAAAAGAGGGAGAAAAAAATGGGCATCAGCAACTGTATGTTTGCTCCCTGTTTGGCCCTTGTCTAGACACTTGACATGAATTATTTTGTGGAATCCTCATAACCACTCCATGAAGATGTTAGCAGCCGCATTTCAGAGAAGAGGAAATCAAGACCCTGAGAGATTTAATACAGTGCACTAATTTATACATCTACAGAGTGGTGGAGCTGGGAGTATGGCCTGAGCTTGTTTTACCCTGAAACCAATGTTTTTTCCATTCTTACCCTGCTTCTGTGCATGAGTGATATGTGAGATGCAAAACACATGATGTGTGGTTTCCGGGGCTGTGAGGTTACAGAGAGACCAGGGTTATGCATGTGTCAGTGGCTTTGAGGGAAACAGGAGAATAGCTAATTTTTTTTAAGCTAAAAAAAAAGTCAAAGAAAAGCCATTTCTTTGACTACTTTCCTTTCATTGTATAATATTATAACTTCTTTTGAACAAGGATTTTGGTATAGAAGGATTTTTGCTCTTGCTAGGCAAGGATAGAGACAACAAAGAATTAGTTAGGTTATACTGATAATAATTGTTAATAGGAATTTTAGGATTTTTAGGGATGGAAGAGTAATGTGGATGAGAAAGCAAAGCAAAGTCCATCGCTCACTCATCAGGAAATATTTACTGATCATCTACTCAATGGCAGGCTCCATGTTCTCTGGACAAAGTGTGGCCACATAGAGCCTTAAGTCTAAAGGGAAAATCAACAGTTACATCTGTCAATACAATAAAGTAAAATGTTGTGTGACAAGCAAAAAAAAAAAGAGTTTACTGTATAGCAAATAGCGGGGCTAACTACCCACTTTCAGTTGGGGAGAAAGCTGGGTCTAAGTTTACTGAAGTCTGAGTAGTGTTTATCCTGGCACAGGGAAGTAAGAGAGGGGTTGTTTCAGGCAGAGGAAACATATGCAAAGGCCCTGAGGCAACAGAAAATATAAAACATTTGAAGACCTGAATGCAATTCACCACACCCTACGTGTGGAATGGGAAGGGGTTAAAAAGTAATGACACTGGAGAGGTGTGCAGGAGCTAAATCATGAAGGGCCTTGTCAGTGACTGCATGAGTTTCCTCTAGAGAGCAATGAGAAGACGTAAAGATTGGCAACAGAGGAGGGAGGACTATTGGCTGTGGGAATCAGGCCAGTGAATGAATCTCTATAAGTCTTCATTGCTTCATAGTAAGAGATATTAAGAGCCATTGTGAAGACCAAATTAGACATTTCATGCAATATTCTTAGAATAGTTCCACTGGCAGCATTGGCTCTTATACCAGTAATGCAGGCAAGACCTGGCGGAGGCCTGTATTACTCTCAGGTGTAGTATTTGAAACACCACACCTTTTATCCCACCTGTCTCCTGAGAAGGGCTCCCCCATGGCAAGCGCAGGAGTGACACTTTGCCCACAGCCTCCCGGGATCATGCACAAGTTTTCAACAGAATTTACCTATTCCACCTTGGTCAGGGGGTGAGCTGTTTTCTTCCATCATCCTCAGACAAGGTCGCAAGTCTTCAGGTCTATCAAAGGCAGGCTGTCCAAAGGCATTGCATGCAGGAGGGGCAGCAGGCAGTGCCCAGGGCATTGCATGCAGGAGCCGCAGCAGGCAGTGTCCAGGGCATTGGGGCATTCAACGGTGCACTGCTGGCAGCCCATACTCTGTCTCAGTGTTGAGCTCGCCAAGGCTTAACTTGTTCGGGCTTGCTGTGGGACGGCAGAGACACCCTGGAAGCATGCATCAGAATATCTATATACTTCATTGTTTTGCAGCTTTTAAAAACCCTTAAATATTTTTGGTTCCGGTTCAATGAGGCCTGGGGGAGGCAATACTTAAAAATATCACTCTGCCTCACCATCATAGAAAAACTTCAGAAAATTCCATTCATTTGAGGGCTTCCCTCTTGTCTCTTTCATATGCAATTGTAGAGACTCGGTCAAAATATGTGTGGGTGTGTGTTACAGCTCTTCCAAACACGCAGTGCCATGGGATATGAGAATTAAGGTCACATTCGCACTAATTGCCAGCCACCAGGCCTCTGAGGATGAGGACAAAACCCATAGATATATGGTCCAGAGAAAGCAGGCTATCTGGGTTCTGAGGATTTCTTCTCATTAAAGTCAGAATCTCATATATGCTGAATACCCACCATGCTCAGCGAACTATTGTAGTTGTTTGTTCAAACATTATCTTTTACTCTATTAAACCTGTGAAGTGATTATTAGGATTATCAGCTATAGAAAATATGGCCCAGGGAAGTCTATAAATTGGACCAGAATTTCACACTTCCTGTGTGAAATTCTCTGCACCCCATTGCAGTTAGGGCCGGACCTGTGTGAATCCTAACTGTATCTCTGCCTGGCTTTGCGACCTTTGACAAGCTACTTAATCTTGCTGCGCTTCAATTCCTTAACTACAGTATAGGTAAGGAAAATATTCACCTAATAGGACCGTGGTGAGTTAGATGAATTAGTAC
Source organism: Corynorhinus townsendii (assembly GCA_026230045.1). NCBI lineage: Eukaryota > Metazoa > Chordata > Mammalia > Chiroptera > Vespertilionidae > Corynorhinus > Corynorhinus townsendii. The sequence continues at coordinate 142,407,478 of JAPDVU010000004.1, forward strand.
TTGTGAAATATTTAGAACAGTGTCTGGTGATTAGCAAATGCTATAACAAGTTAGGCATTACTATTATTATAACTGGAAAGACAGCAAAGTCCCAACTTCATCAGGGCAAAGTAGGATATTGCCCAAGGTTTCTGGGATAAAAGTAAATACATCTATAACCAAATAAATGAACAAGGCAATAAACATTTAATACCAGACCTCAACAGCTCATTCCAAAAAATCCTTCCAAAGAAAGAAAGAAAGAAAGAAAGAAAGAAAGAAAGAAAGAAAGAAAGAAAGAAAGAAAGAAAGAAAGAAAGAAAGAAAGAAAGGAAAGAAAGAAAGCTCTAGAGCAGATACATGAGAAATGTTGGTTTTTAAAAATTGTTTTCCAGGAAGAGCTAATTCCTTTATTTATGTCTCTCACACCCCCTCTGGTTTCCCCACAACTTTATTAAGGCTCTGGATGAACTGAATAATACCATCTTTGTCCCATGATTATCTACCATTATTACTGGCATCCTCAAGTAGAACCCATCCAGAGAATTTTAGAGGAGGCTTACCGTCATTAAAAATCTTCAAACTCAAGGTTTATTCAGCTTATCCTCAGCTACAAGTAGGGTAACGGAAAGATAGGGATTTAGTGACACTCCTTAATGGGCAAAGTATGAATCCAAAGTTGTAGCTGTGGTTATAGGCCCAGAACTTTCCATAGGCTCTTTCTTCTCAGAGTTTGGTGGTCCATGAATTCAGCTCAATTAGCAAATTTATATTGATCATGGTACAAATAACTGTGGGGATTTCCAGAAAAGTTGAAGATGGGGTCTTGCTTTTGAGGACAATAAAGTCTAGCTGGGAAACATGAACTGATCTTACATTTAAGTGACTTGGAGTCTTGCTGGGAAATGATGATGACACCGAATTATTTCTCATATTCTGGCTGAAGCATGAGTGAACATCCCATCATAGTTTAATTTAAAAATATATTTTTTTATTGATTTAAGAGAGGAAAGGAGAGGAGGAGAGAGAAATATCAATGATGAGAAAGAACCACCGATCAGCTGCTAAGCCCGCAACCCGGGCATGCGCCCCAACCGGGAATTGAACCCCAACCTCCTAGCTCACAGACCAACGCCCACCACCAAGCCACGCAGGCTAGGCATAATTTAATTTTTTAAATTCACACTTTTGTGCCCCATACCACCCTCCAAAAATCATATGCTTACTTGTCCTGCTCACCTTAGGAATAATTTCTTCTAGGCTAGTGGTTCTTCAACAGCATCAGCATCACCTGGGAACACGTCAGAAATGCATATTCTCAGGCCTAGCCCAAATCTAATGAATCTGAGATTCTGGGGTGTAGGGACCAGCAATCTGTTTTACCCACTCTTTCCAGTAATTCCAATTCATGCTACAATTTGAGAACCACTGCTCTAGAAATTTTCCTCTAACCCCCTGTCCCAAACTGTGGTAAAGTCCTGTGGAGGACACAGTGTTTTGCATGAATATTTCTGTTTTGGAGAAGAGGATCCAAAGAATCCATGGCCAATTGATTGAAGATCAAGATTTGAATAGCCCATTAGACTGAATTAACACCCTTTAACCAAAGATAGAAAATTGATGGGTAGAAAATTGCTCCAACTCTCAAAGGTAAATAGAGACAGTACCAATGCATTCTGTAAAAAATAATGTGGAAAAAAATAATGTGGAGCCTATGCTAAGAAATGATCAAATGATCCATTAAAACTTAAAATTTCTACAGTACACAGCCATACTGCAAAAAAAATTTAGCTGGAAACACTTAAAGTTGGTGATGCTGAATGCTTGTCTCAATCATTTGGGGTGGGAGTGGGAGATGGTAGCATAAAAAATATTATAAGGTTCCCAATTTCATATCACCAAAGTGGTTTCCAGAAATGCAGGTCAGCAGCTGTGTCTGAGTTCTTATTTCATCATCAATCCTTTAACATCAGCCAATATTATAAATGTTTTAATATTTACAAGTCCATGAAGGTAGTGTTGTTTAACTTGCATATCTTTGATTGGACATTAAAAATGTTTATTAGAAATTTTTCTTCCTTTATGAATTGTCTATTTATGTCTTTTGCTTGTTTTCCAATGAACTATAAGTATTAATTGATTAGTAAAATGTCACATTACAAAGGAAGTACATTGTAAAATGTCTTCTTCCACTTGTTAATTATCTTTTAATCTCCTTTATGATATTATATATGTGGTAGTATGATATTACATAATGTAATATTATGTATCTTATATTTTATATATATCATATAAATTATGTTATATATATTTCTTATATTTTTGAAATAGGCAACTTTATATAGTCGGTTGTTTCTCCTGTGCAGGTTTTGTCAATTATTTATTTATTTATTTTTGCTTAAATTTTTAAAATCTAAGATCAGGATATGTTTTACTGTATTTTATTTAAGTAGGCTTTAAAAAAAATCCTATAGCAGTTTCATACTGATTTTATACCTATCTCTCTAATGCACTACAGTTTAATTCAGTGCATGGTATGGGAAAAACTACAACTAGATTTTCTTTCTGAAAGAAATGGGTAGGGAGTTTTGGTCAAGATGGTGATGTAGGTAAATAGAGTACAATCACATCAAAATTACAACTAATCTAAAGAACAACTATCATTAAGAATCACCTGAAATCTAGCTGAACAGAAGACCTACATCCAAGGATATAAAAAGAAGCCACATCAGAACTGATAGGAGGGGTGGAGATGCAGAACAGGCTGGTTCCACACCCATGTAAGGTGAATAAGAATCAGGAGGGATATCCAGGACCCCAGCTCAGGGTCCCAGTGCCAGGAAGAGAAGTCCCCATAATTCTGGCTGTAAAAACCAGCAGGGATTGTGGTTGAGTGAGATGGAGGGTTGCTGGAGTCCCAGGTATTTCTCTTAAAGGCTTGGTGTGCATGGACATGCTTCAGCTCACTTGCTTTGAGCTCCAGCACTGGGGCAGCCACTCAAAAGTCACCAGGCACATTCAAGGAGTAGCTGAATTGTCTGGTTTTGGAGTGAGGGCTGGAGGGGCAACCTTCTCCCAGACAGAAGTGCTGGCAGAGGCCATTATTCCTTTGCTGAGCCCTCCCCACACAGAGCCAGCAGACTGGAACCATTTCTGAGTCTCCAGGAACCTGGCTAACACTATTTTAGCCTTACCCTGGTGATTCCCTGAGTCCCCACCCAACTTTTGGGACCCACCAAAGCCATTTCTAGTGACTTTTCCATACAAACATCCTCTCTTGGCTCATGATGTAGACTTTCCTAAAATCTTTCAAAGAAAAACCAGCTGACCTTGGCATACCCTGCACTTCTTTTTAAGTGGCCCAAGGCCTACCACTAGTGGGAGCCTGCTTCAGTTTGCAGCTTGGCTTATGCCAAGCATCTCCAAGCCCAGCACAGGTAGCAACCATCTGCAGATCACTCTCACTTAGCAAAACTTCTTCTAAGAAAGTAACCCTGATAATAGGGCAAATGTGGGCAGAAAGGCCAGGCCCCTTTGGCTCAGTGGGAGAGAAGGTAGGACAGCTCTGTCCCAGGGCTGGGCCTGCAGGGTTGAAGGTGGAAGATAATAAACACTTCAGCACTTGCAGGGATCTTGGAAATTTGCCTTAGGAGAAGTGGGAGTTGCTCTTTCATAGCATAAAAACTCAGTGATACACGAGGCAGGGTATGTGCAAAATGGCACCCATGCTTACTTCTGGCCTGTTGTCTGGAATACCATGGCTGCAGGTAAGAGAGACAGAGGATGTTCTTCTTTATTAATATTGAAGAGCACTTCTTCTTTCTGATGATAATGTCCACTAGAGAGTTTTACATAAGACTGGTGACCAAAGAAACCCTCCTGCCACCCAGGCCTCACTCCTCAGGCTCTGTGGTTATTGGGAAAGAGAGAGCAGTGCCAAGTGCTGAGGCTGGAAAAGGAATCAGGACACCATGCTAAGCCTTACCCTCCGCTTTACTTGGAGACCGTGGAGAATCATAGGAGCAGGACATCATCAGGTGTGTATTGAGGTCCCACCAGATGTAAAATCCTTCTGGAAGGGGGACTTTTCACTCATTTCTGTGAAATGGCTTAACTACTAAAACAGGCCAGGTGAAAAAATGTATGGCCCTGAATAAAATAAAAGAAGTTCCTTTCTCCTTTGAGTAGGAATATGGATTGGGGTGGACACAGCAAAGATCCATGCCAAAGGGGAATGAGCCTTCTGGAGAGCAGCAGGCCATCCTGTGGGTGGAGAGATAAGAAGTGGGGCAACACTGTCAAAGGCTTTATCAGGCTGGCCCACCTTGAAGGCACTGGGAAAGTCTCCATCTGTGCATTGCTTGGCTGGGCTTCACTCTGCTCTGTGACTCTGCCAACCAGCATGTGCCGTGGAGGTAACAGGGTTGCAGTATTGGCTTATGACCGCCTGAATGAGCAGAAGATGGCTTCTAGAAGAAAAGGCCAAGGAAAGGACCAGGGGTATGAAGGTCTTGTAAAGCTAGTGGTGCTAAAAGCCTGGACCTGAATGGTAGCTGAGGGGATGGACAAGAGACTACAGCTCTAAGAACTAGTCTGATAGGACTCAGGACACTGATGACCTGTGAGGACTGAAGGAGAAAAATGGGTCCAGAGGGACTCTAATACTTCTGACCCAGACAACTGAACTTTAAGCAAAAGAGCAAGCTTTGAGAGAAGAGAATGAATTTCGTTTAGATCACAAGAAGAACTTTATTCAATTGAGAAGAGTTTTAACTCCCTTATAACCAAATAACTAATATTTATTACAAAAGCAAATATATCAAAGAATATTCTGAAATGCAATTAAATTTGTTTATTGAAATAATAGAAACAGTGAGTGATATACAGATTGTTTCAGCATAATATAGATGTCACACAATTCTCCTGGTAATAGATAAATAGATGAGCAGAAGCAACACAATAAAAGAATAATCTAAAATAATACATTCTATTACTGGGAGTCTCCCAAGAGATCAGCAAATCCAACCCCATTAATAGACGAGAAAACTAAACACTAGAGAGGCTGGCATTTTCCACTCTATAAATTTTTAGGGCATTCACCATGTGTCAGGCACTTACTTGCTTCTGGGCATATAAAAACTAATATTACACAGTACCCATACTGTAGGAGATTCTAGCCAAGCTCATGTTGACAGTGTCCAGTAAGCAGGAAATTAGCACACAGCCTAAATAAGCACTGTGAGAATTGCATGCTTTAGCTGCAAGGTGCACCCTATCCGGCCGTGGGGGCAGTTCTCTGAAGGTCTTGTGTGAGCTGACCTATGAAGGATGAGCAGCAGTCAGGTCGACAAAGAGAATGTGTCCCAGGAAAGCCAAGGTGAGGGAAAGCATAGTGCATTTTGTTAACTAAAGGAATCAGAGTACAAGGGAATTCCAGTCCTGGATTTTGGAGACAATAGTCTCCAGACTCCGAGTTCGGGGCTATTTTTAGAATACTACCTGTCTCTGTAGGTCTCCTGACAGTATCTGATGATTCAGCACAAGTATCAATACTCTTGCATAGAAAAAAGGAAGCATGAGTGGCTCATGCTTACCAGGGGTAGACATTAGGGTTTTCAAACTCTCTTGTTTAAAATGTCTCTTTAGAGGAATAATTAGTTTGTACTACAGCCTTTCATTTCTTTCCAAAGTATTTATAATAATTGATTCATGCCATGAAGTCTTAAGTCCGAAGGGATTTTAAGGGGTTATTTTTTTCAGTAGCCTAGGGAGCATGGGGTGGGGAAGAGGGAGCAGTCCCCTCCCTAGTGGAGGCAATAAAGGGGACATTACCTGTAGGGAACTTAAACATTAATAATAAACTGAAAAAACTGTTCTGCTTTTTATTATCACCATGTGCCAGGAGTCTGGTGATTCTCAGTCAATAATAAAGCATTCTTTGCTGCTGAGGCAAACTGCTCCCACTGATCTCCAGCCCCGTGTAAGCCACTGCACTTCATATACACCTGCACATGCACCCAGATAGGCTACAAAAGTCCCCATGTTCATCTCTTCAGTTTATATTACAGCATCGTCTCCATCCTAGCCAACATCATATGTATAAAAAAACAAAACAAAAAACCCACATCCATATATTTCTCCAAAGAAGATTCTCATCTCTCAAGCTCAAATAGGTTTTGAGCTAAGGCCGCCAGTGTTTGATGCTGTCACTCCTGCATTCACAGGCTTACCAGGAACAGTCCTCGCTCATCCTCTCCAGCTGGGCCGTCTGGCACGTGCTTGGGGGAATAAACACTGAGGGGTCTTTAATACCCAGCTGTATGTCGAAAAACCGCGTGGACAATATCACACTATAATTTTGGGTGAAGGTTTCCTGGACCGGATAACAATCCTTGACTGTATAAATGCCAATCCAAGTTTCATCTATAAGAGGAAGGAAAGTTGACTTTTAATATAGAAAGCAGGCAAAATGCTTGTATTTTTTGTTGTGGTAAATCATACATAAAATTTACCATTTTAGCCATTTTTAAGTGCAGTTCTGTGGCGTTGAGTACATTCACATTGTTGTGTACCCTCACCACCACCTCTCCAGTACCTGTTCTTTTTCCCAGTTGGAACTCTATGCCCATTAAATGATAACTCTCCATTCCCCCTCCCCCTAGCCCCTGGCAACTACCATTTTCTTTCTGTCTCCATGAACTTGACTACTTGGCACCTTATATCAAGGGAATTATACAGTATTTGTCCTTTAGTGACTGCTTATTTCACTTAGCATAATGTTCACCCATGTTGTAGTGTCAGAATTTCCTTCTTTTTTAGGCTGAGTAATATTCCATTATATGAATACACCACAGTTTCTTTATTCATTCATCTGCTGATTGGCACTTGGGTTTGTTTCCACCTTCTTACAATTATGAATAATTCTGCTATAAACATCAATGTTCAAATGTCTGAGTCATGTCTTTCAATTCTTTGTGGTATATGATCAGAAGTGGAATTTTTGGGTCATATGGTAATTCTATGCTTATTGTTTTTGCAAACTGCCATACTGTTTTCCATAGCATAAAGGCCCGTATTTCTGACACAGTCTTGGGCTAAATATGTTGACAGCAGAACAAAGAGCTTCATATATGTGTCTAAAAGCTGATACTAAAAATAATGGCAGTAAATCTGGTCACTGAGACTTTAGGAAGTGATATGGGGGAAGGAAAAGGAGGCATCCAACTCTAATCTGTGCCACAGACAAACACCTTCCATGTTACTGGTCTGGGGAGGTGGGGTGGGGAGGTCATCAAATGTCAGAGTCAAGGCTAAGTCCATGAAAGGTCATGTGGCAGAAAGGTACAGGTGGGGCTAGAAGGCTGAGGTGTTTCAAATATGATGCTTATATCGTGGTGCTACACAACTAGCAGAGTACATGTGGGCACTTCAATGGGGGGTGAGGGTAGTAAAAAATTTGATTACTCTCTTAAATCTCCCTAACAACTACCTTCCCTAGTGGACTTAAACATTTTCCCCATTGATGCTCTCTGAGATGCAACCCACCCGTATTTTTCTGAACCCTTACATGATCTGGCTGACTTTCTGTCAGACCACTCCTGAACAGTGATCTGTTCCTGGGGCCCCCCTATGGAGTACTGGTCCTCAAAGGTGGCATTCTGAGGAATGTCAAGAGGGTCCCAGGGGTCTGCCAGGGTGATCTTGGAACATTGCTTGGTGGCTTGTTCAATCTGAAACATCACTCCATCTTTATAGAGCAAAATATATTCAAATAATCTGAAAGACAGAGTAAAAGAGAAAAGTCAAAACTTTAAGTGACAATTATCATGGCTTTTATCAGCACACGGGCCAAAAGACTTTGATATAAATTACTCTTAAAACAGAAAATAGTTTTGCTCGTAGGCAATCATTTACTTATTTATAAACACTGGACATACAAACAATCTGAATATAAAATAAAGTTCCGAGCTCAAAGCTGAAAATTCACTGGACAATTACTTATCAAGCACCATATGCCAGACTCTGTGCTTAGGATACAAACATGAGAAAGACCTGAGTCTGATGAACAGATATTTGTGACCTATCTTTTAGACACGGGGTCACAGGAGGGTTTGACCGTTGGCTTGGTTGAGCTCTCCTTACAGCACTAAGTCAAGGAATTATGGATACTGAATACAAAATGACAAGAACCTGCTGAGGATGGACCAGGCACCTCAGCCCCATTGTCTCTGACTGTCAGTCATGAGTAAAGAGCTTTGGTGAGAATGGGTGCCCCTGTAATACTGGGAGAAGCCTGAGATGAATAAGGACAAAAGCTGAGGGGACCCCAGAGTGAATGGCTTCCCACGCAGTTTGTCTCCCTGCCTCATCTCTCACACCCATGTGCACACCTATTCCCAGGCTATGCCTGGAGTCAGCAGACCACCCCATGATCACCTTACATGTTGTGTTGTCAACCATCCTGTGCCATTCCTTTTTTAAAAAAATCCTCACCAAAAGATATGCTCTATTAATTTTTAGTGAGAGAGGAAGGGACAGAGAGAGAAAAAGAGAAACCTTGATTTGAGAAGCATCTATCAGCTGCCTCCCTTATGTGCCCCCACTGGGGAGCAAACCTGCCATCTAGGATGTGCCCTGAGAGGGAATCGAATCCCCCACCATTTGGTGTATGGGAGGATGCTCAGCCACCCGGCCAGGGCCCTGTATCATTCTTAAAGCTAGCAATCTTGGGTGAAGCCCTCTGAGTTTCTTCTGTGTGTGTGTGTGTGTGTGTGTGTGTGTGTGTGTGTGTGTGTGTTTTACTTTAAATATATTTTTTTCAATTACAGTTGACATACAATATTCTGTTAGTTTCAGGTATACAACCCCATGATTAGACATTATATGACTTAATAAGTGATCACCCCAGTAAACCTCATGCCATCTGACACCATACACAGTTAGAATACTATTGACTATATTCCCTCTGCTGTACTTTCCATCTCCGTGACTATTCTGTAACAACCAATTTGCACTTCTTAATCCCTTCACTCTTTTCACCCATCCCTCCAACCCCCCTCCCATCTGGCAACCGCCAAAATGTTCTCTGTATCTATGAGTCTGTTTCTGTTCTGTTTGTTTATTTATGTTGCTTTTTGGATTCCACATATAAGTGAAATCATATACCCACTGAGTTTTTGTGCGCTTGTCAATCCAAAACCCAGGCCATGCTGCTGGTTGATGCAGAATGAGGTTACAGCCCTGACCTCCAAAAGCGAAACTTGTAGCACCTGAGGGCGGAAGAGCCTGGAGAAGTGGCTTTTCATGAGTCAATACGGAGGTTCACACAAATGATCTGTGGTGTGTGACTCGCCTCACTCCACATGGGGATGCCTGTTCGCCATCTCAAGTCTAAGCTTACACATTATTTTCTTCAGGAAGAGGTTTACAAATGGTCACTGTCTATGTGGTTAAAACAGTATTACTGTTACGATTATGCTTCTTTTTCCTATGAGCTGGTATAGAAATATATACATGGCCTCATTTGACATATTTAGATATATCTATCCTGCTTATTACAGAAAACATTTGAAATGACTTACAAGGGTAAAACTCAAGCACAGACCTTTAGAAATGAGAGTTACATAGACAGGAAAGGAACTGTTCATTTTATGCCATATTGCTAAAAAATGGAGTCAGCCCCTTATATGCATGCAGGATTCACATCACACTATAAGCCCTTTGGAGAAGTTTGGTGTTCGATTGTCACTGTTTCCTCATGCCACAGTTTTCTCATTAGGTCCCTGGTGCATGAGGGTCACAACATTCATGGAAGGAATGCAAAAACAGCATCAATGTTAGAGCATCGTCCATTTGTTAACGTGGGAGTGAGCTTGCTGAACCAGAGGTGGGCATCTGACGTAGGCAGGACAATCTGCTTCGCTCCCTCAGACATGTGGAATTGTAACAGAAGTTCTGCCAGTCTCTGGAACTGTCATATGTAAACACAGAAGTCATAGGAGACTATTTTACAACATGTGGACTGAACAAGAGCAAAGAATGAAGAAGAGAGAAGCATGAGCAAGCTGGGATTCCTAGAGCTGATCAGTTCCTATGTGTATTTCTTTTCTGAGGCCCAGTGCCTGGAAAGTTATAAGTTTCCTTTGTTCTAGTAAACTTCCCTTTTTCTGCTCAAAACTCATTTCTAATATAGTAGAGTCCCAGGTAACAGCTGCCAGCACAGCTGTTGTGAGAGAGGCACAGCACGGGCCGCTGCACAACCAACGGCCACCAGTGGCTGGTCAGGCACCTGCCAGGGAAGGGAAGGAGACAGCAGCAGCAGAAGAGTCAACTTCACTGTTTTCCTAAGGCCAGCTCTGCCTATACCAAAAAGTACAATTTAATTTTAAAATGAGAATTCTAGGCTTAAAACAATCATTACAAAATGTCAACATTGGTTAATTCTGGGTGGTCTGAACACAGGTATCTGTTATGGTGTTCTCCGTTCTTTTGTTTTCCAAAAATATATATTTTTAAATGAGTGCATAGTGTGATATTGAGTTATGTCAACAGTCCCTTAAGTAAAACAGAAAATAATCATATGATGTAATAAAATAGAACTGTAACCATTTGCTTTGCAAAATACCATGTGCCTATACAGGCGAGTACTGCTCTGCACGAAGTTTTGGACAAGATTTTCCTGATGCTGTAGTGGCTTGTATGTTTCTGTGAACATATGCAGAGTTAAGTTGTCAGATTCTCCAATGCAAATAGGATACTGGGCCTGGAATCTGACAGAGCCCGAAGGTCAAAACGCAGAGGTCAGCCAAGGTTGAAATGAGTCACCGGCCTGGGATGCTGTGCGGATAATAACTGTAGACCCGAAGAACTGACCAACTTCAACAGAAACTAGATTCTGGGAGGTGAGATCAAAGCGAAGGAAGTTGTCAGAAACTGTACCCCTGGGGTGCAGTCAAGCAAGGTGAGGTGCTGGAATGGATTGGAGGACAAGGCAGGCGGGTCAGCCTTGGGTCAACAACAGCATGTAAACTCCTCCTTGCTGGCCAGACACCAAGAAAATACGGTTCTGGGAGGCCCCGCCACCGGGTGTCAGCTGTGAGCGAGGTCAGGCTCTCTGAGTCTGGCCCCCAGTCAGCAGGCTGAGCTCTCCACTGCAACCTCCGCCGAGGGGGTGCCAGTGTCCCATTTTGCTTTTGATAAAATTCTCTGGCTACATGGACAATTTCTATTGTTTCCTGAAAACTCCTTTACCTGAGAAAACATGCTCTACCATCCCCATGTTTTCTAAAACACTAATGACCTACAGTTCTTCATATTTTGAAAATAGGTCTGTAGTTTTTGTAAAACTGATTCATGTTTAATATAAAAATGTCAAACAATATAGACATAGAAAAAGGAAATAAAATTGTCCAAAAACCCTAACTTACAGAAATGACTCTGGAAACATAAGTTGAGTTTTTCATTTTAATTTTTATTGTTAACTAGAGGCCCGGTACAAGAAATTCATGCATGGGGGGGTGTGTTCCTCAGCCCAGCTTGCACTCTCTATAATCTGGGACCCCTCAAGGGATGTCCGACTACCCGTTTAGGCCCAATCCCAGTAGGACAGTCGGACATCCCTCTCACAATCCAGGACTGCTGGCTCCCAACTGCTTGCCTGCCTGCCTTCCTGATTGCCCCTAACCACTTCTGCCTGCCAGCCTGATCACCCCCTAACCACTCCCCTGCCAGCCTGATTGATGCCTAACTGCGCCCCTGCCAGTCTGATTGTCCCTAACTGCCCTCCCCTGCAGGCCTGGTCACCCCTAACTGCCCTCCCCTGCAGGCCTGGAATCCCCCAACTGCCCTCCCCTGCAGGCTTGATTGCCCCCAACTGCCCTCCCTTGCAGGCTTGGTCCCTCCCAACTACCCTCCCCTGCTGGCCATCTTGTGGTGGCCATCTTGTGTCCACATGGGGGCAGCCATCTTGTTTGTTGGAGTGATGGTCAATCTGCATATTACTCTTTTATTAGATAGGATAGAGGCCTGGTGCATGGGGGCGGGGGGGGCAGCTGGTTTGCCCTGAAGGGTGACCCGGATCAGGGTGGGGGTTCCCTTGGGGCATGGGGTGGCCTGTGGTGGTTTGCAGGCTGTCCACAACTCCCGGCAACCCAAGCAGAGGCCCTAGTATCTGGAATTTATTTATCTTCTATAATTGAAACTTTGTAGCCTTGAGCAGAGGCCAGGGCAGGCCAGGGCTGTTGGAAAGCTTGGCTTCCTCCATCACCAGGGAAACCCAAGCCTCCTGCTCTCTCCTTGGCCACAGCCATTTTTGTTGGGATTTATTTATCTTCTATAATTGAAACTTTGTAGCCTTGAGTGGAGTCCAGGGCTAGCCTGGGTGTGTGGGAAGCTTGGCTTTCTCCATCACTGGGGAAACTCAAGCCTCCTGCTCGCTCCCTGGCTGCAGCCATCTTGGTTGGGTTAATTTGCATACTTGCTCCTGATTGGCTGGTGGATGTGGCTTGTGGGTGTAGCAGTGGTAAGGTCAATTTGAATATTACTCTTTTATTAGATAGGATTGTGGCAAAATACACATAACATAAAATTTATCACCATAACCATTTTTTTGTTGTTGTTGTTAATCCTCTCCAGAGTATTTTTTTCATTTATTTATTTATTTACTTATTTGAGAGAGAGAGAGAAAGTGGAGGTGAAGGGGAGAGACAGAGAGAGAGAAACATCGATGTGAGGTGTTCAGCATATGCCCTGACCAGGGCCAAGGATTGATCCTGCAACCCAGGTACATGCCCTTGCTGAGAATGGAACCCAAAACCCTTCAGTCCAAGTGCTGATGCTCCAACCACTGAGCAAAACCGGCTAGGGCCATCCTAACCATCTTTTTAAAATACATTTTTATTGACTTCAGAGAGGAAGGGAGAGAGATAGAAACATCAATGATGAGACAGAATCATTGAGTGGCTGCCTCCTGCACACCCCCCAATGGGGATCAAACCCTGATCAGGAATAGAACTGTGACTTCCTGCTTCATAGGTCAGTGCTCAACCACTGAGCCACACCAGCCAGTCCTAACCATTTTTAAGTGTACAGTTCAATAGTACTAAGTACATTCACATTGTTGTGTAATCAATCTCCAGAACTCTTTATCTTGCAAAACTAAAATTCTCTATCCATTAAACAATTCCCCATTCCCAACCTCCACCCTCAGCTCATGGTAACCACCATTCTACTTTCTGTCTCTATGAATTTGACTACTTAAGGTACCTCAGATAAGTGGAATCATGTAAGAGTTGTTCTTTTGTGACTGGTTTATTTCACTTAGCATAATATCCTCAAATTTCATCCAGGTTGTAGTATATGTGAGAATTTCCTTTCTTTATAAGACTCAGTAATATTCCATTAAATGTACACAGGACAATCTGTCTAACCATTCATGCATGGATGAACACTGGGTTATTTAAAACTTTTGACTATTGTGAATAATGCTGCTATGAATATGGGTGTGCAAATATATTGACTGCTCAATATGAGTACTATTCACAATTTACAAAAATGAATGAATATTATGTATTTGTTTTCTAACCTGCATTTTATTTATTTATTTTTCTTTATTGATTAAGGTATTACATATGTATCCTTATCCCCCCATTGTCCTCACACACACCCCACTCATGCTATCACGCCCCTAGTGTCTGTGTCCATTAGTTATGCTTATATGCATGCATATAAGTCCTTTGATTGATCTCTCCCGCTTCCCCCCACCCTCCCCTGCATTCCCTCTGAGGTTTGACGGTCTGATCAATGCTTCTCTGTCTCTGGATCTGTTTTTGTTCATCAGTTTATGTTGCTCATTATATTCCACAAATGAGTGAGATTATGTGACATTTCTCTTTCTCTGAATGATTTATTTCTCTTAGCATAATGCTCTCCAGGTCCATCCATGCTGTTGCAAATGGTAAGAGTTCCTTCCTTTTTACAGCAGCATAGTATTCCATTGTGTAGATGTACCACAGTTTTTTAATCCACTCACCTGCTGGTGGGCACTTAGGCTGTTTCCAAATCTTAGCTATTATAAATTGTGCTGCTATGAACATAGGGGTACATATATCCTTTCTGATTGGTGTTTCTATTTTCTTGGGATATAGTTCTAGAAGTGGGATCACTGGATCAAATGGGAGTTCCATTTTTAATTTTTTGAGGAGACTCCATACTGTTCTCCACAGTGGCTGCACCAGTCTGCATTCCCACTCGCAGTGCTAGAGGGTTCCTTTTTCTCTGCATCCTCGCCAGCACTTACCATTTATAGATTTGTTGATGATAGCCATTCTGACTGGTATGAGATAATACCTCATTGTAATTTTGATTTGCACCTCTCAGATGATTAGTGACTTTGAGCATGTTTTCATATGTCTCTTGGCCTTCTGTATGTCATCTTTCAAAAAGTATCTATTTAGGTACATTACCCATTTTTTTTATTGGATTGTTTATCTTCCTTTTGTGAAGTTGTATGAATTCCCTGTAAATGTTGGAAATTAAACCCTTATCGGAGATAACATTGGCAAATATAATTTCCCATGCAGTGGGCTTTCTTGTTATTTTGTTGATGGTTTCTTTTGCTGTGCAGAAGCCTTTTATTTTGATAAAGTCCCACTTGTTTATTTTCTCTTTAGTTTCCACTGCCCTAGGAGCTGTATCGGTGAAAATATTGCTTCGGCATATGTCTGAGATTTTGCTGCCTGTGGATTCCTCTAAGATTTTTATGATTTTCCCATCTTGTGTTTAAGTCCTCTACCCATTTTGAGTTTATTTTTGTGTATGGTATAAGTGGTGGTCTAGTTTCTTTTTTTTCCCAACACCATTTACTGAAGAGACTGGCTTGACTATATTGTATTCTCTTGCCTCCTTTGTCAAATATTAATTGAGCATAGTTTAACCTGCATTATAAATTCAACAATTTGTTCTTGATATCCTTCCAAGTCAAATACAGCTCTATGGAATTATTTTTCTCTAACTTATTATGAAATATTTTAAACATGCAGAAGAGTTGAGGGATTAGTATAATAATTTCCTTAATATTTACCACCTAGATTCAACACAATTGTTATCTTTTGTCATATTTGTTATATCTATTTTCTAAATATTTCTCAAGAACAAGAACTTTCTGCCTCGTGACCACTACACCATCGTCACACCTAAGAAATTAAAATTCATTCCCTAATACTAGCTAATATATGCTCATATTCAATTGTTTCCCAAAATATATTTTAAAACTGTTTTTTAAATCAGAATCCTATCAACATTCAAGCATTATATTTGGTTGTTAGTCTCTTCTTTTTTAAAAATCTGGAACAATCCTACTATCCTTTTTTCTTCTAACACGACATTGACTTTTTGAAGATTCTATGTGTGCAGATATTACATATTCAAGATTCCTTTGATGGGTTCTTCATGGTGTCATTTAACTAAACTAGACATGAGATCTAACGGCTTGATTAAATGTGTCATTGGTAAGGCTGTGCACTTCGTGTTGCATCACATCAGAAGACAGGTGATGTCCCACCCCACTAGTAATGCTACCAACTTTGGTAACCAAGTTATTATGTGCTTATTCCAGACTTTAAAGATTTTATATTATAAAACTGTATACCTGAACATTATGTAATGTTATTAACCAATGTTGCCCCCAATAAATTGAATTTTTAAAGTTAAATTGTAAAAAATTCAGTGAAAAAAATGTAGAAGAGGAGGAGAGCCTTTGTCCTGTCCCACTTCCTTCATTTTGTGTCTTTGAGCATAGTTGGGTGAGGACATATACTTGGAGTGGAGGCAGCACCTTTAAGTGATGAGGCAACAAGTCAGTATGCTCTTGCCACTAAGAGCCAACATTCTAAGAAACGGCAGAGTAGATGGAGGGAGAGGAACCTGTGGCCTGGATGAAACTGTGAGTCAAGCCTAAAAAACATGTATCACCAGAATTTTGAGGTACAAACCAAACATTCTCATAGTTAAGCCTTTAATAGTCAGATTTACTGCAGCTGAAAGCATCTTAAATGAAATAAGTAAAAAACACTGCTTTACAAGGTATTACCTATTGGGTTCCTTACAACAAATCTACAAGTCTATGGGAGTCTCTCTTCCAGAATAAGCAGGGCCCAAGAATTTGGCAAGTCCTAAAACCCAAAATACCAGAGCCTGACCTGGGCACAAATGACCCTGAACAGCTACTGCCTTTATAGCCAAGAGGCAATTGTTTTTCTGTCCTGAATTAGGGTTGTCAGGAAAAAAAAGCAAACAACCAAAAAAAGAAACAACAGTCTAAGGACAGGAAAACTCAGCTCACTGACATGTTATTAGCTTTTTCCTTTCTTTCTTTCTTTTTTAAAGAAGAGAATATATGAGGCTCAGAGCATAACTTAAAAGTAAATAATTGTGCCAGGATTCAACGCAAGGTCTTTCTCCAACCAGACTCATTCTAATTCACAACACCATGCTTCTTCCCTCCTTCCACAGGGGGAAGGAGTGATTCTTCCAATCCATGTGGAACTTCTTAGCTATCCAAGGTATATTAAATTACAGAAGAGGGAGTGGACAAATATTCTATTGTGATTATAAAAGGACTTTGGCTGTTATGAAAGAAATTGGACAAACTTCGGATTTGTTTAATATGCACTGTAATAGATTAGTAATGCATGCCGGCTCTCTGACTCTTAGCAGGAAGAATTGAGCTGCGGCCACTTGCCATTCTGACGTAAACCAAGCCTGAGTTACACCCTACAGTCATTACCAGACATAAAAGAAAAACACTATTGAAATTGTTGTGTTAGACACAAACTCATTGTGCAGGCTGATGCCAACCACATACAACAAAAGAAAAATTAAATTACTTGAGAATGCAGCCCTAGGAAAAGTAAAATCAAAGAGTGATTATGTGTGAAATTTAAGAAGCTGTAAGGTGATGGGTCTCCACTACTTGGATTCTAGTTCAAAAGAGGAAAACAGTCCTCAAGAAATTGAAAAGATTATTTTCCAAAAATGTATCTGGATGAATACTGGCAAAGTGTAGACATAGATTCTTTCATCTGATGAGAAATAATAAAAAACTTCTCATGAGACAATAGTTCAACATGACCTTTTTTCCCCAATAACAGAAGCAACCTCATTAGTATTGAGATATCCCTGTTGCCTTAGTACACAGTGATTTCTAGAACTACATATCAGTGGGTATTAAAGAGGTTAGGAGGGTACAAGAACAGTCATGTTCATACAGTCAGCGCTATGCTTTTCAGTAAAAATATATAGGTTCCCTCCATGTTGGAATATAAACTCACATACACACCCTTCCATCTAACAGTTAATGAAACTAAAATATAAATCTTATTTTTTATATTCAGTGGGAGTTGGGTTATTGCTGCATTTAAGAAAAGAAAAGGACACTGCAAAGGCACTTGAGCATCCTATAATTGGTCCCTCTTGCCTTTTGTGCCAAGAGGGACCCTCTTCTCACATTCCAATTGCCCTCAGCTGTTGCCTGAGCTTTCTGTTCATGCTGAGCTTGAAGCCTCATGGTGGCTGGTACCATGGATCTGTCTCTCACCCAATTGTGTGAGCTGGGCCCTCACTGGAGAAGAAACCTGAGTTCCCTGAGATAATGTGATCAGCACTGGGACCCTGCCACCAGGCCAGGGGATCCCAAGGCAGGTGCTGGGCATGGAGGCCATGGGGGCATAGGCTACCAAGGAGACAGAACTGAACCTCACATCACCCTGCTTGGCCCCAGAGGATGACTGGTTAGCCAGAGAGGGGTAGATTCCTCAGGGAAGAACAACCTAAGACAGGCACAGTCACAGAGGGGCCATCAGGAGAGAATTTGGGGGTCAACAGAGGTGGGGCACAGACCCTCATCCCCCCAACCCTGAAGGGGCCTGAACCCTCACCCCTTCTGAGGGAGGTCTCTTGCCCCCATGGCTGCTTTGCTTCCCACGCCCAGCTCAGATTGGGACACAGGTGACAGACAGAGACTTGGCCCAGCTCAGATCGGGACCCAGGTAACAGACAGAGACATGGCAGCAGCTGCCCTATATCTAAATCCAGCCTAGCATCAGGAATGCTCAGGGCCTACTCAAGAATGCAAATAATCCTTTCCACTAATATTTACAGGGTAAACTAAGATTGTTGGTAGAGTATTAAATTTGACAGTAAAATAGTAATCAAGTTTTCAGATTAATTTAAATAGGCTAATTGAAATAAGTGAATATTCAAGAAAATTTAATTGTACTGGACAAAAAGCTGTTCCTAAAGTAGTAACTAAAATTTCTATTGGTAGTTCATCTCATGGTAAAATTCCTGAACATGTAATGAACCTAAAGCAGTCATATTTTGGGGCAAAAAAATTAAAATTTAAAGTTATCAAGACTGCATTATAGGAGAATCCAAGATGGCGGCGTAGGTAAACACCTAAACTGCTGCCTCACACAACAATTTCAAAAATAAAACTAAAAGACAAAACGTCTATCACCCAGAACCACGGGAAAGCTGGCTGAGTGGAAGTTCTATAACTAGAAGGAAAGAGAAAAGAGCATTGAGATGTGCACGAGCGCTGAAAAGCTGAGGTACGGAGGCGCGTGATCCGGGCTGGCAGCGGGCGTTGCTTTTTTCAACCCAAAAGGAGACAAGCCCCCGATTACTCTGAAATACAGTTTCTGAGGAGACGCAGGGGACCCAAACTCTTACGGGGAGAAGCTGGACTGTTTGCCAGTGAGGGTGGCTTGCTTGCAGAGCTGCGCGCAGGAATAATTGTTCACGGCACTGGGGCAGGGGATTCACGGATGCCGATGGGGACGCAGAGCCGGCTAACTAGCAGCCATTGCTGTTTGCCACGCCCTAGCCTAGTGACACCCTGAGACCCTACCCTGAACAACCTACAAACCCACCCAAGCTCCAAGCAGCGGCTTTAGCATAATAAAGCCCTGCCCTATCGCAGCTTAACCTAGCAAACTTGCAACCCGGGCCAGACAGCTCCAAAACCTCCAAACCATAAGCAAAGAGGAGAAAACTGTAGTTCTTGCTATAGCTCCTGCTGGGTGGCCTCAGACAGCAGCTGACCTGCACCCCATTGGAGATCCCGAAGCCAGTGTACCTAGTGGTCAGTGTGAGACACCAGATTTCAACTCCTCACATCCATAAGTGACACATTCAAGAGGCAGACTCAGTGAGCACCAAAGCTCCACTGAAACAAGTCCTGCCCCATAAGCGTGTCTCCAGCGCAGCAGTTCTTCCATTATAGACACAGCAAGTGCTCACAGCTAATTGGCCTGGAGGTCAATTCCTCCCAGTGTACCAACAGCAATTAAGGCTTAACTACACCAAGACTTTGCACTCAGCCCACAAAGGGGTGTACCAAGAGCATCCACCTCATGTGATTGAGGAGTCATTGATTGGCTGCCTCCTGCAAGCCATCTAGTGGGGATTGAGCCTGCAACCAAGGCTTGTGTCAAGGGACCAAAATTAAACCCGGGACCCTCCTGTCCGCAGGCCAACACTCTATCCACTGAGCCAAACCAGCTAGGGCTAGGATAAATTCTATAAAAGGTCAGAAAAATATTTACTAGCAGAGTATCTTTGTTAAACCAGAAGTCTGTAGGAGACTTAACTGAAATATTAGAGGCATTCACATTTGAATGAGAACCATAGCAAGGAGGTGTGACATCACTGCAGGTACATCATTTTGCCCTTCTGTTTCTGATCATGTTAAAAAACCACTAAAAATAATTAGACACCTTATAGGTGTGGGAAACATGAATACTCATATTCTATGAATTAAAATATCAGTTGGAACAACTTTCCTGAAGGGCAAAGTTTCAAAAAATTTAAATGTGCAAATTCCTTTTCTATCATTCTGTTATCTAGGAATTTATCCAAATTATATTTTTAAATGGTACACATATAATTGCACAAAGTAATACATGTAGTTCTTTTTACTAGTGAAAAATTGAGGATAAAGAAACATAATTGTCCCATAATAAGGTACTGCTTCCCGAAACAATGTTCTATCCATTAGCTAGAATATCACAGTCACTAAAAATGATTTTGTTAAAGGTTCTTAGTGGCATGAGAAATATACACAATATTTTGTTAAATAAAAAACAACTGCATAGCATGTTTCCATTTTAATGTTATATTGTGTATACACCACCTCTTCACCCTCACTTCCACTCTGTCTGAAAAGCAATGGGAAAAAAATTGTATATGAATAGAGAAAAATCCAGAAGCACATTTACCAGGGTTGTTAATCCTGGATAACAGGATTATGAGATCTTTTCTCTCTTTATTTTGTTCTTCCATGTTATCTAAAAATTACCACCATGAAAGTGTATAATACTAGTAACCCAAAACCATAAAAATGGTATTTATTCATTCAACACACATTTGTTGAAACTTTCTATGTACCAAGCACCTCTAGTTTCTGGGAATTTGCAAGTAAATCAGATGATAACATTCTCCCCTCATTCTATGGAAGAGAGACGGACAATAAACACCAGACAACTGAACTGATAAGACAATGTTACACAGTGATAGTGCCCTGAGAAAAACAGAACAAGATGTGCTATACAGTAGCTTGTAGGGAGGGGTTTGTTTGATGGTCACAAAAGGCCCCTCTGAGGATATGACAAGCTGAGACCTGAAGGAGGAGAAACCAGGAGTTCGTTCAAAGATGCTAGAAAGAGACTAGTTGGTATGGATGAGCTTACAGAATTTGGGGGTAGGAGGAAAAGACTTAAAAAGTATTAAATAGTATGTTAGATAGTGGTTAGGTATCTTGAACACATAAGGCAGTGAATTGGGGAATATGAGAATGTGAAGAACAGAGTCAGCCTAATTTGGGAGTGGGTCATGTACCTTTTTAAGGAAAAGTTCTTTCTAGGCAGAGGGATCAACACAGTGCTAAAGGGTAAGAAGCATGCTGAGGTCCTGGGCTGAAGTGAGTGAGCTGGAGATGCGATAACGATGATGGTGGAGTGATGAGGTCAGACACAAGGTGTAGAGGGGATGGGAGAGGAGGTAAGGATGGTGAGGCCCTTGTAAGGACATTTACTTTGAGAGACAGCAAGGCATTGGAGGGTTTTGAGCAGCCAAGTGATATGATACAACATTTTTAGTGGAATTACTCAAGATCCTGTCTTGAGAACAAGGGGTTAATGGCAAAAGTAAGAGAACTCATGAAGAGGCTATTGCAAAAATCCAGGCAAGAATGATGAAGGTTTGGGCCAAGAGGATAGTAAAGTTGTGTTCAGATTCTGGATCTCTACTGAAATTAGAGTCAATAAGATTTACTTATGGATTACTTGTGGCAAGAATTGATCCTAAGCAATTGGAGTTGTTATAGGCTGGGATAAAAAAAAATTTTTTTTAAGAGGAAGAACTTTTGTTTGTTTATTTGCTTGCAGAACACTCATTAGTTCTGGACATGTTGAGTTTGAGATGACTATTAGAGATCCAAATGAAGAACTCAACTAAGCATTTGGATATATGAGTGTAGAGTTCGGGAGAGAGCTATAGGCTTCAGATATACATGTGGAGTCTTCCATGTAAATATGGCATTTAAAGCCATGACCTAGATGTAATCAACAAGAGAGAAGTATAGACAGAAAAGTAAAGGGCTGAGCCCTGGAGCATTCTACTATTAATGGTCTGAGAGAAGAGGAGGAAAAAGAAAAGAGACTGAGGAGAAGAAATAAGGTGGGAGAGGAAACCAGAAGAGTGTAGTGTTCTGAAAGCCACATGAAGAAAGTATATCAAGATGAAAGAAATGGTCAACAATAAACCAAGGACTGATAAATTATTAGTTGATTAGTAATGTGGAGCATTGACCACAGCAGTTTCAGAAAGTTTGATTGGAGGGGGTTCAAGAGAGCATGAGAGGAAAGCAATTGAAGTTAGCATAAGATTTGCTTTCAGTATAAGAAGAGAATGGGGTTTCAGCTGGTAGAATCAAGAGAAAAAAATTCTTTAAAGATGGGTAAAATAAATTATAAAGGGGGAATAGAAGATTTTTACGGGAATTGGGGAAATATAAGACTATCACACTTATTCCAGGAAAAACAAACCACTGATTGGTGGAATATTTTCAGATCTTTGGGCACTTTGCCTCTGACCATCATCTTTGAGATCAGAATCAGGAAGAAAGAGTTCAAAGTTAATGGAAAGAAGTAAATAAGTTTTCAGAGCAGTATGGTGACTACCTCTGGCTTCTCTTTATGTTGGTCTTACACTGGCCAGTTCCTTTACTTTCCTGGGCTTATCTTCTTTGAAACTTCCTGTTCTTCACTGTCATTTCAACAACAGACCCATAGAATTAAGACTCTGAAAGCAAACTTTATGTGCTTCCAAGAATATCTTATTCTTGAAGAAAAACTCCGTATTTCAAGTCAGTATGGTTTATTTTTCAAGGATCAAAAGGCTACAAGCAGTCTGAGCTAATGAAAGAAAAGGCTAGCTCTAGCCATCAGGGATCTAGAGGAGGAAGTCAAGTCTAAAAAAGTCGTTCTCTTGCCCAGCCAGCATAGCTCAGTTGTTGAGCCTCAATCTATGAGCCAGGAGGTCACGGTTTGATTCAAGTTATCAGGGCTCATGCCCAGGTTGTGGGCTCAATTCCCAGTGTGAAGGCATGCAGGAGGCAGCCAATCAATGATTTTCTCTCATCATTGATGTTTTTCTCTCTTTCCCTTCCTCTCTGAAATCAATAAAAATATTTTTTTTAAATAAGTAAGTAAATAAATAAATAAATGAGTCATTCTCCTGAATTGCTGAAAATCATGATTTCATAAAATGAAAGCCCAATCCATGCAAACCTAAGTTTATGATCAAATAAATTTGTTGAGCACTTTATACTCATTTACCTCCCTTAGTCACACAGACACATTCTCAGAATTTACAATGATGTTACCTGGAGAGATTAAAAAATACACACACACACAAAAAAAAAACCACCAACAACAATGTGATCTCTACATTGCTCTCACTAAACAACTTAGAGCCATTCGACAGGGCCAAACAAGGTAGGCATCTGTTTAGCCTGTTCTGAGAGGCAGCACATAAGCAGGGTCAGGGGACATCATCTAAAGAGAAGCATCATAGCAATGCACAATTGGTTACCTAATGCAACTGAATAATGGGAGCCAGTTTCCTCTGAGAAGGGAGTCACAAAAGTGAACTACAGAAAACTAGAATGAACAACATGATAGTAGGTTAGAATTAGAGGCATTGGTATAGTAAATACCTCTATGAATTAGAATTGGAAGTTTATAAATAAATGTAGATGTAAATGTGTGTATATATGTATAAGTGACTGTGTGAGTGGTGTGTGTGTGTGTGTGTGTGTGTGTGTGTGTGTGTGTGTTCAAACCTATATCTTCTTGAGTTGTCCACTGAGAATGTTGGGAGCAGCCAACTCAATAGCCATGAGCACAACTATAGCAGAGATCTTGGCTTCCAAATATCATTCTCCAGTAAAAGTAGCTAGAGCTTCTTGAGAAATAGATTATTTATTCCAAGACTCTGGCAGGGAAAGTAAAGGTGATGTTGGAATATCTTGTTTGTCTGAAAACACCCAAAGACTAAGAGAGGCATATAAAAAGAAAATAGAGGCCAACTTGAAGAGGGTCCCACTAGCCAAATATGGAATAATTTGAACATCAAAATAAACAATGAGAGCAAATGAAATGATAATCCTTGAGCCCATGCTAATATAAGTAAATGGATAAACTGAAAGTTTAATGAAAAAAGGGATATGCACATGGTTTTAAAATATCTCCCTACAAAATATTTACTATTTACAAAGTAAAAAAGTGACACTTCACACTGAGGAAATCTTCTAAACATTAGTTAATCGAATAATCCAAGTAAAATCAGAATGATATTCCTACCACAGATGAATAATTTGAATCTAATTATGAGGATAAAACCAAACTGGAAAACATTCTTACAAAAAAACTAGACTATAATCTTCAAAAGTACTGAAGTGCAAGAAAGACTGACAAACATATAAAAAAAGAACAAAAAGACACAACACTTGAATGCAATGCTTGAATATAAACTGGGTCCTTTTGCTATAAAAAACATGAAAAAAACAACTGTCAAAACTTGAATGAGACCTTAATTTCAAATGGTCGAAATGAATCCATGTTAATTTCTTTTTACAGTTGTGTTGCAGCTTTGTAGGGGGGAAAAAGTCCTTCTTGGTAGCAAATGCACACTCAAGTATTTGGGAGTTGTAGGGATATAAAGATGGCAACTCACTCTCAAATAGATGGGGGTGTGTATGTGAGGGAGTGGCAGGAAATGATGGCTGTGGACTACCATTGCAACTTTTCTCAAAGTGTGAGATAGTTTAAAAAGAAAAAATTATTGCAACAAAAAGAAAAAATAAGATATCTAGGAATAAATTTAACCAAGGAGGTAAAAGACCTATACTTAGAAAATTAAAAGATATTGAAGAAGATAGAAATAAGTGGAAGCATATACTGTGTTCATGGATTGGAAGAATTAACACTGTTAAAATGTCCATACTACTCATAGGTTCAACACAATTCCTATTAAAATGCCAATGGTATAATTCACAGATCTAGAAAAATATTGCAAAAAGGTATATGGAACCAAAAGACCCAAA
The DNA here is from genome assembly GCA_026230045.1 of Corynorhinus townsendii. Lineage (NCBI taxonomy): Eukaryota > Metazoa > Chordata > Mammalia > Chiroptera > Vespertilionidae > Corynorhinus > Corynorhinus townsendii. The sequence goes on from JAPDVU010000004.1 coordinate 142,432,121, forward strand.
TAGCCCCAGCAATTTTGAGAAAGAAGAACAAAGTTGGAGGTATCAACACTACTTGATATCAGACTATACTAGTGCAAGGCCACTGTAATTAAAACAGCCTGATATTGGCATAAGAACCGGCATATAGATCAAGGAAACAGAACAGAAAGCCCAGAGATAAACTCGTGCCTTTATGGTCAATTAATAGTTGACAAATGAGGCAAGAGCATACCGTATAGTAGACAGTCTCTTCAATAAATAGTGTTGGGAAAATTGGACAGTACATGCAAAAAAAAAAAAAAGAAAAGAAAAGAAACTAGATCACCAACTTACATCATACATAAGATTAAAATCAATACGTGTTGAGAAAAATTTTAGAATCTATTTCAAATTCATTGTATCATGATATAAACAGAAATTAGCCTCATATAATAAAAGCATGCTTTTATGGTATAATTTAAACTTATCTGTACCTAACTTAAGAAAGAAGACCTAAATATTTAGTATCAACATTAAATTAAATTAAAAGATGGAAAACACTGATGTTCTGAGAAGTTAAGGACCTTGTTGTGTGAAGCCAAGATTAGAAGCAAGGTTTGCTATCCCATAACTGTCTAAATGAATGCCCATCCTCTCCCCACTACACTAGGTGGTTTTTTGAGGGGAAAAATAGGTAAAAGAAATTAAAATCCGCCCTAGCCAGTTTAGTTCCATGGATAGAGCCTCGGCTTGTGGACCAGAGTCCCTGGTTTGATTCCGGTCAATGGCACATGCCTTGTTGCAGGCTTCTCCCTGGTAAGGGCATGTACAGGAGGCAACCAATCAAAGTGTTTCTCTCACATAGATGTTTCTCTCTGTCTTTCCCTCTTTCTTCCACTCTCTCTAAAAGATCAATGGGAAAATATCCTTGGGTCAAGATGCACAAAACAAAACAAAAAAAAATGACATTCTGTTCTCTAAGAAATAAAATGCTCTGAAAAAATTGAGACAAACATGGACTGACCAGATTTTGAATAAAAACCACATGCCAATTCTTATTTTTCTTTTCATCTTTTACCCTCCCCCCCCCCAAAAAAAATCCCTAAACAGATAGGATTATTTGTTTGTTTTTTAATTTTTCTATTACAGTTGAGAGTCAATATTATATTAGTTTCAGTTGTACAGCATAGTGATTAGACATTTATATAACTTATGAAGTAATCCCCCCCAATGAGTCTAATACCCACCTGACACCATACATAGTTATACAATATTACTGACTATATTTCCTATACTGTACTTTACATTTCCATGACTATTCCGTAACTACCAATTTGCACTTCTTAATCTCTTCACCTTTTTTATACAGCCCCCAAATCCCTTCCCATCTAGCAACCATCAAAATGTTCCCTGTATCTATGAGTTTGTTTCTGTTTGTTCGTTTATTTTGTTTTTAGGTTCCACACGTAAGAATCATAGGGCATTTGTCTTCCTCAGTCTGACTTATTTCACTTAACTCAATACCCTCTACGTCCATCCATGTTGATGCAGATGGTAAGATTTAAGTCATTTTTATAGCAGAGTAATATTCCATTGCATATATGCACCACTTCTTTTTATCCACTATTCTGTTGATGGGCACTTGGGTTGCTTCTATATTTTGGCTATTGTAAATAATGCTGCAATGAACATAAGGGTGCATATATCTTTAAAAAATGGTGTTTTGGATTTCTTCAGATAAATACCCAGAAGAAAGATTGCTAGGTCATATGGTAGTTCTGTTTTTAATTTTTTGAGGAATCTCCTTACTGCTTTCCATAGAGACTGCACCAATTTGCAATCCCACCAACAGAGCACAAGGGTTTCCTTTTTTCCACATCCTCAACAACATCTGTTGTTTGCTGATTTATTGATGATAGCCATTCTGACAGATGTGATGTGACATATCATTGTGGTTTTACTTTGCAGCTCTCTGATGATTAGTAATCATCAGGACCTCTTCCCATTTTAGGATTAGTTGTTGAATAGTCTTCTAAGATAGTATCCCTCATTTATCAATCCATATTATCTTTTTTTAAATATAAATCTTTATTATTCAGATTATTACAGGTGTTCCTCTTTTTTCCCCCCTTAGCTCCCCTCCACCTGATTCCCCACCCCACCCCATGCCCTTACCCCCCGCCACTGTCTTCATCCATAGGTGTAAGATTTCTGTCCAATCTCTTCCTGCACCCCTCACACGCCCTTCCCCCCAAGAATTGTCAGTCCACTCCCTTTCTATGTCTCTGATTCTATTATATTCGTCAGTTTATTCTGTTCATCAGATTTTTTATTCACTTGATTTTTAGATTCACTTGTTGGTAGGTATTTGTTGTCATTTTGTTGTTCATAATTTTTCTCTTTATCTTTTTCTTCTTCTTCCTCTTCTTAAAGAATAACCTTCAGCTTTTCATATAATCCTGGTTTGATGGTGATGAACTCCTTTAGCTTTTTCTTGTCTGTGAAGCTCTTTATCTGACCTTCAATTCTAAATGATAGCTTTGCTGGGTAGAGTAATCTTGGTTGTAGGTTCTTGCTGTTCATCACTTTGAATATTTCTTGCCACTCCCTTCTGGCCTGCATAGTTTCTGTTGAGAAATCAGCTGACAGTCGTATGGGTACTCCCCTGTAGGTAACTAACTGTTTTTCTCTTGCTGTTTTCAAGATTCTCTCTTTGTCTTTTGCCCTTGGCATTTTAATTATGATATGTCTTGGTGTGGTCCTCTTTGGATTCCTTTTGTTTGGGGTTCTCTGAGCTTCCTGGACTTGTAAGTCTATTTCTTTCACCAGGTAGGGAAAGTTTTCTGTCATTATTTCTTCTAATAGGTTTTCAATATTTTGCTCTCTCCCTTCTTCTGGCACCCCAAAAATTCAGATGTTAGTTCACTTGAAGTTGTCCCAGAGGCTCCTTACACTATCTTCATATTTTTTGGATTCTTTTTTCTTTTTGTTTTTCTGATTGGGTGTTTTTTGTTTCCTCATATTTCAGATCTTTGGTTTGATTCTTGGGGTCCTTTGATCTACTGTTGAATTTCTGTATATTCTTTATTTCAGGTAGTGTATACTTCATTTCTGACTGGTCCTTTTCCATTTTTTTTTTTTTTTTTGGCATTCTCATTAAGATCCTTAAAGGTCTCACTAAGTTCCTCAGAGATTTTTAGAAGATTCTTGAGTAACCTTATAAATGTGGTTTTGAACTCTATGTCCAGTAGTTTGCTTTCCTCCATTCCTTTCATTTGTGACATGTTTCTTTGTCTCCGCATTCTGGCTGCTTCCCTGTGTTGATCGAGTGGCTTTGTGTGGTCGGTGACCTATAGGGCCCAATGGTTCAGCCTCCCCTACCACCTGAGTTGGACACTCTTGGTGCACCCCTTTGTGGGATGAGTGCAAAGTCTTGTTGTAGTTAAGCCTTGATTGCTGTTGGTACACTGGGAGGAATGACCTCCAGGCCAATTGGCTGTGAGGACCCGCTGTGTCTATAATGGAAGAACTTCTGTGTTGGAGACACCCTTATAGGGCAGGACTTGTTTCAATGGGGCTTTGGTGCTCACTGAGTCTGCCTTTTGAATGTGTCACTTATGGATGTAAGGAGCTGGAATCTGGTGTTGTCTCACACTGATGACTAGGTACACTGGCTTCTGGATCTCCAAGGGGGTGCAGATCAGCTACTGCCTGAGGCCATCCAGCAGGAGCTACAGCGAGATCTGCAGATTTCTCCTCTTTGCTTGGAGGTTTTGGAGCTGTCTGACCAGTGCTGCAGTTTGTTAGGGTAAGCTGCGATGGGGCAGGCCATTTATATGCAAAAGCTGCTGCGTATGGCTTGGGTGGGTTTGTAGCTTGTGCAGGGCAGGGTCTCAGGGAGTCACTAGGCTAGGGCGTGGCAAACAGCAATGGCTGCCAGTCAGCCATCTCTGTGTCTCCAAGTTTCCGTGTCCCTGAGTCCCACATCCCAGCGCAGTAAACAATGATTCCTGCACGCACCTCTGCAAGAAAGCCACCCTCACTTTCCGACCTAATGACAGACAGTCCAGCTTCTCCCAGTAGGAGTCTGGTTCCGTAGAGTCTCGCCAGAAACTGAAGTTCAGAGTAATCGGGAGCTTGTGTCTCCCTTCAGGTTGAAAAAAAAACAAACAGTGCACCCAGTCGCCCACCACCAGCCCGATTTGCACGATTCGCCTGCCTCTTGTACCTCAGCTTTTCCGCCCTTGTGCATATCTCAATGTTTTTTTCTCTTTCCTTCTAGTTGTAGAACTTCTATTCAGCCAGCTTTCCCATGGTTCTGGGTGATAGACGTTTTGTCTTCTAGTTGTAGTTTTGGTGTGGTTGTGAGAGGCAGTACATACCGGTGTATACCTTATGCCGCCATCTTGGTTTTCCGCCATGATAAATTCTTCCAATCCATATTATCTTAATGTCTCTGCTCACTGTACATGAGTAGCTTCATCAATTATAACACTCTAAGGCACCATTTCAAAGGTGGGAGCAATAAGTTATGGGTAACCAAATAAATTCAGTATCTACATCGTTCCTTCCATAAAGTTCAACATGTTGACTGATTATGAAAATAATCTTCTTGCTTTTCTTCAGTCTTTAAATGTAATACTTATGAGTTTAATCAAGGAGTCAGAAGAGACAGTTGGAACAAAACAAAAAAAAATAGTATCAAATACTAACATTTCCCATTCTCTGCTAAGTCCTGTCTTATCTGAAGCTTGTAAAGTTGTTTAATCTTTTCCATTCTCTCAGGGTAAAGAGAGCCTGGAAAATCCTAGTCACTCAATAGTAACTATCAATAGTATTTTCCATAACTATCTGAATGCAAAATAAAAATCTTAAGAAGTTGATCCAATTCTAAATCTTGCTTCTCAACTTACTAATAAATATGAAGAGACAACCCATCCATATTTTCTTCAAATAACATCTTGTTTCTTGGCCAGACTGCTAATACATGAAAAAGTTCCTGAGTTTGTTCCAACCAATCTACATTTAAAAACTTTAAAATGTATTTATGCATTAAACATTCTTTTCTACATCCAACACAGGGCCAGAGATGGGACTGTGAGATAGAACCCTGCCAAGAAATTGGAAAGGGGGGGAATAAATTATCTTCTGAAAGTTAAACTGTGAAACCAACACTTGATGGACCAGGGCAGGAAATAAGAAATCACCACATGGAACAAAAAAGCTTCCAGGCCAGCAAGATTTGGCTGTGACCCCACGAAAGATACAACACACACACATAAAGACCATATCCGTCAATCATGGAGTTATAGAGGAAGAAAGGCTGCTATGACAGACCTGAGTAAGACCCACCAAGGCTCTGTGCAGAGGGGGGAGAACCTGGACTAGCAATGAACCAGTGACAAAGCATCTCTATAGTGAAAATGAATGCACCACTTTATCTTAGCCTGATTACTCTGAGCAGGCTTGTGTTATTCATGATGGAAAGCTCAATATTGAGTTTACAGCCTAGCCTAGAGCAGGCAATCATTAGATTCAATGAATTTGTTCCAACTCTTTGCTCACAATCTCCTGATTATAATTTGGCTCCCACACAGTTCCGCCTACAGGGAAAGAATTCTCAAATCTTGTGGATTTGAGAATCCTGGCCCCCAGGCCGGCTACAGCACTCATTGAAATATACAGTTTAGCATTTGGGCTTGCTTAATCCACTCATCTCCGAAAGGAAGGGCCTTGGAGTGCCCTGAGGGATCAGGTTTCTGAGCCCACAGGGCTGGCAGCGAGTCTCTGGGCCATGGTTAATTCACCAGGGTGGTGATGATAATGGTGGTGACAGGGACAGCATGGCCATGTGCTGAGCAACCTCTGTCTCAGACACTGCACTATGTGCTTTACACACTTGAACTCTTTTAATCCCACAACAATCCAATAAACTAGGCATTATTAGTATTCCCATTTTGTAAATGAAGAACCTAAGACTAAGAAAGCTTTAGTAACTTACCCAGAAACCCACATTAGGAATCTGGATTCAGACCCAGATTTGTCTGACTCTAAAGCTTAATCTCTTAAAATTTTAAAATACCATCTCAGAGTAAACCCTATCCTTCTCTGGGCCACACTCTTCTCTGCTTCTACAGTTCATCTTCAACATGACTATTCGTCACTACACCACTCTGTACCAGCCTTCACATCAATGCACATGAAGAGTAGCAATCAATCCTTAACCAGAAGTGCAGAAGGTCAAACCCTATCTCACTGAACAGCATCACCATTCATTCCATGCCATCATATGGTTACCTTCAGAAGCCAAATGATGCTTCCCTCTCCATCACCATCTTAGCCACACACTGTCTAATCATTTTCATGTCCTTCAATAAACCTCATCAACACTTCCCTACTGTGTCCACTTCTCCTTGTCACTGTTGCCACTACCTGTCTTTCACCTAGAGTCCTAGACCTCTACAAAACTCTCCTAGGGCATGTTCCTTGCTGTTACTCTTGTTCTCCTTCATTCTCAACCTTGCATCTAATGATCTCACTATTATTCAATCATGCCATTCCACTGTTTAAAAACCCTTCAGTGGACCCCCAACCTCTCATCATACTCTGTGCTTCAGTCCTAACAGTGATTGGCCTGCAGTTCTTGGAATATACTCAGTCATGTCTGCTCTAGAATGGCACACAAGCTGGACCTGGAATACACTCACTGGCATCCTCCTGAACCATTGTTCCCTCCATACTTCCTCTGGTCAGCTTATACAGGGCCTTTAGAACTCACTCATGTTTCACCTTCTCCAGGACACCTGGGGTTAGGTGCCCATCTGAGGCACTCTCATCATGCAAACCATCCCTCCTCTCCCTGTATGGAAAATTTTTATTTGTGTGACTCCACCCCCAAACTACGACCGAGCCTGTTTGCACACAGTGCCCCCACACACAAACACAAATGCATGTATAATAAGGGAATAAATGAACAAACATATGTATATCGCAGATGTAAAAATCCAACCCTGCTTCCTCAAGTTCAGTTGTGTGATCTTAAGAAAGGTGTTTTGTCTCCCTAGACCTCAGCTTCTCCATCTGTAAAATAAGTATCAGAAATCCTACACTGTCAAGGTCTTGAGAGATTCAAACTAAACCATAGAATATATGGAAAGTCCTCAGCACCATGCTTGGTATATAGCAAGTGCTCAAATGCTGGTTGTTACTATTATTATTACTATGTCTTTGGAGACCTAACCAAAAACATTCATGTTCTTGAAAGGCCTCACAGCTCTATTCCCAGACCCTACAATGACTCGGCCACTCCAGGCCTTCTAGCACTTACGTTTTACATTTTATAATGCGTTATCTTGCACTCTTGAATGTACTGCTTTGAAAGGATCCCATACTTGATCCACGATGCCTAATACTCAACAAAAGCTTTTAGGTGAAGTGGCGTCAATATTTGCTACAGATCGTATTCCCGCTGGAGCCTTAGCCCAGGGACATTCACGTGGCACCTCCTGATGATGCAAATGCTATACAGAAAAGCTAGCATAACCCTGAGAGGAACACACAGAGAAATGGAAAGGCTGTGAAATTGACAGGTGGTGATCCCAAAATAGAAACCACGGCTTAAAGGGGTCATAACTAAGATGAGGTCTCAGAAAGCTGATGTCCTTTATCACAACAGATATGGAAAGGTGAATTATAAGCCAGTGGTTTAAAAGAAATTATGCCATAGGCCTTCCATGGAATTGTGCAGCCATTAAAAATAGATAGGGGGCCAACTAATAACGTGGCAAATAAAAACACATAAGACCTCATGTTATATAAAAAAGCATACAGATAATACATGTTTTTGATCACAGGATGTAAAATTTGTTTTAAAAAATGTAAGGGAATAAACCAAAATTTTAATATTTGTAACAGGGTGATGAATTCCTGGGTATTGTTTTTCTTCAGTCAATTCCCCACACTTTGTAGTGTCATATCCTTTAAAATGTAAAGACTCTCCCTGGCCAGGCGGCTCAGTTAGCTGGAACATCGTCCTGTACACCAAAAGGCTGTAGTTGGATTCTGGGTCCAGGTTGCACAGACCCAGACTGCAGGTGCAAGCCTGGGTCAGGGTGCAGAGGGGAAGCGGTTGATCCATCGATGTTTCTCTCTCTCCCTTCTTCTCTCTCAAAAATAATAATAACAATAAATAAGTAATCGATAAAAACATATTCTCAGGTAGGGATTATAAAGAAAAAAAGTAAAGACTAATTCTTTTAAAATATATGTTCTGGGTGCCTCCCTCGCAGATTGCTCCAGGAAGAAATTAGGCAGAAGACATGCTCTAGGCTGAAGAGGGCTCCAAGAGCCTGGGGCCTGCCTGGTCATCCGATCTCGCTCCTGCCAGGTTCCTTTTTCACTGCCCCCCTCCCCGCCCCTCTGGGTCTCCTTTAGTGCCCTCCAGCAGGCAGCCCGAGGTGGGCCCAGGGCTCCACCCAACCCCAACCGGAGCTATCCTCCTTGCAAAGGTTCTTTTTGGTAGGAAGGAGGCGCCCTGAGCAGCTGGAAATCCAGCGCCAGTGAGCAGCCCCCGAAGCCTTACCCCACCCGGCCGCCCACCCCGCACCCGCGTACCTCTTGCAGGGGATCAGCGCCTTCCTCTCGTCCAGCACCCGCACACGCTGGTTGAGCCCGTCGTAGGAGAGCAGTGCGCGACTGTTGCGCCCGCTGCTCTGCCGGTACAGCACCTGGCGCCCTTCCCACTGCTGCGGTGCCTGGCAAGGGCGCGTCGTCCCCGGAGAGCCCCAGGGATCCGCTCGCAGCGCTCCTGCCCCGAGGCCGCCAAGGCCGCCCAGTACCCAGACCCATAGGCCTGCCAGCAGCCAGGCGCCCAGGGCGCCCCCAGCCCCTGGCATCTCAGTCCACCAGGCTCGCCACCCCGCGGAGGGCAGCTCGAGACCAAGGGGGCGCTAAGCAGCGGGCGGCAGCAACTGGTTCTCTGCGCTGTGCCTAAGTGTCCTCTTGTCGAAGTTGCTGTGTGTCCCTGTAAAGGCCACTAGAGCGGTTGAGATCAAGATGCTGGAGAGCGGGAGCCGGACCCGGGCCGGGAGGCCTCCGGTGAATCGCGCAGGAGCTATTTCTGCCAGGCCGCTGCCCTGGGTTTTCACTTGCTCTCTGCTGCCAACAGGAAATGCAGTGGCAGCGGTGCCACTAGCACCCTGAAGGGCATCCAAGTTTTAAAAGTGGAGGGGTGGAGGGCACGGTGTAAAGGAATATATTTCTCCACTAATTTAACTGTTCAGCAGGTACCCACACACAGGAAGACAAAATCAATGTCAGGAACGCAGTACTGCTGCGCTTGTTCTGCCCACATGCCTTGCTCCTTTTGCTAAAATTGACATCTCTTTCCTCCAAATGAGAAGTGCAAAGAAGTGTTCCTTGCTGAGGCCTTGGGAAGCTCACTCAGGTCACTGTGGAGAACAGGTAGGCAAGGCAGACATGGGAAGAAGGAGGAAGATGCTGTCATAACCCAGACAAGAGGAGCTGTCAGAGGTAAAGTGGTGATAGTGGAAATGCAGAGGGTGGAACAGAGTTGGGAACTATGGAGACGGATTTAGACTCAGAGAGGGTTCTGGTTTGGGCCACTGGAGACTCCAATAGTGCTGAGCTAGAAAAGATAAATTCAGTTAGAATTGGTTGATTTTGAGGTGACTGTGGGATATACAGGTGGAAACAGCCCAGGGACAGTTGAATAAGCACTTCCAGGGACCAGCCAGGGGAGAGGTCTGGATGGTGAACCATTGACATCTAAGTAGTCACTAAAGCCAAAGAGTAAAACAGTGATTCTCCACCCAGAGAGGCCTTGCCCCTCCCCCCAGGGGACAGTTGGCAGTATCTGGAAAGGTTTAGATTGTCACAGTGGGGTGGGAGGAGGCCAGGGATGCTACTACCCATAATGCACAGGACAGCCTCCTCCCCCTTCCAATAAAGAATTTTCTAGGCCTAAAGTCAATCAATGGTGCCCAAGCTAGGAAAACCTGGAGTAGCAGCTGGTGTAGAGAGCAAAAAGAGGGATGAGGGTGAAGCCGCAGAGAACGACAGGATGGGCAGAGAAGCAGGCACTTGAGATTGAAAATGAATCACTAGAGAGAAGCTAGTGGCCAAGGCAACTTCCTCAGGTACACGAGCTTTTAGCAAAAGGTCAAGGATGGGCTAATGGATTGAGTGCTAAAGCAGGGCATGAAGAGGGAGATGGGTTGAAAGAATCCTCGTGAATCCCTTACTGCCCCCCCACTGTCCTCCCTGACCGGAAACACTAGGGACAGACTACCAACAGACCTCATGGGGTAAGCAAAGAGCTTGATGGAGAAGGGCTCTTCACTTCTCACCCTTTCGTAAAAGACATGCCATGGAGAACATCAAGGTAGCACCCAAAATCTGACTTGGGACTTGCACAGTTAAACAGATTTAGAGGTTCAAACTGGCTGCAGACATAAGAGCCCCCTCCAAGTTTTCCTCCTCAACCAACTCACAGGAAAAAGGGCAGGGCAGCTTTTTCTCAAAACTGTGTTTTCTTCCCTCAGAAGAACTCAGGTTGAAAATCTTTTTTACTAAGTTAGGGGTTCCGTCTCATTGGATTTTACTGCTGGAAATACCTTGAGATCTCATGGGGCTCTCCCTTTGCTTGCCATGTTGCTAGCCTGGCTTAGCATTTCTGAAGTTTGATATCTGTCCTAGAGAAAACTGAAATACCTGTCTGGACGGGCCTGGCTGCCCGGAGCTTCCCCTAAATCAGTGGTTCTCAACTTTTCTAATGCCGCGATCCTTTAATACAGTTCCTCATGTTGTGGTGACCCCCAACCATAAAATTATTTTCGTTGCTACTTCCTAACTGTAATTTTGCTACTGTTGAGAACCACTAGCAGGGTCGCCTAAGACCATCAGAAAGCACAGATATTTACATTACAATTCATAACAGTAGCAAAATTACAGTTATGAAGTAGCAACGAAAATAATTTTATGGTTGGGGGTCACCACAACATGAGGAATTGTATTAAAGGGCCGCGGCATTAGAAAGGTTGAGAACCACTGCCTTAAATGGAAGCAAACTCCTGGGGTAAATCCTGAAATGCATTTGTCTCGTTTATCCTTTAAACTTATGTGTTTAATTCATGTACCCACCCCCAATAAAATAATGCACTTAAAGCACTTGGCCCTTGCCTAGCCCATTGTAAATTCTCAATAAATGTCTGTTGTTCCTTGGGTATTTTAGTCCGCAGTCCTGATCGGAGTCAAAACTAAACTAATTTGGTGGTTCTAAGTTTTGGAGAGAAAAATCTGTCTGCCTTAAATTCAGATTTCCAGTGAAATTATGTATTTTAACACTAACATTCAGAGAACATGTTTGCATATTCTAATGTCCTAAAAAAAATAACATATGCCAGCAAACTTACTGCCTGAAGATCTATGTACCCTTGTGACAAAACGCCACCCTTTTCTGTGGATAGCTGAGCCAGCGGTTTGTTTACTACCTCTTCTTAAAAATAAGATAAAATAGAAAACAAAACATACATACTTGATTTCCATAGTACATAGCTTCTTACTCAATTTAAACAACAGTTTCCAAACACATCAAACATCAAGATTTTAGGTTGCTGGGTTAGAATCACTTGGCATGGGGGGTGAGGGGGGGTGGGGAGGGAGGGATCTATCAGACTGTGGTGTCCATAATCTTCTTTGTTTTCTCCTGGGTTTCATCATGTTGGAGAGAGGAATAGGGAGTTAGAAGAAAAAAGGGAAAAGTTGGTAGATGGAAGACGTTTCTCAAACTAGAAGATGCTATTGAACCTTTAGGCAGTTTTGTTACTGGAGCTGGTAGAGACCAAATGCCATTCTGGAAAAACTCGAGCCCAAACTAATGTCATTAGCCACTACAATAGCAACAAAACAAACTACATACAACGTGGGCGGAGTGGGGGTAGTTGTTAACATCCTCTGCCAACAATTGCTACTGCACTCTCCCAACCCAAGCACAATCTCCCTCCTCAGCGCTTCTCTTACCCCCTACTGGAGGAAGCAAGTATTTTCCAGAATTAAAGGGCCGCAGATGTCCCCCATTTCCCTCCAGCTGTGTACTTGGGGAACCTATAAGGCATAAGGCGCAAAGTTCAGCTTTGACTCAAAAGAGCAGCTGTTTTTCTCTTGAAATCCTCTCTTGCACCCTTTTGAATACGGTGTCCAAAGCGACAGCCAGAGGCTCTTTTTCTTGGTCCGAAGAGAAAGGACTGGCCAGACCCAAAAGGAGGGACTTTGGGGGGAAATGTCAGATTCCAACCCAGGGCTGCGGCCTGGAGGAGATGATGTCACCGCTTCTGCAAAGAGAGGGCTGGGGGTGGAGCGGCGGAGGGCGAGCCCGCGCCGCGCCTGCTGCTGCCAAGGGAGCATTCCGAGCCCACGTCAGGGGAGGTGTCGGGATAAATAGAGTCCCGCAATGGCCATGGCTGGCTGCGCTGGGAGCTGCCGCGTCCGGGACTGGAGCTGCCAGTGCGGGTTCGCGCCCCGGAGGCTGAGGTCTGGCGCCGCTTGGGCACTGCGCTCCAGAGGGCGGACATCCCCGGCCAGCCCCAGAGCCCCGCATCGCTGCCCAAGGGAGTTTGGGGGTCCTGTGCCCTAAAGGACTTTCTCCTTAGAGAGGGGAGAGAGGAAGATAGGGTGGGAGTGGTGGGAAGCCACGAGCCTTTCTGCCTGTCGGGGTCGCGGCGCAAGACAGCGGTGCCATGCTCCTCTCCATCCTGGCCACTCTCTGCCTGTGGCTGCGCCTGGCGCTGGGCGTGCGCGGCGCCCCGTGCGAGGCGGTGCGCATCCCCATGTGCCGGCACATGCCCTGGAACATCACGCGGATGCCCAACCACCTGCACCACAGCACGCAGGAGAACGCCATCCTGGCCATCGAGCAGTACGAGGAGCTGGTGGACGCGAACTGCAGCGCCGTGCTGCGCTTCTTCCTCTGCGCCATGTACGCGCCCATCTGCACCCTGGAGTTCCTGCACGACCCCATCAAGCCTTGTAAGTCGGTGTGCCAGCGCGCGCGCGACGACTGCGAGCCCCTCATGAAGATGTACAACCACAGCTGGCCCGAGAGCCTGGCCTGCGACGACCTGCCCGTCTACGACCGCGGCGTGTGCATCTCGCCCGAGGCCATCGTCACTGACCTCCCAGAGGGTGAGGCCAGGGGAAGGACTGAGGGGGATGAGGAGACACCCTTGGCTGTCGCTGCCCCCTGAGAACCATCTGCCACACCTACAGCTGCCCGCAGGTGGTCGGCCGGCCCCTCCCCCATCCCACTTCCCAGGGCAGGGCTGGTGACTTGACTTCTAGAAGAGTCTGATTTCTCCATGGGCATTTCAGAGCGGAAGAACACCCTGTCCCATTAAGGGGGGCGGATTTTGCTTGCAAAGGGAGCCACTGGGGACGGCTTCATTTACATTAATAACAGAATAGTCACAGCAGCAGTAGTAAAAAGGAATGTACGTCTTAAGGTGGGTCTGAGCCAGCCTTAAGCACATTACACATTTCCTTTAATTTTTTTAAAAAAGTATTTTGGGGGGTTTTTTTTGTTTGTTTGTTTGTTTTTGTTAATTCTCACCAGAGGATATTTTTCCATTGATTTTTTTTTTTGTTTTTGAAAAGAGAGAATGGGAGAGAGAGGGAGAGACTGAGAGAGAAACATGGATGTGTGAGAGAGAGACATCAGTTGCTTGCCTCCTGTGCCCGCACGCCCGGACCAGGGCCAGGGATCAAACCTGCAACCAAGGTAGGTGCCCTTGACCAGAATCTAACCTAACCGGGACCCTTCAGTCCATGGGCAAAGGCTCTATCCACTGAGCCAAACCGGTTAGCGCTCCTTTCATCTTTAAAGCAATCCCACCAGGATTCTCCACTTAATGTAAGCTCTTGGAAGCTCTTTCTGAAAAAGCATTTCCAAGCATTACTCCCTGAAAACGCATTTCCAGGCATCACTCCCCACCAGCGGTGCACTTGTAAATTTAGTCACCCTGGAAAGTTAAGGTGTCTGTTTAATCATCTTTAACCAGGAGCCAACATTTGTTGCATTAGTTCACTGGATCTCATTTTCCACTCCCGCCCTTTGTCTTGGTCATTTTGCTGTTTTCCTAGGAAGAAGGAGCAGGTTTCAATCCACTTGTTGAAGTGAAACCTAAGAATATTTTTGCATTCTTCTTACCCCTGACCTAGCTTGGCGCACATTCAAAGAGATTATGGTGTAGTGTCTCAAGTTATGCATACCTCTCAGAGCACTCACCAAAATAGGAAGGAAGGGAAGTAAAGTGAAGGGGGGAAATCAAAACTCCTCTCTAATTCAGCTTAAGAAAAAACTACTTTTTTTGCTTAAATTATATAAATGACAGAGGGTTATGCTTGTTTTGGATTATGTAGCTATGGGCTGTTTCTGCACTGCAAAATGTAAGCTGGGATTTGGAAATACTCGGGCTATTTTGTTTACTATAAGCTGACCAACATTTTTAAATGGATTTGAAAAGGAATGGCTTAATTTATCCGGGTTGGCTGTATGTATCAGAGAGTTAGATGGATGTGTGTTCACATCACTTTGTGCTGGATAAGGCAGTCTCACCTGAAAGTCTTTCCTAAACCCAGGCATGTCTATGTGAAAGAAATAGTTCACAACTGCATGCCATTTTTACTGGTTAGTATTTTTGTGTGTGTGCGACGCTGCATTAGTTTATGTCTCTAGATGGTTCCTTGTTCCCGCTGGGCGAACAGACCAAAATCCCTGACCACACCCATGTGACCCTGTGTGTTTCAGACGCGAAGTGGATAGATATCACACCAGACATGATGGTACAGGAAAGGCCTCTTGACGTCGACTGTAAACGCCTAAGCCCGGGTGAGTTCTTTGTCCTCAAGACTCAGCTTTCTTTTTTCCCCCCAGAATGACTTCTCTGAATCCTCTTCCAACGTTTTTGTGTCTCTCTTGCCTTCTTTAGACCGGTGCAAGTGCAAAAAAGTGAAGCCAACTCTGGCAACATATCTGAGCAAAAACTACAGTTATGGTAAGTCATCTAATGAGAACATTCACTGGGGATTTGGCACATTCTAAAGCCAGGTCTGCTGGCCATAAAGTACAGAAGAGGTTTGGTGATTTTTCTGGTTAACTGTATGAGTTTCAAATGGCATTATAACAACTATAAAACTTCTTGCTTTTCTGGGTAAATCAAATAAATACAAAGTAAATTACTCAGATGAAAACAGGAAGTGGCTCCGTTTGCAAGTTTGACATCATGATCCTGTTGGACTGGTGACAGTCCTCCCCAGCCAGGACAGCACACTCCACTTGCTCTTTTTATAAGACTTCATAGCTGCAGGGAGATGGGTGAGTGATCCATGGAATTGATTATCTGAAGCCCATAGGCCCAATATTTAAGGTCTACTCATCTATCTTATAAGTAGCTATGAATATTTAACATCTTAAAGAAGTTGTAGGAATACGTTAATCCCAAAACGCTGAAAATATTGACATAGCTTAAATGCCCTCTTCTCTCTTATTTGAAAAAACACACACATCACTTTCTTCAAAGAATAAGTCAATAATTCTATTTTGAATGTTTTAAGTCAACTTAATTCTACTGTCATCACTTGAAAGTAAATTTAATTTAAAAAAAATTTTTAAATATCTATTTGCGCTATTTTATGTTTCTTTGGATTTCTTAAATTATTTCTGCTGAACTAACAAAAACTGTTCTAGGAAAAATTATTCATTTTATTTGCTAAGTTTGTTTTTCATATTCAAACTGATATTGTATATCATAAGAATATATTATATACACGCATGTAAAGAAAGAAGATAATGGCAACATAAAAGTGTGAAAAAATAACCTTTTTTTAGGTTGTCAGATTTGAGAATCATATATATCTAATGTGGGTAATTCAGCCAAAAATATACACTTCCTTTTTTAGTAGGTTTTGTTTAAAACCTGTTCTATGTAGATACAGTCTTAAAATGATCTACTTAGTCTGTCAGCTGAGTATTACTCTCATGCTACTCTCTGGGTGTCTTGGCCTCGTTGCTACTTTGATGATGAAACCATTTCTATTTCAATCCTTTGGCTTCTTCATAAACCAGCTTTCTCGGATGGACTCCAAAGCAGGTCCACAGTAGGCTGATTACAATTGCATGGCCGGCAGTAATAGCAAGGGACCAAAAGAGCCAGAATTTAAAGTGTAATCAGACACAGTAACATAAACAACCATCTGTAATAAGAGTTCTACCTCTACTCACCTCAGACCTTGCTTTGATAGCATGGGAAGTTAAAGGATTGAGAACAGTGATCTTCAGAGAATCCTTCCAGTCTAAAATTTTAGACAGAGGAAGTTCAAGCCTCAGATGCCTGATTGAACCATGCAAACTTTAAGGTGGCTTCTGATTCAGAGAATATATAAGTCTCACTTCAGATCATCACAAGGCAGAATTATAAACAAATATTTGCTTATATGAAATTTTTATTGACTAAATTTCCTGATATGTTTTTGACAAAAACAAACAAACAAACAAAACCACACACCTGATTTTATAACTATAGAACTGTAGGGTTGAGAAGGATCTACAGAATTCTCTGATCAAACACTATCTATAGCCCAAAGAGCAGTCAGTCACTGGCCAAAGGCAGAACCTAGACTCAGCCTGCTTGTCAATGTACTTTTACATCTTGAGCATGATTCAGAACTTTTAAGACAATGTCGACAAGATGGGAGGCCTTATATTTAGCATGTGATTGTGGGCTTTTTGTCTGCATTTGGGCAACTTGGACATGACCATAATTACAGGAGTGATTCTTTAAGAGAGGCTCAGGAGTTGGCATGGATACAGCATCCCTGTTTTTCTCCAAAGGCTTCAACAACACTTATATCAATTTTTAAATTGCAGTCATCCATGCCAAGATAAAAGCTGTCCAGAGGAGTGGCTGTAATGAGGTGACGACAGTGGTGGATGTGAAAGAGATCTTCAAGTCCTCATCACCCATCCCTCGAACTCAAGTCCCACTCATTACGAATTCTTCCTGCCAGTGTCCTCACATCCTGCCCCATCAAGATGTTCTCATCATGTGTTATGAGTGGCGCTCACGGTAGGCACGAGGGGCAGAAGAAACTGCATATGGCTTAAGAAAACATGAGTCTCATTTAGTAGGTAAAAAAAAAGGCATCAGTCTTTTTAAAAAAGCAATTTTAATAGAATCTTCCTTGGGATATTATGCAAACTACCAGAGGCCTGATGCATGAAATTCGTGCAAGAGTAGGCCTTCCTTCTCCTGGCTGCCGGCACCGGCTACCCTCTGTCACCTGGGATCCGGGCTTCCCTCGCAGCCCCGGCTTCATCTGGAAGGTCATCCAGAAGGATGTCCAGAAGGACATCTGGTCTAATTAGCATATTATGCTTTTATTATAATAAAATAATTCTTCATAGAATTAAGGAAAAATAAAAATATAAGTATTTGAATAGGCATTCAAATACTTATATTTTTATTCTGAATTTAAAAATCAATGTCAGAATTCATTAAATGATTTGAAAAATGTAAAGGCAGATAAATTACTTTGGGTAATTCATTAAAAAAAAAAACACAATTCATTTCAGCCTGGCTGATGTGGTATGAACCAGTAGGTCAGGGTTTGATTCCTGGTCAGAGCACATGCCTAGGTTGCAGGCTTGATCCCCACTAGGGGCATGCAGGAGGCAGCCTATTAATGATTCTCTTTTACCATTGACATTTCTTTTTATTTAAAATATATTTTATTGATTTTTTTACAGAGAGGAAGGGAGAGGGATACAGAGCTAGAAACATCGATGAGAGAGAAACATCGATCAGCTGCCTCCTGCACACCCCCTACTGGGGATGTGCCCACAACCCAGGTACATGCCCTTGACCGGAATAGAACCTGGGACCTTTCAGTCCACAGGCTGACGCTCTATCCACTGAGCCAAACCAGTTTTGGCAACATTTCTATCTTTCTCGCCCTCTCCCTTTCTCTCTGAAATCAATAAAAATACATTTTAAAAAATAAAATGCTTAAAAAACCCCAATTTATTTCAAGTCATTCAAATCAATCTTACTTGTGGCAAATACTAAATGTTTTAAAGTCTCTTTAATAACTTACAGATCACATAAAGATGGCCATTTGAGACTACAGTTCCACAGTTTTCCCTTATATAACTTAGTTTATAATTTGTGGTGCAGTATCACACACACACATACACACACACACACTCACTCACATCTCCAGCTGGAAGTTTGTCTCCCCAAATCTCTTTCCTTAGCAACTTTTTATGTATTAGTACATTCCTTATAACATAAAAGTCAAACACTTCAACACAGGTTCCAGGATGAACCCCAAACTTGCTGCAATATACTTCTCCAGCAAAATTATTCATTTTTGTATAACAAGCCTTCCCCTTGATTCTCTGTCATTAATGCTTACCTGTTTATTTCTTCTAGATACAGCTCAAGGCTCTCCTTAAAAAAAAAATCTTTTGAATTTGACCTCACTTGAAAACTTTCTTGTTCTGTACTCTATCAGTATTTGGGCACCCTCCTCAAAAAGCTGTTCTACTTATATCTTGCCTCTCTAAAGAAGCTGAATGAGTGAATGCTGAATGACTATTTCTAGGCTTACCTCTTGCATGGTGTTTGTATTTGCTACAGTATTAGGTGCAGCTCTGGGGATGTACCATGTTGCTAGTCATTAAATTCTATTTAGATATACAAATGAGTTATTAATTAATTAGATAAGAGTTTTCATATCCGCTTTCTCAAGCTACTTTGTAAATTTAATGCAATTCTGATCGAAATCCCAGTAAAAATTTTGTGACAATTGGAATTTATGTATTCACAAATAATGTTGATGATCATTTGGAAGAGTAAACTACTAAGGGCATGTTATTTTGAAAATAAAAGGAAGGAGAGGAAATCTGCTTAATGAGACATTCAAATTAGTAGAATGCTACACTTGTTAAAATCATGTGGTACAAGAGTAGGCATAAAGATAAATAAAGCAGAGGAAACAGAGTCTAATGCATAAAAGAACCCATATTATGTAAGAAATATGGCAAGTCAATAGGAAATGAAAATATTTAGTGAAAGTTGCAAATATTTTTATTTGAAAAAATAGTACATATTTTCACTTCATAATCTACTCTAAAGTATATTTCAAATGGATTAAAGAGATACATTTTTAACATTACCTTTATAGTTGAATATTACAGATGTCCCCTTCGTCCCCCCATTGACTCCCTCCACCCCTCTCCCACTCCCTCACCAGGCCTTCACAGCACTATTTTCTATGGCTATGAGTTATTCATATATGCATACAGGTTCTTTGAGTAATCTCTTTCCTCACCCTCACCCCTTTCCTCTGAGATTTATCGGTCCGTTCCATGTTTCTAGATCTATTTTGTTTGTCAGTTTAGTTTGTTCATTAGATTCCTCATATAACTGAGATCATGTGATACTTGTCTTTCTCTGCCTGGCTTATTTCCCTTAGCATAATACTCTCCAGGTCCCTCCATGCTGCCCCAAAGGGTAAAAGATGCTTCTTTTTTAGAGCTGTATAATATTCCATTGTGTAAATGTACCCACCTTTTTTATCCACTCATCTACTGATGGACACTTGGGTTATTTCCATATCTTAGCTGTTGTAAATAGCACTGCTATGAACATAAGGATGCATACATTATTTCTGATTAGTATTTCAGGATTCTTAGGATATATTCCTAGAAGTGGGATCGCTGGGTCAAATGACAGTTCCATTTTTATCTTTTTGAGGAAACTCCATACTGTTTTCCATAATGGCTACACCAGTCTGCGTTCCCACCAGCAGTATATTTTAAAAACTTAAAAAGGATAAAATTAAGTAAATAAATGTATGCTATCTGAATGGCAAAATACTTTGTAAACATAAAAGTAATGTTGAAAAATTACAAGGAAAAATGTCAGTACACATATTTGACCACATTCTAGCAGGTACATAAAAATCACAAACAAAAAGGCAAATAAAAATTGAGAAAATACAACAGGTGTGACAATGGAATAATAACCTTACTCTCTAGAGTTTGTGTAATATTTGAACATTAAGCCTGCAACATAGATATGTGTGTACCTAAATCTATAGAGACAAGATCCAGAAGAAATACAAAGAGTAAATAAAACATTAAAAAATTTTTCTCCTTAATTCTCCAATCCAAATAAAAATAAGATTCAGTATTTACCTAGTCTTAATGTTAGTAAATTGAATGAAAGTTTAATCATTTTGAAAACAATTTGGCACTATGCATTGAGAAAAAAAAAAAAATATATATATATATATATATAGAGAGAGAGAGAGAGAGAGAGAGAGAACTATAATATATTATAGATACTCAGTTGTAATATTTTTGGTTATTAAAATTATATTTTTGAATTCTAATTATATCATAAAATGCATACAGGGTAGGGAAAAAGTAAGTTTACAGTTGCTCATATGGAAAATAATACAATAATTAATAAATAATTATACAGTAATAAACTTTTTTGCATACTCACAACTGTAAATGTATTTTTGCCCCACCCTATCCTATATAATACAAGCCTAATATGCTAAGTGTCTGGTCATCCGGTCAGCCATTCAACCAATCAAAGCATAATATGCTAATGATATGCTAAGGCTGCTCAACCACTTGCTATGAGGTGCACTGACCAACAGGGGACAGATGCTCCCACTGGTAGGTTAGCTTACTGCTGGGATCCGGCCGAAGGGGACTGAGCAATATGGGCCAGACACATCCTGGAGCCCTCCCGTAGTCCCTCCTGGCTGGCCAACCTCCCGTGTCCCTCCCCAGCCCTGATTGTGCACCAGTAGGATCGCTCGACCTGGACTGTGCCCTCTCACAATCCAGGATGTCAGAGAGCCAGTTTCAGCCTCATCCCACAGGCCAGGCTGAGGGACCCCACTGGTGTACAAATTCGTGCACCAGGCCTCTAGTATAATATAATGATTAAATGTCTAGTATAATATAATGATTAAATGTGCTCTAAAATATATATGTACAAGGAAGAATGAAAGGATGTATCAACAAAATATAAATGGTGGACTGTGAGGTTATTGGAGAACATTTTTTAAAATTTTTTGTATTTTAAACTTTTTACTTTCATAAAAAGAAATTGCTTATTAAGATAAATTACTCTTTTTCAGGATGATGCTTCTTGAAAATTGTTTAGTTGAAAAATGGAGAGACCAGTTTAGTAAAAGATCCATAGTAAGTATAATTAACAATATTAGGAATATGGATTTAAGTGTATGTAAAGAAAATCTGTAGAATTTGGTGATTCTTCCATTCTTTTGGATAGGTAGTTATGAGTATAGCTATTCTCACTTGGAATTTTTATCTTAAATCTCTCTTCAACTTCAAAGACAATTTGGCTGCATCCAGTACTGACCTGCTGGTTATTTCCAGATTAATGAATTTTTTTTGGTTTCTTTATTGTATTCCATGTAATTGCTTTAGCAAATAGTCAGGTACTTGAGCAGCATTTATATGCAGAGGGACATATACATGTAGAGGTGTATATCACAATACAAAGCATAATCTTTTTCCCTGTACTTAAAGTAATTATTTTATATTTTGTACTATTTGTGATTTTAGTGGTAACGTCATAGAAATATTGGTAATTCAATTAGAAGAGGTAGAGTAATTTTTTGCCCAGACATATGAAGTCATACTAGAACTAAATAAATAAGGTCTTTGGGCTCGGCCAGTGTGGCTCAAGGTTTAATCGTCGACCTATGAACCAGGAGGTCACAGTTCAATTCCTAGTCAGGGCACTTGCCTGGGTTGTGGGTTTGATCCCCAATAGGGGCGGTGCAGGAGGCAGCAGATCAATTATTCTCTTTCATCATTGATGATTCTATCTCTCCCTTCCTCTCTGAAATCAATAAAAAAATGCATTTTTAAAAAAAGAAATAAGGTCTTTGGTTTGAAATTTTTAAACTATCTGTTCTCCTGAAATA
Source organism: Corynorhinus townsendii (assembly GCA_026230045.1). Lineage (NCBI taxonomy): Eukaryota > Metazoa > Chordata > Mammalia > Chiroptera > Vespertilionidae > Corynorhinus > Corynorhinus townsendii. The sequence goes on from JAPDVU010000004.1 coordinate 142,454,129, forward strand.
TTTAGATGTATTCAGGAGAATTTGTGTTTTAAGGTTCACAAAGATATTGCAACTGTTTATGATTGCCTTGTTTGCATTAGTAAAACATTTGATTAAGGGGAGAGTGATATTAATACTAACTTATGTAACACAGCCTCTCCTACTCAGTGCATTTCTGACTAAAAGAACCAAACACTACTGTTACATCTGAGCTAAAATCTCATCAATTGCTCAGGAGTATGTCTTAGTGTTACTGGACAGAAAATTCTGGAAGAATTAGTTATCTGGTTTCCAAGACTGCAGTAGATTAGAAGCATCAATGTAGAAGGTAAGTCCACCATAAGGACCTGAAGGGGAAAAAAGCTTTCAGGAATCAGCTGTTTGGACCATTTACTTTTGTAACAAACATTACAATACACTTCAGTAAGAATTTGAAAATATCACCATACAGTAACCACATACAGTAAAGAGTTTGCTATTTTAGAACACCTTAGGAGGGTGTTCATTTCATTGCAATTCTTGTGCTTAGGAGAATGCCTGCCCTATGGTGGTGGCTCAAACTCTTTGTTGATTGAAATATATTCTAACAAAGTTGCAACAAGTGTGTTATAAGAAAAAGCAATGTCTAAGTGGACTCACTTTTTCATTCTTTTTCTTTATGCCACTGTTTAAATAAATAGTATTTATTTATGTTAAAAATAGTAAGTCCTTTTCTATCAAGGAAACTTGACTGTTCAGAATGACACATTTCCCCTTCAGCTCTGGCTGGCTGACACGGGATTGCTAGACGTAGGTGTTGCTTCTGTCTTCTATTGGATATAAGAGAATGAAGTGAATCCATAAGTGAGCCCCTGCTTGCTGGTCAGGCTGGGTACATTTCTGCTTGTAGCCAGGTCTGCCATTTTTAGAAAGCTTTGCTGTGTAGGAATGTTGCATTAGAGGGCCTTGGGCTCTGGAGTGAGACTGGTGACTTTGAATCCTAGCTCTGACATTTATCAGCTGTTGTGAGTTTCAATGAAATGAATGCATGTCCAAACTTCATCACGCGTCTCTGGTACACGATAAGTGCTCAGCAATGGAGGGTAGCTATTATAACTATTGTCATGATTAGTATGTAACAGTGGGGGGACCGGGGGAGGAAGTGTCATTGGTTCTGATATTAGTGGAGCAGCATAAAGGGGTGAGACGTACCTGACAATCATGTTTACAAATTGCCTCCCAGCAGTGGGAAGAGAGGCTGCAGGAACAACAGAGAACCATCCAGGACAAAAAGCGAACAGCCGGGCGCACCAGTCGTAGTAATCCTCCAAAACCAAAGGGAAAGCCACCTGCTCCCAAGCCAGCCAGCCCCAAGAAGAACATTAAAGCGAGGAGTGCCCCAAAGAGAACAAACTCGAAAAGAGTGTGAGCTAACTGCTTTCCAAAACGGAGACTTCCTCTCAGGATGAGGCCAGGCAGTGCCCGGACAGCCCGTGGAAGGCCACACTCCCCTTGTCTGAACAGCTAAGATACTCTTCATAGACACATCTTGCAGCGTTTTTCTTAATGATATGCTTCAGTTTTTCTTTTTACACCACTGCAAGCGTAGTGGTGGTAATATGCCCATTGGTATGGAAGGTATATGAAAGCTGGTCCAAAAAAGCATGTCGTGTTCAGAATAGCCTGTGTGCGTATTCTATGAGGTCCAGGCAGGGAAATACGCTTTTCTTCTTTCCTTGTGACCAACTATGTGCATTGTAAAATAAATGCTATATTGCAAAAAAAAAAAAGAAAGAAAGAAAAGGGGGGGCATCTAATTTTTTTTACAATATGGTTTTTTTTCAGTTTGACTTCTGTTGTAAGAATCTTAGCAATTTTTTTTAAATGTGATTGAAAATAAAAGCAAGAGGAATGAATATTTAAAAGACCTTTATGTTTATTGTTTGTGGAAGAATTTTTGTAATGAAAGGGGAAGTTTAAACAATCTAGCAAAGTAGGATATGGAAAATTGTAATGAGTATTTTTGTGTGTGTATTGTTTTTTGTTTTGTTTTTTTACAAAGAAGCCTTTCTGCTCTGTGTTTAGCTATAAACTCTAGAAAATAAAATAATGATGATGTTGAATAAATAAAAAGGAAAGGCAGGCAAACAATGCTTGGGTCCTTGTTCTCTGGTTACCATGCCATGGTGCGGGGTGAGGGGTGGGGGGCTCTGGTTTTACATTCATGCTTCTCATCAGTACCTTTAAGTAACACCAGAAACAGAGTTTCTTTCAGCTATTATGACTGAGGTACCAGCTAGTCAACCCCAAATATTTTACCTGTGGGTGTGGTACTTGTCTCACTTCCCAGGACATCCTAGGTTTCCTGAGTCCAAGTCTCTCTGCTGATTGCAGGTGTTTACAAGGGCCTTGGGCCTGAGGTGGGAGGGTCGGGATCCAAAACCTTGGTTTGCCAGCCTGCTATGAGACTGCTGCCGCACACCAATTCTGCACCTGGAAAAGGTCACTTGTCCACCCACTACTCAGGAACGTAAAAGAACAACCTGATTTAGCTTCAGAGTTAAATCTCCTCTAAAGGATGTACCCTGGTCCCTGGTTTTCAGAAAAGGATAAGGTACACGTTGCAGTCACACAATATAATTAAACAAATTGTTTTATTTCAGACCTGTAGCCATGGGGACACAGAAGTGAGGTGTGAGGGTAAGCCAGGGGAGAGTGGAAGAAAAGGACAGGCACTCATCTCCTCCTGAAAGCATGACTGTGCCTGCACTGCTCCCCCAGGGCAACAGGATTAAAGGAATCCAATAGATCGGCCCACAAAGGGGTAGTTTTCTGCTGTATAAAAGCCAAATCTCATTGGCCCTTAAGGAAGCCAGGTTGGTGTTTAGCATAGCATCCAAACTAAAGAAACCTAGGGAAAGCCATTAAAAGGCATTGCTAGGCTAGTTCGACTTCTTAGCATAGTAGGAATTCTTTGGGGAAGGGGACTTAGAAATGAAACTCCATGGGAAAGGAGATAAAACGCTTATGTAAGACCTTTTTTCTTAAGTGCAAAAGAAAGTAAAAAGAGTTTGGAGATGACTTTACAAATTTAAATACTGCTTACTTTGAATATTTAAATAATATATTGATTATTATACAAAAATTTAATCAGGCACATTTATCAGTTTGATTAATCGATAAAAGGTTAACAAGGCTGCCATTTGTTTATTTATTTTGAAAAAGCTGAAAATGAACATTAGCTCACAATATGACAAATATGGAATTGGCCTTTGTGTGAGAGTCAAAAGTTTATTTTTCTCACCTAAATATTTCTCCACCTAAATACATGTGAGAGGAGGTAAATATAAATACATGGTGAGGAAAGCTGAGGTTCTATCTCTAAAATGGGAATTATGAGAGTTGGGTTACTTTAATTTAAAAAATAACGTATATTATTATAGGTTTATCAACACATTTTGTAATTGAAGACAACTGGAGGCACTTATTTTTTTAAATAATTTTGTTGGTCTTTCAATAATATGGTAAACATGTATTTTCTATAAAACATTCAATAAACACATAAAATAAAATAAAAGTAATTGAATTAAAATCCTACATAATCCCATCCACCACTATTTAGAGGTATCACTATTAGTATTTTGGTATATAATTTTCCAGATGTTTTCTATGCATTTATATTATGATTTGAAAAATAATAAAACTAGGAGCCTATAATGCATACTGTTTCATAACCTGCCTTCTTCACTCATAGTTCTTCATGTCAATGAAGCTGATGCCACCTCCTTTATAATGACTGTGGTGTATTCCATGGTATGTATTACTCAACAAGTCCTTATGTTATTGGGGATTTAGCTAGTTTCTTAACAGAACATACTGAATAGACAAACACCTTGATAGCCAGTATCTGTGCCCATCCTTAATTAGTTTTTTGAGATGTTCATTAAAGTAGCATTGCTAGGCTGAGGAGTATGACCACAAGGAAAGTTCCGGATCATATTATTAATTTTCCTCCAGCATGCTTGGACCGTAGATGTATCCAAGTGTTCACTTTCCAACTCCTCACTGAGATTGTTTCCTCCTTCCCACGGTTTTTATAAATTTATCTGGGAACTGGATGTCATCAATGGTGAAGCTCCTCTCTTCATCTGTGAGCCACTCCCAACCTCCAGGCAGCTGGGAAATGAATGACTGACCACCTTGAACTGGGTATAGTAGATACATAGATGATAGATAGTTAGATAGATAGATCGGATAGAGTTATCAACTTCTAGGGAAAACCTATGCAACTATCTCAATTTTTTTAATGAATCAAATTTAATATAATTTATCAGCTAGAGAAACCAAATAATTAGGATTTAACAGAAATGCCATAGATTTTTTTTCTCTCTTTTCAGCTTTATTATAAAATATATGAGAACTTAAATAAATAACTTTAGTTTCTAAAGTTCTAAACCAATGCAGTTCTAAACCAATGCAGTCTGACCACCCTTTTGGTTTCTGGCTTTGGATGCTTAGAAGATTGTCTACTGCAAACTTAGAGTAAAATTCTTTGGCCATCAATACACCATTTGAATCCCTAGGACCAAGCTAGCTCAATGGTACTCCTGCTGGGTAGAACCAGTTCCTGAATAAAAAAATAAATAAAATTTTACCAAAAGTCTCTACCTGCTGTTATCACCAATTCAAAAAGCAAAAATGGTTATTTGGAAGCATGGAATGAAAAAGACGAATGGGACGTTATAGGTCAGTGGTCAGCAAACTCATTAGTCAACAGAGCGGCAAACTGCGGCTCGCGAGCCGCCACAGTTTGCCAATCACATCATCATCTAGCTTGCTGGTGATGTGAGGGCTTGATTGATGTCACACAGGTAGCTAGAGAAAGATCTTGGGCCCCAGAGTTACTCAACTTTACTTTAGCTGACCAAAGTGTAGTTGTTTTTCAGTAACATAAAACCATGCTACTTGAGGAAATACTCATTTATCATGAAAGAAACAACAACAAGAGAACAAATTTCTGCTTCAGGTTATAACATGTGCTAATACTGACCATATTTCCTAACAGAAAATACTTTTTGAAAAAAGCATTTTATAATGCGAGATATGTTATACTGACAGACATGGCAACCAAAAATCTTAGTTTACTGTTACCGTTGTGCCTTAACTAATAAGCAAGCAGTATTATGTTCTCAGATCAAGTACCCGGATAGGGTGTCTATGTTAACATCAGTACCCACCCCTCCAGGAAATTCTTGACACTCAGATGGCAAAGAAATATCCCCCTTTTATTATTCAAACAAAAGGGATAAACAAAAAGAAAAACAAAAGCACCCCAAATATCAAAAGAGCTACCCCAAATGTCAAATTAGCATTTTATATGAAACTTTTCATATGTTCTCCCTGTTTGCATATATGAATTTAATAATGGCACATATTTTTTCCCTGTAAGAAATGCAATGAAATCTTCATTTTTCACAGCTGCATAGCATAAATGTATGAAAGTTTGTTTTGCCAATAACTTGTGAGAATGGACTTTTAAATGTGGTCCCCAGGCATGCTAGGGTAGGACAAAGTTGTGTGACAATATTTTTTCTACTATTATCGAATTCTCAGGACCAGAAAAAAAATGGGGCATGGATAGGTTTTTTTGGGTATTTTTTTCTCATAAACATGCTGCTTTTATAATTACACGATACTACAAAAATGAGAGAGAGAAATTTAAGCTACATAGACATGCAAACATGAAAACTGTTTCATTGATTATGTGTTTGTTAATCTATGTCATCAGAGAAGCAGACGCCAAAAGGGAATTAAACTAAATGTGAAAGGATTTTATTAGAGAAAACACCTGAGAGAGAGAAGAGGCAGGAGCTGAACTGGAAAGAGGAAAGGAAGCATTTCAGATTGCCTCGATATTAAAGACAGTTTGGCTCCTTAAATGGTGTTTCCTTCCGTCGCGTTGCAAGTAAAGGGCCTCTTGTTGGAGAGGATTTTTCTGTTCTCTGACGTTGATGGCTGTTGACTACTTGGAATCAGTAAAGTTTCGGGAGCACTGCCGCTGCCGTGAACATGTCGGTCCCAAGCGCACCCACGAAGCAACCGCCCGTTCGGTCCACGGCTGGCGCCGTCCGGTTCGCAATGAGAAAGGCCAGCCACACAGTGTCCCCACTGAACGGAGCCAGCAGGAGCCAGGGAGTGACTTCCCATAAATCAAGACTCTGAGAGACCCTGGCAGCATCCCAGCTCCACCCCTGAGCGCTCTCAGGGCGCTCACACTGTTGGCCACCAACCCAGGCTCCACCATCTTCAGCGTACTGACTGATGGGCCTATCATCGATCGTTCATCGGTGCGGGGGCAGCCAGCACACGGCCGGGGGAGATGGCACACAGGCAGGAAAAAACAGAGCCATTTGGCAAAGTGCGAAGGACCTTGCATGGAAGGACACGATCGGACCTGGCCTCCAGGGAGATTTCCCAAGCAGACTCTTTGGTTCCCACTCCCAAACCTTCACACTTTCCCCGTAGCTGGAACTGCCCCACCTCCTCTCACAGACAAGTTCCTTTATATTTTGAAACTGACTTCTAGGGAAACGGTCTCACTAGGTCTGACTAAGCCCGTGGCATCTGCCTACTCGGCTCAGGCACCCAACTCATTCCTATGGGCCAGGATCTGACCATCTGGTCTTTGTTCTGTATAAACATTTTCCACCCAGCAAGTTCCCCTGACATCGCCCCGTGCCTAGCTCTGGGCGAGGGCAGCAGGAGACAAAGAGGTCTAAGAGGGATGCCAGAAGTCAGTGTCCTTGGGGAGAGAACACATAAACCCACCAGAATGAACTTGACTTTACAGGGAGCCTGGGCTCAATGTCAAAGGAGCAGAAGAGTCATTACTCTTTTCTTGCTTTGTTTTGTAACTTAGTTTTTGTGCATAGCAGCCCTATCCATCGTCTCTAAAAACTAGAAACGAACCAGAGGTCCCTCAAAAACCATTACCTTTCAAAAGTGCAAAGGAGGAAGAGGCTTCCAAGGGCTGGGAGGTACCCCAGCTTCTTTTTAAAAATACATTTTTTATTGATTTCAGAGAGGGAAAGAGATAGAAACATCAATAATGAGAATCATTGATCAGCTGCCTCCTGCATGCCCCACACCGGGGATCAAGCCCACAACCTGGGCATGTGCCCTGACCGGGAATCGAACCCTGACCTCCTGGTTCATAGGTTGACACTCAACCACTGAGCCACACCGGCTGGGCTACCCCAGCTTCTCGAGGAATGTAGCTGTTGAAAGGAGTCAGACAGATAGAGAAGGAGAGAGGGATTCTGGGAAGGGGGAATGGCTGGAGCCAAAGGGTGGAAGACTGAAAGACCATTGATCGAGTCTGGCAAGTGCATGGCATGCATGGCACCATGGAGCCATTGGTATTGACTGTGGCGCTGTTTCCCACCAGCTCTGAATGCAGACGCCTTCTCGATGTGCCATCACTGACGGGTTCAAGCTGGCACGTGGGGACGTGTCTATTGGCCCTTGTTGGCCTAGAGCAGTGGTCAGCAAACCGCGGCTTGCAAGCCACATGCGGCTTGTGAGCCGCGGTTTGCCGCTCTGTTGACTAAAGAGTTTGCCGACCACTGGCCTAGCGTGTTCAGGAGCCTGAGAAAATGGACTAGGCTGGAGCAGGAGGCTTCTTGGGAAGAGAGGGGGAAAGGCAAACTCATGGAGTTGTAGGCTGGCCAAGTTGGAATGGGCCAGAGGCTCTGGCTCCCTTGTCTTCACTAAGGAGGCGAAGGCTAGAGAACAGCGTCCTTGCCCGAGGTGTGCAGAGTTCTTGGCAGAGGTTCTGGAGCTCCAGGCTCCTGACTGCTTAGGGCCAGATGCTCAGACAGGCCTTGGAGGCTCAGCTGCCGAGCTTGTCTCTAATCCTGTGCAGGTGGCCACACAGGAGGCCATGGCCAAGGTCTTCTGAGCTCACTCTGTACTGCAGCACACCTTCTCTCCTCCCTGGCCAGGTTCCCACTCCTCATGTGTGGGAAGCCCCTGTAGGGCAGTGTTGAGGGGAGGGCATGCCCAAGTTCAGTGGGGCCTCTGGGGCAGAGAAACCAATGGACTCCCTCTTACCTCTCTCCTCCCCAAAGAAGGCACTTTCTCCCCCAGGAACCTGCCCAGACAGAGTGACGCACCAGTGAAGGACCCCCTTGTCCCCAGCTCCCAGGTCACAGGGAACCCTTGACAGCTTTTGAGCATGGAAACGTCATGGATAAAAGTGGTATTTATAAAATACTAGAGGCCCGGTGCCTGAAATTCATGCATGGGTAGGGTCCCTAGGCCTGGCCGGCGATCAGGGCCCATCAGGGCCTTCCTTCCCCCAGCTGCCACCTGCTGGCTGGGGCCTTCCTTCATTCCATGTCACCCCCTGATGGTCAGCACACATCCTAGCGAGCGGTTGAACTCCTGGTAGGTGGAACTCCCAAGGGGGACAATTTGCATATTAGCCTTTTATTAGACGGGGTGATCGTGAAAGATTTGTCCATCCTGTGCCCTTCTGGGAGGGAACACCTCCCCTTGGGACATTCCCGAATGAGTCTGAAGCTCTGTGGAATGGGGATCTCTCAGGCTTACGGGCTCCAAGGGACAGAGTACCTACTGAAAATGAGGAGCTCACTGGGACGGAGAGGGTGCATGTCTGAGTTGGGGTGGAGAGGAAAAGGCGGCCTTACCCTCAGGAACAAAGTCATGAGGTCAAGGCCATGAGGTTCCCAGGAGGGATTAGGAGCAAAGGCCAGGAATAACACATAACACGCAGCTATAAGAGCTTTGGATGCTGTCAGACCTTGTAATCCCAACCCGGTGAACTGGTTGTTGGTTTTGCTGTCCATTTCCCTGAAGTAGATGTGAGTCAAGAAGTGTGTTGTGGGTTTGTCTTTGGAGTAAATGAAGTGGAGAACTAGGGAGAAACAAAATGAGACCTGAAGCATGGAGGCATGGAATAGGCTGACATACCTCGATGTGGGGTTGGGGGATAAGAAGAAATAAACCAAGGAACTTTGATAATTATATGCATAGCCCATGGACATGGGACATGGGCAACAGGGTAGTGAAGACCTGGAGTGGGGGGTGTGGGTAGGGGTTGGGAGGAGGGGAGGAAAGGGGAGGAAATGGGAAATATCTGTAAGACTATCAACAATAAAAAGAACATCAGGGAGTCCCTCATGTCCTGGGGTGTCTCTGCCTTTATATCCTACTGCTCTGTCATTGACTAGGAGCAGCCCGGGGACAGCCTGGTCTTGATGCAAAGGTAGCAATAGATTTCAGACTGTGGTGTCCAGATACTTGGATAATTATGGCGCCTGTGGTTGAAGTATGACAGTGATAGAAATATTGAGATTTTGCCACTACATTTTCAGCAAAATCTATAAAGTGGTTGTGCCAGGCAACAAAATCTATAAAGTGGTTGTGCCAGGCAACAAAATGCCTCCGTCGACTTTTGTAATTGTCATCAATACACTATTTAAATCCCTAAACCTCAAAAAACTTTTATGTCTCTTATATTTTACTAGAAGCCCGGTGCACAAAATTCCTGCTTTTGAGGGATGGGGGTGGTCCCTCAGCATAGCCTGCACCCTCTCTAATCTGGGATATCCCTCTCATAATTCGGGACTGTTGGATCCTAATCACTCGCCTGCCTGCCTGCCTGATCACCTCTAACTGCCTCTGCCTGCCAGCCTGATTGCCCCCTAACTGCTCCCCTGCTGGCCTGATCGCCCCTAACTGCCCTTCCCTGACAGCCTGATCACCCCTAACCACCTCTGCCTCGGCCCCTGCCACCGTGGCTTTTTCCGGAAGGATGTCTGGTCTAATTAGCATATTACCCTTTTATTTGTATAGGTTCAAATTTATTGAGGAGAAAATGTGTTGAGTATTACTACAGATTTTACGTATTTATTCTATCCAAGAAAGGTCTCTTTATACTAGAATGCAAAAAAAAAAAAAATCCACAAATATTTTAGAGGTGTTTAATGGCAATAAGAAATGCTATGATGTGTAATTTTGCCTTTACCTGTTCAGATAGCATAAGAATAAACCTAATATACCTGGCTGCAATATTTCTATGAGAATAGTTTTATAATCCAATAACACTAACATATGTAGCTGCAACATCTAGATGAGGACCATTTTATAATTAGAAGTTTGGATCACACTGGTGATATATTTTGAGAGGGAAAAGATTATACTTTATTAACAATAAAATTTAGCTGACAGCAGACTCATAAACAGAGGGCTGAAACCAAATCTCACAAACTTGTAATAACATGAATAATATAATATGGTATAAAGCAAAACATGGCATTATGAATAAAATTCCATGATGTACTGAGAAATATCTAAAATGCTGTTGTTGAATCATACAGATGGATTTTTTTCACATTCATTAACATTTTTAGTCCTCTAAAAATTTCAAATATTTATTATGTCATTGAAATATTTTAGCAGCTGAATAACATGTGGAAATGGCCCAGTAAAATTTAGCTCTTTATTAAAAGCATTTCAATAACTGGCTTGGGAGGTTCATCCAAAGTAGCCTCTAAGGATGAAGAAGTTCAGACACAGTTCAGGCAGGCATCCAAATCAGGGGTCCTTCCAGTGAACAGAAAGAGCAACAAGAGAGCCCAAGAAGAGGACCATAAAATACAGCATAGCCTGATTTAGGAAATGTTTCCATTTTTACAGAGCATCCGCTTACAGGGAACAGGATCCCAGGAGGGGATATTATTAGGATCAAATCAGGAATGCTTCAGGCGCCCTATCTAGGAAAGACACCAGAGGGGCTTAGTAGGGCACTCAAAGAAACTGGTTTCAGAGTCAAGGTGCATGTCTAAGCCTGTACTACATAATGGGACTGTTCTGTGTGATGAAATTCATGAAGACACAGCTCTGCTTGGCTGTTGAGATAGAAGCACTTCCCTCACAGGCATACCATTGGACTACTTTCTGAGCTAGTCCTTCTATTTGGACCCATCTCCTCACTATCATGTGCTTCTCGTCATTCTTACAAAACTCATCTCAGAGCTCTGATGTGTGCCCACTAATACTGCAGATCTCAATTGCCTCAGTTACAGTAGTCCAAAACACGTGTGGTTTTTCTGCCTAAAGTCCAGCTGAGATCCAAAATCAGCCTCTTCAGCTGGAGCCCTGACAATTTCTAGCCTTTTCTAACCTTTCTCCCAGGGCCAAGAAGATATCCCCAGGTATGATTAATCCCAGCCCTCATATGCCTGCCTCATGCTGTAGTGTCCCACCCACTAAATTCAATACCCTCAAGACCAGCATCAACAAAAACTGAAGTATAATTGACTATATCTCTTTGATCATTAATTATTAGAATTCTACTAGTTACCTCAGGACTAATTCTATAATCTAAAAGAAATAGCCTTTCTCAATATCTTGCTTATAAAATCTTTGTACAGACTGTACACATATATAGACAACTGAGTGAAGCCTGCCATCTGCTGGAGAGGTACATTATTAATTTTTAGAGAGTTTATTGTTTTAATGCTTTTGAAGTTCTGGACCATTTAATAACAGTGCACCAGTGAACACAATTATATCATAGATACCCAAACTCTTTCAAGCATTTAAACAGCAGATAAGGATATTTGATTTGAAGGAGTGCAGAATGTGAAGGAAGTAAGAAAGGTGAAGATTTTCACGATGCTTGTTCCTCTCCATAATCCAAAGAAAGCTGATCATTAATTTACCCCAGTTTTTTTTAAAAAATGCATTCTGAAGAAAATGCAATTTTAAAAATTTGAGAAACATCCTTACTGATAATTCACCAAGGATGAACTGTATCTGAACTTGTTCATCCTTGGTGACTAGATTTTTACATTTTACAATACAATGTATTTCCAAAATTTTTCATCACCTTATTCAAAAACTCTTTACCAATTAAGCAATAACTCCCAATGTCTCCCTTTCTCCACATCTACTTCCCTCTAGTATACACTCTGTTCCTATGAATTTACCTATTCTAGGTACCTCGTATGAAGGGAATCATACAATATTTGTCCTGTTTTGGTCTAGATTATTTCATTTAGCATAATATTTCAAGGTTCATTTATTTTGTAGCATGTATCAATACTTTATTCATTTTCATGGCTAAATAATAGGCCATTGTATATATATTCCATATTTGTTCATCCATTCTTCCGTGAATGATCACTGGGGTGTTCTACCTTTCAGCTATTATGAATAATGCTGCTGTGAACACTGGTGTACATGTTTGCATCCCTGTTTTCAACATTCCTTGTGTTATCTATCCTTCAGGTAGCCTCCAGATAGGTTAGAACAGAAAAACACAACAATCATATATAATAAAAGCCTAATATGCAAATCGACCAAATGGCAGAATGACCTGTGGTCATAATGATGCGCACTGACCACCAGGGGGGCAGATGCTCAATGCAGGAGCTGCCCCCAGCCCGCAGGCCCCAGGTCAGCCAAGGCGGTTGCCAGCAGGGGCCCCTGAACACCCCACAAGTCGCCCTGCAGATTGGCCCTGATCACCGGCCAGGCCTAGGGACCCTACCCGTGCATGAATTTTGTGCTCTGGGCCTCTACTTAGTTAATAATATCTGCTCTAGTCTCTTTGGTACCAAAGACCGGAGTCCCATGCTGAGAACACAGGCTGTAACCTTCAAGAATGTGACCAATTTGCCCTGACTGGTTTGGCTCAGTGGATGGAGCATTGGCCTGCGGACTCAAGGGTCCCGGGTTTGATTCTGGTCAAGGGCATATACCTTGGTTGCGGGCACATCCCCAGGGGCGGGGGGGGGGGGAGGGGGGTACAGGACGCAGCTGATTGATGTTTCTCTCTCATCAATGTTTCTGGCTCTCTATGCCTCTCCCTTTCTCTCTGTAAAAAATCAATAAAATATATTTAAAAAAAAAAAAAAAAAAGGAATGTGACCAATTTGGGGAAGTGATGGGACAAGTAAAAATCTCACAAAGCTTTCATACCATTTTCAACTTGCCCCTTTATTGCTTCAGTACTCATTTGGTTACTGTAAACGTTTGATTATTTTCCAGAGCTTTGACGAAGTTTGTTCTGACAGTTTCTGCTTATGTCTTCAATGTCCCCAAGGAGGGATGGGAGTTTATAGCTGCCTACGCTACCATTTTGCTGATGTCATTCCAGTGGAGCCTTCTTGGTTCTACTACACTGAGGGCCTGACTTATTTTCTTTTCGTTTTTTTACCATTTTTTTTACTGTTTTAAGTATTACAAATAGTAGTACATATGTCTCCTTTGTTTTCCCCATTGATCTCCCCCCGACCTCCCCTACCCCGCAGGACATGCCTTCACCTGCCCGCCCTCCCCCCCGCCCCAGTGTCTTGTATCCATTGGTTGTGCTTATATGCATGCGTACAAGTCCTTCGGTTGGTCTCTTACAGCCCCCCTCGCCCAACCTCCCCTGTCTTCCCGCTGTAGTTTGACAGTCTGTTCAATGCTTCTTTGCCTCTATATCTTTTTCCCACCATTTCTTTCCTTTAAAAAGTTTTGCCTCTGCAGACTAGAAATAAACATATAATAACAAAACAAGATAAAACAAAAAAATGTTTGAGTCCCAATTTCAATGTCCAACAGTTCCTTATGTGTACATAGGCCTGACTTATTTTCAATTCAGATGCCTACATCCCCACATGAGCAAAACAGAACTCATGGCATTTCCTTCTTTTTCTCTTTTGGGTCCCCTATCTTGGAATGGTTCAAGCAGCTCGTCAGTTACTCAAGCCAGGAAGCATTGTCTTTTCCCATTTATTTGATAGAGTGGTGGTCAATCATAAGTCCTGTGGATGCAATGCAGCCTTTTAAGGATTCTCTGATCGTTCCACTTATTGATAACTCACAATTTCTACAGATTGCTGTTATCTTCCACTTTGATTACTGCAATGCCTCCTGCCTGTGTGGTTTGTATATCATTCTCCCTCACCATCTCCTATATGCATCTGCTCAAAGCACTCTAATTTTTTTTATCACCTTCTTTTAGAGTCCTGAACTCCTTTAGGACAAGGACTATGTGTATTCAGCCCTGCAACAGTGTCCAGCATATAGCATGAGTTGAATAAATGAGTCTTGAATGTCTGAAACAGTCCCACAATTCTATCCCTTAGAATGATATGAACTAGTATATTAGGCATAGTAAAAGCAGCCATCAAAATGTCCTTATCCTATCTAATAAAGAGGGAATATGCTAACTGACTATCACACACTCACAAATGGTGGCGCCCACAGCCAATAAAGAGGGAATATGCTAGTTGACTGCCATACCCTCACAAGATGGCAGTGTCCACAGTCACAATATGGTGGCGCCCAGTCCCCTCAGCCCTGCCTCATCCAGCCAGAGTCCCCCAATCCTCTCAGCCCCACAGAGGAAGGTAGTTGGAGGCAATTGGGCCAGCAGGGGAGCAGTTAGGTGTCAATCAGGCCGGCAGGGAAGTGGTGAGGGGGCTATGAGGCTGGCAGGCAAAGTGGTTAGGGGCAATCAGGCAGGCAGATGAGTGGTTAGGAGCCAACAGTCGGACCCCTGAGGGGTCCCAGATTGGAGAGAATGCAGGCTAGGATGAGGGACACCCCCACCCCCCATGCACGAATTTTGTGCACTGGGCCTCTAGTATATGTATAAATATCAAGATATACCCATTTAGAAACTTTTAAAACTAAATTCACTTTCTTGCTTCCTTACTTTCGATTTTGAAAATCCTACCCTTTATTCAAGATCTATTTCATGTCTTACCTTCTCAAGCTCCTACCCATCAAATACACACCTGTCAGTTTGGCACTGTATTATACACTAATTTGAAGTCCCTGATACTATTCATAATGCTTCCCTCATCAAAAAAGGAAGGAGTGTGCAAATGTTAGGATAGATCTAACCAGGTTGTTATTAGATGCTATAAACAGAATGTAGTTGCACAACCCAAGTTACTCATCACTGTCATACTTAATAATGTACTGTCTTATGGTGGTTATGGTTAGATAGTTTTTGTGAGTTTTGTCTCCCCATTACATTTGCATCTCCCTGAATGTATCAACCTTCATTCAACCAGTGTTCTATTAACCAAAACCCACAGTTCACGCAGATATACAATACGTATTTTCTCAACATAAATGTTTATAGGTTGTACAATCATGCTTTAGTCTATCTATAATAATAAAAGCATAATAAGCTAATTAGACCGGATGTCCTTCCAGACGTCCTTCTGGATGACCTTCGGACAAAGCCACCGCAGCAAGGGCTGAGCCCCTTGCACAAATTTCATACATCAGGCCTCTAGTAATTAAATAAGACTTATGGGGTGAGCAATACTATGCCAGAATCTACTTTTATTTTTCCATTTAATGTTTTGATGCAATGTTCTTACATCTAGAGAAAGCATAGACTAAATGACACTATTAAGGCAACGATGTACTCTTCTTTCGCTGAGGAACCTGAATGGGTGTGGAGTGATTTCTCCACTTCACGGTGCTTTTTCATTATGCTCAGGGGACGGATTCTCAATTTGGCTCATCCAGCTGGAGACAACACTGCACATGTGAAGAGTCTGTATGGTCATATTGAAGTAAGCCTCCAAAGCCATATATCTGTACAACTGTGAGGCTGCTCTTTGGAAATAAAGAAAGAAAGAAAGTTTGATGGCAAAAGTCTCCTATCTTATACTCCACTTCCCACATTGCCCACGATAGAAAAGTTTTCAAGTTTTCCATCAATAACTAAGCAAATTCAATCCACATGCTCCCCAAATAAGTAGCTCTTTGCCAAGGAATAGAAATGACTGCCTTTTGCTTTATGGTTTCTAATATCCTATCATATTATCATATATCACCCACAGGTAGTTAGTAGGTTCCAAGTTCCAAATATTTAATGAATAGAGTTGAGGCTGCTTAATGAGACGTTGGCAATTCAAAGAGGAGAAATGGAGGGGAGTCAAGGAGAGGGACTTCATGAGACTGTCCTGAGAGATGGCACCAATAGCTTAATACCAAGGCTTACAACCCCAAAGGTATCTTGCTTACTCCACTATGTCCCAGGTGCCTGCACAAGGTTTGGCTTTGAGGCTTCAAGGTTGCTGTGGAGCAATGTAATATGTCTGGCAGGAAATAGTTTAATTCAGGAACATAGGGAATGTTCTGATCAGAACCGCCTTGTCCTAGACTCAGTGACTGTAACCACCAAAGAAAAGGAAATAACAGTTATTAAAGAGGTACTGTACTTTAGTTTTCCTCAGGATTCTCAGGAACAAGCTCGTCAAATATATTATGAATTGCTTGCATTGCATCAGTGACATTAGATGATCCATGGACAACATTCCTCAAAAGACTTGTTCCAAACTGGGCTCGGATAGAGTCTGGGGACAACAATTTTGCTTCATTTGGGTCTGTGGGACCCATCAATCGTCTCCAGTCTGAAACAGCATTCCACTTGCTCAGAACCATGACCAAAGATGGACCCCTGCAAATAACAGTGCTTTCAGAAGACTTGGGCCACTTACAACTGTACAGATTGCATACGTGGCTAGAGACAGAATGCCACAGCTTCATCAAGAGAGCTTTTCTTTATTCTTTATACTTATTAGTGTGATTTAATGCTCTCTTTTTTGTTTGTTTCATTTATCCCTCTTCCAACAGGCATAGTAAAACGCTGGTAGAAAAATGCTGTAGTTTAATTCTATAGGTATATTCCAGGCACTGTTCCAAGCACTTTCAATGCATCAATTATTTAGCCCTCACAACAAACATATGAGTTAGGTACTATTATTATCCCCATTTTACATATGAGAAAACTAAGACACAGATAAAGTATATTGGTAAACAGGAATTTAAACCCAGATAGCCGCTATATCTAATGTAAAGACCTAAATTTAAAAAGAGGAAGGAAGGATGAAGAAAGGAAAAAAGGAATAAGAAGCAGAAGAGAGGAAGGAGAGAGAGAAAGGAGGAAAGGAAAGAAATAGGGGAGAAATGAACCTAAAATATTAATAAGGTGTCTTTTCATGAATGAGATTAGATGAAATGTTTTAATTAATTTTTATATTTCTCTGTTTCTACAATGAACATTTACTACCTTATAATGCAAAGAACTACATTTCAGAAACTTACTCAGATAATGTCTCCAATACACCATTATAAAAGTCTCTATGTGCTATTTTATAATAAATTTTGTCAGCATGCTCTTTGAGTAGCAGAATTTCCTTCATCTGTGTTATTTCAAATCCAGCCTCTTTAACACGGTTGAAGATCACCTCTAGAGAAAACAGATATTTGCTAATCATACAGATTGCCTCCACTTTTGCTCCATGTTCAAGTAGATTGAAATAAATAAGGATGGTCATAGTTTTACTTGCATACTGTGATTTTAAAAACCAAAACTATGCTAAACTAAATTGAACTTAATGGCACCAGACTGACATTCAGAAGAACTTTAATATGTTATTGTAGGTGTTTCATCTCTGAGATGCCTCTTTCCAGAAACCACCTGAAACATCGAGTGGACTATAAAAGTGGAAGAGAAGGGGACCAGCTCCTGTGCTAAAAGTTAAGACATGTTTCACTCTTTGCTACCAGTGCCAAGAAACTTCTTGCTAGATCGAAATTGAAGGTGAGAGCCAATCTGAACTCTTCTTCCTGAAGTAGAAGGGAACTATTGAGGGAATTAAATAATGTAAATCTTGTCAAAGTTTCACCCACAGCTTAAACTTGGGTAGCTATATTATGGCTATATATAGAACTGGCATTATTCTTTCAACTTTTCTGTAGTTTGAAAATTTTCACTAAATTTGAAGAAAATGTATACATTGGATTTCATTTTTAAATATTTACCTCTTTGTTCATGTGTTGCATGAGGTTTAATCAGAGCAAAAGTGTTTTGAGGAGGAAAGAAATGCTGGATTTCCCTTTCAGCAGATTCTAATGAGTCACTTCCATACAACTGATTGATAGGCAAACTTTCCATTGCAAATTGTATACATAAACTTTGGAAAAGAAAACAAGTTAAAAACTGTTATGGCATAACAACATAACATAACATATAGCACAATATAACACTATTATATAAATTATTCAAAATTATCAAGCAAAAGCAATTCATCCTTGATCTAGGCATAGTTAAAAAGTAACTATGACAGAGTGGTCTGGGGCATGCTACTTCATTTCAAGGATGTAATAGTCTTTTGAAAGAAAGAAAATAAAGTCATAAGTAAAAGGGAGGGAAGGAGGGAGGGAGGAAGGGAGGAAAAGTGGGAGGGAGGGAGGGATACATTTAAATAATCCTGATAATGGTGATTGACAGATAACTGTGAATGGAGGAATGGATGCCCTAGCACAGTGACAAAGCACAATCTATAGAATCCTGATCACTAAATAGTATCAAGCACTAAAGCTGGCATTTAACTGTATACCAAAGATACCAAACTATAAACTTTAAATCTAGGAGAAACTGCAGTGGGACCTTCCCAGTAAGCAAGAGCAGCAACAAAATAGGAGCCTACAGGACAATTTCATGTATAAAGAAGCAGTAGTGCCCTACCTAGCTAGTTTGGCTCAGTAGATAGAGCATCGGCCTGCGGACTGAACGGTCCCAGGTTCGATTCCAGCCAAGGACACGTGCCCGGGTTTCAGGCTCAATCTCCAGTAGGGGGCGGTGCAGGAGGCAGCTAATCAATGATTCTCATCACTGATGTTTCTATCTCTCTTTCTCTCCCTTCTTCTCTGAAATCAATAAAAAGATATTAAAAATAAAAAAAGAAGCAGTAGTGATGCTGAGGGTCCTGGACAATTCATGTTGGGTTAGATAATTAGTCTGGTTCTGATTCTTACAATAGATAAATATATATCTCTTAAGTCAATTGTTCCCTGATGTTTTTTGTTTCCCCTTTTTTCTGTCTTTATATGTCTATGTATATATGTAGGTATGTATGTATGTATCTATCTATCTATCTATCTATCTATCTATCTATCTATGTATATTTTTAACAGTGATAGGCAAATTCATCACAGCTTAAACTTGGGTGGCTAGATCCCTGATCTAGGCATAGTTAAAAAGTAATTAATGACAGAGTGGTCTGGGCATGCTACTTCATTTAAAGGATGTGATAGTCTTTAGAAAGAAAGAAAATAAAGGCATAAGTAAAAGGGAGGGAAAATACAACTGTTCATTGTATTTTCTGCCTTTTACAAACACTTTTGAGCAGCCAATCTTCAAAATCCAGTGATGGTGAATCCTGTTTATTTATTTAATAGAGTGACATAACTGGAAACCTGGCTTTCTAGCTTCAGCTTCAAGACTCTCTTTGTGCTTCTCTGGTTTCAGTGACTCGTTTTTGATTTATCCAACTTGACCTTCCCACTCAGGCCTTGACTATTCTCACACCCTGATTTGGAGATACTTGTGGCCTAAATTCCTTGGAGCCTGTGCTTGAGCATCCAGGGATGGGTAATTTGCACAATGGTTGACAAAACAGCTTAAATTATCACCAGCACTTATTCCATTCAAGGCAGAGAACTACAACCAGTTACGCTGTTAGACATGATTATTGAAAAAAGTGTGTATAAACTTGTAAGTGTGAGTTTGTGCATGTGTAAAGATAGCATACAGGGTTTACTATATTTATCTTTTACGAAAGTGACCATACTTCAGATTAAGCAATGCAGAGTGCAAAATCTGATACTTGCGTGCAGAAAAGGGACAGAGCTCTGTTGACAGTTATCTCTAAAACAACCTGAAAGACCTGGGTGGAACCAATAACACTGGGGAACCATTCAAGTAGAATGGTCAGGATTAGTTGTGAAGTTGTGGCAAGATAGGGATCATAGGGCGCTGGATGGGAATCCTCACAACAGTGGGGTGGGAGAGGCATCCTCCTGTGCTTCCACCTGGAGGAAATGTCTCTGCTGGTGCACTCCCTCCACACCTGAGACCACAATTGCCAGAAGAGTGTGCCTGCAGGCATAGGCTTTGTGTTGAGAGTAGTCCCTCTCTCTCTAATGCTATGCATTCAATTCTATGCAACATTTCATTCAGAGGATCTATGACACTCTGCTCACACTATTTACAGCGTTCAACCCACATTATCCTTGATAGTTATTTTCTGGTACAGCAGCAAAGACATAAGTGAGTAGGGCTAAATAGGGGATAAAAGGTGCCCATTCAAGACAAGTCAGCCTCAAGATATCCTGCCCAAAAGAAAATTATTTCAATATTTATGTCAGTGATGTTTCATAAGTATGGTTATTGTGTAAACAAATGTGTCTAGTTCGCTGTGCCTGATAGAGCATCTCTATTCTTGCTCACTTGAAGAAGAGCCTTTCTTCCCTGTATTGAATCCTACTCTGCAACTGGCACAGAGAATTCAAGCAAATTGCAGTTCAGTTTGTTTCCATGGGCTACCTCCCAAGAATGTAGATGCATGAGATCCACATCCCCCAGGTGATGGTAAGCCTAACAGTTAAGGTAAAAAATATTTATAGAGTACCCTCTATGTGCCAGATAGCAGCATACCATGTGTTAAATTGATTGCAAAGTTTAGTTGACTAACTTAGTAATGGTTCCTGCCAAAGTAGAGACTACATATTAAGTCAGTCATGATTGTCTTGAGGCACTTATGATCCACTAAAGAACCTGAAGCTGCCATCACACACTTCTCAAAAGAATTTCTCCTAAATAGTGGATGGGGCTGCAATTTCTGCCAAGAGTTGGCCTTTTGCCTGGGTACCCATCACTTACTTCCCAGCTCCAAATCAAACAGCCCACAGCCTTCTCTTGCAAAACCTTGGCAGTATCAGGTTGGCACTGGGATAGGCCTCCGGCCAATAGCAGTCCATTCTGACCCAGGAAGAGTAGCTGCCTTGACAACCTCCTTTGAACCAGAGCTCTGGTTCCAATATCCCATATCTAAAAGGGAATTATAATGACTCCTATGAAAACAGTTTGGGACCTATGATATGAATCCAACCTGTTTGGAAGAGATTTTTTAGCTTCTTCAACGGTACTTGGTCCAATTAACTCTTTCCAGTGTTGTAAACCATTTTCTCTTACTAAAACAAGAGCTAGAGATGGACCACTGTTAGAAAATTAAAAACAAAGTTAATAAAAATCTGACTCAGTAGCTAATTATATATAGATAATACAAGTGTATTTGTTAAATAGACTACAAAAAGTCAGGGTAACCCTTTTATCAAATCTAAAATTAATTTCCATTGGTGTATTCTTAAGAGCATATTTCTAAAAGGATGGAAGCAGAGAAATGAAAGTGGAAAGGGGCCTTGGTTCTAATAGAATGGTTTCTGGATTGTTCCTATTCTCCTGCTGATTTATATCCTCCTGCTGGTTTCTGCCCCAGCTGCTCTTCCACTTACGCTTTTAGAAAGCTGACAGATTGCTAGCATCTCCTAGATCTTTAAGATTGCCAAAGCCCTTGAGAGTCCATCAGTTCTCTGCTTGGAACTGATGCTGCTGCCCACCCTGGAGTGCTGGCATTTAACTAATCTGGACCCCAGCAACTTCACCTGGGCTATTCCCATTGCTCCAGTACATTCCAGGAGGACTAGACCAGACAGACAGCTGAGCAGAGAATCGACATGGGAGGGAGATAGGTTCAAAAAGCAGACTCGGCACTTGTTTACAAAATGGAGAGGCTTGGCAACTTGAGCAGAAAGAAAGGTTAAGAGGAGATTTAAATAATTCAAAACTAAATCAGACTGTGCTTTCTACACCTGAAATCTACTTTACCGGGTCATGTTTTCTATCACACTTTCAAAATAATCTTCATTTTCATATTCCTTGCCCAGTGTTCGTGCCTCTTCTTCTGATAATACCAGTTGTCTTTGCATCAGTATTTGAAAACCTTCATTTTTAATAATACTCAAAACATCCTCTAAATAAAAAGTAACGTGAAAAGTTTTAAATTCCTAGGTTATTGGTTATATACACAATATAGAATATATTATCATGCAGGCATATAATGCATTTTATTCTATTATGAAATTTAAAAATTTGCTAAAATAGCTCATTAGATTTTCATTTAAGGTGAACAGTATTCTTAACATATTAAAATTATAATGCTATTTCCAATTTTACATGACATAAGAATCATGCACTCACACACATTGAAGTATCTCATTAGCAAATATTTTCTATACTATATGCTTTCTCTCTAAGATTGGCATCAAGGCAGGGCTCTCACCACTCACCACTTCTATTGACATCAGACTGGAAAACCTAGTTAATGAAATAATACAAGAAAAGAAACTAAAGGGTATACAGATAGGGAAGGAGAAAATAAAACTGTCTTTGTTGATAGATGATATGTAGAAAACCCAAAGAAACAACAACAACAAAACTCCTAAAACTAATAAGAGACTATTATAAAAAAAATGCAGGTTACATTTAATGTACAAAAGTAAATGACTTTTCTATATACTAACAACAACATTGGAATTTGAAATTTAAAACAATACAATTTACATTAGTACACAAAAAAATGCATCCTAGCCAGTTTGACTCAGTGGACAGAGTGTTGGCCCTTGGACTGAAGGGCCATGGGTTCATTTCTGGTTAAGGGCACATACCTCAGTTGCAAACTCGATTCCGTGCCTCTGGCATGTGTGAGAGGCGACCAATTGATGTGTCCACAAGTTATTTTGTGGATATGGATATTGAAAAACTGATTCTAAAGTGTATATGGAAAGACAAAAATCCATGATAACCAACTCAATATTGAAAGTCAAAAATAATTTTTCAGGACTGATAACTACCCACTTCAAGACTGACTATAAGACTACCATAATCAGTCCTGCCACAGAGGCTCAGTTGGTTGAGCATCATCCCATGAACTGAAAGGTCACCACTTTGGTTCCTGGTCAGAGTACATGCCCAGGTTGCAGGCTCCATTCCCATTTGGGAGTGTTCAGGAGGCAGCTGATCGGTATTTCTCTCTCACATCAATGTTTCTCTCTCTCTCCCTCTCCCTCTCCCTCTCCCTTCCTCTCTTTCTAAAAAAATCAATTAAAAACATTAAAAAAGAAAACTACTGTAATCAAGTTAGTGATAGATAGACAAAAGAATAGACACATAGATCAACAGAACTGAATAGAGAACCCAGAAATACACCCACATGAATATGTCAACTGAAGTGTGACAAATAAGCAAAGGTAATACAGTCGAGCAATGATAGTCTTTTCCACAAATGGTGCTGGAACAATTGGACACACACATGCAAAAAAAAATTAATCTAGGCATAGACCTTATACCTTTCACAAAAATTAACTGAAATGGGTTATCATTCTAAATGTAAAATTCCAACCTATAAACTTTCTGAAAGATAACAGAGAAGGAAATTCTGATAACCTTTTAGTGTTTAAATTGATTTTTTAATATAAACGCTCAAAGAGAAATAAAAATACCTGACAAGTTGGACTATATTAAAAACAGAAACTTTTCAGTAAAAGACACTGTTTAAAAACACAGAGCCCAAAACCTTGAAAAATCTTTGCAAACCGCAGATATTTAAAGAACGTGTATTCACAATATGCAAAAAACTCACAATTCAACAATAGGTAAACAAATAGCTCCATTAAGAAATGGGGGAAAACATCTGAGGAGACATCTCACCAAAGAAGATATAGAAATAGAAGTTAGCATATGAAAAGATGCTCAGCATCATATGTCATTAGGCAATTGTGAATTAAGACAGCAATGAGATACCATTACATAATTATTAGAAAAGAAAAAATCTAAACAACCACTTGCACAGCAACAGAAACTCTCATTACTTGCTGTTTAGAAGTGAAAATGGTACAACCACTTTAGAAGGCATTTGACAGTTTCTTACAAAGCTAAACATAATTTAACCATATGATCCAGTATTCAGGCTCCTAGGTATTTACCCTAATGAGGTGAAAACTTAGGTCTACACATGCAAAAAAATCATATATTTATGCCTATTTCAGCTTTATTCATAATTACTAAAAACTGAAAGCAACAAAGATGTCCTTCAATAGGTAACTGGAAAAACTTTGGTGCATCCATAAAATGACATATTATTCGGCAACAAAAGGAAATGAGCTATCAGGTCACAGAAAGATATGGCGGAATCTGAAATTCATATTAAGTAAAAGAAGAGGCTACATACTGTATGATTCCAACTCTTTGATGTTCTGGAAAAGGCAAACCTGTATCTAGTAGAGACACAAAAAGATCAGTGGTGGCCTAAGGATAGGAGGGGAAAGGGAGGAATGACTAGGTGACTCCATCCCGTATGATACTGTAAAGGGGATACATGATATGCATTTATCAAAACCCACAGAATGCACAAAATAGAGAACTTCGGATTTTAGCCAATAACAATGTATCAATATTCATTCATTGTAAAAACATATCACAATAATATGTTAATAGGAGAAACCGTTAAGCAGGCATATGGGAACTCTGTACTATATTAATTTTCCTATAATTTTATAGCTGTCCTAATTTATAAAAATCTATTCAATTAACAAGTATGTAAATATTAAGAAATATTTAAAAAGGCAAACAAAACATTCCAAAAAAGAAAACTATAGGACCAGATAGTTTTGCCAGTAAATTCTGGTAAATATTTAAGAGAGATGTAATATCAATTATACACTGTCTCTTCCAGAAAATAAAGAGGAGTGACAACTTATTTTATGAAGCCTGCATTATGCTGACACCAAAACCAGCTAAAGACATTACAAGAAAACAACGAACAATCCTCATGAATACAAGCATGAAAGTCCTCAACAAAATATTTAAAAACCAAATCCAGAAGTATGTAAAAAGGACAATATACAACCAAATGTGATTTATCTGGAGAATGCACAGCTGCTTTAACATTCAAAAATCACAGTAATTGCCATATTATCAAACTCAAGGAAAAGCAATAATCACGGTAGTAGACACAGAAAACATGTTTGAGAAAATGTAACATTCATTCATGATTTTTTTTAAATCCCCAAACTAGGAATAAGTGGAAATTTCCTTAATTTGATAAAGGATATATAGCACTAACATTACTAGTATACTTAACTAGAGGCCCAATGCACGAAATTTGTGCAAGAGTAGGCCTTCCTTCCCCGGCTGCTGGCACTGGCGCCCCTCTGGTACCTGGGACCAGGCTTCCCTCATAGGGGGAGGCCACACCCACCTGCTGCAGCCCACTGGTCAGTGGTCTGGGCCTCCGTCTTTGGGGCAATCAGGGAGCCCCCCAATTGATCACCCCGCTGGCTGGTGGCCTGGGCCTCTCTCTGTGGGGCGACCGTGGGGCGATGGCTGGGCCCCCAACCAATAGCATCGTACCCGCCTTGGCTGGCCTGGCACCAGTGGATGTCATAGCATGGTCCTGGATGGTCGTCCTGATGGTCATTCCACTGTTCAGCCATTTGGTCGATTTGCCTATTACACTTTTATATATAGGATGGTAAAAAACTGAATGCTTTCACTATAAGGTCAGGAAGAAGGCAAATTTGTCTACTCTCACCTCTCTTAATCAACACCATACAGGAAGTTCTAGCCAGTCAGTCCAATGATGCAAGCAAAAGGAATAAAGGTACACAGATTGTCTTGATTTGCAGTGTTATTATTGTTTACATCAGTAGTTCTTGGCCAGAAATTTTATCCCCCAAGAGTGCACTTGACAATGTCTAGAGACATTTTTTGTTGTCACAATGGGGCAGGGTGAGTGGTTAGAGGGAGGTGTGCAGGGATGCTACATCTGATGAGTAGAGGCCAAGGGTATTATAAACATTTTACAATGCACATGACACAGCCTCCCTCAACCAAAAATTATCAATTATCTAGTCCCAAATGTAAGTAGGTCTGAGGTTGAGAAATCCTGATCTGCATAGAAATTCCCAAGGAGACGACATCAAAGCTTCTAAAACTGAGTTCAGCAAGTCAGAGAATGCAAGGTCAATACACAAGTATTAAAGTATTTTCATACACTAGGTATGAAAAATAATTAATAGTGTGAATGTATGGTTTCTGTTCTTATTCTGCATTCCACCCTGCTATGTGAATATGGGATTAGATTAAAAATAATTAGCACTTTTTAAGTGTAGGCACTGTATTTATGTTTTCTTATTTTCATCTGATTTTTTTGTTCTTTTTTAAATTTTATTTTCTTCTTTTTCAATTAGTTTGCATTCAATAATATTCTGAATTAGAAGAAAGAGACTTGATAAAGCATCTTTCTCAAATCATACTATTAATGAAGGGTTGACCCAAGCTTTGAATTAAGGCATTTCAGAAATGAAAACTGCTGATTTTTATTATATAATAATCCCTGCCACGTTAAAATCTTCTCTAACACATTGATAAGCTAGAAAATACTTTGTAAACTCTTTACGGCAAATTGCTTTATTATTTGTTATTGAAAATTAGTAAATTAATATTAACTAAATTTCTTACTTTAGATGTTTTTTCTTCAAAGTTAAGTCCTAAAATAATATATTTTAATGTAATTACACTAGGGTTTATTCAAATCCATTTATGAAATAAACAATTTGTACCTTATTTCTTACCTTTCTTTTCTTGCAAGAGATCTGGTCGAAGTAATGCCATTATCTTTTCCAATTTTATGTTTTTAAAGTCAGGGAAGAAGATATCAATAAACTTATTAACATTATCTACATCCTCTTTAACATCACAAAACTGATGTATATTTTCTTTATCCAGATATTCTTCTAAACTGCTGAAATTCAAAATATAATTTAAGATTATCAAGTGAAGTTTAATAGCCATGACAGAAAATTAAAACTGATAATCCATTTACAAATAATTCAGGTTAGTAAAACAAATAAAAATTCAATTTCACATAAAGATAAATTGCATTTCTCTATCACATCAAAAATATAAGCCAGTCAGAGAAAGATAAGTAGTATCACATGATCTCACTCATTTGTGCAATATAATGAACAACATAAACTGATAAACAAAAATAGATCCAGAGACAGAGAATCATCAAACAGACAGTCAAATCTCAGAGGGAAGGCAGGAGAGGGTGGGCGGGGTAAGAGATCAACCAAAGAACTTGTATGCATATAAGCATAACCAATGGACACGGACAATGGGGGACGGGGCAGGCTGGGAGACAACAATGGGGGAGAAGGTGACATGTAATACTTTCAACAATAAACAATTAAAAAATAAATAAAAGTAATTATTTATTTATTTAAGCATAAGCATAAATAAATAAATAATGTTTTTAATTCAGCTTTTTGTTGACCCAATCCAAAGATCAATTAAATGAAATTATGTATGTTTGACTTCATGAGAGGGTAAAAAAGACCAAAGAAATATTTAAAAACTTTTTTCTTTCCTCTGTGTAAAGATTTTCAGATAGTTTCTATTTTTTCTTCTAATTTTGTTTTTGAATCCAAGGCGTTTTTAGGAGCATACTTTATATTTTCATATAGATAAGATATTTTGATCCTCTTTTTATAGTTTATTTTCAATTTTATTGGATTAAAATCAGCAAATACGTGTGGTGAAATCTTAACTTAAAAAACAATTGTTGCCCTAGCCGGTTTGGTTCAGTGGATAGAGTGTAGGCCTGCAGACTGAAGGGTCCCAGGTTCGATTCTGGTCAAGGGCATATGCCCGGGTTGTGGGCTCAATCCCCAGCAGGGGTTTTGCAAGAGGCAGCTAGCTGATCTAGGATCCTCTCTCATCACTGATGTTTCTATCTCTCTCTCCCTCTCCTTTCCTCTCTGAAATCAATAAAAATATATTTATTAAGATTAAGTATATTTATATTTTATATATTGTAAGTCATTTGTTATATGTAGTTATTGAATATGCACTTTCCATTCCTATACATCCTTGTTTATTTTTGTCTTCCATGTACTGAGATCTTTTACCAAACATATTTTTATCCAGTTCTTATTTTTATAATAATTTTATCTTTATATTGTTAACTGTTACGTTGTTTGAGGCATTTTTACTACTATATCTTCTTTATAAATGCTGCCTTTTACATCATGTTCACTTTATTTTTCCTGGTAATTTCTTTGCCATCCCTTATTTTTCTCTTTGTGTATGTGTTTCTTCTAAAAAAATATGAGTGCAGTTCTTAAAACTTCATTTTAAAATGAAAGAAAAGTTACAAGACTAGGATAATGAACTCTAAATTCACCAACTCTTAATATTTTGCCACATATGTTCTCTCACTCTCTTTATCTCTGCCTCTCATCCCCCAAAGTGTGTGTGTGTGTGTGTGTGTGTGTGTGTGTGTGTGTGTGTGTTGGCTGAACCACTTATGAGTAGGCTGCAGATATAGTGAACCTCCTAAATACTTTAGAAAAGTTTGCATTAGTATAAAACTATTACCTCATACACAGTCCATATTTAAATTTCATCTATTTTATAATACTATTTTACCTATAGTAATTTGTTCCTAATCCAGGATCATACATTGCATATGATTGTCCTAACTCCCTAATCTCCTTTCATCTCTAACAGTGCCTCAGCCTTTTTTGTCTTTTTTTAGAGTGATATTTTTAAGAGTCCAGGCCTGTTGTTTTGTGGACTGTTTCTCATTTTGGATGTTTCAAACTCTTGAACGACCCAATAGTTTCCTATTACATTCGGGTTTGAACTGTTGGCAGGAATCTATACAAATAATAGAGGAATATGTAAATTGTCTGGGATGCCATCACAGTAACAGTAACGACCAAACAGCAGGCTGCTTGGGGCAACCAGGCCAGCAGGGGGGACAGTTGGGGATGACCAGGCCAGCAGGGGAGGCAGTAAGGGGCGACCAGGCCAGCGGGGGGAGGGGGCAGTTAGGGGCAAGCAGGCCGGCAGAGGGTGGTATTTGGAGGCAACCAGGCCAGCAGGAGGGGGCAGTTGAGGTGACCAGGCTGGCAAGGGGGCAGTTGAGGGTGACCAGGCCAGCAAGGGGGCCTGTAAGTGGCGAACAGGCCGGCTGGAGGTCAGTTGAGGATGACCAGGATGGCAGGGGGGGGGGGGGGCGGGGACAGTGAGGGGCAATCAGGCTGGCAGGGGTAGCAGTTAGGGGTGATCAGGCAGGCAGGCAGGTGAGCAATTAAGAGCCAGTGGTCCCAGATTGTGAGAGGGATGTGCAACTGCCAGTTTAGGCCGGATCCTGGCAGTTGGACATCACCCAAGGGGTCCCGGATTAGAGAGGGTGTAGGCTGGGCTGAGGGGACCCCGCCCCACCCCGTGCATGAATTTTGTGCACTGAGCCTCTAGTACTACATAAGTGGTGCTGTATTCTTCTTGGTACGTCACAGTAAGAGGTACACAATGCCAGTTTTTCCCACTACTGGTGATACTAATGTGGTTAAAGTGGTACCCCCTATTTCCTCCACGGAAAAGCTACAATTTCCACTTTGTAAATAGTTAGATTTCTGTGAGGACACTATTTGAAACTGTATATATTTTTCACACAATGCTTTTAGTACCCATTGATGAATGTTTTCTATATCAGTGATTACCATAATAGTTTTTAATTAAATCTTTTTTACCCTAACCTCATAATCTCTTCACTTAATGGGATAATTAACCTTTTCATAATTATCAAGATAGCCATATACTTGACCATATTCCTTCCATCTTAATATATATATGCTACTTTAAAAAAAAAACCTTTATTGTTGAAAATATTGCATAGGTCCTCATTTCCCCCCATTAACCTCATCCGGCCTGCTCCCATTTCCACCCCCCGCTTCCCCCCGCTCCCCCGCCCCAACCCAGGCCCTCACTACCCCACTGTCTATGTTCATGGTTTATGCATATATGCATACAAGTTCTTTGGTTGATCTCTTCCCACACACCCTTCCCTGACTTCCTCTGAGTTCAACAGTCTGTTTATGCTTCTATGTCTCTGGGTCTATTTTTGATCATCAGTTTATTTGGTTCATTAGATTCCACATATGAGTGAGATCATCTGATACTTATCTTTCTCTGACTGGCTTATTTCCCTCAGCATAATACTCTCAGGTCCACCCACGCTGTTGAAAATGGTAAGAGTTCTTTCTTTTTATGGCTGTGTAGTATTTCATTGTGTAAATGTACCATAGTTGTTGTTTTTTTTAATCTATTTGGGCACTTTGGCTATTTCCAAATCCTAGCTATTGTAAATTGCGCTGCTATGAATGTACATATATTCTTTCTAATGACTTATTTTAAATTGTACTTTCTTTTCTCTTTTCCCTATTTTGCTGGTCTGAGCAAATTGCTATTCATTCTATGTTTCCCCCTTGTTAATATGGAAATTCTATTATACGTATCCACTGTACCAATGTCTGTTGTCTTTTGACTGCTTCCAAAAAAACACATGTTCCAAATATTTCTTGCATTCTGGCATACTATTTCCCCAACTGACACTCCACTCATCCCCCCTTCTGCAACTCAAATGAGAACTTTGGAATACTGTCAGTTTAAAAAAAAAATCCTTTCAGTTATCTTATTCATCGCATCTTTTCTTTTTTGAAGCAAACTCAGTAACTCGTAGGCTTATTGAGATAATTTAGAATTTGTCAGATTTTTCTACTAAACAAAAAGTCCTTTGTTAGCTATTAAAACCCAGAATTATGTAGTGTGTGTGTGTGTGTGTGTGTGTGTGTGTGTGTGTGTGTGTGTGTGTGTTCTTACATTCCAAGGTTCACTGGTAACAACCATTTCCCTTCTTTTATCCCCCACCCCCAACACTGAGGTGTCTATTTTCATTATTGAACATAGGCTACATAGGTGATATATTCCTAAGCATTTCCTTGAACATCTCCTTTGCTCCGCCAGGTAAGTACTCTCGTGGCTTTGTTCAGAATGCAGGGCTTGGGGTCTTTTCCTCTTCGTAGTCTGATGACAAGTCCATAGCAGTCAGAGATTTTTCCTTTGTAAGTACTTGTTCTCAGTTGCTGCCAACCATGGAGCTGGTGGAAGGGGTGACCTAAAGTGCAACTCTTTAAGGGGTGTGTTGTCTGGAGGGAAAATTTAAGCTAATAGTAAAACCAACTAAAAGTTGAGCTGCTTTTATTATCACCATGCACCAACAATTCTAAACAATGTTGCTGATAAACTACTCCTCCTTGAAAAAAAGGTATTTTGTTTGTCTACATTCTATACAATTCCTGTGCTAAGTGCTGAATTTTAGAAATATATCATTAGGCTTCAAATTAGCACATTTTTATTAATTATCTTTATAGACAGTTTACTCTTCACTGTACTCTGCATGAAAGAATCAGTCTTAAAATAACAAAGCTATTAGCAGCATTTTCACTTTTGAAATTGATTATGAAACAGAAATTTTATTAAAAATCAATATACAGTGGAAGTCAATTTTGAGACTGTCAGTGACAAGTCTTCAAAAGTTAAGGCTTACAAACAAAAATGATACTTCTTTTTTTTAAAAGAAAGCACATGAACATAATTAAACAGTAGTAACCTATTGTTCCAGTTTTGTTGTTATAATATTTTTTTCTTATTTGTTCATATATACAGGAAATTCCATAAAAGACAATTTACTATGTACCTTTTTTGTCCATTGTTATTTGTCTCATTCAATAATTAGAATTTAGCATAATGCTGTCATGAAGAGAAGAGAGGTTTTAAGAAAATTATTTGCTCTGAGTCTCAAACATATAAAGTGTTCCACTGCCTGTTCTTTCTCTCTGGACACAGTGTACAGTCTTTTCCCAGGATGTCCTCATGTGTTTCTTCATTTCAGGGAATTCCCCCCTATTATTTGTTGAATGATAGCTTGTCCGTCTATTCTTTCTTCTCTGTATAGAATGTCTCTGATTAGAATATGATATCCCACGCATATTCTCCAGATTGGTCATGTCTGATCTCAGGATACCTGTGTCTTTTTTTTTTCTCTCCTGTATTTTGAGCTACTTCTTGTATCTGCTTTTCCATATCCTTAATTCGAGTCTCAAATTACTATCAAGCCCTCTCATTCTTCACTGAATTTATCATTTAAATCATGATTTCTATCGTTCAAATTTGAAAGTTTTTTTTTTATGTGTATGTAGCACTTGAAAGTCAAGTGCTAGTAGCAGTAGTCGCAGTAGTTGCTGCAGTAGTAGCACTGGTAGTAGTATTTTATTTAAGGGCTAGAGGCCTGTTGCACGAAGATCCGTGCAATAGGCCTTCCTTCCCCTGGCTGCCAGCACCGGTTTTCCTCGGGCACCTGGGACCCAGACCCTCGCTCCAGCTGCAGCAGAGAAGTCAAGCCTCTAGGCTTCTCCACTCCGGTCACAGCAGAGGAGCCAAGATTCTTCAGTCTTCAGTCTTCAGTCTTGTCTTCTTCAGTCTTCAGTCTTCAGTCTTCGCTCCGTGCCTGTGTATGCAAATTAACCCACCATCTTTGTTGGGTTAATTTACATACTCGCTCCTGATTGACTGGTGGGCAGTGTGGAGGTACAGTCAGTTTGCATCTTTCTCTTTTATTAGTGTAGATTTTTTCTGTCCCTAGAAGTTCTTTTTCACGGGGCTTGTGTTTTGATTCTTGTGTAGTTCTTCCTTTCTCTGGATGCTGGGCTCCATTGGGTGCGGAGTCATTTTTCTATGTTGGCTTCTTGAGGCTGGTCCTTTTTTATGGTGTCTATGTCCTTTTTCATGCTGTTCAGCATCCTTATAATCATTACTCTGAACTCTATATCTGATAAATTGCTTCCCTCTATTGCATTTAACGCTTCTGGAAAATTCTCTTGTTTCCTCCTTTGGGCCTGATGCTTTGTCTTCCCATTTTGGCTGCCTCTTTCTGTTTGTTTCTATGTATTAGGTAGATCTGCTATGACTCCCAGTCTTGGTAAGGTGGCCTTAATTAGTAGGTGACCTGTGGAACCCAGTGGCACAGTCTCCCTGATCACCTGAGCTGGGTGCTCTAAGAGTGTCCTTTGTGTGCATTATGTGGCCCTCCTATTGTCATTGAGTCTTTTTTGCTGTTGGCATGTTCATGTGTGGGATTGACCCTCAGGCTGGCTGACAGTTGAGGCTCAGCCTCCAACAGAGCATGCTAACTGCTGTGCAGGTGCTGATCACATGAGGTAGAATTCGCCTCAGCAGTGATTGGTGGCTGCTGAGATCTCACTGTGGATATGCTGCTTGTGAAGCTTATTGGATCCTGATTTGTTATTGTCTGGAGATGGCCTCTGGGTATGTTGGTTCTGGGCCTCTTTTGAGGGTCTCTGGTACAGGCCAATGTCAGACAATATCTGTGACTGGACCTGGGCAACCTGTTTGAAGCTATCAGTGATCCACAGTGTGTAGCTCCCTCTGCTGGGCCTGGGTTCATGTGGAAAGGACACAAGCTGCACACCAAGACCTGCTTTTACCTGCACCAGGCCTAGGGGCAGGTCAGCAAAAGTCTCAAAGCATCCAGAGATATGCCCCTGCCAGCAGGCTATCTCTTAGGGTCAGTCACTTAAAGAACCTCTGGCTATACTCCTCAGCAGGGCTTAAGCTCCACAGGGTAGGGCCAAAAGGATTCCAATGGGTGGTGCTATTGCTTCCCCCTAAGCTTATACTGCATAAAGAGGAATACTCAGATTAAGAAAGATGGCTTCTGCAGTATGAGAGGAATAACTCAGCAAAGGGATCCTGGCAGCTGACCTCTCGGCTCTCTTCTCAGAGCCACCAACCTTAAACTCTCTTCATATAGCTCTAGTCCATTCTGTCTTTCCTCCACTACATCCCAGGGTGAGTGGCTGCAAATGAAATTTTGTGTATTGGCACTATAGGAGGGTGCCTGTATTTCTGGCTATCTCTCCCTTGCAGACAGAAACCCCTGTTTTTCACTGTCAGATGTTATGTAGGCACTTTTCCTAATTCTGATGCTCTGGGCTCAGGAGCCCAGTTTGGGGTTTAGATCCCAGACTTCTCAGGTGGAACTCCCTACAGCTGAGATATCCCTCCAGAACTTCAGCTGCCACCTGTGGGAGCCCCGTCAGCCCTCTCATGACTCCACACTTCCTACAAGTAACAATGTGGCTTCCTCTGTATGTCCTTGGTTATAAGGTTTCTCTCCATCTGGTCCTCAGTTGGTTATTCAAGACAATTTTTCTATTCTTTAGTTGTCATTCCAGGTTGGTCCTGGGACGAGGTGAATGTAAATTCCACCTAACCTGCCACCATCTTTTGACAACTGATTATCATTTTCCCTTAAAACTCTGAAAGTAAGTAGCACTATTTCTAAAGCCCTTTGTCAGCAGTTGATTTACCTTAGTGAGTGCTTCTATTCCACTTAAAATTTGGAATGAGTGATAGTAGCGTCTCCATGCTACCTAAAGAGCTATGGCATTGCTAGGAATCAGCAGATGTTGGTACTTAAGAAAAGCCAATACAATTCATTAATAACACAACAAGGAAAATTATGGAGATTCCAAACCAGAAAAAGCAATGGAGGTGGTCTACCCAGCACGGAGAGACACACATCATGAAGCCTCAAGACTTAGCTAATCTCAATTTGTTCCTGCTTACCTACCTTTCCTTCAAGCACAACACAGATAACCTTGGTATTAAATTCTGGATTTTCTGAGTCTTCAGAGGAATAAAAGACACAAATAGTAGTTCATAAAAACCAACATTCTATAAGTTAACATTTGATTTCAAATATTTAAAAACCCATGAACAAAAATAAAAATCACTTCATTCTTAGCAATGTATAACCACTAATTGCCTTAAGCAAAAGGGCCAAGTACATTTGATATCAGAGGACACAAGGAAGGTGTAAGTGGAAGTGGGGAAACGGGAGAGGAGACAGGGTTGGGAGGGATTACACATGGTCCAAGGAGACCCAGCCAGTGAAGCCAGACCACTACGCCCAGCTGTAGAAAGACAAGTGAAAAATTTTCCCCTTGCTAATCCTCTTGATATAAACTTTCAGGGCAATCCCAGTTTTACTGAATATACAGTACTTTAGATTGACTGAGAGAAATACTTGTAGCTTTAACATAAATACGCTTGTCTTTCGATTTTGAGATATTTGGACATCACTTTTCATTACCTACTAAGACCTTGCAAATCCTAAATTCGTGGTCTTGAGCTACCTGTCCCACTTTTTCTTCACCAGTGTAGGTGTGTCCATCCCCGGTTGATCCTCAGGTGGTTCTGGTGGTTCAGTCCCAGATACAATTTCCTTTTCCAAGGGAAGGTCTTGTTCATTGCTTCGAGATACAACTAGAATACAGCTTAGGCTATTTGTCATTAATGAGACAAAGTCTTCAAAATTAGGCTACAAAATAAAATGATAAACTGTTCAGGCTCCTGAAATGGATAAGCTAACATGGCAGCTACTACCTAAGTCAAGTAGCATCTTCCCCTTCATGATCACTGGGCAAGTCAATGGCATCCTTATAAAGCTCCTGTTAACAGACACGTCATTCAAGGATTAAAGTTCACGACCAGCAGGGATTGATCTTAAAGATAGTCTAATAACTATTCTCAAACTCTAGGAAGTTTCCAAATCATCTGAAGGGTTGTTACGTAAACACAGGTTTCTGGAGCCCAATCCCAGAGTTTATGATTCAGTAGATTTAGGGTGGGGCCCAGGAATTGGATTTTCTCCAAAGCTCCCAGGTAATGCTGACGTTGCTAGTCTAATCCTTTCCGGGGGCTAATAGAGATGCTTTGAGTGGTGCAGCTAGTTTACAAAGTGCAATGCAGTAGAACTTTCTCCGTAATGACAAACATGTTCTATACTCTCCAACATATGTGTCTAGTGCAACTGAGACTACATTTTTATTTAATTTCTATTTAACTTATTTAATGTATCTAATGGCTACCATATTGGACAGTCAATTTGTAGAAGCTATGTCTCCTCACCCCCCCAAGCCAGTGCACTTTCCAATACATAGCACTGCCTGTATTGTATTCCGCCAAACAAGAGAGGATTAAAAAATAGCTTGAGAGAAAGGCTTTGGGTACAGAAAGAATTAAAGCTTTCCTGGAAAGTGTATGACAAGTAGCCTTCAACCTGGGATAAAAATCTATAGGAAATTCCTGGATATTTACTTCCAGGCTCATGCAGGGAATCTTAGAGGACATAATGTAATGAGGTCTTCACTCCAAAAGAACACAATCAGATCACCCACTTTTGGTCGACTGCTGGAGATTTCTCCAGAGTCACCATCTATGGACACAAACAGGGGGAGCAGGAGCTTATTTGGTTGGTCACACTTATGCCTTTGCTTTTCTAAAATGAGGGTCTAAAACCTATAAGAACAGACTGTATTTGAAAACACAGTGGGGTTTTTGTTAAACTTTCTTACCTGCTCTGCTATTTGACTATAGAAGTCCCTCACTTGGTTTTCAGTGAGCACTCTATTATCTTCTGCTTCTATGACAAATCCTGCATTGACAATCTTCAATGAGAGAGAGCAAGGTCAGATCCAGAGGTTGTAGGACCACATGCAAAACAAGTCAAGGACATTTGTGTCGTAGGCTTAATATACCACTCAGATTTTCATGTATTTCATGTAAAGACCTCAGCACAATCAATAGGGCACAAGATTTAAAGGGGCTCAAAAATAAATACCATAGAAGGCCCCTGTCAAGCCCTCTAGTATTTAAGTTTTCAAGGCTTAATCCAGAGACACCACAATATCTATATTATTTAAGTGAATTGCTTCAAAATGTGAAAAAACTAACTGAATCACTCGTAAAGACATTAGTTTCTTAACCATCCATTTTTGAAATCACTTTTTTTAAGGCTTTACTTTGTTAAGGTTATAGCTCATGATCTATTGTATTTTAATTTTACAACAAAAATAAGCAAATTATGGGGAAGAGCAGCATTTAAGATTTTAGCCATGCTTTATTTGTCTTAAAGAAAATTTAATTTAATGACATGTGACACTCAAGTGTAATAAAATGTAACAAAGAGAAGTTTTTAGGCTAATATAACAAGTCCAATGAGTAACTAAACAATGAAATATAATAAGTAATACACAGTCCAAAGTGCAACCTGGATTCAAAGCAACTTAGTAATTACATGAAATTATATCAATAATTTGACCTCAATTTGATTGGGTGTACCCAGCACCAATTCTTTCTGCTTCTATTATTAAAGCAAGCTCTGACCTGGTTCCATGGGCTGGATTGATATTGCAGAGCTATATTTATATCTTAGTGACTCCTCTCCTGACATTCCATTTGAAAAATTTCTAAATACTCAAATCATGTCTGTTAAGTTACTACTAGTAAGTGTATGACAAAAGAAAATTCAAGAAACTTTTAAACTTGATAACCTCTCCTTTGCTATAGTTAAAAAATGCAGTGTGTTCATTTTCTTTTTATTAAAACATTTCTCAAACTTTTTCTGCTCTATGGGTTATGTAGCTTTCTACTGCATTCCAAAGAGGTGAGGTATGTAGTAGCTATTCATAATTTACATTTCTGAAGTGTTCAGTATGTCAAAACAAAAAATTTCAGATGAAATGATGATTAAAAGTATTGCCTCAACTAAAACAACTATATAATTGGAAAATCTTCACTATTGTAGCTATTAAAACATACTAGTAACAGTAAACCATTGGTATGGATATTATTTTTGAAAACTTTATAAAATACTACAGGCCTGGTGCACAAAATTCATGAACTGCAGAGGGGAGGGGTGTCCCTCAGCCCAGCCTGCACCCTCTCCAATCTGGGAACCCTTGGGGGATGTCCGACTACCGATTTAAGCCCGATCAGTCATACATCCCTCTCACAATCTGCGACTGCTGGCTCCTAACCACTCACCTGCCTGGCTGCCTCATTGCCCTTAACCACTCTGCCTGCCAACCTGATCACACCCCCTAACTGCTCCCCTGGCCTGATTGGCATCTAACCACTCCCCTGCTGGCATGATTAACACCTAACTGCTCCCCTGGTAGTCCAATTACCCCCAACTGCCCTCCCCTGCCAGGCTGATCACCCCCATCTGCACTCCTTTGCAGGCCTGGTTGCCCTCAATTGCCCTCCCCTGCAGGCCTGGTCACCCCATACTGCCCTCCCCTGCAGGCCTGGTTGCCCCCAACTGCCCTACCCTGCAGGCCTAGCCACCCCCTCCCCCCGCAAAACTGCCTTCCCCTGCAGACCCTCTTGTGACGAGGGGAGGAAGCCATCTTGTCACACAAGGGTGTGAGGGTCAATTTGCATATTACCTCTTTATTATATAGGTTAAGTAATATATGGGGCACTGAGGTACAGTCTGTGTCCCCCTTCCCACATACACATCCGAATCTGGAAAAAAGGAGGGGGCGTTAAACTTAGAAGTATCAATTGAATCAACTCATAATTGGGAGAGAGAATATGTACCATGACCCATGGATCATTAATCAGTGATAATGCTACTGTAGCTAAAGAAAGAATGCATGATGGGAAGTTCATTGAGAATTACCCAAACCATTCTGACGTAGCTCTCTATATGATCTCCTTTACTGCACATGCAATATTCTTCCAAATTTCAATATAATTTTGTTGTTTCAACACAAATTCTTTATTCAGGGGTCCGCAAACTATAGCTTGCAGTAAAAATCTAGCCTACTGCCTATTTTTTTAATAAAATTTATTGGAATATAGTCACACCCATTTGTTTACATAGTGTCTGCTAGTGCTTTCTCCATATGACCGCAGAGTTGTGACAGAGACCATGTACCCCACAAACTTGAAAATAGTTACCAAATGACCCTTTATGGAAACTGTCTGTTGACCTTTGGATTAGAATGCAATTTTCCTCTAAAAATATTTTTCTCTAAAGCAAAATATTAAATACACCCTTAAACTATCATGTATCTAAAAAGGACCATACATTTATGACAACATATAGGGAATAAAGCAAGCTAATGTTAGCTTATAACAAATTTTCACCCAATATGAAAAACATTTGCTACAATCTAATAGAAGAATGGAGTTATTTAAATAAGGATGCCTGAGTGGTTCTGGCCTTTTAAAGACAAAACATTCAAAGCCATTCGAGGCACCAGAAATTCATTATGTTCTATTTTACTCTAAATGATAAGCTTATCTCTAAATTGACAATTAAGGGATTGTTATTTTTAACTTAATTTAAACTATTATTGTGAAATATTACTTACATTTTCTTTAATTTCCACAGATTTTCCAGTATTCCTAGCCTCGGGTTTGATAATAGCAATACTTAATATTCGGTCTGGGAAAAAAATAAATAGAAAAATTTAATTGTCTTGGCACTACGTCTGGATAATGAAGGTTTTAGTAATTAAAAATGTAAACTACTGATGTCCAGTGAATTTTTGTCCATTGTCAGCTTTGTTCTTATTGTGGCATTTCAACTACCCAAGAGTAGTTGAATCAAGGTTCACTTCCTACATTTGCATACAAGAGAAAAGGGGAAGGGAAGCAAAAGAAATTTCTTTAAAATAAATTTTTTTCTTATAGATTTCAGAGAGGAAGGGAGAGGAAGGAAGGAAGGGAGAGAGAAATAGAAACATCAATGACGACAGAGAATCACTGATTGGCTGCCTCACCCTACACAGGATGGAGCCCGCAACCCGGGCATGTGCCCTGACCACGGGCCCTGACTGGGAATCAAACCATGACCTCCTGATTCATAGGTCGACGCTCAACCACTGAGCCATGCCTGCTGGGAAGAAGAGGTTTCCTTTCATAACTGAGGTTAGTATTGCACAAATCATCATTTATCCTATCAGTTCCTTATCAATTCACACTGATGCTATTACCAGCTCTTTGCTATTTTAGGTGATGCTGTGGTGAGCATCCATGTACTACAAATCCCTTGCCATTACTTTAAATTTTCTTACCAACAGATTCTTTGGATTCTTCCCCAGCATTATCTGCATCTGAGTCTACAAGTGTAATTTCATGATACTATGGAAGAAAAATGCAAATAAAACAATTACATTTTAATGTGGTAGTGAATTTTTAGAAACTTTATTTCTGATAAATATGTATAATTCAAGGGAAAAAAGGTAAAGTGGAAATGTGCCTGCATTTATCTAACACTGCTTTTCCCAAGCTTCCCACTAAAATAGGATAAAGCATATTTAAAATAAGTAAGGTAGGGGAACTATCATAAATAATGCATATATACTGTATGGAAATGGTTTAAAATTTTTTAAACTTAAGGAGAGTACAAGGAACAAAATAAGAAAGAAGCATATATTAACAAGAAAACAATCTATACTAATAAAAGCCTACGTGGTCTTTGCATCCTCTCGTGATGCCCTCATGTCATCACAAGATGGCCACCACAAGATGACCACCACAAGATGGCCACCAGCCCTAGCCAGTTTGGCTCAATGTATAGAGCATGGGACTGCAGACTCAAGGGTCCCAGGTTTGATTCCGGTCAAGGGCATGTACCTTCATTGCAGCAGGAGGCAGCTGATCCATGTTTCTCTCTCATCAATGTTTCTAACTCTCTATCCCTCTCCCTTCCTTCTCTGTAAAAAAGAGAATAAACAATAAAATATATTAAAAAAAAACAAAAAAAAAAACAAGATGGCCACAAAAGACGGCTGCCACAAGATGGCCAGCAGGAGAGGGCAGTTGGGGACAATTGGGCCAGCAGGGGAGGGCAGTTGCGGGGGGACCAGGCCTGCAGGGGATGGCAGCTGGGGGTGACCAGGCCTGCACGGGAGGGCAGTTGGGGGCAATCAGGCAGGCAGGCAGGGGAGCACTTAGGTATCAATCAGGCCAGTAGGGGAACAGTTAGGGGGCAATTAGGCTGGCAGGCAGAAGCAGTTAATGGCAATCAGGCAGGCAGGCAGGAGAGCGGTTAGGAGTCAACAGTCCTGGACTGTGAGAGGGATGTCCGATGGACATTTAGGTTTGAGGGATCCCAGATTGGAGAGGGTGCAGGCCAGGCTGAGGGACCCCCAACCCCCAATGCACAAATATTGAGTACCGGGCCTCTAGTAAATACATAATTAAAAAATCAAAAGAGTATTTAATAAGTTTCAAAATCCATTCCTGACTATTACTATTAGTAAATTAGAAACAGAAAGATAACACCTTAACTTAAAAAAAAAAGTCTTACTCAAAACAATAGTTCATTGCCTACTATAGAGTAAAATACTGGAACAAATGGGGGCAGTAGTGAGGGTCTTCATTACTTGAGAAGCCCTGAAAGTGCTTCTTTGATTCTGTATATATCTATAATAATAAAAGCCTAAGCAACCTTTACAGTGGAACGACCAGAACTACCAGTCAGTCTGATGCACACTGACCACCAAGGGGCAGACACTCAATGCAGGAGCTGCCCCCTAGTGGTCAGTTCGCTCCCACAGGGAGAGCGCCGCTCAGGTAGAAGCTGGGCTCATGGCTGGCAAGCAAGGTGGCAGTGGCAGGAGCCACTCCCTTCTCCCCTGCAGGCGGTGGTAAGGAGCTAGGGGTCTCAGACTGCAAGAGCCCCAAACTGTGAGAGGGATGTCTCACTTCCAGCTTAGGCCTGATCCCCGGGGAGACTGGGCCTAAACCAGCAGGCAGACATCACCCAATAGCCTGCAAGAGGGCACAGGCTGGGCTGAGGGACCTGTCCCCTTCTCCCCCCCACCGCCCCCCCGACCCCCAACTCCTCCAGTCCACGAATTTCGTGCCCCAGGTCTCTAGTTTATATATAAACATTGTTTTGGCAAGAGAATAAATCACTTCTTTGTCTCTTTTTATGGCCTTTGTTTTGAAGTCTGTTTTGTCAGATTGTTACCCAGCTTTTTTTTTTTTTCATTTGCATGGACTATCTTTTTCCATGCCTTCACTTTCAGTCTTTGTGAATCTTTTGTTCTGAGATGGGTCTCTTATAGATAGAATACATATGGGTCATGTTTTCTTATCAATTCAGGTATCCTGTGTTTTTTTATTGGAACATTTAATCCATTTTCATTTAAAGTTATTATTGATAGGTACTTATTTATTGCCACTTTTTTCTTTATATCTATGTTCCTCTCTCTCTTTTTCTTCTTAAAGCTGTCCCTTACTTAACATTTTTTGCAATGCTGGTTTGGTGGTAATGAACTCTTTTAGCCTTTTTCTTTTTTGGGGGGGAGAGGGGAATCTCTTTATTTCACCTTCAGTTTTAAATGATATTCTTGATGGATGGAGTAGTCTTGAGTTCTGGTCGTTGCTTTTCATTACTTTTTTTTTTTTAATAAATCTTTATTGTTCAGATTACAGGTGTTCCTCTTTTTGTTTTCCCCCTATAGCTCCCCTCCACCTGATTCCACACCCCGCCCTACCCCATGCCCTTACCCCCTGCCACTGTCTTCATCCATAGGAGTAAGATTTTTGTCAAATCTCTTCCCGCACCACTCACACCCGCTTCCCCCTAAGAATTGTCAGTCCACTCCCTTTTTATGTCCCTGATTCTATTCTATTCACCAGTCCATTCTGTTATTCAGATTTTTTATTTACTTGATTTTTAGATTCACTTGTTGGTAGGTATGTATTTGATGTCATTTTCTTGTTCATAATTTTTATCTTTACCTTTTTCTTCTTCTTCCTCTTCTTAAAGAATACCCTTCAGCATTTCATGTAATCCTGGTTTGGTGGCGATGAACTCCTTTAGCTTTTTCTTGTCTGTGAAGCTCTTTATCTGACCTTCAACGCTGAATGATAGCTTTGCTGGGTAGAGTAATCTTGGTTGTAGGTTCTTGCTGTTCATCACTTTGAATATTTCTTGCCACTCCCTTCTGGCCTGCATAGTTTCTGCTGAGAAATCAGCTGACAGTCGTATGGGTACTCCCCTGTACGTAACTAACCGTTTTTCTCTTGCTGCTTTCAAGATTCTTTGTCTTTAGCCCTTGGCATTTTAATTATGATGTGTCTTGGTGTGGTCCTCTTTGGATTCCTTTTCTTTGGGGTTCTGTGCGCTTCCTGGATTTGTAAGTCTATTTCTTTCACCAGGTAGGGAAAGTTTTCTGTCATTATTTCTTCTAATAGGTTTTCAGTATTTTGCTCTCTCTCTTCTTCTGGCACCCCAAAAAGTTGGATGTTGGTTCGCTTGAAGTTGTCCCAGAGGCTCCTTACACTATCTTCATATTTTTGGATTCTTTTTTCTTTTTGTTTTTCTTGTTGGGTGTTTTTTGTTTCCTCATATTTCAGATCATTGGTTTGATTCTTGGGGTACGTTGATCTACAGTTGAGTTTCTGTATATTCTTTATTTTAGACAGTGTATGCTTCATTTCTGACTGGTCCTTTTCCATTTTTTTGGCATTCTCATTAAGGTCCTTGAAGGTCTCCCTAAGCTCCTCAGAAGTGTCATCAAATTTCTCGGCGGTTTTTAGAAGATTCTTGAGTAACCTTATAAATGTGGTTCTGAACTCTATGTTGTCCAGTAGTTTGCTTTCCTCTGTTTCTTTCATTCATGACATGTTTCTTTGTTTCCGCATTTTGGCTGCTTCCCTGTGTTGATGGAGTGGCTTTGTGTGGTAGGTGACCTATAGGGGGCAGTAGCTCAGCCTCCCCAATCACCTGATGTGGACGCTCTTGGTACACCCCTTTGTGGGTTGAGTGCAATGTCTTGGTGTAGTTAAGCCTTAATTGCTGTTGGTACGCTGGGAGGAATTGACCTCCAGGACAATCGGCTGTGAGGACTTGCTGTGTCTATAAGAACTGCTATGCTGGAGACATGCTTATGGTGCAGGACTTGTTTCAGTGGGGCTTTGGTGCTCGCTGATTCTGCCTCTTGAATGTGTCACTTATGGATGTGAGGAGTTGAAATCTGGTGTCTCACACTAACCACTAGGTATATGGGCTTCTGGATCTCCAATGGGGTGCAGGTCAGCTATTGTCTGAGTCCACCCAGCAGGAGTTACCATGAGAGCTACAGTTTTCTCCTCTTTGCTTGGGGTTTGGAGGTTTTGGAGCTGTCTGATCCGGGCTGCAAGTTTGTTACATTAAGCTGCCATAGGGCAGGCCTTTCTTATGCTAAAGCTGCTGCTTGGAGTTTGGGTGGGTTTGTAGGTTGTGTGGGGCGAGGTCTCAGGGCGTCACTAGGCTAGGGCGTGGCAAACAGCAATGGCTGCTAGTTAGCCAGCTCTGTGTTTCTGACTGCGTCCCGTGCCCCAGCGCAGTAAACAATTATTCTTGCGCGCAGCTCTGCAAGCAGGCCCCCCTCACTTTCCGACTCGGTGACAGACAATCCAGCTTCTCCCCGTAGGAGTTTGGGTCCCCCGCGTCTCCCCAGAAACTGTATTTCAGAGTAAACGGGGGCTTGTCTCCCCTTTGGGTTGAAAAAAGCAACGCCTGCCGCCAGCCCAGATCCCGCGCCTCCGTACCTCAGCTTTTCAGCGCTTGTGCACATCTCAATGCTCTTTTCTCTTTCCTTCTAGTTATAGAACTTCCACTCAGGCAGCTTTCCCGTGGTTCTGGGTGATAGATGTTTTGTCTTTTAGTTGCAGTTTTGAAATTGTTGTGCAAGGCAGCAGTTTATGTGTT
This sequence comes from Corynorhinus townsendii, assembly GCA_026230045.1. NCBI lineage: Eukaryota > Metazoa > Chordata > Mammalia > Chiroptera > Vespertilionidae > Corynorhinus > Corynorhinus townsendii. The sequence continues at coordinate 142,498,531 of JAPDVU010000004.1, forward strand.
TACCTACGCCACCATCTTGGATTCCTCCCGCTTTTCATTACTTTGAATACTTCATGCCAGTCCCTTCTGGGATACAGTGATGCTTTTAGTTTTGGGGATTTTTTTTTTAATCAGCTGATAGCTTTATGGAAACTCTCCGTTTCTCTCTTGCTGCCTTTATGATTATTTCTTTGTCTTTAACTTTTGCTATTTTAATTATGTATTTAATTAAATACATAATTAAAATATAATTAAATACATAATTAAAAGATGTATTTTGGTGCGGATCTCCTTGAGTGCATCTTGATTGGGACTCAGTGCTTCCTGAACTTGTATGACCTTTCCATTCACCAGATTAAAGAACTTTTCTGTCATTAATTCTTCAAACAGGTTTTCTACCCTTTTCTCTCTTTCTTCTCCTTCTGGTACCCCTAAGATATTGGGGTGGATATTGTTACCTTTCTTGTTATCCCAAACTTCACTGAAACAATCCTGTGTTTTTTATTGTCATTGTTTATTGTCCTTATGTATTAAGTTTCCTGTGGGATTCAGTCATGCAGTTTCTTTTATCTCTTTAGCTGGATGCTCTAGGAATTTCTTTGTGTGGGTTAATTGGCTCTCCTGTTATAATTGGGTCTTGATTGTCTTTGTCCTGTTTGGGGGTCAAATCCCCTCAGGCTGGATGACTTTGAAGCTCAACCCTGACCACAGCATGTGACCTGTTTAAGATACTGACAGAACAAAAGAAAAACCATGCAAAAGAACCCAACAGCTACAACAAGAACAACTGCAAAAGAAAAAATGAGTTAGGCAAGAGAAAAGAGCACAAGAATAATAAAAGGGAAAAAAAGCAGAATATGAGAATAAAAAGGGAAAGAAAAACAAATATGAAAGGTGAAAGGGAGAGAAAAAATATAAGAATAAAGCATAGGAAAAGAAAACAGTATAAAAGAAAAGGAGAGAAAAAATAAGAGAAAATTTTTAAGAAAAAACAGAGAAAACATAGAATAAGAAAAGGAAAGAGAAAATAAAAGATATAAAAGAAAAAAACAATAATAAAGCAATAAAAATAAAGAAAAGAATGAAAAAGAACAAACTGAGGTGTTGGGGTGTTTAGTGCCTGCTGAGCTCTCCTTTTGGATCTTGTGCTTATGTTGTATGAGGCTGACTATTCTGTGTGCCATTTACAGGCCTCGCAGTGGGTATTTTGGTGCTAGCCAATGTCAGCAGCTGTCCATAATCGGCTCTCGGCAACCTGATCAAAGCTTCAAGTGATCCACAGTTTATGTCTGCCTCTGCTGAGTTTGGCTGCACACCGGAGGGGCCAAGCTGAGCTCCATGACCCACATGTTAGCAGCATGGGGCCCAGGAGCAGGTCAACAAATGTCCCTAGGTACCTTGGGAACTGCTGCCACCCATGTCCTAGAATATTTCCCTGACCTCCGGAGGGTGGAGCCCTTGGAAAGCAGGCCATTGGGATCTGCTGGAAGCTGGGAGTGCCACTCAGATTTCTGGGAGAGGAAGGGAAATGGCTCCACCCAAAGCCAATCACCGATGCCCCCTGAGCCTGACCAACCCACAGACCCAGACTCGGTCTCAGCTACTGCCTCCTCAGTGGGGGTTGAGATGCAGGGTGTGGAAAGCGGGGATTCCAAAAATGGGATGAGCTTCTCCAGGCTGCTGCTGATGGGAGGGGCTGTGCCTTTCAGGAAAAATAGATGCTGTGGTATCAATGGGGATGACCAAGCACAGGGATCATAGCCGCTTCTCTCCCATGTCTTTCCCCAATGTCTCCCACCCCAAACTCTCCTCATGTGACTCTAATTGCATTGCCCTCCTTCTGCTGAAGTCTAGGGTGAGTGGCTGTGAACAAAAACCCTGTGCTCTGACCCTTTAAAAAATAAGCGAATTTGTCCTTGGCAGGATTCATCTCTCCCTGATGAATAGAAGCCCCAAGCCTTTCAATCCTGGATCCTACCTAGGTGGCTATTCCCAGCTCTGGTACTCGGGAATGTGAAGCTCAGGTAGGGGTCCAGGCCTTACGCCTCTCGGGGGAATCCCTCTATGCCCCCTGCAGCTGAGATATCCCTCCGCACTCTTGGGCTGCTGCCCCTGGGAGCCGGTCCATCCTTTCTCATGACCCCTGCTCTTCTTACCAGTCCCAAGGTAGTTTCTGCTTTTCCTTGTTTGAAAAATCTCCTCTTTAACTAGTCTTCAGTTGCTAATTCAGAGTGAATGTTCCCTAATTGCATTTTACTTCTAGTTTGGTTCCAACAGAAGGTGCAAGCAAGATTCACCTACTCCACCGCCATCTTCTCCATTGCCTAATTCCAAATCTATATATAAAACCCTAATATGCAAAGAGACCGAATAGCAGAACAACCGAACAACCAGTCGCTATGATGCTATGACGTGTGCTGGCCATCAGGGGGCCACATGGAACATGACAGGCGTCGGCAGCAGGTGGCAGAGCACGGAACATAGCGGGTGTTGGCTGGGGTGGGATGGTGGAGCAGGTGAGTGGGGGCACCAGACCAAGATGGGGTGCTGGTTGCTGTCATCGAGGCAAGCCTCTGGTGGTTACTGACAATTCTTTGCTCCCACACACTGGCACTCACACCTGCTGCCAGCGCTGGCCCCACTCACACCTGCAGCCAGCCCCCAGCACCAGTCCCGATCACTCAGCAGGTGCAAGCGGTGGCTGCCAGCCCCAATCACACTTGAGGGCTTTTCCACCTCCCCCTGCTCCTGAGGGACAATCGGGGCAGCAGCCACCAGTCCCACCCACTGCTGGCACCAGCCCCAATCACTCCATGCCATCAGCAGGTGCGAGTGGGGCTGACGCCGTCAGCATGTGGGAGCAGCGGCTGCGGGAGCGGGGCTGCCAGCAAGCAGGGAATCGGGGCCCACGGTGGGAGGGTCTGGGTGGAGGCCTGGAGGATGGGCCGAGACACCCCCTCCCCCCCCCCCCCCCCCGTGCCCACAGGTCCTTTTAAGGTGCACAAATTCATGCACTGGGCCCCTAGTGTATAATAACAGACAACACTGCAACGAGCATTCTTTTCTATATTTGTCATTATCTTCTTAGGAAAATTTATTAGGAGTGTGATTGCTCAAAGGATACCTGTGTCTCTTAGGGCCTTTAATTCATATTGCCAAGATACTTCCCAGAAACTGCAACATTTAGATAACGTAAGTAGTTATAGAATTAGGGAAAGTGCTTTAGGAAAACAACAAAAAAGATGTCATAGCTATTTTAAAACACAAAATAGCCAGGAGTGCAAAGTATTACCTGAGGGCGAACCATTTCACCTGCTGCAATTTTCCTCTCCTCATTCACCAAGTTAATAATTGTTTGATTAACAAGTGGTGCGTTTGCGCCTTCAATCTTTGCAATAATTTTGCCATTCTATAAAGGAAAAGAAAACATGAAGGAAATATTCATTTTCAAGGCAAGTCAAAAATTAACACTTCAACTAAACTAAGTGACCCCACCCTGACCCATACTTACACCATTCCTTTCTTAGCTATTGTATTGGCCACTTAAAAATAAGGTTTCAGTGCCTGTCCAGTGTGGCACAGTGGTTGAGTGTCAGCCCATGCACCAATAGGTCACCAGTTCAGTTCCTCTTGGTTTTAGCCTAACTGCACTGGGAAGCCTTCAGAATATTTAAACAGAGGCAGTGACCATGATTAAAACTATTGTTTGTTAAGATCATTTCACCTACATGTGGAGAAAGGATTAGGTGGGGAACAAGAGAAGATATACAAGTTAGAAGCTATTCTAGAGGTGATGATGAGAGAGATGTTGCTCAGTCTCTGGTGGTGATGAGATGGAAAACAACACCACCACACAGATGGTGTGGGGAACACTTGGGTGATAAAATTGATAGGTCCAAGGTCTGGCGTGGAGTGGGTATGATGTAAAGAGAAGTTGCTAAGACAACTTTCTGTTCTGGCTTGAGAAACTGAATCAATTAAGATGTTATTTACCCCAAGAGGCAACACTAGAAGACCATGTTTTCTGGAGAGAGGGAGGATTGGATCAGTTCATTCTGAGATGCCCTTGAGACAACCAAGGGGAAATGTCAAGGCACCAGTTAGACACTCAAGTCTGGAGCACAAGCACAGGGTTTAGCTGAAGATGCAAACTTGAGTTATTGCATATATCAGAGGTGCAAATGTTTCCAAAGGACGACTTGGGTGGTCACTGTATTCAATACAGTTGAGAGGTACAGTATGATGAAGACCTAAAAGTATTCATTATATTTAGCAATAAGCTGGCAATTGGATACATTAGCAACAGTAAATTTGGTGGAATAATCAGACAGAAGTTAGACAGATTGAATGGGTGTGAAGTTAATGGGATGAGAAGAAATGGAGTAAAAATAAACATAAAAACTCTTCTGAGAAATGTAGCTGTGAGCTAAAGGAGAGAGATGGATGGAAGCTGGGGAAGAACATGGTATCAAAAAGAAGTATTCTATTTTAATTTGAAAGACTTACTCAGAGTCAAAGGCCAACGAGAAGGATCTAGTTGAGAAAGGCTTAAATGAAACCTGACATTCTAATTACCATTTCCCATTACAAGGAACTTTCCAACAATTCCATGAGCTTTCTAATGTCCCTTGAAACAGCCCTTCCTGATGAAACTTGCTGGAAAGAATTTGTCCTCAGCTAAGAATGCTGGCCAATGCAATGGGCCATTGTGGGAATATTTGAAAAAACTAACAATGGACTTGATGATAGTTTTGTCGTTACAGATTGAGGCTCCTAATGCTTATGAATATGGAGCCTAAGTGATAACAAAGTCGGAGGCATAAAGGCAGGAGTGATTGAATGAGGTGCACTGCAAGAAAAGTTCATTTGCGGGAAACCAATCTTTGTCCCACTAATAGAGAGATGTGGAAAGGAAATCCGGAAGGCTGTCAACCTTAATTACTCTGAAAGGTCGAAGCCAATCACTTACTGTTTAGTTGAAACATTATTGGCGAAGCAGCCTCCACTTCTGTTTGTTTCATGTAAATTTCTGTTATTGGATTTTCCTGCCTAAAGGTTGTGGGTGTAGCCCATAGTCTCAATAAAAGGGATAGCAAGGCCAGAGCAGGTGGTAGTCTTACCACTAGAGTACCAATATTCCCAAATTAATACTTTCCTAGTCTCTTTTCATTTGTGTGCAGCCTTCTCCAGATCCCGATCCCTGAACCGGGACCCTGAACCACGCGGGACGTGAAAGGGGTTCCCACATTCATTGAAAGTTAGGTGGTCAAGAACTGAGAGTCCAGTCCTGGCCAGGGGTTGCAGTTGGTTGGAGTGTTGCCCCATATGTACCTCAAAAGGTGCAGGTTCGATTCCTGGTCAGGACACATACCTAGGTTGTGGGTTCGATCCTCGGTCAGAGCGCATATGGAAGGCAACAAGTCAATGTTTCTCCACCTCTCCCCCTTCCTCTCTTTAAATATCAATAAAAACATACCCTGCCCTAACCAGTTTGGCTCAGAGGGTAGAGCATCGGCCTACGGACTGAAGGGTCCCAGGTTCGATTCCGGTCAAGGGCATGTTCCTTAGTTGCACGCACATCCCCAGTATGTGCAGGAGGCAGCTGATTGATGTTTCTCTCTCATCGATGTTTCTAACTCTCTATCCCTCTCCCATCCTCTCTGTAAAAAAATTAATAAAATATATTTTTGAAAAAACAACATATCTTTGGGTGAAGATTAAAAAAAAATTGAGAGTCCAGGATATTGGGTAGGTTGTTAGTGTAGATACTGAAGTCCCATCGTGATGGCAGGACTTGGGTGTGAAATGAAGACTTTAAGCCACACGCTCATGTCGTCAGTCATCCACACAACTGATCCGAAGGCTAGTATATGACAGGAGTAAGGTGGGGGAATATGAACCAAATTGAGTGGGCCTCCAACAAATAAGGAAAAGAAGTTTATTGTAGTAAAAAATAAAGAAACATCAAGTCTACTCCTGGCCTCAAGAACAATCTGAGAAAACAATTCCGGGCAGCAGAGAAAGTGCCCTAAGTCAGGAATCTGACTTAAGGAAAGTCAAGGAAGTGGAACGAAAGCTCAGAGCCATGGGTGAAGTTCTTAGAAGCCAGACAACTGCTTATGTCAATTCCAGATGTCACACGGGAGAAGGGTTTGAAAGATGGGGGAGAACTAGAGAAATGGGTCAGAAAAAAAATCTGAGTTTTAGAAGGATGTGGTTGCAGATAAAAAGAATGCTGACTGGATGGTCCGTTCAAGGTCTACTGACCAGGCCTGGCTAACATGGCAGGGTGGTGGCCATCCCAGAGCTCCAGTCTTTCTTCCTCAGTCCCATGCTCCTAACTGCGGCTGCTGCTAGAGTCTCCTCATGCTCCCATTAGCTTAAGCCCCTTCCTGCTTCATGCAGTTACTCATTCTGGTTCCCTAAACGAATTCCAGGCCAGGGGTCAGCAAACTATGACCCAACGCAGAGCCAGTATTTCAGCAAAGCTGAAAATACTGAGTATCTGGCCCTTTACAGAAGAAGCTGGCTGACCCCTGATCTCATTCATCAAATCCTACAGATCCAGATCTGCAATGCAACTGTAAACTCAATGAATCCAGTAATTCAGTTCCTTGAAGTCATTGCAAGAGTATTATTTAACAGGAGGGAAAAGTTATATCCAAGAAGTGATTTTAAGTCATTATTTTTAATAGAAAAGATGAGAATTGAAGTACCCAGCAGCAGAGGAGGTCCTTGCCCTCCTTTCCTTACCACCCCAGGTCTCTAGCTCCATAGCAGCCACACTCTTGTCACACAAGTTAGCACTTAACTGTGTACTCTCCTCTTAGAAACTAGCACTTACTATGGTTTTCTGATTATTACAGTTGTGTGTTCACCACAGAATATTTGGAAAATATAGAAAAGTATAAAGAAGAAAAGTGAAATTATGCATCCTTTCCCCATTAAGAGTCTGATGAATGCACTTTCTGTTTTCATTTATAAATATAGAGATAGAAGTAATATATATTACAAAATAGTGATCACACAGCTATTTCCTTGCATTGGTATATATGAATATTTATAACCAAATCTCTCCTACTGGGTATCTAACAAATTTCCAATTTTTCACTCCTGTAAATAATAATTCATCATACAAATGTCTGGTTATTTTTTTTAAATATATATTTTTTATTGATTTCAGAGAAGAATAAAGAGGGAGATAGAAACATTAATGATGAGAAAGAATCATTGATTGGCTGCCTCCTGCACACTTCCCGTTGGGGATCGCAACCCAGGCATGTGCCCTGATCCTTAATTGAACTGTGACCTCCTGATTCTTAGGTCAACACTCAACCACTGAGCCACACCGGCCGGGCTGTCAGATTATTTCTTAGACTACCACACAATGATCAGCTCAGTGTGTGGTAGTCTAATCTCTCCATTATTAGCTCCTGGAAGTCAGGTTATATAAAATATATTAATTGATAAGCAAAGATGAAGTAAAAAATCTATAATGACTTTCACCAGAAAAGAGTTTTGTGGTAATTTTATAATGCTACTTTGCTCTTTAACTAGAAATTGGAATCTGATAATACATTTGAGAAAATAAACATTATACTTACAACACTAAAAAGAAAAATAGGTTCACAATTATCTCTAAATGGCTGCAAGGTCAAAATGCTGTCAGCTTCAGCCTGGAAAATATATATTAATATTTCACATGATAATATAGGAAACTATATCCAAGTCATTAGATACACTATATACAAAATAAACAAACACAGATACACATACATTTTATTTTTATATTTACTCAACATTCTCTTAGTATGCTATAGTTGTTTTAAGGATCAAATTGCAAACACTGGCATGTCAGGCTCTGCATCATTTGGCCTCAACCTGACTCCTGGCTGTTCACATTTATGGTACCCGCCCACCACCACCACCACCACCACCACCACCCAAAAAAAGAATGAAAGAGGCTGAAAGAAAGTAATCTATCATATTAAAGAACAGAAGTCAAATATTTTATTTTAAAGTAATCAGATATCATCATTACAATGTTTATATCATAATAAAGCACTGACATGTAAAGCATTTAATAACATTATAAAAGACAAATAAATAATTTTTACTGAAGTTTATATGTACCGGTACAATGTTAGTACAAGTCTCCAAGTCTTTTAAAAGGGAACCTAACAGAAAAAATGTATATGACCATTCAGCTTAGGGTGATGTAAAAGGTAATCAATGTCATAGGTCTTAATTTTGGATTTAAATTTACAAGTTCAGAAAGGTCCCCTTTCCTTGGCTACCTGCAGAAAGTAAAATATCCAGCAGAGGGCGACTGTCCATTGTTTACAATGGAGGTTTGGAAACTAGGAATTCATTTTCTTTACCCTTTAGAAGTCCTATAAAAACAGCATCAATTTATGTGAATATATTATTGTTGAATGCGCTCAAACATACCAGAACAGAAACCATTCAAGGACAACGTGCACATTTTTTTGGTTAAATTTAACAGACGCAAGTATGGTAGTTAGGCATATTTTGGAAAGACTACTAGCACTTCCCAGTGGGTAGACAGTCATGGAACTAATGCCTGTGGAGTAGGCTGGGGTGTTCCGTCTGGTTTGGGTACTGCTGGGAGGACAGTCATAAACCTCAGGCCTGTATCCTCACGCAGCTCTAAGCTGTGTGTGCTGAGTGAGGAGCCTAACAACACAGGATTAATAGAATTTTCTGATGATGCTTGATGGTCTGTGATCCATTGGCCAGCTGTTAGATCCTTCTGATACTGTCTTTTATCTTCTTACACCAACCCACTTTCTATTGCATGTGCTAATTCCCTTTAGACCCCATTCTCTGTCCTCTGAAGTTAGGTTTTGCTCCCTGCCAAGGATCAACTTTAGAATCACATTCCAGCCCCATTCGGGTAGTTCTGACTCTTTAGAGTAAAACGGGTTGTTATGGAAAGCTGCCTTTTAAAGCACTACAAGGGCCCGCCCTGGCCAGTGTGGCTCAGTGGACTGGAGCATCGTCCCATGCACCGAAGGATTGTGAGCTCGATTCCCAGTTAGGACACAAACCTAGGTTGCGGGTTCCATCCTGGTTGGGGTGTGTGTGGGAGGCAACCAATTGATGTTTCTCTCTCACATCAATGTTTCTCTTTCTCTGATATATATATATACACACACACACATACATATACACACACACTAGAGGCATGGTGCACGAAATTCGTGCATGGGTAGGGTGGGTAGGGTCCCTAGGCCTGGCCTGCGATCAGGGCTGATCTGTGGGGTGACCAGCGGGGCGATCAGGGGGCCCCCACTGGCACCTGCCTTGGCTGGCCTGGGGCCTGCGGGCTGAGGGCAGCTCCTGTGTTGAGCATCTGCCCCCTGGTGGTCAGTGCACATCATAGCGACTGGTTGTTCCACCAGTCATTCCATAGTTCAGTTGATTTGCATATTAGGCTTTTATTACATGTGATTTTTAAAACTTTTCTAGACAAAAAGATTTAAGGATTGTCTATAGCCACTTACTCTCTCATTTTGTTTTACTTTTTTTTCTTTTTCTTTTTGGTTCTTTGCCACTTACATCTTAAAGATTAAAAAAAATAGTAAGAGGTGAGTTCCTAAGCTGGAGACTGCTTATTTATGGAAAGGACAGTCAAATACAGGATGACATCAGTAAGCAATCTCATCCCAAGGTCTGGGTTGGGAGGGGTCAAGGAAGGCCTGAAACATGCAATGTGTTGAGGTTTCATGTTTGCTTCAGGGATATGCATTTTAGGGATAGGGAGTACAGATAATGTAATTAGTTATCTGCTTCTGCATCTTAGGTCTAGGTGGTTTGGGCATGTTTCTGCCCAATGGAAACAGAATGTGAACCACAGTTATACTTTTAAATTTTCTAGTAGCCACATTGAAAAACTAAAAAGAAACAGGTGAAACTAATATTATAATATATTTAATGATACAACTTTCTTATATGATAATATATCCAAAATATGATCATTTTAACATGTGATCAATGTAAACATTATTGAGACAATTCACATTCTTTTCTTCATACTAAGTCTTCAAAATCTAGTATGTATTTTACACTTAGGGTACATCTCAATTTATGGCCTAAATTTTAATCATAATATAATTTGATTTCATAAAATTTACAGTTAAAAAAAAAGTAGATTCATATACCCAAGTTTTCCCAAACAACTTTAAAAGTCTTACAATAATTGAATTGAATATAGTTTTCTAATTTAAATACATTAATTCAAAATAAAAACTCAGTTCCTAAGTCACATTAGCATATTTCAGTGCTCAAAAGACACTTGTGCTTGGTGGCCACCATCCTATCTAATAAAAGAGTAATATCCAAATTGGCCGTCACTCCAACACACAAGATGGCTGCCCCCATGTGGACACAAGATGGCCTCTACAAGATAGCTAGCAGGGGAGGGCAGTTGGGAGGGACCAGGCCTGCAGGGGAGGGCAGTTAGGGGCAATAAGGCTGGCAGGGGAGCAGTTAGGCATCAATCAGGCTGGCAGGGGAGTGCTTAGGGGGTGATCAGGCTGGCAGGCAGAAGCTGTTAGGGGCAACAAGAAGGCAGGCAGGCAAGCAGTTGGGAGCCAGCAGTCCTGGATTGTGAGAGAGGTCCCAGATTGGATAGGGTGCAGGCTGGGCTGAGGGACACACCCACCCCCCTGTGCACGAATTTTGTGCTCCGGACCTCTAGTATTAGATAACAAAGCTCTAAGTAGTTAATTAATTTAATGTGGATACATTGAAAAGTACAATGAGTTCCAATGAGTTTGGCTATAATATTTTAATCCCTTGGGTGGCAAATAAATGAGGAAAATCACTATCATTGGAAAATTGCTACCTGGTAAATACCCAGAGTCCTTCCCAAAGCTATTCAGTAAATAGTACTTGCAGCCCTTATTCTAAGAGACACACTGCATAAGGTCAGATGAAAAGAAACATCAATAAACAGATAACCATTTTTATATTTTTCTAATGTTCACTACCATGTTCACTACCATGGTCAATAACCTCAATGTTATAGGCATTGGGTAAAAATCTCGTTTGTTCTCAGATCAGGTAGAACTAACCATATATTAAAACTTCCCAGTAAACACTGTCCATTTTGAAGAGTTGACAGGTTGTTTAAATCAAGACAATCCTTAAAGAGAACACTTTAACACCTAAAGTAACAAGAAAACAATAGTTTTATGGAAATTAAATCCTTACTACAACAAAATGCAGAATTTCGTCCTCATTCAGCTCATTTTTCAATTTCCTGAATAATGTTTGCATTGCTTTGCAGGGTCCACACCAGGCTTGGTAAACATCGATCACTAGAAGATGATGATATTTATGAAAGAACAGTGTCAACGATTCTGAAATACCACCTTATCCCAGGTCTGTGGCAGGGGCAAGGGCAAAGACATAGCAGGCTCTTTATGTGGAAGTAGGGAGCCGTGCTCTGTGCTGGGGTGCCATGAGGTGCCCTGGGCCAAACTCCAGGTTACTGGCCAATGGGGGAGCCCCAGTACCTGTTAGGCCTTTGTTCTGCAACATCTCCTCCCAGAGGCTTTGAGTGTTGATGACAGCCTGCAAAACGGAAGGCACTGTACATGGCCTACAAGTGCCAGTGCACCAAGTAAAGAATGGCTGCTAGGTCATGCCTACCTGTAACTGGATTTCTCGCTTTTTGCCTGCCATTTATCCACTATCACACGAAAAAGGGGAGAAAAATAGAAAACATTTCAGAGAAATTTAAATACTGTCCTGTTTATGCGTTCAAGTAACATCCTAAAGCACCTAGAAATGTAGAAATGTCCCTTCCATATCGGCTTATGTACTCCCCCGACAGAGACTCCAGTGTCTTCCAGGCCTCTTCCTGTGGGGCTCTGCTAATGCTTGCTTACAGCAGCCAAAAGTCTTCCTTGCACAAGAATCCAGAAGCAAGGTAAGGGTGTAAGGAAGTAGTTTCCTAAAAACAGTTGTGTTTGTTTTCCTGGAGCATTATGTTCTCTGTTTTCATCAGCACACGGTCTCTCTGAACATGCTCATGGTCTTTCTGCAGTCCCTCCCCCAGGAAATTTCATTTCTAGAACAAGGCCACTCGTTGTAGTGGGCACAGCATAAACTGTCCACAGGTGTTCAACCAGCGAGGCCCAAATACCTGTTGGGTGGCGTCCGGGGCTTTGAGAGTGTGTCTGCGAGTGTGACAGCAACACTAGTGTGAAACAAAGGCGTGACTCAGAGCAACCAGACCACATCCCAGCAAATCGTGAGGATTCCCCCAACAAGCCCTACACAAAACAGAGCCTCCTTTAAAGAACAGGAAGGAACAGCCCCCCAGGATCTACGATGGCCTCTTGGTCTAGGCCTGTGGCCTTTGTGGGTGAGCTCCACCAAGTTGAGTACCTGGGCCCCGGGCGGCGGGGGCGGAGTGTGGCCCGGCTCCTGCTGCGCTTTCTGTGGGTGCTGATCGCGAAGCAGTAGGGCGCCAACGTTTCCTGCCAGCCTTCTGGCCGCCCACGAGCCCAGGCACACTCCCCCGCCCTTCTCCCCTCCCGCACCGTTCACGCTTCTCCCGCCTCCACCCCTCCCCGCCTCTCCTCCCAGCTTTACCGCTGGGTTCAGAACTGGGCCCAGGTTACCTGCATTTGGCAGGGAAAATCGCTCCCTCTAGTGCCCCTACATAGAAGGGATTGCAAAGGCCTGTTTCCCCTCCTCCCTCAGCTGCCTCCTCCCTGTCTCAGTCTCCCCATGCAAGACAATAGGTGAAATTAGGGTTTCAAACATTACTTTTATTGATTGCAAAAACCTTGAATGTTGAGGCTTTGAAACATAAACTTGATGAGATTTTGATTTGGGTCTTCCTAGAGTTGACTTCAAGGACAAATGCACTCTGAAAATGTTACTTATAAGAAAATGTATTTATATTTTATTAGACAAAATGTAAATTATAAATGCCAAATAGCCCAGGAAAGACAGTACTCCCGAATGGGCCTAATAGTTTGTTTTGCTTCTTGCATATAATTGACATTATCTTCCAAGATTTGTTAAAAGTGTTCTTTCCTACATTGATCTGCTCTTTTCTTCTTGAGCAAAGGTCATAAGTTCCTGTTTCTTTGCAAACCTAGTAAATGTTAGTCAAAAACTGGCCAATGTCAGCCTTGTAAAGACTCTGAGTTCTGTTGTATTATTTTAAACATTTGTATTTAATTGTTCTAGTAGGTGATTAACTTTCTTCCCAGGACTCAAAATGCAAAATTAGAAAACCCTGTGATGTGTAGCATTTAGTAGCTTTATAATATAAAGGTACAGGTGAGTTGAAAGTCAACAATGGAAAAGATATAATGTAAACATCATAAAAAGTTGACATGATTATATTAATATCAGACAAAGTGACTTCAATACAAGAGTATTTTCAGATAGACACTTCCTGATGATAAAAAGTTTCATCAGGAAGACAAGTATTTTAAAATGTATATAATAAACAACAGAGCTTCAAATACATGGAGCAAAAAATATTGCCTGAATTAAATGAAATAAAGGCATATCCATAATCATAATTGAAGATTCTAACATCATTTCCCAAATAACTGATAGAATAAGTACACACAAATCAGTGAGATTATTGAAGATGTAAACAACCTTATCAATCAAAATGACCAAATTGACATGTACTGACAACTGCAGAATACACCATTTCTTCAAGTGCACTTGGAATATTTTCCACAATGAACCATATAGTAGGTAATTTTGAAAATCATAATAAATTTCAAAAATTGGAATGTTTCAGCATATTTTTAATCACAATAGGTATAAACTAGAAATCAATAACAATAAAATATTTGGTACGTTTTTAAACACCCGATAGTTAAGCAACACTCTACTAAATAACCAGTGAGTCAAATAAGAAACCAAAAGAGAAATTAGAAAATATTTCAAATTGACTGATTATTAAAACACAACATATAAAATTTTGTTGGATGTTGGTAACTCAATGGTTAAAGGGAAAGTATAATATTAAAGACATATTATAATAAGACAGGCTTTAAAATACATAATGATCTAAGTTACAACTTAAGAACTAAAAAAGATAGCATATTTAAGTAAGGTGAAGAAAGAAAATAAAAAAGGTTAGAATAAAAACCAAGTAAATAGAAAATAAGGTGATATTAACAATATCAAAAGTTGTATTTTGTAAAGATCAGCAAGATTATTAAATTCATAGCTACAGTGATCAAGAAAAATAGGGTAAACAAAAATTACCAGCATCATAAATAAAAGATGAGATATAACTAGTGTCCTCATAGCGATGAAAATGACAGCAATAGCCCTAACAGGTTTGGCTCAGTGGATAGAGCGTCGGCATGTGGACTGAAGGGTCCTGGGTTCGATTCTGGTCAAGGGCATGTACCTTGGTTGCAGGCACATCCCCAGTGGGAGGAGTGCAGGAGGCAGCTGATGGATGTTTCTCTCCCATCGATGTTTCTAACTCTCTATCCTTCTCCCTTCCTCTCTGTAAAAAGTCAATAAAATATATTTTTTAAAAAATGACAGCAATAATATTATAACAACTTTATGCTATCAATTTTTTAAAATGTAGATGAAATAAAAATTCTTTGAAGTGGGCAAATTGCCTTTTTAAATACAATTATTATAAAATATAAATGTTTTGTGCATTTAAATACATATAAAGATATCAAAATACAGATGTCCGATTATAGTGGTTTTTATCTAGAGTGGTGACAAAAAGTAGATACAATAAGCCATTAATTATACTGTAATATTTGGTTACTGATACTGAAAATTATCAACTATTACTTGTATAATTATAATATATTAATTCTAAATGAATACTTGTTAATGTTTGAACAACTTTATTAGAATAAAAATTGGAAGCAACATAAATGACCCAAATAGAGGAGATTATATTAAAGATGATTACTTCTTACAAATGAATATGATGGATACATTGAAAAGATATTACTACTTATCCTTGGATGGTGAAATTACTTGTAATCTTTATCTTATTTTCTGTTTCTATATTTTCCACACTTTATGCAATTATATTTATTTTAGAATCAGAAAAAGCAGTAAATATTTTTAAATTCACTCTACTCAGTATTTTTACAGTAGATTTTCTTTTATTGCCCTTGGGTTCTTTCTCAGCTATAAAGATTAATTCTCATTTAATCTGGCTTTCCTTGCTACTTTTGAGGAGGCAAACCCCTATTTTGTAAAAACTACTGTTTGGAATTCTCTGCTGTTTTTTTAGACAGACTCTTATTCTAAGAAAACTTACTTTGCTTTCTAACATGCTTTAGCCTGCTTGAATAATGAGGAAGATAAACTTAACTGTCTGACCTTGTAGGCCGCAGACTAGATATGCCCATACTCTCAATGCCATGCCAGGTGCATTTTTTAATTGGATAGTACTGTGTTGTTTTCAAGGCCAGCAGCAAGATAACCACTAAGTGCACAAAGGGCTGGCTCTTTAATAAAAAGGGAAGTTTTGCTTGTAGCCGGGGCTTAGAATTTGAATTCCTTTTCTCTAAGCCACCACGGTAAATAAAGTGTTTCTCCAAACTCTCCGGCATTGTTTAATTATTCCGGTTCTCTGTAACACTTTAACATGACATTTCACTTATTTTCTGAGCATTGCTTTTTTTCTAAGCTAATGGGCATTTTTTCAAAGACATCTTTCCCCCCATCATAACAGCCATCTTTACAGAAACATCTTAATGCTACCCTCTTTCTTGCCTTTACTAGATAGCTCAATGCCCTTCACAAGACAATTTCTCCTCCCTCTTTGATGTGAAAGTGCATAGACTTTGGGATCTAATAATTTAGGTTTAAACCCTGGCATTCCCTTTACCCTTGGACTAACATAGAACAAATTATATAACCTTTCAACCCTAATTTTTCTATCTTAAAATGGGGGTTATAGTAGCATGTTTGTGAGATTAATGATATAAATGATGGAAAGTGCCTAACAGAGAGTGTGTTCCACGGTTGGCACATATGTTTACTTCTTGCCCCTTTCTTTCTTTGGTTTTTCCTTCTGAGGCAGGATCTGATGATGGCTATAGAATTTTTAAAAATATAAATTGTCTCAACTAGTACAACACTGAATTGACATTTTCTAACAAGATGTTCTAGTTTTAAAGGACAAATTCCTAAATGCCAAAATTTATAAGAGCTCTGAGATTTTTCTCTCTTGTTACTATTATTTAATTTCTTCCGGTAAAATCTAAATCAAAACTCTCAATTTTAATATATTCTGCCTGAAGCTTTTATGTGAATTGTTCCTTTGCATACATTTATAAAAACAACTCATGACATTACTTACTGTCTGCACTCTTTGAATTTTATACATAATAATGTGTAAGTGACTCTTCAAAAAGTCCCTCCGGTGGCTATTTGCGCTTCTGTGGTGGCAGATGAGAAGCGGCTTGCTCTGAAATCAAACATCTCTGACCACATCCTGCCGCCAAGCCTCTGAAGTCCTCCCACGCTTGCCCCTTTGGAGGACTAATACTCTCCAATGAGGCTCAGCATTGTCTTTCCTCTGGTCAGTCATCATTCACCACAGTGCCAACATGACACATCCATGCTTGTAAGATACATGAAGCTCTGGGACTCAGCTTCCCCAGAGGCCCTGCACCTAAGTCTTTCCCAGCTTTAAAGGGTCTCTGTTCAGTGGTGAAAGGACTTCCTAGAAGCCTGACAATGCAGCCCGACAGAGTGGCATAGGGCAAAGCTGATCAATGTGTAGCAAGGGAGCCAGCCCTCACCTTCCCACTTCCAAGCAGACAGCACGATCATTCAGGACAGTTTTTTCTTCTCCGTCTCACACCCATTCTCAGCAGAGCCTCAAAGGCTTCTGTGGGTTTAGAGTTGAAGGCCTGTGCTTAGATCCTCCTGGAAGTCCAACATGAGTCCCAGTGTTGTACACAGAGAGGAATACTCCCTCCAAGATTAGTCTGGGCACAGAGCAGGGTTCTCTCTCCTCTTCTCTAGCACAAACCCTACTGAGACAGGTTAGTAAGCCAGGACAAGTAAAACAGGGAAACAGAGACAGATAGTTAAACAGCCAAGCAGTTTACAGCCATCTAGTAAATCGCAAAATCCTATCTTTCCTAACCAAGGACACTGAAGAGTAAATGGTTTACACTTTCCAGAGCTATTTATCTAACCAGAGGGTAAATAGCTTAAATCACCCTACTCAGGGAGAGGGATAACTGAAATCAATTAGTACCAACCACGCCCAAGGATGAATGAAGCCAGGGGAATAAATCTCATTTTGGTACATCAGCATAAAGCTGCTAAATATTCTATTAAGATACTCCCCTAAGAGCTCCCCTAGAAGGCCCGCCTTTGGAAAACAGACAAAAACCTTAAGACAAAGGACCCAGCATGGGCTCTCCCCCTATGGAGCACACCCACACCTCCCCTCTCCTCTCCCCAGCCCAATCTCACTGGAGTGTGCAGTGCTTGTGTCTTCCCCTCCTCCCTCTCTCTCCCCAAGGCATGTTACCTTTGCCTTTCTCCTAAGCTCCAAGGACTCTTTTGCCACTGTAACTTATTTCCTGAGCCCACACAGCCCAGCTGGCTCATCTTCTCTACTTCTGTGACTTTCTAAATCAACTTTCTCTTATAACTGGAGTCTTGGATCTGAATTCTTTCTTAGCCAGAACTCAAGTACTGAGGTTGCTGCACTGAGGTCTAACCTCTGCCACCACTACTCCCTCTACTGTGGCCCCTAAAGAGCCCAGCGTGACATTATTTTCATTAGTATCTGATACAGTCCCTTCAATCCATAACCAACTTTTCTGCCTCCCCAAATTATTTTCCAATAGTTTTCTGATCTGTGATAGCACAGTGGCAAAAAATAAAAAATAAATAAAAATAAATAAATAAAAATTCTCTTACGTAGTCAAAATTTAACATTTCCCAGAAATGAATTTAGGGTTTGATTCAAGTCAGTTATCCCCAAGTGGAGTTCCCCAAAGAACCAGATTATAGTTCCAGCTTGGAAGGTATTTCTAGGAGTAGGATATACCATCTGGAGTGGGAAAACAAGGCCTAGCAGAAAAGCCCTCATTGTGATCAATTCTGTTTCCTTCAAATAAAGGCCTTTGTATTAGGTTCCTGAGTCCAAACAGTATCTAAGTCTGGGAAACACTTCCCCAATCAAGGAATGCAGCCCTACGCTTGGGCAGTGGGGCAGGTCGTTGTGCAATGATGGTCATGGCAGCAAACACACCCCTGAGAGGTGGCAGGAGTAGCTACCAGCCCCACAGTGAGAGGGAAAAGGAGGAGTCAAACTCAGGAGGGAGCTTAACTCCCAGAGGAATTGAGCTGTGATTGTTCTGGTGTAAGTGACCCCAAGTCAGGACAGAGACCCCAACTGTATATTAAGGTTTGGCAGGTGACCCACGCTCAGAAGCATGTGGTTCGTCATGCTCCAGCCAGGCATGACTCCTGCTCTTTGTTTTAAAGTAAATCCATCCCACATCACAAAGGTAATTTTTCTGTGCCTGTGGACCAGAACTACAGGAGATCAATTCCCACTGACTAAGTAGCTCCAGGAGTAGAAACTGTAAATAACTTTTGGAGATTATTAACTTTGCTCAATTCTGCTTCTGTACAATCTGCTTTCGTAAGATAGATCTACATTCCAATCCTATGTCCAGCAGGATGTGGCTGGGAGCGACCCTGCGGGCTGCGCCCAGCCTTTGTAATTTAGAGTTTAGAATAAAGGAAATCGCAAGGCTGATCAAACAGGCAACTTACGCTGTAACTACATTCTCCCATGCTTTGTAACTTTTGTAATTGCTTGTTCAACTGAAAATCTTCCGTTATTGTGAGTAATGTAACTGACTTTTTGACCCAAGTTTAACCAATCAGGTTCTGCCAAATCCCCCTGCGTGGTGGATAAAAACTTGCTTGCTCCCAGTGTTCGGGGCTTGCGCTGCTCCCTGCTGTGTCAGTGGAGACGCGGGCCCGGGTTCGAGTTCGTAATAAAGGCTTCCTAAATTTCAATTTGGCTGCCTGGTGGTCTTCATTTGCGGGTTGCCCCACAACATTTGGGGGCCCAGGCGAGGTACCCAAGAGGGAGGAGAGAGGGACCCCCCAGAAGGGGCTGGAGGCTCTCCCTCCTTTCGGGGACCTTAGCCAGAGCATCTGCCTCCGGTGGTCTTATTCTGACTCCAGGGTTCGAACCCCACAACATCATAAGCATTGCATCAAGGAGAGTTGCTGAGGCCACCAGACATTCTGAGAAGGGAGTGAGACTAGCAACAGTGCATCTAGGCCTGAAGTCACAAAGGGAGAAAAGTCCATAATGGAACCCAGAGGCCACCTGGCAGGAGCTGTAGCCTGAAGGGCTGCAGGCCATGCTGGAACTGTGGTGTCGCAGTAGGGGAGGAACAGAGAATAAATCCTGCAACCTCACTCCTCCCTCAGGATGGAATCTCCTACTGGTAACTCCCAAGGGCCAAACCCAACCAGTGGCCCATTAGCAAAAAATACCCATAGCTCAGCACATTCTGGTGCTCTTTTGCCACTAACAAAAATACTTAATCCAAGATTTCATAGTTACTAACCAGTTTTGAATCCAAGGTCTCCAGATGACTCCAAAACTCTTATATTAGCTATGTTGCCTTGTAAACCAGTAAGGGCATTGTTTGGTTATTTGATTCATTGAATTTAGTCTTGAAGGCAGCATAGTGATAAGCAAAGCAAAAGAGCATGTCAATTTTTATATCAGATAACTAGAATCCAAGTTGGTTGTCTTGGTTGTTTTTATTTCATTTAACTGATACCAGTATTGATTTTCCTTTATCTTCATCTGAGGATATGCTTTTATTGATATTTTAGAAAGAGAGGAAGGGAGAGAGAAACATTGATGTAAGAGCAAAACATTGATTGGTTGCTTCCCATACGCTCCCCTCCTGGGCACCAAGCCCACAACCTAGGTATGTGCCCTGATAGAGAATCGAACCTGCAACCTTTTGGTGCACGGGACGATGCACCAACCAACGGGGCACCAGTGTTGATTTTAATTATGTAACACCACTTGGTCATGTAGGGTAACTTGAACAGGTTAATAACAGTCCCACAGTCTCAAGGTTTTGAGCTCTAATACAGTCTTCTAGTACGCTTAGACTACATCCAGATGTCTTCCACCTTTTAAAATTTCTTTTCTTGATTATTGGATCCATGTCTGGGAGGCATTCTCAGCTTTCTGATACCTACTGTGTCTTAGTAAGAATCAAAGTACATCAATTTCCCTTCAATTCTGAAAGGGTTTCCTCTAAATCTCTTGACTATCTGAGCTATTCCTTTCCTTCAAATATCACAGCCAGCAGCAGTAAATTTACTAGCTATCAGTCATTTTCATAAACATAAATTGAATGAGTTAAGGTTTCTATAAAGTCACTATCTTGAGGGTCTATGGACCTCAAAGAATAGATAGTTTGGAGATGGAGACAAAGAACTTTGGAAGATTAAAGCTCCGTGTGAGTAAATGTAAAAAAGATAACAGACTGGATGGTGTATAGGGAAAGCCAATAGCTGTGCTTAGCAGAAATAAATGGTGCATGAAAAAAGAGGTAGGGGTTAAGTCTCCAAGGGATGTCTAGGGTCAACTTGTACAGAGCTAAGGACATTGAACTATATTATACAGTTAATAGAGAACAAAGTTTCTCTTGAGAAGAAGGAAACAGATAAATTCTCACACTTTTTCATGGAAAAATAATTTGGTGATGACTAAGAGCAGAAAATTTGAAATCATAGTAGAATGCATTTAATTGAAACTATTTTGTTACAATGATAGAAAACTGATTACAAAGCAAGTGACATAACATTGTTTAATGAATAACTCCACCTATGAAACACAGCATATCCAGGCAACAGAGAGTAGTTAAAGCAATAAAAATTTCATTATAAAGAACTAGCTCAGAATTTTCTGTCCCTGAATAATTTTTAATAAAGTGTACCCGGAATGCATGGTGGGGTACAAAACAGACAACTATTACTATAAGGAAAAAGAAGCTCTTGATTTGAGCTCTAAACTCTTGATGGGTCCACATACCAGGCCAAAGAGCCTTTATCAATTTAACGATGACACCCACCTGTATCAGAAAGAGGGTCATGACCATTGTCATCATAATGACAATCATAGAGTAGTTCACAATAATGACTTCCCTGCGGTTGAGATCTTTGTAGAACTCAAAACATCGGTATCCTGAGTAACTTGGATCTATTGCCGTATGGTAAAAAAAATATTGGCAGAAAAATTAGGCTACCCAACATCCAAATAAAAATGCTTAAAACTACCGCATGGTACTTTTGTAACTCTTGCATTTGGAGTTTGTTAAAATAGATGAGCAATCGGAGTATGACAATGGCCACATAGAAAACAAAGGTGAAGTACATATGACAGTATACTATGCTGCTAACCAATCGGCAAGTAAAGGATCCAAGCTCCCAGACATTTAATACATAATAGCTGAGGCGGAACGGAAGGCTGACTAAGAGGATTGAGTGTAGCACTATGATATTAAGAACAATAGTGGCCATCATTGATCGGCTCTTCCTTTTGAACATCAAACGTGACATCAATACTGTTCCAATAGTACCTCCAAGCAAAACCATGCCATAGATGATTATCAGAATCATCCTGCAGTGTGCGTTTGAGATGTTTGATGGGGTGGTTGCATTGACTGAATCCATGTTTCACCACAAAATGCTTAGAAGACCACAAACCCTTAAATGAAAAGTTTTACAAAAGTATAATGAACATATTGAAACTTTACAGCAACTGCACATTAATAGTATTGAGTTTTGCAATCCTAGCCAATTATTTACAAACCTAAAACTGTGTATCCAATAAATATTGTCAGAGGCTCCACTTGATTATCCAAACATATTGAATAAACAGAGTTGAATGGGACAAAATTACGAAAATAAGTGTTGTTGTTTTTTAAAATATAAAATTTGTACACTCAGGTATTCTATTAACCTATACGTTTAGGATCAAGTATCAAGGCTGGGATCAGCCTGAGACATGTTAGCTGCTAGCATGAAATTTAAGGAAGGGCCAAAAAAACTCAGTCATCACAATGAATACTATTTTAATGCAATATCTTTTAGAATCAAAATCAGTGCAAAAAATTCATGATGGGTAAAATAAAAATGTTTTAATAAAGGCCAGGTCAGTATGCTCACAGTGCATATTCATGTCAGATCTATAAAGGCCATCCCTCCTATTGTCAGAAAACTCAATCTGTGTGTAATTCTTATAAGAAAGTGTATCAGACAATGTTTAAAAATATTTTCTGTGAATAATTTTTGAGCAAGGAGCAGCATAGAATATACACTGAGTGGCCAGATTATTATGATTTCTGAATGCATAATAATCTGGCCACTCAGTGTGAGTGTGTGTGTGTGTGTGTGTGTGTGTGTGTGTATTAGAGGCCCGGTGCATGAATTGGTCGAGGGGACAATTTGCATATTAACCTTTTATTGTATAAGATATACACTGAGTGGCCAGATTATTATGCTTTCAGAGATCATAATAATCTGGCCACTCAGTGTGAGTGTGTGTGTGTGTGTGTATATTAGAGGCCCGGTGCATGAATTGGTCAAGGGGACAATTTGCATATTAGCCTTTTACTGTATAAGATATACACTGAGTGGCCAGATTATTATGCTTTCAGAGATCATAATAATCTGGCCACTCAGTGTATATTACCTACCTTCTTTTCTTCTTCCTAATCCTGAATCTTCTCCTAGACTGATGTGTTAACATTTTGGTAAAAAATTTGGGTCTGAGAGTAGGTTCTATTGAGTTTTTATTTGAGTTTTTCGGGTGTGGATGCATAAGGGGTAGTGATTGTTTAGCAGGAAGAGCACTGGCAATCTATTGCCCTACAAGTAAGGGCCAACCCTGCCAGTTAGCTGCTGTGGGAATGGGCATGGAGCTCTAGCTATGAAATGGGAATGGCCATACTGCTTACTTTAAAGGGTTACTAGAAAACTAAATGAGTTAGTGTGTTTGAGACGGCTTTATAACTGAAATAAAAATCCATATAAAAGTTATGATTCTTGAGGACAGGGTGGGGAGGGGGTAGAGGGTGTCAGTGGGGGAAAAAAGGGGACATCTGTAATGCTTTCAACAATAAAGATAAATTTTAAAAAGTGATGAGTCTTAAGGTAAAATAACAAAAACAAAAAGATATTTACCCCTTTCTGCTGGGAACCGATCATTGTCTCACTAATTAGAAAGGTGTAGACAAGGAACCTGGAAGGCTGGTCAACCTTGAAGCTCTAAAGGGTCAGAGCCAACCACTATCTAATTGAGACAATGGTAGCTGAAGCAACTTCCCCACCAAATAATCATGTAAATCCTTACTGATAATCTGCCTGTTACTGGAATTACCTGCCTAAGGGCAATGAGTGTATCCCATAACTTTAATAAAGGGGATAGCAAAGCCAGAGCGGGTGGTAGTCCTCCCACTAGAAGTGGGCTCCCGCCTGGCCCCCAATATTCCCAAATTAATACTTTTCTAGTCTCTCTTCATTTGTGTGCGGCCTTCTCCAGAACCCGAACCCTGAACTGGAACCCTGAACCACACCGGACGTGAAAGGGGTTCCCACACCTTTCTCCTTACTCTACATAGGGGTAGATACACAGTTGTGTTACATAAAATTGTTGTTACATCAATAAGCATTTAATTAATATCTGACAATTAAAAATATTTTTCAGACCTTTGATTAGACAGTATGAGACCCAGGCATCAGCACTGATCAGACTTTCCCCTCAGAAAGTGTCTGTGTCCATTTTCCTCATGTATCTCCTGCCCACCTGGCCGGAGCAGAATTTGAGCATTTGTACCTGAGGAAGAAGTTATTCCACAGTGAACATCTAAATATTTTAACATTTTTCTTCTGCTACAAAAGAATCGTCTTAGAATAACTTCGTTTTGTTTGTGAAAAATTATATTGGGACTTGCAGATTTAATACCCTCAAATAAGGATTTATTGTAATTTAAAAACATAATTATAACTTGCGTAACAACCTAAGTTTTATGTGCTGAAAGATACATTTTAACAAAGAACACATATATAAAATATTTAATGCTTATACAACAAATAAGATTCTAACTTAGTTTTAATATTTTGGCAGTCCTCAAGTCTAAGCAGACAAGATTTAAGTTTGAAATTATTTTAAAGCATTGAAACCTAAATTACTCTATATATCAGTTCCACACTTTGAATGGACTCATTGAGAAACAGATTGCACTGCCTCTTACTAGCTGGCTAATCATGGGACAAATACTTAACTATAAAGTTGTCTCTTCAGCTGTAAATATGAAAATAGGAAGATCTACTTTGCAAGAAGGTTATGAGAAGTATGTTAGACTGTATCTACAAAGAACATAACAGATTCGCTGACATAGTTCATCAAAGTGTCAATGCTATTTCTCCCCTCTAATGTGCACAAAGATCTTTCACAAACACAAGATCCCTTTCTTTTATAGTTACTTCTCAGCATTGTCTTACGGATATTTAAATGCGTAAATTCATAGGAAAGGGAGAAGCTGAATCTTACCCTTATGAAGCTGAATCTTACCCTATTTCTTGTTGTTTTGTTGATGGTTTCTTTTGCTGTGCAGAAGCCTTTTATTTTGATATAGTCCCACTTGTTTATTTTCTCTTTAGTTTCCACTGCCCTAGGAGCTGTATCGGTGAAAATATTGCTTCAGCATATGTCTGAGATTTTTCTGCCAGTGGATTCCTCTAAGATTTTTATGATTTTCCCATCTTGTGTTTAAGTCCTCTACCCATTTTGAGTTTATTTTTGTGTATGGTATAAGTGGTGGTCTAGTTTCTTTTTTTTCCCAACACCATTTACTGAAGAGACTGGCTTGACTATATTGTATTCTCTTGCCTCCTTTGTCAAATATTAATTGAGCATAGTTTAACCTGCATTATAAATTCAACAATTTGTTCTTGATATCCTTCCAAGTCAAATACAGCTCTATGGAATTATTTTTCTCTAACTTATTATGAAATATTTTAAACATGCAGAAGAGTTGAGGGATTAGTATAATAATTTCCTTAATATTTACCACCTAGATGCAACACAATTGTTATCTTTTGTCATATTTGTTGTATCTATTTTCTAAATATTTCTCAAGAACAAGAACTTTCAGGAGAGAATCCAAGATGGCGGCGTAGGTAAACACCTAAACTGCTGCCTCCCACAACAATTTAAACTGCAACTAAAAGACAAAACGTCTATCACCCAGAACCACAGGAAAGCGGGCTGAGTGGAAGTTCTACAACTAGAAGGAAAGAGAAAAGAGCTTTGAGACATGCTCGAGCCCTGAAAAGCTGAGGTAAGGAGGCGCGTGATCCGGGCTGGCTGCGGGCGACTGGGTGCGTTGCTTTTTTCAACCCGAACAGAGACAAGCCCCCGATTACTCTGAAATCCAGTCTCTGGGGAGACGCGGGGGACCCAAACTCCTACGGGGAGAAGCTGGACTGTCTGCCAGCGAGGGTGGCTTGCTTGCAGAGCTGCGCGCAGGAATAATTGTTTACTGAACTGGGGCACGGGACTCGCAGATGCCTTTGGGGACACAGAGCCAGCTAACTAGCAGCCATTGCTGTTTGCCACGCCCTAACCTAGTGACACCCTGAGGCCCCGCCCTGCACAACCTACAAACCCACCCAAGCTCCAAGCAACTGAGTTAGCATAAGAAAAGCCTGCCCTATCGCAGCTTAACCTAGCAAACTTGCAGCCCGGGTCAGACAGTTCCAAAACCTCCAAACCCCAAGCAAAGAGGAGAAAACTGCAGCTCTCACTGTAGCTCCTGCTGAGTGGCCTCAGACAGTAGCTGACCTGCACCCCATTGGAGATCCAGAAGCCAGTGTACCTAGTGGTCAGTGTGAGACACCAGATTTCAACTCCTCACATCCATAAGTGACACATTCAAGAGGCAGACTCAGTGAGCACCGAAGCCCCACTGAAACAAGTCCTGCGTGTCTTCAGCACAGCAGTTCTTCCATTATAGACACAGCGAGTGCTCACAGCTAATTGGCCTGGAGGTCAATTCCTCCCAGCGTACCAACAGCAATTCAGGCTTAACTACACCAAGACTTTGCACTCAGCCCACAAAGGGGTGTACCAAGAGCATCCACATCAGGTGATTGGGGAGGCTGAGCTACTGCCCCCTATAGGTCACCTACCACACAAAGCCACTCCATCAACACAGGGAAGCAGCCAAAATGCAGAAACAAAGAAACATGTCTCGAATGAAAGAAACGGAGGAAAGCAAACTACTGGATGACATAGAGTTCAGAACCACATGTATAAGGTTACTCAAGAATCTTCTAAAAACCGCTGAGAAACTTGATGACACTTCTGAGGAGCTTAGTAAGACCTTCAAGGACCTTAATGAGAATGCCAAAAAAAATGGAAAAGGATCAGTCAGAAATGAAGCATACACTGTCTGAAATAAAAAATATACAGAAACTCAACTGTAGATCAACGTACCCCAAGAATCAAACCAAAGATCTGAAATATGTGGAAACAAAAAACATACAACCAGAAAAACAAAAAGAAAAAAGAATCCAAAAATATGAAGATAGTGTAAGGAGCCTCTGGGACAACTTCAAGCGAACCAACATCCGAATTTTTGGGGTGCCAGAAGAAGGGAGAGAGCAAAATATTGAAAACCTATTAGAAGAAATAATGACAGAAAACTTTCCCTACCTGGTAAGAGAAATAGACTTACAAGTTCAGGAAGCACACAGAACCCCATACAAGAGGAACCCAAAGAGGACCACACCAAGACACATCATAATTAAAATGCCAAGGGCAAAAGACAAAGAGAGAATATTAAAAGCAGCAAGACAAAAACAGTTAATTACCTACAAGGGAGTACCCATACGACTGTCAGCTGATTTCTCAACAGAAACTATGCAGGCCAGAAGGGAGTGGCAAGAAATATTCAAAGTGATGAACAGCAAGAACCTACAACCAAGATTACTCTACCCAGCAAAGCTATCATTCAGAGTTGAAGGTCAGATAAAGAGCTTCACAGACAAGAAAAAGCTAAAGGAGTTCATCGCCACCAAACCAGGATTACATGAAATGCTGAAGGGTATTCTTTAAGAAGAGGAAGAAGAAGAAAAAAGTAAAGATAAAAATTATGAACAACAAAATGACATCAAATACATACCTACCAACAAGTGAATCTAAAAATCAAGTGAATAAAAAATCTGAAGAACAGAATGGACTGTTGAATATAATAGAATCAGGGACATAGAAAGGGAGTGGACTGACGATTCTCAGGGGAAGCAAGTGTGAGGGGTGCAGGAAGAGATTGGACAAAAATCTTACTCCTATGAATGAAGACAGTGGAAGGGGTAAGGGCATGGGGTGGGGTGGGGAATCAGGTGGAGGGAATCTATGGGGGGGGAAAAAAGTAGAACACCTGTAATAATCTGAACAATAAAGATTTATAAGAAAAAAAAAAGAAAATTGTTTAGTTGAAAAATGGAGAGACCAGTTTAGTGAAAGATCCATAGTAAGTATAATTAACAATATTAGGAATATGGATTTAAGTTTATGTAAAGAAAATCTGTAGAATTTGGTGATTCTTCCCATTCTTTTGGATAGGTAGTTATGAGTATAGCTATTCTCACTTGGAATTTTTATCATAAATCTCTCTTCAACTTCAAAGACAATTTGGCTGCATCCAGTACTGACCTGCTGGTTATTTCCAGATTAATGAATTTTTTTTGGTTTCTTTATTGTATTCCATGTAATTGCTTTAGCAAATAGTCAGGTACTTGAGCAGCATTTATATGCAGAGGGACATATACATGTAGAGGTGTATATCACAATACAAAGAATAATCTTTTTCCCTGTACTTAAAGTAATTATTTTATATTTTGTACTATTTGTACTATATTTTATATTTTGTATAAATATTGGTAATTCAATTAGAAGAGGCAGAGCAATTTTTTGCCCAGACATATGAAGTCATACTAGAACTAAATAAATAAGGTCTTTGGGCTCGGGCAGTGTGGCTCAAGGTTTAATCGTCGACCTATGAACCAGGAGGTCACAGTTCAATTCCTAGTCAGGGCACTTGCCTGGGTTGTGGGTTTGATCCCCAATAGAGGCGGTGCAGGAGGCAGCAGATCAATTATTCTCTTTCATCATTGATGTTTCTATCTCTCCCTTCCTCTCTGAAATCAATAAAAAAATGCATTTTAAAAAAAGAAATAAGGTCTTTGGTTTGAAATTTTTAAACTATCTGTTCTCCTGAAATGTTTAGATGTATTCAGGAGAATTTGTGTTTTAAGGTTCACAAAGATATTGCAACTGTTTATGATTGCCTTGTTTGCATTAATAAAACATTTGATTAAGGGGAGAGTGATATTAATACTAACTTATGTAACACAGCCTCTCCTACTCAGTGCATTTCTGACTAAAAGAACCAAACACTACTGTTACATCTGAGCTAAAATCTCATCAATTGCTCAGGAGTATGTCTTAGTGTTACTGGACAGAAAATTCTGGAAGAATTAGTTATCTGGTTTCCAAGACTGCAGTAGATTAGAAGCATCAATGTAGAAGGTAAGTCCACCATAAGGACCTGAAGGGGAAAAAAGCTTTCAGGAATCAGCTGTTTGGACCATTTACTTTTGTAACAAACATTACAATACACTTCAGTAAGAATTTGAAAATATCACCATACAGTAACCACATACAGTAAAGAGTTTGCTATTTTAGAACACCTTAGGAGGGTGTTCATTTCATTGCAATTCTTGTGCTTAGGAGAATGCCTGCCCTATGGTGGTGGCTCAAACTCTTTGTTGATTGAAATATATTCTAACAAAGTTGCAACAAGTGTGTTATAAGAAAAAGCAATGTCTAAGTGGACTCACTTTTTCATTCTTTTTCTTTATGCCACTGTTTAAATAAATAGTATTTATTTATGTTAAAAATAGTAAGTCCTTTTCTATCAAGGAAACTTGACTGTTCAGAATGACACATTTCCCCTTCAGCTCTGGCTGGCTGACACGGGATTGCTAGACGTAGGTGTTGCTTCTGTCTTCTATTGGATATAAGAGAATGAAGTGAATCCATAAGTGAGCCCCTGCTTGCTGGTCAGGCTGGGTACATTTCTGCTTGTAGCCAGGTCTGCCATTTTTAGAAAGCTTTGCTGTGTAGGAATGTTGCATTAGAGGGCCTTGGGCTCTGGAGTGAGACTGGTGACTTTGAATCCTAGCTCTGACATTTATCAGCTGTTGTGAGTTTCAATGAAATGAATGCATGTCCAAACTTCATCACGCGTCTCTGGTACACGATAAGTGCTCAGCAATGGAGGGTAGCTATTATAACTATTGTCATGATTAGTATGTAACAGTGGGGGGACCGGGGGAGGAAGTGTCATTGGTTCTGATATTAGTGGAGCAGCATAAAGGGGTGAGACGTACCTGACAATCATGTTTACAAATTGCCTCCCAGCAGTGGGAAGAGAGGCTGCAGGAACAACAGAGAACCATCCAGGACAAAAAGCGAACAGCCGGGCGCACCAGTCGTAGTAATCCTCCAAAACCAAAGGGAAAGCCACCTGCTCCCAAGCCAGCCAGCCCCAAGAAGAACATTAAAGCGAGGAGTGCCCCAAAGAGAACAAACTCGAAAAGAGTGTGAGCTAACTGCTTTCCAAAACGGAGACTTCCTCTCAGGATGAGGCCAGGCAGTGCCCGGACAGCCCGTGGAAGGCCACACTCCCCTTGTCTGAACAGCTAAGATACTCTTCATAGACACATCTTGCAGCGTTTTTCTTAATGATATGCTTCAGTTTTTCTTTTTACACCACTGCAAGCGTAGTGGTGGTAATATGCCCATTGGTATGGAAGGTATATGAAAGCTGGTCCAAAAAAGCATGTCGTGTTCAGAATAGCCTGTGTGCGTATTCTATGAGGTCCAGGCAGGGAAATACGCTTTTCTTCTTTCCTTGTGACCAACTATGTGCATTGTAAAATAAATGCTATATTGCAAAAAAAAAAAAGAAAGAAAGAAAAGGGGGGGCATCTAATTTTTTTTACAATATGGTTTTTTTTCAGTTTGACTTCTGTTGTAAGAATCTTAGCAATTTTTTTTAAATGTGATTGAAAATAAAAGCAAGAGGAATGAATATTTAAAAGACCTTTATGTTTATTGTTTGTGGAAGAATTTTTGTAATGAAAGGGGAAGTTTAAACAATCTAGCAAAGTAGGATATGGAAAATTGTAATGAGTATTTTTGTGTGTGTATTGTTTTTTGTTTTGTTTTTTTACAAAGAAGCCTTTCTGCTCTGTGTTTAGCTATAAACTCTAGAAAATAAAATAATGATGATGTTGAATAAATAAAAAGGAAAGGCAGGCAAACAATGCTTGGGTCCTTGTTCTCTGGTTACCATGCCATGGTGCGGGGTGAGGGGTGGGGGGCTCTGGTTTTACATTCATGCTTCTCATCAGTACCTTTAAGTAACACCAGAAACAGAGTTTCTTTCAGCTATTATGACTGAGGTACCAGCTAGTCAACCCCAAATATTTTACCTGTGGGTGTGGTACTTGTCTCACTTCCCAGGACATCCTAGGTTTCCTGAGTCCAAGTCTCTCTGCTGATTGCAGGTGTTTACAAGGGCCTTGGGCCTGAGGTGGGAGGGTCGGGATCCAAAACCTTGGTTTGCCAGCCTGCTATGAGACTGCTGCCGCACACCAATTCTGCACCTGGAAAAGGTCACTTGTCCACCCACTACTCAGGAACGTAAAAGAACAACCTGATTTAGCTTCAGAGTTAAATCTCCTCTAAAGGATGTACCCTGGTCCCTGGTTTTCAGAAAAGGATAAGGTACACGTTGCAGTCACACAATATAATTAAACAAATTGTTTTATTTCAGACCTGTAGCCATGGGGACACAGAAGTGAGGTGTGAGGGTAAGCCAGGGGAGAGTGGAAGAAAAGGACAGGCACTCATCTCCTCCTGAAAGCATGACTGTGCCTGCACTGCTCCCCCAGGGCAACAGGATTAAAGGAATCCAATAGATCGGCCCACAAAGGGGTAGTTTTCTGCTGTATAAAAGCCAAATCTCATTGGCCCTTAAGGAAGCCAGGTTGGTGTTTAGCATAGCATCCAAACTAAAGAAACCTAGGGAAAGCCATTAAAAGGCATTGCTAGGCTAGTTCGACTTCTTAGCATAGTAGGAATTCTTTGGGGGACTTAGAAATGAAACTCCATGAGAAAGGAGATAAAACGCTTATGTAAGACCTTTTTTCTTAAGTGCAAAAGAAAGTAAAAAGAGTTTGGAGATGACTTTACAAATTTAAATACTGCTTACTTTGAATATTTAAATAATATATTGATTATTATACAAAAATTTAATCAGGCACATTTATCAGTT
Organism: Corynorhinus townsendii; assembly: GCA_026230045.1. Classification (NCBI taxonomy): domain Eukaryota; kingdom Metazoa; phylum Chordata; class Mammalia; order Chiroptera; family Vespertilionidae; genus Corynorhinus; species Corynorhinus townsendii. Next base: position 142,529,997 of record JAPDVU010000004.1, read on the forward strand.
TGATTAATCGATAAAAGGTTAACAAGGCTGCCATTTGTTTATTTATTTTGAAAAAGCTGAAAATGAACATTAGCTCACAATATGACAAATATGGAATTGGCCTTTGTGTGAGAGTCAAAAGTTTATTTTTCTCACCTAAATATTTCTCCACCTAAATACATGTGAGAGGAGGTAAATATAAATACATGGTGAGGAAAGCTGAGGTTCTATCTCTAAAATGGGAATTATGAGAGTTGGGTTACTTTAATTTAAAAAATAACGTATATTATTATAGGTTTATCAACACATTTTGTAATTGAAGACAACTGGAGGCACTTATTTTTTTAAATAATTTTGTTGGTCTTTCAATAATATGGTAAACATGTATTTTCTATAAAACATTCAATAAACACATAAAATAAAATAAAAGTAATTGAATTAAAATCCTACATAATCCCATCCACCACTATTTAGAGGTATCACTATTAGTATTTTGGTATATAATTTTCCAGATGTTTTCTATGCATTTATATTATGATTTGAAAAATAATAAAACTAGGAGCCTATAATGCATACTGTTTCATAACCTGCCTTCTTCACTCATAGTTCTTCATGTCAATGAAGCTGATGCCACCTCCTTTATAATGACTGTGGTGTATTCCATGGTATGTATTACTCAACAAGTCCTTATGTTATTGGGGATTTAGCTAGTTTCTTAACAGAACATACTGAATAGACAAACACCTTGATAGCCAGTATCTGTGCCCATCCTTAATTAGTTTTTTGAGATGTTCATTAAAGTAGCATTGCTAGGCTGAGGAGTATGACCACAAGGAAAGTTCCGGATCATATTATTAATTTTCCTCCAGCATGCTTGGACCGTAGATGTATCCAAGTGTTCACTTTCCAACTCCTCACTGAGATTGTTTCCTCCTTCCCACGGTTTTTATAAATTTATCTGGGAACTGGATGTCATCAATGGTGAAGCTCCTCTCTTCATCTGTGAGCCACTCCCAACCTCCAGGCAGCTGGGAAATGAATGACTGACCACCTTGAACTGGGTATAGTAGATACATAGATGATAGATAGGTAGATAGATAGATCGGATAGAGTTATCAACTTCTAGGGAAAACCTATGCAACTATCTCAATTTTTTTAATGAATCAAATTTAATATAATTTATCAGCTAGAGAAACCAAATAATTAGGATTTAACAGAAATGCCATAGATTTTTTTTCTCTCTTTTCAGCTTTATTATAAAATATATGAGAACTTAAATAAATAACTTTAGTTTCTAAAGTTCTAAACCAATGCAGTTCTAAACCAATGCAGTCTGACCACCCTTTTGGTTTCTGGCTTTGGATGCTTAGAAGATTGTCTACTGCAAACTTAGAGTAAAATTCTTTGGCCATCAATACACCATTTGAATCCCTAGGACCAAGCTAGCTCAATGGTACTCCTGCTGGGTAGAACCAGTTCCTGAATAAAAAAATAAATAAAATTTTACCAAAAGTCTCTACCTGCTGTTATCACCAATTCAAAAAGCAAAAATGGTTATTTGGAAGCATGGAATGAAAAAGACGAATGGGACGTTATAGGTCAGTGGTCAGCAAACTCATTAGTCAACAGAGCGGCAAACTGCGGCTCGCGAGCCGCCACAGTTTGCCAATCACATCATCATCTAGCTTGCTGGTGATGTGAGGGCTTGATTGATGTCACACAGGTAGCTAGAGAAAGATCTTGGGCCCCAGAGTTACTCAACTTTACTTTAGCTGACCAAAGTGTAGTTGTTTTTCAGTAACATAAAACCATGCTACTTGAGGAAATACTCATTTATCATGAAAGAAACAACAACAAGAGAACAAATTTCTGCTTCAGGTTATAACATGTGCTAATACTGACCATATTTCCTAACAGAAAATACTTTTTGAAAAAAGCATTTTATAATGCGAGATATGTTATACTGACAGACATGGCAACCAAAAATCTTAGTTTACTGTTACCGTTGTGCCTTAACTAATAAGCAAGCAGTATTATGTTCTCAGATCAAGTACCCGGATAGGGTGTCTATGTTAACATCAGTACCCACCCCTCCAGGAAATTCTTGACACTCAGATGGCAAAGAAATATCCCCCTTTTATTATTCAAACAAAAGGGATAAACAAAAAGAAAAACAAAAGCACCCCAAATATCAAAAGAGCTACCCCAAATGTCAAATTAGCATTTTATATGAAACTTTTCATATGTTCTCCCTGTTTGCATATATGAATTTAATAATGGCACATATTTTTTCCCTGTAAGAAATGCAATGAAATCTTCATTTTTCACAGCTGCATAGCATAAATGTATGAAAGTTTGTTTTGCCAATAACTTGTGAGAATGGACTTTTAAATGTGGTCCCCAGGCATGCTAGGGTAGGACAAAGTTGTGTGACAATATTTTTTCTACTATTATCGAATTCTCAGGACCAGAAAAAAAATGGGGCATGGATAGGTTTTTTTGGGTATTTTTTTCTCATAAACATGCTGCTTTTATAATTACACGATACTACAAAAATGAGAGAGAGAAATTTAAGCTACATAGACATGCAAACATGAAAACTGTTTCATTGATTATGTGTTTGTTAATCTATGTCATCAGAGAAGCAGACGCCAAAAGGGAATTAAACTAAATGTGAAAGGATTTTATTAGAGAAAACACCTGAGAGAGAGAAGAGGCAGGAGCTGAACTGGAAAGAGGAAAGGAAGCATTTCAGATTGCCTCGATATTAAAGACAGTTTGGCTCCTTAAATGGTGTTTCCTTCCGTCGCGTTGCAAGTAAAGGGCCTCTTGTTGGAGAGGATTTTTCTGTTCTCTGACGTTGATGGCTGTTGACTACTTGGAATCAGTAAAGTTTCGGGAGCACTGCCGCTGCCGTGAACATGTCGGTCCCAAGCGCACCCACGAAGCAACCGCCCGTTCGGTCCACGGCTGGCGCCGTCCGGTTCGCAATGAGAAAGGCCAGCCACACAGTGTCCCCACTGAACGGAGCCAGCAGGAGCCAGGGAGTGACTTCCCATAAATCAAGACTCTGAGAGACCCTGGCAGCATCCCAGCTCCACCCCTGAGCGCTCTCAGGGCGCTCACACTGTTGGCCACCAACCCAGGCTCCACCATCTTCAGCGTACTGACTGATGGGCCTATCATCGATCGTTCATCGGTGCGGGGGCAGCCAGCACACGGCCGGGGGAGATGGCACACAGGCAGGAAAAAACAGAGCCATTTGGCAAAGTGCGAAGGACCTTGCATGGAAGGACACGATCGGACCTGGCCTCCAGGGAGATTTCCCAAGCAGACTCTTTGGTTCCCACTCCCAAACCTTCACACTTTCCCCGTAGCTGGAACTGCCCCACCTCCTCTCACAGACAAGTTCCTTTATATTTTGAAACTGACTTCTAGGGAAACGGTCTCACTAGGTCTGACTAAGCCCGTGGCATCTGCCTACTCGGCTCAGGCACCCAACTCATTCCTATGGGCCAGGATCTGACCATCTGGTCTTTGTTCTGTATAAACATTTTCCACCCAGCAAGTTCCCCTGACATCGCCCCGTGCCTAGCTCTGGGCGAGGGCAGCAGGAGACAAAGAGGTCTAAGAGGGATGCCAGAAGTCAGTGTCCTTGGGGAGAGAACACATAAACCCACCAGAATGAACTTGACTTTACAGGGAGCCTGGGCTCAATGTCAAAGGAGCAGAAGAGTCATTACTCTTTTCTTGCTTTGTTTTGTAACTTAGTTTTTGTGCATAGCAGCCCTATCCATCGTCTCTAAAAACTAGAAACGAACCAGAGGTCCCTCAAAAACCATTACCTTTCAAAAGTGCAAAGGAGGAAGAGGCTTCCAAGGGCTGGGAGGTACCCCAGCTTCTTTTTAAAAATACATTTTTTATTGATTTCAGAGAGGGAAAGAGATAGAAACATCAATAATGAGAATCATTGATCAGCTGCCTCCTGCATGCCCCACACCGGGGATCAAGCCCACAACCTGGGCATGTGCCCTGACCGGGAATCGAACCCTGACCTCCTGGTTCATAGGTTGACACTCAACCACTGAGCCACACCGGCTGGGCTACCCCAGCTTCTCGAGGAATGTAGCTGTTGAAAGGAGTCAGACAGATAGAGAAGGAGAGAGGGATTCTGGGAAGGGGGAATGGCTGGAGCCAAAGGGTGGAAGACTGAAAGACCATTGATCGAGTCTGGCAAGTGCATGGCATGCATGGCACCATGGAGCCATTGGTATTGACTGTGGCGCTGTTTCCCACCAGCTCTGAATGCAGACGCCTTCTCGATGTGCCATCACTGACGGGTTCAAGCTGGCACGTGGGGACGTGTCTATTGGCCCTTGTTGGCCTAGAGCAGTGGTCAGCAAACCGCGGCTTGCAAGCCACATGTGGCTTGTGAGCCGCGGTTTGCCGCTCTGTTGACTAAAGAGTTTGCCGACCACTGGCCTAGCGTGTTCAGGAGCCTGAGAAAATGGACTAGGCTGGAGCAGGAGGCTTCTTGGGAAGAGAGGGGGAAAGGCAAACTCATGGAGTTGTAGGCTGGCCAAGTTGGAATGGGCCAGAGGCTCTGGCTCCCTTGTCTTCACTAAGGAGGCGAAGGCTAGAGAACAGCGTCCTTGCCCGAGGTGTGCAGAGTTCTTGGCAGAGGTTCTGGAGCTCCAGGCTCCTGACTGCTTAGGGCCAGATGCTCAGACAGGCCTTGGAGGCTCAGCTGCCGAGCTTGTCTCTAATCCTGTGCAGGTGGCCACACAGGAGGCCATGGCCAAGGTCTTCTGAGCTCACTCTGTACTGCAGCACACCTTCTCTCCTCCCTGGCCAGGTTCCCACTCCTCATGTGTGGGAAGCCCCTGTAGGGCAGTGTTGAGGGGAGGGCATGCCCAAGTTCAGTGGGGCCTCTGGGGCAGAGAAACCAATGGACTCCCTCTTACCTCTCTCCTCCCCAAAGAAGGCACTTTCTCCCCCAGGAACCTGCCCAGACAGAGTGACGCACCAGTGAAGGACCCCCTTGTCCCCAGCTCCCAGGTCACAGGGAACCCTTGACAGCTTTTGAGCATGGAAACGTCATGGATAAAAGTGGTATTTATAAAATACTAGAGGCCCGGTGCCTGAAATTCATGCATGGGTAGGGTCCCTAGGCCTGGCCGGCGATCAGGGCCCATCAGGGCCTTCCTTCCCCCAGCTGCCACCTGCTGACTGGGGCCTTCCTTCATTCCATGTCACCCCCTGATGGTCAGCACACATCCTAGCGAGCGGTTGAACTCCTGGTAGGTGGAACTCCCAAGGGGGACAATTTGCATATTAGCCTTTTATTAGACGGGGTGATCGTGAAAGATTTGTCCATCCTGTGCCCTTCTGGGAGGGAACACCTCCCCTTGGGACATTCCCGAATGAGTCTGAAGCTCTGTGGAATGGGGATCTCTCAGGCTTACGGGCTCCAAGGGACAGAGTACCTGCTGAAAATGAGGAGCTCACTGGGACGGAGAGGGTGCATGTCTGAGTTGGGGTGGAGAGGAAAAGGCGGCCTTACCCTCAGGAACAAAGTCATGAGGTCAAGGCCATGAGGTTCCCAGGAGGGATTAGGAGCAAAGGCCAGGAATAACACATAACACGCAGCTATAAGAGCTTTGGATGCTGTCAGACCTTGTAATCCCAACCCGGTGAACTGGTTGTTGGTTTTGCTGTCCATTTCCCTGAAGTAGATGTGAGTCAAGAAGTGTGTTGTGGGTTTGTCTTTGGAGTAAATGAAGTGGAGAACTAGGGAGAAACAAAATGAGACCTGAAGCATGGAGGCATGGAATAGGCTGACATACCTCGATGTGGGGTTGGGGGATAAGAAGAAATAAACCAAGGAACTTTGATAATTATATGCATAGCCCATGGACATGGGACATGGGCAACAGGGTAGTGAAGACCTGGAGTGGGGGGTGTGGGTAGGGGTTGGGAGGAGGGGAGGAAAGGGGAGGAAATGGGAAATATCTGTAAGACTATCAACAATAAAAAGAACATCAGGGAGTCCCTCATGTCCTGGGGTGTCTCTGCCTTTATATCCTACTGCTCTGTCATTGACTAGGAGCAGCCCGGGGACAGCCTGGTCTTGATGCAAAGGTAGCAATAGATTTCAGACTGTGGTGTCCAGATACTTGGATAATTATGGCGCCTGTGGTTGAAGTCTAGACTCACATCCTCATGGCCATCACAGTATGTCAGTGATAGAAATATTGAGATTTTGCCACTACATTTTCAGCAAAATCTATAAAGTGGTTGTGCCAGGCAACAAAATGCCTCCGTCGACTTTTGTAATTGTCATCAATACACTATTTAAATCCCTAAACCTCAAAAAACTTTTATGTCTCTTATATTTTACTAGAAGCCCAGTGCACAAAATTCCTGCTTTTGAGGGATGGGGGTGGTCCCTCAGCATAGCCTGCACCCTCTCTAATCTGGGATATCCCTCTCATAATCCGGGACTGTTGGATCCTAATCACTCGCCTGCCTGCCTGCCTGATCACCTCTAACTGCCTCTGCCTGCCAGCCTGATTGCCCCCTAACTGCTCCCCTGCTGGCCTGATCGCCCCTAACTGCCCTTCCCTGACAGCCTGATCACCCCTAACCACCTCTGCCTCGGCCCCTGCCACCGTGGCTTTTTCCGGAAGGATGTCTGGAAGATGTCTGGTCTAATTAGCATATTACCCTTTTATTTGTATAGGTTCAAATTTATTGAGGAGAAAATGTGTTGAGTATTACTACAGATTTTACGTATTTATTCTATCCAAGAAAGGTCTCTTTATACTAGAACAAAAAAAAAAAAAATCCACAAATATTTTAGAGGTGTTTAATGGCAATAAGAAATGCTATGATGTGTAATTTTGCCTTTACCTGTTCAGATAGCATAAGCATAAACCTAATATACCTGGCTGCAATATTTCTATGAGAATAGTTTTATAATCCAATAACACTAACATATGTAGCTGCAACATCTAGATGAGGACCATTTTATAATTAGAAGTTTGGATCACACTGGTGATATACTTTGAGAGGGAAAAGATCATACTTTATTAACAATAAAATTTAGCTGACAGCAGACTCATAAACAGAGGGCTGAAACCAAATCTCACAAACTTGTAATAACATGAATAATATAATATGGTATGAAGAACTGACATTAAGCTCTTTTTCGTGGCGCCTCGGAGGCTGCTGGCAGCTTCAGGATGAAGCTCAACATCTCTTTCCCAGCCACTGGCTGCCAGAAACTCATTGAAGTGGACGATGAACGCAAACTTCGTACCTTTTATGAGAAGCGTATGGCCACTGAAGTTGCTGCCGACGCTCTGGGTGAAGAATGGAAGGGTTATGTGGTTCGAATCAGTGGTGGGAACGACAAACAAGGTTTCCCCATGAAGCAGGGTGTCTTGACCCATGGCCGAGTCCGCCTGCTGCTGAGTAAAGGGCACTCCTGTTACAGACCGAGGAGGACTGGAGAGAGAAAGCGCAAATCTGTTCGGGGTTGCATTGTGGATGCTAATCTCAGTGTTCTCAACTTGGTCATTGTAAAAAAAGGGGAGAAAGATATTCCTGGTCTCACTGATACCACTGTGCCTCGTCGCCTGGGGCCCAAAAGAGCCAGCAGAATCCGCAAACTTTTCAATCTCTCTAAAGAAGATGATGTCCGAAAATATGTTGTGAGAAAGCCTCTAAACAAAGAAGGTAAGAAACCTAGGACTAAAGCACCCAAGATTCAGCGTCTTGTTACTCCACGTGTCCTGCAGCACAAACGCAGGCGTATTGCTCTGAAAAAACAACGTACTAAGAAGAACAAGGAAGAGGCCGCGGAATGAAGGAGGACAAAAAAAAACGCCAGGAGCAGATTGCGAAGAGACGTAGACTGTCCTCTCTGAGAGCTTCTACCTCTAAGTCTGAGTCCAGTCAAAAATGAGATTTTGTAACTAACAAATAAAGGAGAGCAAATGTCAAAGCCCAAAAAAAAAAAAAAAAGAACTGACATTAAGCAAAACATGGTATTATGAATAAAATTCCATGATGTACTGAGAAATATCTAAAATGCTGTTGTTGAATCATACAGATGGATTTTTTTTCACATTCATTAACATTTTTAGTCCTCTAAAAATTTCAAATATTTATTATGTCATTGAAATATTTTAGCAGCTGAATAACATGTGGAAAATGGCCCAGTAAAATTTAGCTCTTTATTAAAAGCATTTCAATAACTGGCTTGGGAGGTTCATCCAAAGTAGCCTCTAAGGATGAAGAAGTTCAGACACAGTTCAGGCAGGCATCCGAATCAGGGGTCCTTCCAGTGAACAGAAAGAGCAACAAGAGAGCCCAAGAAGAGGACCATAAAATACAGCATAGCCTGATTTAGGAAATGTTTCCATTTTTACAGAGCATCCGCTTACAGGGAACAGGATCCCAGGAGGGGATATTATTAGGATCAAATCAGGAATGCTTCAAGCGCCCTATCTAGGAAAGACACCAGAGGGGCTTAGTAGGGCACTCAAAGAAACTGGTTTCAGAGTCAAGGTGCATGTCTAAGCCTGTACTACATAATGGGACTGTTCTGTGTGATGAAATTCATGAAGACACAGCTCTGCTTGGCTGTTGAGATAGAAGCACTTCCCTCACAGGCATGCCATTGGACTACTTTCTGAGCTAGTCCTTCTATTTGGACCCATCTCCTCACTATCATGTGCTTCTCGTCATTCTTACAAAACTCATCTCAGAGCTCTGATGTGTGCCCACTAATACTGCAGATCTCAATTGCCTCAGTTACAGTAGTCCAAAACACGTGTGGTTTTTCTGCCTAAAGTCCAGCTGAGATCCAAAATCAGCCTCTTCAGCTGGAGCCCTGACAATTTCTAGCCTTTTCTAACCTTTCTCCCAGGGCCAAGAAGATATCCCCAGGTATGATTAATCCCAGCCCTCATATGCCTGCCTCATGCTGTAGTGTCCCACCCACTAAATTCAATACCCTCAAGACCAGCATCAACAAAAACTGAAGTATAATTGACTATATCTCTTTGATCATTAATTATTAGATTTCTACTAGTTACCTCAGGACTAATTCTATAATCTAAAAGAAATAGCCTTTCTCAATATCTTGCTTATAAAATCTTTGTACAGACTGTACACATATATAGACAACTGAGTGAAGCCTGCCATCTGCTGGAGAGGTACATTATTAATTTTTAGAGAGTTTATTGTTTTAATGCTTTTGAAGTTCTGGACCATTTAATAACAGTGCACCAGTGAACACAATTATATCATAGATACCCAAACTCTCTCAAGCATTTAAACAGCAGATAAGGATATTTGATTTGAAGGAGTGCAGAATGTGAAGGAAGTGAGAAAGGTGAAGATTTTCATGATGCTTGTTCCTCTCCATAATCCAAAGAAAGCTGATCATTAATTTACCCCAGTTTTTTAAAAAATGCATTCTGAAGAAAATGCAATTTTAAAAATTTGAGAAACATCCTTACTGATAATTCACCAAGGATGAACTGTATCTGAACTTGTTCATCCTTGGTGACTAGATTTTTACATTTTACAATACAATGTATTTCCAAAATTTTTCATCACCCTATTCAAAAACTCTTTACCAATTAAGCAATAACTCCCAATGTCTCCCTTTCTCCACATCTACTTCCCTCTAGTATACACCCTGTTCCTATGAATTTACCTATTCTAGGTACCTCATATGAAGGGAATCATATAATATTTGTCCTCTTTTGGTCTAGATTATTTCATTTAGCATAATATTTCAAGGTTCATTTATTTTGTAGCATGTATCAATACTTTATTCATTTTCATGGCTAAATAATAGGCCATTGTATATATATTCCATATTTGTTCATCCATTCTTCCGTGAATGATCACTGGGGTGTTCTACCTTTCAGCTATTATGAATAATGCTGCTGTGAACAGTGGTGTACATGTTTGCATCCCTGTTTTCAACATTCCTTGTGTTATCTATCCTTCAGGTAGCCTCCAGATAGGTTAGAACAGAAAAACACAACTATCCTATATAATAAAAGCCTAATATGCAAATCGACCAAATGGCAGAATGACCTGTGGTCATAATGATGCGCACTGACCACCAGGGGGGCAGATGCTCAATGCAGGAGCTGCCCCCAGCCCGCAGGCCCCAGGTCAGCCAAGGCGGGTGCCAGCAGGGGCCCCTGATCACCCCACCAGTCGCCCTGCAGATTGGCCCCGATCACCGGCCAGGCCTAGGGACCCTACCCATGCATGAATTTTGTGCTCTGGGCCTCTACTTAGTTAATAATATCTGCTCTAGTCTCTTTGGTACCAAAGACCGGAGTCCCATGCTGAGAACACAGGCTGTAACCTTCAAGAATGTGACCAATTTGCCCTGACTGGTTTGGCTCAGTGGATGGAGCATCGGCCTGCGGACTCAAGGGTCCCGGGTTTGATTCTGGTCAAGGGCATATACCTTGGTTGCGGGCACATCCCCAGGGGCGGGGGGGGGGGGGTGCAGGATGCAGCTGATTGATGTTTCTCTCTCATCAATGTTTCTGGCTCTCTATGCCTCTCCCTTTCTCTCTGTAAAAAATCAATAAAATATATTTAAAAAAAAAAAAGGAATGTGACCAATTTGGGGAAGGGATGGGACAAGTAAAAATCTCACAAAGCTTTCATACCATTTTCAACTTGCCCCTTTATTGCTTCAGTACTCATTTGGTTACTGTAAACGTTTGATTATTTTCCAGAGCTTTGACGAAGTTTGTTCTGACAGTTTCTGCCAATGTCTTCAATGTCCCCAAGGAGGGATGGGAGTTTATAGCTGCCTACGCTACCATTTTGCTGATGTCATTCCAGTGGAGCCTTCTTGGCTCTGCTACACTGAGGGCCTGACTTATTTTCTTTTCTTTTTTTTAACATTTTTTTTTATTGTTTGAAGTATTACAAATAGTAGTACATCTGTCTCCTTTTTTTTCCCCATTGATCTCCCCCCGACCTCCCCTACCCCGCAGGACATGCCTTCACCTGCCCGCCCTCCCCCCCGCCCCAGTGTCTTGTATCCATTGGTTGTGCTTATATGCATGCGTACAAGTCCTTCGGTTGGTCTCTTACAGCCCCCCTCGCCCAACCTCCCCTGTCTTCCCGCTGTAGTTTGACAGTCTGTTCAATGCTTCTTTGCCTCTATATCTTTTTCCCACCATTTCTTTCCTTTAAAAAGTTTTGCCTCTGCAGACTAGAAATAAACATATAATAACAAACCAAGATAAAACAAAAAAATGTTTGAGTCCCAATTTCAATGTCCAACAGTTCCTTATGTGTATATAGGCCTGACTTATTTTCAATTCAGATGCCTACATCCCCACATGAGCAAAACAGAACTCATGGCATTTCCTTCTTTTTCTCTTTTGGGTCCCCTATCTTGGAATGGTTCAAGCAGCTCGTCAGTTACTCAAGCCAGGAAGCATTGTCTTTTCCCATTTATTTGATAGAGTGGTGGTCAATCATAAGTCCTGTGGATGCAATGCAGCCTTTTAAGGATTCTCTGATCATTCCACTTATTGATAACTCACAATTTCTACAGATTGCTGTTATCTTCCACTTTGATTACTGCAATGCCTCCTGCCTGTGTGGTTTGTATATCATTCTCCCTCACCATCTCCTATATGCATCTGCTCAAAGCACTCTAATTTTTTTTATCACCTTCTTTTAGAGTCCTGAACTCCTTTAGGACAAGGACTATGTGTATTCAGCCCTGCAACAGTGTCCAGCATATAGCATGAGTTGAATAAATGAGTCTTGAATGTCTGAAACAGTCCCACAATTCTATCCCTTAGAATAATATGAACTAGTATATTAGGCATAGTAAGAGCAGCCATCAAAATGTCCTTATCCTATCTAATAAAGAGGGAATATGCTAACTGACCATCACACACTCACAAATGGTGGCGCCCACAGCCAATAAAGAGGGAATATTCTAGTTGACTGCCATACCCTCACAAGATGGCAGTGTCCACAGTCACAATATGGTGGCGCCCAGTCCCCTCAGCCCTGCCTCATCCAGCCAGAGTCCCCCAATCCTCTCAGCCCCACAGAGGAAGGTAGTTGGAGGCAATTGGGCCAGCAGGGGAGCAGTTAGGTGTCAATCAGGCCGGCAGGGAAGTGGTGAGGGGGCTATGAGGCTGGCAGGCAAAGTGGTTAGGGGCAATCAGGCAGGCAGATGAGTGGTTAGGAGCCAACAGTCGGACCCCTGAGGGGTACCAGATTGGAGAGAATGCAGGCTAGGGTGAGGGACACCCCCACCCCCCATGCACGAATTTTGTGCACCGGGCCTCTAGTATATGTATAAATATCAAGATATACCCATTTAGAAACTTTTAAAACTAAATTCACTTTCTTGCTTCCTTACTTTCGATTTTGAAAATCCTACCCTTTATTCAAGATCTATTTCATGTCTTACCTTCTCAAGCTCCTACCCATCAAATACACACCTGTCAGTTTGGCACTGTATTATACACTAATTTGAAGTCCCTGATACTATTCATAATGCTTCCCTCATCAAAAAAGGAAGGAGTGTGCAAATGTTAGGATAGATCTAACCAGGTTGTTATTAGATGCTATAAACAGAATGTAGTTGCACAACCCAAGTTACTCATCACTGTCATACTTAATAATGTACTGTCTTATGGTGGTTATGGTTAGATAGTTTTTGTGAGTTTTGTCTCCCCATTACATTTGCATCTCCCTGAATGTATCAACCTTCATTCAACCAGTGTTCTATTAACCAAAACCCACAGTTCACGCAGATATACAATACGTATTTTCTCAACATAAATGTTTATAGGTTGTACAATCATGCTTTAGTCTATCTATAATAATAAAAGCATAATACGCTAATTAGACCGGATGTCCTTCCAGACGTCCTTCTGGATGACCTTCGGACAAAGCCACCGCAGCAAGGGCTGAGCCCCTTGCACAAATTTCATACATCAGGCCTCTAGTAATTAAATAAGACTTATGGGGTGAGCAATACTATGCCAGAATCTACTTTTATTTTTCCATTTAATGTTTTGATACAATGTTCTTACATCTAGAGAAAGCATAGACTAAATGACACTATTAAGGCAACGATGTACTCTTCTTTCGCTGAGGAACCTGAATGGGTGTGGAGTGATTTCTCCACTTCACGGTGCTTTTTCATTATGCTCAGGGGACGGATTCTCAATTTGGCTCATCCAGCTGGAGACAACACTGCACATGTGAAGAGTCTGTATGGTCATATTGAAGTAAGCCTCCAAAGCCATATATCTGTACAACTGTGAGGCTGCTCTTTGGAAATAAAGAAAGAAAGAAAGTTTGATGGCAAAAGTCTCCTATCTTATACTCCACTTCCCACATTGCCCACGATAGAAAAGTTTTCAAGTTTTCCATCAATAACTAAGCAAATTCAATCCACATGCTCCCCAAATAAGTAGCTCTTTGCCAAGGAATAGAAATGACTGCCTTTTGCTTTATGGTTTCTAATATCCTATCATATTATCATATATCACCCACAGGTAGTTAGTAGGTTCCAAGTTCCAAATATTTAATGAATAGAGTTGAGGCTGCTTAATGAGACGTTGGCAATTCAAAGAGGAGAAATGGAGGGGAGTCAAGGAGAGGGACTTCATGAGACTGTCCTGAGAGATGGCACCAATAGCTTAATACCAAGGCTTACAACCCCAAAGGTATCTTGCTTACTCCACTATGTCCCAGGTGCCTGCACAAGGTTTGGCTTTGAGGCTTCAAGGTTGCTGTGGAGCAATGTAATATGTCTGGCAGGAAATAGTTTAATTCAGGAACATAGGGAATGTTCTGATCAGAACCGCCTTGTCCTAGACTCAGTGACTGTAACCACCAAAGAAAAGGAAATAACAGTTATTAAAGAGGTACTGTACTTTAGTTTTCCTCAGGATTCTCAGGAACAAGCTCGTCAAATATATTATGAATTGCTTGCATTGCATCAGTGACATTAGATGATCCATGGACAACATTCCTCAAAGAACTTGTTCCAAACTGGGCTCGGATAGAGTCTGGGGACAACAACTTTGCTTCATTTGGGTCTGTGGGACCCATCAATCGTCTCCAGTCTGAAACAGCATTCCACTTGCTCAGAACCATGACCAAAGATGGACCCCTGCAAATAACAGTGCTTTCAGAAGACTTGGGCCACTTACAACTGTACAGATTGCATACGTGGCTAGAGACAGAATGCCACAGCTTCATCAAGAGAGCTTTTCTTTATTCTTTATACTTATTAGTGTGATTTAATGCTCTCTTTTTTGTTTGTTTCATTTATCCCTCTTCCAAAAGGCATAGTAAAACGCTGGTAGAAAAATGCTGTAGTTTAATTCTATAGGTATATTCCAGGCACTGTTCCAAGCACTTTCAATGCATCAATTATTTAGCCCTCACAACAAACATATGAGTTAGGTACTATTATTATCCCTATTTTACATATGAGAAAACTAAGACACAGATAAAGTATATTGGTAAACAGGAATTTAAACCCAGATAGCCGCTATATCTAATGTAAAGACCTAAATTTAAAAAGAGGAAGGAAGGATGAAGAAAGGAAAAAAGGAATAAGAAGCAGAAGAGAGGAAGGAGAGAGAGAAAGGAGGAAAGGAAAGAAATAGGGGAGAAATGAACCTAAAATATTAATAAGGTGTCTTTTCATGAATGAGATTAGATGAAATGTTTTAATTAATTTTTATATTTCTCTGTTTCTACAATGAACATTTACTACCTTATAATGCAAAGAACTACATTTCAGAAACTTACTCAGATAATATCTCCAATACACCATTATAAAAGTCTCTATGTGCTATTTTATAATAAATTTTGTCAGCATGCTCTTTGAGTAGCAGAATTTCCTTCATCTGTGTTATTTCAAATCCAGCCTCTTTAACACGGTTGAAGATCACCTCTAGAGAAAACAGATATTTGCTAATCATACAGATTGCCTCCACTTTTGCTCCATGTTCAAGTAGATTGAAATAAATAAGGGTGGTCATAGTTTTACTTGCATACTGTGATTTTAAAAACCAAAACTATGCTAAACTAAATTGAACTTAACAGCACCAGACTGACATTCAGAAGAACTTTAATATGTTATTGTAGGTGTTTCATCTCTGAGATGCCTCTTTCCAGAAACCACCTGAAACATCGAGTGGACTATAAAAGTGGGAGAGAAGGGGACCAGCTCCTGTGCTAAAAGTTAAGACATGTTTCACTCTTTGCTACCAGTGCCAAGAAACTTCTTCCTAGATCGAAATTGAAGGTGAGAGCCAATCTGAACTCTTCTTCCTGAAGTAGAAGGGAACTATTGAGGGAATTAAATAATGTAAATCTTGTCAAAGTTTCACCCACAGCTTAAACTTGGGTGGCTATACTCTGGCTATATTTAGAACTAGCATTATTCTTTCAACTTTTCTGTAGTTTGAAAAATTTCACTAAATTTGAAGAAAATGTATACATTGGCTTTCATTTTTAAATATTTACCTCTTTGTTCATGTGTTGCATGAGGTTTAATCACAGCTAAAGTGTTTTGAGGAGGAAAGAAATGCTGGATTTCCCGTTCAGCAGATTCTAATGAGTCACTTCCATACAGCTGATTGATAGGCAAACTTTCCATTGCAAATTGTATACATAAACTTTGGAAAAGAAAACAAGTTAAAAACTGTTATGGCATAACAACATAACATAACATATAGCACAATATAACACTATTATATAAATTATTCAAAATTATCAAGCAAAAGCAATTCATCCTTGATCTAGGCATAGTTAAAAAGTAACTATGACAGAGTGGTCTGGGGCATGCTACTTCATTTCAAGGATGTAATAGTCTTTTGAAAGAAAGAAAATAAAGGCATAAGTAAAAGGGAGGGAAGGAGGGAGGGAGCAAAGGAGGAAAGGTGGGAGGGAGGGAGGGATACATTTAAATAATCCTGATAATGGTGATTGACAGATAACTGTGAATGGAGGAATGGATGCCCTAGCACAGTGACAAAGCACAATCTATAGAATCCTGATCACTAAATAGTATCAAGCACTAAAGCTGGCATTTAACTGTATACCAAAGATACCAAACTATAAACTTTAAATCTAGGAGAAACTGCAGTGGGACCTTCCCAGTAAGCAAGAGCAGCAACAAAATAGGAGCCTACAGGACAACTTCATGTATAAAGAAGCAGTAGTGCCCTACCTAGCTAGTTTGGCTCAGTAGATAGAGCATTGGCCTGCGGACTGAACGGTCCCAGGTTCGATTCCAGCCAAGGGCGCGTGCCCGGGTTTCAGGCTCAATCTCCAGTAGGGGGCGGTGCAGGAGGCAGCTAATCAATGATTCTCATCACTGATGTTTCTATCTCTCTTTCTCTCCCTTCTTCTCTGAAATCAATAAAAAGATATTAAAAATAAAAAAAGAAGCAGTAGTGATGCTGAGGGTCCTGGACAATTCATGTTGGGTTAGATAATTAGTCTGGTTCTGATTCTTACAATAGATAAATATATATCTCTTAAGTCAATTGTTCCCTGATGTTTTTTGTTTCCCCTTTTTTCTGTCTTTATATGTCTATGTATATATGTACGTATGTATGTATGTATGTATCTATCTATCTATCTATGTATGTATATTTTTAACAGTGATAGGCAAATTCATCACAGCTTAAACTTGGGTGGCTAGATCCCTGATCTAGGCATAGTTAAAAAGTAATTAATGACAGAGTGGTCTGGGCATGCTACTTCATTTAAAGGATGTGATAGTCTTTAGAAAGAAAGAAAATAAAGGCATAAGTAAAAGGGAGGGAAAATACAACTGTTCATTGTATTTTCTGCCTTTTACAAACACTTTTGAGCAGCCAATCCTCAAAATCCAGTGATGGTGAATCCTGTTTATTTATTTAATAGAGTGACATAACTGGAAACCTGGCTTTCTAGCTTCAGCTTCAAGACTCTCTTTGTGCCTCTCTGGTTTCAGTGACTCGTTTTTGATTTATCCAACTTGACCTTCCCACTCAGGCCTTGACTATTCTCACACCCTGATTTGGAGATACTTGTGGCCTAAATTCCTTGGAGCCTGTGCTTGAGCATCCAGGGATGGGTAATTTGCTCAATGGTTGACAAAACAGCTTAAATTATCACCAGCACTTATTCCATTCAAGGCAGAGAACTACAACCAGTTACGCTGTTAGACATGATTATTGAAAAAAGTGTGTATAAACTTGTAAGTGTGAGTTTGTGCATGTGTAAAGATAGCATACAGGGTTTACTATATTTATCTTTTACGAAAGTGACCATACTTCAGATTAAGCAATGCAGAGTGCAAAATCTGATACTTGCGTGCAGAAAAGGGACAGAGCTCTGTTGACGGTTATCTCTAAAACACCCTGAAAGACCTGGGTGGAACCAATGACGCTGGGGAACCATTCAAGTAGAATGGTCAGGATTAGTTGTGAAGTTGTGGCAAGATAGGGATCATAGGGCGCTGGATGGGAATCCTCACAACAACAGTGGGGTGGGAGAGGCATCCTCCTGTGCTTCCACCTGGAGGAAATGTCTCTGCTGGTGCACTCCCTCCACACCTGAGACCACAATTGCCAGAAGAGTGTGCCTGCAGGCATAGGCTTTGTGTTGAGAGTAGTCCCTCTCTCTCTAATGCTATGCATTCAATTCTATGCAACATTTCATTCAGAGGATCTATGACACTCTGCTCACACTATTTACAGCGTTCAACCCACATTATCCTTGATAGTTATTTTCTGGTACAGCAGCAAAGACATAAGTGAGTAGGGCTAAATAGGGGATAAAAGGTGCCCATTCAAGACAAGTCAGCCTCAAGATATCCTGCCCAAAAGAAAATTATTTCAATATTTATGTCAATGATGTTTCATAAGTATGGTTATTGTGTAAACAAATGTGTCTAGTTCGCTGTGCCTGATAGAGCATCTCTATTCTTGCTCACTTGAAGCAAGAGCCTTTCTTCCCTGTATTGAATCCTACTCTGCAACTGCCACAGAAAATTCAAGCAAATTGCAGTTCAGTTTGTTTCCATGGGCTACCTCCCAAGAACGTAGATGCATGAGATCCACATCCCTCAGGTGATAGTAAGCCTAACAGTTAAGGTAAAAAATATTTATAGAGTACCCTCTATGTGCCAGATAGCAGCATGCCATGTGTTAAATTGATTGCAAAGTTTAGTTGACTAACTTAGTAATGGTTCCTGCCAAAGTAGAGACTACATATTAAGTCAGTCATGATTGTCTTGAGGCACTTATGATCCACTAAAGAACCTGAAGCTGCCATCACACACTTCTCAAAAGAATTTCTCCTAAATAGTGGATGGGGCTGCAATTTCTGCCAAGAGTTGGCCTTTTGCCTGGGTACCCATCACTTACTTCCCAGTTCCAAATCAAACAGCCCACAGCCTTCTCTTGCAAAACCTTGGCAGTATCAGGTTGGCACTGGGATAGGCCTCCAGCCAATAGCAGTCCATTCTGACCCAGGAAGAGTAGCTGCCTTGACAACCTCCTTTGAACCAGAGCTCTGGTTCCAATATCCCATATCTAAAAGGGAATTATAATGACTCCTATGAAAACAGTTTGGGACCTATGATATGAATCCAACCTGTTTGGAAGAGATTTTTTAGCTTCTTCAACGGTACTTGGTCCAATTAACTCTTTCCAGTGTTGTAAACCATATTCTCTTACTAAAACAAGAGCTAGAGATGGACCACTGTTATAAAATTAAAAACAAAGTTAATAAAAATCTGACTCAGTAGCTAATTATATATAGATAATACAAGTGTATTTGTTAAATAGACTACAAAAAGTCAGGGTAACCCTTTTATCGAATCTAAAATTAATTTCCATTGGTGTATTCTTAAGAGCATATTTCTGAAAGGATGGAAGCAGAGAAATGAAAGTGGAAAGGGGACTTGGTTCTAATAGAATGGTTTCTGGATTGTTCCTATTCTCCTGCTGATTTATATCCTCCTGCTGGTTTCTGCCCCAGCTGCTCTTCCACTTACGCTTTTAGAAAGCTGACAGATTGCTAGCATCTCCTAGATCTTTAGGATTGCCAAAGCCCTTGAGAGTCCATCAGTTCTCTGCTTGGAACTGATGCTGCTGCCCACCCTGGAGTGCTGGCATTTAACTAATCTGGACCCCAGCAACTTCACCTGGGCTATTCCCATTGCTCCAGTACATTCCAGGAGGACTAGACCAGACAGACAGCTGAGCAGAGAATCGACATGGGAGGGAGATAGGTTCAAAAAGCAGACTCGGCACTTGTTTACAAAATGGAGAGGCTTGGCAACTTGAGCAGAAAGAAAGGTTAAGAGGAGATTTAAATAATTCAAAACTAAATCAGACTGTGCTTTCTACACCTGAAATCTACTTTACCGGGTCATGTTTTCTATCACACTTTCAAAATAATCTTCATTTTCATATTCCTTGCACAGTGTTCGTGCCTCTTCTTCTGATAATACCAGTTGTCTTTGCATCAGTATTTGAAAACCTTCATTTTTAATAATACTCAAAACATCCTCTAAATAAAAAGTAACATGAAAAGTTTTAAATTCCTAGGTTATTGGTTATATACACAATATAGAATATATTATCATGCAGGCATATAATACATTTTATTCTATTATGAAATTTAAAAATTTGCTAAAATAGCTCATTAGATTTTCATTTAAGGTGAACAGTATTCTTAACATATTAAAATTATAATGCTATTTCCAATTTTACATGACATAAGAATCATGCACTCACACACATTGAAGTATCTCATTAGCAAATATTTTCTATACTATATGCTTTCTCTCTAAGATTGGCATCAAGGCAGGGCTCTCACCTCTCACCACTTCTATTGACATCAGACTGGAAAACCTAGTTAATGAAATAATACAAGAAAAGAAACTAAAGGGTATACAGATAGGGAAGGAGAAAATAAAACTGTCTTTGTTGATAGATGATATGTAGAAAACCCAAAGAAACAACAACAACAAAACTCCTAAAACTAATAAGAGACTATTATAGCAAAATTGCAGGTTACATTTAATGTACAAAAGTAAATGACTTTTCTATATACTAACAACAACATTGGAATTTGAAATTTAAAACAATACAATTTACATTAGTACACAAAAAAATGCATCCTAGCCAGTTTGACTCAGTGGACAGAGTGTTGGCCCTTGGACTGAAGGGCCGTGGGTTCATTTCTGGTTAAGGGCACATACCTCAGTTGCAAACTCGATTCCGTGCCTATGGCATGTGTGAGAGGCGACCAATTGATGTGTCCACAAGTTATTTTGTGGATATGGATATTGAAAAACTGATTCTAAAGTGTATATGGAAAGACAAAAATCCATGATAACCAACTCAATATTGAAAGACAAAAATAATTTTTGAGGACTGATAACTACCCACTTCAAGACTGACTATAAGACTACCATAATCAGTCCTGCCACAGAGGCTCAGTTGGTTGAGCATCATCCCATGAACTGAAAGGTCACCACTTTGGTTCCTGGTCAGAGTACATGCCCAGGTTGCAGGCTCCATTCCCATTTGGGAGTGTTCAGGAGGCAGCTGATCGGTATTTCTCTCTCACATCAATGTTTCTCTCTCTCTCCCTCTCCCTCTCCCTCTCCCTTCCTCTATTTCTAAAAAAAAATCAATTAAAAACATTAAAAAAGAAAACTGCTGTAATCAGGTTAGTGATAGATAGACAAAAGAATAGACACATACATCAACAGAACTGAATAGAGAATCCAGAAATCTACCCACATGAATATGTCAACTGAAGTGTGACAAATAAGCAAAGGTAATACAGTCGAGCAATGATAGTCTTTTCCACAAATGGTGCTGGAACAATTGGACACACACATACAAAAAAAAAATTAATCTAGGCATAGACCTTATACCTTTCACAAAAATTAACTGAAATCGGTTATCATTCTAAATGTAAAATTCCAACCTATAAACTTTCTGAAAGATAACAGAGAAGGAAATTCTGATAACCTTTTAGTGTTTAAATTGATTTTTTAATGTAAACGCTCAAAGAGAAATAAAAATACCTGACAAGTTGGACTATATTAAAAACAGAAACTTTTCAGTAACAGACACTGTTTAAAAACACAGAGCCCAAAACCTTGAAAAACTTTTGCAAACCGCAGATATTTAAAGAACGTGTATTCACAATATGCAAAAAACTCACAATTCAACAATAGGTAAACAAATAGCTCCATTAAAAATGGGGGAAAACATCTGAGGAGACATCTCACCAAAGAAGATATAGAAATAGAAGTTAGCATATGAAAAGATGCTCAGCATCATATGTCATTAGGCAATTGTGAATTAAGACAGCAATGAGATACCATTACATAATTATTAGAAAAGAAAAAATCTAAACAACCACTTGCACAGCAACAGAAACTCTCATTACTTGCTGTTTAGAAGTGAAAATGGTACAACCACTTTAGAAGGCATTTGACAGTTTCTTACAAAGCTAAACATAATTTAACCATATGATCCAGTATTCAGGCTCCTAGGTATTTACCCTAATGAGGTGAAAACTCAGGTCTACACATGCAAAAAAATCATATATTTATGCCTATTTCAGCTTTATTCATAATTACTAAAAACTGAAAGCAACAAAGATGTCCTTCAATAGGTAACTGGAAAAACTTTGGTGCATCCATAAAATGACATATTATTCGGCAACAAAAGGAAATGAGCTATCAGGTCACAGAAAGATATGGCGGAATCTGAAATTCATATTAAGTAAAAGAAGAGGCTACATACTGTATGATTCCAACTCTTTGATGTTCTGGAAAAGGCAAACCTGTATCTAGTAGAGACACCAAAAAGATCAGTGGTGGCCTAAGGATAGGAGGGGAAAGGGAGGAATGACTAGGTGACTCCATCCTGTATGATACTGTAAAGGGAATACATGATATGCATTTATCAAAACCCACAGAATGCACAAAATAGAGAACTTCGGATTTTAGCCAATAACAATGTATCAATATTCATTCATTGTAAAAACATATCACAATAATATGTTAATAGGAGAAACCGTTAAGCAGGCAAATGGGAACTCTGTACTATATTAATTTTCCTATAATTTTATAGCTGTCCTAATTTATAAAAATCTATTCAATTAACAAGTATGTAAATATTAAGAAATATTTAAAAAGGCAAACAAAACATTCCAAAAAAGAAAACTATAGGACCAGATAGTTTTGCCAGTAAATTCTGGTAAATATTTAAGAGAGATGTAATATCAATTATACACTGTCTCTTCCAGAAAATAAAGAGGAGTGACAACTTATTTTATGAAGCCTGCATTATGCTGACACCAAAACCAGCTAAAGACATTACAAGAAAACAACGAACAATCCTCATGAATACAAGCATGAAAGTCCTCAACAAAATATTTAAAAACCAAATCCAGAAGTATGTAAAAAGGACAATATACAACCAAATGTGATTTATCTGGAGAATGCACAGCTGCTTTAACATTCAAAAATCACAGTAATTGCCATATTATCAAACTCAAGGAAAAGCAATAATCACGGTAGTAGACACAGAAAACATGTTTGAGAAAATGTAACATTCATTCATGATTTTTTTTAAATCCCCAAACTAGGAATAAGTGGAAATTTCCTTAATTTGATAAAGGATATATAGCACTAACATTACTAGTATACTTAACTAGAGGCCCAATGCATGAAATTTGTGCAAGAGTAGGCCTTCCTTCCCCGGCTGCTGGCACTGGCGCCCCTCTGGTACCTGGGACCAGGCTTCCCTCATAGGGGGAGGCCGCACGCACCTGCTGCAGCCCACTGTTCAGTGGTCTGGGCCTCCGTCTTTAGGGCAATCATGGAGCCCCCCAATTGATCACCCCGCTGGCTGGTGGCCTGGGCCTCCCTCTGCGGGGCGACTGTGGGGCGATGGCTGGGCCCCCAACCAATAGCATCGTACCCGCCTTGGCTGGCCTGGCACCAGTGGATGTCATAGCATGGTCCTGGATGGTCGTCCGGATGGTCGTCCGGATGGTCATTCCGCTGTTCAGCCATTTGGTCGATTTGCCTATTACACTTTTATATATAGGATGGTAAAAAACTGAATGCTTTCACTATAAGGTCAGGAAGAAGGCAAATTTGTCTACTCTCACCTCTCTTAATCAACACCATACAGGAAGTTCTAGCCAGTCAGTCCAATGATGCAAGCAAAAGGAATAAAGGTACACAGATTTTCTTGATTTGCAGTGTTATTATTGTTTACATCAGTAGTTCTTGGCCAGAAATTTTATCCCCCAAGAGTGCACTTGACAATGTCTAGAGACATTTTTTGTTGTCACAATGGTGCAGGGTGAGTGGTTAGAGGGAGGTGTGCAGGGATGCTACATCTGATGAGTAGAGGCCAAGGGTATTATAAACATTTTACAATGCACATGACACAGCCTCCCTCAACCAAAAATTATCAATTATCTAGTCCCAAATGTAAGTAGGTCTGAGGTTGAGAAATCCTGATCTGCATAGAAATTCCCAAGGAGACGACATCAAAGCTTCTAAAACTGAGTTCAGCAAGTCAGAGAATGCAAGGTCAATACACAACTATTAAAGTATTTTCATACACTAGGTATGAAAAATAATTAATAGTGTGAATGTATGGTTTCTGTTCTTATTCTGCATCCCACCCTGCTATGTGAATATGGGATTAAATTAAAAATAATTAGCACTTTTTAAGTGTAGGCACTGTATTTATGTTTTCTTATTTTCATCTGATTTTTTTATTCTTTTTTAAATTTTATTTTCTTCTTTTTCAATTAGTTTGCATTCAATAATATTCTGAATTAGAAGAAAGAGACTTGATAAAGCATCTTTCTCAAATCATACTATTAATGAAGGGTTGACCCAAGCTTTGAATTAAGGCATTTCAGTAATGAAAACTGCTGATTTTTATTATATAATAATCCCTGCCACGTTAAAATCTTCTCTAACACATTGATAAGCTAGAAAATACTTTGTAAACTCTTTACGGCAAATTGCTTTATTATTTGTTATTGAAAATTAGTAAATTAATATTAACTAAATTTCTTACTTTAGATGTTTTTTCTTCAAAGTTAAGTCCTAAAATAATATATTTTAATGTAATTACACTAGGGT
Organism: Corynorhinus townsendii; assembly: GCA_026230045.1. Lineage (NCBI taxonomy): Eukaryota > Metazoa > Chordata > Mammalia > Chiroptera > Vespertilionidae > Corynorhinus > Corynorhinus townsendii. The sequence continues at coordinate 142,554,220 of JAPDVU010000004.1, forward strand.
TTATTCAAATCCATTTATGAAATAAACAATTTGTACCTTATTTCTCACCTTTCTTTTCTTGCAAGAGATCTGGTCGAAGTAATGCCATTATCTTTTCCAATTTTATGTTTTTAAAATCAGGGAAGAAGATATCAATAAACTTATTAACATTATCTACATCCTCTTTAACATCACAAAACTGATGTATATTTTCTTTATCCAGATATTCTTCTAAACTGCTGAAATTCAAAATATAATTTAAGATTATCAAGTGAAGTTTAATAGCCATGACAGAAAATTAAAACTGATAATCCATTTACAAATAATTCAGGTTAGTAAAACAAATAAAAATTCAATTTCACATAAAGATAAATTGCATTTCTCTATCACATCAAAAATATAAGCCAGTCAGAGAAAGATAAGTAGTATCACATGATCTCACTCATTTGTGCAATATAATGAACAACATAAACTGATGAACAAAAATAGATCCAGAGACAGAGAATCATCAAACAGACACTCAAATCTCAGAGGGAAGGCAGGAGAGGGTGGGCGGAGTAAGAGATCAACCAAAGAACTTGTATGCATATAAGCATAACCAATGGACACGGACAATGGGGGACGGGGCAGGCTGGGAGACAACAATGGGGGAGAAGGGGACATGTAATACTTTCTTTTTTTTTTTTTCTTAATTAAATCTTTATTGTTCAGATTATTACAGGTGTTCCACTTTTTTTTCCGCCATAGCTCCCCTCCACCTGATTCCCCACCCCACCCCATGCCCTTACCCCCTGCCACTGTCTTCATCCATAGGAGTAAGATTTTTGTCCAATCTCTTCCCGCACCCCTCACACTTGCTTCCCCTGAGAATCGTCAGTCCACTCCCTTTCTATGTCCCTGATTCTATTATATTCACCAGTCCATTCTGTTCTTCAGATTTTTTATTCACTTGATTTTTAGATTCACTTGTTGGTAGGTATGTATTTGATGTCATTTTGTTGTTCATAATTTTTATCTTTACCTTTTTCTTCTTCTTAAAGAATACCTTTCAGCATTTCATGTAATCCTGGTTTGGAGGCGATGAACTCCTTTAGCTTTTTCTTGTCTGTGAAGCTCTTTATCTGACCTTCAACTCTGAATGATAGCTTTGCTGGGTAGAGTAATCTTGGTTGTAGGTTCTTGCTGTTCATCACTTTGAATATTTCTTGCCACTCCCTTCTGGCCTGCATGGTTTCTGCCGAGAAATCAGCTGACAGTCGTATGGGTACTCCCTTGTAGGTAATTAAATGTTTTTCTCTTGCTGCTTTTAATATTCTCTCTTTGTCTTTTGACCTTGGCATTTTAATTATGATGTGTCTTGGTGTGGTCCTCTTTGGGTTCCTCTTGTATGGGGTTCTGTGAGCTTCCTGAACTTGTAAATCTATTTCTTTCACCAGGTAGGGAAAGTTTTCTGTCATTATTTCTTCTAATAGGTTTTCAATATTTTGCTCTCTCTCTTCTTCTGGCACCCCAAAAATTCGGATGTTGTTTCGCTTAAAGTTGTCCCAGAGGCTCCTTACATTATCTTCATATTTTTGGATTCTTTTTTCTTTTTGTTTTTCTGGTTGGATGTTTTTTGTTTCCACATATTTCAGATCTTTGGTTTGATTCTTGGGGTATGTTGATCTACAGTTGAGTTTCTGTATATTCTTTATTTCAGACAGTGTATGCTTCATTTCTGACTGATCCTTTTCCATTTTTTTGGCATTCTCATTAAGGTCCTTGAAGGTCTCACTAAGCTCCTCAGAAGTGTCATCAAGTTTCTCAGCGGTTTTTAGAAGATTCTTGAGTAACCTTATAAATGTGATTCTGAACTCTATGTCATCCAGTAGTTTGCTTTCCTCCGTTTCTTTCATTCGTGACATGTTTCTTTGTTTCTGCATTTTGGCTGCTTCCCTGTGTTGATGGAGTGGCTTTGTGTGGTAGGTGACCTATAGGGGGCAGTAGCTCAGCCTCCCCAATCACCTGATGTGGATGCTCTTGGTACACCCCTTTGTGGGCTGAGTGCAAAGTCTTGGTGTAGTTAAGCCTGAATTACTGTTGGTACGCTGGGAGGAATTGACCTCCAGGCCAATTAGCTGTGAGCACTCCCTGTGTCTATAATGGAAGAAGTGCTGCGCTGAAGACACGCTTATTGGGTAGGACTTGTTTCAGTGGGGCTTTGGTGCTCACTGAGTCTGCCTCTTGAATGTGTCACTTATGGATGTGAGGAGTTGAAATCTGGTGTCTCACACTGACCACTAGGTACACTGGCTTCTGGATCTCCAATGGGGTGCAGGTCAGCTACTGTCTGAGGCCACTCAGCAGGAGCTACAGTGAGAGCTGCAGTTTTCTCCTCTTTGCTTGGGGTTTGGAGGTTTTGGAACTGTCTGACCCGGGCTGCAAGTTTTCTAGGTTAAGCTACGATAGGGCAGGCTTTCTTATGCTAATTGAGCTGCTTGGTGCTTGGGTGGGTTTGTAGGTTGTGTGGGGCGGGGTCTCAGGGCGTCACTAGGTTAGGGCGTGGCAAACAGCAATGGCTGCTAGTAAGCCGGCTCTGTGTCCCCGACCGCGTCCTGGAGTCCTGTGCCCCAGTTCAGTAAACAATTATTCCTGCGCGCAGCTCTGCAAGCAAGCCACTCTCACTGGCAGACAGTCCAGCTTCTCCCCGTAGGAGTTTGGGTCCCCCGCGTCTCCACAGAGACTGGATTTCAGAGTAATCGGGGGCTTGTCTCCGTTCAGGTTGAAAAAAGCAACGTACCCAGTCGCCCGCCGCCAGCCCGGATCACGCACCTCCGTACCTCAGCTTTTTAGTGCTCGTGCACGTCTCAGTGCTCTTTTCTCTTTCCTTCTAGTTTTAGAACTTCCACTCAGCCAGCTTTCCCGTGGTTCTGGGTGATAGACGTTTTGTCTTTTAGTTGCAGTTTAAATTATTGTGGGAGGCAGCAGTTTAGGTGTTTACCTACGCCGCCATCTTGGATTCCTCTCGACATGTAATACTTTCAACAATAAACAATTAAAAAATAAATAAAAGTAATTATTTATTTATTTAAGCATAAGCATAAATAAATAAATAATGTTTTTAATTCAGCTTTTTGTTGACCCAATCTAAAGATCAATTAAATGAAATTATGTATGTTTGACTTCATGAGAGGGTAAAAAAGACCAAAGAAATATTTAAAACTTTTTTCTTTCCTCTGTGTAAAGATTTTCAGATAGTTTCTATTTTTTCTTCTAATTTTGTTTTTGAATCCAAGGCGTTTTTAGGAGCATACTTTATATTTTCATATAGATAAGATATTTTGATCCTCTTTTTATAGTTTATTTTCAATTTTATTGGATTAAAATCAGCAAATACGTGTGGTGAAATCTTAACTTAAAAAACAATTGTTGCCCTAGCCGGTTTGTTTCAGTGGATAGAGTGTAGGCCTGCAGACTGAAGGGTCCCAGGTTCGATTCTGGTCAAGGGCATATGCCCGGGTTGTGGGCTCAATCCCCAGCAGGGGTTTTGCAAGAGGCAGCTAGCTGATCTAGGATCCTCTCTCATCACTGATGTTTCTATCTCTCTCTCCCTCTCCTTTCCTCTCTGAAATCAATAAAAATATATTTATTAAGATTAAGTATATTTATATTTTATATATTGTAAGTCATTTGTTATATGTAGTTATTGAATATGCACTTTCCATTCCTATATATCCTTGTTTATTTTTGTCCTCCATGTACTGAGATCTTTTACCAAACATATTTTTATCCAGTTCTTATTTTTATAATAATTTTATCTTTATATTGTTAACTGTTATGTTGTTTGAGGCATTTTTACTACTATATCTTCTTTATAAATGCTGTCTTTTACATCATGTTCACTTTATTTTTCCTGGTGATTTCTTTGCCATCCCTTATTTTTCTCTTTGTGTATGTGTTTCTTCTAAAAAAATATGAGTGCAGTTCTTAAAACTTCATTTTAAAATGAAAGAAAAGTTACAAGACTAGGATAATGAACTCTAAATTCACCAACTCTTAATATTTTGCCACATATGTTCTCTCACTCTCTTTATCTCTGCCTCTCATCCCCCAAAGTGTGTGTGTGTGTGTGTGTATGTGTGTGTGTGTGTGTGTGTGTGTGTGTGTGTGTGTGTGTGTTGGCTGAACCACTTATGAGTAGGCTGCAGATATAGTGAACCTCCTAAATACTTTAGAAAAGTTTGCATTAGTATAAAACTATTACCTCATACACAGTCCATATTTAAATTTCATCTATTTTATAATACTATTTTACCTATAGTAATTTGTTCCTAATCCAGGATCATACATTGCATATGATTGTCCTAACTCCCTAATCTCCTTTCATCTCTAACAGTGCCTCAGCCTTTTTTGTCTTTTTTTAGAGTGATATTTTTAAGAGTCCAGGCCTGTTGTTTTGTGGACTGTTTCTCATTTTGGATGTTTCAAACTCTTGAACGACCCAATAGTTTCCTATTACATTCGGGTTTGAACTGTTGGCAGGAATCTATACAAATAATAGAGGAATATGTAAATTGTCTGGGATGCCATCACAGTAACAGTAACGACCAAACAGCAGGCTGCTTGGGGCAACCAGGCCAGCAGGGGGGACAGTTGGGGATGACCAGGCCAGCAGGGGAGGCAGTAAGGGGCGACCAGGCCAGCGGGGGGAGGGGGCACTTAGGGGCAACCAGGCCGGCAGAGGGTGGTATTTGGAGGCAACCAGGCCAGCAGGAGGGGGCAGTTGAGGTGACCAGGCTGGCAAGGGGGCAGTTGAGGGTGACCAGGCCAGCAAGGGGGCCTGTAAGGGGCGACCAGGCTGGCTGGAGGTCAGTTGAGGATGACCAGGATGGCAGGGGGGGGGGGGCGGGGACAGTGAGGGGCAATCAGGCTGGCAGGGGTAGCAGTTAGGGGTGATCAGGCAGGCAGGCAGGTGAGCAATTAAGAGCCAGTGGTCCCAGATTGTGAGAGGGATGTGCAACTGCCAGTTTAGGCCGGATCCTGGCAGTTGGACATCACCCAAGGGGTCCCGGATTAGAGAGGGTGTAGGCTGGGCTGAGGGGACCCCGCCCCACCCCGTGCATGAATTTTGTGCACTGAGCCTCTAGTACTACATAAGTGGTGCTGTATTCTTCTTGGTACGTCACAGTAAGAGGTACACAATGCCAGTTTTTCCCACTACTGGTGATACTAATGTGGTTAAAGTGGTACCCCCTATTTCCTCCACGGAAAAGCTACAATTTCCACTTTGTAAATAGTTAGATTTCTGTGAGGACACTATTTGAAACTGTATATATTTTTCACACAATGCTTTTAGTACCCATTGATGAATGTTTTCTATATCAGTGATTACCATAATAGTTTTTAATTAAATCTTTTTTACCCTAACCTCATAATCTCTTCACTTAATGGGATAATTAACCTTTTCATAATTATCAAGATAGCCATATACTTGACCATATTCCTTCCATCTTAATATATATATGCTACTTTAAAAAAAAAACTTTATTGTTGAAAATATTGCATAGGTCCTCATTTCCCCCCATTAACCTCATCCGGCCTGCTCCCGTTTCCACCCCCCGCTTCCCCCCGCTCCCCCGCCCCAACCCAGGCCCTCACTACCCCATTGTCTATGTTCATGGTTTATGCATATATGCATACAAGTTCTTTGGTTGATCTCTTCCCACACACCCTTCCCTGGCTTCCTCTGAGTTCAACAGTCTGTTTATGCTTCTATGTCTCTGGGTCTATTTTTGATCATCAGTTTATTTGGTTCATTGGATTCCACATATGAGTGAGATCATCTGATACTTATCTTTCTCTGACTGGCTTATTTCCCTCAGCATAATACTCTCAGGTCCACCCACGCTGTTGAAAATGGTAAGAGTTCTTTCTTTTTATGGCTGTGTAGTATTTCATTGTGTAAATGTACCATAGTTGTTGTTTTTTTTAATCTATTTGGGCACTTTGGCTATTTCCAAATCCTAGCTATTGTAAATTGCGCTGCTATGAATGTACATATATTCTTTCTAATGACTTATTTTAAATTGTACTTTCTTTTCTCTTTTCCCTATTTTGCTGGTCTGAGCAAATTGCTATTCATTCTATGTTTCCCCCTTGTTAATATGGAAATTCTATTATACGTATCCACTGTACCAATGTCTGTTGTCTTTTGACTGCTTCCAAAAAAACACATGTTCCAAATATTTCTTGCATTCTGGCATACTATTTCCCCAACTGACACTCCACTCATCCCCCCTTCTGCAACTCAAATGAGAACTTTGGAATACTGTCAGTTTAAAAAAAAAATCCTTTCAGTTATCTTATTCATCGCATCTTTTCTTTTTTGAAGCAAACTCAGTAACTCGTAGGCTTATTGAGATAATTTAGAATTTGTCAGATTTTTCTACTAAACAAAAAGTCCTTTGTTAGCTATTAAAACCCAGAATTATGTAGTGTGTGTGTGTGTGTGTGTGTGTGTGTGTGTGTGTGTGTGTGTTCTTACATTCCAAGATTCACTGGTAACAACCATTTCCCTTCTTTTATCCCCCACCCCCAACACTGAGGTGTCTATTTTCATTATTGAACATAGGCTACATAGGTGATATATTCCTAAGCATTTCCTTGAACATCTCCTTTGCTCCGCCAGGTAAGTACTCTCGTGGCTTTGTTCAGAATGCAGGGCTTGGGGTCTTTTCCTCTTCGTAGTCTGATGACAAGTCCATAGCAGTCAGAGATTTTTCCTTTGTAAGTACTTGTTCTCAGTTGCTGCCAACCATGGAGCTGGTGGAAGGGGTGACCTAAAGTGCAACTCTTTAAGGGGTGTGTTGTCTGGAGGGAAAATTTAAGCTAATAGTAAAACCAACTAAAAGTTGAGCTGCTTTTATTATCACCATGCACCAACAATTCTAAACAATGTTGCTGATAAACTACTCCTCCTTGAAAAAAAGGTATTTTGTTTGTCTACATTCTATACAATTCCTGTGCTAAGTGCTGAATTTTAGAAATATATCATTAGGCTTCAAATTAGCACATTTTTATTAATTATCTTTATAGACAGTTTACTCTTCACTGTACTCTGCATGAAAGAATCAGTCTTAAAATAACAAAGCTATTAGCAGCATTTTCACTTTTGAAATTGATTATGAAACAGAAATTTTATTAAAAATCAATATACAGTGGAAGTCAATTTTGAGACTGTCAGTGACAAGTCTTCAAAAGTTAAGGCTTACAAACAAAAATGATACTTCTTTTTTTTAAAAGAAAGCACATGAACATAATTAAACAGTAGTAACCTATTGTTCCAGTTTTGTTGTTATAATATTTTTTTCTTATTTGTTCATATATACAGGAAATTCCATAAAAGACAATTTACTATGTACCTTTTTTGTCCATTGTTATTTGTCTCATTCAATAATTAGAATTTAGCATAATGCTGTCATGAAGAGAAGAGAGGTTTTAAGAAAATTATTTGCTCTGAGTCTCAAACATATAAAGTGTTCCACTGCCTGTTCTTTCTCTCTGGACACAGTATACAGTCTTTTCCCAGGATGTCCTCATGTGTTTCTTCATTTCAGGGAATTCCCCCCTATTATTTGTTGAATGATAGCTTGTCCATCTATTCTTTCTTCTCTGTATAGAATGTCTCTGATTAGAATATGATATCCCAAGCATATTCTCCAGATTGCTCATGTCTGATCTCAGGATACCTGTGTCTTTTTTTTTCTCTCCTGTATTTTGAGCTACTTCTTGTATCTGCTTTTCCATATCCTTAATTCGAGTCTCAAATTACTATCAAGCCCTCTCATTCTTCACTGAATTTATCATTTAAATCATGATTTCTATCGTTCAAATTTGAAAGTTTTTTTTTTATGTGTATGTAGCACTTGAAAGTCAAGTGCTAGTAGCAGTAGTCGCAGTAGTTGCTGCAGTAGTAGCACTAGTAGTAGTATTTTATTTAAGGGCTAGAGGCCTGTTGCACGAAGATCCGTGCAATAGGCCTTCCTTCCCCTGGCTGCCAGCACCGGTTTTCCTCGGGCACCTGGGACCCAGACCCTCGCTCCAGCTGCAGCAGAGAAGTCAAGCCTCTAGGCTTCTCCACTCCGGTCGCAGCAGAGGAGCCAAGATTCTTCAGTCTTCAGTCTTCAGTCTTGTCTTCTTCAGTCTTCAGTCTTCAGTCTTCGCTCCGTGCCTGTGTATGCAAATTAACCCACCATCTTTGTTGGGTTAATTTACATACTCGCTCCTGATTGACTGGTGGGCAGTGTGGAGGTACAGTCAGTTTGCATCTTTCTCTTTTATTAGTGTAGATTTTTTCTGTCCCTAGAAGTTCTTTTTCACGGGGCTTGTGTTTTGATTCTTGTGTAGTTCTTCCTTTCTCTGGATGCTGGGCTCCATTGGGTGCGGAGTCATTTTTCTATGTTGGCTTCTTGAGGCTGGTCCTTTTTTATGGTGTCTATGTCCTTTTTCATGCTGTTCAGCATCCTTATAATCATTACTCTGAACTCTATATCTGATAAATTGCTTCCCTCTATTGCATTTAACGCTTCTGGAAAATTCTCTTGTTTCCTCCTTTGGGCCTGATGCTTTGTCTTCCCATTTTGGCTGCCTCTTTCTGTTTGTTTCTATGTATTAGGTAGATCTGCTATGACTCCCAGTCTTGGTAAGGTGGCCTTAATTAGTAGGTGACCTGTGGAACCCAGTGGCACAGTCTCCCTGATCACCTGAGCTGGGTGCTCTAAGAGTGTCCTTTGTGTGCATTATGTGGCCCTCCTATTGTCATTGAGTCTTTTTTGCTGTTGGCATGTTCATGTGTGGGATTGACCCTCAGGCTGGCTGACAGTTGAGGCTCAGCCTCCAACAGAGCATGCTAACTGCTGTGCAGGTGCTGATCACATGAGGTAGAATTCGCCTCAGCAGTGATTGGTGGCTGCTGAGATCTCACTGTGGATATGCTGCTTGTGAAGCTTATTGGATCCTGATTTGTTATTGTCTGGAGATGGCCTCTGGGTATGTTGGTTCTGGGCCTCTTTTGAGGGTCTCTGGTACAGGCCAATGTCAGACAATATCTGTGACCTGGGCAACCTGTTTGAAGCTATCAGTGATCCACAGTGTGTAGCTCCCTCTGCTGGGCCTGGGTTCATGTGGAAAGGACACAAGCTGCACACCAAGACCTGCTTTTACCTGCACCAGGCCTAGGGGCAGGTCAGCAAAAGTCTCAAAGCATCCAGAGATATGCCCCTGCCAGCAGGCTATCTCTTAGGGTCAGTCACTTAAAGAACCTCTGGCTATACTCCTCAGCAGGGCTTAAGCTCCACAGGGTAGGGCCAAAAGGATTCCAATGGGTGGTGCTATTGCTTCCCCCTAAGCTTATACTGCATAAAGAGGAATACTCAGATTAAGAAAGATGGCTTCTGCAGTATGAGAGGAATAACTCAGCAAAGGGATCCTGGCAGCTGACCTCTCGGCTCTCTTCTCAGAGCCACCAACCTTAAACTCTCTTCATATAGCTCTAGTCCATTCTGTCTTTCCTCCACTACATCCCAGGGTGAGTGGCTGCAAATGAAATTTTGTGTATTGGCACTATAGGAGGGTGCCTGTATTTCTGGCTATCTCTCCCTTGCAGACAGAAACCCCTGTTTTTCACTGTCAGATGTTATGTAGGCACTTTTCCTAATTCTGATGCTCTGGGCTCAGGAGCCCAGTTTGGGGTTTAGATCCCAGACTTCTCAGGTGGAACTCCCTACAGCTGAGATATCCCTCCAGAACTTCAGCTGCCACCTGTGGGAGCCCCGTCAGCCCTCTCATGCCTCCACACTTCCTACAAGTAACAATGTGGCCTCCTCTGTATGTCCTTGGTTATAAGGCTTCTCTCCATCTGGTCCTCAGTTGGTTATTCAAGACAATTTTTCTATTCTTTAGTTGTCATTCCAGGTTGGTCCTGGGACGAGGTGAATGTAAATTCCACCTAACCTGCCACCATCTTTTGACAACTGATTATCATTTTCCCTTAAAACTCTGAAAGTAAGTAGCACTATTTCTAAAGTCCTTTGTCAGCAGTTGATTTACCTTAGTGAGTGCTTCTATTCCACTTAAAATTGGGAATGAGTGATAGTAGCGTCTCCATGCTACCTAAAGAGCTATGACATTGCTAGGAATCAGCAGATGTTGGTACTTAAGAAAAGCCAATACAATTCATTAATAACACAACAAGGAAAATTATGGAGATTCCAAACCAGAAAAAGCAATGGAGGTGGTCTACCCAGCACGGAGAGACACACATCATGAAGCCTCAAGACTTAGCTAATCTCAATTTGTTCCTGCTTACCTACCTTTCCTTCAAGCACAACACAGATAACCTTGGTATTAAATTCTGGATTTTCTGAGTCTTCAGAGGAATAAAAGACACAAATAGTAGTTCATAAAAACCAACATTCTATAATTTAACATTTGATTTCAAATATTTAAAAACCCATGAACAAAAATAAAAATCACTTCATTCTTAGCAATGTATAACCACTAATTGCCTTAAGCAAAAGGGCTGAGTACATTTGATATCAGAGGACACAAGGAAGGTGTAAGTGGAAGTGGGGAAACGGGAGAGGAGACAGGGTTGGGAGGGATTACACATGGTCCAAGGAGACCCAGCCAGTGAAGCCAGACCGCTACGCCCAGCTGTAGAAAGACAAGTGAAAAATTTTCCCCTTGCTAATCCTCTTGATATAAACTTTCAGGGCAATCCCAGTTTTACTGAATATACAGTACTTTAGATTGACTGAGAGAAATACTTGTAGCTTTAACATAAATACGCTTGTCTTTCGATTTTGAGATATTTGGACATCACTTTTCATTACCTACTAAGACCTTGCAAATCCTAAATTCGTGGTCTTGAGCTACCTGTCCCACTTTTTCTTCACCAGTGTAGGTGTGTCCATCCCCGGTTGATCCTCAGGTGGTTCTGGTGGTTCAGTCCCAGATACAATTTCCTTTTCCAAGGGAAGGTCTTGTTCATTGCTTCGAGATACAACTAGAATACAGCTTAGGCTATTTGTCATTAATGAGACAAAGTCTTCAAAATTAGGCTACAAAATAAAATGATAAACTGTTCAGGCTCCTGAAATGGATAAGCTAACATGGCAGCTACTACCTAAGTCAAGTAGCATCTTCCCCTTCATGATCACTGGGCAAGTCAATGGCATCCTTATAAAGCTCCTGTTAACAGACACGTCATTCAAGGATTAAAGTTCACGACCAGCAGGGATTGATCTTAAAGATAGTCTAATAAGTATTCTCAAACTCTAGGAAGTTTCCAAATCATCTGAAGGGTTGTTACGTAAACACAGGTTTCTGGAGCCCAATCCCAGAGTTTATGATTCAGTAGATTTAGGGTGGGGCCCAGGAATTGGATTTTCTCCAAAGCTCCCAGGTAATGCTGACGTTGCTAGTCTAATCCTTTCCGGGGGCTAATAGAGATGCTTTGAGTGGTGCAGCTAGTTTACAAAGTGCAATGCAGTAGAACTTTCTCCGTAATGACAAACATGTTCTATGCTCTCCAACATATGTGTCTAGTGCAACTGAGACTACATTTTTATTTAATTTCTATTTAACTTATTTAATGTATCTAATGGCTACCATATTGGACAGTCAATTTGTAGAAGCTATGTCTCCTCACCCCCCCAAGCCAGTGCACTTTCCAATACATAGCACTGCCTGTATTGTATTCCGCCAAACAAGAGAGGATTAAAAAATAGCTTGAGAGAAAGGCTTTGGGTACAGAAAGAATTAAAGCTTTCCTGGAAAGTGTATGACAAGTAGCCTTCAACCTGGGATAAAAATCTATAGGAAATTCCTGGATATTTACTTCCAGGCTCATGCAGGGAATCTTAGAGGACATAATGTAATGAGGTCTTCACTCCAAAAGAACACAATCAGATCACCCACTTTTGGTCGACTGCTGGAGATTTCTCCAGAGTCACCATCTATGGACACAAACAGGGGGAGCAGGAGCTTATTTGGTTGGTCACACTTATGCCTTTGCTTTTCTAAAATGAGGGTCTAAAACCTATAAGAACAGACTGCATTTGAAAACACAGTGGGGTTTTTGTTAAACTTTCTTACCTGCTCTGCTATTTGACTATAGAAGTCCCTCACTTGGTTTTCAGTGAGCACTCTATTATCTTCTGCTTCTATGACAAATCCTGCATTGACAATCTTCAATGAGAGAGAGCAAGGTCAGATCCAGAGGTTGTAGGACCACATGCAAAACAAGTCAAGGACATTTGTGTCGTAGGCTTAATATACCACTCAGATTTTCATGTATTTCATGTAAAGACCTCAGCACAATCAATAGGGCACAAGATTTAAAGGGGCTCAAAAATAAATACCATAGAAGGCCCCTGTCAAGCCCTCTAGTATTTAAGTTTTCAAGGCTTAATCCAGAGACACCACAATATCTATATTATTTAAGTGAATTGCTTCAAAATGTGAAAAAACTAACTGAATCACTCGTAAAGACATTAGTTTCTTAACCATCCATTTTTGAAATCACTTTTTTTAAGGCTTTACTTTGTTAAGGTTATAGCTCATGATCTATTGTATTTTAATTTTACAACAAAAATAAGCAAATTATGGGGAAGAGCAGCATTTAAGATTTTAGCCATGCTTTATTTGTCTTAAAGAAAATTTAATTTAATGACATGTGACACTCAAGTGTAATAAAATGTAACAAAGAGAAGTTTTTAGGCTAATATAACAAGTCCAATGAGTAACTAAACAATGAAATATAATAAGTAATACACAGTCCAAAGTGCAACCTGGATTCAAAGCAACTTAGTAATTACATGAAATTATATCAATAATTTGACCTCAATTTGATTGGGTGTACCCAGCACCAATTCTTTCTGCTTCTATTATTAAAGCAAGCTCTGACCTGGTTCCATGGGCTGGATTGATATTGCAGAGCTATATTTATATCTTAGTGACTCCTCTCCTGACATTCCATTTGAAAAATTTCTAAATACTCAAATCATGTCTGTTAAGTTACTACTAGTAAGTGTATGACAAAAGAAAATTCAAGAAACTTTTAAACTTGATAACCTCTCCTTTGCTATAGTTAAAAAATGCAGTGTGTTCATTTTCTTTTTATTAAAACATTTCTCAAACTTTTTCTGCTCTATGGGTTATGTAGCTTTCTACTGCATTCCAAAGAGGTGAGGTATGTAGTAGCTATTCATAATTTACATTTCTGAAGTGTTCAGTATGTCAAAACAAAAAATTTCAGATGAAATGATGATTAAAAGTATTGCCTCAACTAAAACAACTATATAATTGGAAAATCTTCACTATTGTAGCTATTAAAACATACTAGTAACAGTAAACCATTGGTATGGATATTATTTTTGAAAACTTTATAAAATACTACAGGCCTGGTGCACAAAATTCATGAACTGCGGAGGGGAGGGGTGTCCCTCAGCCCAGCCTGCACCCTCTCCAATCTGGGAACCCTTGGGGGATGTCCGACTACCGATTTAAGCCCGATCAGTCATACATCCCTCTCACAATCTGCGACTGCTGGCTCCTAACCACTCACCTGCCTGGCTGCCTCATTGCCCTTAACCACTCTGCCTGCCAACCTGATCACACCCCCTAACTGCTCCCCTGGCCTGATTGGCATCTAACCACTCCCCTGCTGGCATGATTAACACCTAACTGCTCCCCTGGTAGTCCAATTACCCCCAACTGCCCTCCCCTGCCAGGCTGATCACCCCCATCTGCACTCCTTTGCAGGCCTGGTTGCCCTCAATTGCCCTCCCCTGCAGGCCTGGTCACCCCATACTGCCCTCCCCTGCAGGCCTGGTTGCCCCCAACTGCCCTACCCTGCAGGCCTAGCCACCCCCTCCCCCCGCAAAACTGCCTTCCCCTGCAGACCCTCTTGTGATGAGGGGAGGAAGCCATCTTGTCACACAAGGGTGTGAGGGTCAATTTGCATATTACCTCTTTATTATATAGGTTAAGTAATATATGGGGCACTGAGGTACAGTCTGTGTCCCCCTTCCCACATACACATCCGAATCTGGAAAAAAGGAGGGGGCGTTAAACTTAGAAGTATCAATTGAATCAACTCATAATTGGGAGAGAGAATATGTACCATGACCCATGGATCATTAATCAGTGATAATGCTACTGTAGCTAAAGAAAGAATGCATGATGGGAAGTTCATTGAGAATTACCCAAACCATTCTGACATAGCTCTCTATATGATCTCCTTTACTGCACATGCAATATTCTTCCAAATTTCAATATAATTTTGTTGTTTCAACACAAATTCTTTATTCAGGGGTCCGCAAACTATAGCTTGCAGTAAAAATCTAGCCTACTGCCTATTTTTTTAATAAAATTTATTGGAATATAGTCACACCCATTTGTTTACATAGTGTCTGCTAGTGCTTTCTCCATATGACCGCAGAGTTGTGACAGAGACCATGTACCCCACAAACTTGAAAATAGTTACCAAATGACCCTTTATGGAAACTGTCTGTTGACCTTTGGATTAGAATGCAATTTTCCTCTAAAAATATTTTTCTCTAAAGCAAAATATTAAATACACCCTTAAACTATCATGTATCTAAAAAGGACCATACATTTATGACAACATATAGGGAATAAAGCAAGCTAATGTTAGCTTATAACAAATTTTCACCCAATATGAAAAACATTTGCTACAATCTAATAGAAGAATGGAGTTATTTAAATAAGGATGCCTGAGTGGTTCTGGCCTTTTAAAGACAAAACATTCAAAGCCATTCGAGGCACCAGAAATTCATTATGTTCTATTTTACTCTAAATGATAAGCTTATCTCTAAATTGACAATTAAGGGATTGTTATTTTTAACTTAATTTAAACTATTATTGTGAAATATTACTTACATTTTCTTTAATTTCCACAGATTTTCCAGTATTCCTAGCCTCGGGTTTGATAATAGCAATACTTAATATTCGGTCTGGGAAAAAAATAAATAGAAAAATTTAATTGTCTTGGCACTACGTCTGGATAATGAAGGTTTTAGTAATTAAAAATGTAAACTACTGATGTCCAGTGAATTTTTGTCCATTGTCAGCTTTGTTCTTATTGTGGCATTTCAACTACCCAAGAGTAGTTGAATCAAGGTTCACTTCCTACATTTGCATACAAGAGAAAAGGGGAAGGGAAGCAAAAGAAATTTCTTTAAAATAAATTTTTTTCTTATAGATTTCAGAGAGGAAGGGAGAGGAAGGAAGGAAGGGAGAGAGAAATAGAAACATCAATGACGACAGAGAATCACTGATTGGCTGCCTCACCCTACACAGGATGGAGCCCGCAACCCGGGCATGTGCCCTGACCACGGGCCCTGACTGGGAATCAAACCATGACCTCCTGATTCATAGGTCGACGCTCAACCACTGAGCCATGCCTGCTGGGAAGAAGAGGTTTCCTTTCATAACTGAGGTTAGTATTGCACAAATCATCATTTATCCTATCAGTTCCTTATCAATTCACACTGATGCTATTACCAGCTCTTTGCTATTTTAGGTGATGCTGTGGTGAGCATCCATGTACTACAAATCCCTTGCCATTACTTTAAATTTTCTTACCAACAGATTCTTTGGATTCTTCCCCAGCATTATCTGCATCTGAGTCTACAAGTGTAATTTCATGATACTATGGAAGAAAAATGCAAATAAAACAATTACATTTTAATGTGGTAGTGAATTTTTAGAAACTTTATTTCTGATAAATATGTATAATTCAAGGGAAAAAAGGTAAAGTGGAAATGTGCCTACATTTATCTAACACTGCTTTTCCCAAGCTTCCCACTAAAATAGGATAAAGCATATTTAAAATAAGTAAGGTAGGGGAACTATCATAAATAATGCATATATACTGTATGGAAATGGTTTAAAATTTTTTAAACTTAAGGAGAGTACAAGGAACAAAATAAGAAAGAAGCATATATTAACAAGAAAACAATCTATACTAATAAAAGCCTACGTGGTCTTTGCATCCTCTCGTGATGCCCTCATGTCATCACAAGATGGCCACCACAAGATGACCACCACAAGATGGCCACCAGCCCTAGCCAGTTTGGCTCAATGTATAGAGCATGGGACTGCAGACTCAAGGGTCCCAGGTTTGATTCCGGTCAAGGGCATGTACCTTCATTGCAGCAGGAGGCAGCTGATCCATGTTTCTCTCTCATCAATGTTTCTAACTCTCTATCCCTCTCCCTTCCTTCTCTGTAAAAAAGAGAATAAACAATAAAATATATTTAAAAAAAAAAAAAAAAAAAACAAGATGGCCACAAAAGACGGCTGCCACAAGATGGCCAGCAGGAGAGGGCAGTTGGGGACAATTGGGCCAGCAGGGGAGGGCAGTTGCGGGGGGACCAGGCCTGCAGGGGATGGCAGCTGGGGGTGACCAGGCCTGCACGGGAGGGCAGTTGGGGGCAATCAGGCAGGCAGGCAGGGGAGCACTTAGGTATCAATCAGGCCAGTAGGGGAACAGTTAGGGGGCAATTAGGCTGGCAGGCAGAAGCAGTTAATGGCAATCAGGCAGGCAGGCAGGAGAGCGGTTAGGAGTCAACAGTCCTGGACTGTGAGAGGGATGTCCGATGGACATTTAGGTTTGAGGGATCCCAGATTGGAGAGGGTGCAGGCCAGGCTGAGGGACCCCCAACCCCCAATGCACAAATATTGAGTACCGGGCCTCTAGTAAATACATAATTAAAAAATCAAAAGAGTATTTAATAAGTTTCAAAATCCATTCCTGACTATTACTATTAGTAAATTAGAAACAGAAAGATAACACCTTAACTTAAAAAAAAAAGTCTTACTCAAAACAATAGTTCATTGCCTACTATAGAGTAAAATACTGGAACAAATGGGGGCAGTAGTGAGGGTCTTCATTACTTGAGAAGCCCTGAAAGTGCTTCTTTGATTCTGTATATATCTATAATAATAAAAGCCTAAGCAACCTTTACAGTGGAACGACCAGAACTACCAGTCAGTCTGATGCACACTGACCACCAAGGGGCAGACACTCAATGCAGGAGCTGCCCCCTAGTGGTCAGTTCGCTCCCACAGGGAGAGCGCCGCTCAGGTAGAAGCTGGGCTCATGGCTGGCAAGCAAGGTGGCAGTGGCAGGAGCCACTCCCTTTTCCCCTGCAGGCGGTGGTAAGGAGCTAGGGGTCTCAGACTGCAAGAGCCCCAAACTGTGAGAGGGATGTCTCACTTCCACCTTAGGCCTGATCCCCGGGGAGACTGGGCCTAAACCAGCAGGCAGACATCACCCAATAGCCTGCAAGAGGGCACAGGCTGGGCTGAGGGACCTGTCTCCTTCTCCCCCCCACCGCCCCCCCGACCCCCCACTCCTCCAGTCCACGAATTTCGTGCCCCAGGTCTCTAGTTTATATATAAACATTGTTTTGGCAAGAGAATAAATCACTTCTTTGTCTCTTTTTATGGCCTTTGTTTTGAAGTCTGTTTTGTCAGATTGTTACCCAGCTTTTTTTTTTTTTCATTTGCATGGACTATCTTTTTCCATGCCTTCACTTTCAGTCTTTGTGAATCTTTTGTTCTGAGATGGGTCTCTTATAGATAGAATACATATGGGTCATGTTTTCTTATCAATTCAAGTATCCTGTGTTTTTTTATTGGAACATTTAATCCATTTTCATTTAAAGTTATTATTGATAGGTACTTATTTATTGCCACTTTTTTCTTTATATCTATGTTCCTCTCTCTCTTTTTCTTCTTAAAGCTGTCCCTTACTTAACATTTTTTGCAATGCTGGTTTGCTGGTAATGAACTCTTTTAGCCTTTTTCTTTTTTTGGGGGGAGAGGGGAATCTCTTTATTTCACCTTCAGTTTTAAATGATATTCTTGATGGATGGAGTAGTCTTGAGTTCTGGTCGTTGCTTTTCATTACTTTTTTTTTTTTAATAAATCTTTATTGTTCAGATTACAGGTGTTCCTCTTTTTGTTTTCCCCCTATAGCTCCCCTCCACCTGATTCCACACCCCGCCCTACCCCATGCCCTTACACCCTGCCACTGTCTTCATCCATAGGAGTAAGATTTTTGTCAAATCTCTTCCCGCACCACTCACACCCGCTTCCCCCTAAGAATTGTCAGTCCACTCCCTTTTTATGTCCCTGATTCTATTCTATTCACCAGTCCATTCTGTTATTCAGATTTTTTATTTACTTGATTTTTAGATTCACTTGTTGGTAGGTATGTATTTGATGTCATTTTCTTGTTCATAATTTTTATCTTTACCTTTTTCATCTTCTTCCTCTTCTTAAAGAATACCCTTCAGCATTACATGTAATCCTGGTTTGGTGGCGATGAACTCCTTTAGCTTTTTCTTGTCTGTGAAGCTCTTTATCTGACCTTCAATTCTAAATGATAGCTTTGCTGGGTAGAGTAATCTTGTTTGTAGGTCCTTGCTGTTCATCACTTTGAATATTTCTTGCCACTCCCTTCTGGCCTGCATAGTTTCTGCTGAGAAATCAGCTGACAGTCGTATGGGTACTCCCCTGTAGGTAACTAACCGTTTTTCTCTTGCTGCTTTCAAGATTCTTTGTCTTTAGCCCTTGGCATTTTAATTATGATGTGTCTTGGTGTGGTCCTCTTTGGATTCCTTTTCTTTGGGGTTCTGTGCGCTTCCTGGATTTGTAAGTCTATTTCTTTCACCAGGTAGGGAAAGTTTTCTGTCATTATTTCTTCTAATAGGTTTTCAGTATTTTGCTCTCTCTCTTCTTCTGGCACCCCAAAAAGTTGGATGTTGGTATGCTTGAAGTTGTCCCAGAGGCTCCTTACACTATCTTCATATTTTTGGATTCTTTTTTCTTTTTGTTTTTCTTGTTGGGTGTTTTTTGTTTCCTCATATTTCAGATCATTGGTTTGATTCTTGGGGTACGTTGATCTACAGTTGAGTTTCTGTATATTCTTTATTTTAGACAGTGTATGCTTCATTTCTGACTGGTCCTTTTCCATTTTTTTGGCATTCTCATTAAGGTCCTTGAAGGTCTCCCTAAGCTCCTCAGAAGTGTCATCAAATTTCTCGGCGGTTTTTAGAAGATTCTTGAGTAACCTTATAAATATGGTTCTGAACTCTATGTTGTCCAGTAGTTTGCTTTCCTCTGTTTCTTTCATTCATGACATGTTTCTTTGTTTCCGCATTTTGGCTGCTTCCCTGTGTTATGGAGTGGCTTTGTGTGGTAGGTGACCTATATGGGGCAGTAGCTCAGCCTCCCCAATCACCTGATGTGGACGCTCTTGGTACACCCCTTTGTGGGTTGAGTGCAATGTCTTGGTGTAGTTAAGCCTTAATTGCTGTTGGTACACTGGGAGGAATTGACCTCCAGGACAATCGGCTGTGAGGACTTGCTGTGTCTATAAGAACTGCTATGCTGGAGACATGCTTATGGTGCAGGACTTGTTTCAGTGGGGCTTTGGTGCTCGCTGATTCTGCCTCTTGAATGTGTCACTTATGGATGTGAAGAGTTGAAATCTGGTGTCTCACACTAACCACTAGGTATATGGGCTTCTGGATCTCCAATGGGGTGCAGGTCAGCTATTGTCTGAGTCCACCCAGCAGGAGTTACCACGAGAGCTACGGTTTTCTCCTCTTTGCTTGGGGTTTGGAGGTTTTGGAGCTATCTGATCCAGGCTGCAAGTTTGTTACGTTAAGCTGCCATAGGGCAGGCCTTTCTTATGCTAAAGCTGCTGCTTGGAGTTTGGGTGGGTTTGTAGGTTGTGTGGGGCGAGGTCTCAGGGCGTCACTAGGCTAGGGCGTGGCAAACAGCAATGGCTGCTAGTTAGCCAGCTCTGTGTTTCTGACTGCGTCCCGTGCCCCAGCGCAGTAAACAATTATTCTTGCGCGCAGCTCTGCAAGCAGGCCCCCCTCACTTTCCGACTCGGTGACAGACAATCCAGCTTCTCCCCGTAGGAGTTTGGGTCCCCCGCGTCTCCCCAGAAACTGTATTTCAGAGTAAACGGGGGCTTGTCTCCCCTTTGGGTTGAAAAAAGCAACGCCTGCCGCCAGCCCAGATCCCGCGCCTCCGTACCTCAGCTTTTCAGCGCTTGTGCACATCTCAATGCTCTTTTCTCTTTCCTTCTAGTTATAGAACTTCCACTCAGGCAGCTTTCCCGTGGTTCTGGGTGATAGATGTTTTGTCTTTTAGTTGCAGTTTTGAAATTGTTGTGCAAGGCAGCAGTTTATGTGTTTACCTACGCCACCATCTTGGATTCCTCCCGCTTTTCATTACTTTGAATACTTCATGCCAGTCCCTTCTGGGATACAGTGATGCTTTTAGTTTTGGGGATTTTTTTTTTAATCAGCTGATAGCTTTATGGAAACTCTCCGTTTCTCTCTTGCTGCCTTTATGATTATTTCTTTGTCTTTAACTTTTGCTATTTTAATTATGTATTTAATTAAATACATAATTAAAATATAATTAAATACATAATTAAAAGATGTATTTTGGTGCGGATCTCCTTGAGTGCATCTTGATTGGGACTCAGTGCTTCCTGAACTTGTATGACCTTTCCATTCACCAGATTAAAGAACTTTTCTGTCATTAATTCTTCAAACAGGTTTTCTACCCTTTTCTCTCTTTCTTCTCCTTCTGGTACCCCTAAGATATTGGGGTGGATATTGTTACCTTTCTTGTTATCCCAAACTTCACTGAAACAATCCTGTGTTTTTTATTGTCGTTGTTTATTGTCCTTATGTATTAAGTTTCCTGTGGGATTCAGTCATGCAGTTTCTTTTATCTCTTTAGCTGGATGCTCTAGGAATTTCTTTGTGTGGGTTAATTGGCTCTCCTGTTATAATTGGGTCTTGATTGTCTTTGTCCTGTTTGGGGGTCAAATCCCCTCAGGCTGGATGACTTTGAAGCTCAACCCTGACCACAGCATGTGACCTGTTTAAGATACTGACAGAACAAAAGAAAAACCATGCAAAAGAACCCAACAGCTACAACAAGAACAACTGCAAAAGAAAAAATGAGTTAGGCAAGAGAAAAGAGCACAAGAATAATAAAAGGGAAAAAAGCAGAATATGAGAATAAAAAGGGAAAGAAAAACAAATATGAAAGGTGAAAGGGAGAGAAAAAATATAAGAATAAAGCATAGGGAAAGAAAACAGTATAAAAGAAAAGGAGAGAAAAAATAAGAGAAAATTTTTAAGAAAAAACAGAGAAAACATAGAATAAGAAAAGGAAAGAGAAAATAAAAGATATAAAAGAAAAAAACAATAATAAAGCAATAAAAATAAAGAAAAGAATGAAAAAGAACAAACTGAGGTGTTGGGGTGTTTAGTGCCTGCTGAGCTCTCCCTTTGGATCTTGTGCTTATGTTGTATGAGGCTGACTATTCTGTGTGCCATTTACAGGCCTCGCAGTGGGTATTTTGGTGCTAGCCAATGTCAGCAGCTGTCCATAATCGGCTCTCGGCAACCTGATCAAAGCTACAAGTGATCCACAGTTTATGTCTGCCTCTGCTGAGTATGGCTGCACACCGGAGGGGCCAAGCTGAGCTCCATGACCCACATGTTAGCAGCATGGGGCCCAGGAGCAGGTCAACAAATGTCCCTAGGTACCTTGGGAACTGCTGCCACCCATGTCCTAGAATATTTCCCTGACCTCCGAAGGGTGGAGCCCTTGGAAAGCAGGCCATTGGGATCTGCTGGAAGCTGGGAGTGCCACTCAGATTTCTGGGAGAGGAAGGGAAATGGCTCCACCCAAAGCCAATCACCGATGCCCCCTGAGCCTGACCAACCCACAGACCCAGACTCGGTCTCAGCTACTGCCTCCTCAGTGGGGGTTGAGATGCAGGGTGTGGCAAACGGGGATTCCAAAAATGGGATGAGCTTCTCCAGGCTGCTGCTGATGGGAGGGGCTGTGCCTTTCAGGAAAAATAGATGCTGTGGTATCAATGGGGATGACCAAGCACAGGGATCATAGCCGCTTCTCTCCCATGTCTTTCCCCAATGTCTCCCACCCCAAACTCTCCTCATGTGACTCTAGTTGCATTGCCCTCCTTCTGCTGAAGTCTAGGGTGAGTGGCTGTGAACAAAAACCCTGTGCTCTGACCCTTTAAAAAATAAGCGAATTTGTCCCTGGCAGGATTCATCTCTCCCTGAATAGAAGCCCCAAGCCTTTCAATCCTGGATCCTACCTAGGTGGCTATTCCCAGCTCTGGTACTCGGGGATGGGAAGCTCAGGTAGGGGTCCAGGCCTCACGCCTCTCGGGGGAATCCCTCTATGCCCCCTGCAGCTGAGATATCCCTCCGCACTCTTGGGCTGCTGCCCCTGGGAGCCGGGGCATCCTTCCTCATGACCCCTGCTCTTCTTACCAGTCCCAAGGTAGTTTCTGCTTTTCCTTGTTTGAAAAATCTCCTCTTTAACTAGTCTTCAGTTGCTAATTCAGAGTGAATGTTCCCTATTTGCATTTTACTTCTAGTTTGGTTCCAGCAGAAGGTGCAAGCAAGATTCACCTACTCCACTGCCATCTTCTCCATTGCCTAATTCCAAATCTATATATAAAACCCTAATATGCAAAGAGACCGAATAGCAGAACAACCGAACAACCAGTCGCTATGATGCTATGACGTGTGCTGGCCATCAGGGGGCCACATGGAACATGACAGGCGTCGGCAGCAGGTGGCAGAGCACGGAACATAGCGGGTGTTGGCTGGGGTGGGATGGTGGAGCAGGTGAGTGGGGGCACCAGACCAAGATGGGGTGCTGGTTGCTGTCATCGAGGCGAGCCTCTGGTGGTTACTGACAATTCTTTGCTCCCACACACTGGCACTCACACCTGCTGCCAGCGCTGGCCCCACTCACACCTGCAGCCAGCCCCCAGCACCAGTCCCGATCACTCAGCAGGTGCAAGCGGTGGCTGCCAGCCCCAATCACACTTGAGGGCTTTTCCACCTCCCCCTGCTCCTGAGGGACAATTGGGGCAGCAGCCGCCAGTACCACCCACTGCTGGCACCAGCCCCAATCACTCCATGCCATCAGCAGGTGCGAGTGGGGCTGACGCCGTCAGCATGTGGGAGCAGCGGCTGCGGGAGCGGGGCTGCCAGCAAGCAGGGAATCGGGGCCCACGGTGGGAGGGTCTGGGTGGAGGCCTGGAGGATGGGCCGAGACACCCCCTCCCCCCCCCCCCCCGTGCCCACAGGTCCTTTTAAGGTGCACAAATTCATGCACTGGGCCCCTAGTGTATAATAACAGACAACACTGCAACGAGCATTCTTTTCTATATTTGTCATTATCTTCTTAGGAAAATTTATTAGGAGTGTGATTGCTCAAAGGATACCTGTGTCTCTTAGGGCCTTTAATTCATATTGCCAAGATACTTCCCAGAAACTGCAACATTTAGATAACGTAAGTAGTTATAGAATTAGGGAAAGTGCTTTAGGAAAACAACAAAAAAGATGTCATAGCTATTTTAAAACACAAAATAGCCAGGAGTGCAAAGTATTACCTGAGGGCGAACCATTTCACCTGCTGCAATTTTCCTCTCCTCATTCACCAAGTTAATAATTGTTTGATTAACAAGTGGTGCGTTTGCGCCTTCAATCTTTGCAATAATTTTGCCATTCTATAAAGGAAAAGAAAACATGAAGGAAATATTCATTTTCAAGGCAAGTCAAAAATTAACACTTCAACTAAACTAAGTGACCCCACCCTGACCCATACTTACACCATTCCTTTCTTAGCTATTGTATTGGCCACTTAAAAATAAGGTTTCAGTGCCTGGCCAGTGTGGCACAGTGGTTGAGTGTCAGCCCGTGCACCAATAGGTCACCAGTTCAGTTCCTCTTGGTTTTAGCCTAACTGCACTGGGAAGCCTTCAGAATATTTAAACAGAGGCAGTGACCATGATTAAAACTATTGTTTGTTAAGATCATTTCACCTACATGTGGAGAAAGGATTAGGCGGGGAACAAGAGAAGATATACAAGTTAGAAGCTATTCTAGAGGTGATGATGAGAGAGATGTTGCTCAGTCTCTGGTGGTGATGAGATGGAAAACAACACCACCACACAGATGGTGTGGGGAACACTTGGGTGATAAAATTGATAGGTCCAAGGTCTGGCGTGGAGTGGGTATGATGTAAAGAGAAGTTGCTAAGACAACTTTCTGTTCTGGCTTGAGAAACTGAATCAATTAAGATGTTATTTACCCCAAGAGGCAACACTAGAAGACCATGTTTTCTGGAGAGAGGGAGGATTGGATCAGTTCATTCTGAGATGCCCTTGAGACAACCAAGGGGAAATGTCAAGGCACCAGTTAGACACTCAAGTCTGGAGCACAAGCACAGGGTTTAGCTGAAGATGCAAACTTGAGTTATTGCATATATCAGAGGTGCAAATGTTTCCAAAGGACGACTTGGGTGGTCACTGTATTCAATACAGTTGAGAGGTACAGTATGATGAAGACCTAAAAGTATTCATTATATTTAGCAATAAGCTGGCAATTGGATACATTAGCAACAGTAAATTTGGTGGAATAATCAGACAGAAGTTAGACAGATTGAATGGGTGTGAAGTTAATGGGATGAGAAGAAATGGAGTAAAAATAAACATAAAAACTCTTCTGAGAAATGTAGCTGTGAGCTAAAGGAGAGAGATGGATGGAAGCTGGGGAAGAACATGGTATCAAAAAGAAGTATTCTATTTTAATTTGAAAGACTTACTCAGAGTCAAAGGCCAACGAGAAGGATCTAGTTGAGAAAGGCTTAAATGAAACCTGACATTCTAATTACCATTTCCCATTACAAGGAACTTTCCAACAATTCCATGAGCTTTCTAATGTCCCTTGAAACAGCCCTTCCTGATGAAACTTGCTGGAAAGAATTTGTCCTCAGCTAAGAATGCTGGCCAATGCAATGGGCCATTGTGGGAATATTTGAAAAAACTAACAATGGACTTGATGATAGTTTTGTCGTTACAGATTGAGGCTCCTAATGCTTATGAATATGGAGCCTAAGTGATAACAAAGTCGGAGGCATAAAGGCAGGAGTGATTGAATGAGGTGCACTGCAAGAAAAGTTCATTTGCGGGAAACCAATCTTTGTCCCACTAATAGAGAGATGTGGAAAGGAAATCCGGAAGGCTGTCAACCTTAATTACTCTGAAAGGTCGAAGCCAATCACTTACTGTTTAGTTGAAACATTATTGGCGAAGCAGCCTCCACTTCTGTTTGTTTCATGTAAATTTCTGTTATTGGATTTTCCTGCCTAAAGGTTGTGGGTGTAGCCCATAGTCTCAATAAAAGGGATAGCAAGGCCAGAGCAGGTGGTAGTCTTACCACTAGAGTACCAATATTCCCAAATTAATACTTTCCTAGTCTCTTTTCATTTGTGTGCAGCCTTCTCCAGATCCCGATCCCTGAACCGGGACCCTGAACCACGCGGGACGTGAAAGGGGTTCCCACATTCATTGAAAGTTAGGTGGTCAAGAACTGAGAGTCCAGTCCTGGCCAGGGGTTGCAGTTGGTTGGAGTGTTGCCCCATATGTACCTCAAAAGGTGCAGGTTCGATTCCTGGTCAGGACACATACCTAGGTTGTGGGTTCGATCCTCGGTCAGAGCGCATATGGAAGGCAACAAGTCAATGTTTCTCCACCTCTCCCCCTTCCTCTCTTTAAATATCAATAAAAACATACCCTGCCCTAACCAGTTTGGCTCAGAGGGTAGAGCATCGGCCTACGGACTGAAGGGTCCCAGGTTCGATTCCGGTCAAGGGCATGTTCCTTAGTTGCACGCACATCCCCAGTATGTGCAGGAGGCAGCTGATTGATGTTTCTCTCTCATCGATGTTTCTAACTCTCTATCCCTCTCCCATCCTCTCTGTAAAAAAATTAATAAAATATATTTTTGAAAAAACAACATATCTTTGGGTGAAGATTAAAAAAAAATTGAGAGTCCAGGATATTGGGTAGGTTGTTAGTGTAGATACTGAAGTCCCATCGTGATGGCAGGACTTGGGTGTGAAATGAAGACTTTAAGCCACACGCTCATGTCGTCAGTCATCCACACAACTGATCCGAAGGCTAGTATATGACAGGAGTAAGGTGGGGGAATATGAACCAAATTGAGTGGGCCTCCAACAAATAAGGAAAAGAAGTTTATTGTAGTAAAAAATAAAGAAACATCAAGTCTACTCCTGGCCTCAAGAACAATCTGAGAAAACAATTCCGGGCAGCAGAGAAAGTGCCCTAAGTCAGGAATCTGACTTAAGGAAAGTCAAGGAAGTGGAACGAAAGCTCAGAGCCATGGGTGAAGTTCTTAGAAGCCAGACAACTGCTTATGTCAATTCCAGATGTCACACGGGAGAAGGGTTTGAAAGATGGGGGAGAACTAGAGAAATGGGTCAGAAAAAAAATCTGAGTTTTAGAAGGATGTGGTTGCAGATAAAAAGAATGCTGACTGGATGGTCCGTTCAAGGTCTACTGACCAGGCCTGGCTAACATGGCAGGGTGGTGGCCATCCCAGAGCTCCAGTCTTTCTTCCTCAGTCCCATGCTCCTAACTGCGGCTGCTGCTAGAGTCTCCTCATGCTCCCATTAGCTTAAGCCCCTTCCTGCTTCATGCAGTTACTCATTCTGGTTCCCTAAACGAATTCCAGGCCAGGGGTCAGCAAACTATGACCCAACGCAGAGCCAGTATTTCAGCAAAGCTGAAAATACTGAGTATCTGGCCCTTTACAGAAGAAGCTGGCTGACCCCTGATCTCATTCATCAAATCCTACAGATCCAGATCTGCAATGCAACTGTAAACTCAATGAATCCAGTAATTCAGTTCCTTGAAGTCATTGCAAGAGTATTATTTAACAGGAGGGAAAAGTTATATCCAAGAAGTGATTTTAAGTCATTATTTTTAATAGAAAAGATGAGAATTGAAGTACCCAGCAGCAGAGGAGGTCCTTGCCCTCCTTTCCTTACCACCCCAGGTCTCTAGCTCCATAGCAGCCACACTCTTGTCACACAAGTTAGCACTTAACTGTGTACTCTCCTCTTAGAAACTAGCACTTACTATGGTTTTCTGATTATTACAGTTGTGTGTTCACCACAGAATATTTGGAAAATATAGAAAAGTATAAAGAAGAAAAGTGAAATTATGCATCCTTTCCCCATTAAGAGTCTGATGAATGCACTTTCTGTTTTCATTTATAAATATAGAGATAGAAGTAATATATATTACAAAATAGTGATCACACAGCTATTTCCTTGCATTGGTATATATGAATATTTATAACCAAATCTCTCCTACTGGGTATCTAACAAATTTCCAATTTTTCACTCCTGTAAATAATAATTCATCATACAAATGTCTGGTTATTTTTTTTAAATATATATTTTTTATTGATTTCAGAGAAGAATAAAGAGGGAGATAGAAACATTAATGATGAGAAAGAATCATTGATTGGCTGCCTCCTGCACACTTCCCGTTGGGGATCGCAACCCAGGCATGTGCCCTGATCCTTAATTGAACTGTGACCTCCTGATTCTTAGGTCAACACTCAACCACTGAGCCACACCGGCCGGGCTGTCAGATTATTTCTTAGACTACCACACAATGATCAGCTCAGTGTGTGGTAGTCTAATCTCTCCATTATTAGCTCCTGGAAGTCAGGTTATATAAAATATATTAATTGATAAGCAAAGATGAAGTAAAAAATCTATAATGACTTTCACCAGAAAAGAGTTTTGTGGTAATTTTATAATGCTACTTTGCTCTTTAACTAGAAATTGGAATCTGATAATACATTTGAGAAAATAAACATTATACTTACAACACTAAAAAGAAAAATAGGTTCACAATTATCTCTAAATGGCTGCAAGGTCAAAATGCTGTCAGCTTCAGCCTGGAAAATATATATTAATATTTCACATGATAATATAGGAAACTATATCCAAGTCATTAGATACACTATATACAAAATAAACAAACACAGATACACATACATTTTATTTTTATATTTACTCAACATTCTCTTAGTATGCTATAGTTGTTTTAAGGATCAAATTGCAAACACTGGCATGTCAGGCTCTGCATCATTTGGCCTCAACCTGACTCCTGGCTGTTCACATTTATGGTACCCGCCCACCACCACCACCACCACCACCACCACCCAAAAAAAGAATGAAAGAGGCTGAAAGAAAGTAATCTATCATATTAAAGAACAGAAGTCAAATATTTTATTTTAAAGTAATCAGATATCATCATTACAATGTTTATATCATAATAAAGCACTGACATGTAAAGCATTTAATAACATTATAAAAGACAAATAAATAATTTTTACTGAAGTTTATATGTACCGGTACAATGTTAGTACAAGTCTCCAAGTCTTTTAAAAGGGAACCTAACAGAAAAAATGTATATGACCATTCAGCTTAGGGTGATGTAAAAGGTAATCAATGTCATAGGTCTTAATTTTGGATTTAAATTTACAAGTTCAGAAAGGTCCCCTTTCCTTGGCTACCTGCAGAAAGTAAAATATCCAGCAGAGGGCGACTGTCCATTGTTTACAATGGAGGTTTGGAAACTAGGAATTCATTTTCTTTACCCTTTAGAAGTCCTATAAAAACAGCATCAATTTATGTGAATATATTATTGTTGAATGCGCTCAAACATACCAGAACAGAAACCATTCAAGGACAACGTGCACATTTTTTTGGTTAAATTTAACAGACGCAAGTATGGTAGTTAGGCATATTTTGGAAAGACTACTAGCACTTCCCAGTGGGTAGACAGTCATGGAACTAATGCCTGTGGAGTAGGCTGGGGTGTTCCGTCTGGTTTGGGTACTGCTGGGAGGACAGTCATAAACCTCAGGCCTGTATCCTCACACAGCTCTAAGCTGTGTGTGCTGAGTTAGGAGCCTAACAACACAGGATTAATAGAATTTTCTGATGATGCTTGATGGTCTGTGATCCATTGGCCAGCTGTTAGATCCTTCTGATACTGTCTTTTATCTTCTTACACCAACCCACTTTCTATTGCATGTGCTAATTCCCTTTAGACCCCATTCTCTGTCCTCTGAAGTTAGGTTTTGCTCCCTGCCAAGGATCAACTTTAGAATCACATTCCAGCCCCATTCGGGTAGTTCTGACTCTTTAGAGTAAAACGGGTTGTTATGGAAAGCTGCCTTTTAAAGCACTACAAGGGCCCGCCCTGGCCAGTGTGGCTCAGTGGATTGGAGCATCGTCCCATGCACCGAAGGATTGTGAGCTCGATTCCCAGTTAGGACACAAACCTAGGTTGCGGGTTCCATCCTGGTTGGGGTGTGTGTGGGAGGCAACCAATTGATGTTTCTCTCTCACATCAATGTTTCTCTTTCTCTGATATATATATATACACACACACACATACATATACACACACACTAGAGGCATGGTGCACGAAATTCGTGCATGGGTAGGGTGGGTAGGGTCCCTAGGCCTGGCCTGCGATCAGGGCTGATCTGTGGGGTGACCAGCGGGGCGATCAGGGGGCCCCCACTGGCACCTGCCTTGGCTGGCCTGGGGCCTGCGGGCTGAGGGCAGCTCCTGTGTTGAGCATCTGCCCCCTGGTGGTCAGTGCACATCATAGCGACTGGTTGTTCCACCAGTCATTCCATAGTTCAGTTGATTTGCATATTAGGCTTTTATTACATGTGATTTTTAAAACTTTTCTAGACAAAAAGATTTAAGGATTGTCTATAGCCACTTACTCTCTCATTTTGTTTTACTTTTTTTTCTTTTTCTTTTTGGTTCTTTGCCACTTACATCTTAAAGATTAAAAAAAATAGTAAGAGGTGAGTTCCTAAGCTGGAGACTGCTTATTTATGGAAAGGACAGTCAAATACAGGATGACATCAGTAAGCAATCTCATCCCAAGGTCTGGGTTGGGAGGGGTCAAGGAAGGCCTGAAACATGCAATGTGTTGAGGTTTCATGTTTGCTTCAGGGATATGCATTTTAGGGATAGGGAGTACAGATAATGTAATTAGTTATCTGCTTCTGCATCTTAGGTCTAGGTGGTTTGGGCATGTTTCTGCCCAATGGAAACAGAATGTGAACCACAGTTATACTTTTAAATTTTCTAGTAGCCACATTGAAAAACTAAAAAGAAACAGGTGAAACTAATATTATAATATATTTAATGATACAACTTTCTTATATGATAATATATCCAAAATATGATCATTTTAACATGTGATCAATGTAAACATTATTGAGACAATTCACATTCTTTTCTTCATACTAAGTCTTCAAAATCTAGTATGTATTTTACACTTAGGGTACATCTCAATTTATGGCCTAAATTTTAATCATAATATAATTTGATTTCATAAAATTTACAGTTAAAAAAAAAGTAGATTCATATACCCAAGTTTTCCCAAACAACTTTAAAAGTCTTACAATAATTGAATTGAATATAGTTTTCTAATTTAAATACATTAATTCAAAATAAAAACTCAGTTCCTAAGTCACATTAGCATATTTCAGTGCTCAAAAGACACTTGTGCTTGGTGGCCACCATCCTATCTAATAAAAGAGTAATATCCAAATTGGCCGTCACTCCAACACACAAGATGGCTGCCCCCATGTGGACACAAGATGGCCTCTACAAGATAGCTAGCAGGGGAGGGCAGTTGGGAGGGACCAGGCCTGCAGGGGAGGGCAGTTAGGGGCAATAAGGCTGGCAGGGGAGCAGTTAGGCATCAATCAGGCTGGCAGGGGAGTGCTTAGGGGGTGATCAGGCTGGCAGGCAGAAGCTGTTAGGGGCAATCAGGAAGGCAGGCAGGCAAGCAGTTGGGAGCCAGCAGTCCTGGATTGTGAGAGAGGTCCCAGATTGGATAGGGTGCAGGCTGGGCTGAGGGACACACCCACCCCCCTGTGCACGAATTTTGTGCTCCGGACCTCTAGTATTAGATAACAAAGCTCTAAGTAGTTAATTAATTTAATGTGGATACATTGAAAAGTACAATGAGTTCCAATGAGTTTGGCTATAATATTTTAATCCCTTGGGTGGCAAATAAATGAGGAAAATCACTATCATTGGAAAATTGCTACCTGGTAAATACCCAGAGTCCTTCCCAAAGCTATTCAGTAAATAGTACTTGCAGCCCTTATTCTAAGAGACACACTGCATAAGGTCAGATGAAAAGAAACATCAATAAACAGATAACCATTTTTATATTTTTCTAATGTTCACTACCATGGTCAATAACCTCAATGTTATAGGCATTGGGTAAAAATCTCGTTTGTTCTCAGATCAGGTAGAACTAACCATATATTAAAACTTCCCAGTAAACACTGTCCATTTTGAAGAGTTGACAGGTTGTTTAAATCAAGACAATCCTTAAAGAGAACACTTTAACACCTAAAGTAACAAGAAAACAATAGTTTTATGGAAATTAAATCCTTACTACAACAAAATGCAGAATTTCGTCCTCATTCAGCTCATTTTTCAATTTCCTGAATAATGTTTGCATTGCTTTGCAGGGTCCACACCAGGCTTGGTAAACATCGATCACTAGAAGATGATGATATTTATGAAAGAACAGTGTCAACGGTTCTGAAATACCACCTTATCCCAGGTCTGTGGCAGGGGCAAGGGCAAAGACATAGCAGCCTCTTTATGTGGAAGTAGGGAGCCGTGCTCTGTGCTGGGGTGCCATGAGGTGCCCTGGGCCAAACTCCAGGTTACTGGCCAATGGGGGAGCCCCAGTACCTGTTAGGCCTTTGTTCTGCAACATCTCCTCCCAGAGGCTTTGAGTGTTGATGACAGCCTGCAAAACGGAAGGCACTGTACATGGCCTACAAGTGCCAGTGCACCAAGTAAAGAATGGCTGCTAGGTCATGCCTACCTGTAACTGGATTTCTCGCTTTTTGCCTGCCATTTATCCACTATCACACGAAAAAGGGGAGAAAAATAGAAAACATTTCAGAGAAATTTAAATACTGTCCTGTTTATGCGTTCAAGTAACATCCTAAAGCACCTAGAAATGTAGAAATGTCCCTTCCATATCGGCTTATGTACTCCCCCGACAGAGACTCCAGTGTCTTCCAGGCCTCTTCCTGTGGGGCTCTGCTAATGCTTGCTTACAGCAGCCAAACGTCTTCCTTGCACAAGAATCCGGAAGCAAGGTAAGGGTGTAAGGAAGTAGTTTCCTAAAAACAGTTGTGTTTGTTTTCCTGGAGCATTATGTTCTCTGTTTTCATCAGCACACGGTCTCTCTGAACATGCTCATGGTCTTTCTGCAGTCCCTCCCCCAGGAAATTTCATTTCTAGAACAAGGCCACTCGTTGTAGTGGGCACAGCATAAACTGTCCACAGGTGTTCAACCAGCGAGGCCCAAATACCTGTTGGGTGGCGTCCGGGGCTTTGAGAGTGTGTCTGCGAGTGTGACAGCAACACTAGTGTGAAACAAAGGCGTGACTCAGAGCAACCAGACCACATCCCAGCAAATCGTGCGGATTCCCCCAACAAGCCCTACACAAAACAGAGCCTCCTTTAAAGAACAGGAAGGAACAGCCCCCCAGGATCTACGATGGCCTCTTGGTCTAGGCCTGTGGCCTTTGTGGGTGAGCTCCACCAAGTTGAGTACCTGGGCCCCGGGCGGCGGGGGCGGAGTGTGGCCCGGCTCCTGCTGCGCTTTCTGTGGGTGCTGATCGCGAAGCAGTAGGGCGCCAACGTTTCCTGCCAGCCTTCTGGCCGCCCACGAGCCCAGGCACACTCCCCCGCCCTTCTCCCCTCCCGCACCGTTCACGCTTCTCCCGCCTCCACCCCTCCCCGCCTCTCCTCCCAGCTTTACCGCTGGGTTCAGAACTGGGCCCAGGTTACCTGCATTTGGCAGGGAAAATCGCTCCCTCTAGTGCCCCTACATAGAAGGGATTGCAAAAGCCTGTTTCCCCTCCTCCCTCAGCTGCCTCCTCCCTGTCTCAGTCTCCCCATGCAAGGCAATAGGTGAAATTAGGGTTTCAAACATTACTTTTATTGATTGCAAAAACCTTGAATGTTGAGGCTTTGAAACATAAACTTGATGAGATTTTGATTTGGGTCTTCCTAGAGTTGACTTCAAGGACAAATGCACTCTGAAAATGTTACTTATAAGAAAATGTATTTATATTTTATTAGACAAAATGTAAATTATAAATGCCAAATAGCCCAGGAAAGACAGTACTCCCGAATGGGCCTAATAGTTTGTTTTGCTTCTTGCATATAATTGACATTATCTTCCAAGATTTGTTAAAAGTGTTCTTTCCTACATTGATCTGCTCTTTTCTTCTTGAGCAAAGGTCATAAGTTCCTGTTTCTTTGCAAACCTAGTAAATGTTAGTCAAAAACTGGCCAATGTCAGCCTTGTAAAGACTCTGAGTTCTGTTGTATTATTTTAAACATTTGTATTTAATTGTTCTAGTAGGTGATTAACTTTCTTCCCAGGACTCAAAATGCAAAATTAGAAAACCCTGTGATGTGTAGCATTTAGTAGCTTTATAATATAAAGGTACAGGTGAGTTGAAAGTCAACAATGGAAAAGATATAATGTAAACATCATAAAAAGTTGACATGATTATATTAATATCAGACAAAGTGACTTCAATACAAGAGTATTTTCAGATAGACACTTCCTGATGATAAAAAGTTTCATCAGGAAGACAAGTATTTTAAAATGTATATAATAAACAACAGAGCTTCAAATACATGGAGCAAAAAATATTGCCTGAATTAAATGAAATAAAGGCATATCCATAATCATAATTGAAGATTCTAACATCATTTCCCAAATAACTGATAGAATAAGTACACACAAATCAGTGAGATTATTGAAGATGTAAACAACCTTATCAACCAAAATGACCAAATTGACATGTACTGACAACTGCAGAATACACCATTTCTTCAAGTGCACTTGGAATATTTTCCACAATGAACCATATAGTAGGTAATTTTGAAAATCATAATAAATTTCAAAAATTGGAATGTTTCAGCATATTTTTAATCACAATAGGTATAAACTAGAAATCAATAACAATAAAATATTTGGTACGTTTTTAAACACCCGATAGTTAAGCAACACTCTACTAAATAACCAGTGAGTCAAATAAGAAACCAAAAGAGAAATTAGAAAATATTTCAAATTGACTGATTATTAAAACACAACATATAAAATTTTGTTGGATGTTGGTAACTCAATGGTTAAAGGGAAAGTATAATATTAAAGACATATTATAATAAGACAGGCTTTAAAATACATAATGATCTAAGTTACAACTTAAGAACTAAAAAAGATAGCATATTTAAGTAAGGTGAAGAAAGAAAATAAAAAAGGTTAGAATAAAAACCAAGTAAATAGAAAATAAGGTGATATTAACAATATCAAAAGTTGTATTTTGTAAAGATCAGCAAGATTATTAAATTCATAGCTACAGTGATCAAGAAAAATAGGGTAAACAAAAATTACCAGCATCATAAATAAAAGATGAGATATAACTAGTGTCCTCATAGCGATGAAAATGACAGCAATAGCCCTAACAGGTTTGGCTCAGTGGATAGAGCGTCAGCATGTGGACTGAAGGGTCCTGGGTTCGATTCTGGTCAAGGGCATGTACCTTGGTTGCAGGCACATCCCCAGTGGGAGGAGTGCAGGAGGCAGCTGATGGATGTTTCTCTCCCATCGATGTTTCTAACTCTCTATCCTTCTCCCTTCCTCTCTGTAAAAAGTCAATAAAATATATTTTTAAAAAAATGACAGCAATAATATTATAACAACTTTATGCTATCAATTTTTTAAAATGTAGATGAAATAAAAATTCTTTGAAGTGGGCAAATTGCCTTTTTAAATACAATTATTATAAAATATAAATGTTTTGTGCATTTAAATACATATAAAGATATCAAAATACAGATGTCCGATTATAGTGGTTTTTATCTAGAGTGGTGACAAAAAGTAGATACAATAAGCCATTAATTATACTGTAATATTTGGTTACTGATACTGAAAATTATCAACTATTACTTGTATAATTATAATATATTAATTCTAAATGAATACTTGTTAATGTTTGAACAACTTTATTAGAATAAAAATTGGAAGCAACATAAATGACCCAAATAGAGGAGATTATATTAAAGATGATTACTTCTTACAAATGAATATGATGGATACATTGAAAAGATATTACTACTTATCCTTGGATGGTGAAATTACTTGTAATCTTTATCTTATTTTCTGTTTCTATATTTTCCACACTTTATGCAATTATATTTATTTTAGAATCAGAAAAAGCAGTAAATATTTTTAAATTCACTCTACTCAGTATTTTTACAGTAGATTTTCTTTTATTGCCCTTGGGTTCTTTCTCAGCTATAAAGATTAATTCTCATTTAATCTGGCTTTCCTTGCTACTTTTGAGGAGGCAAACCCCTATTTTGTAAAAACTACTGTTTGGAATTCTCTGCTGTTTTTTTAGACAGACTCTTATTCTAAGAAAACTTACTTTGCTTTCTAACATGCTTTAGCCTGCTTGAATAATGAGGAAGATAAACTTAACTGTCTGACCTTGTAGGCCGCAGACTAGATATGCCCATACTCTCAATGCCATGCCAGGTGCATTTTTTAATTGGATAGCACTGTGTTGTTTTCAAGGCCAGCAGCAAGATAACCACTAAGTGCACAAAGGGCTGGCTCTTTAATAAAAAGGGAAGTTTTGCTTGTAGCCGAGGCTTAGAATTTGAATTCCTTTTCTCTAAGCCACCACGGTAAATAAAGTGTTTCTCCAAACTCTCCGGCATTGTTTAATTATTCCGGTTCTCTGTAACACTTTAACATGACATTTCACTTATTTTCTGAGCATTGCTTTTTTTCTAAGCTAATGGGCATTTTTTCAAAGACATCTTTCCCCCCATCATAACAGCCATCTTTACAGAAACATCTTAATGCTACCCTCTTTCTTGCCTTTACTAGATAGCTCAATGCCCTTCACAAGACAATTTCTCCTCCCTCTTTGATGTGAAAGTGCATAGACTTTGGGATCTAATAATTTAGGTTTAAACCCTGGCATTCCCTTTACCCTTGGACTAACATAGAACAAATTATATAACCTTTCAACCCTAATTTTTCTATCTTAAAATGGGGGTTATAGTAGCATGTTTGTGAGATTAATGATATAAATGATGGAAAGTGCCTAACAGAGAGTGTGTTCCACGGTTGGCACATATGTTTACTTCTTGCCCCTTTCTTTCTTTGGTTTTTCCTTCTGAGGCAGGATCTGATGATGGCTATAGAATTTTTAAAAATATAAATTGTCTCAACTAGTACAACACTGAATTGACATTTTCTAACAAGATGTTCTAGTTTTAAAGGACAAATTCCTAAATGCCAAAATTTATAAGAGCTCTGAGATTTTTCTCTCTTGTTACTATTATTTAATTTCTTCCGGTAAAATCTAAATCAAAACTCTCAATTTTAATATATTCTGCCTGAAGCTTTTATGTGAATTGTTCCTTTGCATACATTTATAAAAACAACTCATGACATTACTTACTGTCTGCACTCTTTGAATTTTATACATAATAATGTGTAAGTGACTCTTCAAAAAGTCCCTCCGGTGGCTATTTGCGCTTCTGTGGTGGCAGATGAGAAGCGGCTTGCTCTGAAATCAAACATCTCTGACCACATCCTGCCGCCAAGCCTCTGAAGTCCTCCCACGCTTGCCCCTTTGGAGGACTAATACTCTCCAATGAGGCTCAGCATTGTCTTTCCTCTGGTCAGTCATCATTCACCACAGTGCCAACATGACACATCCATGCTTGTAAGATACATGAAGCTCTGGGACTCAGCTTCCCCAGAGGCCCTGCACCTAAGTCTTTCCCAGCTTTAAAGGGTCTCTGTTCAGTGGTGAAAGGACTTCCTAGAAGCCTGACAATGCAGCCCGACAGAGTGGCATAGGGCAAAGCTGATCAATGTGTAGCAAGGGAGCCAGCCCTCACCTTCCCACTTCCAAGCAGACAGCACGATCATTCAGGACAGTTTTTTCTTCTCCGTCTCACACCCATTCTCAGCAGAGCCTCAAAGGCTTCTGTGGGTTTAGAGTTGAAGGCCTGTGCTTAGATCCTCCTGGAAGTCCAACATGAGTCCCAGTGTTGTACACAGAGAGGAATACTCCCTCCAAGATTAGTCTGGGCACAGAGCAGGGTTCTCTCTCCTCTTCTCTAGCACAAACCCTACTGAGACAGGTTAGTAAGCCAGGACAAGTAAAACAGGGAAACAGAGACAGATAGTTAAACAGCCAAGCAGTTTACAGCCATCTAGTAAATCGCAAAATCCTATCTTTCCTAACCAAGGACACTGAAGAGTAAATGGTTTACACTTTCCAGAGCTATTTATCTAACCAGAGGGTAAATAGCTTAAATCACCCTACTCAGGGAGAGGGATAACTGAAATCAATTAGTACCAACCACGCCCAAGGATGAATGAAGCCAGGGGAATAAATCTCATTTTGGTACATCAGCATAAAGCTGCTAAATATTCTATTAAGATACTCCCCTAAGAGCTCCCCTAGAAGGCCCGCCTTTGGAAAACAGACAAAAACCTTAAGACAAAGGACCCAGCATGGGCTCTCCCCCTATGGAGCACACCCACACCTCCCCTCTCCTCTCCCCAGCCCAATCTCACTGGAGTGTGCAGTGCTTGTGTCTTCCCCTCCTCCCTCTCTCTCCCCAAGGCATGTTACCTTTGCCTTTCTCCTAAGCTCCAAGGACTCTTTTGCCACTGTAACTTATTTCCTGAGCCCACACAGCCCAGCTGGCTCATCTTCTCTACTTCTGTGACTTTCTAAATCAACTTTCTCTTATAACTGGAGTCTTGGATCTGAATTCTTTCTTAGCCAGAACTCAAGTACTGAGGTTGCTGCACTGAGGTCTAACCTCTGCCACCACTACTCCCTCTACTGTGGCCCCTAAAGAGCCCAGCGTGACATTATTTTCATTAGTATCTGATACAGTCCCTTCAATCCATAACCAACTTTTCTGCCTCCCCAAATTATTTTCCAATAGTTTTCTGATCTGTGATAGCACAGTGGCAAAAAATAAAAAATAAATAAAAATAAATAAATAAAAATTCTCTTACGTAGTCAAAATTTAACATTTCCCAGAAATGAATTTAGGGTTTGATTCAAGTCAGTTATCCCCAAGTGGAGTTCCCCAAAGAACCAGATTATAGTTCCAGCTTGGAAGGTATTTCTAGGAGTAGGATATACCATCTGGAGTGGGAAAACAAGGCCTAGCAGAAAAGCCCTCATTGTGATCAATTCTGTTTCCTTCAAATAAAGGCCTTTGTATTAGGTTCCTGAGTCCAAACAGTATCTAAGTCTGGGAAACACTTCCCCAATCAAGGAATGCAGCCCTACGCTTGGGCAGTGGGGCAGGTCGTTGTGCAATGATGGTCATGGCAGCAAACACACCCCTGAGAGGTGGCAGGAGTAGCTACCAGCCCCACAGTGAGAGGGAAAAGGAGGAGTCAAACTCAGGAGGGAGCTTAACTCCCAGAGGAATTGAGCTGTGATTGTTCTGGTGTAAGTGACCCCAAGTCAGGACAGAGACCCCAACTGTATATTAAGGTTTGGCAGGTGACCCACGCTCAGAAGCATGTGGTTCGTCATGCTCCAGCCAGGCATGACTCCTGCTCTTTGTTTTAAAGTAAATCCATCCCACATCACAAAGGTAATTTTTCTGTGCCTGTGGACCAGAACTACAGGAGATCAATTCCCACTGACTAAGTAGCTCCAGGAGTAGAAACTGTAAATAACTTTTGGAGATTATTAACTTTGCTCAATTCTGCTTCTGTACAATCTGCTTTCGTAAGATAGATCTACATTCCAATCCTATGTCCAGCAGGATGTGGCTGGGAGCGACCCTGCGGGCTGCGCCCAGCCTTTGTAATTTAGAGTTTAGAATAAAGGAAATCGCAAGGCTGATCAAACAGGCAACTTACGCTGTAACTACATTCTCCCATGCTTTGTAACTTTTGTAATTGCTTGTTCAACTGAAAATCTTCCGTTATTGTGAGTAATGTAACTGACTTTTTGACCCAAGTTTAACCAATCAGGTTCTGCCAAATCCCCCTGCGTGGTGGATAAAAACTTGCTTGCTCCCAGTGTTCGGGGCTTGCGCTGCTCCCTGCTGTGTCAGTGGAGACGCGGGCCCGGACTCGAGTTCGTAATAAAGGCTTCCTAAATTTCAATTTGGCTGCCTGGTGGTCTTCATTTGCGGGTTGCCCCACAACATTTGGGGGCCCAGGCGAGGTACCCAAGAGGGAGGAGAGAGGGACCCCCCAGAAGGGGCTGGAGGCTCTCCCTCCTTTCGGGGACCTTAGCCAGAGCATCTGCCTCCGGTGGTCTTATTCTGACTCCAGGGTTCGAACCCCACAACATCATAAGCATTGCATCAAGGAGAGTTGCTGAGGCCACCAGACATTCTGAGAAGGGAGTGAGACTAGCAACAGTGCATCTAGGCCTGAAGTCACAAAGGGAGAAAAGTCCATAATGGAACCCAGAGGCCACCTGGCAGGAGCTGTAGCCTGAAGGGCTGCAGGCCATGCTGGAACTGTGGTGTCGCAGTAGGGGAGGAACAGAGAATAAATCCTGCAACCTCACTCCTCCCTCAGGATGGAATCTCCTACTGGTAACTCCCAAGGGCCAAACCCAACCAGTGGCCCATTAGCAAAAAATACCCATAGCTCAGCACATTCTGGTGCTCTTTTGCCACTAACAAAAATACTTAATCCAAGATTTCATAGTTACTAACCAGTTTTGAATCCAAGGTCTCCAGATGACTCCAAAACTCTTATATTAGCTATGTTGCCTTGTAAACCAGTAAGGGCATTGTTTGGTTATTTGATTCATTGAATTTAGTCTTGAAGGCAGCATAGTGATAAGCAAAGCAAAAGAGCATGTCAATTTTTATATCAGATAACTAGAATCCAAGTTGGTTGTCTTGGTTGTTTTTATTTCATTTAACTGATACCAGTATTGATTTTCCTTTATCTTCATCTGAGGATATGCTTTTATTGATATTTTAGAAAGAGAGGAAGGGAGAGAGAAACATTGATGTAAGAGCAAAACATTGATTGGTTGCTTCCCATACGCTCCCCTCCTGGGCACCAAGCCCACAACCTAGGTATGTGCCCTGATAGAGAATCGAACCTGCAACCTTTTGGTGCACGGGACGATGCACCAACCAACGGGGCACCAGTGTTGATTTTAATTATGTAACACCACTTGGTCATGTAGGGTAACTTGAACAGGTTAATAACAGTCCCACAGTCTCAAGGTTTTGAGCTCTAATACAGTCTTCTAGTACGCTTAGACTACATCCATATGTCTTCCACCTTTTAAAATTTCTTTTCTTGATTATTGGATCCATGTCTGGGAGGCATTCTCAGCTTTCTGATACCTACTGTGTCTTAGTAAGAATCAAAGTACATCAATTTCCCTTCAATTCTGAAAGGGTTTCCTCTAAATCTCTTGACTATCTGAGCTATTCCTTTCCTTCAAATATCACAGCCAGCAGCAGTAAATTTACTAGCTATCAGTCATTTTCATAAACATAAATTGAATGAGTTAAGGTTTCTATAAAGTCACTATCTTGAGGGTCTATGGACCTCAAAGAATAGATAGTTTGGAGATGGAGACAAAGAACTTTGGAAGATTAAAGCTCCGTGTGAGTAAATGTAAAAAAGATAACAGACTGGATGGTGTATAGGGAAAGCCAATAGCTGTGCTTAGCAGAAATAAATGGTGCATGAAAAAAGAGGTAGGGGTTAAGTCTCCAAGGGATGTCTAGGGTCAACTTGTACAGAGCTAAGGACATTGAACTATATTATACAGTTAATAGAGAACAAAGTTTCTCTTGAGAAGAAGGAAACAGATAAATTCTCACACTTTTTCATGGAAAAATAATTTGGTGATGACTAAGAGCAGAAAATTTGAAATCATAGTAGAATGCATTTAATTGAAACTATTTTGTTACAATGATAGAAAACTGATTACAAAGCAAGTGACATAACATTGTTTAATGAATAACTCCACCTATGAAACACAGCATATCCAGGCAACAGAGAGTAGTTAAAGCAATAAAAATTTCATTATAAAGAACTAGCTCAGAATTTTCTGTCCCTGAATAATTTTTAATAAAGTGTACCCGGAATGCATGGTGGGGTACAAAACAGACAACTATTACTATAAGGAAAAAGAAGCTCTTGATTTGAGCTCTAAACTCTTGATGGGTCCACATACCAGGCCAAAGAGCCTTTATCAATTTAACGATGACACCCACCTGTATCAGAAAGAGGGTCATGACCATTGTCATCATAATGACAATCATAGAGTAGTTCACAATAATGACTTCCCTGCGGTTGAGATCTTTGTAGAACTCAAAACATCGGTATCCTGAGTAACTTGGATCTATTGCCGTATGGTAAAAAAAATATTGGCAGAAAAATTAGGCTACCCAACATCCAAATAAAAATGCTTAAAACTACCGCATGGTACTTTTGTAACTCTTGCATTTGGAGTTTGTTAAAATAGATGAGCAATCGGAGTATGACAATGGCCACATAGAAAACAAAGGTGAAGTACATATGACAGTATACTATGCTGCTAACCAATCGGCAAGTAAAGGATCCAAGCTCCCAGACATTTAATACATAATAGCTGAGGCGGAACGGAAGGCTGACTAAGAGGATTGAGTGTAGCACTATGATATTAAGAACAATAGTGGCCATCATTGATCGGCTCTTCCTTTTGAACATCAAACGTGACATCAATACTGTTCCAATAGTACCTCCAAGCAAAACCATGCCATAGATGATTATCAGAATCATCCTGCAGTGTGCGTTTGAGATGTTTGATGGGGTGGTTGCATTGACTGAATCCATGTTTCACCACAAAATGCTTAGAAGACCACAAACCCTTAAATGAAAAGTTTTACAAAAGTATAATGAACATATTGAAACTTTACAGCAACTGCACATTAATAGTATTGAGTTTTGCAATCCTAGCCAATTATTTACAAACCTAAAACTGTGTATCCAATAAATATTGTCAGAGGCTCCACTTGATTATCCAAACATATTGAATAAACAGACTTGAATGGGACAAAATTACGAAAATAAGTGTTGTTGTTTTTTAAAATATAAAATTTGTACACTCAGGTATTCTATTAACCTATACGTTTAGGATCAAGTATCAAGGCTGGGATCAGCCTGAGACATGTTAGCTGCTAGCATGAAATTTAAGGAAGGGCCAAAAAAACTCAGTCATCACAATGAATACTATTTTAATGCAATATCTTTTAGAATCAAAATCAGTGCAAAAAATTCATGATGGGTAAAATAAAAATGTTTTAATAAAGGCCAGGTCAGTATGCTCACAGTGCATATTCATGTCAGATCTATAAAGGCCATCCCTCCTATTGTCAGAAAACTCAATCTGTGTGTAATTCTTATAAGAAAGTGTATCAGACAATGTTTAAAAATATTTTCTGTGAATAATTTTTGAGCAAGGAGCAGCATAGAATATACACTGAGTGGCCAGATTATTATGATTTCTGAATGCATAATAATCTGGCCACTCAGTGTGAGTGTGTGTGTGTGTGTGTGTGTGTGTGTGTATTAGAGGCCCGGTGCATGAATTGGTCGAGGGGACAATTTGCATATTAACCTTTTATTGTATAAGATATACACTGAGTGGCCAGATTATTATGCTTTCAGAGATCATAATAATCTGGCCACTCAGTGTGAGTGTGTGTGTGTGTGTGTATATTAGAGGCCCGGTGCATGAATTGGTCAAGGGGACAATTTGCATATTAGCCTTTTACTGTATAAGATATACACTGAGTGGCCAGATTATTATGCTTTCAGAGATCATAATAATCTGGCCACTCAGTGTATATTACCTACCTTCTTTTCTTCTTCCTAATCCTGAATCTTCTCCTAGACTGATGTGTTAACATTTTGGTAAAAAATTTGGGTCTGAGAGTAGGTTCTATTGAGTTTTTATTTGAGTTTTTCGGGTGTGGATGCATAAGGGGTAGTGATTGTTTAGCAGGAAGAGCACTGGCAATCTATTGCCCTACAAGTAAGGGCCAACCCTGCCAGTTAGCTGCTGTGGGAATGGGCATGGAGCTCTAGCTATGAAATGGGAATGGCCATACTGCTTACTTTAAAGGGTTACTAGAAAACTAAATGAGTTAGTGTGTTTGAGACGGCTTTATAACTGAAATAAAAATCCATATAAAAGTTATGATTCTTGAGGACAGGGTGGGGAGGGGGTAGAGGGTGTCAGTGGGGGAAAAAAGGGGACATCTGTAATGCTTTCAACAATAAAGATAAATTTTAAAAAGTGATGAGTCTTAAGGTAAAATAACAAAAACAAAAAGATATTTACCCCTTTCTGCTGGGAACCGATCATTGTCTCACTAATTAGAAAGGTGTAGACAAGGAACCTGGAAGGCTGGTCAACCTTGAAGCTCTAAAGGGTCAGAGCCAACCACTATCTAATTGAGACAATGGTAGCTGAAGCAACTTCCCCACCAAATAATCATGTAAATCCTTACTGATAATCTGCCTGTTACTGGAATTACCTGCCTAAGGGCAATGAGTGTATCCCATAACTTTAATAAAGGGGATAGCAAAGCCAGAGCGGGTGGTAGTCCTCCCACTAGAAGTGGGCTCCCGCCTGGCCCCCAATATTCCCAAATTAATACTTTTCTAGTCTCTCTTCATTTGTGTGCGGCCTTCTCCAGAACCCGAACCCTGAACTGGAACCCTGAACCACACCGGACGTGAAAGGGGTTCCCACACCTTTCTCCTTACTCTACATAGGGGTAGATACACAGTTGTGTTACATAAAATTGTTGTTACATCAATAAGCATTTAATTAATATCTGACAATTAAAAATATTTTTCAGACCTTTGATTAGACAGTATGAGACCCAGGCATCAGCACTGATCAGACTTTCCCCTCAGAAAGTGTCTGTGTCCATTTTCCTCATGTATCTCCTGCCCACCTGG
This sequence comes from Corynorhinus townsendii, assembly GCA_026230045.1. NCBI lineage: Eukaryota > Metazoa > Chordata > Mammalia > Chiroptera > Vespertilionidae > Corynorhinus > Corynorhinus townsendii. Next base: position 142,598,327 of record JAPDVU010000004.1, read on the forward strand.
CCGGAGCAGAATTTGAGCATTTGTACCTGAGGAAGAAGTTATTCCACAGTGAACATCTAAATATTTTAACATTTTTCTTCTGCTACAAAAGAATCGTCTTAGAATAACTTCGTTTTGTTTGTGAAAAATTATATTGGGACTTGCAGATTTAATACCCTCAAATAAGGATTTATTGTAATTTAAAAACATAATTATAACTTGCGTAACAACCTAAGTTTTATGTGCTGAAAGATACATTTTAACAAAGAACACATATATAAAATATTTAATGCTTATACAACAAATAAGATTCTAACTTAGTTTTAATATTTTGGCAGTCCTCAAGTCTAAGCAGACAAGATTTAAGTTTGAAATTATTTTAAAGCATTGAAACCTAAATTACTCTATATATCAGTTCCACACTTTGAATGGACTCATTGAGAAACAGATTGCACTGCCTCTTACTAGCTGGCTAATCATGGGACAAATACTTAACTATAAAGTTGTCTCTTCAGCTGTAAATATGAAAATAGGAAGATCTACTTTGCAAGAAGGTTATGAGAAGTATGTTAGACTGTATCTACAAAGAACATAACAGATTCGCTGACATAGTTCATCAAAGTGTCAATGCTATTTCTCCCCTCTAATGTGCACAAAGATCTTTCACAAACACAAGATCCCTTTCTTTTATAGTTACTTCTCAGCATTGTCTTACGGATATTTAAATGCGTAAATTCATAGGAAAGGGAGAAGCTGAATCTTACCCTTATGAAGCTGAATCTTACCCTATTTCTTGTTGTTTTGTTGATGGTTTCTTTTGCTGTGCAGAAGCCTTTTATTTTGATATAGTCCCACTTGTTTATTTTCTCTTTAGTTTCCACTGCCCTAGGAGCTGTATCGGTGAAAATATTGCTTCAGCATATGTCTGAGATTTTTCTGCCAGTGGATTCCTCTAAGATTTTTATGATTTTCCCATCTTGTGTTTAAGTCCTCTACCCATTTTGAGTTTATTTTTGTGTATGGTATAAGTGGTGGTCTAGTTTCTTTTTTTTCCCAACACCATTTACTGAAGAGACTGGCTTGACTATATTGTATTCTCTTGCCTCCTTTGTCAAATATTAATTGAGCATAGTTTAACCTGCATTATAAATTCAACAATTTGTTCTTGATATCCTTCCAAGTCAAATACAGCTCTATGGAATTATTTTTCTCTAACTTATTATGAAATATTTTAAACATGCAGAAGAGTTGAGGGATTAGTATAATAATTTCCTTAATATTTACCACCTAGATGCAACACAATTGTTATCTTTTGTCATATTTGTTGTATCTATTTTCTAAATATTTCTCAAGAACAAGAACTTTCAGGAGAGAATCCAAGATGGCGGCGTAGGTAAACACCTAAACTGCTGCCTCCCACAACAATTTAAACTGCAACTAAAAGACAAAACGTCTATCACCCAGAACCACAGGAAAGCGGGCTGAGTGGAAGTTCTACAACTAGAAGGAAAGAGAAAAGAGCTTTGAGACATGCTCGAGCCCTGAAAAGCTGAGGTAAGGAGGCGCGTGATCCGGGCTGGCTGCGGGCGACTGGGTGCGTTGCTTTTTTCAACCCGAACAGAGACAAGCCCCCGATTACTCTTAAATCCAGTCTCTGGGGAGACGCGGGGGACCCAAACTCCTACGGGGAGAAGCTGGACTGTCTGCCAGCGAGGGTGGCTTGCTTGCAGAGCTGCGCGCAGGAATAATTGTTTACTGAACTGGGGCACGGGACTCGCAGATGCCTTTGGGGACACAGAGCCAGCTAACTAGCAGCCATTGCTGTTTGCCACGCCCTAACCTAGTGACACCCTGAGGCCCCGCCCTGCACAACCTACAAACCCACCCAAGCTCCAAGCAACTGAGTTAGCATAAGAAAAGCCTGCCCTATCGCAGCTTAACCTAGCAAACTTGCAGCCCGGGTCAGACAGTTCCAAAACCTCCAAACCCCAAGCAAAGAGGAGAAAACTGCAGCTCTCACTGTAGCTCCTGCTGAGTGGCCTCAGACAGTAGCTGACCTGCACCCCATTGGAGATCCAGAAGCCAGTGTACCTAGTGGTCAGTGTGAGACACCAGATTTCAACTCCTCACATCCATAAGTGACACATTCAAGAGGCAAACTCAGTGAGCACCGAAGCCCCACTGAAACAAGTCCTGCGTGTCTTCAGCACAGCAGTTCTTCCATTATAGACACAGCGAGTGCTCACAGCTAATTGGCCTGGAGGTCAATTCCTCCCAGCGTACCAACAGCAATTCAGGCTTAACTACACCATGACTTTGCACTCAGCCCACAAAGGGGTGTACCAAGAGCATCCACATCAGGTGATTGGGGAGGCTGAGCTACTGCCCCCTATAGGTCACCTACCACACAAAGCCACTCCATCAACACAGGGAAGCAGCCAAAATGCAGAAACAAAGAAACATGTCACGAATGAAAGAAACGGAGGAAAGCAAACTACTGGATGACATAGAGTTCAGAACCACATGTATAAGGTTACTCAAGAATCTTCTAAAAACCGCTGAGAAACTTGATGACACTTCTGAGGAGCTTAGTAAGACCTTCAAGGACCTTAATGAGAATGCCAAAAAAAATGGAAAAGGATCAGTCAGAAATGAAGCATACACTGTCTGAAATAAAAAATATACAGAAACTCAACTGTAGATCAACATACCCCAAGAATCAAACCAAAGATCTGAAATATGTGGAAACAAAAAACATCCAACCAGAAAAACAAAAAGAAAAAAGAATCCAAAAATATGAAGATAGTGTAAGGAGCCTCTGGGACAACTTCAAGCGAACCAACATCCGAATTTTTGGGGTGCCAGAAGAAGGGAGAGAGCAAAATATTGAAAACCTATTAGAAGAAATAATGACAGAAAACTTTCCCTACCTGGTGAGAGAAATAGACTTACAAGTTCAGGAAGCACACAGAACCCCATACAAGAGGAACCCAAAGAGGACCACACCAAGACACATCATAATTAAAATGCCAAGGGCAAAAGACAAAGAGAGAATATTAAAAGCAGCAAGACAAAAACAGTTAATTACCTACAAGGGAGTACCCATACGACTGTCAGCTGATTTCTCAACAGAAACTATGCAGGCCAGAAGGGAGTGGCAAGAAATATTCAAAGTGATGAACAGCAAGAACCTACAACCAAGATTACTCTACCCAGCAAAGCTATCATTCAGAGTTGAAGGTCAGATAAAGAGCTTCACAGACAAGAAAAAGCTAAAGGAGTTCATCGCCACCAAATCAGGATTACATGAAATGCTGAAGGGTATTATTTAAGAAGAGGAAGAAGAAGAAAAAAGTAAAGATAAAAATTATGAACAACAAAATGACATCAAATACATACCTACCAACAAGTGAATCTAAAAATCAAGTGAATAAAAAATCTGAAGAACAGAATGGACTGGTGAATATAATAGAATCAGGGACATAGAAAGGGAGTGGACTGACGATTCTCAGGGGAAGCAAGTGTGAGGGGTGCAGGAAGAGATTGGACAAAAATCTTACTCCTATGAATGAAGACAGTGGCGGGGGGTAAGGGCATGGGGTGGGGTGGGGAATCAGGTGGAGGGGATCTATGGGGGGGAAAAAAAGTAGAACACCTGTAATAATCTGAACAATAAAGATTTATAAGAAAAAAAAAAGAAAATTGTTTAGTTGAAAAATGGAGAGACCAGTTTAGTGAAAGATCCATAGTAAGTATAATTAACAATATTAGGAATATGGATTTAAGTTTATGTAAAGAAAATCTGTAGAATTTGGTGATTCTTCCCATTCTTTTGGATAGGTAGTTATGAGTATAGCTATTCTCACTTGGAATTTTTATCATAAATCTCTCTTCAACTTCAAAGACAATTTGGCTGCATCCAGTACTGACCTGCTGGTTATTTCCAGATTAATGAATTTTTTTTGGTTTCTTTATTGTATTCCATGTAATTGCTTTAGCAAATAGTCAGGTACTTGAGCAGCATTTATATGCAGAGGGACATATACATGTAGAGGTGTATATCACAATACAAAGAATAATCTTTTTCCCTGTACTTAAAGTAATTATTTTATATTTTGTACTATTTGTACTATATTTTATATTTTGTATAAATATTGGTAATTCAATTAGAAGAGGCAGAGCAATTTTTTGCCCAGACATATGAAGTCATACTAGAACTAAATAAATAAGGTCTTTGGGCTCGGGCAGTGTGGCTCAAGGTTTAATCGTCGACCTATGAACCAGGAGGTCACAGTTCAATTCCTAGTCAGGGCACTTGCCTGGGTTGTGGGTTTGATCCCCAATAGAGGCGGTGCAGGAGGCAGCAGATCAATTATTCTCTTTCATCATTGATGTTTCTATCTCTCCCTTCCTCTCTGAAATCAATAAAAAAATGCATTTTAAAAAAAGAAATAAGGTCTTTGGTTTGAAATTTTTAAACTATCTGTTCTCCTGAAATGTTTAGATGTATTCAGGAGAATTTGTGTTTTAAGGTTCACAAAGATATTGCAACTGTTTATGATTGCCTTGTTTGCATTAATAAAACATTTGATTAAGGGGAGAGTGATATTAATACTAACTTATGTAACACAGCCTCTCCTACTCAGTGCATTTCTGACTAAAAGAACCAAACACTACTGTTACATCTGAGCTAAAATCTCATCAATTGCTCAGGAGTATGTCTTAGTGTTACTGGACAGAAAATTCTGGAAGAATTAGTTATCTGGTTTCCAAGACTGCAGTAGATTAGAAGCATCAATGTAGAAGGTAAGTCCACCATAAGGACCTGAAGGGGAAAAAAGCTTTCAGGAATCAGCTGTTTGGACCATTTACTTTTGTAACAAACATTACAATACACTTCAGTAAGAATTTGAAAATATCACCATACAGTAACCACATACAGTAAAGAGTTTGCTATTTTAGAACACCTTAGGAGGGTGTTCATTTCATTGCAATTCTTGTGCTTAGGAGAATGCCTGCCCTATGGTGGTGGCTCAAACTCTTTGTTGATTGAAATATATTCTAACAAAGTTGCAACAAGTGTGTTATAAGAAAAAGCAATGTCTAAGTGGACTCACTTTTTCATTCTTTTTCTTTATGCCACTGTTTAAATAAATAGTATTTACTTATGTTAAAAATAGTAAGTCCTTTTCTATCAAGGAAACTTGACTGTTCAGAATGACACATTTCCCCTTCAGCTCTGGCTGGCTGACACGGGATTGCTAGACGTAGGTGTTGCTTCTGTCTTCTATTGGATATAAGAGAATGAAGTGAATCCATAAGTGAGCCCCTGCTTGCTGGTCAGGCTGGGTACATTTCTGCTTGTAGCCAGGTCTGCCATTTTTAGAAAGCTTTGCTGTGTAGGAATGTTGCATTAGAGGGCCTTGGGCTCTGGAGTGAGACTGGTGACTTTGAATCCTAGCTCTGACATTTATCAGCTGTTGTGAGTTTCAATGAAATGAATGCATGTCCAAACTTCATCACGCGTCTCTGGTACACGATAAGTGCTCAGCAATGGAGGGTAGCTATTATAACTATTGTCATGATTAGTATGTAACAGTGGGGGGACCGGGGGAGGAAGTGTCATTGGTTCTGATATTAGTGGAGCAGCATAAAGGGGTGAGACGTACCTGACAATCATGTTTACAAATTGCCTCCCAGCAGTGGGAAGAGAGGCTGCAGGAACAACAGAGAACCATCCAGGACAAAAAGCGAACAGCCGGGCGCACCAGTCGTAGTAATCCTCCAAAACCAAAGGGAAAGCCACCTGCTCCCAAGCCAGCCAGCCCCAAGAAGAACATTAAAGCGAGGAGTGCCCCAAAGAGAACAAACTCGAAAAGAGTGTGAGCTAACTGCTTTCCAAAACGGAGACTTCCTCTCAGGATGAGGCCAGGCAGTGCCCGGACAGCCCGTGGAAGGCCACACTCCCCTTGTCTGAACAGCTAAGATACTCTTCATAGACACATCTTGCAGCGTTTTTCTTAATGATATGCTTCAGTTTTTCTTTTTACACCACTGCAAGCGTAGTGGTGGTAATATGCCCATTGGTATGGAAGGTATATGAAAGCTGGTCCAAAAAAGCATGTCATGTTCAGAATAGCCTGTGTGCGTATTCTATGAGAGGTCCAGGCAGGGAAATATGCTTTTCTTCTTTCCTTGTGACCAACTATGTGCATTGTAAAATAAATGCTATATTGCAAAAAAAAAAAAGAAAGAAAGAAAAGGGGGGGCATCTAATTTTTTTTACAATATGTTTTTTTTCAGTTTGACTTCTGTTGTAAGAATCTTAGCAATTTTTTTTAAATGTGATTGAAAATAAAAGCAAGAGGAATGAATATTTAAAAGACCTTTATGTTTATTGTTTGTGGAAGAATTTTTGTAATGAAAGGGGAAGTTTAAACAATCTAGCAAAGTAGGATATGGAAAATTGTAATGAGTATTTTTGTGTGTGTATTGTTTTTTGTTTTGTTTTTTTACAAAGAAGCCTTTCTGCTCTGTGTTTAGCTATAAACTCTAGAAAATAAAATAATGATGATGTTGAATAAATAAAAAGGAAAGGCAGGCAAACAATGCTTGGGTCCTTGTTCTCTGGTTACCATGCCATGGTGCGGGGTGAGGGGTGGGGGGCTCTGGTTTTACATTCATGCTTCTCATCAGTACCTTTAAGTAACACCAGAAACAGAGTTTCTTTCAGCTATTATGACTGAGGTACCAGCTAGTCAACCCCAAATATTTTACCTGTGGGTGTGGTACTTGTCTCACTTCCCAGGACATCCTAGGTTTCCTGAGTCCAAGTCTCTCTGCTGATTGCAGGTGTTTACAAGGGCCTTGGGCCTGAGGTGGGAGGGTCGGGATCCAAAACCTTGGTTTGCCAGCCTGCTATGAGACTGCTGCCGCACACCAATTCTGCACCTGGAAAAGGTCACTTGTCCACCCACTACTCAGGAACGTAAAAGAACAACCTGATTTAGCTTCAGAGTTAAATCTCCTCTAAAGGATGTACCCTGGTCCCTGGTTTTCAGAAAAGGATAAGGTACACGTTGCAGTCACACAATATAATTAAACAAATTGTTTTATTTCAGACCTGTAGCCATGGGGACACAGAAGTGAGGTGTGAGGGTAAGCCAGGGGAGAGTGGAAGAAAAGGACAGGCACTCATCTCCTCCTGAAAGCATGACTGTGCCTGCACTGCTCCCCCAGGGCAACAGGATTAAAGGAATCCAATAGATCGGCCCACAAAGGGGTAGTTTTCTGCTGTATAAAAGCCAAATCTCATTGGCCCTTAAGGAAGCCAGGTTGGTGTTTAGCATAGCATCCAAACTAAAGAAACCTAGGGAAAGCCATTAAAAGGCATTGCTAGGCTAGTTCGACTTCTTAGCATAGTAGGAATTCTTTGGGGAAGGGGACTTAGAAATGAAACTCCATGGGAAAGGAGATAAAACGCTTATGTAAGACCTTTTTTCTTAAGTGCAAAAGAAAGTAAAAAGAGTTTGGAGATGACTTTACAAATTTAAATACTGCTTACTTTGAATATTTAAATAATATATTGATTATTATACAAAAATTTAATCAGGCACATTTATCAGTTTGATTAATCGATAAAAGGTTAACAAGGCTGCCATTTGTTTATTTATTTTGAAAAAGCTGAAAATGAACATTAGCTCACAATATGACAAATATGGAATTGGCCTTTGTGTGAGAGTCAAAAGTTTATTTTTCTCACCTAAATATTTCTCCACCTAAATACATGTGAGAGGAGGTAAATATAAATACATGGTGAGGAAAGCTGAGGTTCTATCTCTAAAATGGGAATTATGAGAGTTGGGTTACTTTAATTTAAAAAATAACGTATATTATTATAGGTTTATCAACACATTTTGTAATTGAAGACAACTGGAGGCACTTATTTTTTTAAATAATTTTGTTGGTCTTTCAATAATATGGTAAACATGTATTTTCTATAAAACATTCAATAAACACATAAAATAAAATAAAAGTAATTGAATTAAAATCCTACATAATCCCATCCACCACTATTTAGAGGTATCACTATTAGTATTTTGGTATATAATTTTCCAGATGTTTTCTATGCATTTATATTATGATTTGAAAAATAATAAAACTAGGAGCCTATAATGCATACTGTTTCATAACCTGCCTTCTTCACTCATAGTTCTTATATCAATGAAGCTGATGCCACCTCCTTTATAATGACTGTGGTGTATTCCATGGTATGTATTACTCAACAAGTCCTTATGTTATTGGGGATTTAGCTAGTTTCTTAACAGAACATACTGAATAGACAAACACCTTGATAGCCAGTATCTGTGCCCATCCTTAATTAGTTTTTTGAGATGTTCATTAAAGTAGCATTGCTAGGCTGAGGAGTATGACCACAAGGAAAGTTCCGGATCATATTATTAATTTTCCTCCAGCATGCTTGGACCGTAGATGTATCCAAGTGTTCACTTTCCAACTCCTCACTGAGATTGTTTCCTCCTTCCCACGGTTTTTATAAATTTATCTGGGAACTGGATGTCATCAATGGTGAAGCTCCTCTCTTCATCTGTGAGCCACTCCCAACCTCCAGGCAGCTGGGAAATGAATGACTGACCACCGTGAACTGGGTATAGTAGATACATAGATGATAGATAGGTAGATAGATAGATCGGATAGAGTTATCAACTTCTAGGGAAAACCTATGCAACTATCTCAATTTTTTTAATGAATCAAATTTAATATAATTTATCAGCTAGAGAAACCAAATAATTAGGATTTAACAGAAATGCCATAGATTTTTTTCTCTCTTTTCAGCTTTATTATAAAATATATGAGAACTTAAATAAATAACTTTAGTTTCTAAAGTTCTAAACCAATGCAGTTCTAAACCAATGCAGTCTGACCACCCTTTTGGTTTCTGGCTTTGGATGCTTAGAAGATTGTCTACTGCAAACTTAGAGTAAAATTCTTTGGCCATCAATACACCATTTGAATCCCTAGGACCAAGCTAGCTCAATGGTACTCCTGCTGGGTAGAACCAGTTCCTGAATAAAAAAATAAATAAAATTTTACCAAAAGTCTCTACCTGCTGTTATCACCAATTCAAAAAGCAAAAATGGTTATTTGGAAGCATGGAATGAAAAAGACGAATGGGACGTTATAGGTCAGTGGTCAGCAAACTCATTAGTCAACAGAGCGGCAAACTGCGGCTCGCGAGCCGCCACAGTTTGCCAATCACATCATCATCTAGCTTGCTGGTGATGTGAGGGCTTGATTGATGTCACACAGGTAGCTAGAGAAAGATCTTGGGCCCCAGAGTTACTCAACTTTACTTTAGCTGACCAAAGTGTAGTTGTTTTTCAGTAACATAAAACCATGCTACTTGAGGAAATACTCATTTATCATGAAAGAAACAACAACAAGAGAACAAATTTCTGCTTCAGGTTATAACATGTGCTAATACTGACCATATTTCCTAACAGAAAATACTTTTTGAAAAAAGCATTTTATAATGCGAGATATGTTATACTGACAGACATGGCAACCAAAAATCTTAGTTTATTGTTACCGTTGTGACTTAACTAATAAGCAAGCAGTATTATGTTCTCAGATCAAGTACCCGGATAGGGTGTCTATGTTAACATCAGTACCCACCCCTCCAGGAAATTCTTGACACTCAGATGGCAAAGAAATATCCCCCTTTTATTATTCAAACAAAAGGGATAAACAAAAAGAAAAACAAAAGCACCCCAAATATCAAAAGAGCTACCCCAAATGTCAAATTAGCATTTTATATGAAACTTTTCATATGTTCTCCCTGTTTGCATATATGAATTTAATAATGGCACATATTTTTTCCCTGTAAGAAATGCAATGAAATCTTCATTTTTCACAGCTGCATAGCATAAATGTATGAAAGTTTGTTTTGCCAATAACTTGTGAGAATGGACTTTTAAATGTGGTCCCCAGGCATGCTAGGGTAGGACAAAGTTGTGTGACAATATTTTTTCTACTATTATCGAATTCTCAGGACCAGAAAAAAAATGGGGCATGGATAGGTTTTTTGGGTATTTTTTTCTCATAAACATGTTGCTTTTATAATTACACGATACTACAAAAATGAGAGAGAGAAATTTAAGCTACATAGACATGCAAACATGAAAACTGTTTCATTGATTATGTGTTTGTTAATCTATGTCATCAGAGAAGCAGACGCCAAAAGGGAATTAAACTAAATGTGAAAGGATTTTATTAGAGAAAACACCTGAGAGAGAGAAGAGGCAGGAGCTGAACTGGAAAGAGGAAAGGAAGCATTTCAGATTGCCTCGATATTAAAGACAGTTTGGCTCCTTAAATGGTGTTTCCTTCCGTCGCGTTGCAAGTAAAGGGCCTCTTGTTGGAGAGGATTTTTCTGTTCTCTGACGTTGATGGCTGTTGACTACTTGGAATCAGTAAAGTTTCGGGAGCACTGCCGCTGCCGTGAACATGTCGGTCCCAAGCGCACCCACGAAGCAACCGCCCGTTCGGTCCACGGCTGGCGCCGTCCGGTTCGCAATGAGAAAGGCCAGCCACACAGTGTCCCCACTGAACGGAGCCAGCAGGAGCCAGGGAGTGACTTCCCATAAATCAAGACTCTGAGAGACCCTGGCAGCATCCCAGCTCCACCCCTGAGCGCTCTCAGGGCGCTCACACTGTTGGCCACCAACCCAGGCTCCACCATCTTCAGCGTACTGACTGATGGGCCTATCATCGATCGTTCATCGGTGCGGGGGCAGCCAGCACACGGCCGGGGGAGATGGCACACAGGCAGGAAAAAACAGAGCCATTTGGCAAAGTGCGAAGGACCTTGCATGGAAGGACACGATCGGACCTGGCCTCCAGGGAGATTTCCCAAGCAGACTCTTTGGTTCCCACTCCCAAACCTTCACACTTTCCCCGTAGCTGGAACTGCCCCACCTCCTCTCACAGACAAGTTCCTTTATATTTTGAAACTGACTTCTAGGGAAACGGTCTCACTAGGTCTGACTAAGCCCGTGGCATCTGCCTACTCGGCTCAGGCACCCAACTCATTCCTATGGGCCAGGATCTGACCATCTGGTCTTTGTTCTGTATAAACATTTTCCACCCAGCAAGTTCCCCTGACATCGCCCCGTGCCTAGCTCTGGGCGAGGGCAGCAGGAGGCAAAGAGGTCTAAGAGGGATGCCAGAAGTCAGTGTCCTTGGGGAGAGAACACATAAACCCACCAGAATGAACTTGACTTTACAGGGAGCCTGGGCTCAATGTCAAAGGAGCAGAAGAGTCATTACTCTTTTCTTGCTTTGTTTTGTAACTTAGTTTTTGTGCATAGCAGCCCTATCCATCGTCTCTAAAAACTAGAAACGAACCAGAGGTCCCTCAAAAACCATTACCTTTCAAAAGTGCAAAGGAGGAAAAGGCTTCCAAGGGCTGGGAGGTACCCCAGCTTCTTTTTAAAAATACATTTTTTATTGATTTCAGAGAGGGAAAGAGATAGAAACGTCAATAATGAGAATCATTGATCAGCTGCCTCCTGCATGCCCCACACCGGGGATCAAGCCCACAACCTGGGCATGTGCCCTGACCGGGAATCGAACCCTGACCTCCTGGTTCATAGGTTGACACTCAACCACTGAGCCACACCGGCTGGGCTACCCCAGCTTCTCGAGGAATGTAGCTGTTGAAAGGAGTCAGACAGATAGAGAAGGAGAGAGGGATTCTGGGAAGGGGGAATGGCTGGAGCCAAAGGGTGGAAGACTGAAAGACCATTGATCGAGTCTGGCAAGTGCATGGCATGCATGGCACCATGGAGCCATTGGTATTGACTGTGGCGCTGTTTCCCACCAGCTCTGAATGCAGACGCCTTCTCGATGTGCCATCACTGACGGGTTCAAGCTGGCACGTGGGGACGTGTCTATTGGCCCTTGTGGCCTAGAGCAGTGGTCGGCAAACCGCGGCTTGCAAGCCACATGCGGCTTGTGAGCCGCGGTTTGCCGCTCTGTTGACTAAAGAGTTTGCCGACCACTGGCCTAGCGTGTTCAGGAGCCTGAGAAAATGGACTAGGCTGGAGCAGGAGGCTTCTTGGGAAGAGAGGGGGAAAGGCAAACTCATGGAGTTGTAGGCTGGCCAAGTTGGAATGGGCCAGAGGCTCTGGCTCCCTTGTCTTCACTAAGGAGGCGAAGGCTAGAGAACAGCGTCCTTGCCCGAGGTGTGCAGAGTTCTTGGCAGAGGTTCTGGAGCTCCAGGCTCCTGACTGCTTAGGGCCAGATGTTCAGACAGGCCTTGGAGGCTCAGCTGCCGAGCTTGTCTCTAATCCTGTGCAGGTGGCCACACAGGAGGCCATGGCCAAGGTCTTCTGAGCTCACTCTGTACTGCAGCACACCTTCTCTCCTCCCTGGCCAGGCTCCCACTCCTCATGTGTGGGAAGCCCCTGTAGGGCAGTGTTGAGGGGAGGGCATGCCCAAGTTCAGTGGGGCCTCTGGGGCAGAGAAACCAATGGACTCCCTCTTACCTCTCTCCTCCCCAAAGAAGGCACTTTCTCCCCCAGGAACCTGCCCAGACAGAGTGACGCACCAGTGAAGGACCCCCTTGTCCCCAGTTCCCAGGTCACAGGGAACCCTTGACAGCTTTTGAGCATGGAAACATCATGGATAAAAGTGGTATTTATAAAATACTAGAGGCCCGGTGCCTGAAATTCATGCATGGATAGGGTCCCTAGGCCTGGCCGGCGATCAGGGCCCATCAGGGCCTTCCTTCCCCAGCTGCCACCTGCTGGCTGGGGCCTTCCTTCATTCCATGTCACCCCCTGATGGTCAGCACACATCCTAGCGAGCGGTTGAACTCCTGGTAGGTGGAACTCCCAAGGGGGACAATTTGCATATTAGCCTTTTATTAGACGGGGTGATCGTGAAAGATTTGTCCATCCTGTGCCCTTCTGGGAGGGAACACCTCCCCTTGGGACATTCCCGAATGAGTCTGAAGCTCTGTGGAATGGGGATCTCTCAGGCTTACGGGCTCCAAGGGACAGAGTACCTGCTGAAAATGAGGAGCTCACTGGGACGGAGAGGGTGCATGTCTGAGTTGGGGTGGAGAGGAAAAGGCGGCCTTACCCTCAGGAACAAAGTCATGAGGTCAAGGCCATGAGGTTCCCAGGAGGGATTAGGAGCAAAGGCCAGGAATAACACATAACACGCAGCTATAAGAGCTTTGGATGCTGTCAGACCTTGTAATCCCAACCCGGTGAACTGGTTGTTGGTTTTGCTGTCCATTTCCCTGAAGTAGATGTGAGTCAAGAAGTGTGTTGTGGGTTTGTCTTTGAAGTAAATGAAGTGGAGAACTAGGGAGAAACAAAATGAGACCTGAAGCATGGAGGCTGACATACCTCGATGTGGGGTTGGGGGATAAGAAGAAATAAACCAAGGAACTTTGATAATTATATGCATAGCCCATGGACATGGGACATGGGCAACAGGGTAGTGAAGACCTGGAGTGGGGGGTGTGGGTAGGGGTTGGGAGGAGGGGAGGAAAGGGGAGGAAATGGGAAATATCTGTAAGACTATCAACAATAAAAAGTATATTAAAATTAAAAAAATAATAAAAAAATAAAATAAAGACAGTTTGGCAAGTCTATTGGGAACATCAGGGAGTCCCTCATGTCCTGGGGTGTCTCTGCCTTTATATCCTACTGCTCTGTCATTGACTAGGAGCAGCCCGGGGACAGCCTGGTCTTGATGCGAAGGTAGCAATAGATTTCAGACTGTGGTGTCCGGATACTTGGATAATTATGGCCCCTGTGGTTGAAGTCTAGACTCACATCCTCATGGCCATCACAGTATGACAGTGATAGAAATATTGAGATTTTGCCACTACATTTTCAGCAAAATCTATAAAGTGGTTGTGCCAGGCAACAAAATGCCTCCGTCGACTTTTGTAATTGTCATCAATACACTATTTAAATCCCTAAACCTCAAAAAACTTTTATGTCTCTTATATTTTACTAGAAGCCCGGTGCACAAAATTCCTGCTTTTGAGGGGTGGGGGTGGTCCCTCAGCATAGCCTGCACCCTCTCTAATCTGGGATATCCCTCTCATAATCCGGGACTGTTGGATCCTAATCACTCGCCTGCCTGCCTGCCTGATCACCTCTAACTGCCTCTGCCTGCCAGCCTGATTGCCCCCTAACTGCTCCCCTGCTGGCCTGATCGCCCCTAACTGCCCTTCCCTGACAGCCTGATCACCCCTAACCACCTCTGCCTCGGCCCCTGCCACCGTGGCTTTTTCCGGAAGGATGTCTGGAAGATGTCTGGTCTAATTAGCATATTACCCTTTTATTTGTATAGGTTCAAATTTATTGAGGAGAAAATGTGTTGAGTATTACTACAGATTTTACGTATTTATTCTATCCAAGAAAGGTCTCTTTATACTAGAATGCAAAAAAAAAAAAAAATCCACAAATATTTTAGAGGTGTTTAATGGCAATAAGAAATGCTATGATGTGTAATTTTGCCTTTACCTGTTCAGATAGCATAAGCATAAACCTAATATACCTGGCTGCAATATTTCTATGAGAATAGTTTTATAATCCAATAACACTAACATATGTAGCTGCAACATCTAGATGAGGACCATTTTATAATTAGAAGTTTGGATCACACTGGTGATATACTTTGAGAGGGAAAAGATCATACTTTATTAACAATAAAATTTAGCTGACAGCAGACTCATAAACAGAGGGCTGAAACCAAATCTCACAAACTTGTAATAACATGAATAATATAATATGGTATAAAGAACTGACATTAAGCTCCTTTTCGTGGTGCCTCGGAGGCTGCTGGCAGCTTCAGGATGAAGCTCAACATCTCTTTCCCAGCCACTGGCTGCCAGAAACTCATTGAAGTGGACGATGAACGCAAACTTCGTACCTTTTATGAGAAGCGTATGGCCACTGAAGTTGCTGCCGACGCTCTGGGTGAAGAATGGAAGGGTTATGTGGTTCGAATCAGTGGTGGGAACGACAAACAAGGTTTCCCCATGAAGCAGGGTGTCTTGACCCATGGCCGAGTCCGCCTGCTGCTGAGTAAAGGGCACTCCTGTTACAGACCGAGGAGGACTGGAGAGAGAAAGCGCAAATCTGTTCGGGGTTGCATTGTGGATGCTAATCTCAGTGTTCTCAACTTGGTCATTGTAAAAAAAGGGGAGAAAGATATTCCTGGTCTCACTGATACCACTGTGCCTCGTCGCCTGGGGCCCAAAAGAGCCAGCAGAATCCGCAAACTTTTCAATCTCTCTAAAGAAGATGATGTCCGAAAATATGTTGTGAGAAAGCCTCTAAACAAAGAAGGTAAGAAACCTAGGACTAAAGCACCCAAGATTCAGCGTCTTGTTACTCCACGTGTCCTGCAGCACAAACGCAGGCGTATTGCTCTGAAAAAACAACGTACTAAGAAGAACAAGGAAGAGGCCGCAGAATATGCTAAACTTTTGGCTAAGAGAATGAAGGAGGCCAAAGAAAAACGCCAGGAGCAGATTGCGAAGAGACCTAGACTGTCCTCTCTGAGAGCTTCTACCTCTAAGTCTGAGTCCAGTCAAAAATGAGATTTTGTAACTAACAAATAAAGGAGAGCAAATGTCAAAGCCCAAAAAAAAAAAAAGAACTGACATTAAGCAAAACATGGTATTATGAATAAAATTCCATGATGTACTGAGAAATATCTAAAATGCTGTTGTTGAATCATACAGATGGATTTTTTTCACATTCATTAACATTTTTAGTCCTCTAAAAATTTCAAATATTTATTATGTCATTGAAATATTTTAGCAGCTGAATAACATGTGGAAAATGGCCCAGTAAAATTTAGCTCTTTATTAAAAGCATTTCAATAACTGGCTTGGGAGGTTCATCCAAAGTAGCCTCTAAGGATGAAGAAGTTCAGACACAGTTCAGGCAGGCATCCGAATCAGGGGTCCTTCCAGTGAACAGAAAGAGCAACAAGAGAGCCCAAGAAGAGGACCATAAAATACAGCATAGCCTGATTTAGGAAATGTTTCCATTTTTACAGAGCATCCGCTTACAGGGAACAGGATCCCAGGAGGGGATATTATTAGGATCAAATCAGGAATGCTTCAAGCGCCCTATCTAGGAAAGACACCAGAGGGGCTTAGTAGGGCACTCAAAGAAACTGGTTTCAGAGTCAAGGTGCATGTCTAAGCCTGTACTACATAATGGGACTGTTCTGTGTGATGAAATTCATGAAGACACAGCTCTGCTTGGCTGTTGAGATAGAAGCACTTCCCTCACAGGCATACCATTGGACTACTTTCTGAGCTAGTCCTTCTATTTGGACCCATCTCCTCACTATCATGTGCTTCTCGTCATTCTTACAAAACTCATCTCAGAGCTCTGATGTGTGCCCACTAATACTGCAGATCTCAATTGCCTCAGTTACAGTAGTCCAAAACACGTGTGGTTTTTCTGCCTAAAGTCCAGCTGAGATCCAAAATCAGCCTCTTCAGCTGGAGCCCTGACAATTTCTAGCCTTTTCTAACCTTTCTCCCAGGGCCAAGAAGATATCCCCAGGTATGATTAATCCCAGCCCTCATATGCCTGCCTCATGCTTGTAGTGTCCCACCCACTAAATTCAATACCCTCAAGACCAGCATCAACAAAAACTGAAGTATAATTGACTATATCTCTTTGATCATTAATTATTAGATTTCTACTAGTTACCTCAGGACTAATTCTATAATGTAAAAGAAATAGCCTTTCTCAATATCTTGCTTATAAAATCTTTGTACAGACTGTACACATATATAGACAACTGAGTGAAGCCTGCCATCTGCTGGAGAGGTACATTATTAATTTTTAGAGAGTTTATTGTTTTAATGCTTTTGAAGTTCTGGACCATTTAATAACAGTGCACCAGTGAACACAATTATATCATAGATACCCAAACTCTCTCAAGCATTTAAACAGCAGATAAGGATATTTGATTTGAAGGAGTGCAGAATGTGAAGGAAGTGAGAAAGGTGAAGATTTTCATGATGCTTGTTCCTCTCCATAATCCAAAGAAAGCTGATCATTAATTTACCCGTTTTTTAAAAAATGCATTCTGAAGAAAATGCAATTTTAAAAATTTGAGAAACATCCTTACTGATAATTCACCAAGGATGAACTGTATCTGAACTTGTTCATCCTTGGTGACTAGATTTTTACATTTTACAATACAATGTATTTCCAAAATTTTTCATCACCCTATTCAAAAACTCTTTACCAATTAAGCAATAACTCCCAATGTCTCCCTTTCTCCACATCTACTTCCCTCTAGTATACACCCTGTTCCTATGAATTTACCTATTCTAGGTACCTCATATGAAGGGAATCATATAATATTTGTCCTCTTTTGGTCTAGATTATTTCATTTAGCATAATATTTCAAGGTTCATTTATTTTGTAGCATGTATCAATACTTTATTCATTTTCATGGCTAAATAATAGGCCATTGTATATATATTCCATATTTGTTCATCCATTCTTCCGTGAATGATCACTGGGGTGTTCTACCTTTCAGCTATTATGAATAATGCTGCTGTGAACAGTGGTGTACATGTTTGCATCCCTGTTTTCAACATTCCTTGTGTTATCTATCCTTCAGGTAGCCTCCAGATAGGTTAGAACAGAAAAACACAACAATCCTATATAATAAAAGCCTAATATGCAAATCGACCAAATGGCAGAATGACCTGTGGTCATAATGATGCGCACTGACCACCAGGGGGGCAGATGCTCAATGCAGGAGCTGCCCCCAGCCCGCAGGCCCCAGGTCAGCCAAGGCGGGTGCCAGCAGGGGCCCCTGATCACCCCACCAGTCGCCCTGCAGATTGGCCCCGATCACCGGCCAGGCCTAGGGACCCTACCCATGCATGAATTTTGTGCTCTGGGCCTCTACTTAGTTAATAATATCTGCTCTAGTCTCTTTGGTACCAAAGACCGGAGTCCCATGCTGAGAACACAGGCTGTAACCTTCAAGAATGTGACCAATTTGCCCTGACTGGTTTGGCTCAGTGGATGGAGCATCGGCCTGCGGACTCAAGGGTCCCGGGTTTGATTCTGGTCAAGGGCATATACCTTGGTTGCGGGCACATCCCCAGGGGCGGGGGGGGGGGGGGTGCAGGACGCAGCTGATTGATGTTTCTCTCTCATCAATGTTTCTGGCTCTCTATGCCTCTCCCTTTCTCTCTGTAAAAAAATCAATAAAATATATTTAAAAAAAAAAAAAAAAAGGAATGTGACCAATTTGGGGAAGGGATGGGACAAGTAAAAATCTCACAAAGCTTTCATACCATTTTCAACTTGCCCCTTTATTGCTTCAGTACTCATTTGGTTACTGTAAACGTTTGATTATTTTCCAGAGCTTTGACGAAATTTGTTCTGACAGTTTCTGCTTATGTCTTCAATGTCCCCAAGGAGGGATGGGAGTTTATAGCTGCCTACGCTACCATTTTGCTGATGTCATTCCAGTGGAGCCTTCTTGGCTCTGCTACACTGAGGGCCTGACTTATTTTCTTTTCTTTTTTTTAACATTTTTTTTTATTGTTTGAAGTATTACAAATAGTAGTACATCTGTCTTTTTTTTCCCCATTGATCTCCCCCCGACCTCCCCTACCCCGCAGGACATGCCATCACCTGCCCGCCCTCCCCCCCGCCCCAGTGTCTTGTATCCATTGGTTGTGCTTATATGCATGCGTACAAGTCCTTCGGTTGGTTTCTTACAGCCCCCCTCGCCCAACCTCCCCTGTCTTCCCGCTGTAGTTTGACAGTCTGTTCAATGCTTCTTTGCCTCTATATCTTTTTCCCACCATTTCTTTCCTTTAAAAAGCTTTGCCTCTGCAGACTAGAAATAAACATATAATAACAAAACAAGATAAAACAAAAAATTGTTTGAGTCCCAATTTCAATGTCCAACAGTTCCTTATGTGTACATAGGCCTGACTTATTTTCAATTCAGATGCCTACATCCCCACATGAGCAAAACAGAACTCATGGCATTTCCTTCTTTTTCTCTTTTGGGTCCCCTATCTTGGAATGGTTCAAGCAGCTCGTCAGTTACTCAAGCCAGGAAGCATTGTCTTTTCCCATTTATTTGATAGAGTGGTGGTCAATCATAAGTCCTGTGGATGCAATGCAGCCTTTTAAGGATTCTCTGATCATTCCACTTATTGATAACTCACAATTTCTACAGATTGCTGTTATCTTCCACTTTGATTACTGCAATGCCTCCTGCCTGTGTGGTTTGTATATCATTCTCCCTCACCATCTCCTATATGCATCTGCTCAAAGCACTCTAATTTTTTTTATCACCTTCTTTTAGAGTCCTGAACTCCTTTAGGACAAGGACTATGTGTATTCAGCCCTGCAACAGTGTCCAGCATATAGCATGAGTTGAATAAATGAGTCTTGAATGTCTGAAACAGTCCCACAATTCTATCCCTTAGAATGATATGAACTAGTATATTAGGCATAGTAAGAGCAGCCATCAAAATGTCCTTATCCTATCTAATAAAGTGGGAATATGCTAACTGACCATCACACACTCACAAATGGTGGCGCCCACAGCCAATAAAGAGGGAATATGCTAGTTGACTGCCATACCCTCACAAGATGGCAGTGTCCACAGTCACAATATGGTGGCGCCCAGTCCCCTCAGCCCTGCCTCATCCAGCCAGAGTCCCCCAATCCTCTCAGCCCCACAGAGGAAGGTAGTTGGAGGCAATTGGGCCAGCAGGGGAGCAGTTAGGTGTCAATCAGGCCGGCAGGGAAGTGGTGAGGGGGCTATGAGGCTGGCAGGCAAAGTGGTTAGGGGCAATCAGGCAGGCAGATGAGTGGTTAGGAGCCAACAGTCGGACCCCTGAGGGGTCCCAGATTGGAGAGAATGCAGGCTAGGGTGAGGGACACCCCCACCCCCCATGCACGAATTTTGTGCACCAGGCCTCTAGTATATGTATAAATATCAAGATATACCCATTTAGAAACTTTTAAAACTAAATTCACTTTCTTGCTTCCTTACTTTCGATTTTGAAAATCCTACCCTTTATTCAAGATCTATTTCATCTCTTACCTTCTCAAGCTCCTACCCATCAAATACACACCTGTCAGTTTGGCACTGTATTATACACTAATTTGAAGTCCCTGATACTATTCATAATGCTTCCCTCATCAAAAAAGGAAGGAGTGTGCAAATGTTAGGATAGATCTAACCAGGTTGTTATTAGATGCTATAAACAGAATGTAGTTGCACAACCCAAGTTACTCATCACTGTCATACTTAATAATGTACTGTCTTATGGTGGTTATGGTTAGATAGTTTTTGTGAGTTTTGTCTCCCCATTACATTTGCATCTCCCTGAATGTATCAACCTTCATTCAACCAGTGTTCTATTAACCAAAACCCACAGTTCACGCAGATATACAATACATATTTTCTCAACATAAATGTTTATAGGTTGTACAATCATGCTTTAGTCTATCTATAATAATAAAAGCATAATATGCTAATTAGACCGGATGTCCTTCCAGACGTCCTTCTGGATGACCTTCGGACAAAGCCACCGCAGCAAGGGCTGAGCCCCTTGCACAAATTTCATACATCAGGCCTCTAGTAATTAAATAAGACTTATGGGGTGAGCAATACTATGCCAGAATCTACTTTTATTTTTCCATTTAATGTTTTGATACAATGTTCTTACATCTAGAGAAAGCATAGACTAAATGACACTATTAAGGCAACGATGTACTCTTCTTTCCCTGAGGAACCTGAATGGGTGTGGAGTGATTTCTCCACTTCACGGTGCTTTTTCATTATGCTCAGGGGACGGATTCTCAATATGGCTCATCCAGCTGGAGACAACACTGCACATGTGAAGAGTCTGTATGGTCATATTGAAGTAAGCCTCCAAAGCCATATATCTGTACAACTGTGAGGCTGCTCTTTGGAAATAAAGAAAGAAAGAAAGTTTGATGGCAAAAGTCTCCTATCTTTACTCCACTTCCCACATTGCCCAGGATAGAAAAGTTTTCCATCAATAACTAAGCAAATTCAATCCACATGCTCCCCAAATAAGTAGCTCTTTGCCAAGGAATAGAAATGACTGCCTTTTGCTTTATGGTTTCTAATATCCTATCATATTATCATATATCACCCACAGGTAGTTAGTAGGTTCCAAGTTCCAAATATTTAATGAATAGAGTTGAGGCTGCTTAATGAGACGTTGGCAATTCAAAGAGGAGAAATGGAGGGGAGTCAAGGAGAGGGACTTCATGAGACTGTCCTGAGAGATGGCACCAATAGCTTAATACCAAGGCTTACAACCCCAAAGGTATCTTGCTTACTCCACTATGTCCCAGGTGCCTGCACAAGGTTTGGCTTTGAGGCTTCAAGGTTGCTGTGGAGCAATGTAATATGTCTGGCAGGAAATAGTTTAATTCAGGAACATAGGGAATGTTCTGATCAGAACCGCCTTGTCCTACACTCAGTGACTGTAACCACCAAAGAAAAGGAAATAACAGTTATTAAAGAGGTACTGTACTTTAGTTTTCCTCAGGATTCTCAGGAACAAGCTCGTCAAATATATTATGAATTTCTTGCATTGCCTCAGTGATATTAGATGATCCATGGACAACATTCCTCAAAGAACTTGTTCCAAACTGGGCTCGGATAGAGTCTGGGGACAACAACTTTGCTTCATTTGGGTCTGTGGGACCCATCAATCGTCTCCAGTCTGAAATAGCATTCCACTTGCTCAGAATCATGACCAAAGATGGACCCCTGCAAATAACAGTGCTTTCAGAAGACTTGGGCCACTTACGACTGTACAGATTGCATACGTGGCTAGAGACAGAATGCCACAGCTTCATCGAGAGAGCTTTACTTTATTCTTTATACTTATTAGTGTGATTTAATGCTCTCTTTTTTGTTTGTTTCATTTATCCCTCTTCCAACAGGCATAGTAAAACGCTGGTAGAAAAATGCTGTAGTTTAATTCTATAGGTATATTCCAGGCACTGTTCCAAGCACTTTCAATGCATCAATTATTTAGCCCTCACAACAAACATATGAGTTAGGTACTATTATTATCCCCATTTTACATATGAGAAAACTAAGACACAGATAAAGTATATTGGTAAACAGGAATTTAAACCCAGATAGCCGCTATATCTAATGTAAAGACCTAAATTTAAAGAGGAAGGAAGGATGAAGAAAGGAAAAAAGGAATAAGAAGCAGAAGAGAGAAAGGAGAGAGAGAAAGATAAGGAGGAAAGGAAAGAAATAGGGGAGAAATGAACCTAAAATATTAATAAGGTGTCTTTTCATGAATGAGATTAGATGAAATGTTTTAATTAATTTTTATATTTCTCTGTTTCTACAATGAACATTTACTACCTTATAATGCAAAGAACTACATTTCAGAAACTTACTCAGATAATATCTCCAATACACCATTATAAAAGTCTCTATGTGCTATTTTATAATAAATTTTGTCAGCATGCTCTTTGAGTAGCAGAATTTCCTTCATCTGTGTTATTTCAAATCCAGCCTCTTTAACACGGTTGAAGATCACCTCTAGAGAAAACAGATATTTGCTAATCATACAGATTGCCTCCACTTTTGCTCCATGTTCAAGTAGATTGAAATAAATAAGGATGGTCATAGTTTTACTTGCATACTGTGATTTTAAAAACCAAAACTATGCTAAACTAAATTGAACTTAAACAGCACCAGACTGACATTCAGAAGAACTTTAATATGTTATTGTAGGTGTTTCATCTCTGAGATGCCTCTTTCCAGAAACCACCTGAAACATCGAGTGGACTATAAAAGTGGAAGAGAAGGGGACCAGCTCCTGTGCTAAAAGTTAAAACATGTTTCACTCTTTGCTACCAGTGCCAAGAAACTTCTTGCTAGATCGAAATTGAAGGTGAGAGGCAATCTGAACTCTTCTTCCTGAAGTAGAAGGGAACTATTGAGGGAATTAAATAATGTAAATCTTGTCAAAGTTTCACCCACAGCTTAAACTTGGGTGGCTATATTCTGGCTATATTTAGAACTAGCATTATTCTTTCAACTTTTCTGTAGTTTGAAAAATTTCACTAAATTTGAAGAAAATGTATACATTGGCTTTCATTTTTAAATATTTACCTCTTTGTTCATGTGTTGCATGAGGTTTAATCACAGCTAAAGTGTTTTGAGGAGGAAAGAAATGCTGGATTTCCCTTTCAGCAGATTCTAATGAGTCACTTCCATACAACTGATTGATAGGCAAACTTTCCATTGCAAATTGTATACATAAACTTTGGAAAAGAAAACAAGTTAAAAACTGTTATGGCATAACAACATAACATAACATATAGCACAATATAACACTATTATATAAATTATTCAAAATTATCAAGCAAAAGCAATTCATCCTTGATCTAGGCATAGTTAAAAAGTAACTATGACAGAGTGGTCTGGGGCATGCTACTTCATTTCAAGGTTGTAATAGTCTTTTAAAAGAAAGAAAATAAAGGCATAAGTAAAAGGGAGGGAAGGAAGGAGGGAGGGAGGGAGTGAGGGAGGGACGGAGGGATACATTTAAATAATCCTGATAATGGTGATTGACAGATAACTGTGAATGGAGGAATGGATGCCCTAGCACAGTGACAAAGCACAATCTATAGAATCCTGATTACTAAATAGTAAGTATCAAGCACTAAAGCTGGCATTTGACTGTATACCAAAGATACCAAACTATAAACTTTAAATCCAGGAGAAACTGCAGTGGGACCTTCCCAGTAAGCAAGAGCAGCAACAAAGTAGGAGCCTACAGGACAACTTCATGTATAAAGAAGCAGTAGTGCCCTACCTAGCTAGTTTGGCTCAGTAGATAGAGCATCGGCCTGCGGACTGAAGGGTCCCAGGTTCGATTCTAGCCAAGGGCACATGCCCGGGTTTCAGGCTCAATCCCCAGTAGGGGGCGGTGCAGCAGGCAGCTAATCAATGATTCTCATCACTGATGTTTCTATCTCTCTTTCTCTCCCTTCTTCTCTGAAATCAATAAAAATATATTAAAAATAAAAAAAGAAGCAGTAGTGATGCTGATGGTCCTGGACAATTCATGTTGGGTTAGATAATTAAGTCTGGTTCTGATTCTTACAATAGATAAATATATATCTCTTAAGTCAATTGTTCCCTGATGTTTTTTGTTTCCCCTTTTTTCTGTCTTTATATGTCTATGTATGTATGTATGTATGTATGTATCTATCTATCTATGTATGTATATTTTTAACAGTGATAGGCAAATTCATCACAGCTTAAACTTGGGTGGCTAGATCCCTGATCTAGGCATAGTTAAAAAGTAATTAATGACAGAGTGGTCTGGGCATGCTACTTCATTTAAAGGATGTGATAGTCTTTAGAAAGAAAGAAAATAAAGGCATAAGTAAAAGGGAGGGAAAATACAACTGTTCATTGTATTTTCTGCCTTTTACAAACTCTTTTGAGCAGCCAATCCTCAAAATCCAGTGGTGGTGAATCCTGTTTATTTATTTAATAGAGTGACATAACTGGAAACCTGGCTTTCTAGCTTCAGCTTCAAGACTCTCTTTGTGCCTCTCTGGTTTCAGTGACTCGTTTTTGATTTATCCAACTTGACCTTCCCACTCAGGCCTTGACTATTCTCACACCCTGATTTGGAGATACTTGTGGCCTAAGTTCCTTGGAGCCTGTGCTTGAGCATCCAGGGATGGGTAATTTGCACAATGGTTGACAAAACAGCTTAAATTATCACCAGCACTTATTCCATTCAAGGCAGAGAACTACAACCAGTTACACTGTTAGACATGATTATTGAAAAAAGTGTGTATAAATTTGTAAGTGTGAGTTTGTGCATGTATAAAGATAGCATACAGGGTTTACTATATTTATCTTTTACGAAAGTGACCATACTTCAGATTAAGCAATGCAGAGTACAAAATCTGATACTTGCGTGCAGAAAAGGGACAGAGCTCTGTTGACGGTTATCTCTAAAACAACCTGAAAGACCTGGGTGGAACCAATGACACTGGGGAACCATTCAAGTAGAATGGTCAGGATTAGTTGTGAAGTTGTGGCAAGATAGGGATCATAGGGCGCTGGATGGGAATCCTCACAACAACAGTGGGGTGGGAGAGGCATCCTCCGGTGCTTCCACCTGGAGGAAATGTCTCTGCTGGTGCACTCCCTCCACACCTGAGACCACAATTGCCAGAAGAGTGTGCCTGCAGGCATAGGCTTTGTGTTGAGAGTAGTCCCTCTCTCTCTAATGCTATGCATTCAATTCTATGCAACATTTCATTCAGAGGATCTATGACACTCTGCTCACACTATTTACAGCGTTCAACCCACATTATCCTTGATAGTTATTTTCTGGTACAGCAGCAAAGACATAAGTGAGTAGGGCTAAATAGGGGATAAAAGGTGCCCATTCAAGACAAGTCAGCCTCAAGATATCCTGCCCAAAAGAAAATTATTTCAATATTTATGTCAGTGATGTTTCATAAGTATGGTTATTGTGTAAACAAATGTGTCTAGTTCGCTGTGCCTGATAGAGCATCTCTATTCTTGCTCACTTGAAGAAGAGCCTTTCTTCCCTGTATTGAATCCTACTCTGCAACTGGCACAGAGAATTCAAGCAAATTGCAGTTCAGTTTGTTTCCATGGGCTACCTCCCAAGAATGTAGATGCATGAGATCCACATCCCCCAGGTGATAGTAAGCCTAACAGTTAAGGTAAAAAATATTTATAGAGTACCCTCTATGTGCCAGATAGCAGCATGCCATGTGTTAAATTGATTGCAAAGTTTAGTTGACTAACTTAGTAATGGTTCCTGCCAAAGTAGAGACTACATATTAAGTCAGTCATGATTGTCTTGAGGCACTTATGATCCACTAAAGAACCTGAAGCTGCCATCACACACTTCTCAAAAGAATTTCTCCTAAATAGTGGATGGGGCTGCAATTTCTGCCAAGAGTTGGCCTTTTGCCTGGGTACCCATCACTTACTTCCCAGCTCCAAATCAAACAGCCCACAGCCTTCTCTTGCAAAACCTTGGCAGTATCAGGTTGGCACTGGGATAGGCCTCCAGCCAATAGCAGTCCATTCTGACCCAGGAAGAGTAGCTGCCTTGACAACCTCCTTTGAACCAGAGCTCTGGTTCCAATATCCCATATCTAAAAGGGAATTATAATGACTCCTATGAAAACAGTTTGGGACCTATGATATGAATCCAACCTGTTTGGAAGAGATTTTTTAGCTTCTTCAACGGTACTTGGTCCAATTAACTCTTTCCAGTGTTGTAAACCATTTTCTCTTACTAAAACAAGAGCTAGAGATGGACCACTGTTAGAAAATTAAAAACAAAGTTAATAAAAATCTGACTCAGTAGCTAATTATATATAGATAATACAAGTGTATTTGTTAAATAGACTACAAAAAGTCAGGGTAACCCTTTTATCGAATCTAAAATTAATTTCCATTGGTGTATTCTTAAGAGCATATTTCTGAAAGGATGGAAGCAGAGAAATGAAAGTGGAAAGGGGCCTTGGTTCTAATAGAATGGTTTCTGGATTGTTCCTATTCTCCTGCTGATTTATATCCTCCTGCTGGTTTCTGCCCCAGCTGCTCTTCCACTTACGCTTTTAGAAAGCAGACAGATTGCTAGCATCTCCTAGATCTTTAGGATTGCCAAAGCCCTTGAGAGTCCATCAGTTCTCTGCTTGGAACTGATGCTGCTGCCCACCCTGGAGTGCTGGCATTTAACTAATCTGGACCCCAGCAACTTCACCTGGGCTATTCCCATTGCTCCAGTACATTCCAGGAGGACTAGACCAGACAGACAGCTGAGCAGAGAATCAACATGGGAGGGAGATAGGTTCAAAAAGCAGACTCGGCACTTGTTTACAAAATGGAGAGGCTTGGCAACTTGAGCAGAAAGAAAGGTTAAGAGGAGATTTAAATAATTCAAAACTAAATCAGACTGTGCTTTCTACACCTGAAATCTACTTTACCGGGTCATGTTTTCTATCACACTTTCAAAATAATCTTCATTTTCATATTCCTTGCACAGTGTTCGTGCCTCTTCTTCTGATAATACCAGTTGTCTTTGCATCAGTATTTGAAAACCTTCATTTTTAATAATACTCAAAACATCCTCTAAATAAAAAGTAACGTGAAAAGTTTTAAATTCCTAGGTTATTGGTTATATACACAATATAGAATATATTATCATGCAGGCATATAATGCATTTTATTCTATTATGAAATTTAAAAATTTGCTAAAATAGCTCATTAGATTTTCATTTGAGGTGAACAGTATTCTTAACATATTAAAATTATAATGCTATTTCCAATTTTACATGACATAAGAATCATGCACTCACATACATTGAAGTATCTCATTAGCAAATATTTTCTATACTATATGCTTTCTCTCTAAGATTGGCATCAAGGCAGGGCTCTCACCACTCACCACTTCTATTGACATCAGACTGGAAAACCTAGTTAATGAAATAATACAAGAAAAGAAACTAAAGGGTATACAGATAGGGAAGGAGAAAATAAAACTGTCTTTGTTGATAGATGATATGTAGAAAACCCAAAGAAACAACAACAACAAAACTCCTAAAACTAATAAGAGACTATTATAGCAAAATTGCAGGTTACATTTAATGTACAAAAGTAAATGACTTTTCTATATACTAACAACAACATTGGAATTTGAAATTTAAAACAATACAATTTACATTAGTACACAAAAAAATGCATCCTAGCCAGTTTGACTCAGTGGACAGAGTGTTGGCCCTTGGACTGAAGGGTCGTGGGTTCATTTCTGGTTAAGGGCACATACCTCAGTTGCAAACTAGATTCCGTGCCTCTGGCATGTGTGAGAGGCGACCAATTGATGTGTCCACAAGTTATTTTGTGGATATGGATATTGAAAAACTGATTCTAAAGTGTATATGGAAAGACAAAAATCCATGATAACCAACTCAATATTGAAAGACAAAAATAATTTTTGAGGACTGATAACTACCCACTTCAAGACTGACTATAAGACTACCATAATCAGTCCTGCCACAGAGGCTCAGTTGGTTGAGCATCATCCCATGAACTGAAAGGTCACCAGTTTGGTTCCTGGTCAGAGTACATGCCCAGGTTGCAGGCTCCATTCACATTTGGGAGTGCTCAGGAGGCAGCTGATCGGTATTTCTCTCTCACATCAATGTTTCTCTCTCTCTCCCTCTCCCTCTCCCTCTCCCTTCCTCTCTTTCTAAAAAAAATCAATTAAAAACATTAAAAAAGAAAACTACTGTAATCAAGTTAGTGATAGATAGACAAAAGAATAGACACATAGATCAACAGAACTGAATAGAGAACCTAGAAATATACCCACATGAATATGTCAACTGCAGTGTGACAAATAAGCAAAGGTAATACAGTCGAGCAATGATAGTCTTTTCCACAAATGGTGCTGGAACAATTGGACACACACATGCAAAAAAAAATTAATCTAGGCATAGACCTTATACCTTTCACAAAAATTAACTGAAATGGGTTATCATTCTAAATGTAAAATTCCAACCTATAAACTTTCTGAAAGATAACAGAGAAGGAAATTCTGATAACCTTTTAGTGTTTAAATTGATTTTTTAATGTAAACGCTCAAAGAGAAATAAAAATACCTGACAAGTTGGACTATATTAAAAACAGAAACTTTTCAGTAACAGACACTGTTTAAAAACACAGAGCCCAAAACCTTGAAAAACCTTTGCAAACCGCAGATATTTAAAGAACGTGTATTCACAATATGCAAAAAACTCACAATTCAACAATAGGTAAACAAATAGCTCCATTAAAAATGGAGGAAAACATCTGAGGAGACATCTCACCAAAGAAGATATAGAAATAGAAGTTAGCATATGAAAAGATGCTCAGCATCATATGTCATTAGGCAATTGTGAATTAAGACAGCAATGAGATACCATTACATAATTATTAGAAAAGAAAAAATCTAAACAACCACTTGCACAGCAACAGAAACTCTCATTACTTGCTGTTTAGAAGTGAAAATGGTACAACCACTTCAGAAGGCATTTGACAGTTTCTTACAAAGCTAAACATAATTTAACCATATGATCCAGTATTCAGGCTCCTAGGTATTTACCCTAATGAGGTGAAAACTTAGGTCTACACATGCAAAAAAATCATATATTTATGCCTATTTCAGCTTTATTCATAATTACTAAAAACTGAAAGCAACAAAGATGTCCTTCAATAGGTAACTGGAAAAACTTTGGTGCATCCATAAAATGACATATTATTCGGCAACAAAAGGAAATGAGCTATCAGGTCACAGAAAGATATGGCGGAATCTGAAATTCATATTAAGTAAAAGAAGAGGCTACATACTGTATGATTCCAACTCTTTGATGTTCTGGAAAAGGCAAACCTGTATCTAGTAGAGACACCAAAAAGATCAGTGGTGGCCTAAGGATAGGAGGGGAAAGGGAGGAATGACTAGGTGACTCCATCCCGTATGATACTGTAAAGGGGATACATGATATGCATTTATCAAAACCCACAGAATGCACAAAATAGAGAACTTCGGATTTTAGCCAATAACAATGTATCAATATTCATTCATTGTAAAAACATATCACAATAATATGTTAATAGGAGAAACCGTTAAGCAGGCATATGGGAACTCTGTACTATATTAATTTTCCTATAATTTTATAGCTGTCCTAATTTATAAAAATCTATTCAATTAACAAGTATGTAAATATTAAGAAATATTTAAAAAGGCAAACAAAACATTCCAAAAAAGAAAACTATAGGACCAGATAGTTTTGCCAGTAAATTCTGGTAAATATTTAAGAGAGATGTAATATCAATTATACACTGTCTCTTCCAGAAAATAAAGAGGAGTGACAACTTATTTTATGAAGCCTGTATTATGCTGACACCAAAACCAGATAAAGACATTACAAGAAAACAATGAACAATCCTCATGAATACAAGCATGAAAGTCCTCAACAAAATATTTAAAAACCAAATCCAGAAGTATGTAAAAAGGACAATATACAACCAAATGTGATTTATCTGGAGAATGCACAGCTGCTTTAACATTCAAAAATCACAGTAATTGCCATATTATCAAACTCAAGGAAAAGCAATAATCACGGTAGTAGACACAGAAAAAATGTTTGAGAAAATGTAACATTCATTCATGATTTCTTTTAAATCCCCAAACTAGGAATAAGTGGAAATTTCCTTAATTTGATAAAGGATATATAGCACTAACATTACTAGCATACTTAACTAGAGGCCCAATGCACGAAATTTGTGCAAGAGTAGGCCTTCCTTCCCCGGCTGCTGGCACTGGCGCCCCTCTGGTACCTGGGACCAGGCTTCCCTCATAGGGGGAGGCCACACCCACCTGCTGCAGCCCACTGGTCAGTGGTCTGGGCCTCCGTCTTTGGGGCAATCAGGGAGCCCCCCAATTGATCACCCTGCTGGCTGGTGGCCTGGGCCTCCCTCTGCGGGGCGACCGTGGGGCGATGGCTGGGCCCCCAACCAATAGCATCGT
The DNA here is from genome assembly GCA_026230045.1 of Corynorhinus townsendii. Taxonomy (NCBI): domain Eukaryota; kingdom Metazoa; phylum Chordata; class Mammalia; order Chiroptera; family Vespertilionidae; genus Corynorhinus; species Corynorhinus townsendii. Next base: position 142,629,021 of record JAPDVU010000004.1, read on the forward strand.
ACCCGCCTTGGCTGGCCTGGCACCAGTGGATGTCATAGCATGGTCCTGGATGGTCGTCCGGATGGTCATTCCGCTGTTCAGCCATTTGGTCGATTTGCCTATTACACTTTTATATATAGGATGGTAAAAAACTGAATGCTTTCACTATAAGGTCAGGAAGAAGGCAAATTTGTCTACTCTCACCTCTCTTAATCAACACCATACAGGAAGTTCTAGCCAGTCAGTCCAATGATGCAAGCAAAAGGAATAAAGGTACACAGATTTTCTTGATTTGCAGTGTTATTATTGTTTACATCAGTAGTTCTGGCCAGAAATTTTATCCCCCAAGAGTGCACTTGACAATGTCTAGAGACATTTTTTGTTGTCACAATGGGGCAGGGTGAGTGGTTAGAGGGAGGTGTGCAGGGATGCTACATCTGATGAGTCTAGAGGCCAAGGGTATTATAAACATTTTACAATGCACATGACACAGCCTCCCTCAACCAAAAATTATCAATTATCTAGTCCCAAATGTAAGTAGGTCTGAGGTTGAGAAATCCTGATCTGCATAGAAATTCCCAAGGAGACGACATCAAAGCTTCTAAAACTGAGTTCAGCAAGTCAGAGAATGCAAGGTCAATACACAAGTATTAAAGTATTTTCATACACTAGGTATGAAAAATAATTAATAGTGTGAATGTATGGTTTCTGTTCTTATTCTGCATTCCACCCTGCTATGTGAATATGGGATTAGATTAAAAATAATTAGCACTTTTTAAGTGTAGGCACTGTATTTATGTTTTCTTATTTTCATCTGATTTTTTGTTCTTTTTTAAATTTTATTTTCTTCTTTTTCAATTAGTTTGCATTCAATAATATTCTGAATTAGAAGAAAGAGACTTGATAAAGCATCTTTCTCAAATCATACTATTAATGAAGGGTTGACCCAAGCTTTGAATTAAGGCATTTCAGAAATGAAAACTGCTGATTTTTATTATATAATAATCCCTGCCATGTTAAAATCTTCTCTAACACATTTATAAGCTAGAAAATACTTTGTAAACTCTTTACGGCAAATTGCTTTATTATTTGTTATTGAAAATTAGTAAATTAATATTAACTAAATTTCTTACTTTAGATGTTTTTTCTTCAAAGTTAAGTCCTAAAATAATATATTTTAATGTAATTACACTAGGGTTTATTCAAATCCATTTATGAAATAAACAATTTGTACCTTATTTCTTACCTTTCTTTTCTTGCAAGAGATCTGGTCGAAGTAATGCCATTATCTTTTCCAATTTTATGTTTTTAAAATCAGGGAAGAAGATATCAATAAACTTATTAACATTATCTACATCCTCTTTAACATCACAAAACTGATGTATATTTTCTTTATCCAGATATTCTTCTAAACTGCTGAAATTCAAAATATAATTTAAGATTATCAAGTGAAGTTTAATAGCCATGACAGAAAATTAAAACTGATAATCCATTTACAAATAATTCAGGTTAGTAAAACAAATAAAAATTCAATTTCACATAAAGATAAATTGCATTTCTCTATCACATCAAAAATATAAGCCAGTCAGAGAAAGATAAGTAGTATCACATGATCTCACTCATTTGTGCAATATAATGAACAACATAAACTGATGAACAAAAATAGATCCAGAGACAGAGCATCATCAAACAGACACTCAAATCTCAGAGGGAAGGCAGGAGAGGGTGGGTGGGGTAAGAGATCAACCAAAGAACTTGTATGCATATAAGCATAACCAATGGACACGGACAATGGGGGACGGGGTAGGCTGGGAGACAACAATGGGGGAGAAGGGGACATGTAATACTTTCAACAATAAACAATTAAAAAATAAATAAAATTAATTAATTATTTATTTATCTAAGCATAAGCATAAGCATAAATACATAAATAATGTTTTTGTTGACCCAATCCAAAGATCAATTAAATGAAATTATGTATGTTTGACTTCATGAGAGGGTAAAAAAGACCACAGAAATATTTAAAAACTTTTTCCTTTCCTCTGTGTAAAGATTTTCAGATAGTTTCTATTTTTTCTTCTAATTTTGTTTTTGAATCCAAGGCTTTTTTAGGAGCATACTTTATATTTTCATATAGATAAGATATTTTGATCCTCTTTTTATTGTTTATTTTCAATTTTATTGGATTAAAATCAGCAAATACGTGTGGTGAAATCTTAACTTAAAAAACAATTGTTGCCCTAGCCGGTTTGGTTCAGTGGATAGAGTGTAGACCTGCAGACTGAAGGGTCCCAGGTTCGATTCTGGTCAAGGGCATATGCCCGGGTTGTGGGCTCAATCCCCAGCAGGGGTTTTGCAAGAGGCAGCTAGCTGATCTAGGATCCTCTCTCATCACTGATGTTTCTATCTCTCTCTCCCTCTCCTTTCCTCTCTGAAATCAATAAAAATATATTTATTAAGATTAAGTATATTTATATTTTATATATTGTAAGTCATTTGTTATATGTAGTTATTGAATATGCACTTTCCATTCCTATACATCCTTGTTTATTTTTGTCTTCCATGTACTGAGATCTTTTACCAAACATATTTTTATCCAGTTCTTATTTTTATAATAATTTTATCTTTATATTGTTAACTGTTATGTTGTTTGAGGCATTTTTACTACTATATCTTCTTTATAAATGCTGCCTTTTACATCATGTTCACTTTATTTTTCCTGGTGATTTCTTTGCCATCCCTTATTTTTCTCTTTGTGTATGTGTTTCTTCTAAAAATGTATGAGTGCAGTTCTTAAAACTTCATTTTAAAATGAAAGAAAAGTTACAAGACTAGGATAATGAACTCTAAATTCACCAACTCTTAATATTTTGCCACATATGTTCCCTCACTCTCTTTATCTCTGCCTCTCATCCCCCAAAGTGTGTGTGTGTGTGTGTGTGTGTGTGTGTGTGTGTGTGTGTTGGCTGAACCACTTATGAGTAGGCTGCAGATATAGTGAACCTCCTAAATACTTTAGAAAAGTTTGCATTAGTATAAAACTATTACCTCATACACAGTCCATATTTAAATTTCATCTATTTTATAATGCTATTTTACCTATAGTAATTTGTTCCTAATCCAGGATCATACATTGCATATGATTGTCCTAACTCCCTAATCTCCTTTCATCTCTAACAGTGCCTCAGCCTTTTTTGTCTTTTTTTAGAGTGATATTTTTAAGAGTCCAGGCCTGTTGTTTTGTGGACTGTTTCTCATTTTGGATGTTTCAAACTCTTGAACGACCCAATAGTTTCCTATTACATTCGGGTTTGAACTGTTGGCAGGAATCTATACAAATAATAGAGGAATATGTAAATTGTCTGGGATGCCATCACAGTAACAGTAACGACCAAACAGCAGGCTGCTTGGGGCAACCAGGCCAGCAGGGGGGACAGTTGGGGATGACCAGGCCAGCAGGGGAGGCAGTAAGGGGTGACCAGGCCAGCGGGGGGAGGGGGCAGTTAGGGGCAAGCAGGCCGGCAGAGGGTGGTATTTGGAGGCAACCAGGCCAGCAGGAGGGGGCAGTTGAGGTGACCAGGCTGGCAAGGGGGCAGTTGAGGGTGACCAGGCCAGCAAGGGGGCCTGTAAGGGGCGACCAGGCCGGCTGGGGGTCAGTTGAGGATGACCAGGATGGCAGGGGGGGGACAGTGAGGGGCAATCAGGCTGGCAGGGGTAGCAGTTAGGGGTGATCAGGCAGGCAGGCAGGTGAGCAATTAAGAGCCAGTGGTCCCAGATTGTGAGAGGGATGTGCAACTGCCAGTTTAGGCCTGATCCTGGCAGTTGGACATCACCCAAGGGGTCCCGGATTAGAGAGGGTGTAGGCTGGGCTGAGGGGACCCCGCCCCACCCCGTGCATGAATTTTGTGCACTGAGCCTCTAGTACTACATAAGTGGTGCTGTATTCTTCTTGGTACGTCACAGTAAGAGGTACACAATGCCAGTTTTTCCCACTACTGGTGATACTAATGTGGTTAAAGTGGTACCCCCTATTTCCTCCACGGAAAAGCTACAATTTCCACTTTGTAAATAGTTAGATTCCTGTGAGGACACTATTTGAAACTGTATATATTTTTCACACAATGCTTTTAGTACCCATTGATGAATGTTTTCTATATCAGTGATTACCATAATAGTTTTTAATTAAATCTTTTTTACCCTAACCTCATAATCTCTTCACTTAATGGGATAATTAACCTTTTCATAATTATCAAGATAGCCATATACTTGACCATATTCCTTCCATCTTAATATATATATGCTACTTTAAAAAAAAACTTTATTGTTGAAAATATTGCATAGGTCCTCATTTCCCCCCATTAACCTCATCCAGCCTGCTCCCGTTTCCACCCCCCGCTTCCCCCCCCCACCACCCCGCCCCAGGCCCTCACTACCCCATTGTCTATGTTCATGGTTTATGCATATATGCATACAAGTTCTTTGGTTGATCTCTTCCCACACACCCTTCCCTGGCTTCCTCTGAGTTCAACAGTCTGTTTATGCTTCTATGTCTCTGGGTCTATTTTTGATCATCAGTTTATTTGGTTCATTAGATTCCACATATGAGTGAGATCATCTGATACTTATCTTTCTCTGACTGGCTTATTTCCCTCAGCATAATACTCTCAGGTCCACCCACGCTGTTGAAAATGGTAAGAGTTCTTTCTTTTTATGGCTGTGTAGTATTTCATTGTGTAAATGTACCATAGTTGTTGTTTTTTTTAATCTATTTGGGCACTTTGGCTATTTCCAAATCCTAGCTATTGTAAATTGCGCTGCTATGAATGTACATATATTCTTTCTAATGACTTATTTTAAATTGTACTTTCTTTTCTCTTTTCCCTATTTTGCTGGTCTGAGCAAATTGCTATTCATTCTATGTTTCCCCCTTGTTAATATGGAAATTCTATTATACGTATCCACTGTACCAATGTCTGTTGTCTTTTGACTGCTTCCAAAAAAACACATGTTCCAAATATTTCTTGCATTCTGGCATACTATTTCCCCAACTGACACTCCACTCATCCCCCCTTCTGCAACTCAAATGAGAACTTTGGAATACTGTCAGTTTAAAAATAAAAATCCTTTCAGTTATCTTATTCATTGCATCTTTTCTTTTTTGAAGCAAACTCAGTAACTCGTAGGCTTATTGAGATAATTTAGAATTTGTCAGATTTTTCTACTAAACAAAAAGTCCTTTGTTAGCTATTAAAACCCAGAATTATGTAGTGTGTGTGTGTGTGTGTGTGTGTTCTTACATTCCAAGGTTCACTGGTAACAACCATTTCCCTTCTTTTATCCCCCACCCCCAACACTGAGGTGTCTATTTTCATTATTGAACATAGGCTACATAGGTGATATATTCCTAAGCATTTCCTTGAACATCTCCTTTGCTCCGCCAGGTAAGTACTCTCGTGGCTTTGTTCAGAATGCAGGGCTTGGGGTCTTTTCCTCTTCGTAGTCTGATGACAAGTCCATAGCAGTCAGAGATTTTTCCTTTGTAAGTACTTGTTCTCAGTTGCTGCCAACCATGGAGCTGGTGGAAGGGGTGACCTAAAGTGCAACTCTTTAAGGGGTGTGTTGTCTGGAGGGAAAATTTAAGCTAATAGTAAAACCAACTAAAAGTTGAGCTGCTTTTATTATCACCATGCACCAACAATTCTAAACAATGTTGCTGATAAACTACTCCTCCTTGAAAAAAAGGTATTTTGTTTGTCTACATTCTATACAATTCCTGTGCTAAGTGCTGAATTTTAGAAATATATCATTAGGCTTCAAATTAGCACATTTTTATTAATTATCTTTATAGACAGTTTACTCTTCACTGTACTCTGCATGAAAGAATCAGTCTTAAAATAACAAAGCTATTAGCAGCATTTTCACTTTTGAAATTGATTATGAAACAGAAATTTTATTAAAAATCAATATACAGTGGAAGTCAATTTTGAGACTGTCAGTGACAAGTCTTCAAAAGTTAAGGCTTACAAACAAAAATGATACTTCTTTTTTTTAAAAGAAAGCACATGAACATAATTAAACAGTAGTAACCTATTGTTCCAGTTTTGTTGTTATAATATTTTTTTCTTATTTGTTCATATATACAGGAAATTCCATAAAAGACAATTTACTATGTACCTTTTTTGTCCATTGTTATTTGTCTCATTCAATAATTAGAATTTAGCATAATGCTGTCATGAAGAGAAGAGAGGTTTTAAGAAAATTATTTGCTCTGAGTCTCAAACATATAAAGTGTTCCACTGCCTGTTCTTTCTCTCTGGACACAGTGTACAGTCTTTTCCCAGGATGTCCTCATGTGTTTCTTCATTTCAGGGAATTCCCCCCTATTATTTGTTGAATGATAGCTTGTCCGTCTATTCTTTCTTCTCTGTATAGAATGTCTCTGATTAGAATATGATATCCCAAGCATATTCTCCAGATTGCTCATGTCTGATCTCAGGTTACCTATGTCTTTTTTTTTTTCTCTCCTGTATTTTGAGCTACTTCTTGTATCTGCTTTTCCATATCCTTAATTCGAGTCTCAAATTACTATCAAGCCCTCTCATTCTTCACTGAATTTATCATTTAAATCATGATTTCTATCGTTCAAATTTGAAAGTTTTTTTTTTATGTGTATGTAGCACTTGAAAGTCAAGTGCTAGTAGCAGTAGTCGCAGTAGTTGCTGCAGTAGTAGCACTAGTAGTAGTATTTTATTTAAGGGCTAGAGGCCCGTTGCACGAAGATCCGTGCAATAGGCCTTCCTTCCCCTGGCTGCCAGCACCAGTTTTCCTCGGGCACCTGGGACCCAGACCCTCGCTCCAGCTGCAGCAGAGAAGTCAAGCCTCTAGGCTTCTCCACTCCGGTCGCAGCAGAGGAGCCAAGATTCTTCAGTCTTCAGTCTTGTCTTCTTCAGTCTTCAGTCTTCAGTCTTCGCTCCGTGACTGTGTATGCAAATTAATCCACCATCTTTGTTGGGTTAATTTACATACTCACTCCTGATTGACTGGTGGGCAGTGTGGAGGTACAGTCAGTTTGCATCTTTCTCTTTTATTAGTGTAGATTTTTTCTGTCCCTAGAAGTTCTTTTTCACGGGGCTTGTGTTTTGATTCTTGTGTAGTTCTTCCTTTCTCTGGATGCTGGGCTCCATTGGGTGGGGAGTCATTTTTCTATGTTGGCTTCTTGAGGCTGGTCCTTTTTTATGGTATCTATGTCCTTTTTCATGCTGTTCAGCATCCTTATAATCATTACTCTGAACTCTATATCTGATAAATTGCTTCCCTCTATTGCATTTAACGCTTCTGGAAAATTCTCTTGTTTCCTCCTTTGGGCCTGATGCTTTGTCTTCCCATTTTGGCTGCCTCTTTCTGTTTGTTTCTATGTATTAAGTAGATCTGCTATGACTCCCAGTCTTGGTAAGGTGGCCTTAATTAGTAGGTGACCTGTGGAACCCAGTGGCACAGTCTCCCTGATCACCTGAGCTGGGTGCTCTAAGAGTGTCCTTTGTGTGCATTATGTGGCCCTCCTATTGTCATTGAGTCTTTTTTGCTATTGGCATGTTCATGTGTGGGATTGACCCTCAGGCTGGCTGACAGTTGAGGCTCAGCCTCCAACAGAGCATGCTAACTGCTGTGCAGGTGCTGATCACATGAGGTAGAATTCGCCTCAGCAGTGATTGGTGGCTGCTGAGATCTCACTGTGGATATGCTGCTTGTGAAGCTTATTGGATCCTGATTTGTTATTGTCTGGAGATGGCCTCTGGGTATGTTGGTTCTGGGCCTCTTTTGAGGGTCTCTGGTACAGGCCAATGTCAGACAATATCTGTGACTGGACCTGGGCAACCTGTTTGAAGCTATCAGTGATCCACAGTGTGTAGCTCCCTCTGCTGGGCCTGGGTTCATGTGGAAAGGACACAAGCTGCACACCAAGACCTGCTTTTACCTGCACCAGGCCTAAGGGCAGGTCAGCAAAAGTCTCAAAGCATCCAGAGATATGCCCCTGCCAGCAGGCTATCTCTTAGGGTCAGTCACTTAAAGAACCTCTGGCTATACTCCTCAGCAGGGCTTAAGCTCCACAGGGTAGGGCCAAAAGGATTCCAATGGGTGGTGCTATTGCTTCCCCCTAAGCTTATACTGCATAAAGAGGAATACTCAGATTAAGAAAGATGGCTTCTGCAGTATGAAAGGAATAACTCAGCAAAGGGATCCTGGCAGCTGACCTCTCGGCTCTCTTCTCAGAGCCACCAACCTTAAACTCTCTTCATATAGCTCTAGTCCATTCTGTCTTTCCTCCACTACATCCCAGGGTGAGTGGCTGCAAATGAAATTTTGTGTATTGGCACTATAGGAGGGTGCCTGTATTTCTGGCTATCTCTCCCTTGCAGACAGAAACCCCTGTTTTTCACTGTCAGATGTTATGTAGGCACTTTTCCTAATTCTGATGCTCTGGGCTCAGGAGCCCAGTTTGGGGTTTAGATCCCAGACTTCTCAGGTGGAACTCCCTACAGCTGAGATATCCCTCCAGAACTTCAGCTGCCACCTGTGGGAGCCCCGTCAGCCCTCTCATGCCTCCACACTTCCTACAAGTAACAATGTGGCCTCTTCTGTATGTCCTTGGTTATAAGGCTTCTCTCCATCTGGTCCTCAGTTGGTTATTCAAGATAATTTTTCTATTCTTTAGTTGTCATTCCAGGTTGGTCCTGGGACGAGGTGAATGTAAATTCCACCTAACCTGCCACCATCTTTTGACAACTGATTATCATTTTCCCTTAAAACTCTGAAAGTAAGTAGCACTATTTCTAAAGTCCTTTGTCAGCAGTTGATTTACCTTAGTGAGTGCTTCTATTCCACTTAAAATTGGGAATGAGTGATAGTAGCGTCTCCATGCTACCTAAAAAGCTATGACATTGCTAGGAATCAGCAGATGTTGGTACTTAAGAAAAGCCAATACAATTCATTAATAACACAACAAGGAAAATTATGGAGATTCCAAACCAGAAAAAGCAATGGAGGTGGTCTACCCAGCACGGAGAGATACACATCATGAAGCCTCAAGACTTAGCTAATCTCAATTTGTTCCTGCTTACCTACCTTTCCTTCAAGCACAACCTTGGTATTAAATTCTGGATTTTCTGAGTCTTCAGAGGAATAAAAGACACAAATAGTAGTTCATAAAAACCAACATTCTATAAGTTAACATTTGATTTCAAATATTTAAAAACCCATGAACAAAAATAAAAATCACTTCATTCTTAGCAATGTATAACCACTAATTGCCTTAAGCAAAAGGGCAGAGTACATTTGATATCAGAGGACACAAGGAAGGTGTAAGTGGAATGTGGGGAAACGGGAGAGGAGACAGGGTTGGGAGGGATTACACATGGTCCAAGGAGACCCAGCCAGTGAAGCCAGACCGCTACGCCCAGCTGTAGAAAGACAAGTGAAAAATTTTCCCCTTGCTAATCCTCTTGATATAAACTTTCAGGGCAATCCCAGTTTTACTGAATATACAGTACTTTAGATTGACTGAGAGAAATACTTGTAGCTTTAACATAAATACGCTTGTCTTTCGATTTTGAGATATTTGGACATCACTTTTCATTACCTACTAAGACCTTGCAAATCCTAAATTCGTGGTCTTGAGCTACCTGTCCCACTTTTTCTTCACCAGTGTAGGTGTGTCCATCCCAGGTTGATCCTCAGGTGGTTCTGGTGGTTCAGTCCCAGATACAATTTCCTCTTCCAAGGGAAGGTCTTGTTCATTGCTTCGAGATACAACTAGAATACAGCTTAGGCTATTTGTCATTAATGAGACAAAGTCTTCAAAATCAGGCTACAAAATAAAATGATAAACTGTTCAGGCTCCTGAAATGGATAAGCTAACATGGCGGCTACTACCTAAGTCAAGTAGCATCTTCCCCTTCATGATCACTGGGCAAGTCAATGGCATCCTTATAAAGCTCCTGTTAACAGACACGTCATTCAAGGATTAAAGTTCACGACCAGCAGGGATTGATCTTAAAGATAGTCTAATAACTATTCTCAAACTCTAGGAAGTTTCCAAATCATCTGAAGGGTTGTTACGTAAACACAGGTTTCTGGAGCCCAATCCCAGAGTTTATGATTCAGTAGATTTAGGGTGGGGCCCAGGAATTGGATTTTCTCCAAAGCTCCCAGGTAATGCTGACGTTGCTAGTCTAATCCTTTCCGGGGGCTAATAGAGATGCTTTGAGTGGTGCAGCTAGTTTACAAAGTGCAATGCAGTAGAACTTTCTCCGTAATGACAAACATGTTCTATGCTCTCCAACATATGTGTCTAGTGCAACTGAGACTGCATTTTTATTTAATTTCTATTTAACTTATTTAATGTATCTAATGGCTACCATATTGGACAGTCAATTTGTAGAAGCTATGTCTCCTCACCCCCCCAAGCCAGTGCACTTTCCAATACATAGCACTACCTGTATTGTATTCCGCCAAACAAGAGAGGATTAAAAAATAGCTTGAGAGAAAGGCTTTGGGTACAGAAAGAATTAAAGCTTTCCTGGAAAGTGTATGACAAGTAGCCTTCAACCTGGGATAAAAATCTATAGGAAATTCCTGGATATTTACTTCCAGGCTCATGCAGGGAGTCTTAGAGGACATAATGTAATGAGGTCTTCACTCCAAAAGAACACAATCAGATCACCCACTTTTGGTCGACTGCTGGAGATTTCTCCAGAGTCACCATCTATGGACACAAACAGGGGGAGCAGGAGCTTATTTGGTTGGTCACACTTATGCCTTTGCTTTTCTAAAATGAGGGTCTAAAACCTATAAGAACAGACTGTATTTGAAAACACAGTGGGGTTTTTGTTAAACTTTCTTACCTGCTCTGCTATTTGACTATAGAAGTCCCTCACTTGGTTTTCAGTGAGCACTCTATTATCTTCTGCTTCTATGACAAATCCTGCATTGACAATCTTCAATGAGAGAGAGCAAGGTCAGATCCAGAGGTTGTAGGACCACATGCAAAACAAGTCAAGGACATTTGTGTCGTAGGCTTAATATACCACTCAGATTTTCATGTATTTCATGTAAAGACCTCAGCACAATCAATAGGGCACAAGATTTAAAGGGGCTCAAAAATAAATACCATAGAAGGCTCCTGTCAAGCCCTCTAGTATTTAAGTTTTCAAGGCTTAATCCAGAGACACCACAATATCTATATTATTTAAGTGAATTGCTTCAAAATGTGAAAAAACTAACTGAATCACTCGTAAAGACATTAGTTTCTTAACCATCCATTTTTGAAATCACTTTTTTTAAGGCTTTACTTTGTTAAGGTTATAGCTCATGATCTATTGTATTTTAATTTTACAACAAAAATAAGCAAATTATGGGGAAGAGCAGCATTTAAGATTTTAGCCATGCTTTATTTGTCTTAAAGAAAATTTAATTTAATGACATGTGACACTCAAGTGTAATAAAATGTAACAAAGAGAAGTTTTTAGGCTAATATAACAAGTCCAATGAGTAACTAAACAATGAAATATAATAAGTAATACACAGTCCAAAGTGCAACCTGGATTCAAAGCAACTTAGTAATTACATGAAATTATATCAATAATTTGACCTCAATTTGATTGGGTGTACCTAGCACCAATTCTTTCTGCTTCTATTATTAAAGCAAGCTCTGACCTGGTTCCATGGGCTGGATTGATATTGCAGAGCTATATTTATATCTTAGTGACTCCTCTCCTGACATTCCATTTGAAAAATTTCTAAATACTCAAATCATGTCTGTTAAGTTACTACTAGTAAGTGTATGACAAAAGAAAATTCAAGAAACTTTTAAACTTGATAACCTCTCTTTTGCTATAGTTAAAAAATGCAGTGTGTTCATTTTCTTTTTATTAAAACATTTCTCAAACTTTTTCTGCTCTATGGGTTATGTAGCTTTCTACTGCATTCCAAAGAGGTGAGGTATGTAGTAGCTATTCATAATTTACATTTCTGAAGTGTTCAGTATGTCAAAACAAAAAATTTCAGATGAAATGATGATTAAAAGTATTGCCTCAACTAAAACAACTATATAATTGGAAAATCTTCACTATTGTAGCTATTAAAACATACTAGTAACAGTAAACCATTGGTATGGATATTATTTTTGAAAACTTTATAAAATACTACAGGCCTGGTGCACAAAATTCATGAACTGCGGAGGGGAGGGGTGTCCCTCAGCCCAGCCTGCACCCTCTCCAATCTGGGAACCCTTGGGGGATGTCCGACTACCGATTTAAGCCCGATCAGTCATACATCCCTCTCACAATCTGCGACTGCTGGCTCCTAACCACTCACCTGCCTGGCTGCCTCATTGCCCTTAACCACTCTGCCTGCCAACCTGATCACACCCCCTAACTGCTCCCCTGGCCTGATTGGCATCTAACCACTCCCCTGCTGGCATGATTAACACCTAACTGCTCCCCTGGTAGTCCAATTACCCCCAACTGCCCTCCCCTGCCAGGCTGATCACCCCCATCTGCACTCCTTTGCAGGCCTGGTTGCCCTCAATTGCCCTCCCCTGCAGGCCTGGTTGCCCCCAACTGCCCTCCCCCGCAGGCCTAGCCCCCCCCCCCAAAACTGCCTTCCTCTGCAGACCCTCTTGTGACGAGGGGAAGAAGCCATCATGTGACACGAGGGTGTGAGGGTCAATTTGCATATTACCTCTTTATTATATAGGTTAAGTAATATATGGGGCACTGAGGTACAGTCTGTGTCCCCCTTCCCACATACACATCAGAATCTGGAATAAAGGAGGGGGGGGTTAAACTTAGAGAGAAGTATCAATTGAATCAACTCATAATTGGGAGAGAGAATATGTACCATGACCCATGGATCATTAATCAGTGATAATGCTACTATAGCTAAAGAAAGAATGCATGATGGGAAGTTCATTGAGAATTACCCAACCCATTCTGACGTAGCTCTCTATATGATCTCCTTTACTGCACATGCAATATTCTTCCAAATTTCAATATAATTTTGTTGTTTCAACACAAATTCTTTATTCAGGGGTCCGCAAACTATAGCTTGCAGTAAAAATCTAGCCTACTGCCTATTTTTTTAATAAAATTTATTGGAATATAGTCACACCCATTTGTTTACATAGTGTCTGCTAGTGCTTTCTCCATATGACCGCAGAGTTGTGACAGAGACCATGTACCCCACAAACTTGAAAATAGTTACCAAATGACCCTTTATGGAAACTGTCTGTTGACCTTTGGATTAGAATGCAATTTTCCTCTAAAAATATTTTTCTCTAAAGCAAAATATTAAATACACCCTTAAACTATCATGTATCTAAAAAGGACCATACATTTATGACAACATATAGGGAATAAAGCAAGCTAATGTTAGCTTATAACAAATTTTCACCCAATATGAAAAACATTTGCTACAATCTAATAGAAGAATGGAGTTATTTAAATAAGGATGCCTGAGTGGTTCTGGCCTTTTAAAGACAAAACATTCAAAGCCATTCGAGGCACCAGAAATTCATTATGTTCTATTTTACTCTAAATGATAAGCTTATCTCTAAATTGACAATTAAGGGATTGTTATTTTTAACTTAATTTAAACTATTATTGTGAAATATTACTTACATTTTCTTTAATTTCCACAGTTTTTCCAGTATTCCTAGCCTCGGGTTTGATAATAGCAATACTTAATATTCGGTCTGGGAAAAAAATAAATAGAAAAATTTAATTGTCTTGGCATTATGTCTAGATAATGAAGGTTTTAGTAATTAAAAATGTAAACTACTGATGTCCAGTGAATTTTTGTCCATTGTCAGCTTTGTTCTTATTGTGGCATTTCAACTACCCCAGAGTAGTTGAATCAAGGTTCACTTCCTACATTTGCATACAAGAGAAAAGGGGAAGGGAAGCCAAAGAAATTTCTTTAAAATAAATTTTTTTCTTATAGATTTCAGAGAGGAAGGGAGAGGAAGGAAGGAAGGGAGAGAGAAATAGAAACATCAATGACGACAGAGAATCACTGATTGGCTGCCTCACCCTACACAGGATGGAGCCCGCAACCCGGGCATGTGCCCTGACCACAGGCCCTGACTGGGAATCAAACCATGACCTCCTGATTCATAGGTCCGCTCAACCACTGAGCCATGCCTGCTGGGAAGAAGAGGTTTCCTTTAATAACTGAGGCTAGTATTGCACAAATCATCATTTATCCTACCAGTTCCTTATCAATTCACACTGATGCTATTACCAGCTCTTTGCTACTTTAGGTGATGCTGTGGTGAGCATCCATGTACTACAAATCCCTTGCCATTACTTTAAATTTTCTTACCAACAGATTCTTTGGATGCTTCCCCAGCATTATCTGCATTTGAGTCTACAAGTGCAATTTCATGATACTATGGAAGAAAAATGCAAATAAAACAATTACATTTTAATGTGGTAGTGAATTTTTAGAAACTTTATTTCTGATAAATATGTATAATTCAAGGGAAAAAAGGTAAAATGGAAATGTGCCTGCATTTTTCTAACACTGCTTTTCCCAAGCTTCCCACTAAAATAGGATAAAGAATATTTAAAATAAGTAAGGTAGGGGAACTATCATAAATAATGCATATATACTGTATGGAAATGGTTTAAAAAATTTTAAACTTAAAGAGAGTACAAGGAAAAAAATAAGAAAGAAGCATATATTAACAAGAAAACAATCTATACTAATAAAAGCCTACATGGTCTTTGCATCCTCTCGTGATGCCCTCATATCATCACAAGATGGCCACCACAAGATGACCACCACAAGATGTCCACCAGCCCTAGCCAGTTTGGCTCAATGTATAGAGCATGGGCCTGCAGACTCAAGGGTCCCAGGTTTGATTCCGGTCAAGGGCATGTACCTTCATTGCAGCAGGAGGCAGCTGATCCATGTTTCTCTCTCATCAATGTTTCTAACTCTCTATCCCTCTCCCTTCCTTCTCTGTAAAAAAAGAGAATAAACAATTAAATATATTAAAAAAACAAACAAAAACAAGATGGCCACAAAAGATGGCTGCCACAAGATGGCCAGCAGGAGAGGGCAGTTGGGGACAATTGGGCCAGCAGGGGAGGGCAGTTGCGGGGGGACCAGGCCTGCAGGGGATGGCAGCTGGGGGTGACCAGGCCTGCACGGGAGGGCAGTTGGGGGCAATCAGGCAGGCAGGCAGGGGAGCAGTTAGGTATCAATCAGGCCAGTAGGGGAACAGTTAGGGGGCAATTAGGCTGGCAGGCAGAAGCAGTTAATGGCAATCAGGCAGGCAGGCAGGAGAGCGGTTAGGAGTCAACAGTCCTGGACTGTGAGAGGGATGTCCGATGGACATTTAGGTTTGAGGGATCCCAGATTGAAGAGGGTGCAGGCCAGGCTGAGGGACCCCCAACTCCCAATGCACAAATTTTGTGTACCGGGCCTCTAGTAAATACATAATTAAAAAATCAAAAGAGTATTTAATAAGTTTCAAAATCCATTCCTGACTATTACTATTAGTAAATTAGAAACAGAAAGATAACACCTTAACTTAAAAAAAAAAGTCTTACTCAAAACAATAGTTCATTGCCTACTATAGAGTAAAATACTGGAACAAATGGGGGCAGTAGTGAGGGTCTTCATTACTTGAGAAGCCCTGAAAGTGCTTCTGTGATTCTGTATATATCTATAATAATAAAAGCCTAAGCAATCTTTACAGTGGAACGACCAGAACTACCAGTCAGTCTGATGCACACTGACCACGAGGGGGCAGACACTCAATGCAGGAGCTGCCCCCTAGTGGTCAGTTCACTCCCACAGGGAGAGCGCTGCTCAGCCAGAAGCTGGGCTCATGGCTGGCAAGCAAGGTGGCAGTGGCAGGAGCCACTCCCTTCTCCGCTGCAGGCGGTGGTAAGGAGCTAGGGGTCTCAGACTGCAAGAGCCCCAAACTGTGAGAGGGATGTCTCACTTCCAGCTTAGGCCTGATCCCCGGGGAGACTGGGCCTAAGCCGGCAGGCAGACATCACCCAATAACCTGCAAGAGGGCACAGGCTGCGCTGAGGGACCTGTCCCCTTCTCCCCCCCACCGCCCCCCCACCCCCCCACCACCTCCCCGCCCCCCCCCCCCTCCTCCAGTCCACGAATTTCGTGCCCCAGGTCTCTAGTTTATATATAAACATTGTTTTGGCAAGAGAATAAATCACTTCTTTGTCTCTTTTTATGGCCTTTGTTTTGAAGTCTATTTTGTCAGATTGTTACCCCAGCTTTTTTATTCCATTTGCATGGACTATCTTTTTCCATCCCTTCACTTTCAGTCTTTGTGAATCTTTTGTTCTGAGATGGGTCTCTTATACATAGAATACATATGGGTCATGTTTTCTTATCAATTCAGGTATCCTGTGTTTTTTTATTGGAACAATTAATCCATTTTCATTTAAAGTTATTATTGATAGGTACTTATTTATTGCCACTTTTCTCTTTATATCTATGTTCCTCTCTCTCTTTTTCTTCTTAAAGCTGTCCCTTTAACTTAACATTTTTTGCAATGCTGGTTTGGTGGTAATGAACTCTTTTAGCCTTTTTCTTTTTTTGTGGGGGGGGGGGGAATCTCTTTATTTCACCTTCAATTTTAAATGATATTCTTGATGGATAGAGTAGTCTTGAGTTCTGGTCGTTGCTTTTCATTACTTTTTTTTAAAACTAAATCTTTATTGTTCAGATTCCAGGTGTCCCTCTTTTTGTTTTCCCCCTATAGCTCCCCTCCACCTGATTCCCCACCCCACCCTACCCCATCCCTTACCCCCTGCCACTGTCTTCATCCATAGGAGTAAGATTTTTGTCCAATATCTTCCCCCACCACTAACACCCGCTTCCCCCTGAGAATTGTCAGTCCACTCCCTTTCTATGTCCCTGATTCTATTCTATTCACCAGTCCATTATTCACCAGTCCACTGTTATTCAGATTTTTTATTTACTTGATTTTTAGATTCACTTGTTGGTAGGTATGTATTTGATGTCATTTTGTTGTTCATAATTTTTTTCTTCTTCCTCTTCTTAAAGAATACCCTTCAGCATTTCATGTAATCTTGGTTTGGTGGCGATGAACTCCTTTAGCTTTTTCTTGTCAGTGAAGCTCTTTATCTGACCTTCAACTCTGAATCATAGCTTTGCTGGGTAGAGTAATCTTGGTTGTAGGTTCTTGCTGTTCATCACTTTGAATATTTCTTGCCACTCCCTTCTGGCCTGCATAGTTTCTGCTGAGAAATCAGCTGACTGTCGTATGGGTACTCCCTTGTAGGTAACTAACCGTTTTTCTCTTGCTGCTTTCAAGATTCTCTGTTTGTCCTTTGCCCTTGGCATTTTAATTATGATGTGTCTTGGTGTGGTCCTCTTTGGATTCCTTTTCTTTGGGGTGCTGTGCGCTTCCTAGACTTGTAAGACTATTTCTTTCACCAGGTTGGGAAAGTTTTCTGTCATTATTTCTTCTAATAGGTTTTCAGTATTTTGCTCTCTCTCTTCTTCTGGCACCCCAAAAAGTTGGATGTTGGTATGCTTGAAGTTTTCCCAGAGGCTCCTTACACTATCTTCATATTTTTGGATTCTTTTTTCTTTTTGTTTTTCTGGTTGGGTGTTTTTTGTTTCCTCATATTTCAGATCTTAGGGTTTGATTCTTGGAATACGTTGATCTACAGTTGCGTTTCTGTATATTCTTTATTTTAGACAGTATATGCTTCATTTCTGACTGGTCCTTTTCCATTTTTTTGGCATTCTCATTAAGGTCCTTGAAGGTCTCACTAAGCTCCTCAGAAGTGTCATCAAGTTTCTCGGCGGTTTTTAGAAGATTCTTGAGTAACCTTATAAATGTGATTCTGAACTCTATGTCGTCCAGTAGTTTGCTTTCCTCCATTTCTTTCATTCGTGACATGTTTCTTTGTTTCTGAATTTTGGCTGCTTCCCTGTGTTGATGGAGTGGCTTTGTGTGGTAGGTGACCTATAGGGGGCAGTAGCTCAGCCTCCCCAATCACCTGATGTGGACGCTCTTGGTACACCCCTTTGTGGGTTGAGTGCAATGTCTTGGTGTAGTTAAGCCTTAATTGCTGTTGGTACGCTGGGAGGAATTGACCTCCAGGACAATCGGCTGTGAGAACTCGCTGTGTCTATAATGGAAGAACTGCAGTGCTGGAGACACGCTTATGGTGCAGGACTTGTTTCAGTGGGGCTTTGGTGCTTGCTGAGTCTGCCTCTTGAATGTGTCACTTATGGATGTGAGGAGTTGAAATCTGGTTTCTCACACTGACCACTAGGTATACTGGCTTCTAGATCTCCAATGGGGTGCAGGTCAGCTATTGTCTGAGTCCACCCAGCAGGAGCTACAGCGAGAGCTACAGTTTTCTCCTCTTTGCTTGGGGTTTGGAGGTTTTGGAGCTGTCTGATCCAGGCTGCAAGTTTGTTAGGTTAAGCTGCGCAATAGGGCAGACCATTCATATGCAAAAGCCGCTTGGAGCTTGGGTGGGTTTGTAGGATGTGTGGGGCGGGGTCTCAGGGCGTCACTAGGCTAGGGCATGGCAAACAGCAATGGCTGCTAGTTAGCCAGCTCTGTGTTTCCGACTGCATCCCGTGCCCCAGTGCAGTAAACAATTATTCTTGTGCGCAGCTCTGCAAGCAGGCCCCCCTCACTTTCCGACCCGGTGGCAGACAATTCAGCTTCTCCCTGTAGGAGTTTGGGTCCCCTGCGTCTCCCCAGAAACTGTATTTCAGAGTAATCGGGGGCTTGTCTCCCCTTTGGGTTGAAAAAAGCAACGCCTGCCGCCAGCCCAGATCCTGCGCCTCCATACCTCAGCTTTTCAGCACTTGTGCACGTCTCAGTGCTCTTTTCTCTTTCCTTCTAGTTGTAGAACTTCCACTCAGCAAGCTTTCCTGTGGTTCTGGGTGATAGATGTTTTGTCTTTTAGTTGCAGTTTTGAAATTGTTGTGCGAGGCAGCAGTTTAGGTGTTTACCTACGCCACCATGTTGGATTCCTCCCGATTTTCATTACTTTGAATACTTCATGCCAGTCCCTTCTAGGATATAGTGATGCTTTTTGTTTTGGGGATTTTTTTTTAAATCAGCTGATAGCTTTATGGAAACTCTCCGTTTCTCTCTTGCTGCCTTTATGATTATTTCTTTGTCTTCAACTTTTGCTATTTTAATTATGATGTATGTTGGTGTGGATCTCTTTGAGTGCATCTTGATTGGGACTCAGTGCTTCCTGAACTTGTATGACCTTTCCTTTCACCAGATTAAAGAAGTTTTCTGTCATTAATTCTTCAAACAGGTTTTCTACCCTTTTCTCTCTTTCTTCTCCTTCTGGTACCCCTAAGATATTGGGGTGGATATTGTTACCTTTCTTGTTATCCCAAACTTCACTGAAACAATCCTGTGTTTTTTATTGTCGTTGTTTATTGTCCTTATGTATTAAGTTTCCTGTGGGACTCAGTCATGCAGTTTCTTTTATCTCTTTAGCTGGATGCTCTAGGAATTTCTTTGTGTGGGTTAATTGGCTCTCCTGTTATAATCGGGGCTTGATTGTCTTTGTCCTGTTTGGGGGTTGAATCCCCTCAGGCTGGATGACTTTGAAGCTCAACCCTGACCACATCATGTGAGCTGTTTAAGATACTGACAGAACAAAAGAAAAACCATGCAAAAGAACCCAACAGCTACAACAAGAACAACTGCAAAAGAAAAAATGAATTAGGCAAGAGAAAAGAGCAGAAGAATAATAAAAGGAAAAAAAGCAGAATATGAGAATAAAAAGGGAAAGAAAAACAAATATGAAAGGTGAAAGGGAGAGAAAAAATATAAGAATAAAGCATAGGAAAAGAAAACAGTATAAAAGAAAAGGAGAGAAAAAATAAGAGAAAATTTTTTTTAAAAAAAAAGAGAAAACGTAGAATAAGAAAAGGAAAGAGAAAATAAAAGATATAAAAGAAAAAAACAATAATAAAACAATAAAAATAAAGAAAAGAATGAAAAAGAACAAACTGAGGTGTTGGGGTGTTTAGTGCCTGCTGAGCTCTCCCTTTGGATCTTGTGCTTATGTTGTATGAGGCTGACTATTCTGTGTGCCATTTACAGGCCTCACAGTGGGTACTTTGGTGCTAGCCAATGTCAGCAGCTGTCCATAATCGGCTCTCAACAACCTGATCAAAGCTTCAAGTGATCCACATTTTATGTCTGCCTCTGCTGAGTTTGTTTGCACACCGGAGGGGCCAAGCTGAGCTCCATGACCCACATGTTAGCAGCATGGGGCCCAGGAGCAGGTCAACAAATGTCCATAGGTACCTTGGGAACTGCTGCCACCCATGTCCTAGAATATTTCCCTGACCTCCGGAGGGTGGAGCCCTTGGAAAGCAGGCCATTGGGGTCTGCTGGAAGCTGGGAGTGCCACTCAGATTCCTGGGAGAGGGAGGGAAATGGCTCCACCCAAAGCCAATCACCGATGCCCCCTGAGCCTGACCAACCCACAGACCCAGACTCGGTCTCAGCTACTGCCTCCTCAGTGGGGGTTGAGATGCAGGGTGTGGCAAGCGGGGATTCCAAAAATGGGATGAGCTTCTCCAGGCTGCTGCTGATGGGAGGGGCTGTGCCTTTCAGGAAAAATAGATGCTGTGGTATCAATGGGGATGACCAAGCACAGGGATCCTGGCCATTCTCTCCCATGTCTTTCCCCAATGCCTCCCACCCCAAACTCTCCTCATGTGACTCTAGTTGCATTGCCCTCCTTCTGCTGAAGTCTAGGGTGAGTGGCTGTGAACAAAAACCCTGTGCTCTGACCCTTTAAAAAATAAGCGAATTTGTCCCTGGCAGGATTCATCTCTCCCTGATGAATAGAAGCCCCAAGCCTTTCAATCCTGGATCCTACCTAGGTGGCTATTCCCAGCTCTGGTACTCGGGGATGGGAAGCTCAGGTAGGGGTCCAGGCCTTACGCCTCTCGGGGGAATCCCTCTATGCCCCCTGCAGCTGAGATATCCCTCCGCACTCTTGGGCTGCTGCCCCTGGGAGCCGGGCCATCCTTTCTCATGACCCCTGCTCTTCTTACCAGTCCCAAGGTAGTTTCTGCTTTTCCTTGTTTGAAAAATCTCCTCTTTAACTAGTCTTCAGTTGCTAATTCAGAGTGAATGTTCCCTATTTGCATTTTACTTCTAGTTCGGTTCCAGCAGAAGGTGCAAGCAAGATTCACCTACTCCACCGCCATCTTCTCCATTGCCTAATTCCAAATCTATATATAAAACCCTAATATGCAAAGAGACCGAATAGCAGAACAACCGAACAACCAGTCGCTATGATGCTATGACGTGTGCTGGCCATCAGGGGGCCACATGGAACATGACAGGCGTCGGCAGCAGGTGGCAGAGCACGGAACATAGCGGGTGTTGGCTGGGGTGGGATGGTGGAGCAGGTGAGTGGGGGCACCAGACCAAGATGGGGTGCTGGTTGCTGTCATCGAGGCAAGCCTCTGGTGGTTACTGACAATTCTTTGCTCCCACACACTGGCACTCACACCTGCTGCCAGCGCTGGCCCCACTCACACCTGCAGCCAGCCCCCAGCACCAGTCCCGATCACTCAGCGCTGTCAGCAGGTGCAAGCGGTGGCTGCCAGCCCCAATCACACTTGAGGGCTTTTCCACCTCCCCCTGCTCCTGAGGGACAATTGGGGCAGCAGCCGCCAGTACCACCCACTGCTGGCACCAGCCCCAATCACTCCATGCCATCAGCAGGTGCGAGTGGGGCTGACGCCGTCAGCATGTGGGAGCAGCGGCTGCGGGAGCGGGGCTGCCAGCAAGCAGGGAATCGGGGCCCACGGTGGGAGGGTCTGGGTGGAGGCCTGGAGGATGGGCCGAGACACCCCCTCCCCCCCCCCGTGCCCACAGGTCCTTTTAAGGTGCACAAATTCATGCACTGGGCCCCTAGTGTATAATAACAGACAACACTGCAACGAGCATTCTTTTCTATATTTGTCATTATCTTCTTAGGAAAATTTATTAGGAGTGTGATTGCTCAAAGGATACCTGTGTCTCTTAGGGCCTTTAATTCATATTGCCAAGATACTTCCCAGAAACTGCAACATTTAGATAACGTAAGTAGTTATAGAATTAGGGAAAGTGCTTTAGGAAAACAACAAAAAAGATGTCATAGCTATTTTAAAACACAAAATAGCCAGGAGTGCAAAGTATTACCTGAGGGCGAACCATTTCACCTGCTGCAATTTTCCTCTCCTCATTCACCAAGTTAATAATTGTTTGATTAACAAGTGGTGCGTTTGCGCCTTCAATCTTTGCAATAATTTTGCCATTCTATAAAGGAAAAGAAAACATGAAGGAAATATTCATTTTCAAGGCAAGTCAAAAATTAACACTTCAACTAAACTAAGTGACCCCACCCTGACCCATACTTACACCATTCCTTTCTTAGCTATTGTATTGGCCACTTAAAAATAAGGTTTCAGTGCCTGGCCAGTGTGGCACAGTGGTTGAGTGTCAGCCCGTGCACCAATAGGTCACCAGTTCAGTTCCTCTTGGTTTTAGCCTAACTGCACTGGGAAGCCTTCAGAATATTTAAACAGAGGCAGTGACCATGATTAAAACTATTGTTTGTTAAGATCATTTCACCTACATGTGGAGAAAGGATTAGGCGGGGAACAAGAGAAGATATACAAGTTAGAAGCTATTCTAGAGGTGATGATGAGAGAGATGTTGCTCAGTCTCTGGTGGTGATGAGATGGAAAACAACACCACCACACAGATGGTGTGGGGAAAACTTGGGTGATAAAATTGATAGGTCCAAGGTCTGGCGTGGAGTGGGTATGATGTAAAGAGAAGTTGCTAAGACAACTTTCTGTTCTGGCTTGAGAAACTGAATCAATTAAGATGTTATTTACCCCAAGAGGCAACACTAGAAGACCATGTTTTCTGGAGAGAGGAAGGATTGGATCAGTTCATTCTGAGATGCCCTTGAGACAACCAAGGGGAAATGTCAAGGCACCAGTTAGACACTCAAGTCTGGAGCACAAGCACAGGGTTTAGCTGAAGATGCAAACTTGAGTTATTGCATATATCAGAGGTGCAAATGTTTCCAAAGGACGACTTGGGTGGTCACTGTATTCAATACAGTTGAGAGGTACAGTATGATGAAGACCTAAAAGTATTCATTATATTTAGCAATAAGCTGGCAATTGGATACATTAGCAACAGTAAATTTGGTGGAATAATCAGACAGAAGTTAGACAGATTGAATGGGTGTGAAGTTAATGGGATGAGAAGATATGGAGTAAAAATAAACATAAAAACTCTTCTGAGAAATGTAGCTGTGAGCTAAAGGAGAGAGATGGATGGAAGCTGGGGAAGAACATGGTATCAAAAAGAAGTATTCTATTTTAATTTGAAAGACTTACTCAGAGTCAAAGGCCAACGAGAAGGATCTAGTTGAGAAAGGCTTAAATGAAACCTGACATTCTAATTACCATTTCCCATTACAAGGAACTTTCCAACAATTCCATGAGCTTTCTAATGTCCCTTGAAACAGCCCTTCCTGATGAAACTTGCTGGAAAGAATTTGTCCTCAGCTAAGAATGCTGGCCAATGCAATGGGCCATTGTGGGAATATTTGAAAAAACTAACAATGGACTTGATGATAGTTTTGTCGTTACAGATTGAGGCTCCTAATGCTTATGAATATGGAGCCTAAGTGATAACAAAGTCGGAGGCATAAAGGCAGGAGTGATTGAATGAGGTGCACTGCAAGAAAAGTTCATTTGCGGGAAACCAATCTTTGTCCCACTAATAGAGAGATGTGGAAAGGAAATCCGGAAGGCTGTCAACCTTAATTACTCTGAAAGGTCGAAGCCAATCACTTACTGTTTAGTTGAAACATTGTTGGCGGAAGCAGCCTCCACTTCTGTTTGTTTCATGTAAATTTCTGTTATTGGATTTTCCTGCCTAAAGGTTGTGGGTGCAGCCCATAGTCTCAATAAAAGGGATAGCAAGGCCAGAGCAGGTGGTAGTCTTACCACTAGAGTACCAATATTCCCAAATTAATACTTTCCTAGTCTCTTTTCATTTGTGTGCGGCCTTCTCCAGATCCCGATCCCTGAACCGGGACACTGAACCACGCGGGACGTGAAAGGGGTTCCCACATTCATTGAAAGTTAGGTGGTCAAGAGCTGAGAGTCCAGTCCTGGCCAGGGGTTGCAGTTGGTTGGAGTGTTGCCCCATATGTACCTCAAAAGGTGCAGGTTCGATTCCTGGTCAGGACACATACCTAGGTTGTGGGTTCGATCCTCGGTCAGAGCGCATATGGAAGGCAACAAGTCAATGTTTCTCCACCTCTCCCCCTTCCTCTCTTTAAATATCAATAAAAACATACCCTGCCCTAACCAGTTTGGCTCAGAGGGTAGAGCATCGGCCTACGGACTGAAGGGTCCCAGGTTCGATTCCGGTCAAGGGCATGTTCCTTAGTTGCACGCACATCCCCAGTATGTGCAGGAGGCAGCTGATTGATGTTTCTCTCTCATCGATGTTTCTAACTCTCTATCCCTCTCCCACCCTCTCTGTAAAAAAATTAATAAAATATATTTTTAAAAAAACAACATATCTTTGGGTGAAGATTAAAAAAAAATTGAGAGTCCAGGATATTGGGTAGGTTGTTAGTGTAGATACTGAAGTCCCATCGTGATGGCAGGACTTGGGTGTGAAATGAAGACTTTAAGCCACACGCTCATGTTGTCAGTCATCCACACAACTGATCCGAAGGCTAGTATATGACAGGAGTAAGGTGGGGGAATATGAACCAAATTGAGTGGGCCTCCAACAAATAAGGAAAAGAAGTTTATTGTAGTAAAAAATAAAGAAACATCAAGTCTACTCCTGGCCTCAAGAACAATCTGAGAAAACAATTCCGGGCAGCAGAGAAAGTGCCCTAAGTCAGGAATCTGACTTAAGGAAAGTCAAGGAAGTGGAACGAAAGCTCAGAGCCATGGGTGAAGTTCTTAGAAGCCAGACAACTGCTTATGTCAATTCCAGATGTCACACGGGAGAAGGGTTTGAAAGATGGGGGAGAACTAGAGAAATGGGTCAGAAAAAAAATCTGAGTTTTAGAAGGATGTGGTTGCAGATAAAAAGAATGCTGACTGGATGGTCTGTTCAAGGTCTACTGACCAGGCCTGGCTAACATGGCAGGGTGGTGGCCATCCCAGAGCTCCAGTCTTTCTTCCTCAGTCCCATGCTCCTAACTGCGGCTGCTGCTAGAGTCTCCTCATGCTCCCATTAGCTTAAGCCCCTTCCTGCTTCATGCAGTTACTCATTCTGGTTCCCTAAACGAATTCCAGGCCAGGGGTCAGCAAACTATGACCCAACGCAGAGCCAGTATTTCAGCAAAGCTGAAAATACTGAGTATCTGGCCCTTTACAGAAGAAGCTGGCTGACCCCTGATCTCATTCATCAAATCCTACAGATCCAGATCTGCAATGCAACTGTAAACTCAATGAATCCAGTAATTCAGTTCCTTGAAGTCATTGCAAGAGTATTATTTAACAGGAGGGAAAAGTTATATCCAAGAAGTGATTTTAAGTCATTATTTTTAATAGAAAAGATGAGAATTGAAGTACCCAGCAGCAGAGGAGGTCCTTGCCCTCCTTTCCTTACCACCCCAGGTCTCTAGCTCCATAGCAGCCACACTCTTGTCACACAAGTTAGCACTTAACTGTGTACTCTCCTCTTAGAAACTAGCACTTACTATGGTTTTCTGATTATTACAGTTGTGTGTTCACCACAGAATATTTGGAAAATATAGAAAAGTATAAAGAAGAAAAGTGAAATTATGCATCCTTTCCCCATTAAGAGTCTGATGAATGCACTTTCTGTCTTCATTTATAAATATAAAGATAGAAGTAATATATATTACAAAATAGTGATCACACAGCTATTTCCTTGCATTGGTATATATGAATATTTATAACCAAATCTCTCCTACTGGGTATCTAACAAATTTCCAATTTTTCACTCCTGTAAATAATAATTCATCATACAAATGTCTGGTTATTTTTTTTAAATATATATTTTTTATTGATTTCAGAGAAGAATAAAGAGGGAGATAGAAACATTAATGATGAGAAAGAATCATTGATTGGCTGCCTCCTGCACACTTCCCGTTGGGGATCGCAACCCAGGCATGTGCCCTGATCCTTAATTGAACTGTGACCTCCTGATTCTTAGGTCAACACTCAACCACTGAGCCACACTGGCCGGGCTGTCTGATTATTTCTTAGACTACCACACAATGATCAGCTCAGTGTGTGGTAGTCTAATCTCTCCATTATTAGCTCCTGGAAGTCAGGTTATATAAAATATATTAATTGATAAGCAAAGATGAAGTAAAAAATCTATAATGACTTTCATCAGAAGAGTTTTGTGGTAATTTTATAATGCTACTTTGCTCTTTAACTAGAAATTGGAATCTGATAATACATTTGAGAAAATAAACATTATACTTACAACACTAAAAAGAAAAATAGGTTCACAATTATCTCTAAATGGCTGCAAGGTCAAAATGCTGTCAGCTTCAGCCTGGAAAATATATATTAATATTTCACATGATAATATAGGAAACTATATCCAAGTCATTAGATACACTATATACAAAATAAACAAACACAGATACACATACATTTTATTTTTATATTTACTCAACATTCTCTTAGTATGCTATAGTTGTTTTAAGGATCAAATTGCAAACACTGGCATGTCAGGCTCTGCATCATTTGGCCTCAACCTGACTCCTGGCTGTTCACATTTATGGTACCCGCCCACCACCACCACCACCACCACCACCACCCAAAAAAAGAATGAAAGAGGCTGAAAGAAAGTAATCTATCATATTAAAGAACAGAAGTCAAATATTTTATTTTAAAGTAATCAGATATCATCATTACAATGTTTATATCATAATAAAGCACTGACATGTAAAGCATTTAATAACATTATAAAAGACAAATAAATAATTTTTACTGAAGTTTATATGTACCGGTACAATGTTAGTACAAGTCTCCAAGTCTTTTAAAAGGGAACCTAACAGAAAAAATGTATATGACCATTCAGCTTAGGGTGATGTAAAAGGTAATCAATGTCATAGGTCTTAATTTTGGATTTAAATTTACAAGTTCAGAAAGGTCCCCTTTCCTTGGCTACCTGCAGAAAGTAAAATATCCAGCAGAGGGCGACTGTCCATTGTTTACAATGGAGGTTTGGAAACTAGGAATTCATTTTCTTTACCCTTTAGAAGTCCTATAAAAACAGCATCAATTTATGTGAATATATTATTGTTGAATGCGCTCAAACATACCAGAACAGAAACCATTCAAGGACAACGTGCACATTTTTTTGGTTAAATTTAACAGACGCAAGTATGGTAGTTAGGCATATTTTGGAAAGACTACTAGCACTTCCCAGTGGGTAGACAGTCATGGAACTAATGCCTGTGGAGTAGGCTGGGGTGTTCCGTCTGGTTTGGGTACTGCTGGGAGGACAGTCATAAACCTCAGGCCTGTATCCTCACGCAGCTCTAAGCTGTGTGTGCTGAGTTAGGAGCCTAACAACACAGGATTAATAGAATTTTCTGATGATGCTTGATGGTCTGTGATCCATTGGCCAGCTGTTAGATCCTTCTGATACTGTCTTTTATCTTCTTACACCAACCCACTTTCTATTGCATGTGCTAATTCCCTTTAGACCCCATTCTCTGTCCTCTGAAGTTAGGTTTTGCTCCCTGCCAAGGATCAACTTTAGAATCACATTCCAGCCCCATTCGGGTAGTTCTGACTCTTTAGAGTAAAACGGGTTGTTATGGAAAGCTGCCTTTTAAAGCACTACAAGGGCCCTCCCTGGCCAGTGTGGCTCAGTGGACTGGAGCATCGTCCCATGCACCGAAGGATTGTGAGCTCGATTCCCAGTTAGGACACAAACCTAGGTTGCGGGTTCCATCCTGGTTGGGGTGTGTGTGGGAGGCAACCAATTGATGTTTCTCTCTCACATCAATGTTTCTCTTTCTCTGATATATATATATACACACACACACATACATATACACACACACTAGAGGCATGGTGCACGAAATTCGTGCATGGGTAGGGTGGGTAGGGTCCCTAGGCCTGGCCTGCGATCAGGGCTGATCTGTGGGGTGACCAGCGGGGCGATCAGGGGGCCCCCACTGGCACCTGCTTTGGCTGGCCTGGGGCCTGCGGGCTGAGGGCAGCTCCTGTGTTGAGCATCTGCCCCCTGGTGGTCAGTGCACGTCATAGCGACTGGTTGTTCCACCAGTCATTCCATAGTTCAGTTGATTTGCATATTAGGCTTTTATTATATGTGATTTTTAAAACTTTTCTAGACAAAAAGATTTAAGGATTGTCTATAGCCACTTACTCTCTCATTTTATTTTACTTTTTTTTCTTTTTCTTTTTGGTTCTTTGCCACTTACATCTTAAAGATTAAAAAAAGTAGTAAGAGGTGAGTTCCTAAGCTGGAGACTGCTTATTTATGGAAAGGACAGTCAAATACAGGATGACATCAGTAAGCAATCTCATCCCAAGGTCTGGGTTGGGAGGGGTCAAGGAAGGCCTGAAACATGCAATGTGTTGAGGTTTCATGTTTGCTTCAGGGATATGCATTTTAGGGATAGGGAGTACAGATAATGTAATTAGTTATCTGCTTCTGCATCTTAGGTCTAGGTGGTTTGGGCATGTTTCTGCCCAATGGAAACAGAATGTGAACCACAGTTATACTTTTAAATTTTCTAGTAGCCACATTGAAAAACTAAAAAGAAACAGGTGAAACTAATATTATAATATATTTAATGATACAACTTTCTTATATGATAATATATCCAAAATATGATCATTTTAACATGTGATCAATGTAAACATTATTGAGACAATTCACATTCTTTTCTTCATACTAAGTCTTCAAAATCTAGTATGTATTTTACACTTAGGGTACATCTCAATTTATGGCCTAAATTTTAATCATAATATAATTTGATTTCATAAAATTTACAGTTAAAAAAAAAGTAGATTCATATACCCAAGTTTTCCCAAACAACTTTAAAAGTCTTACAATAATTGAATTGAATATAGTTTTCTAATTTAAATACATTAATTCAAAATAAAAACTCAGTTCCTAAGTCACATTAGCATATTTCAGTGCTCAAAAGACACTTGTGCTTGGTGGCCACCATCCTATCTAATAAAAGAGTAATATCCAAATTGGCCGTCACTCCAACACACAAGATGGCTGCCCCCATGTGGACACAAGATGGCCTCTACAAGATAGCTAGCAGGGGAGGGCAGTTGGGAGGGACCAGGCCTGCAGGGGAGGGCAGTTAGGGGCAATAAGGCTGGCAGGGGAGCAGTTAGGCATCAATCAGGCTGGCAGGGGAGTGCTTAGGGGGTGATCAGGCTGGCAGGCAGAAGCTGTTAGGGGCAATCAAGAAGGCAGGCAGGCAAGCAGTTGGGAGCCAGCAGTCCTGGATTGTGAGAGAGGTCCCAGATTGGATAGGGTGCAGGCTGGGCTGAGGGACACACCCACCCCCCTGTGCACGAATTTTGTGCTCCGGACCTCTAGTATTAGATAACAAAGCTCTAAGTAGTTAATTAATTTAATGTGGATACATTGAAAAGTACAATGAGTTCCAATGAGTTTGGCTATAATATTTTAATCCCTTGGGTGGCAAATAAATGAGGAAAATCACTATCATTGGAAAATTGCTACCTGGTAAATACCCAGAGTCCTTCCCAAAGCTATTCAGTAAATAGTACTTGCAGCCCTTATTCTAAGAGACACACTGCATAAGGTCAGATGAAAAGAAACATCAATAAACAGATAACCATTTTTATATTTTTCTAATGTTCACTACCATGGTCAATAACCTCAATGTTATAGGCATTGGGTAAAAATCTCGTTTGTTCTCAGATCAGGTAGAACTAACCATATATTAAAACTTCCCAGTAAACACTGTCCATTTTGAAGAGTTGACAGGTTGTTTAAATCAAGACAATCCTTAAAGAGAACACTTTAACACCTAAAGTAACAAGAAAACAATAGTTTTATGGAAATTAAATCCTTACTACAACAAAATGCAGAATTTCGTCCTCATTCAGCTCATTTTTCAATTTCCTGAATAATGTTTGCATTGCTTTGCAGGGTCCACACCAGGCTTGGTAAACATCGATCACTAGAAGATGATGATATTTATGAAAGAACAGTGTCAACGGTTCTGAAATACCACCTTATCCCAGGTCTGTGGCAGGGGCAAGGGCAAAGACATAGCAGGCTCTTTATGTGGAAGTAGGGAGCC
This sequence comes from Corynorhinus townsendii, assembly GCA_026230045.1. Lineage (NCBI taxonomy): Eukaryota > Metazoa > Chordata > Mammalia > Chiroptera > Vespertilionidae > Corynorhinus > Corynorhinus townsendii. Next base: position 142,659,425 of record JAPDVU010000004.1, read on the forward strand.
GTGCTCTGTGCTGGGGTGCCATGAGGTGCCCTGGGCCAAACTCCAGGTTACTGGCCAATGGGGGAGCCCCAGTACCTGTTAGGCCTTTGTTCTGCAACATCTCCTCCCAGAGGCTTTGAGTGTTGATGACAGCCTGCAAAACGGAAGGCACTGTACATGGCCTACAAGTGCCAGTGCACCAAGTAAAGAATGGCTGCTAGGTCATGCCTACCTGTAACTGGATTTCTCGCTTTTTGCCTGCCATTTATCCACTATCACACGAAAAAGGGGAGAAAAATAGAAAACATTTCAGAGAAATTTAAATACTGTCCTGTTTATGCGTTCAAGTAACATCCTAAAGCACCTAGAAATGTAGAAATGTCCCTTCCATATCGGCTTATGTACTCCCCCGACAGAGACTCCAGTGTCTTCCAGGCCTCTTCCTGTGGGGCTCTGCTAATGCTTGCTTACAGCAGCCAAACGTCTTCCTTGCACAAGAAGCAAGGTAAGGGTGTAAGGAAGTAGTTTCCTAAAAACAGTTGTGTTTGTTTTCCTGGAGCATTATGTTCTCTGTTTTCATCAGCACACGGTCTCTCTGAACATGCTCATGGTCTTTCTGCAGTCCCTCCCCCAGGAAATTTCATTTCTAGAACAAGGCCACTCGTTGTAGTGGGCACAGCATAAACTGTCCACAGGTGTTCAACCAGCGAGGCCCAAATACCTGTTGGGTGGCGTCCGGGGCTTTGAGAGTGTGTCTGCGAGTGTGACCGCAACACTAGTGTGAAACAAAGGCGTGACTCAGAGCAACCAGACCACATCCCAGCAAATCGTGCGGATTCCCCCAACAAGCCCTACACAAAACAGAGCCTCCTTTAAAGAACAGGAAGGAACAGCCCCCCAGGATCTACGATGGCCTCTTGGTCTAGGCCTGTGGCCTTTGTGGGTGAGCTCCACCAAGTTGAGTACCTGGGCCCCGGGCGGCGGGGGCGGAGTGTGGCCCGGCTCCTGCTGCGCTTTCTGTGGGTGCTGATCGCGAAGCAGTAGGGCGCCAACGTTTCCTGCCAGCCTTCTGGCCGCCCACGAGCCCAGGCACACTCCCCCGCCCTTCTCCCCTCCCGCACCGTTCACGCTTCTCCCGCCTCCACCCCTCCCCGCCTCTCCTCCCAGCTTTACCGCTGGGTTCAGAACTGGGCCCAGGTTACCTGCATTTGGCAGGGAAAATCGCTCCCTCTAGTGCCCCTACATAGAAGGGATTGCAAAGGCCTGTTTCCCCTCCTCCCTCAGCTGCCTCCTCCCTGTCTGTCTCCCCATGCAAGACAATAGGTGAAATTAGGTTTTCAAACATTACTTTTATTGATTGCAAAAACCTTGAATGTTGAGGCTTTGAAACATAAACTTGATGAGATTTTGATTTGGGTCTTCCTAGAGTTGACTTCAAGGACAAATGCACTCTGAAAATGTTACTTATAAGAAAATGTATTTATATTTTATTAGACAAAATGTAAATTATAAATGCCAAATAGCCCAGGAAAGATAGTACTCCCGAATGGGCCTAATAGTTTGTTTTGCTTCTTGCATATAATTGACATTATCTTCCAAGATTTGTTAAAAGTGTTCTTTCCTACATTGATCTGCTCTTTTCTTCTTGAGCAAAGGTCATAAGTTCCTGTTTCTTTGCAAACCTAGTAAATGTTAGTCAAAAACTGGCCAATGTCAGCCTTGTAAAGACTCTGAGTTCTGTTGTATTATTTTAAACATTTGTATTTAATTGTTCTAGTAGGTGATTAACTTTCTTCCCAGGACTCAAAATGCAAAATTAGAAAACCCTGTGATGTGTAGCATTTAGTAGCTTTATAATATAAAGGTACAGGTGAGTTGAAAGTCAACAATGGAAAAGATATAATGTAAACATCATAAAAAGTTGACATGATTATATTAATATCAGACAAAGTGACTTCAATACAAGACTATTTTCAGATAGACACTTCCTGATGATAAAAAGTTTCATCAGGAAGACAAGTATTTTAAAATGTATATAATAAACAACAGAGCTTCAAATACATGGAGCAAAAAATATTGCCTGAATTAAATGAAATAAAGGCATATCCATAATCATAATTGAAGATTCTAACATCATTTCCCAAATAACTGATAGAATAAGTACACACAAATCAGTGAGATTATTGAAGATGTAAACAACCTTATCAATCAAAATGACCAAATTGACATGTACTGACAACTGCAGAATACACCATTTCTTCAAGTGCACTTGGAATATTTTCCACAATGAACCATGTAGTAGGTAATTTTGAAAATCATAATAAATTTCAAAAATTGGAATGTCTCAGCATATTTTTAATCACAATAGGTATAAACTAGAAATCAATAACAATAAAATATTTGGTACGTTTTTAAACACCCGATAGTTAAGCAACACTCTACTAAATAACCAGTGAGTCAAATAAGAAACCAAAAGAGAAATTAGAAAATATTTCAAATTGACTGATTATTAAAACACAACATATAAAATTTTGTTGGATGTTGGTAACTCAATGGTTAAAGGGAAAGTATAATATTAAAGACATATTATAATAAGACAGGCTTTAAAATACATAATGATCTAAGTTACAACTTAAGAACTAAAAAAGATAGCATATTTAAGTAAGGTGAAGAAAGAAAATAAAAAAGGTTAGAATAAAAACCAAGTAAATAGAAAATAAGGTGATATTAACAATATCAAAAGTTGTATTTTGTAAAGATCAGCAAGATTATTAAATTCATAGCTACAGTGATCAAGAAAAATAGGGTAAACAAAAATTACCAGCATCATAAATAAAAGATGAGATATAACTAGTGTCCTCATAGCGATGAAAATGACAGCAATAGCCCTAACAGGTTTGGCTCAGTGGATAGAGCGTTGGCATGTGGACTGAAGGGTCCTGGGTTCGATTCTGGTTAAGGGCATGTCCCTTGGTTGCAGGCACATCCCCAGTGGGAGGGGTGCAGGAGGCAGCTGATGGATGTTTCTCTCCCATCGATGTTTCTAACTCTCTATCCTTCTCCCTTCCTCTCTGTAAAAAGTCAATAAAATATATTTTTTAAAAAATGACAGCAATAATATTATAACAACTTTATGCTATCAATTTTTTAAAATGTAGATGAAATAAAAATTCTTTGAAGTGGGCAAATTGCCTTTTTAAATACAATTATTATAAAATATAAATGTTTTGTGCATTTAAATACATATAAAGATATCAAAATACAGATGTCCGATTATAGTGGTTTTTATCTAGAGTGGTGACAAAAAGTAGATACAATAAGCCATTAATTATACTGTAATATTTGGTTACTGATACTGAAAATTATCAACTATTACTTGTATAATTATATTAATTCTAAATGAATATTTGTTAATGTTTGAACAACTTTATTAGAATAAAAATTGGAAGCAACATAAATGACCCAAATAGAGGAGATTATATTAAAGATGATTACTTCTTACAAATGAATATGATGGATGCATTGAAAAGATATTACTACTTATCCTTGGATGGTGAAATTACTTGTAATCTTTATCTTACTTTCTGTTTCTATATTTTCCACACTATGCAATTATATTTATTTTAGAATCAGAAAAAGCAGTAAGTATTTTTAAATTCACTCTACTCAGTATTTTTACAGTAGATTTTCTTTTGTTGCCCTTGGATTCTTTCTCAGCTACTTTCAACTATTTTAACTATGAAGATTAATTCTCATTTAATCTGGCTTTCCTTGCTACTTTAACATGACATTTCACTTATTTTCTGAGCATTGCTTTTTTTCTAAGCTAATGGGCATTTTTTCAAAGACATCTTTCCCCCCATCATAACAGCCATCTTTACAGAAACATCTTAATGCTACCCTCTTTCTTGCCTTTACTAGATAGCTCAATGCCCTTCACAAGACAATTTCTCCTCCCTCTTTGATGTGAAAGTGCATAGACTTTGGGATCTAATAATTTAGGTTTAAACCCTGGCATTCCCTTTACCCTTGGACTAACATAGAACAAATTATATAACCTTTCAACCCTAATTTTTCTATCTTAAAATGGGGGTTATAGTAGCATGTTTGTGAGATTAATGATATAAATGATGGAAAGTGCCTAACAGAGAGTGTGTTCCACGGTTGGCACATATGTTTACTTCTTGCCCCTTTCTTTCTTTGGTTTTTCCTTCTGAGGCAGGATCTGATGATGGCTATAGAATTTTTAAAAATATAAATTGTCTCAACTAGTACAACACTGAATTGACATTTTCTAACAGGATGTTCTTGGGTCCTAGTTTTAAAGGACAAATTCCTAAATGCCAAAATTTATAAGAGCTCTGAGATTTTTCTCTCTTGTTACTATTATTTAATTTCTTCGGTAAAATCTAAATCAAAACTCTCAATTTTAATATATTCTGCCTGAAGCTTTTATGTGAATTGTTCCTTTGCATACATTTATAAAAACAACTCATGACATTACTTACTATTAAAGTATGGTAGCAACCATACTTGGGTAAAAACTGCTGTTTGAATTTTAACCCTGCTATTCTGACTTCTGCACGCACTTACTTGCTTAAACAATAGGGTAGTTACCTCAGCTTCCAGACTGAGACCTGGAAACTCATGGTCTTACACACTTACTACCAACCCATCCGAGAGGAGGAATGGGAACAGCAGGAATCAACAATTTGATTCCCCGGTAAGACCAGTGGGGAATGTTCTTGCGTAAGTGACCCCAAATCAGGACAGAGACCCCAAATGTATAAGGTTTGGCAGGTAACCCTCGCTCAGAAGCATGTGGTTCGTCATGCTCCAGCCAGGCATGACTCCTGCTCTTTGTTTTAAAGTAAATCCATCCCACATCACAAAGGTAATTTTTCTGTGCCTGTGGACCAGAACTACAGGAGATCAATTCCCACTGACTAAGTAGCTCCAGGAGTAGAAACTGTAAATAACTTTTGGAGATTATTAACTTTGCTCAATTCTGCTTCTATACAATCTGCTTTCACTAGAACTACATTCTCCCATGCTTTGTAACTTTTGTAATTGCTTGTTCAACTGAAAATTTTGAGTAATGTAACTGACTTCTGACCCAAGTTTAACCAATCAGGTTCTGCCAAATCCCCCTGCGTGGGGGATAAAAACTTGCTTGCTCCGAGTGTTCGGGGCTCGCACTGCTCCCTGCTGTGTCAGTGGAGACGCGGGCCCGGGCTCGAGTTCGTAATAAAGGCTTCCTAAATTTCAATTTGGCTGCCTGCTGGTCTTCATTCGCGGGTCGCCCCACAACTTTTGGGGTCCCGGCGAGGTACCCGAGAGGCAGGAGAGAGGGACCCCCCAGAAGGGGCTGGAGGCTCTCCCTCCCAAGGGAGGAGACAGGGACCCCCCAGAAGGGGCTGGAGGCTCTCCCTCCTTTCGGGGACCTTAGCCGGAGCATCTGCCTCCGGTGGTCTTATTCTGACTCCAGGGTTAGACCCCACAACAGCTGCACTGAGGTCTAACCTCTGCCACCACTACTCCCTCTACTGTGGCCCCTAAAGAGCCCAGCGTGACATTATTTTCATTAGTATCTGATACAGTCCCTTCAATCCATAACCAACTTTTCTGCCTCCCCAAATTATTTTCCAATAGTTTTCTGATCCGTGATAGCACAGTGGCAAAAAATAAATAAAAATTCTCTTACGTAGTCAAAATTTAACATTTCCCAGAAATGAATTTAGGGTTTGATTCAAGTCAGTTATCCCCAAGTGGAGTTCCCCAAAGAACCAGATTATAGTTCCAGCTTGGAAGGTATTTCTAGGAGTAGGATATACCATCTGGAGTGGGAAAACAAGGCCTAGCAGAAAAGCCCTCATTGTGATCAATTCTGTTTCCTTCAAATAAAGGCCTTTGTATTAGGTTCCTGAGTCCAAACAGTATCTAAGTCTGGGAAACACTTCCCCAATCAAAGAATGCAGCCCTACGCTTGGGCAGTGGGGCAGGTCGTTGTGCAATGATGGTCATGGCAGCAAACACACCCCTGAGAGGTGGCAGGAGTAGCTACCAGCCCCACAGTGAGAGGGAAAAGGAGGAGTCAAACTCAGGAGGGAGCTTAACTCCCAGAGGAATTGAGCTGTGATTGTTCTGGTGTAAGTGACCCCAAGTCAGGACAGAGACCCCAACTGTATATTAAGGTTTGGCAGGTGACCCACGCTCAGAAGCATGTAGTTCGTCATGCTCCAGCCAGGCATGACTCCTGCTCTTTGTTTTAAAGTAAATCCATCCCACATCACAAAGGTAATTTTTCTGTGCCTGTGGACCAGAACTACAGGAGATCAATTCCCACTGACTAAGTAGCTCCAGGAGTAGAAACTGTAAATAACTTTTGGAGATTATTAACTTTGCTCAATTCTGCTTCTGTACAATCTGCTTTCGTAAGATAGATCTACATTCCAATCCTATGTCCAGCAGGATGTGGCTGGGAGCGACCCTGCGGGCTGCGCCCAGCCTTTGTAATTTAGAGTTTAGAATAAAGGAAATCGCAAGGCTGATCAAACAGGCAACTTACGCTGTAACTACATTCTCCCATGCTTTGTAACTTTTGTAATTGCTTGTTCAACTGAAAATCTTCCGTTATTGTGAGTAATGTAACTGACTTTTTGACCCAAGTTTAACCAATCAGGTTCTGCCAAATCCCCCTGCGTGGTGGATAAAAACTTGCTTGCTCCCAGTGTTCGGGGCTTGCGCTGCTCCCTGCTGTGTCAGTGGAGACGCGGGCCCGGGCTCGAGTTCCTAATAAAGGCTTCCTAAATTTCAATTTGGCTGCCTGGTGGTCTTCATTTGCGGGTTGCCCCACAACATTTGGGGGCCCAGGCGAGGTACCCAAGAGGGAGGAGAGAGGGACCCCCCAGAAGGGGCTGGAGGCTCTCCCTCCTTTCGGGGACCTTAGCCGGAGCATCTGCCTCCGGTGGTCTTATTCTGACTCCAGGGTTCGAACCCCACAACATCATAAGCATTGCATCAAGGAGAGTTGCTGAGGCCACCAGACATTCTGAGAAGGGAGTGAGACTAGCAACAGTGCATCTAGGCCTGAAGTCACAAAGGGAGAAAAGTCCATAATGGAACCCAGAGGCCACCTGGCAGGAGCTGTAGCCTGAAGGGCTGCAGGCCATGCTGGAACTGTGGTGTCGCAGTAGGGGAGGAACAGAGAATAAATCCTGCAACCTCACTCCTCCCTCAGGATGGAATCTCCTACTGGTAACTCCCAAGGGCCAAACCCAACCAGTGGCCCATTAGCAAAAAATACCCATAGCTCAGCACATTCTGGTGCTCTTTTGCCACTAACAAAAATACTTAATCCAAGATTTCATAGTTACTAACCAGTTTTGAATCCAAGGTCTCCAGATGACTCCAAAACTCTTATATTAGCTATGTTGCCTTGTAAAACAGTAAGGGCATTGTTTGGTTATTTGATTCATTGAATTTAGTCTTGAAGGCAGCATAGTGATAAGCAAAGCAAAAGAGCATGTCAATTTTTATATCAGATAACTAGAATCCAAGTTGGTTGTCTTGGTTGTTTTTATTTCATTTAACTGATACCAGTATTGATTTTCCTTTATCTTCATCTGAGGATATGCTTTTATTGTTATTTTAGAAAGAGAGGGAGAGAGAAACATTGATGCAATAGCAAAACATTGATTGGTTGCTTCCCATACGCTCCCCTCCTGGGCACCAAGCCCACAACCTAAGTATGTGCCCTGATAGAGAATCGAACCTGCAACCTTTTGGTGCACGGGACGATGCACCAACCAACGGGGCACCAGTGTTGATTTTAATTATGTAACACCACTTGGTCATGTAGGGTAACTTGAACAGGTTAATAACAGTCCCACAGTCTCAAGGTTTTGAGCTCTAATACAGTCTTCTAGTACGCTTAGACTACATCCAGATGTCTTCCACCTTTTAAAATTTCTTTTCTTGATTATTGGATCCATGTCTGGGAGGCATTCTCAGCTTTCTGATACCTACTGTGTCTTAGTAAGAATCAAAGTACATCAATTTCCCTTCAATTCTGAAAGGGTTTCCTCTAAATCTCTTGACTATCTGAGCTATTCCTTTCCTTCAAATATCACAGCCAGCAGCAGTAAATTTACTAGCTATCAGTCATTTTCATAAACATAAATTGAATGAGTTAAGGTTTCTATAAAGTCACTATCTTGAGGGTCTATGGACCTCAAAGAATAGATAGTTTGGAGATGGAGACAAAGAACATTGGAAGATTAAAGCTCCGTGAGAGTAAATGTAAAAAAGATAACAGCCTGGATGGTGTATAGGGAAAGCCAATAGCTGTGCTTAGCAGAAATAAGTGGTGCATGAAAAAAGAGGTAGGGGTTAAGTCTCCAAGGGATGTCTAGGGTCAACTTGTACAGAGCTAAGGACATTGAACTATGTTATACAGTTAATAGAGAACAAAGTTTCTCTTGAGAAGAAGGAAACAGATAAATTCTCACACTTTTTCATGGAAAAATAATTTGGTGATGACTAAGAGCAGAAAATTTGAAATCATAGTAGAATGCATTTAATTGAAACTATTTTGTTACAATGATAGAAAACTGATTACAAAGCAAGTGACATAACATTGTTTAATGAATAACTCCACCTATGAAACACAGCATATCCAGGCAACAGAGAGTAGTTAAAGCAATAAAAATTTCATTATAAAGAACTAGCTCAGAATTTTCTGTCCCTGAATAATTTTTAATAAAGTGTACCCGGAATGCATGGTGGGGTACAAAACAGACAACTATTACTATAAGGAAAAAGAAGCTCTTGATTTCAGCTCTAAACTCTTGATGGGTCCACATACCAGGCCAAAGAGCCTTTATCAATTTAACGATGACACCCACCTGTACCAGAAAGAGGGTCATGACCATTGTCATCATAATGACAATCATAGAGTAGTTCACAATAATGACTTCCCTGCGGTTGAGATCTTTGTAGAACTCAAAACATCGGTATCCTGAGTAACTTGGATCTATTGCCGTATGGTAAAAAAAATATTGGCAGAAAAATTAGGCTACCCAACATCCAAATAAAAATGCTTAAAACTACCGCATGGTACTTTTGTAACTCTTGCATTTGGAGTTTGTTAAAATAGATGAGCAATCGGAGTATGACAATGGCCACATAGAAAACAAAGGTGAAGTACATATGACAGTATACTATGCTGCTAACCAATCGGCAAGTAAAGGATCCAAGCTCCCAGACATTTAATACATAATAGCTGAGGCGGAACGGAAGGCTGACTAAGAGGATTGAGTGTAGCACTATGATATTAAGAACAATAGTGGCCATCATTGATCGGCTCTTCCTTTTGAACATCAAACGTGACATCAATACTGTTCCAATAGTACCTCCAAGCAAAACCATGCCATAGATGATTATCAGAATCATCCTGCAGTGTGCGTTTGAGATGTTTGATGGGGTGGTTGCATTGACTGAATCCATGTTTCACCACAAAATGCTTAGAAGACCACAAACCCTTAAATGAAAAGTTTTACAAAAGTATAATGAACATATTGAAACTTTACAGCAACTGCACATTAATAGTATTGAGTTTTGCAATCCTAGCCAATTATTTACAAACCTAAAACTGTGTATCCAATAAATATTGTCAGAGGCTCCACTTGATTATCCAAACATATTGAATAAACAGAGTTGAATGGGACAAAATTACGAAAATAAGTGTTGTTGTTTTTTAAAATATAAAATTTGTACACTCAGGTATTCTATTAACCTATACGTTTAGGATCAAGTATCAAGGCTGGGATCAGCCTGAGACATGTTAGCTGCTAGCATGAAATTTAAGGAAGGGCCAAAAAAACTCAGTCATCACAATGAATACTATTTTAATGCAATATCTTTTAGAATCAAAATCAGTGCAAAAAATTCATGATGGGTAAAATAAAAATGTTTTAATAAAGGCCAGGTCAGTATGCTCACAGTGCATATTCATGTCAGATCTATAAAGGCCATCCCTCCTATTGTCAGAAAACTCAATCTGTGTGTAATTCTTATAAGAAAGTGTATCAGACAATGTTTAAAAATATTTTCTGTGAATAATTTTTGAGCAAGGAGCAGCATAGAATATACACTGAGTGGCCAGATTATTATGATTTCTGAATGCATAATAATCTGGCCACTCAGTGTGAGTGTGTGTGTGTGTGTGTGTGTGTGTGTGTATTAGAGGCCCGGTGCATGAATTGGTCGAGGGGACAATTTGCATATTAACCTTTTATTGTATAAGATATACACTGAGTGGCCAGATTATTATGCTTTCAGAGATCATAATAATCTGGCCACTCAGTGTGAGTGTGTGTGTGTGTGTGTATATTAGAGGCCCGGTGCATGAATTGGTCAAGGGGACAATTTGCATATTAGCCTTTTACTGTATAAGATATACACTGAGTGGCCAGATTATTATGCTTTCAGAGATCATAATAATCTGGCCACTCAGTGTATATTACCTACCTTCTTTTCTTCTTCCTAATCCTGAATCTTCTCCTAGACTGATGTGTTAACATTTTGGTAAAAAATTTGGGTCTGAGAGTAGGTTCTATTGAGTTTTTATTTGAGTTTTTCGGGTGTGGATGCATAAGGGGTAGTGATTGTTTAGCAGGAAGAGCAATGGCAATCTATTGCCCTACAAGTAAAGGCCAACCCTGCCAGTTAGCTGCTGTGGGAATGGGCATGGAGCTCTAGCTATGAAATGGGAATGGCCGTACTGCTTACTTTAAAGGGTTACTAGAAAACTAAATGAGTTAGTGTGTTTGAGACGGCTTTATAACTGAAATAAAAATCCATATAAAAGTTATGATTCTTGAGGACAGGGTGGGGAGGGGGTAGAGGGTGTCAGTGGGGGAAAAAAGGGGACATCTGTAATGCTTTCAACAATAAAGATAAATTTTAAAAAGTGATGAGTCTTAAGGTAAAATAACAAAAACAAAAAGATATTTACCCCTTTCTGCTGGGAACCGATCATTGTCTCACTAATTAGAAAGGTGTAGACAAGGAACCTGGAAGGCTGGTCAACCTTGACGCTCTAAAGGGTCAGAGCCAACCACTATCTAATTGAGACAATGGTAGCTGAAGCAACTTCCCCACCAAATAATCATGTAAATCCTTACTGATAATCTGCCTGTTACTGGAATTACCTGCCTAAGGGCAATGAGTGTATCCCATAACTTTAATAAAAGGGATAGCAAAGCCAGAGCGGGTGGTAGTCCTCCCACTAGAAGTGGGCTCCCGCCTGGCCCCCAATATTCCCAAATTAATACTTTTCTAGTCTCTCTTCATTTGTGTGCGGCCTTCTCCAGAACCCGAACCCTGAACTGGAACCCTGAACCACACCGGAAGTGAAAGGGGTTCCCACACCTTTCTCCTTACTCTACATAGGGGTAGATACACAGTTGTGTTACATAAAATTGTTGTTACATCAATAAGCATTTAATTAATATCTGACAATTAAAAATATTTTTCAGACCTTTGATTAGACAGTATGAGACCCAGGCATCAGCACTGATCAGACTTTCCCCTCAGAAAGTGTCTGTGTCCATTTTCCTCATGTATCTCCTGCCCACCTGGCCGGAGCAGAATTTGAGCATTTGTACCTGAGGAAGAAGTTATTCCACAGTGAACATCTAAATATTTTAACATTTTTCTTCTGCTACAAAAGAATCGTCTTAGAATAACTTCGTTTTGTTTGTGAAAAATTATATTGGGACTTGCAGATTTAATACCCTCAAGTAAGGATTTATTGTAATTTAAAAACATAATTATAACTTGCGTAACAACCTAAGTTTTATGTGCTGAAAGATACATTTTAACAAAGAACACATATATAAAATATTTAATGCTTATACAACAAATAAGATTCTAACTTAGTTTTAATATTTTGGCAGTCCTCAAGTCTAAGCAGACAAGATTTAAGTTTGAAATTATTTTAAAGCATTGAAACCTAAATTACTCTATATATCAGTTCCACACTTTGAATGGACTCATTGAGAAACAGATTGCACTGCCTCTTACTAGCTGGCTAATCATGGGACAAATACTTAACTATAAAGTTGTCTCTTCAGCTGTAAATATGAAAATAGGAAGATCTACTTTGCAAGAAGGTTATGAGAAGTATGTTAGAACATAACAGATTCGCTGACATAGTTCATCAAAGTGTCAATGCTATTTCTCCCCTCTAATGTGCACAAAGATCTTTCACAAACACAAGATCCCTTTCTTTTATAGTTACTTCTCAGCATTGTCTTACGGATATTTAAATGCGTAAATTCATAGGAAAGGGAGAAGCTGAATCTTACCCTTATGAAGCTGAATCTTACCCTATTTCTTGTTGTTTTGTTGATGGTTTCTTTTGCTGTGCAGAAGCCTTTTATTTTGATATAGTCCCACTTGTTTATTTTCTCTTTAGTTTCCACTGCCCTAGGAGCTGTATCGGTGAAAATATTGCTTCAGCATATGTCTGAGATTTTTCTGCCAGTGGATTCCTCTAAGATTTTTATGATTTTCCCATCTTGTGTTTAAGTCCTCTACCCATTTTGAGTTTATTTTTGTGTATGGTATAAGTGGTGGTCTAGTTTCTTTTTTTTCCCAACACCATTTACTGAAGAGACTGGCTTGACTATATTGTATTCTCTTGCCTCCTTTGTCAAATATTAATTGAGCATAGTTTAACCTGCATTATAAATTCAACAATTTGTTCTTGATATCCTTCCAAGTCAAATACAGCTCTATGGAATTATTTTTCTCTAACTTATTATGAAATATTTTAAACATGCAGAAGAGTTGAGGGATTAGTATAATAATTTCCTTAATATTTACCACCTAGATGCAACACAATTGTTATCTTTTGTCATATTTGTTGTATCTATTTTCTAAATATTTCTCAAGAACAAGAACTTTCGGGAGAGAATCCAAGATGGCGGCGTAGGTAAACACCTAAACTGCTGCCTCCCACAACAATTTAAACTGCAACTAAAAGACAAAACGTCTATCACCCAGAACCACAGGAAAGCGGGCTGAGTGGAAGTTCTACAACTAGAAGGAAAGAGAAAAGAGCATTGAGACGTGCACAAGCGCTGAAAAGCTGAGGTACGGAGGCGCGTGATCCGGGCTGGCTGCGGGCGACTGGGTGCGTTGCTTTTTTCAACCCGAACGGAGACAAGCCCCCGATTACTCTGAAATCCAGTCTCTGGGGAGACGCGGGGGACCCAAACTCCTACGGGGAGAAGCTGGACTGTCTGCCAGCGAGGGTGGCTTGCTTGCAGAGCTGCGCGCAGGAATAATTGTTTACTGAACTGGGGCACGGGACTCGCAGATGCCTTTGGGGACACAGAGCCAGCTAACTAGCAGCCATTGCTGTTTGCCACGCCCTAACCTAGTGACACCCTGAGGCCCCGCCCTGCACAACGTACAAACCCACCCAAGCTCCAAGCAACTGAGTTAGCATAAGAAAAGCCTGCCCTATCGCAGCTTAACCTAGCAAACTTGCAGCCCGGGTCAGACAGTTCCAAAACCTCCAAACCCCAAGCAAAGAGGAGAAAACTGCAGCTCTCACTGTAGCTCCTGCTGAGTGGCCTCAGACAGTAGCTGACCTGCCCTGAAAAGCTGAGGTAAGGAGGCGCGTGATCCGGGCTGGCTGCGGGCGACTGGCTGCGTTACTTTTTTCAACCCGAACGGAGACAAGCCCCCGATTACTCTGAAATCCAGTCTCTGGGGAGACGCGGGGGACCCAAACTCCTACGGGGAGAAGCTGGACTGTCTGCCAGCGAGGGTGGCTTGCTTGCAGAGCTGCGTGCAGGAATAATTGTTTACTGAACTGGGGCACGGGACTCGCAGATGCCTTTGGGGACACAGAGCCAGCTAACTAGCAGCCATTGCTGTTTGCCACGCCCTAACCTAGTGACACCCTGAGGCCCCGCCCTGCACAACCTACAAACCCACCCAAGCTCCAAGCAACTGAGTTAGCATAAGAAAAGCCTGCCCTATCGCAGCTTAACCTAGCAAACTTGCAGCCCAGGTCAGACAGTTCCAAAACCTCCAAACCCCAAGCAAAGAGGAGAAAACTGCAGCTCTCACTGTAGCTCCTGCTGAGTGGCCTCAGACAGTAGCTGACCTGCACCCCATTGGAGATCCAGAAGCCAGTGTACCTAGTGGTCAGTATGAGACACCAGATTTCAACTCCTCACATCCATAAGTGACACATTCAAGAGGCAAACTCAGTGAGCACCGAAGCCCCACTGAAACAAGTCCTGCGTGTCTTCAGCACAGCAGTTCTTCCATTATAGACACAGCGAGTGCTCACAGCTAATTGGCCTGGAGGTCAATTCCTCCCAGCGTACCAACAGCAATTCAGGCTTAACTACACCAAGACTTTGCACTCAGCCCACAAAGGGGTGTACCAAGAGCATCCACATCAGGTGATTGGGGAGGCTGAGCTACTGCCCCCTATAGGTCACCTACCACACAAAGCCACTCCATCAACACAGGGAAGCAGCCAAAATGCAGAAACAAAGAAACATGTCACGAATGAAAGAAACGGAGGAAAGCAAACTACTGGATGACATAGAGTTCAGAACCACATGTATAAGGTTACTCAAGAATCTTCTAAAAACCGCTGAGAAACTTGATGACACTTCTGAGGAGCTTAGTAAGACCTTCAAGGACCTTAATGAGAATGCCAAAAAAAAATGGAAAAGGATCAGTCAGAAATGAAGCATACACTGTCTGAAATAAAAAATATACAGAAACTCAGCTGTAGATCAACGTACCCCAAGAATCAAACCAAAGATCTGAAATATGTGGAAACAAAAAACATCCAACCAGAAAAACAAAAAGAAAAAAGAATCCAAAAATATGAAGATAGTGTAAGGAGCCTCTGGGACAACTTCAAGCAAACCAACATCCGAATTTTTGGGGTGCCAGAAGAAGGGAGAGAGCAAAATATTGAAAACCTATTAGAAGAAATAATGACAGAAAACTTTCCCTACCTGGTGAGAGAAATAGACTTACAAGTTCAGGAAGCACACAGAACCCCATACAAGAGGAACCCAAAGAGGACCACACCAAGACACATCATAATTAAAATGCCGAGGGCAAAAGACAAAGAGAGAATATTGAAAGCAGCAAGAGAAAAACGGTTAGTTACCTACAAGGGAGTACCCATCGGACTGTCAGCTGATTTCTCAGCAGAAACTATGCAGGCCAGAAGGGAGTGGCAAGAAATATTCAAAGTGATGAACAGCAAGAACCTACAACCAAGGTTACTCTACCCAGCAAAGCTATCATTCAGAGTTGAAGGTCAGATAAAGACCTTCACAGACAAGAAAAAGCTAAAGGAGTTCACCACCACCAAACCAGGATTACATGAAATGCTGAAGGGTATTCTTTCAGAAGAGGAAGAAGAAGAAAAAGGTAAAGATAAAAATTCTGAACAACAAAATGACATCAAATACATACCTACCAACAAGTGAATCTAAAAATCAAGTAAATAAAAAATCTGAATAATAGAATGGACTGGTGAATATAATAGAATCAGAGACATAGAAAGGGAGTGGACTAACAATTCTCAGGGGGAAGCAGGTGTGAGTCGTTCTGGAAAAGACTGGACAAAAATCTTACTCCTATGGATGAAGACAGTGGCAGGGGTTAAGGGCATGGGGTAGGGTGGGGTGGGGAATCAGGTGGAGGGGAGCTATAGGGGGAAAACTAAAAGAGGAACTCCTGTAATCTGAACAATAAAGATTTATTTTTTTTTTTAAAAGAAAGGTTTAGACAAGGAACCAGGAAGGCTGATCAACCTTGAAACTCTGAAAGGTCAGAGTCAACCACACCCTATCTAATTGAGACAATGGTAGCTGAAGCAACTTCCCCACCAAATAATCATGTAAATCCTTACTGATAAGATAATCTGCCTGTTACTGGAATTACCTGCCTAAGGGCAATGAGTGTATCCCATAACCTTAATAAAAGGGATAGCAAAGCCAGAGTGGGTGGTAGTCCTCCCACTAGAAGTGGGCTTCCGCCTGGCCCCCAATATTCCCAAATTAATACTTTTCTAGTCTCTCTTCATTTGTGTGCGGCCTTCTCCAGAACCCGAACCCTGAACTGGAACCCTGAACATGCCGAACGTGAAAGGGGTTCCCACACCTTTCTCCTTACTCTACATAGGGGTAGATACACAGTTATGTTATATAAAATTGTTGTTGCATCAATAAGCATTTAATTAATATCTGACAATTAAAAATATTTTTCAGACCTTTGATTAGACAGTATGAGACCCAGGCATCAGCACTGATCAGACTTTCCCCTCAGAAAGTGTCTGTGTCCATTTTCCTCATGTATCTCCTGCCCACCTGGCCGGAGCAGAATTTGAGCATTTGTACCTGAGGAAGAAGTTATTCCACAGTGAACATCTAAATATTTTAACATTTTTCTTCTGCTACAAAAGAATCTTCTTAGAATAACTTAGTTTTGTTTGTGAAAAATTATATTGGGACTTGCAGATTTAATACCCTCAAATAAGGATTTATTGTAATTTAAAAACATAATTATAACTTGCGTAACAACCTAAGTTTTATGTGCTGAAAGATACATTTTAACAAAGAACACATATATAAAATATATAATGCTTATACAACAAGTAAGATTCTAACTTAGTTTTAATATTTTGGCAGTCCTCAAGTCTAAGCAGACAAGATTTAAGTTTGAAATTATTTTAAAGCATTGAAACCTAAATTACTCTATATATCAGTTCCACACTTTGAATGGACTCATTGAGAAACAGATTGCACTGCCTCTTACTAGCTGGCTAATCATGGGACAAATACTTAACTATAAAGTTGTCTCTTCAGCTGTAAATATGAAAATAGGAAGATCTACTTTGCAAGAAGGTTATGAGAAGTATGTTAGACTGTATCTACAAAGAACATAACAGATTCGCTGACATAGTTCATCAAAGTGTCAATGCTATTTCTCCCCTCTAATGTGCACAAAGATCTTTCACAAACACAAGATCCCTTTCTTTTATAGTTACTTCTCAGCATTGTCTTACGGATATTTAAATGCGTAAATTCATAGGAAAGGGAGAAGCTGAATCTTACCCTTATGACCACAACAGCCCCAACATTATCCTTTGCTCATTAAAACCAAATACTAAGCTCTGGCCAGTGTGGCTCAGTTGCTTGGGTGTCATCCCATGTACCGAAAGGTTATTGGTTCAATTCCTGGATTTCTGGTCAGGGCATGCCTGGATTGTGGGCTCAGTCCCTAGCTGGAGCCTTGCAGGAAGCAGCCTATCCATGTTACACTCTTGCACCAATGTTGCGCTCTCTCTCTCTCTCTTTCTCCCCCTTCCTCTCTCTCTAAAAACCAATTTAAAATATTTTTTAAAAACACACACACAAAAAAAACAAGTACTAAAATTTCTAAATCTGTTTTCTATGAAGAAACAAATTACTACCCAAACTACTTACTTGTTCTTTTCCTCTTATGATCTGCTTCTGGTGGAACACTCAAGGCACCCTAGTCATTTGTTGGTGGTCCACATCAGGGCAGGCAATAAGAGCAGTTTGCTATAATCAAGGCTCCGCTACCGATAACAGTCCAGAGAGATCTGGGATGAATGATGAATTGGGGAGCAGTTCAAGCTGTTGTCAGAGGTTTCTGAAGTTACACAGTCAAGATGGAGGACCCAGATAAACTGACTTGACCACAAACGGATGCTTATTTCTATAGCTAGTGGTTAAACAGTTTCAACATTATTTCTATAAGTAACAACTTGCTTTATTATTTCTATAAGTAACAACAAGTCTCTATCAATGACTTATCTGGAAGAATTTTTCCTATTAATGTGAAAAAATTACAGGGTTTTTGTTTTTGTTCAAATGCTATTTTTTTTTATCACATTTGTATGTTTTACCCAAAATGTTTCACATTCAAAATAAAAATGACCTGGAGAAGTACTTTCTGTGAGACTTTCATATTCTCGGCAATAAACTAAAAATATTTCTATCTTTGCCTTTCAATTTCCAAAGACTGTCTTCCTTCATTAACTGCCATGTGGAGATATGGATCTTTCGAAGCTTGACCCTCTGGTGATGTCACTTCAGAAAGAGCATTCATTTTGTTTTTCTCAAAAATCTTTCATTTTCTTACATCAACCTTCTCACTTCCTGCACTAACTTAATAGTCATCTTTAGCTGTGCTAAGAACTCTAGCATACTGTTAAGGAAATATTGTGTTTAGTACACATAAAGGTGTAGGAAACCAACATATCTTCAGAAGTTATAGGCAAACCCAGGCCCAAATCATATTATTGTTCAGCTATAGGAATTCAAAAGGACCACGACTCTGTCACCTGTATAGCAAGCTCATTATGGCCTGCATTAAGGTAACAACTGATATTGTTTCCATTTGCTTTGGAAAAGAATGAGAATCATCCCCACCTGAATTATTTGCTATAGAAATGTCTGATAGTGTTTGTAGCCACAGAGATATAAAATAGAATCAAAACCTAATGGAGCCATATTTCAAGAAAAAATCTCAATAGAAGATGCAATTTCTAATTCTTACTATCGAAAGCAAGTTTGTACCAACACAACTCAGCTGGGAACATTTCACATGGAAGCAATTTTTCAACCAATTACATATATATATTTATATGGATAGATATTTATAGATATATATGTATACACACACACATACACACACACGCGCGTGCGGTGTCCAAAAAAATATATATATACACACCTTAATAGCTGATAGCTCAATTTATTTTTTTTCAGATTTAACCTAGTGGAATATATAATTATTAAAAGTATGTATACATTTTTTGGGAAAATATAACATAATCTATATATAATACCAGAAGCCTGGTGCATGAAATTTGTGCACAGGGGTGTGTGTCCCTCAGCCCAGCCTGCACCCTCTCCAATCTGGGACCCCTCCTATAGGATCAGGCCTAAACGGGCAGTTGGACATCCCTCTCACAATCCAGGACTGCTGGCTCCCAACTGCTCACCTGCCTGCCTTCCTGATTGCCCTTAACTGCTTCTGCCTGCCAGCCTGATCACCCCCTAACCACTCCCCTGCCAGCCTGATTGATGCCTTACTGCTCCCCTGCCAGCCTTATTGCCCCTAACTGCCCTCCCCTGCAGGCCTAGTTACTCCTAACTGCCCTCCCCTGCAGGCTTGGTCACCCCTAACTGCCCTCCCCTGCAGGCCTGGTCCCCCCCAACTGCTCGCCCCTGCAGGCTTGGGTACCCCCAACTGCCCTTCCCTGCATGCCCGGTCGCCCACAACTTCCTTCCTCTGCTGGCCTGGTCACCCCTAACTGCCCTCCCCTGCAGGCTTGATTGCCCCCAAATGCCCTCCCTTTCAGGCCTGGTCCCTCCCAACTGCCCTCCCCTGCTGGCCATCTTGTGGCAGCCATCTTGTATTCACATGGGGGCAGCCAACTTTGACCAAATAGGGGCAGCCATCTTGTATGTTGGAGTAATGGTCAATTTGCATATTACTCTTTTATTAGATAGGATAGTTATTCAAAGTGTGTATACATTTTGGGGGGTACTATATATAAAATATATATATCCTTAAATTCAAAAATAAAAAAATCTAGGTTATATTCTGGATTTGGGCATATTTTCTGGCAGGATTCACTTTACAGATATAAATGTGTTCCTGGAATCAGCGGAATAAAGCACGTTCCCATTAAAACCATGCAATATATAGAGATGGCTTGTCTGATTGAGGACTAAACTAGGCAATGAGATAGAAGAGACCAAGAGTGGAGGATAAAAATGAAATTCAGTTATAGTTTGGAACTATGGCCAGCACACAAATTAAATGTTCACATTGATTATGTAAGGATCTCAAAGTACTGAATTGTATGTATTTATATTTACAGCACAGTTAGAAGAATGCATGTATTCCATATTTTTCCCCACTATAGTCAGAATTCGGGTCTTTTTCCATAAGCAATAACCAGATTTTAAAGAGAAATAACAAAACCTCGATATGAGAGTTAGAAATCAACTAGTCTAGAATAGTACAACCCTCTTATTTAAGAGATAAAGCCACCACAATTCAGAGTTTATTAAACTACCATATGCTGAAGGGAGCAGATAAAGGTGAAAACCACATCCCTGTTCCAAGCCTTCATGTTCACTGCACCATGATGAACACACGGTGAACCTGAGATCATTTCTGGTGATCCTTTAACAATTTATGGCTTTCTTTTCCATCTTCTTCTCTGGAATATCTGGAATCTTATTTTTGGAATGGATCTTAATGTTTAAGTAAAACTAATTTCTGAAATCCTAGCAGATTAAAATTATTCTTTCAACATAGTTCTCTGCCCCAGCCCTGCAAAATTTTAGGATAAGGAATTAACATTGGTGATTTGTCTAAGATAGTTTTCATATTTAACTTTATTTTTACAAGTTTTCTGGGACCTGCTCTGCCACCCGAGGTGACCATCTGACCATCTCTCAGGTCACAACAATGGAGGCTTTACCATATTTCAAGAGTCTTGTGTTTTAGGTCATTTGTCTCCTAACAGTATAGAGGCATTTCAGATCATGGAGACATTCAATCAATAGTGAGGAAATGTTTTATTCAACATAAACTTTTCCTACAATCTGTCTTTTAGCTTCAGATCTCTAAATGCTTTGTATAAATCATCTTTTTGGCCTTAGAATACCGATCTGATTTCAGTATAGAAAAAGCAGGTTACTTCTTTGGAGGTTACTGTGTAATGTGGTTTAATTTTTTTTTTTTGCTCTGCTTTATATTACTCGTTTATGAAAGGAAGATAATGTTTCTTCAGAACACAGAAAAGAACAGGTGGTTTTACTAACACATGACATATCACATGCTAAACTGAAGAATGAGATGTAACTCAGATGAATAGATTAAACTCAACTGCTTTCTGAAATGAGAGCTATCAAGTACTTCAATATCCAGAGGGACTTCCTGACATGAAAATCCACAGATAGAACCATTTTCATGGTATAATAATATCCAGCAGCTGTACTAGGCCACACACATGTGTTTGTCATGGTAGTGCTTTAAAAATAACCTTCTGGAAGGGAAAGTGAAGGCGCAGTTCTTTAGAGATGCTATAGAAAAGTAATCTGGGTTCTGTTTTTGAAATGACATGAAATCATGAAAATTTATGCCTAATTATTTCTGTGAGTTGTGTAACCAAGAAACATTTAGACTTTCTGCTTGATTCACTAACGCTTCAAAAATTTAATGTTGTTTGTACGTTAAAGTTATTTCAAGAGAATACTTAGAGTAAGACTATCTTACCATGGACACAGACAATAGTGTGGTGACAGCCTGGGAGGGGCAGGTACGGAGTGGAGGGCGTCAATGAGGAAAAAGACCCAAAGGGGACATCTATAATACTTTCAACAATAAAGATAAGTTTTTAAAAAAAGACTTACTTGATTTTTGTATTCCTTCTTCCCTTTCTTTTCCCAAAATTAAAATAAATGAAACATGATCTCAATATTAAAACAATCTTATGTTTGAATATTCAACACAGTCAAACTTCCCCGCATGCCCCGCCTCCCCTACCCCTCTGCCACCCCTTAAGGGAGAGAAATAGAGAGAGAAACATCAGTTGGCTGCCTCCTACATGTCCCCTACTGGGGATCAAGCCCAAACCTAGGCCTGTGCCCTGACAGGGAACCGATGACCACTAGCCCACACCGGCTGGGCCATATAAACACTTGGAAGGTGTGAACTGCACCTAGTGCACTGTTTTGCACATTGCCAATGCTCAAAAATATAACTTGTACTGAACAGAATTTAGCATCCTATTGCATTGCTTCAGGCTAGCCTCTTACTTCAAATCACATCTCTAGAACCCCATATACTTCTTTTCAGCCCCATTAAATTGGTATTGATATGCTAATAATATTAACAAAATTTACTGAGTATATTCTCTGTGTTCATACCAGAGCTGGGACCACATCTCTTTTATTGATCAATATGTATTCAAAGACTTCTACAATGATCAGGTCATAAAAAGTGTACTATAAATATTTTTTAAAATACTAGGCATTCCACATATATTATCTCATATTCACCTCTGTAAAAATCCTGTAAGATTGGTATTATTGTACTCATGTTTATTGGATATAAAAAATAAGACTCAGGAGGTTACACTTGCCCACCATCATTTTGGGAGAGAGAAAATAACTCTGGTCCATATGGCTCTGAAATTCACACTTTTGAGACTTTATGATATGATATAAGCAAGTATTACTGCCTTTCAAAAATTTACTTTCTCTCTCAAACTGGATCCAAATTTACTTGTAAACAGAAGGATATATTTTTCAAGTGTTGCTCAAATAAGTGGCAAAGCAAAAACAATAATTTAAGTCTGTCCAGCTTCAAAGCCCGTGCTTTTTACAAGTGATGTACTTTCCAGGGCTATTCTTTGACAAATCTTTAAGTGCTTAGAGATTGTAAAAACACTAAAGGAAAAGGGTACTTGCATGTAGGTACTGACTCATTCATAGTTCCAACCAGCACTCAATCTGCTTGCTGTGTTGCTCAGCCATTTTCTTTTTCTGCCCTGCATTCCTCTCCTTCTGGGCAAAATGTTTCTGCCAATACAGTCTCAATGGGAGATGCTGTTTTTTTTAAAAAAAACCAAACAAACAAAAATAACATCCCAGGGCATTGTTGAGGAATTTGAGGTAGCCTTACTATGCTGTCCAATCACAGTACCTCACCCCCTGGCTGTAGATCATAATAACCTTAGGTGATTAAATTTGGATTTTGAGAACTTTTACTGATGAGAAAAGGGAGGCTTGCAGAAGTTATTTCCTCAAAGTATCACAAACAGTAAAAGGTAAATAAGGCTAGGGCTCCAATCCTGTCTTAACTCTGAAGTTAAGAACAGAAATATTGATAGTAGTCTATAAGAAAATGACAATAAAATTCAATATTAGGGCATTTTAAGATTTTGCTAAATTTTTACCTGGGCCCTGGCTGGTGTGGCTCAGTAGTTGAGCATTGACCCAGGAACCAAGAGGTCATCAGTT
Organism: Corynorhinus townsendii; assembly: GCA_026230045.1. NCBI lineage: Eukaryota > Metazoa > Chordata > Mammalia > Chiroptera > Vespertilionidae > Corynorhinus > Corynorhinus townsendii. Next base: position 142,682,533 of record JAPDVU010000004.1, read on the forward strand.
TGATTCCGGGTCAGGGCACATGCCTGGGTTGCAGGCTTAATCCCCAATCCGGAGCGTGCAGGAGGCAGCTCTCTCATTGATGTTTCTATCTCTCTCCCTTCCTTTCTCTCTAAAAATCAATAAAAACATATTTTAAAATAAAATTTTAACTGGATAATATGGTGTAAAAATATGTATGAAGTCAAGAAATTGTCTACAAAAATATTATATAAAAAGTAAAATATAACAGATTCAAATGCAAGTTAAACAAAATATAATTATTTGTGTCTTTAAGATTTTAGTTTTGTGTTGTTACCTTTATGCTAAAAGCTGGGATAGAAATTTTCTATTAAAACTCCTCTTTGTTCACCCAGAAAATTACCTCATACAACTGGTTTAGCTCCTGGGGGGATGTCCAGCAGGAAGTTGGATAAACTGTTGCAAAGTTGATACAGGCAAACTCTTGGGTGAAGAAAGAATAGATTAAATAGGAAAATAGATAACAAGAACAGAGCTCATGTCCTCCAAATCTTGACCTCTCATGATGCCAAAAGGAATCTACTTAAAACATGAATTTGACCATAGTACTCTTTTACCTTAAAATCTAACAATGACTCTGAAAACCCAAAATATTAAGTGCAACCTCAGCCTCTGTTCCCCTACCCCCAACTCTTATATCACATTTCCAGACCAGCAACATGAAAACGATCATAGTTCCTTTCGAGCATTACTGTGAGTACTCAGTAACTGTATTGTTTATCTCATTGCCTTTGTCTATTCTGTCTGTAGAGCTATCTCTTTTTCCACACCTTTACCACCTCCACTATTGCCATCTGTCTTGCTAACAACTTCATCTTTTAAGAAGACTCAGCTCAGAAATTCCTTCTCCAAGTAAGTTTTTCCTAACTCCATAGGTTGGGCTGAGTATACCTGCTCTGAGTTCTAATAATATTAGGTGCATATCCCTGTTAGCACTCTTTCCACATTGGTAGTATACTTACCTAAACTTATGCCATGAATTCTGTGAAGGTTCTTCAATTTTATTTATTTTTATCAAATTGCTTGATGCTTTTTGATAGGCACTCAGAATATAACTGTTGAATCAATGAATCTTAATTTATTTATTGAGTACCTACTAAATGCCATGCCGAAAAGCTAAGGATCAAAACTAAGTCTTTGCCTTCATTTCCTCAAACTACATGAAGGTAAATTACATTAATTTTGCTATTGCTGCTGAAACAAAATAGCACACATTTAGTAAGTTGCAACAGCTCAGAGGGATTATGTCACAATTCTACGGGTCAGAGGTCCAGATAGGGTCAACTGGTTCCTCTGCAACAGGTCTCACAAGGTCAAAGTCAAGATATCAGTCAGCCTAGGCTTTTATCTGGTGGCTCTGGTGCAATAAATTCTTTTAAAGGTCATGTAGGTTGTTGGCACAATTTAGCTTCCTGTAACTGTAGAGCTAAAATGTCCATTTTCTTGCTGCCAGGAACATCTCTTAGCATTTCTTGTCAAATTGTCCCACCACCCCTACCACTCATGAATATTTAGGACTACCCTCTGTCATACTTCTACGGCTTCCAGTCTGAGAAAGTTCTCTATTTTAATGGCTCATGTGATTCAGATTGAGCCAACTTGGATCATCCAGGGTCATTTCCCTTTCTTAGTATTCGTACTCTTGAGCCATGACGCATAATGAAGAAGTCATGTGAGCACACAGCCAGCAGGTGGCCACCTACAAGCCAAGAGAAGAGGCTTCAGAACGAAACCTACCTTCTCTAGGCTTCTTGCCTGGGTCTTGTCTTTGGCCTGCCAAGTCCAGTTTTAGCAAAATCCTGTTAAGGCAGTTTAGAGAGAATTTCCCACCCTGCTGTCTTATCGTCTTTGGTATCTGATCAAATTCCTCATTTCTCACTCTTATTATCTGATCACACTGGTCTCTATCTCCAGCAAGAATTCTGTAAGGTCTGTTTAGTAAGAATCACCCCTACACTTAATGCCCCCTCTTAGTGATTTTCCATCAACTTACTTCTTTCACTCTGCTCATTGGCTATACATCTCCAGCTGTCTTTGCTGTATTCATAATTGAGGCTCAACTATCTTCCCTATTACAGTATTGGCACCTAGTCCTAAATGAAGTCTTATCATTTTAACAAGTCTGAAGAGTAACAAGGTAAAGGAATAATTTTTCCTTTAATAATAGGGAGAAACATTTCTCCAAAACTGAAGACACTTCCATATGCCTCTAAAGTTTAATTTGTGCATATATCGTTTAACTATTGTATAGCTAAATAACATGTCTGGATTATGTACTGCAGGGGTTTACCAGGCATTATGAAGTATACAATCCATCTATTTGTGCCCCAAGAGCCTAGCAAGCTGGCTGTCACCTCATAATAAATAATAATAGTGAAGAATAACAATAATGTCTGTTTAACACTATGTTTGGCAGCTCATACAATTCCTTCCTAAAAGGATTTACACAATCTTACAGGGCGCTAAAGCTAGCACCCATGAGAGTTGTGAGTCTAGGGGGAGAGAGTAACAGTCACGGTAACCTTTTCAGTTTGCCATCTAGTAATGACACTTTTGTATGTTTCCTAACCTCAACTTATTTTTAAGGTCAATTCAAGAGAGTAAGGGACGCTGTTGTAACTACCCAAATTCGGTGCTGTCCCATGAAAGCTGCTTGACATATAAAAGAATGGGCATGGCTGTGTTCTAATAAAACTTTTTTTATGGGCACCGAATTTGAATTTCATGTCATCGTCATGTCTCCCAAAACATTCTTTTTATGTCTTTTAACCGCTGGGGGAAAAAATGTAAAAAACCATTATCTCACAGACGTTTTTAAAAAAAGAACAAACAAACAGGAGGTGGGCGCCCTAGCTGTTTTGGCTCAGTGGATAGAGTGTCTGCCTGCGGACTGTAGGGTCACAGGTTCGATTCCAGTCAAGGGCATGTACCCTTGCAGGCTTCTCCCAGCCCGGGCCCTGGTCTAGAAGGCAACCAATGGATGTGTTTCTCTGTCTTTCCCTTTCTCTTTCACTCTCCCTAAAAATCAATAGAAAAATATCCTTGGATGAGGATTAAAAAAAAAAAAAAAGGGAGTGGGCCATATTTGCCCTAAGGACCGTCTCTAGTTTGCTGACCCGGTGTACACAAAATGTCAGAATTAGAAAAATGTGTTAAGTGTGGGACTTTCTGCGGGGTGGTATATGCTAACGTCGCAGGCTAACTTTCAAGGAACTAATATATGTGAAAGCGTTTTCCAGTGATATTTGGTCTGACGGCCAAGCCCGGGTAAGGTGACAGCTGAATGTTGGGGGCGCGGGCTCCCGGTGCTCGCCACCCAGCGTCCAGCTCCGAGGTCCAGACAAAGCGCAGTCAGGGCCTGCCTTCAAGGACATGGAGATGGAGGCTGAGATCAGCTGACAAGGGATGGCAGTCCAGAAACAGAAGAAAACAAACTCCCTCGCCCGCCCCCACGTGGCGCCGCTCCAGAGGCAGGCGGGCGCGTGCCCACACGCACGCCCACTCGCACGCCTCTGCCTCGCGCTCAGTCATCCTCTATTGCGCATGTCTCCGGGCGGCGGAGGAGCGGCAACTGAAGGGGAGGCAGAGGCCCGAGCGAATGGGAAGCGCTCCTCCCGGGTGGGCGGACCGCGTTTCGTCACTTCCGCTGGGGCGGGGCGGAGACGGGAGGGGTGGAGCCCGCTCTCAGGTTTGTGTTGGAAGCTCAGCTGATGTGAGCCGCCTGGGGTGAACGTCCAAGCCGGGAGGTGGCGCGTCGCCGCTGCCGCCGAAGTAGTTGTGGCCTTCATTCGGGTAAGTGGCCGCTGGGGGACCGAGGCAGAACGATGAGTTTGGGAAGCTGGAAGCCTGGTACCCCCGGGCGCTTGTCCGGCCCTTCCGGTCTCCTCTCTCTACGAAGGGCGTTTCCAGAGGGAGGGCAGGGAGACTCCCAGCTTGCTGGAGGCTCCAGGACCGAGGTTCCGGAAGGCCACCGGTCACCGGCAGGAGCTCGCGGGTGCTGAGGCTGTTGGTTGCGCGGTGCCCTTCGCCTCTCCCGCCCCCGTGCGTTTTGCTGGCTCAAGGCGTGCACATTGTTTTGGTTTCTCTGGTCCGGCCCCGCTCTTCCTGTCCCACCCCCACGACTCCCGGCCTAGTTACCCAGAGTCTGTTTGGCTTTCCCGGACTGTAGGGTTTTCCAGCAGTTTGCTGATGACTGTCAAAAACGGTTTTCCTATTCTACCTCATTCTCGAATGTCAGTGCTCCGGGTGACTCCATTGCTTGGTACTTTTTATTTATCATCGACTTCTTTTTAACGCCACCCACGTTTAACTCTGTCCCCAACTACGACTGCTTAAGCGGGTTCAGGTGTGTGCTTATTAAAAGGTGAAACTGTATGAATCACTATGTTGCATTGCTTCCCGTCATTGTCATTTCTATCACCATACTGGGAGGAACCTGGTTTCTGTGCCTAATGCAATAATGTCAAAGAAAAGTGGTGACTCCTAGGAACAGCTGAGAGGTTTGGCATTAGGGACTGTCATGTAATCCTATTTAAAGTAATGTTGTTACTTCCAGGAACAGTCCTAATGGTTGAGATTTCAAAAGTGACAACACTGTTTCTGTGTATCGAGGAAATGTTGTTAAAACAGTGAAATATTAAGAATTCAAAATACAAATTTTTAAAGTATATTAAACTGTGAGTCGAGAGTTTATGCCTCTTATGAGGCAGTAGTTTCAAGCCCACTGTAGTTATTTTGTTAAATTGTTTGTGCAAGTTAGTTGTACTTTCAATATAAGAACATGTTCTATCTTTATAAATTTTTGTTGAAAATATTTTTAAGTTTATCTTTATTATTGAAAGTATTACAAATGTCCCCTTTGTTTTTTTCCCATTGACCTCCTCATAATTTTTATTAATCAAATTTTTTCTTAATGAATGTTGATAGTGTTTTCTATTTCTAAATGAAAATCTTGAAAGCAATATTCTTTAACGAGTGATGTTGAATGAAAGGATCAGTTTCATTAGTGTATATATTTACTTCCAGGAACATGCAAAGTTAAAAGTACCGCTTGTACTTTGACTTGTTTTTTTTGGCTCAGTAATGACAAAGGAATTGTGCTGAGGTACATATTGTCTCGCTTGTGGATCATATGTTTATGAAAACGTCAGTTAGAGCTGTTGGCCCCTCATGTCTTAGTTCTCATCTTTCCCATTTCTTATGTTTTGTTCACTTGTCCACCTCTCTTTAGACCTTGCTGTTGTATTCATTGCCCAGACTTTTTTCAGGCTATCTCCCCCAGTGCTTTTGAGTTTTCTGGAAGACTTCCTCTAACTCTGGATGGCAGTCAAGGCTCTACCCTGCTCTTTCTAAACCAGGGTTTTAACATTTGAAACCAAAGGAATGTATTAGTAAGTCCATGAATATTCCTGAAATGTCATGGAAAATGTAGTGTACTAGTTTATATGCAAGTAAGCACTTTTCAAGGAAGAGGGTTTTTTTGTTGTTGTTGTTTTTGTTTTGTTTTCAGATTCTGTGATACCCAAATGCTCAAGAATTATTACTGTAATCCTTTCTTTGGTAAATCCAAACGTGATTTCAGCTGTCATTGTGCTGGTAACTCCAAACACATCCACAGCCTATGTTCCTATAGTACTCCTATACTTGAATGTCCCACTGTAAATGTATCTCGTATTTACAAATGACATTCTCCTTGTGTCTCTGATAAAAAATCCTTAAGTTGTCTTGAAACCTCCCTCTCCTTATCCCATTCTTCTCTGCCCTGTGTTGTTTCCCCACTTTCAAAGTGTAGCTCAGAGTAGCCCTCTACTCCCTTATAGTACTGTTATCTTAATTCAAATCCTTGTAACTTTATGCCTGCATTATTGCAATAACTATGTGAAGTCCCTATAAATTCATTCTTTCCTCAGCAAAGCCTCCACCTAGGAATTCCCACATTTCTTCATTATATTTATACCTCCATTGTATTTATACTACCCTATAAATAGGTAGTCTAAAAAGAAAAAAAATTGAGACTAGAACATCCCCCCCCCCACAATATTTTAAATTTAAATAACAATGTAGCACTAATGTCTTCAGTAAAGACTCATTGGTAAACTGATTTAAAAAAAGTCTAATCTTCCCTGCTCTTCTCTAAGTTGATGATTCTACCTCTCACTTTACATTGTTCTCTGTATATTTTTGCAAACTAACTTCTTTCCCAGCTGAATTTACTCTCAAAACTCATATCTACATTTACTAGCTTTGTGATTTGGGAGCAGTTAAATTAAGCTTGTTGGTTTTGTTAATAGCTCTCTATATTTAGTAATTTTTTGCTTGATAATTGTCATTTCTAATAAGGTACATTAAAATATTATGATCATGAAATTGTCTAGTCTTCCTGTAATTGCCCCCCCCCTTTTTTTGCTTTATATACTATATTTCAGTGTCAGATGTATAAGTGTGTTTATAACTGGTCATGATTGGAAAGATACAATTCACACCTCTTACTGTAGTCTGTGCTTATGTAGCTCGTCTTCTGCTTGACTCTTGGGCCAATCTCTACCATTTTTCCTTCAACCACCTTGTTGTTTTGCTATTCTTGAACAGACATAGCTTATTCCTGTCTCCAAAGGTTGATTGCTTTCCTCTGCCTTGAAAGCTTTTTTCCCAGATACTTTTAATAATTTGCTTCCTCATTTTATTTAGATCATCAATAAAATGTCAACTCAATTCTTCTCCCCCCCTCTACTAAAATAGCACTCTGCTCGTTCTCCCCAATTCCAGCTTTATTTTTCTTTAGGCACTTCTCCACCTGCTATTATACATTATATTAGTTCTTTATTTGTTGATAGATTTGTACTGTTCTCCAAGGCCTAAAAGACTGCCAGAGATTTAATAAATAAATGGATTATTCCTTTTACTATTATGTGGTATCCCTTTTTAAAAAATCCTTATTTCATGATTTTGCCTTACATTTGCTTGAAAGTGCTTTTTTGCTTTCTTTTGGTTAGTATATGCCTGGAATATTATTTTTCACATTCCATTATTTTCCATTCCATTCTTTGTCATTATTGTATAGGTGTGTCTCGTAACTAACAGGTAACTGAAGTTTTCATTTCAAAAATTTGTTTTTCCTGTTCACTCTTTGTATAGTTCTCTTTTTGCCTCATTATCTTTATTCCCTCTGTTATATCATTGACATTGTCAGTCTACTTAATTTTTCTATGATTTCTAAATCCTGTTTACACATTTCCCTGTTTTGTAGCATGTGGTAGGATTTCCTTTCTTTTTAAAGGCTGCTTATTATTGTATTTCTTTGCCATATTTTATTTATTCATTTATCCATGGCCATGGGTTGTTTCCACCTTTGCTGTTGTGAATAGTGCTGCTATGAACATAGTTGTGCAAATATCTCTTTGAGACCCTGCTTTCAATGGGTGATATACCCAGAAGTAGATTCATAGGATCTAGTTCTATTTTTAATATTTTTTAGGAACCACCACCTGTTTTTCATAGAGGCTGCACCATTTCAATTCCACCAACAGTGCTCAATGATGTTGAGCATCCTCCTATATAATAATAAAAGGCTAATTTGCAAATTGACCAAATGTTGGAACGACCAGTCGCTGTGACGTACACTGAAAACCAGGGGGCAGACTCTCAACACAGGAGCTGCCCCCTGGTGGTCAGTGGGCTCCCACAGGGGGAGCGCTGCTCAGCCAGAAGCCAGGCTCACAGTTGGCGGGAGAGGCTTCCACCAGTGCAGCGGCAGTGGTGGGAGCCTCTCCCGCCTCCGTGGCAGTGCTAAGGATGTCCTACTGACTGATGTCCTTGGGGAGCGGGCATAAGCCGGCAGTAGGACATCCCCCAAGGGCTCCCAGACTTCGAGAGGGCGCAGGCTGGACTGAGGGACCCCCACCCCCGAGTGCACGAATTTCATGCACCAGGCCTCTAGTCTTTTCATATGCATGCTGGCCATTTGTGTATCATCTTTGGAGAGAAGTCTAGTCAAGTCTGTTGTCCATTTTTACGATTTTTTAAAAATATGTTTTTATTGATTTCAGAGAGGGAGGGAGACGGGAGTGGGGGGGGGGAGAGAGAGAGATCAGTGATAAGAGAGAATCATCAATCGGCTGCCTCCTGCATGCCCCCTACTGGGGAACGAGGCCACAACCCTGGCATGTGCCCTCACCAGGAGTCAAACCGTGTCCTCCTGCCTCATAAGTCGATGCTCGACCACTGAACCATACCAGCTGGGTCCTTTGCCCATTTTTAATTGGTTTGATTTTTGTTGTTGAGATGTAGGAGTCCATAATTGGTTTTGAGTATGCCTTTTTATCCACAAGTACTTTAATTTTATTTTATCAAATATTTCTGTGTTGGGGATTGTAGAGCTTTCATGTTATTTCAGCTTATTACATTGACTGCAAGTCCTGAGGAGTTCAGAAGAGCCAGGTATGTTTGCTTCTTTTCTCTCCTCACCACTGTGAAATTGGTCATTTTAAAATACTATGCTCACATGCAATTTAGAACAATTTTTAGTTCAAGCTACCACCTTCTGAACAGTCACAATAAGTTCTTGGTTTCTGTCTTTCTCAGTTTTGTCCCATGATTCCATTCTGGCACAGATCTCCTGGAATCATCTTTTAATGTGATCCCTTAGCTTAAAATACTTTATTGACAGTTTGATTTTCAATCTCTTTGGCAAGTTATAAGACCTTTCATGATCTGGTCCAAACTGTCTTTGTAATAGCATCTTCTACCTCTCCCTGTTATTCTCTTCAGATCCTGGAGCGAAATTACACTACTTGCAGTTTTTGCTCATTTTGTGTATGCTTTTTTAAATGCTTTTTTGTGTTGGCTTGTGTTTATTTTTCCCCCATTAATTAGAATTCTCTCCTTCTCATCTTTATCCCATGATGAATTTCTTTTTAACTTTGCCCAGTTTTTAGCATATTTTTTTTCAGACTTAACTGGATATTTACTCTCACCTTGTGTCTTGCATTCAAATTCACAAGGCACCATCTATTAAAGTGCTTTAAGTTGTTTGATTTTTTAAATTATAAAAGTAATACCTGGCTCATTGTAAAAAAATCAGACATTACAAAAATAAAGAGTCCTTCTGTTCTCTTTTGATCTTGCTCCTCAGTTCATAACAACAAATAAACTGGTGCTAATCCTTCAGAATCAGAGTGTGTGTGTGTGTGTGTGTACAAGCTTGTAACCACAAATTTAAACTACATACGTAGGTTTTTGTTTTCTTTTATTACATAATGTCTACATCTCCGTGTCTTTACGTGTCTACTACATATAGTATTGCAGCTTCTCTTTTTTTCACTGTATTCTGTATGGAGGATATGTCAGCGTACACAGATCATCTTGATTCTCTTTAACTGGTATGGTAATTCATTCCATTGTATGTATGTACTGTAATTTAACCATCCCTTGCCAGAAGACATTTAGAGTTGTTTTCCAGTGTTTTATTTATTGCAAGCAGTACAGCAGGGATTGTGTGTATATACCTTTGCATTCTTTTGCAAATAATTCTTAATAGGAAAATTGCTGATCAGAGAATATACACCTTTAAAATATCATAGATAACATTTAATATTTCATGAGATACTGTCAAATAGCCCTCTGGGTCCCATTTCCCCCATCCATTATCAGTACTGGATATTATCAATCATTTAAATTTTTACCAGTTGCAAGAACAAAATATGTTTTAATTGGCCTGTTTCTTTGATTCAAAGGATGTTTTCATAATTTTACTGTTTGTATTTATTTTTCTGTGACTGGCCTGTTTATGTTCTTTGCCTGTTTTTCTATAGTATTATTCTTTCCTTTCTTATTTATGTGTTTATTATATTTTTAAATTTATTTTTTTGTATGTGTTCTTTTTCTATTGTGGTTGGGAACCCCTGAGCTGTTAGATGTTGCATATAGCTTCTTCTAGTCTGACTTCTTTAATTTAATAAGCACTTATTACTAGATAGTGAAATTCTATCTCTAGCTCTATACTGAAGCTCCTTAGTATCCTGTTTGTCTTTGTGGTCTCAGCATCTAGCAACTTGTAGTATAGATTAAATATTCTGTAAATGATTTTCAATGAATGAGTTATAAGACCTGCCTCTTGTCTTCAAAGAATGTAAAGTCTAGCATCACATAAATTTGTCAAGACTTTAACAATAAGGAAGAAAAACAGCATTGTGTCTAAATTTGCATATTCAATTAAGTGTTGTAGAAAAACTTACTTTAGTCCTAACCTGTTTGCCTCAGTGGATAGAGCATCGTCAGCCTGTGGAGCAAAGGGTTCCGGGTTCAAGGGCACGCACCTTGGTTGCAGATTCCTCCCGGCTGGGGACCTGGTCAGGGCTTGTGCAGGAGGCAACCAATCAATGTGTTTATCTCGCATTGATGTTTCTCTGTCTTTCCCTCTCTCTTCCACTCTCCCTAAAAATCAATGGAAAAATATCATCGGGTGAGGATTAACAAAAAAAATAAAGCTGGGCTGGCGTGGCTCAGCCTGTGAATCAGGAGGTCTTGGTTCAATTCCCAGTCAGAGCACATGCCCCAGTTGCAGGCTGGATCCCGAGTGCAAGCGGCAGCTGATCGATGATTCTCTCTCATCATTGATGTTTCTGTCTCTCTCTCCCTCTGTCTTCCTCTCTGAAATCAATAATAAAAAATATTTAATAAATAAGTAAAATAAAAACTTAACCTTTGGGTAGCTTCTCTAAATTAGTGCTCATGAAACACCCCACTACTCACTTTCTTTTTTCATTGACTTCTGTACTGAAAGATGAATTCTTTTCTGTTAGGTTAAAAGTGAAATCTGTATCAGTCATAATGGAAATATATTACTCTTTTTTTTTTTTTTTTTTGAAACAAGTTGCCGAGTTTAGTTCATGTAGTAATGTATTTTTCTTATACCCAATTTCAGTTAACCCTTGAATCCTAATTTTTGTTTTCTTGCCATTTCAGGTAAGACCATGAATTATGGCATTCTTAAATGAAGCATTGAGGACTGAAGTGACAGTCATAACAGATAGAAAATAAGTGATTTTTAAGTTATGTCTATTAATTTGACTATAGATGTATATATTTACCTCCTTAGTAATGCGCGAAGTCTTTATGGGAAGCAGAAAAGCAAGCAACTACATTTCTTGTGCTCACCTAAACATTACTGGAAGATAAGCCACATCAGTCTACAAAGAGGTTTCCATACAAGCAAAATAAGATGTAAATGGACCAAAAGTGAAGCGCATTCTTGCAGTAAGCACTGGTACTCTCCAAGCAACAATGGGTTACATGGGATTTTGAAACTTAGCACTTCTGCTCCCAAAGGACTTACAAAAGTGAGCATTCGTATGTCCCGTATTAAAAGTACTTTGAACTCTGTTTCAAAGGCTGTTTTTGGAAATCAGAATGAAATGATCTCACGTTTAGCTCAATTTAAGCCAAGTTCCGAAATATTAAGAAAAGTATCAGATGGTGGCTGGTTAAAACAGAAAAACGTTAAACAAACCATCAAATCTCTGAAAAACTATAGTGACAAATCAGAAAAGAGTTCTGTTCTAGAAAAGCAAAGTCAAGTTATAGATAAAGATATTAGTAAACAAAGCCCTTTACCTTACACAAATAGTATAACCACGAAATTTGGGGAGTCATTCTACTTTTTATCCAATCATATTAATTCATACTTCAAACGTGACGAGAAAATGTCTCAAAAAAAGGAAAACAAACATTTCCAGGACAAGTCAAAACTTGAAGATAAAAAGGGTGAAGAAGGGAAATCCACGTCTGCAACTCCTGGTGTGCTGACTGACAAGAAGCAAGGCTCAGAATCCTCTTCATCTACTGTGGACAAGCCCAAAAGTCCCAGCGAGACACCTGAGGTCCTTCCAGTTTCTACTAAAAAAACTATTGCTAATTTTCTTTCGTATCCCACTGAAGGTGTACAAGCTTTAGTAGGTGGTTATATTGGTGGACTTGTCCCGAAATTCAAGTATGATTCAAAGAGTCAGTCAGAAGAACAGGAAGAAGCCACCAAAGCTGAGCAGGCTGACAGCAACAATAAAAATGTAGAGGAGAAAAGGTATTTAATTCTTCAGAGAGAAAAGGCAAGTTGTTATTCATGGTGGTTTTAAGTTTTAATTTTTGTCAAATTGATGTTTTATTTCTAATGGTACCTTAGAAACTTTAACCATTTGTTAGTATTACTAAAACAGTTTCATTTTATAATCATATATATTTAAATATGTCTCTGTAGATTATTGCAAGAGTGAGTATTGATAACAGAACCCGGGCATTAGTTCAGGCATTAAGAAGAACAACTGACCCAAAACTCTGCATTAATAGGATTGAAGAACTGACTTTTCATCTTCTAGAATTTCCTGAAGGAAAAGGAGTGGCTGTCAAGGTAATTTTAATTTACTTAACTCTGGTTTTGTTTTTTAATAAGAATACTAATAAACCTTCTAAAATGGAGGAGGCAGTACTTTCATGTTTTTATTTAAATATTTTTTGTGGTTTTTATCATACATTTGATCTGTAATATCCAGTAATTGTCCCATTTATTCTATGATATACATTATCTTAAATGCTCCCTTTTATATAAATTATGCTATTAGTACTGATATCTGTACTTAGAGATTAAACATTTTAAAATGGAAGATAAATCTCAGTGTGTTAGCTTTTCTTTGCCTTAGTTTTGTCAAATATAAAATAGTCAAAAGAATTTATACCCATTTAAATAGTCTGTTTTCAGAGAAATACTATAAAATATGAATGATGTGTCTGAGTTGAGTCTCTGTACATCTGCACTACTAGGATTATTTGTAATATTTAATGAACAATTTGAAAACATAATGAATAGATGATGTTGACATTTCATTCGAGTTCTGTAGTGCTTATCTTTAACTTCCCATTCAGAAAATTGTATGTTAATCTAAGTTTTTGAGTAATGTAGTTTTATATTGTACTAGAGGCCTGGTGCATGAGATTCATGCAAGGGGCTACACACACACACACACACACACACACACACACACACACACCCACCCCCACCCCCACCCCCACCCCCGGGCCTTGGCCCCTGCTGCTGTGGTTTCATCCTTCCATCTGATCTAAGTAGCATATTACGCTTTTGTTATTATAGATAATGCATGTTAGTAAAATTTGGAATTATCTTTCACATAGATGTAATCTCTTACCTAAGAGATAAATTTTCTAAATATAGATATGCATCTAAGTCCATTTAACATTTCAGTGACATACTGAAAGCAGAGACCTAAAACAATTCTGTATTTTAAAGAACTCTTTAAAAACATTTTATTGAAGTAAATTGTGAGTATAAAGTTCGCTGAATTTTCACAAACTGAACACATCATGTAACCAAGCACCCAGTTGAAGAATAGATTTTACTTGTGCCCCAAATCACATTCTTCAAAAAGTAATCACAGGTTAGTTTTACCTGGGTGTTGTATATTATATGAAATATTGTGATTGGCTTCTTTCATTCAGCATATTGGGAAAAATCATTCATATTGTTGCGGGTAGTTGTATATCATTCATTCTTTTTGCTTTTATATTTCATGGTTTGAATGTATCATAATTTATTTCTTCATTGTACTATTGATGGATTTCAGAGTAGTTTTCAGTTTTAGTCTATTATGAATAGTCTTGCTAATAGAAGTTTTGAAGATTCTTATTTTGCATAACTAAGGACCCTTCAATATCCAGGAGAAATGTGATATAGGAATATATATTCAGACCAGTTATAAATGAAAATGTAAGTAGTCTAAAGAAAGCTTTCTTTCCTTAAATAATAAGCATCTTACTGAATTTGATAAATTGCTTAAGACATGTTAGCATGTATACTTTCATGTAAACTTTCCCACTAAATTTTTAATTATTAACAAGAATTGAGCTTTTTAAAAATGTTAGAATTGTTTGTTAAAAGACATTTATATTAGTTTTATTTTTTTGTGTGTGTACCTTATTTATGGTGGCAGAATCTAGGAAGTTGTCTTTGGTATTTAATGTATTCTGTGGTGTGAATATAGTACAATGTATCAGTTTTACTGCTGATGGACATTTGGATAGTTTCAATTTGGGAATATTTAGGAATTTTGCTTCTGTGATGTGTCTTTTGGAAAACGTATGTCTTCATTTCTTTTGGTTATATACCCAAAAGTAGTATTCCTAGTCATAATGTAGGCCTGTTTTCATCTTTAGTAGATACTGCCAGGTGGTTTTGCAAAGTATTTATACCAATTTATACTTTCACCAGAATTGTATAAGCCTTCTGGTTGTTCTCCTTCCTCTCCAGCACTTTATATTATTTATCTTTTTTATTTTAGCCATTTTGTTTGATGTTTAGTGATACTAAATTGTGGCTTTAATTTGTATTTCTCTGGTAACAGTGAGGTTCAGCACCTTTATCAGTGTTTATTGGCCATTTTTATACTTCCTTTGTGAATGCATATTCCAAGTCTTGTTCATTTTTCCATTGGGTTGGACGGCTTTTTCTTACTGATTTGGGGAATCTCTATGTATAATAGGTATAAATATTTCAATGTATTTTGTGATATATGTATATACAATATACATATATCTATATCCTATATAATAAAAGCATAGTATTCAAGATGTCCCCTCGACCGGGAGTTGTCCTTGAGTTCAACCAGGGGGCAGGGCCAGCTGGGGGAAGGGAGGGAGGTCCCTGCCGGCAGCCACTAGGAACCCCTTACCAGTGCACGAAATTTGTATATATATAAAAGCCCCGGTGACCGTTAACGACCCACTATTGACCAGGTAAGATACTTCAGTGCACAGAACCTAGAGGATCTTTGGGAAACTCAACATAAGCACCCTAGGGTTTAAGCTCTTGCCTCTGATCAACAGTATGACGTTGAATGCTTAGAATCTTGAATTCTCAGTTTAAATTAATTTTTTAATTATAATGGTTAGCTTTTGCCTTCTACCTTAATTTTATTTATATACTTCATTGTGAGGTACCCTTGTATCCGTGTGCAGTGTACACAAGGTATTTTTTCCTTTAATAGCAAGTTTAATAACTACTATGTAGCAGTTTCATCTTAACTTTGGAATTTAGACAAAATATTGTATAAAATTTATAAATAACCTTTTGTTGTAACATTAATAGTTTATAAATTTGCGTTAAGCAAATTACATTTTCTCTAATTCTTAAGCATTCCACTTTTTAAAAGATATATTTGGATATAGGTTAATTTTTTACCTAGATATTAGGACAAATATATTCTAGATAGTAATTGGCATTAAAAAGTCAAACACTAAAGTATCATTTAAGATTACTTAGAAAATAATAAACACTTGCACCTTGATTGTGGAGGCCTACACATGTTGGTTAAAAATAGTAATACATTTTCACATTTTATTTGATAAAAGCAACAAAAAAGTCCTTTTTTCTCAATTCAGGAGAAAATTATTCCATATTTATTACGATTGCGACAAATTAAGGATGAAACTCTTCAGGCTGCAGTTAGAGAAATTTTGGCTTTAATTGGCTATGTGGATCCAGTGAAAGGAAGAGGAATCCGAATTCTCACAATTGATGGTGGAGGAACAAGGTAAGAATAGAAAATTGATTTTTAAAAACTATAGCTCCAACCTAGCTTGTGTTTCTCTCTGGTTAGAGTGCTGGCCTGCGCATTGAAGGGTCAGGGGTTCAATTCCTGGTCAGGGGCATGCACCTTTGTTGCAACTTCAATCCCTGGCCTGGTTGGAGTGAGTGTGGGAAGCAACCAGTCGATGTGTCCCTCTCACATTGATGTTTCCCTCTCTCCCCCACTTCTACTCTCTGAAATTCAGTGGGAAAAAAAAATCCTCATTTGAGGATCAACAAAAAAATAACATGAAAAAACTATAATTCCAATTCAGTCATAGGAATTTTTTAAAACTATTTTGGTATATCATTACAAAATCGAATTTTTAAAATAAAACATGAAATAGTTTTTTAAAATTTCTTTAGCAATCTCAAAGCTTCTTTAACATATCTGAATTTCTTTAATTTGACCTACTACTTATATCTTAGTTTGGTCTTTTCAGACATTTTGGGTAGTTTAGGACAGTTTATCAACCAAGATTCTCTTAAAATCTTGGCAGTGTTTAATAATGTCTTATTTTTGTCTTACCCGTATGTCAGCTAGTCATTTGGTAAAGTAATAGTTATAAAAGAATTTTTTAAAAATAATATTTTTGTTGATTTCAGAGTGGAAGGAGAAATAAAAACATCAATGATGAGAGAGAATCATTGATTGGCTGCCTCCTGCATGCCCACATTGGGGATCCAGCCTGCAACTCGGGCATATACCTTGACCAAGAATGGAACCATGACCTCCTGCCTGGTTCATGGGCTGACGCTTAGTCACTGAGCCACACCACTGGGCTAAATATACCATTTTTAAATAGTTTCTCCTCATTATACCAGTTACCGTGGTTGGCAAACTGCGGCTCGTGAGCCGCATGCGGCTCTTTGGCCCCTTGAGTGCGGCTCTTCCATAAAAATACTATGGCCTGGGCGAGTCTATTTTGAAGTGGCAGTAGAAGAAGTTTAAGTTTAAAAAATTTGGCTCTCAAAAGAAATTTCAATCGTTGTACTGTTGATATTTGGCCCTGTTGACTAATGAGTTTGCCGACCACTGTCCTAGACTATTTCATCTTTCATATTCATTATGAAGCTATTTGCCACCTTTGGCAAGAATCCAGAAATTAATAAAATCAGCAGATAAATTAATACATCCTTAATGTAAAGCATTGTCCTAATACTGTTAAGTTTTAAAAAAATGAATAAAAGCTTAAAAAATAAGACAAAATATATAAAACAACGCCATGTAGAAGCATTGGTGACCAGCTACATTGGTGAGAGAAGAAACCAATATATGGCCCAAAACTGGTGAATGGAGGCTTAAAGTATTTTCCACAATTGGGGTATTGTTTTTAAAAATATCTTACATTGGCATATCTTTGTAGTCTAGATACTAGTATACATTTAAAGAAGTGCAGCTATAGCACAGGTTTTGTACCATTACTTAGATATTGGATATTCAGCCCTGGCCAGTGTGGCTCAGTTGGTTGGAGCATCCTCCCAAACACCAAATGATGGTGGGTTTGATTCCTGATCAGGACACATGCCTGGGTTGCAGGTTCAATCCCTGGTCCAAAGCATGTATGGGAGGCAACCAATCAATGTTTCTCACATCAGTGTTTTGTTTTTTTTCTCTCTCCCTTCCTCTTGCAAAGTCAATAAAAGCATATCCTCGGGTGAGGATTTAAAAAAAAAAAATAAGGAAATGATATCAGATATTGAAAAGTGACCTTAAAAACTTAAGCAACTTTTACTGATGCTAAATTATATTATTAGTTTTCATGTTAGCATATAAGCTAGAAATGTCATTTTTAGGATTGTTTTGTTCAATAACGTAGCTTTCCTTGAAACATGAATTCTCATTTTGTCTTTATTTTTTCTATAGGGGTTTGGTGGCTCTTCAAACACTGAGAAAATTAGTTGAACTTACGCAGAAGCCAGTTCACCAGCTGTTTGATTACATCTGTGGTGTAAGCACAGGTAATTATTATTATGGGGGTGCTACATCCCAGCAGTGCATTAAGAAAAAGAACAAGTAAGCACTGATATTCAATATCATTCTTTGAAATAATGGGTATTAATTTCATGTTTTGATGAATAATTCTTTTTTAATAATTACTTTTCTAATTAAATTTTTAAAATATTTATTGGAAATAAATTAACGTTAAGAGAATAGTTTGGAATGCATTATCTAACATTTTTAAAAAACAGTGATCAGTTATGAATTATGAATTATTGCCTTATGTTCTAGTAACCTTCGGTGATGTAAGGAAAGTAGGTACTTAAGTTGTACTTGAACCAATAGAATATTAAAGATGGAAAAGATTGTACTTATTTGTGAGAGGTGTCCCTCTGTGAGGCACTATTCTTAGTAGGTGGGTGCTCATGAAAGAGAATTTTAAGTCATAGAGATGTACTCATGGTATAGAATATCAGTTTATGAAATGTGTACATTTCTGTATTAACCACAATATATCTTTTCCATTGTTTTCTAGTTTATATTAAACTTAATTTATAATACTGTACTTATACTTTTCTTTTTTCCATTTTGTATATTCTAATGTAGAAATTTTGTTTCATAATTTCTCAAAAGTTAATAAATTTATACTTAATTCAACAGTAACGTACTTACCAGTTCGATAAAATTGTTTTTTAAATGTCTGCTCATCTTCATAGTAGTTCTGCTTAAAAGGAAAGTAACTTAATTTTTTGGCAAGTTATTTCTTACATTAATTATAACTTTTCCACAAATTGAAAAATAGCAATTTCTATTATATAGTTATGCCATACAGTGCATGCTATCTTACCTTTTATTAGAATAAGACTTTTACTATAATAACACATATAAAATATTTAAAATACATTTTGATAATATTTTTCTGTTTTTGTTTTGTTTTTTCTCTTTCTTTGCTTTGTCCCACCCCATCCCCTCCAGTTTCTTATTAGTTCAGGATTAGGCCAATTATGTACACTAGGTGGCAGTGCGTCCTACTAATTGCAGCTAGGATATGAAATCTGCTATTTAAAAGGACATCCCAGAGACCTGATTTCTTTAATTACATTGGTTCCCAGGACCAATCTGAAGAAGCAGTTTTTTAATGAATTGGTAAATTGTCAAATATACTGTATTCTGTGACCAAAACTAAGGGACTTATTAAGGTTAGAAAGGATATTCTCTGCTGCAATATCTTAATTATATATTATTTAATGTAATGTAAAATAACACATTTTTATGTATTTTTAAATTGTTATCATCATCATTGGTTGCTGTTTATGTATCCTTATTGAGACCTAGTAAATAAAGCCCTTTACATGTGTTATCCCCCCATATAAAAACTTTATAAATTTTAGTTGTTATAATTATCCTTATTGTTTTAGATGAAAGAAATAGGGCTCTGATAGGTTAAGTAGTTTGTCCCAGGTGACACATTTTGAAAGTATCAAAGGCAGAGTTTTAGCCAGGTTTGTGATTCAGAATAAAGTATTATATCATCAACACTGACAAAAACAAAAGATTTTTTCTTTCAGGTGCTATATTAGCATTCATGTTGGGATTCTTTCATATGCCTCTGGATGAATGTGAAGAACTTTATCGAAAATTAGGAACAGATGTGTTTTCACAAAATGTCATTGTTGGGACAGTCAAAATGAGTTGGAGCCATGCATTTTATGACAGTCAAACATGGGAGAATATTCTTAAGTAAGTTATAATTATTCTTTTTAAAAACATTTTGATTATCTAGGTAATATATGCATATTACTTTGAAAAATGCTGAAAATATAAAATTAAGTTATCCTAGTAGTTAGATATAATCACTTAATATTTTGGTGAATCTATACTAGTCACTATTTCCTTGGTTTCATGCATGTGAGATTTTCATGTAAAAGTTGCAATTGCCTTTTTAAAACTTGAGACCATATTGTATATAGACCATGTTTTGCATCCTATTGTTTTTACTTATCATATTAGTCTTCCTCACTTTCCAAAAATAAAAGCCCTGGTGCAAAAGTACTTATCAAACTTCCATTTTATTTATTTATTTATTTAAATTTCAAAGTGAATCGACAGAAATACACCATAAATTCTTTTTGACATTCACCAAAATAGTTACCTGGTAAACCGGCTTTTTGTAACAAAGTACAGAAAGCTTGGTAATACTAAATCACAGAGAACTAGAGAAAAACACTATTGCAAACTATAATAGATATGATATCCATAAAAATTTTCCCAGTTCTTTTTGTAATATTACACAGTACTATTGCTACATGGCAAACTAGTGTAGCATAGAAGGAAAAGCAAAAACAAACCATAGAAAGAAAGACACAAGTCTAAAATTGTTAGACAGTTAACAGTTCAAACTTCATAATCAAATCTACCATTGGGCTCATTAAAACAAATCCTCCTACACCTTTACTGTGTATGATTTAACTTTTAACATGAACCAAGTTTAAAATTAGTAGTAGAGATTTTAAAAATTAAAAGATTTTGCTAATGGTATGCCTGCTGATGTTCACTTGACCAAAGCCACTCAAACTCAGGGTTATGTGGAAAGGAATTATATACAGAAATAGATATCAGGAAGTGTGATTGATTCATTGGGAGCCATTATCATAATCTACCACACCTACTCCCTGGACTGTTTTCTTTTTTTCTCTCATTGTTTATTGAGAGCATTTTTATAGGTCGTGGTGTTTTTTTTTCTGTGACAATTTTATCTTATTTTAGGGACATTATTTTTTATTACAGCATCAATAAAATCTAGGAATGTTGAAAATCGTTTTTGTATTTTTGACATCTCTCTGAAATAAACAATGTTCCTGACTTTATTTTTGAATTTATATTTTATAACTTAATTCACTAATGCATTTCAGTTCAGTTAGTAAATCAAAGTTTAAACAAAAAGCAAATGTGAATTTTCCTTAAACTGTGAAAGCAGCTTCTAGATTTCTATGAAAAGATAAAGTGAAAGATCTGTAGAAAAATAAAATTACATTGCTCTTCATGCAGAAGACCATAGGTCAGGTTGGGAAAGACAAAGATCTTCTCCGTTTTAGAAAGTATTTTACTTTGATATTTTTAAAAGGTTGTGAAGGGTAGGTCACTACCTAATTGTAAATACTACAATTGTTAGGTGAATTCACTAACATTATAGTGAAAAATAGGAGTATCATTTGAAAAAAATGTAATTAGAAAAATGTATTTGTCTTACGAAGGCAGGGTGGTAAAAAACATAGTTTTTATATTCAATACAAGGGGAAAATATAATTTTTAAGTCAAGAAAACATCTGCACTGAAATAAAATTCCCCTATAATGGACTTGTAAAAATTGCTGCCCAAAGCACAATTTCTGTAATGGTACAGTAATTCAAATGCCAACTCAGATGACTTAATAAACATTTTTTGTGGGGTGACATTGACTGTGTTGCTAATACAAGTTTAAAGTCTTAATGTGCTGATCTGGTTTTTGGACTCCTTTGTAACTAGCCTACCCATTCTGCAGTCTTACTCAACACAGCAGCTTTATTCTGTCAGGAGGACTCTGAAAACAGATGGATTCTGCCTCTGTGCCTTTCCCCTCTTAGGTCCTGACTTAGAATGTGTTACCTTTCCATGTTTTGGTGTCCTTTTCAAGCTACACCTCCATGCATCTTTCCCAGATACTACAGTAGATACTTGTAATTTGAGTAATAAATTGGTAAATTTATTACTCAATAACAAATTAATAAATACTAACAACATACTGTTTCATGTACATTAATTAGATGTTAAGCCTCCTAGAGGAGATTCATATACTTTTTTTTCTTTTTAATTTGGTCCCTCATAGTGCTTTGATAAAGCCATGGGCAAACAGTAATTGCATAACATACATTCCCTGATGTTAGGAGATAAATAATTTTGATATAACTTATTTCTTCTCCTTTAATAAAGGGATAAAATGGGTTCTTCACTAATGATTGAAACAGCAAGAGACCCCACATGTCCTAAGGTAAGTTTCGAGTATATAACACCTCATTGGAATTGAAGGTTAGGTGAAAACACTTATGCTGAAGGCCCTTTATTAAAGGAAAAATTTCTTAGGAACCTCTTTTTAAGGATTATATTGTTCCTTATATATTGAGTTATTTTATGAAGATGTGGGATATGATCATTAGACCTTATCTGTATATAGTAAAAGTACAACAAAAGTTTAAGAACATGAAAAACCGAGACTAAAGATAAGGAAGACTTATCATAAGGGTTAATCAAATCCAGTGACTTAAGAAAAATTGTGTAATTTGCTCTCCTAGATTTTTTTAAAGAAATTATATAGGTATCTTAGATATATATTATATACAAATGAAATCCCAATTTTTAAACTGTAGTTGTCACTAGAATAAGTCTCAGCATGGCTTCTCTTTTGATTTTGTTTGAAACACAGTGATCTGAGTTTTGCTTAAGTTCTGTGTTCTTTGATAATATTTACTTGATTAAGGAGTAGGATTTCTGCACCTAGGAATTCCATGCAGTTTGTATTTATTTTTGGATAACAAGCTATAACCATGAAAAATCAAATACAGCTCCCTCTAGTGCTCTTTCACTCTTGCTTATTTATATTTTCTTTCATACTACTACATAATATTTAATTTTTGCAAATTCCAAATAATGCTGCTTACAGTGGATATTGTTCACTTTTTAATTTACTAGGTAGCTGCAGTAAGTACCATAGTAAACAGAGGGGTAATACCAAAAGCTTTTGTGTTCAGAAACTATGGTCATTTTCCTGGAGTCAACTCTCACTATTTGGGAGGCTGTCAGTACAAAATGTGGCAGGCCATTAGAGCCTCGTCTGCTGCCCCAGGCTACTTTGCAGAGTATGCATTGGGAAGTGATCTTCATCAGGTAAGTTGAGTCTATGGCCTATCTTGTAAACCTTTACATGATTAAAAAGTATTAGCACTTATTAAATGTCACTGACCTTACAGAGGAATCAACCAAGGAGACTTTCTTCTTTATGCCTCCATGTAGCAGAAGATGTGCAGTAGAAGCTATTTTTATTTGTTGTTGGTTTTTCTTTAACAAGCTGTCTGGCTTGAAGAGCATATTTTAGGAAAGATTTTTTTCAGTCTTTCATATAAAGTGATTCACTTAGCCAATTATGATAGTTTTATTGTTGGGAAAAATGAAGTAGTACATCTGATTGGCTTTCTAAATGTGATAAAAATTCCAAATGAAGCACAGTCCCTGGAAGTGCAGAATCCAATCTGTTTGACAGTTTTGGTGATTTTTTAAAAGAACTTTTGTTTCATTTACCATTGACATATAATAATATATTAGTTTCAGGTGTAAAAGTAATTTAGTAATTTATATACAGACATGTGCTTATATCTCTGAAACAATGAGAATGTGTGGATGATCAAAGGTATCTGGTGCTGGGATGCTCTGGTGCCAGAGACAGACAAGATAGATAACATTGAGGGCAACTGGTCCTGGAGAGAGAACTGAAATCCTGTGATCAGCCCAGAGCTCCGTGTACATATTCCAGCACTCACCTGGGCTTCTGGAAATGCTATTCACCTTCCACTAGCACCTGGGGGAGACGAGCCACACTCCCCTTTGATAACAGGACCTTCATTTAAAATATGTGTTGCGTTATTGAATGACAACTTAAAGTTATATTTCTCTTCCTATTATTGGATAAGACATTGTAAATTTCTTTTTCAATATAGTACTACTATAGAATTCAGTAATGTCTTATCTTCCAATAGAAATGAATTGTTTTCTACTCAATATGTTAGTATTATTTCACTTAGGTTCTTAATAGAATAAATGACTCTTGGATCATATTTTCAAGAATATGTGGGGCTTGGTTGAGCAAAGGAGGAGGCCAGGGAAAGAGTGTTTTGGGATGACAACATGAACAAAGACATGAAGACCAGAGAATGTGGCTCATTCAGAAAACTGCAGATAATTCACAAATGGCTACATTGTGGGAGTAGACGATGACCAATTCTTGAAACTGCAAAATGCAAAATCTAAAATTAATAGGTAAAAGTTACAGAAAGAAATTTGCACTACATTCTGCTACATTTTTATAGTACTCTATCAGCATTTTTTACCCTCTTTCCTTTTGAATTCTTCAAAATAATATTGATAATTGATAAATGTGTAGAAATACAAAACCTGCTTGCTTGGTTAGGTTATGTCTGCATTATAATGAATGGTGATACTTTGAAATTATACTGTTAACAAAATTTCAGCTTAAATTCGTTGAATTAATTTGGTTATATTTGACTTGTGAAAGAAGAATTAGCTTTAATTTTTTAGGAGAACCATAATTCTTTTTTTTTACTATTTTTATTTCCTAGAGGAGGGGAAAGAGAGAAATAGAAACATAAATGATGAAAGAAAAATCATTGATCAGTTGCCTCCAGCACACCCCATACTGGGAATCAAGCCCACAATCCCAGCATATGCCCTAACCAGGAATCTAACCGTGACCACCTGATTCATAGGCCGATGCTCAACCACTGAGCCACACCAGCTGGGCAGAACCATAATTCTTTTCTTAAATTTTATATAGGAGCTATATTAACCATTAAACAAGGGTAATATATCTTTAAAAAGTAATTCAATTCATTTCAGTAGTTTTGAGCAAAATGTACAAAGCAATCCAAGAAGTTCAAAGAACTTTCATAATAAGAAATGAGGCCAGTGAGTTTTTGCATGACTTCTTTGTATCTGTGATATATAAAATCAATTCAAGTTAAAGGAACCTTTTGTTTTTAAGTAATATGTTGTTGAATTTATTATATAATCCAGCTTTTCCTATGACTGAATTTCAAACTGTTTAAAATATAATTTTTCTTTTCATATTTGTAAAATAGAATTTCACTTTTAAGAGTTCTGTATTATATTTACTTAACTTATATTTTGCAGGATGGAGGTTTGCTTCTGAATAACCCTTCAGCCTTAGCAATGCATGAATGTAAATGTCTTTGGCCAGATGTCCCCCTAGAGTGTATAGTGTCCTTAGGCACTGGACGTTATGAGAGTGATGTGAAAAACACCATGACACATACAAGCTTGAAAGCCAAACTGTCTAATGTTATCAACAGTGCAACAGATACAGAAGGTTGGTTGTTTGCTATTTTAGAGCACTTTAACTTCTAAAATTCAGCTTTTAGTAGAATATGCTCATGCTAACTGTAGAAGAGTATGTTATGTCTGTATTGTGTAGGCTTAGGAAGCACATGAGAGCAAGTCTTCTGTTTTTATTTCTCCTCACTCATTTCTTCTAAATGACCCTAGAATAGAGGCTGTTCTCCATGCGGGAGTTAGTGCTACCTTTGCCTACTTACAGTTGGAAAAGTATCTAAACCTGGATTAGCACAAAGGCTTGGATGGAGACTATTATGCCAGTTGCGAAACAGAAAAGAAAAGGAGTCAGGTTGGTTCGAATATACACGTAACAGTGAGAGAATTAGAATACTTACAGAATTTGATTATTTAGTAATGTGGAGGCAAACTGGAATTAGAATAAGTTCTTCACTCTTGCTGCCCCAATAATCTAGTCTCCATATAAAAGCTAAAGTGATTTTTTTTAAAACATAAATCATGTTTTTTACCTTGCTCAAAACCCTCCAGGCTTCCTATCATACCTAGAACCAAATCCAGAAATATTATTCACTGAAATTTACAGGCCGCCCTGTACGACCCAGCTTTTGAATACATCTATTCCGCACTTTCCCCTCTCAGATGTGTCCCATTTATATAGTGTAGCTGGCTACCCTTTCATTTTTGCTGTTCCCCAAACTTGCTAGATCTCTTTATTATTTTATTTTTAAGTCTTATGTGAAGTCAGTTATTAAATGTTTACAAAGAATTGTTACCACTTAGCTCCTTGCTTTTGAATCTCATTTTTTCCATTAGTTAAGTCATTAGCCTATGGGAGGATCTTAAACGACCCACTGAGGACTTTCATATATTAAGTGATAACCCAAGAAAAGCTGATATACTGGATTTTTCACAATGTGAAATTTTGTTGTCAATAAAATATTCTTACTGTAAGCAATCTGAGGGAAAAAATAACTTTAATCAGTAAGTTTCATAATACTTAAAGACATACTTTGTGCAAACCCTGTGATGGGCTCATTTGAAATTTTTAAGAAACATGAAATGCTGCCTTTATGTATTTATACTCTAGTTAATGAAGAATTTATAGGATATGCACAGGACCTAAAATAGCCAAGACAGTTTTTAAAAAGAACAAAGTTGGAGTACTTAAAAGCTTTGATTTCAAAACTATATCAATACAGTAAGCAAGGTACTATGTTATTTACATAAAGAGAGGCATAGGTCAGTGGTATGTAATAAGAGAACACAGAAATTCATCTATAAACATAAGCTCAAAAGATTTTTGATAAAGGTAACTTAGTGGTATGGGACAACCACATAACTATATTCCAAAAATTGGTACTGGGACAACCAGATAACTATGTTCCAAAAATTGAACCTTGACCATTCTATATACAAATGGTACTGGGACAACCAGATAACTATATTCCAAAAATTGAACCTTGACCATTCTGTATACAGAAATTAACTGAATGGACCTTAGACCTAATTGTAACAGCTAAAACTGTAAAACTTCTAGAAAAATACCTGGAGAAAAATCTTAATGGCCTTGACCTACATGAAGATTTTTTAGATAGAACACAAAAAGCATGAACCAAAAAGGAAAAATTAAGACTCTATCAAATTACAAATTTTGATATTTCAAAGACACTTTTAATAATGAAAACACAAGCTACAGACTGAAATATTAGTAAAACATGTATCTGATCCATTATAAGAAATATGTAATCATATCCAAAATACAGAGAGAATCTTATATATTATCTATAAAAGAAGAAAAAAGAAATTCGGTAAAAAAAAAAAGTGAGCTAAATATTTGAACAGACATTCCATGAAGAAGAAATACAGATGAAAGACTTTTCAACATCATTAGGGAAATGAATATTAAAGCCACATACCACCACACAACCTTTGGAATGGCTAAAATTAAGACTGACAATCCCAAGTTTTGGCAAAGATGTGAAGTAGTGGGAACTCTGGTGTTTTGATGGTTGGAATGCAAAATGGTACAGCCATTTGGAAAACAGTGCTGTAGTTCTTTTAAAAAACAAAAAACATACTTTACCTTATGCCCAGCAATTTCATCCCTGGAAGAAATGGAATCATCGATCCACAGAAATACTTAGGGGTAATTATTTAAGGAAGATTATTACTAATTTCTAAAAACTGAAGAGAACTAGACAGGAGAGAACAAATTATGCTATATTGTACAATGAAATACTAGTCAGCAGTAAAAAGAAAGGAATTATTCATATATGCTACAACGTAGATGAATTTCAAAAGCATTTTTCTAAGTAAAAGAAGCTAGGCATACAAGGGCTATATCCTTATGATTTTATGTGAAATTCTAGAAGAGATAATAGTAAGAGGAACCAACTATAAAGAAGCATGATGGAACTTTTTTAAGTGATGGAAATGTCCTATGTCATGATTGTTGTGGTGGTTACATTGTATATGTGTCAGAACTTGTCTTTTTCTTAAAATTGGTGAATTTTATTGTGAGTAAATTATGCCTCAATAAAGATAACTCCAGGAAAAAAACAAAATGGAGGTTGAAAAGGCATTTTAGCAGTGGCTAACAGTATGACCAAAAACAGAGAGAAGAAAGTACTAGAGCAAGTATCCTAATTTAACAGAATTATATGAAGTATTCTGATACGTGAATTTTATTTTATATAGTATATTTACACTTAGTGGCCAGATTATTATGATCTCTGAACGCATAATAATCTGGCCACTCAGAGTGTGTGTGTGTGTGTGTGTGTGTGTGTGTGTGTGTGTGTGTGTGTGTATGTATTAGAGCACCGGTGCATAGATTCGTGCATGGGTGGGGTCCAGCCAGCCTGGCCAGGGGGAGGGGACATGGGCGGTTGGCCAGCCTGCCTGCTGGTCGAACTCCTGGTCAAGGGAACAATTTGCATATTAGCCTTTTATTATTTAATATAGGATATACACTGAGTGGCCAGATTATTAATGCATTCAGAGATCATCATAATCTGGCCACTCAGTTTATTATTATGGATTCCTTTTCTAAGGTTAATTAGCTGGAATGATAAAATAAGCAAGGCTTTATAATTTTCCTAAAAGAATATAATTTTTTAAAAAGATAACATTGGATCACTGTAGAATAATTTTTCTTAACCACCGTATTGTCTCTGTTTGTTTTAACAGAAGTCCATGTAATGCTTGATGGTCTGTTACCTCCTGATACCTATTTTAGATTCAATCCTGTAATGTGTGAAAACATACCTCTAGATGAAAGTCGCAATGAAAAGCTGGATCAACTGCAGTTGGAAGGGTTGAGGTACATAGAAAGAAATGAAGAAAAAATGAACAAACTTGCAAAAATTTTACGTCAAGAAAAAACAACTCTGCAGAAAATTAATGACTGGATAAAACTGAAATCTGACATGTATGAAGGCCTTTCATTCTTTTCAAAATTGTGATGAGTGTGTGCATATAGTCCCATAAATGAAGGCCTGTTCAGAAGATCCACAGAACCCAGTGAGGAATCGTAGGGTTCAATGTGAGTTAACTGAAATACTTAGGAATTCTGGGGAATCCTGTAAAAGATGGTGCTTGGACTAGCTTGCACAGCACAAAGGCAGACTTTATAAGGGAATTAGGTTTTTATGATGTTAATAATTAGCTATATTTTAAGAATCTTACTGTACTAGTTGGTTGTAGTAGATAGATATTGGTGTTATATTGTTTTGATATTTGAAAACTTATTAATGTAGTGCCAACCAACTGAAAAAATATCATACTTAATTTTTTTGCTTTAGTCACCATAATCATGTTGAATTTATTTGACCATTGATTTTCTTCCATGTGGAAAAGCTAATTTCTTTTTAAATTTACATCACATGTATTCACGAGCTACATTCTGCTATCCAAATGTTGCCTTTTACTGTAATATCATTTAAACACATACAGAAAAGTGGAGTTTTTTCTGTCAAAGGACTTTTACATTGGAAATATGAAGGAACCAGATACAGTTTTTTATTCAAACTTGATTGATTCAAAATCATAGGTGAGATTCCAATCACTTTTCACCCTTGAAATTTCAAGATAATGCTGTATGTTAACTTTTCTAGCTCTGGCTTATTCATTGTCATAAAATTAATTACTTTAATTTACTAAGAAAATATTCTTATCATTAACAAATAAACTATTGAAATAATTTATTGTTAAAAGGCTAAAGTCATTTTAAGATTATTTATTCTTCATAAAGTAGTTCCCCATCTTTTTGTAGCATTTGAATATACCTATCAAGAGTATGCTTTAAAAAATAAATTAGGCTTGCCCTAGCTGTTTTGGTGCAGAGGACAAAGCGTCAACCTGCAGACTAAAGGGTCCTAGGTTCGATTCCAGACAAGAGCACATGCCTGGGTTGCAGGCTTGATCCCCAGTAAGGAGCGTGCAGGAAGCAGCCAATCAATGATTCTCTCTCATCGTTGATGTTTCCCTCCCTCTATCTTCCTCTCTAAAATCAATAAAATATATTTTTTAAAAAAATAAGTTAGGCTTGTTTTACCATTTTAACTCCTTTAACTGGATTTCACAGAGGTTAATAACATAAACCAACTCAGATCATTGTTTATACAAACCAAATTAATCTCTGTTGTATTATCTATCTGCCTTGTTAATCCTTATATCATGTTTAGCTCTGTACGTATAAACTAAAGCTAAAACCACAGTTTGCCAGGTTGTCATATTGTTCTCTGCTGATTCACGGGGAAAGGTATGATTCAGGGAGTGCTGAGGGGAGCGAAGAGTCTGAATGCTAATCCTGGCTCAGGCTCTGATGTAGAGACCCATTTGTGACCTGGAGGAGGGCAGGCAGCCTCTCTGGGTTTCAAATATTTCATTTGTAAAGTGAGGAAAGCTAGCTCTAAAATTTTACTTACTTGTCTTTATGGTAACCTAAAAAGTAAGTTCTGCAAATGTACAAGCAAAAGATAGGAAGAGTTGGGAAAATGAATTTTCAGTCCTACACAAGTAAAATATCTGTTCTTTTTAAAGAAACCAAGAAGAGTCTATTTTAGAAATAAAATGTGATTAAATTCTCCAACTCATCAATTATATAAAAATACTAACCCTGACTGGTTTGGCTCAGAGGATAGAGGGTCAGCCTGTGGACTGAAGGGTCCTGGGTTTGATTCCAGTCAAGGGCATGTACCATGGTTGCAGGCACATCCCTGGTGGTGGGTGTGCAGGAGGCAGCTGATCGATGTTTCTCTCATCGATGTTTCTAACTCTCCCTCTCCCTTCCTCTCTGTAAAAAATCAATAAAATATATTTTAAAAATAAATAAGTAAATAAAAAATACTAGAAGCCCAGCGTGTGAAATCGTGTAGCCCTGCCCACCCGCGCCAGTCTTTGGTCATTACCGCATTAGGGCCACAGGCCTTTTATAATATAGGTAGAGTATAAAAATGGTTTTGATGGTTAGGCCTTCTTGGATGTCTCAGAATTCTTACTTCTGTAATAAATGGCATGTTGGTGATATTTCAGTTCTGGTTTTGCTGCAGATATTCTTTATTAATAGTACCTCAGATAACTAATAGAGTTGATCCTAGAGGCATATGGACTGACTGGGATTTCCCCTGGGGTTATAATTACACTGTGTTTCTTCAGTGTAATTGATGTCTCAGAATTCTTACTTCTGTAATAAATGGCATGTTGGTGATATTTCAGTTCTGGTTTTGCTGCAGATATTCTTTATTAATAGTACCTCAGATAACTAATAGAGTTGATCCTAGAGGCATATGGACTGACTGGGATTTCCCTGGGGTTATAATTACACTGTGTTTCTTCCCCTCCCAAGCCTCATTTTATTCAGGAGAAAGTAGGTATCAAAGGATCTTCTGAGTGGAGAAGTAAGTCACAAAATGTCTGCCTGCAGTCTGAAGGGATAGAGGAGGATCTTACAACTTTGTTTTGGTAGTATGATGGAAGGACTCCCTTTCAGCTCCCTCCCCCACCCCACCCCCACCCCCACCCCCACCACGCAGCAGTGCCTGACAACTGCCTCTCCTTTTCACTTATTATAGAGCTGCTAATTACTGAAGTAGCTAGGACCTCTAGAGTTTAAAGATCAAAATTTTACCTAACTTGCTGTGCTCTAGAAATAATCCTAGTCACAGTTTTGAATATCAGACAAGTATTAGTGCTAGAAAAACTGAGAGAGACAAATATCACATGATCTCACTTATTTGTGGAATATAATGAACAAAATGTATTGACCAACAGAATAAGATCCAAAGCATGGAGGCATGGAACAGACTGAGATACCTCAATGTGGGGTTGGAGGGACAAGAAGAGTAACCCAAAAAACTCATATACATAGCCCATGGACACAGGCAATAAGGTAGTGAAGACCTGGGGACAGGGGGATGGGAAATAGCTATAATACTTGAACAATAAATATATATTTTAAAAATAAATAATTTAAAAATAGTAGTTAATGCAGCATTTTATTTACATTACCTATCAAAATAATTATTAAAAACTGGGTGCAATTAAAAATACTGATACCTTGAGTGCACCTAGAGTGCCCAGCTCAGGTGACTGGGAAGACTGAGCCACTGGTCACCTACTATACAAGGCCATGCTACCAATTCCAGGAGACATAACAGCTCTACCTAATACATAGAAACAAACACAGGGAAGCAGCCAAAATGTGTAGACAAAGGTACGTGTTATAAATGAAAGAAATGGAAGCAAGCAGACCACTGGATAGAGTTCAAAAAATGGTTTTAAGGTTACTCAAGGATCTTAATGAGATCTTCAAAGGAATTAATGAGAGCATCAAGGGATTAATAAGACTTTCAAGGATCTTAGAATGTCAAACACATGAAAAAGGACCAGTCAGAAATTAAGCATACAATAACTGCAAGAATAATTTATAGGGATTCAACAGAGTAAAGGATTTGAAAAATCATCGGTTTGGAATATGAGGAAGCATAAAAATATCCAATCAGAAGAGCAAAAAGAAAAAATGTGAAAATAGTATAAGGAGCCTCTGGGACAACTTCAAGCATACCAACATTCTCTTTATGGAGGTGCCAGAAAGAGAAGAGAGAGAGCAAGATACTGAAAACCTATTTGAAGAAATAATGACAGAAAACTTCCCCCTACCTGGTGAAATAGACTTACAAGTCCAGGAAGTACAAAGTCCCAAACAAGAGGAACCCAAAGAGGCCCACACCAAGACACATCATAATTAAGATGCCAAGGGCTAAAGACATAATCTTAAAAGTAACAAGAGAAAAGCAGTTGCCTACAACGGAATGCCCATATGATTATCAGCTGATTTTTCAACAAAAACTTTGCAGGCCAGAAGGGAGTGGCAAGAAATACTCAAAAGTGATGAACAGCAATGAACTACAACCAATTTATCCGGCAAAGCTATTATTTAGAATTGAAGGTCAGATAAAGAGCTTCACAGACAAGAAAAAGCTAAAGGAGTTCACCACCACCAAACCAATATTACATGAAATGTTAAAGGGTATTCTTGAAGGAGAAGGAGAAAAAAAATATGAATAAAATGGCAATAAATACGTATCAATAATTGAATCAAATGAACAAGAAATCTAATGAATAAAGTTAAACGGATGAATAGAATAGAATCAGAGACATGCAAACATGGAACAGACTGATGAATCTCCGATAAAAGGGGATGAGGGTTGGGAAGAGATTAACCAAAGGTCTTATATGCACATATGCATTACCTATGGACACAGACAATAGGCTGGTGAAGGCCTGGGGGTGGCGGGAACCACATGGAGGGGTTAAAGGGAGAATCTGTAATATTCTCAACAATAAAGATTTAGTTAAATAACTGATACCTGACCAAACAGAATAATATTAAAAGGGAAAAAAAAAGTCACCAAATGTTCTATGCCAAGATCCACAGTTCTTGGGACTCACTATAGCAATCTCACAAAAGAAAGTCTCATCTTCCATTATGTTTTGTCCAATTGGATCAGCATGTTCTAGGATAATATAGTTGCTCCAATAGTTAGTTTGTAGTAACATATATAAACAATAAGGAATTCTTAATCAGCAGTTTCTCAAATAGAAAAAGTTAAAACCAGTGTAACTTATACCTCGCTTTGCCTTTCAGATTTATTTTTAACTTTATTTTTATGATTGACACTATTACAGTTGTCCCCATCCCCCCTCCATTGCCTACCCCCACACAGCTCCCACCCAACATCCTCCCTCCCCCTTACTTCTGGCCATCACCCCACTGTTGCCTGTGTCTGTGGGTCATGTTTATATGTTCTTTGGCTAATTCCTTCACCTTCATTCATCCAGTCCCTCAATTCCCCTCTCCTCTGACAGCTGTTGGTCCACTCCATGTATCTGTGCCTCTGTTTCTATTTTGTTCATCCATTTATTTTGTTAAAATTAGTGTAACTTACACTCTTCTCTGCCTTTCAGATTTGTTTTTAAAAATACGTTTTTATAAAACTAGTAGAATTAGAGTCTTTTAAAATAGTTCCCCCCCTTACCTCCCCCCCCCGTCAGGCATAAAAGCCACGTTCTTATAAATCACAGGTGCTCTTGTTTTGCTTATTTTGATTAGCACATTTGGTATCAGGATACAGTTAATCCATACACATCTAAACATGCCTTCAGGCATCCATTTCCAATTTGAATTATGGGAAAAGTACCCAGTGCTGACACTCAAACACTGTAGGAACTTTATAATTAGTATATAATGAAAATGTGGTTATATATGCATATAGAATAAAACAGTGAAATACATGCTTTAAGGTTTTGATGAAGTTTAAATACTTAGAATTATAATACAGGCTGTCAACTAATGGTCATTGGCAGTTCAATACCAACAGTAATTTTCAATTTGGGGCACAGTGAAGAAGAAAACTATTTAATGCAAACAGCTCAATTGTGACACATAAAGGGTATGAAAACAGCAAGGCAGAGGAACAGCTCAGTAGCATTACAACTCAATTATGAGGCAGCATGGCTGTGAGATAGCCCGGGGGCGAGGAGGCCCTCTCCTGCTAGACAGCTCTGGTATGCCCTGTACTGGTCTGTACTCCTCTCTTCCCGTGCCAGTCCGCCCCAAGATGCCTCTGCTCCAGCCAAGGAAATAGTCATCAGTCTTTGGGGAAAAGGACGGTGTACTTTCTGAGCCACAGAACTTACATAGAAGTTTCTGGACCTGGTCCCTGATTGGTCTGTTCTCATGCAGATGAGAACTCCAAATCCCAGCTTGATTGGTCCAAAAGGCACTGTCCTGATTGGTCAGAATGGAGCTGCTCTAATTGGTTGGTGCAGATGCTGATGGGGATATAGGTGTGCAGCTCCAATTGGTGGGGGGGGGGTGGGGAGAGAGGCCTCAGTTCTATTAGTTGAAGGACTATTCCAGGAACTCCTTTGTAAGAGGTGGCTCAGGTGACAGAAACACAGTGCAGGAAGGCCCTTCAATGGAGGAGGCAGACAACTACATTGCAGGCTTCTCTCTGAAGTGTGGTTTACAAAAGGCCCCTGTGTAGAAATGGCTGCTAGGCTATTTTGTTTGTTTTTTGTTTGTTTTAAATTTGAGCACAGTTAGCACCAGAAGCCCTTCTGGGAAGGCATCTTCTTTCTCAGGGTACACAGCTTATACCAGTATCGCTTTTTGAGCATGGATAAGTGGCTATGTCCTGATATTCAGACAGTGTCCCATGTGTCTGCAGTAGTGTGTGGAAAAGTACTGTTACATCCATCTCATCACAAGCACAATAATCAGCTCAAATAATAAGAGCTCAACTGCAATGCTCTTTAATTTTCAGAACCAGAGTTACTTTAAAAATAAGTATCTCGAATGCACTGCAATCATTTGAAAACATCTGCAAAAGTCATGATTACAATTTTAAAACATGTAGATAAAACTATTATATGTGTTTCTTTATGAAGCATTAGAGAAAATGAAAAACAGTCATTGGGTAACAACTAATTGAAATAATGTAGCTTTCTTTATTTTATCCTATATAATAAAAGCCTAATATGCTAAGTGCCTGGTAACCAGTCGACAGTTCAACCAATCAAAGCATAATATGCTAATGATATGCTAAAACTGCTCAACCACTTGCTATGATGTGCACTGACCACCAGGGGGCAGACAATAGACTGGTCAACCAGTCACTATGATGTGCACTGACCACTAGGGGGCAGACACTAACTGGTAGGTTAGCTTGCTGCTTGGGTCAGCGGATCAGGACTAAGTGAGATGGGCCAGACACACCCTGGAGCCCTCCTGTGGTCCTTCCCCAGCTGGCCAACCTCCTGCATCCCTCCCTGGCCGGCCAACCCCAATCATCCCCCATTGGGACTGGGCGAGATGGGGCCGGACATGCCCTGGAGCCCTCCTGTGCACCCTCCCCTGCCCCGATCGTGCACTGGTGGGGTCCCTCGGCCTGGCCTGCACCCTCTTGCAATCCAGGACCCCTCGGGGGATGTCAGAGAGCCAGTTTCATCCCCATCCATAGGCCACTCCCCTCAGGGGGGCACCAGATGCAGGGCTCATGGCTGGCGAGCGCTGCTGCTGCTGCTGCTGCCACTGTGGCAGGGCAAGCCTCTCCCGATTGGGACTGATTGGGCATGAGCCCGCAGCAGATGCAGTGGGGCCAGGATGAGCGGGAGCAGCAAGTAGGAGCTGCAGGTGGTGTTGGACTGCAGTTTCGGCCTGAACCACACAGGCCACCTCGAGGGGAATTTGTGCACGAATTTGTGCACTGGGCCTCTAGTCTAATTATATTATGCATTCCCAACTCATATGCTTCTTGAGAATATCTCACAACGTCTAGCACCCTGTTAGGTGCATTATAGGTCCTTAGTAAATATTTTAAGTTAAGCTTAATTGAATAATCTGTCTTATAGCATTATGGGGAGACTGGCAAAATGAAAATGCTTTAAAAAGTACTTTCTGAAACACTTTACTTTTAAAATCTGAAAAAGGGGTTTGTTCTCTGTGCTGGTTGTAGAATCACAGCTGAGGTCATTTTCCTCCATGTGAGTGAGACCCTCTCCAGACAATGAAAGTTCCAGTTTACAAAGCCTGTAATTTCATCCACCCAGCACCTGAGCTAAACATTGTTCACACTGTATGTCTTAAGATGTTGACAGGGACTCAAATACAACCCTCTGGGCACAAAGAAGGGTTGTTGTTTTTTTGTTTTTGAAATGTGAACTTTTTCTTTTTCCCACCTCTTTCTGATCAATATCTGTTCATTCTAAAAGCATATTACTTTTCCTCATAACTGCCCCCTACCTTGGGGTCTTCTTCATTTTGTCACATTGAGGCTTTTTTTGGGCTACCTTGTTGCCTAAACCCTTAAAGATACACCTTATTTTTGTAAATTTATAGGTAAGGAACTCTGTACCTTCAATAAACAATAATTTATAACATTTATAGTTGCATACAGGATTTATTTACTTTCCAAAACACCTTTAAACATACTTCTTCATTTTATTCTAATAGCCATTCTGTGGGTTTGGCAAGGCCTGCATTGTTATCACACAAGGAATATATAAAAAGCATTGCACTGAAAAATACAAAGGTTTGTATGACCTCACCTTGTTAAATATGATGGCTGGAGCCAGTGGATTCCCAGCCCAGGGCTCTTTCCACTGCTTTCCAAATAAATAGTTTGAGGTAAGGAAATTGGATGCAATAAATATGTTTAATCATGGTGATGATTTGTATTCTTTCCCAATATTGCACAAGAGTTGTATTTCTGTGAGATTTGATTTTATATTTCTAAAATGGGAGTACTTCATCATCTAAATAACATTTGTTCAGTGCCTATTTGTATCATCAACCCTAATTTGAATGACCTCTGTAGGATTTGACCTCTAAAGATTCTGTGATGATCTGGATGGAATAAAAGTACAGTGAGTAATATCCTATACACTTTGGAAGTACACAAATGGAACAAGATTGGAGTAGTGTTATCCCGTTCTGTATTTACTTTCTCTAAAGTCCCTGGTCATAGCCCACAGGAGGCAAAAGGGTTTGTGTTTAAGATGATGGTTTTTGTCAAAACTTGAATGGGTTCAAAGTGAAGTTTTAGACATTATTTCACATCCCTGAGAGTTCCCTCATTTGAAAAATGCACGGTTGCTGTGAGCACTAAAAATAGTGGAGGTTAAAAGTACCTGGGATGTGGTAGGTACTCAGTAAAGAATAGCTGTTATTTTTGTATTCTGGGCAATTGAAACACTGAGGGAAGTACATCCAATTAATTTTTACTGCAATGTATTGTTCTAAAATCAAAGTGTGTGTTTCTCAAATGCAATGTCACAGTTCTAAGTTGTGCAACAATCCTCCTCTTCAATCCTTGAAAGGATCATGGGATCACCTGATATGACCTCTTGGTATTTTTCTGCATTATCTTTTATTATTGTTATAGTGCACCATATGGTGCATTGCTAAAAACATTAATACTAGTATTAGATATAAATTGAGGATATAAATGATACCCACTCTTGTTGATGTGAAAATAATGTTATAGATCTTGTTGCACACAAATTAACGCATTCCGTGTTATTTATTTCCAAATAATTTTAAACAATTTTCAATGCCCTTGTTTCTGAAATTGATTTTAAAATAAAACATGTACAAACTTAAAAGTGTAAACCATAAATGTTTTATTTATGCCTAAAAGGATATTGTAAGATATTCAGCAAATTATATTTCCCTTAGGTTGCAGAAGTTACTAACTGGGCGGGTCATGCTATGTGAAATGAAACCAGTTCGCTGTGAAGAAATATATCACAGGCTTACTGTTGTTACCACCTCAGATGGAGACTGCTGACGGCAGAGTCTACTCCCTTCCCTCAGAGACTACTCCATCAGCAAATGGGGAAGAGCGGGGCACTTCCAGCTTGGTCCATGTTACCTGGCAGGAGCTTTGGCAGGCAGGGAAGGAACAGTTTCCAGAGTCCACATTGGCTTTTGTTGTCCTGGATCTGGGGATTTAATCTTCCTGTGTATCTGAAGAAAGAAGATGTACTATCTTGGTGTGTCCTTTATTTTTAAACTCATTCATTTTAAAAAATACATTTTTTATTAACTTCAGAGAGGAAAGGAAAGGGAGAGAGACAGAAACATCAGTGATGAGAGAGAATCATTGATTGGCTGCCTCCTGCATGCTCCACACTGGGCATGTGCCCTGACCTGGAATCAAACTGTGACCTCCTGGTTCATAGGTTGACAATCAACCACTAAGCCACGCCAGCTGGGTTAAACTCACTTTTTTTTTTTAACAGAGTGTCCTTCTTGTAGCTCACACTAAACACTCCCTCTCCCCTTGACTTATACATGCCATGACCATAGTTCCTGAGCCCTATGAGTTCTCTGTGCTCATATTTCATTTGTTCCTTGAGTGACTATTTATTAAATGCCTAATATGTGCCAGACATATTCAAGAAATTATAATAGAACAGTTAGGCAGAGTGGTGAAAACACAAAAGTACCAGACCATGAGCATCCAAAAGAGAGCTTCTTGGTCTTTAAAGCAGGCCAAGCTCTGTTATGCTTTGCAGTTGTATCAGTGGTTTTCCCATTGAGACCTCTCTTGGGACTGTATTCCTGAGCCAGTACATGTATATGTTTATATATATAAAATAACTATGCATATGTTTAATTTTATTTGATTTCTACCACACTGTGGTGGAAATAATTGAAACTTTGAAACAAAACAAACTTGAGTTTGAACACACAATCTTTCAGGAAGTTATTTAACCCAAGTTTCGGTTTCTTCATCTGCAAGGCTGTGTTAACAATGGAAAATCATATGGTCATGAGGATTTTTTTAATTATTATTTAATTAATCCAAAATGGTATCAGTGACATTGAACGCCCATCTTACTTGACAAAAATATATCTAGACATTTAAAAAATTAAATAAGCCTCAATATTGCTTTTTAGTCAGAAATACCTTCTATATCACATAGAACTTTTGTGCACTTACATAGAAGCATGCATTGGTGAACAAAAGTATATTAAACTGTTCAGCATATTTGGCTTTTATTTCTGCCTTTAAATTTTTCTGTTTCAAAATATGCATTTCCAAAGAGAATCATTAAAGGGCCAAAGTCCAGGAGCTCTTTAAGCAAGTCCGTAGTCTTTGCCCTGCCACGTGGGCCTCCCTGATTGTAAGCTTGAAGGATGGTGTGTATTGCATATCTGGACCATCTTTTGAAGATCACCAGAATGCAAAGGCCCCTCTACTCCCGGGCATGGGAGCATGAACATTAGCGACCTCAGCTCCAAGTTTCCGCGCCAGGACCAACCATTGCCCAGGAGCCCACTAGGTACCACGGTCTGGCCTAGGGCCGTGGTCGGCAAACTGTGGCTCGCAAGCCACATGCGGCTCTTTGGCCCCTTGAGTGTGGCTCTTCCACAAAATACCACGGCCTGGGCGAGTCTATTTTGAAGAAGTGGCGTTAGAAGTTTAAGTTAAAAGAATTTGGCTCTCAAAAGGAATTTCAATCGTTGTACTGTTGATATTTGGCTCTGTTGACTAATGAGTTTGCCGACCACTGGCCTAGGGCATGACAGTAGAAAAGGGAAGAAAAGATAAATTAGAAAATAGACCAAGATTTTAATTTAAAATA
Source organism: Corynorhinus townsendii (assembly GCA_026230045.1). Taxonomy (NCBI): domain Eukaryota; kingdom Metazoa; phylum Chordata; class Mammalia; order Chiroptera; family Vespertilionidae; genus Corynorhinus; species Corynorhinus townsendii. Next base: position 142,721,916 of record JAPDVU010000004.1, read on the forward strand.
TTTTATTGGAAAGATAAGTCTAGTCAAACTTTAGACAAATGATTTTAACCAGTTAACTGCCACTACATTTTGAATTTAGTTAAAAAAGGTCTGCCGCTTGTGTCTATAGACGCTTATGGCGTACAAGTGGTTAAAATTCCCTATAATTCTGTCATCTTAATAGAACTATTTTCATTTGCATATCATCCTTCTGTGTGCATTTTAGAATTGCAGAAATAGTGCACATCCAGTTTTGTGCTCCACTGCTTGTTTGGGGTTTGTGGACCTTTCAGAGTTTAGGAAAGTTGCAGCACAAGCAGAGGCTGGCTGCTTGTGAAGAACAGCCACTGAAAGAGGTTTAAGATGAGGTACTGATGGGGTGGGGTGGAGTCTCGGGTAATCACCGGGACGGGTCAAGTGGTATTAGCCAGGTTGATGAAGACGCAGATTGGGCACCTACATGGACCTGCCAGGTATGTGTAGAAAGGGTTCAACAAAGGATGGATGGTGCCTGCCAGCACTCTGCCTGGGAGAGACCTGCACCTTTGGTCAGAAGTCAGTCCATTAGTTCCTCCCCATATGTCTCTGGTGCTTTTTGAGCTGCTGTTCATTCACTGGATCTCCGAGTGAGAGTTTGTGAGCGAGTGGAACTGTGCTTGGGCTCTTTAAGAGGCCACTTAGGTTCACAGCTCTCGTCTCACCTGGACAGAGTCCCTGCTGATTTTCACAACTAGATGTGGGGACTCCTATTCCTGGTACTGGTGCTCCAGGCTGGGGAGGCTGATGTGGGGCTGCGACCCCTTGCTCCTCAGGGGGACCGCCACAGCTGAGATATTCTTAACTGCCACATGTGGGTGTAGAACCAACTCGTTTCACATCTCCACACCTCCTACCAGTCTGGACATGGCTCCTTTATCTCCTTAGTTATAGGTGTACTGTTAAGCCAGTCTTCTGGTGGTTCTCAAGGGTGGTGGTTCTATAATTTAGTGGTCATTTTGATGTAGTCATGGGAGGAAGTGAGCACAGTTTACGTACTTTGCTATGTTGGCCGAAGAGAACTTTTAAGATGTACTCTCTTCGGGCATCCAGTTTTGCACACTAGTGGAACAGTCCCCTGTTAGGAGAATGAGGAGGCAGCCTTTGCAGATCCTAATGGGATTCTGGGATCCTGGGTACCCAGATGTGGTAGTCAGGGTGGCGTGGGCTACTGGCAAACCAGAGCAGGGCTTTCTAAAGCACAAGGCCCAGGGTAGGATGGTGCTGGACATGTGTCCTATACAAATTTGCCATTTAAAAATATTGGAGGACCTTCTAGTAAAATTTAAATCAAGTCTTAAAAGAAAATGTAAACAGAAGTACAATGTCAGTGTCTGTTTACTTAACATCTTTGTTGTTCTTTTAAAAATGTGACAAAAACAAATAAGACTTTATGTCAACCATTCATTGGGACCTCAGAATATTGTATCTGAGCCATTTCCTTTCTTTTCTCCACAGTGAATTCATCTTCACTGTACCTGTCATCTGTTCCCTCTTAAGCCAGAAACAAAGGGCACATAGCAAGAGTGCTGCTCAGCATCTCTGTTTCCCAGAGCAAGTTTTCTGTCCCTGATGACCCCAACTGAAACGGCTGATTGCACATTGACCTTGGCTAGTGTGAAATCCATTCATCAGAATGGATTTAGACGTTCTTATAGATCGAAACTGTAGGAACAGATGGAGGAGTTGGCTGCAAGGAATATGCTTATTATTACCGAAAATGTTCCTCCTCTCAGCTTGGTTCCCCAAGCCGGGAGGTGGGCAGAAGGTCCTGGTGACTCATGGCTTCTAGAGAAGAAATCCACATATGGCAACCACTAAAATCACATCTCCCTCCAATTGTTTGAGCATTACATTCATTAGGTAGGTGTAGGGATACTGTCTTGCTAAGCACCAGGCAAGGAATGGGTTGCAATTTCTGGTTTCTGTTTGACACATGCCCAAGTGGCACCAGACAGGCACTAGAATTCTGTGGTTATTTGGCAGACAGTGAGAGGAGGCATCAGAGAACAATTGAAATTTTGCATCTGTGGTAACATTTCTCTGCTCACTGGTCAGGCAATGTATGAAGCTGCACATTATTTATATATTATACCTATAACTGCACATCCTATTATTATCCATGGTGGGTATTAGTCACCAACTATGAAACTTCAAGAGGTGTGGGCCAGCTGAACCTGTGGCTGGCATCCAGAAGAAAGGAGCAGTTCTGGGTGGGCACAGTGGATGGGCAACCCCAGGCTTGGCTGGCTGAGCGGAATATGTCTTTGGGGTGTGGAACCAGGAGCTGCTGAGGTTAACCTTGGACAGGTCATTCTGATGTCTCATCTGTTTTCCACAAGTGCTTCTTTAACCAGCACCATATCTGCATCTTATGACAACCACCTTTTAATCAATTTTCTCCTTTCCCATCCAGAAAATAGATACAATTTGTGTGGTCAGATGCAAATTTAGAGTTCTGAGACACACGTAACTGTATCAGTGATGGAATTAACAGCTTAAAACTAGAAACATTAGTTATCTCCCAACACAGATGAGCTGGGTGCTCTGGCTCAGAGTCTCTGAAAAGGCTGCAGTCAGGGAGTCAGCCTGGACTGAGGCTCTACTAAGGGCACTCTGCTTCCACGCTCCCTTAGATGGCTGAGGCAGGATTCAGCTCCTCATGGCTGTTGAACTGAGGGTCTCTTTCCTCCCAGGCCAGGGGCCAGAGGCATCCCCCATTTCCGTGACGTGAGGGCCACTCATAGGGAAGATCACAACATGGCCGCTGGCTTCCCTCTGAGCAAGCAAAGGAGCAAGACTGCAAGACAGACGAAGCCAGAGTATTTTTGTAATAAAATCAGCAGTGACATCCCAGTATTCTTTCCGTATTATATTCATTAGAAGTGATTCACTAGCTCTGGTCTGTACTGAAGGGGAAGGTTAGGGAATGAACACCCAGAAGAAGGGATTGCTGGGAGCCACCTTGGAAGCTGCCCACCATAACAACCATGCCTTTTGATAACGTTGGGTTATAATCATGTCCTTTCAAATACAAGGGTTTTAAAAATTACCATGTTTACCACATCCCTGTCAGAAACCTAATGTATGTTGCCCAGCCATGGGATATTATGACAATGATGACAGTAATATGAGCCACTTGTAGCAGACAACCTTGTTATATTACTATAGAACATTTTTTTAGTGATCTACTCTTTCTCACCTAGAATTCAGCCAGCTTTCATATGAGTTTTATTATGGCAGTAAAATAAAAAAAAAAAAAAAGCTCTTGGTTACCACCAGAATCATAAAGTGACACAGCTAAAAAAAACCCAATTTTTGTTTTAGGGGCTTAATCACAAGGAGCAACAACAGCCTATAATTATTGCAATCGAGAGCCTAGGTCAGTGGTTGGCAAACTCATTAGTCAACAGAGCGGCAAACGGCGGCTCGCGAACCGCATGTGGCTCGCGAGCCACAGTTTGCTGACCACTGACCTAGCCCAACTCCTTCCTTTCCTTCCTTTCACACTATGGAAACACTAAGAGAGGAAATAACTTGCTCATGGACACACAGCTTGGTATTAGTGTGGCTGGGTCCATGGTAGGTTTTGGTGAACTAAACATTAGTTTTAGGGCAGGGCCTACGGCACAGCCTTCCCTGGGTGGCCTGAACCATGGATGAAGATCAAGAAAACCAGGATGGGTGCCCAGCTGTCATGGCTCAGTGGTTAAGCATCAGCCCAGGAACCAAGAGATCACTGGTTTGATTCCCAGTTGGGGTACATGCCAGGGTTGCAGGCTCAATCCTAAGGGGACGTGCAGGAGGCAGCCGATTGGTGATGTTTTTCTATCATCAATGTTTTTCTCTTTCTATCCCTTTCCCTTCCTCTCTCTCTAAAAATAAAAAATATACATATATATTTTTAAAAAGAGCTAAATTTAAAAAAGGAGAAAGCAAGGATGGAGAAAACAAGGTTGAGGGTTCAATTGCTGGTCAGGACACACACTAAGCTGTGGGTTTGACCCCGGGTCAGGGCACATACTCTCTCTCTCCCTTTTTCTTTAAACATACAAAAGCATGTCCTCAGATGAGAATTAAAAATAAAAAATAAATAAAGTGAGGGAAGAAAAAAGTGAAAGAGAAAAAGTGGAGAGGGAACATTCCGAGAAAGAAACAAACAGGGCTGCAAAAGAAGAGGAAAGGAGAAAGGCTAAAGACATATTATTCGCCGCCGGTGCCACTGGAGGGCTCCATGACTCTCTGATATAGCTGCTTTCATGCGATGACATTCTGAGGCACCCGTCAACACACACATTAAGCGTACTGTCATGGGAAGGCAGCAGAGCACAGTGGTTAAAACTGTGAACTCTGGAGCCAGAAGGCCCAGGCCTGAGTGAGTCCCAGCCCTGCCACTGGCTTGTGTGGCCTCTGCAAGTTACTTAACCCCTCTTAACTGTTTTCTAAAATGGGGATACTACTAGTACACACTGCATGGGGTTGCCATGGGATTAAATGAGTTAATCAATGTAAGTGCTGACAATAGTGCTGGGCACATGGAAAATTCTTATTTTAAAAAATATATTTTTATTGATTTCAGAGAGGAAGGGAGAGGAAACATTGATGAATCATTGATCGGCTGCCTCCTGCACACCCCCTGCTGGGCGATCGAGCCTGCAGCCCAGGCATATGCCCTTGACAGGAATCCAACCTGGGATCCTTCAGCCCACAGGCCCACGCTCCATCCACTGAGCCACTCTGGTTAGGGCTGGAAAATTCTTTTATTATCAATCAATGGGGAAACAGACTAATGTTATTCTCTGCCCTAAACTGGATTTGAGGATGGAGTGAAGCTTGGAGTAGAGGACAGGTAAGGCTTAGGGATGCAATAAAGAGTAGCAATTTAGGTAAGGAGGTGTGTCCCTAAGTAGTCAAATCAGAATGCCACATGCATCACCAAGCAAATCCAATGGGTGGTCCTTTTCCCCACTCAGGCATCTTTCTAACCCTTTTCCAGGTCATTCCTCGTTTCCCTCACACTCTCTTCTTTTCCTCTCCTCAGGCAGCAGCTCTTTGGTTCTTCCTGTCACTTGTCCTCTCGGGAACGAATCCCCAGCAATGCAGCGCTGCAATGCAATTAGAACTACATAATAATTTTATATTATTGTAAGTATTATGTAGTATCAAAATTACTTTATTTGTTGGTGCTGCCACTGTGTCCCATTTCTTCTAAAGCATTTCCCCTCTTCTTTGTTCTTTTTATTGGAGTATATATTCATATGACAAAACATCTGATTAAACTTTTTTTTAAAAAGTAGAGAACGGAGGGAAACAAAGCTCAGGTTAAGAGGCCTGAGCGTGAAGCCTGCAGTAAATGGCCAAATGGTCGAGTCAGTGACACCTGGCAGCTGGGAGGCACCTCTGGGAGAGCAGGTTGCCAAGTAGAGTCCTGAGGACCCACCAGGCCAAGGGTCTTGGACACCATCTAGGATTCAGTGGAGAGAAGTCTCTGGACCTGACCTACGCAGCCTGCAGGGTGTTTGCTAAAATACTACGTATTTAGAAAATCTTAACTCTCTTTTTACATTTCAATTAGTTCTCCATAATGCTCTCAAAGCAGGGGAAAAAAGCAAACTTGAACGAATCCTGTTCTCTGGGACTAGGAAACCCAAATCCTACTACGAATAGACAACACCTACCTTACCCTGAAGGCTCCCTTTCTGGGGGCTGTTTGGAAATAACGCTAGCAAACAAACAAATAAAACAAAAGAAATCACCTCAATCATCCCAACTGGTGAGTTTCGAAGAAATTAAATGTTTTAGAAGAAAAAGAATAAAGGGAAAAAAAGACCACTGACGTTGCACAGAAAACTAAAGCCAGGAGCGTGGCATTTAAAAACCAGCTATATATTTTCTGGAACATCTCTTGTAGCCAAATCCCAACTACTCTCATCCCCGCCCCCCCCTCGCCCCCCAACCCTTCACCACCCGCCCCCCCAACCTCACAGGCTCGCGGATGACGTTGCTGGGAGGCGGCATGGCCGCTCAGGTGAGGGGTCCCCTAGCCCCCCAAGGCGCAGGCGGCCAGAGTCCAGTCGCTGCCGCCACCATCCCAGCAGGGGCGGGAGAGGTGCCGGCCAGGAGGGGAAGGGGCGGGGACGCCAGAGAGTGCGGGAGTCGGGAGGACGGGGAGCCGACGCGGGGCGGGGGCGCGGCGAGGGCGGGAGCGGCGGGGGCGCGCCGGCGCGGGGCCGGTCCTGCTTCCCCGGGTCGCCGGCTGACGCGCGCCGCAGTCAGAGCCCCAGACGCGCGGGCGCAGGGACGCGGGGCTGCCAGAGGCGACAGCTTCCTCACGAACGAAGGACATCTGCGCTCCGGGCTCTCCGGCCACCGCTCCGGGCTGAGCGGCGGGCACCGCTTACGAACGTGAGTAGCTCGCTGCGCGTCTGGTACAACACCCGGTGCTGCAAGGGGGCAACGACTGAAGCAAGGGGTGCGGGCGCTGGTGTGTGGGCACCGGGACACCGGCCCGGGTCTTAGCAGAGCGCTCTCCTGCTGGCAGGGCGAGCCTCATCGCCAACTCCCTGCTTCTCCTTAGGCCCCGACCCAGGCGGGCGCCAGGGTGAGGGCACCACGGAAGTACCGCATCCCCGGCTGCGCGGGCGGGCGCCCATCACCGCCTCCTGGCTGTGACCAACTTATGCGTCCGCGTTCACGCCCCACGCGTTCCGGGAAGCCCTACCTCGCGGTCTCTCTATGTAGAGTTGGGCCTGGAGGGGCTGCTGAGCCGGACATTGGGCTTCCCGAAAACCCGGCGCGGAGAGCTTGGGGGAGGGGGACGTCCCGGGCCAGTGCCGGCCGGGCGGGGGATGCAAGGGCCGGGCGGGGAGCGCAGCGGCCAGGCGGGTGCGCTCGGGTGTGTGCGCGTGCAGTTCCCTGCGACCACAGCTGGGCGTGGGCTTTGTTCGGATGTGCTCACACCTGCGGACCGCGGAGTTCTGGGGCGAGCCCACCTCCGCTCTCGCAGCTCTGGAGAGAACGGGGGAGACTGGGGGCGGCAGGATGGGGGCTTTCTTGGGCTTTGTGGCCCCACAGGTGCGGGCCCCGGGGGTCCTGGAGCCCCGCCCAGACTCTCTGGGCTGGGACTTGTAGGGACTGGCTCGCTGGGGCGTGGAGCCGACCCAGGCTCCCAGAGCGGGTGTCTGGCAGCAGCTTCGGCCGGGGAGGCTGTGCGTGACTGCCGGATCTGGAGCATCCTTTGCGCGGCGAGCGCCATCTGCGCCGGGCCCCTGCACGCCTCGCGGGTGGGCACCGCAGCGTGCGAGTCCTCAGCGGATCGCCGGCTCCACCGTTCTGGGCCCGCATCTGCCAGAGCTCAGAGCGGGGAGCCAGGGAGTCATTTCTTCCAGAGCGGTGTACACCGGGCAGCAAGTGACGCCGGTGGGTTCCCAGGGTCCGGGGGACTGGAGAGCAAGCCAGTTGCTTTCCCTCCGGATCGTCGTCTCCCTGCCTGCCTCCCGGCCTTCGGCCGCATCTTCTACCCCCGACTCTCCCCGGTCGCCCCTGCGCAGCGGCGGGCGCGGAGGGAGGTGCTGGCGCTGAGAGGTGGCGTCTCTTTCCCACCCTGCCTCTCTCCTGTCTTTTGGTACCATCAGCTCCAGCCAGAGGCCTCTGGGGCTCGTAGCTGTCTGTCTTACAAGGGGAGCATTCTTTTCCTGCCGGGTCCCGCGTGGTTAATGTGCAGAGGTGCGGTTCCCCAGTGGGCCCTTCCTCGCCCTGGACTCTGGCAAGCAGAGGTGGAAGCCAGTGTGGCGAGGCGGGAGGCTTTCGTGCAGTACCAGGAGCTCCCCCTGGGACTTGACTGGGAAGGAAAAGGGTAGCCACTGAATGCAGACCCAGGGAGGCTGGGCTGTTTTTCTTGGGACTGTTTTATGTTAACCATGCCCTGCTATTAACATATTGTAATAATAGGTCACAAGTCAATGAGACCTTCCAGAAGAACTGAAATGGTTTAGACAATTGGATGCTTTCTACTTTAATGATAATGATAGTCAACATTTTTTTTTTTAAAGCTGCTGATATGCTTGGTGCTGTGCAGTTTACAAGTATCATCTCATTTACTTCCACAACGGTCCCATTTTAAAAACTGGGAGATGGAAACTTAAAGAAACCAAATAACGTTCCTAAGGCCACATAGCTAGGAAGTAGGGGAGCAAGGGTTAGCTTATTGCCCCTACACTTGGTCATTCAAGACTGTGAACATGTGGCCCTTTGGAGGCTTTTTAGTTTAGAGGAAGCCTGAAACCATCCGGTGTTCAAAATCAGGTATATATTGTAAGCCCATTTAATTCTAACTCCTGCAGACCTCACAGTAGCTGAGCAATATAGTAATTCAGCGAATTGTATTTGTAGAATAGCCTTTTATTGCCCTGTATTGCTTTTGAATTCCTTTACAAGTTCCTTTATCCTTGTTAGCTTTTAAGTACTTGGCTGTTAACCCACAATTCAAGTAGTTACAGTCATTAGACTGTGCTTAGTGACTGGTGCCCCCCCCCCCCCCCCCCGTCATTACAGAGACTGAGAGATTCCTGGCACGTCACAATTTTTAAGAAACTTTTTTTTTAAAAAAAGGTAAAATTTCCATTTGGCAGTGTTTCTATTTCAGGTTCCCAGCCTTGAATCTCTTGTAGACCTTTTTGACTGCGGAAGATTTACTCCTCAAATGGGATATTGAATTTAAATAGAACTCTGGTATAAAATCTTAAAAAAGCATTTGATATCCTAAATATATAAGAATGTGTGGTTCATTTACAGAAATGCTCCATATTAACTACTAGAAACAAGAATTTGAACTAAAGTGAAATCATCTATTCCCGGAATAGCTTTTAGCATGATTTTAATTGGCTGATCACTTGGAAAAATGAGTTCTAAATTCTACTGACTCATGGTCTTCTTTCAGCCTGCTTTTACTAGTACCTTATTACAGGAAAGTTGCTAAGCATGTCACACAATCCAGGAATTTTAGAGCTGTAAGAGAGCACTATGTAAACTTTTGGGTTTCAAAAGAAGTGCAGTGGGGCTGGGAGAGGTTACCCAGCCCCCTAATGCAGGAAAGTGATGAGGTCTTTGGACTGTAGACCAGTGCCCTTACACCACATCATTTAAAAAAAATATTTCTATTGATTTCTCAAAAGAAGGGAGAGGGAGAGAGAGAGAAACATCAACGATGAGAGAGAATCATTGATTGGCTGCCTCCTCACACCCCTTACTGGGGATGGAGCCTGCAACCCGGGCATGTGCCCTGACCAGAATCTAACCTCCTGGTTCATAGGCTAATGCTCAACCACTGAGCTACACCGGCTGGGCACCACATCATTTTTTATCATCGCATCAGTGACGGTAAATAGAAAGCAAGTTGTCTTTAGAAATGATACTTTCTGTGAGGCTGATGTGACAATGACAATAATAGTTGGGTGTGAGCACTTCAGGAAGGTGAGAGGGTAATGAGAATGTATATACCTGGGTGATAGAAAACTTCCTGAAGAGTCATTTCAAACAATGCTTTTGTGTTGGTGTAGTTTTCCTTGTGTAATAGGGTGACTATAAATAGAATATGAGGATATTATATTGTGTATGCACAAAGGAGTTATTTAATGGAAACCCACAAGAAGCTTTTCTGATAAAGAGATTCGTTCATTCATTCATCACCACTTACTGGGTACATGTTCTAGGGATACAGTGTACTGGGGATACAGTGGTGAGCAAAACAGAATTCCTGCCTTGGGGGTGATTTTAATTTTATGCCACATACTTCCACATACATATATTCTTTTTTCACATACTGTAAATGTATAGCTTGATGAACTTGCACAAACTGAGGACACCGACTAGTGCTCAAAACAAGGAACAGAGAACATCATGAACATCGGAGAAAGCCCTCTTGTGGCTCCTACCAGTCATTACTCACCGTAAGGGTAACCCCTGAGAAACCCATGCTTTTTTTCCCTGATATTCTCACATGAAATCAGAGTCTTTGTCCTAGTTAGCTCGGGCTACCTTAACAAAATACATACCGGGTGGCTTAAAGAACAGACATTGATTTTCTTACACTTCTGGTGGCTGGAAGTCAGAGATCCGATGCCAGCATGGTTGGGTTCTCTCGAGAGCTCTCTTCCCAGCTTGCAGACTGGTCTCTTCTCCCTGTGTGCCCAGATATCCTTTCCTTGGTGCATGCCTGGAGAGAGAGAGAGAGAGAGAGAGAGAGAGAGAGAGAGAGAGAGAGAGAAAGACTGTTTCCCTTCCTCTTCTTATAAGGCCACTGATCCTATTGGATTAGGACACACCCTTATTACCTTACTAGTGGCCCAGTGCATGAAATTTATGCACATTAAAAGGGGATTAATTAGACGAAATATTTTAATATTACTATTTGCTCTTTCTCTGTAATAGAAGTGTCAAAGATGAAAGAAAATTAGTAAAATGTATATGAAAACCTTCCTCATGTCAGAGTCTGGGGCGCACCACAGGACCCAGAGTGAAGTCCCCATCTACCCATGGCACCTCAAAATCACACGAGACCCAGACCCAGCCGGCCCCACCTCCATTGGACAAGATCCCGCCCTGGCCAGCCCCACCCTTGTCAAGCCCCGCCGGGTGGGGGTGCGTAGCCTCAGGTCCCCTGTCAAGCCCTTCTAGGTGGGGGGCACAGCCTGAAGTCCCCTGTCAAGCCCTGCTGGGCGGGGAGTGTGTCCTGAGGTCCCCCATCAAGCCCTGCCAGGTGGGGGGGCATGGCCTGAGGTCCCCTGTCAAGCTCCACTGGGTGGGGGGCGCAGCCTCAGGTCCCCTGCCCCGGCCCAGTGCCATGCAGCCTTAGGTTCCTGCTGATTGCTAGTTAAGGCTCGTTATGGGAACTCAGCCTCCGCTGTGGACGCAGCCATCTTGTGTTATGGAAAGCCCCACCCCGCGGGTGCTGCCATCTTTGTGATGGCATGATGGTCAATTTGCATATTTCCTCTTGATTAGATAGGCTATAACCTTAGATACCTGCTAAAAGCCCTGTCTCCAAACACAGTTGTATTGGAGATTAGGACCTCAACATATGAATGGGTGGGGGGAAGGGGGGATGACGACCCAGTTCAGTCCATAGGAGTCCTGGTTTGCTGCCTCTATCAGTAGCCTTTGGAATCTCATTCCCATTTACAAAGAACATTTTCCACTTGAGAAGTATGGTAACCAATAACAAATTTAACAAGAATATAGAGTTCCTAAAGTATTCTTCTCTAGGACGTTTTGTGTGCTTGCATCCAAAGACTGCTTAGTCTTCAACTGCTGAGATGATTAGCAAAGAGGAAAATGCAGATGATTTGAAATGTTGAACATTACTAAATACATACAGATGTATTTCCCTTTTATGTTTCATGTTTTCCCACCAGAAGGAGCCTTGGCTTTCCTGCCAGGTGAAGTCAGAGGAAGTGGTAGGGAACTCTTAGCATCTAAGGATGTCAGGGGCAAGAATCCAGTAGCTTATTTTATTTAACCTTCTGTCCACCCAGGCAAACGAAAGGCCCCTTTAGTATTAGAGTCCTTTATTGCCATCAGAGACTAAGACTAGGAAAATGTTCCCAAGTGAACTGGTGGATGTTTATTTTCCCTCTCAAACTGTGAATGAGCGGGCTCCATGAAGAAAATATGGATGGCTCTGTCTCCAGCAATAACTCTTTCAATATCAGGTTGTCTTTAAATGGGGGAGCAAATGCAATACATGTACAGAAAACGGGAAGTTTTTGCAAAGTCACTTCTTTATTTTGGTGAAATGTATGTAACAATTTACTGTCCTAAGTTTTTAAAAATCCTTACCCAGGGATATTTTCCCATTGACTTTTAGAGAGAGTGGAAGGGAGCGGGAGAGACAGAAACATCAATGTGAGAGAGACACATTGATTGGTTGCCTCCCCCAGGCGCCCCAACCAGGGCTCAGGGCTGGGGATCGAGCCTGTAACCAAGGTACATGCCTTTGACTGAAACCAAACCCAGGACCCTTCAGCCTTTGGGCCAATGTTCTATCCACTGAGCCAAACTGGCTAGAGCTGTTTTAACTATTTTTAACTGTATAGTTGAGTGGCATTAGATACTTCACATTGTTAAGTAACCATCACTGCTGTCCATCTCTCCAGAACTTTTCTCACTTTCCCAAACTGGAACTCTGTGTCCATTAAACACTAACCCTCCATTACCCTTCTCCTGAAACCCTGGAAAGAATCATTCTACTTTCTGTCTCTATGAATTGGACAATTTGACTATCCTAAGTACCTTATATGAATGAAATCCTACTGTATTTGTCCTTTTGTAACTGGTTTATTTTATTTCACTTAATAAAGTAGGTATAATGTCTTCAAGGCTCATCTATGTGTCAGAATTTCCTTCCTTTTTAAAGCTGAATAATATTCCATTATATATACACTAGGGCCCAGTGTGTGAAATCGCGTGAGACCCAGGACCCAGAGTCCTGCGGCTCAGCAGGACCCAGAAAGAGTCCTCTGGCTGCCACCGTGGGAAGCAGGACCCAGAAACCCACCTTCACCTCCAGTCAAATCCTCCAGAGTCAAGTCCTCGCCTACCGCGTGTGCCTTGCCACACATGCAGCCTCCTGCTGATCGGTTGTTACAGCGTGATGGCGTGATGACCACAGGCTTTTTATATAATAGATACCATTAAAATAAAAAAAAAAAAGAAGTATTAACCTGTCAGTGGGCAGTTGGGCTGTTTCCACTTTTTGGCAATTGTGAACAATGTTGCTATGCACATGTGTGTACAAATATTTTTTTGAGTCACTGCTTTCAACTTTTTTTGGCAAGTAGACAGAAGTGGGATTGCTGGATCATATGATAATTCTATTTTAATTTTTTGAGGAACCACCACAGTGTTTTCCATAGCAGCTGCAAAATGTTACATTTCCACCAAGAGTGCACAAGGGTTCCAATTTCTCCAAACTAATTTTCTGTTTTCTTAATAATTAATAGCCGTCCTATTGGGTGTCAAGAGCTATAGCTTTTACTTTTTAAAATATATATATTTTAATTGATTTCAGGGAGGGTGGGAAAGGGAGATAGAAACAGCAGTGATGAGAGAGAATCACTGATCAGCTGCCTCCTGCACACCCCCCACTGGGGATCAAGCCTACAACCTGGGCATGTGCTCTTGGCCAGAATTAAATCTGGGACTCTTCAGTCCATAGGCCGACACTTTATCCACTGAGCCAAACCAGCTAGGGCAAGTTGTTACTTTTTAAGATTATAAATTAATATGCAATGTATTGTGAAAAAGTTATTCATAATGTTTTCTAACTTATCAGTTTAACTTTTTTAAATTATTAATTTCAGTGAGAGGAAGAGGGGAGAGAGAGATAGAGATAGAGATAGAGAGAGAGAGAGAGAGAGAGAGAGAGAGAGAGAGAGAGGCATAGAAACATCAATGATGAGAAAGAATCATTGATTGGCTGCTGGGGATGGAGCCCGCAACCCAGGCATGTGCCCTAATTGGGAATCAAACCGTCGTGACCTCCTGGTTTGTAGGTCGATGTTCAACCACTGAGCAACACTGGTCAGGCTCAATTTAACTTTCATTAATAAGGAGGTGGATGGCTTTTAAGAAATATTCGTGGACTCCATACTTCACACAAAGCATGAAATAGAGGCTATGTAGCATGTGTATCATTGGCCAGGATAAGCCAGCATTGGGGACATACATTCATGTTATTATTTTTAAATGTTGAATTAGAGCATATATGTCTGTAGTGCACTTGTGCTAAGTGATTTTGCAGTGAGGATAGATTACATATTAGTATGCTTTTATTTTACTGAAAAAATGACACTATTATTTTAACCCATATCAAGAGCAGATTTGCCTCATATCTAGAAATATGTAGGGATGTACTGGAGCTGTAAATTCTAGGTCTGCGTTGGACATTTTCCCCCACCATTGAGTCTGTAAAGATGACAGCAGAACCCTCACCACCCAATTATAATTGCTTAGCTGAGCTAATAAAAAAGATGTGGTGTCAATTTGATTGACCTATTTTACTAGCCTACAAGATTGGAATTTCAAATTAGAAAAAGGTAATTTTTAAAAGTCTGATGGAGGATTTCCCTTAATTGTAAAAAAAAAACCACAACCCCCCCCCCCACACACACACACAAAACGACAATTAGTGAATAAATACCAATAATAAAGGGAGCAAACCTACAAACACTTTTGCTCATCTGCTGCACATACTGTCCAACTGGCTTATTCAGCTTAAAAGGAGGAACAACAAGTAAATCTTGTCTTTTGTGCTCTCTGATTTTCTTCCATGCTGCCCTGTACTAAATGAAGCATTGCTGAATTCGCAAGAGAATGAAATGACAGTTACTGTCAGATGAAAGTGATCCTTTGAAAATTCTTATTAAGTGACAGAAAGGGTTGGAAAAAGTATTTTGAATATATATGTGTATATATATTTATATGTATATTTAAATTTTATGATGTGCATGGTATATTTGTTCAAAACGCACTGTAACCAGAAAAATATATTCCCAGGGCAATCTGAGGGAATCCTGTAGGAGGTCTTCTACTGTGTAATATGCAGTGAATTTGATTTATCTTTCTCAAGTGGGCTGAGAGCATTTGGAAAATTCAGTATATGTATTCAGTTTGTAGTGATCTTTTCTCCAAATTTCAACTTTAAAGCTGCTTTCATGCCATTTTTAGATGCCCTTGGCATTTGAACGGTCTGATTTACAGCATACATTTTGGATGAACATTACAAACTCATGTAAAACACCATTAACATATTCTCCCTCAGGGGAACGGGGAAGTACTAATGTCCCATTAATTATGCCTTAAGGTAAAAATGGACTGTGGAAAGCCTTCCATCCTGGAGTGTTTTTGGTCTTTGCGGAAGGATGGCTTGCGAGCTGGAGTGCGGCTGCCTTCCAAGGCCCTGTGTGCTTTTCAGTCCCTCACCTCAATAGAGAGCTGAAAGGACAAAACCGAACAAAGGAGGCCTGTTTTGCCTGCCCCACTTGCTGGGCTGTTGTCTTGGCCCTTTTCAGTGAAGGACGGAGGGGGAGCTGGGTCAAAGTTGAAGAACACTGAAAAGGAATTCAAGCTTCATGTCAAAATTTGAATTATAGCTTCAGTTTGAGTGCCGAGTAGATTAGTGTGAATTGAAATTTGTGAATCTGTGGAAGCTTAAGTGACAGATGGCGTTGGAACAACGTCCATGGAGCTGGATGGTGTTCCCCCAATGTTGAGTGCCCCAGTGCGGCACTCGGTAAACATTGAGTTAACTGACAGAAGTTTGAAAACTGTAGGAAGTGCAGTTTGATGCTGTACGCTGCATTAAGACATTGGACTGTGTGAATTAAGCGGAGGCCCCTGCGTCTGGCATACACTCGGATGCACTTGTTCCCCCTAATTGCATTGCAAATCTTCTTCTGACTGTTCGGCTATCCCGCCTCCAGTATCTGCTCGAATAAATGCAGAAATGTCCAATCAGCTTCCCTTGTAAAATCTCACTGCAGTGTTTTGATATTGGTCACAGACTGTTTTGAGATGTAACGAGAGAAATCTGTCATAAACATTGACTAACCAGTGTGTTCTCCTATATGAGTATATTTAAGAAGAGTGATTTCAGCTTTCTGCTTCCAGAGGGAACCCACCGCTGTTATATCTGTTATTGAAGTTTTTAATATGGCGCAGGGTTCCCCATTCAATTTGGTAGGCAGCATCTGATTGAAAACAGTTCAGAAAGAGGTTAGCTGAATGTGTAACTGGAAAACGAAATACTGGGAAGTTGAGGTTACTGGAATGTAAGAGAAATGAAAAATAATTTTGGGTAATTTGAAATGCTTCCTGGGGTTCCATGATACTGCAGTTGGAAAATTTTGCTTAGATATCTTTGGCCATTTAAATGACTTGATGGCAATAGTCTTTTGTTCTGCTATTAGTGGCATGATAGCTAAAAGCCATTTTTTATATATATTTAATACATTCAAATGCTACTTTTAGGGAAATAATATTGACATGGCAAAAAAATTCTACATGAACAAAATAGTGAAGTAGAAATTTAGAGATAATTTAATATTAATTATGTAATATGAACAAAAGTGAATTTACTTCAGAATTGATTATGCTAACTTCTATTACATGTATTTTACATACATCGTAATATATGCTTTGTATGTCTCACAAATTTAAGGTAGCTTGCAATTTAATAATTGGAATAGGGTTTTTAAAACTCCATGGCTGTGTATATATTTCTAGTAACAGTTACTTTGTTGTAAAATTAAGTGGAAGGTAAAATATATCAAGGATTTATTGTTGTCCTAGAACTGAGTGGGGACTCATTAAACAGCAGGGAGTTCATGGTCAGATTGATCGTTGGGGCTGGGATTGGAAGAGTAGAGATCAGGGAGTGTGAAGGATTCAGATGGAGAGAAGGCTCAGGTGGGTAATGAGAACTGTGACATCCTGGAGAAGTGTGCTATATAGAAGGCAGAAGGAGCAAAAGGAATTTTAAATAATGAGAGAATGAAGAACAGTGCACTGCAAAGTCAGTAACTTAAAATCTGAAAGAAAAAGAAAGAGAGCAGAGTAAAAATGTTCGTGGTAATTGCTTGGCTAATGGAGAATACTCTCCATTTCATAGCATTCAATAGTAAACATTTTAAGGAGAATTTTTGGTGGCAACTTGACATCATAAAATGGAAATAATTCATAAGGCACTCTTGAAAAATGAAATATGATAATGCATTTAAGAAATGTTAAGAAATGCATTGAGAAGAATTTACTAAGAGTCAAAGCTAAAGTTATTTCAGCATAAAACAGTCAAATTCTTAATCAGATGATCTCTTCTTTCAAGCTATTTTGCTTCTTTATTTACAGAATTAGATATATGAAACATGAAATTGTCCATCGTATTTGGGGGTGATTATTAGTATTAAACAGGATTCTTTGCTGTTATAAGGATTATGTGATGAGTAAACTCTTATAATGTTTCAAAGTTCAATTCCAGAACAGCTTTTCAGGGATATCTAAGTGGACAGATGAATCTGTCTGCTGAAAGAGCACAGCATTTTAGATACAGTGAAGCCCAAGCAAATAAGGCTAAAGAAAAATCAGTAAAGAGATTAACAGGTGGCAAATGAAGACAATCACCTCAGTTTTATGAAAATATTTGATATTTCCTCTAGGGAACATTGAGAGGCCAAGTCTCTCAAGATAAAGAAAAGCAGGTAATAGTCATCCAGCCAATCCAGGCAATTTTGGCCTTGTTTGTAATAGAATTTGTTTAGCTCTTCCAGGCTTCTGACTCTGTTCCCTTAGGAGCCTCAGCTGCATTTCCATGATGCATGTGGTATGTGTGCAAGAGTCCCCATATTTGGTGAATGAGTGAATGCAAGAATGAATGACCAAACACTTGAACATTATAAAATGTCAAATATATCTTTTGTTGTTGTTGTTAATCCTCACCTGAGGATATTTTTCCCATTGATTTTTTCTTTTTGAGAGAGTGGGAGGGAGAAAGGGGGAGGGAGGGAGGGGGGAGGGGGAGAGAGAGAGAGAGAGAGAGAGAGAGAGAGAGAGAGAGAGAGAGAGAGAGAAACATCGACATGAGAGAGACACATCGATTGTTTTCCTATGGCGAGCACCTCAACTGGGGCTGAGATCAAACATGCAACCCACTTACATGCCCTTGATCAGGAATTGAACCAGTGACCCTTCAGTGGGTGGCCAATGCTCTAACCACTGAGAAACACCATCCAGCACTCAAATGGATCTTTTTTTGGGAGAAAAGTGGGGAATTTGGCCCTCAGCCCTGGTTTAAAGACAAAGTCTAGACCAATGGAAATCAGACATTCATAATTTCATGCCTGGATTCTGTATGATTGTAATTTGCTTCCTGGTTCTAAACTAGGCACTTGAGCAGGCAGGTAAAATAATTTAATCTAGAAGAGTACCAGTTTTAAAATTGCTACTGTGGAGCCCTAAATGGCATCTTTGTGTCCCAAAAGAGTTCTGCTGTATCCTTTGCTCACGGAGATGATTCAGGATTTGCACAGGGCTTTCCTTTCCTTTCGCTGTCTGACGCTGGTGCTTGTCATTCCCCTTGGAGGTCTTGGGGTGGCTGCACACTAACTGAGTTAAGTGCTTTCTGAGGTTGCTTTCTGCTCTGCATGTGAAGAAATCAGAAGTGAGACACACAGGACTGAGATGACAAGTGTAAAGGCTTGTGTGTGAAACCAGCTTCTGAAGCGCTCAGGGTGCAGCTTTGAAACCTAAATTTTCTCACTGCTTGGTTGATCATTAAGCACTGCTATCTGTTGTTTTCTTTATCTTCCAAGATGAGAGTTTATATCCTGGCGTTTCCCAACTACTTAGTGGGTTATATTGGTTAGGTTCAAGGCAGTAGTGCCATGTTTTAGAGACACCTAGGGTAAAAAATTTACATGAAATTTATAATTAGCTGAATTTTGAGAATTCACTGGTCTACATAGACTAAGAAACCTCAGCATATGTATAGCGTTGGAAAAGTAGCTTACGTACTTTAGCTAGAAAATGACGATAAAACATAAATTTTCTCATCATCCAAACCTATTTCACAAGAGTATTTCATTATGAAAAATGATAAAAATGAAAGCGCTGAAAGACATCAATCTATGTTCTTACTAGGTAGAATGCGCCTGCCATTTTTTTCCACATTAGTCTGTCAAATTAGCTTCATATGTATGTATCATATATCTTTAGCAACAATTCTACATGATTTTGAATAAATGAAGTGTTCTCATGCTGCAAATAGATTGATACTCTTTTTGATGCTGCATGATCGGACTGTTTTAAAAACTCAAACTATATATTCTTAACCTAAATGACAATCAGATTGAATCAATTTGACTAAAAAGTTTATAAATTCAGCAAATGCTTTTTTCCAAATGTCAGTAGTTGTCTTTTGAAATCTAATTTTTTAATTTCAAACCATATCCTATTTATATTTTTCAAGAGGATAATCAGTAATTTTTTGTGTGTCAGCCACAATTAACTGGCAACCCCACAAACCAATAAAGCATGAAACCATTTTAATATATTAAATAAACCAAGCTCACAAATTGCATATCTTTAGAGGTTTTACATAGAGAGAAACATGTACAATGAGGCTTGTAGCAGGTTTGTGTAGATGTCATTGTGTTTATTCTGTTCCTTTGCATCTATTCTGTTCCTCTGTACCTCAGAGGAGAGATAGGCACTTAAGAATAGTGGCCACACAGACACTTTGGAAAACATTAAAAACAGAACTACCATATGATCTAGGAATTATACCACTTCTGGGTATATATCCAAATGAAATAAAAACAGGATATTTAAGAGATATCTGCACTCCCACGTTCATTGCAGCATTATTTGCAATAATCAAGATATGAAAACAACCTGTGTCCATCAACAAATGAATGTATAAAGAAGAGATTTCATATATATTTGTGACAACTTGAATGAACCTGGAGGGCATAGAAAAAGGAAAGACCAGTACTTCATGGTATTAATTGTATGTGGCATCTAAAAGAAAAAGGGCAAACTCAGACATAGAGAGTAGAAAAGTGGTTGCAGGGGAAACAGGGAGAAGTTGTAAAAGGGTACAAACTTTGTTATAAATGAGGTCTCAGGATCTAGTGCAAAACATGGTGATTATAGTTAATAACACTGTATTGTAATTAATATTTGCTGAGGCCATAGAACTGAAATATTCTCACCCCTCCAAAAAATAATAGGTGATGGATGTGTTAATGAACTAGATGGAAGGAATACTTTTCACAATATGATATATACGTATATCAAATTACGATGTACACTTAAATATCTTACAATTTTATTTGTCAACTAGTGGCCGGGTGCATGAAATTCGTGCACATTAAAAGGGAATTAATTAGAAGAAATGTTTTAATATTGCCATTTGCCCTTTCTCTATAATAGAAGTGTCAGAGATGAAAGAAAATTAGTAAAATGTAGATGAAAATCTCCCTCCTGTCAGAGTCTGGGGCACACCACGGGACCCAGAGTCAAGTCCCCTCTCATCCGTGCATGCCTCATAATCGCGTGAGACCCAGACCCGGCCGGCCCCACCCCTGTTAAGCCCTGTAGGGTGGGGGGGTGCAGCCTCAGGTCCCCCATCAAGCCCTGCTGAGCAGGGGGTGCAGCCTCAGGTCCCCGGGTGCCAGGGCGGGGGGCGCAGTCTCAGGTCCACCAGCCCTGGCATGAGGGCGTGAGGGCGTGATGACCATTTGCATATTACCTCTTTATTATATAGGATTATACCTCAATATAGCTGAAAAGTAGTAGTAATCATTGACCTGGGTGTAGACACAGAGCTTTAAAAATGGGCATGTGTTGTAGGTCAATAGTGTCCCCCCAAACTATGTTTAAATCCTAACCCCTAGTACCTCAGAATATGACCTTATTTGGAGATAAGATATTTACAGTTAAAATGAGGTCATTAGAGTGGGCTCTAATTAAGTATAAACAGTGTTTTCATAAAAAGAGGAAATTTGGGGACTGGCACAGTGGGAGAAGGCCTTGTGGAGATGAAGGCAGAGATTACAAACCTAGGAACACCAGAGATTCCCAGCAAACCGGTAGAAGCCAGGGAGAGGCCTGGAACAGGTTCTCCCTCACAGCCCTCAGAAGGAACCATCCCTGCTGACACCTTTATTTAGGACTTCTAGCCCCCAGAACTGTGTTCATATGTCTACATATCTATATCCCCCAGTGTCTACTTTGTGCATCAAAGGGTTGTGCTTCTATAAATCATTGTTTAGAAAGTCTCTATACCTTGAATTCAAACACAGAAATACTGGGATTGGTAGGGACAGTATTCATTTTATTAACTGGACAATGCATGAAGTTGGTAGTTTAATCAACCGATTACTCTTTTTGGTTGTAATCAAGTTGACTCCAAATTGGCTGCCTTTCTCAAGTGCAAGTTATCACTTGGGAACTTCAAGTGGAAGATTTTGTTCAAGTCTTCTGCAGGTGCCTTTGCTGCTTCTGCAGGTGCCTTTGCTGCTTCTTGCCAATCAGAAGGTGTCTTTGCAGTTAGAAAAGGGTATGTGTGCTGATATTTCCTCATGCTGAGGAAAGTGAAAGCTTAGGTGAGCTGTCCAACTACTTCCCTGTGAATGCCATGTCAGTGGGACAGGGTGAAGGATTACATTGTGGAGAATTTTGAAGCTAAATATAATCAGGCAACACCACTGTCTTTTGAAGCAGCTGATGGCCAGGTGCTTTAACCAACTTGAATATTAGTTTGAATGAATTAAAAGCTCTCAAAGCATGTTGGCTGGTCCTTAATGACGTCAGCCCACTTGGTTGAATGTCTCTTCTTCATTTCCACCAGCAACAGACAGCCTTCTCTGTCTTAGGTGGTAACCTGCTTCCTGGCAATGAGCCTACCTAGTAATGTCTTATGTATGGCATTTAATGAGCTGCCACATCCAAAAGAGGGCCCAATTATTTTAAATATAAACAATGAGATAATTTGGAAGGGAGGTTTTTGGGATGATCACTGAGGACTTTATACCTCTGAGTTTGTATGCTTTACTAATCCCATTTAAGTGTGTAAACTATTTGCTAATTTGGGGTTTCCTCCTGGTGTCAGGTTCTCCCTTGCTATGGACTCCATTCAGGAGGGACTAGCAAAACCCACTGGCATCCAGCAGGAAATAATTTGGAATCAGGGCTGTTTTAGTTTTGCAGGTTCTTGCACCTTCAATTTACCTTGCAAGGCAGTGAGGTGCAAATGGATCGAGTGAAATGTCCAAGGCCCTAGACAAGAGAAGAATATAGGCAATGGTTTGTTTCTGAAAATCAGCATCTTGGTGTAAACTTTTTATTAGATCTTTTCATATTTGCCTTGAAAGACAATTGTGTGAAGATGGCTTGGAAGAGTTATAGGAATCATTGTGACATTTGGTGTTGACCAAAATTTATTCACAAATGTACTAATATGGGGTAGCAGTGCTAGTTCTAGGATACATTACCAGCTTTAGATCCATTTTGTTATTTTAAATTGTTAGCCTAGATTTTGTTACATTAAACTCACATTTAAAAATTTTATGTACGAGATGACACTTTCCTTATTTCCTACTCTAGACAAGCAGAATACATCTTGGGAAAGCAGTTACTTTAGGGAAGATGGAAATGGGCTCTGCTCTGGTCATCTTCTGAGTGTAAGTTCAGCCTTCCCGAACCCTCCTTCAATCTCCTCTACATAGGTAGGAGTGGGCCAATGAGGAATATGTGTGTGTCACACACCTGTGACTGAGAGATCCTTCATCAAGAAATGGCAGAGTATCAGTTACTTGAAACGGATGACTGGTGGCAGCTGCTGTCTGTGGCCACCGGGCTCCCTGCCCTGCGCTGACAGCTGCACATCACATCCTGCCATCACACCACCTCTGCCACCTCCATCCAAAAAAGGGGCTGAGCCTACTGGGCCCAAGGCATTACTTCCTGGGCAGTCTGCTCCTGAGGTAGAATGTATAAAGATGTCTCTCTGAATTTTAGGAAATAAGATCACAATGATTTTTATGTTTTGCTATTAATAAATAACAGTAATCCACGTTGTTTATTGGTTACTTAACTATATGAACATCTTACAGAAATTATCTCATTTAGTCTTCATGACAATCCTTTACATCAGAGGCCAGCAAAATTATTTTTGTAAAGGGTCAGATATAAATATTTTAGATTTTTGTAGGTTATATAGTCTCTCTCAAAACAGGGAAAATGTGTAAAATGAATGGGCATTTCCATGTTCCCATAAACTTTCTTTACAAAAATAGGTGATGGGCCAAATTTGGCTTCATGGGTCATAGTTTCCCAACTCCTGCTTTATGCTATCCTACCCTTTTGATAGAAGAGAAAACTGAGGCTTAGGGAGTTTAAGTAAAGGGTCCAAATCGCACAGCTGTTAAAATGCAGAACCAAAGGAGTCTGACTTTCATTCCTTAGTCTTAACTCCTATGAGCTACAAGTTATCCTGCCATGAGAGATGACAAGAAATTGAATTTTAGTTTCTGCATGTTGTAAGTTATAGATTTTGACCCATACTTCTAAGAGAAACTTCCCTTAGAAACGTGGAGGGAAGTATCAGTTCATGTCTTGAAGATACTATTTAGGTAATATAGATAATATAGGTAGTCTAATCTATAGTACATTCAAGTGATGGGACTGCATCCTGAGTAATTGAATAAGCCTTTTAAGAGACTTGGTATTGTGGCCATTTTTGTCATTAGGATTGAAGAAGCCAAATTACCCTAATTTAAAAATGTATGTAAACTATTAATTAAAAAATATATATATATATTTTATTGATTTCAGTAGAGAGAGAGATAAAAAATCAATGATGAGAGACAATCATTGATTGGCTGCTTCCTGCATGCCTCCCACTGGGGATCAAGCCTGCAACCTGGGCATGCGCTCTTGACCAGAATCGAACTTGGGACCTTTTAGTCCACAGGCCAACGCTCTACCCACTAAGCCAAACTGGCCAGGGCTAAACTATTACTTTTTAAATTTGATTATACATTGGTGGTCCATGTGTTACGTAGTAAGATAACTTTGGCATATTCCCAGGAAAGGTTTTTTATTTTTATAAAAAATCAATTATGCAGAGGATTTTTATGTTTAATATAAAACCCTTAAATGAGAATTTTAAGCAGTTTTTATTTTCCAGGATGGACAATTTCTTTTGTGTTTTATTTCCATGGTAACAGTTAAGTTTTGACTTGAGAACAACAAACCTACATGATAACCATCCAGTTGACATTGTTGGGCATCCCCTTAGGGAATTTGTAGTGCATCATGGTATCGAGATAGCACCTGAACTAGAATAATGCAGGCTTGTGTTTTTAAATATACTAAAGCAAGGCTGAAGTTAGGAAACATTTAGTTTTAGGCAGCAGTAAAGCACACCCAAAATACCATGAGTGGCCAAACTTCAAAGATGTTCCCGGGGTACATGAAGAGCTCCAGAACTCCCAGTTCCTGACCTCAGGGTGAATGAAATTGTAGGAAGCATGCAGCTGGCAAAATGGATGCTTCATGTGACTAAACATTGTTGCTTGTGCTTTGTTTGAGAGAAACTCAAAATGGAGACACTCCCTGGTGGAGAAATCAGAGAGTGGAAACTCTTGTGGGGAGGTAACCCTACTCTCTTTGAAAATCTGAAGTCTTTGAATTTAAGTGAGCCTCCATTCATTACTAAGAAAGCTGACAGAATAAAACCCAACCAGTGGAGAAGTTGACTGCTGTGTTCCTGTGAAGTGGTTACTGTGAGTTAATTGGTGTAACAAATTATAAAGGGCATGGTCAATAAATGTAGAAAATTTTGTTGAATCATTTCCTAGAAAAGATAGTTTTAGGATTAATTCATTTAATGAAAAAAAATAGCCCAAATAAAAAATGGAATTATAATACCATGGACAACTCTTTTGTTTATTTTGTTGTCATTATTTTACTTATCATATAATCTAACCATGGTAAATATTCAATTTGGCGACTTTTAAAATAAATTTAAAAATTGTGCAGCTGTGGTAAACAGATTTCTAAGATGGTCTCTAAGATTCTCTTCCCTGGTGTGTGAAGCCTGTGTAATTCCTTCCGTTAATGGGCAGGACTTGTGAATGGGATGGGTTCCCATAATTAGACATTATATGGCAAAGGTGATGGGATTTTGCGTATGTAATTAAGGTCTCAAGTCACTCAATTAAAAGTTAGTGGAGAGAACCAAGATGGCAGACGCAGGTAACCGCCTGTACTTGCCGCCTCCCACAACCACATCAGAATTACAAATAAATACAAAACAACCATCATTCAGAACCACCTGAAATCTGACTGAATGGCAGTCTACAACGAAAGGAGCAGAGAAGAAAGCACATCGAGGCAAATGGGGGGGTGGGTTGGGGGGGGTGGAGGCACTGACGGGCTGGCCCGACCCCACATGTGGCATTTTTTTAATGGGGAAGGATTTCTTGGCTGCGGAGGCCTCCTATGAGGAGCAAGGGGTCCTAGCCGTGTACCAAACCCCCAGCCAGGGTTCCAAAGGAGGGAGGAGAAGTCCCCATAACTTTGGGCTGCAAAGAAAGCGGGGATTGTGGTTGAGTGGCACGGAGGCTGCTGGAGACTCAGAGGAAGGCCCATTCCAAACTGGAAGCAAGGGTACAAATGGAGGATTTGGAAGACAAAGTTTGGATTTTCAGGCTAGGATTCTATACATGGGAGTATAAGGTCCCTATTGGTGCCGGGAAGAAAAGGGAGCCTCCATTTGTACCCTTGCTTCCAGTTGGGAGTGGGCCTTCTTGTGGGCAACTCAGGAAAGATTTAATTGGAATCATGTTAATATATTTATATACCATTATACTCATATATAATTACTATTTTAGCTCCAGATCTAAACGCAAAATTATTTTCCAGTTTTCTCTTTTCTTCATGCATTATTGCAGTCTGAGAAAATGCTTTTATTTCCCCTTTATTTTGCTCACTAAGTACTTGAATATTTAGCTAACAGGTTTTCAACACATTTGTTTACTGTGTTTTTGATAATTGAGAATCCTCCATTTTTCTAGCTGGCTACTTAATTTAATGCAAAGAGGTGTCTTATGTTGTTGGAAATTGATAGTCTTATTATATAAATTATTTGAATAAAAAGCATATCATCTGGCATAATTTAAAGAATTCTAATGATCTCTGAAGATTTGGCAGAAATGGTCACTGAAGATTTGGCAGAAATGGTCACTGGTTGCTGTTAGTCGTATTTTAAGTAATCCATATCAGAGGATTAAAAGTAATCAATGCCATTAACCTTCCTTCATTTGTATTCTTTTTTAAAAAGACTTTTAAAAGCAGTTTTAGGTTTATAACAAAATTGAGAGGGAGGTACAGAGATTTCCCATATACCCCTGCCCCCTCAGATGCATAGCCTTGCTCATTTATCAACATCACTCACCAGAATGGTACTTTTTTTTTTTTAACCAAGGATGGACCTACTTTGACACATCAGAATTACCCAAAGTCCATATTTGTTTGACCTTAGGGTTCACTCTAGGTGTACATTCTATGGGTTTGGACTAATGCATAGTGACATTCTAATATATCATCATAATATTATACCTATATTATTTTCACATTACATTGTGCTCGTAGATGGTTTAATTTAGCTTTAGATGTCAAATTGGTCTGGTAATTCTAATAGAACTCTACAGTAAAATCTTGGTATAATGGACTAATTCTGGTGAAGGGGTGTTCGTTACAGCCAAAGGTCCGTTATAAAATAAAGCAGGTTTTCTGAATATGTATGTTAAAAAATTGACAGATTAGTTTACCTGTTTTTACTTATGTAGACATATTTCTGTAATTAAAATTAAGGAAGTATGAAAAGTTTAATTTCACAGAAAAATTTTCTATATGTATTGCAGTAATTTTAAATTTATACTGAATAGGTCTAGTAAATATGTGCATTCAGCAGTCACTGGTAATAAATGTACACGACTAGGGTGTGGCTTAGTGCACTAGTTGGAGTATCAGCCTGCATTGCGTTAAAACTGCTGTGGAAAGTCAGCCACGTGGCAACAGAACCACTTATCTTGCTCAATGCGGTGTGATCACGTGCTAATCATTCACCAAATGTTGTTTACGAGCAGTGACTCTTGGACTTAAATATGTAGACTATAGTTGTAGTAGATATGTAATATTTAGTTATGTCTGTGAAATTACTACAGTGTTTTTTTTCAAACACATGGCCTATTCGTTAAAATTTTTTAAAATAACTGAATAACAACAGCAGCAACAAAAACCCTGTTAATTTAATTACAAGCAAATCTTGGTTAAAAGCTTTTTAAAAATTAACAGGGTGTTAATTTTCACCTATGACATATGGACTGGAAATTTTGTTTGTTAAATTCCAAGACCATTAAATCGAGATCTGCAAAATCATAGTAGCTTGGGAGCCTGGAATCTACAGAAATTCCCTGACTTGACTAGGTCTGGTTCTTCCCTAGACTAAATAAGGTGGCAGAAATCAGGCTGGTGAAATTATAATTTGCAAGATCAACTAGTATGTCTTTCTTTATTTAAATGTTGAAAATAATAATAATAATAATCATACTGTGTATTTTCAGTGCCCTAAAAATCCCCCATGCTCTGCCTATTCACCCCCACCTCTGCACCACTAATTTTTTTATTTTATCCATAGTTTTGCCTTTCCAGAATGTCATATAGTTGGAGTCATATAGTTTGCAGATTGGCTTCTTTCACTTAGTAATATGCATAAGTTTTCTCCATGTTTTTAAATGGCTTTATAGCTTATTTGTTTTTAGCACTAAACAATATTCCATTGTCTGGATGTACCAGAGTTTATTTATTCATTCACCTACTGAAGGACATCTTGGTTGCTTTCCAAGTTTTGGAAATTATGAATAAAGCTGCTGTAAACATCTGTGTGTAGGTTTTTTTGGGTGGACATAAGATTTCAACTACTTTGGATAAATACCAAGGAGTGCAATTGCTGTATTACATGATAAGAGTATATTTCTTATTCTTTAAAAAAATATATTCTTATTTCAGAGAGAGAGAGAAACATAATTGATGAGAGAGAATTATTGATTGGCTACCTATTGCACCTCCCACGCCCCTTACTGGGGATCAAACCCAGAACCCTGGGCATGTGTCCTACCCGGGAAGCCAACCATGACCTCCTGGTTTATAGGTCGACACTCAACCACTGAGCCACACCCACCAGGCTTACTCTTTTTTACAGCTTGTAGAAAAGCTGACTTAGTAAACATGAGACAAAGATTAGTAGTTGAGTTGGTAAGTATTCTATAAAGACAACATATGCAAACAGTGT
Organism: Corynorhinus townsendii; assembly: GCA_026230045.1. Classification (NCBI taxonomy): domain Eukaryota; kingdom Metazoa; phylum Chordata; class Mammalia; order Chiroptera; family Vespertilionidae; genus Corynorhinus; species Corynorhinus townsendii. The sequence goes on from JAPDVU010000004.1 coordinate 142,749,844, forward strand.
TCCAAACAAATCTAGCAACTGAGACCAGGGCTGTCCACTAGAATTCTGAACACCTTTCCTAGCATCATCTCTGGCCTACCTCCTTCACTTCCTTACTAACTATCTGCCAAACTTTGCAGCCAGAAGCTGACTCCAAAATTGCCAGGCGAGTCAAAGAAAATTGCCAGGAAAATAAAGCAGCTTGGCTTACTAAAGCTAAGTTCTCTTTATCTCCACCTCTTGATTTGGTTAGCATGGCCCTGAATAGGCCTTTTAAAACTAACATTTGGCAATATTACCTGGCTCAGATTTGAGTTATGCTTTTTATAAAAATCCTTTAAATGTAATGCTAGTCTTGTACACTGTTCTTTTGACAGGAATTGTGAGTCATGGTAAAAAACCAACGACAGTAGTCAGTTGTTGAGGAGTTGCTACAGCCTATGGCCACAGTGCCACACGAAGCCTGGATTTCCCCAACACAATATGTATGTAACAAAGAGGGTGCTTATGTTGGCAGCCCAGTCAGACCCTGTGGCCGTGGAAGGCGTACAAGTTGGTGAACAGAGCACTGGGCGAAGAGTAGGGAGGCTTTGGCTGGAGTTCAGTCAGCCACGAATAACATGACACGTCACACATACCATGTCAAGCATTTTTCCCACTGACAGAAACAATGCTTCCTTCTCTTCTCGGGATTATTATTGAGATAAAGTAAGTCAGAGTGCCTTGAAAAAGTGAAAAAAAACAGGGGCAAATATTATTACTATTTCTTTCTTCATTTAGCAAATATATACATGCCAGGCATGCACTGTCCCCATTAGTGCACTAGGAGACACCTAGCTGATCTATGAGCTGGATCTTTGGCTTCTCAGTTAGTGGGGAGACGAACCAACAAGCATGTCCTTACAGGGTGGCTGGGTGTTAGAGCGGACACAGCTACGGAATGCTGTAAGAGAACAGAAGTGGCCTGGCTAACTCTGCGTAGGGAGATAGTTGAAGTCATCACCGAGATAGTGGGTTTTGATCTGGCTTGTGGAAAATGAGAAGTTTGCCAGACTGAAAGGGAGTGAATAGCCAGAAAGGCCTGCATGTTCAAAGGCATAGAGGTTAGCTGTGCATACCATTATCATCAAACTAAAAATAACCCAAGTGAGAACCTACTCTCCTCTAGGCACTGCGGAGGACTGGAAAACAACCGTCAATAAAATGGCCACAGACCCTATGTGTTTTTTTATTTTTTTGTTAATTTTATTAGTTTCCTTTGGCTTCTGTAGTAAATTACCACAAACGTGGTGGCTTAAAACAACACAAATGTATTCTTTTACAGTTCTAGAGATCAGAAGTCTTAAAACCAATGTGTCATCCAACTGCATTCCTTCTGGAGATTCCAGGGAAGTTCCATCTTCCTTGCCTTTTCCAGTGTTTAGAGGCTGCCCCCACTCCTTGGCTCAGGAACTTCCCTTCCCTTCAGAGCTAGCAGTGTAGCATCTTCAAAATTCCCTCTTCGACGCAGGCCCTCCTGCCATTTTCTTATGAGTGACCCTTGGGTCACTTGCATAATCTAGGATAATTTCTCACCATCTCAAGATCCTTAATTTAATCACATCACAAAATCTCTTCCGCTCCATAAGGCTACATAGTCACAGCTCCAGGAATTAGACCAGGGACATCTTCCAGGGGGCCATTATTCAGCCTACCACATTCATTCAGCCAGTAGTTTCTAGTTTTCCACTATTTGTCATTAGAATAAGGCAGTGGTCGGCAAACTTATTAGTCAACAGAACCTAATATCAACAGTACAACAATTGAAATTTCTTTTGAGAGCCGAAAACCAACTTCTGTGCATGGGTCACGAAGTTTCCATTGTACTGTACAGGTGCGCCCACACATGGTATTTTGTGTAAGAGCCACACTGAAGGGGCCAAAGAGCCATATGTGGCTCACGAGCCACGGTTTGCCAACCACTGGAATAAGGTAAATGAACTTCTTGCTCTCCTGGATTTACATGAGTGTTTTGGATAATAAAGCAATGGTATTTATTCACTTGTGTGGGCACAATATAGATTTAAAAAAGAAGTGTTTCATACCCAATACATCCCAAACTGACCTGCTCTCCTCCCTACACCAGATTTGCTTCATCTCAGTTGATCCTTCTAGTTTGCTTATACCAAATTTTTCAAGTTACCCTAAGTCCTTTTTATCTTCTATATGCCACATCTAATGTGTCAGGAAATCCGGTTTGTTCTACTTTTAAAATATATTTAGAATCCAGCGAATTCTCCTCACTTCCACCAGTTCTAACCAAGATCAAGCCCCTGTCTGGATTACTATAGGATCCTCCTCCTGCTCTGTTTCATGCTTGCCTGCTACAGTTTATCCTCAGCAGAGCAAACATAAGGATCCTCTTAAAATAAAAGTCAGATCATGTCACCTCTAATAACAGCCCATTCCTCTTAGAGCAAAAGCAAGATTCTCTGGGCATTGCTCCTGCTTTAGGCTTTTGCATTGGCTATGCCTTCATCCCCCACCATTTTCTTCCTGGGTTTACATGCCCATTCCTTCACCTCTGTCACGTCTTTGTCCAAATGTCCCCTTTTAATGAGGCTAACCTAGTTACCCTATTTAAATTGCAACTCCCCAGCCCTTACTTCTGACTCCCCTTAACTTGTGTAGTTTTCCATTTTCAATAGTACTTGCTGCCTTTTATATATTACACTAGAGGCCCAGTGTACAAAATTCATGCAAGAGTAGGCCTTCCTTCCACCCAGCTGCTGGCACCGGCTTCCCCCTGGGACCTGGCTTCCCTCGCCGAGGGAGGCCCCACCCACCTGGCGCACCCACCAGTTGGTGGCCTGGGCCTCCCTCTGCAGGGCAACCACGGGACAATGGCCGGACCCCTGACCGATCGCATCGCACCCGCGTTGTTTGGCCTGGCACCAGTGGTTGTCATAGCATGCTCCTGGATGGTCATCTAGATCTGTGGTCGGCAAACTGCGGCTCGCGAGCCATATGTGGCTCTTTGGCCCCTTGAGTGTGGCTCTTCCACAAAATACCATGGCCTGGGCGAGTCTATTTTGAAGAAGTGGTGTTAGAAGAGGTTTAAGTTTAAAAAATTAGGCTCTCAAAAGAAATTTCAATCGTTGTACTGTTGATATTTGGCTCTGTTGACTAATGAGTTTGCCGACCATGGATCTAGATGGTTGTCCGAATGGTGTTCTGCTGTTCAGCCATTCGATGAATTGCATATTACACTTTTATTATCCTTTCTAATAAAAGGTTAATATGCAAATTGACCGTACCTCCACTACACACACAAGCCAAGCCCACCAGCCAATCAGGAGGGAATATGCAAATAAACCCAACCAAGATGGCTGCAGCCACAGAGAGAAGGAAGGGAGGCTTGGGTTTCCCTCGCAATGGAGGAAGCCAAGCTTTCTACCTGCACTAGCAGGCCCAGGCCTCCACTCAATGCTACAAAGTTTCAATTATAGAAGATAAATAAATCCCAACAGAAATGGCAGCAGCCACGGAGCTGGAGAAAGCAGGAGGCTAGGGTTGCCCACAGAGATGGAGGAAGCCAAGCTTCTGCAGCCCTGGCCTGCTTTGGCCTCCGCTTAAAGCTACAAAGTTTCAATTATAGAAGATACATAAATCCCAAAAGAAATGGCTGCCGCCATGGAGCAAGCAGGAGGCTTGGTTCCACTCCAGGCTACAAAGTTTCAATTGTAGAAGATAAATCCCAAATACCAGGGCCTCCTCTTGGGTCACCGGCGGGAGTGGCTGGCCTGCAAACCACCACAGGCCCTTCGCCCAGGCTGCCCCACACCCCAAGGGAACCCCCACCCTGATCTGGGACACCCTTCAGGGCAAACCAGCTGGCCCCCACCCATGCACCAGGCCTCTATCCTATCTAATAAAAGAGTAATATGCAGATTGACCATCACTCCAACACACAAGATGGCTGCCCCCATGTGGTCAAAGATCCTGCCCCCATGTGGACACAAGATGGCCAGCAGGGGAGGACAGTTGGGAGGGTCCAGGCCTGCAAGGGAGGGCAGTTGGGGGCGATCAGGCCAGCAGGGGAGGGCAGTTGGGAGGGACCAGGCCTACAAGGGAGGGCAGTTGGGGGTGATCAGGCCAGTAGGGGAGGGCAGTTGGGAGGGACAAGGCCTGCAAGGGAGGGCAGTTGGGGGTGATCAAGCCTGCTGGGGAGGGCAGTTAGGGGTGACCCGGCTGGCAGAGGAGCGAAGTTGGGGGTGACTGGGTCTGCAGGGAAGGGCAGTTGGGGGATAACAGGCCTGCAGGGGAGGGCAGTTGGGGGTCCCTGGGTCCACAGAGGAGGGCAGTTAAGGGCAAACAGGCTGGCAGGGGAGCAGTTAGGCATCAATCAGGCTGGCAGGGGAGTGGTTAGGGGGTGATCAGGCTGGCAGGCAGAAGTGGTTAGGGGCAATCAGGAAGGCAAGCAGGCGAGCAGTTGGGAGCCAGCAGTCCTGGATTTTGAGAGTGATGCCTGACTGCCTGTTTAGGCCCGATCCCATTTCTCGAGGGGTCCCAGATTGGAGAGGGTGCAGGCTGGGCTGAGGGACACCCCGCCCCCATGCACGAATTTCATGCACCGGGGCTCTAGTATAGGATAATTTGGTTAGTTAATTTGTCTCCCCCAAGAGAAATTTAAACTTCAAAAGACCAGAGATTTTGCATCTCAAGCACATAGAACCCAGTCTACATTATATTTCTACCAAATATTTGTTGAATGAATAAATGAAAAAAGTCACAGTGTATGCCATCAAGAAACTTATCTATGTGAGGAAACATGATTGGCAACTCTGAAACAATTATGCACCATCTTGGATTCTTTGCAATTTAAGTATTGTATCATCTTTAGGTGGGAGAATCATAAAAGGTCTGCAATGAGGGGAAGTAATAATGAACTCAGGCCTTCTGTGGGAAGAGTGTGTATTTGAGAAATGATCATTGGGTTAAAGAGGAGACTCCTTCATATCAACTCCCTGGTCTTATTTTCCAATTCAGAAAGTAAATGTCATTCATTGAGTACCTGTAACATAATGCATATTTCACTAGGCCCTCTGAACAAAGTAAAGTTTCCTCTTTACAGTCTGGAGAACTGGGTCACTTGGTAATTCTTGGAACCCTTTGAAAAGTAATAAAGTTTTAGGTCCAAATAGAGTATCAAAATTCCAATTTTCCTTCTTACTCTTGGTCTTTGCCAAGAATTACTATAAAATGATGTTTTTAAAAGGACAGCATGTATTCTGCCAGCCTGTCAAGAAGTGTTTCTACTCTTCTGCCAACCAAAAGGAACTGAGAACAGGTGTAAATGAGGTGTGATAGATGAAAATGAGTAGGAAAGATTTCAAAGTCTGAAAGGAAAGAAGTTCTAGACTGTTTTAGAGACTATGTAAAATTATTTACATTTATAGCAAGGGCAATATCTGTAAAAGCTATTATTTTTACTGTATTATGAATTTGCCTACTGAGGGGTGATCCCCGTCTGCTGAGCCTGTCAATGTGTAATGACCCCTCTGCTTGGTTCTGTTCCCTTTTCTGTTTCTCTTACCCTCTCTCCACCTCTGTCTTCCTTTTGTCTAAGGATCTCAGCATCTTTTGATTTGCAGCCTTTGTGAATTTGTTGGCAAGGATATGTATGCTTTTCACTTTTCACAAGCCAAAAGGTCACATGTGCAAAGCCCTGGGGTTAGTGGGTGGGTCTACATCCATTTCTTCTTCATTAGAACATTAAAACATATGTCATGTAGAAAGCAAGGAGGTCTAAAGTGGAAATGTTTATATACTTTTATTAATATATTTAGACAAGACTGATGCAGTCTATTTGATCAATTAATTTTTATGATTCTAGATATACTAGCCAAAAATATATTTAAAGGCCACTTTCCCTTTTCTCAACTGTGTGTAGAACAACTGTGAATGTTTTTTTATGTGTATGAAAGCATGGAGCTATTACTAGTGTCAGTAAGATGCTTATAAATTTCATACTCTTTTTATTTCTATGAAGTTTCAGAATGTTTTTTTGTTTTGTTTTGTTTGTTGTTGTTGTTTTTCTTTACGGTGTCCTTCCTTTGGTTAGAGCTATCTATCACATAGCCCATTTGTCATCCATGACCCATGACCACTTTTTATTAGACATACTTGAGAAGGTCATGGAAGGTCATGGATCTTAAATCAGTTGTAAAGGAGACATGTCATCTTCCTAATTTGCAGATTGTGAGACCACAGGGGAATCTTAAAATTTGGTTGATGATTACTCACTCAAATAAGTTATGGCAGTAAAATAATTAAGGAAAAATAAATCTAGAGCAAAATCAGATTAACTATGTTTTATAAGATTTCTCAGGCTTTTTGTTTATTTTTAAAATTGTCATTTTCATTACTGGCTAAGAAATTCTTCCTAAACAAAAAATTGATAAGCTTCTTGTTAGTGTCCATCTCTTGTTGACTAAAGGTGTCTAAGATTCTGACCTCTTTTTTGGGAATAACTTACATATATGCAGGAAATATGGTTGAGTTCAGATATTTTGAGTGCAGTGAGAATGGTAATCATAAATTAATTGCTCTTTTTCTCTTAAAGATAAAATTGGTGATACTTATGAGTAGTTCTCATAAAAATGTCTCTCTCTCCAATTAATGAAATTGTACTGAAGAGTAAAATCAGTCCATTCCTCAAGAAACTTGATTTACAATGAAAATTTTGAGCCAAATAATAATTAAATGCAACAAATATTTACTGAATGCCTGTTATGTGCCAGATACATTTGTAAAGTAAATTACTTTATAATTTGCTTTCATATGTATTTGTTTCTCATTGTTTTAATTTTATCACATTTGATCCTCATAAAGGTCTCAAGCAATTGAGTGAACAATTGGGATAATTATTAATTATCCCAACTTCACGATGAGAGAGAAAACTAAAACACAAACTTGCCACGGCCAGATAGTGGCTAGTAACAAAACAAGCCAAGAAATCAATTCTTTGGGCTTCCTGTCCTGTGCCTTCCCAAGTATTTTATGCTGCATTCCTTCTTCCTGTTATCACCTGCCGCTCAAGTAAGTGAACCACACCAGTAGTTCTCAAAGTGTGGGCACAGGACGACCCATCTTCATCCTCTGGGACTTGTTAGATATGAAGATTCTCAGGCCCCACCTCTGACCAACCAGAAACTCCAGTAGGGCCCAGCCATCTATGCCAAACAAACTCTGCAGGTGATTCTGATGCACACTCAAGTTTTGAAAACCACTGAACCTCAAGAATACATTTCTTTGTCAGTAAACATGTGGGTGAGGCAGTTTATTATTTATCCATAAGAGCTGCCTTGTGGGAGGCACAAGGAGTGTTTGTCTTCTAGGAACTCATCTAGCTGCGAAGAGCAGACTAACTCAGCTGAAACAATTACATGTCCTGGAATTGTTTCAGCTGAGTAAGTGCTCGGTCATGGGTAGAGCTATTCATGCAGTGGGTCTTCTGGGAAGAGAGTCATCCCTGAAAGTGGCAATGGTTGGAGAAGGCTTCCTGGAAGAAAAAGAAATGGAGATGGGCCTTGAGCTGTTTGTTGGAGGGTTTGGAGCGAGGAGGGTAGAGAGTGGGATTCTAGGAGAAAGACAAGTTTGTGAAACAGTAAGGAATACTGGTTTGAGCAGAACTTTGGTGCTAGGAATAGAAATAGATTGCATGAGTAATATGGTCCAAATTGTGGTAAACTTCCTTAATCAAATGTTGGTCTAGTACAGAACAATGGAGAGCAATAATAGATTTTTATTAAATAACTGATACAATAAAAGCATTTTTAAGGACCATTAAACTGCTTTATATAACAGGATCCACATATAGTTTTAATATCTTGCAATGTTTTTTGCACACTGTCCGCTCCTCCCATAAATATTTGTGGGTTTTGAAGTAAAGTCTGGTTTTGTGTGTGTGTGTGTGTGTGTGTGTGTATTCCTCATCTGAGGATAAGTTTTTCATTTTTTTAAAAAAATTTATTTTAGAGAGGGAGGAAGGAAAAGGGAGAGGAGAGGAGAGGAGAGGAGAGGAGAGGAGAGAGAGAGAGAGAGAGAGAGAGAGAGAGAGAGAGAGAGAAGAGAGAAGAGATCAATGTGAGAGAGAAACATCAATTGGTTGCTTTCCATACATCCCCTACCAGGGATCAAATTTGCAACCTACATATGTGCTCTGACCAGCAATTGAACCTGCAAACTTTTTGGTGAATGGGATATAGCTCCAACCAACTGAGCACCCTGCCAGGGCAATAATTACACCTTTTAATTGCTGAATTAAATAAGCTTCTGTGCCTTTTATTCTGACGAAATGGTCTTAATCTGCTGATGGAGAAAAGAAGCCAGGGTCTCCTCTGGTTAATATAGCTGGTATTGCACTCCCTCACAGGCTGTCCCATAGCAGAAGCCCCTGCATGTGTCACCAGTGTCCTTGGTGAAACTCCTGAGTGGTAAAGAAAAGGTTAAATTCTGTCTAAGAAGGTCATGAGCATGAAGTGTTTTATCAAGCTTTTCACTCAAAATAAGGTTGAGAGCTTAAAGTGATAAATATGTTATCTAGAACATTGACGCGTGCCCTGGCTGAGGTGAGGTGCCACTAGATTTTGTTTTAGAGGCTCATCAATCAAAATGTTCATGTTCCCACTTCTCAAGTTCCCTTTTAAAACAAGTTCAAAGCATATAGCCACACCATTCTCTCATAATTTCCTCATTTTTATGTCTTTCTGTCCTTTCCTGTCTGGTTTGATTTTTCTCCACTTTTGTTAAGAAAGCCCTACTCTAGGACCAAACCAGAAAGGGTTGGACCTGCATTGCCACCATGTGCCCACCATCCAGATATCATTGCTGACATGTACACATAAGCAACTGTCAGACATTGAAACGGGGACTCAGAACTGTTGGACATTGAAATTGGGACGCAAACATTTTTTTTGTTATTATATGTTTATTTCTAGTCTGCAGAGGCAAAATTTTTTAAAGGAAAGAAATGGGGGAAAAAATAGATACAGAGGCAAAGAAGCATTGAACAGGCTGTCAAACTACAGCGGGAAGGTAGGGGAGGTTGGGGGGGGGCTGTAAGAGACCAACCGAAGGACTTGTACGCATGCATATAAGCATAACCAATGGATACAAGACACTGGGGGGTGGGGGGGAGGGCGGGCAGGTGAAGGCATGTACTGGGGGGCAGGGGAGGTCGGGGGAGGTCAATGGGGGAAAAAAAGGAGACATATGTACTACTATTTGTAATACTTCAAACAATAATAAGAAAAAAAAGAATACCCCCCCCCCCCCGCAAAAAAAAAAAAAAAAAAAAAAAAAGCCCTACTGAGGGCTGGATTCCTCCTGAAGCCTTTCTCCCCACCCACTCCCTTGGATTTTTTTTTTTCTCACTTTCTCTTCCTTCTTACCTTAAATCTTTCTTACGTTTGCATTACTTCCCTCCCTGCCTTACTGTATTTTTTTCTTACCTCAACTACCTTTGCTCTTTGTATTGCATATATGTAATTGTTTTCATATATGTGAAAAGATAAAGAATGATGCAATGAGCAACACTGTCCTCTCTGTTGAGCTGAAGAAGCAGAGGACCACCAATTTAGTTGAATTCCTACCCCCAACCATATCCCTCACACTTCTGCCTCAAGGTAACCACTGTCTTATATTCTCTTTCACATCCTGTTCTGATTGTCCAGGGCAGGAGGAAGGATGCCGCCCCCAGTTCTCAGCCTCTCCAGTGGCATCTTCTCTTTGCTGCTGGAAGCTAAGCCTAGAGTGGGGCACCAGGGCCTGAAATGAGAAGACCAGCCCACTGAAACCAGGGGTGGGATGGGCCGGAGCGGGTGGGAAAGGGTAGCTTTCTCTACAGACCTTGGCTGCATTACTCCCCGTTTGAGAATCATGTTTTCACTCAGATGATCTTTCCTGACCTCTTTGACATATTTGAATAAGAAAATGTCATGAACTTTCAGTAAGCACTTTCTCAATGATTGGTCGGCGCTGTGCTTAATAGGATTTCATTTATGGGGCTGTAGATTCACTTCTGTCCTTTCTTCCTATTACCCTTTTCGTTTGTATAAGGAAATTCTATTACGCTTTAAAATGTATTTTTATGTCAAGAATTTTCTGTATCTTTCAATTTAAGTATATTTGTGTCAAAGCTGAGTGATGTGTGTTATATGTTCTGCTTCTCAGTATGTTTGGAATATTTCACATACACTAAAGTGCCTGGGCCAGAGGCATGCAGACCTGGGCTAGACCTCAGCTGAGTCACGTTCTGGTTGGGTGACCTTAAGCAAATTACTTAGGTTCTCTCAGCTTTGTTTTTTTTTTTTTTTTTTTTAATGTGGAAGAATGGAGGTAATGATAGGACTGCCTCTCAAGGCTGTTTATGAAATGAGGTAAAGCATGTAAAGTGCTTATTGCAGTACCTGGCATACAGCACTAAATGAGGTTAGCTATAATAATATAGAATGTTGAGATTAAAACACTAAGCTGAGATATAGTTAATTTGAAGCCCTGCTTTTAGGATAAAATATAGCATTTGAAGGCTGTATGGTTGATATTGCAGCTGAGAAAAGAGGCATGGGGGGGTTATTCATAGAAAAAACATTCTTCGGACCTAAGAACTTGTGAAGTGCCCTTGGAGAAGGCATTGTCTATGAGATACCATGTTGCTACAGAGGATGTTGGAACCCTCATGTCCCATAGACCTGTTCTTACTGCTGGTCCACTCTGTATGGTATGTCATAACCATACCTACAGTTTCTTGTGGAGGGGCTGCTGCCATTCTATCTGTCCTGTCATATAGAATGCGATTAAATATACTGCATCACTAATGGCCATCGGGAAGGTCAGAAGGCTCTGTAAACTCCTAAGATCCTAACAGTAGCCCTGGCAGGATGGCTCAGTTGGTTGGAGCATCATCCCATACACCAAAAGGTTGCAGGTTGGATTCCCAGTCAGGGAACATACCTAGGTTGCGGTTCAATCCCTGGTCAGGTGCATAGGGGAGGCAACCAATCAATGTTTCTCTCTTACATCCATGTTTCTCTCTCTCAAAGTCAATAAAAACATGTCCTTGGGTGAGGACTAAAAGAAAAAGAAAATACTTACAATAGCTAGGACCTCAGAATTCTCAAAATAGTGCAGATTGATCAGAAAACAAGAGGATTGAACATCAAAATGACTTACTCTGTCAGTGGTTACAATCCCATTGATTTTCCTTGAGTGATGAATAGCTTCAGTTTTCAATCTGAATGATACCACTTTTATTAAAAACAAAACAAAACAAGCCCCACAAGTGGCTCAGTGGTTGAGCGTCGACCCATAAACCAGGAGGTCACTGCTCCATTCCAGGTCAGAGCACATGCCCGGATTGCGGGCTCCATCCCCATAGAGTGCTGTGCAGGAGGCACCCAATTGATGATTCTCTCTCATTGATGCTTATATCTCCCTTCCTCTCTCTGAAATCAATGAAAACATTTCTTTTTATAAAAAAAGGAACAGAATTGGGGTCATACTGTATATTAATTTTGTGTTCTGCTTTTTTCCTTCAAGTAATTTTTCAACTAAAATGACAACAGTGATGATTCTAACACCTATTTCATGATAATGATTTTCCATTTACAAAATGCTTCCACATTCTCTCTCAGTTTGTCTTCAGAAAACCTGCTGTTTATAGGTTTTAATTACTTTTTTATTAAGAGACACTTAGCTTTTCTAATAAATTCCATAAATGTGTTCTTTCTTTCTATACTAATTATGTAGAACCCGTGAAGGATTTTAAATTCACCAGACAGATAATGGTAAATTATTTCTTTACATATTTCCTTGCTTCTCAATGCTGTTACAGTCACAGAAACATTCTCAACAGAAAGTATTGATATGTTTTGTTATTGATCGATAAACACTTGCTCACAATTTTGGAAATTTTATTATAAAGCTTAATAATATTTATTTTGGAATCCTTTAAAATTAACATTTGTGTATTATAAATGAAATTGCAATGATCTATATCACGGAATACTTACAAATATTTGAATATCTGATTATGAAATACATAAACATTAATAAGAATGGCATATGAAATTATTGTAGGCAGTACCTTAGTCTGACACAACAAAGATGAAGTTTTCTAAATGAAACCAGAGCGCGCTAATATAGCTCACACTAATTTCTCTCATAATGTGTCAACCTATTCTGCTCCACCTAACACAAGTTTGATTCTTTTATGTTGCTTAATACACACACAGCACAAAATCTTGTTTTCCCAGCACCTACCATTATGTTGAACTCATAGTGGTGGTGTAATGGATCTTTCTTAACGTTTGTGTAGGGTTGCTTTCCTGCATGTGCTATTTTAGGGTGTGTGGGGGGAATGGAGTTAGATCTTTGCTTTCAAGCTGTTGTGTTTTTCATTAACTCTTAGTTAACAGGCAGTTTTCTTTTGCCAACATGCTCTTACTATATGAAGGAGATATTTACCATGAATAGCTTCTTCTTATTTTCTCCAAATTTACACCCCCTCAACTCCCCAATTCTGAAAGATGCTTTCTAAGAGAGCTCTGAGACAGTGTCATGTAATGGAAAGAATACAAAACTAGGGGTATGGAGACATCTAGGTTATTTGGATATTTATTTGGTTTCTACTCTGGGCTGTGGGAGATTCAACAAGGCCAAAGTTAGGAGACCAAGGGAATATTGGGGAGAAGAGCTGTGGATAACTTAAAAAGTCAAGTCATAGCATAAATTCGCATAGAATAAGTGTAACATGAGTAGTTGGTCCATAGCAACTATTGGAGGTGGGAAATGTTTTGTGAATTGGGGAATTAATCTCATTTCTTTCTGGACAACTGAGAAATCCCTCCTATTGTATAGGGCTCTAGGATTTCCTTTAAATGTGTGGCCACAAGAAAGGTGGATAAGTACTTATTTGTATACTTATATACTTTCAAAAATCAGCAATACATATATTCCTAACAGCTTTGTGTTCGTTCAAAACACACAGATTGGTTTTTCTTTTAACAAAGTGTTGCTCATTGTTTGGGAATGGGGATCTTCTTGGAGGTAGAAATGCATAAAGGAGATCATCAAGTGTCTGCAAAGATTTATTTTGTACATGTCCAGAAAACAGAATCTCTGTAGTAATATCTACTGCAGTAGGTATTTTTAATGATTGATGGAGAAGTAAATATTGACTAAGGACAAAGAAAAATAAGATCTGTTCTTTTTCCCAGATTCCTCAATCTTGCCAGATATTATAAAAGTATCTACCTTTTGTTGGTGCAAGTGACTACAAACTAAATATATATGAATTTAAAGGACTGTATAAATACTAAAGTATCAGACTTCCTGATTAGTTACTGAATAGGAGGTTCTGTCATAAATAAAAATGAAAAAGGAATAGATGGTTCGTGTCATAAATGAAAAGTGAGGTTCATTTACTGGCCCCAACTTTCCCCCCTTTTAAATTCTTTTCTCTCTTCTGTGGTGTTGCTACTGGAGGGACACAGTGCCCACTGTACACTCCCACCCCAATACCAAAAACTGTAAAGGATCCAACTTTAATCCATTAGTGCAAAATCAAATCATTATTTGCTTGCCATGTTTTAAGCTGCATCTTTAGTTTGGGCATAAAAATATTTTGTCTTATCTAGTGAGGGCACCTAGGCAAGCTCTCACTCAGCTCTGTGTCTAGGCATGTCTTATATATCTGGGAAACATTTAATATATATCTCAGAAATACCCTTCCCAACTCATAGAAAAAGAAGACTGAATGCTGAGGGAGCTTAGATGGGAAGAGCAGCATTTACTAGACATGCAGTTTTATTTTATTTATATTTTGAGCATTAAAATTTAAAGTCCCTTGCAAGTAGGTGAATGAGAAAATAGTGAGGTTGAATTATAAAAAATGTAAATCATATATCTTTTTTGAAATATGTTAAGGGAAGGAGGGTATACAGGAGAAAAATTTGAGTGTGAGCTGGGCAGGATTATGAAGAAAAGAATCAAATTGGTGGTTATCTGAAAATAAAATGTTTGCAGTACTCCCTGGGGAAATTAAATGCCAGATGAGAAGCATATTGTGAAAACACAATGACTAACTTATCTTTTAAGAACAGTTTTGGGGATGACAACAGTTTTTTTTACTTAAATTAAAAAATGAACCAATGAATCTGAAAATGGTAAAAGAAAAATCCATATGATAAGCACTAACCAAGGGAGACATAGTTGAAAGTTTTTTGGTGAAACCAATTAAATATAAATTATATATATATATATATATATATATTTTCTATGAGTGCCTTTTAGTATCAAAGGGACTGTGAGATATTTTTAGCGGTTGTGGGGAGAGAATAATAACTCCTGAAAACCTCTCAAAGAAATTTTTAAAATTCAGAGCAGAATTTTAAAAATGATTTCTGTTTGCCACTGAATTGCCTGGAAAGTGGTCGTGTCACAATCAAATGCCACTGTACTGCTGGTCAAATAAGTTTTGTTTTTAAAATATTTTTTATTTACAGTTGATATAAAATATTATATTAGTTTCAGTTGTATAACATAATGATAGGCATTTATATGCCCTGATAAGTCTAGTACCCACCTGACACCAAGTGTAGTTATTACAATATTATTGACATATTCCCTATGCTGTACTTTACATCCCCATGACTATTTTTATAACTGGCAATTTGTACTTCTTAATCCCTTCACCTTTTTATACATCCCCCCACTCCAAAAAAAAAAAATAAATTTTTATACTGGAAAATAATCTAGAAAAAACCTACATGGTCATATAAAATATTAAAATTATATTAAATGTTTTGAATCAATCAAATTAAGTATTGGCCTTGACGTAATGTGAAAATGAGGATGATGATGTATTTCTAAACGTGTTTAATAAGTATGGTCAGGTCAAGACAGCTTTCCTGCTTAGGCTGTAGTGCTTACCACTTCAAGATGGAGTGTCACCACTTGTCCCAAATCTTACCATCCTCTTCAGTAGAACCCTCCTCCTGAGATCACCCCAGCCATCATGTCCTGGAGAAGCTTATCTGCATGTACTTTATGAAGGACCTGTCTTTCTTCTCACAATATGCTGTGGTAGTGTGTGCGTCAGGGAAGCATGGA
Organism: Corynorhinus townsendii; assembly: GCA_026230045.1. NCBI lineage: Eukaryota > Metazoa > Chordata > Mammalia > Chiroptera > Vespertilionidae > Corynorhinus > Corynorhinus townsendii. Next base: position 142,764,976 of record JAPDVU010000004.1, read on the forward strand.
AATCTTTTGTTGGGCGAGAGAATCTCTAGTTTAGAAATATAAGCCAGCAAGTCCTCTTGCCCTGGCCTTGACCTCTGGGAAAGACCAACCAAGTGCAGCTCTGTGGTTCCACAGCTGTCAAAGCCGTGGGTGGCCGTACCTCTCCCAGTCACTTGGAGGTTGTTTCTTGTTGTGTGTCACAGGTGTAGCTCCTTCTATGAACGTGACTTCCAGAGGGCTGTGCTTTTATTTCTCTGCTGACATCAATGTGGAGCCCATTGGCCCAGTGTTGGTGACAGCAGCTTACAGTGCTAAAAGGCTGAGGTTGCTGTTCACTGTGAGACATGGAGAATCGCTGCCCACGTTGGGAAATCACTTTGGCTCAAGGGCTGCCATAATATCAGAAAGATGAGTAATGGGTGGCTGTCAGCTAGTGTGTTTAACCAGATACGTACAGAAGTGTCACCTCTGCAACTTGTAAAACAAGAAAATAAAAAAAGAAAGAAGAGTCACCTGCCTGGTGTCCAGAGATCTGGGGGTTGTGGGCTGGATGTTTGAGTAAAAAGGAAAAACATTCTATAAGTGATTGTGCCATGAATTACCCATTGAATTGCTGGAATATTTACCTCAGTTACAAGAAAATTATTTCTTTTCTCCATTGCTATTTTCATACGCTGCTGTTGTCATCTTAAGTATCCTTAGAAGCACCAGTATAAGTTGATCAAATTGTGGAAAGCATGTTATATGGAAAGAGTAGAGAATCATGAGGCATTTAGTCAGTTACTCCTTAAGAGGAAGATGGGAAATTGAAATAAATGGCCAATGACAATAATAGCAGCCCCTGCAAAGTGCTGTTCCCAAACTAGGAATCTTGTCTGGAGAATGTGTGTTTATATTGTCATTTAATTGAGCAGAAAAGTTAATTGCGTGGAGCTGAAATGGGAGGGAACTGTCATAAAGCTCTTTTAAGAGTTCACAAAAGTAGGTGCTATTTGATAGCAGGGCTAGCAAGATCCGTGAGGAACCTCACTTAATTATGAATGGCAATAGTAATTAATAGGATGTGGGAACTGTTCTGCAGGGACTGAAATTTCATTCAAGTTTCCTTTCTCTTCTATCGGTTTCTTTCTGCTTTATTGGAGGTCTCAGGCCTTCAACTATGCAGGCATGAAATTCAAGTCTCAAAAGTAGATTATAAAAACCCAAGGTTTTTGTCTGGTTAGGAAATATTTTTTTATTGGTAGGTGTTTCTTTCCCAAAGTGGTAGGCAATTAGACGGAAAGAAAAAAATCCCGACATGATTGCCTTCTGGGCAGAGCATGAGACCTGCTGCCATAGAAACATCTCTGTGATCATGTGATCAGAGAAATGATGACAAAGCATACTTCTGATAAAGCAGAGTTCCTTGCCACAAGCCTAAGGCTTTATCTTCCGTGCACTTCCCCCACGTTGTCAGCCACATCATTTTCCTGGAATGTCTTAAAACATCTGTAAAATACTGATTAAAATAGACTCTGTGGTACTATAAAAAGAAATGTCTTGTCTTTATTGTGTCTCTGTCTTACTCCTAGAATTGCATTTGCAGTTTTATTTATTTGCAGCAAATATGTTATCTAAATCTCTTGTAGTAATCCTTGCTAGATGAAGGTGAATATTTTGGTCACACTGAGATAGAGGAGCGGGAGCTGCTGGCCCCATCCTGTTGTGGAAGTGACCTTCTTCTGGGTGCAGAAAACGAACGAAATGTTTCTGAAATGTCTGTGGTGTCTCTCAGAGAGAGAGAGAGAAGAAACTCCATGTCAGAAATATAGCCAGAGAAGGCCACAGTGAAAAACACTGGAGGGTAAGAAAAACCACATAAGAGAAGCCCTATGGGAGCCACAGAGCCCTCTCATTTCCTCTTTGTGGGCAGAAATTAGGATGTGGGACAACCACTTCATTAAGAAGCTTTTATCTCCTTTGTCATGCTTCTCATTGCAACATGCTCCCCATCAAACTCCTCTGCTAGGGTGAGGCAGCCTTGCCCCTTCCCTCCGCCCTCCACTGCACACCCACTGCCTCAGCTTTGCTGTCTTCATTAGGGTGACTCCCCAACATCCCCTCCCACCCCCCTCCCCCAGCAGTTGGCTGTAGATAGATGGGATGGTTTTCATTTTTTCTGTGAATACCTTTGTATTTATTGGATGCCCTATTACAAAGCGCACCATAAAATAGTTCCCGTTTTCTAACCCTCTGCGCAATTAATCCTTTCATTACAGCCATTTTTGTTTTTCCCACCCTTCATTCTGTCTTCCTCACTTATTCTTACATGTGTAGCTGTCTTGACTTCCAATTAGATTGTAAGGTTGTGGACAGAATTGGTTTCTTTTGTCTTTTGTACCCCTATCCAGGGCTACTCGAATGTATCATGCAGCGTTTATGTACGTCGTAGGCTTGCCTTAGCTTGGTTTCTCTAGAAACAGAGTCTGAGGCAAAACTTACATGGTAAGGCTTTTTGAGGAAGTGCATTGTCAGAACAGCTGTAGTGAGGGCACAGGGGAAGCAGTCCAGTACAAGATAATGTTACCAAGCTGCTCATGACAGAGCCTGAGCCAGAGCCATCACCCCTAAGGAGACTGAGACAGCTGGTGGGGTTGTATAAAAGGTGGCAGCAGGGTCAGGGACTGTATTGGGTCCAATACAATACCCAATCAATTGATATTGGCTGAGCAAGTAAACATAATAAATTTATTACATAGTAAGCATTTATTCACTTCTGGTGGTTAATTGCTTTCTACGTTTTTACCTTACTCGTATTATTGAGAGATACAAAGGGTGATTGAAGAGTCAGCACAAACTAAATATGTGAGTATTGAGAGATCAGAGTAGAGGAAGAATAAAAATGTGTGAGATTAAGGGAATTGATCAAGGAAGGCGTCCTGGAGGAGGTGAGCTTTGAGCTGTCTTTTGAAGCTGCAATGGTAAGAATTTATAAATCGGAAGGAGTTATCTAAAAAGGTCTCTTGGAATCTTAGAATCTAAGCAAAATGACAGGTCTGGGGTAGAATTTTAACTATCTGCTATGATAGTTTAGCTTCATTATTTTTATAAAAAAAGGCAACAACAATCTAGGAAGTTGCTATTGTGGCTTATACTCCAAACTTTGGCAAGATGCAAAGGTGGTTTATTTATTTTTTTTGAGATTGAAAAAATTAAAGTATCTAATGTTATAAGTGTGTAAATATAATCATAGCCATTTTGGAGGTCAGTCTATATTTTTTACTAGAATTTGAAATGCAAATAAATTATTGACACAGAAATTTCATTTTTTGGTAATATACATTTACATGATTATTCATTGCAGTTTTTTTCCTAATAGTGAAGATGGGTTAAAATGAAATATCTATTAACAGTGGAATTTATAACAAACTAATGAAATGTTTCTGAAATCTTTGTGGTGTCTCTCAGAGAAAACAAACTCCATGGCAGAAATATAGCCAGAGAAGGCCACTGTGAAAAACACTCGAGGCGAAGAAAAATCACATAAGAGAAATCCTGTGGGAGCCACATGTTGTGTGTCTGTTAAATGATGTAGACCCAGCTCTGCTGGGTGTGGCTCAGGTGGTTGGGTGTGTCTTATGCACCAGGAGGTTGCTGGTTTGACTCCTGGTCAAGGGCACCTGCGGGCTAGATCCCAGGTAGGGGTTAAGGAGGTAGCCAATCAATGTTGTGCTCTCACATCGATGTTTCACTCACTCTCTCCCTTTTCCTTCCTCCCTCTCTAAAAATCAAACGATTCATTAAAAAAAAAAAAAAGATACTGGTATGGAAGGATCTCAAGACATGTTGTTACATTGAAAATGCAAGTTGCAAAAGAGCATATATAGTATCAGCCCAGTGATACAAGAAATGACAAAGAGCAAAACTTTAAAGAAAATTCCAACCAAAGGATTGGGACATCAAGGGATTTCTTTTCTTTTTATTCTGTTTGCTTCAGCATGCATTACCTTGTCTAAATTTAAGGGGGAAAAACCTTCAATGGTATAACCCTTTAAATAAGAACTAAAATTTATATCCCAGAAAGGGCCAGAGGAAATTTTTATATTAATGCTTAAGAAAAAATTTTAAAAAAGAAAGAGAATTGAAAAAAATCCATAGATAATTCTGTGCCAGTACATTTCAAGGAACATTTAGAATGAGGAATCTTTTTTTATTAATTGAAGGAAAACAGATGCCAATTACTTTAAAAAGGCCTTTTATAGGCTGAAGTAGTAGAAAGATGGGAAGGAGTATAAAAAATTAGAATATAATTCAATTCATTATAGAAGGACAACATTTAGTAGACTAATTCTGAAAATAAAATTTTCATTTTATTTTGTAGCTTAGAAAGTTTTATGCAGACAATATGAAAGATTTTATACAAGCTGTTTTGTTCTAATGATGGCATTACAAATGAGGTATTTTGTTTTCTTATTTTACCTTAAATACTGACCCTAGGTAGAACTAGTATAGAAGAAAAAAAATCCATTTCAAGGATTTTAGGACCCCTTTTTCCATGGTTCCTGATTGGGGCTCAGATATATATGGAGCCCCTCCTTCCAAGCTTGCTGTGACAGTGGACTAATCCTTCCTCCCCCCGCACTCCCCGCCCCCCAACCCCAGGAGGTGAGCCATTCTTTCCTTGAACAGTTCTGCTTGGTAGAGTTCTTAGTATTCTATTGAAGTAAAACCTACCTCCGGGGATGCTTTACTTCTAATAGACATTAGAATGAGCTTTAAAAATTGATCAAGGCCCAGTCCCTACCCTAGACCAATTAGGTCCCTGGGGCCAAGCATCAGCCTGTTTCTGCAAGTGCCCCATGGAGCTTCATTGGCAGAGGGGATTGCCAGCTACTGTACTCCTGGCTGCCCATCCCATTTTTAAAGAGCACTCTCATGTTTCATGTTTATCTCTTCCCCAAGAAAACTATCCTCCAGTCTTCGTGTGAAATGGCTTGTTATGTTGTAAAGGTCTATATATTGAGTATCAGTTTATACTGAAACGACTATAACAGGGCTTTCCTTTATAAAAAATTTAGTGAAATACAGTTGCAGTGATCAGCATCACTGCAAGAAAACAGACCAAAATTTAATCATGGGCTATTTAGTATATACACATGGGCGTATATTTTTGTATCTATACTTTAATGGAGTTTGTTAACTTGAAATTCAAGGTCCACTCAGTTGCAACATTTGGACTAAAATGCACTGTAAGAATATGGATTTGGGACTTTCCTGAGTCAGAAATCTCTGTGCTGAGCAAGCTTTTCTGAGTCTAGCTCTGTTTTTGAATGTTTCAGCATTCTGCTTTTTGTAATGATTTAAAAACCAACCCAGGGCAGTGGCAGAAAGAAGCGAAAGATAGGGTATATACTTGGCTTGATTTAGTTGGAAATTAACCAAACACAGCTTTGTAAAAAGGAAGATATAATAGGAAGAATATATATATATATATATATATATATATATATATATATGTGTGTGTGTGTGTGTGTATATATATATATATATATATATATAATTTTGGTTTCAAGTTTGGTAATGAGAACTAGAAATTATAATCTAGATAGTTTTAGAATCTAGGTTTCTTCCAAAAGTCTATGCATATTATTGTATCTTTCAAGTTAAGGTAACCAAAGCTTTGTGTTCACAATTTCTATGGGCATAAGGATTGCTTTTGCTTCAGGAAATTCTGTTAAAGTTTAATTTCTCACCACTGAAATGAGGGTTCATTGCCGGTCTCTCCTGAGGTGATGTTCAAACATTTAGAACAGTGTGTGTGGTGGAGGGAGTGGCTAAAGCATTGTGGCTCCCCCACCAAAAAACTGGTTCCTGGACCCTGATCTGGGCTCTGGGATGAAGATGGGTGACCTGGTCCTCGGGCATGGTGCCTAGAGACTGGGAGATCTGAGAAATGGCATTTGGGGTGAAAATGGAATTGAAAACTAATCCAGGCATGGGTGTAAAGAGGCTCTGAAGAGAGGCCAACAGTGGGCGTCAGCAGGTGGGGAAGTTTGTGGAGGAAGTGTCAAGAGGAGCCCCAGTTTTTAGTATGAGTGTAGCTCTCTATCCTGGCTGTTAGGAGGAGGGATCAGGCATGGAGCTGAGAGTAAGTTGCAAGTTGATCGTACATTTTTTTCCCCCTGTAAGGGATATAAACTATTTCATCCATTTCTATTGAGAAAAAACAAGTTCAATATTACCTAATTTTACCTAAAATCATGATAGTGGTCAGCAGTCTGGAATTCATACCTTTTTCCTGTTTACGTTTCTCTGAATACTCTGCAGACATGGATCCTAACCTTACTCTTGAATTCCTGCTTGATGTTCACTCATTGGTTGTGCCTAAAGCAGTTGAATTCTGCTGCTCCTCAGCTGCATTTTCATCTGGTCAGGTGTTTGGCATCTTGCCTCATTGCCAGCAGCTCCCTGGACATGTCACACCTCTCGTTCGTCACCTACAGTCCTTCATTTATTTGTGACTTCCATTTTGTTGTGCCTTATGGAGTCTGGAGGTGACAAGGAACTGTGTCAGCCACAGTTCTGTCCCTGCTACCACACACAGTCATTCCAGTTAACTTAGACCGTTTCTTTCTGAATGAAGGTCGGTTCCGTTTCTTTTCTTTTTTTTTTTTTTTTTAATTTTATTTTATTTTTATTGTTTTAAGTATTACAAATAGTAGTACATATGTCTCCTTTTTTTTTTTCCCCTTTGATCTCCCCCCGACCACCCCTACCCCCCAGGACATGCCTTCTGATCCCTTTCAGAGAGTACTCAGCCTTGGTGAGGAATGAAACCCTATGGCCCATTTCCAGCCGGGTGCAGCTCCAAATAGCACTCAAAGCCAACACTAATTATGTTAGAAGTTTCTTATTAATAACAGAGTAAATGTGAGTGAATATTGAAGATTAATTTTCTCTAATAAGAAGGCTTAGCTATTTTGTTATGATGGGAAGCTGTCTTGGTATCTATAGATGGAACTGGCATAGAGCCTCAAATGTCAGGAGGGGGTGATGGTGCCCTCTAGCAGGCTTTTTAAAGTTTGATTAATGAGTTATTCCAAATTATTAAGGCAAAATTAAAATATTTTGCTGGGTAGCACTGTTTAAAATAGCAGATTTGTTATTCTTTGTACTTGAAAATGACAAAATCTCTTCTTTAAAAATATTCTCTTGCCAATTTTATATCAGTTATTAGAGGCCCGGTGCACGAAATTCATGCACAGGGGGAGGAGGGGCCTCAACCCAGCCTGCACCCTCTCCAATCCGGGATCCCTCAGGGGATGTCTGACTGCCGGTTTAGGCCTGATCCCGGGGATTGAGCTTAAACCGGCAGTTGGACATCCCTCTCACAATCCTGGACCATTGGCTTCTAATCGCTCACCTGCCTGCCTGCCTGCCTGGTTGCCCCTAACTGCCCCCCGCTGCTGGCCTGATCACCTCTTATTGCCTCTGTGTGCCAGCGTAATTGCCCCTAACTGCCCCCCCCCGCCTGCCTGGTTGCCCCTAACTGGCCCCCTACTGCTGGCCAGGTTGCCCCCAACTGTCCTCTCCCTGCCAGCCTGGTTGCTCCTAACTGCCCCTGCTCCCCCGCTGACCAGGTCAACCTTTACTGCTCCCTCCCGCCAGCCTGATCACCCCCTACTGCTGGCCTGGCTGCCCCTAATTGCCCCCCTCTGCTGGCCTGGTCGCCCCTCATCGCCTCCCTTCCCCCCCCCTGCCAACCTGGTGACCCCATGCAGCCTGCTTGTTCAGTCGTTTGGTCGTCCCTCACTAACCCCCCTGCTGGCCTGGTCCTACGCAGCCTTCTTGTGAGGGTTAATTTGCATATTCTTTATTATATAGGATATCAATGAATTGATTAATTTTAATTTGGGAAGATTCATGACAGGATAGATCAATGGGTTGTTGGCTTCACATTAGGAATCCCACTCAAGACCAGTTAAATCAGAATCTCAGGTGTAGGTTTTGGGCACCTGAGGTCTTAATTTTTTAACAGCTTTATTGAGTTATAATTAACATACAGCTACACATATTTAAAATGAACAGCAGGGTTGAGAACTATTACAGTAGATACTCAAAATCATGAGCTGTTCTTATCTAATATTTAATAACTAGAGGCCCGGTGCACAAAATTCATGCAAGAGTAGGCCTTCCTTCCCCCGGCTGCCGACACCGGCTTCCCTCCAGCACCTGGGACTCAGGCTTCTTTTGCAGCCCCGGCTTCATCTGCACGGTCATTCAGAAGGACATCTGGTCTAATTAGTATATTACGCTTTTATTATTATAGATAATAACACAAAAGAAAGTCGTTAATGATAATTTCACAATCTAGCCCTTTGTTTCTTTTGAGACATAGTATGACTCTTTTTGAGGCATAATATGACCACATATGACAAAAAGAAACATTATCATTATTTTATGTCAGGCTATCAGTGTTACCCATAAACTCTCTGTCCCAGGAAGAACTGTCTCCACAAGCAGTATGGGTTTGAGGGCCAAATGGTTCATCTGTCCTGCTCTGATATATTCATGAAAATTCAAACTTTTAAAATAATCTGGGTTAAGGGTCAGCCAGTGCCTCCGATCATATGTAATGGAGTAGACTACTCATTGCCAAAGTACAGATGTGTGGCAACTGGGGAGGGGAAGGCTGGGCTGGGAAAAGGTGGGACCAGGCAGGATGTCTGCTGGTGCTGCTCTGAGCAGGCACTGCCTGAAACCCTCTCATTGAATAATGCTCCACAGAGCAATTGTGTAAAAAGTTCACTGGCTATTTTTCAGCCAGTGCTAGTAAAATAGCACATATTTAGAAAATGATATAAAAAGTTAGCCAACGAAATAGTATTAATGGCCAATATTAGAAAATTGATTAAATGAATATGATTTTTTATACGGTAAAATATTATGCAGAAATTAAAACTGATATTATAGGATATTTAATAACTTGGAGAAATGTTCATTTTATATTGTTAAGTGAGAACAGTATGTTACTGAATCCATGCACACTGTATGATACAACTGCTACTTTAAAAAATGCAGACACATATACATACAGGAAAAATAAAACACTTGCAAGACAAACACCAAAATATTGACAATTTTTTTGTTTGGTGGTGGAAGAAAACACTTGATCTTCATTTAAAAAAATTTCTGTACTTTTCATGTTTTGAAAAGTAAAAACTTAATTTTAATCAGAAAAAAATCATCTGAACATTATTTTAAAATAGCTTTAAAACTTCCCTCAAATAAAAATAAAACCCTGTCTAAAACAATCCAGACAGAATGAGGAACAAAAATAAATGTAATTAGCATTCCAGCTTCAAACTAGTGTGTGTTACCCAATAAGGACTCACTCAATGTTTATAAAGGGAGCTGAGCAAAATAAACAAAGCCCTGCTGAAGTTGGAACAAGTTCAGTTACTTTTCAGAGTCATCAAAACAATTTTGTTTTGTGTATCCTATCAAGTTGGAGGTTGCAAGGCATTTGTATTACAGTTGAGGTGTGATGGCATTTCGTTCATTTTGACCGACTCCAACTGTTTTTAGTAAGAGGACAGGGCAATGTGCAAATAAGCACATTTCTTAACATGGGCTACATGTTGCATTCGTTCTTGAAAACTAATTTCAGAAGTGCTTCAATCTGAGGAATATCCTCCCACAGGGAGAAGAGGTGAAATGAGTCTACACACTCCTTATGTTGAGGTAATTGAAGTGGCTAAAGTACAGTAGGAACTCTATAAATTGCTTATGCCTGTGTCCCTTTCACCAAGCCCCATGTACCCAGCCTTGGCTCCGTCCACTACTTCTGCCACTTGCAGCTTCATTCTCTCCCTGTGTCTTCTTATTATATCTGTCTTCCAAACCTTCAAATGTGCTCAGCTCTCCTCTGGCTTCTCATCTCTGTTGCTGCATTCCATTTCTCTCCTTTCTTTCATTGCCAATGAGGTGGTTAGTAGTTTACTACCTGATCCCAGCCAGAAGTGCTTTCTTCCTCTGGATCCCCATGTACTTTATCAGTGGGAGCCCAGGCACATTCCTGTGTTTGACACACTTCTCCCTCTACCTCTAAGTTTTTGGGACACAGCAGGCCCTGTGGGGACTGATTTCTGAGGCTTTGGGGCAAGAACATGGAAAGGTTTGTAGAGGCTTCTGGCTTTTCCTGTGGAACATATGTCTATGAAGTGCCTTGTGGGTTTTTTGGTGGGCTCTTAAAAAAATCCTCACCCAGGGATATTGATTTGAGGCAGAGAGGATGGGGCGGGGAGGGGAGAGAGAGGAAGAAACATTGATGTGAGAGAGAAACATTGATCGAGGTTGCTTCCCATATGCACCCTGACTGAAGATCCAGCCTACAACCTAGTTGTGTGCCCTGACTGGGAATTGAACCTGCAACCTTTTGGTGTATAGGATGCCTCTCCAACCAACTGAGGTACCCAGCCAGGGCAGCCTTGTGTGTTTTTTTTTAACATATATCTCAGATCTAAACCTAACTGCCTTTCCAACATTAACAAAGTTTTATCTCTCATATAGTGGCTCCCCTCATACTAGGTTCAAATCCCATCTCTGACATGGACAAGCTCTCTGACTTTGGGGTGTGTTACTGAACTTCTCTGTGCCTCGATATGCTCATATGGAACAATGGCCACCTGAGGGAATTATTGTAGGATTGAAAGAAGCCTTCAGCATTATATCTGCTGAAGGCTATATAATGCTGAAGGCTTCTTTCAATCCTACAATAATGAAAGTTACTCACTGAATGCATTTTGTTTTTTTCGAATTGGCTCGCTCTTTTTGTACCTGAAAACTGGTTCAGAGTACTGCACTGAGGTATGAGTGCCTAGCAGCCAGCAAATGTGTGCCATTTAAGCTGGTGTCCCAGCAAACTGCCAAGTCTTGGTTTATGAGTCTTCCAGGTGTAACTGCAAAGTCACCAACCACAATTATAGGGCCGTGCATGCCAAAGGTCTTTTCTCTCTGCTTTGCTCAACCAGTGTGATCTGTCCAAAGAATTGGAAATTATAGAAAACATATACAGCAAGTGTTACAGCAGCAGGTGAAGTCATACGCTGGAGCTCTGGGTGCTGCCAAGTCGCTCATAGTCATGGAGGAAGGAAAGGGGAAGCGTCACATTTCCCTCTTCTCTTGGAATTGCCATCCTTTTCTCATTTCCAACGGCAGTGTCTTCTCACAGGATTTACAAGAGAAGAAAAGTCTCACTGTGCTAGGAATGGTAGAAAACGTTCCCACACTTTCTTAGTGTTCTTCCTAGCAACAGACCTGGTGACTTCCTCCATGTCTCCTCCGGGTAGCACCGCTCTCGGAGTATTTATCACTTTCTTCCACATGCTAGCTATACAACCGTGGGTCATTAGTCACTTTCTGTGTCCCAGTTTTATCCTCTATTAGATAATAGAATTGCTTACCTCATAAAATTATGAAGACCAAACATATGCCAGCCAGTTTCAAAAGTAACTACATGCACATGTTGCTTTGTAGTCATTCGCTCTGCATAAACAGTGAATGCAACTATGGGCTGGTGGAAGTAATGTGGACTTAGAATCACAGAGTTTGCCTCTGAGGTCCTGACTTTGACACTTACTAGCTGTGATGAATTATTGTGAAGTCACCTACTCTTACTGAAACGCTGTCTGTAAAATGTCAAGAAAATCTTATTTTTCAGTATTAAGTGAGATTAGTTCTATGCAAAATAAACCACAAAATGCCATACAACTCAAAATGGTATTATTATGTCTTTTTAAAAAAATCTTTATTGTTGAAAGTATTACAGATGTCCCCCCCTTTTCCCACATTAACCTCATGTAGCCTGCACCGTCCCCCAACCCCCACCCCAGGCCTTCACCACACTTTTGTCTGTGTTCATGGGTTATGCATATATGCATACAAGTTCTTTGGTTAATCTCTTCCTTCCAACCCAAATCCCGCCTTCCCTCTGACATTTGTCAGTCTGTTCCATGATTCTGTGTTTCTGGATCTGTTTTGTTCATCAGTTTGTTTTGTTCTTTAGATTCCACATATGAGTGAGATCATGTGATACCTGTCTTTCTCTGACTAGCTTATTTCACTTAGCATAATACTCTCCAGGTCCCTCATACTGTCTCAAAGGTAAGAGATCCTTCTTTTTTACTGCTGCATAGTATTCCATGGTGAAATGTACCACAGCTTTTTTATCTACTCATCTACTGAGGGGTACTTGGACTATTTCCAGATCTTAGCTATTGTAAATTGTGCTGCTGTGAATATAGTGGTGCATATATTCTTTCTGATTGGTGTTTCAGGTCTGTTAGGATATATTCCTAGAAGTAGGATTAATGGGTCAAATAGAAGTTCCATATTTAATTTTTTTGAGGAAACTCCCTACTGCTTTCCATAATGGCTGTACCAGTCTGCATTCCCACCAGCAGTGTACTAGGGTTCCCTTTTCTCCACATCCTGGCCAGCACTTGTCATTTGTTGATTTGTTGACCATAGTCATTCTGAAAGGTGTGAGGTGATACCTCATTTTCATTTTAATTTGCATCTCTATGATAATTAGTGACTATGAGCATTTTTCATATGTCTCTTGGCCATCTGTATGTCCACTTTGGAGAAGTGTCTATTTAGGTCCTTTGTCCATTTTTTAAATTGGATTGTTTGACTTACTTTTGTTAAGTTGTGTGAGTTCCTTATATATTTTGGATATTAACCTTTTATCAGATTTATCATTGCCAAATATGTTTTTCTATACAGTGAGCTTCCTTTTCATTTTGTTGATGGTTTCTTTTGTTGTGCAGAAGCTTTTAATTTTGACATAGTCCATTTGTTTATTTTCTCTTTTGTTTCCCTTGCCCTAGGAGATGTATCAGCCAACATATTGCTATGAGAGATGTCTGAGATTTTGCTGTCTATGGTTTCTTCTAGGATTTTTATGGTTTTTCTACTTACATTTAAGCCTTTTATCCATTTTGAGTTTATTCTTGTGTATGGTATAAGTTGGTGGTCTAGTTTCATTTTTTTGCATGTATCTGTCCAGTTTTTTCCAACACTATTTATTTGATTTTTTATTTTTAAATATATTTTTATTGATTTCAGAGAGGAAGGGAGACGGACAGAGAGAAACATTCATGATGAGAGAGAATCATTGATTGGCTGCCTCCTGCCTGCTCCACAATGGGGATTGAGCCTGCAACCTGGGCATATGCCCTGACTGGGAATCGAACCGTGACCTCCTGGTTCATAGGTTGATGCTCAACCACTGAGCCACACTGGCTGAAGAGACGGTTTTTACTCCATTGTATGCTCTTGCTTCCTTTGTCAAATGTTAATTGAGTGTAATGACTTGGGTCAGTTTCTGGGGTCTCTGTTCTGTTCCATTGATCTGTATGCCTGTTCTTATGCCAGTACCAGGCTGTTTTGAGCACAGTGGCTTTGTAATATAGCTTGATATCTGGTATTGTGATCCCTCCAACCTTGTTCTTTTTCCTCAAGATGGCTGTAGTTATTTGGTGTCTTTTTTTGGTTTAATATAAATTTTTGGAGTATTTGTTCTAGGTCTGTGAAATATGCCATTGGTATTTTAATGGGGATTGCATTGAATCTATAGGTTGCTTTGGGTAGTATGAATATTTTAATGATGTTAATTCTACCAATCCATGAACATGGTATATATTCCCACTTTTTTACATCTTCCTCTATCTCTTTTTTCAATGTCCTGTAGTTTTCTGAGCACAGGTCTTTTACCTCCTTGGTTAAGTTTATTCCTAAGTATCTGAGTTTTTTGTTGCAATGGTAAATGGGATTATTTGTTTAGTTTCTCTTTCTGAGAATTCATTATTGGTGTATAAAAATGCCATCAATTTCTAGATGTTAATTTTGTATCCTGCAACATTGCTGGATTCATTTATTAAATTTAGTAGTTTTTTGGTGGAGTCTTTAGGGTTTTCTATGTTCAATATCATGTCATCTGCGACTAATGCAGGTTTGAGGACTTGGGGGTTAGAGCTTAGAAGCCAGCCACCCCCGGTTTACTGTGATGAGTCATTCCCTCAGACTACAGAGGACATCTTTCTCAGGCAGACCATTACTCTCCAGGCAGCTTTTGCCTGGGGGGAGAGGGAGTGAAGCAATTGCCCCACCAGGTTGAAAACCTCTTGTCCCATCCTGTGGAATGTTCTATAGCAGTGGTTCCCCACCTTTTTTTGGCCATGCCCCACCGAAGCATCTCTAAAATCCTGATGCCCTCCCCTGTGACATACACTGAGTGGCCAAATTATTATGATCTCTGAATGCATAATAATCTGGCCACTCAGTGTGTGTGTGTGTATAATAATCTGGCCACTCAGTGTGTGTGTGTGTGTGTGTGTGTGTGTGGTAGAGGCCCAGTGCATGAATTCGTGCATGGATGTGGTCTAGCCAGGGTGAGGGGACATGGGCGGTTGGCCGGCCTGATTGCTGGTCGAACTCCTGGTCGAGGGGACAATTTGCATATTAACCTTTTATTATATAGGATGTACACTGAGTGGCCAGATTATTATGCATTCAGATATCATAATAATCTGGCCACTCAGTGTATAATTCTTATTATTCAAAAAGCGAACTCCTGTTCACATGGAGTAAGCCTAAAAGGCCATTCATTAACTTGGTCTAAACATGCTTCCAGAGAACATGGCACCTATGAAAGAGAGAAATAAAAGAATGAAAGGACAGTTGAAGTACTAAGGAAGAAATCACTAAGAAATTGTTAAAAAAATAATAATATGAAGTTATATGAAAAAATAGCAAATAAAGTTTCAAAACATAATAGAGAACTGAAATGCATAAATGTCGCAATATATACTTACATACTATATATGAGGCCCCTAGAGCCATAAGAAATGCAAAAATTTCACTGTTAATAACTCGTTCTCAAATTGTCCTCCTTAAAAATCAAGTTGCCCCCTGTGGGACATGTGCCCCAGGTTGGGAACCACTGGTCTGTAGCCTCAGGCACATTAAACTCTGAGAATAACAATCTGATTGCAGGCAGAGGTGGAATTCTGGTAGTATTATATCTTATCTCTGTCTTTTATCTGCAAGTCTTAGTGTCTCAGTCATCTTCCAGTTTCGTGTGGTCCCCCAGGGTAGTACCTCATTCCCAGCAGATCTAAACAGTGATTGTTGAATGAACAATTTAATAATTCAACACAGCTGAGAAAAAAGCAGGCCAGAAGGCCTCTGCATGGTCAACAGAGAAGGTGTGAAATCTACAGGCATACTATACTCCTAGGAAGAACACACGTATCCAATTAGAACAGTGAAGAAGGTTTGGTTACTCCAGGCAGGCACACTGACCACCATGAGATATTGGAGTTTGACATCCTGACAGTAATGGCAGAGACAAGAAAAACGAAAAAAGCAGACACGAGAACTTAAAAAGCTCTTTGGTGTGGGGCTTTTAGCTATAAGAAGAGATCCCCGGCTAACTGAAAGGTAAATTAGACAAAGCAGTTGAGATCTTTGGAAAACAATTTCACTTTGGCAGGAGTATACCAGATGACCTAAAATGACAGATTTTGCTAATTTCCATGATTGCCTCAGGGAAGGATGAAGCTAACTTGGCTCTGTTTTTGCAATATGCTTCTCAAACATAACTTCTTGGTCTGCTGCACAGGTAATTACTCAAACTACAAAGTTCATGTTGCCACTTATCTCAACTATGGCCTAATTTTTTCTAATGATGCTGGAACCTAATTCTCCTGGGTTTTGCAATCCCTATCAAATAAATAGTAAAACCTTGATTCAGCAAATGAATTGTTCGGTCATGTCAGTTTATGTAGCTATTTATATCTTTAGGATGATTTGCAGTCTGTTTGGAGAATTGGTAATTATTAATTTTAAGTAATGACTTTGGCACTAAAATAAATTGATTTTAATTTATTGACTTAGGTTTTCTTTTTAAAAAATAATAGTTTATTGATTTTTTCGAGAGAGAGGAACAGAGAGGGACAGAGAGAGCGAAATATTGATGTGAGAGTACAACATTGACTGGGGATCCAGCCCGCAACCTGGGCATGTGTCCTTGACTGGGAATGGAACTGGCAACCTCCCTATGCACAGGACGATGCCCAATCAACTGAGCCACACCGGCCAGACAGTTTTCATTATTTTTATGCCACTATTTGCTCTGTGAAATAGTATCCAATTTTTATGATAGCATGAACATTATTCTAGATGGCATGCTTACTTAATTTGTAGATAACATGAAGGTGAGAAGCATAAAAAATATTTGGAAGGACAGAATTGAGAAGCCAGAGTTTTGAGCAGGTTGGAATAATGAACCCCATTCGATAAAGGTAACATATTAATGGGGTGAAAATAAAACCTTCATTTTTATTTATTGATGTGAGAGAAGGAGAGAGGGGGGTGGAGAGAAATGAGGAGAGAAATGAAGAGAGAAGGAGAGAGAAACATCAATTTGTTGTTCCACTTATTTTTGCATTCATTGGTTGATTCTTGTATGTTGCCTGACCAGGGATTGAACCCACAACCTATCAGGATGGTGCTCTAACCAACTAAGGCTAATAACAATACTTTAAAGAAAGAAAATGATTTTACATAAGGTAAATATAATGAGACACCATACTGCAACAAAGATACCTCTCTAAGATGATTTAAATGAGTGTAAGAAAGTTTGGTGACTTTTTCCAAATGAATTGTAAATGATGTTTCAGAGACTTTAGCTAGGCTTTTACACTCCTATGTCATGATAGACTGAGTCACTTAGGACAGATTTCAGTGATGACCCTTCTGACAGTTGCCTGAGCTGAATTCTCCAAAATAGCGTAAATCTCAGCATTCAAACTTTATCAATTTGGAACTGTGTGTGTATGTGTGAGTGTGTGCGTGTGTATATGTGTGTGTATTGTAAAGGGAGAAATGTTAATCCTTTCCCAAACAAATCAGTTCTTTTTAAAAATTTTATTATTTTTATACGTATGTGTCCTTATTCCCCCATTAACCCCCACTCATGCCGCACCCACCTGTTGTCTGTGTCCATTGATTAGGCTCATATGCATGCACACAAGTCCCTTGGTTGATCTCTCCCCCTTACTCCTACCGACCCCCTCCTTCCCTGAGGTTTGAGGTTCTGATCGACGTTTCTCAGTCTCTGGTTCTGTTCTTGTTCATCAGTCTATGCCGTTCATTATATTCCACAAATGAGTGAAATCATGTGATATTTATCTTTCTCTGCCTGGCTTATTTCACTTAGCATAATGCTCCCCATCTCCATCCACGTTGTTGCAAATGGTAAGAACTCTTTCTTTTTTATGGCAGCGTACTATTCCATTGTGTAGATGTACCACAGTTTTTTAATCCACTCATCTGCTGATGGGCATTTAGGCTGTTTCCAAATCTTATCTATGGTGAATTGTGCTGCTATGAACATAGGGGTCCATATATCCTTTCTGATTCATGTTTCCAGTTTCTTGGGATATATTCCTAGAAGTGGGATCACTGGGTCAAATGGGAGTTCCATTTTCAGTTTTTTGAGGAAACTCCAGACTGTTCTCCACAGTGGCTGCACCAGTCTGCATTCCCACTAGCAGGGCACGAGGGTTCCTTTTTCTCCGCATCCTCACCAACACTTGTCGTTTGTTGATTTGTTGATGACAGCCATTCTGACAGGTATAAGGTGGTACCGCATTGTTGTTTTGATTTGCATCTCTCTGATGATTAGTGACTTTGAGCAGGTTTTCATATGTCTCTTGGCCTTCTTTCTGTCTTCTTTCGAAAAGTGTCTATTTGGATCAGTTGCCCATTTTTTGATTGGGTTGTTTATCTTCTTTTTGTTAAGTTGTATGAGTTCTCTGTAAACGTTGGAGATTAAACCCTTATCGTTGATATCATTGGCAAATATGTTCTCCCATGCAGTGGGCTTTCTTGTTGTTTTATTGATGGTTTCCTTTGCTGTGCAAAAGCTTTTTATTTTGATGTAGTCCCATTTGTTTATTTTCTCTTTAGTTTCCATTGCCCTAGGGGCAGTATCAATGAAGAAGTTCCTTTGGCATATGTCAGAGTTTTTTCTGGCAGTGGATTCCTCTAGTATTTTTAAGGTTTCCCGTCTTATGTTTAAGTCTTTTATCCATTTTGAGTTTATTTTTGTGTATGGTGTAAGTTGGTGATCTAGTTTCATTTTTTTTTTTGCAGTATCTGTCCAATTTTCCCAACACCATTTATTGAAGAGACTGTCTTGACTCCATTGTATGTTCATGCCTCATTTGTGAAATATTAATTGAGCATAGTGATTTAGGTCGATTTCTGGGTTCTCTATTCTATTCCATTGATCTTTATGTCTGTTCTTGTGCCAGTACCAGGCTGTTTTGAAGACAGTGGTATTGTAATACAGCTTGAAATCTGGTATTGAGATCCCCCCTACTTTTGTTCTTCTTTCTCAGGATTGTTGTAGCTATTCGGGGTCTTTTTTTTTATTCCAGATGAATTTTTGGTGAGTTCTTTCTAGGTCTGTGAAATATGCTGTTGGTATTTTAATGGGGAGTGCATTGAATCTATAGATTGCTTTGGGTAGTATGGACATTTTGATCATGTTGATTCTACCAATCCATGAACATGATATGTTCTTCCATCTGTTTATGCTTTCCTCTGTCTCTTTTTTCAGTGTCATGTAGTTTTCCACATATAGGTCTTTTACCTCCTTAGTTAAGTTTATTCCTAGGTATCTTAATTTTTTTGGTGCGATGATAAATGGGATTGCTTTTTTAGTCTCTCTTTCTGTACGTTCACTATTGGTGTATAGAAATGCCATAGATTTCTTGGCATTTGTATTCTGCTACATTGCCGAATTCATTTATTAAGTCTATTCGTTTTCTGATGGAGTCTTTTGGATTTTTTATGTACAATATCATGTCATCTGCAAATAAGGACAGCTTTACTTCTTCTTTTCCAATTTGGATGTCTTTTATTTCTTCTTCTTGTCTAATTGCAGTAGCTAATACTTCCAGTACTATGTTGAACAGGAGTGGTGAGAGTGGGCATCCCTGTCTTGTTCCTGTTCTTAGGGGAAATGGTTTTAGTTTTTGCCCATTGAGTATGATGTTAGCTGTGGGTTTATCATATATAGCTTGTATTATGTTGAGGTATGATCCTTCTATTCCCACCTTGTTGAGAATTTTTATCAAGAAAGGGTGTTGGATTTTGTCAAATGCTTTTTCTGCATCAATTGATAGGACTATGTGATTTTTATCTCTCAATTTGTTTATGTGATGTATCACGTTTATTGATTTGCGGATATGGTACCATCCTTGCATTCCTGGAATGAATCCTACTTGGTCATGGTGTATGATCTTTCTGATGTAGTGCTGGATCTGATTTGCTAGAATTTTGTTGAGGATTTTGGCGTCTATGTTCATGAGGGATATTGGCCTGTAATTCTCTTTCCTTGTGTTGTCTTTATCTGGCTTTAGTATTAGGGTGATGCTGGCTTCATAGAAGGAGCTTGGAAGTGTTCCTTTCTCTTGAATTTTTTTGGAATAGTCTGAGGAGGATAGGTTTTAGTTCTTCCTTGAATGTTTGGTAAAACTCCCCTGTGAAGCCGTCTGGCCCCGGGCTTTTGTTTGCTGGAAGCTTTTTGATGACTGCTTCAATTTCTTCCATAGTTATTGGCTGATTGAGATGTTCAGATTCCTCCTGATTGAGTTTTGAAAGGTTATATTTTTCTAGAAATATGTCCATTTCCTCCAGGTTGTCCAGTTTGTTGGAATAGAGTTGTTCATAGTATTTTTTAACAATCCTTTGTATTTCAGTGGGGTCTGTTGTTATTTCACCTCTTTCATTTCTGATTTTGTTTATTTGGGTCCTCTCTCTTTGCTTCTTGGTGAGCCTGGCTAGAGGTTCATCAATCTTGTCTACCCTTTCAAAGAACCAGCTCTTGGTTTTGTTGATCTTTTGTATTTTTTTTTTTTTTTGGTCTCAATGTTGTTTATCTTCACACTGATCTTTATTATTTCCTTCCTTCTGCTTACACTGGACTTTTCTTGTTGCTCTCTTTCTAACTCTTTCAATTGTAGGGTTAGGTAATTTATTACCATTGTTTCTTTTTTTTTTTTTTGCAGTAGGCTTGTAGAGCTATGAATTTCCCTCTCAAGACTGCTTTAGCTGTGTCCCATAGATTTTGGATTGTTATGTTTTTATTTGGGATTTTAAATTTTTTGTTGTGTTATTAATCCTCATCTGATTCTATTGATTTCTAGAGACAGTGGAAGGGAGAGGGAGAGACACAAAGAGAGAAACATCAGTGTGAGAGAAACTCATCAATTGGTTGCCTCCTGCACGTGGCCCAGGGCCAGGGATCAAGCCTACAACTGAGTTACATGCACTTGACTGGAATCGAACTCACAACCCTTCGTCCACTGGCCAATGACTAGACCAGTGGTTGGCAGACTCATTAGTCAACAGAGCCATATATCAACAATACAATGATTGAAATTTCTTTTGAGAGCCAAATTTTTAAACTTAAACTTCTTTTAACGCCACTTCTTCAAAATAGACTCACCCAGGCTGTGGTATTTTGTGGAAGAGCCACACTCAAGAGGCCAAAGAGCTGCATGTGGCCTGCGAGCCGCAGTTTGCCGACCACTGCTCTAACCACTGAGCAACTGGCTAGGACTGGGTTTTTTAATTTTGGATACTATTACTTTAAATTGAATTTGTTTTTAAAATAAACTTAAGTTATGAAGTGCAAAATATGTGGAAAAGACGATGTTAAAGCCAGATGAGTGATCAAAGAACATCTCTGACTTTCTCTATTTAAAAAAAATACCTATACTTGGGCTCCATCCCACCTGAAATTCTGATTTAATTGGCCAAAGATTTTCTTGGCCTGTGCGGGGGGATGGGGGGCAAGCCATCAATATTTTTTGAAAGCTCTCCACATGGTGCTAATGTGGCCACAACATTAAGCACTTAGCAAGCCAGGGTGAGACTGCGAACAGTGGAGGCAGGTCCAGATCTCCTATCTTCCGCTCTTCTCACCACAGACTGACCCCAAGTTCTGTTTTCAAAGAGACTTTCTAAACAATCCTTTCTGTGATTCTCACCCTTTTTCATTAAAGGGCAGTATTAAATAAACACATTACTCAAGCACTTCTGTTTAATTAAGGTTTCACTCTGTATAGTTCTACTCTAACCTTATGCTTGTTTTCCTTATTCCCAGATGCCTCTTTTCTCACTGCCTTCTAAGCCACCTGTAAAACGTAATTGCATTGCTGAGTTCTTCTCTGACATCCTCAACGTTGATCAAATACTTAGTTCTTCATTGTTTGTTCTTTTAAGTCTGTATTAGATTCCTCCCAGCCGTGGCCTGTGTGTTGATGTGATTATAAAGCATGGTGTATTCCCATGAAGTATGAGAGTAGAATAAGATCAAGGGCTTTTTTCCCCTTTTTGATTTGTATATAGTATGTTTCCTGCTATTTAGGGATCATTCAGACCAAAATGTAATTGGGATTATGTTACCTTTATTTCATTACCTGTTGCCATTAAGTTGCTTAAAGTTTCTTAATCATTGATGTCCTTAATAACAGTAATTCTTAGTTCAAATTTAATCATGGAATTTAATATGTATTAAGTTCTCCTTGTCAATTGTAGTAGGATAATAGAATGAAATCTCAGGTCAATAGAATAAACCAACCCCAAACAATTTTTCACTGTTCTGCTTTTCTTTCTTCTTTCTTTTTTAGGACTCTGAGATACTCTTCTTCAGCAGTCCCCACCCTTGTTTGCTGAAGACATTCACCAAAGCTGCTTTCAGCTGTTGGCATCATCCTGAGAAAAAGACAGCTTCAAAAATCAGGGAAACGTTTAGGAAACCCTTGGCCCAGCAGATCTTCCAAAGGTGAGGGCCCGTAGTTCTCGTTTTGTATTTAGAAATCTAAATTAGTTGTTCTGTATTCTGAAATATACCCTCTTAAAAAAGATTGGATAGAGGATTAGGGTGTTGAAAATTCTCTGTCAAGAATTGAGAGTTTTTATTTTTTAGGAGACTGTTTTAGAAGTTATGAAGAAAATCAATTGACTATTTTGACCAAATAGGAATTTACTGTATTTGACATTGTAGTTCTGACCTAGGAAGACTTATTTGACATATACACACACACACACACCTACCTTAAAAAAATCAATAACATTTCTTTCTCAGAGAAATGTCTTATGTATAGTAGTGCTCCCTTATCCATAGGAGAAATATTCCAAGACTCCCAGCAGATCTCTGAAACTGCAGATAGTACCAAACCCCATATTAACTATGTTTTCCCCCCCTATACATACGTACCTTAATGGAAGCACTTTATGACTTCTCTTTGGCATATCCGAATTGCCAGCATCACCACTCTTGCACATTGGGGTCATTATTAAGTAAAATAAGGGTTACTGGCCCTGACCTGTATGACTCAGTTGGTTGGACCTTGTCCTGCCCCCAGGGAGGTTGTCGATTCGATCCCCTGTCAAGGTCACATGCCTGGGTAGCAGGCTCTATTCCCTGTAGGGGGCATGCAGGAGGCAGCCCATTGATGTTTTTCTCTCTCCCTCTTCCTTCTTTGTTCACTAAAAATCAATAAACTATTCTTAAAAGAAATAAGGAGGGATTACTGGAACACAAGCACCGCGTTACCATGATAGCTAATCTGATAACCATGAAGAAGACCAAATGACTAGCGGGCATGGACATTGTGGGCAAAGGGGTGATTCACATGCCCAGAGAGATGGATGGGGATGGCGTGAGATTTAAAGCTTATGAGTGGTCTAGTTCTGGAATTATTTTATTTAATATTTTTGGACCATGACTGACCCTGGGTAACTGAAACTGTGGGAAGCAAAACCGTGGGAGGTGGTGGAGCTACTGTATTTAGAGTCTGTATCAGTCTTCATATCTACCTTACCCTGCCTTCTAAGGATTGTTTCTAGGATCAAACAATATAAATTATATGCCAGCACTTTGTAAAGCCATGAAATCATATTTGCATAAGTAAGGAAAACAATGACCATTTCTAAACATTTATAACCCTCCACTTATCCTCCCATCTATTTTCTTCCATAGTTTGATTCATTTTTAATTTGAGTCAATAAACTTTGCTATGATTTCAGGAAGCAAAGGTGATAAGCTCTTACCTTTAAGGAATATCTGTCAAATTTCAAGAGACAGGCAAATAAATCAATATGCTCAACTCCAATATGATAAAAGTATGCTGAGACTGCATTGAGGAATGAAAAAGGCATCAAACACAGCCTGCTGTTGGAGGTTTGTGTGTGTCAAGCAGTCTTCCTGGACAAAGTGACCCTGAAATAGCCCTTGAGAGGTAAACAGGAGTGAGCCAGCTAAAGAGCAGGGAGGAGGGTATTGCAGACAGGAGCAGTGGGATAGGGGTGTGAAACCCATATGTGGAAATAGTAAGTTGTTCTAAGTATGTGGCGTGTGTGTGTGTGTGTGTGTGTGTGTGTGTGTGTGTGTGTGTGTGTGTGTGTGTATAAGCACCGAGGAGTTTAAGCTGGCAATCATTAGCATTTTAGGTGTGTTAACCTGGAGAGAGTGTAGAGAAAGAGCTCGGTGAGTAAGATTGAAGGGAATAGGATTTGATTTGTAATGATTTTGGGGAAAACATGGGAGGGCTAGAATTAGGGTAGAAACAGTGAGTAACAGAGAAAGGGAGAGAAATGTGAAAGAGCTAGAATGTGCTGGGTTTGGTGATAGCTTGGGCACTGGAAGTGAGAAATTGTTAGGACTTGGGATTCTCAGGTCTCTGACTTGAGTGACTGAGAGCATGATGATGCCATAAAGGGAATTTAGGAGAAAAGAGAACTTATCTTTGGGGAGAAGAAAACTTTGAGGTAAATATGTAACATTTACATAGAACTGTCTATCAGGCTGTTGCAAGTGTAATTGTTAGGAAGGGTCTAGGGCTAAAAACATTGATTTGGGAGTTACATACAATAGTTAAAAATCATTTTTAAAATATAAATTTGATTTTGTACCTAAGCCTTCAATATTATTCAATATCAAAAAACATCTCACTACATTCTTAATTTCCATTTCATTTTGCTGTTACCTATCATTTCATTTATATCTGTACTTGTTGGTCTTATTTTCTTGGCATAAGTTAAGATTTTTCCTAGGGACATATGTGGCAACTTTTTCTAGTTTGATAAAAGTAAATTGAAACCAGTTTTACAAAACAGTGCAAACCGTAAAATTTAGAAGAGTTGTAAAAATTACAAAAATTACTTAAGAAAGGTGCTTTGCTTTTCAAGATATTGTTCCTTTTCTATATAAATCATGGTTCCTCGTCAATGCCTCACTTTCATTACTCTGTCCAGGATTTGAACGTTGCATAAGGGACACTAAACGGGATCCTTCTTGCACTGGTCAGGGGGTAGTGCCAGGGTTCCCACACACACACTGGGTCTTCCAAGCATCAACCCGGAATGTCATTAAGGGGCTGGTTGTAACAAAGGCCGCACTGTTTGAGAGCAAGTCCACCCAAGTTAGACTTCTGAAACACATTACTCAGAGCCTTCTTTGAGGGAATGGCATGGGTAAAATTTTTAAATTCAAATAATACTTACAATAGTACTATTTTGAGTGAATCTTACTAAGTAACCATGACCTTACCTTACTGACTTTTTTCTATGAGACCTTTTGGAAAATTAGAAAATGCTCCCTTTCTGTAGTCCACTACCATCTTTTCAGAAATTTTAAAGATTAGCTAATCTATCACTTTCAGTTTTTATACACAAGAGAATTAATGTGAGTTAATTCATTTAATCAATTTATTTAATACTAACTGCTGAAGCCAGAGCCCTAGTATGTTGAAACTCATTCTGCCCTTTTTGCGTCACCTTTTTTGTTTTGTTTTGTTTTGTTAATTGTCACCTGAGGATGTTTTTCCCTTTGATTTTTAGAGGGAGTGAGAGGGAGGGGGAAGGACAGAGAGAGAAACATTAATGTGAGAGAGACACATCGATTGGTGATCACACATCACCCCTGGCCAGTGATCAAGCCTGTAACCGAGGAATCTGCCCTTGACCGTAATTGAACCCTCAACCCTTCAGTCCACAGGCGGATCCTCTAACCACTACACAACCAGCTAGGGCTCACTTCATTTTTTTCTCTTATTCCAAATCTTTATTGAACTGTGAAGTTATCTGTATGTCCTAAAACAGGAAATTTAATTAAGGAAATCAGTTCATACTGTTGGCATTTGCTTTGGTTCGTCACTCTGCATTAATGCCACAGATTTTTGCATTAATATTTTTGGCTCTGATTAAGTTTTTATTTGTTTAAACTTTTTAACAGGTATTTTCTTTTTGGCATCTTTTACTTATCTGTATTAGTTCCACTACAGAAAATGAAGGATTGGGAGAGAATCAAAACCACCTGTGTTTAAAATTTAGTTGAAGAAGGACAATCATCTCAACATCCATTTTCATGCCAAGTTCTCCCCCAGTAGGTACTTTCAGTAGCAAAGGATTAGGCACATTCACTCACAATAAGTACTGGCCTGGCTACACAACCTAGTTTTGTGAAACATCCTATTTTTTTCCATCTTAACCCCCTTCAAATAAAAGATAACTTTCACACATAAAAAAAGACACTCATCAATTATTATAAAACTAACACTTTTAAGCACAAGATATTTCTGATTTGCTCAAATACATTACAATACCCTATGACTTTTATGTATAGAAATTTTATGGAAATGCTGAGTTGGTGTAACTTAGAATGATGTCACATGCATGCAAGTTGTAGGTGGTCTCAAGGACAATGAATTGTTCTCTGAAACTCA
Source organism: Corynorhinus townsendii (assembly GCA_026230045.1). Lineage (NCBI taxonomy): Eukaryota > Metazoa > Chordata > Mammalia > Chiroptera > Vespertilionidae > Corynorhinus > Corynorhinus townsendii. Next base: position 142,790,805 of record JAPDVU010000004.1, read on the forward strand.
CAGAATGGTCAGTTATTGCTGTGAAACCAGTGGGCTGTAAATTGTCAGGGTGCGTGTATAAAACATGATTCACTTATCCCGAAAGCTGCCTGTAACAAAAGGAGTTTCCTCTCATTTCTGTGCAAGACACAAGAAATATGTTTCCCTGATTTGGTCTCTTTCTTTTCTTCTTTTCTTTGGGCGGTGGGGAGTGAGGGCGGGGCTCTTTTTCAGCCTCTTCTGTCTCTGTCTCTGTGCCTCTTTTCCTGTCTCACTCATAGTCTCTAATGATGTCCCCAAAACATGAGAGGCTTGGCAGTTTGTGTTTATGGACCTGGCAGTGGAAGCAGTGATACCCCTTCCCTTGGTAAGGGCTGAGAGCTGTGGGGGACACTGTCAGGCATGTTTGCTCTGGGCAGCTGGGCTATGTCGGGCAGGATGACGCATGCACAGGGATGGACAGATATGAAGACAGTGAGCACAGTTAGTATCAGGGCTAGTAAACAGCTTTCACTTTCGCTGTTGTTTAGGGGTAGGGTCTTCTTCTGAACCGTCTCACCTTGGCCAAAGTACAGAATGTACCAGTATTGGGTGGCTGCTCATTCAGAGTGAGTGTTACAAGTACCATTACGCAACAATAGGTAGAGTTTATGTTGGCTTTGGAGTTGCCACTTCAAAAACTGCCCTCCCTCCCACCCTGTGGTTAGAGCACAGAATTCTGCTGGAGGAGGGTTGTTCCCAGGAAACATCTAGCAGGAAGTAGAAGCCATAGGTGAGTTGCCAGGGTGACACTTTTGAATGGGCAGTCTTCCAACAGGTTCAAGTCATATTTTACAGTGAAATGTGTTACCCTATGCCTTTGTGTAGTGTGGGATTTTAAAAAAGAAAGGGGAGAGGAAATGCTGAGCCACCAACTTTTGATACAAATGCAATCATATTAGAGGTCAGAGACTACATCAGCAATTTGTGGGCTGTTTTGGTGGAGGACAATGACAGTGGATTTCTAATCAGATAATGTCCTGCTACATTTGAATTTTCACTCTCCACTGCCTTCTGTTGTTTGAGTAGCTTCGAAATTATTCTTGATTCAGGTTTATTATTAACTTTTTGAACTCTAGCTTCTACACTAATATCTTGCTGCTCATGTTAAAATGAGAGTGGTGACCAGAGAATTTATTTTTGCATTTGTTAATAGAATAGCAAGGCAGCATAATTTGAATTAATGACTCTTCACATTTTCTCATTATATAAGCTGGATTCGTTATCCCCTGGGGATCCATTTTAAATTCATACCCAAATAAACTATTCTTGCTAGTCGTTGCCTTTCTAGCCTTTTAAAAGATTCTAAATAATGAATAAATAGATAACCACCAAACCCTGACTGGTGTGGCTCAGTTGCTCGGATCATCATCCCATGTATCAAAAGGTTGCTGGGTTGATTCCTGGTCAGGCACATACCTAGGTTGGGGGTTCACTCCCCAGTAGGGTCGAGTACAGGAGGCAATGGATCTCTCTTCCCTCTTCTCTCTCTCTCTCTCTCTTTTTGTTCCCCTCTCTTTACAATCAGAAAAACATTCTTGGCTGAGGATAAAAAAATATATAGCTATCAATAATAAATAATTTTTATTTTAAGCTTAAAAACATTTTAATGTCCTCATTATAAAATGGAAAATGATCAGTAGTATAAATATTTGTGCTATTGTGTGTTTGTTTGTTTTTTGTTGTCTTTTTAGGCAAGAACCAACCTGACGTAATTGCCTTTTTAATATGGTTTAAAAAATAAAATCCTATGAAGAAGGATTGAGGAAAAAACAAATCATTGAGGATGCAAAACTACTAATAGGGTTTATTCATTCTTCGAAATACCTATGAGTAATAGTTAATGGATTTGCCATCTATGTTCGAGTGGAAGTCTTTTGTGGGGTGGGTGAGGGGAGGTTATTGGACTTGTTTTGTCCCTGTTCACAGAACAAGAGAAAATGGGCATAAGTTAGAGGAGGAAGATAGTTGGGTTTACATCAAGGGAATCTCTTTGCTCTTGGACAGTAAAACACAGGAAAGAGCTTGTAGAATATACTTTTAAAAATCTTGAGAAAAAGAAAAGGCAGTATTAAGTTCTGAATCACTGAGATAATTAGTTCTGAATCACTGTAAAGATAATTTATGGAGAACTTGGAATTCTTGATTCTGTGATTCCAGATTTCAGAAATGATGTTTCCAAGACATTCAAACACATGTTCTATTTTTCAAATGGAAAAAATAACTATTTATCCACATTTGTTTTATTTATAACTAAATTTCTTAGAGTATATTTGAAAATGTCCATATGCACCTTGTATGTGGTTTTCTGATGATGAAACAAATCTGTTTCACTTGAGAGGTGTCTTTCTGCACATTTTATAATCTGATAGATATTATCACAATTTTCAATCTCATTATATGTCATCTCTTTATATTCTATATAAAAATAAATTAACACCTACCAGCATGGGCCATTTATTTGTAAATTCTTTTGAGACATTGTTAAAATAGTAATGAAGGACTCTGGAACAACAGCAAGAAATCTGGAACTTTGAGTAGACTGTCTTTTCAATCAATTCATTGCTCAGAGGTAAGATTAAAGAATGGATATGGGGCTAGGTTTTTACACTAAATGCTCAGTGTCAGAAGATAAGAGGAAGCCACTAAGAAATTTCTAAATTACTTTCTAAATTACTAAGTATATTGGGTTTTGCATTTTCTCCTTGGCAAGTCTTGTCAAGTAGTAACAGGCCTAGAGACAGAATGTAGGTGAAAGAGCACTGACTGGAAGCCAAAATGCCTGGTTCTGGTTCAGTCACAGCCACCAAATGATCTGTACTTGTCTCGTGAGACTATGTCTCTAGATAGGTTTCCTTTGAATTTCTAGTTCTAGCGTGCTATCTTAGATACTCCTCACACTACAGTAGCTTTTTCAAAAGGAGCCCAACAGGGCTGAGGGTTCGACCTCTGAGGGTTCAGTCTGGGAGCCCCATCACACAATGACCCAGAGGAGCTCTGCTTTAATTAAAAAAAATTTTTTTTAGCATGCACAGGTAGATAGATAGAGATTTTGTTTAGGATTTCATTTGCTTTACTGGATCCAGTGCTAGAGAAATGAATTTTAAAGGTATCCTTACTGATTCCCATGTTTTCAATATTCTCCCCAGTACATCCCATTAAAATACCTAATTTCATTTCTTCTGTTACAGCCAAGCTAAAACTCTTCAAATGGCTCTATATGTCACGAGGAAAAGCATATGCAATCCTTCCCTTGGTGTTCCAGGCCTCCCTGCTTACCTCATGGGTTGAGGTGGCCTCAGCATGCTAACACAAGATTATCTTGATCCAGTCATTGATTACAGAGCCTGACACTGGGTGTGCTATCATAAGGCACTCATTCAGTTGAGCTCCCTCTCTTATTTTGCTCAGCATGTTCTTGACCTTCTACTCAGCTACCTCAGTCATTCTCTTCCTCTTCTGCACATCTCAAAACCCATTATCCTCCTCCAAAAAACCTTTCTTGATTATTCTGTTTCATATTGATCTGTCTCTGAATTCTTTCATGCGTTAGGGTATCTGTACTAGTCCACATTGCATTTTACCCTGTTGACAACATCAGTGTTACATAGACTGTGTGCACAGAGTGTTATTATCGCCCCCTGGGAACATCTGGGAGCACTACAGCAGTACCGGTGACCGCCACCCACCTCAACCCCAGAAATACAAGTGCTCCAATCAACCCCAGATGTAACATTTCAGTGTAATATATGCATTGAGACAGGAAAGTAAATGTATTTTGGAAATAAATTTCAGCAACATGGATGGAAATAAAAGTGATCTGGTCCTTATGTTACCATAAGTAGCAACACATTGAAGCTCCGAGTACTTGCTTAAAATCGGGTGATACAGGTTTTAAGCCTAATTTAGCCTTTCACTTTGGGTCTGTCATCAGGTCATTTTATCTTTTATGACTTTCTTTTTAATAACCATGATAATACTCCTATTCTTTGGTCTTTGCATAACACAAAGCACTTTTGCATGTTGTTTAATTTTAGCTTCACAGTGACCCAGGAGGTCACTAGGGCAAGAGAGTATCTGTCAAACAGGAAAACTGAGCTTAGGGACATGCCCCAGATCTTAATGGGTTAATTCGACAGGAGGCACTAAAACTCAAATCTTCTGGCTTCTGTTTTTTGAGTTCTACACCCATATTACTAAAAGTATGGTCCATAGTCCAGCAGATTGGGCATCAGCTGGGCGCTGGTTAAAAATGTAGAAGCTCAGGCTCCACCCGAGACCTGCTTAAGCAAAATCTGCGTTTTAACAAGATGCTTAGGGATTTATATGTACTTACATTTGGAGAAGTTCTGTAATTTACGGAAAGTGTAAACTTCTGAGGTACAAACATGAAAAGGTTTTATTTTTATTCCTATCACTGCCATCACATCTTCTCTGTCAAGACTTTCCACCCTTTAAAGAGGTCACTAGCAGATCTGATAGATTTTTTGGGTTACTTTCTGGTTTTTAAAAGTTTAGTCCACTTTTAAAACTTCAAACTGATGTTGAAGTAAGAGCTCTCAGCCCAGCTGTGCCCTTCAATATTTTTTTTTCCTATTTATCAACCTGCTTTTAAACCACGTATGTGAAACTACGTCAGTGAAACTCAGAGCACACATATCCAACATAAAATAACTAAGAAATTTCAGTCTTTATTCATTATATTTCACCTGATTATTGGACCAAGGAGCACATAATGGTTGTCTTTGGCCAAAACTAAAGTTGATAAAGTATGAAACTACACTTCATTAAGGAGAAACATTTATTAATCTCTTGTTTTTAATTTTTATTTAAAAATTTGAATATTCCTTGGCTAGGAAGCCAAGAGTTAGATCTATTCACCATGAGCCAAAAGATTGCCCTTAAATGTTCAAGAAGTCCATTAAAGTTCCTGAGGGCTGTGTTCATTAGAATTCTTAGGGGCTGTGTATCACCCAGTTCCAGCCATATATTATCTCAGACCTCTCTAACTCCTTGTCTTCATCCATGTAATGAAATTTTATATTGGCTCTCCTGCCCCCTCCTCCGTGTCTTGTTTGTTTTCACTTCAATGTGACAAGAAAAGGCAGCTTTTGTCTTTATTTCTGGTTGGCAGACTTTGTAAATATTCATAGCAGGTTCACTTTCCAGCTACTATTTTGTAATTTGTTATTTTTAAATGAAATCTAAAGTGAAAAATAACTCCCAGTTCTCATTTAAATACATTTGAGTTGTTAATCTTGATTTTGGAGGTGATGAACCAGACAGGAATGACTTTTGAAGACTTTTCCTAGGCTACATCATTCTGAAAAGCAAGGCTGTGTGTGTGTGGGGGGGGGGGGGCGGGCTGGTGGTGGTAGGGGGCTGTGACACAGTAGGTGAGCAAATGGACTAGTGAGTAAATGTAAGGAATATTTCCAGAGCTTCTGCAGCAGCATTGAGCTAGGCAGTATACACACTGTCCCACCATATCTTCACAAGGGCATTGTGAGGCCGGTGAAATTATATCCATCTTGCAAGCTGGCAACCGAAGCTTAGGAAAAGTTAGTGATTTGCTCCAATTCACCAAGCTAGTAAGTGAAGGAGCCCTGAGTCAGAAGTTGTTGAAAGTGAGTCTTCCACAGTGCTCTTCTGGTTGTTCAGTAGAAGTTCATAGTGGCTAATGTCGGAGTAATTACCTTTAGAGAGTCTATGTGCTTTTTATTTTAGTAGATTCATTAATAGACCTGGGCTACTTGGAATAGAGCCTCACTTCAACCTGAGGCTGGGAGCTAGCACTTAGGAGCCAGGGGATTGACCCAGTATTTCTTTGGGTTGCCCTTTAAGTTAGTGTTGTCTTTATTGGAGAATACTACCAAACTCTGCCATTATCTGCCTGGATGGAGTTTTTCCCACTATCAAGAAAGCTCTGCTCTGCAGAAACGCGTTCCTTTCCCCTCTTCTGGAAAACTCGACACAACTCTTAAGTGACTCCCTGGCTCAGCACCACACAATTAGCAGTTGCCATGCATCCCCTTTGCAGACCTCCCCTGCTTTTCTGAATAACAGCAGGAAACTCGCACTCCCATTTAAGAACTGCTTTTCTAAAATTGCTAGTCAGGCAGTTAATCTCTTTGAATTGTGAGTCTGTTTCTTGATTGTTGCATAAAATTCCGTGTCTCTCCTTTTTTAGCCTGATGGCTGTGGACAGAGGGCTCCCCGTGCCCCTCCACCACCACCCAGGCACCTTTCTGCCTTGGGTAGGTAGGGGATTGTCCTAAAGTCACAGAGGTGCATGCTGAGACAAGCCTGAAGCAACTCTTTACCAGCCTCTTAAAAATTTTTGCCAAAATTTAAAACACTATTTGCCTCTGGATACAAAATGAAGGCCCCCTTTTTTTTTGAACTCAGTAACACTCATAGTTGTCTATTATCTGCCAGGAAAGTTGTAATTAGTCTTCCTATGCAATTTACCATGTGATTAAGGATATGTGGTTTAAAAAAAAAAGCCAAGGGCAGGAGTATTTTTAAATACCATTGATTTTTGTCCCCTGAGTACAAAAGTAATACATAGTCTTTACAGATAATTTATAAAATGAAAAAAAAGTGAAGAGAAATAACAGGTAAAATGATTCTTAATTTTTGATGCATATTTCTTGTTACATTCACCCACATGTATAGATACACAATGTTTGTTGCAAAGCATTTTTAATGGCATTAGTCCTTAGGACTTTAATGCCAGCCATTTTCCTTTTCAATTCTTTCTTTTTAGTTTCAGAATGGAGGATTACATAATATACACAAAAGAGAGGAAAAATAAATCAGTGTTCAGGACCATTTACTCTGGAAACACATTGTCTAGATTCTGGTCTTGGCTCTATTATTTGCTAGGCTTGGAACCTTTAGAAAGTTACTTAAAAATTCGATGCCTTAGTTTTCCCTTATATAAATGGGGATAAAATAGTACATATATCATTCATAGGATTATTAGAGTTAAATAATAAACTGTTAGCTATTATTATTTTTAAAAATTAGCATAGCATATAAAAGGTGAGAATAAAACAAGCACAACCAACATAGGAAATCTAATATTATCATTTTGCTTGTGTTTTATTCCTTGATCACATCCCTCTCCCTTTTCTCCCAGAGGTAAGCAGCATTACCCTAAATTATTGTTTATCTTTACACATTTTGAACTTCATATAATTAATGTCATACTAATTTTTACTTAACCTTATGTTTGTGAGATTTCTTCAAGGTGACTTTTTTCAATGCCAATAGTGCTCCGGGACCTGTTCAAAGGTCAGGGGAGCTGCTGCCACCTCTTCCTTTCAACTGAAGACCCACATCTACCAGGAGGTGTAGCTGCTCTTCCCACAGTGGGCTGACACTAAAGCATGGGGACGAGTAAGGTGAAAGTGACAAGCAGAAATCACTTGTTGTACCAGAGAATCCTGCACTAGGCACCCAAAGGAGCCACATATTCGCTCTCTTAATATGTGAGCTGAAGTGTGAGCTCCATTAAGAATAAATGTGATTGCCATGACCCATCCCATGTAACATCATTAAACATCCCCCAGTCCTGCAGTAACATAGAAAGTTATCATTCAATTAACCCAAGTCCAAATGCACGTGGCCTACCCACTTCCATCCCAGTAGCAAGCATTGGCTTCATAGTTCACAAGTCCTGCTCTCCTGTTACTATCTGGGCAACCTGCAATGCCAATGGATAAAGCAGTTACATACTCAGTGGCTCCTTTGGGTGCCTCGTGCAGGATTCTCTCGTACAAGTGATTTCTGCTTGTCACTTTCACCTTACTCGTCCCCATGCTTTAGTGTCAGCCCACTGTGGGAAGAGCAGCTACACCTCCTGGTAGACTTGGGTCTTCAGTTGAAAGGAAGAGGTGGCAGCAGCTCCCCTGTCCTCTGAACAGGTCCCGGAGCACAGCGCAGAGGGTTCTGTTCACACCAATGTCTTCGGGCCTCTTTTTGAAGAAGCTTTTTTATGTTTTGCCAGAAAATGCATTAACAAGTTCCTTAAAGAGGGAGACTGCTTGTTGTAGTTAAACTGTGACTTTTAAATGCTTTTGTTTGTATGGTGGTTTCCTTGGCCCTAAAAGCCTTTGTTGTTACCGTTTTGAATTTAGGATGAACCATTCTTTTCCCAGCCTTTCTAAAGTACATGGCTTCTGTCAGAGCACTTTCTCCATCTCGTCCGTGTAGCATATTCATGGAGCTCCTACTCTGGCTGGATAAACTCCTGGAACAAGTGGGTGGTGTCTTATTCATCTGTATATCCATAGAGGCCTTTGTAGCACCTTACATCAGAGATGTTCAGTACAGAGTTATTAATCATTTGCAAAAATATGTTTCCTTACCCGAAACTTTTGAGAATGCTTTTATAGCATCAAGTTTTCTTGAACCATCAAAGGGAATATATCATTTCCCCAAGGAAGCCCTGGGACACCTGTGTGCATTAGCGTGCCTTCTGTGCCCTGGCACCCTGTGTTGCTCTCTGTATGGCCATGTGGCCGTTTTGTCTGCTGGTCACATATATCACTTTGCGGAAGAGCAGAAATATTGTTTTCCTGGGTCAGAGTAGGGGATGGAGTGCTATGAGATGGTTATGTCTGGCACTCAGGAATGTTTGAATATAGCCTTGGCATCCTGTGAGATTCCCAAGGGCTGTCTCAGCACCAGAAACAAACAGAAAAAAGTCCTACTCTAGTGTGAAAAGCAGGGCTTGTGAGGATAAACTAATGCAGAAGGTCCTAGTAAATTGGACCAAGGAATATGATTTAGGCCCAAGGCCTACGTGGGGCTCTTGCTTCAAATTTTACCACCCAGGAATCAAGAATTAAAATAGCAAAGTTCCTCTTCTTACTTTCTCAAGAAGTACCCAAGGAAATAAATTTTAGCTCAAATTTTCCCTTTCTTCATTGCCTTCGTACCCCAACTATTCCGCGAAGGCATTTTTATGACCAATAGATTCAGTGTCTGACATCTACTAGGTAAAATTAATTCTCATCTTATAACTTGTTTGCTTTAAGGCCTTAGAGCGTCTGCAAAAAGAAGTAAATCTGAATTATCCTTAGTTGTAATTTTGTTTTTAATCTGAGCAAAACAAATTTAGTCTTTATAGGAGGCAATAGGAAATTCTATTTCATTTAGTCTATAGTCTATGACAGATTTCTCAGTTTTTTAAGAGGGAAATCTAATTCCGGTGGGTAACATCAGTGCATGAATACCAAGCAAATGTTGGAGGCTGATATAAGCAGAAGGTGGTTGGAAAAATATCGTTAGCATGATTGAAAGCATATATGGATTTTATGTGGTGTGAAATAGTTATGAAAGATGTTATATTTTAAGCCTGGAAACATGGGTGGACTGCCATCTTGACTAGATTTAAAATTAACCACAGTCTTGAAGCTTTAACATGTATATATAATGTGGGAGATGTGTTACAGAAATAGATATAGCAAATGTTGGAGTTTTATCCATTCTACTTTCACTGCTATTTTGTGGCATATAGAAAGAGCTATTTATTGTAATATCAAGGAAATAGAGATATTACAAGAAAATAGTGAATGAAATATTTGGTTATCTGAACAAGTTATGGTTTTATTAATGTCTGTATAAGTGACATGATGATTACTAAAGTATTGTCCCAGAAAATTTTGACAAAATATCCTTCTTAATATTTGCTTAATCACTCTCACAAAAATATATTTTCTTTGCTATTCATGTCTATAATCTTTGGATATGATATTTTTACAGTGGGAATGGAGAACAATGGGAACCTGTATGCCATATGTGAAAACATACTCTGTTGCCTTACTGTTTGATTTTATTTCTGAGGGCTGTGAGGCACTTGATGTAGCAAGTGAGATGGAAAAAAGCCCTCCCAGTACAAAATAATGTACTTCAAGCCCAGATTGTCTAGGACAGCTTTAACTAGGAACTTTGGAAGACATTGGTTCAAGGTTGGATCTTTCCCAAGATTATATAGCACTATATTTAATTCCTTCCAGTAATTATTTGCATCAGTTATATCATATCTTTGGGGCACTTTTGGATTTTAGAAAATAATGGTAAGGTATAGAGAAATATGATTGAATTCTTCACCAAGTCTATAAAATAAATCAGAGGTCCCACCAGAATAAATGGTTCTGTTTCTCAATATTCTCAGACAGCTGGGATGACTTTTTTTTTTTTTTTTTGGTAAGGCCCAGTTTATTATTTAAAAATTTTTTTCTTTACATTAAAATTTTTATTAGTTTATTGGGGTAACATTGCTTAATACAATTATATAGGTTTCAAGTGTACAATTCTATAATACATCACCTGTTTACTGTATTGTGTGTTCACCATCCAAAGTCAAGTCTCCTTTCATCACCATTTATTTCTCCTTTAGCCTCTTCTACCTCTCCCCAAGCCCCTTTCCCTCTGGTAATGTCTGTATCTGTGAGTGTTTGATTTTGGTTTTTGCTTAGTCTATTAATAAATCTAAAAATATATTAAATTTTCATTACTATAAAATTATCAATCAAGATTGGTATTTTGCTATCAGATAATATTTTCTCTAAATTATGCTAAAGGTCAGCTTCAACACTTAGAAACATTATATATCCTTTAAATTTTTTGTTTGTTTGTTTCCTAAACACCTGAAGCATTATGGATGCAAAGGGAAAATTTAGTTTGAGTTTATATGTTAAAGCTAACTAAGCAAGAAAATAGGTTAATTACTGTGGGAGAATTCAAAGATGGATAATTCATTTCAACAAACATTTTAGGAAGGGCACAATAGTGTTTTGCTCTCAGGAATTCTTAGTCTACTAGGGAAGAAAAACTTGTCCATAAGTAAAATTACCTAAAATTTGGGGGGGAAAACACACACATTCTATAAGCATCATATGAATAAATAACTAAGAAACTACTTGGGAACATCTGTCTTCAGGAACAAAATTTCATTAAATCAATTACAACTTTTATATTCTTAAGGAAAATGCTTTCAAAGCCTTTTCAGTAGACTATACTTCATAAATACTTTTAAAATTTCAAGAAAATATCATTAGTAATTGATTCTGTATTTTGATAAATGTACTCATGTAAATAGTCAAAACCAGTGTGGTGATGGTGGGGAGCTGGAGGTAGAAGAGGGCATAGAGGGGATAAATAGTGACGGAAAAAATAAAATAAAATAATTATAAATTAGTGTCAAAAATTTATGTGTGTGGGCAGATCAGTATATAGACTAGTAATTATAAGCCAATGTGTATAAAATTACTTATATAATTAGAATTAATTGGAATATGCTTATAGCAGCCTTTGAAAATTCTGTAACTTGTTAACATGAATTACATTATAAATGTATGATAAGTTAAACAATTAAAATAAAGTTAAATTTATATTAATTGTCTGCATGACAATCTTCTGTTTTATTGGAGAATCTTAATTTGACTTCACAAAAGGGGAAATATATGGAATCCGTTTAGTATTTTTCATATGGTTTATGTTTTTGATACTTTTAAAGTACAGTGCACAAAGCATGGAGGCATGGAACGGAATGACATACCTCAATGTGGGGTTGGGGGACAAGAAGAGTTATAAACCAAATAACATATACTTATATGTATAGCCCATGGATACGGGCAATAGGGTATTGAAGACCTTGGTGGGGTGGTGAGTAGGGCCTGGGAGGAGGTGGGTAAAGTGGGAGAAAATGGGAGATATCTGTACTACTACCAACAATAAAAAACACTTAAAGTACAATGCAAATCAGGACTGAATTGTCTGTTGAATGCTGCCTTTTTAGTTGGTCACAGGACAATTCAGTAGGTTTATAGGCTGTCCTAAACAGGCCATCTTCAATGTACTGTTGAGAGGTTTGTATCACAGGTTGCCTGTGTGAGAGTGTCTCCCTAAAGCTCCACCAGCTTTACCAACACTAGTGGGCCTGTGAGAGAGTGAATCTTGCAGAATTATATGGTCTCTTATGGTATTTGCTTTGCTTCGTGCGTGTTTTGTTTCTGGTTTGAGGAATCTGTTCAGCAGCATGTTTGTTAGGTCAGCTGGCCCTCAGCACGGCAGTGATACAAAGTCGGGCAAACAGATGGAGAAATTTAATTTTCAGTTAGTAAAGGGTTCCATAGCAACATTGGAGTGAAATACGTGTCTGTTTACATTTATGGGGCCATTGTTGTTGCAAACCAAACATACACATGCGTGTGATCTGGAGAGGGACACTTAAAATATATGTGGCTCATCTATTCCCTTAGTGTGTTTTTTTCTTCTCTTTTTCAGTGGATACCTTTAACTTTATTTCAGAAATATTGAGTGTGTGTGTCTGTGTATGTGTGCGTGTGTGTGTGTGTGTGTGTGCGCACGTGTGTGTGTGTGTACTTAGCAAGTCGGATGGCTTTTGACAAGACTTAAGCTTCATTTGGTAAGTGAAGTCACATTAAAAATGTTTCCCCCTTATTGCTATGCATAGGAATTAGTCTTTCAGAAACCATGTTTAGATCCGATATTCAGCAGAAGTGAGCGGGTGTGAAAGCGCGGTTCCCTGTGGCCCAGGCTGCTGCAGGAAGAGCTGGTGCTAAATATACCACAGTGGGATCTAGGCCGAGCATCAAAGCCTGGTGTGGAGCGTGATAAAAATAACAGCCCTGTCCCGCCCCCTCTCTCTGAGAGAGCGCCAGCCTCAAAGCTCCAATAATTAGTGCATTTTCATCCTCACACTATATTTAGTGATGAGTAAAGGGCACAATAGTGATACTGAGGCACGATAAGAGACTAAACTACTTCTCAAAGCATGAAAAAATATGAACTGTACAATATGTTAGTGCTTGGGTCTTTTTTATATAATTGCTTGACACTGATAGATAAGCAACGTGTGGTTTATATGGTAACTTTTAGAGATAAAATATTTTATTTAACTGGATTTTCTTATTTCCCAACCATTTTCATAAATGGATATTTATATGACACCTCATAATTGTATGAGCACTTTTTTAACTCCTCAAAATATTTTCACTTACAAAATGGGATCTTTCAATGGATACAAGACACTGGGCAGGGGATGGGGGGGCGAGGGCGGGCAGGTGAAGGCATGTACTGGGGGTAGGGGAGGTCGGGGGGAGGTCAATGGGGAAAAAAAAGGAGACATATGTACTACTATTTGTAATACTTAAAACAATAAAAAAAATTAAAAAAAAACAAAATGGGATCTTTCACACGGTTCTTTGTTAAGAATCTCCTTTAGATATATAAGAAAAGAAAGTTGATTTTAGAAACAAGATCATGCTTTGCAAAAACATTAAATATGAAAAATTCCAGCAAATTGCCAAAGCCTAGATATAGATAGGCTTTCGGTATAGATAATTATATTGCTGAGCAAACAATGGATTAATTTGAAAACAAACAAACACCTTAGTCATGCTATAGGAACGCTATAGAACCTCAGTTTTTAATTTTGGAATTAATCAGTCTTAAAACCTATGTTTTGTAAGATGCCACACGATAAGTCAAATAGCTTCTTAAAGTTTAAATCGGGTATAAATTCAAAATGAAAATGCTATATATATAGTTTCTATCTAATACAATTATCCAATGTTATGTGTAAAAAAGATGAACCTGGAATTTTAACAGAATAGTATTTCAAGACAATCGCTTTATGGATATAGTGTTTACAGTGGTTTATTCTAGTTAAGTAGGCACCCTTTTTACGGACATCTTCAGGCACAGTCTGTGTGACTTCCATGCCCATTATTGGTTGAGGCAGCCACTTTCACTCCTATTCCCATTTAGTTAAAGTAGTTTACTGCCATAGAATTGAGTAAATTTTATCCTAACATTTGAGATTGGGTGTATGATATCTGTTACCAAGAGCATTTCAACAGTTCCTTCTTATTTATTTTTGGATACAGTTGCTCCACAGTATAAAAATGCTATGGAAGATAACGCATTTTGATCTAGAATGGTAAAATCTTTAGCCTCTTGACCAAGGTTTACTTAATGTTCTCTCAGGCTTCATGCTAAGACAACAAAGGATCTTTATGGTTTAGTTTGGTGTGATCCAATGAATTGAGTCATACAGGTCTCAATTCAGACAGGGTTTGAATTCCAGCTCTGTAACTGTTTAGTTAAATCCAGCTATTTAGTTTTAGGGAACTAAAACTTGGAGAGGTTAATAAGTAACTTGACCAAAGAGGTAGCGCTAAGATTTAAATTCAGATTATCTGAGTGTGGCACTGGCAAAACTTGGTTTAGAAAGCATATGTATTCATATGTAACTTTTAAAAATAATTCAGAATATGTGATTTTGCAACACATTTACATTAGTGACTTAATAGCAGGGTTATAAAACTGATATGTAAATTGTCTAAAATATAACTCTGTCTATTCTGTTAGTAACCAGAAAATTAGACAAAATCCTGAATCTGATATGTATATACTTAAAATCTTTGTACATTACTTAAACATCCAACAATGAAAAGCACAATTTTATCCCCCGCCCCCCAAAAAAACACACACCCCACAAATAACCAAAGAAAGTATGTTTTCACGAAAGAAAATTAAATCATCTCTGAATTGGGAAAATGAGATATTTAAATTTGAAACGATTATAATTTTTTGTAGCACTCTTTTATCCACAGCCTCAGTATTCAGGCCTTTCGTTTCTATAACTGAGAAGAAGATGCTTTTTGTATGATTTAGCTGTTTGATTTTCATTCTGAATATGTATTTGTCTAAATACAAAAAGGAAGAATAAATTAATAATTCATAAGCTAAAAAGCATTTTTATATTATCCAATTTGATCCTAAAGACAATTCTATGAGATAAGTAGGACAGTGATGAGAAATCTAACATTTGAGAGGTTGAAGTACCGGGAAATGTAATGGTTTAGAGCTGGCCATTGAATGAGTCAGCCTAATTTAAAATCTAACGTTTGCCACAGTTCTTTAAAATGCAAATAATCTTTAAATCTTTAAAATGTAGTCAATAATACCTGCTTCTTGACTTGACTATAAGGATTACATAAAATAATATATGTCAGATGGTAAGTTTTCAGGCAGTCGCAAGGGCAGTATGTGTAATCTCTTCACAGATTCCAGGGGTGGGGAACCTTTTTTCTGCTAAGGGCCATTTGGATATTTGTAACATCATTCAAGGGCCATACAAAATTATCAACTTAAAAATTAGCCTGCTATATTTGGTCAAACAGTTAATTAACTCACCTCTAATGCTTGGCAAGGCCAGACCAAATGACTTCATGGGCTTTATATGGCCCACAGGCCAGACATTCCCCACCCCGGGATTACACCCTCCAGCCCCATGAGCACCTAGGTACATAGTTACTGCTTTTAGCTCATGGTGAGCTAGGGACTGGCTTCTTTCACTTAGCGTAATGTTTCCAAGGCTCATTCATGTTGTAATGTGTATTAACTACACGACTAAATAATATGCCAGTGTGTGGATCACCACCTTTTGTTTATTCGTTCATCGGTTGATGGATATTTGGGTTGGTTTCACATATTAGCTATGATTTGAATAATGTTCCTCTGAACATTTGTGGGCAGGTTTTTGTGGATATGTATTTTTAATTCTCTTGGGTCTTTACCTAGGAGGAGAATTTCTGGATCACATGGTTATTTTATGTTTAACATTTTGAAGAACAACCAAACTCTGTATCAAAGTGGCCTCATTATTTTACAGTTCAGCCAGCAATGTATGAGGATTCTAATGTCCACTTCCTCATCAACACTTGTTATTGCCTGTCTTTTTTTATTACAGCCGTCTTAAGTACATGTGAAGTGCTATCTCATTGCAGTTTTGATTTGCATTTTCCTAATGACTGATGATGTTGAGCATCTTTTCATGTGCTCATTGCCATTTGTGTAAATTTTTTTGGAAAAATGTCAATTCAAATCCTTTGCCCACTTAAAAAGTTTTTGTTCATTTAAACAGTTTTAGATTTACAGAAAAATTGCTCAGATTATGCAGAGAATTCCCTTAAACATCACACCCAGTTTCCCTGTTATTAACATCTCACGTAAGTATAGTACATAAGTTACAATTAATGAGCCAATATTAACTTTATACTTATTTAGATTTTTTTTGGATTTTTACCTGATGTTGCCTTTCTGTTCCAGGATCTCATCTAGGATATCACACTACATTTAGTCATCATATCTCTTTAGGCGCCACTTTACTGTGACAGTTTCTTAGACTTTTCTTGTTTCTAATGACTTTAACAGTTTTGAGGAGTACTGGTCAGAAATTTTATTAAATGCCATTCTTCTGGAATATTTTGGATGTTTTTCCCATGATTAGACTGGAGTTACGGTTTTATTGTGTGGAAGACCACAATGCTATAGTATGATTTTCATAATATATCAAGGGTGCATACTATCAACATGTCTAGTATGTTGATGTTGACCTTGAACACCTGATGTGGCAGTGTTTGTCAGATTTCTCCATTATAAAGTCACTCTCTCCACACCCTTTCCATAGTCTAATAGCCACTATGAGCAGCTCATCTTTAAGAAATAGGGAGATAAGCTCCCTCTCCTTGAGAGTGGAGCACCATCATAAATTAATTGGAATCCTTCTGCACAAGAGATTTGTTTCTTTCTATTCAGAATATTAAAATTTTTTTTTCAATTATTTATTTATATTGGTATGCACGCATAGATATTTACTTCACACTTTGGTTTATAATCTAATAATACTTTATTTATCTTATTCCAGTTTGGGCTATTGGGAATTCTTACATTTGGCTCCTGTGTCCCTTTGAAATAGGTCTATCATGATGGGTTTTTATAACCACTTCCTTCCTTTCTGGCATAACTAGGTCCTCCAGGCTCATCTTATATATTTCCTTTCCCAGTCCTAGCATCAGCCATTTTCCAAGGAGTACTTGAGGCCCCCGTGCACGAAATTCATGCACGGGGGGAGTGGGCGGGGTGTCCCTCAGGCCAGCCTGCACCCTCTCCAATCTGGGATCCCTCTCACAATCCAGGACTGCTGGCTCCCAATTGTTCACCTGCCTTGCCTTCCTGATTGCCCCTAACTGCTTCTGCCTGCCAGCCTGATCACTCCCTAACCACTCCCCTGTCAGCCTGATTGATGCCTAACTGCTCCCCTGCCAGCCTGTTTGCCCCTAACTGCCCTCTCCTGCAGGCCCAGTCACCCCCAACTTCCCTCCTCTGCCGGCCTGGTTACCCCCAACTGCCCTCCCCTGCAGGCTTGATTGCCTCCAACTGCCCTCCCTTGCAGGCCTGGTCCCTCCCAACTGCCTTCCCCTGCTGGCCTGATCACCCACAACTGCCCTCCATTGCAGACCTGGTTCCTCCCAACTGCCCTCCCCTGCTGGCCATCTTGTGGTGGCCATCTTGTGTCCACATGAGAGCAGCCATCTTGTGTGTTGGAGTGATGGTCAATTTGCATATTACTCTTTTATTAGATAGGATAGAGGCCTGCTGCACGGGTGGGGGTGGGGGCCAGCTAGTTTGCCCTGAAGGGTGTCCCGGATCAGGGTGGGGGTTCCCTTGGGGTGTGGGGTGGCCTGGGCGAAGGGCCTGTGGTGGTTTGCAGGCTGGCCATGCCCTCCGGCGACCCAAGTGGAGGCCCTAGTATCTGGGATTTATTTATCTTCTATAATTGAAACTTTGTAACCTTGAGTGGAGGCCTGGGCCCACCAGGGTGTGCGGAAAGCTTGGCTTCCTCCATTGCCAGGGAATCCCAAGCCTCCTTCCTGCTCTCTTCATGGCCGCAGCCATCTTGGTTGGGTTAATTTGCATACTCACTCCTGATTGGCTGGTGGGTGTGGCTTGTGGGTGTAGTGGAATGGTGGTTAATTTGCATATTTCTCTTTTATTAGATAGGATGACATTAGAAACCAAGATGTGGTCACAAGGTGTGTTCATTGCTAGTAGGGTTTCCTTGTTTCTAGGCCTGACAGAGCAAGGAAGTATATAGCACATACAATAACCTATGTTATACAGATGTGTAGCACCTATGTTATACACATCTTCCTATACATAGGGGAATATGTAACCATCTGTATCTATATTAAGCTAAACATGAATTCATACTAATGTCTCCCACTCTAATCCATTACCACCTATCACTCTAGTCTTTTCTCCTTGCTTATCTGTAAACTTACACCTGTGGCTTCTGTCATCAACTATCCATTTACTTAATTGTCTAAGTCATATAGATATATCAGAGATAACTTTCTCAATAGTACAGTACTAATGTACAGTTTCTTTTGCCTTTAGTTTGACAGGTGCCACTTGTTTCAGTTTAGTTTAGCACCCTTTTTCTGCTCCCACTTCAGTGAGGTTGTTTTACACATTTATAATACAGTTATATTCTTTTGTCATATTTTGCATTTCGTTCTAGAATTCACCTGACTTCCTAAATGATTTTTTTAAATTTGCGTAGTTAAGATTTACTCTTTATAAAATAATGTGTAGTGGGTTTTGACAAATAATGTCATGTATGCTAACTATAATTACAGTATCATAAAAAATAGCTTTACTAACCTAAAAAAGTTCTTGTGTTTTCCTGATTCAAACCTTTTGCTTCTTCTCAAACCCCTGGCATCTATTGATCTTTTTGTCTCTCTAGTTTTGCCTTTAGAAAATGTCATATAATTGCAATGTATGTAGCCTCTTCAGACTGGCTTCTTTCACTTAGCAATATGCATTCTAAATTCATCCCTTTACATAGCTTAACAGTTTATTTCTTTTTATCACTAACTACTATTCCATTGCATAGGATTTGCTTATCTAGTCATATTGAAGGATACCTTGATTGCTTCCAGTTTTTGATGATTATGAATATATCTGCTATAAACATCTGTATGCAGGTTTTTATGTTGGCATAAGTTTTCAGCTCAATTGCATAATACCTAGCAGCATGATTGCTGAATCACATGGTAAGACTATGTTTAGCTTTAGAAAAATCTGCCAAACTGTCATTTTGCATTCTCATTAGCAACAAGTGAGAGTCTTTGTAGCTCTGCATTTGGTACTATCAACTTTTTGGATTTCAGTTATGCTAATAGGTGTATATAGCATCTTATTGTAGTTTTGATTTGCAATTCTCCAGCAACAAATAATGCTGAACATTTTTTGTATGTCTACTTTATATCTATATGTTTTCTTTGGTGAGGTGCCTAGTCAGATCTTTTGCTCATTTTAAAATTGGGTTATTTGTCTTTTTGTTTTAAGTTGTAAGAGTTATTTATATATTCTGGATGTAAGGCCCTTGTCAGATATATGATTTACAAATATTTTTCCCTATTGTGTGAGTCTTTCACTTTTTTATTTTGTCCTTTGAAACACAAACAGTTTTACTATTGATGAACTCCAATGGTTTTTCTTTTGTCACTTGTATTTTTGGGATCATATCTAAGAAAGTATTTTCTAATCTATAATTTATCCTAATAGTCTTATAGTTTTAGCTCTTAGGTATATTATCCATTTTGAATTAATTTTTGTGTATGGCTTGAATGTGCATTGCAAAAGAATGAGTCTAACTTCATTCTTTTGCAATGCATGTATTCACTTACCCCAGCACCATTTATTAAAAAGACTATTCTTTCCCCCGCTAATTCTTCTGGTAACCTTGTCGAAAGTCAATTGACCATAAATGTAAGGGTTTGTTTCTGAACTCTCAATTCTGTTTCATCAATTTATATGTCTGTCTTCATGCTGGTATCACCATTTTAATTATTGCAACTTGGTAATACGTTTTGAAATCAGTGTTACGAGTTATTCACCTTTGTTCTACCTTTCAACAGTTGTTTTGGCTATTCTAGATCCCTTGCATTTCCATGTGAGATTTACAAATATTTTAATCTTTGAAATTTTTGTTTTAATTATTTTCTTCTTTTCTACCCTTCCATGCAGCGTTAATATGTTTTTGCTCCTGCCCTTTCTTCCCAATGACTTACTTGGGCCCCTTTTTGTGGACCAATCAACTAGCTGTTAATTAATCCTATTGGAAATATCAGCTGATTAAACTTGGGCCTTGCAGTGATTTTACCCAGGGAGGATTTGTTTATAGTGATATTTGGCTTTTTTCTTCCCCACTTTTCCTTCTCTAATTAGTGGACAAGTCTGTAGCCTTCCACCTACGCCAATATCATTTTAATTCAATTTCTTCGTACATTCCTATAGATCCCACTCTCTCAAATATGCTGCTAAAATTATTTTTCTATATTCAGCAATTCTATACATTAGGGCAAGATTAATTATCCAAAGTATAGTTATGATCATATTATTTTTCCTGCTTAAAAAGGTTTTGAAACATGGATGAATCTCAGAAACATTATGTTGAGTGAAAGAAGGCACACACAAAAGAGTACGTATTGAATGACTGTATTTTCATGAAGGCCAAGATAAGGCAAAGCTAATCTATGGGCATAAAATTCATAACATTAGTTGCTACTGGGAGGATAGGAAGGGAATAGACTTGAATGAGACAAGAGGGAATTTTCTAGAGTGATTGGGTTATGTGTTACATGGGTCTAGACTTTTGTCACAACTCATTGAACTGGACAGTGAAGATCTGTGCATTTTCTGTAGAGAATTATATACTTCAATTTTTCAAAAGTAAAAGATAAAATATAAACTTTTAATGACTCCCCATCGCCTTTAGCTCAAACACCTTCATTTGTCATTTAGGACCTTTGAAAATTCAATGTCTACCTAATTTTCCAAATTTCTCTTTCAGGCTGTGACCCAGCAAAATAGAATTATCTCTCTTCTTCACACGCACTGTGTTTTTCCACTTCTGTGTTTTTGCTCTCACTTTACTCAATTTTTGAATTCATATTGCTAAGTAATGTCTTGCAATAGCTCATTGCGAATCACCATTGGCAAAATTATCTTCCCTCAAATTCCATATTAAAAGCACTCCCTGTGCTAAACACCTACCCTCATAACATTTTGTATTTCTCTTATGGCATTCTTGACTTTTCCCTGATTTTAGTGTAATTATTTATATTGCTATGCCTATAGGTGCCTGACACTGTTTATGAACATCCTATTCCTACTTCAGCCCTTAAGTTCCATGAAAGGCAAGACTTATATTTGCCTCATTTCTATAGCCCACAGGACCTATATAAACATTTATTGAATCGATGGATGAATAGATGGAGGTGAATTGACAGATAGAAAGATGGATAGATGGGCTATTGGAGGGGGTGGGCAATGGGAAATATTGGGAAGGAGTAGCCATCTCAGCATCTTTCAAAACCACTAACACACCCTGTGTCCTACTTGTCAGGTATAATGAATGAGATGAAATACGACAAAAGATAAATAAAATTTTGGTAGCTCTTAGCCAAGTCCTGAGCTTATAAACATATCCATGCAAACATGGAAAACATGACAGCTCCTGGAATGATTTTGAAACAGTTTTGTGCAGTCATTTTCTCCATTATAATCCACCAGCTCCTAGGGGTTTATGATGTCCTCATTCTGGCAGTGCCTTCAGACTTTGTCCTCAGGCAGTAATTCCCAACCAAGGCATCTGGCACGTTGATGGGCCCAGAGGCCACACTTAGTTGGTTTTCCTAATAGGGTAAACAAGCTCCCCTTGACAAGAGGCAGTGATTTACAATGCTCAGGGAGTTTGCTGAAGCTGAAGCAAGCAAAGATCTGGCGGTTATACAGTCATTGGACATGAAAGCCTGGCTCAAGTTCAAGAGATGCAAGCTTTCGGGGGGGCTGGTGCATTATGGGTCCTGGGAATCTGTATGTGAATTGGGAACTCAACATCACCTGACACTGGCAAACCTCCCATATGAAACTTAACAAACCAAAGCCAGTATCTTCCTCCTCCCCCTTTAAAACTGTATATTTCACAACCCTGGCCAGTGTGGCTCAGTTCACCTGTTTGAGTCCTGGTCAAGGCATATATACCCAGGTTGCATGTTTGATGCATGAGAGAGGCAACCAGTGAATGTTTCTATTCCACATTGATGTTTCCCTCTCTCCCCCTCTCCCTCTAAAATCAATTAAAATTTATTTTATGGAGGAATCTGGGAAAGGTGGTGGTTAGCTTTTAAATCCTTAAAAAGAAAGAGTAGCCAAAGAATATTTGGCAGGAGACGGAATATTTGTGATTTTCATCATGAGCTTATAGAGATTTCATTTATAAAATACTTTCCTGAGATTTTACGTACATGCTGTCAAGACAAGCCAGTTCTTTATGTCTTTCTCACCATTCCCTGCCATACCTATTCTTCTCATGGGTCAGGAGGACCTTGATAGCAAAAGGAATAATGTTTTAGCCCCATTCTTTGATAGCAAAAGGAATAATGTTTTAGCCTCATTCTTTCCCTTCCCAAGTAGGCCACATTAGCAAGGAGAGGGAAAAACTAGAGAAATGTGAATGTTTGTTCAAAATCTCAGAATACTTGTATCTGATTTAATCAATAGAGGAGGTGCATTTACTGACAGCAAGAGAGAGAAGAATGAGCCCCTCCACTCCTGTAGTATGGCTAATTATATATCTACTAGAGGACCAGTGCACCAATTTGAACATAAGTGGGGTCCCTTGGCCTGGCCAGCAATCAGGGCCAATTGGGAGGGGCTGGCCGGCTGGGGGAGGAACCCAGGGAGGTTGGCTGGAGTGGGGAGGGACCACGGGAGGTTGGCCTGCTGGCCAGGGGGAAGAACTGTGGGAGGTTGGCCAGGCACCCCATCCCCCCTGCATTGTAGCCGAGAGCAGAGGCTGACTGGCCCCAGGGAGGGACCATGGGAGGTTGGCCAACCAGGGGAGGTTGGCTGTGGGAATGTACTGACCACCAGGATGCAGCTCCTGCATTGAGTGTCTGCCCCCTGATGGTCAGTGCACGTCACAGCAACTGGTCGACCAGTCATTCAGTAGCTTAGGCTTTTATATATAAAGATGACTGGACTTAGAAATTCATACGTATATGAATATATATGTAAATATATATGAATTTCTAAGTCCAGTAAAAAGATAAAAGAGTTTTGTTTTGCTAAGATGTTGGACACACTTAACAAAAGAGAACTTTTTAATATTCTCCTGTTGTGAAAGGACTTAAGAACAATGAAAATCTTGGAAGAGCTTTAAAAAACTGGCAAAAAACCCCATAGCTCAGAAAGTATACACATTAAAGTTACAGTGTTGATCGAAAAGTAAAGCTCCCAGCTGAGACACTTCATATCTCTTTATTTCTGCCATCATTACCTGGCTAGACTGATGACTCAGCAAAATAAGATGCCACATTAGAGCCCAGAGCTCTGTAGAGGCTCCATGTTGGACTCAGGTCCTTTCTTGACCCAGAACATTCAGCCTCCTGGAGCTCTAATTCATTGTGTTCTGCTTGTGATTTGTAAACTCAAGTAAGTCAAGCCCTCTGGCTCTTCTTTGGTCTGTATAGCAGTATTTTGGCAGATTCTAATAATCATTTCTTAAAAAAAAAATTCATCTTTTTGCAGTTCCTTAAACAGATTTTCGGACTGCAGTCACATAACTAACATTTTGCTGTTGGGCCCTTTACCACAGAAGTATACAATCATTCTTCCTCTTCACTTTTGGGCTTCTAGCTGATTATTTATAAATCACAAATATTTTTTTATCACCCTTTATTTTATATACTAGAGGGCCAGTGCACGAAATTTGTGCATGGGTAGGATCCCTAGGCCTGGCCGGAGATCAGGGCCCATCAGGGCCTTCTGGCTGCTAGCCAGGACCTTCCTTCTCCAGCTGCCTGCTGCCGACTGGGGCCTTCCTTCATTTCACGCCGCCCCCTGGTGGTCAGTGCCTGTCTTCTGGTCGAACTCCCAAGGGGACATTTTGCATATTATCTTTTTATATATTTAGATTACTCAGGGGATAAGTATTATTATTTTTAAAAATGTAATCCTTAGTCATATAGATGAGATACCTAGGAATATCTCTGTTTCCCTCACCCTCATTAAACTTATGCTCCTTCCTCCCGAGAGGTAACAATTGTTAACAATTTTGTATCTGTTCTTTTGGATCTTTTCCTTACTTTTACATCATATTTGCACATTTAGAAATGCATTGTCCTTTTGCTTCTTCATTATGCATTTTAGAATCAGCTTGCCAAGTTTCATAAAAAATTACATGGGATTTTGAAATTATACTGAATTTATAGATTAATTTGGAAATAACTGATATATTTAAGATAATAAAGTTTCCTATTAATGAACAGAGTTCTTTAAAAATTCTTAAAGATTGTTTTATACTTTCTATGCAATGGTTTTACACATCTTTCATTATATTTATTCCTAGGTATCTTGTACAGTCTTGTACTATTTTAATTTACATTTAAAAACTGTTTGTTGTGGCATTGAGAAATAAAAATGCTTTTTTAAGTGTTGGTCTTTTAGCCAACAAAATTGCTGAAATCTTTATGAATTCTGTCACATGTATATAGGTTCTCAAGAGTCTTCTTTGCAGGAAATCATACCGTCTGTAAAATATTACTGGTTTTGTGTCTTTACTTCCATTATTTCTACCTTTCATTCCTTTTTTTTAACTGACTATCTGACAAGAATTTCTAGTGCATTGTAGAGAAGTAGTAATAATGACCATGCCTACCCTCTTTTTCATTTTTAAAGGCAGTGCTACTGATATGTCACTATAAACTGTGATGTTTCCTGTAGGTTTTTGATAAATTTCTTTTATCAGGCTAAAGAAGCTTTCTTATATTTCCAGTTATATAAAAGCTTTATCTTAAATGAGTATTGTATTTGATTGAATATTTTTCTGTAGCTAATGAGATAAGCATATAGTTTTTCTCCTTTAATATTTATATAAAAATATTGCTTTAATATATTTTCTAATGCTGAACTATTTATATATTCCTTGAAGAATCTATTTTCTATCTATACATTTTTATGCATTATTGGATATTTTATTCAGCAATGTCTAATGGAATTGGGAACTAGACTTTGAAAGCTGTCTAAAGTAACTTGTGGCTCCTGATTCTCTATTTTATTTTCAAGGACTCTCTGATTTGTATAAAACTTAGGGAAGGATGTGTACATTATACTTTTTCCTCCTGGGAAAACTTAAAACACTAAATGACCAATCTAATAGCACACATTGGAAAGATGAGATACCTAGGACTATCTCTGTGTGTCTCACAGAGATATTGGAAACAGAGTTAAGTGGAGTGGTTTTCCAACTCTGTCATTTACTAGTTTATGATTCCAATATTCCTCTGTAACCTGGAGATCATAGTAGTCCCTATCTCATGTCTTGTTGGAGATTAAAAGCAAAAATGCACCTAAAGTGCTTGCACATGGTAAATAAATCATTTATTAAATTCATTCATTTATTATTTTCAACAAATAATTGTTGCACACCTACCATGTGTTCTGTGAATTGAGGATACAGCAGAAAATAAGACAAGAAGTGCTTGTTTTCAAGAAAGTTATGTTCTAGTAGCAAGGGATAGTTAATAAAAGCAAACAAAAGAAAATGGAAAATCAGTGAAGGATTTCCAGAATAGGCGCGACATTGGGGTTTATATTTTAAAGAGATTAGTTGGGTGCTCTGTGGAGAATAAACTAGACAGTAGGAGGCAAAAGTAGAGGCTGTTACAATCTTCAGTGCAAGCAACCAAAGATAGTGGCTAAGACTAAGGTGGCAATAGCAGATTTGGTGAGAAATAGGTGGACTTGGAATATATTTCAGAAATATAACCAGTGGGATTTGCTGATAGATTAGCTGCATAGGTGTATGTTGGGATTTTTTTTCTAGGTTGCATTTTATAGTTATTTGTGGCTACTATAGAGGAATGAGTGTGGCAAAAGAGAAAAATTCAGGATGACTCCTATTTTTTGGGCTATCCTTTTTACTGAAATCATAATGTCTAGGGGAGGAACAGATATTTTCTTTTTTTAATTTTTTTATTTGTTATCTCAGAGGAAGGTAGCAGGAGAGAGAGCTAAAAACATCAATGATGTGAATTATTGATTGGTTGCCTCCTGCACGCCCCCTACTGGGGATGGAGCCTACAACCCAGTCATGTGCCCTGACCTCCTGGATCATAAATCAACGCTCAGCCAGGAACCATGCAGGCCGGGCAGGAGGATTACATTTCCCAAGGAGAAACAAGAGTTGATCATTAATAAAAATTGCCACCATTATGCTCAATCTTTGGATTACATTCTGCGCTTCATTACTTTCTTTTCTTCTGATGAGCCAAAATATTTTCAATTTGCATAACTAAGTAAACTTTATTTAACTTTAGTTAAAAATAAATACAAAATATAAGTAGCTATATTTTTGACCAATCAATTTTTTCTTTATATTTTCAGTGGTTGTTTTTATAATATGGGGCCATTGCACAGTATGTAAAGTACATTTTTTTTTTTTACTAAAATAAAACACATGTTGATAAACATGTACGTCATTAATTACCATTACCCTAGCTAAGCATTGTGAATGTGAATCATATTTACTGTTGGCACCTGTCAAGTAAAACATTGTCATTAAAACTTCCACAAAATATATAAAATTATTTCTACATGTGGTTATTTTTTATAGTAATTCCTGAAAATATCACATAAAAGTTTATTCTCTCCATAAAGCTGTAAATATGAAAACATATATCACAGGCAGAGCAGCCATTCTGACAATCAGGCAAACCTGATATGCTGTGTTTACTTTCTTCAGTAGTTCTTCTGCTACTGCCGACCAGTACCACCTTTGAAGGAAAATTCTTTTTGACTTTAACACAGAGCACTGTTCAGTACCTCTTTGATTGGATTGTGCATAAAATTTATATGTGTGTCACTTACTAGAGATTAAGTAATTAAGATGCTCTTAATATTACAGGCGAAACATTACAATTCTCATTATTTTAATGGACTGTTGGACTCCAGGGGTTTGATTATAGGATGCATCATCTTGCATTCTAAGTTAGCAAAATTCACAAATTTGAATGTTTGGCGATCTAAATTTGCAAGGCTTTTGATGATCTGTGTAGAATAACATGGTCTCAGATCAAATCTTAGAGGAGAGACCATTCTTACAAATAATAACAGTAATTCACGTAATGGTGGCTTTATTATTAGTGCCATTCAAGCACTAATGACTCACAGCCAGGGAGTGAGTGGTCTTTTAATCTTTGCTTTGAGAGGGGTCCCTGAGGCCCTGAGGCACTCTCAGGGCTGCAGCACAGCTGTCTCCACTTTATGTGACATTGTCTGTTAGGGCCTCCCTATGGATGACTAATAGGTCTATACAACCCAGTAATTACACTCCATTGTTTGCACTGGAAATACAAAAAGACAAATGTTTTCTTTTGTTAAACTTAGATTTCATCTTGTTCCAAAAATAACCTCAACTGGCTTATTAAAAAACAAAAAGTATGACCTGCTCTGAAATCTTGAGTGCAATTTCTGATTCATCTCTATAAAATAAATCTTTAATTGATTGGTTAAGCCTGTCATATTAGCAGGAAGTTCAGTATCTCCCTCCACAGGGTGACCTCTTTGTAAAAAAACGAAAGTGACACAAATAGGAGCACTCCAGTTCTGAAGTGTATCCAAAATTCTCAGTGGTGTGAGCCTTGCTCTAACCAATACAATAGGTCTGTAGCTTCTTGCAGCTACCAGCATTGCCTCTTGGTCCTCCACAGTCCAATGATGATCCTACTCTACCCTTGAAGGGACCTTGATATTCCATTCCCCTAGGGGTGAGTTGTGGCTCTTGAAGGGAGGCGATACTGTCCCTCAATGCCACACTTGATGCAGTGTTTCAGTAAAGCATTGATTCTGTGCGAGGCACTTTTCAGTATACCAGGAATACAGTAGAGGATGGAGAATGAAAAGCAAAACAGACACACTTCTGCAGGTAGCATGTATTCTGTTGGGAATCCCAACCAACAAGTAACTGACAAGAAACCTATTTTATGTAATACCATGAGAAGAAAGATGTTACTGATAAGGTCTCTTGTATAGGGACCCCCAAAATGGAGGCTGCCTCAGTCAAATCTAAACCCAAGTCAGCATGCTCTTATGGAAAAACACCTGTCAAAGACACCTAACAAACATCAGTCACAATCCTCCAACTCAGTTTAGCTCGCTCACCTTACCCTAGAAAATAAGGAAATCCCCACCTGCCCAGCCAATTTTGCCCGGTTTTTGTGTGGCCTCTTCTCATCTAATCTAATAAAAGGGTAATATGCAAATTATGCAAATCTGAGACAAAGATGGCGGCGCCCATAGCCGCTGGGGCGGGACGCCAGCATCCTGCCCTGACCTCGGAAGGAGGGAGTGCTGCGGACACAACTTGGGGTCACTGGGCTGGGGGCATGCCCCCGGCAGCCGCCACATGGCTCGGGGCACGCCCCCAGCCCAGCGGATAGAACAGGGCTGCTGGGCTCCATGGGGCTCCGGACATGCCCCCAGGCCAGTGGACACAATGCAGAGGGTCCTTTGTGCATGAGCTGCAGAGGAAACACCTTTTCTCATTGGCTAAGCTCCCTGTACACTGCCACTCACAGTGTTCTTGGTAACTTGGGTAATAAGAATCCAAGAAGGCGATCTAGGGTTTTTCCACCTCACTCCTGGAGGAAAAAACTAGGAGGGGCTAAGAAATGTCATATCCTGCCCTAGCCGGTTTTGCTCAGTGGATAGAGCCTCGGCCTGCCAATCACAGGGTCTGGGTTCGATCTGACCAAGGGCATGTACCTAGGTTGCAGGCTCCTCCCTGGCCGGGGCCCAGGTCAGGGCTCACGCAGGAGGCAGCCAGTCGAAGTGTCCCTCTCACATTGATGTTTCTCTCTGTCTTTCCCTCTCTCTTCCAAGCTCTCTAAAAATCAATGGAAACATATCCTCAGGTGAGGATTTAAAAAAAAAAGAAAGAAAGAAATGTCATCTCCTATGAAAAACACATCTTGAAAATGCCTAAAGAAAGTTGTCATTTTTTCATGGTGAAGGGACTGGAGTTCGTGTTGATGAAAACACCTTGGCGGCTGTGGCAGTGGCATCAGCAGTGGGTGATGGGGCTGGTGTCTTCCCCTGATCAGCCCAGTCACTTCCCACAGAGGGAGGCCAGACTGTGTGTCCCGGGGGAGCGGGCCTAAACTGTCAGCACGACATCCCCTGAGGGCTCCCAGTCTGTGAGAGGGGGCAGGCTGGGCTGAAGAACCTCCTCCCCGCCCCCCATTGCACAAATTTCGTGCACTGGGCCTCTAGTGCCCCAAGAGGCTCAGAGCAATAATAAAAATAAAATACAGCCAACCTAAAACCTTGGCAAGTCTCTAGGCCATAAAGTAACATTCAATTATTCATCAGATCAATTGTGAATTTTCTGAAAAATAATGTAGATTGTACTTAGGTTTTGGGGCCTCAGTATTTTTGCCTATTGCATGACATAACTTTACCGAATGCCCTTTTGCCAACAGAGCGCTCCCATCAGATCTACTCCTTGGCTGCTCCTAAAGACTTTTCTTCCCAGTTCTAAATTTCTGTAAACCCTGCCCACAAAATCAAGCCCACGGTGCCTTTTCCCCTCATTCATTAATTGCTGTTTTTGTCTTTGACCCTCTCCCAGCACACAGTACACTCTTCCCTAAAATACTCCGTTTATCCTGTCAGTCCCCTGAATGAAATCTTCTGAGGCTCTTAATTCCTTGCCTAAGGACAACAATCTCCTTAGTTGCTAGATAAGTCTTATCTCCCACTCCTCCCTCACAACCCTCATCCTTAGCTTAACAGAGCTTGTCATGAACATACCTTCTTGCTATCCCTTTGGAGTTTGCTCTTTCTTTGGAATTTTACATTGTCACACACACACACACACACACATCTCTGCCTACCAAAAATATTACATTGCCAGTCTTTTCCTTAAGGCCTTTCCTGTAGTTGGTGCAGCTCAACAGCAGAGATATAGAAGATTATAAAATAGTATAGTTACACATATGAGCAAGGCATTTAGTCATTTATTGAGTGCTTACTTCATACCAACTTCTGTACTTAGTGTCCAAAGATGAATGTTCCTAGTCTCAAGGAGCTCAGTCCAGTGGGAGAGGTGAGTGCAGAAATATACCCTGTGGAACACTGTGAGTGTGATGATTGAGATATGAACAGGGGTTAGGGTTGGGGTTGTTCAGGCAGAGCAAATAAGGTAGGACCAAGGTAGAGGGGCTCAGCTGGCAGGCACAGAGAGCCAAGACAGCAAAGGTCTCAGTACCAAGGAGAGCGCCTTGTGCATCCAGTCTTGAGGCATTACTCACATTTTTGGAAGCAGCTCAAAACTTCCTGTTAGGCTGTATCCTCACAAGCAAGTTTCTGGCGTAAGGGAACCCTCAGACATATCCTGGGCCTCTTTGAGTAAGGAAAGTACTTGCAGGGTTTGAGGATTGAAGGTTAACTGAGGAATTTGTAGTCTCAGAGGGTCCTTTTTAATCGAATCCTCAGAGGATGGTTTTCATTCTAGAATCTGAGATGGACTTTTATTTTGTTGGGATTTTCTTTCTCCGACTTTGGAGGATTGGAGCTGATTCCTAACTAAATAGACAGAATGTATCTCTCCAGTCTCTTATACCATGTACCTGGCAGCTATGATGTTATTTATGAATGCCATATTTCATCAAAATATGTTGTAAGTTTCTAGAGTAGCACAGTACAATTGAAATATAATGAGCACATATGTAATATAAAAATAGTAGCCACATTAGAAAAGTAAAAAGAAACAGGTGAAATTAATTTGTTTTATCTAACCCAGTAAATCTAAAATGTTATTTCAACATGTAATAAATATTAAATAATTGATAAGGTATCTCACATTGTGTTTTTCATATCAAGTCTTCATAATCCAGCATATAAATGTCCTCATACACCACATTTCAATGAAGACAGGCCACATTTCAGGTGCTCAGTTGCCACTGACTCTGGATGTTAGACTCTCTATATTCCAACACCAGCCTTTTTGACATTTCCTTTTCCCAAACCTCATGTATATTGGCGAGAAGAACACCATCACTGTAAGAGGTGATATCAAACCAAGTGCGTTTTGTCCTCTGTTTACAACTGAGTAGAAGGGAGGAGGAAGGAATGTTTTAAGTTTCAAAATAAATTTGTGTATTTTTCAAAATCAGCCTAATAGGATAAACCAGCCAGTTGACCGTGTAATGAATAGAAAAATTGGCCAATGAATGATGACAAAATACTTAGTCTGTACAGATATGTTTCATAATGAGGAAAACTAATGCCAAGAAGGATAATATACTTTTTTCTCCTGAAAAACATTTTTAGAGTGTTAAAAAACTATGTACCCTGGTGGCGGGGGAAAAAGGAGCACTAGAGGTCAGGAGACTTTAATTTTAGTGTTGTTGTTTTTTATTAATCCTGATATTTTTTCCATTGATTTTTAGAGAGTGTGAAAGGGAGGGAGAGTGTGTGGGGGGGAGGGGAGAGAAAGAAAAAGAAACATCAATATGAGAGACACAGTGATTGGTTGCCTCCCACACTTGCCCCAACCTGGGCTGAGGATTGAACCTGCAACCCAGGTATGAACGCTTTAAAAAAAAAAATTAAATCTTTATTGTTGAAAGTATTACACATGTCCCCTCCCAGGTACGAGTGCTTGGTCAGGAATTGAACCTGAGACCCTTCAGTGCACAGGCAGGCGCCCTAACTACTGAGTCACACTGACCAGGGCTATTTTTTTCTTTTTTGTACTGCCCCTAAGTAGTTAAATTTAGATTCTCAAATAAGTAAATTAATCTGTCTAGCCTTAAGTTTCCGCATCCGTAAAACAGAGAGATTGGGTCAGATTTCTTCCCACTCCGCATTGATTTGACCTCTTAATTAAATTCCACAGCCATTGTCTTCTCTTTACTCCTACTGCACAATTTCTTACCTGAACTACCACAGCTAGTCTCCCTAGCAATTTCTCAAATCTATCCTGTTTTCTACCAAGCATGGTCAAACTCTCGGCCACAGACTGCACGAGGCATGTGGCCCACCGGCTGCAAGTTTGACATGCTTGCCACTGAAGGAATGAAACCTTTTTAAATAAAAATCTCATCATCTCATGTGTAATGTCATCAGTGGTTCCTAGAGTCCATGTAAGTTGGCATGACCTGCTTTTATCTGCTCCCCAGCTCCAACACCCTGCTTTTATCTTCCCCCAGATACACACCCTGTCCTAGCTTTTCTAGGCTGGTGCTGCCAGGGTGTGACATAGGGTTTGGGGACTGGCTTAGTAAGTTCAAGCTACTATAACAAAATATCATAGACTGGGTGGCTTAAACAACAGAACTTTATTTCCCACCATTTTGGAAGCTGGGAAGTCCAAAAATCAGATTGTTGGATGATTTGGTTCCTGGTGAATGTCTTCCAGGTTTGCAGATGGCTACTTTCTTGCTGTATCCTGCAGGCTAGGAGAGAGAGAATCTCTCATGTCTCTTCTTATAAAGCACTGATCCCATTCATGAAGGCTCCATCCTCAGGACCAAATGACTTCCCGTAAAGCGCCCCCCCCCCCCCAACCCACTTGCAAGTAGCATCCCATTGGCGGCCAGAGTTCAACATATGAATTTGGGGGGACACAGCATTCACTCCATAGCAAGGAGCTAATGGATCATTATCACGCAAGGAAATTGTGGGAGTACTTAGATCAATCCTAAATTATCAGTTGCTATTATAAAAATTCATTGTCATTGCATGTCATTTTTGAAAAGCTTCAAAACTTAGGCAAGTTTTCCTTATTTTGTTTTTAAAATATGTTTTTATTGATTTCAGAGAAGGAGAAAGAGGGAGAGAGAGATAGAAACATCCTGCACGCTCCACCCTGGGGATAGAGCCCGCAACCCCGGGCACATGTCCTGATCGGGAATCAAACCATGACCTCCTGGTTCATAGGTCCATGCTCAATCACTGAGCCACACCAGCTGGGCAAGTTTTCCTTATCTTGAAACAAAACTCTTTCCATGGTATTTTGGGAATTTGGTGCTAGAATTAGTCATTGTAATTATCAAGAATAATTGAAGAAACTTCTACCTAGTATGGTAGAGTAACTAGCCAGCATCACACAGCTCACCAAGGTTCATGGCTGAATCTTGACTCTAGACATTGATACTCTCATTCTAGTCTTCTTTTATGTCCTATAGAATATAAGCAGTAAAAGAATCAAGTTCCCATTTGAATTCAGTCTTTATTCCATTTTTTTTTCTTTATAAACAATCAAATCTATCAAGGGACCCACATCTCTCTTCCCCAGTTTGTCAGATACTGCTAGTTTGTTTCACTGAAATTTTAATAGATTGAGTCTGATCCTACTCTCTGGTTAGAGTCAAAAACAAGCCTTTCTTCTTGGCTTCTCCCCTTGCTTTATCCTTGACTTCATATAATTAAAGGCAGCAAGAATGATGCCCTGATTTCTAAATTGTACTTAACTTGCTTTTTTTCAACTATAAAATGAGAAATGCAAGATAAATAATTTCTATGGCTTCTTTCACTATAAAATTTCTAGTAATACAACATCATTTAAAAGGTGCATTTCACACACTAGTCATTTCATAAATATTTAGGGTATTAGTATTTCATGAAACAAAATTTCAGGAGTATGAATAATTTCTTGAATTTTACTGTTAAGTGGCCTGAATCTCTGCCACTTTAGGAGAACAATGTGTGCTATGACTTTCCATAGCAGCTAAAATGAGTTATGGGAACATTAAATATGTTGACCACACTATAAATATATGTTATTATTATTATTTCTTTTTATTAGTAGTAACTTCTCTGAAAAGCCCATCTTAGGAATTTTATATCTTATTTAGTTACTATAACTAAAATAATATCATAATTTAGAAAAGAATCTGTTTAACTTTGTAATTATTTGTAGTTGTTTAAGAGATATGGAAACTATTGGTTTTTGGGTAAAACTGATTCTATGTTCAGTTATTTACTTGAATTTTCAATGTATCTGGAAAAAATTTTTAAGATATAGTAAGGTGATGAAAGAGCTTAAGTTTAGTGGGTGTACATAGAATCAGGTTGGGTTTCCTTATGTAAAATCCTTTTGAACATTTTTAAGCTTCTAGTGGACCTTAAAAGGATCCATCTGGAAAATTGTGTGATTGGATAGCACAATATTGAGGGTAGGAAAGGCAAATCAGGAAAATCTTATAACTTCTAACACATTTGCAATCAAAACCCAGGATTTAAATAACATAACATATTGTTGAAAGGCTAATAGTTTTAGCTGTTAATCCCTACAGATAATTTTAAATCAGCTAATCTCTCTAGTTTGCATCCTTTTAAAAGCCTTCTATGCATTTCATTATTATATTTTACACTGCATCCATTCTTCTGGATACATAACAAGTGGATACAAACATACCAAATGACAGACGTTCTACCACAGAAAGCTTCAAATTGGATTAGACAGCCAGAAACAGGCACTTGAAGGGTGGATTGCCTGCTTATGTAAATGAGTTGGGTGGTATTATACAACCCTTTAAATATGAGTAATTAACTATAGAAAATAAGGTCAGCAAAACCTTCAACTGGAGAGAGATCATTTGGATGAAGCAGAGGTCACGGACTGCAAGCAATTCATACAGACCAGAACAAAATGGGTCTGTGGGTTCCATTTGTGTGTGAAGTCATTTCAAATCAAGTAAATGAGAGGCAATTTCAGAATTAGTGTTTTGATAGGATAGGTAATTGAAAATATGCTTTTGTTCCAGATATTAATCCCCATCAATGATAACCTTTCTGCTGCTTGTGGAAAATAGAAAGAGGGAAAAAGAGTGAAGCAACAAAGGGAGACAGGGGACCATTAATGGAGGGATGCTGAATCATGCATAGCCACATGTGTGAGCAGTGATCTTTCTGGGGAATGGAATTTGAGGTATCGGAGGACACTGCAGTCAGTTTATAGCAATTCTAAGATTTCTGTGCTCTGGCTGGAGGAAAAAATAAATCTGAAAACCACGAAAGAGCATTTTTTTTACTCCACCACTTTGGAATTAGCTCTGAAGGGACAAAATCCTGCTGGGATCTTTGGAGATTTCTGTGTGAGGTAAGTAGCTAAGCACTTCCTGAATCTAAAGGATGGAAGAGAGATTAAAATAGTTAAATCTGAACTCGCCCAAGCATTCTCAAAATTACTTTTGCCTATTTGGCAGCCAGCTAGACAGCCCCTTGTCTTTGCAGTGAAAACTCAAAAAAAAAAAAAAAAAAAAAAAGACAAGAAAAAAGTAAAAAGAAGCAGTTGACAGAACAGATTCACAGGGCATGAACCAGAATCAGCTAGGTGAGGAATTGAAAGTGCAAGTATCCACTCCCTTGTCCTTTAAAAAAAAATGTTATCATGGAAAAAAGGGGGCTGGGGGTCCCATCTGTCTGGCGAAGGAAAGTACATCAGTGGCAGAAGCATTTACCGTTTCATAGAGCCAGTTGTGAGTCATGATTTGAATGGCGTGGTCAGTTCGAAGTTTAATACACATTCTGATGTGATACCTGTGGCCTGAAGGAATGCTCATGAGCCACTTACTCCAGGGTTTGTGCACTAACGAATTCCAGCTCCACAGTTTTCTTGCTGTATGGCTTTAGACAGGTATGGAACCTCTTTGACCATCTATGTATCTTCTGTAAAACAGCAGCAGTCATAGGAAACACATCATCATATTATTGTGAGGACTAAATTAGTTACTAGGTGTACTTATGCCTAAAACAGTGATAGACAGACTAGCACATGCCATCTTTTATTACATCACTATGCCAAATTTCCCCATTGCTCATTCCTCATCTTACATATAATAGTAAATATATCAAGGGCTCCCATTTTATTATTCCTTGATTACTACATGCTGTTTCATATATATTTTAAAATCATTGAACGGAATCCAGTGGGGAGGGTGGGTTTTGCTAGCAAACCCTCTTTCAGGTGTGCATGAGTCACCGGCACAAGCTGCCTGGTGGGTCATGCCTCTGCGTCGGGTTTCTCGCCTCAGGCAGGACTGTGATATGATCATGTCTTTCACCAGCAACAAAGCCCCATATCAATGAGCTCTTTCTGGGTCAGGCCAGATCTTGTCTTTCTGTCCCTTCCTCACCTTTGCTCCTTTTCTTTTAATCTAGGAGGACCTCCCCTATCCTTTCCCAGAGATGGGCACACATCTCGTCATTTTCCAGTTTCCTCTATGGATATTTTAATACCATAAAAAGGATGGCTTTGTACAGTAGTGAGTTTTAGAAATGCCAACTATAAATATATTATATTTGGGAATATGGTTATGAATAAAAGGAGTTAAGGAAGTGTGTAAGCTTTGCAGTCATGACTATATATACACACACATATATGTATATACACATATGTATACATACACACACACAAACAAACACACATATGAAATAGAAGGTATGCAATGAACTTGGAAAGAAAAAAGCTAATGGAAAGTCCTGGATAAAGAAGATACAAGAAAATAAAATCACTTCCAATTATTCTATCTATACTAATAAAAGGGTAATGTGCTAATTAGACCAGGAGACCTTCCAGACATCCTTCCAGACACAGCCATGGTGGTGGGGCCGAGGCAGAGCTGGTTAAGGGCAATCAGGCCAGGAGGAAAGGGCAGTTGGGGGTGATCAGGCCAGCGGGGGGGGGGGGGGCAGTTGGAGGCGAGCAGGCCAGCAGGGGGGGCCAGTTGGGGGCGAGCAGGCCAGCGGGAGGGGGCAGTTGAGGGCAAGCAGGCCAGCAGGGCTGGCAGTTGGGGGCAACCAGGCCGGCCTGGGGGGGCAGTTGGGGGCGAGCAGGCCAGCAGGAGGGGGGCAGTTGGGAGCAATCAGGCCGGCAAAGGGGGGCAGTTGGGGGCGAGAAGGCTGGCAGGCAGAGTGGTTAGGAGCAATCAGGCAGGCAGGCAGGTGAGCGGTTAGGAGCCAGTGATCCCAGATTGAAGAGGGTGCATGCCGGGGTGAGGGACATCCCCCACCCTGTGCACGAATTTCATGCACCGGGCCACTAGTTCTGTTAATAATTTCATTAGTTTTTCTTTACTAATTAATTACTTATTTCCATTTTCTTTTTTGACTAATAATGAAGAAAGGCAAGAAAAGGTAGGGAGGAATTGTATGATAAATAGTTGGAAAATAAGAGTGATTGGGAGAAATGACAAAATTTTAAAATAAAGAATTTATAAAACAGGCAGATTGATAAAAGTTAATTAACATTAAGCATTTATGAATAAATAAGACGATGTTTTGCATATATTGGAAGATTTTTTTCCTTGAGCCTTGGTGAGATAGATTACTATTGGGGCCACTTACACATGGAAAAAATGATATTTGAGGAGGCAAAATGGCCTAAGGTTACAAACTGGTAAAGGGACAAAGCCAGAGTCTGAACTCAGGACTGTCTGCCCCCAAAGTTCTTAACCACTAGGTCCCTCTGTGAATATATAGAATAAATGAGCTGAAAAAGAAATGGAAAGATGACATAATAACTGAGGAAGAAGTAAGCTTTAGGAAAAAAGAAATACAATGACATCTGAAATGGTGGAAATGAGGGAATGATTGAAAGGCTATTAAAGGAAAAACAGGAGGTATAGAAGAACAAGAAGTGACAACATGCAAGAAAAGGCATACAGCCAAGAACTAATTATTCATGCTAATGTATATGTGAGGAGGTGAGGAAGGTTGTGTTTGAATTTATTTATTTTGCTCAAAGTATATATGAGTTCATATACAGAATCATATGCAGGAAAGCATAGCCATACTTAGACATTCACTGATTCATCTAACAGTTAACAGGGACCTACTTTGTTCAAAGTACAATGCTTGGTGTTAGAGTTAATAGAAATAGCTTATCATTTAAATTGGGAAGAAGAGACAATTGTATTTTTTTAAAAATAGCTTATCATTCAAATTGGGAAGAAGAGACAATTGTATTTTTTAAAAAGTAAATAAAAAATAGTAAATATAAGTGCTAGATGGTAAGGTCTAAGGACTGGGAGGCAGTTCTCTGATGACTGTATACCTCTGTCAAATAGTCATGGGGCAAATGGATTTGACCTTTATGTTGATGGGAGGGAGAGATTTAAACAAAGGGAGAGGAGTGAGGAGCACCTTCCAAGAGTGATGTCTGCAAACAGTCAACAGAGGTGCAAAGCTGGAATGCGTGGGGACCATACGCCTGTTCAGGTGGAAGAGCTTGTGTGTATTTAAGACTCATGGAATAGCATCTTGGAGTCATAGGTAGGGGCTGGGTAAAGGATTTTGAATTACAGTCTAAGGACTATATAGGCAATGGAAATCTCTTCAACATCCCAATAATACATGCTTAATTTGGGAACGTTAATATGTCTTTACACCTATGGAACTGGCCACAATATTTTAAGATAAGTTCCAGTACTGCAATGTGTTAAGATAACCACATACACTTCTGGTTGCACTGAAATAATGCAACCACTTAAAAATAATGTGGAATGGCACATCCATAAAGATTATTTATTTACAATTATTTTAAGAAAAGTTTTTCATAAGTCCTTGGAGTCTGGTGATAAAAATTGTAGCATAATATTACGGTGGAATATTGGGTGTTCATTTGAAATTATAATTAGCAATACTAATGGCAATATGTAAAATATTTATGATATAATGTTAATTTTAAAAATGTCAAGATTGCAACTATGTTAAAGTCATACACACATACACATTCAGACAAGAACTGTAAGGAAACTCTGATACACTGAAAATGGAGGATATTGAAGAATTTTATTGTTTCCTATAGTATTGTCTACGAAAAAGAAAGATGAGTAGAATGAATTGTGACAGAAAAGGCAAACTCATTTAAAAGAGTTGCATTGATCTTTTAGGGACTCTTAACCTGAATTCTTGAACTTCCTATTGTATGTGTTTAGGGGTTTCTGAATTTTTGAGTTAGCATTTCATACTTTCAATACATCCTTCAAGTCATTCATGACTCATCTATTGCTTGAACTAATAAAATAAATCTAAGGGAGCCTGATTTGTAATGTGTCCCACAAACATCCTTGTAACAGCTGAGAAATGAAAGAGAATCCATTCATTGAGAATTTTTCTAAGAGGAGTTGGTAGATTTTACAATTCAGAAAAGATTTAAAAATGTGTGAGTTAAAAGATCTTCCAGCTTGGGTGTTTTTGGTTTTGTTAGAGTAGAATTGTCAAACCTATTTTTATGAATGAATTGCTTCTGTATTATTCAAATAAGATTTCAGATCTCACAATTAAAGTCATATTGAAAAATTAACTTAAATGCATTATATTCTTATACAGAGATATATTCAGGGGACACTAATTCTAGAAAAGGTGTGTGTGTGTGTGTGTGTGTGTGTGTGTGTGTGTGTGTGTTTAAATGTATAATTAAGAAGTAGGAAAAATTACTTCACCACTCAGTCACACTTCAGCAATGTCTTGGTTGTTCGAGGTCATACATCAATTGAACTTCCAGAAAATGGCTATAAATCTTGTTTTACACCTATAAAAGAAATGGGAATTATTTGCTCTGGGAACCTGGCCTGTATTTCTGTTAAATAATTTGGATATTACTGGAGATGGGAAGTCCCAGGCAAGTAGTTAGGTTGAATCATATTAAATTATTGATACTTGATCTTTTTTGACCTATCAAATGGCCATTTCATATGGTGTGATCCCTAATATGTTTTCTATTCCTTACAACCTTTTTTTTTTTACTCTCCTCACTTCTACCCATTGTTGGATTACATTGTTGCTGTTCTATTCTTTAAATTGTCTGATACATTTTCATGTATATAAAGTTAATTCTAACTAAGAAGATTTTAAATGCAATGCAGTTAGACATGTTTTAAATCAAGTGCATGTTGTTTAATATATTGATGTATACATGAATTAGCATAAAGGAACTCTATATAAAGTCTTACAAAGATATAGTGTTCAAGAAATTCTGGTCCATTTTAATATTCTTGTTAAGGATGTGCAGTGTTTTGATCATTTTCATTTGAAAAATTTTTTTCTTATAGAATCATTCCTAATTGTAATAATACCAGAATTCTTTTCAAAAAATAAATATATATTTATTACATTTAAAATATATATATAATATATTTTTACAAACCATTCTAAATATATATACTCTAAATAAGGTGGGCCAGGAGAAGTGAGAGGGATATGGCCACTGAGAAAAAGAAAAGGAGCTGAGAATTAATGAATGTTTTGATGGTATACAGATTCAGAAAGAAAATAAATCTCTACTGTTCTTTTTTAAAAGATATTATCTACCAGAAAGATATAATGACCACAATTTTCTATGGAGTTAGCAACCATCTTTGAATTATATAAACAAAATCTGAAAGATTTGTGAACCATTGTAGTAGAGGATTTTAGCTTACATCTACTAGAAAAATAACAGATCAAGTAGACAAAACTAAAAATGTAGATGAAGAACAAATAATGAGCTCCATTATAAAGATAAATATAAAATTTTATAGTCAACAATGAGGGAATATAAATGCTTTTCAAACATCTAACATGCATTTTCGGTGGAGGTGATATCACCCTTTGAGAAGTGAAAATTAGGTCTGAAGGGTACAAAATAAATTCTCAGATATTGTAATAGTTTTTGACCATCCCCTCCCCGCCAAGCTCAACTTTACCTTAAAAAATATCTTCTTGCTTTTATTAGGGAGAAATTACATTAAATTTAAATTTATTTAATTAAAATCTTATTGCTTAGTATTTCGTTTCTTAGGGAGAAATTAAACTTAACATTTCCTCTCAATCTCCCTCCTTAACTCAGCATCACAATGCCTTTAGAATCTCGGCACTTTGCCTATCAGTAAATTATGGAAAAGCAATAGGATGTCAGTCTTCTGTGCCATCATATTATCTGTGGGGTTCCTGGGTCTCTGTGCTGTTCTCAGAAACAGATGGCTCTTGTGACACTTTCGCCAAATGCCATGGCACTTAACATGTCTCTACCATGCAGATCTGCACCTTTGAGAAACACTCCCATTAATGCCCATGAATTTGTGGGTAGCATAGCATTTCACTAATTAATTCATTTTTCCCACACAGTTTAGAGGCTACTTTAGCAAAATGTTTTATGCCACATGCAACCAGCTAATTGGCATCCTTTTTTATTTTTTCCTGTAAGGGAATTCAAAAGAAAAGCATTCATCATTTCTTCACTGGGAATACTTTAAAAATGTTGCAGAGAATTGACAATGAATGTGAACTTGGGCAAGTATAAAAGCCTGTTAACTAATGACAAAAATAAAGATCATGAAGGTAAATTAATAGTTCAGGGTAGAATTCTCCCATTCTAGAAGAATGCCTGAAAGAATCATTGCTCATTTTCTAACTCATTGATGGTATTTGATTTATTTAATACAAATATGTAGCATCTACTCTGTGCCAGGAATTGTTCTATGTGATTTACAAATATTAACTAATTTAATTCTCCTAGCAACTTTATGATGATGGTACTGTATTATTCTCATTTTACAGATGAGGAAACTGAGGCACAGAGGTTGAATATTCTATGCCTGCATTATAATATTTAGAACTATACAATTTGGATAGAAAGTAACTTTTTAAAACTGAAAATTTCTGGTTGTATCTATTTTAATAAAAGTCTATTTTCATAATTTTAGATTTAAATGAAGAATTGTATCTGTTAAAAGAGCACATTTGATTTTATTATGTATTTAAATTAAGATGGGCACCAGGTCATAGCCTGTAGAAAATCTGTTACACGTCAGACATGGATAACTCTGCGTAGTCTGAAAGGTTGCATGTGGGAAACAAAAGAAGGTACATTTTGGTGCCACATGTTGCCTCACCTGGTCCCCAAAATGGAACTACCTATTTGAGAATGATGTGTTAAGCAGAATGATGAGTTAATAGTCTGAGGAGTTTAAAATGAAATATCAAAAATTAAATTTTGAAGACAAAGCTGCTTTTGTGGAAGGAGTAATAGCTGTGAACTTCAACTTTTCTTCATCAAAATATATTGCGAGGTGAAAGAATTACTTCAAAGTGCCCTCTTCTGCAGAGCAGTCCCAATGGCACTGCTTTAAAGTGGACAATGCCCATTCTTGTCATAAAATGACAGATTTTATTATGGATTTTGAGAAGCCTAATAAACCCGGGACCTCTGTTTGACAGAAAATGTTTTGAGTAGATACCATTGAGTAACTACTGTTGAAAAGTAACAGGTCACAGTGGGAGACAGCAAGAAATGGGCCTGCAGAAGCATTTAGTGTTAATGCGCCTGTGGCCGCAGTGAAGCCGTGTGCTGAAATAGTTCTGATTAGACTCGGTCAGGCAGGCTGCATAATCAGAGGCGGCTCTCCTCCATTCAGCCCTTGCTGTTCAGAGCACCATCACAGTTTAAAGCACCATTTGAAGTAGTCCTTACACTGTTCTCTAAAATGCAGCCTTCTTTCAGATTCCTGCATGAGCTTTTCTGATACTTGTGGGAATAGCTAACTAGGAAAAGATAAGGTTATGTTAACACATTAACAGAAAAACATAGCCACATTCTACTTTCCAATGGGAATGTTGAAATTTATAAAATTCACTCCCAAGAAATGATTGGAAAATACCAAAAGGGGTAACAGGTAGAAATCCTACTTGTCAACCTGGCTTCTAGGACCAGTAGTGTGTGGCATGTTGGTGACTTGGGCAGCTGATTATTTGGGTTCCCTATCAGCTGGTGCCACTAATAACACATACATAGAGCAACAGATATGCCAGGAGGAAATACCTTAATACCTTTCAAGGCTTTCATATATATATATATATATATATATATATATATATATATATATATATTTATTTATTTATTTATTTATTTTTAAGTAAAAAGAAAATCAGAAAATTATTTTATGTTTTTCAAGTTTTTGTTAGCTAATGTAAAGCTAATTTGAATATGATAAGCATGGAAGCATGTGCAGAGGTAGGGCCCAGTCAGGATCCTCTGATGTCTCTACTTGGTTGAACTATAAAGGTCATGTAGCTGTGGTTATTGTTGATCCCCCTGACAATATGCTTTGAAGGAGATTGTGTTACATTTTGGTTGTGCTTTTGTGAAGAAAAGCATTATTCTAAGCAGGTCTTTAGAAGTGCTGAAAAGAGCTTCAAAGAAATATATCTACCCATTGTTCATGGCAATTGCTATAATCAACGGGGAACAGATTTTTAGATTTGTTCTTAGGAAATGAATAACTGTAATTGAAAATATAGTAAATGGACACTTTCATGGCCCATGAATGACTTGTAAACCTGCTTTTTCTCAAAGTTTTTCCAGAAAACCTTAAAGCTTGAAAAATAATC
This sequence comes from Corynorhinus townsendii, assembly GCA_026230045.1. Lineage (NCBI taxonomy): Eukaryota > Metazoa > Chordata > Mammalia > Chiroptera > Vespertilionidae > Corynorhinus > Corynorhinus townsendii. The sequence continues at coordinate 142,834,158 of JAPDVU010000004.1, forward strand.
ATTAGAAACTCAAGCAAAAACAGGTGGCTTAAGGATTCATGGCTCTGTCAATATTACTTTCTTTAGGTCTTCAGGAAATATAACTCTGATGTATGTAGGACTCTAATGAATATACCTGTTCACTATTTATTATTTTTATTTGTGTACTTATATATCAGTAATATGTGACTTACAATAATAATAATAATCAATATTTAACATTTTTTTACAGTTTGATAGGTAAATACAATAGAGACTAGAGAAGCCTAAAGGAGTAATGAAATTGAGAGGTAAATAGGTAGGAGAAAAGAGAGAAATAAAAAGTTATAATATTTATTTTCATTAAGATCTCACATTAATTAATGAAAGCAAATAGAATTTCTAGACTACCATGGAAGGAAAAAGGTAGAAATTATTGTTGTGAGTTATATAGATGTCAAGTAGACGTGTATGTGAACTAAGTCCTGATACTGATATAAGCAATGCAGTCTCAAGCAGTTACTGTGTCCTGTAAAGAAAAAAAATCTTTAAACACGACCAGATAGGAATCCTAAAATGTTATTTTGATTTAATACCAGGTTTAAAAAAAAAGAGGAGAAATTATATAATGTTTTACATTTTCCCCCTGGAGGCGAAAATAAGGTGGTTACTTTCTTAAAACAATGATACTACCAAACCAGAGCCTATGTGTATTTTGCTAAATAATTTTGAGCAACTAAGCAGATTTTTCCAGCTTCTGAATGGAGACAAGGAAATGTTTAACCCCCATTGTATTGCCACAAAGCCAGGCGGATCGCCCTGGGAGGCCCCAGAGGTCTGAGGAGCTTTGGATTGGCTGCCAGGGGACTTGAACAGTTTCCTGCACATGGTCAGGCCACAGCAGGTTCAGTTGCCAACGTTTTATCTGCAGAAATGTGTTGGGATGGGCACTTTGTTTAAGGTTTTTCTCTTGCTACTGGAAGCAGCGGGAGGCAGTAAGAGAACTTCATTTGTAAGGTAATATCTGTGCTTATTTCTGTGCAGAGGGAAGTGATGTTTGACTCCTTACTGGGACTGATCGATTTTTGTTCCCACTCTCAGGTATCATTTTAATGATTTGTTTAAAACTGAAGCCAAAATCAGAGGTGTATTCCCACTGTAAAGGCTTGCTTGAAACATGTTCTCTGTTCATTGATTTGTTTTTATTTAGCGTGCTGATCTGGTTAATGGAGTTGGAATAAAAATCAGCATCTCTGACAGAGCTTGTTAAACACTTAAAAGAAGGACTTGGGCAAGCAATACAAGATTTAGTTCAAGTATTTTACTAATAAAATAAAAACATGGTGTAAAGAAAAACAAATGCTAGTAGGTTTGTGTTTGCTATAAGGGTACACCAACAGGGTGTGTTAACATGTAATCGCAATGTATTTTATCACTCTGTGTATACACATTGTTGTTAGTGATATCATGGGCCATTTTTTATATTACCTGAAAAAAGTCTCCCAGCCAGACTTACTCTCCTTTATCTGCTGCATTCCTGTTTGTTTTTATTATTACAATACAGAACCTTCATGCCCAAGCTTTACTCATTTTTATTTTTAATTTAAAAGAGGATTATATTGTAATTCTTTCTACACTAGTTTGAGAATTTCCCCCAAGTTTCTGGAGTTAATTTTCCTGTGTTCCATAGAATTCAGTGGTCAAGAGGATGAGAAAAAGATTAGGGGCAGGTTTTTAAATAAATGCCGTAATTGGATTTGATATCTTTAGATCATGAAGTATCTTCAAAGATCACCTGTAAGATTATATTCACTATCTTAGTTTTTTGAATCATGAAATAATACATGGTGTGATTATAGTAATGCAACAAAGTTTTGCATCTTTGAAAACACCCCTAACCCATTATCTGACTTTTTACAGCTGGATAATAGAGCAAGTGTATAGAAGACATTCTGCTATTTTTTCTCTCCATTTATATTTCCCGCTGACAGTAGTAAAATAGCATTAAAATCACCATAAAATTAACTTACATTTGTATATAGTGCTTTACAGTATGCATTATCTAGGTTGATCCTCTTAACTATTTTCTGCAGAAAGGGCAGGTCTCATTATTCCGGTTTTTAGGATGAGAAAAGGAGAGATTCAGGAAGATTCGGAGCTGCACCCCAAGCAGACCTGAATTCTGACTCAGGCATTCTGGCCAGTGCTCTTTCCAAAACACCGTGTTGGCTCTCTGTGCTGATGTTTGCTTTAAAGATCAGACTATTTGAACTAAGCCCTGTAATAGGAAGGTTCTGGCAACAGCTGGCGTTAGGTGGATTAAAAATAAAATCAAAGCCTTGGCTGGAAAGTGGAGTAATCAAGAGAGTGAGAGAAATGGGAGAAAAGACACTAAAATAGCTGAGTGATGTTTAAAGAATCGTGGGATAAGAGCAACGTGATTCATGAGGTTCATGCTTCCTTTTCTTTTATCTAAACAAGTCTCCCTCCATCCCTCCAGCGCTTCTTTCCCTTGACTCTTGTTTTGCAAAATTGGCCATGCTTCGTGACTCCAGGGCACATTCCATTCCCAGAAAATATACTATCAAATCTATAAATCGTCCCTTTATATGACACAGGCCCCAGGTCTCTTGTTTACCTGAATTACATTGAGAACAATTTTTATTTCAAGTTGCATTCACTTGCCAGGTCTGCCTTCTTTTCATTCTGAATTTCCTTACTCTTTAAATAACTGCTCTGAGGGTCTAATTCTACAGCTTTGTCAACCCACTTCTCTCTGACTTTCCTGATTGTACTCCGGTTTTCATGGTTTCTTTAATTTTTTCTCCGGAAATCTCATTGTGGATACTAAATTGTATGATAGCCTCACTCTGAAATTCAGAGGAAAACTGAAATACATTTCAAACTTTGGCCCCAATTGAAATACTTGTAACCATGTTGTTAGTACAAATAAAGTTTTTCAATGTTCAAAGTATTCTGATGATTGGGAAGTCTTCATCTACTGTTGTCTTTGGTACTGGCCAGATCTGTTAATCCTGTTACCTGTGAGATCTGTGAGCATAGAAAAGTAGAGGAGTAATCAGATGTGTCTTTTTGTATTAACTTTGAATGCCTCATCAAAAAACATTGTATATGTTTACATGTAGATTTTTATATATTTTATGTGGTTAACTAATTTCATATGAACATTTAGTTGATGTTTTTTATGATTGAAGATTATAAAAAGAATTTAAAATGGCCCATAATTTGCCTGACCAGTGTGGTTCAGTGGTTGAGCATCAACCCATGAACTGGGAGATCACGGTTCGATTCCCAGATGTTGGGCTAGTAGGAGGGCATGAAGGAGGCAACCAATCAATGACTCTATCTTATCTCTGATGTTTCTATTTCTCTTTCCCTCTCTCTTTCTCTCTCTGAAATCAATAAAATATATTTTTTAAAAATGGCCCATAATTCATATCATCTGGATATCTCTGTGTGATAATAAAAATATTCTAATGATCTTAAGATGTGGATAGTACATTCAGCTCTGAAAGATATGTAAATTTCCCCCACGAGTCTTCCCTAACAGTAAATACTGTTATCATTCTCCTGTGTGTCCTTCCAGATATCTCTCTATGCATGTGATAGCCAAAATTGACCCTTTAAATATAACATTTCAAGTTAAGATTATTATCCGATCACTCTAATTCATTCAGTAGATATTTATTAATGTTCTCCATGTGTTAGACATTGTTTTAGGCACTGGGAATATAGCATGAACAAAAGCAGACAAAAATCTCTATACTCATAAAAACAGCAAACAATAAATCAATAAAATACGTAATATGTTAGATGGTGATTAGTGCTAAAGAGAAAGATAAAGCAGGGAAATGGGATATGGAGTTGGGTGTAGGTTGCCATTTTGGACAAGGCCAGCCACAGACGGTCTCACTGAGAAGGTGACATTGAGTAAGGCCCTGAAGCAGATGCAGGAACAGGGGATGTAAATGCTTGAAGGAACTAGGGCTCAAAGGTAGACCTCGAGTTCAGGAAAAAAAAAACATGTTTTTTTCTAAATGTTAAGAGGTATTTTCTTCTGGTTAGTCAGCCAAAATGAAGACAAGAGAGATCATTTATTTAAAGTAATAATCCATTAATAAATGTCATATATTATTTCATTTATAGAATGGAAATTCTCATTCCTTTTAATTCTGCAAAAAATGAGACCCAGTTAAAAAGTAAGAGTACCCCCAGCTACCTAGAGAAGCTGCCACGGTATTCCAAGAGCTCTCTGCTTGCACATTCTTCCTACACCATTGGTCCTGAAGTTGCTAAGAACTTTTCCTCTAGGTTGGCTGTAAAGACTAACGTATTTTCTTCCTTTTTGCACCAGGATAGCAGCCACTGTCACTTCCTTCCTAGAGTACACATGGAACTGCGCTCCAGTGTAGCCGTCTCCTTCTGTTTGTGAAGGGAATGTCTGCCCTTGTTGTTTCGTGGGAATCAGGGCTCAACACTTGGGCTTGCCTGGTACCTGGTGTCTAATGAAAGTGGCCCTGCCTAAAGATATGTTTTAAAGCACTAAGTGTTACACACAGTTAAAAGGCAGTGAGCCTTTCTTTGTTTTATATGGACATAAAAGCATAGAAACACAGGATAATAGTTTGCTTCAAAACCTGTTTTTGTGCATTCCTAGTGGGACTTGTGAGCAGATTTGTAGAGGTTACTGAAAATCTGCTATCGCTCCTCACCCCACCCACCCCCACTTCAGGGGGAGGCTTTCACTCCACAGTCTGTGCTGTGATGCAGTGCCAGTTGAAAAGTGGCAGGTGTCTTTACTGAGAACTTTGATAGAACCCTATCAAGTCACTTGTGCTTTTGGAGGGCAATGTTAAAAACAAGACAACAGACCCAAAATGGAGTCACTTATGTTAATAAGACTTAACTTACAGTTTCAGCTCTCCTAGAAATGGAATCTTAAAACAGTCAATCAGGAATCACTTTATCAGCAATAGTTAGGTAATCTGCCTGATAGACCCCTGCCATCCCCTAAAAGAAAGTAACCTAATAAACCAACTGGCTTTTTTGCCTTGTTCCTAACTTCCTTCTGCCTATAAAAGTCTTTGATTTTATACAGCTCCTCCGAGTTCCTTTGTATCTGTTAGATTGGATGCTGTCTGGTTCAAATAGTTTTCCTCAAATAAACTCTTACAATTGTGTAATATGTTTCCATTTATCTTTTAACAGTAGTTTACTTGCTGATTTGACTACATCCAAATGTGGCCTGTTCTGATCCTTTTTAAGATGGTCTGATCAGAGGGAAAATAATATTATTGACAGGGAGGGAACGGAAGGAAAGGTATTAAAGAAAAAATACCTTCTTAGAAGTAATCCAAATAAGAAACCACAGCTAGATGAAGAAGGATGTGATTAATAATTAAAAGCCTAATGTGCCACCCTCATGGATCAAGCCACAGATATCTGGTCTGAACTATTGCAATAGCCTTGTATGTGGCCCTCCTGTCTCAGCTTACTTCCCTTCAGCCTATCTCAGTACAGTTGCTCAAATACGTAAACTCTGACCTCAGGCCTTTGCATTTGCCTGGAACCCTCACCTTACCCACAAAGCCCTTTCCCAATGGCTCTCACCCTCAAGTCCCTCAAATCTTTCCTCAAGGCACACCTTCTCAAGGAGGTTTGTCACTGACCACCATATCTAAAATTGTAGCCTTTCCCTATCTTTGCACTCTCATCCTCTCACCGTACTTTATTTTTTCATTCTAACTTACTATATTTATTTGCTTACTTGTTTTGCATACTATTTGTTTCCACCCACTAGAATATAAGCCATGGGAGAGCAGGACTTTCTGCTTTCTTTATTACTGTTGTCTCCAGCACCTAGGACAGTGCCTGGTACCTACTAGGTCATCAGTAGTTAACTATTTGTCAAATACATGAATGAATCATGGAAATTTAACTGAGGAAGAGAATTTATATTCTCTCAAAGTAATGAAAGTCTTGGGAACACACAATTTAAAAAAAAAAAAAACTTAAAATGAAAGAAGTATAGTGCCTACACAGCCCATGTCTACTGATAGTCATGTTTCCTGGGTATGCCAGAGAGCTGATTCAGAAAGAAAGGCCTTGGATTCTCCAATGTCATGCTTTAATGCAAATGATGCTGCGAGTATCAATGAGAATAACAACAACAACAAAAAGTGGTGGAAATCGCAAAAGGTTGTTTTGCTTCCAAAGTAATGATTTTCAAAGCAAAGGAATTCTGTCTCTGAAAATGAAAACTTCATTTACATTCTGATCTGTGCAGTTTGTCAAGCTCAGTGATCTAAGGTCAGAGAGCACTTGTATTTGCATAGACCTTGCTTTGTTAATTCGCCTCTGACTAAACCTCTGAATTCCTTTTTATGATGGTGGCATTCTGATGACAATAAAACCAATCTCTCATAACACCAGCAACATTTATACAGCACTTAGACAATTCCTAACCGAATTGTCTCCAGAGACCTTGAGAGATAGGTTGGGATTATTAACCCCATTTTGTACACAGAGGGGAAGTAATTTGCTGAATGTCACCTGGTAAGCTATTGAATTCATAATTTAACTGCTTTATTTAGAAGTAATGGCTAGTTTAATACAGGTCAGGTTGCATTAAAGATGACCTCTTTTTAAATGGACAGCATCATATTAGGAATTAACTTTAGTTAGTGACCTGGAACTAATAGTATTTCGGATTTCTATAAGAGCAGGGTTTCAGATTCTCAAGTTGGGAGATGGATCTAGAGAACAGGAGATTTGAGACTCCCAAAGCCATTTTGGTATTGACCAGGAATAGACCCCTCTGCCCAGACACTCCTACGGAGAAACGTGTCATGGTAGGCTGAGGGATGATTGGGGGTCCTCCCAGCTTAATTTAAAGTCCTGTTTGAATTCCTTTGCTTTTGTTTTTTTAAGTTAATAAAGTTCCCCTTGGTTCAAAAACCAGTGTAACTAAAATTGACAATCCATGCTTGCATAGATAACCGAGAAATGGAGACAGAATCCTCATGAGGATGGAGACAAAATTCCCATTAATATCATGGGAAATGCAGAATAGACATTACTGTTACTGAAGCTACATTACAGTTGTATTTGGAACCCATTTTACTTTGTTTCTGTGGAGGTTCATTTCTTTTTCCTTCCAGAGTATTATGAAAAGACCTCAAATTCAGTTCAGTGAACATACAAACTAATCAGGAAGTTGTGAGGGAAAATAAAAGTCGGAGGACTGCTTGTGAGTTCATGTCTGTAGCAAGAAGAGACTAGAAAACTAGAGCATCTAAAGAGATTTGCCAACTTTGAATACTAATAGTGAAGAAGAAAAAAAGAAAGAAAAGAAATGTCTAGTCTTTACCCAAATGTTTGAAAGTTTTTCAGACCTCTTTCATTTAATCTTTATAGTGAGATTTGTTTAGCGCCAACAACAACAAATGTACAACCAAATTATATTTTTAATTAAAAAAATATTTTTCTTCCCTTCCTTTTATGGAAAATGCATTCATTCTTTTTTACTGCTCCTAAATCTGATTTACTGCATATTTATCCCTTTCTTTACCATCTGACTTATTATTTGTAACACCTACTAGGAATATGAACTACAGTTTTGGTAACAATGGATGATTTAGTTGAACCTTTAAAACTTTGCGTTAAAAATCAGAAGAATTTTGCACATGAAATTTAAAAACGTTTTGTATCCAAAGTATATTAAATTGCTCAGACCAAAGTGTAAATTGATAGAGCAATAAAATTGCTAGCCTTAAATCAACTCATAGTAAACTTTACAATTAAGATCTTTGTGAAGCTTAAATTTCAAAAAGTGATGGTAGTAGAGGCCTCTGCAAATAAGCTTTAATTCCCAGGACCCATGAAATCAAGGAGGCTTTGGTGGTTTATAATAAAATATAGCTAAAATGTCCTTGGAAGCATTCTTCTGGCTATATGCATTGCCTTCTTAAGGTAATTTAAGCAGAACAACAAATTCACAGATCTCAATTGTATAAATAACAATTTGGTGAAAAGGTGAATTGTGCAAAATATATGGGTCAACTTTTCTGAATTCTTGATAGATAGTTTGGAATCTATTTTGTTGTTCAGACTTCAGATTAGCTCTTGACAAAATCAAGTTTGCTCTTTCCTATCAGAACTTTAAACACAGAAATATCTGTCACTTACTTATTGAATTTTTAAATTTCCTTAAAATAAAATAGTGAGCATGTGACTAACTTGATTATATATGAAAGGTGGAGTTTTCTTATTACCTTATATATCTACTCTTTGCATACAGCATTATGCCAGGCTGATTTTTTCCCCCATTCAGTGGTAAATTTTAGCATTGATGCCATACTTTAAAGGAAGAAATACTATCTCTGGGTTGGATTCTTTGTTCAAGTTCTTAAATATTAATCAAATTGATGCAACATTTAGTTAAATCTCCCATTGTCACCTTACGTTTTGTTTTAGTTTTACTTTGCTATTAAATTTATTGGGGTGACATTGGTAAATAAAATTATATAGGTTTCAGTTATACAATTCTATAATACATCATTTATATATTGTGCTGTGTGTTCACCACCCCGAGTCAAATCCATTATCACCTTATGTTAATGAAAGATGCTTAAGTAATCATATTTTGTGATGTTTAATACATTTTACTTTTTTATAAAATAGTATCACTGTTTGTTTGTTCCCCCAAAGTATCCACTTTAAACAGTATTAATCAAGTGTGAGCAACTTAATTTACCAGGCTTACAAATTTAGGTGTTTCACTGTTAATCAAATTCAGCTTCATTAGTAGATTACATAATAGAACTTAAAGAGATTCTATATTTTGATCAACTCTAGAGAATTAAAAATTGGAGTGATGTTTATAATTTCTAATTTGATCATGATAACTCTTTGATATGTTAATAACTATCTTTCATCTGAAAGCTTCAAAGAATTTCACCTACTTTCATAATTGTATAGGAATTCATTTGTAGTTCTTGCTCTCATTTTCAGTTGGTCATTTTTAAATTGTTAGAGCAGCAAAGCAAGTATTATTTTTGATCAAGTGATTCCTTCTTCCTTGTACCCCCTCAGCCTCCTTAAACTACATCAGTGTGTCCCACTGCCCTTAGAATAAATAAAGACTAAAAGATCTGTGGGGTGCTGTGTGGCCAGAACCCCACCTGCTTCTTCAGCCTCATCTAGCCACTCTCCCTTTTCCTCTGCTCTGCCCACACTCTCCCTTCCCAACCTTGTTCATCAGATTTCAGCTCAGTCATCATTTAGAAAGACCGACCTCTTTGACTAAGCCAGTTCCCATCACCACACACTCTGGGAGCTCCACATATCTCTGCTTTGATGACTTTTCAAAGTTGATATTTTAGATTAATTTCTGTGATTAGTTGGTCAATATCGATCTCCTGCAGTCAACTATAATATTCATGGAGGCAAAGAAGGGTCTGGTTTGCTAAGGTTTTCATTGTTATCTTTTCACTGTTGTATTTCTGGTGCCTAGCATAAAGATTGGTAAGTGATGGACATTTAATATTTGTTGAGTATATGAGGGAATGAATAAATAAATGCTATATGAGGGCAGGACTTTTTTTTATTCTGTTCATTACTGTACCTTCAGAGCTAGAACAATGCCTGGGCCATAGTAGTTGCTCATTAAATATTTATTGAGTGAAATAATTTTTCCTGACTTTCCACTTTCCAAAGGCATAGAAAGTATTGATGGGATAGTGTAGGGTGTCAGTTGAAATTTTTCCTGCAAATATCCTATTATTCATTAACTTACAAAGTTTGAAGAACATTCATAGCCATGTTTTTTTTTATTGTGGTAAAATATATTTAACATATAAATTACCATTTTAACCATTAAGTGTGCAGTTCACTTGTATTACTAGTAAGTACATTCACATTGTTATGTGGCTATAACCAGCATCCATCTCCAGAACTTGGTCATTATCCCAGACTGAAACTACCCATTAAACGGTAACTCCCCATAGAGCCATGTGATTTTATAAAACTTTTTTGTTTGCTCTAGGACAGTGGTCGGCAAACTGCAGCTCGCGAGCCACATGCGGCTCTTTGGCCCCTTGAGTGTGGCTCTTCCACATGCAGGCGCGCACGTACAGTGCGATTGAAACTTCGTGGCCCATGCACAGAAGTTGGTTTTTCGCTGTCAAAAGAAATTTCAATCGTTGTAACTGTTGATATTTGGCTCTGTTGACTAATGAGTTTGCCGACCACTGCTCTAGAATCTTTTCCCCCAGCACTTTACATGGAAGTTCAATATGTAAATATGTAAAGTTGAATTGCTTTTGCTTCTTGAATAAGATTAGGTGCCTACTCTTCCTCTGTTTTCATTCTGTATCTTGGTTGGTGATAACATTATCTGGAGATTGTGTTCCAGGACAGGGACACCCAGGGGAGATTGGGGAACCTGGGGCCACACTGGGGGACATCTTCTCACCTAGGCATGTGATCTCATCTCCCCAGTTCAAACCCAGAAGTCATCTTTGTTTCTTCCTTCTCCTCATCACCAGTTTCTACACACACATGCGCGCACACACACACACACACACACACACATGCATACACACACCAATATACATTTGTGGTCACTCTCCTGAGACTTTGAGCTGCTTAATGATTGGGATCATATCTTACTTGTCTAGATTCCCAGAGCTCTGTAATGTTAGTTGACAGAGTGTGTTTTCCACCCTGTGGATGAAAACCTTTCCCAATTTTTCTTTCCTCTAGGAAGGAAATTGACAACATCACAAAGTGGTGTATTCACTGTTTAACCATCATTACCTTAGAGGCGTTCTTCACCTTGTTGCTCACTGTGTGTCCCATGACCACCTGCATCAGGCCCCTGGGGCTGTCTGTTAGTAAGGTGGATTTCCAGGCCCTGCCTATACCTACTGAACCAGGTTCTCTCAAAAGCTTTCAATCTTTCCCATGTTCTAGGTCCAGTGCTATTTTATATAGTATCGTGTAAATCTTCTCTATTTGTTTGGTTTATTTTAATGACTATTGAAAAAGATTTCCTCATTATCTGCTATAAAAATTCTTAGGACCTTTATATATTTACTGACAATTTAGCCTTCTTAAACTTTTTCTTCCCTAGGAGAAGTAAACACTGTTACTTTATAATTACCTTTAATCAGACTTATATCCTTTTATCACTTTTGTTCTGCTCTGAGTACACTAATATTTTAAAATTAAATATGTTTCTGTTAGATTATAGACACAGAAAAAGGATCAATGTAGAATAGATTCAATTTAAGGTTTCTATTATGTTCATGACATGCTGACTCTACTAGATAGGGCAGAGCTAGCCAGTCTAATAAACCCCCAAATTGTGAAAACTTCACTGCGTTAGAGTTCCGTTCCTAGAACAGTCTAGTGCTCGTAATGTAGATCATTTGTGTGAAGGGAAGGCTCTCTGCTCCTCACCCCAGGGCCTGTGCTGGCAGAGGCCAGGCTCTGGGACTTCCAGTCACACTGAGCATTGACACCCAGCCCGCAGTGGAGAGATAAGGGGTGGGAAAGACATACTTGCTTCTTAAGCATCTGGGCAAAGAAGTGGTACACATTAGCTCTCTTACATCTCACAGTCTCGCCCAGATGCAGGGGGAACTAGAAATGTAGACCCTGGACAGGAGCCTCTTCCCGACAAGCACTTTACATGTGACAGCTAACTATGAATGTACACTGGACCGCTAGGCTTCTATGTATACTTACACTAACTCCTCCTATAAAACCATAAAAATGTGCCAGTTATAATGTACCATGAAATGTTACAATAATGTATGTGACAGTGTGCACTGACAGACAGTAAGATGGCATATGTCCATCCTGCCATAGATCAATGTAATTTGCCCACTTTTGGATGTTAGCACCAGTCTCCAAGGTAGCAAATGTCGATGTCACTTGAAGCAGTCAAAGCTTCTGGATGTGGTCAGTCTTCAATCTGTTTAATTTGATTCACCAAGGGCTCAGTGGTTTCCTTTCCCTGGAAGGGTGAAGCAGGATGCACTTTGGTTCACTTGCAAGTTTCCCAGCAGAATGGATCCCATCAACCTTGCTCCTATCCTGACATGTAAGAGGTCGTGGAGTTGGTCCCAAGTCCCAACAAATTTATTAGTCTTTCAAGAGGCTAAAATTGGGGCTGGCAGTTGGGATCTTCTGTCCCTGGAACACCAGCCAGCCAGCTGATGGTAGAGGTTGGCCCCTCTGGGCACCGTCTGGTTGAGGTACTAGTTGGAGAACCTGCTTTATGTCAGACCATGCTCTATGCTTTTTGGAATGGACTAGTTTTGTTGCCTGCTGAAATGGAGAGAACTGGGTTTCAAGATGATTTTGGCATTTTCCCACGCCAAGCTGAATTAAGCTGCTGGACGACAGACATACCCCAGAGAAACCAAAGACAAATGCCAATTTTAATAGGGTTGTTTATCCTTTTCTTTCCAGTTAATAAGTATGAATGGACCCCAAATTCAGTCAAAAGATCATGTCAAAAGCAGGAAGTTAAGAAAAAAGTGTTTCGGGGTTAGTCCATGATTTTAATACTACTGAAGTTTTGTTAAGACCAAAGATTAAAAATAAGTTTGTAAATTGCCATAATTTTAAAGTGATAAAAGCACAAAGTAATTTTGCATGCTACAGAAATATATAATATTTTAGTGGCATAAATATATTGTTACATGTAAGGTTTTCAAAATTGATATTCTAAAAAGTATTTCTCAGTTATGTTTACTTTTAAAGAGCATAAATAGGAAATAATTCTAAAGATGAAAACAGAGTAAGCGTGAGGGGTCAGATGCTTGATATTTTAATGTAAACTATCCTGTGCTATATCATCAATACGGCCAATTTTTAGAAATTAATCTCATAGGAACCAAAGAATATTTATGTTTAAGGTCCTCACAGTTATTCCAGAGAGTATAAACCAAATGAGATATTGGGGGGTTTTGCTTGATGATCATTTGTACCAACTAGTTTTTACCATAACAGATTTTCAGTTGTATTAAATGTTATGGACGCTAACATTTAAAAAAAAATAATTTCTGCAAAAATTTCATGTGCATCAATAGTTCCATCTACTTTGGAAAGATTAGGGGAGGGTCGATATTTTATTTTTCTATGAGTGGCGAAGGCAAGTACTCACTTTCTTGAATTATTGAATTTTTATGTAATACTTATGCACCATTGAATTACTTTCATTGTAATTGCTTCATTGTGTGTACAGTGGCCTTTGGGTGTACATTTTTCACCTAGATGTGATTCATCTTTTCTGAAGGCTACTTTTAAATTACATCAGATCTCATCTTGACCTTTTGATTTAGGATAAGTTGATTATATTTTGATAAAAAAAGGAAACTGTTACTTTGTTATTGGAAAAATAATCCTTAGCAATGATGTATTACTCTATTCCGTCAATCTAAATGTGTTGTAGAGTGATGAAAACCCCTTTACACAGTTGTCAAAGCAAGAGTAATGAATGTAACAAAAATTCATTCCCTAGAATGTTTGGCATAATTACTGACGTGGCAATACACTTAATACATAGTCTTCTGGTGGTCTTTGTAAAGCTTGAGGGTTTAAATCATCACAGGGAGGTTAAAACGGAAGCAGTGCCCTATCAATAATAGCAAGGCTGAAATAATGGTTCTACATAATGCCTATGGGAAACCATACCTATGCAAAACTACATATGTGTTCTTTTTAGGGCAATGTACGCTGAATTGAATTATAGTAAAAACTATTCAAACTAATCAAAAAAGCCACATTGACTCTTCTTTAAAATTTGTTTAAAAACATCTTCCAAACCATTCCTAATAGTATTTCATTCCTGTTGCTTATGTGAAACATTATTCATAAAAAATATACTTGGCAGAGGGGCATAGAAATGATAGTGCAGTTAGGTGTCACTAAAAGCTGGAAATCACAGTTGTCAGAGAGGTAGTGAGAGTTACCAGCTCAGGCTGCAGGGACTTCCCACTGACAGCTGCTGAGGTCTTCCCACTTTGACCCTGTGGACCATCCTCCTCCTCTCCTGATCCTCTTAGTTCTTGGCTTCCTCAATACCTCCCTCTCAGTCTGACCATTCTTTCTGACAACTTCTGCCCTCCCCTTAAATCTCAGTGGCACCCCAACTCCAAGTTTATTCTGTCCTCTCTCAGAAGCCATAGGGTAAAGATGAAGAAGTGGCAAGTTTTGATTTTAGACAGAAGGAGTATTGTATTACAGATATATAGGGTCATTTACTTAACCTCTCTGTGTGTTTCTGCCTGTGTGTTGAAGCAATAGGATAATTACAGAATTGGTGCATCACCTGCAATATGTATACAGGGTCTGGGACATAGTAGTAGCCCATTATCTCTTATAGGTAAAAATTACAGTAAATTTATTTTTATTGACATGTTTTTGATTGCTTCATTTCCCCATATTTAGCTGTGGCCTCTGGTCATCTGTCAAACAGATTTTTAGCAATTGCTCCACAGCAATGTGGTGTAGGTTCTTCATTCACAGTGAAGGGTGCCAAATAATTAGGGTGAAGATTCCCCTAAAGGGCTTGGGTCAGCAAACTAAAACACTCTCTCAGTTTCTATTGATTTTACCATATACAGAAATTTGTTTTAGATAGATTTAAGAAGGAAGGAATAGGCTACCCTTTTGAGTTGCATATACATCTTACCATGAATTTTTGGAGATAAAGGATTGTAGTATGCTTTGGCCAGGAGACACAAGAATGCTTATGTTCTGTTCGGCCTGTCAGGTCCCCAAATAAGATACTTGTAGAGCTGATATTGACAAAGCAAAAGAAAGTACAGATGTGTTATTAACTGAGGCTTGGTTAAGTCCCAATACAGAGCTCTACAATAGACTAGAAGAGGTGACAAGCTCTTTACCCTAGTGAGGTTGGCTTGAATGACCTGAATGTAAACTACTCCATTAGTCAGGCCCTCATTCTCTTAAGCCCAAACCAGTGTCAGACATTAACACTGCAATATGAAAAGAAAGATGGATCCAAGTCCCACATCCAGCAATAGGAAAAGAGGACACAGAGGGATGTTTCTTGACTGTAAAGTATGTCACTGGGCTAATCTACCTGCCTCAGGTCCTGGGCAGGCCCCAAAGCAGAGCTGAGCTGCCCTAAAGAGAGAGATTGTGGGAAGATGGAGAGATGGCTAAGTGAAGAGGAGAGAAATAAGACCACAGCCACCTACTGACACAATAAAGTTCTACCTACAAGGTGCACTCACATATTGGAACAACAGAAAATCACAAAATTATTCCATTGATAAAGTAAAAAATGTGCAATACTACCAGCTGTCATGGCCAAATCAGTGTTCTTACCCCTAAATCAGTGTTCCATCCGTGTATCCTGATTCTTCTTGGGAAGAAGGCAAATGTGGGCTTAGGGAGGAGGCAGTGGTTACCCCTAGAAGCCAATAATCTTGTATGTTGGTAACTGAAACACCCCCCTAAACAGTCTCCCTTTCAAATCTTTACCCTCTCTCCGTCAGTTACTCACAGTACTGACAAGTGTTCCTTCATCTCACCTAAAATCTTCAATAGGTCTACATTGCTGTCAAGTTCAAGTTCAGACTCATAAATTAGGAGGTGCTCAAGAGGCCCTTTCCACTCTGGTTCCAAGTGACCTCTGTAGCATCATTGTCTGTAGCTTCATTGCTCTACTGGATGACATCACCCATTTTGTCATTGTCATTACTTTGCTCCTGCCCTTCCTCTATTCAGAATGCCCTTTTTACACACCTTTAAGGTTCAACTCCTCTGTTATCTCCTGTAGAAAGCCTTCTTTGATACCCCCTTCTTTTTGGCCTCATATTGTTCTATGAATAGTGCATTTTATGGTGGTTGGTAGTAGTTCTGTTTTTCCTGTTAGCATCTGTACTGAGATCCATTATGGTAGGAAACATGTCTTATTTACATTTTATTCTTTTTTCCTTATTCATGTTTAATATATTGACAGATACATAGTAAACGTTCAGTATGTTTGTGGAATTGAATTATTATTGTGGACGTAGCTTCAAATCCTTGTGGACTCTTTCCTGTATGCCACTAGAGAGTTTTTTTTTTCCAAGTTGGAACTTTTAAAAATGGCTTTTAATTCCAAGGAAGAGCCGCTAACCTTCACAACATTAACGTTTTGTTCTGATAAAATATCATTGCATCAAACCCAATGAACATCCCTA
Source organism: Corynorhinus townsendii (assembly GCA_026230045.1). Lineage (NCBI taxonomy): Eukaryota > Metazoa > Chordata > Mammalia > Chiroptera > Vespertilionidae > Corynorhinus > Corynorhinus townsendii. The sequence continues at coordinate 142,850,366 of JAPDVU010000004.1, forward strand.
TTACGATTGGTTTTACATGTAATTAAGATAAAGCTTTTTGCAGTTTAATACAGAAAATATTTTATAACACATGCATAAACTAAAACATCTGAGCTGATTACAGATCTTTTATTTTATAAAGGAATCATTTGAGATTCATAGTTGTCTTAATATTTGAGTGCAGCCAGGAGTTCCTGAATTGACACTTGTTTCTTGTCTCTGAAGGGTTTTTCAGAGGTTGATAGTATGACTTCTGTTTCCAAAAATCCAACGTCCAAAAAGCCACAAATCCTCCTTTAGAAAACTGTGATGTCACTGAGTTGGTTGTCTAAAAAACCAACTAGTGAAACCTAATGCCCTCCGCTGTGATTGTACTCCATGCTGTCTTTTTCTGGCTCATTCTCAGCTGGAATATTGCAAAGGAAACTGGAGCTGTCCATAGCTGAGCCTTTGTCCTAGCCCAGGTGTGCTGCTCCTCTCTTGTCCATTCCCATCATCTACTGAGGATCCTTATTGGAAACTTGGGGGCTTTCAAAAACAGACAAAAGAATTCCAATTCTACTAAATGAACATTTTAAATAATAATGATGATAGTTGTAATAATAAGCAGCCCACAGCAAGTAAGTATTTTAGCCACACTGTATAAAGCATTATGAAAACCTCTATTCCCCTAAACTGAAAAGAGAAAATAGATGTGACTCTGGGATGAGATCCATTAAGAGGATAGCCATCACAGTTTGAGTTACCTCTCTGCTGTCACTTTTGATTGAAATGAGCAGTGAAGTTTTTTGCTAAATCTATTCATAATTCCCTTACCCGGGTCCCCCTATAAATTGTCTTTCCCATCAGGGAGTCACTTGGAATTAATGTATTGACAATCTGCTGTGATTGATGACAAATGGCTTGTTAACATTTCCCCCTACTCTTCAACCCACAGAGCAATACTGAGAAGACATTTGGTTTTAAGAATTAAAAAGAAGAACAACGTATTTAGACCTTCAAAGGTAGGAGTTTAACTTCTTAAAAGAAGGGAATTATGCCCTGGCTGGTTTGGTTCAGTGTATAGAGCATTGGCCTGCAGACTGAAGGGTCCCATTGATTCTGGTCAAGGGCACATGCCTGGGTGCGGGCTCAACCCCCAGTAGGAGGCATGCAGGATGTTTGAAACATCTCTCATCATTGATGTTTCTAGCTCTCTGCCTCTCCCTTCCTCTATGAAATCAATAAAAGTATTTTGTAAAAAAGAAGGGATTTATACCATAAAATGATGTGATTATATAATATTACTGCCTTATTTAATAATTTTTAATCCAGAGAGTATAATAAAATATAGAGGAGGAATATAGATGCAAAAGCTTGTTGTCAAAAAGGATGGACCAAATACATAGAACACACAGTGAAGAAAACCAGCACTTCGTGTCCTTTCATAGTAAAACAACTTTGTTTTACTAAATTATGAATCATAAACTTCAGGAAATAGACAGTAAAATAAAAGCCTTGCTAGTAAACAATATTTTCTGAAAGAATTAAAGATAAAATGACAAGGAATCATTTACAAGAAAAAGCTTTCTTTTTGATTTAATCGTTTATCAAAAATCTCCCAAGAACATACTATCTGTATGTGATTTTTCTTGTCTCACAGTGAAATCCAAGTAATACAAAAGTCCTTTTGGAAAGTTTAAATATTACTTTGATATGTGTGTTCTGCTTTGTAAATCCCTCCTCCCCCCATTTCTCACCCCCACTGTTCACTCTGTTTTCATTTATTTAGTCACTTAGAATTATCAGCTTTAGAATGGACTCTACCAGCCCTCTGATGCCTTCTGAAAGGCCATTATTATAATATTGAACTTCATGAAAAATATCTTACTTGGAGATCTGGAACATAGTTCAGAGAACCATATCTCAACCAATAATGACTTTCTTAAAAATTTTATGAGAGCATGATTGTTCAGACATTTAGTCCCATATCTCCTAGGTTTCATTTGGCAAATAAACTCTCATGGACTTTAATTAAGAAAAGAAGATTGTATGCAAGATTTTGAGGTAGTAAAATATTCTGAACATGTCCCTTGTCCTCAAGAATTCTTTGATTCATTCGGATGTTGTTTTGTATTTAAGAGGAAATGATTCATGCCTTATTTGAACTTGCTTTCATTGTGTTGTATTGAAACTGATTTTATATGACTAGTTCTTATACTGTTTCAAAATATTACCAAAAATCCCCAAATTGGTAGTCTGGGAACTAAGAACGCTGCTTTTGAATCAAATAACACACATTTTGTTTTGTTTGAAGAGTTCTTGAGAAGTGAAAATTAGTGAAGACTAACAAAATTGCTGAGTTGAGTATGACAAATACCAAAAGAGCCTTAAAATATGTAAAAATGGCTGTTTTAATAGAAAGTTTCCTTAGTTAATGTAAAATGTCTTCTTTTATAATGTTTTGGTACATCTATACATACCCCTCCAACAAGTGTCTATATTTCATAAAATAAAGAACACCTGTGAGGTAAAGCAATGTAATATAATAGCAAGATCCATTCATCTGGCAGGGACATGGAAGTCTGTATTCACCAAATCACAGTTGTTAGTAACTAGGAATTAATAGTAATGATGTTAAGTATGAGTGCCTATCAATAAAACACTACTATCAGCAGTAAGTTATTGCAAGTTCTTCTGTAGATAATAGATTGTGTGATACATAGGAGAGGTAAAAGGACAGCAAGACCAGGAACTTATCTGTAAATGGTTGTTTCTAGTAAAAGGAGAAAATACATGAAGACAAGGCCAGGGAAGGGACCACCAGAAAGGAATCCATCTGGCCCTTTAAAGGGGCAGAGATGGGGCTCACTAAAGGGTGCTGTCCCACTTTTGAGGGTGCTCTCAGCTGGTTTCTAAGGGAGTTTACCTGGCAGTTTCTATTGTTTTCTATTTTATTCATTGTGTGAGAGTTATTTGACTTAAAATCTCTATCTTCTAGGCTAAGTCATAGTGAAAAGTTTCAATTCTACATTCTTCCCATTAATCTTTTTGGCCAGTCTTTTGTTAAATGAATGAAGTGAATTTTTAGTTGTCATGCACTACTGAAGCCACTAAAACATCTCATTTTATCTTTGTAAATGATTTAATCGGGTTGAAACTAAATACTGAGTTGTCTTCCCCATTTCTTTCCCTGGCCTCACAAAGAGTCCCTAAAACTTCCCGAAATTCTAAAGCACACTTGTATTCAGAAGTCCCCAGGCTATTCAAGAATTCGGCCTCTGACATTAGAATCAGAAAGTTTTTTGTAGCTCCTGTTTTCAGTAGTCTTTCCCACGTTCACTGGTGTGCGTGTTATGTTCTCCGAAAGATGGTGTGTGAACGCCCACTCTGGAAAGTGCTACCTCTTCCAGTTTCCAATGTATATATAAAAACTGTGTTCACATTCATCATTAATGCTAATGTGTAAATTCTCTCCAAGGAAAATCTACCTTCCACCTGGCTTGAAAATCTTGAATTAAAATGCAGGAGAGCAATGGTGGAATTGCAGTAGCAACCAGATCGAGGAGAAGGGACACCCCCCCAAATGACTCCATATAATGACTGGTTTTCTTGTCTGGCTGCATTTGTATAAGTTTGGTTCTGGTTGTAACCATGAGCCTGTGAAGAATCTTGGCCATGCTGTGCCTTAAAGTATGCCCCTTTTGGCAAGCTATATAAAAAAAATCTCTGACAAGTTATCAGAGTTGTTTGATGATTGTTTTTGGTTAATGACTTGAAAGTTGTTCTTCCCCCTGGACTCATAGTACTAGCTTTTTAAAATTATGCATATATCTCAGGAGAATGGTAATTATAGTTGACCCTTGAATAAAGCAGAGGTTAGAGGCACTGAGCCCTCATACAGTCAAAAATTTGTGTATGACGTTTGATTCCCCCAAACCTTAACTCCCCCAAACCTTAAGTTGTCCCACGGTATATACATGGGATTGTTTCTAGGACCTTCCAGATACCAAAATCGGAGGATGCTCCAATCATCTATATAAAATAGCATAGATCAATATATACAGTTGCCCCTCCTCATCCATGGACTCCCAACTACTGTTCAAAAAACAGTACAGGCATTTCCTGAAGAAAAAGAAAATCCATATATACGTGGACCCATATAGTTAAAACCTGTGTTGTTCAAGGGTCAACTGCATATATTGAATAGATAATAGTAAAACTGATAACAGTAAAAAGACTATCTTATAATTAAGTTGATCTATAAATTTGAATCAATATTATATTACAAAGCCCAATGGGACTACTGTTTTTAATACTATTTTACAGTAAAGAGATTTATCAAAATTTTGTCCTATAGCATCATTTTAAAGCTGAGAATGTTTTTATCCATGTTTTATCCATGTTATGTGACAGCAGACAAATCCAGGAGACTCGTATCATCCACAAAAGGAATACTTACCTCATGACACTAGAGTTGAAAAGCTCATGAATAAAGCAGTTACCCCAGGAAGCCTAGAACTTACAAAAACCAAGACAGGGATCTAAATCTACACAAAGGATATTCATCTCTTTATTAATTGATTGAATTTATGGGGGTGATGGTGGTTAATGAAATTATATAGGTTTCAGGAGTATCCTATCTAATAAAGAGGTAATATGCTAATTGACCCTCATGCTGTTGCAAAGATGGCAGTGCCCACAGCCAATAAGGAGGTAATATTCTAATTGACTGCCCTGCCTTCAAAAAATGGCGGCACCCACAGCCAATAAGGGGGGAATATGCTAATTGACTGTTATGCCCTCAAAGATGGTGGCACCCAGTCCCCTTAGCCCCCCAGCTGCCCAGGGCTGGCCTGAGGTGCAGGCAAGCCTTGGATGGCAGCTTCCCAGGGTTGCCCGAGGCTCAGGTAACCAGGGCTGGCTGAGGCTTGCACTGATGGCAGTGGCAGCAGCAGAGGTGTGATGGGGCATCGCCTTCCCCTGATCACTGGGTCGCCTCCCGTCCCTGAGGGCTCCCAGACTGTGAGAGGGGCAGGCCAGGCTGAGGGACCCCGCCTTCAGTGCATGAGTTTTCATGCACCGGCGGACCTCTAGTAGTTCTATAACACATCTGTATATGTGCTCACCACCCCAAGTCAAGTCTCCTTCCATCACCATTTATCCCCCCAATACCCTCTTCTACCTCCCCCCTGAGGAGCTGTGTGAAAAAGGTGAAGGGATGAAACAAAACAAACAAAAAACACCAAAAACCCACAGACAACATTATGGTGATTATCTTTGTTGTTTTAAATCCATGAGGTATTTAGTCAGCCAGAAAACCAGAATGGTATTTTCTTATCCTTACTAACTTCCTCTTTGTCCTGCTGATGATGAGTGACCACATTTCTTGAATATTAGCACCCTTGGGCAGTCCCTCCACTGTGACTGTGGCAAACTCCTTCCCTGAGTAACTGCTGCTCACCAGAGCTGAGCATTCCTGGAAACTGAATGAGAGAGAACATTTTGTTCTTCCATCCTCATGTACTGTCCAGCTTTCCATTTCTATGTGGAGTCTGAGTAACATCCTGTGACCTGAGGTCAGATGGAAGAATATTATATGTACTATATGTACAGTGATTCTGTAGGGAGGTTGAATTATAATACACTTCCTGATATTTAGCTTTGAGTTATGGCATCCACGATTGGGATGCCTTTACTGAATAAGTCCTTTCTACCCTTTGCATCCTGTCCTCATAATTCTTTTTTAAAAATATTTTTATTTATTTCAGAGTAGAAGGGAGAGAGGGAGAGAAAGATAGAAACTTCAATGGTGAGAGAATCATTGCTTGGCTGCCTTTTGCACGCCTCCTACTGGGGATTGAGCCTGCAACCCGGCCATGTTCCCTTGACTGGAATTGAACCTGGGACCCATCAGTCCGCAGGCCGATGCTTATCCACTGATCCAAACCAGCTAGGGCCTGTCCTCATAATTGTTATGGGACACAATGTTTTTTCCTCTGGAAACTCACCCTGTTCCCCTCCCACTACTCTGAACTGCTCAGTTTGTTAACTGTCATTGAAGGCTCAGAAAGAGCTGTTGAAAGATATCTGAAAAAAAGACATCAGCATGCTCTCTTAGAAGATGGGTGAGAGGTGGATGATTGCCTAAGGGTGAGAGAGTGAGCAGAATGGTGGCATTATGTTTTCGTGGCAGGGACAATTAGTGCTAGCAGTCATTAGAGGAATCCTGCAACTTTCAAGCATTCTTCCCCTCTACTCCCACTGTGGTCTAGAAGAGAGAAATACCTGCTTTGACACTGGAAGAACATTGCCTGAGTCACTCGAGAAGAGGAAATGTGTAGCAGCTTAGCATTTATACACCAAAGGACTGATGCAATGACCTTTGCAAATAACTACTTGCAGATACTTACTGGGTTAGATTTTTTTTTCCTTGCTGCACTTTTGGCTTGCAGTTTTTAAACGTTTTCTAGTGTCATCAAAGTTATAGCTGGTGATGAGATAAGGCTAGATCAATGGACCATGGACTTTCATGTGGGGACTTACTGAAATGACTAGAATGCTGCCCTGTGACCTCCTGTGTTCCCAAAAAGTACCTCTGCCGAAATAACTCTGCCCCTGAGATGAAGCTTATTCAAAATAATAATTATAAATGGTATCCCTTTTTAATTCAGAATGATGATCTTTATGTTCAGCCTTCTCGTGCCCAAGTCAGTAGTTACTGAATTTCATGCACCATAACCTACTGAGGGAAGGTACTCTGAGTGTTGATAATACTAGAAAGCCTTAAATGTTCAGGTCCACGGAACCTTGTACACTCAAAGGTGGAAATGTTTGCCTGAGTTCTGTGGGGGTTGTATCAGAGCCCTTCCTTCCAGCATCTGGACATTTCATCCCTGGCTGCTTTTGGAGGGAGTCAAATCCTGACAGGAGGGTTATCTAGGGAACTACCCAGGAGGAAAATGAAGCCCAGTGTGGAGCAGGCGGCCAGACCCAGGCCCCTGCTGGTAATGCAGTATGTTGCTGTCACATTTGACTGCATACACAAATAGATGCCTGCACTTTTATTTTTTCTTGCTTTGCTTTGTTTTGTTTTATTTTGCCTTTCATTACAGCGTGTGTTTTGTAAGGCAAAGAAAAAAAAATGTCTTGGAAGGATTCAAGTTTTCATATCTGCAGAAGGCATTTCTATAGCTTTTGTCAAATTTAGCTGGTCTGTAAAGTGTCTTTGTTTCTGGTTGACTGTTATAGAAAGCAAGTCCATAAACTAGTGCAAATACAGGAGAGAATGATTCCTATTGAAAGTGTGGTAGGGTAGGATGTGGTGCATGGGGCCGATCCTGAGGGGCTTTGTTTCTTGCAGCATGGTGCAAACTCATTCATATGGCTGCTTCGAGTTAGTTAGCATGCATGGTTAAACAATGGGGCATGCCAGCTGACGTGGCAGCGTTGATTAATGTATTCCTTGAATGTGTTGATTAATGTGTTCCTGCGATGCCTCCTTAAGCCACCACTGCACCTGAGGTGTGCGAGATGTGCCTCCTCGCCTGCTGCTGCGTCGCTCACACGAGCCCATTTGCACATGGGTCTTCTGTGTGTATATTTCACACCAGTGCCTTTATAAACAAGACCACAGATCTAGGAGGTTTTTTACAGAAATATTCTCCTCTCACAAAAGTGTTCTACGCTATAATGTAGAGTGACTCTATACACTATGAAATTCATAGAAGGAATTGTCTTGTAGCTAAAGGTATATACACTTGGTGCCATCTGTCTGTCCTGGGCATGAAGCTGCCTTGATTTTCATTTTTGTTATCAAAGTTTTTGTAAACAGAAAAAGCTGAGAATACTTGTTGAGTGCAGTTTTCCCTGGAGTGAAACAGGAAGAGATATGAAGATGGATTGTCCATTAGACACTTGGTGAACTTGGCATCTTAGTTGGAAGCCCAAGTCTTCCCAGAGGCAGGGATTCCCATCAGCCCAGCCAGAATAATTCTGTCTCCAGTCAGCTTCATTCAGGGTGGTGACTTTTCTTGCTGTATTATGAATCCCCATTAAACTGCGTATGTTTTCATGTCTTGTTTCCAAAAAGTCTCATATCGATGGGGTTCTGCCTGGCCAATGGTTTGAAAAAAATGAGTGATTATGAGTTTTTATTTGTTTGGTATAATTTACTTGTTATTTACATAAGAATTCTACTTCTACTGTTAAACTTTCTGACTCTAGAATTCTCAGCAAGATGAAAAAAATGATGAAAAAGCTATGTTCTAAAATATTGAGAGACGATCCGAGCATAGAAGAAATGATTCAGTAGTGGTGGGGTGATGGTGTTGTCCTCTGTGTCTTAGGCTCTAACTGTAACATTTTAACAGTGGAAACCATCAGTTCTGTTCAGAAAAAACATCTTTTAATACTGGGAAAAGCAGAGCAAACACGTTCCTCTGAACAAGAGGGAACTTCTTTCCTTTTTTTAAATTATAGCAATTTATATCCTAGTACCAGTCATATCTTTTATTTTTTAAAATATATTTTTATTAATTTCAGAGAGGAAGGGAGAGGGAGACAGAGATAGAAACATCAATGATGAGAGAGAATCACCAATTGGCTGCCTTCCACACCGCCCCCCCCCCCCCCCCACTGGGGATCGAGCCCACAACCCTAGCATGTGCCCCCGACTGGAATCAAACCCAGGACCCTTCATTTCGCAGGTTGACGCTCTATCCACTGACTCAAACCAGCTAGGGCTAAGAGGGAACTTTTATATATTAGGTAATTATGAAACTACTAGAGGCTGGGTGCACAGGTAGGGTCCATAGGACTGGCCGGTGATCAGGGCTGATCCGGGCCTCCCTTTGTTCCGCACCATCCCCTGATGGTCAGCGCATGTCATAGCAAGCCATTGAACTCCCAGTTTCCTGGTTGAACTCCCAAGGGGACACTCTGCATGTTAGCCCCTTTTATATATATATAGATTATATAAAGAAGTAGTAAAGTCACCAATATTTAAGCCATTTAATTATTGGATGAATTTAATGGTGAAGGATGGCATTCTGATATTTTCCAGAATAAGACTTGAATGAAAATTCTTTATTCCGTTTAAACTTAGCAATAATAAAACCATTCAAAGGTCTACTTTGGAAATTCATAGACTACATGACTTTTGTTATTTGCTTAAGGACATTGAAATCCATTATTTTTAAATGCTTATGTATGCCTGTATCACAGGGAATATTAATGGAAAATTAAAAAGTAAAATATTTAATTACTTCCTTGGCATTTGAATACATAAGCATTTTTTTTTGGAACTCGGGGTATACAGAATTCGTATTTAAATCATTATAATACATATTTGATGTGAAAGACTTATTTGGGAAAATTAAGTTTACTTGATTTTCAGAGGATCTTTCATTATGTGATATGTTTAAAAGAGAATTGCACCAAAATGACTATCTAAGTGGGAATTCACATTTGTGATTAGACATGCATTTTCTTGGTTTGCTTAAATTCTGCAATAACCGAAGGGGTAAACAAAGAGAAGCAGTGAATGTGATTAATCCATTTTCCTGCAAAGCTTTTCATACTGTCCTGAATAGAAGCCTTACTGACAGAAGCTGTTAGGTTGGTGAAGGAAAGGCCCAAGGAATAGGTTATGAAAGGAGAGAATGGAAGGCAGAGAACAATCCACGTGAAGGAGCACAGGGGCAATGGTTTCTGCAAGTTCCTATTTATTTTTTTGTGTCAGTAAGCACAGAGAGCATGTAGTTAATTCAGTTTCCTAAATGGCTTTGTTCCCTAGGGAAATACCCCCCCCCCCCCAAAAAAAAAGCACACAAAGGAAGAATTTGACAAATATAACTGGACAAAACTACCATATTAAAATTATTCAAATGACCTAAAAATATATCTATCAAGTCCCAAATGTCCTTCATTGTGTAACATTTCAGACTTGTAGAGAATCTAACTATAAGATATGCTTCAATACAAAAAAAAAAGGTCTTTGAATTGATATATTGTACAAAATAACTTATTTGACTGGGATACATTTTTAAAGGTCCTTAGACAGCTTTCTTGCCATAGAAGAGTGGAAAAAAATAAATATGTCTTGGGCAGCCTCTTGTACCATCCTGGGTACTTAGTTCATCCTCTGAACTATTTGTTAAATTGAAATAAATACTTGTTATGTACCCAAACCAGAAGTCATCCCTTGAGAAAACCTTCCCACTAATTTTCTCTGGGTCTTGCCATGTGTTGCTGATGGTTGTCAGAGCACCTTTATGGTAAATTAATAGACATTTTCATTTTCCTAAAAACAAAGTTTGAACACTAGGGTGAACATCCCCAAATACAGTGATGAAGTAGATTTCAGACATCTACATTATACTGGACTTGCTGAACCTGACGAAATTACTTTTATTACTGAAATGTAGCTGCTTTGATCCAGTAAGTGATCCAGTAGACACAGAAAAGGTATGAAAAGAGCTTTATTATAAAGAGTAAACAATTAAAAGACGTTCTTTTATAAAAGTAGAGTATTCAGTAATCACTGAATGACTTATGGGAACATTGCTTATACTGGTAACTAGACTTTCACTACTTTACTGACAACAAATCAGAGTTTATTCTGGAGTTATTGTGGTTTCATTAATATAAATAAAATACTAAATTATGGGACCTACATGTAATTCCTATATGGTGACCATCTTCATTAATAAACATTGTTGATTGCTTCTTTACAGATAAGGAACTGTGAAAGGTTCTAACAGTGCACTCTGAATTTAAAAGACATGGCTCTTGCCATTCAGTGTCTCACACTCACTAGTTATATACATATAGGTTGACTGTTCCCATTCTATTGAAGCCTTGGAGTTGATATGCTTTGAGTGTATTGCTGTGACTGAAGGTGCAGAAGTTGGAGGTGCTGTAAAGGCAGGTGAGAGAGTGTTGTCTGGGCCAGGAGTTTGGGACAGGTGTGAGATTTCTTCATAAGGATTTTGAGTAGAGGAGTCACATAATTAGATCTAAGTTTAGAACAAATACCCTGTGAACTGTATGCAGAATAAATGGATGAAATTGGAAGCCAGAATCCAGCAGTAGACAAGATGGTAAGAAGTAAGAGTGCCTGACCCAGGTTCCTATCAGAGGGCCAGAGACGCAGAGGGGCAGAGGAGACAGTTTAAATTATATTTCAGTGGACCTATATGCCCATTGGAAATGAAGAATGGGGAAAAGCAAGGCTTGACCTCTGACTTTAAAAACTAGGTGGATGGATGGCAGTGTTACTGACCAGAAAACAAAATGCAAAAGGGCTGTTTTTGAGAGGAAGGTAGAAAGTCTGTCACAAATACGTTGAGTCTGAAATGTGTCCGATTGTGAATCTGTTGTACTGAGTTTGAATCATGTTTGATCTTGAACCCATTTAGTTCTTGAGTGTGAACTGATGTGTGCCCACCATTGTTTTGAAAGGTTAATTTGGCTTCAACATTTCATCTTCAATGAAAGCACATTGCAGATGAGGGAAGCAGTTACTATGAGGACAGCAGAAACTATTGCTGTAGTAGATGCATGAGTACTTACATCCCACAACTAGTAGAGAGGCTGTGGGGATGGTAAGTGGAGATGCCAAGCATCAAACACGTTGTAGCTGGAGAACAGAGGCCCCTTGTCTTTCCTCATTTTATGTAAATTTAGCTGAGCTTTTGACTCATTATTTCACGAATAGTTGAGCCATCTCTGCCTTAGTTGAGTTCCACCTCTGGAGCTCAGAGAACTGAGTTGGCAGCATGATAACTAGTCATCCCAGGTTGTCCTTAGAATGAGTACAGTTTTTTTGAAGTGGGGGCCTTCCCCCTGGACCACATGTGAGGAGAATTAATGCCATCAATCATCAGAGAAGAACTGGCTGTAGAAACCAAAAGGTCAAAAACTCTTATTAACCTAAGGACCTAGAATGTACACAATTTAGACTGAAATGACTTTCTCAAATTGTGACCTACTAGTAAACAAAGAAATTTTTGCCAAGGGCATAGAATTCCCAAGAGTCACTGGAAACATTTTTTGAAGCAATAACATGGGATAATATGTCATTATTACTAAGCAGACAAATTTGAATCCAATGTAAGAAGAAAGAGCTGCATTGTTTGTTTCTGTTGTTATGTTTGTGGTTATTGTTTTTTTTTCCGGTGGGCACTATTTGGAAAAGATGTTCAGATTAGACACATGTTATTTGCCATGTGTCTAACTGATCACATTTAATGTAAATACCCAAGGTGGTATTAACATTAAATATTTTTCATTTCAGTAATTCTTTCAGATTTCTAGGTGAAAGACAGCTTACTCCTAGGGTATGTGCTACGATGAATCCAAGTCTCAAAAATCGTGTCCTAATGTGATGCGTTGGCGGCAGAGGGAATTCATGTGTACTTACGGGTAAATTCTGGCATTAGTGCCCCAAATCATAATTTTAAGTTGTAATTTGTATTCAGAAAATTTTCACTTTGAGCTCTTCGGTATTTTATAATCAAAACTCATATCATTGCCCATTCATCTTCTACTTAATCCATTAAAAGGAAAAGAACTGTAGTTTTTTTTTTTTTTAAGAATAAAAAATTATTTAATTTCCCTTCCACTTCTCATGCACATACAATAAGCAGAAAAAAAATCTCCAAACTTGACATGGTACTTCTTTCATTTATCCCAGAAACATGGGATGGAATAGGAAACAGTCGTGTGGTTCATGCCAGGGGCAGCCTGCTTGCTTCCTTCTGCAGTTAAGTCGTGTTGTTACTAATGACCTCCCAAGTGCCTGGTACCAATTCTTCACTAGTTCCTCTTGTCTTAGAAATCATATTGGTGATCCATGTGGACCATGGAACCTATTTTCTGGAGAACTATCTAATAGTTATTTTAATTTATATAAATTTTGTTTATTGAAAAACCCTTCTGAGTTTTTTTTTTCCATATTTTACTTGCATTGTTTTGAATCTGGCTGACATATAATATACTTGGGCATCTGTAATGAAATTACATTTATCATCTGTCAATAATTTGCTTCCTGATAAAAGGAATGGGACATGTTTATTAGAATATATAATAGCACTATTTTTAAATTGTTCAAATTGTGTAGAATTCATTGTAAATGATGTTAAAGATTTCAGTACAATTTAAATTCATTTTAATATCAAAATTATCCTTTCTCTTTTTGGTGTTATATATCTGTGCCTTGTATACTTCTTCAGTATAATTAAATGTTTTGCCTCTATTTAGAGGTTATAGAGAATCTTGTGCATTTTTCTTTTTTAGTTTTATATAGAATTATTTATAATGAGGATTTATGAGTCACTGAAATCTAGCTCTATTGAAATACACATTCAATATAAGTAAAATTTGTTTCCTGAATAAATGTAAAGTAAAACAATTTATTTTTTAAAAGGGCATTTTGTTACTGAATTGATAGTATAATATTTTAATCAAAAGTATTTGAATTAAAAATGTTGTTTTTCATGGTTGAGCTTCTGTTGATGCATAAAACAGTTTAGTGCCACAAAATCAGCAGCATAAATTTATTCGTATAATAAATTAGAAAATAAAATAAAGAAATTCTAGGTTGTAAAGTCAGACCTGTTACAGGTTTTGCCTGGTCCCTTTATTATGAACATATTTCCTCCTGATTATGTGCCTGCATCAGGGTAGACATTTGCCATTCTTCTTTGGAACTGCTCATTTGACCTGCTCCTATTTCATTGTTGCCCTTAGTTTAGCACAACATAGAGGCAAGTTATTTTCTCAACTTACCCAGGGATGCATTTGTCTTTTGCTTCTCTGTTTTGATGGCCTATATGTATGACATGATGGCCTTTTAAAAAGGCCATCATGTTGTAAAAATAGCACCTGGGATCCTCTAAGGCTGTATTCCATAAAGACAAATTAGTTTAATTTTATATATTTTAATGCCTTCCCAATAGTGATGGCCCTTCTTTAATATTTAATAAGGTAAAATTAATGCAGTGTAACCATAACAATTGAGAATAATCAAAATATGCCCTAAGCAGTATTTTACTTTTAATATCAGGTTTTTCTTACCATTTTTCCTTTTTTTTTTTTTTTTTTTGTCCATGCCTATAAAAAGTCAACAGAAGTTTTAGAAAGGATTAAATTTTTATATAGACAGTAATACCATAATAGTGAAATTTAATATTCCCAGTGGTAACTGCTCTGAAAGCCATTTTGTTCTATTGTAATAGCAGTCACCCTTTATGAGGCTTACTATGTACTAGACATGTTCTAAGTATGTTTATGCCATGTTATCCTCACAGTGACCTATTATCATCCTCATTTTATAGATAAAGAAACTGAGTTACAGCGTTAAATGCATTGCCCATAGACACACAGCTAATAAATCGTAGAGCAGGGATTCAGACCAAGTTAGTCTAATTCCAGTGCACATATGCTTTACCATCACAGCTCTGCCAGGGCAAGAGATATGCCCACCAGACGCTTAAGTCATTAATAAGGGAAGCCATTGGCTTTGGGAGTTCTGGTCAATATGCTATGTGTGCATGACAAATAAGGTCTCATATTGTTACTGTAGGCAGCCTTCAGTCGGAGCAGGGGCTTGGGGGCTGTGCAGAGGATGTGGATGCACTGGGATGCAGAGGGTGCCTCAGGACTCCAACCGGCTCTTGTGGATGTGTGGGCACCATGTCCAGTCTCAGCTGCTGCATCCCCAGGCTTCCTGATGGCGGATCCTGCCCCTGCTCCCCACTGCAGTGGACAGGGAGCACCATAAATCTTCCCCATTGGCCAAAATGGCACAGGGGGGAGATTCTTAAACCCAATGTGCCAAAGGCTAGAACGATGAATGGATGGGCTGAGGGTGTGGAAAGCTAGGAATAATTGGATAGAAAAAAGCCCACCCCTCCCAATCTCTGTAAGAACCTTGGTCTTGAGCAGGAATGGGGAGACAGTCTTTGAGAGGGTAGTCCACCATGCTTCCAACGTCCTGCCACACCTGAATAAAGCCTCTTTCCTTTTGCACCAGCACCTGGCCCACAAGTTTGGCTTTCCTTGTGGCAGGCAGCTGAACCTGTGTTTTCGGTTACAATATAGAAGTCAAAGCTATTACCCTGCTGCCCGTTCACATCAAATAATAAATCTAAAGCCTGTCAAGGTTGTTACATGCACCTGTGGTTCTAAATATCTATTTTGGGTCTGTGCACATTGTGTGAAATAACGGGGGGCTACAGAACGAGAAGAAAAACTCTAGGCCAAAAAATGTAATACAGTTAAGAATGCTTGCCTGCTACAAGGTGGTATGACATCAGTGTTAGCCATTTTTCATATCCCTTGTGAGGCTGATTATATCTTAAAAAAAAAAAAAAGTTCTTGGAATTTTAGTGTCAGTGTGGTTTGCTCCCAGGTATGGCATTTTGTTCACATTAATAGAAACAGTCATAATTAAAGCTTGCTTTTTGTACCTTGTCACCACCTTGCCATCTCACCTCTTCCTCCTAGAGCTTGTCCACAGGAACCCAAGGCATGATTCATTCACACAGGATTATCAAAGGCAGCTGGCTGCCTACTGCTTCTCACCTGATAACTGCTTTAGGAGTGACTTCCTGCTCTTTTCCCTGTCCCCTTTTCATCCTAACCCAGTGTTTGTGTTTTAATAGAAGAATCTGGAAAATAAATGGCCTTGAAGATCTAAAAGAAGGAAAAATGAAATCCTATCATTAAAGTCGTAGAATTCAGAGTAGAGGGTTTAGCTTTTTGGATGGGGAGCCCTGTCCCACAAATCCCTTAAACCACCACACAGTGAAACTGTGAACTCACAAATCCCCCACCTACTTAGATTACAATAATTTCAGTGATGTTTTTAGACAATGATCATGATTAATATGTACTTTTTTCTTTAAATATGATCATTAGTAATAATGGCTTTGCAACATGCATTTTATTTAAACTTGTATTTTTTTTTATGGATGATCTTCTTATCAAGTGTTTTGTTGTGGATATTACTTTTTCTTTATCTTAATTAAGCATCTACAAAGCCAAAGCCCATATCCTCACCACCCTGCTGTTTGCCCAAATCTGCTGTTGGTGCATGGGCCTCCTTGATATCTTTGAACAAGTCAGGCACACTCTCAACCTCAGGGCCTTCGCGCAATGGTTCCCAATGTCTGGAACACTCCCCCTGCATATGTTCCAATTGCTTGCCGCCGCTTCTTCAGGTCAAAGCTCAAATATCACTTTTTTTTGGTGAGCTATTTTCTGATCCTGTGGTGAGCAAGTGTGCTTATACATGTATAATTAACTGTTGTTTTGTTATTATCTGTCTCCCTTCACGGCAGGAATGTTTGTCTGTTGTGTTCATTAATGTATCCCGGCACCAGAAATGCTGCATACAGGGGGCGCTTAAATTGCGAGATGAAGGATCCAATGACTGAATCAATGCAGAGCTATGAAAATTTTAAGTTTCAGCCCTTTGTCAGATAATATCATTAGCCTCATAAATTCTACTTCATTTTTGTATAACATTCTGACCTTCCAAGGTTCAGGAATGTCATAATTCAGATCTTAGCTTACTCACAAATTCCACCAGCAGTAGGTAAGGGTACTATGGTTTCCCATTGTTAAATGCGGAGGTAGAGTTGGAAAACAATCAAAAGAAATGTTCCTCTAATTTTTTGGAACAAATGAACAAATCTAGCATTTGTTTTTGAGAGAACAAATGCTCTTCGCAAAGAACTGAAACTGTTCCCGAAATCTTTGAAGTGTGTCATTGATCCTTTAACCAGAAGCTGGAAAAGCAAGTATCCCAGTAACAAACATGGGCTTTGTTGGGATGAAAGCTAATCATAAGTTTACAAAGACTGATTGGGCATTTGGTTTGTGACTAATTCCTGGCAGTGACACAGAGGAAGCTCTTAACTGGCCCAGCCAATGTATTTTAAGTAAAGACTCTTGTCTTCAAATAAATTAGATTTTTTTGCCTGGTACTCTCAATTAGATTAAAATAGTGCATTGCTCAAGATATAAATAACATTAAGAATTCTGCCAAAGTCACAGCAGTTTCTATAATGGTAGAGGGAAACATATTTATTACTCAGGGATGGGATTATCATTATTTATTTCCTAGAGATTCTTTTTTTCCCCCAATCATTCATTTAACTTGCTGTTGCAAAACCACAATGAATCAGAAAAATGTTCCTAACAGTCTTCCAACTTCTGGGTCTGTTTTCGGGCACAAATATTGAAGCCAGCCTGTTTCCTATCAACAATAAAAATCTTTATCAACCCCAAGGCCTGCCCTTGATGCTGCATTCATGTAGTGATTTCAGGGTGCTGGGAGCCCCCTCTGGCCTGCTGGCTGGTGCATAAACCTCTGCTAGAGATTGGTTTCCTTAACTCAATTCTATATTTATTGAGCTGCTACTGTTTCAATCACATTTCAGACATGGGTTTAGCACCAAGTCACCTATATTCTCTTCCACATGCCAGGGACTTTAATCTTTAATCCTTGCCGAAACGAAACCCCCGAGACTCATCCGCATGTAATGCTTTAGTGGCTCCATATTTCAGCTCTTTCCAGGGAAGGCTATCAGGGTACTGGCACAGAACTGGAAACTACAATAGAGAAACTGTCCCAGCTTCAACACTGTATAGAGGCCCATCCTTGTCCACAAGTCATGGGGATACAATGCCAATTGCTTGGAACCCTTTGGTGCGGGGGCCAGCTGCGGCGGGGGCCAGACATGGCGGGGATCTCCCTTTTCCACGTCCAGCACGGAAAGAGAGATGAATGAACCGGTTCTAAGTGGAGGCAGCCAGGGATTGAGAAATAAAAGAAAGAAAGACACCAGACACGCAGATAGAAACAAAGCTGGGAGCCAGGTGGGACGCCATCCTCTCTGATGGATAGGCAGGGACGAAGACGACGAGCCACGCAGCAAGTTTATTTTTATACCCCAAATACCAGGAAGTATCCCTAGCATTCCTGGTGCTTGCCTGGATTTACATATCAAAGCCCGCTAGGGGGACACCTGGACAAAGGTAAAAAGTCAGTACTGATAACACCCCCCACCTTCTTGGGGAGGGTGTAACCTGAGACGCGGCTCTGCCAATAGCCTCGGGCTCAGCTGACAACAATTTAAAGAAATGCCCATGGGCCTTCCCAGGCAGCCCTCTACACTTTGGTTCTCTGAGTAGTTGCCCTGTTTCTTCCATCCGTCTTAAGACTTTAAAATGTGTGTTAAGTACCCGAGGCAGAAGGGCAGATTTCCATCCGTAACCGTGTGGGACTAAGAAGTAGCCTTGGTTGCCCTAACTGGTTTGGCTCAGTGGATAGAGCATCCGCCTGTGGACTGAAGGGTCCCAGGTTCGATTTTGGTCAAGGGCATGTACCTTGGTTTGTGGGCACATCCCCAGTAGGAGGTGTGCAGGAGGTGGCTGATGGATGTTTCTCTCTCATCGATGTTTCTGACTCTCTGTCCCTTTCTCTTCCTCTCTGTAAAAAATCAATAAAATATATTAAAAAAAAAAAAAAGCAGTAGCCTTGGCTTCTTGCAGACAACCTCTGGGATCTCTGCACTAGCCCAGGTGCACTCCTTCAGCAGGTTCAGTGGAGCTCTTTCCAAATAAAGTCATGTGTGGACTCGCAGTATATATAACACAGAGAAGAGCTGAGCTGTTCTGGAGCCCCTCCTGCTAAGCCTCTCCGTGCCCTGAAGAGGCTCTGCCGATGACGCTGGCTCTGGCGTAGGATACTGACCACAGAGGTACTTGGGTGGTTGTCACAAATGCTGTTGTCCATCCACAGAAACAGGGCCAGTTTAGTGTTGTTTTCAAGTGTACAGACTCAGGAGTCAGACAACCTAATTAGACAACATGAGTCCTGGCTTTGCCGATAATAAGGAACATGGAGAAGTAACTTGACCACTATGGGCCTCGCTTCCTTCATCTGTGAAATGGGAAAATATTTGGTTTTGAAGAGGTGGAAAAGCGTTAACATATGCAAAGGATGTGGTACAGAGTAAGCCCTTAGCAAAAAGTAGTAGTTGTGGTAAAAATAAATAAAACTCAATCCCAAATGATATAGAATGCTTCAATTTTAGGGGAGAAAAAATAAAATCAGTAGCTTTAATAAGGGCTGAAAAAATTTGACACACTAGCAATAATTTAATCACTATTTTCCACTCTTAATCCGTGTTATAATGAATAGTTCTATCTCAAATTATATATGTGTAGTAATTGTGCTCCTTTTTGCTGTAAACAAAAAGTTTCTGATGTATGGTGATGCAAATGTGGATTTAAGGGATGCTGATGTTATAATGAGCCAGAAGTTAATGAACAGGAAACTGAACAAGAATGGGGCAGACAACTTGGCACCAGAGATGGCTTCAGGGCAGGAAGTAAAAACCAAGCATGTCCAGGAAGGGGAAGCGATTTGGAAGACCAGAGGGGTGAACTGGATGAGGGGCTGTGTCTGGCCTGGCTTTGGACAGATTTGACGGCCTGCTGAAGGGAAAACACAAGTGCAAGTCCCACTCCTTGCACCAAGCAAATAGTTTGTGATGAAGTGCCAATATACTTTCCCATCGCACATACAGTTTTCATGCCATTTATCTCAGCCCTTGACTATAGCTACTGTGTCTTATTTGCTCTTTGCTTAAATGTATTAGTTCTATTACACAGACCGCTTATAGATTCCTTCAGGGCAGGGACAATGTTTTCTGCTTTATTTATTTATTTTTAAATATATTTTATTGATTTCAGAGAGGAAGGGAGAGGGAGGGAGAGCAAAAAAACATCAATAATGAAAGAGAATCATTGATCTGTTGCTTTGTGCCCGCCCCCTTCCGGGGATCGAGACTACAATCAGGCATGTGCCCTGATCAGGAATGGAACCATGACCTCCTGGTTCATAGGTCAATGCTCAACCACTGAGCAACACCAGCCAGGCGTCTTTTGCCTTATATACCTCTCCCAAAGTGTTGCCACATAGCAGGTATATTTGTATAAGGCAAGATAGAGAAAAAAACAACACCACAGAAGACATTTTAAGTGTTTAGAAAGGCTGGAGCTACAAAAAAAGGGGGGGGGGGGGAGAGAGGGAGAGGGTGTTGGAGGAGCAAAAAGGAAGAAGTGATACCTATATCAGAAGCAACTAATGTCCCTGAGCTGGAATTGGTGGACTTCCTTTGGCTGTTGCAAGTGGGTTGGAGACACATGCATTTGACTCTGGATCTGCTCAAGAGGTGCTATGTCAACCAGGGTTGGAACCAATAAAAAATTGCTGGTCCTTCCTGGGCTGCTGAAGTTAAGAATCATACCAGCCCCACTGCTACTGTAGCAACTACCATCACCTGCCTCATTTTGAGTCAGAACCAAGAATCTTGTCTTTACCATTCTTTCATGTTGCCCACCAGTACCTCCAGTTAGCAGAACCAAATGGAAAGACAATAGGGAAAAGAGTGTGGAAATTTAATTTGCAGACTCCTAGATGCAGTAGTACAAAGTATAGTGGGACAAGTGTGGGACTGAAAGACAACAGATGCATAATTATAATGGAAAGAGCATTCGATTTAAAATCAGAAGACCTGAAACCAAGCCCATATCTAACTCTTAGTAGTCATGTGATGCTGTACAAGTTGCCTAACCTCGCTGAGCCTCAGCTTTCTTGCTAGTAAAATGAGGATAAAATAATGGTACTACCCCAAAGAGTTGTTTGGACGACTAAATGAGATAATGCATATGGAAACCATTTAGAAATGAGTATTAGTTACATTACATGGACCTGTTATGAGACAATCATAAGGACTTTTTTTCTCTGCCTGTCTTGCATGCACTTACCCTTTCTTTATGATACAAGAGAACATTACTAAATTGGAGATGTGAGATCAGTGGTATTTGTCAGTTTAGCAGATTAGAATTTTTTTTTAACAATTCTCTTTTGATGGGTCACATCCCAAGATAAGCAGCTGAGCCCTCTTAGCAGGAAGGAAGGACGGCTAGCCTTGGGTTACACAAATGAACTTATTAAGGGGATTTATAAAGCCATCTAGTTAATCAGAAAGGAGGAGAGTGAAAAGAGCCTTTCTTAGCTAAGCCACGTCTGCCCGCTGGACAATTAGAAGCACAGTTTTCATTATACTGTTGTAGTCCTCGGTTGGGGTCAGGCATATGAGCTAGGATACAGCTGGTGGTGGATGCAGCAAGGCTGTTAATTAATCACAAGGGGGTGGAAACCGAGGATGAGGCGTTCATACCCTTTGATTTCGAATGGCCCCTGTTCCACTGCATTGACCCTCGTTTCCTAAATTGACCTCTGTTAGATTTCTATGAACTGTGGTATGTTAAGTCCTCATTTACAAGTTGCCAGTGGAGTTGTTTAGGCAAACCATTGTCTTTGGCCTTGATTGGATGAAGATTAGGTTTCGTTTGTTTTTCAGACAGTCTAGAGTAAAATGCTGGTTTGGATTTAGCTATTGCTGTGTTTTACTTTAATAGTAATAACAGCTAATTCTTTCCTGATGCTTTTTCTCTGTCAGACACCATTCTAAGCACTACCAAAAATTCACTTAACCTTCATAATATCCCTCTGAGGTAGAAACTGCCACCCCCATTTTTACCCATGAGGAAATTGAGGTACAGAGATCTTAGGCAATTTGTGTAAGACAGTAAGTGGGGGACTAGGCTTTGAACCCAGGCCAGGCTGGCTCAAGTGTGTGTTCTTGACCAGTAGGAAGCACTGCCTCTCAAAAATTGAAGCTTCTTTTACGTCTCTTCTTCTTTGGTGATTGTTCACTTAATTAGATGTGGCACATTTAACACCAGAAACTTCTGTGGATGGAACATATTCCTGAGTTAGCTATCAAGTCCCTGATGGGCATTGTTTCAGCATTTTGTGATTGTCCTTTCAGACTTTGACATTACATATCTCAATACTCTAACTTAATGAGAATTAAAGTTTCTAAATAGTTTCTTTACAAGTAAAGAAACGTGTTACATAAAAGCACCAGAACAGGCATCTGAGGCCAAGAGAAATGTGGACATGAGTTTTTCAGATAAGGAACCAGTATGGGTCTCAAAGAGACCCATAGCTATTTAGAAGCAGCACAAAGTCAGGCAGCATCTGGCCATGGCTGTGTTTATTTATCCTGGAGCCACATAAATAAACATTAGTTGCTACTACTTTCAAAATAGTTAATTTCATTATCAATGTGAATTGATGGCTTAAAAAGAAAAAAGGTGGTCTGGCAACAGTGGGTTTTTATTTCACTGACCACAGTCAGCTGGAGCTGAGTAGCAACAGGCCCTTATCGGCCCAGTAAGCAGGCCTTGAGTCTTCATTCCTCCACTAGGCAGATTCAGTCTTTAGTTTTAACTGCTTGGCACCCCATAAGCATGTTAGTTTGAGAACACTAGTTTGGAACAAAGGCCTCCTGATTCCAATAAAGTCTTTTTACACCACCACATAGTTATTTCTGAAAATGATGGCTATTTATAATTCAGATATTTTAAAAATGTTTTAGTTTTAAGATTATAGTCAGCATTCAACTTCTCTTATGGGGTGATAAAGTTGTGTCTTTTCTCTCCTTCCCTTTCTCCCCTTCTTCCCTTTCCCTCCCCTCTCCAAGAATCTGTAGGGATATAGTAGTTTTAGGCAAGATCAAAAGAAACATTTACATGCAATAAATTATATACATATATATCTTAAAATTGGTGACACACCAAAGAAGATATATAGATAGCGAATAAACATATGAAAAGATGCTTTAAAACATGTCATCAGGAAAATGCAAATTAAAGCAACAAGGATTGTATGGAATTACAAAACAGTTCAATAGCCAAACCAATCTTGAGAAGAAGGAACAAAGCTGGAGGCATCATGCTCCTTGATTTCAAACTAAATTATAAAGCTTTAATAATCAAAATAGCATGGTATTGGTATAAAAATAGACGCATAATAATGGAACAGAATAAAGAATCCAGGAATATGTGGCCAATTAACATACAACAAAGGAACCAAGAATATACAATGGGGAAAGGACAATGTTTCAATAAATGGTGTTGTGAAAATGACAACATGCAGAAGAGTGAAACTGGACTAGTACTTAAACCATACACAAAAATTAACTCAAACTGGATGAAAGACTTGAATGTAAGACCTAAAAGCATAAAACTCCTATAAGAAAACATAGGTGGTAAGTTGTGGATTTGACACCAAAAGCAAAGGCAACAAAAGCAAAAAATAAACAAATGGACTACATCAAACTAAAAAGCTTCTGCACAGCAAAGGAAACCATCAAGAAAAATGAAAAGAAAACCTACCGAACGGGAGAAAGTATTTGCAAATAATATATCTGATAAGGAGTTAATATCCAAAATATAGAAAGAACTCATACAATTGGCCCTGGCTGGGTGGCTCAGTTGGTTGTAGAGTTGTCCCATGCACTGAAAGGCTGTGGATTCAATTCCCAGTCAGGGCATATACCTAGGTTGTGAGTTTGATCTCCAGGTCGAGGCACATATGGGAGGCAACTGATTGATGTCTTTCTCTTTCTCTCTTTCTTCCCCTTTTTCTCTCTCTAAAAATCAGTAAAAACATATTCTCAGGTGAACATTTTTAAAAATCTCATACAATTCAATAGCAAAAACCTGTCAAACAATTCAAATAAAGTTCTAAAAAAAAGTTTTTTAAACCAAAACATCGGTGATGCTGTCATTAGTCTTTATGACCCATATTTAGCTGTCAAGAAAGACACATTTGGGAGAACAATTTGGAGTCAACTTGTCTTTCTCTATATTGTTATGACAATCATTAAATTGTATTCATTTCTGGTTTTCTAATTATGTATCACCAGGTTTATGACCTCTAAGCATTTGCTTGCTATCTGGCTATTTTTAATTCAAAAAGAAATTGCATAATGAAACTAATTATATTTTCCATTGAGATAATGCACTTTTAATTACTCCGAAGGGAGTCAAATTAAGTAGTATTTACCCAAAGTAAATGCGGGAGATAATAAAATATCTTCTTGGCATGTTTAATTCAAAACACAGTCCCGTACACAGATGAATTTGGTGTTGGATTAGAGGTACCTGGAGGAAGAGGTTGCCCAGAAACACAGCTCTTTTCTTTTGATCTTCTATATTTCATCTGCCCACGGCTAACTGATTAGATTCTGGATTTGCCAGTTTCTTCCCCTGCGGAACCATTGGAAATGTGAACTAATCCCGAGTGGTTTTGTTCCTGCTCATCTACAGATAGGTCTCTGAAAGTGACTAGATGTGAGCACTGTAACTCCAGCTTTGTAATGCCATTTATCTGGAGACAGAAGCCCTATTTGCAGTAGTTAACTGTCTTTTTTACATTTGCCATGGTCCAGCGGTGTCGCAGAGCTCTGTGGCTTCAGTAGCTAGTTGATGCCAATCAGCAGATTCTAAAGCCTTTACAGAACTCTGAAAGAATAGACAGTGATAGTTCGCACAGCTGAAATGAGGGAAGGAATAATGGACATTCAAATGTTGAAGCCACATAGCTTCCAGAAACTGATTACAGTTCATTTTCTTTGATTAGCTTTTCAGGTTTTGACTTTACTTTTTTACTGTTTAACTTCTGTAAGATGACATTGAGGAAAACATTGTCACATGACATCTGTCAGAAATGTTTAGACAATTGTAATCACAAAGAGTGAGCTGTCTGTTTTGTTCTGTACTGTGGACCCTGCTCTGTCCTACCCTGATAGTTGCTGATTCAGATTTTTAAGGGTGTAAACGATTCCTTTTTGAATGCTTGAGGGAAATGGCGTTTATCTTTTGTATGAGGTAGAAGTGGTGTTCAGCTGACAGAAACTTGAAAAAGAGTGAGTTAAATGAAGTAGTAATCTTTTTATCAGGACAAAGAAGTCTGGCATTTCGAGGCTCAGAAAACTATGGTGCTCCACAGATTATGATCCAGACACAAGATCCTTCTTGCTTTCTGCTCTTCCCTCCTTGTCCTCATTCTTTGAATTTGACTGCTGTGAATGCCCACGTTTCATGCAGCAAGAGAGGGCAGGGCAAAAAGGATGAGTGCTCATGACAGTATTATTTTTCCGTCTGACACATTTGTTGGATTTAGTACTGAATGTTGACCTTTGAGACTCTGAGATGAAATGGAGCCTTCAGAATCTGATGAGACTAATGTTTAAGCCTATCTATTATCTAAAACCGTCTAAGTTTATGTTTAGTGGCACCATAGGTTTGCCCCAAGTGTGGGAAAGGTATCTCTTCCTCTTAGCAGGTTTCCTTTCAGGAAAGGAGGAACCCCATATTATTAGTTTGGTTATAGAGGTTGTCATACTTTAGTATGTATCGGAATCACTTGAAGGATTTTTTGCCATATGGATTCTAATCCCCATTCCACGGTTTCTGATTCAGAATTTGACTTCCTTGACTTCTGTAACTTCTGTTGATTCGATTTAATTCAACAATCATTTCTTGGTGTGCCTGGCCCTGAAAAACACTGCTAGTCATGAGAAGAGAAACAAAGATGAGGCGTCCAAAGACTTAAAAAGCTTACAAACATATGTCAAGTACCTGCATAATTACTGAAAGACAGAGAATCTGTACTTTTTCTGTTTATACTGTTGGCAGTGTATATAGCATTTTTAATGGAATGCCCAACATTTTTGACAATACTATTCCAATTATTCCAATGATTAGTCTGCATTTTTATTTAAAACAGGAAGTCATGTCCTGTGACCATCCTGAGCCCTAGATAACTTTTGTTTGGGAAATTCCAGCCCAATTTACTGCATGTGCTATTATTCCAAGCAGGCTGATCTTCACTGCCCTCTCTCATGTCCCCCCCAAATGGAAATGGGGAAGAGCCATTTTAAGTAATAACAAAGTCAGGGTCTAAATCACAATCTTTGGCTGAAGAAATAACTCATATCTCTTCCTGCAGAAGGTAAATTATACCTGCAACCAAAGATAAAAATAAGCAACTTCAGTAGTGATGGCCCATTTAGTTAGTTATATGGTTTCTTTCTAGTGAGGGAAACACTTCCTCAACTGTTATTCTTCATCTGTGTACTTCCTCCTCCTCTCGCTGGTCCCTGCAGATTGCTGAGAAGCATGGAGAGAGTGGAGATAGTGGTGGGGAAAGATTCTAATGTAATTTAAAGTGTCTACCAACCTAAGGAAGGATTCATGTCTCCAATAAAACAATGTTACTAGTAAGCAAAGATAGGGAATAGAGTAAATGTGTGAATCCATGTAAAGTGAGCTAAAAATAAAAGTTTCTTATTGATTCTAAATTAATTGGAATATTCAAAAAATGTAAATAAGCTAATGAAATAGACCATTTACAGTAGCTTACTTACAGTTCTCAAAAGACTATACTGACACATGTGTCCCATGAATTATTGAGTAATCATTGCTAATACATGCATTCTATGTGAGAAAATGTGTTTAGTAAAGAGTTTGAATGCACAAACATCTTTGATGTTCCCATAAAAATTTTCTATTTATAATTTTTTAAGAATTAAAAACTTAATGTACTGGAACTATCCTATATAACAGGGATTTTTCAGCTGGTGTGCCACAAGAATTTTAAAACATGTAATACCTAATCAGGGGCGCTGACCTCTTTTCCCTTAGATTGTCAAATAAAAATTACAAGAGCCAACACAACAATAACTGAATGAATCAAAATTGTACCTATTTTTTGTCAGATTAGCAAAAAAATACATATTTTGGTGTGCCACAGAATTTAAGTAATTAGCTTATGTGTGCCCTGAAATGGAAAAGGTTGAAAATCGCTGCTACATAAGATGTGCCTAAAAATTATATAGCTGATCTTATAGACACCAGCATGGAATGGAAAGAGTAACCTGGCTTTGAGTCATGGCCCTGCCATTTAATAGCTACGTGTTGAAAAAAAATGGGAAAAGTAATACCCACTTCACAGGATTTGGAAGGATTAAATAAAAAAAGATACATAAAGTACTTAGAGGAATGTTTGATGACATTAATTACTCAATAAATACTTTCTCTTCCACCTCAAATCTTTCCTTTTTTTCCTCTCTTCCTCCTCCTGTCTTCTTCTTTTTCTCCTTTTTCTTCCTTTCTCCTCCTCCTCTTCTTTTTCCTGGACTGACTTCCTCATCCTCTTATTTCCATTGCTTGATTTGTCTCAGTGAGGACTGCCCTGCTCAAAGAATCTTCTCATTGAATTTCTATCATCATTTTCTTTTTTTAAAAAATAATTTTATTTATTTCAAAGAGGAAGAGAGAGGGAGAGAGAGAGAAAAAAAAAACACAAACAAACATCAATTATGAGAGAGAATCACTGATCGGCTGCCTCTTGCAGGCCCCACACTGGGGATCAGGCCCCCATCCTGGGCATGTGCCCTGACCTGGAATCAAACCATGACCTCCTGGTTCATAGGCTGACGCTCAACCACTGAGCCATGCTGGTTGGACTCTATCATCATTTTCACCTGTGAGGTTGACTGATTTCTGAAATAGTCAAATGTCATTTACAAACAACACTATACCTGTGGATAAGACTGGTAAGCATTGCTCAGAGCAGCGGTCTACAAACTACTGCCACTGCAAATTCAGCCTTCTGCCTGTTTTCTATTGCCTGTGAGTTAAAGATAATTTTTACGTTTTTAAATATTGAAAAAAATCAGACTCTCAGGGCAGGGAGTTGGAGTGAACTGTATCTGAGTGCAAACAAGGCATTCTGGGACAATTCTATGGCCAAGCTTGGTGGATACCCTCCTCCTCTTATCTTCTAAAAAAAAAAGAAAAGAAAGAAAGAAATCAGAAGAATATTTCATAGCATATGAAATTCAAATTTCAGTATCCATAAATAAAGTTTTATTGGAACCCTACTATGAAAAACAGGCTGCTTTTACCCAATGATGCCAGAGTTGAATTATTGCATCAGAGACTATATGGCCACAAAATCTAAAATATTTATTATCTGAACCTTAACAGAAAAAGTTTGATGATCCATTCTAAAGGAATGGAACATGTATGAATTTTAATTTGGTGCTGAAACCAATTCTAAAAGGGGAGCTTCGTTGTAGGAGCTGGTGCCACAAGGTTAGAGTGAGTATTAAGCTTCTTGGGTGACTGTGTGGAGGAGAGCATTCAAGGAGATAAATGGTGGAGTTTCTGATAGAATTGCCTACACAGAAACAAAGATCCATCTCTGTGCTCTTATTCTGTTAACTCCTGACAGAATTCAGTGAATGATAAGCATATACAAAGCAGTTTTGTTACTAGCTCCTCAGTGTTTTAGACCATTTTATCTAGGAAGCAATCAGGTCACTGGTCTGGGGGAGACCAGTATAGTAGGGCCTCACTGAAACAATCCCCTGGAATGGTTTGGACCCACATTTCAGGAGATATCCAATGACAATGTAAATCCCTTCCCTCCTCCCAATTAGTTTGTTATCCTTGGGAAATCCATTGTTTCCCTGAGCAAGCTGGGAATTCCATTGTATCTCTTTAGGAGAAGACTGACCAGATCAAATATCCACCTTGAAATCCATTGTAAAGGGTTTTTTAAAAACAGATTGAAACTGATCACATATTCCTTGATAGTACTCCAGATGGAGCCAGTACTTGGATTTGTGAACAAATGTGTAGTGTGTGTGTATGTGTGTGTGTATGTGTGTTTCAGTTAAATGCAAACAGCTATTCCTGGCAGGGTTAGTAGTATAGTGTTTTACTCTAAAGAAATAGAACTGGGTGAATAGGAAAGGGTGGGAGGTAACCTTTTTCCTATAGCCATGTTGAAGTCACTGTGTCATCTGGTATCCAATGACTGAGACCGAGGGAGAAGACAGAGGAATAAAGCCATTAGGTGGACTTAAAGTTCAGATGGTTGAACTAGATAAGCCAGTGAAGTTAATAAGTTAATGAATGCCATCTGTCAATTGCATTGGTGCTCCTGACTTTTCATAGTGGCATCCATCTATTCCTCTCTTCTCTCAAAGTCTCATCCCAGCCTATTGTTCACTTGATGCTTGAGTCATTCAATGAGTAGATGAATGAGCCCTTCTCCCACACAACTCTGATTAGGGAGTCACTCTTTCAGTTGAGTGCTAATTATGTACCAGGCATAGTGCTAAGGGCATGGGACACAAAGCAGAACAAGAAGTGTTTCCTGCTCTCCCCAGTGAGGCACTCACAGGCTCCCAGCAGAGACAGACTTGTAAACAAGTGTAGTGGTAGAGTAGGCTCCTAATAGATGTCTGTGGGAGGAAAAAATCTCACCTTGGGGACAGATAAATGAACTAACAGATAGAGCTCAATATGAACCACAAGTTTGGGCAGAGATGGAGAACATCTGACTCAGAGCAAGAATCTCCAAAGATTTCCAGGGACCTGGCCTGGTGACTCCATTGGTTGAGCATTGTCCTGTACACCACAAAGGTTGTGGGTTCCATTCCTGTCAGGTCACATACATAGTTTGTGGGTTCGATCCCCGGTTGGGTCAGGTACAGGAGGCAACCAATTGATGTTTCTCTCTCTCTCTCTCCCCCTTCCCTTCTTCTCTCTCTAAAAATCAATAAACATATCCTGGGTGAGGATTTTAAAGAACACAAAGATTTCCAGGGGGAGGACTGAGACTTGAGGAATGAGAAGGGAAGAGTGTGAGGCAGTCAGGGAAAACCACATTTAGGAAGGAGAAATCATATTTAGGAAGGCATACTGATTTGAAACAACTGCAGGCAGGTTGAAATGGCTAGAACTGCAGTGTGTATGGGAGGGAATCGTGTTAGAAGTGGGCAAGTGTCAAATCATAAGGGGCCGATGTGCCAGGTGGGCATTTGGAACACTAACCTCGGGATCCTGGGGACCGGAGTAGGAGAGTCACGTGATCAGGATTTTGTAACGATGCTTTGGAAGCCATGTGGAGAACGGACTGGGATGTATGGATGCTAGAAGCTGGAAGCCTAGTGAGAGTGATTAGTGTATCTGGAGAGGATGAAACAGAGATTGAGGAGAAAGACTCAACTAAACAACATGATTTCTTAAAGTGGGGGAGAAGGAGAAAGAGGAGTAGCTGGCATAGAGGTTCCAGCTTGAAGTCCAAGCACATGAAAGTATTTTAGACACTGTACTATTATTATATGAGAAATTAATTCAGGATAGAGTAGAATTCAGGGACAATAATTCTTTAAGAAATGTGATAGAAATTTGGGAATGAATGATATATAGGATGAGTGGAGGAAGAAATGTCTAAAGGGGGCTGGAAAAGGACATCAGAGAGAGAGAAAATGAAGGACATTGTGGATCCTGAGGGAAAAGAGTGCATGAAGGAGGCCAGCAAGTGGACAACAGTGCCACACACTGCAGAAAGATCTAGTAAGACCACAACAGAAATTGTCATTCACATCCCAAGAACCTCAAACTTAGACCAGCAGGATTATTCCAGAAGTGCTTCAACCTTCTCTTCTGGATGTATCACCTTTTATTTCTTTCCACTTCTGCCAAATTCTGTTTCCTGGGTGTATTCGTCAATTAACATCTCCTGCTCTTTTTTTTTTAAGCAGGATATGTTCATTGATTTAGACAGAGAGAGAGAGAGAGAGAGACAGAGAGAGACAGAGAGAGACAGAGAGGGAGACAGAGAGAGAGACAGAGAGAGAGACAGAGAGAGAGACAGAGAGAGGGAGAGGATAGAAAAACATTGATTGGTTGCCTCCCTGACACACCTGCTTCAATTCTATCAAGCCTGCTTCAATCAGCTGTAGTTTAATAGCATCATTTTTGGCCAATGAGCAAGAACTTCAAAAATAATTTCCCTCTTATGTTCTATTGTTTCTTAAAGAGTTTTACCAGCTCTTCAGCAATGTTTGTATTGGTAAACTGTTCTTTACTGGGCTCAAGTTCTGCTAAATTGCCAAATGCATTGAGACACATTTCTGTAAGAGCTGCATTTTGGCAGTGGATGCCCAGTAATTTCACTATGGTGAAATTATCAGCTCCCATATTGATAAGATGAGTTTAGAAAGAGTTGTTCTCATTGCTGTAGTTCTTCAGCATGCCACAGAAGACAGTCAAGAGCTTCTCACAGGTGGCATCTGTTGTCCTGCAGAGTGGCCTTAGATGGTCAGTTACAATCTGCACCACCTACTTGGTGAACAGCACCTCTGCCCTCATGGCTATCTTAGGCTTCCTGGAGCCCTGCCCTTTGAAGCAGCATTGCCTGGTCTTCGCTGTTTAGTAGCCAGCCGCACCAGTGGTGAAATCAGTCCTGCACCCACACATGGAATTGGCATAAATTTAATTTTGGCTACTTCTGCTATGGTATTAGCTCCTTTTGCTGTACAGGAAGACTATGGAATCGACAGACTTCCAAATAGTGGAAGTATTACACTTCCTTGGATTTTTTCACTTGTTTCCATATTACTTTGAGCCAGGGCTTGAAGCAGACAATCCAAGCATCCTTCTAAACCCCCTTCAGTTCTGTCAACAGTTGTCATTTTCAGCTGCTTCAAGATTATCCATGTTCCTCCTGAGGGTGAGCAGCTGGCAGGGCAGGGCAAAGGTCTTTGGTGCAGGCTGCTCGGTGCCCTGTCCTCCTGCAGCCAGGGAAGGACCTGGGGGGAGGAGGGCGCGGAGCATCTGGGAGAAGCAGCCCCTGAAGCTGCAAGCAGCTAAACCAGGGCTGAGAGGAGCAGCAGGGGCCCGGGTGGGCGGGTGCAGTACAGAGGCAGCCTGAGAAGCGCCCACCCCCTCCCCCTCCCTCCTTCCACCCCCACCCCCATATAAGCATAACCAATGGACACAGACACTAGGGCGTGAGGGCATGTGTGGGGGTGGGGGGATTGGAGGGGAGGCCAGGGGGAGGTCAATGGGGGAAAATGGAGACATATGTATTACTATTTGTAGTACTTTAAACAATAATATAAATAAAATAAAACAGGTACACTGATGCTAGGTTCCACCCCAGAGCTTCTGGCTTAGTTGGTAAGGAGTGTGGCCTGGGCACTGGGAGTCCTCAGATCATGTCAGGTGGCTCTCCTGAGCAGTGGAGTTTGAGAACCATTCTCTTTCAAGTTCTCATCTTTTACTGGTGATGACTTATTGTTCCTACATTGAAGTCTGCCTGTAGCTATAAACCAGAAATTTGTTTCTAACGGAAATATATCCTCTCCCTCTCCCTCTTTCTCCTTCCCTCTGCTCCCAACCCATGAGCGAACAATCCTGAAAGCATAACTGACAGGTGTTCTCTCTGCCAGGAGAAAAATGCCCGTCTCCCCTATAGACGTGTTGCTTTGGCCACATGCCAACAAACAACAAAACCTTGAATATATAAAAACATTTTATACTGAAATTTTGAGGTGCATTAATGTCATTAATGGTATAAGGCCCCATATGAGCTTTGTTCTTCATATGTTCCAGTGAAACAGAAATTTCTAGTACAAATATGTTGGTGGTGCTGCTGTCCAAGCTTTATATACCTCCAGTAATCATGTCTCAAGAAAACAGCATCTGCGAAGATTCTGTGTTAGTTGTTGTTTTTTCAGAGAAATGAAAGAGAATGACAGAGAAGCAATCAGGTATCAATCAGTTCATTTCAGACATTGGTAAAGTACGCCTGCTCGTGTTTCATAGGAGAAATCATTTCCTGCTTACCTGCTCTGTTAAAAATCATACTTTTGGGCATTTCATTAGAAACGGTGTAGCAATATCTTTTGTTCTTTATGATATACCTTGCTGTACTACTAAGTTTGTGTACATAGCCACTCTTTATAAAGAGCTAGGTTTATTTACAAACACTAAGTAAATTATCATACATGGCTGCTGGGATTCATTTTATTGTTAAGATATTTAATATTTTACAACAATTAAGTCAAAGAAGCAGGACCACAATGACACAGCGACTTTATTTTTCTCACAGCTGTCTCCTCCACACTCCTGCTCTGTGGGGCCAGTTCTCCTCCTGGAAGAAATCTCCAGCTTTATCCACTCACTTGTGTTTAATCAAAAGTCTTCCTTTCACACACTTGAATCCCCAAAACACTCTCAGTCCTGTCCTTATTATGTCCAGTGTCGTTTATTCAGCAAAGCTGCGGACTTTATTCAAAACCAAAGCTTTGCCCCTTCCTCAGCTGCAGCCTGCTAGTGTGGGTAGAGCAACCCCCCCCCCCCCCCCCGCCCGCTGGCAGTCATTTCACACCCATCTCTCCAGAGTTCTCCAGAGACCCCCTGCCCCCCTCACAACTGCCTCTTGGGCTCCTTTACCTGCCTTTTCTAGTGGGTGGATTTTAACCCGTCCTTCAGCCTCTGGGCAGCTGGACACCTCCAGCATCCTTTCAAAAACTTGCCAAGATTTAATTCAAACACTTCCTGCCCCCCAAACCTTTTGGATTCATAATCTCAAGATCACTTGCCTTTCTCTGAACTCTCACAGAATGCCTTGCTATTTCTAAACCATTTATCCCTTTATTCCTTGCATTACAGTTATTTATGATACAGCCTCCTGTCTTATCTCCCCCACTATATTCAAAGCTCCTTAAGAACTTTCATCATTCATTTTTTATTGCCCACAATGTACAGGATACAAAAATAAAATACTAAAATAAAAATAAAGGCATTTATAAAAGTTGTAGTTAGGTTATTATCATATGAAGTTAATATTACATACATAAACAAGTGTATAATTGAACACCTAGGGAAATTTCTCTAGTTCTTAATTTTGTTCATTTCATCAGGTTAAGGAAATAAAGTCGATTTATGTTTTCATAGTTTTTTTCCCCCACATATTTTAAAATGGAAATATGCAATTGTTTAGATCAATTTATCTAAAATATTTAAAGTTGTTCCATGAAGTAATTATCATAGTTACTGTGGTACATCAAAGAGCAGATAGCAAATTACTTATTTCCTTTAGCAAAAAGCTCATTTCTAAAGACTGTTGGGGTTTTAGAAGGACAGGTTTTCGTCAGTTAATCTTTAAGTGTATTTGATGCCTCTGTTTTAAGAGCTTTTAGCATAACAGGCCCATTGCTTTCCTGACTACCTTCCCTGTTTTCGTGAGGAAGATAATTTATAATTTTATCTTTTTTTGACCCGGTGTTAGTGAACAGACTAAAACAGCTTACTAAATATTTTAAGAAATCATATTAAGGTGGCATTTGTGTCTTTACAACAGCTGCTAGCCATATTGCCAGATCTTTTATTTCATTATGTAAAATGTAATGCCATTGTTATTCCCATCAATCCAGTTAAAAATGGACAAGGCTCCAACCGTTTTCAGTAGCACCAAAGGGACTACATGTAAAAGTTCTGGATTGACCTCATTGTAATTTTTGAGACAGGTCATTGAAAAATATGATGTTGAGATTCAGATTTGTGTGCATTTGTTATTGTTCAGTGGGAGGGCTCTGTTCCAACGCTTACCATTCTGTGATTTCAATAGTTCTTTTTGAAAGGTAGTCATATCACAAGTGACTGGGATGGGCTGCCATGGTAGCTCCCGGGCATCCCACTGATTCTCCTTGGCAAGAAAAGAGGCTTTTGCACCGCATACTAAATATCTCATTTCTTCCTCACATTTGACACTCTGGCCTCTTCCTGCTTTTTCAGATTGACCTTCATTCTGGTGAAAGGTGCCAGAAATGGGGAAGCATCAGTGTTTGATAGCTGATAGAAAGAATCACTTTATTTTGAACTACCAAAGGAAAGATCGTGCTGAATCCACTGAAGTTGAAAAGAGGTCAGCCCTGAACCCAGAGGATTGATCCCATGGGTTCTTTTCATCCTGACCTTTTAAAATTATATTTGCTATTACGTTGTTCGGATATAGAAATTGCCTGGCGAGATCTAAGACTTTGGGTTTTGATAGTAAATGTTGGCACTGTTGCTGCTGAAAATGTGAAATGCCAGTTTTCCTGATGCTTCAGTGCTCAGATTACCCTACTTTAAAACATGTTCTGTCCATGGTTATCTTGCTGCCAAATTACAAATAAAACCCATCTCCTTTCGGAAGCATTAAAATGATGGTTCAAACATCTCTCTATGGGGGAACACAAAGTCTTCTCCCACCCCCAAATTCCCAGACAGAAAAATATAACACTTTTATATATTTACTAGAGGCCCAGTGCATGAATTCGTGCATGGGTGGGGGCCCTCAGCCTGGCCGCAATCAGGCCCAATTGGAGCCATCTTGCCCAGTCCCGATCGAGACCGAGGGGGGTGTGTGTGTGTGGGGGGGGGGGGCGGGAACCAAGGGAGGTTGGCTGGCTGCGGGATGTTGGCTGTGGGAGCACACTGACCACCAGGGGGCAGCTCCTGCATTGAGCGTCTGCCTCCTGGTGGTCAGTGCACATCATAGCGACCGGTCATAACGGTCACTTGGGCTTCTATAGATATAGATATATATGTAGATATATCTATATCTATATATACAACATATACAATATATTTTTATTATTTTAAGATCATCAGGGTTTTAAAGCATGTAAAACAAACTGTAACAATTGTGAAACGTAAGCCAGGGTTCTATTTGATTTGTGAGTATATACATTTTTCATGAAGATAGGAAATAAAAAAATAAGAAAATAAAATTGGTAAAAACTAAAAATCCTACCCACACGCATGTAATCAGTGTCTGTCCTGCTACACTTATGCCAGGAAGCCCACCAAGATAGCACCCAATCACCAGTCTCTTACCTTACAGTCCTTCCCTATTGTCTGGTATAACAGAACGCAGACAGGTGTTATAAGCAGGCCACCCTCTTTCAGTACCTCTCTGCCTCTCACTCCCTAAGCATCAGTTTCTTTATCTGTAAAATGAGAATGCAATTTCGTGATTCTTTTTCTGGAATCTTGGGACCCGATGAGTTTTAGGATTCAGGGTTTTCTTAGAATTTTTATTTTAGAAAGATAACACAGAGTAAATACAAATGTTATAAAGCAGCCCCAGCAGGGTCTGAAGCAGCATTGTATAATCAAACATGTTAGTAATTCTGCAGTAAATGTGTAGCTAGTCACACTTAGTGAGATAGAGTGTATACATGGGTCAAAGTTGACACTAAAACTTGCATTTTTCAGATTTGTGTTTGTTTTTTTATAATCGAACCTGTACGAGTCCCTCCTTTGAGAATGTAAATACTTATTATTTTTATTAGAATTAATGGCAGACAATGTGGATTTAATCTCTTACCGTTCAACCCACAGTTGGGGCTTGTATAGGAGGCAACCGGTAGACATTTCTCCTCTCCCTCTCTGCCTTCTTCTCTCTCTCTCGCAAATCATTAAAAAAATCCTCAGGTGAGGATTAAAAAATAAAATCTACGTACTTTAATAGGCAGATATGCTGGAAAAGAAATCCTCAAAAGAAAGAAAAATTCTCCTGCCATTCATACTCCTGAACAATGCCCTCCCCTTTCTCTTCCATTTAAGAAATTATATTAGAGTCTAGGAAAGTGAGAAGGACATTATCATAGGGTAACCTGAAATAGCCAGGAAGCCCGCCATTGGAATGTGAATTAAAGAATTCTACTCACTGTACACCTCTCATTCCCATTAATTTCATTAAAGGCCATTATAATAGTTTTTAAAATGGTGGTGAACTTCACTCTTCAAAAAAATATTCACAAGAGGGCATAAGTGCTTCTTCAGTAATTTTAGATCTAGACACATTACTCTGCTCTGACATGATTGATAAGATCAGAATTATAGATTTAGGACAGGACATGAGAATTCTATTACATGCAGTTAAAATTAGCACCAGCACATTTTCAGCTTTTTTTTTTTTTGCCATAATTCTTAACTTGAGAGGATAAAATCAATCACTTCACTAGTTCAGCTAGCATCTGAACATTCTAAAGTGACTTATCTTTAACCAGGCTAACTTGCTAGCTTATGCTTGATGTGCCCTTGGACCAGCAGTTTTCAACTCACTTGTGTACCAAGATTAGTGTGAGGTGTCTCATAAGAAATTTTACCAGTAATATATCAGAGTTTATAAATTATTTAATTAAAAATAAATGAGTTGCTATTTCAGGTTACCCTATGATAATGTCCTTCTCACTTTCCTAGATTCTAATATAATTTCTAAATGGAAGAGAAAGGGGAGGGCATTGTGCAGGAGTATGACTGGCAGGAGAATTTTTCTTTCTTTTGAGGACTTCTTTTCCAGCCTATTAAAGTACGTAGATTTTATTTTTTAATCCTCACCCGAGGACATATTTTTAATGATTTGCGAGAGAGACGAAGGGACAGAGGCAGGAGAGAAAAAGTCTCATTGGCTGCCTCCTGTACAAGCCCCAACTGTAGGCTGAACCCACAACCTGAGCATGTGCTCTGACCGGGAAGTGAGCCCCTCAGTATGAAGGACAACGCTCCAACCAACTGAGCCATACCTGCCACTCATGTTGATTCTGCAGTCTCAGACCCTTCTTTTTTATTCATGTAAAAGCACTTTTTTAAAAAAAGACAATAGAATTCTCTTATTTCTTATGGCAAAGGTATTGTGTTTGTACTTTAATAGTATAAAGAGTAAACAGGAAAAAAATCCTAAATTAAAAAAATGAGATTCATTGTGAATTAATTTTACTTACTGAAGATATTTATGTGAAAATGGATAAATGCAAATTTCAGTTTAAAGAACCAACTTTGATATGCGCTAATTTATTTCATAAGACTGGGCAACTGTGTGAGGTAAGCAGTAATTTAATTATCTATACAGAAGTCTGGTTAATGTGTAATATTTTTGCTACAGTAGATTCTATGTATGGACATAATAAGAAAATAATGTTATACCTTGGAGGAAATGAGCTTTGTCTCTAAGTAAATAAATAGAGTCTTTTCTATTTTATCCCCAAGTTTTGAATTAACAATTTATTGAAAGGACTACTGGATTGGAATTAACATTCTCCTTTGATAAGCTCTCTTCATATTCTGTCTGAGATTACTAGTATATGTACATGTAAGTATCTTTCTGTCTCTTATAAAGAACCCAAGTAAGCTAAACTTAAATGCAGTGTTTTAATTCAAATTAATCAAGTATTAAGAAATGAAAATGTTCCCCTTTAAGGGTGAATGGGTCACACTTACTACAACTTTGTTAAATTCAGAGCATTTGTAGTGAACCCTAGATAACTCTTTAAAGTCATTAGAATGGTCTTGATTTGGATAAACATGGCCAAAAATTATTATTTATATTTACACTAGAGGCCCGGTGCATGAAATTCATGCACTTGGGGGTGGGAGGTGTCCCTCAGCCCAGCCTGCACCCTCTTGCAGTCTGGGAGCCCTCTGGTGGATGTCCGACTGCCGCAGAGGCGGGAGAAGCTCCTGCCACCGCCAGCTGTGAGTCCGGCTCAGGGCTTCTGGCTGAGCAGCACTCCCCCTGTAGGAGCGCACTGACCACCAGGGGGCAGCTCCTGCATTGAGCGTCTGCACCCTGGTGGTCAGTGCACGCCATAGAAACCGGTCGTTCCTCCATTTGGTCGATTTGCATATTACCTTTTATTATATAGGATTCTCTTTGGAGGCCATGGGAGTCTCAGGACCCAAAGCCAAGAGCTGACTGAAAGCATGAGGTTACCTATTGAAAGAGCATTGCTATATTGCATAGCCACACAGTGTGTCTTATTTTATTTTATTTTTATTATTTAAAGTATTACACATGTCTCCTTTTTCCCCAATTGACCCCTCATGGGCCACTCCTGCCCCCCAGGACAAGCCCATACCGCCCCAGTGTCCGTGTCCATTGGTTATGCTAATATGCATGCATACAAGTCCTTTGATTGGTTTCTTACCCCGCCTCCCCTGCCTTCTCTCTGAGGTTGGATGGTCTGTTCCGTGTTTCTTTGTCTCTGGATCTATTTTTGTTCATCAGTTTATGTTGTTCATTATATCCCACATATGAGTGAGATCATGGGATATTTATCTTTCTCTGACTGGCCTATTCCACTTAGCATAATGCTCTCCAGGTCCATACATGCTGTTGCAAATGGTAAAAGTTTCTTCCTTTTTATAGCAGCGTAGTATACCATCGTGTAGATGTACCACAGTTTTTTAATCCACTCATCTGCTGATGGGCACTTAGGCTGTTTCCAAATCTTAGCTATTGTAAATTGTGCTGCTATAAACATAGGGGTGCATATGTCCTTTCTGATTGGTGTTTCTGGTTTCCTAGGATGTATTCCTAAGAGTGGGATCACTGGGTCAAATGGGAGCTCCATTTTTAGTTTTTTGATGAAGCTCCATACTGTTCTCCACAGTGGCTGCACCAGTCTGCATTCCCACCAGCAGTGCATGAGGGTTCCTTTTTCTCCTCATTCTCAACAGCACTTGTCATTTGTTGATTTGTTGATGATAGCCATTCTGACAGGTGTGAGATGGTACCACATTGTTGTTTTGAAGTGCATCTCTTGGATGATTAATGACTGAACATGTGTTCATATGTCTCTCAGCCTTCTGTATGTCCTTTTTCAAAAAGTGTTTATTTAGGTCCTTTACCCATTTTCTTTATTGGATTGTTTATCTTTCTTTTGTTAAGTTGTATGAGTTCCCTGTAAATTTTAGAAATAAAACCCTTGTCTGAAATAGCATTGACAAATATGTTCTCCCATGCAGTGGGCTTTCGTGTTGTTTTGTTGATGGTTTCTTTCGCTGTGCAGAAGCTTTTTATTTTGATGTAGTCCCTTTGCTTGTTTTCTCTTTAGTTTCCATTGCCCTAGACAGGGGTCCTCAAGCTACGGCCCGCGGGCCACATGCGGCCTGCCGAGGACATTTATGCGGCCCGCTGGGTGCCGCTGCCGGTCCTGCTTAGCAGCCAACTCATCCCGGGCCCACAGTGCGCATAGGAATTTGTTCATAGTTTTTTTTAAACTATAGTCCGGCCCTCCAACGGTCTGAGGGACAGTGAACTGGTCCCCTGTTTAAAAAGTTTGAGGACCTCTGCCCTAGGAGCTGTATCAGTAAAGATACTGCTATGACATATGTCTGATATTCTGCTGTCTATGGAGTCTTCTAAGATTTTTATGGTTTCCCGCACAGTGTGTCTTTCTACCACAGCAAACAACAGCAAAATTAAAGGATTGCTGGGGAAAAATCCTCGATGGGTCCCTTGCACATCTTGCAAGCAGAATTACTGGTTGCAAACTCTCTTTTTGATGATGTTTGTATACTGAACAGCCTCGGAAGTAGAGACAGTGTTTCCCTTTAGAGCAAAGGGCAGGCATGCTCACTGTCCGTTATAAAAGATCCAGGTTCCCTAATCTCCAAGTTCCTCTCATGTAATTCACCTGTACAAGAGTCACTTAGTCCTCTTTGCATCACCCTGTAGGAATTAGAACCTTGGGAATCAGGGCAAAAAAATGCTGATATTCTAGATCATCTGACTGTTGTTATTGCTGAATGCAATAAAGTCTTTGTCTTTGGCCCAGGAGTGCTGTGCCCTCTACTGGAATCTATAAAACTGTAGCAAATTACTTGTTAGCTTATGAATGAAGTAGAATCTCAAACCCTTTACACCTACTGCTGGGAATGAATAAAAGACAGGTAAAAATGATAGCCTTCACCCCCACCTCCCTCTGTACATGATCCCAAGCAGTTGGTGGTGGGTGTGTAGATAACATGGCCTGAAGTGTAGTACTGCATGAGATGGCAAGGCATCCAATTCTAAATATATAAGGTGGTGTGAATGGCAGAGAATAACTGGCATTTCTCAGAAGTGTAGGAGATTGTCTTTTCATGAAGACTTTGTACACCCAGGGACAAAAAGGATACTGGATCTGATTTGGACTTCATCTCTTTTGGTTCACATTCTCAAGAAAAACATTATCTTTAAATTTATGTGGAGCACATGCCATGTGCAATGGCTGCTTACTCTTAGAGACAGTGGATAAGCATAAGCCTCACCATATAATAACACCTCATTTTTGTCATCATGCCCAAGCTTCCCCATGCCAGGATGCCAAAGTCTACATTGTTATGAG
This sequence comes from Corynorhinus townsendii, assembly GCA_026230045.1. Classification (NCBI taxonomy): domain Eukaryota; kingdom Metazoa; phylum Chordata; class Mammalia; order Chiroptera; family Vespertilionidae; genus Corynorhinus; species Corynorhinus townsendii. Next base: position 142,891,291 of record JAPDVU010000004.1, read on the forward strand.
TTATGACAATAACATTTCTTTATAACTGCCTTCCTAGTATGGACATGCCTCTAAGGAATGGTTCTGATAGACTAGATGGAAATGTCTTGTACTTCACCCAAAGTGGCTGAGGCCACACCATCATGAATAGGGTAACCAGCATGTAGCCTTTCTGTTATCTGTTAACTCATCAGAAAGAATGGGAAGGGATTTTGACATGCCATTCAGATGAAGGCCCAAACTGTCATTTTCTATGTGTTTTGGGATATAAAATGATGGGAGAGATAAAAGGACTTCTCTTAAGAGTGATAATAACAAATTATAGAGGGTTGAACCCTGGCCATTGTTGCTCAGTGATTAGAGTGTCATCAATACACCAAAGGGTCACAGGTTCGATTACTGGTCAGGGCACATACCCAGGTTGCAGGCTGGATCCCTGGTCAGTGCACATGTATGAGGCAACCAAACGATGTCTCTCTCTCTCTCTCCCCCCCCTCTTTTTCTCTCTCTCTCTCTCCTCCCTCACTCTTCCTCTCTCTCTAGAGTCAATGAAAAAATATTCTCCAGTGAGGATTAAAAATATATTTAGAGAGAAGAGTCTTCATGATTTTGTTGTTCACAAGCAGCCAAAGAGGTTTTTTCTATGTAACTAATTGAGGTTGGCCAACAGTGGCACTGGTGCTGCCACTCCCCCATCTGTGCCAATGTGTCCATGGCTGGGCCATCCTGGCCTTCTCTCTAATCACACCAGACTCCAGCCCCTGGCTTCTCCACACAGCCCTCCATGAAGCCACTGTCAATGGCCTCATGATGGCCAGGGAGTCTAAATCTACTTGTTCCCTTTCTGTAGATGCTTATGAAGATTCAATATATTTGAGAATCACAATGCCCCATTGAAACGCTGTTGGGGGGAAATCTTACAAAGAACATTGTGAAATGGTACTTTTTATCCATAAGAGAAAGTATTTAAACACACACACAATGTTAAGAATTAAAAACTGAAAATTTTCAAGAAGAATGAGATTAGATGCATGAGAGGAATATTTAAAATGATTCCAACAGTTCAGAATTATTCAAAATGCTGAACATTATTCTAGCACTTTCATGACCACTGTTTTTCTTATTCACCAATTTTCTCCACTGACAGGTATGCTTTCATTGACTAAACATCAATGGTGTATTTTAGTGTAAAAAGATTGCAAATAAGAAATGCATGATTTGATGAGAACTGCCCTAATCAAGGATACAAATATGCCAGTTAATTTTGAATCTTGTAGTTTTTTGTGAACCCTCCTAACTATCTTTGAAGCTTTATATTTAGAAGCTTTTATCTGGTATTTGTAACCTAACTCTGAGAACTGCTGTGAAGATTAAATAAGGTAATGATAGCAAATTTATCAGCACAGACAAAGCCTGGCACATAGAAAATGCTCAGTAAGTGTTTAAAACATGAGTGTTATAGATATTAGGGGTTTCCAGAAGGAAGCCAAATTCTCCTGTGCAATTTGGAAAGTATAAAATAGAAGTCAAATGTGAATTTGTTTCTTAGAAGGTGATGGGGAAATAAAACAAGGACTCTGCCTGCTTGCAAAACTGGGTCAAATTGGGAGATGTCTCAACATAGGTATGCTGTGAAATTATCTATGTCTCACAGAGGGACATTGGGATCCATCCACAAGGTGACCTACCATTACCACTGATCAAGGGTGGGATCACCGCTGAGACCTTCCGCCTGGGGCATGGATAGTCCAGGCATAGTCCCTGTATCCCAGAGCTCCAGGGTTGACAGCAGGATCCAGAAAAGTTGTGCAGAGCTCCAGAGTTACACAGATGTTAAAGGAAGGGACAACTGGGAGTGTGTCCTGGGTATTATCACGCAGGTTTACTTTCTAAATGCAGCTATGTCCCCTGAAGCCTTGACTGAACCTTAGCTGCCACACAGTCAGCTCTGAACATCATTCAGAAGGTGGGGCTGAAATGAACCATCAGCTGTCAGAAGTTACACAGGTGCCACCATTGTCCCAGAAGCACCTGACGGATGGAGCTTAAGGCTCAGATATATCAGTCCCTCTTGCAAATGTAAGGTTAATGTTCACTACTGATCTGGTAGATCATTGTTTATCTGCTCTGGGCAGGAAGGGGAGGTGTTTGTTGCTTTTTCATTATGCCTTGCCTAGTGGGAAAGAATAACTCCCCACCCCAAATTCCATGGAATTAGTAACCAACCTAGAAACTGAATGAGGGCTTGGTCCAATTAATCAGACTCTGATTTCTGATTAAAGAGGACAACTCAGGGAAAGAAAGCGCACATGTCTGTCATAGGAACAGTGGTCTTTGGTTTTTGTCCTAACTCTGGAGAAGACTGTAAAAAACAATGGGTTGCCTTTAGGTGGCTCATAAAGATAGCTGCTGTAAAGCGATTGATGCCAGTTACAGTTACATGTGGTGTTATTCAGTATGGAGCATGAATCTGTCTCTGAAATACCAGTTTGTTGCTGTGGTCGGACCATTTTTGGAGTGATCATTTCAAGTAAAGGTGACACCTAATGACCTTAAGATCCTTGTGATTTCTCCAAGAGTCCCAGTTGTGCATTATCTTTTAAAATTAAACCCCCCCAAAACATGTAAATCAGCTTGCAGAGAATATAAGCATAAGTAAAAATGAAATAATGCAGCATTAAAGGTCTTCCTAGATAAATGAGCAAAGGGCTTTACACAGGAAACAGAAAAGAAGATGCTTAATCCATGTTATATTTTCAAATACATAGCATTAACTGTAGCGGTAATATTATGGTGTGTTTTAGAAACAGCAGGCAATGCAATGTGGAAAGATTGCATCAGGGAAGACCTGCATGGATTATAAGGTAAATAAAGTGGAGGAAATCTCTGGGCTGTTGGGCTGGTATAGGGCCTGGCCCAGGTCACTTTCAGCTGTCTAACATGTGTTCCTCACTCATGGCACCCACCCAACATGAAAATGAGCTTTTCTGATTAAGTCATCCCATAAGCCTGGAAGCCAAGCTCTGTGGAGTGGGTCATTCGTGGAGATGAATGACTTCTAGTTTCCTAAGTGGTTTCTGTGTGACAGTTGTGCTCATGGCAGGGGTAAGGGCTTCCGAGAAACACCCCATGATTGGTGGCAATTACTCAGCCCAGCTCATGGCTGGGAAATGCCAGCACCTGCCAGATGGTACTGGCAGGAAGTGGGCACCGTGCAGGCCTCTCTCAGCACTGCCTGATGAGGAAGCTCCGAGTTGGGGCAATGAACTGCAGTTGGCTCCTCTGCCACTTTGCACCTGTTAGTGAAGAGGCCAGGCTATAGTGTCATTCATGAGCAGAGGATCTCTTCCTTTCTGACTTTCGGAGTTAGTGCTCTCCTCGTCTCCACACTGGGGGAGAAAGAGCTTCAGCTCTCATTTCCATCAAAAAAAGTGGGGGCAAGGGAAGTAATGACATTCTCTTCTGTGAAGACATTGAGTGAACAGAGTGAAATGAGGCAAAAAGATAAAATAATATGATTTGGTTCTTTCTCCTGGAGTCTAGAATCTGAGAGGAAATTTGGAGTTTGCTGCCACGGGGCATCCAGGTGGTTCTTGAGGGAGCCACAGAGAAAAGGTTCTTGCTGTAACTTAGTGCCTTGGAAATGGAGGGTTATTTTGGTGGTCTCCCAGACTATGTTATGTTCAGTTTTCCTTTCAGTGTGTGCCCCATGTCGAGCTGGTAGCCACCCTTGAGGAGAAGTTAATGATGTCTGAGAAATGCCTCTCCAAGCTGTGGCTAACGTGTTCTTGCATAGAACAAATTTGCACCAAGGGAGTTTGTAGTGGTATTTCCAGTGAGGCAAAGGTAAATAAACAGCTAAGGCAGTGGAAGAATGTGATGTAAAAGGAGAGGAAAATGGGGGTGGGGGCAATTCTAGGCATGAAGCAGAATGAGGTTTCACATTGTGAGAGTCATTATGAGCCACTGGGACACGATTGTGCTCCCTGCAGCGACGAAGGAGAACCAAATGCAGAGTCTAAGAAATGATCCCCAAAAAGGGTGAAATTGCATGTCTAGAGATACATGCCTTGTCTAAAGCTTGTCCTGCAGATCCTCAAGGGGAAAATGTGGAAGGAAACGGATGCTCAAGATTTGTAGTAATAAGGACTTGTCTACTCTGAGCATGCCATGGAAAGATTATGGGCTTTGAACTCACAGGATTGGTTCAAATTCTAGTTTGATTCTCACCGTGAAATCTTGGATGCGTTATCTGGCCTCTGTGAATCCGTTTCCACATTGTATAAAGAAGGTAATAAGAAAACTAAAATAAAGCTGGGCACGTAAGTACTCAAAAATGGCCATTTCTGTTTCCCCTTGGGGAGAAGACACAAATCAGTGCAGTTGCGGAGTCCTTGTGTGGGTGTGTGTGTACCCCAAGGGACCAGTAGTGGGTGTTGTAATTCTGAAGCATGAATCCATAGCATGAGACTTTGCAAGTCCAATCTAAGACTGCACGCACTTGTCTTAGCCTAGGGTCTCTCCAAGTGAGAGACCAAACTCATGCAAAGGTACTTTGTTTGGAAATGTCATCTCCGGGAGCAGAAATACAGGACAGGGGAGGGAAACAGAGAAAGGGGGAAGCCAACACAGGATGCATGATTGCACTGGCTGTTTCATCCCCCCAGGACCTGTGAAGTGCATCTCAACACTGTCTGCCAGGGGATGGAAGTGGAATAAATCATGCATTTATTCACGTGTGGACCCACAGCACTAACTCCCCAGTCCTGCTGGGCTCAGCATGCCTGAATGCAGAGTGGATTCCTGGGACACTTGAGCTACAGAGTAGAGGTAACTAGGGCTGGAAGTGATCCTTTATGAGGAACAAGGTGAGGCTGCAGTCTAGATGCTCCTGTATAAAGCTTCTCATAATAGCTGTGGCTGAAATATAAAGAACAACTGACATGGTTTTGGGGTGGTGCAGAAGAGGGGTGAACACACCAGCTCTCAGGAAAGGCCCTTTTTGTCCTCCTCCCTAGAAGAGAGGTGCTGAAATAAATAATTTCTTGGGGGTCTTTGGCCTTTCAAGTCTATGATTAATGAAGATAAAAAAAATTGCTAAAAATGTATTGATTAATAAACGTGAATGGTCCCAGGAGATCACAGCAATAGCATTTATTCTCCATAAGATATCTGCCAGCTGTAGACAAGGTATGGAGCAAAACAGAGTTCTATCCAGTGTCTACTTAGAAGCCTGAGTAGGCAGTTGTGCTATCCACTGAAAACAGAGAAATCAGTGTCTGGACTCTGAGGAAAATATGGTGAAAAGTCAAGTTTATTGGCTCGTCGTACCATGACCATTACCGGGGCCTTCAGTGTTTTTTATGACCTAGGAAATCTTACTAAAGGTCAAACTTGGGAAGGAGTGCCAGGGTTGTTTTATTAACCTGAAATTTAAGGAGAGGACGTGGGGAACCTTGTGAAGTATACTTGACTCCAGGCAATATTATAAAGTGGATCAGGTTTGTTTTCAGCTCTTCTCTGTCCACCAGTCCCCCCTAATATCCCACACTCACTATCCCTGCATCACATTCACCCTTTGGGAACCTAGAACCCCACTGTACTACCCAGATGCCTCCATGCTGTCAGCTAGTCTTTTAAAAAGTTTTTAAATTAATTTTTAGAGAGAGAGAGAGGAAAGGAGGGGGAGAGAAACATCAATGGGAGAGCAAAACATCGATCTGCTGCTTCCTGCACACACAGCACTGGGGATTGAACCTCCACCCCCAGGCATGTGCTCTGACTGGGAATCGAACCAGGGGCCTCTTGATTTCATAGGTCGACACTCAACCAGTGAGCAACACTCGCCGGATCAACCAGTCATTTTTATTGACACCTTGTACCTAGAACCTTGCTGGGACTCAAGTGTGGGAACACAGAAGATTGTAAACCTTCCCCAAATGTCTTATCCTCTAGTGTTCAATTCCTGCCCATGATGACTAGGTAATTTGAAAGATAAATTTGTATACATTGTGGCAGATATCTTTTATGTTCCTCTTCAGAGCCTGTTGGCCTCCCCATCTCTTGTTCCAGCTTTGCCTGGGCTCTGACCAACTTCGCACCTGTACACTTCTCATCTCCAGCTCCACGCTTCTGTGTTGACACCACTGCAGGACCTACTAGGTGCCTGTGCCTTGGAATGCACAACCCAGAGGTGACCAAGTGGAGCCGGGGATAAATTCTTTCTCCTTTTCTCACTTCGTCTTAGGGATGGTTTATAACTGACATTTGTATAGCTTCTTGGAGCTCTGGTCTGTGGACTAAACAGTCATGCTCAGCAGCTCATCTACTTCTCCATATTAGATCTCCTTCCTTCTCAGCTTCATTCCCCTTGTACTTCATTCCTCCATGAGATTGTGCTCCCTGATCAAATAGTAGCACATCCATTCCTTCAACAGATATTGTAAGGTACATACTATGAGCCAGACACTCCCCAAGTCACTGCAAGTACTGAGATATTTATATTAATGACTTAACTGGCATCAGACATTTTCCCAGAAGCCACATCATTTAATTACCTTTGTAGGAGGCCAAGAAATCCTGGCCACATGGTGTAGAGCTGGATTTGCCCAAATGGGTTGGGACCCAGAGTGGCTAGAAACAAATGTAATCTCACAAAAGGACATGATGAGAGGCAGAGGAGGATGCCAGGGACAGGGCATTAAGAGCAAGATAAAGCAGCTGATCTGGGAAGATGCACATCAGAGAAGAGACAAGAAGTCAGGAGTCAAGGAGGTCAGGGGCCTCCAGACAGAAGATTTCTTTAAAAAGCTTTTAAATAAATTATTCAATAACTCCTTTAGCAGACTCTTACTGATTGGGGTGGTGCTTCAGAAAACTCACAGTTCATAGAGAAAAACAAAGAACCAACAATCGAAATGTGAAATAATGAGTGCTTTATGAAAGTACACGTGGGTTCTTGGGTGGAAGATCAGCAACGACATTTTTTCCTCTAGAACTGCTCTGTCTCACTAGCTGCTCTGAACTTCCTGTGATGATAAAAATGAGTTCTATTCTGCAATGTCCAACACAGCAGCCACTGGCCAGCCACAAGCGGTTATTGGGTGCTGCAAATGTGGTTAGTGTGACTGAGGAACTGAATTTTCAATCATAGTTAATTTTAAGTAATTTGAATCTGAATAGTCATACGTGGTTAGTGGCTACTGGTTGGGACAGCACCGTTCTAGAGGACGACATCCTAGCTGAGTCACTGGGAATGAAGAGGCATTATCCAGGCCACGAGGAGGGTGAGGATCAAGTACAGAGTGGGGAGTATTCCAGTCAGAGGGAACAGCAGTGAAAGGCAGGGGGATCCATGTGTCTGCTTATTAGGCTTATGATAGAGCAAGTGACAAAAAGGGAGTCTTGAAAGGTATATGGAGGCTCTTTGTGTCAGGCCTTGTCACATTGACTAAGTCACCTTTTACTAAGGGTGCACTAAGCTCCGGGCATGTAGCTGTGTGCATTACATATTCATCTCATCCTCTACAGCCCTGGAGCTGAGGTAATGCACACCATGTTGGTGAGGAGACTGAGGCACAGAGAGTTGCTTTAACATAGCCAGTGCAACACAGCTTCTAGGTGGCAGAGCAGGATTTAAAGAAGGGTCTGACTCCACAGCCCATCTTCTTTCCACTTTATTTTTACCCATTATGCGTGCTATGTGGATAGTTTGGGCATTTGGGCGGTCATTATAGGTAAGACTGTTCTTCATTGGCATTTTTCCTAGGCAGGCATGATGTAAAAACAAGGAGACAAAGGAATTGAGAGGACTGGGCAGAAGGATGAAGAGTGGCCCATAGTGCCCAGGATGGAAGGAGAAGGAAGTAAATATAAGAGAGGCCACTGAATGGAGATAGTGGGATAATTAAGAGAACTGAAGGCGAGGACATTGTGGTCAGAGGAGATAATTGCTGGTTTATCGGCTTTCAGCCAGAGGACTACATGAGTATTCTCAGCCCTGGGGCTGAGGGCGTTAATTGGTGGGGAAAGCCTTTGGCAAAGTTCCCAACTGGCACATAGACAACCTCTTTTTCTTCCAACAGACAGAGGCTCAGGCTTCTCCTCTGTGTGAGTTTCAGAATTTTTAAAAAAAATTTCTTTATTGATTAAGGTGTTACATATGTGTCCTTCTTCTCCCATTACCCCCCCCCCCATGCCCCCCACTCATGCCCTCACCCCCCTGTTGTCTGTGTCCATTGGTTAGGCCCATATGCATGCATACAAGTCCTTTGGTTGATCTATCCCCCTTACCCCCACCCTTCCCTACCTTCCCTCCGAGGTTTGATGGTCTGATCGATGTTTCTCTGTTTCTGGAACTGTTTTTGTTCATCAGTTTCTGTTGTTCATTATATTCCACAAATGAGTGAGATCATGTGATACTTATCGCTCTCTGACTGGATTATTTCACTTAGCATAATGCAGAATTTTTATTTTTTTAATCTCTATTTTGGTGCCTTATTTTTGCTTAGTGACATAGAAATAAATAGCATTGACTTTTAAAAATGTTTGGAACTCCCAGCACGCTAAGCCACATGGAGCTGGGGAGGAGGTGGCGGGGATGTAAGGAAGCGGGCATATGCCCTCACCCGCGACTCTTGAGGACACAGATCCTCTCTGCCCAACATATGTTCTAAGAGGTCACGTGCCTTAGGTGAGATGGAAGTGAATGTGAGGTTAAATGTATTTTCAATTTGAAATCAAAATTTATGTAGACATGAGTCTTAATATATCATAAAAATCATTTGGAGAAATACCGAAAAATGTCCTGAACTCTAACTAAGGAAACTGATTTGCCCATGGTGATAGAAACATTTTTTATGAAAATGGCAAATATAGCTTAGATTCATTGGCATTATCTATTTTAGTTAGAATAGCTCCTATCTCTAGATTTTTCTCTTAAAAGAACTCCTTCAGTAATTGTTAGACTCCTAAACTAATAGACTGTTTGCCATTTCTCTCAATATTACTTAGTTTTCTTTTTCATAAATATATACACACACACACACACACACTGAGTGGCCAGATTATTATGATCTCTGAACGCATAATCTGGCCACTGTGTGTGTGTGTGTGTGTGTGTGTGTGTGTGTGTGTGTGTGTGTGTAATTTATTTATTTATTTATTTATTTATTTTTAGAGGCCCAGTGCATGAATTCATGCATGGGTGGGATTTGGCCAACCTGGCCAGGGGGAGGGGACATTGGTGGTTAGCTGGCCTGCGTCCTGGTCGAACTCCTGGTCGAGGGGACAATTTGCATGTTAGCCTTTTATTATATAGGATATACACTGAGTGGCCAGATTATTATACGTTCAGAGATCATAATAATCTGGCCACTCAGTGTGTGTATATTTAACTTGTACTGGGACTAGAGTAAGTATTTATATGTGAGAGCACATACCAGGGTAAATAAGGCCATAAATGTATCCTCTGGCCCTGGCCCACGTGGTTGGAGCATTGTCGGGTCCACCAGAAGGTCGGTGATTTGATTCCCAGTCAGGGCACACACCCAGGGTTTAGAGCCCTGGGACCTCACTGCCGTCCTCTGTGCCCGGAGGACTCTGTTACTCTTCCAGGGCAGAGAGCAGCTCTCACCTCCTGAAGCCTTTCCTGGGAAAGTCTCCCCTGCAGAGCAGAGTTGGTGGCATCATCCTACTCCCTGCTCCCTTCGGCTTGGGACCTGCAGCTACTGGAGCCCTTACCACCTTGTTTTATATTTAGTTCTTACAGAGCTTACCTCCCTTTCCAAAGCCCAGATTTAAGCACTTGAAGGCCATGAATTATGTCAGATTCACTTTTGAAATCCCTCAGATTATCTGAAACCTATAAATTTCAGATAATATGAGGGATTATCTCAGATTTGAATTGGGGGCTGGTTGGGGACCCACAGCTGTCCTGGCCCCCAACCAGCCCCCAACACCCTGATCAGGGGCGAGGCCAGCCACCAACCACCCGTGGCCCCTCCCACCAGCCAGCCGGACCCCACCCGTGCACGAATTCATGCACCAGGCCTCTAGTTTTAAATAAAATGTTTGAAACCAGTGCTACAAAGAAGTCTATCTAAGTGCACTTAGACACCGCTCTAATGCTGCAAGATTAAAGCTTCTGGGTACAAAAGAGTGCTATCCCATTAAGCTCTGTCATTTTAGAAGTGCACAGGCCTGGCCGCCCCCTCAGACCTCGCTGCCTCTGTGCCAGTAGTGTGAGCTTTCTTCTCAATTGTGTAGCCTTGCTCTCCGGTGAGAATTTTTAGCAGAGATTATTGTCATTTGCTTCCGCTCTGGAGCAAAATAAATTCAGAAATGTATACAGATGACTTGTCTCCACTTAAACCCTTGCTCACAATTGAAACCAAGAGTACATCTTTCAAATATGACTGACTATTGCTTCCTGCTTCTTGCTTGTCTACCTGAGAGCTTAGCACAATCTGAGAAGTCTGTACTTAAGAGCCAGGTTCTTGAACTAGTTAAATGTATGAGAAAAAACTGAAAATGTAAATATCATGTTCTTGTAATCAACTTGGATGAGAATTCAGAAGTTAACACTGAGCTGCTACTCAGTATAGTAGTATCTTTCTAGAAGGGTACTTAGCCTTCCAAAAACATACACAGCTTTTTTTTCTACTGGGCTTGTGAGAGGAGTTGGGGAGACCTGAAATTAATGTTTTGTACTCTAACAACTGCCTAGAACAGTGGTCGCCAACTGGTGGTCCGTGGACCACTGGTGGCCTGTGAGGTCCGAAAGGTTGACGACCACTGGCCTAGAACACTCCTATTTTACATATTAAAGGAAACAAAAACCTAAACTTTGAAAACCTTCCTCAGACAGACTTGGTGGACACATTTAAGATGCTGCCCTTGGCCCAGTGAAGAATGGGAAGAGTAATCCCATTGTTTACTGACTTAATCCTGCGCCTGCTGGCCTGGGAAGGAGGGGGCCTTTAACCATTTCTCCCTGCCCATGCCTGAGCAACTCCCACACTCCTCATTCCCCATGAAAGCCATATGTAGTCATTCTTTTCAGCTCCAGGAATGTCTCCCACCTCCCTTGGGATGCTTTCTGCTATCTCTTACCTGGACTGTGTTCTTTATCCAGCCCTTTCACTTCCAGATTCTGTTGGCCACTCTAACAGTCTTTTGAATTGCCTTCTCCACAAGAGGTTTTCTTACATTTTGCCCAAGTTGGCTTCACTGGACACAGAGATCCAACAGGTGGTGCCCAGACCCAGGAACCACTGCTGAGCCTCAGCAGAGAGCCCCAAGCCCATTCTTCTCTGAGAAAGCACTGGGCGCTGACAAGCCTTACCTGCTCACCTCATGCTGGCTGCCCTTGGTTAAGACAGTAACATGTGGCTGATACTCATTTTTCCATTTCTGCCTTGCCTATATTTGTCAGATCCAATAACCAGCAGCCTCACAGAATCTGGTGCCTAATTCTCTGTTTTTCAATTCTGGCCTTAGTGTTTTGCTTCTGCTGTGGCATCTCAATGGCTATACTATTTTCTAATGGCTGCTTTATTTGGCTCCACTTTCATTTTAGCAGATGTGGCTCTCATAATTCAGAGTAGAACTGGAAGAGACCTTGCAGGCTCTATGATTGCTTTCATATGCTAAAAAAAATTTCCATAGGTATTTTTCTCCTCAGTTCCTTTGTGAATTAAAATTTCCGAATCCCCAGAAAGGGATGATGATAATCTAATAATGTAACTTTGAGCATTTCTTGCATTTATAACATTTCTTTCATTGCTTTCTCTTCGTCCTCCTCTATCACTTTTCCTTCTTGCTTCCCAACTCTTTCCAGAAAGGCGCAAATACTTGTCTTTAGGAAATAAATGATCAGCTTACCCATAAAAATTTTTGCCATGAAAACTCAATTGAAAAAACACAAGGAGACAGTAATTCTGGGTTTAATGTTCCTAACAACCTACTTTGACAAAAACCTCTGAGGGACTTTTCTGTCCTGATTCTTCCAGAGAGATGGACACTTGGACCAAGAATATGTCCTTCCTGTCAGTATTCCTAACTGGCTCTTTGAGTTGCCATTTCTTTCACACCAAAGCCCTGGAATATATTCTTTCTCTGGGGTCCATTTAACTAGGAATAGAAATAGAACAAGATCTTCTTACAGGAAAAAGTGGTTCCAGAGAAGACAGTGTCTATTAGCTCACACAGCAGACTACTCCAAAGCTTTGACTGTCAGGCTGATTAAATCTCACATTGCAGGGAACATTGTTTTTAAGGGCACACTTTTGTATTCTTAGCTTTCATGGAGAATATGGACTTCTGAGGAACTAATCTTTAACTTCCTGGAAACCAAATTATATCCTAGATGCTCAAGAGGAGGATGTTCTTTGGAGTAACTCTGATAAATTATTTTGGAAGCAAATGATCACTTACTGATTTTTTTGGACGTTCACATGGCCTGTGTAAAGAAAATTAAATGCACCTGGGGCTAAATAGTATTTCATGCATTACACCCCCTTTTTGATGGTAAATCCTTTGTAGTACAAAATGCCTATCACCAAGTGACTCAGATTTGTTCTTTATATAAAATAGCTTCTAGGTGGGTTGAAAGCTTTTCAGCTATTTAATGTATGATAATATAACTTCCCTAGCACTGATAACAAGTGGAAAACACAATTCTTCATGCCATGTCAGTCTCCATTTCTCATTTTCATGGTCCTGTTGTGATTATACAGAGCCTGGATAACTCAGCAAAATAAATTTTGAAATGTTACTGTGAAGATTATAGTAATTTATGACATGGAAGGAGGGATGTCCCTTGGATTTGATAAATCTGGGCCTTCTGCTTCCTCACTCCTGCATCCAGGCCCATGTTTGGGGGAAGCCAACTTATAGGAAAGAGTGATTCAGAAATGCAGTTGGGAGGTAGGCAAAGGAGGTGGCTGCAGCCAACCAACACCCACACAGCCTTGCTCGCCACCATCACCCCTCTTCCTGGTCCCCTAGATGAGACAGAAGGCAGCATGAGGTATGAACTGTCCTGTGCTGAGCACTGAGACCTCTGGCTTCATTTCTCACTACAGTGTAGGCTCATTCTTTTGCAGGTTCTCTCTTTTCCCCCAACTCCCTCCAGCCCTATAGGGGAGGAGCACACATTGACATTTTGACCCAAGCCCTGCATCTTCACCCTGAATGGTTCATAACAGTTTGTAAGTCCTGGTTTCTTATATTTGAAATGTGACAAATTTTTAAAAAATAACTAGCCTACTATTAAATGGTGCCATTTTGCCATGTGTTGTTTACTTGACAGATGAATTAGGGATAGCCCCTTTAATATATTAATATCCCATGTGCCCATTTTTGCTGAAGGTTTTAACAAACCTCACATCTTTTCACTGATAATTGTGGAAATCTAAATTTTAGGAAGATAGAGTCAATGACTCAACAAATGTTTCCAAATATATTACTATAAAGACTCATAGTCAGAATTAAATTTCTATTTCTCAGACTTCACCTTTAGAGCAGTTCCCTACCTTTCATTTTTAAAGATTAGAACTTTTTTTTTTATAATTGGAAGGAAACCAACTGGGAAGCAGGCCTTGTGATGAAAAAATAGACCAGTTTCTAGCTTAATTTTTGCTTTTATGCATTAGAATAAATTGCTGTAATGCCTAAGACTCTCAATTAGGCATTATCCACATTGATTTTTGTGTGAGCAAATTCAATAGACATCAGTGGTAAACTGTCTTCTATTTATTCTGAGTATAAGTTTTGTGTAAGAAATGTAACTTTTCTGTGCCTTTTGGCTGCACCAACAGATATATAAGGAAGTATAGCTAGGAAAAAGCAAAATGATACATCATTTTAGAGGGAAAACCTATATCACCATACTATTTATTTAGAATTCCTGTGGTTCCAATCCTGCTCTTGTAAGGAAATTTATGTATTTGAATCATTAAGGATTCTCTTAAATGTGCATAGTAGGGTCTTTCTGTTCACAAGAAACAGCCAATCTCCATTTATCTTAATTAATTGTTTCACATGTCTGTGCTATATAACAAATCACCACCATAATTGGTGGCTTAAGACAGCAATAATTTATTATTTATCACCATTCTGAGGGCTTGTTAACCCTCAGATGGCTAACATCTGGCTCTTCTGCTCTCAGATGATCTTTCTGTTGCATGTGTATTAACAAGCCTTCAGTTGGGAGCTCAGTTGGGACCAGAAAGTAAAAAATAGTCATTCACGTGCCAGGGTCTCTTTCCATTAGTCTCTTGTCATTCATTAGTCTGCTCAGACTTCCCAGAGGGAACGTGACAAGAGGATCAGCCCCAGTGTGCAAGTGTTCAGTGCACCTCTGCTTGCACAGTTCTTGCTAAAATCCCATTGATTAAAGTATGTCACATGGCCAAGCCCAGAGTCATGTGAGAGGGGACTCCCCATGGGTATGGATGCTGGGAGGAGTGCTTCCTGTGGGCCACCCATGTAGCAGCTTACCCACCATGTTAATGAAGGCTTGTTTTAGAATGCACAGATAGAAGAAAGACGGGAAGACATTTCCATCACAACCACTATTCCGGCAAACTTCATAAGGAATTGGAACATCATGTTAGCGTTTTAGAGGCCTGGTTGCCATAGTGCAACAGGAGCAGACACTTGTTATCACCTGGCAGGTGTTCCACTGATGCCATGTCATTCAGTGACTCTTTGTCTATTTCTGCTGATCTTGTTGCTGTCTACTGGCTTCATTCTGCTCTTGATTATGTCATAGCCTCTGCTTATGCATGGTTTCTCATGCTATCTTACCTCTGGGTGATCTTTGACCTTTATTCCTGCCCTAAAATATTGACTCACTTTCTCTTTCAGCCTCATATTCACCCTCCCCACGAGAAAGGAATGTCTTACCACTTCATCAGTCATTCTTCAGCCATCTGCAACAGCCAAGTCATTTCACAGGCTCTATGTGGCTGCTGCCTTTGGTCAGACCCCCCCATCCCCTAATTCTTCTAGCATTAGTCAGAATGGGGGAGGGGTCAATGATGAAAGTCATACTGTGAGCATGGCTTGCCTTCAGAATGGAATAGTCTTCTCTCCATTCTGTTTAGCTAATTGTAATTGGATTTGAAGGTAGGAGTGCGCAAGGCTTCTTCTGAGAAACACTATTATCTTTCTCTCTTATTCCACCCTTCATTCCTTTTCTAATCAGCTCTATCATTCCTGAGGCTGATGCTGACAACTGTCATCAGATAACTGGCTGGACACGTGTAGAGCAGGTGCCATCCTTGGTCAGGGTCACTATTAGTATTACACATAAGGACTTTCATTAAGTATTCTTTACCCCTTTGTCTTAGAGCTCTTAATTATATCACTATCTACTATTTCCTTTCTTATAGTTTCTGTGCTTAGTAAAGGAGGTGTGGAAAAGCCAGTAGCAAAATAATTTTGTGTGGCAGATAATTAGATTCCATTGAAAGACATTGGTATTTTTTATTGTTTAACACCAGTCAAAAAAGGCTTTAAAATTTTTTCTAAATCCAAGAGGTCCTTAAAACATTGTTTTATTTATATATATATATATATATATATATCTTTATGCATCAAATATCTCTAGAATGATTTATAAAACTTGGTAATGGTAACACTCAAAAGGCCAGAAACTTGGTTTCTGTCTTGCTTACTTTGAATTATATGGTATTTTGTACCTTATGAATATTGTATTATGTACATATATTGCCTACTTTTAAGTTAACTCTTAAAGTGCATCTTACCTACATTGTCATGACCTGCAGTTCCTTTAAAAGTCCAGGGCCAGCAGATGGTTCCATCCTAGCTGGCACCATTCTCATAGACTCCGGCGTGAAGAGGCCCCTGAAGTTGTGCTATTGGCAACACTGTGAAGATATGTTGATATTCAGAAACCATTCGTGCTTTTTTTATTTTTAAACACTGGTGCCTTAACTTGGTCATTCTGTTTGCAAGTTGACTAAATTTAAAATAAGAGGATATGAGAGGGAGGGAAATGCTAGGGGCTTCTCAGGGTGTGACAATGTGAGATAACTGAAAACTCCAGAACTTTTCAGAACTGGAGCCCTAGGTCTGGAGCTTCTCATACTGTGAGTCCTTAGGCACATGACTTTACCACCTTGCATCTTGGGTTCTGTATCAGGAAATTGGAGCATGTAATAGAATTTACCTTTGGGGATTGTTGACAAGAGGGGGTAAATTAAAGCAGGGAGCAGACTCAGTGTGACTCCTGGCACATGTAAGGTTCTCGGTGAATAGCCATCCACTGTGATTGGTTTTTTCTCCTCATCTATTAAATGCATATAATACCTGCTTTCCTATTTTCTGGAGCTTTTCTGAATAGCAAATAAGTTATAATGCTCTGAGGAGTGGAGATTTGAGCTATTTTTAAGTTGTAGTCCATTATCTGTTATTTGGGTAAAAATAAAAAATCTGTTTGTTGTTAACCTTTCCTTCAGTACTATTCCAGGCTCTAGCTACCAGATTCTTTGTGGAAACTCTACTATGAGACATCACTTTGGGCTAGGAGGAAAATAGAAACTTGTTCCTTGGTACTTCATAAAGTTTGCCTTGACAATTTCTGTAGTCACATCTCAAACTACTGTTTTCTGAGGCGCACTCATCGTAGTGTTGTTGCATAGATTTAAGGGTGACTTTGTTGATATGTTAATTATGTGAAGTCATTGTCCATTCTCTCTAACCTTCCTTCCATAGTCTCAGACTCAAAATCTGTGATTGAAAAGCACAGGTATGGGCTAGAAATGGGCATTGATATGCTTATTCTTTGTGGTAAACACACAACAAAATATAAAAAGTAACCATCCTCAGGTTCACTGCTGCAAAATGCCTTTCACAGCCAAGATAATGTCCTGTGCAGTTAGCTATCCAGTCAGTGAGGCCAGCCACTGATGAGTCAGGAGAGCAATAATTAGTGTGCCAAAGAGCAGCCAGTCACAGGTTTATTGGCTCAGAGAGGGGGTCATCTTACGTTGTGCAGTCAGCATTTAAACCACCCATATGTTTGGATGCTCAAAAGTACAGATTAGAATGAAATGGTAAGTAATGCTTGGCCTCTCAGTTTTTTAATTAAACTAATTTTAACTTTCACTTGAAAGAAAAATACTTTATTTTCTTTCTAATGACAAGACTTTTTAAGTAAACAACACAAGAGCTGTTTCTTGGGCTTAATAATAGCTTTAGGTTTTTAAAAATATATATGTACCATAAATAATATTTGCTCTATGAATTAATATGAATTTTGGGCTAAAAGAAGTAAGAGAACCTTGAATTGCATTTCTTTTCTAATGATGAAAAGTTTACTGAAGAAGGGGAGGTAAGAGGTTCTGGAGTTAAGGTGTGAAAAGTTGCTCTGAATGGCATTAAATGAAATATTAAAAGGCTTTATTGTTTACCATTAGTCTGGTCCATTTTAACAATATATGTGTTTTCAAATATTAGGGTGATTTATATTCCAAAGATGAACCTTCCATTTGTTTCATTCCAGCATGCTTTAAAATGTCTGTGGCAAATATTTTTTTCCAAATTACAAGCTATATTGTGCTCACATACTCTTTAGCCTTGACTACACATGACTTGCTATTTCATATTGGGGTTTTATTTATTTGAATGTGATTGCATGAACAATTTAGTTTTCGTTCATGGTTCTCATGTACGAGAGAACGACCATCATTTTTCAAGGTAAGCTACAAGGCAGATGGGCTCCTGGCAGGGCAGGGCGTTGACATCAATGTTGAGTGCAGAAGCAGTGGTGTTTCTTTGTGAGATGCGCAGCGCACATTACTCTTACAGAGAGTAAGCGTAATTTCTTGTAGCTGTATTTGATTTTCACTTTGACTGAGTGCTGGGGACTTAATGCTGTCCTTGGGCTTTGGATTTTTCACCTATGACGGCATACGTAGGAGGAGTGAGTAAATTTCCAGGGGCAGGCTTCAGAGGATGGGCTGGGCCATTGCTTTTTGTCCTCCTCAAACAGAACCTGTCCTGGACACAATTTTGTGGCTACTGGTGCAATCAACTTACAACTTCTTGGAAGAGAAACTGCATTTTCAATTATCATAGTTCATGCCTTTCTCATTGTGAGGATTTACTCATGTCTCTTTAAGTAAGTGCTTTCTCAGTTTTTCTTAATGTTTTTCTTTATGCAACACTGTAATTTAAAATGCGATATTTTATTCCATATATACTCTTAAAAGGTAAAGCAGGTTGAATGATACTTTCTTTTATTTGAAGTTGTCTACTGGTTTTCTCAATTTTGAAGGATGACTAGTTAAGGCATCCAGGAGAAATAATTAATAAATGAAGAACTTAGAACAGAAAGTGTATGTGGTTGCTTAAGATCTTATGAGCATTATAACATATTAGTACACCTTTGAGAAAGTGTTTCAGTTCTCCAGCACCTATTCAGAGAGCGAGGCACTTAAGTTGAATAAACTCAGTTACTTTGACACAAAAATCAGGCAGGTGTGCCATTTGTTTTCTCAGTGATTCTGTGGTTATCTCTGAATTATGTGTGGTATGTACATCAACTTGTTTTAGTGCCATTTATGCTAGGTATTTTTATTTTCCCTGAAGCTTATGAGCAAATGCAAAATTAGCAATTTAACAGAAGATCCTGAAAGACGTTAAGTAAATTTGGCTAATTGATGTAGATATGCTTTGCACACACGGAAAGACAGTCTGGTTTGTATTTGGCTTAGAAATGGTTGTGTGAGCTTCTATACCTGCCTCTCAATGCTTAATGGGCCTGACTGTTTACATATTATATTATGGAAAGCCAATTTCCTATTTCTTAAATGAAACTACACAATATGGATGTTTCATTCACAAAATATTTATATATGCATAATATCTATATTTAGCACAGTAAATTCTTTTATTTATTTATTTATTTATTTATTTATTTATTTAGCAAGAAGTGTCCAATTACAATAGTAATTAGATTCATATCAGAACTCAGTTGCTAGCAAAACATGTTTGTATTCTGTGTTTGTGCTCATGTTCTCCTGTGAACAGTAAACATTTAATGTGCAAGGCACACTAGGGTTACATGAAGGGAGAGGGATACTAAGATGGGGGAGGCCTAAAGGAGTATGGTAGAGAGCATGAATACAAAAAATAAACCTATTTGATTCTCTATCTATCTATCTATCTCTCTAACGTGATGATTAAAATAAGGAATTTCAGGAATATTTTTGGGGGAAATGACTTCCTAGTTTTAGTGATCACTAATGTTTCAATTTTAACTTATCTATACAGAAATAAATTGCACTTTGATAAGGAAATATGGTGGAATGGGCATTCCAGGGAGAAGGAATAGAATAGATAAGGCAAAAAGGTGGGAAAATTCAAGGTATTGACCTAAGAAAGAAAAACAGAAACAGACCATCAAACAAAGCAAAAAGTTATGTGGAAATAGGAACAGATAAGGTTGGTAGGATAAAATGTAGCCAAATTATTGAGGGTTTTTTTAACTACCTGTTTAAGGATATATTGAACTCTATTTGGTAGATCTTATATGGCTACTCCCAATATTTAACCACAGAAGACCCTTTAGGAAGAATTAACAGTGCTCAGGAGGGTGACTTCGGTGAGGAAGGCCTGAAACGCAGAGCCCAAGCATATCTGTTGCCCTAGCCTAGTCGACGTAAAAGATGGGAAGGCCTGCATTGTCAGTAGTTCAGCTGGTAAGTCAGTGTGGGTTTGAAGCAAAGTTGCAGCAATGCCCTGGAGTTTCCCAGAAATAATCTCTAGAATGGAGAAGCCTCCCCTCTAACGTCACACTTTCGAACTGACTTACAAGTCAAGTTTGTGTGAAGGCATGGCAGGCTTTGATAGGAATGCAGATATTTAAAATGGAAATGAATTGACCAAAAAATGTGAAACACAGAGACATGGAACAGACTGACATATCTCAACGGGTGGTTGCGGGGACCAGAAGAGATAAACTAAGGAACTTACTATATATTTATATGCATGGCCCATGGACACGGGCAATAGGGTAGTGAAGACCTGGAGGGTGGGTAGGGCCTGGGAGGAGGGAGGTAAAGGGGGGCGGGAATGGGAGATAGCTGTAATACTATCAACAATAAAAAAATTTTTAAAAAGTAAAAAATAAGTAAGAAATAAAATGGAAAAATCATAAAGATGGCAGAGTAGACAGATTTTTGCTTAGCATCACTACCAATATTTCTGACCTGATTTCAGCTGGTTTATGAATAAATGATTATTCTAGTGCCAGGAGTTAAATATTTAAAAATTAGCTCGCTTTCAGAGCTCATGTATAATCCAGGACTGATTTTCTTTGCTGCCGGTTTCTGCCCTTCATTTCCTTCTTTTTAATACACTATAATTTTTATTCTGTACTTTTTCAGTTTCCTGCATGAAAATTATTTAGACATTGCACACAAATCTTTTGTGAAAGAAGAAAAGGAAATTCAGCTTGTGGGTCTCAGCAGGAGTTAAGCTAATGCAGCTGAAAATAATGCTGAAAAAGAAGCGCTTATCTGCAGGCAGAGTGCCCCTGATTCTTTTCCTGTGCCAGATGATTAGTGCACTGGATGTGCCTCTTGATTGTAAGTATTAATGTTTTTAAAGCTGTTAGGCCCGCGAGTCAAAACCTCCCCAGCATTTACCGTTACTCTGAACTGTGTGAATGGAGAAGGTGTCTGTGTGATACTGAAAAGCTAATCAAAATTAATTTGGCTTTTACCTTCAGCACCTGGTGTTTATAAAGAATCGCACCAGAGAAATGGCCATTGAAACGATCAGACACATTGCACCCTCCCTATCATTATCTTTCTGTGCCCCCAGGTGCCTTTTGTGTACCAGAGGACAGGGCTGGCCTGAGAAGGAGTGAATTGTGGGGTGCCCTGATCCTCCCAACAGGGGACTCTTTATAGAAGGAGTCCTGCAAGAAAACTACATGAATTATTTTAAAATGATCGTGGAGACCTCCCCACTTTCACCCTCCCTATTTCTCCACCCTCTTATATACTGAGTACTCTGGAAAAGATGGGGGGTAGGCTTTTGGCCAACCCCACACCACTTCCTCATCCCTACACTATGCATGATTCATTTCTCTTCAGACAAGACAAAATTCACCTTTGATTGTTGAACCTTAAATATTAATTTAGATATAGGAAGTGCATCTGATCTAAAGCCTTCTTTGTTTAAAAAGAATAAAGATCAAGATGTAATTTTTATTTTTATATATATTTTATTGATTTCAGAGAGGAAGGGAGAGGGAGAGGGAGAGAGAAACATCAATGATGACAGAGAAACATCATTGGCTGCCTCCTGCACGCCCTCTACTGGGATCAAGCTGGAAACTGCAGCATGTGCCCTGACCAGGAATTGAACTATGACCTACCTCCTGGTTCATAGGTTGCTGCTCAACCACTGAGCCACACTGCCAGGCTCAAGATGTAAATTTTAAAAATTCAACAAGTCATCTGCAAAAACACTGTTTAAAATAGAGCAAGAACAGCTACTGTATTAGTCTACTCTTTTCCTAGTAGTTAAGTATATGCTGGACTCTCCCTGGTCTGTGTGGCCTATTTATGAAAAAATGAAGATAACGCTTAGTCTCAACTGGTCACTTTTCCTGCACTGAAAAGCAGAATTTCAAATCTGGACAATTACTAAACTTCAGAATTGATTTATTCTTTATCCCCAATCTGCATGACTTTTTTAAACCCATCAGCTTCCTGAATAGAACATCTGTTTGGCAAGCTTTCCAAGGTGCAAGGAAGATAGTACTTTCCCGGGGCTATTCGATTGTTGGGATGTCATTTTTTGCCAAAGAGGTTGCAACTGCCAGTGGAAAGACACTAAGAAGAGATGTGGTTTGCCCCACACTTTGTTGAATTCCTTTGCTTTGCCTCTATAGTCTAAAGTACAAAAAAAAAAAATGCAGTATTTTGCTTATTTTCAAAACATATTCTTTCAATGACCTTAATGTCAATAATAAAAAAAAAAAGGATCACTTACACTCACCGGAGTTGGAATGCTTAAGTAAGCATTTGCCCTAAGAGGTATGTAGGAGAGAGATGAAAGCACTGGAGAGAAATGTTTTATTCCCCCTTAATCTGATTGCTCAATCGAACAATCAGAAGGAAATAATCACCTACGGCTAACTCCATTATTGCTGCTGATGGAGCAGAGACATAACCATGATGAAAAGAAAGTCACGGACAACCAGAGCCTCCTGCATTAACCTTTGCAAGAGCTAGTGCCAGGCAGCCCTGCAGAGTCATTTGAATTGCATATTCATGTAATTTCTTCCCTGCCCCTATTCCTCACCTCCCTTCTACATGAGATGCTCCTTGTTGTGGCTACTGACAATCCCTGGGTGATTGAGGAATTCTGAAAGCAGAAATATTCTAACAATCTGAAAAGTTTATTACGGATATGGGTATTAACCATAGAGATGTAAAAACCTAAAATCAGTGTTGGATTTGTCTTGGATGGAACATTGTCATTGCAGCCATGTTCCCATTGTTAAGTGTTATTATCATGTGCATAGTGATGTCTGGGATAATGGGATCAGACACTACACAGTGTGTGACAACTCAGATTAATTGTAGATTTCAGCTGTTTTCCAAATTGAACATAATTACTTGTCTAGTACTACATGGATGGAATGGAAATAGCCATTCTTATTCCTGAAAGAATTTTTTTTTTTTTGTTCTTCCATGTGTTATATGGGATAACTGCTACAAGAATAAAAAACTCATGAATGGGAGTTTCTTTCTCCTACCACTTCACAACTTCAAGCTTTGCTATACTAATTTTTTTAGGTCAAATCGTATCATGATGCCCCTTTTATGTTCAGGGTCCTAACGTTCTTATTACTAACATCTGGTTTTCTTTAATCCTGTTTGCCCACTCACCTGCTGATATTGATGGGGGAAAAGCAAAACTTCTTGAAGACTGTAAGTGTCTTTTGGCAATTACTAGGCAATGCGAAAATTTGGCCATGTCTTTGTTTTTGAGTGAATAGTGTGAATTAAATGCACAATTTTATGTTTTGTGACTAACGTGTTTTTAAGCATGTGTATTTATTGTGGCTAAATGTTAAAAATACCAAGAAGCAAGTTTAATATATTCCCTGCACGAATTCTGAAGACTCAGGTATTACTATTTTTCATTTACTAATACTATGTTCTACTAACGTCTATGCTTATTTTCACTTCTGATGTAACTCAATGAGAAAATTCACTACATTTAAAGAGAATGACTATCTGGTTCTAAATGCTATTAAATATTTGCTGGAATACAGACATGTCTTTTGGTACCTTTTAGAAATTGGATGCATGCAGACACTTCCTCCAATTGGCATCTTTATACCCTGTTATCCTTCTTCAGCTTGTGGACTGTGTAGTCAGGTGTTTTCAGGTGCCATTCATTGGTGTAATGGCCTGGAGAATCTGAATATTGTTTTGAAGTGTGCAAAAGGCAATAAACAGCCCTCTCTCACAGCGTTTCCAAGTGGCCTGCTCTAAGCAAAAACTTCTGCTACCCCTCGGCATCAGTTGAACAGTATCTATCATCTACCTAAAAAAAAGAGTTTTCAGGCAAATGAAAAATCCTTTCATGTTGGATTAACCAGGAAAATTATGTGAAACCACCTTTTTTCCCCATATTACTTCAAAGCATTTGTTAGTAGCTAGGTGATCTAAGCACTGTTCATATAGGTAGGTCTTGAAAGTAAACACCTGGCAGTTAGGAGTGACATCTAAGCCAGTTCTATTGCAAACACATGAATAGAAGTTCTGAGTCTGAAACTACCAGTCTTCCACCTCTATCCCTTGCAGAAAAGCATGAGGAATTGGGCTGAGTCACTCCTAAGAATTCCCTCACCTACCACCTCTGCCCACTGTTCCCTGGGTGTGAAATTCCAGGTTTCTTTCCATCATCCCAAACTCTATACTCCCAGAGCATACAGGATTACTCAAAGGTGAAGCTGGTCCAAACAAAAACGATTGTGATAATAATGTAAACATAGCCAACATTACTGAACCATTATAGTATTGGCATGTACTGATAATTTTACACAGATTGTTTTATTTAATCCTCTAGTGACTCTAGGAGTCAGATACTACTTTCAAACCCCATTTTCTCTCTAAGGAAACTAGGTCTTACAGAAGTTAAGAAATTTGCTTGAGGTCTCAAAACTGGTAAGAAAGAAGCAGACTAGTTCTTAGCCACCAAACCAAACTGCTAGCCAACATCAGGAACTGACGGGGCTGGAAGAATGAGGCTTCTGTGTCGTGGTGGAGGCTGGGAAGAGCAGCTGGCTTACCAGGAGGCCAAGGAGAGGGACAGATCTTGCTAAAGGGAGGAGAAATTGACACTGTCCAGTATCCTGCATTTAATAGGTGCACAATAAAACAATGCCAGTGATGGGTTCATCTTTTGACCTGTTTTTAGGTGTCATTTGGATACTTAGTAAAAGATGTCTGGTGGACAGCACAAGGCTGGAGACCAAGCAAGAGAAGAGACCCATATTTGCAGGTTTATAAGACATTGGATGTAGAAATGATAAATTTAGCCCTGGCCACAGTAAAAAAAAAGACAAGAGCAGAGCGCAGTTATTAAGCTTAGGGAAACACTTGGTTGGCAGTGGAAGAGATTTCCCAGAGGATGCACAGAGCATGGGCAAAGGAAAGGGTAGATCTAGAATATGAAAAACTTCAATGACTGAGATAACTCTTTGTTCTGGAGGGGGGCACTATATATTGTAAAATGTTTAGCAGCAACCCTGGCCTCTGCAATAATAGATGCCAGTACCACCCCTAGTCTCAGAGGTGACAACCAAAATCATCTCTAGATATGGCCAGGGATGGGCGCAAACTGCCCTGGTTGAGGAACTCTGTCTATATGAATGGCTCTCCCTGGAGGTGTGCAAGTCAGTTATTTCTACCAGGAGACTTTGGCTCTTTTCTCTGCTGTGTGCCTTCCTAGTCAAGCCTAGTTGCCTCCTAAGCAAAAAAAATAAGCTGACATCGATTATTTCTCTAGTCCTCCCCTGTTCTAACACTCCTGATTCTAATTTCACAAAATGAACGTGGTAATTTTAGAGTGAATTGAGTGTTGGATGTCCAGAAACCAGCTTTCTTCAGATTAAATTGTTCCGGGTCAATAACAGTTTCGCCCTATGATTTGATAATAAGTGATCACATAACACTTTGAAGAGTGGAATGAAAATATTATCTCCTGTAACAGAGAACTTTCCAAATCTATTTATCTTCCAAATGAGACTTTTACCTTTGTTCTTACTAGCCACCTACATCCTGGTTCTAATAAGACATATCCAGTCACTAACTTAACCATCTTTTAAACATTAAGTTCACAAATTTATTTGTTCCCAACATACAAGGTGGGGCAAAAGTAGGTCTACAGTTGTTTATATGGAATATAATACAATAGTTAATAAATAATAATACAAGAATAAACTTTGTGTTTCACATACAAACACAAAGTTTATCTTTGTATACAAACACAAAGTTTATTCTTCATGTACAAAGTTTATTCTTTGTTACCTACTAGAGGCCCGGTGCATGAAATTCATGCATGGAGCAGGGAGGGGTTGGTGTCCCTCAGTCCAACCTGAACTCTCTCCAATCTGGAACCTGTTGAGGGATTGGGCCTAAACGGGAAGTCGGACATCCCTCTCACAATCCAGGACTGCTGGCTCCCAACTGCTCACCTGCCTGCCTGCCTTATTGCCCCTAACCACTTCTGCCTGCCAGCCTGATCACCCCTTAACCACTCCCCTGCTAGCCTGATTGACGCTTAACTGCTCCCCTGCTGGTCCCATTGCCCTTACTGCCCTCCCCTGCTGGCCTGGTCACCCCTAACTGCCCTTCCCTACTGCTCTGGTCACCCCTAACTGTCCTCCCCTGCAGGCCTAGTTGCCTCCAACTGCCCTCCCCTGCTGGCCTGGTCCCCCCTAACTTCTCTCCCTTGCCACCCCGGTTGCCTCTAATTGCCCTCCCCTGCCAGCCCAGTTGCCCCTAACTGCCCTCCCCTGCCGGCCCAATTGCCCTTACTGCTCTCCCCTGCTGGCCCGGTCACCCCTAACTGCCCTTCCTTGCGGGCCGGGTCACCCCCAACTGCCCTCCCCTGCAGGCCTGATTGCCCCTAACTGCCCTCCTCTGCTGGCCCAGTCACCCCTAACTGCCCTCCCTTGCAGGCCTGGTCCCTCCCAACTGTCCTCCCCTGCTGGCCTGATCACCCACAACTGCCCTCCCCTGCTGACCTGATCTCCCACAACTGCCCTCCCCTGCTGGCCATCTTGTGGCGGCCATCTGTGTCCACATGAGGGCAACCATCTTTGACCACATGGGGGTGGATGTATTGTGTGTTGGAGTGATGGTCAATTTGCATATTACCTCTTTATTATATAGGCATGTATTATATTCCATATAAACAACTGTAGACCTACTTTTGCCCCACTCTGTATATTAACATACGTTAGCTCACTAATGATGAATATACATCAATTACTCTTTCCTAAGAAATGCAAATTTGCGACATCACTTAAATTTCATTGAAAGGCCTGTTTGAACCAACGGAATCAGAGCAGTTTCTCATTGTTACATCAGAAAAGAAACGGTCCTAATATTAAACTTGTATTGGTAATTATTTTCCCAATCTTTTAGTGGGGGGAGATGGGCTTTGTGAGTACCTATGGGTTACCAAAGGAAGTTATTCCTTGACTTCAAAGTTTTAGGAGACTGCTGGTTAGAATCAACTGGGGCATGTGCTGCCACCATAGACATTACTAAAAGCATTTGGAGCATATTTAGTCTGGGGTAAGTGATTTGATATAGAAAAAAATGATGGCTATTATGATATTAAATGATTTATTTCTTTACATTGTTCTTCTTTCTACAATTAAGTGGTACAGCCTCCAACCATCACTCAACAGTCTCCAAAAGATTACATTATTGACCCTCGAGAGAACATTGTAATCCAATGTGAGGCGAAAGGGAAACCTCCTCCCAGGTGGGTGTGCTTTCCGCTTTGTCACAGTACTAAACATAAGCACTGATATTAACACGGAGCTTAATTTCAGGTCCTGCGCATCTTTCAAGTATCATTTGTAGGTTCACTGTTTTCTCTCTCTACTTACAGTCTGTTCTTTTTTGAAAACCCAGATAGCATTTCCGTATTCATGCCCTTCTGTAAGATGCTCAAAAATTGTGGGGAGATGTGGAAAGAGCATTCTAGTGGCTCTAATGGCCTTATGACGTAGGCAAATCCCTCTTCTCTGGGCCTCAGTATCTTTATTTGTAAAATAAAGAACTTGAATTTGATGATTTCTCAGGTCCTTCCTGTCTCTAGAGAGGTCTATAAAATAGCCTTAAGTAGGTTTACTAACTTGACTGGGTTCAGTAACTCAGGATTTTCCAAATGGATCTTGCAATGAGGAGCATGGCATTTTAGAGTTGGGAGAGATTCTAGAGATTATCTGGCCCAATGAATATATTTTATAGATGGGAAACTGATGCCTAGTAATTCTAGATAACTTACCCATGATCCCATGGTTAATTAGTGGATGATCACTAACTTGTCCAGTAATATGTAGGAACTTGGGAGAGTTTAGTTTATTATTATGAAAATGTAATGTGGAATATTAAGTAATAAAAAATGAAAATTTCTAAATTTTTTCTTTAACAAAAAAATATCCTTTAATTATATACCATAAAATTTACCCATTGTAAGTGTTTGCTTATTTTTAACCAGTTGGCTGTTTTGCAACAATCACCACTTAGTTTTAGAACTTTTCCATTGTCCCCAAAGTTCCCTTATGCTCTTTTGCAGTAAATCTCCCCGCTACCCTGAACCTGAGGCACTAATCTAATTTCTGTCTCAGATTTCATCTAAATTGAATATAACATGTACTCTTATGTACATTTGGCATCTTTCAGTTGGCATAATGTTTGGCTATTATGAATGATACTGCAATGAACATTCTGTACAAGTCTTTGTGTAGACATTTGTTTTATTTCTCTTAGGTAGATACTTCAGAGTGGAATTGCTGGGTTGTATGATAAGTACTAGAGGCCCGGTGCACGAAATTTGTGCACATTAAAAGGGGATTAATTAGAGGAAATAATTTAATATTGCTATCTGCCCTTTCTCTGTAATAGAAGTGTCAGAGATGAAAGAAAATTAGTAAAATGTATATGAAAACCATCCTCCTGTCAGAGTCTGGGGCTCACCACAGGACCCAGAGTCAAGTCCCCACCCACCCACATGTGCCTCAAAATCGCATGAGACCCAGACCCAGCCACCCTCCTGCCCCCATTGGACTAGATCCAGACCTGGCCAGTCCCACCCTTGTCAAGCCCTGCCAGGCAGGGTGTGTAGCCTCAGGTCCCTTGGCTCGGTGCTAGGATGGGGGGCGTGGCCTGAGGTCCCCCAGCCCAGACCAGGGCAGAGGGTGTGCCTTTAGGTCCTCCATCAAGCCCCGCCAGATGAGGGACATGGCCTGAGGTCCCCCGTCAAACCCCACCAGGCGAGGGGGGGGGGGGCGCACAGCCTCAGGTCCCCGGCCCAGCACTGGGAGTGGGGCACAGCCTCAGGTCCCCTGTCAAGCCCCGCTGGGCGGGGGGGGGGGGGGTGCAGTCTGAGGTACCCTGGCCTGGCACTGGGGTGGGGGAGCAGCCTGAGGCC
Organism: Corynorhinus townsendii; assembly: GCA_026230045.1. Classification (NCBI taxonomy): domain Eukaryota; kingdom Metazoa; phylum Chordata; class Mammalia; order Chiroptera; family Vespertilionidae; genus Corynorhinus; species Corynorhinus townsendii. Next base: position 142,920,004 of record JAPDVU010000004.1, read on the forward strand.
CCCTAGCCCAGCTCCAGCACAGGAAGCTCACCTTGAGGTCCCCCGTCAAGCCCTGCCAGCAGGGGGGCGTAGCCTCAGGTCCCCCATCAAGCCCCGCTGGGCAGGGGGCACGGCCTGAGTTCCCCCGACCCAGCACTGGGGGTGCACCTTGAGGTCCCCTGTCAAGCCCTGCCAGGCAGGGGAGTGCAGCCTCAGGTCTCCTGGCCTGGTGCTGGGGTGGGGGGTGTGACCTGAGGTCCCCCAGCCTGGTACCAGGGTCGGGGATGCAGCCTGAAGTCCCCTGTCAAGCCCCACCTGGTGAGGGGCGTGGCCTCATGTCCCGTGGCCTGGTGCCAAGGCAGGAGGTGGGGCCTGAGATCCCCCAGCCTGATGCCAGGGCCTGGGGCATGGCCTGAGGTCCCCTGTCAAGCCCCATGGGGGCAGAGAAGGGCGTAGCCTCAGGTCCCTACTGATTGCTCGTTAAGGCTCCTTAAGGGAACTTGGCCTCAGCTGTGGGTACAGCCATCTTTTGTGATGGAGTGATGGTCAATTAGCATATTCCCTCTTTATTAGATAGGATATGTATAACTTTTTAAGAAAGTACCAAACCATTTTCCAAAGTGGCTCTCCCATTCTACTTCCCCATCAGCAATGTATAATGTTCTTATTTCTCCCCATCCTCTCCAACACTTGTTATTGTCTGTCTTGATTTTAGCTATTCTAGTGAGTGTGAAAAGATGTTAATTTGCATTTCTCTAATGAGTAATGACATGAAACACCTTTTCATTTGCTTATTAAATACTTCTATATCTTTTCTTGCTGAAATATCTATTTAAATAATTTGCTTATTTATTAATTGAGTTATTTGTCTTCTAATTATTGAGTTGTGAGAGTTCTTTATATATTCTAGATACAAGTCCTGTATTAGATACATGATTTGCAATTTTTTAAAAACCTCTTTTTTATTTATTTTATCTTTTCCTCACCATTTATCCCCCTGTGCCTTCTTCCACCTCCCACCGCCACAATCACCACACTGTTGTCTATGTCCAAGAGTTTCCTTTTTATTATTTGCTCAATTTCTTCACCACCACCTCTGAACCCTCCCCTCACCAGAGCTGTCTGCCTGCTCTCTATCTATGAGTCTGTTTCTATTTTGCTTGTTAGTTCAGTTTGTTCATTAAATTCCCCATGAGTGAAATCATATGGTATTTGTCTTTCTCTAACTGGCTTATTTCACTTAGCATAATGTTTTCCAAGTCAATCCATGTTGTCACAAAGGGTAAAATTTTCTTCCATTTTACAGCTGAGTATTATTCTATTGAGTCAATGTAACAAGCTGTTTTTTCCAGTCATTATTGATGGACACTTGAGCTGCTTCCAAATCTTGGCTATTGTAAATAGCATTGCAGTGAACATAGGGGTGCACATACTCTTTTGAATTAGTGTTTCGGGGTTGTTGTTTGTTTTCTTTTTTAGATAAATTCCAAGAAGTCAAATTACTAAGTCAAAGGCAGTTCCATTTTTAGTTTTTTGAGGTAACTCCATACTGCTTTCCACAATGGCTGTACCAATCTGCATTTCCACCAACAGTGCACAAGAGTTCAATTTTTTTCTCTACCTCACCAGCACTTGTCATTTGTTGATTTGTTGATGGTAACCATTCTGACAGGTGTGAGGTGATACCTCATTGTCATTTTAATTTGGATTTCTCTGATGATCAATGACTTTGAACATCTTTTCATATGTCTATTGGCCATCTGTATGTCCTCTTTGGAGAAGTGTCTGTTCGGGTCCTTTGCCTATTTTTTAATTGGATTGTTTGGGGTTTTTTTGGTGTTGAGTTGTCTGAGTTCTTTATAAATTTTGGATATTAACCTCTTATCAGATATATCAGCAAATATGTTCTCCCATTCAGTGGATTGTCTTTTAATTTTGTTGATGGTTTCCTTTTGCTGTACAAAAAAATGTTTCAGTTTGATGTAGTCCCATTTATTTATTTATTTTATTTTGTTTCCCTTGCCTGAGGAGATATATAAAGAAAAAAATAATACTACAAGGAATGTCTGAGATTTTACAGTCTATGTTTTCTTCTAAAATGTTTATGGTTTCCAGTCTAATATTTAAATCTTTTATCCATTTTGAGTTTATTCTTATGTATGGTGTAAGAAGCTCCACAGGGTGATAGAAGAGTACTTCCAATTGGTGGAGCTATTGCTTCCCCCTAGGCTGATGCTGCATAGATGGGAATGTTTTGTCTGAGAAAGATGGCTTCTGCAGTATAGGGGAATGACTCAGCACAGGGATCCTGGTGGCTGACCTCTCAGCTCTCTTCCCAGAGCCACCAGCCTCAGACTCTCCTCACACAGCTCTAGGTCACTCTGCCCTCCCTCCACTTGATCCCAGGGTGAGTGACTACAAATGAAATTTTGTGCGTTGGCCTTTTAAGAGGGTGCCTGCATTTCTAGCCATCTCTCCCTGGGGACAGAAACTTCCTGCTGTTCCCAGCCAGATGTTATGTAGGCTTCTTTCCCAGTTCTGGCGCTCTTGCCTGGAGAGTCTGGCTTGGGGTTTAGACCTCACACTTCTCAGGGGGAACCCTCCCACAGCTGAGATATCCTTCTAGAACTTCAGCTGCTGCTTGTGAGTGCCCTGCCATCCCTCTTGTACCTCTGTACCTCCTACCAGTCTCAGTGTGTCCTCCTCTGTAAGTCCTTGGTTATAAGACTTTTCTCCAGCTAGTCTTCAGTTGGTTATTCAGGATGATTTTTCTGCACTTTAATTGTAACTCCAGTTTTGTGCTGTGTCCAGCACGGCAGGTTCGATGAGCCTGAGGGAGGGGTGGTGAAGGATTAAAGCAGACAAGAGAATACAGCTGGGGCTCAGTGGGATGCTGCTTCTCTGATGGAGAGACAGCAACACTGCCTGCAAACCAAGTCTTTATTTTATAGTCAGAGCACACAAACCAAAACAAGGGTAGTGGTCAACATGTTTACAATGTTCTTGTGAGTTTCACCTTGTTTTGGCAGCACTTGCTGCACCTCCCACAGCCATTAGCTACCTAGGAAGCTCTAGAGTCAAGCTTAATTATGCTAAGAGAGCTCTTCCCTCCAAGCTGGGACTTGTGTGTGGCTCTGCCACAGGTCAGTCCGAGGCTTAACCCTATAGCCGTTCCTTACACAGTTTGGTCCTGGGAGGAGGTGAGTATAGCTTCCATCTAATCTGCCACCATCTTGAATCTCAAATATTTTATTTCTGAATTTGTCTATTGCTGGCCTTACCAAACTAGCATAGACTAGCACCTGAGAAAAAAATTAATGTATACTAAATACTGAAATATATAAAAATCTTTCATCAAAGGCTTCCTTCAAAACAATATAGTCGGACATATTAGAAACACTCTAATACTCAAGCCCTAACATGATATAATTTGATGGAGTTCCTCTTTAGTTTTACATGTACTTTATCTCAGCAATATTGATATTGTGGACAGATAATTTTTTGTTGTGGGAATGGGGGCTGTCCTGTGCATTGTAGATTATTTAGCAGTCTCTCTAACCTGTACTTGGTATATGCCAATGGCACCCACCACACTGCCTCCCACCCTAGCAGTTGTCACAACCGTTACTGTAAGGAGAGCAATAAGAAGGGAAATCCAAATGGTCCTGGAAAACAGTGAAGTTTAGAGATTTATCCCTTTGTATGAGCATGGTCCTTGTGACTAGTTATAAAGTGTTTAATTACACGAGCACTGTGAGTTTTATATAAGAAAATCTTTTATATAAGTGAAATTGAAAAAGAAGTATTTCAGTTGATAATTTGAAATAATGCCTTATGGAATTTATAAAATTATCTCTAGAATTAAAAATTCTCAAAATACATTATATATAGATTTACCACTTTCAATAACCAGTATTTAAAATGCCACTGAACTTGCATTTCTTCCCATCCTACACTTTGTACTTCGGCAATTTGAAACTTGTCTGATTACTTGTGAAGGCCTTCCTTGTCACATTTCAGCCCAGAGCAAATTGTTGTAGATAGGTCAACTCTATGAACAATGGCGTTTACAATAAAAATGCTAATGACGCTCTAAGATAGTGTGCCTAGGAGGCCTCCTTTCTATATCTCTTTGAAAACTGACAGGCAATTTGTGTGCAGATTTCTTTATTGAGTCAGATTTTGGATAGTACTAATAAAGACATGTACCTTAAAATAGTGACCAGCACTCTTTTGTAAGTCATGATTCAATGAAACGTTTTAGGTGTGAAGCCGATTGCTCTTTTATGGAATATCAAAATCTAATAATTATTTCTGAAAACACATAAACTACTAGGAATTTGTTAAAGAGTAAGTAATCCTGTTTTTATGTCCTGGGCAGCTTCTCCTGGACCCGAAATGGGACTCATTTTGACATAGATAAAGACCCTCTCGTCACCATGAAGGCTGGCTCAGGAACCCTCATAATTAACATTATGAGCGAAGGGAAAGCAGAGACCTATGAAGGAGTCTATCAGTGTACAGCCAGGAATGAACGTGGAGCTGCAATTTCTAATAACATTGTTGTTCGTCCATCCAGTAAGTGGGACTTGTCCACCAACAGGTGGATCTTTTTAAAGCATGGCTCCGAGACCCAGCATCTGTTACATCATCCAAATACTATTACAAATAGATAACAGCATTGATTCCAATAATCTGACTTTGTTTTGCATAAAAATTATTGCCCCTTTCCGCTTTACCCTAAGTTCCTCAGGCCAATTCTTTGTCAGTCCAGTATGTCTTTTATATAAGTCCGGAACAAAACACCAGGGGTAAGAAAAGTGTTTCTTTCCCGAATTGATCTAATTATTGATTTCTTATGTATTTTATATATGAACAAACTTCTTACAGCCAGGTGGAATAAATTCAGTATGAAATGGGTAATGAGGTGTAAGTGTCATTTATTTAAAACATTCTTGTTTCAGAATTCAGGTAGAAATAGAGGGGCCTCACTACCTTGTTATTACGTGGTTGTTTTTGCAGGTGTTTTGTACCCAAATCCTCTCAACAGCTCAAGAGCATAGATTTCAAGAAAAATGACCATTGGCAGTTCTAGTCATTTTAAAAGCTTTTTAAAATTACATGTGTAATATATGTTCATTTTATAAAAAATTAATTCCAAACAAAAAAATAAACTTAAGTTACTCATGCATTCTTCCATTCAAGAAAATAATTACTGCTTTTTTTTCTAGATATGTTTGTATGTGTTTAAAATGAGCTCATTCTGAAGTACTATTTTATATCCTTTTCTGACTTACCTGCAATATGTATATTCTCACACCAGTTTTATCAATAAGTATACTTATATAATACTGTATGATATTAAAAGGTGTAAGTGTATAGTTATGTTATTTGTTTTACAAGTCTTTAGCCGTTTAAGTGTTTTCCATTCTTTTGTGAAGAACATGCTTGTAATGAAATTATTAGGTATCTTTCCAATGATTTATTTAATATAAGTTCTTAGGCTTGGAATCACTGACTCAGAATTTATACTATTAATGGCAGAGAATGAAATTGTCTTTTTTTTTTTTTTTTTACTTTCAACACTGTATTTAAAATTTATTTTCTTGTTATCTTAATGTACACAAATGCTGAGTTACAATTTCCCCAAAAGTTTAGTTTGTCTTTCTAGTGCTCTTTTTCAGTGCAGAAATAACTTAGAAGTTGTTATTTCATACCATAGGGTCACCGTTGTGGACCAAAGAAAAACTTGAACCAATAACACTGCGAAGTGGCCAGTCTTTGGTACTTCCCTGCAGACCTCCAATTGGATTACCACCAGCTATAATATTCTGGATGGATAATTGTAAGTTTTAATAATATGAATTTCTTTCTTTGAGAGTCTGATAATTATTTGTTGTCAAAATAAATTATTATCTCTTGCGATTCATAAAATGTTTATAAAATGTTTTAGAGATGCCCAGGAAAATAAATGCTCATTGAAATAAATTTCATTTCATTCATTCATTTGATTTTGTTGAGCACCTACTATGTTCCAGGCACTACTCTAAATGAACCAAACAAATTTCCTGCTTTCCTTGAGCTTATATTCTATGCAGTGGGAATAGATGGGCGTGGAGAAAGAAGCAGACAATAAATGCATGTTGAAAGTATGTGTCAGTTAGCAATCAGTACTAGGAAGGAAAAGCAGCAGAGTTTGAAGCAGAGAATTAATGGAATGAGAGCAAGACAAGCCCCTAAATATCTGGGTGGAAAGGGAAAAACTGGCACAAGCCCATAAGGCAGGAGCACCCTGGTCTGTGTAAAAGGCAGCAGGGAGGCCAGTGGTGCCAGACTCAGTGAGTCAAAGGGGAGAGTGATAGGAAAGGTCAGAAAAGCCCATGGGCTCAGTGCAGAGGGCTTTGGCTTTGCTTTGAATGAAGTAGGAGACATTGAGGGAGTGACTTTACCTGAAACAAAACCAATAGCAATAACATCACTTCTGTTCATGCATGGACAATAGAGAGGACAAAGGGAGAGTAGGCCTCCTTGTTTGGAGGCCGCTGATATAGACTTGCTGGTGACTCGGACTCAGGTAGTGGCAGTCTAGTGGGTAACACATGGTCAGATTCTGGATATATTTTGGAGGTAGAACCTCTAGGATTTATTGAGGTTTGGATGGGAGGTATGAGAGAGAGGAATCAAAGATAACTACAGGACTGAACAACTGGTAAAATGGAATTGTCATGTCATTTCCCAAAACAGCAGAAGCCCTTAGAGGAGAGGAAATCAAGCTCTTTGATTTTTCCCCCACTTTTTGTGGGTTTTTTTTTACCCCCAACAGCAGCTAATATTTGTTGGATATTTATTAAGTGCCTTTGCTAAAGACTTTGCATGGGTTATCTCATCAATTTTTTACAATAACCCTATGAAATATATCTGGTTATTCTTTCTACTTTTTAGATGAAGAAACCAAAGCACAGAGTCATGAAGTGATAATCCATCAGGCAGTTTAACATTTGTCCACCTGTCCCTGTCCTGGTGGGACTTCTTTATTGCTCTGCCTCTCCACCCTCCAAAATCTCCTGTACTAATAGGTTAGCATGTTACCTTACAGGTGGGTCCCACGTGGTTCTGCTGGGAAACCAGGAAATCAAGACTTTAACATGGGAGGCCGATGAGACATCCATGGGGAGATGCACGAGTCAGAGCTACATGAGTCAGAAAAAGATTCAGAGCTCCAGTCAGCAGTATTTACCTTAGGAGTTTCTTAGAGCCAGGGGCTGGAGAAGAGAAGGGCGGGAGGGAGGGAGTGCAGGTGGTAAAGAGCAACGCCTGGGGGACTGAGACCAGGAGCCCTCCAGGGACCAAGAATTTAGGGAGAAACCAGCAAAATAGATGAGAAGGAGCTGTCACTGTGTTAAGATGAGAACAAAGAGAGAGTGGTGAAGGAGGAGTGTTAAGAAGACAGAACAAGACGGATTAACCAAAGAATTTATATGCATAACCCATGGACACAGACAGCAGTGTGATGAAGGTCCTTGGGAGGGGGCAGGAGCAGGGTGGAGTGGGGGTAAAGGGGGGATTTCTGTAATACTTTTAACAATAAAGAAAATTTTTAAAAAAAGACATAACAATCAACGATTTCAAATGCTGCTGATAAATCATATAACTTCTGATCTGACTGAGAAATGACTATTGAATTTGGCAACATGGAGGTTACTATTGACCTTGACAGGAGTACTTTAGGTATAATGGTAGCAATGCAAGCAAAATATTTGTTGGGAATATATTTTATTCTCAGTGACATGATTTCTTCTGAAGTCACGTGCTGTACATATTACCAAAGATAAAATTTAGCTCTAACATATAATTTCCATTTTTACTCTTATTTGAAAGCACTCAGAGCAAGTATCATGAAAAATGGAAAATAATCATATACATGAGTAAATGATCAAACATATTTTTCCCATTATTGCTTTTACTGGTTTTGAAAGAATAATCAATAAATCAAATGTAAATGTCTGGTGTATGACATTGAGAATAACAGTATTTAAATGTCACTGCCAAGGGAGGCCAGTATTTGGTCCTTGGCTCTTACTGAGAAATGGTGACCTTTTCATGTACCTGTATAGTTTCAGAATCATCTGAATAAATAAATAATTTTTTTCCATATTGCACTGCTCACTATGTCATCTACATACATTTTAGACTGTTGGCATATCATCTGGATCTTTCAAATAAAATTGCATCTGGAATATGAGAAAAATTCAGATCTGTATAGCATCCTTCTTGCAAGATGACATTATCAAGTTATTCCTATCTGAATACATTTTTTTAAAATGTAATGCAAAGGAATTCAATGGGCACTTTAATTTGATCTACTGAACCATGTCAGTAATAAAATCCATCAGGAGAAACAGAATAAATGCATGCTTATCTTTGACTCTCTGTATTCACTAAATAACCATACATTATTTTTATGAGTTATTTTTAAAACAATTATTTCCCTAGGGATTAGTGACTCAAAACCATGAATTTACAATCACCAGCCAAATTTGCATCTTAACCGGGAACTTTGTTAACATGGCTAACTAGCGCTGTTTCTGGCTCTGGCTCCACATTTCTCTGCCATGTTTTCTGCCCAAGGGAGCTGCAGGCTTTGAACCATAAGTTTACCGTTTGTGAAATGTTAGATAGGGCACCTGCTGCAGGAGGAATACAGCAGTGACTCGGACTAGAGAAATCCTCTGGTCCCATACAACCTGGCCCAGGGCCTGGGGTGTGCAATTTTTTCTAGTTCTTTCACTTCAAAGCTGAAGAATTCTCCCAGAGTTGAGTCAGAAGCTTCAGGATGCATGTTAGCCAGCCTAGTGTAAATTCACACACAGATCAGTGGTCCCACCTCCCTGCATCCTTCATCAACTTAGAAAAGCTTCCCTTCATGCCTGAAGCTAGACAGTTCCTCAACTGGACCTGAGAGAGGAAGTAAATAGTTAAACATGAAGCTGACAGTTGCTGATTTAATTACGGAGCTGCTATGCAGGGCAAGGTGCAGCTTCAGGCCTACCACGGTAGACATGCAGGTGGTAGTCTCTGCCGCCCTGCAACTTGAATTCTGGCACGGAGAGACAGGCAGTAAGCCATGGATATGACAAATGAAATATGTTGTATGTTAGAAGGTGCTAAGTAATTCAGAAAAGAAAAAGTAGAGGAGGTGAGGAAGGCTGGGTGAGGTGGGCTGCTGAGGGGCGTGTCTGCAGTATTAAATAGTGTCATTATTGCACCCTGTTGTTAATTGCCCTTTTGCTGCCTGATTCTTCAGTTAGACAAGCTCAGACAGGGTAAGGACCCTGTTATGCCCAACACCTGCACAGGGCCTAGTTCACGATAGGTGCTCTCACAGTATTTGATGTCTGGCCATTTGTGATGATGAAACTCAGGTTAATATCCTTATAAGCTTCCTTAATGCATATTCTAAGACATGTGTGCATATGTGTATATTTAGAGATTAACTAAAATATTAGGAAAGGTCACACAAATTCTTTTTTTTTTTTGGTTTACACTTGCTTAATAAAACACGTCACTGTACAAATCTAATCTCATCTCTGTCCTACTCCAGAGAAATTAGGGTCCACAGGTACAATTGGAGATTTAATAATACATAGAACTAGTGGTAGTCTTGCTAATTTGGAAAGTGGTCGTTTTGATGATAGATTGTTCTGGCTATTTCTTTGCCTTTCCCCAGCCTTTCAAAGACTTCCACAGAGTGAGAGGGTTTCCCAGGGTCTGAATGGAGACCTTTATTTTTCCAATGTTCTCCCAGAGGATTCCCGTGAAGACTATATCTGTTACGCCAGATTTAACCACACTCAAACCATACAGCAGAAGCAACCTATTTCTGTGAAGGTGATTTTAGGTAAGTGTTTAGCTCCCTGCATCTGTCTTGCAATGATGTGTAAAACATATCAACTGTTCACTACCACTGACTGAAGTAAAGGGATTCATTCATCAGGAAACTACCTGTGAATAGTGACTAAAGTGTTGGCATATGTGTTATAAAGAGCGTGCATACAGACCCTAAATACTGTACTTTACAATTTTTGCTGTAATTAACGTTACTGTTTTCCTGATAACTTTGTGAATTCACTTGAAGTTCTGCGCATTTGCGTGTGATTTATGCCCCATGATACCTTTAATGGGCAAACCTACAGCTTCAGTTATATGTTCACATAATGCTGGTTGGGGGTGACTGAGTAAATTACTGAGTTAGTCATGTACAATGTAAAGCACTGTTTTTAGTTGGTAGGGATGGTACTTAGTCAGCATAGCTGGATGTGTTTACTTTCATTGCCCAATATTTTTTCTTGCAATACCTTCTCCCCTACTTTTTACATTCTTCATAATATTCTGTTTATTTCAGTGGATGAATTGAATGACACTATAGCAGCTAATTTGAGTGACACTGAGGTTTATGGTGGTGAGTTATGGTGATTGTAACTGATAATCTCTCCTTCATTGTAGAATTTAGTTCACTAACTTCACCTCCATGGCTATTTAACCTTATTTTTCTGTATGAAATTCCTAGTTACCACTAGAATAAATGTATGTTTCTTATGAAATTTAGCTATAAGCTTGCAAACATGCCACTAAAACATTTTCCATGTTGTATGTAAATAATGAAAATTATTATCGCTGTTTTCATGTAAAGAACCATTTCACCTAATTTGGAAAAAATGTTCATGTGTGTTCAGAATTAGATTTTTCATTTTTTGTCTTGTTCATAAATTTTTCTCATGAACTAAATAAGAATTGGCAGAGTGCATTAACCTGCTTGAATACTAACTCTTCAACATCTTAGGAATCTTTAGCAACTAACAGTAAGTGGATTTTGATAACAAGTCATCACATTTCCCATCTGTTTTCACATGACATTATGAATATCGTATAATTAGCAACAGTATTTCTCAATTTTGTTTAAAACCCAGTCATTATCTTCAGTAGAAGTAATTTTTTACAAAATAGAACATTTATCTTCATTCTTTCGAAAATAAAAGAATTTGATTTCCTTAAGGGAAATGTGGATCTCAGGTACAGAATTTGATCATTGGAAATTATGGATTCTGGAATTGAGCTCTGAAAATTATAGAATATGGGATCTTCTTAATTATCTAGAAGGCAGAATTTCTGCTGCATTATTTTTTTACCTTTGAGTATGAAGTAAAAAACATTAAGGTTCTATTAATCACCAGAATAGACATGCCACAACTCCTGTTTTATTTTATTTTTATTGTAATATACTCCTGAAAGACAGAGGCCTCAAAACCATTCCCAAAGTGATTTCAGAGGAGTAAGATTGCCTCTAACTTTAAAATCTTAGAAAAACTATAATTTTACAGTATTCAGTTTTTGTGATCATCAAATAGTTAATGCATTAAAGTTTTGAAAACTGTAAAGGGCTACAGAATCAGAATATGGTTTGCTTTCTACTTTTCTGAGAGTCCACCACAATATAAGACCACATTTAGGCAATATCCCCATAAGAAAGAAGGTGGCCTATATAAATCTCCCAAAGATCTCTGATTTGAGCCCTCTTTAAATTTTCATTGAGGAAACCAATTTCAATTTCTTTAACTCCATTATTATTCTTAATTTGTAGCAAAATTTGCCAGACTCTATTAGTAACTTTCTAATTTTGTTTTGTGTTGTTTTGTTTTCCATAAACCTTGCAATTTGAGGACTTTGACATATTAGACATCTACCACAAATTCATCTCCATGATTAATCAATGGAATTGAGTGCTGTGTTGTCCCTGGTGGAAACCAGAATAGCCCGTCCACAGTCATACCCTCAGAAAAATCTAACATCTTCTAGAAAGTAGACAGTTAATTTTGCTTTGAGCACTAATTTTACGTGATGTATAGTTTGAGAACATGATTTTCCTTTCTATGTCTACATTGTGAAAATTTACCTGTACACAAAAGATTCACAAAAATTTTACAAATTAAGAAAATATGTGAAAGGAGAATAGTTCTTACCGTTGGTGTTTATGCAACCAAAACTGTTTCTATGCCTGGGTTGCTAAGGGAGCAGCAGCTATTTGTAAGGCAAAGAGTGTGCATGTGTAGTTTAACAAATTTTACAACGTTAAATAGTTTTGAAAAGGGAATAGATTTTTAGGCAGTGAACTGTGTTTCTAGAAATACATATTCATAACTTTTAATACATATTGATTTTCTCGTTTGCAGCTAAATCAAATAGAGAGAGGCCACCAACATTTTTAACTCCAGAAGGCAATTCAAGTAACAAAGAAGAATTAAGAGGAAATGTTCTTTCGTTAGAATGCATTGCAGAAGGACTGTGAGTTAATACTTTGTGTCTTGGTGTACATTTCTTGTAAAAACAGAATAGATTGGTAGAGAAGTATTAATATCATAGGAAGAGTCATTGTCTTGTATAATTCCATCAAGCATCAAGAAATAGCTGATAATTTCCAAAATAGGCTATATAATACCATATTATTAAAACACTAGAGGCTCAGTGCACGGATTCGTGCACCAGTAGGGTGCTTCGGCCTGGCCTGTGCCCTCTCACAATCCGGGACCCCTCAGGGGATGCCAGATTGCCAGATTTGGCCTAATCCTCGCAGGCCAGGCTGAGGGACCCCACCGGTGCATGAATCCATGCACTAGGCCTCTAGTATGCATATAAGATCTTTGCTTAATTTCTTCCTGCCCTCCCCTCTCCTCCTTTCTTTCTGAGATTCATCAGCTTGTTCCATGTTTCCATGCCTGTGCATTGAGTGTCTGTCCCCCTGGTGGTCAATGCACATCATAGCTACCGGTCGGACAGTCAGATGGTTGGATGGTCGCTTAGGCTTTTCTATGTATAGATTTTTAATATAATAGTGTGCCTCATGAAATAAGTATTAGTAATCACCTTATGATTGCTACAATTATAATTAGGGTGTATTATTTTGCCACTGTGTGTAACCACCTCAAAACGTAGTGGTTTAAAAACAGTAGCTATTTATCATTAATCATTTTTCTGCAGGGCTGCAGGGAGGTTGTACTAGAATGGGCTAATCCAGCTAATTTAGGTTGAGCCTGTTCATGTGTCTGCTAGGTGGCTCAGCTATGGGTTCACAGTTCTGAGGGTGTAATGCTGGCTGTCAGCTGCATAGCTGAGCTCTTGGCCTTGAATTTCTCACATCCCTCTAGTTCAGTGGTTCTCAACCCTTTTAATGCCGCGGCCCTTTAATACAGTTCCTCATGTTGTGGTGACCCCCAACCATAAAATTATTTTCGTTGCTACCTCATAATTTTGCTACTGTTATGAATCGTAATGTAAATATCTGTTTTTTTCGTTGCTACTTCAGTAATTTTGCTACTGTTATGAATCGTAATGTAAATACCTGTTTTTTCCGGTGGTCTTAGGTGACCCACAGGTTGAGAACCACTGCTGTAGAGCCTAAGACCATCGGAAAACACAGATATTTACATTATGATTCATAACAGTAGCAAAATTACAGTTATGAAGTAGCAACGAAAATAATTTTATGGTTGGGGGTCACCACAACATGAGGAATTGTATTAAAGGGCCGCGGCATTAAAAGGGTTGAGAACCACTGCTCTAGCGGCCCAGCCCAGGCTAATTCTTCTAACAATAAAAGCACGCACAGCCTTTTAGGGCCTAGCCTCGAAACTGGCACACTGTTCCTTGCACTATTTCCTACTGTAAAGTCACAAGCCCATCTTCTTTCCAAATGTCTCATCAAAATTGATGTCACCCCTAGACCTTGACAGGAGTTGCAGGAAGGCCTCGCTCAGATATAAGAACAACTGTTACATTAGGTACACATCAGAGACAAGCTTCTACCTAGTCCCTTCTGATGCATGGCACAGAGCAAGTGCAATTGATATGGGCACATATGCTTGAAAGCATTGAATAGATTCTCAGAAACATGCTGTGATCACATGTTTGATCTGTGCTTCCCCTGACTGGTCACTCAGAGTCTCACCTTCCTTCCCAGAATCAGCCTCCAGGAATGACTTTACGGCTGGAGACACATGGAGGCTTCTGCTGGCCATGGCAGGAAAGCACGCAACACACTACTCAGTTTCTCAAGTATCTGAAAACTAGCAAAGCCCTCATTTAAAGATAGATTAAGTATATATCTTTCCCAATAGAATAAAAAATAAGCAAACAAAACCCTTGCAGTTTTCTTCAACATTGTGTTAAAAAGTGGTTTAATCTACCAACCTTCAACCTTTTGGGAGTGGATGTGCCCGTTCTCACAATTTAGTGATTCCCCTTCCCACAAGTGATATATTACATAAAAATGTAAAATATGGCTGGTATTTGGAAATTGCCTCAAACTTCCAAAATTTATTTTAAAGCTTGGAATGTTGTAAAACTAAGATTGGAGCTCTATCACTTACAAATCCATAAACATGAGACTCATAGAATAAAAATATTCCTAATTCTTAACACCTGCTCAGTGGAGTAGCAGGCCTCCAGAGCAGTTCATGACGTAGCTGAGCTGTGATCTCATGCTTCTACCCCCACTGCCCTCTCACCTCCAGATCATAGGAGATGTAGATTAATCTGACTGTAAGGAAACACCATAGTGTGCTATCCAATTCCACATGTGTATGATAGCTTCAGCTTTTCAAAATGGTTTCACATTTTTGCCTCTTTTTATATTCACATCATGTCTTATTTTAGAAGCCATTTCATCAAATATATGTGTTCAATTATTTTTGTTCAATCAAATAAACCAAAATCAATTTTTAAAATAATTAATCCCACTTGAATTTCTAATGACAAATATTGTGATCTTCCTGAGGGCCTGAATCATTCTTTCTTCATCTTTATCTTCCCAACACATAACTCAGTGCTTGGTCCCTAGCTCCATGCCTGTAAATGTTAGTGTCTAGTGGATTTTTATTTTACTCTCATGAAAACCTTCTAAAGCCACTGGATCAAGTCAGGCATTATTATCCCCAGTAAGGCAACAAAGGATATTGAAACCCAAAAAGGTCAGGGAGCCAAGGTCAGAGAACAATTGAGGGACATGGCTGGGACTTGAAAACAGATCTTTAACTCTAAGCCTGTGTTCTGGCTTTTCATTGGTCTCTATATTTCATAATTGAATAAGAAACACTGTGAGAAATGGTGTAATACATGAGTTTAATCTCTTCTTGTCAATTGCTATAATATTTTAAAATATCTATGTATATAAAAGCCTAAGCAACCATTATGATCAGACGACCGGACAATTGGCCGGTAGCTATGATGCGCACTGACCAGCAGGGGGCAGATGCTCACTGTAGGAGTTGCCCCCTGGTGGTCACTGTGCTCCCACAGCCAACCTCCCGTGGCCAGCCAACCTCCCATGATTTCTCCCCTCGGCCTGCTGGCCAACCTCCTGTGGTCCCTCCCCCCAGCTGGCCAGCACTGAGATCGGGACTGAGTGAGACAGACCCCGATCAGCCCTGATCACCAGCCAAGCCAAGGCAGCCCACCCGTGCACAAATTCATGCACCAGGCCCGTAGTAGATAATAATGAAATTAAGGAAAGAGCAGCATCTCTCTAATTACTTCATTTACATTACCAGATAGCCTGCTTTGAAATAAAAACGTTCTTCCATTTGATGTGGAAATGTGTGTAAAAAAAATTCCTGGGCATGACTATGTGTATCATTTCTTTCTCTGTGCATCTTTAACTCTAGCTGATAAAAAAAAAAATCTAACTCAGTATCATTAATTTCATGGTAATTCTTTTGATTGGCATAGTACCTTCATGTAAAATTTTCCAAGAGTGCCTCATTGATGATAACTTAGAAGAAAACATTTAGGTCTTGTCAGTCAAGTAACTCGTGCTGGCATACTCACCACACCACTGCAGTCAAAGTTTATGGTGTGCCACAAAGTAGCATAGTTCTGCTTATGTGAAAATGATAGCTGATAGCCTTAAACATAAGGTTCTGAGCATTACTTATAAAAGTGTGATGCTAGTTAAAGTACCTATATATTTCTCATTAGTTTTATATAAAGCATTTATTATAAACTTGCATGAAAATTCACCCTCAAAAGCAGTTAGGTCATCTTTTTTTTTTGTATCATCATCCTTTATTTTATCTTATCAGGCCTACGCCAATTATTTACTGGATAAAAGAAGATGGAACACTACCCATCAACCGGACATTTTATAGGAACTTTCAGAAAACTCTGCAGATCATTCAGGTTTCAGAAGCAGACTCGGGAAAGTACCAGTGTATAGCCAAAAATGCATTAGGGGTCATCCATCACACCATTTCTGTCACAGTAAAAGGTATATATCATTGTTTAAAATGTATTGCTCTTGCATTCATGAGAGGCCCTAAATCTTTAATTCGCATGCCTCCCATCATATTCTTCAATAATAATAAATGTAAATCTATATCAACATTCATGATACTGTGAATCTCTTCTCATTGCTATTTATACTTATAGTGCATCTAAATAAGTTTTAAAATAGCTTCCTCAAATCTTCCTTACAAAAGAATCCCAATTGTAAATGAAGAAAGAATGAAGGAAATGGAAAATCGCCATTAGAATCCATCCGTTATAATTGCTGCAGGCAAGAGCCAGTGATGAATGCTAAAATTAGTGGATGAAACCTTAAGGAGAAAGGATATTTGCATAGCCTCAAAGTACCGTATTTATCCCGCCACAAAAGAAAATAATTTACTGAGGCAGTTTAAATAGATGTCTTCACATTCTTTATACTACTCCCTTAAGGAGATGGAGCTTATAGTCTCTTCCCTTGAATGTGGGCTGAACTTAGTGCCTCACTAAGTAAATAGTGTATGGAAAGCAAGAAAATACTAACTTTACAGTGGAGAAACCTGGCAAACATCACCTTAACCAAGAGATCAAGATTAACACAACCGGTAATATGTTGATAAGATGTAATCAGAAGATCCATCACCCAAAACTTCAGTCTAATCATGAGAAAACAGACAAATCCAAGTTGAAAGGCATTCTACAAAATATAAAGGTTATGAAAGACACAAAAGACCAAGAAATTCTCAGATTGGAGGAAACTAAGGAAATATGACAAGTATATGCAATGTGGTGTCCAGGGTCCTGGGACAGAAATAAGACCGTGGAAAAACTGGGGAAGTTCTAATAAAGTGTGTTGTTTAGTTAATGGCACTGTACCAATATTAATTTCTTGTTTTGATAACGGTACCATGGTTATATAAGATATTAACATTAGAGAAGGCTGGGTGAAGGGCTTGTGGGAACACTATATACTGAGTGGCCAGATTATTATGATCTTTGAACGTGTAATAATCTGGCCACTCAGTGTGCTTCTCTTGAGTACCTCATTTATTTGATATCAAAGATACTATAAATCGTGCACCTGATCAGTTTCCCCTTTGTACTGGCTGATAGAAAGCTCAGGGAAAATAGATGGTTGATTTCCAGCAAAAGTCTAGAATACTTTTGGTACCGATTTGAGATACAAATACACTGAGTGGCCAGATTATTATGCGTTCAGAGATCATCATAATCTGGCCACTCAGTGTATATTAACTTTGCAACTTTTCACAATTGCAAAGTTTTAAAAATTGCTTCCTAATTTTATAATGACATATATTCTGTGAGGCTCAGAATTTAAATTCATTTTCAGTCCTATCTGTACCTGTAAATTGCTCTACACCCTTGGATAAATCTGTGGCCTGTTTGATGTATGATTAATTACTGTAAAACAGATGATAATTATATCAAAAAGGTTTAAAAATAATACATAGATATCAAGTGAATCTCTTTAAACATTCTTTTGAAAATCTGAAGTATTATTTGAAGCATCACATATAAATCTATTCACTCTAAAAAATAAAACTAACAAATGTTTTGCAAAATGCTTTTTAATAAAATAGTTCATTATACTAAATTTGCTAGAATACTTATTTGACTCAAATTTTTGTGTGTTTTTTTCTTTCCTCAATCAAGCGGCTCCATACTGGATCATGGCACCTCAAAATCTTGTGCTGTCCCCAGGAGAGGACGGGGCCCTGATCTGCAGAGCTAACGGCAATCCCAAACCCAGAATTAGCTGGTTATCGAATGGAGTCCCAATAGAAAGTAAGTTTCCTTGAATGGCTCCAGTGGTGGTATAATTTCAGGGCATAGGTACATCTCAGCAGGGAACAAATAGTGATGAAATAGTTTGGGTTAACGAAGGAAGTCATGTATAAGGCAAACAGATACCAAATTACCTTTATATTTTTAATTTACCACCTTTAGATATTTATTATGATGGAATATTTGTGTGGCCCTCAAGTGTGGCCAAAGGCCCTTCCATTAATTTCCTAAATCATAGAAAACACCAGTTTTACAAAACTTTGGTAAAGGCTTGAGGATAAAGGGGGATTATAGCAAAGGAAAAGAAAACTGGAAACAAATATTACACCTCTCTGCCCCCCATCCTGAGCCACGGTATCCACAGAGAGCCCACCGAGACTCCCTTTTCTCAACCTCACCCACCACCACTGCCACCCGCCGGAGAATCTGGGAACATTTCCTCTTCTTGGAGTTCAGACCTTCCCTTAGACCCAGACAAAGAGAAAATCCGTTTCTGTTTAAAGCCCAGCCTCAGGGAGCCAGGGAATGCTGCTTGGCAGCCAGAATGCGATAGTAAACAGGGGCCATTGAGATGGAGGTAGGTAAGTGACACAAGAACACGGGAGATTAAATTATGAAGCTGATCTTTCTACCTGATTAGCTCAACTTATTGTCATTCCAAACCCAGGACAGGCAGTGCCTCTCAGGGAACCTTGTAACCCTCGTTGTATTAAGAGCTTTGAAATGCACTCATAGACATTCCTCTTTAAATGAAATGTTTTTGGGAAGAATCAACTGTGAAAGGCCTGCTTTGGATGGGGAGGTTGGCTGAAAGCAGAGTAGTCCCAGGAGATAAGGTAGGGCCTTCTACTATAACCCCAAATTATCTGATTAGGTCCAGGGGATAAAGAAGACAAAAATCTGTCAAGTCAAATTCCATATGAGTTCATTTCTTCCATCTCAAAAGTATTTAAGTCCCCACTGGAAGGAAAACAGGCGGTTGAACGAAGGTGGGATCAGAATTCCACAATGCCTACAGATCCAGGGTTCCTGTCTTCTGCCTCAGAGCAGTCACTCTGGTAGAGAAACACCATTGCATGGCAGCAGACAAGGATTCTGGCCCTCCAGGCTGTCCCATGGTGCCAGGAGCAGGTGCCATATGTTTACACCACAGTGATATGAAGCATCCCTACAAGGTGTCTCTCTCCACAGTTGGTGGCCAAACTAAACTTGTAAGGTTTGCTTTTTGAAATCTCATAACTAAAAGGCAAAGAGCTGAGTCACCTGGTGGGGACCCTCATAGCTCTCTGCAGGATGATACTGCAGGCTCACTGCTCTTCTCTGCTCCCACCTTCAGCATCTGGACCAGCTACTGAGTTCAAAGTCAATCTACATGCCCCACCTTGTGTTGACCTACCCTGATACAATACAAGGAGTAGATGGGGAAGAAAACTGTCAAAAATTCATGGAATTTCAAGGAGCTTTGTGCTTCTCCACTCTACTGGCTGCCCTCTGAATTTAGAGGCGCCTAAGCAGAATTGCCTTTGAGGTTTGGGACTGTTCTGAAAACGGGCCTGGGACTTGTTTCTCATGTGCAGTTTGCTGAATGGTGCACCCCCACCGTTGCATCCAGCAATGATGGGTCCTGGGGAAAGGTTGGCAGAGAGTCAGGGGTAGGCGAGAGAGAGCTGCAGTATACAGTGGCTCACAATAGGCATGGTAGGCATTTCTAACCTTCAAGGGGGCCTAGACTGGGCCTCATAAGTTTGCTTGGAGCACAGGCTGATTTGCTGACAATACCTTTCACCGAAGAGGCTGCAGAAACCTGGGGTAGACCAGCTGCCGCGGGTGAGGGGCAGGGGACAGCTGTGCCTCTGCAGCATTATCATGCAGGGAGCTGCGTAGCATCTCTGCCAGGTGCCTGGAGTCCCCACCAGGTGCCACACAGCAGAGGCACTATCAGGGGACCATACTCCCAGATACACAACCTCCCCATACCTGGCTTGTAGGCAGTCACTCAAGGACATTGACACTCCTCCTACCTCTGCAGGCCCTGGCTGCCAAGTGCACATAAATACTGTGAAGGAGAGGCAGGATCAGGGAGAGAGAAGGGGGTTTTGCTAGCAAAATAGTGTTATTGATTTGTGACTGCATTTCAGATCTGGGACCTGTTTTACAAAACTGGAAGAATTAACTCAAAAACTGTCTGGGATCTAATCTCAATGTCTTCTAAAGCTCTGTCCCCCCAGACTGGCCAGGTTACTTTAAATTTTTCTTGTAGCAAAAAAATAGACTGCATGAAATATGGAATTTTCCCAAAATCACCTAAAATATTCTTTGAACAACCTACAGAGGTCAGGAGAAAGAACACAGCTGCAGAGAGCTTTAATTTTATCATGTGACCTGCAATGTCTGAGAAGGTGTGGAAGTAGAACCCAGGACTAAAAAGAAAATGTCCAAGGCCAAGGTCGTGGGCGCCAAAGTCCCTGTCCCTGTCCTAGGAGGCAGCAGGAGAGCCTAACACTTGTAGATCTGTAACTGTGTTCCATGTGAGTTGTGGTCGATCTCAGATTCTTCCGCATGAAGCATATATAACATCTCACCACCATTATGTCAAAAGGTTTCTTTTCTCTAAGACATGAGGAGGGCAAGGAATGAAGAGAGAGAGAATGCATAGACCTCCTTCCACAATTACATATATTACTGACATTGCAGGGAGAGATTGGGAACCAGTAAAATACGATAAGCAGCCAAGGGAATGGAGGAAAGGACCAGGATATTCCCAAGGTTCCACCAATCTTCTTCCTTTTCTCAAAAGTAAAATCCTTCTAATGGATGAAATAAGTAATTGAAGAGGAAAATTCACCTCTTCACCTAGAGACTTGGTCTACGTTATTACCAAATGTTCAGACTTCTGGAGATGTTTATGAAGCAGACTAACTCAGAACACCTGAACATTGATCTCATGGTAAACAAACCATTCAGTGCTCCAGTCTCGAGTGCATGTGATAGCTCGTTAATCTTGTTCACAAAGTTCTTTTTAAAATAAAATTATGCAGTAGACATACAATATGTTTAAAATTAATAATGCTCTACACATGTAAGGTGACACTCCTCATTATCTAAATGTTGGAAGCATTTATATATAGTTCAGGCAGTCATGTCAGGAGAGTTAGATAAAAGAAAGTATTATTGGAAGGCTATCACCCCAGTTCGGAGCCTTACCTTTGGGGCTTTAAGTTATATGCAGTGATTCTATGCTCTTAAATTTCTTCCTCCAATGTTCATTATTAGCAAATGAAATTAATTATTTATAGAATCAATTATTATTCCTTTGGATAACTTAGCTTTGCACTGGAGAGCTACTCCCACCCAGTAGCCAACACAGTCCAAAAGCTTCATTCAAATATCTCTGTACAGTTTCATTCTTTGTCCAAATACCAGCTGAGCCACGGACGGACAGTTCCTGGGTTTGTTTGCGTTTCATTAGTAAGTGCTTAAGGAAAATGTAGACCCAGCCCCATGGAGTGAGACCTGCTTGTTCACTACTCTTACCTAAAGGGTTTATTTTATTCCTGAATACCTTGCCAAAAATATTCAAAGACTGCTCCACTTAGCAGAAATAAGGCACGGACAGTTGGATGCCTTTCATGTAAAGAATAATATCAAAAGGTGCAACTGGGCTGCATAAAACCTTTTTAAAACGGTTAATTTTATGATGTGACTAATGAGTCCCCACTGGAGGAAGACTGTCCTCCTGGCTTTGTTCGTTGAGCTGGTCTTCCATATTCACGGTGCTATAACTTTTTTTATTGTGGCTAAAAAACCCCACATGATATCAAATTGACCATCTTAACCATTTTTAAGTGTACAATCCAATAGTGTTAAATATATTCACATTATTGTGAAAGAGACGTCCAGAATTTTTTCATCTTGCAAAACTGGAACTCTACACCATTAAACAACACAGGGTGGTGTGACTTCTCAACACACAACATATTCAAGGAATTTGAGGGGCTCTTCTCACTTAGTCGGCCACCCATCCAGATAGATAAGGCCCAGAGTCCCCGCGGGCCTCATCACTGTCAAATGCCTGTTACTCACTCCCGGCCCTCCACTGAGTGGCATGTCCATGAGGTACAGTCCGAATGGACATGTAGGGGCACCGAGAGTCCCCTGAGGAATCCCAACAGGGAGTGCCCAAGTGCTGGGTCCAGCTTTGTTGTTCAGCTCTGCTCCAGCACGCCTTCCTGAGGCAGTGGACGGGCATCACTGAGAGCATGCGAGTCAGAACGATCCTGATGATACTAGACTTGGATCTGGAACAAGGAACACGGCTGCCCTGAGGTATACTGCATTCTCAGGGTGCCTGGATGCCTGGTCACAACTGTAGTCCACTTCCTACATCACTGTGACATTTCTATTCTCTCCTGTAGTTTATTGATATAACTTGTACCCTGTTAAAGGAGTTAGAACTTGTTATTGTCTTCTGGTTAGAAGAACGTGTTTCCTAAGGCGATTTTTAAAATATCAGACTCATAAACAACAGATCTGAGCTCAGAAGCTGATTCACGTTTCTTGGCACAACCTGATCACTAGTTGAACTAACTGGAGTATTTAAGATAATTTCATAAATTGTCTATTGATTGTGATCTCAGTGTTGAACATCTACATACAAATCTGTATGATAGTAAATTTGTGTGGTTTTAAGCCACTACCTTTGTAATAATTTGTGATAGCAGCAGTAGAAAACTAACGCAGAAAGCATGAGCACATTGAATATGGGGGATAAAACAAAGATTAATAGCTATATTTTGGCTTACTTCTATTAAAGGGAGTTAATCACAGATGAACCCAGTATTTGAAATTTTAAAGCCATAAAGGAGTCTGAATGCAGTGATAATCATGTCTTAGATGCACATTCCATTTCCTGTCATCAAAGGGAAAAATGGTGTGTAGAATGAAAGCAAAGTCTACTTAAGTGGCTCAAGTTGCAACAGCAGTTGAAAGAAAGGCTGCTGTGACTCAGGTTTGCTTTGGATCAGCATGCTGAGGCAGATGTCTGTTAGCCCTGTTAGTGTCCTTTTAAAGCAGTGGAAGGTCCCCGCCTAGGCTTTAGCATTCACACGAAGGGATTTATCTCAGGAATGCAGCACCTCCAAATGGTTGGGCATGCCCTGGACAAAATTCTCACATATTGCATTACCCGACCAGCGCCATTCCACGTCAGTAAGGATCAATCCTGGTCTTAACATTTTTTTAAGTTCTTGAGAGGTTTAGCTGAAAATACTACCTTTCAAAGAAATTTTACACAATGTATTTCTATGGCAGCCTCAGGAATTTCCAAAACAGGAAAAGAAGTATCTTCACATTTGATTGTTAGTTCTATATTTATTTACTTTTATTTATCTAGTTATTTCAAAAAGAGGCTCTTAAAAGACAGATTTGAATGAGCTAGAGGGTTCCTATATTGTTTTTGACTAGCTTTTGCTGTCTCCTCTTAATAATTAACCATGATTTCTTTGTGAGCAAGGAAATGTTTTCCTAAATTTGCATTGCAGTTTTCACCTAATTTGTGCTTTTCTCTTCCTGCATCTCTCAAAATAATGTTCAGTCAATCCACTTAAAGTAACTGAATATCCAGCATACACCCATGCTAAGTGATAACTAAATTCTGAGGAAGGAAAATTGTGGCTTTTGCCTCAGTTCTTGGTCTTGTCCTTCATACTGGATATACCTAGGTCAGTCTGTATTTGTTCTGCTTACTATAATGTAGACCTCAAGCTTTACATCTTCTAAGCAAAGAGGAATAAATGTATACTTTTTTATTTTTACACCCAAACAGTTGCCCCTGATGACCCCAGCAGAAAAATAAATGGAGATACCATTATTTTTTCAAGTGTTCAAGAACGATCCAGTGCCGTGTATCAGTGCAATGCCTCTAATGAATATGGATATTTATTGGGAAATGCATTTGTAAATGTGCTGGGTAAGCTCTTCCCATATTGAAGACATGGCAGATTAAATTAAGGACTTCTGTTGTTCTCCAATCATTCAGCAAAAATGCATTGAGCAGCTACTATGTGCAATGCTTGGTTCTTGGAGCTAACAGGGATAAAGAAAGATAAATAAGTTACAAACCTTGCTCTAAAGGGTATTACAGTCTATTCTTAATGTTCTTTCATAACACAGTGTTTATCATGGGATATTCTTCATTGTACAAATAACCATATAGTCAGTCTGCTCTGTTCACAGATGGTTAGACCAAGTATCAAACCCCTCAATAGGAAAATGGCATTGCATTGCCATTAGTAACAGAATGTTACTGCTGTTCCATTCTAGAAACTGACAACTTGAGTAACAATTCTGATTTTTTTAAAATAAGTCATTAAGCGTAACAGTTGGCCTCTATCCAAGTCACAAGTGTGCATTTATTAATTCATAGTAATACATTTCGAAAACTATGACATATTCAAATATATTCTGAAGAGGTTGGTTTATGTGAACATTATTTTCCTTGTAATGGACAAAACTACCAAAATACCAAAGTTGTTAAAAGTTTACGTGAGAATTGTTTTTATGGTGCCAGGGAATTATATTTCAATTCTTTAAGTGTGGCAAGCTCCCTTTCACACGAAATTAAAGTTAGGAAGCCAACCAATTCTTGATATTTTCCCTTTGTGCTTGAAGTGGAGGTCAGTAAATCAAAGGAAGAGCTGAGCAGCTGAGATATTGGTGGATGTTTAGGAAGCAGCTCTGATCTCTGGTTCTGTTTTTTAATCATCAGCACTGTGCTCTTTTCTGCCGGCTCTGCTCCCACCCACCCACCCCCACTATAACTCAGGAGTTATGATGGGCCAGTCACTCAACAAAAATGTACTTAGTCATGATTTTTGTGCCAGACACTGTGCTAGTTCCTGGGGAAAACTAGCACATTCCCTACCTTCAAGGGACTCACAGTATAGTAGAAGGTATAGATAAATAAATCAGTTATTAAAATCCTATGCCTGATAATATGTGGGCATGAGGCAGAGGGAGAAGACTTATTTTTCCTCCTTGAGTGGCTGGTAGTGTCATGCCTGATAGAGAACATATGGACAGAGGCATATTGAGTGTGCTTTTCTGTAAACTCTAATGGCCTTAAAACAAAATGCAATGAAATAGATGGTGGGTCTAAATG
The DNA here is from genome assembly GCA_026230045.1 of Corynorhinus townsendii. Taxonomy (NCBI): domain Eukaryota; kingdom Metazoa; phylum Chordata; class Mammalia; order Chiroptera; family Vespertilionidae; genus Corynorhinus; species Corynorhinus townsendii. Next base: position 142,945,259 of record JAPDVU010000004.1, read on the forward strand.
TTTATTTTATATTTACTTTACCTTTTCTAAACATTTCTAGCTGAGCCCCCACGCATCCTTACATCTGCAAACACACTCTATCAGGTCATTGCAAACAGGCCCGCTCTACTAGACTGTGCCTTCTTTGGGTCTCCTCTGCCTACCATTGAGTGGTAAGTGTTGGCCCTATTTCTTTTTAATGTTTCCATTTGCTAATGCCTTCAAATTTCTCAATATGTTGGGTTTTAGTCAGAGAACATGTAGAGGAAAGGCAGTGCAGAATCCATATATTATTAATTATTAAATGTATGCACACATATTTATTAACTACTTGCTCTGTGCTAAATGCTTTCACATGTATAATCTATTTAACAGCACGCATTGTCAACCACAGAGATATATGTAAATGTTTTTTATAAAATTTAAGATTGTTGCATTTTACAGTGTCATGGACATTACCTGGGACTTCATGCATGGTGTCTAGAAGGATTGGTTGGGGGACATTTCTTGATAATCAAATATCATTTGGGGTGGGGAAGAGAATTCTATAAGCTCAAAATTAGAATTTGTTGTTACTAGTGTTTACATTTATTACCTCCCCGACCTGGATTTCCTGACTTGGATCCAGCCAAGCTCTCCTGTGTCCCTTCACTCCCCACTTTAGACCTTCCTCTTCCCTATAACACTCCTGATACTAGTCCTGCTCATCTCCTAGCTTGCTTACTGTAGCACGAGCTGGAAGAAACAGGGCTAGCATAAGCAACTGCTCAGAAAGAATGAGTGAAAGAAAATTGGAACATTCATTTATTGGTCATTCATCTATGAGATGCCAGACATTGTGTTGGGCTCCTCCTGCTGATGTGAAATGAAAGCCAGGTGTGGGATTAAAGGATAATCTCACCATGTCCCCACTTCAACCACAGAGGCATGGATGCTTGTGCAGATGATTTCCTAATGCAGGGGGCAGGTTCACACTTAGTCCTGGTTGATTTAGCCTTTTCATCCACCCTTACTTCTCCTGTCTGACACGACCCAGGAAGCTGAAGGTACATATACATGCTTTATCTTTTTTCGTCCCTGAATATTTTTCTAGTCATACTTTCAAAAGTACAAACTTTATAGCCTTGAAATCAAATCTCTTTAGAATGAAGTTGCAATACTTCACAATAGGGGGGAAATGTCAAAAAGAGCAGTGTTCATTGGGCCTATTTTATCACTTATTTAGAGATAGAATGTATAACAATGTGTTTAAAAATTATAATTCTATCATTTTGAAAATTACAATTTAAGTATTTTGTATTGTCACCCGAATTCTTCACGCACCACTGATCATTGAATTCTCCAGTTTTACATCCTATCTTTACGTTGATCCCACTGACGTGCAAGAATGCAATATGCTGTGCAGATTTCAAACATCTCTGAACTTGAATCTATAATGCGTATCATGATGTGTTGACTTTGAACGTGGCATTTTATGTCTGACTTCAAATCATGATGTGTTTTACTTCTCATTTGATTATTTCCATGAAGGTTCAAAGGAACTAAAGGTAGTGCTCTTCGTGAAGACACTTACATTTTACATGAAAATGGAACTTTGGAAATTCCTGTGGCCCAAAAGGACAGCACAGGAACATACACATGTGTTGCAAGGAATAAGTTAGGAATGGCAAAGAATGAAGTTCACTTAGAAATCAAAGGTAAGGCAGAGGTGGCAATTTTTTTTCAAGAATTATGTGACTTTGAGCAAATTCTCCAGCTTGGGCAATAGACAACAATAACTTTAAATTTCAGATCCAACAAGGATCATTAAACAGCCTGAATATGCAGTTGTGCAAAGAGGGAGCACAGTGTCCTTTGAATGCAAAGTGAAACACGATCATACCTTGATCCCTACTGTCATCTGGCTGAAGGACAACGGTGAGCTGCCCAGTGACGGAAGGTATTTGAAGATGATCACTTTCCTTTCTCTTGCTTCTCTCTTTAAGCTGCTGTTGACTAAAGGTTTATTGTATAATGACTTAACCATGATGTTTTAAAAGTTTCTGAAGTCTGCTTTGTCCAAAATAGATACACATGTTCTCCCTGCTATAAAATGTCTATACCCAATCAAGTTATTGAAATAAGATCCTGAGAATGTTTGTCTGTCATTGTGTGTTGGTCTCCTGTGTAATTCAGGAGGAGAAAAACCTTCCAGGCTTTGGACAATGTCCATTGTTTTCTGCCTTGTACAGTGAAGTCTCAACAGATGAGCATTCTACAAATAAGCAGCATCCTACAAATAAGCAGAAGTATGACCTCTTGAATCACCAGAGTGTGCCTGAAACCTTGTATTTTTTTTTGTTGTTGTTAATCCTCACCCGAGGATATTTTTTCCATTGATTTTTAGGGAGAGTGGAAAGAGGAAGGGAGACAGAGAGAGAAACATCCATGTGAGAGAGACAAATTGATTGGTTGCCTCCCGCTTGTGCCCCTTCCCGGGGCCGAGGATCGAGTCTACAACCCAGGTATGTGCCCTTGACTGGAATGAAACCCGGGACCCTTCAGTCCGAGGGCCGACAATCTAACCACTGAGCAAAACTGGCTAGGGCAGAATCCTTGTATTTTAAAGCAGCGGTCGCCAACCGGTGGTCCGAGGACCATTGGTCTGTGAGGTCCGAAAGGTTGGTGACCGCTGTTTTAAAGGACACTAGTTTTTATTTGGATAGGGAGTTTTCTTTTGAGTTTCCTTAAAGCCAATAAAAAGAGAGAGGAAAAAAAAAAAGAAAACATTTAAAAGATCCTAAGCATATTGCAGCCCTTTAGATTAGAATGGAAAAAAAGCGTGGTATCTATTTTCCAAGTAAGGCCCTCAATTTGACTAAGTATGGAGCTGAAGGCATGAATTTTAGCTATGAGAGTGCAGCTACAAACATCACTTCCTGTTGGAAGGAATGCTGGGTGCTGGTGGAAATAGTTTCTGTGGTTTGCTTACAAGGTGATGATATGGAGCCCTGTTGTTGTTAATAGCACCTAGAAGAACTATGTGGCCTTCTCCTCTATATGCCCAGAGTTTCCATCTAGTTCTGTGCTCCAACAGGTCAGTTTTATTTGTGGAATCTGAGTGATAAAGGTGAGAAGGAAACATGAAGTAATGACTTCATGTTTAAGTTGGCTAAAGCTTTAACTTGGAAATTCCCTCGAAGACAGTTGGTTTATACAACCTTGTATGAATCCTGCCCTGCCCATTATGACGCAGTTGATTGGAGTGCTATCCCATACACCAAAAGGTGGCAGGTTCAATTCCAGGTCAGGGCACATGCCTAGGTTGTGGTTCGATCCCCAGTCAGGGCATGTGGGAGGCAACCAATCGATGTTTCTCTCACATTGATATTTCTATCTCTCCTTTCCTCTCCCTTTCAAATCAATAAACATAGCCTTGGATGAGAATTTTTTTTTAATCTGCATGAATCCTATTTACGTGGATTTTTTACCTACTGAGTAATTTTTCATGCCCACAAGAACCTCCAGAAAACTCTTCATAGTGATTGCTGATCTAAATCTTCCTGTTTCTAGTGATAAAGCTGGTCCTATTTTTTGCATTTACTCTCTCCTATGAGAGTTTATGCATGTAGTAAAAGTGACATAAAATTTCTGCAGTAAATTCTAGATTATTTTAAAATATACACTTTGTGCCCTGGCTGGGTGGCTCAGTTGGTTGAAGCTTCGTTCCATACACCAAAAGTTTGCAGGTTCATTCCCAGTCAGGTCACATACGTAGGTTGAGGGTTCTATCCCCAGATAGGCATGTATGAGAGGCAACCGATAGCTATCTATCTCTCTATCTATCTATCTATCTATCTATCTATCTATCTATCTATCTATCTATCTCTTCCTCTCTAAAATCAATAGAAACATGTCCTTGGGTGAGGATAAAATTTAATAATAAATAAAATATACCCTTCGCTAGAAATTGAGTTGGATGAGTAGTGTTGAAAGGTTTCTTAGTAGCCGAAGTCATAGAAAACCCTCTAGTAAGGTAACTGGAGCTGCCCCACCTCACCTCTGGATGTCCCTGGTCTCTAAGGAGCTCCTAAAACTCCAGGGACGTGGTTGAGTGCCATCAGACCATATGCCTCGATAGCCCTCATAACCCAAGGTTGCAACCCATTCTAATTGTTTTCCAACTATAATCATTATCAAAGTGATACATATTGTATAAGATTTTAACTTAAATGTGCTGCAAATTTCCATCATCCTTCTCTTTTACCAAATTCACAATTTTATGCCAGTAAAACAATCATCAAATGAGGTTAAATGTCCATTTCAGTTGCTCAGAATGTGTTTTATTCACAGGTTCATTATTGACAAGGACCATTTGGTGATAGCTGACGTAAGTGATAATGATGGTGGGACCTACACGTGTGTGGCCAACACAACTCTGGACAGCGTTTCTGCCAGTGCTGTGCTTAGCGTTGTCGGTAAGAACTGAACACTCACAGCATAACTGTTTCAGGTAGAAAGGAAAGATTGTCTGCAGTAACTGTTTACTTGTTAGAGTTTTACAATTTTATTGGTGAGTTAAATACTCATTTTTCCTCTTTGAAAGATACCCAAGAGGCTGTAATTTCAGTGTAACTATGCTCTGTAGCAGCACTGGAATAAAATGGTGGTTATGCATATGAGTGATATTTGCATAAGAAAATTGGGGAACATAATCTACTTTTATTTAAAATGGAAGGGTTTTTCCCCCTAAATTGGTAACACATGTTTATCAATGCTGTGGCTCACAGTGAAGCATAAGGCTTCGTTTTATAATCTTAATCATGTTCAATCTTTGTCTTCTTGTGCTATCGTATATCTTTCCATTACTAATTGTGATTAAAATCCTTTATATTAATGTCCTTTCTAGCTCCTACTCCAACTCCAGCTCCCATTTACGGTAAACTAATGAGTCTTCTTTCTCTATTTTCTGTCAAACAATTTCACATTTGCAGAAAAATTAATTTTCTCTATCACATCTTTGTGTTTCTTTAAGGAAAGGGCTGTCACCTGTTCTATTGTGTTGCTCCATTAGTGCTATGCATCATTTCTTCATTATAATTCTGGAACTTTTCACTGAATATATTGCCACTCTCTTCTAAACATTTCATGTGTCATTTTAAAGTCATTTCATTTTATAAATGTCCCTCTTTGATATAATTTCCCTGTAAAAAAGCATAGTGTTTGTTCAAAAGCTGTCATCCACATTTTACAGAATGAAAAAGCTATTTTAAATATCATTCCACAAAAATCAGGCTTTTATATAAGTCTATTAGTAGCTTTTTTTGGAAAAGTAAATATTTTGGGATTCCATTTTCAAGAAATTGATGTAGGAAAGCCATGGATGTTTAGAGCAACATTTGACCTTTGTGTCTGAGGAAACCAACTCACTGTGTGTTAACAAAGAGAAACCACTAAAGAAAGACCAAGAAAAGGGCAACTTACAGTTGTGTGATTTTTCTGAGTTTGGAAAATAAATCAGAAATTATTTCCAGAAATATTTTTGATTAAGGAACCCTCATCTTTATTTAACATATAAATACATAAATTAATTTTGTGGCATAAACTCAGCCAGATTTAAGCCATAGAAGATCTTTCCTTTGTAGGCATTTATTGCTTCTTTACTGATAGGAAATAAGTGCCCATATTTTTATATGGTCTCTGCTCCTCCAAGAGCCAAAGTTACCCCAGGAGAGGTCAGGAAAAGTCCCAGGGAGGAACATGAACTCTCTGGATCTCAGAAGCACCATTAGAAGAGGCAGATATGCTTCTGGGATACCTTCATTCTAAAAGGTGTCTGTACCCGTGTGTCCTCTGAGCGTAAGCACACCTTCCCATATGACTGTTATGCAGAATATCTGCATAAGGTGTGCATGCTGAGAGCTACCTATTGAGCATCAAATTTAGAATGCCCTTAAATACATAAATATTCTTCAGGAGCCCCCCAGATCCATAATTTAGCTTAGCATGTTTCAGGGAGAACATTGGAGTCTTCTTTGAACTGTACATGTACTTGCCTGTATTTGTTTTTCAGCCTTTACTATTCTGTTTCTCATTTATTAGAAATTACATTTCTATATCATTTTTTCTGTCTTTGCTCATTCATGTTCATGAGAAGACACACACTGAGAGTACTGGTGAACCACCCACACCCACTTCACTGGTTTTGGTTACAAGTAATTTAGTTTCATTTTAAAAAGAAGCAAGCAGAACTCAATGATGGGTTGTCTTGGGTGTGCTGTGTGTTCCCAGAAATCTCAGCTGTTTCCATTTCATTTCAGTTGCATGCTCATTGACCATTCAGTATGCTGTGCCTTTAATACATCCCCTCTAAGAATAGTATCACAAGTTAAGGACAACCTCATAAGGATGGATGGTTAATTATGATGTATGTTTGGTCTACAGATGTCCCAAATCCTCCCTTTGATTTAGAATTGACAGATCAACTCGACAAAAGTGTTCAGCTGTCATGGACCCCAGGCGATGACAACAACAGCCCTATTACAAGTATGTGGTGCCATTCTCTTCATCACTGATGCAAATAATGACCATTTTTTAATCACTTTATCACATGCAATTGAAATTCCTTACAGAGATATCTGATGGCATTCTGTGCTTCATTACTAATAGAACAAAAACATTTATTTATGTCTTTCTTCTCTTCAGAGCTAGAATTATTTCTGGTTTAGCTTCTGATATGGGACACTAATTGATTGCTGAAGATGTTAATTAAGCAAACACACTATCATTTTGTGTTTAAATTTCTACCACTGTAAGAAGATGCGTTGTAAGTTATTCATTTTGCCCATTAATGTGGGAGTAAAGGGTAAGAGGGCCAGGTGCTATAATGCCTAGCCTATATATTGGGAAATTGAGTCTTAGAGAATATAGTGGCTTTTCAAACCCACACATCAGGTCTGTTAACTTCCAGACCCAGGTGTCTTTCTTCTAATTATCCTTACTGCAACGTGTGGCACCATCAGCGCTGTCAATTCCTCACCTTGATGACATAAGTCTAGGGAATAAAATCAGGTGAGGGACCATACCAGAAGGGTACTTGAAGAGCTCAATAAAATTAGCCTATAGGTAAGTTTAGAAATTTTAAAACCATAAAGATACTTGAGTGTAGACACATGCAAGACACATGCCTATAATATATTATTATCTTCAGGTATATACTGTAGGAAGACTAATGAACTGAGGCTTCCACTTAACTCAATGCATTAGCTGCTTAGGTTGCTTGGAGACTCTTTTTACCTAGGATACAATGATAGTATTAGATTTCAAGGCATTGCTACTCGCCCCTTCATTCACCCCTTCATTCAACAGATACTTATTGAGTGCCTATTATTTAGCAAGCATTGTTCTAAAATAAAACAATGAAAATTATCTGCCCATATAGCACTTTATTTTAGTTTGAGGACACAAATAAGATAAAATTAATAATATTGTTATTATAAATAACTAGTGGCCCGGTACACGAAATTCATGCACATTAAAAAGGGATTAATTAGAGGAAATAATTTATTATTTCTATTTGCTCTTTCTCTATAATAGAAATGTCAGAGATGAAAGAAAATTAGTAAAATGTATATGAAAACCTTCCTCCTGTCAGAGTCTGGGGCGCACCACAGGACCCAAAGTCAAGTCCCCGCCCACCCACATGAGCCTCAAAATCGCATGATACCCAGACCTGGCTGGCCCCGCCCATTGGGCTAGATCCAGACCTGGCCAGTTCCCCCAATCCAGCATTGGGGGTACACCTTGAGGTCCCCTGTCAAGTCCTGCTGGGTGGGGGGCACAGCCTGAAGTTCCCTATCCAGCCCCACCTGGTCGGGGGTGCAGCCTGAGGTCCCCCGGCCTGGCGCTGGGGCAGAGGGAGCAGCCTGAGGTCTCCTAGCCCAACACCAGGACAGGAAGCGCACCTTGAGGTCCCCCATCAAGCTCCGCCAGGTGGGGGGTGCAGCCTGAGGTCCCCTGTCAAGCCCAACGGGGGTGAGGGAGGGTGTAGCCTCAGGTCCCTGCTGATTGCTCATTAAGGCTCCTTATGGGAACTTGGCCTCAGCTGTGGGTGCAGCCATCTTTGTGATGGAGTGATGGTCAATTAGCATATTCCCGCTTTATTAGATAGGGTGTTATTATATATTTGTATACATGTGTATGGGTAACACACACACATCTCAGGACTCCCTTCAAGAGAGAACCTGCTGCGAGGAGTGTTAACAGCAGGCTCTGTCAGCTGCACCTTCCCCAAAGACCTGCTGCAGTGTTTTCTCTTCCTGAGCTATTCCATTCTCTTCCTGAGCTATTCCTGAGCACAGCAAGGGTCCTAGAGCTCAGCTGCTCCCAGCACAGAACTTGACTCTGGGCTCCTCATTGACCTGGCTCAGGCTATAACTGCAGTCTGAGGCTTTTCCTACACGCTGCTCCTTCCTTCCCCGCTCCTATCACAGACATCAGACATTCATCATAGTCTGAAGATCTTCCCTGCCTATGCCTGCTCTCTCTCCTTTTTATCTTCCATGGTCATTTTCCCCCAGAGTCTCTTTCACTTCTAATTCTGTCTCAGTATCTGCTTTTTAAAGGACTCAAACACATATATATCTATACACCTGGTTGTGGCACGTGTATATATGTTGTGCGTTTGTGGTATATGCTTAGGTCATACAGAAAAAACAAAGCATGAGAATGAGGTTAAGGAGTACAGGGGTCAGGGCTATAATTATAAATAGGGTGGTCAGGAAAGGCCACATCAAGAAGGTAACATTTGAATATGTCAATAAAGACAGGAGGAGGGAGAAAGTGAACACACTATGCTTTCTGGGGGGCAATCTTTCCCAACAGAGCAAGAAAAAGAGCAAAGCCCTAGAACAGGGGCGTGTCTGCTAGGAGGCCAGTGCCGCTGGAGTGAAATGAAATGCACAAGAGGAGGTAAAGTAGGGAGAGAAGGTTGAAGAGGTAGAGTTGGTGAATGGAGGTAGGGTGTGAACTTTTAGGCCTTGTAAGCCAGTATAAGGGTTTGGGAAGTTATTGGAGGGATTTAAGTAAAGGAGTGATTCATGGATCACTGTGGTTATTCCATTGAAAACAGTCTCTTAGGTCTCAAACTGCATTGAAGTAGTTGGCTGTGGAACCTCAGCCATCTCATAGGCTCACAGGGGTACTTCAGGGCATTTTTTAAGTTTTTTATTTGTAAATTTTGATATTTGAAAAACAGTGACATCTATCAGGCACCACATGAAATATTAGCTTGAGGCAGTATATGGTTTTAATATGATATTGCTACATCATATTATAATGATATCATATCTCTGCAAAGCCTTTGTTGTAATAAAAGGCAAGGACCACATGAAAATCACTGCGGAACAGGAAATGAGTAAGGTGGTATCCAGTCTGTTTACAAAGTTTCAGAAGTTATGTGGTACCCAATGGTAAGACATGAATAGTTATTAAGTTATATGAACCTAACTACTTACATGGAAATGTTAATTATTTCTTTTGTCCTAAGGGAGCCATCAAAAAAATTACTGGAACACTAACTACACCATGAACTGAGAAAGTTTAAATTCTGGTGAGTTAGGAGGTTATGCAATAATTCAGGCAAGAAATTATGGAGGCTTGAAATTGGCTAAGAGAGATGGAGGTGCTAAAAAATGGTCATATTTGCATGTATTTTAAAGTAGGACCAATGGGACTATTGAGAGTATGAAAGAGTAAGGGGGCTAAGAAAGACTTCAAGGTTTTGACCTGAGTTGTCACTGTGAATTTGGAGAGGGAAGTGGAGATCAGTGCTGGCCATATCCAGTCTGAGATGCTGTCATAGACAAGCAAGTGTAGTTGTTGGGCAGGCAATTAACTACTCAAGTCTGGCTGCAGACATAAATGTGAAAGTGATCAGTTTATGAGACTGGAGATCACCTTCAAATTAGTGTGGATTGAGAGGACGGAGCACTGCAACATATGATGTTTCTAATTCATCTCTGTATCTACAATTCACATTATTGCACATGGCAAATAGCAGGCAATTGATGAGTACCTAGTTTTACAAGGGTAAAACATGTATATACCACACAATTTTGGTAGATGCACGAGGGTATGCACTGAAAAGTGAGTCTTCCTCCCCCACCCCCCAAGTTCCCAGTTCCTCCAGTGACACCAATGGTATGTATGTATCTTCTGAGAGGTAATACATATACAGTCAATCATATTTGAATGTGTATGTGTCAGAGTAAATCTTTTTACTTTTACACAAGTGTAGTATACTCAGTACACAGTGTTCTATATCCTACTTGGTTTGGCTTAACAATATACTTTAGAAATTATTCCATTTTATTACAGATGGAGCAGCTTCATTCATTTTTATAGCAGCAGAGTATTCCATTGTGAGGATGCACCATAATTTATTTAATGAGTGTCCTATTGATAAACATTTAGGTTGTTTGCAATTAGGTTCTTTCAACCGCAAACCGTGCTGCAATGTGGGTTCCTTAGCATGTGTATTTGATCATATGCATGAGCGCATTTATTCTAAATAAATTGCTAGAAGCACAATTTCTCAAGCAAAGGGTATCTGAGTTAAATATTTTAGATGTTCTAAATTGCCTTCTATAGAAGTTGTATCAATTTACACTTCCCACAGAGTATGAGAATACTTGTTTCCCTGAGTCATAGTCAGCATCAGCGAAGTATGTTCAACTTTTGATTGTTGCCAGTCTGTTTATGGGAAATAGTTTCTCACTGAATTTAATTTAACTTCTATAATGAAAAATATTGACCATCTTTTCATATATTTAAACTTTCCTAGGGCCATATGCGGATCCCTTCTAAAGAGTTTTCAGTAACTAAACTCAGCACGCTAGAGAAATATTATTGGGTATTCTTAAGTATTGAAGAGGATGTTAGAACTCTGAAATCAAAGTATCTTAATGAAATATTTCTTGAAAGTGAAATAATTCATGTTTGACTACTCATGTTAAATTGTTATTCATTATTCTAGCAACCTACCCTTGAGTGACTGAATTCACTGTCTTGCATTTGTTGTGTGTGTATGTTGTGGCTAGAATTCATCATTGAATATGAAGATGCAATGCACGAGGCGGGGCTGTGGCACCACCAAACAGAAGTTCTGGGGACGCAGACCACAGCCCAGCTGAAGCTGTCTCCATACGTGAACTACTCCTTCCGAGTGATGGCAGAGAACAGCCTGGGGAGGAGCTTGCCCAGCGAGGCATCTGAACAGTATTTAACCAAAGCTGCAGGTAAAGCAGAACTTTTGTGGTATGAAATAAAATAGAAAAGTTTTCCACTGTTTGAAAAAGACCAAAGCTTACATGTGTGTGGCTGCTTAACTTCTAGAACCAGATAAAAATCCCATGGCTGTGGAAGGACTAGGATCAGAGCCCGATAATTTGGTGATTACGTGGCAGGTGAGCTATGTATAAAGCCTTCAACTTTCCTCTGTACACTTTAGAGTGAAAAAAAACTAATTTTAAAATAATATCCGTTTTAAAATCCCATTTTACCCATTTGGGAGGAAAATATATGTTATCTATCTTTTCTTAAAAGACAGTATTGTGTAGTAGTTAAAATCTTGATGAATGCGTGCAAATTCCAGCTTTGCCACTTACTATGTGACTTTAAGCCAGTTGTTTAACATCTCCATTATGTATTTGTATGATTGGAAGAATAATAAAACCAACTTCATTTAATGCTTACAGCAGTGCCTAGCACATACATGTGCTCAATAAATGTGAGCTAGTAGTATCATCATTGTATAGAACCATCTAGAAGACATGTATCAAGTTATTCCTAGTAGTCAACTTCTTTCTTTTTTTTTTTTTTTTGCTTATCTGTATTTTCTGGACTTGGAAGATTGACTTATAATTTAAAAACTTATTTTAGATAGCTCTGTTCAGGCATGCTTATATGCAAAAATATGTTTATACATACATATATATATACTGTATATGTACATGTAGAAACAGGACAGGTGCAGTTTACAGGTTTCAGCCTCCAAGTGACATAGACAATGATGTACTGTCACACAAACAGGAAGATATAGAGGAACCTACATAACTGAATGTTTTAAGTCACCCACCCTTGACTGTGGAGCCAGAGTTTGAGAGGCTTATGTGATATATATTATAAGAAAGAAATGAACAATCTTCGAAATGTGGGCCCTAGACAAGGTTTGAATGTCATCAAAAATGAAAAAAAGATAAAAGGTCCCTGGAGAATATGTTGGCAGCTTATATTTTAGTGTTTTAGCACTCACTCTAAGTCTGGGAATTGGTTTTGTTGTTTCTGTAAAAGGTTGTGCAGTCGACCTGTTTTATAAGCTCTGATTATTTGGCTTTTCTTGTAGCCCTTGAATGGTTTCGAATCTAATGGGCCAGGCCTTCAGTACAAAGTGAGCTGGCGCCAGAAAGATGGTGATGATGAATGGACGTCTGTGGTTGTGGCAAATGTATCCAAATATATTGTCTCGGGCACACCAACCTTTGTTCCATACCTGATCAAAGTCCAGGCTCTGAATGATGTGGGGTTTGCTCCAGAGCCAGCTGTAGTTATGGGACATTCTGGAGAAGACCGTAAGTGGCTGACACTGTTTTGTTTATACTTTTTCTCAGCAAAACAGACTTACCAAAGTGCAAGCCAAGTCTATTTCCAGACGTGTTTAGAATGGGAGGAAGAGAGGCAGCAGTGATTTTGTTCAACATTTCTGAATTTAAACAGCCTACTATGTAGAAAATAGGTTCAGAATGTTAAAAGTTATTACTTTTTAAAAGATGTTATTCTTTTTGGGGGAGGGGGTTAATCCTCACTGGAGGATATTTTTTTCATTGATTTTAGAGAGAGTAGAAAGAGAGGGTGGGGAAAGAGGGAAATAGGAGATGTGAGAGTCATGTCAATTGGTTGTCTCCAGCACGCGCCTCAACTGGGAATTGAACCACAACCCTAGGATTCACAGGCAGCTAATACTAACCATTGAGCCATGCCAGCCAGGGCAAGATATATTATTCTTTCAAAAGTCTAATCTCAGTCCTTGGTCATTTATTGAATAGGTCTGGAGCACTGCTTCAATAAAGCCAAAATTATTACACAGTGACATTTTTTGCATGAAATTCAAAATAACATTGGTACTTCTATCCTCCCTCTCTCTCTTTCCCTAGTCCCCATGGTGGCTCCTGGGAATGTGCATGTGACCGTAGTGAACAGTACCTTAGCTGAGGTGCACTGGGACCCAGTGCCTCTGAAAAGTGTCCGAGGACACCTGCAAGGCTATCGGGTAAGTGAAGGGAGACCTTTCCTGTTCTTTGCTTAGGAACAGTCCATCAGTGAAGGCCAGATGCATTTTTCTTGGTTGGAGAAGTTGTTCTTGAGAGTTCATCTGGTTTATCGCCTCGGGCAGGCCACATCTAAACAACCCCAGCTAAAACTGAATCAAAATTCCACTGTATCCAAAAGTGAGGGGGGGAAATGTTTTCTCCATTTTTTCCCACAGATAACCTAAGATTTTGCCAGCTAAGCAATTAACGTATGCACAAAATGTGGAAAACTGATGTTTGAAAAATTAGATACAACAAAATGCACCTAGCTTAAAAACTATACCAACCACATGTGTTGAATACACAAATTATCCTGAAAATAATGTAGACATTAAAAAAAATAATTCATATTATACTTTAAGATCATAAAGTACCAACTGGGTCATCCTTATGAATATCAACCATCTTCGTTCTTGGGAAGCACAGAAAGACTGGTTTATAGAGGGGTTTTTTTAATTGATAGTCAACTATTTTTACATTCAACCATAAAAAAAAAGAATCCCTTCTTTGATTTGTCAATCAAAAGTGACCCCTTGAGGTCACTTTTTGCACTGCATCATGTTCAATTTTATTTTTTTCTCTAAACATTGTTCAATTCTGCATATGTTGACTTCTTTTTAAAAATGTCTTTAAACTGCTAAGAAGAATTTAAAAGGACTTGATAAACAACAATTCTGGATGTTTAACTAAAGTTAATCAACACTTTGTTAATCAACCACAATGTAATACAAAAAATAAGTGCGAGAGCCCCAGACTTGGGAGTCACTCCTGATTGCCCTGTGCCCTGTACAAGTCCCTTGGTAACCCAAACGCTCGTCTGTGCTATTGGAATAATAATAATAAAAGCTTCACTGTAGGTTTTAGGACTAAACTCAATGACATATTGTACATGAAGTTTTATTAACTCTGGAGAAAGTATCTAAATATTGGCCAGTAATTTTTACTTTTAGAATATTTTACATGACCGACACTGAAATCCTTCTATTGGCTTTTAGAGAGAACTGAATTGGTGTTGTGCTATTTCTTTTATTTCACTTGTATTCCTTTAACAAAATAGGATAGCCCAGCTTCATCAGATATTCTTAATTGACTTTCCTCAGTATCTGTGGGCTTCTGACTCTCTTGACTCAGAATCAGTAATTTTCAGCTTTGCCAGTAATCTTGCAAAATGCACCAAGGGCATTTTCTGGGGAAAAACCCATAAAACTTTAATCTTATTTGCCTCCTTATACATCCCTGACTGTCATTCTTGCTGCTTCAGATTTACTACTGGACGGACCAGGATTCATCAAAAAGAAACAGACGCCACATTGAGAAAAAGATCCTCACTTTCCAGGGCAGCAAGACCCATGGCATGCTGCCGGGGCTGGAGCCCTTCAGCCACTACACACTGAACGTCCGCGTGGTCAATGGGAAAGGGGAGGGCCCGGCCAGCCCCGACAGAGTGTTTCATACTCCGGAAGGAGGTATGAGGTGGGCGTGTCTCTGAGACCCTAGCAACGTGTGGCATGTGCTGAGAGGCTTTGTGTGACAGAAGGGCCCCCAAATAAAGTATATTCTGGAAGCCGAATGTGATTTCCCATAGATGAACACAGCATGCACAAGCTGGCTCATTTTCAATATTGGCTTGAGGCCCTTATGTGGACTGAGGGGAGGAAGGCTTCACATCACAGAATGCTGCCCTAAAAATCTCCTCTCCCTTTACTTAAATTTTTGTGCACCCTTACCCACATTGTCAGAAACCTTGCTAATTTGATGTTTATTTGGGTCATTAGGAAGCAAGTTCTATAGCTTCTATAAGCCTCCGTTACCTAATCTGAAGTATGGGAACTCAATATGATACCCTAGGAAAACCATCTAGAAAAGAAAATAATTCACAAGTCACAGTTCATTTCTTTCTCAGGGCACCTGCATAGTTTATGCTACACATGAGCTGAGTTAGAGGTTGGAAGTCTTGATAAAATGGGTTGGGAAGAGAAGGAAAAAGCATTGCAAGTATAGCCCACTGCAAGAGGAAGAGGAAAAGAGGCCCATATATGCACTATGTAAGAGTGGGGGAAGAAGGAGTTTGGACATGGGAGCCTAGTGGATGAGGGGGAGAGGCCGTAAGTGAGAAAGACAGGGATTGGAGAAGGTACTGAAAATCAGCCTTACCTCTTTTAAATTTTTCCTCAAGCCAGTATTGAAAATGAGCTGGGTAACGTCTATGAATTCATTAGTTCTTTTAGATAAAAGCAGTTCACAGACAAATTCTGTCCTGGCTCCTGGTGGAAGGGCTCATAATATCAGCGGCTTCCCAATAGCCTCTGAAGTCATCCTGTGTCCTGGCTCCCATCTCATCATGACTGCTGGTCCTCTGTCTCACCGCTCCTTAGAGGTTAAAGGCTCCTTCCACTTAAGGCTTTCCCTAGAGAAACTCCACACTGGTCTGGATGGTTCAGGGGAAGGTGGCATACAAGAGATGACCAGGGGATGAAAGGATAAAGAAGAGAGGAAGTAACATGCTCGCAGACACAAAGGTGTGAAGTAGCATGGCTCCTTCGGGGAACTGCAAGTTGTGTAGCCGGGAATGGTGAGAAAAGAGGGAAGGTCAGCTAGGGAGGACCCATATCATAGATGGTCTTAAATGCTGTGATATTAAGCCGGGGCTGTTAGCCGGCGGACTGTAGACTCTCATAGGGAATCAATAAGCACCAGTATCATGGAAAAAGGAGTATGATTTTCTAGGGAATGTTTATGGCTGTCATCAGATTTCCAAAGGGGTCTGTGATCTTCCAGAGTTAGGAACCACTTATTGGTTTGGGGGAAGCTTAGAACTATGAGCCAGGTGTGTTAGAGACATAGGCAAAGGCCACGGAGGCCCTGAAATGGGGTGGTGGCAGAGAGCAGAGGAGGCAACGAGGTGGAATTCACAAGATTTAGTGTCCCAGGAGATGGTGGGAATGAGACACGGGGGGTAATTCAGGATGACTCCCTGGTTTCTGGCTAGAGTGACAGGCAGAACAGTGGTGCCACATGTGGCTCGTGAGCCGCAGTCTGCCAACCACTGGTCTAGGGAATGTGGTTGGTTGGGGAGAAGAGGTAATGATCATGAGGGAAGGCTGCCACCATCCATCATCCTCTTGAAGGAGCCATAAAAGAAGCCTGGGCGTGTCTCCTCTGGTCATTTGCCAACCTCTGCCACAGAGAACCTGACACCTGCAGGCCTGCCCCAGAGCCAGGGTTTGCCAGGCTTTTGTCCGTGGCCACGAGATTCGGGGCATCTGTCAGCTTTCTGGATGAGAACTGCTCTGCGCCTGGGCAGGCTGGCTCATGCCAAGAGCCCAGCAGGCAGGTTGTTTGGAGACACCTCGTTTCCTGGGGAAAACAGCCCTTCATAGCCCAGCATACAGCTGCTTCTACTCAGAGGCCAGGTCAGAATGGTTTCACTTAGTCACTAGCTTGCTTTTATTTTCATTTTATTTTATTTTTTTAGTTCCAGTAGACTTTTATTATATAAATGCTAAAGTAAGTTCTTTTTTTTTTTATTGTTGTCAGTGTTACAGATGTCCCACATTTTCCCTTCTTTGCCCTCTTCCACCCAGCCCCCACTGCACCCCAGGCCTTTCCCGTTCTGTTATCTGTGTCCATGGGCTATGCATATATGAATACCTATATGTTCTTTGGTTGAGCTCTTCCAGTCACCCTCACCCCTCTTCCCTCCGAAATCTGTCCATCTGTTCTATGCTTCTGTGTCTCTGGACCTATTTTGTTTGTCAGTTTATTTTGTTCATTAGATTCCACACGTAAGTGAGATTATGTGATATTTGTCTTTCTCTGACTGGCTTATTAACTTAGAAAATACTCCTTTTTATTAATGTTTTATTGGAGAGAGAGAGAGAGAGAGAGACCTATTGCTTTGTTGTTCCACTTATGCATTCATTGGTGGCTTCTTGTTATGTGCCCTGACCAGGTGTAAAACCCACGACTTTGGCGTATCAGGATAACACTCTAACCAACTGAGTTAGCCATCCAGGGCCACTAGTTTACTTTTATTAAAACATCATTCATTAAACAAATAAGTATAGTATCTTTTAAAATTTTTATTAAATTTATTGTTTTTTAAAAATTTTTTGGTTTCAGTCCACAGAAAGGCAAAATCTGTGTATTTTGAGAGAATGGCTTTAATGAATCAAATTGGAAATGGTAAGAAAAAAGGAGGAAGAGAATGGATAAATGGGTACCTGTCACAGATTTCTATCAATGTACTTTCAGCTGAATCAGGAACTAGAGTGTGTATAAAAAACAAAAACCTTGGTGAATTGTGTGAACGTGGTGAAATATGTCATTTCAATACATTTTGAAACATTGAAAAACCTTTGACTGTGTTCTCATTGTAAGTTCCCAGTGCCCCGTCATCCTTGAAGATTGTTAACCCAACACTAGACTCTCTCACTTTGGAATGGGATCCACCAAGCCACCCGAATGGCATTTTAACTGAGTACACCTTAAAATATCAGCCAAGTAAGTTATTGGGAGAAGGGAAAATGGAAAATATAATTTAAAAGGATTAAAAAAACCCTGTTATCTTAAAATACCAACTGGTTATTCTTTATAGCTGTGGAATATGTACATAGACCTTCAAGATTTATTCAAAAGAAACTTCAAATCATATTTTTTAAGGAAAAATTATATATATGGTATTGAAAATTAAGGATTCTGTAGATTAATACAGACCTTTGAGCATGGGGTTTAGGTAGGTGCTATCATTATACATTATCTGTAACTAGAAAATAATAACCCTCATTCATTTGGCACAAGACCTCTGAACATGAGGTTTGGGATTATTTAACAATACATGACTCCACCTGCAAAAACCCTGAGATGAGAAATGCTACTATGATTCAACCATAAAATTTCCTTAGCTTAGAAGCCAGTAGAGACTATATTTCCCCCTCTTATGCCATATTGTAGGAACTGTAAAAGGTTATCAGTTATGCCGGGCAAAAAAAATCAGTGTAATCCAAACGACATTTTTGGTGGACACATTTATTTATAATAGCATTGCTATAACAATTAATGGGAAATGCTCTTTTTTCTTCTTGACAGTTAACAGCACCCATGAATTAGGCCCACTGGTAGATTTGAAAATTCCTGCCAACAAGACACGTTGGACTTTAAAAAATTTAAATTTCAGCACTCGGTATAAGTTTTATTTCTATGCACAAACATCAGCAGGATCAGGAAGTCAAATAACAGAGGAAGCAGTAACAACAGTGGATGAAGGTAAGATGGGTATGTATAAAATCCATAAAACTAAATATTGTGAAACAAAACTCCTTAACTTCAATGTATGCTTTCTCTTTTCTTCCGACCATGGATTGTTCATCTTACCCAATTAATATAAACACTTATTTGTAATTTCTCATTCAGATATATAAAATCAATTATTTAATTCTTATTAGAATAATTACTTGATATTTGTTTTCCAAGTCCATGTGAAAATTTTAAACTTACATTAATATGTTAGGGTGAGAGTGGGAAATTACAATATTATGCCACACTTGAATTTAAAGTTCAAGGCACTGTTTTTTCCTTTTTACAACTTTACGTATATGCATACACATATACATACACATATATGTAATACAAATACTAGTATATATGCACACACAGACATGCATACATATACTCAAATAAATATAAGTGATTCAAGTTCTGGTCTTGGTTCACCAGAAAGTGATTCACTAGTCCACCTATTGATTTAGGTTTTCTAGCAATGAAATTAAATAGAGCATTTTTGTGTGTGTTTGAGCATGGAACTTTGAACCTTGGTAGGCCATCTGGAACAGAGAAAGCAAAATAGCTCTATTAAAGTATCTAGAAAAGGAATTGATACTTTCTTTCATATTATTTAAAATTGTTTTGAAAACCTTTAGATTCAATAAAAATATTGTAAAAGATTTCCTCTTTTTGCATGTCTCTAAATTGTAGAATTGTTTAAGGATTATTGATTTGATTATCTTCCATAGTGTAAGAAATGGACAGTGCTACTCCAAAATTGGTTTGAGATATCCTAAGCCTTCTTATATAATAGGAAAGCATGAATAATGTACCTTAAATGTGGATTTGAATACTGTGTAAGTTTGGGGACACAAACATATCTTTGTCCCCTGAACCTGATATGGTACACTTCATTCTTCTTGCATGCTTTAGCATTGTAATAAGTGTTTTTATATAGCTTTACATGCTCATGGGTGTGTTACATTTAACCATATAGTGTCCTATTTCTGTTTCCCTTCATTAAAGCTGGTTATCTTCCACCAGATGTAGGTGCAGGCAAAGGTAAAATAATTCATCTGCATGACTTTATACATGTGTGAAATTTGCAATGTTAAACATGGGGAAGTGCAGCATGGGTTAAAAGAGAAAATAAAATAAGCTTTGAAACAACAAAAGAAAGAGAAGATCTTGGCAGATCTTGGCTTTAACATTAATATTTAGTCTTTATACAAATAGAAAGCCACATATTACATTTTTCTACGATTTTTCTCAAGACTTACCCCCGGTGCAAATCCTAATTTTAGCTTTTAATGATATGATTGTGGCTGGATCAGACAGGAACAAAACTGTGGCTTTGTCACAGGTCCTCTCTATGGCCACACCACATATTAAAGAAATATTAGTCGTGTGATGAAAATAGACTGTGAGAAATCAGATCAACAGAGTTTTCCATTCTGATTTAGCTAGACCCCTCATAGACACAGGATACTGTACACTTTGCTGCATTACACTACACTGTCCATTTGAAATTTTGGCTTAGCAGTCGATACCCTCTATTTATCCTGGGACTAGAAGTCTGCCCACCAGGATCCCCAAGGAGCAAGTCTTTCCGTCCACCTGCATGTTCTACTCAGTTGTGTTACTCCATCCTGTCGTCACAAAACTGCTCAAGTCTCCTCCTCCTGGGTAATAGCCAGTCATCACAATGAATTACTTTTGTTCTCCTTTATCTTGCACAGCATTCTGGATGAGAAAGATTGGTTGGGAGAATGGTGCTTGAATACGTTGTAGTATGTCTTCCACACGAGGCAGTCCCAAAGATCCCCAGTCTTTCACCCTTGGCTGTGTTTGGTCCGTTAGCCTTGGACATGTTTTCTTGGGGAGAACCCTGGGCCAAGGGTTTTCTTGGGCTTTGACAGACTGAATGAATACAAATAGGAATGAAAAAAAGACCGAGAGAAATAAGAACTTCGTCTCAAATTATTCAAATCTTGTGAGCTTAGGTCTGATACACATCTTCTATTTTTTTAGAAATTTGCTAATAGTCAGAGTCTTGATAAATTATAAAATGTAGATTAGATAGGTTTTAGAGTGATTGAATAAGAACTGTAGCCATTTTTGCTAATCTTAATATGTTATCTATATGTTTTTAGACTTGAACAAAGTTGTAAAACTTCAAAATTTCCATAATATTATAAAAAGATGTAAACCTCTCTTTTATATGTAGTCTTCTTCCCTGGGACAGTTAGTTAGCAATTAAAATCCTTGGTTGTTTTACAATCATTTACTGCCAGGTCCCCTCATAACCTCTCATTGAAGCAGTCCAGAGAAAACCTGGCCTCGTTCCCTGTACAAAGGATGCCTGGAGTCAAGAGCCGAGTAATTGTGTTGCAACAGGGCTGCCTGTGAAGTGAATCTGAGTTTTCCATGGACTTGTCATGTTAGAATGGGACATGCAATCCGCTGGGAAAAAAAGCATCATCTGCTTATTTTAATGAATTAAAACTAACTAAAATAAATCTTTATTAAAATAGTTTAGGTTTTATCATTTAATGTCACTCAGTTGAATTGCAAATTGCTTATGATTGTAGAGGTAAGTAAAAATGGAGTGTCAGAAGGTTCTTCAAGCCCCCAGTGTTGAAATCTGATGGATCTCAGATAAGAAGAGAAATAGAATTTAAAATTTAAGAGAAAGCTAAATCTATCCTCACTTTCTATATTGTTTCTTTTAATAGTGCACCAGTAATGAAACATTGCTTGCATAGAATGATGACATTTTACTGATAAGAATTTAAGCTGATCAAAAAGAAATTGTTATCCTGGATTTTCCTCCCTTAAAAAATATTTCTTTATTTTAATCTAAGAATAAATTTTATCTTCTCTGTTTTTCTTCTCCAGGTGAGGTTTAGATACTCCCTGAGAGAGGAGAATAAAAGTATTCTACAGTCCTCTCAAAATTTTAATACTTTTATATATCTTTTATATTTTAATTTAAAGCAGCATGAAAGAGAATAAAAAAGAGATAACTCACTGAGGAAAAGCATGTGTGATAGACTCAGCTATAGCAGCACCAGCCTCTAAAGATTTTAACTAACTTCTGGTAGAAGAGGGGAAAAGAGATGCATCTAAGTTTAATTTTTTAGCTTTCTGGAAGATTTTAAGCCATGTTAATGAAACCCAAGCTTACACATATATAATTACAAAAAGGATTACTTAAGCCACGAAGAAGCCAGGATAATTAATTTACCTGTATTATGCCTACCTTCCCTTTTCCTTACCACTCTCCTCAATTTGATCGTGGAAATACTCCTGAGATCTTCAGGAGTCACTTATTTTGATCCATGTCCTTGTTCTGTTTTCAGTATCTCTGTAAGAATTGTAGTTGTTTGGATGCATTTGTTCAATTTCTGTGTCCTTTTATTTTATTTTTTAATATATTTTTATTGATTTCAGAGAGGAAGGAAGAGGGAGAGAGAGATAAAAACATCAATGATGAGAGAGAGTCATTGATCGGCTGCCTCCTGCATGACCCCACTGGGGATCAAGCCCACAACCTGCGCATGTGCCCTTGACCAGAATCAAACCTGGGACCCTTCAGTCTGCAGGCCGATGTTCTATCCACTGAGCCAACTGGGTAGGGCAATTTCTGTGACCTTCTAAATACAGGGTTTCCCCCCAAAAATGTATGCACACTAACAGCTGATGATAGCTCAATGGACATTTCTTTCTTTTCTGCCATTGGAATTAATAATGGCAGCCAAAGTGTGTATACATTTTGGGGGCACCTTGTAGTTTTGTGCCTGGTACTCTAGGAAATAGACCTGTGAAGGCATCTGTAAAAATGAACCGAAGCAGATGATGGATTTGAGTTAAGGTCTCAGGATTGCTGATGGATGGACATTGCCTTACTGATAGCTTTTGCTTTCTCACCCTTGGGACCAGTCTTCAGAACATGTTTGCGAAGTGACTAGTTAGGGCACAGGAATCGGAAGAAACGAATTGGCAAGTCAGAAACTGAACCTGGTTCTTCACCTGATTAACAGCTGACAATTAATTAAGAGGAGGACACTAAGGAGCTGGTGACATCCTCTCTGGTCATACTCTCACTATATAATTATATCAGAGTTGGTCCCACTGTTACCAATTAGGTCAAGACACAGGAAAACCTAAAGAACCAGTAAATTAAAATCCAGTTTAAGTTTACAGTTTCATTTCACCTGAACAACAACAACAAAAGACTATATAGAGGGTTCAATCAAGTTCAACATCTAATGTCTTCCTGGCAAGTAAAATGCAATAGCCTTTTATAAGACACTGTGTATCTAGATGGTAAAACACAGCCAGTTAAGACCAACACATGAAAAGAGTAAACATAGATGCTAAACTAGTTATTTGAACAAAATTGCATATGAACATAGAGGAGTGAACCATTTATTTTGCCAAACAAGATCAGGAAAAACTTCACCAAGAAAGTCATAACAAATTTGGCCTTGAGACAAATACAGGATTTTGGCAGATGAGTCGGGAGGTGGGGGGTGTGTATAAATTATTGGTAAGGTAATAAGCAAAGGCATGAGATTGAAAGCCTACAGGACATTTGGGTTATACCCAAAAGTCCACTTTGGCCGAAATGTAGAGTGCCTGGGAAAGAACCTGAGATGTGCCTGGGGAAGAGGTAGGTGAGGACACATGATTAATGGCCATGCTTGCCTGGCTAAGGAATTTGTGTTTACCTGTCACCAGAGGTCAGTTAACTCCACATTTTACACAGAAATGTCAGGATCAGATATGTAGTTTAGAAGCTAAAATGTAGAAACACACAGTAGGAAGAGAGACTAGAGTGGACTCCTGAGAAAGCCCAGCTGAGAGATGACACTAGCACATCCCAGGAGACATTGTCCAACACATAGGTGCGCAGTGAGTGTGTGTTCAGTAAGAACAGTGGTCGGCAAACTCATTAGTCAACAGAGCGGCAAACCACGCTCGCGAGCCACATGTGGCTTGCGAACCGCGGTTTGCCGACCACTGAGTAAGAAGGTGGATGAGTGGGGAGTCAAAGCCAGGAGAGTTAGAATTCTCTGACAAAAAGTAGCCAAACAGCACCTCGGAAAATGGCATTATCTTCTCTGGGTGTCTTTAAGAATAAGTGAAATGTTCTTCTGTTAGAAATATTTCACTATGGTTCTGCCTTCAACGTTTTCCATAATTACAGCAGATTAAGTTCCTCAGTTCCATGATCCCAAAAATTTTTAAAGAAAATTAAAGTTTTGCCTGGGTTCTTTGCCACTGATGTTTTACACGCATGTTCATACTTACAGTCTCTGTTTATTGCTCATATTCCTATCGTTATCTATTTCTTCAGGTGCAAAATCAATTAGGTCCACAGAAGGACTCCACGTTATTCAGTAATCACCTTCCTCTCTCTGCTGTTTCCCACCCTTAGCATGAAGGGGCACACAATGTACATGCGATGGTGAAATGTATCTCAGAGGTCAAGTGCATTATTTAATTTCTTAATATACTTCTCTTTTAGATCCTGAGAAGTGCAGTTTCATCACATTTTAGATTTGTAAGAGTCTTTAGCTTCTAAATTACGTAACATAATTTGGAATTTAATTTTAGAGTCTGAGTAACCCTTCTGACTTCCTAACCTAGGATGTTTTCTCTGGGATAATAAACTGGTCTTACCAGTTTTAACTACCCAAGTTAATATATCTGTCAATATGTTATTTTAAGTTTAGGCACTTGCAGTAAAGCTGATATAATTGTCAGCTTCAGATGCCCAAATAATATCTTTTAATAACTACAGGAGCTGTCTTTACTCAGTAGCAAGTAACCTCCATAATTTGGTGTTTTAAGATGCTATTTTTCAGAACAGGATATGTAATGAGCACTTAGAAGGTAAGATTGTCTTGCTCTCTGGGATGTGTCAAGTGAAATAGTTCTTTTATTTCTTCTTTCTTAACTTTAGAAAAAAGCACATTTGGTGATTCTTTCTGCAGCTTTTCTTCCAGCATACCTACCCCTCCATCTTCACCTGGGTCCCTGAACTCCCAGAGGCAGAGTCTTAGAGAAGTTTCTGACTCAAATGAGGTCAAAAGCCACTCTTGTGAGGAGCATCCTTTCTCACCCCAACACAAATTCTTTAAAGACCCACACTGACATGATAAACAGAATTGAAAGTAGCCACCTAGTACTGGGTTTTACCTTGCAGTCTGTGACCTCTGCCCCCAGCATCGTTCAGCAATCCCACACCCCCTCATATATTAGTAAACGAAGGCATTGGTATTTCCTGGAACTGTATCTAATGGACAACAGTTCACGTTACGCAGGACCCGTATAATAGAACTCATAGATTTTTAACAATGTGCATCAATCACTATTTCTAATTATTGACTTATTTCCTAAGGCTGTAGTTTCATAAATGAAAAACCTGTCTGTAATAAAAGTGAAGTATGAGTGAACCCTAAATTTCAGCAGTAAATTCTAATTCAGTTTTATTTGCGTGGTTTCAAAGTACTTAGAATTATTTTATATTTGTGTGTATGGTGTTGCAATTTGATTGTCTGTTTGTTTTATTTTTCTATTGTATATTTATTTCAAGCAGTAAATCCCAGGATCAGCAAACTTACTGTCGCAGCTGCTGAGACCTATGCCAATATCAGTTGGGAATATGAGGGACCAGAGCATGTCAACTTTTATGTTGAATATGGTGTA
This sequence comes from Corynorhinus townsendii, assembly GCA_026230045.1. Lineage (NCBI taxonomy): Eukaryota > Metazoa > Chordata > Mammalia > Chiroptera > Vespertilionidae > Corynorhinus > Corynorhinus townsendii. The sequence goes on from JAPDVU010000004.1 coordinate 142,970,563, forward strand.
GCCGGCAGTAAGAAACAACTTCATTACCCGGTTTTTAATTTGGGGGATACATTTAAAGAGATTAAGAACATTTTAAAGGATTTACTGTGCATCATCTTGAAAAATAACTTGACCCAATTAAATGAATCAGATTTATCTAAAAAACATTGTAGTGAACCATTAACCTATATATGTTATGCATAACAAAAAAATCTGTCTTGTTCCTGTTATTTTAAGTTCCATTGCATATGTTATTTCCATTGTTCTGTACCCACAACATGTAAACAAGGGTAATAATGAATTATTATATTTGTAAATACAATAGAAAAGAGGAAAAGTTTGTTCACATTGGACCTTGAAGTAGCAGAAATCAAATCAAAACAGACTTTAAGTAGTCGTTTTGCATATACTACGCAACAGAATTTTATCAGAGACTGCAGAAAATTACCACTTGTATTTCAATGTTAATATATTCCTGAATCAGGCTCCCTACTTACATCCTGGCCACTTCTACCAGGTCTAGGAGATGGGGCAGCTCTAACTTTCAGCAGTTTATGAAAAACCCTTGCCCCCTTCTAACGCAGTGTGCTCCGCACATAATAAGCTGGGTGGCCACGGAATGTTTGTATGAAATGTTGAACATAGTCCAACTTTCTGTTTAATAAATATTTATTCCTTTAGGAAAACCAATGTGTGGGAAAGGTTGAATTTATAACTTGGATAAATTTGAAGGCATTTAAGTTTACTAAAAGATTCATCTTGTTAATCTTAAAAGCAAGTCTTCCCAACGTTCATTTAAACTACTTAATATGTAACAGTTCTTTTTATACACATTAATAAAAAAGTCACTAGTGTTTTAAGACAAGATGTAGGTAAAGAAGCCTCCTTTATATTAAAAAGAAGATTTAAAACAATGGGCACATATGCAAAATTGCAACCTGAACATCAATTTTCATGTAGTTCTTAATTTTCATTGATTTATTTGACTCAACCTAAAATGATATACATAAACATCCTATATTTTATCTTTTGCTTATAAAGGATTTTCCTTTCTTGAAGCATTTAAGTGACTTCTCGTCCCTTAAAATATTATAATTTGTTGTTTTTGCAAAATTTCCATAGGCAAAGAAGAATGGAGGAAAGAAATTGTAAATGGTTCTCGGAGCTTCTTTGGGTTAAAGGGTCTAATGCCAGGAACAGCATACAAAGTTCGAGTTGGTGCTGAGGGGGACTCTGGTTTTGTGAGTTCAGAGGATGTGTTTGAGACAGGCCCAGGTGAGGTGCACACCACGCCAGTTCTGCTCATGCTTAGAGGTGCAGCCACCAGGCATTCCCGGTGGAGATGGGGGCAAGTGGTGCTGCTATGGATAGGACTGTGAATGTCTTTCTATGGGGTCCTATTGGGTTGGGAGTTGGGTTTTTAATTGTCTTTAGTTCTTTATATGAAATGAATTACAGAATTGAGCAAATCATCTTTTAATGACAGTATTGCCAAAACCATTACAAAAACAGAGCTAAATATGATTCTTAACTTTCATTATTTAGGTAACTCAGTCTTTCACATCATTTACATGAATAAACTGTTCCGCGGAGTTAGAATGGAATTTTTGAAAATGCTTTTGAAGCTGAAATAACTCATTGATAAAGTCACAATTTTTTCATGTCAAAATGGACTATAGCCCTGCAGAACCTTGCATTTTGGTTAGACGACTGATGCAAATATTGTTAAATTTGTGAAGAATAAGAAATTGTTCAATTTATGTATTTTATTGTTATTATACCATATTTGACTGCCTGTATATATTTTAGTTATTTGAAGATTATCAAAACAAGTAATAATTAAAAGTCTCCAAAATAAATAAAAATGTTCATATAAGAGTCAAAAATATTCATATTTGTTCACAAGATGGGAAACAATCTCTGCTTACTTAAATTTAAAGAAGGGCTGTGTGGTATGTGTTCATTTTGTGATTCATACATGTTCTGTTCTGTCATTTCATGCATTCTTAAGGAAATGTTGCATTTCCTATAGAATCTATAGGCATTTTTTGTATCTTTAATTACCCAGGCATTATGATTTTAAAGTCATTTCTTGTAATTTAGAAAGTATACAATCCAGAGTGATTTCTAAAAAAAGAGAGAGAGAAACCAAAGATAATAATTTACTAAACTGCATTTTTAAATATTTATATGCTAGATTCATAAAATATAAAGACAAAATTTTTCTGTTCTGTTCTTTGCACTTTCATATCATATCCATTTGTGTACAAAGTTCTAGGAAAATACTGTATTATACTTAAATGATAAATATTAATTGACCGTATTACAAGATGTTTGTTATTATTGATAACTTTTAATTTCAAAATACTAAAAGCTCCAGTAGATATTCCATCCATTTACAGCTAGAATACTAGTAATAACAACAGCATTAGCATTTAATCAGCTTTAATCTATACCAGGTGAATGGTTTTAATGGCTTTTCTCATTCAGTCCTTACAACAATCCTATGAAGTGGGCAGAGTTATTACCCACTTATACAATATGCCAGTGACATGTAATGAGAGATGGAATGCCTGCCTGTCACCCAGTTAGAATGTGGGGGAGCTGGGGTTAGAGTCTCAGCCTTCCAGCACTGGAGGAGAGACTCTCACTACCCCCCACACAGGGTCCCACAGGTCCACACACGAGGGGAACAAGTGGTCTCAGAAATAACCGCTTAGTCTTCCCAGCTCTTCTGGACCCAGGGTCCAGTGAACTCCCAGCTTGCAGATCCAGCTAGAATTAGATTCCACCCATAAAATCAAGGTGTGGTCTTTTATATCCTTTTATAGGACAGATGGCCAACCCTTTAGGAAAAAAAATTTTTTAATAAATCTTTATTCAGATTATTACAATTGTTCCTCTTTTTCCCCCTATAGTTCCCCTCCACTCGGTTCCCATCCCACCCTCTGCCCTTACCTCTCCCCCCCTCCACTGTCCTCATCCATAGGTGTACGATTTTTGTCCAGTCTCTTCCTGCACCCCCACACCCCTTTCCCCCTGAAAATTGTCAGTCCACTCCCTTTCTATGCCCCTGATTCTATTATATTCACCAGTTTATTCTGTTCATCACATTTTTTATTCACTTGATTTTTAGATTCACTTGTTGATAGACATGTATTTGTTATTCATAATTTTTATCTTGACCTTTTTCTTCTTACTCTTCTCACAGAATACCTTTCAGCATTTCATATAATACTGGTTCAGTGGTGATTAACTCCTTTAGCTTTTTCTTATCTGTGAAGCTCTTTATCTGACCTTCAATTCTGAATGATAGCTTTGCTGGGTAGAGTAATCTTGGTTGTAGGTTTTTGCTATTCATCACTTTGAATATTTCTTGCCACTCCCATCTGGCCTGCATAGTTTCTGTTGAGAAATCAGCTGACAATTGTATGGGTGCTCCCTTGTAGGTAATTAACTGTTTTTCTCTTGCTGCTTTTAATATTCTCTCTTTGTCTTTTGCTCTTGGCATTTTAATTATGATGTGTCTTGGTGTGGTACTCTTTGGATTCCTTTTCTTTTGGGTTCTGTGTGCTTCCTGGACTTATAAGTCTATTTCTTTCACCAGGTGGGGGAAGTTTTTGGTCATTATTTCTTCAAATAGGTTTTCAGTATCTTGCTCTCTCTCTTCTTCTGGCACCCCCATAATTCAGATGTTGGTACCCTTGAGGTTGTCCCAGAGGCTTCTTACACTATTCAAATTTTTGGATTCTTTTTTCTTTTTGCTTTCCTGGTTGAGTGTTTTTTGCTTCTTTGTATTTCAAATCTTTGACTTGATTCTTGTGGTCCTCTAGTCTGCTGTTAGGTCTCTCTATAATATTTTTTATTTCAGTCAGTGTATGTTTAATTTCTAGTTGGTCCTTTTTCATATCCTCAAGGGTCTCATTAAATTTATCGGCCTTTTCTAGGAAATTCTTGAAAAACCTTATAACCGTGGTTTTGAACTCTATATCCAGTCAGTTGTTTGCTTTCCTCCATTTCTTTCATTTGTGATCTGTTTCTTTGTCTCCACATTTTCGCTGCTTCCCTGAGTTGGTAGAGTAGCTTTGGTGGTAAGGTGTCCTATAGGGCACAGTGGCTCAGTCTCCCCAGTTACCTGAGGTGGACACTCTTGGTGCATCCCTTTGTGGTCTGTGTACTCAGCCTTGTTGTAGTTAAGTCTTGATTGTTGTTGGTATTACTGGGAGGAATTGACCTCCAGGCCATTTGGCTGTGAGGATCAGCTGTGTCTACGCCAGGAGAATTTCTGTGCTGGAGACAGCCTTATGAGACAAGACTTGCAAAATTGCAAAAGCCTCTCTGCTCAGCTTGGATGGGGCAGAGTTTCAGGGCGGAGCAGACAGCCTTGGCTTCCCATCAGCCCTGCCCTATAAGGCCCCTGAGTCTCAGTGTCCCTCGGTAATGGCTGCAAGCACCTCTGAGAGAAAGCCGCCCTTGAGTTTTGCCCACTGCCAGACAGTCCAGTTTCTCCTCGAATGAGTCTGGGTTCCCCGAAACTCACCCAGAGATGGAGTTCAGTGCAGTCGGGAGCATCTGTCTCCCTCCTGCTTTAGAAAGCCAATCACACACTCAGCTGTCCATGCACTGAGCATTCAGTCCTCTCTGTGTGCCCACACACCTCCAGACCTCTGCCTTCCACAGCTCCTGAGTCTCTGTGCTTTCTCTTTTCCTGACAGTCCAGATTCCCCCCAAATGAGTCTGATTTCCCAGAGTCTCGCTGGGACTGGAGTTCAGTGCAGTCAGGAGCTTCTGTCTCCCTCCCACTTTAGAAAGCCAGCCATGCACTGAGTCGCCTGTGCATTCAGCTGCCCGTCCTCTCCATACCTCAGCCTTTTTCAGCTCCTCTGAGTCTCAGTGTGCTTTCCTCTTTCCTTCTAGTTGTAGAATTTCCACTCAGCCAGCTTTCCTGTGGTTCTGGATGGTGTCTGTTTTGTCTTTTAGTGTAGTTTTGAAATTGTTGTGTGAGGCAGCAGTTTAGGTGTTTACCTATGCCACCATCTTGGTTTTCTCCTCTAGAAAAAAAAATTTTCTTTAGTGTTGCTATATCTACAGTTCCAGCTGCAGCTGACAGGTGGTTCAGATGAGCCGTCATAATGGATGGGCCATTCTTGTGTGCCAGCGATGGAGAAATAGGATAAGACTACAACCAGTTATTGTCACCTTTTACATATAAATGTAACTATTAAAAAGAGTAAATATTAATTAAACCCTAGTGACCTTAGTTAGTATATTACCTCCTGGAGCAAATATGTATTGTAAATCCAACTCCTTATTCTCGCAGTTTCATTGCTCTGTCCTGTAGGGCCCCTGGGTTAACTCCAGTGTGAAAGCATTGTCTTCTACAGCTCTTGCTTCTCCTCCCCTTCATGCTACATTCTGAGATTGAATGTCAGTACTGGGCATGGAAGCATACCATTCTGGCTCATTTTTTAAATTGGCATTAATGAGCTACTTCCTGAGTTCTTCTAATTTCAGGAACTAGACTCAACTTTCATCTACACTTGTTTCATGAATCTTGTTAATCTGACACCATTCCTGCCTTTGATAGTCTGAGTATTTAAGATATATTTCTCCTTTTTTTCCAGTGACACCAAAGTTGAACACCAAATCGAACAGGACTATCGGCAGGGTCCTGATGCTGTGCCTCTTAGCCACATTCCTGTTAGGCCCCCACCTCCTCTTCCTGCTTTCTCATCTCTTTCCCTCAATTACCCTTTCTCTCCAATCACAAAGGATTTAAAGCAGATTTGTTTTTACTGAGGCCTGTCAGCTGCCTCCAAACTTTAGCCAAGGTAATTTTCCCCCCTTTCTATACATTTCTAACTATTTTAATAGAACAGGGCATTTTTATATATAATGGATTTTTAAATTTTTTATTGACAGAGAGGAAGAGAAAGGGAGAGAGAGATAGAAACACCAATGATGAGAGAGAATCATGCATCGGCTGCCTCCTGCAAGTCGCCCACTGGGGTCCATTCCACAACCTGGGCATATGTCCTGACCAGGAATCAAAATGCACCTTCTGGTTCATAGGTTGATGCTCAACCACTGAGTCTTGTTGGCTGGGCTATAATGGATTCTTTATAGCCATTTATCCCACTGTGTCTTCCATGCTCATTTTATTAGCCTAAGTACTCAGAACATGTTCCTCAGAGATCTACTAGCCCAGAGCACAGATTACCCACAAGACACCAAGCAATGCCATAGCAGAAGGTTGTTGTTAAAACTAACTCCTAGGAAACAAAGTGAATTTAATTCCTCTGGCTTGTTTTCTTTTTTCACATTCTTGATATTTGTCTATTTGTTTAATTTATGGCTTTCTGGATTACCCAAGTAATACATAATTTTTATAGAGGTTTTAGATAAATTGAAAGTCCTCTTTCTCTCTTCAACCCAGTCTTACTAATAACCCACCCATTAAAAATCAGACTCAATAAGAAAAATCCCCATGGCTCCATTCTGTGTGTGTGTGGGTGTGTGTGTGTGTGTGTGATGCATAACTTGGGTTTGTAAAATCATCTGTAGTTAAGATGATTTTAGAGTTTCCTGGGAAGACTTGAAGTCTTTTTAGTCATTGTGGACCTTAGATCCATTCTTATATGGATAGGAAGTCAATAAAAGTTATTTTAACTTACGTAGTTTTTGTTTTATATCAACTTCTGGTGCACTTGTGTGTGCATGTATGTATGTGAGATGCACACACATGTATCTGTTAACATTCTGTGTCTGCCTAATTTTAAATAATGAATGGGGTAGTGAAGTGTTTGGCACTTTTTTCTTTAGACATAGAGGCAATAATTTAAGGGGAATTTGGATGTTCCTTTATGAACTGTCAAAGAAACATTTCCACTTTTTGCACAGTAGCAAGCTGCCAGTTCAATTTTGACAGTCACCATCTTTATAAGACAATGTTTGTGCTCATTTTTTAGAATCTTATTGTATTTTGCCTTTATCAGTTGCATTTAATTAGAGGAAAATGTAAATACACATACTATTTATGACAAAGCTGTAAATCATTAAGTATACTAAAAACTCTTTAACTTCAATCAGATGTTCCATAGATTTACACCAGTTAATTTTGGGTTTAGTTTTGAAGAAAAAACACACAAAGACCACGTGAGAATTGACAAAAATATATTGCCAAAGAGTATGTAGTGATGGACTTCTAAACTATGTTTACCTTCCTCAGAATGGAAAGTCCCTACATTTAATTCTCGTAAAGACTTGTGCAGATTTGATGTCTGGACATGTTTTCAGAACGGCATTGCAATGGCAGAGCATAATGGCTACTCCCATGTACCCTGGAGTCAGACAGACTTGGGTCAAACTCAAGTTCTTTACACTCTCTGGGCATGGGTCTGTTTTCCACGCTTATCTCAAAGGATTGTTGTGAAGATTAAATGAGATTTTTTTTCCTCCCAGCACAGTGCCTTGCAGATAGTAAGAGTTTCACAATGTAAGCTTTCATTATGACTATGTTCATCATCATCACCATCATTGTTGTTGTATCTGTGTGGAAGGGGGGCACTGTCTATACTGGTGCTTATTTTGTATCAAGTTATGATACAACTCAATCCCCTCTAACCCATGAGGCACAAGGGGAAAGGCTACTGGCATTTGATTTGTAGCCTTTATTAAATACATTATATTCCAGATAATGTATTTCCACTTCTTGTTTGATTTCTTAAACACACATCCACATATTTTTCACATTCCTCTTCACACTTGATTTTAAGCATTTCCTTTTCCTCCCTGTATTTTGTGTGGAGAAGAAAAGGCAATAAGGTGCCACTTTTGTACATATATCAGAACCTAGGATACATGTAGCCATGCTTATTTTTCCGCATCCAGAGATCACATACACCTAAGCCAACAATGTTAAATGTATTCAAAGAAATTCAATCAAATTAAAAGCATGACAGAGGCATGCTTATGAACCAAAAGAAGAAACCCTTTTATCTTCGTTATGGTCAAAAGAGAAAAAGGCCTTTAAAAAAGTTTTATACCAGTTTTATTTAAATAAATCCTTATAGGCATGTCTGAATAGCCATTGATGCTGCACTTTGTCCCATTTGATTGACACTCTTGAATAATACTAGAAATGCAAATTATTCCATGTTTTTCTTAGATTTGGTTGAAAAAGAAGCTTCACATTTATTGACTCAAACAGAATAGATGAAGGCTTAAAGAACATGTATACATGTGAATGAGTATTTTCTTTCTAAACTGGTCACTTATTCCAGTAATGATGCCTCTGATCAAGATATACTCCAAAGTCTTTTAATAGATTTTTACTGATTTCATAGAGGAAGAAAGAGGGAAAGATAGAAACATCAATGATGAGAGAGAATCATTGATTGGCTGCCTCCAGCACGTCCCCCACTGGGGATCGAGCCTGCAACCCCGGGCATGTGCCCTGACTGGGAATCAAACTGTGACCTCCTGGTTCATAGGTTTTCACTCAACCACTGAGCTACGCCAAATGGGCTCCAAGGTCTTTTAAATGGATTCTAAGCAATATTAACCCTTTGAGGGTAAATTGGATTTCTCATAAATTTGCAAAAGTTATTCAGAACCATCTCTTATAAATAAAATGAATAGCAAAGGAGATGAATAACAAATCTAAGTAATGTTTTGAGTGAAAATTGAGATATAAAATAATAAGGCTGGTTCCAATCTTATACAGACAGTTTTCTTATGTGGAAAGTTTTCTTTTTTAACTGATTTCCAAAACATTTTGAAAAATGGCAGCATCATTGCAATATCCTTTGAAGGAAAAATACTCCATTAGATGTATACATTCTGTTCTGCTTAAGATTCAGTCTTATATTCTTACCATGGTACTTAATGAACAATTTATCTTATAAATAGTAAATTTGTTCATTTGTTTGGGACTGTGTTTCCACTTAGAAGACATACTTGAAATAACTGTGAACATAATGTTCAGCAGGGTTTGTTGGCATTAATGGTATTATCATTCAGATTTCTCTATTTGAATTGTTTTAATTAAGATTTTTCAAAGTGAAGTACTTATACCTGGTTGGTAACTGACAGATTCCAATTTGGGGCCACATGTAAAACATATTGAAGTTTAGATACTATAGCAGGTTTTTATACAAGAGACGCCACTGATGCCATCCATTTGCTTTCCAGCAATGGCAAGCCGACAGGTGGACATCGCGACGCAAGGCTGGTTCATTGGTCTCATGTGTGCTGTCGCTCTCCTTATCTTAATTTTGTTGATTGTTTGCTTCATCAGAAGAAACAAGGGTGGTAAATATCCAGGTAAGAAATAAAGATTAAAATTGCTCTATAATGCGGCATAATTATCCACCAAAGTAAGAAGAAATGAGGGTAAATCATGTAGATTGCAATAAGTATATCTTTACAAAGCCATAAATTTGGACTTCCTGTTCAAACCATTTTTTATCTTTTTTTATCTAAAAAAAAGGGAGCCTAAACACTGTTGAGGTCAGGAGACATTTGGTGGGAGTACATTAATCTGTTCTTTGAAGATATTAGTGACTCTGCTTCCGTAGGTTCCACCTAAGTCATAGGTGCCAAAATAGCACCTACAACCAACAGGCAGAGGGTAAAGGCACCCGAGGTCTCCCCGAGGAAATAATGTGCGAACGGCGTCTTTATGTCATGATGTTTACCGTTGCTTTCCTTGTAGGGTTAACGTTACATAACCCATATGGTTGTGTAGAAGTGTTTTCTTTCCACTGCTGTGCATCTCAAAGCGTGTACTGGTAAAAACTTGGAGTAAGGAAACACGAGATCAATAGATAAGAATGTCATTTTGAAATTTTCAGTTAAAGAAAAGGAAGACGCCCATGCTGATCCCGAAATCCAGCCCATGAAGGAAGACGATGGCACGTTTGGAGAATACAGGTGAGCCTGCTTCTCCCCAGCCCGCACCTTCTCTGTGCTGCAGACACCGCATGGTCTCCTGGGATAGGGTCGCGCCAGCTCTCCCCGCTATTTCCTATTTTCTTCAAATGTTAGTTCATAAACACTTCCCTGTCTAAATGTTTACACATCCCTCACAGTTAAAAGGGTCTCTCGCTTTCATTAAAGAACAAATTGCCAGTGTAGGCACAGGTTTAAGGTGGAGTGTCGTCCACTCTGTAGTACTCTCCAGAGGCCTTTGCTGTAGAGATCAGCCTAGCATAGCTGTTGTGTTACAAGAAGAGTTAAAACAACAATGAAGACCCCACAAACCCGCCTTGTAAAGAACACTATACCCGTTACCTTCTAAATGGTGCTTTTAAAAATCAGTGTTACTCTTTAATCTTGGATTTGAGACTTTTTTTCTAAGACAGACACCTATAATTCCACCTCTTACTCATGAAATGATGACTAGTTTGTTTTAGAGGCTGTTCTTGTTGGTTTTAGATATCGGTGTTATACTAGATTCATAACATGATTAAAGGAGTGGTTCCTCTGACATGTCAAACCTTATCATGTCCAAACATCCAGTAAGGGTAGTTCTATTCTTCCTGTTTCTCAAATAAAAAATCTTGGCATTGTTTTTCTTCTCCATTATTCCATGTCTAAGTCCTCAGAACACCCTGTCTGTGGTACATTCAAAAGATGTCCGTAATCTCACTCCCAGACAATTGCCATGGGCCCCCTGACTTCCTAGAGCAGGGGCAGCAAGCTTTTCCTGGAAAGGGCCTGATAGCAAATATCTGACTTTACAGGGCGCACGGCCCCCACTGCAGCTCTACGCTTCTGCTGTGGCAGGGCAGACGCTGTCACAGGTCATAGGTAATAAATGGGCATGGCCCAATTTTGATGTCGGCCAACCCCTGCTCTCTAGGTTAGGCTGTTCTCAACACTGATGACTGTAATCCTTTTAAAATGTAAGATGGTGTCACTCATCCATTGGAAACCCTCCAGTAGCTTCCCATCTCCGTTAAAAACAGAATCCTTACAATGTCCTACAAGGAAGGCCCTGATCCAGTCTACCTGTCTAGCTTTATCTCCTCCCTTTTACTTTCACTCATTCCCCCATCCTCCACCTTTCTCTCTTTCTCTCTCTCTCTCTCTCTCTCTCTCTCTCTCTTTCTCTCTCTCTCTCACTCTCACTCAGCTCTAGCCACACAAGCTCTTGTCTGTTCCTAGAACATTCTAGGCTTGCCTCCACCTCCGGGCATTTGTACTGCTTGTTACTCCTGCTGGAGTCTCTCTGCCTCCAGTTATCCACCTGGATAAGTCAGCTCTTGTAAGTCTTTGATCAGATGTCACTTCTTAATGAGGCCTTCCCTGGACATCCTAATCCTATTTACATGTCAATCTTTCACACTCTCCTCTGGCACCTCCCACCCTCCTTGCTCAGCTCTATGTTTTCCATGGCACTAATTACCTTCTGATACACCATACAACTGCTCTTTTAAATATGTTGATTGTGTCTATGTCTTCCCTACTAGAAGTAGCTCCGTGAGGTCAGGGTTTCAGTCTATTTTGTTTGCTTCTCTGTCCCCAATGACTAGAACATTATCTGTCCTACAGTAGGCACTCAATAAACATTTATTAGATAATGGGTGGCAGCATGGATGGATCAAAGAAATGCCATAGACTAGGATTTCCTGTATATTTCTTAGAACCCTAGTTCCACAGAGCAGGATAAGATGAAGAGTTAGAGTCCAGATGACAGAATTCTGCTCATTATTGAACTCTTCAGGGGAATTAAGTGTCTTAGCAAGTCATGAGCAATACTTCACAGGAAATATTCAAGCAAAGCCTACAAATTAACGACCAAAGATGTGCAAGTTATTCTTGCAGCAGGCTGAAGAATGGATGACATGTCCCCTAAAGCCCCAAACACAGGCCACCCCGAGGTTCTGTGATACTTCCCAGTTGTTTATTAGCAGTAGTGATAACATGGTTTATTCAGTTTGTGACAAAAACTTGTGTTTTGTTGAAACAGGTAGTTTTCCATAGCACATGTGAACGTCTTATTAAGCTACTATTTTTTCCAATCTTAAGATTTTAGTCTTGGAGAAAAATTGAAAACACTGGTAGGAACTATTGGCAAAAGAGCCAGAATATTTGTGCATCTTAAAATATTTGTATCTCGGATAGAAGTAAAAGTCACTCTCAAAAACAAAGGGAGCAATAAAGTCCTTGTACAAATTGGTAGGTGAAATATATCTAATGCGACCTCTCTTTTTACATTAAGCCTTTTTATTTTTTACTAATATTGTTTATGTTTTTATTTTGCCTGTATTTTTGTTCTTCGGAAGAAAAAAAAATATTGTCATTGCCTTTCTTTCTTTCTTTTTTTAAAGCCAAATGTTACCAGTTAAAGAACAGGTCAATGTGCATATGTAGTAACATGACCATATATATGAGTGGATGTTCTAAAACATAATGATTACTCTTCCCATTCCAGAGATTCAACCGAGAAATAAAGGGAAAATGGGTCTTATAAAGATTTATTAGATTACCCTCCCTAGATTCCCATCTGACATGGATAGGCTGTGTGCCACACTAGGGAGAGGAGGAGAGGGGTAAAGAGGATACAGGAAATGCTTGCTTTTGCATTTTTGGAATCACTCACGCTCTAGAATATATTGACATGCCATTAGTAGCACACACATATTTCTCTTAGGTTAAATTGTGTCTCTTTCAAAAATAATAAATCTTTACCCATTAACTAAAATTCTTACAGAAAAAAGTACTATATACTATCAGTATAAGAATTTTGCTTTTCTTCTTAGGCTATTTTCATTTGTTTCTTCTGCATCCTTTTAATGGAATTTGTAGGTCTCTTGAAAGGTAAGGTTAAAGTTTACAAGTCTGGCCTGCACTCAATAACAAAATTATTTGAAATGCAGGATTTTGCTGTTGCTTCTTGCTCAGAAAAAAAAAAATCCGTATTTCACACTTAACCAAAATCATTCTCCATTCATATCCAAGGAATCAGAGATACTACAGTGTTTAACATACTAACTTCTCTACTTGCCATAATCTTTACCCCCTTTGGAATTCAAAATAGTGATGATTTTTATCTTTTTTCAGTTCTTTTTTAATGCTTGTGATTATTTCTGAACTGTTTCTAAATCAGGGGCCTGACTCTGACATTGATATTGACATGTATAATAAGAAGCCATCACCTCCTGAAGATTTCATGATTAAGCCATTTCTGTGCCTGATTTTCATTCCAGCCACACCCCAGTCATTGGAGTCAACCTGGTGATTAGATTTGGCTAGAGAAGCTTGGGACTCCTATGCTTTGTCATAATCGGCATGCATGATCTTTCAGAACAAAACACTTTATCAAAGTACCAGTCTTGACGGAAATTGTTTTCTTCCAGTGATGCAGAAGACCACAAGCCTTTGAAAAAAGGCAGCCGAACACCTTCAGACAGGACTGTGAAGAAAGAAGACAGTGATGACAGCCTTGTGGACTATGGAGAGGGAGTGAATGGCCAGTTCAATGAGGACGGCTCCTTTATTGGGCAGTACAGTGGTAAGAAAGAGAAAGAGCCAGCTGAAGGAAACGAGAGCTCAGAGGCACCGTCTCCGGTCAACGCCATGAATTCCTTTGTGTAATTTGTAAGCTCTTTGCCAATATCCCCTTCCTCTTAGAGGGTTTATCTTAAGCACTTGTCAGTCAGCCTTCTCATACTGTGAACATAGAGGCAGAACGTATATTTTCTACTGTATGTTAGCACTATGAGAACAGTTAGAGCAAGAACATAACTCAGTCAAATGATTTGTGAATGTGAACTGCAGTGCAAAGGGCATATTTTTTCATTCAAAATAGGCATTCTTGATTTTCTCAGAACTGAGAAAAATAATCCACAGATCATGTTATTTCCTCTTCAGGATACAGTTCAATATGATGCATGAAAAATGCTGCACAGTTAAAGGACAGACCTGTGTGTGCTATTAAAACATGGTTTGATACTTTGTTTATACTGTTCTCAGCTGAACCCCCTAAATATGAATTCCGTTTTCATTGTCAAGAGTGTTACTGTAGTATTCTCTAGAACTTCAATGTCTTTGTGGACATTGTTGTGAAATTGGTGACTCTGTGTCTAGCTGTTAGTCTTTTTGGGAGACTGTTAGGAACAGTATGTACAGTTATATACTTGCTAAATGAGTTAATCACAACTGTTGCATTTGCTGATGCTTACTGAGACTCTGTTACCTGCTCTTTGCTCTTGTTACCTCGTAGCCTTCTTAATCTTCCAGGTATTATAGCAGTACAGTGTTCCACTTTTTACATCATCTCTATGTTCCGTTGTTTTTAGGCATAAACAAGGTATATTGCAATGCATTCTGGCATTTGTGCCATACAGAAAGAATCACAGACAAATCACTCCCATTCAATTTCAAAACGTATTCCAGAAAGCACAGGGCAAGACACATGCAGTGCCTTCAGACAAGCATTCCATAACACACGGCCTTCTGCATCGAAGGTACAGTTGACTCAGAGTCCTAGATTACTGTCATGGTCTAAAAGTAACTTTTAAACAGCAGAGATCATGAAAACTTGCAATGCTGAAAAAAAGGAAATGTGGAAATAAAATGAATAAGACAACTTATTTTAAGGAGCATTTCCCCATATGCATAAAAAGAGAAACGTTATCACCAACTGGATCACATGATGATTTTTTGGGGGGCGGGGGGGGTCTTTTATAATTTCTACTAAAACAAGTCCATTCAGTAAGAAAGATGTCAACTTGGTGTAAAATTTTAAAAACCACAAGTTATTCCAAAACTAAAAGCATACAATAGCATGCCACCAGGAATATTATTATTCTTTAAGTCTTTACCTATGTGGCAACTTTTTAAACTCTCTGCATTAAAAGACCTGTATGCAAATTGCTATGGACACATTTCAGAATCTAAAAAACCAGGTAAGTGCTAACAAGGCCCAGAGTCAAGTGGGTTACTATCTGCAGCTTCAAAACACCCATATATATGCTACCATATTTATAAACAATATCTATCAAATGGTTTACCTCCACATAGGAAATTCTATAACAACCTATGGTTGAAGGAATGCTCAGTTTCATTTGCCAATAAATTGGTTTCTCATAACTTGCATCAAGTTTAATTTTAAGTAAAGCTTTTTATATGTAGATATTTTGTTGAATTTGTACATACACTTAAAATGTAGATGCTATATGCTTATAGGTGTCACACACAAATAAACATGCAAACAGTGTTTATGTTGTACTGTATACGAAGTTAGCTAATTAATACAGTGCATGGGATTGGAAAGCATTTCAATACCTTTGGATTTTTATTTTCCTCTTTTGCTGTGAAACTGAACTAGTGAACTATCCTACACATGGACAGCAAGTTTCTAGATGAACTCTTCTGAACTTTGCGTGTGGGGCTCAGTAGCCTAGTCATGTGGCATCTTTGATACATGTGGGTAAAGCACAGTTTGAAGCAATCCCAGGTAAAGATGGCCCTAAATACTTTTGTGTCTCCTCTGATTTTCACAGATCAGTCTTTCTAATGGAACCAGGCTTGTCTTGGTATCAGAGAGCACAAAGATAAAAGTTACTTTAAATCTGCCGGTGTTTTGGGGAAAACAATAAAAGTACAGTTTTTACTCTTCCGTGATGGTAGATGCTAAATTTATCTGTGCATGAAGGGGTCACTTCTGTAATAGTGCAACAGATTTTGTATTAAAAGTTAAATGTGGTTTTAAAAGTCCCTCTCTTTTGTAATATATCATGTTCCTAGTGGAGTGTGAGTGTCCGATGGTATATGTAACGGTACAGGCAGGTACGTCTGGATTTTCATCAAAAAGTAACTATTAAACAGTTTTGATCTCCTTGTGATTTTTAACTTTTTCAAACATCTATCTCCTAATGTTTTAAAATAGGGCAAATTTTTATTTTTGCTTTTAGAAGCGCACTATATGCAGAGAAAATTAAACACAAAACTGGACACATTGTAACACAGAGGTAATAACATAGGGCACATCAAAAAATGTAACGAAAAGCAGGAGTAGCTATTACCATGAGGCACAGTCTGAGAAATCAGGGGCGCTTCCTTTCCGGGAGCCTGCCCCGCAGGCCTGGTTCCAGGCCTCGCCAGCCTGGCTTCCGCTGGCCGAGATCACCACCCTCCCAGCCACAGACACCTGCAAGGCCTTACCTTCTCCTTCTCGATGAGACAGTTTGGGCATTTACAGATGTTACGGGTATGTCATCCACTTGCTTCTCCTCGGCCCTGTTCTTTTCATCATCTCAAACCTGTCTAGCTCTGTAAACTGCCAACCTCCAGTTTGTTCCGCTGTTCCACCACCTGCCCTTATTCACCTGTGCCCCGGGCCCCTCTTTCCACCCACAAGACCTCCTGCTGGCACAGAGCAGTTATTTGGATAACAACATGTTACAGTAGTCCCCCCGCCCCTCCCTTATCCAAGCAGGATATGTCCAAGAATCTTAAGTGGGTGCTTAAAACCTTGGATAGTGCCCTAACCGGTTTGGCTCAGTGGATAGAGCATCGGCCTGCGGACTGAAGGGTCCCAGGTTCGATTCCAGTCAAGGGCATGTACCTTGGTTGCGGGGACATCCCCAGTAGGGGGTGTGCAGGAGGCAGCTGATCAATGTTTCTCTCTCATTGATGTTTCTAACTCTCTGTCCCTCTCCCTTCCTCTCTGTAAAAAATCAATAAAATATATATTTTTTAAAATGTAAAAAAAAACCCTCAGATAGTACCAAACCCTATACATACTATGTTTTTTTATATACATACATATCTATGATAAAATTTAGTTTATAATTAGGCACAGTAAGAAATGAATAACAATAACTAATGGTAAAATAGAACAATTATAGCAATATACTATAATAAAAGTTATGTGCATGGCTTTGGAACTGTTATGAAGTAACATAATAACTTGAATACAGACACTGTGATACCAGACTGTGGATCTGATAACCACGCCTCTATTAAGTGACTAATGGGCGGGAGCATCTACAGCGTAGAAACCAGGGACAAAGGGATGATTCACATCTCATGCTGAACGGAGCAGGATGATGCCTGCTGGTTTGCCATTGAAACCTTATGAATTGTTTATTTCTAGAATTCTCCACTCAATAATAATTTTGGAAAACCATTGACCATGGGTAACTGAAACTGCAAAAAGCAAAATTGTGGATAAGGGGACCGCTGAATGTAAGTCAACGGTAAAATGCTATACAAACCTTATGATTTCTAGCACAGAGAGCATTCCCTTCTGAACAGCAGGTTGGGCCCTGAACTTCACACTGTGGGCCAGACTCACAGTCCCCATCCTCAGGACGCTCATCAGGCACCTCTCTGCTTAGCAGCAGGGTCTGGCAACGTGGAAGCCTAACCATAGGAAGCATTGGTCCATTGACACCTTCTGGTTCAGATGGTCTATAACGGGTCTGGTTTACTGTTCGTGGCTGGTTTTGGAAATGGCTTGTGGAGGCAAGAGGCATACAAAGAACTGAATTCTCACCCAAACTCAGCAAATCTCTTCCGCTCACAGATATTTCTACAAGTTACCACCAGGGGGCTCCCGTGCTTCATTCAGTGCAAAAGAAACGGGGAAAGGAAGGCTCTGTAGAAACTGCAAACTGCCTTTGATCATCAGACTGTGGTCTGACAGCAGAAAATGATTGCCTGCTGCCACCCGGGGAAATGCATTTGTCACTTCCTCTGTCGGGTTCACAGCTTCCAGGGAGTAGCCGCTGTGAGCCTTGTTAATCCTCATGCTGACTGGCCAGGCGGCTGGGCTGGTCAGCAGGAGAAGAAAGAGGAGTGTGCCTCCTGGCTCCCACTAGCCACCCCTCCCTGCTGCAAGTGGTGGGGGGGAGCGTGCCTTAATATGTACCCCCTTTCTCTAGAGCATGCCATTTCGACTGCCACCAGTGCTTTGATGTTGTGTGATTGATTGGACAGCACAAAAAACACAGTTTATACACAACACCACTTTTAATTTTTGCACTTTTTTTTTTAAAGCAGGAGAAGGTGAGAATACTACCAGAGTACTTACCTTGAGGGAAAAAAAACAAACAGTTCCCAGGTTGAGATAGAAAGAGACCAGAACATACATTCCAACTCTACCATCAGCTACCTGTGTAACCATGAGTAAATGAAACACCTCTTATCTCCCATCTCTGTAGGCTTCCATTTCTTCAAAAAAATGACAGAAAACAGATGATTTCTAAAACCCCTTTCTGCTTAAATCCCATGGTTCTAACCCCCCGGCCCCCCCCCCAAAAAAAACCACAAAATTTATTTTGAGCACCTATGACAGGTATTTACTAAGTGGGGAGGACACAAGATGAGCTAAACCAGATGTGGTTTCTGCTCCCATGGTGCATGGAGTCTGTTGTGAGAAGACATTAATCGAATAACCACCTAAACGAATGTGTCATTCCAAACTGAGATAAGTCCTGTGAAGGGAAGGCACGCTGTCCTGTGAGAGTGTAATGGAGGAGGCCGACCTGTGCAGAGTGGTCAGGAAGTTCCCTGAGGAAGCGTGAGCTGAGAGCTGAGGGACACGTGGGAGAAGAGGAGAGACAAAGGCCCTTGTGCTAGGAGCAAACTCGGGGGCCAGGCCATGCTGGAACTTGAGGACCACAGGACAGGTTTTTGTGTTTATTCAAGGAGCCGTGGCAAGTGGGGAGTAATTATAGCCGTTGAAGGGAAGAGTTCTATGATCAGATCTGTGGTTGGGGAGGAGGCAGGATTCATGGGATTCGGTGTGGAGAATGGGTCAGAGGAAGGCACCGAGAAGCTTCGCAGCAATTTAGTGAAGAGATGGTACAGTTAGTATCTGGGTGGTAACAAGAGAGAAGGAGAGAAGTGGTGGATTCTAAAGATATTCAGGAAGCAAATTGATGGGAGTAAGAGATAGGCTATGGGAAGTTGAGGGTAAGTAAGGGAGGCACTTATATTTCTGATTTGTGTAACCAGATATGAGGTTCACTTAGGTAGGAACATCAGAGAAGGACCAGAATTGGGGTAAGATATAAGTTCAAGTTATTAAGTGAGGAGTTTGAAAAGCCTCCGAGACAGCCAAGTAGAAATGACTAGTAGGAATTGGATATATGGGCTTAATGCGCAAAAGAAACCTGTAAGCTGATGAGTAGTAATTGAAGCCATGAAGTACTGATGCAGTTTCCTAGAGAAAAAATATAGACAGGACTGAGGCTTACACCTTATTAAGAAAAGTGCGTGTATAGATGGAACTCTAAAGGAGATGAACAAACAGGAGCCAGAGAAGTTGAAAAGAAATGAGCTGTGCTGTCTTGGAAGCAAGTGAAAGAGACCATTTCAAGAATAGAGAATGGTTTACAGTGTCACATAACGCTGAAAAATCAAGCAAAATAAGGATTGGCAAATACTTTCTCGATTTGAAGACATGGAGGTCATCTGAGACCTCAGTAAAAGCTGTTGGGTGGACTGTGGACACAAACTGTAGTGAGTTGACGAGTGAGAAGGTGAGGAAATGGAGACAATGAGATTTGCCATTACCACACGGACAACCCATCTGTCCCTGGCTCAGTTCCTTGACATCTCTACCTCCATATTATAACCTAAACACCCCCTCTCCACCCACAACCTCTTCTCCTACCCACTGTCCCCTCCACTTTCTCTCGATCCTTTACCTGATTTCTTTTCTCCATCCCTTAAAGTTCCAGCATGGATTTTATGATTATTTTTTTATTGTATTTTTCAATTACAGTTTACATTCATATAGTTCATTATTTTTGAAATGCTCTTGCTTTACCCCAAAGTCCTTTGCCCTCTGTCTTTTCTAAATACCTGGGGAGGTATTGTGTTACTCAGGATGCTGTCTACTGTCTGCTTTCTACTGCCGGCCCCTAGGATCTGAAAAAGAGAACAGAGGTCAGCATCATTATAAAGTCATAAATATTTCCAAATGGTTCAACTCTTCACACTGCACAGTAGACCAGCTAATTTTTCTCAGGTTAACTTACATTCTAACACTCAGTAATGACTACTTCAGATCTTTTCTATTCTCCTCAAACATTCAACTCTGCCCCCTCTCCCAGCCAGCCTCACACATCACCCTCTGGAAAATGGTTTTACATCATAATTAACCAAAACAAGAAAAAGAAAGGCAGAGATGGGAATTCCCTCGTTTTCTACCAGTAAACAAAAATGCCTGCCTCAATATGCTTCCATCTTCTACTGCAACCAGAACCAAGGGTCAGCTGCCTGCTGCCATAAAAGCCAAACTCGTGAGGCAGGTGGTGGTGAAAAGGAAGGTGGTTTATTCAAGTGCCAGTCACCTGAGAAGATGGGGGACTCTTATCCACATCTCTACATCTCAGTGCAGGCAGAGGTTTGGTGAGAGATGGAAAGCAGAACAAAGAGATAAAGGAGGGGAATTGAAAAATTCTCTACATGCAGATCAGCATAGTCCATTCTGATAATGATCTCAAAACTGGTCAAGTGATGGTCTGGTGTGCATCATCCTGGTCTTCGTCATCCTGGTCCTATATCATCCTTGTTCTACAGTTGAAGGTTGTCAAATCTCCCAGAACTGGAATGACTGAAGGTTGGCATCTGCATCTTCTGAAGTTAATTTATAGGATTCTTATATAAATACTAGAGGCCCGGTGCATGAAATTCGTGCACGGGGGGGGGAGGGTATTGTCCCTCAGCCCAGCCTGCCCCCTCTCCAATCTGGGACCCCTCTCACAATCTGGGACTGCTGGCTCCCAACCGCTCCCCTGCCTGCCAGCCTGATCATCCCCTAACCACTCCCCTGCCAGCCCGATTGCCCCCAACTGCCCTCCCCTGCAGGTCCGGTCGCCCCCAGCTGCCCTCCCCTGCTGGCATGATCGCCCACAACTACCCTCCCCTGCCAGCCATCTTGTGGCAGCCATCTTTGACCACATGGAGCAACCATCTTGTGCGAGGGTGTGAGGGTCAATTTGCATATTACCTCTTTATTTTATATAGGATGCTGTTTATTTACAAGCTGTGTACTAGTCAGAGTCAGCATTTACAGAAACAATGTAAAAAGAATGGTGGGGTGGGTTACAATTCTCCACTGTTACACTATCTCCTGTGAAAATGGAGGAGCCGTCCTTCCTCCTATCATGGATCAGTCCTTCTTCTTGGGTCTGAAAACTCTCTCCCCTTGATGGATTATTACCCATCAGTCATCCCTTCTTCTGTTCAACTGGGTTTTCTATTGACATTTAAACACATTTGAAGTATCTCGAATCTAAAACAAAAAGACCCTTTTGAAACCTTTGATTCCCCACAAATACATTCCCTTCAGTTATCATATTCTCTCCTCTACTTCATGGTCAAAAATGTTGAAAAGTTGAAATAAAACCAGGAAAAATAAATGAGAATAATCATAGAAGCTACTATTTGCCAGACAGTGCATTCTTTGTTTCTTCTATAGCCTTAAAATGTCTCAAGTTTCACACCATTTATCCTATAGACACTGTCTTTCTTCAGCTCTAACTATGTAGCCATTATCTCAGGGAATGACTCAACCTTCTTTTTAAAAAATCAGAGGTTCTCAGCCAGCACATTGAAATCACCTGGAAATCTTTAACATCCTGTTGCTTGCCCACTCACCCGTCAATTGTAATTGTCTGAGATATAGCTTGGTATCAGCTCCCCAGATGATTCTAATGTGCAGCCAAGACTGAAACCAATGTAAAGCTCTTGTGTGTGCACTTAATGAACAGTATTTGAAATACATTTCTTTACACATGTTAATCTCAAATTCTCTTGTATTGCTCTCATTCAAAAAAAAACTAGGGAAAATAGACCATACATTGTTGGTGGGGGTATAAAATGGTATAGCACTTTGTAAAACAGTTTGGCAGTTTCTTAAAATATTAAATATAAATTTACCATATGAGTCAGAAATTCCACTCCTAGGTATATATCTAGGAGTTATGAAAAAATATGTCTACATAAAGGCTTGTATGCAAATGTTCATAGAAGCATTAATTATCATGGCCAAAACATTATTCAAATGTCCATGAACTGATGAGTAAATTAACAAAATGTGGTCTATTCATACAACTAAATGGTAAATCCATGCAATTAAATGGAATGCTATTTGGTAATTTTTTTAAGTACTAACACATGCTACAACATAGATGACCTTCAGTAACATTAAGCTAAATTAAAGGAGCCATACACAAATACCCTATTTCCTGATTCCATCTACTTGAAATATCCAGAAAATCAAACCTATAAAGACTGAAAATACCTTATTGGTTGTCTGAGACTGGGAATGGGAATAAGGATTAACTGTAAATTGGCAGTTGGGTTGTTACCAGAGTGATAGAAATGTTCTAAAACTGGGTTGTGTTTACTGAGATTGCACATCTCAGTAAATTTACTAAAAATCATTGGATTGTATACCTAAAGCAAGTGATGTGATGTGTAAGTTATACCTCAATAAAGCGGTTAAGTTCAACCATCCCTGGGCTTCTGTGTGTCTGAGAAGTGCTCAAGGATGTGTATAGATGAGGCTTATGATGAGTGCAGCAACATATAGGCCACTCCATGTCCCTGTCCTCTTGTTTCCTCAAGGACACATCACAAGACCAATGGTTCTCAAAGTATGGGCCCAAAACAGCAGCATCAACCCAATTTGTTAGAAATGCAACCAATTGGTTCATCCCACATCTACTGAATCAGAAGCTCTGGGAATGGACCAGCGTCTGTGTTTTACCACGTGCTCTGGGTGATTCTGATGACGCTGATGGGTGAGAAACACTGCACACAATCTACGTGCCAGGCTCTCTCCTCCCACCTGCAGGAATAGGAGTGATTTATCTGTTGAGACTAAAAGAGTAAACTAGGCTCTTTTCATAAGAGCAGAGAAGCTGAAATATCCATCAATAGGTAATGGATGAACAAACTTTGGTATATCACACCAATATTTATACCAAGGAAATAGTAATCTGTGCTATAAAAAAAGGAGTAAACTACTGATAAAGGTAAATCATTCTGCTGAGTGAACGAAGCCAAACACAAAAATATTATTTCTATGGAACAGGCAACACTAATGCATGACAGAAAGCACCAGCAGTTGCCCAGGGCTGAGGGAACTTTTGGGGCTGATGGAAATGGTATATATTTAGATTATGGTAATGTTTATAGGGTTGTATTCATTTGTCAGAACTCAAAACTAAATTCTTAAAATGGGTATGTTTTATTGTACAGAGTGATATCTCAATAAATTTGGTTTTAAAAGGAAAAAAGGAACTGGGTCTAAGTGATCCTCTCTTCGTTCCTTCTCTCTGGCCTTCCTACCCAAAGAGGGGGCCCAGGCAGGGGACATGGGGCAGGGGGCCCTTGTCTCTGCTCCTGTTTGCATGTGGTAAATGCAAGTAGTCAGGACCCAGGCCTGCCTCCGGGAGAAAGCTCTGCCAACAGCCAGCTCTCCCCTGCCTCACCCAGTGCTGGGTTCCACGGCTCTCTGTCCGGCATCTGAGTATGCATATCAGCTCTAATACCCACCCACAACTCCCTGGGTAGGGCCTGCAAGTCTGGGAGACAGCCCCTTCCTAACGTATGTCTCCGTGTGACAAGGCCATCTTTGGGGCTTTTCTGAAACCCTAGCTTGTTGCTGTCTCGAGCGTGGCGCTTCATGCCATCCCTTCTCTGTTCTTCATTTTTCTTTCTCAGGTTTTTCCCTATCTTCCTTACTCCTTGCTGCTGTCTCTCTCAGTTTTGCACTCCTGGGCCTAAACAGCCTCCTATTTCCTAGCCTTCAATTCTCCATCCAAAGGAGGTCTAATTGTCATTTCAGAAGTAACCTATTCAAATATTCAGTTTTATACTCTGTAACTCTTCTTTCCCCAATGCACCCAACTCAGTAAATGATACCACATTGGCCCTAGGAGTCACTGTTTTTCCTCCCCCACCCCAACAAAACCAACAGCTACTTCTCTATGTTTTTTCCAAAATGTATTGGATACATCCAGATAAAGATCTCCAGTCTCCCAACTATATCGCCAGCTCCTCTGGCCCACCTGCAAGCCAACGCCACACAATAGAGCAGGGTTGGCAAACTTTTTCTTTAAAGGACCGGATAGCAAATAATTGAGGCTTTGCAGGCCATATGGTCTCTGCAGCAAGTACTCAGCTCAGCTGCTATAGAGCATAAGCAGCCTTAGACTTAAGACTTACGACATGTAAGATACTTACACAAATGGGTGTGGCTGTTCCAATAAAACTTTATTTACAGTAATAGCTGTGTTTTGTGCTGGTCTCAGCAGATAGTGATGCTATCAGCTAGAAATGCCTGGGGCAAGAGTTCCATCCATTTCAGGATCACTTGCCTGAAAAGTAAGGAGTGTCTCTTTAAGACAATCGTTAGGATGCTCAATGAGGCCAGCCAGCTGGGAACATTTACCTGGGTGGAAGTTCTAAAGACTATGAAGTTGGAGAGTCTGCTGTCGAGTCTCTCAGAGGTAAAGTGTTGCCCTGGTCAGAGTCAATGTTTGTCTGCCCAAAGGGAAAAGAATAAATTTAGTAAGGAAAGAGACAACCTGTTTTGAAGAGGAATTCCAGGAGGAGTCACCAAGAGGAGTCCTTTGTAAGTATCAATGATCCTGATGCTCTATCTCAGTGGTCGGCAAACTCATTAGTCAACAGAGCCAAATATCAACAGTACAATGATTGAAATTTCTTTTGAAAGCCAAATTTTTTAAACTTGAACTTCCTCTAACGCCACTTCTTCAAAATAGACTCGCCCAGGCCGTGGTATTTTGTGGAAGAGCCACACTCAAGGGGCCAAAGAGCCGCATGTGGCTCGCGAGCCGTCTATCTGGAAGCCCCAGCAAAGGGGACAGCTGGCCGATGAAATGGATGAAATCCCTCTGTGGGAGAGAGTGTGGTGGGCCTTCTCAGGAATCTGTCCCCTTCTGGATAGCCGCTGTCATTTGGTCTGGGAGCAGAGAGTGCACTTGTCTATCAGAACCTTAGCTGCCAAAGAGGGATTCCCCTGGTGTGAGTCCAAGCTGTTAAGGGGTGATTCCCAGATGGCGCGAGGTTGCATGGCCCATTTTTCAAGTTGGTGAAAAGGGTCTGTACTCTGTGGCATCTGTACTTGGCTGAGTGTGGGAGGCTAAGCGAGGAGTCTGCAATAATGTTGAAAACAGCGTCTGGTGTGGAGCAGTTCGTGTGGACAGAAACGTAAGTAGCAACCATAGGAACTGGGGACTCTGCTCATGTCTTCCCTATCTGGATGCCCCAGATGGGTTTGCCTTGTACGAGGAAATTGTCCTCAGCCTTTGGCGAGAGCAAACCTCAAGGCCTAGCAATGGCCCAGGAGCTTAAAACTGCAACTGCCTGAGAAAGACCTCTTTTTAGGGCGTCCCTGAGGGCTAGGTGAACAGCTCTGCCACCAGCAAGGAGTCTGAGGCGTGGGATGCCTGGCCACCCGTGTGCACCGCGTACAGTGGTGGTGTGGCCGTCAGTGAGGAACCTGACTCCCTGTTCTATCTCAGGAAGCTGCCCGCCCCCCTTGTCCTCACCCCAGGGCTTCCCAAGTGGCCAGAGGGGAGGGAGCAGGGAGAACTACTGCAACCTCCCAGGCTCTCTGGCCAGGGGCTGAGCTTGGGGGAAGCCATATTCTCCTATAATTTGAAAGGCCTTTGACATCAGAGTTAGCCCTCTCCTGAAGGTACCATTTCTATTCCACCATTTCTATTTCTCTACCTCAGTGCCTGTAGGAACTTGGGTACAGAGTACTACTGGGTGGGGGCTGATTATGGCCTCTGTTTCTAAAAGAGCCTAATAGGATGCCAAAAGCCAGTGTTTAAGGGGAGAGTTTCCAGCTGCTGTTGGGGCTGAGGGTGGAAGCTTAGTCCAAACCCACAGAGGAAGTCAGATAGACCCATGTTTGGCCCAGAACTCCAGGAGCACAGTCAGGTGTGGCCATGGACTCAACTCGCAATGTGGAGCCAGTGGGACAAAGGTAAGCTCGTTGGAATGCCTGTGGGCAGTTTCTAAAGCCCACTCTCGGGCTTCATCCCAATGGAGGCGGGCAGACCTGCGTGTGGCTGCATAAACAGGGCGCAGAATCAGGGAGAGATGAGGAATGAGTTGCCTGAAGGACATGAGAAGACCCAGCATGTCCCGTGCCTATCTGAGAGTAGTGGGTGGTGGATATGATTGATGGTTGACCTTTGGGGGATTTCTCGGCCCTCAAATGATGCCCAGAAACTTGATGGTGGAGGCTGCGCCTTGAATCCTGTGGGGGCAATTGCCCAGCCCTGTTGGTGTGGGTGGTCTGTGAGGATGAGCGCACCTGCCTGTACGCCTCCACAGAGGGACCCCTGCACATAGGTCATCAATATGATGCCATGATGGCACTTTCCAACTGTAAGGCATTGGAGTACTGGCGGCTGAGTTTATGTGCAATTGCAGGACTGTTTACTTCATTGGGAGCCTCGTAAATGAATATATACTGAGCCCCTTCCAGAGTGAAAGCAAGTTGGGCCTGGGATTCCTCCATGATAAGAACAGACTAGAACATACTCGCTAATGCAAAAAGTGGGAGGATGCTCCTCTGCCATTGTATGCCCTCCTTCTCTCTTTCCCTTCCATTCTCTAAAAATCAATGGGGAAAATATCCTCAGGGAGAGAGAGAGAGAGAGAGAGAGAGAGAGAGAGAGAGAGAGAGAGAGAGAAAGAAGATGCCAGAGAGCTTGCTGGCTCACCTGCACTCCCCAGCCACCTGTGAGGACAGAGAGAAGGTGGCCATCTGCAAACCAGGAAGCAGGATCTCACCAGGAACCAATAGGCTGGGGCCTTGATCTGGGCCTTCTGGCCTCCTGTGAGAGAATGTATCTGTGTTGTTTAGCTGCCCATTCTATGGCCTTTTGTTATGGCAGCCTGAGCTGACTGAGACATATCCTTTGCAAATTACTTTATATTCTTTCACATTCTGTCCCCCAGATGCAAACAATCTTTGTGGTGTTTTTCTACTTCATATGTGTTTTCAGCATTTAATTCTCTTTAGTTAGCAAGAATGTGTTGTGTTACAATGAGGACAGAGAAGAAAATAACTAAGCTGTCTTTAATGGCTACTGAATGCCAGGTACTATCCGAAGTATTGTGCAAACACCATTCCCATTTCATAGTCTCATCATTCCTGTGAGGTGGCCCCCCTTTCTTTCCAGATATCACACAGCCGTAGAATTCTTGCATGTGAACTCAACTGTGTCTGACTCCAAAATATGAGGTCTTTCCTCTGTGAAATTACTTAGCCTTAAACCTTAACTACACAAAATAAAACTCTGATGTTCAAATGGGGGGGAGGGGGAGTGGGCCTATAGATAGAGGTGTATCTTATAGTGAAAGATTAATATTTAAAAATGAAATCAAAGCCTGCTGTACAGTTTAAAGGTCAGTATGTTCTCGGTCCAAAAGCTATAAGAGGAAAACACAGAGCTATCTACCCAGAACCCACATTTATGCAAGAACAGAGACCCACATCTTACTCTTCAGATTTTTTAGCTGCAGAGCACAGCTTCGGGGCACCAGTTTTCAAGACTCACCCTGCTCTGCTGGTTGAGAGGCTGCCAGATGCTCTGGAAGGCAGAACCCACACTTGCAAGTGCTTCATCAAGTCCCCAAGACATTGTTGGGACTCGTTTGAGGTTGTCAGGGGTGTGTGCTGATGGTTATTTTCCATAGAGATGGGAAGGACACCATGAGAATATGAAAGTCACACCTAACTGCTTACCAGCTCTACTCTGGGTAGCAGGCTCATGGGCAGACACAGACTTCCTGTGGAAGTGAGCAAAGCCCATGTGAAGAGGAAACAGTTCGGGAAAGAGGTGCATAGGCAAATTCAGGAACTACAAGCAGTTGTTAAAGATTAATTTTTTTTAAAGTTAAAATCATGAGTCTTATACAAATACTAGTATAAGGCACACATGTGCCAAAGATTTAATTTTTTAAATTATTGTTTTAAAAGGGTTATAACATTATGGCAGGTATCAATTCCCTAGTGAGTATAGGGAAAGATGCCAGACAACTCATTCGTCTAGGAGCTGGGGAAGGTATGTATCTGACCTGGGCATTACAGGGGGTGGGGATGGGGAGCAAGGAGGGGGGCACCCACTGCCCTCAGCAGTGAATCAAGATCAGCAGCTTCTCTCTGAGAACTCTAGCACACCAGGGCAACAGCTGTCAGGCTGTAACTCTAGTCTCGAGCAAAGATTTTACTTATTAATTAATGAGAGAACCAGTAAAACATTATAACTAATCTGAAGGAAACGTTTTAAGACACACACATAGAAGCTATC
Source organism: Corynorhinus townsendii (assembly GCA_026230045.1). Lineage (NCBI taxonomy): Eukaryota > Metazoa > Chordata > Mammalia > Chiroptera > Vespertilionidae > Corynorhinus > Corynorhinus townsendii. The sequence continues at coordinate 142,998,873 of JAPDVU010000004.1, forward strand.
AGAAATGCTGAAATCAGTTGGTCGATGTCTACAGGGCAATGGCCAATTGTATTTCCACAGGACACAGTTTGCAATTCTGTGGACAAGGGTCATTTGCATTATTATCGCTATTCTGAGACTTTAAGTATGACGTAGCTGAAAGACGGAGATGACCAGGAAGGATGCACTACACAGGAAGCTAGTCTTTTTTTCTCTCATTTCAAAGACTTTCACAATTTCCTGGCACAATTCAGCTGATTGGAGGGAAGGGCTCTGGGAGGATTTGTTGTATGGTAGGCATCAACAACCTGGTCTAATTTATTACTTCTGCTTCTTCCTTATTAAATCAGTTCATCTCAGGGAAATTAGGGGAACTATTAAAATCTGTGTAACCATGGGCAAGTTACTTAACTTCTTTGTGCCTCAGTTTCCTCAGCTGCAAGAGGAGAATAACTTAGTACCTACCTCACAGGGTCGATGGGATTAAATGAGTTGGTATGCCCCATATGCTACAGAATACTTCCATTTCTCTGGACTCACTGACACCTCAAAGTGTGCTGGTGTGACTGTACCACAAAAGCGCCACAGCAAAGAATGAAACAACAGAAATGTGGCCAGGCACCACGGGCTGTTAGAGTGGCAAAGATGCAGGATGGCTGTGGAGCCATGTGTGGTTTGAGCTGAATCATGTAGGTTTTGGTTTCCTCACCTTGAGGGCAAAGAGAACTATAATTATCCATGACTCTTTGTTAATAGTTTTTACTTAGAAATGACATGGCTTGCCCAGCTGCTGGGGCTCAGTGGTTGAGCATTGACTTATGAACCAGGAGGTCATGGTTCCATTCCTAGCCAGGGCATATGCCCCGGTTGCAGGCTTGATCCTCAGTGTGGGGCATGCAGGAGGCAGGCAATCAGTGATTCACTCTCATCATTGATGTTTCTACCTCTCTCCCCCTCTCCCTTCCTGTCTGAAATCAATTAAAAAGATATATATTTAAAAATATATACATATTAAAAAATAAAAAGAAACGACACAGGTTTCACATTATCAACATCTTAAATTTTGCTACATTTTAACACTTTCCTTTTAGTGTTGAAACACATTTAACAATTCTGACAAGAGTGATAAAAACTCGATGGACTTAAGTCGCGTGGCTCTCTCGTTAAATGCCCTGTGAGTCCATCTACCGTCTGGTGACAGACTCCAAGGCAGATTCTGAGCCGGGAGCTGCCAGCAGGGCTCTGGCCCCAGTCCCTGTGGCTGTATGGATTGTTCCATCCTCTGTAAGGAAAGGTACTAGGGAAGTTGGTTATAAAAGAAACTGAAGGGTAAATCGACCAGAGTTCTCTCCAGGTGCCAATGGGCTCTGCCTGGGGTCACGATGAGGTAACACAGAGCAGCTGACTTAGCCTGCAGGGAGGGCTTTGCAGGCAGGCCCACGCCCACCAGCCCTTGCAGCTTTCACAGCAGGCGTCACCTCCAGCAAGCACTGAACTTAGGTCATTCAGGTTCCCCGAATCTTATTAACAGCTGGTTGGCTATGCTTAGTGACCCTCCACGCACCCCATCGGGACTTGCAAGCCCCCTGGTGCCCAGTGAAGAATGCTTAGCCCTCGTGAAATCTCCTGGAGCCCGGACAAGCTTCTGTGGGTGCTGCTTCCTCAGCCCGGCCGTTAGGTGGGCCCCCGCGGGGGATGGGCCCGGGGTCACAGCTGGACAAGGATCACCAAGGAGGAATTCTGATTGAGATAAGGCTGTCATCTCTTGTTTTCTTTTCCAAAAAGAAAATAGCTTGATTGCTTTTCCTGAACAATAATAAATGCTCATTTCTTCCCAGGCTGCCTACCTAGGGGTATGAAATGTTCACTTTTCCCATATCTGAGTTGAACTAAATGCATAGAAGTGTGCACTTAAAACAAGTGGATTTTAAAATAATAATAATAGAAAAGGAAGAAAAGGGGGATTTTATTGTATGTAAATTACACCTAAAGGAATTTGACAGTTTTGTGACTAAGAAGTGGAGCTGGGATTCCATACTGCTGAACTGGGGGCGTGGGCCTGAGCTTCCTCTATTTCTCAGATGAGGGAGCAAGTAAGAACAAGAGTGAGTTAAAGGAGAGATCGGGAAAGATGTTCACATCAAGATTGTAGGCTTTTCTTCTTCATGTAAATGGGCATTTATTATTGTTCAGGAAAAGCAATCAAGCTATTTTCTTTTTGGAAAAGAAAACAAGTGATGCCAAGACCTCTGCTTAAGAAGAGCTAGCCCTCACTGGTTTGGCTCAGTGGATAGAGCATCAGCCTGTGGACTGAAGGGTCCCGGGTCCGATTCCAGTCAAGAGCATTTACGCCCCAGCCCTGGTCCAGGTGTGTGCGGGAGGCAACCAATCGATGTGTCTCCCTCACACCAATGTTTCTACCTTTCTGTCTCTCCTCCTCCCTTCCACTCTCTCTCAAAATCAATGGAAAAAATATCCTCTGGTGTGTTAGACTTCATCGAATAATTGAATCGACACCCCTTCCCCTGGGAACTGAGCTTCAGGCCACTTCACAATGGACATTCCCTTTCTCTTAGACCACATTCCACTTGCTAAGACCATTATCTCTCCCTTGCAGACCTTCCCAGGATCTGGACCTGCACAGAGAATTATCTGCCCAGAAAAAGCCCACCTAGAGTCCTTTAAAAACTTCTGACTCCCCATCTTTGGGTGCTGGCGCCATGAAGGGCCCAGCCCCTCTGGTATTCAGATGACCTAATCCTATCTAATAAAAGAGTAATATGCAAATTGACCGTGCCTCTGCTACACCCACAAAGCCACGCTCACCAGCCAATCAGAAGTGAGTATGCAAATTAACCCAACCAAGATGGCTGCGGCCATGGAGAGAGCAGGAGACTTGGGTTGCCCCCAGCAATGGAGGAAGCCAAGCCTTCCGCCTGCCCTGGTGGGCCAAGGCCTCCACTCAAGGCTACAAAGTTTCAATTATAGAAGATAAATAAATCCCAACAAAAATGGCAGCAGCCACAGAACTGGAGAGAGCAGGAGGCTTGAGTTGCCCCCAGCAATGGAGGAAGCCAAGTTTCTGCAGCCCTGGCCTGCCTTGGCCTCCACTTAAGGCTACAAAGTTTCAATTATAGAAGATAAATTCCAACAAAAATGGCTGTGGCCGCAGAGTGAGCAGGAGGCTTGGCTCCACTCAAGGCTACAAAGTTTCAATTATAGAAGATAAATAAATCCCAGATACCAGGGCCTCCACTTGGGTTGCTGGGGGGTGTGGCCAGCCTGCAAACTACCACAGGCCCCTCACCCAGGCCACCCCATGCCCCAAGGGAACCCCCACTCTGATCCAGGACACCCTTCAGGGCAAACCATCTGGCCCCATCCGTGCACCAGGCCTCTATCCTATCTAATCCTCCTATATAATAAAAGAATAATAGGCAAATTGACCGTCACTCCAACACACAAGATGGCTGCCCCCATGTGGACACAAGATGGCCACCACAAGATGGCCAGCAGCAGAGGGCAGTTGGGAGGGACCAGGCCTGCAAGGGAGGGCAGTTGGGGGCAATCAAGCCTGCAGGGGAGGGCAGTTAGGGGTGACCAGGCCAGCAGAGTAGGGAAGTTGGGGGCGACCGGGCCTGCAGGAGAGGACAGTTGGGGGGGACCAGGCCTGCAGGGGAGGGCAGTTAGGAGCAAACAGGCTGGCAGGGGAGTGGTTATGGGGTGATCAGGCTAGCAGGCAGAAGTGGTTAGGGACAATCAGGAAGGCAGGCAGGCAGGCAGGCAAGCAGTTGGAAGCCAGCAGTCCTGAATTGTGAGAGAGATGTCCGACTGCCTATTTAGGTCCTATCCTACCAGGATTGGGCCTAAATGGGCAGTTGGATGTCCCTCGAGTGGTCCCAGATTGGAGAGGGTGCAGGCTGGGCTGAGGGACACACACCCTCCCCCTGTGCCTGAATTTCGTGCACTGGGCCTCTAGTACATTTATAATCCCTACCACTTGGGCCTCATGCGTTCCTCCTCTGGTGATCCTACCAGGGAGAGGATTAACAACAACAAAAAGCTATCCTGAGGGACTGCTTCAAATTAACTGGCAGACTAACCTTTTGATTTAATGGGCAAACTGTTGTTCTTGAAAAATACCTCCTCTCTGACAACACTCTAACCCTAAACTTAATCCTAGGAGGTAAACAATTCAGCCATTCTGAGATGAAGGCATGTATCCTAAGAATATGCCATCAATTAACAGGAAAATAGCTAAAGTCACCTATATATGGTTATTTGAAGGCAAATTTCTGAAATTTGAACAGTGCTGTCACTTTAATTATAATTTTTAATTATAATTTTTATTATAAAACTGGAGATACAAATATCAGTAAGAAATCCCTCAAGATATAAAATCACTCAAAAAAATACAGTAAGCTTTTTAAATGTATATATTTAAATAATGTCTTTTATGAAATTCCAATGTTTGAAATAATTTTAAAATACATGCAAATATTTAGTGTCTAGGGTTTTATATTTTGCACAATAATTTAAAAGGCTTCAGGGGAAATAATATTAGATTAATAAAGCAGATCACAAACCGATCAAATAACAAACTGGAAAGTTCCTCCATTAAGTCCCTCCATTTTGCTTAAGCTCCCTGTTGGAATTTCTACCTAAAAACCAAATGCTGATCTTTGGTCTCCTGCCACCTGGTGCTCTATGGAAGTTGTTGGTTTGTAAAAAGAAATGAAACAAGTAAGTTCAGCTGATACTGACTGCAGACGTCCTCCTCTGTGTTCAGCCCTGGAATGGGAAAGAGATGATTCCGGTCCTCTAGGCGTTTGCTGTCCAGTGCACCTGTAGGGAACAAAATTAAAACCAACAGTGGCATCAGTTTAAGATATAGCAATAAACAAAAACATGCCATTATATAACAAGTAAGAACCTTTGAAAAAACACTTCAGAAAGAGCTGAAAAGTCTATAAAATTCGTGTTTGGGGAACATTTGTTGAATCTATTCCCTAATTTGATACATACCTAAGTTGTGGGTTCAATTCCCAGCCAGGGCATAAAGGGGAGGCAACTGATCAATGTCTCTGTCTCTCTCTCTCTCTCTCTGTCTCTCTCTCTGTCTCTCTCTCTCTTTCTCTCTCTCTCTCTCATTAATAAAAACATATCTTTGTGTGAGGATTAAAAAAGAGAGAGAGCCTGGCCAGTGTGGCTCAGTGGTTGAGCATCCACCTATGAACCAGGAGATCACGGTTTGATTCACAGTCAGGGCACATGCCTGGGTTTCTGGTTCGATCCCCAGTGTGGGGTGTGCAGGAGGCAGCCTATCAATTATTCTCTCTCATCATTGATGTTTCTATCTCTCTCTCTCTTCCTCTCTGAAATCAATAAAAATATTTTTCTTTTAAAGAGAGAGCGAATTCAGGGACTGAATATGTAGAGCATAGCTCTCATGGAGAGAGTGTGGAAGAGATGTTGTGGCCAGATTATAAACAGGGTTTGTTATGCACACTCAGAAAATCAGGGCATGTAAGTGAACGGGAGCCAATGAAGGTTTGTAAGCAAAAAAATGTTACGAGTATAAGTGTGTGTTCTCTGGTGACAATGAGGAGAACAGCTAAGAAGAAACAAGGACAAGATTTAGGAGGCAACTAGAAATGATGGCAGCCCCAACAGACGTGTTGATGTAAGGCTATAGAGCACAGAGCAAGTGGAGTAAAAAAGCTGACTTACTTTCAGAAGCTGGGGGAATCTTCCTCATAGCAGTATTTGATGATCTCATTTGGGAAAGCTAAGAGTCAATATAATCACCTAAAATGTTCTGCTTTAAGTAATTGAGGTAATACAACTTTTTTGTCATCAAGACCTGGCCACAAAGTACCGAATTTGGTTTTTCTAAGCAAAATAAAACAGTTCAGTCAATAATATTTAGCCTTCTTTCTCCAGCCTCATCCCCCCTCCATGTTCCTGAAAGGATCCTAAGCGTAAACAAACCAGGGAAAGATAAGACCTTCTAACTGACAATCTTGAGTAGAAATAGTGAGAATCAGGTGCTGTTTCCAACAGAAGGGAACAAAGAAGGAAGCACCAGGAGGACTGAGACTTTACCTCTGTCCGTTGGGTGATGCTCAGAGACCCAGGCTGAGCCCTGCAGCTTCTTTCTGAAAGGACACAATGGTCCTTTCGGTGAGGTACTCTCCATGTCCCCCCCGCTGTTGCTGGTGGAAGTGGGCTTCCTGGGATGCTGTTGGAATAAGAATTTCTGGAAGCCCCACAGGAAAATGAGGTATCATGTAAAGTTTTATTTCTGTGGCATTAAACCCATGAATTTCCAAGGTCACATCCCCCTCTGCCCAGTCAAGAAAACAGTTCCATTTTTGTCTTCAGCATGGCTAGACACAAAGCCACTGCCCAGAGTTTCCACTCCATATTCGCACAGTTCAGTCCAGCATCTGGGTAGGTTAGCTTGTGTTCCCAGCTGCAGTCCATTGTGTGTGGGGTCTGCATGGCCAAAGGCCGTGTGGCTTTTAGGTCCACATGGCTATGGAAGGAACACAGAGTGCAAGGAGGGGGCAAAGCAAGAGGAACAAGAGAGAGAGGGAGAAGGGGAGAGAGAGAGAATTCCTTTGTCTGGGGATTTTGTGTTTCCAAATATTCACAGGCTTGCATGGGCTCCAGGCCTCTGGGCAATGATCTTTGTTCCCAGGTTAGACTGACAGGCAAGCGCCTTCTCTACATCACCCCAGCTTTACTGCATGTGTCCATCTTCCCTTTGTTGGACCTCTTTCCCCAGTGATTTGCAGTGATTTGTAGTAGTTCCCTGGGGAGTGAACAGTTTCAGCTTCCTGGTGAAGCCGCCCAGATGACCATGCTAATGATGTCTGGTCTTCCCTTTGCTTTCTTCCTAATATTCATATTAATAACTGGCTAATTACAAAGGTGACACCATTTCCAGCAAGCCGTGGTCAAAGGAACGTCACCAATACCGCACCAAGCGCCAGCCTGTGCGGAAAGGAACACAGGGACTTTGGGGGAAGCAGCCGAAGAAAGAGCCAAGGCCAGTCCCCCTTGGTCACTGAACCCCATCAATGGCTTAGGAAGGCAGGCTCAGAGATTTTGATTGTGTGCCTCAGGGGAATGAGAGGGAAAGAGAGAAATTAACCGTAGCTGAGGTCCCTGGCTTACGAATGAGTGGGTAAAGATGTCATGAACTGAGATGGCATGGAAATGAGGGAAATGGACAGGTTGGAACGACTGTGAACGTTGTATGCTTGAGGTGCTGGTGAGTCATCCGGATAGAGATTCAATCGGCAGTTGAAACATGAAATCAAAGTTCAGGAAGCAGGTGGAGTAGAGTTAGAGAAAGAAGTGGTTTAAGTTATTAAATTACCCAAATGAGTTGCCTGAGGAATACACACAGAAAGAGAAGGAGGCGCTCAGGTGACAACGCTGAGGAAACACCAATGCTTAAGGGGAAGGTAGAAGAAGAGAATATTTTCTGCTTCATCTCCTTGGTATCTGAAAATGTCAACTACTTTGTTTGCTTGGTGACTTTCTGATATCTGCGAATCCAATTAAGTGATGGAGATATAAACCCTATCACCCCAATCTAGGAAGTACTTACTGGTATCATTTCCAGAACTTCACACGGCAGCATGCACTGCCAAAGTCTCCGGGGAGTGGGGAACGGAGAGACGTGTCCCAGGGCTGAGCGAGTTCGGAAAGACTGGACTTTCCATCCTGAGGACGAGCCCATGTTGCGCTGCGGCAACAATTATAGGCAAGGACTGCAGAGTCCTTCGCCCAGCCGCGGTCCAGCCTCTGGAGCTTCTCATTTCTTTCTTTTTCTTCTTTTCTGTTTGGTATGAGCCATTTCTTCTGTTTTGACAGATGCCAATATAAATCGATGAAACAAGTTTGGTAATTTTGTCTTAATGTTGTATCTGTAGAGATGTTTACTGCTTAAATTCTAGAAGCCAAAATATGCCATATACTGTCTCCCTCTTTCTCTGTAAGTTTCATCAGACACAGATTCCTTTCTGAAGGTAAATCTGGATGATCGAGCAAACGACTCTACTAGTTATTGAATCATGAAAACGCCTGCATTTATCACTCTTTTCCAGGTTGAGAGTTTGCTTTATAAAGTATTATTATTTCAAGTAGGAAGGAAAATGTGTTTGAATAGGCCCATAATTTTCACCCACGTGAACTTAGAGCATCTCCCCAAACATTTCATTCCTTGAGAGGGCGTTGCACCTCCGTGGCTTTTATGAGCACAATGTAAGCTTTGATTCTCTGTGAGTCTTCCTCCTGAATTTCACACTGTAGGAGCAAAAGCACCGAAATCTTGGTTATAAATTTTGCAGGAATGTTGCAGTTTGTGGCTAAGGCCCCTGATTGCAACTCCCTGTAGCCATTGTTTTCAGAAGTTGGACACATAAATGACCATTTGCTGTAAAATCGAGCTGCCTCTCTCTCTCTCTCTCTCTGTAAGTCAAAACCTAAGCAAGTAACTTTACAAAACACCTTTTTTGGCAGGTTTTGGAATACTTCTCTCTTTTTTTCCTACCCGCAGATGCCTCAGGGAAAACGTTTTCTACTTAAATTGACTCTCACTTTCAGGTGTGCCTTTACATGCCCTGCCTGCTGCCTACGCCTCTCAACAGACTCTCAAATCCTGGTAAGTCTCACCTTCGATCTCACTGGCAAATTGGCATTTTTTGGATTAAGTGAAGGTATCAGCAAGCTCAATATTTGTTGGGTACATGGGGAACCAGCATAGCATATAATATATCAGAGCATAGTGTATAATCATTGTTTTTATAGAAGGATCAATAATCAGACATGCATATATCATACAGTACCCAATGGGAAGAGTGGAAGCTTAGTGCACAGTGGGATGCAGCCAATGACCTGATTCTCTGTTCCTTGAAGGAAGCATGAAATGAAATGTTGAGCTGTACCATTTAAAATTGTGTATTAGGTAAATGCTTACTTTGTTATGGTGATACAGGTTGTGACAAGTGAGAAAAAAATTCAAATTCTGTAAAACTGCCCATGTCTTCAAAATGTTTCTGTTAATATCCTAGGTGTGTGTAAATACTGTGTTGAAAAATAGTACTTTCTGCTGTAATTGAAAGGAAATAAGCTTTATAGCTTCCAGTTCTGCATTCCTCTCCGTGATGCAATTTAGGCAATGCAGCTGAAATATCTAATAATTCCTGATGCAAAGAGGAAAAAGATATTACACAAATAAGGGAAAGTTAAACATAACTTTGTTGACTGAGCACAGCCTGCAAGTGAGGGCAGATGAAGTAATGTTAGTGAACAGTCAGTAAATTAAAATCAATTAGCAATGCCAGAAAGTTATATATTTTACTGTCTATTGCCACGCTTCATACATTTTGAGACCTTTATTGCAACACAACATATTTTAAGACCTGCATCATCCAGCAACATTCATTAAACAACTAGAGGACTGATGCATGAAGATTCATGCAAGAACGGGCCTTCCTTCCCCTGGCTGCCGGCACCACCTTCGCTCTGGCTGGAGCCGCCTTTCTGCCTTCCCATGCTGTCCAGAGGCCCAGAGTGACCAGGGGCAGGGCAGAACACCTGTGTCGTCACCATGACAATGACACAAGCGTCCCGCCCCTGGCCACTCAGTGCCTGTGTATGCAAATTAACCCACCATCTTTGTTGTGTTAATTTGCATACTCACTCCTGATTGGCTGGTGGGTGTCACGAAGGTACGGTCAATTGCATCTTACTCTTTTATTAGTGTAGATGACCAAAATACATCCACATGCTTCTCATCCAAAGAGGGGGTAATAGTATATTTATTCATCCCAATTACTTTTACATGCATCACTTAAACTCACCAATGAATTTAGCAAGAAAACATTTCATGTAGCCCCTGTGAGGCTTTGCACATGTCAGCTCTGATAAACCAGCCTGAAAAGCAACACCAATTAAATGGATAGCTTGAGGATAATGGTCTGGATGAGATTACCATGACACCTGAACTGTGCAGTATATGCCGTTGTGGTCTTCATAATGCCTATGTAGGTGATTTCAGATAATAGCACTCCTAAAAGTTGCCAGACTTACTATAATATAAGACTCATGTAGTTTGGGGCGTAGATCACCTGAAATGGGAGAGAAAACAGGGAGTAAGACGAGAGCTGAGCAATTTATAGAAACAAAGGGTGGGATGCCAGGCCTTGGCTAAGGGCACTAAAGCCACCTGAAGTTTCTCAGACTCAGCACTACTGATATTTTGGGTGGGATAATTGTATGTTATGGGCCTGGGGTTGTCCTATGCATTAGAAGATAGTGATTTTGGGGCATCCCTAGCCCCTACCCACTAGGTGTCAACAGTATCCCTCTTCCTTATTGTCACAAACAGACATGTCTGTAGATATGGCCAAAAGTTCTCTGCAGGGAAAACCAACCCACTGAAAACCGTTGCACAACACTTTTCTGAGAAGCAGTAAAGCTGATCTGGGCCTGATATTTGCAGCATAATTACAGGGATCAGCCATAATCCACATTCACTAAGAAAGAAGTCAAGGGTTTATTTGCAGTAGGACATAGAAAAGCAGGCATGATTTAAATCCCTTTACCACATTTTATTGGATCATTTCAAGGAGAATACTTTTAGCAACCAGAATTAACTTATCTCTTCAGTTGCTGTGCCTCAGGCTTTCAGAGATAGCTGGATTAAAGGATGTTAAGCTCCAGTGTTCAATGGGGCCACTCCCATTCCTTGGGGGGGAGAAAGAAAGCTAGGGACCCCCGCACTTCCCACCGTCTTCTTCCTGGGCCCTGCAGAAGTCCCTGGTGTGAATGCTTTGGATCATAGGCCAGTGCTTCTGAATTGGAAGCTGTAACTCCTTCACAGGATCATTGCAGAAAGCCTAGTTCTAAATCAGTTCTAAGTGGAGACAATACTGGGAATGAAGCCCACTTTAGAATGTTTTCCAGCTATGATATAAAAAAATTAGGACTAATGTTGGGTGGTTATATCTATAGCCTTCTTTACCTCCCAAGCAATTTCTATTACAATATTTAAATTTTCAGATTTAAAGAAAGCCCAGTTTCACACTGGGGCTCTGGAAAGCAAAAAAATATGAAATAGGGAAAATGTTAAGGACTAAAAGCCATAGACTAGGCCATGGGGAAAGAGGCAGGTAAAAGGTCAGCACCAGGGAACAACCAGGATTGGCATTTGCTACAGGGATCTGAAAACCAAGGTTACAACAACCCCAGCAGGAAGGGGTGCCTCCAGGGCATAGTTGAGACTTTCAAGTGGGGGTGGATGAAGTGAGGTTAGTGGAATAGCCAGTAAATAAAAATCAAGCTAGAATGCTATACATGCAATTAGTGTCACAATTAGGTGCTGGTGTATTTTAACACAAAAAAAAATGCAAACTACAATTAATTCAAGTCAAATTTTTAAAAATATTTTTCTAAGTACTTATTTAAAAAATATATTTATTGTTAAGAGTATTATGGATATCCCCCTTTTCCCCCCACTGCCCCCCTCCACCTGGTTCCCATCTCACCCCAGGCCTTCACCACCCTATTGTTTATGTCCATAGGTAATGCATATATGTATATACATTTTTTTGTTAATCTCTTCCCACCAACCCTTCCCCCTTCCCTATGAGATTTGTCAGTCTGTTCCATGTTTCCATGCCTCTGGTTCTATTTAATTCATCAGTTCGTTTTATTCATTAGATTCCTTGTTCATTTATTTTTATTTTTATATTCAATTATCAATAGATATTTGTTATTGCCAATTTTTGTTCATATTTCTCCTCCTCCTCCTCCTCCCCCTTCTTCTTCCTATTATTATTATTATTATTATTGTTATTACTATTCAAGAATGCCCTTCAACATTTCATATAATACTAGTTTGGTGGTGATGAACTCCTTTAGCTGTTTGTTTGTTTGTTTGTTTTGTTAATACTCACCCAAGTGAGTATTTTTCCCATTGATTTTTAGAGCAAGTGGAAGAGAGAGGGAAAGACAGAGAGAAACATAAATGTGAGAGAAACACATTGATTGGTTGCCTCCTGCACACAAGCCTGACCAGGGCCTGGGCCAGGGAGGAGCCTGCAACCAAGATATGTGCCCTTGACTTGAATAAAGGCCCTTTGATCTGCAGTCAAATGGTCTCTCCACTGAGCCAAACTGTCTAGGGCTCCTTTAGCTTTTTCTTGTCCGTGAAACTCTTTATCTGACCTTCAATTTTAAATAATAGCTTTGCTGGGTAGAGTAATCTTGGACGTAAGGTCCTTGCTATTAATCAGTTTGAATATTTCTTGCTACTCCCTTCTGGCCTGCAAAGTTTCTGTTGAGAAATTGGCTGAAAGTCATATGGGCTCTTCCTTAGAGGTAACTAAATGCTTTTTTCTTGCTGCTTTTAAGATTCCCTCTCTTTGTCTTTAACCCTTAGCATTTTAATTATGGTGTGTCTTGGTGTGGACTCTTTGGGTTCCTCTTTGTTTGGGACTCTCAGTGCTTCCTGGACTTGTAAACTATTTCTTTCACCAGGTAGGGGAAGTTGTCTGTCATTCTTTCTTCAAATAGATTTCCAATATCTTGCTCTCTCTCTTCTTCTCTGGTATCCATATAATGTGAAAGTAGGTTAGATGAAGTGGAGGATAGAATCAGTGATTTAGAACACAAGGTAGGAAAAAAACACACAATCAGAGCAGCAAAGAGAAAAAATACTTTTAAAAAATGAGGATAGTTTAAGGAACCTTTGGGATAACATGAAGTGTAATAACATCTGCATCATAGGGGTATCAGAAGGAGAAGAGAGAGAGCAAGAATAGAGAACTTAAGAACTAATGAGCAAAATCTTCCTTAACCTGGTGAAAGACATAGAAGGTAAAAGACACACAAGTCCAGGAAGCACAGAGAGTCCCAAATAAGATGGACCCAGAGAGGCTCACATCAAGACACATCATAATTAAAATGCCCAAGATATTTTAATCAAAAATAAACCCAGAGACATAGAAACATGAACAGATTGTTGAATCTCAGAGGGAAGGCAGGGCAGGGTGGATGGGAAGAGGTCAACCAGTGAACTTGTATGCATATATGCATAACATATGGACACAGACAATGGGGTGGTGAGAGCCTGGGGGTGGGGAGCGATGGGTGCAGGCTGGAAGAGGTTAATGGGGGAAAAAGGAAGACCTATGTAATGCTTTCAACAACAAAGATTTTTTTAATTAAAAATATTAAATGCCCAAGGTTAAAGACAAAGAGAGAATCTTAAAAGCTGCAAGAGAAAGGCAATTAGTTAGTTACAAAAGAGCTTCCGTAAGACTGTGAGCTGACTTTTCAACAGAAACATTTCAGGCCAGGAGGGATTAGCATGAAATTTAAAGTAATGAAAAGGAATGACCTACCCACCAAGGCTATCATTTAAAATTGAAAGAAAAATAAAGAGCTTTCCAGACAACAAAAAAATAAAAGGAGTTTATCACCAAACCACTATTATACAAAACTAGTGGGCCGGTGCACGAAATTTGTGCACGGTGTTGGGGGGGTCGGGGGAATGTCCCTCAGCCCGGCCTGCATCCTCTCCAATCTGGGACCCCTCAGGGGATGTCTGACTGCCGACCGGTAGTCAGACATCCCTCTTGCAATCTGGGACCGCTGGCTCCTAACCGCTCACCTACCTGCCTGACTGCCTGCCTGATCTCCCCTAACCACTCTGCCTGCCAGCCTGCTCACACACAACTGCACCCCTCCCCCCCAGCCTGCTCGCCACCAATTGCCCCCTCCTGCTGGCCTGCTCACCCCCAACTGGCCCCCCCTGCCAGCCTGCTTGCTCCCAACTGCCCCACCCCCATCAGCCTGATCACCCCTAACCGTCTCTGCCTCAGCCCCGCCACTATGGCTTTGTCTGGAAGGACATCCCAAAGGTGTCCCAGAAGGTCCTCCAGTCTAATTAGCATATTACCCTTTTATTAGTATAGATGTTAAAGGGTAAAGAAGAAGACCTATTGGTAATCATTTTAAATGTAAATGGATTAAATGCTCCAATCAAAAGACATAGGTAGCTAAAAGGATAAGAAAATAAGGCCCATATACATAATGTCTGCAAGAGATCCACCTCAGAATGAAAGATACACACAGACTGAAAGTAAAGTGATTGAAAAATATATTTTATGAAAATAGAGGAAAAAAAGAAAGCTGGAATTTGATAATTTGCATTTCTTTTTAAAAATCTTTATTGTTGAAAGTATTACATATGTCTCCCCCCCCCGCCCCGCAACTGGCCCCTTCAGCCCACCCCCACCCCCTGGGTTTATCTCTTTCCCCCACCCCTGCCTTCTCTCTGAGACCCTGCAGTCTGTTCCATGCTTCTATGTCTCTGGATCTATTTTGTTCATCAGTTTATTTTGTTCATTAGATTCCACATATGAATCCAGGACAACTTTAGGATAATTTACATTTCTAACAAGTTCCCAGGTGACTCTGATGCTGCTGGTCCAGTGGGGGGACCAATATCTGGGTTTGCCCAGGACTCGGGGAGATTCCTGGGAACTTTGAGAGCTAAAACCAGGAAAGTCCCAGAGAAATTTGTCACCTTACTAAGTCCATGAATCACACTTTGAGAATCACTGTTTACAGAGATAAGATCAAATTTAGATTTGAAGGGTGAGAGGAGGAGGAATAAAGAATGACCCTCAAGTTTCTGGCCTAAGCACATTGGTCCACAGTAATGCCAGTGGATCCCAAACTTTGTTACATATGGAATCACCTGGAATCTTTAGAACAAACTGATGCCAGGACCTCATGTCCAGGTTTTCTGATTTAATTGGTATGGAATGTACCTGGGTGGCAGGGTGTTGAAATCTCCCCGGGTGATTCTAATGTGCAGCAAAGTTTGGGAACCACTGGATTATGCTCTTCCCTTAGAATGGAATCCAGGAAGAGAGCAGGCATATTGGACAAATTAATGAGGTTTAAGTGTTTGTGAGCCACTGGTGGTTCTCAACCCTGGCTACACATTAGAATCCTCTGGGGAGCATCTTAAACACATTGACACTTGGGTCCCACCCCCAGCAATACTGATTGAATTGATCTGGGTTGGGCCTGAGCATTGGTAGTTGAAAATCTTCCCAAGTATATAGCATAAAATATTATTGAACTTTACAAAGGAAGGAATAAAGCATGCAGGCAGGAGTTCTGAATCCAGAACAACATCAGGATTTGGTATTTCATGCTACCAAACGTGTAGCTGGGTAATTGACCGAAGCCACATGCTTTGACTGAGGAAACAGCAAGAATCCGCCACCTAGAAAAAGTGCTCAGGGTCAGGTGGCCCACACAGAGCGGACTTCTTCCTAAGGTTCCATTCTGGACTCTCCTATAGGTAGGTCTTCACTAGGTTTTGTATGCGGTTATTATACAAAATTACAGATTTTTATAACAGATCTCACTTTCAGCTGGAGATGCTTCCAGAGGGCTGCCTCTCACTTGGTCATTGTCTTATGACATTGGACAGCTAGGATGACCCCCAGGCTGTGTAAAGAACTTGTATCACAGAGTGGGAAATTTGTCTAAAATTGGGCATTTCAAAACACTGTCAAAAGGTCTTCATAAGGAGCCTGGCATTTGAGTTTAGGAGGGTGGCATTCAAGGCAAAAGGCATGAGAGGAGGGTGCAACAAGCAGAAAGTGGTGTCCTAATGCTAGAGTTCAGGGAATGTAAGATTAGAGGGATAAAGATGTGGGGTTAGTAAGATAAACAATTCATTAGGACAGGCCTTGAAGGCTAGAATGTCAAAAATAATTCTCACGTGTAAATACATGAAAAATATTTTTATACTCACTACCATTCATATAAATACATTAAAAATAACGATAAGGTACAATTTTTTGCTTTTTAAATTGATAAATATTTAAAAATTCTTAATACTCAATATTGGTAAGGGCTCAGGTCAACAGCTGTTCCCATAGGCTGTTGATGAGAGTCTAAATAGGGACAAACTTTCTGGAAAAACAAACTGAATGGCAATTTGAACATCTAAAGCTTTACACACACACACACGTATGTTCACATGTATATATGCATATGTGTGTGTGCTCTTTATGTATGCATATATATGTCTCTATACACACATGCTCTTTGATTCATTATTTCTACTCCATTTTATATATGCTGAGGAATAATTATGGATATAAACAAAAATTTAGCAAAAATATTTATAATAGGAAAATATTGGAAGCAAGGTACACATCAACCAATAGGGGATTTGGTAAAGAAATTTTGATTCAGAGGATACTATCCAGTCATTTAAAACCAACACAGGAGAGCATTTTACCTTCTCTCCTTCCAACCCAGTGAGATGCATGTACACTTCCATCCATGTCAGGGCTCCCGCAACAGTGACTTGGGGAGCCCTCTGTCTAGGGGGGCATAGCTGAATCCACAAAGGGGTCACAGGTTTGGTTTGTGGAAGCCCCCAGTGATTCTGAGGACCCGCTAGGTTGAAAATTGCTTATGTGAAAATACAGTATATTGCTGGTACAAAAAGATGTGTAGGATATATTGGTTGAAAGAAGCATATGATGTGATATCATTTTGGAAAATATGTATATGCAAGGAAAAAAGTATGGAAGAACATGCAGCAAGATTTTGACCACTTTTCTCTAGGTGGTAGGGCTATGGATAATAATTCTTTTATTTCGACTGTCTGAATTGTCTGTTTTCAATAATGAGTGCATATTAATTGTTTAATTTAAATTTTTTTCTAAATAGTGAGATGGGTAAAAGTCAGTTAAAATAAAAATATGCAAAGGAAATTATATTTGTTCCATATTATTTCCCACATATGATTGCATTTTGTGATTTCAAAATAGAAAACAAATATATGTAAAAGTTGTATGTATTCTTTTTTGTTGTTGTTATTAATCCTCACCTGAGGGTATTTTTCCATTGATTTTTAGAGAGTGGAAGGAAGGGGGAGAAACAGAGAGAGAGAAACATTGATGTGAGAGACATACCAATTGGTTGCCTTCCGCATGCCCTGGTCAGGGCCAGGTATCGCCCTTGACCAGAATCGAACCCCAGGCCCTTCAGTCTGCAGGCCAACACTATCCACTGAGCCAAACTGGGTAGGGCTATGCACTCTTATTTTTTAAGGACTTGGGCACTATAGGTATTTTGTGTCCCTAAAGGATAAGAACCATCAGAAAACTTTTCAAATCATTTACAATTGATGCAGTTAATTGAGTTTATCAGTGACTGATTTAACCTCCTTTTTTTTTTTAACCTAGCAGAATTGGAGTTAATCATTTGCTGACAAAAAGAATGCAATTTCAACTGAACTTTCTTTTGCAACTTGGTGAGTATTAGTTGTCAAGAATCAATTTTCTGCTTGTATTAAATTGTTCTAAAATATTTAATGGAAATAGTTTTTAAACATATTCACCTTCTTTCTATACTGCTATATATTTGCATGGCTCTTCTGTTGTATAATTGTCAAGCAACTAAAAAATTTCATTCAAATATGTTTACTATCCACATATAGTTATTTCTATCACTCTTTCATGGAATATTATCCTCAGCAGATAAATAGAGTAAGATATTAAAGAAAGCAAGATACTTTCAGATTCATAATTTACAACTATAATGCATTTCAATTTTTAAAAATAGCTCTTCCTTGAATGTAGTATTTGTCCCAGTGATGTGGTCCCAGCTTATAGGCAAAATTCCCTCTTCTCAATAAGCAGCAGCTCTGAGTTAAAAGGCCAAATTCTCTATGTCTGTGCTATTTTTAATAAGCTGAGAATAATTTACATTAGCCATAGAAAAGATGTTTCCAACAATTATTCTCTTTGATCCGGACTTTTGACAGACCTGCTTTTGGTTCCTGAGTACTAACTAACTTGCTTAGCATCTTCTCTTGAAAGAGTCATACTGAATTTGTTCATGGCAGCAAACTTTAAGAATATTGTCTTTTAATTTTGCAATTTTTAAACCCCAAGGCAACTTCCCAATTAGATTTCCTGATCATGGAGGAAAGAATAGCTCTAGATGGGAAATGCTAGTTTGTTCTCTGTTGAAAATCCCCTTGAGAGGTGAGTCACAAGCCAGTAGGAAGGAACAAGGTGTGTTAGGCTGCACCCCAGGACTCTAAAGCTCAGATCTGGCCTCAGGTAGTCAGAGAAGAGTTGTCTCATCTACACCTGGCTTGGTGGTTCTCTTTGGAATGAAACCAACATTCAAAATTAGAAGCAACCACTGAAGATGACTGTGCCTTCTCCCCAGCCTCGAAAATGCGTGGCTTACACCTCGCTCAGACTCCTCCTCAAGGAACCCCCTCCCTCTGGAGGAAAGTTCTTCAAAACTAAATTAGCAGAAACGCCTGAGCTGCAATACATCCTGGATTTCTAAATGCAAGGTACCCTGATCTAACCCAAATGTCTGGTTTTGCCTATGGTCAAACCATAAACCAGGTTAACGCCACACCACCAGCTTGGGCACTTTCTGGTTCGACCCTAGGCATTCATACAAACACCGGAGGCTACCTGAACACTTTGTCTTGCAATCTGACTAAGGAAAACAAGAAGAAAAGAATCCTAAAACATGCATTGCCCCAGGTTTGGGGAACGGGATGCAAAGTGCAAACCCCATCTAATGTGCATTCTTTGGACTTTTCCTTACTCATATAAATGCGTGTGAGTACATAAATGTATGTCTACAGCCTCTAAAACTCTGACGTACACTCCAAGGTCCATGAAAACATCTTATGTGTTTCAGAAAATTATAGCAACTTACAAAATTACTGAGATATGATATAATAATGGTTATTTCTACAGAAATAATCCTTGGTTTTACAGAAAATTTGCTGTGCATTTTCTTTAAATGACCAGATCTACATTCATTCTTAGTAAGTTTCTATCTTTAAGTTGTATGTCCTTTTTGAGGAAAATGTTGATTTTCTAAAGACATAAACATCTTTATTCTTCGTCTTTATTGAATTACTTCCAGTGTAATAATTACCAATGTAATAATCTGGCAGCTGAAATCTCTAGCCCAGGAAGGATATTGCTCAGTTTATCTCCAGGCATGAAGCCTTAACTACTTATCTTTCAGTCCACTTTTTGCCAAGTGTTTAGACCGTAAGTTCATATTTGCACTTAGCATATTACATGAATAATAGTTAACTAAGTCCAAGAATATGCCTATTTTAGAAAAGTACACATCTGAATAAGACAAGTTTGGCCAAGTTAGGTTATAAAAGCAGGTTAAATCTCTAAGGCAACGATTCCAATAAAAGACTTCAGGATGGAACTTGTCTAAAGGAATAAAACCCTGAAGGGAAGTTTTAGTTAATCCACATGTCGCATTAGCAGAGACTTTATGCCTGACCTTATTTTTAAAAGCCTCTGTCTATTGGAATCCCAAATTCTAATTAGTTATTTGTCCTGAATGCCAATTCTATGAATAAATGGAGATATGTGTTTGGATTATTGGGTGAATAAAAGGTAAATTCATGTTAACCAATCTAGGATCATTTATCATATAATGAAATAAAAACTGCATGATGGAACTAAGTTTCTTCATGCATCTATCTCAAAGAAAGAGAAAGAAATTTTGGGCCTTTTTTTTAGAAGAATAATCTTTGCAATGAGATTGAAGATGGAAAATTCCCTGTTCAGACTGACATTTGGTAACCTGTGGGGAAGTAGATATTATGTATCATATGACTTATGTATGTTTATAGACTGATAATAATAAAAAAATAACCAGATTAAAAGAATGCTTCATGTGGGAAATGTATGCAATAAGAGAAAGAACATTATTTTTCAGAAGACTATATTTTTGGAGGACCAGTTGAAGGAAAGAAATCCATTAGATATAAAACAAGTAAATAAAAAATTCTTTATTTTTACAATTGAGAAAACTGAGAAGAAACCAGCTTAGTTCATAGTATGGTAAAAATTTCTTTTTCATTTCAGGCCAGTCCTCTCACTCCTGTCTATTGAAATCAGGTCTTGGCATAAAAGGTCTCAGGAGAAAAGTACATAAGAGCAGTTGGGACAGGTTGTATGTGTATTATTTTGGAATGCGGGTTTACTTGATTCACTACCCAGAGGCTGGTGGGGTGATTTTGAGGAAAGAGAGAATTGTTTGGGTTTTTTACTTTTCATTTTGAGATCATTGCAGGTTCTCATGCAGTGTAAGAAATAATACAAAGATATCCCATAGACCTTTTACCCAATTTCCCCATCTTACATAACTATCGTACAATATCCCAACCAGAAAATTGACATTATATATAGTCTATTGACCTTATTCACATCTCACAGTTTTACATACACTCATGTGTGTGTGTGTGTGTGTGTGTGTGTGTGTGTGTTTATCACAGGTGTAGGTTCCTGTATTCACCACCAGAGTTAAGATACCTAACAGTTCCATCACCTTAAGGATCCCTAGTATTACCCCTTTATCACCACCCCACATCCCTCCCTGCCTCCCCAACCCCCTGACAGTCTATTCTTCATCTCTACAATTTTGTCATTTAAGAAACTGAATTATGCAGTATATATTGTTGCATATTTTAGTGATTTTCACTCCTTTTTTTTGCTAAGTACTATTCCATGGTATGGATGTACCACATTTTGCTTAACCATTCACCTATTGAAGTAAATCTGGGTTGTTTCCAGTTTTTGTTTTTTTACTATTATAAGCAAAGATGCTATGGATATTTGTATGTAGTTTTTTGTGTAAACATAAATGTTCATTTCTCTGGTAGTGCAATCGCTGGGCTGTATGATAAGCACCCGCTTAACTTTATGAGGAACCTCCATACTTTTCCCCCGCGTGTCGTGCCATTTTACACTCCCACTAGTAGTGTATGAGTGAGCCAGTTTTTCCATATCCTCTCCAGCATCTAGTGTTACTGCTACTTTTTTAATTTGCCCATTCTGATAGGTATGTAGTGCTGTCTTACTGAGGCTTTGCTTTGCATTTCCCTAATGGCTAATGAGGTTGAACATCTTTTCAGGGGTGTATGTGCCATCTGTATATCTTCTTCAGTGGGATGTCTACTTGTGCCACTTGCCATTTTCTAGTTGGTTGGTTTCCTAATGTTGAATTTGGAGAGCACTTTATATATTCTAGGTCAACACCTTTGTCAGATTTGTGATTTGCAACTATATTCTCCTATAGTCTGCAGCTTGCCTTTTTACTTCACAAAGGTTCTAATTTTGATGAGGTCCAATTTATCAATTTTTCCTCTACATGGATCATGGTTCTGTTGTCAATTCTAGTAATTCTTTGCCTAGCTCTAAGTCCCAAAGCTTTTCTCTTACATGCCATAAAAGTTTTGTAGTTTTCTAGATTTACTAGAGGCCTGGTACATGGGATTCCTGCACTGATGGGGGGGCGTGGCCTGTGGGAATCGGCCCACTGTGGGAGCGCCACTCATCCCAGTCAGCCAAGCTCCGCTCCCACTGTGGGAGCGCACTGACCACCAGGGGGCAGCTCCTGCATTGAGCATCTGCTCCCTGGTGATCAGTGCACATCATAGTGACTGGTGGACTGGTCATTCTGGTCATTACACCATTCGGTCGCTGGGCTTTTATTATATAGGATGTTTTATACTTAAATCCATGATCCATTTTGTGTTAATGTTTGTATAGGTCATGAGGTTTGGGTGACAGTTTATTTTTTGCCTAAGGATGCCCAATATTCATCACTATTTATTAAAAAGGTTATCCTTCCTTCATTAATTACCTTTGCACCTCAAAAAATCAGTTCAGCCTTTTTGTGTGGATCTCTTTCTGGATTATCTCTTCTGTTGATCTATGGGCCTATTCCTCCACCAATATTACTCTCTTGTTTACTGTAGCTTTAACATTAAGTAATTCTGGGTCCTGTGTCTTTCAATCTATTTTATTCCTTCAAAATTACCATGTCTATCATTTGAACTGTCATCAGGAGAAAACTAGTGCCTGGGTTTGGGCCTTGAGACTCATAACAGAATTTTAACCCTTTCATTACATTTAAAAGGATACTATACTGTCTTCTTCAAATACACTTTCAAAAGAAGAAATAGGACTATGTCTATAAATAGCTATCAATAAAATATTACAATCGACTCACATTGGATTTGCATTTAACTTTATATGTGTATTAACCTTGGACCTTAGCCCAAGGAAGATATACTTTGTTTTCTTCAATCTTCCCAACAATAAATGAATCTATTACTATGGATGGGTTACAAAAGTGTAACTTGAACATAATAGAGCAAACCCTGGGTGCGAACCATGCAGGCAGGAAAGTTAGGATTACCCTATCCACCCCTCATTTACATAGAGAGATTTAACAGTTATCTTAACTCGAAATTTAACATTTTGAAACAAATACATCTTTAAAAATAGTTTGTAAACTGAGAATTAAGAATGTTATCTCAGAGGCTGTACATGAAAAGTAGAGACTTGAGGTGACAATTGAGATAGAGTTGCTCTTGCAATCATCTTATATCTCTTGTGATCAAATGCCTTCTAGACAGATCTGTGGGACAGCAGGTGTGAAGGCCTATGTGCGCCATACAGACTGAAACCCCAAGGGGCATCATTTGTTCCAGCCCAATAATCCATATTATTAAAAGGATCAATTGGCCCTGGCCAGTTTGGTTCAGTGGATAGAGCATCAGCCTGCAGACTGAAGGGTCCTGGGTTTGATTCTGGTCAGGGGCACATGCCTGGGTTGCAGGCTCGATCCCCAGTGGAGGGCATGCAGGAGGTCGCCAATCAATGATTCTCTCATCATTGATGTTTCTATCTCTCTCTTCCTTTCTCTCTAAAATAAAAAATATATATATACTATATATATATATATATATATATATATATTTTTAAAGGATCAGCTGAACTTACACACATTTTAGGAGAAAATTCTTTTCTGAGGATTTCTTAAATTCTCTGGTTGATTTGGTACAGGTTGAAACAATAGGTGTAAGAGATAGAATTAGGATTCTCCCTCCTTGTGTCTGTTTTTTTGCCCTGCAATGATGCATGGAGAATTACCAGTCCAGAGAAGCTGTCCCAGATCGGCTTCTTAGAAGCAGAGCCTGAGAGGAGGATTTGTGTGTATGTGGCTTATTGAGGGATGCTCGGAGGAGTAAGGGTGAGGGAAGTGAAGTTGGGTATGGTTCCAGCTGGAGGCAGGCTCCAGCCTCCTCCCAGGGAGAGGTTCTGAGCATAATCTGCACAGTGAAGTGGATCCTAGCCTGAGGCAATGGAGCCAGCCTTTGAGGTAAGCATTTATCATTCACTGGCTGTGGTCATGAATGCAGGTGGTATAACCCCACAGGCTAGGAGATTTCCACTGGACTGAGGGCCCCAACAGCATCCAGGACAAGGGTCTTAATGATCAACAGAACTGGTATTAAAATAGACTAACTTTTCCAATTTAGCCAGTTGCTTCTTTAAGCCTTCTGCTCCCCTATCTAAGTAGCTGCCTTCTAAGCAGCTGTTTCTGCTGTGTTCAAGGGTTGCTCAGTTATGCAAAAGCTGAAGATAAATGCAACAGGGGTGCCTGTCATCCCCCCACCGGCAACCTCCTAGTGGGACGCAGCACGCAGCTCACGGCTTCTTCTACCTGTGGGCTGGATGGAGCCCAGAAATACTGCATCCTCAGCTACCTCGAGGTGGGTTGGTTCTTTGTTTATTTGTTGGGCCATTATTTAATTAATGATGTAGATTCTTCCAGGTACCTCTGGGGATGCTCAGACAACAATATAAGAGATAACTTTCCTTTCAGAACATCAGAGATACAATTCAAAGCCAGGAAACCTTGATAAATTAGAAAATAGAGAAGATCCGCTTCATCTATTTCTTGTAACCTATAGAATTAGACAGAAAAGTCTTTTTAGTTCAGTCTTTGAAGGGAATTACTATGCCATGTGGTTGCCTTAGTGACTTATGCAGTGACTCCTGTGGAGTTAGCATAATTGACTTATGCAGTGAAGCTTGAGGACCCGTCAGGGCCTCAAGGCCATTCTGCTAAACATGAGTTCTCATGGCCAGGCCCTAGAGATAGCTGGGTGCAGCTTGGAATTCACTGTGCAGCCTCACAAGCCACTTGGTAACTGCCTTGCCTGAAAAGCATAGTATCCCTCTGTGAATATATTTGGGGCCTTTTTTCTTTTAAAGACCAGTTTATTAAAAGGACAAGTTGCCTTACAGTTCTTTTCCTCCCTGTGTTCTGGGAGCAGCGCAAGTATCCAAGGTCATCTATGCATCCTACCTGCTGAAAAGCCCAAGGCAGTCACGTCAGTCCTTCAATGAGAGAATGTTCAGGAAGGAAGTTGGACACAGGCCTAATGTTGATGGCCCAGGCTTTTCCACATATTGTTCTTTAAGGCATCTCCTGGAAGTCTCTGGGAAATGCTTTGTATTCTAATTGGTTTCTAGTAAAAGAGGATGATTATAAATAAGCGGAGATACTACCTGAGAGCTTAGCACTGTTCTAAGTTTGGGAAGTACTTGTGTCAGAAAGCAAACTCTCTACATGTGCAAGGAAATGACCCTGGAGAAGTGTTGCTCAACTCTAGGTCAGGTGGGACGGATGACTCTTTAAGTAACTTTATGAGTCCAGGGCCTGTGGACAAAGAAGTGGTTCTCAGCTCTAATATTAGAAACTTTCCGACCCTGCCGCCAGCCATCTTGTTCGTCTGCCACTGGCATTTACTTACTCTGGCCATAGCCAACTCATGATGTACTCAGACAATAATTAGAAAGTCATATTCCTACATCTTAATTCCACTTGACCAAAAACAGAAAGAAATCAAACTTCAGAGGCTTTCTTTTTTTTGGGGGGGGGGGGGGGGTGGCGGGCAGCGGGCTCTAGAGAATCACAGAAATCTTAAAAATCTTAGAGCTAGGAAAAAATCTCTAAATATCTCCAGGCTGACAAAGTATCACAGGTGGGGCTACCAATGCTGGTGCACATGGACATCGTACAGGGTGGAGGCCGATTCTCCCATCTGTTATCTGGCAAGTTGCTGCCAAGCACAGCATCCTCTCCAAAACCTGCAAGTCAACATGGACCCACAGTGCTACCCAAGCAGGACCCCCGCTTCGTCACCACAACTAAACATCCCCTGTAGCCAGTCTCAGCAAAGACTAGGCTCCTGAAATGTTTACAGAAAGAGTAGCCCACAAGCCCTGAGTATAAACATTTCCCCCATAATCTGTGTAGTATTACTGGAAATACTTGGAAGCCTTGACATCTTTCGGTGGAATCCCAGGGCTTCTGCTGCCTTTTTAGCCTCCCCTTAAGAAGAATTGATCTAGTTTCCATAGTTTGTCAATTCCCAAGTGCATTTTTGGTTTTCTTCAAGTCGAAGGCTTATGATGGCCAGTGATTCTAAAAAGGTGATATGGATCTCCTGAAAGGCTGGTTTATTTTTACAGACTACAGCTGAAACAGTCATTAAAATTATTATGCATGAGCCCTGGCCAGTAGCTCTGTTGGTTAGAGCATCGTCCGATATGCTACAGTTGTGAGTTTGAGCCCAGATCGGGACACCTGCAGGAATCAACCCAAGAGTGGAGAGGAAGGTTGATGTTTCTCTCTCTCCCTTCCTCTCTCTAAAATCAATTTTTTAAAAATGTATTTAAAAAATCATCATGCATTCATTCAACAAATTTTATGGAACACATGCTATGTTTCAGACACTATGCTAGGTAAGGAGAATACAACCATAAACAAAACCAAGTCCTTGCCCTCATTCATCTTAAAGTCTAATGAAGGCAACAGACAGTAATCCAATGACTATACAATATAGTCTCAAGTAGTGATAAGCACTTAGAGAATATTGCCAAGCAGGGTAAGGGATAGAGACTAACTGAGGCCATAAAGGTGGGAGGAGGTGGAATTTTAGAAGTCAAGGAAAATCTCTCTGACCTATGTTAACGAAAAAAAAAACAAAACATTGAAACCTGTAAAGAATTTTTGTGAGTTTATTTGAGCCAAACTGTCAACATATGCCAGGAAGCAGAACCTCAATGAATTGAGATAATGCTTGGGAGAAACGGAGAGTTACATCTGTATTTATACATTGCAATCAAAGGAAAGGGACATAGGGGAGTTACATGAAATTCTTTGGTGATAGATTAGGGAGGTGGGATAAAGCAAAGCAGGGAAACCTCTGGAATAGGGTAAAAAGTGAAATGATGGACATGTGCTTCTTTTACAGAGATGGATACAGGATACTTTAACATAATTAACAGTTGACAATTAACTTGATAACAATAACAATGAGGGAATGTCCCAGTGCCATTTGTTGTGCCCTGAGGGGTCCTGGGTAAAAAGGAAGTTACAAGTTACCCAGACATCTCACAGATATGTTATCTTAGAGGCAAAAAGGCAAATGGGCTCAGTAAAGATCTTTGTCAGGGAAAATATTGGCCTAAGACATGAGTACCCACTGTAACCTGTTTGTAGTTAAATATTTAATTTTCAAACCATCTTTTGTGGTTATTTTAGGTCTCTGAGTTAGCAAGACTGTCACACAGGCCTCCCCTGAGCTTGTCAGGTTGGCATGTGCCTCCTTTTGTCCACACCTGAGAACAGCTTGTGTTAAGATGTGAATATTCTAAGGCAGGAGAGTTCTTGGTAAGCTCCAGGAAAAGCAAGAAGTGAGCACAGCTAGGGCTGAGTGCATCAGGGAAGACAAGCAAGGAGGTGGCCCTGGCAAGGTCATGTAGGCCCTTGTAAGCCATGTCAGGACATAAGCTCGATGTTCACCAGCACATTCGCTGTTGTAGGCAATTTCCACCACAGGGGACTGTGATAACCAGCTCCTGCTCCCTGAAAGCTTTGCAAAAATGCTCCTCCAGGGCCCCACATACTAGCCAGGAACAACTGTGCGGGTCATTGGCATCTTTCAGAGATCCCTGGAGATTTCCGCAAGAGTTGTAAGTAAGTATAGCTACAAGCAAACATGAAACTAAGCAAACTCCAAGGCCAGTCTCGGCTGTATAGTTTTTGAAAATATATCTCAAGCAAAACTAGTTCCAGTTCCCAAAAAGACCTTCTAGTCTGTGAGACAAGAGGTGGGGCTCTCTGTTGCGAGTTTATAAAAATCTTTTACAAAATCCACAAAGTGTAATATAAAGATTCTGGCATTGGAAGCTTTTTTGCCAAAAACTATGTCTGAGAGAGAAAGGGTGATAATTGCAGATAGCCTAGTGGCCCACTACTTTATTAGTTTCATAGCAAATATTCTTTTTTCTTTTTTTTTTCTAAAGGAAATAATTCCACTCAAAGAGTATATTCTAATTGTTTCTCTATAGTTTAAAATAATCTCCAGATTATCTGCATCTTGTATGAGAAGGAAATTAGTTCCACATGTTTGCATTTTTGCTCCAAATATGTAAGTTTATAAAAATTCTTTCATATTTTAAATTCATTTGTTATTGTATTTAAGCACCTATTGATGGAAAAATTGATGTCTTGTTATTTCCTCTGCTTTTTATTTTTAGCCAGATTGAATGACAAATATAGGAAGTACAGCTTGTTTTTAAATTTAGGTCAACAATAAGAAATTAAAATTCTTTATTTTAAATTTTAATGGTGACATTTTCCAGGGGGAACAAAAATGCTTCATTTGTGACTCCAGATTTCCATACAATCCGTACACCCATCCCAACAGCCACACCATAGAGAATGTGATTACAAGTTTTGAACCAAATAGAGGAAAGAAATGGTGGCAATCCGAAAATGGTATGAATAAGTTCCTTTCCAGTTTTTTCTTCATATTTTTAATAAGGTGTCTTTCTGTATGATTTTAAGTGTCAGGCAAGGAGGTTTGTTGTTGTTTTTTTTTTTTAAATGGAACAGTATCCACCAGAATGTATAAGGACAAATTTCCTTTTCATTTTAAGAAAGATTATTTTTTTCTAGAGAAATAGAAGTGTATTTTAAACACATAATTCAGAATGTTTCACTCTTTCCATGTATGAGAAGAAAATATCTCTGCATTCTTTTGTTTTTTGTAAAAAAAATAATAAGGACATTTATGAGGTGTTGGTAAATAAAGGCTAATATAAAACACACTAAGTGGAATTAATAATGCCAAGAGACGTCTCAGAGTTCACGCCATGTGCTTTTCCTTCTTTAACACGTGAAGGAAGAGAGAAAAATGACACTTTGTTTCTTCCTGCAAGCCAAAGGTGTTAATACAAAAATGGAATTGAAAGGATAGTTGGCTACTGACTGAAGTTCTCTCCCTTCTGGATGTATGCCCTTCTCTGGTCACGACCGACTGCGATATGGAACCTCACACTGGCCCTGACCATTCTAAGTGTGAACCTGACGGGGATTCCTCATGTCCGTCACCCGCCCCCCTCCCGGCTTTGGGCCTTATGTGCTTACCTCAATGTAGACTGGCACACTCATGGTGGCTCCTCTTCAACACGGTGCCGGTTTTGCTCTATAGCTGTTTAGACTCCCATGCCAGCATCTGTCCCACACCTCCTCTCAGAAGGAATCCCCTCCGTCACGGCTGATTACATAGAACCAGGGTTCTCAACCAAGAATTTTAGAGAGGGAAAGGAGATCTTCTTTCTAGAAAGGGTGAGGAGCCCATGACAGCGCCTGGGATGTGGCTACCTGCTCAGCAGCAAACCCTTCCCCAGCCATTCACCGGAAGGTAAGCTGCACGCTGATCGCTGCAGCCCAGCCACTGTGCTGTAGAGCTGTGCTGTCCAGTATCCGGGCCCTCGCCACATGTGCCCCTGAGCACTTAAAACATGGCTAATTCAAACTGAGATGTGCTATACGTAGGAAACCATCCCAGATTTCTAACACTAGGTTTGGGGTGAAAATGTGTGATAAAATATTGCTAATTTTTAAAATATTGATGGCATGTTCAAATGAGAATATTTGTTTATTTATTGAGTTAAATATATTAAAAATAATTGCGCCTGCTGAAATGTGGCTGCCAGAAAAATTTAAATGACACCAGCGACTCATATTTCCATTGGCCAGCGCACTTTAGCGAGATCAGAGCTTCCATTGTGTTCATATTAGGGCCAGTCCTCCATGTCCATGATGAGGTGATGGCAGCTAATAGTCTCCGTGCAGATCCTCACTCCAAAGGAAGGCTCTAAGCTGTGTTTCATGCTGACTGACAATAAAACTGGTGCAAATGATTTTTAACAGCTGTTGGAAGGATAGTGCGTGTCGATCGAAGGATAGTGCTAGCTCTGGCTTGCTAGTTCACACTTGTGTGGAGTCAAGATGTGAGTTCAAGGACACGAGCCCGTTGCCACCTATGGGAACTGTCCCTGGTCTCCTTTGGTGGTAGGTAATACTGCCACACTGTGGCCATAGGTACGGATGTGGGCACAGTCTGGGTAAGTCCCATATTGCTCTCACATAGACCTTCTCTGGGGCGTGGACTAGCATGGGAAACCATGCCAACAGACTAGGAAAGAGTGTTGATCACCAGCCCAGGGCTTTCAAAGGGTTTTATTATAGACAAGCCACACTGAGGGATTAACATGATGAACAGGGGTCTCTCAAAATCACTGATTTTCTCCTTTCTGGGTTTTTCTTTAGGTCTTGATCATGTCAGCATCAGACTGGACCTAGAGGCGTTATTTCGGTTCAGCCACCTTATTCTGACCTTTAAGGTACAGATGTGTAGGACTGCTGCCCCTTTTATCTGCTTACCAAGTGCTGGGCTTACCTGAAAGTTTGCTTCCTCACTCCCTTGCAGAGAACAAAAAGCTGTGTATAACTGGACTTCAGCTTTGTCATGGGGGGGGGGGGGGTTTGTTCTTGAACTGAAACAAAATACCACTGCTCATTAATTAGTAACTTATACGGTCAACGGCAACAACAAAAAAGTCTTAGAAGATATAGCAAAAAGAAACATGTCAAGCACTAGGGGATAAGGATCACAGAACAAGAAAGATACTTTCAGGCAAAAAGGGCAAGAACTGGAAATTATTCAGGGAAATATGGAAAGATTGTGATCAAAAAAGGAAGAAAAATCAAAGGGTCTTTGTAAGGTTGCTGAGGTACCAGAGAAAATCCTGTGCTATAGTCATTCTCTAATCATGCATCAAAATTCTAATTTTGATGTCAGACCTAGTGCTAAGTTGTTATAAAAAAATAAAAAATAAATAAAAAGTTATTTTAAAAATCCATTAGCCTTTGCCCCCAAAGAGCTCATAATCTAGTCATGGGTACAAATTTACGTATTTATATGGAAAGCACATATATAAATTTAAAATCATAATACTGGGTGATAAGTGCATAGACATATTAGAATGGTGGGGAATTCATTGACAATGCTAACTCTGTTCTGGGGAACCCAGATAAACTTCATGGTAGATTTTCAAGGATTGTAAGAGTTTGCCAGAGGAAAAGTATTCTAGGTTCCCCCCACCCCCAATAAAAAAAAGAAAAGAAAAAACATGCAAATTGCTGTATAAAATATCCATATAGCTTTTTAAAAACTAATATGCCATCTTTCTCCAATTAATAAATGACATGGCCATAAACATTTTTAAATGGAATTAGATTTTAGGGCAAAATATGCACTCATAAATACTTGCCCACTTTTGGAAAGAGATTTGGTATGTTTACTATATAGAGATTTTAAGGGATACAAATAAAGTTTGAAAACAGAATTAGAAAATATAAATATTTACTGTGAAGTGGGTAATTAAATCTCCCTTTGTGAAGTATTACAAGTTTAACTCATTTTTTCCATAGACTTTTCGGCCTGCTGCAATGTTAGTTGAACGTTCCACAGACTATGGACACACCTGGAAAGTATTTAAATATTTTGCAAAAGACTGTGCTACTTCCTTTCCCGACATCACATCTGGCCAGGCCCAGGGTGTGGGAGACCTTGTTTGTGACTCTAAATATTCGGATATTGAGCCCTCAACTGGCGGTGAGGTAGCATTTCCTTTCTTGGATTCCTTTGCTGTAAAATAAGCCTGTTGTTGTTGTTGGTATGGTTAATTTAGATGAAAGCAATTTAGGTAGTGTTTGCTGAAAAGTAACTTGAGCTGTTGTGTTTTGAGAATGACAGTTTAAATTGAAATGAGTCCTGAATTCACCTCACATTCAGATAAATAATAAATACCTTCTAAGAAATAGTCCTGCACAGTGTCCAGCTGCAGGTGAGTGGGGGCTAAAATCCAGGCTGGGCACCAGGCCTGGAGGATTCAGAGGGAGAGTATCTGTTCCTAACCCTTACAAGGGAGTGCGTAGGCTAGTGCAGCCCTGGACCAATTATCTCATCTCATCTCCTTGATCTATAAGCCACCACTCAGGTGGAATCTGCCAGGAATTCCCCCCTGAACAATTCTGGTAACTGGCAGAGGATCAGGGTAGGAGTGGGGTTGGCGGTATTATCTTATCAGGTGTAGTAGAAAGAATTGGTGGTTGGCGGTAGCTCCGGAATTCCCTGTCAAATCCAAACTGGTCATGACTTGCTGAGTTGTGACCCCATCACTCCACCCCACCCCAGAGCAGGAGCCCTTCTTGCGTATAGCATCACAAAGTCCCCCCCCCCCCACGACTGTTTATAACTTTCATTTTCCTTCTTGGTACTTTTATTCATATGTAAACCCAATGATAGCCTGTATCCTGCACTAGCTGGGAGGCAATGGCTCGGCCTGCAGGTGAGATCAGGATCTCTTATGTTAGAGTATACCCTTTAACAATCAAGTTCTTGGGTAAAATACTTACATTTGCCTGCATTTTTTTTTACAGGTTGTTTTAAAAGCTTTGGATCCCAGCTTTGAAATAGAAAACCCCTACAGCCCCTACATCCAGGGTATGAATTGCTTTTTATTTTTCACATCCATTACTTTTCTAAAAATCTCATGTTAGAAGTGTCCTTGTCATTACATTTCTGGAGTACATTAAGGGGATGTCAGTCAAGAAGGGCACCTTGAACCGATGCAACCTAAATGCACTTTGGTTCGTTGTTTTTGTTATGCTTTTCCTTTCTCTAGACCTTGTTACATTAACAAACCTGAGGATAAACTTCACCAAGCTCCACACCCTTGGGGATACTTTGCTTGGAAGGAGGCACAATGACTCCCTTGATAAGTACTACTATGCTCTCTACGAGATGGTGGTCCGGGGCAGCTGCTTCTGCAATGGCCATGCTAGCGAATGCGGCCCGATGCAGGCGGTGCTGGGAGAGGTGTTCAGCCCTCTGGGAATGGTGAGTAACGCAGCCAGGAGAGCAGCTGGCTCCCCTACCTTTCTGTGCTGTCCTGGTGCTCCATGTAGATCAGACCTTCCACCTGGGGATCCACACAGTGTCAGCCTTGAGTCGGGGCAGGTCTGATTCAGCCTGGCCTGACAGAGCCTTGTGGATTCTGCCACAGATGGGCATTCTTGAACTCACGACCAGAGTGTATAACTTACGATTTTAAGATCGCCCATCTTGCTCTCTCTTTGCTATTTGTTTTTTTAGGGAATGGAGATCTGTGAGGAGGACCTCTACGTTCACATGCATTCCCTCACACAAACTTACTGGTGGTCTACTGTAGTCAGTGCAGTGGTGTTGGCATAATATCTGCTATTGTAAGGATGGTCACCCCAAGTAGCAGTCTGACACTGCGATGACTATGTCTTCATAGTGCCAATCTCTTCCCTTCTTGGGACTAGTCTGAGGGAGTGATGTAGTAGAAGGATTGTATTTTCATGCAGAGTCCCGGGGGTGAATCTACTAAATAATTTAAACTAGTCATAACCAGACCAGGCATCAGACAAGGCTTGATTGATGTTGAGGCTTTTGTACCTTCTTACTCAGCTCTCTCCATGTTTCAGTGGAAATAGAACTTCTCCCCTTGAACTTGGTCATTCAGGGCATTTTATGGAGAATCCTCCAGAATCTCCAGTTTCTTTCTGTTTTGTAATTTCCTCTTTTCCCTTATGCTTCTAAACCACCCTGGACACACAAGCACATGTACACACACACACACACACACACACACACACACACACACCCCATCCTACCCCTCATCTTGCTGAGGGCTGCAATGTGCTGCCCTGACACTAGCATTCATAAATACCAAAAAAATTATTGTAAATGTTTACCAAACATCTTACATTTTTTAAATGTAAAAGCTATTGCATCTAAATACAAAAAGATAGGTTGGTGTTGTAACTATCATATGGGAAACTAAAATTCAAAGAGGCCATGGCCTGGTATTTCATTTTCCATTTAAAGAACTGCAGCATTGCCTGACTCAGTGGTTAAGCATCGACCTATGAACCTGGAGGTCATGGTTTGATTCCCAGTCAGGGCATGTGGCCATGTTATAGGCTCGATCCACAGTGTGGGGCAGGCAGGAGACAGCTGGTTAATGATTCTCTTTCATCATTGATGTGTCTATCTCTCACTCCTTCTCCCTTCTTCTCTGAAATCAATAAAAGCATATTTTAAAAAAATAATAAAGAACTGCCACATCCTCAAAGATGAGCCCTCCTTTACCAGTGCTTGCTTATCACGCGATGCAGGTGCATGGCCGGTGTGTCTGCCAGCACAATACAGACGGCACGAACTGCGAGCGGTGCCAGGACTTCTTCCAGGACGCGCCTTGGAGGCCAGCCGCGGGCCCCCAGGACAGCGTTTGCAGAGGTGCGTGGGGAAGAGTCCTCAGCACAGACTGAGGACATATTTTTGTTTGTTTGGACTGCAGCAACGAAGGTGGTGAACCGGGGATCCCAGCTCCAAATGCGTGAGATGCTGATGTCTTCCGTTATCTCACATGGAAAAATCACCACCATATCAAACCTTCACACCAAAAATTAACACAAATTTGAAAAATGAAACAATATGATTGTTGGGTGAGGCGTTTCCAGGGGAGGGACCGAGCCATGTAATAATATCAGTGGGGATGGTACCAATCCAGGAATTGGGTGAGGACTAGATTCAGTACCGAGATCCCTACCATTATCCTTAATCACCATATAGTCCATGAATGTGACCTTAAACACAGATGTCAGGTAATAGGAGAAATGAGGTCTAGGTTGAGTTTGACAGGTTATTGTACATTTTATAAAATGTTTAGGCCAGTGGTCGGCAAACCGCGGCTCGCGAGCCGCAGTTTGCCCCTCTGTTGAGTTTGCCCCTCTGTTTGCCGACCACTGGTTTAGGCTAATAAGGTGCAGGTTTTTTGCAATGTACTTGCTGCCTCTAAATTTTGATGAACTTCCAAACGAACTTGTTATTGCTCTGTTCCCAGATTTGGGGAAAATAAGATTGAGGGGGAAAGAGGTCACTAGAAGAGCTCGTGGAAAAGCCTCATCCATGCGGCACGTCTACAAGGCCCAGCACATGTTTATGCCATTTATGGGTGGAAACAAACACGCACAGCATAGACATTGCCACGAAGACAGACAAATTCTCCCAAGCAGACTGCCGTTCCCTGTTGCCCTGGCGCCGCCCCAGGTGGGCGAAAGGCCCTGCAGCCACCCTCCCAGCCTTCGGCCGCAGAGAAGGAGAGGCGTGCGGCTCAGTTTGAACATTTACCTGAGAGGCCCAGTGCCTACAGAACATGCGATGTAAAAATTCCAGTTTACAAAGCATGTCAGTGAAAGTATTCTTTACCAAACGACAATAAAAATATTGCACTTTAGGGCTTCTGGATCACCCAAAGGATTTACTTTTGTTTACACACACACACACACACACACACACACACACACACACACACACACACCTAAATATTAAGCGTTTTGGGAACACATTTCAGAGAGAGTATCTGAGCAGAGTAAGAGTCCTAGAAAGACCTTTGAAAGCCCTAATTTAACTGTTTGTATACGTGTGTCCATAAAAAGAAGGTGGAGTGGCTGAAGAAAGAGGAGGGGAGAATGCGGGGATTCGTGTGTGGGATGCCAGCGAGGCTGTTCCCAGAACTGGGTGAGTCTCTCAGTAACGCCTCTCCTTTCCCAGCTTGTAGCTGTAATGGCCACTCTGACCGCTGTCACTTCGACATGAGCGTGTACCTGGCCAGCGGCAGGGTCAGCGGAGGCGTGTGCGAAGACTGCCAGCACCACACCGAGGGCCAGCACTGCCATCGCTGCAGACCCCTTTTCTACAGGGACCCCCTCAAGGCCATCTCGGACCCGTACGCATGCCTTCGTGAGTCCCCAGCCTCTGACCGCACCCTTCCCACTGGTTTGAGCAAATGCTGATGGAGCAGGTCTCATTCAGCTTAGCAGCACCTCCAAACGGCCCTCTGAGGGGCAGTGAGAGTTTGCAAAACCACTGTAACTCTTAAGAGCATTTCTTTCTCTCTGCAAATTGGGCCAGATAACTCTGGTCCATCATGGTAGTCTTGCAGCAGTGGCTTATACTAGAGAATCAGGAAACTATTCTGGATTCAACCAGGAGGGGGCAGATGGTTTCAGAGGATGCCTAGACACCTGGACTTTCCCGGAGGTCAGCTCCAGTAAGGAGCTGGCTACTGACATTAGCTACATTTGACTGCTGCAGGCCAGTCAGCTAATTGTTAAGATGCATGAGCTAACTATTATTACCTTGCTTCCTTTTTTAACCTTAAAATTTTTTCCTTTTATTTCTAATCTCAACTTTTAAAAATATTTTAAGCATATACAAAATAACAGAATAATATAGTAAACACCCTTATAACCACCACCAGCTTTGTCAAAACAGAATACCTCACCCTATCATATTCAAGACTTTAACAAAACAGGACAGGTACTAGTGATGTCCTAGGTGCATATCTGTCCCACTATGTTTGGTAGCTATCACCATACTATTTTCACATGTTTTACCCACAAACAATATGTATATTGGCATATTTTCAAACTTTAGATAAATGACATTATGTTGTGTGTATCCTTGAGTATTTCATTAAACACTATATGTTTAAGATTTGTCCTTATCAGATGGCCCTAGTTTTCCGATTTTAATTCCTTCCCTCCAATAAATGCAACAAAATCTATTTGTCTATTTTTCTTCTGATGCTACAATAACCATATGCGTGGCCTTATGCACATGCACAAAGACTGTCCCTAAGAGTCATACCCAGGAGTGGAATTACTTGGACATAATATGAACTTTTTCAAATTAATTAGATAATAATGATTGTCTTCTAAGCACATGTACCAATTAACAGCCCAACCAACAGTGTATGAGAGTTCATGTCGCTCTATATTCTGGCCAATACTTGGTTTGATGACACTTTAATTTTTGCTACTCAAATAGTATCTCACCAGTATTTTAATTTATATTTCCTTGGAGGAATGAGACTAGAATAAGGCAAACAAAGCACCTAGACCCCCAAATTTAAGGAAACACCATTCTCAGAGTCATGTAAGCATAGGATTGCCACTTGCTACTTGAACTAACCTGACAGTGAGTGCCTCCTTAAATGTTGTGCCCTGGACACCTTGCTTTCCTCTCTCTAATCCCAGCACTGCTCTCAATTATTGCATAGATAAATACTCCAACCTGATTTCAAACACAGTGCCAGTTACTGGGTCTGGCATCTTAACTCTACTTAAACTAACAAGTTAGTCCACTATTATTTTGTGGATGCTGGTGGAGAACATGGAAGTCCTGGGTCAGAGACAAAGGACTTTACTACTCACAGCACAGCATGCAATAAGATGCTTGTATTGGTCTGAGTTCCCAAGTCCCCAAGCCCCAACTCCCATGGGGCCACTCAGAGGATACCAGATGGTTCCTGTACACCTAATAGGCTTATCGCATAGCCAAGGAACACTGGAAGAGGATTCATTGCTTTTATAGCAGTGGAAGCAAGCTTGTTCTTTGTCTTGGGGGGAAAAGGTTTCCTCGTTCCTCAAGGTAGCTGGCTGCAAACACAATCTTGAGATATGGCCTGGATAAAGAGCAGTCGGGCCTTGCATTGTTGGCACATTCAGCAAAACATTCAAGTGCCCAATACCCAGAAATCCTGCTTCTTAGGCTATATCATCAATAGGATGTTATATTGGATGAGGGACTTGCTATAAAACTACAATTTCAAACTTTATTAATCACAATACATAAAATGAAGTCTTATACAAAAGTAATTCAGTAGCTACCTGAATACATACAATATTCTAGATTTCAAACTTTAAACCATCACAACGTATAAAAAGCATACATGATTTTTTTTCTCAGATTGCTTAGTAGGTACCTAACTGCATGAAATTTTACCTTACATGGCCTATTTAAAATTTATACAAAGAACTGGATTCTCAGGGGAAAAAAATTTTTTAATCAATGTCCTAAGTGTCCTACTTTTTTTTTTTTTACCAGAATCCATAATTACACACACACACACACACACACACACACACACACACACCTTAAAAGAAAATGAAATTGCTCTCCTAGATACAATCAGTAAAATATAATGGTTTGAAACATAATCTAAGAGCATGGAAAGATTGGAAATAACTAAACCAAGTGTTTTGAACACATTGAACAAAGTCTTATTCCTTCAGAACTAGTATCAACTAGATGGTACTTTTAAAGAAAACGAAGGGAAGAAAACGAGTCCCCCTGATAAGAAATTAAAAAGCCGTGCTTTGCAAACAAGTTGTTTCTCAAGGAAAGGCAGATGAGGAGCTTGTAAAAACTACCATCATGAGACGCCCCAGTTTCTCCCAGTTTACCTAAACACATGTTTGTGTGTGTGTGTGTTGTCTATACAAATGACGTGTTTAAGACTGACTAGCAGCAATCTCATATAAATTTTCTCTAAGTTGTTTTTGTTTGACTCTAAATATTTACATAATCTGATTCCAGGCATAAGAGTTGACTAATTTTAAGTCTTCCATGATTAAAACACAGTCAAATGTGATACAGAAAAAAACACAAAGATTTGGTAGACTCAGCCACTGGTAATAAAAGTTTGTTAGAATTGAGTTGTGTGACACCAAGAGGTTTTATTGAAATTCTATCTTAAGGGCCCTGACATAGGGTTATTTCAAAGTAAAGTTACTACCCGCTCACCCCCATCTACCAAAGGATGCTTCTGCACATAATTAAATTATACTCTGGAACTCAGAGCTGACCCTTTGGGTGTCTCCCAAATAAAGATGAGCCTTTTCCTTTTGGCTACTTCTAAAATGAATCCAGTTTGTTCCTTCCTTTCTAAAAGCAACTGGCTTTAATTAGAAAAGAATTGTGGTTTTTCTAAACTAAACAAAACCCAATGCTGTTTTTCCATAGTAAGATTTTCTCATCAATCACAAGCCAATAGCAAACAATTGAAATCCAAAGATTCTGTCAGACAACCAAGTGATTGCTTCAATGATGCCAAACAAAGGGTTGGATTAGATTTTTATCACTATAACCTAAATGGTGGTTATGTAAACATAGGACCTGAGGGTGTTACTTTTATTAATCTAAAGCAAACATGTATAAATGTGAATATAATTGGTCCTTAGAATCAGGATATTTATTTAAAAAAAATTTTTTTTGCATTCCCTAAAAGTGGAATTCCTTGAAGACACAGCATCACAAAGATACAAGAGACCATGGTGGTCATCTGATGTCTCCAACTTGTCCTCTAAACCAAACACCTCTGCCTGGACCCCTCTGCTGATGAAGGGGTCACTGCGCTATTGGGCAGCCCTAACCATTAGAGAATTCTTCCTTATACTCAGGTTCTCCCTTTTGTAACTTCTAACCTCTAGAATCATTTACACTATCAGCATCCTTTATCATGTGACATTCCTTCCTTCAGTTGTTCAACTGTCTGGGGGAAAAAGCAGGGAAGGGGAAGTTGTACATTAGTTGCTCCTTCGCTACAGGTGACTGTTTATCTCATTTTCCAGAATCTCTTCCAGGTTTTGCCCCACTAGCAAGCATCCAAAAAGAAAACAGGATATGAACATTTCTTGCTCTTGCTCCTTTGTTTCTTTTTTTAATAATATATTTTATTGATTTTCTACAGAGAGGACAGGAGAGGGATAGAGAATTAGAAACATCAATGAGAGAGAAACATCGATCAGCTGCCTCCTGCACACCTCCCATTGGGGATGTGCCCGCAACCAAGGTACATGCCCTTGACCGGAATCGAACCTGGGACCCTTCAGTCTACAGGCCGACTCATATTCCACTAAGCCAAACCGGTTAGGGTGCCCCTTTGTTTCTTGTAGGTGCTCCTTCCAGGAGCAATTCAGTGGCACAGTGCAACCACCACCTCTGTTCCAAAACATTTTCAAGACCCCCAAAGTGATCAGTCTATTTTTAATGTCCAGTTCTCACAACAGCCATCTTCTTCTGGTCCTCTTACTTTAGAATCACTTAAAAGTCTTTTTTTGTTCTAATGTATATAATTTTTCAACATTTTCCAAGACCAGAGATCTAAGAGATATTTCTGAGCAGCCCTTATCCACTTGTCTAATTATTTAAACATATTTAATGCCCTTAAAAAAGTAAAATAGTTATATCATGAGTAAAATGCTATGCTTACATTTCAGGTTTCCCACAATTTGCAGTTAACTAAGATAACGCATGTCTGTATCCCCAGCTTGTGAATGTGACCCAGACGGGACCATATCGGGTGGCATTTGTGAGAGCCACTCTGATCCTGCCTCGGGATCTGTGGCTGGCCAGTGCCTGTGCAAGGAGAATGTGGAAGGAGCCAAGTGCGACCAGTGCAAGCCCAACCACTACGGACTGAGTTCCACTGACCCTCTGGGCTGTCAGCGTAAGTCAGCAGTGGCTGGGTAACCAGCCTGGATGTTTTAAAGCTTGGGGCTGCCCGTCAGCTCTAAAATCCAGTCATTGCAGTTGGTGGTTGCCAGAGGGAAAAGGATAGGGATGAAGGGGGTCCTAATAAATGGTTATGGGAGATTTGACTTTGAGTGGTGGGCACACAGTGCAATATTCAGATTTTGTAACAGCCACACTTGAAACCTGTATGATTATATTAACCAATGCCACCTCAAGACATTTAAATTTTTTAAAAAGAAAGACATTAAAATTCGATCATTATAAATACTTAAGAGTCCTGCAGCCTTTTGTTTTGTGTTTTGTTTGCTTGCTTTTGGCTACCAGAGTTCTTTTATGCTTTTTTCATTTTTATTAAGTTTATTGGGGTGACTCTGGTTAACAAAATTATATAGGCTTGAGGTGCACAATTCTACAACACATCATCTGTACACTGTATTGTGTGTTCACTACCCCAAATCACGTCTTGATTCATCATCATTTATCCTCCCCATACCCTGCTCCACTTTCTCCCAACCCTTTCCCCCCAGAAATCACCACACTGTTGTCCATAGCCTCTCGGATTTTAAAAGTGACACAAAAACTCCCGTGAATTTTATTCAGTTCTCAGTGGTTTGCTGAGTTTGTCATAAGGGACCAGCAGGGGGTGCTCACATTTTTTTCTGCTGGAGCAAACAGTGGAAAATGCCAGGAATTTAATGCCAAGTTGTGAAACCTTTAGAAAAACAGCCTCCACTAGGACTCTCCTATACAGATTTGTTAAATCACATTGCGGGTTTCTGTAAAGACTGATGACTTCTTGAGCAATTTTCATATGATGGTTTTTTAATTTTTTAAAATTACTTTTCCCTTTTCTTCTCATGTCCCTCCTAGTATTTTTATGTTCTCTGACAACGAAAAGAAAAAATTAAAAAGCCAGGGGAGTAGCTACAGGGAAATAGAAAGAACCTCAGAGTTTTCTGGGGCCAAATGAAGAGACCCGTGGCCATAGGATCGCACACATTTACAGCTGCCTGGGGTCTCAAACAGCTGTGGGATCTTCAGGGAATCGGGTAAATAATGTCCCTTCTGGCACAGCATCACACTCTACATTTTTCCCACATAAAGAACTTTATATTATTTGTATATTTTGAGAGCAGCTTGCTGAATCTTAGTGTGATAAAATTGTCTTCTTGAGTTTAATAGAAAAATTAAATTTCAGGAGAATGAATTACATAGTCAAACCAATTTCCCATCACACTTTGCAGAACTCCAGACATTTCCCCTGGCTGACTGACTAACTTTATGCCCTCAGAGGATAGGCCAAATCGTGGTTTTTGTTTTGTTTTGTTTTGTCTTTTGTAACAGCTTTAGTGGGATATAATTCACATACCATGCAATTCACCTTTTAAAGTGTATAGTACAATGACTTTTAGTGTATTAGAGTTGTGTAACCACCACTACAATCAATTTTAGAATGTTTTTATTATCCAAGAATGTAACCCCATACCCTTCTTCTGGCTATATACCCAAAAGATTGAAAACACAGTTTGAAAGAGATATTTACACTCGTATTCATAGCATCATTGTTCACAATGACCAAAAGGTGGAAGCAACTCAATGTGCATCCATGATGAGTAGATAAACAAATGTGATATGTACTACCATGGAAGACTATTCAGTCTTAGAAAGGAAGGAAATTGGCACATGCTACAACATGAAGGAACCTTGAAAACATTATGCTAAATGCAATAAGCCAGATAAAAAGGACAAATATCATATAATTCCACTTCTAAGAAGTACCTAGACTAGTCAAATCTATACAAACAGAATATGGAATGATGATTGCCAAGTGCTGGGGTGGGGGGGGGAGAAATGGGGAGAGATGGTGTTTAATGGGTAGAGAGCTT
Source organism: Corynorhinus townsendii (assembly GCA_026230045.1). Classification (NCBI taxonomy): domain Eukaryota; kingdom Metazoa; phylum Chordata; class Mammalia; order Chiroptera; family Vespertilionidae; genus Corynorhinus; species Corynorhinus townsendii. Next base: position 143,040,495 of record JAPDVU010000004.1, read on the forward strand.
CAGTTTTGCAAGATGAAGCATTCTGGAGATTGGTTGCACAGCAATGTGAGTGTGCTAACCCTACTGAGCTGTAAAATGGTAAAGATGGCCAATTGTATGCTAAATGTATTCTAGCACACACAAAAAGAAAAGAAAACCCACATTCTTTATCTACTTAAATGGTGAAGATGGTAATTTTTTTTTAAATATATTTTTATTGATTTCAGAGAGGAAGGGTGAGGGAGAGATAGAAACATCAATGATGAGAGAGAATCATTGATTGGCTGCCTTCTGCACACCCCCTACTGGGGATCAAGCCTGCAACCTGCAACCTGGGCATGTGCCCTTGACTGGAATCGAACCCAGGTCCCTTCAGTCCATAGTCTGACGCTCTATCCATTGAGTCAAACCGACTAGGGCAGTGGTCGGCAAACTGTGGCTTGCGAGCCACATGCGGCTCTTTGGCCCCTTGAGTGTGGCTCTTCCACAAAATACCACAGCCTGGGCGAGTCTATTTTGAAGAAGTGGCATTAGAAGAAGTTTAAGTTTAAAAAATTTGGCTCTCAAAAGAAATTTCAGTCATTGTACTGTTGATATTTGGCTCTGTTAACTAATGAGTTTGCCGACCACTGGACTAGGGCAAGACGGTAAATTTTATGTTAAGTGTATTCTCAAAAAAAAAAAAATACAAACAACCCATACTCTTTATCTACTACCTCCCTATTATCCCATTCCCCCTTGGTAACACTAATCAACTTCCTGTTCCTACTTATTTGTCTATCGTGAACATTTCATAAACTGGAATCCTATAATTTGTGGTCTTTTATGACTGGCTTCTTTCACTTAGCAGCGTTTACAAAATTCATCCATGTTATAGCATGAATCAGTACGTCACTTCTTTCTATTGCTGGATAGTATTCCATTGTATTAATATATCACACTTCATTTATCCATTTATCAGTTGATGAACCTTTGGGTTTTCCTATGAACACTGGTTTTTCCTGCATGGGAAATATATACATCTTGTTCTGGTAGCAAAATTTTTTAGTCTTCTTAACATAAGCAGGACTCAGAAATGTCTCTGTGTGGAAGAGGAAGGGGAGGAGGAGAATGAAAAGGAAATGTAACAAGGCAGTAAGAGAGAGAGGAGAGAGATAGGAAACAATAGGTGCATCTGCCAGAGAGGGAGCATGGGTAATTACTGTGACATTCAGACACCCTTGCGCCGAATCCACGACGCAGCCAGCATCACTCAGGATAACAGTGCCAGGCATTCAGCTTGCATGACTTCCTCCACTTTCTTGTTTCTACCTAACTGCCATCCAGTAGGTCTACACGAGGGCTCTGGGAGTGCCTGGCACTGGATTTCCTGTGCAGGGTTGTGTGCCAAACAGTAATCATGCAGCCAGGCAGACAGTGAGCTTGGCAGGCCTGGCTGCTCTGTGCTCTGTGGCCACGTGTTTTGCTCAGTGTGGGCTCCTAAGGACATTTACAAACGTGGGGAAATAGAAGTGAATGATCGTGTCGCTGTGCTTTCAGCCTGCAACTGCAATCCTTTGGGGAGTCTGCCGCTCTCGACCTGTGATGTGGACACAGGCCAGTGCCTGTGCCGCCCCTTTGCCACCGGCCCACGCTGTGAGGAGTGCGCTGTATGTATTTGCCTACGATTTTTCTTATAGGTTGGGATGCAGATTTCTATGCCATTGCCTAGGAGAGACTTGGTCTTGTTCATTGCTTTCCTTGTCCTATTGTATTTTGATACTCCTGTGCTAAAAAAATATATATTTACACTACAGAAATCAGCAAACACTAGGAGTCGGCCCCACCCTCCCGCAGAGAGCTAGCTGTTAAACATTCACCAGCACGCCAGCATTTACCAGATAGAACTGAAGGGACCCAGGCACCATGTCAACATTTTGTTGTTTTCGTTTTTGATTGTTTCATTTCATTGTGTTTCGCTTTCTTGAGCTTCACAGATGTTTCTGGCTTTTAAAATTTTACTTTTAATTATACTTGGCATTAGTTTCTGGTATACAAAATAGTGATTACACATTTATATCCTTTACAAAATGATCATGATTAGTACAGCAAAAGGAATGTAGCTCATGTCGATAGCTTTATCCTTTGTTCACCTAAAAGTGCCAAGTATACGAGCATTTATCTGCCCCCTCCTTCAGGCTCACCAGACCATTGGGCCTCCTCTTCTGTCCCTAGTCGCTTTACCACCCTGCCACTCCTTGCCTAAAAATACCTTGGATGAGCTCATTAAAAAAACAGATCAGAAAAAAACAACAACTTGGATTTATTGTAGATTCCTGTGGGAAATAAACGCTTGGTTTTTTCACAGACTCCACAGACATATGCGCCTCTATGTCTAAAATTAGTCAAATAAGACATTTTTACTCCATAAGCAATGTGTTATGCAATTAGGGAGTCAAACCCCACTCGTTTCTTTGTTCTCTGATCTTGGCAGCCCATCCTGACATTTTAGAAAGAAAAAACAAAAACTTAACCTAGTAAAGGAACAGTGACCTTGACGTGTCTGAAGAAATGTAGCTGATAAATATGAAACATATGCCTATTAGGACATAGTTTTGTGTTAACGTTTTAAGTAATTTTACTGAAAACGTATGAGGATGGAGCAGAGGAGGTGGGGAAAGAAACCATGGGAGTAGGGATGAAGAAGGCACTCTACATGAGCCAGGGCAAGTCATCTCCAAGCTTTACTTAGCAGCGTGAGCCATGGAGCCACGCCAAGCCAGTGACCACATGCAGACAGCACGAAGAAGCATGCAGAGCTGTTTACCAGGATCCACGAAGACACCATGTCAGATCCTTCCAATAAACCTTAGATGCAGGCTGGCACTGGATTGCCTGTGCAGGGTTGTGTGCCAAGCAGTAATCATGCAGCCAGGCAGACAGTGAGCTTGGCAGGCCTGGCTGCTCTGTGCTCTGTGGCCACGTGTTTTGCTCAGTGTGGGCTCCTAAGGACATTTACAAACGTGGGGAAATAGAAGTGAATGATTGTGACCCTGTGCTTTCAGCGTCTTTTGTTGTTTTAGTTTTTGTTTGTTTCATTTTATTGTGTTTTTATGTGGTTTTATGTGGATATGTGAGTGAGGCTGACTGTTTGATTGGCAGGTTAACGGCCAGTTTGCAGTTAAACCCAACTGTATTTGCAGAATGAAAATAACTGAGCAGTGGGCACTTGGCCACTGTGACTGAGCCCATGCATCTGCCAGGTGCCCCCCATCCACATCTGTCCCATGGACCTGCGCGGGGGCGGCCACAGGACAGCATACCCTGCCCGGAGGGAGTTTCACAACCACATCCTGAGTGAAGCAGTCCCTTTCACAGTGTTTGTACCTAAACGGAAATTTGGTTTGGGGAAACATATCAAAAGTCCTTTGCTGCATTTTGTAACAAATGATAACAACTTGGAATGTTTAAAATAAATATAAATATTTTTTAGTAAAATTGGCCATAAAATTACCAAGATAAAAAGTGTGGGTATTTAACAAACTCATTTCAAACAATAGTTCCATGCCTAGTAAGAGCTTGATTTTATCTGATCATGTTAAATTGAAATTTGAGGGGAAAGTATTTTTCTGAGCATTCTATAGTAAATCTTACCAGATTTAAGAAATAGTTGTTTGTTTTTCACCAGTTGTTTATACTGAATAAAGGTCAAGATGTTGCAATGATGAGAAGTCTTAAATAACAGAGCTGACTCTTTCAGGGAGAGAGATTATGCCAAAATTACTTTATTTATAAACAAGTGATTCTACTAAACTATGATATTCATATAAGAGTTCAAAATCAGTTTGATTTTTTTTATTGATTCTTTTATGCAGTAAGGGTATCTGTTGGTTTTATAAAAGCAGTTGCAAACAGGCTAGTTAAAGAACTTCTCTTGACTGGCCTTAACCCAGCTTGAGGCTAAATTGGTTCTGTCGGAGGAACTGTGTGGTTTCCATTGCATTTCCACTTGAACCAATACACAGACATCGCTCCTGTCCCCTGCATTTCAAGTCCTTGGAGTGGGAGCTCTGTATACCTGAAACTAATGTGCACGGGGAAAAGGGCTCTTGTGTGATTGTTCAGGCTGTGTGGCCGTATGACAGGCATCAACTGAACTATAGTGCATTCAATATTATATGCCAAAGCAGCAAATATCTTCACACTTGAATCAACTGAGCACTTTCTCTTTGTAGGTTGGATACTGGGGACTGGGAAGTCATCTCCATGGATGTTCTCCCTGTGACTGTGATATTGGAGGTGCTTATTCTAATGTGTAAGTCAGGAAAATGAATGACAACACTTTCTGACAATATTCCTCACTCACATACCCACATAAAAGCACATTTTTTCCGATATGTTCATCGTCAAAGGTGAAGGCGTTTATTTCATGACAAGCAAAGGGCATTGAAAAGCGATGATCTCAAGACATGAACCAGAGCCCCGTTGACTTATTTTACTTTCAATATTTTCAAGGCTGACATGACAGTTCTACTGCCTGGGTCAACTGTGAGAAGATGGGATAGATGCCTGCAAACACATGATTTGACCTGCTTAAAACACTAACTTGTTGCCACCCTGTAAAGAGCGATCCTAAGGTCTCCTTTTCTTGGTTTTAGAGCAGAATCAGAGCCACAGAGGAAAGAAATGGCTACTTGGTTTCATGGATCTGGATTGGCTATTCAAGACCAGACTTGTAGAGCCCATGGCCTCTCCTTCCCCTCCCTAGGAAAGTGGATTGATCAAAGAATAGATCTAAACGTGGAGTACAGTTATGCCTTCATTTTATACATGTCCCCTCTGCATTTTTTCAGATGGATTTGTTTTTCCCCAGGTGTTCTCCCGAGGATGGGCAGTGTGAATGCCGCCCGCATGTCACTGGCCGCAGCTGCACTGAACCGGCCCCTGGCTACTTCTTTGCTTCTTTGAATTACTATCTGTATGAGGCTGAGGAAGCCAGGCCACTCCAAGGACTGGCCCCTTTGGTGCGTATTTCATTTCCTTTCAATACAGAGTTCATTTGACGGAATGTCAGTAAATACAGACAGCACACCCTTGAGATCATGGGTAAGGTTCCTGGTAAAGCGTGGTTTTGCCCACAAATGCAGATCAGAGTAGACTTTATTCTCTCATGGAACCGCAGATTAGATAGACTCTTGAAGGCAGAGTCTGCATTTCATTGATCTGTCTATCCCAGTTCTAGCCTAGAGCCTGGGATCTAAGGGCAAAGTGGATTAAGTTGTGATAAAACAGACTTGACTATTGCTCTTTCATCAGATAGAATGTGTTTATTGAGCATCTACTTGTCTATCTCCCCCACGACACTATGCGGATCCCATTCACCATTGTTGCACAAGTGCCTGTCACATGGGAGGAACTTGATAGATCTCTGCCAATGAATGAATGTATAAGGTACATGAAAGCAGTGTACACGTGCTCTCGCCTCCTGAAGCTGCTCTGGGATTAGCCGTTGTCATTGAAATCAGTGATGGTCACAGGAGTGTGTGATCATAAGTGTCACTTCATCTCCTACAAGTCACATTCCTGTGGGATATGGCAACATAAGACACATCCAAACCTGTAAGAATTTTTATCAGTTTATTTGAGCCAAACTGATGACAGTTGCCGGGAAGCAAAATCTCAATGGATTGAGGAAATGCTCCAGAAAATGGCAGTTCTACCACTTATTTTATACATTACAATCAGAGGAGAAGACATAAGGGGGTGACATGAAATTCATTGGTGATAGATTAGGGATGTGGGAGAAAGCAAAGTAGGAGAAATCACTGGGATTGGGTAAAAAGTAAAACAAAGAGACACATATTTCTTTTCCATAGGTGGATGTAGCATAGTTAACAGTTAACACGGTAACATTAACTATGAGGGGTTCCTGTAGTCATGCACTCTGGTGAAAGATTGTACCCTGAGGGGTATGGAAAAAAGGATTTCTCAGACATTCCAAAGGTATGTTGTCGTAGATGCAAAAAGACTACAGACAGGCCCTAGCTGGTTTGGCTCAGTGGGTAGAGCGTCGGCCTGCAGACTGAAGGGTCCCAGGTTTGATTCCGGTTAAGGGCACATATTGGGTTGGGGGCTCGATCCCCAGGAGAGGGCGTGCAGGAGGCAGCTGATCAATGATTCTCTTTCATCATTGATGTTTCCAGCTCTCTCTTCCTCTCCCTTCCTCTCTGAAATCAATAAAAATAAAAAAATTTAAAAGAAAAAGACTACAGACAGGTTCATTGAAAGTACAGATTGACCTTTGTCAGGGAAGATGCCAGCCTAGGACATGACTATCTGCCATGACCTGCTTTTAGTTAGAAAGTTTTAAGTTCAGAACATCCTATGTGTTACTTGAGTTTGTAGGGCCGTCAGGCAGGCCTCCCCTGAATTTGTCAGGTTTAGTATGTGGCCCCTTTTTCACCCACAGGTATTTTCCCTAAAAACACTTTTCTTTAAGACTTTTTAGAAGCACAGGCTCACACATGTAAAACGATTAGAGAAAATACAAATTAGACTCCCATGCCATTCTCCAGCATGTGACTCCAGCCATATACAGGAATATGACAAAGGGAAATGTAATGTGAGGTGAAATGTAAGGTCTTCAAGGAGAGAAATCATGGGAAAGTTCATTCTGAAGACAGGATTTGGGCAGGAAACTGGGAACTCATTCCAGCTTCCAGGGACTAAGTCATTTCCTGATGTCTCTTCCTTATCTGCACACTGATAGAAACTCAAAGACATAAAAATTCATAAGGGATAAGAAATGCTACTAAGAGTTTTGGAATTTTCTCTTTTAGTGGCTGGAATTGGGGCAGCTACAGGGGGCTTTTACTGTCCCTACATAGACTTACACCTGAGAGGGGTGAAATGGAAATGAAATAATTCAATGTCTGCATTCTTCCTGATGGTTTTTAACATTACATCTTTATAATGGTGATGAAAAAAGACTTGGAAAGGAATGTTGGTATTTATTTTTAGGCTGTACCAAATTATCCTATCTAATAAAAGAGTAATATGCGAATCGACTATCACTTCAAGACACAAGATGCACCCCCCAATGTGGTCAAAGATGGCTGCCCTCATGTGGACACAAGATGCCCTGCAAGGGGGGGGGGGCAGTTGTGGGCATTTAGGGGTGACCAGGCTGGCAGATGAGGGCAGTTGGGGGAGACCAGGCCAGCAAGGGAGAGCATTTGGGGGGGACCCAGGCCTGCAGGGGAGGGCAGTTGGGGGGACCAGGCCTGCAGGGGAGGGCATTTGGGGGGGACCCAGGCCTGCAGGGGAGGGCAGTTGGGGGGACCAGGCCTGCAGGGGAGGGCAGTTGGGGGAGACCAGGCCAGCAAGGGAGAGCATTTGGGGGGGACCCAGGCCTGCAGGGGAGGGCAGTTGGGGGGACCAGGCCTGCAGGGGAGGGCAGTTGGGGGGACCAGGCCTGCAGGGGAGGGCAGTTAGGGGTGACTGGGCCAGCAAGGGAGGACAGTTAGGAGCAACCAGACTGGCAGGGGAGGGCAGTTAGGGATGACCAGGCTGGCAGGGGAGGGCAGTTAGGGGCAATCGGGCCAGCTGGGAAGCAGTTAGGTGTTGATCAGGCTGGCAGGGGAGTGGCTAGGGAGTTATCAGGCTGGCAGGCAAAAGTGGTTAGGGGCAATCAGGCAGAAACGAGCGAGTGGTTGGGAGCCAGCAGTCCTGGATTGTGAGAGGGATGTCCGACCGTCCATTTAGGTCCGATCCCACCAGGATCGGGCCTAAACGGGGCGGTCGGACATCCCTCAAGAGGTCCCAGATTGGAGAGGGTGCAGGCTGGGCTGAGGGACACCACCCCCCCGCCCCAAGCATGAATTTCGTGCACCGGGCCTCTAGTGTGTGTGTGTGTGTGTGTGTGTGTGTGTGTGTGTGTGTGTGTGTGTAGTTGTCTTGGCCCTGGCTCCTGACACAAAGCGCCTACATCCTTTGGAATTCCTGAGTGGTAAGAGCACTTAGGAACATCTTTTGTTCTAATATTTGGTCTTTGACCTGACTCCTGATGCAGAGCACCTAAATCCTTTGGAATTTCCTGAGTGATAGGAGGAGATAGGAGTGTCATTTGCTCTACTGAGGCAAATCTTGATGGGCTCCTGGATTGCTTCGGGATAGGGACTAGTCACCAGAAAGACCAAACCATTTCATTAGAAGCTTAAAACTTCCAGCCCCACCCCCATCCTCCAGGAAGGGGAGAGGGCTGGATATTGAGTTAATACCTGTGTAATGACTCCTCCATAAAAATCCCAGAAGTACTGGATTCAGAGAGCTTCCATGCTGATGAGCACATTCATGTGCTGGGAGCATAGTGCACCCCAACTCCAAGGGGACAGATGCTCCTGTGTCTGGTACCCTTCCAGTCCTCACCCTATGTATCTCTTCATCTGACTGTTTATCTGTATATTTTATCATATCCTTTATTATATAATAAAGCAGTAATTGTAAGTATTTCCCTGAGTTATGTGAGCTATGATAGCAAGTTGTTAAACCCAAGGAGGGGGTCACAGGAGCCCCATTTGTATGCAATAGGTCCGAAGTACAGGTAACAGCCTCTACTGCTGTTTGGCATCTGAAGTGGGGAGGCAGTCACATGGGACTGATCTCATGCTAATGTTATCAGTGGAAATGGAGTTCTTGGGGTGGCTCAGGGAAAAGAGTTTCCTAAGACCCCCACTGGAAGATGGGGTCTCATGGAAAGCTTTATTTATGATGTAAAATTAAGGGGGTTCCCTCCAAGATCCCATCTCTGTTCTGCCATGGAAAAAGTCCAATCTTGTCTTTAGTGGGGCTAGAATTCAGGCCATTGTCCAGAGTATCTGTTCCATATTAAAGTACAGTACAGTACAACATCTGGCTGGCTTACCTTGTGTTCCCAGCTGCAGTCCATTGTGTGTGGGGTCCACACAGCCATGGGCCATGTGGCTGCTAAAGACCTTAGGACAAGTGAGCATACAGAGCGAGTACAGGTCATGGAGCAAGTGAGAGCAAGAAGAGGGATGGGAGGGATTTTAATTTTCCAAGGTGTTGAGCATTTGTAGTGGCTTCACCCCACTAGCCAACGATCTTTTTCCCAGGCAAGCACCTTCCCTATGTCATCCCCACTTCGCTGCACATGCACACAAATCTTTTGTTCGATCCCTTCCACCAGTGATCTGCAGGGAATGGATTGGCGGTTCCCTGGGGAGCGTGAAGCTATAGCTTCCTGGCAAAGCTGCCCAGGTGATCATGCTCATGATGTCTGGCCTCCCCTTTGCTCTCTTCCTACCATTAATATTAATAAACTAGCTAATCATGACGATAACACTAACCCAGGTAGATAGTGTCAGAACTGAATTAAATTGTAGGAAAGCCAGCTGGTGTCAGAGACTTGGGTATGGGAATAACCCTACACATCTGGTGTTGTGAGTGTGGTAATAGTGTGAGAGTAGAGAAAAAAAAACAAGAGCATTTGGCATATATATATATATATATATATATATATATATATGGCTAAGCGAACGTCCAACCAGCTGGTAGGTATGACGTGCACTGACCACCAGGGGGCAGATGCTCAACACAGGAGCTGCCGAGCTGTGGTGACTTGGCAGCAGTGGTTCTCAGGTGATGCACCCCGAAACTAGAGAGGAGGGAGCCCAGTTCCTCACAGGGCTGCGTGATTCCACCTTCAGCTGTGGGTTATGTTGTTGGAGGGGCACTGTTGCCCTGAATCTGCCAAGCTGCAGTGACTGCAGGTGCCCTTTGAGCCTTGATGCTGCCCCAGGTGTGCCAGCAGGGAGAGACCATGGGAGGTTGGCTCCAGGGCATGTCCGGCCTGTCTCACCCAGCCCCACCCCGCTGGCCACCTTCTAATTAATTTCCTAACAAAAATGTGCACAAATCCATGCACCAGGCCACTAGTACAACTATAAATACAATATTTATCATTTTTTAGGTAAGAAGACACAAAACAAACATGATTATCTGAAATAAGATGGACTGTTACTTAACATTTATTCAGTATGCACCATATGGTGGGTGTTGACAAGCAATTAAATAGAATAATATAACATATACTAATATAGCTCCAAACTGTGAATATAGTGGCTCAGATGAATCCTTACTCTTCTCTCCATAGTTTAAAGAAACATATCGAGGATACAGAATGGGTTTTAAAGGGGAGCAAAATTGCTTAAAGGATTGGGAAGTAATACATATGACAGAGGAAAGGAAATTAAATGTTGTTTAAAGGTTAATAACATGAGTAATTTTCCTCACCACTAAGAAAATGATTTTTAATTGTAGTATAAAGGATTTAAGTTAGCTACCATTTAATTATTTGTGCATTCATTTAACAAAGTTTATTGTGATCTGTTATATAAATAAAACTTCCACTGATTTAATGCTCTGTACTTTACACTTTATATACATTATCTTATTCAACTTTCCAAATATCCTACATATTATTCTCTGTAATTTCCAGATGAGGGGGAACATTAGAGTGGTTAAGTAACTTGCCCAAAGTCACACAGCTAGTGGACAGTGTGACTAGCTGTGTGACTTTGGGCAAGTTACTTAACCACTCTAATGTTCCCCCTCATCTGGAAATTACAGAGAATAATATGTAGGATATTTGGAGGGAGAGCAGTCGGCACCAGTCCAGACAGGAATAAAGGTCTAAGTTGAGAGGTAACAGAGCGAAGACAGAGGATGGAGATGGAGATATGAAAGGGCGTGAATTCCAGATCACATCTATAAGTAATTGTTGTAATACTCAAATTGGAGAACTAAGAATGACAATTAACTCTCCTCAAAAGGTTATATACAGACATACCTCAGAGTGTTGCGGGTTTGGTTCCAGACAATAGCAATAAAGCAGGTCATAATATTTTTGCTGGTAGAGGGTCTTGCCTTCCACTGTAAAAAAAAAAAAAAGCAACATCTGAAAGCAACATCTGAAAAGCACAAAGTGAAGCACAGTAGCACAATAAAACAAGGTATGCCTATATATAGGGTGTCTCCAAAAAAATGTATACATACACTTTTAATAATTATAAAGGCAGTGTTTATTCAAATATATTTCGTTTTCAAAATTGAGCTATCAGCTGTTAAAGTATGTACACATTTTTGGGACACCCTCAAAAATATTTGTCTTAGTCCGCTTGGGCTGCTATAACAAAAAACCATAGGCTAGTTTCTTATAAGCAACAGACGTTTCTTTCTCACAGCTCTGGAGGCTAGAAGTCCCAGATCAAGGCACCAGCAGGTTCAGTGTCCTCTGAGAGCCCTCTTCCTGATTCACAGACACCTGTCTTTTGCTGACTGCTCACATGACAGAAAGGGCTGCTTTTATAAGAACACTAATCCCATTCTTGAGGGCTCCACCTTCATGACCTAATCACCTCCCAAAGGCCCACTTCCAAATACATCACACTGAGGGTTAGGTTTCAGCATATGAATTTTGAGGGCAGGATACAAACATTCAGTCTATGTCCACATCCTTGCGACTCAAACTGTGGTCTGTAGAGCGTCGATATTGTCATCACCTGGGAGTTCATTAGACTCAGAGAATCTCAAGTCCCACCCCAGACCCACTGAGTGAGGTCTGCAGCTTAATAAGATCCCAGGAGGTTCATGTGCGGCTTGGGAAGCACTGGTTTGTTTTCTTATAGAAACTGCCCGTGGTCACCGCAGTTAGTATCGATTGCATTTAACAAAGTGTAGAATTTAGTATAGTATGTATATAGTTAATCCCATAATGTGTTTTCTGTATAGAATTAGTTCAACAATGTATAATTTTGTGTAATGAAATGAACACAATTGGTAAAGAAAAGAAATAGACGAAGACCAATGAACATAATCTCAGTGTGGCTTGTCCGAAGGGTGCTCCTCACAGAGAGATGGAGGAGCCAGTCAGAGCACAGCGAGACTCTGGACAGTAAACACTAGAATAAGAGGGTCTTAAAGTGGCCACAGCTGACCTCAGGGCTGCATGCCCATGATGAGCCACCTGTGAAATTAAAAATCTAGTTTATGCGGGCCAGTGTGGTTCAGTGGTTGAGCATCGACCCATGAACCAGGAGGTCAGGGTTTGATTCCTGGTCAGGGCACATGCCCAGTTGCAGGCTCAGGCCCCAGGAGGGGGTATGCAGGAGGCAGTTGATTCATGCTTCTCTCTCATCATTGATAATTCTCTCTCTCCCTCTCTCTTCCTCTCTCTGAAACCAATGAAAATATATTTTTAAAAAATCTTTTTTATGAAACCAACAATGAAACATCAAGCAAATACCAATGTCCAGGGGACAGTGAAAAGCTGGCAATGAGCACTTGGAGATTCTAACTGGGTTGGCAGCTGAATGACGAAGGAGAAGATAGAAAGAGGAGCCCACAAAACCAGGATTTTGAGGAAACTGGAGTTGCATGAATGCAATTCCTCCACTTCAGTCTGGCTGGTGCAGTTTGGCTATCCTGGTATAACCCTCCGTGGGAATTTACGAGGCCAAATCCTACAAACTGTGAGAACTAAGAGGAATTGGTCTGGAGTGTGTCAAAAGTTACAATAGCTAATTAATCTTTGAATCTTTGTGCCATGTCTATTGTTGATTTTCTACAGCTGTCTTCTTGAGATTTCATGATAAAACGTAGCATGCTTGTACTTAAACACCATGAAACCAGTAGATAAGGATAAATATTTTCCTAGTTTAGAATTTCACTAGTATAGGAGCACTTAAAAAGAAAACCCAATAATCTTAGGACCCAGAATTCTCTGTTTTCACAGAAAAACAAAAAATTATAAACTGCCTCCATGACTGCTTCCTGAGGCTATTAAATGAGAATCATAATTACCTTTTAAATTATGGTATAATTTGAAATTCTTTAACTATGGTATAATTGGGTCTTTTGTTGCTTACTTAAGCTGTCACTTCTTTTCTTTTTAAGATATTAGCAACAGCTTTGCCTACATGTGATGTGTATTTGCAGCAACAAGAAAACTATTTCATAATTGACAAAGGAAATATAATACTGAAGAGAAACCGGGAACAAAGCATACATGCTGACCAGCAGAGCGAGGTAAGCCATTTCTTCATGGCCATTTCTGTCGTGCCGTCAACCACTAACCCAGATGCACCCAGAACTGTGACTGGTGCGTGTACGTACCCAGTCAGTGTGAGCTCTATTATCCTCAAGAATAGAGTGGAGGAAAGGAAGAAGCAAGCCCCAAGTAGTCAGAGCCCCTGTGCAAAACTTGGATAGCTTTATTTCTTTTCACAAGAAAAATTCCTGGAAAGCTGGATTCTGAAGGGTTAGAGACGCGGGTACTGTGAATCCACAGTTTCTTGTCATTTTAGTAAGAAAAAGGTACAGTTCTGAGAAATGGCTCTCCTACTTTGAGAAATGAAACATGCTGATGTCCCTGGGGATGGTGCATATGGCTTTGCCCTCGATGCCAAGGCGGTGGTAGTCGGTCCGTGCTGGTGTGAGTCCCAGGACGATGCCACCCCCCTGGGGCCCTGCTCCAATGGCTTCAGAAGGCTGGAGGGGCCTGAGGATCTCACAGCCAGCCAACCATTATTCACTCAAAGTTGGGACTGCTTCAGGCCCATGTCGTTCGTTTAGTCGTTACACCGGCATCTTTACTGAGCGTTCCCTTGTGCATGTGCATGAATGGGCATGTTGCAAAAGCAAACAAAAACAGACGTTGGCTGTCTTGTTTACAAACCTAGCACCTGAAATGGTTCATTTCATATAAGAGACCTTCTTATGTGAAGGAAGTGGTTGAATGAATGGCAACAGACATATTTAGCCATGGAACCTGTCATTAAGATTGTTGTTGGGAAATGAGCCATGTGCACAAACAACTAATATGTGCCAGGTGGGCCAAGTACACAAAAGAGGTGCGCATACGTGACTTGGACTTCAGTTTAGGGAGAACTGGCTCCTGCTGACATGGTCCACGAGGGCTGGGTAGTGCTGTTCCTCCCTGTGCGTCCCCACATGCCAGTCGTGGTGGCCTGGCTCTCTCCTGCTTCTGTTGCCCTGCCGCATGCCCAGGGAGCCTTCTCTGGCTTCTCAATCTGAAGTCCTCCCGAATGAGAAGGGCGGGAAGCCATCACTTCCCCCTCCCTGGGCTCCCTGGGACATAGGCCAGTCAGCCTCAGGTTTTACTGTGTGCAAGTATAACCCTGGGAGTTCATTTCAAATGCATATTCTAGGGCCTTCCCCTGGAGATGCTGAGTCTGAGGCTGGTCAAGAAATCTGCATGTTTGCCAAGCCTCCCAAGGTGGTCCATGCCAGCACTTGGAGAAGCACTGCTCTAAGCCTTCATAAGCTACTCTCCTAACACGTGCCTGATAGGCAGACCTTCTACCCATCCCTTAAGACCCAATTCAGATTTATCTTTCTCTGACATTCCCTACCCTGACATCTGGACATAATTAATTGCTTCCACCTCTGAGGTCCCATAGATCAGTGGTTTTCAAAACTGTATGTCATTCCTATTAGGAAGTAGGTGTGAGATCAACGGACAAGGTCAGCTTAGCACAAGAGTATACAAAACAAGGGCATATTTTTTTGTGTGAAGATTTTATTTCCATTTTATGTGAATGTGTGTGTACGTGTGCATACTGATTTATTGCCTTAGCTTGGGTTCCCTGGAAGCGGGGATAACAACAGAGATTCGGATGAATGTGCTTTATTGAGGGAGCATTCATCGGGAGAAACCTGCAAGGGAGCGAGGTCAGCAGACTAGGCAGGGGAAAGTGGGGCTCCAAAGCTGCCTCAGTGGCTCACCTCAGGACTACTAGTACATATTTCTTGTGTCCCCTTTGTACAGCACCAGCCTTGCCAGTTATGGGGATTCCTTCCATGCCTGCTGGTCTACAGGCATGAGGAGCCCAAGTAACCATGCAACAGCCATAGCTGTAAGGTTAGTGGAATTTTTTGTCCCTGGCCAAGAATCAAGACCTCTAGACCCACCGAGCCTAATGTTGCAGAGACCAGAAGGCCAAATTCTTATGGTCACTACGAGAGACAATGAGCTTGGCTACTTCTCCTTGGTTCCCAAACCCATGTTCTCTCCCTTCTGGGGACACATAAAGGCCATTGGTTCAAGGAGTGATAACATTCTAAAGAATACTGCCCCATCTCACAAGGTGCCATTTCCAAGCTAGTAATACATCTTTAAAGGTCCCATCCCACTGCCATCTCAGGTCAGCATCTTCTAGATGGCATGGTTTGTGTAGCAGCAGCTGCTCCCAAAGTCAGATGACTCCTGCTACACTTCTTTTGCTGTAAATTGAGCTGAGGAAATGTTGTGTTTTCCCACACTGATGATTCAGATACTCTGTGAGCCCTCAGAGAGTGGTGCTGTCCAATGCCATGGAGTGTCGGATTCTTACTGTGGGAGACCACATAACATGACCTTGGACCAACGGGCCCACTTAACTATCCTCCAGTATAGGGGATCAGTGTACAGTAAACCCTTGATTTTGAAGACCTCAATTTAATAGACTTCTAATTTAATAGACAAAACTTCCCATCCATATGTCATATGTGAAAATTAACACCCTGCCCATTTTAGAATGCTTTTAACCACGATTTGCTTTCAGTTAAATTAACAGGTTATTTTTTTGTTATTAATCCACTGTTATTTTTAACAAATTTTAGCAAATAGGCCATATGTTGAAAGAAACACTGTAGTGATTTCACTGACATAAATAAATATTACATATCTACAACTGTAGTCTACATATTTAAACCCAAGTCACCACTCGTAAACAATGTTCCCGAATGATTAGCATGTGATCACACTGCATCGCACATGGTAACTAGTTCTCTTGTCACATGGTGTGACTTTCTGCAGAAGTTTGAACATATGCTGGTCTATGTTCCAACCTGTGCTAAGCCCCACCCCGCTGCGTGCATTTGTTTATTCCCAGTGACTGGTGAATGCATGCATTTACTAGACCTATTCAGTATACATTTAAAATTACAGTAATGCATATAGAAAAATTTTCTGCAAACTTAAACTTTTCATTCATACTTAATTTTAATTACACAAAACATGTCTACATAAGAAAAAACAGGTAAACTAATTTGTCCATTTTTTAACATACACATTCAGAGAACCCACTTTATTATATAACTAGAGGCCCAGTGCACGAAATTCATGCACGGGCAGGGTCCCTAAGCCTGGCTGGAGATCAGGGCCAATCAGGTTCCCCACCTCCGCCTTCCCTCCCTCAGCCCCTCACCGCTGGTCGGTCTCCATGTTCTGCGCCACCCCCTGGTGGTCAGTGCACGTTATAGTGAGCAACCGAACTCACAGTCTCACAGTTGAACTCCCGAGGGGACACTTTGCACATTAGCCTTTTATATATATATAGATGGACTTTTGGCTTTTATCGGACACCCCTTTGCCCAAATTAGTCCATTATATCAAGGTTTTACTATACTATTTTGTGGAATATCTGGATGATCCAAATCCTTTTGGGCTATACTGCTATGGAGAGCAGGACAATTAACAGCCTTGGAATAAAACTGAAGATACACTATTACCCATTTCATATAAATGCAGAATGTTTCTGTTCCTTCTTCAAGGGGATGAGAAGGAACACATTTTTCATATCAGTAACTGCATATCATAGACTAGGGTGGTGTTAACCTACTCTGATAAAAATACTCCATCTAGTACAACAGATACAAACAGAGCTACAACTTGGTTATGTTTGTGTTGTTTGTAATGGGAATATGATGGGAACCACTAATCATATTGAGACTGGCACTTTGAGGATGCCTCTGATTTGCATTACTGTTTTTTATTTACTACCTTGGCTTGGTAGGGTGTGGGTGGAGGTTGGGCATGTCACAAGTTTATACGTGGCATTTGCTACTATAACAGCTTTTACCCTGCAGGTCAGAGGATAGATGTCCACTGCTAAGCAGGTCCATTCCAATGACATATTCAGGAATTGGAGGAAATGATCAGTGTGTGGTTCAGTAAACCCTGGGAACCCACTGTGCAAAGGACCTGGGTCAGGACTCCATTTATCACCTGACCCTTATATTCTAATAGGGGCACCATGGTGCACTTCAGGTACCTGATTATCAGCATCAACTCTGATTCTGTATCCACCAGCCCTTGGAAAAATCTAGATATTTCCCTTCCCCAATCAACTCAAGTAAATAACCATAGATCTCTTTGGTAAATAAGCGAAAGAATCACACTTACTGTGGTGTTGAAGAGTCTTTCTTCATGGGGACCTAGACTCTCATTCAGCCATTGGGTCTGGGTCTGAGATGTGGTGCAGATCTGAAAGCTTGGCAAAAGATCATGTATTTCCATTAGGGCAGGTGACCTCAGTCTTCTGCTGCCTCATACCTGATCACTTTTGATTACATATATTAAGCAATACTTTTGTCGACTGCTCATCTATCTTCTCCTAGGAACACCATGCTCTATTAATCATCTTCACAGAAGATTCCTGTGGGTCAGGCCCCTTTGTCTCCTATTCCAACTTTGCTGCCCACATAATTATATTCATTTTGCTGCCCACATAATTATATTCATTTTAGGTGTTACACAGCCTTTGATAGTCTAGGTCCTCTTCTCCACCTTGATATGAAGGAGCTCAGTTTTGTACTGGTTTATCCTACCAGCCTTTGAATGATACCCAATACTCAGCTTCTCAGTGATGCTGATGCTACCCGCTCATCAGTTCATTTCTACTGTCTTGAAAAATGGAAAGTCCAGATCTCCTCCCAAACATAGTCAGTTGGTGGGTTTTCTAGTCTTGTATCTTAGATCCATTCTAACATGACTACTTTTTTTTTTTTTTTTGAGAAAGAGAAAGAGAGAAACATTGATTCATTGTTTCACTTTATGCATTCATTGGTTGATTCTTGTATGTGCCCTGACCAGGGATGAAACCTGCAACCATGGCATATGGGGACGACACTCAAACCAACTGAGCTACCCAACCAGGACACATTCCTACTTTTTTGAGCTTTATATTTCCTCCACAGGCTGATACAACCGTTCTGACACCTCTACTTCATTAGTCTTGGCCACAATTTTTGCCAAGCTTCTAAGAGCTACTCCAGCAACATATTAGATCTGTCTCCCAGAGCTCCAGGGCCCTTGCCAGGGCGTTAAATCCTAGCTCACTGGTGACCCCCAAATCAACTAACTCTCCTTACCCAGTTTCCTATTCTGCCCCCATGGTCTAGAACCCCCAGGATCTATACCCAGCCATTCTTTCCCAGTTGCTACTAGTAGATGTTAACCAGGTCCCTCTCAGAGATCCAGCACTTTCCCAGTCAGATCATGCTGAAAAACTTGGTTCTAGTTCTACAGGCAGATCCTGAGGATGGTATACATTTTTTCAGATACCTGCAATCATTTAAGGTTTTGGCATTGTCTTCCAATGTGTTAGAAATGGACTGGGGGTGTCTCAATTTTCCAATAAGAGTAAATGGATTGCTTCTATAGTCCAAGAGTGCTCAGGGGAGCCTTAGGGTTCAAGGTTCTCTTGTGTATCACCCATATCTCAAGATCCATTGCTTGCCTGTGAAGGGCCTACCTTTGGCATAGGTGTCTTACCTAAGCTGAGAATTCTGCCTTCTCTGAAGTTATACAGCTCTTACAGGTAAGCTTTGTGCCTGGTCTTCATTTCTCCCTTCCTTTAGGAGAATCTCTTTAAATGCCACCAAGGGGGCACTCTGATTCTCACACTTTGCTCTAAATGGGTGGCTGATTTCCCTGAGCTTGTCTTCTCTCCTGAAAGCATCAGTGGCCTCCAACAACAGCCACCCATTTCCATAGTCCTTATAATTACTGCTAGATGACCGGTGCATGAAATTCATGCATGGGGGGGGTGGCGCTTAGCTCTGCACCCTCTCACAATCTGGGACCCCTTGGGGATGTCCGACTACTGGTTTAGGCCTGAGCCTAAACCAGCAGTTGGACATCCCTCTCACAATCTGGATCTGCTGGCTCCTAACCACTCGCCTACCTGCCTGCCTGATCACCCCTAACTGCTTGCCTGCATGCCTGATCACCCCTAACCATTCACCTGCCTGCCTGATTGTCCCTAACCACTTGCCTGCCTGATTACCCCTAACTACTTGCCTGCCTGCCTGATCGCTCCTAACCACTCTGCCTGCCTGCCTGATCACCCCTAACCACCTCTGCCTCAGCCCCTGCTGGGACAGCTTCATCCAGAAGGATGTCCAGAATGACATCCGGAAGGTTGTTCAGCTATCCAGTCTAATTAGCGTATTATGCCTTTATTATTATAGAAGATTCCCCCCATATTTCTCAGTGCCCGAAATATTCATCATACCAGTGCCTCCCCTTCCCATTGGGCTGCCCAGCTCTCCGGAGATGACAGTGTTAGCAGTTGTTCTGCTACTGCACACCAGGAATCATCAGTTGTGTTACTAACGGGGATTCTCACTGCCAGATGAACAGTACATGAGGCACCTCCAGAACTGCATCTGAGTCAGTCCACTTTAGGGAAACTGGTACCAACCGTCTCAGGTCAGAAGCCATGGAAACAGAGCCTAAGACTGGATTCTGGCACAAATGATTTATTAAGGAAGTGTTTATTTTTTAAAAAAATTGATTTCAGAGAGAGAAATATCCATTGTTCTACGTCATTTGTGCATTCATTGGTAGATTCCTGTGCCCTGACCGGGGATCGACCCCGCAACCTTGGTCTATTGGGACGACACTCTAACCAACTAAGTTACCTGGCCAGGGCTCCAGGAAAACTCTTTGAGGGAGCAAAGAAAACAAGATAGAGAAGGGGAAAGAGTAAGATGTGGTCTCAGGTGAAACAAGCCTTGGTCCACAGGGCACTCAGAAGTGAACACTGCGGATAAAGCTGTCCCGCTCCTCGAGACAAGCAGGCCAGCCTTGGCTGCGAGCTGTCTTGGGGGGTGTAGAAGGACAATTCTCCAAAGAAGGAGAGGCAACACACACACAGCAAGTGGGTGATGGTGCACCATTCAGGTAAAGGGGGTCCCAGAGAGGTACCGACAGCATCTACTGCAATTGTGAGAGTGTTTCTACAATGTTTGAAAATGTTGCATGTGGATGAGTTTACATATACCCCTGTCTATTGAAGCCTGGGCTTATAGTTTCTCATTCACATGTCTGTCTCCAATGGAAGAGTCTAAACTGCTCTGTGGCAGGCACTCTGTCCTTCTCATCTTAGCATTCCTAATTCAGAGGCTGACATGGAATTGTTACTAAGTAAACATGTATCTAATGAAGAGAAGTTTGAGGTAGCTCACAGGGCAACTTGAACTCCAGGCTAAGTAATTTGGGCGTGATTCTGTTGGCAGTTAGAGTTTGAAATGCTTGTTAGCAGTGTGTGTAATATGTATTGGACTTGGGAGAGAATGGAGAGAACTGCCAAGAGAGGGTTGCAGCAATACAGGCAAAAGCAACAAGGGGCAGAATTCCCGTGGAGGCTATGAGTGTGGAGAGGCAGATGCAAAAGCCATTAAAGAAAAATTATCTACAGGATCCAGATGGCCCCAGGCTGACATCTAGTACAGAGCCTTTTGGGGATGTTAATCAATCGAGTGAGTTAGTTTTGTACTTACCTGCCTCTAAGCAGATAGACGACCATTTCTCATGTTTGCATGGAAGAAATATCTAAATAATAAATACATGTGAGTTTTCTCATTGTCATCAGACATGTAGGCAAAATCCATGAACTAGGCATAGGAATCTTTTCTTCCTTTCCATATTTTGGCCAGGATCCTACAGTTATATCTGAGAAAGCCCAAGATCATCAGTGTGGAATCTGGTGAATTCATTAGCACATGGAGTACTTAAAATTAAGGTGGTTTCCAGTGACACTGCTTTCAAATCAATCATTCTGTACGTAACATATGTTCCAAAGCTGCAGACTGAGCACACTATTCTCAGCTGTACTCTGGCCTGGATCCTGGGTGGAATAATTTATCCGTGACTCAGATGGATCATATATGGAAATATGTGGGTTTCTTTTCTTTTTTTCTCTGAACTTTTCCAGGCCTTGACTATCGGCAAAGCTTGTGTACATTTCTCTCTGATTTTAGGGCTCAGTGACTTTTGGCCAGACGCCTGCCGTTCACGTTGTTTTCCGAGAGCCAGTTCCCGGGATGCCTGTTACATGGACTGGGCCTGGATTTGCCAGGGTTCTCCCTGGGACTGGCTTAAGATTTGCTGTCAACAACATCCCCTCTCCCATGAACTTCACAGTGGCCATTCGCTATGAATCTCAGGTATTCTTTAAGTCCAATGCCTTCGAATGGTGAAAAATTGAAATACATTCTTGCACTAAATGTTTCCATCCTAGTCTTGCTAGATATGTTTATCATCAAAGCATTTGCAAAAGAAGTAGAACATCTGGAGAGCATTATACACCAAAGGATTTCCTAAAGATATTAAAGCAACATAGTGAGCCATATGAACACATGCTTTATTCCAGGGAGAGAAGATAAAGCTGGAGTTATATATTTAAGGCACTCGATCTAAGGAAGTGGTGATGGAATGTTTGTATAGGAATAATAAATAACTAAAAGAACATAAACCCTGCCTCTCCTGGGACTTTTTTTCTAAAAACTTAATAAACTACCGTCGTGCAGAGACTCAGACTCCAGGACTGCAGCAGAAGCATTTATTTGCATTTGGACGTTCCCTGAAAGAAGAGGAACGCTGGAAACAGGCTGCTCTCTTGTCTCCCATCGCCTTACTACCCTTCCCGGCCTTTTAAGAAGTATCTAGAACAGAATAGGGAACAAATTAGGAAAATACCTGATCTAAAACAATAGCTTCTAACCTTTACTTTGTATAAACTTTTCTTTGATAATATGAAACCCCACAGACCATCTCCCCTGAAAAATATTTTCTATAGCAAGAGCGGGGGGCGGGGGGGCAGCGGGGGAATGCCTAGGGGTTGGTTCCAAAGTCGGTCTAGGGACCACATTCTGGAAGCGCTCACTGTGTGCTTATGACCAGAGCTGCTGATCCGTTTTTAAAATCTTGATATGACATAATTCTCTGTTTCCCACTTAAACTCAAAAGCCAAGGGGCTTCAATGAACTTTGACTTGGTGAGTATGACAAGAAAGTTGTTAAATATATATATATATAAAATTTTCCATTGAGAAGGCATATCTCTAACAGGTTTGAAATGCTTTTCCAAATTGTAAGGCTTTCAGGGGATAGCTAATTGGCATATAAACAAATATAAATACATCTGGTAATATAATATAAATACATCTAGTAATAAAATAACTACATCATGTAATTTACATAATATATTTATATACTAATATTTATGTAATAATGTGAAAAAAATGCATCTCCTTTCATGAAGAATTCCAGATTTTAATTTTCGTTCTATGATTTATGAACATGATGAGTTAACTGTCGCTTTGGAAGGCAGGGGTTAAAGGGAAGACGTGTCGGGAATACCAGAGTTCTTTCAGGCTCGTGAACTATGTAGCTATGGCCAGAAACAATATTCCTCTTCCTGGGTCACAATTCAGACAGCAGAGAGTTGGGCCTGAGAGTGAACCTCTAAGACTTTTTTCAACTAGAAAATTCTATTTGCCAAATGGGCCCTGGGTTACAAATTTGATTCCATGCAGTATTCATCAGGTATATGTTTGTGCACGCAAAACAGGCTCCCACGTCCTCACAAGGACATGCTTTTATGTCCTGCCTATCTAGTCCGCAGCTGACTGGACTGTCCAGATTGTGGTTAACCCCCCTGGAGGGAGCGAGCACTGTACACGCAAGATCCCACCGCAGAAACCTCCGTCTTTCGCCTTACCAGCGACCTCAAGGTATGCTCCAGACCTGTCCTCAAACATTGACGGTTTCCTAGCATTTTGTTCATCTATCAGGAACTTGTCTTCAGGAACTAAGTGGAGAAGAGATGTATTAACCCTTTCCCATTCCCTCAACAGCTTTGAGATGTGAGAAAGTGAAATGCTACAAGAATAAGAGTAAAGTATTCAGTTGAGTTATCCCAACTGAGAGTCCATGAGGTAAAAAGCTACTAATTTTGCCTCATCAGAGATTTGTGGCAAAATAAGCCAGAGACCCTGTTGATATTAGCACGGCAGGTTGGGTGAAGGGCGTTTGTATCCTCTTTTCCCCACAGCAGTCATGACAACCCACGGCCAGTCGTTCCGAAGGCTTTGCTCTTTTGTACAACCTGTGGAAGAGCCATGGAGAGCCTGCGTGTGCTGTCCCCCTGGACCTCGCCTCCACCCCACATCGCAGCATAGGTGGAATGCTACCAAACACCGGGGTCACTTCCATTACATAACTGTACTTTTGTCATTGAACTTTTGCTTTATTTCTCTTAATACAGAGTCGTGCTGCTTCCCACACCCATCTGTTTAGAACCAGATGTACAATATTCCATAGATGTCTATTTTTCCCAGCCCTTGGAAGGAGGGTCCCACGCTCATTCACACATCCTTGTTGATTCTGTAAGTATCACAGAGCTTGGTGGGTGCTGCCTTCTAAACTGAGCTCCATTAAAATCCCACGTTTAGACTCTCTGGTGAAATGTTTCTTGAGAAGTGTGAATGTATTTGTTTCATTCCAAAAATCACCTATTCTCTCTAAAAATCACCTAATAACAGTTGCAAATCTTACAGAACAGTATGTGCCAGGAATGGTTTGAAGTGTTTTACATATTCTATCATTTATAGTTTTATAGAGTCAACAACCCTATAAGGTCAGTACTGTGATTATTCTCATCTGTAGACGACAGGACTAGCTCAGGGTCACCGAACTAGTAGTGAAGAGTCTGGAGTCAGAGCCAGACTGTCTGATTCCAGAGTCCCTGCCCTGAGCCAGGGACAGCATTACTGAGTTTCAGGGGGGGAATCCCACCACTTTAAAATTAGCATCTTGTAAGCTCCCATTTATATTGAAATCAGAGTGCTCATATAAGGATGGATGTGGACATTTTTCTTTCTTTTTTTTTTTTTAATAAATCTTTATTCAGATTATTACAGTTGTTTCTCCTTTTTCCCCCCCATAGCTCCCCTCCACCCGGTTCCCACCCACCTTCTGCCCTTACCTCCCCCCCACTGTCCTCATCCATAGGTGTATGATTTTTGTCCAGGCTCTTCCTGCACCCCCCTATACCCCTTTCCGCCTGAGAATTATCAGTCCACTCCCTTTCTATGCCCCTGATTCTATTATATTCACCAGATTATTCTGTTCCTCAGGTTTTTAATTCACTTGATTTTTAGGTTCACTTGTTGATAGATATGTATTTGTTGTTCATAATTTTTATCTTTACTTTTTTCTTCTTCCTCTTCTTAAAGAATACCTTTCAGCATTTCATATAATACTGGTTTGGTGGTAATGAACTCCTTTAGCTTTTTCTTATCTGTGAAGCTCTTTATTTGACCTTCAATTCTGAATGATAGCTTTGCTGGGTAGAGTAATCTTGGTTGTAGGTTCTTGCTATTCATCACTTTGTAGATTTCTTGCCACTCCCGTCTGGCCTGCATAGTTTCTGTTGAGAAATCAGCTGACAATCGTATGGGTGCTCCCTTGTAGGTAATGAACTGTTTTTGTCTTGCTGTTTTTAATATTCTCTCTTTGTCTTTTGCTCTTGGCATTTTAATTATGATGTGTCTTGGTGTGGTCCTCTTTGGATTCCTTTTGTTTGGGGTTCTGTGCGCTTCCTGGACTTGTAAGTCTATTTCTTTCACCAGGTGGGGGAAGTTTTTGGTCATTATTTCTTCAAATAGGTTTTCAGTATCTTGCTCTCTCTCTTCTTCTGGCACCCCCATAATTCTGATGTTGGTATGCTTGAAGTTGTCCCAGAGGCCTTACACTATCTTCAAATTTTTGGATTCTTTTTTCTTTTTGCTTTTTCATCTGAGTGTTTTTGCTTCTTTGTATTCCAGTTCTTTGACTTGATTCTTGTGTTCCTCTAATCTGTTGTTGGGTCTCTGTATAATTTTTTTTTATTTCAGTCAGTGTATGTTTAATTTCTAGTTGGTCCTTTTTCATATCTTCGAGATTCTCATTATATTTATCGGCCTTTTCTAGGATATTCTTGAAAAGCCTTATAACCGTGGTTTTGAATTCTATATCCAGTCGTTTGTTTTCCTCCATTTCTTTCGTTTGTGATCTGTTTCTTTGTCGCCACATTTTCGCTGCCTCCGTGAGTTGGTAGGGTAGCTTTGTGTGCTAGGTGTCCTATATGGCCCAGTGGGTCGGCCTCCCAGTTACCTGAGGTGGACACTCTTGGTGCACCCCTTTGTGGACTGTGTGTTAAGCCTTGTTGTAGTTAAGTCTTGATTGTTGTTGGTATCACTGGGAGGAATTGACCTCCAGGCCAGTTGGCTGTGAGGATCAGCTGTGTCTACGCTGGGAGAAGTTTGGTGCTGGAGACAGACTTATAGGATTAGACTTGCCAAATTGCAAAAGCCTCTGTGTTCAGCTTGGATGGGGTGGAGTCTCAGAGCAGTCTTGGCTTCCCGTCAGCCCTGCTCTTGTGTGCATGCGCGCGCCTCCAGACCTCTGCCTTCCCCGGCTCCCGAGCCTCCACCTGAGAGTCCATATTCCCCCTGCTAGAGCGTGGGTCCCCAGGGGCTCTTCTGGAACTGGGGTTCAGTGCAGTCAGAACTGGGGTTCAATGTAGTCAGGAGCTTCCGATTCCCTTCTGCTAGGGAAAGCCTGTGGCAACCTCCTCAGTCTTTGTGCGGACTTGCTCGCGTGCCTCCAGACCCCCTCCCTCAGGTCTCTGAGTCTCCGAGTGCCTTTCTCCCTACCTGACAGTCCAGACTTCCCCTGTATGAGCCTGGGTCCACTGGGTTTCGCCCGGAACTGGGGGTTCAGTTCAGTCGGGGGCTTCCTTCCCCCTCCCGCCAGAGAAAGTCAGCCAGGCTCTCAGCCGCCCTTCCTCTCTCTGCGCACAAAGACCCTTTGCTGTACCTCAACCCTTTGCTGTTCCTCCAATTCTCCATGAGCTTTTCTCTTTCATTCTAGTTGTAGAATTTCCACTCAGCCAGCTTTCCTGTGGTTCTGGATGGTGTCCGTTCTGTCTTTTAGTTGTAGTTTTGAAATTGTTGTGCAAGGTAGCAGTTTAGGTGCTTACCTATGCCACCATCTTGGTTTCCCATTTTTCTCTTTGCATTATATCATAAGCATTTTTTACTATGTTTATGTAGTCTTATTTCTAGGAAAAATGCATAGCATTTCTTTGAGTGACTTTTTAAGTTTTATTTTTCAATTACAGTTTACATTCACTATTTTTTGTATTAGTTCCAGGTGTACAGCATAGAGGTTAGATAATCATACACTTTACCAAGTACTCTCTGAATATACTTACTATAATAATATGGACTCTGTTCCCTATGCTGTGCTTTACATCTGCAACTATTCAGTAACTACCAGTGTGTCCTTCTTACTCCCTTCACCTTTTTCACCCACCGCCAACACATTACCCCCCCCCCCCAAATCCGGCAGCTACCAGTCTGTTCTCTGTGTCTGTGAGTCTGTTTCTATTTTGTTTTAGTTTGTGGGTGTTTTTTTGTTTGTTTTGAGTGAGTCCTTTCAGCACCTTTGCCCCACAGAGCTGGACCACAGATGGTTCTTCTAAACCTCTGCTCTGTGCACTTCAGACCCAGGTTTGTCACTGGGCAGAGTTTGGCATTGAGTAAATTTATGTAATTTACTTATCTAGTCCCCTCCTGTGGAACAGTTTCTTCTATTTGTATATGTATAGTTGGTACATATTTTTCAGTGTTTTAAAATATAGTCCTATCTATCTAAGGTTTATGGCTCTCAAAATAACTTATCAAATTAATTTCTGGAGTTATACTTCAACTAATTTTTAGGATTGCCAGTGAAAGTACCAGTTTTATCCATCTTCAGCAGAATTGTATAGAATTGTTTGGGAATTTTTAAAAGTAATTTTGTGTATAGGAATCCAATTGCTTTGTTTAAATTGTATTTTTAAATATTTGTAAGAATCTCTACAATATCTTGATTTAATTGGCAAACAGCAACCTACAAATTATATTAGAACACAGCCATGCCCTTGTTTTTATGTATTATCTATGGCTGCTTTCAAGCTACAGAGGCAGAGCTGAGCACTTATTACAGAGACTTTAGGGCCTCAAAGCCAAAAACATTTACTACCTGGCCTTTTATAGGAAGAAGTTTGTTGATCCCTGATTTAATTAGATGTATCCATATTTTGTGAAATGTGTCTTCAAAGTTCAGTTTTTTGCCATTGCACATTTTAAATTTATATCCTCAAACTTGGTTATTTCATCATCTACTATAAAATTCCGTGTGAATCAGGTATATCTTGGACTTTATTCAACAAGCTCATCCATCTATTATAGCATCAAAAAATGCAACTGTTTTAAGATTATTTTACCAATGGTAGATTGCAAGACTTAGCAAAAAAAGTCGAGAAAAGAAGGAAGGAAAGAAGGTAGGAAGGAAGGAAGGAAGGAAGGAAGGAAGGAAGGAAGGAAGGACACCTAGTTAAATCTGAATATGGTATTAAGTATGTCCCAAATATTGCCCTCAAATATTGCATGAGACATATTTATACTAAATAAAAGTTAGTCATTGCCTCTCTGAAATTCAGTTTTAACTAGGTTATTTTTATTTTATATGGCAATTTTAACCAAAGGTGGTCTAAAGCCTGCACCCGGGGTGGGGGTGGGGGGTGCTACATAATATCGTGGTGAGGTTCTACCATATTATGGTAGAAATTAAGTAGAAAGTAGAAACAAACTCTTGAATGTGAAATTCAAACTATCGTGATTCTCCTAGCTACACAATTCATATTCTCTGCCGAGGAGTTTTAAATAGAACTGTGCTCATGAACCAACATATGAGTTAACAAATAGAGAAAATCATATCTAACAGGTTTAATTCAGGGGAAATAAAGTTAAGAGTTGGGAACCCAGGCAGCATAAAGAAAGGAAAAGGAGGAACATAAGGAAGTCCTAAATCACAAAGGGATGTTATTATTAATAATAGTAGTCATAAAATTCACATTTATAAGAGTCAACTGACTCCTCATTTTAAATCCATATCCTAAATATTTCTAAACTTCATAAACTCCCAAGATTATCACTTGGCGATGTATTAAATGCACCCATTTAAATTATCCATTTGTCCCCTGTCTATTGAGTGTGTGTGGACCAGGCTCTGTGCTGGTTCCTGGGTGTAAAATATGGTTCTCGCCCTCTAAGAATTCTCAGCCTGATACAGAAGACAGTAACGTAAACAAAATTATGGTGTTTGATAGATACACAATAGAAGTAGATCATTTGAAATTAATTAAAAAATATATCCATTTGACCAGTTTTCAAGCAATCATTCTCTTATATGAGTATGAAGCCCCTAAAACCGAAATAAAAATTAAGAGAGTAAGCTGATCTTGGCAAACTCTCAATCTCAGAGGAGGCCGTAGGTCCCTGTTTGAGGTCAGATTCCTCGGGGACTTGGGCGCACCTGACTTATTGAGGGCACGTGGGCAGGAGAAGAGGAGTGAGGGGCTAAGAGAGAGCAGGGAGGGACCGAAGAAGGATGTGGTCTCTGAAGTGTAGCTGCAGCCTGGTCCCCAGGGAGCTCTGGACCACAAATCACCCTGCGGAATTGGTTCCACCCAGGGGCAAAGTGGGCCTGTGAGTGCCCGAGTCCATCGGCTACAGGCTCACCACCCCTCCCCTGGCCTCCAGTGAGTGC
Source organism: Corynorhinus townsendii (assembly GCA_026230045.1). NCBI lineage: Eukaryota > Metazoa > Chordata > Mammalia > Chiroptera > Vespertilionidae > Corynorhinus > Corynorhinus townsendii. The sequence goes on from JAPDVU010000004.1 coordinate 143,069,241, forward strand.
AGTAACTCCTGGACAAGGTGGCGGACTCCAGTTTTCTGGAGAAGAGGACAGCTGTGATCCTTTAGCAGTCAATGCCATGCAGCTGGCAGGCAGGAAGATCTGCCCAGGGCACAGTGCTCCCCACAGGCCCTGACCAGGATGCCCAGTAGGAGAAAATGGTTGCACGTTGTACGATTACAGACTAAGGCAGTGATTTCCACACCACGGTAACACTATGGAATGCCCATAATTTCTTATTACAAGTAGCCTAGTTAACAGCCTTTTAAACCTAAGACAAATTTATTAGCAAGTTAAAAATACAGTAACAAGGACCCTAAAAAGATACAGTCTCATTTATTTTCTTTGCCATTGATCAATAAGTGAAAATATATAGTTGAAGGCTTCTTAAATAAGTTGAAAATCATAAAATATTTAGTCATAAGCAATTTAAAGAACTTAATTCAGTCCCTTTTTAGTTACTACTCTCATATACGGATCTGATTTTTTTATCACTGGAATCTATGAACATGTCCTCTTTTCTCGTTACTTTAAAAGCTTGGTCTTCTTCCCCAAATCGATGCACTGGAGGATTTCTACAGCAAGCAGGACTTAAGTGGACATCAGCTGCACTCCTGTGTTGAAATTGCCTCAGAACCAGGAGCTCCGGTGCTCCCCAGTGCATGTGAAAGGCTTATAGTCAGCGTGTCTGCCAGGCTACACAATGGGGCAGTGGGTGAGTATCCCTTAGTAGGCTCTCCTGAAGCACTGCTACTTGTAAAAATGCTTTTTGGAACATGAGTGAATCAACTCAATTTATTTTACCATCTATTCCAAACAACCAATCTTGCCTGATGATTAGATACACAGAGCAAGCTGTGTTGGAATCAGAATGCTCAGTACAGGAACTGTATAGAAAGAGGAGCCTTGCAGTAGTAGCATTAAGATGCTAGATTTCTGGAATAATAGTCCTAAAAGTGTATTTATTTAGAATCCTGGGATTCTAGGTCTGAAATGAACTCTAAACAACTTATTTCATCCCCAGACATTCACTTAATAAATGAGACGATTAGTGTCTAAAAACATTATTTGCCCATTGCACTAAGTTTAGAGCAGGTTTCTTACCCTCAGTAGTTTCCAAATTTTGGCCTGGATAATACCTCGTTGTGGGGATGGGGTGAGGTCTGTCCTGTACATTATAAGATGTTTAGCAACATCTTTATCATCTACCTACCTGATACCAGTAGCACCCTTGCCCTGGTTGTGACATCCAAAAATGTCTGCAAACTGTGACATATGTCCCTTAGGGGCAACCCCCCCCCCCCCGCCATTGAGAACTACTGCTATAGAGTGACAGCTACAGCGAGACCCTGGTCTTCCTAAGTTCCAGGCATTTGTTTTTTAAAAACTATGTTTTCATTGATTTCAGAGAGAGGAAGGGAGAGGGATTGAAACATCAATGATAAGTGAGAATCATTGATTGGATATCTCCTGCATGCCCCCTACTGGGGATCAAGCCCATAACCCAGGCATGTGCCTTGACTGGGAGTTGGACCTCCTGGTTCATAGGTTGATGCTCAATCACTGAGCCACACTGGCCAGGCCCAGGCAAGTGCTTTTTCTTTCATACTGAAGGGCTATGTCATCAGGCTGTCCACAATCTCATGAAAAGTATGGAATAAGAAAATTCAAAGGTATGGTCCAGCACCAGCATAGATCATCAGGAATTGAAGTAATAATAATATCAATAATAATAATAATAACTAAATTGGAACAATTATTAAAACAATTTATTTTAAGCCTTTCATTAACTTAAGTAATGTTTGTTGTTGTTACATTTAAGTAATGTTTATTGAGCATTTATTAGATGCCAAACACTGTTCTAAGTACTTCATAAGCATTATTACCTTTAATCCATATAATCCCACATTATCCCCCTTTCACAGAGAAGGGATTAAGGCCTAGAGAGGTACTACATGAAAGAGAGGTAAACCAAAGCCACGACGAGCATGAGGTGCTTCTCTGTCACTTGCTTCACCTCTAACATCCTTCTTTTGTTCCCTGCAGCCTGCCAGTGTCACCCCCAAGGCTCAGTTGGGCCTGGCTGCAGCCCACTTGGAGGCCAGTGCCCATGTAAGCCTCACGTGGCCGGGCGCCGCTGTGACAGGTGCTCAGCAGGAAGCTACGGTCTGGGGCATCACGGTTGTCACTGTAGGTAACAGAAAATAGACGCTCTTGTTCACAACCTTGGAGTTTCGAAGGGAGGAAAATTGATGTGTGGAGTCAAAAAGGGGAGCAGAGTGGGAATTTGACTACATTACTCAGACTGTCTATGTAGATAAAATGTACTGAAATGTTTTCCTACCGTCCTTCATCTATCCATTCACTGGGCACTGAGTGTGCAGAGCTCTGTAAGGTAGTATGAGTGATGATAAGACCATGGTTCATGCTTTTGGGAGTTTACAGTCTGTATCAAACAGAGGGTACTCCAGCTAGGCTGTGGGACACCATGAAGGGAGTTGGCTGTGCAAATCCAGCTGTGTGATTTGGTCCGTAAGCCAGTGGCTGGAAAGGCCAAAACAAGGATGAGATTGGGAAGTTGAGAAAGGGGCCAACACTGTGACCAGGATATGACGCTTTCTGCTGCTGGGGTTGCAAAGTCTCAGAACTCATTTTATAATCTGCCCATTAGAAAGGACTTGGATGGGGCTTCACCCACAATAGTAAATTCAGTTATCCTACATGTCAACGTATGTAGTTCTCTATTCTACGATGTAAACCATTAGTGAAATACTGTTCCCCACAGAAACCTGCCTTAGGAACCATGAAAACCACCAGGTACACGAATTCTCCTTTCAGGTAGGGAAACATCTTGTCAGCCATGATTCAGAGAGATGGCACACCTTCCTGGTCATTGCCTGTCTAGCAAACTGACCATCAAACAGCTTAGGTCCATTGCCACCTTTTTTTTTTCTATTGATTTCAGAGAGGAAGGGAGAGGATAGAGAGATAGAAACATCAATGATGAGAGAGAATTATTGATCGGCTGCCTCCTGCATGCCCACTACTGGGGATGGAGCTCAAAACCCAGGTATATGCCCTGATGGGGAATCAAAATTTGACCTTCTTGTTCATAGGTCAATGCTCAACCATTGAGCCATGCCAGCTGGATCATCACTGCTCTTTTTTCCTTTTTCTTTAAAAAAATGAATTGGTTATGGTAAGATACACAAAGGAATATATATTTTTTCCATGTAGCACCCTGTAAACCAAACAGGCATCACATTTTTTTTTATAGGAAAGATCACTCAAGTAATTCAACAATGTAGCAGAAAAGTGTTGAGCCTTTACTATCTTGTCCAGGAAAAAGGAAATCTGACAGTTTTGAGAGGGGTCTCTTATATTTTTTATAGTCTTAACGTTTGACTCCCAAGATATATGGAAGTTCAAGTCATTAAAAGCACATTACTTGTTCAGTTCCTCTGTATAAACAACACTTACCAAGCCCAGCTGTTCACCACTTACTGTTTGTTGAAGGAAATGGTGAATTGCTACGTTACCAACAGTCACCTGGTGCTCCTCTATGCCAGGCTCTGCTCTAGGCACTTTAGAGAATCCCTCTATTCACCTTGATCGGAGTGAGCTGGTAAGTTAGGGACTGCAAAATCAGGACTGTACCGCTTTCACCAGCACACCATTGCCCCCCACCCCACCATGTTCTCTGCTTTATCTAGTGTGTCACTGCCACCCTCGAGGCTCAGCAAGCACTGTGTGTGACCAAATAACCGGACAGTGCCCCTGCCAGGGAGACGTGGCTGGCCGCCACTGTGACGGGTGCCTGCAGGGCTATTTTGGATTTCCCAACTGTCACCCCTGCCTTTGTAATTCGTTCGCTGAGCTTTGTGATCCAGAAACAGGATCATGCTTCAATTGTGGGGGGTTTACAACTGGAAGAAACTGTGAAAGGTATGGAATTCATATGTACGGTACTTTTATTTTTATTTATTTTTATTATTTAAAAATATTTTTTATTGATTTCAGAGGGGAAGGGACAGGGAGAGAGAGATAAAAACATCAATGATGACAAAATCATTGATCGGCTGCCTCCCACATACCACATTGGGGATCTAGCCTGCAACCCGGGCATATGCCCTGATCAGGAATTGAACTGTGACCTCCTGGTTCTTAGGTCAGCGCTCAACCACTGAGCCATGCTGGCTGGGCTGTACTTTTATTTTTAAGTTTTTCTTTTGTTCCAATCTCGCAACACTTTCCAAAGGACCACTGAGTAGAGACTAACAGTATTAAAGTGTGGAATGGTTGTTCTGGTGGGAAGACAATGTCATTCCGTCATCTTCAAAATCTTGTTATAAGCCAGACAGTGTCTGATTAAATTAATAACAAGCATTTGCCTGGAATCTTGCTTTCTATATTCCTGAAATAAGACATGTAAATTGAGTGCTATTGTATGGAGTTTAATGACTATACCATGGGACTTTCAACAGCAAAAAATCCTCATGCAGAGCAAATAAGCATCTTCTAAAAAATTGAGTTTTCAGAGCTGCATGGTCCTAATTCATAGCAAATGCACCTTGGCTAACATGTAAGCTTTTCCTGGGAACATTTTGGTGAAAATAAATTGCCTTGACAGATGCATCGATGGTTACTATGGAAATCCTTCTTCAGGACAGCCCTGCCGTCCTTGCCCATGTCCAGATGTTCCCTCGAGCAATCAGTACTTTGCCCATTCCTGTTATCGGAATCCTTGGAACTCAGATATAATCTGCAATTGTGCTCAAGGTTATGCAGGTAGGGAGGAGACTTTATGATGGTTGTTTTGCTTCTATTTCACATGGCTATCTGAAAAGTAATCCCATATTAATAATTTATCTACCTTGACCCAATGAATGTTGCAGGATATAAGTTAATGGTAAGAAGACACAATGTGGTAAATTGCTGCTTTATAAACAAAGAATTTGAATGATTCAAAAACCAATGACAATTTATAACTCATCCCACTGAGCTATAAATTTTATTACTGTTCGGGAAAACTAATCAAATGAGTTTAAATCAAATTAATTTATTTAAAATAAAATCATCACATGTTAAGATATATATGTGATGAAGTAAATATATGTGCTAAAGTATATTACATATAACATAAGCAATTAAAAAGTAAAAAAAAATAATAATAATAACCAGTCCAATGCTTTCTTTGTATAATTCTGACCAATTAATTTGACTGGCATTTCACAGATACAACTAATTTTTCCAGAAGTCTGGAAGCACTGATTTGGGCATTGAATGGAGACTGCATAAGTTAATTTAATATTTGTATCTGTTGCTCAAAAATTTTATTGTGCATAGTTTAAGCATGAGTGTAAACATGTAATGTAAACAAGGAAGAAAACTTACAAAGTCCACTTGATTTAATCACACTTAGCAATATGGTGCTCATATTTTCTTCAGTGATAATTACCATAATGATAATAAATTACATGGATAATACTTTTATTATCTCTGTGGTTACACATCTCTTGTTAATTGCCTTTTCTTTTATAGTCTCTTCTCCCTGTACATGTTGGCCTGGTTGACCATTGTTTTACTGATTTCGGACAGGAAGGGAGGGGGAGAAAGAGATAGAAACATTAATGATGAGAATCATTGGTTGGCTGCCTCCTACACGCCCCCTACTGGGGATCGAGCCCACAACCCAGGCATGTGCCCTTGACTGGAATCGAACCCAGGACCCTTCAGTTCGCAGGCCAACGTTCTGTCCACTGAGCCAAACAGCCAGGGCTTGGTTTACCATTTTTTAAGAACTGGGCTCCCAGAGCATTTCTAAATGAGATGAACCAAAATGTGGCGAGTAGACCTACAGTTTAGACACCTAAACAAGTGTGGTTGCCTCATGGCTGGAAGGGCAAAGAGTATAGGAGAGAAGGGATGGTTTCTCCATCCAGTGCTCAGTAAGAACACCCTCTTGTACTCATACTTCAAGAAAACTACTCTCAGCCATCTTCACTGCTAGACACATATCTCAGGCTGCTGCTGTTTCACCTCCAGGACCGGATGGGGTGGGCCCTGGGGAGGAGAAGGGCTGACATGAACTTTGGGCCCTGGGGTATACTATTTTGACCCTGGTTCTATAAGAATCCAGGGGTCCTGTGCCCACAGCTCTTAGGTTTTAAGAAAGACTAGAATCCATTCTTCATCAAAGACATTTTAGCCCTGGATAATCATTTTACCCTCTGAGTCAATAATAAGTTAAAATGAATGTTTTGTTTTAAATTAAAACACTTTTCCTTATTCATCCTCAATGTGTGACCTCTCATTATCCCTAGAGGTTCCCATTTATTCTCTATTCATACCGATCTCCATCTCCCCTCTCCCAACACACACACACACACACACACACACACACACACACACCTACCTCTGTCACCTCATTCCCTTTTTCTCTCTCCATCTTTCAGGTAAGCAGTGTGAAGAATGCTCTGCTGGTTTCTATGGAAATCCCAGAATTTCTGGAGCACCTTGCCGGCCCTGTGCCTGCAACAACAACATTGATGTTACTGATCCAGAGGCCTGCAGCCGGGTAACAGGGGAATGCCTTAAATGTCTGCACAACACTCAGGGGCCTAACTGCCAGCTTTGCAAACCGGGTCACTTTGGATCAGCCCTCAATCAAACCTGCCAAAGTAAGTCTGCAAGGCTCCTGGGGGGGAGGGGGGAGGGTTGTGGCAGCTCATGAGTGTTGTAGCAGCTCTCCCATGCCCGTTTCAGTTAGGCCAGGGGTGTCAGCACCCCCTGGGTGATGGGCTGAGACACTGAACTTATCAGCAGAAATGGGTGCAGCTATAATATATTCACTGGTGTCATTAATTTGCCTTCTCTGACTATTGTTCTAGTGGATTTTGAGCATTATTCCTCGGAGGATGGTCCAGTGTGCACTGAGCCAGAGTCATCTAGGGGTGGGGATGAAGCATTAAAATGCAAATTCCTGGGCTATACCTCAGATCCACGGAATTGATGGTCCGGGAATGAGAAGCACAAATATGCATTGTGACAAGCTCATCAAGTGACTTTAATGTATAAATACGAGAATCATTGATGTAGAAGAGGACATAGGTTTAATTCTAGAATAAAGGAAGAGGAGAAATAAACTTCTCTTTTTTAGGAGATACCAGTTGGGTGATATTTCAGTTCACCCAATTTAGTAAACCATTTGGTTTCAGATCTTTCACATAAATGGAACTTGGGTGAATGTCATGAGGGAAAAGGTGAGACTTGCAGTCTTTCTCACAGTCTACTGTGTGAGCTCTTCAAACATAGTAGGCACTACCATATGAAACTGCTGTTATGGGAGATCAACTACAGTTGAACGGGTTCAACCTACTTAATTCTTTGATAAATTCTGTACTATTATAAGGTATTGAGCCCTTTAGAGAAATGATACATTTCTCCATGTTTGCATGGGTTGTTGAAAGCCAGTGTTACCACTGAATTTACCTCCTGTTATCTCAGGATGCTCCTGTCATCCTTCTGGAGTGAATACCTCTGAGTGTCCCCCTAGCCAGGGAGCTTGCATTTGTGACCCAGACTCTGGCACATGCCCTTGTCTGCCCAACGTCACGGGGCGGACCTGTGACCATTGCACTGATGGATACTGGAACCTCATCCCTGGCAGAGGATGCCAACCATGTGACTGTGACCCCCGGACCTCTCATGGTAGCCACTGTGACCAGGCAAGATACTTTAAAGTTACTAAGCTCATCTTGTCTATTTCCTGCCCCTTTTCTAGAATCAGCCATTTCTTCAAGGGGTGCTGTTTCCTTTTGTTGGAGAATGGTACTAGAAACCAAGATCTGGGCACCAGATGACCATGTCTGTTTTATGGGCTCCCCTCCACTCCTCATACCCGCAACCGCTAAATGTGGAACAAATTGGTAGATCAACACATGACGGCTTGGCTTCCTAATTCAGGAGGAACTCCTAATGCTCATGGCATCACTCTGGCATGCTTCTTAGACCTAGACGGTTGGGAAGCATATTTGTAGCAGCCCTCAACAAAGAGTGCAGCTCAGTCATGGAGACTGAGGGAAGCCTGTGAAGCTGAAAGTCAGATGGTGCTGGTTTAACCAGAGAGCCCCTTACAACAAGAAGATTTGGGGTTGTCTGACCCAAAGGGAACTCCTAGGGGAAGGCTGCTCTTTACAATGAGAAAACACTTTCACTCGAGCACAGAGGACACATATGAATGTTTAGATTCTCAGCTGTTTAAACAACTGTGATAAATGGCTCTATCTCAGCCAGCAGGCAGTCCCCAGTGCATTCTTGCAGAGAGATCCAAACGTGCCATCCAGTATTTTCATCAACAATTTAAGGTGGAGTTGGAGAAACAGGCTTATCAGATTTGTGGATATTGCAAAGTTGTAAGCTAATGTGATAAAGACAGAACAAGAGACAAGATATCCTAACAGGCTGTCTTGTCTGGAAACAAGATGAGATATTAAGAGGATACAAGTCAAGTTTTGCAATTATGCTTTTAAAATTTGCATAAATATTGGGTGGGAGTAATAACTTGGCACCAGCTCATGTGAAAAAACATTTGAGGATTTTCATTGTGTGCTTCAAGTGAGCCAGCTATGTGGATGGACTGTCAAGGAGGCGATGCCCATTCAGGCTGGAGTAGGCAGGGTGGCCATACCCAGGTTCAGGGCAGTCGTTGTCCCACTGTCCTCTGTACTAGCCAAACGGCTCCATGAGCACAGTTGTCATTTCTGAGTGCCACATTTTAAACGTTATATTAGCAAACTAATATGTGTCCAAAAGAAGACAACCAGGATAGTAGCATGAAACCATGCTACTCTCTGATGAAGGCTTGAAGGAATTAGGGGTGGTCAGCCTGAAGAAGAGCAGCAAACACAAATTGCAAATGACTATCTACACTTGGGAAGAGGACTGTAAGAGGAAAGAGGGAGGCTGCCAGTTTTGTGCAACCCATAAGACAGGCCTCAGAACTATGGGGGCAAGCTACAAGGAGCAGATTATACATCAGTGTAATCAAGCATTGCCCAACAGTCAAGGACAACCAGCAATATGACAGCCTTCATGAGCAACAAGAGCCCCTTACCTCTCTACCTTTGAACAGAAGCTAGTGGTTACTCCAAAGATGGGTAGCAACGTAGTTGATGCCATCACTTTGGTAATCATGCTACTTATTCACTGGAAGATACTGGTAGGGTTGTTGTTTAAGCAGATTTGGTCAGTATAACCTAGGGCCACTATACTAGTGATTTGCTTCTATATTTTTCTCTTGTTAATTTTGCAACCTCCTCAGTTTTCAAAAAAGCTGGCCAAGAATCCGGTGGGGATGGTATAAAAACATTCAACCCTCTTCCCAAAACACAGTTAAATAACTACTATTAAATGATCAAACCTCAAGTGCAAACAAACAAACAAAAAAATGTTTGTTGAGCAAAACACTGGCCCAATTGGGAGAAACTCCATCGGACATTTCATCATGGAAACATTATTTGCCAAATCAATTGATGAATGTTAGTCCAGGTCTTTAGCCTCTCTGTGTTTTGGGGAAACTCCCATAACTGTAGAGGAAAAGAATGTGGCCCGTTTCCCATTATGTGTTTTGTTTTCATTTACATCTGTGTATGTTTCCCAGTTTGGGGCCACCTGTCCTTGAACAGCTGGAAGCAGGCGGTATATTCAAGAGCCCTAAGCCAAAACACATTAATTCCTGATCCTTGGTATTGTCGGGGGTGGATGCTGGCCGTGGGAATCATCCTTCCTCTGACTTTGCACAGCTGTATGTTCTAAATCACTGGAGGGAAAACTGTTTTGTATTAAAATGCATTTTTTTTTAGATCAGAGAGCTTGTCAATTCCTCACCCATGAATGTTCTCACAGGTTACAGGCCAGTGTCCGTGTAAATTGGGCTACAGTGGGAAACGCTGCAGTGAGTGCCAGGAAAATTATTACAGTGATCCACTTGGGCGATGCATCCGTAAGTACTGCTATTTCTAAAAACATGAGTACAGTCAACCTGGTTCTACCGCGAGCATGCTATGAGCCAACTGACTTTCAAACTCCTTTATTTTCTAGAAAACTCAAGAAGTTTAATTCTAGTTTTGAAAATAGTTTTTGTAGCCCTATAAAAAAAACACGTTGTTTCTTCTGTACTAAAACTTTAGGCTGTATTAAATATTAGCCTAGATTCAAGCTTGTAGCCTATATTAACATTCCTCAAAGTCATTAAAATGGAACAGGCCTGTGAGATCATAACTGGTAGCCAATTTTCTGCTATTTGGAAGCATCTTGACAAAAGCAGCTACTCCGGAGTGAATTACAGGCTGGGGGACGGCTCCCAGGAAGCCAGCAGAGGCTTCCTCAACGTAGCTCTCATAACCCTGGGTCTACCACATAGTCACTTATTCATTTACTCTACAACATTCCTAGAGTGCCTACTAAGTACTCTAGGAAGTGAACATGTAAGACAAGGCCCTAACCTCATGGAGTTGTGTTCTAGTGCCTCTCCTGCCATGTCTCAGCATTGCAGGATTTAGAGATGTGCGTCCAATAGAACTTCCTGCAGAGATGGAAGTGTCTACCGTCTGAGCCGTCCAGTGCAGGAGCCATTAGCCACATGTAGCTGTTGAGCATTTGCAATGTGGCAAGTAAGAAAAACAATGGTTTATTTTATTGAATTTGTTTAAATCTCTCAATAGCCCGATGTGGTTAGTAGCTACCATATTAGAAGGACAGATTTAATGTCTGGATTAGTTTCTAGGAGAAAGGAATTTTTGCATCTCTATTTAAAGTCAGCTTCCAAAAAGAAGTCAATCCAAAGAAATAACAGATGTCATGGGCTTATCATCGTGTCACCTGTACTTATATTGTACTTCTTTCCTCCTTTCCATTCTTTCATAAATGTGCTTTTGTGACACACACACAAAAAAAAGCCTGCATTTTCTTGTCCCACTCAAATATATATTCTGAATGGTTTTCCCCAGTCCCACGCAGTTTTCTAAGTGGAATTACTACTTTAAAAACCAGGGAGAAATTTTGGTTCTTGGAAAATCTGTCTTCCAGAGTGCCTTTCCTTGTGTCCCTTAAATATTTCAATAACCTCATTTTATAAAAATGCTTTCATCTCTTATAGAGAAAACTTTGCAAATGGTCAACTAAAGCTACAGGCTTCACTAAAACTCCTGGAGAAGAATGGTTAGCTAGGGGGAACCTTGGCTTCCAGCTGGGGATGTGACTTAGTGTCACCCCCTGGCCTCTGGACCAAAGCAACTCTGCTAGACAGATGTCTAGTTGAGGGGCCTAATATGTTAATCAGTTTTTATTTGTAGTTGGCATTCCTTTATTCAAGCTGGCAAATGCATTTTTAAATCGCTTGTTCCTTGCAGTTAGTGCAATTACATAGGCTAGTGATTCCCTGGCCTTTTGGAAATTGAAGTAACTTCAGTAGTTCTCCCATCCTCCATCCTTAGGCTTAATAACAAAAATCTAGTTAACTAAAGTGCATGTAGCATAGGGTGGTGTGTTTTTTTTATTAAGACAAATTAAATTTATTTTTCTCCCTTTTTTTAAATATCTTTTTTATTGATTTCAGAGAGGAAGGTGATATATTTCATATATCAATGATGAGAGAGAATCATTGATAGGCTGCCTCTCTCTCATCATTGATATATTTCATATATCATTGATATATCAATATCATTCATATATCAATGATGTGTGAATTTTCATACATCATTGATAGGCTGCCTCCTGCATGCCCCATACTGGGGATCAAACCCACAATCCGGGGATGTGCCTAGACATGTGCCCTGTTGGGGAATCAAACTGTGAGCTCCTGGTTCATAGGTCGGCATTCAACCACTAAGCCAATTTGGACAGTCTAATTTTCTCCCTTTTTAAAAAGACCATTTTTTAGAGCAATTTTAGGTTCACAGCAAAATTGAAAGGAAGGTATAGAGATTTCCCATATACTTTCTGCCCCCACAGATGCACAGCCTACCCCATGGTCAACATCCCCAAGAGAGTAGTTGTTATAATTGATGAACCTACATCGAAGCATTATAATCACCAGTCCATAATTTATGTCCCCTCTTGGCATTGTCCATTCTGTTCATTTAGACAAATGTATAATGACATGTATTCGTCACTATAGTGTCATGCAGAGTATTTTCACTATCCTAAAATTCCCCCGTGCTCTGCCTATTCTGCCTACCCCCATCCCTAGCAACCATAAATCTTTTTATTGTCTCAACTAGAGGCCCGGTGCATGAAATTCGTGCATGCGTAGGGTCCCTAGGCCTGGCTGGTGATCAGGGCCAATCTGTGGGGCAACTCCAGGGTGATCAGGGCCCCCAATCACACCCACCTTGGCCTGGCGCCACCCACTTACCTGCTCCATGATCCTGCCACAGTCTTGCTCTTGTTGGGGTCCATTGGGGCCAGTAGCACCTCCACTGCCACCCGCTGTCAGCACCGCATTGCCGATGCAGCCATGTTTTGCGCCACCCCCTGCTGGTCAGCGCCCATCTAACTCCCAGTCAGTCGAACTCCTGCACATGGGGATAATTTGCATATTAGCCTTTTATTATATAGGATAGTTTTGCCTTTTCTAGAATGTCCTATAGTTGGAATCACACAGCAATTAGTTTTTTCAAATTGGCTTATTTCAGTTAGCATTTCAGTTTCCTCCACATCTTTTCATGACTTGAAGCTCTTTTGTGTTTAACACTGAATAATATTTTTATTGTGTAATTGTACCACAGTTTATTTATCCATTCACCTACTGAAGGACATCTTAGTTACCTTCAAATTTTGGCAATTATGAATAAAGTTGCTATAAGCATTTGTGTGCAGATTTCTGTGTGGACATAAGTTTTCAATCCCTTTTAGTAAATACTAAGGAGTGATCCTCCACCCTTTTTTTGAGAATGGGAAGTTCTCCTTATGAAATGGAAGATAGCATGAGTCAGCACACCCAGACTGGATTACACTGAGAAAAGGTGTGATTATGGGAATTCTTAGAGAATCTTTGACATGCCTCAGTCACCCTTGTGGACACTAGCAGTAGTCACTAGTATGCTGTCAACCATTAGATACATGTTACTCATTGAAATAGGTAAAGAACTCACACACACTTATACTCACAGTAAAAACAAACAAATTTTCCTATATAATAAAAGCCCAGTGACCAAAACGGCGGAACGACCAGAACAACCAGAGACCAGAACTACTGGCCCTTTGCCCAGACAGACCCTGCTCCCCAGCAGGGACCCCCACCCCGATCAGGGGCATGGCCACCCTGCAAACCCCCTGAGGCCCCTCGCCCAGGCCGGCCTTTCACTCCAGCAGGGACCCCTACCCCGATCTGGGCCCCCATCAGGGCAGGCTAGCCGGCCCCCACCCATGCACCAGGCCTCTATCCTATATAATAAAAGGGTAATATGTGAATTGACCCTAACGGTGAAATGACCAGAATGACTGCTGGACCAGTCACTATGCGGTGCACTGACCACCTTTTGATCTCTTCCTCTGGCTGGCAGGCTCTGATCGCCTCATGGCAAATGGAGAACCGGGGTTGGGTGGTAGGGGACGTGGGCGCCAAGGCCCCCACACAGAGGGCGAACCACAGTGGGGGCGGAGCCAGCGAGTGGGTGGGAACAGCTGACCTCTTGGTCCCTTCCCCTAGTCATCAGGCACCGATCACCCAATGGTGAACGAGGAACCAGGGGTGGGTGGCAGCGGGGGGCGGGGCCAGCTGTGGTCAGCCAGGGAAGATGGCCCTGATAGCAGGCCAGGCCTAGGGACCATACTCGTGCATGAATTTTGTGCACTGGGCCTCTAGTTTCTACATAAAAACCATAAACTGATTCATTGGTGGAATGAAAAGAAGAATGCTGTATTTTAATGACCATTGCACAAATCTCTGAAATTATACTGGTTTTAAATGTTCACCTTAGAAACAGGAGTTGGGGAGATTCTCAAAGTCTTTATTCTTGAGCTAGTTATAAGCTAAAGACCAGGTGATGACATCTCTGCTCCTTCTCTCTCTCTTTAGCATGTGACTGCAACAGGGAAGGTACCCAGAAGCCCATCTGTGACCGGGACACTGGCAGGTGTCACTGCCGGGAAGGTGTCAGCGGCCAGCGGTGTGATCGCTGCGCACGGGGTCACGGCCAGGAATTCCCTGCTTGTCTTCGGTGTCACTCATGCTTTGATCAATGGGACCACACCATTTCTTTCCTCTCCAGCGCAGTGCAAGGGTTAATTAGGCTGGCTGCTAACATGCAAGATAAAAGAGAGACCCTGCCTGTCTGTGAGGCTGACTTCAAAGGCCTTGGAAAGAACATGTCTGAAATAGAAAGGATTTTAAAACATCCTGTTTTCTCATCTGGGGAATTCTTAAAAGTCAAGGATTATCATGACTCTGTTCGGTAAGATTTGTGCTCAAGCAACAGATAGTGAAGTTCCTGATTTATCTTAACTTCTACTTTAACAGCCTTCAGTTTAAAAAATATACTTAAATGTGTGTTAACACTACAGAAATAGGATAATAAATCCAGTTAATAGACTGGTGATTATATTTGTCTCTTTTTTTAAAATAATTTTTATTTTTAAATAACAGTTGACATACAATATTAATTTAGTTTCAGGTGTACAACACAGTGATTAGACACTTACATAACTTATTAAGTGATCTAGTGCCCATTTGACACCATACATAGTAATTACAATATTATTGACTATCTTCCCTATACTGTACATCCCCATGACAATTCTGTAACTACCAATTTGTACTTCTTAATCCCTTCACCTTTTTCACCCATAACCCTAACCCAGTGGTTGGCAAACTCATTAGTCAACAGAGCCAAATATCAACAGTACAACGATTGAAATTTCTTTTGAGAGCCAAATTTTTTAAACTTAGCCTTCTTCTAACACAACTTCTTCAAAATAGACTCACTCAGGCCATGGTATTTTGTGGAAGAGCCATACTAAAGGGGCCAAAGAGCTGCATGTGGCTCGTGAGCCACAGTTTGCCGACCACTGGGTTATTGTAAATAATGCTGCAATAAACATATGAATGCATATGTCTTTTCAATTTAGTGTTTTGGATTTCTTCAGATAAATACCCAGAAGTAGAATTGCTGGGTCATTGGCTGTCTCTTGTTATAGCCTTTATTTTAAAGTCTATATTGTCTGGTGTAAATATTGCTACCCCAACTTTTTTTCATTTCCATTTTCATGAAATATCCTTTTCCATCCCTTTTCTTAGCATTTGTGTGTGTATTTCAATCTGAAGTGAGTCTCTTGTAGACAACATAAGTAAGGGTCTTGTTTTGTTATCCATTCAGCCACGGTATGTCTTTAGATTGGAACATTTAATCCACTTACATTTAAACTAATTATTGTCATTTTATTATTCATATTTTTTATCTTTTCTTTTTCTTCTTCTTAAAGAAAACCCTTTATTATTTTTTACTAGAGGCCTGGTGCACGAATTTGTGCATGGGTGGGGTCCAGCCAGCCCACCCCAATCGGGGCCAATTGGGCAGGGCCAGCTGGAGCGAGGGGCCCAGGCAGTTGGTGGACCAGGCCCACCCTGGTTGAACTCCTGGTTGAAGGGACAATTTGCATATTACCCTTTTATTATATAAGACTAGAGGCCCAATGCACAAAATTTGTGCAAGAGTAGGCCTTCGCAGCCACAGTTGCCTGGATCCCCCCCTTGCAGCCATGGCTGCAGCCCCAGCTTCATCCTGGAAGGATGTCCTGAAGGATGTCTGGTCTAATTAGCATATTATGCTTTTATTATTATAGACTATTATAGATAATACTGTTTGGTGGTGATTAATTCCTTTAGCTTTTTTTTTTTTTTGTCTTGGAAGCTCTTTATATGTCCTTCAATTCTAAATTATAGCTTTGCTGGGTAAAGTAATCTTGGTTGGAGGTCCTTACTTTCCATTACTTCGAGTATTTCATGCCAGTCCCTTTTGGCATACAAAATTTCTGTTGAAAAATCAGCTCACAGTCTGATGGGAGCTCTCTTGTAGGTAACGAACTGCTTCTCTCTTGCTGCTTTGTCTGCAGCCTTTTGCATTTTAATTATGATGTGTCTTGGTGTGGGCCTCTTTGGGTTCATCTTAGCTTGCAGCATCAGAGAAGAAGGTGATGGCAAACGAAAACACACAAGGTACACTCACCAACAAGGAACCTCCTTGTCACTTGTGATGATTAAAAGTTAATACCATGTATAGAAGTAGCACGAAAAGGAGCCTTGCTGGAAGCAGACTTATTCTAAATGAAGAACTGATCTTTCCCCTAGGCTAGGCAGGGGCTGTGTGTAGAAAGCTGGGTGTAGATTCGCTCTCTTAGACTGATCTAAATGAGCCATGTTTAAATACATGTTTTTGAAAACCCAAAGCAAAGGGAGACAGAGAGAGTATAAACAGTTGATATTGAAAGATTCAAAGACCTTTTTATTCTACTAGACCTTGGGTGCTGATCATTTTTAAGTGAGTGATGAAATATTCCAGTTAAGAAGAAAGAGATAAGCTATAAACTGCCAAATGAAAAATAGGGGGTGGGAAAATACATTCTAATTTTGAGATAATTGCCCTAATAATGAGGGCAATCTATCAAATGTAATACAAGCTTCACTATGTTTACTCTCATTTTCTCCTATAGGAAACAAATCATGCAGCTAGGTGAACAACTGAAAACAGTATATGAATTTCAAGATCTGGAGGAAACAATAGTGAAAATGAGGAATGAATCAGACCTCTTACTTGAAAATCTTCAGGAAGAAATTGATTTGTACTCCAGTGCCCGTAATGCAAGCATTGTGGGTAAGAGAGAAAATGCACTTCAACTATCTGCTTCTGGACAAATGTTTATAAAATCCATAGTACATTCCATTAGTGAGTCACCCTGTGCTTACTGCCATAGCACCCCAGCGCTTCAGAACATGAAAACACACCCATTGAAGCATTATTTGTATATGAATATTTCAACTTTTTAAACATTGCAGAACCTAGATAGTATTTGCTCAAAATAATGAATGTCTGACACTAAACAAATACCAAAGCAACCTTTTAGAGCCAAACCATGCAAGTGGTCTTGTGAAATCAGCAACTTAGGAATGCTACCATGCGTAAGGAAATAAAAGAGATATGTCTCTACGGTATGTTATTCTGAGTATAAGCCACTCCATTTCCAGCAACCATAAATTCAAAGGAATATGAAGCAAAAAAGACTTTCTCTGGGTTCTGGTCATGTAGGGTGCAAAGAGTAGGACCTTGGGCCTCTGTTTCCTACAATATGGAGTTATAGTTTATAGCCCTAATATACCATCATTTACATAAAAAAATACCATGTTATTTTAATGAATTTGCATTTTAATAACAATATGGAAAATATAGAGAAGTGCTTAATATAGACATTGGCTCCATAGTCAAACCACCTGGCTTCAAATCCTGGCTTCACCTCCTACTAGCAGTGAGACCTCAGGCAAATAGATGACTTCATTAGAGCCTCATTTCCTCACTTATAAGGTGAGGGTGATCATAGTAATAAGCATCTCACAGTGCTTTGAGAAGGTTAAGGAAGAACATTGTTAGGAAGTGCAGGCCTATAGAAAGCACTCTGCAAATGCAAGCTATTGTCATCAGCCTCAACATCAGAGGTGAGCAAAAGACAGCCTGCCAGCAAATCGTAGCCACAGTCTGTCTCTGTGCATAAAGTTTCATTAGAAGATGACTTCCCCTATTTATTTACTATTGTCTGCTGCTGCTTTCACACAACAATGGCAGAGCTGAGTCATTGTGACAGAAGCACTATGGCCAGGAAACCTACTAAAACACTTCGCAGAACAAGTTTGTCCACTCCCACTCTATCTAATTAGGTGAATTTAGTTGGTTTATTACATTAGGGTTCATAATTAATACATAATTAATACATTTGTGGAACACTTGAAATTAATACATTTGTGGAACACTTGACAAAGTATTTTCATATCTCACTCAATCCTCACAAATTATTATCACCAATTTACAGATAAGGAAACTCAATCTAAGAGATTAAACAATTTGCTCAAGGACCTAGCCAGACAGTAAAAGGTGAACCAACACTCAAACCCATGTCTGCAGATTTGAATCTTAATGTTCTACATCATATATATATATTTTTTTTCCTATATCTAATCCTTCCTCATAGGAGTGTAAATTCAAGGAAGAGAATTTTGACTTTTTGTACTGTCATTCAGACAAAGATAGTGGCCAAATTGTGAAATAATTATCTTGATAGTCAATGTATAATTTCATTTGTTTTCAAAATATTTATCTTACCTCAATTTATGTTTCTATAGATTTCTCAGAGAACATCACGAAGTATTATCACAGATCATCATCTGCTGAAAAAAGAATTAGTGAAACTACTTCCATCATAAATAACTCTGAGAAAACCAGGATTGATTTACTTACCATCTTAGATACATTAATCTCAAAAGAAAATTTGTCATTGGAAAAATTAAAACAGATTAAGATACCAGATATCCAAATACTGAAGGAAAAGGTAAATATTCATACAGTGTAGTAAAAATGTTTGTGGCTTCAACTTGGTCTCTTCAATTATATTTTCCTGTCTTATATCTTATTTCTTTTTTATTTATTTTGTAAATGTATAAATATATATAACATATATAAATGCTCTGTTAACAATGTATAAATAAATAAATATATTTATTTTTTATTTCTTAAGTCAAAGTTTAAGAATAATCAATGAGTAAAAATTGTGCCTTCATTTAATTATTTTGTATTATTTACTATTTCCCAGAGGGTACAGATTTCTCTTCCTGCCTCATTATAAGTAAAAGGTAAATTTTATCTATTTAAAGGAAATTAACAGGGAAATGCTAGACATTTGACAATTTCCCCCCAAAACTGTAAGTATAAAAATGACACTAATTGGCACAATGCTGATAACAAATATTTTAGATACTGATTCAGTTACCTAGGAAACATTTAATGGGTGACATCTATACACTAAGCATGAATAACTATTGAAGAAACATGTACGAGTGGAGCAGTGCCTTGCCGCCATGAACCTGGATGGCATTCAAAAAAAATCTGCCCGTGAGTGGCTTTTTCACAGAGGTCGTTTCTCCGTCAGGTGTGTGGAGAACGAGGGGACATGCCATGTGTGCTCTCGTCATGTGCTGGCCCAAGCTGTCATGACTCCCTGCCCCTCTCGAGGAATGCCCTCCAAAAAGCTCAAGAAGCAGAGTCCATGATTCAGAATTTGAGCAGCCAGGCTCCAGGTCTGAAAAATCAGGTAAGTGATGTCTTCTGTTGCTTTATTTGTAAAGCTGTAGCAATAAAGAAAGGGAGCTATTTGGAATTTTAAAAACTGCCATTTAGCTTCTAAGCAGAAGGATGATTCTAGATATTAGGTATTCTTATGCCTGGAAATGTAGGATAAAACTATAGATGTCTATATAAATGTAGATTTAGAAGTAGATGTGAATATTGACATGTTTTCTATTTAATATTTCTATTACTATGTGTTTATAGGACATAGACTTGTGTGGACATATTTCTTTCATAGCAAACACTACATAGAAATGTGAAGACTCCTGGCTTTGAAGCTTTGAAAACTATAGATCTCCCAAAGTAAAGAATCATTTTTTATCAATTCAAGGGTATATATGAAATTCTACCAAATATATACAGCTTAATGTTAGAATTTAATTTAATGTTAGAAAATATTTTAACAGGAATATATCCTTATGCCTTGAATTCCTTCTCTAATAATTTTAAAAGATTTCATTTACTTTTCTGGTCACATTGATGAGTGTACTTTTTAATTACCTAGTTTTCTTTAGCATTTTGAGAATACATCATATTCTTCTTAAAAGGGTGAACACAATTTCAGGTATTCTGTGAATAATACATTGTATTCATCTTGAGAATAAGATGATGAAGTGCCCCGTAGCTCACTCCTTTTTTGACAATCTACATAGAGCCTTTGATGAAAAAATAGTTCTTAAAGCACTGAGGTTTTTTAACCAATGTAAGTTAAATATATCAGTCGGCATTCTTGTTTGCAAGTAACAGAAACCAACTCTTAAACAAAAAGGAAATGTACGTGGAGACATCTCAAATGGAGAGGAGGATACAGGGTCAAGCTTGGGAAAGGATTGAGAACCATCTATGATACATGTGTGAGCACCTACACACCAGTACATGTGCGTACACACACACACACACATGCACGCACGCACACGCACACGCACACGCACACGCAATAGTTTCCTCCAGGAGCCTCACCTCCATGATCCTGAGGCCCAGCTGGTTCTGTGTCCTTGCTCCACATGCCTCAGAATCCAAGAACAGAGCAAGCCCCTGCTAGCCAAGCTGGAGAAAATCCCTGCACATACAAAATGTTGAAACATTTTATTTGCATAGTCATAATTCCGTATTGCTACATAGTTTTTCACGTACGTTATTCTTCATTACTCTAATAAATATTCATGAGGACCTACTCTGTGCCAGACATTTATCTAGATGTTGGAAATACAGCAGTGAACATCACAAATGCAAATCCTGATCTTGCATCCTGGTGTTTAAAACAATCCTTAATTGTTTAATAGAATTTTAAATTATTATATTGACCCTTCTTAAAGAAACAGAAATTTCACACAATTTAAACAAGCCCCCTTAAACTATACTTTTAAAAGACAGCCCCTGAGGTATGTGTTAGCAGAATCTGGCTTAATCAGCACATTAGAGAACTGGAACGGGGTGGGGGTTGTCACGTTGATAAAACGGTGAGCTATTTTCCCCTTGCTTAAAAGGGGAAGCGTGCCAGAGAGATTGTGAGAGAATTCTCAGGAGTCAATTGTGACAGGGGATGGATTGCAGAGAGATGTTTTAAGAGTGAAGTAATTTAGCAATCTCTTTCTTTCTGAATATGGCATCGGCTAATCTCCACCGAGATTTCGTCTGTATAATTTGGCACTTTTCTATCCAGAATATTTATTTCTGTAATTCTTGTTTTACGGTTATACATTCTTACTTGCTGCTACCCACTTTTTTATATTGAGATATAATTGACATAATATTGCACTCGCTTTACTAGTAGATGTACAACATAATGACTTGATGTTGCTAAATGACTCGCACAATAAATTTAGTTAGCATCACCATGCAGTTACATTTTTTCCTTGTGAGAACTTTTGAGATCTATTCTCTTAGCAATTGCTATCTACTTTAAAGTTTAAAAAATTCTAGAGAATCAAGGAACAACTCAAAAAATTAAGATGCATATTTTTAATCAGGTAAATATTTTTTGTTCCATCATTTGCCAAATATATAATTGAATCCTTTTTCACAAAATATGTATGGCTCAATTAAGCTGGCTTCATTGCAGAGAAATAATGGGAGACCCCCCTTCCCCCCCCCCCACACACACACGCATAATCTGTTTGGTCCTAATTAGCCCTACTTCTGTCACAACCTATTCAACACAGCTCAGCTGGTGGGTGATATTGTCCTTTGGCTTCATGTTTTTACTTTTCCTCAAATTTGCTCAGGTCCCAAGAAAAAGCCCATGACCTTTTTCAAATCACACATTTAAGGCCTTACATTTCTAGGCTGCAAGCCTTTTAGTCCTATCGTTCCTGTGTCAAATGTACGAAGTGTTTGGGATTTATCTTTGCGGCCTGCATTGAGTTCAAACTCGTTTCTTAATACAGGGGATGCTTTCTTTTCAGCTTTCAGAGAAAAGTACATTATTTGAATTTGAGGAAGGTTTAGAAGAATAACTATTTTAACTTACATAAAAGAAAACACTCTCAACTTATTAGACAGAATGGCCCCTTTAAGTAAGTAGTCCTAAGTAATTTCTATGAAATTTATTAATATTATGGAATGCTAAAGTCTCATTAAAGTAAAACTTGTGTCAGGAAAAGTCATTAGTATAAGGTCAGTATTGTTTTCAAATGATGATTTTGAATACTAATAATGTTGTAGGAGATAAATTTACATTATTAAGAAAACACATAATGAAAACAATCTTTTTAAGAGTCTTTTCAAATGTTTTAAAATTGTTTAATTTATCTATACTTCTTTTTCATTTTTGGTGACAGTTTTATTGGGTCCAGCTAAGCAATTAAACATCACAGAATGTACCTAATCATTGTGTGTTTTCCTTATTTCAGATAAAAAATATAAGCAAACTGGCAGAAGTCTCCAAAAACAATTCCTTACAGTTGAGTGAGAAACTGTGGAATATGAAAAACCAAAGTGAATCTGAAGAAGAAAACATGAATCTTTTAATCAAAAAACTGAAAAAGTTTCTGTTAGGTAATTCTTTTTAAATATTAGGACTAGTTTTTGTTTCTTTTTTTTAATGTATACTCAAACATCACAACCAATTTCAAATGACATTAATTGGGAATGACATGCCTAAATCAGGAACATAATACACCCTTTGATTTAAAGTTTCTTAATCCCAAAATATTAACTCAGTACCAAAAAAATTGACTCTCTTTATGAGGTTAATTAGTAATAAATACTAGAATTTAGTAAAAAAAATTTCCAAAAATAAACTTGATGTTTAAAGTTATTTTACTTTTTTTATAAAAGGAAAGTCCAACATGAAGTTTATATCAGATTCCCTGATGTTAGGATTTTATCATCTTCTCTGCTAACAGTGTACATAAGATCAAAGTATGATAAATTTTAGTTAGTATATCAAATATCATAGTTATGTAACATCTAAAATACTGGTTATTAACTGTATTGTCTATTTCCCAAGTCTCATATTGCTCTCTATGATTGGCCCAAAGGAGCTATTTAATTCATTATTGTTATGAATTATTATTATAATTATGAATTTATTCCTCATTATGCCTAATTTTGGAAGAGGCTTATTTTAAACTCTGGAGAATTATTGGTTAAAGATAAAAATTTAAAAATACAGCTGGATGCCTGGGTTGTGGACTCCATCCCACTATTCAGTTCTTCTTTGAGCATTTTATTTTCCTTGTGATCTGTATTCCTTACGATCTAAGTTATGTGTCATTTCTCCTAAGAGTCCCATCTAAAAAATTTGAGCTTATGATCTCATAATAAATATTAATAAATGTTTGGTGACTGAAATTGTGGTTAAGTTAAAGTTAGTCTTTATTATAACATTTTTATAATGAGAATTACCATTTTTAAAGAGCCAACTTCCTGATTACATTTAAAATATGGTTTTAATTTATTCATAAACATGCTTATCACATTTTTTCAGAAACATTACAGGGAGTAAAATATTTCTTTTATATTAAACAAAATAGCTAAAGCAAAAATGATTGCAAAAAGGATGTATACCCATGTCACGCCATTCAAATACTAAAAATCCTCTATGGCTCCCACTGCCTCCTGAACAAAGTCCAAGTTACTTTAGGGACTCTGTGGTCTGCTCCCAATCTCTTCCATTCCTCCAATTTTAGACACCCTCCTAGCCCCCCAAGAGGGAGCTGTGACCTGTTTCTTTTATTCTGTGGTTCCCTCAACTTGGAATGCCTTTCACCCCTCCCCTCACCCTGTCTTCACAACCCTCATCTCTGCTGTCCTCCAAGCTGGGTTTAAATGACTTTTTGAAATTCTTCCTGAAGTATTTTCTCCTCCCTCTGAATCCCACATCATTTTGTCTTATATTCATCTCTTCTGTTCTTGTATGATCAGTATTTATATAGAATGAATTGTTTCCCCACCTGATGCGAAACCCCTTGAGGATCAGATCTGTATCTAATTCATCTCTAACTATCCCTGTTGTGCCTCACTAAGGAGCCGGGCAGTGACAAAGAGTTATCACTCCACATACTAACAGTCCACCTTCCACTTCAGTTCTCTAAGAGGGCAATTTTATTTTCCTGAAGACGAGAGCATAGGTGTATTTAAATGTTTCTTTATTATTTATTATTCACACGATACTTTCTATATTATCACAGTCCCTTCTCAAGATAGGCCTTTAAGTAGTAGCATCAGTTATAATTACCCAATTATACAAATGAGCAAAAATTCTGAGCCTTTTTAATGTCATGGAGGATTAAAATCAAGTTTTACTGGGTCCAAATGCAATGCTTCTCCATTCTCATTCATTGTGTTTGAATCTTAATGACAGGTATCTAAACACTTGAACTGCTTTGTTTCTGTGCTCATAGTAATCTATTTTTTGTGAGGGCATTTTGTAGAACACAGGCAATATCCCAAGTTGGTAGTTTTTTACTTTTCCAACAAGCATTAGTGTAGCATGTATACAGCCCTACAGTAGCAGTGCTTCTTTCAGAGCAAGGGGAAAATTAGCATGAAGAAGAATCTATGGGACACAGACAATCTAATGCTTGAGTTCTAGGGACACACAATCAAATGCAAGTGCTTTGGAGTTGGAGTTCATTGTAGCTATCCTTAAAAGATGGTGTTTGATAAAGAGACATAATGGCCTAACACCCACCTTTTTATTTAAGAGGAAAATGTGCCTCCAGAGGACATAGAAAAGGTTGCAAATCATGTACTTGACATCCACCTGCCAATAACATCACAAAATATAACCCATGAACTTGACAACATACAGAAACTTGTGCAGCTCTGTGAGGACTACAGGACAGATGAGGACGAGCTAAATAAAGCAGCAGGCAGAGCCCAGAAGATTTTGGTGAAGGCAAAAGCCGCTGAGTAAGTACAGTTCTGACGTTCTCACCTTGCCCTGGCCAGTGGCTCAGTTGGTTGGAGCATTGTCCTGTACACCAAAAAGTTGAGGGTTCATTTCCCAGTCAGGGTTTCGATCCCAGTCGGGGTGCATATGAGAGGCAACCAATCAATGTTTCTCTCTTTCTCTCTCTCCCTTCCTCTCTCTCTCAAATCAATCACATTTCCTCAAGTGAGGATTAAAAAAGGCCTGTTAGAGCAAAAATGCTAGAATATGCCACTATTTTAAAAGGTGGTAGGTTCACTGGTAAATTTTTCCCTTCCTGACTTTTTTCCTTCTTCCTTCTTCTCTTCCTCTTCTTCCTCCTCCTCCTTCTTTTTCACATTGTACTTTCTAACTTTACTATAATGAGCAGTACGTTGAAATCTAAAGAAAAAAGGCTCAGTAAAAAGGTATGGTTGTGTGTGTGTGTGTAGGGTGTTATGAGAAAGGAAGGCTCCTGAACTCCCACTGTAACAATAGTGGGAAAAAGTATAGACAGGAAGGCTGCATCCTGTATGATTCCAACAACGGGACATTCTGGAAAAGGCAAAACTATAGGGACAGTAAAAAAGACCAGTGGTTGCCAAGGGCTGAGGGGAGGAATGAATAGGCAGAGCATGGGGGAATGTTAGGGCAGTGAAAACACTCTGTATAACACTATAATGATGCATACATGTCCTTATCCATTTGTGCAAATACATAGAATGTACACTAAGAGTGAACTCTAATGTAAACTATGAACTCTGGGTGATTATGATGTGTCAGTGTAGGTTCATCAGTTTTAACAAATGTGCCCTCTGGTGAAGCAGGTTGATAATGGGACGGGGGGATATGCATGCGTGTGTGTGTGTGTGTGTGTGTGTGTGTGTAGGGGGCGGTAATGGGAAATCTCTACCTTCCTCTCAATTTTGCTGCAAACCTACAACTACTCTTAAAAGACAAGTCTTTTTCTTTTTTTAAAAGGAGAGGATGGGTTGGATGGGGAAGGGGATGTTTTGCAATTGAGCTATTTTTGCTCCAGGCACAATCATTTCTAATTACACCTCTGCCATGTTTGTCTGATACTTCACTCACTTGGTACATTCTTCTAAAGGTGTTTGTGAGCCCATAGATCTAAGTAGCTGGTGAATGTTCACTTGAGGTGAGCTCATTTCTATAACATCGCCTATCACTTGGAATGCTTGTGATTTTAACCTCTGACTGGGCCCCTGGGCAGCTGGAATGTCAGTGAAGCTTAAATAAACCAGAATAAACAGCCCGAAAATGCAGGCCTTTGGTTCTGTCTTTGCTCTCTGCGGAGCCTCTTGACTCTCTCACCCCCACTCCAATAAAGATTTAGAAACTGTTGCTTAAGTTTGAGAAATTATAGAACTGGAATTGGCGAAGAATAGGTTTTTTTGTTTGATAGTTTTTTGTTCAAAACTTGGCAGTTATAGCCCAAACCTCTGTTTATGACAAATGAAGAAGAAATAAGAGCTTATATTTGATGTTCATATCTGGTGGACTCTGTTTCTGCACATGCATATATATGTGTTTTTATTGGCATTCAATATGCCTGTTTCTCAAAATGAAGACTCCAGCCCTTTGCCTTACTTAAGAGTTTACTTTATAAATCTACTTTATAAATAATTCAGTAAATTTTTTGGTTGAATCAAATGAATTCTCAAAGTGAAACATATGAATAATTGTATAATTTTTACATTAGAAAAGCAGCAAGTGTTCTACAGAATCCTGACGAAATGTTGAATAAGTGGCAACAAGTTGAAATCACTCAAGGACGGGCAAATTCTAACATCACACAGCTGAGTGCGGAGATAACAAAAATAAAAAAGAGTGCGCTGCAGGTATTTCTCTATTTTCCTTGAAACTAACCTGAAATAGATTTTGAGTGTGGAAACAGCCCAGGTTTTACAAATGCCAATGTCACGCTTGACTTACCTGTCTGATGGGATTGTAAGGATAAAATAAGATTATGGTCACATTATGCATTTAATGTTCTACAGAGTTCTCCCAGCATCACTTCATTTTGTTGTTGACCAATCCTGGGGGATAAAGCAGGTGCTACCACCAGCTTATAAATGAGAAAATTAAGGCCACATAGATAATTAAAGTAGATCTGAGGTCAGAGTTTATCCCTTCTGATACCAGGGAGAGTAAGAGACTATTATTTTTGTTGTTATTTTTCATCTTCACCCAAGGATATGTTTGTTTTTTATTTATTCTGAAGAGAGAAAAAAGAGGGGGGGACCATTGATGTGAGAGGAAAACATTGACAGTTGCCTCCCATATGTGCACCAAGCAGGCATTGAACCCACACCTTTTGGTGTAGGGGACAATGCTCCAACCACTGAGTCAACAGCAGGGCTCTTTAAAGCTCACAACCCAAAGAAATAAAGTGAATTTGTTGCCAGCTGTTTGTAACTAAATGTACATAAAATCTCATCAGAGTATCCTAAGATTGAAAGAATATGTTACTTACCCAAAAGAAAGGGTTTCATCCAGAGTTCAGAGAGAGCAAGACCATGGTTTAGCACATGCGAAGGATACAGGAGAGGAAGCCTGCCAACTGGAGGACAGGGCAGGACCTAGACCCAGGATGCGTGAAGTCTCTTTCTCCCAGCTCCATCATCTAGCACATCCCCTCCCCAGCAGGTTGCAAGTTACTCAGTCTCTGTTCTTCAGCTGTGTTTGCTAGCTCTAGATACATACGCCGATGAAGAGGTTGCATACACAGGGAAACAAAAGAATTAAGAATGCCTCCGGGTTTTCCTCCTTCTAGGAATATTCTCTACAACAGGGATTGACAAAATACAGCTCCTGGGCCAAATAGGCACACCAACGGCCTCTGTCTCCAAAGTCACACTGTTTTATTGGCATCCAGCCACATGTTGTCTATGGCTATTTTTGTGCTACAATGGCTCAGAGTTGAATAGTTGCAGAAGAGACCATGTGGATTAGAAAGTGTAAAATATTCACTATCTGGCCCTTGATTAAAAAAATGTTGCAGATATCTGCTCCAGGAAAACTCTGACATGTGCTCAAGGGCACAGGAAGCAGCTTCTAGTTCTAAAAATGTGGCAGACCAGTACTCCAATGAACCATCCTAGTAGGAAAATCAAAATGTTAGATCAGACTTTTAAAAAAATGTTTCAATATCTTTTTACTGTTGATAGTATTACAGATTATTTCCCATTGTCCTCCCTTCCCCCCACTTCCCAGCCTCCACTAAAAACATTTTAATGCACAGCTGAATGAGTTAGAAACAGAGGAAATCCTCAGACACCAAAAATGACAAGAAAACATGAATCCAGAAAGGTAATTGAGCATGAACCTGTTAGCAGAGGGCATCTGCTAACCTCTGGTATGTTAGCACTGTTAGTTTTAATGGTCACCATACACAACAGACAAAAAAAATGAAGCCCACACAAGGAAGGAATACGACGCCTATAGAAAGCTGAGACCCCAAAAGGCAAAATCCTCAGTGAAATGTTAAACCACACACACACACACACACACACACACACACACACACACACACACACACACTCACAGAAAGAGACACCATACAGACACTTGCCTCTCGCTCTGGGTAGAGGAGGAAAGTCCTCACTAAGAATTGCTAACCACAAGCTAGATCTTCTAGGAGTTTGGGGTGAGGATTCACACTACCTGAGTGACCCCAACAACCAAAGCTAAAAATGTCATTGAAAGTGGTCCTGGATTGGTAGTGCCCTCAGGTGCCTAACAGAGACAAACAGAACACCCCCCCCCCCCAAAGAAATTCACCTTAAAACCAAACCTCAAAGAATTCCACACCTCTCCCCCTCAAATATATTGCCTCAAACAAGATAGCAAACAACAAGATCAAAAGGCAACAGACTGTAGTTCTTTCCATTATTGGGTAGGAACATTTACTATGTTTAATAAAATAAAAAAAGGTATAACCAAAGAATAAGAGACAAGAGATAACAGATGACCAGTTAGATTTGAGAAATATTTAAGTAGGACTTCTTGATATGACAAGTATAGTCATTGAAATAAGAAATAAATATAGTCTGTTCAGTATTTTTTGTAAGGGGGTGGGGAATTAGAAGCCACATGCATCAAGCAAAAAGTAAAAACAGAATAAAATAATGATATATTTGTACAAAGTTAAAAATATGGAACACTGCATATTGTTAGAAACACTGCATAGGCATAGAGTTAAAGGCATCAAGAAGAACATGGAATGATAAATGCTAGATTCTGGTTAGTGGTTGCCTTTAGGGGGGGAGGCAATATGATGGGGTGCGGTGCACTGAGGACTTTGGCTCACTGGCCATTTTTTTTAAAATATATTTTTATTGATTTTAGAGAGGAAGGGAGAGGCAGAGAGAGAGAGAAACATCAATGATGAGAGAGAATCATTGATTGGCTGCCTTCTGCACCCCTCCCCACTTACTGGGGTTCAAGCTCGCAACCCAGGCATGTGCCCTTGACCAGAATCAAACCTGGGACCGACCCTTCAGTCAGCAGGCCAACGCTCTATCCACTGAGCCAAACCAGCTAGGGCATCACTGGCCATGCTTTATTCTCACCCTGGCTGGTGGGTGAGTGGATATGTTTCATATTTTCTTTTAGACTCTCATATGTCTGAAATATTCTATCATAACATTTTTCTTTTGTAAATGGAACTGAAAATTCAAAGGAATGCTTTTCTTTCCCTTTCCACCTAGCTTATTTTCTGAAGAGTAATCACATCATTTCTTTTTTTTGTTTGCTTCTTGTTACATAAAGAAACTTTCTTTTTTTCTGGTCTTTAATTCAACAACAGACTGAAAATAAAGCCCAGGAGACTGAGAAGGAACTGGACTTAGCAAAGCAACAGTCAGCCCTGGAGGATGGACTTTTCCGGCTGCGGGTCAAGTTGCAAAGGAATCAAGAGCAAGCCATGCACGTGGGAGCTCAGGCTGAGTCGGCCCAGCGCCAGGCTGGGGGCCTCGAGGAGGTCATTAGTCCCACCCCCGCCACCAAGAGCACACAGTGCTTCTCTGAAGGCTGATCCTTTATCCCCAGATTTTTGTTCCATTTACCAGCATGGCCTGTAGTGCTGGTCCATGCTCAGTGGGGTATTGTTGTATGGATCCCGATGGGCATGGAGGTGGTGGAGGGCTGTCTCTGGAGAAGGCAGAAGTCCTCTGGCCAAATCCCATTGGAGTGTTTGCTGCCCACCCACTCGTCCCAGGGCTCTTAATGATCTTCTAGTCACATTTGTCCTGAACTTCCAAACTCTCGCAGTTTATGCCACTATATTGTACGTATTTGCCCTTTACTCTGATTAAGTCACATAACATGTAAGGAAAACAAGAAGAGAAAGTCACCTGCCAGAGAATAGATGAAGTTACAAAAATCAGAGTGAGTTAATTAAACAGTTGTGGGAAGTGGCCCACTAATTTAAGGTGCTGAAAGAACCTATCAACTCGTGTTCTTAGCAGGATATCTTCGCTTGGTAGCATTAATATAGTAGCTTAAACAAAAGAAAAATGCTCAAGTATTTTTACAATTCGTCTGTTATCTTGCTTTTAAGCCCTAATGCTCTGGGTAAAGTTTCCACTGACGGGAATTGAGAACATTTTCTATGGAACAGAGGTTGACAAAGGGCTTCTTGCCCCCTCCCCTTCCCCCTTCCATACTCCGTTCCTGGATCTGGCCTTTATTCATCTATTTAACATCCTAACTTGTCAACCACATAGGCTGACCCCAAAGATTTCCATTCTAGTTAAACGGTGTGTCCTTGCTGCGTTGAGATCTCCCCTGCTGGCTCTGCCCTGCGCGGGGCACTGCAGCTGTTTGACATAACTGAGGAGTGGGCCAGGGCAGGACTGGGTCATTCTGTCCTGTGTGTCTCTCGCCTTAACGCAGCTCAGGACAAACAGTTGGTCCTTCATAAGCATTTGCCTTCACATGGAGTAATGATTCAAATTTCGTAACAAAGTTTAACTAAAGCTGATTTTTTTTTCAACCTGGAAAAAAAAATGCAATGAAAAGCCCTGTTGGACATAACAGAGTAATTCAAGTATATTGACTGGATTATGGTTTCTTCTTATTCCTTTTATGAACATATCAGGCAAATGCCGGGTATGTGTATATGCTTTACCAATATTTTCTGATGATGGGAGTGTTGCTCTGTTACAGGAGTTTGTTGAGCTGAAAAATCAATACGCTGTTCTTCAACATAAGACCAGCGCGACAGGACTGACAAAGGAAATCTTAGGAAAAGTGAAACAGCTAAAAGATGCAGCAGCAAAACTGGCTGGAGATACAGAGGAAAAGATAAGAAGGATAGCAGGTATCTCCTTTTCCCCAGTTTCATTGAGCTATAGTTGACAAATAGACTTGTATATATTTAAACTGTACAATCTGCCGATTTGCTCTGTGTATACATGGTGAGATTATTACCACAATTAAGTTAA
Source organism: Corynorhinus townsendii (assembly GCA_026230045.1). Taxonomy (NCBI): domain Eukaryota; kingdom Metazoa; phylum Chordata; class Mammalia; order Chiroptera; family Vespertilionidae; genus Corynorhinus; species Corynorhinus townsendii. Next base: position 143,100,452 of record JAPDVU010000004.1, read on the forward strand.
TTAACACATCTATCACCTCACATGGTTACCTTTTTCTTTCTGGTACCTTTGAGAATGCTTAAGGTCTACTCACGTGCACAATACACTGTTATTAACTGTGATCAGCAACATAAGTACATTAGATCCTCAGAACTTACTCATCTTCTAACTGAAAGTTTGTACCCTTTGACCAATATCTCCTCATTTCCCCCATCCCCAACCCCTGGAAGCCACCATTCCATTCCATTCTATCAGTTCAACTCCTTTTTCTTTTAATTCTACACATGGATGGAATGAGTGAGATCATACAGTATTTGTCATTTTGGCTCAGCTGTCACCAACCTTTGGACCTCACGGATCACCAGTGGTCCACGGACCATCAGTTGGCAACCACTGGTCTGGCTTATTTCACTTAGCATAATGTCTCCAGGTTCATCATGTTGTTTTCTTTGTCCATCTATCCACAGACAGACACTCAGGTTGTTTCCATGCCTTGCCTATTGTGAATAATGCTGCGATGAACCTGAGGATGCATATATCTCCTCAAGATACAGATTTCGTTTCATTGAATATGCACCCAGAAGTGAGATTGTTGGATCATATGGTAGTTCTAGCTATTCTTTTACCCATGCTGTCAATTTGACATTCTCCATCAGGAGGTAGAATTTATACCAATTTCAATGTATCATTGACACAATTTAAACACATATGAGTCCACTGAGGAGAAAGAAGTAGGAATTGGGTTTGTGCTTTGGGAACTTGCAAAGCCAGACCTGGTTTGCGGGCAAAGGATAAATAGATAGGAATTAAGGGAAACAAACAAGGGCCTGGAGGTTCTGGGTGATGGCAGCGGTGAGAAGCCATCAGCGGAGCAGATCAATGAATGCTGTGAAGTAGGCCTGTGGACGCTGGAACGGAAAGGAAGAGGCCATGGTTTTATTTAAAAGGGTACTTCCCTGGCCACTGTGGACCAGCAGTTACAGTGTTGGCCCATACACCAAAGGGTCACAGGTTTTTCCCAGTCAAAGGCACATACCTGGGTTGCTGGTTTATCCCTGGCCCTGGTCAGGTCAGGGCAAGTGTGGGAGACAGCCAATCTCTCTCTATCTCTCTCTCTCTCTCTCTTCCCCTCTCTCTCCTCCCCCTCCCCATTCCCTCCTTCCCTCTCCCTTCCTTCCTCTCGTCCATTGTCTCTAAACATCAATGCGGGGAAATACACTGAGTGGCCAGATTATTATGATCTCTGAACACATAATAATCTGGCCACTCAGTGTATATCCTATATAATAAAAGGCTAATATGCAAATTGTCCCCTCAACCAGGAGTTCAACCAGTATGCAGGCAGGCCAACTACCCATGTCCCCTCCCCCTGGCCAGGCTGGCCGGACCCCACCCATGCACAAATTCATGCACCAGGCCTCTGAGTGGCCAGGTCATTATGCGTTCAGAGATCATAATAATCTGGCCACTCAGTATATATTCTAGGATGAGGATAACACACAAAAAGGTGTTAATTAGCATTCACTCTGTGTTAATCAGAACAAACTGAGATTTACCTTTGGTCACCTTGAAATACCCTTTTCTTAACCCAGTGGTTCTCAACTGGGGGTGATTATAACCCCTCCTCTGGAGACAAAAATGTCTAAAGACATTTCTGCTTATCACAATTAGGAGGTACAACTAGCATCTAGTGGATGGAGGCCAGGGATGGTGCTAAACATTCTATACATGGGATACCACCCCAACCCCAACCCCCAACAAACAGTTCTTCTGCCCAAAGTATCAATGGCCCTGGGATTGGAAAACCCTGTCCGAACCTATGCTGCGCATCTCCCCCTCCCCCCCCCCCCTTGCAAATCGCTCTTTTGGAATCAGTGTGATCTAGACTCTAGGGCACCAGGTCACCTAGCAAGGCCAGTAGGTAGCAACCCGGAAGGAATCACATTCTGGACAAGGATTTTGGTCAAAATGGAGATCTTGATGCACACAAAGTGTACATACCTGGAAGGCAAACAATCAGAAAGTTCATTAGGATTTTTGGTTTCCACAACTAATACTTACGATTTTTCTGGGCACTCATCATATCCTTGACTACCTCTAAGAAATATCAAATGATGAGTGGTTTACTTTTACTTTTGGTTGTATGTATTGTCTCTGAAAGTTTTAAAACAACAATATTTATTTGTAATATAAGTAACTCTCCAAGTTTTAAAATAACCCCAAATCTTCACTTTAAAATGCATATCATCAATATGACATGAAAAAAAAAAAAGATAAGAAAATGCAACATTAGTGTGGGCCAAAGCAAAGAAAAACACATACCAAACGGTTAACATTAGTTATCTCTGGGATGAGGAAAGTGAAGAGGAAAATGCACTTTTTACATTTATATAATTGTTTTAAAGGTAGTGAGCTTGTGGACACTTTTTTCCATTTTCAGTATTTTCCTAATAATTTTAAAGGAGATACTAGGAAAGATTTACAAAGACAGACATAATGTTTTTTACTTTATACTCTGTCACACAGGTAATACCATGAATATCAGTTTCCCTTACCCTTAATCCTTCCAAAAGAACAAAATCATGGAGAGAATATTTTCTGTCTTATATTTGATGTCAGGATCCAAATTGTTTCTACTTATCCCCAGAGACTAAAGCCTCCACGGTTCTTGCATTAGGTTGGGAAAGAAGTTGAAGTTGGGGGACTTCTCCTCCGAGAGGTCTAAAACAACACATTCCTATTTTCATGGTAAGACTGTTTTCACAACTCAACAAGACAGGAAAGAGAGACATTGGTTTGGCCACCTTCCCAACTCCGCCACTGGAGAAGGGGGTGAGCCACAAGGGCTGTGCGCTCTGTTCCCATCTGTTTGGAAGAGATGCTTGTGGGATCCCAGAAAGCAACCCTTACTTACCTTGGCAGAATTAACATTCAGAGAGTCAAAAATGGGCCCCAGTCTACAGCCAGGGTCCCTCCATAGGACTTTGTCAGTCAGGGTCCCAGAAAGAAAGAGAAAGCATGCTTGGATATCATTCTGGATCATGTGTTTGTAAACAGAGTTGCCTCAGTTATCTATCCAAGCAGCTGCATTTGGCTGACGGGTCAGCTGGCAGGTCTGCCAGGGGCCAACCTTGGCTGAGAGGCTGGACCTCTCTATGGGGTCTTTCATCCCAGGCTCCTTTGTTTGAAGGTTCCATGAGAATATGTACAGAAGCTGTGAGTCTCTTGAGGTCCTGCAACATCATTTCTTCCACTTTCTATTGGTCAAAATAACTTGCAAAGCCAACCTGTTTTGGGGGAAAGGATAAATAGACTCTTACTTCTTGATGGGAGAAGCTACAAAGAATGTGCAAGAATTCAGTGAAGCAAGTGCTGGGGGGTCTTAATCCAGCATCTAGAAGGGGTCAGGAATCTGGAGAAGGCTGTGTGTAAATTAAATAAGAGTCTAGAGATGAAACATAATTTTGGAAGGCATTTTGGGGGGCCAGAGAAGACTTAGCTAAAGGAACTAAGGTCTCCTTGTCTCAGGACCCCTTGTTTTTTATTAACACAAATTGTCCTAAGGCAAGGTAGATATACACTTCAAAGGCCAGGGTTTAGTGCAGGAAATGCATTGTCAGATTGTAGAATTGCCTACGGCTGTTCAGGTGTTTGGGTAGTAGGAGGCAATAATATGTAGATTGAAATGCCCTTAGCTGTCTGGCAATAAGCAATCAATTTATGCATCCTTTTCAGGTTTGGGGAAATACCCTCAGCCATTACCAGATGATTCAGCCCTGCTGACATGCTGGAATTGGCTTCCAGCAAACAAGCAAGGGCCTGGGGGTTCTGGGTGATGGCCACAGTGAGAAGCCATCAGCATCCTGAGCCTGAAGGAGCAGGGGAGCAGGACATGAATGCTGTGAACTAGGCCTGTGGGCACTGGAACAGAAGGGAAGAGGCCACCCTCGGGAGCCAGAGCTGAGCTGTGAGAACTGACAGAGCCTGCTGCTCACCAAGGAGGAGTGTGCTTGCTCTCCCCACCCTCCCTCCCACCACTTCTCAGAACCCACAGTGGCCAAGTATGACTGACAGCCAGAGGTCAGGGAGCCAGGTGATGTCATCCATGGAGCCAGCTTTCCAGGACACAGAGCAGGGCGGAGACTGGATCTGGTGGGGCAAATAAAAGGGAGCCAGCATAGTCTTGCTAATGAATGTAGTAGAAACATGGGGGGCTTGTCTTTTTATTTTTAATAGTACACTTTCAAAGCTGAATCCCCTTTTCAATTCCCAATGACCTATATTTGAAAGTTTCCAGTGGCAGAATGTTGACCACCTTTCATAGGAGCCCTGTAGTCTTTGAGCAGCCGTGACTGCTAGAAAGTTCTTTATATTCAGACAAAATCCTTAGGGAGCTTTCACCTGCTGGTTGCATTCTATTTCCTCAGGCTGACCAAAGAAACAGAAAACAAACACAAAAAAAAGCCCACATACTTACTCTGCTTTTCTGACCCTCAAATACTTAAAAATAGCTATGGCACATGTCTTCTTTCCTTTATATGAAAATTGCCAGTGAACTCCATTTTTGTTCACAGGACAGTTTCAGATTTTTTCATAATCCGGTTCCTTCCTCTAAACAGGCTACATGCTAGTCTGACAGTTACCCCAAACCACTGAACGGCCAGGTGTGATCTGACCAAATGACATGGAAGATTTACCTTCTTTGAGAAGTTCCACTTCAACCCAAAGCCAGTGTCTTTTCTAACAGCCACCTCACTGTCAACCATAGCTCCTTATACCTCTCACATCCACTATTCTGTGGACTCCTTCTTACCATTTAATACAACTCCCAAACACTTGTTGGTTGAAGAGTGGATAAATGAATGGCTGGACGGACAGATGGGAGTGAAGCCAAGAAAGGCATCATGTTGCTTTTACTGTCCAAGGACTTCAATGTTAGCAGGAGAATATGAAGTGAAAATGTCAGTTCTTTTTACTGAAAGATTGGGAAACCCTAAAGTGAAAGATATATGTTAAAAAGAATAATATAGAAAGAACAGCCCAGTCGGTGTGGCTCAGTGGTTGACCATCAACCTATGAACCAGGAGGTCACAGTTCAATTCCTGGTCAGGGCACATGCCCAGGATTCAGCTCGATCCCCAGTGAGGGGCATGCAGGAGGCAGCTGATCAGTGATTCTCTCTCATCATTGATTTTCTCTCTCCCTCCCTTCCTCTCTGAAATCAATAAAAATATATTTTAAAAGGAGAGAGAGAGAGAGAAAGAAAAGAGAGAAAAAGAAAGAGAGAGAGAGAGAAAGAAAAGAGAGAAAAAGAAAGAGAGAGAGAGAGAGAGAAAGAATCTTTGGAAATATAGCACTTCATCAGATCCAATCAATGTTTATCTTCTGTCTCTTCATTTCTAGTCAACTCAAACTAGGTACAGATTCACATTGATAAATGCCTTTAGGTAGAATATACTTTTAGACAAATGTATCAGTTTGTCTACTCTGACTTACATGAAAACCTTGAGAAGTCTGGTGAAAATAAGTGTTTCATCTAATGAATCAAAACACCAAACTAAATATATCTTTATGCGATACATAAATCCCACGTGTTTGGTATCACTTGGGCATCCAGGAGGAATTTATCAAATGGAAATATATAATTCATTTCATTTTCTTTTTTAGATTTAGAAAAGAAGATTCAAGATTTGAATCTAAGTAGACAAAAAAAAGCTGATCAACTGAAACAGCTGGAGGATCAAGTCATTGCCATTAAAAATGAAATTGTTGAGCAAGAAAGTAAATATTCAAGCTGCTAGTGTAGGCAGAGCTGAAGTGCAAAAGCCAGTGCCTTTGTTTCTGGTTCCTGAGGAGCTGTGCTGACCTGGGGAAGCACAAATGATCAGCCTCTTCGCCTCCGCGCAGGAGCCCTCTTCCTGCAGCAGCTCTGCTCAGCATGCTGGGGAGTGACACTGGGCCCAGGGAACGCCTCTTCGTGTAGAACAGAAGGGAGAAGTAAAGAGGTTGTCTCTGGTTTCAGAAACCTTTCCTCTTGCCTTTCCTAACTTAAAAATAATTAGTTACATATGACAAGTACAAATCAAAATAAGACTCTATTTACTAATACTAATACTAACTATTCAAGTGTCCAGGCAAGGGGTAGTAGAGAATGGGGAGTTACTAACCAACAGGCATAAAGTTTCAGTTAAGCCAGATGAATCTGCTGTATAGTATATGTGTAGCTAACAATAATGTTTGTCCACTTAAAAATGTATTGAGAGGGTGGATCTCATATTAAGTGCTCTTACCATGCTACAATAAAATAAAAATAAATTTAAACAAATTAAGTTAAAATCAATTATATCTTGAATACTAGAATGGAATGAATATGGGTGGTATATACTAGTGTTTCTGTATTTTATTTGGATTTGCTTTATCTATAAAACCATTATTCTATTATGAATAAAAGCATGTAACTCAAAATGTAACTTGTTTTTACACCCCTTTTCCTACATATTTATTGTCTCAGCCAAAGGATTTTTTTCCCCCAAATGGCACTGGAACAGTATTCAAAAACTACTTTTCACAATTTGTCTGCAAGCATTTCTGCTGACAGTCTGCCGGCTCTGAAGATGGAAGAATATAAGTGGCCCCAAGAAGCTGGGAAAAAGCAGAAAATGGATTCTCTTCCACTGCTTCCAGAAAGGAACGTGGCCTTGCAACACCTTGATACCTTGATTTTAGCCCAGTGAGACCTGAATTAGACTTCTAACCTACAGAACAGTCAGATGAAGTTGTGTTAAGCCACTGTGTTTATCATAATTGGATTCAGGTGTAAAAGGAACCTAATATACCCTCCATTTGTTTTTTTCCCCCCTTCAATTGGGCGAGAATACGGTGAGCCAGCTGTAACCACGTAGATGATGAGAATACTGGTGAAACAAGAGAGAAGAAATCTAGGTCCCTGGTTGACTGTACCATTGTGGCCCAGCAAGAGGTGAGGACATGAGCTAGGACAGTTTATTAAGGGGAGTGTTTTCAAAGATGTGGACAAGGTGGAGGAAAGTCATAGAGGACAGTGCAGCATCCCAGAGCCAGCACTAGGCAGGGGGTCATCACCACCCTTAGACAGGGACAACTGCATTCTGTGTAGGAGGGCCACTTAAGAGCAACAATGGTCTCTGGTCAAGGGATACAGCCAGCGGGGACAGCCCTGCAGAGGATCTTGGGGTATAAACACCCTGATGGCCCTAACCGGTTTGGCTCAGTGGATGGAGCATCGGCCTATGGACTGAAGGGTCCCAGGTTCAATGCTGGCATGTACCTTGGTTGCAGGCAAATCCCCAGCAGGGGGTATGCAGGAGGCAGCTGATCGATGTTTCTCTCTCATCAGTGTTTCTAACTATCCCTCTCCCTTCCTCTCTGTAAAAATCAATAAAAATATATTTAAAAAATAAAAAATAAACACCCTGATGTCACTCTCCTCCCCTGTCCAATTTCTTAAGAGTGCTTCCTATTTGCTGAATCAAGGAACCAGCTTTATATTCCCATGTAGGCCAGCCTCCTGGGGCACAGGAGAAGGGCAAGTTGATCTGGAGAGGCACAGTGACCTTCTGGCTTAAAGCTGTCTGTGCCTGACTCCCCTGGACTACCTGGTCCAGGCAGACCTTGGACCATCACTAAATTACAATTTTTTCATGAAACCAGATCACCACACGGTTTCATCCCCTCTAAAAAATGTATTTGAAAACAATTCAAATATTTGCCTCAGTATTTAGAGGGGAAATGTCCGAAGGGACTAGAATACATGCATGGACAAAAATCTTTCCCCCCATCTCTCCCACTCTCAATAACTATCACACTCTATAGCAGCTGTTGGAAATCCTCTCATCTCTCTGCAAACTCCCCCCACTAACAGCTCCCCCAAAGCAAGGAGTTATTCTCACACAACTCTTCATTCTCTTGGGCTCCCTCTTTCTTTTTCCTCTCTCAAATCTAGCCTCTCCCCTTTGTCCTTGGTCACTCTAGCTTTTCCCTGCCATGTATATTTGTTTACAAGACTTGATATTTTCCAAGTTGCGCAGCTGTGCATTAGGGTGAGCCCCTCCCACATGGAGGCCGAGGCCTCACAGATGGGCAGCAGCTATACTTCCAGGCAGAGCTCACCCAGCCACTCTGAAGGGAAGGCTTTCCTTGTCATCCAAGTAGGCTTTGTCTAGGAACAAGCAATTGCATTAGGTGGCTAAGCCTACAACATTAAAGGACACATTTGAAAACAGTTTATATATATAAAGGCATGTGTTTATATGCGCTTAAGATGTATGCAGAATTTATATAAATGCAACTATAATGTGTAGGCTTCGCAGTAATCCTTAGCCATTAAACAAATTAGTTTAATTAAACCTCCCTGCATACAAAACCAGGCATATGCACACCCACTCTTCCTCCCTCACACCCCATGCCCCTGCCTCTCCAAAACCAAACTTGCATAGAACATTTTTTTTCATTCACTTTATGCTTCTTACTAAAAATTCTTTCCCAGCCCTGATTATGCTACTTCAGAAAAGTGAAGAATTTAAAAACTTTGGTCAGAGTCCTCACAGGCTTTTTCCATTATAAGCTTTAAGGCTGTTAGCACCAAGCGGCCTCCCTCAACCCTATATCTTCCAGCTCCTTGTGATAGGATGGAAGGAGGCACTTCCCCCCCTCCCTCCAACATAAAGCAGCCGAAGCAGAACGTTTCTAAACACCTGCTCAGCCATCAGCTCTTAGCTTCTCTTCGGGGGCATCACTTGAACCTACACCTGACCTTCAGCTGTACTCATTCCAGCTAAAGACTGGCCACTCTAGAAGGCTTCTACTGCTCTCCCAACCTGCTTCCGATTCAGCCTGCCAACTGAGTGGGCTGTTAGACGAAGCAAGCTTCCCACAATTTATATCAAACATTTTAATCAGAACATACAGGGTTTTTTAATAGAAATGTAGTGTTTTCTTCATGTTCCTAGAAATTTTGTACTTTTAAACAGTCAAGTGATAGATTTTCATAGGTTGTGGGCTCAATCCCCAGTAGGGGGCATGCAGGAGGCAGCTGACTGATGTGTGTGTCTCTCTCCCTCTTCCTTATCTCTGTAAAAAAATCAATAAAGACATATTTTAAAAATATACATATAATATATATATTTTATAATTGGAGCTCACTTTCCCCCATTATATCATAGAAATAGGCCTTATCTTTTTAGACAACTGTTTAGTATTCCATTACAGTGGTCTAGCTTATTTACTAAACTAATCCCCTATTGATGATTATTGAAGTTATTTCTAGTTTTCCTCTTGTTATAAACAATAGTGTAAACATCTTTATATGCATTATTTGGCATGTTTTTCCAGGGTTAAAGTTTTATCTGTACTGAGTGGCCAGATTATTATGATCTCTGAACGCATAATAATCTAGCCACTCAGTGTATATCCTATATAATAAAAGGCTAATATGCAAATTGTCCCTTCAACCAGTTCAACCAGCCGGCAGGCCAGCTAACCTCTCATGTCCTCTCCCCCTGGCCAGGCTGGCCGGACCCCACCCATGCATAAATTCATGCACCGGGCCTCTAATATATATATATATATATATATATATATATATATATATATATATATATATACTGAGTGGCCAGATTATTATGTGTTCAGAGATCATAATAATCTGGCCACTCAGTGTATTTTAAACTTTAATACATTTCAGATTGCTCTTTAGAAAGGCACAATTTTACCTTCCCAGTGACCACTTATGCTAGTGCCTTCATGAACCTCACTACGTTTGAGGTCACAAGGCTTGGGGGACACTTACTGACCATTATATCATTACCACCTTGCAGCTTCTCACATGATTGTGAAAGTGCAGTTTACTTCTTGGTAATCCTCATGAATATTACAGTACCAAGCAGTCCCTGGCAAGTTGGTTAACATTGTATATATCAGTATCTCATGTATCTAAATCACAGCAAACTGCTCCTCTTTCTATATTTCCCATGAAATAAATTAAACATGCTATCTGCTTTTTTAAAGTACTAGTGTGTATTGGGGATGACTCATTCCAGCTAAAGAAGTAAGTACCTGTGAATGTTTTCTCTCCTGAGAGCACCATGAGCATAGTTCCCGGCTTTTGCTAAAAGTATGCATTCAGCAAATATCTGATGGGCTCTGTGTTCAGTGCTAGGGAAATTAAGATGCTCTCAGGGTACTTACAACTTAGCACATTTGAAAAATATATAATATTCATTGCACACCTACAATTTTTTAAATAATTTTATTGATTAGAGAGAGAGAGAGAGAGGAAGGGAGAGGGAGATTGAAACATCGATGACAAAGAAAGATAGATTGGCTGCCTCGTGTACAACCCCTACTGGGGATATAGCCTGCCTCCTGGGCATGTGCTCTGACTGGGAATCAAACCGTGACCTCCTGGTTCATGGGTCAGTGCTCAACCCATGTGTTCTGGTGCTGGGATACAGCAGAGAGTGCCAGAGTTGGGTTGCATATCTGCTTTAGAACAATCTAGAAGACCTTCTCCAATAGATGTATGCCCAAGTATTATACCTGGGCAGTGGAATTGAGAAGGTTACATATATGAAGTATCATAGAGGTAGACTTTGAATGTAAGTAAAAGCTGGCTTGGGGGAGAAGAGGGAGGAGGCCTTCTAGACAGAAAGAACTGGATGAGTCAAAAAACAGGGTTTGGATTTTGAGAATGGTGAGTATATCAGGGCTAGAGCTTAGTGAGGATGGAAGGCTGGGAGGCTGAGAATACAGAGCCGAGAGATTACTTAGGGGTCAGATTTCAAAGAGCCTTTATAGTGTGCTAGGGTACCTGAACTTTGTACTTGTTTCACAGATAAGGAAACTGAGGCACACAGAAATGTAAACATGGTCCCAATTTAAGAGCCTTGTCATGGCATTCAGTAAATCTATTAGTGACTAGAAATAACAAATTTAATTCCATAGGTCTTTGAATGTGTATTTCAAGGTAAGAACCCAGACATAGTCAACATTTATAGTGTGCTTTATTCAAAGTATAACAAGTATTTATACTTCAAAATGACTTTTGGTTGGGATTTTTATTTTTAGTTACACCAGTTGTAGACAAATACATTCTCCTTATTTAAACAAAGTTTAAACATTACAGATAAGGCAAGAGTCCCCTTTAACCCCCATCCCAAACAAAATTCCTGTACTTTCCCTTAAAGTACCCACTCTATTATCCACTTGCCATGCCTCCTCCTAAAACTTTATCATTGCTTATTCATGTATTTATACATTTATGTTTATATAGAAATAGAAAATTATAATGTTCTTCCTTTATCCTAGACTTTAACCCTGTTGATCTTTACCAATAGTATATACGTTTAAGATAACCCTGGCCTTCTCTAAATATAGAATATAAACCTTTCAACCATAGTAGTGCTCGGCCCATAGTAAATGCTCAAGAAACGTTAAAGAATGAGAGAGAGATGTTACTGCTAAGGCTTACGATACTAATTGGGTAGATAGGTAGAGTTCCCAAGGTCAAAGGTCAACCAAAGAATGGTGATTATCACCACCTGGAATATCCAAGTAGATGACTGAATTGTCAGTTCCATATTCCATGATTTCTAAATAGGGTCACCAAGAAATCATTTAATTGTAGAGGTTAATAGCATTTCATTAGCCATCTTGAAAAGTGCAAACACAACCTACAAAAATCTCTGTCTGGCAAACATATTATCTGGCAATAAGTAAAACAGCACGTAATCCTGGAGTGAGCCCCGTGCTGACTTGTTGCTGTTGTGTGATAACACCCCACCGGCTCTGGGTGGGCTGGCATTCATAAACCTGATTAGCAACCTTGGCAGCAGCAAGTGCAGCTGCCATGGTCAAAGAAATTCTCTCTTTCCAGTAGAGCAGTCTTATGCTTTTAGAGGAACTGCTGTTGTAGAGTTAATTCTTCTAAGGCCAAGGGCATCATGGTTGGGGGAGATGAGGCAGAACCACGGATATGTGAGAGGATATGGCTTTTACCAGCATTTCCATCACTTCTGATCAAAGAACCCATCCTCCCAGGGTAAAAATACTGGATTGAGAATTAGGATCCACTCTCAGTACAAGCCATAAATGGTAGTGGGTGCTTAGCTTGCTAATTAAAGCCAGTTTACTGGATCACCCTAGGTAATAATTAACAACCCAGAACTATGGTTTGCAGCAGGAGAGTAGATAAGACTATCACTTCAAGCCTCTGGTACAAAGATATTGCAAAATATAGGTTGAAAGGCGTTGGTGGTATAGTGGTGAGTATAGCTGCCTTCCAAAATATAGGTTGAGTAAGAAATACTTTTTCATTTAATAAATATATCCCAATGACCTACTATGTGCTAGAAACTCATGTGGAGCTGTGTCAAAGACTGAACTTGACCTTTCAGGAAAAAGACAGAATCTGGATTAAAAAAAGCAGAGTAAAGAAGGATTTTTAAAATTTAAAATATTGGAATACAGGAGGTTCTTTCTCCTCATCTGGCTATTACTGGATTTCAGCATTCGTACAATGCTGATGAAAGTAACACCATCAGCCAAAATAAAACTTTCAAAATAATTTTTAAAATACAATTTTAGGTGGGTTTCTATAAGAGATGAACTGAGTTTAATTAAAAGTTTTTCTAAAACTTAACTATCAACCACTGAGTGTAGCTGCCTACTCAATTTGACATTGGTAATTTTCAATAAACATTTTAAAAGAAAAAGCAGTCTTAACACACCTCAAATTTTATTTTATTTATTTTTTTTGTTTAAATTTTATTTTATTTTTATTGTTTTAAGTATTACAAATAGTAGTACATATGTCTCCTTTTTTTTTTCCCCTTTGATCTCCCCCCGACCACCCCTACCCCCCAGGACATGCCTTCACCTGCCCACCCTCCCCCCCCACCCCAGTGTCTTATATCCATTGGTTGTGCTTATATGCATGCGTACAAGTCCTTCGGTTGGTCTCTTACAGCCCTCCTCGCCCAACCACCCCTGTCTTCCCAATGTAGTTTGACAGTCTGTTCAATGCTTCTTTGCCTCTGTATCTTTTTCCCACCATTTCTTTCCTTTAAAAAGTTTTGCCTTTGCAGACTGGAAATAAACATATAATAACAAAACAAGACAAAACAAAAAATGTTTGAGTCCCAATTTCAATGTCCAACAGTTCCTTATGTGTACATGTCAGCAGTGATATCTGGATGGTGGGCACATGAACACACCTCAAATTTTAAATGCCAATGTATTTTGTCCAAACATGTAGCTTAGATAAAAAAAAAAGAACTTTTTAAATATTTTATAGTAAATTGCTTTAATAATTTCTTAAACTTCTAATTATACAAATTTGTAAAGTTTGGGAATATAACTATTATAGATGACAACAGCTGACCAGAGAAACAAAAACTCTTATTTTTAAAGGCCTCAAATTTTATTATCTGTGAACTGAAAAGTATTCGGACTTTTTAAAATTCTTATGCCCTTTCTTCTTTAGGCAAGGCATAAAGAAGATATGCCATCATAAAGATAAAGATATACCAGAAAAATGAAACTTTGGTTCATGACTAGTATTTAAGTCTTAAGGTGTTTAATTGACTACATTTAAGTTAATCCTGCTATGAATATGATAAAATGCTTATTGAGCTTTCTTAAAACTCTCTAGAATACTTCAAACATTAATCTCTTTCCTACTCATTTTTGAAGTGTTAGCTTCAAAACACTAAAATTTATAAATAAAGTACAAATAGCGAATTGAAAAAACTTGTCCCACTTAGAGTATTAAACATAGATTAGAAAAATTTTTTTAAATGGTTTGGAATTCATGGGCATAGATGGGTAGAAAGAGTCATTCTATTTATAGTACCATCCATAGTACTACCATCCATAGTACTATCTTGAATCAACAGTACCATCTTGCCATCTTTTGGGAAGGTGAAGTGCAATAGGTATGCAAGCTTGCAAAAGGCCTGGAAAGATCATGGTTGAGACCTTCTAACACCTATTTTGGTGACTATCTTAAAACACTACAATCTAGTGATATTTCTTTGAGATGTTTAAGAGTAGACAGATGACCATTTTTTAAGACAGTGTTGATAAAGACCTGCCTGAATCAGTCAGAATAAATTAGATTATATTGCAGTTTCAAACAAACAAACAAACAAACAAAAACACACCTCCCAACAACAAAGATTTATCACTTCCTCATGCTACACATGCAGAAAAACTAATTAGTTAAGGGAATGTATGCTTGTTTCAGGCATAACTGGATCAAGATACTCCAAGGTGGTCCTTCAGGATCTGCTCTCTGGCTTCCCTCTGTTATGTTTTCCCCTGGACTGGCCCCCATCTCAAGCAGTCACCCCCAGCTTCAGGCTGACATCCATATAACTCCAAGTCTAGGAGGAAAGAAAGGTTTTATTCCCTCTTATGAAAATCCCAGTGATTCCCATAAAAGTCCCCGAAGTCACCTCACTGACACAGTTGAGTTGCATACCCATCCCTGAACCAATTGCTGGGAAGAAGGAGACGGAAATGCATTGATTAGCCGGGAGCCCCGGGATGGATTAGCCCCATCTGAATTATGTGAGTTGACAATGTGAAAGGATGAGTCCCCTCAAAAAAAATCTAGGTGCTGTTACTAGATGAAGGGATGTTAATTGCTAGCCCAAACAGCAGTATCTACTGTATGGTCCAAGTCTGAAAATGCCATGACTCCATGCCTAATTCAGGCCCTGATGGATTCCATATTATAGAGAGTGACAGTAAAGACCCTTATCCCTTATGTGCCTCCTAACGATTATAAGGAAGGGTTATTCAATTTTAGTTATTCATCCAACAAGTAGATATTGGGTGTATACAGTACACCAGAAACTCTGCCACCCGATGGAAATACAAATTCCAATAAAATACAATCCTTGCCCTCAAAGAGCTCCTGGGGGCAAGAACATTAACACAAAATTACAAGTTACTGTCCTACATATTATAAAAGAGGTATGTAGAAAGTGCTGTGTAACATTTGTCTTGAATTATACTGGTCATTGAATGTACAATTCTAGACTTTTCTAGATAAATTCTGAACTTATTTTTTTCTAGATAAATTCTGAACTCACAAAGTACACTTAAATCTATTTCAAAATAGCAAAACATCTATTATTTTTTAAAAATATATTTTATTGATTTTTTACAGAGAGGAAGGGAAAAGGATAGAGAGTTAGAAACATCGATGAGACAGAAATATCGATCAGCTGCCTCCTGCACACCCCCCACTGGGGATGTGCCCGCAACCAAGGTACATGCCCTTGACTGGAATCAAATCTGGGACCTTTCAGTCTGCAGGCCGACGCTGTATCCACTGAACCAAACCGGTTACGGCAAACATCTATTATTTTTAATGAGAATTATATTAAATAAATAGCCAGGTTTTAGGACCTAAAGTTCAAAGACTATCCTTTCACATAAACTTGTTTCACTGTCAATCATCATTTAATATATATTATTGATTTAAGAAAGGAAGGGAGAGGGAGAAAGAGATAGAAACATCAATGATGAGAATCACTGATCGGCTGCCTCCTGCATGCCCCCTACTGGGGATCGAGCCCATAACCCAGGCACGTGCCCTTGGCCAGAATGGAACCTAGGACCCTTCAGTCTGCAGGCCGATGCTCTATCCACTGAACCAAACTGGCTAGAGCCATCATTTAAAACGAGATACATGAATGGCATTCTAAGATTGTATGAAGGTGACCTTGAAAGCAGTTCTTTTTTTTTTCCTCAAACAAAATAATAAATGCCTCAGGGAGATAACTGTTACACTTTCTTTGCCACAAACAGCCAACAATTTGCAATCCCATCTGCCATTCAAAATTATACAGAACTCTCCAGTAAAGACTCCATGTTGTGCCAGGTAAGTACAAGTGGGGAGCAGAGAGTTGTGTCAGCAGAAGTAGAAGCCTGGATGGACTTTACTAACAAAAATGATTCATTCCTCCTAAATTTGTAACGTCTTCAGAAAGCTTAGGAAGTCGCATGAAATATAATAAAAAAGAGGACTTTGTTCATAAGTGAAATTTCAGAGTATTCCTAAAATGAACTCAAATCTGTTGATTTCTTTTTCTCCTTGACTAGAAATTCATGCAAGGTAGAAAGTGAACATTTAAGGAAGTTTTTTTTAAAACATGGAGACTACTCTTTATATACTTTCATTCAAGAAACAGTTATTGAGTACCTACAATGTGCCCCATGTCACATCAGGCAATGTTTATGCACAAATGAATGTTTCCCAGTACTTGTCCTTGCCTCACTGTCTATGGGGGGAGATAAGGACATAAAAAAATAGCTACAGCATTATGTCATTCATGCTACAACAGGCTTTTGCAATGTACTGGTAGAAAGAGGGAGGAGCGTTATGTTTAAGCAGAGGCTTCAAAGGTTGTAGTTTACTATGTTGATGAGGTCAAGGAGGGTTTGTGCAGCAGAGAGAAAGAAATGAAGGTGTAAAGAGTATGTCATGTATAGGGAACTTCAGGAAGCTCACCTGGGCAGAGGGAAGTCATTGACAGCTTTTGAACAAGGGAGCGACCTGGTCAAAAGTTGTGCCTCTGAAAAAATCCTCCTGGCAATGTTATGGAGGATTAGACTGGAGAAGGAAAGAGTTTGGAAGTAGAAGCACCAGCGAGGGGACTCCTGTGTGCTTTGGGACATGAGGAGAGACTAAACCAGTGGTCAGCAAACTCATTAGTCAACAGAGCCAAATATCAACAGTACAACGATTGAAATTTCTTTTGAGAGCCGAAAACCGCCTTCTGCGCATGGGCCACGAAGTTTCAATCGCACTGTACGTGCGTGCCCGCATGTGGTATTTTGTGGAAGAGCCACACTCAAGGGGCCAAAGAGCCGCATGTGGCTCGCAAGCCGCGGTTTGCCAACCACTGGACTGAACTAAGGCAATGAGGCTGGAGCAATGAGAGCATGGTGATTAGTTGCTAATACAGCAGAAATGACAGGACCTGGGGATGGGTGGAAAGAGGTGAAGGAGAGGGAGATGTCAGGCATGATTCCCAAGCTGGGCTGGCTTCAAAAGGCATGTGATCCGTGCCGTCTCCTAGGGTTCTACTGACGCTGTAGTGAAACCATTAGTTCTTGAACAATGGGCCCCCTTATGCTCAATTTCATTTTGTACTGCGCCCTACAAATCCTATAGCCAGTCCTGTTCCTGGGTTCCTGCCTTGAGCTAAGTGGTGGATCATAGTGCCAGTAATTGAAATTGGAAACAAATGAACACGTTTTGTTTCATGAGGGATGAATGAAGAGATGAGTTCCGTTTTATAACATGTCCTATGGGTCATCCAAGTAGGAATATTCAGTAGGCTGTTAGAAATCGAATGTAAATTCCAAGCAAGGTACAAGCTAGAGTTACAGAGGTGGGGAGGACCAAGGCCAAGGTGGTGGAGACCCTGGATGTGGACGCAAGTGTGCAGAGGGAAAAGAAGCTGGAGAGAGAACCCTGGGGAGCACCAAAGTTTGAGGGATCAGAGAAGGGAAAGAGAAATGGAAGAGGAGGAGTCAGAGCCCTGTGGGAATTGTGTCCTGGAAGCCAAGGAAAAAGGACTCTCAGGAAGGAGGGAGTGACCCCGTGAAATATATGCCGCAAAGAGATCCAATAGGATAATGCCCATTGCATTTGGCAACTGGAGGGTTGGTGGTAATTACTGAGACCACTGGTGAGCTGGAAGTCATTATAATAAGAAGAAGGAAAAAGCAGGAGGCAACAGTAAGTGCAGATTATCCTTTCAAGAACCTGGCTATGAAGGCAAAGGGAGGAAAGGAGGAGATAAGAAGGTATGTAGGATGAAGGCAGGTTTGGGGGATTTTCCCCCCCCTTAAGATGGTTTGTGTGTGAGGACACTATTCTTAGGTGAGATGAGGGCACACACTTCCAGGACAGAAGCCCAAAAGATAAAGGTGGGAATAAAGATGGACAAATTCATAGATGGAGTGGGCAGAAGTTGAGTGTCATATATGCTCCCCTCTGCACATATACTAGCTCATGCAAACACAACAACAAAAACCAACAACACATCTAATTTTCTTAGCAGTGTTGTTTACTACTGAGTAAGGTCAGGGGAGCAGGGGGGGCTTTAGCTGAGTGTTGAAGGTGAGGAAATCTTTGCCCTTTGGAGAGGACACTGAGCAGGGACAGGAATAAACTGCCATGTAGCCAGGAGGGCTCAGCTGCTGTGACAGCAGAGGCCAGTCTGGGGAAAGAGGCAGAGCTGAACCATGCTTGCAATTTGTATGGATGAAAACCTGGGCAGGAGGAAAAGTTTTGCCTTTTAATATTTTTCTTTTAATGAAGCTCTGAAGACCCTGCCTTGCAACATTAGACCCCCACAACAGCACCTGCTTTCTCAGTGGTCTGGGGCTGCCCAGCCAGCACCTAGGATCCGGAGCAAGTCAGAGGCTGCAGCAGGGCAAGTGCTGATTTGGTGAATAATTAATGCATCGCTGAGACCTGAGGCTCCTGCCCCCCTTGGTGGAAAGCATATTTATAAACTCATAAAGCAGCTTACTGTATGGTCTAATGATTAAACTTTCCTGGGCCCTATTTCATTACAGCTAAGTTAAAAACTGACCAACTGGCCACATAAACCTTCTCCTGGGGTGATTAATTAGAAAACAAGCAACATCTCCTAACTGGACTAACAACTAACTACACTTCTCTCATTCCAAGCACTTTTGCCCAGAGCAGGGTCAAGAAGTCTTAAGCCTTAACTCCATCCTTTAAGGCAGCAGAATTGGGCTAATTCAGGGAAAAGTTGCCTCTCTTCCTCTCCAACCCCCAGGCGATGAGTGAGCTTCCATTTACCCCTGTTTAACCAGACTTGTCACACGTGGTGTGGTTTGAGAGCCTTCTTACAGGCCCCCTCTCCACCTCATTTCGGCCCACGTGGTGCTTAGTAAAAACTGTGGGGAAGTGCGTCTCACGAGAGACTTCCGCTCCGTGGCTGAATCGTCCCTGTCAAGGTGAGATGGGTAAAGGCGTCACTTAACAACAGTGTCCTTGGAGAAATTATCTGAATTAGAGCCATCGTCTAGATATAGGTAGGAGTACATTTTAAAAAGCCGAATCAGATGGGTGGCCACCTGGGCAGGTCCTGGGTAAATGCGTGCACAAAGGCAGAGTAGTGAAGGGCAGTTTCCTTCCCTCGTACGAAGGCAGAGATCCCGCCTGGCCCAAGCTCAGTGATACCGACACCAGACGCTTCTCTTCTTTCTCAGGAATTGGCCTGACAAGCCGACCCTTTCTAAAGGTTTAACCCGCCTTTCTCCAATGCTCAGTGCAAGAGTTAGTAGCCTTGGGCACCTTTTAGTGACTCACTCCTTACAAATGTAAATTGCACAAGTGCGCGGGAGGTCCCGACCACCTCTCCTCCCCTCCCCCCCCCCCCCCAAGCCTGGCGACCTGAACACCCACCTCCCGGACTAGCCCACGCGCAGCGCACCCCCTGCGCACCGCTGGGGACGCACACCCGGTGACAGTCCCGTAGCCCCTCACAGGGAACTGGAAGGGCCAAAATCCTGCCGCGACCGCAGGCGCGTCCTTTAAAACAAAAGCGCCCCCGAAGGGTGGGACCTCACCCCCTCCTAGCCAAGTAGTGGCCTCCCGCTGCCCTCCCCCTCCGCTGGCTTTCAAATTGCGCATGAGCAGAGGCGCCTCCCTCAGTTCCTCCCAAGGCTAAACTTTCTAATTCCCTTCTTTGGCTTAGGCTGCCGGCCGCTGGGAGAGCGCTCGCACCGCCGGGTGAGCTGAACAAAGTGGCTGCGCGATTTCCCCCTCCCCACCCTCTCCCCCTCCCACCCCCCGCTTCCGTGGGAGAGGCAGGAAATGGAAGGGCCCCTCTCCTCTCTCTGAACATTTGCTTTTCCCCCCACTCCACCTCTCCATAAAGGAACACGGGAAAACGGGGCAGGCGGCACGGTGATCGCTCCTCTGCCGGGTCCCCTCGGCTCAAGGGACTGGACATGGGGCTGCTCCAGGTGTTCGCTTTCTGTGTCTTAGGTAATTCCGAGGAAACGGTGGGGGAAGGGGTGGGCTTGGATGCGGGGGACGAAAACCTCATAGTCGTTTGACCCAGCTTTGAGGGCGCCTGGGGGATCGGGAGAGGGACTGGAGTGGAGTGGAAATTATCCCCTAGGGTAAAATGCCAGCGCCCTCGGTGGTGGCTGAAGACGGCGCACGAGGATCATCGCGGACCCGCATCCCCTGGGCTCCGGGTCCAGGGCTGCGGCTCCCGTGGCCGCTGCGCCGGACTTTACACCTTCGGCGCATCCCTGCTGGGGCTCTCCACCGTGGGGCAGGCTCCCTGGGGTGGAAGGGCAAGCAGCGGAGGGCTTCCCAGGAGCCCATTTCCCAGGAAAGTGCCCCAGCTGAGCGCAGGCTTCATCCTGGGAACAGATTGGGGCCATGTGGCTTTAATTACCCGCGCTGTCTGCCCCCGGATGGCGCCAGAAACAGCTGGACCCGGAGCTTCCCTGGAATGGTGAAGCGTTGAAGCCACTCCAAAGCCTCAGGGATTGTCCGCTCGCTCCTTGCTCGGGGAAAGCGGGGTCCCCCGCGAGCCCGCCACCTCGCCCCTCAAACCAGGGATCTTTGCGCATGCACGCACACACATGCACACACTCTTATGTGACCCCACGATCACAAGATTTCCGCGAGCACACACTCGCACTCACTGCGAGGATGCCCGGGCTGCCACGTGCACGCGGGTTCACTCACACTCCAGCGCAGATGCGCGCTTCTCTGTGCCAAAGTCCAGTCACATCGAAGTGGTGGGTTTGCACATCTATCTTTTGTGCCCGGGGCAGATCAGGGTGGACGCGATGCCCTTGGCTGCTGGACAAACCTGGGATCGTGTGTGTATTTTTACGACTCCTCCTCCTCCACGTCCCTGTCTTCCCCACACTCACCTCTCCATTGTGTCTCTTTTCTATGCATTCTGCTTTCTTCTAACCCTACTCTATCCCGGCCCCTGCTTGTTTCTTTTGCTCGGGCTTGCTGCCTACTCCAAATCCCCCACCCCACCTCTCCACCCCTCCATCTGCCCCTTCCGCAGCGGTGTTCGGAATCCGAGTGCGAGCTCAGGAACCGGAGTTTAGCTACGGCTGCGCGGAGGGCAGTTGCTACCCAGCCACCGGCGACCTTCTCATCGGCAGAGCACAGAGGCTTTCCGTGACCTCGACATGCGGGCTGCACACGCCCGAGCCTTACTGCATCGTTAGCCACCTCCAGGTGAGGGCGGAGAGCCCGCAAGTCGCTCTGCACGCACCTCCTCCAGTCCAGACCAAAGGGGCAGGCCCTGGGGACTCCACATCCTGCCAGCTATCCAGATAGGAAGCCCGGCCATCCAGGGAGGCCCCGGATTCGGCTGGGAGCTCACCCTTTAGCCCCATCTCAGTTTGCACAGTTGCATCCGCCAAACATTTCCTGCCGCCACCGCTGCCGGCACAGGCATTATAGAAAGGCAGAGCTGCAGACAGCCCTGGCTCCTGCCCCGCGCCCTAAACCCAGGGGTTCCAGGAATGAGTGGGTGGTTTCATCTTTCCCCTTTGGAAAATGTGTATAAAAAGTGGTTTACCCTCTTCTTTTCTTCCTTCTTTTTTTAAAAGAATGAGTAGTGATTTTGGATATATATATTTTTCCAAACCTTGCATTTAGATGAAGCACTGACAGACACCTTGTAAGGGCTCATCAGTCATCGGACCTGTTTTCCTCACCTCGTTTGGTGCTGTTCTCCCACCTACCTTTGTTAAATATCAGGTTCAGATGCTTTCTTTTTCAAAATGCGCTGGTTGCCATGGTACCAGGAGGACCTACATGAAATTTCAGGGTGTTTTCTGTTTCTAAAAGTAGAACCAAATTTTAGATGTCAGAAGTCACATTTTTACGAAATCAAAACCAATTTTAAAAGAAGACAAAGTGTAAACTATCCAGAATGAGAATCCCTTCCCTCGATTTTTAGAAAGGAGATTGATATCTTTGGTCTCTGGAGCAAGCAGAACGTGAGTCTCACAGGTGGGGCCAGTTCCAAGTCAATTGCTCTAATTTTGGTCGCTCCACCCACCTGTACACCTGCCCTGCAGGAGCAGGACGGAGGGTGGTATGCCTTACACGTTAGATTCCTTAGGCTGGAGTCACCTTTCCACATCAGGAGAGCCCATTCTGGAGACCTGATAAATTAAACCAAAGGAATGTGGTAAAGTGGATTCCACGGGTTTGCTTCCAGGTTTATGCAGAGATGTCTAGACTGCTTCCTCCTGATTAACAGGGAGTCTATAATTAACCTTTCTGTAAGTTCTGGTCATTGTTCTTCAGTGTTAGTGGCCTTGACTACAAGTTAATGAAGACAGATGTTACTTTTTCTATTATTGGCATATAAATCTTACGTAAAATCGTATGCCAGCATTCATCTCAGAGGCCTGGACACCCTGTCAACGAATCACCTGATTCTGAAACCAGCTTTGACCAGAAGGAGAATTGGACCCTTTCTGCTGAAAGCAAGTGGTGCTGGACTCCCTGGTTCACATGACTGCCCAAGAAATGGTGGAGTGCTCCCCACCTCCCAGAGCCTAAAGAGGCTGGCTGTGCACTTTTCCCAGGCATTTAGAGGGTGTAAAATTAAACGAGTCAGGAAGCTTATGTGTTTTGTTCAGGGTGACCTCTGCTCTCTGTAAGTTCATTAGTGCATCTTGCCAGGCTCTCGATCCTTTTGTGAGGAAGGAGATAACTTGTAAAAGTACAGTCAGTTGATACTGTCCTCATAGGAACATCACCCTTGCGTAAATGTTGTTTGTAAGATATGTGTGTGGGTCTCTATAGATTTCAGTCTCAGCATCATTTTCAGATTGAAGGTTAATTTGCATTTCAGAAAACTTAGGTAGGGAGCAGAGCTCCATGTGGATAAGGGAACGATTAAGTTTGGCTCTTTATGATTTGCCGTGCTGGAGGACAAAGAGGGTTCTTTGAACTTTCCTGACCCAATGCCAGAGTGGCTGTGGCCCCATTTTAGGGAGAAGGAAAATGAGAACAGTTCAAAGCTATTCTAAAACCTAAAGTATGCCTCAATTCCAGTCCAGGTCCACTTTGGTGTTCTTTGAGTTGGGAGCACAGTTTATAGTGCTCCCAACATAATAGGGCAGCCTGGTACCCCCTTCCCAGATATCCTGAGAAGTTGGTAGTCTGCAGGCCACCACACTGGTTCACAGCTTGGGCAGAGTAGAAACTAAGAAATCTTATTCTGTAGTTCCTAAAGGTTCTTAAATACCTCTGCCTAATACTTGGTTTCTACCATGTAGGTTTTAGAAAATCAGGCCAAATGAATTGTATGTCCCCCCCCCCCCCCACTCCCCTTTCATTTTCACTTTGCTTTATGTCAGCAAAAATTCTCTGAGACCTCTTCTGCATTTTCCTTGAAGGGTAAGCTCCTCTAGCTATTTACTGAGATTAAACCTTAAGCCTAGAAATTTCATTTTAATTACATTAATAGCTGGTGGAAACAATGCTTTCTTTTACTTTTGACCTTGAATTTGCAATAGAGGAGGAAATTTCCAGGAGAATTTCATACTCAGTAAATTAAAATGAAAGGCATGTGATAATGTCATTTAAGTAATTTTGGCACATTCATTTTTCTTGAAGCGAGCAGGTTTGATTTTTGTATTGTGAGCTTGATTTTTATTGTGTCAGAGGGGGAGAGAGAGAGAGAGAGAGAGAGAGAGAGAGAGAGAGAGAAAAGATTGTTTCCTAAACTCATGAAACTCACTTTGCTTTCAGGAGGACAAAAAATGCTTCATTTGCAATTCACAAGATCCTTACCACGAGACCCTCAACCCTGACAGTCATCTAATTGAAAATGTGGTCACTACATTTGCTCCAAACCGCCTTAAGATTTGGTGGCAATCTGAAAATGGTATGTGGTTGGTGTGGGAACAGGTTTGTGGAATGTGATTGAAAGGGGTTTACCAGACTCCTGGGTATTTATAATTATACGATGGTTCCTCTGTCCTGTGATCACAGCCTTGGACAGATTTACTGCCCGAAGCACTCACTTCTCATGCACTTCCTACCAGAAAGCAGTCTTTCATGCTAGACCAAAGAATTTCGCAGTCCTCATTCTGAGGGGGCCTTTGGGGCATGTGTGCGGGTGCTGAGGAGGGCGTGGGAAGGTCCTGTACTATCTCAGGTCCTTCTTCTTCCACAAAAATGTAGGTAGCATCTTTCATTTTGATCAATCCCAAATGAAAGGGAAGAATCAGCCCCCACTGCTATCACCACCTTCCTTCTATTGAAAGAAAACATAATAATAGTAATATAAATAAGCACTAGATGTGGTTTTTCAAAGACTCGGTCCACATGAATATACCCAAGTCAGTTTCAATCCTTTGTCCCTTCATTGCCTTTTGGATTTGGGTTTAATAAATTCATCCAATATAATGTTGTTATTGCTGTGGAATCAAGCCAAAATTAGTTTTGCATTTGTTTCAAGCTCCAAAATTAGTTTTGCATTTGTTTCAAGCTTGACTGTGAACTTTGGGAAATAGAGGTAGAGTTACGATGTTCATAATTCAGTGTATCGTTAGATTTTTAAAAATTATGAGAAAGGGCTTTCAGAAATGAACCTAAGCCTGGCCATCGAAAGCATGGACACTACTAGATCTCATTATTATATGCCCTACACCTGAGAAGTTTTTGGATGCTGGCAGTTATTCATCATTCTGTAAAAAAAACCTCCTAGTGCAGTCTGCAAACTCACTAGTCAGCAGAGCCAAATATCAACAGTACAGCGATTGAAATTTCTTTTGAGAGCCAAATTTTTTAAACTTCTTCTAACGCCACTTCTTCAAAAATAGACTCGCCCAGGCCGTGGTATTTTGTGGAAGAGCCACACTCAAGGTGCCAAAGAGCCGCATGTGGCTCACGAGCCGCAGTTTGCCGACCATGGTCCTAGTAGATTCCTCATCAGTGACTATAAAATCCCACCTGCTTTCTAGAAGATTGTTGGTTTCTGAGGAGGTTGGCTATTCACTGGTTGGCCTTAGGACTTCATTGGTTACCAGCTTGATTGAGATGGACTGGTCCTCAAAGAGCATGCATCAGTCAGAGCCTTCTTAATTCTGATAGGAGGAGATCTGATAGGAGATCAATGTGAAATCGAAGTTTCTATAAATCTGTTCCTGGAATAGCAAAAGCTTATGAAGAGACTATGAGCGTTTCCTGACTGCTCACGTTCTTCCAGTGAAACTGTTAAGATGAAGGATGCCTGAGCATTAGAATCAGGACCATTCCCATTTTAGGTGATAGACAGTAAAGTAGTTCATCAAGGTTAGCAAAGGTCTCCTTTCATCTGAAGGGAAGGGTCTAGAACAGTTGCTATAGTTCTAGAGGAGGGGTTTTTCTTGGTAACATCAGGAATTTTAAAATTTCTACAATTTTTAATTTGTGTGGCAAGAGAGACCAAATGCCAGAAAGAAGGTTTTTTTCAATTAGATTTCTCTGTCACTCTGAAACAAGATTAGATGACATGAGACTGATGGAACTTGGTCTTTAGAAAGTCAGACCGATCGTTACTGATCCCTGTCATCTCTCTGTTGTCTGATAGTTCACAATTAAGGCCTTTCTTTATAAATGTGATTTTATCTGTCTTCTGTGTGTTTTGTCCAAAATGAGCTTTACATGAAGGCTTTAAATGATCAGTTCTCAGGCATAGAATCAGGCTTGGCATGTACAGCTACTTTTAACTTACCCTTCATGCTGATCCATTCCTAGGTCTGACAGAAATCACATGCACTGTGGAAGATGACCTTGTTTCTTTCCTCCATGGATTTTTCTTCCCATATTAAAAAAAACACACACTGCAGTGCTTTATTAGGTTATAAATCTAAACTGGAATGTGCTTTTAGGCCACACATTGCAGCACATGGTCTTATGTTGCAGAAATGGCACCAGTCTTGTTTGTATTTATATTATTTCGTTATCTCTTCATTTTGAACAAATATTGCAAGTTTTTAAAAGCCTGGGAGAGGAGAGACATGTGGTTACTTAGCTAACATTTCATCTGAAAGGAAATATCCAGAACAGGTTTATAATGTGGCTCTTTTTAAGAATGTAGATAAAGTTAGTGTAATTATAATGTTTATCTTTAGCATTCCAGCTAACTCATATCCATCCCAGTGGCCACTTTCCCCTCCCCACAATTGACAGGATAGGTTTTCAGCATGAGAGTTTATTTCAAAAGTCCTACTGGTTTCCTGAAAATACACCAGCCAGTGACATGATTCTTTCCAACACATTCCTGTCTGCTTGCATTTACTAGGAAGGCTTCTTTTGCTCTGGAAGGTGGACCCCCAAAGCTCTCTGAAGTGTAGGAAAGGTGGAAAGGTCCCCTTCTCCAAACAGGCAAGGTCCTAGGGCTGGGGTAGCAGGTGCTTTCCATCTCTGGAATTCCAGTGGCCTTTCAGTGTGTGAAAGCCGCTCCGATGGACCCTCAGGGCCTGGTGCAAAGACTCATGTGTTTGTGCAGGCTCTCCCCTGGAAAGGGGAGATGTTAGTATTTGTCTGGGCTCGTTTGTTTATTGGCTGACCCTTTGTCTCTTTGGCATTGTTTTTCAATTGTGGAAATGCATCCAAAGCCTTCTCCATCAGGGCTGGGTTTTTCTAAATTGGAGTATGACTAACGTAGGTGGTAGATCCATTGCTTTTCCTTGCTGCTATGTAGAGAAAAGGGAGTATTTGTGTTTCTTCTGAGGGAGGATTGTGCCCTTGCGCTTTAGACTGCAAGCCCAGTCCCTGCTGTGCACAGGAAGTGCCCCTCTCCTTCCCCTTGGAGAGCCTCTTGGCTTAGAGGGGTGGGGAGATGTTTCCTAAGTAAAGATGTCCTTGATGCAGCAGGAGGCACTCTGCCAGATGCCTTATTCCCGGGAGCAGATTCCACAGGCTGAGCTCCAGAAGAGTATGTGGGAGACTGAGGATCCTCGGACTTGGGCTTTACCACCTGAATTTTTTTAAAACACATTTTTTATTGATTTCAGAGAGGAAGGGAGAGGGCGAGAGAGGTAGAAACATCAATGATGAGAGAGAATCATTGATCGGCTGACTCCTGCATGCCTCCTGCTGGGGATTGAGCCCACAACTCGGGCATGTGCCCTGACCGGGAATCAAACCGTGACCTCCTCCTGGTTCATAGGTTGATGCTCAGCCACTGAGCCACACCAGCAGGGCGGGGCAGAGGCTTATTGTGGTCTTGTCTGCACCTTCAGGTTAAGATAAAAGGCAAAGAGGCTTTCTCTGAGGAGCATAAAGATAACTTAATGGTCTCAACTGTTCACAGATGTGCCTATTTACTGTTTCCTTTTTTAAAAAAAATATCTATAGGCGTGGAAAATGTAACCATCCAACTGGATTTGGAAGCAGAATTCCATTTTACTCATCTCATAATGACCTTCAAGGTAAGGAATCCATAACTTTCTCACAAATGACACGTGAGAACACGGTATACTTCCCCCTTTCAAAACAGATGTCTGTTGCGAATTGACCTAAATGGACACTTAAATATGATTGTTGCTATAAATTGGGATAATTGAGCAGGTTTTTAAACACGGGCATGAATAACTATGCTTAACTACTCTACACAGCAGTAAGTAGGGAAAGCCACTATTCTAAGGTACTTCCACTGTAAACTTTTAATTAGGTATCTTTTTATTTCCCCATGGAGAGAGGCAGCTCTGACTCTCCCAACCACAGTAAAACATCTGGAGGGTAAATCCCTGGTCACCAGTGTTGATGATTTAATGCTGAGTTTGGTAACTGGAAAGGAAGTGTATTATCTTTCGTTTCCAAGGTTTTGCAGAATTTCTGGGAAGAGTGTACAGTTTCTTTCGAAATGTGCATGCCTTCTTAAAGGTGGATTTTCTCATTCTTTTTCTTTTTGAGATGTAAAATGACTCCGGGACCAGGGAATGCCTCTGTACAAAGTCCCTTTGTTTCCTCTTCAGCAGCTGCCTGGAAATGACAGACTTCACATGGCTTAGAGTACATGTTGGTTCACACAAAACCCATAATTTACTTATTACTTCTCAGATTAAAATCACTTGTGAATAGTTTTCCGTTGGAGTTGGGTGCCTTATCTGTCTCCTCTCAGGTTCGGAGAAGGTGCCAGGGTAGATTTACCATGTGGGCAGGTGGCCATGAAAGTCTCACTTGTGTCCTTCACTGAAGCCTGGGAGGCGGGGGCAGGGTGGGCCAGGAGGTCAGAATGTGACCGGGAGGTACTGGGCTGCTGAGTCCCTGCTGTTACTGCTGACGGTTTACACTGTGACACCTGATACTGAGAGGGGTGGTCGGGCTTCCACTAAACACCTTCTTCACTTACTCCTTGTCCCTTCATTGACCACACACTCAACCTGGTGGTGAGAATGAACACTCAGCTACGCATGAGGGGATTGCCTTCATGTTATGTGACACCTGAATATACTCAGTCATCTTTGTTAATGTTTATCTTTTACTTTGGAAAGGGCTTCTGTTTATATCCATGAGATTTCTTTTTTGTTATCTAAAAGTCCTTGGGGGCACATATTCTGTAGTTGAAACTCAGTGGGCCAAGGATGAAATTCTGCACCGAAGTGCAGAAGGTCAAATGAAGGAGGTGGTGACTTAACTGAGATGTGAAGAATGGGTACAAGTTGTCAGACTTTGGTTTATGAGAGAGAACTCATTCTTTTGGTTCTAGCTCACGTGTGAGCAGCAACATCTAAGGGGTTGGACAAACTTGAGTGTGAATCCCCATTCTGCCCCTTCCTGGCATGTATGGCCAGAGCTTTGGCTCCCCCCTTGGTAAAGTGGAACAATAACAACACCTATATCATGGGGTTGTGTGATATACCCATCTATTCTGGTTATTGGGGTATCTTGCCACCGGGTCTATCGTGGGAATGGGATCATTTTTATATATGCTAATGCTTGGCACATAATTGCTCTATAAATATTTACTGATAAGTGAATAAGTGAATGAAAGCAACCATCTTGTGTTTGTGAGAAACTGGTCCAGGCTTCATGGGATTTTGAAAAAAATATTTTAAATTGATTTTTAGAGAGTCAGGGAGAAAGAGAAACATTGACGTGAGAGTGAAGCATCAAGCAACTGCCTCCTGCACAACCTCTACTGTAGATGGAGACTTAAAACCCGGGCATGTGCCCTGACCAGGAATCGAACTGGCACCCTTTCAGTGCGCAGGCTGATGCCCACCAACTGAGCCATCCCGGCCAGGGCTTTATAAGGATAGAGGAGTTACTGCCCACCCAGAGCTTCCAGGCTTCTAGGGAAGAAACATACTTACAAATAACTTATAATACAAGACAGAATATGCCAACTGCTATAGCAGGAGTTCAGCTAATGTACATTAGCCTGGAGGCGTGGGAGAGTAACTTGAGCCTGGGATAGGAGAGAAAGCTTCATGGGGAGAGGACTGGGGCTGCACTGGACCTGGGCCAGGAGGAATGAGCAGGATTTCAGAGGGAGGAGATGGGAGCAGAGCCCTTCTGGGCAGAGGAAATAGTCTAAGAACATAGCTCTGTTGGTGGGATTCTCCTGGCAAGGCTTGTTCAGCATGTACAGAGTAGATTTGCTTTGGGTCCTGAGGGGAGGAAGGGAAGTAAGATGACAGAAGGACCTTGACTCCTTGCTGAGGAATGTGAACTTTATAGGAAATAGGGAACAATTGACAAGGAATTGAGACCTGTATTTCAGGGAGGGAGTCAAGCGGAAATGGCAAAGGAGAGCATGGGGCAACATTGGGGGCTTCTTGTTGAGGTCAGTGTTAAAGAAGGGCTGACTTACGAGAAGGCTGGTGTCCACACAAAGGCTGTCTGTGACCCTCAGGTAGGAGGGGGCTGCCTCCTGCAGCCCCGATGTCTGGAAGCATTATGGGAAGCTTCCAGATCACACATATCCCATTGCCCCTGCTACTCCTGCCTCTGAGAATCATCACCCAGAGGTGGAGCCTGTTTTCTAGGAAAGTCAGTTGGACCCCTTAGAATCAAAGGTCAATCAAACCATGACTTGGAGAAAAATGAGGAGCTGAGCAGTGGAAGAAAGGGTAAGGAAAGGGATGAATCAAAGGTTACTCGGATGTGGAAGCTGAATAACTAGTGGGTAGTGACACTTAACAATGGTGAGGACAGGAAGGGGGTGAGGATGAAGAATACACGTCACTCTTAATCGTGTTTGTCATGGAGATGGTTGGTTGATAAGCGGATTGCGTTTTCTTAGGCTAGCAAAATTTATTTAGCATATACTCTGTGGTTTTGCCTATAGCCAGATGTTTCCAAACTCACACCCCTTTTCTTTACTATAAATTCAGAGGCAACTGTGCAGCAGTGTGAGGCCTGAAGAGGTTAGTGACTAAGCAAAGAGTGTGGAAAGACTTCCGTTCTGTATGTAAAATGTGTTGTTCTCGTTTCCAGCAGCTTCTTAACTCCACAGGAAATTGGATAATCCGTCGGTGGCCCTTTGGGACTCAGAAATTTCCAGAAGGGAGGGAGAAGGAAGCCTAGCCAGGACTGGCTATGAGGCTTTTCCTTTCTGCTCCCTTGTAACACAGACATCAGGCTAGTCTGTCCCCAAGCATCACCACCCAGGAGCTGTTCTCCTGGGGAGTGTGCCCTGGTTCAGTTAGCCATTGGGGTTTCTCCCCTTACTTTAAAGTTCTGATAAGGTATCGTTTTTTAATATTCCTGAATAGGTTAGAAGAAAAAAAAGGACTTGAACAACTAGTAGTTGAATAAACCAAAGACTCTGTCCAAGTGTGAGCTTCATTATCGTACACTCGTCTCCTTTTATCAGTGGAAAAGACCATCAGGATTAAGAGAGGCAAGAGGCGGTCTGGGAATGTACGTTTAGTTGTCGCCCAGATTTCTGTCCGGCGTTGGTTTTAATTCGGAAGTGTCTCTTTACAAGGTCCGCTTCACTTTCTTGATCTTTCTCCATTGGAATCTGACTTCATGTCCCAAAACGCACTTACACTGTTCATCTGTGTTGAAGCCTGATTCGTCTCTTATTTCCGGTTGACCTTGTTCACCCCCCTTAACCTCTGTCCTGCCTCAGTTTCCAGGATTTCTATCTTTCTGTTCCTTTTTCTCTGACATCCATTTTCAGTCTTCTATTATGCTGTTAGATACTGAGGCAGAAAGATAGGTTTGGTCTTCAGCGTGGATTTGAATCTAAGCTGTGCCGATAGCTAGCAAGTCAATTGATATCTCTGAACCTCAGTTTCCTCATTTGTAAGACAAATGCGTTGTGCGGCCAAAGTAGTTCCCTACGGCTGCCATCCAAAGTACCACATACTGGGTGGCTTACACCAGCGGTCACCAACCGGTGGTCCGTGGACCACTGGAGGTCTGTGAGGCCCGAAAGATTGGTGACCGCTATCTTAGGCAATAGTCCCAGGTCAAGGTGTCAGCAGAGTTGGTTTCTTCTATGGCCTTTTCTTTCCTTGACTTACAGATGGCTGTCTTCTCCTTGTGTCTGCACATGGTCTTCCCTCTATATGTGTCTGTAGCCTAATTTCTTCTTAGAAGAACACCAATCGTGATGGATCAGGGCCCACTGTAATGGCCTCATTTCATTTACTTATCCCTTTAAAGACCCTACCTCCAAGTACAGTCACAGTCTGAGATCCTGGGGGTTAAGTCTTCAACGTAACAATTTTGGGAAGACACAGTTCCCTTCACTCCCTCCCCCCACCCCCACCCCAGCATTGAGCCTGAAGCCAAGCATGTGCCCTGACCAGGAATTCAACCAGCGACCTTTTGGTGCACAGGATGACACTCAACCAACTGAGCCACACTGGCTAGGGCTTGCCCATTGCTTTGTGGGGAGAAATTATTTATTTGGAGGTTTTAAATATTGTATGTATACAGTGTTTCCCAAACCCATGTTTCAAGCTCCATCCTCGCAGCTGTGTGCCAGACAACTGTTTTCAATTGTCCAGTGGGCGTCACCATGTGGATGCCTTACATGTCATCAGTCCAAAACCAAATGCCTTCACATCTCTTCTGTGTCTTTGTCATTAGCAGCACAGTCCCCACAGCTACCCAAGCTCAGGTGCCTGTGTTTCTTTCCTCTCCCTCGCTTTCCACTGAAATCTAATTGATCCCCAAGTGCAATTCAGTATATTTTACTTTCACTATATTTTCAGTAGTCAATTCCATCCCTTTATCTGTATTCAAACTGTTAAGGCCTGAGACCTTCATCTTTGTTCTATCTCTTGGTTTCCTTCTCATTTTTTTCCGTGTCCAGTATCTCTGCTACAGAGTTATTTTTCTAAAGTGCAATCTGATCATTTTATTTTGTCCAGTTAAATGTTTCCCTTTCTTTGCATAAAGATAAAGTAAACCCTTTAGCATGGCAAACAAATTCCTTCCTACTCTGCCCTTTTAACCCCTTTTAAGTGTACAGTTCAGTAGCATTAGGTATTGTCACAACATTGTGTAACTATCACTACTATCTATTTCCAGAACTTTTTATCACCCCAAATACAAACTCTGTACCCATTAAGCAGTAACTCCTTATTGACCCCTCCCTACATCCCCTGGAGACCTCTAACCTATTTCTGTGTACTTGCCTATTCAAGACATTTCATGTAAGTGAAATATTTGTTCTTTTGTGCCTGGCTTATTTCACTTACTATAATGTTTTCAAGGCTCATTTGTGTTGTAGGAAATATCAGAATTTCAGTTCTTTTTATGGCCGAATAATATTCCATTGTATGTATATAGTTTTTATTCATTCCTTTTTTGTTGTTGTTGTGTTTTTTGTTTTTGTTTTAGACAGGTCCTGTTATTATCCCTGTCATCTTATAAGCAAGGACACTGAGGCAAAGAAAGCTCAGTGCCAAGATCACCCAACCAGTAAGGGAGATAGTTCTGGAACCCAAACGTGAAGCGACAGAGCCTAAAGTAAAGCTCACAACAATTCCAAGAAGTAGGGACTTTCATTATCCCTATTTGACCTGAAGAGAACATGAGATTTTTTTTTTAACTTAATAAATCTTTATTGTTCAGATTATTACAATTGTTTCTCCTTTTTCCCCCCACAGCTCCCCTCCACCTGGTTCCCACCCCACCCTCTGCCCTTACCTCCCCACCACTGTCCTCATCCACAGGTGTACGATTTTTGTCCAGTCTCTTCCCGTACCCCCCACACCCCTTTCCCCCTGAGAATTATCAGTCCACTCCCATTCTATGCCCCTGATACTATTATATTCACCAGTTTATTCTGTTCATCAGATTTTTAATTCACTTGATTTTTAGATTCACTTGTTGATAGATATGTATTTGTTGTTCATAATTTTTAGTTTTACTTTTTTCTTCTTCTTCTTCTTACAGAATACCTTTCAGCATTTCATATAATACTGGTTTGGTGGTGATGAACTCCTTTAGCTTTTTCTTATCTGCGAAGCTCTTTATCTGCCCTTTAATTCTGAATGATAGCTTTGCTGGGTAGAGTAATCTTGGTTGTAGGTTCTTGCTATTCATCACTTTGAATATTTCTTGCCACTCCCGTCTGGCCTGCATAGTTTCTGTTGAGAAGTCAGCTGACAATTGTATGGATGCTCCCTTGTAGGTAACTAACTGTTTTTCTCTTGCTGCTTTTAATAGTCTCTCTTTGTCTTTTGCTCTTGGTGTTTTAATTATGATGTGTCTTGGCGTGATCCTCTTTGGATTCCTTTTGTTTGGGGTTCTTTGTGCTTTCTGGACTTGTAAGTCTATTTCTTTCACCAGGTAGGGGAGTTTTCTGTCATTATTTCTTCAAGTAGGTTTTCAGTATCTTGCTCTCTCTCTTCTTCTGGCACCCCCATAATTCTGATGTTGGTATGCTTGAAGTTGTCCCAGAGGCTTCTTAATACTATCTTCAAATTTTTGGATTCTTTTTTCTTTTTGCTTTCCCGGTTGAGTGTTTTTTGCTTCTTTGTATTTCAGATCTTTGACTTGATTCTTGTGTTCCTCTAGTCTGCTGTTGGGTCTCTGTATAATATTTCTTATTTCAGTCAGTGTATGTTTAATTTCTAGTTGGTCCTTTTTCATATTCTCGAGGGTCTCGTTAAATTTATCGTCCTTTTCTAGGAAATTCTTGAAAAACCTTATAACTGTGGTTTTGAACTCTATGTCGTTTGCTTTCCTCCATTTCTTTCATTTGTAATCTGTTTCTTTGTCTCCGCATTTTCGCTGCCTCCCTGAGTTGGTAGGGTGGCTTTGTGTGCTAGGTGTCCTATATGGCCCAGTGGGTCAACCTCCCAGTTACCTGAGGTGGATACTCTTGGTGCACCCCTTTGTGGACTGTGTGCTAAGCCTTGTTGTAGGTAAGTCTTGATTGTTGTTAGTGTCCCTGGGAGGAATTGACCTCCAGGCCAATTGGCTGTGAGGACCCGCTGTGTCTATAATGGAAGAACTGCTGTGCTGGAGACACGCTTATGGGGCAGGACTTGTTTCAGTGGGGCTTCGGTGCTCACTGAGTCTGCCTCTTGAATGTGTCACTTATGGATGTGAATAGTTGAAATCTGGTGTCGTCTCACACTGACCACTAGATACACTACCTTCTGGATCTCCAGTGGGGTGCAGGTCAGCTACTGTCTGAGGCCACCCAGCAGGAGCTACAGCGAGAACTACAGTTTTCTCCTCTTTGCTTGGGGTTTGGAGGTTTTGGAGCTGTCTGACCAGGGCTGCAGTTTGTTTGGTTAAGCTGCAACAGGGCAGGCCATTTATATGCCAAAGCCTCTGTGTGGAGCTTGGGTGGGTTTGTAGATTGTGCGGGATGGGGTCTCAGGGAGTCACTAGGCTAGGGCGTGGCAAACAGCAATGGCTGCCAGTCAAGCCGTCTCTGCATTTCCAAGTCCCCGTGTCCCGTGCACCAGCGCAGTAAACAATGATTGCTGGGTGCACCTCTGCAAGAAAGTCACCCTCACTTTCCGACCTGATGGCAGACAGTCCAGCTTCTCCCCGTAGGAGTTTGGGTCCCCCGCGTCTCCCCAGAGACTGGATTTCAGAGTAATTGGGAGCTTGTCTCCCTTCAGGTTGAAAAAAGCAGTGCACCCAGTGGCCTGCCACCAGCCCGGATCACGCGCCTCTGTACCTCAGCTTTTCAGCGCTCGTGCACGTCTCAGTGCTCTTTTCTCTTTCCTTCTAGTTGTAGAACTTCCACTCAGCCAGCTTTCCCGTGGTTCTGGGTGATAGATGTTTTGTCTTTTAGTTGTAGTTTTGAAATGGTTGTGCGAGGCAGCAGTTTAGGTGTTTACCTTATGCCGCCATCTTGGTTTCTCCCAAGAACATGAGATTTCTATTCATTCATTTGTTGATGGACATTTGAGTTGTTTCTACTTTCTGGCTGTTGTGAATAATGCTGCTATGAACGTTCATGTACAAATATCAGTCTGAGTCCCCGTTTTCAGTTCTTTTGGGTGTATAGCTAGAAGTGGATTCCCCAGATTCCTGAGTTAGTAATTCCTTCCTCTTGTTTCCCAAAGCACACCACATGTGACTCTACTGTGGTATTTGATGTATTGTGTTGTAAATTATTTATATCCATATTGATAGCTCATCGGACTGTCTATAGCACATAGACCAGTGTGTGGTACTGAGTAGTAGTCATGACACAGCTGTTGGATAATTAAATGAAAGATTGAAAGAAGAAGTACTCAAACTAACCAGTCTTCTTATGGGCCTGGTGACTAAATGTATCAAAACTTGTTGGCTATTAAGGCCTGTTTATAATCAGCTTCTAAAGAGAAACAGCTTACTAGTCTTTGGTAGGGTGGGAGAAAGTGCAAAATTTAGAGGCTAGACACTTTCCTTGCTAGAAGAGGTTCAGCGGAACAGCTTGAAGTACTTGGAATCCAGCTATTGTCTGAAATATCAACCACAAGCATTCATGGTTGTGGCACACAGTTGAGTATTATTTTCATTTGAGATTGAAAAAAAAAATCAAATGAGCCTTTTCCACCCTGCCTTTAGACATTCCGCCCAGCTGCTATGCTGATAGAACGATCGTCAGACTTTGGGAAAACCTGGGGCGTGTACAGATACTTTGCTTATGACTGTGAGAGCTCATTTCCAGGCATTTCAACTGGCCCCATGAAGAACGTTGATGATATAATTTGTGATTCCCGATATTCTGACATTGAACCCTCAACAGAAGGAGAGGTTTGTTTGCCTTTTTTGTATTACATTCTACTTGCAAATCTAGTTTTTGATCATTGCAAAAATACCAATTACTCTTCTCTCTATTTTTAGGTGATATTTCGTGCTTTAGATCCTGCTTTCAAAATAGATGATCCTTATAGTCCAAGAATACAGAGTAAGCTTGTTTTCAAATAAAAGTTTGATGGAAAATAGCAATCATGAAAGAACTCTTAGCCAGAGCACTGCTACCCAGAATCTAAATATTCAGTGCTAAATCCACCCTCTTCATTTCTTTTTTTCTCTGCAAAACCCTACCAGAAACTCTCGAAATTGGCAGTAATCAAAGCTCTCATTGATGGGTAATACATTTTGATAAGAGTAAAAGATTTTTGTTGTAATACTCATGCAGTTATGCTTGTCATAATACCTTATTTTGCTCAGTATAATATATGTATATGTGAGTGTAAGTACACACACACACACACTAAGCTATTGTAACAAAGTGTCCCCAAAAAATACAGTGGCTCAAGTAAATGGAAGGTTATTTCTCTCTGACAAAATCACCCAGAGGGATTTTCAGAGAAGAGGCTCACTACATAAAAGACAGACTGACACCCAGTTAAATTTGACTTGCAGATAAACAATGAATTAGTTTTTTAGTATAACAATGTCCTATGTAATATTTGTGACTAGTACAAGTATACCCCATAGTATAACTACGTCCCAAGTGATATTTGGGACATAGTTATACTAAAAAATGATGGTTTATTTGAAATTCAATTTAACTGAGCATCTTGTATCTTTATTGCTAAATCTGGCAACCCTAGCCAGTAGGTTACCCAGGTTTTAGAACTGAACCAATGGCTTTGCCCCAAACTGTGAGAGGGGAGGAAGTGAAGGGCACGTGACACAGAAGCTATCACTTCTGTTCACATCCCATGGCCCACAATTGGTCACATGGCTGTCCTGCAGGCTACATTGCAGAACAACTCTAGCTAGATGGCCATGCGCTCTCACACTTTAACTAGGGCTCTTATGTCAGAGGAAGAAAAGAAAGAATAGTGAATGAAATCTGAAGTCTCAGCCATGTTCATTATGTTCAATAAGGTGAGGGTTGTATTTCCATTTAAAAAATATATATATATTTTTATTTCAGAGAGAAAGGGAGAGGGAGAGAGAAACGTCAATTATAAGAGAGAATCATTGATTGGCTGCCTCCTGCATGTCCCCCACTGGGGTTCGGGCCTACAACCTGGGCTTGTACCCTTGACTGGACTCGAACTCAGGACCCTTCAGTCCGCAGACCGACACTCTATCCACTGAGCCAAACTGGCTGGGGCTGTATTCCCATTTTACAGTTGAGTAAACAAGCTCAGAGAGAAAGGTGACATTAAATAATGTCAGATCCTAAGCCCCTAAGTTAGGACTCTCAGTTCAGAGCTCTTTGCAGCATTCAATAGCTATGCTTACGATTTTTTCAGAATTACCTTTAGATCTTTTTGGGAGGCAGAATATGCACTAATTATAAGAATGGGCTTTGGAGTCAGACAGATTTAGGTTTCAATCCCAGTGCCAGCATATTACAGCTTTGTGACCTGGGGCAAGTCATTTGTTTAAAACTTTTTAAAACCTCTGTGTGTTTTTTTTTTTTTTTTTTTTTTCATCTGTAAATGGAGAGAGTAATATTGATCTTAGGGTTGTTAGGGAGGGAAAATGAGTTCATGAGTATAAATCACCTACCAACATGCCTGACACATAGAAAGTATTCGGTGCGTTGAAGCTGCGCTGCTGCTGCTGTCAGCTGTGGCTTAGGTCTTGTGTAGACCTGTCCGTGGTCAGCGTGAAAGGGTGAGGCTCCCCTTCCTGCTGCTGAGCTGCATGCAGGCAGGTGGCGGGGACAGGACAATCCTTATCTCCCAGCTGGGCATGGCCCTGCCCCCGGAACCCCTAGCCTGAAGCACGGAGGAGAAGAATGGAAGAAGGCCAGGGGAAATTGCCAGGAGACTGCTGTTTCCCCACTTAACTTAATTTCACATGTGGCCCAGACTGTCTCTGATCTGCAATTTGCTCTTTCATTCTGTGGTAAAACAAATATTTAGTGACACGTCCAGCCCTGTGCTATTTCTGAGTGAGCTCGGAGGCCTGCCCTCCCTGCTCTCAAAGTCCAGCGGTGAGAAATGTCTGCCTGGGCTCCTATGACCCCTCACCCCCACCACCGGACCCCAACGCCTTGTCCCTAGAGAAGGACTCACGGTCTCCTCCTTTTTAGGTGAAACTTGTGGGACTTGGGGAATGTGTTGCCATTATAATTCTGTTGACTTCTGTTGTTAAATGGCATCCGAAAATCTATTTCTATATCTAAGACGCATCCATTTTAGCTGGTCATGCTTTTGATGTACTTTGTAAGGAAGGGAACAATAGCTCTTTAGTTGTTTCTATTGTTAAGACCTTTGAGACTCACTTTACAAGTGATTTTTGCCTCTAGGAACAGCAGTTAATGCCAGACTCGGTTGCTGTTAAATACGGAGGGAGAGTTGGGGGGAGTGTATTTGCTCTTCCGAGGGCTTCCACAAAGATCAGTGCAAGGGTTTCTAAATACTCCAGCTGCTCTTCACGGGGGTTGTTTGGCCTTGTCAATGGGCGCTTGTGCTCTTTCTACGCAGGAGCATTTGTGCAGGAGGAAATGTTGGCATTCATAAATTCCATTCGGTTTCTCTGTGTAGTTTTTGATTTTACAAAGAGCCCAACTTCAATGCATGGAGTCATGGACTTTCTCTTTCAACCCACGGCACTTTCTGTCGTCTCTATTGTAAGCTATGCATATATTATAAGTATTTAAAATTGTACTTAGGCTTTGAAAGTATCTGATGTGCCCGGCTGATTCCCTGTTCCCTTGTGTTGTAAATTATGAGGCTGGGGGAAAAATAAGGCTGCATCAGCAGAAATGAAAGTAACGCTTAGGAGAAGTTCCAGGCTACAGAGCTAAGTGGTAGGGCAGATGGAACGATCAATCTTGTGGGGTCCACTGTAGCAAGAGCAACTTAGTAATTAATGAGATCACTGATCAGAAGGTGGAATGGCTCTTGGTTTATAAAGTTACTGTAGAATGCACCTGGCAGCCCAGCTTCTATAATCAGCACAGGAAAAAGAAGATAAAATAAGAGAAATTGAGAAAAAATAATTTGCCCCATCATGCTAATACTAAGCTCCTTTATCCTTCTGCCACTGTATTTTATTGGTAATTATATTGGCAAGTTTGTATTGTAAAACTAGGACAAAGAAAGTTATAGATCGTCATGTTGCTTCAAAACTTAGTTAAGATATTCTGGAGTGTGGTTATCCTATAGTGCTAAATCTATTTTAGTAACTTGGAATACATCTAAATGGTGGGAAATTTCAGGTAGTATTTACCTCTCCAAAAATAAACACAGAAATACAGGGTAGAGGAAAAGTAGGTTTGCAGTTGTGAGTACACAAAACACAGAGTTCATACTTGTGTTATTATTTATTCATTATTGTGTTATTTTCTATATGAACAACTGTAAGCCTACTTTTGCCCCACCCTGTATATTCCTTTCTAACTATCTTACACTAATGTTAATGAGAAGTTGGGGTGCTTTGATAAACCCTTTCCCACCTGCATGGAATTTTCTGACTTTGAGACTGGCACTGATTGCTACAGGAACCAGATGGTATTGCAGTAGTTAGATTACTGGGTGCCAGTGGGTTCTGACAGCCCTGCCACCGTGGTCGTAAATGTCTCCGCTCTTCCATTCCTCCTGAAACGTCAGTCTGCACACGACTCCATCACAGAGTAAATGTTCTCATTAAACTAATGGGAAGGCTGTAGCCTTTCTGTCTTCCAGAGACTGTCCCATTATGTTAAAGTTGACTTTATGGTCATCTAGATCAGACAAGGAGGGTAAACGTGACACAAGCCATTTTAGTGTGTCCTGCCTTTCGGTAAAGAGAAAAGATGTGTAACTGCAAAAGAAATCTTGCTTGTTTGATCAGACTTTTCATCTTCTTGGTGGCCTTCATAGATCTCTTAAAAATCACCAACTTGAGAATCAAGTTTGTGAAACTACATACTTTGGGAGATAACCTTTTGGATTCCAGAATGGAAATCCGGGAGAAGTACTACTATGCAGTTTATGATATGGTGGTTCGAGGAAATTGCTTCTGCTACGGCCATGCCAGCGAATGTGCCCCTGTGCACGGAGTTGATGAAGAGGTGGAAGGAATGGTAAGCAAACACTCCGTGCAGCTTTCTACTTACTAGTACACAGGTGACTCTGAAGAAAATGGAAGCTGGACTTACCGTGAGCCTTTCGTATTTTCTAGGGGTTTTATTTTTCCAGACTTACAATGCGGCCTTTGCAGCATGGCTGATTTTCCCTTTGCTGACTTTCTTGGACTATGAGGATGTAAGGACTGCTCATAGACACTGCATTCACTTTTGGAGATTGTTGCTACAGGCTGATACTACAGTACTTTAATCAGCAAATATTAAAACGTTCTCTAAATAGCAATACATCTTCCTTTACTTTAGGGGAGGTTAAAAATCACAACCATTCCAGTCTTTATGGAAGGCAGAAATGGATCCCCGTCCAAAGAAATTGGAAATTTGAACCTAGAACCACAGAGTATCATTTAGGAATTAAATGGACTTTGTTTCTTTATATCTTCTAGTTTCATTCTTTCCCCTGTGTTCTTAAATTATGTAAATTTTAAAAATTGGGGATTTGGGTGATTTGCAAAATGGATTAAGATAGAGTATTTTACCAGTTTTCTAAGTGCAATGATAATTCTTGTAGACCCATATGATGTTAAAGCCAGACAGGATTTTTTAAACCAACTATCCTTATTACAAGAGACCAGGGATTGAGTTTGCCAGAGGGCCCTAAATAAGTATGTGACAGACAGAAATTCAAATCGCATCTGGCCCAGGGTTCCCTCCTCTGGACCGCGGGCCTCCCTTCCTGAAGAAGGCTGGACCTTGACGGCTTGCTGTTTGCCTTTTCAAAGCTTATTAGTTCCCATCGAAGAAGGTGCAGGGTTGAGTGCATTTGACTGTCTAAAACTTGTCTTCCCTTTACTCTAGTGAGAAGTTATTGCATAAAGTTGACTTTTTAACAGAGCCTAAGGGAGGATTTATCCTAATCTTGTTGCGACATCAGAGAACCCTG
The DNA here is from genome assembly GCA_026230045.1 of Corynorhinus townsendii. Classification (NCBI taxonomy): domain Eukaryota; kingdom Metazoa; phylum Chordata; class Mammalia; order Chiroptera; family Vespertilionidae; genus Corynorhinus; species Corynorhinus townsendii. The sequence goes on from JAPDVU010000004.1 coordinate 143,141,867, forward strand.
TCAAGATTATGTTTACTTTCACTGTAGCATTTTGGGTGTGTAGCTAGTGTCTTGCAGTCATGTCACTATCATGCATCTCGCAATACATTGGACTGTTTATTCAGAAACTGTAGAGTCCTGTGGTATGTACTTTGGAGCTCTTTTTCAGTCTCTGTGAAACCACCTTGTAATGACATGATATTAGTCTTCTGCTAAGTGCATTCCTGTCAAAGTGGGTGCAGGGTGGACCTGTCTGTCCTGTTCCTGAATTCCATTCTGTAGAGACTAGTGTTCGGGTGAGATGCCTGCATACATGCACATTGGGTAGGCTGGAAGAACTTACGATTTATGTGCCTCAGGGTCTTAAGTGTGCCTTGCAGTAACACAATGCAAAATAATGCATCATGGGCCCTCATAAAGCAAAATAATGTGTATGTTTCTGAGATTTTATATTTCCTTTCTTAAAAGGAAAAAAATAAATGTAAAAGGAAGAATGTAAAATAATTGGTTGGAAAAAATTTGAATGCTGTGCCAGAATTACAAAACAAAACAAGCAAACACCTTTTATACGGCATAAGTGGTAAAACTTGCAGTAATGCGAGTTGTTCCCAAATGGTGTGTGTAATTTAATTCTCCATTATAACTTCCATTGATTTCTATCATAACGCGTTTTTTAACTCATAAGTAACTAGTTTTTTGCTTTCTAAAATATTCTGAGGTTACTATTTTCATTCATCTGGCTTTTTTCCATTGATACTTTAATAAAATATGTATTGAGTTTCCATTATATAGTAGGAACAGTTCCTAGAGATGAGTGTTATAGCCATCAACAAAATAGATGGAACTCACTGTGGGGAGGAACCAAAGGAAAACAAACCCTCACTGTGGTGCACGAGAGCTTAGAATTGGTATGAAAAGGGGTTTATATTTTCCATTGATCGTGGAAAAATCGAGCCATTGGCATACCTCTTACTCTGCTCTTCCCTGTTTTTACAACTTTCAAGGTGCATGGCCACTGCATGTGCAGGCATAATACCAAGGGCTTGAACTGTGAACTGTGCATGGACTTCTACCATGATTTACCATGGAGACCAGCGGAAGGTCGAAACAGCCATGCCTGTAAAAGTAAGTTTCAGCCAGAAGGACATTTTGAGTCAATTCAGACACCAGTATTCATCTTTTGGTAAAAGATAAGGTGATAGTACACTATTATTGGAAAAAAAGAAAAAGAAAAAAGTTACTGCCCTTTTCCCAGCTTTCCCTGATACTCTTAGGAAACCAATATTCACACAATCAACTTAATAAATTACTATTTACTGAGCAGCACCTATGTGTTCAGCAAATTCAGTAGAAGATGACGATGTTGTACCTGACATTGTACCTGTTTTGAAGGCAAGATGCCCAGGAGAGAAAAATGAAAGAAAAATACGGCCTGGTAGATGATTAAGGTTGGGCTATGGAGTAGAATGTTTGGCCTTGTTTCTTTGCCAGCCCCACTGCAGCCTCGGGTTTCCTTCCTCCCATCCATGCCAGTGGGATTCTCTGGGCAGAGGTGTTTGCAGGACCCCCACCCTTCTAACCCCACATGCAGTGATTCCCACATACTACCCTCCCCTCTGGAGTGTGTCTGCCTCTGCCCCCACTGAGAAGGGCTGGAATGGTCAAGGTTTTGTTAGTAATACACCCCATCTGAATAGTTAAGATTGTTTAGATAAAGAGAAGAAGGGGAGAGGGGAAGGTGGGAGTTAAGATAAGGAGAACAACTTGGGAGCACAAGGCCCCAGGGACATCTGGTGACCACCACAGCATCTAGGCTGGAAAATGATTCCAAGGTTTAATTCAGCCAGTATATCAAGGGCAACATTCTGCTAGGCACTGAGCGTACATCAGGATAAGACACATTCTCTGTCTCCAGGACATGTGTGACAGGGAGAGATGAGGCTAGAATGTAAAGCCCCGTGAGGGCCAAGCTGAGTTAAGCCTCACTGTGAGATGATAAGAGGGATCCCGTGGATTGTTAATCATGCGAGTGAGAAGGTTATGATTAGAGTTGGCTTGGACCAGGATGACTGCCGCATAGGCTAGAGGAGGAACAGAGTGCCCTGAGGCCGACCTCAGTTCTCACTAAAGAGCCTGGCCTGGTGTGGAGGTGGGAGTGGGGAGGAAGGGGATCAGGCCTTCAGACCATGTTCCTCAAAGCTGGCAGCCCACGCGGGCTGGGCCAGGAACACGTTGCCTAGAAAATCCTCTGGGGTGATGGACGGCTTCCATCCCACCCCGAGCGGGCCCCAAAGGGGTCCTCCGTGCCGTGACAGCCTTCCTGCCAAGAAGCTTCCGCGGGCACTTTCCCCCAAAGGTTTTCCACGTTTTGTAGCCCATGGTCTTGCAAGGAGGGCAGGTGGTTGAGTTTCTTTCCTAAAGTCCGCACTTTGAAGGTTCCAGCATGACACAGGATGTCAGGTGACGCGTCGGTGGGTATGTCCTTTTCCCACAGTGCCTCCTGGTTCATTGCTGTTTTGCCTGAACTTCATCCCTCGTTTCCAAAATGAGCTTCCTTCCTGCCACCCGCACCCTCCATTGGTGAACAGACTTCAAGGCTTTACTTGACATTGGTCTTGTCACGCAGAGTGTAACTGCAATGAACATTCCAACTCATGCCACTTCGACATGGCAGTCTACTTGGCCACGGGGAACGTCAGTGGAGGAGTGTGTGACGACTGTCAGCACAACACAATGGGCCGCAGCTGTGAGCAGTGCAAACCGTTTTACTATCAGCACCCGGAGAGAGACGTCCGAGATCCTAACTTCTGTGAACGTAAGTGGGGAAAGGTCACAAGGTGGGACCTATTGGACTCAGTTTGCACAGTCTGGTAGTCACCATCCTTCTGTAGGAACCTGTAGTATGGGCATTAGACTCAGCCTTATCTTATCTGCTGTATAGGATGCCAGGAGTGGAAGTTACTTGGTAGGAAAGCCTTCTTTAGTCTATTTTTGTGACATTTGAAAGACGAAGGGAATATATATTTATATAAACACACGTGGTGTAACCTGGTGCTTTTCGTTCTTGCTAGAATGTACCTGTGATCCAGCTGGCTCTCAGAATGAGGGAATCTGTGACAGTTACACTGATTTTTCTGCTGGGCTCATTGCTGGTCAGTGTCGGTGTAAATTATACGTGGAAGGAGAACATTGTGATATTTGCAAAGAAGGCTTCTATGGTTTAAGTGTCGAAGACCCATTTGGTTGCAAATGTAAGTACATTCATTTAAAAGTTTGGGAGTTCTCATGTGTGCAGAAGTCCCAGACTCCTTTGCAATTCTAAATCCAGACTCCTGCTTCGGACTTGCTTGGTTTATGTTTCTTTACTTCCGTTTTATCTTCAATAAAGCTTGTGCTTGCAATCCTCTGGGAACAATCCCTGGCGCGAATCCTTGTGACTCTGAGAGTGGTTACTGCTACTGTAAGCGTCTGGTGACAGGACAGCATTGTGACCAGTGTGTGGTAGGTAAATCCTCATTGCATTGGGTGGGTAGTTTGTGAATATGACATGTTTTAGTAGAGAATGCTTTTCCCTATTGTAGATTCTATCATCACCCTTATATGTAAATGTTGAAAGACATGAGTAGAGCCCTGACTGGTTTGGGTCAGTGGATAGAGCATCAGCCTGCGGACTCAAGGGTCCCAGGTTCGATTCCTGTCAAGGGCATGTACCTTGGTCGCAGGCACACACCCAGCAGGGAGTGTGCAGGAGTCAGCTGATGGATGTTTCTCTCTCATCGATATTTCTAACTCTCTATCCCTCTCCCTTCCTCTCTGTAAAAAAATCCATAAAATATGTTTTAAAAAAAAAGAAAAAGACATGAATAGATACTTCACAAAAGAGGAATTACTAAGGAATAATTTTTTTTTTTATCCTCACCTGAGGAACATCAATGTGAGAGAGACACGTTGACTACTAAGAAATAATTTTGACAAGCTATTCACCATCACTCTTGGAATTGTAAAAGAAAACCTCAGTGAAATGCCATTTTTGCAGACAAAATTAATACAAGTTTTAAAAAATGGGAATGCTGACTAATGCAGACAAAATGAGGGGCTGGTACTCATATGCTGCTGATAGAAATGCAAATTGGCTCATAATTTTTGAAAATTTGGGGCTAAGTATCTACCTTCTCATGGTGACTGGCTATTTGCAGGGCAAAGAAACTGCTCTGATGTTATCGTTCCTGTAGAAATGCATATATTCTTTGACCCAGTAATCACATTTCTGGGTATTGATCCTAAAGAATCAGAAAATTGGACAAAGATGGATTCACCAGAGGACTCATAGTATCTTTTTTAAGATTATTTTTCAATTACAGTTGACTTACAATATTATATTCGTTTCAGGTGTACAACATAGTGATTAGATATTATGTATCTAATGAAGTGTTCACCCAATAAGTCATTGCATCTTTTATTAATCATAGCAAAAAACTTGGAAGCAACAATGGGGGAAAATAGTTAAGTAAATATGGGGGCTTTCGTACAGTGTGATATTTGATTGCCACTGAAAATAACAGCAACATGAGGAAAGGTTGATGGTGGTGTAAAAAACAAACAACAACCTTGTGATATGAGTGGTACCTTGATTATGTAGTAAGACAATTTATCAAGAAAAACAAAATCTGGAAGGAAATGTGCCCAAAAGTTCATCATCCTGAATTCCAGGTGGAATAATTATGAGAGTAATTTTTAAAAATTATCCTATATCTCCTATAGCATTTTTGTGATTGCTTTTGTAATTTGCAAGAGGAAATACTACTGATCACTAAATATGCATTATTGCATATATCCTGGTATATTCTTAAAGTAAATTTCTGGAAGTCTGATTTAAATGGTGAGCCCGGTTTTTCCCTGCTCATTAGGAAACATGTATATGTTGAGGCATACGCGATCTTTACCCCTATCTGGGTTCTGTCCCATCTCTTTCATTCCCATCTCCAGTGGTGCCAGGACTCCGGGATCTCCTCACCTTTCAGTTGTGAAAATAGTCCTTGCTTTTTAGGCTCTGTTTCCACATAAACAAATCCTTGAAAAACTTTCTTTATGGAGTTTATGACAGACCAAACTTAAGAAAAATTTAAAGGCCTGCCAAACATTTGCCAAAACTTCTCTTACTGCCAGAGTAATTCTATTGAAGAAAATTGGCATCTTGGCTACCTTCTCATGGTGACTGGCTATTTGCAGGGCAAAGAAACTGCTCTGATCAGGTGTTATCGTGCAATTATGTGTAACCCTGTCTGACCCCAGTGACCTGCAGCTTGGGTGTCCTTATTTCAGAATACTTGTGCTCCTTTCTTTTGTAGACTTTTTCTTTCTGGCGCAGATGAACATGTGGCGGAACAGCCAAAACACGCCATTGCTTGTTTCTTGCAGAGTTTATTGTGTAATTACAGGAATCCACCTTCAGATGTCTAATCTTTTGTTCTGCAGCCAGAGCACTGGGGCTTGAGCAATGATTTGGATGGATGTCGACCTTGTGACTGTGACTTTGGGGGTGCCTTAAACAGTAGGTGAGTGGGGCTTCACTTACGTGCTTGTATTCAGTCACCCTACAGTCTCAATGCTTTCAAAGACTTATTCTTTCCAAGAGTTAGCTTTGAAACCTTGTAGTATGTTCATTTTTCTTGGTTTTAATAGTGTTGATGTTCCTTGTTTTTGTTCTTTCCCTTTACAGTATTTTTTAAATTATGGCAACAACGTATGCCCATCTATACTAATAAAAGGGTAATGTGCTAATTAGACTGGATAGACCAGACATCTTCTGGACGTCATTCCAGATGTCCTTCCAGACAGAGCCGAGGTGGCGGAGGCCGAGGCCGAGGTGTTAGGGGCAATCAGGCCAGCGGGCAGAGGTGGTTAGGGGCGATCAGGCAGGTAGGCAGGCAGGTGAGCCGTTAAGAGCCAGTGGTCCTGGATTGCGAGAGGGCTGTCTGACTGCCGGTTTAGGCCCGATCCCACAGTCGGACATCCTCCGAGGGGTCCCAGATTGGAGAGCATGCAGGCTGGCCTGAGGGACTCCCCCTCCCCCCCGGCTCCGTGCATGAATTTCATGCACCGGGCCTCTAGTAGTTCTAAAAAATTCAAACAATTCTGACAGCTCTCCTGCCCTTTCTCTCCTCAAGTTCCATTACTTAGTAGTACCACTGTTAACAGTTTCTTGTATTTCTGTAGACAACAATAATAGTGCTCAGAATATGTATTAAAAATTACAATTTCTTCTCAGTTCTTTTAAAATAACATGTTAGGTTTATTTTTTAAAAGAGACAAGCACAAAAAAAGCCCATGGTTTCCCACTTAACGTTACTGACATTTTTTGAAAATCAAAGCAATAGATGTTATGTACACAATTGCACAACTTGCTTTTTTATCTAGAGATCTTTTTTCATATCAGCATGTGTTCATCTACCCTCATCATGTGAAAGTACTATGGTTTATTTACTTCCAGCCTTTTTGCTTTTTAAGTATGTTTCAGTGAATATCCTTGTGGATATATTTTGATGAATGTAGATATAGCTATAGATTAGGTTCCTAATGATGGAACTTCGAAGTCAATGTGGGTGTACATTTTTTTATTTTAATAGAATGTCAGGTTGTTCTGCAGACAGATTGTGCTAGTTTATTTTTCTACCAACCAGTTACAAAAGTACCTTTTTCTCTATTCCCACCAGCAGTTGGCATCATCATTTTATTTTTCACCAATCCATAAGATGAAAAATGAACTCCCATTTTGATTTGTGTAAAGAATCATTTCGTTTTCTTTTATTTTACCGAGCTTCCAAGCCTATTAATGAAAATGACATGTAATAACTTTTAGTTACTTAAATACATTGGTATTCCTTGAATAGATGAGACATGAAACTCTACCAGAAATTAATCATAATACACATTTGGCAAGATGTTGAATTTCTGGGCGTTTAATTAACCACCTTGGAGTCAAAGAGGGTTTTGGTCTCCATTGGTTACAGGATCAGATTCAGAACATCTGGTAAAGATAGGGTGAGTGGCTGCTGAGAGAACAGGCAGATGTTTCCTTGGCCCTGAACTTTCCCAGAGAGAACATGCTGAATTCATTGAGCAAGCTTTAGGTATTCAAAAATTGACTCTTTTACAAGATTATTTCTCAACACCATGGAAGTCTGCTGGGAGGGAATGGGATTCCAGGCAGCAAGAGCGTGTTCTGTTTGGCCTCTGTATTTGGGCCTGTCCTATTCCAGAACGTGAAGCAAACTCAGCACAGCGTGTATGTAGCCCTCTGGAACTCCAGGACTGAATGTCTATTCTTCAAAAACCTCAGAGGGGAGGAAGCAAGGATAATTCCATAAAAGCTGGAAAGAAACACCAACTACTTGCCTGCTAATGGAACCACTTCTCTGACTTTCCTTGGTGACTCCCAGAACACGCACTGATTCCTTTAGTAACTTACTCATCAATTCAAAACTGTCATCACACCTCGAGCTCTCCTCGCGTAGGTGAAAATGGCATCCATAATTTTCCAAATTATGTCATAAACTCAGGAATGTCCTATGTTCCTTTACCCCTAAATGGTTTCTATTATTTACACTCCCTTCCTTTTTTTCTCTATTGTACACACGTTTCCTGTCTCTGAATCCACCCACACACAACCCCTGAGCTGCCCCTCCTGTCTCCTGCAAAAAATGTATAAAAACCAGAATGTGCTAATCAAGAGAGTTTGTGAAGCAAATGATTTAGTGAAAATTTTAAGGCAGGTGATTTGATCTCTCTAACGTGATTGATGAGACGCTCTATCTTTTGGCATGATTGATGGAAAAAAAGACCCTTTCAAGTTGCCTCTAGTCCTGTGCCTCTGCAGTGTTTTGTCGAGATCCTTTTCCAAGTTGGCCCCCAGGGGGACTTTCTCTAGGACCCCCCATGGGAGTGGTCGAGGCCCAGTCTTCTGAATGCTTGGGGCATTGCAGAATCTGAGGAAATACTTACTAAATGAATGGTTTGTTGCAACCACTCATCAATATCTTCTATCTGATAATATTCCTTTACTTCACCTTGGACACATAGTAGGTATTGATTAAATGTTGATGAACTTAAAGAATTTGAGAAACAAAATATTTTTAAAATATGAAAACTACATATGTGCCCCTTAGGAGAGGCAGTCTCTAAATGTGATCCCAAACATGCCTTAGTTACTTTGGCTAGAGAGTGAACTAAGTGTAAAAGTCACGTGAAGTGGAAAAACTTTTAAAATGTTTTGTTTAATGAGCCAAATGGATTCTTGGAGAACAATAAAAGCTTAGTAAATCCAGGTCTATTATGTTGACAGCTAATCTGGACTTTTGAGTATTTTTAAGCAGTAAGACCTAATTAATGTAAATAATATAACCTAAGCCAGGCTAATGAAGTTTTGTCTATCAGATAACCTGCTTTAATGGATAAATAAGAATGGTTGCTAGGTAAATATACTAATAAATGCTTTAAAAAAACTTAAAAATGTAAAAGTGGAAGAAGAAAGCAGAAAAGCAGGTAAAAGTTGTGACATGAGAATAATTTGACTCACAGTTGTTGGCTTTGAGGACGAAAGGAGAAGGCCTTTCGTTGTATCATTCCTCAAAATCATTTCACCAATTAATTTAGGACTTTGATATCTGGCTTGAAGACTTCTAACTCCTAGAGCAAAGTCCCCTGTCCTCACTTGATCTTTCAACAACACATCACTTCTGCATCTCTTTTCCCACTTATTTTAATTGGCTATGTATTATAGCTGTTTGTATTCGAAAGGTCTCTTTAGACAGGAATTTCATCTTGTTCTTAAATCTCCCTTTGTATCCAGCACAGTGGGCCTTGCAAGTGCTCAATAAATGAGGAAATGAAATTTCTTACACTTTGAAACAAGAGCAGAAATTAGTATGTTTTTTCATCAATGTATTGAGGGGGCATCTAACCCTTTGTTAATTACAGGTAGTTGGACATAAAAGGATTGCAGAGCACAGCTCCTTCCCCTTAAGAAAGTATCGGACTTTGGGGGAGGAGTGGAGCTACTCTGGATAAAATGAGTAGTGCTGACTGCTAATCGATGTAGAACCAACTCTTATTTGTAATCAGAATGATGGAGCAGAAATCAGTGTTGAACCATGGTGGTTCTTATGAATGATCTTTTTATCCTTTCATTTTTCTCCCAGTTTCTTAGTAATAGAGAAAAGTTAAAACTGTACACTATTTACATGAAATAGAACATTCCTTCCAATTAAACAAGTTGCTAATTTCTGTATTTGTGAGAAATCTTTGTTGACTGAAATGAAGATGTCGGTAGGGCTGTGTTTCTGTATTAAGGCTCTAAAGGAGAATGTGTTTCCTGCTGATCAGACTTGTTGGCAGAATTCAGTTGCTTTGGGTTGGGATGAGGTTTCTGTTTCCCTGCTGGCTCTCAGGGAGGGGCCATGCCCAGCTTCCAGGGGCTGCCCACATCCCTTGACTCATGGCCTTCTTCTTTCGTCCTCAAAACCAACAACTGTGAGTCCAGTTATTCTCATGTCACAACTTTTACCCATTTTCTGCTTTCTTAGTCCACTTTTAAGAACTCACGTGCTTAGATTGGACCCATCCCAAGGTCCTTAACCTTAATCACATCAGCAAAGTCCCTTGAGCTATGTGAGGTAACATACCCACAGATGCTGGGAATCAGGCCATGGACATCTTTCTGGGGTCATTAATCTCCTACCATAAGGCCTGACTTTTTTGTCTTCTCTTACATCCTTATTCTACCTTACTGATCTAAATGAATTAAATCTATATCTAGTTACAGGGAAATTTGTGGGGTTAACATACAAACTTTTAAATGTACCTTTTCTATCCAATATGATTTTTACTTGAACACAGGGAAGGATAATTACATGTAACAAATATTTTGTCTCACTGATGGAGGATGTAGTATTTGAGCTTGGCTTTTTAACAAATGAGTGAGATTTGAGAAAAGTAACAAGTGGGCAGGAAAGCCTTCTAGCTGCGAGGAAGAAGACTGCTGAAGGCATGGAGAGGGAGTGAGTGCGCAAGGTCAAGATCTGGTCTGATTTTGACGATCTTTGCTCACATTCCTCCATTACCCTCTTTGCTCCTGTCATTCCTGTCCTCTGTCAAGATCCTCTGCGGCCTTCAGAGCCACCTCTTTCATGATGCTGTCCTTAATCAGAGGAGCAATGCCTTCCTCTAAACGCACAGTACTTCTCTTGACACTCTATATAGGTACTTACAGCATTTTTATTTATTGTATTGGTCAATTGCTTTATTTTTTAGTCTCCCAAATTAAATGTAATTTCTTTAAGGACAAGGACTGTTCCCCTCCACTCCCCATTTTTCTTTCTCATCATTTAGCCAGAAATAATGGACTTTACCAAGGAAGTAAGGATTGATTCAGAAGAAAGTTGACAATGGACCAAAATGTGAGAGTATTAACACCAGGAAGCATAGCCTCCATACCGTATTTGCTCAGTAAATAATTGTGGAAGAGGATGAGGAGTGTGGCTGACTTGAGATTGAAGGGCAGGCACCAGAGGAAGAAGCGTGGGTTACAGAGGCTGCTGGAAACCAGGCAGGGGCATCGTGACTTGATAGAAGATGAGTGGAAACAATTGTGGATTGTTTGTGCAATGATGAACGCAATGCTGTAGGAATATTGGCTTGGCAGTGTAGACAGGATGGACTGGGCAGGAGCAGAGAAAGCTTAAGAGGTCAGTTTGGAAGGTTGCTAGAGTAGCAGGTATAGAAAGATGATATAGTGGACTAGGAGAGTGGAAGTGACAATGAGCAGAAACTGAGTTGAAAAACATCTCGAAATAAGACTTGAATATTGGGGATAAAGAAAAGGGAAAGTTATGTCTCACCTACAACATCAGAAGAATTTTTAATCTGACAGAAATAGCAGAGCTGAATATAAGAAATCAGTGGGACAAGTGACGAGCAGGTGGTGACAAGACGAATTAGAGATGACAGCTGGGCAAACCATGGAAATGTGCCATTCGTGGCTAGATGTATACAACCAGAGCACGGCTGAACGGATGCCGAGAGCTGGAGGTGCGAGGGCCCTCTGCTCAGGCAGGTAAAGCCGCAAGAGTTCGTGCGCCGAAGGAGTGCGTGTTGAATGGGAGTCGTGCCTAGCAATGACAATTCAGGTCTGTGGAGGCAAAGGAGTGCCAGGGCTGCTGTTAAGGGGATTCCTTTCACCTGGTCAGGTCCTCCGGAGCTGTTCCTTCTTTAGAATTAGGCTGCCAGTAAGAGGCCACACCAGGGGTCTGCCACTGGCCTTGTCCTCAGCTTTATTTGCTTATTTTCTAGTGATGGCATTTGAAGAATCAAGTTCTTTTCTTCGGTGGTTCGTGTTTTGGACGTAAGTTCCCTCAGTAATCATATGGGCAGGAAATAAAGATTTTCTTTTGTCCATAGGATGTCTGGATTTTTGGAAATGGCTTTTGTTGGTGGACTGGGCCACAAGAGGGCTAGGTCCTAATTGGAACAAGCTTTTCTCCTGTGGGAATTGGCTCCAGGATGTTAAGTATTCATATTCCTGCAGGGAAAACAGACTCACATGATATACAGAAGAAGACTTTATTTGGACTTAGAGACTTGGTTTAAAATGAACTTTGGGATAAGAAAAAAAATGAAGTCTGGGAATGGGTTTAAAGTAATAGTTTTAAACCACATGACTTTAATGAAGTAAAAATGTGTATAATTTGGTTTTACCATGTACACAAAGTCATGATACTAAGGAAAAAGACAGATGTAGGCTGAGAACAAAATGAATAAGTTATAGTTCATCCTGAGGCCTTTATTACCTAAAAGAGTAATGGACTAATTTTTAAAAGTTGTGTTATTACAGTAAATCTATTCTTTTATGGTTTGCTTTTAAAATTCAGAACTTCTATCCTTCATGCATTTGTTTGTTGAGCCAGTGCTTGAGTGCACTCTGCGTGCAGAGCCCTGGGCCAGGCCCTCCGGGGCTGACTGAGGTGAATAAGGCACAGCCCGGGCCCTCGGGAGTTTGCAGTCCAAGGGGGGGTTAAACAGGTCTGCCAATAATTATACTACAGAGAGAAGGCCATAAATGTCTTTACAGTGCAGCTAAGGAATAAATGAAGCCTCAGGAAGCACCAATAGGAATGCAGGAGGAGGGAACCTAACAAAACTTCATGGAAGGTGAGCTGGGCTTTGAAAAATAAGTAGGATTTGAAAACACAGGGCCTCCGAATTAATGAACAGCTGCTGTGTGACAGCTTTGTTGTGGATGTTGTAAATACATCCTTCCTTCTGCAAGGAGGTGGTGGCATGAAAGAGAAGGTGTTGCATTTGATGGAGTGGGATGATGGTCAGGGAATGCCACAGCAGGAGTCCTTGGTGAATCTGGAAAGAAGAATAGGTGGACCTTTGCTGGGTGAATCAGGGAGAAGGGCATTCCAGGCTGTAAGAAATAGCATAAGCAAAGGCAGGATGTCCTGAGTCACCCAGGCATTAGAGAAGTTGTAAGTAGCTCAGTGTGGGGGAGAGATGAGGGGAGAGATGAGGCTGGAAAGGTAGAGATGGCCAGAGTGTGGAAGTCCTGTTGCACCTCCCCAAGGCCACTGTAGCAGGAAGTGGTAACAGTTCATGCATCTTAGAAAGGTTCATCTGGGCAGCTGTGGGGTAGCGGCTTAGGTTGGGAAGTTGGAAGACTGGCAACAAAGATACCAATTAGGAGACTATAGTTGCTTTTCCTGTGAGTGAGAGAAGGAAGAAAGGCATGGCGTAGCTCATGGAAAGGGGAAGAGATGCACCTGAAGCCGCTAGGAGGCGAATTCACAGAAGCTGGTTCCTGATTGATATGAAGAAGGAATCCAGAGAATAAATTCCAGGTCTCTGACTTGATTGACTCAGTGGTGGTGGTGGTGTCCCCAGTCAAGAACATGGGAGGCATTGAGTGCTCTTAGTCTCTGGGACAGCTAAGTTAGAACTGTCCTAGGAGTTGGATATTTGGGTCTAAGGCACAGGAAAGGGGTTGCAGCTGAAAATAAGGCAAGCAACCTAAGCAGTAGCAAAAAAAAAAAAAAAAAAATCAAAACAGGAACATTTGTTATATCTATTGAAAACCCCAAGGTGATGTGGATGAAGCATAGTGAAGACACGGCAGGGGAGGTAAATGTGAAAGACCAGGTCATGCAGAGTTTGGGATTAATCACAGAACATGGTTTTTCCAAGTACTTATTTTCCAAAGGAAATACGAAAATCCCACCTAAATCTTGCACCCCATTGAATGTTTAATGGCAAATGTACAACCGCGTCCAGTGGGGTTCCTTTATAAGAGGTGAGCATGCTGACCCGCTCTTCTCCTTCCCAGCTGCTCCGCGGAGTCGGGCCAGTGCGTGTGTCGACCCCACATGATCGGACGTCAGTGCAACGAAGTGGAATCGGGCTACTACTTTACCACCTTGGATCACTACATCTATGAAGCAGAAGAAGCCAACTTTGGGCCCGTAAGTAGCGGGCGCTTGGCAGGTCGGGAAAGCAGTGTTTGGAAGCAGCGATGACGTGTACACGTTTTGTGAACAAACCAGAAAAATTTTTTCGGTGAGCCCAAAGTAAGGATCAGGACCACAGGAACCTGGGAACAGTCATATTTAAAGTTAAATACGTATGTGGCTCGCAGACACTTCGAGACATTCACTAATAAGGCCTGGGTGTTTGGGGGTATTTTTGTGTGCTCTTTCTTCTTCCATTCTTCTTTCCACTTCTGCGGCACAGTTGCTGTTGATCTGCTATAGTAAGGACACTGCTCCCATTTCCTGTTGCTGTGGAATAAGCCGTTAACATGTCGTGGCGTAGCCGTGGGTCTGGCACTTTAGCTTGGGTGGCTGAAGCCGCTGGTGGCTGGCTGGGAGATTTTCTCTGCATGACCTCTCCACGCAGCTGTCTTGAGCTTCCTCACAGCATGATGGAGGCAGGATAGTGAGACTTTTTACATGGCACCTGGCTTCCAAGGAGGAGGAGACAGAACTGTCAGGTCTCTTAAAGCCTGGGCCCCGAAGGCTCAGAGTGTCATTTTCTTGCCTTTTTTTTGGGTCACCTCATAAGTCTAGACCGTCTAGACGAGATCTGAGGCTGGGATAACGTAGGTCCTACCTGCTCCTGGGAAAAGCCACACACACACACACACACACACAATGCAGGACTTCTTTGGAGATGACTAATCACAGGCATTATGTCACCCTGTGAACAAATCCAAATGCATGTTGAGTTAAGCAGCTCAACTTGGTCAATTCTCAGCCTCAGTGACAGTCGCAATGAGCTCATCAATAGTGAGCATTCGTGATTGTATCGTTTCTTCACTTGTCCTTGGTGCTTGAAACAAATGCCAGTGAGAAAGACAGATAGAAATAAGTCCACTAAATATCAGCCTGACGTAGAAAATCTGGGAAATGCCTTGTGACTGCTAGACTGGCTCACGGCCACATGTGGGATGTTCTCTTTCCTTCCTTTATGCTCATCCCACTGGTTATATCACAGAAGGTCTGTCCTAGGCCTTGGAGTCCCACCTCCACTCTCCCAAGACTACCTCAACCACAAAACTAAAAAAAAACCAATTTGCTGTTCATATATTTTAAAACATTTTACAGACTACTGGGAAAAAAGGACTACAAAAAATAGGCATACTAATACAGTTTTGCGCCTTTGGGTGACTTCAGATTACTTTGACTGTTACATTTAATTGAACTGCATTGCAAGTAACACATGACGACTGTCTGCTTGTCCTCAGGGGGTCACCATCGTAGAGCGGCAGTATGTGCAGGACCGGATTCCCTCCTGGACCGGAGCGGGCTTCGTCCAAGTGCCGGAAGGGGCTTATTTGGAGTTTTTCATTGACAACATACCATACTCCATGGAGTATGAAATCCTAATTCGCTACGAGCCACAGGTAAACCCTCCATGAAATACTGGGAAAGGTTGGGGGCGGGATTGATATTGATAGAGAAGTCTTTCTTCTAATGGACACTGTTTTTGTGAAATTTGGAGGTTACACTGGAATAGAGAACTTCTGACTTTCTAGCCTCCATGGAAGTGAAAATGTACATTTTTCTTGAATTCAGTTTCAGGAACATTTAGCAATCTCTTGTTAGGCACCTACGCTAGCTGAGAACTGAGGTGGCAAGAATGTATCCGGTCCTGTCCTTGCCCTCAGGGCCTGCACTTCCCAGGGACAGACACACACACGCCCCTAACTGTAAGATCAGGATGATAGCCTCTCACCTGGAGGCTGGGCCAGGGGCTGCCAACGTGTTTCATAGAAACAGATGTAGGCCTCGCCTTCAACACAGATGACATTTTGACACGAGGAAGTCAGGAATAGCATGAGCAGCGGAGAGGAGAGTGTTTTGAGAGTCATTCCAGTAGCTGGGTGTAAGGGATATGGTCGGGCATGCTGCTAGGAAAGATGCTAGGACCAGTGAATGAACTGGGCTCTGTACTACGAGGAAGCTGTTGAAGGTTTTGAGCAGGGGATTGTCATGATCTGAGCTGTGTTTTCACATGGGTGGAAAGGGACGTTGGGAGATGGAGGGAGAGCAGTTGGGATGCTGTTTCAGGTCCAGGTGGGGAGGGATTAGAGCTGGAACTGGGGTGATAGCAGAGGAAATGGTAAAGAGGGAAGAGAAACGCAAGCAAGCGTTCTCCAGTTAAACTTGGCGGAGGTCTTTATAGACAGGAGCAGTGGGCCAGTGAAGATGGTCCTTTGGATTGGTGGTTTCTTACTCTAGCTCCCCGACCACTGGGAGAAGGCTGTCATCACGGTGCAGCGGCCGGGGAAGATTCCAACCAGCAGCCGATGCGGCAACACAGTTCCTGATGACGACAACCAGATGGTGTCCTTATCGCCTGGGTCGAGGTCAGTGTGACCGCGGTTTCCAGCTCAATGGAACCAATACGCAGATTGAATATTTCCTTTATTTTTTGGTATCTTGCCTTGTGCGTTGTACAGTTACTATTTCAGGGTCAAAGGCAAACACTGGCTGTTGACTTTCTTCCTTTGGAAAGAGGCTGCGTAGCGCTTTGATTGACTGGATACTTAAAGGTGGACTTTTGTTCTTTTTGATCTGGGGCAGGTATGTCGTCCTTCCGCGCCCCGTGTGCTTTGAGAAGGGCGTGAACTACACAGTCAGGTTGGAGCTGCCCCAGTACACCTCCTCCGATAGCAGCGTGGAGAGCCCCTACACGCTTATCGATTCAGTAAGTGCAGGGCTGTTTCCGACGCGCACAGGGAAGGCCGGGCAGGGAGTGTTCATCATCCTCCCCAGAGGGTTTGTGGAGGGGTCGTGCTGAGAGGCTAGGCAGTCATCTTTTTACCTCCAAGGATGCTTTGCTTATTTGTTTTAGTAAAACTCCACCCTCTGGCCCTCGTTGAGTGGCTTAGTTGTTTGAGCATCGTTCTGTGCACCTCAAGGTTGCTGGTTCGATTCCCCATCCGGGCATACACCTGACTTGTGGGTTTGATGCCCATCGGAGCACATATGGAAGGCAGCAGATCAATGTTTCTCTCTCCCTCTCTCCCTCTCTCCCTTCCTCTCTCTAAGCATGTCCTCAAGTGAGGATTTAAAAACAAAAAACAAAATTCCACCCTCTGATTCTTTCTGCAAATATGAAATGTCTTTAAAATAACACTTCAAAAACCATCAAACTATGTAAGGTTTATCTAAACCCTGTCTGGCAAGAAGATGTTAAGCACGGGAAGGTTTACTAAGAGAATTGACTTTTCCTTTCCGTGAGTCAGAGAAGCATTTGGGCTTTTATGTGTTTACTCGCCGTCATCGTGGACACCGGGCGTCGGTGTACGAGCACTTCGCTGATCTTGTTTCCTCGTAGCTCGTCCTCATGCCGTTCTGTCAGTCGCTGGACATCTTCACCGTGGGAGGTTCGGGAGATGGGGCTGCCACCAACGGTGCCTGGGAAATCTTCCAGAGATACCGATGTCTGGAGAACAGCAGAAGCGTTGTGAAAACGCCAATGACTGACGTCTGCAGGAACATAATCTTTAGCATTTCTGCCCTGATACACCAGACGGGCTTGGGTAGGTATTAGCACAGCTGCTTCTGCCCCCTTTTCTTGAGAGCCAACAGCACACTTGGCATCGTGAGGTACGTTGCAAAGTACCCCCTATAGACAGCTGTTAGGCAAGTCAGCACAAGAAAAATCGTGTCTCAACAATTGTTTGTCTTTAGCCCTGGCCAGTTTGGCTCCCTGGCCTGGTTGGGGCGCGTGCGGGAGGCAACCAATTGATGTGTCTCTCTCACATCGTTGTTTCTCTCTGTCTGTCCCGCTCCCTTCCACCATCTTTAAAAATCAATGGAAAAATAGCCTTGGGTGAGGATGAACAAAAACAACAAAGAAATAGTTTGTCTTTTTTTAAAAAAAATATTTCAGTGATAAAACCCCACTGCGAATGCAATCAATATGCAAGGCACACACGGGAGGCGTGAGGCAGGCAAGAAGCTGCAGCGTGGCCGCGGGCAGGGAGGGCCGTTGGGACGGGGTCAGAGGAGCAGCACAGAACTGAATTTGGTTTTCTCTTAGAAAGGTCGGACCGTCTCCCGGAGGTGCCTGGGCTTTTGTCTTACGGTCCTGTGATAGGTCAGCTTTGAAGGAGAGAAAACCTTAATGGTTTTTCCTAGAAAAACTGCTTGTCTGCCAAGTCTGTGTCCTGTGGCTTCCCTCCTGCTCCTCACAGGGATGAGATTGGTTTCCGTGGGAATTACGAATAAACCCAGGGAGTCCAGGAGGAAGGACCAGAGAGAGCCCCAGGGCAGGGACAGGCCGGGTCAGAGCCGGGGGTGACAAGCTGCCCTCCTTTTTGGGAGGAGCCGCTGCTGTGTCCCAGGTCATGACCTCTTCTTCCCCTGCAGCTTGTGAGTGCGACCCTCAGGGCTCGTTAAGCTCCGTCTGTGACCCCAACGGAGGCCAGTGCCAGTGCCGGCCGAACGTGGTTGGAAGAACCTGCGACAGATGTGCTCCTGGAACCTTCGGCTTTGGCCCCAGTGGATGCAAACGTAGGTTAATCCGACCTGGAATGCACTGCTGCAGGTTATCTGACAAATCCCGGTGTGGTTACCCCAGCTTCGGGGGCAATGCTTCCCTCTGGAAGGCGATCCCGGGAGCCCGGGCGTGCTGAGGGAGCCTCCGTGAGGGACGTGCTTGCATGCAATGCGTTTCTCAAGGTGGTTTCCCGCTTGTGTGTCTCTCCAGCGTGCAACTGCCATCTGCAAGGGTCTGTCAGTGCTTTCTGCGACCCGGTCACCGGCCAGTGCCCCTGCTTCCAGGGGGTGTACGCGCGGCAGTGTGACCGGTGCTTACCCGGGTACTGGGGCTTCCCGAGTTGCCAGCCCTGCCAGTGCAACGGCCACGCCGACGACTGCGACTCGG
This sequence comes from Corynorhinus townsendii, assembly GCA_026230045.1. Classification (NCBI taxonomy): domain Eukaryota; kingdom Metazoa; phylum Chordata; class Mammalia; order Chiroptera; family Vespertilionidae; genus Corynorhinus; species Corynorhinus townsendii. The sequence goes on from JAPDVU010000004.1 coordinate 143,160,293, forward strand.
TGACGGGGCAGTGCCTGAGCTGCCAGGACTATACCACGGGCCATAACTGTGAAAGGTACGTGGGCGCAGCCTCTTGAAAGTAAAGAGAACGAGATCATGTTTGGCTGAGTCAACATCATCTTCGGGAAACCACAGAAGGAATCTCCACCAGGCTCCGGATGGCCTGGTCGTTTCTGACCACTTCAGTATTTTCTAGGAACTCATTCATTCATCAAGTACCTCTCTAGTTGTGACACCTTCTGTGTGCCAGGCAGGCATGGTTCTGGGGCTGGGGACGTGGCCGAGAGCAGGCCCGGCATGAATCAGCTCTCTTGGAGGGACATCCTGGAGGTCGCCATAGGTCTGGGCAGAAATCGTCTCTCTGTCCCAGCAAATTCTGGCAGGGGATGCGAATTGTGAAATGTTAGTGCCTAATTTCAGTCAAACTGGAAACCCAGTCCAAATGGGATGAGTCATTTTAAATAGCTTTGTGTTGTGTGTGTTTTTTTTAAACATTTTATGTAGCTATAGTTTCCAGGAGACCAGACCACATAAAATGTGCAAAAGTAGATCTGCTCTGCAGTTAGCAGCTGTGAATGGGAGAGTTGTTATGGATACAAAGCACTGCACTGGATGTAATAAGCATGGGACATAGACTGTGCTTCTAGTAACATTACAGCCCCGCTCACTCGATAAGAAAGAGTCCCTCTGAGAGAATGACATGCTGACTTAACTATTCATCACTAATTAAGAAAGGCAGACATGCTATTAGAACTTGCCTTTTTTTAGTACTGGTCTTCACCGTCCATGTCAGTAAATTTTCTCTTTTAATATCCATTCACTCTACATGGGATTTTTGTTTTTAAAATTTCAGCAAGTCGCCTCAGTCAGTACAAAAGTCGCTCATCACATGAAAGAGAAATTGTTAGTAAAAATGAATATGTGATTAACTTATGGCATGAAGGTGTGCATGGAGGCAAATGTGTGGCTCTTGTCTCTGTGCTAGAGGGTATTCAAGAATTTGGAGGTTCCAGTGATTACTTCTTTGAGTAAAAATTTTTCCTTCCAACCACAAAACTGTTGTAAAAGGCTATAAGGAATGAATTACACAAGATTGAAAGGAAGAAATTAGTATATTGGTGTCCTCTTGTTTTCTGCATTAAGTTTTCTATTAATTTTTCAATGAGAGATAGAAAATGAATTAGAGAAAAAGAGACAGATGAGAAAATCAGATTACAAGGGGGAGCATAGTCAACAAAGGTGGTGTCCACATGCTGATTCGCAGTCAGCACACTGTGTAATGTCTTTGCAAGAACATCCCGTGAGAATGGCTTGGTTTATATTGCTGACTGTCCTTGGATTTACTTGTAAAGCGTTTTGTTTTCTTGCTGGACAATGAGAGAGGGTGTGGGAGGAGGAAAGATTTAGCCCTAGTTTGGATGACAAAACTTTATTAAGTAACTTGCTTCTAGCTTGAGCCGATTTCTCATCATTCTTTTCCTCTTCCAAGATAATTAGTATCAAGCCCATGCATTTAAAAAGAAGCTCCAGGCTCCCATTGTCCCCGAAGTGGGAAGTGGAGGGGGAGCCAGGAAATGGACACTCAGTTTCTGTCATGATGTATGTGGGTTTATTTCACCTAGAAAACTTTCTCAAAACCCAGTGTATGAAATTGCTTCATCACCACCAGTTCCCCAGCACATGGCTAGCTTCCTTTGAACAACTTTTCCCTTCTATTTTTTCATCTTCCCCCACACCCGCTTAAAAAATAGTACCTCTGCCTCAAAAAAGAAAAAAAATATATGAAAAACAAACTGAATTGGAAATCCTTAGACCTGAGTTCCAGGCCCTGTCCTGCTTCAGACCTGCTTTATCACCTTGGAGGAGTTATCTCACTTTTCCAAGTATCCACCTTTGTGTTAGCGAATAACTAGGTTGGATTGGATGATCTTCAAATTCCTTTAAGCTCTTAGGTTACAGGAAGTAAGCAAGTAACCTAAACACCATTCATATTGAGAAGCAGCATGACATAGTCCAAGAATTCCTTGCTTAAAGTCAGGAGGCTGCATTCAAATCCTGGCTCTTTACTAAGGAGTTGTGTAAACTTGCAAATCAGTTCATCTCCAAGGGTTCCTTATCTGTGAGGGGAAGAGATGGGACGGAGGAGTTGATAAATAACATTCCTCATCCCTGACCAACTTTGAAACCACCTGAGAGATAGACACAGGAGCCCTGCAGCTGGAGCGCTTCCTTATCAGCTCTGTTTCTGGTAAAAGCTGGTTGCAGAACATCCACCGTGAACTAGCTAGCATGTCACCCTCTCAGGCAGAGGCAGACAACCCCAGGTCCCCCCACCCCTTCCCCAGACTCAATGCAAGCAGGGAGCCGACCAGAATGCTCAGGGCAGGCGGGCAGCTGACAGGACAGTGGGGTGCACATGGGGAGATACACCTCTTTCCCTGGGAAGGAGGTAGGGAGGGTCCAGGTGAGGCCAGGGATGTCACCCTAATGAAGTGGCCCTGCAAGTGTGAAACCAGACCAGCAGTATTGGCATTACCTGGGACCACCTCAGTCAGAAACAGGGGAGAAGCCCAGCAATCTGAGTTAGGACAAGTCCTTTCGGGGAATTCTGATTAGAACTAACGTTTGAGAACCACTGTTCCGTTGGGAAGTGTGTTCCCAAACAGAGAATGCAGTTTCTAAGACTTTTTCTTGTAGCAGGTTTCTTAAAAGTCTGGTTCAGGGCCCTCTCTCTTTTGTGACTGATGTAGGTGCTTGGCGGGTTACTATGGTGATCCCATCATTGGGTCAGGAGATCACTGCCGCCCTTGTCCGTGCCCAGATGGTCCCGACAGCGGACGCCAGTTTGCCAGTAGCTGCTATCAAGATCCTGTAACTTTACAGCTTGCGTGTGTCTGTAACCCTGGCTACATTGGTGAGTAATGTAGAAACTCTTGAAGGAAGAGAGGTGTCTTTTATGAGTTAGTTGTTAATGAAGGAAATAGATGAAGAATGAGCCAATCCTTAATTACCATTGAAGGGAATCTGAAAAGATACTCTTTTCTTGTTTGGCACGTGGGATAGAGTCATGCTTGTGTCTTGATGATAATAATGTTACAGTACAGAGCAGGAGAGCAAGCTCATTTGAATCCATAAACAAATCCCTGTGAGCACTTTTAATTTATATTTGACTTCCCCCTTCCCTTGGCCAGCTCCTAGCAGAAGACTCTCAAAGGAGTGATGTGACGGAAGAAAAGAATATCATGTAGGGGGTCCCCAGGGCACCGAGCCAGCCAACGCTAGATACATTCTTCTTGTTGGTTATACTTACATTATCTGTCAGCACTCAAGGAGTGTAGCGAGTAATGAACATAAACTCCCTTTTATTTCATACTTGATCCCATGCTTTCAGATACTAGTTACACTTATCCACAGCTCAGTGAACATTTACCTGTGGTTTCGGGATTTCTTAGGGAGTTTGGCCATCATGAAGGACCCCATTTTTCAGGTTGCTCAGGCAGGAGCAGTGATTTTCAATCAATATAATCCTTGGATTAGGATTTAACACCAAGCTAAGCATTACCCATTAGATCATTAATTTAGCTCCTAATCTGCTCGATTCCTGTGTAGTGAGAAGCTCAAAGCCCCTGTGCCGGAACTCCTACAGGCGTCCATGCCCCACGGTGGCCTCTGAGCCAGGCTGCAGCAGTGTTACTTACAGAAGCCTGGCTTGCCCCCCTTAAGATGTGGGAACCCCAAGCTGGGTAACTAGTGTGGTGCGGAACCCCGAGCTGGGTAACTAGTGTGGTGCGGAGCACAGCCTGGCTGACTCTCTGGGCAGGAATGTGGATGGACTAGGCCTGATGTCCGCAGGCTAAAGGTATTGCACTTGGTTTTATTGGACAATAGGCTCCAGATGCGAGGACTGTGCCTCGGGCTTCTTCGGCAATCCCTCTGATGTTGGAGGGGCGTGTCAGCCTTGCCACTGTCACCACAACATTGACACGACCGACCCAGACGCCTGTGACAAGGAGACTGGGAGGTGCCTCAAGTGCCTGTACCACACAGAAGGGGAGCATTGCCAGCGCTGCCGCTTCGGCTACTACGGGGACGCCCTCCAACAGGACTGTCGGAGTAAGATGCACGTTTGTTGTGCCCATTTATTAGGAGGGTTTCCACTTCTTCATGGGGGATTCCGTTCTTCTGGTATTTCTTTCCTTTGGGAATACACTTGTCCCCTGTTCAGAGAGTAAAAGTCCTCTTTTGGCAAAAGAAAGATGAGACTGATTTTTTTTCTTTTCTTTATATCCTCATTTTCTAGCAGAACTAAAGTCTCAGAGTGTGACTCAGTGCCTGAGAGAGACAATCAAAAGGAAAAACTGTGTAGCTGATCAGTGCCATCCAATAAAGTGTATTGCTTTATACAGGTTCTGCCCAGGAAGCTGCTGATTGGCTAGGACTTGGAGATCCTAGATGCCCATTCTGGTCCATGCCTTGTCTGCCATTGATGGACAGAGCCTCCTAGGCTGAGGAAAAGAAAGAACCACCTCTGAAGTCTCTCATTCAGAACTTTCTTATTTCTCTCTTACCAAGATCAGGGAGCGTTGCCTGCCTTCCTGTGCACAGCCCCCAGCCCCGTCTTTGTTTATGCAAACACGTGTGGAATGTTGAGGACCTACAGGGCTGGATTCTTCAAGTCTTACTCGCTTAAAGGGCTCCTACCTGCTGTCTCACACATCCATTATTGCCGCTCCCTGCCAAGAGTTTGAAATCATTATATGTCTCAGTTCCCACGGCATATTTTTTATTATTTCTAGTTAAATCCTCAACTTAAAAATGATTCCCCAGCAGCTTATTAAACGTGCGTAGTATTTTGAAAATTCCGCTAGACAGAGCGTACCGTGGTGCATGTCTGTGTGGGAAACGTTAGGACTATAGAATAGAACATCATCAGAACCTCTGAAGAACAACAGTTTTAGTTCTTTGTGTGTTTTGTTTGTTTGTTTTTACCACCTCCATTCTTTTCACTGCTTATTTGCATTTCCAGGTTGAAACCTGGAACATCTTAGCCCTGAAGAGGTAGCTAGCTCACTTTGCATTGCCTGTAGATTATGAGCGTGGCTGTGTGAGTCAGTCTGGTCGTGTTCTTTTCCAGAGTGTGTCTGCAACTCCCTGGGCACTGTGCAGGACCACTGTAACAGCTCCGACTGCCAGTGCGACAAAACCACCGGCCAGTGTCCGTGTCTTCCTAATGTGGTCGGGCAGAACTGTGACCGCTGTGCACCCAATACCTGGCAGCTGGCCAGCGGGACTGGGTGTGACCCATGCAGCTGTGATGCTACTCATTCCTTCGGGCCATCCTGTAATGAGGTGAGGTGCTGGGGGATGGGAGGGGGGGAGGAGGGAGGCTGCAGGGCTGAGGAAAGAGGCCTTTATGAATCCAGGGGACAGCTCTTTGGTGCCTTTGTCCTAGTTAGAGGAAGGCTCCTTCCGGTGGCCCCGGCCTTTCTTGCCACAGGACCCATAGCTTGGGAAACACAGCACAGACTGCGTGTCAGCTGTCACTTGTTCCCCTCAGCTGGGACATAACCATACATGGAGGCCCCATCCGATGCAACCATGGCATTTTCATAGAGGGTCCCCACTGCCGACCCACATTAGAATGTCCCTGGCTGCTGGGTCAGACTGCTTTCTTAGCCGTGGCCTGAAACGTACCCCGGGTAGCACTGTCAGAAGTGCTCATGGACACACCCTCAGAAAGGAGGGCTGCCCGGCAGGTGAGCCCAGGGGCCTGTAGCTAGTGGTGAAGAAGCATGTAAATAAGATGGGATGTGCTCGGGGCCTTTCTGACCTCTGCACTGGAGCAGCTAGCCCCTAGCACCCGGGACAGAAGGAAGACTTCCTCTCTAGTCAGGGTGTGGAGGCCTCAGGCCAGCAGCTCCGTCTCATTCCCCTAACTGGCAGCTGGGAAAGAAAGTGTGACCGGTGTCTGCCCTGCAGCCCACTGACAGAGATCTGTTTCTGGCTGCAGTTCACAGGGCAGTGCCAGTGCATGCCGGGCTTTGGGGGCCGCACCTGCAGTGAGTGCCAGGAGCTCTTCTGGGGAGACCCCAATGTGGAGTGCCGAGGTAAGGCCGCGGCATTCCCGGCTGGTGTTTGCTCAGAGTGGAGGCCACAGCTTTTTGTAAACTCTAAAGTGCAGTGCAAATTAAGTTGTCTATAACAACTCTATGTTTAATGACAAAATAAATTCACGCTCTTAGTTTAAAAATCTAACAATCTAGCCCCATGGAAGTGTGGGTAGTGAAAGTGGACCTGCTGTGTTCCTCGTTACGCTTGTCTGTCTCTGCGCAGACACGCACACACAGGTATCACAAATACACAAAATTGCTTCTTAAAATGCTTTTCAGCAAAATGGGCTTATAGCAACCATGTATTTCGATAAACTGGTAATCCCTCAGCGTACCATGTGCAACGTCCCCGCGAAGGGGAACTGCAGGGCGTAGTCACAGCGCCTTCATGCACAGCAAGGCAAACAGGACAGAGCTCCAGGTCTGTCGGTGTGAATAAAGCCCAGACTCCTACCTAAGCTTCTGATCAAACAGGACTGGGAGAGAGAACCTGACATTTTGTTAAGAACAGAAACTTGTTAAAATCCCATGAATCATTAGGATTGCTCAAGTCTTATGCTGTAGCAATATTTTTTTTTGACCTGCCAGATTACTTTTCAGATATGGAAGTAAAAACATTTGCAGAAAAGATTTTAAAAGATTGTGTCTATTCTGTTTTCCTATTTGACTTTCTTCCCTATGTTTTAAGTTTACAACTATAGATAAATATCTTCTGTAGTTTCATACTTGTTCTTTGATATCTTTTTTTTGTTACATATCTGAAATTCTAGGTCCCTGTTGGACTCTAAATTTAAAAATGATCTTTTTCTTTTCTTTTTTAATTTAAAGAATACTTTATTAGTTTCTGTAATCAAACCCATGTGAATGAAGACCTTACATATTTAATACAGTGTATTATCCCTGTACAAATGGAAAAAATTATGTTGACTGTATCAACTTTTTCTTTTTGGGGTACAACCGTAGTGAGAAAGTTAGCAGTACATTCAGTTTTCTCCTACCAAAGGTCAGAAACCCAGACCGATACTCTGTGTTCTTTAAGTCAACCACGGTTCCTTAACAGCAGGAAAATTTCAAACAGTGGACAAGACCAGAACAAAAGGCATATGATTTGTTTCTCCAATTGAAGCTTAGCCAGAAGGAGTTGGACCAACATCTTAAGTTAGGTTAGGGTTTGTTCCACAGAGGACATGATGTTTGCTGTGTCAACAAACAAGTGCCTTTTCATTCATCAGCCCTGGGTCCAGATGTTGGTTTTAATGGGAGCTGATTTTCTCACTATCATTCAATGCCCAGGACATGCAGTGCACCAAGATGTCTCCTGCAAGAAAAACCCTGCTTGGAATCCGGTTTCCCCAGAGTTCTAACCACTGTTCTGTTACACCCCTCAATCCTGTAATGCCCCTAAGGTCCCAGGGGCTTGATTTCCCCCCAGATACTGGCTCTGTCATTGCTTATAGCCCGATTTTGTTAGCATGTGTCACTGGAAAAAGAGCGTTGGCTGCCAAAGCGTTCTGACCTTTGCTCCATCTAAGCTCAGTTCACATGAAAAGCCTGTGACCGGAGCCAGAGTCCGTCAGAGAATTGTCCATTTAGTGCTCAGAACTTTACCCTTTATCTTTAAAGACTTGGCTCTAAATCTGCCAGAAAAATTATGGCGTAGAAACAGTATCAGTTTTATTTGGGTCAAAAGTTGATCATGCTTTAGAAACTTTGCAAAGAGTGAAAGCAACGAGTGGTTTGCCAAATTCGTCGTTTTACCCAGAAAAAAAGGTCAGCCCATTATATAAGAAACTGTTGGGACCCAGATGCTTTTGACACCCTGTGGAGGAAGCTCCTGACTTAAAAAGCGCCCAGCGAGATTGAGAATTGACTTAACCCTGGGCAGTCCCTGCAGCCGCAGAGCCTGTGTGCTGGGAGGCGGTAGGAGCAGGCCCAGGATGGTCTGAGGAGGGCAGGGACAAAAAATGCAGAAGCAGATGGAGTCGGGGCTCTCCATGCGCTGGAATGTAGTCACAAATGGTAACGGGATGACAAGAACTTGAAGGGACTGGATCCCCAGTGATTAGCAGGGACAAGAATGGTTATCATTGGAAATTAGATGGAACTATGAGAAAAGAATGTGACCCCTTTTCTCACATTACATAATGAATTGCCAAGTTGTCTTCAACTTCAAATCTTTCCGACGAACAGGGCACAGATTTAGACTTTGTGGTGCCACCTCATTGACAATAACCTTATAGAAAGCTTAGGCCCTCGCTAAGTATTCTCCTTGTGGAGAAGAAATGCAGTTATGTAAGACAAATCAGTCGAGTCTCCAACATATAAGTTGTTGAATGTTCCTATTGTCCAGGCGGGTTGAGGAGCTCGGCCGATTTTGCCAAGTCTGAACAAGCCCACCACTGTGTTGGGACGGAGAGAGAACTCACCCGCCCACGGCCGCCCATGTCAGAGAAAACCTCGGCCTGGAGCTCTGCGCCGTGCCCCTCGCAATCAAAGGGTCACATGAGGAATCTTTCTGTGGACTCAGAGAGAGCAAAGAGTCTCCCGTCTTGGGAAAGGCCAGTGTTTCTTAAACCCGGGCAAACTGGAAATGTGGGCCATAGGTGGGAAGCTGTGGGCAGTGGCCATCATGCTTGTTTCTCATTTCACATTGTTCTAGTAGAAAAAGTAAGTCCATTTCTTTGGTCAGGCATAAATTTTTAGAATGCTTGTATTCCTTTCTCAGCCTGGGATTCATTTACAACCACTTTATTCTTTATTGTCAGTGTGACTCAGGAAATCAGATTTAATTTGATTCTTTAGAGAATCACCATACTCTTGTTAGTAGAGGGAAGGTTGTCTTACATAATTCTGATCGCAGAGCATGGTCCCTGAAGAGCTGGGCTATGCCAGAGGCAGGCAAACCATGGCCATGTGCCAAGTACAGCTAACTGTCAGGTTCCATTGGACAGACGTGTGCCCGTGTGTTACGAATTGTCCAGTGCTGCCTTCACGCTACAGTGCCAGAGCTGAGTAGTGTGACAGAGACCAGCTGGCCTGCAAAGCCTAAGTATTTACTATCTGGGCTTTGATAGAAAAAATTTGCTTACCCCTGGACCAGACAGCCAGCTTCTTTCTGCAGGTGAAATCGTAGTCATTCTCCAATTTTCATTCCAAAACCGAAGTTACATTGCTGAGGCTCAAAAAAATAAAAAAGGCAGGGGTAAGGGAGGGAGAGGATGTAAAGCAAAAAACAACACATTTAAGAAATTAAAAATCTGATATTTCCTGCCCTTACAGGAGACTGGAAGTGCCGAGGTAAAGTGTCAGTAAACTTTTGGGCATGATACCTGGAGTCCCGTGTTACTCTGGAACAAGGTTGCTGGCAGGAAAGAATGGACCCTGTTTCCTAGTGGCTGGATGTAGCACTTCCCCTGGCCCTGGTGGGTTTGTTCCGGAAGGAAAGGTAGAGAACCAACACAGCCCTGAGCACTGCCCACTGGGCCTGCAGGGAGTGGACACACAGAGACAAGCTGCCACCTGAACTCTAGGGAAACAGGGGAAAGTAGTGCAATGGCAGGAGCAAGAAACCTGTGGAGGCCTTTTTACCTGTCAGAAGAGGCGAGACCAGCAGGAGCTAAAGTCGTTGGGCAAGGGTTCATAGAAAAGGTTAGCTCTAGTTGTCATTTATGGAGAATTTGCTGTGTGCTGAGCACTTTTAGGGGTATTGGATGCAAATTCTTGATTTTATCCTTATAACAAACAACTTGTGAGTGAAGTATAATCTCCGTTTCACAGTCTAGAACTCTCTCAGGCTCAGAGAGATTAAGTGATTTACCCAAAGACAAATGCAAGTGAGGACCTGCTGTGATATTTAGGGAGAGAATTGTTGTTCTGGCTAAAGGACCCTAAGGACAGCATGTAGCAGCAAGACTGGGGTGGGAGGGGCGCCCTCAGGAAACCGTTTCACTGGACAGTCATGGCGAGATTCGGTTTCACCAGATTGTGAAGAGCTTTGTATCCAAGCCATTGAGGCAGACTTCCTTCAGTGGGCAGAGGAGATCTGGAGAAAGCGAGGAAGGATGTAAAAAAGCAGAAAGATCATACCTACTGACAAAGAGGTCCGTTGGCTGTTTCCCATTCTCACATTGGCTTACTAGGGTTTTTTCCGCCCCAGGCCTCAGTATCTATTAAATGGTGCAATACTCTTCATTTACCTACCTTTCAGAGATCCTGTTTGAAATGATAAGAACACTTAGTAAAAGTAGAGGAAATCTACTGACCACATAACCAAGAATATATTTACAGATGAAGGTGGAATTCTTATGACCATTAAAAATGACTGTCTCATTTTCAAAGTGCTATTCTTCATCATCATCGTTTGTTCACTTTTGCTATACACTCTCTCCTTCTGTCCAAGAGCAAGCTTTTGATCCTCTGCCCCAAAATCCCGTTTCTTAAAGCAAGACTGAGCTACAGGCCCACCTGGACACCTCTCCCTTTCCCTTGAGAGGAGAAAAGCCATTGGAAATCATCTGAGATGGTCTGCATTGTTGCAATGTTATAGGTTCCTGTGAGTGTAAGAGATGATTGGAGAGTCTCCTTCATAGTTTCTGTGTCCATGAAGTTTTAAATTGTCAGGTGAGAACAACCTTTCCACTTCAGTCAAAAAATACTCTTGGGAATTGTTTTTACAACATGGTTAACATCGCCTCCCAGGCGAACCCAGTTGGAGAAGCAATTCTGGAACAACAGGCAGGGAAGGAAGCACATGTCCACAGGAGCTTAGCAGTTTCCCAGCTGCAATTTGAAATTAAAACCTTATGCACTTTAGAATAGGCATTTTGTATCTTTTCAGAGAAAGATCAGGATCAATTTTTCATTGATGAAACTGCAATCCAGCCATCTGTGAAATTTGACTCTCTACTTTACAATTGAAGGAAAGGAATGTTGGTCAGTTCAGCTGAACTGGTCCTTGTCTACTGGAAATAGCTGAATTCCTGCCGACCCTTCAGAATACTGCTCTTAAAGGGACAGGATCCAGAGATCGGCAGGAATAAGAATAGGTGTCATCCAAAATTAGATGGAGCTATGGGAAAAAAACATGGCTGCTTTTTTCAAATTATGTAGTTAATTGCCAAAAGTGTCCACTGAAATGGTTTGTTGAGCAGAATTTTAGACCTCCTGGTGCCACCTTGTTAACAATATGTTCATTGAAAGACTTAAACCAAAGCCAGGTATCCTCCTTATGGGGAAAAATGTGGTTATGTAAAAGACAAATGAGGAAAACCTTAATGGGAGTGCACTTGCCTTTTCTTTATTTTTTTAAATCCTCACCCAAGGATATGTATGTCTTTTTTTTTTTAATTGATTTTCAAAGAGAAAGGAAAAGAGAAACATCAATGTGAGAAAGAAGCATTAATCAGTTGCCCCCCTTACACGCCCCAACTGGGGATCTAGTCCATAACCTAGGTATGTTCCCTGACCAGGAGCAGAACTCGCAACATATTGGTGCCTGGGCCAACACTAACCACTGAGCAACACCGACCAGGGCTTTGACCACTCTTTTTTCTCTTGACCCAATGGAAATGTGATCAACACTTTGAGCAGGAGAGCACCTGGCGCTTACATGGACACAGAGAGTAATAGTAATAAAAAGCATTTACTGAGTGCCTACTGGGAGTCAGCCCTTCCCTGAAGCACTTTCGAGTTAAGTTATTTCATCCTGAAAGCAATCCTGTGAGTTGGGTATACTCATGACTCCTTTTCTACAGATAAGGAAACGACTGTTTCCTTGCCACCCAGAGTCTCATTGCTGGGGTGTGGGGATGGCAGGGTTCACAACCAGGCAGTTGAGCCCACAGGCTGTGCTCTGACCACGACACTACTGCACAAACTTGCCACTCGAGCACTTGGGCGTAGCTGGCTAACAAAGGCAATGAAAACAACCAATAATATAAGGCAGGATGCAGGGAGGGTCCGATGCAAGGTCACAGGCCGCTAACACATCTCTGTGGGTTGGGAGGATAGAGGTGCTGTGAGCAGCTCTCAGGATGTCCTTGAGACTGGGTCCTGAAGATGTTTCAGTGAGGGAGTCTTTCAGAGGCCAGTCACAGCTGTTGGCCCAAGAAGGTTTTATAAAGACAGCAGAGAGTATGGTCTGTTGTGCTGCGGTCACCGTTGACGTTAGGAGGATCTTTTCTTTTGTAGAGGCGTATAAATGTCCCTCGCATGCCTGTACCAAAAACGAGGTCAGGGCCTCATCTGGCAAAGGCAACAACTCCAGTTTGCAAGTTAACCCTGTGCTCGGTGCTGAGAATGGAAATAGGCCCTGGAATCCTCAGGCCAGTTATGGAAATAAAGACATGCGGGTTGCTTTTCATTAATCCCCACCTTTTCCCAGAAGGATTTAAGGCCAGAGATCAGATGTGTGCACAGGTTTTTTTGTTACTTAAACTATACAAATACTCAGAAATGTCAAGTGTTGATACAAAAGTTTTTCCCCTGAGATCTGAGACTCTAAGCCAGGGGTCAGTGGCACAGGCATTGTGATTAGTAATCTCGGCCAGTCCACTGGCCAGGGACCGCCAGTCTTCCTCAGCACCATCAGGCTCTGCCTAAGATGCAGCCCTCCCAGCCAGTGAGAGGGTGGGGCTGGAATGGCTTCCAGGTACCTTCCATCACTGACCTCTCATGAGCCTGTGCTGTGAGCGGTCATCACAGTGGCAGTTCCCACAAGTTAGCTTGTACTTGGTAGAAAGCCTTTGAACTAGATTCTTAGGATTCCCGTGACTTGTTCCTGATTTAGTTTCTTTTTATCAAGTTTATTGCATTTTGCCAAGTATTCACCATTCTGTTTTGTGACTAGGTAGGGCGAGGTGTGTTAGGAGCTGCTTTTCAGTGTTGTATCTTAGGCCAGATGCCTCCTGGCATCAGGAAGTCACCTGACTTGTCTGCCCTGATAGGATCCAAAGGGAAGTCCCAGTAAGAGGGTGGCAGAGGCAGGACAGAGACTAAGAGCACAGACTCTTGAGTTGCAAAGTGCTAAATCTGAACCCTAGTTCAGCCATTTCCTTGCTGTAAGACCTGAGGCAGGTCACCTATCCCACAGGGTTATTGTGAGGGTTCAATGAAACGATGCATGTAAACCATCTCTACAGTGCCCGCATAGTAAGCATAACCTTAAAAAATGTGCCCTATTTGCTATTATGTTAAGAAGTGGTCAGCAAGGCCTGAGGTAATGCAGGTTTTGGAGGAAGCTGCTGTGGTCTCTCGGTAAAGCTGTGGTTATCGATGATTGTCACCTTGCCACTGTGACAGTGACTGAGGATGCCGAATACCAAATCTCGTCACTGAGGTTTGTGGTCTAGTAGATCAGCTAGCATTGCTGTTTCCCTTCCAGCCTGTGACTGTGACCACAGGGGTATTGAGACGCCGCAGTGTGACCAGTCCACCGGCCAGTGTGTCTGCGTCGAGGGTGTCGAGGGTCCACGCTGTGACAAGTGCACTCGAGGGTACTCGGGGGTCTTCCCTGACTGCACACCCTGCCACCAGTGCTTTGCCGTTTGGGACGTGATCATCGCTGAGTTGACCAACAGGACCCAGAAGTTCCTGGAGAAAGCCAAGGCCTTGAAGATCAGTGGTGTGATCGGGCCTTACCGGGAGACTGTGGACTCGGTGGAGAAGAAAGTCAATGAGATCAGAGACATCCTGGCCCAGAACCCAGCTGCAGAGCCGCTGAAAAACATTGGCAACCTCTTTGAGGAAGCAGAGTAAGTAGTTAACGAGTGTGCATGAGATTTCACAATGTTGTCTCACAGCTGGCCTGGCGTGGTGCTCCCATCAGAAGGCGTGGCTAGTCCTGAGAGTGAAAGCAGATGCTGGGCCATTCATTTCCCGGCAACCTCTACTCTGGGCCTTGGGTGTGTGCACGCTGGCACATCACTGGGGACCCACACTGTGGAAGCTGCAGTATAGAAGGTGCATGTTATACTCAGCGTTCCTCCTTGCAAATGGTGCTCTAAGGCAGTACCACAGCAAGAACACTGGTTTTGGAGACAAAGGACCCCTGAGGAGCCAGCCCAGTTACTTGCTAGGCTGTGAATTTGAATGACTCGCCTATTCCTGAGCTTCTTTTCTCTCCTGTGGAGGAGGGAAGAATAATCTTTGCCTTTACCTTACAGAGTAGCAAAAAGAGTCATCTATGAAATGGTTAATGTAATTGCAAAAGTCATTATAAATATACATCGTTTTATATGTTTTGCTACTACCAGGGAAATTCCATTACCACAGATAAGACTGTTATTTCCGCTGCTCAGCCTTTGGTCCCCTGGAACAGTGCTTCATTCATCTAATTATAACAATTCCCCGCAGTGAGAAATCCTCCTCCTAGCCCTCTCTGGGTAATCACCTCCCTGACAGGAAAGTTTATTTTGCCGGTGGAAGCAGAGAGCTGAGTGGTGCCAACTCCACAGGGTCCATGCTTCTCCTCGCCTTCTCTCTCCTGCTCTGAAACCTTCCAACTACCTTTGCCAAAAAGGACCCCCAAAACCAGCACAATAAGATCTAGGCTGAAGAACAAAACAGGAAAGGGCAAGAAGCATTTGTTTCCCCAAATGCTATGTCTTTTTACTGCAGATTCACCATTTGGCGTGAGCAAGGGGCATGTTTCATAGCTAAATCCTATACATTGAAGTGATTTTACATTAGGACAAAAAGTAACATTTTTTGATGGGACTTGAATTGGCATCTCTAAGAAGCCAGATGGACTTTTCATCTCGATGCTACCTGTGAGTAGCAGGCAGGGAACAGCTGACATTAATTAGCTTATGGACCTTGTAGAAGGTCCTTCCTAGGCCTTCTAGATTCAAAGTCCCTTGATGTCAAACCTCAGGTTTTGTGTCCAAGACCATGTGGCCGGAGTGTTCTGAAATGTCTATGTGGGGCGATAGTGCCTTGAGTGAGGAATTTTGCCTCACAAAGGCTGGAGCAGCTCAGCCTCCTAACGTAGCCCTGGGTTTGAGAAGGCTGTGTGCTGAGTGCAAGCCCGTTTAGGAAACGGTTCTTGGCTTTGGTCTCATGCAGCCAAGGAAGGACGCAACACTGTGGTGCCCTTCAGCCTGTCGGAGGAGAGTTTACATTCCCACAGCAGCTGTTGTACGCTCACTAGCCAATCCACAGATAGATTGTAAGCACCGGGGGGAAATTGGTTTCATGAATCTTTTCAACACAATATACAAGGATGCATGTTTCAGGTTCCCAAGTGGCATTACTTAAAAATGTGCAATGTTAGATTTTTTTTTTTTAAATTGTCACATTGTATGAGACTTACAAAATGAACACCTTCTGCTAATCAGCAGATTGGTAGTAAGAGCCAAGCACTGAAAAAAGAAACTATATTATAATAGCCTCAGTCATTGGGTTTATAAAATGTAATTGAACCTAACAAGTCCTTTTAAGTACTTTTTCTCTGAATTGAACCATGGTATTCTCTCAGCCTTAAATACCATTTTTTTCTAATGGCCCCCAACCTTTCAGCATCTCTACATTTTCTCAGTTTTTTTACACTGTTATATCCCTGAGAAGACAATTATATTCAATTGGTGACTCAGTAATACCCAGAGCTAAGCTCGTCTCCTCAAAGATTACTTTTTTTGTGATGTGTGTGCACATACACTGTATATATAAGTAGGTGCCTGAAGTACAGCTTTGAAGACATGAAGATACAGAATGAAGTGCAGTTGGGTTTAGAAATGTTATGAAAGCTCAATGTTGATCATATTTCATTCTCTAGATGCTACCTTCTTTCTCTTGTAAAATGAAAGGGCTGCTTGTTGGTGGAAGGAGGAGATCCTTGGCTGGGCCCTTGCCTAAGGGGGGACTGTGTGGAAAGCAGGGTGGCTCCTGCCGTCTCCCTGCGGGCTCTGGGGCTTTTGTCCTGCATGTCTCATCTTGAAGGAGATCCCTGCATTTTCAGAGCATTTTCGGTGGTTGGCTGGGAGGCATACTTCTATGCTGGAGTCCCTTAGTCTTTTGAGTTTGTGAGACTGTATGGACTTGAAGCTGCTCACATACAGAACTGGGACTCTGAACGCTGGGCATGTGCTCATATTTCAGCAGAGATTCAGCATCCTTCACATGGCCTACCCGCCACTGCACAGCTCAGCGGTGCTTCTGTTTTCCTTCGAAGTCCTTGAAGAAAGAAAATTGTTAGATGTCCTACAGTCTCTTAACGATAAGGGATATAAAACCAGAATTTAGAAATAAATTGTTAACGACTCCTGACCTGGTTTGAAATTACCGTATTAGAAAATATAAAAAGGTTTATTTTACTTGGATAAACTTACCCTTCTCTTTGCAGGAAACTAACCAAAGATGTTACGGAAAAGATGGCTCAAGTAGAAGTGAAATTATCTGACACAGATTCACAAAGAAACAGCACAGCCCAAGAACTGGACTCTCTCCAGGCAGAAGCAGAGAGCCTGGATGCCGCGGTGAAAGAACTTGCTGAGCAACTGGAATTCATCAAAAACTCTGATATTCGGGGTGAGCATTTTCTGTGCAAGCACTCAATCCTGGACATGGATTTAACCCTCTGCGCAACCTTTCATACAGTACTTTCAGAAAGAAAAAAATGAAGTGCCTTCTAACAGTTTTAAAGCTTTTCTTCATTGTCTCTGAACCAAATGAGGACTGAAGTCTCCATTTTACAAATGTGGGACCTGGGCCACAGAGAGCCTGAGGCCCAGCAGAGGTCCCAGGGAGTGTGCAGTGGCCGCTTCATTAGCATGGCATTCGTTTCCTGATTTTTTTCAGTTAGCGGTTTAACCTCCTGGGCTTCTCTTGGAAAGAGGCTCTTGAGTAGTTAAGAAATTAAGTTGATACTTCTACTAACCCTTTTACATTCAAGAATGTTGGTTGGTCAGGAAATAATTTTGGCCAGTCCTTCATTTACTGTTATCATTGTATGGTCTAAATAGGACCACCCCCCAAAAAGCAAAAGGAAGTAGAAATATGTCAGATCACACTATCCATGCTGTTTAATACATGGTCACTTATTGTTGTGCTAGGTCAGTGGTCGGCAAACTGCAGCTCGCGAGCCACGTGCGGCTCTTTGGCCCCCTGAGTGTGGCTCTTCCACAAAATACCACATGCGGACACGCACGTACAGTGCGATTGAAACTTCATGGCCTATGCGCAGAAGTCGGTTTTCGGCTCTCAAAAGAAATTTCAATCGTTGTACTGTTGGTATTTGGTTCTGTTGACTAATGAGTTTGCTGACCACTGGTCTAGGTCCTTAAAGCCAAGACAGCCACACTGCTTTATGTATACAGGACTAGCTGTGTGAGTGTATCTAATGACTGAGAAAGGGGGAAATTAGTTGGAAACGTAATCTGCAGGCTGCCTGATGCCAGCTGTCTAGAAAGAACTGGATGCTTGCCTGTATAGAAGCAATTCTGCAGGGTGACTTAATTTTTCATTCAGATGTTTGGCGTCCTCCGGAGCCAGAGTAGGAGGTGTTATGGGACAGTCTATTCATTGACCATGACAGAAAAGCTATATTTCTCAATGAAGATTTTATTTCTTAAATTTTAAAACAAACCATATAATACCTTTGGACTGGAAGACACCACAGATGGACATTGCTTGGTGAGATTGAGTACAAGGGGATTCACTGTGGGCAATTTGATTTTGTGCCCTAGGCGCCCTGGATAGCATCACCAAGTATTTCCAGATGTCACTAGAGGCAGAGAAGAGGGTGAATGCCTCCACCACAGACCCCAACAGCACTGTGGAACAGTCGGAGCTCACCAGAGAAAGCGTGGAACACTTGATGATGGAGCAGGAGTCCCAGTTCCGGGAAAAACAGGCGGAGCAGGCCCGTCTTTTGGACGAACTGGCAGGCAAACTGCAAAGTCTAGACCTTTCAGCCGCTGCCGAAATGGTAAGGTTAAGGGGCTACAGGAGGAAAAAAATACCTTGCTTAGTCTTTAATATTGTTCACTTTGCAGATGAACCAGGAGTGAGACCTCCATGGTCCCATCTCTGACCACCAATGTGGGGTGCCATGACTGAACCAGATTAAAAACAAGGCTCTGTGCTTCGAATCTTCCTTCTCCCCACGGGGTCTCTCTGTGGAACACCCAGAGAAGCATGCCTGCTCTCATATACTGTGACTTATTTAAACTTGACCCTTTTCATGCTGTGGACATTTCCTTTTTACTTTGCTCTGATTTGAAGTGCAAACTCCATTTTGGTGGGTCAATTCAGAATTATTCTGGGCTTTCCTAAAAAAAAAAAAAAAATTGAGCTAAGTAATTTTTTCCATGGGTGTTCATTAAAATGTTCCTTTGTTCCAGTAACTTTACCTGGTGAAGATTAACCCTGAGACCAGCCTAGAAAGATTGCATTTTCCAGAAGCTTTTAAAAAGTAACTCTGGAGCCAAATGAAATTGAGTTAGTGACTCATGAAAATCAGGCTGAAGGCCAAAAAAAGCCAAAGGGAGCCTGTTTCTTCCTCTTGATTCCTTATTGTTTTTCATGGAAGAGTAGCTATCAGAGAATTCAGAGGGTACTTATAAGGCTCCTGCTCTCTTAGCTTAGAAATAGGGTCAGTCAAAAGAGGAAGGTAAGTGCCTAGTAACTGAGAGCTCAGACCATTTGTTTTGTCTTAGTGATGGTTCCCCTTCCTCCCTGTCTGTCCCCACCCGCCTCCTTCTCTGAAATGGACAAAAACACCGTCTGTGCTGTAGTGTGACTAATTTAATTGATGCCTACAATATGTACTCATTATTTCATCTAGTGGAAACAGGAAGTAATCCTGCACTAATAGAAAAATGAAGGCCTAGAGCAATGCGTAAATTGCACCTAACAGGAGACAAAGGTGTTATACTTAAGCATGAAATGCCACTTCTTTCAATCTTCTTTGCTTTCAGTATTCCTTACAAATTCTAATGAAAAACCAGTAATCACAAAAAACCCGCAAACTAAAATGAAAAGCAGCTAAGCATGCTAAAGGATGTTTGCTTTGCATCAGAGAAAGTATCTTGGGAGTGGGTGGCAGTGGCAGGCTCTTCTGGCCATCTGAATGGGCACCCTTGCCTGTGCTTGCTTTTCCATGTGGTGAGCTACCTAGGGATTAGCCAGCCTCTTCTGGTCTCTAATGGTATGTGTTGGTCTTAATTATTCTATGAGAATTCCATACTGCCACTTCCTGTCCAGGGAGATTTTTGTCCCTTTGTGTGTTTTTTTCAGGTGCCTTCAATTCTTTGTCTATTTAGCTAGACCCGTGCTGGTTTTTCCATGCTTGCCCTGTCTGTTGAAGTAAAACAGATCTAGTGAGCTGTCAGATTGTTTTTAGAAAGCATCCCTGAGGTCTTACACTGCTCTGATTAAAGCTCATGCTCTGTATCACACAGAATAAATTTTATTTCTGAAGTTTTTTATGTATTGTAAACCAGATATATGAAAGACTTATCTTGAGATATAAGGGGGTTGTAATTATCACAAAATTATTAGTCTAAAGAGTTGATTGTATTTATTAAAAACTACTTTTTTACTTCTTAAAAAGAATACTTCCTGCCCTGGCCAGTGTGACTCATTTACATCCTCCAATACGCTGAAAGGTCTCGGGTTCGATTCCCAGTCAGGGCATATACTCAGGTTGTGGGTTCAATCTCCTGTGAAGGTGTGAATGAGAGACAACTGAAACATTAGTTTCCCACATCAATGTTTCTCTCTGACTCTCCCTTTCACCTACCCTCTCTCTCTAAAATCAATCAATTTCCTTATTTGGGAATATTTTGTTAACTGCTTTTCATTGCAGTAAATCTTTTGCTTCTTTTTAGTTTAGGAAAGCTCTAAATACAATGTTCTTCCTGCTCAGCCCTTTACATCATAGAGCAAACTTATAATTTACCAAGTTGCCATGTCTATGCCATGACCAAGCCCTGATCATTGGAGATTTATGGTAGATAAGGAAGGAGGAAAGTCTATGGGTGTTGCTTATTTGGAAAAGTTACATCCATCTTGGTTTCTACTGTTTTCTCTCTCCCTCTCACATCTGGAATGTTCTCCCATGTCCCCTGCTCAAATCCCACCAGCCAATAGCCTTCCTCAGCCACAACTACTATAGTCCTCAGTAGTCTCTCCTGTCTGCTCTCCTTCATACTTACTGCATCTGACCTATTCTTGGCTGCTTTACGATCCTGTTTTCCTAACTAGATGAGAAGTTACTAAAAGGCCAGATAACAGGCCTTTTGTGTCAACCTATTCACGAGGACATTTAACAGAAGGTTCTCAACACCTGGGTTTTTTGTGTGCTCTTTTTTAAATCAAATTGGTTAGAGAACAGGGGTAGCATTCTGTGGCTCTCGGATTGGCGGGCTTCAACCTGAGAGAGCAGATATGTTTGCACCCTGCACAGAGCCCAGCTGGTATTCTAGTTCATCAGGGCAGAAGGTACTAATGAGGGTTGTAAATTTTTGTTGTTTCCTTGGAAATAAGCAGGTTAGCTTATTCCCTAAACTCTCTGTTCCTCTCTCTATCCCACACCCTTGCTGAGGACCACCTACATGCTCTCCGGGGCCACCCAGGCCCTGCCCAGCTGTGAGGCTGCAGCACACTCACTGTCTGAACCTCACTCTCTGGCTCGTTGCAGACCTGTGGCACCCCTCCAGGGGCCTCCTGCTCCGAGACGGAATGTGGTGGCCCCAACTGCAGAACTGACGAAGGACAGAAGAAGTGTGGGGGGCCTGGCTGTGGTGGTCTGGTCACTGCTGCGCACAGCGCCTGGCAGAAGGCCATGGACTTCGACCGAGACGTCCTGAGTGCCCTGGCTGAGGTGGAACAGCTCTCCAAGATGGTAATTCAGCGATCAGCCTCAGTCTTTACTGTTTGTTTGCTTTCAATGTGAAGTGGAAGATCTGAAAAGGAGAAGCCAATTCAAAGTGCTGACTAGAATAAAAAGGGCATTTCATACCAAGTATGAAAGGGCAAGTTTTTGCGAGATCAGGGAAATAGATGTTTAAGAATTTGCTTTCTTCTCATGACAGTGATTTGAAATAACGTTACTTACCATGGGTACAGGGCTATGAATACATCCAGCTGCACTAGAAAATTTCTCTACTAAGCAACCAAGCATTTATTCTTATAAAGTGATATGTGAAGTCTTAACTTCGTATTAACTGAGGTATGTAAGTAGGTACCTGAGAAAAAGACTAAGGAACATTTATAGGCAACCAAATGTTTTGAAGGAGTTAAAAACAACTAGAAAAAAATTCATGTGCTGGCCCTACCTACAAGAGAATACTATATAGGAATCTTATACTGACTACTTTCAGTCTGTAAAGGAATATGATATGGTTAAATATTTCAAAAAGTCGTGATTCCAAATGCTAGTTTTCCAACATCATTTTTTTGGACCATTTATAAAATTCTAGTGTGCTTTAGAAAGAGTGAAGTTGTTCCCTGGGTAATTTATTCCTCATGTTTAGGTCTCTGAAGCGAAACTAAGGGCAGATGAAGCAAAACAGAACGCTCAAGATGTTCTGTTGAAAACCAATGCTACCAAAGAAAAAGTGGACCAGAGCAATGAGGACCTGCGAAACCTGATCAAGCAGATCAGAGACTTTTTGATGCGTAAGGAACTTTTTTTTCGTTTTAGATATTTCTTCCTATCTTGGAATATGAAAGTATCCTATATGAGTATGTGTTTGAGAGGCCATAATTCAAATCTGCAGAGAAAATCAGTTTCTGGTGGGAAATAAAATAACATTTCCAAATGTAAAAATGTCCATGTTAAAAAATGATGTTTCCATTTCTTAGGTTGTCTGTGTGTGTCAATTATCTTCTCTGATTTTATGAAGATACATACACACCTGATCCAAGTAGTAAATCAGAAAGTGAGAGCAAATCATATACTGTGAGAACTGAATTTGGAAATTGTTAAGAGATTACATATAATGTCATTAGAACCTTAACTTGAAGTAGAGTTTATTTTGGCATTGCCCCCAAAGCCTAGTAATGCTTTTATTTATAGGATATTAGACCAATGGTTAGACAGTTCTGTACCTTAAGTGTTTTGTAAAGAAAATCTCTAGAATTTGTGGTCTAGCACAGTGGTCGGCAAACTGCGGCTCTTTGGCCCCTTGACTGTGACTCTTCCACAAAATATCACGGCCTGGGCGAGTCTATTTTGAAGAAGTGGCGTTAGAAGAAGTTTAAGTTTAAAAAATTTGGCTCTCAAAAGAAATTTCAATCGTTGTACTGTTGATATTTGGCTCTGTTGACTAATGAGTTTGCCGACCACTGGTCTAGCACATAAGTATTGCTGTCAGTTTGAGGATTATCAATCAATAAGGATAGTTTTGGCTAAAAGTTACAGAAAACTATCAACTGAAAAGGACTTAATAAAAAATGTGTAACATAACTTCAGTAGTAGGATAGCGCCATGGTTCAAAGACCCATGTATGTACTTTTCATCTTTCTGCTCTACCACTTTAAGCATATCAGCTTTGTTCTCAGGCTAGCTGCTCCTGGTTACAAGGTGGCTGCCAAAGTTCCAGACTTCATATAAAGACACTGTGATATCTAATGGAAGAAGAGACCACCTGCCCCTTTGTAGCATCTTTTTTAAAGGAATTAAATATTCACCAGAACCCTCTGAGCAATCATCTCCACAAATCTCACTGGCCAGAAATGAGTCCCATGCATAACTGTCACTGGCAAATGGAATGGAACTACCATATTTGGCAGACTAATTAGAATTTATGTGAGCATCGCTCACTCAGAGGGTTGCCAGGCGTTGGAACCAACTCAAGGGCACACAACACAGACAATCAGGATTTAATAACTGAATTGATAAGCTTACCTTACCTTAGAGGTAGGTGCCTGAACCAAATCAGTATTCTGTTAGCAAGGAAAAAGGGGAAATGGCTAATAAGAAAGCTAACAGTACTTAGTAAAGATACCTTATGGAATATTCTGTGGGAGCCATCATTCAGTGACATATTTTCCTATACTTAAAATCTTAGGGGTCCATTTTTACGTTGAGTTTTTTAAAAGGGTTAAAAAACTAAGACATACTTAAAGCTTAACCTGTTGTTTTTACCTCCTTTCACATTTGACAATTGAAATTCTTTGGCTTCTAATAGATATGTCATCCTGATTCTCTTGCTCCTTTGTCTGGATTTTCTTTCTGTAGTTCCCTGAATCCACATTATTTACAGGGAATATCAACTATTTATCTATATCTGCATTTACAGTAGTTTCCTGCCTAATCTTTCAACCTCAATTGGAAATTTTCATTGCCTGTTAGGATCAAGTCCCAGCTTTCTACCCTGGCCTCTATATCTTCTACAATCTTAACCATTCATGCCACTCAACTTTCACATAACACTCTGCTCACAGTCTCTCCATTCAAAGATGTCCTTTCTTCTTTCAAATACTGTTATCCTCCAAAACCTGATGGGTTCCTCAATCTCCACAAAGACCTCCCTGACTCCCAGACTGCAGCACATCCCAGTTATCCTTGTTGTCTGCATTACTTTCTCATGTGTACAGATCTCTTCTCCCTACGCAAATAGATTATGAAATCTTAAACAGGAAGTGTTTTGTCTTGGTGTAACCACACCGTGCTAGTCCCATAATAGATGACCGTGTTTGAATAAGTGAACCATATATGATTTTCACCTTTTTACCAGAACATCTTTGCTTTTAACAGAGGATGGTGCTGATTTGGACAGCATTGAAGCAGTTGCTAATGAAGTATTGAAAATGGAAATGCCTAGCACCCCAGAGCAGTTACAGAACTTGACCGAAGATATTCGTGAACGAGTTGAAAGCCTTTCTCAAGTGGAGGTTATTCTACAGCAAAGTGCTGCTGACGTTGCCAGAGCTGAGATGCTGCTAGAAGAAGCTAAAAGAGCCAGGTATCTGAAGATACTAATGGTATTTAGGGTAGCTTATTCCGTGTATCTAGGCTGGAGTGAAAAAAGTAATTAACCAATAGAAATTTCTGAGTCTCTCTGGGTCATTTCAGGAAAGCTGTTCTTTAAAAGAAATGTTTGTTTTTTCTGAAAGGTACTCTTTTCATGTTCACATATAATAAACTGTCTAATTCTTTTACTCAGCAAAAGTGCAACAAATGTTAAAGTCACTGCAGACATGGTAAAGGAAGCTCTGGAAGAAGCAGAAAAGGCCCAGATCGCAGCAGAGAAGGCAATTAAACAAGCAGATGAAGACATCCAAGGAACCCAGAACCTGCTAACTTCGGTGAGACATGTCATTATTATCTGTAGGTGAAAGCACTCACATGTACTTTTATCAGAAAGGGGCATTTGATACTTAGAAAATCCTTACAACTGGACATTAAAGGATTCCTTTCACTTGAATACATCTGAACTATTTCCTTAGCACATATGCTAACAGGGACATGTTTTCAAAGAAGAAAAAGGACTCTGACGACACTGGAACATTAAGCCCCCCTTCATGTTCACTTCCCCAAAAAGCTTAAGATAAGTTTCCTGTTCCTTCAAGAAATCCCATAGTCTATTCAGTAGTATGAAGTATGGTATTAATTTCAAGGTCCATTGTTAGAAAACCCCTGCTATTATGAAGCAGCCCCAAAGCAACTACATGGTTAAAACCAATGTCTTAAGATTTATGAGGTGACCATTAGTAAAATTCTACTAGTTTTGAAAAGGACTGGAAAGCAACCAAGTGTCAAAATGTCAGTTTCCAATGTCCATTCTAGAGGAACCTAATAGAGATCTTAACAGCTAAACAATCTTGTGTTCAAAATGCATGGAAAACGTGATGTTTTATAAGTAAAACTAGAGGCCCGGTGCATGAAATTCATGCATGGGGGTGGTGGAGGGCTTGTCCCTCAGCCCGGCCTGTGCCTTTGCCCTCTCGTAGTCCGGGACCCCTTGCTTCTTACCGCCCACCACTGCGCTCAACAGCCATGGTGGGA
This sequence comes from Corynorhinus townsendii, assembly GCA_026230045.1. Taxonomy (NCBI): domain Eukaryota; kingdom Metazoa; phylum Chordata; class Mammalia; order Chiroptera; family Vespertilionidae; genus Corynorhinus; species Corynorhinus townsendii. Next base: position 143,185,355 of record JAPDVU010000004.1, read on the forward strand.
GCACACTGACCACCAGGGGGCAGCTCCTTCCTTGAGTGAATGCCCCCTGGTGGTCAGTGCACGTCATAGCGACCAGTCGTTCCACCATTTGATCGATTTGCATATTAGGGTTTTATTGTATACGATACTCTTAGAGACAACCAGATAACAAAGAATTTTTCACGTGCATTTAATACTTTATCCTAAAAATCCTCTCAAAGTAATGCAAACATAGGTCTATTTTTTTACATCAGTTCTATAAGCAAATATTTTTCCTTCCAATTTTAGGAATGTTCATTTGTTTTATAAAACTAGGTGACTCATCTAATCCTTCCCCATTTTTGGTATTAGATGCTCCCAGTACTGCCAGCCATCTCAGGCTAACCGCCCTTAATGATTACTAATACCTGGGAGATGGTTTATTCAAACTGCCTTCCTGCCATTGGTTGATACAAACCTCTATTGCTCTCAGTTAAGACAGGCCAAGCAGTTCATCTGCCACTTCTCCTTCTTAACCTTCGAGTACCAATAAAGCCTTTTCTTCAGGCTACATGTTCAAATTTAGAAAATTTTGTTTTTCTACCAGACGATGTTCTAACATTATAATTATTTTTCAGTGTGCTGATAACATCAACAGTATTTCAGTGACTTTTTAAAAAAAAAATCAGTTTTGAAAAGCAAGTTAAAATATTAATCAAATTGTAGGTGAGGTGTATTTGCCTTAATGATGCATGTTAATAATGGTCTGTTTCTCAGGGACTGGGGGACAGCCAAGTGTTTTAGGTTAGTGACAAGAAATCAAGACAACCTCTTAACTAAACTATGCTAATGAAAAGCTTGTCAGAAACGATTCACTCATATAAATAAGAAGCTAATATGCTAAGTGTCCAACCATCCAACTGGTCGCTATGACGCGCACTGACCACCATGGGGCAGATGCTCAGGAGCTGCCGAGCTGCGGTGGTTCTTGGGTAATGCACCCAAGAGAAGTGGGAGCCCAATTCCTCACCAGGCTGCGTGATTCCGCCTTTGGCTGTGGGTTATGTTGTTGCTGGGGCACTGTCAGCCCCGAGTCTGGTTTACTGCACACTTGTGTTTGTGTTCTACACCCTATACGATAGCAGCTTTGCAGAGTGACCTCTCGCACTCCAGGATCCCTCAGGGGATGTCGGAGATCCGGTTTCAGCCCAATCCCTGCAGGTCAGGCAGAGGGATCCCACCTGCCGGAGGGACCCCGCTCACTTTGCAGACTCTGGGAAGGGACCACGGGAGGTTGGCTCCAGGGTGTGTCCGGCCCATCTTGCCAAGTCCCACCCTACAGCCACCTTCTAATTAATTTCAATGTGCACGAATCCATGCACTGGGTCACTATTAAAACTATAAAGCTTATCTCCTAGGAATTATAACTAAGAATGTTTCTAAGTTAATTAATAGATAAACTTAGGTTAAGAATCATTTGGTTTGAAATACAAATTTTAGTTTCACTATGGCATTATTATTCAGAGGTAATCCTATGGAAAGAGACCCATCCTTAAGAATCATTTCTAAGAAAAAGTGAGTGCTGAGTGAAACTGGTTTTTCTATCGTGGGCCAGATTGCTTACTTTGGCTAGCTTAAAAAAAAAAAAAAGTCAATGTTTAGTCATTATACTTTGAAAATAAATCAAATGTGGATTTTTTACCAGATGAGATATTTTTCCCCTAAGTAACTTCATTTACAGCTCCCATTTCCCAATCCTATCAGTAATTGTTCAGTCTTATTTAACATTCCTGGTCTCTCTGTCTTCAGTAATTAGCTAAAAACAGCAGAATTAACTTTACAGGTAGTTTCTGAAGTGCCATAAACTCTTACTACTGGAGTTTCCTTTCAAGTTGATACAAAAAACTAAAGGTGACTGGAAGTTATAATTTTACCACCAACGTTAATTTGGCAATTTATGTGGAAATCCCTCTTCTCACACCTGTTTGTGATCACTGGCCAACATTTGCAGATGTCCTTAAAGTGCTTCTCAACACATCAAGCTGCCTGGGGTGGTTGTTATCCTAAGGAGAAACTTCATGTGCATTTCAGCCTAGACCACCAGAAGTCCCAAAAGAATACAGTTAACATGAGATGTAGCAAACATTACTATGCTTTCTTGAAATTGTATTTTCTTTTTAATAATTTCTTTTCGTCTAGAATAAAATGGTGTATCAGTCTTTTAAATCTCCCTAGAAACTATTGTTCATAGCACTTCTTACCATTTCTTAAGTTAATGGCTTGCTGAATGACTGACATATTTTTAGATTGAGTCTGAAACAGCAGCTTCTGAGGAAACCTTGTTCAACGCCTCCCAGCGCATCAGTGAGCTTGAAAGGAATATGGAAGAACTTAAGCGGAAGACAGCGCAAAACTCTGGGGAGGCAGAATATATTGAAAAAATAGTATATGCTGTGAAACAAAGTGCCGAAGATGTTAAAAAGGTAAGGAAATCTTTGTAACTTCACAGCTGTGTTGGTTAAGGAGCAACTAGTCTCACTGCCTTCCTTGGAATTAATAAGGAACATGGCCCTAACATGGTTAGTCATCAGAAACTTCCAAATGACCTGTTATGACATAGCAGTCTTTAAAGACAGATGGAAAAGAATGGAAGTGGATATGAAAAATACTCGATAAGCATGATCTAGATCCTCAAATCCAAATGTAGACAGGGTTTGGAAAAATGAAATTATCTTAGGGGTAATGTCTTAAAACAAGCATATTGAGCATCTATGTCTGTATTTTCAATCAGGAAGATCTTTATGGCATACAGTAATTACCTGGCCACTTGAGAAATCATTAAAAGCAGTATAGAAAAAACTTAAAAGAGTTCACAACAAAGACCAGTTAGTAGGAGGGGAACCAAATCTCACCCCTTCCACACTTATTTTGAATTAAACCCCCCTTCCCTTGCTTCTCACTGGAAGGTACTCTATTTTGCAGAGAAAATCTCACATGACCCCATTTTTTCACCAAGAAGCCAAGTAATTTCTACATTGTCTGGGCTTTATTTCCAAAGGAACCTTTTTAAACTTTTGGGGAGAATGTTTACACTGTAGGGTGTTATAAACTAAAATTAATTTCAAGATTTTTCCTGAAATTACTTTGGCTTTTGGGCATTACATAACAGTGACTATCCTATACCTCTGGGTCGGGGAAAAGAACAAAACAGTAAGAAAATTTCACTTCCACATCTGTCTTTTCCACTCGATTCCTACAGTTTTGTGAGCATGAATTTCCCAAGTAATCTTCTGACAGATCATTTTGCATGCATGACATTGATTACAATAAATAGGAACAAAACCACTTGACATGAAATTCCTATTAACAATGGCTATTGTTCGAAGTGTTTCTCAAAAGAATCACTTGTAACCATCTTTCCAAAACTACACCAGTTTCTCCTCGCAACCAAACACATATGCTATAATCTCACCCTTACTTTAATTAAATCTGCCTTTCCCCTAATTTCTTGGTAACAAGTCTCTACAAAACCTAAATTAGTCAAGAATCCAGATGGCCCTCCTTCCATTTCTTCAAAATGAGCCCTTTTTGAAATTTAAATATTTGGATCTCAGCACATCTACTCTAGCACTTTTAAAGTGCTAATCAGCAGGAGAGAGAGGGCTTAGCCCTAGACCTGTTAAAACTCCAAAATGTTTTTAAAAGTCATGTCAATGTATGTAATTCCACTGTTTCAATATAATGTTTTCAATTGTTTACCACTGAATAGCTTAAAGCCTGAGTCCCCTTGATGGGGGGCCCTTAATCCAGAATGCTTCCTGTGCAAGTTAATAGCTATGTGATCCAAGCTTGCCACAATTATACTACTGCCCTTGTAATGTAATTGCTGACACTAACATTACCACTACTTTGTGTCTAAATGTGGGAATGTAGACTCTGGATGGTGAACTTGATGAAAAATATAAGAAAGTAGAAAATTTAATTGCCAAAAAAACCGAAGAGTCAGCTGATGCCAGAAGGAAAGCTGAAATGCTACAAAATGAAGCAAAAACACTTTTGGCTCAAGCAAACAGCAAGCTGCAACTCCTGAAAGGTAGGTCTGTTCACCTAGGTTCATGCTTTCACAAAGTATTTTAAAATAAATACATTCATAGTTTGGATTTAAAAGGTGAAAATCCATTTACTTTGTCTCAGGCACTTAATAGAACCTTATAAGCAAAGATAATTAGGTTTTGAGATCATCACAGTATAAGTTACTCAGACTTTTCTTTTTCTCTCTCACAGATTTAGAAAGAAAATATGAGGACAATCAAAAATATTTAGAAGATAAAGCTCAAGAATTAGAAAGACTGGAAGGAGAAGTCCGTTCACTCCTGAAGGATATAAGCCAGAAAGTTACTATTTACAGCACCTGCTTGTAATGAAGGAGAAAGGGCTGGCTATAAGACAGCTGAGGTGACCAAAGTAAAATAGCTACATTTAAAAACTGACTTACTGATTAAAACTCATGGCCTATTTAATGTTTTTAATCACCACATTTTGTATGGAGTTTAATAAAGTACAGTGCTTTTGTATAAATATGTTTAGTATAATTCTTTTTTTTAAAAATATATTTTATTGATTTTTTACAGAGAGGAAGGGAGAGGGATAGAGAGTTAGAAACATCAATGAGAGAGAAACATCAATCAACTGCCTCCTGCACACCTCCCACTAGGGATGTGCCCGCAACCAAAGTACATGCCCTTGACCGGAATCGAACCTGGGACCTTCAGTCCGCAGGCCGACGCTCTATCCACCGAGCCAAACCGGTTTCGGCTAGTATAATTCTTAAATTGTTACTTTTACTGATCATGACCACCGAGCCAAACCGGTTTCGGCTAGTATAATTCTTAAATTGTTACTTTTACTGATCATGAATCCCTTGAACAAAGAATGTTAATTTCACCGTAAATATGGATTTATAAATAAGTTGATTGCCTCCATGGAGACCCTAATGTCTATAAACAAGCTATATTATTCATCTCTTTGCTAGGTCAATAGCCTTCATAAATCCAACCCAAATCACCTCCCAGGCTAGAGCTGGAGCTACCTGTACAATTTTAGTGGCTGCTTAGTTGCTCCAATCTCCAAAACTCCCACAGTATTCCTTGTTCTGGGGAAAAAAAAGAGCAATTTTTAGAAAATTGTGGCTTTTAAGTATTACCACCTAGAACAGGTTCAGGGTTGCTATGGGGAAGGTTTAAATTAAAGCAGGCCAGAGTTTAGATATTGCTCCTGTCAAATGAGCAGTGCTACTCAAAGTACAGAATGAGACTGTAATTTCTCAGCTTTTATATTTTAACTCACAAACTATAGATTCTTTGCTAAGATATGTAGGTGAGGCCAAAACAATCATGACAATCACTTATTCTACAAGAGTAAAGAGAGTAACTGGAATGCAATTGCCAAGCCTGTGTCAACTTTACAGCTGAGCTAGCTGGGTAACAGGCCAGGCCCTGATTTTTTCACACATTCTTCAACAACCATTCTATGTACTACTTTAACCACCCACATATCCAACACAGCTGCATTTGAAGCTGGGCCTGAACAGAAGTTATGAAAACAGCTATAATTTAAACAAAAAGGCACCTTCCCTCTGGTTCAAGGCACTTAGTTGTCACTTTAACAAAGTGGTCATATCGCATCACCTACTAGAGAAAGGAAGTATTTCCCCCTATGTATTTCACTTAAAATAGAAAGTGTCACTACTCCCCACTCCTTTACAGCTAGCCAACCAAAGATCTCACATTGAAATTACGAATTTTAATCAGCTTAATGAACTGGACAAGGAGCTCGGCCCCACCTTTCACCAGCCAAGAAAATATTTCGAACTTAGTACACAGAAAGTGAACATTTAAAAATTTTTTTCAGTCCCACCCAAATAAATTTGCATTCCCATATTGAATGGGAATCCTTAAAGTTGAATTTATTACTTTGTGTGTCTCTATAGCTAGGACTTCGTATTAAATTATATTTCAGTATTCCCTAATTAGAAACTTTTTCCTTACAGTAAGAGAGATGCTTGAGGTTTAAATAAATTAGCACTTCACATAATATTGGAATTTCAAAAAAAATGGCAAATAGCATATATCAAACCAATACTCCTGCTAATAACTACAAAATCTAAACAAAATGTGTTTTCCCCCTTAAAGATAGTAGAGATTAACCAAGCAGGCAGAGGGGAGTTGACACTGAAGAAAGATCAGCTTTGGGTGAAATTCCCATTTTTAACAATTTTTCACTTGAGAGGAGATCCCAGTAAGTGGTTTCTGATCCCAGAAACCAAGTTTTACTGGTTCAAGACTAGGAGGACAGAATTTAGGGCAACCACAACAATTGAAATACGAAGGAGGGAAACATCAGAAAAGCAAGAGACACAGGAGAGGACCCCCCAATTGTGTATATACTTTGCCCAATCTCTGGTTGACCAGTGAACTACATAAGCAAGGAACAGTCAGGTAACGGTAAAACACCCGAATAGAGATCTCAGCTGCTGTCCCTCAAAAAGACAAGTTTGGAGTGAAGATCAGCCAAGTAAACCACCCACTGAAAACAAAAATTCACTATTTTTAAGATGTAACAGAATCCAGAATCCATAGTATTATAAGAATCATGTACAATCCAGGACCACTGGACATAAAAGGAAAATGTGACCCATACATAATGACTAAAACCTGAAGAATACTAAAGATTCTCTTTTTAGCTATCATCAACTGATGATATTGTATTCTATACAGCTTTCCGATGATAAATTATATTCTCCCAACTTTTCCTTAACACTAGTATAAACTTTAAATTGTAATCAAGTGAATATCTAATTTGCCTATTCCTGGTATTTTAAGATAGCGTATTTTCCTCTTTAAATTCATGCTATCCCAAACTTGAGAACTATTTAAAATGATTCTTAAATTTAGTTAATATATGCAAAAGCCTATTTGTCATTTAACACTATTATTTAAATATTTCAAGAAATGGCCATCTTAAGTATTTACCAATAAATAAAATTTTATAGCACACTTGAAAGAAACAGTCATTTACCCAGCCAAGAACACAATGAAAATCTACATAGGAAAAGACAGATTAAAAGAAACAGTCATTTACCCAGCCAAGAACACAATGAAAATCTACATAGGAAAAGACAGATTAAAGATTCTCTTACATTGTTTCTCCAAAAGTACAAGCTAAATATTTTGTAGGTATCACCAAAACAGATGGAAGGGTAATGACCTTTTAAATGTCAATACTACAATGTGGGGGAAAGATACATCAAGCTTTTAAGAGCTATAATAAGGAGAAATAGGCCCTGGTCAGGTGGCGCAGTCAGTTGGAGTGTTGTCCCATATACCAAAAGGTTGCCAGTTCTATTCCCTGTCAGGGTACATACCTAGATGTGGGTTCAATCCCAGGTCAGGGCGCTTATGGGAGGCAACTGATTGATGTTTCTCTCCTTCCTCTCTCTAAAAATAACAACATATCCTTGGGTAAGAATTTAAAACAAAAAATTAAGCTTACAATGGACTACAGCATGGATGGACCTGGAGAGTATTATGCTAAGCAAAATAAACCAGTCAGAGAAAGACAAATATCACATCCCACGTATATGTGGAATCTAATGAACAAAATAAACTGATGAACTAAACAGATCCAGAGACATGGAAGCATGGAATAGACTGACAGAACTCAGAGTGAAGAGGTAGTGGGGATGGAAAGAGGTTAACCAAAGAAGTTATATGCATAGTCTAGGTGGACAAAGACAATAGTGCAGTGAAGGCCTGGGGTGCCTCAGGAGCCAGGTGGATGGGGGGTAAAGGTTAGGGAGAAAGGGAATGGAAGACATCTATAATAATCTCAACAATAGAAATAAAATTTTAAGAAAGTAATAATGCACCAGAGGTAGTCATAAAAGAATTCATATTATCTTGATATCCACTCAATAAATATATAAGAAATGTTTATTTTCATATCTTTATTCCCCATTATAATACATGAGTGGCTATTTAACATTTAAATACCTCCTAAATTTGGTTAACTATATACTTCAGACTACAGACCTTGATGGTAGCTTAAAAATCTAAACACATAAATTCTATATCTGAACAGCAAGAATTTGGGGATTAAATAAACCAAGTGAGAGACGATCATTTTTTATTTACATGAGTTCAGTTTATACATATTTAAATCTTATTCTAATAACTGACTCTTATGTCCAATATTGAAAATCAAGTTTAAAATAACTTGATCACCTTGCTTCAAACACAGCTGTTCACATACTGCAGCTCCATCCATGTAATAAGTAAATCCAACTTTACTATACCAGGGACAAAAGCTAACAAATTCAATGAGGTTGAACCTTATACAAATAGCATGGAAATATGCGTTAAAAATTTTTCCAGAGTGCTACTATAAGTAGCATTTCTTTTGCAATATTAATGTACTAAAAACAAAATATTAAATTTATTTAAAATGCAGATATGACATTATTCCATTCTGTCCAAACCTATTAAATACCTTCCAAAAGTTTCATAATTTCAGTCCTAGAATTTCTTGGAGCTGAGCATATCCTGTTCAGAAATGTGATCTCTAAACACTCTCAGGAAATTTCAGAAAAATATAATCTTCAAATTTAAAAGTTGATTGGTTTGCCAAATGATGCAGCCAGGTTTGCTTCTCTAAAAGCTTCTGATAAGGTCTGCAAGGGAAGAAATTTAATATTAAAAATCAAGGACTTGTGTCAGAAGAAAATAGAGTAGCTATTAATTCTGTTATGTTGTTAATAATTACCGGATGTGCATGACAGACTCTAGCTATATCTTCACAGGATGCTCCATATTCCAATGCAAGAACAGCTTCATTTACCATTTCACCAGCACCCTTTAAAATAGTAAGCCAAGAAGTGATTTTATTTCCATGGCAAAAACAACTACACACTAAAGGAAGATTAGGTGTAAGAGCAGTTAGCTAACTTCTTTTACTCAGGAAAAGCTTAACAGAAAAAGGTGGCACAACCACTGCAGGTTGCCTAGGACCAAACCAGAGAGGGTCGGACCTGCATTGCCACCATGTGCCCACCATCCAGATATCACTGCTGACATGTACACATAAGGAACTGTCTGACATTGAAACGGGGACTCAGAACTGTTGGACATTGAAATTGGGACTCAAACATTTTTTGTTATTATATGTTTATTTTTAGTCTGCAGAGGCAAAATTTTTTAAAGGAAAGAAATGGGGGGAAAATAGATACAGAGGCAAAAAAGCATTGAACAGACTGTCAAACTACAGTGGGAAGGCAGGGGAGGTTGGGCAAGGGGGGCTGTAAGAGATCAACCAAAGGACTTGTACGCATGCATATAAGCACAACCAATGGACACAAGACACGGGGGGGGGGGGGGGGGGGAGGGCAGGCAGGTGAAGGTATGTACTGGGGGGTAGGGGAAGCCGGGGGGAGGTCAATGGGGGAGAAAAAAAAAGGAGACATATGTACTACTATTTGTAATACTTAAAAGAAAAAGAAAAAGGTGGCACAGAAGTCAAGAGCTTGGACTCTGGATTCAAATTCTACCAGTTACTACCTCAACTACTCACAGACTACTTCATTACATTTATTTGCCTCAAAAATGGGAATAGCAATTCCTACCCCATGGAGTTGTGAAAATTAAAGTTAATGCATGTATTTAGGAAAGATTATAGAGTAGGAACTCAAATGTTCTACTTTCATTGTTACATCAGATACCTAAGGGGAGGGCATGCTTCAGATTTATGGTAGGAAAGGCTTCTCTTAAAAGGTTAACACTTGAGCCAAGACTCGAACAATAAAGGAGCCAATCTAGAGGCAGAGCATTCTAAAGGGTATTACTACATCAAAAAAGCTCTAACCAGGAAAATAATTTGACCTCTTATGAAATTGAGAGAAGGTCCAAAAAGGAAGAGTAGAAAGAGATGAAGCAGAAAGGTAGGCAGGACCAAATTCAGTGAGGATTTGTAAGTCTTCAGTTGAAAAGAAACTTGGTGAGTTTGAAGCAGGCATATGGTGCATGTTTTAAAAGAATAATTAGCCCAGGAAGATGGCTGCCGACGAAGGCAGACTGCAAGATAGTGCGTGAGAGACGAAGGGAGAGTGTGTGGTCCCACAGGGAGTGTTTGTGAGTTGAGGGACAGCTATACTCCAGGGGACTGGGAGATTGCTGAATGGGGTTCCCCTGACTGGGCAATCTCCACTGCTTCTGGGATCCCTCCCTGAGCAACGGGCTCTGAAGTGGAGACTGCACCATCTTGAAGGGGAGAGTGGAAGTTGTCGAAGTCTGAAAATCCCGGGAATTTACAATAACAGCACCCAGTGAACAGCTGTGAACCCGGGAACACTGGTCCCCAAGTGGCACGAGCATGCAGATTCGGAGGAGTTCTGCGCCTCCTCACGGAAAGGTCAGATTTCATATGGGATAAGGTGAGGTCTGTGGTCCGGGCAGGAGAGAGAAATGCGCATGTGGAAGCTGGATGATCCGGGGAAGTCTGCGCCCAGAAAAGTTCCGCGGCTGGGAATAAAAGAATCACACCTCAACATAATAAAAGGCACATATGACAAACCCACAGCCAACATCATATTCAATGGGCATAAACTAAAACCATTTCCCCTAAGAACAGGAACAAGACAGGGATGCCTACTCTCACCACTCATGTTCAACATAGTACTGAAAGTATTAGCCATTGTGATTAAAGAAGAAATAAAAGGCATCCAAATTGGAAAAGAAGTAAAACTGTCCTTATTTGCAGATGACATGATACTGTACATAAAAAGAACCTAAAGACACCATCAAAAAACTATTAAGACGTAATAAATGAATTCAGCAATGTAGCAGGATACAAAATTAACGCCAAGAAATCTATGGCATTTCTATACACCAATACTGAACTTACAGAAAGAGACTAAAAAAGCAATCCCATTTACCATCGCACCAAAAAAATTAAGATACCTAGGAATAAACTTAACTAAGGAGGTAAAGACCTATATGTGGAAAACTACAGGACACTGAAAAAAGGAGGAAGACATAAACAGATGGAAGAACATACCATGTTCATGTTTGGGAGAATCATCATTAAAATGTCCATACTACTCAAAGCAATCTATAGATTCAATGCAATCCCCACTAAAATACCAACGGCATATTTCACATCTAGAAAGAACCCTCCAAAAATTCATCTGGAATGAAAAAGGACCCCAAATAGCTACAGCAATCCTGAGAAAGAACAAAGTAGGTGGGACCTCAATACCAGATTTCAAGCTGTATTACAAAGCCACTGTTCTCAAAACAGCCTGGTACTGGCACACGAACAGACATATAGACCAATGGAATAGAATATAGAACCCAGATATCGACCCAAACCACTATGCTCATTTAATATTTGACAAAGGAGGCATGAACATACAACGAAGACAGTCTCTTCAATAAATGGTGCTGGGAAAATTGGACAGATACATGCAATAAAAATGAAACTAGACCACCAACTTACACCATACACAATAATAAACTCAAAATGGATAAAGGACTTAAGCATAAGACAGGAAACCATAAAAATACTAGAGGAATCCACAGGCAGAGAAATCTCAGACATATGCTGAAGCAATTTCTTCACCGATACTGCTCCTAGGGCAATAGAAACTAAACAAATGGGACTACATCAAAATAAAAAGCTTTTGCACAGCTAAAGAAACCATCAACAAAACAACAAGAAAGCCCACTGTATGCGAGAATATATTTGCAAATGTTATCACTGATAAAGGTTTAATCTCCAACATCTACAGGCAACTTACACAACCTAATAAAAGGAAGATAAATGATCCAATAAAAAAGTGGGCAATGGACCTAAATATATACTTTTCGAAAGAAGACAGAAGGACGGCCCAGAGACATATGAAAACATGCTCAAAGTCACTAATTATCCAAGAGATGCAAATCAAAATGACAATGCGGTACATCTCACATCTGTCAGAATGGCAATCATCAACAAATCAACAAACGACAAGTGCTGGCGAGGATGTGGAGAAAAAGGAACCCTCGTGCACTGCTGATGGGAATGCAGACTGGCGCAGCCACTGTGGAGAACAGGATGGAGTTTCCTCAAAAAACTAAAAATGGAACTCCCATTTGACCCAGTGATCCCGCTTCTAGGAATATATCCCAAGAAACTAGAAACATGAATCAGAAAGGATATATGCACCCCTGTGTTCATAGCAGCACAATTCCCCATAGCTAAGATTTGGAAACAGCCTAAGTGCCCATCAGCAGGTGAGTGGATTAGAAAACTATGGTACATCTACACAACAGAATACTACGCTGCTATAAAAAAGAAGAAATTTTTACCATTTGCAACAGTATGGATGGAACTGGAGAGCATTATGCTAAGTGAAATAAGCCAGGCAATGAAAGAAAAATACCGCATGATCTCACTCATTCATGGAAAATAAAGAACATTATAACCTGCCCTGACTGGTTTGGCTCAGTGGATTGAGCGTCAGCCTGTGGACTGAAGGGTCCCAGGTTCGATTCCGGTGAAGGGCATGTACCTTGGTTGCAGGCACATCCCCAGTAGGAGGTGTGCAGGAGGCAGCTAATCGATGTTTCTCTCTCATTGATGTTTCTAACTCTCTATCCCTCTCCCTTCCTCTCTGTAAAAAATCAGTAAAAACAAAACAAAAAAAACACACATTATAACCTGATGAACAAAAAGATAGATACAGAGGCAGTAAAGCACCGAACAGACTGTCAAATTAGAGCAGGAAGGCTGGGGAGTGTTGGTGGGGGGGGGGGAAAGAGGTCAACCAAAGGACTTGTACACATGAATATAAGCACAACCAATGGACACAAGACACTGGGGGTAGGGGGGTGATGAGGGCATGCAACAGGGGGTAGGGGAGGCTGGGGGAAGGTCAACAGGGGGCGGGGGGAAAAGGAGATATATGTACTACTATGTGTAATACTTTAAACAATAAAATTAAGTTAAAAAATAAAATAAAAATAAAAGAATAATTAGCCCAGCCAGCGTGGCTCAGTGGTTGAGTGTTGACCTATGAACCAGGAGTTAACGGTTTGATTCCCAGTCAGGGCACATGCTCAGGTTGCTGGCTTGATCCCCAGTGTGGGATGTGCAGGAGGCAGTAGATCAGTGATTCTCTCTCATCCTTGATGTTTCCATCTCTCTCTCCCTCTCCCTTCCTCTATGACATCAATAAAAATATATTTTTAAAAGAAAGATAGGCTGCAGTGTGGAAAGTAGATGATGTGGTGGGCAAAACTGTGAGAGAGAGTGTTGCTGGTACCTTGCTAGAAATGATGCACTAAGAAGCCATACTCAAACTTTACTGGTAAATGTCTACACTAATAAGAGTAAGATGCAAATTGACTGTACCTTAATGACTCCCATCAGCCAATGAGGAGTGGGTATGCAAATTAACCCAACAAAGATGGTGGGTTAATTTTCACACACAGACGTGGAGCGGCCAGGGGCGGGGCGGGACAGCATGGGAAGGCGGAAAGGCAGCTCCGGGCGGAGCAAAAAGGCGGCTCCAGCTGGAGTGAAGGCGGTGCAGACAGCCAGGGGAAGGAAGGCCCATTCTTGCACGAATCTTCGTGCATCGGGCCTCTAGTAACCTTAGAATGTAAACACTTGGTGGTTTTAAATAAATTTACTAAATAGCAATGCTTTCTAAAAATCCTAATGAAATTTCTGGTTTTACAATACTCACTGCTCCTAGAATATGTGCTCCCAATACTCTGTCTGTTGATTTGTGCCCAAGAATCTTCACCATGCCATCTGTGTCAGCATTTGTCTTAGCTCTGCTGTTAGCAGCAAACGGGAATTTCCCAATTTTGTACTCAACACCCTGTGAGAGACAGAAAAATGACAACCTACATAAACTCTGAAAAAGTTTATTCCCATTGGTGAAACCATCCACCATTTGTTCAGAAAATAAATGCTAAGAAAGTAATTCTACACAGAACACATACAAGGAAATACCAAAAGGCTTGTTAATGAGATATGTTTTGGTATAAACAAAAAAAAAAGCCAATTTCAATCTATCTATGTATATGTCAAAGCCAAAAAGAAAAGCTCTAGAATTACTAGTTTTGAAATGCAGACAAGTGAATGATCTCCTTTACAATACTAAGGAAAAAATATATAAACTAAAAGTATAATGTTCTACATAGTAATTAAAACACATTAATATATTAATAACTCTCAGCCACCAGTGTCATAAACTCAATTCATACATTGGAGTAAAGCTACCCTAGTGCAGTATTACCTCTTCCTTCAACTGCTCTTCTGATTTGCCAACCCAAGCCACTTCAGGGTGTGTGTAAATCACTGATGGTACACAATTGTAGTCAATGTGCACAGCACCACCAGCCATTCCTTCAACACAGATAATGCCTTCATCCTCTGCTTTGTGAGCCAGCATTGGACCAGCTACCACATCACCAATAGCATAGATACTACAACAGAGGTCAAAAGAAAGAGTAAACTTCTGAAAGCACAGATATATTCATCTTCAGTTATGCTATGTTCATAAGATTATAAGTTTCTAGTTATTAAGTCACCCAAAAATATATTAAATTCGGCTCTTTAAATATCAAAGTTTGGGTTCTAATTTTCAGTAATGAAAAATTAAATTAATTATTTTGCTTTCACATATTATTTACTATTTTTCCCCAAAGCCAATGCATTTTTTAAGCATGACAGAAGTCTTATTTTCAAAGTAGTGTTTGACATAAACTTCAAAATTATTGAAAATGCAGTTAATTATGCAACTTACTTTGGAATTTTAGTCTGGAATCTGGAATTGATTGGAATTCTACCTCTAGGGTCTAGTTCGATGCCAAGTTCTTCTAGTCCCAAATTCTGTGTAAAAGGTCGTCGGCCAATGCAAACCAAGAGTACATCACAAGTGATAACTTCATCTTTACCACCAGAAGCAGCTTCAATACTAGATAATGAACAGTGTTATAACTGTTAAACACACATCTACATAAATAACCGACAGACTTGGAAATTTTAAAACCAGACAGTTCTCAAGTATTGATAACACTTCTAATAGTGTAAGTTTATTTTATTATAATTATAGCATAGGCTCAGACAATGAAAAAATGTACATATTCTCTTGAGGTATATCATTAAAATCTTAAAAAAAAACAGACAGTATAACATGGGTAAGAACATAGGTCTTATAGTAAAAAAGATCCAAATAAAAGTAGTGACTCTGTCACTCACTAATTGTGTGACCTAGGTAAGTTATTGAGTTATAAAAGTGTTTAATAAATAGAGTGCCAGGCACATAGTAAACAATCTAGTTAATATTACTGATTTCCCTACATATCAGTCTAAAAATATTTTATTCATTTTACTGAGTCTTGGGAGCTTAAACTTTCTTAATGTATACAGTACTATGAAAAAGTACATTAAAATGAGAACATTGGATTACTTTTTCTACCATCAACTTAATTATGAATTTCAATAGACTGATTTGACAATACTGAGTTATACTAAGCAATAAAATGGTTTTATATTATAAAATAACCTAAAATTATAAAATACTGAAAAGTTGAACGTTTTTCTTAAAGAAAAAGATGAAAATATCATCAAAATCAAATGCAGCATACTTACGAAACATCAATTTTTCCATCTGACTTCTTGGTAGCACCAGTAACTTTTGTATTCAATTTAAATTTAAATCCTTGCTTTTGAAGGATGCGTTGAAAGTTTTTAGATATCTCCATATCAATTCCAATTCCACCAACATGCCCCAAAAACTCAACTGCTGTCACATCTGCACCAAGTCTTTGCCAAACTGAACCCTGAAAATAACAATTAAAAAAATCATAACAATAAAGATTTCTAGAGCAAACGTTTACTGAATTATCTTAGAATAATTTATTACAAGATATTTTCTTTTGTTAATATGTTCCTATTAGAGGCTCTGAGCTTTAACACTGTGGTATCTATAACTTTATACTAGTATATTTATTCACTCTATTCATTCAACATTTATTGAGCACCTACCATATGCTAGGCATCAATTTAAGTGCTAGGTAAGCACTAAGTCAGGAACTTTATATCCTGATAGGGGAGAAAAATAAGTAAAATTCATAAAGAAGATGGTAAAGTGCTATGAGAAAAATAAAGCAGGAAGTAGAGCTAGGACTATTGAAAGGAAAGGAATTGCAATTTTAAATAGTATGACTGGGAGAAGGCTTCACTAGCAGTGACATTTACCCAAAGACTGGAAGAGAAGAAATGAACTATACAGGTAACTGGCCCAGAAAGGAACAAGTGGAAAGAAAGGTCCCTGAGGGGGAAGAAGTAACCTCTTAATGCTACTAATTTCTAAAGCTTGAAAAATATTAATGCTAGCTCTTAATGCTATTAATTTCTAATGCTTGAAAAATATTTTATTTTCCCAACAGAGAAATGTTTACTTTTTCAGTGAAGTTATAATTTAAATTGAATGCTTATTTTTTAAAGAACATTTTAAGCCCTAGCCTGTTTTGCTCAGTGGATAGAGCGTCGGCCTGTGGAAAGGTCCCAGGTTCAATTCCAGTCAAGGGCACATGCCCAGGTTGCAGGGTCCATACCCAGTAGGGGGCGTGCAGGAGGCAGCCAATCAATGATTCTCCATCATCATTAATGTTTCTCTCTCTCTCCCTTCCTCTCTGAAATCAGTAACAATGTATTAAAATTTTTTTTTAACAATTGTAACTTCTGAATAATTATGTGTAAAACAAGCAAGAGGACATAAATAACAAGCATATATAACCATTAACTCAAAATGGATCAGGAACCTAAATTAAAACAAAGAACTATGAAACTTATAGTTTGTGATCTTGAGTGACACAAATATTTCTTAGCTACTACAACAAAAGCACAATCCATAAAAGGGAAAAATATATAGAAATTACACTTTACAAAATTAAAAACTCTTCAAAAGACAATATTGAGAACACAAAGGAGGACAATGACATCAGCATCAGAGTGAGAAGAACCTTGATTTTTGCCCTTAAAGTTACAAGTTGGACAACTATAATTCAACAAATGATTCCTTGCTCAACACACAAACATGTCTGAGAGATCCATGCATCAAGACAATGAAGGTGGATGCAGTAGAACGAGCATGGAAGGCAGGAAGGAGAAAAACAGACTGGGCAGCAGGTGTAGTTGAGAACCTGCCACAGCCCCAGCTTATGCAGCAGAAGTCAGGCTGCAGCCCTAGCATGGTAGCCCATAGGGCCAGAGGGGCAGAAGCACCATTCCGGTCTGAATGGCCAGCACCCATTGCAGTTTAACCCGGTGACAAGGGTGGGCATGCAGTGCAGTGGTGTGGCAGCAGTAAACTAGTGCCCATCATTACTATCAAACCCCCTTCCGTAACCCATCATGGCACTGGGAACCAGCACTGGAACCAGCAGTGGGAACTCGCAGGCCCAGAGCCCCATCACCAGCCATGTCTCATTATAGGGATAGTACCCTAAGACCAAGGCAACCAACCCAGACAGAGAGAGGATACCTACCTCCAAAGGTAATACAAAGCATTCTTCTAGACCAAGACCACATCAACCCACCGAGATCTCAGAGGTGCCAGGTAAGGTAAGAAAAAATAAAAACTGTTATAGCACCATCTACTGGAGAACAAAAGACAGACCTCAACTTAACCTGTTAAATTGTTAAGAACAGAACAGTATCTAAAAAAGAAAAGTTCACTACTTCAAATGACCAGGCACAGAAACAATCCACCAAGTACCATAAGTAACAGGGTAGGTCAGAATGAAAATGAGAAGTTCCCAGAAACCAAACTCAGAGACGTGGAAGACTGTGACTTAAATGGCAAAGAATTCAAGACTGCAGTTATGAAAAAAAACTAAGTAAGCTACAAGAAAACACAGAAAAGCACTTCAATGAGCTCTGGAATAAAATCAACAATAAAAAAGGAGTACTGCAATAAGAGAGTGAAACTATAAAAAATAACCAAACAGAAATTCTGGAGCTAAAGAACTCAACAACTGAGACGAAAAATGTTTTAGACAGCCTAGGAAACAACAGATCAGATGGAAGAGAGAATTAGCAAGCTTGAAGACAGAAACCTAGAAATGACTCAGGTGGAAGAGAGAGAAGTGAAAGTTTAAAAAAATCAAAGAACAATATGAGAACTATCTGACTCCATTAGAAAGATCAACATAAGCATAATGGGTATACCAGAAGGAGAATCGAGGGAGAAGGAAACAGAGAGCCTATTCAAACAAACAATAAGAACTTCCCAAACCTACCTATGGAAAGAGCTGGACCATCCAATTCAACAAGCTAACAGAACACCTAATTATCTCAATGCAAAAGGCCTTCTCCAAGACATATTATATAAAAACTGTCAAAAGTTATGACAAAATTTTCAAGGCAGCCAAAGGAAAAAAAACTGCAACCTACAAAGGAAACCACATTAAATTATTATGGACTAGAGGCCCAGCGCACAAAATTCATGCACAGGTAGGGTCTCTAGGCATGGCCTGCAATCAGTGCCGATCTTCCTCAGTGGCCGGCAGCTGACCCCACCCCTTCGCTGCCCGCGTCAGCCACCACCCACCCCGGGTTCCCAGTTCCCCATCAGGCGATTGGAGCCTGCCAGCTGCGGGGAAGGACCAAGAGGTTTGCCGGCAGACCCCAATTGGGGCCTGCAGGCTGGGGGCAGCTCCTGCGTTGATCATCTGCCCCCTGGTGGTCAGTGCACATCATAGCCAACTGGTCATTCCGCCATCCGGTCAATTTGCATATTACGCTTTTATATATATATATATATATATATATATATATATATATATATATATGTAGATTTTTCAACAGAAATCTACAAGCCAGGAGAAAATAGAATGAAATATTTAAATATAGAAAGAAAGAAACCTCGAGCCAAGAATAATATGGCCAGCAAAGTTATCTTTAGATATAGAAGGCAAATAAAAGCTATCCCAGGCAAATAAAAGCTATCCCAGGCAAACAAAAGCTTCGGGGAATTTATCACAAGGAGCTAGCTCTTTGTTGAAAGCTCTTTTACCTGAAACAAACAAACAAAAAATACAAAACTTTGAGTAAGATGCCAGATAGAAGCAGGAAATTACAACTCTATTTCAGTATTAAACACCTAATTTTAACATAGAGATTAAAGGGGGAGATTTTTAAAGGACTATAAAACTTGTGCAACTTGAAAACAAATGCACAGCACAAAAAGGGAAAATTTATGCCAACAAAAACATAAAAGGAGAGGGGGAAAGGACTGAACTTGTATAGGTGAAGAAAGATTAAGATGCAATTAGAAGGAAAAGGACTACTGTATGTATGAAACATTTTTACATAAACTTAATGGTAACCACAAAACAAAAATCTAGAGCTGTGACACATAACAAAAAGAGAAAATGAAAAGAAAAAAAAAATCCCAGAATATATTTTAGTTTTAAAATGGCAGACAGAAACACAAAGGAGAAACAACCTGGGGAGTGGCAGGGAGCCAAGGGGTGGAAAATGGGGGACATCTTTAATACTGTCAATAAAGAAAAAAAAGGAAGTTAAGAAAAGGAAATAATGGAGATACAGAGCAACTATAAAACAAAAGATAAAATGGCTGCAGTAAGTTCTCATAAAGTTCTCATATATCAACAATCGCCCTAAATGTAAATGTACTGAACTCACCAATCAGAAGGCACAGAGTAGCATTGATGGTATAGTGGTGAACATAGCTGCCTTCCAAAAGGCACAGTAGTGGAATGGATTAAAAAAACAAGACCCAACTATATATTGCCTTCAGGAGACCCATCTCAACTGCAAAGACAAACAGGCTCAGAGTGAGGAAGTGAAAATGAAACTCCAAGCAAATGGTATCCAGAGAAAAGCGGTGTAGCCATACTCATATCAGAAAAAAACAGACTTCAAGATAAAAAAGGTAACAGAGAGAAATCAACATTTATAAGGATAAAGGAGACAATCTGTCAAGAAGATAAAGACATCAATATGTATGCACCCAACCTGCGAACACCGAAACATATAGATCAATTATTAACAGACCTAAAGGAAGAAACTGACAAAAATACAATTATAGTTGGGGACCTGAATACCCCTTTGACAACAATGGATAGATCATATCTATACTAATAAAAGGGTAATATGCTAATTAGACCAGAAGACCTTCCAGACATCCTTCTGGACAAAGCCATGGTGGCGGGGCCGAGGCAGAGGCAGAGGCAGTTAGGGGTGATAACGCCAGGAGGGGGGGCAGTTGGGGGCGAGCAGGCTGGCGGGGGTGGGGGGGCAGTTGGGGGCAAGCAGGGATTGGGCCTAAACCAGCAGTCACACATCCCCCGAGGGGTCCCAGATTGGACAGGGTGCAGACCAGACCACTAGTAAGCCAATTAGAAAATATCAGCCATAAATAACACTAGGTCAAATGGGCATAATCGATATTTATAGAACTTTCTATCCCAAAACAGAATATACATCCTTTTCAGGTGCACATGGAACATTCTCAAAGACAGATCATATGTTGGGGCACAAACCTAATCTCAATAAATTTAAGAAGATTAAAATCACACCAAGCATATTTTCTGACCACAACATTATGAAACTGAAAATTAACTACAAGAAGAAAGTTGAGAAAATGACATTATGTGGATATTAAACAACATGCTATTGAACAACTATTGAGTCAAAGAAAAAATAAGAGATAAAAAGATAGAGACAAATGAAAATGACCATACAACAAAATTTGGGGGACACAGTAAAAGCAGAACTAAGGGAGAAGTAAATTACAGCAGTACAGGTCTACCTCAAGAAACAAGAAAAAATCTCAAACAATCTAACATTATGCCTTAAAGAACTAGAAAAACAACAACAAATGAAGCCGAAGGTCAGTAGAAGGAGGAAAATAATAAAAAATTAAAGCAGGTATAAATGAAATACAGAAGACAATAGAAAAAATTAATGAAACAAAGAACTGATTCTTTGAAAAGATAAATAAAATTGACAAACCTCTGGCTAGACTCAGTAAGAAAAAAAAAGACTCAAATAAATAAAGTTAGAAATGAAAGAGAAGTTACAACAAACACCATAGAAATAAAAGCATTATACAAGATTCAGCAGCACTTTTCTTCAAAATAATGAATTATAACTTCCCACAAATACTCTTTTTTTTGGCACGAAATTCGACGTTTTTAAGTGTAAAAATATCTATGATGTTAACACCTTTAGCAAATTTGACATTATATGAAGTTTTGAAGCTTGTTGTCAATACAACAAAACAGCGTACATATCAAATCACATATGTATCAACATATGTATAACTCCATCTATTGAAAAAAATCCACCTTATTAACTGGTACACCTAGTATATGCCACAAAATTTGGTAACCTAGAAGAAATGGACAAATTCTTAAAAATATATTACCTTCCTAGACTAAACCATGAAGAAATAGAAAACTTAAACAGACCAATCACTAGTAAAGAAACTAAAATAGCAATCAAAATCAAATTAGGTTTTAAAAAAAGTCAGAATTCTTAAAGAAAAGGATGTAAGGTTTTCATCTGACTACAAGCTATGTGCTTAAATAAGTAAATGAATTAATAAAGGATTACATTAAAAGAAGTATATTACACATATCAAAAGACATGCTCTCCAAAATCCAGATTATGCTTAGTGTTAAATATCATTTACAAGTGATCCTGACAGACTAGACTGGATCAAAAGGATAATGACAAAATAATGGATCTAGTATCTACAGGACCTAATAAGAAACATTAAGCAATGGAGATTCAAATATGAATAAAACTCAGTCCCTGCCTTCAAGCAGTTATGGTTCTCTAGGAAAGACAAACAAATAAATGCAATCTATTGTTAGATGATAAAAAGATGTAGACACATCTATAATAATAAAAGTGTAATATGCTAATTAGACTGGATATCCTTCTGGATGATGCCAGGGCTGCGAAGGAAGCCAGGGTCCTGGACGCCTGCTGGCAGCCAGAAGGAAGCCCTATTCTTGCATGAATTTTGTGCCTCGGGCCTCTAGTCATATTATAGACCAGGGGTCCTCAAACTTTTTAAACAGGGGGCCAGTTCACTGTCCCTCAGACCGTTGGAGGGCTGGACTATAGTTTAAAAAAAAAAACTATGAACAAATTCCTACGCGCACTGCAGGCCCGGGACGAGTCGGCTGCTAAGCAGGACAGGCCACAGCGGCACCCAGCGGGCCCTCGGGGGGCCGCATGTGGCCCGCGGGCAGTAGTTTGAGGACCCCTGTTATAGACACACAAAAAAGACTTGAACTTTCTTAAAAGAAGTCTTAACCAAAATGGTAACTTCTAAGCTGACTGTTGAAAGTTATTATATCAATAAAAGCTTTTTGAGTAATAATTTTTCTTAAAAGCCACTATGCTAGATGCTAAAGACACAGTAAATTAAAAACCAGGATCTCTGCCCTCATGGAATTTATGATTTATTGAGAGAGAGACAAGTGAACAAGTAATATCAAAAAAGAGAGATAATACTGTAACAAGAAGTACTAGTACACGGTGCAATAGGAACACTCAGCAAGAGTACCTAAAGACATCTAGGGTAAGCAGGGAAGGTAAAGGGCTCATTAGAGTGCAGAGACCAAAGGGAAGAAATGTTCCAAACAGAAGGCAGGCCTACAGATAAAGGAAAGCACAGTTTGTTTAGGAATTGATATTTCAATATAACTAGAACATCGTTTGAGAAAGAGGGGCTAGCAATGGAGATCTGAGTCAGTGCCACATCTTGCTGTCTTTAAACATTAAAGAGTTTAGATTTACCCTAACAGACATAATGAGTTATTAAAGGGTTTTTAGCAGGGAAGGGACCTGATTACATTTATGTTATAAAAAGATCAGTCCAGCAACTCTGGGGAATATAGATTAGAAAAAGATGAAAGAAAGCAGAGAAACCTGGGCAAGACATGATGCTGGCCTGAACAAAGATCTAAGTAAGTATGTGAAAAGAGGATAGTCCTGGCTGGGTGAATCAGTTGGCTGGAGCATTGACCCATACATCAAAAAGGTTGCATCCTGGTCAGGGTATGCACAGGAGGCAACAGATGTTTCTGTTTCTCTCACTCACTCTCTCTCTCTCTCTCTCTCTCTGGCCCTCACCCTCTAAAATTCAATAGAAACATATCCTCAGGTGAGGATAAAAAAGAAAAAGAAGAGCATATATTCATGAGATCTCTATTAGGTAGCATCACATTAGGAGCCAGTAACCGACTCAATATGGAGCAGAAAGGCATGGGAGAAGTCATGTATAATTCCCAAACTTCTTGCTTAGGTCTCTAGGTGGATGTCAGTACCACTTGTTGAGATGGGAAATTTTAGAAAAGGTTTTGTTTTGCTTGTTTAGGGATGGAGGAAGAAGAGGGTAAGGTTAAGGGTAAGTTACACATTTCTGAAATGAGGACCTGCGAGACCTACAAGTAGAGATGCTGATAGGTATTTGGATATAAAGTTTAGAGGCAAGGAGAAAAAATTAGGTTGCAAATATTTATAAGTCCTTAGATAATTGATATAGGAGTGAAGGGAATATTCTATGGAAAGACAAAAAAGGGTTTGGAATAGAATCCTGAGACAGAATCCAGAGTAATAATAACAATTCAAGGGAAGGCTGAGAAAGGGAAACCTTCATAGAAAATAGAGAAGTCAGCTCAAAGGATGGACAGAAAGCCAACAGAATGTGGAATCAGAGAAGCTAGGGGAAAAGTTTCAAATTCAAGAAAATCAGCAATGCTGCTACCAAATAAAAGAGTGAAGAAAACAGTCCACTAGACAAAGTAATAAATCCGTTCATATCCTGTCAAGAGCAATTTGATGGCACCAGAAGCCATGGACTGAGGAGTCAGTGGAGTTGGTGAAATAAAGAGTATGGACAACTCTTTCAAAGAAGCTTGGTTGTGAAAAGGTGAGAGAGGGAGATTAATAACTGAAGGAGGGTGTTGGATCCAGAGAGCTTTACTTATGTGTGCACAGCCTGTGTCTATGAGTGCAAATGCATCTGAGCATGTGTGAACAGCACATAGGTGCCCACAGAGAGGGATGTTTAGATGTAAATAAGAAGGAAGCAAAAGGAGGGGAGAGTTTGAAGACTAAAAAAACACAAAAATCACAAAGCCAAGATCCTGAGAAGGCAGGAGATGATGAATTACTACACAGGGGTGAAGGGCTCCATCTTAGGAAAAATTGCATTTCCAGTTATAGAAGTTTAAGAGAATTGGTATAATAACCGATAAAAACATTTTTAAATCTGGGCTATCAAATTGAGGGAGTTTTCATCTGATGGTTCTCTTTTTATGTGATACTAGAGGCCTGGTGCATATCGTGCACAGGTGGGGTCCCTCAGCCTGGCCAGCGATTGGGGCCAAATGGGGCCGTCTCACCCAGTCCTGATCGGGGCCGACTGGGGCTGCTGGCTGGAGGGAGGGACCGCAGAAGGTGGGCCAGCTGCAGGAGGTTGGCTATGGGAGCACACTAATCACCAGGGGGCCGCTCCTGCATTGAGCGTCTGCCCCCCGGGTGGTCAGTGCACATCATAGCGACTAGCTGACCAGGCGTAACAGTTGCTTAGGCACAGATAGATAGATAGATAGATAGATAGATAGACAGACAGACAGACAGACAGACAGACAGACAGATTGATTTAGGAGACAAGGTCATCTGCAGGCAGGGAAGACATTATACTGGCAACAGTTTGAGACCAGTGGGAAATGAAACAGGAAAGTGTACCAACTAGGGCAATAATGGGATTGTCAGCAGGTTGAGGTTCCTATTGAGATTTGCGATTTATGACCAAGAATTTATACAAGCATTAATCTGCAGGGTGTGTGTTTTTTTCCTGTGTAGTCAATAGCCTGGATATAGCATAAAGAAGGCAGGACCAGAGTTTTGTCAAGCAGGTATGACAGCAAGGCAAAGGACTCAAGAACAGCTGTAAGAAACAGTTGAAGTGATAGACTATGGACTCTAAGCTGAGCTGGAAAGCAAACAAGACAGAAAAGGGAAGATAGCAAAAATGAAGAGGCTCTATGGACTAGAAAACCTGATAGAGTTAAAATGCCTGTTTACTAGGAATAACAGAATGAGAGAGAAAAGGAGGTTATGGTTAGAGAATAAAATGTCTAATTTGTGATTTTAGCAGTAGAGCAATTCTTGGTGATTACAAAGTAAAACGGCAATGGTAAAAGAAAACTGAAATTGAGGGAAGAGGTCACTAGAAATATAGGAGAGTTGCCAGGTAGACAAAAGGGAGAACAATGCAGAAGATATGAAACTTCATGGTATTCAGAGAACTGCAAGTAGTTTGACATTTCTAACATGTAAATGAAGAGGGACTGAGATGAAGATGGAAAGGAAAGAGCCAGATCATGTAAGTCATAGGCCTTCTCAAAGGCTGAAGGGCCTGAAGGGCTGTCAGATTTAAATAGTTGAAGGACTATCAAGATTTTTTAACAATTAGTCAAATTCTAGGGAATGGGACGGGTGGAAGATATAGGGAAACAAATCTCAAAATAAAAGAGAATGTTCTAATGACTAAAGATTACATTACAATAAGTTGTCTTGAAAACTCTTTACTACTGTAAGTATTTAAGCAAATTTCAATACTGATCTGTCTGCGACATTATACAAAGAATCAAATAGGAGACCTTTAAGTCGCTTCCCACACCATAGAGATAATATGAGACAGAAAAGATATCACTTACCAATTCTACACCAATTACTCCTGCACCAATAACCACCATCTTCTCTGGAACTTTTTTTAAAGATAAAGCACCTGTAGATGACACTATTGTATCTTCATCAATCTATTTTTAAAAAAAAGATACAATCAAAATTATGTGGAAAAGCTAGAGATTTATAAACTGTGATCTCACACAATATAATCACTAAAAATACTAAGTCATTTATTTGTTTCAAGGTATCTATGACTTCTAACCATATACTCAATTAAAAATTAAAATACTTAAAATTTTATCATTCAGACCAAACAAAATGGTTTACTTTAACTTAAGACTGAATTCAAATATATCTTAATGTAAAGTGTTCTATTTCTGGTCAAAATCACTGCAGAATAAAGACACACAAGTTCCCAAAATTGAATGACTGTCAACGTACAGTATTTCAGTAAGAAATCTCTCAAATTTCATAAATAGCATGAATAAAGTAGTTTATAAAATATACTTCTAAAGGAAGGTTTTGACAATTGTAAAAAACAAATACCGTGATTCCAGGAAAGGGAGTAACTTCTGAACCTGTGGCTATAAGAATGTTCTTTGTGTCAATAACTTGAGTGCTGCCATCAGCTTTCGTAGCAGTGACCTGATTCTTGCCAGTTATCTTTCCATATCCATGTACATGAACAACCTTTATAAAATATATGTAAATTCACAAAGTTTAAAATAAATTTTTTGATAAACAAACATGATAACAGCAAAAAAATTATTCTATTAAATAACTTATACAATATAAAATGCTTCCTTACTTAGTAATGCTATACATGGAGCAGAAAAAGTTTGTTATGCATTTCAGGTTACCATACTATTTTAAATTAAGTAACTATCCTCCAGCAGCCAAGTTCTAATAGCATCACTCTATCAACAAAAAGCAATGTTTAATGTACATATAAAATAAAGCAAAAATGTGAATATTAAACACACTGACCTTGTTCTGTTTAAATAAGTGGGCAATTCCACCTGTTAAAGCTTTTACTGCAGTACTCTTCTGCTCCATCATCTTCTCTAAATTCAAGCGAACTTCAGACACTGTAATTTGTTAAATAAATCTTTAGTACTTAGCTAAATTTTGAAGCAATATATGATATTTTTCTCTAATCATGGTATGGAAAATTTCAACCTATACTTAAAAACTGTATGTAAGGCAGTATTAACATTTTAAAATTTAATAACTGATATAATAGTCCTAGCTGGCAAAAGGCTAACAGCATCATATCACAGTAACATTAATTTATCAAATACTATTAAAAAATCCACCTTTGGGGAAAATGCAGTCCAAAATAAAATATTTTCCACTGTGACAACATATTCTCCAAATACCTTACGATAATCCTAAGTCTGGAAGAGATTTAAGTAGAAATGGCAAAGGAAAACATTACCTGAAATCCTATCCTATATAATAAAAGCTTAATATGCAAATCGACTGCATGGCAGAGCGACCGGTTGCTATGACAGGCACTGACCACTAGGGGGCACACACTCAACACAGGAGCTGCCCCCTGGTGTTCAGTGCACTCCCACAGGGGGAATGCTGCTCAGCCAGAAGCTGTGCTCACAGCTGGCAAGTAGGCGGGTGGTAAGGAGTGAGGGGTCCTGGACTGCAAGAGCCCTCCAGACTGCGAGAGGGATTGGGCCTAAGCCAGCAGGCAGACATCCCCCAAGGGGTCCGGACAGTGAGAGGGTGCAGGCTGGGCAGAGGGACCCCACCCCTACCCCCAGTGCACAAATCTTGTGCACCGGGCCTCTGGTTTAAAATAAAAGGAAATGCTAAATTTCATGAAACAAAAACTAAAAAGAAACATACATGAGAAAACTTCAAATATAGATAGCTTAATATAAAAATTCAATCACTCATTTAATTCAGAAGAGAACTCTGAAAAGCAACAATAGAAGAGGATAAAGGGAAGTTCAATTCCTATAACTGTAGAAGAAGGCTATCTTAAAAATCAGCTCATGCAACCAACACATACTAGAGATGAGAAAGCAAAGACCCTGAGAGATTTGATTTACCTAAGGTCACAGAGCTAGAACATGAATCTTTGTCTACAATGCATGTCTCTTGACTAACCCTGTCCCTTCTTTTCTTAGTGGGTAAGGAAAATGGGTTTTGATTCCACTTTTCATCTAGTTTAATACAATATTTGCTCTAATGTATATTCACCACCTCTATACCAAAGGGATTGCCTATGTTATATCCCAGTCTTTCAAAAACCTACTGCTACAAAGAAATGAAGGAAAAAAACAGTCCTCCGATGTGTGTTTAAACCCTTTCTAGAACAGACTACCCTTTGGATGTATCTGTCAACAACAATAATTAGAGAGAAAGAATGAAATAACAAACTAAAAACAATGGCAGAAGACAAACCACATTAAAATTTTATGAAATGTCTTTTTCCACTATGCCACATCCCTCCCTCTCCTCTGCTCTTCCAATACCAAAAATTTAGGTACACCTTTCTTCTTTCATCTGCCCATAGCACTCAGGAATCCACCAGCCATCACAGTGACTTCCAGGTTTCAGAAAAATGAAAACTGACTTTTCACACACACACTTATTCACACACATACAGAATAGGCTGCATGCAAAATTTAACAGAGAAACAGAAGATGTGATGGTAGAAATCTGGATTAAGCCGTCTTTCATAAGTAAATCTTTCTATATTTTTAAGATCTTTTTCTCACTCTTACCTCCATAAACATTACAAATGTATCAAACACATATAAGTCTTTAGCCAGAAAAGTCAAGTATGATTGCTAATATCACTAAACATGGAAAGTAAACTTACCTTCAATTCCCCTAGATGCAAAATCTTTTCCATGGGCCATGTGGTAATAATGAGAGTTATTTAATAAAGCCTATAGGATATAAGACAAAGTTATCAAAATTTCAAAAGCAGACTATATAGAATCAAAAAGCACTTATGAAATGACAGTCTGTACAAGAAGTAGTACAGAGTGTTTGCTCCTTTTATGACATGAAAAGTCAGGCTTGTTTACTAAATACATACAGTAAAGTAAACTAAAAGAATTTACTACCTACTATCTATTTTATTGGTAAAGGAAAGCTAAAGAGGGAAAAAAAGGTAACATCAGTCTGCTTGATTGGAAAGGCTAGGTATTCTGAGACAAGGAAGCTATTTCAAGAATGTATGGCTGACCGGTAACAGCACTCTAAATTTACACCCATGGACTGTTTATTTTTTAATGACTAATATTCTAGTCTCAACATATCTAATTGGTGGCCAATGAAGAAAATTTCTGCACTGTACAAAAATGTATGCTTACCTTAGAAGGAATACAACCAACATTCAAGCATGTTCCACCA
Organism: Corynorhinus townsendii; assembly: GCA_026230045.1. Taxonomy (NCBI): domain Eukaryota; kingdom Metazoa; phylum Chordata; class Mammalia; order Chiroptera; family Vespertilionidae; genus Corynorhinus; species Corynorhinus townsendii. Next base: position 143,214,488 of record JAPDVU010000004.1, read on the forward strand.
AGTGTTTCATTTTTCTCAATGCAGACTGTCTACAACCAAAAAAAAACAAAACAAACCACTACTTAACTGCACATAAGCTGCAATGTTTCACTTCACTGAAATTCCAAGTTATCTCTCTCTTCCTCCTTCTACAAAACAAGCTTCTCAAGCTGTGTTTGTGAGAATAAAATATATTCTTTTACAACTTATCATTTGAATACCAAACTCAAGCTAACCCACCAAAAGTGAATTATTGTAAGAAACATTTTTGTTTAACATTATCAAATACATGTTTTTAGCTCTATTACTGTACCTTTCAAAGTGTGATTAAAAGCCAAAATGAAAAGTATCGGGGGAAGGGAAAAAATAATGGACTTCACTTTCCACCCCCTCATGAGAATACTCCAACTAATGAACCCTCTTCTCCATTAGTCTGAGGCTTAAAAATACAGAATTAAGAAATTATTTACCATTATTATCTACCTGCAAAGTTTTTAAAAAATATATTTTTATTGATTTCATAGAGGAAGGGAGAGCGAGAACAAGAGCAAGAGCGAGCGAGAGAGCGAGAGCGAGAGCGAGAAACATCAATGATGAGAGACAATCATTGATCAGCTGCCTCCCCACAGAGGGGATCGAACTCACAACCCAGGCATGTGCCCTGACCAGTAATCGAACCATGACCTCCTGATTCATAGGTGGATGCTCAACCACTGAGCCATGCTGTCTGGGCTGCAAAGTATTTTGTGAATATGATCAACTATTCCCAAATAAAAATAAATCAAAACCTATTTTTAGTCTAACCCTTACCTTGAAGCCTAACTGGGCAGCTTTAATAGCAGCAACATATCCTCCAGGACCAGAGCCTACCACTGTTACATCAGCATCAACTACAATAAAAGCAAATTGTTATAAAACAGTAAATTGCTTAATGCTGACCAAAATCAGTGCATTAAAAAAAACACAAAAAACCCTGATATTTTAAACCTCCAAGAAAGTATAAATAACCAGCATTTTCTACACAGTACTATTTTATTCCCAGGTACTTGGTGCTCCTTGATGTAACTGAAAATGGCATAAATTTTTATATTTCATTTTCCATTTGTTCATTATGAATTTTGTAACTACTGACTTTGCTAAATTACACACTTTTATTTAATGATAATGAGCCGGCATTTAGTGACACTGGAATACACACATCTATGAAAAGAGCCTGAGCTTTGAAATCTGACATAGCTGTCTTCGCTCTGACACTTATTAGTTGTGTAACCAAGTGACTTAATTTTTCTGTAACAAATAATAACATTGCCTTAAATTATTGATGTTAGGATTAAATAAGGTAACACCTTAGTACTGTCAATAATTTAAGATTGATTACCCTTTTCAGGTTCTTAACTTCTGAGATATCAGGGAAGAGAGAATCAGCTTTCCTATAACACATAGCAAATGTTTTTATCTTTATTTGAATACTGAAAAATTTTATACAGTTTAAGATAATAGGCTAACCAGAGCATTCAATGAACTTTTCTGGATATTACCATATAAAGATAAAAAATTAAGAATTAACTCTGAACTGCAGCCGTAGGAACTTAATAATTATAATACAAATGTACAAAGTAAGTCCAATTATTCCCATTCTCCTCAATCCAACTTTTAAAAGTTAGGAGAGTCTCCCTTCTCCCCCTCCACTAGTCTGACAACCCCAACTGCTGTAGCATTTAGCAGTTTTTAACTTTTTTAATAACATGCTTTCACATATATTATCATGTTTAATTCTCAGAACTTCCTATGAGGAAGGTAAGGATGACATATAGCTAACATTTCACAAAGAGACACAAGGTTTAGAGAAGTCATTTGCCCAAGATCATCTAGCAAGCAAGGGGTAGAGACAAAATTAAGCTTTGTCTCTGCTTCCAGTGTTCTTTCCATTACTCAGTACTATTCCTTTCCTCAATTTCAACGATCATAAACTAAAATCCCCATGAGCAATATCAAGCTTTAGAATTACTAGCTATTTTCCTCGTCTGCAAAATAAAGACCATTAAATATCTACCTCATAGGGTCATAACACAGAATAGTGTATGTAAACAGTTCGAACAGACCTGGAAGATAAATAAAAAGTATTCCCTACAGGGTAGCTCTATTCTGACCTACAAAGAAGGCAATTTTAATTTCTTATCATCCCCTTCTCCTACAAAACATACAAACCTGAGGAGATAGGAGTGCTATTATCATTCAAAAAACCTTAGCTGGCTCTGAACAGAATGGTAGAACCTGTGTTGGAAGATAACTGATTAGTTATCCACCTCTAGCAAAGGACAACTGCAGGGTGGGACACTGTCCCCAGAGTGACCTTTTCTACCCTAGCACATCAATGGTCCTGCAATTTGGACCCTCTGACCTTTTTTCCCTAAAGATAACATCTAGGCTCAGTTGTATTTCATCCCCAGGCCCAGAAAAGCAGCAAAACCAGACCAGCCAAGTCAAGGCTGACCTCAGGACCTGGTCAGCCTTGGCTTTGCTGGTCTGGTTTTGCATTCAAGAATGACCCACTGCATTTGTGCTGACCAAACAATCAGTGAAGACCCTGACCCAGTAAAGTCACACCTGGAAAGCTGCTGGTCTAAAGCAGTGGTTGCCAACAGGTAGTCCGCAGATCGCTGGTCGTCAGTGAGGTCCGAAAGGTTGGCAACCACTGGTCTAAAGATCTCCACCCTTACAACCCTTAGGATACAGGAGCCAGCAGCACCCTACCTCCCCTCTCCTCCAGACTCATGCCTTCCCCATACTCCTACTTCCCCTCCCTTGGACCTTCCTCACTTTTAAGTTCCAAGAGCCCTTCCTTCCGTTGCCTTTATAACTTATTTCCTAAATCCATTTCTTCTAGGAATTCTTCCATCTCTTTGATTTTCTAAATAAACTAGAGGCCCGCTACACAAAAATCATGTACAGGTGTGGTCCCTAGGCCTGGCTGGCAATTGAAGCACAAGCGTCTGGCATGGAAGGGCAGGTCCCAGCTGACCTCTGGGCCCTGGTCAGCACTTGGGCCCCCATGCGTCCCCCTCTGCCTGAGTCATGGTACCCGAGTCCCCATGCAGTGATGTGGTGAGCGCGGCTGGACACCGTGAGCCAGGATACAGTGTGGGCCTCTGGGCCACCCAGCGGTGCCGCACAGAAGCCGGGCAAGCAGCACACTCTCCCAGCTGGCCTCACAGACCGGCTCCTGCATGAATCCAAGGGGAGCCTGACCAGCCCCTGTGGTCTTGGTGGCTGCGGTCCAGCTCACCCAAAAGAGGCTGCGTGGGTGTGGGGCAGGCTCCTTGCAGGCACCTGGCACCTAAGTGCAGGGGCTTCCCTGGCACGTGAGCCCTGGCATCACAAAGGACAGTAGCAGGGGGAGTGAGAGTGAGCTCAGCGAACACCCCGCATTCTCACCACATCGCCGTCCCCATCACCCCCGCCCCCAGCAAGAGGTCGCAGCCCCCTGCCTGGGCGCCACAGGTGGTTGGCCACCATCACCTACCCCCAGTTCCCCATCCCAGCCTGTTCCTTTCCTCAATTTCTGTGGGACAATTGATTGGGGCCAGGCCCGTTGGCTCCCTCAGTGCCCGGGAGCCACGCAGCAGCCCCACTCCCTGCTGGTCACTGTCTGTGGGGCGATTGGCAGGACAATCGGGTCCCCGCTTGCACCTGCCTTGGCCTGGCGCCACCTGCTCACCTGCTCCACTATCCCACAACAGCCCCACTCTCATCAGGGCCCCTTGGGGCCGACAGTGCCTCCACTGCCACCTGCTGCTGGCACTGCATCGCTGACGCCCGCCATGTTCTGCGCCGCCCCCTGGTGGTCATAGCAAGCGGTCGAACTCCCGGTGGATCAACTGCCCAAGGGGACATTTTGCATATTAGGCTTTTATTATATAGGACTAGAGGCCCAGTGCACAAATTCGTGCACAGGTGGGGTTCCCTCGGCCTGGCCAGCAGGAGGATGGCCAGCCGGGAGCGCAATGACCACCAGTGGGCAGCTCCCGTATTAGGCGTCTGCCCCTAGTGGTCAGTGCGCATCATAGCAACCGGCTGACTGGTCATTTGGTCGCTTAGACTTTTATATATATATATATATATATATATATATATATATATATATACACACACACACACACACACACACACACACACACACACACACACACACACACACATATACTAGAGGCCAGGTGCATGAATGCACTGGAGGAGGGGGGGGTCCCCTCAGCCCGGCCTGCCCCCTCTCACAGTCTGGGAGCCGACATCCCAAGTTTGCCTGCGCCTAAGGTGTCAGCTGGGCAGCCGACATCCCAGGCTTGCCTGCACCTCAGGCCGGCCCTGGGAGACTGAGCAGCCAAAATCCAAGGCTTGCCTTTGCCTTGAGCCAGCCCTGGGCAGCTGGGGGGGCTGAGAGGACTGGGGGACACCGGAGGTGGGCCCGGCCTTTACGCACGCCTGACACCCTTGTGGGGCTGAGGAGACTGGGCACTGTCATCTTGTGGCTGTGGGCACTGCCATCTTTTGAGGGTGTGACAGTCAATTAGCATATTTCCTCCTTATTGGCTGTGGGTGCCACCATCTCTATAACAGTGTGAGGATCAATTAGCATATTCCCTCTTTTTTTGGTAGGATAGATGTTTTCTAATAGTTTTGAGTCTTAACTCTGAATTCTTTCCTAGCCAGAACTCAAGTACCAAGGCTGGTGAACCCAGGTCTGACCTAACACCTAGTACCATTCCCATCACTAACAACAAATGATGACCTAACCAATATCCCTTAATTTGGGTTTTAATTTTTAATTTCACAGTAATGTAAATAAAAGCTACAAAACAGGTTTCTTTGCTGAAATTTTAACTTCTTTAATTATAATATATATAAATTTAATAAATTTAAGCACACAAAAGCTAAAAACTAGAGTTTTATTTCTCAATTTATTATGTGATCTTAGAATTTTTTAAAAAAGTACAGAAAACACTATAAACTCAAAGAGTTCACCTCTCACGGTTACCATTCCTTCAGAAAATTGCTGACATGCTAGGAAACACAAAAATGACGCGAAAATATAAAAGTCTTTATCTAAAGATTTAAGTTGAGAATATAGGAGGATATGATCCACTGACAAGCCAGTATTTATAGGAAGTATACTGATATCTGCAATTTACTTTGAAATGCATCAAAAAAGTAAGGTAGATTAATGGAGAAATGGATGGGCACATGTGATAATGTAAGTACAGTAAAATGTTAATGGAAGAATCTATAAATGTTCACAGTAAAATTCTTACTTTTCTAATGTTTTCAATTTTTCATAAAATGTTGGAAAAACAAACCAGCTAGCTATTACCAGTACCAAAGGTACATGCGAGTGAAAGTTTACAATACATGATTCTGATTTACCATCTTGTCAAGAAACATTTCTCAGTTTGGTTCCCATATTTAGTTTTAAAAATGAGGACAAAGAAAAGTAGTTAAATGAAATTAAGGAATACTTAATAGAAACTTTTATAAAATTAGCATCAGCCTTCAAAGGTGAAAAGAAAAACTAAAAAGGATATACAAATTGATAGCAGGAGAGAAAGATGACTAAGTCAGCAAAAATGGCAAAAGACAACTGGAAAGCAATCTGCAATGCAAGTGGCAGTGAAATACCAGAAAAAAGCTATCAGATTAAAACTTTTAAAATGGTAAAATAAGATGTGATTGACTTTAAAAACATGGCAGTTAATGCCATGAAATGAATTGAAAGAGAAAAAACAGGAAAAATGCTTTACAAATTATTCTACAAATGCTATTTATATCAATGAGGAAAAGAAAGACACTACATTATTATGGTTACCACTGAAAATAAAGGTGTGAGGTTACAAATAAATTATAATCATCAATAACTTACAAGTTATATTAAGAAGTCAGTCTGTAATAATATCTACCATTTTGGGTAATTTACTATGTGCCAGGCATTGAGCTAAGTGCTGTATGTTGACTTATTTAAGTCTCATTACATCTCTATTACATAGTTAATGACCACCACTTAACAGGAAGAAAATAAGGCTAAGAGTAATTAAATAACTTGCACCCTAACCGGTTTGGCTGAGTGGACAGAGCGTTGGCCTGTGGAGTGAAGGGTCCCAGGTTCGATTCTGGTCAAGGGCATGTACCTTGGTTGCAGGCACATCCCCCGTAGGGGGTGTGCAGGAGGCAGCTGATTGATGCTTCTCTCTCATCCATGTTTCTAACTCTCTATCCCTCTCCCTTCCTTTCTGTAAAAAAAATCAATAAAATGTATTTAAAAATAAATAAATAACTTGCATAAAGCTGTACAACTAGCATGTGATCTAGCCAGGATTCAAATGAGGTTCTTTAGATTCTGAAGCCTTTATCGTTATGTTCTCATGCCTTTTAAAACACTTAGATAATTCCATAATTTCCTGGGCAATCAGGAACTCAAACTAAAATGACAGGAAGCTTCTTTTTTAAAAAATATATCTTTATTGATTTCAGAGAGGAAGGGAGAGGGAAAGATAGAAACATCAATGATGAGAGAGAATAATTGATTGGCTGCCTCCTGCACGCCCCCCACTGGGGACTGAGCCCTGCAACCTGGGCAGGTGCCCTTGACTGGAAATGACCCCGGAACTCTTCAGTCTGCAGGTAAACGCTCTATTCACTGAGCCAAACTGGCTAAAGTAAGGAAGCTTCTTCACTTTCAGAAAGAAATCAATAAATATTTATAACTGTCTACCCTATGTGAAAACATCATTACCTTCAATAACCTTATGTTATAGTTAGGGGAAATAGGCACATAACGAAGTGTAAATCAAAATTATTCTTAAAAAGAAAATAGGAACAGAAAGTGATATCATAAGGCAGTAAGCATTAATTACCAAATTCACTAAATGAGTATAAAGCGACTTGGTAAGGTTTATTAGTTGTTGTATTGCAGAGGGAGGGTTTCTGTTTTTAAATTGTCAATGCCCTTAATCTTTAGTCTATTTCAGAGACTTTCGTCCATATACTTGTCACCACCCAAAACTGCTCTGCCTCTAAAATCCTGAATTCTAATATTTCATTTTCTGATCAAAACCCTACAACCGCCTCGACAATACAGAAGGAGAAATATAGTAAATGAAAAAAGGATTTGAAGTAAACTGGAGTTTAAATATGAGCTCTACCACCTCTTAATTTCTTAGGCAAGTTATTTAATCTCTCTGGGTTTTGATGTAACATACAAATAATAATGACAGTTAATACCAACATCTCAGGGTTGTAAGATCAGAGATAATGCATGTCAAGACCCTGAGAGGATGCCAGGCTTATTAGGCACTCAATAAATGTTTCTTCCCTTCTCAGATCCACCTCCCAACTTTAGTCTCAGAGCCTCCAGTGTCATTCCCACCATCCATAACACCCACAAACAGCTATTCCATTGTTACTCCCTGCTAAAACCCAATTTGGACCTTATTCTCCTATTTTTTCATTGGTTTCCCTGTCTCTTGTTGGATAAGGTCAAAGTTCCTAAATACAGCATACAAATTTCTTCAGGAACTATTTCTCCAGCCTCATCTTCCATCACATTCTGCTTATCCGCTAATACCATGCAGTTGAAGCTTTAGCAACAGTGAATTACTGTTAGTGTACAGCCCACAGAATTAAGCTAGTCCACCTACCTATATTCTATCCCATCTACCTTGAAATAAATCCTGACAGCATGAATTTCACATTGCAAACAGTACTCTAAGCTCTTGAGCTACCTCTAAATGACATAGCGTGGTTCTTATAGTCTAATGAGAGAAAGAAAAAGGATTATAATAAACACTCCAATCTGCAACCAGAATGATCTTTAAAAACAAATCTAATCATATTAGTCCCCTGCTTAAAACATGTCAATGACTTCCAACAAACTTAAAATAAAGAGTTTAGGGTCTTTCATAATCTGGAAAAATCAACTCACCAGGATCTTCAACAGATTTCAGCCACACTGGCCCTTTTCAAGTTCCTCAAATGCTCTATGCTCGAGAAACCAAGATGGCAGCACTGGTAAACACCTGAACTTGCTGCCTCGCACAACCACTTCAAAACTACAACTAAAAGACAAAACAGATATCATCCAGAACCACGGGAAGGCTGGCTGAGTGGAAATCCTACAACTAGAAGGAAAGAGAAAAGCACACTGAGACTCAGAGGAGGTGTGGAGGTGCAGAAGTGAAGTGTGGAGGTACAGAGGCACACACACTGAAAGGAACTGGCAACTGAGTATGCTGTTATCGTTTTCAATCAGGAGGGAGACACAAGCTCCCAACTGCTATGAACTCCAGTTTCAGGCGAGACTCTGGGGACCTAGACTCATATGGGGAGAAACTGGACTGTCTGGCATTGGGCCGGAACACGAGGGCGGCTTTCTCTTAGTGTTTGCAGCGATCATTGTTCCTGCATGGGGCCAAGGGACACAGAGACCTGGGGACCACTTCAGGGAAGGGCTGAGGATCAGCCATTGCAGTTTGCTCCACCCTGGTGATTCCCTGAGACCCCACCCCACCCAAGCTGTGCACAGAGGCTTCTACATATGAAAGGCCTGGCCTTTTGCAATCTAAAATTACCTAACTGCAGCTGGGTCAGAGAGCCCCAGAACCTCCAAAAGAAGGCCCAAGGCTCCACAGCAGCTTGCATTGCTTCACAGCTGGGCCTCATCTGGGCACCTCCAAACCCCAAACAAAGAGGAGAAATCTGCAGATCTCTCTGTAGCTCCTGCTGGGTGGCCTCAGGCAGTGGCTGACTTTGCTCCTCCTTGGATATCCAAGAGCCAGTGTACCCAGTGGTCAGAGTGGGACCATCTAGATTACAACTCTTCAGATCCATAGAGACACACTCAGGGGGCAGACTCAGTGAGCGTCAAAGCCCCGCTGAAGCAAGTCTTGCCCCATAAGGGTGTCTCCAACACACAAGTTCTCCCATCATAGAAACAACTGATCCTCACAGCCAACTGGCCTGGAGGTCAATTCCTCCCAGTGATACCAACAACAATCAAGGCTTAACTACAACAAGACTGTGCACACAGCCCACAAAGAGGTGCACCAAGAGTGTACACCTCAGGTAATTGGGGAGGCTGAGCCACTGGGCCCTATAGGACACCTACCACACAAAGCCACTCTATCAACATAGGGAAGCAGCCAAAATACAGAGACAAAGAAACAGATCACAAACAAAAGAAATGGAGGAAAGCAAACTACTGAATATAGAGTTCAAAACCATGGTTATAAGGTTACTCAAGAATCTTCTAGAAACCTCCGAGAAATTTAGTGAGACCCTCAAGGATATAAAAAAGGACCAACTAGAAACTAAGCATACACGAACTGAAATAAATAATAATATACAGAGATCCAACAGCAGACTAGAGGATCGCAAGAATCAAGTCAAAGATCTGAAATACAAAAAAGCAAAAAACACCCAATCAGAAAAGCAAAAAGAAAAAAGAATCCAAAAATATGAAGATAGTGTAAGGAGCCTCTGGGACAATTTCAAGCGTACCAACATCAAAATTAAGGGGGTGCCAGAAGAAGAGCGAGAGCAAGATACTGAAAATCTATTTGAAGAAATAATGACAGAAAACTTCCCCCACCTGGTGAAAGAAATAGACTTACAAGTCCAGGAAGCACACAGAACCCCAAACAAAAGGAATACAAAGAGGTCCACACCAAGACACATCATAATTAAAATGCGAAGAGTAAAAGACAAAGAGAGAATATTAAAAGCAGCAAGAGAAAAACAATTAGTTACCTACAAGGGAGCACCCATTCGATTGTCAGCTGATTTCTCAACAGAAACTATGCAGGCCAGACGGGAGTGGCAAGAAATATACAAAGTGATGAATAGCAAGAACCTACAACCAAGATTACTCTACCCAGCAAAGCTATCATTTAGAATTGAAGGTCAGATAAAGAGCTTCACAGATAAGAAAAAGCTAAAGGAGTCCATCACAGCCAAACCAGTATTATATGAAATGCTGAAAGGTATTCTTTAAGAAGAGAAGAAGAAAAAAGTAAAGATAAAAATTATGAACAACAAATACATATCTATCAACAAGTGAATCTAAAAATCAAGTGAATAAAAAATCTGATGAACAGAATAAACTGGTGAACATAATAGAATCAGGGGCATAGAAAGGGAGTGGACTGATAATTCTCGGAGGGAAGGGGTGTGGGTGGTGCGGGAAAAGACTGGACAAAAATCGTACATCTATGGATGAAGACAGTGGCGGAGGCGGGGGGGGGCGGGAAGATAAGAGTAGAGGGTGGGGTGGAAACCGGGTGGAGGGGAGCTATGGGGGAAAATAAGAGGAACAACTGTAATAATATGAAAAATACAGATTAACCCCTCCAAAAAAATGCTCTATGCTTCTCACATCAAAATATTCCAATATGCTGCTCCTTCTTCCTGGAACACACCCAGGACCACTACCTTTTCAGATACCAAAATTATTTCCTTAGGAAAGAATTCTGTAAACATCCATATGTAGATTTCATAGCTCCCTATGCTTAGACTATAGAGTTCTTATCACAATTATAATTAATTATTTGTTGGATGTTTGTCTTCCCAAAATAGATTGTAAACTATAAAAGCTGCATCTTGCCTCTCTTTTTCAATGCTATATCCCACCAACTGGCCTCAACAACTAACACAGAGTAGATATTTCAATTTGTTGAAATATTGAATTAATATGTACTAAGTTATATACTGTGCCATTAAAGGGTCACAGTCCTTGCCTTTAAATAAATACCCCAGATGAATATAAATATGTAAGTGAAAATCCTTGTTACTTCATCCAATCAAAGATTTATACATTGTATCCATGCAGGTACTAAAGGAAGGGATTTATCATTTACGCAAGGTCAAGAGGTCACTAAACTGATTCATGAGGGCTCAGTTACCCCATTCCACTAAAATCTAAGTTCCTGCTCCCAACTTCCTGGTAAATAGAAGGCAATGAATAATTTTTGTTGAATGATTCCAAGAGTGCAGAATTAGCCATGAAGTCTTTAATTGCATGGAAATAAAAATCTAACATTCCTACTGATTTGTGAGTATAAAATAAATAATACCACCACTTAACAAAAGAGACAAAGGGTGTATGCCAATTATAACGCAAAAAAAAAAAAAAAAAAAAAAAACTGAAAGAAAGAAAAAAAGGGACAAAGGGAATAATGGGCAAATTTATTTTCCCGCCAAAACCGGTTTGGCTCAGTGGATAAAGCGTCAGCCTGAGGACTCAAAGGTCCCAGGTTCGATTCCGGTCAAGGGCATGTACCTTGGTTGCGAGCACATCCCCAGTAGGGGATGTGCAGGAGGCAGCTGATCAATGTTTCTCTCTCATTGATGTTTCTAGCTCTCTATCCCTCTCCCTTCCGCTCTGTAAAAATCAGTAAAATATATTTTTAAAAAATATTTATTTTCCCACCATCAAATTAGTATTTTTTAAAGGATTTCTTGACCTGTTCAAAGCTAGGATAAATTACTCATTGTTGGTTACTGGTGACAGAGTCCTCCCCCTACTCTTTCTTCTAGGAATAAAATCTCCAAAATGATAACAGTTAAGGATACAGAATAAAGTTATTTTACAGAACACAGGGAGACTGATGGTCACAGTTTCCCTCAGCTAATGATTGTACAATGAAGCTGTAAGACATGATGATGCACAAGCTTACTTATAATCATATGGGTGATTTCAGTAAATGTCAAAACAGATAATTTCAAATAATCAATATCCTTGGTACTCAGAGGCCCATTAGCTTCCTGTTTTAAATGCTTTAATAAAAATACCCATAACCCACAGCTTCCTTTCAGGCACATCCTCCTAGTCTTTAAAATGTGCTTTTGACAAGCCCATCAAGATTTTCATTAAGGATTTGAAAAAAGTCATCTCGCCATTCTAAACAATGTTAAATAACCAACATAATCTGACCAGTGGAAAGAACTTTTAAATGTAAATATATAAAACCAGAGGCCCGGTGCACGAACTCGTGCACCAGTGGGGTCCCTCAGCCTGGCTTGCGGGATCAGGCCCAAACTGGCTCTCCAACATCCCTCGAGGGGCCCTGGATTGCAAGAGGGTGCAGGCCAGGCCGAGGGACCCCAGCAGTGCATGACTGGGGCTGGGGAGGGACGTGGGAGGTTGGCCAGCCAGGGAGGGACCATGGGAGGGCTCCAGGGCGTGCCTGGCCCGTCTTGCTCAGTCTTGATGGGCCGGACCCCAGCAGCAAGCTAATCCCCCAGCAGGTAGCTAACCTACCCATCGGAGCCTCTGCCTCCTGGTGGTCAGTGCACGTCATAACAATTGGTCGACCAGACACTTAGCATATTAGGCTTTATTATATAGGAGGATCACACTCTCCCCCCAGCTCAAAACCCTTCAGTGGTTTCCCATCACACTTGGAGTAAAATCCAAACTCCTTGGCCTGCCTTACAAACACTCCATGACTTAATCTCTACCTACTTCTCTGATTTTACATTCTATGAGTCTCTGCTCCAGCCATACCAGCCTTCTTGCAAATCCTTAAACCTCACAATCAAATTCTCACCTGAGACCCTTCTCACTGTTTCCCTTTGCCTGAAATAATGTTCTCACTCCCTCACTTCATTAGGGCACTTGCTCAGACATATCTCCTCGGAAAAGCCCTGACACCTCATCTACTAGTAAAATAGTCTCTTTTCCTAACTACCTGCTTTAATTTTCCATCACTTCCCAAAATATTTATGTCACTTATGTATTATTTATATTTTATGGAACCGGACTATAAATTCCATAAGGGCAGGGCTTTGTCTTGTTCACCACCTAGAACACACTAGGTGCTCAGAAAACATTTAAGTGAATAAATATATGAACAATTTTGAGGGGAAACTGTCTGAATAAGTACTTACTTGGCTGATCTGCGTAAGTTCTCAGAGGCACTGCAGAAACTCCCTGTAGGCCATGAGATACTCGACTGAAATGGCCTCTCTGGAAGAAAAAAAGAAAATGTCCCTATTATGTAAGCAAAGAACCACTGAAGGTCGATGAAAAATAATGATTTTGAGCAAATGTATCTAGCACTAGTTATTAATGTATCTTCCATTGACACCCAAAGGTTACTTATCAATTTCTCCTCTTTGGTAATAGCAATTATTTAAAGTTCTCAGGCTCAGCTTAGCACATTATCTTTGTCTTGTAAATATTCAAACAGCTCATGTTGAACCTAATGAAAAATGTTACTCAACAGTGTTAATTTTTATTAAAGTTTGAGCAAGCATGGCTCATTTATGTCAGGGACCATTTTAAGGTCAATATTAAAGTTCTTAAAGTTCTAACCTAAGTATCTGAATAATCTACATTATGGCAATCCTTTTACTTGTAATTATTGTTTCCTAAATCAAATCTACCATGTACAATCTATGAAGATGTTCCTGAATAATCTACTAAAAACAGAAAATTAGATGCGGTAATTTAAGAAAATGTACTAAGTAATGCATTCGCATTCAAGAGCTACTGCAGTTTTACAAACGTCATCATAATCTCCACAACAATCTCTAAATATGGATGGCTACTGTTTCTTACAACAGTGAAGCACAAAGAAACAAACCAAATACCTCCAAGCACAGCAGGCAAACAGAGGCAGTGCCAAAACCTACACTAATCTAGTGATGTTCTCTATTCCAAGGCAATTCTTGCACTTGTGGTCAGGAAGGTAGACCAAATGGCAGCCTAAATGTCAGTCCTGAGTTTTAGTCCGAGCTCCTACCCTCACCAAGTGTACCCATCATGCTATGCGAACTTTCGGGGAACACAGGCTACTCCAGGGTCTCCATCGATGTAGCACGCAGCCACGATCCCGCATATATACAATCTGGCTGGTTTGGATATGAGGATGGAAAGGGAAAGCTATCCTGACGATAAACTGCTGCAATTAAGAATACGCCCCTAGAAGGCAAAGAACATTAATTCCTTTAAAGCTGCAAACACGGAAGCGACTTCTGAGGAATTCCTAGGGTAACCCAAGTCTGACTGGACCCAAGGTAACCTGACCACAGCAGACAATTAGGCCATTAGGGGCCGAGGTTAGGGAAGGGTAGAAGATAGGAAGGGCCAGACCGACCATAAGGCACAAGGGCAAGTTCTGCTTCCTCCTCCAAGGTGGAGAGGCCTTTGTGCAACCGCATGCCCCATGGCCCTGGCCTGGGAGTGGAGAACGTGTGACTGCTGACAGTCCAACAGCCGGCGGGGCCTCGCCAGCGGGGCCTTTGCCTCCGGGGCAGGGGGGTGGAGAGGAGGCCGCCTGGACAGAGTCAGTTCAGGGCTGGGCGGAAAGAGGTCCCACTCAGGCCGCCCGCCTCTCCCGCTCCCACCAGTTAGGCTGCGTCTCGGACCCGTCCGCGCGCCTCTCGGTGCCTCTGGCTCAGCACGACCCCACCCAGGGGACCTTCACCTTGGCCAAGGAACAGTATACCCGGCTCCAGCTCTGCATTTTGCTGCTGTACTTTTCCTTCCGCCAAAGCTTTCACCTCCGCCAAGCCCCTCCACCGCCTCGCCAAGGTCTCCCCGCCCTGCGCATGCACAGCGCAGTTACGTCATTGGCTGGAAGCAGCGTGATTGGCCAGCGCGGCCGGACCCACGGAAAAGCCGTTCCTTTCAGGCTCGGCAAGGGACACTGTCGTAAGGAGCGTAGTGCTTTGTGACAGCAGGGGATTGAGGCGGGGTGGGGGTAAAAAGTGTGGTGAATTGCAACGTGATCTACTGGGAAGGAGAAATAAATACACAAACAAGACCAACCTTTGACCCACGCTACGGAAAAGCTGGACAAGTTCTTGATTGTGTCCGGCTGGGGAATCTAAGCACTTTCCAGGCATTACCTCTCTTCATCTTCACGTTATAATGCATCTGTTTTCAACCTTTTTCATCTCATGGCACACACAAGCTAATTATAAAATTATGCAACTCGCCAAAAATTAAGTATATCATTCACGCTGGACCACTATTGTTGTGTTCGCTGTTGTCATTATTTTTTTTTTTTAATTGACACACTCTAAGGGAAAAGAGGTCAGTGCTCTAAGTAGTCAGGAGCTACGTGTTTTAAAAATTGGGGCACACTGGTTGAAAATCACTGACATAACTACGAGTATTTCGACTTCTTGGGTGAGGCCCTGAGAGTTTAAACGATACCGCTGAGCTCTCGCAAGGGAAAGAAGACTGTAGTTTTGAGGTCAAAGCCTTTGGTCTTAACTACAGCTTTATAATGCCCCCTCCCCACCCCCAACCCCACATCTAATGCTACTTAAGGGATGTGGCCACAGACTGGCATCACCAGCATCTTGCTCTAAGTACACTGACAATACGTAGAAAACAGTCTGCTACCTCCTCAGTTGGGAAACACACTCCCTGATAGAGTAAATAAGAATGGGTGGGGTGGTTGATGGGATTTTAGGTTTTCGTAAGAAAGAAAAATGTTGGGTTCAAGAGGTCTAAGGTCTGATTCTTGCTTTGCATTAACTGTATAGTGTGGGTAAAAGTTAATTCTACATTTCTGGAAGGTTAAACACTAGTTCAAAATTACTCCTTACCTTACTATGCTCAGTTTTAGGGGGAAAGACGTGAATGATTATCCAATATCCATTCTCCCTGCTCTTTCCTTGGTACATAGCATTTTGGTCATCATAACCATTTTCATGACTTTAGCGCCTGTCTATATGTACGAATAATTCCTAGTTTCTCATCTCCAGTCTCTACTTCTCTCCTGATCTCCAATTCCAGATATTCAACTGTCTGCTGTACTCGTCCAACTGGGTGTTTCTGTTGGCACTTTTGTTTCAAATATCTAATTGGTCACTGTTTTAGTTGACTGTTCCTAGAAGCAGACACACAAACAGCATTTCAGTGCAATGAGTTTTTTCATGAGACAAACTAGCTCAAATGGTCTCAGAGTTATTGCTATACAGACCTCTCCCTTGGATATTTTGTGGTTTTATTGAAAGAAGTATTTCATTTCCTAATCGTCTCCTTTGTTCCTGATAAATTTCATATTCTTAGATGACGCTTAACACCAAAATTGTATCAAAATGCTAATCAAACATTTGTGGTTGATTGAGTAGGTAATAGTGAGTTACAATATAGTTAACAGTATAAGTCAACCGAGTATAAGTCAACCGAGAGTAAAAAGCCGCTAGTACTACCTGCCCTGAATGATAAGTATTCTCTCATGTCATTCATTCTGGTAGTTTCTGAAAAAGCAGGACACTTCAAAAAGGAAATGTATATGTTGGGGCAGGGATGAAGGAATTTACCATTAATGCTTCAAAATGATTCCAAATACGAACCGCAACCCAGGCTTGTGCCCTGACCAGGATTGGATCCGGTGATCTCTTGGTTCCTGGGTCGATGCTCAACCACTAAACCACATCAGTTGGGCTGGACCTTGTTCCTAGCATGACAGGTGTGAAAAGGGACAGAGAGGCAGGGTTGTAAATTCACTTGATGTAATGGGATTAGGTGAAGGGTGGATGTGAGAGATGTTAATTCTGTCAAAATATGAATAACCCTATGACTAAGCGGGTTCTCTGTGATACAAAAGAACATAATCCTAGTCTGCACAAATCAGGCATTTCTTTGATTCCTGTCCACAGGCCAATTAGATATTTTCTTCATTTATTTATTAGAGTAAAAAAGAAAGATGCACAAAGAGATAATTTCTGCAATTCACCCTTTCTGCATTTCTAAAGAATTACAAATTTTCCCTGTGTCAAAGGTATTACACTTTACTGTTATTTTTCTGACAAAAATGAGCCTTAGTTGTTAGCTAAAACATGCTTCCATCAAACATTTTTCTGGAAGGATATGCAGCCAGTTCTTTTAAATTAATATTTTTTCAAAGACAGTAACAACACTCCTAAGAATGCCAAAATTCCATCCCAATGTAGCAATTAACAAATCAAGTAGTACCCACAGTTGTACACAGTGCTGTAAGAAATAGAAAAACTCATTATTATTTTTAATTTAATTTTTATGGAAAATTTTAAAAACACACAAAATAAAAACGTATATATTATAATGAATCGCATATATACATCACCCAGCTTCAACAATTATCAACTCATGGCCAATATTGTTTCACCCATATCACCATCCACTTCCCTCCTCCTGTTTTATTTTAAAGCAAAACCCCAGTTGTCATATCATTTCATCCATAACTATTTTAGTATGTATCTCTAAAATATAAAGATTTTTAAAAATAAGGATTTAAAAAATGGAACATAAAATTAACTCCAAATATCCAGTCACTGTTCAAATTTCCATTTAGTATTTGTCATTATGAACAGTGTTATTTGCAGAGGTGTCCATACATGTTAGTCACCGTGCCAAACATTTTACAACCAGGGGCAACTTAATTTTCACGACGCCACCGGGAAGCAGCTAACATTATGCTACATTTCACAGCTGAAAAACTAAGGCGTGAAGAACTTGGCTCTGTCCACTGCCTTCAGAAGGTGTATAAAAATAGTGATAGAAACAACCTGCAGAAACAGAAAGCAGGAACAATTACAATAGATTACTGACATGTGCAACTAAGGTTTTAAAAAAGAGGAAATCTGTGTGTCCTGAAGAGGGCTGAAAAAAAAAAAATTCTGGTAAACATAGGTCTGAGAATTCAACATACAAACTATTAAAAGACTTTCTGGCCACCTCCTAAAGTATGTGGTTATCTAACCACTATACGGTACAACTGAAACGAATACAAAATAATCCTATCTAATAAAGAGGGACTATACTAATTGACCATCACTCCATCACAAAGATGGCTGCACCCACAGCTGAGGCCAAGTTCCCATAAGGAGCCTTAACAAGCAATCAGCAGGGACCTGAGGCCCCGTGGGGCTTGACAGGGGACCTTAGGCCGCCTTCCACACCCGGCAGGGCTTGATGGGGGATCTCAAGGTGTGCTTCCCGTCCTGGTGCTGGGCTAGGGGACCTCCAAATGCTCCCCTGGCCCCAGCGACAGGCCGGGGGGCCTCAGGCCATGCTCCCCACCAGGTGGGGCTTGACAGGAGACTTCAGGCCGCACCCCCCGCCTCAGCACCAAGCTAGCGGACCTGAGGCTGCGCCCCCTGCCTGGCAGGGTTTGACAGGGGACTTCAAGATGCACCTCCAGTGCTGGGTCAGGGAAACTCAGGTTGCACCGCCTCCCCCCCACCCCCCCACCCCCGCCCAGGGGGACCTGAGGTTGCACTGCCCTGCCGATGGGGCTTGACAGGGGACCTGAGGCTGTTCCCCCATCCTGGTGCCGGGCTGGGGCACCTGCGGCTGCATGCCCCACACACACCCCCCCCCCGCCTGGTGGGGCTTGATCAGGCCATGGCCCCCACCCAGTGGGGCTTGACAGGGTATCTCAGGCCATGTCTCACACCTGGAGGGGTTTGACAGGGGACCTCCAGGCACGCCCCCCCCCCACCCCGGTCAGGGCTGGGGGACCTCAGGCCACACCCCCTGTCCTGGCACAGGGCCAGGGGACCTGAGGCTACGTTCCGTGCACGGCGGGGCTTGACAAGGGTGAGACTAGCCATGTCTGGATCTATCCCAATGAAGCGGGGGGGGGGGGGGAGGGGGCAGCCGGGTCTGGGTCTCACACGATTTTGAGGTGCATGTAGGTGGGCGGGGACTTGACTCTGGGTCCCTTGGTGTGCCCCAGACTCTGACAGGAGGAAGGTTTTCATATACATTTTACCAATTTTCTTTCATCTCTGACACTTCTATTATAGAGAAAGGGCAAAGAGCAATATTAAAATATTTCCTCTAATTAATCCCCTTTTAATGTGCACAAATTTCATGCACCGGGCCACTAGTATTGAATATAAACTGTAATTGAAAAAAAAAAAGTAAAAACGAACTGTTGGAATTAGTTTTAGTATTAAATTTTATTTAGCATACCCCCCTCCTGCACACACACACACACACACCCCTGCAAAAGAGTTACTGAGCTCTGGTAGAAAGGGGAATGCCAAAGGAAAGTCATCTTAAGATACAGTTGAGGTGTGTTGTAGAGAGCTCCTGAGAAGGCACATGGGCATTTCTTTAATTATTGTCAGCTGAATCCAGTGGCGTAGGCAAAGCCATGACCTGGAAACATGCTTTGCCAGAGGCAGGAGTGTTGTCAGCTTGACTTTCAGCCAGGTGCCAGGGGATGGGTTTCGTTATCTAAATTCAGCCAAGCACCAGGAATGAATAAAACTTGGGCCCACCCAAGAATGCGCATAATCTCCTTTGTCTTGACTTTTAGTAAAACTTCCTGGTGTTGTTTTTTAATTAATTTCTTTATTGATTTAGGTATCACATATTTGTCCTCATCCCCCCCATTCCCATCCCAAACCCCTCTCCATGCATGCCCCCACCCCCTGTTGTCCATGACCATTGGTTAGGCTTATATGCATGCATACAAGTCCTCCGGTTGATCTCTCCCCCTTACCTCCACCCTCCCCTACCTTCCCTCTGAGGTTTGACAATCTGATCGATGCTGCCGGTCTGTTTTTGTTCATCAGTTTATGTTGTTCATTATTTCCTCTAGATGAGTGAGATCATGTGATACTAGAAATACCCTTATAAGAACCGAAAATGAGACAAGCAATAATGGTTATGCTGGGAGGCAAATGAATCAGTCTGTAGTGAGTTTCTTTCTGGGCCAACAGTTCTTTTGAGTCCCAATTTCAATGTCAAACTTCCTGTTTTTTTGCTGTATAAAATAAACACGCTGTATTGGCTCTGGGTTCCTGTCTCTCCATCAGAGGACAGTGGTCACACCCTGCCCCAGCTTTTTCCTTCCATCTCTGTGTCTGTCTCTTTCTTTCATTTTCTCAATCCCCAGCCGCCCCTACTCAGGAACCGGACCGCTCTCTAGCCGCGCTGGACTCGGAGAAGAGAGAAATATTTACTGGGTGTTACCAGAAATTTCAAGGGCTTGCAAATGACCAAAACCTGTTGGGTTTATGTGGTCGCAATATCTGCTACAACCAACAGGTGGCAGCAACATGCAAACAATATTAAATGTCACTAATTCTCTGCTTGTCTCACCAGTAACAACCCTGTCTTCAATTTTCAATTGCTCAAATAGGTTTCAGCAGATCTCCCAGTACTCCTGCCATTATAACTGTGATTTGGGAAAGCAGAAGAAATAAAAGAGCCTGCAGGACAGTGTTTCTCAAAATAAGTTTTGGAAACACCCCTTCACCCCTTTTACATTGGCATCACTAGAAGCCTTGCTAAAATGCTGATTTTAAAGATAGTACAAGAAAAGTGCATAACAGATTTTATTAATAATATTTTATATTGGCAGTGCACTCAGAGGTCCCGGATCTGTCTCTTGCATCAACAGTGTTTGGATGGAACAGACTCAGGGACGCCCGTCTTCCAGCCTCCAGCCACTCTCCTGCGTCTCATCTAGTCACCACCTTCAGAACCATCTCTGGGACCAGCTGCTACATTGGGTTCTTTTTCTACCTTAACTCCTCATTGCTGAACAACCATGAACTCCCAAATTCGTCAGAATTATTCCACTGAGGTGGAGGCTGCGGTCAATCGCCTGCCCAACCTGCATCTGTGGGCCTCCTACACCTACCTCTCTCTGGGCTACTATTTTGACCACGACGATGTGGCTCTGGAGGGTGTGGGCCACTTATTCCGCGAGTTGGCGGAGAAGAAGCACAAGGGTGCGGAGCATTTCTTAAAGTTGCAAAACAAGTGAGGAGGCCACATTCTCTTTCAGGATGTGCAGAAACCTTCCCAGGATGACTGGGCCAAAACTCAGGACGCCATGGAAGCCGCCCTGGCCCTGGAGAAGAGCCTGAACCAGGCCCTTTTGGAGCTGCATGCCCTGGCTTCTACCCATGCAGACCCTCATGTCTGCGACTTCCTGGAGAACCACTTCCTGGATAATGAGGTGAAACTGATCAAGAAGATGGGCGACCACTTGACTAACATCCGCAGGCTGGCCGGCCCCCAGGCTGGGCTGGGGGAGTATTTCTTCGAAAGGCTCACCCTCAAGCACGACTAGGAGCCTTTGGAGCCCAGAAACCTTTCAGAGGCCGCCCTGCATCCCCCTGGTGTCTCTGGCTTTTACCTGAGCCTCTTCCCGAAACTACTAGCCATTCTTTTAACCACCCTGGACCCTCTCCCATGCAGTGGACCAAATGAAACAATAAAGCTTTTTGCAGAAAAAAAAATTTTATATTGATTAATGTTGAAATGATAATAATCTGGATATACTGGATTAACTTTTTAAAATGTGGCTACTAAAACATTTAAAGTTACATGTGTAGCTTACATCTGTCTCATATTTGTGACTCCCATAATGGTTTATATTTTTATTGGACCTCTCTGCATCAAAGGCTAAATATACAGCATGTAACTCAAGTCTGACCAATCAGAGCAACACATTTCCAGGCAATAGTGATTGGTTCAGGGACTTAGGACACAATTAGAAAGTAAAACAAACTGTTGATCTCTCTTTTTTTTCTTTTCTTTTCTTTTTTTACTTTTTCAACCAGTTTGTCTGCTCTATCCCCAGAGCCTAGAACAGTGCCTGGTGTGAGAAAATACTCACCTGTCCGAATTCAAAGGATAAACTCTGAGACAGAAATATGGTGAAAACAAGACTTTTAATAATAGTCTCAGAGAAACCAAGATGGCGGCATAGGTAAACACCTAAACTGCTGCCTCGCACAACAATTTCAAAACTACAACTAAAAGACAAAATGGACATCATCCAAAACCACAGGAAAGCTGGCTGTGTGGAAATTCCACACTACAAGGAAAGAGAAAAGCACACGGAGACTCAGAGGAGCTGCAAAAGGCTGAGGTACGGAGACACACACGCGCACACGGAGAGGACGGGCGGCTGAGTGCCTGGCTGGCTTTCTCAAGCGGGAGGGAGACGGAAGCTCCCGACTGCACTGAACCCCAGTTCTGGGCAAGAATCTGGGAACCCAGACTCATGTGGGGAGAAACTGGACTGTCTGGAAGCGGGTGAAACTTGAAGGCAGCTTTCTCTCAGAGGTGCTTGCAGCGATTACTGAGGGAAACTGAGACCCAGGGGCCTCATAGGGCAGGGCTTATGGGAAGCCAAGACTGTCTGCTCTGCCCTAAGACTCCACCCCATCCAAGCTGAGCACAGAGGCTTTTGAAATTTTGCAAGTCTTGTCTCATAAGGGTGTCTCCAGCACAGAAGTTCTCCCAGCATAGACACAGCTGATCCTCACAGTCAGTTGGCCTGGAGGTTAATTCCTCCCAGTGACATCAACAACAATCAAGACTTAACTACAGCAAGGCTATGCAAACAGTCCACAAAGGGGTGCATCAAGAGTGTCCACCTCAGGTAACTGGGGAGGCTGAGCCACTGGGCCCTATAGGACATCTACCACACAAAGCTACTCTACCTTTCCTAGAAAAGGCCAATAAATTTAGCAAGACCCTTGAGGATATGAAAAAGGACCTACTAGAAATTAAACATACACTGACTGAAATAAAAAATATTATACAGAGACCCAACAACAGATTAGAGGACCACAAGAATCAAGTCAAAGAATTGAAATACAAAGAAGCAAAAAACACCCAACTGGAAAAGCAAAAAGAATCCAAAAATTAGAAGATAGTGTAAGAAGCCTCTAGGACAACTTCAAGAATTAGTTTAAGATAGTGTAAGAAGCCTCTGGGACAACTTCAAGAATTATGGGGGTGCCAGAAGAAGAGAGAGAGCAAGATACTGAAAATCTATTTGAAGAAATAATGACAGAAAACTTCTCCCACCTGGTGAAAGAAATAGACTTACAAGTCCAGGAAGCACACAGAACCCCAAACAAAAGGAATCCAAAGAGCACCACACCAAGACACATCATAATTAAAATGCCAAGAGCAAAAGACAAAGAGAGAATATTAAAAGCAGCAAGAGAAAAACAGTTAATTACCTACAAGGGAGCACCTATATGATTGTCAGCTGATTTCTCAACAGAAAGTATGCAGGCCAGATGGGAGTGGCAAGAAATCTTCAAGGTGATGAATAGCAAGAACCTACAACCAAGATTATTCTACCCAGCAAAGCTATCATTCAGAATTGAAGGGCAGATAAAGAGCTTCACAGATAAGAAAAAGCTAAAGGAGTTCATCACCACCAAACCAGTATTATATGAAATGCTGAAAGGTATTCTGTAAGAAGAGGAAGAAGAAGAAAAAGGTAAAGATAAAAATTATGAACAACAAATACATATCTATCAACAAGTGAACCTAAAAATCAAGTGAATAAAAAATGTGATGAACAGAATAAACTGGTGAATATAATAGAATCAGGGGCATAGAAAGGGAGTGGACTGATAATTCTCAGGGGTAAAGGGGTGTGGTGGGTGCAGGAAGAGACTGGACAAAAATCGTACACCTGTGGATGAGGACAGTGGAGGTAAGGGCAGAGGGTGGGGTGGGAACCGGGTGGAGGGGAGCTTTGGGGGGAAAAAAGAGGAACAATTGTAATAATCTGAACAATAAAGATTTATTAAATTAAAAAAGATAATAGTCTCAAAAGTGGTGTCCTTTGTTGCAAGCACACCAGAATTAGCTAGCAAGGCACTATTTATCCCAAGCATGTCAAACTCACGGCTGGCAAGCTGCATGCCTCGTTTATTTGGCCCACCTTAGCCTTTGAGTTTGATATGCTTGATATTGTGCAAGATTCCCTCCTCCAGTTCCTCACTGGCTGAGTACTATGGAGTTTACAACCTGTCCCGAACGTAACCTAGGTTTTATTGTCATCTATTGGGTTATTTTTTTTTTAATGGGCTGAGGTCTTTTCTAGTTGCCTCCACCTCCCTCTGTCTAGGGCAGTGGTTGGCAAACGCATTAGTCAGCAGAGTCAAATATCAACAGCACAATGATTGAAATTTCTTTTGAGAGCCAAATTTTTTAAACTTAAACTTCTTCTAACGCCACTTCTTCAAAATAGACTCACCCAGGCGTGGTATTTTGTGGAAGAGCCACACTCAAGCGGCCAAAGAGCCACATGTGGCTCTTGAGCTGCAGTTTGCCGACCACTGATCTAGGGGCATCTTCCTGGAACATGTGCTATCAGCCACCTGCACAGCTCTCATACCCTCTCCCCACCCCCCACATCCTCTTTGTTCTGGGGAAGTTCAGTAACTGACTGGCCACATGCTGTTTCTTTTCTATGAAGATGGATCATAGAGCATGTCTTCTACACTGGCATATAATAGACACTCCATACATGTTACTTGACCAAGTGAAAAATGAAAGCTAAGAGCTAAATATTTTGCATGTGTAGTGTTTCAGAAATACTCTTTAAGCTTTTTTTTTTTTTTTCAGGTAGTGTTCCCTCCCCTCCCTCTTCCTCATTGCCTCCACTCACTTTCCTCCTTTCTGTCATTTCTTCCTTTTCTGCTTTTAAGAAGAAAAAAAATTAAATCAGATTAATTTAGAGTGGTTCCAACTAGGAAATATGAAGAAATGGAAGTGACATCCAGAATCACTTATACCCTTTATATCTGTTTCACTTTAATTAGAAAAAAACTTTCCAGATCTGTGGAAAGAGAATAAAAGTCAACAGTCAAGAAAAATCAAAGGTTATAAGTTACATAAGGTATAGCACCTTGTGTAAAACTACTATTAAAATGTAGTTTTATGCTTACTACAAAGTTTATGTTTTGTTAAAAAAGGATCAATAAACATTCATCCAAAAGTATAATTATTGTCCTATTATACATTTAGACACAAAGTCTTAATAGGAAAAAAAACCCACAAAGATGTTTTTAAAAGAAGCAAAAGTCCTGAATTTTTTCCTTCTGAGTCAATCTTGGCTAAAGGATATTCAAAACAAATGAGAAATTTCTGTACTTTTTCCAGTGAAAACTCAAGAATGGGCTTAGAAAACAGATGAGCAAACTGGCAATCCTTGGACCACACCCCGCCCATATAGTTGTTTTCCCCAAATCCAAATTTTGAGATTCTTTTCAGTCTACATTTCCAAAGGCAGCAATCAGCTGGAGCTAAGTTGTTCCTCTCTTCTGGGAGTCATTGTTGAACTTTAAAATCTGACCAGGTCTCACTGGTTTATATTTGTCTTACCCTCAGCCCCCTTCCTTTATTTGCATCATTTGATTGGTTCTTGTTAAGTTTTCAGGTTTGAATCCCAGTCTTAAACCAGAAATCAAAATTTCCTAATTTAATACCACACCAAAGTCAGGCTTGTGTTCAGCCAGGACATAGTAGGGTAGATATATCTATTGTTTATGCCCAATGATCAATCTGATTGGATAGTGCCCATATTGTACCATATGATTCCGTATTGCACTGTATTGCAGCACCCTGTTTTCTCTGTAGAATGTGTGCCAATTTGTAGTTATTATATTTGTAGGTTTTCTTGTTTCTTTCTGTCTTACTCACTAAACTGTAAGTTCCAAGAGTCTTGGACCTTAATCATCTTGTTCATCTCTTTAACTCCTAGTTCAAGATCTGGCTCAGACAGATCTGGACAAATAAATGAAAGCCTGTTAACTTCTCTGCATCCCCTTTCTGCCCAGGATAGTGTAAACTCTTTTAGGGTGGCAACTCTAACTTGTTATCAATTCTTCTGCCCCAGAGCTTAGGATAGAATACCCAATAGATAGTTTCTGAATTAAAATAAAACATAGGAAAATATGAGCAGAATCTGCATGGGAGGCAATGGAGAATGAACTACAAAGGTGGAAGGGGCAGTAGAAAGTGGAGGGCACAGGCCATTACTTATTACTAGGGAGACTCCCCTTGTATTGTTTTTGCCTTTCCTAGGCACTATTAGGTACTAGCTTATAAGTGCTCCCAGATCCACACAAAACTAGTAAAGTGATAGACTCAGGGAGGCTACGTGGACATTTATTGCAGTTAATTTATTTTAGAATAATTTTTACAACAGATGACAATGAAAAGATGATCCCATAGAGCTAAAACCTGTGCTAATTCTATAACATGAAAACCTACAGCACCTGAGAGAGAATCCAAGATGGCGGCGTAGGTAAACACCTAAACTGCTGCCTCCCACAACAATTTAAACTGCAACTAAAACACAAAACGTCTGTCACCCAGAACCACGGGAAAGCTGGCTGAGTGGAAGTTCTACAACTAGAAGGAAAGAGAAAAGAGCTTTGAGACGTGCACGAGCGCTGAAAAGCTGAGGTACAGAGGCGCGTGATCCGGGCTGGCTGCGGGCGACTGGGTGCCTTGCTTTTTTCAACCTGAACGAAGACAAGCCCCCGATTACTCTGAAATCCAGTCTCTGGGGAGACGCGGGGGACCCAAACTCCTACGGGGAGAAGCTGGACTGTCTGCCAGCGAGGGTGGCTTGCTTGCAGAGCTGCGTGCAGGAATAATTGTTTACTGAACTAGGGCACGGGACTCGCGGATGCCTTTGGGGACACAGAGCCGGCTAACTAGCAGCCATTGCTATTTGCCACGCCCTAACCTAGTGACACCCTGAGGCCCCGCCCTGCACAACCTACAAACCCACCCAAGCTCCAAGCAACCGAGTTAGCATAAGAAAAGCCTGCCCTATCGCAGCTTAACCTAGCAAACTTGCAGCCCGGGTCAGACAGTTCCAAAACCTCCAAACCCCAAGCAAAGAGGAGAAAACTGCAGCTCTCACTGTAGCTCCTGCTGAGTGACCTCAGACAGTAGCTGACCTGCACCCCATTGGAGATCCAGAAGCCAGTGTACCTAGTGGTCAGTGTGAGACACCAGATTTCAACTCCTCACATCCATAAGTGACACATTCAAGAGGCAGACTCAGTGAGCACCGAAGCCCCACTGAAACAAGTCCTGCGTGTCTTCAGCACAGCAGTTCTTCCATTATAGACACAGGGAGTGCTCACAGCTAATTGGCCTGGAGGTCAATTCCTCCCAGCGTACCAACAGCAATTCAGGCTTAACTACACCAAGACTTTGCACTCAGCCCACAAAGGGGTGTACCAAGAGCATCCACATCAGGTGATTGGGGAGGCTGAGCTACTGCCCCCTATAGGTCACCTACCACACAAAGCCACTCCATCAACACAGGGAAGCAGCCAAAATGCAGAAACAAAGAAACATGTCACGAATGAAAGAAATGGAGGAAAGCAAACTACTGGATGACATAGAGTTCAGAACCACATGTATAAGGTTACTCAAGAATCTTCTAAAAACCGCTGAGAAACTTGATGACACTTCTGAGGAGCTTAGTAAGACCTTCAAGGACCTTAATGAGAATGCCAAAAAAATGGAAAAGGATCAGTCAGAAATGAAGCATACACTGTCTGAAATAAAAAATATACAGAAACTCAACTGTAGATCAACGTACCCCAAGAATCAAACCAAAGATCTGAAATATGTGGAAACAAAAAACATCCAACCAGAAAAACAAAAAGAAAAAAGAATCCAAAAATATGAAGATAGTATAAGGAGCCTCTGGGACAACTTCAAGTGAACCAACATCCGAATTTTTGGGGTGCCAGAAGAAGGGAGAGAGCAAAATATTGAAAACCTATTAGAAGAAATAATGACAGAAAACTTTCCCTACCTGGTGAAAGAAATAGACTTACAAGTTCAGGAAGCACACAGAACCCCATACAAGAGGAACCCAAAGAGGACCACACCAAGACACATCATAATTAAAATGCCAAGAGCAAAAGACAAAGAGAGAATATTAAAAGCAGCAAGACAAAAACAGTTAATTACCTACAAGGGAGTACCCATACGACTGTCAGCTGATTTCTCAACAGAAACTATGCAGGCCAGAAGGGAGTGGCAAGAAATATTCAAAGTGATGAACAGCAAGAACCTACAACCAAGATTACTCTACCCAGCAAAGCTATCATTCAGAGTTGAAGGTCAGATAAAGAGCTTCACAGACAAGAAAAAGCTAAAGGAGTTCATCACCACCAAACCAGGATTACATGAAATGCTGAAGGGTATTCTTTAAGAAGAGGAAGAAGAAGAAAAAGGTAAAGATGAAAATTATGAACAACAAAATGACATCAAATACATACCTACCAACAAGTGAATCTAAAAATCAAGTGAATAAAAAATCTGAAGAACAGAATGGACTGGTGAATATAATAGAATCAGGGACATAGAAAGGGAGTGGACTGACGATTCTCAGGGGAAGCAGGTGTGAGGGGTGCAGGAAGAGATTGGACAAAAATCTTACTCCTATGGATGAAGACAGTGGCGGGGGGTAAGGGCATGGGGTGGGGTGGGGAATCAGGTGGAGGGGAGCTATGGGGGAAAAAGTAGAGGAACACCTGTAATAATCTGAACAATAAAGATTTATTAAAAAAATAATAATAAAAAAATGCCAAGGGTAAAGACAAAGAGAGAATATTAAAAGCAGCAAGAGAAAAACAGTTAATTACCTACAAGGGAGTACCCATACAACTGTCAGCTGATTTCTCAACAGAAACTATGCAGGCCAGAAGGGAGTGGCAAGAAATATTCAAAGTGATGAACAGCAAGAACCTACAACCAAGATTACTCTACCCAGCAAAGCTATCATTCAGAGTTGAAGGTCAGATAAAGAGCTTCACAGACAAGAAAAAGCTAAAGGAGTTCATCACCACCAAACCAGGATTATATGAAATGCTGAAGGGTATTCTTTAAGAAGAAGAAGAAGAAGAAGAAGAAGAAGAAGAAGAAGAAGAAGAAGAAGAAGAGGAAGAAGAAGAAGAAGAAGGAGAAGAAGAGGAAGAGGAAGAAGGAGAAAGTAAAGATAAAAATTATGAACAACAAAATGACATCAAATACATACCTACCAACAAGTGAATCTAAAAATCAAGTGAATAAAAAATCTGAAGAACAGAATGGACTGGTGAATATAATAGAATCAGGGACATAGAAAGGGAGTGGACTGACGATTCTCAGGGGAAGCAAGTGTGAGGGGTGTGGGAAGAGATTGGACAAAAATCTTACTCCTATGGATGAAGACAGTGGTGGGGGGTAAGGGCATGGGGTGGGGTGGGGAATCAGGTGGAGGGGAGCTATGGGGGGGGGGAAAGTGGAACACCTGTAATAATCTGAACAATAAAGATTTATAAGAAAAAAAAAACCTACAGCACCTTATCAAAGAGAAGACTTATGGAAGCACAAATTTCTCTTGGTAACTGTGACAATTATTTCTTTCAACTTTATGGCCCTGTAATGTTTGCCCTAAATTTTGCAAACCCAGATCTCCACCTAGGCAGGAACAATTTAAACTTCCCAAACTCTCCCAACATCCTACCTCCATGCAATTATTCTTTTTAGGTTAGAAAAGGTCTCCAGCCTAAGGGAAGATCTCTATATGTTTTACCTGTTTAAATATCTAGTTCAATTTTATTTGCATAAATGTACAAATATGTATGTTCAAGAATATTCTCTGAAGTGTTGCATTTAATAGCAACCCTCTCAATGTACACAGAGATAGCTGGTGCATCCATATTATGTTAAACCAGGGCACATACTGAGGTTGCAAGCTTACTAACCAATGGGAGCCATGCAGGAGGCAGCCAATCAATGATTCTCTCTCATCATTGATATGTCTATCTCTCTCTCCCTCTCCCTTCCTCTCTGAAATCAATAGAAACATATATATTAAAAAGATTCTCTGTTTTTCTTTAACCTTTGCCATTTTAATTATGATGTGTAGGTCTCTTTGGATTCATCTTGGTCGGGACTCTCTGCACTTCCTGGACACATGAGCCTTTTTCCTTTACCACGTTAGGGAAGTTTTAGGTCATTATTTCTTCAAATAGATTCTTTATTCCTTGCTCTTTCTCTTCTCCTTCTAGTACCTCTATGATGTGGATATTGTTAGACTTCATGTTATCCCAAAGGTCCCTTAACACATTAAGTGCCCTGTCAGTCATTGGTGACTGACACTATACTTTCCATCCAGAAAACAAAACAGGCTGGGTACTTAATGTGTTAAGCTATCCTCGTTATTTATTTATTTTTCTTTTTGCTGTGCTGAATGGGTGTTTTTCCTGCCTTGTCTTCCAAATCACTGATGCAATTCTCTGCTTCATCCAACCTATTGTTTATTTTTTCCAGTGTATTCTTCATTTCTGATATTGTATTCATCATCTAACTAGTTGTTGTTTGTGTGGTTTCTATGATCTTTTTCAAGTTCCTTGTAGTTCTCACTAATTTCCTTGAACATTCTTGTTACCATTTTTGATAAGTTGCTTGCTTCCATTTCATTTAGCTCTTTTTATGTAGATTTCTCTTGTTCTTTTATTTTAGGCATATTTCTTTGTCTCCCTATTTTGGCTTCCTTTTTGTGTTTATTTCTATGTATTAAGTAGATCTTCTGTGACTCCCAGTTTGAATAGGGTGGCCTTATGTGAGGCAGTCTCCTTTTTCACCTGTGCAGGTTGCTCCAGGAATGTCCCTTGTGTAGGTCATGTGGGCCATCCTGTTGTAATCGAATCTTTTTTTAAAATATATTTTATTGGGCTTTTACAGAGAGGAAGGGAGAGGGATAGAGAGTTAGAAACATCGATGAGAGAGAAACATCAATCAGCTGCCTCCTGCACACCTCCTACTGGGGATGTGCTTGCAACCAAAGTACATGCTTTTGACTGGAATCGAAACCTGGGACCCTTTAGTCCACAGGCCAATGCTCCATCCAGTGAGCCAAACCGGTTAGGGCTATAATTGAATCTTTATTACTATTGGTCCATTTGTGTGTTGGATCTTCCCTTGGGCTAGGTGACCATGAGGCTTAACCCCAACCACAGCATGCTAGCTGCTGTGCTAGCTGCCTTAGCAGGGTGTGGTGCCTGCCAAGATCTTCCTTTGGATATGCTGCTTGTGAAGGTTATTGGATCCTGCTCTGATGTTGCCCAAAGCTGGCCACTGAGTGTGTTGATTCTGGGCCTCTGGGAGGGACTCTGGTACAGGCCAATGTCAGATGCTGCCTGTGACTTGCCCTGGGCAATTTGTTTGGAGCTACAAAGTGATCTTCAGTTTTTGACAGCCTCTGCTGCGACTGGGTATGTGAAGGAAGGACGAAGGAGTGCACCAAAGCTGGCTATTACCAGTACCAGGCCAAAGAGTAAGTCAGCAAAAGTTCCAAGTCACCCCAAGATTCACCTCCACCTGCCAGCTGCCTTTTAGGCTAAATCACTGAATGAGCCTCTGCCGGTATTCAAGTTGCATGAGGTAAGTTCTCAGTGAGTAACCAGGTGGGGTGAGTGGTGCTCACCAGATTAATACAGGTTCAAATTCAGTGCCAATGCTGGGTCTGAGTCCCAGGTTATACTAACACTAGCTGCTACACAACTTTGGAAGCTTGCACAACTTTGTGGTGAGGCAGGGTCTCAGGGTGAGGCCAGTTGAGTTTATTAGGTCTAATCAGACCAAGATTTGGCCGTGTGAAGAGAGGGCTCTGCACTGCTCTGGCATGCGTGTGGAAAATGGCCCCTATCTTAAAGCCACACAACTCAGTCTTTCCCAGATTCTGCTGGGAGGAGCTCTAGCTCAGCAGGGTGGGGCCTCAAAAAGTAGAGAGGATAGGGCTAATGGATATCCCATGAGGGGGAGCTGCTGGTCAGGCTTTGGGGCAGGTTGGGTGTGTAGCCCCAATCCCCAGGGCCACACAACTCAGTCTATTCCACTAAAGAGCTTTTTAAAAAATACTGGTGCTTGAGCCCAACCCCCAGTGAGTCAATCAGTCATCTGGTGCCTGGGCATTGATATTTTTAAAATCTCTATAGGTGATGCAATACTAGTAAGTTCAAATTGTCTGGGGATACATTTTGCAGCTGACAGCTCCAGGTCTATCAAAATGCCAACTTTCTCTGAAGCAAACATTCCCTCCAGCCTTATCAAGATCCTATAAGGTCCCTTGTGGTCTGGCCAGAACTGTCTCTCCTATGCTTAATAACACCAACTCTGGGCCTCTAGCTGAAAGCTTGCTCGAGCATTTAAACAGATCCCAGTCGGCTTCTTAATAAAACACTAGCCCTGCTGTGTCATCCTGTTATGCCTTTGTATGATGTGGCAAGACTCCAGATCCAGGCAAGAATTCAGGTCTTTCTATTTAAACTTACCCTCTAGCAGGCCTGGAATGCAGGCCAGGTGGGTCTACATTCAATCAGTAACAACGTTTCTAACTTCAAGATCTGCTAAGGTATATAGCCTGGAACAGTGCACTCTTCAGTGCCCAGCAAAAGTCTGACTGATACAAAGTTCAAGGCCCATATGCAAATCCACCCTCTCATCTAGATTCCATATGTTCTATCCCTGCTTGGAGCTACCAGACAGTGCCATAGCTGCTCTTCATTATTTTAGATTTCTATACAAACATCACTATGATGGTAACATTTAATAATATGGCCTTGGATTTTTCTGGTGAGTTAATAAAAGGAATAGCTACAGGAATCTCTGCTTTCAACTTTCAGTGAAACTACATTTGAAGACAATAACATCTATTTTTTTCTCAGTGGGCGAAGTATCAACTATTTTGCTCATTTTACTCAATCAGAAAATATTCATTAAGCACCTCCTTTGGACACATAGGTACTGGCCATACATAGATAAATCAGGTAAGTGTCTACATTTCCAAGAATTCACAGACTATGTGTAGAAAACAAACATAAGCAAAAGAAAAAAAAAGAGGGGGAAAAAGAAAACAAACATAAACAAATCATTGCAACCCAACGATTCAGGTGCAATAAAAGAGTTTCGTGCAAGGTGCAAAAAGAGGTCCAATTCCAGCTTGGGCTGGGCGATTGGAGAAGGCCTGAAGCCATGAAACAGGTTAAGCATGGTCTCCCCAAGCAGAAGGTTCCCATTTCAATTTTAGAAAACTCATTTTGA
The DNA here is from genome assembly GCA_026230045.1 of Corynorhinus townsendii. NCBI lineage: Eukaryota > Metazoa > Chordata > Mammalia > Chiroptera > Vespertilionidae > Corynorhinus > Corynorhinus townsendii. The sequence goes on from JAPDVU010000004.1 coordinate 143,247,354, forward strand.
AAGCAGCAAGGAGGGTAAATTTGAACAAGACATTGAATAGCACTCAAGATGACCCAAGCACTGTTTTTGGTGTTTATATGGAGTAACTCCTTTAATCCCCATAACAACTCTTAGAGGTAGAAACTATTTTCGTCCTTGATTTACACACAAGGAAATAAATACACAGAGATTCTGCAGCTTGATTGAAGTTGTATGGCTGTTAAGGAACAAAGCCAAGATTTAGACCCAGACCATTTGGCTCCAGAGTCCATGCACTTTGCCATTCTGCTACACTGCCTCAGGGACAGAGACAGAGCCGGCGAGAGGAGGCAGGTGGACCAGTTGTAAAGCTGATGTAATAGTCTAGGTGAAATGGATATCTTGTATTTAGGAGGTGAAAATAACAGAAAAACAGACTGACACTCACTCCCTGATATCAAGCTTGGGGAACTAGGTAAATTATTTAAACTTCTGAGTTTAGGAATGCTAGAGGTACGAATTTTAACTATGTAGTAGGCCAAAAGGAAGAAGAAATGGGAAATAACATTTATAAGACATTTATGTTCTAGGCACTCTAAATAGTCATAGAGCTACTTACCATATTTAATTCTTATAACTCTAAGAGGTAGGTATTAAATACAAGAAAACTGAGGTTCAGAGATGTTAAGTAAGGTCACATAATATGTTGGACATTTGCTGGGTTGGGCTGCCTGGATTTCTAAAAGAACCCTAATTTTATTTGAGGGAATCAGCCCTCACATTGCATGTAGCATAATTCCAGGTACCTGCTTCCCAGTGAGTCAAGGAGTTGTGCCATTCCTCTTTCTGGCTGATGGTATAGTCAAAGGGTGGACAGCTGTCCAGACCTGGTTTTGGTTGACTGAAAGTAAGAAAACCTGACTGAAACACACAGTAAGTGGCAAAGCCAAAATTCAAAGTCCAGTTCATCAAATGTCCTATCTATCCTTTCCCACTATACCATGCTCCTCCCATGGTCTCTGCAAGCATCACACACACACACACACACACACACACACACACACACACACACATATATATATACTAGAGGCCTGGTGCATGAAAATTCATGCACTGGAGGGGGGTCCCTCAGCCCAGCCTGTCCCCTCTCAAGTCAGGGAGCCCTCAGGGGAAGGAGGTGACCCAGTGATCAGGGGAAGGCGATGCTCCCATCACACCCTCAGCTGGCCCTGCTTACCTGCCCCTCGGGCCAGCCCTGGGTGGCTGGGGGGCTGAGGAGACTGGGGGATTCTGGAGGCAGACGCACAGCAAGTCTGGGCCCGCCTGGGGGCAGGCCCGGCTGTGCTGCATGCCTGCCACCCCGGTGGGGCTGCGGGGCCTGGGCACCGCCATCTTATGGCTGTGGGTGCTGCCATCTTTGAGGGTGTGGCAGTTAATTAGCATATTCCCTTCTTATTGGCTGTGGGTGCCGCTATCTTTGCGACCGTGTGAGGGTCAATTAGCATATTCCCTCTTTATTAGATAGGAGATATATATATATACATATATATATATAGTGATTGTTCACCACACATTTGATATGAGAGCCTTTAAAAAATATATATTATATATATTGATTTTGGAGAGGAATGGAGAGGGAAAGAGAGAGAGATAGAACATCAATGATGAGAGAGAATCATTGATTGGATGCCTCCTGCATGCCCCACACTGGGAATCGAGCCCACAACCTGGGCATGTACCCTGACTGGGAATCGAACCATGACCTCCTGGTTCATAAGTTGATGCTCAACCACTGAGCCACACTGACAGGGCAATATGAGAGCCTCCCCCCCAAAAAATTTTTATTTTATTTCAGAGAGGAGGAGAGAGGGAGAGAAAGATGGAAACATCAATAATGAGGCAGCTGGCAGTGACCTCAACCAGGAATGGAATAGTGCAGATGGCAAGAAGTACTGGAATTTTCTACATTCATAGCATAGCAGGAAAAAAGAGAGAAAAATAATCCCCAAAGCTGTTCAATTTTAATATTTACTTTAAAAGGTTCGACCTTAAAAAATTCATTAGTGCAAATGTGAAGAAATACACAGAAGTTTAAAACACTTTGTGTAACATAAAAATAGGTTAGTGAGTAATCGTATAGTGAAGGTAAACTGGTATTAATAATTGAGGTCAAAATATCCTAAATTGCAGGAATTCATTTAGATTCACTGTATGCACTGACAAAATTAATTCTGTAGCTCACCTCACTCCATTGTGTTTTTATTTTTTTTAAGATTTTTTTTTATTGATTTAAGAAAGAGGAAGGAGAAAGGGAGAGGGAGAGAAAGATAGAAACATCAACAATAATAATCATTAAAAGAATTGCAAGATGACGGCATAGGTAAACACCTGAACTGCTGCCACACACAACAATTTCAAAACTACAACTAAAAGATAAAATGGACATCATCCAGAACCACAGAAAGGCTGGCTGAGTGGAAATTCTACAACTAGAAGGAAAGAGAAAAGCACACTGAGACTCAGAGGAGCTGCGGAAGGCAGAGGTATGGAGGCATGCACGTGGAGAGGGCTGGCAACTGAGTACGCAGCTGGCTTTCTCAATCTGGAAGGAGACAAAAGCTCCCAACTGCTCTGAACTCCAGTTCTGGGTGAGACTCTGGGGACCCAGACTCATATGGGGTGAAATTGGACTGTCAGGAAAGAGAAAAGCACACTGAAACTCAGGAGTTGCAGAAGGCACAGGTACGGAGGCACGCGCACGGAAAGGGCTGGCAACTGAGTACGCGGCTGGCTTTCTCAATTGGGAGGGAGACAAAAGCTCCCAACTGCTCTGAACTCCAGTTCCGGGCTAGACTCTGGGGACCCAGACTCATATGGGGAGAAACTGGACTGACTGGCAGTGGGCGAAACTCGAGGGCGGCTTTCTCTCAGAGGTGCTTGCAGCAATTACTGCAGGACACTGAGACCCAGCGGCCTCTTAGGGAAGGGCTGACAGGAAGCCGTTGCTGTTTGCTCCACCCTGAGACTCCGCCCCATCCAAGCTGAGCACAGAGGCTTTTGCATATGAATGGTCTGGACTTTTGAATTCTAAACTTACCTAACAAATTACAGCTGAGTCAGTGAGACCCAGAACATCCAAAAGAAGGCCCAAGGCCCTGCAGCAGCTTGCACTGCTTCACAGCTGGGCCTCATCTGGGAACCTCCAAAACCCAAACAAAGAAGAGGAATCTGCATATCTATCCATACCTCCTGCTGGGTGGCCACAGGCAGAGGCTAATTTAACACCTCCTTAGAGATCCAAGAACCAGTATACCCAGGGGTCAGAGTAGGACCATCCAGATTACATACAACTCCACAGATCCATAAGGGTCACACTCAGGGGGCAGACTCAGTGACCACCAAAGCCCCACTGAAGCAAGTCTTGTCTCATATGGGTGTCTCCAGTACAGAAGTCCTCCCATCATAGACACAGCTGATCCTCACAGCCAATTGGCCTGGAGGTCAATTCCTCCCAGTGATACCAACAACAATCAAGGCTTAACTACAACAAGACTGTGCACACAGCGCACAAAGGGGTGCACCAAGAGTGTCCACCTCAGGTAACTGGGGAGGCTTAGCCACTGGGCCCTATAGGACACCTAGCACACAAAGCCACTCTATCAACTCAGGGAAGCAGTCAAAATGTGGAGACAAAGAAACAGGTCACAAATGAAAGGAATGGAGGAAAGCAAATGACTGGATGTAGAGTTCAAAACCACGGTTATAAGGTTTTTCAAGAATTTCCTAGAAAAGGCCAATAAATTTAGTGAGACCCTTGAGGATATGAAAAAGGACCAACTAGAAATTAAGCATACAGTGACTGAAATTAAAAATAATATACAGAGATCCAACAGCAGACTAGAGGATCGCAAGAATCAAGTCAAAGACTTGAAATACAAAGAAGCAAAAAACACCCAACCGGAAAAACAAAAAGAATTCAAAATATGAAAATAGTGTAAGGAGCCTCTGGGACAACTTCAAGAGTACCAACATCAGAATTATGGGGGTGCCAGAAGAAGAGAGAGAGCAAGATACTGAAAATCTATTTGAAGAAATAGTGACAGAAAACTTCCCCCACCTGGTGAAAGAAATAGACTTACAAGTCCAGGAAGCACACAGAACCCCAAACAAAAGGAATCCAAAGAGGACCACACCAAGACACATCATAATTAAAATGCCAAGAGCAAAAGACAAAGAGAGAATATTAAAAGCAGCAAGACAAAAACAGTTAATTACCTACAAGGGAGCACCTATATTATTGTCAGCTGATTTCTCAACAGAAAGTATGCAGGCCAGATGGGAGTGGCAAGAAATCTTCAAAGTGATGAATAACAAGAACCTACAACCAAGATTACTCTACCCAGCAAAGCTATCATTCAGAATTGAAGGGCAGATAAAGAGCTTCACAGATAAGAAAAAGCTAAGGAGTTCATCACCACCAAACCAGTATTATATGAAATGCTGAAAGGTATTCTGTAAGAAGAGGAAGAAGAAGAAAAAGAAAAAGGTAAAGATAAAAATTATGAACAACAAATACATATCTATCAACAAGTGAACCTAAAAATCAAGTGAGTAAAAAATCTGATGAACAGAATAAACTGGTGAATATAATAGAATCAGGGGCATAGAAAGGGAGTGGACTGACAATTCTCAGGGGGTAAGAGGTGTGGAGGGTGCGGGAAGAGGCTGGACAAAAATCATACACCTATGGATGAGGACAGTAGGGGGGAGGTAAGGGCAGAGGGTGGGGTGGGAACCGGGTGGAGGAGAGCTATGGGGAAAAAAGAGGAGCAATTTTAATAATCTGAACAATAAAGATTTATTTAAAAAAACAAAGCAATACGAATCATTGATTGGCTGCCTCCTGCATGCCCCACACTGGGGTCCGAGCTGGCAAACAGGGCATGTGCCCTTGACCAGAATCCAACCCGGGACCCTTCAGTCCGCAGACTGACGCTCTATCCACTGAGCCAAACCAGCTAGGGCGCTGCTGTGTTTTGAGATGATCATGTTGGGGTTATCATTTTGATCTACATCTGCCAGCCAATTTTCCAGCCCAGACCAGCCACCCTTATAAATAAAGACCTCGGTTAGAGGAAATGAAGGAATACACCTTAATGGAGTGTTCTGTTCCTTTAGCTGTTCAAAGAATTTGAGGCCCTTGTTTGTTTTGAAACAAGTAACCAGCCTCCTCCAACCACATATTCCCAACCTCCAGGACAGCCTGCAGGAAGTCAGACCTGCAGAACAGCGGGTGATCTGGGGGACTCTGTTGCTGTCCTGTTCCCATCCTCGCCCTGCTTTTTGTTGGCTTACTTGGTTTTGCGTTTCAGATGAGTTTGTACCTGACCTGAGGACCCTCTGTTCACCCCTAGACTTCCCATTAGGGTACTGCAGGTGTTGGGCAGAAGGGCAATCCAGATCAGGGTCCGCAGACTTTCAGAGAGGGTGTGTCAATCCTGTGTTCACTCAGCCATGAGGCAGGAAAGTGGAGGGTGGGAACAGCGGTCTACAAATCCCTCTCCTCCTTCTCACTAGGAGCCTGCTCCGGGGGACATGGCTTAGCTAAAGCCCTGGAAAAATCTCTGTAGGGCTTAGGAAGAGCCCCGAAACAGACTTCCCAGAGAAGAGAGCAAATAGAGGGAGGATGGGAGCAACTTTCCCCTCTCCTTCACACAAGTACACAGATACTCTACACCCTGGTCCAGTGCCCATGCCATAAACTAGTATGGTCTACTAGTACAGCAAGCCATTTTGCAGTAAAGACTTTGATAGTTCTGAAACCTTTTCACACTTTAAGAAGCTTCCATTGAAAAGCAAAGCACTTGCAACTAACACCATAACCATTGCTCATCATCTTTCTAGGTATTAAATAGCATCTAGTTGAGGACAAGAGTGGAACACTAGAGATATAGCCAGAGGAAGAAAAGAGAGAGAAGGGAAGAAACCAAGATGGTGGCATAGGTAAGCACCTAAACTGCTGCCTCACACAACAATTTCAAAACTACAACTAAAAGACAGAACAGACACCATCCAGAACCACAGAAAAGCTGGCTGAGTGGAAATTCTACAATTAGAAGGAAAGAGAAAAGCTCACGGAGAATTGGAGGAACAGCAAAGGGTTGAGGTATGGCAAAGGGTCTTTGTGCACACAGAGAGGAAGGGCAGCTGAGAGCCTGGCTGACTTTCTCTGGCGGGAGGGGGAAGGAAGCCCTCGACTGCACTGAACCTCAGTTCTGACTGCACTGAACCCCAGTTCCGGGTGAAACCCTGTGGACCCAGGCTCATATAGGGGGAGTCTGGACTGTCAGGTAGAGAGAAAGGCACTCAGAGACTCGGAGACCCGGGGAAGACTCGGGGGAGCCCCGGTGGGCAGGGATCTGGAGGCACGCACGAGTGTGCACAAAGACTGTGGAGGTTGCCACAAGCTTTCCCTAGCAGAAGGGAGTCAGAAGCTCCTGACTGCACTGAGCCCCAGTTCTGACTGCACTGAACCCCGATTCCAGGCGAGCCCCTGGGGACCCACACTCTTGCAGGGGGAATCTGGACTCTCCAGCAGAGGCTCGGGAGGCAGGGAAGGTAGACTTCTGGAGTCGCGCACACAAGGGCAGGGCTGACGGGAAGCCAAGACTGTCTGCTCTGCCCTGAGACGCCACTCCATCCAAGCTGAGCACAGAGGCTTTTACAATTTGGCAAGTCTAATCCTATAAGGCTGTCACCAGCACCGAACTTCTCCCAGCGTAGACACAGCTGATCCTCACAGCCAACTGGCCTGGAGGTCAATTCCTCCCAGTGATACCAACAACAATGAAGACTTAACTACAACAAGGCTGTACACACAGTCCACAAAGGGGTGCACCAAGAGGGTCCACCTCAGGTAACTGGGAGGCCGATCCACTGGGCCATATAGGAAACCTAGCACACAAAGCTACCCTACCAACTCAGGGAAGCAGTGAAAATGCGGCAACAAAGGAACAGATCACAAACAAAAGAAATGGAGGAAAACAAACGACTGGATATAGAATTCAAAACCACGGTTATAAGGCTTTTCAAGAATATCCTAGAAAAGGCCAATAAATATAACAAGACCCTCGAAGATATGAAAAAGGACCAACTAGAAATTAAACATATACTGACTGAAATAAAAAATATTATACAGAGACCCAACAACAGACTAGAGGAATGCAAGAATCAAGTCAAAGTATTGAAATACAAAAAAGCAAAAAACACTCAACCAAAAAGCAAAAAGAAAAAAAAATCCAAAAAGTTGAAGATAGTGTAAGAAGCCTCTGGGACAACTTCAAGCGTACCAACATCAGAATTATGGGGGTGCCAGAAGAAGAGAGAGAGCAAGATACTGAAAACCTATTCGAAGAAATAATGACTGAAAACTTCCCCCACCTGGTGAAAGAAATAGACTTACAAGTCCAGGAAGCACACAGAACCCCAAACAAAAGGAATCCAAAGAGGATCACACCAAGACACATCATAATTAAAATGCCAAGAGCAAAAGACAAAGAGAGAATATTAAAAGCAGCAAGACAAAAACAGTTAATTACCTACAAGGGAGCACCTATATTATTGTCAGCTGATTTCTCAACAGAAAGTATGCAGGTCAGATAGGAGTGGCAAGAAATCTTCAAAGTGATAAACAGCAAGAACCTACAACCAAGATTACTCTACCCAGCAAAGCTATCATTCAGAATTGAAGGGCAGATAAAGAGCTTCACAGATAAGAAAAAGCTAAAGGAGTTCACCACCAAACCAGTATTATATGAAATGTTGAAAGGTATTCTGTAAGAAGAGGAAGAATAAAAAAGTAAAGATAAAAATTATGAACAACAAATACATATCTATCAACAAGTGAACCTAAAAATCAAGTGAATTAAAAACCTGAGGAACAGAATAAACTGGTGAATATAATAGAATCAGGGGCATAGAAAGGGAGTGGACTGATAATTCTCAGGGGGAAAAGAGTAAGGGGGGGTGTAGGAAGAGACTGGACAAAAATCATATACCTATGGATGAGGACAGTGTGGGAGAGGTAAGGGCAGAAGGTGGAGTGGGAACCGGGTGGAGGGGAGCTATGGCGGGAAAAAGGAGAAACAATTGTAATAATCTGAATAAAGATTTATTTAAAAAAATAATAAATAAATAAATAAAATAAAAGAGAGAGAAGGGGGTATTAAGTGATGAAATGGAACAGTACCAGTGTTTCCTCAAGGTTGCCTGAGCTACACTATTTAAAAATATCTTGTGAGCAACCTTCAGTATATATTCATTTGTTCATTAAAGAAACATCTTTCTTTTTGCACTTGACAAGATAATGAGGCCTTTGCACATAGTAGGCACTCAACGAATGTTATTACTATGACTACTAGTGTTAGTCCTGCTGGTACTGTTACTGCATGTCATGTTAGACATTGTGGTGGGTTCTGGGGACAGAGATGAGCAAAGTCTAACCTGTCCTCAGACAATTTACGGTCTAGAAGAGGGGACAGGTGAATGAGTGGCAGGTCATGACATGGTGTCACTAGTGCAGAGCTGGGGTAGACCGGACTTCTATGTGAGTCCAGAAAAGAAGCACTGGCTAGGGATGGGAAAGGGATGAGTGTTGCTTTTGGGAAAGCCAAAACTGAGAGGGTCTTCAAGGACTAATAGAAACTAGTCATGTATAATAGTCAGAATCTTAACTGCAAGCAACAGAAACAGTTTCTGGCCAGAACCTGTTGAGAGGACCTCAGTTGGCCACACCGTTTTGGGAAGGGTAAAGAACAATTTGGAGACGTTCTGCCCATGTGTTGTGGCTGCTGTTTGTGGTGTGGCGTTGCAGATGCCCCCAGGGAACTGTATGCTGGTGCCCTCACCAGTGTCAACACCAGAAGGGAGTCCTCCCTTCCCTGCTTCTTGGTAGCATTGCTTCCAGATTCCACCTTCCAGATGGGGCAGCTGCTGGGCCAAGATGAGGTTACCACCCATGTCTTCAGTGCCAGGAAAGCTGGCAAATTGAGTATTGGGTCTTTTCACCTTTTGTAACAGAAGATAAGTACTGTTTCCCAACAAGATGCGTAAGGTGAGCAATGTCCTCACACATGGGGAAAGGGTTCAGAGACTAAGAGTCAAAATATGCCAAGTGTTTTTCTGTGTTTTATTATTTTCTATTTTTTGTTAGTCCTCACCTGAGGATATTTTTCCATTGATTTTTAAAGACAGCGCAAGGGAGAGAAAGAGAGAAACACACAGAGAGAAACATGACTGGCTGCCTTCCCACACACTCCAATCAGGACTGGGGATAGAGCCTGCAACCGAGGTACATGCCCTTGACCAGAATCAAACCCGGGACCCTTCAGTCTGCAGGCTGATGCTCTTTCCACTGAGCCAAACTGGCTAGGGCCAAATGTGCCAAATGTTTTCTACAGCAGGTGAAGCAGGGAAGAAAGGCCATTGGGGCAGAGGAGTCAATATGGGTGAAGGCCTGACCTGTGGGGAGAGGGGAAGAGACAGCATTTGGAGGATTCAGATGCTTCTGTTAGACTGCAGCATGGAGTGGAAGGGAAGAGTCTAGGTCAAAGGAAAGCCTGTTATGTTCCATGTCTGCTAGGGAGTTTGCTCTTTATTTTGTGAATGGATGTATGATAAGGATTTACGTTTGGGGTTGGGGAACAGGGTAACAGAGGGGATGAGAACTAGCAGGGAAGATCTGATTTTTGAAGTTTGAGCTATATACTCAAGTCTTATCAAAGAATATATTTTATTTTCTGTGTTTAAATCTTTTTTTATTGTGGTAAAAATTGTTCTACAGGATTATATGTGTTTCAGGTGTAGAACTCTATAATTCAATATTTGTATCTACTACATAGTGTTCACTACTATAAGTCTAGTTACCATCCATCACCATACAATTGATCCCTTCATCCATTTTGCCCTCCCTCAAGCCACCAATCTAGAGAATGCCTTCTTTACCGTGTTAGGTCAGGGATGTTTATTCAGCTTTTCTGGGCATCTTGCCAACCACAGCTTTCCATTCAGCTTTTCTGTGTCATAGGTTAGATCCACTTTTCCCAGATTGCAAAGAGGTAATTTCTAGGCTGTAAATTCTAATTACATTCGAGGGAAATGTGGACACTGGCCGGTAGAAACTGGCCAGAATTGCAAGAATGGTTTTTGGTTAGGTCCAGTACAGTAAAGTTCTCCACTAAAGCTAACTTCCCGAGGGTACAAACACTGTTAGACCATGGTGACAAATCACTGAAAATGAACATCCTGTTGGTTTCCTAACCCAGAGGAGATGTTGTCTGCAGATTTCACATGAGAAATTGGGGGTGTGGTGATAATCTGGTTAATTTGGGGCTGATATTCTGATGGAATTGTAGACTAGTGTGGAAATTTGGAAGTAGGAAAGGAATTTCTTGGCATCTAAAGTGTCACAGCTGTCTGGCTTTTTGGCCAGGAAAAACCACGAGGATGAATAAAGTCCAGGGAGTGTTCATAGCAGCATTATTCACTATAGCCAAAAGGTGGGGACAGCCCAAGTGGTTGTCAAGGGATGAGCAGACAAACAAAATGTGGTATGTACATACAATGAATATTATTTGGCCAAAAAAAGGAAATTGACACATGCCACAACAAGGGTGAACCTTGAAAACATTATGCTAAGTGAAATAAGCCAGATACAAAAGGAAAATTTATATAATTCCACTTATATGAGGTACCTAGAGAAGTCAAATCCACAGAGATAGAAAGGAGAATGGTGGCTGCTGGGGGTAGAGGGACAGGGGAAAGGAGAGCTGTTATTCAGTGAGTGTTTGGGATGATGAAAGAGTTCTGGGGATGGATAGTGATGTCCACACAATTATGTGAATGTACTTGATGCCACTGAATCATACACTTAAAAATGGTTAAATGGAAAATCTTGTTAGTTATATTTTGCCAAATTTAAACAGAATAAAACTGAGTCTCAAGAGAAAAGATTCCCAGCCTACTGGCCCTTTTTCTGTTGTTCAAGACCACCTGGCGTTTTCTTAGTCCAGGGTCTTTGTATTAGCTCTTCTTTCCTTCCAGAAAGCTCTTTACCTGCGCTTCCACATCCAGATGTCACTCAAATTTCCTCTTCACCAGGCTGAATCTCTTTTTCCTGTTATTATTTATTTATTTATTTATTATCTGTGTGTCTCTCCTAGAATATAAGCTTCCAAGAAAATTCCTTCTGTTTTGTTATCCATTACTTGAAACAGAGTCTGGACCAGCCGGCATGGCTCAGTGGTTGAGTGTTGACCTATGAACCAGGAGGTAATGGTTCAATTCCCGGTCAGGGCACATGCCCAGGTTGTAGGCTCAGAACCCAGTGTGGCGCATGCAGGAGGCAGCCGGTCAATGACTCTCTCTCTTCATTAATGTTTCTATCTCTTTCTCCCTTCCCCTTCCTCTCTGAAATCAATAAAAATGTATTAAAACAACAACAACAACACAGAGTCTTACCCTAAATTGGTCCTCCAAAAAATATTTGTTGAATGACTGAAGGGCTGAACCAATGGGCTCTGGCACTTAAAGGGTCAGTGTATGTTCTCTATAAACAGACCTTATTTGAAGTCAAGGGCACAAACGAGGGCTGTGCTGTTTTCTGGAGTGTACATCTTCATACTCTCTTTTCTTATCCATTTTCCACTCCCAACTTCCAAACCCTAATTCCAGTTTAATGTGTTTAAGTGAGTAATACTAAGCCCCTGGACACTTACCTCACCCATGTGAAAGTCCATTTTGTCCACACCCTTCCTGCTGCCCTGCCCATAAACGGAGAATCTGGGGCTTTGAAGTGGGGAAGTGATTTGAAAGGTGGCAAAGTCAAGCACCACAGTACCTGGGGCCTGTGGGATAAGTCTGTGGTGAAATGAAGCAAATCTTCCTCCCAGAGTCACATTTTATTACAGTCCTGCTCTGGTGCAAGGCTGGCTGGCTCCTAGCAGTGATAGGCTGAGGAAGTCATGGAGTGGGAAACACCGGAAGCCATTGAACGAGTCTCCATTCTAGATTCTGCTGCCGGACAATGAGCAGAATCCAACACTGGCATGCTTGCACCCCCGGAGCCGTGCTTGACCACGCCCGGGGCTCCACTGCCGCAGAGGCACCTGGGAGCTGGGGGCTGGCTCTGGGAGACCTGGGGGATCAAAGAGCTCTCTGTTATTGGGAAATATTTTTGTCCATTGATCTTAGCCCTTTAAGTTTCACTGGCAGAAAGTTGCTGTTATTAATCCAAATGATCACAATCCTCAGGCAGCCTTTGTAAGGTCCAAGACATAGATCCAACCCGGCATCTGTGATAAGTGCTAGGCGAGATGAGAAATAGTATTTATTTTGTACAGTATACCTTTTTCTGACCAAGGGACTTTACTTGGCCTCATTTAATTTACGTATGATCTTTACTTACTTCTTTAACCACAGACTACAAATCATCTCTAGGCCCTCAATGGGGGGGGGGGGGGGGGGGGGGGGAAGAATTCCAATGCATCACTCTTGGAAAAACTACTCAAGGTACAGTTTGAAAGAACAAATTGGCAATAAAATCTATATATCTTTATTAGAGTAATAAAAGAATGGTACATGAAGAAAATAATATGCATTTTTGGGTGATTTTTCCCTTGGGTGTGGGCAAAATGAATGAATTACCTATGCCTCTTTCCATAACTGCCGCCTCTCCTCCCTGCCTCTTTGTTTTCTCCATTAACCAGGTTGCTGTTTAATGGAGACAGCAAAAGAAGTAGGAACTCTTTGGAAGTTTTGCTAAAGCAATTGAAGAAAGCAAAAACAATTTAATTTGCTGAACATAAAGGCAAGCATTGCTATACCTCCTCACCTCTAGAGCTGAGCCTTGTCCACTTTTGTCATCTGGGGGATTACATTCTCCAATGACAGTCACCTGAGACCCCTCAAGTGCAATACCAATGGGAACAGCTAGCTGCTCAGTTCTCAGTTTTAAAAAATAGCGCAAGTGTGTGCAGAGGCGCACGCACACACGCACAGAAATTATACCTAGTAGTTGTGTTGCACATATGATGGGCTGTTGCATGACGAGTGTTTCCACCTCCCTCTGGGAAGACATAGAAAACAAGACAACACATCTTTGAGTTTCCTATATTTTGACTCAAGTGGCCTATGAGTTTGTCTTTCAAACATTATTTCAAGTGGATATAGCTTAATTATTTCAATAATTGTTATTAAAATAATGTTATTTACATGGAAATGTTAAAAAATGACCCATTTCAAATTTCTCTAATAAGAGTTGTTGAGTTAGGCGGAGAATCCAAGATGGCGGCATAGGTAAACACCTAAACTGCTGCCTCCCGCAACAATTTCAAAAATACAACTAAAAGAAAAAACGTCTATCACCCAGAACCATGGGAAAGCTGGCTGAGTGGAAGTTCTACAACTAGAAGGAAAGAGAAAAGAGCATTGAGACGTGCACGAGCGCTGAAAAACTGAGGTACAGAGGCGCATGATCCGGGCTGGCAGTGGGCGTTGCTTTTTTCAACCCAAAGGGAGACAAGCCCCCCGATTACTCTGAAATACAGTTTCTGGGGAGATGCGGGGGATCCAAACTCCTACGGGGAGAAGCTGGACTGTCTGCCAGTGAGGGTGGCTTGCTTGCAGAGCTGCGCGCAGGAATAATTGTTTACGGCACTGGGGCACGGGACTCATGCCTACGGGGACGCAGAGCCGGCTAACTAGCAGCCATTGCTGTTTGCCACGCCCTAGCCTAGTGACGCCCTGAGACCCTGCCCTGCACAACCTACAAACCCACCCAAGCTCTAAGCAGCGGCTTTTGCATAAGAAAGCCCTGCCCTATCGCAGCTTAACCTAGCAAACTTACAGCCTGGGTCAGACAGCTCCAAAACCTCCAAACCACAAGCAAAGAGGAGAAAACTGTAGCTCTCACTGTAGCTCCTGCTGGGTGGCCTCAGACAGTAGTTGACCTGCACCCCATTGGAGATCCAGAAGCCAGTGTACCTAGTGGTCAGTGTGAGACACCAGATTTCAACTCCTCACATCCATAAGTGACACATTCAAGAGGCAGACTCAGTGAGCACCAAAGCCCCACTGAAACAAGTCCTGCTCCATAAGCGTGTCTTCAGCGCAGCAGTTCTTCCATTATAGACACAGCGAGTGCTCACAGCTAATTGGCCTGGAGGTCAATTCCTCCCAGTGTACCAACGGCAATTAAGGCTTAACTACACCAAGACTTTGCACTCAGCCCACAAAGGGGTGTACCAAGAGCATCCACCTCATGTAATTGAGGAGGCTGAGCTACTGCCCCCTATAGATCACCTACCACACAAAGCTACTCCATCAACACAGGGAAGCAGCCAAAATGCAGAAACAAAGAAACATGTCACGAATGAAAGAAACAGAGGAAAGCAAACTACTGGATGACATAGAGTTCAGAACCACATGTATAAGGTTACTCAAGAATCTTCTTAAAACCGCTGAGAAACTTGATGAGACCTTCCAGGAGCTTAATGAGAATGCCAAAAAAATGGAAAAGGATCAGTCAGAAATGAAGCATACACTGTCTGAAATAAAGAATATACAGAAACTCAACTGTAGATCAACGTACCCCAAGAATCAAACCAAAGATCTGAAATATGTGGAAACAAAAAACATCCAACCAGAAAAACAAAAAGAAAAAAGAATCCAAAAATATGAAGATAGTGTAAGGAGCCTCTGGGACAACTTTAAGTGAACCAACATCTGAATTTTTGGGGTGCCAGAAGAAGGGAGAGAGCAAAATATTGAAAACCTATTAGAAGAAATAATGACAGAAAACTTTCCCTACCTGGTGAAAGAAATAGACTTACAAGTTCAGGAAGCGCACAGAACCCCATACAAAAGGAATCCAAAGAGAACCACACCAAGACACATCATAATTAAAATGCCAAGGGCAAAAGACAAAGAGAGAATATTAAAAGCAGCAAGAGAAAAACAGTTAATTACCTACAAGGGAGTACCCATACGACTGTCAGCTGATTTCTCAACAGAAACTATGCAGGCCAGAAGGGAGTGGCAAGAAATATTCAAAGTGATGAACAGCAAGAACCTATAACCAAGATTACTCTACCCAGCAAAGCTATCATTCAGAGTTGAAGGTCAGATAAAGAGCTTCACAGACAAGAAAAAGCTAAAGGAGTTCATCACCACCAAACCAGGATTATATGAAATGCTGAAGGGTATTCTTTAAGAAGAAGAAGAAGAAGAAGAAGAAGAAGAAGAAGAAGAAGAAGAAGAAGAAGAAGAAGAAGAAGAAGAAGAAAGTAAAGATAAAAATTATGAACAACAAAATGACATCAAATACATACCTACCAACAAGTGAATCTAAAAATCAAGTGAATAAAAAATCTGAAGAACAGAATGGACTGGTGAATATAATAGAATCAGGGACATAGAAAGGGAGTGGACTGACGATTCTCAGGGGAAGCAAGTGTGAGGGGTGCGGGAAGAGATTGGACAAAAATCTTACTCCTATGGATGAAGACAGTGGCGGAGGGTAAGGGCATGGGGTGGGGTGGGGAATCAGGTGGAGGGGAGCTATGGGGGAAAAAAAAGAGGAACACCTGTAATAATCTGAACAATAAAGATTTATTTTAAAAAAAGAGTTGTTGAGTTAAAAATATCAATTAATTATGAATACTTGGGTATGATTCTCATTTTTTGATTAGTACATAGGCTATAGATACTTATATCTTCTATATACATGTGTGTGTATATATATATCCTCTCTTCTCATATTTAGTTTTCCATTTGAATTTATTTTGAAGTTACTGGTGTGGTAGTCAGAATAATGACCCCCAGCCTGGCCGATTGAGCATTGACCCATGAACCAGGAGGTCGCAGTTCAATTCCTGATCAGGGCACATGTCCTAGTTGCAACTCGATCCCCAGTAGGGGGCATGCAAGAGGCAGCCAATCAATGATTTTCTCTCATCATTGGTGTTTCTGTCCCTCTCTCCCTCTCCCTTACTCTCTCTAATATCAATAAAAACATATTTTTAAAAAAGAACAATGACCCCCAAAGCTATCCACACCTTAATCCCTAGGACCTGTAAAGATGTTACCTTATATGGCAGAGGGACTTTGCAGAAGTGATTAAATTTTAAAAAACTTGGGAGGAGATGATCCTTGATTATCCAAGTGGGGCCAATTTAATTGCATGAGTCCTTAAAAATGGGATAAAAGTGGATCAGAAAGATGTTATATGAGAAGAACTCAACTCATAATTGCTGGCTTTTGAGGATGGAGAAAGGGGCCATGAGTCTGTAGGGCAAGCATACATTTGGATTTTCTAGGACCACACTGCTAATTTTATTTATTATTTTTAAAAATATTTTTATTGATTTCAGAGAGGAAGGGAGAGGGAAAGAGAGACAGAAACATCAATGACGAGAGAAAAATCATTGAACAGCT
The DNA here is from genome assembly GCA_026230045.1 of Corynorhinus townsendii. Classification (NCBI taxonomy): domain Eukaryota; kingdom Metazoa; phylum Chordata; class Mammalia; order Chiroptera; family Vespertilionidae; genus Corynorhinus; species Corynorhinus townsendii. The sequence goes on from JAPDVU010000004.1 coordinate 143,263,803, forward strand.
GCCTCCTGCACACCCCTTATTGGGGATCAAGCCCGCAACCCAGGCATGTGCCCCAAATAGGAATTGAACTGTGACTTCCTAGTTCATAGGTTGATGCTCAACCACTGAGCCACACCTGCTGGGCACACACTGCTAATTTTAAATATTTTGTCACCTTGTCATCAAAAGTCACCCAAATGTCCCAGAAATTCTAATGTTTCTTTAAATAGTGGGTAAAACAAAATACACAGGAGTCTCCCCAAATCTTCTATCATATCATATTTCCTTATTTGGGATTCAGAAAATACGACTCATGTACCACCGTGCCAATTAGTCCCTCAGACAAGTCATGGAGATGTGATGTCTATTGTATCTGTTCAATTTCACCCTTCCCAGATAAGCTGGCTTAGGTAGCATTAAGTGAAGGGTAGGTTGGGTCATAGTTCTGGCCATTTGATCAGAAGGATTCCTCAAACTGGATGACAACTCCAGATTCACAATTTAGAAGACAGGGAAGGACATTCCATTTGTGTTCAGAGCCACATGATTGTCATTTTAGAGACTCCCAAACAGCACAGCTGAGTTATGAAGCTCCCAGGATCTTCCCCCCAATCGTGGGTAATTTATGTAGGATCCATAATGTCAAATTCCAGTCTCTGGGGCAGTGTGATTTATCCAAGTTGGTCTGACCCTGAGCCCTGCAGCTGGAGCAGCCTAGGGTATCACCTGGCAGGCTGGTATCCATACCTACTACAAACCAGGCCAGCTTTGAGGATGACCCGAGACAGAAGCAGGGACTTTTGGCTCCTTCCATAAAGTTTAAATGGAACCAAATTGTGTCCATTGTGCATTAGAACGTAATGGTGATCTGTATGTGCTCACAATATCCTTGCCCTGTGCAATGCCACAAAGTGAACAAAAACGCCTCTCAAAGAGGAAAGAATCAGGTTTGATCAATACATTATGCAAGACCTTCTCACAGTAAATTATTAATTAATAAATTAAAGCTTTTCCTAATGTGGATGCAATTTAAAAAGATAATTTTTTTTTACGTAAACCATAGTCCAAGATTCAAATATTGATTTCTTCCCTGGTAGTTATAGGCCAAAAGTTTAAACTGCAGGCTTATATTAATTAAGTATTAATCCTCCTTAATTAAAACTACTGTCTGCAGAAAGCACCAAACAACATTTCTTACTCAGGATTTTCTTTTTTTCCTTTTTTAATAAATCTTTATTGTTCAGATTATTACAGGTGTTCCTCTTTTTTTTCGCCCATAGCTCCCCTCCACCTGATTCCCCACCCCACCCCATGCCCTTACCCCCCGTCACTGTCTTCATCCATAGGAGGAAGATTTTTGTCCAATCTCTTCCCGCACCCCTCACACCTGCTTCCCGAGAATCGTCTGTCCACTCCCTTTCTATGTCCCTGATTCTATTATATTCACCAGTCCATTCTGTTTTTCAGATTTTTTATTCACTTGATTTTTAGATTAACTTGTTGGTAGGTATGTATTTGATGTCATTTTGTTGTTCATAATTTTTATCTTTACCTTTTTCTTCTTCTTCCTCTTCTTAAAGAATACCCTTCAGCATTTCATGTAATCCTGGTTTGGTGGTGATGAACTCCTTTAGCTTTTTCTTGTCTGTGAAGCTCTTTATCTGACCTTCAACTCTGAATGATAGCTTTGCTGGGTAGAGTAATCTTGGTTGTAGGTTCTTGCTGTTCATCACTTTGAATATTTCTTGCCACTCCCTTCTGGCCTGCATAGTTTCTGCTGAGAAATCAGCTGACAATCATATAGGTGCTCCCTTGTAGGTAATTAAATGTTTTTCTCTTGCTGCTTTTAATATTCTCTCTTTGTCTTTTGCCCTTGGCATTTTAATTATGATGTGTCTTGGTGTGGTCCTCTTTGGATTCCTCTTGTATGGGGTTCTGTGTGCTTCCTGGACTTGTAAGTCTATTTCTTTCACCAGGTAGGGAAAGTTTTCTGTCATTATTTCTTCTAATAGGTTTTCAATATTTTGCTCTCTCCCTTCTTCTGGCACCCCAAACATTCGGATGTTGGTTCGCTTAAAGTTGTCCCAGAGGCTCCTTACACTATCTTCATATTTTTGGATTCTTTTTTCTTTTTGTTTTTCTGGTTGGATGTTTTTTGTTTCCACATATTTCAGATCTTTGGTTTGATTCTTGGGGTACGTTGATCTACAGTTGAGTTTCTGTATGTTCTTTATTTCAGACAGTGTATGCTTCATTTCTGACTGATCCTTTTCCATTTTTTTGGCATTCTCATTAAGCTCCTGGAAGGTCTCATCAAGTTTCTCAGCGGTTTTAAGAAGATTCTTGAGTAACCTTATAAATGTGGTTCTGAACTCTATGTCGTCCAGTAGTTTGCTTTCCTCCGTTTCTTTCATTCGTGACATGTTTCTTTGTTTCCGCATTTTGGCTGCTTCCCTGTGTTGATGGAGTAGCTTTGTGTGGTAGGTGATCTATAGGGGGCAGTAGCTCAGCCTCCTCAATCACATGAGGTGGATGCTCTTGGTACACCCCTTTGTGGGCTGAGTGCAAAGTCTTGGTGCAGTTAAGCCTTATGGTACGCTGGGAGGAATTGACCTCCAGGCCAATTAGCTGTGAGCACTCGCTGTGTCTATAATGGAAGAACTGCTGCGCTGAAGACACGCTTATGGGGCAGGACTTGTTTCAGTGGGGCTTTGATGCTCACTGAGTCTGCCTCTTGAATGTGTCACTTATGGATGTGAGGAGTTGAAATCTGGTGTCTCACAATGACCACTAGGTACACTGGCTTCTGGATCTCCAATGGGGTGCAGGTCAACTACTGTCTGAGGCCACCCAGCAGGAGCTACAGTGAGAGCTACAGTTTTCTCCTCTTTGCTTGTGGTTTGGAGGTTTTGGAGCTGTCTGACCCAGGGTGTAAGTTTGCTAGGTTAAGCTGCGATAGGGCGGGGCTTTCTTATGCTAAAGCTGATGCTTGGAGCTTGGGTGGGTTTGTAGGTTGTGCAGGGCAGGGTCTCAGGGTGTCACTAGGCTAGGGCGTGGCAAACAGCAATGGCTGCTAGTTAGCTGGCTCTGAATCCCTGTCGGCAGTCCCGTGCCCCAGTGCCGTAAACAATTATTCCTGCGCGCAGCTCTGCAATCAAGCCACCCTCACTGGCAGACAGTCCAGCTTCTCCCCGTAGGAGTTTGGGTCCCCCGCATCTCCCCAGAAACTGTATTTCAGAGTAATCGGGGGGCTTGTCTCCCTTTGGGTTGAAAAAAGCAACGCCTGCCACCAGCCCGGATCACGGGCCTCCGTACCTCAGCTTTTCAGCGCTCGTGCACGTCTCAATGCTCTTTTCTCTTTCCTTCTAGTTGTAGAACTTCCACTCAGCCAGCTTTCCCGTGGTTCTGGGTGATAGACATTTTGTCTTTCAGTTGTAGTTTTGAAATTGTTGCGCAAGGCAGCAGTTTAGGTGTTTACCTATGCCGCCATCTTGGATTCCTCATCTCAGGATTTTCTTAACCATATGTCATTAATTGTTTTGTAGCAGACTCTGCTATTCCCTCTGCCTGGATCACTCCTCCCCTATATACTCATGGCTTACTGCTTCACCTCCCTAGGGAGGTAGGTGGCTCAAAGTTCACCATATTGATAGGTTTATCCCTGACCACCCAATTTAACATTAATATCTATCATTATCCCCACCCCATACTCTGCATTCAACTTTTCTCCAGAGCACTTATCTCTACCTGCAACTCTGTAAATATTATTTGTTTTATTTATTGCATGTCTCTCCTTACAAGAACATAAGCTCAAGGAGAACAGAAATTGTTACTCTTTTATTTACTACTAGAGGCCCAGTGCATGAATTTCATGCACTGGTAATGTCCCTAGCAGCTGCTGGCTGCCAGCCAGGGCCTCCCTCCCTTCCCCCGGCTGGCCCTGACCCATGGTCAAACTCCTGGACAAACTCCTGGTGGAGGGGACAATTTGCATATTACGCTTTCATTATATAGGATTATATCTTCAGGGTCTGGAATAGTGCCTGCCACATAGTAGGTGATCAATAAATATATGTTAAATGAATACTATATAGATTGATGTAATTTATAATATTAACATCCCATTTCCCTTGTGGACAGTATATGTTTGTTTTCTCATTTGGAGGTTATTGGCACATGGGGGTTCTTGACTCAGAAGCTGTAAGCCGTAGGGCATAAGGGGATCTTACAATTCTCGTGTACTTGAACTATGGGCACCCACCAGGCATTTCTCTGGAATTCTCAGCATAAGCAAAGTAAGTCTCAGTTGGAGGCTATGTAAGGGAAAGACCACTGTCCCGGAGCAGGCAAGTCACTTAACCTCTGAGCCTCAATTGGCTCAACTATTTGCTCTGCCGCCCTCATCAGACTAAAGTGGGTGAAATGAGAACCGTCTCCTCCCTTCCCCAACTTCCCCATGACTCACTGCTTACCTTAGCCTCTTGGCCCTATTCTATTGGAGAAATCTGATAAAATAACCAAAGATAATGTATTAATGGGATAATGTGCCTAGATTTTTAAAAATTATTTTGAATGGAGGCTTTAAGAAGTCCATGGGCCCTAACTGGTTTGGCTCAGTGGATAGAGCATCAGCCTGCAGACTGAAGGATTCCAGATTCAATTCTGGTCAAGGGCATGTACCTTTGGTTGCGGGCACATCCCCAGTGGGGAGTGTGCAGGAGGCAGCTGATCGATGTTTCTCATTGATGTTTCTAACTATCCTTCTTCCTTCTTCTCTGTAAAAAATCAATAAAATACATTTTTTTAAAAAAAGAAGTCCATGACTTTGCCCATCCAGTGTTGCTCAGTGGTTGAACATCAACCTATGAACCAGGAGGTCATGGTTCGATTCTGATCAGGGCACACACCTAAGTTGCAGGCTTGATCCCCAGTGTGGGATGTGCAGGAGGCAGCCGATCAATGATTCTCTCATCATTGATGCTTCTATCTCTCTCTTCCTTTCAGAAATAAATAAAAATATATTCTTTTTTTAAAAGTCCATGGCTTTAATCTGGAAGAACAATTTCAGATTGAACCAAAAAGGGAAATTTTTCAAATAGGGTGCAGGGGTGGTGTTTTAGGACCATTTGGGCACACCCTTAATTAGACTTCAAAATTATCCAGAAAACAGTAATTGCAGACTCTGGAGAATTATTTATTGGATTCTGTAATTCACAACATATCCTAAACATCTTTATGTACCTGGGATTCTGTGAACAAAAGGCTTTGCCGAGTTAACCTACCTTAGCCATACATGTGCATTTGGGCCATGTCTTAGGGTTTACAATCTAGTGTTTTCTGCTGAAAAGTAGCAAATCACAGGACTCTTAGGGGGAAGACCCCTTCCCTGCCCTAAGCAAACCCTCAGCGTGATCTTTAGATTGCTAGACAGTCTATCTCCAATCCTGAGGAATGCCACTACTGTCCTCATACATCTGAAAATACAGTGGCTAAAATTTGCATAAGCTTCAACGTTCTTTTTATATATATACTAGAGGCCTGGTGCACGAAATTCATGCATGGAGCGGGGGGGGGGGGGGTGGGGGAGAGGAGGGGGGAGCATCCCTCAGCCTGGCCTGCACCCTCTTGTAATCCGGGACCCCTTGGGGGACGTCCAACTGCTGGTTTCGGCCCAATTCTGCAGGCATCCCTGTGGGATCGGGCCTAAACCAGCAGTCAGACATCCCTCTCACAATCTAGGATGACTGGCTCCTAACTGCTCGCCTGCCTGCCTGCCTGCCTGATTGCTCCTAACTACTCACCTACCTGCCTGATCACCCCTAACCCCTCTGCTTCAGCCCCTGCTGCGGCACCTTCCTCTGGAAGAATGTCTGGAAGGTTGTTTGGCTGTCTGGTCTAATTAGCATATTATGCTTTTATTATCATAGATATTTTTATTGATTTCAGAGAGGGAGAGAGAGATAGAAACATCAATGGTGAGAATCATTGATCAGCTGCCTCCTGCACCCCCCCCCTAGTGGGGATTGAGCTGGAAACCTGGGCATGTGCCCTTGACTAGATTTGAACCCAGGAACCTTAAGTCCACAGGCCGACGCTCTATCCACTGCGCCAAACCAGCCAGGGCAAGCTTCAACATTCTTATATTTTATGTCATTCCTCTTTCCTACTGTGTGTTTTTCTTCTCATGTGTTTGAATCTAGGTTGGTGGTTGATTTATGCTGGGAAGAGTGAGTTGTGCTTTATTAATCCTCTACTAGTTAGGACCAAATTTACCAAGACTTCTCCTGAGAGAAAGGTTTAGGGGGAAAAAATTATCTCCTCTCTGGACTTCTAAGACTTTGCTTTGGGAGAAAAAAATTTCTTTTAGCTGTAAACCTCACTCCATTCAGACTTTCTGACTGGTACACACACTCACAAATGTAATATCAATATGCAGAGCCTCAAAAGCCAAGGTCTTTCATCCATTCAACAACAATTAATTGAGGCCTTTCTATGCACCTGCAGGTAAGAGTGAATAAGATAGAGTAAAGGCCAGGACAGGGAGAGTTGTGGCTGGACTGGGCAGAACAGGGTCAGGTGGGGCTGTGTAGGCAGGCTCTCCAAATCCCCCCACCACAACTGACTTCCTCCCAGTGCTTTTAGGCAAAGGCAAGTATAATAAGACACAGAGGAAGCCCCACCCCCATTTTTTTTTTTTTTAGAACAACATTGATCTCTTCCCTCCAAATAAAGTTCTCAAGCTAACTCATTGATCTAGTGAAGATAAGAAGGAGTACAGGGCACAGAAATATGAGAGATGTACAAGAGGCATTATGATGTATAAAGCTTCTTCATCAGTTCAATTCCAATTTAATCCCATTTAAACCAAAAGTGCAAAAGTAGTGATCCGTACTTGAGGCCACTATGTATCGCCTGAATTTTTCCCTTTCTGTTCTCCTCTGGTCATTCCACATCTCCAACAAATATATTTTTCTCTGACTATATCTTATCTCTAATGGTGGTGTCAGGAGTACATGTAGAAGTTGGTGTTCCTTGCTGAGATCAGAGCCCTGAAGACATGACAATCCTTCCCTCTCTTCTTCCACGTGACCATGAAATATCACCAGGAGAGAAGCAGAAACCAACTTTAAGAGAGAGGAGATGTTCCCCATCTGGGTGGCAGAAATGTAAGAGTGACTGTGTAACACCCTGCCATCTCCCACACCAAGTCTGCACTTGGCAAGTGTTAGCAATCCTCCTCCCTGGAGTTTATCTCCAGAATACATTCGTCAGGATTCCTCACACACTCTTGGGCAGCTTAGGGTTCCACATATAAGGAGGAAGAGGCAAATATTTAGCAATAATGTTTAATCAGTAATTTCAAGTCAATTGTCAAGTGACCTAGACAGTAATTCATGAAGGATAACGCAGAACACAGTAAACACTTTATAAAGGTAGCCTCATCCTGATAAAGTCAATGTGATTAACACATTGCTGCATTTATGACAGATTTGATTTCTCCTGTTCATCCATTCCAGGGAGGACAAAAGATTTTCTCCACAGTTGTCTTGATATTTGACCTTAACCTCGAGCTATTGAAAACAGTAGCCACTATGTATTGACTGCTAAGCATGAGACACAGCCTGGGCTAACCACTTTATCTCATCTAATCATCTAATTTGATCCTTACAGCACCCCTAGGTGGTCAGTTCTATCTCCATCTCTATTTTACGGATGAGAAAAATGAGGCAAGGAGAAGATATAAAACTTGTGTAATTTATAACTAATAAGTGATGAGTGTGGGAATCAAACTCAGATATTTTGATTCCAGGTCCATCTTCTCATCCCCCTTAAACTATTTTGCATCATCTACATTTGCTGGCACCAAAGGGGATCTGTCATGGTTTCTTACAGTCCCCTGAGCAGGGCAGTAGACAGCAAATGGGAAATCACAGGGGAATAGAGGTAATCTGGAGGCTGTGAGAAGAAGGTAGAGGGGGTAGGGTGGGAGAGAGACGTCTTTTGTGCTCCCCTTATTGCAGGAATAAAGTTGCCATATAGAGCTCTCCACATTCATTCATGGATGCTTCTCCATTCAGGATTTATTTCTATCCAAAATTATTATTTTTTTAACTTTTGGGTTGCAAGAATTGTGCTAAATATGAAAAGTATGGTTTTAAAAAAATAATAAGGTTTGGTTTAATGCAGCTTAATGAATTCTGTGAAAAATTAGTGTGTTCTGGCCAGGTAGCTCAGTTGGTTAGAGCATCCTCCCAGAATGCTAAGTTTGTGGATGCGATCCCCAGTCAGGGCACATAGAAGAATCAGCTGATAAATGCATAAATAAGTAGAACAATAAATTGATGTTTCTCTCTCTCCCTTCCCCTCTTTCTGTAAAATCAATCAATAAACATTTTTATTTATGTTTTTAAAATATGTTTTTACTAATTTTTAGAAAGAGGAAGGAGAAGGATAGAGAGAGAGAAACGTTGATGAGAGAGGAATGTCATCAATTGGCTGACTCCTGCAAAGCCCCTACTGGGGATCAAGCCTGCCACCCAGGCTTGTGCCCTGACTGGGAAGTGAACCTGCGACCTCTTGGTTCCTGGGTTAAGACTCAGCAGCTGAGCCACACTGACCAGGCAATTAAAAATTGTTTTTAAAAAGAGAACCTCTTGCCCCAACCGGTTTGGCTCAGTGGATAGAGCACTGGCCTATGGACCAAAGGGTCCCAGGTACAATTTAGTCAAGGACACTTACCTTGGTTGCAGGCTCCTCCCCAGCCTGGGCCCTGGTCGGGGCTCTTGCAGGAGGCAACCAATCAATGTGTTTCTATCACATCGATGTTTCTCTGTCTTTCCCTCTCTCTTCCACTCTCCCTAAAAATCAATGGGAAAATATCCTTGGGTGAGGATTAACCAAAAATAAATAAATCCTCTTGTTTAGAAAAAGAAAAGGAAGTTGTGTGTGTGTGTGTGTGTGTGTGTGTGTGTGTATGTGTGTGTGTGGTATATGCCACCATTATTTAGGAAAGACAAAAATACTTGCCTCACTCTTTTACTTCATGTTCTGCACTCCAAAGGATGAACACTGAGTGACTGCCCAGTTGTTGAGCTTTCCCAGTATTCTGTCCTCTTAGATCTCTTTGTTGTTGTTTTAATCAGCATACCATGCATATGCAACACCCATGCTCCACAAGTCTTGAGCTTTGGAAGCTGTTGCAAAATTAACCCTGAAATTGCTAGACCATTTGTAACTACTCTTAAGATGACCTTGGAAAAGAGCAACCTTTTAAAATCTTCCTCCCAGGAGGTGCTCCATCGGTATGTCCCAGAACCCAAAGAGACCAAGCTATGCATGGGGAGTTGGGAGGTCCTGGTCCAAGTGGACTTGGATGTGGCCTGATGGAGAAGTTTCTTCTACCTTTGGCTCCATCTTGGGCATCTGAGGATTTGAGACAAGGGAGGTGGTTCACAGTCGATGAGGGTCTGCACAGGCCAGGCGCTGGGCTAGGAGCTTTTTAAAAAAAAAACTATATTTTTATTGATTTCATAGAGGAAGGGAGAGATAGAAACATCAATGATGAGAGAGAATCATTGATTGGCTGCCTGCTGCACACCCCCTACTGGGGATTGAGCCCACAACCCGGCATGTGCCCTTGACCAGAATCAAACCTGGGACCCTTCAGTCCACAGGCCAACACTCTATCCACTGAGCCAAACTGGCTAGGGCTGGGCTAGGAGCTTTTACAAATAGTTTACAATCTAATAATTACAATTTATGGCTAATAGTTAACATTATCAAGCACACTTTTGTAAGTGCTTTACAAGTATTAAGTCATTCAAGAGTCACAACATCTAGATAAAGCAGATTTTATTATTATACCCACCTTAAAACATCAGGAAACTGAGTCATTAGGGGTTAACAAACTTTTGCAAGATCATGCAGCTGGCATATGTCAGAATCAGGATTTAAACACAGCCCCAGAAACATGGTTCTTCACCTCTCTACCAAGCTACCTCTCAGGAGGGACATGAAGCTCAGAGAGGTTACCTGGCTCAAGGTCACATGAGTAGAATGGCAGAGCCAGGGCTCAGAGCCCAGATTTGTCTGGCATCCAAATGCATGCTTCCTACTTCACCTCACTTAATCTTGTGATCGCTGAAATATTTCATCCTACCCTTCAGGAGCAAATTCAAATAAACTTCCTTTTCTGTTTCTGTCTTCTCTCTCTTTCCATTTCTCGCTCAACTCTTCCCTCTCCCCTTTTCTCTCCCTCTCCTGTCTTCTTTTCTTTCCTTCTTTCTTCCTCCTTTGCTCATGCCTCCAGTCTGTCAGAAACCCTCAGAAAGGGCAATGAGAGTGCAAGAGGTTTCTGAGCGCTGACCTCATTCATTTAAGTGTGAGTTACATAGCTTAAGAGTCATTGCCATCTAACAGGAAGCCTGTTAATAACTGAAAAATTAAATGCTTATCTCAAGAAATGTCTACATGATAAATTGGTGCAACTGTTTCAAAGGGGCATTTTGATTTTCATTACGGTCAGCCTATTGACCAATTAGATTGGATCATTAAGTGCTCACAACATTAATTGTTTAATGATTTGATCAAGGGTTTGGCTATTGACTTGGGTGTTCAGGTTAACCAAATTACAAGGCCTTATTCTTATCCTAGCAACCCAGCATGCACAGGAGTGTAGGCCATTAACCAAGTTCCCAGTAGTTAGCTTGGGACAACTTGAGTTTCTAAGAGACTCAAGATTCTTTCAAATAAAGGCATTTACAGAAGTCATAGACCAGAATACTTATTCATGTCTACAGCCCTTTTGGTACACTGCACAGTTTGTACTTCTATCCAAGCACTAGTACTGTTAGTACTGTCTACGGCTCTGATCTTGATTCTCTTCTCTTATCTTTCTGTCTGCTCATCGTCTTTCATAGCTTCAAGTCCCATCTCTTGCCGATGATGTCCAGTTTTGTGTCTCTAGACTTTCAACCAATATTTCTAACATCTCCCCAAAGTTTCTACTTGGCTATCCCTCAGGCATCTTAAATTCAATTAGAACTATATCCCTAGACCTTTCTCTATACAATTCTGTTAGTGGTATTTCTCAGCCACACAAGCTAATAAAATTCTTGATTCATCCTTGCAACTTCCCTCTCCTACACTCCATAATTGTAGATCTCCAAGTTCTGTTAATGTATATACCCAGAGATGTCTTCCAAATACCTTTATTTCTCTGTCCCTCCTGCAACTGCCTTAGTCTGCCATCTCTTACAGGATTATTGCCACAGCCTTATAACAAACCACTGGGATAAATTACACATGTGCCTCCATTTTTGTTTCCCCCTCTTAGTCTCTAAGTTACTGAAGGGCAAGAACTGTCTCATTCATCTTTAAATACAGGTACTAGCAGAACTGAGCTGGTCTCACTGCTCTTTTGTCCACTATTCATGTCGCTGCAGAACTTCATTCTCTACAAATCAGCCATCCCTGAATTTCCAATAGTTCCCTATGACTTACAGAACAAAGGTGTAGCACATTAACGCTTCACAGTTTGGCCACAATTTAATTCTCTACCTCCTTATTTCCACCATTCTTCTTCGTGCTCCAGCTGAAACCAGATGTGGCGGTTTCCTGAACACACCATGCTCTATATGTCCCCATGCCTTTACGTGTGCTGCCGTTTCTGCCAAGAATGAGGTGCCTTGTCTGGAAAATGGTTGCTTATCTTTCAAACCCAGTCCGATGTCTCCTCCTCTGGCACACTGTCTCAAACACCTCCCAGACAACTCTTTCAAATACACTACCTTAATTCTTATCTTCATGTACAATATTGTTTTGCAAGGACTTATTTACTGTGTCATTGTCTGTATTCGTTTCCAGTGGCTGCTGTAACAAATTACACAGACTGGATGGTTTAAAACAATAGTTACTCTCTCACAGTTCTGGGGGCCAGAAGTCCAAAGTCAGCGTCATTGGGCTCATATCAAAATGTCAGCAGGGCCACTCCCCCTCCGGAAGTTCTCCGGAAGTTCTAGGGAGAATCTGCTTCCACCTCTTCCAGCTTCTGGTGGAATGCCTCAGCTTGAGCCACCTCATCCCAACATCTTTCTCCGTCGTCACATCCCCTTATCTTCTCTGTGTGTTGTAAAAACTACCTTTTATAAGACTATGTATAATGGCTTCTTAGGTTCCCAAAGTCAAAACAAAACTCCTAAGCACTCTCCCATGCCTTATCTGAAATTGTTTGTAAACAATTTGTGAATTGAAGAGCAAGAAACTACAGAAGAGATCCAGTCTTCAGTGGACACCCTGCCAAGACTCTCCACTCCCCAGCACCATCCCAAGGAAAAAGCCTTCCCAAGTGAGATAGGAGAGTTGCCGGACTTTCCACCACAGAAATGTATTTGTGTGGTTGACATCAGCTTACCCCATCGCTGTTACCATTATGTGAATCCTCCCCAAAGAAGGGAACTGTAGCCAGTAAGGCATAGAGAACACTTACTCCTTTTTTTCACATTGAATTAATCGGGGTATAGGTTTCAAGTGTACAATTCATTAAAACATCATCTGTGCCCTAGCTGGTTTACTCAGTGGGTAGAGCATTGGCCTGCAGACCGAAGGGTCTTGGGTTCAATTCCAGTCAAGGGCACCTACCTCAGTTGGGGTGCATGCAGGAGGCAACCAATGGATGTGTTTCTCTCACATCAATATTTCTCTCTGTCTTTCCCTCTCCTTCTACTCCCTCTCTAAAAATCAATGGAAAAATATCATCAGGTGAGAATTAAAAAAAAAAAAAAAAAAAGCAAAACATCATCTGCACACTACATTGTGCACCCATTGCCCCAAGCAAAGGTCTCTTTTCAGGGCCATTCCCCTACCCCTTTGCCTACCTCTACCTACTCTTTAATTTGCTCCTATACCTTAGTGGTGGTGGTCAAGCTAACAAGTGTGAAAATGCCTCTGGCATTTTTTAAAAAGTGAAATCTTCAAAGCAGAGTTCTATCAAGAATGAGTAAGTTAACAGCCAGCGACAGACACTGTGCAGATATTGCAGAATAGATGGAATTACAGCAAAATGAGCTCGATGTATTTGCCTGCTCACAACTCTGGGAGATGTGTTTGCTAGTAAGCTGCTCGTCACAAAACCACCAGACATGGGGCTGTGATCTCTGGCAACTTGCATTCCCTCTGAAAGATTTGTGTGTGTGTGTGCTGTGATATGCATAGAACTTATACTTTGCCATGCGTGTTTCTGCAGTTGATGTTGTGTGAAACCTGGAAGGGTGGTCTTTGGGTGTTCTCAGGGGCCAATGGTAACTTTTGGGTTGGGGAACCAGCTTGGAGCCTCTGCTCTTTAACTATATAAACATTTATCTGTGTCTCTATGTCTCAGTCCGGGGGGCAGGAGGAATCTGCTAAATACCAAGTCTTACTTCAACTTCCTATACTACACAAAGGTTCTAAATGTAAAGAGCTTTCTTGGATTTCAGTAGCTCATTGGATGTTCGTGCATTTAAATAAAATGGTCTCCAAACTTTTTTTAAAAATGAAAACATATAATGACATTTATGGCTACCTGAATAATCCAAGTAATCTCCCCTTCTCAAGATCCTATTTGCAAAGACAGAAATGGGATGTGTTTTGTTCATATTTTTATTCCCAGTACTTAACACTAATAGGTATTCAACAAATGTTTAATGGGTGGTTGGATAATAAATTGAATTAAACACGCTCATCTTGCGATACTGTTTATTTGTTCATTCCACAAGCATTTATTGATCCTTATTATGCATCAGAAACTGCACTAGTCACAGGATGTACAAGAACAAAACAAAAACAGCTCTGCCCTCATGGAACTTGAATTCTAGTGGGAGAATCAGGCATAACAATGGGCACATATAAATAAACCTATAACTACAGTGTGGTAAGGGTCAGCAAAGGAAAGTGCCAGGATTGATGAGAAAGAATAAACGGGTAGAGATCAGCAAAGGCCTCTGTGTGGGAGTAACATTGTAAGCTGAGAGCTGAAGGGTGAATTACAGGTAAGTGAAGAGTGGGTGGATTATTCCAGGGGACAATAAATGCATAGTCCATAAGGCAATAAAGAGATTAGTGAGTTCAAGAAACGAAAGGCGTCCAGAGAAGCTGGAGTGTAATGATCTAGACTCGGTGGTTCTCAACCTTTCCAATGCCGTGACTCTTTAACACAGTTCCTCATGTTGTGGTGACCCCAACCATAAAATTATTTTTGTTGCTACTTCATAACTGTAATTTTGCTACTGTTATGAATTGTAATGTAAATATCTGTGTTTTCCAATGGTCTTAGGCGACCCTGCTAGTGGTTCTCAACCTGTGGGTCGCTGCTGTAGAGCCTAAGACTATTGGAAAACACAGATATTTACATTACGATTCATTAACAGTAGCAAATCATTTCATGGTCCTCCAAGGGGCATGAATTTTTATCAAGAAAAATAATCTGTTACTAATCCCTTGGGTTTTACTAAGAAGAAGAAAAAAGAAGAGAAACAAGGATAATTGTTTACATAGTTTATACTGAATTCTAAAACAATCTTTTATTCCAAAGCTATGAAATAAATCATTGAATTATCATAGGCTGTGGGAAAAAGTTGAGGTGTACACACATTTTAGCAGCCAATGTTGAATGTATAGACAAGAGAAAAATCCCAGCAAATTTCTTAGAAAATCACATAAAAAATGTGAGATGCTGATTTCTGTTATATGAACCAGGGATCTTACAATCACTATCTTAAAACTTCAAGTAGATAGGGAAATGTCCAATTCACACTCTTGGATGTCCAATTTCCCCCTTTATGGACACAGAAAAAACATCTAATAACTTGAATGTGAGGAAATGATTTTTCCAAATTAACAGAAAAAAAAAGGATAAGGACAAAAATGAACACTTGCAAGCAGGTGTTCAAGGAGGTCTTAGGCTACATTGCTGAGGTTGCTATACTAATACCTTAATAACATGCTTTGGAAGAGGAACCATATAGTCAAATCTCTATTTACCACAACATTGCTTTGGTTGGTGAACAAAAAGACTAGCCAATGTGTGAAGCTGGGGATGTTAGAGCTGCCCGCCCCACCCGCCCCGCCCGCAGAATTAGGCCTACTCTCCTCTTGCCTTCGCTGCCTCTTGCTAGAAACAGGGATTTGCTGAGAGAAACAGGCAGTTTCCCTTTTACCCCTACAAACACACACACACACACACACACACACACACACACACACACACACACACACACACACACCAGGGTTGAGAACCTTATGGATGGCAAGAAGACAAGAGGCTGCTGAAACTGAGAGCAAATATTAAAAATGACCCACAGGACTCCCCCCTACCCCCACCCCAACATCTACTAGGAGGATGAAGACCATCTTCAGCAATCAGACTGTTGACATTCCAGAAAATGTCAATCTCACTCTGGAGGGAAGCACAGTTATTGTGAAGTGTCCCAGAGGCACCCAGAGGAGGGACTTCAATCACATCAACGTAGAACTCCATTTCCTTGGAAAGAAAAGAGATGCTCCAGATTGACAGACAGTAACTGGCTACCATTCGCATAATCTGTAGTCATGCACAGAACATGACCAAGGGTATTACACTGGACTTCCTTATAAAATGAGGCCTGTGTATGCGCATTTCCTATCAGGAGAATTGTTCTCTTGTTGAAATCAGAAATTTCTTGGGTGAAAAATACACCTGAAGGGTTTGGATGAGGTCAGGCATTGCCTATTCAGTATATCAAGCCTACAAAGATGAGTTAATTCGTGAAGGAAATGACATTGAACTTGGATTCAGCTGTTTTGATTCAGCAAGTCATGGCAGTTGAAAATGAAGATATCAGAAAATTTTTGGAGGGTATCTATGTTTCTAAAAAAGGAACAGTAAGCAGGCTGATGAATAAGATCTAAGTTGTCTAGCTACAGAAGCAGCAAGAGGCCAGACGATTCCTCAGACTTATTTGTGATATTTTAAAGATGTAATATAAGCCATGTGTTGAAAAAAAAAGTTACACAGGGGAGAAAGAAAAAACAAGCCACTGGATGGAACACTCTTTGGAGATTTTTCAGAGCTCTATAAATGTGCAAAGAAGTAGAAGATAACATGTTGGGTTGGTAAGTAATCTAATTAAATTTAAAATAATGAGTTTTTGAGCTAGCAATTAGGTTTCTAAGGTATGTAGAATTCACAATAGCCTGTCACCTGATCTTGGCTGCCTTTTCATGCTGAGTTAGCTTGGATCAGATAGGTGTTCTAGTAAAATATCTTTTAATGTTACTGGAAGTTTAGAGTACAGTCAATGGCAATCCTGTTTCCTTTTGTTTGTTTGTTTGTTTGTTTTAATAGTGCAATGGAGCACTAACTGCAAATACCTAAAAGTCAATTATTAATTTGTTTTAGTGAATTTTGTCAAGAAAACTACTCGTTTTTCCAGGAAGGGAGTCATTTTTCTTTCCCTTTCATACCCAACTGCCCATGACTTATGTGTTCTCCCCATTCTGTTCCTCAAATTTTGATTTCATGGTATTAAAGTTGGCAGTACTAACCTAATCTCTTCATAATGAATTCAACAAAGATCCAATGATTACAAATAGTAATACTAGTACAAGGAGTTCTTAAACTTACAATAGGTTGACTTACTCAAAAAGGTATAATAAATCAAAAGATTGTGAATCAACTCTGATTTTCTCATAGGAACAATGCTGCATTAACAGGTCTATACTTTTTCTTTCTAGAACTGACCACAGCATCACATAACCAATTCTAAATTATATGCCTACATACTATACAATAACACACTTTCTAATGTGTACACAAATCAATTGCCAATGCAGTCTAATGGTCAAAGTATAAGAATTGCATTTATTTAAGAGGGCTTCTGGAGAATTTTGGCAAGATGAGCAGTGAGGCACTGAGGGAACAGTTGAGCACTCCTAGAAATGATTGTGCCCAGGGCTCAGGAGACAGAGTGCTTCCTGGGAAATGATCTCTGTCAAGTGAGATAAGATAAGCTCACCATTCAGCATCACACACCAGAACGGGGAGGGCCTGGGAGTTGGTCATGAGGAAAGAAGCAAGAATCTGAGGTACCAGATGGTATCTCCTTTTATCCAAGCTTTCGTTGATTCTGGGAACCTTTTATGCAGGGCGTATCTGCTGTGCTCATTTTAAACTACTATTTGCTTCTAGTTTCTCTGTTTTTGGCAATTGGAGTAGCAGTGTCTGCCCACCCTAGGGGCACATACAGAAGAAAAATGGAATTGTCACCTTGTTCCCACAAAAACCTTTAAAAATCTTCAAAGGCAAGTGTTTTTTAAACAGATACAAAATGGTAAAAGGTTACTATAGTTTTTCTTCTTAACTAAATCTATTGACAAAACCAAAAATTTTATCTTAATTACTTATTGATTAGCCTTAATTATTTATTGACAAGTAACATTGGGTAATAAAAGGGGACTTCATTATTATTCTTTATATTTCCATAAAATGTAATACTTTTTTTTTTTTTACAATAAGCATATGTAACTTTTGTGCCAAAAGAAGTAAAAATAGAATATGAACAAGGTAGCTTGGATGTTGTTGCTGCTACTGTTTGCAATTACAAAACATTGCTGCAGGGGTTCGATCAAGATGGCTAACTAGGTAAACATGGTGCTCAGAACCTCCCACTATCACATCAAAATTACAACCAAATTACAGAATAACCACCATTAAGAACTGCCTGACAACCAGCCGAACAGAAGTCCTATAAGGAAGGATACACTAGTAAAGAAGAAGACTTATCGAGACTGATAGGAGTGGCCGAGACTTAGAACAAGCTGGTTCCACACTCATGTGTACCAATTAAAAATCAGGAGGTATATCTCGGATACAAAGGTGCCCCTGAGGAGCAATGGGTCCTGGGTGCACACCAAAACCCCTAATCCAGGTTCCAGTGCCAAAACTGCCTTTAGAAAACAGCAAAGATAGTGGCTGAGACGGAGTGCTGCTAGAGTTTCAGGTGTTTCTCTTCAAAGGCCCTCTTCAATGGACTTAGTTGGACTCCCTCCCTCTGAGCTACAGCGCTGGGGCAGCAGCTTGAAAGGCACCAGGGACAAATGGGAAGGAACTTAATTGTCTGACATCAGGACAGGGCTGGGAGGGTCAGCTTTCTCTCAGACAAAAGTGCTGACAGAGGCCACTCACTGTTCCTTTTCTGAGTCCTTACCCCCACAGAGCTGGCCGGCGGGCACCATATCTGAGTCTCCATCAACCTGGCTAACTGTTTGCCCTGCCTTGGTGATTTCCTGAAACCCTGCCCCACCCAACTTACAGCTGTTTTCATGGCTTCTCCTTACAAATGGCCTCTCTTGGCTCATGCTGTGGATTTTCATAAAAATCTCTCAAACAAGCAGCATCTATCCTCTGTGTACCCCATACCTCCTGCTAAGTGGCTTAGGCCTGGCACTAATGGCAGCCAGCCTTACTTCACAGCTTGGCCTCATCTGGGCACCTCCAAGCCCAGCACAAGTAGCAGCCACCTGCAGATCACTCTGTAGCTCATGCCGAGTGGCCCCTGGCAGGTCACAGGTGGTGGCTGACCTTGCACTTCCTGGGAGGCCCCAAAGCCAGTGTACTGGGTGGACAGCTTCAGACATCACCAATAAGCATATGTAACTTTTGTGCCAAAAGTTACAGCCCAATGACCTCCATGAGTGACATACTCAAGGGACAGACTCAGGGGGCACCAAAGTTTCACTGAAGCAAATCCTGCTCTGTGGGGCTGGCTTCTGCACAGCAGCTCTTGTGCTGTAGTTGCAGACAGTATTTGCAGCTGATGGGCCTGGAGATCAGTCCCTCTCAGTGATGTGCCAACAACAATCAAGGCTCAACTACAAGAGGAGGGTGCACACAACCCACGCAGGGGTTGCACCTGGAGTGCCCAACTTGGGTGACTCAGGAGGCTGTACCACAGGGCCCTACAGGACACTTACTACTTAAGGGCATGCTACCAAATCTGGGAGACAGCACAGCTCTAATACATAGAAACAAACACAGGGAAGCAGCTAAAATAAGGAAAAAAGAAAAAAAAGTTCCCAAATGGAAGAATAGGAGAAATCTCCAGAAAAAGGACTAAATGAAATGAAGGCAAGCAAATTACCAGATACAGAGCCCAAAACAATGTTTTAAGGATGCTCAAGGCACTTAGTGAGAACTTCAACAGTGTAAGAAAGGGCATAGAAACCATAAAAAGAATCAGTCAGTAATGAAAGACACACTAACCAAAATGAAGAATAAGTTACAGGGAATCACAGTAGAGTAGATGAAGCAGAGAATCAAATCCATGATTATGAATACAAGGAAGCAAAAAACACCCAATCAGAACAGAAAAAAAAAATCCAAATATTTTAGAATATTGTAAGGAGCCTCTGGGACAACTTCAATTGTACCAACATTTGCATCATAGGGGTGCTAGAAAGAGAAGAGAGTGAACAAGGAATTGAAAACCTATTTGAAAAAATAATGCTGGAAATTTTACCTAACCTGGTGAAGGAAATAGACCTACAAGTCCAAGAAGCACAGGGTCCCAAGCAAGATGAACCAAAAGAGGCCCACACCAAGACACATTATAATTAAAATGCAAAAGGTTAAAGATAAAAAGAGAATCATAAAAGTAGCAAGAGAATAGCAGTTAGTTACCCATAAGACTGTCAGCAGATTTCTCAGCAGACACTTCGCAGGCCAGAGGGAATTGGCACAGAATATTAAAAGTGAAGAAAAGCAAGGACCTACAACCAAGATTACCACCCGGTCAGGCTATAATTTAGAATCAAAGCACGGATAAAGAGCTTCCCTGAAAACAACAACAACAACAGAAGCTAAAGGAGTCCATGGCCACTAAACAAGCATTACAAAAAATGTTGAAGGGTCTTCTTTAAGAAGAAAAAAATACCAAAAGCATGAAAAACAAAATGGCAAGAAATACATATCTATCAATGATTACTTAAAATACAAAAGGACTTAATGTTCCAATCAAAAGACATACAATGATTGAATGGATAACAAAACAAGACCTTTATATTAGCCGTCTATAAGAGATTCACTTCAGATCAAAAGACACACACATAGGCTGAAAGTAAAGGAATGAAAAATATATTTCATGAAAATGGAAACAAAACAAAAAGCTCAGGTGGCAAACAAAATAGACTTTAAAACTAACTCTGCTTCTGGGTATTTATCTGAAGAAACCCAAGCCACCAAATCAAAAAAATATATACATCCATATGTTTACTGCAGCATTATTTACAATAGCCAAGATATGGAAGCAACCTAAGTGTTCATAAATACATGAATGGATAAAGAAGAGGTGATGCATATATACAATGGAATATGATTCAACCATAAAAAATATATATAATAATGAAATCTTGCCATCCGCAACAACATGGATAGACCTAGGCCAGGTCCTAGGGAATATTATGCTAAGTGAAATAAGTCAGACAGAGAAAGACAAATGATTCACTTATATGTGGAATCTAAAAAACAAAATAAACAAACAGCAGAACAGTAGACTCATAGGTCCAGAGAATATTTTTATGGTTGCCAGATGGGAGAGGGATTAAGGAATGGGTGAAAAAGGTGAAGGGATTACAAGGAAGGAAGTACATATTGGCAGTTACAGAACAGTCATGGGAATGTAAAGTACAGCATAGGGAATATAGTCAATCCTGTATAATAAAGAGCTAATATGCTAATTAGACTGAACAGCAGAACAACTGTCCAGATGACCTTCTGGATGAAGCCCCGTGCATGAATTTCGTGCATTGGGCCTCTAGTTTATAATAACAAAAGCATAATATGCTAATTAGACCAGACGTCCTTCCGGACGACTTTCCAGACAAAGCTGGGGCTGTGAGGGAAGCTGGGGTCCGGGTGCCAGAGGGAAGCTGGTGCCAGCAGCCGGGGGAAGGAAGGCCTACTCTTGCAGGAATTTCCTGCATCGGGCCTCTGTTATTCTAATAACTGTGTACAGTGTTAGATAGGTACTAGATTTATCAAGGCAATCATCCCGTAAGTTATGTAAATGTCTAATCACAGGGTTGTACACCTAAAACTAATATAATATTGTATGTCAACTGTAATTTTAAAAGGAAAAATGTTTTTTAAAAACATTGCTGCAATGCAAATTCTTGTATGCATCTTTTTGCATATTTGTGAACATGTATCTCTAAGATAAATTCTTAGAGAAGTAGAAGATTGGGCCAAACAGTAAGTGTTGTTAATTTTTTTTTAAAATATATTTTATTGATTTTTACAGAGAGGAAGGGAGAGGGATAGAGAGCTAGAAACATTGATGAGAGAGAAACATCAATCAGCTGCCTCTTGCACACCCCCTACCAGTTATGTGCCCGCAATCAAGGTACCTGCCCTTGACTGGAATTGAACCTGGGACCCTTCAGTCCACAGGCCAACGCTCTATCCATTGAGCCACATCGGTTAGGGCGAGTGTTGTTAAATTTTAATAAATGTCTTTTAAATGTTGATAAATATTGCCAAATAAATAATGTATACTAATAAACACCTGTACTCACAGAACACAAGGGATCCTCTCATTAGAACAAATATTTTCAAACTTTCATCTCGTAAGACTGACAGATGGATAATGTTACTGTATTACAATTTTAAGTTGATGCATGAAATTTTAGACATTCTGAGTTTGAGGAGTCCCAGGGTAGCTTAAAGGAAGCATTCTTGTGGGCGGTTAAAAGTATAAGGTCTGCATTTGAATGAAGGGGAGGAGTAGAGATGCTGATTTTGGAATCATGACCATAGTGAGAAGCAAGTTCTCTCAAAGAGTGAATGTAGAAGTAGAAAAGCAGAACAAAACTGAGCCCTTGGGACGGAAGTGATGGCAAAAAGAAGAACCTGCCATAGGGAGACTGATAAAAGACCAAGAATCAAAAATAGTCAATTAAAATTATAGGCAGCAAAGAATGAGAGTTCCAGGAAGGAAGTAAAAAGTGTAACATGTTGCAGTAAGAACTATAAAAATGGCCAACAGAGACCCTTTGGTTTGGCAGGGATATAAAAATGGATTAATTCAGTCTTATTATTATCCAGATGTTAGAACTCCTGTGGACAATATCTATGTTGGAAACCTTTACTGTTTACTAGAAAATTCTACCATGATAAGGCTAGTGCAAAACCCAGCCAGCTCTTTAAACTCCCTCAAATATGGATTTGACTCACTTCCAAAATATTAAGTAATGTTGGCAATAAAGTCAAAGGTAGTTTCAAATGACCAGTCTGGCCATCCCATCCCAAAGTACTGGCACACCCTTGATTTTACTGGGAGTCCTAAATCTAAAATGAAGACTAGCAATGGGAGGGAGGCCAGGAATGATGAGGACCAAAGATTATAATGTTAAATTTAAATATAAAATGCAATTCTTGCCCTAACCGATTTGGCTCAGTGGATAGAGCGTCGGCCTGCAGACTGAAGGGTCCTGGGTTCAATTCCAGTCAAGGGCATGTACCTTGGTTGTGGGCACATCCCCAGTGGGCAGTGTGCAGGAGGCAGCTGATTGATGTTTCTCTCTCATTGATGGTTCTACTCTCTATCCCTCTCCCTTCCTGTCTGTAAAAAAATCAAATATATATATATATATTAAAAATGCAATTCTTCAGTGTTGCTGTAGGAAGGTTTTTGGGGTTTTGTTTTTTAAATCCTCACCAGAGGATAATTTTTCCATTGAGCTTTTTTTTTTTTTTTTTTTTTTTTTTTAGAGTAGAGGGGAGAGAGAGAGAGAGAAACATCAATGTGAGAGAGACACATCAATTGGTTGCCTCATGCATGTGCCCCACCTGTGGCTGGGGATCCAACCTGAACCAAGGTACGTGCCCTTGACTGGGAATTCAACTCACAACCCTTCGGTTCTCGGCTGACTCTCTAACCACTGAGAAAACTGGCCAGGGCTATAAGAAGTTTTATCATACAACTACATATGATAAAACACAAAAAAAAATAAGCAATAAAAGAAATGTAATTTATGTTTGGAACAAGAGTCATGAGCCCCAGGTGACTGTTTTCAAGTTTGTACAAAGTGTACTTCCTGTAAATGTTTCAGCATTACCATCCACTCCCTTCCTCAACTACCCCTCACCCCCAGATATATCTGAGGATGACTTTGACTCCACTAGATCACTCTAATCCAAGAGTTTCTCTTAGATTATATTCTCTAGGATAGTTTCTTTTTTTTTCCTTTTCTACTCTTTTCTAAATCGTTGCAAGTTTGATCAAAATAAAAGACATCAGAAAGTTTAATTTGCTTTGGATTGGTGATTACTGGTTGGTTTTACTCTTTTCTCTCCATTCTGAGCTTCCATCTGGTGTCTGGTCTCATCTTGACACTAAGAGAGGTTAATTGAAACTCATAGTAAACTGGGAATTATCTTCTTTGATGGATTGGAATCCTTTTGGGATCAGCCATTATGAAATACAAAAGAATAACTGCCTCATTTCCTAACTCCTTAAGGAAACATAAAAAGATACTCAGTGTGGGCAAATTGAGCCTTTGAAAAGGCAGCCTGGGCTCTAGTAGAAAAATCAGTGTGATTTTAAGTCTAGACATAACAGTAAATCTAGGGGAGGTGAAGTTTTGTTTTTCTCTCCATGACAAGAAATTTGCGTCCTGGTGTAATTTCTGCCAATTTGGTCAATGAGGTCTGGGGATGCACCTGCATTATGCCAGGAAATTTGTTTTGATCTTTTCAGCCAAACACTTGAAAGTTAACTCAGAAGAAGAAAAATCAAGTTAATTCTTTAAACATGTCCCATAATTCTTATACACAAATTGATATCACTGACAAATCAGGGTAGCCAAAATACTAAATCTGTTTACTCTATAATTTTTCCTATTTCTTGATTTTTGAAAATCTGATGGAAGCTATGGACCATTTTTCCTGAAAATTTCACATGTGCACACTCACACACACACACACACACACACACACACACACACATTTTTGCAGAGCTTTAATAGAGTCCCTGATTTCTAACCACAGATTCTTGGCACCCAGATAGGCACTTCTGTTACATTTAAATTAAATTTGACTCATGGAAATTTTATCCAGAGACTCTTACTTGGGGCAAATATCTTGCCCAGTCTGGACAAGATCATTTAAATGTCCCTTTATGATATGCACATTTTTGTGATTTATATAAGAAATACTGCTATTTCAAGACTATAATGAAATTCATTTTTCTTCTAAAAGTTTTAAATTTTTGCTTTTTACATTTAGGTCTCTAGGTAATTTGAAAAAAATTTGTGTGTATGGTGTGAAGTTGGGATCTAAATTTTATTTGTTCCATGTGGCTAGCCAGTTGTCTCAGTACCACTTACTGAATAGTTAGTTCATCCTTTCTCTACTGTAATGTTGCACAGATAGAGCACTGTCCTAATATCTAAAGCTTTGCAATAAGTCTTTATACCTGACAGACTAAGTCTCCCCATTTTTACGTTTTCATTGCAATAGCATCCTATATAATAAAAGGCTAATATGCAAATAGACCAAATGGCAGAACAACCGAACAACCAGTCGCTATGATGTGCACTGACCACAGGGGTGCGCGTGGAACATGGCGGGCGTCGGCCATGGCAGGATGGTGGAGCAGGTGAGCGGGGGCACCAGACCAAGGCGGGTGCAGGTTGCTGCCATCGGGGCAAGCCTCTGGTGGTTACTGAAAATTCTTTGCTCCTGCACGCTAGAGTCCCGCCCGGTGCTCACACCTGCGGCCGGCACTTGGCGCCAGCCTCGATTGTTCGGCACCATCAGTGGGTGCGAGCAGCAGCTGCCAACCCAAATCACCTCTCAGGGCTTCTCCACGCCCCATGCTCCTGAGAGGCAATCAGGTACTACAGCCGCCTCTCACACCCACTGCCAGCACCCGGCGCTGGTCCCAATAGCTCGGCACCATCAGCAGGTGTGAGCGGCAGCTATTGGCCCCGATCACCACTACGGGCTTCTCTACTTCCCCCTGCTCCAGAGGGGCAATTGGGGCAGCAGCCGCTGCTAGCACCCACTGCTGACGCTGGCTCCAATCGCTCCACACCATCAGCAGGTGCGAGCAGGGCCAGCACTGTAAGTGCGTGGGAGCGGTGGCAACGGGAGAAGAGCTGCCAGCAGACAGGGGACCAGGGGCCGTAGCGGGAGGGGCCAGGCAGGGGTGCGGAGAATGGGCCGAGACCCGCCCCTGTGCCCACCACAGCCTCCAGCCCACAGTTCCTTTCAAGGTGCACGAATTTGTGCACTGGGCCCCTAGTTTAATATATTAGATTAATTTGAGGGACATGTCTTTATGATATTGAGCCCTCACATCCATGAAGATGTATGGCTGTATGTTTTCCTTTTTATCCTTAATGATATTTTGCAGTTTTCTCCATAAAGTTCTAGTATGTCTTTGGAAAATATTTATTCCTACTTACCTTTGGAGGTTTTGTTGCAATTCCCAATGCTATCTTTCTTTCTATTACATTTTCCATTTGGTTATTGTTAGTATATAGGAATGCTTTTGATTTGTCTTTGTTCCTCTTGTATTCTATTAACTTTGCAAAACTCTCTTATGTGTCCTAAAATAAATCACATTTAATCTGATGAGTGAGTCAGTGAATCTATTTTATATGCATTATTTTCCAGTGTTTTCAGCAACAATTTGATCAATGCACAGTAGTTATGAATAAGTGCTGTGTATTTGTTAAAATAATTAAAAGCAATATTCTATGCTTTAAATGATGCCACAGCTAATTCAATTATACACTTGGTTTAAGTTGGAGCCAAATTTAATAATACAGGTTAGATTATTTTAGAACAAACTAATGTCTTGTCTAAATTCTTTTGGAATTGTGTTATATTTAATGTGATTCATTCATTTAACTGTCATTCGACCAGTTCTGCAATAGATTCATTCTAGGTACTGGCATACAGGATTGAATAAGACAAGCAAGGTCCCTGCTTATCTGAAGCTTTCATTCTAATCAGGGAGCCAACCATTAAACAAGTAGTTAAAAAGTAATAGTTTCTTTTGAAATTATGATGCTATGTTAGAAAAGTACAGGGTGTTATGAGGGAATACCACAAGAGGAGCTCATTTAGATTTGGGGATGGGAGAAAGTGACACTGAAACTAAGTAACAGCCAGAAACAGAGGGAAGGAGGAGAGCATTTCATCAGAGGACACACTGCCTAAACAGAGCTGGCAAAGTCAGAGGGCTCCAAAGCAGCACAGGGTCTGGAATGGAGAAAACAATGGGGAGGAAGGGGCCAGATGAGGTAGGAGAATTGGGCAGGGGGATCTCGTGCACAACTTTGGAGGCCTTGTATTGTAAGGATTAACATTGGCTCCTTGAAGAGGACTAGCATGAAAAGATCATTCAGACTATTAAGATGGTGAAGAGACTAGAAGGGTTAAAAGAGGAAGCAGGACGTGCGGCAAGAGGCTATTGTGAGAGGTGGTGGTGGCTTAGGCTAGGGAGGCTAGAGTGGAGAAGAAAAACAGTGGCTTTGTAATATGTTTTGGAGGTAGATTCAACAGGACTTGGTGATGATGGGTCGGCTGGGGTGGACAGAATGTTCATAAGAGGAAGTGCAAGGATGATTCCCAGGTCTCTGACATGCCTAGAGGCTGGCATTTTGTACCAGACTGACAACTAGAACTGACACACATTTGGGGCGAAAGATCAAGAGTTCAGATTTGGATGTGTCAAGATTGAGATGCCTCTGGAGTTAGAGACTTGAAGGTCACTGGGAACCAATGGACTCCTACCTACAGCATGAGAGTAGAAAGAGAGGAGAGAACGGAGTCCAGGTTTGGGTAGAGGAAGAGTTGGTGGAGAAGCACGAGGTGAAAAATAAAGAAAAGTGTGGCAAAATTTTTTTTAAACATTTAAAAAATATTTCCAAGAAGAGTCTTCAGCAGGTTAAATGCTAAGAGGGTAAGTAAGATGGGGATGAAAAGTATTCATTGGCTTCAGTAGCAAAAGGTTTACTGCTCTCAGAGGGAACAGTGGAGGGCAGAGGGGCAGGAATTAGAGTGGAAACAGAGGCTTGCTGCCTGGAGTTGGGGGAGCTTCCTAACAAGGGCCTTTGTCATACCAGGCGTTAGCCTGCACAGCATTCTTGTGCAGCTCGAGAGAGTTCCATGGAGTCATCCAGCCAAGAAGCAACATCTCTGAAATCCCTCCTAAACTGGTAGGCAAAATGTCAGAAAGATCAGCTTTGCTGGGATTATTTTCTTTTTACTTCTACATGCACACCTGCTGTACAAATCTCTGCGAGCCAATGGAACACACACGTGCAATGAGTGGTATAAACCTCACAAGGAACTTGAGGAAGCTGTTATCATCCCTGCTGCTGATCATAGTCTCAAAGGTCAAGACCACACTGGAGTCTTTCCATTGTTGTAAAAGTTAATGAAAGTTAGCTATTAAAGCTGACAGAAAGGTAATTCCCCACTCACTGAGATATTCTATATATAGACATCCTTGTACATATGGATGCATTCGAAGGCTATGGAGCTAAGTGAATGGACGCTTGCCCTTGGAGTGGGGTTACTTTAACTCAGACGTGGTCCACTGTTGCTGAAGTGCCTCGCTGACTGTGTATCAGGTAGGAACCAAATTTATGACAATCTTACTCAAACTGGTTTCCTGTTTCTTGAAAATGGTATATTTTCTGATCAAAACCTATTTAGAACAATAAGCTAAAAATGTATGTATGGAACCTTGGCAACGTGAAGCAAATATTTGAGTAGAATTTGATTTGACAAAGTAAATGATTATATGTATTGTTAAGGCTTTAATAGCTTTTTTCAAAGATAGCAGAGGTTTGTGCCTAAGTGTTTATGTAATTTCTTTAATTCTGCACCCAAATCTGACTCTATAGTAGACCATTTGTTCTGAGGCCTGGCAAATAGACCAAACTTTTAGGAAAAGGTTTTTCCAGTAAATAGAATAATCTGTTAGAAGTATTGAAAAGAGCCTTTTGGTCCAGAAGTGAGGGATTTATCTGCCAGACACCCCAAAAAGTCCAAGAAGGAAAAGAGTAGTAGGAGAAAAGGGAATAGAAGCAAGTAGAATAGACAGTGAACAAGAAGAGAAATAGAGAAAAAAATGTCATTGGAAAGTAGCTGAGTGCCACATGCCATGAGTAATATTAGAGCTGACCCTTGAATAATAAAAGTTTGAATTGTATAGGTCCACTTTCTATGCGAACTTTTTCAATAAATACTGTATATGTATTTTCTTTTTCTTATTATTCTCATAATAATATTTTCCTTTCTCTAGCTTACTTTATTATAAGAATATAGTTTATGATACATACACAAAATATGTGTTAATTGACTTTATGTCATTGGTAAGGCTCCTGATCAACAGTAGTGTATTAGTAGTTAAGCTTTGGGGAATCAAAGTTATACACAGATTTGATGCCTTTAACCCTCATGTTGTTCAAAGGTCAACTGTATATCATGCAGAGCTATCTATCCCACAGATTACCAGTCCTAATAAGATGAAATGTATTTCATTCTTTCAAATGTCAGGAAAAGATCACACAACATACTTTAAATGTGAAAGTGAGAAAAAAAAACTTATTAAATCACTGGAGTAAATCATTATTTTTCCCCCAACGTAAATTTGTCATTCAGAGAAACAGTGTAGTGAACATTGGCCACATAAAGATAATTTCTACTAAGAAATTAAGAAGCAACTATTTGATTTCAGAAACAAGTAGTTTACAGTGGGTTAATAAATGCTTTGCCTGCTCCATCTGGACAAATGAATAAGTATATAAATAAATGAATAAATGTATCAATATCTACTAACTAACTCCTAGTCAAGTAGGAAACAAAACAATTGAAAAATGAGAATAGATATCTTTAAATTACTACAATAACTAAGTAATAACTTAGTCCAGCTTCTCTTCATAGCGGAAGTCTTTGGTTCTCTAAAGAAAGAAGAAGAGCCTCATCCAGCCTCTGTTTCACTTTGTTAGGGAACAAAGGGGAGAATGAACTCATGTACTTCAAGAAGACTGAGCTCCAGGCTACCCAGGCTCACATTCTGTTCATGGGATGTGATAGTATGGGCACAGGGGTGGGCTCTTATGCTCAAGGGCAAGGGCACTGAGGTGCCTCACTGGAGTTCTGTTCTCTTGTCTTGTCTCTCTTGGGATCAGATTAGGGCTAATACACACACACACACACACACACACACACACACACACACACTGACATGGCAGAAAAGAGTGTATATTGGAGAGAATCATTCACAAGAACAAGCTCATTGTCCCAGTTCTGTCCTTTGCTAGCTGTGCAACTTGGGAAAGGTGTTTGTCATTTCTGATCTCAATTTCTTCATCTGTAAGTTGAGATAACAATGCCTACCTTCTCTGTCTATTGTACATGCCCTGACTGGGGCCAGGAATAGAACCTGTTACCAAGGTAAGTGCCCTTGACAGGGAATCAAACCCTGGACACTTAATTAGTGGGCCGAAGATCTAACCACTGAGAACACTGGCCAGGGAAGCAAACATTTTTTTTTATAAGTAGAAAGAATACATTCTAAAATAATAATAAAAAGTATAGTTTAGTGCCCTAGCCAGGTGGCTCAGTTGGTGGGAGTGTCATCCCATAAACCAAAATGTTGCAGGTTTGCTTCTCAGTCAGGGCACATACCTAGTTTGATCAATTTTCAGTCAGAGGGTGTACAGGAGGCAACCGATTGATGTTTCTCTCTCACATCAATGTCTCTCTCTCTCTCTCCCTTTCTCTTTCTCTAAAAAATCAATAAAAACATATCATCAAGTGAGGATTTAAAAGAAAGTATAGTACAGTGAATATATAAACCAGTATCATTAGCATTATCAAGTATTATGTACTGTCCATAATTGTATGTGCTGTACTTTTATACAGTGGGCAGTAGGTTTGTTTATACCAGCATCGCCACAAACACATGAGTAAATGCACTGTGCTACAACATTAAGGCCATGACATCACTAGATGATAGGAATTTTTCAGGTCTGTTATAATCTTACTAGAGGCCCAGTGCTCATGCACTGGTGGGGTCCCTCGGCCTAGCCTGTGGGGATCGGGCCAAAACTGGCTCTCTAACATCCCCCAAGGAGTCCTGGATTGCGAGAGGGTGGGTCTCAGTTCTCGGGTGATGCACCCTGGACTCAGGCTCCCTTCTCTCTGGTTCCAGGTGCATCACTCGAGAACTGCAGCTGCTAAGTCACTGCAGCTGAGCATCTGCCCCTAGTGGTCATTGCATGTCATAGCTACTGGTCGAACGGTCGGACGGTCACTTAGGCTTTTACATATATAGATGGGACCATCATCGTACATGCATTCCATCACTGACCTACATGTTGTTATGTGGTGCATGACAGTCCAAGATATGCATAAGAGAAAAACAGTTAACTCTTCTTGAAGGATCCCACAAAGACTTCATAGCATCTTTTTATTTTATACAACTACTAGAGGCCCAGTGCACAAAATTCTTGCACTCAGGGTTGGGGGCGTGCGCGGAGTTACTCAGCCTGGCCTGCACCCTCCCACAATCCAGGAGCCCTTGGGGGATATCTGACTGATGGCTATTAGTTGGACATCCTTAGCTCCACGTTCGCCAGCCGTGAGCCCAGCTTCTGGCTGAGCAGCACTTCCCCTGTAGGAGTGCACTGATCACCAGGGAGCAGCTTCTACATTGAGCGTCAGCCCTCTGGTGGTCAGTAAGCGTCATAGTGACCAGTTGTTCTGCTGTTCAGTCGATTTGCATATTAGCCTTTTATTATATAGGATATTAGGAAAGAATTCCTGACAAACAATAGGCCAATAAATGCTTGTTGAAGGAACAAATCATCGTCAGGGACAGCTGAGTGTTTTTCAAGTGAACTGGAATTTCCCAGGTGTTGGAGGAGAAGAACATAGATGAAGGAAGCAGTGCGTGCAAAGGCATGGAGATGCTAAAGGCATGGTGTGCTAGGAAACTGCTCTAATTGCAAAGGAGGAGGAGGAGTGAAGAAGCTTGTAAGATAGGCCAGAGCCAAAATGTTAAAGGCTTTGTGTGCCATAGACAGGTAGATGCTTTATAATTAAGTTAAAATAAATGGGTGAGAATGGAAATCTGCTAATTCTGGAAAAGCTCAGAGTAAACAGGAAGTCACAGAAAAGATTGCAACACTAACATTGTCAGACAGGTTTCAATTGACTTTTGTTGTATAATTACAGTTGTAAATTGGGTTTGTACTAAGTCAATATTAAACTCAAATCTGAGGCCTTTACCCATGAAATGAAAGCTAAGTAGTCTCTCCTTACATACTCACTTTCAGTCTTGACAACAGCCCTACAAGGAAGGTAATGGCATCTCCTTTTACCATTAGATAAACTAAAGTTTGAAGTGCTTGCCCACAGCAACACAGTTAAGCAATGGCAAAGCAAGGATGTGAAGCCAGGTCTACTTAGCTGCCATATTCTCACTCTTTTCTGCTGTACCTCCCAAGTAAATTAGGTATGACTTAGTTTTTCAGTAGCATGGCCAATAATAATAATTGCCAATAAAAACAATTGTTGCCTGGCCGGTGGCTCAGTGGTTGAGCATTGACCTATGAACCGGGAGGTCACAGCTCGATTCCTAGTCAGGGCACACGACCAGGTTGTGGGCTCAATCCCCTGTAGGGGGCATGCAGGAGGCAGCTGATCAATGATTGTCTCTCATCATTGATGTTTCTATCTCTCTCTCCCTCTCTCTTCCTCTCTGAAATCAATTTTTAAAAATTGACAATAATAATAATTAAGTTTAGTATCTGAACTAAGATAAAGCTAAAACTAAGTTTCTAGTAGATGTTATAAGACCATTACAAATTAAGTCACATAAACAGACTTCTTGAATAAGCAATGCAAGACACATGTCACGTTCTTGCCCATTATGGACACTGAACTAGAGTTGTGTGAATTATCCGTATGATTTTGGTTTTAAAAATTCCAAACCTTTTCCTTTAGTTATCCTGTCTTGGGACTCTCTGGGGGAACTGCCTGTACACCCCCAGGATCCTCACCTCAGTCCCATCACCTTTAATCACCTTCCATGTCAGCTTCTCCCCTTTCTCCAGGGGAAGACTATGGCTTCAGAAACCACCTGGAAGGGTTTGTGAGATGATGATTGTTTTCAAAGGATCATCACTAAAGGATAGGGGAAAACAGCATGTTTTTCATATTCTAAATGACAATTTATTTCTCCCAAGAAAATAGCTACTCAGTTCAGGTTTACATCTATAACATAGCTTAATTAATTACTTACCTTGTTGTGTTTCAAAAGTGACTGAGAAACACTGGAATCACAGGATTTAATTAAGAAAATATTGCCTGCCCCAGCCCTGACCCCTTCTGACCTCTCTTCATCCACATCTACACTGATATCCTTTTCACACACCCCACCTTTAGCCCAGTTACTCTTCATCACCACCTGGCCTCTCCAGTTTTGCTTCCTCTGCTTCCATCCTGCTGGACATCAACCAGAATGTGGCATTTATGTGCCGTTGATTTCTGGATCCCCATCAGCTGCCGACTGGGGTTCCTCTCAAGGTGCTCACTGGAGCAATTATTCTGCTTATTCTCCTACCTCTCCTCCAAGTATAGCTAGCAAGACAGCATGGATGGACCTGGAGAGTATCATGCTAAGCAAAATAAGCCAGTCAGAGAAAGACAAGCATCACATGATCGCACTCATATGTGGAATCTAATGAACAAAATAAGCAGATGAACAAAAATAGAACCAGAGACATAGAAGCATGAATGGTCTGTCGAAACTCAGCGGGAAGGTGGGGGGAGTGGGTGGAAATAGATCAGCCAATGAACTCGTATGCATATATGCATAACCTATAGACACAGACAACAGGGTGATGGGGACCTGGGGGAGTGGGTGGGATGGAAGCAGGCTGGAAGAGGTCAATGGGGTAAAAGGGGGGACTTGTGTAACACTTTCAACAATAAAGATTAAAAAATAAAATAAAATGTGATGGCTTAAAAAACAACAACATTGATGTATTTTCCATTCCCCAAGGACCAACTCATGAAATAAGGCTGGCTTACTTCTGGTTTTCCACTGACTGGCACAGGGGAATTTTTAGATCCTACTGAGGGGTGGGGGAACTAAGTGAGAGTGGTAACTGAGTGAGAGGGGTAACTAAGTGAGAGTGGTGGAGGTTACTTGTGTGACTGGGGATGGGCTGGGAAACACCTGCTTGCCTCCTGGTTTCAAGTTACCACTAGTGAAAGAAAACAACAGCCCTGCTTCTGAGCATGTTGGCTCAAAGTTGTTCTCCAGCAGAAAGGGGAGGCCTCTGCAAGACTAGAACACTGAGTAGATCAATGCTGAGCAGTGGACAGGTCAGGGCCAAAAGATGCTTCTAAGTGGAGTGGGGCAGCAGAGCGGAGGTAACTTGAAGCCAGGCAGTGCTCACCTACTGGTTGACCTGCAGGTTGGAGATGGGTGGAACTGCACATGACCATCTTAATTGCTGGAAATATCAACTTATTCATAAACCAGAATAGTTAAAATGGAAAAATCTGAACTTCAGAAACTAATCCCAGGATTCAATTTTTGTTCAGGAAAAAAAAAAAAAAAAGGTAAGTGTGTATGACCAAGCCCCAGGACTAAGATTATATAAAATGGACGCAAAAAATTTAAAAAGAACGCAGGGAGGAAAGGAAATAATCGTGGAAATCTATACAAACAAAGCTTGGAATTCTAAAATTATTAAAAGGAAAAGTCCCTGAGGATGAGTTTCAATCCCCCAAAAGCCACTGACACTGTAAGGAACCCAGAGAGAAATTTGAGGCACAAAGATAAAACAGAACATGAAAAGGTATACATTAATATGGTTGTGATGTTTGAAACTGGAATTGTGATTCTAGGAACCAAGGAAAATTTTTTCAAGTATTTCTGGGGAAAAGGTAACTTGTTCAGGTTTGTTTGTTTTTTTAAGTTAAGAAATTCTTTTTTTTTTTTTTTTTGCCTGACTTGTGTGGTTCGGTGGTTGAGTGTCGACCTATGAGTATCACGGTTCGATTCCTAGTCAGGGCACATGCCTGGGTTGCAGGTTCAATCCCCAGTAGGGGGCATGCAGGAGGCAGCCGATCAATGATTCTCACTCATTATCATTATTCCTATCTCTCTCTCTCCCTTCCTCTCTCTGAAATCAATAAAAACATATATTTTTTAAAAAATTCATTTTTGAATTCCTAAGTAATGTAGGTCATTCTCACGAATCCTTGAAATAATGAAATGGAGAATGACATTAATTTGTGACTCCCTGCAGTTCTTTCAGTAGGAACACCATTGGGTGGTTGATTCAGTAGCTCAGATTGTTGATTACATGTGGAATAGGAGTCAGCAGCTTTGGGAACAAGATTGGCAACAGCGGGGAAATCCACAAGACTGGAATGTGGCTATTAAGCGCGTGCTCTCTCTCTCTCTGTCTCTCTTTCTGTGTCTTTCTCTCTCTCTCCCCCATTTCTGAAAAGATTTTGTAAGCTGCCCTGATTCCTGTTCTGAGCACTCACCTGTTATTCAGCTCTTGGTGTGAGGAGGAGGCATTTTTCAGTCTGTGGCAGGATGCCCAGCTGGAGGTATGATGGAACCCACTACAGAGCCCACTATAGTCATACTCAGGGAAGGAAGCTTAAGAGAAATGAAGTTGCTTCTGCCATCATTGTCATTGGCAAAACCATTAGACCATGACTTAGAAGAGAGAAAACATGCAGCAGCAAAAGGAAGAAAAGAAGTACGTTCAGGGTCTTTTTTAAGGAAGAGAACTCATTTTCATAAACTTGGTGAAAATATGAGTAAAGCAACAAAATAGTGGAAGCACTTTTTTTTCTGTCCATGGTGGCATCTGACAGAAATAAAACGCACAGTACCTGAGTTTTCGTCCTCTTAAGGTTGTCTAGGTTGGATACCTCAAAAGATTAAAGCTGTTCTTGAAAGACACTCCAGACAACCTTGCAAGAAAGCTTGCAAAGATGGGAGAGGAGATAGAGATAAGAAGCAGGGAGAACAAGCAGCTTGGGGTGGGAGGAGGGTCAGAAAGAATAGGTAAGGGAGTTTAGTAGTCATAACAAAGCTCAAAGGGACTCAAGTTCTGGAAGTCAAGCCAGAGGGTGAGCAAGAAGGCCTATACTGTGGTCAGAGAAGGTCAGTAGAAAGGACTTTAAAGGAGGCTAGGGTGGGGGAGAGACATGGATGGTCAAAAAGAGGTCAGATGGGGCCAGAAGTTGAGGCTAGCATCTGATTCCTGATTATAACTTGAGCTCTGCAAACATGCTGAAAATCCCTGAGCTATGAGAGAGCACCGTGTAACAAGGTACAATCTAATTTGAGATCATTCTCCCAGCCAGTGTAGCTCAGCAGTTGAGCGTCGACCTATGAACCAGGGAATGGTTTCATTCCCAATCAGGGCACATGCTCAGGTTGGGGGCTCCATTCCCAGTAGAGGGTGTGCAGGAAGCAGCCGATCAGTGATTCTCTCTCATCATTGATGTTCCTATCCCTTTTTCCCTCCCCTTCCTCTCTGAAATAAATAAAAATATATTTAAAAAATAATAATAATTTGAGATCATTAAATTAATAATTGTGATCATGTCAGGGAGGAAAACTCAGTGTATTAATAGATAACCAAGATAAGAGGGGGGAAATGTGAATTGTTCATTAGAATGTTCTTTAATGATGTTCACATTAGACAGTAGAGAAGCTGCATGTTGAAGAAGAAATAGCAAAGAAGTCTGAAAACAGAAGCCACATTTTGACACTGCTAGCTATATGGCCTGAGAAAAAGCACTTAGATTTTTGTGGAGAGGAGTATGCTATTATTCTTTCATTTGCAAGAAGAGAACAATAATAATAATTGTAAGTTTCTCAAAGAATTGTGAGGGCTAACTAGGTAATATGCATTAAAAGATTTTGCAAAATTGATCTTTTAAATTAAATATAATAGATTGAGATAAGAACAAACAAATTAAACATCTTGTGCAGAAAATGCAAGTAGTTAGAATAATTATTTTCATTTAGTAAATGCCTATTGTGTGCTAGGAACAAGCTAGATGCTTTGAAAACATTCTCATTCAATATTCAAAAATCTCCCTGAAACTTGAGTTTTATTATCCCAATTACATCGCTAAGACTTGGAGAGGTTTGGTAAATTGCCCAAGATCTTTCCTTAAAAAGATCTCATCACGGGTGAGCTAAGTAACCAAGTAATACTTTGTGCCAGTTTACAACTATAAATTATAATACTCTATTTAACCTCCAGAAACAATAGAAAAATAACTTGAATGGGCAATATTCTTGCATTTTCACACATTAAAATGGAGCAGCCTTGTCTGGAGTTAGGGGCTATCCGTAGACTTTAAATCTAATCTGTCCCAGTAATCCAAAGCCGTAACTTTGGCAACTTTTCTACGAAAAAAAAAAAATTCCTTTTCTTGAGGAGATCTTACTTTACAAGTATAAAATGCACTCACTGATTAGTAAACTGAGTCAGTTCTACTGCTTTTTGGTGGTCTTTTAAAAATAAATAAACAAGAGATCTTCTTTACTTACCCAAAGAAGCCGTGTCCAACTCATTGGAATATCACTGTCGCAAAACACAATCCAGGTCCCTTAATCCTGCTTCTTTTGATCTCAAAAGGTGGTAACATTCAGTCCAGAGCTCACTCATCTGTAAATTGCATCACATTATCTCCAAGTTATTTAAGAAGCAAGCTCCGTTTGGTTTCTGGCATTTTAACCTGTTAAAGGCAAGCAGAGGGTTTGCCACATCGTTCCAAAGGTCTCCCACTAACCACAGCCTTCAGAGGAAGCAAAATGATCGAACACATTGGCAATCGGTACATTGAGAACAGGCCGGTGTATTCTGCAAATGCCTTTAAGGAAGAACATAAGAAGAAACAGAGATATCATAAGACGTTTCTGGATCATCTCAAAGTGTGCTGTAGGTAAGATATTTTTAAAGATACTGGCATTAGAAATAAAGGAAATGCTTCCTCCTAAATTTTCAAACTTTCATTCTCTCCTTTCTGGCTCTAGCCCAGAGCTTTCAGAGTCTTCTTATCTTTGGTTTCCAAACTTCCCTGCCAGAGCTGGAAAGGTCGACTCTGAAATGAACACCGTCTCAGCTCTCAACACAGTCTTTCCATATCAGAGGACTAATAGATGAGGACAGAGGAACATTCTCAATTGAAATGTAGGACAATTCAAACTGAGGATGACAAATAAGCTCTATTACGGCTAAAGAAAAGCAGCATTTTTCTTCTTAAAAATCCTTTGGTGGTGGCCCAAGGGTAGTTGATATGGGCAAGGAGGTGACTGTTCGTGGGAAAGTTAGTGAAAGTACTAGTTTCTTCTTTAATATATTATCCCCTTTACCAATGTTCCACCTACAACGAGGTACTGAACTTAAAATTTGATTTTAACTGACCTGTGGCTTTCAACTTTTTCAGCTGTTCCACACAAAAGGCCAAGAGAATTGCCCTCTCTTTACTCCCCATAGCATCTTGGTTACCAGCATACCGGATAAAGGAATGGCTACTCAGTGACATTGTTTCTGGAATCAGCACAGGGCTAGTGTGTGTACTGCAAGGTAAATTTTTTTTGCGATATAATTCATCTATCACAAAATCCAATCTTTTAATGTATACAATTCGGTGTTTCTTGGTATATTCACAAGGTCATGCAACCACCACATCTAATTCCAGAATATTTTCACCACCACCCTAAAAATCTCTTGCTCATTAGCAGTCACTTCCCATTCCCCCCTCCATCCATCCCCTTTGCAACAACTTTCTGTCTCTATGGATTTGCCTGTTCTGGACATTTCCTATAAATAGATTCTTCTGTATCTGGTTTCTTTCACTTCACATAATGTTCTCAAGATTCATCCATGTTTCAGCATGTACGGGCATTTCATTCCTTTTAGTGGATGAATAATATTCTATTGTATGGAAAGACCACATTTTGTTTATGCACTCATGGGTTGATGGACATTTGGGTTGTTTTTGTTTCTACTTTGTGGCTATCAGGAATGATCACTGTGTACAAGTTTTTGTAGAAACAATTCTCTTGGGCGTATAACCGCTGTGTCATATGGTAAAACACTAGCAATATATGAGAGTTCAAATTTCTTCATAACCTTGTGAACACTGGTTATGGTCTGCCCTTTTTATTTTAACTATCCTAATGAGTATAAAATAGTATCTTAGTCCAGCCAGTGTAGCTCAGTGGTTGAGCACTGACCTATGAACCAGGAGGTTATGGTTCAATTCCCAGTTAGGCACATGCCCAGGTTGTGGGCTCGATCCCCAGTAGGGGGCGTGCAGGAGGCAGCCAATCAATGATTCTCTCTCATCATTGATGCTTCTATCTCTCTCTCCCTTCCCCTTCCTCTCTGAAATCAATAAAGATATATTTTTAAATTAAATGGTATCTCATTGTGGTTTTGATTTGTATTTACTAAGTGACTAACAGTGGTTGAACATCTTTTCACGTGCTTATTGGAGACTTGTATGTATATCTTTTGTGAGATATCTATTTAAATCTTTTGCACATTTTAGAATTAGGTTGTCTTTTTATTGTTGAGTTACAAGGGTCATTTGCATATTCTAGATATTAAGCCCTTATTCAAGATAAGATTTGCAGATAATTTCTCCCTTTTTATTGGTTGTCATTTCATTTTCTTTGAAGCACACACTTAAAATCTTTGATGAAGCCCATTTTATCTGTTTTTAATTTGATTGCTTATGCTGTCGGTGTCATTTTTCAGAAACCATTGCCTAATCCAAGATCACAAAGGTTTACAATGAGGGTTTTTCCTGAGTTTTATAGTTTTGACTCTTATACTTACATCTTTGATACACTTGCGTTAGTAAAGTAACTTATATTTAGGGTCCACATTTAAATATTTAAAGAATCTAATGAGAACTTCTGTGATTCCCCTTGCGTGAAATGTAAACTCTGATGTTTGTGTATTTACAGGTTTAGCATATGCTCTACTGGTCAACATCCCTCCAAGCTATGGGTTATATGCAGCCTTTTTCCCAATCATAACCTACTTTTTCTTGGGCACTTCTAGACACATAGCTGTGGGTAAGTGAATTTCTGGGCTAATTAATGCTCCACTGCCTTCCCTTTATGAATTTTATTAGCCACACACTATCCATTTCAAATTGTGCATAATTCAGAAGAAGAATCAGTTTCTTGTAAGAATTAGGACTGAAAGACAATCGTGCTTTAGGGAGACATTTATTCACCACAATTCACCCTCTGTTAATTAGGTCCATTTCCAGTTTTGAGTATCATGGTGGGAGCAACAGTTATGAGATTAAGCTCAATGGACAATTCAGATGCTACGGATTCTTATAATAGCTCAATGAGTAATAACTCGACACCAGTTGACTATGGTGTGATGGTGGCCGCCACAGTCACAGTTCTTTCTGGAATCATCCAGGTGAGCACTTTCTCATATAAGCTACCCTCCCAATCTGCTAGTCCTGACCTGTACACGTTTTTCTGATTTTCCTCCTTCTTGCCACTCCTCCCCACTTTTCCATTTGATTTGTAGCCCTCCTTCCATAGCCTATAGGAAGTAATTTTTAAAGGGCCACTCACCACAAACAGAGTGGATAGGCAGATCCACATTGCAAAGATGAGTGAACGTGAGTCCAGAGAGAAAGAAAAGTGGGAACAGGAAGGAGTGAAGAGTGAAATGCTGAATTCAATAAAATATAGTCACTAAACATAACTACATGCAATCAATAGTGAAACTGGGAGCTTTGGAACTTTTTTCTTTATGATTCTTCAGGGACTATAATCTAGTTGGAAGGGTTTGTGGTTTCAGACTTTGAATTGGGAAAAGCTGAAGAGGTTAATGGAGGGGCCTAAAGCCTCTCTCCCAAGTAAAAATGTCATGGACTCCTTAAGAGGTTGCCTAAGTTTGTGAATAGTGATACCATTTGTTACAACCTTTTTTTTAAAGAAAGAGTCAGTGTATACAAACACATAAGTGGTGTGTCTATTGACAAACAGCTTGGTCAGGTCTTCCTAAGACATTTCTGAGCCTAGTACCTCTGTGTCCACAGCTCTGGCTCCATTCCAGGGACATGAATGGAAAGGCAGGCCAAGTATCCAAGGGAAGGAAAATCCATCCATTCACCTGATTGCAAAATACTGGTGCTTTGGGGAAATTTACCATTTTGCCCCCAGTTAAAACCGAGCAATTCATATGTCCAATACACAGTTATGTAATTCCTACAAAAGTCAAGCAACTTGTTTGAGGGAATATGAATGGATGCTCATCTATGCATGCAGCTAGAATGTGTAACTTAAAATTACATAAGGAAATTGATGAAGGGTGATGCTAGATAAGATTCTGCTATGAAAGGATTATAGGTGTATCTTCTAAAGATACTGCACCTTGCTGTAGCTGGTTTGGCTCAGTGGATAGAGCGTCAGCCTGCGGACTGAAGGGTCCCAGTTTCGATTCTGGTCAAGGGCACATGCCTTGGTTGTGGCCTCTATCCCCAGTGTGGGGCATGCAGGAGGCAGCTGATCAATGATTCTCTCTCATCATTAATGTTTCTATCTCTCTCTCCCTCTCCCTTCCTCTCTGAAATTAAGATAGATAGATAGATAGATAGATAGATAGATAGATAGATAGATAGATAGATAGATAGATAGATACTGCACCTTTTTAAAGGGGGGGGGTAGATAAGCCTGTTACTTTTGGAGTGAACTAGACTTACATGCTATTTGAACAGCATGTAACATTCCACCTTGGGGTGTGGGGTGGGAAAAGGGGAGGTGTTCAGGAGTCAGGGACTCATGCTACTTTAAGGCTTTTAAGTACAGGCTGAACCTTTACATTTTGATCA
This sequence comes from Corynorhinus townsendii, assembly GCA_026230045.1. Taxonomy (NCBI): domain Eukaryota; kingdom Metazoa; phylum Chordata; class Mammalia; order Chiroptera; family Vespertilionidae; genus Corynorhinus; species Corynorhinus townsendii. Next base: position 143,304,748 of record JAPDVU010000004.1, read on the forward strand.
TTTCAGCCGCTGATCCCTCAGGTTGCTGAGGTGTACTCCTGATCTGCACTAACAAAGGCCTTTGCCCTTCTCCTTCCAGTTGCTCCTGGGGGTTCTGCAGGTTGGATTCATGGTGATATATCTATCTGAATCCCTCATCAGTGGCTTCACCACAGCTGCTGCTGTTCACGTTCTGGTTTCCCAACTCAAATTTATGTTACAATTGAGTGTCCCATCACACACTGATCCTTTTTCACTTTTCAAAGTAAGTATTACTTTTGCTTAAAAAATGTTTAAATACATGTAATTCACTATCGTGTTTCTGGGAGAGCTTCGTTTAATGCTGTGGGTCTTGCCTACAACATCCAAAAAACAAATGGGTTGTGAAATTTATTCACATTAAGAAAAAGTTAGTGACAATGAGAATATTGAAAACTAACCACACCTACTGTACAGCTAATGGGAACAACAGAAATAAAGTGCCACTTCTCTTATATTTGACTGTTAAGTATTATTAAAAAGAAAAAAATCCACATACGTTCTTAAAAGCTGTAATATTTTGTCCCAAATTTTTAAAAATTTCTCAAAATCTTATTTCAAAAGAAATGTGCTAATTGAGTGAAAATGCTTCCCCATTTCTAAAAAGCAGGTCTCATTCTTTTAGAGTTGAAGTTCTTCTTACTCTCTTACGCTTCTCTCTTTATAAAGCAAAAGGAAATTGGCCAATATGTAAATAGGACAGTGGTTCTTCCTCCTACAGAGGATGTACTATAGAACAGTATTCTTTTTCGTTTTTTAATTTTTTCCCATCACCATTTATTCCCTTATACCCTCTTCAACCTCCACCCACGTCCCTCCGTCCCATAATCACTGCACTGTTGTTAGTGTCCATGAGTTCCTCCTCTTTTTCTTTCTTTTTTTGCTCAATCCCTCCACCCACCTTCATCCTCCCCCAACTCCATTCACAGGTGTCTACGCACTCTCTATCTATGAGTCTGTTTCTATTTTGCTTGGTAGTTCAATTTGTTCATTAGATTCCACATATGAGTGAAATCATATGGTACTTGTCTTTGTCTGACTGGCTTATTTCACTTAGTATAATGATCTCCAGGTCCATTCAAAGGGTTGAAAAGGGTAAAATTTTCTTTCTTTTTACAACCAAGTAGTATACCATTGTGTAAATGTACCATATCTGTTCTATCCATTTATCTACTGATGGACAATTGGGCTGCTTCTAAATCTTGGCTATACTATATAATAAAGAGCTAATATGCTAATTAGACCAGTGGGTGGGGGGTGGAGCCAGCAAGCCTTCTCTGCCAGGTCAGCATTGGTGGTCCCAGCACGCCCCCTTCCACAGAGGTGGCAGGAAAGGTGGTGGCGCAGGCCTGGTCCTGGCGCTGTGCCTTCCGCAGAGGCGGCCACAGGGGAGTGGGCCTAAACCACAGTTGGACATCCCCCGAGGACTCCAGGGTTGCCAGAAGGATGTCTGACTGCCAGTTTAGGTCTGATCCCCCAGGGAGCTGGGGTGTCCCAGACTGCAAGAGGATGCAGGCCAAGCTGAGGGACCCCTGAGTACACAAATTTTCATGTACCAGGCCTCTAGTTGTAAATAATGCTACAATGAAAATAGGGGTGCATTTACCCTTTCCAATTAGTGTTTTGGGTTTCTTTGGATAAATTCCAGAAGTAGAATTCCTGGTCATAAGGCTGTTCCATTTTTTTTTTAAAGTAGTTTCATACTATTTTCCACAGTGACTACACCAATCTGCATTCTCACCAACAGTGCACAGGAGTTCTCTTTATTCTACAACCTCACCAATATTTGTTTGTTGATTTATTGATGCTAGCCATTCTATTCTGACATGTGTGAGGTGATAGCTAATTGGTTTTAATTTGCATTTCCCTGATGATTAGTGATGTTGAGCATCTTTTCATATGTCTATTGGCCATCTGTGTGTCCTCTTTTGAGAAGTTTCTATTCAGGTCTTTGGCCCATTTTTTAATTGGATTGTTTGGTGTTGTTGTTGTTGTTTGGGTGTTGAGTTGTATAAATTCTTGATAATAATTATCCTCTTACCTGATGTATTGGTGAATATTTCTCCCATTCAATGTGTTTGTCTTTTCATTTTGTTGATGTTTCCTTTGCTGTGCCAAAACTTTTTAATTTGATGTAATCCCATTTATTTTTTCTTTTGTTTCCCTTGCCTGAGGAGATATATCAAAAAATAAATAAAAATACTGCCACAAGAAATGCTGAGATTTTACTTCCTATGCTTTTTTTCCTGGATTTTTATGGTTTTAAGTCTAATGTCTTTAATCCATTTTGAGCTTATTCTTTTGTGCAATTTTAAAAAGTGGTCTAGTTTCTTTTTTTTTTTTTTTTGCACATATCTGTCAAATTTTCCCAAAACAATTTACTGAATAGACTATATTTAGCCCATTGTATGTTTTTGCCTCCTTTGTCAAATATAAAGACGTGGGTTTATTTCTGGGCTCTATATTCTGTTCAATATAGAGAACGATAAAGATTCCATAAAAAATCTACTAGAACTGATAAATGAATTCAGTAAAGGAATAGGATACAAAATAAATATCCAGAAAACAACTGCATTTTTATACACCAATAATGAACTACCAGAAAGGGAAACTAAAAAAAATCCCATTCACAATTGCTTCAAAAAGAATGAAATACCTAGGAATAAACTTAACCAGGGATGTAAAAGACCTGTACTGAAAATTATAAGACACTGAAGAAAGAAATTGAAGAAGATGCAAATAAGTGGAAATAATATACCATGTTCATGGATAGGAAGAATTTAACATCATTAAAATGTCCATACTACCCAAAAAAAATCTGCAAATTCAATGCAATTCTTATCAAGATACAATTTTGTATTTCACAGTAGAACAAATATTCCAAAAATTTCTATGAAACCATGAAAAACCTTGAATAGCAACAGCAGTGTTGAGAAGGAAAAACAAGATTGAAGGAATCATGCTACCTGATATCAAACTATACTACAGGGGCATACTAATCAAAACTGCATGGTACTGCCCTGGCTGTGGTTAGAGCATCGGCCTGCACACCGAAGGGTCACAGGTTAGATTCCCCGTCAAGGGCATGTATCTGATCTGTGTTGCAGGTTTGATCCCTGGCCCCAGTCAGGGTGATGTGGGAGGCAACCAAGCAATGTGTCTCTTTCACTCGCTATCAATCTATGTCAGTTCTTTTGCTTCAATGCTTATTTTTATGTATTTGGAAATAATTGAGTGTCATAATCAAATTATACATTAATATAGTACTTGGATGTTTTTGTTTTTATAATTTTAGATACTCAAGTCCATATTCACACAAATAGAGAAGACTAATATTGCAGACCTTGTGACATCCTTGATTATCCTCTTCATTTTATTTGTGGTTAAAGAAATAAATCAGCACTACAAAGCCAAACTTCCAGTGCCCATCCCAATTGAACTCATCATGGTAATTGATCACCTTAAGACTTTCTCTCATAACTCATGAAGTCTCACAGTTGTTTGTTGAAAGCCCTTCACCATCTGTAGATCAGGAGGATTTAGTGGGGCAGATGCCATCTCTGCAGTTTCCGGGCCTAATGTTTAGTACAGTTTTATCTTTATTTAGAATTAAGAATTTCCTCTTATGATTTTGGGTTTATTCTGTCCATTTAAGACATGGCTGGTACAGAGAGCAAGATCTCTAAGAAGTTGATAGATCCATTTGAATTAATGCCTCAACTCTGGTGGGACATTAAAATTGCCTCAGGACTTCTTAAAAAGTAGCAAAGCCTGGGCTTGAGATTCGTATCTAAGAGGTCAAAGGATGGTTTTTGTCATTTTTGTAAAGTCAGACTCTTAGGTATGTCTCACGTTTCTAACTTGGGCAATTTGCAACTTTGCAGACTGTGATCGCAACAGGGGTATCCTATGGCTTTGATTTCGAAAGAAGGTTTAATGTGACTGTGATTGGGAAAATGGAAATTGGGTAAGTGTGTCTTTTAGGATGACATCTCCAAGCACTCATTAGAGAGTAAGCAGAAGTTACTAAAGACAGCCAGGTGAAGTGCATTAATCCAGGCCAGAATCCTCCCTGCGTGTGGCATTTATGAGGAAGACTCACTGCTCTCCTTCTACGAAGGAGCCACAAAGGACATATGGGTCTGCAGTTCTTAATATCAGGAAATGTCTCCTTGTGGAAGAACTTCCAAGCCAGACGAATAGGGACTCAAACACAAGTAAAAATGAAGTAGTAAAAGTAGAAAAATAGGCACTTAAACCTGCTTCTCCTCATAAAGAAAAAAAAAAGAAAGGAAGAAAGAAAACCAAATGAAACCAGATTTCCTTTTTCATAAATTACTACAAACAATATGTAGTGCTTTGTTTGTGTTACTGGAGCCAAGAGCCAACAGTTCAAAAGAGACACTGAAGGAATACCTAGCACACTGCTTGAGCAATCCAGTTAGGCACACCCTGTCCTTTCTCCTGATCAAATTCAAAACAAGGCCAGAGCAACTCTTGCTGCTGCTAAAGGATTAGGAGGTCCAGTTCGTATGAGGAATTTGAAAATCGATCTCCTTGCATTTATTGGATTGAGAAGAGAGATCCAAATTTGTGCTCTCTTTCCTTTTGCTGCCCTCTGACCATAACAGCAATTTCTTTCAACTGGCTTACAATGATAGGTTGTATTCCTGTATAAAAAACAAAACAAAACAAAACCATGCTTAAGGTGTACTTGAGAATTCCAGGAATCAGCATTTATATGCATTGCTGACTTAAAAACAGCCAACTTCTTTTAATAGTGTGTATATATGGTTTCTCTCCACTCTGCAGTTTGCAAGTTATTAAATTTTAATAAATTAAAGATCTTGTCAGAGGGTTTTAGAAATAAGAGATAAACTTAAACTTAACATCACTGAGTTACAATCTTAGAGACTTTACTTTGTGACTATATTTCTGATGTCAACAGACCTTTCTCCTCAGTGTGTGTGGGGTGGGGAAGGGAGGAATTCACATTTATTAATTGTTACATTCTACAGTAAGGCAGTGTGCTCAGTAGGCAAGCTCAGGTGTTCTAGAGGCACGGTGCCTGGGGTTTCGTTCTGACTCACTTTGCGTGGCCTTGGACTCAGGGAGCTAAGTAAATAACAGAGCCAAGAAATGAACTTACGTCTTCAGACCACTCTGTCCATGGTGTTTAGAAGCTAGAACAAAAGATTAATAACTGGCTTCGGGTTATTTTGATATACACTGCAAATTTTAATTATATCACTGATTTTAGATTTATTTAATAAATAAATAATATTCCAAGATAACTTTCTGATTCATGATAGCTGCAGAATGTGAGATAATAGTACTTCAATTAGAGCTGAAAAAAATTTTTAACATAGGTATTCACAAATCATTAAGAAAGAGTTGAATGGAGCCTACCTAAGTCACCTCCAATAAGTTTTAGATGTTTATAGGAGCTGGGCATTTGAGTAAATTGCTGTTGCATTTGAGTTATTTGCACTGTTTAGAATACAATTAGTAAATATCGTTTAACTGCTCTAAGTTCATGAGGCACAAGCACAAAAGTATCCTCTATGAGTTGAATGTTTTCCCAGCACAACATCACTCTAAATGGAAACCCTCTGTCTGCTTCGGGGCCACAGTTGGCTCTAGCAGGTCTGTGGAGCCCAGGACAGAGTCCAAGGCCCATCTGTTTGCTAAGGGTTTTCCATGAAAGGCTATGTTATCAATGGAAAGAAGACTTTCTTGCTGGCCTTGCCTCAGAATTGTGTTTCCTCAAAAGCCTCTACCCATGGATAACTAGTGGAAGCATTGAAGGTGATGCTTTGCACCCTTTGCAACAATGCAAGTGGGACCTAAGGTATTTTGCATGAAGCTTATGGGGATGTATATATACATTATGATATGCTTCTACTAGCAAAATCATATCAGATGTACCACTGCCATTGGGCTGTATTTACAACCTTGTATCAAATTCAAGCAGCATTGCTTTTCAGCAATAACATAGCAGATTCCAAAGTTGGCAATGATACTAAATTCCTGCTAGTCATGTTCCAAAGGGAGGCACCATTCATCCTAGATTGCATTTATTCATTGATTTGCCCCAAAATTATGGACCACCCGACCTATGCCATGAAGACGGGTCAGTTCTGGTCACAGAATAGTGAGTCAGTCACAGTTTCTGCTCAGTATCTGGGGTGGGGAGTTGGCTCGGGGGGTTTGGGGGGTGGGTGGGAAAGGAGGTATCAAGAGTTAGGGAAACACAGAGAAGCTCTCCTAACCCTTGATGGTGAGGGAAGACATGCTAGAGCAAACATGTCAAACTCAAATGCTAACGCGGGCCAAATAAACAAGGTTTAAGTTTATGTGGGCCACAAAAAAACAAAAGCTTCAATTTTCATAGAAAAGTAGATTTATTTCAATAGAGACATGCTGAATAAAAAGGGCTGACATAAGTGAGTAATCATTAAGATAAAATAATAGAACATTTTAATAAAAATTAATATTTTTTCTTGAACATTAATTTACCAGACACTGAATAACTGCACAAATTAATAAGCATAATGCAAATAAACCTATTTTTCCTGTTTTCTGAAAGTGAAATATTTCCTGTTGTGCACACCAAACAAGTTAGTCCAAGATTAATGGCATGGCAATCAGCTGCTAAAATATTCACTGCTAGTATTAGTGGAGAAAAATGGTGCGCCTGCATGTAAGGTGCATAAGGGAAATGAATGCAACACGATTATAGTAATCAGTAATTGGCAAATGTTGTAGTTTGTTATTAATAACTAGAGGCCTGGTGCATGAAATTCATGCACAGGTAGGGTCCCTAAGCCTGGCCGGTGACCAGGGCCGATCTGTGGGGCAACCAGCAGGGTGATTGTGGGGCTCCTGCTGGCACCTGCCTTGGCTGGCCTGGGGCCTGTGGGCTGGGGGCAGCTCCTGCGTTGAGCATCTGCCCCCTGGTGGTCAGTGCACATCATAGTGACTGGTTTGTCACGTTGTTCAGTCAATTTGCATATTGGGCTTTTATTATATAAGATTATGCATAACAGGATATTGTAAAAATTAAGTTACAAAATTTTTATTAAAACGTTTCTTACATAACATTATATTGTCTGGGCCACAAAAATAATTGTTGTGGGCCACATAGGGCCATGGGCCGAGAGTTTGACATGCTTGTGCTAGAAGGACGGGAATGAGGAGAATGGTTCAGGCACAGGGAACAGCAAATTAGAGGCTTTCAAGGTGAGAGAATGGGTGGCCCCTTTGAGAAACAAACAAACAAAAAAGCTGGGTACGGGTGGAGCATAAATTCTGGGAATTGTAGCAATTAAGCAGGAATGAAGGGATGGGGTAGATGGTGGCGGGGGGTAAGCCTTGCTAAAAAAGTTGGACTTTTTCTGAGCACAAATGGATGCCATTGAAGAAGTCTAAGTAGGTTGGTGACCTTCAGACTTGTTTACTTCAATTTCAGATTTCAGCCACCTATCACGTATGACTTGGAGATTATCAAAGGAACCATCGGAGACAGCTTCAGCATTGCAATCGTTGGCTTCGCAGTGGCCTTTTCAGTTGCCAGCGTTTATTCCCTCAAACACGATTATGCGATTGATGGCAATCAGGTAAGTTTACAGCCCATGCTGGATCTAATTCAGCATCTTTAAACAATGTTTCATGTACACAATACCCATGGCGCTGCTCCTAATGAAGATGCCTTCTTGTTCTCTTGTCAGGAGTTAATAGCCTTGGGAGTGAGTAACATATTCACTGGATCATTCCAAGGATTTGCCGCAAGTACCGCCCTCTCCAGATCTGCAATTCAAGAAAGTACTGGAGGCAAAACGCAGGTATTTCTGGACCTTTGCGTGGAAGGCCATCCTAGCTTAGTCCCCGGGGAATGCCAGTCCCCAGGGTGGTGGGGGGGCGGGGGGCGGGGAGTTGATTTTGTGGTGGGGTTGTTTTCATCTACACAGGTTGCTGGGATTCTCTCTGCTCTCATCGTGCTGATTTTCATTGAAAACCTGGGATTTCTTCTGGCGCCACTACAAAAGGTACCAACCCTCCCTCCTTGGATGCTATCTCTCTCCTTTGGGTGATGGATCAAGGACCCTGGTTCCTAAACTCTAGAAATATAAACCAAACGGGAAAATGAGGTAACTGCAACCTCGCAAGCACTCTTCTCCGCCAACACTCTGCGGGCCATAAATATTTCTTTTTCCCCTGGTAGCATTTTGTGAATGCTAGGAATGCACATGCCCAAAACACCTATCTACTCTACTCTTCCCATGTTCGTAGCCCGGAATATACTTGATGTTTAGACAGAAAGACACCCTGGTACAGCAGCTTCAATAGGAATTGACTGAGGTGAAGATTTTCTTAAAGGCTGAGGTAATCAGGGCGTCGATCTAAGTCAGAGAATGGTGCTGCCAGCCACACAACCTGTTCTTAGGCATCCGCCCTGCAGCTCCCAGGGTTTGGTTTGACTCCAAGACCAAAGCTGTCAGATTGCAGGATGGAAGCAAACAGCCAAATACACTGGGGAGTGTGCCTCACACTCCTCTGCCCAGCTCTCCTGAACTGTAATTTTTGTGGCTTTAGCTGGAGGCTTTGTAAACGACTGCAGCACCCAGATGGAAAACATAACAGCCCTCCGGAAAGCACGGGCTTTCTAGGAAGCCAGACAATGGTAAATAGGCAGCTCTTTATGGTGTGTATAGGGTTGTGAGGGAGAGTACGGAGCACTGGCTCTAGAGTCCTGTAGACTTGCTTCTAATCCTGCCACTTGTTGTCTGTGTGCTTTGGGGCAAATTACTTAACTTCTCTCAACCTCAAGTTCCCCCAAAAATATCCTCAGGTGAGGATTAACAAAAATACTTAATAAATAAATGAATAAATAAATAAATACACCCACAGCCCCCTGCATAGAGAATTCTGCCCTTTGTGCTTCTTCCAGGTGCATTCTTGGGCTTTCCCTCACCCACATCAACTTGGAGAATTAAAGAAACAATTGCCATATAAAATCATAGTTCTCTACTGAATAAACAATGCCCAAAGACATTGTCCAGGTTTAATCAAAACTCCTGCTATAAAGGATTCACGTGGCAAGTTCTTAGACCATTGTGTCTGTAATGTCCTTGTTTCACCCCAGTAGCTGCTTTGCTTCTTTTTATCACAGGAGGACAAAAGAACCCACAGTGACGGCTAATAATTCATGTTTCTTGGGTGCTAAGTATCGGCAGAATTTTATGCATTTTACATGTATTTCATCCTTTTTATCAATTACACTGTGGATACCAGATAAAATTCCCCTCTACCGACCCTCAGTGCTCTGCAGGCTTTTTAAGGGCTCTATTGTGGGTGTAATTCATTTCACATGGTTTTTCCTTGGAATTCTGTCCAGGTGGGAAATAATGCCTAATGAAAAGAAAATTATGTCTCTTCTGCAGGTGGCACTGGACATGCTTAATGTTAAAGTCCCCCAAATAATAAGCAGGAGGCTTATTACAGAGTCTTATGGAACCCTCCCCCAGCTACCATGGTGATGACATATTTTTTCCTTAAATATATCTTTATTGATTTCAGAGAGGAAGGGAGAAGAAGAGCTAGAAACATCAATGATGAGAGAGAACCATTGATGGGCTGCCTCCTGCACTCCCCACACAGGGGCTGGAGCCCACAACCTAGGCATGTGCCCTCACCGGGAATCAAACCATGACCTCCTGGTTGGTAGGTCGACGTCAGCATGCAAATTCCATAGCCCATTCGGAATGGAACAGCTTGAACTGGGGGTGAGGGCGAGGGGCACACATCTACCATTGTGATAAAATGTAAATAAGAGTCTGACCAGCATGGCTCAGTGGTTGAGCTTCATCGACCTATGAACCAGGAGATCACAGTTCGATTCCCAGTCAAGGCACATGCCCGGGTTGCAGGCTCAATCCCCAGTGGGGGGGGTGTGCAGGAGGCAGCTGATCAATGATTCTCTCTCATTATAGATGTTTCTCTACCTCTCTCCCTTTCTCTCTGAAATCAATAAAATATATGTAAAGAAAAATCTAAATAAGAAAGGGAGCAAACTTGGCTAGTCAGCATTTTTCACCTTAACTGGCATCATTCCCTGTAAGACGAGTGATCTCACTTGGGCATGTGAAGGAAGAATCAGGAGCCTGAAGTGCTGCTGTAGCAGAGCTGAGTTTTCTACCCAGATCTCTTAGCAAATCTCCTATTCAGTGGTATCTACATCAGGACTTTTTAAAAGAGGCTGTATTACTGGGTGGTTAGTACTGGCTTTGGAAATAGTAATTCATTAGCTCATCCGCTCGCTCACTGAATAATTATTAAGCCTCTCCTGGATATATTCACCATGGTCGGTTCTGGGGATACAGCAGGGAACATGAGAGATGTGGCACACGCTGTTCCAGAGAGTCTGCCTCAAAGATTTGTTCACCTCTGCAACCTTCAGCTTCCTATTTCAAAATGGCACGATTGCTGAGCATTGTCAAAGTTTTGAATTCTTATTGCAGGACCTCAAGCTCCCCAAACTTGTTTTTAAACAAAGAGCAACCCCCTCTCCCACCTTCAATAAATAGACACACAGTCGCCTCTCTCTGATTGAGAAGAATCTATATCCGTCATAGGTCTTAGGCCCTGCCTTTCTCTGTGCCAAGGTCTAGGCTAGTAGGTGCTGTCAGGTCATCGATGCCACTGTCACTGTGGTGGGGAAGGTCTGGTGTGTCTTGCATGGCACTGCACACCAGACAAGGGTGTACACTTTGCTTTGAGGCCCTTTAAAGGACTCACTTATCTACAGCCTTCACCTTTGCTTCTGTGTGGCTTATTTAGTTATCTGAAAGTACATCTGCAGCTTATGTCTCTCACAGTCTGTCCTGGCGGCTCTCGCACTTGGAAACCTAAAGGGAATGCTGATGCAGTTTACAGAAATACGAAGACTGTGGCGAAAGGATAAGTATGATTGTGTAAGTAGAGGCAACGGCATTTGCGAGAAAAATCAGGATGGCACTTAATGCTGATGTAAAATGCCTTTTTATATTGTAAACTCTGAGAAATTTTGTTCCTATATATCTGTTAAAATGACTTTAGTTTGTTTTATTTGCTATCTTTAAACAGCCTACTCTAATGATCATTCTTTGGGATTTTAATTTAAAAGGATGAGCTTCTTGCAAGTAGGAAATGCTCCAGGAAACACTAGTAGATAACTTCCTTAGCTCTGCCCTAAAAATCCTGGCAGTCCTCCCAAATGCCACAGAAACTCTCTGAAGTTCAGGGTATGCATTGCTTCTGTTCTTCATTACATCATATGTTAGTTACCAGAGGATCGTGAAAAACTTCAGTTCTGAACATTCCTTTTGGAAGTGCCCTTGCTCTCGGCATGCCTTGTTGTGAAAAGCAGAGTCAATAATCATATTAGGGTCAAAGTCTGTGGCATAAAAATGCTTAACATATCCTGTAGTACTTTACAAGCAAAAAGTAATAACCTACACCTGGTTTACTTTTTTTTTTTTTTGCTAATCTCCTCTGTATCATTCTAATTTTAGTATATGTGCTAACGAATCGAGCACTACATTTGGTTTATTTTTGTTCCAGTTAGATAATTGTTGGGGTTTTTCACAGCCTTTTGGCCTACTGATTCTTTTTTTTTTTTCTTTGTTGATTTAAGAGAGGAAGGCAGAGAGAGATAAAAACATCAATGATGAGAGAGAATAATTGACCCGCTGCCTCCTGCACACCCCACACTGGGGATTGAGCCCACAACTTGGGCATGTGCCCTGACAGGGAATCGAACCGTGACCTCCTGGTTCATAGGTCGACGCTCAGCCACTGAGCCACGCCGGCTGGGCCATACTAAGATTCTTGGAGAGATCATCACTATTAATAAAATTGGCAGACCAAAAGTATAAGATACCCAGTAATCTGCTAATTGTAAAAAACAGCAGCTGGTTCTGGAATTTTAGCTGTGACTGGTAGACTCAATCATTTCCTTGACCAGGCCAGGGATGGGATTAGCAATGGATACACTCTCTTTGGATTTTTTAAAATATCTGCTTGTGTTTCTATAGTTCAGAACCTGAGCCAGTAGATATGACCTCTGGAGGCAGGTCCCTTCTCCTGTATACTTCCAACTTCTACTGTGTTCCCTGGAAGTTCATGCTTGAACATAACATAACACATTGTACTTGAATCAGAGCCTACTGTAGTGTATGGTGTACATGTTGCCTTCCTTTTGCAGCTCATTTGGATCGTGACCTTCATCTTTGTCACTGTCCTGGGACTTGCGTTAGGCCTGGCAGCTAGTGTGGCATTTCAGCTTCTGACCATCGTGTTCAGGACCCAATTGTGAGTGATTGCCCCACTCTATATCCTTGCAGACTTTGGCCTGCCAGTGTCGGAAGAAAAAAAAAACAACTTGTCGCTGATTAAAGGGAAAGTAGTTTAATGGATAGGCATGCAAATCTATCAAGATGGCCAGTCTGTTCTTCCTCAGGTTGCCCACCCCAAAGGGCAATAGAATGGCCCAAATTAAAGCAGTAGCCTAGGTCTCTCCAGCTATTGGCCTGCTCTCTGCCTGCACTCAAATTCAAAGAAATCATAGATATTTATATGCCTTAGACCAGTGATTGGCAAACTCATTAGTCAACAGAGCCAAATATCAACAGTACAACAATTGAAATTTCTTTTGAGAGCCAAGTTTTTTAAACTTAAACTTCTTCTAACGCCACTTCCACAAAATAAACTCGCCCAGGCCATGGTATTTTGTGGAAGAGCCACACTCAAGGGACCAAAGAGCGGCATGTGGCTCGCGAACTGCAGTTTGCCGACCACGGCCTTAGACTATTTAAATTGGGGAAATGTGTTACTGAGAAGATTGTGAGATTCTCCATGTCTAGTGGAGTATTCTTCCTCTTTGTAGGTCATTAGCTTGTACTTCCACCTGAAAAACATGGATCTGAACTAAGAATTCCTGAAAGGCCCCACTCATCCTAGAATTCCACAAAAACAACACCACTTTGAATGATTGATTCTTAAAGGTCATCCGGTCCACGCATCTTTTTTATTCCACTCAGCCTAAGTTGGATTATATTGTGACAGAGATTTAAGACTTCTTAGCAGCTAAGGAGTTCTAGATCACAGTGTTATCATAGTTAAAGTTAATCCTTGACTGATGGAATGCATCTATACAACTGGGTAAACATATCTGTCTTTTTCACCAAATAACTGTCACATTCAGAATCAAAACAGCAAACACAAATAGAAGCTCTTTGTAAACTGGAATATGGTAGGTGGGAGGTGCTGTCTTAGGAGCTGTGGCAGAATAAGGAAAAGAAGGTGTTGGCCCTCCATGGTCTCTCAGGACGTAGCGAATCTTTTACATTTTTTAAATGAGCATGCTTTGGTATGCTAGCAAAACATCAATGTTAGCCTTCTAGGCGTTCCAAATATGTATGCATGATGTATGTGGCATTCATTTTCCCTACAGTCCGAAATGCAGCACACTGGCTAGTGTTGGAAGGAGCAACATCTACAAGAATAAGAAAGATTACTCTGATGTGAGGAAGATTCATTTTTACTTTGATTTGCTAACTTATATTAATATGAATCCACTAGGCACCATCTAATATTACTTCTCTGCCTTACAGATTTATGAACCAGAAGGAGTGAAAATTTTCAGATGTCCATCTCCTATTTACTTCGCAAACATTAATTTCTTTAAGCAGAAACTTATTGATGCTGTAAGTTTAGGGGTTATTAATTTTTTTTGTAATTCCACTGAATATCTAGAAATGAAATGTTTGTTTTGTAACAAGAGAAGGTCATTGACTTCACCTTTGTTGAGGCTGGGTTTTGTTAGTGTTTTTGTATCCCGTGTCTTAGAGCAAATGGAAAACTGCCTTGTAACGGGCCTATTAATATGTTGGAAAATAAGATTCTTTGAACAACTTCCAATATACAGTCATCTTTTATTAAATTCTGATGTAGAGTAAAAAGATCACAATGAGATTTGGGGCTACTGGTTTTTCATAGATATTGTCCTACAGATTTTCCTGAGGAACCAACTTCAGAAAGAGAAAAAGAGTGATATTTAATATTTGGCTGTATCATTGAAGAGATTCAGAATAGCAAACAAATATTTATAATATGAATGAAATTAATAAACATAACATATATGAATATTTAACATGAAATAATAGCTGAGTGTCCCTGGTGGCCTGGAGAGAAGATGACAAAGAAGCAGTCTTTAAGGTTAAGAAACAAAAGCTCAGCACTTACTCTTGAACCTGCCTTTTGACCTACTCTGTACTTTGCATAGAGTTTCTGCCTTAGCCCTGGCAATTACTAAACTAGAGGCCTGATGCACAAAATTCGTGCAAGGGGCTCCAAGGGCCGAGGCAGAGCCCTGGCCGCCACCCCAGCCCTCACAGCAGTAGCAGCCCAGCCACTGCCCTGGCCCTTGCAGCAGCAGCCCTGGAAGGACATCCGGAAGGTCATCCGGTCTAATTAGCATATTATGCTTTTATTATTATAGATTGGTGTGCATCAAATATTTTTCTACCAAATTTTTTTACAATACTGGATCATATTGTGTATATGGCTTTATATACTGTTCTTTTCACTTAATCTAGTATCTTTCCATCTAACTACATTTTTTTGTCACCTTTTTTTTAATTACATAATTTGACTCTCCTTACCTATTCTCTAGAGCTATATGTTGCCACAATAAAAACACATTTGTTTTGAAAAGGGGAAAATGAAGGTTATCCTCTGGTTATTATAAAATAATAAAATTATAAGATAAATAAATTATAAAATCTCATAATAATAGATATTATAAAATGTAATCATATACTTTTTTAAAATATACTTTATTGATTTTTTACAGAGAGGGAGAGGGATAGAGAGTTAGAAACATCAATGAGAGAGAAACATTGATTAGCTGCTTCTGCACACCCCCTACTGGGGATGTGCCCACAACCAAGGTACATGACCTTGACAGGAATTGAACCTGGGACCCTTCAGTCCGCAAGCCGATGCTCTATCCACTGAGCCAAATGGGTTAG
The DNA here is from genome assembly GCA_026230045.1 of Corynorhinus townsendii. NCBI lineage: Eukaryota > Metazoa > Chordata > Mammalia > Chiroptera > Vespertilionidae > Corynorhinus > Corynorhinus townsendii. The sequence continues at coordinate 143,319,837 of JAPDVU010000004.1, forward strand.
GGCATATACATTTTAATAGAATAAAATTATATAAAAGCAGAATACTAATTAGATGCCACCCATATTCAATAAATAGAAAATAAATAAAATAAAATCCTTTAAGAGTTGTGTGGACCAAAAATACAAACAGATTCAAATTAGAGTTTAGACCCATTCATGGATCATTATGGACATATCCTGGATGGTACACAGGTTTTTAAACATTAATCATTGCATACAGGCTGAGCAGACCATCAGTCTGACACAATGCTCTCACTGATGTTGTTTGAACCACTTACATTTTATTACTAATATATGTCTCAATTCCTTAACCTACCCTACTTAAAATCATTAGAAATATGCTATATCAGTAGCAGAATATTCAATACTGTTGTAACACAACAATGGGCTTTTCAGGTTGGCTTTAGTCCACTTCGAATTCTACGCAAGCGCAATAAAGCTTTGAAGAAAATCCGAAAACTGCAGAAGCAAGGCCTGCTACAAGTGACACCAGTAAGTTTCTTGACTGCATTTCTGTGTATTATAGCTCAAAGCTCAGTAAAACATAGGTCAAGATGTTGGTTCCATTTTTTTTTATAAAAAATGCCAGATAAACAAGGTATTTCATGTGTCAATTAATGTATTTTTAAATAGTATCTTTGAGTCTCTCCTTAAAATTTTATCCTCCTAGGATAATTTTTATTATCCAAAGAAAAGAGTTTACAATCTCATTTGCTTGATCCAACTTTAAATCTGTGCTTCAGCAAGTCCCTGGCTATCTCTGACACACAGAATGTATTTCTTGGTCGGAATTTCCATGCATATTACTACCCTCTCTTGCAGAAAGGATTTATATGCACCGTTGATGGCTTGAAAGATTCTGATGAAGAGCTGGACAACAATCAAGTAGAAGAACTGAACCAGCCCATCAATACCACAGACCTGCCCTTCCAGATAGACTGGAATGCCAATCTTCCTCTCAGCATTGCGGTGCCCAGAATTGAACTGCATAGCCTCATTCTGGATTTTTCAGCGGTGTCATTCCTTGATGTTTCTTCAATGAGGGGTCTCAAAGCGGTAATTTCTTTTTTCTTAATGGAAAGAACCAATCAGGTGAAAAATTGTATTTGTGGAAGGATTCTCCTTCAGACAATACACATTTAAATAGAAGTAAATTATAATCTTAGAACATTCCATGGAGGGAGTGGGAGGGCGGGTGGGGCGCGTTCAGTGAACTCTTTAAGAGTGCGTGTCCCATGAGACTGGCATAAAATTTGGAAGGCAACCAAACCTAGATTTCTAATCTATGTTGAACCTGCTGGAGACGACTCTGCTCTCACACCTATGAAATTTCAGGCCTGTGGCACCTTCCTATCCTTATGGACATTGGCTCTAAATTGTCCTAAAATACAGAAGATTTGAAAAGTTCTTGGGAACAAATGAGATAGGGGCTCTTTTGGTTTTGATCTGCATTCGTTATAAGCTGATGGAATTTCACTTGGCAAAATAGCAATCTGTTTTTTTAAAAAGGAGATGTGTGAAAGAATAAATATGGCAAGTGATTTGGATTTAAAAGCAGGACTGAAACCATCAGGTTGCTCTCTGTTTTCTTTCCACCGTTTTGTGGGCATTTCTAAAATAAGTTCGTTTCTAACAGAATTGCAGAAATAGGAAAGAAAATTTAAGAAATTCCACATTTTCCTCTTCTTTTGCCTACACAAGAACAGAGCTAAGATAAGATCTATTAAGTAGGGTGAACTGCAGAACAATTAGAAAATAGGATAATTTCATTTTGTTCAAACTTCTCTTTAAAAAAATCTTAAGTCTGCAGACTGCTTGCTTTTTCTTTTCTTTTTGTGTGTGTTTGTTTGTTTGTGTCAGCTTTGGAGAAAAAATATGCACACATCGTATTGCTTTTTTTTTTTTTTATCCTAGCATATTGATTTTTTTTTTTTAAGGTTAGCACAAAGGACAGGAACTCTGCCTTACATTTCATTAAAGCCCAACTTTTTAGCTCACTGTCTCATAGATCAACCATATACGCTACTTCTCTCCCCTTATATGATCTTAATGATATCTCTCCTGGTATTTGCTCTTAGCCTAGAGATCAAGAAATTGAATAAAGATTGTTGGTGCTGGGCCCATCTAGTCACCATGGACAGGAATCATGAACAACGTCTGATTCCCAGGACTTTCTTATGTGTGTGTATATAGAAAGCTCTAGCTGATATCATCTCACAGGAAAAAAAAGTTTTAAAATTAGGGAATGACATCAGCATCATGGCATATTGAAAAGACTCCTTTGTTTCTCCCTAAATTTAAAATTAAATCCGAGTTTACCTGGTGAGTTACAGCAGAACAGTTCCCCATCACACTTCCCAGAAGAATGATCACTTTTAACTTCCTCCTTCCGGGGAGAATTCTTTCCTTTGGATTTATCTCTTTCTGTCACAGAGCCTTGCTTTGAATTTGAGTGTCTCTTGACACTTATTCTCTCTTTCAAAATGTAACAGGTTCTGAAAGCATTATGTCACCCATACACTATAATTACGACACTTTTCTTTACATGTCTGACAAGTGAAATTGTTCCCCAAGGAAGATCTACTTTCTTTTTAACAGATTTTGCAAGATTTCATCAGGATCAAGGTAGATGTGTATATTGTTGGAACTGATGGTAAGTTGTTTTATTTTTAAATTCCGACAATCACTTCAGGTTCATTGCCAACTCTTGATCTCTCCAAGAACAGTTATTTTTTTTATGATCGCCAAGAAGAAAGTCTAATTTTTAGTTGAGCCTATAGAAATCCCTCTAGAAATAGCATCTTTATGTTTCAGTTCTGTCAATATGTAATTAACTTTGCAATTTGAATCCTAGTTTAATAGGCAGCAAAAAAAAAAAAAAGTGGCTATGTAACCATTTTTTACTCTACTCATCCTGCAAAAGTAGATTTGTTTTCTCTTTTTTCTTGCCTCCCTTGATTCCACAACCCATAATAATATGGTTTCTGCTTCACCTCACTGATGAGGTCATCAGTAATCCAGGTTGTCAAGATCAACTGCCTCCCTCCTAGCTTTATTCTCATGGAGCTTACTTTAGCATTTGGCCCTTTCTTTAGCATTTGCCTTTTCTTTCTTTCTTTAACTTGATTTCAGAGAGGAAAGGAGAGGAAGAGCTAGAAAGATCAATGATGAGAGAGAATCATTATCAGCTGCCTCCCGCAAACCCCACACTGGGGATCAAACCCGCAACCTGAACATGTACCCTGGTGGAATCAAACCATGACCTCCTGGCTCATAGATCGATGCTCAACCACTGAGCCATGCCGGTCGGGCAGCATTTGTCTTTGAAACTCTGTCCATGACTTCTGCAAGACCTTTCTTCTGATTCTCTACTCACCACTCTCAGAGCACCTCAGTGTCTGACACTGGCTCCTCTCCCACTCTTGACAGCCAGTCTTTCCCAGGCTTCACCCTTAGCCCTATAGGTCTAATTCCATGAACTCTTTCAGGTCAATCTTTTACATGCTTATGACGGCAAGTGTATCTTGTTAATGCATTCCCAAACTAGACCTCCAGCCCAGACCTTTCTTCTGAGCTGCAGATCCATGTATGCAATTGTTCAAAACTAAATATATTATCCTCCTTCCCAAAACCATTCCTTCTCTTTTCCTATCTCAGTCACTCTATCACCACTCACTCAGTTGCCCAAAGTAGAAACCCTGGAGCCGCCTTTAATTTCTCCTCCTTCCCTTCCCTCTGCATTCAGTGAATCACCTGTAGGTAATGCCTCTTGAATCAGTGTCTTGCTTGCCACTTCCACAACCTCAGTCCATACCTCTATCATTTCTCATCTAGGCCCTAGGAAAGAAGTTTCTAGCTAGTGTCCTGTCTCTAGAACGTTCTCCTATCCCGTTTTCTGACTAGGAAACTCTTTCATGGCCCTAACCTGTTTGGCTCAGTGGATAGAGCATTGGCCTGCAGACTGAAGGGTCCTGGGTTCGATTCTGGTCAAGGACATGTACCTTGGTTGTAGGCTCCATTCCCGGCCCTGGTTGGGGCACATGCAGAAGGCGACCAATCAATGTCTCTCTCACATTGATGTTTATCTTTCTCTGTCTCTCCCTCTCCCTTCCACTCTCTCTAAAAATCAATGGGAAAATATCCTCCAGAGAGGATTAATAATAACAACAAAAAATTTATCCCTCAGGCCCTGGCCGACATTGCTCAGTGGTTAGAGCATTGACCTGAGCACTGAAGGGACACGGGTTTGATTCCCAGTCAAAGGCACGTACCTGGGTTGCAGGTTGATCCCCAGTGCATGTGGAGAGGTGATGTGGGTTGATCAGAAAAGATGTTTTCTGATGGAACTCAGCAGCTTTGGGAAAATGGGCTATCGTAAGTAACTGGTAAATAATAGGTCTGGCCATCCTAACTATAGCATATCATTGGTTCGTAAGCAAATGCTCTATTTTAGCAGAATCCCAATTTGTAAAAATAAGCCACACTTGATGCATCAATCATTTACTGAGGAGATTAACTCACTAGGCTCCTGCCTAAAAGGAAGTGGATTGATTTTCTTCAAAGAACTACTAAAAGTTTTTCTAATTTTTTGTTGTTGTTAATTCTCACCCTAGGTTTCCCCCGCCCCCCATTGATTTTTAGAGAGAGTGAAAGGGAGGGGGAGAGACACAGAGAGAGGAACATCAATGTGAGAGAGATGCATCAGTTGAGCCTGCAACCGGGGATTGAGCCTGCAATGGAGACCAGAATCGAACCTGCGACCCTTCAGTCCTTAGGTCTACGCTCTAACCACTGAGAAAAACCGGCTAGGGCAGTTTTACTCATTTGAACCTTTTCCTTCAGTCTTTTTGCCTTAGGGCATTAAATATATACTTTTATTAGAGAGGTATCCTGTAGTTCCAGAAGACATTGCACTGATGGTACGCTGGTGTCATACCACTGCAAACCCCAAAAACTTAACCAAACACCTATGAGATGTAAGTGAAGTTTAAAATTAATTTACACTAAAATTTAAAATTATTCTTTCTTCTCTCTCTTCAGATGATTTCATTGAGAAGCTTGCACGGTGTGAGTTTTTTGATGATGAAGTCAAGGACTCAATATTCTTCTTAACAATCCATGATGCTGTTTTGCATATTTTGATGAAAAAGGATTACAGTACTTCAAAGTTTAATTTCAATCAGGTACCAGCTCTTGACTTTGACATTTGTATAACCAATCAGAGAGCCTCACCAGCAACCTCTGCCCAGGAGCTGGATTGAGAATTGTCACCAAGTTTCCGAGGGTAAAGTATGGGAACAGAATTTAAACCTGAGGCCTGGTCAAAGCTTTAGAGCCAACGTCAGCTCCTTGCACTATAGACAGGGGTCGGCCTCCAGGGGTGGTTTATGTAAAAGCTGAATGTGCTTGGCCAACAAACACACATAGCCCCTTGGAGTTTGTGTGTCCCCTGAAACAAATGTGAAGAAATACATTTACAAATTGTATTGTTACTTTAAGTTAAATCAGGCCTTTGAAAGATACTTATGTTACAACCTGGTGTCACATGTTTTTTTATGTTAGCCAAGTAGCAATGAAAGGTATTTGATTATTAAAATTCAAGACAAATATGTGATGATTCTGTCAAATTCTAGCTCTAATCCTAACCCTAATTTTATCAGATTGACTACATTTTAAATACAAGAACTGATTATTGAAAGGGATAGAACTTAAGTTGTGTGTTTTTTTTTAAACACACACACAAGAACTTTCTGTCTTCTTCCAGGTACCAGTTGAAACGAAATTCTAATCGAAATATGATGCCGAGGGCTACTCATCTGACCGTCACATACAGAACAACTTTATACCCAGAAAGTTATTGATGTATTCATACATTGTATGAAGAATATTGTTATTTGACACAATTATGTTTCAAACTTTGGAACAAGATTGTTCTAGCTTGGTATATTTTTCACATATGTCGTATAAAATTATGTAAATATTCTTAATTTTATAAGCTTGTAGATTTATCAAAGGAAGAAAATTTTTGTGTTTATATGTATTTTTGTAGCACTGACAGATTTCTATCCAAATCACTACTTTCATGCATGTTTTATTACACCATTGCTTTGAATCTTGTAGTTTATACTGTTCATACAGTATGTAATTAATACAGCTCCACTTAAAAAAATCCATTTGTACAGTAGGTGTGTCATTTTATTAAATTTATTATTTGCTTTCTGAAATACCCTTGCTGTGAGCCCCCTTTATAATGGTCTGGCTGGAAGCTTGCTACATGAGAATCTTCTAAACCCCCTGTAATGTGACTTCTGTGTCCAGATTTTATGATTTTCACTGTAGCTTTTTAAAGCATCCAGCCTCCTCTCCGGATTTAGACACAACCTTTTCATAACTAGCTTTTGAAGCAAATTCTTTTTTTTTTCTTCACCTCTTAATATGAAAATTGTGTCAGCTAATGCAAGATAAACACTGAAAAGGCAAGAAGGTAAAAAGGAAAGAGAAAACTTGAAGGGTAGCCCCTCCTTCCTGATCTTCCAGAGAGGAAAGAAAAGATAGCAGAGGAAAGTCTGACTCTCCCTTCATTGCTGGTCATTTTTTGCAACTCACAGGGCAGAATAACAGCTCTGCAGCTCCGATTAGCTGGTGAATGAGAGTCAGCACACACACACTTCTCTTTTTCACTGGCACTGTTCTTGGTGCAAACAATATTTACGTAACCATGAGAAATGAAACATCAGCACAACAGAAAGAAGATTCAGTGCCCTCTGTTCAACATCAAACCACTTTGTCAATGGGAGATGCTGTCTCAGTGGTTTTAGATCTTGCCTTTAAATATTTGTTCTGAAAGTACCTTGTATCCTTTATTAGTGTCTTTACTGCATGGGCTGGTCTATTGGACTTTAAAACCAATTACAGAAAGGTAAAACAAAGGTTTATTTACATAGCTACTCTTTAAAAACTAGAATATAGACACTTTTTATAACAATGTTTCTTAAATTTTGAGTCATGGACACCTTTTAGAGCCTCATGCACCCTTCGGGCTTAAGGAAAAAAGATATACATACACATATACATTTATATATAATGTCCAATGAATCTCAGGCTAAAAGCTCTTTCTTTATAGAAGGCAGGAATAAAAATAAAAGCATGGGCCTATTTACTTGATCATTTCCGCTAGGGAATGGGGCAAAAGCCTTATTTATATAGGACTGTCACTGATGCCTGCATCTTCCCAAGCAAAGGTGCCCTCTGTACACTTATTGCCAAATACAATATCATAGAGCTGGAACTCTATGGTATGGGAGCATGCTCAAGCACTCCCATGAGCATGCTCCCATCACAGGCCATTCAACCTCAACAACGTTCACTTAGCCTCACCCTTACATGTTTTTGTGTGAGGACCCTGAGATGGATATGCGTTGAGTAATGGAAATACATGGGACTGAGCCTCTACTTGCCTGGCTCAGAGCAAATATTGGGGGAGGTACAAAAATCTGATCCCTAATTTAGGAAGAGGCCAAGAGATCACGTTGAAAGATAAAAAAAAAAATGAAACGTACATAACCCAGAGCAAGATGGAAGAGGAGAGGAGATCCAGTAATTCAACGAGGAGACAGAAAAGCTTGTGAAGAGACAGACACATTACTGAAATTAAGGAAGTTTGAAGCTAATACATGTTAAATAGTTTATCTTTAAGATAATTTTCTCTAAACATTTTAACTGTGAATTTATGTACATTTTCAGTTTATTTGCTGAACATCCTATCTAATAAAGAGGGAATATGCTAATTCACTCTCACACCATTGCAAAGATGGCAGTACTCACAGCCAATAAGGAGGTAATATGCTAATTGACTGCCCCGCCCTCAAAGATAGTGGCACCCACAGCCACAAGATGGCAGTGCCCAGTCCCCTCACCCCTGTTGGGGCAGCAGGCGCGTGGCATGGCTGGGCCTGCCCCCAGGTGGGCCTGGCCGCTCTTTGCACCTGCCTCCAGAGACCCCCAGTCCCCTTTGCCCCCCAGCCGCCCAGGGCCAGCCTGAGGCACAGGCAAGCACTGGATGGCAGCTGCCCAGCCACTCAGGGCCACCCGAGGCTCAGGTAACCAGGGCCAGCCGAGGCTTGCGCTGCCGGCAGTGGCAGCTGCAGAGGTGTGATAGGGCGTCGCCTTCCTCTGATCGCCAGGTTGCCTCCTGCTCCTGAGGGCTCCCGGACTGTGAGAGGGGGCAGGTCGGGCTGAGGGACCCCCCCTCCAGTGCATGAATTTTCATGCACTGGGCCTCCAGTATGAAAATAAAAAATAACATGAATTAAAGTGGAAAATAATGCTTTAAAAAATAATATCATTTTCTAATAATTTAAGCATTTGATATCTTGTTTAAGCACAGTAACTTCCCACAGAAATGTAAATGAAGTGTTTTAAATGCAAGCCTGGCTTTATACTGCATACTAGTAAACAAGAACAGAGAAGTGGAATATCTCATTCATTTTTCTGCCATCTTCATCTGGACATCTACATATCAAAAGTGACCTACTGCTCTTCTCCCCTAACCTGCCTTGCCAGTGCCTTTTCAACCTCAGCTAGTGCCAAATCCATCCTTCCAGATGCTCAGGCTAAGAATACTGTCAGGAAATTCTAATGACCCCACCTTTAAAGTATATCTAGGATCAATTCATTTGATTCTCAAAATAGGCCCCATAAGATGGGTACTATGTTTATCCTCACTTTTTAGAAAAGCAAAATGAATCAAGCCTCAAAGAGGATAAGTAATTAGTCTAAGTTATATAGTTACAGATATTAGAGCCAGAATTCAATCTAGACAGTCTGACTCCAGAGCCCAGGCTCTGAACCATTAGAAACATTACCTCCCAAAAGAAAGTAAAACCTGCCTGAAAAAGAAAAAGAAAGTAAAATCTGACTAAATCTGACCTAGTACAAGGCAGGACTAAACTCAGGAACAATATAAGTGCATTCTACAGATTTGTTCCAAAGTCACTAATTTAGCATTGTACAAGTAAGTGTACCCAGGAAAGCTATTAGGAAACATATTAATGCCCAGAATTAATTAATGTTTTCCTCTCATTATAGTGTGTGTGTGTGTGTGTGTGGTTGTGTGTGTGTGTGTGTGTGTGTGTGTTTTGGTAATACATTTAAAAAATATTTTTTCCTGGCTACTATACTTTGAAAAAGAATATAAAAAAATTTTTAAGGAAATTTAGGGATGACTACCACAAATAATTCCTACATAAGTAAGAATGTAAGCTCCTAAAGAGCAGGGACTGTATCTATTTTGTTCATCATTATCTATCCATGTCTAGCATCTATATATATAAAAGCCTAAGCAACTGTTTTGACCAGATGGTCAGACAACCGGCCAGTAGCTATGACACTCACTGACCACCAGGGGGCAGACACTCAATGCAGGAGCTGCGCCCTGGTGGTTAGTGCACTCCCACAACCAACCTCTCACAGCCAGCCAACTTCCCACGGTCATTCCTCTGCCCCCACCCCTCCAGCCGATCGGGACTGAGCGGGACAGCCCCAATTGGCCCTGATCACCAGCCAGGCCGAGGGACCCCACCCATGCTCGAATTTGTGTACTGGGCCTCTAGTATACATGTAATTTACATTTTACATATTTTCTTATATAGTTATACAATTCATATATATACTACAGGCTCAATGCACAGATTTGTGCATGGGTGGGGTCCCTTGGCCTGGCCTGCACCCTCTTGCAATCTGGGACCCCTCAGGGGATGTTGGACTGCTGGTTTTGGCCCAATCCCCAAGGGATGTAGCAGTGCTGAAGTGGCAGGCGGCCGGGGAGAAGCCCGAGCTGGGGCCAGGCACTCCGCTGCTCTTGCTCCCTGCTGCACCTGCTGCTGCCGCTGCCTGCTGCTGCTGCCAATCAGGTGGGAGAGGCTCTTGCAGCCGCAAGAGCTGCTGCCGCTGCCTGCTGCTGCTGCCAATGCTGCTGTGGAGGTGGGAGAGGCTCTTGCAGCCGCAGCTGCGCTCACCAGCCATGCACCTGGCTTCTGGCTGGTCAGCACTCCCACTGTGGGAGTGCACTGACCACCAGGGGGCACCTCCTGCATTAAGCCGTCTGCCTCCTGGTGGTCAGTGCATGTCATAGCAACCAGTCGTTCTGGTCAATTGGTCGTATCAGTTGCTTAGGCTTTTATATATATATATATATATATATATATATATATACATATATACACACACACACACACACACACACACACACACACACACACACACTTGTGACCTGTTGCGAGAAATTGTGCAAGACCTGGGACTCCTCTTCCCCACCCCCCACGCCACGGGACCGCCCCGAGTCCCAGAGTCCCACCCTGTGTGGCCAGCGTGCTGCAGGACGGCCCTGAGTCCTGGAGTGCTGACCCAATGCCCCACCTCCAGGCCACGCACAGCAGCCGCCTGGCCCTGCCCCCACAGGGCTGCAGGAACCCTGGCAGAAGCTGCGTGGAGTGGCCACTGGCCCCACCCCCGCTGCCCCACCCCCACTGTGTATGCCGCCATCTTGTGACGGCGTTACCGTGTGAGGGTCAATTTGCATATTGCCTCTTTATTATATATAGGATAGATTATACATATGTATGTGTATATATACATCCTTCCACCAGTCACCCACTTCTTGATACCTACAATGCTAATCTTGTGTAAATTTTTAAAGCAAACTTCTGACTGACCTTTGTCTCCCTCATCTTTTCTCAACAAAAGACAAAATACTTTAAAAAATATTTTTATTGATTTCAGAGAGGGAGAGGTAGAGAGATAAACATTAATGATGAGAATCATTGATCAGCTGCCTCCTGCATGCCTCACACTGGGAATCAGGCCCACAACCCAGGCATGTGCTCCAACCGGGAATCAAACTGTGACCTCCTGGATCATAGGTTGATGCTCAACCACTGAGCCATGCCAGCTAGACCCAAAATAATCCTTTTAAAAGAGCCAGATATTTCACTCCTTTGAGCAGAACCTTATAATGTCTTCCCATATTAGAGGAAGGTCCAAGTCCTACCATGGCCTAGAAAGCCTATGATCTCCCCACTCTATTATTACCTCTCTGACCTTCTACCACTTATTTCACCCATCCCACTCCCATCTCCTTACTGCTCCCCAAATGTCAGTGCAATCCTTTTACTAGTAAGACCCTTACATGCTGGAAAGTTATGCCTCATGTTATGTGCATGGCTCTCACCTACTTACCCAAACCACTCTAATATATAAAGTAGCACATCTACCTACCACCACCTAATTATCTTGACTTTTTTTTTTATCCCATAGGATTTTACCATACTTATATATTTGTTAGTCGTCTGTCTCTAGAGACTCGTGCAACCCAAGTGTAGAATAGCATCTAGCATATAAATATCTGAATGATGAATCTTTATATCCCAGACAGTAGGTGCTCAGTATATACTTATTGAATAGAGATCATGAAATACTACATTTACCATGGATTAGGATGCTTAACCAGAGCATGGAGACTATTTAGATGTCAGCTCTATAACTAAAATTATTAGCTAGGTAGACACGTAAGTTATAGTAGTACTTATGTCTGGAAGGGAAATGTTCATTTTATCAGTGGTAAAGGGGTTCTTTAGCTTTATTTTCCCCCAAAGATGTATCACTCACGTAATTGAAACAAGTACAAATTTTATTTATTTTTAAAAAATATTTTTATTGTTTTCAGAGAAGAAGGGAGAGGGAGAGATAGAAACATCAATGATGAGAATCATTGATCAGCTGTCTCCTGTGTGGCCCCTACTGGGGATCAAGCCTGCAACCCATGCATGCGCCCTTGACTGGAATCGAACCCAGGACCCTTAAGTCCACAGGCCAATGCTCTATCCAGAGCTAAAAAAAAACCAGCTAGGGTGAAAAGAGTACAATTTTTAAAACAAATAATTAGAGGTTTTGAAAGTAACAGCAAGAAAAGAGAGCAGGATTTTTCAATCTGAAGGCAAAGGGAGAACAATTTTTAAAAAGTAGATTAATAAGAAATGGACTTAAATGCAATATGAGACTTGGTGCCTACGACTTACAATAGAAATGGGGTATTCTGGGGTTAATAGATTAACATTTCAAAACACTAGATTTTTAAAAAGACATGGTCCTGTCCAATTGTGAGAGCTAAACCCATGACCTATCATTGTTCATTTCAATCCTGTGACCCAGTAATGCCTAAATGATTAAAATTTCTTAAAGATAGACGAAACTTTAACACTAAATTGCTCCCTTAAGAATTCTACTTTAACACTCTTTCCCTCAATGCTGGGAAATTAAAAGGAGCATAAATCAAAACAAAATCCAAATGTTATTAATATCACTACCAAGTATTTTAACTGGCTTACCTCCCTCTCCCCTAAGTCTAAGATATCCAATACTGCTTTTAGATTGTGCATAAATTGCAGTAAGTAAATTCTGCTTAGATTCAAGGCCATGAGAGATTATACTTACAAACCAGTGAAAAACTCATCCACTTCAGGAAATGTCTGAATATGATTGTCACACTTCAACATCAATCTATCAATTTGATGGCTTATCTAACAATTAGAATGCATAGAGTATGGAAGATGGCGGCGTAGGTAAACACCTAAACTGTTGCCTCGCACAACAATTTCAAAACTACAACTAAAAGACAAAACCTCTATCACCCAGAACCACGGGAAAGCTGGCTGAGTGGAAGTTCTACAACTAGAAGGAAAGAAAAAAGAGCATTGAGACGTGCACGAGCGCTGAAAAGCTGAGGTACGGAGGCGCGGGATCCGGGCTGGCGACAGGCATTGCTTTTTTCAACCCGAAGGGAGACAAGCCCCCGATTACTCTGAAATCCAGTCTCTGGGGAGACACGGGGGACCCAAACTCCTACGGGGAGAAGCTGGACTGTCTGCCATTGAGGGTGGCTTGCTTGCAGAGCTGCGCGCAGGAATAATTGTTTACTGCACTGGGGCACAGGACTCGGGGATACTGTCGGGACGCAGAGCCGGCTAACTAGAAGCCGTTGCTGTTTGCCACGCCCTAGCCTAGTGACACCCTGAGGCCCCGTCCTGCACAACCTACAAACCCACCCAAGCTCCAAGCAGCGGATTTAGCATAAGAAAGGCCTGCCCTATCACAGCTTAACCTAGCCAACTTGCAGCCCGGGTCAGACAGCTCCAAAACCTCCAAACCCCAAGCAAAGAGGAGAAAACTGTAGTTCTCACTGTAGCTCCTGCTGGGTGGCCTCAGACAGTAGCTAACCTGAACCCCATTGGAGACCCAAAAGCCAGTGTACCTAGTGGTCAGTGTGAGACACCAGATTTCAACTCCTCACATCCATAAGTGACACATTCAAGTGGCAGACTCAGTGAGCACCAAAGTCCCACTGAAACAAGTCCTGCCCCATAAGCGTGTCTTCAGCGCAGCAGTTCTTCCATTATAGACACAGCAAGTGCTCACAGCTAATTGGCCTGGAGGTCAGTTCCTCCCAGTGTACCAACAGCAATTAAGGCTTAACTACACCAAGACTTTGCACTCAGCACACAAAGGGGTGTACCAAGAGCATCCACCTCAAGTGATTGAGGAGGCTGAGTTACTGCCCCCTATAGATCACCTACCACACAAAGCTACTCCATCAACACAGGGAAGCAGCCAAAATGTGGAGACAAAGAAACATGTCACGGATGAAAGAAATGGAGGAAAGCAAACTACTGGATGACATAGAGTTCAGAACCACATTTATAACGTTACTCAAGAATCTTCTAAAAACCGCCCAGAAACTTGATGACACTTCTGAGGAGCTTAGTGAGACCTTCAAGGACCTTAATGAGAATGCCAAAAAAAATGGAAAAGGATCAGTCAGAAATGAAGCCTACACTGTCTGAAATAAAGAATATACACTCAACTGTAGATCAACGTACCCCAAGAATCAAACCAAAAATCTGAAATATGTGGAAACAAAAAACATCCAACCAGAAAAACAAAAAGAAAAAAGAATCCAAAAATATGAAGATAGTGTAAGGAGCCTCTGGGACAACTTTAAGCGAACCAACATCCGAATTTTTGGGGTGCCAGAAGAAGGGAGAGAGCAAAAATATTGAAAACCTATTAGAAGAAATAATGACAGAAAACTTTCCCTACCTGGTGAAAGAAATAGACTTACAAGTTTAGGAAGCACACAGAACCCCATACAAGAGGAATCCAAAGAGGACCACACCAAGACACATCATAATTAAAATGCTAAGGGCAAAAGACAAAGAGAGAATATTAAAAGCAGCAAGAGAAAAACAGTTAATTACCTACAAGGGAGCACCCATACGACTGTCAGCTGATTTCTCAACAGAAACTATGCAGGCCAGAAGGGAGTGGCAAGAAATATTCAAAGTGATGAATAGCAAGAACCTACAACCAAGATTACTCTACCCAGCAAAGCTATCATTCAGAGTTGAAGATCAGATAAAGAGACAAGAAAAAGCTAAAGGAGTTCATCACCACCAAACCAGGATTACATGAAATGCTGAAGGATATTCTTTAAGAAGAGGAAGAAGAAAATGGTAAAGATAAAAATTATGAACAATAAAAGGACATCAAATACATACTTACCAACAAGTGAATCTAAAAATCAAGTGAATAAAAAATCTGAAGAACAGAATGGACTGGTGAATATAATAGAATCAGGGACATAGAAAGGGAGTGGACTGACGATTCTCAGGGGAAGCAGGTGTGAGGGGTGTGGGAAGAGATTGGACAAAAATCTTATTCCTATGGATGAAGACAGTGGCAGGGGGTAAGGGCATGGGGTGGGTTGGGGAATCAGGTGGAGGGGAGCTATGGGAAAAAAAAAGAGGAACACCTGTAATAATCTGAACAGTAAAGATTTATTTAAAAAAAAAAAAAAAAAAAAAAAACAATTAGAATGCATACTTTTGTTTTAGATATTTGTGAGTTTTTTCCATGTACTTATAGGACTTTCACGAAATTTGAGATAGGACTACAGAGCTTTTCCAAAAAGGTATATGAAAGACACTCTTCTATTACAAAGCCTAGAGCAGCTCTGTATACTATACTTCACATGGTAAGTTCCCTATGTGAGTTTAAAAATGTGTGCAAATATCTTTTCCATTTATATTTCAGTGTTACCTAGCTAGTATTTACACAATAATTTTGAGCCAGTGGTTTTTACAGGGTAAAACGTATATAAAGGTGTTTTGTTTTTTTTTATGGCCTTTGCAACTACTTCCCCAAATACTATATAATATTCTGAACAAACATGCCATTGAAGAAATTTAACATTCAACTTGCTGTTTTAATCTCCAAAAGTGAATCTAATTTTACTGTACAAGTTCTATCAATAAAAATGAAAAACTCTGCATTCTCCCAAATGTGTCATCATTAGGTAAGAACTCATTTAGGCAAAATAGTATTTATGCTTCCATTTTATTGTTTTTAAGAATTAAACTGCCACCTCAGTAGTCTTAAGAGCAATATAATGAAACATACATACATTTAATTTAGAACTGTCCATTATAGTTTCAAAGGCTTCCCTGAAATAAAGCTAGAATTCACATCTTTTTTCTTTAAGAAAAGAAATACTAACAGTAATTTTGTTATCCTTCTACTACCCTCCCACCCCCAATCCCCCGTTCAAACAATAACTGGATGAATTCAAGTCTAACACATTTAAAATTTGTCTGCTAGGACACATTCATCTGATCTGCCTCCCTGCATAACATATTTCTTAAACCTAACTGA
This sequence comes from Corynorhinus townsendii, assembly GCA_026230045.1. NCBI lineage: Eukaryota > Metazoa > Chordata > Mammalia > Chiroptera > Vespertilionidae > Corynorhinus > Corynorhinus townsendii. The sequence goes on from JAPDVU010000004.1 coordinate 143,335,599, forward strand.
AAATAAATCACTTTTAAATGCCTATGAGAATTCTTAACATGTGTACTTTTATCATGATACTAATTTTGTCCAGTACATAGGCTAAGTGGTTTCAATAACCACATTCAACTCTAGCGAATTTCAATAAAAACAGAAGAGTTCTTCATAAATAATTGAGCTCTAAAAAATTTGGATATTCTCTCATTACATGAAACAAATAGTATAGGATTTTTAATGGCTACTAAATAGAGGCATGAAAGGGAATCAAGTTTGCACCAGTCCAAGTACCTACAGTAATATGATAGAAGCACTTCCCACCAACTTTTCACACTATTTCACCCCCATGCTTCTAAAACAAAATTTTCTTACTAGAAATATTACATTAACATTGGGTTCTCTAATTGATAGGTGTGGAAAGTCAGTTAAAATAAAGTGTATTCATTATTTCCAACTGGTCATGGTTGAAATGGCCATTTGTATTATTTCTAACTTCAACTCTTTAGTTCATGGATGACTTTGCATCTGATTATCCAAAATGAGAAACTGTTTTGCCTGTATCTGACAGAATTAAGTGGTAAATAGCAATCAGTTAACCCTTTGTCAAAAAGAAATGTTCTAAATGTATATACTACAAACTATTCAATAAATGATACCTGCACACTACATATTTCAGGTTTATATTATGCACCATTTTAGGGGGAAGGAAATACTTCACAGGGGTTTACTCAAAGGATATATAATGATATATCCTAAGAATAATGAAGTGTACATGAGTTCTGTAGAAACTGAGTGGTTATCTTAGCTGGACTATAACAAGCCCCTACAATGCAAAGGCTGACTCTAAAGGCACCTTATAAAGCACTGAGATTCACAATTTAGTTATTCTTCTTCTCCAATAAAAAATCATCTGATAGTCTTCACTGTTGACTCCATGCTAAAATATTCCAAGTTTTAGACCACTTAATCAATAAAAGAAATAGGGAATCATTAATAGTTTTTAAATTTCAAGTTAAAGAAATCTTATCACACAGTAATGAAACCTGAGCAATGCAAGTTTGTAACTATAAGAATGTCCTTCATTAATACAGTATTCAAATTCCTCCATGGCATTCAAACTGTGATTTAAACCCCAATAAACAAGACCACACTTAAGCACAGGATCAAACTCTATCATGAACTGAGGAATTACATAAAACCTATTCAACCCTAAATATTTAAAGAGAATGAGCAGAGTAGAAGACCCTTCATCTAAACAACACCATTTAAACAGTTATATAATGTTACTTAAGATTAAAAAGTGTGGTGAATTATGTGATTCCAACCATTCAGTAAAATGCATTAATGAATAACAGCATCCCCTAACAGTTTGGAGACTGTAGTCAGTTACTTTGGCCATATCTTTTCAAATAATTAGTAATGCCTTTAATATTTCAAACATAAATATATCTCAATACTGGAATTTCAACATATTTTGGAGCTCCTGAACTGCCTAAAATGAAAAGGCATACAAATGAAGTGCATTATATACTTAACATACCTCAAAATTTCAGTGCCTAAAATGTGAAGTAATTCTCTATCATTTAACAGTCTGCCTTACAGTAAATTCTAGATTTTTACTTTTAGGATTTTATTGTAACTTTGGGAAATTAGTGGTAAAACATATGGTTTTAAAAAACAGTATGTGGTTGCACTTAAATTCACATAAAAATAGCATTTTTACAACCATATTGAAATTTAATCCTTTTACACAGGTTAACAAAATGTGTCACAAGAAAAACAAAACTGGGTTTAACAAAAGCAACACCTTTTAAAGTGGAATAAAAATTTTCAACTTTTTTTTTACAAATGGTCACCTGTGGGTCCATTTACCACACTAGGAGAACAAAGTTGTTAAAATACAGCTGTGCTCCACTGAGCCACTTATCTGCACTACAGTATAGTACTTGAAATCAATCCTAAGGTGAAGACTTAAAACCATTTTAAGAGATAAGACCCTAAGTGTTTTATAGCCACCTCAATAAGAGGTGTTTTTCCTTCCCAGAACAGTCAAAGCTTAATTAAAAGATTGACTACACATTTTTTCGTCTCTTCAGTTCAAAATACTCTTATCATTGATAATATGGTCTATATCTTGTCTGATCTGGATGATGTGGTCCAGGAAGTGGGGTTTGAGAAGGTGGACCCTGCATTCGTGGAGGAGGAGGCGGCCCTCTTGGTGCAGGCCATATACCAGGACTCATTCCTCCTGGTTGTGTAAATGGAGGGCTCAGAGTTCCTTGATCTTCAGTGAACTGGGGTAAAGAGTTAGGATTATAATGATGAGGAGGGGGTGCAGTAACAGGTGGACCACCATGTTGAGGTGGGGGAGGTCCTGGAGGAGGATGATTCATATAAGGTGGCATCTGGGCAATGATATGTCCAGGGGGAGGGGTTATTGGTGGTGGAGCAGAGGTCATTGGAGGAGGAGGAGCTTGGCTATAAACCAAGTGAGGAGTACCTGCAGCCTGGGGAGGATGTGGCATTGGATGGCTTATTGGTGGTGGAGGAGGTGGGGGTGGTGCATAATGTTGCTGTGGAGGCATAATATGATGAGGGTGCGATACCACTGGTTGACCCTGATATTCAGGATGATGGTGAGCAGGTGCTGGGGCAGGAGGTGGTGGTTCTCTAGCACCTGAATTTGAGTCATCCTGAATAGGGACAGTTATTAAATTGCTGTGTTTTCTTGTTGAAATACGAAAGGTTTCCTGACTGACCGAACGAGGTGGAGGTGGAGCCATGGACAATTCTGCTGGAGGAGCACGAATATCCTCATGTGGCTGGTTATAGTGCTCATGTGAAACATGTTGCAAAGGAGGTGGTGGCATCATGATGTGCTGCTTTGGCGGAATATGGCTCATACTATGGTGCTTGTCTGGCGGCATTATAAAACGATCAGGGATTTCAGCTGGTGGTGGGGCAATAGGAGGATGAACATTTTCAAGTGAAGCTCGGGTAACAGGTTTTCCAGCTCTCATATGGCGGTGGTTGATATGAGCCTGTAAGTCTCTCTGAGACAAATACGTTCTCTTGCACCCTTGAACAATGCTACACATGAAGAGAGAACCACGTGTACACTGCTCAATTCGCTGCACAGGATCACTACACCTAAATTAGAAGAAAAAAACTGATTTACTAAAACAGACTTTAAAAATAATGCACTTAATTTCAAAGATGTGCTTTATTTTTTAAATTTATGGGAAACTTGCAAAAGTTCACAATTAAAAATTATACTGTAAGTGAACCTTTAACCTTTCCCACTTTGTTTTTTGTTCACTATTAAGCATCAGCATTTCTATCAACTTCAGAACTCTCAATACAAGAAAAAACTGAAAATGTATCAAATAGAATATGTTTTAAGAAAAGACCTTATTCTGCCCAAGACCTAGAATTTACCTGATTTTCTCTAACAAGTCTATGCTTTCTATCCACTTACCAAAAAAAAAAAAAAAAAGGGGGGGGGGACCAAACCAAATGTCATAATCATGGATTCAAACTTGTACTATATACTGAGCAACAAGAATTTGTTGAGGAAATAATACTGAGTGGAAGACACTAAATAGGAGATGCTACAAGGACTACAAAAACAAGTAAGATCATCTTAATTATCAGGGTTCTTAATATTAAAAAACACAAAATTTAAATTCAAACCCTGGCTATCAAGTCTCTTAAGGAAGGGATCTTTCTGGATGGTCAAATTTACTACTAAAAAGTTATTACATACTCCTGCCTTTCTAAATTGTAAGCACTAATTTAAACTCAATATTTTAACAACTCGGGGTCACAATTATAACTATTCTTCATTCTCTATATTTAACCCACTCTTGCCTTTAGAATCTTCTGAAATAATGGAGAGAGGACTAAACTAGGAATCAGAAGAATTAGGATCTAATAATGGCTCTGTAATTTTGGAGAAATCATTTAATGTCTGTTTCTTCATCTATAAAATGGGTTAAAGCATCTATTCTACCTAACTCAATGTTTTTATATATACTTAGTCTGAAATACCCTTAAGATCAATGGAACAATGAAAATGACAGTATTTAATCACTGAACACTATATATGTATAACTATAAGCTATTATCATTGACTATGTATGCCAGGTAATTTGACACTCTATCAAATGGCTTTATATTCTTGATTTTTGAGTTGAGTCTCTATTTCCATACTTGCTGTAAGGCTAGCACTCCTTATTGATACTAACAGGCTTCCTTTTAATAGTCTTTTGACACACTTCTCAGATCTGGGTCTGTTAATCTAGATAGGCTTATGTTCTAAGTATCTAAGGACCAACCGGTGAGGTGCTTACTGGAGTTACTTTATGCACTTTTAATTGTATAATTCTTCTGAATTATAATTCTAGGAAAGAAATATTCTTTACACTCATATTACAGATTCCACAATCTGTGACTTTAAAGAGCTAAATAAAAATATGCCAAGAAAATCAGTTTTAATGACTTGTCAATGAATCATCCTTTCTCTCTCAGTGATGCCAAACTTCCTACACCACAAAAGGAAATCATCCCGTACAACTGTCCAGGGCTTTGCTATCAACCAAAAATAAGTGTAACTCTTAGGACAGCTTCTAAAACATTTAGAAGGAATCTAGGACAAAGAAGTTTCTCTCAAAGCTTTCCTCAATATCTCAAGCCTTCTATCAGGAATTCCATATTAATATCAAATTCCTAATTTAATCTGGATCCTTCAACACCATTCCCATATAGATCAGTATGAACCAATGCCTCTAGCTCTTCATAACTTAGATCTGAGTCTATGTCATGATGGTGTTCTAAGATACACTCAAGACATAATAATCAGATTTGAAGGTAATAAATAAGAGCTTATATTTACATATGTACTTACTATATGCTAGGTACCATATATATACTCACTTAATTTAATAATAATCCAAGGATGCAGGTGCTATTATTAGCTCTATTTTGTAGATCAAGAAACAGTCTATATCACATAGGCAGAAAAGGAATTTGAACCCAAGAATTCTGATTTCAAAGTCTTTGCTACTCTCAATTGCTACTATGCAATACTACCTCTCTACTGTCCCATCAAAAGAATAAAATAACTATTTTTGGCTTATAACACATTTTGTGATGACAAATATATTTTGTCATTTTGGCCAATCTGAATTAATTGACAACAGCTACCTAACCCTATCCTAAGGAGAAGGCTAAGGCCAACTCTGGGCTCACAGAGAAAGAGTAGCCAACTGATATGCTGCCGTTGACCTTTAATCAAGATTATAAATTTACAGCACAAGCTTTATTATTTAAAAATTTAATAATGATCTTACCCTGGACACATCTTATCTCCCTTTTTTTCATGTAAAATAGCACAGTCATAGCAAAAAACATGCTTGCATGGAATCTGTAAACAGAGATATAGTGACACATTTTAGAACAAATTAAAATATTTTTTAAAATAACAGTAAGAATAGTAACCTAGACATAGACACTTGAGAACTGTTTGTTAAAATGAGCATTTATTAAGTACTAATTATACAAAAGCAATAGCCTTAGTCAGTCACAAGTCCTTTGAGAATGTGATGAAAACTCTGGCCCAATAAATGTATACATGCACATTCACTTATACTTCCTGAAGGCATAAACCCTCTAAATCTCATCATGGTCCCTATGGGTTAAAAGCTCCTGGAAAGTAACATTGTAACCATGTTTTATCTTATCCTGTTCCTCCTAAAACTATTCCAAAGCACTAAGATAACAAATATCTCCTACATTTAACATAAGTAGCAGTTTTTTCTGTTAGCCTTACTATAATCTATAATAAAAGGGTAATATGCTAATTAGACCGGACATCATTCCAGACGTCCTTCCTGACAAAGCCGCGGCTGGAGGAAGCCAGCCTGGGCCCCGGGTGCCTGAGGGCGGCCTGAGGGAAGCCTGGGTCCCAGATGCCGGAGGGAAGCCGGTGCCAGCATCCAAAGGAAGCAAGGCCTACTCTTGCACGAATTTTTGTGCATCAGGCCTCTAGTAAACTTATAAAAATCTAAAAATAAATCAGGATGTAGAAAAATGTTAGGCCATTTTAAAACTCACAGCCCATTACGGTTATTTAGCTATATCATACAGCAAAGCAACAGTGCACAATCAATGCTCTCTACCATCACAAATATATTATTGAATTCAATTTTTTTTCCAAACACATGTAAAACTACCTTTTTAAAAAGGAGACTATGTCAAAAATACTATTAAATTTAAAAAATACTATAAAATTACAATCAGGGTTATAATTTATTTTCATTATTAAATTCTCAGAAATAAAAATATAATTGATTCAGTTTTATATTAAAAATTATAGCCTTCCAAAATGAGTAACTGATTTTATTGTTTCAAATTTTATTGTACCAAGGGGGAAAAAAAAGTATTTTTCCTTAATAAACAGAATAAATATAAACTAACAGGTATCAAACAGTCCAAAGAAATTATTTCGTTCTCAGAAGTTAGTTCCCTTAATTAGTACTTTACAAGCAATTCTGGAGTTGGTCAAGATAATTATATTAAAATGCATTATTATCCCAAAATTTCCCTTAGCTATATCACTTTTTTTTAAATTATTTTATTTTATTGATTTTAGAGAGGAAAAGAAAAGGAGGTAGTGGGAGGGGGCGTGAGGGAAGGGGGAGGAAGGAAGAGGAGGAAGAGAAAGAAAAATATTGATTTGTTGTTCCACTTATTTATGCATTCATTGGTTGTTTCTTGTATGTGCCCTGACCTGACTGGATATCGAACCCACAACCTTGATGTATCAGGACAACGCTCTAACCAACTGAGCTACCAGCCAGAACCTCACATTTATTTTAAATGTCACAAACTTGTTATTAAACAGCGAAAAACCTATCTACTTAAATTTCAGAATCTTACCTCTACAAAAATGTTCACATTTACAAAATAGAATTCAATTTAATTATACTTACCATTCGCCCATAGATCTTAATAGGCAATCCACATTTGTCACAGAAATGAACTGGGGTATCATCCTTTTCACCTAGGATGTTTATCTGTTGAAATGATATAATTACAATTTCCTTTTTAAGCATTTCTAAAAAAATCATACCTATAATTTACACAATGAATTTAAATTTTATAAATGTTGTCAAGACAATTAGAAATAAAAGTTTCTTGATATCCTCACATATTCCGCACTATTGGCTGTGCAACCAGTTTTTTGTTGTTTCTTTTTTCTTAGTGTTAACGTGTTTTTTTTATTTTACTTGTCTTTAGTAAAAAATGTTTCAAATTATTTTTGGAAATGGTGAAAATAGGACATTAATAAATAAATGAGTTGTGTGCTGAAAGATACAGCTATAATAAAAGTTCATGCCATTCTTTATGTATCCTCCATTGCTCTAATAAAATAGTTAAAGTATCTTATTGCTCTAATAAATGCTTTTATTTTGGTCATACCTGAAAGTCCCAAAAAAGGTGTCCAGGAAATCTTCGTTGATTTCCAAACAGTTCGCCCCCTTTACAGTCATACCGTTCTTTTTCATTATAATCAAATCCTTCTGAGAAAAGAAAGGGTTATTTATTAACTTTTCATATCTCAAAATTTCATTACAAGGTAAAATAGGCCTGTTCCCTGATTCTTTCCAAAGCTCTTCTATGAACAAGATAATCAAGACTAGTTTCAACATCCACTAGAAATTATCTTAGTGACCATGCAGTCCCACTCTCTTACTTCATAATAGAAAATATTGTATTAAGGGGACTGTAACAACACAGAGAAGGTAAGTGGCAGAGCTAGGAACAGACCTCAGATCTCTTCATTCCCATTCAAGTGCTCTTATTACTGACCCAACTATTTCTAGTATAAAACTTTACTAATTACTGTCATCATGTTTATCACACAAATTTTCAAGATATACTAGTACATCATTTACTTTGATCTACTACAAAAGTATCATGCTACAAGAGGATAAAAGGATATAATGAAACACAAAAAATTCTGCAAATTTTCTTCTTATGACTTAGTAAATTAGGTATCTTCTTCTTCAGCCTTAAACTGAGCCTGATTTTAGAAACATCAACATATTGATACCTCATCCTTCAAATTAAAACACTCCTTGGTTAATCACCCAAACAGAAAAGCCATGTCATATCTATTCACAAGTATACTCTCCTATACTGCATAGCAATATGAAGAATGCATGAACTCAATTTTTCTGACCTAATATAAAGGTTGATGGTAATCCTCTCATCTCATCCAAAAGAACCAAATGAAGAGTCTGATAGGGATTCTAGGTAGAATCCAATTAACTAAAGTAAAACTAAGAAGACAAATCTATCCCTCCCAAATGCTAGGCTTCTCACAACTCTTTTAGCCCTAGAAATGATAAACAGAATAGACAGAAACACAAGTTTTTAACTTTACCCATATGGCTAAATTACAGCACCTGTATACAAACACACAAGGACAAACCAGGAGAGGACAGACAGATGGACACACACACACACACAGATGCAAAAAATTTTTAAAGCTAATATAGACACTCCAGTGTACTGCTATCTAATTATCTCCAACCAAATGTAAAGTTCAAAGAGTGTCCCTGAAAGTTACAACTGCGTGAACTTAGGCTCTTATATGGCCCATTTATACCTTATAAAAACCAGTGTCATCTAAAACTCAAATAAAAAAATCAATTTTTCTTATTTATCTAAAACTCAAAAAATTATTGAGAACAACAGCCAATGAAATTAGGAGTACATTATCATTGTTCAGAGTAGTTCAACCGGCACTGCCATCTATCATTAAACCATATATATATTTGCATATTTGTACCATACTGGCACCCAAAACTCCTTATTTTGAACAATGTCTGGGAGGGCGTGAGAAGGTGGGGGTGGGGGGTAGACATGAACAATTTTTACCCCAAATAGGTGAATCAAATATATCCAAAAATTATCTTCAGCCTCAGTTTGCTCTATTAAGTGAGAGACTGGTAATGGTAGTTCCCCCTAAAAAGGATGTGGGCTTGGGTGGAGAGGGAAAGATGAAGGGATACCTGAGAGGAAAAGGGTAGAAGGGAGATTTCAGCTTTTTTGTATTGTTTGGATTACAAGATATGTACATTACTGTGTAGTTTTTAAAAAAAACAAAAAGGCCAAAGGTGGAGAATCTAGTTACTGATAATGCAGCAGCGGCCCTAAGTTCTACTACCAGGATTTATACCATTTGACTTCAAATATTTGTTCAGATAGGGAGAGAAATTCTATAATAAAGGGAACCATAATATAAGGTACAATTAAAACAATTTGATTCTAAAAAAGGAATATAGACAGATGTCTAGAATAGAAAATCTAGAAAGAGATACAAATACTAATAGAACTTTAACATATAACAGTGGGATTCCAATTCAACAAGGAAAAGACAGATTTTTTTAACAGTTGGGACACATAGCTGGCTGTTTTATAGAGGAAATAAATAAACCCAGGTTCCACTTTTTTATTTTAAGTAACAAACTACATATCATCCACAATATTCCAAAGCAGGGGTCAACAAACTTTCTATAAAATTCCATATAAGTAAACACTTATTTATGCAATTACTCAGCTATGCCAATATACTGTGAAAACAGCCGTAAACAATACTTAAATGAATGTGCTTGGCTATATTCCAATAAAACTTTATTTGGCCCACAGGCCATAGTTAGCTGACCCTGTATAAGGGTAAAATGGGAAAACTGTTTTATATTCATGGAATATGGGAAAAGCCTTTCTAAGAAAGTCTTAAAACCCAGAAGTCATAACAGAAAAGACTAGGTATCTGCTACCTAGAATCTTCTATAAAAAAAAATCTCTATATATAAAAGCCTCAGCAACTGTCCAACCAGTAGCCATGATGTGCAATGACCACCAGGGGGCAGACGCTCCGAACACCAGGGGGCAGATGTTCAATGCAGGAGCTGCTGAATGATAGCAACTTTGCAGAGTGTCCTCTTGCACTCCAGGACCCCTCATGGGATGTTGGACTGCTGGTTTTGGCCCGATCCCCGCAGGCCTGGCCGAGGGACCCCACTTGCTGGAGGGACTCTCCTCACTCCTAATTAATTTACTTTCAATGTGCACAAATCCGTGCACCAGGCCTCTAGTTTTATATATAAAATTCAGGACAGATGGGGAATATATATAATATAGACAAAGGGCCAATTTTATTAATTTACAATGAACTCATAAAAATCGAGAGAAAGGCAACCAAACAGAAAATAAAATTGGAGAAGTATATAAACAGGTAAATCTCCTAGGTAAAAGAAATGACCAATACTATGAAGAGATATAGAATCCCACTCATAATTTTTAAAATGCATAAAAAACAAAATTTTTGAAAGGTTCATAGTATGTACTAATATTGGTGTGTGAAAGTATAAAATGATGTACTGTTTTTGAAAAGCCATTTGAAAATATATGTCAAGTTCTAAAATGCACAGTATCCATCAAATTCTAAAATGCCCAAATCATGCAAAGTTTAAATTCTACGAAGTATACATACTAAGGTATATGTACAAGAATAATTATGGCAACACTGTTTTTACAGCAAAAATTTGGAAAAAATGTTAAACAAGTTACTGATAAATGAAATATCTAAACCTATTTTGTTAAATGAGGTATATCTGTATGTACTAAGGCAAAAAAATATGAAAAAAGGAGCAGTTCTACATGAAAGAAGTAAATATAAAAATGTCATAGCAGATCATTTTGGGGGAGACAAGTTATGGGAGAAACTAGTTGTGGGGGGAGAGAGGGGTAATTTTACTTTTAATATTATTTTACTTTTATTGTATTATTATTTATTAATTATTGCATTATTTTCCATACGAACCATCACAGACTTACTTTTGCCCCACCTGTATTTATAAAGGGACAGAAAAATACAACATGCCACAATGAGACAGCAGTAAGACGAGGAGTGAAGAGAGTATGTAAGATTTTTTAAAGGTATGTATAAACAAGCAAAATCATGTGAATTATTTGGTGGAAATGGATACAACAAAAAGACTTCTGGACCTGTTAGTTTAACCAAATTACCTTCATCACCAGGTGGAGCCTTTGCAGGCATTCTGTTTATAGTCCTTGGCGTGCGAGGTGCAGCTTTGGCTTTGTTCCCTTGTTTGGAGATGAGCTTTATAGGAATTCTTCTTCGAACATCAAGACCACCCAATGATCCAGAGCTATTAGTGCCTTGTAACTCATTGTCTATGTTAGGGGGGGAAAAGTTGTAATTTTTGTTAGTTTTTCTTTTTGAAGATTATTCTACTACAGGTATTAAAGTGGCATACCCAACATTATCAAGGTTTGAATAGCTGGGTTCTGATTTTAAATATTTTGTTAAATAAGTTTAAGTGCTAATTTTCTCTATTTTGGATAAACCCTTAAAGAAATGCTTTTTGAGACATGGAACCTTTCAAAAAGTTGACAAAAGTTATAGAACTCTCCCTAAAAATGAAGACAATAAAATTTTTCATATAATTCCAGAGGAGTTTATAGAAACATAAAACTCTTCATAAGCCCAAGATAAGAACTTCTGTCTTAAAAGTTATTATAAGAGATATTTTAAAAGAAAAAGTAAGAGAAAGGAGGAGAAATAAAAAAGCATTCCCATCTCCATCAAGCATGCCAAGTAGGCACTCAATAAATTTAGTGAACTGAATCTACATCAGGGCAATCAATAAAACTGAAAACACAAACTAACACTGACAATGGTAAAAGTAAATAAATAATGCATTGAAATGAAGTTTAGTTTAAGGAAGATGATTATTACCTTAAGTGTAAAATAGTTTTTCTAAAACGCATTTGGAAACATAGTAAAAATTGTCATACCATTTACTAGTAGAAAGATGCAATAATGTATCCGCACCGTAACATTTCTATATGTTCACATATGATTCTTATTCTTAATCAGCATTGTAATGGAAAATTAGTTTAGGAAGATGCAAGGTTTCTGCACTTCAACTACATCTAAACAAGTGACACTTTCTAAGTACCTACTTGTTATTGACTAAGAAATAAATTAACTCATCCCGTGAGTAACAGTAGCATTTTTTTTATAGAACTGACTCCATTTGGAAGCTTGAAAGTCTCCTTTTCAAGTCTATGACAAGATATTATAATACAAAAAATGCCTCTACCTACTAAAGACAGGAAGGGAAATACCACAAAGTAGGAAATGAAAGGGGTCCTTAATAATTTAAATATCTTTCATTCTCCTTTCTACTATTACTTACAAAATTCATGGAAAAGGAATTACATGGACAGCTAAAATCTTGAGTTCAGATAAACCAACTTTCAACACTTCACTAAATGTATTGAGTTGAATAATGTATTTCATCTGCTTTCACACTAGTTGCTTATTTAAGTATATAACTACCTACAAGCAATGCAATAGCCAAAAGACAGATATGACAGATGAAATTCTTTTTTTTTTTTTTTGCTCAAAGGTATTCCTAATTTTCCAATAATTAAAAAGCAAGTTGTAGACAGAGTTAACAGTTCAAATTTTCCCTTCCGATATTAAAAGGACTCTTAATGGTTTTACCTTGGTGAATGATCAAAATACCAACATTCCAAGTCCTTTTTACATCATCACCCTGAACACTTGAAGTCACTACTGATACTTGCTTAGCCTACCAATACTTTCAAGAGCCTGCTGCCTACTTAATATATCACAGCCTGCTCATTCTGGATCTGTCTTGGTCTTTTGGTTTATTAAAAATCAGAACATACACAGCCAATTTCCTTTTGAATATAACTAAAAACACAAAGCCCATAATAGCAAAAGTCTTTGGATATTACAAAGAAAGTGAGAACTAAGGATATAACTGGCCATTTAAGGTAAATCCACTTTAACAAAGAATAATAATTTTATATTATATAGTTTTTTAAAGTATATTTAGAATCTTAAAGGAACCAAGAAATATTTTACAAAATTTAGGCTACACTTAAAACTAAGTGCTAATTCTTTAGAATGAGCAAAGAAAGAATCAAGTGTTAACTACAAGTTTCTTGGAGTAATTTTTCCAGCAAAATTCTCTTAGGGCACCACAGGGTAGCTAGCCTTCATTATGTTTGACTTTTTTAGCATGATCATAAAAATCTCATTTCTGTAAAACATTTGAGGGTTTCATCCATTTCAAGGGCATCTCTTAATCCTTTATTATTAAAATCATTCTCCTGAGATGCCTATCATATCATAATGTCTTCAATTAATTGGCTAACAGGCATTTCCTCACTTGCCAATGATTTTGTGACTCAAATAGTTTATGAATTTCATGAAAACCTGATTCTTTTGTAAGCTTTGTAATCACAATCTATATAAGCATTTTATACTGCTGCCTGATATGAAACATCAAGGATATGACAATATTAACTAAAAGAATAGAAAAGAAGCTAGAGTTAAGCAGCAGGGATTATCTAGTAGGAACTAATTTTTTAAGTGGTCAGCCCATCGGTGAATATTTTCATGTTAGGATGACAATCACTTTCTTAGGCAACTTTTTCATTTAGGAGAATTAGGATACCAAATAATCAGCACACACCCACGCATATTATAACTTAACATAATATCCTCTAAACTGTGGATGGGGTTTGACTTCTATTTCCAGTAATTGGCTCAAATAAGAAATATTTTGCTAACATTAGATGTTTACTACTCTAGCATCAAGATTCCAGACTTTCAATTCTATATTTCCAAACTAGTATGAGAGTTCCTTAGAGCCTGGGGTCTAGGACCTCGTCTCTTCTGTATTCTCTTTCCTTAAGTAATCTTGTCCATCCTCATATCTTAAAATATCAACTATTCAGTACAAGTCCCAAATATGTGCTTTTCAGCTCAAATCTTTCTTTTTACATCTCCCCTTGCATGACTCTCAATGTATATCTCTTATTTAGCAGTCCAAAATCTTGTTCCCAAATTCCCATGAATCACCTCTACCCCTTAAAAAAGTTTGTTTTTCTCCCCAAGTTTTTCCCAACTCAAACCAAACACATCGATCTCTCTCCTTTCTCTCACATATATCCAAACCAATCCATCAGTACGTGTTTAAGTAATATCACCAAAATATTTATTAAATTTACCCATTTCCATTTTTACTAAACAGAGCAACCTTTACTAAACCAAGCCTCCCTTCCAGTTTGCTGCAAATTCCTAAATTGTCTATTTTCTATTATTCTTACCTCCCTCTCTTATACCATTCTCCATAGAACCTATTATATTTTTAAAAGATTATGTTTCTCCTCACTTCTGTTCAATGGCTTCATATTGCACTTAAAATTCAAATCTTTGCAATGGCCTTCAAAGTCTTGCACAGCCTGACTCCTACCCTCCTTTCCAATCTCAGCCTAGAGCTCTTTCCCTCTTGCTAATAACTAAGCTGCAGCCAACTGGTCTTCTCTACGTTTTCCTATTTGTCTTTGTACTTGCTTTCCTACACAGATTTATTCCACAGATGGCTTCGTCTCACCTGTCAGATCTGAAATTATAAATGTAACCCTTACAGAAAGACCTTCCCTGACCACCCTGTCGGAAGGGCCCTCCCAGTTAATCTTTACTACAGCATCCGTTTATTGTCTTCAAAGAACTTATGATCTGTAATTTGGGGATCTTTAAAATTTGTGTCTTCCCCAATGGAATGTAATCTCTATGACAGCAATAACTTACCCCGTCTTGTTTACCATTCTATCATTCCATCCCCAGGCCTACAGGTATCTGCATATAAATATATTTGTTTGATCACTGAAGACATCCCAACCAACACTTAGTACATTTTCCCTCCTTGCCATATGGCTGACACAACTATATGGAGCACTTTTTAACTCCAAACCAAAAGCCACAAGGAAGCAAAAGCCAAAAAAAAAAAAAACACGTAACGAAGAGTGGAACCATTACTTGGAGAAAGGGATGTGAATGTCTTGATTTTAAGCTCTCCTTTGTAAATGTACCCAAATGATGAGGACCACAGCCGACGCACGGAGCATGCTTTGGGTTTAGGTGGAAAAGCTGATAGGAGTATCGTTCCGAAAGCCACATCTGATTCCCTTCTCCCACCTCCAGTCCACGAAGGGCCGGAGAGACAATTAACGACAGGCGAAGACCACGGGAGCAGCCGCCCAAAGCGGACTGAGACAGCAGGAAGTCTCCAACCCTCTCGCGCATCGACTCCCCAGCATACCAACACTTCCCCGACTCCGAGATTGGAATCTACCCGCCAGTCCCCATAATGCAAGGCAAAGCACCCAGCGCTCTCTCCTCCCCACAGGGCCCGCACCGCCCTCAGTTCGGGCTCGGAGCTCAGCAGAACCAGATAAGCAGCGGCTACTGGCGGCACTGAGGCTGTGGGTACCACACCGGAGAGTAGGCCGGGAAGCAGCAGGCGCTTGCAGGGCACGGGGAGGGTTCTGTGAGATTCCTCTCTCACCGCCACACCCCAGTGCTGTAGGGCGAGCACAACGCCCCTGTGCCTGCTAGGCGACCAGTCCCAGGCCGGCCAAGGGGGCTTGGTACCGGGACCCCTCACTGCCTCCGCCTCCTTACCAGTGTGATCCATGATTCGGCTCGCAGAGCACAGTGGGAGCGGAAGTCAACTGCGCCGGAGTCGCAGGGAGCGCGTGCGCTCTACCTTCCGGAGCCCGGGAGGCGGAAGTGCAACCAGGTTGCCCCGGCTTTGGCTTCCGAGGGCTACGTTCTCTCGCGTACGCTACCCAACTCCGGTAAGGGAGTCAGGCATAGTTCAGGCGAGGAAGAGCGAGCGAGTACGCGAAGATCTTCGAGGTTGAGGTTGCTAGGGCTTCTGCTCACGTGCTTCGAGAGAAAGTAGCCTTTAACTGTGGAAAGGAGGCCGACGGGAACACGGGAGGGGGAGAGCGGTAGTAACCGGTGGGATAAGCTCGCGGCAGGTAAGGCGGAAACCCGCCTCCGCGGTGCGTTGCATTCTGGGACTTATAGTACGCTGGAGCCCTTGAGCCAGCCAGGCCCACAGCGCAGGCTCGGCCGTTGGGCTGGCCCCACCCTGCGGGCGGAGCAACGGTTTGGAATCCCCCAGAGTCCTTGAGCGCCTGTCTCCTCCCCCAGGTCTAGGAAAAGTGTAAACACGCGCAGTTCGTCCTCCGTGGGGAGGTAGTTGCCCAGAGGATGGCTGAGCTAGCTGTGTGAGGCGCCCAGCTAGAGAGAAGGGCTCCATGCTTATTATCTAAAGGTCGCTTTGTCGTGAGAAGTTGCACAGACCCGGTTCCCACCTCTTAAGTTTCTAACAATTGCAACACATTTATAATGCTCGCCTAGCATTCATTTTACAGCGGAAAAACGCTCGGGCCGCTAGGAAGCCCCAGAGCGCGTATCCTAAGGACTGGACGCAGGCTCAGGCAAAAGGCGCGTGCAGCGCTGCCGCCGGTAGGGGACCCCCGCAGTAAGTGCGGAGGGGCTGAAGGGGCGGACACACACGGGGTGAGTGGGGGGAGCGTTTAGGGCTGGCGGGAAGGGAGAGGTTAAAAAGGAAAGGCCTGAAAATGAGGAGGAGAGAGTTACCACAACTGGTAGTACCTAGTTCCAGTTCTTGGTCCCAGGGGTTTATGGTTGCTGCTGCTTTCATCTTTCTCGGCCAAAACAAAGGGAAGTGCCAAAGAGTGGTTCCTGGGGAACTTGAACGCAGCCTCCACCTCGCGGACCTGGCTTATTGGTGTCCACTCCCTTCTCCAACCCTTTACACTTGATGCCCTTGAATGAATAGAAAGGAGCACAATTAGTGCAAAACACAAGCTGGGGAGTCAAGGGATTTGGGTTCTATTCTTGTCCTCCCTTGGTGACGACATCATTACTGGGTTATTCACGCTTTCAGTGCCAGGCTTCAAATAAGGTTATAATGACCTCTTTACAGTAAGAAATGTTTTTCGTGGCAGTGAATTCCGAATAGCGTATGTGTAGCGATGTGCTCTCTCTGTGTAGTTACTCAGTAATGGCCTTCAATAATGATATGATCATCAGTACTATCAATCAGTGTTCTGTTATTCGGTTTCACTGGGATCTTTTAAAAGACACTCCCATTCTGTCTGCAGCTTTATAAACAAGTTATTAAGTACATGCACACTAAGGGCAATTATGAATCAAAGTTATCTCTGCCTAAAGGTAACTTTTAAAATGTAAATTTCTGAGTTACTAAGTGGTTTACAAGATGCTTTCGATTGCTGGGCTTGTTTTTTGTTTTGGAGATTATACAGTACTGATGTGATCAGACATTTCACCCATTTGGGGTATAAAAGAAGGTAGTTTTCACCTAGAAAGAGCTCTTTTTATTTTTCCTATTCTCATATTTAGCCTATGGGCCATGCTTCAGATTGATGCAATTCCAGGTTCTGAATAATATCAGTGCCCGCTGATGCTAATATTTAAAGAATTACAATGAAAACCTTCAAACTGCATTTTACATAATCAGTAAATCAGAAGTTTTGCCAGCGTTGTATGGTCCATCAAGTTATGAAAATTTACTGAGAGAAGACTCACTTATTTTAGATTCCCTGTAGATAAAATGTTAGATAAACATTTGTTGACTTACTTGATTTGGCATCTGTTGTTTTCATGCATTGCTTTAGCATCTGTGCTTTATATTCATTTCTCCCTTAATTCTAGTTGCCTCACTTACCAATGCAGTAATAGTGTGACAAACTATTCTCTTTACCTAAATTGATAAGTGAAACTATACACAGACTTATATTTTACTACTACACTCTGGTATCTATTGTTGATGACCTGAATGCTATAATCAGTCGCAATTGCTTTATTGAAAGTTGACATTCACATTTATTTTATAGCATGGTACTATCATAAGCTTTATAAAAACAAAACATCATCATGATAGACAATCTGAAACACTGAGATGTATGTTTTCATCTTAGTGACACACCTTCTGCTATCTCATGAATTACAAGCCAATGTTCTTCAAGATGTTTTGCTAGCTTTCCATTTACATAGCACTGTTTATGCCATGATAAATATAGGATGGTATCAGAGAGCTTGGTTTCCCAAGAACTTGTTCAAAACTCCTCAATACATGGTCAGGACATTAACCATCTCCTTCATGCTCTTTCAGTTATGCCTAAGACTGCAGAAAGTAAGACCTGTATATATAATATTCCCTAACTCAAGTACCACACAGGCTAGCATTTGTAGAAATAATTAAAAACACATAATTAAATTCTGTATGTTTTGAGGGAATGCAGTGCTACCTACATTCAGAGAAAATAATGAGCAGTAGGACTGAGGATGGTTAAGTAAGCTTTATGGGGGGATTTAAGCTGAGCCTTCATTAACAGGTAGGATTTAAAGAGGAGATGAAAGAGGCATCTCTAACAGGAAAGAGTAACAGCACAGACATGAAAGTCGTTATAGCTTCTAGAGAATGACATCGATCAGCTTGAGTTGCACTGTTGATCCATGATTTGAAGTACTGAAAAATAGAAGGTGTAATTGTAAAGAACCTTGAAAAGTAAGATTTCAAAGTAACAGTTACAGAACATATGAACAAAATCTAGCATGATATATAAATGACATAATTTAGAGTGATATATTAAAAAGCAATAAGCAAATCTTAAAGGGGGGGGGGTGAATTAATACTGTTACATGTAAGAAAAAAACAATTGACTGAAAAGCCAGAGTTCCTGTCATTTTGTTTATGTAATGTATCACATTTATTGATTTGCAGATAATATACTAGCCTTGCATCCTGGAATAAATCCCACTTGGCCATGGTATATGATCTCTTTAATGTATTGCTGGGTCTGATTTGCTAATATTTTGTTGAGGATTTTAGCATCTATGCTCATCAGGGATATAGGCCTGTAACTTTCTTTGTAGTTTCTTTGTCTGGTTTTGGAATTAGACTTGTAAATCTTCCCTCCTCTTGAATTTTTGTAATAGTTTAAGAAGGATAAGTATTAGTTCTTCTTTGAATGTTTGATAAAACTCACCTGTGAAGCCATTTGTTCCAGGACTGTTGGTTGTTTGCTGGGAGTCTTTTGATTTCTGCTTCCATTTCATTAGTTGTTATCAGCCTATTCAGGTTTTCTGACTCTTCTTGATTGAGTATTAGAAGATTGTTTGTTTCAAGGAATTTGTTCATTTCACCCAGGTTGTCCAATTTGTTGTCATATAGTTGTTCATAGTATTTTCTTACAATCCTTTGTATTTCTGTGATAGCAATTGTTACTTCTCTTTCATTTCTGATTTTATTTATATGGGTCTTCTCTCTCCGTTTCTTAGTGAGTGTGGTTGAAAGTTCATCATTGATCTTTTATATTGTTCTTTTAGTCTCTGTCATTTATTTCTGCTCTGATCTTTATTAATTCCTTCTGTCTACTTAACTCTGGGCTTTTCTTGTTGTTCCCTTTCTAATTCTTTTAGTTGTAGGGTTAGAGTGTTTATTTGAGATTTTTCTTGTTTCTTGAGGTAGGTCTTTAATGCTATGAACTTCCTTCTCAGGACTCCTTTTACTGTGCCCAATAGATTTTGGGTTCTTTTGTGCTCATTTTCATTTGTTTCCAGGAAGTTTTTATTTCTTCATTGATCTCATTGTTAACCCATTCATCCTATATAATAAAGATGTAATATGCAAATTGTCGTTACGCCTTGACACATCACGGCGGACAGCGTAACGACCAGATCACGGATCAGCAGGAGGGTGGGGCAGCGAGCTACAAGTGGGTGGCCGAGAGCTACAGGAGGGGGCAGGGCAGCAAGCTATGAGGGGAGGGGAAGGGGGGGTAGAGGAAGCTACAGGAGGGCGAGGCAGTGGGCGGAGAGCTACTGGAGGGCGGCAGCGAGCTACTGGCTCACATATTCATACACAAGGCTACTAGTTGTTTAATAACATGCTATTTAGCCTCCAGGTGTTGGAATGTTTTTCAATTTTTTAATTGTAGTTGATTTATAGTTTCAGACGAATGTGATCAGAGAAGTTGCTTGATATGATTTCAGTCTTCAGGAACTTATTAAGACTTATATTATGTCCTAACAAATGTGGTTTATATTCCAGAATGTTCCATGTGTGCTTGAGAAGAATGTATATTCTGCTCCTTTGGGATGAAATGTTCTGTAAATATCAATTATATTCATCTGATCCAGTGTAGTGTTTAAGGTTGCTGTTCCCTGTAGATTTTTTTTGTCTGGAAGATCTCTCCATTGTTATCAGTGGAGTGTTAAAATCCCCTACTATGATTATATTGTTGTGATCTCTCAATGTCCATAGGTCCATGAATATTTTCTTCATATATTTAGTGCTCCTATGTTGGGTGCATATGTGTAGAAGAGTCATAGACTCTTGTTGGATCAATCCCTTTAGTATTATGTAGTGACCTCTTCTGTCTCGTTATGGCCTTAAGAGTCTCTCTTTGTCTCTAACCTTTGGTATTTTAATTATGATGTGTCTTGGTGTGGGTGTCTTCTTGATTGGGACTCTATATGCTTCCTGAATTTATGTGCCTTTTTCCTTCATCAGTTTAGGGAAGTTTTCAGCCATTATTTCTTCAAACAGGTACTCTGTGCCTTGCTTATTCTCTTCTTCTTCTGGTACCCCTATGATGTGGATGTTGGTACTTTTTAAAAAATATATATTTTTTTATTGATTTCAGAGAGAAAGGGTTTTGTAGCTGAGATATCCCTCGAGCTTCTCACCTGCCACATGTGGGTTCCAGGGCCAGCCCTTTCTGCATCTCCACCCTTATTACCAGTGTCTATGTGGCTTCTTCTGTAAATCTGTATAATATTTCATTTCAGCTAGCTTTCAGTTGGTTATCCAAGTGGATTGCTCTATAATTTAGCTGTAAATCTAGTTTGGAACTGGAGCAGATGAGTGTAGCTTCCACCTATTCTGCAGCCATCTTGGATTCTCCCCAAAATGATTTCTTGATAGTAGATTTAATACCGACCAGTCTTTCAGTTGAGGAAAATACCAGGCATGAATTTGTGATTCCCATCTTAAATCTACCTATCTAACAAGACACTTGTTCATATGACACTTTCTCCATCAAGTCTTCTCTAACTCATTCTTTTTTTAAAAAAATTGATTTCAGAGAGTAAGGAAGAGGGAAAGAGAGATAGAAACATCAATGATTAGAGAGACTCATTGATTGGCTGCCTCCTGCACGCCCCCACTAGGGATCGAGCCCACAACCCAGGCATATGCCCTTGACCAGAATCGAACCTGGGACCCTTCAGTCTGCAGGCTGATGCTCTATCCACCAAGCCAAACCGGCTAGGGCTCTCTAACTCATTCTTGCAAGAGGTAATATATATAGTAGAGAAAGAGCTTTGGAATGAGGCAGAACTGGGTTCAAATGTCAACTTTTTCTGTGTAATAATTTGTCAATTACTTAAGCTTAATTTTTGTATCAGTAAAATGGGGATAATGATAACTTTCCCTACAAAGTTGTCCTGATGATCAAAGGCAATAATGTCTGTGAAAACACTTTATTGCTTGCCAAATAACAGGCTTTTAATAAATGTTTATTTGCTTCATTCTTCTTAGTAATTATTGCTCATTCAGAACATCTGGGCACTGTGTTTCTTTTAAGACATCACACTCTACTTCATATTGCAGCAACATACTTATTCTATGTACTGTACAAGACAGGCTCCTTGAGGATAGGATTCATTGGCCATCCATCTATAATGTATAAAAGCCTAAGTGACCGTTATGACCAGTCAACCAGTCGCTATGATGTGCACTGACCACCAGGGTCACATGCAGGAGCTGCCCCCTGGTGGTCAGTGTGCTCCCACAGGGGGAGCTCTGCTCAGCCAGAAGCTGGGCTCATGGCTGGTGAGCACAGCAGTGGCGGTGGGTGGTTCTCCTGACTCAGCAACAGAGCTACCGAGCAGCACCCAGCCCCCGCTTGGGCTCCTCTCTGGCCACCTGCTGCTTGGCACATTGCTATATCCCTCAGGTGGTGTCCAACTGCTGGTTTAGGCCTGATCCCTACCTGGCCTGCAGGGCTCAGGCCTAAACTGGAAGTCGGACATCCCCCAAGGGGTCCCAGATTGCAAGAGGGCACAGGCCAGGCTGAGGGACCCGCCACCCGCCCCTTGTACAAATTCGTGCACCAGGCCTCTAGTATTTATATAATACACACTTTACACACTTTTTAGCAGCAGGTGCTCACAAAATACTTATTGACTTACTGAAGAATATCATCAGAGATACTAGTAATATGGCCTATCAAAATAAAAATTTAACTTTTACTCACAAATAAATATGGGAAACAAATGAATAAAAGCTCACAATAAAAAATAGCTAATTAGCCCACCGGCATGGCTTAGTGGTTGAGTGTTGACCTATCAACCAGGAGATCATGGTTCGATTCCTGGTCAGGGCATATGCCTGGGTTGTGGGCTCTATCACCAGTGTGGGGTGTGTAGGATGTAGTGGATCAATGATGTTTCTATCTCTCTCTTTCTCCCTCTCTGTAGTCAATAAAAGTATGTTTTAAAAAAATAACTAATTAGCTTTGGCTGGTGTGGCTCAGTTGTTTGGAGCATTGTCCCATAAACTGAAAGGTGGCAGGTTCAATTCCTGATCAGGGCAGGTAGTTGGGTGCAAGTGGGAGGCAGACAATCATTGTTTCTCACATCAGTGTTTCTCTCTCTCTTCCCCAATTCCTCTCACTAAAATCATTTTTTTAAAGCTACTTATGATAGGAGGGCACTGACCATAGGATTATAAAGAATTAGTGACCATTTATTACACCAGTATTCAGAGTTCACTGATAAAATGAGAAAAGAATAATGCCAGAAGATAATAATTCATGTCTTCAAACAGAAGGAACTCAAGCAGCATAGCATGTCTGAGCTTTTCTTGAGGGAGGAAAATAACCCTAGAGTGTGTGTTTGTTTATACATATACACATATACAACAGTGAAATCCAGCCAATTAGAAGAGAAATTAAAATTTTAAAATAAGAGTGAATAACCATGGTAAATAATTTATTCAACAAGTACTTATTAGTGCCAAATACTCTTCTAATCATTTTAATATATCAGTGAATAGCGCAAATAACCCATCTTGCCTCTGTGAAACTTACATTCTAGTGAAATATAACTGGTTTAGATATAATACATAAACAATTATGGTTACAGAACAAAATGTGAACGATATAAACCTGAAAATAAATATGCAATGAAAAATTATGGACAGGTGACAGAAAGCATGTGAGTATTAATTTTTCATGGGTTGTCTGCCTTTAATGTCTAAAATTAAAAAGTAGTTTAAAATATTAATAATAACTCCTGAAAGGTTTTCATAATTTCTTAACCTAGAAAGAGCTCTTACAAAGTAATATTCCTCATATTAAAGGAAAATGTTTTTACCTCTTGTTCTTTTGTATCAAATTCAAGTAAAATGAATTAAAATTAGAATATTTCAATTAAAATAGCATCTATCATAGAGCATTGTACTAAATCATCAGTAGAATTGACTCAGTGTTTTATATTAAGGGCTCTGGAATTTTAGCTCTGCCACTTCTGAGTGACCTTAGGCAACTCAAGGTTTCCTTGTCTCACTTAACATATTCTGCAAAATAGGGATAGTTGTTCCCACCTCCTAGTGTTGTTTTGGAGGTTAAGTTAGACAATGAATTTAAATAGATTAACATGACATCTAACACAATGCCTAATAAATAATAAGCACTTAATGAAGGTTAGTCACCTTCATTTTGAATCACGAGCAGAGAAAAAATCCTGAACTCAAAGCTGTTTAGGAGATGATGTCCACTAGGTGGCACCAACTCCCACTTAATACGGTATGCTGTATTCCACCGAAAGTTTGGAAGTCATGTGAAGAGGCAGAAAGAGAACTGCAGGGGTAACAAGACAATGTGCATATATAGATATAAATATGTTGTGACCCATAAACTAAGTATTTGGTCCATAATAATTACTAAAAGCATATGTAAAGCAACTACCAGTCAAATGTGTTCTGGTTTGATTCCCAGATCGGAGGAGATTTCTCTACAGAGAGACTTTGAGAAGCCCTCCTGTTTTGCATTGGGGTGTGGTGGCATGATGCTTGGTCAGGTTTGACTAACAATTGGAGCTTTTGTTTTCCAGAAATGTGTTCCTCCAGCTTTGTTTTGCTGAGCAGGGTGTGACTTGGAGAAGGGCCCTGCAGAAGGCTAGAGATTTTTATGTACTGTGGGACGAAACTTTTGCCGGGATAGACTGAGAAACAGGCAGCTGACATAGGGACAGAAACTTGGTTGGAAGTGCAGAAAAGTTCAGATAGGGAAGAGTTTTAGCAAGTTTTTTATGTGGTAAGGAAAATCAATAGTGTGTTTGCTATTAGATATACTTTCCTGACATCTGAGAAAATGATCTTAAGATAGAGAAGGAACAAAATGGGCTGGACATTTCAATACTTTTTTTTTTTTTTTTTTTTGCCATCCCTTTCTATTATCCCTAAATCTTCAAATAAAATCTTGTTTAGCCCAGCCAGCATGGTTCAGTGGTTGAGCATCGACCTATGAACCAGGAGGTCACGGTTTGATTCCCGGTCAGGGCACATGCCTGGGTTGTGGGCGTGGGCTTGATCCCCACTGTGGAGCATGCAAAAGGCAGCTGATCAATGATTATCTCTCATCATTGATGTTTTTATCTCTCTCTCCCTCTCCCTTTCTAAAATCAACAACAACAAAAAATTTTTTTTAAATCTCGTTTAAAATATGTTCTATTTTAGGGAGTTACAGGAGAAGTTTGTTTCCATCTTTGGGCTGGATTATTACACCAATTGGAACCAAATTACAAAAGTAAGGTGATGAAGTGTGTGAAATGTGAGAAGATTCTATGGGAATCCTCATTAATACTTAGAAAAATTAGATAAAAGCCTGGAAATCCTACCGTTTCACAGGATGGAAGTCTCTGTCATTTGGTATCAAAGGACAGGGTAGTTCCAGAAGACTGGCCATGTTAATACACTAGTCCAGAGATGGTCTAGGGGCTTTAGGTGTATACAGAACAGGGAGAAGTTGACAGACAAAGCATAACAGGGCAAAAGTGAAGCGGAGATGGAACAAATGTGGAGTAGAATTAAGTTGGTTAAGAGAAATTGAAAAGAAGAATTATTTCTGAGGTCGGGTTTCTGAGTTTTCTGTTTAGAAAGAAAATAAAGACCAGTGGCATTCCCATTCCTTCAGCTTCCTACCCCTCACCCCAAGCTATCCTTACTTTGCTATCCCAGAGGAAAGGGAATTCTTTGTCTTACATGTGCTAACTTTGCTCTTGTCTACACACCATCAGTTATCTATTCCCTCCCATACATCTTCCATTCTTTCATTAGTGGTTCTATTCTCATGAAATGTCTGTGACAAAATACAAGATACAACATACAAAACACAACATGAATGGAAGCAGGGCAGGGAGAGGGGTTTGCTTATTGGTGGCCCAAGTTCCACTTCTGTTCATAACTTCTGCCCCATTCTTTGATACAGACTTGAAGTTTTTTTATGTTTTAATTTTTAAATTGATTTGAGGGAGGGAGTGAGAGAGAAACATCAACGTGAGAGAGAAACACGGATGGGTTGACGTATGGACAGCGCTCCAGCCAACTGAGCCACATCAGCCAGTACTGAAGTTTTTAATTATTTTTAAAATTTAAATTCTTTATTGTTGAAAGTATTACATATGTCTCCCTTTTCCCCCATTGACCTCTCCCCAGCCACTCCTACCCTCCCCCCCCACACACACACACCTGTTAGAATGGCTATCAACAAATCAACAAACAACAAGTACTGGTGTGGATGTGGAAAAAAGGAACCCTCGTGCTCTGCTGGTGGGAACGCAGACTGGTGCAGTCACTGTGGAGAACAGTATGGAGTTTCCTCAAAAAATTAAAAATGGAACTCCCATTTGATCCAGTAATCCCACTTCTAGGAATATATACCAAGAAATCAGAAACACCAATCAGGAAGGATATATGCACTCCTATGTTCATAGAGCACAATTTATAATAGCTAAGATTTGGAAACAGCCTAGGTGCCCATCAGCAGATGAGTGGATTAGAAAACTGTGGTACATCTACACAATGGAATACTACATGGCTGTAAAAAGAAAGAACTCTTACCATTCGAAACAGCATGGATGGACCTGGAGAGCATTATGCTAAGCGAAATAAGCCAGTCGGAGAAAGATAAATATCACATGATCTCACTCATTTGTGGAATATAATGAACAACCTAAACTGTGAACAAAAATAGATGCAGAGACATAGGAACATTGAACAGACCCATCAAACCTCAGAGGGAAGGCAGCTGAGGGTGAGGGGTGGGGGGCTAAGAGAGCAACCAAAAGACTTGTATGCATGCATATAAGCATAACAGTGGACACAGACAGTAGGGGAGTGAGGGCATGACGTTTTTTATTCTTCTATAAAATAGCATTGTAAACATTGGAGCTCACCAATACTTTCAGCACTCCTTTCTGACCTAGACATCTGAGAGGACTTTGTCCACATCCTTGAAGTTAGGCATGGCTATGGCACTTACTTTGGCCTCTGAAATGTGAGTGAAAGTTACACGTATTGCTTCTGGATGGAAATATCTAAGAGAAGGCACACAGTTCTCCTTGTTACCTTTTTTTTTTTTTTTAACTTTGTTCCAGGTTATCGTTCGTTGAGGCGTAGATGTCTAAGATAAAAGACCCTGGAATGCTGAGCCTTCATATGGAAGAAAACTGCCCAGAGAATCATTTAGACCCACAGCAAACTCTGAGCAAGGAAGAAAATAGAAGAAAAAGAGCTTTGTTTTATAAGTCACTGAGGCTTTGCTTTTTTAGTTTTCAGGTGTGTGTTTTTGGTTAGTGTAGTGTAATCAAACGCTATTCAATTAGGTACTTAAGATAAATCTCTCCCAGCTCTTACTTCCAAGTAGTTGGTCACCTCTAAGCATCAACCAAGTAGAAATTCTGGAGCTGCCAGGACCCCCAAACAGCCCCTCTTCAAATCTCCCCGATTTCAGTTCTCATCACCATTCGCTTAGTTGCTCAATCATGAATCCAAAAACAGGAATCATCTTTTTTGTTGTTTCGTTAATCTCACCTGAGGGTATTTTTCCATTGATTTTTTGAGAGCGTGGAAAGGAGGGGGAGAGACACATCGATTGGTTGCCTTCCACATGTGGCCCTGCCAGCAATCAAGACTACAACTGAGGCACGTGCCCTTGACCAGAATTGAACCCAGGACCCTTCAGTCCATAGAACGATGCTCTATCCACTGAGCCAAACCGGCTAGGGGAGGGAGCATCTTAATTCCTCCCTATTGCTCACTCCCACAATCTGATCACCAAGTTTTCCTGAGTATGTCTCACATTTGTCCTGAACATATGCAAGAGCCTTCTACTTGTTCCTGCTTCCAGTCTTGGAATATACATAATGCCTTCAAAATCAGGTTCATAAAGAGTTTCCAGTAAAACTCCCTCCCGCCCATCCCAGCCACCGAGTTCCTTTTCCTATAGGCAGCTCAAATGACCAGATACGTATCCCTCAAGAGCTACTCTGCAGATAGACACAAACAGATGTAGGTCTCTTTCAGAGTAATCTTCCCAAAACACAAAACTGGCCATATTTTTCCCCAGCCTAAAGCCTTTCAACACCTTCCCATTACAAACTCTTGAGTTTTAGGACCCTGTGTTGGCAACCTCCCAGTCCTGCTGATCTTTCCATTGCCGACAACCCCCTTTTCAGCTGAGATCTTTGCTATCTTGGGACTTTTACTATGCTTTTCCTTCTGCTTGGACAATTCTCCCCCAGGTCTGAGCTTGCTAATTCTTTCCTTAAATACTACTTCCTCATAGAGTGCAGACCCTTTCCACCCTGTGATTATCTGTAACAGAAGGCCCTCCATTTGTTACTTTGAAGCCCCTACCACAAGGAGTTGTCATTTATTTTTTGGGATGTTTATTGCCATCTCCCATACGTTTCATGAGAACAGAGATTGTCTATTTTGTTTACCACTCATTGTATAGCCAGCTCTTAGTTCTGTGCCTATCACAAAATAGGTGCACTGTTAACAATGAATGAATAAGGAACTGATGAGAAAACTCATGTCCTAAAAAGGGGTGTGTGTGCAAATGATACCAAAAAGAAACTAGCCTGGCTGGTATGGCTCAGTGATTGAGCGTTGACCTGTGACCCAGGAGGTCATGGTTCGATTCCCAATCAGAGCACATGCCTGCGTTGCAGGCTCCATCCCCAATGTAGGATGTGCAGGAGGCAGCTGATCAATGATTCTGTCATCATTTTTATCTCTCCCTCTCCCTTCTTGTCTGAAATCAATAAAAAAAAATTTTTTTAAGAGAGAACTAGCCTTATTTAAGCAGGCAATTTGGCCTTCATGTGATTTCTCCTCTGAATACAGATTTTTATCCTGAGCTTCCTCACACTGTGTGGCTGACTGTGTCTGTTTAGGCCAACCACTGACTGAAGAGAGGAGGAACTGCAGTAAATAAGAGCAGAGCGTCACTCCCAAGGGTTCAAGACCTTGAATTCTTTGGGAGAAAGTGACAGCAAGCACAGAGCTTTCCTTTGCCAGACCTTGTATTTTGTCACAGACATTTAAAAACTGGTTTAAACAGAATTAGTAAGCAATCACTTATTTCTTTGTTTTTGGAACCAAAAATTTTTTGTTTACAAGCAAGTAAAACCAGAAAAGACAATGACTCTTACTATAGAAACAGCATGTTTATAAGGAAATGTTAACTCTACAATCTCAAATCAGTATCTGTTTCTGCCCTAAGTGCTTTAATAGAGCACATATTTTTCTAATTATGAAAGTAATGCCTCATATCATTACAGATAATAGAATATTAAAATTGTATTTAAAAGGATAAAACTAGGAAAATAAAATCACATCCATGGAATAGGCTTGTTTTTTCTAAATCACAAAAGCTAGTATGTCCATGTCCATCTGTTACTCTCTCCTTGGAAACTAAACAACAAAAGCTTCATTCATTTCTACTTTAATTACACCTTCTGAATTTATTTCTAGGTATCCAGGTCAGTTGACTGGATTAGCTAAGTAATGTAACCCAGCCATTTTGCCCTTATCTCTTACCAGAGTTGAGGATAAAATTCAAGATCCTTAATGTGGTATACAAGGCCCCTCATAATCTGGCTCCAGTCCACCTCCCAGCCTCATTTCTCACCACTTCCTTCCTTACCCACTTAATTAGGAGCTTACTAGAGAAAGGTCATGAGCTCCCCAGTGTGTTTGAATGGTCCAGACCTCTCCTATTCACCTCAGTAGTTCTCTGCAGGGGATAGAAGGATGACCAGGCCTCCTTTGTGTATGGTATAGGTGTGGGGGAATGGGTTATAGAATCCTGATGTGCTAGATTTACCACAAATCGATGAGCTGGGAAGTGAATTCATCTGGAAGGGATAAGGTTGACTACTTTGATCAACTTGCAGAGATCAGAGTCTGTCCTCATGTGTGGCACTGCCACCTAGATCACAGGCATCTTGAAGAGAGCAGCAATGACCCAAATGTGTCCCCCTCCAAAATTTCTATGTCAAAGTCATAATCCCAAAGTGATGGTGTTTGGAGGTGGGGTGATCAGGAGAGTGGAGCCCTCATGATGGGATTAGTGCTCTTACAAGAAGAGGCCAGAGAGCCAGCTATGTGAGAGGACAGCCCTCTCAAACCCGGAGAAGGGCACTCAGCAGGAGCTGACTTCTAGGCTCTAGAACTGAAAGGAATAAATGTGTGTTGTTTCAGTCCCCAGTCTTTGGTAATGTGTTACAGCAGCGTGAACTAAGACAAAAGCCATGCCTGGCCTCCCTTCCAAAGAGTCTCCACCAACTTGCAGGGCTGGTTGTCAAGGACTTGTGGCCTTCAGATGCTCCTCCTGAATGGCCTAGAGCCCCCTCCATGCCTGGGCTGGTAATGAATACAAATGCAAATCACAAATTCTAAAATAGAATAGTAGGTGGTCAACTTGTCCTGCTCATAGGAAGTATAATCTGAGAGGTGCTCCTCCAGCTCCAGCCATAAGGCTGGGATGCTGGGGTGTGAACAGGTGCATCTGCCCTTGCAGTGCTTTTTAAAAAGGGCCCTCAGAAGGAGTCTTACGCTGATGGTACAGTTAAGCATCTTGATTGTGGTGGTGTTTACATGAAACTATAGTTGGCGTAAAATTGCGTAAAGACACACACACACACACACACACACACACACACAAATGAGTATATGTGCAACTGGTGAAATATGAATAAGATGTATAGTGTGTACCAATGCCAATTTCCTGGGTTTTATGTTGCACTGCAGTTATGCCAGATGTTAACATTGGGGGAGGCTGGGTGAAGGGTGCATGGGAATCTTGCTGTACAGTTCTTTGCAAATTCCTGTGAATCTGTATTTCAAAATATAAATTTTTTTAAAGGGGGAGGGACTCAGAATACTGGAGTACTTGATCTAAGATATAAAATAGTGAATTAGAGATGGCCTTGAAGCTAGAAGATCCTGTTCCTCTGTGTCCAGGTCCTAAGATGTTCCTGAAGAAAAGAATGAAGTGGACAACTTAGCAGATTCACAATGAATAGAGTCTGGGAGTGGTAGAGTAGGCCTGAGAAGCCCAGGAAACTCTGAATGTCTTATATGCTCAGGTGACTGCCATACACTATGTTGGCCTTATTCAGCATCACTGCAGCTTATTTCGGTCTTCCAACAGTATTTATTAAGCACCTACTGTGTGCCTGGCATTCTTCACTCTTCTAGTGCTTGGTATATGTCCAAGAATAAAACAAAGAATCCTGCCCTAGTGAAGCCTATGTTCTAGCATAGGGGAGGAGGCCGGGAAAGAAAATAAATGGTAACTAAGTGAATTCTAGAGCATTCTAGCAGGTGATAACTATTACGTGGGAAGAAAATAGAGCCAGGTAAGGGGGACCAAGAATCAGAAGGTAGTATGGGAAGAATGTTGCTAAATTATCTGAGCTCTTAAATGATTGTATTGAAATTAATCCTCTATTTGAATTTCTTTGCCCACTACCAAATTCTATTATTCCTATTTCTTCCTGATTTCTTTGCTCTGTCTTTTATATTAACCTTCCTTTGTTCTGTTTCTTCAATTAATTCCTTTTTTATTTATCTCCCTTCCTTAATGCCATCAGTGTTTTTTTTTTACCTGAGTGATAAGAGTAATTGCAAACTTAAAATTTAGCATTTTTAGTTATATCTGATAGTTTTGTTCAGAAGGGCCACAGTCGAGTATTTAAAAGATAACTTTACATTTAATTTAAGAAATATGTGCAGTAATTTCCAAATGTACAATTTGATATCTTTATTGAAATTCATATACACACTGGATTCATATAGGTTAAAAACATAACAAAAAACAATTTTAATTTCAAGTAAAATTTCCATTGGCAATACAGAATTAAAAGATGAATATTATTTAAAAATGCATGGAAGAGACAGTATTCCTATTGCTTGGGAAACTAGTCAAATACCCTGGTCTTATATAGTCACAAATGGAACCAGGATTTCACAAAACTCTAGCCTTACTGCAAAGGAGTACTTTGGTTATTTCCTTCAACTAATAAAAAAATAAGCAGTGCATATTTCCTCTATTGAACAGAGGTATTCATCCATTTTCTGCAAGACTTTTATATTCACTCTTTAGAGATATGATTTATTGCCATTATAAGCAGGTATTACAGTGAAAATAAGATAACATTATAATCCTGGTTATACTGGAGAAATCCGTTCTAAGTCAATTAAGGACAGAATAACCCATGAGCATGAAAGAATATTGTAACATCACAATCCATTACAACTCACTCAAATTCCAATGTGCAGAATGGGGGTGGGATAGCAATGATGATTCTTTTAACCAATTTGGTATGATCACTGATGATATTCCTTCAAAATTAGAGAACTTATTTCTCATTGTTTATAAGAAAAAACAGGTAAGACATGCTGCCTTTGGATTTGGGAATTTCCCATATCTGTGCCAAAGGTAGAATATAATTCTCAACCAGGCAAGACATTGTGTCCATTGGGGACCTGAGTGTTTATTTTTCCCTAGAAATGAAGTACAACTTCATTTACATGAGCATGAAATGTAGGGTGTCCCCCCAAAATGTATACACACACTTTGAATAATTATAAAGGCAGTATTTATTAAAACACATTTCATTTTCAAGATTGAACTATCAGCTGTTAAAGTGTGGATACATTTTGGGGGGACACTCTGTATATGGGAATATACCCCGGGACCACAGCCTATCTACACTAATAAAAGAGAAACATGCAAATTAACCATCACTCCACTACTCCCACAAGCCACACCCACCAGACAATCAGGAGCGAGTATACAAATTAACCCAACCAAGATAGCAGCCGGCCACAGAGCTGCAGCAAGCAGGAGGCTTGGGTTGCCCCAGTGATGGAGGAAGCCAAGCTTCCCGCCTGCCCTGGCCGGCCCTGGCCTCCACTCAAGGCTACAAAGTTTCAATTATAGAAGATAAATCCTAGATACTTGCTTCCAGCCAGCCCTGGCCTCTGCTCAAGGAGGCACTGAAAAAAAAAACAAGGAGGGGCTGGTGGGATCTTGGGTCGCTGGGGGGTGATCAGGCCAGGATGGGATGGCAGGGGCCGTTGGGGGTAAGCAGACCAGCAGGGGGGCCAATTGGGGGTGAGTAGGCTGTCAGTGGGGGTCAGTTGGAGGTAATCAGGACAGCGGGGGGGGGGCAGTTTGGAGTGAGCAGGCCAGCAGGGGGGGCAGTTGGGGGTGAACATGCCTGCCCGCAGAGTGGTTAGGGGCAATCAGGCAGGAAGGCAGGCAGGTGAGCGGCTGGGGCCAGCAGTCCCGGATTGTGAGAGGGATGTCTGACTGCTGGTTTAGGCCCGATCCCTATAAACCGGCAGTAGGACATCCTTTGAGGGGTCCCAGATTGGAGAGAGTGCAGGCTGGGCTGAGGAACACTCTCCCCCCCCCCAGCACGAATTTCATGCACCAGGCCACTAGTGTATTATATATATTACCTAGAAATCATTGGCAGTCAGAAAAGATTAAGTAAAACTAAAAGCATATTTTCTGGCTCAAAATATGGATTTTTAAAAACCTAAACATTTTCTACGTAAATACTCCAAACCATTTTTTCTTTTTGCTATTGAGTTCATGTAGACTGTTTCGTCTTTAAAAAATTCATTTTAAACATAGATTTATGTCCAAATTATTTACTTCTAGATTTTTTTTGAAAGGTGGTCAGAATTCAGTTAAAGATCAGTTACTTTACATACTGCTAAATTTTAGAAAAAAAAAAACAAACTTATTTTAATCACCACAGTCTTACAAACATATCAAGATTGTTTTTTGTTCAAAATAACACAATTTTTGTACTAGATTTTAAATAGACCATACCTCTATGTAACTCTATGTAGTGATTATTTCTATAAACTAAGTTAAAATTGCATTTTTAAGGCAGAGATAGTCTTTCATACATTTTATTTGATCCTAATTGTGATCCATGATTATCATATCAAAAGGTGATTTTGATAAAACACAATAATCTTCTTACTGCTTCACCTCTCTAAATCAATGCTTTTAAAATATATCAGCCTAGTTCTGCAGCTTTGAAGTGGACCTTGATTCTAAATTCTGGTTACATATATGGTCACTATAACATTCTTGATTAAGTACTAACCAGATTTGCATTTTAAAAACTTCTTTGCCGTGTTTACCAAAAGTGATTTTTGAAGACCTTTATTGATAAATGTATTAACAATTCTATATCAGCATTTACTCAGTGGGCCCTCACCCTGTGATTCAGTGCAGCTCATGGGGATCCAGGCCAGTCAGAAATGGAATGCTTTAATGATAATCATTCCTGACTCAACTGCCCACAAAGGCTTTTGGGTCACACTTATCCCTACTGAACAGAGGTATCCATTACCCACATGAACAGTGTTAGCCAACGTGTCAGAGGTACAGCAGCATGACATAAGCAGGTCCTAGCTAGACATTGTTAAATTGCCAGGGTAATACTCCTCACCATTTTACACATTTTGGAGATAAGTTATTTATTTTATAAATAAAGCCTAGAAACAATTTTAAATCTCTTTCAATGGTTAAGATGTTTTAAAAAAAATCAAAGGTTTTAAAAAAATCTAATGGGCCCAGCTGGTGTGGCTCAGTGGTTGAGCATCGACCTATGAACCAGAGGTCTCGGTTGAATTCCCAGTTGGGGCACATGCCGGGTTGCAGGCTCGATCCCCAGTGTGGGGCAACTAATCGATGATTCTCTCTCATCATTTATGTTTCTATCTCTCTTCCTTTCTGAAATCAATACAAATATGTATATTTTTAAAATCTAATGGAAAAAGAATGAGTGTTTCAAGTCCAAAGAAGTAGTCAAATGCAGAAAATGCTTGCATAGAATTACATTGGTGGTTAAACTTTGCCTTGCAGTCCTTGCTTATAGTGGCCTCCTGAGCCCACTTTCAGGAAGCAAGGCTACGCATAGCCTGTGGAAACAAAGGGGAAACAAAGTGTTAATACAACTGAATTCTCCTTAAGTCTTTTTACAAATATGTAAATATTAGTGTTGGTTGCTTGCATTTGCTCATCTTAGTTATATATATTGTCATAATAAAAATAGGGTAAAACCTTAATTTTGTAACTCATCATCATTTAATTAGATTTATTTAAAATCAATAATTACTAATTATTGAGCACTTAATATGCATCCTTTAATTTCCACAACTCTTTGAGGTCTTATTATTATTTCTATTTTACATGAAGACAGGATAAATAATTTGTCCTGGGCTACATAGCCAGTAAGTAGCAGAATCAAGGTTTGCACTCAAATCCATCTGGTTCTAAAGTCCATGTCCTTAAAACCACTCTACATAATGCCTGACTATCTGCAGGAATCCTACCTGAATGATCTTGTTACATGGCAATCAAAAATACTTCTAAGCATGGAACGTACTGATGAATCTCAGAGGGAAGTGAGGAGGAGAGCCAGAAGAGATTAACCAAAGAAGTATATGCATATATGCATAACCCATGGACACATACAATAGTGTGGGGAAGGTCAGAGGGAGGGGAGGTGGAAGAGGTCAATGGGGGGAAAAAGGGAGACATCTGTAATACTTTCAACAATAAAGATAAAATTTTAAAAATACTTCTAATATAATGTGGAATTTTTTAAGTACCAGTTTTGATATATGAGTTTGTACTCAACTAAGTTGGCCTTATATCCATAGTCATAAACTACTACACAGCTCAGAGATGATGTTCCTGAGCTCACTAAGCTGATGGGCATTCAAAAAGATGTCCTTCAATGGAACAGACAAGATATAATCTATCAGAAATGTGTAGTCCTGCACTAGGGGGTCAAAAACCAATTACATAAATATAATGGGGAACCCAGCTGGATGACAATTTATGTGAAAATGCCGAAGTCTTTAGTTGACCCCTGCTCAACAAAAGCAAAGATTTTGACGTAGCTATTATGAAAATAAACACATTTTTTAAGTCATAGTAATAAAAATATCTTGATGAGACCAAGGTAAGTCATGGTTGCGTAATCTCCACATTGACTTAACCCGATCTAGGGTTTTGTGTCCACTTCTTTGCCAGAGAAGCCATGCCCAATTGTGTGTCTATGAGGAATGGTAAAGGGAACTGGAGGAGTCCCACCTGGAGCAGAGTCTGGTGGAGACCTCAAAGATACTCTCAAATATTTAAGGGCTGTTCGTGGGAGGGTTTGTATTGCTAGAGAAGGCAGATCTCAGCCACCAGTTATTAGAGAAAGGCCAAATCTAGTTTTGTAAGCACAAGGAACACTTGGAGATTTCCAACCATGTAACAGATTCCCTGGAAAGCTATTAGTTGCTGCCCAGTCAGTGTTGAGCTTTGATCTGTGAACCAGGAGGTCATGGTTCAATTCCTGCTCAGGGCACATGCCCAGGTTGCGGACTCAGTGATCCCCAGTGTGGGGCGTACAGGAGGCAGCCGAGCAATGATTCTCTCTCATCACTGATGTTTCTATCTCTCTCCCTTCCTCTCTGAAATCAATAAAAAAATATATATATTTTTAAAAAGCTACTAGTTTCCAGTGTCTGGAAATGTTCACACAAAAGCTGAGTGAACATCCTCAGACGTGGTGCAGACGGATTTCTGTGTGAGCACTACTTGATTTCTAAGACATGTTTCAACTTTCAATTTCTCTGATCTTCTTTTGTTAGTCCCAGTGGTGGAGCCACAGTGTTCACTCAGATAACAAGTTTCAGTCGGGTTTTCTAGGAATTGACTGATGCCCCCCAGGGCATCAGAGATACATAGACTCAGTCTTAGAATTCTAAGTCATTATCAGCTGAAGAAACGTCATGAGATTCCTGTTCCTCACATACTCTCTCTGAAGCTTATGAAACTCCTGGGTTAGAAATTCACTCTAATCACCTTTCCTCTACTCCTGAAGTCTTTGGAAGAAAAAGTACTCAGAGGCTTGGGCATGAAATCAGGACCAGTGTGTCGGCTGCTTCCAGTTGCTGATCCTATATGCCTGGGGGCGGAAGGTCCCCAAGTTCTTAATGTCTTCAAGGGAAAATTCTTGTTTTCTATTTTCCCCTTTCTCATAAGCCATCCTTTGAGTCTTTCTCTCCTCCCCCTCCCCCCCCCGCCCCACTTTGGGTCTTGTTTTAAAAAATGTTTTCTCTAGTTTGTATCAGACATAGTCACTATATGTATTACTCTATTCAAGATTTAATCCAAATTATTTTCTTTGAAAGGAAATAATGCTCTTACCTCATCCTCAACATTAAGTTCTTCTTCAATCAGCTCTGCTTCCATTAATTCAAGAGGATCTTTATGGTCCTGGATGAGGGAGATCTTGACAAAGAGAACACAGAGAATATTTATGGAAAATACAATAGCATTAACCCACTTGATACTCCACTGAAAATGACCTGAAGCGCTGCTGGTGCTTCTCATTTATAATAATCTACATACTTCAAAATCTTTTTCAGCTTTCTTGTGCTTTCGTATTTCTCACTTCGAATTTTCCCTGTACCATGTTTTCACATTCAAGTGTGAACTGGCATAGTTCTCCATTGTTAACCTCCTTTTCCACTCTCTTTCCCAGCCTCTGAAGTGCATGCCTCTTAGGAGTCGCCCAGCCTGCCTGAATGATTCAGCAGTCAATCGTGTCTTTATTTCAAGGGCTAAACTAAGAGCACTTAGTACAGCATTGAGCACGTACTGAATGGGCTCATGACTGATGACAATAAACAGTCCCAAGTTAAATTGGATGGATATTAATTTCATTGGAGATGGAAGCCAACATCTATGGACCAAGTTGGTTGTTCAGGAAAGTTCTGCTTCTTAGCAGTAATCAATAACAGAGGACACTGATAACAATTTGGACTTTGTCTTATGCATAAAGGATATTCCCAAAGCAATTCCAGATGTTTATCAAGGTAAGAGTGACATTTCACTTTTAGCTACTTTTCATCTCACAAATCAATAATTCAATTCTCTATGCTAGTGTGGAAATGAATTAGAGACTTCAGTCCCTGTGCAGATGGTCAGACATAATGGGAGAGTTAGAGGATAGGTGTAACTACAAATTGGACTCTTGGGATAGTCCTTGTGTTTGTCAAATGAAGGGATAGGGAAAGGGTCATATCACTGCATCCACAATATCCCTAAAATACAAATTATCCTTCCTGAAGAAAAGGAAAGTGCCACAGGCAGTAGTTTATCATTACTATCCCTCTGCCATATCCAGGGCCTTGTGCTAGATACTGAGGGTACACAAGAGTATAAGTTCCTGACCCGAGAAGCTAACACTAGTGCTCAGCCCGTTATCCAGTGAACCAGTAAGTACGTAAGCATCCAGTTATATTCAGTCTGACATTTGTTCAGGGTCAAAAAATCCATCCCAGCCACTCACAATGCCTCCCTGATTACAAGCAATCTTAAGTCTAACACTGGGGGCACGGCTGGTTAGTGGCTTTTGTAACATTCGTGGGATCTGAGATCTTGGGTAAGAACAGGGTGTAAACAAATAACAAAATAACTTTCCATGTTGAGAAAGAACTTGAAATTTTAAAAATTAATCCTCACCCAAGGACATACTTTTATTGATGAGAGAGAGAGGAAGTGGGAGAGAGAGAGAGAAACAATCGGTTACCTCTGGTACAGCCCCAACCCAGGATCACACCGCAGCCTTTTGGTGTACAGGACAATGCTCCAACAAACTGAGCCACCTGGCCAGGGCAATTCTATTTTACTTTTAATGAGGGACCTTTTTTAGCTACTTTACATGATCCCACTTTGTTGTTTTCACCCGTGGATTAGAAAATTCTAAGTTAGACAGAAAAAGGCTTATGAGTTTTCAAAGACGAGCATTTTGCATGTAGTTTTTTTTTAGATTTGTGGTTTTGCTACTTTTTTTTAAACTTTTTTTTGTATTCAATGTCCAGATCTTGGTATTTAGGACTAGTATTTTCTCCAGCAGCATTAAGCAGAGCAATCTCTCCACTAACTATATCTTAAAAGAATAATATGCTATTATTTTCTAAATTAGTTTTTTCACTTCAGACATTAACTTCCAGTTTACAATAAGAATCTACCTTAATTTTAGGGGGGGAAAAAAAAAGAGAAGCAGTTTAAAATATAGTAGACTGTATCACTAAAATAATTATGGTTGTTATTTTTATAGATATTGTTTTTGTTTCCCAAATTCACTGTGGGAGGTTCTGTGAGAGAAGAGGTTCTTGTACCAGAATGCCCACCAGCTCTCCCAGGTATTGGGTAAGAGGACAAAATAAGGAGTCCCCAGGAAATGGGGGTTTCTTCTATTTCATGGGGCTAATTCATGGCTTTTATTTTTTTTTCCTTTTCAAAGATCACTTAAGACCTAATGGATCCTATTTAAAGACATTTATCATCAAGAATTTCTAGATTGCTGAGAATTGAAACTGCATTTGTATATAGAAGTTCCAGAAGCGCCAAGATTCAGTGCCCATATTCTAAAAAGGCACTATAGCTAAAGTCTGTCTTTATTAATAAACCTGCACATTATGGAGCTAATATGTATGAGTTGCTCCCAGGTGCTTTCCTATAAACTACCATATTCAGTCTTCATATCTGCCCAGCAAAGTACATGTTTTTACTCCCATTTCACTGGTGAGAAAATTGAGGCTCGGAGAAGTTAACCAGATGGCTTAACATCCTACTAGACTGAGACTCAAAGCTAAATTTGTGGAGTTTTTTTGCCATTTATAGAAATCATGATAGTTCAGGAAAGATAAAAATGTAGAAAGGTGACATGTTTACCGTTTCTAAAATGGAATCTTGAATTTCTCGCGATTTAACCCGGTTCTGTACGTGGAGGACGGCATCATGGACAGTCAAAAAGAATATATCCTTTCTGTTATCATTAAAGAAACCACATTTCTCCAGCTTTTCTATTACGTGATCTTCAAAAGAAAGAATAATGTTTAGTTAATCTCTAAGATATTTTATAACATTAACCCATACTAAGCTTTGGCAGCTCCTCCTTTTAATTCTTCCTTCTCATTTCCAAAACGTAACACTGCTCTACACCAAGTTTCTTTTCCAATAGCACATGGCATGGTTATACCACAACTGGTTGTAAGTACTAGTAGATGGCCTTGGTTCCTGACCAGTTCCCCTTTGCCAGTGTCCCCACCCTCCAGCTGCTGTGATTCTGGCTGCTACTAGTTCACAGCTGTGGCCTTCTCTGGAGACCTTTCCTGGGCCCATGGGAACCATCTCGCCTGAAAAGGCCTGGGAGGTTATACCTCCATCCTTGCATGGCCTGCAGCCACTGACAGACTGACTTGGGGGTGGGGGGGTTAAAAGGGCGGCTCCCTGGCCTCAAGGAGGAATAGCCCTCAGGTGCTTTTCCTGCTGTGTGCTCCTTGTGAAATTAAGCTAAGGAAGACTTAAAAAAGTTTTTTAATCTTTATTGTTGAAAGTATTACCTATGTGCCCCGCCTCCGTTTGCCCCTTCCAGCCCACCCCAGGCCTTCATCATCCTATTGTCTGTGTCCATGGGTTATGCATATATGCACACAAGTTCTTTGGTTGATCTCTTCCCACCCACCCCCCCTCCCCCGCCTTCTCTCTGAGATTCTGCAATGTGATCAATGCTTCTATGCCTCTGGATCTATTTGTTCGCCAGTTTATTTTGTTCATCAGATTCCATATTTGAGCAAGATCATGTGGTACTTGTCTTTCTTTGACTGGCTTATTTCATGTGGCATAATACTCTCCAGGTCCTTTCATGTAAGGTAGACTTTTGCAACCATATCTTTGTCCAGCTTCTTCTCCTGCCCTAACCGGCTCCTCTCATTCCTTCATGAATTTTTCCAGGGTGTACTATCTCAGTAAATCACTTGTGCAAGAATCCTTACCTCTATTTCTAGAGAACTCAGCCTAAGCATCAGTATCTTCCTACACACATACTCTCTTACTCTCACAGACAGAATCATACCCTGGAGGGTCCTCTAGTTTTAAGGGACCTAAGTCATCTCCAGCTCTGCTCTTCCTAGGACTGAGTTTCTACGGTGATCTGGCACTGCTGTGAGGACATTGGTTTCCTTGCATTCCAGCTCTATGGCACAAATTGGAAGTAATATCTCCCTCGGCTGAAAAAGGCCCTTAGTGTGAGAAGATTCAGCGATGAGAAGTTTTGGAAATAGATAGTTGCGATGGTTGCACAACATTGTAAATGTACTTAATGCCACTGAATTAAATGTCACTTGAATGTGACTAAAACTGCAAGTGTTGTTACACATTTTTTATCACAATAAAAAATCACTTTTAAGGCCTTTGGTCATTATGTATCTACATTCCAAGATAGGAGGAAGTCTTATAGATAGATATGTACTGTATAAGCATTTACCTTGAAGCGATGCAAAGTACACATTTACATCAATTCTTTGGAATTCTTTGACAACCTAAAATTTTAAAAAGGAGAATTTGAGTAATTTTACCTGCCCATATTTCAGTAGCATTCAGTCACTTGCTCAGGAGAAACGTCAATACTTTCATGGTTAAACAGGACTTTGAGGAAAGCTCATTATTGGGAAACCACAGAGGTTTTCAACCTACAGTGACGATATGATTAGGGATGACAAGACCTGTCTCAAGAAGTGGCAACATCCGGTGCTCAACAGCACAGCACTTGACAGCGGATGTGCTTAATAAATATTTGTGGAAGGAAGAAAAGAAGGGAGTACAGGAGGCTTCCTAATACAGCCCCTGCAGATGGGAGACATGAGCATGAGTTTATGTCTTTGAGTGGAAGATATACGGGTACAGAAACATGGCCACCAGAGTCTAAATGTAAAAACTGACCTAGAAACCAAGAGCTCTGTATTTTGACAGTGTCAGTCTTAGTATTCTCATTGTGATTTTAGACAATAGTTTTGCAAGATGTTAGCACTGGGAGAAACTGGGTAAGGGGTACAAAGGATCTCTCTGTATAATTTCTTACAACTTTATGGGAATCTGCAATTATCTCAAAATGTAAAGCTTAATTTAAAAAATTAAGATGCAAAACCTATGGGCAATAGTAAAATAGAACATGAAATTTCTGGGGAGAAGAACAAGACCTCTCTCTGTGCAAGCATACAGTTTGGATTTTTCACAATTGTCTTTATAGCATTTGAAAGCAATTATTTGTTAGGTGTGTAAAATATTCTGGCATTAAATAAAGACTCTTCCCCAAAATAATTCCTTAAACCCTTTGGCCAACACAATTTCTACAATGCACTTGAGCCAATGCCTAGAGTAAAATGCTCTCAAATGAGCTAATGATCAGGTCTGCTAAGAGAACTGGAAGAGAAGCTGTCGGCATTTTCTCACTTTTTTTGGTCAAGTATAATCAGTTTTCTACCTTCCTGCCTAGTATCTGCACCCTGGAATAATTTCCTAGCCTTGCAGAAGTAGCCAAGAAGCCCCAGCAAAGATAAACCTCATTGAGGGTCAGTTTCATATTATTTCATCTGATTGTTGGTGTCTTTAACCTGGGTACTTTTCTGCCCGACTTGTCTGATACCTACCTGAAACTTTACTTGAACTTGACACTCCTGATCAAGTTGAGACCCCAGTTTGTCTGCTTTGGAACACTTAGTACAGTTGTTATTTAAAAGGTTACTTAATGTTTGACTTCCCTTCTAGACTGCTTAGTCCTGTGAGGATAGGGACTATGACTACTTCATCATTTGTCTCTCGTGCCTGGCTGAGTGCCTGGTACATATTAGTCACTTCACATCTATTTGTTGAAAGAATGAACTCAACCTTGCATAAATAGTGTCTGCTATCATAAATGTTCCTGTCCTATATGCTCCTCAGCCCTTTGACTTCCTAGATGCCTGACCTGCTTCCTATACTAACCACTTAATAATGCCTTGCTTCTCCAGTCCTACCACGTACCCCGCATTCCCCATTCTACTGCTGTTCACGTAACAAATAAAAACATAATACTTAACATAAATGTCCTTCTTTTCATATCCCTTTTCCTATTTATTCTCAGAAAACATAATAAATGTTAATATTTGCTAAGGGGTGGCTATATGCCAGATACTGTTCTAAACCATAAATAACCATATATATGCTTATTTAATTTTCATAAAAACCATATGAAATAGGTGCCTCTCATTATCCTCATAACTGAGTTACAGACAGATTAAGCAACTTGCCTATAACTGCACTAACTGCAGCAAGTTGTAGAGCCAGAATTCAGGCCCAGGTAGTCTGGCCCCATAGCCTGTGCTTTAAAATATTACACTATTACAAAAGCATTCCTCTAGAACAAGTACAGAGCCTATACAATCAAACATCCTTTTGTAAGAATGGGCAACCCGTTTGGTTTTACTATTGCCAAAGCTCCCAATCTATAATTCAAAACATTTAGAACCTTACCACTCGCAGTGATCTCGCTCCGACGACATCCAAGAAAGATACGGCTCCACAATCAAGCACAAGGCTGTGGATTGGCACTTTAGGAACATTCACTTTCACGGGAATCTCAGAATTCCAATCCACTTGGATCTCGATTTCCTTGGTTGGGATATCAAGTTCTTCTGGGTCTTCAATATCTTCATCAGGCTCAAAAGCATTATTTGATGAACCAGCACCGCTTATAATGCCATTCTAAATAAAGAAAATACTGACAACTTAATTGCCGATGACTTGGGATATTTTTTCAACCAATTATTTCAAATTAATTAAAAATCCTACGCATTGTTCCTTGGTAAGCAAAACATAGAGGGAATGAACTCTTAAGAAATGAGGTTCGCCCTAGCTGGTTTGGCTCAGTGGACAGAGCGTCGGCTTGCGGACTGAAGGGTCCCAGGTTCGATTCTGGTCAAGGGCACATGCCCAGGTTGCGGGCTCGATCCCCAGTGGGGGATGTGCAAGAGGCAGCCAATCAATGATTCCCTGTCATCATTAATGTTTCTATCTCTCCCTCTCCCTTCCTCTCTGAAATCAATAAAAATGTATTAAAAACATTTAAAAAATTGAGGCTCACCTCAGTCTAAATGTTGATGTTCTCTAGGAAGAAAAGTGGAAAAGCAGAAGAGCCCGGAAACTTGATTCTGGGAGACTGTGGAATTGGCCAAGAGATACATTGGCAGGACAATAAAAAGGAAGAGCTCTAAAAGTTAATGAACGTATTGCCTTCTATTATAACTTTATAGCATTGAATTGAATTATTTTGTTCCTTTCAGTAAAAAGGTCTAATTTCACAATGGAAAAAGAACTCATACCCTATGTTTTTTCTTGCTGATTTAATTTTATTTCCTCCCATGCCCTCTTGCTTACAAGAACAACTCAGCTGTTGTCTGACATATGTATGTACACATCTGGGCACCAAAGGGGGTAGATTTAACTTTAGACAATCTAATTGCTTTCATTTTCACTGAGAAATAAAAGAATTTAAGAGGGGAAAGAATGATGTCTCACCTTTGTTGCTCTTAATTGCCCTTTTTTGATGAGTTTCTGTATTTTCCTCAGTGCTTTCAGCCTCTTATTATACACTCTAATGGCATCAAATCCAACCTTTGAAAATAAAAGTCAAGTTACTTAAAACATCTGGTTTCTAATGCTCATTAATGGCAATTGTAATCTGGAAAGGTTATTTCTCGAGTGTTATTATGACTTGAGACATTCTGTCAAATAGAAATTCCTGAGGTTTCCATGGTTTCCACTACTAGGCCATCTATGCCACCCACTGAGACACTTAATAGCATATTAAAGACTCCAAGACAATAGGAAACAAAACAGCAAAGAACTTCTTTAGCTTTAAATCTGTGTTTTACAAATTTCCTTGACATTAAAGAGCCCTTTTATTATTACAAA
This sequence comes from Corynorhinus townsendii, assembly GCA_026230045.1. Classification (NCBI taxonomy): domain Eukaryota; kingdom Metazoa; phylum Chordata; class Mammalia; order Chiroptera; family Vespertilionidae; genus Corynorhinus; species Corynorhinus townsendii. The sequence continues at coordinate 143,380,020 of JAPDVU010000004.1, forward strand.
ATCTATGTATGTTCCTCTGAACCAGCAGTTCACCCCAGAACTCACGTAGTAAAACACTGATCTAAAGATAAAACCTAACTTTGAAGCATAGCATGGAATTCAAGACCAGAATTTCCTGCTTCCATATTCTATACTTTCTAACCCTTTACTCCAACTGGGTGGCCCTCCCCGAAATGTTCCCACCTTTTCCTCTCAGTTCTCAGAGTTTCAAAATACCTGATATAATCTCCTTCCTCCTGCCCACCACCACACAAAGCCTGATAAGTTCCAACTAACAGGGACCACTCCCTTCTATGAACTCTTAGCATGTACCGTCTATATTATTCATTTGGAACTTACTCTAATTCTGCCTGGAGACAACTCTGGTATTTTTGTCCAGCATAGTTACTGCTACCTGGATTTTAAGATATACACTGAGTGGCCAGATTATTATAATCTCTGAACGCATAATAATCTGGCCACTCAGTGTGTGTGTGTGTGTGTGTGTGTGTGTGTGTGTGTGTGTGTGTGTGTATTAGAGGCCTGGTGCATGAATTTGTGCATGGGTGGGGTCTGGCCAGCCTGGCCAGGAGGAAGGGACATGGGCGGTTGGCCGGCCTGCCTGCTGGTCGAATTCCTGGTCGAGGGGACAATTCGCATATTAGCCTTTTATTATATAGGGTATACACTGAGTGGCCGGATTATTATGTGTTCAGAGAACATAATAATCCAGCCACTCAGTGTATGTTATCGTTGTTGTTTTTTTCCTATCCCCAATAGAGCTTTAGTTATTTGATGGCAAGGATGTTATAATTCTTAATGTCATACCCAAAGGGGACAGGGTATAGGGCCTTCTGCCCAGTTTGAGCCCAATAAATACTTATAGAATGAATGAAGTCTTAAAGTTAGCAACCAAATTTCTAGGGATAAAATACTTACTGTAGACTTGATACATTTTTTAAAACCATCGACATTGCCATAAAAAATAGGACTAGAAAACCTAAGAATCTTCATTCCTTCCGGTTCTTCAACCTAGGATTAAAAACAAAAACATTATCTGAGATTAAATAATTTTAAGCCTCAAATATTCAATTAAATTTCTGGCTATTCAGCTAGAAGCTGAGTTACAATTGTGGAGAGGGGCTGGGTAGCATCACTCAACTATCCTTAAGAAGGGGCCTCATCACGGTTGGGAGGCAATAGGTTACCCAAACTCCTGAACCTCCGTAGTCCCACAGAAGGTCATGCTAAAGGGCCTTAGAAAGCAATTATTCAACCCTCTGATTTCCGGATGAAAAAAACAAGCTCAGAACAATGACATGAGTTGCCTCAAGTTCATGCTACTGCCCTCTGTTTTCCCCCAAATTCTTTTAAAATAGAAAAAAAAAAAAAAAGGTAGCAAGATCAAGGGGATCTGCACAAGCTGAGGCTTATGATGTCTTTTTTTTTTTTTTTTTTTAATAATCCTCACCTAAGGATATGTTCACTGATTTTTTTTTTTAAAAGAGAGAAGGGAAGGTGGGGAGTGGGGGGAGAGAGAGAGAAACATTGATGTGAAATAGTATCATCAATTGTTGCCTCCCATATGCACCCCAACCAGGGATCAAGCCTGAAACCTACATATGTGCCCTGACTGGGAATTGAACCCGCAACCTTTTGGTGTACAGGAAGACACTCCAACCAACTGAACCACCCAGCCGGGGTTATGCTTTTGCTTGTTCTTACCCTGACACAGAGTGGCCAGATGAAAAGTAAAACCCACAGGCTACGGGGCCAGACTACCTGGGCCTGAATCCTGGCTCTACAACTTGCTGCAGTTAGTGCAGTTATAGGCAAGTTGCTTAATCTGTCTGTACTTTAAAATATTACACTATTACAAAAGCATTCCTCTGGAACAAGTACAGGCTGTATAGTCTTTAGGAATCATAACAATTTTAGTCCAACTGCATCAAAGAAGAAAACAGAAGCCCTGAGAGGCTGAGTGACTCGGGCAAGGTCTCTAGAAGCTGGAGCCTAAAATTCAGCACTCAGAACCCAAAGCCAAGAGATTCTCTAGAATTATTTTTAGCTCTTAATGGTACCTGGCTCAATATAACTGAGGAAGATTGTGGAAATAAATTGAGTAGCAGCTACTGGAGTTCCAGATTCAGTGTCCAACCTTCTTTTTTTTTTTTAAATGTTAAGGTAAAACTAGACAACAGCCCTGGACAGTGTGGCTCAGTGGTTGGGCATCATCCTGTGCACTGAAAGGTCACTGGCTCAATTCCTGGTCAGGGCACAGGCCCAGGTTATGGGCATGATCCCCAGTCAGGGGTGTGTGCAGGAGGCGGCCTATAGATGTCTCTCTCTCACATCGATGTTTCTCTCTCCCTCCCTTTCTCTCTCTTTCAAATCAATAAAAACATATTTTTTAAAAATTAGACTACAACTTCCTAGGGTTCACATTCTTAAATTTAATTTTTTTTTTCTAAATTAGTGTTTTCTTCATTTTTGTGCTTTTTCATCTTTGTTTTCCCTGCTGGTCACTAAGCAGTCTTATATGCAGGAATCATAAGCCCATCAGTAAGATGTTTATTTTCTTTGTTTTTTATTTCCTGTATTTTATATTATTTCTTCCAATTCCAAGGATAGAGCACAATGTCAAATAGGTTCTTGGTGACAGAGAACATGAAAATCTCTTATTAGAAATGAATGAAAAAAATTTTTCAAGAATTTTAGACAGTTTTATAGAAGGTATGGATTACATAGCAGAGAAATAGAATTTTTCTTCCTCTTACGGCTTTAAATTTTTGTTAATGCCTTCCCTTTCAGTGGTGTTAGTGTATGTATCTAGGTGTAGGCCTTTGTGTGTAAAGCAATTGTGTGCAGTGGGCATTTTAGATTTGTATGTGATGTTTTTCATCAATTTGGGGGAAATTTTGATATTTATTCAAATATTGTATCTGCCCTTTTTCTCTTTCCTCTTCTTTTGGGACTGTCATTATACATATGTCAATATGTTTTATTTTGTTCTAGAGGTCTCTGAGGCTCTGTCCATATTTTTTTAATTGAGGTATAATATAACATTATATTAGTTTTAGGTATACAACATAATTTGATATTTGGATATATTGCTAATGATCATCACTATAAGTCTAGTTAGCATCTGTCACCATACATAATTATAACATTCTCCTTGTGATGAGAATCTTTAAGACCTATTCTCTTAGCAACTTTCAGATATGTAATACAGTATTATTAACTATGGTTAGCATGCTGCACATTATAGCCCCATGACTTACTTATTATATAACTAGAAATTTGTTATATAACTAGAAACAACTGAATTACCTATATTTAAAAATTCTTCTTATGATGGTTTGACATTAAAATGAACTTCAACTAGCCTGGATGAAATTCATGTAAACCATGGATGTCAGAGGGCACATTGAGTAAGAAGTTTTCCTGACACTCAGTGGACTTCTGGAATTTCCTGACCAGAGCCCCCACCTGTGTGGACCTTGTCCCTAACATACTAGGAGTGAAATATGCAACCCCCGAAGATCCAGGCTCGCAAACCCAGTCCAGCAAATGTCTCACACAAGCACTCACGCTTTTGTAGTCCTTGGTGCTCTTGTAGATGTCTGTGCTAGGGATGCTTCCAAGACCGCTCCAGGAGGGACTAAAAGAAAAATTAAAGTCAGGATATTTTTGGGGGGTGAGGGGGCAGGAATAGGCATATTTTGGAATAAAAAGTTAGAAGAAATAACAGCTACTGAAGAGCCCATCATTCTGATGCTTTGGGACAGATGACATGTTCCTGTAGACAAGGCTGAAGTGAACAGCTGGTGTTTGTGTGCCGTTGGAGGAGGAGGGGGAACCCTGACTCCTTTCTAGGCTGAGAGCAATAATGAGCGTCACACTAACATTTTAAAGGATAAGCAAAGAGCTTTCACACCTCTTATATCTTACTTAAGTCCCACCAGAATGCTGAAAGGTCAGCAGTATTACCCTCGTTTTTATTGGTGAGTAAACTGAGACTCAGAGAAGTTGGAAAAGGCCCGGAAGGCAGGAGCAGCCCAGCCCGCGCTTTAACCCATTGGTCTTCAGCGCCTGGAACAGTACCAGGGCCTGCAACTTACTTGTCAGGCAACGCAATTTTCTGATGAAGTCTGGAGAGTCTGCAGTGATCAAATTAGCCTCGTTTTATACAAACAGGAGCCTGGGAGGACCAGAAATCAGCCCTTCCCATTTCCTGTTCCTGCCGCAATCAAATCGATTCCATGAATCTTCAAGTGCGACTGGGGACATATGCTAAATGAAAGCGTATCTGCTTGGGGTACTTTCAGCAATGTGCTCTCTGGACCAGCCTTATAATTACTGGAAATTAAATACTGTGGAGGATACTGCATTCTGTTGGCTAAAAGCCTAGACAAACCAAACTCAGCAGCTAAAATGTGCCACTCATTTCTCCTCGGCTTACTGCGCTGTGCTCAGTTTTAACTTCAAGCTCATAAACGATATAGGCTCTCTCCACAAAAGCCTCTCTCCCGCCCACACCCACCCAGGAGAAGTAAACGCGGAGGCATACAGAGAGGCAGCCTGTTGCAAGGACAGCTCCTGAGTTACTAGGCAGAAGCAACCGGGGCACTTTGGGAGCTTTGAACTCTTGGGGGCCCTTGGGCACCATTTAAGGGCACCGAGGCAGGAAACAGCCTTTTTTTTTTTTTTTTTGAAACAGCCTTTTGTAGGTCCCAACATGCCCGCGGAGGAATAAGGGAGAGAACTGGTTGGTGGAACAGGAAAGTGGACTGAAAACGTATGTGATGACGGTTTTCCAGGTTTTTTATTCCTTCGCCGCCCAAGCAAAGGCAGAGAAGGGGCCAGAAGTCTAGAAAGATCAAGTCGGAGGAGGGAGAGAAGCTGTTTCCCGCTCTGTTCAGACAATTTCATAGACCCAAGAGCGCTCACACCAAATGCCTCTCAAGAATGAAAACAAAACCAACAAAAACCACGCCCCTGGAGGTGGCCTCCCATGTGATTTCCCATTAAACTGTGTCTTTGCCGCTATCACTCTGAAGATGATCTAATTATGTTTTCTTCATGTAAGTGTGTGGCTTATTGGGTACAGATTTTAATACATTCTGGCTGCAATGAACTGTTTTAAAGATTCCTGTTCTGGGTTACATAACTCTGGGTTACTAGCTTCAAAAGAAACAAATTAAAGTATATGCAGCAGCTGTCCTGTCTGGAGCCTGAACCCAGTGCCTCACAGACTTCATCTCATTTTTAAAAGAAACTGCAAAGCCACCTCTGTCTTCGCTGAATCTATCTTTTGGTCTTACCATGACTAAGAGGAGAGCACCAGCATTAGAGCTTGTGACTAAGTGTATGGATTATGGGGTGAGATCCATACCTGGACTCAAATCCTGGTTCTGCCTCTTACCATCTATGAGAGCTTAAGGAAGGCTCTTAACCTTGCTGAGCTTCAATTTTCTTACCTGAAGGATGAAAATCACATAACCTACTCACAGGACTTTTTTGAAGATTAAATATAATAATATGTGTAGAGCACTCACTATGTGCTTGCACATACTATATAGTAACTGTTATAAAAGGGAGTTGTTTTGCTATATTTATCAAAATGGTATAAGAAATCTCAGAGTGGGTTGTTCTTTATATAGGTAACCTGGGTCGTATATTACTCACAACTGAATTCTCAGGACCACCGTCAGTAATCCAAATATAAGGCCAGCTAGTAAACCGAGGTCCAGCCCCAGAATGATGGACACTATGCATGTAAACACCCAGATAACCTAGAAAAAATAGAAGTAAAAAGGACTATATTAATTTATCATGTACCATCAGGTGAGGGATTACATGTAAAAATAATAAGATCAATTGTCCATGAACAAATTGTAGTTGACCCTTAAAGAACACAGTTTTGAACTGTGTGGGTCCACTTATGCACGGGTTGTTGTTGTGTTTTGTTTTGTTTTCAGTAAGACCTATAAATGTATTTTTCTTATGCTTTTATTCATAACATTTTCTTTTCTCTAGCTTACTTTATTGTCAGAGTACATATATAATACATATAGCATACAAACTTTGTGTTAATCAACTATTTATGTTATTGGTAATGCTGGTCAACAGTGAGCTATTAGTAGTTAAGTTTGGGGGGAGGGGTCAAAAGTTATATGTGGAGCCTGGCTGGCATGGCTCAGTGGTTGAGCATCAACCTATGAACAGGAAGTCATGGTTCACTTCCTGGTCAGGGCTCATGCCCGGCTTGTGGGCTTGATCCCCAGTGGGGGTGTACGGGGGGGCAGCCAATCAATGATTCTCTCTTATTATTGATGTTTCTATCTCTCTCTCCCTCTCCCTTCCTCTTTGAAGTCAATAAAATATACATGTATATATATATTAAAGTTATATGTGGAATTTTGACTATGCAAGGGGTCAGTGCCCCAACCCCCACATTGTTCAACGGTTAACTGTACAGCTTTTTTGATATTCTGACTTCATTTCATATTTAAGTGGAAGTAGAAATGGAAATTGGCATATAGACCAACTCTCCTATTTAAATTTTTAACTTTCATTTTAGAATAGGTAATATATTAACATGTTCAAAATGGCATTAATATAAAGGGTATGCAGTAAAAAATCTTATTTCCACACATCTCCCCTCTCCACCCATGTCCATTCTTCCTCCCTGTTTGTATTCTCTTTTATTTCTCTCTCTCCGTGTCTGGGTGTGTACAATACACATGCACACTTTTCACCAGCATGTCCTTTTGAAAATAGAGGTAAATATGACTACAAAGCATGTTTTATTTTTCCATCTTTTAGTGTGTTATACACACTTCTATTCTGCACTGGTCATTTTTTTCACTTAACAGTTTGCTTTGGAGATCTTTCCATATTGATATGCAGGGAGTTTTCTCAATCCTTTCATCTGTTCTGGTTTAAATTAGAGCATAACTCTTAAAGGATTTCATTTCTGATTTTTCTCATTCCTCAGAACAGTTGTGAAGGTTACTTGGGTTAGAATTATTATCCACATGGGTTTTTGTATTTTTTCTTTGTTTTTGCTTTGCTTCATGTTTTGTTTTGTTTGTCCTTCTAAATTAGAGTTTGTTGTTTGTTTGGTTGGTTGGTTTTGGGCTTTAGAAGGCAAACTGTATATGAATGGGATTCTTGCTGGAAATGGATCTTCCCAGAGATACAGGACCTTAAAAAACACAGTTCAAGTGGAAGACTTCAAAGCTTTGGTTATCTACCCAATTTTAATTACTGCCCTGGGGCTCCCCAAATGTAAGACTTAGGGGATAAGGGGACATAATGGTATGGCAAGAAGCAAATAAGAACCAACTCTTTTTTAAAAAAAAAAAAAACAACAAATCTTATTTCAGAGAAAAGTGGGTGACTTACAGCATCAATCTTGTTCTGCCTCCACAGACGAGGAACATCACACACTTGCATAAACATCCCTTTCAGGTTGGCAATTACAACAGCTGCCAAGACCGACTGCCAAGAGAGACAGAGAAGGCTGTGTTATTCGGGGGAATAGTTTTCCATGTGATGATTTATAAATCTCCTGTGATTTATCTGGTGGCAGAACAGAGAAATTGTGCAATCAGTGTACCGAGAAGCAGGGTTATACCTTCTGCAAGGGTTCCAGCAGCTTCCCCAAGGCAACGATGGCGATCATCACAACCCCAGCCGAGATGATGCCAGCAATCTGAAAGACACACATCTTCCATCAACAGACTTCTCCCTTCTCCCTCATGTCTCCCAGCATGCTGGCTGTGTGCATCATAGAGCCCATTCCCAGGTGCATTTGATGCTCCCTGACCTCCTACTTCTGCTCATACTATTGAAAGAAATAAGAATTATTTGCTAAAACTCTACAAGACTGAAGAAAAATGGAAACCGTGTGTGTGTATATATATATATATATATATATATATATATATATATATATATATCAGCTATGGCAGAGAAAAGAAAGAAACTGTGGAGACTGAGTCTGCTAAATAAAGCCAGTTTGACCTGGATTTCATCTGGATATATTAGACCTCTAGGTTTAGGGTCAGTTCAGGAGGCCAAACTTCTAATTATTTGCCCTCTCAGGAAACATGGACCATTCTCCTTCCCAACAATAGAATATGGTAATGTTTTGGGGAAATAAATTCTCAGGGAATTTACTGATTCTTTTGCATTATTGAATCAGCAGCCATGATAAAAATTCTGTTAACACTGTACTTGTAGCACATATTTGCCACCAAAGTTTCAGATAAGATAAACTTGTCTGTCTTATTGAAAACTCAAAAATGCAACATGAGCCGCCCAGCCAGTGTGGCTAAATGGTTGAGCATCAACCTATGAACCAGGAGGTCACAGTTCGATTCCCAGTCAAGGCATATTATTTTCTCTCATCATTGATGTTTCTATCGCTTGCTCTCCCTCTCCCTTCCTCTTTGAAATAAATTATATATATATATATAATTTATATATGTATAATTTATATATATATGTTTTAATTAATTTATTTTTTAATGCCATATGAGCTTACTGAGAGGAGGGACCATGTCTCCTGCTTTCTCTAACAGTTCTGCAGATGTAGGCTCAGAACTTTGCTTTCCAGTAGCCAGAGTGATGACGGGCAATAGCAGGGGTAAAGAAAGCTTCAGAAACTTTACCTTCATTGGCAAAAATAGCTCTCCTAAGATCCATAATAGTTAGGAGAGAGGATGAGGGGGTGGGACCTATTCTCTGGTTTGATCAGATGACCAACGAATTCTCTGTTCAGCTGGGGCATGGCCAAGGTGAAGACTAGAAGCTCTGAAACAAAGGAGAAAAGGAGATAGAAAACCAGAAAGCAAAGCAATCAGAGAGGAAGCAACAGGAAAGGTTGTGTTGGACACAAGTACTGCCTAGTGTAAGATGTTTGAGTTAAAGAAGACAGATACAAAACTTAAGGAAATTTCACAGTCATACTTATTCATACCACCCAGCAAATTGATCATTCATATTCAGAATATAGATAGGTCAGCCTGAGGCAATATTATATATGTGATGTACTAATCACACCTCCAGATTCCCAGTACCTTGGTGAGCTTTCCTATCTACTATCTAAGCAGAGAAGCTAATATACTCCATCCCTCCCTTTCTTTCTTCCCTTTGTCCATGCAATTACTTAACGAATAATTGTTGTCTTATCATGAGCAATCATCTCACTGTGGATGTAGGGTTCTGTGAATTGGTGAGAGATACAAGGTTGGGAGACAGGGACTACAGCCAGCTGCCCAACTAATGCCAGGTGGGTGGCCACCTACTCATCAGGTATATCCTATCTAATAAGAGAGTAATATGCAAATTAAATATCACTCCACTACATCCACAAGCCATGCCCACCAGCCAATCAGGAGCGAGTATGCAAATTAACCCAACCAAGATGGCTGCAGCCACAGAGCAAGCAGGAGGCTTGGGTTTCTTAGGCAATGGAGGACTCCAAGCTTCCCGCCTGCCCTTGCCAGCCCAGGCCTCCATTCAAGGCTACAAAGTTTCAAGTATAGAAGATAGATAAATCCCAACAAAAATGGCTGTGGTCACAGATCGAGCAGGAGGCTTGGTTCTGCTTAAGGCTACAAAGTTTCAATTATAGAAGATAAATAAATCCCAGATACCAGGGTCTCCACTTGGGTCGCTGGGGGCCATGGCTGGCCTGCAAACCACCACAGGCCACTTGCCCAGGCCACCCCTCGCCTCGAGGGAACCCCCACCCTGATCCGGGACACCCTTCAGGGCAAACCAGCCGGCCCCCACCCCTGCACCAGGCCTTTATCCTATCTAATAAAAGAGTAATATGCAAATTGACCATCACTCCAACCCACAAGATGGCCGCCCCCATGTGGACACATGATGGCCACCACAAGATGGCCAGCAGGGGAGGGCAGTTGAGGGACCAGGCCTGCAAGGGAAGGCAGTTGGAAGCGATCAAGCCTGCAGGGGAGAGAAGTTAGGGGTGACCAGGCCGGCAGAGGAGGGAAGTTGGGGGCAACCGGGCCTACAGGGGAGGGTATTTGGGGGGACCCAGGCCTGCAGGGGAGGGCAGTTAGGGGCAAACAGGCTGGCAGGGGATCATTTAGGGATCAATCATGCTGGCAGGGGAGTGGTTAGGGGGTGATCAGGCTGGCAGGCAGAAGCAGTTAGGGGCAATCAGGAAGGCAGGCAGGCAAGCAATTGGGAGCCAGCAGTCCTGGATTGTGAGAGGGATGTCCGACTGCCCATTTACCGGGATCGGGCCTAAACAAGCAGTCAGACATCCTTTGAGGGGTCCCAGATTGGAGAGGGTGCTGAGTGACCCTCCTCCCCCCCCGCTATGTACAAATTTCATGCACCTGGCCTCTAGTGTAATAATAAGCCCCTAACTGTGGGTATCAAGACTAATTTGATTACTATATTAAAATCTGGGAAGGGGCCCATTACTTGTACTTAATTTAATTGAGGCTGTTTTGTGAGAAATGCTGTAGATTTTGTATCTATGAGCAGATTCAATTATTATAAAATTCATTTTTCTGTTAAGTGAGAGGGTAGTCAGAACTAGAGAAGTTTGTAATTAGAATTCCTTTTTTTGTGTGAATCAGTAGGAATCAGAGGCGGGGACATAAAGAACAGGTTGCAATGTTGAGCTCTTCTGTAATCTGTAGATGTACGGAAACAGTTAATGTCCACTAACATCCATTCTTCTGTTCATTCATTCAGCAAATATATGCTGGGTGCTTCTTCTGTGACAGGATAATAATATGTATCATAGGTACTAAGACACTGTTCTTATCTTGAGGAGTTAATGACTGGAACTATGAGCATTTACAAGTACATATGTGCCAGGACTCTTCAAATATTTTCTCATTTAATTCTCACAACATCCCTATGTAGTACATATAATAATTATGCCCATTGTATAGATGCTGAAACTGAGGCTCCAATGTAAAAGAAAACATGAGAAGCCACACAAAGGAAGACTGCTGGTGTATTTGGTCATGAGTCCCTGGGTTTCAGTCCAGGCACTTAGACTTTTAACCCCAGAACTTAGCTTACATTTCAGTAATTAAATATCAAGACATTTCTATGCTTGTTTCATTCTTCAATACTGAAATCCTGGCATCCTTTTCTTCTAAATGTAATACACACCCATGTGTGGCAAGGGGGTATTAGCTTACCAAAACACCATTATCCCCAAACCCTCTGCCAAGGAGTCATTTTACATGGGCATTCTTACTGGGCAGCTGGCCTGTATCTCATCTCCACCTGGAGGTAACAGCAGGACAGTGGACATCAGCAGTTGGGGATCTGCCTATACCTGCTTACAGCCATGTGACTAGAGAGCTTGTCAACGCCCCATCTCAAAGGAAAGCAACAGAGGCTCTTGCTGCTGACAGCTACCCGCTGAACATGGGTGTAGCTTAGGAAAGCACCTCTGACCTCTTCCCCTCTGGCTATACCCCTGGTAGGAGCTGTCTTGTTTTACTTGCTTCCTCACAGCTAGAAATGTTTGCAAGAAAAAAAAAAAAGTCAACTCAATTTTACAGAGAAAATTATAAACATTAAAATTGTCCAACAGGAGCCAAGAAATTGGAAGAGGCCCATTCTCCTACCCTGTCACCATGACCCATTATTAATGGGAGAGGAGCATCTCGGGCACCTTGGGGACAGCAGACACTCTCCCTGGGCAAGCCACTGGGGCAGTCATTACTGTATCGTTTTTCTCTTTTAGGCTTAGTTGTAGTGTCTCTGCCTTAATGAAAACCTATGTGAAGACTGCGGGGGTGTGTGTGTGAGTGTGTGTGTGTGCACCATTCACTTTGGATTTGTTGTTCTCCTTTACAGTCTCAACGTACTCTTTACTCTTAAATAAGAGCTCTTTCTGTGCTGGGAGACAAAAACCCTTCAGGCATAACAGAAGCACACTTCCTGAGCCTGGCCCTGGCCCCCAACCACTGGATTTGGCATCTCTGACTCCATGTTTGGCTGGAAGGGACGGCCTTTGAGAACGGCTCCTCAGTTTTCTGGACAATAAAGGAGGGGGTGTCCAGAGATGAACTGGGATGCAGGTTTTGGGGTCACCTTGTGAAGGCAACAACTTAAGAACACCTATAAAAGGCAAGATTAAATCCACATTCAGAACTTCAGGGAAGAACATCTTACTCAGGAAGAAATGTCAAAATGTTTCAGCAAAAATATTCTTGGCTGTCAACCTGTCATTCCTAACACCAAAGGCCTCTGGAGGAAGTTCCTGATCCTTGTGGAGGAAAGGTAAATAAACACTTCCAATTTTTCTGAAAATATAATAACTTACTGAGCCATGAATGTGCTTTTACTAGACCTCCTCTATCTCCAGATAGCACATCGATAAGGACCAGCATTCTTCCTTACTGGTCCTTTGTCAATTGTTATTGAAAAGTGGGTAAGTGTAACGATCTGCCAGAACCGCACCGACACGAAGAGACTGGGGAACTGCTGCCTCAGAAAACCACAAATGCTGTTGTTTAAAAGGTTTTTGGTGAGGGGGTGAAACAAGGCAGCCCAGCGTAATCAGATCAGGAAGCACTGCCTCTCTCCTCTCAAAGGCTAATTGTCCTGCTCAGTTCTTGTGCAAGCCGTTCGGAGCCGCCGTTCTAGCGCATTCTTTGCGGTGGATGGCTATGTCCACGCTGTTCTTCCCTACCTGTGTCTTTCCTCCCGTGCTCTCCTGGACAGCTGTGCGGGACAGGGCGGTCGTAGCCACGAAACACGAGAAGAACCCGGAGAAGATGTTGCTAATCCCAAAGGCAATGAATTCCTAAGGGAAAGAACAGATGACAGCGATGCCGCCGATGTAATCTTTTCAAGCCCCAAGCAATTTAAGGAAGAAGATTAAGAAAGCAAATTTGCAAACCCATCCTGCCTGATAGTCCCAATTTAATTTTTGCCATGGTAGGTGCTTAGAGCCCGGAAAAACATCGGGAGTTTGGGGTCCTTAAGAGCCTAAAAGAGACCCCACTGCTCTCATCATTTTTAAGGCTGATGGGGAGCAGTAACTGATGTTTTGCTAAAATGCTTATTTCACTTCCTGGTGAGTGGCATATCTGCTATAACTCTCACAGAAAGCATTTTTCTGCTCTTACATAAAGTGTTATTTCTGGGGATGAATATTTGCTATGAAGCATATTATGACTAGGAGAGCTATTATTCTGCTTGATTACTAATCTTTTAACTGCTGTAATTGCTATGCTGTGTTTTCAGGAACATACCATAACTGAGGATTTGTGAGCTCACCTGGCAATGTGTCAGATGCCTACAAAAATTGTCCTGTGTACATTAATTAACAGTGAACCATCTAAATTTAAAGTGGCCACAACTATTATTAAAAGTGTTTGTTGCACTGTTTTGCCACCAATAAAAAAATATTACCAGGAGATGTGGGACTACATGAAGAATTCTTATTCTGACCTAATATGTTAACTTTTAATGACATTTAGGACCTGACAGAATTAACTCTTTTAGAATTCTGGTTACTTCAACTGATTTCTTAAAACTAACATGATGCAGTGTGCATATTTTTAAAATTATTTTAAATTAGCACACACAAGAGGGAATCCAACTCAATATAAGACGGGTAGAAGAAACCAATCTCTTCTTTAGCAGACAACAAAATCTTCCCCATTTATTTATTTTTCTTATTTTCAGGCCTGGCCAGTGTGTCAGTGGTTGAGCATCGACCTCTGAACCAGTAGGTCAAGGTTCTATTCCCATTCAGGGCACATGCCTGGGGTTGCAGGCTCGATCTCCAAGTAGGGGCCATGCAGAAGGCAGCTGATCAATGATTCTCATCAATGGTGTTTCTATCTCTCTCTCCCTCTCCCTTCCTCTCTGAAATCAATGATATATATATAATCAGTTCAGCAAAAGGGTGACCATACCTGGTTCCCATCGATGGTGTAATCATACTTGATGGCGTATACTTTTCCTACAGACACTGCAATAGCGTAAGCCACCACAGCGATGGAAAATGATGCAGCCAGCATCTCAGAAAACAAGTTCACAGGTGGCAGTGCAGGAGGCAAGAACCTAGTGAAAAAGTGCGGTGAATATTTGACTGTAATTCTCTCTTCCCACCTCGACAAATGCTAATCAACCCAGCCACAAACTAGACAAGGAAGTACTTGATCCAAGAGGGCAAAAGCACATGAGCGTAAGTCGGAGCATCCGCTTTTATAATTTTTAGTCAGACGTTGGTGTCATCTCATTGGCTGATTTCTTTGTCCCCAAATGACAGTCTACAAATGCCACCTTATCTGTACCTCTGATACGAGTAAACCTGTCATTGTTGGTTCTTTAATATCATACAATCCTATGCCATGCTCTTTCACACATTAGTGTTTCTCCTTACACAATTTCAGCTTAAAGGTCTTTGCATTTCAACAATATATACTAGCCATGAAATGAGATTTACCCTGTGTGAAGGGATGTTTATTAAAGAAATAAAGAATATAAGAATAAAGTGGAAAATCTATATCTTAAGATATTTAAAATCTTGAATTCAAAAAAGAGTAAATTTATGTAATTATCAGAATGCTTCCTAGTCACAATGCTAACCTATCCCAGTGATCATGGTGGGGTCAAATGACTACTGTTTTACAAAAACCAGAGCTTTTCTACAAATTATATAAAGAAAAACCCCCACAAACTTATAACCACATGGTTGTTTCCAAATGTGAAAATTTGGGTGATGACCTTCATGGGCCTATATTTTGATGACTGTTCACATGGTATAATTCCGAAGATCCTAGAAAGAAAAATCACCCCTACCCATCTCACTATGCCTGAAGTTCCTTTAATAGGAAATTACATTTTTCCTCTATAATTAGAGGGATGTGGTAAAGTAAAAATAAGATCCTCATAGACATAAGGTTCTTATGTGGATTTATTGGGGACCAAGTGGTCCTAACATAGGATAAAAGGAAACTGCCCACAGAAGCCTCACTTTTACTCCCTCATTGGAGGATTGAAGGGGCCTGAGTAACAAGGTTGGGTTAGCCTGACCTTTCTTTTTGCTGTCATCGTACTCATCTTTAATACTCTACTTTTTTTGCTCTTTTTCAATCTCTTCACTCCACCCTATCTTTTTCAGTTTTGTTCATGTTTTAGACTTGTTTCTGTGCAATCTCATTAGATCAGGCAACAAAGTCCTTTTCTGGTGGCTTGTTTATAATGGTATAGGCTTGGGTATTTTATTCCTTTAACAAATATTTTCTGGGATCCTCTGTGAGATAGGTACTGTGCTAGGAAGACAGAGCTGAGTAAGACAAATGGGCTCGCTGCCTGTGGTCCCTGGGACCAGCAGGTTGGGTTACCTAACCAATCACTCCAGGTGGTCTGTCAGAGGACTCTTCGTGACTAAACCCAAGAGCAAGAGATTAGAGATCCATTTTCAGGGGGAGAGCAGCCAGGAAAGCTCTGGATAGGGTAGGAAAGGATGACTTAGGGCAGCAGAAATGAGTATTAATTCATGAAATTGATTTTATCACCTGTATCATTTGCACTGAGGCTATATCAGTGCATATCAATTCATGAAATATCCATTTATGGGACAAGGCATTTTCTGTGGACCCCCTCTAAGTGTTTCATCTTGGGAAGTCCCACAAAAGGGATCTATAATATATTTTTATGTAGTTGTTTTTAACTGCTTAAATAATCTAATTGTTCTGGTGAAAATGCTCTAACTCAAGTAGCCACACTGTATCTTCTATTTCATTCTGTTCAGCACTAGGATTTACTATCAAAATGTTGATACACTAAGGTAGAGCTTCCCAAATATAGCTGGTCCTAAGAATCACTGGAAGTGCCTTTGAAAAATATCAATTCTGAGGGAGGCCCCTTCTCTGGAAAGCCTGATTGAATAAGTGTTGGGTGGGAACCAGGAATCTTTGTTAACAAGGATCTCATGTGATTCTCACAAAAACGTAAGTCTGAGAAACATTAGAATGGAGAATATGTTAGTTATGCCCGTTGTAGCCAGTTGTAATTTTTCAAATATTTTTAAACAGATATTAGAAGGAAAATGAGATTGATCAAATGAAAAGGCAGCAGTTCCCTGTGGAACAAGCACTGGGACTCAGCTAGCCCAGGAAATTTCTATTAAGAGCATGGAGACACAAATATTGGTACAAGGGCCCTCAGGTAGTACTCGGGACTAGTACTTAGTGGTCATATAACAGGAAGTCTAGTCACAAATGCTGTAAATTAATAAATATCTTGGCTTTTTAAAAATGTCATATGATAAAATTATAGTGTAGGGCACTTGGTCGACTCTTCAAATTTTATGAGAGATCTCATTAGCATTTCACAACAAGCTCGAGCTGAAGTTTCAGTAGTTGTCATTACCCTTGTTTTATAGGAGAACACTTCCCCCCCACCCCCACCCCCACCCCCACCAGGGCCACGGAACTATTGGTGTCAGAGATGGACAAAAGACCTTAGTTCTTTACTTTTCTAATTCACCAAACATATATAAAACTTCCTTTGCAGAGTATACTTTTATTGAAAGGACCAAATGACATAATTATTACCTAAAATTGATTAAATGAAATGGCAGAGAATTTACATCAGATGTCCCTGATTCCTTAAGCAGACTGTCCTCAGTGCAAAAAATTAGAATGTTACTATTCATGATTCTATTTATATTATACTGTAATTATACATATGAGTTTAAATCAGAAGTCTGGTGGTAACTGTACATGTCTTGCCACTTTTTAAGAATATGAGGGACAAAGAGAGACCATAATTCAGGCTGCTTTTAAACAAATGAACTGAACTTTATCTATATATATATACTGTTTATCCGATAGTTCGCACAAATGGGTATTTCTTTAAGATCATACACAAACAGGACTATTGAAGGAGCACCAATGAAATGAAGCTTGTAATAAAAGGTTTCATTTAAATAGAAAGTACTGCCTTAATAAATTAGTATTGCCTAAGTGGAATGCCATACTCACCCCCTTGGGATGGACTTAACAATGCCAGCATTGTAATTTTTTTCCAGGTTGGCTCCATATGAAATGGCAGTAGCAATTATTGTCTGAAATAAAACAAAAGAGGTTTTTAAAAATCCATTTGTTTTAGCAATTCCTTTCTTGTCAAACCAACTAATGCTGAATTTTCTAATTACATATTCTACTTACCACAATTACTTCAATAGGAATAGGGATCGGGATTTTGTGTTTAAATCGATCATTTAATTCCTTAACTGCCATACAGATGATAATGGTGAGTAATCCAGCAATGAAATCAGCAAGATTGGTGTTACCAATATTTTGAAAAGTGTCAACCAGAGTCTGTAAAAAAATGATTTTAGACTTCTCTTATGAAAAAATTATGATATCAACTAGCATTTAAAAATTATGTAAAATCATAAAAATATGTTGACTAATACAAAGACCATTAAATATATCTCAAGTTATTAATGATGGTTTACTTGGAGTAATAAAACTATGGATGAGTTCTACTTTCTTATTTTTTGCTATCTGTGTTTTTTACAATAAAATGAGATCCCTTAAAAGAAAAAAAAGTCTTTTACTTGCAGGAAAACTTTAAAAATTTGCATCTTAAAGTGGTTTTACAGTTGCTATTAACTGGCCTAATTTTTACCATGTTTATATGGTACTGTTGAAACTAACGACTGATAAATCAAACAGTCCCAATTAGCCAGTATTTTAGGTAAAGCTCTTTCCTAAACCTGAATGATACAGGTGATAATAAAATGCCTAAAATACTTTATATGTAATTACATATGGACTGACCTATTCATTATGGCCAAGAAAATCATCGAACTGATATATAGGTCAAGTATAAAATTTTGGAAATTAATTTGGTATTTAGTTCAAACTTGAAGATGACTTAAATAAAAGTAACTCTTTCCAAGTGGAGAGATAAGCTAGCTCAAGAAAAACTAGTTTTGCTTTGTAAATAGAAGGTTTCTGGGAATAGAGGGATGTTAGCAAGGGAGAATCCCAGGAAAGAACACTAATATCTTTGTTACAGCAACTTCAGTCCTGAAGGAGGCTTGACTTAAAAAGGCATTCATCAATTCTTTGAGACAAATACTCTTCCAGTGAAGATAAAGGGATGGAACATCTCATAATTTATGACATGTACCTTATTTATTTTCATAGGTGAACTATACTTAAAAGAATTATAATGACAATCTGACAGCAATTACCTATTATAAACATTAAGTAATCTAGGAGTCATTTTGCCGGCAACTTCAACTCTCTGGAATACATTCAAGAGTAAAGGAGCACTGGCTGGTGTTGTTTAGTGGTTAGAACACCGTCTCAGACACCAACGGGTCCCATGTTCGATTCCCTGTCAAGGGCACATACCTGGGTTCTGGGTTCAGTCCCATCCCAGTCAGAGTGCATGTGGGAGGCAACCAATCGATGTGAGAGAGATGTTTTTCTCTCTCTCTTTCTCTCCCTTCCTTCCTCTCTCACTCTCTCTAAAAAAAAAAAAAAAAAAAAATCAATGGAAAAATGTCCTCCAGTGAAGATTAACAACAACCAAAAAAAGAGTAAAGGAACTGGCTATCACAGAACAGTCATGGGGATATAAAGCATAGAGACTATCCTATTAATAAAAGAGTAATATGCAAATTAACCATCACTCTGCTACACCACCAGCCAATCAGGCACAAGTATGCAAATTAACCACCCATGATGTCGGTTAATTTGCATATCCAGGAGTAGAGCGAAGACTGAAGACAGCATAGAAGGAAGCCAAGCATTGCAGAAGGGAGCAAAGCTGCGGAGAAGCAAGCAAGTGTGGCTGCGGAGAAGGGAGGGAAGCAGGCCACTGCAGGAAGCCCTATTGCAGGAATCTTCCTGCAACAGGCCTCTAATAGTCAATAATATTCTGAAGATGAGGGGAGGTGCAGGTGAGTGCAGGATTTCTGGGGTGGTTGCTTATTAAGTTATGTAATGTTTGGTCACTGGGTTGTACACCTGAAACTAATATAATAATGTATGTCAACTGTAATTGAAAATAATAAATGATTTTTTTTAAAAAGGAGAGAGTAAAGCAACAAGGGGAGAAGCTGTAGTACAAGAAAAATACCTTCCACCAAGTGCTTGAACTAGAGTGCAGGGTGTTCAGTGGTTAGAGTGTTGGCCCAGGAAAGGAAGTGTCCTGGTTTTGATTCCCAATCAAGGGCACATACCTGGTCACTGACTGGGGTGTGTGCAGGAGGTAACTAATTAATGTGTCTCTTTCACATCAAAGTTTCTCTTTCTCACTCACTCTCTCCCCCTTCCTCCCTCTCTTCCACTCTCTAAAAATGGAAAGAAAAAATATCCTCCAGTGAGGACTACAAAAAAACAACAACAACAAAGGGAAGCATTGAAAATTAAATCTAATTTAGTTGGCTATTACAATATTTTCTAAAATATGTTTAAATATGGATACACATATAATTCCATATCCCACCTAGTATTCTAAATAATTCAAATCATGAAAATGAGCTTTTCAGTAATGGATAATATTTTACCACATTTTCTACTATGCTTGGAGAATTTTAGGACCATTTCATTTAGATAAGTTCTTCATTCTTACCTAGCATTACCTGGGTGTATAAAGTAATAAAAAAATTATACCTAATATTACATATGAGGAAATTTTTTTAGTTAACTTTTGGAGCCAAATTTATTTCTATAAATATCACAGACCTTTCATAATCACCCCTTGCCATCAGGCATTTCTTGCTATCAGAATTTGTGTATATATATCAACCCTTAAAGTGTTACTTTCTTTTTATTATAATGTCTTAAGTTTTACATACTTAAACAGATTCAAAGTAATGAATCTGATCAAGCTTAGGGGTGGCTTTCAAAACTCTCACCATCGAGGCCAGTGGTCGGAAAACCATGGCTCGAGAGCCACATGCTGCTCTTTAGCCCCTTGAGTTTGGCTCTTCCACAAAATACCACATACAGTGCAATTGAAACTTCGTGGCCCATGCACAGAAGTCGGTTTTCGGCCTGGAGAAGTCTATTTTGAAGAACTGGTGTTAGAACACTCAAGGGGCCAAAGAGCCGCATGTGGCTCGCGACCCGAGGTTTGCCGACCACTGATCTAGGCAAAGTTTATCAATGTGTTCTTCCTCCTTGTTAGGAGAAAAATGGGGCAGGTAGCAACAATTCAGTAAGCATAAAGAAAGTCTTCCTTTGTCGATTAAGACAAACCACTCAAAGTGAATGGTAGGAAAACATAGTCTCTCTTAAATAGACTCTGATTTACTTAGATAATTGAGTAGCTACATGGTAGCATGAAGAGTATTACTAATTCTGAATAGTTTTTCTGCATCCGATACCATATTCTGAATACTCTTTTCAGCATTTCTGGCATTTGTGAATTAATGTTTATATATATTTTTTCTTTCCCAATATTTCATCCTCCATTTTTTGTATTCATTATTTCCTGATATGTGGGTTTGTGTTTTTTGTTTTTTTGTTCTTGGTGTGTGTGTGTGGGTAAATCCAAAATACAACCTTATAACAAAAGGACTGTTAATTACATTCTAAGGAAAGCATCTTCAACAATCTTAGTCTTTCTTGGAGGATTCTACTACCACTCTGCATTTGTGGAAGGATTCTTTCATGAATGATTGTAATTGGTAATGTCATAAGCAAAATTCTCTGTTCACGTACTGAGTGGCTCATTCAATCCTTATGCGATCATTTCCTGACATACTCATGCTTTCTTACCAAAAGAGGAAGCTTATATTCACCCTCACACAGGGATGACTGAAATATCTTCATCCAATTTGGCTGACCTGGGAGGGATTCTTGCAAAATTCTATGACAGGTTGTAACCTGAGACTTCAAAAATAGTTTTCAAAAGGACATGTCAAATAATGATTGTGGGTTGGTTTAAAAACTCTTTTGACCTTGTTCTAGTGCTTCCTGATTACTTTTGTCCCTGTTGATAGTGAGATCCTTGGCATCAAGCTTCATCTTAAACATAGTCCTAGGGGACCAGAAGAACCATTTTAGTTCCTGTCTACAAGGTCCAGCATGGCCAGGGTTAACAGTTGGCCCAGGCCTCCTGTGATCTGTGTGGATACAGACCTAGCAATGTTCACACAAGGCAGTGAATACACTCAGTAAGGGGTATCTGGGTAGATTCAGTGGGTTTGCATAGGGAATGAACAATGCCTGGCATATGGTAGGTAGTCAATAAACACTTATTGATTGAATTAATGACAAAGAAGGAATAAGTGAATGGTTGATGGAGAAAATGTGATAGCAAGAAAAAGCAGCCTGTCTTGGGGACTGCAAAAGTGAGAGAGCCGGTCAGAAGGCTTTGAATCAAACCAAGGACTTGGTAGGAAAAAAGCAACAATGACAAAAATAATCCCGAGTCAAAAAATAGCCTGTGCTAAAGTGTTCTAATAGACTGAAAGCCTGGGGAGTGGACAGTAAGCTCAATGAGGTCTGTTTATCATGATAATGAAAATAATATTACTATGAGTTTTTACTATGTGCCAGATATTGTGCTAAGTGCTATACACAATTTTTCTTTTTTAATCCTCACAACTCTAATAGGTACTATTATCATTCCCATTTTACAATAGAGGACACTGAGGCTTAGAGAAATATAACATGCCCAAACTTACATGAATAATAGGTGGTAGAACCAAGACTACAACCCAGGCTTATTGAAGTTCAACATCCATGACCTTAACTACTGTTATACTCCCTCCTCTATCACTGCTTAGCATAGTAACTGACCATAATAGGCACTGGATAATATTTGTTGAGTGGATGAAGTAATGTGGGATGATGGCACTGTTGTGAAATTGAGAAAATTCCTGACCACCTCACTAGTTTTTAGGTATATATGCATGGCCTTACATTGTTTTAGAAGCTAATACATAGATCACTAAAGGACTCCATTCTTAATGTTGACATGTTATTTTTGCATATCATTTCCCCCAAGCCAGGGTGACATAATGTTACTATTAGCATCACTTTCAAGCATCAAAAACATGCCTTACATAGAATATATATTTAGATACAAGAACTTTTCAATCTAATTAGTGTGTTCTACATCCTTCTTTTGCATCTCTTTTGCATATTGAATCATCTCTGAATTTAATGTTCCTTTTCATCTATAATTGCTCAGACATTTACATTATACATTTTATGGACTCTGAGACTTAAAAAGGGCTTTAGAGATGCATGTCCAATTGTTTAATTTTACAAATAAAAAATAAAAGAGCCTTGAGATGTGAAATAATAATTTCAAAGTGACTACTTTTATTGAGTACTTGTTCTGTGCCGGCCAAAATGCTCCTCATTTATGTTTACTTAACTTAGTTGGTAGGTACTATCAGCCATTATCCTACATTATGTGCCAGAGGTCTCTTAGCTTGTCGGAGGCAAAGTTGAGACTGGAACTCAAGTCTGTTGCCCCCCTGAGCAGTCCTAGTTTCACTATACCACTTTGTTTTCATTAGTATTTTTAAGTGCAGTGACACTTCTGAAACCATTTTGACCAACTGAGAATAATGATTTGCAAAATCTGTCTTTTTCGATGTTACCCATGATTTTATTGCTTTTTTTCAGAGAAGAATGCTTTCAGCGACTCCCAAAGTATGGCATGGAGGGACATAGGCTCTACAGACTCACGTTAAAGAGGAAAAGAACACATTCTCAGTGAGCCATCCCTAGCGTAAGAAGAAACACTTACATAGATAATGGAGAGAACTCCATTGTAGTTCTTGGTTGAAACGTTGAGAATGATCTTTAGCTGCGAGACCAACACTTGGAAGGCAGCAGCTGTTGTGAATCCGCCAATCAAAGGATCAGCCAAGTACCTCACTATGAATCCAATCTGCAAACCCCCAAATACCAACTAGAACAAGAAAAGGAAGGATGAGTTAAATATTTGCCTGGGAGAAGAACCTACTTGCTTGAAGTATTAACAAATTAAACGTAACACCAATTTTAACTCTGGTAACCTGCCTGTAACAAAAATACTTGCAGGAAACAAATCTGAATTTCTTAACGCTCCACCTCCCCCCTCCATAACTCTAAAATGTGAAAAAAGTGGGTAATATTAACCTTGAGGTATTTCTAGATACTAAGAAGAGCAAAAAACATGCACCTATTCCTGTGATCTTTTGCAAAGATAACAAGAAATGAGTTATTCTGACTACTGGACTGAAAATTAAAAGCATTGTTTAGAATGAACACAACTATGTTATATTATCTGCACCAATAGGAATGCCTTCCTTCTATTGATATAACTGGTCCCTTCCCCTTTTTCATAAATACCCGTTGCCTTCATCTCCTAATTGGAACATTAATTGGGCTTCTGCCTGAATCAATGCATTTGGAATAGCTATTCTTATTGATCTCAGTAAATGATTGTTGCCTCTCACTTTGAAGGGCCTTTTATTTTTAGGTCATCAACAGTTAGTTACTTCAAATAAAAATCATGCCAATCTATATTTTACTTGTAAGTCCATTACCTGTATGATTCCAACCAAAAGAGTAAGGGTGCTCGCAATCAATATTCTTGCTGCATCTCTAGCCCCATTGTCTATCATGGTAGCATTTGATATAGTTCCATTACTGCTGAGTATGAGAAATTTTTCATCCGGGGCCAGGCTCAGAACAACAGATCCCACCATTAAACTGACCACTGGGAAAGGTCCTGGGAGAGAAAGTCTCTATCAATTAAAAATTATTAATCACACGTGTTTAGGTTCAACATGTCATGTCTACATAGGATTAGAAAGATGTGTGAGATAATTAGCTATGATTGGGAAAATCTATACTGTTTGTTCATAAAAGAAGCTAAAAAGCAAATATTTTAAGGCATTCAGGATCCAGAAATGAGCAAGAGAGAGACTTGTAGGTAGATGATTACAATACAGCATTCAGGATGCTTTCTATGTATACAGAAAGGGTGTCTAACCTATCCTTATGTGATCTCCATTGGTGGTGGTGTCGGGGTGGGAGGGGGGAGAGTTGTCAGGTAAAGTTTCCTGGCAGAGGTGGTATGCAAGCTGAGTCTTAACTTGTTCCATCTTACTTTTATTCCTAGAGCATCCAGTGTTCTATTCTGTGGAGTTGAGTACCTTGATGAATACCACAGGGTTCAAGTTAGAATAAAGACACAGTACAGGGAATGTATAGTTTCACTTTTTCTCTTTTCAAGACAAATTTTTTTTTTCATATATCAAATGCCAGTCTGTAAGAGTCTATGTTTAAAAAGTACTCCTTTTCTTCCAGCAACTTCTCCACTTACTGCTGATATGTTTGTCCGTGATGATGATGGCCCTACCCTTTAATCGTGGAAGGCTTTAACAACTGGGAGGGCTCAGTACCAAAATCCAGTAACCTGGAATGTCTACATAGGTAGAATACCAAAGAGAAAAAAAATCAGCTTCGATGTTTCTTACCTCATCAAGCATTTGGTATTGATCAATTCTCCCAGGTGAGGAAGTTCTTTCAATCAATAAAACCTCTTCCTGACCTCCTTCCAGGGACAAAGTGATAGGCCAGATACGGGGGGGGCGGGGGGGGAGTCATACAAGAAAGGACAAGGATATGGGTTGGGGATATAGTGGACAGTTGTCTTTGTTTCAAGAGGATTGCCCAGGTAGACATGTCTAGTCAGCGGATGGATGGATGTGCAAAATTACCTCAAGTGTAAACATCAAAGTAGCAGAGTAGCATTAAAACATTTACTTAATAGAACGTTCTAGCAAAAGAAAATTCAAATTTTAGATACTACAGGAAATAAACCTATTTTAAACCTATTAAGAAGGAAAGCCAAGCTTAGTTTCTAAATTGTTTTGGCACGATTCTGCCAGTCTTCCAATCTTACTGACTTAAACATAAGTATGCTCTTTAATGAAATAATGAATATGTATTTGATGAACATAATTTAGTAAATGCTAAGCCAGTCTGGTAAAACAGTAAGTTCAAAGACCTCTTGAAGATTTTTATGGTCATTTTTGTTACAGAAGAGAATGCTTTTGAAATATGGAGTCAAATTCTATATAATAAAAGGCTAATATGCAAATTGTCCCCTCGGGAGTTTGACCAACCAGGAGTTCGACTGCTCACTATGACGTACGCTGACCACCAGGGGGCGGCATAGAATGAAGGAAGGCCCCAGCCAGCAGCCGGAAGGCTATGATTGGCCCTGATCACTGGCCAGACCTAGGGACTCTACCCGTGCATGAATTTCGTGCACCGGGCCTCTAGTTTATTATAAAAAAAAAAAACTATGCCAAAATATGAAGGTAGGCTGTAATTTTAACAATTTTTCAATTTCTCCGCTTCTTGAAAAAAGAGTTAACTATAAAGCAAACTGAAGGCAAAGTATTTTGAAAGCTAAGAAGAACCATTTGCATCTCTGAATAGAAAAAGCAGGCAGAGCACTAAAGCCCTATTTCTTTGGAAAACATTAACAAAGATATGGAAGCAAAATACACACAATATGGCCCAAACATATTAAACAGGAATATAAATTGTAGTATATGCTTATAATTACCAACTGAGATGTGTCTTGATGTCCCGAAGATAAAGTATGTCAGGATAGGGAAAAAAGCAGAGTAGAGACCATATCCAACAGGAACTGCAGCTAGTAAAGCATACGCCATGCCTGAAAGTATATCCAAAGGGATTGAATTCGCAAACAAAAGTGATGGTATATTTCTACTGTACAAAGAAAGGCCTTTTCATAGAAATTCTCCAATCTGCAGTGTCTTGAGCGTTCCCTTATTGTGCCTGCAGTCTGTAGCTAGGCTAGTTTGCAGAACATGATTCAAATCTGCTGGGATAATGATTGCATCTACACAAATCGGTTCTAAAGAACTGACTCAACTGATCAGTAATTGGATCACTCACTGCTCACAGGAGTGGAAAAAGGAATCAAGTCAGTTGTTGATTAAAAAGTTCGTCAATTCAGCCCAAGGGTTTATACTACCAGTTGTGCATTTAGGCAGTTTCACCTGAACTCAGTGTTTCTCTGTGTTCTGAGGGACACAGTCATTGTTGCTCTGCCCTATCTTGTTGGGGAACAGAAATTAGATTCAAACAAAGAAAAAAGATGACAATTGTACAAAGAGGGAGGCAAGACAGCACCCCTGGGCTCTCCTCAGACATCAACGTCTCCACTACACTAACCCAAGCAGTTGTGGGTGCATGAATGTCATCTGGTCTGAAGAAATCTCAACCTATCCATGTACATGAGGGGTGGAAGATGAGAATGATGTGCTCTTTTTCTTGGTTAAATACTTCTTACATAGTCAGCACATTTTAGTCCATATTACCTTCCCATATTTCATTCACTTAAAGGGAGAAAGAAATAAAGCGCTTTATAAGAGTAAGAAAAAAAAGTGTGGCTACAACCTAAATATTCTGGCCCATAGGTGCCCCAAAATTATTTTTTGAATGAATGCCTCAAAATAAGGAAGCAGTTAACTAAATTATTCTTTATAAACTTATTCAATGAAATAAAATTGATGTGATGTATAGAAATATATTTACATGGACATATGTAAAGTACAAAAAGAGAGAAAAAGTAGAATTCAAGGTAGTACATATATATGCTCCCACTTTTGTAAAAATAAGCATGCACATTGTATGCATAAAAATAATATGGCCCAAGCCGGGTGGCTAAGTCCTTCTTAAACTTCCATTTCCCGAAACTTGGCTCTGCTGTTCTTACAGGCCTGAAAAGGTGAAGTCTTTCAGTTTTCATAAAGCGTCCTACTTAGGCACAACTGCTACCTAAATATACCCTAATCATCCTATATAATAAAAGCCTAATATGCTAAGTGTCCAGTCATCCAGTGACCAGTCAACTGTTCAATCAAAGTGTAATATGCTAATGATACCCTAAAGCTGCTCAACCCCTCGCTACAATGTGCACTGACCACCAGGGGGAAGACACTCTGACCGGTAGGTTAGCTTGCTGCTGGGACTGAGCGAGATGGGCCAGATATGACCTAGAGCCCTCCTGTGGTCCCTCTCCAGCCCCAATCATGCACTGGTGGGGTCCCTTGGCCTGGCCTATGCCCTTTTGCAATCCAGGACACCTCAGGGGATGTCAGGAGCTGGTTTTGGCCCAATTCCACAGGGTTCGGCTGGCAAGCGCTGCTGCGGTGGCTGTGCGAACCTCTCCTGATTGGGACTGATTAGGTGCGAGACTGAATGGGCGTGAGACCGCAGCAAGCAGTGGGGCCAGGATGAGCTAGAGTGGCAGGTAGGAGCTGCAGGAGGCGTACTGCGAGTTTTGCCCCAATCTCCACAGGCCACCCAGAGGGACCCCGACCATGCACAAATTCATGCACCGGGCCTCTAGTCTTTATTATAAAAGGATTTGGTAAGCCCAACTGGGGTGGTTCAGTGGTTGAGCATCCACCCATGCACCAAGAGGTTGTCAGTTCAATTCCTGATCAAGGCACATGCTTCCTGTCCCCCAGGAGTCAAAGGATGTGGCCATGTCACATCTACAAGAGTCCACTGTGCACACAAGAACTTGTCTTCATTTAACTTAGGAAATGCACAGCCCTATCCCAGGTTCCCATCCACCTCTGTGATTTAAAACACAGTTGACCAGGCCTGACGGGGCAGCTCAGCTGGTTAGAACATTATCCCGATAAGCCAAGATTTCAGTTTGATCCCCAGGCAGGGTACAAACAAGAATTAGCCAATGCCCTAGCTGGTTTGGCTCAGTGGATAGAGCATCAGCTTGTGGACTGAAGGGTCCCAGATTCCATTCCGGTCAAGGGCACATGCATGGGTTGTGGGCTCACCCCCAGTAGAGGGCGTGCAGGAAGTAGCAATCAATGATTCTCATTATTGATGTTTCTATCTCTCTCTCCCTCTTCCTTCTTCTCTGAAATCAATAAAAAAATATATTTTAAAAAAAGAATCAACCAATGCCCCCACCAGAGTGGCTCAATGGTTGTGCATCACCCCCAACACTGGTCAGGGCACATGCCTGGTTGTGGGCTAGATCCCTGGTAAGGGGCGTGCAAGAGAAAGCCCATCAATGTTCTGCTCTCACATAGATGTTTCTCTTTTTCTCTCCCTCTTCCTCCCTCTCTCTCTAAAAATCAGCTTTAAAAAAAATCAACCAATGAATGCAAAAATAAGTGGAACAACAAATTGATGTTTCTCTCTCTCTCTCTCCCTCTTCCTCAAATTAATAAAAAACCAAAACCAAAAAACCATGGTTGACCAGACTGATACTCCACCCTGGGACCACAAAACATACTCCTTCTCTGTGGGAATCTACCTGGCCTGCTCTGAGCAATCTTAAGAGCTCCACAAGCAAATTTTGGATCATGAATTGCTCAACAACTATTTCTAATTTCTAAAACAGTCTATTACTAAGCCATCTTTCGACATTCTTCCCCACCCCACCCCACTTCCTTCATGCAGCAAACTCAGACTTAACCTTTAGGGAAACTCAGCTCCAACAATTCAACCTACAGGCTGGGTTGAGTGTACCTGTGTGTACTCCCTTAGCAGGCAATGTTACTATCCTGGTACCACAGCCTTTACACCTAATTGTTATCTGTTTTTCCACTGAACTGTGAGCTCCTTGTAAGCAAGTAGTGTATTTTATTCATGCCAGCATACCTAGTGCCTGGCACATAGTAGATGCTCCATAAAATTATAATAAATAAATGAGATTTCTGTTTTCATGACCCAGGGGCTTTGTAGAATTGGGGGGGGGGCAGAAGCAAGATTGGGGGTAGGAGGCAGAGGAGAATGTTATTTACCAACTAGGCAATGGTTTGCAAGATGCTCATGGGAATGTTATATAAAGCCAGTTTTTGTTTTTTTTAAAAGTAATAACCACCTATGCTGGGACATTTTGCCAGAGATTAAAATAAGGGGATGGATTAAAAAGGAGGGGGAGGGGAACAGAAAAAACACTTATGTGTAGTTCAGGCTAAAATACTTCCTCCACTTTCCTTTAAGCCAGTTTCAAAGGGCAGGTCAAGACCATGTGTGAGATGTAAAGTAACTTTATGGGCTGTAATTATCATTTAAAAAATATATGTAAGCATAATAAAACAAGACAATAGAAAATATCAGCGTGCATCACCTGTAGTGAGGTAAATATTATTTAACAAAATGAGCTATATGTGCACAGATTGTGATGTAATACATATTTTTTACTGTGAATTATGGCCAATAAAAGTTAGGAAGCCACTGCTTAGGTAATAGGGCTGTAGTTGGGCCATGCAGGGTGGAGAACATCCTGAGAAATCATTTGGTCTGACCCTGCCAAGGCATGAGGAGTGAGTTAATTAACTGTTTGACCAAATATAGCAGGCTAATTTTTAAGATGATAATTTTGTATGGCCCGGGAATGATGTTATAAATATCCAAATGGCCCTTGGCAGCAAAAAGGTTCCCCACCCCTGAGAGAAACAGCATGGTTTCCCAGGAAGGGAACTCTAAGGAAGAGGAAGAGGAGGAAGAAGGATGCAACTTTCTCCACTAGGAGGCTAGAGGAAAGATGATGCCTTCAAAGGTGAGAAGCTCTTGGTACAGACCCATGGGAGCCTGGGGGAAGTTATGAGCTGCTTCTGGAGACTGATTCACAACCACCTGGGGCCAATTCACCAACACCTTACCTTGCAGCGTACCCACTAGCCCAGTGCTAACTCCCGAAATGATGTCACTGAGCAGCCATTCCTTGACTCGGTATTTGGGGAGCCAGTCCAAGATGGGCAAGAGAGTCTTCAGCACACCAACGGCTCTTTTTCTTGAACAGCTGTCAAAAAGCAAGAAAACTGCGTTTCCAATCTAATCTCAGCCGCAAGCAATCACAAAGTTTTGAACTGAACCCTTCATGTTTTCTAATGTTTACAACTATTTAGAAAGAGAGTGAGAATTGCAAATATCAACACTGAAGTACTGACCATGCTTTTGGCAAGAACTCTATCTACCCTTTTAAATGCACCCTGGTAGGAAACACAGGATTAAGTGTCCCCCTCTCCCACCTTCTTAATCCTCTGAGAAAATATCTCTACACAAGAACCCATTTTCTGGTCCAGCCATACATTGATCAATGGGAGTCTCTAAATGGAGATTAATTTTCAGACTTCTATCCCCAGGCGCCTTCTTCTACTTCTCTTTTTCTTTTAAGAAAAATAAACATGCTCTGTATATTTTGGCAATACAAGCTTGGAACCAGTTTTGCAAAGTTCTTAGCATGATAAATGCACACCTTGCTGTACCTTGCTATGTAGTATTTTTTTAAACTCAACAACCAATAGATAAAAGAAAACAATATTAACAGTAAGTGAACATTCTTTGACTCCTGATAATGGAATTGTGATTACATATATTTTTAAGTACTTACATGTACTGGATATATATTTTTAAGAATCCCTAGAGAATATATATATATATATATATATATATATATATATATATGGCAAAAGTACACACACACACACACACAGGAGACTGGGGTAAAAGGAGGTTTACAGTTGTGAGTATGAGAAACACAAAGTTCATTCTTGTATTATTATCCATTAATTATTGTATTACTTTCCATACAAACAACTGTAGACCTACTTTTGCCCCAACATATATATAGAGAGAAAGAGAAACAGGGTTGGGGGGGCGGTGCCCGGGGCACACCGCCACCTGTAGTGGGCAATAGATGAAAGAAGATTAACTTTGAGTAGATCATCATTGAAGCTGGGTGATGGGGAAAAACATGGAGACGAGGTTCATTATACTACTCTTTACTTTTATATGTATTTTAAATGTTCTATTTTTTTTAATGTTTTTAAAGAGAAAATCCGGCAGCAATCGCCGGTTCTCTAATTCTGTGTTTGTGGTGTCTAGTAACAGGCGGCCGGTTTGGGTGTGGGGACGAAAGGAGGCTTCCCGGGGTCCCCCGCCTGATGTGAAGGCCGCGGAGCACCGCGCTCTCCCGCGTCTGGCTGTCACTCCCTGTCTCTGGGTGGCATCCTGCCTGAAGGAGCTTGGGCTTTCTAGGACTCCTCCTGGTCAGGTGATGACTTTACCCATCATCTCTTTTTAATCGAGCCCCTTTCTTCCCCACTCTCCTCAGCCTGGCCATCTCCAGAAAGCAGCTGGGACCCGCTGGATCCCCAAGGAGCGCTCCAGGTGTCCCCCAAAGAGAAAGAGAGACAGGACTCCCGGGACACCCTCTCCCCAAAGATAAGTTTGAGACTGGAGTCAACTTCGAAAGGAGAAGGACGGAGCCTTCCTCCCACCAGGAAGGACGCCTCGCGGACCGCAGAGCCCGAGGCGGGCTTCGGGTGGCGGGTGGCCGAAGCCCGGGCGTCCCGCCGCGCCGGCCGGCTGACCTGCAGCTCTGGGTCAGTCGCTCCCGCAGCGTCCTGCGCTCCTGCAGGCGCCGCTCGTACTGCTGCTGGAAGGCGAGCTCGCTGTACACCGGCCTCGACACCACGTAGCTGCCGCTGTACTCGGGGAGCGGCGGCGGCTCCGACCTGCGGCCGGGCGCTTCCATAACCTTCGAGAAGGAGGAGGTCGGGGAAGGAGGCGATGGAGCCGGGAAGGAGAAGAAACGGTGAAGAGGACGGGACAGGGAGAGGCGACCTGCGGTTAGCCGCCTCCGGGCCCCACTTGTGGCAGCGGGTCCTGGAGAGCCTGGACCGCCGGGGCGCGCAGCCACCCTGGGCGCTCAGCGCCCGCCGCCCGGGGCGCACCGCCACCTGCAGTGGGCCACCTGAAGACCTCCGTTTCCGTAGCCTGCACCTGTTTCCCAGGACGCCCCGACTCTGAAAGGAGTGAGCCCCGCGTTGGGGGCTTCGGGAGCTGGACCCAGTCAGTCCCCTCAGGCGGGCAGCCAGGGCACTGTCCGCGTTCTGAAATCTCCCCAAACTCGGGCTGGAACCCGGGCAAGGGCAAGGCTGGAACCGGACCTCGGAGGGTCCCTGCCCTCTCGCCCCCCGCCCCTGAGCTGGGGCACAGCCGCAGGCGCGCCCCAGAGAGAACCACAGCCCCGCGCCAGTGGTGAGACCCTCCGGCAGCGCCCGGGCCGAGGCTGTGCGCACTGCAGCAGATGCCAGGTGCAGGTCGCCGCTCCCCTGGGGACATAACTTTGGGCGGGTGGGGCAGATCTCTTCTCCGGCCTGTTTCCCAGCTTTCTTCTCACTCTCAGCTTCTCAGAAAGGAAGCTGTCCTGCCCCTGCCCGCCCGCTCCAGGCCCCCACACGGGTCCCGTCTCCAACCAGCGACGGCTTCCTGGGAGTCAAGCCCGGGCTGGGTGGCGAGGGCTACACCTGCAGCGGCGATCTCACCTGTTGCGGCTCCGCTCGTGCCCCGCCCGGAATGCCCCGGGCACGGCCGTTTCGCTGCCTTTATAGAGCTCGCAGAAGGCAGGGACACGTTTTATTTATGGAGCAATAGAGACACCTAAGTCGAAAAGAGGGACACACAGGCATCTGTCTTTCCCCATCTATCCTGCCGGGAAGTAAATCCTACCCCTCCCGCATTCTTTCTCTGTCCAGAATCTTCCTGGCCGTCACTCACGGGGCCTCCCGGATGAGCACTAAAGGAGACTGGGGAGCCAGGGGCAAGGCAGCCCGGGGGTACCTGCGACAGTTGCAGGGCCCCACCTAGATGCCAGCGGTTGCTGGCCTTGCCCGGGTTGTGCGAATCAGGAACTCCACAGTCTGACGCACAGCTCTCACGCCAGGTGGGGAGGACGGAAGGGGCAGTGGCTGGGTTTGTATTTCTAGAAATACAGGCTTTGGATTTCTAGAAAGTCTTTCTTTACAAGTACCCAGTGAGTGGTGGCTATAGAGAATTCATAATTTATTCATAAATTTAAGATACATAGTTTGCGCGCTCTCTCTCTCTTATATTTCACAATCAAAATCAGGTGTCCAGGTGGCCCCTTTCTTACCTGACTGACTCTTTGGTTCTATCTTCTCATTTATCTGGACCATCCAGGAGGGAATATGCTGGATTAGACAGGAATCTAGACCAAAAGAGAGTGAGGGAAAGTCGGATCTATCCTACCTCATCAGTGCTGTGTTTCCTTCTGGGAAGACTCTTGTTAAAACTGACGTGCAGGTTAAAACGAAGGGAGAGCGAGTTGGGTGAACAGGATGATTGTCTCCTGGTTATCAGTGTTCTGAAGTAAACACAGAGAAGCTCTGGACACCAGCCTTCAGGTACCCACCCAGCTGGGAAACACAGACCAGGCAGTTCCATAAGCCCCCAGAAACAGAACCCAAGTGGAAAGTCCTGACATTGTACATGGTGCACGCAAAGGAGCTTTTTTCTGAGAAGTGAATGAGCCAAAAGCTTTCAACAGATCTTCAAAAGCTTTCTTGACCCAATAAGGTTATAAACCTTGAAGAAGGGACCTAAAAAGAAAATCCACATCATGAACTTTAGAGTTCTTACTGGATAAGAATTAAGAACTAATGGTTTGTAACTGAGGGCTATTTTGTCCCCCTGGAGACATTTGGCAATGTCCAGAGACATTTTTGGTTGTCACCCCTGGGGGAGTGTTACTGAGAGCTAGTGGATAGAGGCCAGGAGTGCTACTAACAACATCCTGTGATGGAGTTTGCAGTCCCTTTAAGATTCTCTAAGTTATTAAAATGTACGTTTAGCCCTAGCCAGTTGGCTCAGTGGATTGAGTGTCGGCCCTCTCAGACTGAAGGGTCCCGGGTTTGATTCCAGTCAAGGGCACATTCCTTAGTTGCAGGCTAGATCCATGGCCTTGGTAGGAGTGCAAGAGTGGGAGGCAACCAATTGATGTCTCTCTCTCACATCCATGTTTCTCTCTGTGTCTCTCCCTCTCCCTTCCACTCTCTCTAAAAATCAATGGAAAAAATATCTTCAGTGAGGATTTTTTTTAAAGTACATTTATTAATAAATTGATATGTAACACTAAACATGCATATATATGTGATATATATATATATATAATATATATATATTATATATATATATATATATGGGATTCGTGCACTTGAGGCTGGGTGGAGTGGGGGGGCGGTGCGTCAGCCCAGCCTGGGCCCTCTCACAGTGCTGGAGCCCTCAGGAACACTGCTGTGGAGACAGGAGAGGCTCCCGCCACCACTGCTGTGCTTGCCAGCTGTGAGCCCCGCTCAGGGCTTCTGGCTGAGGGGCACTCCCCCTGTGGGAGCGCACTGACCACCAGGGGGCAGCTCCTTCATTGAGCATCTGCCCCCTGGTGGTAAGTGCGCATCATAGTGACCAGTTGTTCTACCATTCGGTTGATTTGCATATTACCCTTTTATTATATAGAGAATATGGAGACATATATAGTACACAGCTATCCATAGTGTGCATGCATTTCTATAAGCACATTATTGTTGGATGTGAAACTCAACTACACTGAAATAGAGGAAAGGATTTGTTTAAAAATATTTTTATCCATATCAGAGAGGAAGGGAGAGGAAAAGAGAAACATCAATGATGAAAAAGAATCACTGATGGGTTGCCTCCTGCACGCCCCCTACTGGGGATCAAGCCCACAACCTGGGCATGTGACCTTGACCAGAACCAAACCCCGGACCCTTCAGTCCACAGGCCAACACTCTGTTCACTGAGCCAAACCATCTAGGGTGAGGAAATGATTTTTTTAAAGTGGATTCTGATTGTACCCACTCTGTAAACCCTCACATACATCTTTACGGTCCAGTTGACTCACTCTCTCCTTCATGAACATTCCTTGATGCTTTCAGTCAGATTAAATTTATTTTCTTTTCTGGATTCCCTTGGTACCTTATCTGATCCTCTCTGTTGTTGCTAATTCTCACCTGGGGACATTTTTTTCCATTGCTTTTCAGGGAGAGTAGAAGAGAGGGGCGAGGGAAACGGGGGGATAAGGGAGAGAGGAGAGAAAGAGAAAGAGAGAGAGAGGAAGAGAGCTGATACTCTCCTAAAATGTCTTTTACTATCCATCTTAGTATCATAATTTTATTTACTTACAAGTCTTATCTCCCTCACTAGGTGAAATCTTCTTGACACAAACACTTTGACTCCTTTCAACCATTAATGTTTCCTAACAGATAGATTTATAGCCCAAAGATTTTTAAAAATAGTTTATTGATTTTTACAGAGAGAGGAAAGTAGAGTGAGAAACATCCATGCAGAGTGAATCTGATCCAGCCAAACGTGGGGCATGCACCCTGACCTGGCATCCAACCAGCAACCATTCAGTACACTGGAGGAGGCCCAAGCACCTGAACCTCACTCGCCAGGACGAGCTCACAGATTCTTTCTAAAAAACTAAAAATACAATACATATTGGTGTGCAACGTTTTAAAAAAAATTAAGGCTATGTCACAAGTATCTGTCTAGGTGAGTTCATATGAATTTTGTTAACTTTGTCAATAGCTGCTTGGGACCTAATACTATTAACTCATTCATGCTGAGTTCCACAGTAACTTACCTAGAAGACTCACAATGCTTCCTTGAGTTCATTAAGAGGCATTCTGTGCAAATATAAATATAACTCTTATCCCATTCTGATAGCCATTTTTGCTCCCTATTACTCCTATTTTGACACTTTTGGTCTGGTCCAGTCGGTTCTGTGGGCCACTTTGGACCAGAACTGGGTGATGATTTGATGGTGGCGACGGTGATTTCAAGGAATAAGGAGTGTGGTAGAGGTGTCAGAAGACAGAGGAAAGAACAGGCTTTCAAATAACACCAGGAGACAAGTGTGGAACTTTCCTTGCAGAATAGGAGAATACTTCTTTGAATAGCATCATCTATATGAGAATTCTATCTCATAATTACCACACTATAATAATAAGTCCTGCATGGATTTAGATGAAGATTCTGCTTTCTTCTATTAAATGCATGGACAGAATGACATCTCCCTCACAGGTTTCTATAAAAGTATAGAGCTGCTTTTCTCCTAGATCTGAATTTGGCTGTCTTTTAAAAACAGAGAAGAGTAGGAGGTGAAAACAGCTTGCTCTCCCCACCCAATTTGCTTGTTATATCAAACACCTCAAATTACTCACTTAGGCTTTACAAATCAAGTTTCACCTGTTTCCCATGGGGGTGGGCAGTTCTTTTTTTTTTTTTTTTTAAATGATAATTTAATCATTTCCAGGACTCCTTTTCAAGGAGATATATATCACTTCAAAATAAATTGTTACTTTCCAGCACATACTTAGCAGTAGTACTGATTTTAAATGTGTTTTTTAATATATCACTGAGGCACTTTGTGTGTAAGGTAAACTTCACCATTAGATCTACACATTCATTCAAGGATTTATTAAGAGTTTATTAGTGCTGGCCATGGTACAATAATGAACAAAGGAAGCATAGACCATGGTCTCATATATGTGGGTGCAACAAACATTCATCAAATGGTCACAAAATCTATGCCCTATCTCATTGATTCTAAAATACACATTTTTCACATTTTATCAGGTCTCATCTTATAATTGCTTAGAGATCCAGTGCATGAAATTCATGCATAGGTAGGGTCCTTACACCTGGCCAGTGATCAGGGCTGATCTGTAGGGCGACCAGCAGGGCGATCGGGGAGGGGGGGCCCACTGGCATCCATCTTGGTCGGCCTGGGACCTGCAGGCTGGGGGCAGCGCCTGCATTGAGCTTCTGCCATCTAATGGTCAGGGTGCATTGTAGCAACTGGTCGTTCCGCCGTTTGGTCGATTTGCATATTAGGCTTTTATTATATAGGATGGTATGCTATGGTTCAATTGGCAGTGTGTTTTTTTTTCTTAGTGGTTCATAAAATAATTCAGTTTTACAATTAGTGGCATATTAGAACTGATAAGTTGTGGATATGCATGTATAAGATCATAAGTGTATCTATGTTTTTGAGTGATTTGTGTCACAGGAATGATTTAATTGAGTCCTGTGTTAATTTAAATTTAGAGCAAGTAGTCACTCTTGCTTCTTTTTTCTGGTCTAAAGGGAAGATTTTTACTTTCTTTTTTTTTTTCATTTTTAAAAAAACATAATTTAAAAAGTTATCTAATCAGAAGAATTTCGAGTAAGTAAAATTACAAGTCTTCTTTTGTTTCTCTCCAGAATACCTCACCAGTATACCTTGGCAAATTATGACAATGTAATAGGTACTAGAAAAATACTTGTTAAATTATCGATTGATTGATCATTTAATGATGAGATCTTAAGAAATCATTGAGTAGACAGAAAACTAGTTTATTTGTTTACTTATTTTAGGAAACTAGTTTAAAAAGATGAGAATCCATTCTTTAAAAAAAAAAACACTAAACCTATGTGGAAATCTATTCCAACTTTAAAGAAACTTTCCATGTTAATACAGATTTATTTTTATATACTATAATTCAATAAATGTCTCAGATAGTAGAGGGAATACCACACTCTTTAATATCAATCCAAATTTGATATTTGGTTTAGTAAATTTGTTACTTACTAGCATGAAATAATGGCATCGTTTTCTAAACAAAGAATAATTTGAGGGTCTGAATTTAAATAATAAGTTTCTTATTATTTAAATATATTAAATTTTTCAAGTTACCCTTG
The DNA here is from genome assembly GCA_026230045.1 of Corynorhinus townsendii. Lineage (NCBI taxonomy): Eukaryota > Metazoa > Chordata > Mammalia > Chiroptera > Vespertilionidae > Corynorhinus > Corynorhinus townsendii. The sequence goes on from JAPDVU010000004.1 coordinate 143,417,603, forward strand.
CATACTTTATCCCAGGAACTCTATGGTTTGTTCATCGAGGGAGAAGAGGGACATTTGAGGAATGCTGCAAGTAAATAGTGATGTGCTGTGTTATCCTGAGTTGTATGTTTAAGTATTCCATTCATTCATTCACTCATCCATACATTTATTTACTTAGTATTTATTGAGCCTTTATTTGTGTCAGATACCATCTTTGCATTGGGGATACAGCTGTGAACAAGTTTGACATAGTTCTGCCCTCAAAGGACGATAGTCTAATGGGGGACAGCAACTCTAAGCAAATAAATAAGTCAGATAATATACTGTTATAATAAAAGCTATGAGAGAAATAAGTAGAATGAAATGTAGAATGACTGAGGGGGGCAATGCACAGCATGGGAAGAGGGTGGTCTGCTTGCAATGGGGTGGTTAGGGAAAGCTTCTCTCTTTCCAAGAAGGTGACATACCAGTAGGAGAAGGTCTGCCTGGAAAACAAAACAGCAAAGGCAAAAACTTTGAGTCAGGACAGAGCTTGATGGGCTTGAAAAACAAAAAGGAAAGCAAGGTGGTTGGAATCCAGGTAAATCAGACCTAGAGATAATGAACATGGAGTCTGCAGGAGCTATGTGGCCATTAAAACCAGGCACTTAGCTTTTAGGGCAAGAACTTTGCTCAGCATACCTGGTGTTTGCTTTCAGTCAAGATTCCAAATAACTTGATTTGGAGAAAGAAGAAGAGCTGCCTCATCTTTTTGTCAAAGTAATTACAGAAGGGCCTGAGCATGGGCAGATCTATTAAGACAGTATGGTCCTTGGACCTAGAAGGTCCAGAGAATGTTTCAGAATGTATGAGACAAAAAAATTGAAACTAAAATTATACTTAGCCTTTTCCACCCTCAGAGTTGGTTTTCTAATTGCATAGCTGAACAGAAAACAGAAGTCCATGAGAACCTAGATGTTGTTTTTAAGATCCATTTCTAATATATTTATGAATTATAATGAAGGTGCTTATATACTTAAAAAATAATAAAACCAAGCATTGAGGGAGTGGAAGCAGGAGACCTTAAAAAGGCCAGCAGCTGCCCTAGTTGCTTTGGCTCAGTGAACAGAGCATCGGCCTACGGACTGGAAAGTCCCAGGTTCCATTCCAGTCAAGGGCACATGCCCGGGGTTGCGGGCTCCATCCCCAGCAGGGGGCGTGCAAGAGGCAACCAATCAATGATTCTCTCTCATCATTGATGTTTCTATCTCTCTCTACCTCTCCCTTCCTCTCTGAGAACAATAAAAATATATTTTTAAAAAAACACACACACACAAAAGGCCAGCAGCTAGCCCTTGAGACATCATAGGAAGACGATAAGGGCCTTCTTTTCCCCTGTAAAATCCTTGAACTCACGTGAAGAGAAAAAAAAAATACTTTAAACTCTTTGAAGAACAATTTATCCTCTGAATAAAAAATTTGGACAGTATGCTTTTAATAACACATGTAAAATAAAATTCTTAATATTTAGAATTTATTCAATAGTTTCTAACTATTGCATGGGTAATTAGTAACTTTATTTTTCTGATACTCGGGGTGTAAGACACTCAGAAAGTTCTCCTCAGTCAAGGTGATTCATGGGGACCTGAGCAGAAGTTGGCTCAGGCAAGAAAACTAACCACTTTTGGTAGAAGGCAGCAGCATGTCATCCGAGGCAGTTTGTCTTCCTCTTTTTGGCTGGCTAACAATTACTTGGCTTTAAAACAAATGCTTTTAAAATTCATCCATACCTCTTCTAATTGAACTATACATTAGTAAAAACACAATTACCCCTAGAATCTACTGTCTAATTCTTCATTTAAAAATAAGTCTTAAATCTCAATAGAGAAAAAACCCTATCATGCACAATGGGACAGATTGGTGAGATGAGCAGAGAAGAAAGAGTAAAAGAAGTTGAGGGGAACTCAGGAGAAAGAACTGAAGGATCAGGGATGGGGAGAGAGACCCAGATGGAGGCTTATAGCATATCCACTGGGGTGTACCATGTTGCCCAGTGGGGTCTGACTTGAAAGTTGACTTGAAAACTAAACTGCTTGTGAGCACAAGTATTACCTTGAAGTGAAGATAAAGGTAATGAAAGGACTCTTTATGAAAGTGTGGAAAGGGTCAAAGAAAACCAGCAAGGCATGGTGGAGCACCTCAGGGCTAGTTGCAGGGAGCTTTCAGCTGTCTAGTCGCCTCACATCAGAGAGGAGGGCTGTCAGCAATCCTAGCAGGAGGGATTTTTAGGAGGGAGCTGTTACCAGAACCCAGAGTGCTGATGGGGAGGGCTGCCCAAGAGGAACTGTGCCCTTCAGTAGAAGAATGGAACCACTGGTAATTCCAGGAAGGAGCTGAGAAAATAAATATCCCTGCTTTCTTCCTCCAACCTCTAATCTGTGAGTAGGTACTTTCCCATTCTCCATTGCCCAAATTCCACAGGAAGAAGCCTGGGAGCAAAGGAGCCTAATTGCCCATAAAGTCAGTCTTCAGGTACAGAGCAGAGAGAAAAGGAAGGGGTGAATGGAGACTATCTCCACAGATAAAGTATTTCTGGAAAGATTCACAAGACACTAGGTTCTGCTGGAAACAAGAGACTTAAAAAAAATTATTTTTAAAACAGTTTTTTAGAAAAATTGAGAAGATAGTACAAAGCATTCACATATATCTCATACCCAGTTTCCTCCACTAAGGAGCATCTTAAACTTGTATGATATATTTGCCACAATTTAAAAAACAATAGTGATACATGATTATTAACTAAAGCCAACAGTTTGTTCTGATTTCCTTAGTTTTTACCTGATGTCACTTCTCCATTTCAGGATACCACATTAAGTTTAGTTGTCAGATTTTCTTAGGTTCCTCTTGGCTGTGACAATTTCTAAGGCTTCCTTTGTTTTGATGATTATGACAGTTTTGAGAAGTACTGGCCAAATATTTCGTAGGATGTTTCTTTATTAGAATGTGTCTGGTTTTACTCATAGTTAAACTAGCGTTATGGGTTTCTGGGAGGGACAGCACAGAGGCATTTCCATCACTTCACACTAAGGATGCATAGTATCAGCATGACTTACCATTGCTGACGTTGACCTTGACCATCCGGCTGAGGTAGTGTTTGTGAGGTTTCTCCTCTAGAAAGTGACTTTCCCACCCCCTTTTCTATACTGTATTCTTTGGAAGGAAGTCACTCTATGCAGCCCATACTTGGAAAGCAGGGTGTTCAACTCCACCTCCTTGAGGGCAGAATATCTACATAAATTACTTGAAATTCTACAAAAGAGATTTGTCTCTCCTGCTCCCCATTTATTTGTTTGTTCAATCATCTATGTCATATGAAATTAAGAGTATTTATTTTATATTTTGCCTCATGACCCAATACTATTTTATTTTGTTGATCAAATCCTTCTAGCTTTGGCCATTAGGAAGCTTTTTTGTTTGGCTCCTGAGCCCTTGTGACAAGCCCTCACCCATGTATGGTGGTTTTGCTTTGTGTTTTGGGTGCACTTCCTTCCTTTCTGGTACTATAAGATGCTCCAGGCTTATTTTGTATATTGTCTGTGCCAGTCCTTGAATTAACCATTTCTCCAAGGAACCCTGTTTCTTTTATTGGAGAATTTTGCTAGGAATCAAGATGCAGGTAGTAGGTATGCTCTTTGCTATTGGAATGCCATTGCTTCTAGGAGCATATTTGTGTGTATATTATGAATAGTTTTATGTAATAGTTTATATAATATAAAATGAAATCAGTACATAAACATAATATTCCTATATGTAACCATCTTATATCTTTTTTAGAAAAAATTCTCACCTGAGGACATGCTTAGAGAGAGGAAGGGAGAGACAGAGAAACATTGATGTGAGAGAGAAACATCCATCGGTTGCCTTCCATACAGTGCCCCAACCGGGGACCAAACCCAAAACTCAGGCATGTGCCCTGATCCAGAATCAAACGGCCAACCCTTCAGTGCACAGGAGGACGCTCAGCCAACTGATCCACTCCAGCTGGACTCCATCTTATATCTATTAGTTAAACATAAGTTCATATTAATGAGGAGACCTACTTTATTGTACAGTATTTTGTACTGTTTGAGTTTATTTTTTTTACTAGGTCCATATGTTAGTTTTTCAACTATTTAAAAATGTCCTAGTGATAAGAATAAAATGTATATGTATATGTCCTGATAGTTGTGGACAACTAGAAGCAAAAACAAAAAAGTTTTATTGGAAAAATTTTGTGAATCAAGCTTTTAATAATAAATTAGGAGAACTAGGTGATTAAAATAATTCACACGAGTTATTCTTTTATACAGTAAAGAATGACCCCTCTATGTGTTTATGTGTTGCATAAGTACCTCAATACAGTCAAAATGAAATTATGTTCTTTCAATTGCATTATTTTGTTTCTGTTGTATTTTTTTTTGTTAATCCTCACCCAAGTATATTTTTTCCATTGCTTTTTAGAGAAAGTGGAAGGGAGGGGGAGAGACAGAGAAACATGACTGTGAGAGAGACACATTGATTGGTTGCCTCCTGCATATGCCCGACTGATTGAACCTGCAACCAAGGTATGTGCCCTTGATAGGAATCAAACTCTTGACCCTTCAGTCTGCGGGCCAATGCTCTAACTACTGAGCAACCAGCTAGGGCTCAATTCCATTCTTGAACCTGTTTTCCGGATTTCCCCTCTTGGTGAATGGCATCTCATCCATCCAGTTGCCCAAGGCAGAAATGTAGAATCCATCCTTAATTCTGACTTTTGTTGCCTTTGATCCTTCTGTCAAGTCTGCTTTGTGAATAACTCTCCAGTTCCTCTGCTTCTGTCCATTTTCACTGCTGCTGCCTTGGTTTACACCTTATGCCCAAGGCAATCCCCTCTTAACAAATGTCCCTGCTTCTTTTTTTTACTTTATTCACAAGCCATTCTCCAAACAAGCCAAAATCAGTTTTAGAAATGCAAATCAGGTCCATCCTTAGCTTAAAATCTTCCAAAATGGCTCTCCATTGCATTAGTCCTCTCCTTCCATGCACCCATGGGACCGAGCTCCCTTTTATCGCTGGAACTCTTTCCCCCTTTCCCCATCAGCTATCCCTTTCATTGACCTTAACAGCCAAAAGCAAGGTTAGATGGTCTTCCTACATAGGTCCTTAGCACTTTTACTATGTATACTTACCAACCTGAAGGGTACTTGTCTGAATCCACTATTAGGTTATAAACTCCTTGAGGGTAAGGACTTTATCAAGAGTGTGGTAGTCATCCTGTCTGAGTTTCAGCTCTGGCTCTGTCATTTTCTATCTTTTTGACCTTGGGAAGCTATTTAGCTCCCCTCTGATCCAATTTCATCATTTACAAAAATTAAGTGTATGTGATAATAAGTACCTAACTCATATTACTGGTGCTAGATTTAAATGTAATGCCTGGCACGTAGTAAGCATTTGAAAAATGTCAGCTCAAAAAAAAATTAGCTATTATGGTTGAGTTTTGGAGCATTGGGGAGGAGTTTGAGTTAGATCTTGATATATTTTGAGCTTTATTTCAAAAAAAGGTACATGAGTGTATGTATATATGTTATTCAATTCTGCCAGAAATAGCTAATTTTATCTGTCAAAAATTTCTTTCTAGCACGCTCTTTTGAGTCACGGATTTGGGTTTTTAAGTAAGCTAAAGGTTGTTAGTTGGGAGAACGGCCAGGAAAACTTATCCACGGCTTTTGAATCACATGTTGAACAAATCTGGCAACACAAGCGACAAGCTGCCTTCTGTTTCTAATCATTTTTCTTTCTAATTTAGTTTCTCCCACCAAAAGGGATTATAATTGATTTTCACTGCAGAGTCCATGGAAGATGTCAGAAGATGTAAAGGCAATTATTTTCAAGCAGATGGAACCCGTATTGCTATCACCATTGACTTAATCCCAGGTGCCGAGCAGTAGCAATACTTCCTTAGGCTGAGACGATGTGCCACTGAGTTGAAGGAACTGCGGAAGTCTTGGCTGAGCCCTGGCCGATGTGGCTCAGTTGGCTGAGTGTTGTCCTTTACATCAAAAGGTCACTGGTTTGATTCTGGTCAGGGCACATGCCTCTGCTGCAGACTCCATCTCCAGTCAGGGGCATGCAGGAGGCAGCCAGTTGAAGGGATTGGTGGTTTCAATGTTTCTCTCCCTTCCTCTCTCTCTAAAATCAATAAAAACATATATATACATATATATATATATATATATATATATATATATATATATATATATATATAATTACTATTTTTAAAAGTCTTGGCTGAGATAAACCTTTCTTCTCACCTACACCTCTGAAATTATTATTTTAAAAAAGAGTGCCAGCAGCATCTTATTTATGAAAATCTCACCAAGACCATACAGGTCAGTGGGCTGGACTGAAAAGGCTTGGAATCCAAGTCCTCTCTGAAAATAGACTCTCATCAAAGAATTTCACTTTCTTTCCTAAATTCTGAATTTTCTTTCCTGCCAGGACGGTCTGGCTCAGTCTTTAAATTTTAGAGAGAAAGGGGGAGGGAGAGATAGAAACATCAATAATAAAAGAGAATCTCAGTGATTGGCTGCCTCCTGCACACCCCACACTGGAGGTCAAGCTGCAACCTGGGCATGTGCCTTGACCATGAATCAAACTGTGACCTCCTGGTTCATAGGTGAACTCTCAACCACTGAGCCATGCCGGCCGTGCAATACAAATAATTTTAAAATATTCTTTCCTTTCATCCCTTCATTTCCCAATATTTACCCCCTTCTTCCTTTTGTCTAACCTTGAAAGAACAACCTCCCTGCTCTTGAGTTCCTATATTCTGCTTTTCCATCCACATGTCTTTTCTAAGCTTAGGCATTTGTCCCTGCTTTGAAATTTCTATAAAAAGAGGGGAATATAGAAATGATGTGTGTGTGTGTGTGTGTGTGTGTGTGTGTGTGTGTGTGTGTACAGGAAAGCCAATATTTTGTAAAATAATAAACATTTACAAAAAGAGAAAAAATTGCAAGTACAGCCAAGAACAATAACCAGGAACAATGCTGTTCACCTCTCCTCTTTGTCTATCCAAATGGACACATCTAGCCTGGGAAGTCTCACTAGCATCTCTCTTAGCGTGAATGTTCCTCCCTTGGAGATCTTACTAAACTGTTACTTCTATTACTCATTTGATATCATCTGTAGTTATGCCAGTTCCTGTTGTTCATGTTAACTCTCTGGAGAAATACATTTCTTGATTCTTATCTCTGAAATTCTGTTGCAAGTCTCCTAACCTCTCTCATATGTATAAGGAAGCAATAATCACTCATTACATTGTTGTGATAACTAAATACAATGACAGAACTTTCTAGACTATAGTAAAGTCCTCACCAATTCATTCATTTCTTTCTCTTCTTTGCTTTTGTAGTCTCCTCCATTGGTTTCGTTTTCTGTTCTGTCATTTCCCAAGAAATTCAGGAAATAGTTATTTTCTCCATGTCTCATTTTCCTTGTCTGCAAATTGGGGGTATTTACCTCATAGCATTCTGCAATAATTAAATGAGGAGTGGGTGAAACAATTAGAACCTTGCACACAGTGAGTACTGGACTGTTGGCTGTTATTATCATACTGCTTAGTATGATAATAGGGAGAGGGAGAGGGAGAGGGTGCCTAAAAATACTTAAAATAAATGTGAAGAAAATTCATAGCATAGTCCTTCTAATAAACAGATCTGCTAAGGTAACCTTGATCACTGTTTTCTACCCAATGGTTGTCTTCTTTTCTATTTAGTTTGCCAATTTATCTTACACCTGGACCTTGTAAACCATTTGCTGGAGCAGTTCAAACTTCATTCATGTAATAGAAATCAAGAATTGTTTGGAAGACAAAAGCCAGAAGGAATTAATAAGTGGAATTATAATCAAATAGGAAAGGTGTTTAACAAGGGTGTATGAGATATTCCCACCAGCATACTTACTGAAAATCTTAATTAGGGTCTGGAAAAGGCAAAGTCATATGTTAACATAATGTTAACATGATTACATTAGGAACAAATTGGAATGCTAACATGATCTGAGGACCAATACAAAGAAATCTAAACATGGCTTTTTAGTCTCTTTCAAAAAGCTCATAATGTATTATAAACAGCTTTTTAATGTGATCAGTATTACCAGAAAAATAAAACAAAATACCTAACTCAGCAATATTGCTTTCTTTTTTAAAAATTTTCATCATGTCACTGTTATAATTTAAGGAATCAACTAGTTCCATATGGGCGAATAAATTCATAGCTGTCATAAGCCCCTTCCTGAATTTCCCTGTCCCAAGGGCAACCGCTTTCAAATGATTCTCTGATATGTATGCCCATATCTCTAAATGGTGCTCATGCAGTTCTGTTTCATGTTTCCATTTTCTTACTATGTGAAGATTTAGTTCTCTTTCCTGTGTTCCACCAATGCAACACCTCTGCACACTCCCCATTTCTCCATCTCCTGATACAGGGTAATCATTTTGGCTAGATAAATAATGAGTATTCACATTATTATAATTCTGTTTTCTATTCAGAAGGGAGCTATGTGGTAAGTTACTATTACTTTTTATTTCCTGGACACGTGTGTGTGTGTGTGTGTGTGTGTCGGGGGGGTGTTCTCTTGAGTCTTGTCTTTTTGTTTGTTTTCCTTGTGCTATCTGCGTAGTTTTCTATGACCACTGATATCACTATTTAAGTACAAACCCTCCTCCAGCATCATCAAAGTTCCCTTTCAATACTTTCATTTTGTACATAATACATTCATTTACATGTTAGCTTCATCATCTTGAAAATGCCTCTCCCAGAGTTGTCTGAGTTGCTTCACAGTGAGAAGTTTCCCTTTACCTCATCCTGTGGATTCCCGTCTCTCCACTGGGCAGATCTCCTCTATCCTGAGCCCCTTCTTCCTCTTTCTGGCTTACTCATCTTTGAGGTGGAGCACATCCTCTATCTACTAGCTCCGTAAGGATGGGTGTAGGGCGGTAACGTTTTTTGAAAACTTGCAAGCCTGAAAATGTCTATTCTTCAGGCATACTTGGTTTATAACTTGAGTGAGCATAGATTTCCTGGTTGCAAACATTTTCCCCTCATAAATTTGAAAGTATTCTCCATTGTCTTCTATCTCCTTTTGAGAAATCTGAATTCATTTGGATTCCTTAACCTTTCTGTGTTGTGTGTTATCTCTGGAAACTTGTAGAACCTTCTTTTTGAGCCCAGTTCATTGTTGAGTGTCTATTTTAAGGCATTGTACTAGGTATTTGGTGCCTCACCTTGAATGTTTCCTAAGGACTTTTTATTTTCTGGGGAAAATTTTACTTTGATTTCTGATTTCATAGGTATATTGAATAAAATAAGAATCCATGACTTCTCTGAAGACATTAAGAGTTTAGTTGCTGCTATTTTTAATGTACTTTCTACTTCCTGCATACTTTCTATTTGCACCATAGTTTTCCCCCTGATTGTTTTTTGGTCTCTACTTTTTCATATCCTCATGTTTGCTTGCCTGCTCATATTTAAAAGTGGGGGCCTTGAGAGCTGCCTGGAAGCTCTGAGTGAGTGAGTGAGATATCCTAGTTGTAGGGTGAGTTGTCAGGAAATCTGTTGGGGAACCTCCGATGTCAACACCATGTCAATGTCTTGAGTCTCCGTAGAAAAAGATTTGCCTAGTCTTCTGCCTGGAAGTAAGGGATTGGCTGTTGTCATTTTGGGTTGAGGAAGAAGTTCTGCAATTAGTATGCACAAATCATTTACTTAACTCCTCTGTTTATTAAACAGACCCTCTGCTTTATTCTCTTCAAAGAGGAAACTGTTTTCTGCTAGGGGGAGGAAGGGCATTACTCAGCAGTCTGGAGAAAGAGGGGATCATCTAGGAAACTAACTGCTTCTCAAACAGTTTTCAACCAACCCTTCTTGTGTGAACTCGTACCCACCCCCCTTTGCCACCAGAAGGAGCTGGTGCCACTCAGCTCCTGAGCCATGATTACTTGGTGGTTTAAATTGACTTTGCTTTTGACTTTCCCCACTGAGGAAATAGAAATCATTCTTCATCAGTTCTACTAAGTCAGTACCACTTGTTCTTCCATTTCACAGCTTCCAAAAAGTTGATGCTGTCTTTTCTCGTGTATACTTTATCTTTGTAGGTTTATGCCTTTAAACTCCTTTTACTATGGTTTTAGTACAGTTTAGGAGAGAATAAAAAGTGTGTGTCCAATCAGCTGTCTTTTACAATCCTGTTTTCTTAAAGCGAAAATCCCATGTCTGATATTTCCCAGTGTTTGGAGAGTTTTGCAGCTGCCTTTAATTAGAAAACAAAAACAAAAACAAAAACAAAAACAAAAGCAGCAGGCTCTGGGTATGCTGAGCTTGGTCCCTACTCCCTCTCAATTCTAAAATGTACAAAGTTGCTTGCCTTCACTCACAGATTGTCTAATTAAAAAAATCTCCAAGTTCAGAACCAATACAATGTTATGGGAATCTGAATGCAAAAAGCATTTTCAAAAGTACTTGGTATTCAAATCGTTTATTCACTGTGATGGACAGAATAATGGCCTCCCTAAAATGACCATATTCTAATCCCCATGAAACTGTAAATTTATTAAATTACATGGCCTCAAGTAGCAAATGGAATTAAGGTATCAAATCAAGTGACTCTGACATAAAGGGATTATCCTGGATTATGTGGGTGGACTCAAAGTAATGACAGTGGTCCTTAAATGTATGAGTGAAGCAAAAGAGCAATGTCAGAGAGATGTGATGTGAGAGAGACTGGACAGGCCATTGCTGGCTCTGAAGGTGGAATGGGGCTAACAGCAAAGGAATATAAGCAGCAAAAGAATGCAAAGCTAGAAAAGGCAAGGAAACAGATTCTCCTCTAGAGGCTCCAGAAGACCCTTCTAACATTTTAGATTTTAGTCTCAAAACACTCATTTCAGACTTCTAACCTTCAGAATTGTAAAAGGATAAATTTGTGGTGTTGTAAGCCACAAAATGTGTGGTAATACATTACATCAGCAATCAGAAAGTAACATACTGCCTGGCCAGCATGGCTCAGTGGTTGTGCATCGACCTATGAACTAGAAGGTCATGCGGTTCAGTTCTCTCTCAGGGCACATGCCTGGGTTGCAGGCTTGATCCCCAGTGTGGGGTGTGCAGGAGGCAGCCGATCAATGATTCTCATCATTGATGTTTCTCACTCTCTCTTTCTCTCTCTCTCTCTCCCCCTTCCTGTCTGAAGTAAAAAAAATATATATTTTTTTAAAAGAAACATACTATAAATTTTAAAAGTCATTTATATTCCTTTAAATTTTGAAGTTTTCAGCAAGTTGATTACATTCACTTTGCCCTCCCATTTCAAACTTAGAGGCAGGTTTCTATGGAGTTAATGAAGTTTAAAGTTCAGGCCTTTTCAGTATACAGGTACTGTTGGAGTACTGGGGTTGTAGAGTGTTCCAACCAGGAAGCATTCCTGATAAATTGTCCAAAGAGATCTCAGAAGAAAGGGATGTGGATCTCCAAGCTTCAAGAAATTTCCCTTTTAAAATAAATTCTCTTCTTTTTCTTACAGAGAACTCTCCAAATTGTATCTGGTCTAGGCTGAAAATAACCCTAGATCCACCCTGCCTTTGCCCTTTTCTTTTTTAAGCATCGGGCGCGTTCAAGTGCGTGCACAAACCCACACACACACTTATTGGGAAAGGAAAAGTAAAAGAGCTGTAGTTAATGTTTAAGTGGCTTCTACAACTTCCCAGAGTCAGGCCCTTCCCCAACATCAAATCTGTCACTGGGATTTGAAGGAAAATAGTCTAGGAAGGGAGACATTAATTATTTTTAAAAGAAAGGTGGGCAAACTTTAGCTGATCCTGTCATAATCTGAAAACAATAGGATACACTCTAAAGGCCAGGAATAGGAAGAGTCATCTAATGAGAACCTGATGCACTAGAATTGAATTGAAATCAATCCAAATAAGCAAACACTTACTGCATTCCTAAATAAACCAGTCACTGTGCTTTGTCTGGAGTGTGTGTGTGTGTTGGGGTGGGGGGGGGGGGGAGGAGGAGGTGGAGGTGCAGGGGGTGGGGATTGTGGTGGCAGGGGAATGGCTGCCCATAATTGTCAGGAAAGTCATCCTAAACTGCCCCACAGTGCATTTTCATTACATAGAACTAGGTGGCCCACTTAAAAAAAAAAACCTCACCAGAGGATGTTTATTGATTTTAGAGAGAGAGGAAGTGGGAGAGAGGGAGAGAGAGAAACATTGATATGAGAGAGAAACGTGGACTGGTTGCCTCCCATATGAGTCTGAACCAGGATTGACCCATAACCTAGGTATGTGCCATGACCGGGAATTGAATCCGAGACCCTTTTGGTGCACAGGATGACCAACTGAGCCACACTGGTCAGGGTGGTACCAGTTTTTGTAGAATATTCAAGTAACTTAGCACCAGAAAAGTTCTTTATGTTGTAAACAATAATACAAGAACTGTTTGCAAAGATAACAAGAAAGCAGTCATTATGACTACCAGACTGATAACTACTGGACTGAAAATTTAAAACATTTAGAATTAACATCACTGTGCTATCTGTACCAATTGAAATACCTCACTTCTACTGATGTAATTGTTCCCCTTCCCCTTCTCATAAATATCCACTGCCTTTGCCTGCTAATTGGAACATTATTTGGGTTTCTACCTGGATCAGTGCTTCCAAAATAGCAATTCTTACTGACCTCAATAAATGCTTGTTGCCTTTCTCACTTCAAAAGGCCTATGGAGTGATTTTAAAAAATATTTTTGTTGATTTCAGAGAGGAAGGGAGAGGGACAGAGAGAGAAAAACATTAATGATGAGAAAGAATCATCAATCAGCTGCATCCTGTACGCCCCACATTGGGGATCAAGCCCGCAACCCAGACACGTGCCCTGACCAGGAATCAAACCGTGACCTCCTGGTTCATATAGGTCAACGCTCAACCACTGAGCCATGCCAGCCGGGCTACAATATTTATTGATGTGAGGAGAATAAAAGCAGAATGCTATATATATGTATTATATGATCCCATTTTTGTAAATATTTCTATGTGTATAAGAACATTAACCACATTGCAAACTTCAAATTTTTTCTGTAACTTCTAAATCATCTACATATCAATTTTGTTTCAAGACCCACAAAAATACCACACCATGCTTCTCAGGAAGTAAACCCCCATGGAGGGTTATTTCAGGAAGCCCTTGGCTGACAAGTGGACGTCTAGAAGTCATTTGTGTTTCAGGAAATTGTCAGCCCTTGGAAGAATGAGAATGAAGTTCTTTACTATTGCTCATGCTTCTGAGAGAATCAAGATTTCTGAAGGGGCAATAAAATCTCTAGAGAAACCTGGCTGACCAGGAAGGCATCAGTTTGTGGGAGCAAACCAAAACTTCAATTATAGTCTTTGCTCAAATTTAAGAAAAGTGGTGATCACTGAGAACAAAACCCTTAAGAACGTTCTTTTCCTAATTTTGTCACAAGTACACCTCAAGCTCTCATGCACTATGTGTGTAAACATGATATAAACAAAGGCTCTTGTGTTTGTTCTTGTGGCAAAAGTCACAGTAAAGCTAAGGAAGGAGAAGATATCAGGGGTCTTCTCTGACAAACTCTAATGGTATGAAATACATATAGATGGATACACTGCATGTTGCAGATATAAAAGCTGAAAGTGCAGAGAAAGTAGAGGATATAATTTACAATCATGATTCTAACATAAAAGCAGGGAAGGCCTTGGCTGGGGTTGCTCAGTGGTTAGAGTGTCAGCCTGGATACCAAAGGGTTGCGACTTTGATTCCCCGTCAAAGGTACGTACCTGGGTTGCAGGTTTAATCCCCTGCTCAGGTTGAACCGTGTTCGGGAGGCAAACAATCGATGTGTCTCTCACATTGATGTTTCTCGCTCTCTCTTTCTCCCTCCCTTCCACTCTCTCTAAAAATCAATGGGAAAATATCCTCAGGTAAGAATTAGCAAAATAAAACAAAACAAAAGGAGGGAAGATGAGATACTACAAGTAGCGGGGAGGCTGATGGTTTTGTGCTATATAGGACAAACATATTTTTGGCTTTTTATTCACGTGTAGGCCATTAAGAGAAATGATGCATTAAGGATATCTGGTGTCATTCATTTATTCAACTGTTTATTGAGAAGCAATTCAGAAAAGGTATTATATTCTGCAGTGTCAGGGATATATCACTCTATCTAGTTGCTTTAGCTTTTATGGTCTCAATCTCATAATCTAAGACGGTAGTGTCTGTGTTTCAAGTAGCAGAATGAAGAAAAAAAAAAAACAAGTACCAACACGTGACATTCCTTCCTATTTCTGCCTGTAATGCAGTTGGAAAATATTGTCTTTATGCTTGCCAGCTGGGTATAAAAATATCAGGGTGTCTATTACCACAGATGAAAGAATGGATATTGGGGGACAACTAGTACCCTGCATCACAAGCATCTATTCCAGGGTATCTCAACCTTGCCAATATTGACATTTAGGGTCAGATAATTTTGGAGTACATTCTGTGCATTGTAGAGTAAGTTTAGCACCACCCCTGGCCTTTACCCACCAAAAGCATCCCCTTAGTAGTGACATCCAAAAAAACATCTCTAGACATTGCTAAATGTCTCTCAGGAATATGTTCTCCACTCCCTGTTGAGAAACCTCTACTGTGTACAGAAACTGCATAGTCACTGGACAGGAAACAACCAAACCATAAGTGAGATAATTTTGGACAGTGACAGTGTTTCAGAAAGATAGGGTGCAGGATGTACTCTGTATGCAAAAGCCCTAAGAGGGGAAAGGACTAGGCTTGTTCTAGGAGAAATCTGACTACAGGTGTGTTTGGCAGGCAAAGTGGAATGAGATGAGGCTGTTGAGTAGGTGGGAGCCTCATGAGGTTTGGGGTGTTTGATATTAAGTGCAATGGGAAATAGTTGGAAGGCTTCAAGCAGGGGATGGCATGATTTATGACATCATGTACATAGGGGAGGAATGAGAGAGTAAGCAGGAGACCAGTAGGAAGTTGTCATGGTAGTCCAGTGAGAAATGATGGCGGCTTGAGAACCAAGATGGAAGTGTAGGAAAACACCAGTACTTGCCTCCTCCTTACAACCACATCAAAATGACAACTAAAATACAGAATAACCATCCTTCCGAACCGCCAGAAAGCTGGCTGAATGGAAGTTCTACAACTAGAGAAAGAAGAAAGTACATCGAGATGGTAGGAGGGGTGGAGGTCCAACACCCATGTGTGGCATGTTTTTAATTGGGAGGGATATCTCCACTGCAGAGGCCTCCCATGAGGAGTAAGGGGGTCCCAGCCCCACACCAGACCTCCAGCTCAGGGTTCCAGAGCTGGGAAGGGAAGCCCCTGTAATTTTGGGCTATAAAAGCCAGGAGGGATTATGGCTAAGTGACACAGAGACCCAGGTGTTACTCTTAAAGGGCTGGCCCATGGGCCTACTTGCACTTGTTCTTCTGGGCTCCAGTGCTGGGGCAATGGCTCATGGGGGATTCAGGGAAATATGAGGAGGAACTGGATTGTCTGGCATCAGAACAAGTACTGGGGCTGGTTTTCTCCCAGACCAGGGTGCTCGCAGGAGTCATTGTTCCTATGCTGAGACCTCCCCAGTTGCAGAGCTGACTGGTAGCCATATCTGAGTTTCCATCACCCGACTCACACTGTTGGCTCCACCCTGGAGTTTCCCTGAGACCATGCCCTACCCAATCTGCAGCGCCACCCAAACTGTTGGCAGTAGCTTTTCCATATGAATGGCCTGTCCTGGCTCAGGCTTTAGACATTCCTAAAAATCTCTCAAACAAGCAGCAGCTGGCATCAGAGTGTCCCCTAACTATTAATAAGAGGCCCAAGACCCAGCACTAGCACCAGCCTGCCTTGCTTCACAGCTTGGCCTCGCCTGGGCACTTCCAAGCCCAATACAACTGGCAGCCATCTGCAGATAGCTCTGTAGCTCTTGCCAGGTAGTCCCAGGTAGTGGCTGACTTTGCACCGCCTTGGTGGTCCCAGAGCTAGTGCATCCAGTGTACAGCTTCAGACCATACCAGATTACAATTGTACACATCCACAAGTAACACACTCAAGGGACAGATTCAGTGAGCCCTAGCAGCTCTTCCACTGTAGTCACAGCTGGTCCTCACAGCCAATTTGCCTTGGGGTCAATTCTTCCCAGTGATGCCAACAGCAATCAAGGCTCAACCACAACAAGAAAGTGCACATAGCCCACACAGGAGTGTACCTAAAGTGTACAGCTCAGGTGACTGGGGAGGCTGAGTCACTGGGCCCTACAGGACACTTACTACACAGGGCCACTCTACCAATTCCAGGAGACATACCAGCTCTACCTAATGCATAGAAACAAAGGGAAGCAGCCAAAATGTGGAGACAAAGAAACATATCAAATGAAAGAACAGAAGAGATCTCCAGAAAAGACCTAAATTAATTGGAAGCAAGCAAACTCCTGGACACAGAGTTCAAAACAATGGTTATAAGGTTACTCAATGATCTTAATGAGAGCTTCAAGGGACTTAGTGTGACTTTCAAGGATCTTAGTGAGAATTTCAAAGACATGAAAAAGGCTCAGCCAAAAAGGGAGTGGCAAGGAATATTCAAAGTGATGAATGGCAAGGACCTACAACCAAGATTACTTTACCCAGAAAAGGTTTCATTTAGAATTGAAGGTCAGATAAAGAGCTTCACAGACAAGAAAAAGCTAAAGGAGTTCATTACCACCAAAGGAGAATTACATGAAATGTTGAAGGATATTCTTTAAGAGGAAGAGGAAAAAGAAGGAGGAGGAGGACCAGGAAGAGGTGGAAGAAGAAGAGGAAAAAGGAGAAGGGGGGGGGAGAGAAGAAAAAATATGAACAATAAAATGGCAATAAATACATATCTATCAATAATTGAATCTAAAAATCAAAATAAATAAGGAATCTAATTAACAAAATAAACTGATGAGTAAAATAGAACCAGAGGCATGGAAACATGGAATAGATGGACGAATCTCAGAGGGAAGGGGGGGTGAAGGGGACAGGAAGAAATTAACCAAAGATCTTATATGCACACATGCATTAGCTATGGACACAGACAATAGGGTGGTGAAGGCCTGTGGCAGGGCAGGAACCGGGTGGAGGGAGGCAATGGGGGGAAAAAAGGGGACATCTGTAATACTCTCCAAATAAAGATTAAAAAAAAAATGATGATGGCTTGGTTTGATAGTAGCAGTGGGAATGGAAATAACATTGAAGGAGAAAAAGAACTAAGATAGGGTATCTGTTTCCACACATTGTGAAATTCAGTCCACACCTTTACCTGTATGTTCCTGCATTACTTTCCTAGTGCTGCTAACAAATTATCACAAACTTGGGTGATTTAAAATAACAAATGTATTGTCTCATGGTTCTGAAGTCCAGAAGTCTAAATTCAAGTTTCACTGTGTCCACAGGGTCATTCTCCCTCAGCAGGCGCTAGGGAAGAATCTGTTCCTGCCTCTTCAGCTCTGGCACTCCAATCTCTGCCTCCATGCCACAGTGCCATCTCCTCTTCTGTATGGTAATTACCTTCCTTTGCATTTAGGGCCCACTCAGATTATCCAGGATAATCTCTCCATCTCAAGATACTTAATTTAGTCATGTCGCTTACCATATAAAATTAATATTCATTCCTTTGCCATAGAAGAGAATATTCCCAGGATTAGGATATGGATATCTTTTGGGGGGTTGTTATTCAGTTCTACAGTGTTGTAATCACTTTTGGCTATAGAAGGAAAGAGTAATGTTTGCTTAGAGATCAACATTAACTTCTTAATGTTGCTTTCAACATTTGTGGAAAGCAACATTAAGAAGTTAATAATGCTGTTTCGTAAATTGATTAGAGAAAGAAATGTTAAAGAAAACTGAACCTTTGTTAAGCGGGTTTTCAGGAATACTGGGAAAAGTAGGCTGAAAGACACAGACATTCAGAAGGGCCTCATGGGCTTTAGACATGTCATTCTTGATGTTAAAGTCCATGCTTTGTGATGTTTAACCCCAAAGTGGGGTTCAAGTCCAGTTTATTTTATTAATTAGATTCCACATTGCATAGTGGGCACTCAAAAACAAGGTGTATCATGTGTCAGTAGGGCTGGGCATGGGTTGTTCAGCTGTGGGGGGACATAGATGGGAGGGGTAGTGAGAAGGCAGTGAACAATGGAACGGGAGTGCAGGGCCAGGCTAACCTACAGAAGTAGAGTAAAACAGGAGAGATACATCCAAGTGGCTCTGGTTGGGAGGCCCAAGGAGGAAGCAGGGATGTCACTGCAGGCAAGCAGAGACCCAGCACCAGAACAAGCATGGATATTTAATTAGAGATCACGGCAGGCTGGAGACATAAGGATAGTATCATAGAAAATAGTTAAGCTCCAAACTCAAGACTGGGGGTTCAGGGTACTCTATTTACCAGTACTGGGACCCAAGATAAGCAATGGGGGTGACTCTTACCAAATCCTTGAGTACTTGGTTAGAACTTCTTAAATGCACCTTCCTAGAGTCCAGGACCTCAAGGTAGATTTGTAAGTAGAGAGAGAGTGTGACAAAACTTTATGTGATTCTGATAGAAAAGGACAAGAATGGCACTCCTGTGTTTAAATATGTAATACAGCCTTTATGTTCTTTTAAAACATAAAGAAGTCATTACTGACAATAGAAAGAAACAATACGCAGTGTAACCAAATCCAGAATACATGTTTATTTTTTGCTAAATTCCATCATTGGCAAGGAGAGCATAACTAAAAAGTATAGTTTCAGGGGGTAATTTGGTATTGTGGCAAAGTACACAGATTCTGAAGCAAAAGTTCCTCGTTCAAACCTTAGATAAATCATGGCAATATTTTGTTCAGCAAATTATAGTTACTTTGTGTTTATGAAGACTAGAGCAATATCTGAACACCTGAATTCTATTTCAGATCCTGGTCCTGAATCCATCCAATATCATGTTACCTTGAGAAAACGGCTCAGACGTTTGAGGCCTCAGGTTACCCATCTGAAAAACTGAAGGCTGAGATTGAAAAGTACTTAAATATACATTTTAAAGTGATCTTGGAAAATCTTTAAATCCTTGTGCTCTTCAAAGAGCACCCAGACTTTCTCTTTGCCATACAGTCCGAACAACTTTGAGAATCACAGTATTATCTTAGTATATAGAGTAATCCTGATCTAAATGTTATTGCTCTCATTTTGAAGATGAGGAAATGGAAGTCTAGAAGGTTAAAAAATTTGTTCAGATCACATGGCTAAATTATTGTGAGGCTGGGATTAGATTTAAATTCTGCCAA
Organism: Corynorhinus townsendii; assembly: GCA_026230045.1. Lineage (NCBI taxonomy): Eukaryota > Metazoa > Chordata > Mammalia > Chiroptera > Vespertilionidae > Corynorhinus > Corynorhinus townsendii. The sequence goes on from JAPDVU010000004.1 coordinate 143,436,949, forward strand.
ACCTAAAGGTGTGTATTTCCTAATTTTCTCTGTTATTCTGTATTAGACTTGATTTCTGTATAGCAGGCCAAAATCACACTCACTCACTAGGTATTATCCATGTAGCTCTAACTTGAATATTTTTCAGTTGATACTTGGAGTTCTGTCTTGTTTCAGCACTCCCTCCCTCTTCTTATTTATGGTGCTGTCAGTCCAGATGGTCTAACTCCCATTTCTTACTCCTGTTAAATGTCTCCTATGTGTCTGTTTTCTAGCAGTAACTCTTGACTTTTATCTGAAAAAAAAAGTCTTACATACTTACTCATTTCATCCATTTTACGATGAAAAAAAAAATATGTGTGAAGTTGATGTTAAAAGGATAATAAACAACAAAGGATAAAACAAATGTGAAGAAAATAAAAACTCTAGTAATTATTTTCCATTTTCTTTTATATTTAGGTTTTTATGAGACAAGGAAGATAATTTCCATGTCTAAACACTGGAACAACCTAAATCATATTAATGCTATAATCATTATCATTTTCTAAAGGAAATGCTAAATGAATATTTGAATGGAAAAAATAGTATTTAATATTTAGCTTTCAGATTACATAAACATCTCAGAGGAACTATGATACCAGTGTATGTATATTGGAGGTAATATTTGTATTATTATTATATAATTCTCACAGCAATGGGAAATACTTGCTCTCTGAGTCAAGAATTCCAAATTGTTGCAAAATAATTTTAGTTCAGTGCTCTGACAGTTGTGCAAATAGATGTAAACTCCACTGCTAGATAGACTTTAAAAAGGTTGACCACTTACTAATTACGTGTCATTGACACAAATGTCAACAAAAACAGTCCAATAGGTGGACAGTAACAAAAATATAATTATTAAAACAGTTGTCATATGAGAGTAAACCATACTATGTGTCATCAGGCTTTAAAGTCACTTTTTATTTTTTGCTCTGACTCTTCCCTATTAATATAGTGGCAAATTCTGATCATTTATCCTTATTTAATTTCCCCATGGACAAATTTGCTGATAATGGATACTATATTCAAATACATAATCATTACTATCATCTGATTAAATAGATTATTATTAGTAGAAACTCATCAAAGCTTTTAAAGGCTATTAATGGTTTCATGCAACTTAAAAATCTAATTTTGGAAGTAACTGGCTAATGAATTTTTCTTTGTATTGGTAAACAGCCACCATACACCACTATTACTATGAATAGCTAAATGTTTTTAACATGCTTATATTTTACTTAAGAGCCAGAATATAGACTTTACAATATATGTGAAACATCATCAAATATTGTGATAATGCCATTATAATAACAGCTTATGTATGGCATTTTAAAAAATATTGGCCAGTCATAGTACATTTTTCTGAACTGAATTTTAAATTTCTGAGAGACTAACGTGATAGCAAATTTATCATCCTGACACGGTATGCCATGATCTTCTTTCTTACAGTTCACAGGCTTTTCTTGTTGTCTTTTGGTAAATGATCCTGCAAGAAAAAATGGACTTAAGTAGTTACAGCAAAGAGTGAAAACAGATTCATAGATAAGACATGGACTTAAAAAAATTCTCTTTTCTGTGTATAGTTATTAATTATAAGAGTAATCAACAGTGAAATATAGATTAAGAAGACCTCAAATTTTAAAAACTACAAAATTGGTGGGTTTTACTAGAAAAAATGTCTAGAGGGGAAAATAAAACTCTTGATAAGTTCTTTTTATTCCCCTGCCTTAATCTATTTTGCTTTAGCTTCACAATTATATCAGGAAAACAAAATTTCTATTCCCCTTTGGCAGAGAAAGAATGAAGGGAACCACAAAACCCAGATGGGGTGGCCTTTTTTGTTGTTCTTCAGATATTTGCCAAATAGAACTAGCTTCTCAAATTATACTCTTTACTGATCATGTTAAAAGATGACTATAACATATCATTTAAAATTGGAAGAAAATGGGGTAGAATTAATCTTAAGAGATCTTTCTCCAAGAAGGTAAAAGTCTACCCTGAGGGAAAAAATTTCATAAAATGGAGTTGCAGTGTTATTGCTTGTACACAGGAAGTTCATCAAAAGTTTATTCAGGCTGAGTGTTGATGCTTTCAGAATAACTTTAATAACATTAACTTTAAGCAACCAATCAGAAGACAGGATTAGAGAAGACAGGTTATATACACTGAGTGGCCAGATTATTATGATCTCTGAAAGCATAATAATCTGGCCACTCAGTGTATATCCTATATAATAAAAGGTTAATATGCAAATTGTCTCCTCGACCAGCAGGCAGGCCGGCCAACCGCCCATGTTCCCTCTCCCTGGCCAGGCTGGCCGGACCTCACCCATGCACGAATTCATGCACCGGGCCTCTAATACACACACACACACACACACACACACACACACACACACACACACACACACACACACACACTGAGTGGCCAGATTATTATGCGTTCAGAGATCATAATAATCTGGCCACTCAGTGTATATCTTACCACTTTAGACAAAAATCACAGCTTGAATCGAGCTGTTATTCTGGACAAGTCCCTTAAGTAAAGGGTGATTTTCCAAAGTGAAAGTTACAAACTGGCAGGTGCTCATGCTTTTGTACTGCCAATGACCCTTGGTTAGTTCTGTTTTTTTTTTTTTTCTTTTCTAGAAGAGCACAAGTGCAAACAAGGAAAGGCAAAACGACATATTTTGAAGGGACTGTTTTCTAATATTTATTTAGTAACTGTAACAGGAAGGGGACCAGATGGGGAAATCCAAATGGGTTTAAAAGCTGCAAAGTGGGATTTGTTTATGGTAAGGAAATCAGCTTTCCCCTCTCCCACTTTTGTTTCCTTAATATTTTATAGTCCCTTATTTCCTGATTATTTTATTTAAAGTAAATCAACTATGTAAAATTGAGAAAGTTAATTTTCCCAAAGAACTTTAGGATATAATGCAATTTTTAAGGTTGGTTTGACAAGAGAAGTGAAATCCATAAAGGACAATTAGATATAGCTTTTTACTGTAGATGGTCTACAGCAATGTTTTGATCGTCAAGTAAGATTTGGAAGGTGAATATGAGTACCTTGTATTTTCATGCAATGTCCTAATCTTCACCCTCTAGGTAAATTCTGGGTTCCTTAATCACTTAACAAAACCGTGATTAAGTGCAACCAATGTGATTTGGGAAAGGTAAATAATACAAATAGTTGACTTAATAGTAATTAATTACAATTTAAAAAAATTTAAGCCTATAACATGGATGTCACCCACCTGAAGTTCTGAGTGTTCTTTTAGGAGTAGGTCGTATTCTTTTGAAAGACTCTCTGATTGCATCTTCATTGCCATCATATCATTCTGTGCCTTTGAAAGAGCTAGAAAACATTGAATAGAATTAAAAATTTTTATTTTAAAGTAATTTCAAATTTACAAAAAATTTGCAAGACTTGAATAGAGGACTCCTTTGTAGCCTTTATGCGAATTCACCAACTCTTAATGATGTAGTACATTTGTTATTGTATTTTTCCTCTCCATACACACACAATTATTTTCTTGAACCATTTGAGAATAAGTTATAGGCATCATGCCCCTTTACTCCTTAATATTTCACGGTGTATTTCCTAAGAACAAAGGTATTCTCTAACATAATCATAGTATAGTTACCAAATTTAGGAAATTTAACATCAATACAATACTTTTTCTAATCTATTATTCATATCCCAATCATGGCAAATGTCCCAATTATTTCCTTTTTATTATTTTTTCACCTCCAGTTCAGGATCCAGTTATAGATCAACTTTTGCATAAAGTTGTCATATCTGTAGTTTCCTTTAATCTGTTCTTCAAGCTTTTTAAAAAATATGTTGTTATTAATTTCAGAGAGGATGGAGAGGGAGAAAGAGATCAAAATATCAATAATGAGAATCATTGATCGGCTGCCTCCTGCATGCCCTCTACCAGGAATTGAGCAACCTGGGCATGTGCCCTACTAGGAATTGAACAGTGACCTCCTGATTCATTGGCTGACCCTTAACAACTGAGTCAGACTGGCCCGGCTAGTTCTTCAGTCTTGCCTGCCCTTTTCTCCCTCATCTTTTGTGACACTGAAATTTTTTAAAATGCAGGTCACTTTAAAAATAGAATGTTTTTCATTTTGGTTTTGTCTGATGTTTCCTCTTGATTAAATCCAGCTTATGCCTCCCACTTACATACAAATACATATATATATATATATATATAAAAGCCTAAGGGACCTAACGACTGGTCGCTATGATGCGCACTGACCACCAGGGGGCAGATGCTCAACACAGGAGCTGCCCCCTGGTGGTCAGTGCACTCCCACAGCCAACCTCCCACAGGCCCTCTCCACAGCCAACCAGCCTCCAGCCGCACCCATCGCCCTAATAGATCGCTGGCCAGGACGAGGGAATTCATGCATTGGGCCTCTAGTTTATTTCATATTTGTGATATTGAATATCTTTCAAGGTATCACATTCAGAGGCCCATCAGCCTCTCAACAGCTTTCTATTTTATAATTATTTTCCTCCTTATAACTTAGAAGCAAGCAGTATGTGAGAAGACAATTAAATGATGTAAGCATCCTGTTCCTTGATAAACTTTGCCCTTATTTTTAGCATCCACTGATAATTCTTGCCTAAACCAGTCTTTATCATTATGGTTGTGATATGGTGATTTTCCAGCTTCACCAATCCATCTACATTTATCAGTAAGCACTCTACTATAAAGAAGAGCCTTCCTTTCTTTTTGGGGGGCAATTTTTAAAAATATATATTTTTATTGATTTCAGAGAGGAAGAGAGAGCTAGAAACATCAATGATGAGAGAGAATCATTTATCAGCTGCCTCCTGCATGCCCCCACTGGGGATTAAGCCCATGCCCTGACCAGGAATTGAACTGTGACCTCCTGGTTCATAGATCAATGCTCAACCACTGAGCCATGCTGGCCGCTAGGATAAGAGTTTGAGGAAAGAAAAGTGGAATTTATAAATTTAAAAGGCACTTTTTGGGGATAATAAATGAAATTATAGATCCTATTTATAAACAATAGGTTGCTTTTCCTCTTGAGAAGTCATCACATGGGCATTTTTGTATATAAATATATGTCACTATCAACTAAAGTGCCTTTTGTATCAGTACTCTCTAAACAATGTTATTGAATTAAACTTTCTGCACTGTTCCATATCTGCATTGTCCAATAAATGTTCTACATCTATGTTGTCCAATATGGTAGTCACTAGCTACATGTGATTACTAAGTACTTTAAATGTGGCTGCTGCAATTGAAGGACTGAATCTTAAATTTTATTTACTTTTAATTAATTTAAAGTTTGATTAAAATAGATAGCACAGCTTTACAATTTCTTCTACATTGCTTCTATAGATCTCTAAGTCTAAATTAGGTATTATAGATTGAATTTGACAAGTTCAATGTGTCACTTGGTAAAGGTAAGGGTTAAGCATGGAAGAAAGACTTTTGATAGTGATTAGATTTCACTGGAACCACAGCCACAAATAGATTTACACATTCATTTTTAATTTGGGTTCTACAGGGCATTTCCTAGAGGATATATGAAAATGTGAAACATGTTGTTCTCTTCAGGACCTTACTAAAAATGTTTAAGAGCCTAGATTTCTGGCATATAAAAAGCTAAGAAGATTCTACACCCAATAATGTCTGACTAGCCTATAAAGGTGGTTTTAAAAATACTGGTCAGGAGCTTGTATTAAACAGAGGTTGATCTTAATGTTAAAAATGATTTACATTTAAATTACTGGCATGAATAAATTACTTAGGAAATATCATAAATCTTAGCTATCAACTCCTTAGTACCTTATTAAAAGATACCATTTTCCCATGAATTGTTAGGTGAGAGAATGAGTCAGGTGGTCTTATGAATCTGTAAAAGCAGCAACAGTTTTAATTAAAATGGGTGTTTTATATTGTCAAATACTTTTTCTGCATCAACTGATATGATTTTTATCCTTTGTTTTGTTAATGTGGTATATCACACTGGTCAATTTGCATATGCTGAACCATCCTTGTGCCCCTAGAATGAACACCACTTGATCCTGATGTATTATCTCTTTAATGTATTGTATTGTATTCAACTTGCTAATATTCATTTATGAATAAAACACTCAATAAAGAGGGTATAGAAGAAAAGTACCTCAACATAATAAAGGGCATATATGACAAACCCTCAGCTAATATCATACTCAATAGTAAAAAACTGAAAGCTTTTCCTTTCAAATAAGGAACAAGACCAGGATACCCACACTCGCCACTGTTATTCAACATAGCATTGGAAGTCCTAGCCAGAGCAATCAGGCAAGAGAATAAATAAAAGGCATTCAAATTGGGGATGAAGAAATAAAATTGTCAATTTTTGTAGACAACGTAACTCTAAATAGAAAACCCTAAAAACTCCACCAAAAACCTATTAGAAACAATAAATAAATATAGTAAAGTTGCAAATTACAAAATCAATGTACAAAAATCAACCTCATTCCTGTATCCTAACAGTGAAATTTCAGAAAAAGACAACAACAAAAAAATAATTCCTTTTGCAAAAGAATAAAATACTTAGAAATAAATTTAACAAAGGATGTGAAGAACCTATACACTGAAAAATGTAAGACATAAAGATATAGAAAGACATTCCATGTTCATGGATTGGAAGAATCAACATAGTTAAAATGGACATATTACCAAAGCAATATACAGATTTAATGCAATCCCCATAAAAACCCCAATGGCATTTTTTAAAGAAATAGAAGAAGAAGTCACCAGATTTGTACAGAATCACAAAAGACCCCAAATAGCAAATGAATCCTGAGAGAAAAAGAAAGAAGCTGGAGGTAGCAAACTCTCTGATTTCAAATTATACTACAGAGCAACCACAATCAAAACAGCATGGTACTGGCAGGAAAACACACACAGAATTGAGAGCCCAAAAATAAACCCACATGTTTATGGGCAAAAAAATTTTTGACAAAGGAGCCAAAAACATACAAAAGAGAAAAGAAAGCCTCTTCAAATAAATGATGCTGGGTAAATTGGAAAGCCACATGTAAAAGAATGAAACTAGACTGCTGTTTGTCACCATACACAAAAATTAACTCAAAATGGATCAAAGACCTAAACATAAGACCTAAAACAATTGCATAGAAGAAAACATAGGTAGCAAACTTATGGATCTTGGTCTTAAGAAGGACTTTATGAATTTAACCTCAAAGGCCAGGGAAGTAAAAGCAAAAATAAATGAATGGCACTATATCAAACTAAAAGACTTCTGCACAACAAAAGAAACTCAACAAACTGCCCAACTGAAAAATGGGCAGAGGACCTGGACAGACACTTCTTCCAAAAAGACATACAAATAGCCAACAGATATATGAAAAGATGTCCAATTTCCCTATCTATTAGAGAAGTGCAAATCAAAATTACAATGAGGTACCACCTCATACCAGTTAGAATGGCTATTATCAACAAAACAAGTAGTAACAAGTATAGAAGAGGTTGTGGAGAAAAAGGAACCCTCATTCACTGCTGGTGGGAATGTAGACTGGTAAAACCACTAAGGAAAACAGTATGGAGGTTCCTCCAAAAAGTTAGAATAGAGTTATCATATAACCTAGTAACTCTTTCCATGATTATCAACCCCCAATGAGAGAGAGAGAAACATTGATTTGTTGTTCCATTTAGTTGTTCACTCATTAGTTTCTTCCTGTATGAGCCCTGACCAGGGATTGAACCTGAAACCTTGGCATATCAGGACAATGCTCTAACCAAATGAACTACTCAGTCTGAGCCATCAACCCCCAAAATTTGAAAATTTTTATTTGCAAAGATATATGCACCCCTATGTTCATTGCAACATTATTCATAATGGCCAAGACATGAAAACAATGGAAGTGTTCTTCGATGGTTGATTGGATAAAGATAGAGTACATATATACAATAGAATACTACTCAGCCGTAAGAAAAGATGAAATACTGCCATTTGTGATAAGGATGGATATTGAGAATATCTTGCTAAGTGTAATAAGGGAGACAGAAAAAGTCAAGAACTGTATGATTTCACTCATATGTGGGATATAAAACTGAAAACAATAAATGAACAAAAAGACATACAAACATGCACAGACACAAACAACAGTATGGTGATTACCATAAGGAAGGGGGTGGGGAAGTGATAGAGAGGGTCAAAGATACGGTGACAGAAGGAGAATTGAGATTGGGTGGTAAACAATGCAATGTACAGATGATATACACTTGAACCCCATATTTTATTAACCAATATCACCCCAATAAATTTAATTTTTTAAAAAGCTAGAGAACCTCTTGTACTGCTTATTCAGAAGTTTTTTCTGATCACTTCTAGAATGAATCTATAATGAAACTACTATAGGATAATCCTGTTTTTTTGGGCACTTATCAAGCCAAGGTATAAACTGTGTTTATTTTGTTTTGTATTTCAGTGAATATTAAGAAACCTAACGATTACTATCTTATTGAACATACTCCAATAAGAAAAGGCTGCTATTGCCTAGGAGCATTTTGGATTGCTTTCCAGTCCTTTATCTATTTCTCTTTTTACAAGAATTACAATATTCTGTTTTGTATGTCTTCTATCTCCTTCTGGAACTGCCTTTGTGACTAGGGATTATATAAACTTGTTATCTGACATTTTAATATGCTTGTTTTATTTTGAACCATATTATTTTGGAAACAGCATATATAGGAAAGACATTATTAGACAAGGAGGCTTGAGGTGATACATCAAACTCACTTTCCATTTTCTCATCTGCAAATATGAATTGCTATCACTTGGCAGTGGCTTTATGGAAACGCTGCGATATTTCATGACACTGACCAGATTCAAATAAAAACTAGGTTATGTTCTAGTCACTTTTGGGGGCACATGCATCATTTATTAATACAGAAAGTAACCCCAACTAATGTTATAGTGACACACAGTATGCCAAAATGTTTGTGTACAATGACATGCAAGCAGGCCAAAATATTTGTGGTTTTCAAAACGCCAAACTTACATTAATGGAGCTATTTGCACAGTGGGAGGAGTGGGTTAAACTAACACACTGTGTAAATGTATTGTGTCACTATAATTTCTACCTGAGATAACAGACTCTACTGGTTAAGCTTTGCCAGGAAATGGAAAATATTTTGAAGGCACTGGCATGACAGCTAAAGTTGGCTATGGTACAAGAGCTGTAAGGATTGTGCCAGAGGAACATCCTATCTAATAATCTGATAAAAGAGTAATATAATTGACCATACCTCAGCTACACCCACAAGCCACACCCACCAGCCAATAAGGAGCAAGTATGCAAATTAACCCAACCAAGATAACTGTGGCCACAGAGAGAGCAGGTGGCTTGGGTTTCCCTGGCAATGGAGGAAGCCAAGCTTTCTGCACACCCTGGCGAGCCCAGGCCTCCACTCAAGGCTACAAAGTTTCAATTATAGAAGATAAACAAATCCCAACAAAAATGGTGGCAGTCAAGGAGATGGAGAGAGCAGGAGGCTTGAGTTGCCCCTGGCAATGGAGGAAGCCAAGCTTTCCAGCGGGCCCAGGTCTCCACTCAAAGCTGCAAAGTTTCAATTATAGAAGATAAATAAATCCCAGATACCAGGGCCTCTGCTTGGGTTGCTGGGGAGCGTGGCCAGCCTGCAAACCACCACAGGCCCCTCACCCAGGCCACCCCATGCCCCAAAGGAACCTCCACCCTCATCCAGGACACCCTTCAGGGCAAAGCAGCAGGCCCCCACCCGTTTACCAGGCATCTACCCTATCTAATAAAAGAGTAATATGCAAATTGACCATCACTCCAACACACAAGATGGCCGCCACAAGATGGTCAGCAGGGAAGGGCAATTGGGAGGGACCAGGCCTGCAAGGGAAGGCAGTTGGAGGCAATCAAGCCTGCAGGGGAGGGCAGCTAGGGGTGACCAGGCCGGCAGAGGAGGGAAGTTGGGGGCGACCGGACCTGCAGGGAAGGGCAGTTGGGGGGAGACCAGGCTTGCAGGGGAGGTCAGTTAGGGGTGATCAGGCCTGCAGGGGAGGGCAGTTAGGGGTGACCAGGCCTGCAGGGGAGGGCAGTTAGGGGCAAACAGGCTGGCAGGGGAGCAGTGAGGCATTAATCAGGCTGGTAGGGGAGTGTTTAGGGGGTGTTCAGGTTGGCAGGCAGAAGCGGTTAGGGGCAATCAGGAAGGCAGGCAGGCAAGCAGTTGAGAGCCAGCAGTCCTGGATTGTGAGAGGGATGTCTGACTGCCCGTTTAGGCCCAATCCTACATCCCTCAAGGGGTCCCAGATTAGAGAGTGTGCAGGCTGGGCTGAGGGACACACCCCCCCATGCACGAATTTCGTGCATCCGGCCTCTAGTACTATATAACAAAAGCATAATATGCAAATTTACCAAACAGTGGAACCACCTGTGGAATGACTGGTCACTATGACATGCACTGACCACCAAGGGGCAGATGCTCAATGCAGGAGCTGCCCCCAGACTGCAGGCCCCAGGCCAGCCAAGGCAGGTTCCAGCAGGGGCCCTCTGATTGGCCCACTGGTCACCCCACAGAGGGAGGCGACCGGTGGCAACAGCAGCGGGGGTTTGGGGGGATCCAGCTGGCAAGCAGGCCGACGCCATCCCCCGACCGCCCCGCTGGTCACCTCAAGGCAGGTGCCAGTGGGGGCCCCCCGATCACCCCACAGATCGACCCTGATTGCCAGCCAGGCCTAGGGACCCTACCCGTGCATGAATTTCATGCACCAGGCCTCTAGTTTCTAGATAAATTTCTATACATCTAGTGTTGGTTTCTTTTCAGTTTATTTGCTTGTATTTTTGAGAGCTTGAGAGTGTGATATACTGGAGCTATTCAGTACTTATTCCTTACATGTACTATTTCTTTATCAGTGATCAAGTACTAGACCATTAATCTACAGTACTGCTCCCAAGATACTTACTTGGAAAGTAGATTCACAGACCTTTGTTAAGAAAAATAAATTGTGGTTTTCACTGTAGTTATTTTTGCCCAGGCCTGTATTATCAGGTACATGTTAGATGAGGTCTGTTTTAGACATCGCTTCAGTCACCTTTTAACCTCATGTCCATATTTCCATTATATCTCACCAATCAATCTACTCCATATCTGTTACCTCTGTCCTCATCTCCAGTTTAGATGACTGAAATGGATTCCTCACCTAGTTTCCTGGTTACTATAATTCATTGTCCACATTATCATTAAAGTGATTGCTCCTCTCCTAAAAAACTCTCTAATAGTACCCCCTTTTCCCCAGAATGTTAGCATATAAATAAGGCATATGTGGCCCTTCATGATGGATTTTAGGCTTACTGCTCAACCCTCACCACTGCCTCCACTTTATGTTCCAGTCACATTATAAGCTCCTTGTGGCACTTTGAAAATGCCATGCTCTTTCAGTTACATGCTGTTCATTTTGTGAAAACATTCTTGCCCATCTCCCTTAATCTCTCTTCTTCTCTCATTCTTCCCTATTTAATATGGCTAATTAAAATTCAACCTCCAAAATGTCAGCAGATTGTCCTGGATCTCTGCTGTTGGCTTCTACTTCATCTTGAGCTAACCTTTATTATAGCACTTACCATGCTGAAGTATAACCATGTTTCCACTAAACTATGGTCTACTCAAGAAACAGAGTTGTATCTGCCTTGAGCACCCAGCACTATGCCTAGCACATGGTAGGTGCTTAAATATGTTCCTTGAAGGAAAAAAAGGAATGGATACATAAAAAGTTTACGCTTTAAGCACCTAAAAAATTCACCTGTGTAAAACCAGTTCATTTCCTAGAAATAAAATGTCAGGTAAATAATGAGGTGTCACTTCAGTCACCTGATAGGAATCTTGGTTCCAACCAAAAACAATTATATCTTTAATAAAAAAAACAAAATATTCAGGATAACTGAACAGTCACAAAGCAAACAGACCATTCTTGAGATATTTTGATAAAAATATAATCATGTTATAAATATGTCATGCTAATTCAGAATTACAAACAAAAATCAAACAAATAGTATCACAGAATACAGTTCAATAAAATAAAAAACATAAAATACTCATTCTAGGACTGGGGTGAGATATATGCAAGACAAGTAAGAAAATAGGAAAGTACTAAAAAAAAAAAAAGATAAAGCCAAAAAACAACAACAAAACAACCCCACAATGATGGGGATACGTCAAAGGGACACAGGAGCCAACTAAAAGATTCCCAATAGCCAAAGCTTGGATAACTTGAGCAACAAAATAAATTAATATTAAATTATAATTCAAAGTTCAAAATGAACACCTATGAATCCATATTGATACACATAAATGAATAAATAAATATGTAGAGGAGAATAGACAAATCTTTGAAGAAAAGTTCCAAATAATTTACGTAGATACTTGACCCTCAGAGGTGGAACCTAATTCCTCACTTCTTAAGTATGCGCTTCAAATAATGACTTCCTTCCAAAGAGGAGTAAACAAAGTAACATTATCATAGAGAAACCTGACAAATACTATTTCAGCCAGGTCAACATCAACAATAATAAGTTATGTTGGTATGTACTCTTGATGTTATGTGATGAATTCCAATAGAGAAACATTTCACAAAATATCTAACCAATACTTCTCAAAATTGTCAAAGTTATAAAAAATAAGGAAAGTCTGAAAAATTATGATAGTCAAAAGGAGCCTAAGGAGACAAGAATACTAAAGGTGCCTTGACCAGTTTGGCTCAGTAGATAGAGCGTCGGCCTGTGGACTGAAGGGTCCGAGGTTTGATTCCAGTCAAGGGCATGTACCTTGGTTGCGGGCACATCCCCAGTGGGAGGTGTGCAGGAGGCAGCTGATGGATGTTTCTCTCCCATCGATGTTTCTAACTCTATATCCCTCTCCTTCTTCCTTCCTCTCTGTAAAAAATCAATAAAATATATTAAAAAAAAAAAAGAATACTAAAGGTAATGTGGTGTGCTGAATGAGATTCTGAAACAGAAAAAAAAAATCAGGTGAAAACTAAGGAAATCTTAATGAACTATAAACCTTAGTCAATAATAACGTCTCCTTATTTATTTATCAATTGTATAAATGTACCAAATTAATGTAAGGCATTATTTTAAAAAAAGTAACAGTACGGGACATATGAGAATTTGCTGTACTATCTTGCTTATTTTGCTATAAACTGAAACTGTCCTAACATAAAAAGTTTATTATAAAAAAGCAATAAATCCAGCCCTGATCGGGTAGCTCAGTTGGTTAGAGCATCGTCCCGATATGCCAAGGTTGCAGGTTCAATTCCCAGTCAGGCCACTTAACCAAGCATGAAGGGAGACAGTTTCAGGGAGGCTTCCTAGAAGTGGCAACACTGAAGCTGAAAGATGAGCATGGTCTATAAAGAAGAGTGAAGGAAAAAGGACAGTCCTGGGCAAAGGTGCAAAGTAATGAAACACTACTGTTAGAACTAGAAACTACAATATTTAATAAAGTAGGAGTATAAAACTTATATTGGACAGGGGTGGGAGATAAAGCTGGAGATGACAGTGAGGACCAGGTGCCATCTTGAAAAGCTGCAAAGGTGACAGAAATCAATAAAGACTTTGAAATAGTACAGAGGCATAGTCAGAGACATGGTGTTGAAAACTGCTCTGGTGGCAATGTGAAGAAGCAGATAGATTAAAGTGGGACATGCTTTAGGAAACTGCTTGCTTTGCAAGAGGAGCTGCAAGAATTTTTGGAATGGAAATAAAGCTGCACAAGTAATGTAATACAGAGAAAACATTGAGTAAAACCAAAAACAGCTTTTTCACATGCAAAGAACAAAGAAAAAATTAATGTTTTTCGGGGGGAGGGTGTCTCAGCTTCTCTACCAATCACTAGGTATACTAGTGCCTGCCCATACCTTCTAGGGTATTAGCAATATGAATGAGATTTATGGGTAAAGTGCTTTTGGGTTTAGAAAACACATGGATTTAAAGAATGCTTATACTTATAGTCATTACTGGTACTTGGGGCCAGGGAACTGATAAATACGCTTTCTAATTTAATAAATAAAATGAGCCCCACTGTGAATGCTACTGGCATAGGAAATATCAATACTTGCATAAAGACTTCCTTCATTAATCTTGGTTAGGTTGCTAAGTAATGTATTTAAAAAAACAATTTTGGTTCTGTACTTACTGAAGAATAATTATAAATTATATTAATAAGCTAGCTTTGCACTTAAAAATCAGATGAAAAAAATCAGATGTATGTTTCAGGCAAAGCACTGAGTAAGTATAGATTATAACAGATTGCTTTGAAAAGGGTATGCTTTATAAAGCAAATTCATGTGTAAGCAAAAGCAACAAATGGAATATAGAATTACCAACCCATCATATATGAGATTTGAAGGAGCCAATTTACATAGACTATAAACAAAGAACTAATTTTACTATAAAATTTCTTAAATTATCTGATCAAGAAGCACAGGTGCACAGCAAATTTTTAACAAAAGCAGAAAAAATATTTTCACTATTCTCATTTATACTGAAAAAGATACTCTTCTTTATTTGAAAACCCTAAATAGAGGTCAGTAAACTATTTCTGTAAAGGACCAGATAGTAAATGTTTTTAGCTTTCTGTGCCATGCAGATTCTATACAGTCTATTTAACTCTGCAGTCACAGAAAACATGTAAACGAATGATTGTGGCTTTGTCCCAATAAAATTTAATTGTTAAAAACAAGGCAGCAGGCTGGACTTGGCCTATTGTTATACTTTGCTGACCCCTGTTCTAAAATAGCACTTGTAAGTTTTATCAGTTTCTCTTAAGTTATAAATTTACTGAAAACTAAAAAATAAAGTATCAGAACATGAGAAAAGGATCCAAATTGTATTGAAAATTTCAAGGAACCTCCTAAAAAGTTTCCTATTTTAGCTCTATCAATTTTCCTTATAGAAAGAACAAAATCCACACAGATAGGGGATGTTGCAATGAGATTTAGTTTTAGGAAAAGGAAAAAAAAGAAGTTTTTCTTTAAGTTTCCAGCTCATTTTCCTAGCTGATTGCTTTCTATCCATTTCAAAAGTGACTGAGTCAGGTAACAAGCGGGGACAATTTGAGCATGAAGATGGTAAGTTCAATTTTGGGTAAGTTGATCTGAGACTGGTTGAATTTTCACGTGCAATGCCCCATCAAGCAACCTCTAAAGCAAAAATTCATGCTTCAGCCTTTAAACCAAAACTAATTCATCTCATTGGTGTTTAGCACTTTTAAACACTTCCAAGACACCCACAGAAAAGAACAGTGCTATTATTATGCAACTAGAGGCCCGGTGCATGAAATTTGTGCACGGGAGGGGGGTCCCCTTAGCCTAGCCTGCACCCTCTCCAATCCGGGACCCCTTGGGGGATATCTGACTGCCAGTTTAGGCCTGGGGATATTCCTCTCACAATCCGGGACTGCTGGCTCCTAACTGCTCACCTGCCTGCCTGCCTGCCTGGTTGTCCCTAACTTCCCCCACACCCCCCCCGCTGGCCTGGTCACCCCTTACTGTCCCCCCTGCCAGCCTGGTCGCCCCCAACTGCCCCCCACCTGCTGGCCTGATCACCCCCAACTGCCTCCCCTGCCAGCCTGATCACCTCTAACCACCTCTGCCTGCTGGCCTGGTTGCCCCCAACTGCCCCCTTCTGTTGGCCTGGTTGCTCCTAACCCCCCCTCCCCCACTGGCCTGGTTGTCCCCAATTGCCCCTCTGCCTGCCTGATTGCCCTCAACTGCCGCCCCTGCTGGCCTGGTCACCCCCAACTGCACCTCTGCCCCGCTGGCCTGGTTGCCCCCAGCTGCTCCCCCTGACATCCTGGTTGCCCCACGCAGCCTAATGTTTAGTCGTTTGGTTGTCCCTCACTAACCCCCTGCCAGCCTTGTCGCCCCATGCAGCCTGCTGTTTGGTCATCCATCCGGTTATGTCGGTCATGATGACCTCTGGCTTTAGGATGATTTTATAAATCAACCTCAGATTTAATTAGCAAATGAACATATCAAACATCTAACACTGCATAGTTTACCATTGATCAGGCTTTGAGAGGTATTTTTATCTTTTTCAATTTAGAAGCTTATTTATAAAAGATTTCACCTTAAATTTGACAACTTTTTATTATGATATACAAAAAAGACAAATTGATTTGGAAAATAAAGCAGTGTCAGAAAAATCATCCCTAAACTTGAAAAAAATGTTTTAAATGATTTTTGACAATATTTTTTTTAGGTTGATAGTTAAAATCTAAATGAAAAAAAAAATTTCTTCTTTCCATCATTCCCTATTTAACTTGTAGAGTGTTTTTGATAGAAGTAACAATAATATCTAGTAAATTATTGATTTTTAACATAGACAATGCACTGGGCCTTTTGTGTATACAACTATTCTGTGAAGAGCCATAGTTTAACTTCCACAAAGTAAAAGCCAGTCTTAAACCAAATCTGAGTGACTAAATTTCACACTCCCAAACGCTAGTTAGATGCTTTCACAATACCTTTAAACAAATAAAGAGAATTCTTAAATAGATTGAAACATTTCCGTTGTTTTATTCTTTCTTCTTGAATCTAAATCCCTGTCCACAAATTATGTGACAAAAGATTGTTTTTTGGTTTTATATTTTTTCTTGCTAAAAATCTGCTGTTGCCTCTGTATTTACTTTAGAATAAATTTTGGACTTCTAAGCATGGTACTCATGAGCCTCCAGCTCTTGTCTCGGCTTTCCCACTCTACCCTGCTATACATAAACCATAATCTAGTCATCATGGCCTTTCATCATTGGTCTGTGTGCCTTCCTGAGGCTAGGGAAGGACTCTCCCATTTCAGCTTCTGAAATCCCTCTCATCCCTGAGCCTCAGCTCAAGTGATACCATCCCCATGATTTTTTCCTAGACTCTGCCAGTTATAACAATCACTTTCTCCTCTGTGCTACCATAGCCCTTTGTACTAGACCTTTATTTTGGCTTATCAACCCGTGCCTTACTTTTATTTAAATATTTTTTTTTTTATTGATTTCAGAGAGGAAGGGAGAGGGTGAGATAGAAAGAAACATCAATGATGAGAGAAAATCATTGATTGGCTGCCTCCTACTTGCCACCTACTGGGATTTGAGCCTCAACCCAGGCATGTGCCCTTGACTGGAATCAAACCCAGGAAACTTCGGTCCGTAGGCTGATGCTTTATCCACTGAGCCAGACCAAGTAGGGTGAAAAACATGTATTTTTAAATTCAAAGAATAAAAACTCGTTAGAAGGAAATAAAAGTAAAAATATAGTATGACCAAAACTACCACATTTTAAAAAGTATTAACAATTTTAAAGTGAGATGATGACTTTGAAATAACAGCAAGTAAAAGATAGTTTAGTTCATGCCCAGGAGAATTTACTAGTACAACTGTAAAACATGCTTAGGTTGGACTTTGAGAATTTATATTTAGATAGATGGTGCACACTTCCTCTGTAAGGAATTGGAAAATCTCCAAGTTTTAAATTATATCCTTTTCTTGAGACTTAAGACTCAAGAGGCAGGAATTCAGTTAGGGTACTGGCACATTGAATAGCAATTTCCCTATAATTTTCTCTCTTGTCTTGACCTTCAATTTCTCCTAAAAAGCGCTTCAACATTTTCACTCCCTGGTCCTATGTTAGTATGACTTTTTACTGGCATTAAAGGATAATGACTATATTTTATTTTACTCTGACACCTTCCAGGGTAGTGAAGTTGGTCTATAAAGTTGGTCTATAAAAGGAAATGTTAGTTCTTTTCAAGGTAAGCCATGGTGATAGGGAAGCATTTACCTAGGAAGAGAGTTGAATTATCAAAAACAAGATTAAAAAGGACAAGAAGGTCTGTTTTCTGGTCCAAATCTAAGGTCCTTCTTAAATTCTGTCATTACTCAGGTACATAAAATAGGCTTTTACATTCAGTTTCTACATTAAAAATTTGCTTTATCCTCTACAGGCATGCTTTTCAAGAACATTTTTAATTATGTTCTATGTTAACTAATCTTGCAATAGCCCTGGCCGGTGTGGCTCAGCTGGTTGGGCCTTGTGCAGTGCACTGAGAGGTTGCTGGTTTGATTCCCAGTCAAGGCACATGCCCAGGTTGACTGGGTTGGGAGCTCGAACCCTGGTGGGGGGGCGTGCAGGAGGCGGCAGATCGATGTTTCGCTCTAGCACCATTGTTTCTCTCTTCTCTTCTCCCTTTCTCTCTCTCTAAATGTCAATAAAAAACATTTAAAAGAAATCTTGCAATAAATAAATAATTTGAAAAGTTCTTTAAAAAACTCAAGATAGAAACACACAAAAATGAAGGAAAGAAGAAGGAAGGAAGGGAAGGTGGGTAGAGGGAAGAAAGGGAAGTAAGGAAAGGAAGTAAAGGAAGGGAGGGTGAGGGTAGGAGGAAGGAAAGGAGAGAGAGTGGAAGAATAAAGGCAGGGTCAAGGAATTTGCCCTAATCACTTTTTTGTCTTCTTTTTCTTTTCCCTTTTTGTAGTAGAAATATATTACTGCTCTGTTAATGTAGCATGTTATGGACACATTCCTGCTCCTACAGGAATGAGGAGACAATTCCACATGTAGTACAATCACTCTTGAAATCATATTTACTTTTACCACTGCCTGGATACATGCAATGATTAAATGGTACATATATCTTCCCATAATAAGAATAATACTGAGGAGGTATTTATTTATAAGAGTAAATACTGTAGCTATCCTAAAAGACTCCTTTGAAGTCAATGTCCTTGAACATCAGAAGGTTTTCTATTACATACAAGATTTTATTATGAAAGCTTGTGAGCTTTGTAAATCTTCAAAGCTTAAGTTCTCATTTTGCATGGTAGTGCCCTTCCCCAATTACTCCACACACTGGGACATCAGCTTTATTGTTAAGCAGATCATTAAAATTGACTGATGAGGCAGGTTCTTACACCTGACTT
Source organism: Corynorhinus townsendii (assembly GCA_026230045.1). NCBI lineage: Eukaryota > Metazoa > Chordata > Mammalia > Chiroptera > Vespertilionidae > Corynorhinus > Corynorhinus townsendii. Next base: position 143,455,958 of record JAPDVU010000004.1, read on the forward strand.
AGTAAATTAGGTGTTTTGGGACATGCACACACTAGGGTCATATTACTTCACTGAAGCACAAGTAATTTACTAACTCTGGGCAAAATCTGAATTGGTATTACAGAGTGTTCCTAATACCTGTTTTTGGAATGCTAGTTTTCCAATTTGGGGCGGACCAGCTTAAATAAACATTTATATCTATGCTTTATTTCTACTAATACACTTTGGTGAAAATGTTTTACTTAAAGAAATACCAAGGGTAAGACAAATCATTTTACCCCTATTAAAAAATAAACAAGCTTAGCTGGTGTGGCTTAGTGACTGAGTGTCGACCTATGAACCAGGATGTCACAGTTTGATTCCTGGTCAAAGCACATGCCAGGGTTGCAGGCTTGATTCCCAGTAGGGGGCATGCAGGAGAGAGCCGATTGATTATTCTCTCTCATCACTGATGTTTCTATCTCTCTTCCTCTGAAATCAATAAACATATTAAAAAAAATAAATAAACCTCATTACTTTCCTACTCAATTGTCAAGTATAAAAGAACTTTCTGAAACATTTGTTAATCACTGCCAGCCTTTATATCCTCAATCTTTAGAAATCAGTGAATATTTTTGAATGCTACTACATCCAAAGAATGGTGCTTCTAAATTCATCCAAATCTTGTACTATTTGTTTATGTAATTTCTTAATTCTTGCCTTAATAAATTTGACTGGTTTAGGTCAAGAGAACATAGCCAAGGATTTAACTCCTTTAGAAATGAAACTTTGATCTTCTCAAGGTCATTAGTAATGTTATCTAAACTAATAACTTTGGGTAAATAAAATGTATTCATAAAATACTACACACCTTGCAGGAACCAAATAGGACATACTCAAACAGGTAAAATCTGCTTTAACCTCAACACTGATTCACATTGAAAATAGCTGTGCAGTCTACACTTCAAACACAGGAGCTGGAATCTCTTGTTATCAGATTATAAACACAATGCCTATATTACCAGAGAGTTAATTTTCTCCAAACATCTGAAATGTCTCTTAAAGAAATACTGTGTTTCTTTATGTTAACCTAAAATAATAATGAATTTAGAGAGTCACATCTCAGACTTGTGAAGTTAAGCTCAGGGTTGAGAGGGGTAGTAGGGCACACAACCTATTCCTGTCAGTCTTTTATATTTATACTATCCTGCTAACAACATAAGAAAAAGGATTGTTGGCAGATGTGAAAAAAGAAAGATTTTAAAATAATTTTTTTAACTAATAAAAGATATTTTGAAAATAGTCCTTTGCATTCTTCAGAAGGATTAGCACCAATATTTTGTGTTGGGTTAAAAAAGAATACGGTTTCTGTTCTGAAATGTCTAACGTAGAGGGTAGGTGATTATTAAATTTATTTTTATACAAATATTAAAAATTCTTGATCATGTTCCAAATCTTTTGGAATTGCAGAAGAACCAACAGTACCAACTATGACAAGATTTTGAAATTAGGGCTACACTATCCCTACCATATATTATACCACCTAGACCAGAGGAGTAACTTATTTTTTAACTTACTGCCTCTAAAGAATTTTATGATTTACGTTCTTAACTTTAAATAAGAAGTAGAAAAGTGATTAAATTTTTAATATTGTATTAAATATCCTATTGATTTTTTTAACGGAATTAGCTTTTACCTTCAGATTTTTCCATCTCAAATTTAAAGGCCTAGCAGGTATGGCTCAGTGATTGACCCGGAGGTCACAGTTCAATTCCTCGTCAGGGCACATGCCCAGTTGTGGGCTTGATCCCAGTAGGGGGCATGAAGGAGGCAGCCAATTGATGATTCTCTCTCATCACTGATGTTTCTATCTCTCTCTCCCTCTCCCTTCCTCTCTGAAATAAAAATACATATATATATATTTAAAAAACCACAAAATATCTTGATGAAAAAAACTCTACCCAAAGAATGTAAATGCATAATCAATTTGCAAGTTATATTACAGAGAACTTCTATTATACTGAGGCCTATTTTATTTTATTTTATTTTTTTTTTTTTTACAGAGAGAAAGGGAGAGGGATAGAGAGTTAGAAACATTGATGAGAGAGAAACATCGATCAGCTGCCTCTTGCACACCCACTACTGGGGATGTGCCCGTAACCAAGGTACATGCCCTTGACTGGAATCGAACCTGGAAACCTTCAGTTAGCAGGCTGGCGCTCTATCCACTGAGCCAAACCATTTAGGGCCTGAGGCCTATTTTAAAAATCTAAATTTACAAATGGCATAAAGTAGGTCCTTGAAGAGACTTAAAATTGAAGGACTATACATTGATCATTACTTTAACTCTGACTGACTGAGAGGTTCTACAGTGCCTGGACAACATCAAGGAATAACTGTTTTGTGCAGAAATGTTAACTGGGATCAAGCCACAAACTTTTAAACAGAATTTCCTGTTATGACATTGGACTTGGGGTATCCAGTTTTCTGTACTATGTGGTTGCAGGCAATAATTTGTTTGACTAAAAAGAAGAAAATACTATTGGAACTATTAAACAACAAAAATGGCCCCAGCCAAGTGGCTCAGTGGTTGAGCATTGACCCATCCACCAAGAGGTCGCAGGTTCAATTTCCAGTCAGGGCACATGCTTGGATTGCAGGCTCAATCCCCAGCAGGGGACATGCAGGAGGCAGTTGGTCCTTGTCGATGCATCGATGTTTCTCTCTCTACCTCTCCCTTCCTCTCTAAAATCAATAAAAAGATATTTACTAAAAGACAAAAAAATGTAAAAGAAATAGCTGCCGTCAGGAAAATGAAGTTAGGATGCTCTACCCAAGTCCTCATTGCAATGTATTTTGAAATGAAACATTCAAATTCTCAGCTGACATCCTGATTTTTCTTACTCTATGCCAACCCATCTTTTTCCAGGAATGCTTTCCTTATATCTGGCAGGTAGGAAATATCAGGGCTTGAGATTAGCAATATACTTTCTTTAAAAACATTTTTTTTAATCCTCACCTGAGGATATGTTTTTATTAATTTTTAGAGAGAGAAAGGGAGAAAGAGAAACATCAATGTGAGAAACACTGATCAGTTGCTTCTTGTACAACTCCCAGACTAGGATCAAACTGCAACCTGGGTTTATGCCCTAACCAAGAATCAAACCCGCAACTTTTTGGTGTACAGGATGACACTCCAACCAACTGAGCCACCTGGAACCAGGGCAGCAATATACTTTCTTATAACCAAAACTGTCCACCTGTGATCACTTCTTTTAAAGGAGCAATGTACTGTGATGGAACAATGTGATTTATTTTCCAATAATGTGTTTACAAGCAACTTTTTAGGAACATAGCTCTTTTGCTAAGATAAGAACATCTGTATTTACAACACAGATCTGAAACACCTACGTGTTTTTCTGTATAACACAGCATGTTTCTCTTGGCTGAAACAATGTTTTATCTTCATATTTGAGCAGAATTTATAAATAGGTCGCTCGTGGTATTTCAGTCAGAAGAACTATTTAGCCATTAGATTTGTTTTAGGGAAAACAGTGAAGTGTAACAGCATAAAATATCATGCTCTTTCTGCTTTGGCACATGCATACAAAGTTACCATCTGAAGTTTTCTTTAATTCAGTCTTCAGTTTTTCCTTGTCTTCTACCAGTTTTTTATTTTCTGCTTCCAAAACATGTTCCTTTTCCTTGTTACAGCTTTTCAAGAGCTATCAGAAAAGAGAGTTATAGAAATGAGCATAGATTGCAATAGCCAGACATTCTTCCAGGAAGTGGTCTGAGTAATGTATTTAAAATTATTGATCTTTATTTTATTCTTTGTCTTTTTAGTATTTTATAATTTTCTACAATGGAATTCTGCTAACATAAACTTAACATTTGGCAAACACAAATAAATTTCTCCTTACAATGGTTAAAATCTCTGAAATGAAAATAAAAGGTTCTGGTTGGGCTATGATTAAAATTGTATTTTCAAAAGTATTTAGGTAAATAACGTGCATATCTTTTTATCAATTAAATGTAATGAAAATTTAAGTTTAAAAAAAAACACAGTTCTAAGGCTGTTAATTGGGAGATCATTATATTCCAGTTACAGAGCTGTCTACTCAAACTATTTTCAAAAAATCTTTATTGTTGTAAGTATTACATATATCTCCCTTTCCCCCCCCATTGGCCCCTTCTAGCCCACCCTTCCCCACACCCCAGGTTCAGACTATTTTTATAAAGGTGGATTTGTAAGAGAAGAATATAATGTTGCCAGGGGGATGTGGGTAAGTAGAAAATGAAAAGGCCATCTCTATGCTTGGAAAATTCTATCTAATTTTCATTGACCAGTCTCCAAATTAATTTTATTCAGTTAATCCTTTATGATGCTCTTTATATTTTAAAATCTATTCTGGCTTTTAAAATGTTTATTTTATGTTTTTATCCTATCCTTTCTAGGCAAGAAAAATTAAAATCTGAATAGTACGGTAAAATATATGACTAAAGTAAAAACATAATTGTGTGAAGGCCTGGGGTGAGGTGAGAACCAGGTAGAGGGAGACAATGGGGGAAAATGGGGAACATCCGTAATACTCTCAACAATAAAGATAAATATACAAAATTTAAAAACCTTAAAAAATAAATAAAATAAAAACATAATGGAGTAAAAATTTCATGATCTGTATGTCTGGATGGAAACTACCATTGTTAATAGACTCACTAAGAAGTTGACATTGTAAAGAAATTTTAAGAAATTTAAGTTACCAAGAGGGGAAATTAATATTTGAAAAATAAAATATGTACACACTGTCATGGATTATTTGATTAAAATGGAGCAACCTGATACTGACAGTGTCCATAGGTGAAAAAGCAACAAAGGACAATTTGAAACAGATTGACGTAGAAAAGAATTTCTATTGCAGAGAGCTCCTTTTCTAATGTAAGCTGGTATATTCAATGAACAAAATGTTCTACTGAGCACTGACTACATGCAAATTTTTACAATAGTAGGGCTATAAAGGATAAAAATGTAAAAGAAATATGATCCCTGCTCTCAGGTAACTTCAGTTTAGTGAAAAGGATGAGACAAGAGCATATTGTAGCACAAGATCAAATACAGTACTTTTGTGTTATAAGAGAGATTAGGCAGCTCAGGAGGAATTAAAGCTCTACTAAGTATATTATACAAGCCCAGGAAATTGTTTTTAGTCAATAAGAAGACTGAAATACACACTACAACTGAAGAAGACCTTTACTCTCAAAATTAAAATTTTTTTTTTAAATTAAAGAGCAAAAATAAGACCAGAAATTTTTTCTTCAAATCTCTATGAATTTGTTGCCCATATTAAAATTCTAAACAATCCTTGTTGTTGCTTCACTGCTTTTAGGTCACAGAGTCTCCAGTAATTGGAAGGGAAACATGGAGTTGTAGGAATGTTTATTACACTAACTGCTTAAATTATTATGCCATTTACTTGGAAAAGTTGGATTTGTGCTGGCCTTGTAAATAAGCTTTCATTACTGCACCTGTAAACTTGTCCAAATTTATTATGTGTGACTTGATGCTGGAGAAATTGGAATATGAAATTCAACAGCTACCAGCTATAATAATGCATGTGTTCACTGTCCTACATACCTTATCCCATCTTGGTAAGGGACTGGAAAAAAACAACTAGTCAGAAGTAAAGCTCCATCACTGTTGTTACTTGAAGCCATTAAAAATTAATTGGTCTTTCATAATAATTTCATTTAATCTACTGAATATCAGAACACAAAAGGGTCTCAGGCACAATCTGCAAGTCATAATAGGTTAGCATACAAGTGAAGGGACAAAACAACATGGTTAAGAGTGGATTCTTAGTTTTATCACTTAGTGGAATGATTTTTGTGCAAGTCACTTAACATTTTTGTGCCTCCACTTCATGTATAAAATGCACATAATAACAGTATCAACCTCATGGGGTTACTGCACAAATTAAGAGTTAATACCTCACTGTGAAGCATTTGAAGCGATACCTGGCACCTGTTAGCTATTATTTATGACCTTGAGGCCCACACACATGAGGTGACTTGCCCTAAGTAACAATGCTCATTATTGGTAGAGTTGGGACTAGTACCTAAGTCTCTTGGACCCCAGGGTAATATACTTTCCATTAGGTAATGTGTCTCTGATAGAGAATGAAGAGGTGTTTTAGCAATTTTATCCTTCTTTAACTAGTATTTAAAAACCTACATGAAGGAAATACCTTGAAATAAAAGTCATCTTTGACATTCTGACCTAAGGCCTTTCTTGGTCACTTAGATGCACTTTGGACACTGACAGAGTTTATGTCCAGCTCACAGACTTTCTCTCCACTATGTACTGATTTTAGCCCAGCATACCTGTGTATCTCTAATGATCTAAGACCACTGATTGGGTCAGAGATATGCAGGAACCAGGGAACCAGGACAGCATCAAACCAAAAGGAAGAAAAACAACAAAAAGAAAGAAATTGTGGGGGATCAAAGAATCAGTAGTCATAAAATAAAACTTCCTTGCAATAGTAACTGGGTCTGAAAACAATTCCAAAAATGTTGAGGAAGATGCTTTCTTTGAAGGACAAGACTAATTTAATTACATTAATTATGATGTATATAAGAAAAATAATAGTACCAAAACTTTATAAAAACAATTTAAGGGGCAGGAGAACCAAGATGGCGGCGTAGGTAAACACCTAAACTGCTGCCTCGCGCAACAATTTCAAAAATTCAACTAAAAGACAAAACGTCTATCACCCAGAACTATGGGAAAGCTGGCTGAGTGGAAGTTCTACAACTAGAAGGAAAGAGAAAAGAGCATTGAGACGTGCACGAGCGCTGAAAAGCTGAGGGAAGCAGCCAAAATGTGGAGACGAAGAAACATGTCACGAATGAAAGAAATGGAGGAAAGCAAACTACTGGATGATATAGAGTTCAGAACCACATTTATAAGGTTACTCAAGAATCTTCTTAAAACCGCTGAGAAACTTGATGAGACCTTCCAGGAGCTTAATGAGAATGCCAAAAAAATGGAAAAGGATCAGTCAGAAATGAAGCATACACTGTCTGAAATAAAGAATATACAGAAACTCAACTGTAGATCAACGTACCCCAAGAATCAAACCAAAGATCTGAAATATGTGGAAACAAAAAACATCCAACCAGAAAAACAAAAAGAAAAAAGAATCCAAAAATATGAAGATAGTGTAAGGAGCCTCTGGGACAACTTCAAGCAAACCAACATCCGAATTTTTGGGGTGCCAGAAGAAGGGAGAGAGCAAAATATTGAAAACCTATTAGAAGAAATAATGACAGAAAACTTTCCCTACCTGGTGAAAGAAATAGACGTACAAGTTCAGGAAGCGCACAGAACCCCATACAAGAGGAATCCAAAGAGGCCCACACCAAGACACATCATAATTAAAATGCCAAGGGCAAAAGACAAAGAGAGAATATTAAAAGCAGCAAGAGAAAAACAGTTAATTACCTACAAGGGAGTACCCATATGACTGTCAGCTGATTTCTCAGCAGAAACTATGCAGGCAAGAAGGGAGTGGCAAGAAATATTCAAAGTGATGAACAGCAAGAACCTACAACCAAGATTACTCTACCCAGCAAAGCTATCATTCAGAGTTGAAGGTCAGATAAAGAGCTTCACAGACAAGAAAAAGCTAAAGGAGTTCATCACCACCAAACCAGGATTACATGAAATGCTGAAGGGTATTCTTTAAGAAGAGGAAGAAGAAGAAAAAGGTAAAGATGAAAATTATGAACAACAAAATGACATCAAATACATACCTACCAACAAGTGAATCTAAAAATCAAGTGAATAAAAAATCTGAAGAACAGAATGGACTGGTGAATATAATAGAATCAGGGACATAGAAAGGGAGTGGACTGACGATTCTCAGGGGAAGCAGGTGTGAGGGGTGCGGGAAGAGATTGGACAAAAATCTTACTCCTATGGATGAAGACAGTGGCGGGGGGTAAGGGCATGGGGTGGGGTGGGGAATCAGGTGGAGGGGAGCTATGGGGGAAAAAGTAGAGGAACACCTATAATAATCTGAACAATAAAGATTTATTAAAAAAATAATAATAAAAAAAATGCCAAGGGCAAAGACAAAGAGAGAATCTTAAAAGCAGCAAGAGAAAAACAGTTAGTTACCTACAAGGGAGTACCCATATGACAGTCAACTGATTTCTCAAAAGAAACTATGCAGGCCAGAAGGGAGTGGCAAGAAATATTCCAAGTGATGAATAGCAAGAACCTACAACCAAGATTACTCTACCCAGCAAAGCTATCATTTAGAATTGAAGGTCAGATAAAGAGCTTCACAGACAAGAAAAAGCTAAAGGAGTTCATCACCACCAAACCAGTATTATATGAAATGCTGAAGGGTATTCTTTAAGAAGATGAAGAAGAAGAAAAAGGTAAAGATAAAAATTATGAACAACAAAGTGACAACAAATACATATCTATCAATAAGTAAATATAAAAATCAAATGAATAAAAAATCTGATGAACAGAATAAACTGGTGAATGTAACAGAATCAGGGGCATGGAAAGGGAGTGGACTGACAATTCTTGGGGGAAGAGGGTCTGGGGGGTACAGGAAGAGATTGGACAAAAATCTTACACCTATGGATGAGGACAGTGGAGGGTCGAGGCCTGGTTTGGGGTGGGTACCGGATGGAGGTGAGCTATGGGGGGGGGGGGGGAATAGGAACATCTGAATAATCTGAACAATAAAGATTTATATATTTATATATATAATTAAAATAAAATAAAAATATTAAAATTCCCCCCCCCCAAAAAAAAAAAACACAACAATTTACATTTCCTTAGAGCTGAAGAGTAGGAAGAAAATAACGAAAGAATAATAGTAGTAGTTACAACTCATCAATCTGACATGATGGGCATAATGTTAAATCAAGATAGGCACATGGTTAGACTACAAAGACAAGGCTATGTACTGTGAGGTTAGCCTGCATATTAATGAAAGCTTTGAGGATTTTGTTTTCTTTTTACCACTGGGAAATAAGATCAAATGATAGAAAATGAAGCAAATAATATTAAGGTACAAAACGAGGCTCATTCTGTTGCTGAAACAGTCCCAAAAAGGCAAAATAACCGATAGTTTGCTTTTATATTCAGAAATATCAACAGCTTGACTTCCGAGACCTATATTTACTACAAAGGGAAATTTACATGACATCTGTGAATCAATGCCTTTTAAAAAAGAACAAAACAGAGTAAAAAATAAATTGATGCTTATTCTCTAAAAGTTTCCTTAAAAGATGCTGAGTACAATCTAAGAAACACTTTTTAATTCTATTTCTATAAAAATATCTTTTTGACCCTGGTTGGTGTGGTTCAATTGGTTGGAGTGTCTTCCCATACACCAAAAGGTTGTGAGTTCGATTCCCAGACAGGGCACAAACCTAGGTTTTGGATTCAGTCCCCAGTTGGGGTGTGTGCAGAAGGCAACCAATTGATATTTTACTCTCATACCGATCTCTCTCTCTAAAAAAAATCAATTAAAAAAAATATACCTTTCTGTTGTAATGAAATAAGGTAGACATCAACAAATGTAAAAGAGGGTTTTGAGTAGGAGACCATGATACTGCAGGACCAAGCAGAATTTTTTGAAATGAGTTTTGATTTATTTAATAGGTTTTAGAAAGCTTTATATTGTACTCTGCAATACCTAACTCATTTAGATTTGATGAAAGGTGGTGCTTATAGTTCTTTCTACAAGAGGCTAGGCTTTAGGACTTGGATAAGGATTTGAATTCTCTTACTGTTAAGACTTTTTACATAACTACAACTTGGTCTAACATATAATTGATTGTTTGCATTTCATTAATCTACAATAAGGAAATAATCTTATTACATTATTTTAGGAATGCTTTCTTTGAGAAAATCTGTTTTGCATCTGATTGGTTCCACTGATTCTTTTTACTGAAAAGCAGAATTAGCAAAACATGGGGCTTAATCTGAATTGAAAACCACTTATGTATGAGATCTGAGTTCTAAATTTTAAACTTAAGAAAAATAATTTGCCCAAAGTAATTTTGTATCTTTCCTTTTTTCCATTTGTTCTTCTTTTTCTCCCTCCACATCCCCTACCCCACAAGTTCTTTGGCCTCAGAGGGGAGTGTTCAGGGGCCCTGGACATGGAGATGTTCTCCCTTCCCATCTAAATGGTTCTTTAAAAAAAAAACAAAACATTTTTATTGATTTTGGAGAGGAAAGGAATGGGAGAGATAGAAACATCAATGATGAGAGAGAATCATTGATTGGCTGCCTCCTGCATGCCCCCTACTGGGGTTCGAGCCCGCAACCCAGGCATGTGCCCTTGACCAGAATCGAACCTGGGACCCTTCAGTCCACAGGCAATGCTCTAACTACTGGGAAACACCAGCCAGGGCAAGGAAATGCTCTTTTTAAAAAACAATATACCACCCCTTGGGAATATTAGCATTTATACAAAAATTTAAAAAGAAAACTTAAATACCTGTTTTAGTTTTTCATTTTCTTTCATTAGTCTTCTGGCATCCTCGTTAGTACTTTCTGCTTGATTTTTAAGTACTCCTTTGTTTGACAGTTCATTTGCCAGCTGAGTAATAAGGGTAACCAGACGTCTCAATACTCTAAGAAAATGAAAATAAAAATGTTAAAATACATAGTCTTGGTCAAATTTAGGTATGGTGGTGGAGAGAGATGATGGTTAGAGAGGACATACTAGTATTTAAAAAATATTCCAAGTCTTCCAGTCAAAACACGCCTGTGTCTCATTCATTTAGAATCTTTGTTAGAAGACTAGCATTTGGAATATAGGTTCAATGGTACTTACTAATTTAATAATTTTCTTTGTAGAGACCTCTAGCCAGAAGGAGCAGAAACAGCTTTTGAGACAGTGTGGCAGGGCCAGTAAGAAGTCCTTCCCCCCACTCCTCACCCCAGTTCAAAATTTGCTATTTAAAGAGCACTGTATGAGACTTCATGCCCCCAAACTGCTCATTCACATTTATGGGTAACTCCCATTGTTAGAAGTAGTAACTAATATCTTCAATTATTCATTCAACAGACATTTCCTCAGGAACTGCGAAGTGTTAAGCACTGTTTTAGGCCCTGGGAACATAGCAAGAACTGAGACAAAGTCCCTGCTCTCAAAAGTTTAGGTTCTATTTGGAGAGGCAAGAGTTAAAATGACAAGAATGGGGGACTCTTCCCCCTCCCTACATGGGAGTCAGTTCTGTGGGACTCTTTCCCTCTCCCCAGGTGGGGGTCTGTACTTGTTCCTCAATAAATTTCCACCTTTGCTATAAAAAAAAATTTGACAAGAATGAATGATACTCAAAAGAGAAGTATATATACATTCTATGGGAGTGTGCAAGAGGAGACCTACTTACTTTGGGGGAAGTGATGGTCACAGTGGCTTCCTTTAGAAAGAGACTGAAGGATGAAAAGTTAGCCAGGGAAAGAGGGAAGAGAAAAAGGAAAAACAGGCATGAAGACCCTAAGTAGGAAGGAGCTGGGGACATTATTAGTAACTCATAAATATTCCTTGCAAGAATGAATGAATGAACACTGGAGGTCAGTGTGGGAGGAATGTGGTGTACATGTCAGAGAACAGTATGAGACAAGGCTCCAGAGAGGATAGGGGCCAGATCATGCGGGGCTTATTAACCTTTCAACCCTACAAGCTATAACTACATATTGCTTGTTATTTATTCGGGTATATAGTTTGAATTCTTTTATGAAGATGTTAGTATACTAAATATTATAGAAAAAATCTATAGTGTTGGTTGAAAAATGAGAAACATAAATTATGTTTTTAAATTGTATGTGTGTGTGTTTTTTTTTACTTACAGCCAAAAAAATAATGAAAATCCAGAAATGTAAAGATTTCTTTGAGACCTAAAAAGTTTCATCTGGGTATGTTCATGGGCACCAGGTCTGCTGGGTGAGCTCTTTTCAATGACAGCAGTAGTGGAGTATTTCCTTACTTCTCTCACAGCATCTATTAGAGAGACAGAGAAAACATTACTTTTAACAATACAAAATTAACCTTTGCCGGTGTGACTCAGTTGGTTGAGTGTCATCCCATACACTGAGAGATCACTAGTGCAATTCCCAGTCAGGGCACATGCCTGGGCTGCAAGATCAATCCCCAGTAGGAGGTGTGCAGGAGGCTGCCACCAATCTATGTTTCTCTCCCTCTTAAAAAAATTAAAAATTCAATAAAACATATTAAAAAATAAAGGAATATAAAATTATAATTAAACTGGAAGCAGTTTTAGAATAACTAACCTAACTTTTAAATGATGGACTTTAGGTAGGGGCTGTTTTGTCTTTTTCTCTACATACTTGGGGAGGGTACCATGCTCAAAACAGATGATCTGTACATGGATACTAGTGGTAAACCTTGAATGTAACAGCATTTTTGTTTTTTACTATTCATCTAGGACTCATCATCATTGTACCACCTCTCATCTCTAACTACACTGAAAACTATTATACTTTATTTTTTCTATCCCTAATGGTTCACTAAATTTTAATCTAATGACATTAGCATATACGTCATATCCCACTACAATCAATTCTGAGGCAATCCTACTTCTCTTACTGTACTAGCATTTTATGATATGTCATTTTGTTGATAGTTTCCTTTGCTGTGCAAAAGCTTTTTAGTTTCATGTAGTCCCACTTGTTGATTTTCGCTTTTGTTGCCTTTGCTCTTGGTGTCAAATCCAAAAAATCATTGCCAAGACACTTACCATCTATTCTTTCTTCTAGGACTTTTATGGTCTTAGGTCTTAAGTCCAAGTCTTTAATACATTTTGAGTTAATTTAAAAAATTTTATTTTTCAATTGCAGGTTACATTTAATATTATTTTGTATTAGTTTCAGTTGTACATTAAATTAATTTTCGTATGGTGTAAGAGAGTGACCCAGTTTTCCCAACATCATTTATTGAAGAGATTGGCCTTTCCCCATTGCATATTCTTGGCTCTTTTGTCATAAATTAATTGAACATATATGTGTGGGTTTATTTTTGGGCTCTCTGTTCTGTTTCATTGATCTATGTGTTTGTTTTTATGCCAATACCATAATGTTTTGATTATTACTATAGCTTTGTAATATAGTTTGAAATCAGGGAGCATAATGCTTTTTAATTTATTTTTTATTTATTTGAAAGAGAGAGAGAAACATTGATTTGTTATTCCACTTATTTATGCATCCTTGTGTATGTCCTGACGAGGGATTGAACCCACAACCTTTGCATACCAGGATGATGGTCTAACCAACTGCGCTATCCAGCCAGGGCCATGATGGCTCCCGCTTTATTCTTTCTCAAGATTGGTTTGGCGATTTGGGGTCTTTTGTAGTTCCACACAAATTATAGGATTGTTTGTCCCATTTCTGTAAAAAATGCCATTGGGATTTTGGTAGGTATTGTACTGAATCTGAAAATTACCTTGGGTAGTATGAACATTTAATAATATTAATTTTACAACCTACAAGCATGGAATCTTTTCATTTATTTATTCTTTTGTTTTTCATCAATGTTTTATAGTTTTCAGTGTACAGGTCTTCCATCTTTTTTGTTAAATTTATTCCCAGGTGTTTTCTTTTTGATTCAATTATAAATGAGGTTTTCTTTTTTTCTTTATTCTCACCCAAGCATATTTCTTTTACCCCTCGCCCACCCCCCCCCCCCCCGCGACTGATTTCAGAGAGAATGGAAGGGAGGAAAGGGGGGGGGGGAGGAGGAAGGCAGAGGGGGAAGGGAAGGGAGGGGAAGGGAAGGAGAGAAAGAGAGACATCAATTGGCTGCCTTCTGCAATCCAGGTACATTCCCTGACCAGGAATCAAACCCAAGACCTTCTAGCGCATGGGATGAGGCTCTAACACACTGAGTCACACCAGCTTGGCATAAAAGAGGTTTCCTTAATTTCTCTGATAGTTCGTTATTAGTGCATAGAAATTTCTGCATATTAATGGTGTTTCTGGCAATTTTACTGAATTCATTTATTAGTTCCAACTAATAAATGAATTCAGTAATTTTTGTGTGAAGTCATCAGGTTTTTTTTTTAATGTTTAACATTTCTTTTTTTAATATGTTTTTATTGACTTTTAGAGAGAGAGGAATGGAGAGGGAGAGATAGAAATATCAATGAGAGAGAAACATCGATGTGCTGCCTCCTGCATGTCCCTACTGAGGATAGAGCCTGAAACCCTGGCATGTGCTCTGTCTGGGAATCAAACTGTGACATCCTTGTTCATGGGTCAACTGATGCTCAACCACTGAACTACACCAGCTGGGAGGGGGTAGCTTTTTCATAACTTCCTATAATTATATGAAAACTGATCTTAAATTTTCTAGATCTATTAGGATTCATTTGGCAAATTATATTTTTCTGTGAAATTACCCATTTTATTTATGTTTTCCATTTGTTTGCATATAAGTATATAAGGTAGTTTTAAATTATCTTTTAAAAATTTCCTTGGTTTTAATTTTTATTTCCCTTTTGTCATTTCTCAGATTGCCTCAATAATATAGTAAGAGCATTCTAATCACTACAATATAACTAAAAACACAAACAAAATAGTATTTATGAATTATTCTGAGCAGGCCAGAGGAACCAAATAGTACTTCAAGGGCCATTATGCTTGTGATTTATCTTCCTTCAAAATTAAATGGAAGTAATACTCCTGTATTCATTACACAGAAATGCTGAAAATTAATGAATAAAGTCAAATAAGTTTATAAATGTGAATGGTCATATAAACCCACCCGTAGAATGAATCACTTGTATAATAAGTAGGAGACTATGTCTGAAAAGTAGAATGGGGGCCACAATAAGGTGAGGTTGTGGTGTATAGTCAATTTTCTATAAACCATGTGGAGATAGTCTTTTTTGGGTCACTCACGGAAACTTGCAAATTCCTGGGATGAATTTCTACTGACACTAAACATACTCCTGGGTTTTTTTGCTTCCCTTCTGCCTATTCTCAACTGCGAAACACACACAGATGCACATCCACTTTTGAGTTGGTATTGGCTCTAGGAATATAAATAAACATCTTGTAATGATTACCTTATTGAAGACAAGCAACAAGAAAAATGAAATAAATTCCAAAGTAAGATATAAATTAAGCTTGAGTAACTAGTTTTGCATTATTTACTCCACTGTCATCCTAGTGAGAACAACACTGGATGACGTACTTTACTTATTTTACCGCATTTAAACCTTCCAACCCTTCAGGGAAGTAAATGTTATTACCCTATTATCACATGTAAACACTGAGGCTTTAAAGTAAGTCCCTGTCTGCCTGCCTTTGCCATCCATGGTTTCCTTATTCTCTGGGAATTTCGCACTCTGCCCACAGATGTGAGCTATAGCCAACAGTCAGGATTTGGGATTCAGAAACGCCTTCCAAGTGATAACACTTGGCAGTTCTGTGGTGGCCATTTCCTGCTTTGGGAATAGTCCGTGGAGGTGAGGAAAAATGAAGCAGACCAGGGAGAAGGGCAGGGACAAAACAAGGACTTCAGTACCTACCAGTTCCTACTTGGAATTTGGCTTCCTCCCTTCCCTGGCTTGCTGTGAAACAACCCCATATTTTATTAACAATTCCCCCTTCTTGCTCAAGTTGAGTTCAAATTGGTTTCTGATCAAAGCAACCAAAAGAACCATGACTAAAGCTCCCCTTCCTTATACGGGTATGTGGTAGTTCTCAGTAGAAATTCTTGTGATAATTTTAGAGTTAGATCTCAAAACACTTTAGAACTAGTAAAAGCTGCAGAGACTATCTTCTTCTCTCCCTCTACGTTGCAAATAGATAAACCAAATTCAGAGGAAATGCCATTCCAAAGGACATTTAGTTAGCTGGTGGCAATGTGGGACCTGTTTTCCTTATTGTTTACTCACTTCGTGTTACTCTGGAGATTAAATTGATAAGATTAACAATAATGAACCATGAGACAAATACTGACATTCTGAATGAGGCAGAAATCCACTCACACCCTGATACAATTACCTAGTCATACCCTCTCAGTTGGTCCCAGGTTTATTAAAAGGATTCAATTTCAGAGATAGGTGTTATGGCATGTAGGAAATATTTTCTCACAAAATAGTGGCATACATGGTGGTTATGGTCCCAGGTTGGCCCTTGTAAAACTTAACCTGAAACACAACACTCTTTGGGAATTCTGAGGGAAAACATACTCTGCAGTGTGTATTAAAAGCTGAAGTGCCAGCCCTGGTTAGAGCATCATCCCAATAAGCCAAGATTGTGGGTTTGATCCCTGGTCATGGCACGTGTAAGAAGCAACCAATGAATGCATAAATAAGCGGAACAACAAATCGATTTCTCTCTCTCTAATTAGTCAATACATATATTTTTTAAAAAGCTTAAGTGCCAAGAAGTAGCTGGGTGGTCAGACAAGTTACTTAATCCTCTAAGCTCAGCTACTTCTTCTACAAAATATAATTATTTACGCTCATGGAATTTCTGGTTTGACAAGAATTTTAAGGATTTACATCTAATATCTAAGATACCTGTTATCATGAAAATTTCAAACATGCTGAAAAACTGGTATTATAATAAACACCCATATTTCCACCACCTAGATTCAATAATTGCTTTTCCCCATATTTGCTTTATGTCTTAATTTTTTAACCATTTGAAATTAAGTTGAAAATATCATGACACTTGTAATATTTTAGCATATAGCTTCTATAAATAAGGACATCTACACTAATAAAGAGTAAGATGTTAATTGACTGTACCTTTGTGACGCTCACCAGCCATTCAGGAGTGAGTAGGCAAATTAACCCAACAAAGATGATGGGTTAATTTGCATACGCAAGAGCCAAGCGGCTGGGGGTAGGATGCTTGCATTGTCGCCATGGCGACAACACAGGCGTTCCACACCACCCCAGCCGCACTGGGCCTCTGGGCAATGTGGGAAGGTGGAAAGGCAACTCCGGACCAGAGCGAAGGCAGTGCCGACAGCCAGGGGAAGGAGGGCCCATTCTTGCATGAATCTTCATGCATTGGGCCTCTAGTATTCCTATAACAGGTGTTGGTAAACTTCTGTAAAGGGGCAGTCAGTGAATGCTTTTGGCCATATGCTGTGTCTGCTGCAACTACTGCACTCTGTAGTTGCCCATGGAAACATGCATAGACAACAAATGGGCACGGTTATATTCCACTAAAACTTTAATTTCCAAAATTGGCATTTGTTCTGCAGACTATAGGTTACTGACTTATGCTATATAACAACACTGGTATCACAATAAGGTTAACAAAATTCCCCAATATTCTCTAACAATCAGTCCATATTCAAATTTTTGCAGTAGTCCCCAAATGTCTGTGTTTAGTTGTTTTTTAACCAGGATCCAATCAAGATTCACAATCTGTATCTAAGACTTCTTTTGAGGGCCTAATGATTCCATTCCTCTATGCCTCCCTGAGAGCTAAGCCCCTGGTGCCTAGGAGACCACAGTTAGAAAGGGTTGGATAGCTGGTATCTCTGAAAAGTGGGCTATACACTGGTATACTTAAATCTTCAAACAACTTAAAAAGAGGCCAAGAACCACTGTACTCTGTTGAAATTTTTGCTTCTGCATATATAATAGTAATATCTATTAACTGTCTATATACAAATATCAATTATCTGCTCTATTATGTTATCAATGTACTATACAAAGTCAACTGTGTATCAATAGCAACACTGTCTAATTAAAAAACAATGAATTCATTAATAAAAATTAGAGTAAGCATATTCAAAGGAGGAATAGTACTTACCTAGAAACAGAACAATCAATAGGACTATAATAGAAAGAAAAGCCTTGTTCCAAAAAGTTGCAATTTTACCCCAGACATTAAATGAAAAAATCTTCTGCCATCTGTAAAGCAATACAATTGCATTAGATATAAAAAATATCAAAAGAATGTTTTGAAATATTTTCTGAATACTGAACTGACATTTTGGTAATTATGTAGTAAGTAAAAAGAATAACAGAAACTTGCTTTTATGTCATATCAGAGCATTATTAATTCATAATAACATCTCATGAAATAAAGAACTTCTTCCAAATTTAATAATAACCTGACATTTGATTATCTTCTGTCTGGTAGCTTAAATATTATACAGTGAAAACAACTTAAAGGCAAGACACATGATTAAAATCTCAAAAAGAAATTATTATAGTAAAATGTTATATTGCTGATAGAAGCTACCACTTTGTATTTTTTCCCTAATCAGGGTAATAACAAATATTGGTCCAACAATTAGCAACATTTGAGGTGTGAGGGGTCCAACTCTCTAAACTATTTTTTAAACTATTTTTATAGAGTACAATATAACATTTATCCTAAGTAAAAGACTTTCCCTACTTTTACCAGGAATTTCAATAATCATTGAGGTATTACATACACATAGCAAAGTGTAAAAATCCTATATAATAAAGAGGTACTATGCAAATTGACCCTCACCCACTCGCATCACAAGACAGCCGCCCCCCCATCGTCACAAGATGGCCATCCCCACGTCGTCACAAGATGGGCGCCCCCATGTCATCACAAGATGGCTACAAGATGGCCACCTCCACGTCATCATAAGATGGCTGCCCCCACGTCGTCACAAGATGGTGGGAAGAGGAAGACTGATGATATAAGTTAAAGTGTTGTTTTTTTTTTTGTCTCTGTGCTTTCAATTTCAAGGATGCTATTTAAATTTTACATGATAAAAACTTTATATTTTTAGAAGGAGAACATAAGTGGCAATACCTTAGTCAAGGTCCAAATGTAAATTCACATTTCAAGGGCCAGTGTTAAAAGGAAACACAAAAAACACCTCCTACAGGGAACAACTAGCAGTTTATATTAACACTGAATTCAAGGAACAGTTAATAATAGCTACCACATATTGAATCCTTGCTATACTATGGTTCTAAGCATTTTTACATGTTTTAGCTAATTTTATGGACCACAACCACTATATAAGGTGGGTAACAGGATTACCTCCATTTTACAGATGGGGAAACTGACTAGAGATGGTAAATCACTTGCCCAAGATCGTGGAATAACTTGCAGAGTTGGGATATAAACCCAAGCATTCTGACCTTTGAGTACATGTCTAACTAGTGGGTTATATGAGAAAAGAATAGAGAGCCAAGTGAAATAAAGATTGAAGCCTTTGAAGATTATGGTGAGCCCTGGACAGTGTGGCTCGGTTGGTTGGGCATCGTCCCATGCACCAAGTGCTTGCTGGTTAGATTCCTAGTAAGGGCACATGCAGGAGGCAGCCAATGATGTGTCACTCTCACATCACTGTTTCTCTCTCTCCCTCTCCCTCTCTAAAAGTCAATAAAAATCTTAAAAAGAGATTATGGTGATACACATATAAAAAGATGGATACACACAATAAGGACATATTATAAACGGTATGTGCACAAATATACCATATTTTCTCATGTATAAGAGGGTGTATTTATGTAATGTGTGCATATATACACACATCTATCAAATAGCTACTTGATCAGGATGGGGAAAAATTATACTTGGCAGGAAGAAAAAGATCCATAATTTATGGTCATTTTGATGGAGAAAAGATACACTGACAAAAAAGTTTTTTTGCAAGTCCTTGCTAGTATTAGCAAAAAAGCTCAACAGGGTGTTACTGAGGATTAGAAACCAAATCAAGCCCGGCCTCATGGTTCAGTGGTTGAGCATCGACCTATGACCCAGAAGGTCACAGTTCCATTCCCAGCCAGGGCACATGCCTGGGCTGCAGGCTCGATCCCCTATACGGGGCAGGCAGGAGGCAGCTGATTCTCTTTCATCATTGATGTTTCTATCTCTCTCCCCCTTCCTCTCTGAAATCAATAAAACTTTATTAAAAACAGAAAGAAAGAAATATAATCAAGGTGATGACAGGTAGGTAGGATGGAGTAGAAAGAGCATAGTCTGAAAGCTAGATTTTTGTTTGGAATCTTCCATGGATCAACTAGACCACCTTCCTTATAGATAACTGGGTTGGATACAATTATCCCTAAGGCTTTTTCCTACAGTATGATTCAACCTCTTTTCTTTAACAAGAAAGAAAAAAGTGATGGTATTACAGGCAAAGACTGAAATGAGTAGAAATCCAGGTAAGAGTTGTGAAAGACTACCTGAACCCTGAGCCAAGGTAAAAACTTGCTTACGTCCTTCCCAGTCATGGGATCTTACTAAAAACTTCAGTGGGTCATCTCTAGGATTTCATTTATGCAAGATTTTCTTTTATGGCATGAGTACGAACAAATGTGTTGTAACATTTTTATTACAAGCATATTTCACCATTCATACTAGCAAGTTTCTGGATCTAAAACTAAACTCCCAACAAATGGATTATTATCACAGGGTAAAGTGAGGCAATGCTTCAATGAAAACAGTCAGTACTTAAAGACCTCCGAAGGTCCTTTCCTAAGGAACTAATGCTAACGTATGGCTCGGATACTTTTCATAACCAGCACTTTTAACATATACTCGTCAATTCTGTGTGTGGGGGGAAAGTAGTGAAATTACCATTAAGCATTAAGGAAACTACTAATTGGTTACATAGGCCAAAACTAAGAATCATTTATTGGCTTAAGTTTCTCCATTGTCATTTGACTGCCCCAGTGGGTGACTTCCGCACCCACGTGAGACACCTTTTACACATCATCTGCCTTCATTCAGTTCACTCTTCCAATTCTGGGCAATAAAACAAAGGTGGAACCTGGTGACCAGACAGGTGTTAAAAGTATAACCTTTTATTATATCTGTAATGAACAGAAACCAAAGGACTTGCCCTTTTCCTTTTAGAAGGGAGGTGAGAAAGTTAATTCATTGTACGTTTAACAAAAAGTTTCATATAGTGGTATTTTAATATTGCCATTATATATTTATAATTTGTTCCTTTACAGTTTATTTTGAAGTACACCTTTTATATAATCAGCACTCAAAACGTTTAAATCTTAAGAAAAAATGTTTCCATATCACACTAAACAGCCTAAGGGGGCTACTCATATATTTATTATTGTAACAAGGTAGAGGTTTCCTACCTCTGAGGAGGAATAAAAGGTAGACAGAAGAGCAAAATGAGTCCTATTTCAGCATAAAGAAAGGTTGCAACTGCCGTCCACTGGAGGGTCATTTTTTCTCTTCACACCTATATAGAGAAGCACTCATTTTATTTTGCTGCCTTTCCACGAAAATGGGGTGACGGTCTCCAGGGCGCAATGCTTTCTTCCAGGGAGTGGACGTGTTCGACCCTCCCCTAACTGGAGGCGGCCGGTGTTAGCCCCGGGCGGGAGGGAAGCGAAGGGTTAAGGGGGGCCGGGAATCGCGTGCCAGGCGGCCCGCCAGGCGCCCAAGACGTGTTTTTCCTCCACCTTCGCGGCGACACCTGCCTAACGCCAGCCTCCACCACAGCCCGCGCTGGGGACCTGCGCTCGGCGAACGCGACCCGGCCGCTGGATCGACGAGCCGGAGGCAGGGCCAGTTCCCCAGGCTCAACCGCCGCGCCCCCGCGCCCCGTCGGCCTGGCGCCCACGCCGCCTGGAGGACCACGGCCCCCGGTTCCCGCTCGGCCTTACCCCGCCTGCGGCCGCCGGCTCCGCGCGCTGCCCGTGGGCGCCGACGCGGCCGACGTCAGACGCCGCGCGGGGAAGGGAGGGGCGCCGGGGAGGGAGGGGCGCGCGCCCCAACCCGCGCGCAGCTGGGCCCGCCGCGTCTGGGCTTCAAACTCCCGCCCAGGGTGCGGGTCCCCGCCGCGGTCCCGGGCGGCGCGAATGCGAGGATTAGCAGTCTTTGCTTTCTAATTGGTGATGGGATTAGAGGAAGACAGACTTTTCGACCGGTGCGGTGCTTCGGGCTCCCAAGTGCTGACTTCCAATTTCTAAAACTGTGGTTTGGGTGGCAGGGGTCCTTAAGCGACATTTTCTGATAGAGCTATCCGGGGTCCAGGAGGAAGGAAAAGGAGGAGAGGATTAGGTAGGGTGGAACAACGTTTGAAACGGACTCCTTTTCTATTCAGGCTGTTTATGATAGAACCGGTTTCACTGTCCAGAAATAAACTGTAGTTAAATAGAAGGGTCAGGATTGGGTAGTTGAGCAACTTTTTGTTCTTCTGAGACTGCGGAACAGTACCGTGAAAACATACTCTGTGTTTTACTGTGCTTGTCCATGGGCTGGGAAGAGGCAATCAACTTTAGGATGCTTGTAGACTGTTAGGAAAGGGAAATAATGCAGGCGTGGGTGTTTTCTTTCTATTACCATTTCCCAGGGTTACATTATACTTGTATTTTAAAATGTTATGTATTTATTACCATTTTTAAATTTTTCAGTTACAGTTGCCATACAATATTGTATTAGTTTCCAGTGTACACCCATGATTAGACATTAAATAAGTGGTCATGCAGATAAATCTCACTCATCTGACACCATACGTAGTTATTAAAATATTACTAGAGACCCGGTGCACAAAATTCGTGCACGAGGGGTTGTGTGTCCCTCAGCCCAGACTGCACCCTCTCCAATCTGGGACCCTGGAGGGATGTCGGACTGCTCATTTAGGCCCGATCCCACTGGGCAGTTGGACATCCCTCTCACAATCCAGGACTGCTGGCTCCCAACTGCTCACCTGCCTGCCTGCCCGATTGCCCCTAACCACTTCTGCATGCCAGCCTGATCACCCCCTAACCACTCTCCTGTCAGTCTGATCGACACCTAAGTGCTCCCCTGCTGGCCCAATTGCCCCAACTGCCCTCCTCTGCTAGCCTGGTCACCCCTAACTGCCCTCCCCTGCAGGCCCGATTACCCCTAACTGCCCTCCCTTGCCAACCTGGTTGTCCCTAACTGCCCTCCCCTGCAGGCCCGATTACCCCTAACTGCCCTCCCTTGCCAACCTGGTTGTCCCTAACTGTCCTCCCTGCAGGCCTAGTCCCCCTAACTGCCCTCCCCTACAGGCCTGGTCCCGCCCCAATTGCCCTCCCCTGCAGGCCTGGGTCCCCCACAACTGTCTTCCCCTGCAGGCCTGATTGCCCCCAATTGCCCTCCCTTGCAGGCCTGGTCCCTCCCAACTGCCCTCCCCTGCTGGTCTGATCACCCACAACTGCCCTCCCTGCTGGCCAAATTGTGGCAGCCATCTTGTGTCCACATGGGAGCAACCATCTTTGACCACATGGGGGTGGCCATCTTGTGTGTTTGAGTGATGGTCTATTTGCATATTACCTCTTTATTATATAGGATATTCTCTATGCTGTACTTTACATCCTTATGCCTATTCAGTAACAATTACTACTTCTTGCTCCCTTCATCTTTGTAACTGATCCCTGCAACCCCCCCTCCCATCTAGCAACTATCAAAATGTTCTCTGTATCTTTTGAGTCTAAGTTCTACTTGTTTGTTTTTAGATTCAATTGTTGATAGATATGTATTTATTGCCATTTTATTATTCATATATATATGAATGATATATATAGGGTGTCCCACACACTTTGAATAACTATAAAGCAGTGTATATTAAAATTCATTTCATTTTCAAAATTGAGCTATCAGTTGTTAAAGTGTGTATACATTTTTTGGGGGACACCCTGTATTTTTCCTTCTTCTTAAAGACACTTTAACATTTCATGTAATACTGATTTGGTGGTGATAAACTCCTTTAGCTTTTTCTTGTCTGAGAAGTTCTTTATCTGTCCTTTGAGTCTGAATAATAACTTTGCTGGGTAATCTTGGTTGTAGGTCCTTGCTTTACATTACTTTGAATATTTCTTGCCAATCTCTTCTGACCTGCAGTTTCCATTGAGACAACCTTATGGGAGCTCCCTTGTAGGTAACTGCTTTTCTCTTGCTGCTTTTAAGATTCTCTTTGTCTTTAACCTTTTGGATTTCAATTATGATGTGTCTTGGTGTGAGCCTCTTTGGGTTCATCTTGTTTGGGACTCTATACTTCCTGGACTTATATGTCTATTTCCTTCACCAGGTAAGGGAAGTTTTCTGTCATTATTTTTTCAAATAGGTTTTCAAGTTCTTGCTCTCTCCTTTTTGGCACCCCCATGATATAAATGTTGATATGCTTAAGGATGTCCCAGAGGCTCCTTACACTATCCTCATTTTTGGGGGGTTCTTTTTTCTTTTTGCTGTTATGATTGGGTGTCATTGAAAAAATTTCATGGAAACTTAAGTTTTAAATTATAGAAACAACATCTAATTAAATTCAGCCATATACTATTTAAAACAAATACCTTGAGGTGTGTAATGCATGAATTATGAAGTAGCACTTTGATTTTTCAATTTGAACTTTTAATCTAAGTCCTGAATGCAATTCTATAAAGAATGTCTTGTTCTTTTTCATTTTACAGAGGTTGACATTTGTTTTGTCATTTCTTTTTCTGATTAAAAACATACTTCATGTTAACTTACAGATACTATATGAGTCATACTTTTAGTATTAAAATAAAAAATTATTTAAAAATGTTAAAAACACAATTCCTTTAAAGTACATATTAAAACAATTTAGAAAGTCCAATCAAATCCCATAATGGTCTGTAAGGTAATCTAAGACTGCTGATGTGCTTGACAAAGCATTAAATACTCTTTTTTCTTGCCTTGAAGTTATCTTTTCCATCATGTACATTAAATGTTGATGGAAACACATATAAGGAGTTCCAAGTTCAAGAGCAAGGTCAACCCAATCCCAGATACATTTCAGGGGGGTTTCCTCATATCCAGCAAACATGGCTGGGTTTGCTAAGAGTCCTCTTGCAACCATCACACCTACAAATTAAAGCATAGAACATTTATCCACATACTAAGAACGCATAGTTACAAGGTCACACTCAAACAAACTGAGATTAAAAAATAAAGTATATTACAAGGTTTCACAATACCCTGATATTAGTCTGTGTAATTCAATTATAATACAATTTTTATAGTTCTTTTTGTAAGTTTAAAGGTAGTTACAGATATTTTTTATTTTATTAAGACTTCTACATTAAGCAATTAATCTTTAGGCTTTCTGTTAAGGGTAAATCCAAATTGTCATAAATTGGGCTTGCCTGAAGTTAAGTTTTATCTGCATTCTCCCACCTAGCAATAGGTATCACAGGCCTTGGTCTGCCAGTAATTTAAGGGGATAAGGAAACTACAT
This sequence comes from Corynorhinus townsendii, assembly GCA_026230045.1. Lineage (NCBI taxonomy): Eukaryota > Metazoa > Chordata > Mammalia > Chiroptera > Vespertilionidae > Corynorhinus > Corynorhinus townsendii. The sequence goes on from JAPDVU010000004.1 coordinate 143,481,130, forward strand.
AGAAGTCTGGGTTCTTTTGGTTCCTATGACTACTCTTGTCTTTGCTCACTCTCAATTCTAGTCTAGGTGTTCTATTTTACTAATAGGCTATCTGTAAGATTCTTAACTAGTCTTTCACTGGATATGATGGTGGCAGTAAAAAGAATGAATTTACCTCAACTAATCTACTGTTTCTAAGTAGAAGAGTTAACATCATTTAAATAAGTTGCTTAGCTTAAACCAACACAAGAGGAAAATAGAGTTCCAATTTAAAGACAAATAATGAAAACATTAACATTATCCTCCCACCCCCACTTATTTTGCTAGTTAAAAGACAAAAATTCAAGTACTTATTTCTTACCATCTGTACCGGTAATATGGCACACATTTTCTGCTTCTTTTAAGCTTCTGATATCTCCATTAGCAATAACAGGTATAGACATATTTTCCTTAATTATTTTAATGGCTTCATAGTGAACTGGCTGATGTCTTTCTTCAACGGTTCTTCCATGGACTGTAATCCAGGAAACTCCCGTTGCTTCAGCCTTTCGACAAAGATCCACAGTTCTTGCAAGGTCATCATGGATCCTATAATTTCAAAATTATAGCCATCTTTTTATAGCATACCAATCAAAGCTAAAATTAATAACTAAATACAGTAATATTTCATATAAAACCTTACGTAGTTTTTCTACATCATATTATCACTATATGCCACTATCAGTAAGGTTATTTTGCTCAGAGATCAGTTCCAATTTAAGATTTCAAATGTAGCTATTTCACTACTGGCAACAACAGGATGACAAGTTTTATCTGACCTAGTGCTCCTCCCCTTTGGCTTACAAAACTGAAAATGTCATCCAAATACTACACACATGAATTGAAAGATGCTGTCTTAATATTTGCTTGTGTATGCCCATTTCCCAAGTGGGAGAATATAATACTCATTTATCTTGAAATAAGTTTTTAACCAGTCACTAAAAAAACTGATTCTTGGTTTATTTTATTTTCATTGTGAAATTTTAGTGCAAATACCATTCCTATTTTCTAACTCTAGGTACCAGGAATGTATCTTAGCATTAATTAAGTAGTACATAGAAAAAGTTAAGGGTTTCTTTTTGAGGTAAGTTTTAAAGTTGTGTTTTTTTTTTTTTTACAAAATTGACTTTTTAAAAAAGGGAGAGAGAGATAGAAACATTGATGAGAGAGAAACATCAACCAGCTGCCTCCTGCATGCCCCACACTGGGGATCAAGCCCAAAACCCGAGCATGTCCCTGACCAGGAACTGAATTGGTGAACTCCTGGTGCCTAGGATGACGCTCAACCAACTGAGCCACAGTGGCCAGGCTTGGATAAAAGTATTTAATAATAAAGGGATGTTTTCATTTATGTTAAACAATACAAAGAGCAAATTGCTCTGGATTATTAAAAAAAATACTGCATATATCCATTTACTAAATATCTTGTTTCAACATTTCTATACACCACCTACAGGTTAAGGACAGACAACCCTGTAGGCCCAAACAGAAGGAATATTCTTTTATTTCCTAAGTAAAGAACTATCTGTCAACAGATTAAAATATTTTTACCTTATTTTAATAGATACTGAAAATCTGGGATTTTCCACTTGATTTCTTACTTGTTTCACCATATCGTGAACAAGCTCTGGCTTATTTATTAAGCAAGCTCCATAACCGTCAGCCATTGCCCACCTTTATGAAGCAAACACACAACAAATAAACTATAGTTGAAAAAGAAGATACATTTCTAAAGGCACTATAAGTGCATCTACTATTTCTCTATCTAGCTATCTTGAATGGAATCAGATTTTTACAATTCATAGACCCAACATTTCTAAGTGGACCAATTTAAGATTAGGAAAACAGGTTCCCAGATCAAAAAGTACTTAGAGGAAATGGTTTTCATTGGCAAGTCAGAAAATTAAATTACTATCCATCCAACCAAAACAGATTTAAGTACTTGTAATTAATTTCAATTATTTCAGATTTTTTAAATTCCAAATTTGATGTTTATTATCCATAAAAAGAGGTTTTATTAGTCTTAATAGTAAGAGATAAGTTTGGCTTATAGCATTCCAACACCACTAAAAAGCTTATTTAACTCTCCTAATGAGTATACAAATATGTCTAATCTGATTTGGATTATGCTGTATTTAAAACCTTGATTTTATTATTTGGACACATTTTGAATTATTGTCAGATAATCTAGTACAGTGTCAGAAACATAAGGATATTGTCAAAATAAGTACATCCTACAAATAGGATGTACTTATTCTTATAAAGGAAATTAATTAGGAGAAAATAAGTGGTGAGCTCCCAAATCATAGAATTATAGTTTCTAGAGCACGTATGTCTGACATGACAGTAAGAATACATTTCAGAATTTGCTATAAACATCAGTGTCTCATATAACTACTTATGGATGAGGTTCAAGGCAGATACATACTTTTAAAAAATTCTAGTGGTGAGGTAAGATAAAACAGCTGTCAAGGGTCTATACATTGTTTTAGCCATCAGAAAATATCGCTGCATGTATGTTCCTAAATAATCTTTCCTTATTTTTAATTCTTAGTTAGAGACCAAGTGCTTTAATGCTATTTTCCTTACTTTTTAATTACTGGAAAACTAGAAAGATCGTTTACCATGTTCACATAGTTTTTTCCTAATCTTTTTGGAAATTCTTCCAACTTCTTTTGAGCTTTACCTCTGAGGACAACCACAGTTAATGTCTATTCCATTCGCATAAGGACAGACTATACGAGCAGCATCAGATAAAAGTCTTGCATCATTAGCAGCAAACTGAACAATCAATGGGCAATCACCTGATAAAACGAATAGCTCAACATTAAAATTCACAAACACACACACACACACACACACACACGAGATACCAATATAAAATAAGTATTTTTAGCCTAAGAAGTATCTGTTCAAACAAGAGAGCATTAAAATAATTTTAAACATTTTAAATAAAAAGCAATTCACATTTAGTTCAAATTCAAATGTAAAGTTCGATAAAATGAAAAGTACAACACTGTTGACAAACAGGCCCCTTTCCAAAGTTAAGAATTAGTTATTGTATTCCAGAACAATTTTATGTGTACCTATAAATTTTTAACCATTGTGAACATTATATGTACATTGCTATAATGCTTTTATTTATTTTTTAACCTGATGTGTCTGGGAGCTGTACTCAGACTATTTTCTTTTCAGTGGCATATTCCACTGTATATAGATGAACCACATAGTGTACTTCTAGATTGTTTTTCATTTGTGGCTATTGCAAAAAATGTGATGAGGATACTCTCACATGCTTTTGTTAGTACATTCAGAGGGTAAATTCCTAGGTGTGTAACTTTTTGACAAGCATCTAACATTTGATAGACATTACAAAAATTTCTTTCAAAACAATTTACCAACTGTGGGGACCCTATTCAGATGCTCGAAGTCAATTAGAGTGTGGTGGGCCTATTCAGAGTACAACGGATGTTCAAGGCCATTCTGAGTGTGGGAATCTTAATCAAGTGTTCAGGGTTAAGATGTTATACACAGGTGCAAGAGCAAGGCCACAGTAATCTGTATGTACACTGCACAAGCGTGCCCTTCTATAACTCAAAAGACTGAGGTCACTATTTGGCAAGAAGCCTCTTTTGTCTAAGCAGCGTGTGGCTTCTCAGATAATGGCTGTAGGTACAGAGGCTGCTGCTGCTGTGTGGGAAAGATGTATTGTTACCTAGCTGGTATGCAGCTACTGTATGGGACTTTGTTTTGAAGAACTGTTTTGTTTAGTGGCTCCTTGTTAGCAATGGCTACTTGGCCACTGGCTCCCACAATAAAGACTCTCATATATACCCACAACTTCTCATGGCTTCTCTGTCATCGAATACCTGGTGTTCAAGGGGGTCCAGCCCCTGGCAGAGGGGCTCAGACCCAACAATTGGCATAGTGGAACAGGATGAAGGAACTGAGTTCCAACACCAACATAGATACATACCAATATGGATTAAATTCTTGTTTTCTTGTAATTTACCCTATGTTGTATATCCAATAGTGTGTATATTTTTCTTTCTGGGCTTACCATATTCTTTGTACATTTTTATTTATTTTTAAAATATATTTTATTGATTTTTTTTTTTTTTTTTTTTTTTTACAGAGAGGAAGGGAGAGGGAGAGAGAGTTAGAAACATCGATGAGAGAGAAACATCAATCAGCTGCCTCCTGCACACCCCCTACTGGGGATGTGCCTGCAAGCAAGGTACATGCCCTTGACTGGAATCAAACCTGGGACCCTTGAGTCCACAGGCTGACGCTCTATCCACTGAGCCAAGCCAGTTAGGGCTCTTTGTACATTTTTATATGCACAATTTTTCTTTTAGTTATTTCTTTTTATTATTTACTTTTTTATAAAACAATGAAATCAGTTCTATTATAAATATAAAAATACTAGAGGCCCGGTGCATAAAAATTCATGCACTGGAGGTGGGGGTCCCTCAGCCCAGCCTGCCCCCTTTCACAGTCTGGGAGCCCTCAGGGGTGGGAGGTGACCCGGTGATCAGGGGAAGGTGACGCCCCATGACACCTCTGCTACTGCCACTGCTGGAGTGCACGCCTTAGCAGGCCCTGGTTACCTGAGCCTCTGGTGGCCCTGGGCAGCTGGGCAGCCACCATCTGAGACTTGCCTGCAATTCGGGCCAGCCCTGGGTGGCTGGGGGGCTGTGGGGACTGGGGGACTCCGGAGGCAGGCATGTGGGGCAGGCCCGGCCTTGCTGCATGCCTGCCTCCCCCAGTGGGGCTGAGGGGACTGGGCGCTGCCACCTTTGAGGGCGGAGAAGTCAATTAGCATATTCCCTCCTTATTGGTTGTGGGCACCACCATCTTTGCGACAGTGTGAGGGTCAATTAGCATATTCCCTCTTTATTAGATAGGATCATAAACATTTTCCCAATTTTAGTTTGTCTTTTGAGTATATTTGTGCTATTTTCTTACATATAAAAGTTTAAATTTTAATACAGCCAAATATATCAGAACTTTCCTAGGTTTTAAAGGACAATTTTTTTTTTCCATCTTGGTTTAGTGTTAAAACTCTGAATAGATGTATTTCAATTTTTCTAAACACTTTTTGAGGACTACCTGTGTAATATTTGCTGGGTGTTTGCCAAAAATGCAGATTTCTGGGTATCACCCTAGTTCCACTAATTTACAGTATTATCCTGGGATCAGAAAATTTGCCTTTTTCTGAGTATGTTGGGTGCTTTCCCCTTTGTAACTCAAGAGAGTTATAGAATTTCAGTTTAACATTTATTTATGGGTCTAATATATTTTCAACACTGTGCTAGAAACTGAGGATACGAATCAGTAAGAAATAGTTCTAGGTGTCAGGGAGCCCACAGTCCAGGAGGAAACACAGGCATTTGAAGAGGAAATTATAACACAGTAGGATTAAGTGCAACATTTAAAGACAGTGATTCAAAGAAATAATACAAGTGGAGGGTGATTAAGAAAGTACCTTAGCCACAAAATCCCAGAGCTAGATTAAGAAGCATAAACTGTTGTTTGCCAGAGAAATAGGGATATAAGGGATAAGCATGCTGGGAAGGAGAATCTAGGTAGAGAAGTATGAGAGAATAGAGCATGGGCCTTAAAATAACTTAGCATTTGTGAGTAATAAAGTCAGTGGGCTCTGGAAAACAACTAATAGAAGATAAAGCTGAGGATGTATTCAGAGGCTTAATCATGAAGAATGTTACATATTATTCACAGGTGCTAGAATTTTACTTCTTGGGCCAGTAGTTCTCAATCTTTAGCAAGCTTAGAATCATCTAGAAGGCTTTTTAAAATGGGTCTGGACCACATACCCAGAGTTTCTGATTCAGTAGGCCAGGAGTGGAGGCTATGAATTTTCATTTCTATTAAGTTTCCAGATGCAGCTTATCTTGCTGGTCTGGGGAATCACACTCTGAGAATCACTGTGTTAGGCAAAAAAGAGGTCTAAGAAAAGTGATCAAATTTACATTTAGAAAGGTCACTTTGGGTTGTTTGAAGGATAGTTTAGATTGGGACAAGAGTGGGTGCAGTGAGATAGGAATCTAATTTAATAGTCTAGGTGAGAGAACACGGGCCCTTAGGAAGGCTTAGTATTTTGTATACCATCCAGTTTGAAGACACTCAGTAAAAACATATTTTACAAAGACTTATTAAGAGACATTAAATACTAAAAGATTCAAAAACAAAATCTCTGAATTAGGATTTTTAAGCTTTACCAAGTCAACAAACTCTGGATTCACATACCTTGGTTTGTGGTAAATTCACTGTCTCTGGCTTTTTCAGATCTGACAAAATCAGCAGCCACTATCATTGGTGTGTAGCACAGATCACAATTGTACTTTCTTACTAGTGCTCTAAAAGCTAACCTGTTAAGGGATAGAACTTTAATTAGGCATTTAGAAATCACCCCAATCATATGTACTTCCACGTTTAATTTAGTTAACTATTACATATTTATTAGAGGAAAGGTCTATGTATTGGAAGATGGAGATGTGCTTTCCCCTGGACTTCCTGCTTAGTATAACTAAAAACCCTGATTTTATATGTAAAAAAAAAAAAAAAAAGAAAAAGAAAAGTTCTCAAAGGTGGAGAGAAGAAAACAGACAGGCTAGTGACCTCAGGACCTGAGGAATAACAATGGTGAGTTTCTTGGGTTTTCTTTTACTTCAAATATCCCACACTGGAGCTGAAGAAGCTGGCAACTTGGAAATACCAACATGTGCAAACAAAAGAGCCTGAACAAAAGTCTGCTCTCCCTAGCCTAGCCAAACAGCCAGGAAAGGGTCAGCCTCACAAGACAGAAAACTGTACATAATAGCAGCTCAACTTCAGGCAAACACCAAGAAAAGACAACTGTGGTTTCCTCTCCACAAAGGTTGAGTGGGAAGCCTAGGTTTCTACCTTTCCAAGGCTGTGACAAGGTTCTCCAACACCCCTCCAAGGTAGTAACAGAAAAGGCCAGGTAGGTAGCTGGGCCTTTAATCCTTGCTGGCAAGTAACAAGGTGCCTTCAGTGGTATCAGTGGAGAGTATGGACTTCCACACCTACCCAGCAGTAGTGAGGCACCCTCCTCGCTCCCCACTGGGAGTAGTATCAGAGCATGCTTAGATCAGAACCAGGACTTTCACCACTGCCCAGTAGCTACCAGGTCACCCACTCCATGTGGACCTGGAACTCTCCCCCCTGCTCAGCAGTAATGAGGAGCCCTTTGCCCTCAGAGTGTCAAAAGAGACTAAATGGGGAACCCGGACTTCTACCTCCACCTGATTGTAATGAGGTGGTGCCTCATCTTTCCCTGTAGTGGTGTCAGAAAAACAACAGTTAAAACAGAAGGTTCAATACTCAGAATCATATAATCTACCATATTAATAGGCTAAAGAAAAAAATCATGATTATATTAATCAATGCAGAGAAAGCATTTGACAAAGTAATACTCATTCATGATAAAAAGAACTCTCAGAAAAATAGGAAAAGAAGGGATCCTTCTTAACTTGATAAAGAGCACCCACAAAAAGTCCTACAGCTAAAATTATACTAACAGGTAAAAGATACATTACTTTCCCCCTAGATTAAGAAGAACAAGGCAAAGATGTCTGCTTTCATCATTCTTATTTAACACAGTGCTGGAACTTCTAGTCACTGTAATAAGGCATGATCAAAGGCATATGACAGAAAGGAAAAAAGAAAACTGTCCCTATTTGCAGGTGACATAATTGTTTACCTAGATAATCCCAAAGAACTTATCAAAAAACCCTCCCAAAATAGATAGAAACCAAGATGGTGGCATAGGTAAGCACCTAAACCGCTGCCTCACACAACAGTTTCAAATCTACAACTAAAAGAACGGACACCATCCAGAACCACAGGAAAGCTGGCTGAGTGGAAATTCTACAACTAGAAGGAAAGAGAAAAGCTCAAGGAGAATTGGAGGAACGGCAAAGGGTTGAGGTACAGCAAAGGGTCTTTGTGCGCGCAGAGAGGAAGGGCGGCTGAGAGCCTGGCTGACTTTTTCTGGTGGGAGGGGGAAGGAAGGCCCCAACTACATTGAACCCCAGTTCTGGGCAAAACCCCGTGGACCCAGGCTCATACAGGGGGAGTCTGGACTGTCAGGTAGAGAGAAAGGCACTGGGAGACTTGGAGACCCAGGGGAGGGGGTCTGGAGGCCCGCGCGCCAGTGCGCACAAAGACTGAGGAGGTTGCCACAGGCTTTCCCTAGCATAAGGGAGTCGGAAGCTCCTGACTGCACTGAACCCCAGTTCTGACTGCACTGAATGCCAGTTCGAGGCGAGCCCCTGGGGACCCACGCTCTTTCAGGGCAATCTGGACTCTCGGGCAGAGGCTCGGGAGCTGGGGAAGGCAGAGGTATGGAGGCACTAGCGCACACAAGGTCAGGGCTGACGGGAAGCCAAGACTGTCTGCTCCGCCCTGAGACTCCACTCCATCCAAGCTGAACACAGAGGCTTTTGCAATTTGGCAAGTCTAATCCTATAAGGCTGTCTCCAGCACTGAACTTCCCAGCATAGACACAGCTGATCCTCACAGCCAACTGGCCTGGAGGTCAATTCCTCCCAGTGATACCAATAACAATCAAGACTTAACTACAAGAAAGCTGTATACACAGTCCGCAAAGGGGTGCATCAAGAGTGTCCACCTCAGGTAACTGGGAGGCCTACCCACTGGGCCATATAGGAAACCTAGCACACAAAGCTACCCTACCATCTCAGGGAAGCAGTGAAAATGCGGCGACAAAGAAACCGATCACAAACGAAAGAAATGGAGGAAAACTAATGACTGGATATAGAATTCAAAACCACGGTTATAAGGCTTTTCAAGAATATCCTAGAAAAGGCTGATAAATATAACGAGACCCTCGAAGATATGAAAAAGGACCAACTAGAAATTAAGCATACACTGACTGAAATAAAAAATATTATACAGCGACCCAACAACAGACTAGAGGAATGCAAGAATCAAGTCAAAGAATTGAAATACAAAGAAGCAAAAAACACTCAACCGAAAAAGCAAAAAGAAAAAAAAAATCCAAAAAGTTGAATACAGTGTAAGAAGCCTCTGGGACAACTTCAAGCGTACCAACATCAGAATTATGGGGGTGCCAGAAGAAGAGAGAGAGCAAGATACTGAAAACCTATTTGAAGAAATAATGACTGAAAACTTCCCCCACCTGGTGAAAGAAATAGACTTACAAGTCCAGGAAGCACAAAGAACCCCAAACAAAAGGAATCCAAAGAGGACCACACCAAGACACATCATAATTAAAATGCCAAGAGCAAAAGACAAAGAGAGAACATTAAAAGCAGCAAGACAAAAACAGTTAATTACCTATAAGGGAGTACCCATACGACTGTCAGCTGATTTCTCAACAGAAACTATGCAGGCCAGATGGGAGTGGCAAGAAATCTACAAAGTGATGAATAGCAAGAACCTACAACCAAGATTACTCTACCCAGCAAAGCTATCATTCAGAATTGAAGGGCAGATAAAGAGCTTCACAGACAAGAAAAAGCTAAAGGAGTTCATCACCACCAAACCAGTATTATATGAAATGCTGAAAGGTATTCTTTAAGTAGAGGAAGAAGAAAAAAGTAAAGATAAAAATTATGAACAAATACATATCTATCAACAAGTGAACCTAAAAATCAAGTGAATTAAAAACCTGAGGAACAGAATAAACTGGTGAATATAATAGAATCAGGGGCATAGAAAGGGAGTGGACTGATAATTCTCAGGGGGACAGGGGTATGGGGGGTGCAGGAAGAGACTGGACAGAAATCGTACACCTATGGATGAGGACAGTGTGGGGGAGGTAAGGGCAGAAGGTGGTGTGGGAACCGGGTGGAGGGGAGCTATGGGGGGAAAAGGAGAAACAATTGTAATAATCTGAATAAAGATTTACTTAAAAAAACAACAAACCCTCCTAGAACAAAAAGTGAGTTCAAATTGCAGGATATAAGATTAACATACAAAATCAATTTTATATCTAAATACAAGCAATTAACACATGGACACTAAAATTAAAAGTATAATACTATTTACAATCACTCAAAAAGAGAGAAATAATTGGGTGTAAATGTAACAAGACACATATAGAACTTACATGCTGAAAACTACACAAAAGTGATGAAAGAAATCAAATAAGATCTAAATATATCTTGACAAACTGTGTTCATGAGTTGGTTGACTTAGCACAATAAGGAACTTGATTCTCTCAAAGTTGATATGAATATTTAATATAATTCCTGGGAAAATTCAGCAAGATATTTTGTATATACAGACAGCATCATCATAAAATTTACTTAGGACAGCAAATGACCTAGAATAGCTAAAACAATTTTGAAAAATAAAAATAAAATAGAAGACTCAGTCTACCTGATTTCAAGATTTATTATATAGCTAGCTATAGTATAGTATTGGTGGAGGAATAGACACATAGATTATTGGAACAGAATAAAGAATCCAGATAAAGAGCCATAAATACGCCCAACGAATTTTTGACAAAATGTAAAAGTAATTCAATAGTGGAAAAATGGCCTTTTTAATAAATGGTGCTGAAGTAATTAGACATCCACAGTAAAAAAAAAAAAAAAAAAAAAGAACCTTAACCTAAGTCTCACACTTACAAAAAAATAACTCAAAATTGATTGTGGACTTAAGTGTAAAACATAAAGCTATAAGACTTTTAGAGAAAAAAAAGAATACAAGAGAATCTGTAGAATCCAGAGCTACACAAAGATTTCTTACACTTCACACCAAAAGCACAATTTACAAAAGAAAAAAACTGATAAATTAGACTGCAAAAGACAGTTCATTAGGAGGATGAAAAGATAAGCTGTATACTGGGAGAAGATATTTGAAAACCATAAATCTGATGAGTAGTACATAGAATACATAGAGAACTCTCAAAACTCAAAAGTAAACAAAAACACAACAACTAAAGAACAATCTGTTTCAAAAATGGGCAAAGGACTTGAATAAACATTTCTCCAGGGAAGATATACAAATAGGTAAAAGCACATGAAAAGAAGCTCAACATTGCTAGAGAAATACAAATCAAAACCACAGTGGATACCACTTCATATCTATTAGGATGGCTATAATAACAAACAAATAAAAGCCCTGGTTAGTATGGCTCAGTTGGTTGGGTGTTGTCCCTTGCACCAGGAGGTTGACGGTTCAATTTCGGGTCAAGAACACATGCTTTGGTTGGGGGTTTGATCCATGGCAGGGGTCGTGCAGGAGGCAGTGATCCATCACATCGATGTTTCTCTCTTGTGCACGACAGATGAGAATGTAAAATGGCATAGTTGCTATGAAAAACAATATGGAGTTTTCTCAAAAAACTAAAAATAGAATTATCATATGATCCTGCAATTCCACTTCTGGGCATATGCCCAAAATAAATGAAAGCAGGGTCTCAAAGAGATATTTATGGATCCATGTTGATAGTAGCATTATTCCCAATAGCCAAAAGATGGAAGCAATCAAGTGGTCATCAATTAATAAATGAATAAGCAAAATGTGGTATATATGTACAATGAAATATCAGTCAGCCTTAAAAAGGAAATTCTGATAAAATAGAGGCCTGGTGCATGAATTCATGCACCACTGGGTCCCTCGGCCTGGCCTGCAGGATCAGGCTGAAACCGGCTCTCTGACATCCCTCGAGGGGTCCTGGATTGCAAGAGGGTGCAGGCCAGGCTGAAGGACCCCATTGGTGCACAACGGGGCTGGGGGGGGGGATGCGGGAGGTTGGCCAGCTGGGGAGGGACCGTGGGAGGGCTCCAGGGGGTGTCTGGCCTGTCCCGTTCAGTCCTCAGTCTTGCTCAGTCCCCATCAGCCGGACCCCAGCAGCAAGCTAACCTACTGGTCGGAGCGTCTGCCCCCTGGTGGTCAGTGCACGTCATAGCAACTGGTCAACCGGTTAACTGTCTGTCCCTGGTGGTCAGTGCATGTTATAGCGAGCAGTTGAGTGGCCTTTGCATATCATGAGCATATTACACTTTGATTGGTTGAACGGACGACTGGATGACTGGACACTTAGCGTATTAGGCTTCTATTATATAGGATGCTACAACATGCATGAAACTTGATATTATGCTAAGTGAAATAAGCTAGTCTCAAAAAGACAAATATGGTACAATTCCACTTATATGATATATATAGACTAGTCAAATACATAAAGGGAGAAAGAATGGTGGATGCCAGAAGCTGGGGGAAACAGGGAATGTGGCATTTATTGTTTAATGGGTATAGAATTTCCGTTTTGTAAGATGAAAAGAGATTGATGTACAACAATGTGAATTTACTTATTCTGAATAGAACCGTACACTTAAAAATGTTTAAAATGATAAATTTTAAGTTTGTATTATGTTACAATTGGAAAATTAAAGACAACAACTCAATAATAAAAAGGTAAACAATCCAATTAGAATACTAGCAAAAGACATAAAGAAACATTTCTTCAATAATACACAAATGGCAAGTAAGCACATGAAAAGATGTTCAATGTCATCAGCCACACAGGAAATGGAAATCAAAATCACAATGAGATATCACTGCAAACCTATGAGAAGGGCTAAAATAATAAAACAGTGACATTATGAAAAGTTGGTGAGAAGGAGGAGGAGGAGGAAGGGGAGGAGGAGGAGAAACCAGGTCCCTCATACATTGTTGGTGGGAACATAAAACAATATAGCCACTCTAGAAAAGTTAGGCAGTTTCTTAAAGAAATTAAACACATAACTACCATATCTATTGTCCTAGATAAATAAAAACTTATGTTCACACAAAAACCTGTGCAGAAATGCTTATATTTATTTAATATTTATTATATTGTTATAGGTAGGAGTTATAAGCACTATTGTTTTTAAAAAATGTTTTTATTGAGAGAAGAAGGGAGAGAGAAACTTGGATAAGAAGGAGAAACATTGGCTGCCTCCTGCATGCCTCCTACTGGGGGTCAAGCCTGAAACCTGGGCATGTGCCCTGACTGAAATCAAACCAGCAACCTCTTGGTGCATGGGAGGGTGCTCAACCAACTGAGCAACGCCAGCCAGTAGGAACTTGGAGAGGTTAACTGTTTACTCAGGGCCATACACATACTTGGCAAGTGGTAACACCAGGACTCAAGCCTTGATCATGATCCAAAAGCTAAGTGATGGAAGATGCCATGTGATGAAGTGGTCTTACTTTTAAAAAGTCAGAGCATAAAAAGGAAATCACCATTTAACAATACGTACTTTGAATATCGAACCATTGGGGCGGAGACTTTTACCAGCTGCCCAGAATGAAACAGTTCTATTGGATCTTTTTTCTTTCTTGACATATTGTGGTTTGTATACAGTCATTCTTCACGAACACATTTTGTTTCAAATCTGAAAAGAAAAAAAAAAACACCCACACACAACAGAAAACCACAATCAGTTTACATAGAGAAAAGGTATTTTCATTAGATGAATTCCTATCATTCTAATAATTTCAATTGCCAAGAACACACATTTCTCTTCAGGCCAGTGGGCCTGATGGTGGGTCTTTTTAGCTTCTTTTCATAGTATCAAATAGGATATTACAAAATTCTGCCTCTATTTATGAGTCACTGCTAGTTTTAGCACTTTGGGAAATTATATTTATGTTCTGTACAGATTATGCTTGTTCATGTCAAACACTAACAGTTTCAAATTCTATACTTAACTCATTATAGTAACATTTTCTGTCCAAATGAATAGACAATCAAGATGTTGAAAATTACAAAATCTTTTTTATGTTATATCAGGTTATAATTTTTCATGTTATTTTTTAATTTTTGGCAATGACAAATCAGGAAATTTGATTGAAATAATTCCATTCATCAACGGTGTGACTGGCACTTTTAAAGTTAAATGGCATTAATTGAACAACTTTAAGTAGTAGTTAGCATTTCAAAAGATAGACTGGTATGTTTACTATTTATTCTTATTCTCAAATCCTATTCTTTGTACCTGAATCAGAAGGCAAAAGACCCCACCAACTTTTATTATTTTAAAAACTTAAATGTGCTATTATCTAGTGAAAATTTCAATTATATAAATATACCAGAGTCCTGATGCACAAAAATTCATGCAAGAACGGGCCTTCCTTCCCCTGGCTGCCAGCACTGCCTTCGCTCCGGCCAGAGCCGCCTTTTCAATCTGGCCCGGAGCCGCCTTTCAACCTTCCCACGCTGCCAAGAGGCCCGAAGCGGCTGGGGAGGTGAACACCTACAACATTGCCATGGCGATGACTCAAGCGTCCCACCCCACCCCCAGCCAATTGGCACCTGCATATGCAAATTAACCTACCGTCTTTGTTGGGTTAATTTGCATACTCACTCCTGATTGGCTGGTGGGCATCACAAAGGTATGGTCACCTTGCATCTTACTCTTTTATTAGTGTAGATAACTGCATAGTAAATCACTTTTATACTGAAAGAGGAACAAATGATTAAGTTCAGTAATTCATAGTATTTTATAGTTGCTACTAGAAGCCCAATGCATGAAGATTCGTGCTAGAATGGGCTTTCCTTTCCCTGGCTGCCGGCACCGCCTTTCCACTCGGGCCCAGCTCCTTTCCCCTCAGGCCCCGGAGCCGCCTCTTTAGCTCCGGCCCTGCCTTCCCACACTGCCCAGAGGCCCTGAGAGACAGGAGGTGGGGCAGAATGCCTGTGTCGTCGCCATGGTGATGACGCAAGCGTCCTGCCCCCATCACTCAGCGCCTGTGTATGCAAATTAACCGCCATCTTTGTTGGGTTAATTTGCATATCACTCCTGATTGGCTGGTGGCGTAGCAGAGGTATGGTCAATTTACATGTTTGTCTATTATTAGGTAAAATACTTACAATTCTATAATTTCATACTGTTAGCTGCTTTTCATATTTCAGTATGTGCCCTTAGGAAGTTTGAAACAGATATGGACCAACTTTAGGAAGGTTGGCTTGCTCAACATGCAATTTTTTATTTGGCTAATCCTGAAAGTACTGATATAACCTAAATATAAACCAATTATTTCAATTTCCTTAGGTAGTATATACAGTTGGAATATGAAAAACTAGTTTTACTAATCACTGTTCAATTAGCCTGACTTAAAAATTCAAAGTTACTAGCATCTTGTTTTTTAATAAAAATTCATTAGAATGACATAAGCCACGTATATGAAATATAAGCAACAAAACAGTTCTTTTCATGAGTTAAACCTGTTTCTCCTCTCGTATTTCATATCTTAATTATGCCATCCCCATCCACCCCTACTCACTCAAGTCAGAAACCTAGGGTTCCCTCTACTTCTCCGTCTCTCCTAAGTGTGTCAACCAAGTGGTACCTTTAATTAAATCTTGAGCACATATTCCTTGTCCCAGTTTCTGTACATACTCATAATCCCCTATCCTGACAGCCTTTTCTGAATCCCAAATAGAGTTCATCTTATTTACCGACTACACCCATTCCTCTGTTATGTTATCATGTGCAAATTGCATTACTTTTCTAGAGTATAACACATATCAGTCTCTTCATGAGTTTTTGAAGGCATGAACATGTACTTACTCATTCAACAAATATTAAGTTGAATGTCGGAAAGAGATGAAAATACATTTCCTATATCCTTAAAAACATATTAGACATACACAATAGCTCCAAAACACACACCCACACCCATACCCACAATTTAGCCACTGTGGAAATAACTGTCTAGAGAAGTGAGGGGAGTCAACAATGGAGGAAGGAAAGTTTCAGCTGACACTACATGGGAGATGGGAGAGTGTCTAGCTACAGACAACAGTATAAAACCAGATGCTTGAAAATGCTTGATGTTTTCAGTGAACCATTAGTAATTTAGTGTTGTCTGAGTTCTAATTGTACTGAAGCATGAGAGGGCCTCGACTGGCATGGGCCTTATATACCAGTTAAGATTCTTTTAGAGTTTATAATGCAGGGCAGTGATTTCAACCTTTTTCATCTCATGGCACACATACTCTAATTACTAAAATTCTGCAGCACACCAAAAATATATTTTGCCGATCTGACAAAAAAATAGGTATAATTTTTAAAGTTGACTTTTGTGACTTAAAATATATTTTTTTAATTTATTGATTTTAGAGGGAGGGAAGGTGAGAAACATCTATTTGTTCCGCTTATTTATGAATTTACTAGAGGGTCAGTGCACAAATTGGTGCACAGGTGGGGTCTGGCCAGCCTGCCCAGATCAGGGTGGGCTGGCCGGGGGGAGGGGCTGTGGACCATTGGCCGGTTCCGCCCCCTGGTCAAACTCCCGGTTGAACTCCCAGTCAAGGGGACAATTTGCATATTAGCCTTTTATTATATAGGATTGGTCGATCCTTATATATGCCCTGACCAGGGATCAAACTCACAACCTTGGCATATTGGGATGATGCTGCAACCAAATGAGCTACCAGGCCAGAGCAGGTATAATTTTGCTTCACTCACACCGGGCGGCTATTGTGTTGGCTGCTATCTTTTTATATGACAATCTTGGAGAAGAGGTCAGTGCCTCTGACTAAATTGCATGTTTTTAAAACTCTTACAGCCCAGCTCTCTGGCCAGTGTAGCTATACTGAAAGGCTGTTGGTTCAATTCCCAGTCAAGGCACATACCTGGATTGTGGGTACCATCCAAAGTAAAGGCCAAGCAAAGAAAAACATATTTCATATTTCAAAGATAACCTTATTAACATTAAAGATAGTATTTCAGGTTATGAAACCTGAGTCTGAGCACACTGCCCTTGACAATTCGTTTGACCTCTATTCAAAACCATTAATTCTATCATGATTGAGATCAAACAAATATTAGGAAACACCTGAGACAGAGAAAGCAAGCCCTGGGGCGGAGGGGAAAGGGGTGCGGTTTGGCTAGTCCCATGCTCCTAGAGTTAGTTCATTGGTTCTATCTATTCAGGTCAGGGCACAGGCCTGGGTTTCGGGTTTCATCCCCCGGAGGCAGCTGATCCATGTTTCTCTCCCTTCCTCTAATATCAATAAAAAGTTAAAAAAAAAAGAGAAAACACAATGCAGTGTACCATGAGACTTGCTCACCTGAGCTGTTTAAGTATTAAATGCATTTAGATTTATAAAGTACTTAGAAAAGCGTTTAGCACAGAGTAATTACTATTATTGCAACTTCTTGAAATACTCTTAGCAGAACTAAGAGAACCACCTAACTCTGAATTAGGGGGGAAATAGCTCCCTGTGTGTATATAAAGTTGTATTACATTTCTTTATATAAAGAAATGTTTAAATTAATCTTCTTACATACGAGATTGATCTGTTAATTTATCAGCATTTATCTTGTGAGAAATCTAAGGTGAATGACTAATGCAAATGTAGCAGCGGAGAAGATGACGAGAACTTGATTTAAAAAATATTTTTATTGATTTCAGAGAGGAAGAGAGAGATAGAAGCATCAATGATGACAGAGAACAACCCATTGGCTGACACCCGCAAGCCCCTCACTGGGGATCTAGCCCGCAACCCGGGCATGTGCCCCTAACCAGACTCGAACCCGGGACTCTTCAGTCCGCAGGCCGACACTCCATCCACTGAGCCGAACCGGCCAGGGCAAGAGAACTAACTTGATTTTAGAGCTTTTTAGTTGAGATACGGAAAGCCCATCCGTTTGTAATATGAACAAGTTTGGCATCACTCAAAGCACGTGGCTGAAACTGAGAAGTAGAAAAGCAGGTCCTGATCTCATGGGAGAGAGGACAGAGACCGAGTCCACTCGTTTTTTCCTGGTTCAGTCTTCCTTCTTCACCGACTCTCGGCTCTCCCTAATTCTCACTATCCACCCCCGGCAGCTTTCCTTCCCAGGCTTTTCCCGTCTGCCTTTAGCTCAGGATTGAGAAACCGGGAGTACGACAGAGAAAGCTGGGTAACTACTAACTCCTGCCAGCTGTGCCTGGGGAATGCAAGCAGAGCTCCCACAAATCCCCGTTCTCCTCTCCTGCCTTCAAGGGGCCCTCGTTCTTAGGTTAAATACTTGCTTTAGCGATAAGCGCTGCGGCCACGTTCCGGCGCGCACCTTCTTCTCTGCGGCCCCGGAACCACACCAGCCCTCGCGGGCGGCGAGGCGACGGACGGCGCTTTCCGCCGGGCCCACGCTCCCGGCTGAGCTGGGACCCCAAGGCTCCCAGAAAAGACCCGTCCAACTGCCGCTGAAGAAGCCGATTCACCCGGCAGATCTGGAGTCGTGCGCGGAGCGGAGCGGGTGTCGCCGGGAGTTTGCGTCACGCCTGGGGCTGGTAGGCCCCCGCTGACGTCATCACAGCGGGACCTGACAACATGGAAGGTGAGGACGGTGGCGGCGCTGGTGCTGGACACGGAGCTCTGGGCTCTCGGGCGGCTGCAGCGACAGTCCGGGAGCTTCTGCAGGACGGTAAGGAGGCCGGATGGGTCGGGTCGTGGGGCTGAGGGACTGCCTTGCTCCGCACCGGGCCCCGTGGTGGACTTAACCCGCGGCTCTGCAGAAAGTTTTCCGGTCTCGACGTGACCACTCCCCTCCGCCCGGCCCCCTGGCGTCTGGGTGCTGGCCTTGCCAACTCGCTTCCTGGGACACCTGTTTTCTGGCTGCTCCTCATTTCAACTCTACCCTCCCCGCGCCTGGGGTTTCCCTGAAGTCCTGGGACCCGGCATCCGGTGACTCGCTTTGGCAGCCACTGGCCGGTGCCGCAGTTCTTGACCCAAGGGTGAAGCGTTTCATCTCATGAAAAGTGTAAGACCAGAGCAGATGACAGACGCTTAATGAAAGAGGGACTTATTTTTAAGTACAGTGGGGAACGGGACGTCCCCTCTGTTAAATTCTTGGACTGCACAGATGGCATCTCCTGCGGTTCGTTTGTTTCTTTAAAGGCGTTTATCCACAACCATGGGAGAGGGTTTGGAGCATTCGTTCAGGCTGGGATTAACTATATTAGTTGAATACTGTATAATAGGCAGGCTTATTGACAGTTTTGGATAGAAATTGCTAGATATTAGAAGATAAGCCAAATAGAATACATTTGAGAAGCACGTTAAATTGTATTACTTCAGCTAACATGCCCAAATCTCTTATTCTTCAGAATGAAGTTCAAATTTCTAAGACCCTTCTAGTCTGTTCATTTTCTTCCTGAATTGTCGTCACATTCGACCATGTATTAAAATAATTTGATAATTTAATCTTTTCTACTTCATTGTAAAACCACCATTTATATTCCACAGTGTTTGTTAATAACATCACCTTGCATATAGTAGGTGCAGAATACTTTTTTTTTTAATTGAACATCACAGCAAGAATCATATGCAAACATTTGGAGACTATAGTAGATTATAAATGAAAGTTCTCTGGATGAAAAAGGGGCCACATACTAAGCCTGACAAGCTCAGGGGAGGCCTGTCTGGTAAGTCATACAAACTCAGAGACCTAAAGTAACCACATAGGATGGTCTGAAATTAAAATTTACTAGTTGAAAACGAATTGGGATGGTTAGTCATGTCCTAGGCTGGTGTCTTTCTTCACAAAGCTCAGTGTTTAACTGAGCCTGTCTACTGTCTTTTTGCATCTACAATAACATATCTTTGGAATGTCAGAGTAACTCCCTTTTGCCATACCCTTCAGGGCACAATCTCCCACCAGAACACTGGACCACAGAACCCCCTCATTGTTACCCTTTTTAAAAAAATATGTATTTTATTGGTTTTTTACAGAGAGGAAGGGAGAAGGATAGAGAGTTAGAAACATCAATGAGAGAGAAACATTGATCAGCTGCTTCCTGCACACCTCCTACTGGGGATGTGCCTGCAACCAAGGTACATGCTCTTGACCGGAATCGAACCTGGTACCTTTCAGTGCACAGGCCGAAGCTCTCCACTGAGCCAAATCGGTTAGGGCCTCACTGTTATCTTGTTCTCCCACATCTATTTGCTGTGTTAATTGTTAACTATCCAGTACCCACCAATGTAAAAGAAGTATTTGTCTTTTCATTTTACTCTTTATCCAATTTTAGAGATTTCCTAGCTTTGCTTTCTTCCGCCTCCCTAATCTACCACCAATGGATTTCCTATAACCCTTTACGTCTTCTCTGGAGCATTTTCTCAATCCATTGAGATTTTGCTTCCTGGCATTGTCATCAGTTTGGCTCAAATAAACACATGAAAATTCTTACAGGATTTGGGTGTTTCTTACATCTGACAGTTTTCTCTGACTGTTGTATATGTTATTATTGCCCTTAATTACTTGGCTTATTTTTATTGATTTCAGAGAGGAAGGGAGAGTGAGAGAGAGATAGAAACATCAATGATGAGAGAGAATCATTGATGGGCTGCCTTCTGCATGCCCCCTACTGGGGATGAAGCCCGAAAATCAGGCAAGTGCCCTTGACCGTAATTGAACACAGACCATTCAGTCTGCAGGCTTTCGCTCTGTCCACTGAGCCAAACCAGCGAGGGCAGTGGTTGGCAAACTGCGGCTCGCGAGCCACATGTGGCTCTTTGGCCCCTTGAGTGTGGCTCTTCCACAAAATACCACGGCCTGGGCGAGTCTATTTTGAAGAAGTGGTGTTAGAAGAAGTTTAAGTTTAAAAAATTTGGCTCTCAGAAGAAATTTCAATCGTTGTACTGTTGATATTTGGCTCTGTTGACTAATGAGTTTGCCAACCACTGAGCTAGGGCAATTACTTGGCTTCTCATAACATATATACTTTTGTCAAAACTTAACTAATGGTGATGTTTTCCTTTTTTGTAAATGTTCTGATTGATTTTTAGAAAGAGGAAGGGAGTGCGAAAGAGAGAGAAACATCCATATAAGAGAAAAAAAACATAGATCGGTTGCCTGCCACACACCCCCCGACCTGAGATGGAACCTATAGCTTGGGCATATGCCCTGGACCGGGAATCCAACTGGTGACCCTTTGGTGCACAGAATGGTGCTCAACCAACTGAGCCACACCAGCCAACGCTAACGGTGGTGTTTTCTGAACTAGATTTTGTTGGATTCTGTAGGTTAGATTCTGTCTAATGTATCTTTGTAATTTAAATTCAGTTGAGTGAAATTTTGAGTTCCTGATATATGGGCAGTTCCCACCCTCAAGTAGCTCACCATTTTAGTAGGGGAAATAGTCTTATAGAGCTGTAAAGACAGGCACTGTAATAGGATTGTAAGGGTAGTAGTAAATTGTGTACAAAGTAAAACAATATGTACAGAGGAGGATGGTAATGGGGAGTGGTTAGGGGAGTGTCAGGAAAGTTTAGATAGAGTTGGTTTTTTAAGTGTAAATAGAACTCCCCAGAAGTGGAAAAAACAACATATGTCAGACATAGGTATATATTTCAGTAGGATGCATTCCAGGAACTGTAATCAGGTTTTGGAGGTTAAATATTACTCACTTATGCCTTTTATATTTTCTGTTTAGTTCCTTTTTTTTAAGAAGGAAAAAAAACCACATAGATACAGACAACAGTATGGTGATTGCCAGAGGGAAAAGGAGGTGGGGGAGTTGGAAGAGAGCAAAGAGGGATAAATGGTGGCAGTAAGAGACTTTACTTTGGGAAGTGAGTGCATGATACAGTATGCAGATGATATGTTATAGAGTTATACATTTGAAACCTGTATGGTTTTACTGAGCAGTGTCACCCCAATAGATTAAAAAAAATTTTTTTAATGTACAAGTTTTTTTTTCCTAATCTACACCTGAGGTCATACTTAGAGAGAGAGAGAAACATCACCTGTCATACACAAACTTTAAAATAATTCTTGAATGTTAATAAGCATTATCCTTGACGTATGTTCATGTTCATCCTTATATAAAGACTAGAGGCCCAGTGCACGAAATTTGTGCACTTGAAGGGGGGGGGGTGTCCCTCAGCCAGGCCTGCACCCTCTCGCAGTCTGGGAACCCTTGGGGGATGTCCAACTGACAGCTTAAGTGTGCGGGCCTCAGCCGTCAGTCGGACATCCTTAGTGCTGCTGCAGAGTCAGGAGAGGCTCCTGCCACTGCTGCTGTGCTCACCAGCCCTGAGCCCGGCTTCTGGTTGAGCGGTGCTCCCCCTGTGGGATTGGGGCGAAACCGGCTCTCTGACATCCCCCGAGGGGTCCTGGATTGTGAGAGGGCGCAGGCCAGGCCAAGGGACCCCACCGGTGCATAGTCAGAGCTGGGGAGAGACACAGGAGGTTCGCCAACCGGGGAAGGATCGCGGGAGGACTCCAGGGGGTGTCCGGCCTGTCTTGCTCAGTCCTGATACGCTGGACCCCAGAAGCAAGCTAACCTACTAGTTGGCGCATCTGCCCCCTGGTGGTCAGTGCACGTCATAGCGAGCGGTTGAGTGGCCTTAGCATATCATTAGCATATTACACTTTGATTGGTTGAATGACCAACCAGTTAACTGAACACTTAGCATATTAGGCTTTTATTATATAGGATGCCTAGTGGTCTGGCTTAATGCAAAGCTGAATTTCCTATGTCAGTTACTTGATCAAGGAACTTGGAAATCATCCTTGCTCTACCTAATCATCCATTTTCAGCTTGATTCTAAGTCCTACACATTACAATGTCTGAATATTTGTGAAATTTGTTATTTCTTTGATATTCTTAGTGCCACTGCCTTAGGTCTTCATCATGCCACTTGGGCTGTTAATTAGCACCTTACTGGCCTCTATGGCTCTGTTCCATGAGTGTGCTGATAAATCAGCTTTCTGGGAAATAGGACAAGCCCTGATATTGTAGGGTATGCCAGTTTCAATGATGTAAATCCTCTCACCGTGGTCAATTTTAAGATGCATGTGATGTCAACTGGCTCACACAATTCCTGAAAATTTAACAGTTAACTCTCAGGAGCCACTATGAGCCAGCTGCAGAACACCACTGTGTGACTAATTCCTTTTCAGTCATCCTATTTACTGCTCCTGGAACTATTTTTATTTATTTATTTATTTATTTATTTATTTATTTATTATTCTTTAAAAAATGGATTTAAGAGAGGAAGGGAAAAGAAGAGAGATAGAAACATCAATGATGAAATAGGATAATTGATCCGTTGCCTCCTGCAGGCACCCTACTGAGGTTGAGCCTGCAACTGGGCACATGCCCTGACTGGGAATTGAAGCACGACCTCCTGTTTCATAGGTTGATGCTCAACCAGTGAGCCACACAGGCTGGGCTAGAAACTGTTCTTAAGACAAACCTGATAGTGCTCTTTATTGGCTTTAAAACCTTAAATGGGAGATAGTTTGAACATTTGGATGTCTTACTAACCTCTTTTTAAACTGCCCTCCTTCCCCCAACCTTCCTTTGGAACCTCAACTCTTATTAACTAGGGGCCCAGTGCATGGAATCTGTGCATGGGGGGGAGGGGGTGGGAATCCCTCAGCCCAGCCTGCACCATCTCCAATTCTGGACCTCTTGGAGATGTCTGACTGCCTCTGGCTCCTAACCGCTCACCTGCCTGCTTGCCTGATCGCCCCTAACCACCTCTGCCTGCCTGCCTGAGCACCCCTAACTGCTCCCCTGCTGGCCTGATCATCCCTAACCATCTCTGCCTTGCCCCACACCCAGGGCCCAGAATTCCCTCCTCCGGCCAGTCACAGGCACCCAGGACCCGGGCTTCCCTTCCTCTGGCCGGCCACAGGAACCCAGGACCTGGGTCAGCTTCTCCTGGGCCACAGCCATAGGTGCTCGGGACTGTGGGGTGGATGGCTTGTCCCTCTCTGAGGCTGCAGCCCCAGCCGCTGGCGCCCAGGACTGCGGGGCAGGCGGCTTGTCCCTCTCCTGGGCTGCAGGCACAGCTGCTGACACCTGGAACCGCAGGGCATGTGGCTTGTCCCTCTCCTGGGCCACAGCCTGGCTGTTCTCCATTCCTCTCTCGTGAGCTCATTTGTGCCGCCTGGTCCCCATTCCTTTCTCCCCAGTGTTGAGTATCTGAGCCTTGACAGGGTAAGGGTGCGACAACCATTTGTATATTAGCTCTTTATTATGTAGGAGATTTTCTGGCCAACACACACACTGTGGTCTAGACATACTGTCAGTATTCCCCTTGTTTCTGAAAATATGCCATGATACGTGCTGCCCTCTAAACCTTCCCTCTTCTTGGAATGGCCTTCTCCACTTGTCTGCATGGCACACTCTTAATTCCGAGAACTACTTGACAAACTGGAAGGAAATGTGTCTCAGAATTAAGGCCAAAATAGAAGTCTCCTTCTTTTACTCCACTGTACTTTGAAAGTAGTCAAGAATGCAGAATGATACTTACAGCTGATTAATGAATTAATTAATTCATTCAACCAATATTGAGTACCTGGCGTGTCAGGCATTGTTCAGGCTCTAGGGATGCGGTAGTAAATAAAGACCTTGCCCTCATGATCTTTATGAGGGCAAGACACACACACATATAGTGGATATAGACAATTGAAGTGTTTTCATAAGTACTATATTTTGCTTATCTCATAGTCTGTCAGGGCAGACTTACCTATATCTGTAATATGATTAGCATATAGTGGTTTATACCTACATTGAGCTCACTTCTACGTATCTATTTTTAACTGATAATTCTCTCAATTTTTTTCTTTCACAGGTTTGGGGATTTCTATATAGAAAGATATGTTAACAGCTAGCATCACTTTTTTCTTGTCTATTAAGGTTCTACATTGAATAGATTCTTTTTCCATTTAATCTTTCAGCCATAAATCCCAAATTTTAGTAATAACTATAAGTTTGTGTTTGCCCATTTCTATTAAAATTCCAGATTCACTGTATTATAACAGTATTTGTACATTGATCTAGAGCAGTGGTTCTCAGCATTTGATTTTTAAGGGGGTCAGTTCAAGAATGAGTTATTAATAGTGATTTTTTTGCATTTCACTTTATATTATTATTATTATTATTTTTAAAAAATTTCTTAGTGATTTCTTCCTCAGTACTTAAACTGTCCTTTTGTTTTTTTTTATTTTTCTCTTTCATAGGTGCCATGTTTTTTGGAAGCTTGTTTAGACCAAAGTAATGGCCTTTGAGGCTTCCTCCACATGAATAGGAGTTCACTTTTTGAATAATAAGAAATATATGTCACAGGGGGAGAATCAGTATTTTAGAGATGCTTAGGTAGGGCATGGCCAAAAAAGGTTGGGAACCACTGATCTAGAGATATCAGAGACCATAAATATAAAATGTAGTTAATTTTTCTGTTGTCATTGTCAGTGACCTTGTTTTAATGCGATGAAGGGGATGGTGAGTAGTTAATATTTTACTCAATTTTCTTTTTGGCTCACTGATAAAAATAAGCTTTTAGCATAGTGGTTCAGAGTGTGGGCTAGACTGCCTGGGTTTAAATCTCAGACAGGTTAGACAAGTTGCTTACCGTGTGTGCGCCTGTCTCTTTATCTGTGAAGTGGGGAAAATGATAGTTCAAACAGGATTGTGTGAGATTGATTGAGTTAATAATTTGTAAAGTGCTTAGATCAATGCCTGGCACATAGTAAGCTGTCCGTGAATATTATCACTCCCTTCTGCTGTTGCCTCCTCCTTATTTACAACATAAAGTATTTACAGCTTGGCCGGCATAGCTCAGTGGTTGAGCATTGACCTATGAACCAGGGTTCAATCCCCAGTGTGGGGCGTACAGGAGGCAGCCAATCAATGATTCTCTCTCCCATCATTGATGTTTCTATCTCTCTCCTTCTCCCTTCCTCTCTGAAATCAATAAAAAAATATATTTTTTAATTAATTAATTAATTAATTAATTAATTTGTTTTTCTTAGCCTTGCCGGAACAAGGTCACCAAAAATTTTGGTTGCCTCCCCCCAAAAAAATGGGAGAGAGAAAGAAATAATATATATTTTTTAAAAAGAAAGTATTTACAGCAGTTTTAGAAAGACTTCAAAATATGTTAAGTATGATTGTAATTGTTCTGTTTAATATCTGTGGTTTAGTACAGTGTACTTAAAAAAGACTTTTTTTTCCCAGAGTGTTATAGTGATTTTTTAAATGAAGACTTTGATGTAAAGACTTATACTTCCCAATCTATTCATCAAGCTGTAATTGCCGAACAACTAGCAAAACTTGCCCAAGGAATCAGTCAGTTGGATAAAGAACTACACCTACAGGTAAGTCCAATCTTCTGGATCATGCAGATTATTCGGCCCAAAGTGATAATTTATAATTTTTATAACCCTTTTATTATTTAGCCTAAATGAATATTTACAAAACAAATGTATAATTATTAGTTGGATTACTTTTCAGAGTATACTTTGGCAAAGTTTTCTGTAAACTACTTTTTGTTAGTTGAAAAACTAATATTCTGATCTTTTCAAAACATATTATTCATACTTTGTTTTCACCACCTTAACTGATGTGCAGTGAATATAGGTGGGCAAAGAATAAGATGATTTTTATAAAGATAATAGAAAATGGAATTTGAAAGTAGAACATTGTGAATAAGAAAAATTGGCATGTTCACATTGGCAGTTCATACATTATGAGCACAAAGTATAACAATTGGTGAAATTACAGAAAGCTGATCAATTTGTGGTGGATAGAACACAATATAGGGACTTAGGAGATGATTCCTAATCTCAGCTGTGCTGTTGCCATTGATATCATTTAATGCCTTTGATTCTTGCTTAAAAAATTCTATCAAGTAGAGAGTGAATAAGGGAGAGGAGATTGTAGTAGAAAGTCTTGAAGGTTCCTGTCTATACTACAATTCTATAATTTTAAAAAATTTTTTAAAAGTTATTTAAACATTTTTTAAAATTTATATTTTAAAATATGTTTTTATTGATTTCAGAGAGGAAGGGAGAGAGACAGAGAAACATCAATAATGAGAGAGAATCATTCATTGGCTGCCTCCTGCACGCCCTCTACTGGGAATTGAGCCAGCAACCCAGGCATGTGCCCTGACTTGGAATTGAACCATGACCTCCTGGTTCATAGGTTGACGCTCAACCACTGAGCTACAGTGTTTGGATGAATTATGTGGTCTTGATTATGCTGAATTAAGTTCAAGAACTATGAGAATCTGATGTTTGAAAACATTCTTTAAAGTGAAAGCATATATTAGCATGGCAAGAATTAGCTGTTTTTTAGTTTTCAGTTTTGGCACAACTCCACCTGCACATCCCATTGGGAAAGTGAGGGGCTAGTGAAAAGGCTGTATTGGTTTTTTTTTGCTCTATGTTGAACTATAAGTGTGTTTGTGCTCCTGCTAATAACACATCTGAAGCACCTGTATTTTTTTTCATGTTAATGTTTGCGCCCTTTCTATATGGTTACATGGCGATCACAATGAAAAATATCTTATACTTAGAGCATATGCTGATTATTCATTTTTGATTTTCAGGTTGTTGCAAGACATGAAGATTTACTGGCACAAGCAACTGGGATTGAGTCTTTGGAAGGTATATTTCCATTAACTATTACAGATTATATAGAGCTAGACCAGGGATTGGCAACCTTTTTCTGTTAAGGGTCAGATAGTAAATATTTTAGACTTTGCAGCTACTGTCTCTGTTGCAACTACTAAATTGCCATTGCAAAGTGAAAGAAGCCAGAAAATATACAAATGAATGTGTCTGGCTATGCTCCAATAAATCTTTAATAAAGCTTTGCTGAACCCTGAGCTAACTATCTGGATTCAAATTCTTGCTTTGCCATTTACTAGATGTGTGACTTTAGACAAGTTACTTAATGTTTCTGTGCCTCAGTTTTATCTATAAAGGAGAAAAGTATTAATACGTATGAACATGGTGTTATTCTGAGGATTAAATGAGTTAGCAAAATGCTTAGAACAATTCCTGGCACGTATTTAGTACTTCTATTAACTGTTAATTAATTAAAACAACTAAAACATCAACACCAGAGTGGTTTGTAGTGGAAGTAAGCTTGAATTTTTTCTTATTTTTGGCTTTCTTTGAAACACTTTTCAATGAAAGTATAATAGAATAACAATACATTGGGTTTTTATATTTATGAATTTTATTTTTGTTTGGCTAATATTTATGAATTTTTGTTCCATCTTGATTAAACTATATCATAAATATGAAATGTTAATATTGTGTTTTACATTATTGCTTGTGTTGTGATTACTATTATTAATTATTGCACATCAAAAGAAAGCTAAGTGATTTTTCTGTTGAAATTCTTGAGGAATGATATTGCTTATTGCGATGCCATATTCTTTAATGCTTCCCCCAGTGTTTCTTATGAACTCAGAGGTATTGTTCTCAGTTTGTACACTGTTTCTAAGACATCTTGATGAAGAACTTAATATTTTCAGAAATAATAGTTTGACTGCTATTTTAATATTAAGGATGTACATCAGACCATGGTGATAAATACTAGCCTCTAAGTACTGACTTACTAATGGAGATTAATTATGTTTTTTTTATCTCTAAATATTTAGTATGTGTTTCTGGAAGCAAGTAAATAATATCCTGTTTTAATGGTAATTTTCAAAAACCAAACGTTAAATGATTTTCTCATCTGTAAGATCCATAAGGATGGCATGGTAGTACATTGATTCTGAGTGCATATATAACTGTATATGTGTATATATGAATTATCACAACAAAAATTGTGGTTTTCTTATATGTGTTTAATACTGTAATGTGCTTGTTTTTCCCAGAATGCTTTTCACTGATTACAATATTTAAAATATACTGTTGGATTGAGTTAGAATAGCTATTTGTTCCATGATTGTATAGCAGGGATGGGGAACTTTTTTCTGCCAAGGGCTATTTGGATATTTATAACATTATTTGTGGGCCATATAAAATTATCAACTTAAAAATTAGTCTGCTATATTTGGTCAAACATTTAATTAACTTATCCCTAATGCATTGGCAGGATCAAATGATACCACAGGCCTTATGCGGCCCTCAGGCTGGTTGTTCCTACCCTGTTGTATAGAGTACAAAGCCTGGCTTCTCTAAATTCCTGTGATTACTTAAGAATATTCTCCAGATTATTTGAACATAAAAAGTCAAAGTATGAATGAGTTAGTATTCATTTTAGCATGATGTATATTCTCACCCCTTTTAGGATATTATTTTGAGACTAGAGACCCAGTGCATGAAAATCATGCACTGGGGGGGGGGTGTGTTCCACATGATAGACACCTAACTGCTCCCCTGCCAGCCTGATCCCCCCCAACTGCCCTCCCCTGCTGGCTATCTTGTGACAATGTGGGGATGACCATCTTGTGATGACTTGGGATGGCCATCTTGTGACAACATGGGGCAGCCATCTTGTGATGACATGGGGGTGGCCATCTTGTGACGATGTGGGGGTGGCCATCTTGTGATATGAGGGCATGAGGGTCAATTTGCATATTACTGCTTTATTATATAGGATGCTGAAAAGTGTGATATGTATTTGAAAAAGAGTATTACCCCAACTTGTACTTCATCTGATTTTTCTCCCATGTCTTTTCTAATGTATTTTAATATTTGCCATATAAGTAGTTTGGAGATGTATTCATCAAACCTATTTTATTAAAAGTTACCCCCTGTTTATTTTTTGTTCATTTATTCATTTTAATATTAATTGAGAATTTGCTAGATTCCAGATTCAGCAACCTTGGTACTTGGGTTCTGGCTGGGAAAGAATTCAGAACCAAGACACAAACTGTATCAGAACATTTAGTTGGTAAATCACAGAGGTAGAAGAAGTAATTCCTAGAAGAAACAGGCTTAGGAAACGAGTTATGTAGGTAAAGGAAGGGAGGGTCCTTGGCGCTTGGGAGTGAGGAAGCTAATGGTAAAGTGCCTGGGGCAGGGAGGGGAAAGGGAATGGGAAAGGGGTGTGCTTCCAGAAGGGAGAGTGCACTGGGTCCTCTGTCCTAACGGTTTTAAGGGTGAAGATTTTAGGGGTGCTCCCAGGAGAAGGTCTCAATAGAATGTTCAGCAGTTTTCCAGGTGTGTCCTTTCAGGATTGTTGTCTCCACTGATTGATTGGCCAGCATCAATCAGGGCAGGGGGTCATTATTCCATGCATCTGGTAGAGAGCTGGTTTTGTTGCTTATTTGGGCCTGGAACTGAAATACAATTGAGGCCTAGATGTTATCTCTGGGGAGGAGAGGTTAGGGGGTCCAAACCTCATGACCAGTGATATGCTAAGGGGAGGAAAAGTCACCCTGGGGTGAGTTCTCACCCTATAATTGATTGTGCCTTGCTAGGCACCTGGAGCCTTCCCTTCTGTATCTGGCCTATTGTCCTTGCTGTGCTCATGTCTGTCTAATTGCCTACAACAGAACAAGGATTGGAGGGGGAGATAGAGGCTTTTATAATAGTAAAAGCAGGTAAAAGGTATTGGTTGCTTAGATTACAGTGGTGACAGAAAAACTTGAAATTTTCTCTATATATGTGTATATGTATATATATATTTCTTTTAATTTAATTTTTTACCCAATTTGAGCCTTTGTAAATTTGTTACGTAATGTAAGCTGTTATGTTTTTCTAGGTGTTCTTCAGATGATGCAGACAAGAATTGGGGCGTTACAGGGAGCTGTTGATAGGTACTGTTACTCATTTTGTAAATAATTGGAATGGAAGGATTATCACCTGTTGATATTTTGAAGATGATTTTATTATCACTCCTCTCTTTATTTTTCCTTTAGGATGAAAGCAAAAATTTTTGAGCCATATAATAAAATAGTATCCCGTACTGCACAACTAGCAAGACTTCAGGTAAGTTTTCACTTTTTATGTCTTTTCTAATATATTTTTATTGTTTTCAGAGAGGAAGGGAGAGGGAGAGAGAGATAGAAGCATCAATGATGAGAAAGAATAATTGATTGGCTGCCTCCTGCAGTCCCGCTACTGGGTTGACACTCAACCACTAAATCATACCGGCTGGACCACATTTTTTTGTATATTTTTTACCTACAAAAAGCTTCTGAAAAACAGAAACTATATTTTTTACTTTTTTACATATTCCACAGAATCAGAAGCAAAGAATACTAAACTTAGAGAAAGAAATCTGTTTCACAGTCTTAATGCTGCTGCATACTGGCTATATGAACTTAAGAACCGTGGTTTATTCACCCATAAAATGATGAGCTTTGTAGCCTCTAAACATCTATATATATAAAACCCTAATATGCAAACAGACTGAACTGCAGAACAGCCGGTTACTATGACATGCACTAACCACCAGGGGGCGCGCACGGAACATGGTGGGCATCAGCAGCAGGCGGCAGAGTGCAGAACATGGTGGGCATTGGCTGTGGCAGGATGGTAGAGCAGATGAGTGGGGTGCCAGACCAAGGTCAGCCTCTGGTGGTTACTGAAAATTCTTTGCTCCCGTGCGCCACGGTCCAGCCAGGCACACACGCACACCTGCTGCTGATGCCGGAGCCACCGCTCACACCCGTTGCCAGCGCCCATGCTGACTGCAATTGCTCGGTGCCATCAGTGGGTGCGAGTGGTGGCTGCCGGCCCCGATTGCCCCTCAGGGCTTCTTCACCTCCTCCTGCTCTTGAGGGGCGATTGGGGCTGCCAGCCGCCTCTCGCACCCACTGCTGGTGACGGCCCCACTCACACCTGCGCTCGGTGCCGGTCCTGATTGCTCAGTGCTGTCAGTGGGTGCGAGCAGCAGATGCCATCCCTATCCACCCCTGAGGGCTTCTCCACCTCCCTCTGCTCCTGAGGGGCGATCGGGGCAGAAGCCGCCACTCGCAACCGCTGATGGCACCGGCCCCAATCACTCCATGCCGTCAGCACGTGGGAATGGCGCTGATGGGAGTGGGGCTGCCAGCAGACAGGACCCGGGGGGGCTGCGGCAGGAGGGGCCGAGCGAGGGCGCGGAGGATGGGCCGAGACCCGCCCCAGTGCCCACTGCTGCCTCTTGGCCCACAGTTCCTTTCAAGGTGCATGAATTCATGCACCTGGCCCCTAGTAATTATAAAAATAGAATACTTGAAATTTTTCTTACATTATAAAGTCTTGCATAAACATAAATTTTTAAAATTACTAATACCTAGGTAGGTGACAAAAATAAGATTCTTTAAACTTACATTCAAAAGACTGCATTGAACAAGGGAGAAAAAAAGAAACATGATTCCAACATGTTTAAGATCTGGAGTTGAAAGCAGAGAAGTGAACAGAAATTAAAATTTTAATTTAACTAACTAAATTTTAATTCATTGCCTAAAATTAAACAATCTATAATCAAAACAATATTCTATGATGCACATGGGACTAACAGTGCTGGATAGTTCTGCTAATAAAAAAAAACACTCCTATGCCTGGCAAGTGTTGCTTAGTGGTTGGGCATCAACCTATGAATCAAGAGGTCAAGGTCTGATTCACATCAGAGCAGATGCCAGGTTGTGGGCTTGATCCCCCATAGGGAACATGCAGGCAGCAGCTGATTGATGTTTCTCTCTTATTGATGTTTCTTTCTATCCCCTCTCCCTCTAAAAATCTATAAAGACATTAAAAAAACAACACCACCAAAAAAACCCAACAAATCTGGGTTCATAAAGTACAGATTAAGAGCACAGGTTAGGAGTTATGAGCACTTGACTGCTACACTTTGTCACTAATTGCATGATGATGAACTAACTTTAGTGTCTTTCTTCCCCATCTTTATTGAGATATAATTGGCATGTAACATTGTATAAGTTTAAGGTGTATAACTTCATGATCTGACATGTGGATATATTGTGAAATGATTTAACAACACGGTTAGTTAAAAACATTCGTTACCTCACATAATTATCTTTTTTGTTGTAGTGGTGGTGGTATATTTTTACAATGAAAGTGTGGGCTGGATTTGTGAATTTTCTTCTAGCTCTAAAATGCTATGATTCAGTGAAGCTGTGAGAGTTTTTTTTATGGATGTTTTTATTTTTTATGGTGATGCAAACATAAAAGGTTAGGATTGTGATTAAGATAAGCACTTTTTATTTTTATTATTATTAACTATTAGCCCTAATTCTGTGCTCTTACTCTAAAAAATATTACACTATAGGGACAATCAAGTTGAATTTGGTCAAATTATTATAAAGGAAGGAAGAGAGAAGAGAGTAAAAGGAAAAAGAAATACGCACGCCTAGGTACTTTTTGGTACTTTTATATCCAGTGTTTAATTCTTCCTTTGTTGACTCATATACACTCTTATCTTAGGGAGGATGTTTATCTTAGAAATTTGTTGCCCTTCAAACAGTTTTGAAGTCTGAGGCCTCTTTGAAAGCTTACTTAACCATTTTTATTCTGTTCACTTTGTCTGGGAAACTTTAATGTTCCTGTTTAATCTTTTTATTCTTTGAGCTTCTATTTCATTTAAATACATGTGGTATTTGAAAGCAAGAAAGAAATAACTACGAAGTTATTTTTGCCTTGAACTTATAATCTCTCTGATTATACTCTCAATTGGAAGAAAGTACATTTAAACTTAATTCTTTTTGCTTTTTATTACCATTTTACTCTTTCTTCAAGCAGAAGCTTCTGAGTTCATCTATGTACATGAATACATGAGTTGAATTTAATTATCACCCTAAGAATCATCTCTGTCTTAGCTCTCTTAGCCCATTTTAGTAACATTCTTTCAGAAAGAAGTTTTGAGGAGTCTATTATTCCTTACATAGGATATTTAAATTTTTTATCTTAAAATTATATAAGAAAATGAGTTTTTAACTTTAAATCTTGTGTTTTTTTTTTTAATCCTC
The DNA here is from genome assembly GCA_026230045.1 of Corynorhinus townsendii. Classification (NCBI taxonomy): domain Eukaryota; kingdom Metazoa; phylum Chordata; class Mammalia; order Chiroptera; family Vespertilionidae; genus Corynorhinus; species Corynorhinus townsendii. The sequence goes on from JAPDVU010000004.1 coordinate 143,514,842, forward strand.
ACCTGAGGATAAATATCTTGTAAGTTTTTAAATACTTTTAATCATGTCTTAAAAAATATAGCAGCTTTATTGAGATAATTTACATACCTATTATATGTTTTTTTATCATTTTAACTTATTTTTTTAACTTTACATTTCATCTCTTAATAGTTTAAGTTTTAAATATACATTAGCTTTTCAATTAAAAGTTTTTTATTTACTTTTTTAACTTTGAAATTATATGTAAGAATGATTAAGAAAATGTTGGAATGAAGGAGGAAATCATCCATAAAGCCTTTTTTCTTTTTGATATGTTTTATATGTACGTGGTTTTCATTTTATATTTTTGTAGGAGTCTTTTTAGTTTTCAGTTGATATGATATCAAATAATTTTGTCTGTATTATTAATATGGAATGATGACTCATTATACTGGTTTTATAACTATCCACCAAACAAGTGAATATAGTAGGAAGGAATAAAGAGGGAGGGTGACAGCAGCAGCATAAAATGTCACTGTCCGCAAACACTGTAAAACATATAGAGCTACTAGAATAGCAGAACCAAGGAATTCATGCTGGTGAAAGTAATGCTGTGCTAGTTTTTTGGCCTACTCTTCAAGGAGCACAGCAACTTTTGTTTCAGTTATTTTTTTTAAATAAATCTTTATTGTTCAGATTATTACAGGTGTTCCTCTTTTTTTTCCTCCATAGCTCCCCTCCACCTGATTCCCCACCCCACCGCATCCCATGCCCTTACCGCCCGCCACTGTCTTCATCCATAGGAGTAAGATTTTTGTCCAATCTCTTCTCGCACCCCTCACACCGGCTTCCCCTGAGAATCGTCAGTCCACTCCCTTTCTATGTCCCTGATTCTGTTATATTCACCAGTCCATTCTGTTCTTCAGATTTTTTATTCACTTGATTTTTAGATTCACTTGTTGGTAAGTATGTATTTGATGTCATTTTGTTGTTCATAATTTTTATCTTTACCTTTTTCTTTTTCCTCTTCTTAAAGAATACCCTTCAGCATTTCATGTAATCCTGGTTTGGTGGTGATGAACTCCTTTAGCTTTTTCTTGTCTGTGAAGCTCTTTATCTGACCTTCAACTCTGAATGATAGCTTTGCTGGGTAGAGTAATCTTGGTTGTAGGTTCTTGCTGTTCATCACTTTGAATATTTCTTGCCACTCCCTTCTGGCCTGCATAGTTTCTGTTGAGAAATCAGCTGACAGTCGTATGGGTACTCCCTTGTAGGTAATTAACTGTTTTTCTCTTGCTGCTTTTAATATTCTCTCTTTGTCTTTTGCCCTTGGCATTTTAATTATGATGTGTCTTGGTGTGGTCCTCTTTGGATTCCTCTTGTATGGGGTTCTGTGCGCTTCCTGAACTTGTACGTCTATTTCTTTCACCAGGTAGGGAAAGTTTTCTGTCATTATTTCTTCTAATAGGTTTTCAATATTTTGCTCTCTCCCTTCTTCTGGCACCCCAAAAATTCAGATGTTGGTTCGCTTAAAGTTGTCCCAGAGGCTCCTTACACTATCTTCATATTTTTGGATTCTTTTTTCTTTTTGTTTTTCTGGTTGGATGTTTTTTGTTTCCACATATTTCAGATCTTTGGTTTGATTCTTGGGGTACGTTGATCTACAGTTGAGTTTCTGTATATTCTTTATTTCAGACAGTGTATGCTTCATTTCTGACTGATCCTTTTCCATTTTTTTGGCATTCTCATTAAGCTCCTTGAAGGTCTCATCAAGTTTCTCAGCGGTTTTAAGAAGATTCTTGAGTAACCTTATAAATGTGGTTCTGAACTCTATGTCATCCAGTAGTTTGCTTTCCTCTGTTTCTTTCATTCGTGACATGTTTCTTCGTCTCCACATTTTGGCTGCTTCCCTGTGTTGATGGAGTAGCTTTGTGTGGTAGGTGATCTATAGGGGGCAGTAGCTCAGCCTCCTCAATCACATGAGGTGGATGCTCTTGGTACACCCCTTTGTGGGCTGAGTGCAAAGTCTTGGTATAGTTAAGCCTTAATTGCTGTTGGTACACTGGGAGGAATTGACCTCCAGGCCAATTAGCTGTGAGCACTCGCTGTGTCTATAATGGAAGAACTGCTGCGCTGAAGACACGCTTATGGGGCAGGACTTGTTTCAGTGGGGCTTTGGTGCTCACTGAGTCTGCCTCTTGAATGTGTCACTTATGGATGTGAGGAGTTGAAATCTGGTTTCTCACACTGACCACTAGGTACACTGGCTTCTGGATCTCCAGTGGGGTGCAGGTCAGCTACTGTCTGAGGCCACCCAGCAGGAGCTACAGTGAGAGCTACAGTTTTCTCCTCTTTGCTTGTGGTTTGGAGGTTTTGGAGCTGTCTGACCCGGGCTGCAAGTTTGCTAGGTTAAGCTGCGATAGGGCAGGGCTTTCTTATGCTAAAGCCGCTGCTTGGAGCTTGGGTGGGTTTGTAGGTTGTGCAGGGCGGGGTCTCAGGGTGTCACTAGGCTAGGGCGTGGCAAACAGCAATGGCTGCTAGTTAGCCGGCTCTGCGTCCCCGTAGGCATGAGTCCCGTGCCCCAGTGCCGTAAACAATTATTCCTGTGCGCAGCTCTGCAAGCAAGCCACTCTCACTGGCAGACAATCCAGCTTCTCCCTGTAGGAGTTTGGGTCCCCTGCGTCTCCCCAGAAACTGTATTTCAGAGTAATCGGGGGCTTGTCTCCCTTTGGGTTGAAAAAAGCAACGCCCGCCGCCAGCCCGGATCACGCGCCTCCCTACCTCAGCTTTTCAGTGCTTGTGCACGTCTCAATGCTCTTTTCTCTTTCCTTCTAGTTGTAGAACTTCCACTCAGTCAGCTTTCCCGTGGTTTTGGGTGATAGACGTTTTGTCTTTTAGTTGTATTTTTGAAATTGTTGCGCGAGGCAGCACTTTAGGTGTTTGCCTACGCCGCCATCTTGGATTCCTCCTTTTGTTTCAGTTTTGAAAAGGCCACTGTCCATGTAAGAAAAATATATACCTTGGCACCATTATGCTGTGAGGAAGCCCAAGCTAGCCACATGGAGATGACAGGTAGAGAAGCACTGAGGCTCCAGACCTATGAGTGAAGCCTTCTTGTTCCATCCAGATGAGCCTTGTTAACTAAGTGCAGTATAGTGAGTAATCCCAGGTCATACCACATGGAGCAGTTCAACCCTGCCTAAATACCTGGCTTACAGAATTGTGAGAAATAACAGGTCATTTTAAGTCACTAAGTTTTGGGTTGGTTTCTTGTGCAGCAATAGAAATTGATATATCAACGAAACATTTTCAAATATAGAGATTACTATCCACATATAAGGATGCAGGTTCCTATATGTGGGTGGTTCCCATGAGCTTTTCCTAGGAATCTGTTAATGACTTGAGAACCAAAATGACTAGAGAAACATCAAAGTAAGACTAGTGATGCACATTAGAATTAGGATTAAGTGGCTGATAGTATAGGAGAGTATAGTATGTAATAGCTGTATTTTTAAAAATTTTATTTTTAAATTGCAGGTTACATTAAATATTATTTTGTATTAGTTTCAGGTGTACAGCATAGTAATTAGACAATCATCTACTTTACAAAGTGTTCCCTTCTACCCACCTGTCACCATTCATAGTTATTACAATATTATTGACTACATTCTCTGTGCTGTACTTTATTTTGTAATTAGCAATTTGTACTTCTTAATCCATTCACCTTTTTCACCCAGTCCTCCAACCCACTTTCCTCTGGCAACTATCAGTCTATTCTCTGTGAGTCTGTTTCTGTTTTGTTTGTTCATTTATATTGCTGTTTAGATTCCACATATAAGTGAAATCTTCTAGTATTTGTCCTTCTCTGACTTACTTAATTAGCTGTATATTTTGGCAAAATAAATAAAATTTAATTATAGAAAAATGTGGGAAGAGCATGTGCAAAACAATTTTTATAGAGAGCGAGAGGAAGAGAGAAAAAAGGAACACCAATTTGTTGTTTCACTTATTTATCCATTCTTTGGTTGATTCTTGTATGTGCCCTGACCTGGAATCGTACTCAGAACCTTAGCATATCGGGGGCGATGCTCTAACCCTGCGGTCGACAACTTTTCGGACCTCACAGACCACCAGTGGTCTGCGGACCACCAGTTGGCAACTGCTGCTCTAACCAATTGAGCTACCCGGCCAGGACACAAAACAATTTTTAAAAACTTATCTTCAGCAATTATATTTTTGTAGTGTTGGTTTTGTATTAAGATATGTTTTCTGTGCATTGTGAAGCAAAGCTAAAGAATAATTTTAAATTATTCTAATTCTGTTATTTCCTATGTCTTGAGAGTCAGGAGTCCGTATGTGGAAGAAATAAGTTAGAAGATTAAATACACACCCTGTGTTTTTGAGTTTTAATCAAAAGTGTCAGTATGATCTCATTTTATCTTAAAATGGTATGTACATTATAGATGTGTATATTTTTGTACTAATGTATATGTATAATGTTAATCTGAGAATTTTTATGTGTATTGTGGAATAAAGAAAATGAATATTGATGTAATATTTTAATTCTAACATTTCCTATATATATCTACTGAAAAGTCCCAGGAATGAAAACCTATATTCCCAGAATGTGGTCTTGACATGCTGTTGATTTCTAAAAGGAACCAGGGCTCCTTTGATAAATCATTCATTCCAGGTCTGGGACATGGACTATATAAAATGATCCTGGAATATTTTTATGCCACCAACAACTACTAACTAGAGGTCATGACAAAAGGATTTAGCAGCCACCCTGGCCAGTGTGGGTCAGTTGGTTGGGCATCTCCCCGTGGACCGAAAGGTTGCTGGTTGGATTCCTGGTCAGGGCACATGTCCAGGTTGCAGGCTCAGTCCCTGGTTGGGGGCATACAGGAGGCAGCCCATCAATTTTGTGCTCTCACATCGATGTTTCTCCCTCTCCCTCTCCCTCCCTCCTCTCTCTTAAAAAAAAAAAAGAAAGAAAGAAAGAAACCCAATTCAGAAAAAAAAAAAGAGGATTCAGCAGCCAACTTGACGAGGCTCTAGGGCAGGGGTGGAGAATCTTTTTTTTCTGCCAAGGGCCATTTGGATACTTTTAACATCATTTGAGGCCATACAAAATTATTACCTTAAAAATTAGCCTGCTATATTTGGTCATTTAATTAACTCACCCCTAATGCCTTGGCAGGGCCAGACCAAATGATTTCGGGCTGGATGTTTCCCACCTCTGCTCTAGGATGACCAACTCTCCAAGTTTTAGAATTGAAAGTTCTGTGTCCCAGGAAAACTCTCATTCTCCCACAGATCTGTACATTTGATCACCTTTAGGGGCTCAAATTGGCCAAAAGTGGGACCGTGTGAGCATCTATAAGGATAAGAGCTACAATGGATTGGCATTCTTTTTATGCTTAAACCTATGAGTTCATAATGATAACCGAAACAAAACCAACTAATTGTTCATCTTTGGTAGATGTAAGAAAGCAGTTTTTAATTTTGAAAAGTGATAAACCATGCAAAGAATCAAGTATTCTTACTTTTCTGTATGATTATTAACACTGGCTAAACAAATAGTAGATGGGGTAAAGTTGTGTTTTTTTATTTTTTTAGTAGAGAAATTTTGTATGCTATCAAATAAAGACAAAATGATAAAATGGCAGTATCAGCATTTTACAATCATTTTATTGGATTTTGACATTGTTTCAGTGTTGCTAACAGCACTAAAAGAGAGAAAATCATACATGTATTATAAGTACTCTACCACCTAATGAATGATCTTACCAAAAATATTAAACCTGAACCTAATGAAACTGCCTACATCCAACTACTAATGTATAGGAAGTATAGAAGATAGTGGAACATGTTATACTACACTATGGGGATGCTATCAAGAAAATTCAGTCTGTGGGAAACTATAGGACAAATGATCCAATATATTCAACAGATTGCAAAGAAAAAAAAAAAGATGGCTAGGGAATTTATATACATTTAAAAAGGAAAATTAACCTATAGCGTTTATGTATATACATTTCAGTAATAAAATCATAAATAAAAGTAAGGAAGTGATTACCACAAAAGACAGTATAGTGGTTTCTTTTGGTTGGGATGAGGAATAGAAGGGAATGGATGGAGGATTTTGTGATTGGCAGAGGGTTACTTGGAGGCCTTCTGTAGTGGCTGACATGGTTCTTTCTACTGATCTGCGTGGTGGTTCCAAGTTTATTTAGCTGTGATTTCTGTATGTGATTTTCTATGTAGTATTTATATCTATCTGTATATTTTTAAAGACTAATTTTAGGTTCACAGTAAACTTGAGAGAAAAATACAGAGAATTCCCATGTATCCCTTGCACCCATCATGCATAGCCTCCTTAATCAACATCCCCCCACTAGAGTGGTACCTTTGTTACAATTGATGAATCACTTAAAACTCATACTTTAGATTAGGGTTCATTCTTGTTGTACATTCTGTGTGGTTGAACAACTGTATAATGACATGTATTCATCATTATAGTGTCATACAGTGTATTTTCAGTGCCCTAAAAACCTCTGTTCTCTGCTTATTCGTTCTCCAACGCCTGATCTTTTTACTGTTTCCATTGTTTTGGCTTTTCTAGAATGTCATATAGTTGGAATCATAGTGTGTGTAGCCCTTTCAGATTGGCTTCTTTCACTTAGTAATATACGTTTAAGGTTCCTTTATGTCTTTTCATAGCTTGATAGCTCATTTATTTTTAGTGCTGAATAATATGTTTGTATTCTATTTGATAATAAGCTCTAAAATTAAAAATGAGGAAGGAAAAGAAACTGATTGGCGTGGAGGCAACTATATTAGGAAATGGTGAAAGGTGATGCATTACAGATTATCTAAGACGTTGACTGAGGATTTTATTAAATGCTATTCTGAGAATATTCAACATAATAAGCAAGTGAAGTTTATTAAAAATGGGGCTGGAGTGCTGAAAACTGTATCTAAGACAATTTGGCAGGATGGATTTCAGAAAGCTGGCCAGGAGACCACAGTATTAAGGTAAAGGTGATAAAGATTTGGATTAGGGTGATGCTAGTAGGAATAGAAGTAAAGCAACTATTATGTTATGCAGCAGAAAAATCGTCAATAAGACTTGGTGACAGATTAATATGGTTAAAAGTAAAAGCATTAGAAATAAGCTTAAAGATTTAATGTTTGAGGCTATATCCTTTATTGGGTAGGTACTGGAGAGTTCTGGCAGGATAATTCTGATTAGACTAAAGTAAGATCTGTATTTCTCATGATGTATTTAGAATCCCAGAGGAGTGATTGCTAGGGAATCTACTTGCCAAATGGTCCATCTAAAAATTCAGTCTGACAAGCAAGAAACTGATAATAGTGGTTATTTTGGGGAAGTTCATATTTGGGACATAGAAATATGATGGTGACATTATCTTTTGAATCATATGCTTATATTATCTATTCAAAAAGTAAATAAAATGTAGTGATTAAAAGATAAAGATGCCCAAATCGTCCACTTTCTAGGGGGGAAATTCTTATTTGTTATTGACTTTATTATTTTAAGCACTTCAGGCTATAGTTACTCATAAATGCAGTCAGCCAAACATGTTTAATACCTTATTGCCTTTGACTTATATATGTTTATAAATGCATATTTGATTTTAGGTTTGTATATGTTGTTTGTGTATATGTCACAGGTGCATGAATGTGGCTGTGTGGCTCTGGTATGTGTGTATTTCACTCAGAAAAACAAAATGTTTACAGCTGGAGCCTCAGGGACCCTGTGCTCTCAGTGCTTTTAATTTTCATTGCCACCAGTTAGGATTTTCCTCTTTAGATGGGAGATGTCCTTGCTTTTCAACCAGCTTCAGGCCCATTCAAAGATGGTGCTAATGCAGCAGCAGCATAGACTGTCTCTCTTTTCTTCATTATCACTGCTGATGCTGAAGGTCATTACATACTAGTATATATTATTTCAGCAGTCTCTTTTCTCCCCACTCTCCCCCAGGCAATTGTCCTGGGTTCTGCTTCTATAGTAAAGTACCCTGAAAAACATCAGTCTTTATTTCCTGTCATAGTCTTTCGGATAGGTAAAGAATCAGTGTTGGATCTGATAATGAAAAGGTAATAGGAGGTCATATATGGTAGTTTTTTAAAAATAACTTTTTCTTGGATAATTATTAGTGATAAAATATTAGGAAAATTCAAGTAGGGCATACTTACTCTTTAAGGTCTAGTAAAATTGGGAGAAGTTTTAAGTCTGTTCCCTTAGGGACCTAGAAAAGAGAAACCAGGATTGGAAACAATAAGAGGCCATAGTAGGAAGCTGGGCAGTCCTTAGACAGTGGTTGTCAGCTTTGGCTGCACATTGGCACCATTTAGGATATTAAAAAATATATATGCTTAGTTCCCACTGCTAGAGGTTCTGATTTAATTGGTCAGGGCTATGGCCTGGGCATTGGAACGTTTTGAACCTACCCACTTGAATTTAATATGAAGTCAAGAGTGAGGACCACTGACATAGAGAAGAGTCCCTGGATTTCATTGCACCTCAATCCCAAATTCTCTCCATTGGGAATAAATTGAAGTTTTTGAAATGATGATTTTTAAAAGTTGTGATTATTTAGGTTACTGAGTGGTGAAAAAACAAAAAAGACAATGAATCTGTAGCATTTGGAAATAATGGATAAGTTTACCTATTTTTTTGTTGTTGTTGCTAATCCTCACTTGGGGATATTTTTTAGAGAGAGTAGAGGGAGGAGGAGAGACAGAGAGAAATATCTCTGTGAGAGAGACCCATTGATTGGTTGCCTCCTGCATGCGCCCCAAATGGGCCTGGAATTGAGCATGCAGCTAAGGTACATACATGCCCTTGACCAGAAACAAACCAGGGACCCTTCAGTCCGAGGGCCAGTGCTCTATCCACTGACCCATAGCAGCTAGGGCCAGATTTACATACTTATTGAACATTATGATATTTGTACAGGTTGCCTGTGATTTGCTTCGGAGAATAATTCGCATCTTGCATCTCAGTAAGAGACTCCAAGGACAACTGCAAGGCGGTAGTAGAGAGATAACAAAAGCTGCCCAGAGTCTCAATGAACTTGGTAAGTCCTTTTGACTACGAAGTTAGTAGAGTTTTAAAGGGTTTTTCAGTCACTTGATTTTGTTGTCTTTTGTTACCTTATCACCATTAACAAATATTATTGAGCAAACTTATTTAATAATTGACTGTTTACAACATTGTCACACTTTTCAAAATGGGTGAGTAAAATTAGTTGATTTCTTAGAAATGCTGTTTATATTTAAAATTATCATATAGTATAATTGGCCTTTTTAAAATATAAGCCTGTGAATTTTAACTTATATATAGATTTATGTAACCTCCAGCACCCTGATGATCACCTTCTATAATAATGCTTACCCACCTCCCCTCCCCTACTCCTAACCCTGGCAACCATCCAATTGGTTCTGCATTACTGTTGTTTTGTCTTTTGGAGAATGTCATATAAATGGAATTATATGTAACCTTTGGAGACTGATTTCTTATACTCTGCATAATTCCTTTGAAAATTATTTAAGTTTTTGTATATGCCGTAGTTTGTAACTTTGTGTTTGTTGGAATACCATTGTGTAGTTGTACCACTATTTGTTTTTTGATTCACTGATTGAAGGAAATTTGCATTTTCAATTTTTGGTGATTATGAATAGAACTACTATAAACATTTGTGTACAAGTTTTTATTTCCCTAGGAGAAATGCTGTTCTTTAGGTGATAAATATCATGTTGACATTATGCCTAGAAGATTATTGAATTCATTTCATTTGTTCCTGAAACATTTAGACTCCTGACGTTCAAGGGTTTAACATTCATGTTTTTGACTATTAAAAAGCTGCAAGGTCTGTGATGAAGCAATTGATAATTTTTCAGGCAAACCTTTGAGTACCTATGAGTGGGCATAGAATTACCCAGCACCTGCATTTTAATGAGGATTTGTGTTTTTTTCCAAATAGGCACACAGTAATTTTTCTGAAGTGGGTGTGTTTAGAAGTATTTGTAATTTGGTAGGTTCAAAAGGTCTTTATATTCATTTCAAATATCAAGATTCTATTTAGTCTTGGTGGTGTGCTGTGAAAGTAGTTACGGCAAAATAATATCTGAAAGGTGTGTATTACATGTTTTTTTGAAATTTTCTGTTTGATATTTCAATTACATAGTAAAGATTATTCCATATTTTTTACTAAGAAATGTAATATCTTTCACAAATCATGTTTCAACACATTTCAATTTATAATGTTTAAATACATTGCTTAGGCACATCATTGGGAATATATCCAACTTGTGATTTGTAATGCTGGGAAGATATTGTATAAAAAGTTAAGTTTTTAGCAGAGAGTAATGATTGCTTTTTTAAGACTGTGCTAAACTTAGGAGTATAAAAATCCTAGTATCAGAAGTTATTTTTTGCTTTAACTTTTAAAATATCAGGCACAAATATCAATTATAATGCTTTGAGTTTGTGCAGAGCAGAGTATAAACCCACTATCCTTCCAATGAGGTGTTGGCTTTACCCATAGTTTTATAAATATTACTAGAGGCCCGATGCACGAAATTCATGCAAGGGGCTTGGCCCTCGCAGCTGGGGCGGCTTGCCTTGGCCCTCGCAGTTCCAGCTTCATCCGGAAGGTCATTTAGCTGTCCGGTTTAATTAGCATATTACGCTTTTATTACTATAAATGATGATGAGAGGTTGTTGAGAAAGTATAGTTTGTGGTGGGTTTATCTCAAAATGGATTGTTTTAATTTAACTTTAAAAAATTTTTAAAGCTGCAAGGACTGGCTACCACCATGGAGGATCATCTGTGTAGGGCCCCACCTACAGAGCAGAACTTACTTCAAAAGGGCTCTGGTTGCCTGCTGAGTCCGCCCTTAAGTGTGTATCTTGTGGAGGTGGTTGGGTGATGCTTTGACGTGATCTGAAACTGTCTGCTGGGTGTGCTGACTCTGGGTCCTCCCGGAAAGTACAAGCCGAAGCCTGACACCACCTGTGTTCTGTCTTGGACCACTTGGCATGAAGTACAAAGTGAGCTGCACATGGCTGCTACTTGTGCTGTACTTGGAGGTGCCCAGGCAAGGCCAAACTGTGAACCAAGGCCTGCTGCTGCTAGTGTTGGGCTTGGGGTCACTTAGCGAGAGATAGAGGTTACTGTGAGGCCAGATGCTGCTTGTTGAGAGTTATTATGAACTAGTGGCCTGGTGCACGAAATTTGTGCACATTAAAAGGGGATTAATTAGAGGAAATAATTTAATATTGCTATTTTCCCTTTCTCTCTAACAGAAGTGTCAGAGATGAAAGAAAATTAGTAAAATATACATGAAAACTTTCCTCCTGTTAGAGTCTGAGGCATACCACGGGACCCAGGGTCAAGTCCCCACCCACCCACATGTACCTCAAAATTGCATGAGACCCAGACCCTGACGCCTCCCCCGCCCCCGCTCCCCCCCCCCCCCGCCCCATTGGGATAGATCCAGACCTGGCTAGTCCCACCCTTGTCAAGCCCCGCTGGGCAGGGAACATAGCCTTAGGTCTCCTGGCCTGGCGCCAGGACGGGGTGTGTGGCCTGAGGTCCCTCAGCCCAGACCAGGGTGGGGGGCGTGCCTTGAGGTCCCCTGTCAAGGCCTGCCAGGTGTGGGACATGACCTGAGGTCCCCTGTTAAGCCCCGCCAGGAAAGGGGGGTTGCAATCTCAGCTCTCCCGGCCCAGCACTGGGAGGGAGGATCAGCCTCATGTCCCCTGTCAAGCCCCATTGGCAGGGGGGTGCAGCCTCAGGTCCACCCTGGGCAGGGGGCACAGCCTGAGTTCTCCTGACCCAGCACTGGGGGTGCACCTTGAGGTCCCTTGTCAAGCCCTGCCAGGCAGGGGAGCGCAGCCTCAGGTCCCCTGGCTTGGTGCTGGGGCAGGGGATGCGGCCTGAGGTCCCCTGGCCTGGCACTGGGGCGGGGGGAGCAGCCTGAGGTCCCCTAGCCCAGCACCAGGACGGGAAGTGCACCTTGAGGTCCCCTGTCAAGCCCTGCCAGGTGTGGAAGGTGGCCTGAGGTCCTCTGTCAAGCCCCAGGGGGCTGGGGGAGGGAGTAGCCTCAGGTCCCTGCTGATTGCTTGTTAAGGCTCCTTATGGGAACTTGGCCTCAGCTGTGGGTGCAGTCAGCTTTGTGATGGAGTGATGGTTAATTAGCATATTGCCTCTTTATTAGATAGGATATTTGAAGTATGAGCAAGAACAGGCAATTTGTATGGGAAAGCCATTGGAAACTGCTTGGGCTGGCCAGCATGTTGGGTAAGGCAGGGTCTCAGAGAAAAACCAGGGCAGAACAAACAGTGTGAGCCTGGTTGATGGAGACTCAGATATAGCTTTTTTGGGGGAAGCGCTCAGAAAAGAAACACTGGTCTCTGCTAACACTTTTGTCTGGTAGAAAGCTGCCCCCCAGGTCTGGCCCTGATTCCAGTTGATTCAGTTCCTCTCCATATAAGTCCCTAATGCCATTTAAGCTGCTGTCCTACCACTGGAGCTCAGAGGGAGTGAATCCAAGCAAGGCCGAGTGTGGGCCTTTTAGGAGAAACTGCCTGGAACTCCAGCAGTCTCCTTCTCATTCAGCCACAATCCCTGTTGGTTTTCGTAGACAGAAATTATGGAGACTTGTTTTCCTGGCATGGAGACCCCTTGCTCCACAGCGGGGACCTCTGCAGCTGAGATATCCCTCTCACATGCAGATGTGGGACCAGCCCATTCCCCCGCTTCTCCTTCCTTCCTACCACTCTCCATGTGGTTTCTTTTAATTGCTAGCTGTAGAGTTTCTGTTCAGTTAGACGTCAGGCAGATCTGAATGATGGTTGTTCTGTAGTTTAGTTATAATTTTGATGTGGTTGTGGGAGGATGGGAATACCACATTTACCTCTTCTGCCATTTTGACCCAAACTTGTTAGTTTTGGATACTTTATATTTATAGGTTAATATGATAAATTTTGTTATCTTTTTATAATAATGATGTTTTCTAAACAGAAGCAGATCTCTTCATTTCTGCAAGTCTGGTTTTATATTTTTGAAGTTTTATAGTTTTTAAAAATAACATATGTAGACTTATGTTTAATAAAATCTATTATTTATAATTAAGTTTATCAAACCATTAGGTTCCAATATGCATTAAGACTTGCAGTTTGGGACTGAAATATTTTTTTTGTTTTGTTTTGTTATTATATGTTTATTTCTAGTCTGCAAAGGCAAAACTTTTTAAAGGAAAGAAATGGTGGGAAAAAGATACAGAGGCAAAGAAGCATTGAACAGACTGTCAAACTATGTTGGGAAGACAGGGGAGATTGGGCAAGGGGGGCTGTAAGAGACCAACCGAAGGACTTGTACGCATGCATATAAGCACAACCAATGGATATAAGACACTGGGGCGGGGGGGAGAGGGCGGGCAGGTGAAGGCATGTACTGAGGGGTAGGGGAGGTCGGGGGGAGATCAATGGGGGAAAAAAAGGAGACATATGTACTACTATTTGTAATACTTTTGTAATAAAAAAAATGGTAAAAAAAAAAAAAGACTTGCAGTTTGTTAGAAACCTCACATAAAAAAGAGTGAATATGATGTAGTTTTATGTTTGATAAGCTTAAGGTATATTCTTTTCTAAAACTAAGCATAGCCTGGCCAATGTGGCTCAGTGGTTGAGTGTCGATCTATCAACCAGAGGGGCACAATTTGATTTCCAGTCAGGGCACATGCTAGGTTGCAGGCTTGTAGGAGGCAGACGATCAATGATTCTCTCTCATCATTGATGTTTCTATCTCTCTCCCCCTCTACCTTTCTCTCTGAAATCAGTCAAAATATATATTTTTTAATATTGTTAGAACTAAGCTTAAAACTGATGATGACGGTGATGATGATCATCATGATCATGATCATCCGTAAAAGAAACTAATCTCCTCTCAGCTTTCTTGTTTTGGCGCATCTGCATTTTTTACAAAATAATAAGAAAAATCCTCACTATTCTCTTACCATAAGGCTTAAAAAAATTTACAGTAAACCCTGAATTTTGCTGACTTTGATTTAATGGACTTGGGATTTTTTTTAAACCTTTTATTATTTTTTAATTTAATTAATTAATTAATTAAAATCTTTATTGTTCAGATTATTACAGTTGTTCCTCTTTTTTCCCCCCATAGTTCCCCTCCACCAGGTTCCCACACCACCCCATGTCCTTACCCCCAACCCCCACTGTCCTCATCCATAGGTGTACGATTTTTGTCCAGTGTCTTCCCCCACCCCCCACACCCTTATCCCCCCAAGGATTGTCAGTCCACTCCCTTTCTATGCCCCTGACTCTATTATATTCACCAGATTATTCTCTTCATCAGATTTTTTACTCACTTGATTTTTAGATACACGTGTTGATAGATATGTATTTGTTGTTCATACTTTTTATCTTTACCTTTTTCTTCTTCCTATTTTTAAAGAATACCTTTCAGCATTTCATATATAAATACAGCATTTTTATATAATACCTTTCAGCATTTCATATAATAATGATTACATTTCATATAATCATTTGGTGGTGATGAACTCCTTTAGCTTTTTCTTATCTGTGAAGCTCTTTATCTGCCTTCAATTCTGAATGATAGCTTTGTTGGATAGAGAAATCTTGGTTGTAGGTTCTTGCTGTTCATCACTTTGAATATTTCTTGCCACTCCCATCTGGCCTGCATAGTTTCTGTTCAAACTATGTATGGGTGCTCCCTTGTAGGTAACTAATTGTTTTTCTCTTGCTGCTTTTAATATTCTCTCTTTGTCTTTTGCTCTTGGCATTTTAATTATGATGTGTCTTGGTGTGGTCCTCTTTGGATTCCTTTTGTTTGGGGTTCTGTGCGCTTCCTGGACTTGTAAGTCTATTTCTTTCACCAGGTGCGAAAGTTTTCAGTCATTATTTCTTCAAATAGGTTTTCAGTATCTTGCGCTCTCTCTTCTTCTGGCACCCCCATAATTCTGATGTTGGTACGCTTGAGGTTGCCCCAGAGGTTCCTTACACTATCTTCAAATTTTTGGATTCTTTCTTCTTTTTGCTTTTCCGGCTGAGTGTTTTTTGCTTCTTTGTATTTCAATTCTTTGACTTGATTCTTGCGGTCCTCTAGTCTGCTGTTAGGTCTCTGTATATTATTTTTTATTTCAGTCAGTGTATGTTTAATTTTAGTTGGTCCTTTTTCATATCCTCGAGGGTCTTGTTAAATTTATCTGCCTTTTCTAGGAAATTCTTGAAAAACCTTGTAACCATGGTTTTGAACTCTATATCCAGTCGTTGTTTTCCTCCATTTCTTTCATTTGTGATCTATTTCTTTGTCTCCACATTTTTGCTGCCTCCCTGAGTTGGTAGAGTAGCTTTGTGTGGTAGGTGTCCTGTAGGGCACGGTGGCTCAGCCTCTCCAGTTACCTGAGGTGGACACTCTTGGTGCACCCCTTTGTGGACTGTGTGCTCAGCCTTGTTGTAGTTAAGTCTTGATTGTTGTTGGTATTACTGGGAGGAAATGACCAGTAGGGCAATTGCCTGAGAGGATCAGCTGTGTCTATGATGGGAGGATTTCTGTGCTAGAGACACCCTTATAAGACAAGACTTGCAAAATTGGAAAAGCCTCTGTGCTCAGCTTGGATGGGGCGGAGTTTCAGGGCGGAGCAGACAGCCTTGGTTTCCATTCAGCCCTGCCCTATGAGGCCCCTGGGTCTCAGTGTCCCTCGGTAATCGCTGCAAGCACCTCTGAGAGAAAGCCGCCCTCGAGTTTCCCCCGCTGCCAGACAGTCCATTTTCTCCCCTAATGAGTCGGGGTTCTCAGAAACTTGCCCGGAACTGGAGTTCAATGCAGTCGGGAGCTTCTGTTTCCCTCCTGCTTTAGAAAGCCAGCTGTGCACTCAGCCTCCTGTGCATTCAACAGTCAGTCCTCTCTTCGCACGCGCGCCTCCAGACCTCTGCCTTCCGCAGCTCCCGAGTCTCAGTGTGCTTTCTTTTTCCTGACAGTCCAGATTCCCCCCCCCCACCCCCCCGAATGAGTCTGGTTTCCCAGCGTCTCATCCGGGACTGGAGTTCAGTGCATTCAGTGCAGTCAGGAGTTTCCTTCTCCTCCCCCCCGCCCCCCCCCCCCCCCACTTTAGAAAGCCAGTCGTGCATTCGGCCGCCCATGCACACAGCCGCCCTTCCTCTCTGCATGTGAGTCTCCGTACCTCAGCCTTTGCAGCTCCTCTGAGTCTTAATGTGCTTTCCTCTTCTAGTTGTAGAATTTCTACTCAACCAGCTTTCCTGTGGTTCTGGATGGTGTCCGTTCTGTCTTTTAGTTGTAGTTTTGATATTGTTGTGCGAGGCAGCAGTTTAGGTGTTTACCAATGCCGCCATCTTGATATCTCTCAATGAGTGTTTTGTTTGAGATGTCTACAAGTTGATGTAGTTAGTGAAAATTCTAGAAAGGTTTATTATTTTAAGCTTTTGAAAATTATTTATTGATAGGAAAAAATTTTTAAATGCCACATTACAGTGTTAAATTAGGTCCAAAGTGACTTCTTAAATGTATTTAATATATGCTTAGTTTTTTGTGACAAGTTTAACATAGAGAATTGAATATGCATGTTTGAACTTACACTGGAATCACGTATGATGATACACATTTTCAGTAAGTATATTTGATTTAGGTGGTCTCCAAATTACTTACATATGTGACTAGATTCAGCTACCACCAGGTGGGGGTAATGCTGTGCTCAAATCTAAATGTTCTGAATAATGGGCTATGCTTAGGTATGGGTTTGCCTGTTGTAAAGATAAACATATTGAAGTTAAAAAGAATAGCCTTTTTCTTTTAACTAATTGAATTTAATGTTACTACAATTTATATTTAACAGATGATATCCACACACCATTTATGATACTCTTTTATTGGTTTTATCTTTAATCACACAGTGTGAAGAAACAAAACCAGAATAACATCCAGACAAAATAAAAAACAGCTTGCTTTTTGTAAACTTTAGTATTTTCTTTTTCATACATTTTGAAATTTTAGTAGTATTTCTAGGTATATGTGTTATTACATATGGTCATTTAATGCTTATGGAAGCTTTTTATGTTACCTTACTGGAATATTTATTAGTGTTCTCAGACACTGATAAGATTCTGTAAACTAGTATTGAAAATAAAAATTTTCATTTCTTGGTTCTAAAGGGTTTTCTTTTCCATTTGGTTGCTTAAGTCTATAGTTCTCAATCTCTTTTCTATTCTAACATTAATATGTTCAGTTGTAATAATGAAAACGTATCTTAAATTAACATTAAGTAGTACCTCTGAAATACTAGGCTTATTATTATATTTACTGTTCCTTTTTGTTGATTGTTTTATTGACTTTTTTTACTATTGGTATCAATAGTGAATTGAAGCTTTGGGTTTTCACGTCTAATATTATATAGGAAGATTAGGTGGGCCATTCTACTTTTCATCATTATACTTGATTGCTTTATGTAAAAAAAAGTCTAGAAGTATTAAAACAGTTTTTATCAGTCATTGGTTTGGTAAATTGAAATTAGCTATAGTCTAAGTTAAAAGGATTCAATGCAAATATATGATTACTAGAGGCCCAGTGCATGAAATTTCATGCATTGGGCAGGGGGGTCTTCTCAGCCCGGTCTGTGACATGCCCTCTCACAGTCCGGGACCCCTCACTCCTTATCACCCACCTGCTCGCTACTTCTTAAGGTTTGGCTTGCTGCTCCTTAGTGCTGCAGTGGAGACGGGAGAGTCTCCTGCCACTGCCACTGCGCTTGCTAGCCACGAACCTGGCTTCTGGCTGAGCGGGCTTCCCCTGTGGGAGTGCACTGACCACCAGGGTACAGCTCCTGTGTTGAGCGTCTACCCCCTGGTGATCAGTGCGAATCATAGCAACCGGTCATTCCTCCGTTCGTTCCACCGTTCCATCGATTTGCATATTAGGCTTTTATTATATAGGATGATTAGAAGTATATGTACAGAATTTTACATTTTAATACCATGTAAACAATAGGGCATGTAGACTGGCAGGCATGGTCTTCTGAGAGATGTGTTTATTAGTAAAATAGGATACAGTTATATTTTAATTTCTTTTCATTTCACTTCAATGAATTCAGAAATATGTTTTCCTATGACATCCAAATGGAAGACAGTGCTGATGATATAATTTTATTATCACAGTAGGAATATATTCATTTGTCAGTGATGATGATCTATATTATTTTCATATTTTATTAAAACTAATATAACCACTTTTATCATTGAGTATGATATTAGCTGTGTGTTTTTTATGTATGGTCTTTATTATGCTGAGGAAGTTCACTTCTATTTCTAATTTATTGTTTTTATCATCAAGGAGTGTTGAATTTTGTCAAATGGTTTTTCATCAATTTAAATGATCATGTGTTTATCCTCCCTCTTCATTCTGTTAATGTGGTATATATTATTGGTTGATTTCTGTGTGTTGAACCATCCTTGCATTCTGGGATAAATCCCCCTTAGTCCTAGTGCTTAATGCACTGCTGGATTCAGTTTGCTAGTATATTGCTGAAGATTTTTGCATCTGTAGTTATAATGGACATTGGCCTATTGTTTTCTTTTCCTGTGGTGTTTCTTTGTCTGGCTTTGGTATCAGGGTAATGTTGACCTAATAGAATGAGTTAGGAAGTGTTGCCTCTTTTTCATTTTTTTAGAAGAGTAAAAAAATTTGATATTAATTCTTCTTTAAATGTTTGGTAGAAAAAAATCACCAGTGAAGCTATCTGATTTTGGGCTTTTCTTTGTTGGAATTTGTACCTTTTTTTGTGTTAATCAGATACTTTTGTATATTTCATTTTGTTTTGTCTCTTTGTGCTTGCATTGCATTTTAGTCTTTTCAGATTCTGTTATGTTCTACTAGAGGTCCAGTGCACGAAATTGTGCATCAGTGTGGTCCCTCAGCCTGGCCTGTGGGATTGGGCCAAAACTGGCTCTCCGACATCCTCTGATGGGTCTCCGTTTGCAAGAGGGTGCAGGTAAAGTCAAGGTACCCCAACGGTGCATGGTCAGGGCCAGGGAGGGACACAGGAGGTTGGCCAGCCGGGGAGGGACTGCAGGAGGCCTCCAGGGCATGTCTGGCCCTTCTTGTTCAGTTCCGATCAGCCGGACCCCAGCAGCAAGCTCACCTACCGGTCGAAGCGTCTTCCCCCAGTGGTCAGTGCACATCATAGCGAGCAGTTGAGTGGCCTTAGCATATCATTAGCATATTATGCTTTGATTGGTTGAATGGCCAACCCAACAAGAGGACACAGCATATTAGGCTTTTATTCGTGCAAGAATGGGCATTTGTTCCCCTGGCTGCTGGCACTGACTTCACTCTGGCTGGAGCTGCCTTTCCGCTCCAGCCCGGAGTCGCCTTTCTGCCTTCCCACACTGCCCAGAGGCCCAGAGCGGCTGGGGTGGTGCATAACACTTGCATCGTTGCCATGGCGATGACGCAAGTGTCCTGCCCCATTCCCGGCCACTCGGGCGCCTGCGTATGCAAATTAACTCACCATCTTTGTTAGGTTAATTTGCATACTCCTTATTGGCTGGTGGGCGTCGCAAAGGTACACCCAATTAGCATGTTACTCTTTTATTAGGTAGATAAGAATAGTTTTGTTGTTCTAGTGGCAGTTAACTTGTCTGGTCTCAAACTACACATTTTTTCTTCTGTTTCTTGTAGTCTTTGTTTCTGCTCAGTTCTTTCAGCTTACCGTTGTTGCTTTTGTAAGCTAGTGCCTGAATCTCTGTAGTTAGCTGTATCTCTGTAGTTAGCTGTCACTAAGAATTTGGGCAGAGTTGATACTAAGATTATGGGCCTCACATCTCAGTACATTTTTTTTCATTCATAGTTTCCTTTCTAAATTTGCAGCTCCTCTCTCACCCTTGAGCCCTGTCCTCTGACACCTCAAATTAGGAAGGCCCTAGCTTTCTGCTGTTTGAACTATGCACTGTTTGGGAAATGCCATCAGTCTGAAAAAGTAGTAAGCATATATATCTTAACAGTCTCTTAAGGGCATACTCCCATCTGATTTTTGCTTGCTTTATTATGAATCCTTTCATATCCCTCCTGCATGTGAATTTTAATGGTAACCCAAGGATTTGGGTCCTGCTCCTTCTGTAGCTCTGTTGTTTTTAGCATTCTTCCCCTAAATTTATAGCTAATCTGTCTGCCCTGAGTTCTGTTCTCTGTTGTCACTAGATCAAAAAAGTATTTTTCTGCTTGCAAGAGTTGTGGGTATTGGATGGCGGTGTTGGTAGGAGTGGTGGTAATGAGTCCCCTCAAGCAGAAAGCCCAAACTTGCAATTTTTACTCATTGCAGCATTTGTATTTCAAAGGTGACTTTCCAGTACCTTCAAATAGTGGGGTTTTAAAAATGATTTATCTAAATTTAGAAATTATCTGGGGGCAACTGTACCTGACCAATTCATTCTGCTATTAGTGGAAGCAAGACTAAATTAATTTGTATTTGCTTGTGTTTCTCTTATGCACTAAAAGTCCATAAAATTGAGTGAGCATTGTAAATTTCATAAAAACCTATGTAGTATTTAAAATATAATTAGCGGTATTGTTAAATGCAGACTTACATTTTATGTATGTGAAATCTGTATTTCCAAAGAATAAATGCAAACAAGAATGTTTCATAGAGTCTAAATAATTACAAATTTAGGACAATAAGGTTGCCAAATAATTTTATCATTACTTTGCCTTTAGAAGCTACTACTATTCAAAGTTTATTACTTTGTTTTGAAAAGATGACAGATAACAGTTTGGTCATTACCAGAGGGAAAGGGGGTTTGGGGAGACTAGAAAAGGATTAAGCGGGGTGGTGGTGGTGGGGATAAATGGTGATGGAAGGAGACTTGACTTGGGGTGGTAAACATACAGTGCAATATACAGGTGATGTATTGTAGGATTGTAACCTGAAACCCATATAATTTTATTAACACTGTCACCCCAATGAATTTAATAAATAAACTTTAAAAATTAAAATATATGCTTCAAAAGAAAAAAATATATGTTTTAAAGATAAATCAGTTTCTTCAGATCATTTTTGTAACTATTTAGTAATCTAAGGCAAATTTTTCTAAGGCAAATTTTTACTTAGAAGAGCAGCAGAAAAACTGTGCTTATAGAAGTTATTATTTCTCTTTGCCTAATCTAGTTTAAAGCAACAACATCCTTTCTTTAGTCTTTGGATATATTTAACATGGGGATTCTAAGTTTCTCTACGATGTGTCTTGCACTCATGGGTCTTATCACCATTTCAACAAATTGGTTCTGTTTTCTATGATATAAAAAGTGTTGTGTTTTTTAAAAAAATCTTATCTAAGCCTTTGTGTCTTCCAGTGTGACTTTAGTTTTGTGGGAAGATTGCTTTTAGATAAAGATTTGTGGGACGTTGAGGGAATGAACAGAGAGAGAAGAGCCTAAATGTAGAAACTAGTGTTAAATTTAGTTTACTCAGCTTTGAGTAAGTTCTGTTCATATATTTAGATATTCTTTCATTTTAGAAGAGGTAAAGATTTATGATAAGTAAATTAATGGATTCCCTGATGGTGATAGTATTTAATGAAAATTGCTCTGCATTTTGAACTCTAATGTGTTTGGGCCTAACAACTTTTTTAATTTTAACCAAAGGACAATAACGCTCTCTGTGGTTTTGTTCCTGACTTCAAGTCAGTGCAGGTCAACAAGTATGGTGTGGTAGGCACAGTAATGCATGCCTCCCCACCAATCACAGTTCACCCCCCCCCCCCCCCCCCACACACACATACATACACAGTTCACATCATAGTGCCTGGAACCTATGAATGTGTTATTTTACATGGCAAAAGAAATTTTGCAGATGTGATTATGGTAAGGAAACTTGAGATGTAGAGATTTTCTCCAATATCTGGGTAGATTATTCTAAATACATGAGTTCTTCAAAACAGAAACAGAGGCATGGGTAGATAGAGCAGACTTATAGCTATTGGGGGGTGGGTATGGATGAAAGACGGTGAAAGGAATAGCCAAAGAACAAATACTAGTATGCATAACCCATAGAAACAGACAACAGTGCGGTGATGGCCAGAGTGAAAGGGGGATAGGGGTGGATGGAGATGGGCAAAGGGGGGTGGAAAATGGAGTCATTTGTAATAGTGTCAACAATAAAAATAAAGAAAAAAAACTGCAAAAAAGGTGAGTTATTAAAAGAGGAAGGCAGAGGAGTGGATCAGAGAGATGCAATGATAGAAGAGGCAGAAAAGATTTGAAATATGAAGTGCTTAACCTGCCATTGATTGATGGCTTTGAAGATGAAAGAAAGGGTCAGTGAGCCAAGGCATGCAGATGTCCTAGAAGCTGGGAACTGTCCTCAACTGACTGCCAAGAAGGAAATGGGGACCTCAGTCCTACAACCACAAAGAACTAAATTCTGTCAGCACCTTCAATGAGTTAGAAACAGATTCTCCCCTAGAACCTCAGTTAGGAAACAGATTGTCCCTTAGACCCTCCAGAAAGGAATCCAGCCATGCCATCACCTCTATTTTTAGCCTGTTGGGACCCATTTTGTACTTCTAACCTCCAGAATTGTAAGATAATAAATTTGTAGTTTTCAGGTCTTTAAAAGTTTGTGGTAATTTCTTATGGCAGCAAGTAAGAAACTACTAATACATATGGCATTGCCTATACCGTATCAGCTATCTGAAAGGAGGAGGATTTGGAAGAAAGAGAATGACTGATTTTTTAAAGATTTGCCCTAGGAAGACATTAGAGTCAAACAAAATAACACACACACACACACACATCATATGTTCTAATGTCCTGCCTCTTCTCACAGAATAAGAAAGTGCCAAAGTTAAATGAGATTGGCAGGGAAATGTTAACTGATGGTTTCAAAGTAAAAGTAAATAGCTATAATGAAATACTGCTTATAAAATATCCTGATATTACAATTTTTCTGTTGCTTTCAAGAAATAAATAATGACCTTAAGCCCCATTAATAGCGCTTACAGGTAAATTATTTGGGAGTTAAAGAAAAGCGCTTTTTATTCTGACCTGATTTACATACTCAAGTATGTGCTTTAGGGAGATAGAAACATCAATGATGAGAGAGAATCATTGATCAGTTTCCTCCTGCACACTCCCTTGTGGGGATTGAGCCCCAACCTGGGCATATGTTCTGACCGGAATTGAACCATGACCTCTTGGTTCATAAGTTGACACTCAGCCACTGAACCACACTAGTTGGGCTGAAACCTGTATAATTTTCTTAACCGGTGTCACCCCAATAAATTCAATATAAAGGAAGAAAAACAAAAACACAAAGTAAATTAATACATTATTTAAAAAAGTGTTTTAGTGCTGTGTGATAACCTAGATCCTCCAGTTTGGTCCAGTTACTCTTCCGGAATGGAAGATTACCCACGATGATGATCTCTTCTTAGGAAAATAAAGAGAGAAGTAACCTCTGCTTGGTTTTCTCCATAAATATTGAGGTGTGTTAGTTGCATGATAGAGGGCGGAGGTAAGAGAGAAGGTAGTTTATTTTTTATAAGGTGTGGGGATACTTAGCAATAGCCACCTAAAAGAGACTTTCCACCTAAAACTAAGTAATAATATTGATATTTTATTTTCATATATTTTTTTGATTTCAGAGAGGAAGAGAGAGAAACATCAATGGTGAGAGACAATCATTGATCGGCTGCCTCCTGCATGCTCCCTACTGGGGATCGAGCCCACAACCCGGGCATATGCCCTTGACTAGAATTGACCCCGGGACCCTTCAGGCTACAGGCCAATGCTCTATCCACTGAACCAAACTAGCTAGGGCTAAAATTGACGTTTTAGAGTGAGTTAAACTATGGCAATGAAAATAAAAACTGAAAAAAGAAGTAGTTGGAAAAACTTACATGAAGGGTAAATGACTTATGAATAAATCTCGTTGAATGGGCACATGTAGACTATTTATTTTAATGTAACAACCAGAACAACACAGCTTTCATAAGCTTCTCTCATCAAAGTAATGCTCGCTTTACTAACACTTTAGAGACTGTAAAACATTATAAGATTATAACATAAAATATCATAATTGTTTCTTCTGCTTTGTGCTTTGTAATTAAAAGAAAGGAGAGCATAGGCTTTGAAACAATCTAGACCCTGATTTTAAATACAATTTTCTTTCCTCTTGCTAACTGTGAATTTCAACAAGTTAAATTCTCAGATTTCAAAGCACTGTTGCGTAGATTTAATGATTCTAGATTGCTTTTGACCTTGCCTAGCATATAGGAGCTCAAATAATGTTTTCTTTTTATCCGTCTTTTTTAGAAATAGATGTAAAGAGTGAATTTCTATTTTGAAGGTCACATTGTTTACACATAATAATTTGTAGTCATGTGTTCTCTTGTGCAGAAATCACATTATATAATGTACATTTCTCATGCATTTTTTCAGTGATAAAATATTAAAGTATTACTATAAAGATGATTTTCTTTTTTTTTTAAATAAACCTTTACTGTTCAGATTATTACAGTTGTTCCTCTTTTTTCCCCCCCATAGCTCCCCTCCATCCGGATCCCACCCCACCTTCTCCCTTACCCCCCCTCCCATCCTCATCCATAGGTGTACGCTTTTTGTCCAGTCTCTTCCTGCACCCCCCACACCCCTTTCCCCCTGAGAATTATCAGTCCACTCCCTTTCTATGCCCCTGATTCTATTATATTCACCAGTTAATACTGTTCATCAGATTTTTTATTCCCTTGATTTTAGATTCACTTGTTGATAGATATGTATTTGTTGTTCATAATTTTTATCTTTACCTTTTTCTTCTTCTTCCTCTTCTTAAAGAATACCCTTCAGCATTTCATATAATACTGGTTTGGTGGTGATGAACTCCTTTAGCTTTTTCTTATCTGTGAAGCTCTTTATCTGACCTTCAATTCTGAATGATAGCTTTGCTGGATAGAGTAATCTTGGTTGTAGGTTCTTGCTATTTATCACTTTGAATATTTCTTGCCACTTCCATCTGGCCAGCATAGTTTCTGTTGAGAAATCAGCTGACATTCGTATGGGTACTCCCTTACAGGTAACTGTTTTTGTCTTGCTGCTTTTAATATTCTCTCTTTGTCTTTTGCTCTTGGCATTTTAATTATGATGTGTCTTGGTGTGGTCCTCTTTGGATTCCTTTTGTTTGGGGTTCTCTGCGCTTCCTGGACTTGTAAGTCTAATTCTTTTACCAGGTGGAGGAAGTTTTCTGTCATTATCTCTTCAAATAGGTTTTCAATATCTTGCTTTCTTCCTTTGGCACCCCCATAATTTGGATGTTGGTATGCTTGAGGTTGTCCCAGAGGCTCCTTACACTATCTTCATATTTTTGGATTCTTTTTTCTTTTCTGGTTGGGTGTTTTTTACTTCTTCGTATTTCCAATCTTTGACTTGCTTCTTGCCATCCTTTAGTTTGCTGTTGGATCTCTGTATATTATTCTTTATTTCAGTCAGTGTATGCTTAATTTCTGATTGTTCCTTTTTCATATCCTCGAGGGACTCACTGAATTTATTGGTGGTTTCTAGAAACTTCTTGAAAAACCTTATAACCATTGTTTTGAACTCTATATCCAGTAGTTTGCTTTCAATCATTTCTTTCATTTGTGACCTGTTTCTTTGTCTCTGCATTTTGGCTGCTTCCCTGTGTTGATAGAGTGGCTTTGTGTGCTAGGTGTCCTATAGGGCCCAGTGGCCCATTCTCCCCAGTTACCTGAGGTGGACACTCTTGGTGGCCCCCTTTGTGGGCTGTGTGCACAGTCTTGTTGTAGTTAAGCCTTGATTGTTCTTTGTGTAACTGGGAGGAATTGACCTCCAGGCCAATTGACTGTGAGGATCAGCTGTGTGTAGGATGGGAGAACTTCTGTGCTGGAGACACCCTTACGGGGCAGGGCTTGCTTCAGTGGGGCTTTGGTGCTCACTGAGTCTGCCCCCTGAGTGTGTCCCTTATGGATCTGAGGAGTTGTAATCTGGATGGTCCCACTCTGACCACTGGGTACACTGGCTCTTGGATCTCCAAGGAAGTGCTAATTTAGCCTCTGCCTGAGGCCACCCAGCAGGAGCTACGGAGAGATCTGCAGATTCCTCTTCTTTGTTTGGGTTTTGGAGGTGCCCAGATGAGGCCCAGCTGTGAAGCAATGCAAGCTGCTGTGGAGTCTTGGGCCTTCTTTTGGATGTTCTGGGTCTCTCTGACTCAGCTGCAGTTTGTTAGGTAATTTTAGATTGCAAAGGGCCAGGCCATTCATATGCAAAAGCCTCTGCACACAGCTGGGGTCTCAGGGAATCAACAAGTTGGAGCAAACAGCAGTGGCTTCCTGTCAGCCCTGCCCTTAGAGGCCCCCTGGGTCTCAGTGTCCCACGGTAATTGCTGCAAGCACCTCTGAGAAAAAGCTGCCCTCATGTTCCGGCCCGATATCAGACAGTCCAGTTTCTCCCCATACAAGTCTGGGTCCCCAGAGTCTCGCCCGGAACTGGAGTTCAGAGCAGTCAGGAGCTTGTGTCTCCCTCCCACTTGAAAAAGACAACCGCGTCTTCAGTTGCCAGCCCTTTCTGCGTGTGCGTGCCTCTGTACCTCTGCCCTTTAATTCTGCATTCTCTGAGTCTCAGTGTGCTTTTCTCTTCCCTTCTAGTTGTAGAATTTCCACTCATCAGCATTTCCGTGGTTCTGGATGATGTCCGTTTTGTCTTTTAGTTGTAGTTTTGAAGTGGTTGTGTGAGGCAGAAAGTTCAGGTGTTTACCTATGTCGCCATCTTGGTTTCTCTCTGTATAAAGATGATTTTCAAGTTAAAAATGGGTACTGGATAGGGATTAAAAACATTTAAGAAAAGTGAGTATCAAGTCTCAAATTTGTACTGTAATAGGAAAGTAGGAAGTACTTTTTTTGAGGAACTAGAATCCTTTTTTAAAATACATCACATAATTGAATTGAAAATATATTAGTAAATATTTTAAAACTAGAGGCCCGGTGCATGAATTTGTGCATGGGTGGGGTCCCCAGGGGGGTGGAGGTTGGGGCTGGAATGTGATCGGCCCTATGCAGGCAGTGGGATGCCCTTGCCAGCCTGGGATCTGGATCTGTCCCGTTGACATTTGTGCTGGTTGTCGAGAGCCACCTGGCGGCCGCTTTTACATTGTTTGTTCCTTGTGGAACATCTAGGGAGTGAAAGTGGCTGTGGTGTCCAAGGCCGACTTCCAAGAGGCCAGTGGCGCTGTTGGGATTGTGCCGATTAAGTGGTCTGTTGGTGCCTGGCTTGTTCTCCAGAGATTGGACCTGCAGGATTACTAGGGAGTGAGTGGCTGCCACTGGGCTGGTGGGCCACTGACGGGTCTCAGCTGAGCAGTGCTCCCGCTGTTGGGAGTAGCTGACCACCAGGGGGCAGCTCCTGCATTGAGCGTCTGCCCCCTGGTGGTCCCTGCACGTCATAGTGACCGGTCATTTCAGTTGTTGGGTCATTCAGTCACTTAGGCTTTTATATATATATATTAAATTTCAGGAAAATGACCAAAGCTGCCATTTATTGCTATATGGCAAGTATTGTGCAAAACATGATATATGTTTTATCTAATTGAAGTTTTACAATAGCCCCTTAAGGTGCATGTTATCATTTTACAGATGGGGAAGCAGATTCTGGATGAGATTAAATAATAATCCTAGGAGAGGAACCTGATTTACTATTTATTTCCTCCACCAATACTCTGGTAGGGAGGTGTTAATGAGAATCAAACTTCTTTGAGACACAAGTATTGTATGAATTGGGACTTTTGTAAATTTGGGGTATGGGCTATAACAATACTATTTGTCAGTTGAAGTTGAATGACCTATATAATTTAGTAAATTTAAAAAAAATTTAATGTTGTCTTCTCTTTCCATTGATGCTGATTGCTTTTTTCTTTTGAACCAACATTTATCTCAGTTAAGATTGGTTTGGGATTTAAATAATTTTCTTTTGACTATCCCAAGAAAAACTATATCTTAGTCAAGGTTT
The DNA here is from genome assembly GCA_026230045.1 of Corynorhinus townsendii. NCBI lineage: Eukaryota > Metazoa > Chordata > Mammalia > Chiroptera > Vespertilionidae > Corynorhinus > Corynorhinus townsendii. The sequence goes on from JAPDVU010000004.1 coordinate 143,542,897, forward strand.
GTAATTTGCTTCTGGTTATTTAAATGTATTCTAGAGAACATTTAAGGACATTAGATAGACGTCATTTAACTAGCCTCTATAATTTTAGTTTTAACATTTTTTAAAGTATAAAAAATGTGCACATACTCTAAGTGTGCAGCTTAATGAATTTTCCCTCTAATTTTGATAGCTTGTCCTAATGAAAATATAAGATAACACAGGAAAACTTATTCAAGGAACATTCCAAAGGCTGGAGAAATTACAATGAATGCACTGTGTTAATGGAGTTTTCCAGGGTATTTTTTTATTTTTTAAAATTTAATTTATTGTTTAATGTATTATATAATTCTCCTTTTTTTCCCCTATTGACCTCTCCCCAGCCGCCCCCAACCCCTGGCACATGCCCTTAGCCCTCCACCCCCTGCTTTTGTCCATTGGTTATACTCATATGCATGCATACAAGTCCTTTGGTTGATCTCTTACCCCCTCGCCCCCTGCTTCCCCTCATAGCTTGGACAGTCAGTTCAGTGCTTCTATGACTCTGGTTCTATTTTTGTTCATCAGCTTATGTTGATTATTATATTCCATAAAAGAGTGAGATCATGTGATATTTATCTTTCTCTGACTGGCTTATTTCACTTAGCATTATGCTCTCTAGTTCCATCCATGCTGTTGCAAATGGTAAGAATTCCATACCCAGTGTAGTATTCCATTGTGTAGATGTACCACAGTTTTCTAATCCACTCATCTGCTGATGGCTACTTAGACTGTTTCCAAATCTTAGCAATTGTAAATTGTGCTGCTATGAACATAGGGGTCTATATGTCCTTTCTGATTGGTGTTTCTAGTTTCTTGGGATACATTCCTAGAAGTGGAATTACTGGGTCAAATGGAAGTTCTATTTTTAATTTCTTGAGGAAACATACTGTTTTCCACGGTGGCTGCACCAGTCTGCATTCCCACCAGCAGTGCACCAGGGTTCCTTTTTCTTTGCATCCTTTCCAGCACTTATCTTTTGTTGATTTGTTGATGATAGCCATTTTGACAGGTGTGAGATGGTACCTCATTGTTGTTTTGATTTGTGTCTCTCGGATGATTAGTGACTTTGAGCATGTTTTCATATGTCTCTTGGCTTTCTGTATGTCCTCTTTTGAAAAGTCTATTTAGGTTCTTTGTACATTTTTTGATTGGGTTGTTTATCTTCCTTTTGTTACGTTGTATGAGTTCCCTATCAATTTTGTATTTTAAATGTTATATTTTATATATTGAACATTTTATTTATTTTATTTTAATTTTTTAAAATAAATCTTTATTCAGATTATTACAATTGTTCCTCTTTTTTTCCCCCAAAGCTCCCCTCTACCAGGTTCCCACCCCACCCTCTGCCCTTACCCCCCCCATTCTGCTCATCCAAAGGTGTACGCTTTTTGTCCAGTCTCTTCCCGCACCTCCCACACCCTCCCACCCCCCCCCGAGAATTGTCAGTCCACTCCCTTTCTATGCCCCTGATTCTATTACATTCACCAATTTATTCTGTTCCTCAGGTTTTTAATTCACTTGATTTTTAGATTCACTTGTTGATAGATATGTATTTGTTGTTCATAATTTTTATCTTTACCTTTTTCTTCTTCTTCCTCTTCTGAAAGAATACCTTTCAGCATTTATAATACTGGTTTGGCAGTGATGAACTCCTTTAGCTTTTTCTTATCTGTGAAGCTCTTTATCTGCCCTTCAATTCTGAATGATAGCTTTGCTGGGTAGAATGATCTTGGTTGTAGGTTCTTGCTGTTCATCACTTTGTAGATTTCTTGCCACTCCCATCTGGCCTGCATAGTTTCTGTTGAGAAGTCAGCTGACAATTGTATGGGTGCTCCCTTTTAGGTAACTAACTGTTTTTCTCTTGCTGCTTTTAACATTCTCTCTTTGTCTTTTGCTCTTGGTATTTTAATTATGATGTGTCTTGGTGTGGTCCTCTTTGGATTCCTTTTGTCTGGGGTTCTCTGTGCTTCCTGGACTTGTAAGTCTATTTCTTTCACCATGTGGGGGAAGTTTTCTGTCATTATTTCTTCAAATAAGTTTTCAGTATCTTGCTCTCTCTCTTCTTCTGGCACCCCCATAATTCAGATGTTGATATGCTTGAAGTTGTCCCAGAGGCTCCTTACACTATCTTCATTTATTTGGGTTCTTTTTTCTTTTTGCTTTTCTGGTTGGGTGTTTTTTGCTTCTTTGTATGTCAAATCTTTGACTTGATTCTTGCGATCCTCTAGTCTACTGTTGGATCTTTGTATATTATTTTTTATTTCAGTCAGTGTATGCTTAATTTCTGATTGGTCCTTTTTCATATCCTCTAGGGTCTCGCTAAATTTATCAGTCTTTTCTAGAAAATTCTTGATGAACCTTATAACTGTGCTTTTGAAATCTATATCCAATCATTTGCTTTCCTCCATTCCTTTCATTTGTGACCTGCTTCTTTGTCTCCACATTTTCGCTGCTTCCCTGTGTTGATAGAGTGGCTTTGTGTGCTAGGTGTCCTATAGGGCCCAGTGGCTCAGCCTTCTCAGATACCTGAGGTAGACACTCTTGGTGGCCCCCTTTGTGGGCTATGTGCACAGTCTTGTTGTAGTTAAGCCTTGATTATTGTTGCTATCATTGGGAGGAATTGACCTCCAGGCCAGTTGGCTGTGAGGATCAGTTGTGTCTGTGCTGGGAGAACTTCTGTGCTGGAGACACCCTTATGAGACAAGACTTGCTTCAGTGAGGCTTTGGTGCTCACTGAGTCTTCCCCCTGAGTGTGTACCTTATGGATCTGAGGAGTTGTAATCTGGATGTTCCCACTCTGACCCCTGGGTACACTATCTCTTGGATCTCCAAGGATGTGCTAATTTAACTTCTGCCTGAGGCCATCCAGCAGGAGCTATGGAAAGATCTGCAGATTCCTCTTCTTTGTTTGGGTTTTGGAGGTGCCCAGATGAGGCCCAGCTGTGAAGCAATGCAAGCTGTTTCTGTGCTTTTAGCCTTCTTTTGGATGTTCTGGGTCTCCTGACTCAGCTACAGTTTGTTAGGTAAGTTTAGAATTCATAGGACCAGGCCATTCATATGCAAAAGCCTCTGCACTCAGCTTGGATGGTGCGGAGTTTCATGGCAGACTAAACAGCTATGGCTTCATGGGGCGGGATCTCATGGTGGAGCAAACAGCAATGGCTTCCCATCAGCCCTGCCCTAAGAGGCCCTGGGTCTCAGTGTCCCATGGTAATCGCTGCAAACACCTCTGAGTGAAAGCTGTTCTTGAGTTTCGCCTGTTGCCAGAGAGTCATTTCTCCCCGTATGAGTCTGGGTCCTCAGAGTCTCGCCCGGAACTGGAGTTCAGAGCAGTCGGGAGCTTTTGTCTCTCTCCCAATTGAGAAAGCCAGCCCGGATTCAGTTTCCAGCCATCTGCGCGCCTCTTTACCTCTGCCTTCCACAGCTCCTGAGAGTCTCAGTGTGCTTTTCTCTTTCCTTCCAGTTGTAGAATTTCCACTCAGCCAGGCTTTCTGTGGTTCTGGAGAATGTCCATTTTGTCTTTTAGTTGTAGTTTTGAAATTGTTGGGTGAGGCAGCAGTTTAGGTGTTTACCTATGCCGCCATCTTGGTTTCTGTCATATATTGAACATTTTAACTTGGGGGAAAATATGTAGTTTTGAATGTAGAAGGAAGAAATGAGAAAAATGCTATCTACTACTGTTGGCTTAAAAAAAATAAAAAAATTAGGTAACAATAATATGTTTTCATTTTTTTAAATATCTATAAATATGGCAGAGGACTGAATATTTTATAAAGTACATGCATAAATAAAGACAACATTAAACTAAAATGAAAAAACAAGATCTGGATATTGACATATATTAGTCTCAATCTGGAAAATGTCTCTTTTAAATATTATATCAATTAACTTGACTTTTAAAGTTTCAACTTTATTTGTATAAGCTTAATTTAATAACACGATTTTCCACTTATGTTTGGTGGCTATTGTTAAGGTCATGAGTACAGCTGATAAAGGAATTTTGATAAGGCCTGCCATCTACTGTATCTTTTAATAAATATGTTTAGAATAACCAGGTCAATTTTGTATTGTTTTAACAATTAAGTACTACTGCCAGACTATCAATGGTTTAATAAAACAATGTTTTTAATTTGTAAAATTATATTAATATATATTCATTTTGAAAATTAGAAACTTCAGATATATATTAATTGCTGAAAACCAGAAAATGTAGGTAGGTATCACCTAGAATTTCATTTTGGGAAACTAACACCCCAACTATTTGCCTGTATATTACTCTATTGTTCATATTATTTTGTTCTTAATGTTACATTATGGGCATCTTTCCATGTTAATAAACATAGATCTATATCACTTTAATGGCTAGATTATATTCAGTTGAAAACTTTCTGGTAATTTAATGTAAATAGTCTACTATTTTAACAATTCGGTCTTTTTTTTTTTTTTTCTTTCACTAGTGTAACTATCCTTTGATGACTATACTTGACTATACATTTTTGCAAAATTATTTGTTTTCTTAGGATACATTTTGGAAGTTGAATTTCTTGGTCAAAGGTTATATGTAAGATTTTGTTTAATATTTCAAAATGAAATGTATTTCTAGTACCAATGTGAAAGAGCACACCACAGCTTAGTCATAATTAGTAGACATTAGCATTTTAAAAATTATTTGTTAATCTTTTACTTAATGGATTGCTTTGGTTCCTCGCCATAATATTACAAAAATATTTACTTACATACTTTCAAAATATTTTTATGTTTTTATTGTTATCCATCTGCAGCTTATTTTGGTATAACTTAAAAAACACATATAATCACCACATTTCACAACACCAGTCAATGGCATTCAGTGACCTTGGGGGTAGTAAGCAGTTGACTTTATTTTGCCAATGTTTAGTTATTTCCTCAGTACCACTTAATGAATAATATATCACTTCATCTCATATTTTAATTCCATTATTTCATAGTACATTCCTTTATTTGCTTGATTTTTTAATGGGTTTTCTATTATATCTTAGTTGACTATTCTTATTTTTCTTTTTAAATCTTGAAGTTAAGCATTTTCCTCAGTACCACTTGATGAATAATATATCACTTCATCTCATATTTTAATTATTACATTATTTCATAGTACATTCCTTTATTTGCTTGATTTTTTAATGGGTTTTCTATTATATCTTAGTTGACTATTCTTATTTTTCTTTTTAAATCTTGAAGTTAAGTATTTTTGTTGTTGCTGCATTTAATTATTTTTTACTTACTATTTACATCTAGATTTTCCCCGTATTTCCTTTCTTATAGTTTTTAATAGGAAAGTAGAATTAGACATTCATTTTTTAAATGACATTTTCTCAAGGCTGTGTCTTTGTATAACTTTTGGGTTATCTCTAATTCTACATTTGGAAAACAGAGATGTTACTGCTACTAATATTGGATTTTAATTCCTAATAAATATTACGTTGTATTTTAAGTCTCGATGAAACATATCTGATGGGACATCTACTATGATCAGGGGATGAAAATGAACAGAACTGTACTTTAGAAGTGGAAAATGGAAATTGCGAGCCGCAGTTTGCCGACCACTGGTCTAGGTATTAGGGGCTTAAACTATGATAGAAATAAAGTGTAAGTATATGTATTTTAGAAGCCCTCAAATCTAGGAAGACTTCACTGGGCTTGGGTTTAAATTAAAACTTTTTTAGCCTGACAGGATTATAACCTGTTTTCCAGCGTGATGCCTCCCTGCTTCCATATTCATAGTCTGTGCACCAGCCAAACTGGATTGTTTCCTGGTCTGGAGACTTTGTTTTCTTGCTTCTGTGTCATTGCTCATGCTTATGTCTCCGCCTGATAGGCTGTTGTTGCCTAGGTGGCATCCGCCATCTCATCCCTCAGTTAAAGTTCATTTCAGTTGCCGTTTCCTTTCTGCATCTTTTCCAGGTACATGTGCTCCTTTTCCTTTCAGCCCGGTTGCTCTTCATTTGTACTCTTGATGGTAGCTGTACTTGGCCTTGTGATATCAATGTTGACATATTTGTCTTATTGCCACCGCTTCTGTAATTGCAAGCAACCCTACCCTTTTATGTAATGTTCAAATTTGGGCAAGTGAGGGCTAAGTGCTATTATAAGGGGCCATTTAAAAGTGCTTTTATGATTTTTTTAAGTGCTTACAAGATAACAGACTTGTTTATGATAGTAACTAGGATTTTATGGTTATTGTTCCTTGACAATTTTGTCTGGATGTTTTTTGTATCTGCCTACTAGATCCTGTGACTTATGTTATTCATTAAGTTTTTAGAAACATTTATGTGTTATAGAACTAGTAGGCATATTTGTTAATATAAATGGTATGATAGAGTACCATATTTAAAAGTAAAAGCTTCTTGTATCTTATTTTTTGTATTTACGACGATGATAAAATATTTATATGGTGTCTTTTACCATGAAGTTGAAAGCACAGTTCTTTTTGCTCTTATTGTATCTATTCTAACTATCTTTGAATCATCAGTAGGAAGATGTTTTAATGAGGATCAGAAATATCAGGTAAAGTAGATTATTGAAAATTGGTTGATGAAAATTCAGGCTTTTAACTTGTCATTTTAGCACTTGCTAATAGCTTCCTTTGTGCAAGAGTGTAGTGTCAATCTGCAAATGTTAGTCTTTCCCTCAGTTCAGGTGGCTATTCAAGTTTATGGTTTGCACTTAAACATTTCCCTGGCAATTATTTTTTTCCAGAATTTTATTGAGACAGAATATTTATGGAAGATATTTTTGAAGGCTAATTAATCTATCTGTTTCTCTTGACTGGTGCATCTCTGCAGGTTGGGGAGTGGCGGGTTGCGGGGTGCGTTAGTCCATCAGGATTACCAGGGGTCCTTGTTTGTTTGATTTTAAGAACACTTGTCTTCAGTTGGAAGTGTCACATCTCTCTTCCAAGGAGTCTGATCAACCCCTTAGATGTGTACAAAATGATTGAGATATACTGTTCTAGAATCTGTACTTGGAGTAAATCACAATTGGGTTTTGTACCTGGACATTATGTTATTCATTCCCATATAATTATTTTTATTAAATTTCCCTTCAATTTAACATAATTGTACAGTGAGGAGAATTGTAATCATATAAAGATTTCTTATTGCCTTTTCTGTAAAGTTGGTGTGGCCATTTTTGTATGTTGAAGCACATAAGAAACAAATTGTAGAAACATTGTTTACACATTATATACTTTTTTAGAAGATCCATGAAAGACAATGGTCTCTGGTTTCAGTATTAAGAATAGTTTGTACTTCTACCCAACAGCTAGAAGATTTTTATTTTATTGATGCTAAGAGTCCTGTAATCAACCCCTTTTCTCTCTTTATATTACCTAATAGAAAACATAGGTACAGTTTTGACTAACTTTTTACAAGAATGTAGGACTTAATGATAAGTAAGCATTTTGCATTTTCATTTCATACCAGAGTTAATTTCTTTTAATTTTTTCAACCTTCTTGTTCTAACTTTATTACTTATTTTCTCATTTAATTGTATCTAAAATTATGGGCATTTAAAAGTTGTCTTATCTTTTGAATAAGGCAGAATATGAGTAAATAAAATTCTAAGTAACATTTACTAATTTTACTTTCTTTTTTCTTAAGACTAAGAATAGTTTTAGTTTTATTTTGGATTGCACACTCTTTTGAGGATCTTATTGATTTATAGATGTTTGCTCCTGAGGAAAAAAACACATACCCATGAAATTTTGCACACAATTTCAGAGGACTAATGAGACTCCAAGAAATCCAATGCCAAAGTCATTGTTTATCTGGAATGTATTATTTGGTAAATGTTTTTCTGTAAGGTGGCTATAGCCAATCACCTGAACTGTTATCTTTATATGTTTAAATTGTATTCCCTTGGAGCCCATTTTCAATAATACTAGCTTGTTATAATTTGGTTCTATTACTCAATGAATGAAAATGCTAAAAGGAAGAGTTATAGCCAAAGATGATAATATCAGTATTATTGGAAAAAATTCTTAGTGAAAGGATTAACAAGAAATGTTGCCAGGGTAGGTAGTAAATAGGAAATTGAAGTTGTCATAAATTATCAAGAATAGCTGAATATTCACTAAATTGTGTTGATGTACAAAGGAAATTAAAATAACAAAGGGAAAATGTTTGACTCAGACCATCTACCTAACTTCAGTGACATTTATTCTAAAGATATGCAAAATATAGGCTAGTGTTTTCACTGAAAATTTATTTTAGAAGTATTCCTTATCTCTATGTATAGTATTATGCTTTAATAAAAGTTTTAGAATGAAATGATCAAAATGCGCCAGTATTGTACTTACCTTTTGATCAGAGTAAGTTATGAAATTTTATAATTAGCCAAGTTACTTGGCTGAATGAAGTAAAAGCAATTAATACCTTCTGGTGTCATGTGTCATGCTTAGTAGCTTTTTGCCTTCTGACTGTTTGATTTTTAAAGGAAACTTTGTAGTTAGATAACTTCTTTTAAAAAACTAAACTTTTAGTCCTTAGCAAGCCAGTGTCCTGCTAGATTATAGTATAGATAATCCAAATAAGATTTTATTAGTTAAAATGAAATAAGCTTAAAAATTTTGTATTCGAGAAGGCACTATAGCCTGAATTGAGCTCAGGGCTGTATACCTTTTCATTTATTAGTTACTTGAATGTCTGTCACTTTGGTACATAGTCTATATTCTAATATAAAAAAAAGTGATTCTTAAGCTTTGCAATCAAATTACCTGAGAGTACTTATTAAAACTATTATTCAGGGCTGCAGCTACAAAGATTCTGATTCATTAAGTTTAAGGTAGGGTCCAGAAATTGGAATTTCAAACAAGCAGCATAGAGGATTCTAATATAGGGGGGTACATTTTGAGAAACATTCCCCTAAACAAGATACAGTAGGGTCTGTCAGAAGTTTAAAAATTGTTCATTTCAATTTCACTAATATTTACTGATTGTTAGTATATATCAGGCACTTTTGAGGAAGCATTATTAAAGCTTATATTAATATTACAGACTATTATTGTGTGGATTAAAGATGTTTTTATAAAATTAGATAGCTGCCTGGCTGGCGTGGCTCAGTGGTTCAATGTCAACCTATGAACTAGGAGGTCACGGCTCAATTTCTATTCCATTCCTAGTCAGGGCATATGCCCGGGTTGCAGGCTCGATCCCCAGTGTGGGGAGTGCAGGAGGCAGCTGATCAATGATTCTCTTTCATCATTGATGTTTCTCTCTCTTTCTCCCTCTCCCTTCCTCTCTGAAGTAAAAAAATATATATTTTAAAGAATCAAATAAAATTAGGTAGCTAAGTATGTTGCCATTTTTTTGTTTATAAGAAGTGGTAGTTGGAAAGAAATCAACATCAAAAGAAAGACTACAGTTTTTTAGAATTGGAAGAAAATAAAGTGTAGACTGTAGATTTGAATAGATTTGAATTTTTCATTTCAAGCTGTCCTAAGGCATTAACAATATTAGAGTGAAATGTATATCTTTGGTTCTTTTCTACTCACTCAATATAAAACATAACACTCAATATTCAGTATATGACATATGGAATTGTGTATAATATTAATGACATATACGTGTGTGTATGTATAGATGTGTGTGTGTGAGTGTATATGTATCTATATAATAAAAAGCCAGAGGCCATAAGTGTCACAACCAGAATGACCGCTGGTCCAGTCACCATGAGGTGGCATTGAGCACCTCTTGGTCCCTAACCCCTGGCCCGTGAGTGGTGGCGGGGCAGGACTGGGGACTGGCGATTGGGCTGAATAGCTGACCTCTTGGTCTCTGCCCCCAGCCTGCAGGCTCCGATGGATCAGCGATGGTGAACAGGGGAATTGGGTGGGTGGTAGGAGGACTGGCCTGGCTGTCAGGCTGTTGGGATCACCAGCTCATCCCTGGCTGCTCCAGAGCTCAGGCCTCCGGGAAAGCAGGCACCGGCGACTTCACCTCCCTTCGCGTGTGCCAGGCTGGCCGCTGATGGAACGTGCTACCCACTTGGGGCTACTCATGCAAGGGTGGGTAGGTCGCGGGTGCACCCCGCAGCTTCCATCAGTGCCTCAAGCCCCAGCAGCAGCAACAGTGGCAGTGGCCCCGAGTGGGCAACGCGTTCCATCAGTGGCTGGCTGGCACATGCGCATGGAAGAGAAGTTGCCGGCACATGCTTTCCTGCAGGCCTGAGCCCCCAAGCAGCTGGGGATGAGCTGGTGATCCCAACGCCTGACAGCCTGGTGGCAGAGGCAGCATTCGGCCTGGGGACTGGCGAACAGGCAGAAGATGGCCCTGATGGCAGGAGGTTAGGCCTAGGGACCCCACCGCACGATTCATGTGCTGGGCCGAGAGAGAGAGAGAGAGAGAGAGAGAGAGAGAGAGAGAATCTAGGTGTCTATCATCTATTTCTCTCTCTCTCTAGAGGCCTGATGCACGAAATTCACGCAAGAGTGGGCCTTCCTTCCCCAGGCAGCCGGCAGGCATCCGGGACCCAGGCTTCCCTCACAGCCCTGGCTTCGTCGGAAGGATGTCCAGTCTAATTAGCATTTATGCTTTTATTATTATAGATATTAATAAAACCATACAGGTTTCAAGTATACAACTCATTTGTTAACATTAACATTTAAATATTTTTATGTTGAATTAAAATTTTTTTCATTTGGCATCTATACTACTAGTATACTAATAGTATTGTATGTCCATAACTGTCTGAATAGAAAGCAGTTCCCCATAGTCTCTTGCTCCTTTGTTTTCAATCTAAAATATTGGTGATGTGCTTTGGTAGTCTGCCTTACTTAATGCTTCTCAGAAATATATGGTGTGTCTCTTTCATGGAATCAGGATGAGCAAAATTACTTCAATGCCAGACAGCCTAAGCTCTTTTCCTTTATCTTACTTGATGCTTCAGGGTTTGGTAGTGGTATGCAGCTAATATAGGTAGCAGTGACAGGAATGATAGCACTTTTTACCACTTGCTGATGGAAGTACAAAGCTGTCATGCTTGGATACATCTTACAGAGGTCTGTAAAAACAATTGTGTGAATAGAAGGGTAGATACATAGGATTATTTTACATTTTATTTTATCATGAGGCGAAATATTATCAAGGGGAGAAATATTGTCTTAGTTTGCATAGCTCTTTTTCTCCCGCAAATATGGGTATTCTTTCAAAGGCTCTTTTTCTCCTGCAAATATGGATATTCTTTCATATGGTACTTGATAGTTTTCGTATTAGTGATGAGCCTAGTTTTCCATCTGTTTTAACATCTCAGTGCCACTGTCTTCCAAATGTTTGTAAGTTGTAATATTCTAATAGTCTACTTCTTATGGTACAATAGATGTTATTATATGTAGGGTGTCCCAAAAATGTATACATACACTTTGAATAATTGTAAAGGCAGTGTTTATTAAAATACATTTCATTTTCAAAATTAAGCTATCAGCTGTTAAATTTTCCAGTCTGTCAATTGTGATTTCTTTTTTAAAAAAAATTCTTTTCATATTTTGAATGTTTTCCCCCCATTAAAAATATTTACTTATTTTTAATTGAATTTATTGGGGTGACATTGGTTAATAAATCATACAGGTTTCAAGTGTACAGCTCTATAACACATCATCTATTTACTATATCATATGCTCACCACCTAAAGTCAAGTCTCTGGTCTTTGTATTTATGATTTGGCTTTTATTTTGTTAGTTTATTCATTAGATTCCACATACAAGGAAAATCATATGGTACTTGTCTTTCTCTGACTGGCTTATTTCACTTAGAAATATATTCTTCAGGTCTTTCTATGCTGTTGCAAAAGGTAAAATTTCCTTCTTTTTTTTTTTTTTATGACCATGTAGTATTCCATTGTGTCAATGTACCATAGCTTTTTTATCCACTCATCTGCTGATGGTCACATTGGTTGATTCTAAGTCTTGGCTATCTATCTATCTATCTATCTATCTATCTATCTATCTATCTATCTATCTATCTATAAAAGCCAAGTGACTGGCATGACCAGTCGCTATGACGTGCATTGTGACCGGCCCAGTGAGGGGGTGGCCATCCAGCCAACCGCCTGTGGCCCCTCCCCTTGGCTTGCCCCGTCCCTGATCAACGCCCCCCACAACCTGATCCGGGGCGGGGCTGACCGGCCAACCTCCTGCGGCCCTTCCCTCCCCACCACCGGCCTGGCCCCGATCAGGCCCATTTGGGGGTGGGGCTGGTGTTCAACCGCCTGTGTCCCCTCCCCGCAGCTGGCCCCCATTGGCCATGATCGGGGCTGGCCTGCCAGAACCCACCCATGCATGAATTTGTCACTGGGCCTCTAGTTGTAAATAACATTGCAGTGGACATAGGGGTGTATGTATTCTTTCGAATTAGTGTTTTGTGTTTCTTTGGATATATTTCCAGAAGGGGAATTGCTGGGTCATAAGGCAGTTCCATTTTTATTTTTTTGAGGAAACTCCATACTGTCTTCTATAGTGGCTGTACCAATCTGCGTTCCCACCAACAGGTTTCCTTTACTCTATATCTTTGCCAACACTTTATTTATTTATTTATTGATGGTAGCCACTCTGACAGGTGTGGAGAGCGGCCACAGGGTTTGGATAGGTTCAAGCCTCAGATTAATGAGAGGGCACAGTCCTCTCATGGCCACATGCAAGTCCCAGCTTGGAGGGCAGAACCCTCCCAGAACAATTATAGCCAACACTGTAGTTGTAAGCTTGAATCTATGGTCTGAACACGTGGCCCCATGTGCCTGAGTGATGTGGGCTTGATAGAGTTCAAATGCTTGTCATTAAGTACGATCGAAACCCATGAGAATGTTGTAAACATCTTGACCATGCTCTTACTTTGCCTCATGGCATCTGGCTATAAAATAAAGACACGGCTTGTAGTCCGTGGCGCTGTCTCTCCATCCGGGAGCAGCGTCCCACCCAGACCCAGCTTTTATTCTCTTGTCTGTCTTTTCTCAATCCTTCACCACCCCCTCTCAGGATCACTGAACCTGGCTGAGCTGGCGTGGCACATAAGGTGCCCTGGGGCTGAGTATGCCATGGCCATGCTGGCTCGCCACAGATAGGTGTGAGGTGATATCTCATTGTGGTTTGAATTTGCATTCCTTTATGATTAGTGATGTTGAGCATCTACACTAATAAAAGAGTAAAATGCAAATTGACCATACCTTCATGACGCCCACCAGCCAATCAGGAGTGGGTATGGAAATTAACCCAACAAAGATGGTGGGTTAATTTGCATATGCAGGCGCCAGAGGAAGGAAGGCCCATTCTTGCACGAATCTTCGTGCATCAGGCCTCTAGTCTTTTCATAAAAAGTCAGTCTTCAAATTAGTTTACTTCTGTAAACTCTAACCTACAATTCTGTGTTCTCTTTGCATTTCTCTAAGAGCTGATCATCTCTGAGTATTTTTCCTGCCTTATCTAGGTTTAATTTTCTCTTTTATAATAGTATCTGAGCTCCTTTCCCCCCTAACATTTATTATAATTTATTATCTCATGGTTAGCTTTCTTTGAGTTTACTGCAGTTCCATAAGGAGCTTAGATTCAGAAGGAGTGCATATAAGTGGCTATCTCTGAGATGTAAAGAAAATAGGCTCTAAAAATTTCCTTTAGTTTTTATTTCTCATCTTATTTAGTGGAAAGGGAGAAAAGAAATAGATTATTTTACTTCTTCCCACCATTTAGAAAAGTAATGTGCTTCACAGTTTGTCAGGTCACCTTTCTTACCTTTAATAAGATGATCTGGACTGTAGCTTGAAGTTATTTATTTTAACAGAAAAAGGTTTAGGTTTTTGATATCTTATCAATATTATTTTTTAGAACTGTTGCTGTATGTTTTTTTATATTCTAAAATTATTTTTATAAAGCTATTAAAGAATGAAGGGGATATGTGTATAATGAGTTAGATGAATATAATAAATTATTTTTAAAAAGCAAAGGATATTTACATTTTGTACTTTATATACCTTGACATTTTTTCATTATATTTATAATTTTTTATAATTAAAAGATTACTGAAGAAAATATATTTAATGGAAAAACTGAATAAACTAATATATAAAATTATAGTACTTAAAAAATTTTTTAAAAAATATATTTTATTGATTTTCTACAGAGAGGAAGGGAAAGGGATAGAGTCAGAAACATCGATAAGAGAGAAACATTGGTCAGCTGCCTCCTGCACACTGCCTAGTGGATATGTGCCCGCAACCAAGGTACATGCCCTTTACCAGAATCGAACCCGGGACCCTTGAGTCCGCAGGCCGACGCTCTATCCACTGAGCCAAATCGGTTAGGGCTAAAATTATAGTACTTTAAAACATCAATTTGAAATTTTTATTTTGAATTGTTTCTAATAACTAGAACATTCTTGAATAATATTATTTATTTTATTTAGTTGAATTTGCTGCTTTGCCAGAAATGCTTTTTGTTTTGGCCCTTTTTATCTATGTACTTTATACAAAATATAATTTAAAATTTATTGGTTGATTGAGGCTAATCTTGTTTCTTATGGTTCTTTTTATGACCATCTAAAATTCTTCAATCTCTTATCCCAGTTGTCTTTTCTAGTCAGTTGGCATTCCCTATTGATTCTGCCTTCACATTGCCTGTCATATCTATGTGCTCCTTTGCAGAGCTACTATCAGGCCTTCATTATCTATCCAGGTAATGGCAACAGTTTCCCATCTTCTGTGTTTTACCCAGCAACAGTTTTGTTTCTCAGCTTCCCATTACTGTTTTACCCAATCAACTTTTCTACATATTGCTGTTTATTATTATTATTTATGTAGCTCATTTCTAATTGTTTTATTCCCCTCCTCTGATTTCTCTGCTGGCATTAAAGGCCTTCTGCCTTTTGCCCCAATTTAACCTACCAGCTGAACTTCTCACTACTGTATTACTTCTAAAGAAAACAATTGACCATTTCCAGAATATGTTTCAGTAGCTTCCCTCAACAATGCTTTTGTTTATATTGTGTGTGTGTGTGTGTGTGTGTGTGTGTGGGTTTAATAGAATAGCTTATTGCCCTAGCTGGCTTGGCTCAGTGGACAGAGCATCAGCCTGCGGACTGAAGGGTCCCAGGTACGATTCCAGTCAAGGGCACATGCCCGGGTTGTGGGCTTGATCCCCAGTAGGGGACGTGAAGAAGGCAGCCAATCAATGATTCTCACGATGGATGTTTCTGTCTCTCTCTCTCCCTATCCCTACTTCCCCTTCCCCCCAAAAAATCAATAAAAATAAATATTTAAGAAAAAAGAATAGCTTATTGATTTTTAAAGAGAGAGGAAGGGAAAGGGAGAGAAAAACATTAATATGAGTGTGACATCAATTGGCTGCCTACTGCACATCCCCCACTAGGGATTGAGCCTGAAACTAGGCATGTACCCTGACTGGGAATCGAACCAGCAACTTTTCAGTGCACAGGATAATGCCCAACAAACTGAGCCACACCAGCCAGGACTGTTTATATATTATTTTTAAATCCAACATAATTTCTTTTTCTTAAGTCTATTAACTTTATTCTTTTTGTAGCATTTATCACAATCTACCTTTTTAATAGATACTGCTATACTTTTTATTACCTTGATTCTAGATTTTAAGCTCTGAGGGTAATGACTCTATTCCATATGAATATGAGTATTTGCTGTAATGCCTTCTACATTGTAAGAATTAAAGTGTTAATTGCATTACAAAGCTTACTTAAATGTGCAGTCATAAAATGTAAGAAAACCAAAAGTTTTATTGACTTTAGAAAGTCGTCTTTACAATGCTGACTAAAGAGCTAATAAGGACCTATTTTCTTTCACTTTTTAGGTTTTCACTTTTAAGTCTAATCAGTTAAATGAGGATTTTGATTTTTAATGTTCAAAGAACTGAGATTTTGCTATAATTTTATTTGGGGTATTAAAAAATAGATCACATACCTAAAAATTGACTTATGATGAGTGAGAAGTATAGAACTATTATGAATGCCATTTAAAAAAAAGCATAATTTATACATGATGGTGAAAGTTGTCATAAGGTAAATAATTCAATTTTCATAATAGGTTGACCATCTGTTGGGGCTAGTTAGTAGAATAATAACCTCCTTAAAGTAACAAATCAAACAAAAGAGAAAATAACAGTTTCATATCTTGTTGAGCTCATCTTCAGTTAGTTTTTACAATAATACTTCTGTTACTTCTGTTTCTTTTGCATTAAAAATATTCATCCTAACACGAAAAATTACCATTAATGCTTTTTTGGTTAAAGTTATTTGAAATTGAAAAATTTATACATGATGGTGAAAGTTGTCATAAGGTAAAAAAATTTGCACCTTTTCATAGAACAAACATTTAACAAAAACATTGTTCTATCTCTCCTCTCATTTAAGCTGAGGTAACTGCAAACATATGTTATTTCTTTTTTTAAAAGCTAAACTTATAAATATAATTTTGATTGATTTATTATTTAACATTAAAAAGCTATTAGAAATTGTCTGGTATATATGCTTTTTCTTTATTGTAAGTCAGTGGTATGCTTTTGTTTACCTGAAAGATCATTACAGGTGGGCAAAGATGCTTGTTAATTGTCTGTTTCAATGTCAAGTGTAGAAATAATAACAATTAGAGGGCAACATTATAATATTTGCCATTTATTTATTATTTTGATAGATTACTTATTACAGAGAACAAGAGGGCTTGAAAGCAGTTTAGGCAAATACGTTAGAAAAGTGTCTTTTAACTGAGTCCTTTGGCATGTATATAGATTTGAGGGTTAAAAATACTTAAAACACAAAGGGTTTTCTCTTAATATGAAAACTCTAAAAATAGTTGAATTTTTATTAAGATTATAAAACTAAATATTAAAATTTTACTTTATGCTTGGAAGTTCAACTATACAATAAGTTTAAAGTTTTTAAATTAATATATTAGCAGACATTTTATGCCAAATATATTTATCAAATGAAAATTTTCTTAATATCTTTGTTTATGAATTCTTAATTTGTCTTCTAGGTTTGAAGAAATAAGTCCTATGGTATATTTGTCAAATAGCAGCATTTCTTCTATTTTATAAAAGAGTAGAAAATAAGTAGGAAGAAATTAATTTCAGCTTTGCCAAGATTTGACATTGTTAGCATTATTATCGGAAGTAAATAAATTTGTTGTGTAACCTCAGAGAATTCAAGTTATTTCATGATGCTCATGTTCCCAAGGATTAGGGTATTCAGTAAACTTGACTGAATGAATTTCATTTATTTACATAAAAGTAATATATTATTCAGTTGTTCAATAGAAAATTTAATTAAAAATGAGTTGCTACTTTATTTAGTGAATATAGTGTTAAAAATAGAATAAAAATTATCTAGTTAATCAAATGATAAGGTAGCAAGTATTTGCCCACTTTAAGTAATTTATTGCTGTTTTTCTGATACAGTTATACTTAGCACTCATGAATAGATTATTAGATTATTATAGTTGAAAAATATTTGATAAGAATTCCCGAACCTGATATCTATAGTTAGGATTAGTAATTTCATAATTTTCCAACATGAGTTAAGGATTGGAGACAAAAATGCTTAAATTAAGTGATGTAGAGTAAAACAAATTGACAAGGTTTATTGCCACTTTAATGATTTTCAGAGTGGAAATAGAACTACTGTATTTTGAAATATTTGGGAGTTACAGGTAGGGTAGTAACATGGTGTAAATTGTATTACTCTAAAGTTGCTATATATCTAAAATTAAAAATAGTTGACTTTGTTAAGCTTTTCTACAATAATATAGTCCTTTCTTTCTCCCTGGTATTCAGATTTTATTAGTTAATTTCTATTACACAAAAAGAACACCTTGAATAAAGTTATTTTACTACACTGTTTTTGCCAGCAGACTGTATTAATTCCAAGCATTTGGCTTAGACTGAAGCAAAGTGAGAAAAGGAAGAGTGAGGTTGGTGCTCTAGTTTTCTTCCTTCTCTTTATTATCAGTTAATTTGTATAGTATAGGCATAATGCCCTTGTTTTTAGAATGTCGAACTCTTTTTCATAATAAGTTTGACTTTAAAAAGTTTCCCTATTTGGTGTGCAATATTAGGTTATTTGTTTTTTGTTCTTGAATATTAAAATCCTGATAAACCCTACAATTTCTACATTTAAAAAAAGGATAAAATTTTATACATGGTTCATTATTTTTGGTGCATCAAATATTCTAGCAAGTTGACTATTTCAGAAAACAATATAGTGGTACAGAAAATTCTGGATTGTTTTGATTATTTGGAGCTGTAATTTTGGTTCTTATGTTAAAACGCTATTCCATTTGTCATATAAATATATCTATAGTTTGTGGCTTAGAAACAATATACTTTATAAAAAGAAAAAAACAAGGATACCTGTGTCAGTTATATTTTTAAGTTATAGACTATTTTAAGGCTATGTATTTATTATTTAGAAAATATGACTTACATGAATATCTTCTAATGGACATAATATTGACAAAATATACATATGATATTACTTTAACAAACTGCCATGCAACAAATACATTAAGTTATGAAGAAATTGAATATATATGACCTAATCTAATCTTGACATTTACATTGAAAATTTACAACATAACCAATACTTAAAATGTTTTTTCTTATATTTGGCAGTAATTTTACTTTTTACAATTTAAATTTAAAACTTCTGAATGTGTATTTGGTAAAACTTGGACTTTTCCTTAGTCAGTGACAACCTGAGGTACTAAACATTTTTCTCTTATTTCACTGTCTTCAAAGGTAATTTTATTTCTTTTAGGGTCTATCCAAGAGTTGTGAATTACAGCATTATTAGGCATGGGATCAGCTTCTACTATGGAAACAACTCGCTTTTTCATTTTACTTTTCAAGACCTTTTGAAATTTTTGTCTTGTGAATGCATATAATAGAGGGTGAAATATAGTTGTTCCATAAGCCATGACTAGAAAACACAGCCTTAATTTTACTAAAAGGTCACTTGGGCCTAAACATAAAATGGTGGTATTTAAAACAGAAATTGGTGTCCAGCAGAGAAGAAATGTAGAAATAATCAATAAAGACATTCTGAAGACTCTTTTTTGCCTTTCTCTTCGTTCACGGTGTCGTTTCACAGCCCGCCGGAGGGCAATTATTACAGAGACTGAAGTTCGTACACCAAAGACTACGTTTCTCCCACCACTGCTTTGTGACACGTCTGTAGTCTCATGTTGCGTGGTTAGAGAAATAGTCTTTTTTTTTCTTGCTTTCTTCTTCTGTCCTGTTGAAAATCTGGTACCTATTCGAATATTAAGAGCCTGAAGTATTTTGGTGTATGTGATTAACATTACTATGACAGTGAAAAAGAATATTGGAATCTGTACAAGCAGGTGGTAATACATCCCCAGTTCAGTGTAGTATTCATTTGTACTGACACACAAAAGCGTCTTATTTTCCCATGTATTTCCACTTCGAAGACTGAAAAAATTTACCTCAATAAAGGGAATCAGGAAAGAGAAAAATGAAAAAATCCAAATGGATATCATTAGCATTATAGCTCTGCCCATTGTCAGAATTCGGTTTGCAGGTTTTACAGAGATGTCATATCTGTCCAGCGTGATAGCAAAAACGTTGATTGCTGTTGAGACACTTGCAAAAGATACACAGGCTTCATGGAAACAGCAGATAAGAGCAGTGTTACTTTCCAGTGAAAGCAGAAGGATAACTATAGTTAGAGGAATACATCCCACACAAATTATTACATCAAGTACATGAAGATTCATTGTAATAATGTTACTGACAGAGTTGATTAAGTTGGATTTCATGCAGTAAAGTACCAGTACGGTGAGGTTGCTGCCAAGTCCCAACACGATTTCTAACATGAGAAATCCGGTGAGAGACGCTTGAAAGCTTAATGGATATGATAGCGGTTGGTACATTTTGGTATTGATGTCATCAATGTCATCTCGAACTGTAATGTTAGATTCAGACTGCATGTTGATTTCCAGAATGGGAGAAAAACACATTCTTTTGGAGCAGTTGATTTTTTTCCCTAGAAAGTGAAATAGAAAAACTATTTGATTATTTGGCAATTTAAATGACATACTACGTGTTCTTTGTGGAAAAACACACACACCTTTTTAATTGTGTACTTAGTTTAATTTTTAAGTTTGTAAACTATTAATGGAAAGCAGAATTAGGAAATAGCAAGGTTGCATTATTTTGATGTAAAAGGAAATTGGGTTCTCCCTTTGAAGAAATAACTATATGGGGTTTACTTTTATAGAGTTCAGAATTATTTCATACACTGAAAACATTCTACTCATGTGGGTTTTTCAAGCTTATTATTTGAGACACAGTATATTTTTGTATAATAAAACTACCCATTATGCAAAACTGCTTTTAGCCCAATGTTTTAAGATTTCATTTTAAAGTGTTGTGAGTAGGTGGGAAATAAACATTGTTTTAATTTGTTCTAGTATAATTAGTGTAGGTATAATTATTCCCCTGAGATTTCAAATGAACAGGACAATTGTTCATTTAGAAGGTAAATGGTATAGAGTACCAGTTTGCTTTAAATTATTTTGTTCATGTTCTTGATTGTAATTCATATTTACAAGTCAACAGTGTGATTTAGGGATATTTGGAGTTCCCACCCCCCCATAGAATTAAAGAAATGATAGATATTTCACATTTAATCATGAAAATGTTCACTGAACTTTATAGTGAGCAAACTTATATTATAAAAATTGGAAGAAAAAGGATATATGTTAAAGTAAAACGTCACAAAGCTTGGAACAATAATCACTCCTATGAATGATTTATTTTGTGACCACACCCTCTTGTATTTTGTGGAAGGAGAAAATTGAAATTTAATATCATGTTAAGAAGTAGCCATTTTTGAAGTGGTTTAAAATACTATATCAGTTGATTTTATATAAGCAGAATTTTTAAAGTAAAAAAAAAATGAAATTTTAGGGAAAAGGGAGTATCTGAAGCCCATTTTCTGAGGAATCTTTTAAAGTTACACATTCTCTTTGGAACCTTTTATTTAAATCATCCTGTGTATAATTTTGAGGAAACTTAAAAAAAACCCATACAACCTCTTGCTAATTCATGCAAATCTATATTTTAATATATAGAGATTTAGGGTAATTCATAAAACTAATGTCTGATTTTCTGGACAAACTATCAGTAACCAGTAGTATATTCAGTTAAAATATAAAAATCATCCAACCAACTATATTTCACATTTTGAGTACAGAATTTTGATTGCAAAGTCATAAGCATAAATTATAAAGGCTAGTAATTTTCAGAACTTAGGTTAACCTCGTTATGTAACCTTTTATAAGTTCTAGAATACAATTTTATCTATGCATATTATTTTAGGAATAATATTTCAGAAGCACAAATAAATGATAGCAATATTTCTTTTGAACTTGGTATAAAATATTACCAGAGCATATTCAAGTTAGTGAAGGTCTTAGCTAACATTGAAATCCTATAAAAATGGAAAATTTTAAGTGTGTCAAATTTTCAAATTTTCTGAACTGACAGATTAAACATCAGGTCTTTGTCACATCAGTTAGATTTATAAGTAAATAAAGCAGAAATGTCAAGTTAGGTGATAATGAAGAAAAATGCATCTCCTCTAGAGCAAGATTCTTTTCTTTTGTAAATGTTAAACAGTGTGGTGGGGAGCATGCATCTTCTGACCTACCTGTTTGCTGTTGCCTTATAGGCCTTTTGGCTCACTATAGCAGTTTTTCACAAATTGATGCATGATGTCATTGACAAATTTTGACATGAATTTTTACCTGACAGCAGTGAAGTAGCTGTGTTTTATTTCATGTCTTGTAGGCATTCTTTCATTTTCTCTCCAATACTTCAAATGCATGAATTGTGAGATTTAGTTGGCTGATGGATTTCTAAAGACCAGTAAACAATGTTTTTGTTTGTTTTGTCTTAAAAAGTCACGACCAAGCAAAACTTCTTCAAATGATAGGAATTATGATTCCCTTTATAGAAATATATGATAGCGTCTTTTTATTTTCCAGAACATGTGAAAACAAAAAGGTTTCTAGCTCCTGACATGTATTTAGACATCCTTTTGTTACACACTGTTTCTATAGCAGTCTTGATTATTTTGAAATGATTTCTAGATCACATAACTTGTTTTATATTATAAATCCAGTCCATGTTCTTTTGATAAAAACCATCTGCTATTTAATCTGGTTTGTTTTCATTAAAAGAGGATATATAATTGGTCATAAAACTCCAATGGAAAAATCCTTTAGTAATATCAATTAATAGAAATATCTGAATATTTAGTGCAGAAAAATACTTGCTAAAGCTTCATTTAGCTTGCTGGTAATATTTGGCATTCTTATTTTGGTAATCCATATTTCATTGTTTCTTTAAGAATCAGTAGCTCCACAATTCTGGTATATTGAAGTATAAACACCCTCTTTAAAGTGCTCACCATTTTGTCTTCGGGATTTTACAATTATATTGTTTTTCTTCTTGTGGTTATTTTATATAGCATCTTCTGTCGATGATTACTGTTGATATGTTACATCCCAGCAGTAATGTAGACCTATACTCTCTGGTTTTAACTCCTTAGTAACTTAAAATCATATGTTACAAGAATATCCTGCAGTTTATAGTTCAGACAGCTAGGTAGATAGATGCTCGGTCAGATGCATTCTTCATATTTTCAGTTGTAAGTACTGAATTAGCTGCTGTGGGCCCTTGTGCAAAAGAAAAAAAAGATTAAGAAATAGGGCTTCCTAATAATTTCAGATTAATTGAAAGTTACTTTAGTTTTGTTTATTTTAACACTACATATAGCATTTGTTATCACAGTAAGCAAACTATATTTTTATAGCCACAGCTTATACACAAATTTAATGGTTTCTTTAATTACAATATTCTCTTTTCCTAACAAGGATTGTAAATTATTTAATAACAGAATTAACATCACAAATATAACCATGAAAGAAAAGCTGTAGTTTTTTAAAGCTAACTGATTTCTGCTCTCATTTTTAAGCTAACCTGTATTTTCAAAGATTATGAGCAATTAGCTTATATTAAAAATACTGTCATTCCCTAATGTCTTTATAATAAATTGAACAATATTTCTTGCTGTAAAATACTGTAACTTTCTACATTATAGCACATGGTTTGAATTTAATTGATTAAAACAGATTTTATGGTAAGTTATAAATTTCCATTGAAGAATTATTTATGTAATTGAAATATAAAAGGTAAACTGCAAAATGTAACTGCAGATTAAATAATTTTCAATGACCATGCCCAATGATAAACTGAACCAAAAATTGAGTAATAAATAATAGCTAAATAGTAAACTTGGTTCTTTTAAGAAAAATAAGCATTTCTTAAGAAAAACTGTGTTGATGACTCTAAGATTATTTAGTATATTTGAAGTGACTTAAAAGCTGATGTCTTCGTAGTGAATTAACAAAGAATATTTTTGTATTTAACATAGCATATTAAAATTACATATAAAATATTTCATGCCTAAAATAAATAAATCTAAAAGATACATGTTTAACAATAAGTAATATTAAGCAAATAAACTCTTAAAAATTCAGGCTATTTTTCAAAGTAATTTTACTCCTCTATGCCAGTTCAAAAGCAGCTGCATACTATAATAAGGAATCTTACCTCCGCTAAAGATTTGATAAATTCCTGATGTAGTTGAAGCATTTCCAGTTTTGATTGATTCATTTTGTTCACTGGCTAGGAGAGGACTTGGGAAGAGAGTCATAAACATCTCTTCGAAAAGACCTTAATGAAAATATGTGTCTCCACTGTGCCATTGTTTCAGCAGTACTGCTAATGTATGGAACCTGTAGTGCTGCTTAGAGGCTGCTGCAGTCTCTCACTCTTCCTCCTGTGGAATCAATAAGCGTCTGAAAATACATAATGAAAGTAATTTAACATGCTGAAGTCTTCTTGTCTCCAGAGACAACATATTCTAAAAAGGCACGGCACTGCTTTTCAGAGGAAAGCCTGTTCTGGGCAGCTTTTGCAGAATGACAGCCTACCTTGTCGCTGCTCTCCACTGCAGAGAGATGCAGTGCATTCACTAATTTTGATTGGTCAGTTGTATTGGGCTTGAACTGTGTTCATATGTATAGCAGGGCTCCCCCCCACACACTGTTTTTATATAAGGATGCTTTTTTAAAAGGCTATATTTATAAGTGGTTGTATGTTGCTCTTAAATAGAACATGACTAAATTAGTCCTTTAAAAATAAATATTCTGGTTTGTTGTTTATGTATGCCAAACATTAAAATGCAGGGAGGCGGGGGGGGGGGGGGGACAGTTCACAAAAGAATTCACTTTGTAAGAGTATGTATTCTTTTAAAAGCCCAGAAAACTGCACCTGAGATGTTTTAGTCATATATGTTTTTGGTTGAGATTCTTTGTTGTACAAATAGAAAGCTACTGCATCTTTACTGTGAACCACATTGAATTTCAACTAGTTTGTTTGTATTCAAGTCATCTTCTCTGTGTATTCCAAATTGAGAACATCTCAAGTTGCTAAATGTTTTTTTAAAAGATCCATTTCTATTAGCATATTCTGTGTATAAAGACTTAATCATGTGCATTACTTTTGAGATTACTATTCAGTCTTCACCTTTATTAAACCTTTAATTAGTAGCGTTATACTGATCATTCACCATAATATTTTCTTTCAATTGGCTACTTCTATTTTAGTGTATAGCAATGTCCTAACTATTATATATAGATATATGCTAATGTTATTGGGTGAATATTTTGGTAAGGGAGAAAGGGAGTTAGTTACAAGTCTTCATAAATTATAAAGCTAAATTATTTTGAGATAGATATGCTATCAAAAGAACAAATGGTATAATATGTAATTAATGTAAAATATTACTTTGAAGTCAGATTTCTATTAACTTTGTTCACCTATAAATAATTTTCTATTCTCAACATTGAGGAGTATTTTTTTAGACTTGAGTATATATAGTAGCTGTCTTCTATCTGTTGAAACAATAGAAGACAATGCAAATTGATTGGATTATTAGGATATTGATATCATCTATTTCCATTATTTTAGGAACATTAGTGATCATTAATTAAAGTGTATGCTAAATTTTAAATATGTAATTAGAATTGTTACTTTATGATTTTGAAAAGCAGTGTACATTTTTATAATTTGTTGGTAGAGTTAAAGCTATACAGGGGCCTGGCTGAGTAGTATGTGAGTTTTGAATTGTATTTCAGTACAAGTTGAGAGTAACGTAGTAGAAAATTTTGTTGTGAACTTCTAAAATTTTTTGCATAGCCTTCTGTGGCAAGGCTTTGGTAATGCTAAAAAATTTAAATGTTGTGCCACTTTTCATGCATTTTGAAAGTTAGAGCAAAAGATCTTGTTAAGATGTTATCCATTTTGAAAGATAGTGTGTTCTGTGCACAGACTCATTATTTGAAGCTTGCTAGATGTACCGGTTAATAATGTAGATTTTGTAATCAAAGAAAACACACTAATTTCAAGAGAAACATCAAAAGTGCTTTATTCAAAGTAATGTACATTGCTAGCTACATATTTCCCCCATCTTTCAGGTAATTTGTGGAGGCAAACCATTCAGAAACCCAATTTTCCACTTCTTTGAACATTTTGAAGTGCTGCTCAGAAAGTGGTAATCTGAAGGAGCAAGGTCTGGTGAATATGGCAGGTGGGTTAATACTGCCCATGCAAGATCTTTTAACGTGTCTTTAACTAGTTTTGAAGTGTGTGATGGTGCGTCATCATGAAGCAAAATTACTTTGCCGTGTCTTCTGGCACATTCTGGTTGTTTCACGATCAAAGTGTGGTTCAAATTGGTTATTTGTTGTGGTAGTGATCAGTATTAATGGTTTCACCTGGTTTTAGAAGCTCATAATACACCACACCTTCCTGATCCCACCAAACGCAGAGCGTTGTCTTCTTTTCGAAGCGATTTGGCCTTTTAGTCGATGTTGATGGTTGACCTGGATCAACCCATGATTTTGTGCATTTGGGATTCTCAAAATAAATCCACTTTTCATCACCAGTTACAATTTGATGCAAAAAAACCCCAAAAACTTTCTTTCGTGCCATTGAAGCAACATTTTACTGATGACTTTTTGGTTTTCCATTTGTCTTTTGTTCAGTTGATGGGGCACCCATTTTCCTTTCTTTAAAATCTTTCCCATTGCTTGTAAAAGATCGGAAATTGTTTGCTGAGCAACGTTTAATCTTTCTACAAGTTGTTTTTGAGTTTGACACGCATCTTCATCCAATAATGCTTATAATTGTTGGTCTTCAAACTTTTTCAGTTGACCTGGACGTTCTTTGTCTTTCACATCAAAATCATCACTTTTAAAGTGTTTAAACCAGCATTCACAAGTATCTTGAGATGGAGCATGTTCACCATAAGCTTCCCCAAGTATATGATAATGGTCAGCGTTTTAAAATAATGAATTAAAACTTCCCACAAATGTTCTTTTTTTGGCATGAAATTCGACATTTTTAAGTGTAAAAATACCTATGTTGTTAACACCTTCAGCAAATTTGACATATGAAGTTTTGAAGCTTGCTGTCAATACAACAAAATAGCATCATATCAAATCGCATATATATCAACATATGTGTAACTCCATCTATTTAAAAAAATCTGCATTATTAACCGGTACACCTGATAAAACTAAAACCAGAGAAAAGGTATTAGCATCAGTTGACACTTGTGGTGGCCATGAGAAATTATTCGCATGTTAGAGTTCAAGTATTTGCCTGTATATTTCATTAAATTAATCCTATGAAATTGGGGAAACCAAGACACAGAGAAGTTTAATGACTTGAAAGTAGCAGAACTAGTTGGTCTTCACTCTTTAGAAAATTCTGAAGGTACTTGGGACTTAGTTTTGGGTGATCTGAGTTTACACACTACTTATTAGTTAGCTACATGATTGTTGGCCAGTCAAACATTTTCTGGGCCACAATATAACTTTGATTTTTTGTTGTTGAATATATTTCTGTGCTTTAACTCTCTGTGAGGCAGTATTTCCAAGTTAAATGGACTATTTTGAAAAAACAAATTATGAGATCTCTGTAAAAACAATGGCAGCAGAGCCTTAGCTGGTTTGGCTCAGTGGATAGAGTGACGTCAGCCTGTGGACTGAAGGGTCCCAGGTTCAATTCTGGTTAAGGGCATGTACTGGGTTGAGGGCTCGATCCCCAGTAGGGGGCTTGCAGGAGGCCCCCATCAATGATTCTCTTTCATCATTGATGTTTCTATCTCTTTCCCTCTCCCTTCCTCTCTGAAATCAATAAAAATATTAAAGAAAATAATGGCAGCAGAAAACCTCAGGTCTGGACATTGCTCTATCCCCTGTCAAGTGATTTGTTGTTAAAGATACACAATATATTACAAACAACGATTTTTTTTATTATGTACAGTGTTTAGTATGGTTTTCTTTTAAACACCACAAATTTGTTTTGTGATTACATGGTTTTCTGATTTCTCAGCAGGATAACCCTAACTTCCTTTGTCTTTAACAAAGATGAAAATATCTATACCTCTGTATTAAAAATCAGATGGTATTATTTCATGAAAAAAATTAATATCAAATTGCATATATCAGAATTTATAAACATTCTTATTTCCATAGTAACAAAACTCTCGTACTTGTACATTTAACATATTTTGTATTCATGTAGGATACTAATTTTGCAAAATGCTACAATTGGTGATTTAAAGCCAAATTTTATTATGAAATATCTATAGATTATTAATTATTTATTTTAACAACATGAGAAAGCAGTTTAACTTTTCTAATGACAACTGAAAAACATATATGAATATAACCCTAAATATCTCTATTAAAGTACCTTTTCACAAGTTATATTTATCTTTTTAGTTATAGTTTGATTGCATAGGAATTTTAATTTCTAAGCTTCCTGTTATGGGAACCTTTAAAATTTAATTTTATACATTTCCCCCCCTTAAATTTGGACAGTGGTGAGTGTGAGAGTTTATTCTTTACACTTACATTGCACTATTTATATCAGACCCCTGTAGTTCTGATGCTACATTTTTTTATGATTCAGAGTTTGTATGTAAAAAAACTTTACAAAATATTGGAATGAACCACAATTGAAAGTACTTTGAAACTATTTACAAAGTATATATGCAAAAGCTGTTTCTGATTGCTGCAAAGTCACTTTTTAAATTGTCTTTAGGTGTACATATGTTCTTTTGAATTAGTGTTTTGGGCTTTTTCGGGTAAATTTCCTGAAGTGGAATTGCTGGGTCATAAGGCAGCTCCATTTTTAATTTTTTGAGGTAACTCTATATTCCTTTCCACAGCAGCTGCACCAAACTGCGTTCTCACCAAGAATGCACAAGGGTTCCTTTTGTCCACATCCTCACCAACACTGTTGTTTGTTGATTTATTGATGAAAGTCATTCTGACAGGTGTGAGATGATACCTCACTGTAGTTTTAATTTGCATCTCTGTAATGATTAATGACATTGAGCATCATTTCATATGTCTGTTGGCCATTTGTATGTCCTCTTGGAGAAGTGTCTATTCAGGTCCTTTGCCCATTTTTTAATTGATTATTTGTTTCTCTGGTGTTGAGTTTTATAAGTTCTTTATGAAGCTTGGATATTAACCCCTTACTAGATGTATCATTGGCTAATATGTTCTCCCATTCAGTGGGTTGTCTTTTCATTTTGTTGATAGTTTCCTTTGTTGTACAAAAACTTTTAATTTAATGTAATCCCACTTGTTTATTTATTTATTTTTGTTTTCTTTTCCTTGTCTAAGGAGATATATCGGCAAAAATATTGCTACAAGAAGTATCTGAGATTTTACTGCCTATGTTTTCTTCTAGTATTTTTATGGCTTTTGAGTCTAACATTTAAGTCTTTAATCCATTTGAGTTTATTCTTGTGTGCAATGTAAGAAGGTAGTCTAGTTTCATTTTTTTGTGTGCATCTGTCCAATTTTTTCAACACCATTTATCAAATAGACTGTCTTTACTCCATTGTATGTTCTTGCCTGCTTTGTCATATGATAATTTATTATAAAGACGTGGGTTTATTTCTGGGCTCTCTATTCTGTTCCATTGATCTATATGTCTGTTTTTTTAAAAATATATTTTATTGATTTTTTTTACAGAGAGGAAGAGAGAGGGATAGAGAGTTAGAAACATCGATGAGAGACATCGATCAGCTGCCTCCTGCACGCCCCCTACTCGGCATGTGCCTGCAACCCAGGTACATGCCATTGACCGGAATCGAACCTGGGACCCCTCAGTCCGCAGACCAAGGCTCTATCCACTGAGCCAAACCGGTTAGGGTTATATGTCTGTTTTTATGCCAGTACCATGCTGTTTTGATTATTATGGCCTTGTAGTATAATTTGATATCAGGTAGCGTTATTCGTCTTTGTTCTTCTTTCTCAATATTCCTGTGGCCTTTCTGGGTAAAACTGTATACTCTTTTTTTAAAAAAAAAACACAAAAACAAAAACTTATTTTTATTGATTTCAGAGAGGAATAGAGAGGGAGCGAGAGATAGAAATATCAGTGACAAAAGAGAATCATTGATTGGCTGCCTCCTGCATGCCTTACACTGGGGATTGAGCCCACAACCAGGACATGTGCCCCGAGTGGGAATGGAACCATAACCTCCTGGTTCAAAGGTTGACACTCAACCACTGAGCCATGCTGGCTGGGCAGATTCTATACTCTTAACAGAATAACTTCACAAAGCATTTTCCCCCATCCTTTCATACCTCACCTAAGTTTACGGCATTTTAATTTATTTTTTAATACTATGTATTTGTAAGTAATTGGCTAGCTAGCATCACATACATTATAAAAATAAAACATGGCATTTCTTTCCATTTTCTCATCCAACCTAGATTTTGGACTCTGTGTCTATTACTATTTATTTTATTCCCACCTGAGATAAGCTTATTGATTTTAGAAAGAGAGGAAGGGAGAAGGAGAGGGATTGGAAGAGAAAGAGAGAAATATTCGTGTGAGAGAGAAACATTGATCAGTTGCCTCTCATACAAAAACCATAACCTAGGTATGTGCCCTGAATGGGAAACGAACCCGCAACCTTTTGGTGTATGGGACAATGCTCTGACCAACAGAGCCAGGGCTATTATTATTTTAAAATCTCCATCTGTTGTCTTACTGTTATCTTTGGCTCCTTGTCCAAATTATTACCACTTCTGCCCCCAATTTTGTGGCTTACTATTTTGACTGCTTAATATCCCTCTTTGTATCCTTAAATATTACGGGTTTTGTTAATGTTTTTCTCTTATATTTCCATCAAAGAATTACATAGTCATATTTGTGCTTTTTTTTCACATTGGTTTCTCTTTCTTTTCTGTTGTTTCATTTTCTTTGTATAATTCTTCTATTATAGGTTATTTTACAGAATTCAATTCGCTTCATTGTCCTGAAATCAAGTCATTTGATGAAGTAGAATATATATTTAACAAAGCTAAGTCAAATCCCTTCTTCTGTGCTCTGGTAGGAGATGTAGCTGAATGGCTGTCTATGAACTAGTGGTCTGTTACTGAAATGAGATACATAATACCTTTGTAAAAAGGCTGTTATCCTTGATGCGTAGATCCAGAGAATGGTAGAGTACTATAGATTTAGTAATTTCCACAGTACTACTTGGGGCATTCATTTGGGAGATGAATTTACTAATAATATTACTATTTTACTAATAATAGTAAAGCCTTTACTAATAATAGTTAAAGGCTATGCGCACCGGTGACTTTCTGCAAGCAAAATACAGCAGTATATCTTCAGTTACCACTACTTTCTAGTCCCCATTTAGAGATATACTATCTACAAAAAGTTTTGCTGTAGTATCTTGAAAAAGTACTGTGATTTTCGTCTGATTTTGTGTGACAAAGAAACCCAGCCTCAGTTAGTCCCTTGGTAGTAAGTACTGGATTGCCTGTGGAGTAGAGTTCTCCACTCTGTTCTCTGTGGAATCTGAGCATTATTTTTAACTTCATGGGCCTCAGTGTCCTGATAAAAAGAAATAAAATAAATATCTCAAAAGAATCATGACCATATTTGTAAAATAGCACATAGTGAAGATTCAATAAATACTAATTTTATACTTTCAAAAAAAAAGCACTGTGATTTTTATTAATATTGCAGAGGATTTATGGATCAATTTGAGAAGTGACATCTTAACAATATTCTTCCAATTTATAGATACAATATCTCAGTTAATTTTAGGTCTTTTTTGATTTATTTTATAGCATTTAGCTTTTAGATCCTGCACATATTTGGTTAGCATTTCTTTAGTGCTATTTGAAATAGCACCTATTAAAAAACCCCACAAAATTCCAATTGCTTATTTTTACCATATAGAGATAGATACAATTTTTACTTTTTATATTTTGACCAAGTCTCCTGCAACTTTTCTCATATATTAGTCTTGGGGACTTTTTTTTTAATGAATTTCATAGTGGTTTCTATCTAGATAATGCGATCTGCAAATAGAGACCATTAACTTCCTTAACCATCTGTGACTTTTATTTACTTGCCTTATTGTGGTAAGACCTTTGGTATTAGAATTGATAGGAGTGGGGAGAAGCAAACTGCCATGGGCCCTGAGCATCCCTGAGTGTCCCAGGGCATGCTGGGTATTGTGGGGTATGCAAAGAATGCAAAGACCTTCTGTTCTTTATCTGATCCATTTCTCAGGGTTGTGTTTGAAGCTAGCAACCTTGAGAGATGCAGTACTGCCTTCCCAGGCAAAGAGCAGACTTGCTTTTGCTTGTTATAAAAATGTTCTAAGCTCAGTATTGTTCAGCTGTGATGCAAACCTACTGTACACAGAGTATCCACCTAGGCCCCTCTACCAGGGAACTTGGAGGGAAGGTGAACTGTCACTGACCTGATCCTCTGCTGCTTGCTGTGTCATGGGTAATAAAGTTCTTTGCCTCTAGAACCCAAGCATTTTATGCCTTGTCAGCATCTATGATAGAAACATCATAGCAATGTAGCTTGCAAGTAGGGTAAATTCCTAGACCCTTCACAATTTTTGACACTTTTGGAAATAAGGCTATAATGTTGACAGAAACATAGCTTTCTGTAAGAGAAAAGACAAAGGTTCTTGTGGGCCATTTTAGGGAATTTGAGATTCAGTAGCAAATGGTCTTGTTTAAGTGGTGGGTAGTAGATTCCATACTGACTTTTTAGAAGCTAAGCAGTGAGAGGTAAATTAAATGAAGCTGCTGCTTGAATGGTGCTTTAGATCATTGCTCACTCTCTAGGCTAGAGGAGGAAAGAATGTTATTCCATCAGTGAGGCAGCAAGCCTCTGGGTCCTAGGCAGACAGCAGTAAGTATGGTTATGGCTCCTGAATCAAGGGCTCCCCAGAGGTCAAATAAAAGGTGTCAGCAAAGAGAATATACAGAGGTTTGGTGAGACTGAATACACTATAAGTTCATTTGTTGAATCCAAGTAGGCAGCCACTTGAAATTGAAAGTAAATGCAAAGCGAAGTCTGGTTTATTGTAGAGCTCCTCTTTCCTTCTGTACACTCTTAACTCCTCTCTCTCTCTCTACTCTAACCTCAGCTGCTTAGGATAAAAGCCAAGTAGGTAGGGAGCCTCAGGGGGAGAGGGATTCAAACTTTTATAGCTCTGTTGGATAGAGGTGCCCAAGCACCATCTTACCAGGTCCTGTGGGGAGAAAACACAGTAAAGGGCAAGCTCAGACTGCAGGGTGGAGCTGTAGCAGCCTGTACAAGGGCATATTAAGGGCCCCTGGACCAAGGTGCTTGCAGGAGCTCAGAGCTAAGGAGGAGGAAGCGGCACTGTGAGGATCTATTAGAAGAAAAGCCCCCTACCTCCTTATTCTTCCTGCACTCCCAATGTTCCTAGTCAGAAAATAATGTCATCTCCTGGGAGCTATGGCTATAGTCCTTTTGGATGTGTGTTTCTGCAGAGGGAAAAACACTTAAATTCAAGAAAAGCTAAAGTGTGGGTGGAGTCTCTCGGAGCCTATTTAGTGTACTATTGTTCTGGCTTCCTCTGCCAAATGTGTATATTTGGCGTTGACATTTTTAACATACTTATCCTGTGAATGCTTATAAGTTTGCAGGAGAGTCTCCCATTCATGGGCTGTTTCATGCCCTGTCTTCACGTCATCCAGCACAAACAGTGTATCATCCCAGGAGGAAAGAAAAGAAAATCATAGTTGTGATTCTGTGGCTGCAAAAGTACTCAGGTTATTTCTTAGTACAGCAGTGCCACCTGCCTGACCCAGCTACCAAGTGCACCTCTTAAAAGTCTACTTCTAGCATGTTAAAACAAGACACCTTAAACACACACACACACACACACACACACACACACACACACACACACTCACACAGAAACACCTGATCCATAGATGCCTTGTGACTCAAACCTGATGTCACCATTTTCGGCTAGGTTAACTTGTACTTGACTACTAATAAGGAAATGGCCCAATAGACTTTATTGATCAAAAGAAAATGGTTTATTCAAGGGGGCATCTTGCCTGGCCTTAATGTCATTGTGGTTTTGAATGAAGGGGTGGAAAGGAGCCCTTTTGGTGGAAGCCTTATCTTCTTCATTCAAAGCAATCATGGCTTAATGGGGCCTTTGATTCACAGAAGTTCCTGTAAATACTTGATGGTTCAGCCAAGGTAAAGACTGACTATATCCATTGTGTTGCTACCTTGAGACCTCAGGGCCAGCTGCAGAAAGAGTGGAAGTGACCACTCTACTTCATTCTCATAGCTCTGACCAATGCTCCCGTTCATTAAGGTTGGTGCATTTTACTGATGTTTGGGCTGTTGCGAGTAGCCTAGCCATTGAGTGTGCCACTTGGAAGATCCTCAGATTAAAAAAATCTCTTTGGGGCTGCAAATCATGGAAACAGATTGCAGCTGTTAGACAGTTTGGTCACTTGAACCTGTACCCAGATTGCTGCAATTTCTACCTGGATTCATTATTGTAAGGGATATAGCAACATGTCCACCTAATATACTGGTCAGCCATTGTAGCCTGGGTTTTTGGGAAAGGGGACTTCTCAATGCCCCTCCCCACTTCCATTTGTTGGACAAATTCCTTTTCCTCCTTGAGACATCTAGGTTTTTTTTGCTTCTCCCCCTCCTCCTTGCTCTAAATGGGTTTGTTTTCTACATGTCTAGAGTGATAGAGTGTGCATTTCCCTCAGTAGTTTTATCCCCTCTCCCCTTGTATTAGAGATAGTAGAAAGGATCCAGGCTGAACTTCATGCCTTTTTCTCTCAGTGGCTGTTTTCTCCTCCCCAAGCCTGCACGATGAGGGATGCTTTCTCAGGCCTCTCACTCTGCTCATAGTCTTTTTTTGCGCTTATCTGGTGGGTCTGTGAAGAACCTGTGAATGGGTGCGTTTTCCCTTTGTTTGTGGCCTCCATGAGTTCTATATTTTCTCCCAAGTACACGTTCAGTCTTCAGAAAATCGTGAATTGTTTTAGCTGAATTACTCTTACTGGTATCCATTATTGTCTTCCCAGGTACTCATGTGCTCATGTCCTATTTGTCCCTTAAGGCACCTATTTTTTCATTAGAGTTTGGGTTGGTTGCCTGCCCTATAACTTCAGCTCTCTTTGCAGCTATTTACCATGTTAATAGAATAATTTTATGACCCTACTTGGTCATGATTGATAACTCTTTTTGATGTTGTATGATTTTTTATAGTTATTTTGGTAAAGTCTTTTATGTTCAGACAGATATTGGTCTGTCATTTTCTTTTATTCTAATATTTTTGCCTAGTCTTAGAATCAGAGCAATGCTGGATTCATAAAATTAATTGAAAAATATTTCTTCTCTATCTAGTTTTATTACGGTTCATTTTGTTAAATGTTTGATAACATTCAAAAGAGAAGACATTTGAGCCAGAAGGATTTATGTTGTTTGAAGTTTTAAATTCTAAAAATTTAATAGTATATAATAGATTCAAATTTTATATTTTTTCTGTTTGTTTTGGTGATAAATATCTTTGAAACTGTTTTTGTCATTTAATTTGCCAAATTTATTGGCATCTAGTTGTTTTTTTAACATTATCATTATATTTTAACTAGAGGCCTGATGCACAAAATTTGTGCAAAGGGCTTGGCCCCCACCGCCGTGGCTTCGTCAGGAAGGTCATCTGGTCTAATTAGCATATTATGCTTTTATTATTATAGACTAGAGGCCCAGTGCACAAAATTCGTGCATTTGGGGGGGAGTGTCCCTCAGCCCAGCCTGCACCTTCTCCAATCTGGGACCCCTTGGGGGATGTCCTCTGGAGGACCCAAACTGGGAGTTGGACATCCCTCACAATCTGAGACTGCTGGCTCCTAACCACTCATCTGCCTGCCTGCCTGATTGCCCCAAACCACTTATGCCTGCCAGCCTGATCACCCCCAAGCCACTCCCCTGCCAGCCTGATTGATGTCTAACTGCTTCCCTGCAGGCCTGGTCGCCCCCAACTTCCCTCCCCTGCTGGCCCAGTCACCCCCAACTGCCCTCCCTTGCTGGCCCCATCGCCCCCAACTGCCCTCCCCTGCTGGTGTGGTCACCCCCAACTGCCCTTCACTGCCGGCCTGATTGTCCCCAACTGCCCTCCCCTGCCGGCCTGATTGCCCTCAACTGCCCTCCCCTGCAGGCCTGGTCACCCCCAACTGCCTTCCTCTGCTGGCCTGATTGCCCTCAACTGCCCTCCCCTGCTGGCCATCTTGTGGTGACCATCTTGTGGCAGCCATCTTGTGGTGGCCATCTTGTGATGAAGTGAGGGTGGCCATCTTTGTGGCAGCCATCTTGTGGCGGCATTGCAGTAGCCATCTTGTGATGACGTCATGTGATGTCACCTAGGCTTTTACTATATAGGATATATATAGAATCAGTACTGATATCTTTCCTTTTTATTACTAATGATACCCCAAATAGCAAGCTGGGACTCTCCTTGTGGGTTCTTGTCCTATGAAGTTTGAAGAATAAAATTCACGGACTAAAAGATTTTAAGCAAAAGTGTGGATGTTTATTGCAACTGTATACAAACTCCCCTCTGTGGAAGGGTCCCCAAAGGGAAACTACCTTGGGAGGGGTCCCCAAAATGGGAAAAACCTGCTCTCTCTCTAAATGGGAAAAAAACCCCAAAAACAGTCCTTTGAGTCTCTTTGTCTATGGGTTTATAAATGCTCATAGCTTCTTTGTCTGTTCATTGCACTTTCTAATGGTATCCTTATTTTATGTCCCCATTCTATCCTAATTGGCCACTTTCCCCCTTTTCCCCTGCATGGTATCAGTTTCAAAGTTTCAAAGCTCACCTGGTGCCTCCCTCCTCTTCTTCCCCTTATCCTGTAACATTGTTATAAATAAGCTGGAGGCTTGGAGCTGTCTCTGCCCATCATGTATGCATTCCTCTCCCATGTCCCCTTTCCTTGACTGCCTCTCCTGTCTCAATTTCGCTGATATTGGAAATTGTATTTTTGTGGGGGTCATTTTGTCTAGAGGTTTGTCATTTTTACTCCTCTTTTCAAATAACCAGCTTTAGGTTTCAGTCTTCTTACTGAACAATGTTCTTATTTTTTTAAAAAATCTATCTTATTGATTCTTTTCTTACCTTTAGTGTTTCCTTCCTCCTACTACTCTGGTGAAAGTGTCTTTAATGTCTTTTAATCTCTTTCTATCTAGTATGTGCTTAGTATGGCTTTACCCACATCACACAAATTTGATTATTTTATTGTATATTTCTCAGTTCAATATGTTCTCTGATTTCTCTTGTATCTCTTTGCTTATACATGGGTTATTTAAAAGTGTGCTTTTCAATTTCAAAATATTTGGTGATTTTTCCAATTTTTTTGTTAATGATTTCAAATTAAATTGCATATGGTCACAGTACATGCTTTATACAATTTCAGGTTTTAAAAACTTGTTTAGGTTTGTCTCATACTTCAAAATATGGTCTGTCATGATAAATGTTCCATGTACTTTTGCAAATGGTTTTCCCCCTATTGTTGTGCATAGCGTTCTATAAATAAATACTAAATTGGTCAAATTGATTGATTCAAATCAACTTGAATTATTCAAATCTTTTCTCACCTTACTGATTTTTCATTTACTTGTTACAGCTTTTGCCTGGAGGTAACTTTTTACTGAAATAGGAGTTGTGAGGTTCTCAACTATAATTCTGAATTTGTCTACCCTTCATTTTTTTCCAGTTTTTGAACCATGCATTAATATTGGATTCATGCACATTTCAGGATGTTATGAAATGTATGTCTTTATTCCTGATAATATTTCATTTACTGATGTCTGCTTTGTTTGGTGTCAATGTAGGTATTCCAGGTTTTGTTTTCTTTTTGACGTGGTTTACATCTTACATATTTTGTCAATATTTTATTTTAAACTCTTCTGTCTTTATTTTTAAGGTGTGTGTTCTGTATATAGCAGTAGTTTGTTTTGCTTTTTTCCCCATTCTGATTTCTGTCTTTTATTTTTAAAAAAATATTTTATTGATTTTTTATAGAGAGGAAGGGAGAAGGATAGAGAGTTAGAAACATCGATGAGAGAGAAACATCAATCAGCTACCTCCTGCACACCCCCTACTGGGGATGTGCCCACAACCAAGGTACACGCCCTTGACCAGAATCAAACCAGGGACCCTTGAGTCCGCAGGGCAATGCTCTATCCACTGAGCCAAACCAGTTAGCGCCTTGATTTCTGTCATTTATTTATTTATCTATCTATTTATTTATTTTTTGGATTATTACAAACATTTTTATTACATAAGTGGAATTTCTTTTTTTTAATTGTTTAAAGTATTACATATATTAGTACATATATCTCCTTTATTTCCCCCCATTGACCTTCACCCAGCCTCCCCTACCCCCTGTCGCATGCCCTCATACCACCCCCCCAGTGTCTTGTGTCCATTGGTATGCTTATACGCATGCATACAAATCCTTTGGTTGATCTCTTCGCCCCCCCCATCCCCCTCCACGTCCCCAACACTCCCCTGCCTTCCCGCAGTAATTTGACAGTCTGTTCGGTGCTTTACTGCCTCTGTATCTTTCTTTTTATTCATCAGGTTATAATGTTCTTTATTTTTCATAAATGAGGGAGATCATGTGGTATTTTCTTTCATTGCCTGGCTTATTGCACTTAACATAATGCTCTCCAGGTCCATCCATGCTGCTGCAAATGATAAGAATTCCTTCTTTTTTTATAGAAGCATAGCATTCCATTGTGTAGATGTTCCATAGTTTTCTAATCCATTCATCTGCTGATGGGCACTTAGGTTATTTCCAAATCTTAGCTATGGTGAATTGTGCTTCTATGAACATAGGGGTGCATATATCCTTTCTGATTGGTGTTTCTAGTTTCTTGGGATATATTTCTAGAAGTGGGATTACTGGGTCAAATGGGAGTTCCATTTTTAGTTTTTTGAGGAAACTCCATACTGTACTCCACAGTGACTGCACCAGTCTGCATTCCCACCAGCAGTGCACGAGGGTCCCTTTTCTCCACATCGATGCCAGCACTTGTGGTTTGTTGATTTGTTGGTGATTGCCATTCTGACAGGTGTGAGATGGTACCGCATTGTCGTTTTGATTTGCACCTTTTGGATAATTAGTGACTTTGAGCATGTTTTCATATGCCTCTTGGCCTTCCTTCTGTCTTCTTTCGAAAAGATTCTATTTAGGTCCGTTGCCCATTTTTTTATTGGATCATTTATCTTCCTTTTATTAAGTTGTATGAGTTGCCTGTAGATGTTGGAGATTAAACCTTTATCAGTGATAACATTTGCAAATATGTTCAGCCATACAGTGGGCTTTCTTGTTGTTTTGTTGATGGTTTCTTGTGCTGTGCAAAAGCTTTTTATTTTGATGTAGTCCCATTTGTTTATTTTCTCTTTAGCTTCCATTGCCCTAGGAGCAGTATTGGTGAAGAAATTGCTTTGGCATATGTCTGAGATTTCTCTGCCTGTGGATTCCTCTAGTATTTTTACGGTTTCCCGTCTTATGTTTAAGTCCTGTATCCATTTTGAGTTTATTTTTGTGTATGGTGTAAGTTGGTGGTCTAGTTTCATTTTTTTGCATGTGTCTGTCCAATTTTCCCAACACCATTTATTGAAGAGACTGTCTTGACTCCATTGTATGTTCATGCCTCCTTTGTCAAATATTAATTGAGCATAGTGGTTTGGGTCGATATCTGCATTCTCTATTCTATTCCATTTGTCTATATTCTGTTCTTGTGCCAGTACCAGGCTATTTTGAGAATAGTGGCTTTGTAATACAGCTTGAAATCTGGCATTGAGATCCCCACCTACTTTGTTCTTCTTTCTCATGATTGCTGTGGCTATTTGGGGTCGTTTTTTATTCCAGATGAATTTTTGGAGAGTTCTTTCTAGGTCTGTGAAATATGCCGTTGGAATTTTAATGGGGAGTGCATTGAATCTATAGATTGCTTTGGGTAGTATAGACATTTTAATGATGTTGATTCTCCCAATCCATGAACATGGTATGTTCTTCCATTTGTTTATGTCTTCCTCTATCTCTTTTTTCAGCGTTGTGTAGTTTTCTGCGTATACGTCTTTTACCTCCTTAGTGAAGTATGTTCCTAGGTATCTTAATTATTTTGGTGCGATGGTAAATGGGATTGCTTTTTTAGTCTCTCTTTCTGTAACTTTACTATCGGTGTATAGAAATGCCGTAGATTTCTTGGCGTTAATTTTGTATTCGGCTACGTTGCCGAATTCATTTATTAAGTCTGTTAGTTTTTTTATGGAGTCTTTCGGTTTTTTTTATGTACAATATCATGTCATCTGCAAATAAGGACAGCTTTACTTCTTCTTTTCCCATTTGGATGCCTTTTATTTCTTCTTCTTGTCTAATTGCAATGGCTAATACTTCCAGTACTATGTCGAATAGGAGTGGTGAGAGTGGGCATCCCTGTCTTGTTCCTGTTCTTAGGGGAAATGGTTTTAGTTTTTGCCCATTGAGTATGATTTTGGCTGTGGGTTTATCATATATGGCTTTTATTATGTTGAGGTATGATCCTTCTATTCCCACCTTGCTGAGAGTTTTTATCAAAAATGGGTGTTGGGTTTTGTCAGATGCTCTTTCTGCATCAATTGATATGACTATGTGGTTTTTATCTCTCAATTTGTTTATGTGATGTATCACGATTATTGACTTGTGGATATTGTATCATCCTTGCATCCCTGGGATAAATCCTACTTGGTCATGGTGTATGATCTTTCTGATGTAGTGCTGGATCCAATTTGCTAGAATTTTGTTGAGGACTTTGGCATATATGTTCATGAGGGATATTGGCCTGTAATTCTCTTTCATTGTGTTGTCTTTATCTGGTTTGGGTATTAGGGTGATGCTGGCTTCATAGAAGGAGCTTGGAAGTGTTCCTTCCTCTTGAATTTTTTGGAATAGTCTGAGGAGGATAGGTTTTAGTTCTTCCTTGAATGTTCGGTAAAACTCTGCTGGGAAGCAGTTGGGCCCCAGGCTTTTGTTTGCTGGAAGCTTTTTTATGACTGCTTCAATTTCTTTCATAGTTATTGGCCTATTGAGATG
This sequence comes from Corynorhinus townsendii, assembly GCA_026230045.1. Classification (NCBI taxonomy): domain Eukaryota; kingdom Metazoa; phylum Chordata; class Mammalia; order Chiroptera; family Vespertilionidae; genus Corynorhinus; species Corynorhinus townsendii. The sequence goes on from JAPDVU010000004.1 coordinate 143,583,559, forward strand.
TTTAGATTCTTCCTGATTGAGTTTTGGAAGGTTATATTTTTGTAGGAATATGTCCATTTCCTCCAGGTTGTCCAGTTTGTTGGAATAGAGTTGTTCATAGTATTTTTTAACAATCCTTTGTATTTTGGTGGGGTCTGTTGTTATTTCTTCTCTTTCATTTCTGATTTTGTTTATTTGGGTCCTTTCTCTTTGCCTCTTGGTGAGCCTGGCCAGAGGTTCATCAATCTTGTTTATCCTTTCAAAGAACCAGGTCTTGGTTTGTTGATCTTTTGTATTGTTTTTTTGGTTTCCATGTCGTTTATCTCCACTCTGATCTTTATTATTTCCTTCCTTCTGCTTACATTGGGCTTCTCTTGTTGCTCTCTTTCTAACTCTTTGAGTTGTAGGGTTAGGTAATTTATTACCATTGTTTCTTGTTTTTTGCAAGTAGCCTTGTGTAGCTATGAACTTCCCTATCAAGACTGCTTTTGCTGAGTCCCATAGATTTTGGATTGTTGTGTTTTCATTGTCATTTGTTGCCATGATTTTTTTTTTTTTATCCTTAATCTCTCTGGTAGCCCAGTCATTGTTTAATAGCATGCTGTTTTATCCTTAATCTCTCTGGTAGCCCAGTCATTGTTTAATAGCATGCTGTTTAATAGCATTGTTTAATAGCATGCTGTTTAGTCTCCATGTGTTTGATTTTTTTGAATTGGTTTTATTGTAGTTGATTTTCAGTTTTATGCCACTGTGATCTGAGAAGATGCTTGATATGATTTCTATGTTCTTGAATTTGAAGAGACTTTGCCTATGACCCAATATATGGTCTATCTTTGAAAATGACCATGTGCACTTGAGAAGAATGTATATTCTGTGGCTTTGGGGTGAAATGTTCTGAAGATGTCAATTAATTCCATCTGGTCTAGTGAGTCATTTAGGATTGATGTTTCTTTGCTGATTTTTTTGTTTAGAGGATTTGTTCAGTGGTGATAGTGGGGTATTAAAGTCCCCAACTATGATTGTATTGCTGTCAATCTCTCCTTTGATATCCTCCAATAGTTTTTTTTTATGTATTTGTGTGCTCCTGTATTGGGTGCGTATATGTTTACCAGAGTTATTTCTTCTTGTTGGATTGCTCCCTTTAGTATTATAAAGTGGCCTTCCTTATCTCTAGTTATGTCTTTCACTTTGAGATCTAATTTGTCAGATATAAGTATTGCTACCCCAGCTTTTTTTTTTCATTTCCATTCGACTAAAAAACCTTTTTCCATCCCTTCACCCTCAGTCTGTGTGTGTCTTTTTTTCTGAGGTGGGTTTCTTGTAGACAGCAGATATATATGGGTTGTGTTTTCTTATCCAATCCATTACCCTATGTCTTTTTTTTTAATTGGGGCATTTAATCTATTTACATTTAAAATTATTATTGATAGGTACTTATTTGTCGCCATTTTTATTCTTTACCCCTGTGTTCCTTCTTTGCTTCCTATTTCTTTTTATTTTACAGCACACCCTTTAGCATTTCTTGCATTGCTGGTTTGGTGGTAATAAATTCCCTTAGTCCTTTTTTGTCTGTGAAGCTCCTGATTTCACCCTCAATTTTGATTGATAGCCTTGCTGGGTATAGTATTCTTGGATTCAGTCCCTTCCTTTGTATGACTTTGTATATTTCATTCCATTCCCTTCTGGCCTAATGAGTTTCTGTTGAGAAATCAGTCGCTAGTCTGATGGGGGTTCCTTTGTAGGTAACTTTCTGTCTCTCTGGCTGCTTTTAAGATTTTTACTTTGTCGTTGGTGTTTGCCAGTTTAATTATAATATGCCTTGGCGTCGGTCTTTTGGGGTTCATTTAGCTTGGTTCTTTGTGACCTCCTTGGATTTGTGAGGGTTTTTTTTCCCCTATATCAGGGAAGTTTTCTGTCATTATTTCTTCAAACAGCTTTTCTACTCCTTGCTCAGTTTCCTCTCCTTCTGGAACCCCTATTATGTGGATGTTGTTTTGTTTTGTGTTGTCCCAAAGTTCCCTTATACTCGCCTCCTGCTTTAAAATTTTTTTTTCCTAGAAGCTGCTCTACTTGAGTATGTTTTCCTATCTTGTCTTCTAGCTCACTGATGCAGTCCTCTGCTTCTTCTAGTCTACTCTTGATGCTTTCTATTGAGTTCTTTACAACAGCGATGTCATTTTTCATTTCTTCTTGGTTCTTCATTTCCTCTTGGTTCTTACTCATATTGTCGAATTTGTCTCCCATTCATTTCAGCCACCTTAAGACCATTTCTCTGAATTCTTTCTCTGGCAGGTTGCTTGCCTCCATTTTATTTACTTCCTTTTCTGGTGATGCCTGCTTTTCTTTCATATGAGGGTATTCACAGTATTAATAACCCCAAATAAATATGATCAACAGAGAAAGGCAAATTAGAGGATAGGAGAGAAAGAAGAAGAAAAAAAGGAGTGCAAAAATGAAATTTGGAAAAGGAAAAACAAAGAGAGAAAAGAGAATAAGAAAGAAAAGGGGAACAAACTATATATATGGGAAGAAAACTCCAATAGAATAGCCACTAATCCCAATAAATGCCAGCAACAAGTACCTGGAGATGAATACAAACTATAAACAACAATTAATATCAAGCAAGGCAAGGGAAAACAAACAAAAACAAAACAAAACAAAAGAATAAGCAAAACAATCTCATAAACAAGCATAAAAATCAATATAATCAACAGTCAAGCAAACAACAACAAAAGGACAGAGAAAAACAATTTTTTGGATAGTGAAGACAGAAAAGAGAGAGGTGTGTATGGACTTGGAGCAGGGGATTGGAAATTAGATATATAAGTAGGGTGAAATTTTAACAGGGGCTAAAAAGAAAGAATAGGGAAAATCTAAAGCAGGAAAAGGCTAAGAAAACAGGACAACAAAAGGGAAGAACATAGGAAGAGAGTGATGGCATAAAGGTAGAGTTGAGATAGAGTAAAATGATGCTAAAGGAAAGATGAAAATAGAATGTAGAACTCTAATCCCAAATTAAAATAAAGAGAAAATAAAATGACACTTTTTAAAAAAAAATAGGTAAAATAGTAGTAGTATAATACTGATTGAAAATAAAAATGTAATAATTAAAAAGGTAAAATCAAGTGAGGAAGGAAGAAAAATTAGTTTCTTTAGTAAAAGATGAAAAAAAAAAGTGCAGTAGTGAAGGTCATTCTCTTCCTCTGTTGTTCTGTTTGGCATGCCTGTTTTCCAGTCAGGACAGTATTGCAGTTCCCTGCATCCCACTGCTCCTCAGTGTTGTAAGCCAGTCCTGATTTTTTAAGCAGGCAGTGTTTTTTATTTTCTTGTATTCCTTTATTTGTGATTACACAAGAGTCAATTTGTGATTCAATTTCTGGGTGGCAGTGTTTCTGGATTGACCTCCAGGTCTATATGTCCTCTCTAGCCTGTGCTTAGATCCTGCTTTCCCTGTGGCACTCAATATCGGTTAGTGGGAGCGGGCTGCACCAGAGCTGGTTCTCTGATGGTCACTCCCCGCTCTGATCCCCATGTTCCAGAAAAACAACTTTCCCCTGCAGTCTCCTAGAGTGTCCCCAACTGGGTGATCCTATGTATTGGGCTTAGTAATCAGAAGCAAGGATTTAAAGAGGAAATAGCAAGTGTGCGAACTCTGGGACTGCGCGTAAGACTGCCTAGTCCTTTGTTTCCCCCTTGTGTCCAAGCAGCCGACACACTTTTAAAATTTCTAGGCTGTCCTGCTCCAGATCAAAATGGGTTGCTTTTTAGAGATGCCCTCTGTTAGCAGCTCTGAGGACCCCCTTCCACGTTCACGGATCATGCCAGCCCCAACAGCCACGGATTCTTCTAGGTGCAGACTTCCCCTGGTCCTCCAGCCCCTGCAGTGCGCGTGCTTCTCTGTCCTGCCAGGACCAGAGACCTCACCTTATCCCAAGTGAAATCTGACCCCTCTGTGGTGGAGTAGTAGAGCTCCTCTGAATCTGCGTCCTTGCGCCAATTGGGGACCAGTGTTCTGGGATTTGCAGCTGTTCTGTGGGTGCAGATTATCAGGCTTCTGATAATACCCACTTTCCCCTTCAAGATGGCGCGGTCTCCGCATCCGAGCCGGTGCCTCCGGGAGGGGATCCAGCAGCAGTGGGGGCTTCCCGGTCAGGGGAGCCCCGTCCAGCAGCCCCCCACCTTCTCCTGGAGTATAGCTGTCCCTTAACTCACCAACAAACACTCCCCATGTGACCCTCAGCTGCTCTTTCTATCGGCTCCGTGACAAGGCTCGGGACACGTCTGTCTATTCCGCCGCCCTTTCCCCCCCCCCGATTTCTGTCTTTTAATTGGACTGCAGAGCATTTATAGTTTTGAAAAATTATCATTAACTGTGATGAAAATGTTATTTTTCTAGTTCCTTGTTTTTTGTTTCTTTGCTTATTTATTTTCTAAGACTTTTAAATTTTTTTTTTTAAAATATATTTTTATTGATTTCAGAGAGGAAGGGAGAGGGAGAGATAGAAACATCAATGATGAGAATCATTAATTGGCTGCCTCCTGCATGCTCCACACTGGGGATTGAGCCCACAATCCAGGTATGTGCCCTGACTAGGAATTGAACCCTGACCTTCTGGTTCGTAAGTCAATGCTCAACCACTGAGCCATACCAGCTGTCCATTTCTTAATTAGGTTGTTTGTCTTCCTGGTGCTGAGTTGTGTAAGTTTTTTATATATTTTAGAAATTAACCCCTTATCAGTGTATCATTGGCAAATAAGTTCTGCCATTCAGTGGGTTCCCTTTTCATTTTATTGATAGTTTCTTTTGCTGTCCAAAAGCTTTTGTTTGATGTAGTCCCATTTGTTTATTTTTCCTTTGATTCTCTTACCTGTAGAGATATATTAGCAAAATATGGCCTTGAGAAATATCTGAAATTTTAGTGCCTATGTTTTCTTTTAGGATTTTTATGTTTTTACTACTTAATTTTAAGTCTTTAATCTATTTTGAGCTTATTCTTGTGTATGGTGTAAGTTGGTGGCCTAGTTTCATCTTTTTCCATCTATATGCCCAATTTTCCCAACACCATTTATTGAAGACACTGTCTGAAGGATATATGTAAACCACATGACCATATCAAAAGATGCAGAAAAAGCATTGATAACATTCAGCACCCATTTATGATAAAAACTCTCAGTAAAGTGAGAATATAGGGCTCATAACTCAATATAATAAAGGCCATACATGACAAACCCACCATCAAATCATACTCGAGGGGTAAAATCTGTTTCCCTTAATTCACAAACAGGACAGGGATGTCCACTTTCACCATTTTTATTCAACATGGTAGTATTAGCCATAGCAATAGAGAAGAACAAAAATAAAAGGCATCCAAATTGGAAAGGAGGAAGTAAAACTGTTATTTGCAGATGATATTATATATGGAAAACCCTAAAGACTCCACCATAAAACTGTTATATCTGTTAAACTGTTAAATAAATGAATTTAGCAAAGTAGTAGGTTACAAAATTAACAGTCTGAACTTGGTGGCATTTTTATACACCAATAATAAACTATCAGAAAGAGAAATAAAGAAACAATCTCTTTTACTTTTTCAACAAAAATAATTTAGGTATATAGGGATTAATTTCACCAAGGAGATTAAAGACCAGTACTCGGAAAACTATAAGATACTGAATAAAGAAATTAAGGGGGATATAAATAGGTGGAAGCATGTACCATGTTCATGGATAGGGAAAATTATCATCATTAAAATGTCTACACTACCCAAAGCAATCTACAGATGCAGTGTAATTCCTCTTAAAATAACAATTGCATATCTCACAGATCTAGAACAAATATTTCAAAAATTTATATGTAAAAACAAAGGACCCTACATAGCCTCAGCAATCTTGAGAAAGAAGGACAAAGTTGGAGTTGCCATACTACCTGATAACAAATAATACAACAAGTTATCAAAACAGCATCATATTGATATAAGAACAGGCATATAGATCAATGAAACAGAATAGAGAGCACAGAAATAAAACCATGTCTTTATGGTCAATTAATATTTGACAGAGGAGGAAAGAACATACAGTAGGACAAAGACAGTCTCTTCAACAAATGGTGTACTTCTTTTTTAAAGTTTCTTGTATTTGTTATAAAGGTAATAATAGATCATTACTATTTTTGTTTTAAATAGCCAGTCATCTTTTAAATACATTTTGAAGATAAAAATTTTATATTTATGCACATACTTACTCTTTCTGACATTTCATTTATTTTTGTACATCAGAGATTATTTTTCAACCTGAAGAGATTTGACTTTTTCTTGTATTTCAGGCTTACTGGCAACAAATTCTATTTGCTTTTGTAAAAAAAGTGTTTTGTGTGTCTTTATCTTTGACTTATTTTCACTTGATATATAAAAATATGCTGACATTAAACTTTTTTAAAATTGACTTCAGGGAGAGACAGAGAGAAATTTGTTCTTTCACGTATTTATGCATTCATTGGTTGTCCATATCACTGAGGTTCTGTTCATTTGTTCTTGTTTTTTGTTTTTTTTTGTTTTTATGTATTTTCAGTTTTGATAGTTTTGTTCACTATTGTTTCAGATTCATCATTCTCTTCTTTTGTAGTGTATTGATGTGTGTGAGTCCTTCCAGTTAAATTTTAAGTTCAAATAGGATATTTTTCAGCTGTAGAAGTTTTATTTGATCAATTTTTATAGTTTTCATTATGCTCTTCATTGTATTCATATTTTATTTTAAAACTATGGACACAGTTATAATAGATATTTTAAGATCTTTATGTCTTAATTCCATTACCTTTTTACATCTTGTTTATTTATAATAATTTTTAATTGGATACTGTCCATGTGTTTGAACACTGTAAATAAATTTTGTTATCTTCCTTTAATGAATGCTATGCTTTGTTCAGCCAGGCAGTCAAGTTACTTGTGGATCAAGGTGATCTTCTTAAGGTTTATTTTTAAGCTATATTGAAGCAGCTTTAGAACCTTTACTCTAAAACTATTATAACTCTAACATTAAGGCATAATTCTTCAGAGATCTATACCAAATATCCTGATATTCAATAATGTCTTTCATTTTGGCTTTCCAGGCTGGAATATCTTGCAGTACCTTCTCTGCGTGCTCTGAGAGTTAACAAGGTTGCCTGGCCTCTTTTAGTCTCATTATATGCATTCATAATTTAATATTTCTTTGAAAATTCAAGAAACCTTGTATAGAAATTTCTGAAACTTATCTTTCGCTTAGCTTACTTTTTTCTGTTATTTTGACCTACATTAGCTCCCTGCTGCTTCAGCCTCCCTTAACTCAAATTTGATCCTTCAACTTATCTAGACCATTATATACTCACTGATGGGGTTTTCTCTTACGTTTTAAGGGAAAGTGTATTTAGGCAGAACGTCTAAATAATCGTAGAGCTCACTTCATTTATTTTTCTGGGATCACAGTCTTGTACTTTCTGTTGTCCAGTATCTGAAAATAGTAGTTTCATAATATTTGTCCAGTTTTCTAGTTGCTAGGTTAAGTCCTGTAGCAATTACTTCGTTATGTTAGAAGTAGAAATTTCAAATTTTAAAAAAACCACACTAGTTATGGAATTTCTTTCAGCAATTAATTATGAACTGTTTTGTGGCATTCCTTTTTCTGATGTCTTAAAATTAAAAAAATCTTTGTTTTACTTTCTATGCCTTATTTCTTATGTTACAGTCTAATAGGCTGGTAGTAGTTTGTATCATGTAATTAAGTTTCTTTGCATTTAAAATCTCTGCTCTGGATAACTTATTTTTGTAAGAGCCTCCATTATTTTTTTCCTTTTGAAGGAAAAAAAAAACTGCTGGAGAAAAGATTATACAGCTATGCATATTGATGCCTTAGCAAATTTATGTCTTCTAGCCTCTACTCATTTCTCCATCTTTTATTATATAGACCAAGGATTGGCAATCCTTTTCTATAAATGGTGAGATAGTAAATGTGTAGACTTAATGGGCCACAGAGAGTCTATGTCACATATTCTTCTTTGTTTTATCTTCGGACTCTTTACAAATATAAAGATCATTCTTAGATTGAATCTTTGGCCCATGGGCCTTAGTTTGATTAACCTCAATGCTACTTTGTTCAATGAATCTTCCCCTCTCTTAACTTTTACCAGAAGACCTTACTTTTTTCTTCATTTAAAAAAAAGGTATAAAAATTGAGAAGTACAAACTTCCAGTTATAAGTCATGGGGATATAATGTACAGCATAGGGAATCCTAAATAATAAAAGGCTAATATGCAAATCGACCAAACAGTGGAACAACCGGTCACTATGATGCGCACTGACCACTAGGGGCCAGGTGCTTAACACAGGAGATGCCCCACAGGGGGAGCACTGCCCAGCCAGAAGACCTGAGCTGGGCTCATGGCTGGCAAGTGCAGCAGTGGTGGGTGGTAGGAGCCTCTCCCTCCTCCGTGGCAGTGCTAAAGATGTCCCCCAAGGGCTCCCGGAATGCGAGAGGGCACAGGCCGGGCTGAGGGGACCCCTGAGTACATGAATTTCGTGCACCGGGCCTCTAGTAAAGTAAATAACATAGTAACTTTCTATGGTGATATATGGTTACTAGACTTATTGTGGTATTCACTTTGTAAGGTCTATTAATGTTGAATCACTGTGTTGTACACATGAAAATAAACCAAGCCAATTATAATTAAAAAGGAGTTAATCATAAATGTTAAAAAAAATAGGAAAAAAATAATAGAGGCTTGAACTTTGTCAAGCTTTTGCTTCCTATGTATCCCCTCAAAAAACCTATCTAGATCTTCAGTGTTTGCCCACCTTTCATTCTGTGTCAAGTGTAGATGTATACATATTGTTTCATTTAAGTCTAAGCCTGCTATGTGGATTTCTGCTTTTGTACTCCTCAATGTTCATTTACACCTGTTAAGTACTTCCAGTTGAGTTTAAATTCTAAATGAAAAGAGAATGCTTTAAAGTGAAGTAAAATATATAGGTATGAGGTGTTTTTATGATACCTACTCATTACTGAGTTAAACTTGACCATATTTTTCTTCATTTCATAAATTAACAGCCCTCCACCCAAAGACTGATGATGAATTGGGACATCTCAATCAAAAATATTCTGTGGCAGGGAGGGATATAGTTCTCTAAAAAGCAAAACATCAAGTGCAGACTCTTTTTAAAATTCAGGAGTCAGAGTATCTCTAGGCACATTGTGTTGCAGGCATCGCCTCACAAATCTGCCAACGCATGTCCTTTCTGAGCTTCAACACAGCTGCTGTCCCAGCAGTTCCTCTCCTCTTCTCTCCTTGATATAGTGGTTTATGCTTTGCATTGGTGTTTTGCTTTATGATGGGGAAGGTAAAAATACAAAAGAATCCCTTCCTCATTTTTCTTATGATATTATGGGTTTCAAAAAAGCAATAATGTGAATTAAGTAGCAGTGCCTTCTTTAGATCATTCTTATACTAAGAAACACGAAGAGCATTTGGTGTTTTAAATATACATGAGTCCATTTATATAAATAAGAAACTGTAAAGAATAAGGTTACTTGTAAAGATTAAGACACATTAAAAAACTACATGTTCTTACAGCAATTTGTTCTATCCTTTTTCTTTTTCCTCTGTAACACAGTTATTCCTCCCCCGCTCCCCACACAACAGATTTATAATGTAAGAATAGAATCATGGTGCAGCCTGCAACTCCCAGAGGTAAAACACACAGTACTAGACCTCCATCTGTAGATTTTATTTTCCAGATTTCATGTAATTTTCTATGTTAAATTCAAATTTGAAATCATTTTAAGCTTTCAAAGACTGTATTTATGTTAGGTTGTTCTCTTAAGTGGCTATATCATAGTTATTTATACTCTGTTAAGACTACATATTTTGTTAGGCACAATTATTCTTTGATTATTCTTTTGCAATCACTTCTACTACAAGTTGGCAGTGCTTTGTGTCTTGTATTTTAATTGCTTGCTTTTGTCTCATTTGATTAGTTTTATAATGGTCTTGTACTCTTGAATTTTCCTTTTCCTCCTTTTGATGGACACTCATTGGCATCATTAATGAGTATTCTATTTATTTGAGTAAATTTATAAAATTAGTTCTGAATTGGATGGTTTAGATATGTACAATATAACTCTAAAATTTTCAAATTTGGAGAAAGGTGCTCTGAATGACCTGGAAGGATTCAGAATGCAATAATTTAATGTTCTTAAATGCATGTTTGAAATCATTACACTTGAATTTGAGAGGATATGAGTCTAGAATAAAGAAACTGTGTCAGTATCATAATAGCTGTATTGAATATTTAAATTTGTTGAATCATAAGAAATCTTACAACTGTTAGAATCAAAATTTGTACTGTGCTAGTATGATTTTTTTTTTTTTTTTTAGAGCATGTGTTATAATGAAGGTGCTTCAGATAAGTTAAAAATACAATTGTTTTCACTGTCTTTATAAAGGAGAACAGTAGAAGTGTTATCACGACTTGTTACCTGAGAAATTGCTCTGGGAAAACATTAAATTTAACATGTTAGGTTTTGACTCTGTTTCATTTGTCTTGGAAGAGTCTTGATTTACCGTATAGTGATGTATTTGCTGAGACAGAGTGTGAAACACATGGTGTTGCTGATGTTCAGGGAGTCATTTTGCTAATATGTAACCTAGCCTACCCACTTTCCCTGTCTCATCCTGGTTAATTCTCTATTATTTCTCAGATTTTCACTAATGATACTACACACAGGAATTCTCATAAGAGTACTATTTAAAAACTATGGAATTCTTAAAGTTACTGTCATTTATATATTTTGAATGTACTGTATTGTATGGGAAATTTGACTCCTGTGCTTTCAGCTATAATTCTTACTCACTTTTATGTTGTGAAGACATGATTATTATTCAGGAGGTTATTTTAAATAATATCAAACTCACCATAGGAAAGTCTGATGACTTGATTACTCATTTAACAAATATTTATTCAGTAATTCTGTGTTTCAGATAGTAGCTAAGGTGCTAGTGAAACAATGATAAATAACAAGTTTTTAGTTTAGTGAGAGAGACAAATACATCATTGATGGTAGAGTAAGTGCAGTACTAAGGGTCAAATATGAGGAGCTATGCAATCATAAGGGCAGTAATCTGGACAGAATTGATTAGGGAAAGCTTTCAGAGGAAGTAGACAACCTGAGATGTGAATGATCCTCAGATATTAGCCAGATCAAGGGGATGGGTGCTGGCCCAGATTGATGAAAGTACTAGTATACCAGACAAAAGAAATAGCCCACCCTAGAAGGAGTTTGAGGTAGAGAAGACAAGGGAAGAGGAAAGAGAATTATTGCTAGATAGGGCCAATGGTCATGCAAGCCATGTCAGAGAATTTGAATTTTTACAGGAGGGCAATGATGACTCCAGTACAGCCCGTAAGTAAGAGAGCAGTGCGATCACTTGCATTTTAGAAAGATCACTCTGACAGCAATGTCAGCTGGATTAGAAGGTTGGGAGCATAGTTACAGACACAGAAACCTAGTATATTAGGCAAGAGTTGATCATGGTAAGAATTATTGGAATATTGAGCATGAAACAAAGTAGTAAGACCCATTTTAAGGAGATACAGAAGCAGTGAGATTTGGTGAGAGGAATAGGGCTATCTTGACCAATTCAGCAGCTGGTAGGGCTACTCACTGATTTATGGCTCTTAGGAGGAATGGTATTGTGTGGGGGTGATTCTAAGTGTATGTTGGAATGTGTTGAATTTGAGGTGCTTGTTGGACACCCCACCCAAGTGTAAGTATGTAATGGGGAACTGTATTTGTGGATTTGAGGAGAGATTCTAAGAGAAAAAACGGGGGCAGGAAATACAGATCTGAGAGTTGCCACACATAGATGGCAATTGAATATGAAGAGATATAAAGTTGGATCCCCCAAAGCGGGTGGAAATAGGAATGACACCTAAGAAACTGTAATATGTAAGGGATGGGCATAGGAAGACAAGACGACAGAGATGACTGAAAGGCAATAATTAGAGAGTGGTTGCTAGGATGAAGGCTAAGAAAGGATCGTGTTTTAAGGCTACAGTAGTCTACATTGTTAGATGTTGCTGAGACTTCAAATAAGATTGAAAGGTAGCCTTAGGATTTAGATTTTTTTTTTTTTTTAAGTAGTTGCTGACCTCAGCAAGCACAGGCACTGAGACCAAGTGAACACCATTATGAGCACATTTTTCATATGATCCTTTTCAGTGAGAGCAATTTCAGTTGTCAAGTGCAGTTATACAGCATACCATGTTTCTGTGGGGGAAGGAGTGTCAGTAAGAATAAAATTTGTTGAAAATTATTTTTGAAAGCTTTTTAATTAGAATAAAAATCTGATTCTTGAAGTGTTGTAACTTGGAACTTTATATTATAAAAGAAAAATTGGTGTCAAAAATATAGTTTTGATTTGAAATAACTGGGATTTAATCTTAACTCTGTCAGTTACTAGGAGTTTCATTTGTGGCCAATGATAGTGTTTATTGATAGAATTTAAGAATTTAGAGATAATTTGTGAAAAATGTTTAGTATAATGCCTGACAGGTTGTATGTGTCTGCATTAGCGACCTTCAACCAGAGGGCCACAAGAATTTTTAAAACACGCAATAGTTGACTATTTAGTTAGGGGCACTGATCTCCTCATTTTCCTTAGATTGTCAAATTATAAAGAAAATGACAACAGCTAACACAGCAGTAGATGTCTAGTGTGAATGCCCTGTCTTGAATCATAAATACTAGTATATAGGATATATAATAGAGTTGCATTTTATTGGTCACGTCACATAATAAGATTGCATCTAATTGGTTAATTCTTGGTACCAGAAATCTTTATATACAAATATAGGTACCTGATTTTTTAAAAAAGTTACTTTGACTCTGGCTAGTGTGGCTCAGTTGGTTGGAGCATTATCCTGGGCACCAAAAGGTTATGGGTTTGATTCCCAGGCAGGGTGCATATGGGAGGCAACCAATAGATGTATCTCTCTCACATCGATGTTTCTCTCTCCCCTTTCCTCTCCCCTCCTCTTCCACCCTCTCTAAAATCAAATTTTTTTCAAAAGTAACTTTGGAGCAAAAAGGGTAGGTAATTACTACTCCCCCCCCCCCCCATATAAATCAGTCTAAAGTATGCCTATTTTTTGTCAGATGAAAAAAAAATATTTTTTTGGTGTGCCTCAGAATTTTATTAACTAGTTTATGTGTGCCATGAGATGAAAAAGGTTGAAAATTGCTGGTCTATATACTTATGTGATATATTGAGCACCTTATATAAAACAATATATTTCTGATTACTAATTTAACATCGGTATATAGTACAAAGTGCTCATCCCCAAAGTAGACCCCCTTTACCCATTTTGCCTACCTCCCAACCTTCTTCCTCTTTAACCACCAATCTGTTCCCTGTATTTATGAGTTTGTTTTAGTTTTCTGCAATGTAATTTTATTGTGCAAGATATTTAGCCTCTCAAAAACTGGTTATTCATTTGAAATTAAAATTAGTTTTATATGTCAACACTAGAAATCAACTTAAGCTAGTTTAAGCAAACTAGGTATTTTGAAAGGTACTATTTTTGAGTGTGCTGTTTTAAGATTAAGGATCCTGAGGAATTTTTTTTTTTTTTTAAGAAATTCAAGGAATGGTTGAAGATAGAAGACTATTGTTAGCTAGGACAAGAATCTCAAGGTCCGGACTGTTTTTACTAGATGCTATTCTTGCCATATGTTAAAATGGAGCATTTAGTTTGCAGATGCAGCAGTCATCTGATGAGCTTGATGGGAAAGTAAGTTTAGTGTTAAAAGAAGAAATCAGCATGTAATTAACAGAATAGTGTATATAAACAATGGCTTAGCTTTCCTTCCAGGAAACGAATCCTCTGTCTCCTTTACTACTTGCTGCAAGTAAATAAAACTACCTAACAAGAACCAGACATGAATAGAATACGCCAAGCAGTGAACCCTTTGAGTTCAGTAACACTATGACTGGTTTATCTTGGTTTACATGAAAATTCTTAAACCAACCAGGTTTCGTCACGTCATAGGAATATAATTTCTCCCTCTGCAATTACATGTGTGAGAAGGGTTCCTAGAAGGGTTGCTGAGTGGCACCACAACCGCAAGGGGTACTATTATCATGTAGTTCATATTAACTTGTACAGTGGACAGTTTGCACTGTGTTTATGTATTCTTGAACAATTTTAGGACTTGTTCCCATAGGTATATCTCTCTTATTCATTGGTATGCCTTGTAGCATAATGCCTAGCACATAGTAATGGCCAAGTAAATATCTGTTGGATGGATGAATGAGTCCATGGTAATGTGGCAATATGACCACTATTCAAATACTTGAATGCTTTTCAAGTATATACCATTCTTTTTAGTCTTCATAAGTAATGTTGTTAATTTTACCTCTCATATTGTGACACGAAGAAGCTTTTTTTTGTAATAAAGAATGAACTAGGGCAATTTGTAAAATAATGGGATAAATGAAAGCATAAAATTTGATTTGTTTTAAGATTATTTTTCAATACATCTTTGAACAGCTAAATCCAACATGGAATTAACAGTAAACCCATTTACAAATAGCAGTTGTGCATTGGAGAATTGTGTTCAGTTTGTGTAAGCTCACTGTAAATGTAAAAAGTTTAAAATCTCAAGTATTTTGTGGTTAGCATATAAAAATATCTTGAGGAATCATGCTATTGTTTCAGTTAAATATACTATATATGGCTTTAAAGAGAAAATTTAACATTTATAGACCTACCAAGCATTTTTTAATCTAAAATATTTGTTAGCTATATTTATGCTTATTAGTGTAAGGCATATAAGTAACTTTTAGTATATGAATGTCAAAAGACAAAAAGTAATACTCTTTGTGATTGTTACTTTTCTAAATTTTCAGTTGTCCAGAAGAGTCATTTTATTTAATTCAGTTCTGTTTTACTAAGTATTTCCTATGTGGAAATTGCTAGTTCTAGTATTACAGGGGAGGCATAGTCTTTGCTGTCTGAGAGTTTACAATATGACATTTGAATATTTGGGATGAGTGAATCTAAGAGAAGTATAAAAATAATTTTAATATGGTATTTTAAAAGAGGAATTAATAATGTGCGATTAAGGTTGAAAAGAGACCATCTATTGTGAAGAACCTGAAAAAGTTTAATGAAATTGGGTGGGAGTGTAAGAATAGGTATAATTTTGAAAAGTAGGGGTGGAGTGAGTGGAGAAAACAGTGTGGTAAAGATGCGGACATCTAAGTGATTTAATCTTTGAGCTTGTAGGTTTATGTGAGACTTCGGTTGGTATTAATAGAAGTTACCCATTTAATTCCCCCAGTCGTCACTGAAGCTGCAGGAGCTCTATTCCAATGCATTTATATATTTTTAGAAACCAAATAAATGCAGATTAACTATTTAGTATACTAATTATATTAAACCAGCAGAAATATAAAGGCAATAAAGCGTGTGTGTGTGTGTGTGTGTGTGTGTGTGTGTGTGTGTGTGTGTGTATGTGTATGGGAAAGATTAAAAAATAGGTTTACAGCCAGACATGGTGATAGCCCTAAATGTACTAGTATTTCTCAGCCTGTCTTTCTTTATTGACCCCAGGAGGATTTGAGTTGCTGCAGCTGTAAACAGAAGATCACCGTGTTCACTAATTGTGGACACATAAATACGCTTTTAGTACTGCTTTGCTTATGTACAAATAAAATATCTGTAGTCTGTAAAAAAAAAAAAAAATCCTAAACTATTTGGTCTTGGCTACTTTACATGGCTAACTTTTTACTTTTATTATTGCTGAAAGTGGTGATGAGATGGACTTAAATAATTTAAACTCTATTGAAAATAAACCTAAATAATTTAGAGTCTTATTTTAAATATAAATCTTATAATTAATTTATTGCTCTAGCATGCAACCAACCAGTATATTAAAAATAGTAGGATTGTGGTAGCATTGACTAGATTGTAGGATGGTATAGAATTTACAAGCTAACCAAACTGGAAGGGACACTGGAGATCAGTAATTTATCATGCTCATTTTGAAGATTAAGAACCAAGACCAGAGAGATAGATGAGTTGCCTGTTTTTCTACAGATATTTAAAGAGGTGAAAGTCTTATAAAATTAGTCTGTTAGGAATGTTTGAAACATACCTCTTAACTCATTTTTGTTAAGGTAACTAAATTTAAAATATTAAAATTTTACAAAATTTGCAGTCCAATGTTTTCTCTGCTTCCTACCCCTTTATTAGAGATCCCATTTATATTTCACAACTAGAAGATGGTAAAAAAATATATCAAAAATATAATGTTAGTTTGGCTGTAGCGGAGATGGTGAATGAGATGGATAGGAACATAATTATGCCAGTTGGTTTAAGTTTTTCAGGCCCCATAAACATTAGGAGGAATTTTAAACTATCCTGGAAAATGGGGAGATTTAATCTACCACAAAATAAGACTAGGATTTTTAACAAAAAAATATTTTTGAACTATCCAAATCAAATTGAATGCAAAATCAATTTACATTTTTACTTTTTGTTAGCAAGATAGATTTTAGGTCTGTCCTCAATGCTTGCACTTCATTGTAGTATTATAGATACCTTTTTTTCCAGAGGTAATTTTTTTAACAGCCTTTTAACATATAATGAACATGCCATATAATTTGCCCACTTAAAATGTTCAGTGTTTTTCAGTATATTATGAGTTATGCAATTGCAACTACTCTCCCCCAAAGAAACTCTGTCTCCATTAGTTTCCCATTATCCCCCCAAATCATGCAGCACTAGGCAGCCACTATTCTGCTTTCTGTTTTCATAGATTCACTTATTCTGGATATTTCATATAAATAGAATGTTACAGTATATCCTTTGTGATTAGCTCTTTCACTTAGTATATGTTTTTAACACTCACTCATGTAGCATGTGTCAGTATTTTATTCTTTTTTATTACCAAAATATAGTCCATGTATGAATGTACCAAATTTTATTTATTATCATCTACTAGACATTTGAGTTATTTCTGTAAATATTTTCTCAATTGTGTAGGTTTTCTTTTCTGAGATTTGTTTTTATGTGTGTGTTTTTAATAAAGCTAATATAATTTGAGAAATATAACTTATCACCTTTTAATGGACCTGCAGGAAAGGAAAACCCTGATACTACATCTTTTAAGGATATTATCCTTAGAAACTTGGAAAGATTAGGAAGTATGAATTAAGGAACTGAGAAGTATAGTGCAAGGTCAACTATTTTATTATAGTACTAGTGGCCTGGTGCACGATATTTGTGCATGGGGGAGAGGGGTGTCTCTCAGTCCAGCCTGCACCCTCTCCAATCTGAGACCACCTCAGGGGATGTCCAACTGCCGGTTTAGGCCTGATTCCACAGGGATCCTAACCGCTCACCTGCCTGCCTGCCTGATCACCTCTAACCACTCTGCCTACTGGCCTGCTCGCCCCCAAATGCCCCCCACCAACCTTCTCACCCCCAACTGTCCTCTTTGCCAGCATGATCACCCCAATTGCTCCCCTGCCAGCCTGCTTGCCCTCAACCCCCCCTGCCAGTCTGCTTGCCCCCAACTGCCACTCCTGTTGGCCTGATTGCCCCCAACTGCTCCCACCCTGCCAGCCTACTCGCCCCCAACTGCCCCCTCGTTGGCCTGATTGTCCCCAGCTGCCCCCCCTGCTAGCCTGCTCACCCCCAACTGCTCCCCCCCCCCCCCGTTGACCTGATCACTCCTAATTCCCCCCTCGCTGGCCTGATCACCCCCAACTGTCCTCCCCTCCTGGCCTGATCCCTGCCACCATGGCTTTGTCCAGAAGGACGTCCAGAAGGTCTCCTGGTTTATTAGCATATTACCCTTTAATTAATATAGATTCTCTAGACTTTGTGTTTGGATCCTGTTCTCTTTTCCTGGTGTTCCTTTTTCCAGCTTTTGAAATCTCACTACACCTGAGGCACTTCAAATATAACACCTGTGTTCTTTGAAGTACCTCTGTTATAATATACTAGAGGCCTGCTACATGCACTGGTGGGGTCCCTTGGCCTGGCCTGCGCCCCTCTCACAATCCGGGACCCCTCAGGGGATGTCTGAGAGCCGGTTTTGGCCTGATCCCCACAGGCCAGGCAGAGGGACCCCACCAGTGCATGAATCCGTGCACTGGGCCTCTAGTATGCATATAAGATCTTTGGTTAATCTCTCCCTTCCCTTCCTCATCTCCTCTTCCCCCTTCCCTCTGAGATTCATCATTCTATTCCATGTTTTCATGCCTGTGGTTTCCGCTCCTGCATTGAGTGTCTGTCCCCTGGTGGTCAGTGTGCATCATAGCTACTGGCCAGTCCCTTAGGCTTTTATATATATAGACTAGAGGCCTGGTGCACGAAAATTCATGCACTCGGGGTGGGGTCCCTCAGCCCAGCCTGCCCCCTCTCACACTCTGGAAGCCCTCAGGGGATGTCCTACTGGCAGCTTAGGCTGCAGTCTGGGCTCCCTCTGTGGGAGGTGACCGGGCTGATCAGGGGAAGGCGCCACACCCATCACTCTGCTGCTGCTGCCACTGCCAGCTGCCGTATTTGCCTGCCCTCGGCCCTCACAGCTGCTGCAGCTTTGTGTGGAAGGATGTCCAGAAAGACATCTGGCTATCTGGTCTAATTAGCATATTATGCTTTTATTATTATAGATTATTGTATCTACTATCTACCCAAATGGTCTGCAACTCTAAATTATCTCTCTCTCGGTGACAGAATTCATGCTATAACTTTCTCTTTCCATATTTCTCTTTTTCTTTTTAGATGAAATTGGTTTAAATAGCAGGCAAGACCATATTTCTAGATGGTAAATTGTAGCCTGAGGAGTATATGTGAAATAGAGAGAGAACATTGTTGATATGCTTTTGGCTTGATGTTTACCTTGAGAAAAAAAAAAATATATATATATTTTAGAGGTTTTTATTTTTTTTAAGCACCTGCATATTATTCATCACACCTCCATCCATATCCTGATTATTTCTTCTTCAGAGCTAGATTCCTAGTACTTTAAATTGTGCAAGATTTCCTTTATTTTATCAGATATCACATTTCCTCAGTTCATGGTTCATAATTTGGTATAGAAGGAAAAATTCTTATTAAACTAACATGGTAGGCTTATCATTTTGAGGAGTATTTTTGTATTTCTAAAGTTCACTAATTTTCCTAAATAAATCCCTAATTGATAGAATTTAAAGTGTTTTCAGTGAAGTGAATAACTTTGGGCAGTGCGGGAGATTTCTGAACATTAGTCATTAAAATTTAGCACATATGGTCTAAGTAAATGCCAGAAGAAATACAAGCAACGTGCTGTGAAAATTCAGGAGAAAGATAAATTATTTACAGTTTGGGAGAGTAGGAAAGATGTTACGGGTGTAGTTAGCACTAAAGATAGGATTTTATTGGGATGTTTGGAAATTGGAAAGGTGCAAGCATTTAGGGTTGGGGGTCATAGTATTTTAGTTTGACCAAAATTTAAGCTCTGGATTACTGGTTAGATATAGTGGATTGAATGCACACTTTTAATTCTGCACCTGCTTGAAATTCAGTAAAATGACAGTAAAAACATAAAAAGGTATAAATCCACAATGACAAAGATTGCAAAAGAGATATAGCAGAAGAGAAATTAGCAGAATTTTGGAATATGGAAAGCAGATCGATGAGGGATAATTGGTTTATTAAGTATTAGACAGTGGAAACAGAAATACCTGCAAAGGGAGAAGCCAAGATGAAGCATGTCACCCCATGGAATTCTGGAAAGGCTCAGAGCTGGAAGCGTCACAGGCTCTTAAAGATGGGATAAAGAATGGTACTAAAATGAAGGGGATGCATTGAATTTCTTATAAGCTGTCATTTAGAACTGTGAGAGAAACAGTTTGGTGCTGGAAAATAGGTGTGTTGAATGACAATACTCTTTTTACCAGCAAGTAAACAACTCCCTAACATCCATTCACTTGGTCAGTTGAAGATTAACAGGACAGACCAGGAAAAATTATGAAATAGATGGTTGCTCTAAATTTAGAGAAGAAAGAAGAAAATGAGGAAACATTTTGGCACTCTTTAATTCCCTGTGGGTAAATGTTTTCTCCTTAATGGCAAAACCCTCTCAGTTTTAATCCTGAGTTTTCTCTTTTGCTTCTCAGAATCTGCTTTGTATGAAGTGTTTGCATGGTGAGTCTTCTCTCTAATTGTGTGTTGTAAGACTATAATCTTGTTAAAGCAGTTACAGGTTTATCTATATACTAGAGGCCTGATGCAGGAAATTCATGCAAGAGTAGTCCTTTCTTCCCCCAGCTGCTGGCACTGCCTTCCCTCTGGCACCCAGGACTCGGGCTTCTCTTCCAGCCCCGAAGGTCATCCGGAAGGATGTCCGGTCTAATTAGCATATTACACTTTTATTATTATAGACTAGGAGCCCAGCGCATGATTTGAAACTGCGTGGTGCCTCCCAACCTCCAGTCACTGGTCCGGCCCTGACTCACTCCCTGAGTCCTGCAGCAGCCGTGGCTGCTGCTGATCAGGCCCTCCCCCAGCGCAGGTGTGTGGAGGCCCCTGCCAGCCCCCCCCCGCCCGACACTGTGTGTGTAAGCCCCTCCTGTCTGGTCGACCCATTAGGGTGTCCAGGTTAATTAGCATATTTCTCTATTATCCTATCTAATAAAAGAATAATATGCAAACTAACCATCACTCTGCTACATCCACACGCCATGCCCACCAGCCAATCAGGAGCGAGTATGCAAATTAACCCAACCAAGATGGCTATGGCCATGGAGCGAGCACGAGGCTTGGGTTTCCCCGACAATGGAGGAAGCCAAGGTTCCCGCACACCCTGGCCAGCCCAGGCCTCCACTCAAGGCTTCAAAGTTTCAATTATAGAAGATAAATAAATCCCAACAAAAATGTCTGCAGCCACAGAGCGAGCAGGAGGCTTGGCTCTGCTCAAGGCTATAAAGTTTCAATTATAGAAGATAAATAAATCCCAAGGCCTCTGCCTGGGTCTCAGGGGGCATGGCCAGCCTGCATACCACCACAGGCCCCTCGCCCAGGCTGCCCCATGCCCCAAGGGAACCCCCACCCTGATCTGGGACACCCTTTAGGGCAAACCAGATGACCCCCACCTGTATACCAGTCCTCTATCCTATCTAATAAGAGAGTAATATGCAAATTGACCATCACTCCAACACACAATATGGCTGCCCCCATGTGGTCAAAGATGGCTGTCCCCATGTGGACACAAGATGGCCAGCAGGGAAGGGCAGTTGGGAGGGACCAGGCCTGCAAGGGAGGTCAGTTGTGGGTGATCAGGCCAACAGGGGAGGGCAGTTGGGAGGGACCAGGCCTGCAAGGGAGGGCAGTTGGGGGCAAACAGGCTGGCAGGGGAGCAGTTAGGTATCAATCAGGCTGGCAGGGGAGTGGTTAGGGGGTGATCAGGCTGGCAGGCAGAAGTGGTTAGGGGAAATCAGGAAGGCAGGCAGACAGGTAAGCAGTTGGGAGCCAGCAGTCCTGGATTGTGAGAGGGATGTCCGACTGCCTGTTTAGGCTCGGTCCCGGTAGGAGTGGGCGGGGTCCCTCCAGAAGGTGGGGTCCCTTGGCCTGGCCTGTGGGAATTGGGCCAAAACAGGCAGTTGGACATCTCTTGAGGGGTCACATATTGGAGAGGGTGCAGGCTGGGCTAAGGGACACCCCCCCCCTCCGCACGAATTTCGTGCACCGGGACTCTAGTATATATAGATATAGATATAGATATATAAAAGTCTAATATGCTAAGTGTTTGTCCAACTGGTAGCTATGACATGCACTGACCACAAGGGGGCAGACGCTGAACTCAGGAGCTGCCGAGCTGCAGTGAGTTGGCAGTGGCGGTTTTTGGGTGACACACCCTGGAACCAGAGAGGAGGGAGCCCAATTCCTCATGGGGCTGCACGATTCCAACTTTGGCCATGGGTTATGTTGTTGCTGGGGTACTGTCAACCCTGAATCTGGTTTACTGCACATTTGCATTTGCGTTCCACACCCTGTATGACAGCAACTTTGCAGAGTTCCCTCTCACCTTCTGGGACTCCTTGGGGGATGTTCGAGAGCCAGTTTTGGCTCAATTCCCACAGGCCAGGCCACGGGACCCCACCTGCTGGAGGGACCCCGCCCACTCCAAAGATGCCCTTTGATCCACAGCACCACCCCAGGTGTGGTCAGCCA
The DNA here is from genome assembly GCA_026230045.1 of Corynorhinus townsendii. Taxonomy (NCBI): domain Eukaryota; kingdom Metazoa; phylum Chordata; class Mammalia; order Chiroptera; family Vespertilionidae; genus Corynorhinus; species Corynorhinus townsendii. Next base: position 143,605,792 of record JAPDVU010000004.1, read on the forward strand.
GGGAGGGACCACAGGAGGCTCCAGGACGCATGTCCAACCCATCTTTCCCAGTCCCACCCCGCCAGCCACCTTCTAATTAATTTCCTTTCAATGTGCACAGATCCGTGCACCAGGTTACTAGTGTATCATGATAATGGCCACAAATAAATTTGCTTATTGTGTGTGTTTGTGTGTGTAATTAATAAAGAAAACTACTGTTTTCTTCCATCTTTCTACCCTTTTTTTCTTTCTGTTCCATACTGAGTACATGTATATATGTACTCTTCTTTGCTTTTTTTTTTTTTCTTCACCAGGACGAAGGACTAAAACTAGACTGTCTTATAGCTCTTAGAAGTTTTAATTCTCTTACTGATTTCTGCAGAAAAGGTTAGAATTAAGACAGATTTAATCTTCTGGTAATTATTTCAAACAAGTATTTATAGATGTTCTCCTATGTCCTAGATATTGCACTAAGCATTAGCGATAAAATAGCCAACTTTCTGTTCTCAAGGAGATTATAAGAACATTTTATGGTGTAGTTGACAAATAAATACATATATGGTACTGTTTACTAATATGAACAATACTGAGGGAGGAGAAGGTTTATGCAGGAAATAATTACTTTTGGATATTTTAAATTTAAGATACTTTTTTTTTATTGATTTCAGAGAAGAAGGGAGAGGGAAAGAGATAAAAATCAATAATGAGAGAGAATCATTGACTGGCTACCTACTGTATGCCCCCTACTGGGGATTGAGCCTGAAACACAGGCATGTGCCCTTGACCGGAATCACACCTGGGGCCCTTCAGTCCGCAGGCTGATGCTCTATCCACTGAGCCAAACCATCTGGGTCTGAGATGCCTGTTAAGCTATCCAAGAAGAGATGATATATGTGAAATGGAATTCATGGGGGAGGTTGAGGCTGAGAATATAAATTTGAGGTCAAAGAGCTAGAAACTGAGCTCTTTCCCAGCAAACACATAGGCCTCTTTCCTTGTCCCTTGTCCCTTGTCCATAACCTCTCCCTTTGCAGTTCACTTTACCAAACTTGGATACTGGCTCTCCTTCTCCTCTTCCTTCTCTTCTTGTCATCTCCTCCTTTTCCCCAGCCTATCTTATTTTTAAAATGTCATTTTGGCATAGTACTTTCTCTTATGCCCAGTTTTTCAGATTCTGGTAAAGTACAACGCATCTTCATTACACCCTCATCCAACCTCCCTTGCAAACAAAAATAAACAATATTTAAAAGCTTAAGCAATACAAGTTTAATACTAATTTTAAAATAGAAAAATTTGGGTCCTTCTCTTCCTCTCAGATGTCATTTCCTACTATCATGTCCCCACAGGTTTTGTATGCCACTCTCACTGACTTTCCTTCTGGAGCACTGCAGGCTGATTTCTGCAAATAGCACACATTGCCAGTACCCAGAACACATCTCCAGCTAGGCCTTCCATTAACTGACTTTAGCCATGGAAGATCACTGTGCCTTTGAGCAGTGGGACACAAGTGCCAGAAAAATAGTATTTTCTATAGACTCTATGTCCAGTTTGGTTCTATGTGTTCTAGTAAGTGTTTTCAGGATATACATAGCATTTCCTCAGTGATCATTACCACACTGTGGTCAAATAGAATTTTCTCAACATTATCTAAAAAATAAAATTTTAAATATCAGATTTAAAAAATTTCCCATGGATTATAATCCACCCCACATTTACTTAGTAGATATGTATATAAAATATTTTGGCATTCATTAATTTGATTCTGATGATAGTCTTAAGAGATATGTAGGGCATAACTTTTATTTAAAAATTTTTTTAATTTTATTTTTCAATTACAGTTGGCATTCAATATTTAGTGCCTGTGTAGGGCATGATTTATAAATTATTGGCACTATATAGATTTTTAAAATGAGACCAAATGAAACTATATCACTTAATTATGATCACCTACAGAGTAAATTATGAACCCAAATGATTTATAGGTATTTGCTTTCCACTGTGGTAAGGCACATGTCCCTTTAGATATATATGTTTTTTGAAAAAATTGTCATGGTTAAAGTACAGTTAACAATAACCACTATGTCATTTCCTTTTGTCCTCTTGGGTAGAACTAACTATAAGGTGTTCAATCAGTAGACATTTGAGGTATGCTAAGCGGTTTGTATTATACTGGATGCTTTAATGTAGTTTCACCTAGGTAGTGGTTGTGACCCAGTTTAAATAAGATTGGATTATAATATGTAAGAGTTAGGGATTATTTTAATAAGACTTAAAATTTAAAAATTCTAATTAAGAGAATGCAGTGAAAAACATTTGATATTTATTGAGTACCCAGAAAACAAAGTCATCCAAGTCAATTTTGTTATAAATAATTTACCTTAATAAAAGAGAAAGTAAGAATTTTAGAATGGTGTGTAAGATACTTAATGAAACCTTGACCTTTATTTGTAGCATTTTAGTTACCTTACATATGTCTAAGATTAAGCCAAAAAAATTAATAATAAAAATTTCAAACTCTAAATATGCAGAGACAATTTTTATGAACATTTTGGTATATATATTTTTACACTTCTTGCTTTGTATGTATACTATAAATAAAGTTTATAGGATTATAAACTATATATAACTATATAGCATTAAGTTCTCTTTGTAATTTTTTCACTCAGTAATATCATGAAAGTTTTTTAGTATAAATAACTATTAGAACTACATGAATCCTGTAAACTGGAAGAATGCTCAGTTTTTTTTGTAATTTATTAATCAGTCTCCAAATGTTGGACATTTATTTCAAATGCTATCTTATTATAGAGTACTTTTTAAAAGCATTCTTGTAAATTGAAAAAATTTTAAGATTATCAGGTTATTTATTTGCATAAAAATAAATTTGACTCTACTTTTTATATAATCTGTTCACATTACTTTGAATTTATGATAATCGTAATTTCTACTCTTGCTTTACTAACTCTTCTTTGGAACCTTTGGCTCTGGAATAAAGTTATTTGTTGAGTAGAAAAGGTTTGGGTATTTTAAAAAATACATATTTTCTAGAATACAGATTTTGAAATGGAGTAGTATGCAGCAGCAAATTCATAGTACTTAGAACAAGTTAGACATGAAGCTTTGATATCTTGATATGTATCTGACATTGAAATATTTAAATGTGTGTTTTTTTTTTTAATAGATTATCTTTCTCAAGGAATAGATCTTTCTGGAATTGAAGTAATAGAAAATGATCTACTTTTTATTGCAAGAGCTCGACGTGAAGTGGAAAATCAAGCTAAGCGCCTCCTGGAGCAGGGTGTGGAGACTCAGGTAATAAAAAAATCTATCGCCTTCTTAATGTGGAAAATCTGTCATAATACAGATTAATATTTAACTTTGAGATTACAAAAGTAATATGTTTTCATTTTATCACGAAAGAACTATAATTTGAATTGGAGAATAGGACATAAAGTAAGTACAGGGAAAGTTATTTAGTATAATTATTTAATTCTAAAAATAGATTCTCTAAGATTTATAACATAAAATGTATATAATCCTATATAATAAAAGTATAGTATGCAAATTTTCTCCCTCGACCAGGAGTTTGACCAGGGGGCAGGGCCGGGGGAAGAGAGGGAGTACCTAGCCATTAGCCAGCAGCTGCTAGGGACCCTGGGCCTCTAGTTCAAAGAATATTTTTATGTAATGTGTATATGTAAATGGATAGTTAATATTTGGGTTGAGAGGTGTTAGGAGGTTAATAGAAACTCAGATATGACAACAGCCTACCTCTGGAGGCTGTGTTGGGGAGGTTTCAACAAAGAAATATGCTTGCTTTGTTCAAAGCACTACTATTCATTTCAGCCTTTCAGCAGCCCAATAAGGTTGCTGTTACTATTATTTCTATATCAAAAATGAGGATGCTGAGAGTTTAAATAATTTTTCCCATTTTAATTATTTTTTATTTTTTAAATTAGAGTTGATGTACAATATTATATTAGTTTCAGGTGTGCAACCCAATGATTAGACATCTATATAACTTACAAAGTGATCTCCCCAATAAATCTATTACCCATCTGACTTCATACATACTTATGAGAATATTATTGACTATATTCCCTATGCTGTACTTTGCATCTCCATGTCAGTTGTGTATCTATCAATTTGTACTTCTTAACCCTTTCTCCTTTTACATCCATCTATTTTACTTTATTTTTTATCAGAGATCATAAAAAGAATGATTTTCAATTTTTATTATTCCTCTAATCATTAGCTGTGATTCTTTTGTAAAAAGTAACTTTCACTCATCAACTAAGGATACTTGGCTACCCTGAACTGCAGTTTTTAAAAAATTATGGATAAATATTAAAATTTGCACTTTTATTAAAATGTCTATACTACCCAAAGCAATTTATAGATTAAATGCAATTCCTATCAAGATACCAATGCTGTATTACACAGAATTAGAACAATTATTTCAAAATTTTGGGACCATAAAAGAAACCAAATAGCAACAGGGATCTTGAGAAAGAAAAACAAAGTTGGAGGAATCATATCAAACTATACTACAAGGCCATAGTAATCAAAACAGCATAGTATTGGCATAAAAACAGACATATAGATCAATGGAACAGAATAGAGAGCCCAGAAATAAACCCTAATAAACACTATTTCAAAAGAATACATGTACCTCTGTGTTCATTGCTGTTATTATTATTTCTACTAGAGGCCCAGTGCATGAAAATTCATGCACTTGGGGTCGGGGGGGCAGTCCCTCAGCCCGGTCTGAACCCTCTCATAATCCAGGACCCTTCAGGTAGGGTCCCTAGGCCTGGCCTGAGATCAGGGCCTATCAGGGCTTTCCTTCCCTGGGCTGCAGGCAGCTGGCCCCACCCCCCCGCCACTGCCACTGCTTGCCATCTGTGCTGTGCTGACCCCCTCCCCTGCCACCAGTGTCCTCCCTCTGCAGGTGACAGGCTGGGGTGCAATGGCTTGGCTGGCCTGGGCCGCCCTCTTTCTTTGCTGGAGGACAGTGCCAGTCCTGCGAGGGACCATCTGCCTACATGATCACCCCTAACCACTGGCCTGCCTACCTGATATCACCTAACTACTGACCTGCCTACCTGTTCACTCCTAACCACTCTGCCTGCCTGCCTGATTGCCCCTTTCCGCTTGCTTGGGAGCGGGGCCAGCACTGACTTCCAGTTGGTCAGCCTCTGGTCCTTACTGGTCTTTTCGACCCAGGGTTTTTATATATTAAGGGTATAAAAAAATGAGAGTTTAAATAATTTTTTTTAATAAATCCTTATTACAGATTATTACAGTTGTTCCTCTTTTTTCCCTCCACAGCTCCCCTCCACCTGGTTCCCACCCCATGCCCTTACCCTCCCCCCCAGTCTCCTCACTGTCCTCGTCCATAGGTGTAAGATTTTTGTCCAATCTCTTCCCGCATTCCCCACACCCCTTCCCCCTGAGAATTGTCAATCCACACCCTTTCTATGCCCCTGATTCTATTATACTCACCAATTTATTCTGCTCATCAGATTTTTTATTCACTTGATTTTTAGATTCACTTGTTGATAGATACGTATTTGTTGTTCATAATTTTTATCTTTACCTTTTTCTTCCTCTTCTTAGAGAATACCTTTCAGCGTTTCATATAATACTGGTTTGGTGGTGATGAACTCGTTTAGTTTTTTCTTGTCTGTGAAGCTCTTTATCTGCCCTTCAATTCTGAATGATAGCTTTGCGGGGTAGAGTAATCTTGGTTGTAGATTCTTGCTATTCATCACTTTGTATATTTCTTGCCACTCCCTTCTGGCCTACATAGTTTCTGTTGAGAAATCAGCTGACAATCGTATGGGTTCTCCCTTGTAGGGAACTGTTTTTCTCTTGCTGCTTTTAATATTCTCTCTTTGTTTTTTGCTCTTGGCATTTTAATTATGATGTGTCTTGGTGTGGTCCTCTTTGGATTCCTTTTGTTTGGGTTTCTCTGCGCTTCGTGGACTTGTAAGTCTATTTCTTTCTCCAGGTAGGGGAAGTTTTCTGTCATTATTTCTTCAAATAGGTTTTCAATATCTTGCTCTCTTCTTTTGGCACCCCCATAATTCAGATGTTGGTATGCTTGAAGTTGTCCCAGAGGCTCCTTACACTGTCTTCATATTTTTGGATTCTTTTTTCTTTTCTGGTTGGGTGTTTTTTTGCTTCTTTGTATTTCAAATCTTTGACTTGTTTCTTGGGATCCTCTAGTCTGCTGTTGGATCTTTGTATATTATTTTTTATTTCAGTCAGTGTATGCTTAATTTCTGGTTGGTCCTTTTTCATATCCTGAGGGTCTCACTAAATTTCTCGGAGGTTTCTAGAAGATTCTTGAGTAACCTTATAACCGTGGTTTTGAACTCTATATCCAGTATTTTTTGCTTTCATCCATTTCTTTCATTTGTGACTTGTTTCTTTGTCTCCACCTTTGGCTTCTTCCCTGTGTTTGTTTCTATGTACTGGATGGGTAGCTGCTAAGTCTCCTTGAGTTGATAGAGTATCCTTGTGTGGTTGGTGTCCTATAGGGCCCAGCGACTCAGCCTCCCCAGTCACCTGAGGAGGATGCTCTTGGTTCACCTCTTTGTGGACTGTTTGCACAGTCTTGTTGTAGTTAACCATTGATTGCTGTTGGTATCACTGGGAGGAATTGATCTCCAGACCATTTGGCTCTGATGACCAGCTGTGTCTACACTGGAAGATCTGTTGTGCAGGAGACACCTTTATGGGGCAGGACTTGCTTCAGTAGGGCTTTGGTGCTGAGTCTGCCCCTTAAGTGTGTCTCTTAGGGATGTGAAGAGTTGTAATCCGCTTTGGTCTCACTCTGACCACTGGGTATACTGGCTCTTGGATCTCCAAGGAGGTGCAAGGTCAGCCACTGTCTGGGGCCGCCCAGCAGGAGCTACAGAGACATCTGCAGATTATGCCTCTTTGTATGGGGTTTGGAAGTGCCCAGACAAGGCCCAGCTGTGAAGCAAGGCCACTGCTGCTGCCAGGCAGTGAGCCTTCTTTTGGAATCTCTGGGGCTCTCTGACCCAGCTGCAGTTGGTTTTAAGCAAAAGGACCAGCCATTCATATGCAAAAGCCAATGCACACAGCTTGGGTGGGGTTGTAAATTGGGTGGGGTGGGTCCTCTGGGAATCACCAGGGCGGAGCAAACAGCAATGGCTGCCCTGCACTGGAGAAGTCCCTGGTTCTCCAGGGAGGAACAATGATTGCTGCGAGCACCTCTAAGAGTAAGCTGCCCTCATGTTCCTGTCCCAATACTAGACAGTCCAGTTTCACCCTGTATGTGCCTGGATCCCCCGGAGTCTGAGCAGCACATCCAGGTGCAAGCACTTTCCACGCCTCCACACCTCTTACCAGTCTCAGTGCACTTTCTTCACCTCTCTAGTTGTGGAACTTCCACTCAGCCAGCTTCCCTGCAGTTCTGGGTGCTAGTTGTTCTGCCTAGTTGTTGTTTTGATATGGTTGTGAGAAGCAGCAAGTATAGGTGATTACCTATGCTGCCATCTTGGTTTCTTGAGAGTTTAAATAATTTATAATAGTCAAGATTTGGAAGCAGCCCAAGTATCCATCAGTAGATGAGTGGATAAAAAAGCTGAGGTACATTTATATAATGAAATACTACACTGCCATTAAAAGGAGGAAAATTTTACCCTTTGTGATGGCATGGATGCACCTGGAGAACATATGCTAAATGAAATAAGCCAGTCAGAGAAAGCCAAATACCATATGATTTCACTCATATGTGGAATTTAATAAACAAACTGAACTACCAAGCAAAACAGAGACAGACCCATAGTTAGAGAACAGGCAGATAGTTCTGTTTGTGGGGAGGGGTGTTGGGGGGACGATGGAGGTATTGAGGGGGGAAAAAAGAGAACTCATGGACATGGACAACAATGTGGTGATTGAGTGGGGAGAGGGATGGGTGGAGGTAGAAGAGGGCATAGAGAGGATAAATGGTGATGGAAAAATAAGTATAAGTAAATAAATTTTGCACTTTAATTACCAATTTACAGAGTAATGAGTTGATACAGTAGTCACATCCAGTAGTAGCAAATGAGGCATTATTTTTTCTTTCATTTTTTTAAAAGTATTATGGACTCATGAATTTTTATATATTGTATTTCAATCAATTTGGTGCTGGATGAGACTGCTAGAGTTGTAGCAAGAAGCTAGACTAACAGTGGCTTAACCAAGTAGATATTTAGATGTCGGTGGTGGCAACACTGTTCCAGCTATGCAATAAGGATTCGCATCTTTCTTTCCACTGTATCATCTTGAGTGTCCTCTTAACTTGTCATGTCATAGTCACAAGATAACTGTAACACCCCTAGATATTACGTTCATATTCAAGGTGTGGAGATGGGGCTGTGCCAACGGCCAGCCAAAAGGCAGTGTTACAAAATCCTTTTCTAAAATTGTCAACAGACCTGTCCTTATGTCTTATTGGCCTTATGTGGGTTATAATGTCACCCCAGTTATCAGGAGCCCTGTGAAAGCAAGTATGTAGCAAAGATGAGCAGAATTGTCAACATTGGCTTTGGCTATTTATGAGCCATTGCCTGGGGCAGGGCACATTTTCACCCCTGAAGAAAATTAGGTTTTTACTAATAAGAAACAAGAGGGGATTAACTAGTTATTCTTGCCATAATATTTTTGGTAAAGCATGGAATGACTAGAATTTTAAAAATAAGCCATGTGTATATATTTAACTTAAAATTTTATATTAAAAGATTAAGATTTGGGCTTGACTCTTAATGTTTCATGATTAGTTTCATTGTCCTATAAATTTCATTTTATTATTGAACACATTTTGGTGTCCTTGAAATATTACCTAATATTATCCAATATGATGAGATCCCATACAACTAAAGGTTGAGGGTTCAATTTCAGGTAAGGGCATATACCTAGTTTCAGGTTCAATCCCCAGTTTGGACGAGTATGGGAGGCAACCAGTTGATGTTTTTCTCTCACATCAATGTTTCTCTCTCTCTCTCCCCCCACCCCTAACCCCCATCCTCTCTCTAAAAATCAATTGGGAAAAAACCAACATATCCTCAGGTGAGGATTTAAAAAAAAGAAATTTGGAAGTTAATAATCTTCCTCCCCCCCATATTGATTATTCCTTTGCTCTCTTCTCCTTTTTCTGAGGATCTATCTGTGTTATCACTTCTTTTCTGTAGACCTTTCTTCTTCCAAACTATTTTCACTATTTTATTTCACTTCTTCCTTTTTTCTCTCCTTTTCTCCTAGCCTTACTACAGCTCTTCATTTTTTCTGCTTCTCTTTAAAATGAGCTAGAATAAAGCTGATTTTTGGTTGATAAGATCATATTATGCTATTAAATATCCTGCTTAGTCTCTTAATTTCATTTGGGTTATGTACTGTTGACTGCTGATTGTTAACAGGTTCTGAAATAATCATATTAGGTTAGCTGAGAAGTACATATCAAGCATTAATAGCTTCATGTTCCTGAATCAGAAAAGCCACTGGTGAGCTCTGAATCGAAACCAAGGTAGCTAATATAATTCTTGATTTTAAATTGCATTATTTAATGTGATTCTTTCTTCCTTTACATGTAATCTCCCATGCAGCTCCATTAAGTTTTCAGTGTTTTAGGCCTCTCCTGTATGTATCATGTTGTGATGTATGCACACAGATATTATAAATAGCCTTAAATATTTTGTCCTGATGTATGCCTGTTATAAATAAGGTGTTGTCAGTTTATTAATACCACTCTTGATAAATAAAATACTTGGATTTTAAACTTTCTCAATTATTTTGCATCATTAGGGACTGGGCTTTTTAGTCTTAAAATTCACCTGAAAATCAGCTTAATTTTATTTAATATGTATTCTAATGAGAGTGGTTTAAAGAATTAACCTGCTTTTTGTTAAAGATCTGTTTCCTTCCTATGCTTTCTTTTTAGCAGTAAGAATTATCTAAATAGTGAGAGATAACTGTTCTTTGAATTTTTGCTTAGTGACTTGCATCTTTCTCACTATAACACCTCTGTCTTGGGGGAAGCCAAGTGGGGACCTGTTGATAATTTCTGCCTCTCCTTTCCCATTTCCCCCATCTATTTTATTTGACTCTAGAGTTCCTTATTGTTTGTTTTAATTGAATATGAAGTGGCAGCAAACTTTTAGGAAATACTGTAGTATTTTGTTTTGGAAGCAATAAATACATTGTTTTGGAAGTAAAAGTTCTTAATCTTTCCAGTTAAAATCAGTTGGAATCAACTCAGACTTTATATTAGTGCATAAAGCTTTGTAAACCAAGTCATTTTATGGAATGTTGCATGGAGTATAACAGCAGAATAGCGTCAGCAAAATTTATATTATATATTTGTCACTTTCCTTTCCTCAGCATGTATTTCTTTTCTGATATATAAAACCTAAAGAAAACTAATTTAACTGCTGAAGAAATATTTTTTAGGAGAAAAAGTAAAATGTGATTGTTAGTCTTTGTGATACAAGGATTATACGATCCTTTCAGAATTCTTTTTTAATCCTCACCCAAGGATATATTTTTGTTTTCTTTTTAATTTATTTTAGAGAGAGGGGAAAGGAGAGGGGGAGAGAGAGAGAGGAACATCATTGTGAAAGAGAAACATCTATCAATTGCCTCCTGCATGCACCCTGACCTGGAACTGAACCCACAACCCAGGAATGTGCCCGGGAATCAAACCCGTGATCCTTCGGTGCATGGACGATGCTCCAGCCAACTGAGCCATCCCAGCCAGGTGTCAGACTTTTAATATATCATCCACAGTGGAATCCTGGTCTTGGTACATTTATGTAATTTTTGCATTTTATTTCCAATTAAGTCAAATTCTATCTCTGCATTTCTAATTTCAGTGATGTTAAGCTCTTTAAAATCCTGCCAAACTTTTGACTTAATGCTGTATTTATGCTCACAAAGGTAATTTCATTTTAGCCTATAGCCTAGTAAGTGCTGGAATGTTGTTTGCTGTTTCTTGGATCAATCTTTACAGTAGTCTACAGATATATCTGTTCCGTTAGCTCAGTGCCAGCTGTTGCTTTGGTTACAGTGTTCCTGTTTTGGCAAGCTTTTTTAGGGATCTTAAACAACTATGCTTCTTTTCTAAGTATGTTCTTGTGGGATTTTATTTTCCTCTCTGTAATGTTACCACGGCATTGAAAAAGAGAAAAAATTACGTCATATTTATTTCCAAAGCAAGTGAAATAATTTTAGTTTAATAAATAAAGTTGTTGTGCCATCTTCTGAAATGCTTTTGAAGCAGAAGTCTGTCTTGATCTACTGATGAAATTATCCTTTCTATTCTTGTTACATGGTCTTCATTGCATTTTATATTACAATTTATGAAGCTGGGTAATTTCCTGTAAGGTTAAATGATTTGTTGAAGGTCACAGTGATAATTTGTAGAAAAATTATTCTTAGAATATTGACTGCCTCACTTAAAGAGAAGATATTGTCTGGAAACATTGCTGCCTTTGCAGTAGAAGTATATCTCTTTCTAGCATGGTATTTTTCAAATGTGTTTAGTCTGTCTGCTTTGAGATCTGTTACAATTGTCAGAGAATATTTCCCATCTACAAAACTTGGTGTATCTGGAGATGTTTTAATGTCAGGTGTATCATGATGAATTGTTACTTCCAGATGGCTCTCTGTATAGGGGTTGATGGTAAATTTTAAATATGATCTAATAATGTAACAAACTTTTGATCTTATCCTTTAAAGGAGGAGGAAAAGCAAAAGGGTTGACCTAATATAAAGAATATTTAACTTTGTCTTTTATGAAATAAATAATAACTAAAAATAATATTTGTTCCAAATGCATTGTCTTTGTGCTTGTCTTTGATAATTGGAAAATATTGTAGTAACTGCTCACGTACCTCTAAAAGTTGTAGATTTGTATCTTTTTTGTTTGTTTTTCTATTTATATATCCATTTCCACTCTACCCACCCCCCACCTTTTAAAAGAATCCAACCCAAGTCGGAACAGCTCTTCAGGTTTTCCATAATCTTGGAATTTTGAAGAATACCATTACCAGTGTCGTGGATGGATATTGTGCCTCTATAGAAGAAAGTATCAGTAGTGCATTAGACATCAAAGTTTTGACTCAGCCTTCCCAGTCAGCTGTGAGAGGTAAGGATTTGGTTTATATTTAACTTCTTTATTTATTTATAACCAAGAAATCCTTTGAATAGTATATGAAATATTCAAGTTTCAAAGTAACTTAATGACTCATTTTTTAGTAGACAGAAAATGAGAGAAATTATGTTTCAGAATTTATTTATAACATTTTTGTGTAATCAGTTTTGAGTTGAACTGGCCAATTGGTATATTCAGAACTTCTAGATAAAAATCTATAAACTGTGACTTCATTTAGTTCAGAGGAAGCAGATGCAAGAACAAAAAAAGAACATTTTTTTTTCTCTAAAATCCTATCCTCACATGTACTTCTTATTGAGACAGAAAATAGTTTTTTAAGGAAATGCCATCTCTACCTTAGCTTTTTGGGCTTTTCCTTATGATAATTCTGGTGTTCAGGAGCAATAATGGTGAAGATAGAAACTGATAAAATAAAAAAAAAACAACAACTTTTGGGAACATTACAACTAGAACAAAATCTAAAGAAAACTAAAGTTAGGGAGACTCAAGGTGGAGAGGAGTAGCACTACATTGCCCCTGATAATGACATTCATATATTTAACACACTTCATAGATAGGAAAGACATGTTATGTGTACCTCTCACTGATCTAAGTAACCCCAACTCTGTATTTTTCACCTTATATTCCTTCTTCTCTCCTGTTAATATGGATGAACTGTCTGCTCCTAGCAAAGACCAAGTACTCCACTTTTGCATTAGATCCCACCATTCAAAGGCATTGCTTTAGTAGATCTCTTCTCTTTGCTTCTTTATCAGTTTTTCCTTTTGTACATGTCTTTTCCATCACATATAATCATGCTAGTGTATCTTCTTCTGCTTAATGACCATCAAACAAATCTATCTGGACTCTGTTTCTTCAGCTTTACTACTCCCATTTCCTCAGACTACAGAAAATTTCTCCAAAGTGGTGTCTATATATACTCTCTCCAGTTTTTCTTTTCCTATTGAAAGAGCTACTAGAGTTGTACTAAAGAAAAACATGTAAAATTAATAACAGAATTCTTGAAACATAGCTAACAGTAAAATATTGTTATTGGCAGCCATTTTTATTTTTATATTTGCTATAAACATAACCTCATAAATAATTATACTAGATACAAAGAGAAAAAATGTTATAACTTAAATGTTTTTTAATTATTTTATTATTTTTTGTTTTTTTAATTTAATAAATCTTTATTGTTCAGATTATTACAATTGTTCCTCCTTTTTTTCCCCCATAGTTCCCCTCTACCCGGTTCTCACCCCACCATCTGCCCTTACCTCCCCCCCACTGTCCTCATCCATAGGTGTACGACCTTTGTCCAGTCTCTTCCTGCACCCCCCTCACCCCTTTCCCCTGAGAGTTGTCAGTCCACTCCCTTTCTATACCCCTGATTCTATTATATTCACCAGTTTATTCTGTTCATCAGATTTTTTATTCCCTTGATTTTTAGATTCACTTGTTGATAGATATGTATTTGTTGTTCATAACTTTTATCTTTACCTTTTTCTTCTTCTTCCTCTTCTTAAAGAATACCTTTCAGCATTTCATATAATACTGGTTTGGTGGTGGTGAACTCCTTTAGCTTTTTCTTATCTGTGAAGCTCTTTATCTGCCCTTCAATTCTGAAAGATAGCTTTGCTGGGTAGAGTAATCTTGCTTGTAGGTTCTTGCTATTCATCACTTTGGAAATTTCTTGCCACTTCCGTCTGGCCTGCATAGTTTCTGTTGAGAAATCAGCTGACAGTAGTATGGGTACTCCCTTGTAGGTAATTAACTGTTTTTCTCTTGCTGCTTTTAATATTCTCTCTTTGTCTTTTGCTCTTGGCATTTTAATTATGATGTGTCTTGGTGTGGTCCTCTTTGGGTTCCTTTTGTTTGGGGATCTGTGCACTTCCTGGACTTGTAAGTTTATTTCTTTCACCAGGTAGGGGAAGTTTTCTGTCATTATTTCTTCAAATAGGTTTTCAGTATCTTGCTCTCTCTTCTTCTGGCACCCCCATAATTTGGATGTTGGTATGCTTGAAGTTGTCCCAGAGGCTTCTTACACTATCTTCAAATTTTTGGGTTCTTTTTTCTTTTTGCTTTTCCATTTGAGTGTTTTCTGCTTTTTTGTATTTCAAAACTTGGACTTGATTCTTGCGTTCCTCTAGTCTAATGTTAGGTCTCAGTATAATATTTTTTATTTCAGTCAGTGTGTGTTTAATTTCTAGTTGGTCCTTTTTCATATCCTCAAGGGTCTTGCTAAATTTATTGGCCTTTTCTAGGAAATTCTTGAAAAACCTTGTAACCATGGTTTTGAACTCTATATCTAGTCGTTTGCTTTCCTCCGTTTCCTTCATTTGTGATCTGCCTCTTTGTCTCTGCATTTTTGCTGCTTCCCTGAGTTGGTAGAGTAGCTTTGTGTGGTAGGTGTCCTATAGGGCCCAGTGGCTCAGCCTCCCCCAGTTACCTGAGGTGGACACTCTTGGTGCACCCTTTTGTGGACTGTGTGCTCATCCTTGTTGTAGTTAAGTCTTGATTGTTGTTGGTATCACTGGGAGAAATTGACCTGCAGGCCAATTGGCTGTGAGGATCAGCTGTGTCTATGCTGGGAGAAGTTCGGTGCTGGAGATAGCCTTATGAGACAAGACTTGCAAAATTGCAAAAGCCTCTGTGCTCAGCTTGGATGGGGCGGAGTCTCAGGGCTGAGCAGACAGCCTTGTCTTCCCGTCAGCCCTGGATCTCAGTGTCATGCAGTAATCGCTCAAGCACCTCTGAGAGAAAGCTGCCCTCGAGTTTCGCCCGCTGCCAGACAGTCCAGTTTCTCCCCCAATGAATCTGGATTCCCAGATTCTCGCCCAGAACTGGAGTTCTGCGTAGTCGGGAGCTTCCGTCTTCCTCCCTCTATAGAAAGCCAGTGGCACACTCAGCAGTTAGTCCTCTCTGCGTGCACTCACCCGCGCGCCTCAAGACCTCTGCCTTTCGCAGCTCCCCTGAGTTTCCATGCGCTCCTCTCTTTTCCTGACAGTCCAGACTCCCCCGTATGAGTCTGGGTCCCCAGGGTCTTGCCCGAAACTGGGGTTCAGTGCAGTCAGAACTGGAGTTCAGCGCAGTTGGGAGCTTATGCCTTCCTCCAGCTAGAGCAAGCCAGTGGCACACTTCGCAGTCATTCCTCTCTGTGTGCACTTGCGCGCGTGCCTCTAGACCTCTGCCTTTCGCAGCTCCCCTGAGTTTCCGTGCGCTCCTCTCTTTTCCTGATAGTCCAGACTCCCCCTATATGAGTCTGGGACCCCAGGGTCTCGCCCGGAACTGGGGTTCAGTGCAGTCGGGAACTTCCCATCTCTCTCCTGCTAGAGAAAGCTAGCCAGGCACTCAGCCACCCGTCCTCTCCACGAGCGTGTCTCCGTACCTCAGCCTTTTGCAGCTCCTCTGAGTCTCCGTGTGCTCCTCTCTTTCCTTCTAGTTGTAGAATTTCCACTCAGCCAGCTTTCCTGTGGTTTTGGATGATGTCCGTTCTGTCTTTTAGCTGTAGTTTTGAAATTAGCTGTAGTTGTGCGAGGCAGCAGTTTAGGTGTTCACCTATGCCGCAATCTTGGTTTCTCCTAGTCTTAAATGGGTTTTTAAAGGTTAGCGCTAGCCTCTGAATAGGTCTGTATTAAAACTATTTTAGGAGAGCTTTGAACAGAAATTGCCAAAGAAGATTTCACTCATTTTTCCCCAGCAATTATTCTCAGAAAGGTTGATCTAATGTTTAAATTTTCAGGAGCAGTTTAATCTCATTCCTGTTGTGTTGTAAAAAAAATAGGAAAGGAAATAAAAGCAGTTATTCACATACTGTCAGTTCTAATGTACGCCCTTTTGTTAAAAGAATAAAGAGTTTTAAACTCTTATTATCTTCTGTTAAATAGTGAATACTGTGATTTAATGTAGAAACCTTAAGCATCAATTCTTTATTTTTAAAAAGAATAATAACTATTTTTTTAAAATGTTACATTGTCAATATTAATGTTAATTCCCTGATCTTGTTTCTGATATTATTATGTATTAGAATGTTCTTGTGTTTTGGAAATGCATTGCATTAAAGCATTGCATTCAAAGGTGTTGGGCATCATGTCAATATGTTATTCACAAATGATTCAGAGAAAACAAATTTATTTTTACTATGTTTTCTAAATTTTCAAGATTGTTTTCAGAATTAAATATAGCATTAATACAACTTAAGGGGAAAATGTTACCTGTGAGGTATTGAAAAGTTTATAATTTAATAAGAATAAGATAAACAGCTCATGGAAAAACAGATAAATTCTGTGAATAGGCAATTTAAAGAAGAACATACCTAATAGATGTGATAGATGTAAAAAGATGTTCAGTCTCTTTTTGGAGGATGAAATAATTATTGGGGAAATACAAATTAAATAATATACTATTTCTCAGTCATGAGATTGGCGAAATCTAAGACAGAACTAAGTGTTGGATGAGATCACAAATTCTTCTACTCTAATTGTAGGAGAATGAAATGGTTCAACCACTTTACTCAATTGTATCAAATTCACTTGTAAGGTTTAAATGTGTATACCTTATGATTTTATTATTTCTCTTATAAGATCATACCCTAGAGAAACTCTGGTGTATATGTATAAGAATTTATTTTTATTTATTGATTTTAGAGAGAGAGGAAGGGGGAGAGAGAGAAAAATATTGATTTGTTGTTCCACTTATTTGTGCATTCATTGGTTGATTATTGTATGTGCCCTGACTGGGGATTGAACCTGCAACCTTGGTGTATCAGGGTGATGCCCTAACCCAGTGGTCGGCAAACTGTGGCTCATGAGCCACATGTGGCTCTTTGGCCCCTTGAATATGGCTCTTCCACAAAATACCACGTGCAGGTGCGCACATACAGTGCTATTGAAACTTCGTGGCCCATGCGCAGAAGTCGGTTTTCCACTGTCAAAAGAAATTTCAGTCGTTGTACTGTTGATATTTGGCTCTGTTGACTAATGAGTTTACCGACCACTGCTCTTACCAACTGAGCTACCCAGTCTGGGCCAAGAATTTTTATTACACTATTGTGAATAACAATAGTGAAAACAACTGTCCTTCAATAGAAAAATGAATAAACTGGTTTATTTATTAAGTAGACTACTATGTGGTATTTAAGCTAATAAATTTCCCAATATAGATAATACTAAAAAACATTATGTAAAGAACAAGTTACCGGAAGAGATATATAGTATGAAGATATTTAAAGCCTAAGAACATAATGGACTATCTTATCTATATATTCTTTTATATATGTAAATCCTATATAATAAAAGGCTAATATGCAAATCGACCAAACGGTGAAACCACCGGTCACCAGTCACTATGACGCGCACTAACCACCAGGGTGTAGACGCTTAACGCAAGAGCTGCCCCCTGGTGGTCGGTGCGCTCCCATGGGGGGAGTGCTGCTCAGCCAGAAGCGGGAGTGGGCCTAAGCCGTCAGTCAGACACCCCCCCAGGGCTCCCTGTCTGCAAGAGGGCGCAGGCTGGGCTGAGGGACCCTCCTCCCCCCCTTTATATGTTTATTACATACTAGAGGCCCGGTGAATGTCATGCACTGGGCCTCTAGTATGTAATAAAAGTATAAATATATGCTTTGTAGTAATAGTCATCAAATTCAAAATAGCATTAGTTCTGGGGAGAGAGCAGGGAAAATGACCAGGAAGGGAGGGGCATACTGGGAACTTTATTTATTCATTCCTTTTTAATCCTTAACTTTTTATTTATTAAGACTTTATTTTTTTTAGAGGAGTTTTAGATCAGAGCAAAATTAAGAAGAAGGTAACAGAGATTTCCCATATACCACTATTTTTATACATGCACTAGAGGCCTGGTGCATGAAATTCGTGCATGGGGTTGTGTGTCCCTCAGCCCAGCCTACACCATCTCCAATCTGGGACCCTTTGATGGATGTCCGGCTGTCCACTGTGATCGGGCCTAAACGGGCAGTCACACATCCCTCTCACAATCTAGGACTGCTGGCTCCCAAAAACTCAACTGCCTTCCTGCCTGATTGCCCTTATCTGCTTCTGCCTACCAGCCTGATAACCCCCTAATCACTCCCCTGCTAGCCTGATCAATGCCTAACTGCCCCCCTGCTGGCCCAATTGCCCCTAACTACCTTCCCCTGCCGGCCTGATCACCCCAACTGCCCTTCCCTGCAGGCCTGGTAGGCCCTAACTGCCCTCCCCTGCAGGCCTGGTCCCCCCCCAACTGCCCTTCCCTGCTGGCCTGGTTCCCCCCAACTGTCCTCCCCTGCCAGCCTGATTTCCCCCAACTGCCCTCCCCTGCAGGCCTGGTTCCCCCCAACTGCCCTCCCCTGCAGGGCTGGTTCCCCCCAATTCCCTCCCCTGCAGGCTTGGTTGCCCCCAACTGTCCTCCCCTGAAGGCCCAGTCCCCCCCAACTGCCCTCCCCTGCGGGCCCGGTCACCCCTAACTTCCCTCCCCTGCTGGCCTGGTTGTCCCCAACTGCCCTCCCCTACATGCCTGGTCACCCCCAACTGTCCTCCCCTGCAGGCCTGGTCACCTCTAACTGTCCTCTCCTGCTGGCCTGGTCTCCCCCAACTGCTCTCCCCTGCTGGTCCGGTCATCCCCAGCTGCCCTCCCCTGCTAGCCTGGTTCCCCCCAACTGCCCTCCCCTGCAGGCCGTCTTGTGGCAGCCATCTTGTGTCCACATTGGGGCAGCCATCTTTGACCACACGGGGGCACCCATCTTGTGTGTTGGAGTGATGGTCAATTTGCATATTACCTTTTTATTAGATAGGATTGCCTTCCCTGTTATCAACATCCCCCACTAGGATGGTCCATTTGTTACCAAGGATGAAATATATTGACACATCAAAATTAATCAAACTCCATAGTTTACAGTAGGGTACACTCATGGTAGTGTACATTCTCTGAGTTTGGACAGATGTATAATGTCATATCTCCATTATAATGTCACATAGAATATTTTCACAGCCCTAAGAAACCGTTCATCTCCACCACTCTCATCCCTGGTAACCACTGATCTTTTTATTGTTTCTATAGTTTTGCCTTTCCCAGAAATCATATAGTTGGAATTACATAGTAAATAGTACTACTATACAGCTGTTTCATATTGGCTTCTTCCACTTACTAATATATATTTAAAATTCTTTCATGTCTAGTCATGGATTGATAGCTATTTTTTTTTTGGTTTGGTTGTTTTTAGTGCTGATGAATATTTCACTGTAAGAAGGTACTAAGATGTCCATCCACCTACTGAAGGACATCTTGGTTGCTTCCAAGTTTTGGCTGCCTCCTACACACCCCTTATTGGGCATCAAGCCTGCAACTTGGGCATGTGCCCTGACCTGGAATCGAAATGCGACCTCTTGGTTCATTGGTGGACACTCAACCATTGAGCCATGTGGGCTGAGCAGGGAAATACTTAGTCACTGTTACATCAAATATTTCTTCTGTTCCTTTCTCTCTTCTTCTGGTATATCATACCATTTGTAGTTGTCTCATTGTCCTTGGTTGTTCTGTTCTTCATTGGTTTGTTTGTTTGTTTTTTGTTTTTCCAGTGTTTATTCTCTTTCCTTTATGGTTTTTGAGGATTTTATTGCTATATCCTCGTGGTTGGCAAACTGTGGCTTGCGAGCCACATGCGGCTCTTTGACTAAACTTAAACTTCTTCTAATGCCACTTCTTCAAAATAGACTCACCCAGGCCATGGTATTGGGTGGCTCTTCCACAAAATACCACGGCCTGGGCGAGTCTATTTTGAAGAAGTGGCATTAGAAGAAGTTTAAGTTTAAAAAATTTGGCTCTCAAAAGAAATTTCAATCGTTGTACTGTTGATATTTGGCTTTGTTGACTAATGAGTTTGCCAACCACTGCTATATCCTCACCTCAAAGATTCTTTCCTCAGCTGTCTCTATTCTACCAATAAGCCCATCAAAGACATGCTTCATTTCTGTTACAGTGTATTTTATCTCTAGCATTTCTTAGCATTTTTCTTAGCATTTTCATCTGCTTGCTTAAATTGCTCCTCTGTTCTTGCATGCTGTCTACTTTGTCCATTAGAGCCCTTAGTTTATTCATGCTTCGTCTGATAATTCCAACATCCCTGCCATATCTTGTTCTGATGCTTGCTTTGTTTCTTCAGATTGCGTTTTTTGCCTTTTAAAATGCCTTGTAATTTTTTCTTGGTAAAAGTAATTGCTGTAAATAGGCCTTTAACGTGGTGGTAAGATATGTGGGGAGGGAAAGCATTCTATAGAGCTATTATTAGGCCCCACTCTTTTAGTGAGTCTATACCTTTCTTCTGTGAACTTCACAAGAGTTTTATGTACACTGTTTTCTCCTTTGGGTGGGCTGGAGGTGGGTATTTCCGTTCCCCAGGTCAGTTAGGCTCTGGTAATATTGCAGCAGATAAGGCTCTAGTTAATCAGTTTCTCCTGAGAGCAGGCCTTGTTAAGAACAGACTGCTCTGACACATTTCAAAATTATTCATTTTCCTTTCCTCCTCTGGAAGCTTAAGGAGATTTTTCTCCACTATTTCCTGTGGGAACCTACTCAGGCTCCTGAAGGTAAACCTCCATACTGTAGGGTCGCTCTGGCGTTTATAACTCTCAGAATTGTCCACCCTGAGCCTCTAGCAATTCATCAGTTACCATTCTGGTTTTCCTGCCATTGTACTGGTTCCCTCAGCGGTTTTTGCTGTGGAGGCTCTGCCCTGGTAAGCAGCAACTGCCTGTATTTGATTATAGGTCTTCCTAATTTGGGGGACAGTGGTTTGCCATATGTCCTCCCTTTCTTATGGGTCCAAGAAGAGTTGTTGATTTTTCAGTGAGTTCAGCTTTTTCTTTGTTGTTAGGACAAAGTGGTAAGTTCCAAGCTCCTACATGTGGAACCAGAAATGGAATTGCTAATCAGATTTTTACGGCTCACATAGCTTACTTATTTTTTCTTTGATGTCTGAATGGTTCTTTCTTTACCTTTAATGTTCAGTCATTTTTTTAAGGATATATTTTGAGATTGAATGTTATATCTATTTTTTCGGAGTTTTAATATTTTCTCTTTTATAGAAAATTTACCTCAGCTGTACATTTCATATTGTTCTTCTTTTTAGGAACTTTATGTACATACTAGAGGCCCGGTGCACGAAATTCATGCACGAGCCGGGGGCGGGGGAGAGGGGAATTGTCCCTCAGTCCTGCCTGTCCCCTTTCCAATATGGGACCCCTTGAGGGATGTCCAACTGCCTGTTTAGGCCTGATCCCAGCCCAAATGGCGGTTGGACATCCCACTCACAATCCAGGACTGCTGGCTTCCAACTGCTCGCCTGCCTCTGCCTGATTGCCCCTAACTGCATCTGCCTGCCAGCCTGATCACCCCCTAACCACTCTACTGCCAGCCTGATCTATGCCTAACTGCTCCCCTGCCGGCCCTATTGCCCCTAACTGCCCTCCCCTGCCGGCCTGGTCATTCCTAACTGTCCTCCCCTGCAGGCCTGGTGGCCCTTAACTGCCCTCCCCTGCAGGCCTGGTGGCCCCCAACTGCCCTCGCCTGCAGGCCCGGTCACCTCTAACTGCCATCCCCTGCTGGCCTGGTCCCCCCAACTGCCCTGCCCTGCAGGCCTGGGTCTCGCCCAACTGTCCTCCACTGCAGGCCTGGTCCACCCCCAACCACCCTCCACTGCAGGCCTGGTCCCCTCCCCCAACTGCCCTCCCCTGCAGGCCTGGTGGCCCCCAACTGCTCTCCCCTGCAGGCCTGGCCCTCCCCACCCCCCAACTGCCCTCCCTTGCTGGCCTGGTCTCCCCCAACTGCCCTCCTCTGCCAGCCTGGTCACCCTGAACTGCCCACTACTGCCCTCCCTTGCCAGCCATCTTGTGTCCACATGGGGGCAGCCATCTTTGACCACATGGGGATGGCCATCTTGTGTCTTGGAGTGATGGTCAATTTGCATATTATTCTATTAGATAGGATCCTATCTTATTTTCCATTTTTAGTATCTTCTCCTTAATTATATTTTATATCTTTGTATTTTATTTAATTTTGTATGATTTCCTCCTGCCTATTTCCCATGTCTGATTGTGTTTTCACCCTTGATGAAACTGCCTGTATTTGATTATAGGTCTTAACCTTTGTTATGTGGTCTTAACCTTTGTTCTATATTCACACTGAGAATGTTTTCCCTAATTACTCTGAGACAATGGAAAACTAAGTAACCCTTCCTGTTGTTTCCTTTGAAGGTGTTTTTGTTTTTTGTAACCTATGTTTATCATCACTTTTTCCTTTATTTATTTCCTCTGCCCTTCCTCCATCACAATATATGTGTTAGGTTTCATGTCACTTTGTTTCTAATTACCATTCATCCTTGGAAGGCACTGCTTGCTCCTTCAAGAATAGTATGGGTATGGTTGTAGGGAGAGACCTGGGACAGTCTATAACTGAATTAGGTTTATTGTCTAGTATTAACCAGTAAAAATTTGAGGCTGTAAAACAAATTAAAAGTGTATTTGGGGTGTTAAAGGATTTGAACCCCAGAGATGCAGGTTTAGGTCGCAATCCAAACTGTGCTCTGGAGGGAACAAAGAAAGGTGTTTATCCCTAACAACATGTTTAGCAACTTACTAGCAGTTCTTAAGTACTGACGCACAAGATGTGCATAGGCCCCACTTCCTTAATAGCCTCCTGACTATTTTTCAAAATACATTTTTATTGATTTCGGAGAGGAAGGGAGAGGGAGAGATAGAAATATCAGTGATGAGAATCATTGACCGACTGCTTCCTGCACACCTCACACTGGGGATCTAGCCCTTCAACCCAGGCATGTCCTGATCGGGAATCAAACCGTGACCTCCTGATTCAATCTCATATTCACTGCTTCCCTCCCTCCCTCCCTCCCTCCTCTCCCCTCCCTCCCTCCTTCCCTTTTCCTCAAGGATATTTTTTCCTTGATTTTTAGAGAGAGTAGAAGGGAGGGGTAGAGAGAGAGAGAGAGAGAAACATCGATGTGAGAGAGACATATTGATGGGTTGTCTCCTATATATGCCCCGATCAGGCCGGGGATCGAGCTTGCAACTGAGGTACGTGCCCTTGACAGGAATCGAACCCAGATCCCTTCAGTCTGCCAGCCGATGCTCTAGCCACTGAGCCAAAGTGGCTAGGGCTTCTTTCTTTTTTCACCTCATTTTACCTCTAATAGTCTCCCTAAGCTAGAGAGCTAATTCTTATACAATGTCATTTTCATTTTATTATAATTTCTCTTTCAGCTTTTCCTTCTTTGCCACTCTGCAACGTGAACACATTACTAACTTCTTCCCTAGATCATTTGGATTCAAAATTCTTACAATTGATTTTAAGAATAATTTGTTCTTTGTTAATGGCCTCCGATGTCAGCTATCTTGTTCATTATGATTTACCTGTACCATTTGGGATACATGCTTCATAATTTCAAGGTTGAAGTTTTAGTTTGTTGTTGTTTTGGGTGGTTTTTTATTTGAAGTTGACTTCGTGTTCTTATTTTCATTGTCTTTTTTTTTTTTTTGTAGTTGACTTTGTGTTCTTTTTTTCATTGTCTTTCAAGGGATGAGAGTAGGAAAATGATTTTATTACACTATAACTGGAAATCACTCTTAGGTGTTGTTTCTTTGAGAAATTCTCAGTTTCTCTCTCCTACCACTTTAATAAAACTTAGTTTATGACACTATTTATTTGGTTTCATGAGTCCCCCCCCCAAGCTAATTAACAATGGCGTCTGTTTTTGTTTTAATTATTCTTCTTTTGCATGTCTGTCCTATGTTCATTGATTATTTCTATCATATTTGTATATTCAACTAGATGTATTTAGCTTATGAGAATAAAAATCATGTTATAAATAAGTAAGTACCAAGTTATAAGTAAGAAAAATAAAGTCTCTAGAAGTAATCAAACCTGTAACTGTGAGCTTGTTTTTCTGTATTTGTTTTTCCAAAGTAAATATGAGCAGAAAATAGTATCTTCTTGTATTTCTGCTGGTATTTATTTTGAGAGTAATAGGTTGATGCAACCCATATTTCTTTATAATAAAACCAAGTTGTACATAGTCCAGGAATTTGATTAGTAGTTTTCATTTTCACAAAGATATTACATAGCCTTTCCTCATTATTACAAGTTTATACTATATATAACATGAGACAGATTGTTTCAGTATTATCTCTCTATTCTTTGTATGTTTTTCCTTAATATTTTTGCAAAACAGTGCGAATGATTTTAAAAATTAATTAGACCTAGATTTCAAACAGGAATTATATTTTTAAACCAATATCTCTTTTCTACATGTTTCTCTTTTTAGTTACTTTTCAATGATCAGAGTAGAAATTATCAAAGCATCTCCTTATTAAAGGTACAAGTAATTCTTTTCTAAACAGAATTGTTTAAAAGCTATTGTTTTTGTAAGCAGCCTACAAACACAGCCCCCTTTTTTTTATTTTTTATTTTGCCCTCGGTAAATGTAGGATAGACTAGTCACTGATGAGCTCTTGTTTTTTAAGCTTAGTTTGGATTGAAATTTATACTTTTCAATTGGAGATTAAAATTCCTTCTTTTTATGTTGAAACATTTTAAACCTGTAAAAATAGCTGTGTGTGTGTAGTATACATACAGTAACATTCTTAGACATCAGTCTCAAGAAATTTAACAGATAACTAATGTTACTAGTATTTAATATGTAATTTATATTCAACATTTTTCCGTCGTTCTCAAAAATATTTATATTGCCACCAACTTGAACCAGTGAGGCATTATGCTTTTCTATTGGTTATCTTGTCTGTTTAACTCTCTTTTAATCAGAAACAACTTTACTGCCTTTTTTGTCTTTTATGGTATTAACATGTTTGGAGAGCCCTACAATCTGGATTTGTCTGGATTTAACTGTTTCTTCATGATTACATTCAGGGTAAACAAACTGGTAAGGTGGAGATGTGTATTCCCCATTACATCATGTCAGGAAGTACCAAAATTATGTTAGTCTTTCTCATAATTGCTGATGCTAAATGAAATCACTTTGTTACTATGGTGTATGCTGGATTGTTCCTTGCAGAAATACTCTTTTCTTTGTAATTAGTAAGTAATTGTGGCACATACTTTGAGACCATGTAAATATCCTGTTTCCTGTAACATTTCTCCTAATGTTTTTGTATCCAATAATCTTTCTCTCAATTACTTTGCTAATAGTTTCAAAATGGCAATTTTTTTCTAGTTCTGTCTTTTCACCTGCATTTATTACCTGATACTCTTCTGTAAATAGCACGTCCCATTCTTTTAAGCATGATTTTTCACTATGAACTCATGAATTATAAATCAATTTTTATAATCCATTATGATGAGTATTATTTTGTTTCTCTTATTTATGCATTCATTGGTTGATTCTTATATGTTGTCCTGACCACGGATCGAACCTACAACCTTGTCGTATCGGAATGACACTCCAACCAGCTGAGCTAGCTGGTTGTGTATGCTTTCTATAATAATATATAGTTGTTGTAATTAGAAAATTTGATTTTTTATATTTCTTCGTCACTCATACAAACAGGGGGACCCGGACGATCTACCATGCCAACCCCAGGAAACACTGCAGCTTTTCGTGCTTCCCTCTGGACCAATATGGAGAAACTTGTGGATCATATTTGTACTGTTTGTGGACAGGTAAAAAGAACATTAATTATGGATTAATTCCTGGTTATTTCAAGTTATGTGACCTTGGGAATGTTTCTTGAAATCTCTGAGTATTCAAAATAACTATATTAGCTAATTATCATTTATGGAAAGGCTCTGCCAAAATGTCATTTCCCTTCCCTTCCTTTTTCTGGTACCTACTTTGCATACTTGTTTCTTTTGAAAATACCCAGTTGTATACATTTTCTTCTCTCCCCTTTTTTAGGTACAACATCTACAAAAAATATTAGCCAAGAAGAGAGATCCTGTTTCTCACATTTGTTTCATTGATGAAATAGTTAAGGTATGTTTAAATGAAAATATTTTTGTCTCTTTATTGAAAAATGCAAGAAGATGACGAGTTAGTGTTATCTATGTTTATATCTTACAGAGAGGCTACATGTCAAATAGTTTTAGGTATATTTATTGACAACCACAATTTTTTTGCAATATGTTTATTAAACAGGTTTGTTTATTGAGTAGTTTCTAGAAGCAATACTCTTTCATTTTTGAAATGCATATAGTAATTTCCCGTTTTTATGTAAATAATTCATTGTAAATGTCCTTTAAAGTTCTACTAGAGAATAAGATGAAACTTTTTGGTAAATAAGAGATTTTAATTAGTGGTTATTATAGTGTCTTATAAAATCTCCACTGAAGATAGTAGGATCCCTTCAGTTGCTAATTTTTCATAAATAGCACATTGCTATATTCATTTTCCAAATTCTGAGATCACTCTCCTGTCATCCACGGATCTGCTGGCCCGATGAGCAGTAAGAATTCTTTCTGGGCATAGGAGACCCTGACTCTACATTTTATTCATTCCTTTTGACATGTTTTGTTTTTAATATATTTTATTGATTTTTTTACATAGAGGAAGGGAGAGGGAGAGAGAGTTAGAAATATCAATGAGAGAGAAACATCATTCAGCTGCCTCCTGCATACCCCCTACTGGGGATGTGCCCACAACCAAGGTACATGCCCTTGACTGGAATCAAACCTGGGACCCTTCACCTTCAGTCCGCAGGCCGATGCTCTATCCATTGAGCCAAACCGGTTAGGGCTTGACATGTTTTTGATAATAATTACTAGAATAACTGATTATTCACCATTAAATATTAATACCTGGGGCTCCAAAGAAAAAATTTCTCTAAGGTTCCAGTGTCATAGTATACGTAGTTTCCTTCATAGTTTAAAATTTTAAATGTTTTCTATATCATGTTGGGGATTTCCAAAACTACCTTCAAGTTGGGTGATGCACTAGAAGCATTCACAGCACTCAGCATATAGTCATGCTCGTGGCTATGATTTATTATAGTGCAAGTATATGGAGTAAAATTAGCAAAGGGAAATGTGCATATGGTGAAGTCTGGAGGAAACCAGGTGCAAGCTTACTAGAGTCCTCTCCCCTTAGAGTTACACTGGACACCCTTAATTTCTCTGCCAATGAGTTGTGACATCAGACATGGAATGTCTTCCAGGGAGACATTCAGAGGTCAGGGCCTACCACGTACCAAAACTCTAGATTTCCCAAAGAAAAGCAGGTGTTCAACATACTAGTAAATCACATTATTTGTACAAGTGGTTTATATGCAGTTGGCACTCTTATCAGTTAGAGAATCATAGGACCCTCTCAAAATCCAAGATGCCAGGTAAGGACCAGACTTATAAGCAGGCATTTTTAACTATAGCAGTCTCAGACCTGCTCTTGTTAACTTTTTTCTGCACATATACTTATATACCTACTTAAATTACCCTGCTTCATATTTGGCTTTTAATTATGTAAAAGAAACAATAAGATGCTTTTGCCAATTGGTATAGTTATTAGTTTTTTACATTTCCTAGTAGATGGGATAACTAATATCGGGTTTTCATTATTATGGGCAAGCAAATGCACATGTAGTGTTATCATTCATTTCTTCTTATTTTGGCCATCTTTCTACCCAAATTAATTTAGTCTTTAAGTGGAGAATTTATTAAATTATCCAGAATGTAGCATAAAGTCATGGGTATGGAAAATATGAGAGAGTAAAATTTGTGGAGGATTAATTGAGGTTTTAGTGTAAAACTAATTGGAAAAGGAAAGCCAACAAACAAAAAAAGAAAACCATATCCTCTCAATATATGCAGGAAAAGCATTTGACAGAATCTAACATTCATTCCTGATAAGAACTTTCAGCAAACTAGGAATAGAAAGGAGTTTTCTCAACCCGCTAAAAGGCATTTATGAACAATGAAATGGTAAAATCATGCGTAATGGAGAAGACAGTGCTTCACCTCTAAAAGAATATAGGAGGCACCATATTTAATTATATCACCCAGAGATAGCATTTTTTATTTTTTTAAATTTTATTTTATTGTTTAAAGTATTATATATAGTAGTAAATATATCTCCTTTTTTTCCCCCCATAGACCTTCCCCCAGCCTCCCCTACCCCTATCACACGCCCTCATCCCACCCTCCCCACCAGTGTCTAGTGTCCATTGGTTGTGCTTATATGCATGAATACAAGTCCTTCGGTTGATCTCTTTCTTCACCTCCCCAACACTCCCCAGCCTTCCCACTGTAATTTGACAGTCTCTTCGGTGCTTTACTGCCTCTGTGTCTATCTTTTTGTTCATCAAGTTATAATGTTCTTTATTTCCCATAAATGAGTGAGATCATGTGGTATTTTTCTTTCATTGCCTGGCTTATTGCACTTAACATAATGCTCTCCAGGTCCATCCATGCTGCTGCAAATGATAAGAATTCCTTCTTTTTTTATAGAAGCATAGCATTCCATTGTGTAGATGTTCCATAGTTTTCTAATCCATTCATCTGCTGATGGGCACTTAGGCTATTTCCAAATCTTAGCTATGGTGAATTGTGCTTCTATGAACATAGGGGTGCATATATCCTTTCTGATTGGTGTTTCTGGTTTCTTGGGATATATTTCTAGAAGTGGGATTACTGGGTCAAATGGGAGTTCCATTTTTAGTTTTTTGAGGAAACTCCATACTGTACTCCACAGTGAC
Source organism: Corynorhinus townsendii (assembly GCA_026230045.1). Classification (NCBI taxonomy): domain Eukaryota; kingdom Metazoa; phylum Chordata; class Mammalia; order Chiroptera; family Vespertilionidae; genus Corynorhinus; species Corynorhinus townsendii. The sequence goes on from JAPDVU010000004.1 coordinate 143,634,643, forward strand.
TGCACCAGTCTGCATTCCCACCAGCAGTGCACGAGGGTCCCTTTTCTCCACATCGACGCCAGCACTTGTGGTTTGTTGATTTGTTGGTGATTGCCATTCTGACAGGTGTGAGATGGTACCGCATTGTCGTTTTGATTTGCACCTTTTGGATAATTAGTGACTTTGAGCATGTTTTCATATGCCTCTTGGCCTTCCTTCTGTCTTCTTTCGAAAAGATTCTATTTAGGTCCGTTGCCCATTTTTTTATTGGATCATTTATCTTCCTTTTATTAAGCTGTATAAGTTGCCTGTAGATGTTGGAGATTAAACCTTTATCAGTGATAACATTTGCAAATATGCTCTCCCATATAGTGGGCTTTCTTGTTGTTTTGTTGATGGTTTCTTGTGCTGTGCAAAAGCTTTTTATTTTGATGTAGTCCCATTTCTTTATTTTCTCTTTAGTTTCCATTGTTCTAGGAGCTGTATCAGTAAAGAAATGGCTTCGGCATATGTCTGAGATTTCTCTGCCTGTGGATTCCTCTAGTATTTTTACAGTTTCCCATCTTATGTTTAAGTCCTGTATCCATTTTGAGTTTATTTTTTGTGTATGGTATAAGTTGGTGGTCCAGTTTCATTTTTTTGCATGTGTCTGTCCAATTTTCCCAACACCATTTATTGAAGAGACTGTCTTGACTCCATTGTATGTTCATGCCTCCTTTGTCAAATATTAATTGAGCATAGTGGTTTGGGTCGATATCTGCATTCTCTATTCTATTCCATTGATCTATATGTCTGTTCTTGTGCCAGTACCAGGCTGTTTTGAGAACAGTGGCTTTGTAATACAGCTTGAAATCTGGTATTGAGATTCCCACCTACCTTGTTCTTCTTTCTCAGGATTGCTGTGGCTGTTCGGGGTCGTTTTTTATTCCAGATGAATTTTTGGAGAGTTCTTTCTAGGTCTGTGAAATATGCCGTTGGAATTTTAATGGGGATTGCATTGAATCTATAGATTGCTTTGGGTAGTATAGACATTTTAATGATGTTGATTCTCCCAATCCATGAACATGGTATGTTCTTCCATTTGTTTATGTCTTCCTCTATCTCTTTTTTCAGTGTTGTGTAGTTTTCCGCATATAGGTCTTTTACCTCCTTAGTTAAGTATATTCCTAGGTATCTTAATTATTTTGGTGCGATGGTAAATGGGATTGCTTTTTTAGTCTCTCTTTCTGTAACTTTACTATTGGTGTATAGAAATGCCATAGATTTCTTGGCATTAATTTTGTATCCTGCTACATTGCCGAATTCATTTATTAAGTCTGTTAGTTTTTTGATGGAGTCTTTCAGGTTTTTTTATGTACAATATCATGTCATCTGCAAATAAGGACAGCTTTACTTCTTCTTTTCCAATTTGGATGCCTTTTATTTCTTCTTCTTGTCTAATTGCAATGGCTAATACTTCCAGTACTATGTCGAATAGGAGTGGTGAGAGTGGGCATGCCTGTCTTGTTCCTGTTCTTAGGGGAAATGGTTTTAGTTTTTGCCCATTGAGTATGATTTTGGCTGTGGGTTTATCATATATGGCTTTTATTATGTTGAGGTATGATCCTTCTATTCCCACCTTGCTGAGAGTTTTTATCAAAAATGGGTGTTGGGTTTTGTCAGATGCTCTTTCTGCATCAATTGATATGACTATGTGGTTTTTATCTCTCAATTTGTTTATGTGATGTATCACGATTATTGACTTGTGGATATTGTACCATCCTTGCATCCCTGGGATAAATCCTACTTGGTCATGGTGTATGATCTTTCTGATGTAGTGCTGGATCCAATTTGCTAGAATTTTGTTGAGGACTTTGGCATATATGTTCATGAGGGATATTGGCCTGTAATTCTCTTTCATTGTGTTGTCTTTATCTGGTTTGGGTATTAGGGTGATGCTGGCTTCATAGAAGGAGCTTGGAGGTGTTCCTTCCTCTTGAATTTTTTGGAATAGTCTGAGGAGGATAGGTTTTAGTTCTTCCTTGAATGTTTGGGAAAACTCCCCTGTGAAGCCGTCTGACCCTGGGCTCTTGTTTGCTGGAAGCTTTTTTATGACTGCTTCAATTTCTTCCATAGTTATTGGCCTATTGAGATTCTTCCTGATTGAGTTTTGGAAGGTTGTATTTTTCTAGAAATACGTCCATTTCCTCCAGGTTGTCTAGTTCGTTGGAATAGAGTTGTTCATTTTTTTTTTTTTTTAAACAATCCTTTGTATTTTGGTGGGGTCTGTTGTTATTTCTTCTCTTTCATTTCTGATTTTGTTTATTTGGGTCCTTTCTCTTTGCTTCTTGGTGAGCCTGGCTAGAGGTTCATCAATCTTGTTTATCCTTTCAAAGAACCAGCTCTTGGTTTTGTTGATCTTTTGTATTGTTTTTTTTTTTTTTTTGGTCTCTATGTCGTTTATCTCTGCTCTGATCTTTATTATTTCCTTCCTTCTGCTTACACTGGGCTTCTCTTGTTGCTCTCTTTCTAACTCTTGGAGTTGTAGGGTTAGGTAATTTATTACCATTGTTTCTTGTTTTTTGCAGTAGGCTTGTGGAGCTGTGAACTTCCCTATCAAGACTGCTTTTGCTGTGTCCCATAGATTTTGGATTATTGTGTTTTCATTGTCGTTTGTTGCCATGATGTTTTTAATTTCTTCTTTTATCTCTCTGGTAGCCCAGTCATTGTTTAATAGCATGCTGTTTAGTCTCCATGTGTTTGATTTTTTTTAATTGTTTTTATTGTAGTTGATTTCCAGTTTTATGCCACTGTGACCTGAGAAGATGCTTAATATGATTTCTATCTTCTTGAATTTGAAGAGACTTTGTCTGTGACCCAATATATGGTCTATCTTTGAAAATGACCTATGTGCACTTGAGAAGAATGTATAGTCTGTGGCTTTGGGGTGAAATGTTCTGAAGATGTCAGTTAATTCCATCTGGTCTAGTGAGTCATTTAGGATTGATGTTTCTTTGCTGATTTTTTTGTTTAGAGGATTTATCTAATGGTGATAGTGGGGTATTAAAGTCTCCTACTATGATTGTATTGCTCACATTCTCTCCCTTGATATCCTCCAGGAGTGTTTTTTATGTATTTGTGTGCTCCTGTATTGGGTGCGTATATGTTTACCAGAGTTATTTCTTCTTGTTGGATTGCTCCCTTTAGTATTATGAAGTGCCTTCCTTATCTCTAGTTATGTCCTTCACTTTGAGATCTAATTTGTCAGATATATAAGTATTGCTACTCCAGCTTTTTTTTTCATTTTCATTCGCCTGAAAAACCTTTTTCCATCCCTTCACCCTCAGTTTGTGTGCGTCTTTTTTTCTGAGGTGGGTTTCCTGCATACAGCAGATACATGGGTCATATTTTCTTTTTTAATTTTATTTATTTATTTATTTATTTATTTTTATTTTCTAAATAAATCTTTGTTCAGATTATTACAATTGTTTCTCCTTTTTCCCCCCATAGCTCCCCTCCACCCGGTTCCCACCCCACCTTCTGCCCTTACCTCTCCACCACTGTCCTCATCCATAGGTGTATGATTTTTGTCCAGTCTCTTCCTGCACCCCCCCATACCCCTTTCCCCCTGAGAATTATCAGTCCACTCCCTTTCTATGCCCCTGATTCTATTATATTCACCAGTTTATTCTGTTCCTCAGGTTTTTAATTCAGTTGATTTTTAGGTTCACTTGTTGGTAGATATGTATTTGTGTTTCATAATTTTTGTCTTTTCCTTTTTTTCTTCTTTCTCTTCTTAAAGAATACCTTTCACCGTTTCATATAATACTGGTTTGGTGGTAATGAACTCCTTTAGCTTTTTCTTATCTGTGAAGCTCTTTATCTGCCCTTCAATTCTGAATGATAGCTTTGCTGGGTAGAGTAATCTTGCTTGTAGGTTCTTGCTATTCATATCACTTTGAAAATTTCTTGCCACTCCCATCTGGCCTGCATAGTTTCTGTTGAGAAATCAGCTGACAATCGTATGGATACTCCCTTGTAGGTAATTAACTGTTTTTCTCTTGCTGCTTTTAATATTCTCTCTTTGTCTTTTGCTCTTGGCATTTTAATTTTGATGTGTCTTGGTGTGGTCCTCTTTGGATTCCTTTTGTTTGGGGTTCTGTGCACTTCCTGGACTTGTAAGTCTATTTCTTTCACCAGGTGGGGGAAGTTTTCAGTCATTATTTCTTCAAATAGGTTTTCAATATCTTCTGCTCTCTCTTCTTCTGGCACTCCCGTAATTCTGATGTTGGTATGCTCGAAGTTGTCCCAGAGGCTTCTTACACTGTATTCAACTTTTTGGATTTTTTGCTTTTTGCTTTTTCGGTTGAGTGTTTTTTGCTTTTTTGTATTTCAATTCTTTGACTTGATTCTTGCGTTCCTCTAGTCTGTTGTTGGTCTCTGTATAATATTTTTTATTTCAGTCAGTGTATGTTTAATTTCTAGTTGGTCCTTTTTCATATCTTCAAGGATCTCATTATATTTATCGGCCTTTTCTAGGATATTCTTGAAAGGCCTTATAACCGTGGTTTCGAACTCTATATCCAGTCATTTGTTTTCCTCCATTTCTTTCGTTTGTGATCTGTTTCTTTGTCTCCACATTTTCACTGCTTCCCTGAGTTGGTAGGGTACCTTTGTGTGCTAGGTTTCCTATATGGCCCAGTGGGTCGGTCTCCCCAGTTAACCTGGGGTGGATACTCTTGGTGCACCCCTTTGTGGACTGTGTGTACAGCCTTGTTGTAGTTAAATCTTGATTGTTGTTGGTATCACTGGGAGGAATTGACCTCCAGGTCAGTTGGCTGTGAGGATCAGCTGTGTCTACGCTGGGAGAAGTTCGGTGCTGGAGACAGCCTTATAGGATTAGACTTGCCAAACAGCAAAAGCCTCTGTGCTCAGCTTGGATGGGGTGGAGTCTCAGGGCGGAGCAGACAGTCTTGGCTTCCAGTCAGCCCTGCCCTTGCGTGTGCTCGCCTGCCTCCAAACCTCTGGCTTCCCTGTCTCCCGAGCCTCCGCCCGAGAGTCCAGATTCCCCCCGCAAGAGCATGGGTCCCCAGGGGCTTGCCTGGAACTGTGGTTCAGTGCAGTCAGGAGCTTCTGACTCCCTTCTGCTAGGGAAAGCCTATGGCAGTCTTTGTGTGCACTCTCACGCGCGCACCTCCAGATCCCTGCCCGCCTCGGTTCCCCTCCCCCACCTCCATCTCTGAGTCTCCGAGTGCCTTTCTCTCTGCCTGACAGTCCAGACTCCCCCAGTATGAGCCTGGGTCCATGGGGTTTCGCCCGGAACTGGGGTTCAGTGCAGGTGGAACTGGGGTTCAGTGCAGTCAGGGGCTTCCTCCCCCCCTCCCCCCCCCCCCCCCCCCCAGCGCCAGAGAAAGTCAGCCAGGCTCTCAACCGCCCTTCCTCTCTGTTCGTACAAAGACCCTTTGCTGTACCTCAACCCTTTGCCGTTCCTCCAATTCTCCGGGAGCTTTTCTCTTTCCTTCTAGTTGTAGAATTTCCACTCAGCCAGCTTTCCTGTGGTTCTGGATGGTGTCCGTTCTTTTAGTTGTAGTTTTGAAATTGTTGTGCGAGGCAGCAGTTTAGGTGCTTACCTAGCCGCCATCTTGGTTTCTCCTGGGTCATGTTTTCTTATACACTCAGTTACCCTAAGTCTTTTGATTGGGGCATTTAATCCATTTACATTTAAAGTTATTATTGATAGGTACTTGTTTGTCACCATTTTTATTCTTTACCCTTGTGTTCCTTCTTCACTTCCTTTTTTTTCTTTTTACAGCAGGCCCTTTAGCATTTCTTGCATTGCTGGTTTAGTGGTAATAAACCCCCCTAGTCCTGTTTTGTTTGTGAAGCTCCTGATTCCACCTTCAATTTTGAATGATAGCCTTGCTAGGTATAGTATTCTTGGATTCAGTCCCTTCCTTTGCATCACTTTACATATTTCATTCTATTCCCTTCTGGCTTGGTGTATTTCTGTTGAGAAATCAGTTGATATTCTAATAGGAGATCCCTTGTAGGTAACTTTCTGTCTTTCTCTGGCAGCCTTTAAGATTCTTACTTAGTCGTTGGTGTTCGCCAATTTAATTATGATGTGTCTTGGTGTCGGTCTTTTGGAGTTCATCTCATTTGGTATTCTGTGTACTTCTTGGACTTGCATATTTTTTTTCTTGCCATTATCAGGGAAGTTTTCTGTCATTATTTCTTCAAACAGGTTTTCTATTCCTTGCCTCTCTTCCTCTCCTTCTGCCACCCCTATTATGCGAATGTTGTTTCGTTTGTGTTGTCCCAAAGCTCCTTTAGGCTTTCCTCTTGCTTTTTAAGTCTTCTTTCCTGTTGCTGCTGTGTTTGTGTGTTTTTTCCTACATTTTCTTCTGATTCGCTGATGCGGTCCTCAGCCCCTTCTAGTCTACTGTTTAAGCCTTCCATTGTGTTCTTTATTGCAGCTATGTTGTTCTTTATCTCCTCTTGGTTCCTTTTCATGTTGGTGACATTTTCATTCAGCTCCTTATAGTTCTCATTGAGTTGTGCATATTTGTCATTTAGTTGTGCGTATTTGTCATTGAGTTGTGTGTATTGTCATCCAGCCGTTTAAACATCCTTATAACCATTACTCTGAATTCTCTCTCTGATATGCTGCTAGCCTCAATTTCATTTAACTCTCTTTCTGTTGATTCCTCATTTTCCTTCCTTTGGGGATTGCTTTTTTGTCTTGCCATGTTTTGCTGTAACATTTTAATTGTAGGTCTGATTGGTTTGATACTCAGGTTCTTTTGGAGATGGTGCTACTAGTGTGATCTCAGGTCTCCTGGGCTTGGTAATCTAGTATAGCTCCCTACTTCAGCTATTTGGGTTCTCTTGATGTAGGCCTATGAGCTGGAAAGGTACAACTGTGGTGTCTAGAAGTCAGCAGCTGTGGAGGGGGGTGTCCCAATTTTTGCTGTCTTGCGCCCTTGATTGAAATCGCACGTGTCCAGCGCGGTCTCACAGTGGCACCCATGAACTGTCTGTTGGGGTGATGGGTCTCAGGAGGCCTGTGTTCTGGAAAGGCGTGACTGTGCTATCCAGATTTCTGTAGTTGTGGAGTGGGCAGACTCAACTTTTGCTGCTGCACCTGTGGTGGATATGCGCACACTCCCAGTGGAGGATCACAGGGGCACCCGTGGTGTGTTTGCCAGCGAGGGGTGCTAAAGTACTCTGAAAGGCCCTGGCCCTGAAGCCGCATAATTGAGGCGTCTGTGTGCAGGTATCTAAGATGAGTGAATTCAGAATTTCTACTGCCAGGGGGAGTGCGTCCCTGTTTGTCCAAGATCACACCCAGCAAGGACTCACAGCAGCTCCCATAAGCACCCTGTGGATAGATGGTGTCAAGGTGCCTGCCCTTGGAAGTGCGCGCCAACTGGCGGTGAGTTTGCCTGCGAAGAGCTCTGACGCACTTTGAAGGGCCCTGGCACTGAAGTTAAGCAGCTGGGGTGTATGTGGGCAGTTATTTAGGATGAAGGAGTTCAGCGTTTCTACTGTGGGGCAGCGTGTCCTTGTCCGTACAGAATCACACCCAGCAGGGGCTCAAAGCAGCTCTCCAGAGGACCCTGTGGATATATGTGCTCAGAGTGCCTGCCCTTTGGTAATGTGCACGTCTGTGGCAGTGAGTTTACTGGCGCAGAGCTCTGATGCACTTTGAGGGGCCCTGGTGGTGAAGTTACCCAGCTGGGGTGTCTGCAGGCAGTTACTCGGGCAGAGGAAATACAGAATTTTTACTGCAGGGCAGCGTGCCCCTGTCTGTGCAGAATCACACCAGCGGGGGTTCCCATTGGCTTCCACGCGCTGCCTATGGATGTCTGTGTGGCTGGAAACACATGAAAGAAAGTGGTGTCCGGAGTTCTGCCACTGGGGAGGGGGAAGATGCACTTACTGCTGCGGGAACAGTGCACTTTTGGAGGTAGAAGTCCCAGGGTCCAAGAGTCTGCAGCTGGGATAGCAGGATTTTTGGCTGGAGTGGCTGCTGGGTTGCTAGCAGTGTCAAAGTCCTGTCAGGGTGGTGGTGCTGATGAGTTCCTAGAAAAGGCCGTTCTCCCCTTCAAAATGATGTGGGCTCCGTTCCCGAGTCCTGCAGTCCAGGGAGTGCCCACAGCTGCAGTAGTCTCTTCTTGTCCAAGAGAGCTTGGTCTGCCAGCCACTGCTCTTCCTGCGAGATTTAATTTTCCCTTATTCACTCACACACACCACACACATCCACACACTCTCCTTTCATATGCTCGCTCACTCACTTTCTCTCTCTCACCTCTGTCCTGCCAACCACCATCTTTCCCAGAGATAGCATTTTTAAATTCACATTTGGAGATAGGTCTTCAAAAAAGTAAATTAAAATGGGGTCATTAGGCTGGACCTTAATCCAATATGACTGGTACATGAGCAGGAAGAGGAAACCTAAATACAGAAACATACAGAAGGAAGACAATGTGAAGACAGTTATGGACACTTGCATACAAGTCTTTGTATGGATATATTCATTTCTTTTGGATTAATACCTAGGAGTATATTGCTTAGTCATATAGTACGTGAATGTTTAACTTTTTAAGGAACTGTCAAACTGTCTTCCAAAATGTTTGTACAATTTTACATTTCCCATCAGCAGTATATAAGAGTTACAGTTGCTTTATATCCTCACCAACACCAGAACTGTGTATGGTGAGTTCTTTTAAATTGTATTTATTTCATATCTATCTGTAAAATATCTATTCAAATTTTTAACCTATTTTTTAAACTCTGTAATCTGTTTTCTTACTGACTTTTGAGAGTTTTTTAGACATAAGTCCTTTATTAGATATGTGATTTGCAAATATTTTGCCAGTCTAGGCCTTGTCTTATGTTCTCTTATGGGAGTATTTTAGGAAGCAGAAATTTTTAATTTTTAATAAGTCCTATATATCAAAATTCCTTCTTTTATGAAAAGAGCTTTTGGTGTTGCATCTATGAAATCTTTGCTTATTTCATGGTCACAAAGTTTTATTGTTTTCTTCTATAAGTTTTAGAATTTCAGGCTTAACATTTGGGTATTCAAATGTTGCAGCACTATTTATTAAAAAGACTATTATGTCACCACTGAATATATACGTGAGTATATTTTTGTACTCTACTCTGCACCAACAATCTAAGTCTTTACGCTAACCCCACACTTCTTTAAATACTGTAGTTTTATAAAAAGTCTTTAAATCAGGTATTTGTTAGCCCTCTAGTTTTGCTTTTTTTTTTCAAAGTTGTGTTGGGATTCCCAGGTTCTTTGTATTTCTGTTTGACTTTTGGAATCAGCTTGTCAATTTCTTCAAAACACCTATTGAGATTATAGATCAATTTGGGAAGAATGGACATCTTAACAATAGTGAATCTATCTGCCTACAAGTAAGATACCTCTACTTACTTAGGTCTTCTTTACTTTCTCTCAATAATATTATAGTTTTCACATGTTCATCTTTTAACAGATTTATTCGTATTTCTTATTTTTTGATGTCACTGTATATGGACTTATTAAATTTCAATTCTCAGTTACACATTACTAATTATATGTAGAAGTACAACTGATTTTTGTATATTGATCTTGTATTCTGTAATCTTGCAAAATATCACTTATTAGTTCAGGTCACTTTCTTGTAGATTCCATCAAATTATTTACATAGATGATCAAGTCACCTGTAAATAAAGACCATTTTCCATTTTCAAACTGAAGTCTTTTTCTTATTCGTTGTACTAGCTGGAAGCCATTTTCTTGTTCATTGAATATTAATAGGATGAGTGAGAGCAGAAAGAAATCATTGTTTTTCTCCCTAATTTTAGGGGTGAAGCACTCAGTCTTCTCCATTATGCATGATTTTACAATTTCATTGTTCATAAATGCCTTTTAGCAGGTTGAGAAAGCTCCTTTCTACTCCTAGTTTGCTGAAAGTTTTTATCAGGAATGGATGTTGGAATTTTTTTAAAAAGTACTTGGTAAAATTTCTGGAAGTGTGATTCTGTTTTAACAATCTCAAAGTACTTTGTCTTGATTTAACAAATGATACTTGAATTAATATTATAATTTTTTAGTTACTTTCTAAAACATATATCCCAAGTTGAATGGAAAAATATTGTGCTCAGCTAAGTAGTAGTAATTCCAGTGACTTAAAGCGAACAAAATAAAATTGTATCTATTTTTAAGGCGGTTCTCTTTTGTAAGTGGCGAATTATATCCAATGGTTCTGCTTAGTCTGAGCATGCTTTGTCCATCATTTTGTTATGGTCACAGAAGTTGCCTTTTTTATATCAAAAGTTGATGATAAATCTCCTTTTTTTCCCCCCATTGACCTCCTCCCGGCCTCCCCTACCCCCCAGTACATGCCTTCACCTGCTCCCCCTGCCCCCCCCCAGTGTCTTGTATCCATTGGTTATGCTTATATGCATGCGTACAAGTCCTTCAGTTGGTCTCTTACAGCCCTCCACGCCCAACCTCCCCTGCCTTCCCGCTGTAGTTTGACAGTCTGTTCAATGCTTCTTTGCCTCTGTATCTATTTTTCCCCCATTTCTTTCCTTTAAAAAATCTTGCCTCTGCAGACTAGAAATAAACATATAATAACAAAAAATGTTTGAGTCCCAATTTCAATGTCCAACAGTTCTGAGTCCCTGTTTCAATGTCTAACAGTTCCTTATGTGTACATGTCAGCAATGATATCTGGATGGTGGGCACATGGTGGCAATGCAGGTCCGACCCTCTCTGGTTTGGTCCTAGGCAACCTGCAGCGACACACAGCTGCTGACTGCTAGCGTGGCAAGGCGTCGTCAGCATCTTCCATCTCTGGACTGTTTTTCCTCTTATCTTCATGGTTGGAGCACTCCTGTCAATTCCTCTCTGTTGCAGGAATCCACATGGTCTTGGAGTTATTTTCTGAAAATATACAAACATATTCTCCACCAAAAGTTAATAAAAGAGTCTTTTTTATATAATTGATTTGGGATCCTTTTTATTTTTGCCCAAACGATTTTCCTTTGTCTTATTTAGACACCACGTGTGTTTTTCATGGGTGTCTTGCTGTTAGCATTACAAATGAAAATTAATTTTGCAAAGTAAAAATTTTCTAGATGTAATTTACTTACAGGATATTTTTCCTTACATGATATTACCCTACTACCCCCCCCCTTTTTTTTTTATTAATGGAGGTTTTTGTAAATTTTATAATGCAGTCTTGATAACTTTAAATTAAAAAAAAAAAGGAGACATATGTACACTATTTGTAATACTTCAAACAATAAAAATAAATAACTAGAATCCTTACATGTTTGGAAATTAATATGCTTCTGAATTGGATTTGAAACATTACAAAGAAAATAAAAAATTATTTGTACTGAAAAACAAAGTTGATAATAATTGTAATAACTAACATTCATTGGGGGTTTATTATATGTCAGGATTTGTCCCAAGACTTAACTTTTACAGCCTTCTTAAATCTTCATCATAATCCTGAAAATAAATAAAGTGGAAAGAAAGGACAAAAATAACAACAACAAAAAATCCTGCAATGCAGGTACTGTTATCATCTCCATTTTACAGATGGAAAGGGGGCACAGAATGAGTAAGCAACTTGCCCAAACTCACACACCTAGTAAGTAGAGCAGGATGATGATTGTTTACCTAAACTTGAGATATGATCTGTGTTCTACTTTGTTACTTAATAATTCCATTGTTTGATAGTTGTCTTAGAAATTTTCATTTCAGTACATTGAAATACATTTTCACATTACATTTTATCTACTACTAGTAGCCCTGTACACTAATCCGTGCACTAGTAGGTCCTTGCTCCCTCCTGTAGCTCTCTGCCCGCTGCCCCACCCTCCTGTAGCTCTCCTTGCCCCTCTTTCTCTCCCCGCCCCCATAGCTTGCTGCCCTGCCCCTCCTGTAGGTGTCCGCTGCCCGCTTGTAGTTCACTGCCCCACCCTCCTGTAGATCTGTGATCTGGTCGTTATGCCTCAGTGAGTAATGGATAATTAGTATATTCCTCTCTTATTATATAGGATAGTCTTTAAAAATTAATGAATAAATCTCTTTTTTGGAGTCACAGGATGGACAGTCTGAAATTTTATACACATTTTGGAATTCAGTTACTCAAGCACTTTATTCTCAATTTCAAGTGGCAACAAATTGTAAGTATACTATTTATTTTGCAAATTCATATCTTTTTTCCCTTTTTATTGAATTTATTGGGGTGATATTGGTTAACCAAATTATACAGGTTTCAGGTACACAATTCCACAATGTAAATTTATTTCAAAATTGTTTAGTTACTTTAAAATTTAATGTCAAGAAGTTTCCCTCTATCTTTAATAATAAAAGCCATCACAACTGAACCTATGACCGAACAGGCTTCGTGGGGCAACTAGGCTGGCAGGGGGGTTAGTGAGGGACAATCAAACGACTGAGCAGCAAGCTGCGTGGGGCAACCAGGCTGGCAGGGGGGTTAGTTAGGGGCGACCAAACAACCAAGTATCAGACTGCGTGGGGTGATCAGGTCAGCAGGGGGTTAGTGAGGCATGACCAAATGACTGAGCAGCAGACTGCATGGGGTGACCAGGCCCACAGGGGAGGCAGTTGGGGGCTACCAGGCCAGCAGGGGGGTTAGTGAGGGTTGACCAAACGAATGAGCAGCAGGCTGCATGGGTCGACCAGGCCAGCAGGGGAGTTAGTGAGGGGCGACCAAATGACTGAGTAGTAGGCTTCGTGGGGCAACCAGGCCAGCAGGGGGTTTAGTGAGGGGCGACCAAACAACTGAACAGCAGCAGGCTGCGTGGGGAGACCAGGCCCGCAGAGGGAGCAGTTGGGGGTGACCAGGCTGGCATTGGGGGGGGGACGATAGTGAGGGGCAATCAGGCCAGCAGAGGGGGCAGTGAGGGGTGACCATGCTGGTGGGGGGGGCAGTTGGGGGCAACCAGATTGGTAGGGGGGGCAGTAAGGGGCAACCAGGCCCGTTGGGGGGCAGTTAAGGGGTGACCAGGCTGGTGGGGGCAGTTACGGGTGATCAGGCAGGCAGGCAGGTGAGCAGTTAGGAGCTAGTGGTCCCAGATTGTGAGAGAGATGTCCAACTGCCAGTCAGACATTCCCTGAGGGATCCTGGATTGGAGAGGGTGCAGGCTGGGCTGAGGGGACCCCCCCCCCCCCCCCGCCATGCACAAATTGTATTCACCAGGCCTCTAGTTGGTTTATAAAACTTATTATTTTGTAAGTTAGCCATATATTCAGTTTTATAAGCAGCAAATAACTTTTTTTACATTTTTTTATAATTATTATCTTGAAAAAAATTCTTCAAAGAATAAGTTAATTCTCCATAATTCAAGCATAGAAGAATTCTGTCTTAATTTTTTCTATGTGTAAAGGGTGTAAAGCAATTGATGTTGAAGAATTTAATTAATGCTTATAGAATTACTTTCCTAACTAAAAAATATTAAAATGAGAAACTGTAGCCTTTTCCCTATTATTGAAAAAAAACATTTAGCCGTAACCAGTTTGGCTCAGTGGCTAGAGCATCAGCCTGTGGACTGAAGAGTCCCAGGTTCGATTCCAGTCAAGGGCATGTACCTTGGTTGTGGGCACATTCCCAGTAGGGGGTGTGCAGGAGGCAGCTGATTGATGTTTCTCTCTTATTGATGTTTCTAACTCTCTATCCCTCTCCCTTCCTCTTTGTAAAAAGTCAATAAAATATATTAAAAAAAACACACACAAACAAAAAACATTTAGCCCTTGCTCAGTGGTTGGAGCATTGGCCTGTGCAACGAAGGATCTTAGGTTCAATTCCAAATCAAGGAATCTCTCTCTCCCTCTCCCTCTCTGAAATCAATAAAAATATATTAAAAGGGCAGTGGGGCAGGGGGGAAGGGGGGGCAGCACCTGGGTTGCAGGCTCTATCCCAGCCCTGGTTGGGTGCCTGCAGGGAAGCAGCCAATCAATGTGTTTCTCTCACATCAGTGTTTCTCCGTCTTTCCTCCTCTCTCCCTCCCTTTCACTCTCTCTAAAAATCAATATAAAAAGTATCCTGGGTTGAGGATTAACCAAAAAAAAAGAGAGAGAGATTGAATGAATTAAATGATAAAATACCTGTATCATGAATTAAAATTTGCTTATCCAAATGTGATCCACAAAACTCTCTTAATTCATTTTTGCCATGAAATAATTGCACAGGATAGTTCTAAACAATGAAATATACAAACTAGCTACTACCTTATGAATGTTATTGTCTAATTACTGTATGTAAGAATATTGAATGAACCTAGGCTTTTTTAAGCATTTTGAGAATGTGTGTGTAGTTAAATTTTTATTCACAAACTTTTCACTGAAAGTACCTAGTACATAAAAATATAGGGTGTCTCCCCAAAATCTTATATACACTTTTAACCCATTATGAATTACAATGGGTTAAATCTGAAAAAAAGGAAAAAGAAAGCAACATCAATTGAGCTATCAGCTGTTAGTGTGTATACATTTTGGGGGGATATCCTGTATTACCTAGTCACTGGCAACATGAGGTTGAACAAATCTCATTACCCACCTCCCTACTTCTATTTCTAAGGAAATAGGCAACAAGGCTGTATCTATACAAGAGGTTTCCATTAACGTGTGGCCAAACAAAAGTTAAGCAGATATTTTATATGGAAAGATTTATTCCATTTCTATAAATCACACTACTCAGAGATACTTTACATCTCCTTACATTAGGTATCTGTTTTGGTCAGCTTCTTCTGAGATAATTTAATAATTATAAATTAATAATTCAATACAATAAAAGTCACCAATTTTAAGCAGAAAATTCTATGGGTTTTGACACCTGTTTATATCCTTATTAACCTCCATCACAATTGAATATAGAACACTTTCTTCACTTCTGAAAATTTTCTCATGTACTTTTGTAGTTAATCTCCTACTCCCACCATTTAGATTCTGGCAACTATCCTGTTTATATAAGGAGGTAATATGCAAATTGACCGTCACTCCAACACACAAAATGGCCACCCCTGTGTGGACACAAGATGTCCAGCAGGGGAGGGCAGTTGTGGGGGACCAGGCCACCAGGGGAGGGCAGTTGGGGGGAACGAGGCCCCAGGGGAGGGCAGTTGTGGGGGACCAGGCCACCAGGGGAGGGCAGTTGGGAGGGACCAGGTCTGTAGGGGAGGGCAGTTGGGGAGTACCAGGCCTGTAGGGGAGGGCAGTTGGGGGGGACCAGGCCTGTAGGGGAGGGCAGTTGGGGGGGGCCAGGCCTGCAGGGGAGGGAAGTTGGGGGAGACCAGGTCAGTGGGGGAGGGCAGTTAGGGGTGACCAGGCCTGCAGGGGAGGGCAGTTGGGAATGACCAGGCCTGCAGGGGAGGACAGTTAGGGGTGACCAGGCCTGTAGGGGAGGGCAGCGGGGGATGACCATTTTGGGGCAGGGCTGGCTGGCCTACCTCCAAAGCCCCTCCCCACAGCCAGACCCACCCCCAGTCAGCCCCCCACAATTGGGGGCGTGGCCTTCCCGCCAGTTGCCCATGGCCCCTCCCCCCAGTCCTGATTGGCCCCAATCAGGGAGGGCTGGCCGGCCAACTTCCCACCATCTCTTCCTCCCAACAGGCCTGGTCCTGATCCGCCCAATTGGGGCCAGGCTGGCTGGACCCCACCCTTGCACAAATTGGTGCACTGGGCCTCTAGTATAAATATATTTTTACTAGTTCCTAACTTCATTATGAAAGTAATGGGTTTTCATGAGAACAGTTATCATCATGAAGTTTTTTTCACACTGTAAGTTGATTATTAATAAGCCAGTAAGAAAATACAAGAGTAAGTATGCCTACAAAATATGTAAGCATAATTATAAAATTTAATAAAACCTCAGTTTTTAGAATAAAAGAACACAAATGTAAAAGTCCATTTATGGCTGTTGCAGTGTATCTGTTCTCAGGCATTCATTAAAAATATATTTTATCACTTTGAAAACCTTTTTAAAATCTTTGAGCTGTTATAGTCAATATTTTATTTCTTGAATTAAATTTAATTTGTACTTTGAATATATCTTCTCTCAATGAGACAGGAATGTACCAAAAAGTAGCCTTTAGCATACTTGAAAATGTTAAACCTTTAACCGTTACACCTTCCAGTATTGTTTATTTAGCATATTTGACTTACCAAATTTTTTAGTAGAAATTGTATAATGTAAACTTCATTCCAACAAGTTGTACACATATTAAGAAAATGTAACTCTAGGGAGTGAAACTAGAACAGAAATGCACTGACCTGCTAATTTGGTCACCTATGTCAGTTCTAGGTCTGGTCGATTAGATTTTCTTCTCATTATAGTTATAATAAAGGCCTGGTGCATGAAATTCCTGCACAGGGTGTGTGTGTGTGTGTGTGTGTGTGTGTGTGTGTGTGTGTGTGTCCATCCGTCCATCCCTCGGCCCAGCCTGCAACCTCTCCAATCTGGGAACCCTCTCACAATCCAGGACTGCTGGCTCCCAACCACTCACCTGCCTGATTGCCCCTAACTGCTTCTGCCTGCCAGCCTGACCACCCCCTAACCACTCTCCTGCCAACCTGATCGACACCTAACTGCTCCCCTGCTGGCCTGATTGCCCCTAATTACCCTCCCCTGCAGGCCTGGTTGCCGCCAATTGCCCTCCCCTGCTGGCCCGGTCACCCACAACTGCCCTCCCCTGTTGGCCTGGTCACCCCTAACTGCCCTCACCTGCAGGCCTGGTACCCCCCAACTGTCCTCCCCTGCAGGCCTGGTTGCCCCAACTGCCCTCCTCTGCTGGCCCAGTCACCCCTAACTGCCCTCCCCTGCAGGCCTGATTGCCCCCAACTGCCCTTCCTTGCAGGCTTGGTCCCTCCAAACTGCCTTCCCCTGAAGGCCTGGTACACCTAACTGCCCTTCCCTGGAGGCCTGGTCCCCCCCCCCCAACTGCCCTCCCCTGCTGGCCTTGTCCCCATCAACTGCCCTCCCCTGCAGGTCTGGGTCCCCCCAACTGTCCTCCCCTACAGACCTGGTTGCCCTCAACTGCCCTGCCCTGCAGGTCTGATCGCCCCCAACTGCCCTCCCTTGCAGGCCTGGTCTCTCCTAACTGCCCTCCCCTGCTGGCCTGATTGCCCACACTGCCCTTCTCTGCCAGCCATCTTGTGGTGGCCATCTTGTGTTCACATGGGGGTGGCCATCTTGTGTGTTGGAGTGATGGTCAATTTGCATATTACCTCTTTATTACATAGGATTTTTTCCTACTTTTCTGCATGACTAATAATTTTGACTGAGGTTTTTGATTGAATTTTACTTTGATACTGAATACTTTTATCTCCCTGTAAATATTCTTGTTCTGGATACTGGCAAGGTACTGAGAAACATTTTGATCCCTTTGAGTCTTGCTTTTATGATTTATTAGCAAAACCTTAACTGTGTTTAGTCTAGGGCTAATTATTTCTCACTGCTGAGGCAAGATTCTTCTTGGTATTTTACCAAATGCTGAATTTGAGATTTTCCAGCCTGGCTTTTGGGAACAGGTATTCTTCAAAGTTTTGTGTAACCAGTATAGTCTCTCTAAACTTTGAAGAGTTTTTTTCTCCCAGACTCTGGAAATTTTCTCACATGAATATGCTGATTACTGTATTTAACTGGATACTCTCAAAGGGAACCATTTGCAAGTTTCTGCAGTTCTCTTCATGCAGTTCTCTCTTCTCTGGTATTATGTCCTGTGTTCTCTAGTGGCTTCTGTCTTCCTGGTCTCCTGGCCAGTAAGGGTAGATGAGTCTTTCCCTTCCTGTGCCATATCCAGCCACTCCTGCTAGGAAATTAGCTGTGATGATTGTAGGGTGCACCTCCTTAGTTTTTGTCTCTGAAGGAACACTGTCTTTATTGCATGATGTTAATTGTGTTTTGGGTTTTGATTGTTTTATATAGAAGGGTAATTCTAGTCCCTGTTACTCCATCTTGACCTGAAACAGAAGTTTTAAGAACAGTGATTAAAAATGTAACTGATCCCTCCTGGTCTGGGACCCAAACCAAGGTCCTACTGCCCAGTGCCTCTTGCACCAATAGAATGAGATGGAGTTTGGTAAAGTGGCTCAAGGATCTAAAAGGGTGAACTCTTGCTCTAAAACAGTGGTTCTCAACCTTTCTAATGCGGCTACCCTTTAATATAGTTCCTCATGTTGTGGTGACCCCCAAGCATAAAACTATTTTTGTTGCTACTTCATAACTGTAATTTTGCGACCCACAAGTTGAGAACTGCTGCTGTAGAGCCTAAGACCATTGGAAAACACAGATATTTACATTACGATTCATAACAGTAGCAAAATTACAGTTCAGAGTAGGTAAGTGGGATCAAGGGCAATGATAAGGGTGGAGAGTTCTTAGAAAAGCGGTGACAACTTCTAGGAAAAGTTGGGGTATGCACAGTCCTGAATGCTTGGTTTGCATATGGCACCAATTGTGCCTAGCAATGTGCATCTCCTCCTCACACCCCAACCCCTGCCTGATTTTTAGTAAGCTAATGAAGGTAAGTTTTCCAGAGGGTCAAAAGGGGGAGGAGAGGTTCTGCTTCCAGCAATCTAGAACTGGGTGGTTTTGCGGTTGTTTACCCCATTGTCTCAGCAACATCCATCATACTTCTCTTTTTTTTTTTTTAATTTTTACTCATTGATTTTAGAGAGAACAAGGAATGTGGGAGGGAGAAAGAGAAAGAAAGAAAAATTGATTTGTTGTTCCACTTATTTATACATTCATTGGTTCCTTCTTGTTTGTGCCCCAACCCAAGACCAAACCCACCTTGGTGTATCGGGATGATGCTCTAACCAACTGAACTTTACTTTTTTCTAGCTTGCATTTGTCCTTTTAAAAAAATAAAAGAATATATTTTTATTTATTTCAGAGAGTGAGAGATAGAAACATCAGTGATGAGAGAGAATCATTGATTGGCTGCCTCCTCCACACCCCACACTGGGGATCGAGCCTGCAATCCGGGCATGTACCCTGACTGGGAATCTAATCTTGACTTCCTGTTTCATAGGTCGACACTCAACCACCGAGCCATGCTGGAGAGGCTTGCATTTCTCCTTTTTTAAAAAAATTTTCCTCTGAGATAGAAACCTATACAAATCCACACTAATAAAAGAGAAATATGCAAATTGACCATACCTCCAAAACACCCACCAGCCAATCAGGAGTGAGTATGCACATTAACCCAACAAATATGGCGGGTTAATTTGCATACACAGTCACGGAGCGGCGGGGCGGGATGCCTGCTATGAGGGGGAGGGCAGGGGGCGGAAGGCGCTACAGGAGTGGCGCTCCATCCAAAGCGGAGAAGACTGAAGGCTCTGGCTGGAGCAAAGACAGAAGGTGGCAGCTAGAGCGAAGGCCTGGGTCCCAGGTGCCGGAGGAAAGCCGGTGCCGGTAGCCAGGGGAAGAAAGGCCTATTGCATGAATCTTCGTGCAGCGGGCCTCTAGTTGCTTTAATAAAACTGAAAACAAAACTAGAGATTTTCTCTTTAGTTGCTATTTAATCTCTCCTCTTTTTGTCCAAACTTCATCTTCATTTTCATACTGTTTATTTCTCAAGTAGGTGTACTATGGTTATCTTCCACCATTTTATTGAAATTGTCCTTATTAAAGTAAGCAATGACCTACCTCTTAATTACCAAATCCAGTGGATGCTTTTCAGTTCTTATCTTATGGGACCTATCTGGCTTTGTAGTCAAAGAAACTATTGAGAAGAAGTATAATATTTATAAGCAAAAATCTCATTGAATTTCACATTCTGAGTGGTCTGTTACTACTAATAGCATTATTGTTTCGGTAGCTATCTTTGGGAGAACTCCAAAGTTAAGTTGTTTGTAAAGCACCTGCCATTTATATAGCACATACAGTCCCTGATGTGTATTATAGTACTTAAAATTATAGACACAAAATATTAAGGAAATTCAACCATCTGCAGAGTTGAAGAGTCCATACAATGTAACAGATTGTCTAAGTAAGTAGTATTTTGGCAAAAAATACCTAAAGGGAAATTTTTCTAGCTAGGAACATGTTCTTTCTGATTATAAATGTTCATGCTTAGAAAAAGATGATCTACTATATAATAAAATATTATCCAGGGAATTGACAAAAAATGAATGTACTTTATTCAAAAGATGAGGGGCCTGAACCTATCATAATGAAGATTCAAAATATTCTGTATAGAAAACCTGCTGCTTTAATTATGTTTGGGTGATAGTTATTTCCAAGATGATTTTTAAGCTTTGTGTCTGTTAGTTTTCTGTCGTAATTTCTAGATAATAATATTTGTTCATCAATCTGATGCTTTTTCTGCATCTATTTATTATGCTCATATGCTTTTCATCTTAGTTTGGTACTATGATGAATTGTAACCAGAACCAAGGTTTGACTGCCTGCCACCACGAAAACCAAACTCGTGACACAAGTGCTGTTGAAAAAGGAAAGGGGTTTATTGGAGTGCTGACATCTTGAGAAGATGGGAGACTCCTGTCCAAAGCCCATCTTAGCATGTCAGTGCTATCAGGGGTTTTTATAGTGAGGGAGAAAGAAAGCAGAACAAAGAGATCAGAAGGAGGGGCTGTGGAAAGGCAGGCAGTATCCTTGCTGGTCCAGATATGGATCTTTAGTGTCAGCATGCTTGAACTGGTGAGTTCTAGCCAAATTCCTGCAGTTGGGCAACCTCTGTCAACTAAAGTCATGGTCAAGGCCATTTTTTATACAAGCAGAATTTGAAACTGCTGATGCCTGCAATATGCTTGTAAGGAAACTGTCAGTATATGTCAGTTCCTTTTATCTGTTTGTTAGTACATTTTATTCTAATTCCATTTCATGGTTTGTGAGAGTTGTATAAACTTTTTATTCCCTGTTACAGAATCACATTGATTGATTTTAGAGTTCTTAGGATAAATCCCTCTTGGTCATAATGTATTATTCTTTTTATATATTCATGGACTAGATTTGCTGAATTTTCTTTAAAATCGTCACCCAAGGATATTTTTCTATTGAATTTTAGATAGAGTGGAAGATGGGGAGGAGAGAGAAAAACATTGATGAGTGAGACACATCAATTGTTTGTCTCCCACATGGGCCCTGACCTGGGCCTGGGATCAAGCCTGCAAACAAAGTAGGTGCCCTTGACTAAGAATTGAACCCACGACCCTTTGGTCTGCAGGCTGATGTTCTAATCACTGAGCCAAGTCAGCCAGGATAGCATTATTTTATTTATTCATTTTAAATTGCATTTATTGGGGTGACATTGGTTAATAAAGTTATACCAGCGTTATTTTAAGTGGTCTCATTGGAATACACCTTTGATTTGACCTGTAATGTAGGCTATTTGTCCCATCATCTTCATATAAAAAAGAAACTTCCAGCTACATTTCATTGTTTTATCATTTATCTAATGCATTTATTGTTTTGCTTGGCAGCATCTATGTTTTTGAAACAGGCATTTGAAGGAGAATACCCTAAACTGTTGCGTCTTTATAATGACTTATGGAAGCGTCTTCAACAGTACAGCCAAAATATTCAAGGAAAATTTAATGCAAGTGGAACCACAGACCTCTGTGTTGACCTACAACACATGGAAGATGATACACAAGACATATTCATACCAAAAAAGCCAGATTATGAGTATGTTTGTTTAATCAAACCTATTTGTTGGCATGTTAAGATTTTGTCTTAATCTTATGCTGGAATAGGTTCTCTGGTAGGGAAAAAATTGAATATATGCAAAATTAAACCTGAAAATCTCTTAAATTACTCATGTTTAGGAGCTACATTGGAAAACAACATATATCTCATTTATTTTTTTTAATTTCTTTATAGTTTAAGGTATTACATATGTGTCCTCATCTCCCATTACCCCCCCTAATCCCCCCTCCCCACTCATGCCCTCACCCCCCTGTTGTCTGTGTCCATTGGTTAGGCTTATATGCATGCATACAAGTCCTTTGGTTGATCTCTCCCCCTTACCCCCACCCTCCCCTACCTTCCCTCTGAGGTTTGACAGTCTGATCGATGCTTCTCTGTCTCTGGATCTGTTTTTGTTCATCAGTTTATGTTGTTCATTATATTCCATAAGTGAGTGAGATCATGTGATACTTATCTTTCTCTGACTGGCTTATTTCACTTAGCATAATGCTCTCCAGTTCCATCCATGCTCCAGTTTAAAGCAGCCACCTTTTCCTCTTATATTGAAAAAGAGTATTATTTTAAAATTTTTATTTGCATACCAAATCAATTGATTTGCATACCTTTAAACACTAGAATCATATTTATAGTGAAAAGGCTGATTCAGATAACAGATTGTTATCACCTACCTTGTAAGAAAAATGTTGGATTTTTCATGTGTGATTTTAAATGTTTGTTTCTTTCACTTAAAAATAAATACTTATGGTTGAATTATATCTTGGTCAGAGGCACTAACTGAGTTGCAGGTTTGATCCCCAGTTCCAGTTGGTGCACGTGCAGGCAACCAATTGATGTGACCCTCTCACATCAATGTTTTTCTCCTTCTCTCTTTCCTTCCACTTTCCCTCCCTCCCACTCTAAAAATCAGTTGGAAGAAAATCTTCGTGTGAGGGTTAACAACAATAACAAAAAGATACAGTTTAGAGGGCAAGCCAATAGATTAGATTTGAGAGGAAAAGAATCAGGGATATCCTTGAACAATAGGAAAAATATCGACTTCTGGGTGGTTGGCACTCCACTGACCCACTCTCCAGTGAAACTGGTTAGGACTAAAAATAACAATTTAAAGCCTATGGAAATGGTCCTAAAAGCAAACAGCAAATTTCAAATCATTTACTCGAAGTCTATGGAAATTCAGTAAGAAAGAACTTAAGAGCCTGTGATATTTGAGCCCAGACTGTTTCTTCCCTCCATTCTCCCATCTCAGCAAGGCATACACTCTACTTCAGATTGCAACAAAGAACAAAAGGCTCCCTTTGCCCTGTCAAGTTGATAAACTTCCAGATCTTTACAGAATTTTTATAAGAGTTTATTTGAGCTAAATTGATAACATATGCTGGGAAACAAGATCTCAAATGCTCTAGAGAATAACAGATTGGCAGTTTCTTTTATGCATTTGAAATTAAGGCGGGGATGTAAGGAAGACTGGAGAAAGTAGGGTGGGCATTAGATTACAGGATAGTTAATGAGATTATGTGCTATCTTGAGGGTTGATACCTCCTCTTGAGGGATACTACTTCTGGTATTTCAGAAATGTGTTAACCTAGAAAAAACGGACAGGGCTGGTTTGAAATGTTTCCCCAAAGAAGTTATAGGCCTAAGGCATGACTACTCACCATGACCAGCCCAATTAGGAATTTATGATCAGAGTACTCTGTGAGGTTACTTTCCATAGAAGTCTTTTATTTTATCTACAGCCCCCACCTCCCAATTAGAGGGCTCATCCTGCCCACAGCTTCCCATAGCTGAGGCCAGGTTCAGGCAAATGAGATCAAGGAGTGGGTACTCCATATTGTACCCAAGCACCACTCCAGGAGTGGCATCTCTACCTTATCGTGGTTCCCTGAAAATACTGGAGTCTTCATAAACCTTGCCCTGGCTCTTGAAATAGTGGTTCATGCCAGGAAATGTAGGCTAAGAGGACCTCAGGCTGCTTCCCTGCTTCACTAAGTTCCTAGAGTAAGGTGTTACCTGAGGCTTTTTCTTAAGACAGTTTAATGCTGTCCAGAATCTGATGTCTTAAGGGCTTAATGATGAAGGGAGTGGATGGATAGAAAGGACAAAGTGTCATGTTAAAGAAATGGAGTTTCTGCGCAGTTACAGATTTTATTGAAAAACAACAATCTACACATCTAGGAAGCTCTATAAACTCCAAGTAGGATTAACGCAGAAAGACCACAAATAGACAGGTTTATTCCGTACTTAACTCATTTCAATTTTATTTATTTATCACTTTCATTAGCATGTAAACTTTGAGGACAGAGAATTTTTGTAACTGACTTCACAGCTACATTTCCTACATTTAGGAAGTACCTGACAAATTGTGAAGACTTAATAGTATTTGTAGGAGGGAGGAAAATAGAGGAGAGTAGGAATGTGGAAAAGTTCTCAAAGCGTAGAGATCTTACAGTTGGTGCAGTTCAAAATGTTGGCTCAGATATATGGAAACTCCATAGTAGAGATAAAATAAAGGTGGATGGATTCCTGGCATGGGACAGAAATAAGTGAGAAAAGTTATCTGTTTTGACATTGTAGCCACCAAGGATCCTTATAGCATTGGAGAACAGGAAGAGTGTTAGTACTAACATTTCTGTGGAAGAGGGAAGATGTTTTTTTTTTTTTAATTGGGTTGAGTTTGGTTAATAGAATTCTAGGCTTCGAGTGTACAATTCTACAATACAGTACTTTATCTTGTATGTCGTATATTGTATTGTGTTGGGGAAGAAGTTTCTTAAGGTTAATAAGTGTCAGGAGGAAAAATAGAGAAGACGTTTAAAGAGATGTCATACAACGGGGGTGGGGACATGAATGGGAGGTGGGGGTAATGGGGGAATAAGGACACATATGTTATACCTTAATCAATAAAGAAATTTAAAAAAAACACACAAAAAAAATAAAGAGATGTCATAGACTTCAGTAGAGGATTACTTCTAACAGATTTAGGCACTAGTTCTTCACTTTTCCCATTGTGGTCTTTCTGTCTTCATATATTATACTTTACCTGCATATTTCTTTTTTTTTTTTTTTTTTATCCTTACCTGAGGATATTTTTTCCATTGCTTTTCAGAAAGAGTGGAAGGGAGGTAGGGAGAGAGAGAGAGAAACATCACTGTGAAAGAGACACATCAACTGGTTGCCTCCTGCACACACCCTGACCAGGTGTTGGGGAGCGAACTGCAACCAGTATGTGCCCTTGACCAGGAATCGAACCTGCGACCACTTCGTGTGGGGGGCAACTCCAACCAGTAAGCAACACTGGTCAGGGCAGCCTGCATATTTCTTTACTCATGTGTTAAGCATTTTAAATCTATATCTTCCCAGCACTTAAACAGGGCCTGGTACATGGTATTCCCAGTAAATCTGTATCGCGTGAAATATTTATTGAATGAGAAAGTATCAAGTGATAACCATGGAATTATGACACAAAGCCAAGAGCATTCTGACACCTAGGTCTTGTCAGTTGATCGGAAAGGGTGGGAAAGGAGAAAGCCAGGTTTTGTATACATGAAGTAGCAGGTCATATGTTTTCAAGGTTAATATTTAGGATGAAGGGGGATTAATTTAAGAAAAATAGTGGCAGGGCAAAAGAGAAAGGTAGGGCTGGTAAAAGGATCATAAACAGAGATGATGTGAGAAGTTAAGGAGTTAATTATAGGTATAAGAAAGCAGACAGAAATAATGGTTATAAACATTTGATAGTAATTGTCAGAGGAAAACTATAAGACCCAATAACTGGACTACTAAATGAAAATCAACACAAATAATTGAAGACATATGAAGAGTGCAGAGGAAAAGAAGTGTTTAGTAGGTTACATTTTCATTTGTGAAGAATATTGTAAAACAAATTAGCTTAGAACTCCATTGGGGAGTATTTATGTGATTGTAGGATGTTAACAAATACTTTTTATTTTCTCCTCATTCTTATTAGTAACAGTTTGGGCATGGGAAGGCAGATAAAACCTAGACCTATATGTATACTTCTCTGCCAGTCAGTGAGCTTTCTGGGAGGTTCCTGCTATGGGTGGAAAGGATTGAGCGAGTGCAGCAATTTTCAACCAGTGTACTGCAAGATTTTTTAATTTTTTTAAGGAAACCTTTATAGTCTTTTCTTTTTAAAAATTTACTTACTGATTTATTTTAGAGAGGAAGGAAGAGAGAGAGAGATTGAGATGGACTTGTTGTTCCACTTATTTATGCATTCATTGGTTGATTCCTGTATGTTCTCTGACCTGGGATCAAACCTGCAACTTTGACGCATCGAATCACACTAACCGCTGAGATACCCAGCCCGGGCAACTGCAAAAATTTTTAAAACATGCAATCATGCAATTCCTGACTATTTATTAAGAGGACACTTACCTCTTTTCCCATAGATTGTCAAATAAAAAAAGTGACAACAGCTCACACAAAATATCTGTCCGGTGTGAATGCCCCGTCTTGAACCATAAATATTTAGGTCATATAATAGAGTTGCATCTTATTGGTCATGTTGCATAATAAGGTTGCATCTGATTGGTTAGTTTTTAGTACCAGAAATCCTTATATATAAGGATAGACATCTGATTTTTTTTTAAAAGTCACTTTGGAACAAAAAGTGCAGGTAATTCTTCTTCTTATTTTTTATAAATCAATAAAAGTTATACCTATTATTTTTGTCAGATTAGCAAAAAATATATATTTTGATGTGCTTCAGAATTTTAGTAATTAGTTCATGAGAAGAAAAAGGTTGAAAATCATAGCTAGTGGAACAGGTCTCTGCAGATTTGATACTGTATAAAGACAGGATTTGCTAAGTAAAGGCATAGCCTCATTAGAAATTAAGATTTTACAGTCTTAGTCTTTGAGTTTCAAGTGACAAACTTACTTCAGTAGGTATTGGTGTATGTTATATTACATTTATACCTAGGATTTATATATAAATTAAAATATTTAGTCCTTAATAGTTTAATTATTAGATGTATTTCTATTTATATTTAAACAAAATTTTTCTCTTTTTCTGCATGTAGAGTTACATTTTATTTAAATTTGTTTTTTAAGTAAGGCACTTGCAGCCTAAGTTCATTTTTAATACATTTTGTTTCCACAGTCCAGAAAAGGCTTTAAAAGACTCAATACAGCCCTATGAGGCTGCTTATCTATCCAAGTCCTTATCTCGACTCTTTGACCCTATCAACTTGGTTTTCCCCCCTGGTGGTCGTAATCCTCCTTCTTCAGATGAACTGGAAGGTATTATTAAAACTATAGCAAGGTATGTATTTTTAATATAATGGCATGTTATTAAAATGCCATGTTTGTTAGTCATGTATGAAAGCAGTATATTTTAATTTATCTTAAATTATTTAAGTAACTAGTGGCCCAGTGCACAGATTTGTGCACATTGAAAGGAAATTAATTAGAAGAAATATTTTATCGCTATTCGCCCTTTCTCTATAATAGAAGTGTCAACCAAATTCACGATCGACAATGACAGATCGAAACACATGCATTCGATTGGCGCCAGCAAGAGCTTTGTATGTATCGCGAGACAGCATTTATTTTTAAATTGCCAGTGTGCATCATATATACCGGCCAGTCGAAGGGATGGACAGACAGACAGTCACTTAGCCTTTTGTATACATAGATTAGTCCTGCAGTTATATTAAGAGTTTTGTAGTGAATGAGTGCACAGAAAGTACTTAAGATTCCAATTAATGAAACCATTTTTTAAATACAGTCTAAAAATAGTCTATTCTAATTATTCTGTATCTTGTCAATGATGCAAATTCTTTATGCTATAGTAAATTTCTACTAGTACACAGGAAAGTATAGGAATAATTTTATAAATTGAGAAGCTAAACAATAGAGATTAATGTTTTTTTTCTTAAATTCACAAAGTACTTCATGGCATACACAGGATTATAATCCTCACTAGCTTGCTTGTGTTTACTATTTTAAGCTTTCTGAATGAATGTGGCAGCTTTTAAAATTCCCAAAAGGGAAGGTAGCCTAGCAGAGGTGCCATCTGAATGCTAACAGACAGTGTAATTATAATATTGCCTTCAGAAATTTACAGTTGACCCAGATTAATTTGCAACTGCAAATATCTCAGTTCCCATCATAGCTAACACATTGTCATAACAGTAGGTTTGTATATTTTGTAGATGAACACTTTGAGGAGTAAAAATAGTAGTTAGCCAATATAGGACGACAGTATAGAAATGTCTAGATTCTTTTACACTACAAATTTGAATGACGGTGATTCTGAGGCATGTGAGAATAAGACTAAAAAGCCACAGGTATAATTTACATAAGCATCTCTCCAGGTACCAATATACCTATAAAGTATCTAAATTTCCCAGCATTTTTATCCCAAATCTCTCCACAATTACTATGACTTTCCAAAGTACTGACTCTAGGTTTCTTTACCCTAATGTATTTGTATTTGTTATCTGTGTAGTGACATGGTAGTGACAAAAACAGTCCTGGATTCAGCTTGGTCTCTTTGACCTGCTTATGGAAATATTAAAGGAGCATCTCTCCCCTTCCTCTATGCAGTTTGACAGTGCTGTAATCAAGTATAATGTGGAGCTTACAGAAGCATACCTATGCCATTGTTTAAAAGAGAACATTAAAGAAATTATGTCTCACTGTTGTATGAAAAAACATTTTTAACACACGTAGTATGTACTAGTGTTGTTTCAAAGTCCTTCATTTTCTTTATATAGAGAATCTGGTAAGTGCCAAATTTATTCTGCTATGTCAGAGACAATAATTACTTCTCCTGGTTTCTACCTCTATACGGGTTTTCATGTAATTTTTAGCTCCTGGTAGTCTTTCACTTTTTTTTTTTTTTTTTGGTTGATAGCTCAAATGTTCCAATTAATTCAATGTTAAAGTTGAAAATAAACATCCTTTAATAATTAAAAATTCCAAATTAAGTTCTTGCTATGCTTTTGATATAATTACAAAGCCACACAAAATAGCATGAATTGCAAAATTTCTAGAAACTGAGTATCTTAATGTATCTCCTGTAATTTATACTTTTAGCCCATGTCCTTCCAAAGTCATCATTTCCATTCAAGAGCTGTCCTTTCCTTGCAGATGTCTGTGATACGCAGTGTCTCTAATTGCACTTATCAGTATTCACAAGAGTGCTACTTTTAAAATCTGTACACAATTTACTCTCATAATCACAGCCTAAACCCACAGTGGTATGCTTTCATTAATGAGAAATTGGTCATTAACCAAGCCATCTTAAAGCACTTTTTTTCTAATGCTGAATTTAGGAGGGAAAAATGAAACAATGCAATTAATTCTTGCAATCAATGAAATCTATAAAAGGAATTACCATATCACTTGTTGATTTTAGGTTTACATGTTGTTCTTTACTTTGTTCATGAACAGTGCTGCTAATAAAGTCTGCTCTTGTTTTTTCCAGTGAACTAAATGTAGCTGCTGTTGATGCAAACCTCACATTAGCTGTGTCCAAAAACGTGGCCAAGACCATCCAGTTATATGGTGTAAAATCAGAACAGCTAGTAAGTGATATCTCTTTTATAATCTTTCATGATTTTATTTAAAATTATAAATTATACAATATTGGACTAATAATAAATATTGAATTGACTGAAGATTTATTTACTTTAGTGAACTTTTGAAACTTTCTGGTGAATTTAAGCCAGAAAAAAGGTTGCATTTATTAAAAAATGGCTCTTCTACCATTGTTAGACTTTCAGCTGTTTGATGTATTTAAAACAGTAGCTATGTAATGGAATCATAATCTTAATTCTATACATTAATGTTTTAAAGTTAGGCACACATTTAACTGGTATATATGGATACTTACTGAAATCTAAACACTAAGGCTTTAATATATATTTAACTGCCATTTATGAACTAATTTTAGAGAATGTGCCAAAATCTGACATCTCTACTGTGTTTATAGGGTAGTCAACCATATCTTTTAGCCTCTCTGACTGCTCTGAATTGAAATGTCAGAAAATAAAGTAATCTGGTTTTACCTATGTCCTAGTAGTTCCAATTGGTGCTGGAATAGTTTTTAGGTAGGTTGGTAACAAATTGAACTGAAGGAATTTGTATAAAATGATCCTTGATGATAACAGTCACACCATGAGGCTTCCTACTTTTATTAGGATGGCTAGATTTTGTTTGCATATTAATATGGTATTATTTTCCATTCAATTGTTCTTGTAGCCTTGGCAAATTAATTAGAAGCCTCTATTTTATAAACTTTGTTTCTTGGAAACTGGCCCTACAGAGATAATCAAAGCTCTTTATTGGTAATTTGATGACTAATTTTTGTCTCAAGGGTGTTTTTTTTAATAGAAGCTTTATTATGATGTTTACTGCTTGGTTTATTTCTATAAATGGAATTCAGTACTATATCCAATAGAGTTTAGGGTAATTATTGAAAATGTGAGAAAGATAATCCTTATGAGATGATCCCACCTAAGAACAACATTAGAAGGAAGAGTCAGCATTAATAGGAAATATTTTACAATTTTTGCAGCAGGAGGAGGCAGTGGTAATGGTAACTTGTGACTTCAGTTAAGGCAGTAATGGCAAAAAGAATTGAGAAAATAAAAATATTTTGACAAACATCTGATTACATTTATACTGTTGGCTAAATAATCTATGACCCCAAATTACTCATGGCTACCAAACCTACTATGCTAAAGGTTAACAGAAACTTGTTGACTTAAAAAAAAATTTTAAGTGGCCCTGGCCAGGTAGCTCAGTTGGTTAGAGTGTCATCCTCATACACCAACATTATGGGTTTGATCCCCGGTCAGGGTACATACACCAATCAATAAACAAGTGGAACAACAAATTGATGTTTCTCACTCTCCCTCTCCCCTTCCTTACTGTCTCTAAAATCAATAAATAAAAAATTTTCAAAATGCTCCTTAAGCTTTTTTAAATGATTTTTTTTCTTTTTCTTTTTTTAAAAATACATTTTTATTGATTTCAGAGAGGAAGGGAGAGCGAGAGAGATAGAAAACATCATTTATGAGAGAGAATCCTGGATCGGCTGCCTCCTGCACGCCCCCTAGTGGGGATTGAGCCTGCGACTCA
Source organism: Corynorhinus townsendii (assembly GCA_026230045.1). Classification (NCBI taxonomy): domain Eukaryota; kingdom Metazoa; phylum Chordata; class Mammalia; order Chiroptera; family Vespertilionidae; genus Corynorhinus; species Corynorhinus townsendii. Next base: position 143,665,425 of record JAPDVU010000004.1, read on the forward strand.
GGCATGTGCCTTTGATGGGAATCCAACCCTGGACCCTTCATTCTGCAGGCCGACACTCTATCCACTGACCCAAATGGCCTACAGCCAGGATTATTTTTTTAATAGTACATGTATGAAGGCATCACAGGGGGAAAAAGTGAATACTCAATAAAGGAATGAGATTTAAGAGTTTATATACCACTTTTAAAAAAATCAAAAAACAAAAATCCTCACCCGAATATATATTTATTGATTTTTAAGAGAGAGGAAGGAAGAGAGAGAGAAAGAGGAACATCGATGTGAGAGAGAAACATTAATCAATTGCCTCCCGTACACATTCCAACTGAAACCTCACAGCCGGTTTGGTATATGGGACAACACTCCAACCAACTGAGCCACCTGGCCTGGGCTATATACCATCTTCATAGGGAGAGTAGAAGAGGGGATGGAACATAGGCTACTTAGGGGAGAGTATATTGTTTTTAGAAAGGATGAATGAGCTCTTAGAAAAATAGATGGAAAATGTGATACTTTGTATGGGTGTGATATTTACTTCTAGTTTTCTCTCCTGTAATATGAGTTAATCTTTCCTGGTGAAACTCCTCCTGGGAAGATTTACAACAATTGAGTTCCTTTTGGAGGACCTGCCTTTAGGTAGAGAGATGAATTCACAGAAGGCCTCTCCCTGTATTTGCTGTTTTTCAAGTACTTCCTGCTCAAAATAATCAGTATACCAAAGCAGCATATTTTTTTAGGTGATTTTATTGTGATGACATTGGTTAACAAAGCCATACAGATTTCAAATGTACAATTCAAAAGAACATCCTCTACATACTGCATCATGCACCTAGCGGTCAAAGTAAAGCCTCTTTCCATCCCATTGATCCCCCTCTTCCACCTTCCCCCACGCCTTCCCCTCTGGCTATCACCATACTGTTGTGTGTGTGTGTGTGTGTAGTTTTTTTCTTAATCTCTTCACCTTTTTTTTTTTCAGTCAGTCCCTTAATCCCCTTCCCCTCTAATGGCTATCAGTCTGTTCTATGTGTCTTTGCTTCTGTTTCTACTTTATTTGTTAAATTATTTTGTTCATTAATTCTGCATATAAGTGAGATCATATGATAATTGTCTTTCTCTGACTGGCTTATTTTACTTACCATAATATTCTCAAAGTCCATCCATACTGTCAAAAAAGATAATATTTCCTTATTTTTTATAGCCGAATCATTTTCTGTTGTGTAAATGTAACACAGCTTTTTAATCCACTCATCTACTGATCAAATACTGATATATTTTTAATATATTTTAATCTATTGATTTTAGAGAGACAGGAAGGGAGAAAGAGAGAAACGTCCAGTTGTTCCACTTATTTATTTTTTATCCTCACCTGAGGATATGTTCATTTATTTTAGAGAGGGAGAAAGAGAGAGACAGACAGACACAGAAACATTGAAAAGCTGCCTCTCATACATCCGTGGGATGGCGGGGGGAGGAGGGATTGAACTCACCACCTACGTATGTGCTCTGACCGGAAATCCAACCCGCAACCTTTTCGGTATATGGGACAATGCTCCAACCGGCTGGGGCTGTTCCACTTATTTATACATTCACTAGAGGCCCGGTGCATGAAAATTCATGCACTCGGGGGCGGGGGGGAGGTAGCGGTCCCTCAGCTCGGCCTGTGCCATCTCACAGTCCAGGAGCCCTCAGGGGATGTCTGACTGCCGTCCCTGTCCCCCATTGCCCGCCACCGCCAGTCGCCACCAGCCCCTGATTGCCATCTCCTCCTTCTGCCCACTGGCACCCAACGTGGCTGGTCTGGCGCTGCCTGCTCGCCCGCCCCGCACCCCCGCTGACCAGTCATTCTGCTGTTCAGTCAACTTGCATATTAGGCTTTTATTATATAGGATTGGTTGATTCTTGTATGTGCCCTCACCAGGGAATGAACCTGTACCTTGGTGTATTGGGACAGTGCTCTAACTAACTGAGCTACCCAGCCAGGGCAGGAAATTTAATTTGTAACTAATCATTCTAATTGCCTTCAAAGATTGACAGTAGTAGCAAGGAATATTGAGCCCTGGCGACTTCAGATCCCCTTCTTTTCCTTCTCAAGCCTCCACAGAAAATGCTTCAAGAAATAATGATAATTTGGAATCTTGGTTACAAATTAGTGAGGGAAATACTTTATAGTCTTGTAAACGTTTCTATGTGCTGATTTGGAAAAGTCTCTAAGATATATTATTAGGTTAAAAAAAAAGGTGAAAATAGTACATGTCATTGTCCCACCTGCAAGTAAAAAATAGATATGTAAATAAAGGTTTCATGCTTTTTCTTCTTTTTTTTTGGAAGGTCACAAGACACCATTAGTGTATAAATGTGGAAGTTAGGTCTAAGGATGGGGAGAGAAAATTTTGTTTTTCATTTTATGCCTTGAATTCAGTTAGTTATATTTCAGTTTTTACCATATGCAAGTTTTTTGTCTTTTTTAAATATATTTTATTGATTTTTTATAGAGAGGAAGGGAGAGAGATAGAGAGTTAGAAACATCGATGAGAGAGAAACATCAATCAGCTGCCTCCTGCATACCCCCCACTGGGGATGTGCCCGCAACCCAGGTACATGCCCTTGACCGGAATCGAACCCGGGACCCTTCAGTCCGCAGGCCGGCGCTCTATCCACTGAGCCAAACCGGTTTCGGCCATATGCAAGTTTTTAACAGAATAAATAGCACTCAGAGAGACTGATCACACTGAATAGGGCTGAGGAGGCAGGTACAAGTGGCTTTTAAGGAGGAGGCAGGTGCAGGTGGCTTTCAACAGAAGTCTGGTAGCTGTTGAAGTAATCTGTGTTCTGGACTTTGATTTACACCATCATAAAGTAGTACCGTCAGCCCAAAGCCTCACGTTCTCAGGACTGTTTCTGCAACTTTGCTTGTACTAGTATGCCTGGATTCGTAAACTCATGGCTTTTTCTTTCCTAGAATTCCTGTGATCCAATCTAATATTGTTGAGCCTGAGACCATAACTCTACATCATTCCAGCCATTGCAAGATATAGAAAGGGCTTAGGCCTTCACTCAGGGTGAGAGGGAAGCCATTTATTGGTGGGTATAACAAAGAAGGAGGAAATCTAACTTAAAAGGAAGGATTGAATAACAAGAAGTAGTAGTAAACACAAATAATTGGTAGACATAAATCTAAGCCTTAATTGCATAAAATAAGAAATAATAGTGACTGGTTTGGGACATACAAACAGGATAGAACTAAAATACAAGTGCACATTAAAGTTTAGAGTGGAGAACAGATAATGAATTTTGAAGCATTCTAAAATGCTTGTATGTGAAGTGTTTTTCTTTATTACAGCATTCATTATTGAAAAATGGGAAAGCTCATTTTACCTGACAGTGAATAATAGTTCTTTCTTCGTCAACGAATTAAAAATATGCAGACTTGTGGCTCTAAATTTAATTAACAGGCCAGTGTTTAGGAGCTGGTGATTGGTTATGGGTAGGTGGAAATTCCATCTGTTCAAAAGCATAAGGCTCTTTAAGAAAAATAAAGTAAAAGCTCTGATTCTTTCTTGGCAAATTGTGTTTGCCTTTCCCACCCCTTGTGGTTACCAAACCCTATGAGCCAGGTGGAGATTTTGACTTAAAGGACAGGAGCATAGAGATGTAAGGAGATTAATGAGGAAGGTAGGTTGATAAAAGGTCTTTATAACAGAAATACAAGGTTCTAAGCAATACAGAGTTGAATTACAAAGCTATATTTTATTCCTGAGCGCTGGTCTTGCTCATCTCTCATGTATAAACAAGATTTGATTATATTTCCAGCTTTTTGGTAATATGTTAACTATTCAAAAGGGAACCCATCTCAAGTTGTCTTCTCTTTGATAACAGATTTTAAATTGTGAAGATTTAGTCTGATGTAAATATGTAATGTCACCACTGAATCTACTTAGTGATTGAATGAACCTGTTCTTGTTTTTATATACATAAATATGTAGTGAAACCTTTCCTTTTTTTTTTTTTTATCAGTAGTCAAATATTTGACAAATTCAACAGTCTGAAGTATAAATAAGAACCAAAAAGGAAATAAAAGTATCCTCGGGGCCCTAGCTGGTTTGGCTCAGTGAATAGAGCATCAGCCTTTGGACTAAAGGGTCCCAAGTTTGATTCTGGTCAAGGGCACATGCCAAGGTTGTGGGTTCGATCCCCAGTAGGGCGCGTGCAGGAGGCAGCCAATCAATGATTCTCATCATTGATGTTACCATCTCTTTCTCCCTCTCTCTTCCTCTCTGAAATCAATAAAAATATAATTTAAAAAAGCATCCTTGGAACTGCCAGAATTGATGCACCGTGTCCATGCACTAAAGTATACCCTTATTTCATAGGAAAGTCTCCCAACTTTTGTGTGATTAGTTCTCTAGTTCTTACTTTAAAGCACATTAGACCAAGATAAGGGGAGATGAGGAGATCAAAAAGAGAAAACTGATACCTTAGCAATGTAAGAAGGCTCGTAGCATCACCAAAATTTAAAGAAAAAGGAAACTCAGAGTTTCCAAAGAGATGAGGAACGGGGCAGAGGCAGCCATATATACCCTACTGAGATCTGATAAAGTCACTTTTTTGTTATTAAGAGAAAGTTTCTTTAGAAAGTCACAGAGATAAAAGAAGTTAGTGGCAGAAGAAATGGGCTCAGGAAACAAGTTAAAGAGGCCAAAAAAAAGGGGCCGTGGAGCTTAGGAGAGGGAAGGGGAAAGGCGAGGGATTAGAAAGGTGTGGGAAGAGCTGCTGGCTCCTCAGTCCTAAGGGCTTTTAAGGGGGTGGATTTTAGGGGAAGTCCCAAGGGAGGATCTCAATAGAATATTCAGCAGCTTTCCAGGTGGGTCCTTTCAGGGTCGTGCTCTCCACTGATAGGTTGGCACCAGAGCAGGGGGTCATTGGTCCTGAGGTCAGCCATGGCATCGCTCCTCTGGTTTTGCTGCTTTTCTGGGCCTGGAGCTGAAACACAACTGAGGCCTAGATGTTACCCCTGGGATTAATGCTTAAGGAAGTGGTCCTGCCAGGGGTTTGTATAGGGGTCTTATGAGGCTATTCTAACCCCTTGTTCCTCCTCTAGTGGTATCTACCACATGACTAGCAACAGGCCAGGGGAGGGTCAGAACATGGAAGGTGAAGAGGGGGGCTCCAAATCGAATGACCAACAAATGCTAGAGGAGGAAAGGTGAGGCCCTAGTTATCTGTTTTACCCTTTGCTAAGCACCTGGGGCTTTCTGCCCTGGTGGCCTTCTGTACCTGGCCCATGGTCCTTGCTCTGTTCATGTCTGTCTCACTGCCTACCACATTCCCACTCAAGGATCTTAGCTCTGAGTCACTTTTAAAACAAAGTAGGTGATAGCACCAAAAGCACTGGTCATCGTAACACTAGTGCACATATGCCGTAACCACTGATACCACTAGCCATTGCCGCTTTAATTTCTCAAGCGGCTTATTCAGGAGCCTTTCCCCACCTTCATCCATAGCACAGAGCCCACATCACCTGCTGTTTCTTGGGAGGTCAGAGCTTTTATTAGTAATAGTTTACCATTTATGAATTAAACTGGATTTTGTAGGCTCTTCTGAGATTCTAACCATTAATTTTTCACATAATTAATGTAAGAAAACTACGGCTTTCTTTGGCCCACCTACTACAAATGGCTGTTTTAGAACACAACCTGATTGCAAGTTGGTGATTGTCCATAAGAAAAGGCAAAATAAATTAGTTATTTAACCTGATGTCAAAAAACCTTATGTTGACTTAATAGCCGTTATCATGGGTGGTAACTTCAACAAAGGATTATTCCCTTTATTTTAATTGACATTTTTAAATGTTTTTAAAAATTGTATTTTATTACCACAAGTAAAAATTCATCAAGTGAGAATTGAGTTTCATTTTGGGAATATATGTGTATATAAAAGGAAAGACAAAAGGAAAAAAAAAAGTATTTCTCTCACATTTTATTTAGCTCACTGTTAGGAACTCTCCTAAAAGGCCAGTTTTTCATATGTTTGAGTTCTGCATCCACATTCATAGAGCTACTTGCACCATATTTTATTTGTCCTGATCAGGTTTAATTTACCTTTAAATAATAATTGTTGTAGAGTAATGGATTAAAATATGACCAATATGAGAATGATTTATGTGGATTTTTTTCTTAAATTGAATTATAATAGTTTTAGATTGATCCATAAAGCATTCCATGTCCTGTTCCCTAAAACTCATTCATTTAGAAGTTAAAGGTCAGGAGGAAGAAGTTCTAATACCAATTCTACTGATCTTTCATACCATTATAATCTTAGGCAACTTCCTTTAAAATTATTTTTAATCTATAAAAAATCAGAGTAAGACCTCTTTTCACCACTCATTTCATTGGAATATTATGACTGTCAAATGTACATAGAATATAGGTTTATTTTTTATTCCTCCCTCTCTTCCTTTATTTCTTCCTCCCTTCCTTCTCCCTTCTTTCCTTGACAGTCACCAGAAAGTATCCCCCAGGAGTATAGGCTGATGTATCAAAATAACAGCACATACTAGACTTTTGGGTCACACCCCCTCAGGAGTCGATCAGCTATGATGTATTGATGTAGGCTGTTTCTCTTGTGCAAGGTTACCTCCATATCCATGGTGTTATCTATACAAAGGTTCCTGCTGTGCTGAAAGTCCAAAGCTTGTCCTGAATATTTCCAGTTACCATTCTGTCAGAGGGGCATTAATCCCACCCTGGGTCCCCACCTCCATTATGGTAACTTCTTTTTGTGTTAAATTCTTACAGCTTTCCACACAAGGAGATGCAAGTCAGGTGATTGGGCCTCTTACTGAAGGGCAGAGGAGAAATGTGGCAGTAGTGAATTCACTGTTCAAATTGCACCAATCAGTAACAAAGGTAACCTTTATCTCTATGCTTTCGACTTAATTTCAAGTTTTTCTTTCTTCCTGCCTCAAAGTTAGACAGTTTATGAATTATTTAATTTTTTTTTGCAAAAGAATACAATGAAAACATGACAATTGTAAAATAAACTGAGGAATTAACTCGTTTTATACAGTCTTTTACCTTTGCCTTTGTGTGATTTTTATTTATACATTTAGTTTAAAACACATGAACTGTAGATTGTCAAGTTGGTTGTTATAATCCAGTTTATTGCACAAATAATTTACAACAGTATCTGAAAGGCCTGGGCAGAGGGAGGGGTCAATGGGGAAAAATGGGGGGCGTCTGTAATATTTTCAACAATAAAGAATAAAAAAAAGAATGAATGATGTATTTTCCATTTTCTTTCATTATTACTGTAAAGCACTACAAGCAATGAAGTGTTGTATTTATTTAGCCTGATTTAAATGCTTTTATTGAGACTTTTAGAATTTTTATGTTTGCACTGATTTGTAAAAAGAAAAATATGTGACGTTTGTATTTTCATTATTCTTTCTAAACAATTTTATAAGAGTTTATTTGAGCCAAACTGACAGGATTGATAGGAAGCAAAATCTCAATTGCTCTGACATTTGTATTTTAAAGACTGTTTAAAGTTACAGTCAACCTAGAAAAGTGAAAATTTTTAAAGAAATACATAAATATGGCTTTAGTAGGCTGACCTTTTCAAGTTATAACTTTATCATTAAAGTCTATGTAGAGTGAGTAATAGAAAGCTAGCTCCTTTTAAGGTTTGATTATTTGACGTATATATTTGCTTTGTACAGGAAAGTATTTTTCATCCTAGTTTAACTGAGCTTCAACCAACTGAGCCGCCCGGCCAGAACAATGCTAATGCATTTTTAAAACATTTGTGAGACATTACTCTAAAGTAATGATCCTGTTTTGCCCTGGTTGGTGTGGCTCAGTTGGGCGTTATCCCAAAAGGTTGCTGGTTCAGTTTCCAAGTCAGGGCACATGTCCACGTTGTGGACTGGTCCCTGGTCGGGGGGCATGAAGGAAGCAGCCAATTGATGTTTCTCTCTCAATCGATGATTCTCTCTCTCTCTCTCCCTCTCCCTTCCTCTCTCTGAAATCAATAGAAACATATCTTTTAAACATATCGTTTAACTGGATCAAAACTTTGTTTTAGGTGGTTTCCAGTCAGAGCTCATTTCCACCAGCAGCTGAGCAAACTATAATTTCAGCCCTAAAGGTAAAATAATTTAATGGAATCTTTGACTCTGTAGATCAAAGTGGGTTTTAGAATTATTGGTTTGAATGAGTGGGAGATGTCACATTTTAAAACTAATTCTGAATTCTCTACATATACCAAAAGTAGTGTGTTCATAGTTATCCTAAAGAGAGAGGATACATGTGTGTTTATATTTTCTAGAATTTAAAATATGTAGACTCTGCTGGTATCTACAGATTGTGTTCTCCTTAAGATAATTGTATCACAAGCAAGAGAAGCAAGAGTCTTAGAAGTATTCACTGTGTCTTAAGGTAATACAGGCAAGCATTACCCTGTTAAAGTAGTGATTCTTCACCAGGTTGATTTTGTCCCCTACAGACATTTAACAATATCTGAAGACATTTTGATTGTCACAACTGGGAAGGAGGTGCATCTAGTACCAGGGATGCTGTTAAACCTGCAATACATAGGACAGCTCTCCACAAAAAAAGAATTATAGAGCCCTAGCTGGTTTGGCTTAGTGCAGTGGTCGGCAAACTGCAGCTCATGAGCCACATGCGGCTCTTTGGCCCCTTGAGTGTGGCTCTTCCACAAAATACCACGTGCGGGCGCGCATGTACAGTGCAATTGAAACTTTGTGGCCCCTGCACAGAAGTCGGTTTTCGGCTCTCCAAAGAAATTTCAATTGTTGTACTGTTGATATTTGGCTCTGTTGACTAATGAGTTTGCGGACCACTGGCTTAGTGGATAGAGCATCGGCCTGGGGATCAAAGGGTCCCGGGTTTGATTCCAGTCAAGGGCATGTACCTTGGTTGTAGGCTTCCTCCCCTGGCCGGGGAGGCAACCAATCGATGTGTCTCTCTCACATCGATGTTTCTCTCTGTCTTTCTCTCTCTCTTCCACTCTCTCTAAAAATCAATAGAAAAATATCCTCAGGTGAGGATTAAAAAAAAAATTATAGAGCTCAAAATGTCAATAATGCCAAGATTAAGAAACTGTAAAGTGTGTCTCTAAGGTTTGAAACTAGAGTGAATTACCTTTTTAATATACTCAAACATACTAGTAAATATACCCCCTTTCTAGCTACTAAGGAAGTTAAATGGAAAATAATGTTGATGTGAAATTCAGAGTGCTCATCTCATTATCATGAAATATTATTAAAGCTGCCATAATAAAATAATTGTTTTTAGTAAGAGTTGCACAATTTTTTACTGATCATAAAAACAGTATAAAATCAGGTCAGTATGACAAACCAAATGGTCTTAATATTCTTGCTCCTAAGCAGGAAATACATGTAGTTTGCTTTTCTGTAGTTCCACATCTTTTCCTTATATTCTAGCAGTACTGTCAAACATTTTTTGATCACTACCCAAGATAAGAAATACATTTTACCTTGGCACTCCATACATAATACATAAGCACTTATAAATATATACGCATATATAATTGCATGCATATATATATATATATATATGATATATCTATATACATTTCCATACTTTAAATGGAGGTTTCACAAAACAATACTTTTCCTTATTTTTGTGATGCACTCTGTTTTCTGTACTCATATATTATTTTTTAAAACATCCTGATAATGATCCACTAAATTGATGTTTGAGAAAGTTCATTCTATAAGATAGAGAGCCTACACTTTTTCTGATAATAAAAACCTTCTGGATAAGGTAAAAATAGAAATCTTTGGAGACTATAATTCATATCGGGTGGATTCTCTGAATCTGTATTTTAGCATACAACAAAGGTTATTCTTAACAGTCACTTTGGGCTGGGAGTTGAGGTCAGTGCAGGGAAAATTGCCTTCATCTTGGGCTATAGCTCTCACTCGGAGGTTTGCCTACAAGAACCATTGTCTCACATAGCTAGGCACTGCACTTTACTGAAACATTGCCAGCTTCGCCCTTGAGAAGATTAGCAATCAGTTCAAGGGCATCTTGCAGTGGCCATGCCAATTAGAGACTTAATTCCTTATGTTAACAGAACTCAGTGTAACAGTTTGACCTTGCTTTTAGTTCAATCTTATCAAAATCATTATGACACATTAAGGAAAACACTAATAAAACCCTCCGACTTAAAGAAGAGACTATTTCATAAAATTGCATTTAATAACATTATATGAAACTTAATACCTCACTTTGAATTAGGGGTAGAATGTTAATGATGCATACGTGACTGCAGCCCAAGGACCAAAAATCTATGTTTATAATAGTTGATAGAGAAGATATTAAACATACTTTTTTATCTACTGAAAATATAGGTAAAGACACATACTAGCTTTTATTTGAAATTTTATCTAAATTTAAATGTTATTTGGGCTTGAAGTTCAAAATCTCATGTTATAAACATTATCTAGTTTGTCATGAATGGCATAATTACTCTTAATTTCAAGTCATTTCATTGTAATCACCTCAGCTCTAAGTACCATTTAAACATCTTGGACCAGTAATTCTGTTTCATTTATTACTGTGATTGAATGGTACAGATAGTGATTGTATTGCTAAGTTTGTATATGACAATTTTTCATTTCCCCCTTATTGTGAAGTTTTGATGTTCTATATGAATGAATATTCCCGATTGCTAAGGCTTCAATATTTTTGTAATCTTCGTTATTTTAAGTAAATCTTTTTAAAATGTATGACAGAATTCCCTGCTTTTTTTTGCAAAGAGCTTATGAAATATAATTTAATCTCCTTTCTCAATTTCCTCTGATAGTTGTTAATACTCTACCCATCCTTGAAGGCATTCCCCAAGATGCTCTCCTTTCTTCCTGATTTATATTTTCCCTAAGTGGGAAATTTTATCAGCTATTAAGTTTTCTGTGTACACCATCATCTTATATGCAAATAGAGACAGTTTTATTTCTTTCTTTATTTCTTTTTTTTTAAATTTTTTTTTTTATTGTTTTAAGTATGACAGTTTTATTTCTTGCTTTCTGACCTTTATGCCTGCCTGTTCATGCCTTGTGTTACAGTCCCAAATAGAACTGGTAAGAGTGGACCCTGTTGACTGGGGCAAGCACTCAGTATTTTACTATTTTAAGTATGATGTTAGCTAGAGGTTTTTTGTGTGTGTTTTTTTTAAGATGGCCTTTATGAGATTAAGAAAGTTCCCTTCTAATTTTAGTTTATGGAAACTTTTTATTATAATAAATGGTATTGATTCATCAAATGGCTTTTTCTGAATCTGATGATATGATCATGCTTTTACTCCTTTGTTCTGTTAATAAAATACTTTATAAAAATTTATTGTCAAATATCAGACTGACCTTGGTTATGATCTTTTTCCCTTTTTATGTATTCCTGGATTTGATTTACCTAATGTGTTAAAAATGTTTGTATCTATAATCATCAGAGAGATTGGTATATAGTTTCTTGTAACTCTTTGCTTGGTTTTTATATAAAGTTCATACTCACCTCACCAATTAGGTTTGAAAATGTTTCATCCTTTTCTATTTTCTGGCAGAATTTGTATAGAATTTGTACTGTTTTCTTCTTTAAATGCTTAGTAGAATTCACCAATTAGGCCATCTGGCCTGTAGTTTTCTTTGTAGAAAGTTTACTAGTATAACTGCATAGGGTTGGTTTCCTACTCTGATATAAAAGGATGAGTGTCTAACTACAAATCCTGCTACAAATAATTATGGGGAATATACCAAAAACACCTACTGGAGGGTTTTGGAGATGGGAAAAAAACAGGATGTGGAAATCTAGAGCAAACAACATGAAGAGAGTTTTTCATTTTGTGTGACTTTGCTCTAAAAGTGGTGACTACAGTCATGCCTCAGACGACTTGGTTGCTAAAAATCAGAGAAAAACAAAACAAAACGAAACCTGCAGACCTTCAGCCCAAAGGAACCAGGGAAAAGAGCCCGGTTCAACCAGGGCTGCTGGAAAGTGAGAGGCAACCTCAGAACGGAGGGAGTCAGGGAAGAAGGATGCCCAATTCTCTGTTCCAACTCTGCACTGGTCTTCATTTGACTTAACAACCATGCAGATAGAGAGCAAACTAAAAGTGGTTTTTGCAAGTAAGGCTTACGGAGCTGAACTGAGATCTAAGACATGGCCAACGGCAAGTATGCCAGTGTACAGATTGAGTCTAACCAAGCTCATTAATTGTTAAAAAGAAACACTACACTCTTAGGAGCAATATTTAAAAATACGAAGTCTACACAACATAATGCAATATAACATTCACAGTATCCAGGGTATATTAAAAATTACTACATATACAAAAAGCTAGAAAATGTTATTATTCTCAAGGGAAAGGTCAGCAACTGCCAACCTTGAAATGACCCAGAGTCTACAATTATCAGGTAAGAACTTTAGGGAGGTAAAGAAAAATAATGCTAAACTAAATAAAATAATAGGAAATCTTACTGTAATAATGTAAAATGTGAAAAAAAATCACACAAATGAGCCCTGGCCAATATGGCTCAGTTGAGTGTTTGTCCCATGCACTGAGAGGTCCCTGGTTCAATTCCCTGTCATGTCCTGCTTGCAGGGTCCATTCCTGTACTAGTAAAGGGTGTGCAGGAGGCAGCTGATTGATGTTTCTCTCCCTCTCTCTTCCTCTCTCTCTAAATTCAATAAAAACCTTTTTGAAATGAAAATTTGGTTCTCTTTTTAAAGTATCTTCATCTTATCTCATATCTATTTGTGCTGCCTGTGAATTGGTTCAGGTGCTCACCATTTTGCATCTATACTACTACTGTGTCCTCCTGCCGTTAGTCTGATTTATGCAGTCTATTCTCCAACATGATTTTTCCCAAATTCAAACTTTTAGCCACATTTTTGCATGGCTTCAAACCCATCATTGATTTCCCAGTCCCTTCAGGATAAACTCCCAACTCCTTAGCCCCCTACGCAGAGTACACCTGCTGCCTGGCTCTTCTACTTAGGCAGGCACCTCACACCATCTGTATTGAATGCTTGCAGTTCCCCAAATGCATCAGCTTTCCCAGGCTCCTCTGCCTTTAGTATAAGCCCCCTAGCCCTATCCTGTGTCAAGTGGTTCTTACCTATTTGTTCTTTGAAATTCAGTTCAAGCAATAAATACCTTTGGATTTCAGATCCTCTCTGTACGAGTTGATCTCTCTTAGGATCCCTAGCACTCCTAGAGCACTGATATCACTATAACTTATCTGTTGTCACTAGATTGCAAGCTCCTCAAGAGCTGGACATGACATTTAGAAATTTATTGAATAAGGGTCCTATTTAAACTTTTCTCATTGGTTGAAATCATTTGTCTGAGCCAAAGCCATCCATCTTCATTCTATATATAATCATAACATATATAATGTTCTTAAATTTTTTATTTTGAGTGTTCAGATTTTAGTGTAAAAGTATTGAAGCCCAGTCAATATTTTTACACTGAAAGCCTGTAACTAAGGTCTACCATCTTGCATAACCTAGTCAATGGTTATATCTCACTATAGAACAGTTTCTCAGTCTTAGCACTATTGACATATTAGTTCTTTGTTGTTGGAGACTGTCCTGTAGGATGTTGAGCAACATCTCCATCTTCTGCCCACTAGATGCTAGCAGCAAAACCTTGGCTCACCCCAGTTGTAACAATGAAACAATGTCTCCAACCATTTTCAGACGAGGGAGCAAAATTGCCACAGTTGAGAATCACTATTATAAAATTCTAAATAGAAACCTAACTCATGAAATACCTAACAATTATGCCCTGTAAGAGTCACCAGTATATTTATTACATTCACTCTGGTTATAAGCATATGATATCATTCCAGTTTTGAAGAATCAGTTTTGGTCTTGCCTCACTCTTTTCAGAAATTTGACAAGGTGTGCATTTCATCATTTTCATAGTGGCACTACTCCTCTCTTTTCCTAAAATGAGCGGTGTGGAGGAGTTGAGATTTTTCAGTGCCATGTTCTACAACTATTAAGCTTTAAAAATCATTTCTGACAGCAGTTAGGAAGAGGAGAAGACTTCTGTTGAGTTATTATAACTAATTTGATAAAATAGGAAAACTTTTAGTCAGAATGCTTCTCATGTCATATTTCTTTGTGTTAGTCTTTAATTTTGTTTTTCCTCCCTTTTTTCTTCTTTTCAGACAATCCATGTTCTTATGGGAAATGCTGTGCAACCTTTACTGACTTCAGTGGGAGATGCGATAGAGGCCATAATCATCACCATGCACCAAGAAGATTTTTCTGGGTAATAACTTTAAACCAAAATTTTCACTAGCCTTTGTATTTGTTTTTCATTCCCCCCTCCACCCTGATCCCCTAAAATCTCCTCATATCTAGGGTTAGTTCTTCTTGTGACAGATAGGGTTGGCCTCCAACCTTATCCTACTTTATTCATTACTAGAGACCCAGTGCACGAATTCCTGCAACAGTGGGGTCCCTCAGCCTGGCCTGCGGGATTGGGCCAAAACTGGCTCTGCAACATCCCTCGAGGGGGGTCCCAGATTGCAAGAGGGCACAAGACAGGCTGAGGGACCCCACCAGTGCATGATTGGGGCCAGGGAGGGATGCAGGAGGTTGGCCAGCTGGGGAGGGACTGCGGAGGGCTCCAGGGCGTGTCCAGCCCATCTCTCTCAGTACCAATTGGCCAGACCACAGCAGCAAGCTAACCTACCATTCAGAGCATCTGCCCCCTGGTGGTCAGTGCATGTCATAGCGAGTGGTTGAGCAGTCATAGCATATTTTTAGCATATTACATTTTGATTGGTTGAACAGATGACCAGTCACTTACCATATTAGGCTTTTATTATATAGGATGAGCACCATTAGCGGAAGTTTTTTCAGTTCTTGTTTTCATCATTTCTCTCCTGTCATTGAAGCATAGATTCATTAACATCTACAGTACTCAGCTTGGCAGTTCAGGACTTTCGGTAGTCTGCACCATCTTCCCTTTCCAATTTTATCTTTTTTTTTACTTTTCACAAATACCGTGTACTTGAATTCTCATATAGGCATGGTATTCCTCGTGTCAAATCCAAATCCTGCTCCAGCTTTGAGGGCAGGCTCCGCCAACCTGTTCCAGAAGGATTTTCCTTTTTCAGAGTTTTGTGGCAATCTAATCTAGTCATATCACACTACACATTTGGAAAACCAGCTTTTAATGTCTAATGTGTTACCTGTAATCTAGTCATATCACCACAAACATTTTGGTATTGTTTCATAGTTGTTTCATATGCTTATCCCTATCATATTATCCTGAGAATAAGAATCATAGTTCCTAACCAGTGTTTACTGCAGTCTTTTTAAGTAGAGTAAAATGGTTTTGACTCAGTATATTAGAAAACCTTTTATGGAGAATTTGGAATAGTTATTGTCAATGTAAGAAATGTCCAAATCTGTAGAGAACTTTAATAAAAATTTATTTGTGCCAAACAGAGGGTATACCTAGAAGCAAGATCTCAACAAACTGAGAAAAAAAAAATGTTCCCAAGAATAACATTTCATGTTTAGTTACTATTTTGAATTGTCCGGTTTTTCTTTATATTCATGTTGTTTAAAAGAATATCTGCTTTATTAAATTTCCAGCCACTAGTCTGTCTGTGGAAAAATTGTGTGATTATTACACTGTCCTTTAATTTTTCAATCATTTATCATTTCATTTATAAAATATTTTTGAAGGGTAAAAGGTCAGTCTCTATTTTTAATAATGGTAGGAAGCACCAAAGGGTAAAGTGATTATACACAAAAATGCTGTAACATTTGGATATAAGAATATAATAAAAGTGTAATATGCTAAGTGTCCGCTCGACCAGTCACTATGATGCACACTGACCACCAGAGGGCAGACGCTGCGACTAGTAGGTTAGCTTGCTTCCTGCCGATTGGGACTGGGCAAGAGGGCTGTACACACCCTGAAGCGCCCTCCTGCAGTCCCTCCCAGCCAGCTGGCCAACCTCCGGCGGTTCCTTCCCGGCTGGCCAGCCAGTGGCCCCCATCAGCCCCAATTGGCACCAGGCCAAGAGACCCCACCTGTGCATGAATTCATTCACCGGGCCTCTAGTAAAGAATATAAAATTGCTGATACCACTATTTGGGAAGAAAAGAACTTTGTTCAAATGTGAACTGAAAGGTTCCAGTTAGGCAAATCATCTGTGCCTCTGAAAAGTAAGCAAAAATGAAGAGATTTTTAAAGGCTTATTTTATGAGTGGTGCGATACTTCAATAATTATATTGATGAGCCAAACTGGTGCCTACGGGTAACACATTAGACATTAAAATATGGTTTCCCAAATAGGTATGCTCTTACTAGTTTGCCTAAATACTAATGATCCAGATTGTTTCTTTAACTGTAGGATTACTATAAATTTGAAGTATTATTTTAAGGTGTATAACACCCATATTTTTCCCCCAAATGGCCTTTGATGGTTCCATTTCAGCTTGTTCATATGCAGCAGATACTTGAGATTCTACTGAAAGTCATTTTCCGTACATGGAAGTATAGAACTGTGGATCACTGTTGCTTTATAGTGTATTTAAAGTATTGTTCTTATAGCAAAGCAATAATTTCCCCCCTTTCTAGAATATTGTTCTTAGTAATTCTGATATGTCATGTCTTACATGTATGGCTTACATGAAACATAAGGTAAAGTTGGTTTAAACTATTCAGGAAGTAGGCACCACTTTTACAGTAGGGATAGCCTCCAAGGGACACATTTGGAAAAACAAAAGTGAACACCTGCCCTCCCAAGTCCTCTGCACTTCTTCTAGGTAAAAGGAATAAATCAGGTTTATCTTCTAGGCCAACCCCAACCTCATCTATAATGTGGTTACAGAATTCCTTGTTATTTAACAAGTAATTCTCAACATGGTTTCCTGGTATTTGAAATCTATTTAATAGGACCAGTGTAGCTCAATTTTGTGTGTGTGTGTGTGTGTGTGTGTGTGTGTGTGTGTTTAATTAGATAGAGATTAAAATGTAAATGTCTGATTTACATAGCACATTCATTGAAATTCTTTTATTTAATATAAAATGACTCAAGTTTAATTACTTTGAATGGAGGAGGGAAGGCAGTAAAAGTAGGAGGACCCTAGATCCTTAAAGTGATAGATGAGCACCTATGAGGAAGGGAGAGTCACACCCACCCACTAAAAAGACTGGTGATGGGAAGATGGTCATCTAGAATTTCTCAGGTGTGCATTTGTAGTCTTATCTTCAACTTCTTTATTTCTAAAATTGATTTTAGAAAGAGAGAGAGAAACAATCAGTTTGGTGTTCCACTTATTTATGCATTCATTGGTTGATTGTTGTATGTGCCCTGAATGGGAAATTGAACCCACAACCTTGGCGCATCAGGATGGTGCTCTAACCAACTGAGCTACCTGGCCAGGGCTATCTTCAACTCCTGTATGTAGGTTCTCATTGTGAAGACCCTTAAATTTCTGCACAACTTACTGCTACTCCTGAGGATTGAATCTGCAACCCAGGCATGTGCCCTGACCAGGAATCAAACTCACAACCTTTAGGTGTTCAGGATGATGATCCAACCAACTGAGCCACCTAGTTAGGGCCTTTTAATGTTCCTGTAATACTGTGTTGATGAAGAACTCTTTATTATCCTCTTATCTGAAAGCTCTCTATTTCTCTTTCAATTTAAATGATAGTCTTGCTGGGTAGAGTAGTCTTGGTTGTAGGTCTTTGCTTTTCATCACTAAATATTTCATGCCAGTCCCTTCTGGCATGAAAAGTTTCTGTTGAGAAATCAGCTAACAGTGTTATGGGAACTCCTTTATAGATAACTGTCTTTTTCTTGTTGCTTTTAAGATTCTCTCTTTGTCTTTAACCTTTGCCATTTGTAATTATATTGTGTCCTGATGTGAGCCTCGTTGAGTTCATCTTGTTTAGGACTTTGTGCTTCCAGGACTTGTGTGTCTTTTTTCTTCGTCAGTAGGGAAGTTTTCAGTCATTATCTTCAAATAGGTACTTAAATTTCTTGTTCTTTCTCTTCTCTTTCTAGTACCCTCTATGATGTAGGAGTTGTTATATTTGATCTTGTACCATAGGTTCCTTAAACTATTCTTGTGTTAAAAATTATTATTATTGTTATTATTATTATTGCTGCTCTGATTGGGTGTTTTCTACTACCTTGTCTTCCAAATTGCTGATTGGATCATCTGCTTCATCTAATCTGATTTTGATTCCTTCTAGTGTATTCTTCATTTGTGTTATTTTTATTCTTTTTTTGTAACTGGTCCTGTTTTATGATTTCTAGTCCTTTTTATGTTGTTGAAATTCTCACTAAGTTTCCTGAAACATCTTTATAACTATTTTTTTGAACTTTATGTTTGGTAAATTGCTTGCCTCTTATTTTTCTGGAAATTTCTTCTGTTCTTTTATTTGGGCATGTTTCTGTATCTCTCCATCTTGGCTGCCTCTCTGTGTTTGTTTCTATGTATTAGGTAGATCTGCTGTGTCTCCCATTCTTGGTTGGGTGGCCTTATGTAGTAGGTTACCTGTAGGGCCCAGTGGCACAGTCTCCCTGATCACCTGAGCTGGGTGCTCCAGGAGTGTCTATTGTGTGCATTATGTGAGTCCTCGTATTGTAGTTGAGCCTCGATTGCTATTGACATGTCCATGGGTGTGGTTGACTCTCGGGTTGTCTGTCTGTGATGACTGGCCATGACCACAGTTTATGAGCTGCTATGTAGGGGCTGACCCCAGGAACAGAATTCATCCCAGCAAAGTCGAGAATTCCCTTTGGGTGTGCCTCTTGTGGAGCTAATGAGGTCATGCTCTGTTTGGTCTGAAGGGAGCCACTGATATGCTGGTTCCTATGTAGGTCAATGTCAGAAGCTGCCTGTGACCTGCCCTTGGCTACCTGTTAGGAGTTACAAAGTGATCCACAGTTAGTAGTTGCCTGTGCTTTGCCTGAATGCACATGGAATAGGCCAAACTATGTACCAATGCCTGTTGCCACCAGTACCAGTCCTGGGGCATGTCAGCAAAAGGCCCAGTGCACTTGGTGACCTGCTGCTGCTTGATAGGCTCAGCCACTGAAAGAGCCATAGGTAATGTATGATTGTGTTAGTTAGGTTCTCAGGGAGGTACCAGAGGGCTACCAGGTTAATGCAGATTGAAACTCAGCACCAGTGCCAAGTCTGAGGCCACTCAGCAGAAGTCCCTGGGTACACCAAGGCCGGCCACCATCTGCCTGGGGATTGTTGGTGGTGGTGGCATGGAGTTTGAAGAGCCATCAGGGTTGAGCCAGTAGAGTTCATCAGGCAAAAGCAGATTAAGATTGGACCAGGTGGAGGAAAGATGACACCCATCAGGCATGCAGGAAGAAGGCCTTCACCATAAAGCCACAGAACTAAGCCTCTCCCTTGTGTCTCTGTCACCCCCAAAGCCCACCCAGAACTCCCCAAGAGTTTTTCAAGAAATACTGCAGCACAGGCTCAGCTGGTCACCACCAGCAGAGCCAACAGTCATGTGCCAGCTGGGCAGGGCGAGGCCTTGGAGTCACTAGGGCAGCTAGTGCAGTACTTCAGACTAATGGTGTGTGTTAGGGCATGGGGGACCAACACAGGCATGGTGGCATAGGTCGGGCACAGGAGGAAAATAGCCCTCTCCCTAAATCCACACAATTCACTCTTTCCCTGTGCGTCTTTTGCAGTCCCTGAGCTTGAATGGAATTTCTTAACTACTTACTCAATTCCTAGCTGCTCCTGAAAGCATCCTACTCATAATAACCATTGCTGTATTTGAAAATAAGCTCACCTCATTCTTTTGCATTTGAGTCCGTTTTTCTCTAGACCATTGCCAGTTTCTTTACGTCACTCTCAGAATGTGGAAACACTTAACTTATTTTTTTTAAATGATTCAGTATTATGTAGCCAGTGATCTCACTGGCTAGTTAATTAATATCAGGTGAGTTCTAATTTTGATTTAACTCTTCTTTCCTATAAATATTTCACATTCTTTTAATATATTCTTTAAAGAGCAATTATAAACATTTATAAATAGTATTTCATGGAGCATCAGCTGGCATCATCTATTGACCCAATTAAAGCCTTTTCAAATCTCATCTACTGAGAGGAGAAATTGCATATGATATGTATTGTTACATAACCAAGTCCACAGTCAGAATTCTACTGTTGGACAGATCAGATTAAATAGGACCATAGCAGAATCATCTTTACCAGAATTTGTTTGGGAAAGGCAGCATTTATAAAGTGTAAAATGCTATTTCAGGATCCACTATTCATTTATTCACTAACAGGTAAAACATACGAGTGAATGAAGAGTTATAAATCTGGAAGAGTCCTTAGAGGTCAACGAGTACGTAAGGCACTCACATGCATTATCTAAGATAGGTGGTTATCCATTTCATTTTTAATATTCTTTAGCTGCCCTGGCCAGGTGGTTCAGTTGGTTAGATCATTGTCCCAATACACCAAGGCTTTGAGTTTGATCGCCAGTCAAGGCACATACATGGAAGAACAATGCATTTATTAATAAGTGGAACAACAAATTGATATTTCTCTCTTGCTCTCAAATCAGTCAATAAATAAAATCCTCCTCCCCCCCCCCAAAAAAAAAATCGTTAGGTAAATGGATTCTACGATTCTTTCAGTAATCTTCCTAACATCTTAAAACAACCTTTAGGATATAATTTAAGCATTGTTATATGCCCTTTAACTCATAGCAAAAATAAAAATAAGCACCGTAAGGGGGAAAAATGCTTAGGATTGGTGGGCAGAGGGGAGAACAAAAGTCAGATAGTCCCTTTAGTGCATTGGCTGTCTTTTTCTTTTGCAGGTCATTACCCAGCTCTGGGAGGCCTGATGTCCCTTGTTCTCTGTACATGAAGGAGCTCCAAGGTTTCATTGCCAGGGTTATGAGTGACTACTTTAAACACTTTGAGTGCTTGGATTTTGTCTTTGACAACACTGAAGCTATTGCCCAAAGAGCAATTGAACTTTTTATCCGCAATGCCAGTCTCATAAGACCTCTCGGTGAAGGCGGGAAAATGCGACTTGCTGCTGATTTTGCACAGGTAAATTGATGCACAACTGATACAAAGGGGAAAACATTTCAGCCTCAATATTGTCTGTTAAGTAAAAGGCTAAATATGTCTTCTTCAGTACTTTAAGGAGATGAAAAAAATATTTAAACCTAATTGGTAATAATAATTTTAAAAGTTTAATGGTATTTTCATAGCAGATATTTTTTTCTTTAATTTAACAAAAGAGTCATTACTTATGACTAACTCCTTTGATACTTCATGGTTAAGGTGAAGTCACTCATTCCACAGTAAGGCAACATTTCCTACTTTTATATAATGTGGGGCTTTCTCACTGTTTCACTGTCCTACCAGGCAGGGCAGTATTGATAAGAGGAATTGCTAGGAAATAATGCAGACAATGAAAGTTATCTTTCAAACACTTTAAAGAGGCCATCTGTTGTCCTGTAAAGAGAAGGAGCTCCAGCACACCTCTAACCCTCTGGTGCCAGCTTACCACCCGAGACAGTGTTTTAATGCCTGTAGATGCACAGTGGTTGGGGAGACAGCGTCTGAGTATTTGGGCCCCTGTATTAATTAGAGTACCCTTTTTGTATATGACCAGCTTGAAATCATTCCAAGCTATATGATGTGGATGAGGTAAAATGCCATTAAAATAATAGAACCATAATCAGCTTTTATAAAAAGGGCTTTTTTCTTTGTCCTTTAAGGCATATTTTTAAACCTTTTAATAGTATCAGAGGCAAGGAGAAACATCTGAAACGTACACTTTTATTAAAAGATTTAGAAACAGATAATTTGCATATATGTAGCATGTCAAAGGTGAAATCATTTTTAAGCCTTTCAAAGCTGTTAGCTTTACTAGTCTAAATAATTTGGTAGCCTTAGCATGAAAATAGAAATTAATGTTACCATTAATGTGGCTCCTTTAACCTTTCCCATCTTTATAAGCTTCATTATCAGACACCTGCACATTTTGCTTTATTACAGGCAAACTTCAGCTTAAAGAGAATTATATATAATAGTGTCTTACTTGTCCCTTACTGGGTTTACAGTCTGTTATTGAACTGAAGACACAGTGACATACCAAGACCTGCTCTTATTTATTAAAAATGTTATGAGCTATATGCAAATGAGTGTGTTCTTCTTTTGCCCTTTCCTTCTTAATTTTGTTCCTTCTTTTCCTCTCCTCTCCTCTCCCCTGGGCTCCCTCCCCCACCAGTTTATTTGCATTCTGCTCCAGCTGGTTCTTGAGTCACTTTCCTGGAGGCAGCACTTCAAGTCCAATTAGAGTGGCAGCAGAGATGGCCAGAGCGAGAGTGCTGTAGGACGAAGGCGCATTTTGTTTTTACTTCTCATTTTAATATGTTCCCTATGAGTCTTGAAGGATGAAAAGTGTTGTCTTTTAACCCTTCCTACTGTTGCAAGCACCTGCTCAAAATGCATAGCATCCAATGGCAGGGCTGAGCCCCACCTTCCTAAAACTTCATCATTAAGAATTTTACTTGGCATTCCTTCTTTTTTAAAAACATGTTGCCCAGTACACAGACCTTTCCCGAGGTCCCTTCCGTTTATGTAAATGAAACTCATATATGCTCTAAGGCATCCTTTGTTTTTCATTTCTTAAATATAGAGAGAAAAGGCATTTACAACACAGCATTTTCTCAGTGTTAATAGTGTATGTTCCAGTCCTGTAATGACATTGGTTGCCGCAGCCTGTATGGTACTGATTTCTTTGTTCACTCCTGGACAGTGTGCCCCAGTTTCAGAACATCCCTCCATTTACCTGGGGGATGGCTTCCTGGCCTGTGGGTAGTGGGCACAGGAAAGACAGGTAGAAGTACTACCATCATCATATTTGTGACCAGTAATTTCGGCAAATATTATGCAGTTGTTACCCCCCCTCCACCCCGCCCATATTTTAAAAATTAAAGAGAATTTGGAGTATTGATTTGCTGTCTTACCACAACTGCAATTATGTGTTTTTGTACCTCAGCTTTCAGAATCGTACTTGGGTGGAAATATTTTTCTGGGGTCAGTGAAAACACTTAAATAGCGTCACCCTGACATTTATATTAATGACAGGCATCAACTAGGGACTAGAAAACCGTAGGCTGCCTCATTATTGAAACTGTATTCAAAATTAAACAAAGCCATTGAGACCACTGG
The DNA here is from genome assembly GCA_026230045.1 of Corynorhinus townsendii. Lineage (NCBI taxonomy): Eukaryota > Metazoa > Chordata > Mammalia > Chiroptera > Vespertilionidae > Corynorhinus > Corynorhinus townsendii. The sequence continues at coordinate 143,688,682 of JAPDVU010000004.1, forward strand.
AATCAGGAATACACAAATCCTTTGTGGGTTTGAAAATAGTTCTTGTGAGAAAAGTGCCTGCTATTCAGGCATAAATGACAGAAAAAGAAATTGCTCAAGAAGAGACCACTGGAGTATGTTTGGGAATACTGATTATTTGGCATAAAGTCTAGTTGCAAAGATACATAATGATATATTTTAAAGATTTCTTTAGGAATCCTAACTTCTCCCCACCGACACCATTGCACAGGTGAAAGAGAAAGTGGTTGCAAATGCCATCAGGAGGGTTCATGGTGAGGAAGTACCCAACACACAGCCCCTTAGGAATCAGGTCACAACACAAGGTGGTTTCCTGCAGGTAATTAATTTCTTACTGTGACCACATGGTCTCTGTGTCTACACTCAACACACAGCAGTGGAAAGCACTAACTTGTCCAAGGCCGTGGGGCTCTGCTGATTCCGAATCCCTTCAGGGACTTGTCCACAATGTCCTCTGAAGCACCACTCCCTCTGCTTCTCTCTTACGTTTCTGCCTTGAGGGAATGGATGACTGCTGGTGTTACCATTAAATTATGTACTTAGGGGTACTTTTAGCAGTTTCTCTTTATAGGTCTTCTGGTGTCCTTGAAGTATATATACATTTAATTTTACTTTTTGCCTAGAAATACAAACTGAGAAAAGAAAATAAGATAATCAAGATTTTAATTGCTCTTCTAATTCCTATTGCCATTTCTCATGAACAGTGCCAGGGCAGGTGTGCCCTGGGAGCATCCAGAGATGCCCTGTGGTTAACCAAATGTCTGTGGTGGGGAAGGAGCAGCTATGTAATTAGTTCTCCGGGCCTGCAGCTGACAGTTCATTCCCTCCAAATGGGACCTGAAGAGAGGCAGTTGCACATGCCATTTTTGTATTCACAGCTAATTGCAGGGTCACCTCCTCTCAGAGTAGCACTTCTGCCCTTTAGAAACATGGCCTTTATTATTTCATGGAATGCTGGCAGAAGAAAATGGTTATGGATGAGAAATTAATTTTAAGCACTTAACATTTTGAAATTGTCCTATGGCATAGAAGTCTCCTGTATCATCATAGATTACACAGCCATTCAAGGTCATATTCTTTTATATTGTAATTTTTCCCTGCAGCCACTTATTTGCTTTTATGAAAATATTTCACATAATTTCAGTGTGTAAAAAACTATTATGTATACACACACGCGTGCACACATACAGACACAGGTACATGACTGGAATTACCAACTCAGATATATGATAATCACACTTTTCCTTTGTGCTCAGTGTAAAGTAAATGACACATTCTGAAGAAAACCAGGAACTCCCACAGAGAATAGACACACAGGCCCCACGAACAGCCCACCACCCACTGTCCTTTGAGTTGAGCACCAGCTCAAAGCTGCTCTGTTTCACATTGTTGGCAAGAATCTTTATTTATTCTTCTCTATTTTAGCAAGCTTTTCAAAATGGAGTTTTCCTCTAGTATATACTCTGTGTCTGTGTTAAGAGAGAAATTCAGCCCTAGCTAGTTTGGCTCAGTTGAAAGAGCATGGGCCTGAGGACTGAGGGTCCCAGGTTTGATTCCAGTCAAGGACATGTACCTTGGTTGCAGGCTTGTTCCGTGGCCCTGGTTGGGACATGTATAAAGACAACCAATTGATGTCTCTCTCACTTCCATGTTTCTTTCTGTGTCTCTCTCCCTTCCACTCTCTCTAAAAATCAATGGAAAAATATCCTCTGGTGAGGATTAACCAAAAAACAAAAGGGAGAAATTAACCTGCTCAGAAGTCACCCTCACGACCCTCTGAAGGACTCTCCTCCAGTTCTCCCCTGACACTCAGTTCATACATTTGATACCATGTGTCATTTTGCTGAATAATCATCACTGTATGCATATGTATGTATGTATGTGCTTATATGTGTACACACACATCTTTCTTAGGATTTTTGAGTATTGATTATATCATTTAGGTAAATATATATATATATATATCCCAAATATATATCTCCTTTGCTAAATTTGAGAGAGCAAGACAGTCTCATTCATCTTCTCATCCCCATGTCTAACTTGGTGCCTGCAATGGATTGTGAGTCAAAAATCTTTCTCAAAAGAGTGATTGTTTAGGTCTCCACGGTATTCCAATGGCAAGGAGATTTGAAGTTTTTCAGAAGGATGGCCAGCAGGATGGAAGCCCCCACTTTCCTTTTGTACGTTTTTCTTGAAGAAAGATGCTGCATTACCAGGGAGCAGCCTTTTATTCAGCTATTTTCTAAACCATCCTTTACTCTAGGGTCCTCTTTATAGTAGGAGTAGAGAGACGGTATCCTCTGAGTGCCACATATGCAAACACTTGGCATATGCAATTGGTAGGTAAAGAGCAGGTAGCCTAAAGCTCCATTTACTGCCAAGTAAAATTTCCAATCAAAGGAAAATAAAGAGAAGTAAAACCAATATTTCCTAAATTATTGTCTGAATGCAAATTTACTAATCATATAAATGAGGGAAACTTTTAAAAATACTGATAATTGCCAACATTTAAAGAGACTTACTATATGTACACAGTGCTTTGTGGAATTATCTATTTATTTGCATAATTCTATGAAGTGCGTATTATCTCTGCTTGAAAGATGAGAAACCTGGAACTTAAAAGAGTTTAAGTTCAGGGCCACACACTAGTCATTGCAGATTAGAATTTTTACACAGATGTGCTACCTCCAGAATCCGAGCATTTAATCACTTGAGCCAGCCTGGTAAAAATTGTCATTGTTTATATTTTAATATAAAAGAGCTTGTTATACTTACTTAAAGTATAGACACAAAGTCAGTCTTCACACCTTCCTTTTTCTGACCTTTTTAATGGAGAAAAGGTCTAAACGTTCTTCTCTTACATAACCAAAAATATTTTTGTATTCTCTTGAAGGAATTGTCTCATTTTATACCCTTTATTAAATAAGCACAAAAGTTATCTAAGTTCTTAGCCTATCTAATAAAAGAGTAATATGCAAATTAACCATCACTCCATTACACCCACAAACCACGCCCACCAGCCAATCAGGAGCATGTGTGCAAATTAACCCAACCAAGATGGCTGCAGCCATGGAGAGAGCAGGAGGGAGGCTTGGGTTTCCCAGCAATGGAGGAAGCCAAGCTTCTGCAGCCCTGGCCTGCCTTGGCCTCCGCTTAAGGCTACAAAGTTTCAATTATAGAAGATAAATAAATCACAACAGAAATGGCTGCCACCTCGGAGTGAGCAGAAGGCTTGGCTCTGCCCCAGGCTACAAAGTTTCAATTGTAGAAGATAAATAAATCCCACATACCAGGGCCTCCACTTGGGTCGCTGGGGGGCATGGCCGGCCTGCAAACCACCACAGGCCCCTCGCCCAGGCCACCCCACACCCCAAGGGAACGCCCACCCAGATCTCGGACACCTTTCAGGGCAAACCAGCTGGCCCCCACCCATGCACCAGGCCTCTACCCTATCTAATAAAAGTAATATGCAGATTGACCATCACTCCAACACACAAGATGGCTGCCCCCATGTGGTCAAAGATCCTGCCCCCATGTGGACACAAGATGGCCACCACAAGATGGCCAGCAGGGAAGGGCAGTTGGGAGGGATCAAGCCTGCAAGGGAGGGCAGTTGGGGGCGATCAAGCCTGAGAGGAGGGCAGTTAGGGGTGACTGTGTCGGCAGAGGAGGGATGTTGGGGGTGACAGGGCCTGCAGGGAAGGGTAGTTGGGGAGGGGGGGACCCAGGTCTGCAGGGGAAGGCAGTTAGGGGTGACCAGGCCTGCAGGGGAGGGCAGTTAGGAGCAAACAGGCCTGCAGGGGAGGGCAGTTAGGGGCAAATAGGCTGGCAGGGGTGCAGTTAGGCATCAATCAGGCTAAGTTAGGGGGCAATCAGGAAGGGGAGTGGTTAGGGGGCAATCAGGAAGGCAGGCAGGTGAGCAGTTGGGATCCAGCAGTCCTGGATTGTGAGAGGGGTGTCCGACTGCCCATTGGGCCTAAATGGGCAGTCGGACATCCCTCGAGGGGTCCCAGATTGGAGAGGGTGCAAGCTGGGCTGAGGGACATCCCCCTCTCCCCCGTGCACGAATTGCGTGCATACCGGGTCTCTAGTGTTTTAATAAATTTGATTGGCTTTTAAAACTTGCCTCACAGTCAAGATAAATTTAGTGCAAGCTACAACTTTCTATGATCCAGGTGTATCTCCAGTTCACCTTAGGATTCTGACATTAAAAGCTATGAGTGTTATCTTCTTATATTTCAGATGGAGATGGCTGTGGGTCCATTCTGCAGAAGAGTATCTGATTTAGGAAAGTCCTATCGAATGCTGAGGTCATTTAGGTAAGGCATAATCCTATTGTTGTTAATAAATCCATATCTATTAGCAGATATATCCTTTTGAACTGTATGAAATTGCCAACATTTAACCCTTTTGTGAACTACAGCAATGGCAGTTTCCTATGGTTCATCCCAAAAGTTATGCACATCAGAAACCTGTATGAAATTATATGCAATGACTAATAAGTGTGTGTGTGTGTGTGTGTGTGTGTGTGTGTGTGTATTTTTGAGTTAAAATTCACAAGATTGAGCTGATAAATTTGATTATATTCTTTCTAGGGGAATTTATTAATTCCATTTTTACAGAAGTATATTGAATAATAATACCAGACAGTTCATAATTATATAGACATCTTTTTTCTGAAATTTTTATTTGTTCATTTATCATTCTCAATTCAATCTATTTCTATAAGTAGGTCATAGTTTACATTGCATAAAACTATTGAATAGAATATTAAAAGAAGTGTTTAGTGATGAAATGTAGTTAAACTGAAGATGGCTAGTATAGTTGAGCACAAAATTTAGAATTGAGCTTCCTAAAAATCAGTTCAAAAAGAAAAACAGTGAGGTAATTCATACTCATGATGTAAGAACATACCAATTTAAGGGAAAATCCTTTTCAGTGCTGAATGCTTAGATAGGTTTTTTACCAACTTAGATTTTAAGGAATTTTGGGTTGTTAGATGACTAGTGTCTTCAATCGCAGATTATATAAGACTAGAGGCCCAGTGCATGAAAATTCATGCACTGGAGTGGTGGGGAGGGGATCCCTCAGCGCAGCCTGCCCCCTCTCAGAGTCCGGGAGCCCTCAGGGGCGAGAGGCAACCTAGCGATCAGGGGAAGGCGATGCCCCCATCACACCTCTGCTGCTGCCACTAACAGCAGTGCAAGCCTCGGCCGGCCCTAGTTACCTGCGCCTCTGGCCGTCCCTGGGTGGTTGGGCAGCTGCCAGCTGAAGCTTGCCTGTGCCTTGGCCAGCCCTGCTTGCCTGAGCCTCAGTTAGTCGGGCAGGGGGTGGGGGGGAGAGTGAGTGCAGGAGGACCTGAGGCCCCCGGCAGGGCTGAGGGGACTCCAGTGGCAGGAGCGTGGAGCGGCTGGCCCCAGCTGAGGAAGGGAGGATTCTCTCATCGACATGAGTTATAACTTCCAATTTGTTGGACACCACAGTCAGACTTCAGCTTTGGGGGAGGGAGGGAGAGAGGGATGGACAGCTCGTTGGAGGAGCCTGGGCGAGCTCTCCGTTGGTGGGGGTGGGGGTGCAGGAGGACCCGAGGCGTCCGGTGGGGCCTGCCTGCCCCCACTGTGGGCACTGCCATCATGTGGCGGTGTGGCCATCAATTTGCATATTACCTCTTTATAATATAGGATAAGATGTTCCTGTGGCTATTTGTTCAATAAGCCACCACTTCCCAAACTTTTTCACATCACGGCACTCAGAGAAAATGTGTACATTCAGATAGTATCTTACCATCTGTGAGGGCTGAGGGGATCAGCATAATATTTATCACCATTTTGTGGCCACGGCATACCAGATGAGAAGCCTTCATATAAACTATCCATAATGTCCAATAGCATACAGGATGGGGCCAAAGTAGGTTTATAGCTGTGAGTATGCAAATCACAGAATTTATTCTTTATTTATTAATTATTATATTATTTTCCATATGAAAAACTGTAAACTTACTTTTGCCCCACCTTATATAATGGTCTTTGAATGTATTTCTATGAAGATAAGAGAGTCCAGTCACAAAGAAAAATATTTTTTTAGAAAATACATTAAAAATAAAAAAGAAGAGTCTAGTCATGTGGCTTTCTAAAAATGGACTCAGTACTGGAAACTAGAGTAATCAATAAGCAATGAATCCTTTAAATCAGGGGTCCTCAAACTTTTTAAACAGGGGCCAGTTCACTGTCCCTCAGACTGTTGGAAGGCCGGACTATAGTTTAAAAAAAAACTATGAACAAATTCCTATGCACACTGCGGGCCCGGGATGAGTCGGCTGCTAAGCAGGACAGGCAGCAGCACCCAGTGGGCCGGATAAATGTCCTCGGCGGGCTGCATGTGGCCCACGGGCCGTAGTTTGAGGACCCCTGCAAATAATCACTCTTCTCTTATTTCATCCAAGCTTTTGGTAATAGGAAATTCAGGTGTAATGTCACTTGAGAGATGAGAACCTAAGGTTGTTGGTTGAAAAGGGAGTCCTGTTTGATCCTCGGTCAGGGCACATGCCTGCGTTGTGGGGCTCAATCCCCAGTAGGGAGTGTGCTGAAGGGAGCTGATCGCTGTTTTGCTCTCACATCAATGTTTCTTTCTCTCCCTCTCCTCCTATCTCTAAAAATCAGTTTAAGAAAAAAAAAATTGTGTCACAGTATGGTGATATAAGGATTTTACATAAGACCAATTCTGTTAAAACAGTCACTTAAGATGGGAATTTTCTGTTAGCCTTCCAGTTCTCACATGAGAAGAGGACTTTGAAGGATCATTTTAGTTTGAAGAGTGACACCTTCTAATACCTATTTATATAAAAAATTAATGATTGATTAATGTATAATTAAAAATCCTGGTTTTTTTTATATCTAGCTTCTCTCATGGAACAATAGTCAATCTAAATAGGTTTCAAACTTTTGACCATGACTTACAGTAAGAGTTATTCTGTATCACAGTCTGGCATAGATTTGCATGCAAACATGCAGGTATACTCAAACCCACACATGCCCATTCGTGTTTCACGAAGCAATAATTATTCCTACTGCTGTGTGATATGCTCTGACATTTCTTTTTTTTAATTATTTTAACCCACTAAATGCTTTAATGACTCACTAATGGTTTGCATCCAGCAGTTTCTCTCCTTTCTCACAGGACCCTTAGCACTTACACTTCAGCTGCTCTAGTAACAGCAGTAGGGTTTGCTTCTTTCTACAACTACAAAGATTTATGCCCTCTTCTCCTGGGGTTCTGGTGTACCTGAGCTTCCTCAGCACTTACATAATAACTAATGACCTAGTGCACAGATTCGTGCACATTGAAAGGGAATTAATTAGAAGGTAGCTGGAGGAGCGGGACTGGGCAAGACGGGCCAAACATGTCCTGGAGCCAACCTCCCATGGTCCCTCCCAGCGTCTCTGGAGTGAGCAGGATCCCTCTGACAGGTGGGGTCCCTCAGCCTGGCCTGCAGGGATTGGGCTGAAACCGGCTCTCCAACATCCCCTGCGGGGTCCCGGAGTGTGAGAGGGCACTCTGCAAAGTTGCTGTTGTACAGGGTGTGGAACGCAAACGCAAGTGTGCAGTAAACCAGATTTGGGGGAGACAGTTCCCCAGCAACAACATAACCCACGGCCGAAGGTGGAATCGCACAGCCCCATGAGGAATCTGACTCCCTACTCTCTTGTTCTGGGGTACATCACCCAAGAACCGCCACTGCCAAGTCACTGCAGCTCAGCAGCTCCTGCGTTGAGCATCTGCCCCCTTGTGGTCAGTGCGCATCATAGCGACCGGTCTGACGGTGGGAGGGACATTTAGCATATTAGCCATATATATATATATAAACTAGTGGCCCGGTACATGAAATTCGTGCACGGGGGAGGGGGAGGTGTCTGTCAGCCCAGCCTGCACCCTCTCCAATCTGGGACCCCTCGAAGGATGTTCTACTGCCAGTTTATAGGGATCAGGCCTAAACTGGCAGCCGGACATCCCTCTCACAGTCCAGGACTGCTGGCTTCTAACTGCTCACCTGCCTGCCTGCCTGATTTCCCCTAACCACTCTGTCTGCCGGCCTGCTCGCCCCCAGCTGCTCCCCTGCTGGCCTGCTCACTTCAAACTCCCGTTCCCCCCCCCCCCCGCTGTCCTGATCACCTCCAACTGACCCCCACTGATGGCCTGCTCGCCACCTACTGGCCCCACCCCGCCAGCCTGATCACCCCCAACGGCCCCCCCCCCCCACACTGGCCTGATCACCCACAACTGCCGTCCCATCCTGGCCTGATCACCCACAACTGCCCTCCCCCCTTGGCCTCTAACCACCTTTACCTCAGCCCCGCCATCATGATTTTGTCCAGAAGAATGTCCAAAAGGTCTCCTGGAAGGTCTCCCAGTCTAATTAGTATATTACCCTTTTATTAATATAGATAGAGGCCTGGCGCATGCGTGGGGGCCAGGTGGTTTGCTCTGAATGGTGTCCCAGATCAGGGTGGGGGTTCCCTTGGAGTGTGGTGTGGCCTGGGCGAGGGGCCTGTGGTGGTTTTCAGGCTGGCCATGCCCCCATGGGGTGAGGGTCCCCGCTGGGGGGGCGTGGCCAGCCTGGGTGAGGGGCTGAGGGCTGTTTTCAAGCTGGCCACACCCCCTTCAGGATGGGGGTTTCCGCTCAGGTGCCTGGCCAGCCTGGGTGAGGGGCTGATGGCTTTTTGCAGGCTGGCCATGCCCCCCAGCAGGGATCCTCACCCCATGGGGGCATAGCCAGCCTGGGTAAGTGGTTGAGGGCCATTTTCAGGCTGGCCACGCAACCCAGGCTCCCAGCAACCCAGGCTCCCAGCCCCTCCTTTTTTTTTTTTTCTCAGTATCTCCTTGAGCAGAGGCCAGGGTGGGCGGGAACTTGGCTTCCTCCCTCGCTGGGGGCAACCCAAGCCTCCTGCTAGCTCTAGCTCTGTGGGCGCCACCATCTTTGTTTGGTTAATTTGCATACTCGCTCCTGATTGGCTGGTGGGCATAGTGGAGGGACAGTCAATTTGCATGTTTCTCTTTTATTAGTGTAGATTGTATCTTACCTATGGAACATTCTCTGGAACTTGAATTCAGTGAAAAATTCTAACAGGTTTCTATCTGCCGGTATATTTCTATAGTCATATTGAATCAACAGAAATGTATTGAATAGATATTAGCATTTTTTCAACTGATAGGACTTGGACAATCATTTGATAAAGATTTTAGGATTAACCAGATCAGGAAATAAAATGAAAACATACTATATTCTGAGATAAAATCTAGTAATAGTCTGCAAAGAATGTTTTAGGTCCCATCTTTTCAGAGATGTCAGTATGCACCACTGCCTCTGCCTATAAATGTTGGAAAAGCCCTTGGCCCCGCTGTAGGCTTCTCCACAGTTGTCACATGAAGAGAATTGACTTATGGAAGCTCACCTGTTTGAAGGGGTCTACAGAATCCCTTCCTAGAGTGAAAAAAATCAGTACAGAGTAATCTTCATTCCAGTAACACAATTCTAGGCCCACTGTTTGCCTGCCTGCAAAAACTTGTTAGAGATCTGTCTCTAATTCAAAATTAGTTCTGAGCAGTTGCAATGAAAGGGCCCACTCTTGTTAATCTTCCCATCTGTGCTGTGAGTTGTGACAGGGAATAAGCATCATCCAGTGCCATGTATAGAATTGGCTTGGCTCTTGTTCAGAATCTCTCTTCCCCAAACGTTCTGAATCAGCTGAATGGCGGTCGGTAGGAGATTGGCCAAATAATATATTGTATGCCATGTTCAGTGGATCAAATACATTGCAACAATAAGCAATTTGCATTGTTAGTTAACAACTAATAATATGAAAAATACTTCCTAATGCATCATGAAATGAAGAAACATTACTAAACAGTATATGTGATACGATCCCTACTATCTATAAATACAAAAGCCTAAGTGACCACACGACCGGCTGGTAGCTATGATGCGCACTGACCACTTAACACAGTAGCTGCCTTGACGTGCACTGGCCATTTAAAAATAAACGGCACCACGGACCTGCGCCGACAAACCAACACTTGGCTTCTCCCAAGTGGGACACAAGCCCTGCCACTACCCCAGAGTGACATCCCACCAAATCGCAGCCAGGCTGCCAAGACCCCGTAGCTCAAAATATGTCCCACAACTCTGCCTGGAAAACGGTAGCTGTGGGCACCAGGTAATGATGTCACATAGCAACGCCCGGCTGCCTCTCCATAGCAACTAGCCTCCTTACAGTTTCTTCAGCCCAGGAACACGACTTGCTTATTGCCACGTGCAAACATTTCACACTATAACCAAATGTTTGTGAAGCGTTTTCCCATGCCTCATCTCATTTGATCTTCACAGAAGTCCTGGAGTAAGTGGATAGGAGACTCGGTAGAATCCTATTTTCTTTTCATTAGCTGGAAAACAGAGATTTGGAAAACTTAGAAACTTGACCCAATTGAAAAGAAGTAAGAAATGGTGGACCTTGAAATGACTTCAGGTTTTCTCACTGCGCAGATAGTCAAACACTGAACACTGCTACAGTTAAATATTTTACCATTTGTTCTCCCTGTGTAATCTACAATAATAATCTGCTTCATGTTGGTATTTACTGCTGTGTTGCTGGCAATTACGTGAAAGAGAAGTTGGGGTGCTTCACTGGGCTGGAAGAAGTTTAGCTACATCAGAAAGCAGGTCTAATTAAGCAAGTTCATTCTATATACTGGTATATAAAAGGCTAAGTTGACTCACTGGCGCCAATTGCATGTGTATGTTTCGATCTGTCATTGTCGATCATGAATTAAGTTGACACTTATATTATAGAGAAAGGATGAATAGCAATATTAAAATATTTCTTCTAGTTAATTTCCTTTCAATGTGTACAAATCCGTGCACCGGGCCACTTGTTTTTAAATAATGTGTGTGTGTGTGTGTGTGTTCAGATAGTAGGATCATCACTAGTGATTTTTCCTTTAAAAGTTTTTTATACTTTTCAAATTTTCTGTCTTGGTTGTTTTATAGTTGTAGTCAGAAAAGTCAATATATGTTAAAATCATTCTTGCATTTGTCCCCGTTTTAAAATAATAAAGGAGCTAAAAAAAATAATATAAATACACTAAAACATTATGCCATGTGTGTAAGGCTGGGAGGCAAAAATAATAGGCAGCCGTACGGACCATCCACACTCAGCAGGTTGGGCCTTGGTCTGAGTTAGTGGCAGTGGCTGCAGAAGAGGATAGTGGGCCCTTTGCAAGGGAGTGTGTGACAGTGCCAGCCAGAGAGCCTGGAGAGTAGACCCCAGAGCCTCTCTCTCTCTCTCTCTCTCTCTGGTTCTCTCTCTCTTTCTCTCTGTCTCTCTCTGTCTCTCTCTCTCTCTCTCTCGCACGCATGTACACACACGCTCAGGCTTCAGCAGGTGCCCCTCCCCCATCATGCAGCCATCTGTAGTAGGGCTCTTTCTTCTTGACAGTGATATTAGTGGACTATTTAATTCAGCCAGCAAGCTTCTTGCATACATTTGCATTTTACTGTCTCCATTATGGTCCCAGGGAGCACATGAACATGGCATATATTATTTTCTGGTGCCTCAGAAAGCTGCCCACAGGGATTTGCCCTGGCTGATTTCTATTTCTACTCCAGGGAGGCAGAGCTCCACCTGGCCGGGGGCTGGAGAACTCTGACCCTAGACCTTTGCAGTGCAGATCTTTGTGAGGCAAAGGGCAGAACAGGGACTTTTCACCGCTGGGGACCAGGCCTGCCTTCAGGCAGCCACCACCATCTTTCCTCTGGAGGGATCAGCTTTGCCCCTAGATTTTGTCCCCAGCCGCTCTACTAGAAGCTTTGTTAGGATTGATGGAAGAGCAATTGATGGAAAGCCACAGGCGATATGGGCTGTTGCGATGGGTGTTAGGAAGAAGGAAACCATCAGTAACTCTAGAATGTTCATGTCAACTGTTTTTAGTTGTGGGCATGGTGAGGGTTTCTCGTGCCTACAGTTGGAATTGCTGACCATCTGCTGCTTGAAATCCCAGCCCTCCGTGCTGCGTGTTTGAGAGCTGAAAGGCAGCCATCCCGGCAGCTGCCGTTTTTAGCACTTTCAGCATGAGGACCCCCAAATGTGTTCTGTCCTTTCTTTCCACTTTTGAATCTGGGACTGGTCAACCCATCCCCGAAATAGCTATTTCCCAAGGTTTTTAGGTTCTTAACTCCAAGGTTAGATGTCAGCATCTTAACCAGAAGGCAGCGCATCTGGGGCTTGGTTTGTTGTTTGTCAATATTCTTGGCAGTGTGAGAGCACCCATTCAACAGGCAGGAGTGGATTTTTAGTTTATCATCATTTTAATTCTAGAAATCACTTTTAATCATTTACTTTCTGCTAATCCTGTGCTCAGTGTTGTACTGATATTTTCTCATTTCCCCTCACAACACTTTTGAGTCAGGTATGACCCCCTTGAGGCAGCTGAGGCTGAGAGGAGGTACGTTGCCAGGGCAGCACGTCTGAATTGCAGAGCTGCGTTTCAGCAGCAGGGCTGCTTGATCCCACCGCTGTGCTTGTAACCACCGCTTCTTATTCCAGAAGTTCTTTTGTGTTTGTATTCTGGTTGTAGAGCCGCATTTGAGTGCTTCCACAAACCATCCAGGAAAATGTCAGAAAATTTAAAAGAGAATCACACACACACACACACACCCTCCTGACGTGGGAACCTTCTCTGTGAAGTGCCCCATACAGGCTTCTAAAGATGCATCAGGAACCTCAAGCCCAGTGTACTATAGAAAGTTGGCCTGAAACCCTCACCTCCACTTCAACCTGGTCTGCTAGATTGACAATCTGGACCTAAGAAAGGAACCTGGAAGTCCTCTAACCTCTCTACTTCCAGCCCTGCCTCACCCCCAGTCATCAGCCCCCCTGATGCTCTCTCTTCTGGGATCCACATGGCTCCTCTTGGGGCTCTACCCCTCCCTTCTCTCAGAAAGTCTTCAGTTGTCCTGGGCATGGGGGAATTGTGTTTCCTCCTACCACCTCTCCTTTCAGAATCAGCTATGTAATTCTGTGCCAGTTCCATATCTCAGTGCACAGCCTCAGTGGTCTGCTACCTTCCCGGGCCCTTCACAGAAGTGTTGCAATGGGGGGGTGGGGGGGCAGGTGGAATGGGCTACCGCTAATATTGAGTGTGCAAATAGGAGCAGCAGGACTTTTGTCTTTCTTCACTTGTCAATTGTCCTTAACAGAAGACTTCCAGCTACATAGCTATGAGTCACTCAACTGTGGAGATCCCCCACTAGAAATGCAGCTTTTTCTAATGGGACCCAGTACTTGGTTAGTTAAGACTACCTGCTGGCTATAAAGTTTAACCTTGAAAGTGCTGCTATATTTCTTTTTCTCTAAGAACGATATTGCGGCATTTGGGGTACCAGCGTTTTGTAACACCTTAATTAATCTTCTTTTGTTCCTTATATTATCTTAGATGGTAATTTATTTTTTAAATTGCTGGTATTTCAGATTCCACTTGGATTCAGGGAGAAGGGAGGTTTTCATGCTGTGTCTGTCAGACTATTTAAAAAGCACCAGAGCCCTAGCCAGTTTGGCTCAGTGGATAGAGTGTTGGCCTGCGGACTCAAGGGTCCCGGGTTCGATTCCGGTCAAGGGCATGTACCTTGGTTGCGGGAACATCCCCAGTAGGAGGTGTGCAGGAGGCAGCTCATCGATGTTCCTCTCTCATCGATGTTTCTAACTCTCTATCCTTCTCCCTCTCTGTAAAAAAACAACAATAAAATATATTTAAAAAATAAAAATAAAAAGCACCAGAAATGTCTGCATTTGATGTTTACAGTTAATCATGTCAGTGATGCATAATCTCGAATCAGATTTAGTTTTGCTTTCTATGGCTGTTTGGCAGTCCTGTGAGTGGCAGGGTGAAGATTTGGTCTTGGCAGAAAAATAACTGCTGTGACTCAGAGCTCCAAAGGGGCAGGTGATTGACTAAAAGATCCCATTTTACAGTGAGCTGGGTGTTACCAGGCCTGGCTTCTGCAGGCCTCTCAGCCAGCAACCTCATACCTGTCGGCCTGCTAGGTGGCATATTGCAGACTGTTCCTTTCCCCGTCTCCCTCCCTCCTTCCCTTCTTTTTGTCCGTTGTATCATTGCAGTTTGCATCAAGAATATATTGAAGGAAAACACAAATATTCAAACCATAAAACTAAATTAATTGCTATAGGTAAGTTTCCAATTTGACTTCAATGTTCCTAAAGCCAAGGATAAAAGAGAAGTAGAATCAGCTATGTAATTCTCATTTTCAAAAGGAAGGAAATATATCTATTCCTATGGGGAAGTTCAGTGTTCCTTAGTACTTAATTTGGAAGCCCTTTTACATGGGACTTCATTTAGGGAGCACCGAGAGAGATGGGGACTGAAATGCTTGATTATCTTCCTGTTGTTGAGGCAGAAAGGATTCCATAGGGCTGTCCTTCAGTAAGTCAGAGACCGTCATGCAGGACTGACCTCCCAGGTCTCCTTAAGTCAGGAACTAGGATCAAGATGAATCCTAACCCTATCATGTGGCACAGGCAAGAGTGGGCTTTTCTGGGGACAGGGGAAGACCACAGAACCAGGGACAGCAGGGAAGAAAGTGAAGGCATGAGTTCCCCTGTCTCCCTACACCCTCAGAGTGGCCTTACAGGCCTGCCAGCCTGCGGTATGAGCCTGTGACCCAGTGGAGGCACCCTGTCCCCACTGCTGCTTCCCCTTTTTACAGCTCAGATGTGGGAGCATCTTGTCAGTGGTGCAGTAAGCAGACTGGTGGGCCACATGCTCCATCTGTAGTTCCAGGTAGCCACCTGGAAATGCCTACTGCTGAGCACTCAGGGACCTTGGGCTGCGTGAACTTTCAGCTTCCCCTGGTGGGACCACAGGTCTCCAGTCTGTGGGAAGTGGAACTGGGATGCAGCCTCATCCTCATTCCAACCAGAGTCAGCCTCCAGAGACCTTTAAGACAGCACCCCTTGGTGCCCCCAGGAACTTAGGGTCATGCCAAGTAAAAATAATTCCAAGAGAGGCTGTGAGGATATGGTTCAAGGATGTAGGTAACTGGAGTCTACTTTGACCCAAAGAGAGAATTTGGGATACTTAAAGAGATAAAAATTTCATGGGCTTCAAATGGTATCCTTTTTGAAGGATAAACATTTTTTTCAGGTTCTTTTTTTAAAATAATTTTTTTAATTTTTCAATTACAGTTGACATACAGTATTATATTAATTTCAGGTGTACAACTCAGTGATTAGACATTTATATAACTTATGAAGTGATCACCCTGATAAATCTGGTACCCATAGAATATTATTGATTATATTCCCTATACTGCATTTTACATCCATGACTGTTCTGTAACAAGCTATTTGTACGTCTCTCTCTCTCTCTCTCTCTCTCTCTCTCTCATTTAGTTCTTTATGAATTTTTGTTCAATTCTTTCATTTGGGACAAGTTTCTTTATCTCCTCATTTTGGCAGCCTCCCAGTGTTAATTTTTATGTATTAGGTAGAGCTACTATATGTCCCAGTCTTAGTGGAGTGGTCTTATGTAGCAGGTGTCCTGTAGGGCTCAATGGCACAGCCTCCTGAGCTCTGCTGGGTGTTTCAGGTGCACACCCCCACCCCTGTTTGTGCTGTGTGCACCCTTCTGTTGTAGTTGGGCCTTGATTGCTGTTGACACGTCAGTGGGAGTGATTTATTTCCAAGCCAGTGGGCTGTGAGGACTGGCCATGACTAGAGGGGTCCCTGCATGCTCAGCAGTAGGCATTTCCAGGTGGCTCCCTGGAACTGCAGATGGAGCATGGGGCCCACCAGTCTGCTTACTGCACCTCTGACAAATGCTCCCACATCTGCGCTGTAAAAAGGGGAAGAATGTGCTGTTCAGAAGCTGACACCACAGCACAGGACTTGCTTCAGCAGGGTTCTGGTGCCTGATGAGGCTGCCCCTGGAGGATGTGACTTATGGAGGAGGTGCTTCAATGTGGTCTAAAGTTGACCTCCTAGTATGTTGGCTCTGGAGCCTCCTGGGAATTGCAGGCCAAGGTCATCCACCACCTGTGTCCTGCCCGGGACACCCAGCATGAAGTACAGAGTGATCTGCAAATGACTGCTACTTGTGCTAGACTTGGAAGTCCCTGAGAGAGGAGCAAGCTGAAGGACAGGTTAGCCTGCCAGAGTGTGTGATGCACGTGTGTATCCATGTGGAATGTGGGGTTAAAAAATGGTTAAGAATTGACCATTTTAGAAAGAATGCTATTATTCCTTCTTCTATTACACTGTTATACTCCTATGCTTTTCTATCCTGTATTAATATGCTATATATACTATTATGACTTTTCCACTAAATCACCTCTTTCAGTGTTGAACACATGAAGTAACATCCATGTTTTCCTCTTGCAGACCCCTGCTCTTCCAGACAAGTGAACATGTGGCCAGTAGTCCTGCTCTGGGGGACACTATTCCATTCAGCATCATTATTCAGTTTTTGTTCACAAGAGCACCCACTGAGCTGAAATCCCCCTTCCAGGTAATAAAGGAAAGCCACAATCCTGTTAAGAGTCTTCCCTCTTTATGAATACAGTGCCCTATTCACTGAACGCATTTTTGGCCTTCTCTTTGTCCTTTTTAGTCATGGATTTCTGTCTTAGCAGTGAATCACTAAGGAAGGAAAATTCCCATTGCTCTACAGTGTAAGAAGTACCTGATGAATCCAGAATTAGCCCTTTAAATAATAATGACAAGTAATTTACGTTCATAAAGCTTTTTTGCTAGAGACCCTATTTCTTTTGCTGATCCACCTTCACTTGGCAAATCCAAAGGGCTCCTTGGGAGTTAGGAAGGTGCCCCAAGCACCTTCCCTCAGGCAGGGGTAGGGGGTGATTTCACCTTGGGAAACCTGGAGAGCACTTTTTGAACCAGTGCTTGTGCCATTCACTGAAGAATGTGTATGTTCTTCTCTGTGTTTCAACCTTCAGAGGGCAGAGTGGTCCCATGCACGCTTCTCCCAATGGCTGGATGACCACCCATCTGAGAAGGACAGACTCCTCCTCATCAGGTAAAGCCTTGTGTTCCATGAGTACCTGTCTCTTCTAGAAGCCCAGGGAGAGTAGGAGGCGCAGGGGAAGAGAAAGGAACAGTGCCTGGGTGGATGTGTACATGTGGTGGCACCTCCTCGCAGCAGGCACCTCACTGCACGGCACACACGCTGGAGCACCCAACAGTCAGACCCATTGGGCACAATATTTTTGCTTTCCGGTTCCTTCACTTCCAATCTTCATATCCCTTTGTGCTGCCCCATGCCTGATGCAGCCCTGAGAACTGTGCACTTCTGGTTTTGAAAACCAACTTCAGCTATGAAAGACTCCTCGTTGTCTTGGCTCCTCATTTTCTGCTTCATTTTCATGGGTTGCAGTTACTGATTTAGTGGAGCACAGATATGAATAAACTTTTGAAAATACTTGAACATGATGAAGTTATTAGTAGAAAACAAGGACAACCCAGCAGCTATTTAGATACCACGTGCCCTCCAGTCGTGCCTACAAATGAATCTTATGTGTGTACTCAAGTGCACAGACACACAGACACACCGCTTCCATTCAGCCACGCCCAGGGTGGGAGGTTTTAATTGTCACATATAATTCAGTAAGCATCTCTCTTCCATCAGCATTATCCTCTGAAATTGTTCTGACCACGATCTCCAGAGACCTCTTAGCCACCAAACCTAGGCATTTCTGTTCTTACACTATGCAGCTTTAGCTGGAGTTGACCACTGCTTCCTTCTTGAAACTCATCGACTCACTGATAAAACACATTTCCTTGATGCTCACTATATGCCAGGCCCTGAGGACACAGAGCAAACTGAGACACAGCCCTGCCTCCTAGGAGCTGCCATGACATCACCTTTCTGGCCATTATTTTCCTCCATCTCGTTGGCTGAGTTGACTCTGTCCACTCCTTAAGTGCCGTCGTTTCCCACAGTTTGCTCTTGGCTCTTTTTCCTTCACATTCTCCCTGTAGTTGGCTTCCCCAGGAGCTCATCCAGACGCATGACTCCGGTGGTCTCTTCTGTCCAGTGGCTCCCAGGTCTGCAATTTGCCTTGACTGCCTGGGGCTTAGCCAGCAAACATGCTGTCATATGTCACCAATCAAAGTGACACAGAAATCTCACCAAAAATGTTAAAAATAAATAATCTTTCCTCTCAACTCTGCTCAGTGTCCTAGACGCCATGTCTTGGATAAAGTGGCACCATCACTTACCCAGCAATCTAGAACCTTGAAGTTATCATTCAGCTCCTCATCACCCTCACCCTCCAAATCCATCAGCTGTACCTCTTCAAAAGCTCTTGAAACCATTTTCAGTTCTCCAGAGGGTCCTGAGGATGTTGATGGGGGCCACAGCCCTGAGCAAGGCTTTCTTGAGCCTAAGTGCAGGCGATAGTTGCACCCTGAATCATTTACAGAGCTCTGAAAAATGCGGCGTTCAGCACAGCCTTGACTACCTGAGAATCTCTGAAGCTGGGACCTGGCCTAGGATTTCTTATAACTGCCCAGGCAGCTCTGCAGCACAGGTGAAAAGACTGTTGTCAGGTGAGAAAGACTGCACCCAGGAGGGAGGCTGTGAGAGGTCCCTGAGGAGCATCAGCCCAGCCTCAGGGAGAGGCACTGAGCTTTCAGGCGTGGTGCCAGAGCCTACCTGAGCCACTCACTCTCCATGCACCTTTGTGAATAAAGAGTAGATTAGCCCAGCCCCTGCTCTGCATCCTTGCTTATCTGTTACTCTTCTCAGCTGTAAGCATCTGACCAGGAAGTGAGAAAGGATGCCAGGTGAGCCTTCAAGCTCAGGAGATGGTGAAAATGCCTTCAGAAAAGGTTTTGGGCCTGGGCTAACCCAGGGATTTGCAATGTATTTGTGGATTTTTAAAAAATATTTTATTAAATTTTTACAGAGAGAAAGGGAGAGGGATAGAGAAATATCTCAATGAGAGAGAAACATCGATCAGCTGCCTCCTGCACACCCCCTACTGGGGATGTGCCCGCAACCAAGGTACATGCCCTTGACCAGAATCAAACCTGGGACCCTTCATTCCGCAGGCCGACGCTCTATCCCCTGAGCCAAACTGGTTAGGGCTATTTGTGGATTTTTTGTTCTGAGTCCCAAAGACTCACTCTGCTGCCACCCCCTTGGTACTAGAAGAGTATTTAGAATTTAGTTCATTGAACACAGTTCATTTTTGTTTTCTTAACAAGTTGGAATTAGTTCACAATAGTTGTCCTGCTGTGGACACATCACAAATCCTTTTTCTTCTTTTTAAAAATGTTTCCTGGGTGATTTCATCAGCAGTGCTGTTGCTAAGCCTATATTTAGCAACTGAAAATCATGCTAAGAAATAATGTCATGCTTTTTAAATAAGGTCTATCCATCTCTCCACACGTCCGATAGCAGAATCTTCATGCTCTGAGCAGCGGCTCCTGCTGCCGCCCTGCCGTTGGCCAGGCAGGGAGCTCTGTCCTTGGGCATGGTCCCTCCTGTCTGCTACTGCGAACTGACTTTGTCCCTGCACCAAAGCACCACTGATGTGTTCTTTCCCCTGGAGATAAACCCAGGGTGAGCATTGCTCTTTAAATGTCAGTAAATTCATTTTAGCTTCTGGGGCAAACCTTGTTATATACTCTCTGTTCCTCCCAGCACAGTATGCTAGGTTGTCATAAACTAGGACAAATTGAGGATCGTGGGACTGCTGCTGCTGAATGAATAGCAAATGATGAACTCTCTTCTGCCTTCCTGTCTTGTTTCCTTCTGACACCAGATGTTTCTTTAGCTTGAGTGGATACTGGTAAGTTAATTTTAAAATTAGAGTAGCTACGACTCCCAGGGCCACGTGGTACCTACTCAGCTCCCACCAGTCAGGTCCTCCAGACATGCATGCCCTCGGGGTACCGGTATAAGGCTGCCCCCAGGGAAGACTGTGGATCTGTAACTGTTTAATGTGTTCTCAGTAAAGATGAAGACTGAGGTTTTAAAGAAAAGATTTCTAAATCTTTGCAGAAGTGTTAGTTTTGGCCTCAAGCCCATTTATTTGATGTTTCTAATGGAGCAGCAACTCTTCTTATTGTGACCTTCTTGCCCTTTGCATTTCCTTAGCCTAAGTAGAAGAACACATTTATGATGTCAAAAATGTTTACAGACTTTATTTGCCTATTGGTACTTCTTATAGATACAATTATCATACCATTCTCAGTGCAGGTGCGTCCCTGGACCCCCTGCCCTCCTGCCCTGGTCCAGGGCCCACAGATAGGAACCATTTCCTCAAATCACTGTAGATGGAGGGTAACGATTGGTCTCTCCTCCTGATGTCCCTGTGTCACTAGATATCTACCAGTTCTGGAAACTGGGTGCCTGAAATGAGACCAAAAGGGAGGAGAGGGCCAGGGAAAGCGACGGCTTACCTGCCTATGAAAGCTATGAAGTCATTTATGTATTTGAGTACTAAGTACACTGATACTTAGTGCCTGACAAAATCTATCTTGTGTTCCATAAAAGCCTCCACAAAGCAGTGTTACCATGTGACAGACTGTTCCTCTACTAATTGTTTGCACAATTCCTGTACTAATTTTTTTTTTTCAATAATGGGTGCTAATAATCCTTTTTGGTTACAAACCAGAGTTAGGACTGGTTCTTACTTTCAAGAAAGCTGATGTTTTGCTCAAGCAAATGCAGTAATTTAATAATTGCTTGAAAATCTCACTCTGATTTTATGTGGGAGGACGGCTTTAATCTGTTTTTCTTTTCATAGTTCTGATGGTGTTTTTGACGAATACCAAAAAAACTAACCAAGCTCATTTCTAAACTTTCTTCTACATATTGTGTAGTTCATAGGCCTTACCCTTTTGAATGCAAATGAAACTACTAAATTGATTTTTGTATTGTATAAAAACATATATAATCCATTCACTTCAGAACACCTACATTTTTGAGAATGTCAGTGCGCTAATTTCTTAGATTAATGTATACAGGGTGTCCCCCCAGAATGTGTACACATTTTGAATAATTATAAAGGCAGAATGCATTTCATTTTCAAACTGTAATAGAATCTACAACTGTCAACTATTGAAGTGTGTATACACTTTTTTGGATACCCTGTATACAAACACACCCACACCCACATTATTGTCTCAGACAGTTGGGGCCCTTGGGGATTTTTCCACTGTGCATAAATCTCCAGGGGCTAAGTTTTGGGAGGGCCATAGCAACCTGAAGAGTTACTAGAAGAAGTAACTCCCCCCCCTCCCTAAAGAAATAGCTTCATTAAAGCCCAGCTCTGACATGAGCTAGGCATCTCACAAAAGATTATTCTCTTGGAGCATTCCATTCCATTTTGCATGCCTTTGCTTCTTTCAGGGACTCCAACAATCATGTTTCATGTTTCTCCTTTACTTTCTTCTGCACTTTTGCTTTCCTTTTCATTAAAGTTCTATCTGCCTGTATTTCTTTTTTTTATTTTAAATCTTTATTATTGAAAGTACTACACATATCCCTCCCTTCCCCCCCATTGACCCCTTCTAGCCTGATCCCTGCCCCAAGCCTTCACCACCCTATTGTCAATGTGCATATATGCACACAAGTTCTTTGGTTGATCTCTTCCCATCCACCCTCCCCTGCCTTCTCTCTGAGATTCCACAATCTGTTCCTTGCTTCTATGTCTTTGGATCTATTTTGTTCATCACTTTATTTTGTTCATTAGATTCCACGTATGAGTGAGATCATGTGATACTTATCTTTCTCTGACTGGCTTATTTCGCTTAGCATAATGCTCTCCAGGTCCATCCATGCTGTTGCAAATGGTTAGAGTTCCTTTTTTTTTTTTTTTTTTTTTTACTGCTGTGTAGTATTCCATTGCATAAATGTACCATAGCTTTTTTATCCACTTATCTGCTGATGGGCACTAGGGCTGTTTCCAAATCTTAGCTATTGTAAGTTGTGCTGCTATGAACATATGGGTACATATCTTCTTTCTGATTGGTGTTTCTGATTTCTTAGGCTATATTTCTATAAGTGAGATCACTGGGTCAAATGGAAGTTCCATATTTAATTTTTTGAGAAAACGCCATACTTTCTTCCATAATGGCTGCACCAGTCTGCATTCCCACCAGCAGTTACTAGGGTTCCCTTTTCTCCACCTCCTAGCCAATACTTGTCATTTGTTGATTTGTTGATGGTAGCCATTTCTGACAGGTGTGAGGTGATACCTCATTGTTATTCTGATTTGCATCTCTCAGATAATTAGTGACTTTAATCATTTTTTTATGTCTTTTGGCCATCTGTATGTCCACTTTGGAGAAGTTTCTATTTAGGTCTTTTACCCATTTTTTAATTGAATTATTTATCTTTTTTTTTTTTGTTAAGTTGTATGAATTCCCTGTATATTTTGGAAATTAACCTCTTATCGGATATGCCATTGGCAAATATGTCCTCCCATGCAGTGGCCTCTCTTGTCATTTTTTTAATGGTTTCTTTTTGCTGTGCAGAAGCTTTTTATTTTGATGTAGTCCCATTTGTTTATTTTCTCCTTAGTGTCCTTTGCCCTCAGAGATCTCTCAGTAAACATATTACTATGAGAGATGTCTACAATTTTGCTGCCTGTGGTTTCTTCTATGATTTTTATGGTTTCATGACTTACATTTAAGTCTTTTATCCATTTTCAGTTTATTCTTCTATATGGTCTAAGTTGGTGATCTAGTTTCATTGTTTTGCATGTATCTGTCCAATTTTCTCAGCACCATTTATTGACGAGACCATCCTTACTCCATTGTATGCTCTTGCTTCCTTGTCAAATATTAATTGACCATAATGGCTTGAGTTGATTTCTGGGTTCTCTGTTCTGTTCCATTGACCTATCTGCCTGTATTTCTCATTTGTTTTTTATTCACTCATTATGCATTTGTTAAGCACTGGGTCCTGGGTTAGATAAATGAATAATACAGCCCCAACCCTCAAAGTGAAGTTACATTGTAAGAGGGAAACTGACCAACGAGCAGATACACTCTAATGTGGTACAAGTGTAGACTTCTTGCTCAGTTACACGGAGAATGAGGTCTTCTAGAAGTGTGGTGGGGAGAACAGTATTTAAGTGCTTTATAGATACATGTAAGACCTGGAAGAGAGCTAAGTCAGAGTAAAATCTTTTCATTCTCATAACTGTATCATGTAGATGTGCAAATCAGCTCAAATGCAGCCCAGATCATACAGCTGGGTGGGTAGTGGGCCAGAGCCTGATACAGCAGCCTGGCTGCTTAAATAAGGGTGGCCTGCCTTCCACGTCATGTAATCATACCCTGAGCAGAGCACAGAGCCAGCCGTGAAGGATCCCAAACAGTCAGGGCTGTTGATGCAGAAGGTGCATCAACAGGGTGGCTGCAATTCTTTTGTGCTACCTGGATGGAGTTAGGAAAGGCTTCCTCAAAAAGAGGGCATTTGAGCTGGGTGCTAAGTAAAGAGCTGTATAAGGAAGAAGGCAAGAAAGGGGAAGAGCATTCTAAGGATAAGGAAGCTCATGAGAAAGGCCTAGGAGAATGGTCGAAGAGAAACAGGCCCTTTTGTAGCCCTTTTGCAGCCCTTTTGCTAGGCACAGACATCTTTGTGTAGTCATATTTGCACACACACCCCTGATCTCTCCCCGGGGTGGCATTGGGGTAGGACTTGGAGTCACAAGGGGGATGAAGCTGCTCTGCAATGTGTGTTGGCAACAAA
Organism: Corynorhinus townsendii; assembly: GCA_026230045.1. Taxonomy (NCBI): domain Eukaryota; kingdom Metazoa; phylum Chordata; class Mammalia; order Chiroptera; family Vespertilionidae; genus Corynorhinus; species Corynorhinus townsendii. The sequence continues at coordinate 143,712,493 of JAPDVU010000004.1, forward strand.
AACAATGGAAACTAATGGAGGGTCCTTTTATGCCACAGCAAACTGTCTAGAACCCAATAGTAGCACAGACAGGGTTTGGGAGGTGAGTTTACACTATCCTAATGGGTATAGGGCATGGCCAGTGATGGACTGCAGGCAGAGGCTTACTATAGTGTGGGAGGTGTAGCCCAGGGCTGAGACAGCGTTGGGTTGACCACCATCTACAATGCTACAGCAGTGATGAGGGCACAAAATGGTGGAACTCAAACTGCAGCAAAGGGAAGAGGAGGAACTAGATGTGGAAAAACATAAAACAGATTAATAGCACTTGGTAACTGATTATGTGCAGCACTGAAGGAGAGCTTTAAGTAGAGGAACTTGGGAGGTTATGCCTTTTGTTGAAATAGGGAAAAGTGGGCAGAATACTTCCCTAGGGGGTGTAGTCCCCCTCCCCAGGTTTGTTTTGCTTTCTTTTTTTAAAATTTAATAAATCTTTATTGTTCAGATTATTACAATTGTTCTTCTTCCCCCCTAATAGCTCCCCTCCACCCAGTTCCCACCCCACCCTCTGCCCTTACCTCCCTCCAGTTCTCATCCATAGGTGTACGATTTTTATCCAGTCTCTTCCTGCACCCCCCACACCCCTTTCCCCCCGAGAATTGTCAGTCCATTCCCTTTCTATGCCCCTGATTCTATTATATTCACCAGTTTATTCTGTTCATCAGATTTTTTATTTACTTGATTTTTAGATTCACTTGTTGATAGACATGTATTTGTTGTTCATAATTTTTATCTTTACCTTCTTCTTCTTCTTAAAGACTACCTTTCAGCGTTTCATATAATACTGGTTTGGTGGTGATGAACTCGTTTAGCTTTTTCTTATCTGTGAAGTTCGTTATCTGACCTTCAATTCTGAATGATTGCTTTGGTTGTAGGTTCTTGCTGTTCATCACTTTGAATATTTCTTGCCACTCCCTTCTGGCCTGCATAGTTTCTGTTGCAAAATCAGCTGACAATCATATGGGTGCTCCCTTGTAGGTAATTAACTGTTTTTCTCTTGCTGCTTTCAAGATTCTCTCTTTGTCTTTTGTTCTTGGCATTTTAATTATGATGTGTCTTGGTGTGGTCCTCTTTGGATTCCTTTTGTTTGGGGTTCTCTGCGCTTCCTGGACTTGTAAATCTATTTCTTTCACCAGGTGGGGGAAGTTTTCGGTCATTATTTCTTCTAATAGGTTTTCAGTATCTTGCTCTCTCTCTTCTTCTGGCACCCCCATAATTCAGATGTTGGTACACTTGAGGTTGTCCCAGAGGCTCCTTACACTATCTTCATATTTTTGGATTTTTTTTTCTTTTTGCTTTTTTGGTTGAGTGTTTTTTGCTTCTTTGTATTTCAAATCTTTGACTTGATTCTTGCAGTCCTCTAGTCTGCTGTTAGGTCTCTGTATAATATTTTTTATTTCAGTCAGTGTATGTTTAATTTCTAGTTGGTCCTTTTTCATATCCTCGAGGGTCTTGCTAAATTTATCAGCCTTTTCTAGGAAATTCTTGAAAAACCTTATAACCGTGGTTTTGAACTCTATATCCAGTCTTTTGCTTTCCTCCATTTCTTTCATTTGTGATCTTTTTCTTTGTCTCCGCATTTTTGCTGCTTCCCTGAGTTGGTTGAGTAGCTTTGTGTGGTAGGTGTCCTATAGGGCCCAGTGGCTCAGTCTCCCCAGTTACCTGAGGTGGATACTCTTGGTGCACCCCTTTGTGGACTGTGTGTACAGCCTTGTTTTAGTTAAGTCTTGATTGTTGTTGGTATCACTGGGAGGAATTGACCTCCAGGCCAATTGGCTGTGAGGATCAGCTGTGTCTACGCTGGGAGAACTTATGTGCTGGAGACAGCCTTATGAGACAAGACTTGCAAAATTGCAAAAGCCTCTGTGCTCAGCTTGGATGGGGCAGAGTCTCAGGGTGGAGCAGGCAGCCTTGGCTTCCTGTCAGCCCTGCCCTACGAGGCCCATGGATCTCAGTGTCCCTTGGTAATCACTGCAAGCACCTTTGAGAGAAAGCTGCCCCCGACTTTTGCCCACTGTCAGCCAGCCAGTTTCTCCCCGAATGAGTCTGGATTCCCAGAAACTCACCTGGAACTGGAGTTCAGCGTAGTCCAGAGCTTCTGTCTCCCTCCTGCTTTAGAAAGCCAGCCGCACACTCAGCCGCCCATGCATTCAGCAGTCATTCCTCTCTGCATGCGCGCGCGCGCGCACCTCTGGACCTCTGCCTTCCGCAGCTCCCCTGAGTCTCAGTGTGCTTTCTCTTTTCCTGACAGTCCAGATTGCCCCCGAATAAGTCTGGGTTCCCAGAGTCCCGCCCGGGACTAGAGTTCAGTGTAGTTAGGAGCTTCCATCTCCCTCCTGCTTTAGAAATCCAGCCTTGCACTCAGCCACCCGTGCACTCAGACACCCGTCCTCTCAGCCGCCTGTGTGTCTCCGCACCTCAGCCTTTTGCAGCTCCTCTGAGTCTCAATGTGCTTTCCTCTTTCCTTCTAGTTGTAGAATTTCCACTCAGCCAGCTTTCCTGTGGTTCTGGATGGTGTCTGTTTTGTCTTTTAGTTGTAGTTTTGATATTGTTGTGCAAGGCAGCAATTTAGGTGTTTACCTATGCCGGCATCTTGGTTCCTCTGTGTTTTTTTTGTGGTTTTTTTTGATGACTTCATTTTTTAGAGCAAATTTAGGTCACAGAAGATTTGAGAAGGTACAGATATTTCCCATACCTCCTGTGCTCCCATATATACATAGCCTCCCCCCTTATCCACATCCCCCAGCAGAGTGGTCTGTTCATAGCAGTGAACCCACAGACACATCACTATCACCCAAACAAAGCTCACGGTTTACACTAGGGTTCACCATGGTGCTGACATTCATTCTGTAGGTTTGGACTGCCCTGGGCTTCTGACAGGTGAGTTTGAGGGATACTTAGGGAAAAAAGGCCAAAATATCCAGAATGCAGGTAGAAACAGAAATCACGAGGGAGGTGAGGGCCAGAAAAAAGAGATTGGAGATTTAATTATGTATGTAGTGGCTGAGACTGTGAAAGTGGATAGTGGAGTGGGAGGGGCACTGCAGAGTGAGTGAGGAGCTGGCAGACTCCGGGTAAGTACATTCCCCACAGTTAAGTGAAAATAATGAACAAACCTGACCAGGGATTAATATTTTCAGTGTTTGGGAGCAAAACAACCAGTTGAGAAATACTAGATGGGAATTGAGATTATGTGAGCTAATGGTATTAACTTACATCTTCGTAGAAATTTTGTAATCTCAGAGCTGTGCAACTTTTTAACAATGATAAAATTTTTTTTTACCTGGGACTTAAGTAGACCAATAATAAAAAAATCCGTTAACCATTGTTTTAGCTCCACTTAAACATGATCTAACAGAACATCTGGTTCAGGTTTTGAAAACTTTCCAAAGGCCACATACTAAATATTTTAGGTTTTGCAGGCCATATGGCCTCTGCCTACTCAGTGTAGTGTCAAAGCTACCACAGACAATACATAAGTGAACATGCATAGAGCGGGATTTGGCCTGTGGGTGGTTGGCTAACCCCCTGATCTAATTCATGAGAACATTATAATCATAAATAACTGGCTGGTACCACGTACCCTTGACTGAATTCAAAAGTTTGAGCCCAAGAGCAATTTTCCTTGCAGGTTCATCAAATAATAATATAGTGCACATCCCAGGGCCCCCTCCTTGAACATGCCTTCCTACAGTGTGAGCTCTGAGTAGGCACAAGCTGCATATGACTTTTCAGAAGTCTGATAGAGAAATAGAGTACAGGGAAACTGAAAACCACCTCAGTGGTCAGAGAGCCCAATTGTATAATTAGACCAGTACATACAATGCAGACTGGAAAAAGGTTTAGTTTTACACCTTAACCATAGTAACACTACCAATGAATGTTTGAAGGCTGTTGGTCACTCAGCTTATGGAACTGGGCAGAGCAATTCCAGAAATGGGCTTCTTTCTTTTGTATATTGACACCCTCTGTTTTATTTGTATAATTTTTTGACATTGTTTTCATTTTGGTTTTCAGGGGAGCCCTGGAGGCTTATGTTCAGTCAGTAAGAAGTAGAGAAGGCAAAGAATTTGCACCAGTGTATCCCATAATGGTTCAACTGCTTCAGAAAGCTATGTCTGCTCTTCAGTAATAATGTGAAGTATTTCTTAATCTCCATTTGTTGCTAACCCAAAGACAGCTAGTATTCACTGTTTTAAGAATGTAACCAACTTTTCTGTATTCTCTATTGGTCTTTTTCTGTTGATTTCTTCAGCCCTTCTAATTATAAAATGTCAAAAATCACCATCACCTTCAAATGCTAGGGGCCTGATTTTCCAGAAAGACATCCAACTCTTTTCTCTCCTTTCAGACTTTTCTACAAGGCTAGCTAAAATTCCTTTCCCATCACCTGAGCCCCCACTGCTTTTTAAGGTATATGACCAGGTCATATACAGTAAGTACCCTGCTTCCCCCAACCTACTTTCTTCCTCACTAGGTATGTAGCCAGTGGTTTCCACGTCTGCGTATTAGAACCAGTGAGGGAAGCTCTTAAAAAGCTTAATATTAACTGATTTGTACCCCATATTAACACATTTAGGGTAGGAGCCAGGCATTAGTATTTTTAAAAAGCATTTCCAAGTGTTTCCAATATGCAATAAAGTTTGGGAACCACTGGCATATCCTATAAAAGCAAAGATGTAGAGCTAAATGTTTAAATACTGTATGTCATACTGTATCTGTAATAAAGCTAGAGCAAGCTGTCTTTACACTGTGTCACTTTATTAAAAGCAGACTTTTGCAGCTGTTAAACTTTGTTAACAGAGATGCCAAGTTATAAATAAAAACAATTTTTATTTTACAAAGGTTCTGATAGATAGTAGATAATCTAGATCATTATTCTTCTATTGCCCTTGTCCTATTAACATTTTACTTTTAACTTAATGCTTAAAACCCCACCGACAACTTATTTTCCATCCCGGAGCCTGATATTCTGGTATCTCATATATAATGTTCAAAATCAATCAGCAGAAGTCAGAGATAAACAATTTTTTTTTTCATTTTATTTGAAATAATATACAAGAATATAGTGTGCAAAATTTAGGGGCAACATCATGAAGTGTAATGAACTGAAATCAATTTTACAGCTGTGATTCCTAACCAGAAACACCTCTTGGTAAGTAACATGAAAAGCCATGATTGTAGCTCAGAGCAAAAGCAGCTGTATTGCCAACGTATTTGCTCTAATTTCAGACAGTTGGAGGAAAGTAAAGTGCAAGTGTTGCACTGCAGTAAGTGCAAAGTCTGCCCCCACCATAAAGATATGATGACAAAATAACATATTTAAGATATGTAGCTGAGGAGATATAGAACACAAAATTTAAAAATACAATGGTATCAACTGTTAATAGCACCATTACAGTGACTATATCTCAATGCTATTAACTTCATCTTGGCCTGGGCTAGGTCTCCACTGGAAATAATGGATGGGTGCTGCCACCTGGTGCATACACTCAGCATGCTCGGGTAACTGCAGCAGGTGGCCCCTTACGATGGGAGGCTGACACCAGCCGCCTGCCTGCCACATGTTCTGCTAGCCTCTTGGCACTGGCCAGACGAGGAGCTCCTGTGTTTGGCACAGATGCTGAGCCATGTGGTGGTTGCTCAGAAAGGCCAACTCCCAGCTTCTGTTTCATTCCATTATGTGTACAATACAGATTAATAAGCAGTAAGGAGCCAATGTATAAACAGCAGTTACATATTTTTAAATTCCCCTTTTGTACAATTTAAAATAAAACATGTATACACTTCTCCTCTTTCTACTGTACTTTAGCACCACAGGATTTAAATTTTCAAGCCTATATTCCTGATAGACATGTGAAATTTGGAAGAAAAATAAGGCAATTTGGTTTACAATGTTGATAGTTTTAGCTTACTTAATGCTCTAATGGAGAAAGCAAATCCTCACTCTTATTATTAAATCATTTCAAGACCAATGCTATCAGTATCTCATGGTTACACGAATTCCGGACAAATGGTGAGACCATGTCCTCTTACGTCTTTCCATCAACAGTCTATGTTTATGCAAATGCAGACTTAATATAAGCATCCTGGTTTAATGTTGCTGTGAGCCCTGTGGAGATAAAATGAAAATTCAGTGAATGTTTACAAATCAGTAATTCTACAAGTGAAAGCTAAGGTGAATGTTTATAAGCTTATTTTTTTTAAATCGCTTTCTCAGAGTTGGGCATTTTAAGTAAGTTCACTAATATCTGATTGCTCAAGCATCAGGAAATTTATGAAAATGAAGAGAGAAATGAATTAGGATGTGCAGAAAAAGGGATGTAGGTAGAGCCCTACCCTCGCATGGAGTTCTAAGGAAATCAAGAACTTCAAAAATTCAGTTCAGCTACCCTTTAATATTGGAATCTGATCACTACTTCCTTAAGATAAATTCTTGAAAACTTTAAACAGATGTGAACTGCAAGCTACTCTAAAGAAACAGACATAAACATAGCCTTCCTGTTGTAAACTGATGTCTTCCCTTCATTTTTAGGTATTTCAAATTGAACTTATTCTGTTCTATCATGTTACATTTTCTTGTAATTAATCTAAAAACACTTAAAAGATGCTAGTCTAAGGGATGCCCTCTCTCACCACTTCTGTTCGACATAGTACTGGAAGTACTGGCCATTGCAATCAGACAAGAAGAAGAAATAAAAGGCATCCAAATTGGAAAAGAAGGAGTAAAACTGTCCTTATTCACAGACAACATGATACTGTACATATAAAACCCTAAAGACTCCAACAAAAAATTATTAGACTTAGTAAATGAATTCGGTAATGTAGCAGGATACAAAATTAACGCCAAGAAGTCTATGGCATTTCTATACACCAATAATGAACTTACAGAGAGAGAGAGACTAAAAAAGCAATCCCATTTACCATCGTACCAAAGAAATTAAGATACCTAGGAATAAACTTTAACTAAAGAGGTAAAAGACCTACATGCAAAAAACTACAGGACACTGAAAAAAGAGATAGAGGAAGATATAAACAGATGGAAGAACATACCATGTTCATGGATTGATAGAATCAACATCATTAAAATGTCCATATTACCCAAAGCAATCTATAGATTCAATGCAATCCCCATTAAAATACCAATGGCATATTTCACAGACCTAGAACAAACTCTGCAAAAATTCATCTGGAATAAAAAAAGACCCCGAATAGCCACAGCAATCCTGAGAAAGAAGAACAAAGTAGGTGGGATCTCAATACCAGATATTAAGCTGTATTACAAAGCCACTGTTCTCAGAACAGCCTGGTACTGGCACAAGAACAGACATATAGATCAATGGAATAGAATAGAGAACCCAGAAATCGGCTCAAACCACTATGCTCATTTAATATTGGACAAAGGAGGCACGAACATACAATGCAGTGAAGACAGTCTCTTCGATAAATGGTGCTGGGAAAATTGGACAGACACATGCAAAAAAAAGAAACTAGACCACCAACTTACACCATACACAAAAATAAACTCAAAATGGTTAAAGGACTTAAACATAAGATGGGAAACCATAAAAATACTAGAGGAATCCACAGGCAGAGAAATCTCAGACATATGCTGAAGGAACTTCTTCATTGATACTGCTCCTAGGGCAATGGAAAATAAAGAGAAAATAAACAAATGGGACTACATAAAAATAAAAGCTTTTGCACAGCAAAAGAAACCATCAACAAAACAACAAGAAAGACCTCTACATGGGAGAACATATTTGCCAACGTTATCACTGATAAGGGTTTAATCTCCAACATCTACAGGGAACTCGTACAACTCAACAAAAGGAAGATAAATGATCCAATCAAGAAATGGGCAACAGACCTAAATAGAAACTTTCGAAAGAAGACAGAAGGAAGGCCAAGAGGCATATGAAAACATGCTCAAAGTCACTAATTATCCAAGAGATGCAAATCAAAACAACAACACGGTACCATCTCACACCTGTCAGAGCGGCTATCATCAACAAATCAATAAACGACAGATGTGCATCATAGTGACCTGTTATTCCACCTTTTGGTCTATTTGCATATTAGCCTTTTATTATATGGGATTTGAGATTTAATTGATGTCTATATATCTATATATCTATATCTTTCTATCTATCTATCTATCTATCTATAAAAGCCCAGCAACTGGAACAGTAGAACGAAAGGTGGCTATGACACACACTGTGGCAGCCAACTAGCCTGATTGCCCAGATGGGCCCCTAACACCCCAATTGGTTAGGGTGCGGAGAAAAAGGAACTCTTTTGCACTGCTGGTGGGAATGCAGACTGGTGCAGCCACTGTGAAGAACAGTATGGAGTTTTCTCAAAAAACTAAAAATGGAACTCCCATTTGACCCAGTGATCCCACTTCTAGGAATATATCCCAAAAAACTAGAAACACTAATCAGAAAGGATATATGCACCCCTATGTTCATAGCAGCACAATTCACCATAGCTAAGATTTGGAAACAGCCTAAGTGCCCATCAGCAGATGAGTGGATTAAAAAACTATAGTACATCTACACAACGGAATACTATGCTGTGCTAAAAAAGAAGGAATTCCTACTATTTGCAACAACATGGATGGAACTGGAGAGCATTATGCTAAGTGAAATAAGCCAGAGAAAAATAAATATCACATGATCTCACTCATCTATGGGAAATAATGAACAACATAAACTAATGATCAAAAACAGATCCAGAGACAGGGAAGCATCAATCAGACGGTCAAACCTCAGAGGGAAGGTAGGGGAGGGTGGAGGTAAGGGGGAAAGATCAACCAAAGGACTTGTATGCATGCATATGAGCCTAACCAGTGGACACAGACAACAGAGGGGTGAGGGCATGAGTCGGGGAGTGGTTTGGGAAAGTAATGGGGGGAAGAGGACAAATATGTAATACCTTAACCAATAAAGAAATTAAAATGCAAAAAAAAAAAAAAAGATGCTAGTCTAGTAATGGAAAAGTTCTAAGAATCAGGTCTATCAAGGTAGCATTATTATAATGCAAACTTTTTACCATTCTTTCCAGGTTTTTTTATTTCTTCATTCCTGGGGTTTTAAATCTAGAAATTATATACCAATGTCAGAAGTCCCGTTGGGTAATGTACCCTACACCTCCAACACCTCAATCACTCACCAATTAAGAAAAACAAAAGGCTGTTGAGAAATACCATCTCCAACTTAGAAAAAAATCCTACTAATGACATTAATTAACACCCACTTTTCAACCCAACTAGAAATAAATACTACTTTCCAAAATTATTTTTATACCTCAACATTTTCAGACAAGCATTCTTCTTATGCATGTCTGACATTTCTACCTTCCATGCTCAAAGAGTAAATGGCACTGAGTGATGAAAAGGCAGGCTGCCTTTTATGATGGTATAAAAATATTACTAGGTTTTGAAGTACAAAAAGGCTGAGAAACAGCATCAACACCTTTTAAAGGTTATAACAACTGCTCCAACATGCCAGAACAATTCTGGGGGAAGAGTGAAGATAATGTTAAGCAACTACTTGTTGAAACATACTGAATTGGTTCTTTTCCTTTTCCAACAGTCAGGATTTAAACGTTTTTGTTCTTCAGCCAAAGCCTTTGCTTCTAATGTATACATCCTTCTCTCTTCATTCTTCATTTTCTTCCACCTGTCACCAAGGATCACACTTATGGCTCTGTAAAAATAAATATTTACACCGTGCTGAAGATAAGAATTTTTCACAAAACTCAAGTGCTGCTACTTCAGGAAGAAATATAAAGAAAAAAAGACAAAAATCATCTAACACAGAGGAGGGAAAAGGTCAAAACTATAGTAGTCATTTCCAGTAAAATCTCAAGTCATATGGTCCACGCATCATAATCTTGGCAGTTAAAGCCTCCTGGAATAGTGCCAACATTTTCAATTATCAAAGAACATAAAATGGCTTAAAAAATGGATGTTCTACCAAGCTCAGATTTAAAGAAAAAAGTTAAATATTTCACAGAAATGGTTTAAATTATTGCTGGATCTATCCTGGTACACTGGTTTTTAAAAGATGTTTAGGATATCAAGGCAGACAGTATTCAGTATCAGCAGCATAAATTATTCAACTTGTATTAAAAGCTATTCTTACTTTGTTTGTGCCCATAACCTGTCAAATGATGATGATTAAAACAAAAGTCTTTTTCATTCACGCAACCACAGTGAAAATGTGGCAGTAACTATGTACACATTACTGTTTACCTTCTTAGACAAGACCAAATAAATTTTAGGCAATATTTGTATTTATCACTTCAGAAAACTGGATAAACTCCAAGGGGAAAGAAGTCAAACTGGTAAGGCATTATGATAGAAATTTAAAGCTAGAATCTGTATTTGTTAATCTGCTCCCAAACCTACTAAAATAGTCTCATTCAGGAGTAGACATAAACCATTTTCATTCTATGAAGAGCTTTGAACTATTAATTTCATGACACTCATAGAAAACAAAAGATCCTGGAATGACTGCATGAAGTATATACAAATGATTTTATATTAATTGACAGGGAAGCTAGAGATCCACATCTGAGCTTTAGAGAAACAGTAACTACAGAAATGCTACTAAAAAAAGGAAATGTGCAGCAAAAACGAACACTCTGCTGCATCCCCCTTTATTACAATAAAAGCCAGTTTTTGTAGTCTAGTTTAAAGGTACCACATAATGGTTGATACATTTAACAGTTAAACCAATAAGAAATATTCAGATATATATCAATTCTTAAATAAGAAATGCATTTGATGTAGGAAGGTTCTCTTTTAAAATTAAGTTCATGAAAACAGATTGGTGGTTACTAGGTTTAGGGACAAAATAGGTAAAGATGGTCCAAGAGTACAAACTTCCATAGTTATAAAGTAAGTCCTGGGGATGCAATGTACAACAGAGTGACTTATTATACTGTATTGCTTATTTGAAAGCTGCTAAGAGAATGGGTCTTAAAAATCCTCATTACAAGAAAAAACAAATTAAGTGTGGTGATATATTAACTAGATTTATTGTGATCATTTTGCAATATAGACAAATATTAGAGGCCCGGTGCATGAATTTGTGCCAGGGAGAGGGACCATAGGAGGTTGGCTGTGGGAGCGCACTGACCACCAGGGGGCAGTTCCTGCATCGAGCGTCTGCCACCTGGTCTGGGTGGATGGAGGCTGGGCCTGTTGGGAGGAGGAGATGGTGTGAGGTTGGCCTGCCAGCCTGCTCCAATTGGGGCCGATCAGGGCCGGGCCAGCTGGGGGAAGGGGCTGCAGATGATTGGCCAGTGGGCCCCGCCCCCAATTGGGGTTAGGGGGCCAAAGGGGGCAGGGCCGGCTATGGGGAGAGGTTGTGGGCGGTGGGCCGGCTGGCCCCACCCCCAAATGGGGGTGGAGGGTGCCATTCGGGGCCAGCGGCCTGGGAGAGGGCCCATGGGTTGTTGGCCAGCTGGTCCTGCTCCTGATGGGGTCGGGGGACTGATCTGGGGTGGGGCTGCAAGAGGCTGGCTGCCCAGCCCCGCTCCCTATTGGGGTTGGGGATGTGCGATCAGGGGTGGGCCAGCTGGGAGGGGCTGCGGGCCTTTCGTGGTGGGGCAGGGTGATCAGGGGCAGGGCTGGTGGGAGGTGAAGGGAGGGTGTGTTTGGCCGGCGGCGCGCTCTTGATTGGGGTGGGAGAGTCCAATCAGGGGCAGGCTGGCAGGGGGGAGGGGCTGTGAGGTTGGCCGGCCGGCAACACCCCATCAGGCTGGTTTGCTGGCCACAGTGGCCGTCATAGCGACCAGTCATTATGGTCCTTATGGCCGTTGGTCTCTGGCTCTATATATATATATATATATATATATATACACACATACATACATATACACACATCATTTATACATCTCAAACTAATATAATGCTATTAGAGGCCTGGTGCACGAATTTGTGCACAGGTGGGGTCTGGCTGGCCCGCCTCGATGGGGACCCATTGGGCCAGGTTGGCGGGGAGGGGAGGGGCTGCAGGTGGTTGGCCAGCAGGCCCTGCCTCCAAATGGGGTGTTAGGGGCCCATCTGGGTGATCAGGCTAGTTGGCTGCCATAGTATGTGTCATAGCCACCTTTCATTCTACTGTTCCAGTTGATGGGCTTTTATATATATACACACATATCAATTACATCTCAAATTCCATATAATAAAAGGCTAATATGCAAATAGACTGAAAGGTGGAATAACAGGTCACTATGATGCACACTGACCACCAGGGGGCAGACGCTCAATGCAGCAGCTGCCCCCTGGTGGTCAGTGCATTCCCACAGGGCGAGCACCGTGGGAGGAACCTCTCCCACCTCTGCAGCAGCACTAAGAACCACTCGGGGGGATGTCCGCCTGCTGGCTTAAGGCGTACCCCCCCGAGGGGTCCTGCGCTGCAAGAGGGCACAGGCCAGGCTGAGAGACTACCCTACCCCCCCCCCCCGAGTGCACAGATGTCATGCACCAGGCCTCTAGTATATATCATAAATATAAAAATTAAAGCTTATAGAACATTCAACCCTGATTATTTGATGTGGATAATCATTTGACTTCTCATGATATCATGGGTAAAGGAAATGGTAGTTTTTGATTGTCAGGAAACTAGTAAAATGGAAGATGGTATTTTCACCCATGCAGAACTTGGACGGTTTTAGAGGGAGTGAGCAGGAGAGGATTCTAAGAGATGAGGTAAGTGTATAGCAAACAGAATAGGAAGGACAAGAGTTAATTTTTATTCCAGAGCTCTACTGAGGATACTTCTGGGTTTAGTTTTAACAAATCATTGCCAATTCCTGCACATTCCATACTATGACACAATTGTTAAATAATAAGATCTGATGCAAGAAAATGCCAGTCTTTTCTACCAAGTTTTTCAATAAAGACGGAATTGTCAATTGTTAAACCTGAGTCCTTTAACAGGTGAATGGTATTTACTACTACTTTAGAAAGCAGGTACTCACCACTCAGGGCCTAATACCTAGCATTATGTATAAAATTTATAATGCCTAGCTATAATAACTAGAGGCCCAGTGCACGAATTCATGCACAGGTGGGGTCCAGCTGGCCCACCCAGTTGGGGCCAATAGGGCTGGGCTGGCCAGGGGGAGGGGCTGCGGGCAGTTGGCAGACCAGCCCCACACCCGATCAGGGTGGGGGCAATTGGGGGTGGGGCCGGCCCCAGGGGAGGGGCTGCTGGTAGTTGGCCAGCTGGCTCCACCCCCTGGTCAAAATCCCAGGCAAGGGGACAATTTGCATATTAGCCTTTTATTATATAGGATTATAACCCTAAAAATTTCACTTTTTACTTTGAAGTCAACCTAAGAAAACAAAGAATTCAATAATAAAAGCTATTGAAGAATAAGTTTAACTGCACTAGTTCCTGTGAACTACATTGAAGTGTTACCCAATTATTAGAATCATCACTATTTTTACCTGTTATCTTTCCCTGGATACATCTGAGTATATTCAACTCTGTATTTTTTGGCAAAAAGCATGAAGGCATTCATTGGTCTTTTGCACTTGTTAGGAGAAGTGGCACTCACAGTCCCTGAGCTGTGATTTTTGACAGCTTTAGCATACAAAGAACTGGAAGAGAGCTGTGATGATCCAGGTGAGCCACAGTTTTTACTGAATCCAGATCTTGCGAAGTCTTGACCTCCAGGTCCTCCACATGACAGAGATGCACGACGCTGACGAGCCATACTACTTAGCACATAGACTGCAGAAGAATCCATAGGTGTGAAGTCATAGCTAAAAAAATAAAACAATGGTTTTAATTTCGACTTAAAAACCGTTAGCATCTAATTGGGAATTTCAATGTATTTCCCCCTATGTCACCAGCACTAACAACTTCACCATTCGATAGTTACTTATAAAATGAAAACTGATATATACACTGACTCCACATACTTTATTCATAGCTAGTCTCTCTTCCAGATCCCTGACACCCATTTATTCTTTAGATTCACTTTTTAAAAACAATATTTTTTATTGATTTCTTTTTTTGAGAAAGAGAGGGAGAGGGATAGAAAGACAGAAACATCAATGAGCTGCCTCCTGCAGGTCCCCTACTAGGGATCGAGCACAAAAAACTGGTATGTGTCCTGACCGGGAATCAAACTGGTGACCTTTTGGTTCATGGATAGATGCTCAACCACTGAGCACACCAGCCTGGCTAGAATTCACTTTTTGACAAATTTTATCATCTAATTTCTTGACCTACAGAAGCCTAAACTTAGAAAATTAACAGAGTGGAAAGCATATACAAGGTCTAAAGACCACAGTAGTTAAATGCAGCTAAAAGAACTTTAAAATGCATAGTAATCTGTGTCATTTGTTTAGTAATACATCAATCTTCCCCCAAAGCCATCCTATATTATAACATATCCTAATAACTTAATAGGTACTCAATGGAGGCATCTATTATTATTGCATACTAAACCTGGAATTTATAAGTTACTGGCTTGAATTCTAGTCCTAATACTAACTGGCTATTTTGGGGGAATATTCTTTTTCCCTCTCTCAGCTTTAGTTCTCTCTCTGTAAAATGAGAATATAATCTACTAACAGGGTAGTGAAAATTAAATAAGCTAAAATATGCATAGTGCTTGTTTAGTCATATTCCTTGAGCAGAAATGACAACTTCACAGAGTAATTGTTTTAAACCTGCCTGATGCCTAGGAGACTGGCCTCGATTCTCAATGTCTCGAATGGGCTTCTTCAAATCATGCTCTCACTTAAAAACTTCCTTTCACACAATTGTGTTTAAGAACTTACCAACTTATTGCTGACTTCTGTTCCTTACTAAGCTAGAATCTACTCAAATGCCTTCCCTGAACAGCACGACTCTGGACTTGCCTCAAGTCTCCAAGAGGGACCTGGAAATTGATTCTGGGGTTCCTGGTTTCCTCGCAGACTGTTTCTTATTTCTGCCTTTCTTTCCCTTCTGGCCTTCCTTGTACCAGGCAACATCTCCTTTAACAGCCACCCCCAAACCCGCCCACCAAAAGTCAATCCAATCCACAATGAAAATTTAGTCAGGTTCATACTTCTCAACTTTTTCATGGTTTCTCCCAGATCAAACTGCCTTATAGGGAGGGGGAAACAGGGGTGCTGCTGTCACTCCAGAGAAAATAAAACTCATGTGTGACTGCTACGCATTGGGACCAAGTGATAAGAACTTGCCATTCTGCCCTAACCGGTTTGGCTCAGTGGATAGAGCATCGGCCTGCAGACTGAAAGGTCCCAGGTTCGATTCTGGTCAAGGGCATGTACCTTGGTTGCAGGTACATCCCCAGTAGGAGGTATGCAGGAGGCAGCTGATTGATGTTTCTCTCTCATCAATGTTGCTCTCTATTCTTCCCCCTTCCTCTCTGTAAAAAATCAATAAAACATATTAAAAAAAAAACAAAAAAACTTGCCATCCTGGAAAAACAAATTAGGTAGCCGAATGTCCCTTTTTGCTTAAAAAAGTGAAGTCTTGCACTATGCAATATTTGATATATAAGTTATGAAGCATAATGATAAATAAGAATGCAAAACCAATTAAGAAATAAAATATTTCTAATATCACCCAAGTTCCATATTTGCCAACCTCCAGAGATAAAACCATGGATTATCATTCCCTTTTTGATAACTTTATTGTAACAATAGTGCATTACTCATTTATATGAACAAAAATACTCTAACAGCAGTAATTATGTTAATGTTATTATACACTAGAGGCCCGATGCATGAAGATTTATGCCAGAATGGGCCTTCTTTCCCCTGGCTGCCAGCACCGCCTTTGCTCTAGCTGGAGCCTCCTTTCCGCCTTCCCACGCTGCCCAGAGGCCTGGAGCTGCTGGGGCGGTGCAGAACGCCTGCATCCCGCCCCGCTGTGGCCGCTTGGAGCCTGTGTATGCAAATTAACTTGCCATCTTTGTTAGGTTAATTTGCATAGTCACTCCTGATTGGCTGCTGGGCATCACGAAAGTATGGTCAATTTGCATCTTCCTCTTTTATTAGTATAGACAATAATTATATATATACTAGAGGCCTGGTGCACTAAATTCCTGCACAGGGTGTAGGGGGGAGTTCCTCAGCCTGGCCTGCACCCTCTCACAATTTGGAACCCCTCAGGGATGTCCAATTGTTGATTTAGGCCTAATCCCAGTTATCCCTGCGGGATCAAGCCTAAACTGTTAGTCAGACATCCCTCTCGCAATCCGGGACCACTGGCTCCTAACCGCTTGCCTGCCTGCCTGCCTGATTGCCCCTAACCATTCACCTGCCTGATCACCCCTACCACTTACCTGCCTGCCTGCTCACCCCTAACCATTCTGCCTGCCTGCCTGATCGCCCCAACCGCCTCTGCCTCAGCTTCCCCCACCGCAGCTTCATCCAGAAAGTCGTTTGGCTGTCTGGTCTAATTAGCATATTACACTTTTATTATTATAGATAATCCTATCTAATAAAAGAGTAATATGCAGATTGACTATCACTCCAACACACAAGATGGCTGCCCCCATGTGGTCAAAGATCCTGCCCTCATGTGGACACAAGATGGCTGCCACAAGATGGCCAGCAGGGGAGGGCGGTTGGGAGGGACCAGGCCTGCAAGGGAGGGCAGTTGGGGGTGATCAAGCGTGCAGGGGAGGGCAGTTAGGGGTGACCAGGCTGGCAGAGGAGTGAAGTTGGGGATGACCAGGCTTGCAGGTAAGGGCAGTTAGGGGGAACCCAGGCCTGCAGGGGAGAGCAGTTGGGAGGGGCCAAAGCCTGCAGGGGAGGGCAGTTAGGGGTGACCAGGCCTGCAGGGGAGAGCAGTTAGGGGCAAATAGGCTGGCAGGGGAGCAGTGAGGCATCAATCAGGTTGGCAGGGGAGTGGTTAGGGGGTGATCAGGCTGGCAGGCAGAAGCAGTTAGGGGCAATCAGGAAGGCAGGCAGGCAAGCATTTGGGAGCCAGCAGTCCTGGATTGTGAGAGGCATGTCCGATCCAGTGGGATCGGGCCTAAACGGGCAGTCGGACATCCCTTGAGGGGTCCCAGATTGGAGAGGGTGCAGGCTGGGCTGAGGGACACCCCCACCGTGCATGAATCTAGTGCACCAGGCCTCTAGTATTACATAATACATAATATTGTTTTGCAGAAAGACTTAAAATAGCAGGCCTAATCGCTATCCTTTCAAAGATTTACTTAGAAGGTTGGCCCTTGATTAACTTGGATTTCAGGAAGGTTCCCATCATTCCCACAACTGAGAGGAGTGGCTCACTGTGTCTAAACTGTGTGCACAAACAATATGGTTCACCCCAAACAGCTGCTTCACTTTTGGAAGTCTGAAACTGTGATATGTGCCAACCTGATGCAGCCTATATTATCAGCTACCAAATAGCCCTAGCTGATTTGGCTTAGTGGATAGAGTGTTGGCCTATGGACTGAAGGGTCCTGGGTTTGATTCAAGGGCGCATGCCTGATGCCCAATGTAGAGCATGCAGGAGGCAGTCAATCAATGATTCTCTCATGATTGATGTGTGTCTTTTTCTCTCCCTCTCCCTTCCTCTCTGAAAAAACAAAAACAAATACCTGATGCCGAGGTCAGTGTTGCTAAGTGGTTAGAGTGTTGGCCCATGCTCTGAAGGGTTAAGGGTTCAATTTCCAGTCGGGGCACATACCTGGGTTAAAGGTTTGCTCTCTGGCCTCGTGGGGCACAGGCGGGAGGCAACCAATCAATGTCTCTCACATCTCACATCAATGTTTATGTTTCTCTCTCTCCCCCTTCCACTCTCTCTAAAATCAATGGAAAAAACATCCAAACAAAAAACCCTGCTGAGTGTCTAACAAGATTCCCTTGTAGATAACATTTCATGCATGTCACAACTCACTGCTGACAGAAATAAGCATGTCTTGAATGAGTCCCCTGGGGAAGGATTCCTGGGAGCCCGGCTTCTCCCAGATTTCACCCCAGGCCTTTCATTTTTCCGAATTTTGCTTTGTATCCTTTCACTGTAAGAAATCAGAGCTATATGACTATATGCTGAATCCTGTGAGTCCTAGTGACTCATGAAACCCAGGGATGGTCTTGAAAACCTCCAGCATAATTGTATATGTATTACATATACTATATAATTATCCTCCTATGTAATAAAAGGATAGATAATATGCAAATCAACCGAATGGTGGGACAACTGGTCACTATGACATGCACTGACAATCAGGGAGCAGGCACTCAACCAGAAGCTGGGCTCATTGGTGAGGGCAGTGGCGGTGGTGGGGAGCCTCTCCTCCCTCCACGGCAGTGCTAAGGATGCCCCCCCGTCAGCTTAGTCATGCTACCTAAAGGATGAGAGGGCACAGGTCGGGCTGAGGGACCTCCCCCAGAGTGCACGAATTTCATGCACTGGACCTCTAGTCTATAATAAAAGCTAAGCAACTGTTATGGCAGAACGACCAGAACCACCGGCCACTATGATGCACACTGACCACCAGGGGCTAGACGCTCAATGCAGGAGCTGTTCCCTGATGGTCAATGCACTCCCACAGGAGGAATGCTGCTCAGCCAGAAGCCAGGTTCACAGCTGGCAAGCAGTAAGGAGCAAGGGGTCCCCGACTGTGTGGGGAGCCAGGCCTAAGCCGGCAGGCGGACATCCTCCAAGGGGTCGCGGACTGCGAGAGGGTGCAGGCTGGACTGAGGGAACCCTCCCTCTCCCCCAGTGCACCAGGCCTCTAGTATAATATAAACGTAATTACATTTATAATTTTACTGCATGTATTTTCTTCTTTTTTTCCCCTACTGATTTTGAGAGAGAAGGGAAGGGGAGAGACAGAGAAAGAGAAACATCCATGTGAGAGAGACACATCAACTGGTTGCCTCCCACATGCACCCAGACCCAGGCCGGGGATCAAGCCTGCCGGGGTAACATGACCTTGACCGAAATTGAGCCTGTGACCCCTCAGTCCGAGGGCAGATGCTCTAACCACTGAGAAAACTGGTTAGGGCTACATATATTTTCGAAGAACATCTGATTCCATAAAAAAATAGAACCATACTGTATATTTCTGAGACTAATTTTTACTTAGTATTATTTCTAAAACTGATCCAGGTTTTAAAATGTATAGCTAAGGTTCATTAATATTCAACTGACATAGAATTCCATTGTATGATTATATTGTAATTTATATATTTACTCCCCAGCCAATGAATAGTGATATTGTTTCCAAGTTTTGCTATCATGAGTAATACAGCTATGAACTTATTTATACATCTCCTAGCACATGTCTACGAGAGTTTATTTCTCTAGTTTATTCCTCTATAGAGGAATGGGATTACTGATATTCAGTGTTGTAAAACAAAGCCAAATTATCTTCCAAAATTTTATTTACAGTCTCACCAAAACCTAAAAGTTATCACTAATCTACATGTTAAAAACAATTAAGAGTATCAGACCTTAAAGTACTGTCTCATTGTTTAGTTTTTCAAAGGGTGTATATGAGGATGTAATAAAATGGCATTTAGACTCCAATTTTACAGATGTTATTGAGCATATGGCCTGTGCTTTTTAAAATAGTCTTACTAAATTTTTTTTTCTTTTAAATATATTTTATTGATTTCAGCAAGGAAAGGAGAGGGAGAGAGAGAAACATCAATGATGAAAGAGAATCAGCGCCTCCTGTACACCCCACACTGGGGATCGAGCCTGCAACCCCGGCATATGTCCGTGACCAGAATCGAACCTAGGACCTTTCAGTCCGCAGGCCAATGCTCGATCCACTGAAGACAAATAAGCTAGGGCTTCCTTATTCTTTTGATAAACAAATATATTTACCTTATATTTTATTATAATAGAGTGAAATAAAATCTATAAGACAGTAGGCAGGAACTCTTGAGAATTCTCTACCTAATGCCTCTAGATTTGATAATTAGGTTAAAGAAAGAATGAGACTTGAAATCCCAGATGTCTATCTGCATACAAACTTTCTCTGGATATCTCCTGGGAGGTTGACAACTGTCCTTTTAAAAGTTCTTTTAAAATTCTGAAAGCTTTAAAGATTTAACCTCTTAAATATTTGACTTAGGAATCATTAGGGAGGTTTAGGGTAAACTTTTAACAGAAAAAAGGTAATTAGTGCAGTATTACCTTTTAAATGTATCAAAAACACCTGAATCATCAAAATTAATGGCATCGGGGTGTCCAGGAGGTAGACATACATCACCAATATGAATTTCACAACATGGAATGCCATGCTGTACCACAGTCAAACTTGGATAAAACGATGACCAACCTAAAGTTAAATCAAACAATAGTTGTATCAAGGATGGGGATTGACAGAAAGTACCCAAATTATTTATTGTAAGAGAGACATATCATTTTGAGTCTTAAAAATTTAAGTCAACATTTTTCAAATACAAGTCATTTATATTTGCCATAAAGCCAACTATAAGTATTTAAACAATGCACTAACCCTCCAAAATGTAGTTTAATTTAGCATTTTATTAATAGGTTCTATCAATCAGCATAAATGAAGATTACGTGAAACCATAAAATACTCTTGAAACATTATGTGTAACATGGTGGTATTGCAGTAAGGCTCTGAAGTGCTGTGGGTATACAGCGTATTTAGTAATCCTAAACCAAAATGCAATTACTAAAATACTCCATACCCCAAACTATATGCCAAGATAATTCATGCTACATGAATTGAAGTTTTTGATAGCCACAGGAAGTAGAGCTCAGTCTGACTACCACTAAGACATTTAAGCATCATAAGGCATTTCCTAAGATAGTTTTATTTAGTTTGAAATTTTCCCTTCAAATTCTTTTTCTTAACCACCAAAGAATTAAGCCACAAGACATATTATAGATTTAAGATTTTTTTAAAAAGTTACTACAAATTCAAATTGAAGCCCTACCTTTATTTTTAACATAGAAAGGGTGGTCCAGCTTACACTCTACAGTTAGTAAACCATCTTCTACTGTACCAGGATCAAAAGTTAACTTCAGTACAGACTCGCCAAATGATACACTTTCTTCATGTGATAACAACTTCAGACCATCGGAACCATAGCCCTGAAAATACATGCATATATTAAATGAATTGGCAACATTCAATTTAATACACAGTGAAGTTCCTACTACAGTTAAGGCTTTGTAGAAAAGGTAAAAATAAACAAAAAGGATCCCTGTCTTTATGGAGCTTTTGACCCAGTAGTGAACAAAGGCACACATATAAATCACTACAACATAAGGCAGAGTGGAATAAACATTTTAGTTCAAGTATAAACAATGCTAATACAATTTAATTAAATCCAAGAGAGAGAAAGAGAGATCAGGGAGGCTTTCGATTCCCCTTTGAACTGGGATTTAAAAGAAGAGTGAAATTTAGAAAGGTAGAAGAACATGCCTTACATCAGGAATAGTTATAATAAACAACTGCTTTGGGTAGTGCTGAGTATTTTCTAAAAATACAGGATGAATTCAAAGTTGGGGCAAGTACTGAAAAGGAGAGCCAGACCAGTTAGTAAAGGGCCTTAGAGACAGGCAAAGTGCTCCAACTTTCCTTTGAGAGGGTATTGGGAAATCAACAAAAGTATTTTTATTAATATGATTATTCATTTTAAGATGATAAATGACTTCAGAATAAAAGTTACCTCTAATATTCAATTTATTTCAAAATATAATGAGAGAAGCCCATCAGTCTTGAATTGACAAGTACAGTTGTGGTAGAACCAGGCTGAATTTAAATTCAACAAATACTTATTAAGCATTTAGTACACGCCACGTACTAGACTCTGAAAAGATAGTCAACAACACACAATCCCTACCCTTAAATTCACAGAAAAATGAGAGAAAGACATGCCAACACCTAGTTATAATATCCAATTATTATTACACCTAGTGCATGAACAAAGAAAAGAATGGGGCCCAGCTGTTTTGGCTCAGTGGATAGCGTGTGGACCTACAGACTCAAGGGTCCCAGGTTTAATTCCAGTCAAGGGCACATGCCTGGGTTGCAGGCTCAATCCCCAGCTGGGGGTGGGGTGGGGGGTGGGGAGTTGGCGAGGGGAGAGGACATGTAGGAGGCAGCTGATCTATGATTCTCACATCATGGATGTTTCTACCTCTCTCTCCTTTCCTCTCTGAACTCAATAAAAATATATTTAAAAACAAAACAAAGTAAAGAATGGAAGAGAAGGATGACTGTAAAAGTCTTTAAGGAAATACAACTGATAACTAAATATGAAGGGAGGAGAGGGAATAGTCAACATCCTGGTTTTGAATCTGGTAATCAGGGATAACAATACCTTTAAAAGAATAGAGTTGAAAGTAGGCCAGGAAGGGGAATTTAAAAAGGTGAATAAGCCGAGTTTGAATAACTGATATTCATATACAAATAGGTCTAACATGCAGTTGGAAACATACAGGTAAAGGCTACAGATATGTATTTGCAAATAACTGAATTACAGAATCTTCTAATTCTTGGGGCTACAAAATTTTAAAAGGAATCTAGTCCCATTTTACAGATCAGGAAGCCAGTGCCTACTAGGGTTAATTATTTGCCCCAGGTCACTCACAAAAATAGTTAATGGAAGAGCTGGAAAGGGAGCCCAGGTTTCTTACTCCAAGTCCACAGTGCTTTCCACAGGCCACAAGGAGGTGATGCTAACATTATTAGCAAAGAAGAACTGATTAAGAGAGTAAAAGGAAAGAGAAACTTGCTTACATTCAACATTATGGGCAGACAAACCACCACTCAAAAATCAGGGCACTGCAGTGCTACACAAATCAAAACAATGTTAGAAACTCATCCACTCTGTCAGATGTTGAAGAGATGTCAAACAGAACAAGTAGAAGCCTCTCTAGTAATCAGAATCAAGCTAATAACCTTTGAAACTGTAGGAGAGTGGTATAGGCCAAAGTCAGACTATGACAAACCACTACAATGAGAAGAGAGGAGAACTGAAGGCAGCCGTGTGGGGACTAATTTTCTAAGAAACTCAACATCAGGGGATAACTAACAGGAATTTTAAAGAAGCACATGCCCAATTTTTCTACTGACAGTGGAGATGGAGAAATTAAAGGTTTCAAAGACAAAGGTGTTAACCAATATTTATACTACTGTTTTGCTAATCAACTTAGAAAATGTCAGTAGTTTTATATTTTCAACTAGATGACAAAAAATTTTAATTGAGAAAAAAATGTCTTTTCAACATATTATCCTGGGACATCCGTATATCTACATGCAAAAAAAAAAAAAGGTTGACTTTTGACTATTACCAAACACCATCTATACCCATAAAAGGGTAATATGCTAATTAGACCGGGTGACTGGACATCTTCTGGACATCCGACTTCCTTCTGGATAAAGCCACTGTGGAGGGGGCCAAGGCAAAGGTGGTTAGGGGGGATCAGGACAGCAGGGGAGGGCAGTTGGGGGCCATCAGGCCGGCATGGTAGTGGTTAGGTGGTGATCAGGCTGGGAGGCAGGCAAGTAGTTAGGAGCCAGCTGTCCCAGATTGCGAGAGGGTGCAGGGGCTGGGCTGAGGGACCTCTCCCTACATGCACAAATTTCATGCACCGGGCCTCTAGTATACATATATTATCAAAATGGATCAAAATCCTAAATGTCAGATCTATAGCTATAAAAACTCTTAGGAGAAAACATAGGTGTGTATCTTCAAGACCTTGAATTAGGCAACAGTGTCCTATATGACACCTAAAGCACAAGTAACTGAAGAAACAAAGACTTTCTAGACATCCTTCCAGACAAAGCCATAGTGGCAGGGCTGAGGCAGAGGCAGTTAGAGGTGATCAAGCCAGGAGGGGAGGGCAGTTAGGGGCTATCAGGCCAGTGGGCGGGGGGAGGGGCAGCTGGGGGTGAGCAGGTGGGGGTGGGGGGGGCATTTGGGGGCCAGTGGTCCACATTTAAATGTAACAATATAATCAACTTTTAATTACCCATAGGAGAATTAACCACCTTGTAAGATTACCAAAGATAAAGCTTTGGTTTGTTTATTCATTTATTTATTTTTAATCCTTACCCAAGGATATATTTATTGATTTTAGAGGGGGGAGTCAGGAAACAGATGTGAAAGAGAACATTAATTGACTGGATTGCCTTCCATAATGCCCCAACTGGGAACTGAACCTGCAACCTTTTGGTATACTAGACCACGCTCCAACCAACTAGCCACACTGGCCAGGGCTCATTTAATTTATTTTATATATATACTTTTTTTATTTCAGAGAAGGGAAAGGGAGTGGGAGTGAGAGACAGAAACATCAATGATAGAGAATCATTGATCGGCTGCCTCCTGCACACCCCACACTGGGGATCGAGTCCACAACCCAGGCATGTGCCCTGAGTGGGAATGGAACCATGACCTCCTGGTTCATAGGTTGAAGCTCAACCACTGAGCCACACTGGCTGGGTAGGGCTCAATTTATTTTTAATGCCAGTATGGTTTTCCCATCTAAGAAAACATAATTACAAAGGTAAACCTAAAGCCTCAGCATCAGGCTAAGCAACAATAAGTAGTCACAAAACCACTACCTACAATTTAAGATTATTTAAATATGAAAGTAAATGGAGGATATGCCTGCAGAACAACAATAAACATTGTTTCATTTTAAGTTTATTTTTTTTTTAAGAATTTTAAATCAACCTTGTGAGTGCCCATTTGGAGATCTTCCTCATTATCACAGCCTTCAGCTCTAGCAAAATCTTCAACATCCTGCCATTCCTTATTGCTTCCCTTATGAAAGCATAGTCGTGTGCCTAAAGTTTAAGTAAAAACATTAGTTATTTGATAAGTATTAGTTATTTGATAAGTGTGCTGCACAAGTAAGCTGTAAACAAATTTAAGTATTTTTTATTTTTTTTTTACCTTTCAAAAAACAGTGCCAAGCAGTTGAAGGCCAGGAATTGCACCATCCCAAATCATCATCATCTGAGAGGGAGGACATGCAGAAAATGCCAGATTCTGACTCACTATTTGCCTGTGAAGAAAAACATTACAAACTGTTTATTTTTAAATGTACATTACCATCTGTCTCTAGCTCAAGAGTTCAGGTTCTCTCCTAAATAGGGGATAACTTAATCATTCTAAGATTGGGGCAAAAAAATACCTTTGAAAACTGAAGTTTTTGAAAGTTTTAGTTAAATATATATTCCCACTTGTAATAAACTTTCCTACCAATTAATAGAACTGTACATAAAATCAAACCCAGATCACTAGAACAATGAGACATGCTATTTTCCATCAGCATGTGCTTCAAAAGACTTTTTTTAGAGAGGGAAAGTTAATATATTATAAGTGTTGTGCAAACTTTGTAAAAGTTTAATCTCATGAATAAACTCACCCTTTCATGTCTGACTGGTGTTTCCTCCTTCCAGTGGTGAGGGAAGGCTGGCTCGCTCTTAGAAGAAGAAGACACTGGTGGAGGGCGTGCATAGGAATGTAAACTTTTGCTAGTAGCTATGATGTGTACAGGAGATGATCTAAAATAAAGAAGCAGTTTTAACCATAAAGCATAGGTCCTTAAAGTCAATATTTCCTTTTGATTAAAAAATTTTATATTCAAAATGCCAACATTAGTATATACACAAAATACTAGTAAAGACATCAAGATTACATTTATAGTATACTAGAGGCCTACTTCACCAAGATGCGTGCAATAGGCCTTCCTTCCCCTGGCTGCCGGCACCGGTTTTCCTCTAGCACTCGGGACCCAGGCCGCAGCGGAGCCAAGCCTTCAGCCTTCAGGCTTGGCTCCAGCCACAGTGGAGCTTTCAGTCTATGCTCCATGCCTGCGCATGCAAATTGACCCTCCATCTTTGTTGGGTTAATTTGCATACGTACTCCTGATTGGCTGTTGGGTGTCGCGGAGGTACAATTTGCATCTTTCTCTATTATTAGTGTGGATTGTCCTCTAACTTGCTTACCCAAGCCCTCCTCACACATTTTAAACAGGGGTTTGTTTTTTTTCATATTTGACAATGTATTTTAAGTTCCAAATTGCCATTTCATTTGTTTTTGTATCAAATGTACATATAAATGTGAACATTTTCATTCATGAATAATAATCCCTGTGCAGGGCGCCTTATCCATTTCTTTCTTCTACTTTGATGTAGTCAGTAAGTCTTAAAGTGAGTGAATCTATGCTTAACACTGAACTCTTTACCAATCACCTATCACTGGGCAGATACAATGAACCACCTTACCCTAATTGCTTAAACTTCTTGTAGCAGAGAGCAGCCTATTTGCAACTTCTTGTAACTGGACACTATTTTTTGTTTTCTAATACAAATTTGTTAAAGAGCATCTACATTTAAGGGCTAATTATTTTTCCACAGGATCATGTTTTAAAAAAAAACCCTTCCCCAGTTTTCCCCTCAAAAGTCTCTTTAACAGGCACTGCTCCTTTTAGAGTACTTGCGCTCACAAGAACATACTAAAATCCTTTCCCCACAAACAGATCAGCTATTCACAGGAAGGGTAACAGTAAGAAGCAAATCCCTAACGGATGACCAGTAATGTGTACATACTAACACAGGAGTTTGGAAAGCAGTAGAGAGGAAGACAATGGGGAAGATCTGTCTGAAACTCCCAAATCAGCACAATTCTCTAAGATGCCAAATAGGGATTTGGTCCTTAACAGAAAAAAGTTAATGCATGTCTGTACTAACCCCCCTTTTCAAAAAGGGGAGAAGGAACATTGTAGTTTCCAATTCGTCCCTTTCCCTGAGAAATTTTATTAGCCCTCCATTTTACTTTTATCCTCATTAACCTTTTTTCATTATACCTTTGCTGAAATTATCTATACTAATAAAAGGGTAATATGTTAATTAGACAGGATAGACCAGATGTCTTCGGGACGTCCTTCCAGGCAAAGCCACAGTGGCGGGGGCCAAGGCAGAAGCAGTTGGGGGCGATCAGGCCAGCAGGGGAGAGTGGTTAGGGGCAATCAGGCGGGCAGGGGAGAGCAGTTAGGAGCGGCAGGCAGGCAGGCAAAGGGGTTAGGGGCAATCAGGCAGGCAGGCAGGCAGGCAGAGGCAGTTAGAGGCCATCAGCAGAGGTGGTTAGGGACGATCAGGCAGGCAGGTGAGCGGTTAGAGGCAATCAAGCAGGCAGGTAGAGGCGGTTAGGGGCGATCAGGCAGGCAGGCAGGTGAGTGGTTAGGAGCCAGTGGTCCTGGATGGCGAGAGGGATCCCAGATTGGAGAGGGTGCAGGCCAGGCTGAGGGACCCCCCCCCTCCTGCCCCCCGCCACACTGTGCACGAATTTCGTGCACCGGGCCTCTAGTTTTAAAATAAGGATCTATGAAACTATACTTTGCTTTCATGTCTATATCACTTATTAAATAAAAAAACCCACCAATTTCTACGCATTTTATCATATTCTCCAAACAACTTTCTATTTCAAAATACAAATAAACGTTTCATCTTTGAAATTTCTTCCTTTTATTATACATTCTTTCCTTTTATTATACATTTAGAACTTTACAAAATATTAGAGAATGGCCAAACTGCTAAAAATTCCTTCAGCCCATTCCTGCCTTCATCACTAATAAAATGTAAGTTTCATCAATTCTTTTAGCCACTTAAGTAATAATGCAGTGTTCTAAAATGTATAATGGCCTGGATGTTCTGTAAAAATTAACAGGCTAAAGGTGTCTGACATTCTCTAATACCATTGGTCTCTTCATCCCTCTTTCTATCAGGGATAATATAAATTTTACCTGTCCTCAAACCCTTGATACTGTGCAGTTACGACTTTAGATATCAAAAACTCAATAACTAACATAGTTTAACACTACAAGAAGTTGCCACTCTCTGTTAGAAGGCAGGCAAGACAGCAGAGCACAACTGTCTGTCTTGTTCCCTAGGAAGAAAGGAGGCATAGAAAATGATGCAGAGAAAACATTTACATCTTCAGGGAGATACTCCTTTACTTATGCTTTTATTTATATTGATTTTCTTCTGAAGGGTTTACTCAACTTTGCATGAACTATATTATTGATCTTCATGAATTTATAGCAAAAAATGAAAAGTACTAGCTTTAAACAAGAAATAGGGGAAAAAGAAAGTCCAATGGTAAAATCAGGGTTTGTTTTTTAAATGTAAAAGAATTTTTTGCTTTTTGACTTAAGATTATAATGAAAACTGAGACTATAAAAGAAGTAATACTCTGAAAGGAAAGTTTTCTTTCTTATGGAAATTTTCATGGAGTTAAACCGAAGTTAAAATGAATTTACTCTAATCAAGACTAGCATCCTGATATAGAAGAAAAGCAGCATAATTTAATGGGTTGTAAAAAAAAAACAGGTTTCACACCTATAAAGTTTATTCTTTAGCAATAATTATACTAACTTAAGAGCACTTACCAAAATTGAGTTATTTCAACATCACCTAATATGAACTGCAGTCTATCCACCCACATGAATGCTAATTTGGGCATTTCTTCCCTGTATAATCTCTTATTGTCTGTGTCTTTTTACATAGATAATTTTACCATTTTAGGGATAATTAATAAAATATTATCCACTTAGGCCTCTCTACGAATATTGCTTGAAAGCTTTCATAATTTCATAGCACAACTCATTTTCTTAAATCCTAGTCTGGGTATATGAAACAGTGGTTTTTCACCAATTGGGAGCCCACTTTTATAAGTTGAAGATTTTAAGATTAGCTAGTTTTATTATTAGAAAACAGATAAATCACATTAAGGCCACATACCCTAGAAGAAAATAAACGGTAACAAAAAAGGAACTTAACTCAATGCTGATAAAAGCTTTAAAATATAATCCTACATATTAAAAGCCAAATATGCAAATTGTACCTTCAACTGGGAGTTTGACCAGGAGGCAGGGTCGGCCAACCGCCCGCAGCCCCTCCCCCCCCAGCTGGCCCCAGCCTGATTGGCCCCAATCAGGGTGGGCCAGCCAGACCCCAACCCATGCATGAATTCATGCACCAGGCCTCTAGTGTTTATTATAATTATGGTTCTTTGGACAACTACAATTTTCATTCCAATAAGTAGAAATATAGCATAATAAAAGTATTTCTTGGTCTGATTTATTTTCTGGTAAGTTTAAAATACTTGCAAATATTCTTCACTCTGCTGCTGTTTTCAAATCACTTTTATCTAATTCTCAGAATGTAAAATCTTATTATTGAGTAAAATAGCTCTTTAATCTTTGTAAGACAAGAAGCTTAATTCTAATGACTTTACTTAAATCCTAATTTAAGTAAATCATTCATTAAATGATTAGTAGCACTACTTTTAAAACTAGAAAACAATAATAGCCACATTTGTAATGATAGAGGTTTTCAATACAAATACAGCATTCTTACCTGTTGTAAAATGAGCACTGCATAAGTGGACTTTGTGGACTGGTGGCGATATTTGCTAATTCTGTTAGCCAATCCACCTCATTTTCACGGTAAGTACTTTCTGATATGTCTGAGGTATTTTGGTTCCAAGATGGTCTTGGATATTCTTGATGTGAAACATCTGAATTTAGCTGGTATATGGCAGATTGGGTAGGATCACTTTGAACAGCCTGAAGTTCAGGAAGGTCATCTGCAAACACACACTCAAAATTATAAAAAGGAAATTACTAATACCAGGCAATACTATAGTTACAGTTGGAAGAGAAGTCCTCAATTTAACTTATTAATTTTGTGAGGGAAAGAATAAGTTCAAAATATGTTTTTTTGTATAAAACAAGTTTCAATTTTTAAAAATGACACCAAGTACATCAAGGGTCAACAGAGCTTAATAGAAAAGTGAATCCAATAAATGTCAATGTACTAATAACTTCACTACCTAAAGCATGTAATTACAACAGTTCATAGACTGGAAAAATAAGTTTTATGCAGAAATCCTGATTTTCCCCCTCAATTTTTTATACTTCACTGAGGAGTAATCTATATTCTATTGAGACATTTTTATATGAACACATTGAGGGAAAAGGCATTTTATGTGTGTATATGTGTACTTACTGTTCACATACTTTGATTAACCTGTTATACAAGATTACTGCATAGTGAAAATAATTTTTAAAGACAAAAATCATATAAATTTTTAGGTACTACTTAATTTTATATAGGCCAAATTATTATTTTTTTTTTTACTGAGAAATTCTGAACTCAATAATATTCATTGGTTATTTTTCCTGTAACTGTGTTGCCCAAAGATACTTCATGATATTTTCACTCCCCAAGAAAGAAGACTAGAAATACTACCCAAGTAATATTCATGTACACACCAAGGCTATGAACATTATAAGAAATTCTAAAAAGATGTAATTCTAAAATATTCAGTAAAAAATGTATTATATGGAGAAAAAGCACTGTGCAGGCCTTAAAAAGTCTCTATTAAATACATACCTACACACTACATAGATCTATTGGTTCCCTTCAATATATGTCATGAAACTCTTCTAGTCTTGGAAGTTTTCCTAAACTGTCACTATAAATGTTTCTACACATAACTCCTATCCAGGCAAATACCCCAGATAGTCTACTAAACCAGAAATAACTTATTTAGAAGCAGCCAAAATATCATATCAATTTGAGATAACCCCACCCTGTAATTCTCATTCTGGTATATAGCCACTTCCCTTCCCTCATTGCCAACATCCTCATCACTTCTTACTATAAGAGTTAATTTCTGCCCTGGACAGTGTTTCTCAGTGAATAGAGCATCGGTCCACACACTGAAGGGTCGCAGGTATTACTCCTGGTCAGGGCACATGCCCAGGTTGCAGGCTCGATCCCCAGTAGGGGGTATGTAGGAGACAGCCGATTGATGTTTCCTTTCACATCGATTTTTCTGTCTTTCTCCCTCTCCCTTTGTCTCTCTCTCAAAATAAATTTAAAATCTTTAAATAATAAATAAAATGTGATGGTGGAGAATTCAATTACCTGATTATAATAGTCTTTGCTCAACAGTAACCACTACTCAAATAATATTAGCAAATTCTTGGTATTCAAACTGGTTATGTCCCAAGACCTTCAGAATCTCCAAATTCCCACACAGCATTCCAGCATATAATCTCCTCTATTTCATCTTTTGTAAAATGAGAATAATCACATCTTCTTGAGGTTTTTGTGAATATTAAGGAAAACTACATATTAAATGGGGACAAAGCCAAGCTGAAAAGCTGGGCAGCAAGCCAAGGTTACTCATTAGCTGTTTACTCTTGAACACTTCAAAACAATATAATTCAAAATCATACCTCAACAAACCTACACATTTCTACAGGTCACATACCTTTCAAAAGCTCAGCAGTACTGATAACCACAATTGTCAGACCCTCAAGCTTCAAGGATCCTCTGTAATGTCCCCATCATACTAACAATCCAGCTATGATGAGTGGCCAAGCATAATTTACTGAGCTCATGGGGATGTTTTAAAATACCTTTTTAAAAGCCACAGAGCAGAGTTTTCCTAAGGTGTTTAACAGCCCAATCTTTATCCACAAAGCAAGGCAGGATAGTATAGTAATTTGTAAATTAGTCTCTATGATAATCATAAATAGCTCAAATTTATGTTCATTTTAAGTAAAATTTTTAAGCAATATTACTTAAAAATGACTTAGGGGTGACTTAGGTAGGTCACTCTTTCAATAACAAGAGAACATTGAAAACTAATGTACAAAATTTCACATACTTTTTAGCAGTTCCAGGTAGGTTAAAACATGAAAATTAATCTAAATTTCAGTGATATCCCTAAAAACTTTTTAATTTTGTTTACCAAGCTCCATGTGCTCATCACAGGAGTTATAGCCGGGTGAGGATGGCAAATTTTCTTTACACTGCAGCAACTCCAATGAGTCATTCATTCCTGAAGCTCTCTTATCCATTACCAACAGGAGTTTCTGTACTGCATTAGGCATCTGATTTGTCTTCACTTCCCACACCATGTTATGGTGCTCCGACTTCAAAATAAAAATAATGCAAGGAAAAAATGTCAAATCGTGATATGGAAATTACATAAATAGATAATCAGAGGCATCACATGTTGTATCTTTAACTTAATCTATACATTGCTATTTGTTATCACTATCAAATCCTTTAGACCAATAGGACTCCATGATATCTTGCCATACATCCATATAGGTAGCACTAAATTATACCCAAATCCCAAAGGATTAATAATGTATTAAATGTATAAAAGTTCTTTCTTCCAAAGAATAAAAGCAATTTTTATATCAAGTATCTCTTTCAGACACCAATATTCAGGCCAACAAAACCTTTATAAACTTGTATCTTCAAATGTAAAATAAAATTAACAGACTTTCCTCAAATTAAAAAAGACTAAAATAACTTTTATTTTAAAGATTCTATTTTAATTTCTCTATTTTCTGTATTCATTATTTTTTCTCATCTTCTAAAAGTAAACAAGTTTAACATAAAATTATATTGTCTAAAGAGCATTTAAGGTGCATTTCTTAAAATGGTCTTATATTGTAAGTCTCATAAAAAATGTTTATTGCCCTTGGACTGAAGGGTCCTCAGGTTCCATTCCAGTCAAAGGCATGTACGGGAGAGGCAACGAATCGATGTCTCTCTCTCACATCAATATTTGTCTCTGTCTCTCCCCCTCCCTTCCACTCTCTTTAAAAATGAATGAAAAAAATATCCTTGGTGAGGATTAAACAAACTAACAAGATCTTATGTCTTCTTAATGTGAATTTGGGACCTTGCCATAATAAAAGATACCTGTCCTTCTGAATAGGCTATTATCTCTAAAAAAAAAAAAAAATGAATGCTAATCATGTTAGATTTAGGTAAATTCATAATAAATCTACCTTCATCTCAAGGCCACAAAGTTATTACAAGGAAGAAAATAATATAGGATAACATGCCTAAATAATTTCTCAAGAAAGTCCACCAACTAAATTTTGTTATGAAAGTTATCTTTGGACATGATCAAATTAGTTATTTAAGATGAGTGACAGTAGCAGGAAGATTTCCTGATTTCTCAGGCTCTACTCCAAATCATTTCTTTAAAAAAGTTCTGAGCTAATACAAAATACACACAAAAAAATTTTTCCTCAAAATAAATAAAATACATTGCTGTTAAAAGTCAATAAAAATACCCCAGGTCAGCTAATCAAAAAATGCAGTGAAAAGATGTTAAATGTTTAATATTTAGATCAGAGTTTTCTAAGTCATGACATACTCACCAAAAATCACTGGCAATACTGACAAATATTTTCTACAAAGATTTTTTCATAATCTTTTAAATTATGAAATATGTTTTTCTGACTATATACAAAAATTTAAAAGCATTTTTTTAAAAAAGTAAAATAATTAGTTCCAATTCCACAAATCAGATTTAGATACTATTATAATGTTGGTGTATTATCTGACATATCTTTTACAAGCAGAGATCCAAGATCAAATATTTCTTCATATACCTTTTCCTTAATACAAGTTCATAAGCATTTTCCTGTGTCATCTACTTTTTTCAAACATTTATGTTTTAAAAGTAACATACATCATTCACCATGTACCAAAATTACCTTATTCCTCCTATTACTGAACATGTTCCCAATTTCTTCACTCTTTTAAATAATCTTGTATTTACATTCTTTCTTTTTTTAAGTTTTTGCTTACATCTGCTTATTTCTTTAGATTCCTATAGACAGAATAATTGGTGGCTGGCAACTAAAAATCTTCCTAAGGTTCTTGACATATATAACCAAATTTCATACTGCCTTTATTTTCTAATATGCTATTTTGGATGCTTTCTGCCTGCATGTCTCACAAATGACCCATATCCTGGGCATTGCTTTAGAGCCTTACTCAATATCAACTGTCTGATGTACTATGGAGTAGTGAAAAGGGCACTGGGTTAGGTGTGAGAAAACACGAGTTTTGATTCCAGCTTGAGCACTTGCTAAATATTACCTCAGTGATAGAACTTCTCAATAACTCAATATCTTCGTATGTAAAATAGGGTTAATGAGACCTGCCCAACTCTCCCCTTCGAGTAGTTGTAAGGATGAACTAAAACAAATCGAGTGAAAATAAAGTGAAATGACTTCCTTCTTTAAAAATCTTGTTTTAGCCCTAGCTGGTTTGGCTCAGTGGATAGTGTTAGCCTGAGGACTGAAGGATCCCGGGTTCGATTCCAGTCAAGGGCATACGCTGGGATTGTGGGCTCAATCCCCAGTGAGGGGCGTGCAGGAGGCAGCCGATCAATGATTCTCTCTCTCTCCCCCTCTCCCTTCCTCTCTAAAATCAAAAGTATTTTTTTTAAAAAGGTAATTGATAGTATCAGTAGATTCCTTGCTTAGTAATGCCTAAGGCCTGAGAGGAACTAGTCATTCTGTGAGTTCTTTACATACAGATGTGATCTAAGTCAGCCCCACCTTTAATCTTAAACTTGAAAATTTTCTTTTTACCTTTATAATGAAATTCAGATGTTGTCCTACACATATATATCTTCTTAGAGCTATCCTTAACTGTATGAAACTGCTGTTCTTGGGAGTCCACAGAAGCAGTGTTGCAGTTTGTCTGCCTGCCCCCTCGCTCTGCAGAGCTCCGATTTCCTCATTCTTCCCAGCTAGATTTTCTCCTATCTGCAGGTCCTGCAGTGTCCACCATTCACCATGTACATACAATACATCAATACTACCTCCTTGCAACTATCATTTCTTCAGCACCCAGCCGTAGTTATCTACCAATATCCCATCACAATATTCTTTAAAGTTGAAAAAAAAATTTATTTCAAAACAGCTACCTACAAATAATAAAAGGGACCAAATAAATACTTGCGGAACTTGAGTTCTATGTGTTTGTACCTCATGGTTACTGGCTATCAAAAGTTGATCTTGAATAATGGAGGTTTTGCTACTGTAAACCTCCTGTATAGTAATTGGGAGCCTTGACTTAATCAATAGACTTGAGTTTCACTCTTTTAGACTTTGTCACCTTAGGTAGGTCACTTAACCTTAGATTTGCAATACCTCTACTTATATCACAGGCCTAGTGTGATAATTACATAAATGCAAATATAAGTTTTTGGCTCTCATTATTTTTGTCAAACTATTTGGGAGAAGCAAGGCCCTTGAAACAGTAAAGGAATATCCAGAGTCCATACTCAAAAATACTCCCTCACATACATTGTACCAATTAGACATTCATTCTGATAAACAAGCTCCTCTTTCAAGTATTTCCTGGTAGAGCTAGTCCTATTGTTCATTCATGCTTTTGCATACTCTTTGGTATTATAGGATTGACATGTCATCTCTTCATTAGATCACTGCTTCTCAAAAGGGAAGAGTAAAGCTCTCCAGCAGCTGTACTTTGAAATGTCATTTTCAGTATTACAAATTTTTACTGGGTGGGATTGGGAAGACCCTACTGTTTTTGTTTAGCAAACTTTCAGAAGTACATATCCACAAAATCTTAGATAAGAGGAAAGGAAAGGAGGACTAGCTAACTAAGTCTAGCCCACCTGGCGTGGCTCAGTGATTGAGTGTTGATCTATGAATCAGGTTACGGTTCGATTCCCGGTCAGAGCATATGCCCAGGTTGCGGGCTCGATCCCCAGTACAGGGCATGCAGGAGACAGCCCTCTCATCAAGTGTTCTCTCGTCATTGATGTTTTTATTTCTCTCCCTCTCCCTTCCTCTTTGAAATCAATTTCTAAAAAGTGAAATAACTAAGTCTCAGTAAATGAAAAAGGGAATAAGTTTTACTAAATGCCTACATACTCCCTGCAGAGAGAGCATTTCCACAGTTTATCTGATCTAAAATAGACTAAATGAGACCATATTCTTTTTTAAAAGAAATGAGAAAAATGACAAAAGATATTGACCAACACAAGTTGGACTGCTCTTTCAAATGCCTATTCTTCCCTGAATCCTTACCTTTCCATCCTTACTATGGATTTCACAGAAAGGAGCTCCTATATGCCCTCCCTTAATCCTGAAGAACTCTATACCAAACTCAAATTGGAGCAAAGGGTGAAGAGAAGGTAATTTGCAATGAATTTATATCACTAACAGAACTAAGGTATTTTAAGTGAATTGCATAATTTCAAGCTAAGGTGTGGCTCAGTGCTTGAGGTCAGGGCTTGATTCCTTGTCAGGACATATGCATAGGTTGCAGCCTCCATCCCCAGTAGGGGGCATGAAGGAGGCAGCCCATTAATGATCCTCTCATCATTGAGGTTTCTTTCCCTTCCTCTCTCTGAAATCAATAAAAATGTATTTTAAAAAAATAAAATGAGCCTCCATAACAAACTATATTAAGTGCAACTTTCTACACCAAAAATAGTTGGAGGCCTTAATGCAGTTCTTCTAGAATATCTTTCATGAAACTTGAAACAAAATATTTCAAAGAAATGTTTCTACAACTTGTTTGCCATTGTGCTAAGGAAAAAAAGGGGGGACCACAACCCAACAGTGGGTAAAATATACTACTACAGAATATCACTTAATACCTATATGACTGAAGAATTGAACCTCTATGCCTCAGTTTTCTTATTTGTAAACTAGAGGCCCGGTGCACAGATTAATGCACTGGTGGGGGGCATGGCCTGCGGGGACTGGCCCGCTGTGGGAGCACTGCTCTGCCAAGCGACTGTGGACCCGCCCTCTGAGCTGCTGCTGACTGAGGAAATTAGTCTGAGCTGATATTTTGGGGTACTGTCTTAGGTAAAGGTGTATTCTGTGTCCTGGAGGAACCTGGCCGAGAGCTTTGCACCCCAAAGCCACTTGGTAAATGTCCTTGATATATGATGCCAGGTTGGTGACATCATCGGGGATGTTCAGGGCAGCTGTGCTCTAGGATCCTCAGCCATCAGGACAGCCTCCCCAGGGGGTCCACAGACACACTCCCTCTTGCCATCCACCTATGCCAGCTCCCCACACTCTTTCTAGGAACAGTGGTCACCAACCAGTGGTCCGCAGACCACTGGTGGTCCGTGAGGTCTGAAAGGTTGGCAACCGCTGTTTCAGTCCGTGAGGTCTGAAAGGTTAGAGGGCCTGCACCAGTTGGTGGGTTCAGGCCAGAGTCTGGATTGTTTCAGGTATTTGATAGGTGCAGAGACTCAGCCTCACCCTGGGCCTGCTAGCGGCTGCTCCCGCTGCAGGAGCAGCACTCATCCCAGTCAGCTGAGCGGCGCTCCCACTGTGGGAGCACACTTATCACCAGGGGCAGCTCCTGCTTTGAGTGTCTGCCCCCTGCTGGTCAGTGTGTGTCATACCGACTGGTCAACCAGTCGTTTTGGTCATTGGGCTTTTATATATGTAGTAGATAGATAGATGGGACCAGTACCCGTCTGCCTATCGTAATTACTGTAGGTATAAGATACTACATCCCACATGCTCTTTTGTACCTCATCAGTCACTGATACCCAGACTGACTCCTTCCTTTGCTGGACAGTACCAAACGACATCTATACAAATTCTTATGAATTCTGAGCTGATCTGACACGAAATGCTGATATTGGTGAAGATAACAGAAAACCCTAATACACCACTACAAGAAGCCATGCACAAACCTGTTTAAAAGAGGACTGTCAATTGAAATAATATAAATTTAATATGTGAAACTTGTTTTCCTACACTTGACTGTAATCTTAAAACATTTTACATTACCTGTAACAACTTGTGAAAGAATATTTTCTAAGCAACTATCAATAACTACAAAATTTACAACTACATTAGAAAATTATTTTTCTACTTTCTATGGAAAATGGTAGTATAAATTATGATATAAAGCACCAAAGTACATGCATAGCAAAATATGAAAGGAATATTACTGACGTGTCAGGCAGTTAACAAGAATATCATTTTTCCTGAACTTCGTGATATATAAGGTATCTGTCAGCTTTACAATTTTTAAATTTATTGTGATTTATATTTTCATCCTACATATTTATTTTCATACTTAAAATACATGCAAAATACATCTCATTAACATGGTAGTATCTTATAATTTATGACAGGAAAAAAACATACTGATATCTTCATTTCAAACAGAAATAAATATGACACCAGCTTGCAATCCTCCCCTCCAGGAAATCTTCAGTGCCTAGCAGTTTATTCATGCATTAAGCCCAAGCTATATCTGCCTCCTCTACTGAGCACTTGGACAGTGACAAGAATCCAAAGAAATGAAAATACAACCATTCTTTAAAGTGAAAGTACCATGTTTGAAATCTGAGAGGTAGGCAACTGTGAAGCATGGAAGATTATGGAGACGTGTGCAGGGAAATCCCAGTAGAAGGTAACCTTTTAATGTATGTAGAAATGAATAGTCTGAGAAGTGAACAAAGGGGAAGAAGGATTTTCCAGGCAGAAAGAAAAGGTAATGGGCATGGACTAGAAAGTGAAATCAAATTTTCATTCTATAAATAATGTATTAGTGAAGTTAGAATAAACAGCAATATTTTGCTGTAAAGTGGCTTCCTCAAAAGTATAAAGTGCCTCAAACCTTGAGTGGATTTAATTCTTTTGAATATAACTCAAATTTTTTTTAAAACGTGCCAAATATTGCCAACCCAGCAATAACTGGGTAGTTTAGTCAAGGAAACTGAACAGAAGATTCTAACAGTCTTTTTTTTTTTTTTTTTGAGCATCAACATTTTATTTATTTTTTAACCTTTTCTTTATTGTTGGCACTATTACTGTGTCCCCATCCTCCCCTCACTTTGCCCTCCTCCACCCAAGCCCCGGCACCCCCCCCCACTTCCCTCTGGCCATATGTCCTTTGGCTAATCCCTTCACCATTCTTGGTTAGAGAAGTAAAACAAAATAGCAAAAAAAAAAAAAAAAAAAAAAAAAGGCAAAGACCAAAAGTTCTAGGAATACATTATAAATTATTAATAAAGAATAGAGAAGTATTCACAATGTTAAAATTATCCTAATTCTCAAAAGTTAACTTTAATTTCAAAACCAGTTCGGAGTCAACTGTTACAGTTTACTTAGATGGCTAAGTAAATCTAAAGCATTTATGGATTATTGATAGGGCTCTAACAATTACTCCTAGTATACACAGCTCCCCCACCCATCTGTTTTTTTACCCATCAGTGGCACCCTCAGCTAAAAACTCTTGAGTACTGCCCTGCCAGTGCTCCTTTTAAAAACGATTCTTCCTGAAAACTTCCTAAGAATGAATTCTAAATATGTATTATATAATGCACAGAAGTGAGTGAAATCCCCTAGACAGCATGAAGCGTTAAAACAAGTTACAAAAACCGGGCCCCCGCGGTCGACTTCGCCAGGATTCTTTTCTGTTGTTTTAATCGGCCCGGGGCAGCCGCATAGGTTGAAAGGAGGAGACTGGAATCGCCTGCCAAGTCTTGGTACTCGGTCACACAGAGGCAGCGCCCGCAGGTTCACGCCAAGTCCATCCCCCACCCTCTTTCGCCATTCATCGCGTTCCCCTCCCCTCCCCCATCATGTGACCGCAGCCAGGACGAAAGGCTTGTTTTTCCCCTCCGTTCAGCCCCAACGCGCAGGCGCCTCGGAGCCCATTCATTCGAACTGCGTAACAATGAGCCCGGGGGCCCAGCGGCTCCGCGAGCTCCCCAGCTCGGATCGCGCTCCCATCGCACCCGAAGGAGGCTGTGCCTCACGGGGGTCCCCCATTCCCGGCCGGTCCCCACCACGGGCCAACCTCCGACCCTCCGCCCACACGCGGGGAGTTGAAGTCAAACTTTCCTGAGCAGCCCCCTGCGCCGCGTAGGCCGGTTCACCGGCCCAGGTCCGCCCCATCTCCGCACCAGGTCGGGCCACCCATAGCGCTACCTGTCTCGGAGCAAAGTCCTCACCTACTCTTCCCAGTCCCCGCCCCCGCCCCCGAGACCCCCCGAGCCGCGCTGCCGTGAAGCCCAGGTGAGCTCGCGGGGGACGCAGGTCCCGTGGGTTTTTAACGGCCAGTTAAGTGGATGGTTAACTGTCTCCACCGTGAGGGCAGCCTCTTGAAGTCGAGGAACACGGACCCGAGCTCTCCCGGCCGTCGGTTCCCCTCGGGATACTGCCCCTCCCTTCCCCACCCCCACCCTTTCCCGAAGTGAAAGGCAACAAACCCGCCGCGGAGTGCGGGCAGCCCGGACAGGGCGGTCCTGGCCGCGACAACACCACCAGCAGCTCGCGTAACCCCTCTCCAACTGACGCCTGCCTCCCGGCGTACATTACTGCTCCCGCCACCGCTCTTACTCCTCAACCGAAACTTTCCTACTTACCAAACCCGTCGCCATTACCAAGTCTTTCAAGCTTCGTCTTCCCCCTCCCTCACCCCCCCGGGGGTTGAGCCTCCGCCCAGCTTTTTCGCCCTCTTACTGGTCTGCAGAACTGCCGTTCAATCCTTCCCCTTTCCCATTGGGTGATACCTTGTCCTGTCTCGGGGGCCGGGCTTGTATTGACTTTTTTGTTGTGTTTACTGGAGGAAACGGCATGTCAGTCACTAGAATGAGCGTTTCGGATTGGATTGCTGCTGAGACTCCGGGGACCAACGCCAAACTTTGCACCCGAAATGGATTTTGGGTTTGTAGTCTCAGCCTTGGCTTCGTACCTCTGGGAAACAGCACGCTGGAGGAACCGGTTGGACTACATATCCCAGAGGTGCGTGTACAGCGCAGTCTTGATAGTAAACAAGAGTCATAGGGACACGTGTATCAGCTGGTTTGTTTTGGTGTCTGGGACAAAAGGGAGGAGGCGGAGGAAGGGAGTGTTTTAAAGCTTCGGCCCCTTCTCTTACTCTGGTCCTGTCCTAGCACTCAGAACGGCTCTAGCCTCTTGCAGCACCCATTCCCGGCCGTAAACAGCCAAAGTGTGTCCTTGCTCAAAGTTTGGCAGCTGGCCAAGGTATTGTTTCAGTGCTAGGGGAAGGAGATGACTACACACCAGCGGAAGCAGTGCAGCCTCAGGAGGGACCTCGTCACCCACAAATCTCGGTCCCAGTCATAATGAGGACTATAAAGGCGGTGCTAGGCTTCCGTGGAAAAAACAAGCAACTAGATTTTCTTTATTCTGAGCCTTTCTTCATCACTCCCAAGACAGTAACTTAAGATTTCTTTGCCAACTCAGTAGTAGTAGTACACCCAAGGTTTGTTGCGGCTATATGCCAGGCACTGAGAGACTTGGGAATGGGCGGTTGAGAGAGAAGCTTAGGGTCTGGAGAATTTACAAAGCTGTAAAAGGGATGGGGGGTGAGGGCGATTACTATTTGCTTTGAAATTGAGGGAAGTCAAATCGGTGTTTTCCATATTGACCAGCTTGCTCATTGGTTACGATAATGCAGAGGGGTATAATGTGACTTACACATATAATTTGTAAATCATTATCTAAGTTTCTCTGGTGAGTTTTTGGTAACCATTTCCCCCCCTTCCTGTGGCTTCCCATGGTTGAAAGAATGAATGTCTTTCCACTAGGAATTCCTCCTTAAATTACTGATGCTCTGTCTGACTCACCAGAGGATGGCTTCTCTGCTTTACCATAACCTTCACTTCAAACATGGTTACCCATCACAGCCCATCTAGTATATAATTGAGATGTTTACCATTCACATTATAAAGCCTTTTCCCTCTGAACCTTTAGTGTTTAATCATTTAAGCTGTGCTTTAGGTTTTATATCTTTAGATCATTGTATTTATGCTTAAAGTTTAAGAGGAGGAAAATTTAACAGTAAGGAATCAGTAAAGTCAAACTTTGGAAAAGAACCTGAAATCATAGCTAATTATTTCTTTATTAATTAACTGCATTTCTTGAAATTTTAGATCTGCCTGAAAGCCACATAACAAATCAAGAAATCCAAAATTACACTCATATGTAGAAAAGAGTTTTCAAATTCTTTTAGGGATTCCTTGTGTGGACCAAAAAAAGGGCCACATACTAAACCTGACAAGCTCAGGGGAGGCCAGCAAGGCAGCCTTACAAACTCCGAGACCTAAGGTAACCACATAGCATGGGCTGAAATTAAAACTTGCTAGCAAAAAGCAGGTCTTGGAAGGTAGGCATGTCCTAGACCCTCATCTTAACCGATAAAGGTCAATCTTCACCTTAACTAAACCTCTCTATTGTCTTTTCACATCTAAGAAAATATACCTTTGGGAAGACTGAGTAATTTCCTCCCCCCACCCCACCCCCCAGCCCTGACTCCTCAGTGCACAACCACCAGAGCAGAGACCACAAATCCCTTCATGGTGATTGTTGACTGTTAGCTATTTTATACCCACCCATTTAAAAGAATATGTCTATTGGTTTTACCTTTTTTTTTAAATATTTTTTTATTGATTTCAGAGAGGAAGGGAGAGGGAGAGAGAGAGAGAAACATCAATGATGAGAGAATCATTGATGGGCTGCCTCCTTCCCCCCTACTGGGGATCAAGCCGGCAACCCAGGCATGTGCCCTGACTGGGAATCGAACCATGACCTCCTGGTTCATAGGTGGATGCTCAACCATAGAGCCATGCCAGCCGGGTTATCTTTTTTACCTTTTACCCAATTTCAGAGATTCCCCTACACAACCATCTCCTTTGTTTTCACCCACCACCCTAATCTATCACCAACTACTAGTAATTTCATGTGACGCCCTCTCCTCTCCTCCTGTGATTATAATATGTAAAATAAGGTGCATTCTCTGGAGCATTTTCTCATTCCCTTGAGATTTTGCTTCCCAGCAGTTGTCATCAGTTTGGCTCAAATAAACACATGAAAATTCTTAAAGGTTTGGACTTATTTTACATTGACACCTGTTTGAAT
Organism: Corynorhinus townsendii; assembly: GCA_026230045.1. Lineage (NCBI taxonomy): Eukaryota > Metazoa > Chordata > Mammalia > Chiroptera > Vespertilionidae > Corynorhinus > Corynorhinus townsendii. The sequence continues at coordinate 143,755,275 of JAPDVU010000004.1, forward strand.
TCTTAAAGTGAATTATTTATAAAACAGTCCTTCCTACCATGTGATCAAAGGTTTATTTTCTGTACTCACAAATAGTAGTCAAACATATATTTTTCTAAAAATAATACAGACAGCCAACAAAATGCCAAACTTTTTCCCTGAGGAAAAAGTACAGGATTCAAATGTATCATCGTTCCCAGATTAATAGAGTGAACAAAAAAAAGAACTCGACCATGCAATTCTGTATATCCTTATTTTCTTCCTCTTCTAGTTTTTTCTAGGTTCATTGTGCTTTAGAATTGAAAATATAAACTCCAGCCCTAGCTGGTTTTGCTCAATGGGTAGAGTGTTGGCCTGAAGACTGAAGGGTCCCAGGTTCGATTCCTGTCAAGGGCACATGCCTCGGTTGCCGGCTCAATCCCCAATAGGGGGCGTGCGGGAGGCAACCAATCAATGATTCTCTGTCATCATTGATGTTTGTATCTCTCCCTCTCCCTTCCTTTCTGAAATTAAAAACATATTTAAAAAAAAGAAAATATAAACTCCAATGTTAATTTTCTTCATAAAAAGAAAAACCCACATAATTCACCTCACCATTTAAAATTAAAACCTGAGATATTTATGTTTAACTCCCTCCATGGAGTTAAAAACCTTCCCCTCCCCCCAAAAATGAGTTCTCAAAATAGCTTGAGCCACTCCGTTCCCCTCTTCTGGGCATAAACTGTGAGGTCTGCTTTTGACTAAACCTTACTTTAAACGTTTTTTCTACTTGTAAGTTTTACTGAAAGCTTTGTAAGGGGGTGAAATACTTCCTCTCTCTGTGGCCTTCAGGCTAAAAGCTCCAGCTATAGATATCCACTCTTTTTTAAAAAATAAATCTTTATTGTTCAGATTATTACAGGTGTTCCTCTTTTTATTCCCCCATAGCTCCCCTCCACCTGATTCCCCACCCCATCCCATGCCCTTACCCCCGCCACTGTCTTCATCCATAGGTGTACATTTTTGTCCAATCTCTTCCCACACCCCTACACCCCCTTCCCCCTGAGAATTGTCAGTCCACTCCCTTTCTATGCCCCTGATTATATTATATTCATCAGTCCATTCTGTTCATCAGATTTCCATTCACTTGATTTTTTAGATTCACTTGTTGGTAGGTATGTATTTGTTGTCGTTTTGTTGTTCATAATTTTTTATCTTTACCTTTTTCTTCTTCTTCCTCTTCTTAAAGAATACCTTTCAGCATTTCATGTAATCCTGGTTTGGTGGTGATGAACTCCTTTAGCTTTTTCTTGTCTGTGAAGCTCTTTATCTGCCCTTCAATTCTGAATGATAGCTTTGCTGGGTAGAGTAATCTTGGTTGTAGGTTCTTGCTGTTCATCACTTTGAAAATTTCTTGCCACTCCCTTCTGGCCTGCATAGTTTCTGTTGCAAAATCAGCTGACAGTGGTATGGGTGCTTCCTTGTAGATAATTAACTGTTTTTCTCTTGCTGCTTTCAAGATTCTCTCTTTGTCTTTTGCTCTTGGCATTTTAATTATGATGTGTCTTGGTGTGATCCTCTTTGGATTCCTCTTGTTTGGGGTTCTCTGCACTTCCTGGACTTGTAAGTCTATTTCTTTCACCAGGTGAGGTAAGTTTTCTGTCATTATTTCTTCTAATAGGTTTTCAATATTTTTCTCTCTCTCTTCTCCTGGCACCCCAATAATTCGGATGTTGGTATGCTTAAAGTTGTCCCAGAGGCTCCTTACACTATCTTCATAATTTTGGATTCTTTTTTTTTAAATAAATCTTTATTGTTCAGATTACAGGTGTTCCTCTTTTTGTTTTCCCCCTACAGCTCCCCTCCACCTGGTTCCCCACCCCACCCTACCCCATGCCCTTACCCCCCGCCACTGTCTTCATCCCTAGGAGTAAGATTTTTGTCCAATCTCTTCCCGCACCACTCACACCGGCTTCCCCCTGAGAATTGTCAGTCCACTCCCTTTCTATGTCCCTGATTCTATTATATTCACCAGTCCATTCTGTTCTTCAGATTTTTTATATACTTGATTTTTATATTCACTTGTTGGTAGGTATGTATTTGATGTCATTTTGTTGTTCATAATTTTAATCTTTACCTTTTTCTTCTTCTTCCTCTTCTTAAAGAATACCCTTCAGCATTTCATGTAATGCTGGTTTGGTGGCGATGAACTCCTTTAGCTTTTTCTTGTCTGTGAAGCTCTTTATCTGACCTTCAACTCTGAATGATAGCTTTGCTGGGTAGAGTAATCTTGGTTGTAGGTTCTTGCTGTTCATCACTTTGAATATTTCTTGCCACTCCCTCCTGCCTGCATAGTTTCTGCTGAGAAATCAGCTGACAGTCATATGGGTACTCCCTTGTAGGTAACTAACCGTTTTTCTCTTGCTGCTTTCAAGATTCTCTCTTTGTCTTTTGCCCTTGGCATTTTAATTATGATGTGTCTTGGTATGGTCCTCTTTGAATTCCTTTTGTTTGGGGTTCTGTGCGCTTCCTGAACTTGTAAGTCTATTTCTTTCACCAGGTAGGGAAAGTTTTCTGTCATTATTTCTTCTAATAGGTTTTCAGTATTTTGCTCTCTCTCTTCTTCTGGCACTCCAAAAATTCGGATGTTGGTACGCTTGAAGTTGTCCCAGAGGCTCCTTACACTATCTTCATATTTTTGGATTCTTTTTTCTTTCTGTTTTTCTGGTTGGGTGTTTTTTGTTTCCTCATATTTCAGATCTTTGGTTTGATTCTTGGGGTATGTTGATCTACAGTTGAGTTTCTGTATATTCTTTATTTTAGACAGTGTATGCTTCATTTCTGACTGGTCCTTTTTTTTTTTTTTTTTTTTTTTTTTGGCATTCTCATTAAGGTCCTTGAAGGTTTCACTAAGCTCCTCAGAAGTGTCATCAAGTTTCTTGGCGGTTTTTAGAAGATTCTTGAGTAACCTTATAAATGTGGTTCTGAAGTCTATGTCGTCCAGTAGTTTGCTTTCCTCTGTTTCTTTCATTCGTGACATGTTTGTCTCCACATTTTGGCTGCTTCCCTGTGTTGATGGAGTGGCTTTGTGTGGTAGGTGACCTATAGGGGGCAGTAGCTCAGCCTCCCCGATCACCTGATGTGGACGCTCTTGGTACACCCCTTTGTGGGCTGAGTGCAAAGTCTTGGTGTAGTTAAGCCTTAATTGCTGTTGGTACACTGGGAGGAGTTGACCTCCAGGCCAATCGGCTGTGGGGACTCACTGTGTCTATAAGAACTCCTGTGCTGGAGACAAGCTTATGGTGCAGGACTTGTTTCCGTGGGGCTTTGGTGCTCACTGAGTCTGCCTCTTGAATGTGTCACTTATGGAAGTGAGGAGTTGAAATCTGGTTTCTCACACTGACCACTAGGTATACTGGCTTCTGGCTCTCCAATGGGGTACAGGTCAGCTATTGTCTGAGTCCACCCAGCAGGAGCTACAGCGAGAGCTACAGTTTTCTCCTCTTTGCTTGGGGTTTGGAGGTTTCGGAGCTGTCTGCCCAGGCTGCAAGTTTGCTAGGTTAAGCTGCGATAGGGCAGGCCTTTCTTATGCTAACGCTCCTGCTTGGAGCTTGGGTGGGTTTGTAGGTTGTGTGGGGCGGGGTCTCAGGGCGTCACTAGGCTAGGGCGTGGCAAACAGCAATGGCTGCTAGTTAGCCGGCTCTGTGTCTCCAACTGCGTCCTGTGCCCCAGCGCAGTAAACAATTATTCTTGCGTGCAGCTCTGCAAGCAGGCCCCCCTCACTTTCCGACCCGGTGTTAGACAATCCAGCTTCTCCCTGTAGGAGTTTGGGTCCCCCGTGTCTCCCCAGAAACTGTATTTCAGAGTGATCAGGGACTTGTCTTCCTTTGGGTTGAAAAAAGCAACGCCTGCCGCCAGCCCAGATCATGCGCCTCCATACCTCAGCTTTTCAGCGCTCGTGCACGTCTCAGTGCTCTTTTCTCTTTCCTTCTAGTTGTAGAACTTCCACTCAGCCAGCTTTCCCGTGGTTCTGGGTGATAGATGTTTTGTCTTTTAGTTGTAAGTTTTGAAATTGTTGTGCGAAGCAGCAGTTTAGGTGTTTACCTACGCCATCATCTTGGAGTCTCCTCTGGATTCTTTTTTCTTTTTGTTTTTCTGGTTGGGTGTTTTTTGTTCCTCATATTTCAGATCTTTGGTTTGATTCTTGGGGTCCTTTGATCTATAGTTGAATTTCTGTATATTCTTTATTTCAGACAGTGTATGTTTAATTTCTGACTGGTCCTTTTCCTTTTTTTTGGCATTCTCATTAAGGTCCTTGAAGGTCTCACTAAGCTCCTCGGAGGTCTCATCAAGTTTCTCGGTGGTTTTTAGAAGATTCTTGAGTAACCTTATAAATGTGGTTCTGAACTCTATATCCAGTAGTTTGCTTTCCTCCGTTTCTTTCATTCATTACATGTTTCTCTGTCTCCGCATTTTGCTGCTTCCCTGTGTTGATGGAGTGGTTTTCTGTGGTAGGTGACCTATAGGGCCCAGTTGTTCAGCCGCCTCTATCACCTGAGGTGGACACTCTTGGTGCACCCCTTTGTGGGCTGAGTGCAAAGTCTTGTTTTAGTTAAGCCTTGATTGCTGTTGGAACACTGGGAGGAATTGACCTTCAGGCCAATTGGCTGTGAAGACCCGCTGTGTCTATAATGGAAGAACTGCTGTTCCGGAGACACACTTATGGGGCAGGGGCAGGACTTGCTTCAGTGGGGCTTTGGTGCTCACTGAGTCTGCCTCTTCAATGTGTCACTTATGGATGTGAGGAATTGAAATCTGGTGCTCACACTGACCACTAGATACACTGGCTTCTGGATCTCCAATGGGGTGCAGGTCAGCTACTGTCTGAGGCCACCTAGCAGGAGCTACAGCGAGAACTACAGTTTTCTCCTCTTTGCTTGGGGTTTGGAGGTTTTGGAACTGTCTGACCAGAGCTGCAGTTTGTTTGGTTAAGCTGCGATAGGGCAGGCCATTTATATGCAAAAGCCGCTGTGTGGAGCTTGGGTGGGTTTGTAGATTGTGCGGGATGGGGTCTCAGGGAGTCACTAGGCTAGGGAGTGGCAAGCAGCGATGGCTGCCAGTCAGCCGTCTCTGCGTCTCTGCGTTTCCAAGTCCCCGCATCCTGCGCCCCAGCGCAGTAAACAATGATTGCTGGGCGCACCTCTGCAAGAAAGCCACCCTCACTTTCCAACCCAATGGTAGACAGTCCAGCTTCTCCTCGTAGGAGTTTGGGTCCCCAGCATCTACCCAGAAACTGTATTTCAGAGTAATCGGAGGCTTGTCTCCCTTTGGGTTGAAAAAAGCAACGCCTGCCACCAGCCCGGATCACTCGTCTCCGTACCTCAGCTTTTCAGCACTTGTGCACGTCTCAATGCTCTTTTCTTTTTCCTTCTAGTTTTAGAACTTCCACTCAGCCAGCTTTCCCGTGGTTCTGGGTGATAGACGTTTTGTCTTTTAGTTGTAGTTTTGAAATTGTTGTGCGAGGCAGCAGTTTAGGTGTTTACCTATACCACCATCTTGGTTTTTCCCTAGATATCCACTCTTCCCTTGATATATAAGAAGCCTGAATTTTGAGCTCTTTTGAGCTCTCTTAAAATGAATTTGAGTATTGGTTCTCCCATCTTCTTGAGCTCCCTTACTCCAAATTCTGATGTATTGAATATTGGCCTTATCTTAGAAGCATGGGGCACACAAACCGAGTGCCTGTAGCAGCCTTTATGGAGATATTCTTATTGCTAGGTAAGTACTGTAATGGGAATGTCACTGAAAAGGGGACCTTTGGCTGGTCTGCAAGGGAGAGCCTGTAGTGTGTGAGTTCTTGAATTCGTGCAGGAAAAATTCGAGCTTAGCATAGAACAGTGGTTGGCAAACTGCGGCTTGTGAGCCACATGCGGCTCTTTGGCCCCTTGAGTGTGGCTGTTCCACAAAATACCAGGACCTGGGCGAGTCTATTTTGAAAAGGTGGCGTTAGAAGAAGTTTAAATTTAAAAAAATTGGCTCTCAAAAGAAATTTCAATCGTTGTACTGTTGATATTTGGCTCTGTTGACTAATGAGTTTGCCGACCACTGGCATAGAAGAAACAAAAGGACAGCCTAGGCTGGGCTGCCCTTGCTCTCCAAGAAGTCAGAGAAAAGGGGGTCTTGGGAACAGGTTCAGGGGACTAGCCTGTGACCAGCTGCTGCTGCCCATTGCTCCCCAGGTTGCATGTCTCGTGGGGTCCCTTACAGTTTAGGAGGTGCATGCTTGTGAGGGAAAGAGGGGAAAGGGAATGGCAGGGACTGCTTCCCAGAGGGAGAGCACCCACTGGGTTCTTTGTCTTGAGGTTTTGATTTCTCTCTTCTAGTGGGAATCCTAGGGGAGATCTCAGGAAAGGGTTAGCCAAATAGTCATCATTTTTCTAGGTGTGCTTCTCCAGGTCTGTGGTCTTCACTGATTGCTCAGTGTCAGGGCAGAGGGTCATAGTCATCTGCAGCTGGTCCTGGTGTAGCCCACATGGTTTTGTTGCTTTTCTGGGTCTGGAGCTGAAATGCAGCTGAGGCCTAGATACTATCTTTAGGGAGGTGACCTTCAGTATCTGCTGTAAATTGCTGACCAGTTTGTGCAGCTATTTGTCTCAGTTTCCCTATTCTATTTGTCCTGGCTTACTGGCCTGTCTCAGAAAGCATAACTTCAACCTCAGATCAAGATATTATATATTATTAGAAGTAATACTTTATCTTTCAATAGCACTATAAAGTTGTTTCTATTCATTCATTCAAAAAATATTTATTTAGTTCCCATTATTTGCTGACCACTTTGCTAATTGATAAGGATACAAAGGTGTTTTCACATACTTTCATTGTTTTCCAAGTCATTGGATATAAGAGCAAAATTCTGACAGTTCAGACACAACTGATTAAATATCAGCATTAGAATTTTCTCTGAGCCAGGCCAGGCTGGCATGGCTCAGTAATTTGAGCGTTAGCATGGGGTCCCAGGCTCAATTCCTGGTCAAGGGCACATACCTAGGTTGCAGGGTCAAGGGCATGTACCTGGGTTGCAGATTTGAGATTTAATCCCTGGTTGGGGCATGTGTGGGAGACAACCAATCAATGTGTGTCTCTCACATCAGTGTATCTCTCCTCTCTCTCCCTTCCCCCTTCCATTTTTCTCTAAAAATCAATGGGAAAAAATATTCTAGGGCAAAGAACCTCAAGATGAAGAATCCAGTGCACCACACTTCCTCCACCCCTGTCTTCCCCCGTAGGCATGCATCTCCTAAACTCTAAAGAACCCCATGAGGCTTGCAACCAGGGCAGCAATGGGAGCAGTCCATCCCAGACAAACCCCCTGAACCTGTTTCCAAGGCCCCCTTTTCTCTGACTTCTTAGTGAGCCAAAGCAGACCAGCATAGGCTCATTCCCCAGCCCTTCCTTGTTTCTCTGTCCCCAGCTTTAATAAACATCCTCTAAAATTCACCTGGCCCGGCTGGCGTGGCTCAGTGGTTGAGCGTCCACCTATGAACCAGGGGTCACAGTTCGATTCCCTGTCAGGGCACATGCCTGGGTTGCAGGCTCAATCCCCAGTGCGGGGCATGCAGGAGGCAGCCGATCTATGATTCGCTCATCATTGATGTTTCTCTCTCCCCCTCTCCCTTTCTCTCTGAAATCAATAAAAATATTTTAAAAAATAAAATAAAATTCACCTGGACTCCTGTTGTGAAATTTTTCCTGCATGAAGTCAAGAACCCACATACTACCAGCTGGCCGTAGGCATAACCTGCCAAGGGCCAGGTCCCCTTTCTGGTAACAACTGGACTATGTTTCTCTCTCTCTCTCTCTCTCTCTCTCTCTCTCTCTCTTCCCCCCCCCCCCCCCACACACACACACAGCCTTCCATTTTTCTCTAAAAACCAATGGGGAAAAATATTCCAGGGTTGGCGACCGCTGTACTATTAGGACTGTTATTGGAGAGGGGATTGTGTCTCCCCTCATTGCTTGTGGAAGTGGGGTTCTTGAGGTACCACTGAAATAAGCATTTCAGAGATATAATAGAAATAAGCATATGAGATATAATAGAAAGCTTTATTTCTGTAGAATTACACTTCAGTCTACTCATAAAAGAAGTGTGTCTGGTGCCTACCAAGGTCTCTATTTAGATATGCTTCTTGTGAAGCTAATTGGATGCTGCTCTATTGTCTGAAGCTGTCCACTGGGTGTGCTGGTTTGGGGAGGGTCATCTCTGGTGCAGGTTAATGTCAGACACTGCCTGTGACTGGCCCTGGGGAAACTTGTTTGGAGTTACAAAGCAATCCAGTTTGTTGGCAGCTTCTGATGGGCCTAGGTGTGCACAAGAAGGATCAAGTTGCTCATCAAGGTTTGCTTTTAGCAGCACTGTACCTGGGGGCAGGTCAGCAAAGGTCCCTAGGAACCCTGAGGTCTGCCTCTACCTATCTCTGCCTGCCAACTGCCTGTTAGGTGCCTGTTAGGTCAGTCACTGAAAGAGCCTCTGGCAGTACTTATGTTGCATGCAATAGGTTCTCAGTGAATCACTAAGTAGGGTGAAAGGTATTCTCCAGAAATACATGGGTTCAATCTTGGTGCCAGGGCTGGGTCTAAGGCCCAAATGTGCCAGGGTATATACCAAGTCTAGCTGCCACCTGCTAGGTGTTCACACCCCTTTGTGGTATGGCAGGATCTCAGGCATCAAGGTGAGGCTAACAGAGTTTATCAGGCCTAAGGAGACCAAGATTTGATCTTGTGAAGGGAAGGCTTTGTACTGGTTGGGCATGTGACAGGAAAATTTCCCATCCGAAAGACAAGCAACTCAATCCCTGTCCCAGATTCTATCAGTAGTCTGATCTCAGCAGGGAGGAGCTACTTGGAGTCAAGAGAGTGGGAGGTGCCTGTCAGGTTCCAGGGAAGTTGGGGTGTTTGGCCCCTACCCCAGAGCCACACAACTCAGACTGTCCTAGATTCTGCCTAGACTTCAGTAGGGTGGAGCCACCAAGAGTCAAGAGAGTGGGGCCACTGATAGCTGGGCTTGGATGCAGGAAGGACCAAGCTGAGCACTAAGGTCAGCTTTTACCATCACCACATCTGGGGGGGCAGTTCAGCAAAAATCTCCAGGCAACCCAACAAGATCTGTCTGCTTGCCTCCACCTACTGGCTGGCTGTTAGGCTCAGTCACTGAAAGAGCCTCTGGCAGAGTTGGGATGAGGGCACAAATGGATCTCCCATGAGGGAGAAGTGTAAGTCAGGTTCAAGGGAAAGTGGGCGGAATGGCCCCCACCTCAAAGCCACATAGCTATCACTGACACCCCCTAAGTCTGCCCAGAACTCTTCCCACTGGCTGCTGACTCCTCAGCAGGGCCTAAACTCCCCAGGGTGGGGCAAGTGGGCTTCCAGAGTGTGGAGCTATTGCTTTCCCCTGGCTGATGCCACAGGGACTAGAGTGCCCCACCCAAAAAAGATGGAATCCGTGATATAGGTGAATGACTCAGCACAGGGATCCTGGCCAATGTCACCTTAGCTCCTGCCCCAGAACCACAAACCCCCCACTCTCCTCAGACGACTCAAGTGTACTCTGCCCTCCCTCTGCCGGAGCCCTGGGTGACTGTGAACGAAATTTTGTGTTGGCACTTTAAGAGATGCCTGTGTCTCTAGTGGACTCCATCTCTCCTTGATGGACAGAAACCCTGCTTCTCTTCACACCAGATATTATGTGGGCATCTCTTCCTAGCTGTGGTGCTCTGGACTGCGGAGTATGTGGTTGAGACCCCACACTTCTCAGGGGGAACCACATACAAGCTGAGATATCCCTCCAAAACTTCAACTCCTGCCCTTGGGAGCAGGGCCAGCCCTTTTCACATCTCCACCCTTTCTTCCAGTCTCGATGTGGCTTCTGTAAATCCTTGGTTATAGGACTTCTCTTCAGCTAGTCTTCAGTTGGTTATTCAGGATGATTGTTTTTTAATTTAGTTGTAAACCAGTTTGGTCTTGGGAGGTGAGTATAGCTTCCACTAACTTCACCACCATCTTGAAATCCATAATTCTATTTCTCCATTATGTATTAATCATTGTAGGCATTAACATAGATAAATATCAGAATCTATTCTTCAGTTATTTAACAAAGCCTTGGCTTATCTAGATGTATGACTTACTCCTCTAGGCTTATACATTATTTTCTTTAAGAATGCCAAAGGTCATCTAATTCTTGCCAGAGACATAACATTTCTTGAGAAAAGTAGGGAAAATTATATCATTATTTTAAAGATGCTTTAGAAAGGAAAAGGACTCAGCACTTAATCTTACATATTTCAGTAAAATTCACAGTCCCTTGTTTCATGCACCATGTTTCACTGGCAGCATTTTTTAGCATAATAAATGGTCTGCTACCTACAAATGTATAACAGTAAATCAAATACAACTTGTATCACAGGTTGTATTTATTTATGTTAAAAAATATGCACCAAGCCCTAGTTCATGTGGATATGAAGGAAGCATATACACACTCTTTATAGTTATTTAAAATAATTAAGGGGCGACCTGGCTAGTGTGGTTAGTGTTGGCCCACCCACCAAAAGGTCGCAGGTTCGAATCCCGGTCAAGGGCATGTACCTGGGTTGTAGGTTCAATCCCCTACCCCAGTCAGAGCACATACGGGAGGCAACCAATTGATGTATCTCTCTCTCTCACATTGATGTTTCTCTCTCTCTCTCCCTCTTTCTTCACCCTTCCTCTCTTCCACGCTCTTAAAAAAAAGTCAATGAGAAAAATATCCTTGGGTGAGGATTAACAAAATAATAATAATAATAATAATAATGGGGGAAAACCTTTACCTTTATGTTAAAAGTGTTCTCTGAGACATTCTTTTTTTCAAAAATTGATTTTAGAGGCAGGAAGAAAGAGAGGAAGAGAAACATCGATTTGTTTCATGCATTCATTGGTTGATTATTGTATGTCCCCTGACTGGGGATCAAACCTGCAACTTCGGTGTATTGGGACGACGTGCTAACTAAATGAGCTACCTGGCCAGAGCCTCTGAGAATTCTTAGCCACACATAATACACCCTTGAATGAAATTTGAACAGAGAATTTCCAGATAGTAGTAAGGATTGTTAGTGATCAATAACATCCACAAGTCAAATGAGGCATTTTAGATACTTTGACATAAATTCCTTAGCCAGATTATTTGGTAATCTAATATTGCATAATTATATAAACATATCACAATTATATGAATAAATTTTTTAAAACTCTATTGCCATTCAGAACCACACTTTCCTGCCACATTATGCTCAGGTTGTTAGTTTTCACATATGCTCTGTCTTTCAGGCTTTCCACATGGTGCAATATGCACTATGGAAGTCATGTTAAAAAACAAGCCAGCCCTGGCCGGGTGGCTCGGTTGGCATGTCTTCCCATGCACCAAAAAAGGTGGTGGGTTTGATTTCTGGTCAGGGCACATATGTGGGTTCGATTCCTGGTTGCAGTGTATATGGGAGGCAACCAATTGATGTAGCTCTCTCAAATTGATGTCTATTTCTCCTCTTCCTCTCTAAAAAAAAAAAAGTCACTGAAAACATATCCTCAGGCCCTGGCCGGTGTGACTTGGAGCACTGTCCTATGCACTGGTAGGTTGCAGATTCGATTCCAGGTCAGGGAACATAACTAAATTGCGGGTTCAATCCCTTGTCTGGGCATGTATGGGAAGCAACCTGTTTCACATTAGTGTTTCTCTCTTTCCCTTCCTCCCTCTCTAAAATCAATTAAAAAAAAATACTGTCAGGTGAGAATTTTTTTAAAGGCCAAAAAAATTTCATTAAACACAATTAACATAGTATATTATAAAAGTGTGCTTTATTAATAAGGAAAATTTAAATATAACCAATACTGAAAATAATGTAACTGGCACTTACAGCCTCAGAGTTCTTTATTAAACAGGCATTTTTTGCTATTCCATGAATAGTTAGCAATGAGCTTATGTAACAAAATAGTGAATAAAGAATACAGAATGATAAACCAGAAATCCGGAGTTCTGTGTGTTTTTTATTAACATGGTTTTTAAAATAAAATCCAACAGAAAACAAGTCATGTTATCCAAAGTATTGAGCTAATTTCAGGGCAGCTTCCCTGTTCTGTTAATTAAACTTTGGGACATTGCAACACAGGCTAGGGGAGATGAACGCATAGAAAATATTGCTCTATTCATTTACCTCCCAGTCTACAAAAAAAGAAAAGAAAGGAAACAAGTCATCTTCATGTAGTAAGTTCTCTTCCTACAAAAAAGTTTGCAAAATTGTTAAAGTGTTCTAAAATGTGGCTGAAGTTATACTTCACAACTTCTTGTGTATATATATATATTATCTGGTTCACATTTTAAACCACATTTTCATTATACAAGTAAGACCATAAACATTCTCTAATAAGACCACACTAGCCACAGAATAATTTTACTTGTGTATATATTTCTTTAAAACATGTTTCTCAAATGGAATTGATTGGTTAAAAGTCAAGTGGTTAGAATTAATCTCTCTAGACACTGGGGTCATGTAGGCTAGAAATGTAAGGCTATATTGCTTTGGTTGAATATAATTCATCTTACACAGCCAAAAATAAGTCTATAAATTATCGATGAAAATCTGTTCTGGTTGAGTTCATTCTGCACTAAAGCAAATGGCAAAGCCTAATGGTACATTTGGCAGGGGCAGAAATTCCTTTTATCTTTGCATATGATTTTGTTTCTAAAAATTTATTACCACCTTGGAGGAACCCTATGGGAGCATATGTCTGAAAGAAAGCTACTATGGATACAAATGAAGAACAAAACTATTCTGTGGGCATGTTAAGGACCCCAAATTATTTTTAGTAAAGATTTTTTTTGTAGTATATATAAGATCTTAGACTTTTAGAAGACAACAAGTAAATTTAAATAGCTTTCCAGAAAAACTTTGTGACATTATATGTCAAACTCAGATTTTTAAAGATAAAGAATACAGAGAATTGCAAATGAAAAAGTAAGCAGAAGGGAAAAGTGTTAATGATCTCTCACTTAAAAAAGATTCTTCCCTATTAGTGACTCAATTGCCTGTCCTTAAAACCATTGGTTACTGACATTATGCCAAAGAAGTCAAAATGTACTTTATTGCAAAAATATAAAAGGTTTTTAAATTGCATATGCTTGTTTTATACCATTTCACCAATAGGCCAAGGCCAGCATATAACTTTTCAAGCCAGAAAAACTTTAAAAGAAAAATGATTAAAATTGTACTTACTATATGTATACAACGAGTTGTAGAAAGAATGTGATGCCATGCTGTATAGCATGATTCACTGCGGAGTTCCCTCTTACATGGGCACAGTCACTGACATATCATTCTGAGTAAGTCAAAACAAACACAGATCGCCTATGATAACATCCTTTAATTATCTTCTTAAACAGGTACTTGCAGTATATTACAATCATTTGAATATACCTTTCAGTCAATTTTGTGGAGTAGAAAATCATTTTATCAGTATGTCGATATTTTTTATGATCTATTTTTTAGAAAGTGATGTTAAAGCCTATTGCCTAATAAATCACTACTCTGTTTACTGATACATTGTAAATGTAAAAAAAGGAAAAAACCGGAAATCACAGAAAATGCTTGGCATCTACACAAACACATTCTCAGTGGACTAACCACTACTGTGTAATTTTGTCACTATAGGTCTTCTTGCTCCATACGTTTGCTTCATGCAGTGGGTTCAACAATATCCATGTTTGTTCCAAACAGGGCAACTAATTGTTCTTCATAGGTGGTGATGTTCCTTTTCATAATTTCCATGCAAGGTCCCAAAAGTCTTTCAAATGCTTGCACATCCATGGCTAAGAAAAGAGGAGAATAAAAGAAACATGAATAACATTCTTTGAAAATCGACAAAATTTCTGAGTCATTTATGACATTCTGCCTATGTCAATAATGCAATTATCAAATCTAATAAAGAGGGAATATGCTAATTGACTATCACTCCATCACAAAGATGGCTGCACCCACAGCTGAGGCCAAGTTCCCATAAGGAGCCTTAACAAGCAATCAGCAGGGACCTGAGGCTACGCCCTCTCCTGCCCTGTGGGGCTTGACAGGGGACCTCAGGCCGCATCCCCCACTCGGCAGGGCTTGACGGGACCTCAAGGTGCGCTTCCTGTCCTGGTGCTGGGCTAGGGGACCTCAGGCTGTGGCCCCCTGCCTGGCTGGGCTTGACAGGGCACCTTAGGCCGTGCTCCCCACCCAGAGGGGCTTGACGGGGGACCTCAAGGTGCACCCCCAGTGCTGGGTCAGGGGAACTCAGGCCGCGCCTCTGCCCAGCTGGGATTGACGGGGGACTTGAGGCTGCGCCCCCCTGCCTGGTGGGGCTTGATGGGGGACCTCAGGCCATGCCCCCCACCCAGTGGGGCTTGACAGGGGATCTCAGGCCGTGTCCCCCACCTGGCGGGGCTTGACGAAGGACCTCAAGGCATGCCCCCTGCCCCAGTCTGGGATGGGGGACCTCAGGCCACGCCCCCCATCCTGGCACCGGGTCAGGGGACCTGAGGCTATGCCCCCTGCCCAGCAGAGCTTGACAAGGGTGGGCTGGGTCTGGATCTAGCCCAATGGGGGTGTGTGTGGCCAGGTCTGCGTCTCACGTGATTTTGAGGTGCATGTGGGTGGGCAGTGACTTGACTCTGGGTCCTGTGGTGAGCCCCAGACTCTGACAGGAAGAAGGTTTTCATATACATTTTACTAATTTTCTTTCATCCCTGACCCTTCTATTATAGAGAAAGGGCAAATAGCAATATTAAATTATTTCCTCTAATTAATCCCCTTTTAATGTGCATGAATTTTGTGCACCGGGCCACTAGTTATTAGATAAACATACAAGAAAAAGGCGTAAAGATAAAAATGTTCCACTTTCAAAGGAAGTAGAGTCCCTGGGCAATATGATGTGTAATGCAAGGTTGGTGGGAGGTTCCTAATCCAGGTTGAGGAAAGAATGAGGGACTGTTAAGGGCAAGGCCTTGAAATAAAAAAAGAGTGACGTTAACACCTAAATACATATAGAATCCTCAGAGATGGCAAGGAGTGTGTTCTGTTTCCCTCAGGGTGTACAATGCCATGTTTGGAAGACCAAATGTTACCTTCTATAATTTGTACACTCGTACCATTGTCTAGTCACTTAAAAATGGCAAGCAAAATAATGCTTTTGTCCACTTCTATAACTATATAAGTCACTTTACCTGCCTGTCTCATGCATTTCTAAAAACTGAAGTTATAATACACACATGGAAAATATGATCAGTCTTCACCACAGAACTAACTACAAATTAGAATTCACATTTTTTTGCCTTTCAAAAAGGTAAAAAGGCAAGGCTTACAAAAATAGAGTGAGTGGCCATTCTTGCACTTCTGGTAGCATGTAAATTGGTACAAATAAAAGTGACTTGGCAATATACAATATATCAAAAGCTACAAAAAGAAAACCCACTTCTAAAACCATTTCTAAGGGAAAATCCTATGTATGGAAAAGTAGTCTATAAACATCAAAAAAAGGCCCTCCCTCCAAATGGAGCCAAAACCCTCAAAATATTTACCAGTGTGTGTGTAGGAGAGGGAGAGGAGGAGGAGGGGACACTGGGTGGGACACTGAATAGTTTATAATGTGCATATTACCCTAACAGAATGTTACAATTTGATGCAATAAAATGAGACGATGCCTAAGTTATAATGAATGAAAAGAGCTGCTCACGGCTGGCGAGTGAGCCTTTCTCGCCTCCGCGGCAGCTCTAAGGATGTCCGACTGCTGGCTCGGGAGTGGGCCTAAGCCGTCAGCTGGACATCCCCCAAGGGCTCCCAGACTGCGAGAGGACACAGGCTAAGCTGAGGGACCCCGCCAAGTGCACGATTTCTCGTGCACCGGGCCTCTAGTATTAAAATAAGATGTTATTTCATGCCTAGAAAAAAGAATACAATATATATGTACGTGAAATTATTATTATTATTATTGATTTCAGAGAGGAAGGGAGAGGGAGAGATAGAAACATCAATGATGTGAGAGAATCCTCGATTGGCTGCCTCCTGCATACCTTCCTCCAAGGCCTGAGCCCACAACCCTGGCATGTGCCCTGACTGGAATCAAACCGTGACCTGGTTCATAGGCTGATGCTCAACCACTGGGCCACTCCAGCTGGGTTATGTGAAATTATTTTTCTTTACAAATGGCTTCCACAAACTGATTTTATAAAGCAATGAATGCTTCCTTTGTTATGCTGGAAACCATAAAACCTGTGGGCCCTGTAAAATAACCTGTACAACATGGATACATAAAATGCAGACACAGTATCAACCAGGAGAAGCATGCCCACCGTGGTGAGTCCTACCTAAACATTTGACAGTCCCAATGGCGTGTGCAGAGGCTGCTCGAGGTTTGTTGGTTACCAGAGCAAGTTCTCCAAAGTACTGTCCCCGAGAACACCGAGCGATTTCCACGGCACCATTCTCTTCTGCTTCTGCTTTACCCTGACAAGGTAATTAAAAGCATCAGCTTTTACTCTGCATGTTGAAAAAACAAAAGTTAACCTTAGGCTAAACATCAAAAAGAAAATTTATTACGTTCCTAGCTAATATGTGGATTTTTTAAAACTCACCTTCCTTTTCATAGTAATTTTCACTTCTCCAGATTCTACAATGAAAAAAGAATCAGCCAAATCTCCCTATAAGAATAAAACAAAAACAGAGAGTGAAAATGCAAATTTAGTTGACATAAATCCTCTTGCCTATCAAAACCCTGAAGTCAATCCAACCCCAATGTGCAGATGATTTGCCTGGAAAGTGAATCCCCATGGAGAACAGGCTTTATTTATCTTCCTAAATAGAGGTTACAATAGACAAGCACATAGTAATGATTTCATGTGTAAAATTACCTGAGATAATATACTCTTTACCATAGCATTTCTCAGTCAAGAAACGATGGCAAATAACGGTGGGTGAGAATCCCGCCCAAATGTCAGCCTGGATAGCGGCACAGATGTTGGAAAAAGCAGCGCCGCCCAGCCAGCAGGAATGGCAGCAGGTGCTGTGCACGCTGGGTTGTCCTCATGTAACAAGTATTAGCATGACAGCCCAAGATAAGCCATGGACTTGCAAAGAGAATACACCCAGACTTATTTGGAAACTGTAGATATGGGTCCTGATATTTTGACTGCAGTTAGGGACCAAAGATGCCAGTTTACTGACAATCCACCTCAAGGCCTCAAAAACACTGGGGGCTTTGGGAGCTGGGTGAAAAAGGTGAAGGGATTAAGCGAAAAACAACAAACAAAAAAAACCAAAACCCTTAAAGAGAAAGAAAGTGTCATTTCTAACTGCATATCCATTTTTTCTTGGTGGTGGTTTATTTTTTTGTTAAATATATTTTTATTTCAGAGAGGAAGGGAGAGGGAAGAGAAACATCAATGGTGAGAGACAATCATTGATTGGCTGCTTCCTGCATGCCCCACACTGGGGATTGAGTCCTCAACCCAGGCATGTACTCTGACCAGGAATCAAACCATGACCTCCTGGTTGAAAGGTTGATGCTCAACCACTGAGCCATGCCAGCAGGGCTTGGTGGTGTTTTTGAATAAACTCTGCTTTGATTTCCAATGCTGCCTTCTAAATTAAATAGTATAATATAAGAGACAGTAGATACTGACTTTTCCTGAGCCTCTCAAAGTGATTTTGAAGAAATTTAGATACTTCAAAACTCTTTAGTATTACAATTCTAGAAATGCAGTATCAGATTACATTACAGAATATTGAGTCAAGATTTATATTATACTAGAGGCCCAGTGCACGAAATTTGTACAGGGGGTGTGTGTCCCTCAGCCTGGCCTGAACCCTCTCCAATATGGGACCCCTCGGACATCCCTCTCACAATCCAGGACTGCTGGCTCCTAACTGCTCGCCTGCCTGCCTGCCTCATTGCCCCTAACCACCTCTGCCTGCTGGCCTGATCGCCTCCAACTGCCCTCTCCTGCTGGTCTGATCACCCCCAACTGCCCTCCCCTGCTGGCCTGATCACGCCCTAACTGCTCTCCCCTGCCAGCCTGATCACCCCCTAACTGCTTGCTCCCCCGCACCAGCCTAATCTCGCCCCTAACTGCTTGCTCCCCTGTGCCAGCCTGATCTTGCCCCTAACTGCTTGCTTCCCTGCTGGACTGATTGCCCCTAATGGCCTCTGTGTTGGCCCCCCGCCCCGCCCCCCCCCTCCCCCCCGCCCACTGTGGCTTTGTCCAGAAGGAAGCTGGACGTCCGGAAGATATCTGGTTGACCTGGTCTAATTAGCATATTACCCTTTTATTAGTATAGATAGTATAGACATGTATGCTTATAAATGCTTAATAGACAACTAATACCTCAAAATATCTTTAATAAACTCCAAGTAAAGTGTATATATCTCCTTTCCCTTATCTTTACATCAGGTTTTCATAAGCACTTCATGTTAACTTTTCAAGTGTTTTGAATCATAGTAGGTCTATCAACTGCTGTGTAATTTAGTTTTCAAAACATGCTCTAAGTCCATGTAAAACTGGTGAAATCTGAGTAAGGTCTATGACCAATGTCAGTTTCCTAGTTTTGATACTGTGCTACATTGATGCAAGATGCACTGGGAGAAACTGGGTGAAGAGTGCATGGGGCTTCTCTGTACTATATTTGCAACTTCCTGTGAAGCTATAATTATCTATAATAATAAAAGCGTTAATAAGCTAATTAGACTAGACATCCTTCCGGCTGTCCTTCTGTACGACCTTTTGGATGAAGCTGGGGCTGGGAGAGTCTATGCAGCTGCTGAGCTTGCATCAGGCCAAGGCAAGCCGCTGTGGCTGCGAGGGCCAAGTCCCTTGCATGAATTTCATGCATCAGGCCTCTAGTGTCAAAATAAAAGGCTAAAATAAAATCATTTCAAAAGTGCTCTATATTTTTTATCAAATTTATATAGTAGAATCTTAGCCCTGTTTTCTAATTTGATTCTACTTTTTCCCAACCCATCACTGCTCTAATCTGTAAGTATGTGGGGTGGAGGGGACAGGACAGAAATTGATTTACTTATTTGCCTTCTAAAACAATTATTCTTTCCGCTGTCTCACAGACTTTGAATCTTTTTTCACATATACCCAAAGAAGACACAATATTTAATTTGTATTTAACCCTCACCTGAGGATATTTTTCCCATTGATTTTTAGACAGAGTAGAAGGGAGTAATGGGTGGGGGAGTGGGGAGATGGGTAAAGAGAGAAAGAGAGAGAGAGAGACCGATTTGGTTGGCTCCCAAATAAGCCCAGATGGGCTGGGGATGGAACCTGCAACCCGGGTATGTGCCCTTTTGACTGGGACTTCAGCCCATGACCCTTCAGTCTGTGGGCAATGCTCTCACCACTGAGAAAAACCAGCCAAGGCAAGAGAGAATATTTTAGATAAAGAGTACAACACAATATAATAGATGATAAAAAATTACAGAATCTAGCCCTAGCCGGTTTGGCTCAGTGGATGGAGCGTCAGCCTACAGACTGAAGGGTCTGGGGTTTGAGTCCAGTCGAGGGCACATGCCTGGGTTGCGGGTTCAGTCCCTAGTGGGGGGCCTGCAGGAGGCAGCCAATCAATGATTCTCTCTCATCATTGATGTTTCTATCTCTCCCTCTCCCTTCCTCTCTAAAATCAATGAAAGTATACTTAAAAATATTACAGAGTCTATTAAAAACCTGTTTAAATCATTTGCTCAATACTCCAAAAATATAACTAGGAATAAGGTACTATCCACATGCTTTATTTCTGAACTTCAACTGTCTTCATAAATCCTACTTATTAGCAGCCCTATTCTAACCACGGCATGTATTACTACTACTGACTCCAACTGGATCTTAGAAAAGATTTGTGGTTAAATAGCATGTTAGCCCTTATTTAGTATCTGGAAGCCAACACAGTATACAGTACAGTGTGTTCCCTTCTTGGTTAATTTTTTCAGGGAGCAGCCTCAGGTGTCATTGTGAATTGATCATACAAAATTCTAGTATCTTCCAATGTACCTTCTGAGTCCTTATTAATTTCCCCTGTTTTTTTTTCCTCTTATAAATGGCATCTTATTATTCTTTACATGCATGTCATGTACAAATATAAAATTATGCAGGAATGCATTTGATGATTTAAGATATATTCATTAGGATTTAATTATATAAATAAAAGTATTCAAACAGCTTAATGGCTATAAATTAAACCATGTTTTAACTGGTCATTGGTAAAAATAATATTCACTTAATCTATCACTACATGCTAAAATTCATCAAGATATATACCGTCTACAAGAACCTTGTGGGACGGAACCTTAAACTATATTGCATAGAAAGGATTATACCTGAGCAATGATTTGTTCTCCATCGCTGTACACCTTGGTGCCTATCACATCTACCACTTTCAGGCGTTCAGAAACCTACCAAGGAAAAAAAACCATTAACTAGATTAACTGGGAACTCTATTTCAGAGGTTAAAAAATCGGTAGCGTAAAAGCCAAGTAAACCGAACAGCATGTGGGTTTGTGTGTGTTATATTAACGGCCAGTATTTTAAAATAAATTTCTCACAAAAATTTGAATTTCCAGCTTCTCTTGAAAAATCAGGAGAGCCAACAACATTCAGCCTGCATTTTCGCCTGGCAACAATAAACTACAGTGAAATAGCAGCTGTTTCTTTAGATGGAGCACATGTTCTCCAGTTTATCAAAATCCCAACCTCGTGGCTTGGTTTTTCTTTTTTGTTACTTGCCTATCTCTGAGTGCATTTGGATTTCCAGCCCCTGATGTATTTTTATTTAAAGAGATACTGCTAGAGAAGATCAGCTGCCTATTATGCACTCTGTAATGTGGCCAAAATTTCTGCCAGGCATATACTGACACTACAACAAAGATACTCCAGTAGATGAGTCAGTACTAACCGCCAAATATTTGGCCCAGATGCTGGAAGGATGATGTTGCCAGCCGCCAAGACGGGAGAGGGGCAGAGTAGATTTAGGATGTGAGATCTGAGCTGTCTATTAGGTGTCTGAGAGGAAACGTTAAATATGCAATTGGGTAAGTAAGTCTGGCATCCTAGGGAGGGCCTTGTCGGGTGGTGTCCATCTTAAAAGGCATGAACACACAGTGTTTAGAGCCAGGGGATCTGACAAGCTCACCAGGGAAGGAGTAGCCTGACTAAAGTAGCAAAGATGACCTAGAAGAGGAGGCCAGCGAGGACATGAGGGCTTTTTCCTTTAAACTGGAAGAATTTATTTTTTTGGTGAGGGAAAGAGTTCTGTTCTATTTTTTGTTTCTTTTTTATGACAGATATTCACTACATTGAGTTAAAACTGATATTGTGTATTTAGATCACCTCTCCTTGTGAAGGTATAACGAGTAGCTACTGCTGACATTTACATGGTTATTTTAAGTCTGCTTCTAGAAAGGGACCACCTGTAGCTCTGCTATAGGTGCTTGCAGGAATCTATTACTTATAAACAATAAGACAAATGCAGTTATGGGTAGTAAAAGAAATACTGAGCTATACAAAAACCATAATTTAATCTTTCAATGAAAATGCAGATTTTTAGTCAAAGAAACTTTTTGTATAGAAATAAACATTCCTTAGGAAACAGAAGCTTTTAAAACAAAATAAAAACATATACTTACTTCCAAAGATTTAAGGAATGGCAGTGACTCGATAAAATTTTCATACATTTTTCTCTTTTTGGCATTATTTTTTACAATTATTCTCCTGAAGGTTACCCTGTCCTAAAGACAGAATGTAAAATATTGTTATACTTTTAATGTTAGTTAATATTTTTATTTCTTTAAGCATAAAATACAGAGCCATATAAAATACTATTTTCAGTTTTTTAACGAAGAATCAATTTATTTTATTCAGATTTACCACCATGTAATTAGGCTAACCCCACAAGGTGGCACTGTTGCACCATTTACAAAACCAGATACTAGCACTGTGTTCTTTTTCCCACCTCAACTTTGAGATATAATTAACTTAAAAGTATACAAAGTATTGATTTGATACACTTATACACTGACATGACTACCACAGTAGTTAGTTAAAAGCCTTTACCACCTCACATAATTAACATTTCTCCTTTGTAGTAAGAACATTTAAGATTCACTTTTAGCAACTTTCAAATATATAATACAATACTGTTAACTATAAATCATCACGCTGTATATTAGATCCCAGAATTTACTCATTTGATAACTGGAATTTTGTACCCTTTGACCAATATCTCCCCATTCCCCGCCCCCCCCCCCCCAGCCCCTGGCAACCACCACTGTACTGTTTCTATGAGTTTGCACTAGCACTTAGTTCTTTTACCATAAATAATAGCCTACAGCATTACACAATCAATTCAAGAACACGTGACCAGCATTTTTTTTCATTTGTTAATCCACACCTGAGGATATTTTTTCCATTGATTTTTAGAGAGAGTAGAAGGGAGGGAAGGAGAGGGAGAAGGATAGAGAGAAACATGGATGTGAGAGAGAGACATCCCTTGGTTGCCTCCCACAGTCTCCAGACCAAGGCTGGGGATCGAACCTGAAACCCAGGTATGTGCCCTTGACCAGGAATCAAATCCACGACACTTCAGTGCACTGGCCAACACTCTAACCACTTAGCAACACTGGCCAGCGTGATCAGCATTTTTTTATTGAGGTATAATTGACATATGAGTTTCAGGTGTAAAAGATGATTCCATATTTGTATATATTGCAAAATGATCACCACAATAAGCTTAGTTAATATCCATCACTTTACATAGTTAAAAAAACCTTTTTCTTTGTGATGAGAACTTTAAAAACCTACTCCTGTAGCAACTTTCTTTTATTATTTTAAATAAAAAGATTTTAAATCATTTTTTATTTTTCAATTACACTTGATATACAAATTCTATTAGTTTTAGGTGTACACTCCAGTCATTAGACATTATAATCAGTGGTCACCAACCGGTGGTCCTTGGGCCACTGGTGGTCTGTGAGGTCCGAAAGGCTGGCGACCGCTGCATTATATAATTTAACCAAGTGATCCTCCCGATAGATCTGGTACCCATCTAACACCATACATAGTGACTAGAATATTATTGACTAGAATATTATATTCTCTTTGCCACACTTTACATCCCCATGACTATTCTGTAACAACCAATTTTCTCAATCCCTTCATCTTTTTCACCTGTCCTCCCAGTACCCCTCCCATATGGCAATTGTCAAAATGTTCTCTATTTATGAGTCTGTTTCTGCTCTGCTTGTTTGCTTACTTTGTTTTTTAGTTTCAATTGTTGACAGATATATATTTATTGCCTTAATTGCCATTTTATTGTTCACATGTTTAAAACATTAAAAAAGATGTTGATTTTTTTTTTTTGAGAGAGAGAGAGAGGAAGGAAGAGGGAGAGAAACATCGATATGAGAACATAACATTGATTGGCTGCCTCCTGCACACCCTTTATGGGGGATCGAGCATGCAATCTGGGCATGTGCCCTGACTGGGAATCGAACTGGCAATCTTTTGGTCCACAGGATGATGCCCAATCAATTGAGACACACCAGCCAGGGCTGTTCATATATTCCAAACTGCCCCCCCTTCTTGAAGAAGACCCTTTAACATTTCATGTAATACTGCTTTGGTAGTGATGAATTCCTTTAGCTTTTTCTTGTCTCTAAAGCTCTTTGTATGACGTTTGATTCTAAATGATAACTTTGGTAGGCAGAGTAATCTTGGTTGCAGGCCCTTGTTTTTCATTACCTTGAATATTCTTGCCAATCCCTTCTGGCCTGTAAAGTTTCATTTGAGAAATTACCTGACAGTCTTATGGGAACTCTCTTGTAGGTAACTAACTGCTTTTCTCTTGCTGCTTTTAAAATTCTCTGTCTTTAACATTTTGCATTTTAATTACGTTGTGCCTCTTTAGGTTCACCTTATTTGGGACTTTCTGCACTTTCTAGGCTTGTATGTCTACTTCCTTCACTAGGATAGGGAAATTTTCTGTCACTATTTTTTCAGATTTTCAGTTTCTTGCTCTCTCTGTTCTCCTTCCAGTACTCCCCATGATGCGAATACTGGTATGCTTGAAGTTGTCAGAGAGGTTCCTTACCCTATGCACATCCCACCCCCCCCCACTACCGGTTTGCTGTTCTGATTGAGTGTTTTTTTGCCTCCTTATATTCCAAATTACTGATTTGATCCTCGGCTTCAACTACTCTACTGTTGATTACCTGTAAATTATTCTTCATTTCAGTTAGGGTAGCCTTCATTTCTGACTGGTTCTTTTTTTTTTTATGGTTTGCACGTCCTCTTTTATGCTGATGAAGTACTAAGTTCACTGAGCATCCTTAAACCAGCGTTTTTAACTCTGCATCTAGTAGATTGCTTGTCTCTATTTTGTTTAGTTCTCTTTTTAAGGAGCTTTGTTTTCTTCTTTCATTTGGGAGGTGTTTCTTTGGATTCTCATTTTGGCAGCTTCCTTGTGTTTGTTTCTGTCAATTAGGTAGAGCTGCTACGTCTCTCAGTCTTGGTGGCCTAATGTGATAGAAGTTCCACAGGGTCCAGTGGCACAGCTTTCCTCAATCACCCAAGCTAGGCACTCTGGGTGCACCCTCCTGTCCCCCATGTGGGCTGTGTATACCTTCCTGTTGTAGTTGAGCCTTGATTGCTAGTGGCACATCAATGGGAGGGATTTACCCCCAGGCTTACTGGATGCAAGGACTGACTACGACCACTGACCACCAACCACCATGGAGGATCAGCTGTGCGGCGCCTACCTCACAGAGCAGGACTTAATTCAGTGGGGTTCTGGTGCCTGCTGAGTCTGCCCCTTGAGTGTGCCACTTGTAGAGTGGTTGGGTGGTGCTCTGATGTCCTCTGGGTGCACTGGCTCTGGGGCCTCTGGGGAAGTGCAGGTCAAGGTCAGCTACTGCCTATGTTCTCCCCACAGATTACAATACAGTCAAACCTCGTTTCTTGAATGTCTCCCACCTAGAACAATTTGGTTCTTGACTAAAAGGTTCACAAAAATATCTTGGTTATCGACCAAAACTTAAAAGTTTTTGACCTGACAACCTTTTCATGCTGATACCTCAGCATCACAAAAAGCATCTCTCAGGCAATAAAGGAGAGATGCTTTGTTGCTGGCGAAATCTATGATTAGCACAATTTTAAAACATAATGTTGCTAAAGGTGTGAAAGTGCTCACAAAACAATAATCCCAGGCAATTGAATAGGTAGAAAATCTGTTGTTTGTATAAATGAAAAGCCGTTAACCAGTGACAGCATTTCGGAGGCAGTGATACATTAAAAATTTGTTTAAGGCTAGCAGGGGATGGTTCTTTATACTTAAGAAGTTTTTATTTGTAGATTAAATAGTACATTAGACATGTACTGCATATAAGAAAGGTTAAAACAGGGAATCATTTGGGGGTCTGGCATGGATTATTTCAATTGACATTATTTCTCTAATGGGAAAAAAATGATTCAGTTTTCAAACAAATCACTCTCCAACGGCTGCCTGAGCAAATTAAGTTTGGGAACTGAGGTTCCATTGTACTTACACAGAAAGCTATGTCAAGAAATAGCACTGCAGGCTTCGGTTGTTTCTTGTGTGGCTGGCTGGTTAAAAGGGAATAAAGGAGGATCATTTTGGATCTGAGTGTCTTTTCCCAGGACCAGTACACTGAGCACCTGACTTGACTGGGGAAAAGGACATGAAGATTTCACTCAGTCCGGTCTTAGTGCCCAACATTTCAGCATCCAGTAGTTGCTTAGTAAAATCCCCTGGTGCCTGGTGATCTCAAATAAATCCGCCTATTTAACACGTTAAGCGCCCAGTCACTGGTGAATGACACTATACTTTCCATCGGAAGACAAAAAAGGCTGGGCACTTAACATGTTAAATAAAATACTGTCTCTACCTGGTTGTTGTCATAATGCTTTTTACAAATAACACTGAGCTCAAAGAAATATGTCACTCACCAAACCCCACAGAGCACCAGGAGAGGTAGCAGTGATTGTAGCTGCTCTGGGTGTGTTGTACATTAAGGCCAGTTCTCCAAAGCTCCCACGGTTATCATAGTTACCAACACATCTTCCAACACCATCACATTTCACATAAATATCGAATGTTCCTCTGTTAGACACAGGGAAAATAAGAGGCAAAAGTAATTCAGGTAAAACCTCATTCCAATAAAACCTGATTTGAGAGAAAAGCCCTGTGCAATAAAATCTCATTCCCAGCCTCCCTTTCCCCGCTGATGACAATAAGCAATAAAAGGTCATTAACATATGCCAGGGACATCATCTGGTCCAGACAAGCATGAAGGAACCCTCAACTAGATGAGGGTGAGGACCATACTTGTGCCTGCTGGGGAAAATGAGGCAAAACAATACAAATTTGAGGCAATGAAATAAATGATAAAAATATAACTAAGAGCAACCAAGCAGTATATGCATAGACTGCTATCAGAAAGAATGTATATGAAAATGCTGACTATAGTTATCTGTAAGCATAGGAATAGTGAAAGATTCCAGAGACATTAACTAATTAAAAGTTTCTCCTTCTAAAGTGAACATGTATTACTTTTGAGATCAGAAGAAAGTAACTATATATATGTATATACTATTGTATATATACACTGAGTACTCAGGTTATTATGATCTCTGAACGCATAATAATCTGGCCACTCATTGTATGTCCTATATAATAAAAGGCTAATATGCAAATGATCCCGTTGACCAGGAGTTCGACCAGCAGACAAGACGGCCAACTGCCCATGTCCCCTCCCCCTGGCCAGGCTGGCCAGACCCCACCCACCCATGCACGAATTCATGCACCAGGCCTCCAATACATACACACACACACACACACTGAGTGGCCAGATTATTATGTGTTCAGAGATCATAATAATCTGGCCACTCAGAGAGAGAGAGAGAGAGAGTGTGTGTGTGTGTGTGTATGTGTGTATTAATATATAAAAACCCAGGGTCCATAATGACCAACCGAAGGCTTGACCAAACACTGGAAGTCAGTCCTGCAGTCGGTCAGGACTGCCGAGGGAGCTGTGGATCAGGCCCAGAGAGAGGCCTGCAAAGAGAGGCCTGAAAAGAGAGGCAGGGTCAGATCCACAGCCACCATGGCAGCTGTTGATGACCCATTGCCTCCCTCTTTCTCTCCGGGCTTCTCCAGCAGCCACACCTCTGTTTCTCTCCAGGCCTTCGTGGGGACTGCTGATCAGCCCTGCCTCTCTGATCAGGCCTGGAGATAAGCCCGGAGACACTGACTGAGATAGAAACTGACCAATCAGAACCAAATTGGTTGGCAGGGGAGAGCAGTTAGGGGTGATCAGGCAGGCAGAGGCAGTTAGGGGCAATCAGGCTGGCAAGGGAGGGCCATTGGGGGTGAGATCAGGCCTGCAGGGGAGGACAGTTGGGGGTGAGATCAGGTTGGCAGGGGAGGGCAGTTGGAGTTAACCAGGCCAGCAGGGGAGGGCAGTTGGGAGTGAGATCATGCCAGCAGGGGAGGGCAGTTGGGGGCGAGGTCAGGCCGGCAGGGGAGGGCAGTTGGGGGCAAGATCAGGCCAACAGGGGAGGACAGTTGGGGGTGAGATCAGACAGGCAGGCAGAAGCAGTTAGGGGCTATCAGGCAGGCAGGCAGGTGAGCAGTTAGGAGCCAGCAGTCCCAGATTGCAAGAGGGATGCGTGACTGCCAACAGTCAGACATCCCCCAAGGGGTCCCTGATTGGAGAGGGTGCAGGCTGGGCTGAAGGAACCCCCCTATGTTCATGAATTTCGTGCACCAGGCCACTAGTATATATATAAAATAGTTCTAACAACTTGGTCAATCAATACTGTACAGTACTTGTGAAGGTCCTTTATCATCTAGGAAGGGCTTGGCAAACTGTGGCCCACACACTGGCTGCCTGCTTTCGCAAATAGTTTTACTGGACACAAACACACGGGTTTATGCATAACTTATAGCTGATTTGTGCTGTGACAGCAGAGTTGAGTAGCTGCAACAGAGACCACATGGCCCACAAAGCCTATATAATCTGGCCCTTTATTTTACATCAAACCCCAAACTAAGGAAAAACATAAAAAGTGGTAGAAAATCAGACTAAATACCTGATCCTGGTAATTTTATAGTTTCTCTGTGCTTATCTTTTAGTTGGCGTTCTTTTTCTAGGCAAATAAGCCTCATTTTTCATGCTACTGAACTACATACGTCCAGATCCTATATTTATGTGAACTACACACTTCTGTGGAGGGCTGTCTTTCCATGTACTGTAGGGTATCAGAGAACAAGGCTTCAAGGCTTGCTGAAGCACCTGTGATGGCAAACAGTTCTTTGGCTTTATCTTATTGGTTAAAGCCTAACACAGACAAAAAAGGGAGTGCTTTCATTAAAAAATGGACTAGGAGTGGTTACAATACAAACAAAAACGTAAAAAAAACAGACAAAGATATTAATGAATAAGGAAGGGAATAACTGGCTTTTAATACCATTCACAGATAGAATGGCTGTTTCAAGGATACCGTCTAGAATTTTTTTTATGAATAATTGTTTTTCACGCATAGATCGATTCTTCTACTTCATACTATTTACACTTTTCCCCTAAAACTGTTCTCTACATTTTCTACTTTGAATAAGATAAAATATACAATAAATGTGCTGATGAGAAAGAAAATAAGCCACAGTCCAGTTGAAATCATGAATCTGAAATGTTAGAATACTGTGTGCTGTTTTTTATATCGATCCCTTCCCCGCTAACATGAGGCCTCAGGCATGGGAAGAACACAAAGAGACCTGGCTGTGGGGTTGGCTCTACCCCATCATCTGGGCGATCTTAACCTAATCACGTCACTTCTGTGTGCCTGGGAGTTTTCACCTGTCAAATGGGTGACTAGGATCTACTTGAAAAGGATGTGCTACTTACAAATGTAAGGGAGTTATTACAGTCAAACTACCTACTAAGAGAAAATTAATCCTGTATTGTATGTGGGGTTCTAATATGCCCCTACAATCAAATACAATTAAACAATAAATTTCTGAGGTATTTCACTGATGAAAGCCATTAATGATACCAAATCCACGACTTTAACTTACACATGAGACAAGTGGTTCTGTTCGGTTCTAAAAGCAGACTCTACCACGGCCCTGGCTACGACTGCCTTGGCAACAGCTCCCCAAGGTCGCCAGGGCATGTGGGATGAGGGAATGGGGGCATCAGTGACAACCCTTGATTCAGAGAGCATGCACTACTGACTTATGAAAGGCAGCACCCAGAGTCAAGATCAAGGAATGAGGACGAAGCTGACAGGTGGTGAATAATTTTCCGCAAGACTTCTGAGTTGAACACAGTTGTACCCAGAGAAGCACATGTGATGCAATAAATCAGGCTGGAGACTATCTGTGTCCCACACAAAGCAAGAAGGTATGGGGATACCAACTGTCTCATAAATACGTCGTCATCGCTTTACAAAAGTTAAGAAATATAAAGACTCAGTTCAGACTGCTCTCTATTACATTTTAGAACTTACCTAATTACCCCTAAAAGCATTCAGAGCGGGTTTACAATGCCTATTAGGTAATAATAAGAGTAAAGAGGCAAAAGCAACTATATATTAATTTGCTATCATTATAACAATTGAAATTTTACACAAAAGGTTCGTTACATTTCAGCAGGGAAGTTATGCAAAACTTACCTATCGATGACGTAAAAGTTGTCACCATCATCACCTTGATCAATTACATGTTCCCCTTCTTTGACCAATTTTTCAAACATGGCATCTAATACTTGAGACATCTGCTCCTATTTTTTAAAAAAGAAAAGATATAATCTTTATGTTTATCTAGAACATGTTTTCTTAAGTAATAATAATTAGCTTTATGTTTCTGTGAACAAGTACAAAGAATTGGAAATATCATTGCTATTAAGTCATGTCAAAAAAGAAATACACAGCAGTCTGTTCTGACCACATACAAAGATGATTAAATATTTACTCTCATATTCAATATCTAAATGAAAGTAATTATAATTAGTCTATTTCAGAATATTTGCAATTATCACCACTTTAACATGAAAAATCAACCACCAAACCATATAAACTTTGTGAAATACAATCTTAGCAACTAAAATGACCAGGTTAAGCAAAGAACTATTGCAAATATCTTTCAAAAAATCTGTTTTTAAAACTTCCCTATATTAGTCATCACTAGAATTTATATAGAGATTACCTAAATACTTAGTGAATTTACATTTGTAATTTCTTTCAATTACATCTTTTTAATTTTTTATATATATTTTTATTGTTAATAGTATTACAGATATCTCCTATTTCCTCCCTCCCCCTCTCCCCCCCGCTTCCCAGTCCTTATCCCATACCCACCCCAGGTCTTCACTACCCTATTGCCTGTGTCCATGGGTTATGCATATAAGTGTAATTACTTAGTGAATTTAAATCCTGACTCCAGTCCTTTTTGGTCTAGCACCAAAAACTGAAAAGAAGAAAAGATAAACAGCCCAGCCGATATGGCTCAGTGGTTAAGTGTCAACCTATGAACTGGGAGGTCACAGTTCAATTTCTGATAGGAGCACATACCCAGCTTGTGGGCTCGATCCCCAGGGGTGGATGTGCAGAAGGCAGCCAATCAATGATACTCTCTCATCATTGATGTTTCTATCTCTCCCTCTCCCTTCCTCTCTGAAACCAATAAAAAGATATATTTAAAAATACATATACTTATTAAAAAACAAAAGCAAATACCAAAAATGATTGTGGCGTATATTCTATCACTATTCTTTGTCACTAATGTTCTCTTCGAGAAGCAACCACTTACCACCCTGGAGAAGGCTTATTAAAACTGAAGCCAGAAACATCAAATCTATTATCCAAAAGGTGACCTTGACAAGGATTAAGGATAGACTTCAGCTAGTGAGAATAAACAAGAGGTAAAAGAAATCCTTAGAACAAACACAGAAACAATTCAAATGGCTTCAAATAGACAAAACAAATGGATATGGAAACATAGTATGATGCATAGTAATAGAAAAGTCGAAAGACTTAAGAGGATTATTTGTTTTGCCACTTATTAACTTTGAGCACTTGATCAAGTAACTCTCTACAGGTATTAAAAGGGTACAACACTAACTTGCCCACCAGGCCAAAATCAATCCTATGTAATAAGAGCTTAATATGCTAAGTGCCTGGTTGACAGGTTGGCCATTCAACCAATCAAAGTATAATATGCTAATGACTAGAGGCCTGATGCATGAAATTCTTGCAAGGGGCTCAGCCCTTGAAGCCACAGCTTCGTCTGGAAGGTTGTCCAGATGATTGTTCTGCTGTTCGGTTGAATTAGCATATTATCTCTTTATTATATAGGATATGCTAAGGCTGCTCAATCGCTTGTTATGATGTGCACTGACCATCAGGGGGCAGACAGTTGACCCGTCAACCAGTCGCTGTGATGTGCACTGACAACTAGGGGGCAGAGTTCCGACCAGGTTAGCTTGCTGCTGGGGTCAGGCTGATCGGGACTGAGCGAGATGGGCCAGACACACCCTGGAGCCCTCCTGCAGTCCCTCCCTGGCTGGCCAACCTCCCACATCCCTCCCTGGCCCTGCACCAGTGGGGTCCCTCGGCCTGGGATGCGCCCTGTAGCAATCCGGGAGCCAGTTTTGGACCAATCCTGCAGGCCAGGCCGAGGGACCCCACTGGTGCACAAATTTGCTATTATTATAAGTTAAGGAGCTGAAATTAGATTGGGTTGGGGGCAGGGAAAGGGATACAAGTGGAAAACAAAGACTGAAGAAACTAGATGCTCTGGATGAAAACCATGAACAGACCACATGTGACTCCCTTGTTTTTGAACATTTCATAGGCAATATGAAGGTATGAATACACACAATATAGAGTATGGGAAGGGGAAAGTGATGGAGGTGAGATTTCTATAGCACAGGTGAGCTAAATGGCAGGTGGCAGAGAGAGGGCACAGCCCAAAGTAGGGCAGATGGGCCTGAAGCATGAAGGGTTCAACCAACTGTCAGGTCACCATCAGGCTGGAAAACACCTGGCTCAGTCAGGATGGGACTGAGACACAGCTGAAAACAAGTGGACTGATTCATCAACACTTAATTTCCTTTTTCTGTTTGTTTGTTAATCCTCACCCAAGAATATTTTTCCATTGATTTTTAGAGAGACTGGAAGGGAGGGGGAGAGACACAGAGAGAGAAACATCAATGTGAGAGAGACACATTGAATGGTTGCCTCTTGCATGCATCCTGACCAGGAGGGGATCAGGCCAACATTCTATCCACTGAGCCAAACCAGCTAGTTTCCTTTTTGTTGTTGTTGTTTGTTATAGCCATTTATTATGGGTGAACTGGTCTTGATTTGCATTTCCCTAACGACTAACCATGTTGAAATTTTTTCACATGCTTATTGGTCATTTGCATATATATTCTTTGGAGAAATATCTATGCCTATCTTTTGCCCATTTTTGAGTGGAGTTGTTTCTTTTTGTCGCTGAATTGTAAGAGTTCTTTATATATTCTGGATACCAAGCCCTTATCATACATATGATTTGCAAATATTTTCTCCCATTATGTGAGTTGTCTTTTCACTTTTTTAAAAAAATGTCCTTTGATGCACAAATTGTTTAAATTTTTTTATGAAACCCAATTTATCTTTTTTTTTCTTTTCTTACTCCTGTTTTTTGGCAGCTAAGAATCCACTTCAATCCAAGGTCATGAAGAAAACCTCTGTGTTCTCGTCTAAGAGTTTTATAGTTTTAGACCTTACATTTAGGTCTTTGATCCACTTTTAGTTTTTATACATGGAATGAAATAGGAGTTAAGCTTTGTTCTTTTACGTGTGGCTATCCATTTGTTGAAGAGACTACTTTTTTCCTTATTGAATGGTCTTCAAATTCTTGTTGAAATCAAACAGCCATAGATGTATAAAGTTTAGTTCTAGACTCTCCATTATTCCATTGTTCTATATGTCTATCCCTATGCCAGTAACACATTGTGGTTTTTTTAATGTTTTCTTAAAATGTATTTTTTATTGATTTTGGAGAGGGAGAGAGAGAGATAGGAATATCAATGATAAGAGAGAATCATTGATTGGCTATCTCATACACAGCCCTTACTGGGGATAGGGCCCACAACCCGGGCATGTGCCCTTGACTGGAATCGAACCTGGGACCCTTCAGTCCACAGGCTGATGCTCTATCCATTGAGCCAAACCAACGAGGGCAGTAGTAACACATTGTTTTGATTACGGTAGCTTTGTAATGAAAGTTTTGAAACTGGCAAGTGTATCTTCTAACTTGTTCTTCTTTTTCAATATTATTTTGCTATTGAGGCCCCTTGTTCTATATACAATTTTAATACATTAGACAACAATAAAATATTAATGTTTTCATGATTTAGCTTCATAATGCATCTTACCAATTTTAGTTTTTACAAATAAATTAATGCTAATAAAATATTTTTTAAAAGATTATGGAATCTTTACAAATACAGACATATTACTAAATAAAAAGAAAAAATCTGGGCAGAACACTGTGTAGAATTTGCTGCCACCAATATTTTTAAAAGGTTATACTTACATATACATAGCACAACCCTGGAAAAATACACATGATAAAGCTAAAAGAACTTGGCTCCTAAGAGAGTGGGCTGCTGGGAGACAGGGATGACAGGGAGATTTCCTTTCACTGACTACTCTTTTGTTGTTTTAGAATTTTTACTCCTTTGTTCTTTTTGAATTTTTGTAAATTGTATATGTATACTGATTTAACTTTTTTAATTCCTTAAAAAAACAAATTCTCCATTTAAACAGAGAACATAACATTGCATCTTCATGTGAGCGAAGAAAAACTGCTGGGAGGACAATGGTGATGGTATAGGAAGTGTTTTCTCCCTTGCCCTGGGTCTCTGTGTGAGCTCTGGCACCTGTTTGTGAAACAGCAGCCAGGGCTGAAGACGATGCCAAGGCTGCAGAAAAACGATGCTTTCTTAATGTGGTGCTAATTGACCCCACAGGGGCCATTTTACCCAGATGAGTTCACGAGCCAGGCAACATATGGCCGCCTATCAAAATTATAAAGTTTGATTAAGTGGTTTACTAGTA
The DNA here is from genome assembly GCA_026230045.1 of Corynorhinus townsendii. Taxonomy (NCBI): domain Eukaryota; kingdom Metazoa; phylum Chordata; class Mammalia; order Chiroptera; family Vespertilionidae; genus Corynorhinus; species Corynorhinus townsendii. Next base: position 143,789,461 of record JAPDVU010000004.1, read on the forward strand.
TTTTGTTTCCCTTACTGTTTATATTTCAACTCTTTTAGGGCAGATTGAGGGGTAATATTACTTTTATTGATTAGCTCTGGCTGTAAATGTCAAATGGAGACATAGTTGAAAAACACGGCTATAGTAAGTATTTTTGCTATCTTTGAATTAGCTGCATTTTAAAACATTATAAAGCTTAAGAATGCATATTTGGATATATAAAAAAGTAATTCCTGAAAAAATACAGCACAATTAATTCTTCTAGAACTTCTCTATGTGACAGGTGTCTGTTCTAGTCAATCAAAATGTAATTTCCCCATAATTATGCACAGACTGGAAAGAACTTAGGAAACAGTTAATATGCAGAGGCTTATCACAATGACAGGCAACTACTGTAGGAAATCCACATATTATTCTCCTACAGAACACAATTTCAAGGCTGAGCTCAGTAAAAGGGCTCCGACTCACTTAAAAATAACAATTTACTACGGCTGGCATGGCTCAGTGGTTGAGCATCGACCTATGAACCAGGAAGTCACGGTTCAATTACCAGTAAGGGCACACGCCTGGGTTGTGGGCTCAATCCCCAGTGTGGGATGTGCAGGAGGCAGCCGATCAATGGTTCTCTCTCATCACTGATTCCTTATTGAATGGTCTTCAAACTCTTGTTGAAATCTGCATCGTTTTTCTCTCTCTCTCTCCCTCTCCTTCCTCTCTGATATTAATAAAAATATATATTTTTTAAATAACAATTTACCCTCCATTAATGAAAGAGACTATCCTATAGCTTAGGAAAATTATTTCAGTTTGCCTCATATTAGAAATATTTCAGAAGAAAAATGGCCTACTGAGTTATTAAAATATTCATGAAAAGAATATCTTCAAAGAGATTAATAATTATAAATGCTGTGCTTAGCATGAATATAAAGCACTCCAAGGAAGAATGTTCTGAGGCCTAGGAGATGCAAGATTTTCAGGATAAACAATGACTTCAGGAAATTCAAATGAGACAGTAGACACGAAGCCAAGATTGTTGTTCTTGCTAGTCAGTAATGACTGCTTCCTGTACCTCCGTGGAGTTTTCTCCACATCACTCCAGCTAGACACTGGGCGTCATCCCAGACTCTTCCAGTCAGGTCCCAATTTATTCCATCAGCAAGTACCAGCTCCTGCTAATCCTGAATATTTTGTGAAACTATCCCTTTCCCCTTCCCTAGTTGGGACCATTTCTTTTCCCTGGATCATGGCACTGTTTTCCCACCGAGCTCCATTCCTTTGTCCTTGCCCTGTCACTCTCCTGCCTTTAACTCAACCCTCTACGCTGCCACCAACCATGACCCTAGACACATCTGTCACATCCTCTGCTTAAAATGTTCAGTTGTTCCTGCCCACAGCATCCAGTACGTGTACCATGTTACAGCAAGGCATTCGGGAATGGTCACAGAACACACGTCTGAGCTGCCACCTCTGGGTGTCTTCCACGCGAGGCTCTAGTGCAACACTGTACTTTTCTTCAACTGGCAGTCTCCTACTCATTTTCTGAGGTGGCTTCTCCAGCCCCCTGAATCCTCGGGTGAGGCTAAGAGACCCTCGTCCTCTCTTAGTGCCCTGACCATAGTACAGCATTTATCATGTTTTATCCCAATTGCTCTGTATGCGTATTTGAATCCCTCCTCAATTTTCATTCCAAGAGGACAGTACCACGTCTAAGTATTTCTGTGGCCTTCCACACTTTAGACAGGCCTTGGGGCACAGTGGGTGGTCAAGGAACTGAACCGAAAGAAGTTGCTGCATTATAAGCAGAGTATAGGCACTGAACATGTAATTCAAATAAATGCACTGGGTTATTGTAAAAAAAATGTGTACCATAAAAAACTAGAAAGCTACTTGAAATAAGAGCTTAACTTAAGGTCTTCAATCTGCCAAGTTTGAGGATAAGTTTCTTATTACAGGTGGTAATTTGCTGAGAAGAATTGATTTTTACTTATTTATATTCTGTATCTTTCCTAGAAGGGAAAGTGAGGTATTTGGGGGAAATAAGTAAAAATGGTTTGAGCTCGCACGCAATAAAAGATCTCTTGGAAACAACTATGTAAATAATATTTGCTTTTTACCTATAAAACAGTCAATAATGATAATTCATTAATTAGTAGTTGCATGAACTAGCTTTTTCTTTATTTAAAAATATATATACTGGTATAATGAAGACCTTTAAAATATATATTGAAGACTTTCAACAAAGTAGCAAAAAATGTCTAAAATAATTCCCATGTTTATAAAAATAATCACTTTAAGCAAAGATACTCAGCCGCCCACTCAGGACTACACTAGATTCTTAAGTTTTCTATCCTACTTCCATTTTGAATCTTCTATTATTAGATAGAATAACCAGCAACCCCATTCTTTAAAGCTCCTAGTTTTGCAAGCTAAGGGATAACTTTGGAGGACCTGGGTCAAACTGGTCAAAAATTACAACGTGTGGTCCCAAAACAAGATCTCCAAAGTCACAAAATGTAACCCGAGTTCCTGAAGAGCATGATATAAACATAAATGGTATTAGAAACAAGAGCTTTTAAAAACACGTTTGTAATAAAACCCAGTATAGGCTTGGCATAATGCAGTACCTTCCTCTTTATAAAAATGGCCTTTTAAAGTAAACCTCACCTTAAAAAGAGTGGGTCTAGATGTAATGCCTTCTTCTCCAGGCCATCAACCTGAAAACTAAGGCACTGACAATGTCTGACCAAAAAAAAAGGTGAGGTAAGTCACCAAAGTGGACTCAGTGTTCACAGCTGGAACACGGCAGCAGGGGCTCTTTCCCAAATGACTGCATGGCAGTGAATGAGCATCATCTGTGATGATGGACGTAAAACAGGGCAAAATCTGAGCAGCATGCTCATTCATACTGAGAGAGGGGATTCTAGGAACACACCCAAAACCAAAGTCTAGACATTTCAAGCTCCTTACAAAGAATGAAAAAATATCCCTACCTTGAAAACCAAGTCAAATGTTATTTTGAAAACATGTGTAAGTTATAGATTAGAATATAGTTACTATTACCAGCTGGGTCCTGCACATCCCTGCATGTTCCAGTTGGGTGTACCAAGAACACAAGGTCCTAACTTCTCTTCAGCTGGGCCATTTCTCAGGGCTTTGTTTATAGCTTGTAACTTTGAGGGAGGAGATAATGTCTTCCCCAAGACAAACAGTAGGTCTGCTTACTGCTTGTTCCAACAGCGTGGACCTCCCAAGCTCAACACAAGTGTTCCTCATGCAACCCACTGCGTGTGCAGGCACCCACAGTGGGGCCTTTACATCACCCGGGTGGTGTTAGCTTGTAAAGACAGTGAAATCCAAGACGCTGCACAGTTCTTCACAGATACTGTAAAAACCATTTCTATTACTGAGATTTATCTTACCGGATCCAGGTTCTTAAATAGCAGGATGTCTTTACAAGCCTCTTGCAATCTATTTCTTTGATCATCAGTTTTTGGATGTATAATCTAAAAAAAAAAAATTAAATAAACAAACAATTAGGCTACTCTTCTTACCTGTGAGGAACAAAATTTCCTAGTAGGATGTTAGAAGGAAGATTTGTGAGTGCTGAGGTTTATTTCGGAGACTAGACACCTATCAGCCCACTAAGTAGGGGAAAAGAATACAATTTATCTCAGGGAGGGGTTGCACATTAATACACTTGAATGTTTTTCTTTTTTTAATTTTTCAATTACAGCTGACATTCAATATTGTATTAGTTTCAGGTGTACAATATAGTGGTTAGACATTTATATAATTTATGAAGTGATCCCCCCACTAAGTCTAGTACCCATCTGACACCACACATAGTTATTACAATATTATTGACTATATTCTCTATGCTGTACTTTACATCTCCATGACTATTCTGAATCTACTTTGTACTTCTTAATCCCTTCACTTTTTCACCAAGTCCCCCAGCCCCTCTCCCATCTGGCAACCATCAGTTTGTTTTCTGTATCTGAGTCTTTTTCTGTTTTGTTCATTTACTTTCTTCTTTAGAGTCCACATATAAGTAATATCAAGTGGAATTTGTCTTTCTCTGACTTATTTCATTTAGTGTAAATCCTCTAGGTCCATCCACGTTATCACAAGTGGTGAGATTTCATTCTTTTTATGGCCGAATAATATTCTGTTGTATATGCAGGGTGGGACAAAAGTAGGTTCATATGGAAAATAATACAATAAATCATAATACAGGAATAAACTGTTTCCCACATTCACAAATGTTAATCTACTTTTGCCCCACCCTGCATGTACCATGTCATCTTTATCCAATCATCTATTGACAGACACTTAGATTGCTTCCATATCTTAGCTATTGTAAATAATGAACACAGCAGTACATGTATCTTTTCAAAGTAGTGTTTTGGATAGCACTTGAATGTTTTTCAAAGGAGTGGTCCCCCAGGTTAGCAAGTCCAGACTCAGGTAGTGGTGTGCTTTATGACCATGCACATATTAGAACTTACAATGGGAAATGAAAATCAGCACTTCAAGCCCATCTCAGATGGCTAAACATTAATGAAAATCATAGGCCCAATAAGAATTGAGGAAATTTACAGTATATATGTATATGTGTACATATATATACATCATATTTGTGTGTGCAAAAGACTATTAGCCAGTGAGAGAGGAAGTCACTGCATTTTTTCCTATAGGGATATAATATATGCAAACTTTTGTTCACTAAAAAATATTCATCTCTAACTACATTCTAAGGTGACACATAAACACAGAAAAAATCCCACCAGATTTGGTGACTACTAACTCACTGTATACAAGAAACTTTGAAAGTGTGGGTATTAACTAATAACACAAAACAAAGTTATTTTGTGCTTCATGAAATGCTTTGAGACCAATCTTATATGTTTGCCGCTGAGAAATTCTATCCTCAGAGAGAAAAAGTTGGGGATACCATGTCACCATTGTTGAACTAACTTTCTAGGTCCAACATGCTGGGCGCCATGTTGGCAAACCAAAACTTTGATACTTTTGTGTACTGGTAAATGCTCTACTTTACCAGAAATGTGACATATCCAGTCACCAATCCCTGAAAGCTAAGCCAACTCTAGTCTCTACATGAATTTCCTTGTTCCTTATTCATTCTCTATCCTTTCCCCCAACCTTCCTGATGCTGGAATAGCCACATTAAGGAGTGAAATGGGAGTTCCTTGAAGATCTGCTGGTCACATAAGTCTCCTTATGTTGCTACCACTGGATTTTACATATATTTCAGGAAGCTTACTGATGCTATGACTTAGGGATGCAGTATTTGCTTTTCTATATTAAAACTCAATCTTACTGAAGTATTTTTGAGAGCTACAGAAATAGATTCTTGTTTCTATTTTTAAAGGCCAAATTAAAAAGGAGGACTTTTGTAAAGCATGTACTAAAAAACAAACAAGCAAAAAAAAAAGGTAAATTATTACTTCCCTTTTCCAGGCAGTATAATCTCTAATTTAGCTTACTTTTTACTAAATAAATAATAGAAAAACAAAGCTAAAGAACACAGCTTAAAAATTTGCTTCAAACCAAAATGAACAAATTTTTACAAAAACACTAGGACCTCCAAGAAATCAGTTTCTGAGCAAACTATAAAGACTCACAGACTTAAAAAGAATAACAACTGCTATTCTGAAACCTTAGATGTTATTTTACTCTGATTTTTATTTTTTTAATATTATTTAGAAATTATTGTATTATTTTCCTGTATTTCATTTTTGTTGAATTTATTGGGGTAACACTGGTTAACAAAATTATACAGGTTTCAGGTGCACAATTCCACAAGACATCATCTGTACACTGTACTATGTGTTCACCACCCCAAGTCAAGACTCCTTCCACAGTGATAATTTTTTTTTGTTAGTATTTCTAGTAAAGAAAAATACTAGGATGAGACTTCTATTCCTGCTAATTTATAAAACAGACGCTTACTCTGAAACAAACAAACAAAAACCCACAGTAAACCCAAAGCAGTATATAGATTCAACACAATTCCTTTCAAGATACTAATGGTATATTTCACAGAACTAGAACAAAAATTCCAAAAAATTATATAAAAACACAGGAGACCCCAAATAGCCACAGCAATCTTGAGAAAGAACAAAGTTGGAGGAATCACTATGAGAAAGTTGTATTTTTACAAAAGAAATAAAACCACAACTGCAGTGATTTTTTATATTCATCTTTCCTTTAGCCAAAGCGAGTCTTTGGATAAAAGTAATTCTATAGAAGTTGAACGAGAAGTAAGCTATAGAGATAAGACTAGGAAAAGAAACAGTCAAAATAATTCCATTGCGTTTGTTAACATCTTTCTTCTTATTATTACTTTCCTTACCCAAATACAGGAGTAATTTAAAATTAATTTATTCAGTAAATTACATACCCTGGACTCTGTATCATCTTCTTCTTCATCAGGATTATAAGCTTCTGCACATACTATAACAAATAAAAATGGACATTTTAAAGATTCCTTTATCAAGAAACATACTAGAATACCTCTTTAAAAATTAATAAATAGGAAGAGTACCATGGTGGTCTAGAGAAACATAGCTTACCCTCTTTCACCTTCGTTTCTAAGCTATAGAAATGCATAAAATCTAAAAATTACCTAAATAAACAGCAAAACAAGTCTAAGTCTGCTACGAAATGATCAATTTAATTATATAGTCAGGAGTAAATTTCACAAATTACCTATAACACAATCTTCCAGGAGCAAATACTATAACATTTTGCATATCCTATCCAGTCTTTATTCTGGATTGAGTTCATACTGCATATGCAATTTTAAAGCCTTCTTTAATAATTTTACATGCCATTAGATACATTTTGTAAATATTGTTTTAAGGACTGCTGATTATTCATCATGAGCTATAATTAACCCCTCCCCTAATGCTAGACACTTAGCTGACTTCTATTCAAACAACCTTGCAATAAGTATCTTCATGCAGAAATATTTGTCTACCTTTCAGATTATGCTGTAGGAATTATTCCCCAAATGTAATTTGGGGAGAGGGGTGTTGTTAAAAGATATGGGAATTTTTAAGACATACTTATCAACCAATTTCTTTCCAGGGAGATTGCATTCATTTACTGTCCTACAAAGATTATATGTAAGAAGACTCCTCTAAACTGTACCACAGAGTTGGATATTGATGCTTAAAATCTTTGCAATTTAGCTGAAAAAGGGATTTAAATTTTTGAAAATTATTATTGAATTTGAATAATTTTCAAATGTTTATAAGCTGACTATATTTTCCCCTTTCTCTTTATGTATGAGAAATTTATGTAGGTATTTGGTATTCTTTTTGACTTACACAACTTTCTTAATACCACTTTGTCATATTTTTCACAAGCACTTTATCCAGTTTGCCTTTTAACTAAAATTAGAGTTTTTACAGATTACACATTTATTTTATTTTAATGTATTGATACCAAGGAAGGAAATTCCCCAATATGACTTAAATTAAAATGTTAAACATCACAAAATACCACTGGTGCTGAGCTTGGAAATTCCTTCTTTATTTACAAGTCTAAAGATCTGTTACTTCTCTTTTCTTTCAGGTTATTTTTTTAAAAAGTAGATCTTTTTACATTTACCATTTAACCCATATGAACTTAATTCTGCCATAGATATAGAAATTTAAAGAACAGAGAACAGGTAAAAGGCTGAGAACTGTCTTTCCAAGGGCCTCAAATGGCGTAAAGAATATTATCATCATTAGTACTGTTATTACCATTATTACTCTAAAACCTGACATTAGCTTTCTTTTCTCTATGCATTGCTCTCTATACTGGTATATGTAGGCCAGAGTTATTCTTTTTTTTAAAAATTAAATTGAAAAACTTTCCATCACCATTTACCCCCCCCCCCATACCCTCTTTCACCTCCAACACCTCCTCCCCGCCCCCGCACAGTCACCACACTGTTGTCCGAGTCCATGAGTTCTTTCTCTCTTTTTTTCCTCCATGGCCCCTGCCTCCCCGCTCTTAGCCCCACCACTCACCGGAGACCTGTCAGCCCACTTTCTAACTATGAGTCTGTCTTGGGTTTGCTTGTTAGTTTAGTCTGTTCATGAGATTCCACATATGAGTGAAATCATATGGTATTTGTCTTTCTCTGACTGGCTTATTTTACTTAGCATAATGGTCTGCAGGTCCATCCAGGTTGTTGTTGCAAAAGGTAAAATTTTATTATATTTTATGGTCAACTAATATTCCATTGCGTAAATGTACCATAGCTGTTTTATCCACTCATCTATTGATGAACACTTGGGCTGCTTGCAAATCTTGACTATTTTAACTAACGCTGCAATGAACATAAGAGTGCATATATTCTTTTGAATTTGTGTCTTGCATTTCTTCATATAAATTCCCAAAAGTGGAATTGGGTCATAAGGCAGCTCCATTTTTAATTTTGTTTTGTTCTGAATCCTCACTCAAGGAGTGAGGATATTTTTTCCATTGATTTTTTTAGAGAGTGGAAGGGAGGAGGAAGGGGGACAGAGAAAGAGAGGAGAGAGAAACATCAATGTGAGAGAGACACATTGATTGGTTGCCTTCCACACAGGCCCCAACTGGGGGTGGGGATGGGACCTGCAACCCAGATAAGTACCCTTGACCAGAAATCGAACCCACAACCATTTTTAATTTTTTGAGATAAATCTATACTGCTTTCCACAGTGTCTGCACCAATTTGCATTTCCACCAACACACACCAGGGTCTTCCTTTCTCCACATCATTGCTAACACTGTTGTTTGTTGATTAAGGCTCAGCCATTGTGACAGGTATGAGGTAATATCTCATTATGGCTTTAATTTGCATTTCTCTGATGATTAGTGACACTGAACATCTTTTCATGTTTATTGACAATCTGTATATTATTCTCTTTGGAGAAGTGTCTATTTAGGTCTTTTGCCCATTTTAAAAATTGGATTGTTTGTATTTTTGGTGTTGAGTTTTACAAGTTCTTTTTAAATTTTTGATATTAACCCCTTATGAGATGTATAAGCGAATGTTTTCCTATTCAGTGGGTTGTCTTTTCATTTTGTTGATGGTTTCCTTTGCTGTGCAAAACATTTTAGTTTGATATACTTCTATTGGTTTATTTTTCCTTTTGTTTCCCATGCCCAAGGAGATATATCAGAAAAAAATATTGCTAGAAGAAATTCCTTTCAGTTCTTTCTTGTAAAGGCTCCCATATAAATATTAAAAAAAAAAATCAACAAAATCTGTATGCTTTTCTCCTGTTAATCATATGTCACTTTAATACTTAAGCCCAGCTAGAGACCCAAAGAAGGTACAGGAGAATTTTTCCTCCCCTACATTCCTAAAGTTTCTGCCTGGAAGTAATACATGTCACTTCTGCTAAGAAGGAATATATATCACACGGATTCGTGCACATTGAAAGGAAATTAATTAGAAGAAATATTTTAATACCACTATTCGCCCTTTCTCTATAATAGAAGTATCAACCAAATACATGATTGACAATGACAGATTGAAACACACGTGTGCAATTGGTGCCAGTGAGATCTTTATAGGTATCGCACATGCGCGAGTCGGTGTTTATTTTTAAATTGCCAGTGCGTGTCATATGTACTGGCCAGTTGGTTGGTTAGATGGTTGGACGGTTGGTCACTTAGCCTTTTATATATAAAGATTTCATAGGACAAGTGACATGGCCATTCCTAACTTCAAGGAGACAGGGGGTACAATTTTACCGTGTGCTAAGAGAACAGAAAACCAGGATATTGTGAAGAGCCCTAATGACCAAAGAGACAATCTGATGGCCCTAAACCCAAAACCCCACCCCCCTCTCTGAGGCTTAGAAGGGGAATAGAGGGAGTACTAAAATCAACATCACAGCTCACTTAAAATACAAAGAAAAAAATTCCTTAAATTAAAAAATCTAACAGAGAGAGAATCCAAGATGGCAGCGTAGGTAAACACCTAAACTGCTGCCTCGTGCAACAATTTCAAAAATACAACTAAAAGACAAGACGTCTATCACCCAGAACCACGGGAAAGCTGGCTGAGTGGAAGTTCTACAACTAGAAGGAAAGAGAAAAGAGCATTGAGACGTGCACGAGCGCTGAAAAGCTGAGGTACGGAGGCGCGTGATCCGGGCTGGCGGCGGGCATTGCTTTTTTCAACCCAAAGGGAGACAAGCCCCCGATTACTCTGAAATACAGTTTCTGGGGAGACACGGGGGACCCAAACTCCTACGGGGAGAAGCTGGACTGTCTGCCAGTGAGGGTGGCTTGCTGGCAGAGCTGCGCACAGGAATAATTGTTTACTGCACTGGGGCACGGAATGCTATCGGGAAGCAGAGCCGGCTAACTAGCAGCCATTGCTGTTTGCCACGCCCTAGCCTAGTGACACCCTGAGACCCCGCCCTGCACAACCTACAAACCCACCCAAGCTCCAAGCAGCGGATTTAGCATAAGAAAGCCCTGCTCTATCGCAGCTTAACTAGCAAACTTGCAGCCCGGGTCAGACAGCTCCAAAACCTCCAAACCACAAGCAAAGAGGAGAAAACTGTAGCTCTCACTGTAGCCCCTGCTGGGTGGCCTCAGACAGTAGCTGACCTGCACCCCATTGGAGATCCAGAAGCCAGTGTACCTAGTGGTCAGTGTGAGACACCAGATTTCAACTCCTCACATCCATAAGTGACACATTCAAGAGGCAGACTCAGTGAGCACCAAAGCCCCACTGAAACAAGTCCTGCCCCATAAGCGTGTCTTCAGCACAGCAGTTCTTCCATTATAGACACAGCGAGTGCTCACAGCTAATTGGCCTGGAGATCAATTCCTCCCAGTGTACCAACAGCAATTAAGGCTTAACTACAACAAGACTTTGCACTCAGCCCACAAAGGGGTGTACCAAGAGCATCCACCTCATGTGATTGAGGAGGCTGAGCTACTGCCCCCTATAGATCACCTACCACACAAAGCTACTCCATCAACACAGGGAAGCAGCCAAAATGTGGAGACAAAGAAACATGTCGCGAATGAAAGAAACGGAGGAAAGCAAACTACTGGATGACATAGAGTTCAGAACCACATTTATAAGGTTACTCAAGAATCTTCTTAAAACCGCTGAGAAACTTGATGAGACCTTTAAGGATCTTAATGAGAATGCCAAAAAAATGGAAAAGAATCAGTCAGAAATGAAGCATACACTGTGTGAAATAAAGAATATACAGAAACTCAACTGTAGATCAACGTACCCCAAGAATCAAAGCAAAGATTTGAAATATGTGGAAACAAAAAACATCCAACCAGAAAAAAAAAAAAGAAAAAAGAATCCAAAAATATGAAGATAGTGTAAGGAGCCTTTGGGACAACTTTAAGCGAACCAACATCCGAATTTTTGGGGTGCCAGAAGAAGGGAGAGAGCAAAATATTGAAAACCTATTAGAAGAAATAATGACAGAAAACTTTCCCTACCTGGTGAAAGAAATAGACTTACAAGTTCAGGAAGCACACAGAACCCCATACAAGAGGAATCCAAAGAGGACCACACCAAGACACATCATAATTAAAATGCCAAGGGCAAAAGACAAAGAGAGAATCTTGAAAGCAGCAAGAGAAAAACAGTTAATTACCTACAAGGGAGTACCCATACGACTGTCAGCTGATTTCTCAACAGAAACTATGCAGGCCAGAAGAGAGTGGCAAGAAATATTCAAAGTGATGAACAGCAAGAACCTACAACCAAGATTACTCTACCCAGCAAAGCTATCATTCAGAGTTGAAGGTCAGATAAAGAGCTTCACAGACAAGAAAAAGCTAAAGGAGTTCATCACCACCAAACCAGGATTACATGAAATGCTGAAGGGTATTCTTTAAGAAGAGGAAGAAGAAGAAAAAGGTAAAGATAAAAATTATGGACATCAAATACATACCTACCAACAAGTGAATCTAAAAATCAAGTGAATAAAAAATCTGAAGAACAGAATGGACTGGTGAATATAATAGAATCAGGGACATAGAAAGGGAGTGGACTGACGATTCTCAGGGGAAGCAGGTGTGAGAGGTGCGGGAAGAGATTGGACAAAAATCTTACTCCTATGGATGAAGACAGTGGCAGGGGGTAAGGGCATGGGGTGGGGTGGGGAATCAGGTGGAGGGGAGCTATGGGGGAAAAAAAAGAGGAACACCTGTAATAATCCGAACAATAAAGATTTATTTAAAAATAAAAAAAATAAAAATCTAACAGAGTAAGGTGTATAACATTGGAACAGAATCAGTACAATTTCCTTAAAAGTTCTTCTCAAATAACAACTGAATATTTAATGATTAACTATATAACTTAATATCTGCATCGAACTGTTCAATATTATGATCCACCATGTTGCTGCATGTATTGCAACCACAAAAAGGGCAATATTATCTAATAAAAGAGTAATATGCAAATTGACCATCACTCCAACACACAAGATGGCTGCCCCAATGTGATCAAAGATGGCTGCTCCCATGTGGACACAAGATGGCCGCCACAAGATGGCCAGCAGGGGAGGGCAGTTGGGAGGGACAAGACCTGCAAGGGAGGAGAGTTGGGGACAATCAAGCCTGCAGAGGAGGGCAGTTAGGGGTGACCAGACCGGCAGAGGAGGGAAATTCGGGGTGACCGGGCCTGCAGGGAAGAGCAGTTGGGGGGGACCCAGGCCTGCAGGGGAGGGCAGTTGGGGGAGACCAGGCCTGCAGGGGAAGGCAGTTAGGAGCAATCAGGCTGGCAGGGGAGCAGTTAGGCATCAATCAGGCTGGCAGGGGAGTGGTTAGGGGGTGATCAGGCTGGCAGGTAGAAGCAGTAAGGGGCAATCAGGAAGGCAGGCAGGTGAGCAGTTGGGAGCCAGCAGTCCTGGATTGTGAGAGGGATGTCCGACTGCACGTTTAGGCCTGATTCTACTGGGATCCCAGAATGGAGAGGGTGCAGGCTGGGCTGAGGGACACACACCCCAGTGCACAAATTTCGTGCACTGGGCCTCTAGAGTGTGTGTGTGTGTGTGTGTGTACTTCCTGTACTTATCTTGCAGAAATGTTAGCAGGCTTCATTAAACAGTACTTAAGTGAATATTTAATGACCAGATCAGTATGTTCATGGCAGTAGAATTTTATTAAAAGGATTTTAGTTAAGACTGTATAACCCTATCTTGGTCAAATGATAGGAACACCTTTTCCACTTAACCTAGTTTGTTCTACCTCTCCCCAGGGTTATCAATGGGGCTTTAAGAATCAGCTCTTCATAAACCACCTCTGGTTCTATAAAATTATGTTTTAAACTTCATTCAGGTAAGTTCCTAAATCATCCCAGACATATAATTACCAATCCTAAAAAAATTCCTATAAATTTTTTTCCTGCTGCTTTCCTTATAAAACTTTCTATTGTCTCATAAGTATTTCAGATGTACTGTATTAAACAGTTCACTAAACTTCCCTGATTCATTACAAAACCATTATTCTTGTTGTACTTTAACAAAAGAGGTATTTTCAATAAGACTGCATAATTTGCCAATTCCTTTCTGTGTTTTTATATTTCTAAAAACAAGTTTCTTCCACCTGTCTACCACTCCTCTTTAAGTGTATAATCAAGAACCATTCATTCCTCACAAATAAACCATCATGCTTAAGATACCATTGGATCAGTATCCCCAAGATACATAAATAAGCAGCAACAGAGGGCTTCACACAAATGAAGATTTCTTCATTTGTTATTTTCCTATTATTAAAGCTACAGAAAATAAAGTAATTTAATCTGTTTAAAAAAATGATGTGTTAATTTTCTTTAAAACCTCCTCCAAAGCGGGGGGATGGGGAGGGAAAGCCCTAACTGTGTTAGTTTTCTGTACTTGGAATCCAAAGTATTTAAAAACTTTAGCTATGAAGCATGTTGACTCAATCACTGCATCTATCCCCAATTCACTTTCTTTCCACTACGTGACCACATATGCATTTAGCCTTTAAACATCCACCACCTATTTTAATAATTAATTCATTTATAAGAAGTATGGCACAATTTAGAAGACAAACCATTTGACAGATTAATAAAAAGAATCATGTCAATACAGAATGTATCTGTGAGGATGAATCCAGAACTCGACAGACTCAAACACTCTATATAATTCTACCGTTCATACACCATGAGTGCCTGTGGGATTCAGAGACCGGAAGAAGCACCATGAGCCCTCACTCCCTCTCACATGGAACAGTGGTCCCCATAGCTACTAATGTTCCTTTCATCAGTAAGGGTATAAAAAAATTAACAATGTGCCAGATCCAAGACAGGGCAAGAGCATGTAGGGTATTTTTCAAATGAACTATTTCAAGTAAATTTTCTTTAAGAGAAAGTGTAAAATCTTACAAATGACCCAGAGTAAGATAAATAGTACAATTCAAAGAGCCTGAAGAATAATTCTGAGAATGTATTTGAATGACCATTAATATTTTAAACCCCAAGTACGTTCACTACTAATCACTACAATTCCTCAATGGTAGTCTCTAGAACTATTAAGTAGCAGTCAGTAAGTGGATTGCCTGTTCTAGAGGACATGTAATAGAAATTATATTGTGCTTTGCGGAAAAGGGTCTAATAAAGATTTTTGAGCATTATATTTGATGGTTATGGGTTTTTAGAAATTAATAATAGCTAAAGAGAAATAAAAAAGGAATTCTGATCCTTTGATAAAAAAACTAACAGCTTCCCAAGAGGGTAAAGCTGCCCAGATGACCACGCTTGTGATGTCTGGCCTCCCTTTGCTTTCTTTCCTTTATTAATATTAACTAGCTAATTATGATGATAACACTAGTCCTCTTTTCACTTAGAAATTACAAGGTTTTAGGAGCTCTGTACCAAGAACTGGGGAAATGGGAAGAAATAATGGTTAAAATATTACAAATTTTTATGAAAAACATCAATTTACAGATCTAAGAAGCTCAATGAAGCTTAGCCTAGAATAAACACAAAGAAATACTTAGGCACATTTTAGTCCAACTATTAGAAGTCAAAAACAAAGAAAATCATCAAAACAAAAAGAAAAAGATTATACAAGGGAACAAAAAAAACAATTAATGGTTAACGTCTCATCAGAAACAATAATTGCCCTTAGCTGGCTTGGCTCAGTGCATTAAGCATACACCTGCAGACCAAAGGGTCCCAGGTTCTATTCCAATCAAGGACACCGTGGTTGTAGGCTCCTCTCCCACCTGCATCTTGGTCAGGGCGCAAGCAGGAGGCAACCAATCGACGTGTTTCTCTCACGTGGATATTTCTCTCTGTCTTTCCCTCTCTCTTCTGCTCTCTCTAAAAATCAATGGAAAAATATCCTCGGGTGAAGATTAAAAAAGAAAAAAAGAAAGAAAAAGAAACAACAGAGATCAGTAATGGCATATTCAAATTCCTGAAAGAAAAAGAAAAATGCTTCTTAAGAATTCTATATCCAACAAAAACAACCCTTTGAAAATGAAAGTGAAATGAATTTATTTTCAGATAAACAAAGACTGAGAGAATTTGTTGCAAGCAGATGTGCCCTATAAGCAATACTAAAGGAAGTTCTTCAGGCTAACAGGAAATGCCACTAGGTGCTAACTCAATCTGGCACAAAGAAATGAAGAGCACTGGAAAATGTAAATATTTGAGTAAATATAAGACTATATAAACACATACCTTTTCTCTTAACTTTAAGACAAGATTTCATAAAGCAATAATTATAACACTAAACTGTTGGGTGTATAACATGTATAATACATATGTTAGTAACAGCACAGTGGGCTGACAGCCTGACTCTACCTCCCCCAATTCCTCCTAGCTCACACACATTAGTAAAGCGGGATGGTTACATGTAGCTATGCCCAGAAAGAGATCACCTCTTCTCAGGTTGTTCCTGGGTAGTGATCAAGGTGAAAGAGGTGTGGAGAATAATAGGGATTCCATCCAGATCATTCCTAGTCATGGTACATGTCTGGCAAAAATTTTTACTGCTTCCCACAACATACAGAATAAAATCCATACTCATGTCGAGACTTTCAAGGGTCTCTCATGATCTGATTCAAACCAGTTTTTTGATACATTCCTCCTACTATAATAAAGTCCATACAATTCTAACCTTATTAGACTACTCACTATTCCCTCAACACAAGAGTTCATGTGGTTTGCACAAAGGGAAACTTATCCCTTCTGCTCCCCGTTCCCAGCTGTCAAAATCTGACTCTTCCCCCAAAGCTCTGCGCAAATGCCAATCCTCCCTGACACTTTCTCCAACCACAAAAGTTAGTTTAAAACTTCCTTTTATGTAGGAACACAGAATGTACCTTATGTGTACCTTTACTTCAGTATAATCGCATATTACGTGGGGGTAAATTTTAAATACAATATAGGAGGCAAAAATCTCCAATAGTCAATGCTATTCTTGAAAATCTCATAGAAAGCCATTACTCACCATGGTCCTAAGGCCCCACAGTAAGTCCACAACAATGGTTTTTCCCTCCAGCACTAAGAGTGACTGGTTTTTCTTCTGTTGAGCACTAGATGCTGGCTTACCGTTGGAAGCCACATGTGTGGAAAATGGATACCTTTAAACCCGAGAAGTGCTCATACTCTGAGAGGCATGCAGGCACTGAGAGCAGGCCAGCAGGAATGGCAGCTTCACAGCTCCGCCTCACCCACTGAGGACACAAACTCGCTGAGTGGAATGTCTCTCTGCTCCTTTGCACTCAGGCTCTCTGTAGAATGTGTACAGTGGAATCAGAGGGGGTGGCACTGACCATGACCCAACTCTGTGGCGCTGTCCTACAACTGTCTGTTAGGACAGTCCTGGGTACTGCCAGCTGTTCCAGGGACCTGGGCACAAGCTACAGCTTCCTCATCTTTAGCAATCTCACAGTATGCACAGAACAGTCTTGCAAATAGTGAGTTATTGATAAATCTTTTTTAATTTAACTGAAGTTATAGTACAAACAACCAGATATAAAGCCATCTCTTTTACATTTATCAGAGAATAAGCATTCGTAAAACAAACATTTTTTTGCACAAAAAAAGTTCTCTCCTTACAAATTAAAAACACTTGTAAGTCTATAAAAAAACCAACCTATCTGATTTTAAAATGCAGTAATTTTTGCATAGTAAGAGAGAACCAGGTGGTTGGCTGCTCTTTTTTAAAAAATCATTTATTTTTTTATTGATTTCAGAGAGGAAGGAAGAGGGAGAGAGAAACATCAATGATAAATCATTGATCGGCTGCCTCCTGCACACACCCTACTGGGGATCGAGCCCGAAACCCAGGTATGTGCCCTGACTGGGAATTCGAATCATGACCTCCTGGTTCATAGGAACAATGTTCAACCACTGCTCAGGGCAGTTGGCTGCTCTTAATGTTCTGAAGAAATAGCATAAGAAAAGAGTTTGTAAGAAGAAAATTACAGTGACCTTTCGTCTTCCACTTTATCTCTTTGAAAAATGTGTGGGATGAATGTAAAGTATCATTTTTCCTTTTGGGCTTTTTCCTTTAGTAGCTAGATGAATTGATATGCAAGGTAATAGTTTCATTCTTTTGAAGAGAAGCAACATTTGTCTGGTATTTATTGTCTTTCTATATGTGAAGCATTATTCTACCATAAAATAGTAAGTTTTCCTCAACAGAAAAAGACACATCCAAATGAGTCACCTGCAGTGGTACAGGCAGGTGGTAAAACAAGTTACCCTGAGTTTCGCTCATGCACAGAGCTCAGCGCTTGTCAGCTGTCTCTGATTTGCCAATGTGCTGAGGACACTGCAGATGCCCCCGTGGGCCGGAAAGGAAACTCAGTGGGCCAACAGAGACGCTGCCTTCTACAAAAAGCAACAGAGGGCTTCTTCAGGGCAGCTGATCTAAACTAAGAATCAGCTAGCAGACATGACTCCAATCACCCAAAACGGATCAATTAAAATTAGTGCAAGGGGAGGTCGGATTTCTGAGCCCTGTGTCACAGCAGACTCCAGGTGGACACAGGAGACAACTTCCAGGTCAATCCAGGATGATTGGATTTCCTGAGATTATGGGGGACTTAAATTAGAGGGAACGTCAGGTCAGTCTCGTGCTGGTGGCTACTGTCTAGTATGGAGTTGTGGTGGCCATATCCCTCACCACATGGAGAAAGCAGCCACAACAAGAGAGAAGTAGAGGCAAGAGATGGAGAAATCCCTAACAGTGTTTCAAAGCCCAAGCCCAGCTGCATTCCTGCCCTCCACCCCCAACATGTCAATACATTTTTCATTTCCACTTAATTAAATTCAGTATGTTTCAGTAGCTCACAAGGAAGGAGACATCAGAAATTAAGGGCAACACTGGTTCAAAAAGATCAGGACCAAAAGGAAAACAATATAATAAAGGTTTCACTCAGTTACCAAAAATAACCAAGAATAAAACCACAGAGCAGTCATTGACAAGGAAGTGGTATTTGCAAAATAATAAGTGCAAACTCTAGGGACTATTCAATGAAATTCTAACAACAAAAGTGGATGATATATAATTCAGGGACCATGTGTGGTTCTGACAGCAGTACCCACAACTGTTCATCTATGATACCAGGGAATGTAAATGATAAAGGTAGTCAACAAAATTGAAAGTATTCTCTGCCACCAAATTTTGCTATCTTGCAGAACCAATAATCATGAGCTTAGGTCTTCAATTTAGTTTTTATGCTCCATGGATTTCAGAACTACTGACTGGTATTTTAAAAAATAGCTTTCACTGTTTTTATGAAAAAATGACACATGCACCCTGCAAACAATTCATTTGTATATGAATAAAATTTTATTTTATCATATGCAAAATGCCTCCAGTTTTAGTGAAACCAACACATGGAAACAACTCTTATTATTTGTAAAACTGTGCTTGGTGTTATGACAGATGAAAGTACTAAGCAGTAAATAGGGTCTCTGCATTCTGCTCATTTACAAGCTGCTTAGGGAGATTAATTTATCTGTTCAGGCAGTAGTATAAATTATTATCTGTGGTTAAATAGAGAGTAACTGATAGACAGTGTGGGGAAAGAACACAGAATTCAGATAGAGTGAATCCTGCCACTTATTAACTGCGTGACCTTTGCACATTATTAAGCATTATGAATCTCAATTTTTTCATATGTAAAGTGTGGCTATTATGAACTACCTCATTGAGTTATTGTGATTAAATAGATACCAGCTGTATAGGAATCACATGAGGAATAAACCTTAAAAAATAGATTGATATTTGTGGCATAAGCTCAAACACATAATGATGAAGTAGAATAAGCACACATTAATACTTGCCCATGAATGAGAGTAAGCACCAGGCCTTTGCACACAGAATCCCCTGGAATGCTCCCCCCACCCGAAACCCTGCCACCCACTTATTCCCAGATCTTGGCTGAAACATGAGTTCCTGGGAGAGGCATTCTCCCCCATGTATTAGTAAATAGCAGGTATCATGTGTCACTCACTGAAGAACTGAGTCACTCCACAGATTCTCATTCAAGATGACATCTGAGTAGGACTTTAGCCCCAAAGAAAGGCTGTGCAAAAAGCCCACATCTGGAGGAAACAAACTTTGACAAGCTGAGATACCTTGGACCAGTTATTTAACTTCTCTGTGCCTCAGTTTTATCTATAAAATGGGGATAATAATAGTACTTTGTTCTATTACATAATACATTTGAAATTAAAGAATGTTTAGCCCAAACCGGTTTTGCTCAGTGGATAGAGCATCGGCCTGTCGACCAAAGGGTCCTGGGTTCAATTCCAGTCAAGGACACGTACCTTGGTTGCAGGCTCCTCCCTGGTCCAGGCCCTGGTCAGGGATTATGCAGGAGGCAACCAATTGATGTGTTTCTCTCACATCGATGTTTCTCTCTGTCTTTCCCTCTCTTTTCCACTCTCCCTAAAAATTAATGAAAAAATATCCTCAGGTGAAGATTAACAACAAAAACAACAAAATGTTCAGAATACAGTAGGTAGCCACAGCTTGGTTGGATGGCAAGGATTTTGTTAGGGGTAATAGGATATAGGGTAAAAGTAGGTTTACAGTTGTTCTTATGGAATCTATACTAATAAAAGGGTAATATGCAAATTGGTCAAGACACCCTCAGAGTAATGACCGAACAGCAGGCTGTGTGGGGCAACAAGGCTGGCAGGGAGGTTAGTGAGGTACGACCAAAAGACTGAACAGCAGGCTGTGTGGGGCGACCAGGCCGGCAGGGGAGGCAGTGAAGGGCGACCAAAAAACCAAACAGCAGGGCTGCGTGGGGTGACCAGGCTGGCAGGGGAGGCAGGTGGCGGCAACCAGGCCGGCAATGGGGGGCAGTGAGGGGTGATCAGGCTGGCGGGGGGGGGGGGGGGGGGGGGGGGACAGTTAGGGACAATCAGGCAGGCAGGCAGGTGAGCAGTTAGGAGCCAGAGGTCACAGCTTGTGAGAGGGATGTCTAACTGCCGGTTTAGTCCCAATCCCCAGGATCAGGCCTAAACTGGCAGTCGAGGGGTCCCGTATTGGAGAGAGTGCAGGCTGGGCTGAGGCCCTCTCCCTCACCCTCCCACCCCCATGCATGAATTTCATGCACCAGGCCTCTAGTAGTACAATAAAATCTAACTATCATATTACACTAAGTTACTAAATATTAAAAATGTTTCTAATGGAACAAATGTAGATATTAATAAGTATACTCAAATGCAAATATCATTTTTTTATTCTTTTAAAAAATATATTTTTATTGATTTCAGAGAGGAAAGGAGAGGGAGAGATAGAAACATCAATGATGACAGAATCACTGATCAGCTGCCTCCTGCATGCCCCCCTGACTAGGTATCGAGCCCACAACCCGGGCATGTGCCCTGACCGCGAATCAAACCATGATCTTCTGGTTGAATTGCTGACCTGTGGATTCCTCATGTACATTACTACCCTCCTTCCCAACACTTTCCCCACACCCTCAAGGGCTTTTATGTAACATTTCCGACATTTCTCTGTTGTAGCTAGAACCCGGTTCTTTTCCAAGAACACCACTTCTCTTAGAAAGACCTACTCCCTGCACACAGTGGGGCCCAAAAGGTAGTGAGGGACTCTCATGCCTCCTCCAGACCACTACTTGGTCCTCCTATGCAAACACCTGTGCTCCTCTGAGATTCAGAGCATTCAGGCATCCCTCCTGATTGGTACCTGACTCAATTTTGTCCCTCCTCAATTTTGCCATCATCACAAAAGACTTCAATGTCCAAGCCCAACCTCAAATTGTGTTTGCTTCCTTGATGCCAATAAAAAACTTCATCTGCTTTAGCAGTCTCACTCTGTAACTACATACATGCTGGTCCTTACTTTAATAATCTTAAACCTCATTACACAGGTCTGGCCAAATCTTCCCATCCTTCCAGTACTCTCACTTCCGTGTTTTTCTTTGACAAATGTAGGTATTTGTCATGATGCTCAGTTTAGCAGAGAAAAAGAAACACACAAACTACAATATCGAAGGATGTGCAATAGTAACAGCAGCAGGAGGGTGTACTCTCTATACAGATGGCATCCAGAAAGAAAGAAAGAATGCTGAGGGGGAAGGAGCCTGCTTGGGGCTGTGTGTGAATTGCAGGAAGGCTACACAAGCAAAGTTTGTGGAATGTTCCAAATAGGAACAGGCACATGCCAGGCAGCAGCAGTAACCATCTGTGAACCACGGGCCTGGAGCAGGGTTGCTGCATTCCACCCTTGCACCACACTGTGGGGCATGTTCACACTGCAGTCTGTCCTCACCAAATGCCAAAGGGGTAAAGTTTTGGTTTTGTTTTACTAAGCAGTTCTTTTAGACAAATGAGCGATTTTCCCTTATAAAAGCTTTCTATGAGAACTTTCGTATCTCATACAGAGCATATACCAAGGTCATGTTGCCCAAACCACAATGACCCATGGTGATGTAAGTACAGAGTGTGCAAGTGTGTAGGGACTATTATAGCTATTTGATTCTGCCATGGCAATTTTATTACATTTTACAGAAGTACTGGTCAGCAATGGATTGGGGGGGGGAAGGGGACGGGATGGGACTGGCCCTTCATACAAAAAATTTATGGAGCAGTGACTTAAACTCTGATCATAATTAGAGAATCTATACAATGAAAGCATAATATGCTAAGTGTCCGGTTGTCCAGTCGGCCATTCAACCAATCAAAGCATAATATGCTAATGATATGCTAAGGCCGTTCAACCGCTCACTATGATGTGCACTGACCACCGGGGGCAGAGTTGACCAGTCACTATGACATGCACTGACCACCAGGGGGAGATGCTCCAACTGGTAGGTTAGCTTGCTGCTGGGGTCCGGCTGATTGGGACTGAGCGAGACGGGCCAGAATGCCCCGGAGCCCTCCTGCGGTCCATCCCTGGCCCCGATCGTGCACCAGTGGGGTCCCTCAGTCTGGCCTGTACCCTCTTGCAATGCAGGACCCCTTGGGGGATGTCAGAGAGCTGGTTTCGGCCCAATCCTGCAAGCCAGGCCGAGGGATCCCACTGGGGCACAAATTTGTGCACCAGGCCTCTAGCGGTTATGATAAGTTCCAATGTCCATCCTATCTACTTATGTCTGTTTTATAGGCAGTGCCGGTAACCAGGACACACAAGGGGCTAAGGGAACTACACAGGCTGCCCATGTCACTTTCCAAATCCCCCTGAGTCTGCTGGTGTGAAGAATCTGAGGACACAGGAGCAGGAGACACCCCACCCTGCCTTGCCCTGAACTGTTTATCATGTTTTTACTATTGCATTCCTCTCTCTCTTCCCTAGAGGACTTGAAGACAACTCTGGAGAAAATATAGTTAAATTCAAGAGATAACTGAATTTCTCACTGGCCTTAAGATAGTTTATCAGCATTCCTGGGCCTAACAAAAAAGAACCAGACTCAACACTTCCATTTATTCCATTGGAATCTAATTCCCAAGCAGGCTAAGGCTTGTAAGAACACAGTGTGCTTAAAAAGTAGCAGTAAATGAGCACTGCTAGAAGAGGAAGGAAGAGAGGGAAGAGGCTAGGGATGAATGTCCACTTGGTTTTATCTGTACCCATTCACAGGGGAGAACCCATTTTAGTATCAGCCTGGGCACAGACAGATGACAGGTGCATGGTGTGGTTCAGTTACTTGCACTCCATCTGAAGGAGAAGCCTGGACAAAGATCCCCAAAGACTGTGCTTTGGCATCTCAGAGAACCTCTCTAGGTCCCCCTCCACTCTCTCCTCTCACCTCCCAGGCTCAGTGCTGGCACTTCTGGTTTCATTCTGTTGCCTCAGTTGAACTGTCTGAGTCTTGATTTCAGCCTCACCCTGGGTACCATTTTTTAACAAATTCTTCAGGTCAGTCTTTGCTGTCCACAAGCTATTTCTGACCCATTTCAATATCCAGTCTGAGACCCTGGAAGCCCCTGCCTATCCAAGAGACACATTTGGAGAACAGTCTAATACTGTGAAACCAAACTGGAGACAATACTGTGTTAAGCATTTTTCATGGATTAGCTACTGTTCAAACACTCCAATAATCTTGTGAGATAAGCACTATCCCCATTTTCTACCTGGAGAAATGGAGTGTCAGAAAGGTGACTAAGGTTGCACACACCCTAGAGCGTGCACGTGTGCGTGCGTGCATGTGCACACGCACACAAACACACACAAACACACACACTTTTAATAAGTGGACATGGGATATGTGAGTAGCAGAGGCAGTACTTCAACCCAGGTCTATCTGAACCCAGAGCCCAGACTGCCAACTCTGGTAAGAGATAATTACATTTTATTTTATTTTATTAAATATATTTTTATTGATTTCAAAGAGGAAGGAGGGGGGAAGAGGAGAGGAGAGATATCAATGATGATAGAGAATCAGTGTTTGGCTACCTCCTGCATGCCCCCTACTGGGGATCGAGCCCGCAACCTGGGCGTGTACCCTTGGCCAGAATTGAACCTGGAACCCTTCAGTCCGCAGTCCGACACTCTACCCACTGAGCCAAACCGGCTAGGGCGAGACACTCACATTTTAAAACAATGGTAAGTTAAAGGCAAAGTAACTCCTGGCCTTAAGCCCCTGCTGGCCATGGCCATGGGCATCTGCTTACTCTATGCCACAGGTGCTTGATGGCAGAGGAGAGTGCAGAGAAGAGTTCTATGAAAAAGACTGCTTATAATAAAATAGCTAGTTATTAGTAATAAAACACAAACATTCCCCTTACGTTCCTATTCAAACCCATGTTATGAGCCTTAATTTAAAGATCAGCTCAAATGGCACCTATCTGTAAGCCTGAAAGAACTATATGTTTTCTCCCTTTCTCTTTGTGTATATTGTGGTATTTACTACACTGAGTCACAGTCCACGTCCCTGCTAGACTATGAACTTCCCAAGGACTGTAT
Source organism: Corynorhinus townsendii (assembly GCA_026230045.1). Classification (NCBI taxonomy): domain Eukaryota; kingdom Metazoa; phylum Chordata; class Mammalia; order Chiroptera; family Vespertilionidae; genus Corynorhinus; species Corynorhinus townsendii. The sequence continues at coordinate 143,813,865 of JAPDVU010000004.1, forward strand.
CTGACTCTTCTTGCATCCATACCACTGTGGCACATAGTAGGGACTCAGTAAATGTTTACTGAATGAATCAATTAAAGAAGTATTCTCCCAATGTGCATTATCCATCTAGTGTTGGTGATTACCAAGCTTGAAATAAACTTCTAAAATGCTCATTTCAAAAACATAATATAAATGTCAATATAGTCATATCAGGGAAATAGTTTGACAACTGGAGAATGATCCCTGGAAAAATCATTGGGGGGTTAAATATTTCATCAAATAACTTCAGGGTAAAAACAATGAACACCACGGCTATAACATATTTTCAAAACAAAACAAAACAAAAGGGAGCATATGTTCCCTGAATCAGATTCAAGACAAAATCTGAACTTCTGCTATTTCACCACTTTCTTTGAAACTAATCGTTTTCTGTTTGGGGTGATTTCACGGAATTTTTAATATGTCATTTTACACAGTGGGTTGTGAGACTTAAGAACTTAATTTCACCTCTGAATTATTCTAAATGCTCGTTTAGGAAAAAACATAAAATTTTAGCTCTGCTAAAAATATACTGTATAATTCAATGCTCATGTTATGGTTAAAAATCTAGATGTGGTTAATTATCCACATGAGAAGAGAAAATCAGCAAATTCATAATTTGGAATTAGATTTTCACTTCTATTAAAAGAAGTAATTATGTATTAGAGCAAGTAATGCTCAACACTAGTTCATGAAAGCAACACTAAACGTCAATACAAAGATTTCATGAATAGCAATGGGGCATAATGACCAGACAGTGGATGTGCCCACGCAATCTAAGAATTCATAACAGGCGACACCATGAACTGTTTCATTGTTAGGGATAACCTTCGGAACTCTACAAGAGCAGATTGCAAATATTTCAAGGAGTCAATTTATGAAAGATAAGAAATGCAGAGTTGCATCATAAAAGCCTTGAATGAGCTTGAATATAAAAATAAAAAAGAGAGAGGACATATCAAGACAACTGAGAAAATGGAACTCTAGACTGTGTATTAGTTAATAGCATTTATCAAGATTAAATTCCTTGTGTTATATATGTAGAAGAACACCCTTGTTCTTAGGAGCTATCCAGGAAGGATTTAGGATTCCTAAAAGGTTCAGTAAAAAAACAAAAGTGTGGGTACATGCATGTGTAAGGAAGGAAGGAAGGAAAAGAGTGTGCCAATGTGGCAAAATATTAACAACTGAGAAATTTAGATAAAGGTGATCACTGAATTATTCTTTATACTTTCCTATAAACTTGACTTTTTTCAAAATAAAACCCTGGGGTTAAAAAAATTCAGAGAGAGGTGTGACCTCATGCTGCAAGGCACTGTTTCAAGATTAATGGGACACTTCTAGACATGTTTTGTTTTTTTTTAATTGGGGGGGGGAGGGGAAGAACCATAGAGAAAAACCATTATAATATTCTTAAAAATAATAAAGTACAAATAATAAAAAGAGTTGCCTATATTAAAGGATGACTATCAAATAGTGTTATAATTCTTTAAAGCTTTTTAAAGAACAGGCTAAGGCACAGAGCTGAGAATTTTACTGTTTTCTTTCATTTTAAACAATGTTCTAGAGAAGAACCACTAACCTATTTGAGAGCCTAGACATTCTGCTTTATAAAACCATCTAACTTAACCATCGCAACAAGTATGATTGTAGCTGGTATGATCCCAAACTAAAAGAAAATGAAAATAAGAAAGTAAAACTCAATGAAGTAAAGAATGCACATGCAAATTCATAGAGTAAATGGGTGGTTTGAACTCATTAGTGTGTATAACTTCACAGGCTCGGGTGTTTCCCATATGGTATACTAGATGACCAATGAAACAAGATTGTTATTTTCTTGGTTTTACTCTCAGAGTTTTATTGAGAGACTACATCTACCACCACAGCTAATTTTTCATAATTACAAAAATAAGTGGTATATTTCTATTTTTTCCAACAAAAAAAATCACCTTCCAAAACAGAAAGCCTACAATTTTTCTTTAAGCTTATTGTAGGCTTTCTGTTTTGGAAGGTGATTTTTCTAAAATCTATTCTAAAATAGATTGTGTAGGACTTCTGTATATTTAAAAAGATATACATACAGAGAAGAAGTAATTACTTAGAGTAGCAATGGGTTTAAAAAGAACAAAAGCGGAATATTTCTTTTTCATTTTGGATAGAAATGCTCTCACAACTGTATCCTGTACTCCCTACCAGTGTAGGTAGTGAACCTAATTTAAGCACTCATTAATATGCGAAGGTCTATCATTGTGAATATGCATTAGGTTACTGTGGTATCTTTAAGACAGCAATAACCACAGGGGTATTAACAAATGTAAAGCAATTTGCTCTGATTCTAAATGGCCCATGATGACAAGTTCTTATGGTAACTGCATTTTAAGTTTTCCTGTCCTTTATTAAAAACTATCATCAAACACTATTTGTAGTGTCCTTTAGCCAATCTTCTAAATCACTGCTTCTAAACTGTGGCTCCTCAATCAGATAACCATGCAGATAATCACTGATCAAGAGCAGGAATAAACAAATTAGGGTGAGAGTCTCCATTTAAAAAGGTACATTAGCCTCAGTGCACAGTACAATTTTAAGTTTAGCCAGTCGGAGTATATTTCCAAGTTATTGCATATCACAGGTTATGGTTTTCTGGGCAAATGACAGACAAATAAAATACTACTTTATAGCAGGAATTTTCTTTTTTAAAAATATTTTTATTGATTTCAGAGAGGAAGGGAAAGGGAAAGGAGGGGGAGAGAGAGAGAAAGAGAGAGAGAAGGAGGGAGGCAGGGAGGGAAACATCAATGATGAGAGAGAATCATTGATCAGCTGCCTCCTGCACGTGCCACTCTGGGAATTGAGCCGGCGGCCAGGCATGTGCCCTGGCCGGAATTGAACCGTGACCTCCTGAGCTACACCAGCCGGGCTATCGCAGCAATTTTCAACCTTTTCCAACTCATGGCACAGAGAAACTAAATATTTTTTGCCAATCTGACCAAAAAATAGGTATAATTTTGATTCATTCACACTGGATGGTTTTGTTGTGTTGGCTGCTGTCATTTCTTAAATTTGACAATCTAAGGGAAAAGAGCTCAGTGCCCTTGACAAAATAGTCAGGTATTGCATGTTTTAAAATTCTTGCAGCTCACTGGTTGAAAATCGCTGCTCTATAGCAACTATTCTTTTCATATCTTCTCCAATACTGCAATCATTTGAAAAATGTCACCATTAGAAAGCAAAATCCATAATTCAGTCAGACTTACCTGAGGCACGCCTCGTGAACCGGTTTATTACTGCAGCTAAAAGGAAAAAAAAAGACAGAATAATATTAGATAAAAATCTAATTTTATCCACAGCCATGAAAAGAAATTGAATTGTTAAGTGATCCTATTAAGTTGAATATGAAAAAAATAAGTGAATAAATAATCAAGAGGAAATACCACAAATGTATGAAAATTAAATGTTTAAATTTACTCATAGCCAAAGAAATACAAATTAAAATATTTCACCTGTTCAATCAGTTTAAACACTTTAAATAAAAAAACCCTAGTTATAGACAGCTTAATTTACTTAACTGAAGACAGTGTAAATCTATAGAATATTTTTACAAATAGGTTAACAATTACATCAAGTGCCATTAAAGGTTTGTGCCCTTTAATAGAATAATTCTATTTTAAAAGATGTATCCTAAAGAAATACCACTAGAGGAAGAAAAAACAGCTATGAATACAGCTTCAGCAGCATAATTTTTACAATGAAAAAAAAATTAGGAAACAAAAATTTAAAATGCCCATGTATACTGAAGTCGTTAGTAGGTAAAGGACAACATATCCTTGATATTCTCAATTGTAAGATATGTGATTTTGACAATTTTTGTGTAACCCCAAGGTCCATGACATACAAATCTGTATATTATGAGCTTCCATTTCAGGCTGGAGTATGGGAGTGTACCACTCAACCAGTAATCCTATTATGGGCCCACTCCCCCACTCACCTCAGCTCTGCTGTTTCTTCTTGGTTTTGGTTTTAGTTATCTCAAGAAGTGAGGTTTTTAAAAACTTTATTTCTTGAGAGAAGCAGCAATAAGTTTATTGTCCATATTATTTACATACAGGACATAAGGCAGTACACAGTATATTTAATGGCAGAATGTCATAGGCCTATTACTTTTTAATACTTCAATATTTTCAAAACAGTAATTATAAAAATTATTTACATTATGGAAATAGCTCAAGTAAAAATAAGACTTAAACATTTTACCAGCAGTATGGTTCTACTGCATGAAAAATCTGTGTGCATAGGAACAAGTACGAGGAGAAAACTGTGTCAGATGCTTTACATTAATCCTTGCAACCATGCCATATTACTGATGAAGCTCAGAGACATTGATTAATTTGCTTTAGATCACACAGCCCCCTGTGGCAGAGCTGGAGAATTTGAACCTAGGTCATCTAGCACTAAAATGCTGCTTCATAATGAACTCTCAGAAAAATAAACTAAAAAGAAAAAAAAAATCCTATTTACCATTGCAACAATAACAAAAAAATAAGGTACCTAGGAATAAACTTAACCAAGACAGTAAAAGATCTATACTCGGAAAACTAGGACACTGAAAAAAGAAATAGAGGAAGATACAAACAAGTGGAAACATATACCATGTTCATGGATTGGAAGCATTAACATCATTACAATGTCTACTACCCAAAGCAATCTATAGATTCAACACAATCCCTATTAAATATCAAAGGCATATTTCACAGACCTAAAACAAAAGTTCCAAAAATTTATATGGAACCAAAAAAGACCTTGAACAGCTGCAGCAATCCTGAGAAAGAAGAACAAAGTTGGAGGCATCACAATATCGGATATCAAACTATACTACAAAGCCAGTGTAATCAAAACAGCCTGGTACTGGCACAAGAACAGGCATATAGATCAATGGAACAGAACAGAGACCCCAGAAATCGACCCATGCCATACGGTCAATTAGTATTAGACAAAGGAGGCAAAAACATAAAATGGAATAAATAAGTGGTGTTGGGAAATTGGACAGGTACATGCAAAAAAAGATGAAACTAGACCTCCAACTTATGCCATACATAAGAATAAATTCAAAATGAATAAAAACTTAAAGGTAAGTCACAAAACCATCAAATCCTAGGGGAAAACATAGACAGCAAAATCTCAGACATCTCTAGCAGAATTTTCACCAATACATCTCCCAGGGTAAGAGAAACAGAGGAAAAATAAACAAATGGGACTACATTAAACGAAAAAGTTTCTGCGCAGCAAAAGAAACCAGCATCAATACTGAAAAGGGAAACCCACTGTATGGAAGAACATATTTGCCAATGATACATCTGATAAGAGGTTAATTTAAAAAATATATGAAGAACTCATACAACTCAACAAAGGGAAGACAAATGATACATCTGATAAGAGGTTAATTTAAAAAATATATGAAGAACTCATACAACTCAACAAAGGGAAGACAAAAAAATCCAAATTAAAAAAAAAGGGCAAAGGTCCTGAATAGACACTTCTCTAAGAGGACATATGAATGGCCAATAGACACATGAAAACATGCTCAGTGTCACAAACCATCAGAGAGATGCAAATAAAAGCTGCAATGAGGTATCCCTCACACTTGCCAGGATGGCTACCATTCAACAAGTGTTGGCGAGGATGTGGATAAAAGGGAATGCTAGCACACTGCTGGTGGGAATGCAGATTGGTGCAGCCGCTATGGAAAACAGTATGGAGTTTCCTCAAAAATTAAAAATGAAACTGCCATTTGACCCAGTGATTCCACTTCTGGGAATATATCCTAAGAATCCAAAAACACCAATCAGAAAGAATATATGCACTCCTATGTTCAGAACAGCGTTATTTACAACAGGTAAGATCAGGAAACAGCCCAAGTGCCCATCAGCAGATGAATGAATAAAAAACGCTGTGACATTTATACAATGGAATACTATGCAGTTGTAAAAATGAAGGATCTCTTATGCTTTGTGAGAGCATGGATGGACCTGGAGATTATTATGCTAAGCAAAATAAGCCAGTCAGAGGACGACAAATACCACATGATCTCACTTATATGTGGAATCAAACAACAAAATAAACTGACAAACAAAATAGGTCCAGAGCCATGGATGCACAGAATAGACTGACAGATCTCAGGGGGGAAGGATCGGGGGGAAGGATGGGAAGAGATTAACCAAAGAGCACATCCTCCTATATAATAAAAGGCTAATATGCAAATTGTCCCATCAGGAGTTCGACCGATCAGGAGTTGAACTGCTCGCTATGACATGCGCTGACCACCAGGGGGCAGTGCAGAATGAAGGAAGGCCCCAGCCAGCAGCTGGCAGCCGGCAGCCAGAGGAAGGAAGGCCCCGGCCGGCTCTGATTGCCTAGGACCCTACCTGTGCACAAATTTCATGCACTGGGCCTCTAATATATATATATCCCATGAACAATAGTGTGGTGAAAGTGTGAGTGAGGCATGAATTAGGTAGAGGGGGGCAAGGGGGACATCTGTAATAACGTCAACAATAAAATAATATTAAAAATGCTGCCTCCTATAAAACAAAACAAAAATACTGACTTCTGATATCACAACAATAGTTAAGTATTTCCTTCCGTATTGATTTTCACTGTTATTAAAGATTAACTTTGTGAAATAATTCACAAACCCAATTTTAAAAATATTATAGTTTATAGCAAAATTTTATTCTCCAAATTAATCAGGAGATAATAGTCTCATAATTTACATACCAAAAAAATGTAGCCATATATTTTACAAAGTCACACTTTACTTACATAAAAGCCTTTCATTGGGTAAACTGTATGTTGTGTATATTTACATTTCCATCAGTTTTCTTGGAAACTTTCAAACCCATTTTTCACATTTCCTTCAGAACCTAGTCTAAAGAAAGCCTCCCCAGAAAGCTACAAGGACAGGGGATAGAGGGATTGCACACAGCTTCAACCACAGGAATGCAGGACAGGAATACTGTAGGCTGATAAAGGCAAAGGGAAGGCAAAAAAGCGTATCTTAGCCTTGGGGAAAAGAGAGGAGACTTTTCCTCCTGCCTCTCCAGCCTCTCTGGACAATGACATCACAGCAACTACAAGCTTCTGGTTTGAAATGGTGGGTCCCTTAGGTTTCTGTGTCTTTCTGAAGTGTTTAAGGCGGAGATTTTCAACACAGTGGCACTGCCACCTAGAAGTTGTCTTCTGAATTTGTGGGGGTAATTTTTTCATTGTCTCAGTAATACAGAAGACATCCTTGGCATTTGGAAGATAACATACAGGACAGACCTGTACAACAAAGAAATGTTCTGAATTCCACAACTGTTGTCCTTTTCTACTTTCAAATATCTCACTGGACATTCATGTTGGCAAAAAAGTTCGTTTATAACCATCTGAGCCTAGATCTGAACACTGTGCTATATAGACATGATTATTTTATACAGTTTTAACATACATCAAATTTTCCACAACACAACTACAACATAAATTAAAGCAATTTGAGGTGGGGGTGTTGTGGTTTGTTTTGTTTGGAATTTTACTAAAAGATGTTCATTTCAAAAAATCATGTCACTGCTGAAATGCTACTTCATACTCTTAGTGATTTTCCACATAAGTGGGAAAATCTAACCACAATATGTCTTCTTATGTACATATTAATGCACATACCTACCAAAATACATTTTACTTATTGCAAATTGCTTTCCTTTATTTCTCCTTTGTATTTTTGCTAGAAATTATATCAATTTTTAAATTGTGGGTAGACAGGTTATAAGAATGATTTCCATTTCCCGATAGTAAATGGGACACAGGATCAGGCAGTTAAGAAGATGGTTGCACCAGGCAGGTAAAATGCAGTAGACAATGTAAACATGGGATTTCGACAATTAGCAAAAATCCAATCCCTCACATCCACATTCCTCAATATCCACTTGCAAGGATGAAACACACATTTCCTGCAAAACCTTTTGGCAAACTAATGGGAATCTTCACAATTTTTCTAGATTTTTTAGTCTAGCTACCCAGGATAGCTTAGGCTCCATCCACTACTGGCCTGTTACCTTCTGTGAAACCTTGGATGAATCAAGTCGCTTTGAGTTAAATTCTCAACTTATAAAATATGAGAAGTTAAAATCTGCCTCCTTCTTTCAAGGGGATTTTATGAAGAAAAAATATAAACACCTTGGAAAGTGTCTGTAAACTATTCAAATGTAAAAGATTGATGTTTATTTACTGTGAGCTAATGTTACCAATTTTAATATTACCACTTTAACATATACAAAGTAAACAGCAGTACAAATTCACAAAGGTTAACAGATGATGATGTTGCTTATTTAAATCCTCACCCAAGTACATGTTTTTATTGACATCAGAGAGAGTGAAAGGGAGAGAGAAACACTGAGGTGAGAAACAATGGTGGGTTGCCTCCTGTACATGCCCAACTGGGGATCGAACCTGCAACCTGGGTATGTGCCCTGACTGGGAATTGAACCTGCCACGTTTTGGTGTATATAACAGTGCTCCAACCAACTGAGCCACCTGGCCAGGGCAACAGATAGTTTTAAAATGGGATAAGTCAAATTAAGTTTTCTCAGACTCTTGATTTCCACCTTGAGTATTTCCTATCTATAAATATTCTGTGAATGTATTTATACACATAAACCCCCAACACACACAACAACCAACAAAACAGAAGACAAAAACCAATACTAGTAGAAAATGTATTATCTGCCTGGAGAAACATGAAATGTGACTTAAGAATATACTAAACTGCTAACAGTTTAAAGAGATACAGCTAAAATCTTAGTGAATCCTCGTGGAAAAATGCAGAAATATTCATATAGTTTTGACTTTCTCCCAAATGCCATTCCAGCGGGATACTGAGAGTTCTGTGTTTCTATGAATAGCTTCCCTCTTATCTAACCAGAAATCCCCTCAGCTCCCAAACCATATTTCACTAGACTAGTCTCAAGTCCTTTGCTCCCCAGGAGACCCAGAAGTGTAACTGATTCAAGTCTTCTTTAATCCTGAAGTATCCTTACAAGGAAAACCCTCCATGACTTGGGGTAAACTGAATGAGCCTCTTTACTCCCAGAGCCTCGAACACCTGTGACTCCTCTGGTGCCAGCAGGACCTGCTGCTCTTCCCACCTCTCTGTGCCCAAAGCCTGAGCAGGGTCTGGTGGAGCAGAGGCCCGAGTAAAGACCTGTGCCGCGAATCCACACACTCCGGGAAGCCAACAGAGCGAGCTCCTTGCCCCACTTATTTTATTTAATTTTTAAACTTTATTTTTAAATTTTGGTTACAGTTTAATTTTTGTGTTCTTAACAAGGCTATGTTTAATCTCTCAGGATTAAAAAAATTAAGATTCTATAAAATTCAATAACAAAGGAAAATCAAGAGAAACATGTAACAGCCCCATTCTCTGGAAGTATAATAGCTATTCCAGTTTAATACCTACCTTCAAAACAAAACTAATTTATATATTTTCTAAATTAAATAATGTATAACCACCCTCTGTTCGGTTTATTCTAATTTTCATACACAAAGCTGGAGGATGCCTCGGGTGTCCCAACCCACCTCCATGCCCGCGTCCACACAGCCACCTGTCTCATTTTCTTCACACTGACCAGTGCTATCTAAAGGTATCCTATATAATAAAAGGTTAATATGCAAATTGACTGAACAGCAGAATGACTGGCTCACAGTCTCTCCCACTTCCATGGCAGCACTAAGGATGTCCGATGCTCCCTGTGGGAAGCGGGTCACAGTCAGACATCGCCCGAGGGCTCCTGGACTGTGAGAGGGCACAGGCCGGGCTGAGGGAGCCTCCCCTTGAGTGCATGAATTTCATGCACCAGGCCTCTAGTCTAGTATATTATCCTTATTGTCCTCCCACACTAGAGGAAAGCTCTATGAGGGCAGGGACCTTCCTTGTCTGTCTGCTTCACTATTGTATCTCCAGGGCCTAGAACACCACTTGATATAAAATATTAGGTTTGACAAATGCTGAATGAATAGTGCTAATGAAAAACTAATATAACAGGTGTTGTTCACTCTGACATCTAAAGATTATGTGGACAGGACAGAAACCAAGATGGTGGCATAGGTAAACACCTGAACTTGCTGCCTCGCACAACTCCACTTCAAAACTACAACTAAAAGACCAAATGGACATCATCCAGTGCCTCAGGAAGGCTCACTGAGTGGAAATTCTACAACTAGAAGGAAAGAGAAAAGCTCACTGAGACTCAGAGGAGGTGCGGAAGTGAAGTGCAGAGGTATGGAGGCGCGCACACATAGAAAGGGACTGGCAACTGAGTACGCTGTTGTCTTTTTCAATCAGGAGGGAGACACAAGCTCCCGACTACTCTGAACTCCAGTTCTGGGTGAGACCCTGGGGACCCAGACTCATACCAGGAGAAACTGGACTGCCTGGCATCGGGCCAGAACACAAGGGCAGCTTTCTCTCAGAGGTGCTTGCAGCAATTATTGCAGGACTGTGAGACTTGGGGGCCTCTTAGGGCAGGGCTGATAGTCAGCCATTGCTGTTTGCTCTGCCCTGTTGATTCCCTGAGACCCCGCCCCACCCAATTTAAAACCCCACCCAAGTTGTGCACAGAGGCTTTTGCATATGAATGGCCTGGCCTTTTGCAATCTAAAATTGCAGCTGGGTCAGAGAGCCCCAGAACTTCCAAAAGAAGGCTCAAGGCTCCACAGCAGCTTGCACTGCTTCCCAGCTGGGCCTCATCTGGGCACCTCCAAACCCCAAACAAAGAAGAGGAATCTGAAGATTTCTCCGTAGCTCCTGCTGAGTGGCCTCAGGCAGAGGCTAAATTTACACCTCATTGGAGATCCAAGAGCCAGTGTACCCAGTGGTCAGAGTGGGACCATCCAGATTATAACTCCTCAGATCCATAAGGGACACACTCAAGGAGCAGATTCAGTAAGCACCAATGCCCCACTGAAGCAAGTCTTGCCCCATAAGGGTGTCTCCAGCACAGAAGTTCTCCCATTGTAGACACAACTGATCCTCACAGCCAATTGGCCTGGAGGTCAATTCCTCCCAGTGATACCAACATCAATCAAGACTTAACTACAACAAGACAGTGCACACAGCCCACAAAGGGGTGCACCAAGGGTGTCCACCTCAGGTAATTGGGGAGGCTGAGCCACTGGGCCCTATAGGACACTTAGCACACAAAGCCACTCTATCAACACAGGGAAGCAGCCAAAATGTGGAGACAAAGAAACAGGTCACAAATGACAGAAATGGAGGAAAGCAAACTACTGGATACAGAGTTCAAAACCACAGTTATAAGGTTACTCAAGTATCTTCTTGAAACCTCCAAGAAATTTAGTGAGATCCTCAAGGATATGAAAAAGGACCAACTAGAAATTAAGCATACACTGACTGAAATAAAGAATAATATACAGAGATCCAACAGCAGACTAGAGGATGGCAAAGATTGGAAATATGAAGAAGTAAAAAACACCCAATCAGAAAAGAAAAAAGAATCCAAAAATATGAGGATAGTGTAAGGAGCCTCTGGGACAACTTCAAGTGTACCAACATCTGAATTATGGGGGTGCCAGAAGAAGAGAGAGAGCAAGATATTGAAAACATATTTGAAGAAATAATGACAGAAAACTTCCCATACTGAAAGAAATAGATTTACAAGTCCAGGAAGTGCAGAGAACCCCAAACAAAAGGAATCCAAAGGGGACCACACCAAGTCACGCCATAATTAAAATGCCAAGAGCAAAAACAAAGAGAGAATATTAAAAGCAGTAAGAGAAAAACAGTTAGTTACCTACAAGGGAGTATCCATACGATTGTCAGCTGATTTCTCAACAGAAACTATGCAGGCCAGAAGGGAGTGGCAAGAAATATTCAGTGATGAATAGCAAGAACCTACAACCAAGATTACTCTACCCAGCAAAGCTATCATTCAGAATTGAAGGTCAGATAAAGAGCTTCACAGACAAGAAATTTTTTATTAATAAAAAATAAAGTTTATGTGGACAAATGCAAGTGATATTTATACAAATACAAAATTAGTGAGAACTCATAAATTAAAACACAGTACTGACTGTAAACATAAAATGAAATTAAAAGCAGTAGAGCTTGACTAGCCTTTGACTTTTTGTACAAGTAGCAAAAAGCAATCCCATTTATGCCCCATAATTATGAAAATGTAACCCAGATGTTAGTGTCCAACAAAAATAATTAGAGCAGAAAGCAATGAAACTTTTCTATTAAAATATGGAAAAGGGGATTTCAAGGACATCGATGCTTCCATTTTTAGAAATTAAGGTAAAAAATTGACATACAATGAAATGCACAACTCAGTAAGTTTTAACAAACATACACCTATGTAACCAACACTCCAATAAAAATATAAAACATTTTCAACACCCTGGAAAGGTTCCACGAGCCCCCATACAGCCAATTCCCACTATGCCATAGGAAACCACTGTTAGGATTTCTACCACCATAGTTTAATTTTACCTGTCTTCGATTTTCATATAAATGTCAGATTCATTCTTGCTACTGAGAGAATCAATAATCTGTTCTTTTTTTAATTATTAGTGTTAAATAGTATTCCATTGTATGAGTAAACCACAATTTGCTTATCTATTCTCCTGTTGATGGACATTTGGGTTATTTCTAGTTTGGGTTATTTTGAATAAAGCCTCTGTAAATACACACACACACACACAAAGTCTTTTTGTGATCATATGCATTTCTCTTGAGTAAATGACTAGAGTGGGATTGCTAGGTCCCAGGTAGGTGAAAGTTTAACTTTATAAAAACCCATAGTTTCCCCAAGTGTTTGTACTATTTTATATTCTCACTAGAGGCCTGGTGCACAAAATTCATGCACGGAGGAGCCTGCACCCTCTCCAATCTGAGATCCCTCAGGGGATGTCCAACTGCCCGTTTAGACCCGGTCCTAGGATCGGGCCTAAACGGGCAGTCGGACATCCCTCTCACAATCCAGGACTGCTGGCTCCCAACCGCTCGCCTGCCTGCCTGCCAGCCTGATCACCCCCTAACCACTCCCCTGCCAGCCTGATCGACGCCTAACTGCTCCCCTGCTGTCCCAATTGCCCCCAACTGCCCTTCCCTGCTGGCCCAGTCACCCTTAACTGCCCTCCCTTGCCAGCCCGGTCACCCCCAACTGCCCTCCCCTGCAGGCCTGGTCCCCCCAACTGCCCTACCCTGCTGGCCCGGTCACCCCTAACTCTGCTCCCCTGCAGGCTTGGTCACCCCCAATTGCCCTCCCCTGCAAGCCTGGTCCCTCCCCCCAACTGCCCTCCCCAGCAGGCCTGGTCACCCCTAACTACCCTCCCCTGCAGGCTTGGCCGCCCCTAACTGTCCTCCTCTGCAGGCCTGGTCACCCCAACAGCTCTCCCCTGCCAGCCTGGTTGCCCCCAAATGCCCTCCCCTGCTGGCCCAGACACCCCTAACTGCCCTCCCTTGCCAGCCTGGTCGCCCCTAACTGCCCTCCCCTGCTGGCCCGGTCGCCCCCAACTGCCCTCCCCTGCAGGCCTGGTCCCCCCAACTGCCCTACCCTGCTGGCCTGGTCACCCCTAACTCTGCTCCCCTGCAGGCTTGGTCACCCCCAACTGCCCTCCCCTGCAAGCCTGGTCCCTCCCCCCAACTGCCCTCCCTTGCCAGCCTGGTCGCCCCTAACTGCCCTCCCCTGCCAGCCTGGTCCCCCCCAACTACCCTCCCCTGCAGGCCTGGTCGCCCTCAACTGCCCTCCTCTGCTGGCCCGGCCACCCCTAATTCTGCTCCCCTGCAGGCCTCATCACCCCCAACTGCCCTCCCTTGCCAGCCTGGTTGCCCCTAACTGCCCTGCCCTGCTGGCCTGATCTCCCACAACTGCCCTCCCCTGCTGACCATCTTGTGGTGGCCATCTTCTGTCCACATGGGGCGGCCATCTTTGACCACATGGGGGCAGCCATCTTGTGTGTTGGAGTGATGGTCAATTTGCATATTAGGCTTTTATTATATAGGATAGGCAACATAAGGTATAACTTATTTCAGCCATTCTAGTGTGTCTTTAATCCCATCTCATTGTGGTTTTAATTTGCATTTCTCATGATTAGTGACATTGAGCATCATTTCATATGTCTATTGGTCATCTGTATGTCCTTTTTGGAGAAATGTCCATTCGGATCCTTTGCCAATTTCTTTTTTTTTAAAATATATTTTATTGATTTTTACAGAGAAGAAGGGAGAGGGATAGAGAGTAAGAAACATCAATAAGAGAGAAACATCAATCAGCTGCCTCCTGCACACCCCCTATTGGGGATGTGCCCACACCAAGGTACATGCCCTTGACCGGAATCTAAGCTGGGACTCTTCAGTACACAAGCCGACACTCTATCCACTGAGCCAAACCGGTTAGGGCCTTTGCCAATTTCTTAATTAGGTTGTTTTGTTTTTCTGGTGTTGAGTTTTATAAGTTCCTTATAAATTTTGGATATTAAGCCTTTATCAGATGTATTGGCAAATAGGTTCTCCTATTCAGTGCATTGTCTTTTCATTTTGTTGATGTTTTCCTTTGTTAAGTAACATATATCACCTCTACTTAGCTACCATTGTGTGTGTGTGTGTGTGTGTGTGTGTGTGTGTGTGTGTGTGTGTTTGAGAGAGAGAGAGAGAGGGAGAGGATTTAATTTAAGATCTATCCTCTTAGGAAATTTCAAGTATATAATACAGTATTGGTAACTTTCATCTCCAAGGTATACATTAGAACTCCAGAACTCATTCATCTGCATTAGCTGAAACTTGCACCCTTTAAAAAAAAAAAAAAAAGATTTTTTTCTTGATTTTTCTGGAGAGAGGGAGAGGGAGAGAGAAACACCTATGTGACAGTGAAACATCTATCAGCTGCCTCCTGCACGCCCCTTACCAGGGATCGAGCCTGTAACCCAGGCATGTGCCCGGACTGGGATTCAAACCAGGAACCTTTTGGTGCACTGGACAACACCCAAACAACTGGGCCCTACTGGCCAGGGTACACTTTGTACCCTTTTAATGATAAATGTGTTCTAAAATATTTTTTACAAAATACCTTTTTACAAATGAATGTTAAAATTCAAATACTGAAATACTTTGGATTATTTTAAAGGAAATTATATTAAGGAATTATTATGAATCAAAAGTCCTATTATTATTTAGTTGTTAAATTGCTGTTAATGACAGTCAAATAAGAAATTAAAGCCTTGGCCAGGTGGCTCTCAGTTGGCGAGAGCATAATTCCAATATGCCAAGATTATATATAGGTTTCATCCCCCACCACCTCTCTCTTTAAAATCAATAAATGAAAAATAAAAATAAAGACCTGTGAATAACTCCATAAAAACAGTTATTCAAAAGGACTGTTTTTTCCCCCCTTCTAAAACTCTATTAAGCTAGTGATTTATAGTGGAGCAAGTACAGAATTATGGGTTTTTGGAATAAAACTACATTCTAATGTAAAACCTAAGTATAAATTTGTCCTACCCTGAGCTTACTTTCATAAATATTATGACATGAGAAAATGGTAACAAGCAGTCAATTTAATGCAACTAATTTTTTCCAATTAATTTCTATTTCAGACACATATTAATGTTTTTACTATAAACATCTGCCTCATTTAAATAAAGTGACAATTTTCAATATTCCTACCTACTATTTCCCAAGGTGCTTTAAGATGATTTGTTAAAACTTAAATAAAATCATAGAGATTTTGCACACACAAGTTTATTTATTCTATCAGTTAAACACTGAGTCTCAAGCGAGGGGATGTTGTGCAAATGAAGCAAAACTTTACCTCATTGCTTTAAAAAAAAAAAAAAGTCAGAGGAGGGCTTGAGATTTAAAGGAGCATGGTTGTTGTTTTTTAAGTTACTATTCCACAACTGCCTCGAAAGCAACCTCTTGTTTCTTATATTTCCAACCAAACTTCATTTTAAAAAACTGTCATGTTCTCACAGACATTTAAAATTTACTCTTCCTTTTCTTTTCCCTTTTCCTCCCTTCCTTCTTCTCTTCTTTCCTTATGAAACTCATAACAATGAGCATATGCAAATGGTAACTCATTCAATTCTTATGGCAACCTTCTGAGGTAGGTACTATCATTATTCCCATTTCATAGATGAGGAAATTGAGGCACAAATGGTAAAGTAACTTGCTCAAGATTCCACATGTTATAAACGGCAGAGCCAGAATTCAAACCCGGAGTCCATTCCAAAGTGAAGACAATTTTTTTTAAGTATCCACTGTTTCTAATTTTCTGTCATCACTTTTTTTTCTTTTGCAGATAGGGAGGAAGTGTGTGTGTATATGAGAGAGAGAGAGAGAGAGAGAGAGAGAGAGAGAGAGAGAGAGAGAGAGAGAGAGAAACAGTGATCAGCTGCTTCCCACACATGCCCAGGCAACCTAGGTATGTGCCTGACTGGGAACCGAACCCTCGACCTTCTGATGGGCTGTCATTATTCTAAAATTTCAGCAACTAAAAGCAAGATGTTTGCCTGTTTTCCTTAAACAATAGGTTTAAGAAGTATGAGGCAGAGGAAAGAGGCTTTAACGGATTAAGTTTATCAAATTAGTGGACTGTGGGGGGCGGGGGGGGGCGGGGGGGGTGTGGGGTGCGTGGGGGGCGGGGAGAAGATATGTACGTACAAGAAAGAATTACAACCAAGGCAGAAGATAACACATCCGTTTAAGACAAAATTATCCGTGGGCGCCCGAAGAACAGAGGAGAGGTGGTTGGTAAGCCGGCAGATGTGTTAATCTGAATTTTAAAGAAAGGGGCAGTCTGTGGGAATCCTGCCCACCCCTCAAGGCTCACTGGCTCTTTGGAGAGGAAAACTGGAGGGCTCCAAAGAGCCAGTGAGCCTTGAGGGGTGGGCAGGATTCACACAGTAAAGAGGAAGGAAGCCTGCACTCAAGGCGGTAGAAGCAGGTTCACGGCAACATACAAGTTTTGGATTTGGCATGAGGCTCATATACGCAGGAGCAGTAACATGGGAAATTTAGGTAGCTCACAAGAAGGTGAACCCCTTACCAGCAAGACAAGCCTATGTACCCATGTTCTTTGCATTTTGCTAATGAGGATACATAATCAAAACAGTCTTGTCTGAGTTTTTAAAGTATACGAAGTGCTAATTTGAATGGAACAGACAGGAAAATTGAAAATGGGACAGATCAATGCTGGACTAGACTGCACATTTCTAGAAGGAAAAGTAGGTAGCTTAATTTTTGATATGTGGTTCTTTTCAACCATGTTACTGCAATAACAATGACTGAAAATGAAGTATATGTACCGTGGTGAAGGGAAGGAAATAGGCTCTGAACTCAGACTGTTGGGTTCAAATCCTGACTCCACCACTTACTTTGGGGAGGGCTAAAGATGTATAAGCAGCTTTTTTCAATGTCTGGTAGTTAAGCAGCCAAAATGTTAACAATTATTAAATTTAAAAATATAATTTCACAAACTTTAGCTTTCTATAGTAACTGAAATGAAACAGCTGAGTCATATTTTAATTTAGATAATCTTTTGGAATGATGCTTTTTGGGCCTGAAATAATTTAAACAAATGGAAGTTTTTCCTTCTTTTTAATCCAAAAAATCCCCTCAATATCACTGCCATGAGCTATTTTGTCTTGGAACAGTTAATGTAAACTAAACAATGTCAGTCCCTAGCCAAACGGATACAGGAATAACTGTATACAGTATATCTTCTTGGCTCCACTTTTATGTGGAACATGTGTTTATATTTTGACCTTTTGTCTTTTTTTAAAATCACAGAAACATTTTTAAACAGCAGCAACTGGAATGAATTTTATTTTAGTTTCCAAACATATTAAGCTACACATGGCAGAGGCTATTATTGAAACATTTATAAATGTTACACCAACTGTGTTTATATATCTGATTTTTTTAAGATTGTTTTGTTTTCATGTAAGCCATGACCTACAAATTTTAGATCAAATTCTTTCCACAAAATAATTACATAATGGAAAAGTTTAAGTCATTTTGAATTTCTGAAACACAAAACTAGCCCCCCATAAAATAAAGATAATGATTAGCATCATACTGAGATTTTCCTAGAGGATTATGGGACTATCCCAACCATACCTCAACGGCATGGATGAGTGGAAGGACAATAAGAACAGTGCCAAGAACATGATGACAATAATTCATCCAACTCAGAAAAATCTCTGCACTCTTTTTCAATCGTCTCTTCTTAAGCAATACAAAAATAAAGCCTAATATGAGATTTCACTGCAATTAAAAAATCAATGAGAAAAAAAAGTTAATTCTGAAGGCAAAAGTACAAAAGTACTTCTTTTTAGCCTAGCCCAGTAATTTTCAACCTTTTTCATCTCACGACACACCTAAAACTAATTACTAAAATTCTATGCACACCAAAAGGATATATTTTTGGCCGATGTGAAAAAAACAAGGGTATAAATTTTGATTCTTTCACACTGGATGGCTATTGTGTTGGGTGTTGTTATTTTTTTTTTTTTACAATTTAAGGAAAAAGAGGTCAGTGCCCCTGACTAAATAGTCAGGTATTGCATGTTTTAAAAATTCTTACGGTACACTGGTTGAAAATCGCTGGCCTAGCCTTTTAAACCTTATTTATCACCTTGATGGAATGCAGAAATAATTTGAAACATATAAGTTAATATAAATAGCACTCAAAGTGTGAGTGACAGTTCTATGTAGAAGAAAACCAAAACCAACTAAATTTGAATGAGAAACTTCGCTGGCTCCCAGCTGCTCTACCTGTTAAATAAAATAGATTACATATACTATCTATGAGACAGTCTCTAACAAAAGGACTGATTCGTAAGAAGTCTAGAGATGGAAAGCTTAAGAGAATAATAATTTTTTTCTTAAAAGAAAAAAAGAGGAGTTGACTCTCAAAAATTTCTGCAGTGAGTCGATGAGTGAATCAGCATGGCACCCTACCTTCCAACTTTCACATATTCCTTTTTCAGGTCTCAGGCCCTTTCTGGGATCACGTGACTCTAGACACTAAAAAAGTAGACCCTGCAGTCAGTTATACCCAATGTCCTTAACTGAACTCTGCACTCTCAAATAGTGTATCAATCCCACCTTCCACCACAGGCCTTCTCTATTGCTCCTACTCTTATTAAATTACTTAATGGGCTACAAATAAACTCCTCATTGACCAATTCCAAGGTCTCTTGCTAGTATTTACAGTTTAAAAGAAAGACATTTGTTTTTTGACACAATTATGAACAAAACCTTGAAAGCTGGAAATTTACTGAGATCTATGAAATGAGATTTGCAATAATAAATAATCATTAAATATTTACTACAGTCCCACCCAGACATAGTCCATTACTTTATGTGCAACCTCAAATGGAAAGCTTGTAACTATCACATTAAGTAATGGCTACACAGTTTGATTCTTAAGTAGACACATGCCAGCACCCAATGCTTCAATTTTTGTTTAGGTGTTTTAATTCTATGCCCTGTCTTCAGACAAAGTATAATTCACTCAAAGAACCCTTCACAAGTCCTGATTTTACTCCTCCCTCTTCCTCCCTCTTTCTCTTCTGATTCCTCCATCCCTCCCTCTCCTTGCCTTTCTCCCTTTACCTCACTCCTCCCTTTTCCTAAAGCCTAAAATAAAAGATGGATAAGAGTTGAGAAAGGGCAGTTTTAAGTCCTTTGATTTTCTATTATCAATATTAAAGCAATTCACTTAATACTAATAGCAAAATTAATAATGTTCTTGCCCTGGCCAGTGTGGCTCAGTTGGTTGGAGTGTCATTCCATACACCAAAACGTGGCGGGTTCAATTCCTGGTCAGGGCACATACCCAGGTTGCGAGTTTGATCCCGGTCAGGGCACGTGTAGGAGGCAGCTGGTCAATGTTTTTCTCTCACACTGATGTTTCTTTTTTTCTTCTCTCTCTCTCTCTCTCTCTCTCTCTTTCTCTCTCTCTCTCTCTCTCGCCCCTTCTCTCCCTAAAATCAATTGAAAATGGTCTTAACTCTCTACTCTGAAAATAACAATTACCATCTGTAGCTAAAAATATTTTTTAAATCTCTAATATTATTGTTTTATGCTCATAAGTAAAATAATGGCTTCAATATTTTAGCCATTTGTCATGAATGATGTAATCTATTTCAGAAGGATTTAAAACTGCCACACAAATTTCTAACAGCCAAAGACAATTAAGTCTCATTCATACAAAATCCTGGGCTCTTAGCTACAAATTATGAGCTAAGGATGTGGCTTTTTTATCTGTGCAACATAACTGCACATTAAATCCTAAGTAGAACTGCACATAAACTCATTTCCTACTTCATCTTTCTAAAAAGTGCAAATGCCAGATTAATTTCCACCAAATTGCTATTCTGCAAGAAAAGCTTACACTTCTGTAAGATTTCATGTTAATGAGATAATTTGTTTAACATGCAACCAATGTTTGCTGTGTGCACTGAAATGTTTGCTATGAGCCTTACAAATATTAATCTATTTATCCTTGTAACAACTTTATGAGGTAGGTACTATTAGTATGATAACATGTCAACATGCCTAGCACAGCACTTCATACATAAAAGAAAATAAATGTTGCCTGACTTGAAAGTTAATCCAAAAAAGCTGACTTTCATGGACATTTTTTCAAACCAGTTAAATGTATTTGAGAGGTTGATGATATAAGATATTTAACTTTCAGTTAGTTGCTTAAAGTAACTACAACTACTAAAATTTCTTTAGTCATATGTTGGCAGCTACATGTAGCAGAAGGCAAGAGCTGATGATTGGTTGCTTTGTCTTTTAATAATCTCTAGTCACCAGAGAGAGAGCAAGTTCTTATATAAGGGCACAGAGAAGTGAGCCTAATAAATCAGCCAAAGCAACAATTATTTAGAGCTATGATTGCTCTCTACAATTTCCTGCTACCAATTAGGCCATGAACGCAACAAAATAACATGCATCTTACTCCTAGTATGAGCACAGTTAAGAATATTTCCACAGCAGATTCTTGGGAAGTCAATCTGTCTACTGTCCTTACTGCTTTGCCATCAGCTCATTTTAAGAAGACCACATAGACCATTTCAACAGATGAATTTGGCTTTTATTCTTCAGGTTACAATGAAGCTTTAGTTCTTCCAAGTCTGTATCTAACAAGTATTTGCTCGTAATCATCTAAGAAAACTTTTTCGGACACATGACCATTCTTCTCAACTCTCCTTCAACCATGTCTTCTCATAATAAATGTTTTCTTAAGTCTCCCTCCTCCACAACCACCACCACCACAAGCTCCAACTTTCCAATATTTTGCATGATTCTGAGGATCCCTTAAACTATAAAAAATTAAAAATAAGTAAGATTCTCCAACAAATACTTGGCATAGGTCAGAGTCATAGGGTTTACATGGTAAAATTCTATTTATATACTTTGCTTCTTAGGTATGGTTCTATATTTTTTTGTTTGTGTATCCACTTGGAATTCTAGCTCTTTTTCTTCCAGGATATAGAAAATCACTTTCATATTTTATATTTGTTTAGTTTTCTTCCAGGTTGTTTTTCATATACCCATATATTATTCATTATGTTCTGGCCACTTGTCAATTCATCAAAGTATTTTCAAATTTTATTTAATTTTTATAAATTCAGCAATTTCACTGAAGAAATTATTGAGCAACACCATATCTTACAATGATGCCTAAATAAAACCACTACAGGTATTCTCTTCTTTTCAAAAGTTCATGTTAACGCCACTTTGCTTTTACAGACACCTGCAATTAGTTCATACCTGCTTTCACATACTGAAAAAAATACAAAGAGGATTTTTGTTTTTATGAAAAAAAGGCGAAAAGCAAAAACAGTTCAGCAAGCCATTATAGAGGTAGTGCACACCCTGAGCAGCAAGAGTGGCGCTGCTTTCATTATATGTTAGTGTTATTCTACGTTTTATGTGCTATTTGGCATGATTTGGTAGGTTATCTTTTGGGGCAACACATTTTCCAAGTAAATTAATGGTACAGTTAACCCTTGAACACCATGGGTTTAAACGCGTGAGTCTACGTCTATGCAGATTTTCCCCCATAAATACGGTAAAAGTATCTTCTCTTCCTTATGATTTCCTTAATGAATTTCTTTTCTATAGCTTATTTTATTGTCAGGATACAGTATATAACACACATAAAGTACAAAATATGTGTGTTATAAACCGTTTATGTTACCAGTAAGGCTCCCATTCAACAGAAGGCTATCAGCAGTTAAGTTTTGGGGAGGTTCTCAAAAATTATACATGGATTTCCGACTGCATGGGAGGTTAGCACCCCTAACCGCCCCCCTTCCTGTTGTTCCAGGCTCAACTGTAATTGCTTCTTCACTTTTCAAAAGATTTCATAGAACACTCTACTTTCGGATGGGGGGAACCTGTAATGACCATAGATTCCTCTACAAATTGATGCTAGTCCAGCTCTTTGGCCTGTAAGCTCTCAGCCCTTCTAATAAATTCTAAGTCTGGGGACACTACCCTTTCAGAAGTGACAGGTCAAGCTCTACTCACTTCCTACACTGGGACAGAGGGAGGCAGAGCTTCCATTATAGCTTTTCTTAGGACTTCAACAGTTCCCTAAAAGGGGGATCTCCATATGCCATTATTCTAACACCTAAAATTGTCCTTTTAAACAGAATTGATAGCAAACTGAAAATAGAAATTAGAAGTGATAAAATTAGAACAAAATTGGAGAGGTATGGGAAAGCGGTCGGCAGAAAAGTAAAGACCACCTTCACCCCTCTATTTGACCTGGTGCCATCAATGTCCATGCTACCAGAACCCGCTGGCTTGTTGGATCCAGCCTCCACACTGAGAGGTCATTGTCATCTGCCTGATCCCCTATGGGAGTCAATGGGTGCCAGTTTCACGGTCAAGAACTTGCCTATTTGCCCATTCTTTTACAAATACCAGTACTTGTCCTAAAGCGATGCTTGAGAATGGAGATGGACCAATCAATGCCATTTTATCACCATTAGTGGAAAAATGACCAGGAAAACCTGACCTGTGAGTTAACCTATAGTGTAAATTTAATTTAGGAGTAACTCCCTGATAGGCTTGGATCAGAGAGAGGTAAGAAACCAGGCTCTGCTACTTACTACCCTCTGTGTGTGACCATGGCTGAGTTAATATTTCGGAGCTTTAAAGATAAACCACATTAAGGCAGAGCTTGACATTAAAAAAAAAAAAAAGAAAAAGAAAAAAAAGCTCAGATGATGCCAGCCCCACCCCCTTCCAGAGATAAAAGCTGGGAGTTAAAAGTACAGGGATGAAGCCAAGTCTACCTGTGTTCCCATCCTAGTCTTGCAGCTTACTAGCTGTGAAATTCTGGGCAAGTAAGTGACAGTCTTATCTTTCTCCTAAGTCTGGGATCATGAGTTGTAGCATTTAGCTAGTGCCTCGTATACACTGAATGTCAATAAATGGCAGCTATTTTTAAACTGTTAATATGAGAAAGATATTATCATCATCATCGCTGTTTGCTGATCGATGTTTCTCAAAGTGTGGTCAGGGAACTATGAATATCATAACGATCAGGCATGCCTGTGGGGGGCAGGGGGATCCCATGTCCCAGCCCAAGAAAGCTCTCTAAGAATGGTACCTGGTAATACTCACTTCTGAATCAAACTTCCTTGAGATGCATACTAAAATTTAAGAATTACTGATCCAGCTGGTCTTGTGTGTGTGTCATAGTAAATTAAGACTTATCTTCTAGCACTTATTCTTTACCATGCTAGTAGAATTGCCCAGTATTTTTTTTTTTTTAATGTATTTTGGCACTGTTTTGGACCTAGACATGAAATTGACAGGCTCACTCGGCTTTGTTTTCCAATGGCACTACTTTGACTTTTCCCCCGCTCTCTGACCAGAAGTTGGCACACTATGGCCTTGGTCTGTGACCAATTTTGTATAATCCCAACCTCCAGAGGGAATATGTGTTCAAAGGGTTTTTTGTTGTTGTTGTTGTTTAAAAAAGAAATATGCCTGGCCTGTGTTCTAAGTGGTTAGAACATCAAGGGTTCAATTCCTGGTCAAGGGCATGTACCTGGGTTGCGGGTTCACTCCCCACCCCCGGGGCACATGTGGGCCAAATGAAGTGTCTCTTTCTCCCCTCCCCTCTCCCTTTCACTCTCTGAAAAGCAATGGAAAAAATATCCTCAGGTGAGGATTAACAGAAATAACATGAAAAAAAGAAGAATGTGACAGAGACCAAATGTTGCTCACGAAGTCTAAAGTATTTACTGCTTGAACCTTTACAAAAAAGTTTGCCAGTCCCTTAGTAACCTGTAATTATTGTTTTTTTTTAAATCATTACCTAAGGATATGTGTGTGCTTTTTAAAAAGTTGATTACAGAGAGAGAGGAAGGGGAGGGGGAGAGTGAGAAAGAGAAACATCCATCGGTTGCCTCCTGTACACACCCTAGGTGGGGATCAAACCCACAACCTAGATATGTGTCCTGACCAGGAATCGAGCCCACAACCCCTTTGGTGCATGGGATGACACTCTAATCATCTAAGCCACCTGGCCAGGGCACCTGTAATTGTTTATAAACTCCAGGTCTCAAAACAATTTACTTTAAAAAAAGAGAGAACTGAGTATAATAGAAAATATTAGATATTTTCTACTGCTCCTAGTAGAGGGAAGTACCGTTGCCGAGGTTTCTGATGGGGTGTGTGTGTGTGTGTGTGTATGTGTTGGATAATGATCAAATTGTATTTGGTTGCAGTCAAAGGTTTTAAGTCCTCAGGGTTAGGTCTGGGGTTAAAAAGGGCAACTGGTTAACAAGTATGTATTAAAACTCACACTGAGTAACTTTTACAATAAAGGTTCCTTGGAGAATACAAAAACCATATAAAATGATCCCTGCTGTTTAGAAGTTAATAGCTAATTTCTTCATTCCAAAATAGAAATGAAATCTGCTCTGTGTATAACATACATTACTGTAAGTAAGAAATGAAATCATCAATGCCAAGTACTTCAAAAGCATTATACAAACAAAATATTTTAGTTATACTAACAACATATTGTATTTACCATATATAGGGTCTTTAACAAGTGCCTTGGTTCCTAATTTCCTCCAACCTTGGAAACTGGTCCCTTTTTCCTTTGTGTGTGTGCATGTGCGTATGTATGTACACATGTGTGCATGTGCATGTTGGAAGCATAAAAAAAGGTATGAGATGCCTCTGCCCTTTGTGTCAGCCACTAATGGCTTCTCCTTCGCAACTGTTTATAATATGTATTTTTTTTATCCTTTTCTTGTTCCTGGTAAATAAAGCATTTGATTAAATTCTTGTGCAAAAAGAACAATTAAGACTGATTAAAAATTTTTTTAAGTAATAATCTTTCCCTTTATCTTCACAAAGCACCAATTTCCAGGGATTTTGTGACTGTTTTGAACAAGCTCAAGATATATTAATTTTATAGTGTATTTCAATGATTTTGCAAAGAAAAGAAACACCTTCTTTAGGTACATACACAAGAAAATTACACTTGAAAATGTTTTCATTACATGAAATGTGCTGCAGGCACAAACCACAAGCAGCATAAATAAATACAAGCTGGTGCGATGCTGCATGCACGTTTGCCTTACACCACAAAGAGAGACCCTTCCACAGTGCACACCATGTTGTGTCAGCTTGGGCTGCCATGAAGACGGGATTTAGGCGTTTGTGTAAATACAGGCAGGAGATTGTAAATGTGTGTGTGTGTCTGTGTGTTAGGAAAAGAGGGTTGTAAGCAGAAGGGGTGGGACTTGTCAGGAGCAGCTATTTGAGAAAATTCCTTTTTCTTTCCCATTCATTCTTTCTAGATTCAATGTCTGGCAAAGTCCTTACAATTACTCATTGGCTTTTCATTCTGAAGACAACAAGCTCCCAAAAACTTCCTACCGTGTTTTCACACACTTTTTCTAAGGCACCAAATCATTCAATATTTGTTTTATACAAAAAAAACTCAAACTATTAGCCTGATTCCTCATTCCAAAGACTCTGTGTGTCACAGGCTAAAAGGGGAACCTTTGTAGTGTGTCCAATATTAAAACAACGCTTCGGTATTGGCAAATTGGAAAATAATAGATTACTTTGTTTCCAACAATGTCAAAGCTATTACCATACATTTTTGTACTCCAATTTCATGCTTCTTTCAGAGAATTTGCTCTCCTAACAATAAAGCCAATTCAATTGAACACCCCTCGCCTTTCGCTTTGGACACTCCATTAATAAATATAAGGGCTGAAAGAGGACGCTAAGTGGACCCGTTTCCTTTATGCATAACGGTACCCGTCCTCCAACCACAGTGAAAGTTGACTTGCAGATGCCCACCCCAAACCGGCCGTCCTCGGTCTCTCAGCCCAGGATCAGAGGAGACAGACGGGCAGAGAATTCGTAGCTTTCAGCTCCCACCTCCAGAGGAGGGGACGGAGGGGAAAGGCATGACAAGAGAGCGGAGTAGAAAGGTGGGCGAATGGGAAAGACAGAAATGGATGCTGAGGGGGTGGGCGAGATGGGAAGGAAGGTAAAGAATGCGGGCAGAGGTGGGTGATGAAAGCTGCGGAATTAGAGCACAGGGGAGAAAGGCGGTAGGGCGAGGGGGCGCGCCAGGGGTCGTGGTCCTCACCGTTGAACGCCACTGTATCCGCGGCGGCCTCATCCTCCTCCTCCTCCTGCTCCCCATTCTCGGAGTCGGTGTGCATGGGCTCCTCCGCGAAGTTGACGCCCTTGCTGGGGGTGCCGCCCCCGGCGGCGGCGCCCGCGTCCACCCAGGCTTTGCCCTCATGGCCGGAGCGCGCGGAGCCTTTGCGCTCGTTCTCCTGCTGCAGGCGCGTGAAGTGCTGCAGCGCGAACTCCAGCAGGTCCGGGGGCTGGTGCCTCAGCACCTCCACCGTGAAACCTTGCAGCAGCTCCGTCAGTCCCGCCGGGATCTCGATGCTCATCCTGCCTTACGGGCGGCGGGCGGCGGGCGCCTGCGCGCCGCCCTCACCCCCTCCCCGGACAGGCCTCCGGCCCTGAGGCCGCCGAGCGAGCGCGGACGGTGCGAGAGGCGCTACCGGCTGCAGGCGCGGCGCAGTGGGCCCGGCGGCCCGGCTGGCCCGGCGCGCGTCTCCTCGGTGCAGCAGCGGCAGCTGAGCGAGCGCGGCCCGAGGAGGGCTGGCAGCATCTCCGGCTCCTCCCGTTCCCGCCGCAGCCGCTCCTCTCCCCCGCCCCGGCCGCCCCGCCCCCGTCCCTCCTCGGCTCGCAGTCGGGAGCTCCCGAAAGCGCCACGTGACCCCCGGAAACCATGGTAACCCCGCAGGCGGCCGCCGCGCGTCCACCAGTCGGGTAGCTTCGGGGCTGCGGACGCTGGCAGGCGCGGGCGGGTTTGCTGGAAACCCTGCTCTGGCGCGCGGTCGAGGCGTGGGTCCTCCACTCTGCGCTACCCGGGGTGGTGCCCGTCCCTCCCACTCCAACCAGCGGCGCCTCGCCGTCCACCTGTCCGCTCGCCCCAGAGCCGGCCGGCCGCAGGGCCACATTCCCACACGTAACTCACCACGGGCACCCACGCAAAGCTGGTGCTACGCGGTTTGCCCGGAAACTTCAGTCTCCACCTCGGTGGCGGCGTTTTATTTTCTTCCGAGAATCTAGTTGCATTGATAAGTGTTGGTCATGCCTTTTGTTTAAAGTACATAGAGTGGTACTGGTTCTCTGGTGGACAAAGAAATATTTCCCCCCACCCCCATCCTTTTCCCCCACCACATTTTATCCAGTCTTTCTCCATCCATTTTGTCTATTATGTTTTGCTTTCATGATACTATTCCATTTTCCACCCTATTCATTTACTACTATTTATTGAAACAAATGTACCATTTATTGTGAGGCACTTATCAAAGTTAGTTCATACCCTTCAAATAGGATAGTGCAGAAACTAGAATAAAATGTCATAGTTAGGACAAATGGTCCTAAAGCAAGGAAAACTTTGCTTGATTAGACTCTTATTGTCTTTTTAAGACTTTCCCTTTAAGACTTGCCTGATTTTGAATGATATCTCCCAAAATAAGAATGCTTCAATATAAGGAGAATAGAGTTAGAGATGTGTGTTTTCAAAGTAGAAATCTTGATTTTGAAATGAGGCTAGTTCTGCAAATGTTTGCAATTTTGAATTATACAATTGTCTTTTACCAGTTAAATGCTATTTAAAAACACATAGTTCATTTTCCACAATGACCATCATATTATTGTAAACTAGAGGCCCAGTGCACAAAATTCCTGTGTGGGTAGGGTCCCTAGACCTGGCTGGCAATCAGGGCCGATCTGTAGGGCAACCAGTGGGGTGATCGGGGCCCCTGCTGGCACCCGCCTTGGCTGGCCTGGGGCCTGCAGGCTGGGGACAGCTCCTGCATTGAGCATCAGCCCTCTGGTGGTCAGTGCACATCATAGTAACCCGCTATTCCACTGGTCGTTCCACCGTTCAGTCGATTTGCATATTAGGGTTTTATAATATAGGATAAAGTGTTTCAAGGGCAAGCTCACTTAGTTATTCTGAGTTATCTTTCTACCTACAGAAAAGAGTAAATACACAACTCAGGAAATTCAGAGACTAAAAATTGAGATGTAACAAAATAGTCACTTTTATAAAAATATATCTTGATACTAACCTTTTTTAGTAATCCAGCATGAATTCACTCCATAAGTGAAGGTTTTCTCTATTTTCATTTCTTTTCAACCTCATATGTTTTTAAATATGGCAATGTACTTCTACTTGTGAGTGTTACGTATTTTAAGATGTAAGCTTTTATTAAATACCATGATCTCACTTGCGTGGCCTACAATATTAATCAAACTCTAAGCATATAAGCATTATTATCTCTATAGATGTAGTAATTTAAGACAAATTTGCATCATCTGTGTTTATTCATGATGTTTTTATTAAGATTAGCATTGTTTGCACATGTCAGAAAACTCAAAATACAGTGGCTTAAACAAGATAGAAGCTTACTCTATAATGTAAAATGTGAGCAGTTCAGGAATGTTATGGTTCCATGATCATCAGGCCCCCAGGCTCTTTCCAGCCCCCTACTCTGTAATTCTCAGTTTGTGGTCCAAAATTACTGCTCCACTATCAGTCATTTCAGCCAAGAGGAAACTGGTAAAGAGAAGGGAACTTGCCCTCAATCCCACACAAACCCCATAGAACTTAGTCAAGATGGGCACATCTGTGGTGCAACAAATTGCATTTTCCAAAAATGGCTGCAAAAGTATCTATCTCCTGTGCCCTGTGCTCTTCTACAGTGTGACTGCCACTCCCCTATCAATAGTTGAAGTCTTATTTCCCCTCCTCTGAGTCGGGATGGGCGTGTGACTACTTTGACAGAAGTTCTCCCAGTGTGACAGAAACAGCCAGTCCGGTCATTCCCTGGCTGAAATCCTGACCCACAGAATGTGTGAGCATAATAAAAAGGTGGTTTTAAGCCTCCAAGTTTCTGGGTAATTTGTTAGACAGCAATATTAACTGAAAACACCTGGCTCTAAGGAAAGCTGGGGAATGTAATCTTCATTATGGGTAGTCATGTGCCAAGTAAACATTTGGAGACTAAGGGGAATGGATTCTGGGAACAATAACCAATGTCTGTCCCAATGCTTAACACCCTTTCCCTCAGAAATGGTAGGAAAAAAGCACTCCTTTTCCAAACATTTACAATAGCCATATTTCAAAGTAGCGTCCTACCTGGTGTTTCAAAATGCGTTTAGTCTTTTTTTGTGGATTTACTGCCAAGGTCATGTGGCTGTCATTTCTTTAGGGATTTGGAAGGGAGTCAAGCATGAAGTGCATTATTGGTTAGATGACCTATGTAGTCTCTCCCATGCTGTTATATTGTACAGTTGTATCACATTAAAAGAAGACATGTTGGATTTAAAATATCTTTGCAAACACCTCTCTTATAACAATATTTATTTGCATCAATTCTTAAATCAGTAACCATGACCTGGGAAAGTAAAGCTTGATCATGATATTCCCATTATGTTAATATTGTTAACAGAACAAACGTTCACGTTTCAAATCATATTCTGGCTTTTATTCACTATCACATAAACATTTTGGTAATGTATGATTTCCTTTGCTTTCATTTTCAGAATATTTCCTTTTGAACCTTAGAATACAGTGACAGTGCCTTATGGGGACCATTTATCTTTGAATTCTTTAAAAGAACATCACTGATATTGATTCTTTGGTTGTTGATTTACAAAGCAATTTGCACTAGTTTCTCAGGGAATCAGAAGCAATTGCAGAAGAACTCCAAGCGTTCAGCACTGGAATAAAATAAGAGTGCTACCAAATTGGTTTTTACACCTGGGAAGTTAAAAAAAATATTTAATACAGACATAAATTTATTTATATGCAGCTGCCAAACAGGATAATAGTATGGGCAAGTCAATAGTTTGGGCAGGTTTCACAGTGGATGATAATAACTATGACCAATCAATCACACAGCATTTCTTATCTATATTTAAGATATATCATGATCAAGTGTCTTTGTTGGAAGAAATATATACCCACTCAAGGGAAAAAGATAGCAAATTGAAAGGACACAGGAGCTGCGCTTGCACAGAGTCCACTGTGGCCATCACTGTCAGTTTCACGTACTTAGGCAGTTTAGCATTGACTACAGTTTTGGGTCTCTAGTTCCTCTTTTCAAGAGAGAGAATCCAGTTAGTTGGTCTTGACCATCCAATAGGTTGGCTAGTCTTGAGTGAGAAGTTCTCTCCTGGTTAGGTCAGTGTGGGCAGGGGGGTGAAGGATAAGGAAGTGGTCAGGTAGTAGAAGTATATGACAAGCCAGGCTCTTCAGCAGAGAGGTGAGTGCAAAACATGGGCACTGCAAGTGGTACAGACACCTCACAACTTACCTGCTAAAAGATGGTCATCTCATAACTTGAAAATCTAGTAAACATTTGGACTACGACTAAATAGAAAGTTTTAATCTCTAGATGAAGCTTTGCAAAAGGTTGCATCTGGCAAACCCACTTCTCAAACTTTAGCAAGCCTAAGGAGCACTTGCCTGGCTTATTTAAAGCAGTTGCTGGCTCCACCTCCTGATTTCCAGATTCAATAGCTCTGAGGTGGGGCCTGGGAATTTGTGTTTTTGTAAAACACCCAGATGATGCTTATGCTGCGGGTCTGGGGACCACACTTTGAGACCCACTAGACTAGATTTCCCAAGGAAGAGTTTATAATCAGCTAAAAAATAGCTGCTTGGAGTAACATTTTTGCTTAACATCAAAGCATAATTTTTATTTGGCTAAATGAAAACGAAGTGCAGTTTCATTATTCTGTTCTCCCTTAATGGGTCTTGCAAAGTTAAAGAGGTCCTCAAAAGCAACAGAGAATATAACCTTAAATGGTATATTTCATAAATAGAATATGGGTTTCCTATTAAGGACTAGATTGGACTCACAACTTTATCTCTGCTTCCTGAAATTACACTGAAATAGTGGCTAAAGGAATGGGGAAAATAAAACTGTAAACTCATAAGGACAAAAGAACAAGAGAACCATAATGAAATTAAAAAAAAAAATAATAAATTTAAATTATTCAGCCTTAAAAAGGAAGGAAATTCTGATGCATGCTATAATATGGATAAAATTTAAAGACATTATGCTAAGTAAAATGAGCCAGTTAAAAAAAAAAAGACAAATACTCTATGATTCCATTTATATGAGGTATCTAGAGTAGTCAAAATTTTTAGAAACAGAAAGTTGAATGGTGGTTGCCAGGAGCTGAGGGGAGGGAGGAATGAAGAACTGTTTAATGGGTAAAGTTTCAGTTTTGCAAGATAACAGAATCCTGGGGTTTGTTGCAAAACAGTGTGACTATACTTAACACCATTGAACTATAGACTTAAAACTGATTATAATGGGAAACTTTGTTATATGTATTTTTCCATAATTTAAATTTAAAAGTTTTTTTTTTAATTACAAAAGAAAAAGAATAGGAGAAGAGACAAGAGCAGGTAAGTATTATCTACTACAATTTTGGAACTAACTTAGCAAACTAGAGAATGCTGGAACCTAAGCTTGGGTGAGGGGTCAGTGAGAGGAAGCCAGCAAGATGCAAGATCACATCTGCGTCACAGAGTGAGGAGCACAACATCTGGAGACACTGGAGATACTGGGTGCCTCTGAAAGTGGATAAGGAGCGAGGATTAATGAAATGTTTATTAATTTCATTAAGGGCTGATAAGTCTGTCCACCCTGTGGCCCCTCGCTGTCCTACATAGACCAGCACCTGCTTCCTTCATTCCCAGCAGGAGATGGAGGAGTTGACTTTATGTAGAGGTTTGTGCAGCTGGTTGTGGGGATAAGGTACTGTACTAAAAAGGAGGACATTGATTCTGATTTGGTGAACTACGTGAACTCCCAAATTTCTGAGAACCAGATTTATACCCTCCCAGGCAGAAAAATCAAGGGATTCCTCTTTAGGGAACTAACCTAAAAGAAGTACAGATGCTGATATTTGAGTTTGAAAAACCCAGCTTTCTGTCTTTTCACCCCATTTTGAAGTTCACCAGTCAATAACCACTACCACCTCCTCCACATACTTCATAAATGTGAATTCAGGTAAGAATCACCAGATGTCCAGTAAAAACTTTTAGTATGAAGGACTGGGACCAAAATAAATGAACCAAAACAAAAGTACCTCCATGAAGAGGAAAAAAATATAAAAAAACACTTCGATATCCTCAGATATACAAGAATAAAATAAAATAATAATGATTAACATTTATTTATCAGATACTGTCCAGAGCACTTTATATCTATTACCTCATTTAATGTTTACAAGAACCCTATGTGATGTATATATTATTACACTAAATATTAATAAACCAAGGCATAGAGAGGTTAAATAATTTATCTCTAAGATCACACAGCTCACAAATAGTATTGGGGTGGGATCTCAGGCAATTTGGCTCTATAGTCATTATTCTATATTTGGAAGTAATAAGAAATAACACAGAAATTTAAACTATCCTATATAATAAAGAGGTAATATGCAAATTGACCATCACACCCTTGCACAAGATGGATGCCCCCATGTGGTCATAAGATGGCCTCCACAAGATGGCTGGCAGGGGAGGGCAGTTGGGGGGAGCAGGCCGATAGGGGAGGGCAGTTAGGGGTGAACTGGCCAGCAGCAGAGGGCAGTTGGGGGCGATCAGGCCTGCAGGGGAGGGCAGTTGGGGGCAATTGGGTTGGTAGGGGAGAGGTTAGGCGTTGATCAGCCTGGCAGGGGAGTGGTTAGGGGGTGATCAGGCTGTCAGGCAGAAGCGGTTAGGGGCAATCAGGCAGGCAGGCAGGTGAGCGGTTGGAAGCCAGCAGTCCTGGATTGTGAGAGGGATGTCCAACTGCTGGTTTAGGCCTGATTCTTCAGGGTCCCGCGGGGTCCCAGACTGGAGAGGGTGCAAGCTGGGCTGAGGGACAACACCCCCCCAGTGCACGAATTTTGTGCACCGAGTCTCTAGTGATTATATAAATATCTATAAAAGGGTTCAAGATAAAAGCTGAGGAAATTTATCAGAAAATAGAATTTAAAAATCTAAATCTAGAAAATGGCAGAGAAAAAGTAACCCAAAAAAAGCTCAGTATAAGTTCAAGGAAAAAAACACACAAAAACAATGATAAATGGAGAAAAAACAAAAAACAACATACAGGAATTTCCCCCCCAGAATTTAAGGATATGGATTTCTAGATTGGAGGGGCCCATGGACAAGGTCCTTGGAACAATAAATAAAAACACCTTCACCAAGACTATAATACTGAAATGTCAGAACACTAACATAAGCAGAAGAGTATAAAAGCTCAGAATATCATCAGACTTCTTAGCAATAGCACTGGAAGCTAGAAGACTGGAACAATATCTTCAAAATGCGGAAGGAAAATTACTTCCAACCCAGAATTCTCCAGCAATCTAGTCTGCTAAGTCAGTATCCAGCAAAATAAAGGTGGGATAAAGATAGTTTCAGATATGTCATTTTAAACAATACAAACTTTGATGACCTTTTCTCAAGAATCTGAGTGTTATCAAAACAAGGAAATAAACTGAGAAATATATAGGATCCAGTGAGCAGAAGAGAACTGACATATCCATTCCCACGATATCAACCAGCTTACTTGTGTCTGTGCTCACATACCTGTACTTCTGCCTGTGAATTCAGACGTCAATGTTCTGTCTACCTGTGCTCTATCCTGTTCCCTCTGACCTACTCCGGGAAATTGCTCTGCACTTGCCATCTCTTTCTTTTGCCACTGTTTTCCTTTCAACTGAACCATCCAATAACACAGAGACTCTAGGGGACCACTGACTCATGCCCCCTCGAATTCAGGGCTTGTAGAATCTCCTCCCTGAGTGTAAATAGTCCTTGTTCCTTCCTTCTAGCCAATAAAGTGTGGCAAAAGTGAAGATATTTTGCAGATGGTTAAGGTCCTAAAGCAATTGATTTTGAGTTAATACAAAAGGAGTTTATCCAGGGCTTGACTTAATCAGCTGAAAACTCTTTAAGCCTCCCTGAGGGGAAAAAGTCTCCTTGCTGGATTGATGAAGTAAGCAGCCCTGTTGAGGAAGCCCATGTGAAACACCTTTTTCACTTAGTTTTCAGGACACCACTTTTTAAAAAATTTATCTTTATTGTTGAAAGTATTACAGATGTCCCCTTCCCCACACCTCCCCCTGCCCATTAATCTCCTCCACCCTGCTCTCTTCCCCTCCTCAGGCCTTCCCTGCATTGTCTATCCATGGGTTTTGCATATATGCATACAAATTTATTGGCTAAACTCTTCCTGCTTCCCTCCCCCTTCCCTCTGAAATATGCCAGTCTGTTCCATGCTTCAATGTCTCTGGATCTTTTTTGTTCATTAGTTTATATTTTGTTATTAGATTCCACATATAAGTGAGATCCATGTGATACTTGTCTTTGACTGGTTTATTGCACTTAGTATAATACTCTCCAGACCCCTCCATGCTGTTCCAAAGGGTAAGAGATCCTTCTTTTTTACAGCTGCATAGTATTCCATCATATAAATGTACCACAGTTTTTTAATCAGTCATCTACTGATTGGCACTTGAGCTGTTTCAAGGACACCACTTTTTCTTGGTTCTCCTCTTACCTCCCTGTCCACATCTTTTAAATTTGTTTTTTTTACTGGATAGTAAAAATGTCTTATCCTCTTGACCTCTAAATATTGAAGCACATCAAGTCCAGTGCTTTTAAAAAACATTAATATGTAAATGATTCTCAAATTTATACCTCCAGATCTACCTCTGAACTCAATACTTAAAATTTTTATTTTTATTTATTTCAGAGAGGAAAAGAGAGGGAGAGAGAGGTAGAAACATCAATGATGGAGATCATCATTGATTTGCTGCCTCCTGCATGGCCCACATGGGTGATTAAGCCCACAAACCGGGCATATGCCCTGACCGGGAATTGAACCATGACCTCCTAGTTCATAGGTCGACACTCAACCATTGAGCCGTGCTGGCTGGGTTGAACTCAATCCTATATAATAAAAGGCTAATATGCAAATAGACCAAATGGCAGACCAACCAAACAAGCAGTTGCTATGATGTGTGCTGACCACCAGGGGGGCGTGTGTAGAATGTGGTGGGCGTTGGCCATGGTGGGATAGTGGAGCAGATGAGCAGGGTGCCAGACCAAGGTGGGGCACCGGTTGCTGTCATCGGTTCGAGCCTCTGGTGGTTACTGAAAATGCCTTGCTCCTGTGCACTGTGGTCCTGCCAAGCACTCGCAACTGCTGCTGGCACTGGCCCTGCTTGCACCTGCAGCCAGCACTGGAGCCACTGCTCAGACCCGCTGCTGGTGCCTGGCGCCGGTCCCAATCGCTCGGCGCCATTAACGGGTGTGAGCGGTGGCTGCTGGCCCGATTGCTCCTGAGGGCTTCTCCACCTCCCCCTGCTCCTGAGGGGTGACTGGGGCAGCAGCCGCTGCTTGCACCCACTGACGGCACCAGCCCCACTTGCACCCACTGCTGGTGCTGACCCCAATGGCTCCGTGCCATCAGCGGGTGTGAGTGGGCCAGCGCCATCAGTGTGTGGGAGCGGCAGTGGGAACGGGACTGCCAGAAGACAGAGGACTGGGGGTTGCAGAAGGGGGACTGGGCAGGGGCATGGAGGATGGCCCGAGACCTGCCCCTGTGCCTACCGCAACCTCGTAGCCCACAGTTCCTTTCAAGGTGCATGAATTCATGCACTGGGCCTCTAGTATTTTTATATTCAACTGCCTTGAGCTGTCTAAGAGACTCACCCTGTTTACCCTGTTCAACTCTCTATTACTAGTTCTGCTCTATTCACAGTCTCTAGAACAATGACTAGAACATAGTGACACTCAATATGTATTGAGTAAAAAAAAAAAAAAAATTGGAAGGAGGGGGAAAAGAAAGAAGGAGAGGGGGAAAGCATGCTAAAAAAAAGGCTAAGGGAATTCTTAGGATAATGGTGAAAGGCCTGGGATAGCTGTTCAGCAGATTCAGAGATCATCCAGGTCCAACTGAAGCAGGAAATCAAAGGCATACAGAAGGACATCCCCAGGAAAAAGAAAGGCACTGATAAATTGTGTAATTTGTTTGATTGTATTGTGGAAAACTACACCTCTGGCAGAGGGTTGGGAAATGAATAAAAGATAGTTTCAGAGAAAACTAGACAAATGAAGAATATAGCACAGTCCATTCCAGGGAAAACAGAAGGTTGAACAAGAAAAGAAATAAAATCAAAGAACACTATGTGGCTTAGCTATAAGCAATATTTATGAGGTCATAACAGTCAAAACACCAGTACAATTCAAAAGTGTGGTATGGTTATATAGGGCAGAAAAAGAGAAAGAGAAGAGTGTGACTCTGTTTGTGTTTCTGTGTCTATGTTTTGGGAGCATGGACTAAGAACATCATAATCCATCAAACTGAGGAGTATGAATTCCTATAGCAGGGATCTCCACATTTTCATACAACTCTTTCCTTTATTTCTGGGTTCAGTGGACCATATAGCTGAGATTTTCCAGCCCCTATTTAGTGGGAAATCTTCAGATTCTATAAATTTTAGAAATCAGCTGTTCTTAAGACAGGTAGCCACATTTTACAGAGTATTATTCATTCTCTAAATATTCCATTTATTGTACCACTTAGTTTAATGTTTATGAAATTTTTCTTTGTTTTATAATATCTTGTTCTATCAGTAATTTCCTTTTTTTGCTCCTCATTTTCTTTCTCCAATTTTGTTACTTCATTGTCACGTGTGAAATGCAAGAACCAAAATTCCCAGGTGTAGAATTCTCTTGCCAGTCATCGTCCCAGTAGGATAGAATGTTCCATTTTTGCATTCAGTCCTCTTAGAGCTAATGTGTGCTTTATCTGAAGAACAGTTTACCCTTTACCCTGCCTCACAGTCATAGTGTCTTTTGTTGAACTGTGTGGTCTAGTAAATTCTGTTTGCTCTTTTTCTTGCCAACAGAAACAAATTACACATGTATCAAAGCAGAAGGAGATACTTGGGGTATTTTAATGACATTTTATTTACCATTTTAAAGGTAAATTTTCTGCATTTTTTTCAACTCTTTTATTGCACAAGTCCTAGAATTTGTAAAAGCACATGTAAGCGGGACACACTTAGCAAATAGAGATAAGTATCATTTTAGGTAGACTCAGGGCCATTTAGATCTTTATGTGCATGAATGTTTTTATTCATCTATGAGCAGTCCTTGGTGTTACTCCTCTTAGATGACTCTAAAATTATTTAGACTTTTTAAAATTTTAAAATTGTAAATTTTTAAAAAAATATTTTTTATTGATTTCAGAGAGGGAGAGAGAGAGATAGAAACATCATGTTCCCTGACCAGGAATGGAGCCGTGACCTCCTGGTTCATAGGTTAACATTCAACCTCTAAGCCATGCCGGCCAGGCTGCTAAAATGATTTAGACTTTTAATTCAGTCATCTCTCTTAACCACCAAACCCACAATTCCATTCACCTGCTGGACGCCTCTTCATGGCTATGTTGCCAACACCCCGAATTCAGTTACCAAACTTACCAGAAACAAAAAATTAAGCTCTGTCCCTTTAGAATTGTTCTTCCTGCTCTGTTCTCTACATCTGTAAATAGCATCATAACACCTTCTAGTCACTGGCTTAGACTCAGAGCCTCCGATGAACTTTGCCTCTCATATCCCAAAGTGGATTAGTTGTCAAATCCTGTTGATTCCATTTTCATGGTGTCTTGCTGACATTTGTCCTCTCCATGCCATTCCTGTCTGTCTGTGTCAGTATGCTCAGGCTGCCATAAAATACCATGGAGTGGGTGGCTTAAACAGCAGAAGTTTGTTTTCTCACACTTCTGGAAGTTGGAAGTCTGAGATGAGGGTGCCAGCATGGTTAGGTTCTGGTGAGAGCCCTCTTCCTGGCTTATCACTGTGTCCTCACGTGGCCTTTTTATAAGACCACCGATCCTATTGGATTAGGACCCCATCCTATGACCTCAGCTAACCTTAATAACCTCATAAAAGCCCTGTCTCCAAATACTGTCACATTGGGAGTTAGGTCTTCAACATATGCCCTTGCAGGGCCTAATACTAGCAGGCATTCAGTGAATATCCTATATAATAAAAGCCTAATATGCAAATCGACCAAACAGTGGAACAACTGGTATAATGACTGGTCACTATGATGTGCACTGACCACCAGGGGGCAGATGCTCAATTCAGAAGCTGCCCCCATCCCACAGACCTCAGGCCAGCCAAGGCCAGTGCCAGCGCCCCCCCGCCCCCCCGAATCACCCCACCAGTCACTCCACAGATCAGCTCTGATTGCCAGCCAGGCCTAGGGACCCTACCCATGCACTAATTTCATGTACCGGGCCTCTAGTTTGTTTATATAAACCATGAATCTATTCATGGAATGATAATATTTCATAGTCAAATGGACATAAGATAGTATTTAGATTAGTGACTTTTAAGCTATGTTAATTGGAGTTATATTCAATTCCATACCTTAGTCTTTGACAAAATGTTTCATTTGAAAAAAAAGTTTTGTTTCAAATATTTTAAACCACTGATCTTATTCAACTCCTTCATTTTGTAAATGAGAAAAACCAGGCCAGATGGAAATGAAAAGATGACATTCCCAAGGTTTTCCAATTATTTATCAGCAAGATTCTGATATATAAACTACATTATTTGAAAATATATACTGGTATGGCTTTTCTGCCTTTTGGTTAAAATCAAGTGAAAATATATACTTGTAGAGCAGCTTAGCAACCTCATCCTTTCCAGGATGATACCCTGCTACTGGAAAAATTCAGATAACATCCAAAGCTAATCAGAATAATTCAGTAAGGGTACCTAAGGTTAAATCTCATTAAATCATTTTTTTTCTAGGCACTTTTTGGTACTTTAAGACTGTGAAAGATTGTGTTTTCTCAGGAAATGTGTTATTTATCATGAACCCCAATAAAATAAGCCCACTATCTTAAAAGGCTGGACACAAGCTAAAAATCACCTAACCTCTATAAGAAAAGATTTGAGCATGTAGTATTCCCCATGATGTTTCAGGGACTACATCAAAATAAGACCATGTAGTTATTAGGATATCAAATATACCTGCTGTTTGTGTATGCTTCCATCTAAGATAATGTTAATGTTATAATAGCATTTTTGGCTTTTGTTTAGTTCTTTTTTTTTTTTTTTTACATTTCTTTTAACCATTCCCTAAATTCACAAGGTCTCAAAACAATGAGGAAGGATTGGAGGAGCATGGAAAGCTACCCACCGTCTTGTTTTTACTGCACTGTTACTTTATGATAGTTCACCGTTACTAGTAGCCGCATAGCCTGACAAGGCTTGTCTGTGTATTTAAATAGAACCTGCCACTTAAGGAACTCAGAGCTCTATGAAGCATGCCTTTTTTTGGCATGAAATAATCCATGGAGGATGGGAAGCTATTGGGAAGAGAGTTTATCACCAATAATAATATGTCTAAGATGCTACTTCCTGGGCCAATTTATGAATTTAGATTTGATTTCCTATTTTTGGAGCACATCTCGGTGAATGGAAAATATTAATGCTGAGGCTCGCACTAAGCAAAATGAATAAGAATAAGCCTCGGAAGATATTTGAAATGCAACTGTTTTCCAGGATTAAAAAATGTGGAAAGTTACCTGTTTGATATAGATTAAGGAACATTTCCTTGAATAGTGGTATTTGGCTCTCAGAGAGAATTCATCCAGGAGTCAGCATTATTTACAGCACCCACTCTGTGTAAGGCACCGGCTAGGCAGGGAAAATTAGGATGAAGGCAAATGTTCCTGATCTTATATTCTGGCTGGGGAGACTGACATTAAGCAAATAAATGGAAAAACAAATTACATAATTATGGAGAAATATAGGATGGTCTGAGAAACGATAAACTAGGAGAACTAATTAATTTGGCAATGAGTGGAAATGTGTCCTCTTTGTTGACTGCTGGTTTTGGGTATAGACACACCATTTTTGGCCATTAAATAGAGCCAGAGAATGTTAGCAGCAAGGCTGCCAGAGCAGGAGCAGCTGATGCCATTATAATAATCCTTGGCACAGAGCCCAAGCCCCAGAGATAGCAGTTGGCAAAACGTAGCCATTTTCCATAGGACTTCCTCGCTTAGCATACATATCCCCTAAGTGTGCAGGACCTCTGCCTGGCCTCCACAGCTGCTTTGCCGTATATTGAGGAGCCTCTGATTTTAGTGGTAACTGGGTCAGCATTAGTCATGAAGAAAATACTTGACAATCTTTTTATTTAACTTTAAGCTGCCAATGCTTTCTTTCTGTATAAAATGTCATAAATATTCTTAACTTAAAACAATTTTTCTGGGTGGGTGGTATAAAAAACCCACACAGGAAATCAAAACATGCACAATCGTAATATTTATCAAAAGCCAGTCTTTCTCCTTGCATTATTTTTATACTAAAGGCCTGGTGCACGAAATTCATGCACTGGGGGGCGGGGGGGGGGGGGGCGGGGAGGAGGGGTCCCTCAGCCTGGCCTTTGCCCTCTCACCATCTGGGAGCCCTCGGGGATGTCCCACTGCAGCAGAGGCGGGAGAGGCTTCTGCCACCGCCACTGCATTCGCTGGGCTTCTGGCTGAGCAGCGCTCCCCCTGTGGGAGCGCACTGACCACCAGGGCCAGTTCCTGTGTTAAGTGTCTGCCCACTAGTGTCCAGTGCGCATCATAGTGACCGGTTGTTCTGTTGTTTGGTCGATTTGCATATTAGCCTTTTATTATATAGGATTGATGAGTTTCTTTAATGAAATTCTGTTCTATTTTGGAGGTCAGATTTATTAATTGTTAATGTAACAGAAACCTAAATTTAAATACTTCAACCCAAGTCTTATACATTTTTGTTGTGCATTTTTACTTCTATTCATTAGAGAAGATTTTCCTCCTAAGGCTTGGATGCACTATTTTATATCAAATAATTCCTTAAAAATTCAACTTATTGACCTAGCTGGTTTAGCTCTGTGGATAGAGCCTTGGCCTGTGGACTGAAGGGTCCTGGGTTTGATTCTGGTCAAGGGCACATGCCAGGGTTGCAGCTCAATCTCCAGTGGGGAGCGTGCAGGAGGCAGCCAATCATTGATTCTCTCTCATCAGTGATATTTCTATCTCTCTCCCGCCCTCTCTAAAATCAATAAAAAAATATATGTTTTTAAAAATCCAACCTATTTCTGTGTTCCCGTGGTCAGTGTTTTCTGTGATCGACCCTTCTTCTACTTTTTATTTAGTAATAGTTCCCTGAACAGAAGAGCTCTATTAGCCCTCTGTTCTCTTATCAAGACTTCCAGAAACCTTTCCTATTGGGATTTCCATTAAAAAAAAAAATGATTTCTGAGTTTATTCATTTTTCTGTACACTTAGATCCTAAAATCTCATTGTTTCCAACAATCACCAGTTTTCTATAGAGAGCTATCCAGTTCTATCCATTCCCTCCCATGATTCAAGGTCAGTCTCAATTGGTTAGTCTCTTTTACTCATACTTTCTAAGTTGCATTTTTCATGAACATCCCTTGTACCCAACCTCCACAGCCATTTTCTCCATTCAATCTAGAAGTAAGTTATCTCTTCCTTTGAGTTCCCTGTTAGTTATCCAATCCTTTTCATTTTAGAAAAGTCGAACACATCCCTTTAAAATATGCATTTATCATGTCATGGCTCCCCTCTAATGAATATTCCTTCTCTTTTTTGGAAGTTGTAAGAAGATGATTGCGATGCTCAAATACACTGTAAACTACAATGGAATCAGACAAAAGGAGCACTGAATGCTAAGACCTGTGTTCAAATTCCAAAGCCTCTCTCACTAGGTTTGGGTCACATTGTTGCTGTTTTGGGCCTCAGTTTTTTTTCTATAAAATAAAGGATTTGGATACTAAATAACCTCTAAGATTCTTTTTTTTTTAAATATACTTTTTATTGATATCAGAGAGGAAGGGAAAGGAAGAGAGATAGAAACATCAATGATGAGAGAGAATCATTGATTGGCTGCCTCCTGCATACCCCCTCCTGGGGATCGAGCCCATAACCCAGGCATGTGCCCTTGGCCGGACTCGAACCAGGCACCCTTCAGTCCGCCGGCCAACGCTCTATCCACTGAGCCAAACCAGCTAGGGATAAGATTCTTTTTAGGTCTATAATTCTATCAATTTCTCAATAGAAAAACTCCATATTCTATACAGTGTACATACATGTTATAATTTTATACTCTATAAGAAATCAACTCTGTTTAATATTTTTTATTTAATATTCCTGCCAGTTTTTGTTTTGTATCCTTTCATTTTTTAAAGAAATCATACTCTTAAAACTAATAAAACTTTATTTTTCCATTCTCATTCTTTTTATATTATTTTCTCCTCCTTTCCTCAGCCACTCTGTAGTTGTTTACACTGCATCTAGACCTGTGTATATGTCACCAAAATGAAACCATGATCCACCTGTTCTTGTCATCCTTATAATAATATTATTTTTGTAGGCTGCAACTGACATGTACTCTTTCCCTTATTTATTCAGTGTACAGGCCTTATACTTGCAGCACAATTTTAAAAAAAATATTTTAAATAATAATACATGATTTATTTTGAAAAATAAGAAAATATAAAGAAGAGTTAGGATTTCCCCAAATCCAGAGACAAAAGCTATTATTTTTAAGACAAAATTGGGATTATACTTTACATATTATTTATCCTGATTTTTTTGATATACAGTACAGAATGCTACCATTTCTAATTCT
The DNA here is from genome assembly GCA_026230045.1 of Corynorhinus townsendii. Lineage (NCBI taxonomy): Eukaryota > Metazoa > Chordata > Mammalia > Chiroptera > Vespertilionidae > Corynorhinus > Corynorhinus townsendii. Next base: position 143,857,261 of record JAPDVU010000004.1, read on the forward strand.
GTCCTCTTTATTTATATAGCTTCACTTTTTCCTAAACAATAGCTTTCCAATCTTTAATAGCTCCCTACTTTCACTGATTATGCACAAAAATTTTTTGCTTATTAATGTTTCATTAACATTTTACTGTGCAGTGTATTTTCAGAGTTTCTATTATTATGCATATTCAGAGGGTTGCATGAATATTTTTGCCTTATTTTGAGCTCTATCCATAATGTATCAGACTTCCAATCACAGTTTCCAAGCATTGTTATATATTCAACACAGTTAGAAGGCAACCCATATGTTTGCTCTATTTTGTATTGATGAGACAAAGGCATTATTCAAGTTCTTTTTGTTCATTCTATTTTGGGTTTTAAGGTATTGGGAAGTCTTGTCTGTCATCTTTTTATAGCATAATTTTAGGTCTGAGGTATTATTCTGTCACTTGCTATTACTAGTCTTTGCAATGAAATTATGGAAAAAGTCTTAATCTGAATCCAAAAATGCTGGGCATCTCCAATTATTGCTATTCTTTTGTTAGCATCCTTAAATGAAATAGTCAAAAGCACTGTTGTCAGGGATTTTCTTATTTCCCTTTTCTCCAGAATCAGACTGGCTTTAAAGGCCAAAGGCTTATTTTAACAGTAGGGGAATTATTTGCAAATGCAGTGGTAAGCCAGTCTGTTCCAGGAACTTTCTTTTTCCTCCTCTAACTCTCAGATGTTTGCCACTGCCACTTAAAATCCAGTCTCCCATTAGGAAAATAAAAGTACCGTGCGAGAGCATTAGAAGGAGTCCTGTTCCATCCCCTAATACTTGCATCCTTGTCAGAGTTGGTCTGTGCAGACATTAATCACTCTCCAGGAGTCTTGGAGTCACAAGTTCTTGTAGGCTTCTCATTTTTCTGGAGGAGAGAAATGATGAGGTAAACTCTCATACTTTTTTCATCTTTTCTTTCTACCGATATTTATTTACTTACATATTTGATGGCTAGCTATCCAACCTTCAACCATTTTCTTCTTTATCTGACTTACATATGTTAGTATATCTCAGTACAACTTACCTGAGTCAGTACCCTCTTTCACCTTTCATAAACTTACTTGCTCCATTTGTCTTTAATTTCTTCTCCTTGATTGATTCCCACTCTTTTGGCTGCCTCCTTGGTGTCACACAGATTCCCTTCCCCAGACCACCTTCCTTTTCTCTGACATCTCTGTCTCATGATCTGACATGGCTCACCAATCTCACATATGCTGGGTTAGGCATTTTATTTAACAACTCTTCTGATTCCAAGCACAAAGCACATCTACTCTCTGTTACACATCTTTGCTTGTTTGGGAGCAAATGATTACCTTTATTCTACCCTGTTCAAAAGAACTTTTTTTTTTTTTTTTTTTTTTTTACTTTTTATGGATAGCCCTATTTCTTCAGCTTGGTTTTCCTCCTTTAATGTTTGTTCATCACTGAGTCTGAGAAGATGAAAGCTGAATGGAAAGGAACCAGGTTATAAAAGAAATAATCCACAATTAGGATGTCTGGCAGCCAGCAGATATCAGAATCTCCAATTAGGGGACTTGCAGCAGAGACTTCAGAGGGCTCCCTCATCCTGTATTAAATATAATGTAAAGCCACAGAAATATAGTTTCATAGGGAGACAGCTATACTTAGTAAGAAGGACTGTGTCTTTCTCAAAGGCTCAAAACATAGAATTATTTGTGTCTTTCTCAAAGGCCCAAAACCTAGAATTGTTTGACAAGGTGAACAACTGATCTTCATTGAAATTAAATTTTTTGTTGAGGTAGTTAATGACTACAACTTTGGTTATTTTATGGGATCTTACTAGTCTATGATAGTCATTCTTTCCCCAAGTATTAACATTGAAATAACAAGCTTTCTTTAGCCTCTAAGTTCCCAGATTTCTGCCAAGACTCTCACAAGAATTTTAGCTGGAAGGATCAACTCTTGGAGCTTAGAGGCAGTTTTAGGGGAAAAATGATAGAGAACTCAATACTTAAAAAAAAATATCACTTTCTCTATATATAAACACACACACACACACACACACACACACACACACACAGACACACACACACGGTGGAGCAAGAGTAGGCTTATGGTTGTGAGTATACCAAACACAGAGTTTATTCTTGTATTATTATTTATTAACTAGAGGCCCATTGCATGAAGATTCACGTAATAGGCCTTCCTTCCCCTGGCTGCTGGCACCGATTTTCCTCCGGCACCCGGGACCCAGGTCTTTGCTCTGGCTGCTGCCTTCCATCTTTGCTCCAGCCGGAGTCTTCACTGCTGCTGGAGTTTTCACTGCGGCCAGAGCCTTCAGTCTTTGCTCCAGCCAGAGCGCCACTCCTGTAGCTCCCTCTGCCCCCCACCCTCCCCCTCATAGCAGGACCCTTGCCCTGCCCAGCCACTCTGCACCTGCATGTGTGCTGCCCAGAGGCCCGGAGTGGCTGGGTGGGGGGGGGGGCACCACCATCTTTGTTGGGTTAATTTGCATACCCACTCTGGATTGGCTGGTGGGTGTTGCAAAGTGACAGTCAATTTGCATATTTCTCTTTTATTAGTGTAGATTGTCGTACTATTTTCCATACAAAAAACTGCCTACTTTTTCCCCACCCTGAATATGCATGTGTGTCTATATATAGATCTCTATGTATCTATCTTTGAGTGAAATTAGGAGTGCTGGACATGTTCTCTTAATTTCAGATTAGTACCATAAAGAATAATCATCCCAGCTCAGATCGGGAACCAGGTAATAGACAAGAGACTTGGCCGACAGCAGCTGCCCTATATCTAAATTCAGCATAGCATCAGGAATGCTCAGGGCCTACTCAAGAATGCAAATAATCCTTCCCACTAATATTTACAGGGTAAACTAAGATTGTTGGTAGAGTATTAAATTTGACAGTAAAATAGTAATCAAGTTTTCAGATTAATTTAAAACAGGCTAATTGAAATAAGTGAATATTCAAGTAAATTTAATTGTACTGGACAAAAAGCTGTTCTTAAAGTAATAACTAAAATTTCTATTGGTAGTTCATCTCATGGTAAAATTCCTGAACATGCAATGAACCTAAAGCAGTCATATTTTTGGTCAAAAAAATTAAAATTTAAAGTTAACAAGACTGCACTATAAAATTTACAAAAACCTCCACTAATCAAAAAAAAAAAAGGGGGGGGGGAAATAGTAGGGTAATATCATGTAAGGAAAAATATCCTATAAGTAAATTACATCTAGAAAATTTTTACTTTACAAAATTAATTTTCATTTGTAATGCTAACAGCAAGACACCCATGAAAAACACACATGGTGTCTAAATAAGACAAAGGAAAATCGTTTGGGCAAAAATAAAAAGGATCCCAAATCAATTATATAGAAAGGATTCCTTTATTAACTTTTGGTTGAGAATATGTTTATATATCTTCAGAAAACAACTCCAAGACCATGTAGATTCCTGCAACAGAGAGGAATTGACAGGTGTGCTCCAACCACAAAGACAAGAGGAAAAACAGTCCAGAGATGGAAGACACTGACAACGCCTTGCCACACAAGCAGTCAGCAGCTGTGCACTGCTGCAGGCTGCCTAGGACCAAACCAGAGAGGGTCGGACCTGCATTGCCACCATGTGCCCACCATCCAGATATCATTGCTGACATGTAGACATAAGGAACTGTTAGACATTGAAACGGGGACTTAGAACTGTTGGACATTGAAATTGGGACTCAAACATTTTTTACTATTATTATTTTTTTGTTATTATATGTTCATTTCTAGTCTGCAGAGGCAAAATTTTTTAAAGGAAAGAAATTGGGGGGGGAAATAGATTCAGAAGCAAAGAAGTATTGAACAGACTGTCAAACTACATTGGGAAGGCAGGGGAGGTTGGGCGAAGGGGGCTGTAAGAGACCAACCGAAGGACTTGTACGCATGCATATAAGCATAACCAATGGATACAAGACACTGGTGGGGAGGGGGAGGGGGAGGGGGAGAGGGTGGGCAGGTGAAGGCATGTACTGGGGGGTAGGGAAAGCTGGGGGGAGGTCAATGGGGAAAAAAAGGAGACATATGTACTACTATTTGTAACACTTCAAACAATAAAAAATAAAAAAAATTTAAAAAAAGAATAATCATATTCTCCCACAAAATCTTGTTTTACTATGATAAATAGAATATTGGGCTTGTATAAATCATGATCTGAGCAGCGTGGCACTTTGCAAGTTTTTAAATTGTAAAACACTTTTTCTTATATTCTTATAGAAACCCTGACTCTGTGCTTCAAATATGTTGACATTGCACCTCCTCAGCTCATCAGCTTTTTTTATTATTTAATTATTGTCTGAACAATTTTTGGCTGTGATGTGCAAGAATGTTTCATGATACCCCCATTACTTATAATAGTACCTTGCTCCCTTGGGAATCAATAAAAAATCATCTTTTTGGTGCTTGGAGACAAAAGTAACACATCTCTTGACATTTTAGAATTACAACAGCATAATGTACAATTATCCCAAACAAACTTACAAACTAATTCTTTGAATGTCTGGCAGCAATTTAAAAAGGAAATGAAAGGATTTAAGCCCTTCCACTGTGTAGAGGGCCCCCTTGGAGAGCACCTGAGCATTCTTATTGGACCCTCTTGCCCTTTTGGCCAAGAGAGACCCTCTTCTCACAATCCAATTGCCCACAGCTCTTGCCTGTGCTTTCTGTTCATGTTGAGGTTGAAGCCTCGTGTTGGCTGGTACCATGGATCTGTCTCTTGCCCAGTGGGATGAGCTCGTCCCTCCCTGGAGAAGAAACCTGGGTTCCCCAAGATATGTGATTAGTGCCGGGCCCCCGCCAGCAGGTGAGGGGATCCCAGGCAGGTGCTGGGCATGGAGGCCATGGGGGCATAGGCTACCAAAGAGATAAAACTGAATCTCACTCACCCTGGTTGTCCCTGGAGGATGGCTGGTTAGCCAGAGATGGGTAAGATTCCTCAGGGAAGGAACAACCTATGACAGGCACAGTCACAGAGGGGCCATCAGGAGAGAACTTGGGGGTCAACAGAGGTGGGGCAAAGACCTTCATCCCCCCAACTTTGCAGGGGCCTGAACCCTCATCCCTTCTGAGAGAGGTCTCCTGCCCTCATGGCTGCTTCACTTCCCATGCCCAGCTCAATTCGGGACCCAGGTAACAGTAGCTGCCCTCTCACTGCAACAAGACTTGTTTGAGTTGTCTTGTACCCATGGTGAGGGAAAGTGGGTTTCTGATATCTAAATCCAACTTAGCACCAGGAATTCTCAGGGCCTACTCAAGAAGGCAAAGAATCCTTTCCACTAATATTTACAGGGTAAAATAAGATTGTTGTTAAGAGTATTAAATTTGACAGTAAAATAGTAGTTAAGTTCTCAGACTAATTTAAATTGGCTAAGTGAAATAAGCAAATATTCTAGAAAAATTAATGGTACTGGACAAAAAGCTGTTCTTAAAGTGTTAACTAAAATTTTTATTGGTAGTCCATCTCATGGTAAAATTGCGTAACATGTAATGAATGTAAAGCAGTCATATTTTAGTGCAAAAAATTAAAATTTAAAAGCTATCAAGACTACATTATAAAATTTCCAAAAGCCTCCTAATATTTAAATAAAAAAAGGGGGGGATAGTAGAAGAATGTCATGTAAGGAAACATATCCTGTAAGTAAATTACATCTAGAAAATTTTTACTTTAGAAAATTAACTTTCATTTGTAATGCTAACAGCAAGACACCCATGAAAAACACACATGGTGTCAAAACAAACCAAAAGAAAATCATTTGGGCAAAAAATGAAAAAGGATCCCAAGTCAAATTTATAGAAAAGATTTCTTTATTAACTTTTGGTTGAGAATATGTTTGTATATTTTCAGAAAACACCTCCAAGACCATGTGGATTCCTGCAACAGAGAGGAATTACAGGACTGCTCCAGCCATGAAGACAGAAAAGAAACAGTCCAGAGATGGAAGATGCTGACGACGCCTTGACATATTAGCAGTCAGCAGCCATGCATCACGGCAGGTTGCCCAGGACCAAACCAGAGAGGGTTGGACCTGCATTACTACCATCTGTCCACCATCCAGAATTGAAATATCATTGCTGACATGTACACATAAGGAACTGTTTTGACATTGAAATTGGGACTCAAAAGAACTGTTGGCCCAGAAAGAAACTCACTACAGACTGATTCATTTGCCTCTCAGCATAACCATTATTGCTTGTCTCATATTCGGTTCTTATAAGTGTATTTCTAGTATCACATTATCTCACTCATCTAGGGGAAATAATGAACAACATAAACTGATGAACAAAAACAGACCTGGAGACAGGGACGCATCAATCAGACTGTCAAACCTCAGAGGGAAGGTAGGGGAGGGTGGGGGTAAAGGGGAGAGATCAACAAAAGGACTTGTATGCATGCATATAAGCCTAACCAGTGATCATGGACAACAGGGGGGTGGGGGCATGCATGGGGAGGGGTTTAGGATGGGAATGGGGGGATGAGGACAAATATGTGATACCTTAATCAATAAAGAAATTAATAAAATAAATAAATAAAAGACTAAAAAAAGAATGTATCATGAGTAGCTTTTTGTATTAAAATATATTTTTATTGATTTCAGAGAAGAAGGGAGAGGGAGAGAAAGATAGAAAGATCAATAATGAGAGAGAGTCATTGATTAGCTGACTCTGGCACACCCCACACTGGGGAGGGAGCCTGTAACCCGGGCATGTGCCCTGACTGGGAATTGAACTGTGACCTCCTGATTCATAGTTCGACACTCAACCACTGAGCCATGCTGCAGGGCACGAATAGTTATTTTTTTTTACCTTGACTACTTTTGTTTCTTCCTTCTTTCTCTTTTTCTGCCTTCCTCTTCTTCCCTGCTGTATGAATGAACTATGTAACTATGTAACAAATTACCCTCAAACTTAGCAACTTAAAACAACAAGCGTTAATTATCACAGAAGAAGAAGCTTAGAGGAGTGGCTCTGGCTCTGGACTGAAGCCCAGCTGTTATTCAGGGCAGCAATCATCTGAAGGCTCGTCTGGGGTTGGAGAATTTGCTTCCAAGAAGGGGCCCTGAAAGGACTATTGGCCTTCGTTCCTCTCCATAGGGTTGTTTGAGTGTCTACACAACACAGCATCTGGCTTCCTCAAGAGCAAGTGTCTGAGAGAGCAAGGAGGAAGTCACAGCACCTTTAGGGACTTAGTCTTGGAAGTGGCACATCATCTCTTCTACCATATCTTGTTTGTTAGCAGCAAGTCAGTAAATCCAGCCCACACTCAAGAGGAGAGGAATCTAGCTCCACTTTTTGAGGAGAGAATTATAAAACAAAATTGTGGGCCTGTTATAAAATTACCCCACCTGCCTCCTCCCTCCCTTTTTGGAAATTCTTGTTTGATGAACGAAAACTACAAAAAAAAATCTATGTTGCTTTATTCTAAGAGCCAAAATAATGTTCCCAGGGGAAATAGAGTAGCAGAGGACTAGGAACCAGAAAGTCAAATATACTCTCAATTCTGTAGTTAAGGAAGTTTGTGATCTTGGCTGAGTCACTTAGCCTAACTTGCTTCAGTTTTACACATTGTTAAGAAACTTGATACTCTTAAAGGTTCTTTTTCCATTCAAAATTCTATTTTACTTTATTTATTTATTTTACGTAATTGCCCCCCAAATTAAATTCCTAGCTCTTTGGGTGTCAATCATTATGTAATCTCTATATATTTGTGCTCCAGCCTTATTTGCTTTTACCTCCCTTTGATAATATATGGGTTTAAAGTCAACCCCAACCTATATGAGGGCCCCAAAGGAAAGAGACACCCTATCTAAAGTAGATAATGGAGGAGAGTTTAATAACAAGATTTTACATTGGTGGGGACAGGATTTAGGGAGACCAACAAGGGACAGTGCACTATCTTGGGACTAGTAATACTGGGGAACTGTTAGCACCCTGAGGTCAAAAGGGGGAAACACAGACACAGAGTGGGCCCTCCCAACAAGAGCTCTGACCTTTGCTGTTAGAGATGGTGCCTATTTGGAGGGAGTTGAGGTATTAATATCCCAACCTCATTTTCTTCCTTCCCTCTGATCTCTGACATCCCATTCATTGGCCAAATCTAACCTTAGCAGGCAAGGGAGTACACTAGTAAGTGGAAAGTAGGGTGAGGTTAAAATTACACGTTGAACATAAAAATAGGAATAATTAAAACATTAGCGATAAAATCAGACCTACAGAGAGAGGTCCCAACAAATTGTGAGTGCCCAAATAAATCTGTGTATCTATCGCCTTAGGAGGGCAAGACTGAATTATAATGACATCTAAGCAAAAATATATTTAGTTAATTAAATTGTACCATGTCTGGAGAATGAGTGTGTAAATAGAAGTAGGAGAATCTATTTAAAAGAAAAAAAGATATTGAGAAAGATAGAATGTGGCAGCTCCTCTAGCAGTGGCCAGAGGGATGGCACCCAGGCCCATGATCACCACTATCTTCTGAGGCAGATGATGACTAAAGCGCAGGTGAATGCTCTGGGCCAGCTGCTTCTTAACAGTAGGCATTGGGATCACCCAGCTCCCCTCCTCCTGCTGTGATCCACTCTCTTGGAGCAATCCAGCTCCACTTAGATTTGTTTATCATGAAAGAATGTGCTCATCAGAGAATACAACAAATCATTCATATTTATTTTTCTTACTAAATAAATCAATAAATTGGCCTTCCAGTGGTTATGCCTTTGTGAGCTTGGCTAAGGTATATCCATCCCCAAGAGATGGATGTGGCCATGGGAGCAGATCAAGTTTCTGCACCTACAAAGCCCAAGAGCCAGCCCCTGGGTTGGGGGAACATCCTGCATGGAAATGAAGGCAGCCTGTGAGGACCTATCATTAACTGCTTAGCACGCATGACAGTTTATTATAATTGCTTGTTTAGTTGCTGGTCTCCATTGCTAGGCTCTAAAGTCTGTGATCAACATGTGCATCTTGTTATTGCCAGAGAACAAAATTAATGACTATTTGTTGAAATGAGTGAATGAACGAATGAACTTATCAAAGTGTTAAAAAAATAACCAACCTCACCCTAAGATTTTTCTTTAAACTGCAGCACCTTAAATCAGCATGCTGCTGTATAGCTTATTTGGAACTCTTACTCTCCTGCCCCTGTACTTGGTTTCCTTGTGGAGCATCCTTCTGTTTATCTTTCACTATTTCTCATTTCGAGTTGAATTCTAATCATTTTCATTTCTGATAATAATTTTTTGCTTGTGCCTTAATGCTTTCATCTCGGCCTGGTTTGATCATATCTCCTTCTCCTCCTCCTTCTCCTCCTCCTCCTCCTCCTCCCCCTACCCCTTCCCCTCCCTCTCTCCCTCCCCCACTTCTCTTCCTCCCCCACTTCCTCCTCTACCTCCTCCTCCTCCATCTCCTCTTCTTCCTCCCACTCCTCTTCCTCCCACTCCTCCTCCTCCTCCTCCTCCTCCTTCTTTTGCAAGTGAGTGTTTAGAATTTCTGGTTTAGTTTTCCCTTTTTTACTTCCATTTGTCTTTCCACTTCTATTCCTTTTCCCCATGCTATCATTGCCTTAAGTTGTCTTTCTCAGGCCCCTACTCTTTACTTTTTTCTGTTTATTCCTCCATCCATATCAAATGAGGCACAATTTCTTCTTTTGCCCAAGAGTCTATAAGTTCTTGGTATGGCTCCTGCCAAGTGCTTCTTTGCCTCACTGCTCTCTTCTGGCTCTGAGAGATTAGAGTTCATATGCTGTTTTTTTAAAAAAGTTTTATAATGCAAATTTTCAAAGATACATAAGAGAATAATGGAATCACTATCACCCAGCTTCAACAATTACTAACATTTGGCAGTTTTGTTTCTAGATGTGACCTTCTAAGATGACAGATTATTAAATTCCTATTCCCTATACCATACCTCCAACCTGCAAGTATGAAGCAGACTGTATCCTAATGCCCTCCAGAGCCATAGAGTGTTCAGGTAGAGTTGGCGGCTCACTGCTCTGCTCCCATGACACACTCTGAAGAAACCTCTGTGTGGTTCATATCACGCTGTTCTGATATCATTCTCCTCTCTCTCCTCTCCTAGACTGTGAGCTCTTTAAGTTGGAAGTTTTATCTTCTTCCTTATATTCATAGCACCTTGCTCACAGTAGGCTGACATTTAATGGATGGGTCTGAGAAAAAAGTTCTTGAATGATTGAATGACAAAATACACTGCAATGATTTACTGTATGTCAAATAAAAAAAAAAATCAGGTATTCTGGTCACTTCCCTACTATGATCTACTATCCCTTATCTCTATTTCCCACTGTTTTCTCTGAGGCAATGTAGTTTTTCACTCAGTAGATATAAAATGACATGTTTTGATATTATCCTATATATGGTAATAAAAGCTTAATATGGTAAGCGTCTGGTCATCCAGTTGGCCATTCAATCAATCAAAGTGTAATATGCTAATGATATGCTAAGGTTGCTCAACCACTCGCTATGATGTTCACTGACCACCAGGGGGCAGACAGTCGACCAGTCGACCAGTTGCTATCATGTGCACTGACCACCAGGGAGCAGATGCTCATCATAGGAGCTGCCCCCTCGTGGTCAGTGTGCTCCCACTGGGGGAGCACGGCTCAGCCAGAAGCTGGGCTCATGGCTGGTGAGTGCAGCAGTAGTGGCAGGAGCCTCTCCCACCTCCACAGCAGCGCTAAGGATGTCCAACTACCCCGAGGGCTCCCAGACTGCAAGAGAATGCAGGCCAGGCTGAGGGACCCCTTCCCGAGTGCATGAATTTTGTGCACCAGGCCTCTATATTTACATTGTATCTACCTACCATTTTGTTTCTAAATGATACATACAACAACATATGTACAATTATTATGTGCTGGATACCGTATAAAGTCCTTTGCAAATGTTGTCTTTAGTAATCTTAAATCACTAAAATCCAGGAACTAGAAACTATTATTATCCCTATTTTCCAGATGAGGACTCCATGGTCCAAAAAGAATAAGATCGCACCACCAGTGAGAGAAGTCTGTATTAAATCTAGAGCTATTTGATTCCAGAACCTGAGCATCTAACCACTATGCCATACTACCATGGAAGTGGTCTTTATCTTTGGCTGACTTAGTGCTATTTGTGTCCAGCTAACAGTTCTAGATGTTTTCCCTCTAGATACTGTGTCCAAAATAAATAAGTCGTTGCTCTATTCCTAAGGCTTGAGTCTTGTTCTTTCTGCTCTTTCACCCTTGGCAACTTAATCACTGCAAAAATGTCTCTTAAAGTCTTCCCCAGTGACTTTATAATCTGAGTTCCCACACAAAATCCTCATGCAGGCACTTGTTGACTGCTTTTCATCTTATCCTAATGACAAACAGTTCTGTGGATGGCTTCACAATCCATTCCCCTTTGCTTCAGAGACCAAGTAAGTCTTTTCTTTTCCTTGTGAAAGTACAAGTGCACACTGCTAATAGGACATTTCTTTCATCTTTTCTCTTTCCTTCTTTTGCTCCTGAATTCTACTTGTATCTTTAACACACACCACACACACGCGCGCACACACACACACACACACACACACACACACACACACACACACATTGATTTCAGAGAAGAAGGGAGAAAGAGAGAGAGATAGAAACATCAATGATGAGAGAGAATCATTGCCTCCTGCACGCCCACACTGGGAGGTCGAGCCTGCAACCCAGTCATGTGCCCTGACTGGGAATTGAATCGTGACCTCCTGGTTCATAGGTCGATGCCCAATCACTGAGCCATGCCAGCCAGGCTGTACTTCAAATCTCCTATCTTGGGCTTGCTCACCATCGTGATCAATTCTCTGATCACTGGAGTGAGCATGTGCTTTTCTTGCTTAGTTTGACTTTGGGGCATCATCCTTCACACCCATCCTTGCCAATCCATGTGTTCTGGTACTGCTCCAACCATAGTAATTGCATCAGAATGAGCACATGATTGATGATGAGCCAATCAAATCCTTTAAGGAGACTTGTGCTATTCAGCAAGCGTCACTCTCTCCTGAGAGTGTAGGTTCTAAGGATGACATAAGCCTGAAATTGCTGGTGGCCATCTTTGCCTCAAGTAGAAAGAACCTTGAGAATGGAGTCTGCACAGAAAATGCCGTATAGCAAATGGAGACACAGATTCCTGACCCCATGGTTTAATGCCTGCATCAAACATGCCTAGCCCTGGCCAGTGTGGCTCAGTTGGTTGAATGTGCACAAAAGGTCACTGGTTCAATTCCCAGTCAGGGCACATGTCCAGGTTGCAGGTTCACTCCCTAGTCGGGGTGCGTGTGGGAGGTAGCTGATCGATGTTTCTCTCTTACATTGATGTTTCTCTCTCTCCCCCTTCCTCTATCTCTAAATCAACAAATATATAAAAAACCACCATGCCTAAAGTCACTTCAACTTCTGAACATGATAACCATCAACAGGAAAATACTCTACAGAGTAGATCTCTATAATGTTATTAGAAATACTCTACAGAGTAGATCTCTGTAATGTTATTAGAACACCCACCCTTCATGAAGTATAAATAGTATATATAGACTGGGTGTTAAGAAAGGAGGCAGATATAAAAACAGAAAGTTCAGACCATGCCCTGGGCTGGCCTGAGGGGTGCCATGAAAGTTCTTCAGGGGGCACCATGGAAACCCCAAAGCAAGGTAAAGAATAGCTCTGAATTTGAAATAAGATTTCTGAAGAAAGGCTCTGATGCTAACAAAAGCAAACAAAAATCCTTTGAAAATCATTGACGCAACATTCTTGTTAAGTTTTCTAGAAACCCAATATCTTCTACTGTCTAATCCTGCTTTTCATCTATTTTATCTATATTTATGCTCCCAAAGCATAAATATTTTTTCCCATTGTCCCTCTCATGGCTCCATATACTTTTCTCTCCTTTCTCATAGGAGTCAGCCAATTTAGATGTTCAACAAAATTCAAATTCAGCAAATATTTGTTGAGTGCGAGGTAGTGCTATGTGCTGTATTTTGTAACATTCATGAATGCTTTGAACTCCCTGAGAGATGGGTAGCTATTTGTATTTGTGTTTAATGAATAAGGTGAAGCGATCATCTCAAAGGTCACACGGCAAATTGTTGATAGAGTTAAAAATTCAATTTCTGCCTTAGTCAGGTTTAATACAAAGAGTCTGAAGCATGGGAACAGACAGGCTTGGATTTGTATCCTGATTGGTCACTTACTTTATTTTTGGAACTTGAGAAAGTTATTCAACTTCCCTTAGCCTCAGTTTTCTACCCATAAAGTGTACTACTCTCTGCCTTGCAATGACATGTGTGGATTATATTAAATAATGTGTTAAACACATCAGCATAGAGTTAGCTCAGGAACTGTTAGTTTCCTCCCACTCTACCAGGAAATACCTGTGTTCCTCTATCCAAGAGGATGTGCACATGAAAGAGGTCTCAGTACATGTTAACTCCCTTTAAATACTGTTTTCTATTTACCGGTAGATGTAAATACATGTAGAACGTATTGTGCTATAAGTTGTAGTATTTAGTCATTTTATTATTGATAAGACTCTTGTTGGCCATCAGAGAGCAAAGGCCCATCACTGTGGAGTCTCAATGCTAAGATTCGTAATTGAAAAGAATTAACATCAAATTGTTTTTTAAAATTCTGTTCAGGAAAGATGGAGGAGGACTTGCAGACTTTCAACAAATTGTGACTTCTCTCTAATCCTCTGGATCTGGAGAGAATTCTATTTACTGAGTCAACAATTAGATAGTTAGGCCTGATGTACACGAGGCACTGCTCTAGAGGCTGGAGGTACAGTGTGAACAAGATGGACCACGTCTGTGGGGAGGAGAGAGGTGGAGACCGCTGACCCGTTCATCCTGCCCCCTGCCCTTGATGGCTCTTTGCTTGCTGCAGTCGGTTAAGGCAGGGGCAGCAAATCATGTTTTGGTACAGCTGCGTGAAGAATGATTTTTACATTTTTAAAGAAATCTTTGGTATGCTACAAAGACTAAAATATTTACCACGTGGCTTTTTACAGAAAATATGTGCTGACCCCTGATTTAGATCTATCTATAATTCTTTCATCAAGACCAGAGTAAACAGCTTCATGGTATAAATACTAGACTCTTTTAAACAAATTGTTATTTATGTAAAGCATTATTAAGTGCTAGAGGCCCAGTGCACGAAATTCCTGGGGTCCCTATCAGCTGTGGGCTGCCAGCCAGGGCCTCCCTCCCTCCCCCCGGCCAGCCCCACCCCCTTGGTCAAACTCCTGGGTGACCTCCTGGTTGAGGGGACAATTTGCATACTGCGCTTTTATTATATAGGATTATTTACTATGATGGTTAAATAGTATTAAAAGGTTAAAAAGTGGTGGCTAGTGGGAGGGTAGACATTTTATATCAATTTGCAAGAAAATAATTCTCTTTGTAAATCATTTGACTCTAACTTTGTTTCCCTAGAAGATAACCTCCACATAAAATGTGGACCTTCTCTATCTAGGTTTTCTGGGATTTTTCTCTCTCCACCCCCACATGCACCCCTCCACCCCATACCAAAACAGAGGATTAGATGACCTAAGGAAGGATCATCATTTCCCTAGGACAATGGGAAAGCAGAAGAAAGTTACTCCGCTGAAAAGTTTGCCTTTTGACAATTGCTACTTAAAAAATATCTTAGTCTTTCCATCTGCATTTCTTTCCTGTGCCACATTTATTTAAAATAAAACAGTCCTCTTTCTACTTGTTTAAATGTTTCTTAGCTCTCTTTCTTCCTTCCCTTCCCACCTGCTGGAGCTTCTCCTATTGGGCAAGGTCGGGGTCACTGGCTAGTGCGCACTTACTCAGGGCCTGGGCTTGTTGACTTTTACTCCGAAGGTAATTCAGAGCCTTGGAGTGCACCTTTTCTTCCTCCTCTTAACTGCTTCTAGGTAACAACCCTGTCACTTCCCACCTTGAGCTTGTAGTGGGCTGTCATAGTGTCACCCTAGTACAGAAGAGTCGGTAGCAAACCAAGCTTGCAGTGCACAGTATTTGAAGAGGCCACAAGTGCCAAGGCTTGGGTGTCAGCAGACGAGTTCCAGCTCTTCTTCCTCTGATTTGTTGTTGGCTCTGAGCCAGCTTCTTAGCCTTTGAATGGCTCAATTCTCACATCTGTAACATTAAGGCAATGCCGATTTTCATTTCACCACTGGAAATAGAATTAAATTGTATATGGATATTGATGTTTCTATAGTAACAGTCAGGGAAGGTATCTGGCATACCACCAGAGGCAATAAATTATTTATGGTAAGTGCTTGTAAAAACTCCTGTCACTGTAATAAAAGATTCTTACAGGAAATCCTGGGGTTATACTTTCCCATTAATTTGCATTCATTATTTCAGGAAGAGTTCATCATTCTGCTTCAAACTACCTAATTATAAATCTGCAGAAGAAAATCAATTAACACAATCTGGAGCTGCTAAATTAAAAAACAAGACAGTTCTCCCGTGACCCTTGTAAAAGGAAGGAAGAGACCGACTTCCTGGGCCTATTTATTAAAACCAGGGAGGAGTCAGTGGGTGTAGCTTGTCTGGGTAGAGATGGCTCCAACTTGGGACCCTCTGAAGAATACGAGAATGTTAGGCAGCTCTACCAAAAAAAATTTGTTGGAATTTATTATTATTATTATTTTGGGAAAACTAAAAATACAATAAAATACCAAAAAAATGTAATAATAATCAGTCAAGAAGGTGAAGAGAGTAGCCAAAGAACATAAATGCGTAGCCTGTGGACACCGACAACAGAGTGGCGAAGGCCAGGGGAGGGGTGGTGGCAGCAAAGGTAGGGGAAATGAAGGACATCTGTAATTGTGCCAACAATTAAAAAACTTCTAAGGAAAATAAAATTTTATAGAAATCTGAATGTATTTTAAATACACACTAAGGGGTTCATAACGAAGTACTTTCATCAATCAAAAATAATCATTCATATTATCATTCAGAGATAACCCAAATTAACATCTTTGTTTATAGCCTTCATATTTTTTCCTATACTTATATTTTTCCAAATATTATTTTGTAATCTGCTTTTTGATTTGTGGATATTTTTTTCTAAGCCCTTAATATTCTTCTAGAACATAATTGGCTGAATATGCTATCATAAGGATGTATCACTTTACTTAACCAATTTAAACTTATTAAACATTTAGGTTGTATCCTGACTTGTCTTTTAATTAAAATCAATTCACGAATCAATTTGAGATCTCCTGTTAATTTTAGACGTACAAATATTTTGATCAATCGGAAATACTTTCATTGCTAACATAACTCCCTTTTTTCCTTCCAAGTGATTTTGCTATCACTCCTCAAGAGCAAATACAACTAATTTCCCCTTCAAACACAATTTCCCATGAAAGTCTCAAAAAGAGAGGGCTCTTGCCTGAACTTCATTTTCCATATTCTTTAATCCTTACAAATAGATCGTTTGCCTAAAACTTTATTTTTGTTCTTAATCTTACTGAAAATATATTTTCTTTCTGAATTCTTGTTTCTTTTAACTACAACATTGATCTCATTATTTGGATTTCAAATTCATCCTTACTCTTTCTCCTCTTTTGGTAATGTGATTTGACTTGCTCTTTTTATGGGGGTTTTATTCCCTCACCCAGCAGATCTCAAACTTTTTGCTATCAAGATTCCTTTAAAATTTATTGAGGACCTCAAAGAGCTCTTGTTTATGTGACCACTTTTATTTCTACCTATCATACTAGAAATTAAAACTATGGAATTTTAAAAAATTAGTATTTTAATTTAAAGTAACAATAAGAAACCCATTACATATAAGCATTTTATGACAAAAACTATATTTTGCAAAACAAAAACAAATTCAGTGAGAAGAATGGCATTGTTTTACATTTTGCAAATCTCTTTAACGTGTGGCCTAACAAGAGGCAGTTTGATTCTCCGGTTTGATTCCTTGTTGAAACTGTTGCCGTATGTTTTGGTTGAAGTATATGGACAAAACTCTGCCTCACACAGATAGGTGGATGGAGAAGGAAGGCCCTGGAAAAGTCCCCAAGACTCCCAGGGTTCTTCTGCCCACACTTTGAGAATCACTGCCCTAAATTGACTCTAATTGCTAGACAGTTATTTTATACTTCAATTTCCTTTTTATAAAAATGTGGCGGCAATAATAGTATTTCAAAGTGTTCTGAAATTATAACATGAAAAAGGCTGCAGTGACTGGCAGAAATCTACACTTGTACAGCAAATAGGAAAACTCTGTCATGGGACCTCTGGGAGCCAAAGTAACTTGGTTTCTAAAACAAGTTGTTCTTTCCAATAGGTATTTAGGTTTTACCTTTTACCACTGCAAACAAAAACTAGGAATTTTCTAAGGAAACTTAAACATTTTCTTATGGTTTTATTAGAGAACATTTTTTTTAGGAGGTTAAAATGTGAATTCTGGCTCTGTTCAAAATGGAGCCATATTTCTCTGAAACCTATTGCCTGGCTACCTTGGTATTCTTTGATTGATAAGATGGATTCGTGCTTTGCTTTTTGGAAAATGTTGCATGTGTCTCATTTTAATTTAATTTAGGTCAGAGATGGAACTAATTCCTATTGGACATTTTAAAGTCAGAGTGTAAAGTTTTCTTTCTTTCTTTCTTTCTTTCTTTCTTTCTTTCTTTCTTTCTTTCTTTCTTTCTTTCTTTCTTTCTTTCTTTCTTTCAATAAATCTTTATTCAGATTATTACAATTGTTTTTCCTTTCCCCCCCAGCTCCCCTCCACCCGGTTCCCACCCCACCTTCTGCCCTTACCTCCTCCCCACTGTCCTCATCCACAGGTGTACGATTTTTGTCCAGTCTCTTCCTGCACCCCCCCCCCCATATCCCTTTTCCCCTGAGAATTATCAGTCCACTCCCTTTCTATGCTCCTGATTCTATTATATTCACCAGTTTATTCTGTTCCTCAGGTTTTTAATTCACTTGATTTTTAGGTTCACTTGTTGATAGATATGTATTTGTTGTTCATAATTTTTATCTTTACTTTTTTCTTCTTCCTCTTCTTAAAGAATACCTTTCAGCATTTCATATAATCCTGGTTTGGTGGTGATGAACTCCTTTAGCTTTTTCTTATCTGTGAAGCTCTTTATCTGCCCTTCAATTCTGAATGATAGCTTTGCTGAGTAGAGTAATCTTGGTTGTAGGTTCTTGCTATTCATCACTTTGAAAATTTCTTGCCACTCCTGCCTGGCCTGCATAGTTTCTGTTGAGAAATCAGCTGACAGTCGTATGGGTGCTCCCTTGTAGGTAATTAACTGTTTTTCTCTTGCTGCTTTTAATATTCTCTCTTTGTCTTTTGCTCTTGGCATTTTAATTATGATGTGTCTTGGTGTGGTCCTCTTTGGATTCCTTTTGTTTGGGGTTCTGTGTGCTTCCTGGACTTGTAAGTCTATTTCTTTCACCAGGTGGGGTAAGTTTTCTGTCATTATTTCTTCAAATAGGTTTTCAGTATTTTGCTCTCTCTCTTCTTCTGGCACCCCCATAATTCTGATGTTGGTATGCTTGAAGTTGTCCCAGAGGCTTCTTATACTATCTTCAACTTTTTGGATTTTTTTTTTTTCTTTTTGCTTTTTTGGTTGAGTGTTTTTTGCTTCTTTGTATTTCAATTCTTTGACTTGATTTTTGCATTCCTCTAGTCTGTTGTTGGGTCTCTGTATAATATTTTTTATTTCAGTCAGTGTATGTTTAATTTCTAGTTGGTCCTTTTTCATATCTTCAAGGGTCTCGTTATATTTATCGGCCTTTTCTAGGATATTCTTGAAAAGCCTTATAACTGTGGTTTTGAATTCTATATCCAGTCGTTGGTTTTCCTCCATTTCTTTCGTTTGTGATCTGTTTCTTTGTTGCTGCATTTTCACTAGCTGTGTCTACACTGGGAGAAGTTCGGTGCTGGAGACAGCCTTATAGGATTAGACTTGCCACATTGCAAAAGCCTCTGTGCTCAACTTGGATGGGGTGGAGTCTCAGGGTGGAACAGACAGTCTTGGCTTCCTGTCAGCCCTGCCCTTGCTCGCTTGCGCCTCCAGACCTCTGCCTTCCCCACTTCCTGAGCCTCCGCCCAAGAGTCCAGATTCCCCCCTGCAAGAGCGTGGGTCCCCAGGGGCTCGCCTGGAACTGGGGTTCATTGCAGTCAGAACTGGGGCTCAGTGCAGTCAGGAGCTTCCGACTCCCTTCTGCTAGGGAAAGCCTGTGGCAACCTCCTCAGTCTTTGTGCACACTGGCGCACGCTCCTCCAGACCCCTGCCCGCCGGGGCTCCCCCGGGTCTCCCCCAGGTCTCCAAGTGCCTTTCTCTCTACCTGACAGTCCAGACTCCCCCTGTATGAGCCTGGGTCCATGGGGTTTCACCCAGAACTGGGGTTCAGTGCAGTCAGAACTGGGGTTCAGTGCAATCAGAGGCTTCCTTCCTCCTCCCACCGGAGAGTCAGCCAGGCTCTCAGCTGCTTTTCCTCTCTGTGTGCACAAAGACCCTTTGCCGTACCTCAATCCTTTGCCATTCTGTTCCTCCAATTCTCCGTGAGCTTTTCTCTTTCCTTCTAGTTGTAGAATTTCCACTCAGCCAGCTTTCTTGTGGTTCTGGATGGTGTCCATTCTGTCTTTTAGTTGTAGTTTTGAAATTGTTGTGTGAGGCAGCAGTTTAGGTGCTTACCTATGCTGCCCTCTTGGTTTCTCTCCAGAGTGTAAAGTTTTCTGTGGGAGATTTCATGATGGGTTATATGTACTGCAGGTGACACAACATGAGTTACAATCCTTGTGGTATACATATTCCAGTTGGCTTGATTGCATGGACCCTGTGAAGCTGGAATGTTGGAGT
The DNA here is from genome assembly GCA_026230045.1 of Corynorhinus townsendii. NCBI lineage: Eukaryota > Metazoa > Chordata > Mammalia > Chiroptera > Vespertilionidae > Corynorhinus > Corynorhinus townsendii. The sequence goes on from JAPDVU010000004.1 coordinate 143,877,136, forward strand.
ACCTCACAGGGCCTATTTCACAACAGTGCACATTGTGCTTAATCTGACTGTGCCTCCCCTGAAAAGAAGGGATTTGGGTGCAGGATGGCACAGAAGACTCTGTCCTTAATCCCCACCCGAGGTCCAGTAGATTGTCCTCTCCTGCAAGAACTTCACTGACTCTGCAACGCCTCTAGCAGACCCACAGGAAACGTATGTCCAGCAGTAGCTCTGCTCTCAGCCTCTGAGGGCTGGGGGTGGGGGACAGGACCCAGATATTTCTCTCTGATCCACTTCAAGTTCTAGATTGCATCTCATGGTGTTGAGTGGTTGCAACCTGGATTTCAGAGAAACTGAGTGTGTCTGCATTTGGTAAATGGAGATAATGGGCTGGGGGAGGACAAAATGAGAAAGGATGTGAAAGTGTTCTGAAAACACTTTAAGGCCCATATGAGCATAAGCATTGTTATTATTGTTTTTAAGTGCCTAAACCATCCTTGGTGTGAGGAATGGCAGTGAATAGGGGCGCATCAGGCTGAGATTCTTTGTTTTTATCATGTCAGGGAAAAGAATATGTGATCCTTCCCAGGTCTTCTCATTGAGCTAATCTGTTCTGTGGAGCTCCTGAAGTTGACTTGATATTGACTTAAAAGCCACTTGTTGGTCCCTTCCCTCCCTTAAGTCACAAATGAAAGGTACAGTCTGATATTGAACACCTTTATCTCCCTACATTATCGGTGGCTGTTGTGCCCTGCAAAGTTGATTGCAGCATTTATTATCAATGACTTTCTTTTTCAAGTGTTTTATACTTCTTTGACATGTGAAAGTAGCTAATAAAATCACTGAATATTCTCTTTATGAGACTATATCAAATACTGAAGTGTGCACATACAACATTTCAAAAATCCTCTATTCCTTATTTTTCTGTTACAAGTAAGCAGAGCCTTGGCACTGAAATTGTGAATTTAGAAATTGGTTCTTGACTGAAACCTTAACTTCTTTGTGTTTAATTAGGTTTCAATTGCTCCACTTAAAAAAGGTCACCTAAATTTGGAAAAGACAACTGACTCTAATTGTGACAATCTCATGCTTGCTGAATTTTATCGGAAAGGTTAAAGTACTTTTTCCCACTTACTAAGTAGCATTTATCCATATTTTCATGACAGTGTCGCACCAGAATAAAGTCTTGGATTCTAAAGAAATGAGGCAATCACATTTTAATGGTTAGGCTTTGATGCTTTGTTTGAGCAGCTGCAGCAGCTTGGTGTGCAGAGATTTTAGACTATTTGCACCTAATTTTCTTTTCTGTAACAATAGAACTGTTTCCTGTGGGTCTGTTAGAGGTGTTGCAAGTTGAATAAGAAAATGACCGTAATGCGTTAAGAGTTTCTACAGATATCTGAGTCATCATTAAAGTGACTTTATTTCTAGAAAGCCAGGCTCGGATAAACCGGATGACGGAGGGAGAAGGCGCAACAGGAGGCAAGGCGGGGGACCTTGGGGAAGGCGCTTGAGGAGCCAGTGCTGGAGCAGCGGAGGCTTCTTCAGCTGCATGCTTCCTGTGCTGCTGTGGAGCTCTTAGGCTACGTGGTATTCACATTATTCTTTGGTTCCATGGAAAATGGGAGGTTAGTTCTAGGCTCACAGCCGAGCACTAGGCAAAAGGCTCCAGCTAGCTGTGAACCATGTCAATTTAGTTTATATACAAGTATTGGGCAACATGAGAAAAATATTGTCGCCAAACAGTATATCCCAGAGCATCTCACGTAGACTGCTATTCAATATTCAAGCATAAACTGGATTTCTTTTTTACTCCTGGCTATATATTTTGTATTTTAAAAGCAGGTGTTACCTTCATTTTTTGACCGTTCTCACATACCTGAGTGGTAATGTCAAATACTATGGAATTATTATAATACTTAAAATGTCATTTTGCCTTACAGCAAAATAACAGTCTGAGCTGTTCCAAGAGGCGTCTCTGAAAGGAAAAGGGTGACCAATCCAAGGCTAGAATTAGGGAAAGAGGGACAGAGATAAGGAGGTCTATCAAAGCTGCCACCATTGTGGCAGCTTCTGCAGTTGCCCCGATAAAGACAGGAGGAAGTACGCCAGCGCGAGTCCTGAGCCTTGAACTCCTTCATCTACCAGCAAGACAGGAAAACAGCGCTGAGGATTTATCAGCTAACAGTGTCTTAAGAACAGTTAGTTGAACGGAGCTATGGAAAACACATTGGGTTCTCTTCTCCAGTGTTTCTAGCAAAAAAAAAATAAATAAATTTTGTACTCCTGTTTCAGATATGATGGCCACACTAAGAACTTAGAATACCTTATAGGGTTACTTTTTAAAGCCTCTAGGATATGAGTCATTATATCAGAATCTTGAGCAAAATACAACTTAGTTATGGAAGACTTTCAGAAAATGGCATTTCATCTCCAAGTCTAGCTAACACACCAGTTGCTTTAAAGGACTAGTTGTAGATTCTTCACTGGCCTGTTAATGGTCTATGTTCCCAGGACAGAGAGACCTTGCTGTAACACATGGCCCAGGAGAAGCTGGCCAGTGATGTTTCCCTCCTCTGTTTTCTCCTTACGCAACAGGCCTTATTCTCTATTACATTGCTCTCAAGAAGGGATTTGATCAATTCCCTTTTCCAAAGAGGCAGAAAGAGAAAATGACAAACAAAGGTTTAATTGTGTTTTTTTTTTCTTTAGGAGTATTCTCATTAGGGAACTAAGGATTTCTTTTTTTTTTTTTTTAATTAAATCTTTATTGTTCAGATTATTACAGGTGTTCCACTTTTTTTTCCCCCATAGCTCCCCTCCACCTGATTCCCCACCCCACCCCATGCCCTTACCCCCCGCCACTGTCTTCATCCATAGGAGTAAGATTTTTGTCCAATCTCTTCCCGCATCCCTCACACCTGCTTCTCCTGAGAATCGTCAGTCCACTCCCTTTCTATGTCCCTGATTCTATTATATTCACCAGTCCATTCTGTTCTTCAGATTTTTCATTCACTTGATTTTTAGATTCACTTGTTGGTAGGTATGTATTTGATGTCATTTTGTTGTTCATAATTTTTATCTTTACCTTTTTCTTCTTCTTCTTCTTCTTAAAGAATACCCTTCAGCATTTCATGTAATCCTGGTTTGGTGGCGATGAACTCCTTTAGCTTTTTCTTGTCTGTGAAGCTCTTTATCTGACCTTCAACTCTGAATGATAGTTTTGCTGGGTAGAGTAATCTTGGTTGTAGGTTCTTGCTGTTCATCACTTTGAATATTTCTTGCCACTCCCTTCTGGCCTGCATAGTTTCTGCCGAGAAATCAGCTGACAGTCGTATGGGTACTCCCTTGTAGGTAATTAACTGTTTTTCTCTTGCTGCTTTTAATATTCTCTCTTTGTCTTTTGCCCTTGGCATTTTAATTATGATGTGTCTTGGTGTGGTCCTCTTTGGGTTCCTCTTGTATGGGGTTCTGTGTGCTTCCTGAACTTGTAAGTCTATTTTTTTCACCAGGTAGGGAAAGTTTTCTGTCATTATTTCTTCTAATAGGTTTTCAATATTTTGCTCTCTCTCTTCTTCTGGCACCCCAAAAATTCGGATGTTGTTTCGCTTAAAGTTGTCCCAGAGGCTCCTTACATTATCTTCATATTTTTGGATTCTTTTTTCTTTTTGTTTTTCTGGTTGGATGTTTTTTGTTTCCACATATTTCAGATCTTTGGTTTGATTCTTGGGGTATGTTGATCTACAGTTGAGTTTCTGTATATTCTTTATTTCAGACAGTGTATGCTTCATTTCTGACTGATCCTTTTCCATTTTTTTGGCATTCTCATTAAGGTCCTTGAAGGTCTCACTAAGCTCCTCAGAAGTGTCATCAAGTTTCTCGGCGGTTTTTAGAAGATTCTTGAGTAACCTTATAAATGTGGTTCTGAACTCTATGTCATCCAGTAGTTTGCTTTCCTCCATTTCTTTCATTCGTGACATGTTTCTTTGTTTCTGCATTTTGGCTGCTTCCCTGTGTTGATGGAGTGGCTTTGTGTGGTAGGTGACCTATAGGGGGCAGTAGCTCAGCCTCCCCAATCACCTGGTGTGGATGCTCTTGGTACACCCCTTTGTGGGCTGAGTGCAAAGTCTTGGTGTAGTTAAGCCTGAATTGCCGTTGGTACACTGGGAGGAATTGACCTCCAGGCCAATTAGCTGTGAGCACTCCCTGTGTCTATAATGGAAGAAGTGCTGCGCTGAAGACACGCTTATGGGGCAGGACTTGTTTCAGTGGGGCTTTGGTGCTCACTGAGTCTGCCTCTTGAATGTGTTACTTATGGATGTGAGGAGTTGAAATCTGGTGTCTCACACTGACCACTGGGTACACTGGCTTCTGGATCTCCAATGGGGTGCAGGTCAGCTACTGTCTGAGGCCACTCAGCAGGAGCTACAGTGAGAGCTGCAGTTTTCTCCTCTTTGCTTGGGGTTTGGAGGTTTTGGAGCTGTCTGACCCGGGCTGCAAGTTTTCTAGGTTAAGCTGCGATAGGGCAGGCTTTCTTATGCTAATTGAGCTGCTTGGAGCTTGGGTGGGTTTGTAGGTTGTGTGGGGCGGGGTCTCAGGGCATCACTAGGTTAGGGCGTGGCAAACAGCAATGGCTGCTAGTAATCCGCGCGTCCTGGAGTCTGGTGCCCCAGTGCAGTAAACAATTATTCCTGTGCGCAGCTCTGCAAGCAAGCCACTGTCACTGGCAGACAGTCCAGCTTCTCCCCGTAGGAGTTTGGGTCCCCCGCGTCTCCCCAGAGACTGGATTTCAGAGTAATCAGGGGCTTGTCTCTGTACGGGTTGAAAAAAGCAACGCACCCAGTCGCCCACCGCCAGCCCGGATCACTCGCCTCCGTACCTCAGCTTTTCAGCGCTCGTGCACGTCTCAATGCTCTTTTCTCTTTCCTTCTAGTTGTAGAACTTCCACTCAGCCAGCTTTCCCGTGGTTCTGGGTGATAGACGTTTTGTCTTTTAGTTGCAGTTTAAATTGTTGTGGGAGGCAGCAGTTTAGGTGTTTACCTACGCCGCCATCTTGGATTCCTCCAAGGATTTCTACTTACAGGATTTCAAGCATCAGTTATTCTGATGGGAAGAAATTTGGGATGACAAGGAGAACATTGTCTATTCTACCTAGTTGCCTCTCTGCTTTTAGCAAGGCAAACCCCATTGGGTTCCCATGCACATGACAGACATATCCCTTATGGCCCTTCAGAAATCATACTTGTCTGTGTGGTATGTCAGGGAAAGCAGCTGAGTGGAGGAGCCATGTCCTCATGTCCTGTCTGGCACTGCCTCAGGGATTGGGTCTACTGTGACTTTACAGCATTTACACGAGTTTCCAAGCTGAAGCCCCTCTTGGTGAGGGTGCAGACAGCATACCTGGAAGAGGTGTATGCAGTTGCTAAGAAGGGTAGCTGTCTTCTCTCAGGATGATTTTTATAAAGAAAGCAAAGGGAAAATTTTATTACATAGTTGCAACAGATTATAATAAGAAATACCAAAGCAACTGTAAGTATGAAACTATCCTCTTTCCCTTTATCCAGAAAATGCAATCCTCTCTTAATAGTAATGTTTCCTCCTAATACGCCACGGACTTATTTGTCTTACTTTACATCCTTGTTAAATTGTGGACTAACAATTTAACAAGAATCCAAACCGTGGAGCTTTCTGTACAACACTTTCTTTTTCTTTTTGTGTTGTCGTTAATCCTCACCTGAGGATATTTTTTTACCACTGATTTTTAGAGAGAGCAGAAAAAAGAGGGAGGAAGGAGGAGAGAGAGAAACATCGGTTGGTTACCTCGCACATGCACCCAATCAGGCCAGAGATCAAACCTGCAACCCTTTCTTTCTTTCCTTGAAAACTCTGCTAATCAAGTACAGTAATCTTTCTAATAATATCAGTCTACTCTGTGGAGAACACTGGGATAGTTCAGATTGAAAAATTAAAAGTAATATTGTTTTTGATGGTCCACAATAAGTGCCCTTAGAGACATATTAACAAATGTTTTTAGAATGGAAAGAAGAAATAATTCCAACTGAGGAAGCGAATGATATGAGTAGTAACTATAATAGCAGCAGATATTAAACTCTACATGTACAACCGGGCTTAATCTTGAGACATAAATGTCTGTTTCAAAGGGAGAGAATGACAGTAGGTGATGGTTCTCTGTCAATGTCGCCATCGATTACACAGCAGACTTTCAGTAATCTGTTTACAGATCTTATTTGCCTCCCATTCTTCACCTGTATGATGAGGCTGTGATACTTGTGCATCACGTATTTCATAGGAAAACTTCAGATGAGAACAAAAGTTGTTGTCTAATAAATAGCACTGAGTAGCAGTAAGGTGTTGCTGTGCATTTTGACATTGCCGTTATGTCTTGGCCTTGGCTGTGTGTTGAAATGTATTTCATAAGCATTTCTGGAGTTGAATTTAGGCTTTTTGAAATACTGGCATATTTTTAGTAATTTCAAATCGGAAAGGTTCCTAAAAGCTTTATTAGCCTCTGATATATTCAGACATATTCTGCATACAAAAAAACCTCACTGAGACGCCAGCTTCTGAAGCCAGGCATGTATTATGAAAGCCAGGCTAAAAGGAGGGATACAAAATGAAGTTGACCAGACCTCTGCCCTCATGGTGCTTCCAACCTAGTAGGGGAGACGGCTGTTTAACCAACATTTTGAAAAGACTTGAAAAGAAAAATATTGGAATGGCAAGGAGGGACTTGAAAAGAAAAATATTGGAATGGCAAGGAGGGAATATAACTTCTAAGTGTGACAATTAGAGAAGAAGTTATACCAACAGTAACAACAATACTGATGATAGCTATGATTTTTAGTGTCTTTTTATATTCAAGACACACTAAAAATGTTACCAGATTTACTCCCCTCCAAAAAACTATGAAATAATTATTGTTACTGGCTAGGAAAGGTGGAAGCAAGATATTGAGTTTGGGTTCATCTAACACAAAAACCCATCTTCTTTCTATTCTGCCACCATGCATCTCAGTAACAGTGCCATTCTAGAAACATATGACAGTGATGTTTAACCATTTTTGAGCCTTTCAGAGAGACAATGTCCCAGACACCAGCCATGACTCTGTGGTTCCTCCAGGGCCATTCGAAGACCATTGAGGTGGGACGGATAGGAGCCCTGTGCACCAGCCAACGTGAGGGTCATGTGGAGAACTACTCTCCAGTCTGCCGGGGCTTATATGGACCTGGCCACCGGAACGAATAACAGCACCTGAAAGGGTTTTTCCATTTTCTTTAGAAAGGATTGGGGCATGGGGAATACCCCCAGGCAGCCATTTCCAAGGGCAAACCAGCTAACGAACACTTGTACACACACAAATGGCTTGCAGTTCATGCTTTTCTTATTGGAATATTTTCCTTCTACTGTCTCTTAGGAGATTTTTCTTCAAGAACAAATAGGCAAATCTTTACTGCGTTTTACATGACTGTATTCTCCTCTCTCTCTCTCTCTCTCTCTCTCTCTCTCTCTCTCTCTCTCTCTCTCTCTGACATACTTTATTCTATTTGTCAAAACTCCAGAGAGCAAGTATCAGATAGACATTCCACCAAGCATCAAAGGCCCTCCTGGGCTCCTCGGATTTATAAATGCCAGTTCCACATCACCCTCTGGCTTGTTTCTTCCTCTTCTTCTTCTTCCTCCCCACCCTCACCCTCATCCTCATTGTCCTCCAGTCCTGAATGGGGATGAGGACACTTGTTGGGGTCCTAGAGGATGAGGTCCCGGCCTTCCTCCAGCTTCATGCAGAAGTGGAAGAGGCAGTGAGCATGCCCCAGGCATCCTCTGCTCAGGTTGCTCTGGCGGGCACACTCGTGGGTGTGCACTGCTGGGTGCCCAGGATGATGTGGTGCGAGAAGTCTTCCTCACGGTTCCAGGACAGGTAACCAAGCTTGAGGTCCTCGGATCTGGCCAGCAAAGACCAGCCGGTCCATCGGGCCAACTTATAGCTGTTGTTCTTCAGCTCGGTGGGTGGCACTGAAGGTCCCTCGCTCAGACGCCAGCTTCTGACACCGGGCAGCATCAGTAGAGCACCTGGAGTCCCACTCGTTGAGGGTCTTGATGTTGACGGAGGACACTCGCCCATGGGCTCCAGTCATGACTCAGGCATGTGCGCCACGGGCAATTAATCAGGTCCATGTCGTCTGCAGGCGATTTAATCCGTATCCGTGCCGTCCTCCACAAGCGGGTTTGGATGGGGGAAGTTGTCTCTTTCTTTCCCCATGCTCAGGCCCTGCTGGGAGAAGCTGTGGTGCAGGCTGTGGGCAAGTTGAAGGACTTCCCTTCATCTTGAGGGGCCTTGGCCCTATCTCTCCCAGTCAGGAGGTCAAAGTCAGAGCTATACTTCTTGTCAAAGAACAGCTTGGACCCGACTCTCTGGACCACATTGTCCCGGGAACACACGGAGCGGGTGCAGCTCAGCATTGTGGACAGAACAGCGTCGGTGGCAAGCCCATTCCCCTGGGTTTTGGCCAGGTTTCAGATGGCAGGGTCCCCTGTGGTGGCGACGGCGTGGTCCACACGCTTGAGGCTCCGCAGGGCATCTCGCTCCTCCTGGTGATGTGGTCAAAGGCTGGTGGGGCACAGCCTGAAAGGGCTCGGGGACCGCACAAGATGAATATTCTGAATAAAGGATTTTTTTTTCTCATTACTGAGTTTATTATGTGAAAATTTTTACAATGATAGAAAAATTGCATAACCATTTAGTGATGGTTGTAAATAAAAAAATTTTTTTTTAAATAGTAAACATCACATGACCATGGAAGGGGGTTGGGACTGTGCTGTATTTATTATATGCAAAATGAACTGAAATCTGATGTGATAATTTTCATCCTTATGTGAAAAAACGTAAAGAACAATATATTCTGATCATATTATTTTTATTTTAGAATCTGATAGCAAGAAAGCCTGTGCCCAGTGGAATGACATTTTAGAAACATTAGCACAAATGAAACAAGTAGCTGTGTTCAGAGTCTGATGCTTCTGTGATCAGCATGATGGCTAACATCTGTGGTATCTGGATGGCACATTGGTTTGCTGAAACCCCAAAATACAGAAGCAATTTTTGTTGTTTTTCCAGAGTGGTCAGGAGCCTGAATTCTTATCTGAACATAGTCAGCAGGATGGCTGCTATAGTTACAAAGGATGATAAATGACTCTACTATGGTACCACTTTGTTAAGTGGTACTACTTTAGCTCTTGCAATGGAATTCAAATTGTGCCAGCCATCTTTTATTAGTCAGTCCCATGGGATTTTTATTATTATTTTGAACAAGATCTATTTTTGTTTAATTCTATGGGAACCACACATTCTTTGTACATTTGTCAGAAATTTATTTTCCAATGAATATTGCTCAATTCTAAATAAGTACATTCTGCATTTTTATACTGGGACATAGTAGGGTGAGTTCAATTAGGAACACCATTTAAAGTTACATAATGCAGCCTGGACTTTTTTTATAACTCTAATGTTCTGGTAGCTAAACGTGTGTTTGTGCTTTGCTTATTGTCTTTCAAGGTGGTCAATTTTAAACAAGAACATATTTTTTTAAAGCATTCATTAAGAACTGATCTGTTACAAGTGTGAACTTAAAATTGTTGAAATGAGAGTCAAGAAACACTTAATTGGAATTGAAGAATTACAATTTGGGGAGCATAGATTCAGGTAGAAACCCGGGTAGTGTCCCAATTATAGGGTGAAGGCAAGGTGTTTTCTGAGAAAAGAAAAGGAATAACACACACACACACACACACACACACACACACACACACGAACACACACACATAATAATTCCTACAGGTGCTGATCAGCTGAGCTGCTCTTGGCTGTACGTGGTTGGTTACTGATTCTGTCTTCAGATAGAGAGTTCCTAAGATCAGTCCTTGTGGACAAGATGTCCACTGTCCTGCTGGCTTCACAAATACTTGTAAGACAAGGTTGGTTTGACCCAGTCCAAACATTCCAAAGTTTCAAGGAGGAAGATGTTCAAGGCAGTTTCTCTGGAATGGCAGCTCCAACTCCATTTTGCAATGGTTTAATTTATGTCATTTTTCACACACCTGCTCAATGCACTTATTCATGCAGAGAGATAAACATTGTTAGCTATAGTAACCAGAAAATTAACATCCCATATCCTTTCACAACAGAAAAAAAGGAAATATTTTTTAGTAAATTTTGGGGCATGGCATTCACGGAAATCTTGAGCTTGTTTCCAGAGGCCAAAGACCTCTTGTTCTACCGTGCTGCAGGTAGGACCATGGATCTTAACACGATGTTTCTCTGACCTCAGAAAAGCAGAACATTTTCACTTGCAACTAGGCTTACCTCCCAGGACTGGCAGAAGACAAAGTGGCAATCTTATTACAATACAGGACCCTTTAGTGTCTCAGACCCCGAAGGATGCTTATATGTTACCTTCTGTTCAATGAAACAATAGAATCTTTGAGCAAAACTGTCTAAGCAAAATCTCTAGTAAATGATGAATGCTGTACTAAAGCTTAAAAAATAATAACATTATCAAGCTTCTGCAAAGACTGTTTTCAGAGCACCAAGAAGAAAACTGAGGGGATTTTTAGTAAATGTCATTTACTGTCTTGCCAAAAAAAAAAAAAAAAAAAGGAAAATAAAGCAGGGATTTTTTGTTGCTTGTTTGGTTGGTTGGTTGATTTAGTTTGGTCTGGCTTTTTATTGTAGAGACATAAACAATGGAAGACTAGATGATATAAACTAGTCGTAAAAGTAAGTATTAGTATTTGCCCAAATACATAAGACATGAAATAAAATTCTGGGTTTTGTTTGTCTTGCTAGATATTTTTTAAGTGTACTTCTTTGTATAGAGAAAATAATAAAGAGTAAAATTTAAATGACCCTGAATCCCATTGTCTAGATATCTATTGATATTTTTTTGAAATTTAGAAGTAATATAAGCACCTGTTTTTTAAAAATTCAAACATTACTGAGAGGTGTAAATGATAAATACTAGTGTTCCCACCATTTCCCATCCCTTTCTAACAGAAAAGGAAATATGTCCCCAGACACACATACACATGTATGTGTATGTGTATACATTATATATATGTATATGTGTATATAATTTTTTTTCACAAAAGCATTATACCTTGAATTTTTTATTTAATAATATATTTGCAGATTTCCCCATATCAGCACACACAGAGCTATCACATTATTTTTAACAGTTATATAATACAGTGTACTGTAAGTATTTACCCAGTCTCCTGTTGTTTAACATTTAAGCTGTTTTTTTATTTTTGGGACTATATCTGTAAAAATGTGGCAGTTAAACAGCAATGAAATGATGTCACATATTTTATTTTGATAGATATTGTCTAACTTATTAAATCAGTTTTCTTTTCCACCAACATTTGAGAGTTACTATTTAAATGTTCACTCAAGAGAAATTTAGTTTATAGAATTCTACTTTTATTCTTTCTTAAATGGAGAAATGTTTTACCTAAAGAAAAACTAGAATGCATTTTTTTTTTGTTTGGAGTGTATGTTGTCCTAGACCAATGGTATGTCGATCCATGAAGGAGAAAGTATTTTGATTTAATAAGACTGGATTGGCAAATGTGGCTAACACCAAGTAAAACATTGTAGACCAATGAATGTTAGGAGACCTTTAAAAGCATAGATTAAATTGAAAACTCTCATGTTCAAAAGATACTATGCAGCTGGTGGAGGAGAGAGGGGGAAAGTTGTTTCATAGGTAGAGTTCCAGTTTTGGAAGATGAAAAGCATTTTGTAGATTAGTTGCACATTGTGAATATACTTAACACTCTTGAAGTGTAAACTTATGGTCAAGATGGTACATTTTATGTTATGTGTATTTTGTCATGATTTAAAAATATAATGTACAAAATTATGCATCCATAGAAAAAGAAGACAATTACCTAAAATATAATTTTAAGAGGGTAAGGGAAGAGCTTCTACCAGACATTGTCAAATGCCTCCAGGAGACAATTGATGTTATTACACATCTGATAAGGTCCAAAATGCAAAGACTCCTGGTAATGGATTCAAATGTAATCTGAGGCACAAATGGCAAAGAGCAGCAGCAATCACCCCTCTTCTGCTGTGGAGCAAGTTACCACAGTACCTGTGGCCACTAGGACATTTCCAATGATCAGACTCAGAGCCTGGAGTTGCCACAGTGACGAGAAAGACCACCCTGAGCATCAAGGTCTCAGGTCATTCTCTGACAGTCACCATTGTTTAGAAGCACTCCAGCCCAGCTGGCATGGCTCAGTGGTTGAGCGTCAACCTATGAACCAGGAGGTCACAGGTCAAATCCCAGTCAGGGCACATGCCTGGGTTCCGGGCTGCATCCCCAGTGTGGGACATGCAGGAGGCAGCCAATCAAGGATTCTCTCTTATCATTGATATTTCTGTCTCTCACTTCTTCTCCCTTCCTCCGAGAAAAACCAAAGTGAAGGGTAGAGTGCAGTCTTCAGAACCCAGAGAAAATGACTTTGTTCACAATGACTTGGAGTCTCAGGTCCTGATTACCAGAGCAGAAAAATCACTGTTATAAAAATATCTTAGGAAGGTGACTCACAATGAATGCTAAGGAATTATCTAATTAAAGAGTTTCACAAACTTAATACACCCATTTCTCAACTAGTCAATGGAAGCTGGGCAGTTTGCTTGCTGACATTCCTATGGAGCCGAGGCTCTCAACCTTGGCTGCACATTAGAATCACCTGGAGCTTTAAAATCTGATGCTGTGGGGTCATCCCAGAGCAATTAATTAGAATCTCTGAGGTGGATTTCCTGGTGATTCCAACATGCAGCTAAGGCTGAGAAGCACTGGCACAAAGATTTTCAACTTTAGTGTCCATAATTCTTGAGCACCAACATAAGCTTGTTTTAGAAGGTGTGGGATCTTCCCAAGGTCTGTATTTCTTATGTGCACTGCAGGTGATGCTGATGCATATGGTCTCTTGAAAATACTTCAACAGTGACTGAAATTCCTGATTGTTCATCCTAATCACTGGTCTCTCCTGCTTCTCCATAAACATGGTCAGCTGGGCTTTGTTAATAAGGCTCTTTAACCCAAGCTAGTAATTTTTATTGCTTTGCCCCTGGAATGTGCCCAAGACCTTCACATATCACTTGCAATTGTGGCTCCAAAATGGCCACATAATCCAACAAGGTCCTGGCCAAAGTTGCGCAGAGTGGAAAGATTACATCATAGTTTCTCCATGCCATGCTTTTGCCAATAACGCCTGGAGTCATGCTTTAAAAAATAACAACACAATAGTCAACACTATCACCTACATCAAAATATATCTCTAGGGTTTTCTGCTAAGTCATTATGAACCTGAGAATATTTTTAAGTAAGCATACCCAGAATGAATCCTCTAAGTTGTGTATTGTATTTTCCTTTTGAAGTTTTGTCTGTATTATATTTTATCATGATTATTTTTGACTGCTGCTCAGTTAATCACCTTAACGTCATTGGCAAATGATGGCCACATTTCTGTTTTATGGTTCAAGTTTGTCAAGAGAAATATGAAATATTTCACACTTTCTATTTTCCCCCAGGCTTACCTAGTACTGCATGTGTCTATTTGAATAATCACAGCCCCAAATGGGGTGGTCAGAGTCAACATTGTGGAGTGAAAAGGGAATGGGCTTTGGGATGAGATAAACCTAGTTCAGACTCCCAGCTCTACTTCTTAATAGTTGTGTGACCTTAGGCAATGACTTAATCTTACAGAGCTCCTTTAATTTGTTCTTCTGAAAACATGCTGCTACGATTCCTCCCTCAAAGGGATATTTTGGCAATGATTAAATGAAATGCAAAAGTATTTAACAAACTGGCTGACACATAGTAAAGTGCTCAGTAAATAGGTTTTTTTTGTGTGTTTGGGCTTTTTTTACTGTCATGCACTATGTGATGGGTAACATGAACAGCTGAGAGTATAAATATGTATATTCTTCTAACTCAATCTGCTCAAAGTAATTATGGGAAAGGAAAAGTAATTTCAAGTAGTATTGACTAACCCCTCAGAAGGTCACTCAACCAAGGGTTAATGGCTTAATATCAGACAATGTTAGACGGGGGCACTCTGGGTGCTGGGTGGGAGTCAGGCCAGGAGACCTAAGGCCAAGGCTAAGAATGAGGCACAGGGGGAAGCTAAGGAGATCAACCTGATCCAAGGAAAGGCAGAGGCCAGTGCTCAAAGGCAGCAGGGGTCAACGCTGAGCAACAGCTGTCCCTTCTTCTACCTGGAATAAGCTTAGAGGAGGCAAAGGGTTAGTTTTAAGGAAGAGATCACAAGAGTCCACATTGGGGGAGATGGGAGAGCCTGGGCAAGGAGGGCTCCACTCCAGCAAGGTCCCAGGCTGAGGCCATTCATGAGACTGGTTACAATGTTCAGAATTGCTCTTGTCTTTTTATATTATCCAGGCTAAACTCTTCTGTCCTTTATCAGAGCCTCTCCTTTTGGTAGCATTTTTTGATGGATATGAATGAAATCTTCTTTAATTAGACACTATATTAGGAAGAATAGGCTAAGTAATGAAACTCCCAAATCTCACAATAAAAGTTTGTTTTAAGCCCCTATCACAGTCCACCATAAGTTTGTGGAAATGGTTAAGGAGGGGACTCTGCTTCATGCAACTATTCAGGGACCCAGGTTCCTTTCATCTGGAGGCTCTGCCACCCCCCAACAAGGATTCTTAATTCATTTTCTTTTTTCTTATTACGTTTTTTTGGTCATGGAATCTTTTGAAAGTTTAATGAAGTTTTATGGATTTTATCTCAGCTTAAAGTTTTCAATTGTGTAAAACAAAATACACAGTGTTACAAAGGAAACCAACTAAATAAATATACTGTTATAAACATAATAGAAATATAAAACTGTGATAAGAGTAATGTATGTGCTTCCTTATTAATGTTAGACATTATTCACATGGGATATCATCATGCTGGAGGACTTCCAGAGAGTCACCGAGTGCTATTGCTAAGCCTGAATCAGGGTCAGCACCACAGGGAAGCACTCCCCGTGTGCTAATGTACATTGTTCTGGTTATCTGTCGCTGCTTAACAAACTACCCCCAAAACTCAGTAGCTTAACACAACCTTTAATTTTGTTCCTGATTTCATGGGTCAGGAACTTGGGGAGGTCTTTGCTGAGCAATTTGTCTAGGATCTACATGACATGCCCTAGGACCGTGGTTGGCAAACTGTGGCTCGTGAACCACATGCGGCTCTTTGGCCCCTTGAATGTGGCTCTTCCACAAAATACCACGACCTGGGCAAGTCTATTTTGAAGAAGTGGCATTAGAAGAAGTTTTAAGTTTAAAAAATTTCGCTCTCAAAAGAAATTTCAATTGTTGTACTGTTGATATTTGGCTCTGTTGACTAATGAGTTTGCCGACCACTGCCCTAGAGAGTCTGGGGCTAGGAGACCCACATTCACATGTTTGGCACCTCAGTGCTCCTTGGCCCCAATTTCCACACGGCTTGGTTTCAGTGTGGTGGTCTCAGGGTAGTTATACTTCTTAGATGGCAGCTGGCTTCCAAGAATAAGGGTTCCAAGAGACAGAAGTGGAAGCTGAGAGTATAAATATGGGTATTTTCCTAATTTAATGTAGTCTATGAAGTCATGAGAAAGGAAAAATAATTTAAGCTAATGTTGTATTAAACCTCAGAAGTTCACTTAACCAAGGGTAAGTAGGTTAACTCAAGCATCAGGCAATGTTTAATGGGGGCTACAGCATCACTTCTGCCATGGTCTGTTGGTCAAAGTAGTCACAGAATTCACCTATATTCAAGAGGGAAAGGGCACAGAACCTACCTTTCAATGGGGGAGATACCAAAAGAATTGTGGCCATCCTTAATCTGCCATGTAGTATATACAAAATTTCATTTAATATTTATAACACTGTGAAGTAGGTGTCACTGTTTACTGGTGAGGAGATAGAATCTCAGAGAAGTTAAGTACTTTGAATAAAGAGAATATCTGAAGAAAGTTTACAGGAAAGCTAAAAGGACAGGGAAAAATAGACATTTATCTTAAGAGGGTCAAAAGAATGAGTATGATTTGAACTTAAGAGAAGATCCAGGGACAGAGAGCAAATATATTTATTATTATATAAGTTCCTAAAGTAACTGTGACTTAAACCAGGTAGGAATTTATTTCTCTCTCATGTTATAATTAAGGAGTAGATGGTTCTGGGGATGGAATGGGGGTTTTGCTCCATGAGGTCATTTAGGGATCCAAGTCTTTTCCATTGTTCTATGACACTTAGGACATTGCCCTTACCTAAATGGTCCTATATAACGTGCCATCACATCCATATTATGAGCATGGGATAGGAAATGGGGGAGTGATGGCCATGCCTCTTCCATTAAGACACATCTCACAGTTTGAACATATAATTTCCCATCACTTAAAATTAGCCAGCTCTTAGTAACATGGCCACACTTAACTGCAGAGGGGGCTAAACTAAGTAAACTTTATACTGAACATTCATGTGAATATCTACCAATTACGGGTTCTATCACCATAGAAGAAGGGGAGAAAAGATATTTGAGGACAACCAATATTGAACCAATCTCTGCTTCAACAAATAGCAGGTTGAAACTTTAGCACATGGATAGATGATAATATAATAGAATTTTCTGTGAGAGTTGATGAACACAGTTACTTTAGAAGGTGAGACATGCCTCCAGATGTCTTAAAATGGGACAGTTCTTCATTTGTAATGAAACAGGTTGAAAAAAGGCATAGCTTATGCTCAATCCCAGCCTGAATGTCTATATTCAGAGATGAAAAAGGGTAAAAGACAGGACTGAATGAAGGTTTAAAGGTCTTTCTCAGGGCAGATTGCTACAACTAGAGTTGTATGCTTGGCAGAATGTAGTGTGCCTACCCAATGCTCCTCTGGGTCTTTGTAGAAAATGAAACGGCCCCTAAGGAGGTCAGAGAGGCCTTGGGGCTAGAGAAGATAGAGAAAATATCCAAAGCAATTTTCAGATGACAAATACAAGGGCAAATTGGGTGTAAGTTCAAAGCTGTAGAAATAGCATGGAGAGCTAGAGGGCACGTGTATGTCTGAGTGATCTTGCAACATACTACTCGAGGCCAAGAGTAATGGGGCTGTAAGTCACTGGTGGCAAGGGCAGAAGGCAGTGTCCAGAGAATGACAGCTGAGTCAGACTTTCCAGGGCCACGGCTGCCCAGCTGACAGGCTCCTGGACTGATCCTTTTGAACTGAGCTTTCTGATGCAGTCTTCAAGCAACGGATTTCCTAGGAGAGCAGCAATGCTTGGCCCACATGCACTACTGTAAATGTCTCCAAAGTTTTTTATGGGCATTCTCTTTTCTCATGTTTTTGGTGTAGTATAAAGATACACATGTCATCCAAGCAATCTGTGAGTGTCATAGGGAACTCTGATTTAGTATTAGGGTTTTTGTATTCTTCTACTCTTTTTAAAAATTATATTAATTTATTGAAAAACATTCCTGGACTGGAATGTAATAAAAATACATTCCTGGGCAGCTATTAATAATGGAGGAAAGTTTCTAACAAAAATTATAGTATTAATAGTAATATTGGTTTATTGATCTAGTGCTTTACATGTGTGTGTACCTTCTTAATTGACATATAATTGACATAGAACATTGTATTAGTTTCAGGTGTACAACAAAATGATTTGATATTTGTATATTTGTATATGTTATGAAATGAGCACCATAATAAGTCTAGTTCACATCCATCACCATACATAGTTACAGATTATTTTCTTGTGATAGGAAGTTTTAAGATTTACTCTCTTAACAACTTTCAAATATCCATCCAATACTGTATTATTAACTATAGTTGCTATGCTATACATTACATTTCCATGATTTGATTATTTTATATCTTGAAATTTGTATTGTTTGACCTATTCACTTCTGGCAACCACCAATATGTTCTCTGTATCTATGAGTTTGTATGTTATGTTTAGTATTTTATTTTTGTTTTTTAGATTCCACATATAAGTGAGATCATTTGGTATTTGTCTTTCTCTGTCTGACCTACTTCACTTAGCATAATAGCATCAAGGCCCATTCATGTTGTTGTAAAAGGCAATATTTCCTTTTTATGGATGAATAACGTTCCATTGTGTGTGTTTCTTTATCTATTCATTTTCCTCTCTCAAAATATCTTACTGTAGTGTACTCACCCTTCTTCTCATGATTATTTAAGATGATAAAATGGCTACATGATAAGATGAAATGAAGTGAATGAGACATAATTAAGTAAAATAAGGGTTAGTTGAACACAAACACTACAATACTGGAACAGTTGATCTGATAATTAAGACAGTGTGGGGAGTGTATATACTGGACAAAGGGACGATTCGTGTCCTCAGCTGGGGGACTGGGATGGTGCTACTCAGAATGATATGCAATTTAAAACTTATGAATTGTTTAATTTTGGTATTTTTCATTGAATATTTTGGGGCTGTAGTTGACTGCAAGTAACTGACAAACCACAGAAAGCAAAACTGGGGTAAGGTAGGACTGTTGAGGCAGTGACTAAAACAGACAGAAAGTTCCTGCCCACATCTGGCTTACATTCCAGTGGATGAAACATAGTGATAAAACTGGGACTCAATGCACACCTCTTTCCTTCTAAAAGAATTCTTTTCACTGTTTCCTTAATGGCAGGCATAACACTTACTCTACACATTACAGCTCAACTTTCTTATTAGTCTTCTGACTTGATTAAAATTTATCTTTGACCCACTATCCACAGCCACCTCACTTCTTCTCCTTTTCTGCTCAGGGTATGTTTGGATACCTAAATGGCCTGCAGTTTTAAACCGTTAAGTGAGGTTCCACTTACCTTCCCATGTCTCAGCTGGGATCACACAACGTGAAGGGCAGTGAGTGGTACTTAAAGCAGAACGGAGGCTTAATTCTCAACCACCTTGTTACTCTGAACTGCAACTCTTTTCCACTGATGTCAATTCTCTCTGTAGTTTTGAAGACTGCCACACTCTCAGATCTGTAACTTAATACTTATTGTAACAAAAACCTCTTCTTTATGTAACAGTCTGCTTTAAAACCATCGTTATTATTAGAAGTACAATTAGTTAATGAGACCACTGATATCTGCGTAGGAGCAGTTCAGCTTTCTAGAAGAGCAAGCTTATTCAGAAAGAGGCCAAGTGCGATATAGTCTTTCTTATCTCCCCTCATTCCCTGCAGAGTGCTTTTCAGTTTGGAGTCCACTCTCTGGGAATTTGCTGTTGTTGTTTTTGAAGGTAAAGGATTTGTACTGTAGGCTCTAGGTAGGTAGAATGCTATGTAACTTTTCTGTTTTCAAACATAAGTTTGGGAACAGGCATCTCCATTTTTTTAAAATAATTTGAAATATGGAGAACTGTTTACTCACCATCTGACCTGTCTTTACAAGATCTTCCTATAAGCATCCCCTTCTCTCTCTCCATAGCTCACATTCTGACCACTCAATATGATTTGAGAGGTATAAGATCTCATCTATTTGGGAGATTTGGTCCTTAAAATTTACCTTTAGAGATCAATTATCCTGGATTAAGTATTATCTTTCTCAAAGTTTAAAATGTAAATAATTTCTAGGACGAGGTGTAGGGTAGGAAAAATAATTTTCTCTCTAATCTTCTAGGATCTTGAGTGAGACACCTCACCTGTAATAAAAGACAGATTAACAAGAAAAAACATTAAGTACATATGTGCGGGAACCCCACAAGGATAAGACACAAATAAGTGACCAAACCAGGAAGCTTTTATACATCTAAAATTTTTTAATCATTTTTTTAAATCCTCCCCTGAAGATATGTTTATTGATTTTAGAGAGAGGGGAAGGAGAGAGAGAAGAGAAAGAGAGAAACATTGATGAGAGAAAGAAACAAAGATTGGTTGCCTCCTGTAGGTGTCCTGACCAGGGATGGAACCTGCAACCTAGGTATGTGCCCTGACTGGGAATTGAAACCTGTAACCTTTTTGGTGTATGGGACGACACTCCAACCAACTGAGCTACTTGGCTAGGTGCTTTTATACCTTTTGTGCAAAGAAACATTTCAGGAATCACCTCTGTGAAGTCTTCTCTAACCTCTCCCGACTTGTAGAGCTGCACACTTTCACTTATGCCCTAGTTGTACTTATACCAGGTGTTATGGCCTAGTCAGTGGTCGGCAAACTGAGGCTCTGTTGACTAATGAGTTTGCCGACCATTGGGATAGGGGCTTAATCACAAGGAACAACAATAGCCTGTAATTATTGGAATCAAGAGTCTAGATCAGTGGTTGGCAAACTCATTAGTCAACAGAGTGGCAAACCGCAGCTTGTGAGCCACAGTTTGCCAACCACTGGACTAGATGTATCCCCCAAATGCATATGGAGGGCCCTAACCCCCCATGTGACTGTATTTGGAGACAGGACCTTTAAAGATGAAATGAAGTCTTTTAAAAAATATTTATTGATTTGAGAGAGGAAGGTAGAGAGAAACATTGACTTGTTGTTCCACTTATTTATGCATTCATTCCTGTCTGTGCCCTGACCTGGGACCAAACCCACAACCTTGGCATATTGGGACGATGCTCTAACCAACTGAGCTACCCAGCCAGGGCCAAGATTAAATGAAGTCTTAAGGGTGGAGCTCTGACCCAGTAGAAATGGTGTCCTTATAAGAAGAGGAAGAGACACCAGAATATCTCTACCATGTTGAAGATACAGCAAAAAGGGGCAGCTTTTTGAAAGCCAGGAAGAATACTCACATCTGAGCCTGACCAACATCGTGCCCTGATCTCAACTCTCAGCCTCCAGGACCATGAGAAAACAAATTTCTGTTGCTTAAGCTACCCAGTCTGTGGTACTTTGTTATGGCAGCTTGGGCTGACTAATACACCAGGTTCTACTGCCATGATTTGATGCATCTATCTCCCCTTCTAGATTCTAGACCCCTTGAGAACAAAGATCCACATTAATGTAACTGCCATATATTGAGGGCATATTATGTGCCAATCACTGTACCAGGCACTCACGCATATTTAGATCTTACAATTTCTTAAGATCAGAACTATTATCCTCATTTTACAAACAAAGAAACTAAGGCTTGGGGAAATTATGTGGTTTGTCTAAATTCCATTTATACCGGCTCCATACCACCCATACTGCCTTTTTTGGGTCATCTGTGTTTCTTCACCTCCTAGGAGTTCTCCACACAAAGCTGGTTCTAAGAGGTTGTTAATTTCCTGAATAAATCCATTCCAATATCAGCAAAGGAAAGGACCTGTTTCTTTCTACAGCAATGAAATTCCTGGATGTGATGTTTTTGGACACCCCCACTTCCCACAATAATAAATGCATTAGCCTCACTTCCAGACAGAACCATCTACATAATTTACAGAGCTCAGTGCAAAATAAAATTGCAGGGCCTCTTGTTCAGAATTTATTAAAAATTTCAAGAGCTTCTGAGTTGGTGAACACATGGAGATGTGGGAGAGTGGCATTTTCAGAGAGCATGGAAGTTCTTGCCCTATGCATTCTTCCATTTGGATAGTCCTCAGTTAAATCCTTTTATACTAAACTGATAAACATATGCCTATTCTGGACACCCACCTTGCTTTATTCTCAGAACAACCTACCTATCACTCTCTCCACATTAGTATGTGGGGATCTGCCTTGTTCCTTTTGCTACAGAATCCTCCATTGTGTGGCTTATTCAGTCAGTCCCTACTAATAGACATTTGCCTTGTTTCTAGTCTTTTGTTATTATAATAGTTACATGAATTAAAAAAAGAAAAAGAATTTCGAGATGGCCACTGTAGAGTATTAAAGGAATTGCAGAGTCCTTCTATGCACAGGGTCTTGTGTGACCGACCATAGTCACATATCCATGAATCCAGCTCCATTCCAGGATATTTTCCTCCACCTTTCTCTTGAGATCAGTCACAATCCCAGCTTCTAGCTGTCCCATATGAAATTGTTATTACCACCATAGCACAGGGTTGGGTGGGGTAAGAGTAATCGTGGAGGGGAGTGCATCACACACCCATTTCTCCTTTGTTTTTCTGTTTCCTGGTAATGAATGGTTCATTTGCCTCTCAAGAACCAGCACTTCAGAAAGAGAATTTTCAACAGACAGGCCAAGTTGCTTTAGTAAACAACAAAAAGTATTTATGGAATGCGATAGATTAGTTAAGGTGACTGAATGCCTATGATCCAAATTTTACTTAAGAAAGGTGGAAATAAATTAAACTCTACATAAATATATTAGGAAGTGAGAAGATATATTAATCACAGGATATTAAAATATTTGGCCCATTGCCTTACAATCTCATTCATCTTTTAATACATTCAAGATTTAGCATCATAAGTTGTCAGTCCTAGCAGAATTATCCCATATGGGATGCTCCATTTTCAGCTTGTGGTTATAGAGCTTTAAACCAAGGGTTGCAAATCCAGTGCCTTTAGGAGCCAGCCAGGTACTGTGGATGAGTGAGATCTGCCGACTGGGGACGTGGGCAACTGGAGAGCACATGTGGGTCTCTATTTCCGCTGTTCCCCTAGTTCAGCTGATTCTTACCTGAATGGCTAATGTCATAAGATCTGAATTCTCAAGCAAAGCCAGACATAAGTAAATCTCAAATTTTAAATGTTAGCAACTACTTTAAATAATTTAAAAAATGTTTTGGTCAAGTAAGTCTTGTCTGGGGCTGGAAATAGTCATAGGCTCTTAGTTTGAGCCCTCCATGACAAAAGACTCATTTAATCACACAGAGTCCTAAGAAAATAAGTTGGGACTAGAGTCCCATATACAAATTCATCATTCACCAGAATGCTTGAGTGGCTAGGATATTTCAATTAATAAGTACCAAGATCCTGCCCTAACCAGGTTGGCTCAGTGGATAGAGCATCAGCCTGCGGATTGAAGGGTCCCAGGTTCGATTCCTGTCAAGGGCATGTACCTTGGTTGTGGGCACATCTCCAGTAGGGGGTGTGCAGGAGGCAGCTGGTCGATGTTTCTCTCTCATCGATGTTTCTAACTCTTTATCCCTCTCTCTTCCTCTCTGTAAAAAAATCTATAATAGATATAAAAGAACCAAGATCCTAAGGCAATGGTTTGCAAATCCATCACTCCACAGGACATTTGGCAATATCCAGAGACACTTTTGTTTGCCACAACTGAGAGGGTGGGGGTGTTACTGGCATCTAGTTGGTAGAGGCTAGGGATGCTGCTAAAGCTCTTACCATGCAGAAAACATCCCCACAACAAATACTCATCCAACCAAAATGGCAGCAGTGCTGAGGTTGGAAAACCTGCTCTAAGGCAATGATTTACCCTCAGAATGTGGTTCTCAGGCGAAAGCTTAAAATGCTGATCCTTGGGCCCCAACCCAGACCAATCGATCATATGCTCTGTGACTAATACCTAGATATGTGCATTTAAAAGTTCTTCCCAGGTCATGTTAATACATTCTAAAATTTGAGAGCCACTGAACTGAAATAACAGAATCTAAAGACTCTAAATAACATTGTATGTTTGGCAAGGATGCATGTTCAATGATAACAGAAAACTTCTCACTTTTAAGCTGCAAAATACTGCACAGCCAAAGCAATAGTATCAGAATAATCCACCCACAATTACAGCCTGTTCCAAAAAGACAGGGGAGTTATAAAGAAGAAGAATTGCCATCACAATTTACCCTCCATGTACAGAAGATAGTTTCTTAGGCTGCTGAAAGTGTTTTTAAAGTTTTCTTGATAACAAGAAAAACAAAACAGCTATTTTTAAAACCCCAATTTTAAAAGAATCGATATTCCTCAAGTATTGCAAATTTGAGCATCTGAAATTAGGATACATAAAATTAAAGAGAATACCTTTAAATATCCTTATTACCATTTTTAATATAACTCATAGCAATAGGAACGTAGTTTAAGGTTTATCAAGAAATCTATATTGTAAGTTTGTTTTATTTTCCATTAACACTAAAAATATACATATATTTTGAAACACTGCTTGGAACTCTCCCTGTCTTATGGGGTGTATTAGAAGCTTCCCTGTTCCAGAAAAGCCAATAGATCCTCTCCCCTTCTCCTCTGACCAGTTAAGTCCTCACTAGGATGAGCAGTTGTTATTCACAGAAGTGGGTCCCACCTCTGGAAGGTCAGGCATGTGTAGTGACCATCATCTCTAAGTGGACATAAATGGAAAACTCAGCCATAAGTATATGCACAGAAAAGGGGAGATTTGTCTCAGGGCTGACACAATAAGAAGTTCAAAGCAATAAACCAGATAGAAGGCCTGAGAGACATAACTTTCTGGGTAGTAAAATCATTGTATGCTGTGCCGCATCCAGCACGGGCAGGTTCGGTGAGCCTGAGGAGGGGCAGTGAAGGATTAAAGAAGACAGACAAGAGAATACAGCTGGGCCTCGGTGGAGAGACAGCGCCACGGCCTGCAAGCCCCACTCTTTATTTTATAGTCAGAGCACACAAAGCAAAACAAGGGTACTGGTCAACAGGTTTACAATGTTCTTGTGAGTTTCACCTTGTTTTGGCAGCACACAATACAATATACAGATGATGTATTACAGACTGTGCACTTGAAACATATAATCTTATTAACCAGTGTCACTACAATGAAATTAATAATAAAAAAATAGCAACAAAAGAGAAAGGAAAAATACAGGGAAGCAATGGGAAACATTTCTACACTCCAGCAAACTTACCTGTTTATATCCTTTGTGCTACTCTTTTTCACTGCTCTTGGAGAAAACCAAAGTGAAATCAGCCTACGCCAAATAGGCAATAATGCCAATTTACCTACGCCAAATTGGCATTATTGCCTATCTGCAAACCAAGATGAGCCTCTGTGGCCTGGCCTGACTCAAAGCGGGGAAAAAGGTTGAGAGACACTGCTTAACCTGGGGAGTGGAGGAAAACAGGGCTCCTGCCCTGAAACAGCACTATTACTTCAGGTCACAGAGGAAGGAGAGCCATCAAGTCCTTAGGACAGAAAAGAGCCTCAGGGGCCTCTCTCTCCCCTCCCAGCCTCACCCTAATGGCATCCTCAGTAATCACAAAGGGCCACACAGTCCCTTATTGGGCCTTGGGACTCTCATATCTCCTTCCTCTGCCTGTCCCTCATATTTTTCAGACTCTCGGGCTCCCTCCCTAAATCATGCATAGGGCTCATTTTGCCCAGTTTTATAGCCGATGCTATGGTGCTATGGAATGATGTTTGTGTCCCTCAGAAATTCATGTGTTGAAACCCTAATCCCCAATGTGAAGGTATTACACTAAAGGCCCCATTTTTTAGTGGCTGGGGCCTTTAGGGGTGGGGGTGGGAATTAGGTCATGAAGGTTGAGCTCTCATGATGAGATTAGTGCCCTCATAAGAAAAGATACAAGAGAATATCTCTCTCTCTCTCCTCTCTCTCTCTCTCTCTCTCTCTCTCTCTCTCTCTCTCTCTGGTTTTTCTTAAAGAACTGCTTCAAAAAATGCTTTTTATTATACCATTTATTACATTATACCACCTGTCTTAGTCAATGCCAGCTGCTATAACAGCATATCATAGACTGGGTGGCTTACATAACAGAAACTTAATTCTCACAGTTCTGGAGGCTGGAAGTTCAAATCAAGGTGCCAGTATGTCTGGGTTCTGGTGAAGGTCAGACTGCAACTTCCTGTTATATCCTCACAGGGCAAAGAGCAGAGAGAGAGGGAGGAGGCTCTTGTGACTCTTATAAGGGCACTAATCCCACTCATGAAGGCGCCACCCTCATGACCTCATCTAATTCCAATTACTTCCAAAAGGCTCCAGCATAGCCTTTTGGGTAGGGTTTCAACATAGGAATTTTAGGGTGACACAAACATTCTGTCCATACAACATCTTTTTCATCATGATTACCTTTTTAACAGAGACGACCTTATCACAGATTTCCCTCCCTTCCAGAGACCTCCATCCTCCTGCTCCTATAGGAATTGCTTATTTTCTAGGCCTGCACTATAGCTAAAATTTCAAGAATACTAGGACTTTCCTTTATTGCTCTTTTGTATTGTATTTGCTGTGTTTACTGAATCCCATATCTTCTTCTCTCTTGCCTCCCCTCATTTTGCTAAAATAGATCAACAAACTTCCTAAAAATGGTGTAAAACGAAGATAGAAATGTCTCAAAATATCTCAGTTTTGCCAATGCATTTGATAGTTTGGTTGGGTATAGTATTCAAGTATAACTGGAATAGAGTAATATTCAACTGGTTCATCAGAGGAAAATGCATTTTACTTATACCACCAACGTTTCACATATGCCTTGGCTATATACCATCAGACAGTGGGTTGTCCAGTCATATCAATGAGTATCTCATCAAACCAGACACTCAATAGATTGATGACCAGCCATCAGAAGGATAAAGGTCCCCATTTGAGACTGAAACCAGTGTAGACAGCTCAGCACAAATCAGTTTCCAGGCAACCAATATGTGTGAAGAAAGTCTTTTCCTATTTCACCAATTACCTCTCTTCTTTATTCTTTTCTGAAGTGGTCCCTCTGCTTTTTTTTTTCTTCCCCAGTTGATATTTTGTCTAGTTTTGGGGGTGGAAAAACTAGTTCTGCAAGCATGAAAATATATCTTTCTGTCTGGTCCTTTTACTAAAGAGTTTTCTTCTTTTAATTTTATAGCCCTTTTTGCTGCTTCTAAAGTGGGTAACTCATGCCTGAGTAGAACTGAGTGGAAGAAATAAAGACCCATACGGGTTTAAGTGAGTAAGTAAAGAGGGAAAGAAACACAAGAAATATACAGATTAACACTTCAAGATATAATCCTGCCATAACAGGTTGCAAATTATTTTCCCTTAGACCTTTGAAAGTGTAGCTTCATTGCCTTCTAGCACCTGCTGCTACTAATGAAAAATCTGATGCTAGTCTTGCTTGTTCTTTTGTGCCTGACTTGGTTTTACTTTCTGGAAGATTTAAAGATATTCTATTTATTCTTGGTGTTCTGAAATTCCATAGTAATGTGTTTAGGAATAGGTAATTTTAAATTCTTGAACTGGGCATTTAATAGATCCTTTCAACCTAAAGATTTGTGATCTCTTGGCTTTAAATTTTTTTCATTATTTCTCTGCTAATTTCTTCTTCTTCCTGGTCTCTGTCCTCTCCTGAATTGATTTGTTGATTGGCACACTCATTGAATTAGTCTTGTTTCAACTTTTGGGTGTGTGTTGGGGGGAGGGGAGAGATAAAATACACAAAACATAAAATTGTCTCAACTTTTATCTCATTTTTTCTCTATCTTTGTTCTAAGATCTGGGAAATTTGTTTTTTTATTCTTCTATTTGCATTTTTTATATCAGTAACTAAAAATTCCTAGTAGTTCTTTCTGTTTTCTGATTGCTTCTTATTTATAGTATTTTAACCTCGGTTTATGGATAGCTAATTTGCTATTTCCTGAATTATTTCTGTTTTTCTGATTGTTTATGTTTGTCTCTCTTGTTGCTGGTTTTATTCCTGTGCCTGGCAATCCTAAATTGTCTATTTATGTGTAAGAAGGAAAGACTGAGTAGCTAGCATGGCTTTGTTTGATGCAAGGTAAGAAGGACTCTTCTGGCTGACACTGCATGGGATGGAGCAGGCAGGGCTGTGGGCTTGCTCTCAGGTGAGCAGAGTAGGGGCTGGCTGTCAGGCTATCGATCCTGGCAAACCACTGAATGAAAAGGGCTTTGCTAACAGACTTACAGTCTCACTTATTCTTTTAATGAGAATGAAGACAGTTTCTATATTTTAAATATAAGTTTACTTGCAATAGGAAATATTGCAGAACTAGACTGTGTTGACGTAAAAATGGATTTAATACCATAACTGATTTCTTTAAAGAAGGATTCCCTGCATATTAGATATCTATGACTATTTAGGTAGAGATTTTACAAGCAATTAAATTCAAATTCTGGAGTTCTTACCCCCTTCCACTTCTATTTGGATGTTGTTTCATAAAATATAGCTAGCATTTTTATGTCTCCAAATTAAATACACACACATACACACTTTTCACAATTAGTCAGTGTAGAGTTGGGTAGTTTCCAAGGTTCTGTGTAAGAAAGAAATATAATTCTGGTACATCCAAAGGATAAAACATTTCCTTACTTTTCCTTACTTTCTCCTTCCCTCCATTTAATAATGGTTCAAAAAATATCAATTCAATTCAATTCTTTTTAACATACTAATAACTATCCTGAATCATGTGGTTTCTAGATTGCAAAGTTTAAGACTCCATAATCTTTGTGTTTTGTGACCTAAAATTGGTAAATTGGCCTTTTGCTTATCTGAGTTGCCACTACTTAATTCCTAGGCTTTAACTGTGGGTAACCCTGAGGCCTATGTCCCTTCTCGGCCTTACTCTGGAGCTTGATGAGCAGTTGACTAGCTCCATACAGGTCCTGGGAGTTGTCTCTTTTCTGACCAGCCTGGACCAGCACAGGTCTCAGTACAAACAGTGAGTCATGGTCAACAACCCCAGACTTTTCCAACAGAATCTGAAGACTCCTTTGTTCTGCTCATTCAGGTTGGATCCCCAATTTTCTGGAGATGGGAGAAGCCCAGACTAAAAGTGTATATGCCTTTATATTGCTTCAGGGTCCCACAAATACTCCACAGAGAGGGCCAAGGCCACACCACACGTCTGCTATCTCTTTAGGGTGAATACTGAACACTGTGCTCACTTTCCATGCAGAAACCCTAAAATGATGCTCCTGCAGCCAAGAACTAGCTGGTCCTGCTTCACAATGTGAGACCCACATGCTAAAGTACAGGAAAGGGTCAAAGGGGAGGGGGAGGTAAAGCCTGGGCCCCTCCAATAGGTTCCCATCCTTTCATGCCCCACCCCACACATCTCTTTTGGACTCTATGGATTGAGTTGCCCTGTTGTTTTTTTGTTTGTTTTATTTTGTTTTGTTTTGCTTAGACCTAATCCTTTACTTCTGAGTGGTGGCTTCATTCCAGGCTAGACCTTTCAGAAGAACTTGAGTCCCTAGCTCCTTTCTCTCAGTAACCTAAAGAGAGCAATATAAAGTGTTTTGTTCCCCCTTCCCTTCTGTTTACTAGAATTTATCTGAAAAGGTAATTACGTGCAAAAGCAGGAATATTCATGCAATAGATGTTCAGTCCAATAATAAAAAAATTTTAATAGAACAAATCAAAAATTTAAAAGAAGTCTTTAGTGGACTCTTTGCTATTCCTCTGCAAACTGTCCCTGAGGGACACAGGGCCCCATCTGCAGTCCTTTGCTCAGCCTCTGTTTTACCCCACCCACCCTTCGCATCTGCCCCCAGCCCTTTCAGTCCAAGACACAAGCATCTACCTAACGGGTAACTGGTGATGGACAAATGGTAACCAGGGGAGAAGGCAAACAAGCACAATAAGGAGAGTGGTCTCTAAAGCAACTAACAATGCCCCTGCAATGGCATTTGCAGGTGGCTTAGCCAGTTCATAGTCTGAAGCAAACCCATGCTAAGGAAGAGATGAAGTGTGAATTTGTTACTGTCCTCTCAAATACAAGCCAGAGTCACTTGCAAGTAAGAGAAGCAATGTAGCATTCTACTCAGATATATTGCCTACCTATGAGCATCTTCAAAGAGGTTGCTCTCAAAAATTGAAATAAGGCAGGTGGCACAGAGTTAAACTATGAAATCAACACAGCATGGTACAGAATATAGTGCATGGAATATGCAAGTCCATTTAAAAGACAGTGCCCCACCCCACCCCTAGCCTGCAAGACAGTAACCTGACTGATGCTAAAAGCAGAGCTACAGAAATAATGAAAAAGTCAGGAGCATGGTGATCGGCTTGGAAGCACAAAACACGGAGTCACCAGGAGCAGTTGGCAGGACTCTTCAAAGCACAGCCCAGGGGAGAGGTAAATACCCCCTCTCACTGGCTGGACCAATCCTCTTGCTAGTATGAAGCTGGGAGCATCAGGCTATCCACACCTGATGCCATTAAACACTGGATGTATCTGAAGAGGTCTCTATTCTAATTTCCTGCTCTCCAGACAACCTCTGTATTTATCTGACTTCCTCTATAGTTCCACCTACAGATCTGTTACAAAAGCTCTTAATTTCCCATTCCTTATAATGTTGTTGTTGTTTCCTGATTGTAAATGAGCCAAAAGGCACTTGGACCATTATGTTATTTGGCTTCCTCCGTAGGTTGAACAACTGGGAGAGAAAGGGCTGGTTATATAACATATATGTTCCTGTCCCTGTGAGAGGTAGTTCTCACTGTAAATGAAGCCATCTGGCATTTAGTGTGGGGAGCTCAGTGGGCTGGAGTCTGCCCTGAGGAGATTAACACACTCAGAGAGCACTTGGGTTTCCGAGCCTGGGAGAGGGAGGCCTGAGTCTGAAATGTGGAAAGTTCCCTTGGTAAAGACACAGCCCATTGAGGCTTGTTTCCTTTGTGATGAACACACATGCTGTAACTGCTGTTATTTTACCATTTTTAGGCAAAGATAAAATGCTCAGTTCATGATGTCCGGTACGGTATACACTGTGCGTGGCATGCTCAGCAAAAACGTCTAGGTTTCTAGAACAAAAGTGTGGTGTTGTTTCCCTCATATTCATCCTTTTATTTAAAGTTCCCCTGAAAGCAGCCTAAAATAAACAGTGTTTTAAAATTTCAACTTAATTAAAATCCTGGTAAAGATGCATTTATTATTAAGCTGACTAATTAAGAAGGGAAAGGAAGAAGGCAAATGCATTATTTCAACCCCAAACTCACCCCCTCCTATTCCCCTACAAACAAGAGGCAAGATGAGATTTATGCTAAGTGATGAGAAGAATTTCCATCCTGTTTGGATTACGCTGAGATGCTTTTGGAAGACACTTCAGAGATGAAAACAGAGTGTTAGGAATGCACAATTCTCTAAGTGCGTCTTTTTCGGACACACGTTTATGAACCCTCAGAATCATGCTCCAGGAAGGCAGGATTTCCAGTCTGAGGCAAGCAGAAGTGGGGGCTTTAATAATGGACCTGCAGGATTGTCTTCGAGGGAATCCTATCTAGTGATAAAGGCTGCCATTTCCATGGCAATGGCAAGCACAAGTCAGATTCAACTGCACACCCCTTCTCTCTGCTCCTTTTGTTCAGAGCGAACTGCCAAGAAGCAGCCAAGAGCACTGTTATCAAGGCAGAGGCATTTAAGTGAATTGGATGCCACAGGTCTGTGGGCAGCTCTGTTCTGCAATGAATCGGCAACTCCCTAAGTGCCTTGCTGTTAAGGTTATAACAGGAAGGAGCCTGAAAGAAATACCAGTCTAAACATCTGATCTCACCTGGGCCAGCTTTTTCTGAGAAAGAGTTATGTTTTCAGTTTTCAAATCCAGTGATTCC
Organism: Corynorhinus townsendii; assembly: GCA_026230045.1. Taxonomy (NCBI): domain Eukaryota; kingdom Metazoa; phylum Chordata; class Mammalia; order Chiroptera; family Vespertilionidae; genus Corynorhinus; species Corynorhinus townsendii. Next base: position 143,908,567 of record JAPDVU010000004.1, read on the forward strand.
TAAGCCCTAATATACCTCAGAATCCCCTAATCTGCAAAATACAAATTCTGAAGTCTCACTCCCAGAGAATCTGATTTAGTAGGTCTGAGCTGGGGCCTAGGACTCTGAGGTGTTTTTTTGTTTTGTTTTGTTGGTTTGTTTTTCAAATATGTTTTCATTGATTTTTTAGAAAGAGAGGAAGGGAGAGGGAGAGATAGAAACATTGATGGGAGAGAAACATTGATCAATCGACTGCTTCTGGGATCAAGCCCACAACCTGGGCATGTGCTCTGACTGGGAGTTGAACTGATGACCTCTTGGTGCATGGGGTGATGCTCAATCCACTGAACTATATTGGCCAAGCAGGACTCTGAGTTTTTAATAGGTACCCTAGATGATTCAGATGGTCCTGAGATCCACTTCTGAGAAGTCCTCTTGTATATTTGAGGATGCTGTCCCCTTCATGGAAGATCATTATAAAGAGACAAGTTGAATCTCAAGCTCTTTCTCCCGCATGAACTGTACTTGGAATATAGTCAAGCCCTATCGCTGTAGTCAGGTGGCAAAGTGGTTTTAGGATAGGCCTGTACTTCAGTTTCCTCTGGGGGCTGGGATCATTATAATTCATTTGCAGGGCTCCTTCAGAGTGGTACCCAGCACCTGCTGTTCTCATCTCAAGAGAAGACAAGGAGCCCCTTTTCTTTTTGGCAGAACCTGCTGGCTTCCGTGAACAGTCAGGAGGAGCTGTCACTTCCAAGTTCAAGGCAAAGAGATAAAGTTCTGATTGCATTCTGCCTTTCTCATAAGGGTCAGTGTGGCCTTCAGCTCTGGGAAGATTAGAGCTTCAAAGCTGTAGGAGGAGAGAAGTTGTTCCTAAGATTTCCTGTCCTTGCTGATGCTAAAAAGAAAAAAAAAATAAGTTAAATAAAAAACAAGAAAAAAAAGCTGAGGCCCCCACAACTTCAAGAAGTCTTGCAGCGATCTCTTCCTTCATCCTCCTATTTTTCCAGCCTCTAAGCTTGTTCTAAGACAATCTTTCTCCACCCATTTCTTTCCATTTCTAGGTTGCCCTAGAAGGTTCTTTTCAGCACATTGTTTGTTAAATAGATACAGAATCTCAGAAACACCTTGGATGGCCACGGAAAAGAGTCTGGAATATCTGGGCAATCTCCCCACAGAGTCAGCATGTAAGCCACGGGAGTCCTACTCAGTGGCTCAGGTTGAAAGTCAGAGCATCCTAAGTAAAACTTTTCATGAGGATGCTCCCCAGCTCTGCAATCCTGTTTCAGAAATAACTTCCGTGTGTGTGCACCAAAGCACTGCAGGTGGTACTTATGCTTTTATTAAAATGCAGTTTCTCTTTGAAGGAGAACAAAGTAGATCTGAATAAAGTCCTATTTGTGGAAAGGAGAAGTAAGTGATGCACAGATAGATATTTGCAATGTAAAAACTCCTTCTCAGGCCTTATTCTCAATTACTGAACTTTCTTTACAGCAGGCGGCCCAGGAGGAACCCGCATCACAGATAGGTCTTGATGACCACTGTGTTGCTGACAGTTTGTGGCTTTCCCCATCTTCACAAAATTGGAACAACAGGACTGGTTTCCAGGCAATGATGTAATGAAAATTAAAAATAAAACAGCACAGGCAATTCTTGACAACAGCTTTTAAAAATATTTCTACTAACTCTTGTGAACCAGAGCCTTCCTCGCACCAACAATTATAGGGCCAGCTTTGTAAACCAGTCACAGTTCAGATCTGAGCACAGAGGTGCTGGGTTATTATCCTCGTCGAATGAACAGCATAGAATTGTTTTACTAAGGATGTAGCTCTGAAAAGAAGCAGTAAGATGTGGTGGTTAAGCCTGTGAGCTTCCAAGCCATGCTGCCTGAGTACTACTTCGTGCTCCCGGCATACACTTGTAAAATGGGGATAATGAGAGCTACCTCATATGGTTACAGTGAGAATTGCATTTTCAGTGACGGGCCAGCACTTAGCAAGGGCCCAGTGAGTTTGCTATTCTAATTGTGGAGAAAAGACTATTGCGTTTGATATCACTCTGTGGACATGGATGGATTTACTTGGAAGATCAGGGAGATAATCCTACCAGTGATTGGATTGGAAGAATTAGCTGTCTGGTTGCCATCTGTGTCCATGGCTTGGATTTGGGAATTATCCACTGTGACTCCTCTAATCAAGCAAGTGGGAGAGAACAGGACAATAGGCTTAGATTTGGCTCTAGACACACCTGTTTATTGCTGATCAGGACCCCCCTTTCCTCCCACCCAGGTTCCATTATCAGATCCTTTTTAAAAAAATGTATTTTTTTTATTGATTTCAGAGAGGAAGGGAGAGAGAGAGACAGAAACATCAATGATGAGAATCATTGATCAGTTGCCTCCTGCACATCCCACACTGGGGATCGAGCCTGCAACCTGGACATGTGCACTGATCAGGTATCGAACTGTGACCTCCTGGTTCATAGGTCGATGCCCAATCACTGAGCCACGCTGGCCAGGCATAGGATCCTTTTTAGCAGATCTCATTCCTGCCCCTTTAATATTCAGAACTCCCATTTCTTTTCAAGCTCTGCTCACTATCTAACATGGAACGAGGGGACTCTGTGCTTTCGTGGAATCATTTTCTCCTGTGCTGCCCAATAAAGCAGAAGGGTTCAGAATAACAAGGACAAGTCCAGCTCCTTGGTGCCTCCCATACCCTCAGCTCTTTGTCTCTTCCTTAGACAGAGCACCTGTCTCATGTGCCAATTGCTACTGGTATGATAGTGAAGACAGACTCAGTTCCTGTCCTCCTGGAGCTTATATTCCAGAGGGAGAAAGACAAAACAATAAGTTCATGTTGGAACAGATTGTTCAAACAAAAGAGGGATAGGGCTAAAAGAAGAGAACAGTGAAACAGAGAGTTGGAGTGTTTAGTCTACGCAGGGAAGGAGCCACAGTGGATGATACATTTAAGCTGAGAAAAAATTGCCTCTTGTAAGAGGACTGCAGGTGAGGTGATAGTCTGAGGTGCTGGTGATGTTCTCAGCAAAGAGCCAGGCTTGGGTTCAGGTGAGGAGGTCTTTCAAAAAAGACTTTGTAAAAGGCTGAGATTATGGTACTGGTGCTGAGCTCAGAGCAGGAGTCCCAGAGGACTCTGGGAAGTATGTATCTGAGGTGAGTCCCTGACTGCCTAGTAGATTAGGGTACAGACCAAAATGCAAATTCATCCATTCATCTGCCACTCCACATGTGTTCATAAAGCATTATGATATGTCAGCTACTGTTCTGGTGTGTTGGGCTGCACCAGCAAAACAAAACAAAACAAAACAAAAAAAACGAACATTTTCCCATATGTCCTAGCTGTGAGAAATAGAAAAGAAATAGCAAAAGTAAACCCAAGTAATTGATGTGCTATATTGAGATGTTAAGTGCTATGGAGAAAAAGACATGGTAGGTCAAGCCAGATAAGGAGGGCATGAGAAGTGTGGAGGCAATGGCACTGTGCTTGTGCGTGTGTGTATGTGATTTAAATAGAGTGGTCAGCATAGGCCTCATTCAGAGATGAGATTCAAGGAGGTGGGGAGTTTAGCTGTACAGGTGACCAGGAAAGAGGAGCCCAAGAAGACTGAACAGCTAGTATGAAGGCCTGAAGGTGGGCACATGACCCTGGGTAATGATGAGTGTCAGGGCCTTTGGACCTCGGGTGACTGAGCTTAACTGGGAAGGGAGGCCTAATGGTGTCTGAGATGAGGGAGGGGCTGAGCTTCTCAGGCACATTGTCCTGGTGCTCAGTGAGTGGCAACTGCCACTTCAGAGGTCTGACCAGGTGTCACAGCGTGTATGGGTTGAGGCTCAGAAGGTGTGGGTGGGACACTGTATCAGGTACCAGGGACCCACCTGAGCTAATAAGCATTGCTGATGAGTTAGGATACTGACTGAACTTGACACTGGATGGGACAAAAGCGGAATATTCAGAGTCAGACAAATTTTAGCTTATTGCCACTTATTAGTTAGGTGATCTTACAAAAATTATTCTCGGGCCCCAAGGTCCTCAAGGAACTCTGGGAAGCTTTCAGGTTTTGAAACGTTTTACCCTTGGATTTTTCTTTTTTCTTTTTGAGACATAATGCACATACCATAAAGAGTGTGCAATTCAGTGGTTTTTAGTATATTTGCAAGGTTGTGCAGTCATCACCACTATCTAATTCCAAAACATTTTTCTCACCCCCAAAGAGACCTGTACCTCTTAGCAGTCACTTAGCATTTGCCCCTGGCCCCAGCAACCAGGAATCTACTCTCTGGATTTGTCTATTCCAGACATTTCATATAAATGAGGTAATATAATATGTAGCTTTTTGTGACTGACTTCTTTAACTTAGCAAATGTTTTCAAGGGTCATCCATGTTGTAGCATGTGTCAGTACTTCATTGTTTTCACAGCTGTATAATATTCCCCCTTGGATTTAGTCAGCACAAGAGGTCAGTGGATTTCTGTAGCACCTACTTCTCTGCACAGATTTATTATTGAGGAGCAGATAAAAGCCCTCCCCCACCCCCTAAGCTTGAGGCCTATAAGCAATGCTTTTGCTTTTATTGCCTTCTAGGTTCCGGGTATGTGTCCTCCTCAGGTCTCTGTCGAGCTGAGATCATCGTTAATAAAGCAGAGACAATAATTATTGGCTCACAGGTTGTTATGAGGTAATTGAAACAGTTTATAAGAGTATCTGCCTTCTCCCTTTGAACTGCGGGTGCTGCGGGGAGAACCCTCCATCCCTGCAGTGAACACCTCGCTCCCCTCCACTCAGGAAACCATTTTCAGTCTCCTTGCTCCTGTGACCTGGTCTGGGTACAGGGACTCTCTGGGGTGGAGGGAGTTACGATTAAGCTCTGTCCTCGGTTCTGGGGGTGCTTCTTAAGGGGCCACTTGCTTTAGCCCCAGGAAGCAGGATGCAGTGGGAGCATGGGAGATACTTGGCTCAGAGAGTTTGTTAGATAAATGTCTGGAAGGAAAGCTAATGATTATAATTGAATCTCGGAGTCCCCTCGGTCTCCAGCTGAAAGTGCTGAGTTGTAGCTGGTGTGGCAGCACAAGACAGTTCCTCACCTTATCACCTCACTGCTCCTCCCCATCAATGAGTGAGCCTGCTATCTGATAGAAAGTTAGGAACTTAAACAAACCAGCACTTACTTCTCTCTTATGACATTGAAAGACATCCCAGAAGGACCCAAAATGCAAGATAAAAGGGAATGCTTTGGGGAAAGTGGAGTAAAGGAGTGACAGCACACTGGTTTGATTTCAGGGTGCTCCTATTCTGAGGTCCCCATTTATCATCCCGTCTGCACCTCACTCATTCTGAGCCCCTAAGAGCAGTAATTCTCAAACATGCCTGTGCAGCAGAATCAGCTGGGGAAATGTAAAAATATACAGATGCCTAGGCCCCTCTCTCGGACACTGAGTCCATTGCTCTGGGGGTGGATCTGGGCAATCAGCATCTTTAATAAGGTCTCCCGTGGTTCTCATGGGCACGAAGCTGAGGAGCACTGAGTTGGAGTCACCTCTCATTGGCCTCCGAGAAAACTTCTGGGAAGCGGCCATAGGACAGCCACACAGCGTGCACCTGACACGCAGACTGGTGACCACTGGGGGAAAGCCAGCTTCAGGAGTGGAGGGGTTCTCTGAGGCAGGGGCCTTCTTCAAGGGCATTCTGGAGGCCGCATCCTCTCTCTGATGGCCCCTGTGCTTAACCCTCACTTGGCTTTGCTGCTGGGGAGCTGCTCCTGGGGAGGCGGGGTCCGCAGGGTCTCCTTCTGCAGAGGCTCGTCTGGCCCAGGGGGTGCGTGGGGTGGGGTTGGAAGGCAGCAGAGACTGCAGAGACACCGCGGTGAGGGGGTGAGGGCGAGGAAGCGGCAGCTGCAGGCTGCGATCCAGGACCTTCTCTGACCAGCGCAGATGTATGTGGGGCCAGTTATTTGAACCTTTGTCCATTTTCTGTTTCTAATTTGAACAACCTCCGTAATATGGGTGTTGTGAGGCTCCACTAAATAATGTCATCACGCAAGGCCATTGTAAACTGTGAAGCGTAACAGAAACCTATGTCCTGTCATCATTGCAAAGTGGCCTCCAAGGCCCCCTTTCCTCCCCAGGGTGTAAAGATCTCACCTGCGCACTGGGACTCATCTCTGCCCTGGGGTTGGGTGGGGCTCAAGACCTCGGAGTCCGGAGCAAATGGGGATGAATAAGCCCTTGTAAAAACGGTGCACCAAATTGGATGGTGAGCACGGGGGCGGGGATTTTTTTTCCCCAACAAAGAGAAAAAAAGAAAAGAACACAAACGTGAGCCTGCAGGACTGAATTCTTCAGAGTCCTGGGCCCCTATTTGGGTCCTCAAGGTGGGAGAGCAGGAGACCAGGAAAAGGTGAAGCGAGTGTGGGGACAAGTGAGTGCATTGGGCCCATGGGAGGCCAGGGACTGGGGAGAACCGTCCCAGGGTGGGGCCAGGGGGGTGGAGAGGAAATGCCAGCCAGGACTACAGCCTCCTCTGCCTTAGTGCCTGGAAGGGCGCTCTGAGAAGGCCCCCAAAAGTTCCCTAAGGGCTTGAGGTGCTTAGCTCAACCATCACAGGATAATCCCCACTGCTCTCCCAACCCCAGCCTGGCTGAGGCAAATACATTCCCCTCCCACCGGCAGGAGAAAGGGGCCTCGTTTTGTTGCACTAAAAGGTAGAGGCGGGTGGAGCGAGCAGCACACCCTGCAGCAGGCCTGTTTTTTCCGTGAGTAATGCCATTTATGGGGAAGCAGGGAGCTGAGGGATTTGAGCAGGAGGAAGTGGGTGGGGAGTGCAGGAGTCTGGAGGTTTTGCATCTTGCTGTTGCTGGGCAGGGCTCTGAGGAAGGAGAGGAAGGAGAGAAAGTGCAGTCCTGCCACCATCAGGGCCACAGCTGGGCCATAGCTCAAGCCCCCGGGAAGAAAGCAGTGAGCTCCTTTTTTTTTTTTCCCCCAATGTATTTTTGTTGATTTCAGAGAGGAAAGAAGAGGGGGAGAGAGATAGAAACGTCAATGATGAGAGAGAGTCATTGACTGGCTGCCTCCTGCATGTCTCACACTGGGGACTGAGCCCCCAGCCAGGGCATATGCCCTTACTATGACCTCCTGGTTCATAGGTCGAAGCTCATCCACTGAGCCATGTGTCTGGGCAGTGAGCTCCTTTTAGTGAACAGCGCTGAGGTCCCCAGAAAAGCTCTCATCTACCCCTGTATGCACCCCAGTTGCAGGGGATGTGGGCTTTGCGGAAGCACCTATATTGAATACCAATGATGTTTATGACACTTTTTCACAACCCTGGAAGGCGGATTGAGCCGGTCTTATCAACCCCATTTTATAGAGGAGAAGACTGGGGTCCACAAAGGTGATGCGAATTACTGAAGAGTCTGGACTTGTAAGGGGTAGAGTTGGGAGTGGAACATGCCTGTAGGAATGTTTAGTTGTGTCATATTTGTTCACTTTTTGTTTTGGCTTCTTTTTTGTTGTTGTTAACATAAACCTGTAATTTTCTTTCTTAATACAGAGTTTCATAGGATTCACGAATGCTTCTCCAGTGCTTTGGATGTGGCATTGCTACTGTTGGAATGAACCTAGTTATTAATAATAGCAAAGGAGCAAAGGGAAGGCCAAATATTATAGGCATGTCATTGGGGCAGGGTTGCCAGGAAGCTACAACCTTACATTCCCCGGGGCCCGGGCAAAGGGAAGGTGGATATGTGCCCAGTAAAGCTGGGGAGACTAGCAAAGGTGCTTACTGTCACTCACATCTAGGAACAGGCCATTGGCCAGCATAGGCATGGCCACTGAAGGGCGTGACGTTTGGGATATTTAATACCCTGAAAAGAGAAGTTCCCTCCCTCGGTTTCTCTCCTGTGCTCTTGGGACTCTTGTTGCAGAGGAAACACTTGCTTGGCTCTCAGGATTTGCTGTGGGCCATGCGGACCCCCACACACAATGCACTGATGGACTGTAGCAGCCTGCTGCTGAGCTGGACCCGGCTGCCACATGGAGTGGAAACTCTGGACACTTGCTTGGCTTTTAGCTCTACTGAAATCCTAATTACACTTCTTCCAGGACTGGATTTAGGGAAATGGGACTTTGGAAACCCTGGGTATAATTCATACAAATAAGAACTACTCATCCTCCCCTGCGAGTCTCAGACAATCGTTTTTCTCGAGATTTCCTAAGGACTTCACCCCAGCGCTCAGTGCACCTAAACCTGCACGCACCTCGGCTGCATGCCCCAATTTCCCTGACAGCAGCATGACCACACCTGCGATGCTGCCAGGCCTCCTGTCCATCATCGCTTCACCCAGCACCTCTGGGTAGGCCACCAGAGAGCACGTTTGTGTCTAGGGTCTTCAGGGGATAGGCTGGGGTTTTGGCTGATGTATGAACTTGAGCTCCTGCTTTTGCTCTCTGCACTGTGTATGTTTAATTGCGTTTGACGGAATTTACTTTAGCCCAAGTTCAGGCTTTAGCCTTCTTCCTCTCATTGTTCCTTTCATTTTTAACCTTACGCAGTGCAAGTGATTTGTCTTCTCTAGATCTCAAATACACAGTCCCTCACCGCTCGCCAACGCCCACAGCCAGCGGAGAGAGAGCTCTTCCCTTGGCTGTTGCCTTGGGAAAAGAAGTCAGAGTTTTCTCGGTTTTTTGGCTCCCCCCTCCCCACTTAAATTGCACATTTGTTTTACTCTTTCTTTTCCTGTCTCAGTTTTTCCAAGTTCCCCTCCTGAGCTGACTGGAGACTTCCCCAACATAGGCTGCCAGACATTTTCCTGCTGCTTCTGAACACTTCCTCATTTACTTATTCCAGCTAGGAATTATAATAAGCATTTGTTCTGGATAAAAAAGAAAACCAAGAGTCAAACTTCATAATGCGTGGCTCCCTTCTGGGCTAAAGCGGTAGGGAGGACCTGGCCCTGTGGCACTTGCTTTTCCTGGCACTTCCAGGTTTGCAGAGTGTGTTCTCAGGCATTTGATCTTCACAGCAATGATGTGAGGCAGACAGGGCAGGAGTTGTCCTTCTCATTTTACAGAGGTCAAAACAGAGCATCCCAGAGGCCGACTCAACAAGATCATCTGATTTCATGTTTTGGCTTTAAACTGTGAATCTGAATTTTGTATAAGAAAACCCATTGTTTCAGAGGAGAGTATAACCATTCAAGTAGAGAGCCCAACTTGATATTGGGTGTTGCCTCAGCCGGCTTGGGCCACCATAACAAAATACCGCAGAATGGGAGGCTTAAACAACAGAAATCTATTTCTCACAGTTTGGAGGCTGATTTGGTCCCTGGTGAGAGCTCTCTTCCTGGTTTGCAGACAACCACCTTCTCTCTGGGTCCTCTTGCTGTGTTTCACCTGAGAAACCTCTCTCTCTCTTCTTCCTCTTCCTATAAGGTGACAGTTCTATTGGATTAGCACCCCCCCTCCCCCCCATAAGATCATTTCTTCTTAATTATCTCCTAAAGGCCCTACCTCGAGATATAGTCACACTGGGGTTAGGATTTCAATATATGAATGAGTGGGTGGGGAGACACAATTCAGTCCATAGCAGGTGTGTCTAGGAAATACCAGCCTGGTTTCTAAAATACCTTAGATCTTAGTAAATTCACTTTGGTCCAGGTTGTCAGGTCCTGAGACTGAGGGCTCACAGCTCAGCCTTGTCTATGCTTCAGTGGTTGCTGACATACCTTACCCAAGTCCAAAGTTACACATTCTTAAGGTAAACTTGTTATACTGTAGTCAAATTTTACAGCCCTAGGAGGTAGCAACTCTATCTCCAATCTCATCTATTAAGTGTTGATTTATATTTACTCTCAGAGAGTCAACTTATTTCTTTTCTTAAGGGACATCTCACTGTCACTTCCATGTATCTCCTATATATGGACCAAGAGAGGTCTTTTCATTCTCAGGTAAGCTTGATTTTCCACCCCTCTTTTTGCTCCAGTTTTCTTACTGTTTTTGAGAATCTCATTGATATCCATGAACTCTTCATTTTTTATGTCAGAGAAGACAGATGCTACACCTTTTGCATTATGTTAATGTAGGGTTCTTGCTCATTGTTTTCTTGAAAAGTCAGACTCAGCAACTTGTTATTTCCATTTTAATTTAATAACAATTTTTTTTGGGAGACCTATTCCTGGAGACAGAAAGAATCTAACAGAGGTAGCTTTCTTATCTTAATAAACGTTTCCCCAAATTCTGCCTGAAATTCTCACTTTTGTTTTCTTATATTGCCTGTAGGCACCCTGATTTCAGGTTCTACTTTGATAAATATGAAATTAGTTGGACCAGTTATTGTTCATTAATTCAGCAAACATTTTTTAAGCACTCTCTATGTTCCAAACACTGTGTTATGAAGCAAGGAAAGTCTTTGTCCTCTGAAAATATAAGCTAATGTGAAAGCCGGACAAGTGAACAAGCTGCTACAAAAAATATGGAAAATGCTATGATAAGCATTATACAAAGTAGCTTAGGAACACTTGGGGATACAGGTGGAATGCACCATTCATTAAGAAAAGGGATATAAGAGGAGGATCACATTTTTTTCTCCAACTGTGGTGGGGAAAGGATGATTAGCTCAGTTTTGACAAATTGAGTTTGCAAATGCTTATGGAAATGTCCAATAGACAATTGATTATGTGGTTCCTCTTGAATTTAGGAGAAAGATCCTGCCAGAGATAGCAATCCAGGAAGCATTAGCTTATAGGTATCAGTGAAAGCTCTGAGAGTAGGTGAGGTCACTCAGGAAGAGTATAAAATATGAAATATAGAGGAAAGAGATGGGAGAAGAAGGTACATAGTTCACACAGGTGAGGCCCTGGAGACAATAGAAGCAGGTCAAGAGGCAAGAGAGTAAAGTTAGTGAGCATGGAGTCTGATGTGGAAAACAGAGTGAAGGGAACACAAATGGGGTGGACAGGCTGGAGAGAGGTGTGGGATTTAGAACTGGAGGTGCCAGTCTGGTTGAATGGTGGCTATATTAGGGTGATCTGGAAAAACAGAATGTGCTCAAGAGCGTGGGCATTTGAGTCTAAGATTTCGGAGATGGAGCAATTCTAGGGAGTAATTAAACTGAAGTTGTGGTCTTGAGGGGTCAAGTATTATGAGACTAAGGTGGCCCATGGATGGCCTTAGGCATGGAGTTATAAGTCCTCCAGAGGAACTGGTGCTATAAGTGCCTGAGTTGGAGAGGAATGTGCAGTGAGGTCAGAGATGAGAATGACAATGAGGGACTTAAGGAAGTATTAATGACTTAGAAATAGAAACGGGAGAGTTCTATGTACAAGCAGAGCTTGGAAATATAGACCAGCTTCTATCCCAGATGACTGAGAAAGTGGTAGTCTCAGGGAGAGCCGAGTTTCCTTTGTTACAAGGGAAGCAGAGGACATAGAGGGCAGGGAACCTCTTTGAATAAGCTGAGGATAATAAAGGGGTTTGTTTATCATCAAATGGGGAATGACAGCTGGCAGTAAGTCTCAAGAAGAAAGAGACTGGTGGAAAATTGGATTTGAGGAGCAGAGTAGGGGAAGGGACAGGTAATCAGAGAGGGTTGAAATGTTGAGAATCCCCAAGCATGGTGGCAGGATTGCTTGGAATTAGGAGAAAACTTGGGTTATAATTGGTGCCTCAGGTCTGGTCATTGCCCACCACAGTGGCTTTTGCTATTCTTTGTCCTTCCATGGGGCAAAAGTGAAGACAGCTGGAACGCAGGGAATTCTGGGGCTTTTGTTTCCTCCCAAGGGAGTAGTGTTCCATGCTAATCTAATAGGAATGTCTAAAAGTACTAAATGTTAATCTGAAGTTTTAATACCATAAACATTTTAAACATTAAGCACTTCTCAACTCTTAGCCTTTGCCACACCCTATAATTGAAATCAGATGCTTCTGTGAAAGTGGTTTTCCAAAGATTTATATATTTATAAATCAATTATGATTTAAAATATATGTATAATGTAATTTTTTTCCCTAAAAAGATACATATAGTGGTTTCATAACAAGGAGGAAGAATTCTGTCAGTATGAACATAAGGCCTATTTGGTCTAAGTTGGCAAATCAGCACAGAACATTTCTTCCTTGCTAGAGGATTAGGAAAGACTTAAAATAGTTACTCCAATTGTCAAGTCAGGAACATTTTTGTGCAGTACACAAAAGGCTCATTAGCCTACTCACAGTGGCTTTTACATCATCCTCTCTTTGTCATCCAGATCCACTCCAATATCATTGGGTGAAGTTAAGAATTCTTTGGGGGAAAACCCCAATTCCCTCACAACAGGTAAGAGGTTACTCCCCAGAGAGTTCAAGCTGAGGCTCCTTGAGTGAAGAGCTAAAGACTAATCCACTGAGGACACTTCTAGTTTGTTAATTCTGACCCCTGGGGGTTGCTTTCTGCAAATGCATCTACAGGTGAGGGCAGGACACGCACAACTATACACGTTGGCTGGCCCTCCTTTGCAAAGAACCTTCATTGAACTGGAGCAAGAATGTGGAGCCATTTATTACCAAACCGAAGAGAAAGGGGGTATTAAAAGGTACCTAAATGCAAAAGCGAACTCACTAGAAAATAAAACAAAACAAAGGGTTTTGAAATTTACTGGAAATTATAGCCCAGAAAATGATGCATTGTTCACTAACTCATGAAGATGTCATTGTCCGTTTTATTCATAAAAGCCAAATGACTGGTAAATAAAGTACTTTTTTCATTAGAGTGTTTGTTTGTTTGAGGCTTATGTTCTAGTAGGAATGATGGGGGTTAGATAATAGGTAGATCTCATTATCAATTGAAGGGTGAGGGTAGGAATAAACAGAAAATCCTAAAACAACGCATAAGTTACCCATGAGTTACATCTAGTCCAAAGACATATTTTATTTGGTCCTTCTAGTAATAATTTAACAGTGCTTGTGTAGAATGCTAGTGTACAGAATGTATTTAACCTGTGCCTTATCAATGGGCTTTTAGACTGTTTCCAGTATTTTGTTCTTATGAACAATGGAGCAGTAAACATCTTCAAACATAATCTTGAATTTGTGTCTAAGTATCTAGAAATAGAATTGCTGGTTAAAAACAAATGTACATTTCTAATGGAAAATATATGATCAAATTGCCTTTCAAAACCACTGCACCAATCTATGATCTTTCTAGCAGTGAATCAAATTGTTTCTCTCACAGCTTCAGCAACATGACTGTTACAACTGAAGTCAGCTAATCTGATAGTTGCAAAGTGATATATAATTTCTTACAATTCATTTTATGAAGCAATTAAATACTTCCCCTAGTCATTTGTATGTCCTTTGTCCACTTTTCTATTGAAAAGCTCTTTTTTTTCATTGATTTTTAAGAGCTCTTTATGGAAATTAGTCCTTTCATTTGTGTTGCAAGTGTTTCTCTGTATTTGCTATTTGTTTTTTGACTTCATAAAAATTTGCCCAAACATTTGCTTTTAACTTTTTCCTCAAACATTTGCTTTTAAGTCCAGTTAGCAATTTGTAATGCTTTCAGAATATTTTTTTATCCCAGAAAAACATTCCACACTATTACATATATATGAGGATTTAGTTAATGGTAAAGGTAGCATTTCAAATTAATGAAGAAAAGATATATTATTAACTTATTAATAACTCTTTTTGGAACAACTTGACAGCTACTTGGTAAAATAAAATCTCTAATTCACCTCATATCAAATTTATATTCTAGGTAGGTTAAAGATTTAAATCTAAAGAATGAAAGTAAGAGAAGAAAAATATGAATGAATATTTTTATAATATTGGGGGAATTCAGAACAATTTATATTTATTTCTTTCTGCATGAATCTCATTTCATTTTACTTAAAGTGGCTTTCTTTTTAAATTTTCATATGTGGTAGGGCTAATCATCCCTGATTACTTTTATTTTTCAGTTTATTACACATGCATTGTTTTTTAATCCTCACCTGAGGATATTTTTTTCCACGGATTTTTAGAGAGAGTGGAAGGAAGGGGGGGAGAGAGAGAGAGGGAGAAAGAGAGTAACATCAATGTGAGAGAGACACATTGACTGGCTGCCTTCCACACTCACCTGGCCTGGGCCAGGGATGAACCTGCAACCCAGGTACATGTCCTTGACCAGGAATTGAACCTGTGACCCTTTAATGTGCAGAATGATGCTCTAACCATTGAGCACACTGGCCAGGGCTACACATGCATTCTTATGAAAGGTTTTTGAATAGAAGACAATTATTTGAAATAATAATAATGATGTTGATGATAATGCATTTATTCCATGCTTATTAAATGCCAGACCCTGTACTAAGTGCTTTAATTTTATTGGTCAACTTAATTTCTGCTGTGTTGTAAATGCTTTTATTATCATTACCATTATGAACTTGAGAAACTAAGAGAATGAGGTGCTTATCTCTTTGTCTTCTGCATTTCTCAGTTTAAATTTCCAAGAAAAGGTCTCATCAACTTTCCACATCAGGAGATAGAATTGGCTCCTACTCAGCTATAGTCAGGTGAGGTCACAGTATCTTGGAATAAAGCCGGGCTCCTTAGCCTGGGCTGTGTGGGAGGGGCACATGGGCCTCCCGTGAATTAAACATGTGGGCAGTGCTTTCTCCGTTTCCTTTAATGTCTGCTCTTGGGAAAGCAACACATGTCTACTTTGGGTTCTGAATATGAGCAAATGAATTTCATCAAAACTTCTTGAGGGCAAAATCAACCTTTCATTAGGGACACAGATGAATTCATTATGGAATCAAGGATTTTTGCCATATCAGTGTATCTAAAAAAATATTTAACAAGTTCACTAGATTTGCTGGGCAGTCAGACTTCCCAGTGAGCTTTATCTGGTTGGTCTATCAAAGATGTAACTTCCAGGGTTAGTAGTGGGTGTGATATTAGGGTAAGTAGTTGAAGCATTAGAGGAAAATGAGAAAATATAATAGATATGACATGTGCTGAAAATAGATGACATTCACACCCTGAGAATGAAGAGTCTTCATAATCATCTTCTAAGAGAAAATGTTTTTCTGTACCTCTGCCAAAGAGAAACCTCATTGTTTGCTTTAAAAGAGCACTCCTTAATTCTGCAGTGTAGAAAAGCAGTTGGGGTTTTGCATTTGTCTGTGAATGTCTCAAATATTTATGCATAACATCGGTGGATTTTAAGGTGTTAGTATTACATGTGTTTTTGTAAGCATTATCTAAAGAACATCCAACTGTTGAGGGGATTTAAAAACACCTGGATCTTTTAACTTCATAAAGGATTAAGTCATTTCCCACCAGAGCCTCTGGCTTATGTTTGAAAGCTTCCTCTGCTGTTTTGGCTTAGCATTGTTCTTACTTTTAGAGGACACAAATTTCTCACTGAAAAGAGGTCTAAAAGCTAGCGCATTAGAGGGCTTGACTGTTGTTTATACCAGGACAGCAAACTGGAGGAAATGACAACAGAGAGTAGAAGACCTCACATTTGGGTGATTGTTTAATATTTGCATATTATTCAAATTCTTAGGAGCTACTGGGAATTAAACATGAAAGGAAAGTTTTGGGAAATTAACTAAAAACGAATGCTGACAGACACCTGTCATAACCTGTCTTCTAGCCAAGTCATTTGTGCTCTGTCCCCTCATTAGACTCGAAGGTCCTTGATTCTTGATCTACGTTTATCGTCTTAACCCCCACAGTGTTTCATACAGTATTCAATAATCATTGTGCCAAGTGGAATTTTATTCAAAGGCAAAAATTTCTATGTCTAGGAAACTAGGATCCCATCAGCATAGAAATCTGAACACACACACACACACACACACACGCACACACACAACCATAAGCTGGGGAAAAGGCTATCTTAGTGTGGCAAACTCTTACTGCATTCAGATAACATAGAATTGTTCCAGTATCCATTACTGAACTTTTCCAGGTTAGGACTATCTCAGTCAGAGCTGTCTAGGGGAGCTCTGGAGACAATCTAATGTGCAGTATAACTGGAGGGCAGGCTACTATCTTTTTTTTTTTAATTGATTTTTTTACAGAGAGGAAGGGAGAGGGATAGAGAATTAGAAACATCGATGAGAGAGAAACGTCCATCAGCTGCCTCCTGCACACCTCCTACTGGAGATGTGCCCGCAACCAAGGTACATGCCCCTGACCGGAATGGAACCTGGGACCCCTCAGTCTGCAGGCCAACGCTCTATCCACTGAGCCAAACCGGTCAGGGCGGCAGGCTACTATCTTAATAGGGTGAGTAGAGAAGAGAAAAATGGATAGAACCCAAAATGAAAAGCCTCATGGTTGTTTTTTTTTGTTCGTTGTTGTTGTTTGTTTTTAAAATAGTAAAGGAGATTGTTTAGTCATAAAAATTTAAAAAACAGAACAAATTAAACAAATTTGATATGTAAGCAGTTGTAATACTCAAGTTTTCTTTAAATTTTCCATAGAGATTTAAAGAAAATTTCATGTAGTAGCCAACATTAAAATTTTATCAAATCAGGAGCAAGTCAGGGATGCTTGCTGTGTTAGCTTCCTAGTTACAGATCACAGAAAAGTTACTCTGGCTTCGAAAATGTTTTCAAAGCTACATAATATGGAGACAAAAATATCCAAATCAGAAATGAAAGTGAGGACATTACTATCAACCATAGAAAAATAAAAAGGATTAAAAGAGAATACCATGAACAATTGTATGCCAAAAAAATTAGATAGGTGGTATAGACAAATTCCTAGAAACACAAATTACCAAATTGCATCAAGGAGAAGTAGAAAATCTGAACAGAGCTGTAAAAAGAGATTGAATCAGTAATAAAAACGCTCCCAACAACAAAAAAGTCCAGGGCCAGAAAGCTTTGCTGGTGAATTCTACCAAACATTTCAATAAGAATCAACACCAATCTTTCTTAAACTCTTCCAAAGAGTAGGAGAGGAGGGGACCTTTACTAACTTCCCATTCTGTGCAGCCTCATGTTTTTTACCCACCACTTTTATTTTCCTCCTTCCTATTTTTTTGGAGAGCTCTTCTCCCCCCACAAAAGTTATCTTTTAAAAAAATATATTTTTGTTTATTTCAGAGAGGAAGGGAGAAGGGGAGAGAGATAGAAACATCAATGATGAGAGAGAATCATTGATTGGCTGCCTCCTGCATGCCCCATACTGGGGATCGAGCCCACAACCCAGGCATGTGTCCTGACTGGGAACCGAACCATGACCTCCTGCTTCATAGGTCGATACTCAACCATTGAGCCACATGGGCCAGGCACAAAAGTTGTCTTTGCAATCCTTTCCCTCACACTTTCCAGTCACTGGTTTCAGATTTTCAGAAGCCTCTGGTATTTTAAAATCTGCTGGTACTCAAGTGTCTAAGGCATCAGGCAAAGAGAATAACCTTACATTGAGGCACTGAAAAGCACCCATAGAGTTGGCAAAATTGTACAATAGCAATCAGTACCATATAGTTTTTAAATGTTTTAAATGTTGCTATCACTATTTGGTTATACTTTTCCTTTGTTATGACTCATTTATCACATACTATCTGTGAAACTAATAGAATCAGGTAACCTCATTTTAGAAATAACAACAGGGAGAAATGAAAGCAGGGAGAAAGAAACTCATTTGTACAGCATTACTCTTGTCTTAAATTAAGATGTGTGTTTTTTTTTTGTTTTTTTTTTACTCAGCATTTGCAATGAAGAACCAAGCTGGAGATGATACCAGTAGAGAAGAGGTATACTATATTAGTACCAGAGTCTTAGTTCAAGAATAGAAAAAGAAACACCCAGAAAAAAACAACCCACAGGAAACAGTAATTACTATATTAATTTTGTCTCCTCAAGGGAGTTAATCTTAGCTGAAAATCTAACTCAAAGTTGGTCTTAGGGAAGACTGTTGATTCATGGAGTTGTTGTCAGAACTGGAATGGTTTTTTGAAGTACTTGATGCATGTTCCTTTTTTTAATGGCCAAAAAACAGAACCGATTTTCACCTTGTGTTATTACACAGAGGTCATAACTAAAAGCAAGAGATAAAAGTTGACTTAATAAGTTCTTGTTGACTCTTCTGATATTAAAGTTCAATGATAGGTGCATTGATGTTTCCTGGTATTATCTTTGATTTACTTTTTTAATATAAAGGTTTTATTGAAATATAATTCATATACCATACAATTCAGCCTTTTAGAGTGTACATTCACAGAGTTTTGTAACCATTATCACAATCAATTTTAATACATTTTAATCACCTCAAAAAAGAAGCACCATAACCACTAACGGTCATTCCCCATTTCCTTCCTACCATTCTCCACCCTAGGTTTAGGTAATCACTAATCTACTTTTTGTGTCTATAGATTTGACAAATCTAGCTATTTAATATAAAGGAGATCATGAAATATGCTTTTTTGTGTGTGACTGGCCTCTCACATAAACTTAGTATAATGTTTTCAAGGTTCAATCATGTTGTAGAACTTCATTCTTTGTTGTTAATCCTCACCTGAGGATATTTTTTCCATTGATTTTTTTTTAGAGTGGAAGGAAGGGAGGAAGTGAGAAAGAGAGAGAGAAAGAGGAAGAGAGAGAAAGAGGGAAACATCAATGTGAGAGAGACACATTGATTGGTTGCCTCCCACTCTCGCCCCAACCAGGGGCAGAAGAAAGAACCTGCAACCCAGGTACATGCCCTTGACCCAAACTGAACCCAAGACACTTCGGTGTGTGGGCCCATGTTCTAGCCACTGAGCACAGCAGTCAGGCGCATACCACATTTTAATCCATTCATCAACTGGTGGATCTTGTTATTGCTGGTGTTGGGGTTCTTGGGTTCTCCAAGATAGAAATCAAGAGGAAACCCTGGGGAAATTTCCAAACAGACTTTATTAAGCTTATGCTCCAGCACAAGGGAGGCAGAACAGAGGAAAGGATGGTCCTCTGAACTGGTTTGGGGGCTAGCCCTGTCTGGATGCTTTTATAAGATGGCGACAAAGTGGGCTTGTACGAAAGGGTGGGCTTTTTGAAAATGACAGGCTTGTGGAATTTTCCATGCCAGGGTAGGAAAAGCAAGCCAATAGGAGGGAGATAAAATTCTGCATTTTTTATTTTTTATTTTTTAGCAGGGCGTGGAGGGGTGGTGACATTCTTGCCATCAGCTTATCCTTCTGGCCACCTGGTCTTAACTTGCCTTCCAGGCCACCCAATGTTTTTCTATTCCAGGGCCAAGTCCCTATACTGTCCCATTGTGTTGTGCCTATTTTTTGTTTATTATGAATAATGCTGCTATAAACATTTTGTACTAGTTTCTGTGTGGATATAGATTTCCAATTCTCATATACTAAGAGTGGAATTACTGGATCATATGGTAACATGGTGTTTAATCTTTTGAGCAACTGCCAGACTTTTCCAAACCAGCTGTGCCATTTTAACATTCCCACCAGTAGTATATGATAAATCCAATTTCTCCACATCCTCAGCAACACACATTGTACTCTTACTGATTTTAGCTATCCTAGTAGTAGAAAGTGGCACCTCACTTTGATTTAAATTTACAATATGCTTTTGATTTACCTGTCTCTGATGGCTAATGATATTGAACATATTTTTCTATGCTTATTGACTTTACTATTTCCTTTGCAGAAATGTCTATTCAGATCATTTGCTCATTTTTTTAAACTTTATTTTTATTGTTGACACTATTACAGATGTCCCCATCCCCCCCTTACACATGCCCCCACCGGCTTTGCCCATCTCCACCCAGGCCTGCTCCTTTGGGTCCTTTGCTCATTTTTAAATTGAATTCTAATTCTAGTTCATTATTCTATATGTCTATTCTTATGTGAGTATCACATGGTCATGATTACTGTAACTTTGTATGTAGTAACATTTAAAATCTGTGAGACCTTCAAACTTGTTCTTTTTTGAAATTGTTTCAGTTATTGAGGGTCCCTTGCATTTCCATACTAGGACTGGTTTGTCAATTTCTACAGCAAAGAAGCCAGCTGACATTTAGATGAAGATTGTGTTGATTGAGCAGATCAATTTGGGGAGTATTGCCGCCTTAACAGCATTGTCTTTGATCCATGAACATGGATGCTTCTTCAACTATTTCAAAATTTCTTTCAACAATGTTTTGTGGTTTTCAGAGTACAAGTTTTATACTTCTTTTGTTAACTTTATTCTTAAGTACTTTATCCTTTTAGGTGTTATTACAAATGGATTTTTTTTCAATGGGGGAAATAAAGGGACATATGTAATACTTTCAAGAATGAAGATTTAAAAAAAAAAGAAATTAAAGAAAAAAATGGAATTTTTCTTTATTTCATTTTCAGATTGTTTATTGAAAATGTATAGAAATATAATTGAATCAAAACAATAATGAGATACCATTTCACATCTGTCAGAATGGCTATCAACAACAAATCAACAAACGACAAGTGCTGGCAAGGATGTGGAGAAAAAGGAACCCTCCTGCACTACTGGTGGGAATGCAGACTGGTGCAGCCACTGTGGAAGACTGCATATGTGGGATATAATGATCAATATAATTTGATGAACAAGAATAGATAGTTCTAGAGACAAATGGTAGGGGAGCGGGGGCTAGAGAGCAACCAAAGGACTTGTATGCATGCATATTAGCATAACCAATGGACACAGACACTGGGGCGGTGGGGGCTTGCTCAGGGTGGGAATGGCTGGGAGGGGGTGTCAATTGGGGAAAAAGGAGACATATGTAAAACTTTAGACAATAAAAAAAAAGAAATATAATTGAATTTTGTATAGTTGATTTACTAGTACTTTTGCTCTAAGGTAACATGCTGGTAACAGAAAACAACCACAAGAAATACTGTTTGTTCTAAATAGATTGTGCTCATGAAATCACACATTGTAGTCTAAGCATTGGCTTTTTTTTTGTCTTGAGGACTAAAATATCTGATAAAAAGCAGATGCATAATGTAAAGGCTTTACAATAATATCATATCAATCTCATAGATGGCTTTTGGTGTTCAAGTAATCCTGGAATAGGTGAATAGCATTGTCTATTGTATTTGTACTTCATTTTCTCCAACAATAGCTAACAATTAGGTAACAGCTGCACCCTAATTCTCTTTCTCCAGGTCTTGACACAGATGTCAATTCCTTGACCCATCTATGCATGGTTGTCCTAACTGCATTTACTTAGTAACATATCACCCCGTTAATTGCCTTGATCACACATTACAAATCTGTAATCATCTCACTTGTTTGCTGTCTATCTCTGCCCTATATTGTAAATTTATGAGAACAGGGATTTCCTCCTGTATTTTTTTTACTACAGAATATACAGGGACTAATATACACTAGTTTTTGGTGCACAAGTGAATCAATGGATTTCCCAACTACAAAAATAGAACATAGACAACTACTAAACATGTGAAGCAATAAACAAATGACACTGACATCACACTTGTGTGTGAATTGTAGAAATCAGTGTCACCCCAATGATTTCAGTGTCATGCCAATGAATTCAAAAAAGAAGGGAAAAGGGAATTATACAGATATGATTATGATGGGTCAGAAAGACTCATTAGCTAAATGCTTCAACTCCTTACATAAGCCTCAAAGTTAATTTCCTATAAAAATGATTAGTTAGTCCATACTACGAACCTTCAGAGTTGCCCTTCAATAGTTGAACTTTGTGGCCACCGCAGGAAAGTTCATAAGAGGATTTTAAAAAACCTGAGTGCATTTAAGACCTAGTAATTCTAGTTGTCAGAATATCAGTCTTTTGATGATTTAGTCCAGTTAATTAGACACTTCGAAATCTTGCATTCTATTCTGCAGTTTCTATATCCAGATCTGTGTAACTTCAAAATATTCTCAAGTAAATTAACATAGTTGGTAAAGACCAAATATTTCAAAAATTCAAAATATGACCTATGTATTTCACTAAGATAAATGTGAAATTTGTAGAGAGTTCCAGGAAATTTGAAGAAAAGGGGATGCAGCTTTTAATTATGAATTATCAGTATATTTAACTTGTGATTTGCAGAAACACAGGATTGACTTTAGAGGGCAGGGCCACGAAGAAACTGATGAACCTTTATTGAACTTTGTAGGCAAGCAGATGGCTGTTCTTGCTTACACAAATCCTGCATTAATTTGGATTGCTGGATCCATTTTCCTTCCAAGACGCGCAAAGGCCTGGGAGCATAACAATCACTCGCCAGTGATAAACATTTTAACAACTTGAACTCTTTTGTTTTAGAAAATTTAGAAAGCCAAGTTGATTCAAGAAAGTTTTCCCTAAATACTATTTTATCCATATTGATTAGGGAACATGAATTTTCTCTAAAACTGAACCAGGAAAAGATACAGGCAGGACTAAATTACTTTGTCTCTGAAGGAATTCTGAATTCTAAAGATTTCACATGGTTCCTGGCACATGAATGCTTGATAATCATTGGAAGAGAGAGAACATGATCTTGAAAGTTAATTGGGTACTTTCAGCTTTGACCTCATGGCATCCTAAGTGTTGAAGATGACCTCAAGTGGAAATGGACAGTGTTTCAGAGGCTTTGCTTAGAAAGGAAGTCTTAGTAAGTGCTGTTCTGGCTAACATTTCTTCCTATTATCTATCCAAGACTAGCCAATGTTATAGTTGTACTGCCTGTCCTGACCTATTAAATAGAGCCATGCAGTTTTTTCCATATCTTACAATGATACCTTTTTTCCCCATATAATTTGCTTGATTTTCATCTGCTCTATTGATGTTGGACATGAAGGAGGACCTTGAATCCAAGATATTGACCTGATGTCTTAAAATGTCAAGAGTTTCCAAGGAAGAAATACTGTGGACCTCCTAAGGTAAGCGTCCTTAAGTTAGGGGCAAGTGTCGAAGAGGCAGGCTGATTTCTTCTTGTTAACAACCCTGGTGGCTGTGGAGATGGAAGGTGGTGGGAACAAGAAGAGGATTGTGAAATGTTGCGGTGGAAGAAGGGGTAATTTAGGTAAACCTAGTGGTTCCTAACATATCCCTTTAAGCCAACTAGGAATCATTTTCAACCTAGCTTCCATGGCACCTTGGAAATCAAGGTATTGATAATTTCCTAAAATTCTGCAAACCTGATAGTTTTGTTTGGCTTGGTAAGCTCACCCCAAAACTGTAAGATCCTACTTATTGAAAAAGATCCTGGAACTGACACCAATATGTATGGCCCCCTTTCAGCTCATTTTTATTCTAATCTGAGCACAAGTGAATTGAGAATCCAGATCTAAAGAATTAATAATCAGTAAGCTATCTCCTCTTGTTTCCTCGAGAAATTCCCATCATCCATTCTGATATACATTATAGGACTTCCTCCACTTTCTTTGGTAGCTAGAACTCTCAAATGCTTCAAAAGATCCCCAAACCTACCTGGGAGTATTTTTCTCATAGGGCCAGCCACTAAGAACTATGATACTAAATTAAACATAAACAAAATGAGCCCAACACTGCCCTGGGAGTTACAGTTAAGGAGCCTTGGCCTTGACCTTTAAATGGGGCAAGGAAAAATCCCCAGGCTGCAGCTCTTGCTTCTTGAGAAGATGCATATGCAAGTTTCTTTAGAAAGGTTTCCAAGGAAACCATATAACTTCAATTCCTTTTTTCTTAACCGTGTTAACTATGCCGGCTATTGCTTGAAGTTCTGATTTGAAGGCAGGAACTGCTGAAGAAAAGTGCTTACATGAAACACACCCACATAGCCAGAAATCATTTTTATGCTTCCTTCACTGAACGTCAGCTGCATAATCTGCTGGGGAGAACTAAATGACCTGGGTTTATTTGTGGGGTGAAAGATAGGGATGCTTAACTTCACTTGGTTGATTTGCTTTTCTTCCCTGTCATTGTGATGATTCTTAAAGAATGTTAGTGATGTTCAGATTGAGGAGTTGTGTCTTATCACTTTGATCCTATATACATTAGACTATGTAGAAAATGTGAACACCAGAAATGTCTTTATGTATATTTTTTAACATGCAGAGAAATATTTGAGCAAGAAAATCATAGAAAACGTGGCCAAATGTTTCCATACCTGTAGGGAGCGGCTATAGGGTCAAGCCTTGGATTGACCTCTGGCAGGGCCACAAACAAGTCCCAGCTTGGAGGGGAAAGCTCTCTTAGCATAATTAAACTTAAGCTTATAGCCCTCCCTATTCCTTCCTAGGTAGCTAATGGGCTGTGGGAGGTGCAGCAAGTGCTGCCAAAACAAGGTGAAACTCACAAGAACATTGTAAACATGTTGACCACTACCCTTGTTTTGATCTGACTATAAAATGAAGCTTCAGCTTGCAGGCTGGGTCTTTCTGTGTCCTCATCCAGGCACGGGAGAGCCACCGAGCCTCAGCTGTATTCTCTTGTCTGTCGTCTGTAATTCTTCACCAGCCCTTCTCAGGTTCACCCTTGGCCATGCTGGCACAGCACGCATACCCACATATTTTCATTCATGCTAAAGGTTCAGAAACGTGGCCTTCTATTCTGCCCATGTTTTCCATTGCAGTGGGGGTAAATTTCAGGGATCATGTTTTTTCCATGTGACCCCCGATTCCCCGATCATAACTGATTGGCCTTGAGATGGATGACTGACCAGAGCTGAGCCAATCATAACCTTCAATGCAGTTACATTGATCCACAAAGATGCTGAGGGTTTAAAATAGACTATCAATCCAGGGGGAAGCTAAGTGGCAGCCCTGCTCAAACCAGGAGGAAGAAAGCTGATGTGCAGAGAGAGAGAGAGAGAAAGGTAAGAGAGGAGAGAGAGAGTTGAAAAGAATTTTGGTGGCTTTTTAGTTCCTAGTTCTTCATCTGGAACTCTTGGCTGTAGTTCTTGATTCAAACTTTTATGAGATAGATTTATATCTTCCAAAGAAACCCCACTATGTTCTTAAATGAGAGTGGTTCTTTGTCTATTGCAACTGACAGGCCCCCTCAAAACACCCAGCTTTGCTAGAATCAGCTTTTGCCACATTTCTTTCCAAGTGTCCAGGCCTGTGGGTTGTTGGTCTTGTCATTTCTGACCTACTGGGTGCTGTAGTAGATGTCTGTTTTATGATACCACAAGATTGCTGACCTCCCACACTGGCCATTTGAGGGGTCTCCGTGTGACTTCAATCATATTCTTCACATGCTGCGGTTCAGTGATTTGCACAGAACTGCTGCTCCACCTGCTGTGGGAGGTTCTGGTGGAATTGTCAGGCTGGTGACAGAACCAGCACTGAGCAAGCTGCCTGGAGAAGGTTCAGAATTTTCCCCGGGCTTCGGGGACTTGTGGGTTCAGAATCCTAGAATCGTAGGTAAGGAATGACCCTTATGCTGAGTTCAGCATCACCTCTTCTTTGTCCAGACGAGGATCATGAAGCCAAGCAGGCTGATCTGTTTGCCCTGGAATGGAGCCAGGACTCCCACCTCCGGAACCATGTTCTTTCCTCAACCCCATTCTGCCCCTAGCACTTTCTTCACGAAAGGAGGGTTTAGATTTCTGTATAGGGGAGGAAAAGATCCTCTATCCTTTTAAGGTTTCTGGCAGGGCCTAGGAATGAAACTGACAGAGAACAGATTAATAGGGGAAGAGCATACACATTTTTACCTGTACATGGGGGCCCTTTGCAAAAGAATGAAGACCCAAAGAAGTGGCCAGAACAGAAATCTTTTATACCTTCTAATGATAAATGTGTGCAGAAATAACCCCTAAATAGGGTTAGGGCTGTAACTGTGGGACAGTGACTAGGAGATATGTGGGGGAGGGAAGCTAGTGGAAGATAAGGCGTGTTTCAGTATGGTTGTGTGCTTGTACAGATGCATTTCAGAGGCAATTCCCAGCCTCTGGTGATAAGAATGTTCTCTTCCTGGTACAGGCAGGGCACCTCTCTTGAGGGTAATTGTATGGCCTGTTTTAGGCAGAAAATGGGAAGTCAGAGGTCTCTTCCTGAATCTGCTATTGCTCAAGTGCTTTCAGCTCAAAATAAGTAAGCCAAAGTGGCATAGCTTGGAGTGGCATGCCCTAGACTCCTGCGCCTGGGTTTTCTCTTTTGTACTACATTTGGAATATTAATTAAAAAGTACTGGTACCATACATATGACTAAGAATTTTTTATCCTTGTGATGAAATTAAGGGCATACTTTATTTTTAAAGTAAATTGAAGAAAAATATGACTCCACAAGTAATGTGAATGAGTAATTGTTTTTTGTTTTCCCAGTAGACCCATATGTATGGTGTTCCTCTAAGTTTAAGCTATCTTAGGCTGTACTTGTTCAGATATCAAATTAATCACGATAACATTCCAAGGTCACCTGAATTTACTTAATAGTAAAAGATAAATCTAAGTTTTGACTCTGTACCACATGCCCCCTCTAAATCATATTCATTACACAGACGATTCCCAAACTCACTTCTTAAAATATCTCTTCTCTCTTGACCCCAGAGATACTCTGTGTGGGGTCACAAACAACTGCTTTGTTCATGTCACGCTCATGGCCCATGATATCAGTCCTGACTCCATTTTCTCTCTTTCTAGTCTACTGTAGAGGTTTCCTTGCCTCTGGAAAAATACCCCTCCCCTCATTTTCTCCAACAGACTGCCTCTGGAATTTCTTTTCTGTTTTGTAATGGACAGTTTTAAATGTGTATTTTTGCCACTTTTATTCTTATTCTCTTTCTTTAAAAATAGCTCTTGGATTTTCCTTGAAGGAACTTGCTACTTCAGTGAATGGCATTTGGGGACAGTTGACCCCATTATCTGAGGATAGACACTACATTACCCTGGCCATAATATCTACATCTGCAATGGGTGATCCCAGTTACCCAAGAAGATTCAGCCACCAAACTCACGATGGAACTATTGGCCAAGAAGCACTCTCCTCTCACAGAGGAGCTTACGTCAGTGGGATGTACATCTCCAGCTGGTGATGGCCATCTTTGCCACAGATGAAGAGAGCCCCCGTGAGAAAGAAGTCAAGAAGGGGAAGTGGAACTGAGATGACATTATTTGTTCCTTGGCATCAGCTGATCCTGAAGCTACATTCGCCTCTTTACTTCCCAGTTAAATGAATCAATACGTTCCTTTTTTACTTAAGCCAGTTCAAATTGGGTTTCTGTCACTAGCAACCTAACGCATACTGACGAATGCACGGGCATATTGCTGCTGTTCTTGAAAAGTATTCATGCCTTTCTATTATATGTAGAATAAATCCAGCCTCCTCTGCTCAGCTTCAAGACCTTTTATGATCCTGCTCATTTTAGCCTTTGCTTCCACTCTTCTGCCATATAGCTGACACTTCTGTTGTGCTGCTCTACTTGTATGTTTTGCCTCATTTTGCAGTTTTACAGCTCATTGCCTTTGTCTATGCCACTCGTGCCCTCACTCCATCTGGAATGCTCTTACATGTTGAGATCCTATTTATTCCTCAAGACCACACTCAAATGGTACCTTCATTAGGAAATCTTTCCTGGTTTCTTAGTCAGAATTAACTTTTGCCACCTTTGGATGTTCTTGATTACTTATACCTCTATTTCAGCACATGGCAATCTGTCTAGTCAAGAGGTCATCTTTATATCCCTGCTCCTACTCCCAAGCCCAAAACAGGCATCAGTAGATCATGGTCCATCGCAGGTTTTCCTCTAAGACAGTCAAGTGTGAATGTGCTGGTTCCTTCCACTAGATGGTGCTTATTTCTGTTTCTCAGGATCACTGAGTAGGGCTGAGGGCACACAGTAGACACTGAGTAAAGTTCTGTTGAACAGAGTGGATCTGGTCTCACTTTGAAATACTTTTCACAGTGATTTCCATATAGATCTTGGTGGTACTGAACCCTTTTCAACTACCAGTTTCAGTGCAGGGCTCTCATAGCTGCTATACGAGAGTGGCAGCTCTGGACCTGGAACTGTATTCTCTTAAATGTTTCTTGTAGTTCCCACGTGGCTTGAACTTGCATATTTGAATAAACTAGAAGGTAGAAGAGAGAGAACGAGAAGAAAAAGTGGGATTTCCACTTCATGAAACAGAATTCCGTGGGAGCTCCCTTTCTCTTCTTGTCATGGTCATCATCATCATCATCATCATCATCAGTGCCCTGATGCCTGCTGGGGTACCTGGCACAGCTCTAAGATCCATGAAAAAACAAGCTTACATTTAAAAGTGAGATTTTCTACATTAGTATGGAAAACACACACGAGCATTAGTTATTTCTTTGTATTTGTATATACACGTCAAACTTTTTGGTCTGAGTTTCCCTGATGAGGCTGAAACTCGCCGACTTTGTAACATAGATTATTCACAAATCCTGGTGGTATTTGTGACTCTGCTGTTTTTAGATTCAACAACTCTAAGTAGCTACTCTGTGCTGGGCACTATACTAAGTTCCTTCACACATATGAATTTCTTTGTCTTTTTAAATCTTCAAAACACCTCTAAAATGTATTCCTTATCTACTGCTACATAACTAATTACTCTAAAGCATTGTGGCTTAAAATCATACCATTGATTATCTCACAGTGTCCATGGATCAGGAATCTGGGCCTGGCTTACCTGGGTTCTCTGGCTCTGGGTCTCTCAGAAAGCTCAACTTGAAAAGATGCATTTCCTAACTCACTTACATGGCTACTGGCAGAATTCAGTCCCTCATGTGCTGTTGGTCAGAAACTTTTGCAGGTTCCTTGCCTCATAGACCCCTCCATAGAGCAGCTCATGATGTGGCAAGTAGTTTGATGAAGTTGAGCAGGTGAGAAAGAGGCAGAGAATGCTATTTTCTTCCAAAATGAGAGATTACCTTCTCTGTTTTCCAGAACCATGGGTTGGAGAGAGCAGAGCCAAGGGCATGTCAGGGATTTGCAGAGGTTTGTGGCCAGAGGGTTTCTCATGAGAGCCCTCAGTAGGTACAGGGCTGGTGGTCTTGTAGCACAGGTGCGTGGTGAAGGGAAAGGTGCCAGGTGGGAGGTGCCAGGAACAAGTATGGCTTTGGCTACCAAAACATCTGGTGATCGGGGGAGCTGTTCTGCCACAAGCTTTGCACATGGCTGGAAAATAGTGCTGATAATGGTGGGTGCATCTCTGCAGTGTAGGGACCCAGTTTAACTCTGAAGCATAATCAGAAGAATTCTGAGTTTGATTGTCTGAATATAAAATTTCTCCGATGGCTGTTCATTAGCTGTGAGATAAGAGAAGTGCTGCTGAGATGCTGCAATGATTCTCCACCCCTTGGTATATCCCTGTCCCTGTTATTTTCTCTAAGTGCATATGGACTCAGATTCAGAGCCCAGCAGGCAGTGAGACTTAATCTGTACTAAAGGAGTGAATGCTTAGGGAAAAAATCCAACATTCAGTAGAAGTGAAAATGAAGCAGTTTGCATCTCCAAAGGGGGTTTTAAGTGTGAGTGAGAGAGCTCAGCATGGCCACAGGGGCGGTAGGAGGTTTGCAGAGCTGAGAAGAACTGGGCCAGGTGAGGCATCTGTCACTGGTTGAATAAACAGCAGCCCTGAGGCCCGCCTGCTCCAAAGGCAAGGTGGTGGTGCGGGGGGGGGGGGGGGGGGGGGGGGGGGGGGAGGGGGGGGCAGGGAGGCGGGGGGGAATAGATCAGGCCAGCCTCAGTGCACAACAGATCACAGTTGGGCAGGGTCAGCTGAAACAGGAAGCTTCAACAGAGTCATTTTTATGCCAAGAAGTTCCAACAACGGCTCTGATGCCAGTGCTTGATAATTATTGACTTCTCATGGTTAATTTCTCTTTGAGAAACATAATTTTCTGAGCTTTTAAGGAGACTTGATGAAAACTAAAGGATCCAGTGAGCATGCGGACTGCATTTTTCCCCCAAAATAAAAAGACTTACTTTCTTCCCTTGGTAAGAAATTAAAATAGAAAGCCAAGTTTCCCCAAAACCCAAAGAGAGAAAAAAAAATAAATGCAACGTAAAAAAATCACTATCAACAGTTCGGTTTGAGTACATCCTCCCAGCCTTTTAATACGTATACAAACCTACATTTTAACCTGAGTGTGACTGTGAAGTGACACTGTCTTATAAGCACCTGTTTCACTCCGCATAGGTCAGAGATCTCCATGGCTGTCAGTACATTGATGTGTGACCTTATCAAGGGCTTCATTGCAGTTCACGGTATACATGTGATTTAATTACCAGTTCCCTATTGAGGGACTTCTAGGCTGTTTCCAAGTTTTGGTTATTATAAAGAATGCTGGTAACTTTTTGCCCATAAGTCTTTGTACACTTGTCCAACAATCTCCGAAGGATTAATTATTGGGTGTGGACTTGCTGGATTAGAAGATAGATACCTTCTTAATTTTGATAAAATTTTACAAAATGCCATGAATGAATTTTACCAACTTGCTCTGCTTTCATCAGTATGTTAGACTGCTCTTTCAAATTATTAACAACCCTGGCATTACCAATCTTTGCTAATCTGATGGTGAAAGGAATGTAAATTATTTTAATTCGCATTTCTTAAATCAGTAGTGATTTGGGGTCTACTGTCATATACTGACGAGGAACATGTATTTTTTTGTGGAAATTCAGTATTTTCTAATGAGGTACCCATCTTTTTCTTATTGAATTATTAGAGCTTTTTGTATATCAAGAATACTAACACTTTGTCATGTATTTTGCATGCAATTAAATCTTTTTGGTAACAGCAGAAAATATCAAATAAGTTTACTTATAAACACTGTGGGATCCCCTGATGCCCCTCCCCCAAAAAAGAACCCCACAAAAGTTTTGGTTATTGACACTTTATTAGTTTCCTAGGGGTGCCATCACAAAGTATCACAACCCAGGTGGCTTAAAGCAATCACATGTGTTCTCTCACAGTTCTGGAGGTTAGAAGTCTGAAAACAAGGCATTGGCAGGGTTTTGCTCTCATGGAAGCTTCTGGTAAAGATCCTTCTTTTCCTGCTCCAGCTTCTGGGAGCCCCAGGTGTTCCCTGTAGACTTGCAGACACAGCTCTGCCACATGGTTTTCTCCCTCATCTTTTGTTCAGTATAACAGTCATATTGGATTAGGGTCCACCATCATGACTTCATCTTACCTTAATTACAGGCGTACCTCAGATAGTGTGGGTTCAGTTCCAGACCACGGCTGTCAAGTGAGTATCCCAATAAAACAGGCTCAGTTGGTTGGAACATCTTCTTGTAAACCAGAAGGTTTCAGTTTCGATCTCTGGTAGGTGTGTGTGTGGGAGGCGGCAATGTATTGATCTCTCTCTCTCACACCGATATTTCTCTGTCTCTCCCTCCCTCCCTCCTTCCCTTTCTAAAAAAAAAAAAAAAAAAAAAAAAAAAAAAAAAATCAATAAAAACATCCGTGGATGAGGTTTAAAAAATTGCAACATGTGTGAAGCACAATAAAAGGAGGTATGTCTGTACTACTGTAAAACCTGTTTCCAAATAAGATCACATTCACAGATACCATGGGTTAGAATTTCAGCACAATTCGGGGACACAATTCAACCCACAGCAGCCCCATTATGAAGTGTCTGTTATCACTAGCAAACCATGTTGCTTAACGCCTGGGACTAGATCAGT
Source organism: Corynorhinus townsendii (assembly GCA_026230045.1). Taxonomy (NCBI): domain Eukaryota; kingdom Metazoa; phylum Chordata; class Mammalia; order Chiroptera; family Vespertilionidae; genus Corynorhinus; species Corynorhinus townsendii. The sequence continues at coordinate 143,940,090 of JAPDVU010000004.1, forward strand.
CTTGTTCCATATTCTGACCTGAAGTACTTTAACCAGTGTCTTGTAGGTAGCGGCCCCTCAAAAAAGATTTCCTGAAAGAATTTGAGTGTTAGGACTATCTGCCCATTCAGATATTAAAAGATGTATACCAGAGAACACAAGACTGCAGATTTTCTTTTATTTAAAGCGACATTTAACAATTTGTAATTAATATGCAAGTGCAAGTGGGGATAACTGGACTGTCCAGAGGAGGGAACGTCTCAGCTTTCTGAATGGGGCTTGGGCCAGGTGCGTGCTAAGGTTCCCAGCACCTGTCCTGCAAACAGGTCTAAGAATATGCAGACACACTCCCAGACTAGAACCAAATTTATGACCCAGAATCGTTAGGTTGGATTAAGTAGAAAATAAGACAGCAGAGCTTTTAACAATCTAAATTTATTTTATTTCTTATTCATATTGTAAAATACAATTGACATTTATTTCATAGTCACATTGAGCCAAGCTTATCAAATAAAGGTCAAATAAAGTATCTTGCTTCAGAAACTTACTTTCTAAGTTATTTTTTGTACTTGCTTCAAAAAATAAATTCCAATTACACAGGACTAACAGCCTCCAATTTATGCTGCAGAATTCCTATATTTAAGCCTTTAAAAAATAATTTACCTCCTGTAAAAGATACATTTAATGAAACATCTATCCTTCATTACCACAGAGGAATATACATTTCATTACCGGGAATGGTCCTTGTAATGAAATGTGTATTCCTCTGTTAGGGACAGAACATGATTGTAAAAGATGAGTGGTAAAGAAAGAATGTTTTATCGATACCTTATGAGTCAGGGGAAAGGCTCAATGGGCAAGGCAGCAGTTCCACCTACACCTTCAAAGGCATGCAGGACTTTTTCGAACCCTGTATGTCAGAACCACCCAGAATACTTAGAAAAATACTGATGTCTGGGCCTCATCCCAAACGAATTAATTTATAGCCTGCGATTGGTGCTCAGACAGTGTATTTTACTTTATTTATTTATTTATAAAATATATCTTTATTGATTTCAGAGAGGAAGGGAGAGGAAGGGAGAGATAGGGACATCAATGATGAGAGAGAATCATTGATTGGCAGCCTTCTGCATGCCCCCAAACCTAGGGTCGAGCCCACAACCCAGGCATGTTCCCTAACCAGGAATCGAACCATGACCCCCTAGTTCATAGGTCAATGCTCAACCACTGAGCTACACCGGCTGGTCCAGGCTGTGTATTTTAAAAAGTGTCCCTGGTGATTCCTATTTGTACCCAGAGTTAAGAACCACAGAGCATTTGCATACACAGAAGAAAGGTTTGGGTTACACCAAACCGGGTATCTACTTAGAAAAAATTAACTTTAATATATATTTATATCTAATATAAATAGACACTGTTAACAGAGTTATCCTTTGTAAAGTATTACCTATAAGTAATTTAAAAATATTTTATAAGTAATGATCTTTCTCTAAGGTTAACCAACACTTCCAATAAATAGCAAAGTAATTAAGAAATGGAAATAGTTTTTGAAAAGGACATTTCAATTGTTTTTTGAAAACCTGAAGAATGTGTCAAAGTTTAATAGTACTTTAAACTGAGAGGTGGATAGGGCAAGTAGTGTTCTTCCTAACTCGGGTACTTTTTAGATAGGAAATATATTCTTCCATTAAAAAAAAAAGCTGCTCAGACCAAAATTTAAAACCAACGTATTTGGAAACTAATCCATAATTTCTAGAATGTCTCCTTTAATAATATACTTATAAAAACCAAACTCCTTCAAGTATCTTTACAAATAAATGCCTAAAATCCAAGTAACCCTAGAGGAGAAATTCTTTCTCAACTAATTTTTGAATCTAGGGTAAAGGGTTTCTTGAAAATTTCACAACTCTGGGTAAAAAGCTGTGGAAGGGTGGCTAGAAGACGAAGAGAGGCAGGGAGAAAGGGAGGGAGAAAAATATGAAGGCAAAAAAAAAAATGAGTCCCTTTAGTTGCTTCTTGGTTCTATGCTGGACAAGGCTATAATAGTTGTACTTAATAATTTACTCTGTGGATGGAGTGGGGACAAAGGGTCTCATCTCTATTGTTCCCTATTTATAATCTTGGAACCAGCCCAGCAGAGAAGGGCCAAGGCACAAAGATTCAGATTTTCTATTTTGTGTTTGTGCGTCTCAGTTGGACCTCATTGCAAAAGACACTGAAAAGACTAACTCGCTTTCTTTCCTTTTAGTGCATCCCTGGCATCTGCAGACAACGAGGGGATGTTTGAAAATACCGTTAGGAGATGAGACAAAGACTACAATGAGCGCATTATTTTCTGTAAAGAGCGTGAGGAACACAAGGATAACCAAAATTGAGAGTAAACCCAGATGAAAACAGATGTCACAAATTATTCCAAAGAATTTCCAGAAGCACTCAATAATAAGATAGTCAAAACATCAGGCACAACAAGGAACTGATTAGTCTGTTTAAACATAGAATATTCTCCAAAATCACTGAGACAAATGAGATAGAAACAAATCTGCAAATAGGCCTAGGGCCGATCTATCCTTAAACAATCAGACATGCCAATATTTTTCTCCAGTGAAGAGTTCAGCTAGGGAAAGAGCTATATATCTGAAGTGCCAGCTTTCATAATGTCCTATTACAATTTAAATCCAAGGTTGATGATTGACAGCTAATTTAAAGCTTTGGAACACTAACTTGTTTTTCTAGCCCAAAGCATTAGGCTGAATGTTTCTCTCCTTGTTTGATGCCAAGAACAAGATGCAGGAACCAGTTAAACTGCACAGTCCATCCTTTGTCTCTGCAAACTTCAATCTGATCAAGAAAATACTTTTTAGCATCCTCCTCATTTTTCCCCACTGTCAGGGCATCCCGAATATATTCAATATCTTCTTTGCTTGTTAACTGGGGCATTCCTGTCATCAGCATCATGGAGAACAAGATGATCAGTAGGTTTGTGTGATGACGGAGGGCCAGATAAGCCTTTGCGCAGACGTCCTGAATAAAGAAAAACATGCTGTTACTGTGGTTACGGTAACTAAATAGGCTACAGATACTGGGTGCTGGAATTTACATGGCATCACTCTGTCTGTGAGAAGAAACCATCATAAATAGGTAGGGCCCCTGCCTCAGATGAAAAGTTTGATGAGAACAGAAACTGTTTTTGTAAGCTCTTAAGCACCTTAATGTAGATACATATATCCAGGTGTGCTCAAGGAAAGCTAAGTGATACAGTGAAGGTTCATCTTATTTCTTACTCTATATTTTCACTTCAGCTCTTCCCTGGGAAATTGAGGGTGGACATTTCTGCAGTCCCTGAAGAGCAATGAGTCAGTTTTGAACACAATACTGGAATCAATAAACTCCATATAAGCATAAACAATCTTTGCCAAGAGCTAATGAAATCCAAAGAAATGATGAAAACATTGTGTTTGAGATTTTGTGTTCATCTTCATAATTCTAAAGAAATCGGTGAGGCCCTAGCTGGTTTGGCTCAGTGGATAGAGCGTCAGTCAGCCTGTGGACTAAAGGGTCCCAGGTTCGATTCCGGCCAAGGGCACATGCTGGGCTTGCAGGCTCGATCCCCCCAGTAGGGGGCGTGTAGGAGGCAGCCAATCAATGATTCTCTCTCATCATTGATGTTTCTATCTCTCTATCCCTCTCCCTTCCTCTCTGAAATCAATAAAAATATATTTAAAAAAGAAAAGAAAAGAAAATCGATGAATTAGTCTTTCATTGTCTGACTCTCAAAATTGTTGGATGAACTTTGGAATTTTAATACATATTCTGAATACCAAGTGAAAGAGAGGGCTTTAAAAAATGCTATGGCTGCAAATAACACAGGTGATACAGGAGAGTTAGATGATACCGGTGAGTTAAATCCACTTATTAAGCAACAGGTGTGCTTATGCCAATTAAGTTATTCTAAAGCTTAGAAAAAGAGGCAAGTTTCCAAGTTCATAACATGAGAATAACCCAACCTTAATATCATAACTTGGCAAAGATAGAGTGTTAAGGGAAACTGAATTTAACAATAATAAACATAAATATTTCAAATAAAATACTGAATAACATGTTAAAAGAATAATACACTATAGCCAAATAGGGATTATTCCAAAATTTGCAAGAGTAGTTCATCATAAATTACTGTTGATTTTATAAAAGTAACATGTAAGAATATGTAACTAAAATGTAATGATGTGAAGAATTATCTGAAATTATCAGTCACAATCATTCTGAATAAGGAGTATAGGAAAAAGAACTGGAGTATAAAACCAGAAAAGTGAAGATAAAATTGCTAGTATTTATAAATAACTTAATTGTCTTCTTGGAACACCAAAAGCAGGGAAAAACTAAAATACTACTGTAACTCATTTATATTAAATTAGCACTTAATAAAATTAATAAGAGGAATGCTATCAGTAGGAGCCACCAGTTAGAAAGTATAGTGAAAAGACAGATACTGTGAATAATGAACAAAAAAATCATGATTTCTGTGATAAACACATGCACAAAACATGCAGAACCCATATTTAAAAACTGTAAAAATTTACTGAGGCACATAAAAGGAAACTTGAACCTATGTTATTATAATAGTAATAACAATACCCCTAACACATTCCTTAGGGATGACTGACTACTTATTATAAAAATCTAAGTTCTTCTCAGATTAATCTATAAATATAAAGAAATTTCAATAAAATTTTCTATTGAATATTTAAACTCAGTCTTGAGTTTTGATTGCATCTGAAATAATTGGGGCCTGAGAGAACATTTTGAAAAAGTACACTAATGAAAACCAGTGCTTGCCATACTAGATATTAAAACATATCTTAAAACTATAATATTTTAAATGATGTGACACAGTGCCTATTCTTTGCCAAAAAGATAAGAAATTTTGTGGAACAAAATGGAAAGTTCAGAAACAGATCCAAGTGTATATATATGATATAGTAAAGATGACTTCTCAGATTAGTAGAGAAAATATCTATTATTTGATAAATGATGCTAATTACAACTAGCCCATCATTTGGAGGAAAAATAAAAGTTCATCCCATGTGATATATCAAAATAAATTCCAGATGAATTAAAGATTTAAATGTAAAAAGGTCAAATATTTAAATAATCATGAAGTGGGAAAGGACTTTATGAAGATGACTTCCAAAGTGGAATCTATAAGAAGTAGCTAGAGAGATTATAGAAACTTCAAACTTTTGAGGAAAAAAGCCATAAAAATTTTAAAAAGGCAAAAAAAAAAATAAAATAAGAGTAAACATATTTGCAACATGACGTATTACTCCATCATCCCAGCCTCCCAATAGCTCTTACAAATCAGTAAGAAAGAGATAAATAGTTGGCTTGAAATACAGGCCAAAGATGTGAGAATTAACACAAAACAAATAAACATATGAAAAAATATGCAACCTCATTAGTAATCAAATAAATGTGACTTAAAAAGAGATGGAACCTGGCTGGTGCTGCTCAGTGGTTGAGCATCGTCCCATGAACCAGGAGGTCACAGTTTGATTCCAGGCAGGGCACATGCTCGGTTAAGTTCTCAATGCCCAGTTGGGGGTGTGTGATAAATGATTCTCTCTCATCATTGATGTTTCTATCTCTCTCTCCCTCTCTCTTCCTCTCTCTGAAATGAATAAAAAGATTTTTTTTTAAAAAAAAGAGAGATGGAAACATTCATCTACCAAAATTGGAAAATCGTTTTTATTAAAAAAAAATTTTTTAAGGACCCAATGTTCACCTTTCATAGGCTGATGGTAGATGGGAATAGTTATAGTTCTACTAGAAGATAATTTGATAATTAAATCAAAATCTTTGAAATATTTATGTGTTTTGCAATTTAATTTTGATGGTGTTTACATGACTGATGCATTTGCCAAAATTCAAAGACCTGTACACCTAGAATAGTCAGTTCTGATGTATGTAATTACATATCAATAAACTTGATTTTAAAATGTCTATATCCTTTTGCCCAGAAATTTCCATGCTAGTAATTTACCTTTTTAAAAAAATGGCTAATTTTGCAGTGATTTACCAACAAGAATGTTAGAACACTGCTCAAAATTGTGGAAACTTGAAAGCAAGCTAAATATCCTACAATAGGAGATCAATAAAAAGAGTTTATGAAAGTACCTACAATTGTGTGCTTTGTAACTACTAGGATGATACTGTAGAAGAATCCTATATAATAAAGAGGTAATATGCAAATTGACCCTCACACCCTCGCACAAGATGGCTGCTCCCATGTGGTCAAAGATGGCTGCCCCATGTTGTCAAAGATGGCTGCCACTAGGTGGCTGGCAGAGGAGGGCAGTTGTGGGCAATCAAGCCAGCAGGGGAGGGCAGTTAGGGGCGACCAGGCCAGCAGGGGAGGGCAGTAAAGGGCAACCGGGCCGGCAGGGGAGCAGTTAGGTGTCAATCAGGCTGGCAGGGGAGTGGTTAGGGGTGATGAGGCTGGCAGGCAGGTGAGCTGTTGGGAGCCAGCAGTCCCTTGGGATCGGGCCTAATCCGGCAGTCAGACATCCCCTGAGGAGTCCCAGATTGGAGAGGGTGCAGGCTGGGCTGAGGGACACCCCCCTCAAGTGCACAAATTTTGTGCACCGGCCTCTAGTATTTAATAAACATGTAAAAATGTTTAAGTTAAAAATCAGGTATGAAACAACACGTAGTATAATCCCATTTTGGTAACTGTACACAAAATACTTTTTAAAAAAAGAATATAAGTTTACAGGCCAAAATGTTAATAGTGATTTGTCTTTTTACACTTAGATAATCTCTTCTGTGTCATTTGCATGTGGCAGGGTAACTGCAGTGACAATGGTGGTCATGCCTGTGTCACTCTGTGTATGTATCACCCTCTCCAAAGACAAAAACTCATGGAGTATTCTGGCACTTATTAAGTAGGAGATATCTATAATAATAAAAGCGTAATATCCTAAATTAGACTGGACAGCCAAACGACTTTCTGGACGTCATTCTGGATGTCCTTCTGGACAAAGATGTGGTGGTGAAGGCTGAGGCAGAGGTGGTTAGGGGCAATCAGCCAGGCAGGCGAGTAGTTAGGGGTGATGAGGCAGGCAGGCAGAGTGGTTAGGGGTGATGAGGCAGGCAGGTGAGTGGTTGGGGTGATCAGGCAGGCAAGCGAGTGGTTAGGGACCTCAGGCAGGCAGGCACAGTGGTTAGGGGCAATCAGGCAGGCAGGTGAGCAGTTAGGGGTAATCAGGGAGGCAGGCAAGTGGTTAGGAGTGATCAGGCAGGCAGGCAAGTAGTTAGGGGCAATCATGCAGTCAGGCAGAGGTGGTTAGGGGTGATCAGGCAGGAAGACAGAGGGGTTAGGGGTGATCAGGCAGGCAGGCAAGTGGTTAGGGACAATCAGGCAGGCAGGCAGGTGAGCAGTTAGGAGCCAGCAGTCCCAGATTATGAGAGGGATGTCTAACTGCCGGTTTAGGCCCGATCCCTGGGATCGGGCCTAAACTGGCAGTAAGGCATCCCCTGAGGGATCCCTGATTGTGAGAGGGTGTAGGCCTGGCTGAGGGACCCTTCCCTATCCTGTGCATGAATTTTGTGCACCGGGCCTCTAATATATATATATATATATATATATATATATATATATGTGTGTGTGTGTGTGTGTGTGTGTGTGTGTGTGTATACACACACACACACTGCACAGAGACGGCACATACCAAATCCTCTCTTTTCCCTAAATGGAGGGTAGATAGGCTCTGTGGGAGACTCCACAGACAGAAGACAGCAGCTCCTGCCCCAGGACAGACATCATTTGTCCCCTGGAAGTGGCCCCAGTGCATTAAGCTCTTGCATTCTTAATGATTCCACTGACAGGCAGGAAATCATCTTGTCTTGCTCATTCATAGGACCCACTGAGGTCTCTCTACTTTTTTTGCTAATTACACAGGTTAAAGGCAGACTTCACCCCCGGCAACATAATCATTAATTTGCCAATTCGCACAATTTTCACGAAAGCATAGATGAGAATGCCTTTTGATTTTGAATTAAATTACATTCTGATTTTTAATTATTTTCTATCCTTCTATACACAGGGAGCTCTAAGCAATTCCCCCCTCCTCCCCCACCACACACACACACACACACACACACCACTGTCTTAGACCACTATGTGATCAAACAAAAATTTTTTGAGGAGAAAATTAATCTGGGGTGAAGTTATTATAATGCCAATCTATAGGTCCTTAGTAAGTATGTGTTAAGTGGCAACACAGTGATTCACCAATCGCAGTAGCAGCAGCGCAGGAAGAAACAAAGGAACTGCCCTGCCTCTCTTGAAGGCCATCTCACCCAGATGAGGAATTTCTTCTGGCTCTAATTTATTCAGTTAGTTCTGATTTTTATATACAAGAGTCACTTCTATGAGAAAGAAATGTCATCCCCAAATTTAAACACATGCCCATACTTATCAGACGCAATGTTTAAATTCTGACTGGCTATGCAGACTTAGATACTTGGTGCAGATTTACTTATGTTTTATGTAAAGGTAGTGTGGAGCAGTGGTTAAAAGTAGATATTCACACCTTGCTGCCTGGATTCAAAGCTTGGCTTTATTTCAGACAAGTTTCTTGTCACAGAAGTTACTTAACATTTCTTAACATCAGTTTGCTCATCTGTGGAATAATAATAATAACAATACCCCTTACATATGGTTGTGGTGAGATTTAAGTGCTATGTAAGTGGTTGGCTATCCTATATAATAAAAGCCTAATATGCTAAGTGTCTGACTGTTTGTTCAACCATTTGACCAGTCGCTATGACATGCACTGACCACCAGGGGGCAGTCGCTCTGACCAGTAGGTTAGCTTGTTGCTGGGATTCGGCTGATCGGGACTGGGTGAGATGGGCCAGACATGCCCTGAAGCCCTTACGCGGTTCCCCCTTCCCCCCACTTCCCCAGCCCCGATCGTGTACCAGTGGGGTCCCTCAACCTGGCCTGCGGGGATCAGGCCAAAATCGGCTGTCTGACAACCCCTGAGGGATCCCAGATTGCGCGAGGGTGCAGGCCAGGTCAAGGGACTCCACCGGTGCACGAATCCATGCACCGGGCCTCTAGTTATTAATAATGTGAGAAGTTGCATTATTGATCACATACTTCTCAAGGCTGAGAGGTCACCATCCCATCTGGACCACCTGTTCTAAATGCCTCCTCAGACAGGAAAGACCTAGGAGGTGAGGTGAGTTGGGGTAGGAGACAAGCCTCACTCCAACCAGGGGTTTACAGTGGCCCATTACACTGTAGGAAGGAAGATGGGAGCACAGAACACAAAGACTACATAGGCAGGTGGTTCTCTTGCTATGAGGGGCACAGTGAGTGCTTGCTCCACCCATTCAAGCCCCAGAGGTATTTCTGCCCCTTGTACTCAGCCTTCCTTCTGTGAGAACATCCTGGCCATGTTGCTCCAGCCTGAGGCCTGTGGTCTGAGGGAACTCGAGGATGTGGCTTGGGGAGCTCAGGGGGAAGCCCAGAACAGAAGTTACTGGCTGTAGCAACAGACTTTCCCTTCTGCCTAAGCTGCCCAGCACTGACCTCAAACATCCTCCTTTCTGTCCTTCTCAGATGCCTGTTGAAGGCTTTCTGTTATTAAGTAGAGAAGAAGGGGTAAAGGAACAGTCTGATGGCAGGGACTTGGTTAATGTACTTGCTGATGAGTTTGAATGTGGGGAACACTGTAGTTTTGTTAGTGTCATTAGTTGGAACACTACCCTTTAGTAGCTAATAGATTGAGCCTACATCATACATCTGCTCTTAATTTCATAGTTGATTCAAATGCATCTAGTACCAAAGGAACGATTGCTTTTACAAAACCACCACCCCCGCCATTCTTGGGAACAAAGGCACTCCTTACCATTTCAGTATCAAAACTTTGACTTGATTTGTTAACTGGCACAACTTATCGGTCCACTAAACTGAAAAGAAATGACTTTCTATGTACAGTCTACTCATTTCTTAACAACCAATGAGCTGTGGCTGCCTTAGACTATTCATGATCATGTGGAATAGGCCTATTTTTTCTTTAAACTCCTCCATTCTCATCTCAAAATATAATTACTGCACATAATGCACAAAAATGAGGAAGTAATCTCAGAATCATAAAACAGAAACCCCTGGAGCAGATTCTAGGGCTGAGGTGAGAGAGACAAGAAAAACAAATATTCATCAATGAAAAGAAATGTTCTCACCCACTGACCTTTCCTTAAATAATCATGTTGCCTCTGTCTGTAGAGGATGGAGAGAGTGGAGGAAAATAATATTTCAAAGACAGGGGATTTTATTTCATTTTTATAAAAACCAATGAATTGGCTAGGCAATGTCTTTAGAAGTTATTTTGGCAAAACAGAATAGATCACTAATTAGCAGACCTAATAACACTTTGGTAAATCTGAAGTACGAGTGTATCTGACACTTGGCCTTGCATTTATTCAGTGTGAATTAGGATTCTTATCTTTAAGGACTTCTTAAAAATGATTCTCAGACTAGCTCTGTCTACTAAAGGAAGGGCTGTACTGCTATCTTCTCAAATATTTAGCTAGAAGCTCATTATAAAGGTAAAGGTTACAATTAAAATGTTCTATTTTAGTAAAATATTCTAAATAGACTAGACTGTCTGTGGAGGTGAGTGCTATTTATCTTCTAGCCTTGTTCCAAAAAGGATTGCAAGTGGATTATTTGGACACATAAAAGTCAAAACAACATTAATTAGAAGTGGGTAGGAAAATGAAAGGGACTAACAAAGGAAATGACCTACAATGAGTTTGGGAAAGAGACTAAACCTATGTATCATAAATCCTATACACTTGCTATGAGTGGTCAGCCTTCAAATATATCTGCAGCCAAAAGGAAAATTGAATGTGTTACTACATCCAGTGTTCAGAAGATTAAAAAAAAAAACAAACCTGTTTGTTTAGCTTTCCTAGAGACTAAGACCTGAGAGAAATTTCGCAAGAGGAACTTTACAAAAGTACACTCTGTAACGCGGTGAACAGTGTCCTCAATGATATCCTGGTGGTAGACAAAACAATTCTCTAAAAGAAACTAAACATTGAGAGAATGGTGCCGGTTGTAAGGTTATTCTCGATAAATGTTGCAAGTACCAGGGGTCTAACGTCTTATTTACTGACTGACATGGCATGCTGGTCAACACGTAGCCAGTCCAAGGCCATCTCTCAGTGATATGTTTATATCTTTCCAGAAGAGTGATAAAATTCAGTGAGCTTATCCAAGTCCTAACAACTCTACAGCCCCAGGCAAGTCTGCATCAGCGAGATGCCCCACCAACACAGATGAACTCCTACAAACGGCTGATGCTGGACCTTCTCTGAGCACATCTTCCAATACTGGCACAGAGAGTGAAGCACGGATTCTCAGCTGGATGGCGGAGGCTGAGCTCGATAGTGGGCTAGGGTACAAATCCGGAGAGAGAATCCTTTGTCAAGTTCGTATGTCATGAGCACTTTGATAGATAAGCTGTAATTTCTCTGTTGACCTATACTAGGCCTTTATTATAGTACCTTGTAATTAATCAACTGTGCTCCAAAGAACTTTTTTGCTTTTTTTTTTGTTCTCTACCCACCCCAATCCAGCCCATGCACTGCTTAAGATTGGACCCACATTTCCTTACTTGACTCAAATTCCAATACATACTCCCATGTATCCTATGTTCCATCCATACTAGACAACTGTGCTTTTGTTCCTTAATACTAATACTAAATTCTAACTTCACCTCCTTGCTCATGTTATGGTCATGATCCAGAGTGGGGAAGGAACATCCAGGTAGAAAGAATAACATGAGCAAGGGTATAAAGTTAGGACATGCGGAATATTCCTATAGTTCAACATAGGACAAAATGAAATTGAGCGCAGCCCTTAAGGCCCAATAGAAAACTTCCTTCACTCCGTAGCTGTTTTCTATCCCCCATGATTTAATTGCTCCTTCTGCAAACCATTGTTGAAATCCTCAGTACAAAGTTGTATAGTACAAAGTTGTATGTGTATGGGGGTGGGAGAGGGGGGGGGGAGAGGGCCCTGGGTGTGCCTTTGCTCTGTGTCACCTGTGCCCAGCACAGTGTCAGGCACACTGTAGATAGTGTGCAGAATGCTTTATGCACAGAGCTAAGTTCAGTGTTGGGAAAGACTCATTGCTTTAAAATCAAGATGAGTTAGGGAAGGATCATATTTGAAGGGGATTAAACTTAAGCACATTTTGCCTTGCGAAGAAGAGCAGTACTTGAGCCTTCTTTGGCCTGCTCAGTATCTGAAATGCAGTAGGCATTTAATAAGTGTATGTTGAATAAGTGTGCATGTGAAGAACAGGGCCTGGTGACTCTAGCAGGATGGGGTAGGAAGCTGATATAGCCTTGCCTGGCAGGTTACCGTACAGATAGTTACAGGTGTAGACAAATGAAGGGATATCACACAAGGAAGGGGAGTTGGAGGACAGGAATGGTGAATTATGGTGAGTGGCCCTGGTGGGCCCTGTGGCTGGGCTTGGGGAGAGTACTTGAGTTTTTAGCAAGACAGGTGGCAGGAGAAAACAGGGCCCGAGTGCTGGAAGCAGGTTAACAAGCAGGGCCCTGGCAAAGAAACTGAGGCAGAAGAAGTTAAAACAACCTGGGTTTGAGAGGAGACCTAGATGAGAGCAAAGATGAACTTTGAACAAAGGTTCTTAAAAATCTAAGTCAGGGCTGGGCCTGTAGGTTTAGGGTCCCTGGCATGGAGACAACACTGCCAGGAGTGGAAACCCAGCAAGGCCTGATAAAATTGGCATCCTAGATTAACGTAACACACCCAGGAGATGGGTTCTAGACTTCCCTCCTACAAACGCTCCTGAAGAGTGACATCTAGGGGCAGGCGCCTTTCCGGTTCCCTCCTCAAACTGCCTGCTGGGCATAGACGTGCATAAGAGGATGCTCCCCTGACTTCTTCAGCTTTAGCTGACAAACGCTTGCTTAGCGCTTGTTTAGACAAGGCCAAGTTGTTTATGCGCCTTGTAAACCGTCTACATTGGAGGTATACACCACAGGTCTTATTCTCTTGGCATGGACTACTGCTCTAATTGGGGGAAAATAGGTAATGTTTATATCAGTAAGAAAATCTTCACAAAAATGTGAACGGCCACCATATAACCCATATTTACATTATTATTATTTTTAAAATATTTTTTATTGATTTCAGAGAGAAAGGGAGAGGGAGAGAGAGAGAAACATCAATAATGAGAGAGCATCATTGATCGGCTGCCTCCTGCATGCCTATTGGTGGACTGAGCCCACAACCCAGGCATGTGCCCTGACTGAGAATTGAACCATGACCTCCTGGCTCATAGGTCTATTCTCAACCACTGAGCCACACTGGCCAGGCCATATTTGTATTATTTAATAAAATACTAGGTTTCATAATTAGGCTTACTTCTGATGTACAGATATTTAGCCTGCACCTTGAAGGCTTATTGACATCCCTTTGACGGTAGTTTGTCAATCTGTGCCTGAGTTACTGCTTCATCAATTCACGGAATACAGTGTAGTATGGGGAAGGAAGAAAACCTAGAGGCTCGCTAGTCTCATCCATCTCTGACCGATGCAGGAATTGCCCTCCACCGTTCATTTCTTCACTCCCCCAGTATCCTCCCAAGTGCTTATGTGTCTCAGGCCCCATGGGAGGGATGCAGGCAAGATTGGTCCCCGTTGCACAGAACTAACTCCGGGAAGGGCAAGGTAAAGAGCAGGCTAGTACAAATAATTACATGCTGTGATAGATGCTATGAAGGCAACATGCAGGGGCTGTGGCCAAGAGTAACATGAGGGACCTAATTTAGAAGACTGCTCTGACAAACATTTAAGCTGGGCCCTAAAGGGCAGTGAGGGCCTTCCAGGGAGGAGGCCCGCGGTGGAACAGCTGGATGGGGAAGATGTGCAGGAAGGCCACTGTGACCTAGTGAATGTAGGGAGGGTGCCATGGCACAGGGCCCTGTAGGGCAAGATTAGATAGGTTTTATTCCAAGTGAGATGAGAAGTCACTGAGCAGTTTAAAATAAGGGAGTAACACGGTATCTATTTCTTAACTTCAGTTTTTAGCCAATTTTTGGTTAATTTGCAACCTTCTAAAATACCAGATATTTAATACAATGAAAGAAAAACACTAAAATGTTGCCAATGTTTTCTTCGGAAAGTGGGATCCTGTTGTGTGTTTTTTTAATTTTTATATCCTCCTGATATTTTCAATATTTTACTAGATTTCTTTGTAAAGAAGCAGTTACTATGTTTAAAATAAGACAAAACTCACATTCATATATAAAAATAAGTGGGAAGCTAAATTTTATTTGCCAATGATATAAATGTATTTGTATGGAATATGTATTCTATGACTGTTCAATGAAATTGAAAACAAAATGGTTCTAAAATAAATGGCCAGTGGGCAAAACACTGTGTGTTTATTTTTTTTTAAATCTCTTAAGGGAGATATTTTTCTAAGGAGAATTTATTTTTCAAATTGTTATCGTTGAAATATATCTGTTTAGCACCCTGGTGTAGGCTGCTGCTCCAAAGGCTAACAGGCATTCTTGGTTTTGTGTCTTTTTGTCCATATATGATAGTTTGTTCCTGAACGCTCCACTATTCTAGAAATAAATTATGAGTATGGTCCTTGGCCCAACAGGCTCCCTTGGAAAGAAGAGAGAGATGCAATAAAGGAGCACCGTCCCCTTTCAGCCCCTCTGACCTCCCCCCCCCCCCCCCCCCCCCGCTGGCCACTTGCTGGGTATATTTTTAAGACTTTGTGGAGAAGGTTCACCTTTGTCCTTAACAAAAAGTGGGACAACTTTCCCCCCACCCTTTCTAACAGGTTATTCAGATGTGCTGCATGCATTAACCAACCTTGTCAACTCAAAATGAGTGATTCACTGGAAATGAGGACACCTTTAATACCAATGTAAATATATACAACATTTCCCAGCTTACCTAAAAATGGCAGCTTTATTACACAAGATCCTGAGGTGCTATTTTAGAGAGTTTAGAGATGTGCTTCCTGAGCTTGAAGGACTTCATCTCAGCAAGGGAACATAAAAGGAAGACACAGAAAATCTTCTGAAAGGCTTAATGGTACGTGAAGAAAAACTGTCAAAGGGTCTGAGTTAGTTCAAGATGAAAAAACTTGCCGCTCATCTTTGCCAGGCTGGAAGCTTTAGAAATTCTGCATATGGATAACTGTACACGTGCATGTACGTGTGTTTGTCTTTTTTCCTATTGTGGGAGAGGAGGGTGGGGACCAGTGCAGAGGGGAGGCGCAGGCAAGGCGGCAGGCAGCGCTGGGACCCTCGTTTGCTCCTTAACCAGAACGAGGCTGTTTTCACGTTTGATATGTGTCAAAAGCCAGAAAGGGCTTTTTCACTCGGAAGTGTTCCAAGTGTGCAGACCTGCTGTGATGTGTTTGACTTCCTTCGGCAGTCGAGGTGCTGGGCTAAGCATTCTACACATCTCATTTAAATAACCCCTAAAAAATAACATGATATGGATCCTAGCGTTCCCACTTTACAGAGAAGGAAACAGGTTCTGAAAGGATAAATAATTTGTATCACACACACACACAGTTACTAAGTAGCAGGGCCAGGATTCAAATTCAAGTCTGTGCTCCAAAGCCCATCCTTCCAACCACAATGCCATGCTGGATCTGTGTTTAAGGCTCAATGAGCATATATTTACAGGCCCTTAAACAGCACGCCAATATCCAAAGCACAGATCTCGGCTAGAGAGTACAATGAAAGGTATGAAAGTGTGTTTTCAGTGGGGCACACCGCCAAGATGCCACTTTACTTAAAGAGGCTTTAATGGCTTAAGAAACAAGTTTTGGCCACAAAGGATGGAGAAATGCTTCCAGACGGAGAGGATAGCTTGTGCAAAGGATCTCTTGGTTTGGGTGGGAGCTGCCTGGAGGGGCGGCAACCTGCCCTTGGCCTCTCCCTACCCCAAATCTTTTCACCAAATAATGTTTTAAAACGTAAGCCAACAATAAAGAGGACTAAAGGAGAAGTTTTCCCGGGATTTGAGGGTTGACATGGGCACTTTGGGGTCTACAGGGTGTTGTCAGCCACAGGACAGATGGACAATCACTGGGGGAAACCACTAGCAAAAAGAAAGAGAAACAAGGAGAGCCAGCTAGTGAGGTTAAGTCCCTCCTGCCTACTTCTTTAAATGGCACTAGCTGCCTTGTTTGTTCAAAGCTAGTCATAGGAACCACCTCCAAGAGAGGAGATTTGAGTGTTTTCCCTCCTTTAAATGGTAAAATTCTTCCATTTTCCAGGTGTTCTATTATTTTCTTCCTTTCTTTTTCTTTTTCTTTTTTGTGGAACCATTTTTCTCTTCTAGGAAGTTGTCAAAACATATGATTTTTTAACTTTAAAGAAAAACAGGACTGCATTGTGTCAAATCCCTGGAAACAGTCTGAACCCAGATGAGTTTACACAGAAAAACACACACTGAAAACCCTGAGACCATGTGGCCACAGAGACCTCCGTTTCTCTGACAACACTCCTGCAACTGTGGGAGGGCAAGTCCTGTGATCACTGAAGTGAAAATCAGGCAGGAGAACAAACAAGAACAGGCAGGTTTCAAAACAACGTATTCTGGTTCCTGTTCTACTGAGCTTCAGACCCATGTCACCTCCCAAGATAACATGGGACTGAGAAGAGACTCAGGAAAAAGACTTGTTCCTAAAATGCTGACTACAAATCAAGACACATTTAAGGGGCACTAAGGGAGGGGGTATTTAAGGGAGCCCAAGGCAAATGTAAAGGCAAATTTGAAGTGATCACTCATTGCCTCCATTGTTATATTTTGAGTTTGCATGGCTATAACATCGGCATATTACAGCAGTAACTACAATTTCTCTGAGTTATGCGCATTCACAGTTATTAGGTTTGCAAGCATGAAAATTATACTCCTTGGGTACTGAAAATATCTGATAGTCAGAAGTGGATGCAGCCCAGGAAGGAATGGAAAAGAAGCTGGAATGTGAATGCCCCCAGGGAGCTGGGTACACCCACACAGGAGCTTGTTTGCAGGTTAGCAGGACAAGCCAGCACTCTTTGCAGGACCTGTAGTCAAGCTGACGGGATTTCAAATGAGAGAAGGGACCGTCTTTCACCAAAATGAGAAAAGCACACGGTGGTGCGACAAGAATTCCTGTGTTAATAATTTGATAAATATTCACCTGTAGCAAAAATCAAGAGAAGCCTCCAATTGCCCTGGCTGGGTAGCTCGGTTGGTGAGAGCATCATCCCAGTACTCCAAGGGTGTGGGTGCAATCCTCGGTCAGGGCACATACAAGAATCAACCAACGGCCCTGGCTGGCGTGGCTCAATTGGTTGAGCATTGCCCCATGCACTGAAAGGTCACCAGTTTGATTCCTGGTTGGGGCACATGCCCAAGTTTTGGGTTCTGTCCCCTGTCAGGGTGTGTACGAGAGGCAACGGATTGATGTTTCTCTCTCACATCTCTCTCTCTTTCTCTCTTTCTCTGTCTCTCTCTCTCCCCCTTCTTCTCTCTAAAGTCAATAAAAACGTATTTTTAAAAAGAATCAACCAATGAATGCATGAATGATGCATAGATAAGTGGAACAACAAATTGATGTTTCTCTTTCTTTTCCTCTTTCTTTCTAAATATCAATAAATAAATAAAAAGAGAAGTCTGCAATCATTTGAGAATACTGAAAAATCTATGTAAAATTTGGACCTTCTTGGCAA
The DNA here is from genome assembly GCA_026230045.1 of Corynorhinus townsendii. NCBI lineage: Eukaryota > Metazoa > Chordata > Mammalia > Chiroptera > Vespertilionidae > Corynorhinus > Corynorhinus townsendii. Next base: position 143,957,867 of record JAPDVU010000004.1, read on the forward strand.
TATCTTGGATAGATAAACATTCAAAGCCAAAGCGGCTTGCTCTTCCTTACAGTCCCCTCTGCAGTGCCAGTGTCCTCCTGATGTTCTTGAGTTGCCAGCCGCGGGGATTGTGGAACACGTTTACGTTTGGTTTTAGGTAGGAGGGTTACTGAGAAGCGTCATTTTGCACTTGGGGAAGGAATGGAGAAGATGGGGGGTCATGCCAGAGGGGGTGGGCAGAGGTGAGAGGAGCCTCAAAGTGGAGGGAAAGGCAAAGGCAGCTGTGCGCTGCAGGCACCACCTGCTTGGTGTTCACCGTAGGCCAGTGGTTGGCAAACTCATTAGTCAACAGAGCCAAATATCAACAGTACAATAATTGAAATTTCTTTTGAGAGCCAAATTTTTAAAACTTAAACTTCTCCTAACACCACTTCTTCAAAATAGACTCGCCCAGGCCGTGGTATTTTGTGGAAGAGCCACACTCAAGGAGCCAAAGAGCCGCATGTGGCTCGCGAGCCGCAGTTTGCCGACCACGGCCATAGGCGATCATCATGAGGCCAATTACCTGAAATTTCTGGAAGTGTAGGCTTGTCTTCTTTCCAGAAGTTCCCATCACAAACAGGAAGTCTGGGGTTAGCACAAATGGCACTCTCTCCTTATTAATGCCCAGGAAGCTTTTGTAATTCCCAAGAATATGCCCAAAGTCAATATGAAATAGATTTCCTTAAAAGAAGAAAATGTCTGACATCATTACACTGGCATAAGTGCTTGTAACAATACTCTGGTTTGTTTACCTCTCAAGACATTTTTTTAAGTTGCCTGACAATGAACTATCTTGGGTGACAGGGCTATTTTTACTCTGTTTTATCAGCTGGTGATATTTTTCGTTTCAGCAGGTGTGTGTAGTTAATAGCCACAAAGCACTCTTTGAACCAAGTCTGTTTTCTCTACTCTTCCTGTGTTCTTTAAATGAGAGTCAAATGTTATTTAAAAAATTCTTGTCTCAGAATTATTATTAGAAATATAAATAAAAACTCTGGTTAATATGTCTTCATTATGCCCAAGACTCTTATTCACTTTGTGTAACTTAAGATAGACTGATGTTTCAGTCTGCTTGGGGGAGGGACATTTACCTTTTACTTTTGAGTAGCATGATAGAAATAAATCATTTGAATTTCCTTTGGGTCAATTTCTACCACCACATTGTCACCATTACCACCACAATTACCATCATCTCTTCTCATTTGTATAGCTCTTTTTCATTATATATGGTCAATACATTATTGATTCTCATAGAAAGAAAAGTGGTTTACCCAGATATGGTGCTTTGTCCAGACTCTACTCTTAAGTTGGTCCAAATTTCCTTTTTTAAAAAATCTTTACTGTTGAAAGTATTACATACGTCTCCCTTTTTCCTCCATTAACCACTTCTAATCCACCCAATCCCCCTGTCCCAGGCCTTCACCACCCTAATATTTGTGTCCATGGGTTATGCATATACGCATACAAGTTCTTTGATTAATCTCTTCCCACCTACCCACCCATCCACCCCTGCCTTCCCTCTGAGATTAGACAGTCTGTTCCATTCTTCTATGTCTCTGGATCTATTTTGTTTATCACTTTATTTATGACTGGTTTATTTTGCTTAGCATAATACTCTCCAGGTTCCTTCATGCTGTCTCAAAGGGTAAGAGAACCTTCTTTTTTATTGCTGCATAGTATTCCATGATGTAAATGTACCACAGTTTTATCGATCCAAATTTCTTAGACAAAAATTTCTTGGCATGGTAGCCAATACTGACCACTGTCAGAGTGGACAGTGAACTGGTGAGCAGGGGTAGGTTAGGAAGGCACAGCATTTTAGATTTAAAGGTCTCTATCTGTGAGTTCTTTTTGTTTGCTTTTCTATAACATTTGACACTATTGATCATGCCCACCTTCACTAGCTTCTGGGAGATGATCTTATCTTACCTACTCTCTGACTTATATTTCTTAAGTCTCATTTCCTACATCCTCCTCCATTCCTCACTCCTGGGTGATCTAGGGCGATCACAGAATCGGTGTCCCTGTATAATAATGACCTCTAGATATGTGCTCCAACTTTGAACTCCATTTGAAAAATCACTCTGTACTGGGGGAGGTGGAGTTAGTGCTCAGTGGGTACAGAGTTTCAGTTGGGGAACATGAGCAAGTTTTGGAAATTAATGGTGGTGATGGCTGCACAACAATGCAAATGTACGTAATGTCGCTCAACTGCATTTATAACTGGTTAAAGTGGCAAATTTTATGTTATGTGCATTTTACCACAATTTTTTATCAAGTTGCAATAAATAAACTCACCTGTCTCTGTAATCATAATGTTGTCGTTGTGCCGGTCACCTATTCCAAGAACAAAGGTTGCCACACAGTAGCCAGCACAGGAATAAACAAATCTCTCCACTGCTGCCTGAAACTAATTCAAATGCATCTGAATATTAGTTGTATTCTAACTACAGAGAGCAGCATGAACCTATCACAAATGACTTTCAAAAAGACCTCATTCTGGGAACCATTTTCAGAGAGCAAATTAGTTGTATGTGGTTCCATTAACATTATGTCTGTTAAGTGCCAACTTTCTCATTGCTCTACTTACATTTTAGGCAAAGATTCAATGATTCACAGTAGCAGGAGGAGAAAACAAGAGGCAAAGGGCAACATCAATTTAATCAAAGGGTTCACTTTCCCTCCAGGTGTCACTTGCCAACAACTATACAGAACTCAGGATCATTTCTTCGTCATCGGTGAACATGTGTTTTGCTTGTGACCACTTAACATGTGACGGGGTCACAATTCACACGTATAACAGACTAATAAGTGCTACTAATTATATTGCCTTCCCAAAAGCCTGCTCACCATGTAAATGAGAAGTACTAATAAATCCTGTGCAGAGCTTTAAACGACATCCCACAGCTTGTGAAGGATTCAGCGCATGTACTTCAGGGGAATGTGAAACTGACATTTTCATCATCCACAATTTACCATTTAGATTAGATTGACATGGTAAATTAGAAAGCACTTTATAGGGTGTGTGCTGTTTCCCAGGTAGGAAGAAGTTTATGCATGGTAACTAAATTTTTCTGCTGAACAACAAAAATAGACTGTCATAAAAAGTGCTACTAAATTATTTCACAGAACCAAATTTGATGCAAAGCGTGCCTGATAATCAAAGGAGAAGCAAATGCTCATGGAGTTCAGAACAGAGCCCCTCTGTTTTACACAGCGATGGTAGGTCACCACAAGAAGGTGCCTAAAACCCTCATGATCTCATGAATAAAGGGTTTCACGACATATATCAGGAGGCATGACATTGGCAGATTCTTTGAAAATGTGAAATCGATATTGCCATGTAAATGACAACTTCAAGAGCCTTCGTAGTGGGGAGAAGCAGGAGCTCACCTTTTCTTCAATGGGGCATTTTTCTTTAAGCCAGTGATTCAGGACTTCATCTTTAAATGCTCCTGTGTTGCCCACAGTACTCTGCTGAATTTTGGCAATTGTTGTGGCATCTTTCACAATCTCGATCATTCCTACAAGAGGAGACACACAGTTTGATAGAGACTGGGGCCTAGTGCCTGACCCAGAGGAAAAATGGCTATGTCTTTGTTGAGTGGAGGGCAGAGAGCTACCTTCCAGGGTCATGCTGTTGGTTTTCTTAAGAGTAAGAGAAACAAAAGGAGGAGAATATGGAAGTTGTGTGGGACATGCTTAATGTTACTGAGTGAAATGAGGAAAGGGTTGGTTTTGAAAGGTAATAATTAAAAGCATTTATGGGCTGAGTATATCCCTCCTTCCTTGGCAACCTGTGCCTTTTCCTTTTTTTAAGTTATAGGCCAAATGAAATGATTTTGTATAGTTCTCAAATCAGAAACTTGAATAAAAATGTTTGATTGGCCCGGCTGGCGTGACTCAGTGGTTGAGCATTGACCTATGAACTAGGAGGTCATGGTTCGATTCTCGGTTAGGGCACATGCCTGGGTTTTAGGACTTATCCCCACTGTGCGACATGCAGGAGGCAGCCAATCAATGATTCTCTCTCGTCATTGATGCTTCTATAGTGCTCTCCCTCTCCCTTCCTCTCAGAAATCAATAAAAATATATATTAAAAAATGTTTGATTGAAATAAAATGTTAAATATTCATAAAAGTGTCTAAAAGTAGAGTATGTAATAGCTTTCACAATGTGAATTCTGGGATATTAAAATAAGTGACAGAATTTCTATTTTTAAATGTTATTTGTGAGGGAGAAGTTTAGTGTGCAATGAAACAGTTAAAGTTTAGAGGTGGAAAAGTAAAGAGGGAGGAGCAAGTTCTAACTAAAATAATGTCCATGTATAGTAACAAGGATTTGAATCATGCATTCATTTATCTTCAATATATCCATATTAAATTGGGAGTCACATTCACCAGCCTTGGAACACTTTCTTCCTTTTTATGGATGAAGATTGTACTAGTAATTTGTCAGTTAGCAAATGCCTACATTGAAGGAACTATGATCCTTTAAAAGTAACTGAGTGATACATCCACATCCTGAAGTAAGCACATACCTATTTTGTCACCAGTTGAAATGCAACCATATGGCAGAAGGCACAGATCCAAAGATTCAATCTCCCAGATGGACTCCATGATTCGTAGAATCTGGGTATCAAAACACAAAAAGGTTTCCATTATAAATGTATATATTTCTTCTTCTGAAAAAAATCTTATCTGGTAACATAAAATATGAAATAAAACATTTTTTATTTATTTATCAACCGGGTACTCTGAAGTTTCCATTCCTTGGGAGCCTATTAATTTTGGTCCCTGAGATTTACCTTGGGGAAGAAGATAAATGGATTTCTTTTGAGATAGGTGTTAGCTCCAATTCATCTATTCCACTCCAGTTATGTATATTTTACCACAATAAAACAATTCCACTCTACACATAAGGGCTACAACCAAGACAACAATAGCAACGATCACAATGAGAGCTAACATTTACTGAGTGCTGTTTTATGAGATCTTTTGCATTTACCTTATGGTGTGGATGTAATTATTATTCACATTCTGCAGGTGAAGAGACAGGCTATGGCTTAGAGAGCTTAAATAACTTGTCCTTATCTGCCAAGCAAAGTGCCTTAACAATAAGGCAAAGTACATGAGGCTCAAGTGCAAACTTTGCCTCAAAATGAGAGGAAAATGAGTGATGTTTTGTGGTTTTTCAGTTATATCTTCAAATAATTCAAAAGAGGTTACAGATTTGTTGGAAATTAAATGAACTTTCGAAAGGTTTTGAACTTTCAAAAGAACCTTCTTTTTCTTTTTAATAAAACATTATTTCCAGGAAAAATACATTCTTGTAAAGAGAGCAAAGGGTATTATTGTTTCCATATTAGAAATAAGCAAAAACAGAAACATAGAGGGAATTGAGAACATGTCCTTGTTTTTAAATAGTCTACATTTATAGCACTGTGGTTTGCCTATTTTAAGTAAATCATATTAAATATTAGAAATTATATTACCTATACAATGTTGAACAACTAGAATATAGAGAACATCATTAAAGTTTATCCAGAAATGTTAGAACATAGAAAAATGATTAACACTGGATACCTTCATCATTCATCTGCTGTAGCAATCTGTTTACTCTTATTTAACTGCATGATTTCTTCAATCACCTGTTCATCTTGTTTCCCCTTCCTATTAAATAATTCACTTGAGTTTGTATTATGTGGATGTGTACCAAAGGTGATGTATCTAAGAAAAGCACCTGTGGACCGTATGTAGCTATGTCTATGAATAAAAAGTGAATGCTTGGAGGTAAATACATCTATGTTCTGTGTTACCATACTAGAAATGGGGCATATAGGTGAGGGAAGTATATCTGACTATTTGAACATGTTGGATATGCATCCTCTCAGGAATGACAGAACTATGATGCTCACTGGAGTGCATATCTAATGGTCCACAGCCATAATCCCCCAGTGAAACTATTATGTAATCACCATTCATCATACAAGATAGGAGAATGGGAATAGAGTCAGTAGAAGGCATCTTTTTTTTAGATCTAACATACTAGAAATATTTTTTCAGATAGTTGAAAAAAAATCCTTCACAGTAGCATACCTGTAAAATAAGCATGTCTTGGCGCAAATCATCGCCATGTTTAAAAATAATTCCAATTGTCTCATTTGATAGAGCTGTAGGGTCGGCACATTTAAACTCAAGCCACAGGGGTTTTTTCTTAGAGGCCATCACTTTACACTTTTCAACCTGGAAAGAAACAGTCAGATGTTTTTATACATAATGAATGCACATTGTAGAGACACACATCCTCTTGTGAAGTATCAATACAAATAACCAGGACAAAATCCTAGTTGGAAAACGTTTTTCAATGATTTAGGTAAAAAATACAGAAACTCTTCTCATCAAATCTGAAAATGCTAGTGAGAATAATTCACAACACTCAAATCAGTGGTTCCCAAAGTGGGTTCCAAGGAACCCCAAGTGTCCGTGTTGATGCCTAAGAGCTGTAGCAGATCCCATCCTCTGTACACCCCATTCCCATAGGATTCTAGTACAGAGCAACTTGGTTTATATATTTGGGCTCCCTCTAAGATTTAAATTGAAAAAAAGAATTCTACTGCTACCACATTATCTAAAATCTATTATTGCAGAATCAGATGCAATAGGCCAAATATAATAAGATAAAAATTTAACTGCAGTAAGCAGAAATCTAGCACTCAGGCACAATGCTTCCTCTTTCCAAAAACAACTCCATACATCTAAATAATCTCAAGAAACTTTGTGGGAAATGTGGCTTAGCAGATACTCACTTCAAAATAAAAAATACGTTAGGAGTTCTGGCCAAAAGTAATTTTACCATGTATCAAAAATGTGATGTGGTCTTTAAAAAAAAAGCAAACACAATCCAAAACTGTATTAACATGTTATTATTCCTAAGAATCTCTACTGAATAAGGGTAGAGGAAAGTGTGTCTTTTTACTACAGGGTCAGTTTACTGCTAATTGGATATAAAGTAAACATGAAGGGAGGAGCAACCCCTTCTTTCCAGGGGAAATATCTTTCAAAAATAAAGGTGGCATAAAGAAGAGTTTTACAGACAAACAAAATATGAAAGAATTTCTTGCCAGAAGACTTGCACTATAAAAAAATATTTAAGGCTGAGGGAAAATGATGCCAGCTGGAAACATGGACCTATACAAAGTAATGAAGAGCACTAATAATGGAAAATGTGTGGGTAAATATTAAAAAATGTTCAATCTGTTCAATCTGTTAAATCTATTTTAACTGTTTAAAGCAAAATAATAACAATGTATTGGGTTTATAATATATGTAGAAATTAAAAGCATAACACAAATATAACAATGGGAGAAGGTTAATGGAAATATATTATTGTAAGATTCGTCTTAAGCATATATGAAGTGTTTCATTATTTGAATTAATCAAGAGTGTGTGAGTTTGATGTAAGGACAAATATTTAGATCAATGGAACAGAATAGAGAATGTAGATATAGATCCACATGGTCAGATGATATTTGACAAAAGTACTGCCAACATTTTTGTTAAGGTTTAAAGAGTTTTTTTTGAGCCAAGGGCTGAGGAACTAGCCCAAAAGCAAAATCTCAGAGGACCGAGAAAATGCTCTAGGAATAGCAGTGTTGCAGTCCTGTTTATACATTTAGAATTAAAGGGAGAAAACGTGAAATCCATTGGTGATGGGCTAAGGAGGCAGGAGAAAGCAAAGCAGAGAAATCTCTGAGACTGGATAAAAAGGAAAATGGAGAGAGACATACTTTTACATTAGTGAGCATAGGATAGTCAATACTGAACAATTGCAACGAACAGAGATGGTATGTGGGGAACAAGATAACAACAAACTTCCTGGTAGTTGTGCTATGTCCAGCGAGTATGTTTCTGAGGGGTCTGGGAAAAAAAATTACTCTCACATTTTAAAGGTATGTTATGTTATCCTAGATGCACAAGAACAATGGACAGGTCTTGCTTAAGGTAAAGATTAACTTTTTACTAAAGGAGTTATAACTCCCTGCCATGACCTGCCCAGGTAGGAATTAATGATCTGTGTGGTTACTTTCAGTCATTGAGCTTGTCACGCTTGCCACATAGTCCCCTTTTTGTTCACATACCATTGAAGAGAGATTTACTTGCTCAAGGTCAGGCCATAAGTGGCAGAGACCTGATTGGAAACTCAGATTTGTCTGGTTTAGTGCTGATTTCTATCAGTTAGTTTACTGTATCTTGTGGGCCCTGGCATCAGGCCTATCCAACCTGCATAATTTCTGTTTGCAGAGGTTTGCGACCACTCCTCACCCTCAGCCCACCTTGGGTACAGCCCCTGACAAAACCACTGCCTCCTGAACCGTGGTCAGCCTTATCTTTTGTCAGTGCCCGCAGAGCTGACCTTGGCCCCTTGGAACGGCAGACCCCTGGGAGACCTGAGCAGGCTTCGTTTGCCAACATATTTAAATAGGAAAAGGACAGTCTTTTCAACAGCTGGTGCTGGAAAAGTTGGATATTCAGATTAAAAAAATGAAACCTGGAGAGAATCCAAGATGGCGGCGTAGGTAAACACCTAAACTGCTGCCTCCCACAACAATTTAAACTGCAACTAAAAGACAAAACGTCTATCACCCAGAACCACGGGAAAGCTGGCTGAGTGGAAGTTCTACAACTAGAAGGAAAGAGAAAAGAACATTGAGACGTGCACGAGTGCTGAAAAGCTGAGGTACGGAGGCGCGTGATCCGGGCTGGCTGTGGGCGACTGGGTGAGTTGCTTTTTTCAACCCGAACGGAGACAAGCCCCCGATTACTCGGAAATCCAGTCTCTGGGGAGACGAGGGGGACCCAAACTCCTACGGGGAGAAGCTGGACTGTCTGCCAGCGAGGGTGGCTTGCTTGCAGAGCTGCGAGCAGGAATAATTGTTTACTACACTGGGGCACGGGACTCGCGGATGCCATTGGGGACGCAGAGCCGGCTAACTAGCAGCCATTGCTGTTTGCCACGCCCTAACCTAGTGATACCCTGAGGCCCCGCCCTGCACAACCTACAAACCCACCCAAGCTCCAAGCAGCAGAGTTAGCATAAGAAAGGCCTGCCCTATTGCAGCTTAACCTAGCAAACTTGCAGCCTGCGTCAGACAGCTCCAAAACCTCCAAACCCCAAGCAAAGAGGAGAAAACTGCAGCTCTCACTGTAGCTCCTGCTGGGTGGCCTCAAACAGTAGCTGACCTGCACCCCATTGGAGATCCAGAAGCCAGTGTACCTAGTGGTCAGTGTGAGACACCAGATTTCAACTCCTCACATCCATAAGTGACACATTTAAGAGGCAGACTCAGTGAGCACCAAAGCCCCACTGAAACAAGTCCTGCACCATAAGCGTGTCTTCAGCACAGCAGTTCTTCCATTATAGACACAGGGAGTGCTCACAGCTAATTGGCCTGGAGGTCAATTCCTCCCAGTGTACCAACAGCAATTAAGGCTTAACTACACCAAGACTTTGCACTCAGCCCACAAAGGGGTGTACCAAGAGCGTCCACATCAGGTGATTGGGGAGGCTGAGCTACTGCCCCTATAGGTCACCTACCACACAAAGCCACTCCATCAACACAGGGAAGCAGCCAAAATGCAGAAACAAAGAAACATGTCACGAATGAAAGAAACGGAGGAAAGCAAACTACTGGATGACATAGAGTTCAGAACCACATGTATAAGGTTACTCAAGAATCTTCTAAAAACTGCTGAGAAACTTGATGACACTTCTGAGGAGCTTAGTGAGACCTTCAAGGACCTTAATGAGAATGCCAAAAAAATGGAAAAGGACCAGTCAGAAATGAAGCATACACTGTCTAAAATAAACAATATACAGAAACTCAATTGTAGATCAACGTACCCCAAGAATCAAACCAAAGATCTGAAATATGTGGAAACAAAAAACACCCAACCAGAAAAACAAAAAGAAAAAAGAATCCAAAAATATGAAGATAGTGTAAGGAGCCTCTGGGACAACTTCAAGCGAACCAACATCCGAATTTTTGGGGTGCCAGAAGAAGGGAGAGAGCAAAATATTGAAAACCTATTAGAAGAAATAATGACAGAAAACTTTCCCTACCTGGTGAAAAAAATAGACTTACCAGTTCAGGAAGCGCACAGAACCCCATAAAGAGGAATCCAAAGAGGACCACACCAAGACACATCATAATTAAAATGCCAAGGGCAAAAGACAAAGAGAGAATATTAAAAGCAGCAAGAGAAAAACAGTTAATTACCTACAAGGGAGTGCCCATACAACTGTCAGCTGATTTCTCAACAGAAACTATGCAGGCCAGAAGGGAGTGGCAAGAAATATTCAAAGTGATGAACAGCAAGAACCTACAACCAAGATCACTCTACCCAGCAAAGATGTCATTCAGAGTTGAAGGTCAGATAAAGAGCTTCACAGACAAGAAAAAGCTAAAGGAGTTCATCACCACCAAACCAGGATTACACAAAATGCTGAAGGGTATCCTTTAAGAAGAGGAAGAAGAAGAAAAAGGTAAAGATAAAAATTATGAACAACAAAATGACATCAAATACATACCTACCAACAAGTGAATCTAAAAATCAAGTGAATGAAAAATCTGAAGAACAGAATGGACTGGTGAATATAATAGAATCAGGGACATAGAAAGGGAGTGGACTGACGATTCTCAGGGGAAGCAGGTGTGAGGGGTGCGGGAAGAGATTGGACAAAAATCTTACTCCTATGGATGAAGACAGTGGCGGGGGGTAAGGGCATGGGGTGGGGTGGGGAATCAGGTGGAGGGGAGCTATGGGGAAAAATAAAAGAGGAACACCTGTAATAATCTGAACAATAAAGATTTATTTAAAAAAAAATAACAATCCCTTCCCAAAAAAAAAAAGAATCCTGACCTTTATCTCACCCCATACACAAAAATCAATTCCAAATAGATCAAAGACTTAAATGTAAGCGTTAAAACTTATAATTTTTAGAAAAAATATTTGTTACATTGACTTAGGCAATATTTCTCAACTTTGGCACTGTTGACATTTTGGGATGGATAATTTTTTGCTTAGGGGGTGTGTGTCCAGGGGGGGGGTGCTATCCATGCTTTGTAGGATATTTAGCAAAATTCCTGGCCCCACTAGATGTTAGCAGCATTTTCCCAGTTGTAACAATCAAGGGACATTACAAAATATCCCTTGGTGTGTGTGTGTATGTGGGGTGGGGGTCACCCCAGGTTGAACATTACTGGATTAAGCAAATATTTCTTAGGATGCAAAATGCATGAGCCATAAAAATAAAAGTGATAAATTAGACAATAAAAAGGAAAACCTTCTGATCCTTGAAATAGACTACTAGGAAAATGAAAAGGCAAGCCACAGATTGGGAGAAAATACTTGTAAAATGTATACTTGATAAATAATTTGTGTCTAGAATATATAAATAACTCATAAATAAAAGTAAGAAGGCAACCCACATTAAAAATGAACAAAAAATGTAAACAAAAATGTCTCAAGAGAAGATGAAAAAATAGGCACATGAGAAGATGTTCAACATCATTAGGGAAATGCAAATAAAAACAACAATGAGATACCACTTCTCTTTTTAATAACAAGTGTCGGATAGAATGTGGAACAGTTGGAATTCACATATACTGCTGGTGGGAATCCTATATAATAAAAGCCTAATATGCAAATTGACTGCACTGCAGAACAACCGGTGGAACAACTGGTCGCTATGATGTGCACTGACCACCAGGGGACAGACCCTCAATGCAGGAGCTGTCCCCAGCCCGCAGGCCCCAGGCCAGCCAAGGCAGGTGCAGGGGGAGGGGGGGCGTGTGGGGCGGGGCGAAGGAAGGAAAGGGGGGCCCAATAGCCCCACCAGTTACCCCGCAGATCGGCCCTGGTCACCAGCCAGGCCTAGGAACCCTACCCATGACAATGAATGGTACTGCCACTTTGGAAAAACATTTTTGCAGTATAAAATGTACCATCTGACCCAACTATCTCATTGTTCAATATTTACTAAAAAATGAATGGAAAACAATTTGTGGCATACCTATACAAAGAAATACTGCTCAGTAATAAAAAGAACATACTACGGATACACACAGCAACATGGGTAGATCTTAAAAGCATTATGCTAAGTAAAAGAATCCAGATACAAAAACTACATACAGTATGATTCCACTTCATGGAATTCTAGAAAAGGCAAGATTATATAATAGAAAGCAGATTTTTTTTTTTTGTGGGGGGGGGGGGTCTGGGATGGGATATGGGAGGAGAAAAAGACTGACTGAAAAAGGGATATGAAAGAACTTTCTCTATGGAAATGTTCTGTATCTTATTGTGGTGATGAACTGTACACTCAAATGGACACATTTTATTGCATTTAAGTGATTCCTCATGAAAGTTGATTCAAAACAAAATGTGTGGGAGATTGCCTGGTGTTGAGGCTTTCAGTATCCAATGTTTAGAGAAGGGCTTGACACACATTTTCCAGACCTGAAGACCATGTGGAGACATCGAGGCAATACCTACCACCAGGGCTCCTGCTTTCAGTCCAGGATCATACGGAACTCGAAAGCTCTTGGGGAGATTCGAATTCTGTAGGTTTTCAAGCTTTTGCTTAAGTTGTGCAATAACTGTAATTGTCAAAAGCACACAAGAGTTATATGAGTTTAAGAAATTACCAATATTATCTACAACATTTCCTGAAACCATCTGGTGTAGTGTGGAGGAGGAGAAAAGGGTGTCTGTCTTTGAGGAACTAACCATTTCAGGTCACAAGATAAGTCAGGTTTACTGGGAGCAATACACTCATTTACACCTACCACAACAGGGGGTAGAAACAGGGGAGTAGGAATGGAATATCAAGACAATCAGGTAGAAAGGATGTTTTAAGGATAATGCTAAGAAGTTGATAATGTGGTTTTCTTTCTAACGTGTGAAACTGTAAACTGCCATCTGATTTGGGGAACAGACATTTGAAGACCATATTAAATAGAATTTGGTTAGGGTTCTGCAAAATCTTTTCAAAAGAGTAAGTTAGGCTGCGTGGAGATTATTTAGCAGCTTCAAAATTTTAAAAGCAAAATACATAAATTAAAAATTACTCCCTGTATAACAGACAGGCTGGAGGCCAGTACATATGTTCCCCTTTACTTATAATAAAAATAGAAGTAAGATCATTTTTATCACTACTATTTTTAGGACAGAGCATTATTGCTGTATTGGAAAAGAATCAAAGAGAAAAAGTGGAAATTCTAAGTAATCAGTTTAAAACACTGGCTGAATATATTAGTGAGTGTCCATTATGCGCCATACTGCTGTGTCTAAGTATACCAACAAGAATAAGAGATATATTCTAGCATCAAAGCTTATATAGTTTAGGAGACAAGAAAGATGTGCTGATGACTGTAATTTAACACAATATCAACAATGGGAATACAGAGAAAGAGTGATTAATTTTCTTAGGCCAGGGACAGGATTTATTTTTAAAAATATATATTTCTATTGATTTCTGAGAGGAAGGGAGAGGGAGAAAAAGAGAGAAATATCAATGATGAAAGGAAATTACTAGTATTGATTGGCTGCCTCCTGCAAGTCTCCTACTGGGAATCGAACCATGACCTCCTGGTTCATAGGTTAACAATCAACCACTGAACCATCCCACTTGGGCAAGGGACAGGACTTCTTAGTGATAAGAAAACAATATTGGAAATGTCTTTAGAGAAAAGGTGGCATACAATGTTTTATATGAAGTATTCTGACATATACACATATATAATATACTAGTAGCCCTGCGCACGAATCCGTGTGCCAATAGCTCCCTGGCCGCTCCATGCCCACTACCCAGAGGCTCTCCGCGGCCCAGAGGCCCATCCATGGCCAGGTGCAGAACGCTTGCCTTGTTGCCATGGCGATGAAGCAAGCATTCTGCCAGGCCGCTCACACTGCCCGCTCTCAGCAGCCACCCCCCTGAGACTGGGGGACTTCGGTGGGGCTGAGAGGACTGGGTGCCACCATCTTGTGGCTACAGGTGCTGCCATCTTTGTGATGGAGTGATGGTTATTTGCATATTACCCTTTTATTAGATAGGATGATATATACACATGTATGTATATATATTTATGCCCAAAATTTTAAATAGCTTCTCAATAATTCATTACTTTAAAAGACTGAAAATTATATGCATATATTGAAAGATAGGGAGAAAAAAAGGTGAATATTTGAAAATAACTAATCTTTGTGTGTGTGTGTGTGTGTGTGAGTGTGTGCACAATTGTTCTTGAAACACAGATGTTACATCTGCATAATGCTTTAAAATTTTTTCAGAGTTTAATATCTATAATAAACTCATCATTACAAATATATATAGTTTCAAAACTATGTTAACTTGTAAAGGGAGACCTTTAAATTTGCTTGCTCCATGAAGACAAGATTAAAAACATTTGTTCTTTGCTGCCTTTAGGAATGCCTTCCAGAAGGAAGAAGAAACACGGGGTTGATGGCATTTGGAGATGAAGGTATTTGGAAAGAGAACCAAAAAAACATAGCTACCATACCTTGGGAGCTGACGTCATACTTTTCAGCAGAGAGTGATTTAATATCAATGGTAACTTTTTGTAACATCTCAATGACTTGGACCTGTTGTGTAAAATCATGCAGCATGGCAGTACCACAGCCCCTCAGGTAGGCTTCCAGGATCACAGCGAACCTCTGCTGATAGTGCCGTGACTGGGCTATCTCACTTCTCAGGAACCAAAACAAAAAGTGACCAATTCTTTTGTTCTGTGCGTGGGAACAAGATGGTTAAAATTATTGTGACTAAATGCTCTAGGTCTACCAGCCAATTCCTAATAACTTGTAAAATGCCGTGCTACTATCAAAGAAGTACTTACTCTTAAGCCACGCTTCAGCAGAAATCTGGCAAGGGCACTGTCATGGTAAGGTTCAAATTTCACAGCCTGAAGGAGGAACACATTGGCATTTGTAGGGCTGCATTCTACGTTGGTTAATCAGGGAAAAGGAAATGGAGAAACACTGGTGCTCTGCCTTGGTGGGTGTTATGGGTAGGGTGATGGGACTCTTACTAGTCATTTAAGTTCAGTCCTTTCTTTTCAAGGACACTTTCGGCCAAAGTGAACCACTTGCTTAAGGACCAGGAGTAGAAGCCAGAGAATCCTTGACTCACAGTCCTGTGCTTTTGATAACGTCAGGGGAGGGAGGGGAGGGCCTTTGTTCCCATCAAAGGCTTACTTGATTGATTGGAAGGATAGAAGGGAAAGGTGGAAATGGCTATAACAAATCTGTAAAAGTGGAAGGTAAATGAGGTTGTTGGAAAGAAAATAGACAGTGGAGATCTAGTACATGTGAGGAGAAAAATACGTGTTATATGTGAAGATCCTAAAAATTTTATTGCTGCTCTTCGGCTCAAGATGTGTGCCTGGCATTTCACTGGCAAGTCTGAGCTGGCTCACAGGTTCTTACTGCAAGTAAACAGCAAGCCTGGACCCATCCATACCATATGATCATGACTCCCTGACACCCTGCGGTGTACACAGAGCTTTCTGCCGAAAACCTCTTACTTTATAAGCTTCCCCACGTTTTGTATAGTGTTTCGTAGTTTTCACATCACTTGAATATAGTGATACTGACTTTGATGTTAGCTCTATGACTTAATACAAAGAACCCTATACAATGTGATAAAGCCTAGTGGGTCATGATATCTGTTATATCATTCTCTGTACTTTTCTATAAATCTGCAATAATCCATGATTTTAAAAGTAGCCAGACTAACAAATTTTGTTTGGTTATCATATATGCATATATAAAGTATAGGGTAGATATCATGCACAAATATGAAAAGGGGAGGCTTAAAATTAAATATCTCAAAGGATTTTCTTTATAAATACACAGGATCTATCATTTTTTTCAGGTGAATCAGGAGAAATTCCCATTCTAATTTATGTTTTCACATCATAAAGGGCCTGGGGCTTTTGGTATGATTTCCACTTCTTTCTCTGATTTTCCAGTTTGGAAGTGATCAATACCGACTTGTTAATATTTCCATTATCCCCATACTTTCAAAGATGCTTTCCATGGGTATGGTCAAATAGGACCCATTGTAGCTCTAGTTGAGAGTGTGGCAATTTCGCCACCAGTACTCACTTCAGAAATGTTTTAATTTTCTAACCCTAATGTGAGTTTTTCCAACCTGAATGTCTCAAATAATTTTACAAATGACTACTCTTCACATTTACAACCACAAACTCAAAGCTAATATTACTTATTGACCTATCTCATGTAAACACTTCCAAGAAAACCATTCATTTTCAAATTCTTGAAAGTTTACTTGTGGAAATGACAATGTAAAAGAATTCAAGGTGGCCTTGGGACTTAAAACACATTCATGCAAATTTGTTGTATGTTGTTTGTTGTGGAGAGCTAGAAATCTGAAGATACTTGTATTATTCTAAACTTTTTGTTAGTGACATGCTAGTATCTGCCCTCATGGCCAGAGAAAAATATTGGAAATATTTGATAGATGAAGGCAAAGGCCAAATATAGTATTTCAAGTATCTGCTTAATGGAAGGTGAAGATTCAAGAGTTAAAGTGCAGAGTATCCAGAATGCTCATCAGAAAACTCCAGGGCCTTCCTGTCAATCAGATAATAATTAGACAGTTTAGAGCCTAACATTTAACCTGGGAAATCTTAATGATCTCAGGTCAAACATCACCTATTCAAAACTGTCTCTGGCTTCTTCAATCTAAATTAAGTGTCCCCAGGACCCCTAACTGTTTTCTCATAGTATTCTGTAGTTCCCCCCAAAGTATTCACCACAAGTTGTTATTAAATATCTGCTTGTATGTACACCATTTAATGTCAGTCTTCTCCATGCACCACAAGCTACACGATGGCAGAGACGGGCTCTGTTTTTATCACTGCTCTACGTCCAGCATCCAGGACAGTGGAAGCTCTATGTACTTGTTGTTTAATGAATAAACACTTCTACACTCTAAAATAGAATTTCTATTCCAATTTATTTTCTTCCTTGTCCTTGTCAAGCAGCATGAGCTAATTTGAGATTGGCTACATAGAGCAGGAGAACTGCTCTCCTTTGTTTAACTTCTTAAGAAAACCTTAGGCAAATGATGTAGTCTCTCTTGACCCCAGGGAAAGGAATGGGAATAGGAGGGGAAACGCAGTGCCAGACCTGTCTAAAGAGAGGGGCTTTCAAAGTCCCATCCAGGAATGCGGTATGATTCATGAATTGTGATCATATTCATGATCAGAGTATGACCTTTTCTCTCTGAGACATACAATTCTGACACTGGATTGATGCAGCATATTGGGAGGTAGCGAAAAGAGCAGGGCCTGGCGTCCTGGGTTTTAATTTCGGTCTTTGAAAGTATGTGACCTTGGGCATATGAGTTAGCCTCTCTCTGCCTCGATTTCCTTACAATTAAAATATTAATTTGACCTCCTTCATAGTTATTGGGAGAGTTAAATGTGATAATACACAACAAGCATGTATATCACTTGGAGCCTGACACAAGGAAGCATTCCATACATTGAATTTATCATTAATACCATAAATGAGAACAAAATATTCCCACAGGGCCAGTTTTCCTAAAAAGGGGAAATATTACCATCATCAAAATGCTTGTCAGAAAACCTATAAAGACAATAAAAAATAAAGGAACAGTTTACTACTTTCTGAGGTGGTTTCTTCAGATCTGCTTTGACAGAACATGATGCTCTGGACAAAGGGAACTGGATGACAATCAAACAGGGCGCCTGCGCAAATGAAACCAATCCCTGGAGAAGAGGCTCTGTAAATAGCATGGGCATCCCCTACCTGGACCAGCTGTAGCAGGTAATTCAGAACATCATCGTCCTCCAGGCTCTCCAGTTTCTGAACTGCAATGGCTCTGACATTTTCATCCGAAAAGTTACAGTCCAGGAGTTGCATTGTTAGCCCAACATCCAAAGCACTTTGATCCCAGACCTCCCTTCTGGCTAACAATTGGTATGTTTTAGCCACCATTTCTTGCTGTCCCCATTTCACTGAGCTAAATAGCTTAGGATACGCTTTTGGATGCTTCAGGCTTTCATATCTGAAATGCCAGAGCAATTCTTTGTCTTCAGCTGTGAGAGGGTTAAGTGGATCGGTGGCTATGATAGCCTCCAGTTGCTTCCGAAGCTGGTTGGGCATTTCCGCTCGAACCCGGTCCCCTTCAGGGTCAGAGGTGGGCCGATGCTTAGGCAAGGCTATTGGGTGGCAGTAATTGTCCAGGAGAATGCAGATGGACATTGAGCTGTCCTTGTCTGGGTTGGTTGCAGACGTGAGCTTGTCAGCATTGAAGCTCCCTTGGTCTTCTCCCTTCCCAGATATCTGCCACATGTGGAGCACGTATTCCCCGTGGCGCAGGAGGAATCGGTGGTCGATTAGCAGCAGGTTCACATAATAGAGAAGCTGAGCCTTGCCTTTGGACTCAGGACTGGGAGTCTCTGCAGAGGCCTTCCCAGATAGCGCTGGAGCTTTGCCGCAGTAGATCTGGAGGTTCAGCAGAGCCCCTTTGGGTAAGTCTTTGATCTTGATACTGAACTCAAGCCACACGTTCCAGAGCACCTCCTCCGTGAAGGGTTTGGGGCTGGTTCTCCGTTGGCAAAGCACTTGCTGCCCGTGCTGGATGTTGGCCTCCACAAACACCGTGAGGTCAGCGTTCCGGGGCAGCACAGGGATATCAATGCCTCTGATTTTGACCCTGAATTTACGGTCACAGTCCCACAAGGACACGGTGAACACGCTCTCGTGGTCTTTCCCGTGGATGGTGAGCTGCTCGTGATAGCCGGTGACTCCTGTGCAGTCATCCACCAGCGGCCACTCCTCTTTCCGCACCTCGTCCTGGGCGGGGTCCGGAGGCGTGTCCAGCACCAGGTGGATCTCTTCCCCGTTCTTGAGGCAATGCCTCACCCACTGGAAGTTTTTGAGGGGCGTCTCACCCACCAGGTACTCATCGCGGCCACAGACGCGCAGCACAAAGTCCTGTTCGCTTTGGCTTTCGGGGATATCCATCAGAGACTTCTTCTTGGCCATCTTGGTGAAGAAGCTCTGCAGGATGGTGCCCGGGGTGTCATCGGCCGAGACCTTGATGGTCTGGCTGGTGGTGCTGCGGTGAATGACGATGAAGATGCAGTTGTTGGCAATCTTCTTCAACAGGTATTCCGGGAGGGGCTTGGAGGTCACCCAGGGGTGCATAGAGTAGAGCTTGGGGTCGCGGCTAGCTACCTCCGCCATGCGTGGGGTGACCAGGCGGCGGCGCGTGAACTCGAGCTCGTCATCGTGCACGTTGCTGACGTCGGTGACGTCATAGCCCATGAGGGCGGTGAGCTGCCGCTGGAAGGCCAGCGTCTCCTCCGAGGGGCAGTGCCGCTGCACCACGTGGATCTGGCCCGGGCTCCTGTGCAGCACCTTCCAGTAGCGCAGGCAGTCCAGCGTCTGCACCACCTGGTACTTGTCGTAGATCTCGTACCACTGGCCCTTCTTCTGGTAGAGCAGCAGGAAGTGGTCGGGGCTGAGCCGCTGGTAGAAGTCGGCCGCCACGCTCGTCTCCAGCGCGCGGAGCCACACCTGCGCCTTCATCTGCTCCACGTTCCCGTGGCCAGCCACGTGCAGCAGCGCCGTCTCCGGGGTCTTGCTGGTGCGCTGGCTGGTGGGCAGCACGAACTCGATGGGAATGAGCTCCATGGAGGACAGGCTGGCCGCGGAGCCGCGCGGCTTCATCCTCCGGCGCCTGCGGCGGTTGTCCTCTCTCAGAATCACGGGCTGCTCATTGCTCTCCAGCTCCATGCCCTGCACAACCTGGGAGTGGAGAAACAGAGGGCTTTGTCACGGGGAAGGCACTTTCCGGTGCATTTTGCTGTGAGATGGCAGAAGAAGGGGTAGAAGAATGACAGTGACGTGCTCACGGGGATACAGGAGCTTTGGAGTTGGGACCCATGCATCCTGATCCCGCCACTTAGGATCTGGTGACTTGAGCTAGTTAACCTCTGAGCCTATTTCCCATCTGTCAAATGAAGTAGTTAATACAGCCAAGGGTGGAGGTGAGAATTAAATAAGGTAATATATATACTTGCTCAGTATGGATGATGGGTTTATGGGGGTTCAGTAATCATTCTACTATCATTGTGTGTGAGAATTTAATTTGATAAGGGAGATAGGTAAGGCACTCATCCAGCATGGTGTCTGACATCTTATCATGACTCAAAGTGGTACTTGTTTTTAAGCATACTGAAAGGCATGGGTGAGTAAAACAGTCCCGTTAAAGGATCAGCTCCTAGTTTGGAAGATGCACTGTGAAATGCTAACACACGCCTCTTTGAAAACAGGCCTCTGACTTATTTCCTCTTGGTTCAGTCTCACACTTTATGGGACCCAGACACCTTACCCACCCAGCCTCACATCATATTTTCTGTGTTCAAACTTTCTGGTTCAGGAATCTACTCCCTAGTCAACTTCCTGTCTTTCTTTTCATTATTTTTCTTACTAGTTAGGAAAGGTAATATCAGAATCAGTAGTTTCAACCAAGAACATTTGCAGTCATTCAACATTTTGAATCATGAAATTCTGGTTGTCATTGCTATATTAGGGCAGTGTCTTGGGGGAGTCACCCAAGACAGCACTCTCTCAATAGGAACATTCAGGTAATTTTAATTTTGTTCCAGTTCATTCCATCTTCCTCTCCATTAGACAGTGGAAAAGCCATAGTATGGAAGGAAGGATTTCTGGGCTCCAGTAACCTGCTCTTTGGATCCCAATTCATTGTTTAACTTCTTTTTTTGCTCTAATATTTTCATCTCTATAACAAGAATTCAAAAGTTTCTTCTTATCATTTTATCCACTTTTGCTGTAAATACAGATATCTCAAAAAGTGTATATACACTTTAACAGCTGATAGCTCAATTTTGAAAGTGAAATGTATTTTAATAAACACTGCCTTTATAATTATTAAAAGTGTGTGTATACATTTTTGAGGGACACCCTATATTTAATGAGTACCTCCCCTGCACAAAGCATTTAAGTATAAATTTGACATACTGCAGAAAGACACAGTTCAAATAATGATGGAAATGCTAAAAAACTAAGTTGAAATATAAATAAGGTATTTTTATTTTAATATTTAGTATTACTGTTGTAAGATATTATATTTTAAATAAGAAACAACTAGTGACACAAAAATTAATATTTCAGAAAATATCATTTACTCTCTTAAATGACTAATGTTAAGGAGACTCATAACTACTTATTTCTTTAAGAAATAGTGGAGCATTTGACAGACACCAAAAAGAAGAGTTGGATTAAAAGATAAGGAAGACGAATTTCATTAGAGCCAAACTTCTGTTCAAATCTTAGCTTAAAGTTACTTTTAAAGCCAATATTCCCGCTCAAAATATTATGACATTTTACTTAGTCAACACATGAAACCAACTGTCCTGGTTCACTGTCTCTTGCAGCTTAAAACAATCATTGTTTGGTCTATAATGTTGCTACATTATAGAATAACTAACAAAGAAGAGAACTGTAAGATATATTAATACTGACACTTGAAATAAAAATAGGTTTGAATTTAGGCAATGTACAAATACATAGCAATAACTCTGGTCTCAGTGATCCCAAGCAGTCTTACAAGATACAAAATGCAGAAGAAAACAGGCAGACTGAATACTCACTGCTCTCCTTCATGGTTGAGGTTATGAAGCATTCGCCTTTTAGAGAAGACGTTAGAAACACTGATGAGTACAATAATGGCCAGGCGTGCACTGGTAAGACTGTGAAGCCTGGCAGGGACAAACTCCTGTGTCCTTCTTCCTCCCAAATAAAAACAAACAAAAAGCTGATGCACCTGCAAAGCTATTGCTGGAACCTCGTGGAATATCCACTCATGAAGGTTGCACTAGACTACGAAACAGAGACCTTCAGGGGTAGTATCGACTCAAGAACTGACAGCAGTTCCAGACAAAAATATTCTAGCCGAGAAGGAATTGTCACTACTCAGAGTCAGACCCAACAAAAGGCAAAAAATAGAAGGGGCAAAAAATACCTGATAAAGCAGTGGAGGTGATGATGCTGAAGGATCATTTGTTTAGCTTCTGAAAACAATAAATTCGAACATACCCAGTGTGCCTCTAAACTCTTCCGCTTTTCTGGGTCTCCCTCCGTATCCAGATGCAGAGGAAGTGTTGCAGTTACCAGGAAGGAAGTTTTAACCAAGTTGATTATACGTGTTATTGCTCATTTTAAAAGTGTCAGAAATGCATTTCCTGTTAATAGCACAGAGTGAAGCATGAGAGTGAGCCATGTTTACCGTATTTTATACTCTTTGAACTAATTTTTTAATAGTTGTGAGAGGCTGAAGCAAATTAAAAGTACATAGATCCAAACAAAAAAATACACATTCATGAGACATAAACACAGGAAATATTTTCTAGCTAGTTCTAAGTAGAATAGGCTTAACAGTCACAACATTATAGAGAAACAGCCTGGTGGGAAGATTTTTAAGAGCCAAATTAAATCCTTTAGTCCTACAAAGCCCATTCAATTCATTTTCCCTCATGGGAATTCAAATGATCCTTTGTTCATACACTGTACCTGAGGGGTGGGAGAAGAGAAACTAGTGATCTCAGGGACTGAGTTATCAAGCTGAATATTTTTAAAAATGAGGTCTGAAGCTTACTTCCTTAGCTTGGTGAGATAGTTCTCTATTTTATCAGAGCATGTAGGGTCCAAAATATCACTGGCTGAAATGGAAAGTACAGTGAGTGTGTGTGTGTGTGTGTGTGTGTGTGTGTGTGTGTGTGTGTTGGGTAGACACTGTAGACAATTATTGCAGACAAAACAGGAGGTTTTTGGTTCATGGGAAAATTAGGGAACTGAGCACTGTCACAAATCAGATAGGTAGTCACTGGAACATGGCTCCTGATTGTCATGCGAGTAAAGAACCCCTGGAAAAGCCATCCTAGATAAATTTTCCCAAGCACACTCAGATCCTGAACCAGTGTTCTCTTTTCTCCATCCCAGGGTTCCTATACCAGAGTTCATCCTCCAACCTGGGTTATCATGGACTCCAGTTGAGCCCCAAGGACAACAGGTAGGATGGCATTGGCCTCACAGGTATATAATGAAAAATTCTCTGAATCACTCTGGCATCAAGATAAATGATTGATATGATATATCTCCTTTCACATAGGCCCCTCCAGTTTCAGCTTTCCACAAATTATACTATAATTGTTGACATCAGCATTCAAACTATTAAATTCAAAGACTGTGTCCCCAATATTTAGAGGGAGCTTATTAGCACCCCAAAATATATTCCTATGTAGAAATACTCCCTTAGGAGGCTCGCAGCTTGAGAAACCTCAAATCTGGCCCTTTTGTTTGGTTCTGAAGGAGGGACCAAAGAGTCACACTGCAGGACCTTGCCAAGATGTGCTTTAGACAGAGTATGTGGGAGGGCTCATTGGGGTAGGTGGGCTGGGATGGGAGTTTGTGGCGAGTAGGGCTGACCACAGAGGGACCATGAGTTTGGCCAGCTCTGTTCTCCATACAAGTCAATAGATTCTGTCCCTCAACAGATTCTTTCCCCAGCTCAGTAATACCCAGGAGCCAAGTCCCAACCTGACACACCACACACACACACACCACACACACACACATTATTTCAGAAATGCTAGACTCAGGCTCTTGGGTCTCCTTGCTGCTCTAGGAACTACTCAGCTGAGTTGAATTATGCAAAGTTGTCTGTTCTATGACTTAACTTGCAAATACTTCAGGCTTTATTGGTGATTAGAAAATAAAAGTACCCTGCTCTTCCCCAAATCCTAATATAGTCGCGAAAATTTGACTATATGTAGTAAATGTTCCAAGGGAGAAACAATGGCCAGTGTCTCCTTCCTCTATGTGGATACTTCCTCCCTGGAGAGGAATGCTTTACTATTAGAGCCCCTTTTGTCTCCAGGTTTTTAGGTTAGAAGACCCCTAGAACTCCTCATTATCCTTTTTTATCAATGTGTTCCTCTCTTTTCTTCTTTTTTTCTCTTCTTTGAATCTCCATGCATCTAGTACCATGTTTTTACATCAAGCAGTCATATACTACACTGTATTTGAAAAAAATACAATCAAATAATCTGACCTTCTATATCACATGCAACTATCACAGGAACGAGAAGATGGAACAGATTAGAAAATAAGAACACAGATGTGTCGATGGTCAATAAACAGATTAAGAATTAATTGTTTGCCATGAGAAAGGATCTTTGTTATGGCCTTCAGAGAGATTGTTTGTGGTAACAATCTCTCTCATCTGGAGAGATGACACACACAGATGAAAAAAATAAGATAGGCCAGGTGATTTGAGTATATAATATTTGTTACATACTACAGTGGTTTACTGAAGTAGGTCATTTTGGGTGTAATAACATTTCTTAAAATTATGCAGGAAGAGACCCAGGATTTAAGGCAATAGGGAAAATCTTGAAGCCAAAAATGTGAACAAACAAACAAACAAACAAAAACAGTTCAAGAAATAGTGAATGGATCTATTTGCTGAAATGGAGGGTTTGTAAAAGACAACAGTAGAAGGTATGGAAAAGACATAGAAAGATAGGCATGTGCTTCCCAAACTTATTTCATGTCTCAGCACATGTAAATAGTAACAACATTTATATGGCACACTGGGTGCAATGAACTGCCCCCCGCCCCCATCCATTCATATATTGAAATTCTAACCCCCAGTGTAATGGCATAGTAAGTAGGGCCTTTGGGAGATAACTAGGTCATGAGGGTGGAGCCCTCATGAATGAGATTCATGTCTTCATAAAAGGGACCTCAGAGAGCTCCCTGGCCCTCTTCCTGCCACGTGAGGGTACAGCTATAGCTGTCTGCAATCCAGAAGAGGGCCTTCACTAGAACCTGACCTTGCCTGTGCCCTGATCTCAGACTTCCAGTCTTCAGAACTAGGAGAAATAAATTCCTGTTGTTTATATGTCATTCAGTCTGTGGCACTTGGGTATAGCAGCTGAACTCACTATGACACTGGGGTAAAGTGAAGAGTCTCCTCAAAACTCTCAATAATGTCTGCATGCCCAAGGGCCCTGAACCCCTTTGGGGCACACTGATTGGGAAGCTGTGCTATTGGTTATTGCTCCTGGGTAGGGTAGCAATCTGACTCAGACATGTGTGTATGTCAGCTTGAAAAGCACTAGAATCCATCTAGTCATGTATTTTTTAGTTCAGTCTCAGACAGCTTATACAATGTGAGCAAAAAGACTAAATCTACTCCCACAATTTAGTTGACCTTCATGCTTTGCTTTGTTGTCTAGACAAGAATGCCAATCTTTAGGAAGTTTTTTGGTCTGTATCTGGTCTGATGAAAGAGAAGCATCCTGGTACTGTAGAATATCTAGCAATCATCAGACCTGAGTTTACTTCTGCTCATTCTCTGGGCCTAATATATATGCTAATTCATCTCTTTCAGCTTCCTAATCTACCAAAGGGATAACAACTACCCTACTTATCTCACAAGAAGTTGTCATAAATCTTCAATTTTTAATGAAAAGTAAACTCATCTAACTATTCTCTATGCAAGTTGTTGTGTTGGATATGCTAGAGTACATGCAATCCCGGGTGTCACATACCAACACAACGTTCAGAGGAGAAGAGGCATGTCAGCCTGTATGTTTCTTTTTCAGAGAAAGGAAAACTTTCGCAGAAGCCTTCTTGGTCCTCTCATATCTCTGGCCAGAAGTGGGACAATGCCCATCTATCTCTCAGCCAATTACTGGGCAGGGGAAAGAATTACATGAGTGGTTTGAGCTAATCAGGATCTTTCCTATTGAGTTCCTGGATGGCAGAAAAGGGTGGACACCAGAACAAAACTTTGTTGATACAGCAGAGTAAACACTTCACAACTTTCTGGAAAAAGTTTTTCCTATAAATTGATTTATAAATATCTAAATTCCTTAGCATGACACCACAGACCCTTTATGATTTATTTCATACGGTCTATCCTTAACTCTTAGCCTCACCTTCCAAATTACTTCCATGTTTGAATTAAACTGATTTCTGCTCTCACACTTGCTATGCTCTCCACACCTCTGTGTCACCACGTGCTGCTTCCTCTGCTCCATCTCTTCCGTTTATTCTTTTCTCTCCTCTTGCTCCCCCATTCCCTCCTCCCTCAGCCATTTGAGCAACCCCTCTTCTACTCACTTTGCATAACCTCCTCTGGGAGGGCTTTCTGGTTTAGGGAAGCACAGGGTTAAGGAAGCTTTCCTGCATTAGTCACCACCACCACCAAGAACAAACTCTTCCATAGCTATGTGCTTTACATTGTCCTAAGGCACTAGCTATGTGCCTTACATTGTCCTAAGCACTTTAATACATTAATTTACTTAATCTTTGCAACATCCCAAGGAGAGGGCCACTACTATTATTCCCATTTACAGATGATGAAAGTAAGGCACAAAGAAGTCAAGTGGCTTGCCCCAAGTCCCATTGCTGGTAAGTGGTCGTTGTCATAGCACTTCTCCCAGGGGAGACTAGCTGTTTATGCTTCCTCCTCCTCCAGCCTGTGAGCCCTTGGGGACAGTGACTGCTCTATTCATCATTGAATTCCCCAAGGCCTAACATGGTATTTGCCACATACAAAACAAGAGCCTCAAAAAACATTTGTGAAAAGGATAGTTTGTGTGGAATATCTCTTTTTGTGAAAGTCAGTGGATTCCCTTGCATTTACGGGAAGCAGTGGGAATATTGGTTGATACTCCTGAAGGCCCAGATCAACCCAAACCCAGGCATCCCTTCTTTCCCATCTAACCACCAAACCCAAAGCCCTGCAATCTGCCTCCTCCTGAAACCTTAGAATAGGAAACTTGGAAGGGAAATGGTGTGCCGTGTGGACCGTGGGAAGGAACCCAGTTTGATTAGCTTTATAAGAAACTATGTAAAGAACAAAGACTGTACCACAAGCTTGTGATCAGGAACTCTCCCATATAATCGATACGCAGACTCATCTCTGGGACCCTCTTTTTAGGAATGATTGTCAGACTATTAAGTATTTTTATCTAACTATCTACTTACACAGCTACCTAATCAGCTACCTGTCTCTATCTACCTCTTACACACATACCATAATACTGACAAAACTGTTGCGATAACGAGTTTCCAAATCAAAGATGGAATTCATCCGTAGTATTTTTCCTGTTCAAGGGCATTGCAGAGGGTCCTAGGAGACAGGGAGCCTTAGAACTCTTGAATGGAGCCTACTCTCACAGCCTTGGTCCTGAGGCCCTGGGGCAACATCAGAATAGAAGCTGCCTCTTAAGTCTCTACATGGAACATTGTTCTTTCCAAAGCCCTGGGATCTTGTCTTAGAGTCTGACAGGAATCATATCCCACTGGAAGGGAGCCAAGAGGATTCCTTGCCTCTGCAAGTTCAGAAAAAGGGCGCAGGAGTGTTGACTGGAGGTTGGTAGGGACACGGGGTACTGGCCCTGAGCCAAGCTCTTCCCTTGCTCCAGATGCAGCAAGGCCACAGCCTGCAGGGCTTTCTTTTGTGGCTTGAGGGAACCTTGCCAGAGGCACCCGGGCCTCCTGGAAGGCTGTCCCACAGGGCCAGGGGAAGTGTGTGTGTGGGTGGGGGTCTCAGTGGGCTCTGAGGGAGGGCTGGACCAGTGGTTTGGGTCTAGGGCTGTACCCACCTTGCTCTGTACCTAGGAGGAATTTTCTTCTCCTCCAAAGCTGCAATACCCATTTCATGGGTCCTCTTTTTTTAAAAAAAAAATTAGTTGACATACAATATTATATTAGTTTCCAGCATACAGCATAGTGATTTGACATACTCCTTACCATGTGATCACCACAATAAGTCTAGTAACCATCTGTCACCATACAAAATTATTACAATAATATTGTACATTACATCTCCACAACTTTTCATATATATATAACTGAAGGTTTGTATCTCTTGCCCCCCTTCGCCTGAGAATTTTTTGCAGATAGGATGTGTCTCACTGAAGGCAAGTGCCTCTAGAGTCTGCCCCACCCCTTGCCAGGGCAAAAAGCATTCTGTGGCAGTTTCTAAACAATTAGGAACAGGGTGCGAAAAGACATGGGGCTAGAGTACATCTATAGAGCTGGACTTCCTTTTTTAGATTAACAGTTCTATTGAAGTATACATTACATACCATCCCCTTCAGTTTTTGTTTTTTTTAATCTTCATCCAAGGATATTTTTTCCATTGATTTTTTTAGAAAGAGTGGAAGGGAGAGACAGAGAGAAACACCGATGTGAGAGAGGCACATCAGGTGGTTGCCTCCTGCATATCCCTGACCAGAGCTGAGAGCCTGCAACCAAGGTACATGTCCTTGACAGGAATTGAACCCAGGACCCTTCCATCTGCAGGCTGATGCTATGCCCATTGCACCAAACTGGCTAGGGCCCCTTCAGTCTCAAGCTTTCACAGAGTTCTTTGAGGTACATGCAGCAGTCCTAATGTATTCCTCAGGGTATGCCGTGTTAATCACCAGAACAAAATTTCAGTGGTTTATATATTTCTCAGATCACAGTCCCAAGCTGGTTGGGTGGGGTGGCACTGTTTTAAGCATTTATTCAGGATCCAGCTCCTTCCAACTAGTGTTTCAGCTTTCCCCGTGGGCCTTGAGTTCTCCAAGGCTGGCTGGGAAATTCAGCCTATCTGTGTGCCCAGAGGGAAACGAAAATAGTTTCGCAAAGCCATAGTATTATGTTTGCCACAACGTATTAGAGATGATAGGGCTTTGATAAGCATGATAAAATTGAAGTGCCATTATACGTATATCTAATTTCATGCGTTATGAATCATTTCTATCATGAGACACTTAGAATATGGCCTGTCAACCTTACGCAGTGATTGACATTGTGCTTATATCTTGTTTCTGTGGTGGTTAGTGAGTTTTACAAAACCAGAAACTGGCAGTCCTCCCTGTTGACTACTCTAAACTCCTCTATAGTAATGCAGTTCTTCCTTCACTTGCTGAAAAATTCTCTTCTAATCAGGCAATGCAATAATCCAGAGAATACACATAAGAGAATGGAGAGAAATAGTAGAGAGCTAAATAATTACACACTGTGAAGGCCTACCAAAACATTTTTTGGGGGGCTGGAGTCAGTGAACTTTATTGATTATGCATGTCAAGGTAGGGCTCCCTAAACCTCTCCATGAGGTCCACCACCCTATTGCTGTAGCCAATTCATTGTCATACCAGGAACTGAACTTGATAAAGGGGTCATTGAAGGCAATGCCAGCCCCAGCATTGAAGTGGAGGAGTGGGTGTCACTGTTAAAGTTGCAGGAGACAACTGGTCCTCAGTATAGCTCAGGATGCTGTTGAGGGGGCCCTCTGATGCCTGCTTCACTACCTTCTTGATGTCATCATATTTGGCAGCTTTCTCCAGGTGACAGGGCAGATCCATAACCCACACATTGGCGGTGGGGACATGGAAGGCAATGCCAGCGAGCTTCCCATTCAGCTCAGGGATGACTTCTCACAGCCTTAGCAGCACCAATAGGAGCAGAAATGATGTTCTGGGCAGCCCCTTGGTCATCATGCCCCAGTTTTCCAGAGGGGCTATCCATGGTCTTCTGGGTGGCAGTGATGGTATGTACTATGGTCATGAGTCCCTCCATGATGCCAAAGTTAAAATGGATGACTTTGGCCAGGGGGGCCAAGCAGTTGGTGGTATAGGAGACATTGCTGACAATCTTGAGGGAGTTGTCATACTTGTCATGGTTCACATCCATCACAAACATAGGGGCACCCACAGAAGGGACAGAGATGATGACCCTCTTGGCTCCACCCTTCATGTAACCCCAGCCTTGTCCATGGTAGTGAAGATACTGGTGGATTCCACAACATACTCAGCACCAGCATCACCCCATTTGATGTTGGCGGGAGTTTGCTCCTGGAAGATGTTGATGCTGGAAGATTTGATGTTGGCCTTTCCATTGATGACAAGCTTCCCGTTCTTGACTTGACTGTGCCTTTGAACTTGCCACGAGTAGAGTCAAACTGGAACATATAGATTATGTAATTGAAGTCAACAAAGGGGTCATTGATGGTGACAATATCCACTTTGCCAGAGTTAAAAGCAGCCCTGGTGACCAGGCACCTAATACAACCAAATCTGTTCACTCCAACTTTCACCATCATGTCTCAGGGTTGCAGCTGGCACTGTGCAGGAAGACACAGCTGTCTGAAGAACAAGATGCCCAGCCAAACTATTTTTTAAAAGTCATACTTTTGGAGTGTTTTGTCAGTTTATTCTAACCACCCCATCACTATTAAAGTTTATCATAACAAACATTTATTTTTAAAAACTTTAAAAATAAAACTAGCCTATCTAATAAAGAGGGAATATGCTAATTGACCATCACACCCTCACAAAAGATGGCAGCGCCCACAACCAATAAGGCGGGGATATGCTAATTGACTGTCACGCCCTCAAAGATGGTGGTGCCCAGTCCCCTCAGCCCCACCAAGGCAGCAGGCATGCAGCATGGCCAGGCCCGCCCCCAGGCAGGTCAAGCCGCTCTGTGCACCTGCCTCTGGAGTCCCCCAGTCCTCTCAGTCCCCCAGCAGCCCAGGGCTGGCCCGAGGTGCAGGCAAGCCTCGGATGTCAGCTGCCCAGCCACCCAGGGCCACCCAAGGCTCAGGTAACCAGGGCTGGCTGAGGTTTGCGCTGCCGGCAGTGGCAGCAGCAGAAGTGTGATGGGGGTGTTGCCTTCACCTGATTGCCGGGTTGCCTCCTGCCACTGAGGGTTCTTAGACTGTGAGATGGGGCAGGCCAGGCTGAGGGACCCACCCCCCCACCTCCAGTGCATGAATTTTCATGCACCAGGCCTCTAGTTTTTAATAAAAAGGCTTAAATATATCGTTAGCAGGGTAGAGAATTGGTGGAAGGTCTAGGTACTATAGTCATCTGGAGACCAGGCTGTCAGAGGCTCTGTCATCTTCAAAATGTGTCTTTCTAGGTTGCGTCAGGCACCAACATCCAGCCAGAAGATGAGAGTGGGAGGAGATTTGTGTGGACTGGGCCTGAAAGTGGTGAATGGCACTTCCATCAACATGACATTGGCTGGAACTCAGTCAAGTAACCAGACCTACTGCAAGGGCCTGAGACTATCTCCTGCTGCAACTCAACAACTCTAACCTATGCCAGAAGTGGGGAGAGTCATCAGCATTTGGTGAACAACCTGTCATCTCTGTCATAGCGGGACTACCAACTTCTCTCTTCTTGAAACTTATATACAGTTTCTGGCTCTGCCAAAATGAGATATACTAAGGGTGTTGCTTTTAATAAAAAAGAGATCTTGCTTTAATATGAAGATGGGTAGGGAACCTTTTTTTTTTTGCCAAGGGCTATTTGAATATTTATAACATCATTCTTAGGACATACAAAATGATCAACTTAAATATTAGCTTGCTATATTTGGTCAAACATTTAATTAACTCACCCCTAATGCCCTGGCAGAGCCAGACCAAAAGATCTCACAGGCCTTATATAGCCCAAAAGCCAGACGTTCCCCACCTCTGGCTTAAACAAATGAAATATTTTGTTGCTGTTTGATTGATAATATATTTGTTGGGTTGATGATATGAGTTCCAAATGAGGGGATGGATAGTGTGGAGTGTTATATGGTGCCAAAGTCCAAAGAAGATAAAAAGCAAAAACAGATATGATGGTCAATAAGGTCGGTGACACATATTCCAGTTCTCCTACAAGGCGGTGGTAGTAAGATAGCAATCCTCCACCCCTTTGAAGTTAGGAGTGATCATTGATTTGACCCATGAAATGTGAGCAGAAGTGCGTCATAGTTGCCATGTTTCCTTCCTTCTGCTGTGGGTAACTGGGAAGCACATATTGAAATAAATCTTTGTCAACCTACCCCCAGAAGATTAGGATCAGCAGAACTGCCCAGTTTGCTCATGTGGAGAATGTTTAGGGGCAGGACATGCACCTTGGATGGGTCAAGGTGTTGAAATCTTAGAGTTGCTGTAATCCAGTTATGACTGCTACATCATGTGAAGGTTCTCCTTGAAAAAAATATGCTGACATAATATTTTGGATCAGATGTTAAAAGGTTAAAGTTCACTCTATGGGATTTGAAATGTAAAGCTGCTTTGGGAGGGAAATTTTGTTGACATCAACTTTAAGTGGTATAAACCAGTCCTATTTATCATTAAAATACAATATTCAATTTAAAAATGCTACAAAGCATGCTATAATCTCCTTTATTATATACAATTAGAGAAAGAGCAAACATTTTATCGGTTTGAGGCATACAATTACAGAACATCCTATCTAATAAAAGAGTAATATGCAAAGTAACCATCATTCCACTACTCCCACAAGCCACGGCCACAAGCCAATCAGGAGCAAGTATGCAAATTAACCCAACCAAGGTGGCTCTGGCCACGGAGAGAGCAGGAGGGAGGCCTGGGTTTCCCCGGCAGTGAAGGAAGCCAAGCTTTCTGCACACTTTGGCTGGCCCAGGCCTCCACTTAAGGCTACAAAGTTTCAATTATAGGAGATAAATTAATCCCAACAGAAATGGCTGCCACCGGAGCAAGCAGAAGGCTTGGCTCTGCTCCAGGCTACAAAGTTTCAATTGTAGAAGATAAATAAATCCCAGATACCAGGGCCTCTGCTTGGGTCACCGGGGGACATGGCCAGCCTGAAAACCACCACAGGCCCCTTGCCCAGGCCGTCCCATGCCCCAAGGGAACCCCCACCCTGATCCAGGACACCCCTCAGGGCAAACAAGCTGGCCCCCACCTGTGCACCAGGCCTCTATCCTATCTAATAAAAGAGTAATATGCTGATTGACCATCACTCCAACACACAAGATGGCTGCCCCCATGTGGTCAAAGATCCTGTCCCCATGTGGACACAAGATGGCCACCACAAGATGGCCAGCAGGGGAGGGCAGTTGGGAGGGACCAGGCCTGCAAGGGAGGGCAGTTGGGGATGACCAGGTGGCAGAGGAGGGAAGTTGGGGGCAAACAGGCTGGCAGGGGAGCACTTAGACATCAATCAGGCTGGCAGGGGAGTGGTTAGGGGGTGATCAGGCTGGCAGGCAGAAGTGGTTAGAGGCAAACAGGAAGGAAGGCAGGCAGGCGAGCAGTTGGGAGCCAGCAGTCCTGGACTGTGAAAGGGATGTCCGACTGCCCGTTGGGATTGGCCTAAACTGGCAGTCGGACATCCCTAGAGGGGTCCCAGATTGGAGAGGGTGCAGGCTGGGCTGAGGGACACCTCCCCCCCCCCCCATGCACCAATTTCGGGCACCGGGCCTCTAGTAATAGATAATTTCTTTTCCAAGCAATTTTTAAGTGAGATATAACTTTCAGAGTTTTAGATTTTAGTAAAAGTATATTTTTTTTCTTTTCTCATAAAAATTGTTCCTCTTTCCCTGCAGGGATTTTGTGTGGCTTTTCTTAGAACTTCCTCCCTCTTAATGATATTAAAATAACTGGAATTAATGCCAGAGGATCTTTTTCTCCTTTTGTTTCCTCAGTTCTGCTTTAAAAATTCTATGATTATCACATTTTTTAAAATTTAATTTAATTATCACATTTAAATTTCAGTGTTAGTATATTTGCCACCAAGGCCAAGATTCACTGTGATATATCCTCTGCCCCAATATGAATAAGTGAATAAAGGTGACAGCAACATTAATGGCAGACAGTAGGTTATGAGTCTTTCCTCTTTTGCTGTACATGTTGCTCCAGATGATGATGTTAATGATGATGATGATGATGCTTTTTCTCCTCTTCCTCCTCTTTCTTCTTCCACCTCTTCTTTTCTTATCTCCTCCCCTCTCTCTTTTTCCATGTGTATTTATGCAATCTTACAGTGCACAATTGGTGGCTTCCCCAAATGGCAGACTCAAAGGATTGACTGTTAGATGGCTGCTATGGGGAGTGGGATGCCATGTGGACTTGAAGATTGCAGCTTTAGAATCTGAAATGTAGAAGTGAACAGACTTGGAATGGAAGGTTACACGTCTCAGTTTATGTTCCTCTACAACAGCAGTCTCTAAAAATGAGACAGTAAATTCTAGAACATTGCGGTTCCAAGAAAGAAACTCAGAAATCTTTGAGGTCAGTCATTTATCTGTGGAGGCTGCTGGCAAGGGGGGTGGGGGGCAGTGTTGGAGTGATAGCATCTGGTTCCTTCTCATGCTTTAATCTGAGTAGCTCTACTTTAATCTGGTGTATGTTTTGGGGCTGCTTACAATGGAAAACCACTCCACAAGACCAGTATAGTTATTTTACAGTTGAAGAAACTGAAGCCCCAATTCTCATTTTGGTTATCATCTGACAGGCAATAGAAAGCCTTTGAACACTCTTGAACTTGGGCAACATGGATCATACAA
This sequence comes from Corynorhinus townsendii, assembly GCA_026230045.1. Classification (NCBI taxonomy): domain Eukaryota; kingdom Metazoa; phylum Chordata; class Mammalia; order Chiroptera; family Vespertilionidae; genus Corynorhinus; species Corynorhinus townsendii. The sequence continues at coordinate 143,992,387 of JAPDVU010000004.1, forward strand.
AAGATTCACCTGGCGAGAAAGAACTGAAGCAGAAAGAGATTGGAAATAGGAGAACCATAATGGAGCCATTTCACTCCCCATGTTCCAGTGCAGGCCAATGTCAGATGCTGCCTGTGACCAGCCAGGAACTACCTGTTAGGAGCTACAAAGAGATCTGCTGTTGGTAGCTGCCTGCGTTGGACCTGGGTACACATGGGAGAGGCCACACTGCAAAGTGAGGCTGGCTGCCACCAGAATTGAACCTAGGGAAAGTCAATAAAAGGCACAAGGCCCCAAGATCTGCTGCTGAAAGTCTTGGGTGGTATGTGAGTGGGGTAATACAGCATCTCAGGGAGTCACCAGAGTGAGTGGGGTGGGTTGTGTTTACTAGGTTAATGCAGTTCCAGATTTGGTGCCAGTGCTGAGCCTGAGACCACTCTGCCAAAGTCACAGTGTACACTGAGGCCAGCTGCCAACTGCCTGGGGCCTGCGTACTGCTTGGTGGGGTGGGATCCTAGTGTGGAGCCAGTGGAGTTCACCAGACTAATGCAGATTCAGATTTGGCCATGCGCGCGCGTGCGTGTGTGTGTGTGTGTGTGTGTGTGTGTGTGTGTGTGTGTGTGTGTGTCGGGTGGGGGTGGGGGGGTGGGGGTTCAACACAGTAAAAATGGTGACTGCCTGCATTGGCAGAGGGCTCAACACTGTGACCCTGGTGGCCATCCCTCCAGCCTTCATCCTGAAGCCACACAACTCAGTTTCTCTCTGTATATCTGGCAGCTTCTGAGCCTCTGTCTCTCAGCAGGAGCTCATGGTGAGTACGTGCTAGGAAGAGTAAGTGCATGGGCCCTTTAAGAGGTTGCCTGGGTTTTTAGCAGCCTTCTGTCTCACCCAAATGAATGGAACACTGGCTGATTTTCACAACCAGAAGTTTTGTGGGCTCCTCTTCCTAACACTGGTGCTCTAGTCTGGGGAACCTGGCATGGGGATTGGACTCCTCAGGGGGGACCTCTGCAGTTTAGGTATCCCTCCTGTTTCTCGACCACCACACTCCTATTAACCTCGATGTGGCTTCTTCTTCATATCCTTAGTTTTGGGACTTCTGTTCAGCTAGTCTTCAGATGTTTCTCCAGGTTTATTGTTCTGTAATTTAGTTGTAATTTTGAGGTGATCGTGGGAGGAGGCTTTCACGGTGTCCATCTAATCTGCTATCTTAACCGGAATAGCCTGAGTTAGTGTTTTCTTGAATCTGAACTATACTCTGCCCAACCTCATCCTTAGATAAGTCTCAGGCATTCTCTTTCAAAATGCTTTTTCAAAATAATATATCCTAAGTCAGAATGTGTTCTTTGACTCCAATATAAAAGGATTATCTAAACTGATTACTGACTTAAATTGGTAGCATTCTTACTAATACATTGTATATAATGTTTGGTATATAACTACATATGTTAATGTTCTGTATAACCACCCTACTCAAAGAAAACATAAATTGTAGGAGAAGAGAACAGAGACCTAAAGGGGATAAGGATGGGTGTAGTAAAGGACTGAAGAATAAAAACTGAATTTTAGGAAACAACTATAGTTAGGGGCAGAAAATGAAGAAAAACTTAGCCATTCAAAGAAATAAAGAAAAAATATATATATATATTGGAGTGACATCAGAGGAATGGTGGCATGGGAAGTCCCCTGGGTCTCTCCGCTTGAAGTTTCAACAATTGAACAGCTATAATTCGACAAAGGATTCCCTGCCCAACTCACTAACATGTCTGAGCGATCCATGCATTGAATCACCTAAAGGTGGGCAAGTGGGAGTGAACCGGGGAAGTGGGAAGGGAAAAGAGCTGGGACAGTGCTAGGGATGTAGCCTGGAGCTGGAAGCTCACAGCTCACTGTGAGTCTCAGCCCAGAGAGGGGAGGAATCAGGTTGCTGCTGGCACCCCCTTCATCCTGGAAGAGCAGAGAGATACAGTGAGCATTGCTGCAGGAGTGTGCAGTACACGCTGTAGCCGAACCCTGGGACCTTGGTTGCCTGACAGTAGCGGTTCCAGACAGGGAAACAAAGCCACCGAGCCTGGCCTCCTCCCCTCACCCTCGCAGCTCACCTGCCCTCACAATTTGCATCATCCCTTTGGGTTCATCCCTCAGCTGTTTCCTGGAAAAGAGGGACTCTTTGGCAAAGAAACAGCCTCCCTGAGACAAACACTGCAGGAGTACTGCCAAGAGGCAGAGTGACATCCTTGCTGCTTCTAGGAGAACAGATCCTTGTGGTCTGGGGAAATAAAGCTCTCCTCAAACCACATTCTTCTCACACTAAATCTGGAAGTCTAGCCACACACCTGTTCTGAGTAAAAGACACATAGAACCAGTTAGACTGGGAGAGGGGAAGGGGAAAACGCAGAGAGGCAACACGAACAAGTGAAAAGGGACTTGGATTAATATCTCCTTTACCAGGGATTTATTTGCTCATAGAGACAACAGAGGCTGTCAACCATAGAAAAAGAATTTTGGTTTTTAGATCTGGGAATATTATTTCTCTAAAGCTAGCAGAAAACTTTTTAAGAAGAAAATAGGTCATAGAAGTTACAGCAAATTTTATAAATTATAAACAATGTTAAACATTAAGAGTTGCTGTTGGACCATTTTAGGAAGTTTTTGTGGTTTCTCACTAGTCCTATCACAAGTCTTCTGCTGGATCTGAATCTAATGGTCATTTTCTTTCTAGAAAATACAGTATGTCCCCCCACCCCCCTTATTTTCAGGTTAAACTTTTCATGGTTTCAGTTACCTGAGGTCAATCATGGTCAGAAAATATTAACTGGAAAATCCAGAAATAAACAATTCATAAATTTTAAATTGTGAGCCATACTGAGTTGCGTGATGAAATCTCACCATATCCTGCTCCATCCTGCCCAGGACATGAATCATCCCTTTGTCCAGTGTCTCCAGGCTGTTGACGTTCCCCACCTGTTAGGCACTTTGTAGTCACCATCTTGGTTATCAGATTGTCTGTTGTGGTATCACAGTGCTTGTGTTCAAGTAACCCTTATTTTACTTAATAATGGTCCCAAAGTGCAAGAGTAGTGATGCTAGCCATTTGAATCTGACTAAGAGAAGTCATAAAGTGCTTTCTTTAAGTGAAAAGGTGAGTACAGTACCATAAAGATATACTGAGAGAGTGAGACCACATTTTATTAGAGTATATTGTCACAGTTGTTCTATTAGTTATTGTTGTTAATCTCTTATTGTGCCCAATTCATAAATTAAATTTTATAATAGGTATGTATGTAAAGGAGAGATACAGCATATGTAGGGTTTGTTACTATCCATGGTTTCAGGGACCCACTGGTAAGCTTGGAACATGTCCCGTGGAGAAGGGAGGATTACTATATTCTATCTTGGTTCTCTTGGCACCAGCTCTTCTCTCTTTCTCTTCTTCTCTGACTCTCCCCCAAGTCTCCTTCATTCCTTTTTCTCTGCCAGTCCCTTAAAGAGTGTTTTCTCTTCCTAAGTACAGTCACCAGCTCTCTTCTTACTTTATGCTTCTTTTTTTTTTTTTAAATCTCACATCCTTTCAGGGTATTAATTATCACCGCTACTCACATGATCTCAGATCTACACATCCACTTCTTTTCTCCTAAAGTTCGTATCTGTATTCCCAGCTGCCTACTGAACAGGCAACTTGAACTCAATATGTCTAAAACCAAATTGGCAGTCTTCCCACCCAGTGCCTCATTCTCCACCAAACTTGTTCTCCTTCTCCTAGTTGATGGCATCAACCTCTACTCAGCCAACTGAGTGATTCTCAGTGCTTTCCCCTTCCCACCTCCCATATCCAGTTTGTCTCTGAATTGTGGACACTCTGTTTTTTGACATCTTTCTTTTTTTTTAGTTATTTATTTTCCTTTAAATTTTTATTGTTGAAAGTATTACATAGGTCCTCCTTCCCTGTCGTCCCCCCCCCCCCCCCCCCGTAACCTCTTCCAACCACTCCTGTCCTCCTTCCCACCTCCCAGGCCCTCACCATCCCGTAGTCTATGTCCATGGGTTATGCATATATGCATATAAGTTCATTGGTTGATCTCTTCCCACCCACCCTCCCCTGCCTTCCCACTGAGGTTCAACAGTCTGTTCATGCTTCTGACATTTTTCTATTCATTTTTTCATGCATTCATTCATACATTTATTCATTCAGAAAATGACTTTATTCTGTGCCAGGCACTAGGGTAATGGCAATGAACAAAACAAAGTCCATCCCCTTAGAACTTGTATCTAATAGGGGGAAGTAGGCAATGGACAAATAAATACATAATAGTAGCTGGTATTAGTGCTAAGAGGAAAAATGAAGCAGGGTAAGGGAACAAAGAGTAAAAGAAGGGAGTTGCCATTTTAGATGCATTGACTAGAGAAGACATTTCTGACGAGGTCACAAATGAAAAGACACCTAAGTAAGTGAGGGAATGGAGTGTCTGGTCCTAACCCTGCTTCTGCATTCTCAATGTCCCTGCCTTGCTCCAGTCTCCATCACTGCTCTCCCGAGAGTTTTCTGGCTCCATGCTTCAAACTTCACATTTCTTGGTCTCATATGACCTCTCATTCCTTTTGCACACTGCAGTGTCCACCACATGGTCCAGTACACTGAACTCTTCAAAGTTCTCTGAATGTACTGCACTTTTCATTTCCTTAGACATGTTTTCTTGTTGTTCCTTTTGCTTGGGATATCTCTTTCTGAATGCCACTGCGGGGTGATCATTAGATGTTCTTTCCTTATCCTTGTAAACTGCCTTAAATTTTTTCTCAAACAAGGCAAATAGGATTGAGTCATTGAATAAAATTCAGTCTAAATTTTACCTTTTTGTGACATCTCCTTTGAAATACCACAAAAATTTACTTTTTCCCATCCTCAATACTGCCAAACATTTTTTTTTTAACTAGGATCTATTGCAGGGGTGAGTAGACATTTTCTCCAATGGACCAGAAAGTAAATATTTTAGGCTTTGCAGGCCCTATGGAATCTGTCACAACTACTCAGCTCTGCCACTGTAGCATGAAGGCAGTCACACACAACACGTTATGAATGAGCATGACTGTGTTCCAGGAAATCTGTTTTCAAAAACAGGAGGCAAGGCGTCGTTTGCTGGTCCCTAATCTGTTGCCATTTTGTACTGTATTGTGATTATTCATTTATTTTTCTGCTTCCCCAACTAAATTATGAGTTCTTTGAGGATAAGAAGCCAGTGGTCATATATTGTTTTTTCAAAGATGGCCATCATGACATCTCCGTCCCCCTGCTCGTCGGCAGTGTGATCTGCCACGGCCCGACTAGAGGTGGGGTCTACACCTACCATCCCTCCCTTGAACCCAGGTAGCTTGCAACTCACTTCTCGCCGTAGGACATTGGGGAAAGGAGACTGTGATTTCTGAACCGAAGACTGAAAAGGCCATGCTCTGTGGTTCTCTTGTAACACCCACGCTGGGCATGTCTCCTCTGGAAACCTAGCCACCGTTCTGTCAGAAGTCTAAAATGCACGGAGGAGCCATGTTCAGATGGACAGTTCCAGTTGACCCCTATGTGAGTCATTCCAGTCCAGATACTAGACAGGTTTGTCAGGAGCCTTCCCATGGTTCCAGGCCCCAGAGGGGAGTTGAACCAGAGAGGAGTTGCTGCCCCCAACTAGCCATAACCAAACTGTGAACCTGTGAGCAAAGCAAATGATTATTGCTCCATTGTATTGATCCATTATGTGTTTTTTTACTGAGATATAATTAACATATAACACTGTTTATACTGTTTAAGTGTACAATGTGTTGCTTTGATACACTTATATATGGCAAATGATTTCCTCCATAGCTGGTAGCTTACACAACTATGACATCACATAATTACCATTTCTTGTTGTGATGAGAATGTTTAAGATCTACTTCTTTAGAAATTTCCAGCTATGTATACAGTATTATGAACTATAATTGCCATACTTTATATTCAATACCATTAAGTTTTGAGATGGTTTGTTACATGGTAAAAGGTAATTAAAATAGCCTTTGTTATGAGATTTTGCTTTTATTTTTAACATCAAAGCAACAACAAAAATAAGAACCTGAATGTCATATTGTCTATGTGTGATTTCTACATTAAACTACTTTAGTATGTGTTACACATGGGCATAATTTAACAGTAATCTAAGTCCTAGGGGCCTTAAACTAACATTTTGAGATGCTTTAACCAGGAACACATCTTCTAGGCAGAATTGGTTGGTTAATCAGCATTTAAGCCCTCTTACTAAAAATCCACATTCCAAAGAGGTGAACACTAGTGTTGTAAATATAGGCATGTAAGTCTGCTTGTTAATTACTAGTATAAGGGATGTTATACTAATAATATGCAATCATCTATATATATAAAAGCCTAAGCGACCGTTCGACCTTTCGACCAGTAGCTGTGATGCACACTGACCACCAGGGGGCAGACACTCAATGCACAGGCGTGGAAACATGGAACAGACTGATGAATCTCAGAAGGAAGAGGGGAGGGGGGAGGGCGGGAAGAGATTAATCAAAGGTCTTATATGCATACTAGAGGCCTGGTGCATGGGTGGGACCCCTTAGCCTGGCCTGCAGGGATTGGCTGAAACCAGCAGTCCAACATTCCCTGAAGGGTCCTGGATTGTGAGAGGGTGCAGGTCAGGCCGAGGGACCCCACCGGTGCATGAATCCGTGCACCAGGCCTCTAGTATATGATAATGTTTCATTGATGAAATTTATAGTTTTTAAAATATGTGATAAACTAGAAAGAGTTGGTGGACCCTACCTCCCTTGAGTAAATAAACCATAAGAATCAGCAGGCACAGCAACAACACGTATTTTGAACTAGGAACAAGGTCTAGAACTCCATTTGGTTCTGCGTTCCCTGCTTAGTGAAGGACCAGACCACCTAGTGCCACCTAATAAAACTAGAAATTCTGCTGAGTTTGCTTGCAGAATATCATTCATCTGCCTCAGAGGGAACTCTTCTTGCAAGGTGATTGCTGGAGTATAGTGTCTAGGACAGAGAGCAGGGAATTCTCTTAGAGTAACCAGGCTTTGTTCCTGATTACTCCTAAATTCCTATACGTGGCAAGATTTGTTCTAAGATTTCTACTGTAACATCCACCCAGTAGTGAGTTTGTGGAGGTGACAGCCTTACTTACTTTTAACCTGACAATGTTTTGATTGTTCAAATTAGCTTAGGTTGGTTTGCAACACTGAAATATTGGTATCCCTGCCCTCTAGATGTGATTAAACTATTTTTTAGCTTACATTGGGTTTTAATTTCAGGAAGAAAGGAGATCTTTTTGTCAGGCAATGAATGTGTCAAGTGGGGATAATTGCTGTTGATGATATGATAGACAATACGTTTCACACAGTTCATTAATCAGCATCATACTAAATTATTTCTGTGATTTCTCCTGGAGGGTGACACAAACTCTGCTGAATGTAGGTTTTAGAGTGAGGCAGGTTGGTTAATGAGCAATGACAAGGAGACACCCTGTGAGATTCATGAATAGCCTCACTTAGCCTGGAATAATCACTTGTGCACCTCTACATGCCATGTTGTTTTCCTCTACATGTTATTGAAAGACAAGTTTTGATTGCAGATGCTAATGGATGTGGAATTGGCATTTAACTTTCTGGATGTGCTATTTGTTTGAAAGTAATGTAAGTGAAAAGTGCTGCAGTGTGTTAATGGCCTGCAGCCACTCTTACGGAGAGCTATGCCCCCACCCTAATGTACTTGATTACCAGTCAGGCAGCCCTTCTTTAAGAGCCACACCCCCCGGCTGCAGAGAACAAAGAGCTGCACAGTTAGTCACTCTGGCACAGCTGGCTGCTTTCTCTTCTGCTCTGCAGCTGTGTCCTCCACATCTGCGGAGATGTCCCACAGGCATCTAAAAACCAGTGGTCCAAAGCTGAACACATCACTCCCCCTGCTCAAATCCCCCTTCTTCCTGTGCTCCCTATTTCAGTAAATGCCACCACCATCTGCCTAGATGCACAAGTCAGAAACCTGAGGGTTCTCTTTGACCTTTCTTACAAGCTGCATCCAACCAGCCTCGTGTTCTGTTGATTCTAACTTTAAAACAATGCTCAGAATACACCTACTTCACTCTGCTCCACAGCCATAACACAGTCCAGGTTGCAAGGATGTCATACCTGGATGACCTAATACCACCTAATACTATCCTCTTGCTGTAGGATATTTGTTGAGATAAAAACATAATTATTTTATTCCTGTATTTTTAAATTTTTCTTTTCCACATTAAGCGTGTATAGTAATATCAACAGTAACTATCTACCATAAAGAATGGGAAGAGCAGGGTCTAAAATATTCAATATAAACTGTGGGATTGAGTTATTTTATGAATAGTGAAATGCCTGGCATGAGTCTGCATAGCTAACTAGCCAGGAATTCCACAGGTCTGCCTGGATTATCCTGAAGGTAGGGTTCACTACAGCTTACATATATGGGATTGGTCTGAGTCCTGTACCCAAATAGGACTGCTAGTACTGTAATGGGAATTGCAGAAATTTCCAGGTTTGTTGGCAGAAATCTACCCTCCTCCCTGCTCTCTGATCTAGGGTTGCATGCCATCATCTTCCCATTCAATCTTTTTAAAAATATATATTTTTATTGATTTCAGAGAGGAAAGAAGAGGGATATAGAGAGAGAAACATCATGATAAGAGAGAATCATTGATCGGCTGCCTCCTACCTCCTGCATGCCCCACACTGTATCGACCCTGTAACCCAGGCATGTGCCCTGACTGGGAATTGAACCGTGACCTCCTAGTTCATAGGTTGATGCTCAACCACTGAACCACACTGGCCGGGCTTCCCATTCAGTCTTTCTCTTCCTTCCTTTCATTTCATGATCCCTCTCTTCCTGGGAAGTTATCATGATTAACCTAAACTTGTTTGAGAATGGGAGCTAGATGGAGGACTTGGGTTCATAGTAGTCACGTTATGGAAGAATTATGATGTCAGAGGGCATGTTATCATCAATTTTTGTTTTGTGCTCATTGGTATATAGGAAATAAGAGAACAAAAAATTCTTGATTTTGTTCCCATAACTTTATCAATGGATTGTGAAGTGGATTATGAAAAATACAACTTATTTAGGACAGAAGTAATAGCAGAAAAGACTTTACCCAAGACTAAAACTACAACTTCCCATTCCTCCTCAACCCCAGTGTTTGGTGAGAAGAGTGACAGAGGTGAGTAGACTACAACGGCCCAGGCTCAGCTTTCTGGAAGTACCCAGGGAGGCAACGGGACCCCAGAATGAAACTGCTCAGGCTATATCCAGTTAGAGGGAGCACAAGCATCCTCCCCAAGATTTCCAGGCCCCTCGTGATCTGTGGGAAGAGGTTAATAAACTTAATTCTATTAGTTAATACATAACAAAAGGCTTCGAATATTTCATCTCCCTCAGGGGGATTTTTCTTTTACTATTAAGCAAACCAGTCTCTAGTCTTGGGATTTTAGTCCTGAAGGTGAAGCCGGGGAAGAGGAGGCTAAGAAGGCCTTTCCTGGTTCTCCAGTGGATAAGCTCAGCTGCCTGTGCTATCAGCGTGGCAGGTAAGGTTTGGTGCCGTTTCATTGCACAGGCACTCTTCTCTGTGTTTTCGAAAAAAGTTAGAAACTGTTATTAATTTTGTCAAGAATGGAGGACAATCTAATTTTTTAAAAAAATTTAATGGCACCAGGGCTTAATATTTTTACTGCCATTTTAGGATAGACATGGTTCTTTATACTCTTTAATAGAGCTGAGGTAAATTTGATTGTGATATAAAGTGAATATTTTCAGTTAGTATGTGTCAAATCATGGGAATAGCGAATAAAAACAAATCTCCTAGTTATTCTTTGATTTGTGATCTGAGTAGCCAATTTCCTAACCACCCCCTCCCCCCAACTCTTAAATTTATATATCTTGTTTTATACTTACTAATTTGTGAAAATCTTAAGAGTAACTTATTAGGTAAGATTGCCCACAGATGTGAAAAAAAATTAACTATGAAGTTGATTCTTGCTTACTAATAATTCGTGTGTATGCAATATATACACACAACACACAGTATATATGGCAATCATTTTTAGATACATTTAATGTCTGCATTAATGAGAAAGCCAAATATGTAGATACAATAGTAAACTTAATAAGTATGTGCTATTGTAAACATTTCCTTACAAAACCACTTTCTTTTATGGTTGAATCCCAAGCACCATGAAATTGCTGACCTATTTTATTTAAATTCTTGTTTTAATAGAAACTCGTATGATTGCATCACACATCAGTGGCAGGGTGTTCCTTCAGGCTTGGCCTCATGACAGGGATGGCCCTGAGCCTCGGTGAAGGTGACTCTGGGTTAAACGTCTCAGTGCGACCACTAGGTAGGGTGCAGCTCTTTCCAGAAGAAGTGAAGTCCTGTTAGGATGAAAACAAAAAAAAAGCCAAGTAAAGATCTCTGCATAAATTTGAACTTAACACTGTGAATCGGATATGGATGTGTAAGTGTAAATAGAATATTTGTAGCGAGGAGTGCATGTTAAATGCACTAGAAACGCTAGTGATTAAGGAGTCATGAGGTAAATTCTTTTCTAAAATGAATATGTAATTGCATATGTAGGATTGTGAGATATCTTTGGTATAATTATTTATAGGTTTTCTGGGCATATGTTTCATTTCTCAATGAATCTAAAAAATCCACTAGATTGTAAGATGCACCATTATTTTATGCTCCACAAGAAAGAAAATAGTATGACAAGTGAACTCTGAAGTAATGCTTTATAACTTATTCTTTTTATTTTATATGTATTGAAAGAGTTCCTAGACTAATTTAGGCATAGATTTTTACTTCCTATCAATTTAGTGCAGCAATTTCCATTTTTAAAAAAGCTCAGAATTGCTTTATACTCTTTTTTTTAAAAAAATTGATTTCAGGGAGGAAGGGAGAGGGAGAGTTGAAAATCATGAGATGAGAGAGAATCATTGATCGGCTGCCTCATGCATGCCCCCTACTGAGAGTAGAGCATGAAACCCAGGCATGTGTCCTGACTAGGAGTCAAACTATGACCTCCTTGTTCATAAGTTGACACTCAACCATTGAGCCACACCAGCTGGCTCTTTTTAAAAAAAATTAAATTCTTTATTGTTTAAAGTATTATGTAAGTCTCCTTTTCCCCATTGACCTCTCCCTGGCTGCTCTCACCCCGCCCCCCCCAGCACATGCCCTCACTCCCCCTACTGTCTATGTCCATTGGTTATGTTCATATGCATACATACTGATAAAGTCCTTTGGTTGATCTCTCCCCTGCCTTCTCTCTTAGGTTGGATTGTCTGTTCGATGCTTCTGTGTCTCTGGCTCTATTTTTGTTCATCAGTTAATGTTGATTATTATATCCCACAAATGGGTGAGATCATGTGATATTTATCTTTCTCCCACTGGCTTATTTTGCTTAGCATAATGCTCTCCAGTTCCATCCATGCTGTTGCAAATGGTAGGAGATCCTTCTTTTTTACAGCAGCATAGTATTCCATTGTGTAGATGTACCACAGTTTTTTTAATCCACTCACCTGCTGATGGGCACTTAGGCTGTTTCCAAATTTTAGCTATTTTAAATTGTGCTGCTATGAACATAGGGGTGCATATGTCCTTTCTGATTTCTTCAGATATATTTCTAGAAGGGATTACTGGATCAAATGGGAGTTACATTTTTGATTTTTTGAGGAAACTCCATACTGTTTTCCTGCACCAGTCTGCATTCCCACCAGCAGTGCACGAGGGTTCCTTTTTCTCCACATCCTCGCCAGCACTTGTCCTTTGTTGATTTGTTGATGCTAGCCATTCTGACAGGTGTGAGGTGTTACCTTATTGTTGTTCTAATTTACATCTCTTGGATGATTAGTGACTTTGAGCATGTTTTCATATGTTGCTCAGCCTTCTGTATGTCCTCTTTCAAAAAGTGTCTATTTAGGTCCTTTGCCCATTTTTTGATTGGATTGTTATCTTCCTTTGTTAAGTTGTATGAGATCTCTACAAATTTTGGAGATGAAATCCTTATCAGAGATAACATTGGCAAATATGTTCTCCCAGGCAGTGGGCTTTCTTGTTGTTTTGTTGATGATTTCTTTTGCTGTGTAGAAGCTTTTTATTTTGATGTAGTTCCATTTGTTTATTTTATACTCTTAAAAATTATTGACCAGCACCAAAAGCTTTAGTTTATGTGAACTTTACTTATTGGTATTTACAGTATTAGAAATTAAAGCTGAGAAGTTAAACAATTTTTAATAACTACTTTAAAACAATAATAACAAACCCATTCACATTATATGTTAAATTAAATAACATGTTTTATAAATATATTTTTAAAAAATTAGTGTGAGGAGTAGCATTGTTTTACATTTTTCCAAATCTTTTTAATATTTATAACCAGCTTAATAGAATTTAGCTGGATTCTTATATCTATTTCTGCATTCAGTCTGTTGTATTATGTTGTTTTGATGGAAGTATGTGAAAAAAAAAGAAAATCCGGCCTTTATCTGGGAAGATCTATCTATCTAGCTACCTTGCATAGCTGCAAGGTCCATAGGACAGGAAAATGGAAGCATAAGTGGTGGTCCTTTTTATTAGCATTGATTTCATAAAATTATATTAACCTGTATTTGGAAATGCTGCCATTATCAACTTCTATAACTGGCAGTTAGAGTGACTTGACCTTTGACACAGTGTCCTTTCTCCCACTCCTGAAGAGGAAAATGATTGTGGGCGATAGTGCAAGCTAAGCAGAGGACATTTGAAGAAGAAAATGTGGCACGTTGGTATTTAGATGAAGCACAGTTTAATCAAGATTAATCATGCAGATATGCTATCATTTTGCTAATAATATTTTGAAGAATGCAAAGTAAACTTATTTTACCCACATTTTGACTGAGAAATGAAGCTATTAGCAGGGAGTTATGAGAAGCAGGCAGCATTAAAAGTGAATGCATTTTTTATTTTATTTTTGTTATAGTTTTGTTGTTTTCAAAAGAATGATGTGTTTCAAATCGTAGCATTCATTCAAAGAAGTGTAATTCTACATGTTTAATGGGGACTGACACAGTCATTTCTTTTTTCCAGTGGTTTATAGTTATTGTTTGTGAAATTACTTTTGAAGCTGAGTCCTTTCTAAAATGCCCTGGATAATTAATTTTACCATAGATTCAGGTGGTAAATAGCAAATCCATTAGTGTTTGGGACAGAACCAAGAGAAATGTGGTGGACATTTTTGTTATTGAAAAATTTTCAAGAAGTGATTTGAATTTGCATAAAATCTCATAGCTCACTCCTTCAGTCACTCATAGCATAGGTCAGGCTTCTTAGAAACAGATATTGAGCAGAGGACTCATGGGCAAGTGAGCTGGGCTCTCATTCTCCCACAGCAGTCATTGGCTGTGGCTGCTCAGGGAAGATGGAAATGCCCAGGCACTGCACGAGGTGGCAAAACAGTCTGGTAGCTCCAGAGTAGTGCCCTGAAGACGAATGGAGGGGTAGGGCCATTGGGATCAAAAGCCCATAAAAGGATGCACAGAAACAAGACAAGACTAAAAAGGATATAATCAGGAAGGAGAATCAACGGTGTTCACTACACTCAACAAATATTTATTGATCACCTACTATGTGCTAGTTACTGTTCAAGCTCTGAGGATTCAGTGGAGTATAAGACTGTGGGACTTCTGTGCTAGTAGGGGAGATAATGAGGAAGGTAATATATAGATCACTTGTAGAAACATGGTGATACATATTATGAAGATTCTGAAGCAGGGTAGGGAACAGACAATGATTTGGGCCACTAGATTAGGTAGGGTAGTCAGGGCAAATTAAGTAAACAAATTAAGTTAAAAAATGCATTTGAGTTTCCATGGGGCCAGCCTTTGGGAAGTACTGGCATTGTGTATTGTTTCTCCCTAACCCTGGGAACTTCTTTCCTTGGAGCTCATAGAAGGGAAGTGAGCCTCTTATTTGAATAAAAACATCACAATAGGTATTCTTGACATAGGAACAAACATAAAATAAATGGTCTTTAAATTTTTTCCTCTCTTGAGTTATTTTCTAAATGTTTTGAAGTCAGATATTTGGGGAAACAAAGGAAAAAGAAAATTAGATTTGTATGTTAAGAATTCTGATAATGTACATTGGTTGTTTCTCAATTCTGTTTAAGGAATTTAAAAACAATCTAAGTTACTTGGGGGAGAATGAGTAGACAAAGAGGAAAACACAGTCATGTGGCTTGTAAAACTACCTTTGTTGTTTTAAACCGAAGAACTGGATAATTTAAATGACACAGCAGATGTTAGAAAGAAATGTGTACGATGTGATCCCAGTGATGCAGAGGTGACAATCCAGGTCAAATAATAGACCTTCTGTTTCAGAGGTGGCTGGACTCTTATCCCTGATTCAAGCTCAAACCCACAAGTGACTGCCCATCTATTAATGTCTGGGGTTATGCTTGTGGGGGATCTTACTGGAAAATGCCATTTTAGAAATTCTTTCTCCTGAGTATTTCATCTGAAGCAACTGTTGGTAACCTCAGTTAACTACTGTCTTACCGCCCCCTAATTTCTCTTTGGCTTTCTGGGTCAAAGGAATGGCCAGAGTTGATGGTGGAAGGAAATAAATAAGAATTTGCTAGCAGGAATAGAACAGTTTCCTTCCTTTCTTATTCTCCATGATAAATGTTTCAGGGGTTTTCTAGCAGTGAAGAGAGAAGATAAGACAGATTAAAATGGTTCGACTGTGTAATTTTTACTGGGAAATTCTTCCCAGATTTGTTTTACTAGAAATAGATATATATTAATTAAGAAATTAAATGGATTGCGGATTTTGAAATTTCATCAATGAGCATTCATACCATTATCAAAATTCACCATAATTTAGAATTAAATAGTAATCAATTAATTTAAATCATTTAATATAATATTGAAATGAATTGTGTGGCAGTGCTCTTCAGGTATCTATTTTAAAAGCAAAAAGAGTGTTGTAGATGGACAATGAAATATATAACAGCAGAGGGTATCACATATTTTCCTCCTTTGGTCAGCCTAACTATGAAGAGAAAATCGCCAGGGGACTATGAAATTAGAATATATCAAGAGACACTTATCACTCAACCAATATTTATGGATCACCTACTGATCTAGGTGGTGAAGATACAATGGTGAAGACCACAGACATACCCTGCCCATATGGACCTTACATTCTAGAGGCAGAATAGAGACCCCTACCCACAAATTATGACAAATGTCAAGAAAATAAATGGAACAATAGGATATAGAGCAACAGATGATAAACTTTTTCTGTAAAGGGCCAGATAGTAGATGTTTTAGGCTTCTGGGTTATACAGTCTCTGTCTCAACTCCAACTACTTACCTTTGTGGTTGTAGTGGGAAAATAACCATAGACAATATGTGAATGAATGGACATGGCTGTGTTCCAATAAAACTTTACTTATAAAACAAGAACAATCCTATATAATAAAAGCCTAATATGCTAAGTGTCCAGTCGTCTGGTGACCAGTCAACTGTTCAACCAATCAAAGCATAATATGCTAATGATATGCTAAGGTAGCTCAACCGCTAGCTATGATGTGCACTGACCACCAGGGGGAAGACACTTCATTCGGTAGGTTAGCTTGCTGCTGGGGTCCAGCTCGATTGGGACTGAGTGAGACAGGCTGGACATGCCCTGGAGCCCTCCCGTGGTCCCTCCCCGGCTGGCCAACCTCTTGCGTCCCTCCCTGGGTGGCTGCCTTGATCAGCCCCGATTGGCCCCGATCGGGACTGGGCAAGATGGAGCTGGACACGCCCTGGAGCCCTCCTCTGGTCCCTCCCCGGCCCTGATCATGCACCGGTGGGGTCCCTTGGCCTGGCCTACTCCCTTTCACAATCCGGGACCCCTCAGGGGATGTCAGAGAGCCAGTTTTAGCCTGATCCTGTAGGCCACTCCCCTTGGGAGGGCGCCAGAGGCAGGGATCACAGTGGGCGAGCTCTGCTGCAGCGGCTCAAGCCTCTCCCAATTGGGACTGATCGGGCGTGAGCCCACAGCAGGCACAATGGGGCCAGGATGAGCGGGAACGGCAGGTAGGAGCTGCAGGCGGTGTTGGATTGCGGGTTTGGCCAGATCCCCTCAGGCCACCCCGAGGAACCCCACCTGTGTACAA
Source organism: Corynorhinus townsendii (assembly GCA_026230045.1). Lineage (NCBI taxonomy): Eukaryota > Metazoa > Chordata > Mammalia > Chiroptera > Vespertilionidae > Corynorhinus > Corynorhinus townsendii. The sequence continues at coordinate 144,008,599 of JAPDVU010000004.1, forward strand.
AATCATGCACCGGGCCTCTAGTAACAACAATAACAGATGGTGAGTCAGTTTTGGCCGAGGAATGTAGTTTAATGACTCCTGAAGTAGAGTGGCACATGGAGTGGGAGACGGTGACTATACACTGGGTTGGTTAGGAAGGACTTCTCTGAGGTGGCAACATTTGGAATGAAAGAATGATGAGGGGCCAGCCATGTGAAGCTTGGGCAAAGAGCATTCTAAGCAGAGGCAGTAGCTATGTCAGAGGTCCTGTGGTAGGAATAGGCTTGGTCTCCTTGATGTTGGTAGCTGCCTCATCTTACTGTGTAACTTTGGGTATGCTACTGAATTCTTTGAGCCCTTTTCTCTCTCACTTTTTTTAGAATGTACATATTATTTACTTAATTGAAAGCCTGATATTTTACATAGTTTATCTCAACTTTGTTGACTTCAGTGAGTTGTATTTGGGTTTCTGTGCTCGAGACTCTGCTCAGTTGCTGCTGCTGTCATTGGTTTGTTTTTTTTTCAGGACCAAGGTGAGTACTTTCATATAAAATCTTATTTTTAATTCCTTCTCCTGCAATTCTTTCCTGGATTCTTAGCTTTGCATAATTATACTTACAGTGGAACAAGCATCCTAAAGTAACTAAGATAAATCCTCCTACTCCAGTAACACATGATCTAATTCTACTATAGTTCACAAAAAATGTCCAAGGCCAGCCACAGTGGATCCTTATGAACCATATAATACCAGGCCCCATGAACAGGGAATGTTCTTGACATCTAAAGTATCTAGTAGCTTAAAGGGCGTCCCCTTCTTGGCTTGCCAGGCTCCAGTGTGCCACCATGGGGAGACTACTTCAGTTTCTTATACTTCACATATCCCATAGTTATTTAAGATGCTCACCGATCTGGGCCAAGAAGCTAGAATAATGCCTGGCATATGGTAGTTGCCCAGTAAATTTGCTGAATAAAGGAGTTCAGGAGAACAACCAAGTCCAGGAATAAAAGAAGCATTTTCTTAAAGTAAAGCCTGCCTATTCAATCAAGCAGCATACAAGACTTGTCAGAAAAGACTGGATCGCAATATCGATGGAACAGTTGTCTGATTGGGCTTGACTGTGGTCTTATTTCCCAAGAAAACACCCTAGAATATTTGGGACATTGGATAAAAGTTCAAGTACAATTTTACTTAAGGTCTTTAAATGACTAAAATGTTATAACTGTTGGCACAACCCTGATTAACTTGCAGTTAGTGATTAGAAACATGGATTCTGGAGCCTGATTAGGTTCCAGTTCCAACTCTTCCACTGAACATCTGTGTGGCCTCACACAAGTTACTTAACCTCTCTGTGACTCATTTTCCTCATTTGTAAAATGATGGCAATAATAATTCCTACCTCATAGGGCTATTGTGAAGCTAAATAATTTAATGCAAGTGATCAAGCCAAATAATTTACTGTAAGTGTGTATATCAGTGCCCTGCACATAGAAAGTAATAGATGTTTGCTATTGTCATTATAATGTACATTAACCCTACCTTCTCTTCATTACTTACCTGTTGTGCTAAGTGGATTCTGAAAGCCAGCAAAAAGACACCGAGTCCCTTAAAATGCTGTTGCCCAAGTGTGTCTCCTACACAGGGTGCTTGGTCAAAGTTGCCCTATTAATTTTATATTTGTTTAATTTTTGATAAATGGGAGTCAGTAGAATAAGTTTTGTTCTTTTAAAATAGTATTTAGATTCTCTCTTCCCCTCAAATCCCCTTTCTAAATCTGTAATCCCCAGCCTTTTCAAAAAAGAGGGAGAGATCTAAAGGAGAAAGAAGGCTGTTGACATAGCGCTGCCAGAAAGAGGGATCTTTCCAGGATGTGGGGAAATGTGCATTAAAGAAAAAAAATGGGGATTTTCTTCCTAATATCTTTGTTTTCTAAAATATGACTAATGTATATTTTTTAAATTACCGAATAAAAATATCATGCCATAATCTCTTGTTACACAACTAAAACGATCTACTAAAGGAAGGCCAGGTCAAGAGGGGTGAAGGGAAGGGTCAATGGCTCATATAGATCTTGGAACATGAAGGAGCTTGGACTGGAAGTATGTGCGAAACAGGAGTGAGAGCTGGGCTTTTCTACAAACCTCAAATCATTTGGAAGAGTAAAAAAAAGTCAGGAGGACAGAAGGACTCTTGGCTGGCCGGTAAACAGTGTCCGACCACCTGATGTATGCAAATTCCTATGCTAGATATTGTGGGAGACGGGACAATGAATAAGGCAGCGTCTCTATCTCCCTGTTCATCTAAACATGCATTTAGGGGGAGGAAATAGACTCTGTAGCAAGTGTGTTATCCTCTTCTTTAGGAGAGAAGAAACATTTTAAAATCACACCCTTTGCAGGCCAAGCGCCTCAGGAATATCAGAGCTTATTATGAAAATGCAGATTCTTAGAGGAATTTGGCTTTTAATCAAGCACTTATGCACAATTTAAATATTAGAACTCCTGCTGCTTCTGGCCCCACCATCATGGGGTAATAGAAAAACATGAACTGAGAGTAAGATACAGACACATGTGATGAATTAAGAGAGAAACTGCTTTTACCTGGAGGAAAGGTATGGACAGTTTCTTGGAATAGAATGTGAACTGAGGATTTGCCTGAGTTTTGCTAACTGTGGCAAAGGGGAGGTGGTGTTCCTGGAGCAAGGAATAGCTGGCCTAATGAAGTGCATAGGGGGCAGTGACTCTAGCACAGGGCGGAGGTGACTGCTCTAAGGTTTCTGACCCACCTGTGATGCAGATCAACCAGGCGACGTGTTTTCCCTTCTAAATGGCAGTCCCTCAGCCCTATCTTCCAGTGCACAACCAGGACAGCATTGGAGAAGAATTTCACCACAGATCGAGGATTTTGCTTTGTGCTCATTTGCCACTGAGTAAGCTAAAACCACCAGTTTTCTGCCTTCTGTCAGGTCAGCTGTTCTCTGAATTCGAGTAGACATGTGAGAATTTGGTGGAATTTCAGGCTGGAATTTTGCTCTTCTCACCTCTTGAGATACCTGTATTTACAAATGGAAGACAGCCCACTCTACACTACCTTCATCTAGGGCAGGGCAGCGTGGCCAGGCCAGCACTTAACATACCAGGTGGGTTTGCCTGCTCCGGCAGCCTCTAGGGTGAATGGCATGAAGCAGGAAATCAGATGTTATTAAATAGCAGAAGTGTGTGGACCAACTGCTGGGTCAGTGAGTGGGTTGGCACTTCCCCTAGTAGGCCACCTGGATGTTGTCAATCAACTGAACAATAAGCATTTAATGACTAACCCTACTGTTGATGCAGGCTGCCGGTCTCCTTCCTGGATTTCTAGGTGACGCTATTTGAGGCATATAAGGGCTGAGAGCCTGGTGCGCATTTCCCTGTGAACCTGGGGCCTGGGCTCTGTCAAAAACTGATGCCACCCTTCTGGCCCCCACCATCATTGGGTAAGAGAAAACAGGATGAACTGAGAGTAAGATACAGACATGTGCAATGGACATGAAGGTGTGCTGCCAATGTCTCCCAGGGAGGACTTGTGGTCCCAGCTCCTGGAGTGCAGATGGTTGTCAGCTGTCAGCCTTGTGGGTCTCTCGGAGCTGCAGAGAATCATTTCCACATCCAGTGACCTACTGAAGCAGGTGTATAAAAGCCTGGCTATTTGGCCCAGTTCCAACAACTCAGCTGGGCCTCCCAGTCCTGCTTCTGTCTCTGGTGCTAGTGCTAAGGGCATTCCCTCATAAACAAGGTGACCCGAGTTTCAGAGGCGGCTTCCCAGAGAACACGAATTTGAATTTAAGATCAACTACAGGCATACCTTGTTTTATTACGCTTCACTTTATTTTGCTTCACAGGTGTTGTGGTTTTTACAAATTGAAGGCAATACCCTTCACCAACATGAAGATTATGACTCACTTTATTGCTGTGGTCTGGAACCAAACCCACAATATTTCTAAAGTCTGCCTGTACTTAGAAGCCCAGTGATCTTGGGAAACAATAACTTCTTTTCTGTAAGACCTAACTTTCTTATCTGCATTATGGGAAAAATAGTAACTTCATTGGGCTGTTGTGAGTGCACTTAGTTTAATATCTGGTGCAGAGTAATCCCTCATAAATATTAGATTTTAAAACCTTGGGCAAGTTATTTAACTTTGGTGGGCCTTGGATCCCTTAAAAATAGAACAATAGCACTTATATTTCTGAATTTTGATAAGAATTGTGTAACATAATGTACATGTGTTAGGTACTCCATAGAAAGGTTTCCCCCTTATTTTCCCTTTAAAGTATCAATATAACTTTACCTAGTGAATTTGAAAAATAATTCCTGTTTATTTTTTTCTCTTTTTTGTTTGTCCTTTATTCGAGTAGAGGGCACTTGTATCTGGAGGAGGAAAACTGAGTGTGAAGCAGTTATAACTTGATACTCTTTGTTTCTGATTTAAAGCTTGGTCAACTCTAGGAACATTGTCTTACACTGACACCTACTGGGCAGGTGGAAAAATAACTGATACCTATAGTCTTCCTCATTGCATTCATCTTAAGATTTTTTTCTTCCAACTATCCTAGTTTTAAGCTTTCATTTCCCTCTTATACTAAACTTAAAGGTCTGTAATATATCTTAGATGTCTTGGGTGTGATTATTTTATCCAATTAAAATGCTTAAGTACTTTTAAACAATGCTATTCCATAGATCACTTAATGCTTAATGATGACCAATAATCACATACATTATTATATGTGACCTTAATTCTGCAAGCACTATAGTTCTAAACAGCTGACATGTCAAGTGGACCCCAGAAAAGTATGGGGCCATTCTGAATCCTAGATTCACCCACTGGTGGGAATTGCAAGAGACCATCTGATTAAGATCAAAACCTCTCACGAATGGCAGTGAGAACCATCCAGGATGAATGACATAAATTCTTTTCTTGAAGATTTCTCTAGGGATTACAACCCCAGAAGAAATTCACTCAAGTGTTCATTATCTTAGTGTGGCTTTATTACAAAACCACCTCTTTCCTGCTTTTATCTAAAAATCTCTTTTGTTCTTCTAAGTTTTAGAAATGATTAATAAAATCCTACTCATAAGAACTTTACAAAATATACCAGTAGGTTACATTCTAATCACTCCCTTATAAATCCCCTTGCACTAGATTTTTTTCTTTAGTTAAAAATATAATCATGAAAGCTACTTTCTAGTGGGTTCTATACTTTTTTTTAATGTGGTGTGTATGTACAGTAGAATACTATATATTTATATAAAAGCCTAAGCAACCAGAACAACTGGTCGCTATGATACACACTGATCAACAGGGGGCAGATGCTCAATGCAGGAACTGCCCCCAGCCCATGGGCCCTGATCGCCGATGAGGCCTGCTGGACAACCTCCTGGTCCCACCCCCCAGCCGGCAGGCCCCAATCACCTGATTGGGGCTGGACCCCTGGGCTGGGATGGGGAACCAGGGGTGGGTGGTGGCAGACCTGGTGTCTTTCCCAAGGGGGCCAAGGGCCAGTTCCCTCCTCGGGGCCGACAGCCAACCTTCCTTCTCCCTCCCCTAGCTGGCAGGCCCCAATTGGCCTGCTGCGGTGGTGGTTGGGGTGGTGGTTGGCCCCTCCCCCCAACCAGCAGGTCCCAATTGCCCAATCGGGGCCAGGCCCTGGACTGGGATGGGGAACCGGGGTGAGTGGTGGCGGATGTGGGCAGCGAGGGAAGGAGGAGGCAGGGAGGCAGGGAACCTGATCAGACCTGATCACTGGCCAGGCCTAGGGACCCACCTGTGCACCAGTTTTGTGCACCGGGTCTCTAGTTTAGTTATAAAGAAAAAGGAAATCCTGCCATTTGTGACAACAACATGAATAAACTTGGAGTGCATACTGCTAAGTGAAAGTAGCCAAGCACAGAAAGACAAACACTGCATAGAATCATTTATATATGGGATCTTAAAAAAAGCCAGCCTGGCTGATGTGGCTCAGTGGTTGAGTGTCGACCTATGTACCAGGAGGTCATGGTTTGATTCCCGGTCAGGGCACATGCCTGGTTTGTGGGCTTGATCCCCAGTGTGGGGCATGCAGGAGGTAGCCAATCAATAATTCTCTCTTATCATTGGTGTTTCTAGCTCTCTCTTCTTCTCCCTTCCTCTCTGAAATCAATAAAATCTCAGACATCTCTCATAGCAATATGTTTACAGATACATCTCCTAGGACAGTGGTTGGCAAACTGTGGCTCGCGAGCCACATGTAGCTCTTTGGCCCCTTGAGTGTGGCTCTTCCACAAAATACCACGGCCTGGGCGAGTCTATTTTGAAGAAGTGGCATTAGAAGAAGTTTAAGTTTAAAAAATTTGGCTCTCAAAAGAAATTTCAGTCATTGTACTGTTGATATTTAGCTCTGTTGACTGAGTTTGCTGACCACTGTCATAGGACAAAGGAAACTAAGGAGAAATTTTAAAAATGACTTTTATTTTTCCTTATTCATTTAATTTTTATATGCTTTTAATCTACCTTTACATTTTTTTCTAATCAATGGTTTATAAGATTTCCGAATTCTAGGGGTTTGGATCTTGATATTCAAAGTAAAGCCTCTGGTATTTAATAAGAAAAAAAATGGAGAAACCCTCTTTTATTCTCTCAAACACCTGCCACTTACAATAGAAATGCCCTGCAGTCCATGGTCTCTGTATAAATGTTCTTGGTGGCTCCTAACCCATAACTTTTGTTCTGCCAGGATGATCCTGCCTTGAGGGTAATGTATAAAGATTGTGTCCACTGACTGCTGAATGGTAGGTGAGAGAAAAGGGTAACAGGAATTAAAAAGCCCATAGTTACAATAACAATAATAATAAAGAATTGGCCCACTACAATTGGGAAAGCATGCCTGTTTCTAGCATCTTCATCAAGAGATCGTGGTGTTCCCAGAAAGTTGGCTAACAGCAGCTGTGTAAAGAAACTGCAACCTACTCAATTACACTGTAACTTGCCAGGAATTAAGTAATGGTGTTCTTGGAATTGGATAATATGATGTGAGCAGTGTTTATCTAACACTGTGCTTAGGAGTCTAGTCTTAGCTTCTGGGAATCTAACAGGTTTATCTAGATGATAATATCTTTAAAATGGAGAAGAGGACATCAGTTTGTTCGGGGGCCCAGCTTTTGGAGATAGAGTTGATGGGTTCCGTGTGAAAGGCATGTGAGATCTGCTAGCTGTTTGATAGCAGATATCAATGTGCATAAGAGTCATTTAGGGAGATTGTTTAAAAATGTAGATTACTCAGAGGGAAGTCGGGGGAGGGTGGAAGATCAACAAAGAACTTGTATGCATAACCCGTGGGCACAGACAATAGGGTGGTGAAAGCCTGGGGTGGGGATGGAGGTGGGCTAGAAGAGGTCAAGGGAGGGGGGAGGGGAGGGAACATATGTAATACTTCAACAATAAAGATTTAAAAATCACACACACACACACACACACACACACACACGTAGATTCCTGGAAATTCCCCCCATATAATCTGATTCGTGGGTCTGGGTTAGGGCTCAGGAATTTACATCTTAATAAGCTTTTTCTGGACTACGTTTTAAAATGATTAGACTCATAATTGAAGTGGCTAGGATAAAAATTAAATAATTTTCACAGTGGTGGTATCACCCTTAGGTCCAGGCCAGTGGGGCTCCTGCTTTGGGGTTTGTGGTTGAGAGGACCTTGCTCAGGCTGTGACATTCCCCATCAGATGGGGAATCTGTGGGCTCAAAGATTTATGCCAGCCTGGAGTCTAGAACCACCATCTGGACCACCATCTGGGTCCCTGGAGTGTTCTGCCCCAATGGCACTGAGCTGATTCTTGGGTTTTGTATGGGCTTCTTCCCTTGTCTGACCTCCAGAGGGCGTACCCTGCTGTCGACAGCCTTCATCCTCAGCAGTTGCCAAGGGATGTGGGAAAATGTGGACTGAGTTTGGCTGTGTGAGCTATAGCATGTACTAGCGGCCGGAGGAAACCCTAGATGGAGGGCTAGCTCTGGGAAAAGCAGAAGTGTGGGCCAGGAGCTGGCTCTCCCTGTACCACTACATTCCTACACCTGGTGTTTCAGGCCCTTTTGAAGGTATATTTATCAGATAGAAGAACCGAACATGTATTACTCAGTAGCTTGTTAGCTTTGATTTATAACTTCTAAATATGTAGACATAAGGGTTGTGGGCCTTCATTGTATTCTTGCCTTGGGTCACACAAATGATAGGGGCAGACCTGATCAATGTTTTCAAATTATTAATGTCTTAGAATTCATTTATTCTGATCAAGAAACTGTCCTGGCTCTGGGGAAGGAAAAGTAGACAAGAGTGGACAGTAAATATGACCTCCAGGTTTGGCCACACTGTGGCCCCAGTGAGGGAGCGAATCGGACCCCTGTAGCAGGGCCAACTGGGTGCAGCCTTTCCAAGTCTGTCTGCTGTCCTCTCACCTGAGGGTGGGAGATGGATGAGGCATAATTCCATTTTGCTGAACTGGCAGATTTCAGCTATTTTGGGAGGATTAAAACCCAGGATGTTTTATCTCCTTCTCAGCAGGATTCCAGCCTCTCTCCCTCATTACTCTGCTAGTAGTTTCCCTAACATTTTCTTGGCGAGATAGAGTCTAGAAATGTGAAGTTTTCAGAATGACTTTAACATATTTTCAACTACAGTTTCGTGTAAGAAAAAAGAGACTTGTTCAGATTTGGATCAATTATTTTATGAGTGGAACCACAAAGGATACTTTGATTTATTTTTTTTTTACACATTTCACACACACTGAGAGGGGTAAAAGGCATCGTTACACGACACTCACTTCATTTGACACCACATGCCACATACCGTAAAGGCAACATTCCTTGAAACACCCAATAACTTTTGTTTTAATTCTTTGCTTCCATCGGTCTGTTATATTCAGTTATCCAGGTTCTCACTACATGAGAGCACCTACCTCCAGAGTTGAAATCTTGTCTTCCTTCTCCTTGTCAAGCTGTATGTTCTAACATTGGCCTGCATTGGCCAGGAGGAAGGATGCCTTTTTCTAATCACAGAGTCACAGTCTGCTCCTCAAGTAACATACCTCCAGGCCTAGGCTCATGCAAGAGGGTCCCTTTGGGTGCCATGGTAGCCAAACATTTAAATATGGCAAAATGTGTATTTCTAAGGGGACTTCCCTTCCAGAAAGACATGCCTTAGCAAAGAGCAGAGCCTGGCTGAATGGCCAGATAGGGCTCCTATTATAGATCAAGATACTAACATGGTGGTTTATAAAAGGATCTCCTTAGTATGGTTAGCTACTAAGGGTTGGTTCTCCAGAGACTGATCATCCCTGGGTGAAGAGATGCAATTGGATTTGTAGATCAATAAAGCTGTAGATGCTACACTTGTGATCTTTATGGCCTCTTATGTTCCAGGCAGAACAACAAACCAGCTGTAGGAAATACTTTGAAACTGCTTGAAATTCACTGTAATGTTCTAGGGCAGTGGTCAGCAAACCGCGGCTTGCGAGCCACGGTTTGCCACTCTGTTGACTAATGAGTTTGCCGACCACTGTTCTAGCAGGTTTACCTCAGTAGACATGAAGGAAGGAAAACTGACTTTTACTAACATTACTCCCTGCTTGCATTTTTCTAGCCTCTTACTCTGTTTTTTGTTGTTTTTTTCATGTTATTTATCATTACTGGATCTAATGTTTCATATCAATTTGTTTATCTACTATGCAGGGTTGGCTGAAACTAGGTTTACAGTTGTTCATATGGAAAATAACACATTAATTAATAAATAATAATGCAAGAATGAACTCTGTGCTTCACATACTCACAACTGTAGACCTACTTTTGCCCCACCCTGTATGCCTATGAGCTCCTACAACTGTCAAAGTGCTCTGTGAGTGTTTGCTGAATGAATAAATGAGTGTTCCACAAGGATGCAACCTCAGCTGTTGTAAGGTTGCTGTAAGGTATTGTAAATGTACTGTCAGGAATAAGGACTATACCTTCCTTGGCCACCTGAAGTGGGCATGACATTGATCAACTCGGCGCTGTTGTGAGAAAGGGCTGTCTACTGGGGAGACACTCAAAGTAACTGCAGAACAGACGATGTAGGATGATGCTGTATGTTGAAGAGTGATGGGAGCCTCTTAGGAGATGCTCAGTGGTAACTTAGTCCCCCCCCCCCCCTCCTATCCCCATTGCTATCACAGCAAAAAGAAAGAATGCCTTTCAGGGAAGAAAGAGGCAGCTGCAGTAGCCATGATTTCTGGACCCCAGAAGAAGAAAAAAAAAGCCAAGCTTCACTATTACTTTATGCTGTGTGCTAATCAGGTACTGGGACAGATTTACCAGAGCCAGAAAATGGAGTCAATGAGGGTTCTCTAAGATAAAGTGTTTGAGTAATTACAGCTGGAGAAGGCGTATTTAATGCTATGAATATATCAGCTTTGAACACAGGAAGCAAATAATCCAATATGGATCAGCACTGGTCATGAACATAAAAGAGACATCTCCTACCCTCCTCCAATCCCGCCTTCTTCTAGGCCTGCTAGAGCCCACAGCCAATTATTAGCAAAACCTGATATCCTCAGCCTCACCCCTGAATGTTCCTGCCAGCAAACTGCTCTGATGAAAACCTGGCTCTCTGTTGAGAACATTGCTTTTCTATTCTGCACCCCAGTCATGTGGTGGCTGTGGTTTTCTCCATCACATGGAGCCTGGGGGTGGGATGCATTTCCTTTTTGTTTCTCATTTCCTCTGAATTATTCTCTTTCCTCCCTGACAATGTCTTAGATGAATCTCAGGTGATCGAGCTGTGTCACCTGTTCTCCTATTTTGCTGACATCTATTGTCTCAAGGTCGTCCCTCAGTACCCATCTCATGTTACAGTCCTATTCCTGCCTTGATTCTTGGCAGCTTCATTATGTAGATTGTCCCTCCATTCCTCTGGCTTCTCAGTTTCCTATTTACTTCTCCTCTCACAATCTGGCCTGTCACCTTTCTTTGCTGCCAGACCCCATCATGACCCATGGCTGTATGCCCTCCATGATTACAATGTATACATTCCCCTCTCTGAACCCTACTTCCTCTAGCACACTCACTCTTTCTAGCTTCCCATTATCTAGGGCTGCATAATAAAGTACCACAGAGTAGGTGGCTTAACCAACAGGCCTTTATTCTCACATAGTTCTGGAGGCTGGAAATCCAAGATCAAGGTGTCAGAGGTTTGTTCCTTCTGAGGGCTGTCAAGGAGCATCTGTTTCATGCCTCTTCCCTGGATTTTGGTGGTTTTCTGGCACCTTTGACATCCATTGGCTTGTAAATACATTACAGCAATCCCTGCCTTCATCTTCACATGGCGTTCTCTCTTTGTGTGTGTCTATGTCCAACTCTTCCATTTCTATACAGACATCAGTCATACTGAATTTAGGACCTCTCCATACTCCAATATGACCTTGTCTTAACATAAATAATTACATCTGCAATGACCCTGGATTTTGGATGTCATATCTTCTTCATCTATGCTCACTCCTTGGGTGATCTCAGCCAGTCCCATAAATGTAAAAGGTTCCAAACCTTGAGTTTATAGTTCTAGCCTTGATCTTCTCCTTGAACTATAAGCTGATATCCACTTGCTTCCTCATTTCTTTCAGGATGTCTATATGCCTGAACTCAACCTATCCAAACCTGAACTCTTAATCTTATTCCCATACTCATTCCTCCATCCTTCCACTTGCTCAGGCTAACCCTGGATTTAGCCTCTTTCTGTCACAGTCGGGATGGATTTGTGTTGACTCTTCAGAGTGTACCTGGAGTTTGGTCCCTTCTTACCACCCTCATTGCAGCCTTCTGGTTCACACCACCATCCCCTGATGATGGCCTCAGTCTCTGTCTAGTCCCTCTGTTTCATTAGGAGTAAAAGCCAAAGGCATTTGGGGCTTTATTGGATCTGGGCACCTTGGCTTTCCTGATGGTCCCAGTTATTCCCTGTCCTCCCAGGCTGGTTTCCCTCCTCTTCCTAGAACACATCAATAATACATCCTGTCTCATAGCCTCAACCTTAGGTCCTCCCTCTGCCTGCACTGCCCTTTCCTCAGGTAACCTTATGTCTTATTTCTACATCACCTTCAAATCTTTGTTCAAATGTCAGCTTTTCAATTAGACCTCCTTGACCATTCTGTTTAAAGTTCTAGACCCTGCCTAGCATCCTGGATTCCCTCACCCTATTATTTGTAACTATTTTCTCTCTTTTCTGCGTCCAGCGCGGCTAGAGAGCAGGTCCAATTCCTGAGTAGAGCTAGCTGGGGATTGAGCAATAAAAGAAAGAGACAAGACACAGAGCTAGAAAGAAAAGCTGGGGCTGGGTGGACCACTGTCCTCTTCTGGTGGAGACACAGTGACCCAGAGCTGATGCAGTGTGTTTACTTTACACCCCCAAATACCAGGAAGTTTCACCAAAAGGTCAAGACAAAAGGAGATTATTTGCATTTTTGAGTAGGCCCTGAGCATTCCTGGTGATAGGCTGGATTTAGATATCAAAATCCACTTCCCCACACCATGGGCTGAAATGAAGGTCAAGCTGACAACACCCTTGCCCTTTTGGCAAGGTGTGTCTCCAGAGCGTGGCTTTGCCAATGCCACTGGGTTCAGCTGACAATAATTAAAGAATGCCCATGTGCCTTTCCAGGGGGCCCTCTACATCTCCCCCATTTTTCATTTTTAAATGTAGCTTGTGGACATCTAGTTGGAGCCTTTGGACTTGAGATCACAGGAGCTTGCTGATGACTGAAAAAAAAGTAGGATAAGATTAGTAGTACACAAAGGAATCCAATTAGGTACCAGGCAGTGTTTTTTTTTTAAATATATTCCATGGATTAAATTCTTTTAAATCATCCAGCAATTCTTTTGCCAGTTTTGCCGGAGATAATAATTTCATCATGACTATTCTGAATGGCTTGCACATGTTTGTGTAGCCACTCTAGGTCTATACTAATATTATTATGATGCCACATTCCCTGTAGGTGCATCTTGATTTTATTCCAATCCCAGAGAGAACTGTTATAGTGGGCTGAAGTCACACAAATATACATAAAAGCAGCATGGCATTGCAGCTGCTGTCTAATCTTGATACTTTCCAATTGATTACCTTATCCTTTCACTACAGCTTCCAAAGCATTTAGCTTTGTTTCTAGCCTTTTGTCTATATCTTCTTGATCATGAAATGTAGTTGAGGTGTTCTGAGCCAATTCATTGACAAATTTTGCGTTCTGGATGCTTTGGGTCAAAGCAAGAGAAGCAGTCACAGCAGATGCAATAACAGTAACGAGGGTAACAATACCAAAAATAGTAAGTCCCAAAGCACGCTTTTCCTGGGACAGTTGATTGTGTAATTCCTGCAATGCCTGGAGGCCCGCATCATGATACCATTTTCCTGTTATGTTAGTAGGAAGCATAATAAAAGAAGGCTGCTTTAAAATTAATATATCTTCATTCAGGTTATGCCTGGAAACACATTTGGTAAGGTTACAGTAATGGGTGTCCAATCTGGTGATATTCACATTTCCAGTCACCAATACATATGGGGGCTGGACACAGGCTCATAATCCAAAGCAAGGGCTCGATGTGCATGCTCTTTTAGTATTAGCAAAGAAAGAGATGGTAAAATTAAGAAAGTCAAGAGCAGCAACTAAACGCCACAGATCTTTCTGTAAATTTCCTGTTTTCATGGTTAGGGCATTACCTACAAAACCTCCTGGTGACATAGGCTCGTGATAGGGATATTTAGCATCAAGCCTGTGGGACCAATCTAATACATACAAGTCAGAGCCAGAAATATTATGTCTCACTGGTACAGGATTGGTGCAATCTTGCCATTGAGGAAATGCACCCAACTCAGTAGTGGTGCTATTTGGGCAGGAGGGAAGCGGGGGATGCTTATCAGACAGCCATCAAGTGGCCTTAGGAAATCCTAGTTTAGTAACTGTCTGTACATACTTTCTCATATTCCAGGGGCCTTCAATGTTAACAATGTTTGTGCCTCCATAGGACGTCTTATTTTCTTGGCCAAGCTGCAAACATCCTGAAGTCCCCCTTTTTGATAAACAAATAGGGAGCTCCCCACTAAAGCCATTATAAGTATAATCACCTTGTGAAGAAAGAGTTATATGCTTGTCAGAGCTACCCCCGACCATATTAGTGTTGTTAGTAAACACTGGCACTGATTCTCTGGTTCAGGTGGCTGGATTGATCATAGGGGGATATGGAACATAAATCCAGTAAGTTTCTGCTGCAGCCATACTTACCTGGAAGCTGACAAGTGCCATCATAGCAAGAAAAAGGTTGGAGGGGGTTACCTGAACCCCCTGTTCTTTCACCACTTGCTGAGCATCGGTGGTCAGCTTCTTCAGTTGACCTCATATTGGCACCGCAGTTCCTTGCGTAGCCTTCAGTTTTCTTCTTCTTCCACTTTGCTGTCATTGGGGCAACTATCAGTCCTACTGAGTGAAGGGACAAGAAGATTCTCTGGGTCCATTGTGGTGATGCACATACGCTCTGGCACCGAAATTGGCTGTGTTGCTCCTTCTGTAAAGATATGAAACACAAACTCTTCCCCACATTATTAATCTGATAAAACTCTTGTCTGGTTTGTGCTTCCTTCGACCTAGCTAACTTGGTGGAGGCTATTGTACAGGAGGCCTGATGCCTTTCAGCTGCTGTACGATTCTCTGCATCACAGTTCAAAAATTTTAAAGTAAAAGAGCATGACTGAGTTTGTTTTTGAGGTGACACATAACATCCGTCTCCCCTTTTTGTTTTAGTAATTGCATTTTAAGAGTACAATTGGCTCTTTCCACTATTGAGTGACATCCACTTTGCCAGATTTGATTAGGTTTAAGTCCTCAGGGATTTACCCCTAAAGTTGGCACAGGGAGGTGGATAATACACTGAGGACATTGCTTCCAACAAAACATGGAAATTGTCGTTCTCAAATAACATTTTGAAGGCTGAAAAATAAATGAAAAGTTCCTCTGAATTAGTGTGCCCTATAATAGCTGTTTCAATAATTTTGGCCATACTTACCACATAAGCACTATCACTATAGGTTGATGGGCTCTGTAGCAAAATCTGTTAAGGCATAAATAAGAACTTGTATTTCTACTGAAATATAAGGGGTTTGAAGGACCTTTGCTCCCCTGATGCAGTAGATCCAGCCTTTCCAGAACTGGATCCATCTGTAAAAATGGTTAATGTCTGAGGTAATTTTAATTTTTGCACAGAAATATGACTGCTTTGGATTCATTGCATGTTAAGCAATTTTACTATGAGATGAACTATCAATAAAAATTTTAGTTAATACTTCAGAAACAGTTTTTTTTTTGTCCAGTACAATTAAATTTTCTTGAATATTCACTTATTTCAAGTAGCCAATTTTAAATAATTTGAAATAAGATTTATTTTTTAACTTGACTTGTAAACTTCTACAATTAGTCTTTAAATAACTTTAACATAAACTTTATCAGGGAGGCAAAAACACAAATTATTTACTTCAGTTTATGAGGCCAAATATATTGACTTTCAATTACAATCCTTACGACATTTGAAGGAAATTATTTCCTTCCAGAATAATTTTCAAGCTACAGAGAGTTTCACTTAAGAATCTTTGTCTTTCTTTACACCAATAATAAGTACTGGGTCAGACATCTGAGTAGCCATATCACAAGCACTTTTACGTTAAAGTTGACTACTAATTTACTGTCAGGTTTAATACAATCTTAGTTTACACTCTAAATATCAGTGAAAGAGATTTCAAAATTTTTAAATTTCTCCTTTTTATGAAGCTAGAATTTTATTTTTAAAGACTATCCTCTTTGGCTTATTTGCATATACAGAGGGATTATGGGAGGTCTCAGTAACTTTCTTAGAAGACTTAATCAAATTGCTTACAAAGATACTAGCTTATTCAAAGGAAGGGAGTTAGCCTTTGCTGTTTCAAGATGGCGGCCCCCATGGGAGCAGCAAGCCATGAAGCCAACATGGCTGCTGCCAAGCCAGGCAGTCCTTGTGGTGGCTTCTAATCTGTTCTTAGATTTTACTTAGATTCAATTACTTATAAAAACATTGGCTTCTCATGTAACTGAATTTATATGAGACCTTGACTATATTTCAAAAAGCTAATTTATAAAGTAATTTAAGTAGGTATTTTTATTAAAAAAGCAAAGCAAGCAAATTTAGTAAACTTATAGGTCTGATTCACAAAGCACAAACGCTGCCCCACAACCAACCTATTTAAAATGCAGGCGGCTATGGGCTTTTTGTTACTTTAAATTCCTTCTTAAAATTTTGCTATTGGATTTTAAGAAATATTTTGCCCTCCTTAGAGGCCCAAACCTTCATAACATTTAATATAGGTATATAAGTAAAATATATTGATTAATTTTTATTTGATAAAGCTTTCCATGCAATTTCAAGTATCAATCGGTTTAATTAAAAAATATTTCTTTTAAGAGAGAACAGACATTTTGAAAACATTTCAAGGCCCATGAAATGTCCGAAAGTTATTCTCAAAGTCTTGAAATAACTTAGAAGGGTAAAATTTATATATATGATTTAAAGATTATATACTTAAATTATCTTAAAGAATATAAATTACATTTAAGCTGGTTCACAGAATTAATCCTCTTTTTTAAATTAGACCAATAAGTAACATATTTTTAATTCCTAATTATCAGAGAAAACACAAAAATTACTTTCTCAAAAATAAATTGCTATACTCTAGGCATTTAGTTACCACAATTATATAATTTCTCCCAATTCAATCTGAACCTTAAACTTTCAGAGCTTCAAATTTTAGGTAGCAACTTAAATACTTAGCATTTCTCAAATCAATAATACTTTTACATTTTTAAGGATACATTTCAAATAAAATACAAGGCATATTTGATTAATAGATTAAGTTCTATCCTCTAGACTTCATACGAGACATACTCAGATCAACATTTCAGTATTATATTATTTCAATATATTTAGATATAAGTTTTTATCATTTGATTTAGTAAACTTCAAAGTTTTTAAGTTTCCAGCCAACAGGCCTGGCTCAGAAGCTTGGCTTTTATTTTTTCCCAGGTCAAATCTGCCATCTTTTAGCATGGTGAAGATAAGACCTTTTAAAATGGCTTTCTCAGGGAGTGGGTGTCCATATTGGATTGCCACGTGTCTCCCTTCCCCCACCTCCTTCTTGCTTTGGGGGAAAATTCAGTGATGGTCTGGCATCTACTGTTTGTATTTTCATTATTATTTCAATTTTTATTTATTTTTATTTTTTAAGGAAAGAAAAAGATTTTTTAAGATAAAGAATCATTGGCAGTTGCTGAGACATTCTTTTAATCCTTTCTACTTGGTTCAGCCTAATACAAGTAGTTTGAGCCTCCAACAAAATGAAATATGAAGTCACTTTCGGCCACGTGCTAGCATCCAGCCATAAAGGCTGGGCAGCTATGAGCAAAATCCCACTCACAGTGATGCTTGTTCTGCTCTGCCTCAAACTCTAGCTCCTGCTCATAATTACGAGGTAAATCTTTATCAAAAGCCCACAACTTTTGACTGTGGTCACAGGAGCAACACGTGGAGGCACACAGGGGGGAGGTGGTATTCTTAGAGATTTGCACCCCTCCACTGTAGGCTGTAAGGCGTGATCACATCCCGCTTAGACATTCTTAAACTCTCCTGTGCTGGATCAAGGCCATCACGGATTAAAGTAGGAATAGGAATCTTCTCTGGACCTTCTGCTGTGTATTGGTCATGCAACTGCTTTCCAACCTTTTCCCACATTTGAATGTCAACGGTTCCCTCTTCAGGAAACCAGGGGCACGTTTCATTAATAAAACTTAAGAAATCAAGATGCTGACTACACTTAACAGAACATCCTCAAGCTTTGAGCATAGTTTTAAGCATTTGAGAATTACCCATGTTTTACATCCAGTTAATACAACTTGCAACAATCTGCCCCTTACCTTATTCTGTGGTGCGCACACTTCTTGGAGCAATCCCCTCACCTCTTGCCTCTGTACTCAGCCAGACCACGTGGGCGCCAGATGTAACTATTTTCTCTCTTTTCCGCGTCCAGCGTGGCTAGAGACCAGGTCCAATTCCTGAGTAGAGGCAGCTGGGGATTGAAAAATAAAAGAAAGAGACAAGACACAGAGATAGAAAGAAAAGCTGGGGCTGGGTGGACCATTGCCCTCTTCTGATGGAGAGACCGTGACCCAGAGCTGATGCAGCATGTTTATTTTACACCCCCAAATACCAGGAATTTCACCAAAAGGTCAAGACAAAAGGAGATTATTTGCATTCTTGAGTAGGCCCTGAGCATTCCTGGTGATAGGCTGGATTTAGATATCAAAACCCACTTCCCCACACCATGGGCTGAAATAAAGGTCAAGCTGGCAACACTCTTGCCCTTTTGGCAAGGTGTGTCTCCAGAGCGTGGCTTTGCCAACACCACTGGGTTCAGCTGACAATAATTAAAGAATGCCCATGTGCCTTTCCAGGGGACCCTCTACAATTATTTATTATGTTTATTGGTTATTCTGTGTCTCACCCCAGTGGAATGTGAGTTCATGATTTTTATTGGTGCTCCTTTTCTTCCCTGAGCCTAGAACAGTGTTGACACCTAGGATGTGCTCAGTGAATATTTGGTGAGTGAATGAATGGAGGTTTACCCAGAACTGGGCAACAAGAGAAAATGGACTTGCAAAAGGAGGAGGACATGCTTAGTTAGGAGTGTTGTGAAGAAAGATAGCTAATTAACCTCAGAATCAGTATGCATTTTTATGTGGATACCACTTAAAAACTTGGGGTATTAAGGTTTATGTATAATTTAATTGTTAGGTGAACTAAGCATTATTTATCCCTAAGCATAGTTCAGTGTATAATCCTTTGTTGCTTTTATAAAGTACTGAATGTTAGAAGCTACCCCCTCCCCCAGGAAACCCTGTTAAAGGGAAGAACTGGGGATATTATAGTGAAGAGGCTGTAGGCGGGCAGACGAGGTTGTTTTTCCTTCATCTGTTGTGTGTGATCTGGGTCTATCCGTGTTGGAATGTGCTTTTAAAAAATGCCTTTAAAACAGATGTGTCCTTGTCCCTTGATGGAAACACTGTGCTACTGTAAACTGCAGTCACTGTGGTGCAAGTTTTACTTATGATATTCCAGTGTCCGCACTGTTTTGGTACTTGAACACTGTCCTACAGAATAATAAGCCACAATTTAGGGTGAGAGAGGAGTAAAAACTGCTAATTTCATTTACTTGTTATAGAAACACTTCTTGGGAAGAATGAGCTGTTAAAAAAAAGTGTTGCTGATTTTTATAGTTATAAATCATGACTTAGGTATATGCCATATTAGTTCAAGTTTCATGAAAGTCCACACTGGTACCAAAACTAACTTCAAACACATGGGCATAAATATTAGCAGGAAAGATTGAGCAGTTCATTCACACGATCTGACTTTCTAATTGCTGAATCTAACTTCTGGAAGGTTTCTTTGGTTTTCAGTCTAATGAGTAGTGTGCTCTTTCAAGTTAGTTTCCTAGTGTTAGTCAGTTCTTTTGCTTATCCTCAGCAAATACAAAGATGAACAATTGAATGTGTTCTAATTTATACTATGTAGTGAGTGATGAGTTTTGTCCAAAGATCAGGGAAACACAATGGAAAGACATAGTCATTAACAATGGAAAGATTGGCAGGATCAATATGGAATGAACAAATTGTTGAAAAGAAGGTAAATTTTTTATACAGTTGGCTGCTTTGCAGAGATTTGAATTTTAGCATTTTTACATGTACACTTATTAGCCGATTGATTACCTTACCCACTTGGAACACATGGATGAATTTACATGAATCAATTGTTTTCCAGGTTCTGGATGTAAGGCTTTCTTGACCCACCTAAACTTGAAATCCTAGGAACTTTTGGGATTATTACCAAGTCCTTGGGCAACCCTATCTAGGGATCTCTTAGGGAAGGGAGAAATGGGAAGAAGTGGTGGTGCTAGGGAGAAGGCAGTATAAAAAAGTGGCGTTGGGTTGCCCAGCCAGTGTGGCTCAGTGGTTGAGCATTGGCCTGGTGGTTTGATTTCCCACCAGGGCACATGCCGAGGTTGTGGGCTCGATCCTTCATAGGGGGCATACAGGAGGCAGCCAATCCATGATTCTCTCTCATCATTGATGTTTCTATCTCTTTCTCCCTTCCTCTCCGAAATAAGAGTAAAAATATATTAAAAACAAAAGGTGAAACAACCCAATCAAAAAATGGGCAATGGATCTAAATAGATACTTTTGGAAAGAGGACATAAGGAAGGCCAAGAGACATATGAAAACATGCTCAAAGTCACTAATCATCCAAGAGATGCAAATCAAAACGACAATGCAGTACTATCTCACACTTGTCAGAATGACTATCATCAACAAATCAACAAATGACAAGTGCTGGTGAGGATGCTGAGAAAAAGGAACCCTCGTGCACTGCTGGTGGGAATGCAGACTGTTGCAGCCACTGTAGAGAATGGTATGGAGTTTCCTCAAAAAACTAAAAATGGAACTCGCATTTGACCCAGTGATCCCACTTCTAGGCATAAAGCCCAAGAAACTAGAAACACCAATTAGAAAGGATATATGCACCCCTATGTTCATAGCAGCACAATTCACCATAGCTAAGATTTGGAAACAGCCTAAGTACCCATCGGCAGATGAGTGGATTAAAAAACTGTGGTACATCTACTCAATGGACTACTATGCTGCTTTAAAAAGGAAGGATCTCCTACCATTTGCAACAGCATGGATGGAGCTGGAGAGCATTATGTTAAGCGAAATAAGTCAGTCAGTGAAAGATAAATATAACATGATCTCACTCATTTGTGGATTATAATGAACAACATAAACTGATGAACAAAAACAGATCCAGAGACAGACAAGCATTGATCAGACTGTCAAACCTCAGAGGGAAGGTAGGGGAGGGTGGGGGTTAGGGGGAGAGGTCAACCAAAGGACTTGTATGCATGTATATAAGCCTAACCAATGGACATAGACACCAGGAGGGTGAGGGCATGAGCGGGGAGGGGGGGCAAACGGGGGATAAGGACACATATATAATACCTTAGTCAATAAAGACAGGAAAACAAACAAACAAACAAAAAGGTTTGGCTTGATTGTTGGGTTGATTTAGTGGAACAAAGAGATGAGAGAAGAGAAAATAAGAATAAAAGCATCAGACCCAGGAAACATGTTCTGTGACTACGGAAAAATTAATAAACTGTTTTCTGTAGCTATTTGCTGGGAAATTTAAAAATATGTTTACTTGTTTTTTTTAAATGAGCAAATTGCTTTGAAGTTTTTGATTGTACAGTTTCTGATGTGTTGTAGGGGGGAAAAGTCTATCGTAATACTTCCTAGGTACACTTTGAATTCTGATCTCTACAATTCTTCAGAAACAGCTAAAAGAATAAGAACTATTCAGTGGCTGTGATTCACTTCCTTGCCCTGTAATTCACTAGTTTAAGTCACAAATGCCAGACATATGCCTAAGACAGAATAACTTTGATTTTGAGGATTCATGAGTTGATTCAATACTGTGTGTCTTTATGTTTTGACACCATTCAAGTCAAAGCTTTGCAGTGTTTTGACATCTCAGAGGCAGAGAGGTGAGGAATCAAAGGATGAACAAAGCAAGCATGTTATGAGTTTGGTATCTAAAAGCATACATTTCTTGCATAGCATCAGAAAGTGAAGTTAGGTGGCTACTGATAGGATGGGTGATGAAGAAACCAAAACTGCTTTCTGCTTTTAAACCCAGAAAGATCTAACCACTTGTTCTTACATGACTTCCTTTCAACTGAAATATCTACAGTCAATAAAGAGTGGCAGCAAAATAAACATGCTTGGGCTCCCAGGCAGTTCAAATTCCCTCCAAAAAATTTTGTTTCAATTCACCCAAAGAAGCACTGATATTAACCAGAAAAAACACATACAGTGATATTTACTATATATTTAGAAGACTTTAAACAGGTGGGGCAAAAGTTGGTTTACAGTTGTGAGCATGTAAAACAGTTTATTCTTGTATTATTATTTATTAATTATTGTATTATTTTCCATATGAACAACTGTAAACCAACTTTAGTCTCACCCTATATAAAATATACAAATAAGTAGGTTAAACAATCATTTGGCTACTTAAATTACTTTACGGTGATACAAATTTCTGACTACTTAATATCTAGCTATGTTTATGGTAACAAATCAAAATGTTTCAGATATTTAATTCTATTAGGTCATGACATTCTGGACATTTTCCTTAGAAAGATGTCCTAATTTAAGCTCCCAATTCTTGAAATGCTTATTAGCAGAGAATTAGATTTAGTGAGTGAGATGAATGCGCTCCATTTGTGTGTTTTTTCAAGACACTAAAAGTTCATGGTTATTCGTATATACCTAATTATAGAGGGGTTTTGTTTTTGTTTGACATACCAACACTTTTTTTTATCAATAGAAACTGCCTGGTGGAGTAGGAGGTCCACTTTGCCCCCAGAGGGTCTATAGACAGTGGGCGTCTGGATCCACGAGGGATATAGACCAGTGCAGTGAGAGCAACGCCAGCTATTACTAGGGTCTAGGTGATCAGGGACAGAGTCAAGTGGCTAGCAGGGGGACATGGAAGCCCCTGGGAGACCTAGGATCTGGGTCTCAGCTCCCCCTGGCTCATCTGTAGGAGGCCAATGAGGGCCACCGACGCAAGCCCACTGATCCAGGTGGTGGAGCTGCCAGGGGATGAAGTGAGGAGGACCCAGGGGAACATAATATGGGGGTTTATTTTCATCTAGGTTACTTTGTTGCCACTGTGCACATTATTTCATATCATTATCCAGCAGCTAACCTCACTAGAAACCTACCTATTTGCTAGATAGTGAGTGTAAAGGGGCTGAAGGAAATGGAGATATTTGAGAAGCTACCAGTCTGTAGCCAATATATAGACTTGAGGTACATCTATCTATATATTTCTCAGATTGGATCAGGGGGTGACTATTTATGGATGCAAAAATAGGGAATTTGGTGTTAAATCCCCCATGAATTTCTTGGGTGACAGCGTATTTTAATATTGCTGAATGTGTTGGGAGGTGAGGCATGGTTGGGGAAGCATATCACTAAATCAAAATGCCTGAATATAGTTGAAGTATTATAAATTATATTCCTTTTCTTTAATTTTATTCCCAATGGTGCCAGTAAAATAATAATTGCTTGGTTACATTTTATTAGATTAAAAATGTTGCTTAAATCAGGCTAAATATGCATATGAGGTTCCTGCTGATGTGACCTGTCTATAAAATATGGACAATCAATAGGATCATAAACTAACCCATGCTGTGAAAGAGGAAATAGCCATCACAAGTAAGTTAAGGGTCCTGATAGGCAATGACTTAGAGATGTTACAAGTTGGAAGAAACATTAGAGATCAGTGTAGTTTAAGCCCTTTGTAAATTTTAGAAACCAAGAAGTTGAGGTGCAAAGTGGTTTTCCACTTGCCCAAGGTCACATGGCTGAGGGATAGAATAAGAGTCTGGATTTCCAGTATGTAGCTTCTTTGTTATACCATGCCAAGCCAGCACCAAATTCTGGGACCACCTTTGCAAAATTTCATTTAAACATGGCTCTTATATACCAGCTACTAATGAATTTCCATAGAACCATGTGGATGGAGAACCAAATCACATGATACATGTTGGACAAAGTGGTGTTAAATGACTGAAAACCTTAAATAAATATTGACTTACAGGCTTTTTGGAGTTGTAACTCCCTATCAGTTGTTTTTTTGGATGTGTTTCTTGTAAAGATTGTGCATATACAGTGAAGGCAGGCAATCCAGTGCAGAGGCAGGTAGTTCAGTGCAGGCTTCTCCCTAAGGAGTAGTTTGCGTGAGAGACCCCGTGTAGAAATGGTTGCTAGGCTGTTTTGTAAAATTTGAGCCCAGTTAGCCACCAGGAGCCCCTCTTAGTAGATGTCTTCTTTCTTAGGATTCATACTTATCAAATCCAAACATGAATAATATAAGTATAGAAAAACATTTAATTTGTGAGTAAATATTTTTAAGCTTAATGGGTAAAATGTTAAAAACATAAAGAAAAATATTGAGAGATTTGACCATTTAAAATGAAAATATTTCTATTCAGCAGAAAGTCTCCACAAACAAAATTAAAAGGCAAATGACAAAGTGGGAAAAATATATTTGAAACTAATATTATAGAGAAAGGACAGATATGTTCAATATATTTAAAAGTCCTTACAAATCAACAATTAAAAAGAAACTGGAAGGAAAGCTGAGGGAATTCATACAGAGTATTAAAATGCACATAAACACAAATATCCTATAAATAAGCACAAATAAATTAAAACTTCTAGATATCAAAGTATAACTCAAAACAATTAAAATGTACCAGTTTTTACTATGACAAAGGTTTTCTTCTTTAATGTAAATATCCAGTTTTGATAAGGATTGTGGGAAATGGGACTTTCACACTGCACTAATAGGAGTGAATATTAGTATAGCTTTTCTGGAGGGCAATGTGGCAATATGTATCAAATGCCTCTAACACATTCATGCCATTTGAACAAACACGAATTTACTCAGTAAATAATTATGAATTATTTACTTACAAGGATATTAATAAAAAATATTTGGAAGCAACCAAATGGCTAAAAATATGGGACTAATTAAATAAAGATGGATAACAAGTAGCTATGTAAATGATGATGTTGAAGAATAATACCACAGAAAATATGACCTATTGTTTAAAAGTAAGCTTTCAAAGTTTAAAAGTAATATTGCTTAAGAGTAGGCTATAAGATAATAGTTAAGTATGGTCTTATTTTTAAAAAATACACTTCATATGAGAAAATGAATAGAAATAGAAACATGAAAACATTGGTTAAATCAGTTGTGGGATTATGGTGATTTTTATGTGTTTACTATGCTTTTATATACTTTACATTTTGTAATAAACATGACATTTAAAAATGTTGTTTTGAAATGCTATTTTAAAAACAATACCTTATTCCCTGAGGCTTGGGCCATTTGACTACCTACTACTTTTGGATTTTTCTTGGAAATTTCCTTTCTTCCCCTTCTCCCCAACATTTATTCAAAATTTTGGTACTACTTATCTTCTTCCCCACTCAAAGCCCTGCCATAATTAATGTATTCCATCAGATTCAACTACCACCACATTATTATTCCTAAATCTTATCTTCTTCAACCAGTTCTTTTTCTGAAGTCTTAGATCAGCATATGTGTAATGGACTATTGAACATGCATTTGTGTGTCCCAGAGGCACAGTCTACCCTGCTACCCTCCCTAGTACTGGAAGCTTCGGCCATTCTGAGCAGATTCAGGGATCCAGAACTTGCTGTATCTGATCAAGAGTGTGGGGAAAAGGTATTTCTATCTTGATCCTTTGGCCTGGAGATGTATTCTTCTTTCCCTGGGTAACTCCTATTCATCCTATAAGACCGGAAGAGGGAGACTCATGCTCTGGGCTATCTGTCTTCATCCTCTCATGCCCATCCTATTTGCACAGCCCTTTCTTTTATGAAGGCAGCACTGGAAACCCTGCACAGGCTTTGACCGCAATCTTATCAAACTATCTGTAATTCAGTTTACTTAGAATGTAAAGTATTTGTGGGCAGGAACTGAGATTTTCACTTTAGTATTTGCAGTGCCTCGCATGTACCAGATACTAGGGTTAAAAAAATATTTGCTGAACAAAGCAATCAGTGTCAATGTTAAATCCCACGCTCCTATGTTAAGAATTCTAAATCTGCTTGGTCAGTGTGCCTTAGCAGTTGAGTGTGGACCCAGGAACCAAGAGGTTACTGGTAGGATTCCCAGTCAGGACACATGCCAGGGTTATGGGCTTGATCCCAGTAGGTGGCATGCAGGAGGCAGCCAATCCATGTTTCTTTCTCATCAATGTTTCTATCTCTCTATCCCTCTCCCTTTCTCTTTCTAAAAAATCAATAAAAACATATATTTTTAAAAGAAAACAGGAGTGTTTTCTAGAATAAGGAGTGTTGGGCCTTATTGGAGAGTCCTCCTAAAGGTATTCAGATTTAAAAGTTCTGTGTGGTTGTTGTTTTTAATCTTTAATTGTGGGGGGGAAAAAAAAGCCCCACATAACAGAAAATTTACTGTCTTGGCCAGCTATTGTGGCTCAGTGGTTGAGTGTTGACCCATAAACCAAGAGTTTACCAGGTTTGGGGCTCGATCCCCAGTAAGGGGCGTGTGGGAGGCTGCTGTTTCTCTCATTGATGTTTCTATCTCTCTCTAAGTTCGATAAAAACATCTTTTTTAAAAAATTTACTATCTTAACCATTTTTAAGTGTATGGTTCAACTACATTCACATTGTGATACAACAGATCCCTAGAACTTTTTCATTTTACAAAACCAAAATGGAGCACCAATTCCCATTTCCCCACTCGCACAGCCCCGGCAACCCCTGTTCTACTTTCCATTTCTGTAAGTTTGACCACTTTAGATCCCTCGTGTAAGTAGAATCATATAGTATTTATCTTTTTGTGACTAGCTTGTTTCATTTAGCATAATCAAGGTTCATCCATGTTATAGCATGAAACAGGTTTTCCTTCTTTTTAAAGGATGAATACTATTCTGTTGTATACTACATTCTATTGTATACCACATTTTCTTTATTCATTCAAATGTTGATGGAAATTTGGGTTGCTTCCACTTCTTGCCTATTGTGAATAATGCTGCAATGAACAGGAGTGTGCAAATATCTCTTAGAAATTCTTCTTTGAATTCTTTTGGGAAAAAAGGGTTTTTTAAAAATAAAACCCTCTGCAGGCCAAATCAAATATAGCTTCTAGCCAGAATCAGACTGTAGGCTGCCAGTTTCCAATGCCTGTTATCTTTTATTTATTTGCCTATATAGTGAGGACAATGGAAGGGCATTCTTAGCCCTGGCAAAGGAGAGAAAATTCTGAACTGAGTGTAATAGGATGAGAAAAAGTTATCTGGATGAATATGTTAAAAGCGTTTATTACAGGCAAGGTGAGCAATATTAAGAAGAAAGTATGAGAGAAGACAGGAGACCGGAGAGATCTGAATTTGGGCCAACAGTATGGGATAATCATGATGAAAGGCAGGATAGCAGTAATAGTTGTTTGTTTGCAATTAACTATTGGAATTAAATGTTTCTGAACTTTGAGGGTAGCATCACCCATGCTCCCAGGCCTAAGGAGTCATGAGGTAGGTGAAGATGTATGACAAGCTCCCACAGAGCATATAGCAGAGTGAACTGTAGATACAGATGACAGTGACAAGTGATGGTGAAGGATGGAGTTTCACATGGGTGTGAGACATTAATCTGGATTTGGCAGTGGGGAGAAAGGTGGATGTGGTGGTCCATGGGAGGAAGAACATTCCGGAGTGAAGCAGATCCCTGGTGAAGTGGACTTTGCCCAATAATATCTTGCAGAGAAGTGAACTCCCCACTTAAGACAAAGAGACAGCATTCTGCCTTGATGGTATCTGTAGTTAGGAAACAGAGAACATCAGGAGGCCAAAATGGGGTCAGAAATGTATGGTGTGACAGGGTTGTAGTGTGAGGCATGGAGGTGGAGTAACCTATAGGCATCCCTCAGGGACAAGATGGACTTCACACACAAAATTTTGTTTGGATATTAAGTCTGGTGATGCCGCACACGCACCAAACAGGTATGAAAAGTTTATTACTCACATATGAGGCTTTTTTGGGGAAAGCAGAACAGGATCCCAAGTAGGTCTGGGAATGTCTTGAGAGGTCAGGGAGGGGAGACTGGCTTGTGATTTTATCATGATTAGGAGGGTGATGGTGGAATGAGGGTTACCTCACAGTGGCTAGATTTGCATGGTTTGAGCTTCCACTGTCAAAGAAGGGAGCACCTAGGCTTTCTTATCAGCTTGTCCCTGATAAAAGGAAGGGGGAGTATTAGGGCTTGAAAGCTGTCAGCCATCAAATATAAAAAATGGAGTCAGAATCTTTAATACAGAGTGCCAAGAGCATTGGTTTGGACCTTAGGAGAATGAAAAGTGGAGCGCTGCCCATCTGGCATCTACGTAGTCCTTAGAGGAACCAGCAACCAGGGGCTCCAGAGGCCAAGATTCTACAGCCCCTGTGAAATGCTGGAGCTTTTATAATTTCCCATGCTTCTCTTTCGTATTTTTGCAGTCTGTTTCTGTGAGGGTTATCAGAAAATTTCACATAACAAAAAGGGCTAGAAATCTTTCATCATGGGTAGTGTTCATGTGTGCCAGTGAGTGTGTGAGTGCGTGGGTGTGTGCCAGACATTGTTGATTGGTACCTGGCATCCATTGCCATGTGGTTTTGATGTCTTCCTGTACATAGAGGCTGGAAAGCAGGAGATCACATTTCCCTGATTCTTCTGGATGAACTTTAGACATTTTGTTTTACATAGAGCAATAGTGAAACAGGAGACATCTCTCCCCCCCCCCCCTTTTTTTTCTAAATAGGTGTTTTACTGCTGCTAAGCAAGATGTTGGAGGTTTTTGTTTTTTTAAATATTTTTTTATTACTGACTAGAGGCCTAGCGCATGAAATTCGTGCATGGATAGGATCTGGGTAGGGTCCCTCGCAGCTGCCCACTGCCAGCTGCTGGCCAGGGCCTCCCTTCATTCCATGTCATAGTGAGCAATCGAACTCCTGGTGGGTAGAACTCCTGAAGGGATACTTTGTATATTAGGCTTTTATATATATAGATAGTATTATAGATATCTCCCATTTCTCCCTCTTTACCCGTCTCCTCCCAACACTCACCCACTCCCCCCAGGTCTTCATTACCCTATTGCCTGTGTCTATAAGCTATAAAAGTATATAAGTTTTTTGATTTACCTCTTCTTGATCCCCAACACCACATCAAGGTATGGCAGTCTGTTCCATGCTTCAGGTCTTACTTTGTTGGTCAGTTCATTTTATTCATTAGATTCCACAAATAAGTGAGATCATGTGATCTTTATCTTTCTCAGATTGGCTTATTTCATTTAGCATAATATTTTCCAGGTCCATCCATGCTGTCCCTTGGAGGTTTTTCTACAGTGATGTTCCAGGGTCAGCCACTAGCTTCCGGGGTGTTGAGAGGCAGTCATGGTAAGGCAGTGGTAGTTTCCCCATGTTTCTTTCTGACCCTTGCATCACAGCTATGGTTGTGAACCACGTGGTTCATGAACTGAATAGTTCCAGTGTCAACCTACTGATTGCTCACCTTTCTGATAGTTGCAAAGCTAGTAGCTTGCCTGGATGGTCATTTCTGCGTTGTTCTGGGAGTTATTTCTGGAATAAGTTACTTCTAGAGCTTCCTTCTCCAGCCATTCCACTTAACTTTAAAACACCCAATTCCTTTTATTAAATTCCTTTGTGCTTAATATAACTAGACTGGTTCTACTTCTTGATTTGGATCTTTATTGTTATTGTATGTTTGTGTTAGTAGAGGGAGACTGGTTTGGGGGCAAGGGGGCTGTAGATATTGTATCAACTCCAAACCTTATTTTGAGAGGGGGGAGTGTAGCGACTCCACAGGCGAGAGAGAATGGTGCCCTCATGGAAAGAAACCAGGCTGGTTGCAGGGATCTGAAGATCAGCCGGGACCTGAGAAGGAGCTTTGGACAGGGCTTAGGGAAGGGGAAAGCCTTTGGGGTTCTCAGACATCTTTATTCTGACTCTCCTTATCTTAGGAAGAGGGTCTGAGGTGAGTTTCTTCAATCAGTGGATATAGGTGTTTAGCATTTTATTTGTTGCTCTGTATATTTATTGTTTTGCTTCTAAATTTCTGGAAGCTTATTCTCCTAAGTAGTTTTTATATTCTTAGTGCAATCATAGTGCACTCAAAAGAACTCCCCCTCTTTCTTTTTCCCCCTCCATAGGTGAGAGCTAATTTGCGTATGGTCTCCATTCAAACTCATACAACCATCCCTGAATTTAGTAGAATTAAAAATGAGATTTGCCTAGGTACTAGCTGGGGAAGTAATTCCATTCAACAAATGTTTTTTTTTGTTTTTAACCCTAACCTGAGCATATGCTTATTGATTTTAGAGAGAGGAAGAGAAATAGATAGATAGATAGATAGATAGATAGATAGATAGATATGATAGAGAAACATCTATTTGTTGCTTCCCATACTCACCTCAACTGGGGATCAAACCTGCAACCTTATGGTGGATGGGACAATACTCCAACCAACTGAGCCAGCTGGCCAGGGCTCAACAAATACTTTTGAACTGTAGTAAGTCTCAGGACTTCCTGGGCCTGTGCCACCTCTCTTTCCACTTCATCTCAGCCACCCACTCTCATGACATGCTCTGAAACTTGATTTCAAGGAGCTGCACCACCTCCACAGTCTACATTGGGCATATTATTATCTGCTTATAAACTCCTTCTTAACAGATGGCTTTGCTTTCTATTTCAAAGCTAAGGTTTTCCCGTTGGAAATTTCCTCAACTTTTTTACTCCAACTAATGAACTTGGTTATACTCAGAACCTCTTTCACTTCTTGCAGTCAGTTTAAAAAGTTTGCCGTTTAAAAAAACCTTTATAGAGATATAATTCACATATATGATTCACACATTTAAAGTGTAAAATTCATTGTTTTTAGTATATTCATGGAGTTGTACAACCATCAGCACAATCAATTTTTAGACATTTTTATTACCACAAAAAGAAACCTCTTAGTCATCACTGCCCATCTTCCAGTTTTTCCATTGTCTCTCCATAAGAAATCACTGCTCTACTTTCTTTCTCAATAGATTTGCCTATTTGGGGCATTTCATATAAATTGGATCTTATAATATGTGGCCCTCTCTGACTAGCTTCTTTCACTTAGCATAATTTTTTCAAAGTTCATCCACATTTTAGGATGTATCAATACTTAATGGTTTTTATCGTTGAATAATCTAATGTATGAATATACCTAATTTTAAAAAATACAGTAATCACTAGATATCCATTGGTTGTATTCACCTTTGGGCTATTATGAATAATGTTACTGTGCTGAGTCCTTTGTTTACATTAACTCTGATCTGAGAGTAATAGGAAATTTGGAAGCTTTCCCAGCCCCCTCCACTTTCCCCCCAATAGATAAGAGTTTAATTGGAAGGTACATTGACCTGACTCCATTACATCTGAATGGCAATAAGATAAACCACTGAGAACTGACACAATTTCCTTTGTGGTGTAGTTTGGTTCAAGCAGGACAGGAAATGTAGTCTATTGTTCCAGAAGGGACAAGAGCAACACCATGATAGGAGAAGGATTGTTTTTTCAGTTTGAGATTAGACCACATTTAGGCAATGGATAAGGCCAATGAATAAATCACAGTTCTCCTTAATGGAAATCCTGAACTGAGTTTAAAGTACTTATATCCATTCTTGCTCACAGCTTGACAAGCCCTTTCTGTGTCTTCAAAGGCCAGTGGTGACTATCAGATGGGAGCCTTGACAAACATCTGGCTGAAGTCCTGGGGCTTTACATATGATAACAAATGTGGGAGGGGACTCGGGTGGCACAGTGTCCTGGGGAAGGAGATTGACTTTTCTGAAATAGGCTGGAAGCGAAAAGGGGGTGAATGACTGAACTATAAATGCCAATAGCCAGAAGGAAATTAGGGAGACCTTCATTGCAAAAGTGAGTTTAATTTTTTGATCCGTGTTGTAGTGGTAAAGGCCTAGCCACACTAAGTTATACTTATAACAAACCTACAAGGTGTGTATAAATCCGTTTCATCAGATGAGGAAACTCAGACTCTTAGAGGTTACTTCATATTTAAGACTAGAGGCCATTGCATGAATTCGTGCACCAGTGGAGTCCCTTGGCCTGGACTGTGGAATTGGGCTGAAACCGGCTCTCTGACATTCCCTGAGGGGTCCCAGATTGTGAGAAGGTGCAGGCCAGGCCAAGGAACCCCACTGGTACATGATCCGGGCCAGGGAGGGACAGGGGAAGTTGGCCAGCTAAGGGAGGGGCCATGGGAGGGCTCCAGGGCATGTCCAGCCCATCTCACTCAGTCCTGATTGGCCACACCCCAGCAGCAAGGTAACCTATCGGTCAGAGCGTCTGCCCCCTGGTGGTCAATGAATGTCATATTGAGCAGTTGAGCAGCCTTAGCATATCATTAGCATATTACACTTTGATTGTTGAACGGACGACCAGATGACCAGACACTTAGCATATTAGGCTTTTATTATATAGGATGAGGCTAAACTCCTTGACATCACAGTCTATACTTCCCATTCACTTTTCTTTTTTTGGTGCAAAAGATATATTGATTGATTGATTGATTGATTGATTAAGGTATTACATATGTATCCTTATTCCCCCACTGCCCCGCCCCAACCCCTCCAATCCTGCCCTCACCCTCACCCCCTGTTGTTTGCATCCATTGGTTATGCTTATATGCATGCATACAAGTCCTTTGGTTGATCTCTCCCTCTTACCCCCACCCTCCCCTACCTTCCCTCTGAAGTTTGAGCATCTGATCGATGCTTCTCTGTCTCTGGATCTGTTTTTGTTCATCAGTTTATTCAATTACTTTTCAACCCATTTCAAACACTCGCCTTAACCACTTCACTGAAAATGATCTTGTCAAGGTCACCAAAGAATATTATTTTGGAGAGCTCTATCAGATAGTCTTTAGATCCTATCTGTTTAATCTTTTTACTTCTTAGCAGCTTCTGACCCTGTTTACCACTCATTTCTTCTAAAAATTCATTTTCTATTGGCTTTCATCACAGTGGACTCACTGTGGTGCTCATCATTCTGACCGTGCCTTTTTGTGTCCTTACTGATTTCTCACTTTTTCTATTTTTATTTTTTCCAATATTCTGTTTTTGATCTTCATGGTAAGTAATGTGCTTCACTTACAATGCATTTCAGCCCAGCCTCCTTCTAACATGTAGAAGCCAGAAAGCTAAACAACACCTCCCATCACCTTTTCTCCACCCTCCCTGTCCCTGCTGCAACAAACAAAACAAAACAGCAAAGCAAAACATTTTTCAGATGCCTTAGAGTTCTGGTTGTAATTTAAATTCTGCTAAACAAATAGATGCAGTTGTGTGAGATTTAGATTTAGAGCTATTTTAAGAGCAGAGAGTAAAGGCATGGGGTCATTTTGGGGAGGAGGGACTGGTATAGATCTTAATGAGTGTGATGTGGTTTTGGAGCAAGTAGCTATAATAATAGTTTCTGATGTGGCCAACAGTTTCCTGATTTTAAAGATCTCTGATCATTTTAAAGGCAGCATCTTCCTCAGCTGCCCAGTTCTGCAGTGTGGCTTTGGGAATTGTCAATAATAGCTTAGGATAGTCTTTTTCATTAGTGTTCCTAAGAAAGCCATTAATATTCTGTCATAAATCGCTTTTCTCTTAAACTCGTCCCAGTGGATTCTCTTCTTTGTATATACCTTGTAAATACTGACCAATATGCTACTGGTTTTGATTTGTTTGTTTTAGATTCAATAGGCTGTCCATGTATCAGTATCACCCATTTCTGCTAACTTTATATCTGCAGAGTAGGCAACTCTATTAAGCTCTAGATTTGTATATTCAGCTGCCTACTGGACCTCTCTATCTAGATATCAAATGAAAACTGAAATTCAGTGTATTCAGTTTAACTAATTTTTTTCCTAATACTTTATCTGCTCCCTATGCAGATATATAATGGAGAAACCCAAGAGTCATCCTATACTCTTTTGTTCCTTCATTCTCAACTTCCCATCATTCCCAACCCTGTTCATTCTAATTTCTAAACATGCCTTGTATCCATCCTTTTCTCTCCATCCCCACTGCTCATGCCTCAGGTTTTCTTTTTGTTTCTGGGGTGTTTTTGGTTTTTTTTACATAATTAGAATAGTCTTCCTCTTCTCTTTTTCTTCATCCTTTTCCTTTATTCTAGGTTTTAAAATCTGCAACTAGTAGCTCTGACAAGTTTTAATTTCCAAAATATATAAAGAATTCATAAAACTCAACACCAAACAATCCATTCAAAAAGTGGGCAGAGGACCTGAAAATACACCTCTCCCAAGAAGACATACCAACAGCCAATAAATATATGAAAAGATATTCAACCTCACTAGCAATTAGGGAAATGCAAATCAAAACTACAATGAGATACCATCTCACACCTATTAAGAGTGGCCATTATCAACAAGACAAGCAATAACAAGTGTTGGAGAGGTTGTGGGAAAAAGGGAACCCTCATGCACTGCTGGTGGGAATGTAGACTGGTGCAGTCTGGCAATTCCTAAAAAAATGAAGAACAGAGCTACCATATAACCCAGCTATTCCTCTCCTGGGTATATACCTAGAAAACTCGAAATGTATTCGCAAAGCTATGTGTACTCCTATGTTCATTGCAGCATTATTCATGGTGGCCAAGACATGGAAACAAGCAAAGTGCCCTGTATAAAGAAGATGTGGTAAATATACACAATGGGATACTACTTAGCCATGAGAAAGGATGCAAAGTGCCATTTGCAAAAACATGGATGGATGTTGAAAATATTATGCTAAGGGAAATAAGTCAATCAGAAAAAACTAAGGACCATATGATTTCACTCATATGTGGGATATAAAACGGAAACTTGTGAACACAAACAGATATTTGGTAGTTGCCAGAGAGAAGGGGGTGGGAGGAGAAGGGGCTTCTAATATAAGGTAACAGGAGAAGATTTGGGTGGTGGGCACATGGTGCAATATATAAATCTTGTAACATAGAAACCCACACCTGAAACCTATATGATCATGTCGATCACTGTCACCCCAATAAATTTAATTAAAAAAATAAAATCTCTATTGCAGATAATTGTGTGTGTTTTTTTTAATGTTTTAACATGTCTGAAATTGGGATGCATCTGATAATTGACAGTGTCTTCTATTTGCTGTCAGTCAAGAAGTGGTTCTAATATTGTGATCATTATCTACTTGCACAAACTATTATTATTTAGAGTGATACGACTGAAAAACTACAACTCCCTGTTTCCTTCAATAATTATTGAAGAACCATTTGAGGAAGGAAGGAATATGAGTCCTGATTGTTATATAATAAATTTTTTGATGCCTTCTGGTAAAATCTACCTAATAAAAAAGCAACATGCCAATTGACCGTATGTTTGTGATGCCCACCAGCCAATCAAGAGTTAGTATGCAAATTAACCCAACAAAGATGGTGGGTTAATTTGCATACACAGGTGCTGAGCGGCCAGGGGCAGGGTGGGATGCTTGCATCATCACCATGGCGACGATGTGGGAGTTCCACACCACCCCTGGCTGCTCCGGGCCTCTGGGCAGCATGGGAAGGTGGAAAGGTGGCTCTGGCCAGAGGGAAGGCAGTGCCAGCAACCAGGGAAAGGAAGGCCTATTCTGGCATGAATGTTCGTGCATTGGGCTTCTAGTTAAGTAATAACAGTATCAAAAGCTGCAGAATGGGTGTCAGCAGCTTGGAAGAAAACCATCAGAAAATATTAAGATGTTAAGTGGCTTAATTAGGAAGGCTAAATAAGCACTTGTTTAATAGCTGCTGTGTATTGTTAATACTCTAGGTAGCACAGAGAAGGATACTGTCTGGAAAAATATGGAGATCAACTCCTTTGAGTCCAAGACAACTCAGAAGAATCAGATCTGTAAGGAAGTTTTAAAAATACTATGGCTATATTTCATTTACATTGTAATATAAAATGAGCAAAATATCTACATAAGCCTTTCTTTCAATCAATATAAAAATTATTAGCTTTAGAAGAGCATTCTGTCCTAACTTTTAGCATTTTTTCTTAGAGGTACATAAAAAATAGTGCACCTTAGTACACTAAGATTCAGTGAAGTATGATACTTCTCTAAGTTGTTTGGCTTTCAAAAAAGTAAAAATCTAATTTCTTCTAGGCACACACCCTCTTTCTGCTTTTTGGAGACAATTACTTTCAAGTCTTTTAAATGTTTCTTCTGGTGTTTGCCTCTTTTTGTCTAAGCAGTATCCTTGTACTGCTTCCTCCAGATTCCCCCCTCCCCCAGTTAGATCTATCTATTGAATTCTCATTGTAGGAAATAATTATTTCATGCTCTCTTACTGTCTCTCACCCCTGAAGACATTATACACATCCTCCTCACTTTCCTTCTCCTCTCAAAGTTTATATAATAATTTTTAGTTAGATCAGTATTCACCATTTACAATGTTGTGACTGTTACCAGTATTCCTACCTGAACCATGTAGTGTACTATTAATTCATTTTCTTTTTTGTATAATATTTTGTTTTCCTTGTAATTAATAATCTCCCTCATCTTTTGGTTTAGTTTTTTGTTTCTCTCAGTTTCATTTTCAAACTATCTGGAAAATCTGCATCTTTTCTCGATATAGTCACATGCTCAGATATTCTATTAATTTCATTTTGAGTGGACTGTTTCTTTGAGTGGGATTTGTTTTGTTCCCATCTTCTCATCTGGACTGGGTGGCTCTCTGGGCCTGTATCAACTGCCATTCGAAGATTTCTATTTGCCATCACCCTATGATTTCCCTTTAATCTCTTTTCTGTGAGATCTCATAATTTCTGTGTCACATGCTTTTCCTTTTCTGGGCTTACTCTTGTTTTGGTGGAGCACATGTTCCAGTCGCAACCTCAGAAAGGATGCTGGAGAAGTAAATGTTGTTGTTGTTTTTTGAGAGAGAGAGAAATAGAAACATCGATGAGAAATATAGATCGGCTGCCATGTGCACGCCCCCTCCTGGGGATCAAGCCCTACAACCTGGGTATGTGCCCTGACAGGAATCAAACCTGTGACCTCTTGATTCATGGGGTCAACACTCAAACACTGAGCGTCACCAGCCAGGGAAAGACCTTATATATCTTAAAATGTCTCTAGTCTCCTTCACTCCTTGATTAATATTTTGTCTGAGTATAGAATTCTAGGTTGAAGTAAATTTATCTCCAAATTTGGTGAGCATTGTTCACTCATTGTCTTTTTGCTACCAATTTTACAATAGAAGCCTGCTGGCATCTTGAATCTAGATCACTTGAATGTAATCATTCCTCCATCCCTATTCCAGGAACTTTAGAGCTTCTCTTTGTTCCTAAATTTTGAAGGTTTGTGATGTGCTGGGCCCTCAGTGGAATCTCCTAATCTGGAAGGTTTTTTTCTTTTAACTGGGAATTATTTCATTCACAGTTTATTTCCTTTGTTTTTTTCTGGAACTCTTGTGATTTAAATGTCGGATCATCTAAAACCATCCTCTTCTGGTTTTGCTTTCTAGGATATTTCCTCAATTTTGTCATTCAAGCCTTCTTGAGTTTCATACTTCTAATATCACTTTTAAAAATTTGTTATCTGAATGTCCCTCTATTCAGCCTTCTATTCCTGTTTGTGAATGCATCATTCTTCGTAATTTGTCTTAAAGATATCAGTAATAATATTAATTATTTCTCCTTAAATTGTGTTTCTTCAAAATCTACTTTTAGGTAGTTTTTTGTTTTTTGTTGTCGTGTGTGTATTGTTTATGTTTTGTGTTGGATTCTATCTTTCACATATTTGGTGATTCTTGATTGTCTGCCCATATTTATGAGCAGATACTAAAAGCTGATTTGATGTCCTGCGTGTGTGTGCTAGGCTTTTTGATGGAGGGCTTGGCTATGTGGTCATTAGGCAGGGCCCGGACAATTTTACTGTGGGACTCCCAGCTGTCTCAGTATCTAGATGCCTCTTCTCTTGGTCTGATCACTTTCCCCAGAGATAAACCTTTCAACCAAATACAGCTTATGACACCTCTTTTATAAAGCATTTTCTGATCCCATTGGACTTTTTCTACATAGGTGGTATTCTGTATATCCTTCACCAATTTATTTTTACTTTTTATCCTCATCCAAGTCTATGTTTTTATTGATTTTCAGAGAGAGGGGAAGAAGGAGAGAGAGAGAGAGAGAGAGAGAAGGAGAGAGAGAGAGAGAGAAAGAAAGAAAGAAACATTGATTGGTTTCCTCTCCTATGTGCCCTGACCTGGGATTGAACCCACAACCTTTTTGGGGTACAAGAGGATGCTTCAACCAGCTGAGCAACCGGCTAGGGCTTTACCAATTTCTGATGCAACACCTATAAAACCTAAATGTTAGTGCATAAAACACATCATTAAAATGTTAATTTTTTTTTGTATTCATTTTTATACTCCTCTAAAAGGAAGTAGGTACTCTTCTTACTGATTCCTGTGTCTCTATCTCCTAGCAAATGCTTGGCATACAAAAGGCACTCAATAAATATTTCTGCAACAAATTTGTATCAGATATTGTATTAGGTTATGGAGTGGGTGAGATGGGGTGGAAGTGGGATTTAAAAAGTAGGCTAAAGAGATATTTTTCTCTCAGAATGATTATATCTATCCATACCCAAAGGTATCCTGAAACCTAATTTTTTTTTTTACAATTTAAAATCGTTTATTGTTAATAGCATGATTCCATCTCTGTTTTTTTGCAACTAATGGAAATATATTAGATGGAGATCAGAAAATAGAATTACAATTTAAATGAACACAATGAGGGCATAATTTATAAATGCACAAATTTAGTCAAACTTTGTTATATAATAAAAAGAAAAACATGCTTCAATTGTTCCAAATAGTATTAAAAACAGGCAATCACATACACACATGGAAAAAAACACATTTTGTTCTAGTTATTTTAACTTGCACAGTGGTCCTTATTAAAAGAAAATGAAAAAGCAGAAAAAGTATTTCTTAAAAAACTCATCAAATTACATGTAATAACAGGTTTTTGTAAAGATTTTTCTTTAGGAATGAAAATGTGAATATCTTAAAGTAGTGTGAATTATTAAGGTTAGTAGATGATGTTGACAAACTGAGATTTTAGGTGGCTCAAACTCCAATGTTCCTGTGCATCAGAAGGGGATTCTGTTGTGTCTGTAAGCCAAACTAAGTAGGAAAGAGATTTTTTTTGGTTCACTGACAGTTTTTCCCACTAGCGATTGGCTTTATTATCAACTAGAGGCCCAGTGCATGAAATTTGTGCATGAGTTAGGTCTGTAGGCCTGGTTGGCAATCGAAGTGTGAGCATCTGGTTAGGAAGGACAGGTCCCAGCTGACCTCTGGGCCCTGGGCAGCACCTGGGGCCCCAGGCCCCAGTACACCCCCTCCACCTGAGTCATCGGGCCCCAGCCTGGCTCCCTCAGTGCCTGGGACTGGGCGGCAGCCCACCCCCACCATCACCGCTGGTTGCCGTCTTTGGGACAATTGGGGATCAGGCCCCACTTGCACCCACCTTGGCCTGGTGCTGCTTGCTCATCTGCTCCACCATACTGCCGCAGTCCCGCTCTCCTCGGGGCCCATCGGGGCTGGCAGCGCCTCTACTGCTGCTCGCTGCCAGCACCACGTCACCAACGCCTGCCATGTTGTGCGCTGCCCCCTGGTGATCAACACACATCATAGCGAGTAGTTGAACTCCTGGTCGAAGGGACAATTTGCATATTAGGCTTTTATTATATAGGATTAGAAACAGCTTCATCCTGAAAATTTACTGCTAGATGCTTGGAAAGGACTATTAGACTGAAAATTTCTAGCACAAGCACTGAGAAACATCATTCCCAGCCTGAGACTCTATTATCAAATAGAGAAATGTTCTGTATTAAAATTGGTCTTAAAACATAAAAAATGTGAAAACAGCAAATACCTCAAAAATGAAAAACAAAAAACAAAAACGAAACCCACAAAATTCTGAAAAGTACATAATCAACATGATTTACTTTAGCTATCTAAAAGTATCCACAAAAGTTTATTTACAAAGTGTGCTTACATTGCATTTAAAAAGACATGTATCAGGTGTTAATAAGTCATTATAGCAATTTTATAAAGATTCATATCCTTCCAAATATTAGTCATTATTAAAAAACAAAAAAAGGCTGTAAACTGTCATTGCCTCAAAAGAGCATGTGATCTTAAGGGAAGAAACATCTCACTAGAGTTTCCACAAGTTCTTTCTTCTAGCTGAAACTCTGGGGGCAAAGGAGGAGCCCCAGGGACCCCAGGTCTGGGAAGTGTAGTTGAAGAGAATGTAGGGTTTTCAGTTTTGCCTATTTCTAGGACAGGCAAATTCAGAGATGAATTAGTAGAAAAAAAGGGGGCTGTGCTGGATTCTCCTTCAGGATGGTACATAGTGGACACTCTCCATTTTTCAGAGAAATAACTCTCATCTGAATTTGATCTAGAGAGGTTGTTTGTGGATCCATCTGGAAAAGGCTCACAGTTGCTACATTTCAGTCCTTTCAGATGTTCCAGTTTTATATTTCGAAGTTTTAGCACTTCACCTGTAATCTTCTGTATCAGGAAGTTCTGTGTTTTTTCTCGCCAAATAGATTCAACAAGGGTATCTAGTCCTTTGGGTTTTTCTTGTAAGTAGTCTAACAAATTTCCAGCCCTTTTTCTACTTGATGTTTAGCAAGACATTTCTTCAGTGTCTTCTCTACTGAGTATTTTTTTTTTTTTGCATGCAGATGATCAAAATGTCTCTCAGCTATCATTTTTTCACACAGATATACATGCAAATTTTTTAAAGCATCCTTCTTCACTTCAGTCAGGTCCTCCTCAGTGAGGGACAGCGCAGTGGGCTCCATGGCGGAGGCGGGGGGGGGGGGGTGGCGCTTCTTCCGGGTCTGGGAGCTGAGGCGGCTCGCCCCACCTAAACTCCTGAAACCTAAATTTTTATCTCAAGTTAGTATTGACTTTTCTTGTATGTGATAAAAATTTTAAAAACTGCTCTCAAGTATTTAAAAAGGTAGGTTACTAAAGGGACTGCTGTAAAAAGAAGAAATAGGAAGGGAAGAAGGAACACAGGCATAAAGAATAAAAATGATGACAAATAAGTACCTATCAATAATAACCTTAAACAAAAATGGATTAAATGGTCCAATCAAAAGACATTGAGTAGCTGAATGGATAAGAAAACATGACCCATATATCTGCTGTCTCCAAGAGACCCACCTCAGAACAAAGGACTGATGATGAAGTAATGGCAAAAAAATTTTCAGACGAATGGAAATGAAAAGAAAGCTGGGGTAGCAATACTTATATCTGACAAAATAGACCTCAAAATGAAGGCTGTAACAAGAGATAAGGAAGGCCACTTCATAATCCTAAAGGGAGCAATTCAACAAGAGGATATAACTCTGGTAAACATATATTCACCCAATTCAGGAGCACCCAAATATAAAAAAAAAACTCCTGGAAGAGATCAAGGGAGAGACTGACACAATACAGCCATAATAGGGGACTTTAATACCCCACTGACATCACTGGATAAATCCTCTAAACAAAAAATCAGCAAAGAAACATCAATCCTAAATGACTGCTAGATCAGATGTAATTAATTGACATCTCCAGAACATTTCACCCCAAAGTTACAGAATATATATTCTTCTCAAGTGCACACGGGACATTTTCAAAGATAGACCACATATTGGGACCCAGGCAAAGTCTCTTCAAATTCAAGAAGATAGAAATCAGATTAAGCATCTTCTCAGATCATAGTGGCATAAAATTAGAAATTAACTACAATAAAAACAATGAAAAAAATCAAACACTTTGAGGCTAATTAGTATTCTATTAAAAAATAAATGGGTTACCGAAGAGATCAAAGAAGAAATAAAAAGCATCCTGGTAACAAACGACAATGAAAATACAACGATCCAAAATCTATGGGACACAGTGAAAGCAGTCCTGAGAGGGAAGTTCATAGCTCTACAGGCCTACCTAAAAAAAACAAGAAAAAGTGGTAATAAATTATCTAACCCTACAACTTAAAGAATTAGAAAGAGAGCAACAAGAAAAGCCCAGAGTAAGAAGGAAATAAATAATAAAGATCAGAGTGGAGATAAACGACATTGAGACCATAAAAAACAATACTAAAGATCAAGAAAACAAGAGCTGGTTGGTTCTTTGAAAGGATAAACAAGATTAATGAACCTCTAGCCAGGCTCACTAAGAAACAAAGAGAGAGGACCCAAATAAAGAAAATCAGAAATGAAATAGGCGAAGTAACAACAGACCCCACAGAAATACAAAGGATGGTCAAAAAATACTATGAACAACTC
Source organism: Corynorhinus townsendii (assembly GCA_026230045.1). Lineage (NCBI taxonomy): Eukaryota > Metazoa > Chordata > Mammalia > Chiroptera > Vespertilionidae > Corynorhinus > Corynorhinus townsendii. The sequence goes on from JAPDVU010000004.1 coordinate 144,050,769, forward strand.
TACTCCAACAAACTGGATAACCTAGATGAAATGGACATATTCTTAGAAAAATACAAGCTTCCAAAACTCAATTGGGAAGAATAAAAAAACCTGAATAGTCTAATAACTACCAATGAATTTGAAACAGTAATCAAAAATCTTCCAGCAAACAAAAGCCCTGGTCCGGATTGCTTTACAGGGGAGTTCTACCAAACATTCAAAGAAGAAGTAAAACCTATCTTCCTCAGACTATTCCAAAAAATTCAAGAGGAAGGCACACTTCCAAGCTCTTTCCATGAAGCCAGCATTACCCTGATTCCAAAACCAGATACAGACACCACAACAAAAGAGAATTATAGGCCAATACCCCTGATGAACATAGATGCTAAAATCCTCAACAAAATTCTAGCAAATCAAATCCAGCATTACATTAGAAAGATCATACATGACCGAGTGGGATTTATTCTGGGGTTGCAAGGATGGTACAATATGCACAGATCAATAAATGTGATACATCACATAAACAAACTGAGAGACAAAAATCACACAATCATAACAATCAATGCAGAAAAAGCATTTGACAAAATCCAACACCCTTTCTTGATAAACACTGTCAGTAAACTGGGAATAGAGGGATCATACCTCAACATAATAAAAGCCTTATATGACAAACCTACAGCCAACATCATACTCATTGGGACAAAACTAAAACCATTTCCCCTAAGAACAGGAACAAGACAGGGATGCCCACTTTCACCACTCCTGTTCAGCATAGTACTGGAAGTGCTACCATAGTGATCAGACAAGAAGAAGAAATAAAAGGCATCCAAACTGGAAAAGAAGTAAAACTGTCATTATTCACAGATGACATAATATTGTACATAGAAAACACTAAAGAATCCATCAAAAAACTACTAGGTTTAATAAAGGAATTAGGCAATGTAGCAATATACGAAATTAACACCCAGAAATCTATGGCATTTTTATAACCAATAATGAACTCACAGAAAGAGAAACTAAAAAAAAAAAAATCTCATTTACCATTGCACAAAAAAATTTAACATACTTAGGAATAAACTTAACTAAGAAGGTAAAAGACCTATACGCGGAAAACTACAGGACACTGTAAAAAGAGATAGAGGAAGACATAAACAAATGGAAGAACATACTATGTTCATGGATTGGTAGAATCAACATCATTAAAATGTCCATACTACCCAAAGCAATCTATAGATTCAATGCACTTCCCATTAAAATACCAATGGCATATTTCACAGACCTAGAACAAACTCTCCAAAAACTTATGTGGAATAAAAAAAGACCCTGAATAGCTACAGCAATCCTGAGAAAGAAGAACAAAGTTGGAGGAATCACAATACCAGATATCAAGCTATATTACAAAGCCACTGTTCTCAAAACTGCCTGGTACTGGCATAAGAACAGACATATAGACCAATGGAACAGAACAGAGAACCCAGAAATCAACCCAAGCCATTATGCTCAATTACTTTTTTACAAAGGAAGCAAGATCATACAATGGAGTCAAGACAGTCTCTTCAATAAATGGTGTTGGGAAATTTGGTCATATACATGCAAAAAAAATGAAACTAGATCACCAACTTACACCATATACAAAAATAAACTCAAAATGGTTAAAGGACTTAAATGTAAGATGGGAAATTATAAAAATCTTAGAGGACTCCATAGGCAGCAAAATATCAGACATGTCGTTGCAATATCTTTACCGACATAGCTCCTAGGACAATGGAAACTAAGGAGAAAATAAACAAATGGGTCTACATCAAAATAAAAAGCTTCTGCACAGCAAAAGAAACAATCAACAAAACAACAAGAAAGCCCACTGCATGGGAGAATATATTTGCCAATGCTATCTCAGATAAGGGTTTAATCTCCAAAATTTACAGGGAACTCATACAATTTAACAAAAGGAAGATAACAATCCAATAAAAAAATGGGCAAAGGACTAAATAGACACTTTTTGAAAGAGGACATACAGAAGGCTGAGCGACATATGAAAACATGCTCAAAGTCATTAATCACCCGAGAGATGCAAATCAAAACAACAATGAAGTACCATCTCACACCTGTCAGAATGGCTATCATCAACAAATCAACAAATGAAAGTACTGGAGAGGATGTAGAGAAAAAGGAACCCTCATGGACTGCTGGTGGGAATGCAGACTGGTGCAGCCACTGTGGAAAACAAAATGGAGTTTCCTCAAAAAATTAAAATGAAATTCCCATTCAATCCAGTAATACCACTTCTATGAATATATCCCAAGAAACCAGAAACACCAATCAGAAAGGACATATGCACCCTTATATTCATAGCACAATTTACAATAGCTGAGGTTTGGAAACAGCCTAAGTGCCTATGAGCAGATGAGTGGATTTGAAAGCTGTGGTACATCTACACAATGGAATACTATGCTGCTGTAAAAAGGAACTTTTACCATTTGAAACAGCATGGATGGACCTGGAGAGCATTATGCTAAGTGAAATAAGCCAGTTGGAGAAAGATAAATATCACATCATCTCACTCATATGTGGGATATAATGAATAACATAAACTTATGAACAAAAATAGATCCAGAAACAAAGAAACACTGAACAGACTATCCAACCTCAGAGAAAAGGCAGGGGAGGGGATGGGTAAGAGATCAACCAAAGAACTTGTATGCATGCATATTAGCATAACCAATGGACACAGACACTGGGGTGGTGGGGGCTTGTCCTGAGGGACAGGAGTGGTGTGTATGAGGGTCAATCGGGGGAAAAGGAGATATGTAATACTTTAAACAATAAAAAAATATTTAAAAAAATGAAATGTAACATAAAATAAAATTTTTAAAAAGGTAGGGTGTCTCCAGATTGATGAACATTACATTGTTTGAGATTTTTCAATAATGATTGTTTTGTTTTCTTTATTTCCAATAGACTAGACATGGCAGCTTGACTACTTGAGCTATAGCATTTTAAAAGGATAATAAAATGGCAGTATACCTTTGTACAACAAAGCAGAGGGTGTAACATATTTTTAAATGATGTAAAAGTATTTATCACTAATCTACAGTCATGCCTGGTAATTTCCTCCCTGCTCTTGCTCTGCTCAGTTTAAAAGAATGGAGCAAACTTCATAACCTATTATGAAACTGAACACATTAAGAAAAATAAATGCTACTTTCTTAATCACCGTAAAAGGTATGTTTTTTAAGTGTAATTTTAAAAAACATTTGCTTATCTCTTTTGATTTTCTGTCAAGTCCCACACCCTTCCCCCACGCATGACTACTAGCTAAGTCAGAGTGAATACTCCTATTGCTTCCTGCTCAGCTGAATCAACACTTCCGGAGGTGTGACTAATAAAAGCCACAGCTCATGGTTATACTTGACTTTTGAAAATCCTGGTTAGCTTTAAGGACATAATTATAAGTACCCATGCTTACAGAACTAGTAATTGGTACAAAAACAAGTCAGACCTCAGCAATGATAGTCAACTCATTCTCACTTGGCTTCTTCCCCGCCCCCCCCCCCGCCCCCCTTTGGTATTAACTGATTACTTATTATGAGATCATGATGGTATAAACAAAGTATTTGGGCTCTAGGTTCCTTAATGGCCCTTTGCTTTCCTATGTATGGCTCAATATAATGGGAAATATGAAAAAGGAAAGATGTGATTTCTGAAAAGCAATCTAACAGATACTATGTCTATGAACATTATTTTGACAGCTAATTACCATGGAGATCAATTCAAGAAAAGAGGAGTGTTACCTAACTCCAAAAACATAAGAATTTCTTCCAGTAGTATCTCTGTGCATCTGTCATATACCATGAGCAGACTTAATTTCTCCCAGAAAGAGCTTTCATGAAGAGAAAGTCAATTTGTTTTAAGGGCTTCACCTTGTTTGATATCTATGCCCATAAAATTCTCTTCCTTTGACTAGTGCTCACTCTAGTCTAATAACAAAGGCAAGGTCATTGATGTACTGACCGTTCTTGGAGACCCTGAGCCTACCAGAGATGATAGACAGGTTTAGTGATTGTACCTATTTTCTTCTAATCACACCCAAAATGTCCTGAAAATGTAATCTTTAACTTTCTATTTTCAGTTCCCCATATACTGTTCAGATTTCAGTTTCTTGCTCTCTTACTTCAGCCTCCAACACTTAGTTGAACCTCTCTCAAAAAAAGTCATTACTGATGTCCTACTTGACAAATACAGCAGACTGTTTTCTGCCCTTATGTTTCATGAATTTTAAAAAAGCAATTGGTATAGTTTACAACCTACCCTTCCAGTACACTCCCTGTTGTTTTTTCTTCTGGTGCTTCAGTTACTCCTTCCCCTCTTCTCTCTTCAATTTTTTCAGTTTATCTATTGTTGTTTTTTGTTTTCATAGTCTTTTAGCACCTGCTTACTCATTCTCCTTGCATAGCACCCTGCACCCAGAAGTTAGAGGGCTTTTTTGTTGCCCCTTAAATATAAGTACAATGAAGAAAGGAAGCCAGTAAAGCAACCACAAGTTCTCTCCTGATACAAGAAGTACATGTAGATTGACTGCAAGGCAGGCACTATGGGGTAAATACAGGAGACAACTTGTTTTCTACTTTGCTGGCATCTGCATTCTCCTTCAGGTTTTGAATTCCAAGTTATGCTTGGACAACAACATGTGTGTGTAATATATTTGTGACTCAATGCCATAGAGATGGAGTGGAGAGGAGAGAAATATACTTTTCTATATAATCCTGCTTTCCCACTATTGAGAATCAAATAGGATATCTATTTAACTGAATTAAATTAATTATTTAATGAATTATATAGAAGTGCTATATTGATAATCTAATACCAAAATGAATTTAAAAATTTGATTTTGGGTGGTGGGCACACACAATGCAATATATAAATGATATATCATAGAATTGTACACTTAAAATGTATATAATCTTGTTAACCATTGTAACACCAATAAATTTAATTTTAAAGTAAAATAAAAAATACATATGAAAAAAGAAAAATTGACCATGCCTATATGAGGGAGCATCCATAAAATTCCAATAGTGTGAGGTTCAGGGAGTTTCCATATTGGTGAGCACATCCAAGAACAAGGAGGGTGACACACTCAAACTCCATGGGACAGAAGCTCCTGCATTCAGCAAAAGCTCCTGCATTTGCTCTATGCATCTCTTCATCCAGGTGTTCATCATGCCAATTTATGCTTCTACCCATCCTAAATGTATTGCGTAGCATTAGAATTTATGTTTGAGAATGTATTTGTGAAAATCATATATAGAATATGACATTACATGTAATCTTTTAAAAAACTAAGAAAACATGGTATCTATTCATCTCTACTAACTCCACCAAAATACCAGGAGAAGGGAATTTTTAAAGATATAAACCTCAAAAAGACAAAGAGAATGGAAGAGAAGAAATTCTTGGGAGCACAAAAGCATATGATGAAACTGGAGAAAGTTAAATACTAATTCAACAGTGAAGAATGGCCAGAGGCAGGTAAAAATTTTGCTGCAGAACCTTTAGAAAGATCCAGAAATTGGAATTGAAAGTAAATTGGATTGAAACTTCAAATGAGAATCATGCCCCAGGTGACTACTTCTTTCCCAACCTGGTAGAAGACAGATGTGATTCTTTAAAGCAGGCACACTTGTGGGCAGAGCACTGCTCTGAAAACAGGTTAATTCTGTAGTTAAATGTATGGACTCTTTTCTCATTGTAGCCTGTGTTCCCCTACACAGCTCCAAGAAAACATTGACAGAGAGACTTATACACCCCAGAGAGGAATTTAAAGGATTCCACTTCATGAACACCCACGAGAAAAACTAACAAATACCAATAGTGTGGGATTCCCAATAAGTGACTGTGTCTTTGTTTAGTCAGTGAAGTGCAAAAGCCCCATTCAGTGCTTCATACTTAAATATGACCCCCCAAAAAAAATCCAAGAGTCACCAGACAATTGAGGAAACACTTTAACATGGAATAAAGTGTACAGAACTGAAGAAAAACATTTAAAAAGGAACTTGGAGGATACATGAACAAGACAGGGCAGAAAACACTAGAAAATTATCATTAACATTTGAGAAGCAAGAGAAGATAATGTACACATGAAAAGAAATATTCAGAAAACAACAAGACTCTTAGAAATTAAGTATATGAGAACAGAAGTGAAAATGTAATATAAAAGGAGATAAAGATGAGGAAATCTTTTAGTACATGGAAAAAATAATAGAGATAGAAAGGAGAAAATAGATAAATCGATTAATCAAAGGAAAAGAGTTCCAGAAATAAAGAGATAGAAAAACAGATGGGATAAAATTAACTTAGAAACAGTACAAAAAATTCTCAGAATGGAAAGTTTTGAGTTCCCATACTAAGTACCCAGGGCCATGCATTAAAAACAAAACAAAGCAACCAACTAAACAGACAGACAAAAAGACTCACCCACAGCAAAACAATAATCAGTACCTTATAGACCTCTGAGAACAAAATGCAGATGCTAATACTTCCAGAAGAAAAAAAGAGGTCACTTGCAAAGATTCAGGGATCATAATGGTATTAGGTATCTCAGCAGTAAAATTGAAAAGTAGGAGAAAATGGAACAATCCTTAAAATGCCGAGAGAAAGTGATTACTAATCCAGAATTCTATTCCCTGTCAAACTTTCAATCAAATGTGAGGTTTAGGTGCAAAGCTCTCAAAAACATGTAACACACGTGCACCTTTTTTTTTTCCCAAAGAGACTACTGGAGGAGGTGTTGCACTAAATACAGAAGTAAACCACGAAAAAGGATGACATAGATCCAGAGAGCCAAAGAGAACCAAAGCAGGAGAGAGATTAAGGGAATTCCCAGGCTGGTGGTAAAGAGAGAATCCAGGATGACACCAGAGAAGCAGGCCAAGAGAAATACTTATTGTTTGGCACAAGAGGGTTGAGGAGGCTGAACAGGAAATCCCTAAGATATAACGAAACTGATATTTTGCCAAATCCTATATAATAAAAGCATAATATGCTAAGTGTCTGACCAATCAGTTGACCATTTGATTGACCGCTGGACCAGTCACTATGATGTGCACTGACCACCAGGGGGCAGACGCTCAGACCAGTAGGTTAGTTTGCTGCTGGGGTTTGGCCGATTGGGACTGGGCGAGAGGGCCCGACATGCCCTGGAGCCCTTCCTGGCCCCAGTTGGGACTGGGCAAGACGGCCCCATTCGGCCCCAATCATAGGCCAGGCTGAGGAACCCCACCCATGCACGAATTCATGCACCAGGCCTCTAGTGTGTTTATAACCATTTTGAGATAGTATTTGTAGATCTGTTGAATGTCTGTATATGAATAAGAGATAGGTGTACATAGAAACTAAATAAATGAAAAAGAAGTGATTTATAACACCAGGGACAACAGCAAAAAATCATCAAGCAATGATACGGTATGCTCATGCTCATACTATTTCAATGAAAATAGTGACAATCGACTTAAACATAATTATGATACTAATGGGACTGGATACTGGAGTAGAAAGTGTGTGTGTCGTATAAGAAAACTAAATACTCATCTTTCATTGGAAAAGTTCAATAGGTTACATTTAATTTAAAAAGGCCAAGAAACAGTATAAGCATACTATTTAGAAATTTGAGCCAACTACTTGATAACAACTATAAATGAAAATGCAATCTTTCACCTCAAAATTAATGTAAGCATTTACTACTTTCCTTAGGGAACGGGAATAGAGAAGGAAAGAGGTAATATTTGGAATTTTGAATGTTTTGCAAACATTTGTAGAATTATTTGAATTTTAAAACTATATACATGTATAATGTGCAAAGTAATTTTTATATCAACCATGCAGAAACTACAAAATTTGAGTGCCGTAGAATCTCAGTGTTGGAAAAGATGTTAGTAGATCATTTGCCCAGTGGCAATATATTTCACATAACAGCCTAGGATTCACACACATACACAGACACTCATTTCCTCTCTCCTCCCACACAGCTAATATAGATTTCATGAAACAATGCTTAGGATTAGTATTGGTAATATGCTAATACTTTCCCCTTCTCTTATCAATTCTATTTAAAAATTTTTAAAAGTGTTTTGGGTTGTGACCCAATAATTGATATTTTTAACCTACAACTTGAAAAACACTGATCTAGTTCAATCATTTGATGTTTTGGACCTCGCCTCTTACAGAAAACTTCTTGATTTCCACTCAGCACTGATCCTTTGGCAAATTGATCCAACTGGACTCCTGAAGTGGTTTGGTATTGGGCAAAGTCCAATGGGACCATCTCACATTGGACCAAACAATCTCCTTCAAGTCTTCTAGGGCCAAGCATGAAGGTTGGGGTATGTCTCAGTGACTGGAATAGATTTCTGGATCCTACAGTATTATAAACATTTTTAACAATACTCTTGCACATAGAAGATGCTTAATAAACATTTACTAATTTAGCTTGACTTGTTCTTAAAGGCTCTGTAAAACCTCATCATGAGTATTCATTTATTCGTCCCCTTTCTTCTTTAGCTGTTTAAATAGAGCTGGTTGTTTTACATTTGTGTTCCCAATTGACTTGGCGGAGGTTGCTCCATTGCATCTGGAAGGGTTCAATGCTGAAAAGAGCGCTGAAGCTCCATTACTAGTGCTTTCTTTTTAAGGGTCTTCATACATCATTGCTCATTCAAGTGCATTCAGCTTCATTCACAAAAGATGGACTCTGGCAGACCAGCCATCCAGGCATTTTGTTAAGCATACCCAAAGGATGCACATTTCAGATATCTTAATGGACCAGACTCTCACAAAAGAATGAAATACATTTGAAAACAGGAAACACAGAAGCCTGAAGGAATTTGGTTGAATGAAAATATTGACTCCTGGAAATTCTACTCTGCTTTTAATTCTTATACTTCATATATTACAAATGAAGACTGAACTCCTAATGCTATAAAGATTAAACTGACTCTGATTAGAGAATGGGTGTAGCTGCAAAGCAATCAAAGATTTTTGGGAAGCCTGTCTGGTATGCATTGAACCTAAGATATAATTTTAGCTGACTTACTCTTTTGTCACATAAATTTTCTTGAAGCTTATGCAGAGGAAAACACTGATCACAAATTTTTAAGCATTTTTCTTAAACTAAGCACACATTCACAAACACATAGTATAAGGTGGTCAGGCATTCTTATGGCTTTCTGTTTTTCCTTTTCAAGGTTGTGGAAATTGTACATATTTTTTATGTTTCCAAATAAAGCATACATCAAAGGAAAATTTTTCTTTTCCCATGAACAATTTACAATCTGAATTTTCATGGAACATATCACAAAAACTGCTGGTTTAAAGGAAAGCATATGGGAGACTTACTTAAAAACAAAAGGGTTACAGCTACATGTCTGTGCCTATACTGCATAGATACCGAATTACAACCAAAGGAAGAATCTTACAAAACATTTGGAGATCTGAAAAGTGGGAGGAAAAGATCACCGGTGCATTGCTGCCATTGAAAGGATGCATAATACAGCATAATTTAGTCTCTAGTGAAATGTTTCTCCTAGTGTTATCTGTGGGCTATTTTCATCAGAATCACTCGAAGTGCTTGTTAAAATTGGAGGTTAACCCTGGACTTACTGAATTAGAATATCTAGGAGTATGGTCCACAAATGTATATTAAACAAGTTCCTCAGGTGATACTGATGAACACTTAGAGGAAGAACCACTACTCTGATGATGGGAGCATGCCCACAGACTGGTCCTTGTTACAAAGCAGCCAGCATAGTTCATTCCTGATCACTGCTGTATAATAGGTAGACAAAGTAGCAGGAAAATGCTGGTGGCACAGCAAGAAATAGTGATGGCCATCCAAATAGGAGATCCAGATGACCTGGCTTGTGAAAAGCAGCTTTTTATTTCTGCAAGCCATTTAAATGGAATTGTGGACACAGACAATAGGGGGTTGAAGGCCTGGGGCTGGGGGCAGGGATGGGCTGGAAGGGGTCAATGGGGAAAAAAGGGGACATACGTAATATTTTCAACAATTAATATTTACAAAAAATAAATAAAGGTAATTGTGCTGAAGTTTCAGAGTGACATGATTTCACTTATATGTAGGATATAAAACTGAAAACAACAAATGAACAAGAAACAAAAACTCTTAGTATGGTAGTTACCAGAGGAAAGGTGGGTTGGGGGGAGTAGTAAGGGTAATGGGGGCCAAATAAATGGCAATGGAAGAGGATTTGATTGGGTGGTGGGCACACAATGCAATGTACAAATGATGTATCATAGAATTGTACACTCAAAACCTATATAATCTTATTAACCAACTAGAGGCCCAGTGCATGAATTTGTGCACGGGTGGAGTCCCTCAGCCTGGCCAGCGATTGGGCCGATCTGGGCTGCCTTGCCTAGTCCTGTTCAGGCCGATCGGGCCCGGCCGACTGGGGAGAGGGACCGCAGGAGGTTGGCCAGCCAGGGGGAGGGACTGTGGGAGGTTGGCCAGCCAGGGGGAGGGACTGTGGGAGGTTAGCTGTGGGAGTGCACTGACCACCAATGGGCAGCTCCTGCATTGAGTGTCTGCCCCCTGGTGGTTAGTGTGCATCATAGTGACCGGTCAACTGGTTGTTCAGTTGACCAGTCATAACAGCTGCATAGGCTTTTATATATATAGATGTCACCCAAAAACTTAATAAAAAATAAAAATAAAACAAGATAAGAAAGTTAATCTTTTACTATAATTCTACTTATTTTGGGTGGGTACTAATGCTTAATAGTCTCTTTATCATTTAAAATACATTAAAGAACAACCTCTACCCATTAATCTTCAGACTGTTCCCTGCAGACATCCAGACCTCAGGGTTGGACAAGAGGCATCAACACACTATGGAGTTTCTGGTTTTCAAAGTCAGGCCTGGGTGTCTTTTAACATTTTTAAATTTTATTTTAAATATCTTTACTGAGGTATACTTGACATATAATAAACTGCACATATTTAAAGTGTACAATTTGATAAGTTTTAGTATATGCATACATATATGCAACCATCACCACAGTTAAGAGTATGAATATATTTATTACACTCAAAAGATTCCTAGTGTTCCTTTGTACTCACTCCCACTTTTTTCCCCTTTCTACCTAACCCCAGGATCCCCAAACATACTGATCTGCTTCCTGTCACTAGAGATCAATCTGCTTTGTCTACAGTTTTATAAAAATGAAATCATATAGTATGAACATTTTTTACAACATGCTGAATAGTACAATATACTTATGAAGTGATCACCCATCTGACACTATCCATAGTTATTACAATTTTATCAGCTCTATTCCCCATGCTGTACTTTATATGCCTGTGACTATTTTTTAACTACATTTTGTACTTCTTAATTCCTTCACTATTTTTATGCATTCCCCCAATTCCCCTCCCATCTGGCAGCTGTAAAAATGTTCTCTGTATCTATTAGTTTGTTTCAATTTTTTGTGAGTTTTTTTTTAGTTTTTTTTTTAGAGTCTACATTTAAGTGAAATTATATGGCATTTGTCTTTCTCTGTCTGATTTATTTCACTTGGGGTGGTGGGCACACAATACAATGTACAGATGATGTTTATTTCACTGAGCACAATGCCCTCCAGGTCCATCCATGTTGTTGCAGATGGCACCATTTCATTCCTTTTTATGGCTGAATCATATTTCATTGTATGTATGCACCACTTCTTTATCCAGGCATCTTCTATTGACAGGAACTTGGGTCACTTCCATATCTTGGCTATTGTAAATAATCTTGCAATGAACATATGGATGCATATGTCCCTTTGAATTCATGTTTTAAGTTTCTTTGGATAAATATGCAAAAGTGGGATTGCTTGATCCTTCTCATTATAGCTTTTATTTTAAAGTCTATTTTGTCTGATGTAAATATTGCTACCTCAGGTATTTTTTGTTTGTTTCCATTTTCATGAAATATCTTTTTTTTCCATCTCTTTATTTACAGTCTCTGTGTCTTTTTATCTGAAATTAGTCTCCTGTAGGCAGCATATGTAAGGGTATTGTTTTGTTATCCATTCGGCCACCATATATTTTTTGATTGGAGCATTTAATTAATCGCATTTAAAGTGATTGTTGATAGATATGTAGTTATTGTCATTTTATTATTCACTAGAGGCCTGGTGCACAAAATTCATGCAACAGTGGGGGGTGGGGGTCGGGGGGGAGTCCCTCAGCCCAGCCTGCACCCTCTCCAATCTGGGACCCATCGGGGGATGTCCGACTGCCTCTCACAATGCAGGACTGCTGGCTTCTAACTACTTTCCTGCATGCCTGCCTGATCACCCCTAACCCCCTCTGCCTGCCTGCCTGATCGCCCCTAACTGCTCCCCTACCAGCCTGATCGTCCCTAACTACTCCCCTGCTGGCCTGATCACCCCTAACTGCCTCTGCCTCGCCCCACACCTGGGACCCAAGATTCCCTCCTCCGGCTGGTTGCAGGCAGCCAGGACCCAGGCTTCCCTCCCTTTGGCCTGCTACAGGCTTCCAGGATCTGGGCCAGCTTCACCTGGGCCAGCCACAGCCGCAGGGAACCATGGGCGGGCAGCTTCACTCAGGCTGCAGCCACAGGTGCCTGGGAGCACAGGGTGTGTGGCTTATCCCTCTCCCAGGCTGCAGCCTCAGATGCAGGCGCTGGCGCCCGGGACTGCGGGGTGTACAGCTTGTCCCTGTTTTGGGCCGCAGGCGCAGGCACAGCCACTGGCACCTGGGACCACGGGGTGGGCTGCTTGTCCCTCTCTTGGGCTGCAGCCTGGCTGGTCCCCATTCCTCCCTTGCAAGTTCATTTGTGCCTGTCTGGTTCCCATTTCTCTCTCACAAGCTCATTTGTGCCTTGCTGGTCCCCATTCCTCTCTCCCCAGTGTTGAGTGTCTGAGCTGTTATGGCGTGAGGGTGTGACAACCATTTGCATATTAGCTCTTTATTATATAAGATATTCTTGAACTTTTCCTCCTCCTCCTCCTCCTCCTCCTTCTTCTCCTCCTCCTTCTTCTTCCTCTTCCTCTTCAAGAAGTCCCTTTAACTTTTCTTGTAAAACTGGTTTGGTGATGATGAACTGCTTCAGCTTTTCCTTGTCTGGGAAACTCTATATCTCTCCTTTGATTGAAAATGATAGCTTTGTTAGGTAGAAATCCTTGCTTTTTATCACATTGAATATTTGATGCCAATCCCTCTGGCCTGCAAAGTTTCTATTGAGAAATTAGCTGACAGTAATTTGGGATGTCCCTTCTAAGTAATTGCTTTTCTCTTGCTGCTTTTAAAATTCTCTCTATGAACTAGAATTTAGATATTTTTGTAGTCCCTTTTTTCTTTGGAATATAAGGACACTAGGGATGAACAACCAAGGTACTATGTCTAGTACAGAACAGAATAATTCAAGTAACTTTGAACACAATCCTTAGTGAGATATATTCTAAGGTCAAAAGGAACTGCAAAGAAATATTGATATTAATTTGATACAGAGATTCATTTTCTTCTCTTTACATTCAATTTAAGGGTCTGCTTTAAAAAAAAAATCCTCACCTGAGTATATCTTTGCATTGATTTTTAGAGAGAGTGGAAGGGAGGGGGAGAGACAGAGAGAGAGAAACATCGATGTGGGAGAAACACATCGATTGATTGCCTCTCACATGTGCCCCAATTGAGGACCAGAGCCTGCAACCAATGTATGTGCCCTTGACCAGAATCAAACCTGGGACCCTTCAGTCCAAGGGCCAATTCTCTATCTACTGAGCCAAACCTGCTACAGCATAAGGGTATGCTTTTAAAAATCTGTTTATTATATTTTGAATGAATTACTTTTACTTAGCTCAAAAATCAGAACTATATAAAAAGGTGTGTTGAAGGAAGTACCACTCTCATTCCTTCTACTCTTTCCCACCCCCTCCATCAGCAGGTATTTTTGTTAGTGTCTGTTTTACCGTTCCTGTTACTTTTTTTTTTTTTCAAAAATAAGAAAACATATACACATATTCTTATGTTACCTTATTTTTTACGTGGTAATGTACTATATGCATGTTACCTTTTCACTTAATAATGCATCATGAAGTCACTCCATGTCAGTTTATAAATTTTTTCATATATTTTTAAAATTATGACTCCATCACATAGCTGTACTACAATTTGATTTATTATTGGCTATTTGGATTGTTCCATTGGGTTATTATTACAAATAATATTGTAATGAATCCCTAGCTGGTGTAGCTCAGTTGGTTGGGCCATGTCCCATGCATGTGTCTTAACTGGTTAGATTCCCAGTCAAGCCACATGCCCTAATAGGGGGCATGCAGAAGGCAGCTAATTGATGTTTCTCTCCCTCTCCCTTCCTCTCTGTAAAGTCAATAAAAACATATTAAAATATATTGTAATAAAGAGCATTGTACATGAATTCTTTTATATTTGTGGCAGTTTACTGTCAAGGTAATTTCCTAGAAGTGGTTTTCCTGGGTAAATACTAATACATAATTATTATTGTTAGATATTACCTAGTTTCCTTCACCAGGGGCTGCATCATCTTGCACTCCCAAGGACATCTATACTAATAAAAACCTAGTTGGCCCTTGCGCCCTCACACCCTCATGCGACACCCTCACATCATCACAGGATGGCCGCACCCACATCATCCCAAGATGGCCGCCCTGCCAACACAAGATGGCCGCTACAAGATGGCCATCACAAGATGGCCACCACAATATGGCTGGCAGGGGAGGGCAGTTGGGGGCAACTGGGCCAGCAGGGGAGCAGTTAGGTGTCGGTTGGGCCGGCAGGGGAGCAGTTAGGGGGCGATTAGGCTGGCAGGCAGAAGTGGTTAGGGGCAATCAGGCAGGCAGGTGAGTGGTTAGGAGCCAGCAGTTCCAGATTGTGAGAGGGATGTCCCAGATTGGAGAGGGTGCAGGCTGGGCTGAGGGACAACCCTCTCCAGTGCACGAATCTTGTGCACCGTGCCTCTAGTTGTATGATAATGCTTGTTTCTTCACAATCTTGCAACAGCGTGTGCAGCCAAGCTTTTAAATTATTGTCAATCTGATAGGTGAGAAATGATATCTCTGTATCATTTTAATGTGCATTTATTTTGAGTAAATTTTAACATCTTTTTACATTAAAAAGATAGTTTTTTTAAACTTCTACAGTTTAATTGTTGGATCCCAGATTTAGGCTTTATACTTATTTCTTTCTTTCTTTTTTTTTTTTTTTTAGTGGTTGAGGCTCTTTTATTTTTATTTTTTTTAAATAAATCTTTATTGTTCAGATTATTACAGGTGTTCCTCTTTTATTTTTCCCCATAGCTCCCCTCCACCTGATTCCCCACCCCACCCCATGCCCTTACCCCCCGCCCCTGTCTTCATCCATAGGAGTAAGATTTTTGTCCAATCTCTTCCCGCACCCCTCACACCTGCTTCCCCTGAGAATCGTCAGTCCACTCCCTTTCTATGTCCCTGATTCTATTATATTCACCAGTCCATTCTGTTCTTCAGATTTTTCATTCACTTGATTTTTATATTCACTTGTTGGTAGGTATGTATTTGATGTCATTTTGTTGTTCATAATTTTTATCTTTACCTTTTTCTTCTTCTTCCTCTTCTTAAAGGATACCCTTCAGCATTTCGTGTAATCCTGGTTTGGTGGTGATGAACTCCTTTAGATTTTTCTTGTCTGTGAAGCTCTTTATCTGACCTTCAACTCTGAATGATAGCTTTGCTGGGTAGAGTAATCTTGGTTGTAGGTTCTTGCTGTTCATCACTTTGAATATTTCTTGCCACTCCCGTCTGGCCTGCATAGTTTCTGTTGAGAAATCAGCTGACAGTCGTATGGGTACTCCCTTGTAGGTAATTAACTGTTTTTCTCTTGCTGCTTTTAATATTCTCTCTTTGTCTTTTGCCCTTGGCATTTTAATTATGATGTGTCTTGGTATGGTCCTCTTTGGATTCCTCTTGTATGGGGTTCTGTGCGCTTCCTGAACTTGTAAGTCTATTTCTTTCATCAGGTAGGGAAAGTTTTCTGTCATTATTTCTTCTAATAGGTTTTAAATATTTTGCTCTCTTCCTTCTTCTGGCACCCCAAAAAATTCGGATGTTGGTTCGCTTGAAGTTGTCCCAGAGGCTCCTTACACTATCTTCATATTTTTGGATTCTTCTTTCTTTTTGTTTTTCTGGTTGGATGTTTTTTGTTTCCACATATTTCATATCTTTGGTTTGATTCTTGGGGTACGTTGATCTACAATTGAGTTTCTGTATATTCTTTATTTTAGACAGTGTATGCTTCATTTCTGACTGGTCCTTTTCCATTTTTTTGGCATTCTCATCAAGGTCCTTGAAGGTCTCACTAAGCTCCTCAGAAGTGTCATCAAGTTTCTCAGAGGTTTTTAGAAGATTCTTGAGTAACCTTATACATGTGGTTCTGAACTCTATGTCATCCAGTAGTTTGCTTTCCTCCGTTTCTTTCATTCGTGACATGTTTCTTTGTTTCTGCATTTTGGCTGCTTCCCTGTGTTGATGGAGTAGCTTTGTGTGGTAGGTGACCTATAGGGGGCAGTAGCTCCGCCTCCCCAATCACCTGATGTGGACGCTCTTGGTACACCCCTTTGTGGGCTGAGTGCAAGTCTTGGTGTAGTTAAGCCTTAGTCGCTGTTGGTACGCTGGGAGGAATTGACCTCCAGGCCAATTAGCTGTGAGCACTCCCTGTGTCTATAATGGAAGAACTGCTGCACTGAAGACACGCTTATGGGGCAGGACTTGTTTCAGTGGGGCTTTGGTGCTCACTGAGTCTGCCTCTTGAATGTGTCACTTATGGATGTGAGGAGTTGAAATCTGGTGTCTCACACTGACCACTGGGTACACTGGCTTCTAGATCTCCAATGGGGTGCAGGTCAGCTACTGTCTGAGGCCACTCAGCAGGAGCTACAGTGAGAGCTGCAGTTTTCTCCTCTTTGTTTGGGGTTTGGAGGTTTTGGAGCTGTCTGACCCAGGCTGCAAGTTTGCTAGGTTAAGCCGCGATAGGGCAGGCCTTTCTTATGCTAACTCTGCTGCTTGGAGCTTGGGTGGGTTTGTAGGTTGTGCAGGGCGGGGCCTCAGGGTGTCACTAGGTTAGGGCATGGCAAACAGCAATGGCTGCTAGTTAGCTGGCTCTGTGTCCCCAACGGCATCCGAGAGTCCCGTGCCCCAGTGCAGTAAACAATTATTCCTGGGTGCAGCTCTGCAAACAAGCCAGCCTCACTGGCAGACAGTCCAGCTTCTCCCTGTAGGAGTTTGGGTCCCCCGCGTCTCCCCAGAGACTGGATTTCAGAGTAATCGGGGGCTTGTCTCTGTTCGGGTTGAAAAAAGCAACGCACCCAGTCGCCTGTAGCCAGCCCGGATCACGTGCCTCAGTACCTCAGCTTTTCAGCGCTTGTGCACGTCTCAATGCTCTTTTCTCTTTCCTTCTAGTTGTAGAACTTCCACTCAGCCAGCTTTCCCGTGGTTCTGGGTGATAGACGTTTTGTCTTTTAGTTGCAGTTTAAATTGTTGTGGGAGGCAGCAGTTTAGGTGTTTACCTATGCCGCCATCTTGGACTCTCCTCTATACTTATTTCTATGCAATTATATTTTTAAAGAATTGGTTCATTGTTTTAGGTAGTTCAAAAGGTGGTATTAGCTATCTCTTACTACTCCATAGGATTCATGAGTTTGATAAGCCCAACACTGGTTATCTTAACTAACTCATAGATCAAAATGTTGAAAATGATAAAAGCCAGAGCATAGGAAATTGCTTGTTCACAACCTAAACAGAAACCTATAATTTAAAGCAAGGTATGTGCCTATATAAGTGCAATAATAAGAAACTAACCTTTAAAGAAAATTTCACCTCTGTAGATCTAAATTCTGAATTTCAGTAGAAATTTTATTAACTTTTATAATATATATACAATGATATGTAATAAAAGAGTTAATATTTCAATAGCATACTAAACTAATATATTTTCTTTTAAATGTTTACCACAATAAATAATCAATTGTGAGATATCATGAAGGGACAATTCAAATAACAATAAATAGAACTTAAGAAATATAAAATAAAATGTTCTTTCTCACTAGTAATAGGAGACAAATTAAAATAAGAATAATTAAAAACAGGCAAAATGCTCAAAATATATAAAACACCTAATGCTGGAAGGTTTGGGTTGAAACCCATACTCATATATTGCTGGGAGTATTGTAACTTGGTATGATCTTTTTCAAAATCAATATGCAATATATTTTAAGAAGTCTAAAATTTTTCTTTAATCCCCCAAAACTGAAAACAATGTCCTTATATCCTAATTATTCAACAAATACAATATTGAATATCTTGATGAAAGAAATATATTATAATAAAGAACTGGAAGTATTAAGATTGTATAAAAATATGGAGAAATGTTTATATGTTAAGTGGCAAAAAACTACATGACAATATAAATTTGGACAGAACTAAGGAAACATGATAGATATTTGAATATTGATATATAAAGTGAATATCTTTTTCAAAAATTTTAAATCAATGTTACTATAATATTGTTTTTACAACAAATATATTTTATATTAAAATTTACTAACATAAAATACATTCTACTGTCTGATTAGTTAGAAGAATCATTGGTGGGAGCAGTACAATAAAAGCTGGTAAATGGCTTGGGAGAGGGGATCCTTGATCTTTTTCAGTATAGAGAGGAAGAGTCATTGAGCTACAGTCCAGTTAGACAGAAAGTGGAAAAGGGCTGAGATAGTGGAAATTTTTCTTGGCAACAATTTGGGGAAAACATTTCTAGTTAGTCTAGTCACAAATCTTCAAAAATAAGAGTTACGAATTTTAAATTGACATATTTTTAAAATGACATACCTTGTGGTCTTTTTTGGCCTTTTCTTCTCCAACAGATTTTCTAAATTAATCATGTATTTATTGAGACAGCAATTATTATGAGTTTCTACCTGAATGTGGGGGAATTTCTAAAGAGGGTAATTTTTACATATTTTAAAATTTGTCTTAATGGATTATCTAGTTTTTTCACATTACCCAAGGCTAAAATTAGAACAAAATGAGAATGGAAAGGGTGAAGTTATAAATATAGATTCTACAATATTTAACATTAAAAGGTGCTTCAAAATAATTGTTGGGTGTTCTTCCTATGAGCAAGGAGAAACACTACCAAAATGAGTACTGGTTTTCACATTAGAAAACTGGTTCAGGATTAAGCTTTATTATTTTAACCTTGAACACATCACTTAACCTTATTGGGCTTCAGTCTCCTTATCCATAAACTGAGTATAATATTTTTTCTTGTTTTCCTCACCTGTTTTTTTGAGGATCCAATCTCTTATTTTTAAACTATGAAGTACTATATGCAGAGAAACATATTAAAACACTATTTCTATATACCTGACAAGTAAATGATGAATTGAGAGCTAAGTAAGACATCTTTTCATGTTTCTCCCTTTTAATGTGTCCTGCTGTGAAGAAGTTTATAATTTAGATAGTTCATAATCGTCCTTCTGTCCCAACACAACTGAGATATAATGACACATCTTGTCAGTAACTGTGGTTCTCCTGGGCATAAGGATAAGCTGAAGTATGGATAGAGGTGGGGAAGCATGTTACTAGGGAGATAAAAGAAAAATGATACAGTTTTTACAGAAGGAAGAAAGCACATAGGTGATCAAAAGGCTTTGGTGAGGAGCCTCCAAGGATGGATAAAATTCGGAAAGAGGAAGATGGAGGAAATGAGCAAGGAAACATAAATGGGAAAGAATAGTACCAGTATGCTGATCTGTATAATGGAGTGTGTAGAATAATATTTGCCTCATGGGACTGTTGTGAAGATTAAATGAAGTGATCCATGTGAACTGGTTAGCCTGGAGTCTGGCATAGAATGTGAATATTCAGTATATGTTAAATCTGCATTATTAATGGATAAACCTATAATTCTGTAGACAGAATAATGGTCTCCCAAAGATGTTCATGTCCTAACATCTGAAACATGCAAGAATGTTAGGTAACATGGAAAAGAGAAATTATATTTGCAGATGGAATTAAGATTGCTAATCAGCTGATTTTAAAAGAGGGTAAAGGGGGATAAATGGTATGGAAGGAGACTTGAGTTAGGATGGCAAACACAATACAAAAGACAGATGATGTATTGTAGAATTGTATACCTGAAATTTACATAATTTTATCAACCAATGGCACCCCAATAAATTCAATTAAAATTAACAGGGAGATTATTATGGTGGGCCCAAAGTAATCACAAATTTCCTTTAAGATTCAAGAAAGAAGCAGAAGAGTCAGAGGGAGATGTGACTATTAAAGAATGGTCAGAGGGATTTAACATTCTGCCTTTGAAGATGGAGGTTGAGTTCATAAGATAAGGAGTCAGTGGCTTCTAGAAGACAAAAGGCAAGGAAATGGATTTGCTTCTGGAACCTTCAGAAAAGAACCTTCAGTAGTCCTGCTGACAACTCAATTATAGCTTAGTACTGGTAAGTCCAGTGTCAAACTGCAGACCTCCAAAATTGTAAGGTACTACATTTGTGTTGCTTTAAGCGACCAAGTTTGTGATGATTTGTTACAGCAGAAATAAGAAACTAATAATACAAGCCTAGAAGGATCATGTGGCAGATTCCTGATATAGTTCTGCACTCTGTTTATTTCCCCTCACTCAGCTTGGTATATGGTAGACTCTCAATAAATTATTTAAATGACTGAGTGAATAGACATTTTAGGAATACATTGTGGTGAAGTTTGGCAGGAAATTTTGCTTCAGATTAGGCATATATATTAATATTCTTCTTATTTGATACAGTTGGTCTCAAACTGGTTAATTATTTTAAAGTATATTTTATTGACTCTTTAGAGAGAGGAAGGGAGAGGGATAGAGAGCTAGGAACACCAATGAGAGAGAAACATCGATCAGCTGCCTCTTGCACACCTCCTACTGGGGATGTGCCCTCAACCAAGGTACATGCCCTTGACCGGAATCGAACCTGGAACCTTTCAGTCCGCAGGCAGACGCTCTATCCACTGAGCCAAACCAGTTAGGGCTGGTTATTTTTATATGTAACTGCACCTGAGCTCCAAAATTATTAAGAAGGATAGGACAAGTGGGGTCTACAATTGAGATCAAACAGTGTAAACTTATTTTAAAAATTATGTGATGGCTTCATTTCAGTTTTGATGAGGATACCAGGTTCAGTGGATTAGGGGAAGGCCTACAGATTGTATATATATTTTTAATCCTCACCTGAGGATATGTTTAGAGGGAGAGAGAGAAACATTGATCATTTGTCTCCCATACTCGCCCCAATTTGGAATCAAATCAGCAACCTAGGTAGGTGCTCTGATAGGAAATCGAACCTGCAACATTTTGGTGTATGGACGACACTCCAACCAACTGAGCCACCCAGCCAGGTCAACAGTATATTTTGATATCAACAAAAATGTGACGAAGTTTTTTTATAATATCTTCCTGGATAAGAAAGTATGAGCTTCATGATAATTTAAGACAGGCTTAAGGCTAATGGATGAACCATACCCCAAAAGTGGATGTGTATCAGCATGTACAAGTGTTCAGTAGAGTGACATAGGTCTTTGTCATTAAGTCTGTGCTAACTGGTTGTGGCCCTGATGACTTGGTTTAAGGTGGAAGGGTGCTTGCTTAATTTACTGAAAGGATTAATAAACATCAGACATGACAGAACCCAGATTCAAAAGTATCACAATAGATAGGAATGTTGGACTGAAACTAAAATGATGAAATTTAATAAAGATAAATGTAAAATCTCCCAAGAACATTAAGTGCAAGGCATACATAAATTTTGAAAAATTCATGTGGGAAAAAATTTAGGGTTTTTATTTGGCTTTAAATTTGAGTTAACAGTATGAAGTTGCTTACTTTGAAGATCTTACTATCTAAAACAGTTTTTAAGATGGTTTTATGAAGTTCTAGAAGACGGACAATGGATAAAAGATAAAATAGAAATAGATTTTGATTAAACATAAGGAAAATCTTTTAAGTAGGTCAGAAGAATGAAGAATTTTGGTTAATTCAGGTCTTGCTAATTTCAAGTCTGGTCAATTGCTTGGTCAATTTACCATCTGGGCAATTTCTGATCTGATCAATAAGCATCAGTATACAGTGTTATGTTCATAGATTTATTCTCTCATTTTATTTTATTTTCTGTCTGTTCTGTATTTTTCATTTCTTTACTTTTTTCCTGCCTTCTGTCCTGTTAAACATTTTAATTTTCTCCTTATCAATTTATTACTATTTTTAAAATCTTGCACTGTATTATAGAAATATGTTGGCTAAACTAAGTAAAATCCTCATAATTAGGTAAGACAAATAAGAATAGTCATTATTTATTGATGCTTACTGTGATCAAAATACTGTAGTAAATGTTTTACTGATGCTATCTCATACAATCCTCAAAACAATCTTTTGAAGTAGAAGTTATGCCCGTTTCATAGATGAGAAAACTGAGGCTCAGAAAGATTTTAAAAAGTGTTTAAGGATACTTGCTGTAAAGATTTATTTGATTCCAAGTCTATTTGATTCCAGAGTTGATACAATCACTCACATATACTGTTTATTTTTGGCCACTTTCCAAGAAGTAAATTACTTTCATAGAAGTGGGATCTTAAAGGTTCTGGATAGCTAAGAGATATATTTTATTTTTAATTTCTCTAATAACTTACTCTGCTTGGATTCATTTTTTATACAATTTCAGAAATATACATTGCTAGATACTTTATTTATTTTTATTATCCATCATTTATCAGAAAAAGGAAGCATCATTTCTCTTGAGAAGTAAAGGGATAAACTGAGGATTTAAACTATTATTCTTCAAGAACAAAAATTTAATTTGTCAACTTCCATAAACTTTGTAATGTCTCAGGAAAGTCCCAGAAACAAGAAGAAACATATCATCATTCTGTGTAAATTTTACTTTGTAGAAAAGGTGAGGAGCCATTTTTTAAGACTGAGGCAAGCAAAGCAGAAGTTAAAGAAAAAATGTAGAAATTAAAAAAAAACAACAACAACAGAGAAATAGACCAAACAATACCAAATTTAAAAGTATATAATAAGTTAAGCGCTTTAACATGATACTAAAAATATTTCATAAAAATATTGTTTGGTTTTAAGTAAATTAAATGAATATGTATTATAAAAATGAACTATTAAATACTCAGCCATTTAAGATCTTGTTTTATGAAAATAAAAATTGTGTTGAAAAAATATTTATCCTCTTAATTGAAATCAATTCTGTAAGTTTGTGTAGATTCCTGGTATATATTTATGAGGCAAAAGACCCTTAGTACTTAAAATACTATTAACATGGAAGGGAGAGGAAAAAACAATATGAGAAACCAGGAGTACATAAATCCTTATTTTACCCCTTTCTTCCATTATGAAGTCCCCTTAAAGTTCCACTGGCTTAATATGCGAGATTTTTCTATGTCAATATGTAGGGGCATTCCAATGGAAGTTATTCAAATTTTATATTACTCTGTGTTCCCAGAGTCACCACGAACTTATTATGATGAAAAGAGTTATGATCTCATTTTTATATGAGGGTTTAGGAAGCTGGTAATTGCTCCCTAACCTTGTTCTGAGATCAGGGTGTGCTTTTCTAGGAAAATGATTTTCTCTTCATAAGGTTACCATGATTTTGG
The DNA here is from genome assembly GCA_026230045.1 of Corynorhinus townsendii. NCBI lineage: Eukaryota > Metazoa > Chordata > Mammalia > Chiroptera > Vespertilionidae > Corynorhinus > Corynorhinus townsendii. The sequence goes on from JAPDVU010000004.1 coordinate 144,074,490, forward strand.
TAGGTAGGGAACTGTTTACTTCTAGGAAGTTTTGCTTTTATTATTGAAACTAACCAACAAAGTATTACCTGGTTCAAACAAAATGTTATCAGTAAGTCCAATATAAGACACATAAAAATAGTTTAATTCTAGGTAATGTGGAAGTAGAAATAAGGGTACAGCTGTCCCTTGGTTATTCCATGTACGCATAATTTTCTGTTGAACCTTTTAGAGTCCCAACAGCACAACTAGAGAAATCCTCTAAAATATATATAGGTCACTAGATTAGGAGTCCAAAGACCTATAGTTCCAGGCCTATCAGCAAGGTGTATTAATGAACCTCTATGGGTCCAAATTTCCTCATCTGTGAAATAGAGATTGAACTAGGCATCTCTCAGCTAAATTATTTGAAGGAACCATTAGCAACTATATGCAAATCACAAAACTTCTGTGCTTTTTCAGTTCTCTACTGCAAAATAAGATGCTCACTGAAGGGTGAAATTTTCATGCCTACCTCAAAATTCTGAGTATTAGATTTTTTTTTAACCTTAAAAATTTAAGGGCATTGAAGAGAAAATGACAATGTAAATTATAAAATTGTCCTGTTCTAAACAGTTGCATTGTTGTCATTGATCTTCGATCAACTTGAGCAAATAGTATTTAGTATTATAGGAATATCTTAACTATGAAGATGGTTCCACTGTCTAAGGAGGTAATCCCACGGATGCCACCGCTATTCCCTGAATGACGCTGCTCTCCCAGGGGTTGCTTGAAATGGATTGGGGCCACCAGAGGGAAGAGTTGGGTGAAGTTACCCGAAGAGGCCTTTGAGGGTTCAGAGGGGATTTGTGAGGGGCCTATTCCTTCTTTATTTAAACCTAAACTTCCCTGTGATACGAACAACAGCCCACTGGTAGATCTCCCAGCTCCATCTCCAAATGGAGACCCACTCATTCTGAGAGTCACCCCCACCCCAAGGTGGAGCTCATGGCCACCCTTCCTCTGGACATGGCTCCCTGCCCAGTCCCCATCCAACAGTTGACTCCAGCTCAAGGGCCACCACCGTCACCCACCCCAGCACCATCTTCCAGGAACTGGCCTCTACCCCACTCTCCCCGCCCCTCTCCGGAGAGCACCCAATGGGCGGAGCCGAGGCCGCGGCGGGCGGGGCCTGAGGCGGGCGCATTTAAAGAAAGGCAGAGGGTGAAAGGAAGCGGGAGAGGAGAAGAAAGAGAAACCGGGAGGCGAGGCGCCGTCCAATGACAAAGCCCAGGGGTGGGCGCCGGCCGCCATCTTGCACCGGCGGCGGGATCACCCGCGTCCTCCGCCCTCGGAGGGGGAGGGGCGGCGGCCGAGGCGAGAAAAGTAGCGACAGGCGCGCCGGGCGGTAGGCGCCTTCAGCGGCCGCCGCCGCGGAGCCGGGCGCACGGAGAGGCGGCGGCGGCGGCGGGGCCCGGCGGGCGCGGGCGGCCCCGAGCGGCCTCCGATGCGGCGCTCCGGGAAGAGGCGGCGGCCCCCGGCGGCCCCGGCCTCCGCCTTCCGGGGCGGCGGCGTGAGGGCAGGAGCCGGGGCCGGGCTGGAGGCGCAGGAGGAGAAGGTGGTGTACTCGCGCTCGCAGCTGTCGCTGGCCGACACCACCAAGGCGCTGGGCGAAGCCTTCAAGCTGTTCATGCCCCGCAGCACGGAGTTCATGAGCTCGGACGCGGAGCTCTGGAGCTTCCTGTGCAGCCTCAAGCACCAGTTCTCCCCGCACATCCTGCGCAGCAAGGACGTCTACGGCTACTCCTCCTGCCGGGCCCTGGTGCCCGACCCTCCGGTGCCCCCCGCCCGCGGCCCGACGCGCAGGCCGGCGCGGGGCCCGGCGGCCAGGAGGGCGGCCAGGAGGAGGCGCCGCGGAGTCCGGGCGGCCGCCGCCCGCAGGAAGAAGCAGCCACCGCCACCGCCGGTCCCCGGGGAGAGCTGTGCCGAGGAGCCCGGGACCCTCGGCCCCTGCTTCGGCGGTCGCACCCTGGAGGAGATCTGGAGGGCGGCCACCCCGACGCTGACCACCTTCCCCACCATCCGCGTCGGCGGCGACGTGTGGGGCGAGCGCAGCCTGGCGGCGGTGCGGCGCCGGGCGCGCCAGGTCCTGCGAGTGAACCTGGAGCCCGTGGTAAGGCTCCGCCGCTTCCCGGTGCCTCGGGCGTGAGATGCAGCCCCCCGACCCTCGGACGGAGCTCCCGCCTGGAGGGATGAACAAGTGTCAGTCGAGTGTTTACAGATCCGGCCAGGACTCCGTCCCCTAGTGCACTTTACGGGCGAAGAAGTCACCGGATGGTGTGCCCGGCCCTGCGCCCCTGGACGCGGCGCGACGCGGCGCCGCCGTCTGGGACCCCGGGGCAGGTGTGCCCTTTGCTGCCCCTTGGCGCCCCGTCTGCGGAGGGAGGAGACCGCTAGACCCGCAGGAGGGGCCCCTTATCTTCTAACCCCGCATGGGGACGTCTCCAGGACTGTAGGGGCAGATCCGTTCTCTCCCTTTTGGACTCTACCTCACTGGTCTGGAAGCCCTCCGAAGAAGTAATTATTTTTCCAAAGGAATTTGGTTTCGTGCTTGTGTAATAAAGTCAGAATTCACGCTTTTTATACCCCTCCTCCTCGATACCTTTTTTTTTTTTTTTTCCTTTTTGACTGCCACCCCTCTTCTGGACGATATCGAACAGGTTTTGTGGTGTTGCACTAGTTTGTGCTCAGGGTATTCTGAATCCCACTCGTTTCCTGATGTGAACTGGATTCCAACGCTTTGACCAAGGATGTTTTCTAAGCGACACAAGCTTATGACTCTTAATCGTGCAAGGATATGTACGGCTTTGAACTTGATGGGCGCAGTGATTACAAGCAAAGAGATGCAAAATACAACTGTGTTAATTATTTTAAGGTGTTCCTAAAGATTTTTCTATTGAAACTTAAAAGTTTATATTTACTGAGCTTCTAAAGAAAATGGTAGAAACTCAAAGTTCTGTTTAGGAAAAGTTGACTTGTTAAACTTAAAAATTGAATAAAAAAGTGCATTGAAACCACCTGGCTTGTGATTTAAAAAAGAAAAATGAATGCATTATAAAAACAAACATATTGGTTAAAGAAATGGATGGAATCCGATTAGAAATGATTTGGCCTCCTTGTACTGGTCTAACAAATCCAGGAATATTTCAAGGATAATTTATTTTAAAATGGGAGTCCAAGAGGAGAAATGAATGATACATTTTGTGATTAAAATGACAAACAGAATACTCACTAGAATCCTCAGAATTATAGTCTAGAAGGGTGGGCGCATTTCTTGTTATAAGGAACTGGTTGAAGTTACTTGGGGCAAAATAGACCTCATTTTCTTTCTCCCTCTTTGTTGTTGTTGGATAAGAAATGTCCAGACTAACATCACCACTTTTATAAACATGTTGGTTGACTTTTTTGCTCCACCAGTTTCCTTTTTTATCTTTTTTCCATTTAGATTCATGTTTGCAGTTATGGATCTTCAATAGCTGAAGACCACAGGCAACCACACAGAGTTCTGACCTTTCTTTTACACTTTTATAATGCGTAGTGTTTATACCATATGGCCCAGTGTATTACTTTAGATGATTCAAGTGCCTTTGGTCATTGGTGGCAGCAAGACTTAATGGTTTTTAGCCAGTGGTGCCACAGCCAGATTTTACTGTAATATCGAAAGGGTCAAGTAGTGTTTTTGTACCACTATCATTTCAAATTTGGGTATTCTGCCATGGAGCGATCTGTACTGGGCTGGAACTTGACATATGTAATACTCAATATTAAGGTCTATCTCTGCTTGGTAGCTTCTTAGGAGAATAATGAGAGCTGCAATTTTGACTCTTGTGTTCTTAGAATTTAAATGGCATAGCTTTCTGAAATGATTTTTTCCCCAAGTTTAATAGTCCATTGTAGGAGCTTTGTGACTTCAATTTCAGTGTTTTTGTTTTGTTAAAAAAATATTTTATATATACACATATATATGACTTTATACCACTTTCCCAGTAAAGCATCATATTTTTTATTCACTAGTCAGCGGTAATGCATTGTTACAAACACTGTCACATGAATAAATAAAAGTGAATAATTGGAAGATGGAGAGTGTTAAATTATATTTGTGTGATAGGAAGCTTATCTATATTCTTTTGGTTAGCTTCCACTGCCAATTATATTTCACTTATATAGGATTTCTCCTCATCCGTTCCCCTCTTCCCCTCTATTAACTTAGGCTAACTAGCACCTGAGGGGAAGAAATTTGTATTTGTACCACTTCGCTTTGTATATAGTTTTATAACAATTAAGAAATCTAATGGCCATATTAGAATGTAATTTCAACATACAGCTTATCTAGATAGTTTCCCAGAGGATTTTGAAATTAGACTTAGCTGGGAGGATAACTTCCCTCAGCACAAAACAAACATATTCACTGACACCATGCATTTATTGTAACAGATTCTTAATATTTTTTTTCTCTTATGCCTTGTTACTTTAGTACGCTCGAACTCACATAAATGCTTCTTTGGATTACCTGGGCTGTCTGACTTCAGTTTGGATCTAATTGCCCTTCCTGAATACAGTGTTATTGGATTAACTAAAAATTCATGCCATTTCTAGTTTGTAAAAATGATGTAAAAAAAATCATTATTTTTGCCAAGTTTAGCATATGTTACAACTTCTAAAATGTGAAGAAACAACTAATATAGTTGGTTAGCATATTAATAGGAAAGTGAAAGTATTTTATGGGTACTCTGGGGCAGAATGTGAAAATGAACGAACTTGGCATGGTGGCCTTTATTGTGAGGCAACCATTTTCTGTCCTCCAGAGTGGGTCTGTAGCTTAGCTTGTAGATAGTTTTTGTAAGAAATCCTGTGATCTTTATTCATTCTTTTACCTTCTCATATCTCATATGGCACAAGTAGAGAGGGGAAGCCAGAAGGAAGTGTATCACCTTGCTATGCTTCTAATGAATTTTTAACTCTTGAGTGCCTAAATGTGGTGACTGGCACCTTAAATAACCTTTTGAAATTCCCGATGTCATTTTTTATCCTTCCTGTCAACCAGCAACTTATTTTTTGTTATGATTGTTGAGGGCAAGTTTCATTGTTGATAGTGCAAAGTGTCATTGTTGGGGTGTGTATTTATTTTGTCCAAGTTTGAGTACCCTATTGGGCAAGTGTAACTTAAGCCGGTGGCTGACACCTATTGATTTGCTATGTGCAAATCTGAAAACTCTTCAATAAAAAAAAAAAAAAACACATTAAAAATATTTGAATACAAAAAACTGAGCAATTTTGAACTCAAAGTTTTTTGTTGTTTTAAGGGTTGCCACAGCACCCTTTAAATTGTGTTTTTTAATGGACATATATTCATAATATTTTATCAGTGTGTAAAATATTTCTTGGGCTGTTATGTCTTAAGTGCATTATAAGGCAATTATTTGTAATGGAAGTGAATTTTTTTGGACAGTTTGATGTGCATATGAGTAAGATTTTACAATCTGGTTGTACTTTGCTTTTTAATTTATTAACTGTAAATAAATTTTAGAAAATACACAGTGTCTGTGTTTTATAATGATGTTAAAAGTTTTTGAAATGGGATTTTATGTTTACATGTGAATTGGAAAGCATTTTAATATGCTATGGGGTAAATTTTGACTTTTTTGTGAACTTCAAACTCCTGGAGGTTTTGAGATATGTGTTTTGTGCTATCTTGGGAATCTATGTTACATCAACTCCTTAATGATCTAGTGAGTCTCCAGGACAGTGCCTCATGCCAAAGTCCAAGCCATTACTCAGTTTGTCAACAATAAAGACTTTAAAAATGCATCACAATTTAGTTTTGAGTCCTGACTCCAAGTCCCCCTTGATAGTGATAGAAATTCTAAAGCTCACATTCTTCCATATTCTGAAAGAAAAGAATGTTCCATATGAGGAGCACCAATAAGGGTTGTTTCACAGAATAAGAATAGAGCTAGACTTTTCATTACAGTTTAGAAGGTAGAAGTGGAATATTAGCAAGAGCGGGATTCACAGCTCTGTGTGGCCTGATTTTCTTTGTACCTGAGTTCCATCAAAAATGGAGTCGGCATAATTTAACAGCTGTGAATCACAGTGCCTGGGATAGAATAAAGGCTTTTTTGTTTGCATTAGAACTCTTAGGTAAGTTACATAAACTTTCTGTGCCGTAGATTCTTTAAGTCTCAAATGTGTAAGAGAATGGGTTAGTGAGAGGATTAAAATGCATATTAATGGTGGACACATAGGAAATAATAAATGCTATTAATTGGAGTTATGGGTGCTGAGAATAAGTATATATGCTAAGAGTGGTCCTTTGGTAGTTTAGCATTCCAAAAAGAGAGTATGGTCTGGGATAGCTAAAAGACAAGAGAAGGTAATTTGTGGTTGAATTAAAGATAAATCTGTATTTTTTTTAGCCTGCTGACAAACGATATAGCAGGAGGTTGGGTTATGTTGACTTATTAGACAGTTTTCATTGTTGAAGGTTTTTAGACATTCTTAAAATTTTGGGGTCTTCTTTTATCACCCTGATACCTTCAAAAGATGTTTAAAATGCGCTCCTGTGTGCTTTAAACTATCTTGAGAATTTATAAAAGTAATTGATTAAAGTTACTGACCTAAAAACTTGCCAAATTTCCACACTAAGTTTTCACTTGGAATAAATTCAAAAGGGTTGCTTAAGTACCATGTTAATCTACATGTACAGGACTAAATTGGAATTAATTTGTGTGAAGTTTGTACATCCTAAGTTGAAACAACTGAGTACAATAGTTATGTTTGAAGCAGCAAAAATTATTACTAAAAGTAAAAAAGATCCTATTTGGCCCTAACCGGTTTGGTTCAGTGGATAGAGCGTCATCCTGCGGACTCAAGGGTCCCAGGTTCGATTCCAGTCAAGGGCACGTACCTTGGTTGCGGGCACATACCCAGCAAGGAGTGTGCAGGAGGTAGCTGATCGATGTTTCCCTCTCATTGATGTTTCTAACTCTCTATCCCGCTCCCTTCCTCTCTGTAAAAAATCAATAAAATATATTTTTTAAAAAAAGATCCTATTTGAAGCATTGATACTCATTTTTAGATTTGGGTCTAAAGCCTTTAATTCAGCTCTAATTCCTCGTGACACAAAGAATAAGAGAACACATTCTACCTTGATGAGCAAGCCAAAATTGTAGTATCTGAAGTTGACATAAAGGAATTTTCTTAGATGGAAGTTATCCAGTTAAGCTGAAAATTGCCTGATTTCAGATTTCACAAGAGCAATGACTTCTCACTGTCCACATTCACTTGTTTGGTAAGTGTCACCCCGAACTGTAACCTATAACATTATAAACATATCCAGAGCCCACATGGAAGGTAACGATCACAACTTCAAACACAATTGTTTGAATAAATATTCTACTGAACACAAAACTAGACTTCTTCTGCTTCTGAAAGTATTCATAGAAATGTTACATTGAGATTCTTCCAAGTATTGAAATTAACTGTAAAGTGTGTGTGTGTGTGTCTGCTACAGGCTCAGTGCACGAAATTCATGTCTGCGGGGGGAGGGGTGGCCCTCAGCCCAGCCTGCACCCTTTCCAATCTGGGACCCCTCGGGGGATGTCCGACTGCTGGTTTAGGCCTGATCCCGGGGATCGGGCCTAAATAGGCAGTTGGACATTCCTCTCACAATCCAGGACCACTGGCTCCTAACTGCCCCCCTGCCAGCCTGATCACCATAACCACCTCTGCCTGCCAGACTGATTGCCCCCAACAACCCCCCCACCTACTTGGTTATCCCCAACTGCGCCCCCCACCATCCTGGTTGCCCCAAACTGCCCCCTCTGTTGACCCAGTTGCCCCCAACTGCCCCCACCCCCACTGGCCTGGTCATCCTTAACTGCCCCCCTCCCCCCCGCCAGCCCGGTCGCCCCTTACTGCCCCCCCTGCCAGCCCAGTCACCCCCAACTGTCCCCCCCTGCTGGCCTGGTCGCTCCTACTGCCCCCCCATTGCTGGCCTGGTTGCCCCCCCCCAATTGCCTCCCCCTGCTGGCCTGGTCACCCCATGCAGCCTGCTGTTCAATCATTTGTTCGTCCCTCACTAAACCCCTTGCCGGCCTGGTCGCCCCACACAGCCTGCTGGTCGTTACTGTGAGAGTGTCTTGACCAATTTGCATATTACCCTTTTATTAGTGTGTGTGTGTGTGTGTGTGTGTGTGTGTGTGTGTGTGTGTGTATGTATGAAAATTCATGCACTGGAGGGGGGTTCCTCCAGCCCGGGCTGCCCCCTCTCACAGTCTGGGAGCCCTCAGGGGCAGGAGGTGACCCAGCAATCAGGGAAAGGCGGTGCCCCCATCACACCTCTGCTGATGCCACTGCCAGCAGCATAAGCCTCAGCTGGTCCTGGTTACCTGAGCCTTGGGTGGCCCTGGGTGGCTGGGCAGCCACCATCCGAGGCTTGCCTGCACCTTGGGCTGGCCCTGGGCAGCTGGGGGGCTGTGGGAGCTGGGGGACTATTAAGGCAGGTGCAAGGAGCGGCCAGCCCAGCCTGGGAGTGGGCCTGGCCATGCTGCATGTCTGCTGCCCCAAGGGGGCTGAGGGGACTAGGCGCCGCCATCTTGTGGCTGTGGGTGCCACCATCTTTGTGAGGGTGTGATGGTCAATTAGCATATTCCCTCTTTATTAGATAAGATTTCTTTTAGGATTTTTCAAGTACATGTTCTTTAAATGTTTAACATAGAAAAAAAGGTGTGACTTAAGGTTCTAAAGTCTAGGTTAAAATATTATTGAAGCATATTAAAAGTAAATATATTAAAAGAATTATTAACACAGCTTCATAAAATTTCATAAGTTCAATATTCTCATGGAACCAACACTCAGGTTATAAAACAACATCAGAACATAACCAGTGTCCTAGAGGACCCCTTCCACCCCTTCCAGTCGCTATGCATCTCCCCTCCAAGGTAACAATTATCCTGACTTCTTACAGCAGAGTAACTTTTGCCTGTTTTGGGGTTTTATATACATAGAATTATGTATCATGTGCCTAATTTATTCACTCAAAATTATATTTGTGAGATTTATGTAAGTGCATGTAGTTGTAAATTGTTTATTCTCTCTGGTATATAGAATTCCATTGTGTAAATATTATACAGTGTTTCTGCAACTCATGATGGGCATTTAGGTAGATTCCAGTTTAGAGCAATTATGATGAAAATGTTAATGAACATTAGAATACATGTCCTTTGGTGAACTTTTGGTGGGAGGGATGGGGTAGCATTTACCTAGGAATGAATTTGCTTGGTCACATGTTATTCAAATGATCAGCTTTGGGAGATACTGACAGTTTTCCCAAGTGGTTATGCCAATTTCCGTGAACTTTTAGGGCAGTGTATGAGAGTTCTGGATATTATTGACATATTAGTAACACATTATTAACTAATATTAGGGTTTGTTCTTTATATTGTAGAGTGTCATATGTTTTGTTTGTGCTTTTTTGTTAATCCTCATTGAGGATATTTTTCCCCATTGATTTTTAGAGAAAGTGGAAGGGAAGGAGGGAGAGGTGGGGGAGAGAGAGAGAGAGAGAAGTGAGAGAGACACATCTATTGGTTGCCTATCGCACGAGTCCTGACCGGGGCTGGGGGTTGAGCCTGCAACCTAGGTATGTGCCTTGACCAGGAATCGAACCCATGACTCTTCAGTGCATGGGCTGACACCCTAACTGCTTAGCAACACGGGTCAGTTTCCTAGGTTTTGACAAATGCATTATGTCATGTATCCACCATTACAGTACCACACTGAATAGTTTCACTACCGTAACAATGCCCAGTGTTCCACCTTGTCATCACTGCCTCTCTTCCTCTGAACCACCGGCAGCCAGTGATCGTTTCACTGGCTATCGTTTTGCCTTCTTCAGAATGTCATACAGTTGGAATCATAAGGTATACAGTTTTTTCAGAGAGGCTTCTTCCACTTAGCAATATGTATTTAAGTTTCCTCCATGTCTTCTTCCTCCCTCCTTTCCTTCATTTCTTTCTCTTGTTAATGAAGTTTATTTTTTAAAGCAGTTTTAGGTTTACAGAAAAATTGATCAGAAAGCACAGAGTTCTTTATTTTTACTCTTCTTGTTTTGCTGGAGTACATCCTCAGATAACTCCCTAACAAAGAGTGAATATAATCAAATGTTCTGAGGCTTTGCATGTCTCAAAATATTTTTATTCTGTTCTCACATTTAATTGACAGTTTGATAAGTTTGGAATTCTAGGTTGTGATGACTCATTGCCCCTTCCCTAAGTGGACCCAAACTATACCACTGTTGGAATTATCATGTCTACTTTTTATAGTGTTATGACTCATACTGTCATTTTTATCTTATTCTATTCTTTTGAAATGATTCACAAAGTCCAGCCCACACTCGAGGCATGGGGAATGAGGCTCTACCTTTTGAATGGCCTTAAAAAGAATCTTTGAACATATTTTCAACCATAAGATCCCCCCTCTCAAAGTCCAGTACCCTGAAGGACTCCTTAAACCCCTTCCAGTCACTATCCATCTTCTCTCCAAGATAATAATTATCTTGATTTTTTTTTACAGCATAGGTAACTTTTGCCTGTTTTGGATTTTATATACATAGAATTATGTATCATGTGCCTAACTTATTTCACTCAAATGTTTGTGAGATTCATTCATATAATTGCATATAGTTGTAATACAGGCCCTTAAGTACACTTTCAATCTGAAGACCTGTGAATTAAAGATATAACTGACAGTTCATGGTGGGACAGGCATAGGATAGCCAGAAGAGACACTACTGTTCCAAAAGAGGGGAGAAAGGAAATTCACAAAAATCACTGGTCCATAGTAATTCTAAACTTCAGCTGGGCACAGGTGACAATTCCTTCATTAGGACTCAAAGCCTGGAAATAAGTTTCTATGGCTCCAGCTTTACATTCTGGGTTTCTTATTTCATCCTTTGAGTCATTCCTCTTTTTTCATAAAAGGTAGCCTGTGTTTGCAGCTGCATATTTGTCTTAACCTACTTACTGACTCTAGAAGTTTGTGGGTTCAAAGCAGTCTTTCATTGCACTCCCTCCATTCTTTTAAGCAAACCTCAAAAGAACAGAGATAGTTAATAGGCAGTTTTTAAGGGCAGTTTTAGGTTTAGAGACAAATTGCTACTTTGGGCTTGTGCTGAGGAACAACATTTTCTTTCAAGATCTAATTGGAAGCAACCCTTCTAGCAACTTCCCGTTATGGAAACAGCCCAAGTACCCATCAGTAGATGAGTGTATACAAAAGATGTGCCACATTTACACAATGGAATAATTTTACACAATGGAAAAGTTTTGTGGCATTGTTTTTCAAATATCATCTGTTCAGCTTCATTTTTAAGGCAATAATTTCACCTTTGATAAGGAATGCATCATTAATGTTACTTGTGTCAATAAAACGTGAAACTATTTTTAAATACATGACTGCATGCAAGTAGTATCTATCAGTTAAGAATGCATTCAGCTGCAAGTAACAGAAAACCTTCCACCAGTAGCTTAAACAGAGACTTACAAAACAGGGTTCAAGCTATACACTTCAGGTAGTAGTGTAAGACAAAGCACCTACTTCAAAAATATTGGAAGACATGTTAGCAATAATTAATACTAATAATACCAATATTTGCTCATTACTTACCACTTGCCCTCTTCAAAGTGCATTACATGTATCAGCATTTCAGGCTCACAACAAACCTGTGAGGTGGAATGTGATGTCTTTTGGAAGTCATTCCTTTTCTTCTCCAAGTTACAGACTAGCTGTAATATTTCTAGGGCACATGGCATCATCCAAATCGCTCCAAGATTTGTTTTGCTAATCAATGCATAAGCAAGCACAAGAATTCTAGACTCTAATGCTTTTGAATTATGCAGGAACCAGCCTAACCTTTTCAAATCATGTTAAAGATCCATGATGCTTAATAGCCTTTTAGGATGAACCTTTCAGAAGGTGCTCCTGTAGGGGTACTGGCTTTGTGCTTCTGTTGACAAGAACCTAGTCTTCCAGAGGCACTGCAACTTTTACATCCATTATAAATTATCGATTGAAGTGAAAACAAATACTTTTGCTTTGTCTTTTTGCTGACATTTCCTAGCATATGCTCAGTTAACAAGTTTCATTTTATTTAATTCTTGTCATCATATAACTACATTAATATTATCACAGGGCAATGGTGTCCGCAGGTGTAGTATCAGCTCTGGAAACTTCAGATGTGGCAGTGCTGGGAGCTGGGATGGACTTTATCTATCGTATTCCCCTTCTTCCACTAATCTTTATAAATATTTTACTAGGATGTGAAATAGATTTCTCACCCCTGGAAAAGTAAACAATTTAAGAAACGTGTTTTTGTAAATTTTAAAATGCAGTCTTGATAACTTTAAATTTTAATTTTTCTGCCCAAAAATATGACTGCTTTAGGTTCATTGCATGTTCAGGAATTTTACCATGAGATGAATTACCAATAGAAATTTTAGTTATTACTTTAGGAACAGCTTTTTGTCCAGTACAATTAAATTTTCTTGAATATTCACTTATGTGCACTTAAACGTGTCTCCTGGTGTATATCACTGGTGTTTAATGTTTGTGAAATAAATAAGGGTATGAATAAATCAACAAGAGCATGAATTTCTTTGCTCCCTATGATTGGATTCTTTAGTTTGGCTGAGGATCTCAGGGCAATCTGGCTTAAAGCCATCGCAAGCCATCCTATGTGTCTTCTCTTGTAAATGCCACAAGAAGGTGAAAAAGAAGGTTACTTAATATAACACTTATCTCCAATTACTTGTAAGCCAATAAAAGTATGGATTTCACAAATATCACCACAGGGAGTCATCTGTAGTGTTAAACCTTCCTCCTCGCCCCCCACCCCTGGTTTCCAGCCTCTCTGTGTTACAATCCTGCAGCTCTGTGGACCGCTGCAACATGCCATCGTGGACGAGGGTCTGAGTATATTCTAGTTCCCTTTTACCTCCTAAACACCTTCATAAAGTTTTAATTCCAAACTTTTACTACAGAGTGACAAAGCAAAATGGAACAAGGGACACAGCATGTGGGAGTAAATGGGGAGGTGAGAAAGGAGGAGGGGGCACCTGGACAGTCTTTAAATGGAAGTTCACATTCTAGCAAAAGTGGAGAGTTGGTCCTTGTGTTCCCTTGCACCAGAACTGCTTGTCCTCAGCTCATGGTAACCACTTGCTCTATATTTCACAGCTGTGGGGTGGATCAGTTGTCCTAGTGCCAGGGGAGAAAACAACACCAATAGAATTTGCTCTTTCTCTTGCCCTATAATGATAACCCTTGGCACCTGTTTTCTTCATAACACATGAACAGCTAGATTTACCTCTGCTAGACTTGCTTACTTTCTTCTCCTCAGCTCTTTTATACACCCATGGCATTAGTCAACCATTTAACAAAAGTTTATCAAGCGCCTTGTATGCCAGGATCTGTTCTAGATGTAAACCCCTGGTCCATTGGCGCTTAAGACCAGTGAGTGAGTCCTATGTTCTACTAGTGGCCTGGTGCACAAAATTCATGCATTTGGGGGGGGGAGGGTCCCTCAGCCCAGCCTGCACCCTCTCTAATCGGGGACCCCTTGGGGGATGTCCAACTGCCAGTTTAAGCCCGATCCCTATAGGACATCCCTCTCGCAATCTGGGACTGCTTGCTCCTAACTGCTCACCTGCCTGCCTGCCTGATCACCCCTAACTGCCTCTTCCTGCCTGCCAGATTGCCCCTAACCCCTCTGCCTGCCTGCCTGATTGCCCCTAACTACCTCTGCCTGCCTGCCTGATCACCCCTAACTGTTCTCCCCTACTGGCCTGATCTTGCCTCAACTGCCCTCCCCTGCAAGCCTGATCTCGCCCCCAACTGCCCTTCCCTGCAGGCCTGATCTCACCCCCAACTTCCCTTCCCTACAGGCCTGATCTCACCCCCAACTGCCCTCCCCTGCTGGCCTGGTCAAAAGCTCCACATCCTAGGCAGCCATTGGCTCCTCACAGTTTACCCAGATTTGGTTCTGATTGGTTGGTTTCTATGCCAGTCAGCGTCAAAAGCTCTGCCTCCTAGGCAGCCATCTTGTGTAGATGTGATGGAGTGAGGATCAATTTGCATATTTCCTCTTTATTATATAGAATGTTTGCAGCTACTGTACGAGGTGGTCACTTCTGTTGCTTTTTCATTGCATTTGGCTGTTGGCTGCCTGCTTTTTTTTCTCTAATGCACAGGGTGGAATCCTATGCTTTGGGAATAATGGATGACTCCAGTGAATGAACCCTAGCATGTGTCTGTTATCTTGGTGAATCCTACATATCTTTTCAAAAACTAGTTTACTCTTGAGTTATATATTTTAAACAAAAGAAAACAAACTAGAAGGGGCTCATTAAAATTGTTTGTCCTAAAGGTTGACAAACATTCAGTGGCTTTTTGTAGAAGCATTTGGCCAAGGGACAAAGTTCTTGGGTATGTCCCCAAACCTGGACCAATGCAGACTGGGCTGTAGGGTAGCTGAGTATGGAGCTTGATCCTTGCAAGCGTGGTTTCCCAAGAGTGGGGAACTGTTTTTCTGTCAAGGGCCATTTGGATATTTATAACATCATTTGTGGGCCATACAAAATTATCCACTTAAAAATTAGCTGCTATATTTGGTCAAACATGTAATTAATTCACCCCTAATGCTTTGGCAGGGCCAGACCACGTGATTTTGCTGGCCTGATATGGCTCACTTGGCTGGAAGGAGGAGGTGCCACCGGGGTGTACCTGTTGAAGTGCAGCAATCACTGCACCTGAAGTGACTCCATCACTCATGGACTCTGATGCTTGAGGACTCTTTATTTGGATGAAAATGCAACCATCTTGGACCTTGAAAGGTATGGCTTAGAGCCACTTCTAGAAACAACCCAGTCCAGTCCCCTCAATTTATTGTTTCAGCCCAGAGAGCCATAGGACCCTGCCTGGGTTGTCAACTAGTGAGTGGTACAGTCTGGATGAGAATGTTTATCATCCAATTCTGTTCAGAGTTTTTTCTGCCCATACATTTCCCCAGGATAGCTTAGCCCTTCTTGAACTTTTATTGTAGGAATCAAACAAAAGGTAGGTTTCTCAGGTAGCTGAGTTGGGGAAAGGGGTTGTGACAGCAGGGTGGGTCAGAGGCAGGGAGACCTGGAAGGAGAGAAGACAATGAAATGCTAGGAGAGGGGGTCTGGGGACTCTTTGCCTCCTTCCATTTAAAAAATATATATTTTTTAATTGATTTCCGAGAGGAAGGAAGAGGGAGAGAGATAGAAACATCAATGATGGGAGAGAATCATTGATTGTCTGCCTCCTGCACACCCCACACCAGGGATTGAGCACGCAACCTGGGCATGTCCCCTGAGTGGGAATCGAACCATGACCTCCTGGTTCATTGTTCCATTGGAAGGGTTCCTCCTTCCATTTTTTAAAATTTATTTAATATATTTTATTGATTTTTTACAGAGAGGAAGAGAGAGGGATAGAGAGTTAGAAACATCGATGAGAGAGAGACATCGATCAGCTGCCTCCTGCATGCCCTCTACTGGGGATGTGCCTGCAACCCAGGTACATGCCCTTGACCAGAATCGAACCTGGGACCCTTCAGTCTGCAGGCCAACACTATCCACTGAGCCAAACCAGTTAGGGCTCCTTCCATTTTGATCAGCTCTGGACTTAATAAAGATGACTGGGCAGTCTAGTTCTGAGGATTGGTGGAGTTTCAAGCAATGACGAGGCCTGGGGTAAGGGGCACATTGGGTAGGTTTTGGGAAGTCTGTGGGAAATAGGTATATGGATAGGTGTGTGTGTGTGTGTGTGTGTGTGTGTGTGTGTGTGTGTGTGTGTATGTGTCAGAGAGAATAACTGTGGAGGAGTGTGATATTTATTTTGATTACCTCTTCACATTTGTAAATGATTCAAATCATGGGGTATTTTTCTTAAAAAAGCAAGTTCTAAAGAATAATAGCAATAATAATAAATAAGGTTATTTCTAGAAATTGATGTGCATTATTAAAAATATTTTCTCCTGGACCTAGCTGGTTTGGCTCAGTGGATAGAGCTTTGGCCTGTGGACCAAAGGGTCCCTCCCAGGTTCGATTCCATTAAAGAGCACATGCCCAGGTTGCAGGCTCGATCCCCAGTTAGGGGGTGTGTGGGAGGCAACCGATCAATGATGCTCTCTCATCACTGATGTTTCTATCTCTCTCTCTCCCTCTCTCTTCCTCTCTGAAATCAATAAAAATATATTTTTTAAGAATGTTTTTTCTTGAAAAAAATTTTTTTTTATTTTAGAAGTTGGCTTTGGTTTCCTCTGAATCCTAAAAGATGTAATAAAATATTAAATATGGTTGGAATAGAACCTTCATTGGAGTGATTTTTAATTCATATCACAGATCAAGCATTCTGGCAGGAGCAACTGAAAATGTACAGAGAAATGAGTTTCCCAGCCAGCAGGAGCAGAGGGCAAGGTGAAATGGGGTGAGTACGGAGATAACAAGGTTTGGAAATTGAGCTCCCAGTCAGCACAGCTACCAAACTGCTGTGAGGATTTGGGCAATCAGGGTTCTTTCTATTCCAAAGTTTCATGATGCAGGTTAAAGTTCTACATGAACTGTGTACAATCAAAATTCATGCCTGCATTAATGATTCAGAAAAGAGGGAATTAGATAGAGATAATTTGACAGACATTGTAAATCTTTCAAATTAGTAAGATGGGAAATGATGATCAGAATTCTAGGATCATATGGCTGAGCTTCAGAAATTTTATTCAATCACCAACAAAGACATTTTAAAACTGAATTTAACATTGTCCAGGTTTTGTTCTTCTATTATGGTCACTTTTTAGTTAAAATGTTAGAGCAGCAATATGTTTATCTTAGTTACAACAGAACTAATGTCTTAATAGGGACATTATTAAAAAATTAACGAATAAGGCATTTCTGTTTCTATTGTAAAGGAGAGTAATTGATTAGCATAAAGTATGTCTTGAATATAGTGACCAGCACATGAAAAAATGTTACAGGATTTGTTATGTTGAAAGACTATTATGAAATTTCCAACATACTTACTCATTGGCACTGATGCTTAAAAAGAGAGGAATATCAGCCTGGCTAGGTAGCTTACGTCATCCTGATATGATACCAAAAGGTTGTGGGTTTGCTCCTGGTCGGGGCTATACAAAAATCAACCAATGTGATGGAAGGAGATTCAAGTTGAAGGGGTAAACACACAATACAATATACAGATAATGTATTATAGAATTGTATACCTAAAACCTATATAATTTTATTAACCAATGTTGTTCAATTCAATTAAATGTCAATAAATTGAATCAATTAAAGAATCAACCAATGAATACATAAATAAGTGGAACAACAAATCAATGTTTCTCTCTCTCTCTACCCCGCTTCTCTCTCTAAAATCAATCAATAAAAAATTAGTTGAAATGATTGCTCTTGAAAATAGAAGTAAAACTAGGATTCTGATGAGTTATTTTCCCAATTCTTCATTATTCAAAATAATGCATTATGAATTGAAAAACTAATCTCTTCTCTTGAGGAAGATATTATTCAAGAAAACTCTGATTATAAAGGGCCCCTGGAAATGTCACAGAAAATCCTCTTTCCTGTAAATTTTTTGTTCATTTTCTCTCTCCTTTTTATATTTTCACCATTTCATAGACCCCTTTTTGATGTTGAGTTTGGTGTGCTTATAAGCTTTTCTTGTGTGATTACTTCATGTTATTATATATAAGATTTCTATTATACACCCATTCATATAATAATAGGTATGTAAACTGTTTCCACCTTTTCTGGAGGAGTTGATTTGCAATAAATATCCAGAATCTTGAACTGCTGTTCATACACTTTGGCTCTGTAATTTCACATCTAGAATTTTATTCTAATCATGATCAAAGACACAAAACTAAATTGGTACACAGAGATGTTCATATGTATGTAAGAATATATGTTAAAAATTGGAAATAAACAATGCCCAGTAAGGAACAATAATTATGTGACAATATATTCACACAATGAAATTTTATGTAGTTATTAAAGTCATGTTTTCATAGTACATTTAGTGCTCTGAAGAGAAATGAAAGAGAGAAGCAGTATATAATATAGAAGATATATTTCCAATTATTTTTTTTAATCAAATAGCTCAAAATATTTTTAGGTATAATTTACATACAGTAGGATTTTTCCTTTTAATATGTATACCTCAATTAGTTTTTAAAAATGTGTATTGTCATGTGATCACCACCACAGTCAAGATTTTACCACCCCAAAAAGTTTCCTTTTATCCCTTTGTAGTCAATATTCACCCTCTACTCCATTCCCTGGCAAACTATAGTTTTTCATATTCCAAAATGTCAGGTAATTGGAATCCTACAGTATTTTTTCCTTTTGCATCTGGCTTCTTTCACTTCTGATATTCATTTTATGTTGTGTGTATCAGCACTTCACTCCTTCTATTGCCAAGCAACATTACACTGTATGAACATATCACACTTTCTTCATTCACCAGTCCATAGACATGTGGGTTGTTTCCAGTTTCTTCTAATTATGAACCATTTCTATATAGGACATAATGCTTTTATTTATTTTCGTAAACACCTTAGGAAAAGGATTACTAGGCCAAATGGTAAGTGTATGTTCAAGAAATTGCCAAGCTCTTTTTTGAAGTATCCCGACCAACAATGTCATTTTGCATCCTTACCAACAATGAGAGTTCCAATTACTTTGCATCCTCCAAGCTCATGGTATGGTCTATTAAAACATTTCAGCCATTCTAATAGTAGTGTAGTTACTGTAAATATTAGTATATTAGTGATATTAGTCACTAGCAAATGAGTAGCAAATATCTCATTTGCTAGTGACTAATATCAAGCATCTTTTCACGTGCTTATAAGCCATCCAGATATCTTCTCTATTAAAATGTCTACATCTTTTTAAATTGGAGTTGTTTTCTTATTGTTAAGTTTTTAGAATTCTTTACATATGCTGTATATAATTCCTTTGTCAGATATATGACTTGCAAATATTTTCCCAGTTTATGCCTTGTCTTTTCATTTTTATAATGTCTTTTAAAGAGAAAAAGTTTTAGTTTTATCAACTTAACCATGTTTAATTTTATTATTCATGCTTTTTTATAATAAAGTGTTTAGTTTAGAATAATTTATAACCACACTTAACTCTTTCTTTCATGAATGTTAGTTGGTTCATTTGTCACAACCAATGAATATGGTTTGTTTTTTGTACCCTAAGAAATATTTGCCTGCCCAAAGTCACAATAATTTTCTGTGTGTGTTTTTTTTTGTTTTAGAAATTTTATATTTTTAGCTTTATTAGGTCTATGATATATTTTTAGTTAGTTTATGTGTATAACCTGAGGTAATGTGAAGATATTTTTTTTTTCCTTTATGGGTATTCAGTTGTTCCAGCATTATTTGCTGAATAGATCTTTTAATTTATATATAATTATTATATTTGTATGTAATATATAATTATTATGTCTCTACAGTTAGCATGAGTAAGCGAACATTTTGAGTGAGCAGACACAATAGAGTCAAGTGTGATAGTTAATAGTGAAGGAGGGATGAGCAGATTATGTCACTGAGGGTGATGGTTACCTTAGTCACCCATGTGTCAATTTCTGACCTACATTGCAGAGCCTGGAAGGCCTAGCTCTGTAGTGGTTCCTCTTTTTCTACATGGTCTTATCCAGCAGTTAAGAATCCTTTAATTTTTACTTCCACATCGGCCTTTACAGTAAACCCCCATTATTTTAGGTAAGTTGAGTGGCTGATTCTTGCAACCTAAAGGAAACACAAGCAAAAAGTACCTGTGCACAAAGCAAACACCTCTTTGTGAGGATTAATGCCTAAAGAAAAACACAGGCTGGCCCCAATACCTCTCCAGAGTTTGTCCTTCAGGTATGAAATTAGAGCTACATATTTTATTATAATGTTATATTTCTGATAGCTATAAATTTATTGCTAAGATTAAGGGATAATATATTTACCATTTACTTACTTTTAAATTTATTTTTCATGTTGGTCCAGCTCAGAGACCGAAGTTCTGAAATCAAGTAAATTCAAGTAAATTTAGGGTGGAGAGAGAATGTTAAAGGTAGAAAATTTCTGAGCATAGTCCAAGACTTGTACTGATGACATTGGTATCAAAGAGGACAAAAGTGTCACAAAGCTTGATTTTGCATACTTGAGTCATAGTTAAGATCATGGACTGGGTTTACAGGCCATCTCCATGACTTTTTTAGCTGCATGACCTTGAGCAGATTACAGTCTCCTCAAGTCTTGGTTCTTCTTCTGTAAACAGGGGTGATTGGGAGGCTTTGATTAAGTCATGTGACTGGAACAGAGGATGTGCTCACTAACTGTTAGCTCTTCACACTGCTCCCTAATATTCCCCAGCACTCACACCAGGGGGTCTGAAGGCCTTGTGTGCATGCCTGAATTTTCAGGCTAATTGTTCACTGTGAGATGAAGGCCTCCCGTTTCACTGAGCCCTTGATCCACCCCATCTGTTCAGCTGTCTTTGTCTCCCTATGTGGGTTCCCTCCTCATTTTTAAGACTCTTAATTAGTTTGGGGTAATAAAATGATCAGCACCACCTGAGCATCAGTTATTAGCAATAAATGTGGCTCCTCTGAGCAGCTATGGCATACTAATTATTTCCACATAAATGTAGTTTTTTGTAGCTCTGATTGCCTGCTAAATGATACCAGTGCATATTTTACACACTTTTTACTGTTTATTTTGGAATCACTTGCCTCAGGTTCATCTCATCAATCCAAAAACATCTGCAATAACATTGGGATAAAATTCGTTTTATTTTTTTTCAATTTTTAACTCCAGGGCAATTTTTTTTTTTTAGCATCCCATTGGGAAGTTCTTTCTTTTATTTTCTGCCTCATGTTTCCTAAATAGCCAATTAATTGTTTAATAGATGCTATCTCTGGGAGGGTGTTGCTCTTTGCCAGGCACTAATATTGTCATGCCAGTGCTAGCATGTTAATTCTCTCGCTGACTTTCAGGTCCACATGATAAAGGCAACAGGCCAAAGAAGCTACAGAATTGAAACAGCTAGAAATTCAATTCAACTAGTATCAGGTTAGCGTCTGCTAGAGGCAGTGGGCATGGTGGTTAGGGGCAGGAGATATGGAAATAAACCACAAATGAGCAGAATGGGCTGGGTATAAGAAAAAAACTGTAATCAAGTTTTCCAACACTGCAATCAAGCTTTATTTTTGTTAAACTATGGTGTATGTGTATAAAATAATACAAACACATATTCTTTTAAATGCTTATTTTAATGTTCACACTGGTCTTTCTTGACTTTTTTCTTTTCTTAATCCCTTCACCCTTCTCATGCGGTCACCAGTATGGTTACTGCCAGAGGGAAGGCGGGGGTGAAGGGATAGTAGCAGATATAGGGGGGATAAATGGTGATGGAAGGAGACTTGACTTGGGATGATAAATACACAATACTATATACGGATGATGTGTTGTAGAATTGTGTACCTTAAACCTGTGTAATTTTATTAACCAATGTCACCCCAATAACTTTAATTTTAAAAAGCATAAAAGAAAATAAATTTACTTTGGGTCTCAGTGTTGGGGGTGAGGTGTGTGCTCAATCTAACAGGGGTAGAGCTCTTTAGATCCGATTTTTTTCTTTACAACATTCTGTACAGCAGAAATAGTTCATAATTAATTCATAATAAACAGACTTAAGGATTGTAATTGGGAGAAATCTGGTCAGGAGTCATTGCAGTAGTCCAGGAGAAGTGGAAGTACAGGGAGGGATTAGAGTAGGAGCAGCAAAAGGAGAGATGAGGACAGATTTGGGATTTTTTTAATGCTTTTCTTTTTTTTGCTTAATTAACATACTGTAAAAATAATTTTTTTGTTGTGTATGCTGAATTTTAACAAACGAATAGAGTCATGAAAACATCCCTGCATTCTAATATAGAACAGGTCCATCTCCTCAGAATTCTGTCATGTAATCTACCCCTTCCAAACCCCAATCCCTGACAACCACCCATAATGCCTTTGAGAAACACCCATATTGGTCAAATATCAATATTCATTTTTTTCTGAGTACCATTCCATTCATCTTCTGAAGGACATTTGTGTTACTCCCAGTTTTTGTCAATTATGAATAAAACTGCTATAAATATTTGTATACAGGTTTTGTGTGAACATAAGTTTTCACTTCTCTAGAATAAATACCTAGGAATGGGATTAATGGGTCATATGATAAGTAGATATTTAACTTTATAAGAAACTGGCAAGCTATTTTCCAAGGTGGATGTGCCATTTTGCACTCCTACCAGCAATGCATGAGAGTTGTAGTTGCTCTGCCTCCTTGCAAGTATTTGGTATTGTCTTTAAAAAAAAATCATTTTAATAGGTGTGTAACAGTATCACATTGTGGTTTTAATTTGCAGTTCCTGTAAGCCTATTGTTACTGAACACCTTTTCCTGCATTTAAATATATAACATTCTGGATAGGAGACCTTTGCTGAATACATGATTTGCAAATATTTTCTCCTGGTCTATAGCTTCTAACATTGTGTCGTTGACACAACAAAAGTATTCATTTTGATAAAGTCCAATTTATTGATTTTTTTCTTTTAAATACATTAATTTATGAAGCTGAAACTTCAGAGGTAAAATTTGTGCTCTTAGTGGGCATGCGTTTGTTTCTATATGCCAGCATCGGAATGTTTTCAGGTTTGCTGTTTATGGTTGTGGAAGCTGTGCACTGTAGGATTCTAGGTGGCGTGATTATATGGACTGCCATGTGAATGGCAACCCCAAGAGCTGTGACGTGTACAACTTGTACAACTACACATTACCTCCTTTCTCTGGTATCCGTTTACTGCACGGATTGCCATGGTTGCTGTGGTTCTATTTTACTTCCTCTGCCACCTATTTGTTATTATATGAAGTCTACATTGAAGTTATATTGAAGAAGCTTGTGTAGATGAACCATCTAAAGTTAACTTGTTCCCACTGACTCTTCAGCAAGCTGACTGCCTATCCTTGGGATTCCAGCAGCATCATGCTTTATTTTTTCCTTTAATTGGCATTTATGGGAATTGGAAACTCAGCCAATTTTAGCTGTCTAGACAGGCATGGTTTTGAAACTTGCATTCTAAACAAATGACCAAAAACAAGATTTGTAGCATCATGCATTATGAAACTCTGGACTTGCATAAAAAAGCAACAGAATATAAAGACAGAAATGCCACTTGCAGGTAATATTTTGTCTATGAGTAATATGTTATTAACTCTGAGTAGCTCCAAATAAACTCTGAGGTGGCTCACAACTCTCCTCTGACAATATGGAAAACTATTCAGTGCTTGAGATCTTTATATTCTGTATACTTGACTGGCTGTACTTTCTAGCTGAGATCACAAGCTGTTCATAGGTCAAGAGTTAGTGTCAGAGCAGAACCAGAAAAGCTTCAACAGAACAGAATTGTTCTGGGTATGCTGCTATGTCATCGTCTTTATCAATTAACACGGGCTCTGGAATGGGGCACTGTGAGACAGGGAAAGAGGAACAAGTGTCCTATTTACGAGTTGTTTTATTAAAATAAAGGCTGACTAATTTTGATGTAGGAAGGCACAGAATCTGATTGTATCTCGAGAATTACTATAACTTAAATGGGGAAATTGTTAAGAAGGGCATCTTGGGATGTATGGGCTTTGAAGGCTAAAGGTTTGGGAGGAGTGGGTGTATAATATCACAGGTACAAAAATCCCTTAAGAAGGAATCACTGCTTGGAAAGTTCAAAGAAATGGTTTGAGAGATGAGGGAAGGGAATGATTTATTTGAGGGGCTACTGATCCCACTCTAAGAAATGATGACAATGGGCCCTGGCTAAGTAGCTCAATTGGTTAGAGCATCATCCTGATATCCCAAAGTTATAGATTTAATTTCCAGTCAAGGCACATAAAAGAAACAACCAAAGAATGCATAAATAGGGGGGAAAAAAATCCATGTTTCTCCCTCTCTAAGATCAGTAAATAAAAAGTTTTTTAAAAGTGACGGCAGCAAAGGGGTAGAACCAAGAGGTGTTTTTTGTTTTGTAAGTAAGCCTGTCTTCCCCCGGTGCCTTCCACCTACCTAGCTTCTTTCAGAAAGCATACAGCTTTTCACCATTAAATATGATGCTAGCTGTAGAGTTTTATTTTATAGATATTCTTTATCAAGTTAAGTCTCCCTTTATTCCCAATTTGCTGAGAGGTTTTTAATCTTTTTTTATGAATGGAGGTTGGATTTTTGCCAAATGCTTTTTTGCATCTATTGGTAAGATCATATGATTTTTTTCCCCGGTAGCCTATTGATGTGATGGATTATATTAATTGATCTTCAAATGTCGAAACAGTCTTGCATACCTACAATAAATCCCATTTGGCCATGGTGTATAATTCTTTTTATACATTGCTGGATTTGATTTACTGACATTTTATTGAGGATTTTTTCAACTATGTAAATAAAATATATTAGTCTGTAGTTTCCTTTTCATATAATGTTTCTATTTCACTTTGTATTAGCTGGTTTTGTTAATTCTGACCTCATAGAATGAGTGAAGAAGTGTTCCTTCTGTTTAATTTTCAGGAACAGTGTATGGAGAACTAGCATCATTTTCCCCAAAATATTCAGTAGAATTCACCAGTGAAACCATTTGGGCCTATTGCTTTCCTTTTTCGGAAGGCTATTAATTCTTGATTATATTTATTTAATAAATGTGGGCCTATCCAGAAAATCTATTGTTCCTTGTATGAGTGTTAGTAGTTTGTATCTTGTAAAGAAATGGTTTATTTTATCTAAGTTATCAAATTTCGGGGCATAGAGTTGTTCATGACATTCTTTTATTATCCTTTTGATGTACATGGAATCAGTAGTGATTTTCCCTCTTTCATTTCTGATATTAACAGTTTGTGCCTTCTTTTTTTTTCTTAGATAGCCTCGCTAGAGGTTTATCAGTTTTACTGCTCTTTTAAAGAACCAGCTTATAGTCTTTCTATTGGTTATCTCTGTGGATTTTCTATTTTTTATTTCCTTTCTTCTGCTTTAGTTTTCATTTGTACTTCTTCCTCTACATTCCGGAGGTAAGAGCTTACACTACTAATTTCAGATCTTTCTTCTGTGCGTTCAGTGCTATAGTTTCACTCTGAGCAAAGCTTTCACTGCACACTGCCCCCACCACACACACACATTTTGATAGGTTGTGTTTTCATTTTGTTCAGTTCAAAATACTTTTAAATTTCTCTTGAGACTTATTCATTGACCCATGTGTTATTTTAAAGTATGTTGTTTAAACTCCAAATATTTGGGGAATTTCCCCAGCTATCTTTCTGTTATTCATTTCTAGTTTAAATTCTAGTGTGGCCTGAGAGCATACTTTGTATGGTTTCTATCCTTTTTAATTTCTGTTCTTTTAAATTCGCTTACATTGGGGGGGGGGCGGGGGGACGGGATAATAAATAGGCAAACAAAAAGATACGTCACTTTAAAAATATATAGGTATATACAGTATATATGTGTGTGTGTGTTTGTGTGTGTGTGTGTGTGTGTGTGTGTGTATTATTGATTTCAGGGAGAGGGAGAAAAAGAGATAGGAACATCAATGATGAGAGAGAATTATGAATTGATCAGCTGCCTCCTAAGGCTCCCCACTAGGGATTGAGCCTGCAACCCGGGCATGTGCCCTGATGGGAAACCGTGACCTCCTGGGTCATAGGTTGATGCTCAACCACTGAGCACACCAGCTGGACTTCTTAGCATTTTTTTCTCCCCTTATATGAGACAGAAGGCTAGAGAGGGCTGAAGTTGTCTAATTGTTCTCCCACTAGCTTGGCTGAGCCTCTGCTAAAGTAATCTCCAGGCCTTTGTATAGAAAAACTCTTGAAATGTAGTTCAAAATGATCACTTTTCCCCTTTCTCTGCCAGGAACATAAAGGGATTTTGTTTTCTTCAAAGTAGTAGTAGTCTCCAGGCCTTTGTAATCTTCACTTGAGAACCTGCTTCTGGAGGTAAAACCCATGAAGGTGTGGCGACTCCCCTAAACCTGGGGCCCCCAGGGGTTTTAACTTTCAAGTGAGGCCACATTCGGCCTCCGGGAATTCATCAGTGATGGTTTAATTGTTCCTGTCAGCTACTGGCTGAGGGCTTCTGTTCCCACTATGCTGATCCCAACCTTCACTCCCTGTTTTCTCCAGTCTCTATGAATTTGGGGTGGCAGTTTGCCATGTGACCTCAATTTTCTGATGAATCTAAGAAAAGTCAAGGATTGTCAGTTTGTTCAGTTTTTATCTTGTGAGGATGGGAGTGATGATTTCCAAATTCTTTGCATGTTGGAGCTGAAACCAAAAGTTCTCATTGTATTTTATGTTTGTGACTCACTTTTGAAATGTACCTGCAGTATAATTTACTCTTTTGGTATAAAGCTCTATGTTTTGACAAATGCAAAGAAACAATCAACATAGATAGTAGTCCCTTTCCAACAAGATTCTCTTATGTGATCAGCCTTTCTCCCACTCCCACACCTGACAATTACTGACCTATTTTATAATTTCATTTTTAAGTCTTCTGTGGGATTGAGAACCCCCTGGGACTCCCAGTGGATGTATATTTTTGGCCATTAAGGTCAAAAAAGAAACTTTGTTTGTGTAGATCCCAGGTAATATAATGCACTATGGTTCCCAATTTTGTGCTTTGTGCCACTAAAAAAAAAAAAAAAAAAAAAAGTAAACAACTAGCAAATGGAAATAAAATAAAGAATAAATTCAGCAAAAGTTAAAAAATAGACAAAATGTTTTTAAAAAGTTGCTTAAAAAATATTTCCCAGACCTTTCTTTGAAATATTCAAGTGAACAGTAGTATACAGGTGCTCTGTGCAAAGGAAGTAACTGAGGTGACGACTGAGTGCTTTCAGGGTATTGTATGACATTGAGCTGGATGGACTATGGAGATGACTTAATCACCTAAGGAGGAGTCAGCAAGCTACAACTCACCAGCCACATCTGGCATACTATTTGTCTTTGTGCGGTCCACAGGCTGAGAATGATTTTTTATATCTATACTAATAAAAGGGTAATATGCTAATTAGACCAGATGTCTTCCAGACATCCTTCCAGACAAAGCCACAGTGGCAGGGGCCGAGGCAGAGGCAGTTAGGGGCAATCAGGCCGGCAAGAGAGCAGTTAGGGGGCAATCAGGCCAGCAGGCAGAGGCAGTTAGGCAGGCGAATGGTTAGGAGCCAGCAGTCTTGGATTGCGAGAGGGATGTCCGACTGCTGGTTTAGGCACAATCCTGCAGGGAGCAGGCCTAAACCAGCAGTTGGACATCCCCCAAGGGGTCCTGGATTGGAGAGGGTGCAGGCCGGGCTGAGGGGACCCTCTCTTCATCCCCCCCCATGCACAAATTTCATGCACCGGGCCTCTAGTTTATAAATAATTGCCTAAAAAAGATTTCATGACACATGGAAGTTATATAAAATTCAAATTTCACTGTCCACCATAATGTTTTATTGGAACCCAGCCATATTCATTTGTTTACATATTGTCTATGTGCTTTCAAGCTGTAATGGGCAAAACTGAGTAGTTGTGATAGACTCTTTATGACACCCTCATCTCTTTGCACGGACATTTGGCACACTGCAAGTTGTAGTGATGCAGTTGTAATTCTACATCATTTCAAAGGTCATATGATGACATCCCTCCCTCTCTCCCTTTCTTCCTTCCTCCCTCCCCTATTTGCTTACTTTAATTTACAGTAAATGCCCATCAAGTCCAAAGAAGAAAGGAATAGTGGACTTTTAGTATCATGCTTTAAAGATTGTGCATGATTTTATAGAATTTGATGGCAATGTTACTACCTGTACAATGGCATTACAGTTGTACTAAAAAAATACAATATATGTCAATATTGCCAACTAAACAATTTTCAAAATATTCCCAGCTCACAGGAAAGCAATGGTTAGAAATTAGAAAACTTAAAACAATTTCTTCACAAAAAGAAGGTTCTAGGTGGCTCTTTTGTTAGCCAAGCAAGGGAAGTTGTTTACCAATGGTGAAGGAACTAAATTGTGACTGATTGCAGCAGCCAAAAAATATGACCAGAGAAAGAAACTTGTTTGAGACTTTTCATCTTCCAATGAGAAAATTTGCTCAGTGAACTGAAGATACTGGAAGCAACATCACTAGTCAATTAACAATTAAGACAACTAGTTTGGAGTGGTGTTTCTTATTTCTCAATGAGCCTATAGATATTACTGATACTGCACTAATGATGTTATTTATTTAAGGAGTCACTGCTGAGCTTGAAGTGACTGAAGAATTAAACTTGATAAATTATCTGCAGGTGAGAATATTTTCAATAAATCTAAGAAAACTATTTCAGTACAATTTGAGATAGAATCTGCTAAAATGTGTTGCAGTTGATAGCGGTAAAAGTAGATGTGGAGCAGTAAATTCTCAGTTGGACAAATTTACAAAGCTTGAGAACATGTAAGCTGTTTATAGCCTGTGGTTATAAGTCATATTATTCATTAGCAGGTACTTTGCATAGAATATTTGCATCTATCGTGTGTCACTGGTCCAATAGTTTCATTGGTGAACTCCTTTGCTATTGTGGATATAACCATAGTTAGTTTCATGAATTTTTGTCACAAAAAGAAGGTAAATATCCTATTTGTGGCACACAGCAGTTGAAAGAAGTGGTAAAGTTTTGTTTTTTAATATATTTCTTTATTGATTTCAGAGAGGAAGGGAGAGGGAGAGAAAGAGAGAGAGAGTGAAACATCAATGATGAGAGAGAATCATTGATCTGCTGCCTCTAGCACATCCCCTACTGGGGATCGAGCCTGCAACCCAGGCATGTGCCCTTGGCTGGAATTGAACCTGGGACCCTTCAGTCCACAGGCCAATGCTCTCTCCACTGAGCCAAACCAGCCAGGGCAGAAGTGATAAAGTTTTATTGCAATTTTTTGAGTTTGGGTCTACGATTGAACATTTTTTTAATGAGAACTGTCTTCAGCCACTACTGTTGAACACTGAATGGCATTGGAAATAAGTTTCTGCTGATGTTTCTTATTGAATTCAACCTAAAATTAAAGGCCAAACAGTGCTCATATGAGAAGCTTACACTGCTGTAAAGTCATTTTGACAACTGACATCATTTAAATGTCAAGCTGCCTTATACACTTCCAGTGGTATTAAAAGGTAAAATAAGAAGGGAGATCTCTATTTCCCTGCAGATTTGCAATGGACATATTTTCTGAGTTCAAACTTCAGTTCCAGCAGCATTTTTTAGACCTCAATGCAAATCTAAAGAAAATTTCCATATTTTCAAATCCACTTAACTGAGCAATTGGGGAGTTTCCACCTAGCCTTCAATGGGAAGTGATTAATCTGCAGAGTAATAATATGCTAAAAGACAAATATCAATAGAAAAATGTAATAGAACTATAAATGCCTTGCAAGCAATCAATATGCTGAATGAAAATCATATGCTCATGACTTGGTATCAGTCTTTGGCAGCACTTTTTCAAAGATGTAATATTTGTCTTTGAATTGAAATACTCGGTGAGGTAATATCTTCTTACAGGCCAGGATTTACAGATGAGCTTTAGCAATCAGTGTTGATGATAGGTTGATTACATTTGGGCCCCAGTTAAGTGAAATGTTATCACCCCAAAAAGAATTTTATTATTCTTATTATAGACTTATATTATAAAAAATTATACTAAATTATTACTATAGTTTGAATTTTATCAGTAAAAACTGTGTGGAAATTTGTTTTCTTTCTCATTATACAGGTGCCTATACAGTATAAAACCCCCGATTTAGACTGCTCTTGTCTTCCTGTGTGCCAGAAGACAGTTTGAGGTCCTCAAATGGGGAAGTCCCAGGCACAGAGCCAACACTCTCAAAGATCCTTGTACATTACAAATGGAACAAAGAAAGCTTTGAGAGTTTGGTCAGCTGACCTGTCAGTCAAACTGTCTCTGAGTAAAACCTGGCACGCGAACAAAATAGGGTGCCTCTTTTCCATCATATCCGTGTCAGTTTTTTAGGGCTGCCACAAGGTATCACAAACTGGGGCGTTTAAAAACAACAGAAATTTATTCTCCCATAGTTTAGGAAACAGAAGTCTGAAATCACAGTATCTGCAGGTCCATGCTTCCTCTGAAGCCTCTCGAAAAGAATCCTGTTTTACTTCTTTCTAATTTCTGGTGGTTGCCAGAAATTCTCAGCGTTCCTTGGCTTGTAGCTTCCTCACTCCAGTTTCCACCTCCATCATTGTACGGCCTTCTTCCCTGTGTGTCTCTGTATCCAAATCTTTCTTTCTTAAAGGGATACCAGTCATGTTGGATTAGAGCCCACTCTAACCCAGTATGACCTCATCTACATTTAATTAATTTCATCTTCAAAGACCCTGTTTCCAAAAAAGATCACATTCTGAGGTTCGAGGTAGACATGAATTTGGCAGGAGTGAGGTGTGTGTGTGTGTTGGGCGGGGGAGGGGGAGGGAGGGGGAAGATAATTCAACTCAGTATATTTTAGCAGTGAAAGAAGAAAGTGATCAAAATGGGCTGGCTAGAAAGCTTCAGATGGACAGATACCCCTCCCCCAAATCATTCACATCCAAATCCCTGCAGTATATGAATATTTTGTGTTCTATGACAAAAAGGGGCTTTGTTGATGTAATTAAACTAGGGCTTTTGAGATGGGGAGATTATCCTGTATTATCTAGAGGTGCCCAATGTAATTACAAGGGTTCTTATATCAGGGAGGCAGGAGAATCCATGGAAAAGAAGGAGATGTTATTATAGAAGCAGAAGTCGGAATGCTGGGCTTTGGAGATGGAAGAAGGGGCAAGGAGCCAAGGAATGCCAGCAGCCTCCAAAAGCTGGACGAGAAAAGGAAATAGATTCCTCCAAGGCTTCCAGAAGGAACATGGTCGGTCCTACTGACACTTGGATTTTAGTCTCATAAGGGTCATTTCAGACTTCTGACCCCCAGAAATGTAAGATAATAAATTTGTATTTTTTTAAGCCACTAGTTTGTGGCAATTTGTTACAGTAAGTAGTCAAAGAAAGCTGATTCAAGGAAGAGAGCTAGTTAAGCTGGTTGCTATAGCTTGGCAGAGTGAGTCCTGACTGTGTGCACAGGAAAGGAAACAGCAGAGGAATGGAGGGTAACGTTTGAGGGGAATGGGGACACTGGAGAAATGGAGGAAAGGTTTGATTGCAAGAAAGATCATGCAGGAATGGCTGCGTGTGCATCTGGGGCAAATGAGAAATCAGAGGCATGCATTCTTTAGAAGATGATTTAAAAAGACAGGCAAATTCTGGTTTTGGCCCGAAGTTTTAAATTAAAAGTGATTTCAGTTTGTAGAAAAGAGATGTGTGTTGGTGTTGTTGTTTAATTAATGACAGAACTTAGAATGTACATGCAGTTTTTCAGATTCAAAACACGCTCAAGTGATCTTCCTAATCATTGTTCCGTCCAGCAGGTCTCCCTCTGATGCCCTGGTTCACTTTACAAAACACAAAAATGTTGACAGGACCTCTCAAAGGTTTGTATCTAGGGCTGTGAAAGGCTCCACTTTAGATTGAGAAGCTAAGAAATATTTGTTTTAGCCTCGCACACATTTCATACCTGGGATATTCCCTGAAAAGGACAATTTGCCCACAAGCATAGGAGAGTGTCAGTGCAGGACAAAGAAGCCGAGTGTCAGCCACTGGCTATGGAGCTTGGATCAGAATCTCTCAGCTAAAAATAAACTCTCTGCTAGCTTGGCTCCGTCTGTCATGACCCCAAACTTCTTAGGAAACAGTAATGCTGGAATTATTTTTCAAAGACATAGTAAATTAAGAGAACAGCATGCCAAGCAGAGGATAAAAGATCAGATACCCAGAAAAGGACTTCAAGACTGTTTTGAAAATATATAAAAAACATCTTTTATTTGAAAAATAAATTATGGTAGATACAGCTTTCTTTTAACACTTTATTTTATTCACTTATGTTAAAGAGGAACACTATAAGGCAAAAGAGACTCTAGAATTGTGTCCTGA
Source organism: Corynorhinus townsendii (assembly GCA_026230045.1). Classification (NCBI taxonomy): domain Eukaryota; kingdom Metazoa; phylum Chordata; class Mammalia; order Chiroptera; family Vespertilionidae; genus Corynorhinus; species Corynorhinus townsendii. The sequence goes on from JAPDVU010000004.1 coordinate 144,106,662, forward strand.
GATTCTAAAGGAAGAATAATAAAAAATGGAAAAATCAATAAGATGTGTAACTTCCTGGGATAGATATAGGAAGTTGTTGCCTACTCGTAGACAAATAAATGAGATCAGAGCGTTATAAACTTGGCTGGCAAAGTTTTTAAAGTCCTTTCCTCCAATTAGAGAGCTTCAAAAAAAATACTGAAGCCCAGGCCTCAAATCCTGATATACTGAAATAGTTGTCTGAAAAATGGGACTAGATGGGATCTGCAGTTCCTTGGAAATGTAAAAATTCCTTGATTGACAAATTTTATAATTATGATTATATATATATAATAATGGGATAAACAGATTATATTTATGATCACTTTAACTTTAATAAAAATATGATCTAATTGTATAATTATGGTTGAAATTTTATAATCATGACCCCTCCAGTAGACTGAATTCTTTAACAAATTTTATTTAGCAAACATTTATCACATGCTAACCATGCAGCCTTACTCTTAAGAAACTCCAGTTCAGTAGGGAAGTGACACGTACAAAAGGTAAGAACTCTCATGCCATGTGCCATGTACCAGCATAGAATTACGTTTAAGTTAAAGACATAGTACAAAGGGAGGAGAGGTTAGAGTTCTTCAGGATGGGATGGGGGGGGGGGGGTGATGTAGAGATAAGAGGAGGCTCTGGTCTTAGCTGAGTAGGGAAAGCTAACTAGAGTTTTTCAGGTTGTCTGGCAGAGAGGGCCTTTCTAGACCCAGGGAAAGCATGTGAAAAATCCCAGACATGAGACAGCATGCTCAAAGGATGATCATGAATACTGCTCGAGGGTAACATTTGGGAAATACAGCAGGAGTTGGGAGTTGGCAGAAGGCAGGAGGTGAGGCTAGAGAGCTAGGCAGCCCCCAAGAATAATGGGGAAACTTGCAACCTTTCAAGTCTCAGAAGGCACATCCTAGACTGGTGGACAACTGTCGGAGGGTTCTCAGAGCTGGGACAGGGTCAGGCTTGCTTTACTTCAGGATCCTTGGCAGCCCAGGGGAAAGATGAGTCTAGGAGGAGTGGAACTAGAAGCAGGGAGATGAGGAAGAAGGTTGTTGTCAAACCCAAGTGGGAGACTTGAAATAATAAGAGTCAGAAATAAATGTAAACGAGATCAGGGAAGCAGAATAGACAAGGCCTGGCCGGTGGGTGATAGACACAAAAGGAGACCAGGAATCAAATTGCCTTCCAGGTTTTTAATTTTCCCATCCAGATGGTTTATGACACCCATTAGGCACTAAATATTGAAGCACAATTTATTATGATGGAATCAGTCATACAGGAAGAGATATCTTTAGGTTTAGCTTGGCAGCATAAAAAGTGAATTGTGAGCTCAGCCAGTGTGGTTCAGTGGTTGAGCATCAACCTATGAACTAGTTAGATTCCTGGTCAGGGCACATGCCCAGGTTGCGGGCTTGATCACCCGTGTGGGGCATGCAGGAGGCAGCTGATCAATTATTCTCTCTCATCATTGATGATTCTCTATTTTTCTCCCACTCACTTTCTTTGAAATCAATAAAGAAAATATATATTTTTTAAAGTGAATTGTGGCCCTGGCCAGTGATGTTCAGTGGCTAGGGCATTAGCCTCACACTGAAGGGTCTCTGGTTTGATTCCCAATCAAGGGCAGGTACCTGGTTCCAAGTTCTATCCCAGGCCTCGGGCCCGGGCTTGTGTGGGAGGCAACCAATATATGTGTCTCTCTTACATTGATGTCTCTCTGTCTTTTCTCCCTCCCTCCCTTCCACTCTCTCTAAAAAACATTGGAAAAAATATCCTCGGGTGAGGATTAACAACAACAACAACAAAAGTGAACTGTGTTTAACCCCAGCCTCAAAGGTATGAATGTGGGGATAGGGGTATATAGTGTGCATGTGGGTATACAGGGTAGAATGTGGGAATGAAGTAACAGCTTTTGCTTTGTTTTGTTTTAATCATGGTAAAATACAATATAAAATTCACATCCTAACCATTTTCAATGTACAATTCAGTGGTATTAACTTTGCTTACATTGTTGTGCAACTATCACCACCATCCATCTCCAGAACCCTTTTCATCTCGCACAACTGAAACTTTGTGCTCATTGAATAAAAATTCCTCCTTCCCCTTGTCCCCAAATCCTGGCAAACACCATAATTCTACTTTCTGCCTCTATAAAGTTGACTGCTTAAAGTACCTCATATAAATGGAATCATACAGTATTTGTCTTTTTGTAAGAAGCTTATTTCACTTAGCATAATGTTCTCATGAGTCATCACGTTATAGCATATGCTAGAATTTCCTTCCTTTTTTAAAAAAATAAATCTTTATTGTTCCGATGATTACAATTGTTTCTCTTTTTTCCCCCCATAGCTCCCCTCCACCTGGTTCCCACCCTACCCTCTGCCCTTACCTCCCCCCACTGTCCTCATCCATAGGTATACGATTTTTGTCCAGTCTCTTCCCACACCCCTTTCCCCCCAAGAATGGTCAGTCCACTCCCTTTCTATGCCCCTGATTCTATTATATTCACCAGTTTATTCTGTTCCTCAGGTTTTTAATTCACTTGTTGATAGATGTGTATTTGTTGTTCATAATTTTTATCTTGACCTTTTTCTTCTTCTTCCTCTTCTTAAAGAATGCCTTCAGCATTTCATACAATACTGGTTTGGCTGTGATGAACTCCTTTAGCTTTTTCTTATCTGTGAAGCTCTTTATCTGCCCTTCAATTCTGAATGATAGCTTTGCTGGGTAGAGTAATCTTGGTTGTAGGTTCTTGCTATTCATCACTTTGAATATTTCTTGCCACTCCCGTCTGGCCTGCATAGTTTCTGTTGAGAAATCAGCTGACAATCGTATGGGTGCTCCCTTGTAAGTAACTAACTGTTTTTCTCTTGCTGCTTTTAATATTCTCTCTTTGTCTTTTGCTCTTGGCATTTTAATTATGATGTGTCTTGGTGTGGTCCTCTTTGGATTCCTTTTGTTTGGGGTTCTGTGTGCTTCCTGGACTTGTAAGTCTATTTCTTTCACCAGGTGGGGGAAGTTTTCTGTCATTATTTCTTCAAATAGTTTTCAGTATCTTGTTCTCTCTCTTCTTCTGGCACCCCCATAATTCTGATGTTGGTATGCTTAAAGTTGTCCCAGAGGCTCCTCACACTATTTTGGATTCTTTTTGCTTTTTGCTTTTCTGGTTGGGTGTTTTTTGCTTATTTTTCAAATCTTTGACTTGATTCTTGCGATCCTCTAGTCTGCTGTTGGATCTCTGTATATTATATTTTATTTCAGTCAGTGTATGCTTAGTTTCTGATTGGTCCTTTTTCATATCCTCAAGAGTCTCGCTAAATTTATTGGCCTTTTCTAGAAAATTTTTGAAAAACCTTATAACTGTGTTTTTGAACTCTATGTCCAGTCATTTGCTTTCCTCCATTTCTTTCATTTGTGATCTGTTTCTTTGTCTCCATATTTTGGCTGCTTCCCTGAGTTGATAGAGTGGCTTTGTGTGCTAGGTGTCCTATAGGGCCCAGTGGCTCAGCCTCCCCAGTTACCTGAGGTGGACACCCCTTTGTGGGCTGTGTGTACAGTCTTGTTGTAGTGAAGTCTTGATTGTTGTTGGTATCACTGGGAGGAATTGACCTCCAGGCCAGTTGGCTGTGAGGATCAGCAGTGTCTGTGGGAGAACTTCTGTGCTGGAGACACCCTTATGAGGCAAGACTTGCTTCAGTGAGGCTTTGGTGCTCATTGAGTCTTCCCCCTGAGTGTGTATCTTATGGATCAGAGGAGTTGTAATCTGGATGGTCCCACTCTGACCCCTGAGTACACTGGCTCTTGGATCTCCAAGTGCTAATTTAGCCTCTGCCTGAGGCCACCCAGCAGGAGCTATGAAGAGACCTGCAGATTTCTCTTATTTGTTTGGGATTTGGAGGTGCCCAGATGAGGCCCAGCTGTGAAGCAATGCAAGCTGCTGTGGGACCTTGGGCCTTCTTTTGGATGTTTGGGTCTCACTGACTCAGCTGCAGTTTGTTAGGTAAGTCTAGAATTCAAAGGACCAGGCCATTCATATGCAAAAGCCTCTGTGCTCAGCTTGGATGGGGCAGAGTCTCAGGGCAGAGCAAACAGCAATGGTTTCCAGTCAGCCCTGCCCTAAGAGGCCCCTGGGTCTCAGTGTCCCATGGTAATTACTGCAAGCACCTCTGAGAGAAAGCCACCCTCGAGTTTCGCCCGCTGCCAGACAGTCCAGTTTCTCCCCTATGAGTCTGGGTCCCCAGAGCTTGCCCTGAACTGGAGTTCAGAGCAGTCGGGAGCTTTTGTCTCCCTCCCAATTGAGAAAGCTAGCCAAGTACTCAGTTGCCAGCCCTCTCCATGCGTGTACCTCTGTACCTTTGTCTTCCGCAGCTCCTGTGAGTCTCAGTGTACTTTTCTCTTTCCTTCTAGTTGTATAATTTCCACTCAGCCAGCCTTCCTGTGGTTCTGGATGATGTTCGTTTTGTCTTTTAGTTGTAGTTTTGAAATTGTTGTGCGAAGCAGCAGTTCAGGTGTTTACCTATGCCGCCATCTTGGTTTCTCTCTTCCTTCCTTTTTATGACTAGATTATATTCTGTTGTACTATAACTACATTTTGTTTATCCACTCATTCATTGATGAACATTTGGGTTGCTTCCACCTTTGGACTATTGTGACTAATGCTGCTATGAACATGGATATACAAATAGCTCTTTAATACCTTGCTTTTAATTCTTTTGGATATATACCTAGAACTATTGCTGGATCATATAGTAGTTCTACTTTTAAGTTTTTGAAGAACTGCCATAATGTTTTCTACAGTGCCTGCACCATTTTATATCTCAGTAAGGGGTTCTAATTTCTCCACATCCTCACCAATACTTACTATTTTCTGTATTTGTTTTTTATAGTAGGCATCCTAGTGGGTGTGAAGTGGGATCTCATTGTAGTTTAGCAATGGCCTTTTGCTCTAGATTTCATTAGCTGTTAAAGCAGCTACAGCCTCAACCCTCAAATCATCCCTTATAATTCAGGGATCCACGGCATTTTCTGATGTGGCTTATACCATTGCTCTTACCCTTGCTTTTTCCTGGTCACTGTTGTGATTCCCTCCTAGACATGGATGTCATACTATTGCTGAGGCAATATCCAAAATGGCCACTCCTGCTAACCCTCAAGAGGTCCCCACATTGGCAGGTGGCTTCTTCTTTTTCTGTTTCAACAGCCATCAAGTGGGCTGGGCAATCACCCTCTTCCCACTGCCCATCAGTTCCCAACAGAGCCTGGCTTCACAGCCCATTTTCCATGGGTGCTCTGAGCCGATCATTTGACTTGCATATTGGTCCATTGCTGCCCCATACCTAATTATCTGACACAGAAGAAGAGCCAGAAAATAAGGCATAAGATACAAAACTGGGCTTCACTCCAACACCGCCCCACTTTGCAGACTAAGCCTGTTCCCTGCCACTCCCTCCTCCTCTCCTGGCGCAAGTCCCTTCCCCAGCTTTGATAGTGTCCTAGAGAAGAAGAGCATCCCAGTTTCTACCCACTTGGAGCTTTAGCCCTACAGGTTGGCTGCCAGCCCCACAGAACCCACCCATGTCTACATGAGATTTATGGAGCTTTCCTTCAAATAAAACCCTGATGGACCTACTTGGGAATCCTACTTCAACAAGGGTATGAGCATGGGTCTTCTTGCAGCCCTCTTGCTTTAATATCATAGAGATTTTAAGTAAGAGCTCTAGAATCTTAATATACTGTTATGTCTAATACAGAAATTATTCATGTTTAAGTATTGTAAAGGCTATTGAATTAGGTCAAAGTAATATTTTCTGGCATTCCTCTTGTGTCAGGGTGATCTCATCTCAAGATCCTTAATTAATTATGTCTGCAAAGGTCACATTCATAGGTATAGGGTATTAGGGCTTGGATATATCATGTTGGGGTCACTAATTAACCTATTTACAGGGCCCAATGTTATTTCGGCCCTGTAATAGGTCCTACAGTTGTTTTACCAAAGTGGTGACCTAGAAAAAAAGGTATCTGATAATTTGCTGTTTGGAATAAACTGGGAGATGCTCCCATCTGCCTTCATGGTTAAGAGGATCATTTTGGTGCTCTGAAGAGTATTTATTATTAATGGGGGTTTAGAGTCACACAGATTCTCTCTCTCTCTCTCTCTCTGTCTTTCAAACCATTTTATTGTACTTTTCTACGTTAAATAATCCTCCCTTTTTCTGAGATGAATTCTGCACTCAGTTTTCCACAGGACATTCTATCCTCTGCCTCCACCCAGAATTAGACACTCATTTTCAAGGAGTGTTTCCTACCTCTGTTCCTTAAGGTGCAGGCAAATCAGACATAGGGAATGCCTCTTCTCAACATCTTCCTTCCTTGAGTTTGGTGGTGGAAGGAGCCCTGACTATTTCCACTGAGCCCGGCTGTGGCCACTGCTCCTCCTGCTCAGAGCCACCAGGAAGCAGCAGCATGAGGCCGCAGCTAGAGTGGTGTGTGTGGTTAGTTCTCATGCCGCTTGCCTCACAGGCTTTGTCATTTGATAAACTTACAACAGTGGTTCAAATAGCAATTTCCACTAAGTAATAACTAAGAAGAATTATTACTTACATACACCATGCCAGATTGATGACTTGGAAGCTGTCTTTTAAAAAATATATATATATTCTTATTGATTTCAGAGAGGAAGGGAAGAGGGAGAGAGAGAGAGAAACATCAATGATGAGAGAGAACCATTGATTGGCTGCCTCCTGCACATCCCCCACTGGGGATTGAGCCCGCAACCCAGGCATATGCCCTTGGCCAGAATCAAACCTGGAACCCTTCAGTCTGCAACCCATGCTCTATTTTCACTGAGCCAAACTAGGGCAGCTTGGAAGCTTTAAACAAGAAGTAACTCAGAGATGAGATTTATTGCCATCCTCAAGCTCTTCCTCCGAGCAGAATCAAATACTCACTCCTGGAAAAGACTGAAGTAGGGTGTCCTGGCCAAGAGAGAATAATTTAAAGTCTATAGAGACCAGACACAATACCCAGCAAGGAAACAAAGTCTCCTCAGTGAGCCCTGTCTAGTCTTTCTCAATGGTTAGAGAATTGGCCCACAGACCAAAGGGTCTCCAGTTTGATTCCTGGTCAAAGGCTCATACCTTGGTTGCAGGTTTAATCCCTGGCCCCAGTTGGAGTGCAAACAAGAGAGCAACCAATCGATGTCTCTCTCTATCTCTCTCTCTCCTCCCTCCCTTACACTCTGTCTAAAAACCAATAGAAAAAAATGTCTTCTGTTGATGATTACAACAAAACAAAAAACAACCAAAAAACCCACAATGTCTCCTGGGTGAACAAAGGATGACAAGGAGATGTGGAAGTTGATGCCAGTTTGTTCCTAGTAACACCTGCCCTGCTTACCACAAGAGAGCTGAGGCTAATACAAAGATGAAACTTTCCTAATGATTGCCTTAGTTTCTGTTCCTCTTACCCAGCACTTGTACCCACTCTGTGTTAGACAATGCCAAAGACAAACTAGGGAAAAAATAGCAGCTGAGTATCATTGAAGGCTCCCGTGGCCTCAGTTGTGAGTATATGAAGCACTGAGTTTATTCTTGCATTATTTACTTATTAATTATTGTGTTATTTTCCATACGAACAGCTGTAAACCTACTTTTGCCATACCCCGTAAATAAAACTCCTTCATGCAGTAGTTCTCTTTTTCTTAGTTCTTACAGGAAGCTCTTTTCCTTTAATAGAAATGTGGTATTTCTCTCTAAAATAGTCTGTGTTGTTTAAAACTTTGCTTTAAGGGCCACAAAGAAAGGAATTTAACTGTATACCCCAAGTCAGGATTAACTGGCAGGTCTCCTAGTTTTTTCCACAACATCTCCCTTCCAGGATTTTTTTTACCATGTCCAAGTTTGAAGAAGTTTTAAAGCTTTCAAGCACTCTCCTGCTTCATGCCAAGTCATCTTGGATTTCTCTCCCTAACAATCCTGCATCTTGAATAGTTATGGTTTCAGTGCTTGCTAGCACATTGAGAATTTCCAAAGGAAACATCATTGCCCTTACACATGCTTAAATAATTTGCTCACCCAGCCTACGGACTCCCTGACACATACCAGGGAGGCCCATATTTCCCAAGTATGTGGGTCAAAGGCTATTTTTTTTATCATTTGGAACACACTCATAGAATTTATAAACACCTTCATTTGATTTTAGTTTTATTTTCAATCCTACAGTCTCTCTAACCAAACTTTGGGACCAGAAAACATTCATTTCGGAATGATATTGTTTATTATTCAAAAGAAAGAAGTTCTTAAGAACTTATGGCTCTTAAGAAAAATAAAATGAGCATTGGTAAATATCATTTCAACAAATATGGGAAATAATAATAGAGGTAGAAAACCCACAATGGTTTGCTAATTTCACAGATTATATTGTGCAATTGTGGATTTTTTTATCCTCACTTGAGGATATGTTTATTGATTTTAGAGAGGAAGGGAGGGAGAGAGAAACATTGACGTGTGAGAGAAATGTCGATAGATTGCCTCCTGTACATGCCCTAACTGGGAATCCAACCCACAACCTTTTAGTGTACAGGATGACACTCCAACCAACTGAGCCACCTGGCCCAGGCTGATTGTGGATTTTTAAAAAAGTTTATTCCATCAGTCCCTCCTGCCAACTAGCTCTGTAATTGTGGGCACATCATCTCTCATTTGTAAATAGGGCTATAATCCCCATGCTCAGGATAGTTGTAAGATTACAGATAGTGCCTGTGAAAGGTGTGGCAGGAAGCCTGGCACATCACACTCAATAAACACTGCCTTGTTATTATGATTTCCTCATACTTCCCACCATGTCCATACACATTGTATCTCAAGGGTGGGGCCTTTTGTAGGTCAAATGGTCATATGAGGCTATTCAAAATGCAAAATTTTTCTTCTATGCTTGAGGGATATAACTTTTCCCTTGTTCATATATGAATAGGGACTACTTACAGTAAACAATCAAATGAGTTGCAAAAATGTGGTGGTAGAGAATATTGAGGATTTGAATATTGTAGTGTGGCACACAGGGAGGTAGTTGAAATTCCCTCCATTTTATGCTTTGTAGATATATTTATTATTTACTTTTTAAAAATTTATTTTTATTAAAAGTATTACAGATGTCCCCCTTTTTCCCTATTGACCCCTTCTATCCTGCACCCACCCCCCACCCCAGGCCTTTACCACACTATTGTCTGTGTCCATGGGTTATGCATATAAGCATATAAATTCTTTGGTTAATCTCTTCCCATTCCCCCTTCCCTCTGAGATTTGACAGTCTGTTCCACGTTTCTATGTCTCTGGATCTATTTTGTTCATCAGTTTATTTTGTTCTTTAGATTCCACTTAGAGTGAGATCATGCAATACTTGTCTTTTGCTTTGTAGATATATTTATTGCAATCCTTAGATGTCAGGGTGTGAGGCTCAGATACACAGTGATGAATCAAACACATATGGTTCATATTTTCATGATGCTTCAAGCCTTAAACAAATACAAATTTACATGTACAGCGGTGGGCAACAATCCTATCTAATTAAAGAGTAATATGCAAATTGACCATCACTCCAACACACAAGATGGCCGCCACCATGTAGTCAAAGATGGATGCCCCCATGTGGACACAAGATGGCTGGCAGGGGAGAGCAGTTGGGGGTGACCAGGCCTGCAGGGAAGGACAGTTGTGGGGGACCCAGGCCTGCAGGGGAGGGCAGTTGGAGGGGGACTAAGCCTGCAGGGGAGGGCAGTTGAGGGCAACCAGGCCTTCAGGGGAGGGCAGTTAGGGGCAACCCAGCTGGCAGGGGAGTGGTTAGGGGGTGATCAGGCTGGCAGGCAGAAGCAGTTAGGGGCAATCAGGAAGGCAAGTGGGCGAGCAGTTGGGAGCCAGCAGTCCTGGATTGTGAGAGGGATGTCCAACTGCCCATTTAGGGCAGATCCTATGGGATCGGGCTGAAATGGGCAGTTGGACATTCCTCGAGGGGTCCCAGATTGGAAAAGGTGCAGGCTAGGCTGAGGGACACACACCCCCATGCATGAATTTCATTTACCAGGTCTCTAGTAGTTTAATAATAATAATAATAAATGCAATAATTAATACATAAATAATAATACAAGAATAATTTCTGTTTTGCATACTAACAGCTACAAACCTACTTTTGCCTACCATGGTACAAATACAAATTTTAACAAATGCCATGAAATAAAAGACTAAAGGTTATGAGAGAGAATGACACAAGGGACAATATTTAGATTGGGGGACTGGTCAAAGTAGGCCTCTGTGAGGAAATGACCTTTAAGCTTTGACCCAGGATAGAAGCTATTCAGGAAAAGAAGAAACACAAAGTGCTTCTAAGTGGAGGCTGGAAAAAGCAGATCTAGTTTGAGGAACCAGGAGAATAAAGTGTGTCCCACTTAGCTAACAAAGGGGAACATGAAGAAAGATGGCATTGGAGTATGGACAAGGTGGGACCCTTCAGGGTCTGGTGGTCATGTTATCCTATGTACGATGGGGACCAGAGAAGTGATTTAAGAAGGGGAATGACCTTTTGTTTTGTTTTGTTTTGTTAATCCTCACCCAAAGATATTTTTCCATTGAGTTTTAGGGAGAATGGAAGAGAGAGGGAAAGACAGAGAGAAACATCAATGCGAGAGAAACACATCGATTGGTTGCCTCCTGCACAAGCCCTGACCAGGGCCTGGGCTGGAGAGAAGCCTGCAACCAAGGTACGTGCTCTTGACCAGAATCAAACCCAGGACCCTTTGGTCCTCAGGCAGAAACTCTATCCACTGAGCCAAATGGGCTAGGGCAGCAGGGGAATGACCTTGATGAGTTTCAAGATTTTTTAGATGACATTCTAGCTGCTGTGTAAACCATCAGTTGGGCTCAGGTTGGGAAGAATAAAGGGGCACAGAGGTTAAGCAGGAGGACCAGTTGGGAGATGGTGAGATACCAGCTGGTTTGGTGTAGGGTGGAGGTAGAGCTGAAAGCACCTCCTGCTGGATGGGTCACAGAAAGGAGGTTGATGAGGGAGGGATAAAAGATGTGTTTCATCTAGTTTTCCTGCTTGAACTGCTGGGAAGAATATTAACAGAGCATCATACGAGTGGTCTTAAGTTGGTCATGGATTTCAATTGCTGCTATTTGGGGCATTAAAACATACATTTTGGAAAACTTGCTTAGGATTGTTTTGCTTCTGTCCAGTTGCTCAGCTGTTACTATTGGTGGTGAAAAAAGACACCTAGGTGTTTGAGCAGTGGAGTCAGACCAGACCTTGGTTTAGCAACCTTGGTACTTGAGTTCTGGCTAAGAAAGAATTCAGAGTCAAGACTCAAACTATAAGATAAAGTTTATTTAGAAAGCCACAGAGATAGAAGAAACAAGCCATAGAAGAAATGGGCTCAGGAAACAAGTTACAGAGGCAAAAGAAGAGCCCTTGGAGCTTAGGAGAGAGAGGCAAGAAAAATGTACCTAGGGTAAGGGGGTGGGGAGAGGAGCAGGCATGCTCCTTAGAAAGAGCCGCATGGGGTCCTCTGTCTTGAGGGCATTGAGGTCTCAGGGGAGGATCCTAATAAAATATTCATCAGCTTTCCAGTTGTGTACTTTCTGGGTTCTGGCTTCTACTGATTGGTCAGTTCCAGAGCAGTCATTAATCAATGCAGCTGGTCCTGATGTCAGCCATGGCGTCACTTGTCTAATTTTGCTGCTTTTCTGGGCCTGGAGCTGAAATGCAACTGAGGCCTATATGTATTTGATGCGAGTCAGAACCTCATTGTCCTGGGGGCTTAATGCTTAAGGGCTATTCTCTGGATCCACTCTTTCCCCCTCTGAGGGGGTCTAATCTGCATGACTAGCAACGTGCCAGGAGAGGAAAGGTCAGGGGGTCTTTATGACCATCAGTATGCTAGGGGAGGAAAGGTTACCCTGGGGGTGAGGTCCTTGTTTTCCCCATTGCTAGGCCCCTGGGGCTTTCTGCCCTGGTGACCTGGTACCAGGTCATAGTCCATGCTCTACTCATGTCTGTCTAACTGCCTACCACATTACCATCTTGCTTGTCTAGTTGATTGTTCCCAATTCTTTGCTTTCAGCACAGCAATGGAGAACTGATGGGTTATGTATATACACCATCTTCTGTTCTGCCTCAGTCAAGTCACAATCTTTAATAGCCACTGCTTTCGATCTTCAACTCCAACAGGGCTGTTTTCATTGTTCTCCAAATATCTGCCCCTTTCTTTCCCTACACCTTTGCTCCTATCTGAAATGTCCTCCTCTTTCCTGCCTGCCAACCAGCAGGCTGATTCAGTTCATGCCTGTTGCCTCACTCCAAAGAGTGTGAGTTCTTTGAAGGCAGGAATGGGGTCTTTATATGAATCCTGGCATGTGATCAAAGTGCAAATAATGTTTCTTGGTTGATTTCATGTCAAGTTATGCTGGTGAAGGAGTTATCCAGGGTGAGGTGGGACCTTAAAACAACTCACACTACAAAGTGAAGGCATTCAACTATCTGACTAAGCATAAGCAATATCCCGTTTTAACATATTCCATGCACATTACAAAATAATTGCATTTATGGCCTTGTTCTTTCCTATCTGCCAGTGCATATTAGAGATTGAGTCTTGTGATTTTCAATACTATCTGTTGCTGTACTTTCTAAAGCCACATGTTCATTTTTGTTGTTCATTCTCTGAAGAACATTCAAGATAGCTCCTGGGCATGGTTCCAAAAAAACAGTTTAAAAAAAAAACAAAACAGGGAGTTAAAAGCACCAACCAAATTTTCAGTTGCAACAATAATGATTAAGCAGATTTCATTTAATTTCAGGCTCTGATCTGGACCACTGAAAATTAACTCTTGCCTTTTTGAATATTTATGGAGCCAGAACATCAAACTAGTGTCTGTCTAAAATTTTGATAATCCAATTCCCCACCCAAAGTGTGCCAAATTATGACACATGTATCTTCTTTTTACTCCCAGATTTTTAAAAACCCTTGCCTGAAGATATACTTATTGATTTGAGAGAGAGGAAGGGAAAGAGAAAGAGAAACATTGTTGTGAGAAAGAACATCGATCAGTTGCCTCCCGTATGCACCCCAACTGGGCATCGAACCTGCAGCCTAGGTATGTGCCCTGACCAGGTATCAAACCTTTTTGGTGTACAGGACAATGCTCCAACCAACTGAGCCATCTTTAAAACATGTCTACAGTAACTTTGCTTTGAGAATTAGGGGAATTTTCAAAATAATATGAAGGCCACTACAGTGTTATAAAGCTGGACATGAAGACTTTGGTTTAGGATCCTGAAGTAAAACATGGAAAATCATAGTCAGTGTGAACACAACCTAAGCTTTACATTGCATTTTATTGTCCTCTTTCTGGGACTAATTCATTCAGAATTCTCTGACCTAGTAGAGTCCTCTCTTCCTCTTGTCTGGGGGTTTCAACATCTAGCTCAGTGGTTCTTAACCCCAGCTCAGAGTAAATTACTTGTGGAACTGGCACTCAGGCACCAGGGTGATTCTAATGTGCAGCCAAGGTTTAAGACGCAGGCAGCTAACTAAACATTAACACGCTTAACAGCTATGCTTCCTTCTAAGCACAATGGAACTGGAATGTTCATAGCAGCCTTCACTATAACAGCTTCAGTATGGAAACAACTCAAATGTCTATCAGAAGTAGAATGGAGCCCTGGTAGGTGTGGCTAAGTTGGTTGGGCATCATCCCGTGCACTGGAAAGTTGCCGATTTGATTCTAGTAAGGCACATGCCTGGTGGGGGGCGTACAGGAGGCAGCCCATCTATGTTTCACTCTCACGCCAATGTTTCTCTCTCTTTCTCCCTCTCCCTTCCTCTCTCTCTAAAAACCAATAAAAATATTTCTTTAAAAAGTAGAATGGATAACTAAATCATGGGATACTCATGCAAGAGAGAGTATAACACAGCGAGGAAAATAACGGAGTTACAGCTACACGAAATAACATAGATGAGCCTCATAATGTGAATGAAAGAAGGCAGACATAAAAAAAATTCATATTGTTTCGTTCTATTTTTATAAACTTCGAACAAATCTAATCTATGGTGTTCAGGGTCAGGATGTTGGTTAAGTTTGGGGAGGGAGACAGGTAGTGACTGGGAGTAATCACAGGGAAAGAAAACAGGGCACTGGTAACGTCCTATATTTTGAACTTTGTGGAAGTTAGAGGCCTAAGGTTATACAACATAAAAATATGTTTTTGCTTTATCACTTCAGTATGTTCTAAAATCTATATACTGAAATAATCAAAGAGGTTCACCTCTATTATCAAGTAGTATAGCCTTTGGAAGAAGGTGTTTGGTCAAAAAAAAAATAGTAATGAGATTTTACAGTGATATTAGAGGGTCTTGATTTTCTACTAGTTCTTGTGTGTGTTTTTTTTAAAATATAATATAATCTTTGTGACAGACCTACTTCAGACAATGTTTTGGAAGTTAATATATTAATTGCAATAAAGAGGGGTCCAAAAGAATCTATTCACTTAATTCTGTTCTAAAGCAAATAGCTTATGGTATAAAGGCAATGACATGATTTTCAAATAAATGTGAATCTTATAGACTCACATGGTATTATAAATCCTATCAGTGTTAACACTGGGCAATTTTAAATCACCCTAATACTTTGAGGGTAACTAATAAACTTATGAGTTGAAATATTTTATTGATTCAAATGATACTGGATTGAATTATTTAATTTACTTTTACATGTTATGCTTTTCTGATGATGGCAGTAATATAAGTTTATTGTAGAAAAGTTAGAAAATAATAAGAAATAAAAACACTCTTAATTCTACCACCTAGAGATAAGCACTTTTAACATCGTGGTATAATTATCTGGGAAGAATGTACATATGCAGGCATTTAAGCAAAACAACTCTGTAACTTGGAGTCCCATGTTTTTCATCTAGTAATATAAGCGTTTTCATAACTCATAAATGTTCTGCAGAGCTCTGAATTTTAAAGATCACATAGCATGCTGTAATTTATTTAAACTCTGTTGTTGAACATTTAGGTTTTGCCATATTCTTGCTTCCATTAGATGCTAAAAATGGAATGAACATTGTATGGTGGAGAAAACAGGTTAAAGTACATAAGTTATGTCTCAGTTGAAAAAAAGGAAAAGAATTACAGCAGGTAATATGAGAGATAGGAGCTGACAGTCAAATTTTGCTATGCCTTATCTATTGCTGACAATATTTGCATCATTCTCTCCCTCTTCTTTTTTTCTCTCCTCCCCTGGTCTCCACTCGCCCTCCCCATCCCCCACTCTTTCTCCAGCAACCCACATGGGCCTCCTTGCTGTCCATCAATGCAAGTTACTCTCCTGCCTTCAGGTGTTTGTGGCTCCTTCTGCCTGGATCACTTTTCTCTTCAGTCACCACGTGTTTCCCTGACTTCCTTTAAGTCTTTAATCAAATGTCATTTTTCAGTGAGACCTTCTCTGGTCATCCTATCTAGCATTTCACACATATAACCCATTTCTATTATCTCTCAAGATTTATTTACTTTTGCCTTCTAGCATTTATCATCTACCATGGTTTCTATTTCAGTTCTTTGTCCTATTGGTCTCCCCCAATGGACTGCTTCTTTTACTCACTGCTGAATCCACAGAGTCTGCACTGTGCCTGTCTCTCATTCTAAATGCTCAAAAAATACTTATTGGATGAATCAGTGTCACTGTCATCATCATTGTCGTCAACAGCCTTTCTCCATAACAGCTAGACAACAAAAAGCTGGAAAAACTGCTCTAAGTATATAATTAACGAGATTAAAATGATCCAAAGAAGATTGGTGAAGCAAAAAGAAATTCAGGATTAAGAAACCTCTTAATCTTCCCAATTCTTGCAAAATATAAAGAGTAATTTATTAAAATGACTGGCTTATCCTCCTTATCTAGAAGAACAAGACAGCCTGACCTGGTCCACTACAGCATCTCAGCCAAACCCCAGTAGTAGATCAACAACACATTTTCTTTGTTTCTCCAGTTGCCCCAAGACCAGTCGTCACCATTGAAGAAAACTGAGTAATCAGCTCCATTGCAAATATGCCATACCCAACCTCAGGCAGGCCCACAGCTCTGCTTAGCAGTACTGGAATGGGGTAATTCTCAAATTTTTTGGTCTCCGCACCCCTTTTTTACTAAATTACTGAGGACCACAAAGAGCTTTTGTTCATGTACATCATACCTATTAATGTTTATTGTATTAGAAATGAAAACCAGGGCATTTCAAAAATATTTTAATATTTAAATCATTTTAAAAAGTAGTAATAAGCAACACATGTTAACACAAATAATGCATTTTAATGAAAAAATACAATATTTCCCCCAAAAAAAATCAGTGAAAAGAGGAGCATTGTTTTACACTTTTGCCAATCTTTTTTTTTTAAGCCTCACCTGAGAATATGAGAAACATCAATGTGAAAGAGGAACATTGATCGGTTGCCTCTAGTCTGAGCCTTGACTAGGGATCAAACCCACAACGTAGGTATGTGCCCTGACTGGGAATTGAACCTGAAACCTTTTGGTGTATGGGACAATGCTCCAACCAACTGAGCTACCTGGCTAGGACACATTTTTGGCAATCTGTTTAATAATTGGTTTAATAACAGGCAGGCGGATTCTCATATCTGCTTCTGCATTCAAGTTGTTGAGATATAGCATTCCATGTAGCCACTGGAAAACTCTACTATTCACTCATGAGAGACTGAGTAAACAAAGTAAATAATGTATTATTATTAGTATTAATTTACCCTTCGCTCTGCTTCAATTTGTCATGTACACTAAATCTGTCTTCCCAAAGGTCCCTGAAGGTTTTTGTTTATGCTACCTATAACCTCCTAATTATTGACAAACTAGAGGCCCAGTGCACACATTCATGCACCAGTGGGGTCCCTTGGCCTGACCTGCAAGATTGGGCTGAAACTTGCTCTCTGACATCCCCCAAGGGGTCCCAGATTGCGAGAGGGTGCAGACCAGGCTGAGGGACCCCACTAGTGCACAATTGGGGCCAGGGAGGGGTGCAGGAGTTTGGCCACCTGCGGAAGGACCGTGGGAGGGCTCCAGGGCATGTCTGGCCCATCTCGCTCAGTCCTGATCGACCAGACCCTAGCAGCAAGCTAACCTACTGGTTGACTGTCTCTTCCTGGTGGTCAGTGCATGTCATAGCGAGTGGTTGAGTGGCCTTAGTATATCATTAGCATATTACACTTTGATTGATTAAATGGACAACCTGATACTTAGCATATTAGGCTTTTATTATACAGGATCCAATGATAAGTTTCATTGGTTGGAGGACTTGGGGAAGGCTTCATGGGCACTGCAGTAGCTATTGAAGACTGACTGAATTTGCCAAGTTCAAGCAAAAGAAATGGCAGAGACAGGT
Organism: Corynorhinus townsendii; assembly: GCA_026230045.1. Classification (NCBI taxonomy): domain Eukaryota; kingdom Metazoa; phylum Chordata; class Mammalia; order Chiroptera; family Vespertilionidae; genus Corynorhinus; species Corynorhinus townsendii. The sequence continues at coordinate 144,124,119 of JAPDVU010000004.1, forward strand.
GAAATGGCAGGACAAACAGTCCCTGTCACAGGGCTGAGGGGAACTGAGGCTGGAAATGTCCTGATAAGGAGCCTGTACTCTTCCCAGGGCATTAGGAAACCATGGAAGGTGAGAGGGAGTCTAGCTTGGGAGGAAAGAATATTGAGCAATACTTCATTGGGAAAGGGGAAAAGGAGAAAAGGGAGCAAGGGATGTAGATGCTGATATTGGTCGTAGTGAAGTGCAGGAGAATGGAGAATGGCCATCCACCTATTCAATACATATTTATTGAGCTCCTACTAAGTGTCAGATAATGGATAGTTTCTACTTACTTTGTGTTATAAGATGAATGTCATTTGTTAAGCATGAAGGGAAGAGGGGTGTGGTTATAGCTTAGATAAGAAGCAAAGTTTTGGAACAACTTCTGAAACTAGGAATTGTTGAGGGCTGCCATGGAACCACCAGGGGTTAGTCAATGCTGAATAACTCGTGGTTGGGAATTGTCAGAAAGAGTGGAACAGAAAGCCAAAAGGGTAAGTGAACTATGGGGTGCTCATGAGAATGGTTAAAATGATTGGTCCTGGATTCCAGGCTTTAAAAAATTACTGAGGTAATTATTCACATGACATAAAACTAATCATTAATTATTTTTAAGTTTCTGAATCAGTGGCATTTAATACATTCACAGTGTTGTGCAGCCATCACTTCTGTCTGTCTAGATCCAAGAGTTAGTTTGATCACCTAAAAGGAAATCCTATACCCATTAGGCAGTCATTCCCATTTGCCTTTCCTCCCAGCTCTAGGCAACCACTCATTTGCTCTTGTATCTATGGATTTTTCTATTCTGGATATTTCATATAAACAGAAACATGTGATATTAGAGGCCTGGTGCATGAAAATTCATGCAAGGCGGCCTGCTCCCTCTTACAGTCTGGGAGCCCTCCGGGGATGTCCTCTGTGGGAGGCGACTGGCCAATCAGGGGAAGGCACCACCCTCATTACCCCCTTGCTGCTGCTGCCTCTGGCCTCCCTCTGCAGGAGGCGACCTGGCAATCAGGGGAAGGTGATGCCCCCATCACACCTCTGCTGCTGCCACTGCCAGCTGCAAGGCTGCCTAAGCCTCAGCTCTTGCAGCCACTGCAGCTTGCCTGAGCCTCGGGCCTTTGCAGTGGCAGCCACCATCCATGTCTTGCCTGAGCCTTGGGCCAGCCTTGGGCAGTGGCAGCAGCCATCCATGGCTTGCCTGAGCCTCGGGCTGGCCCTGGGCAGCGGCAGCTGCCATCCGCTCCTCCAATGCATTTCTTGGTCAAGTCCCCACCGGGGACACAGCGTCAAGTCCCTGCCCACCCACACACACCTTACAGCTCATGCAGCTACCCCCACCTGCATGCACCTGCTGCACACACAGCCTCCTGGTGATCTCTCATTGCGGTGTGAGGGTGTGACGACCACATAGGCTTTTTTTTTTTTTAATAAATCTTTATTCAGATATTACAATTGTTTCTCCTTTTCCCCCCCATAGCTCCCCTTCACCCGGTTCCCACCCCACCTTCTGCCCTTACCTCCCCGCCACTGTCCTCATCCATAGGTGTACGATTTTTGTCCAGTCTCTTCCTGCATGCCCCCCCATACCCCTTTCCCCCTGAGAATTATCAGTCCACTCCCTTTCTATGCCCCTGATTCTATTATATTCACCAGTTTATTCCGTTCCTCAGGTTTTTAATTCACTTGATTTTTAGGTTCACTTGTTGATATATATTTGTTGTTCATAATTTTTATCTTTACTTTTTTCTTCTTCCTCTTCTTAAAGAATACCTTTCAGCATTTCATATCATGCTGGTTTGGTGGTGATGAACTCCTTTAGCTTTTTCTTGTCTGTGAAGCTTTTTATCTGACCTTCAATTCTGAATGATAGCTTTGCTGGGTAGAGTAATCTTGGTTGTAGGTTCTTGCTATTCATCACTTTGAAAATTTCTTGCCACTCCCATCTGGCCTGCATAGTTTCTGTTGAGAAATCAGCTGACAATCATATGGGTGTTCCCTTGTAGGTAATTAACTTTTTCTTTTGCTGCTTTTAATATTCTCTCTTTGTCTTTTGCTCTTGGCATTTTAATTATGATGTGTCTTGGTGTGGTCCTCTTTGGATTCCTTTTGTTTGGGGTTCTGTGCACTTCCTGGACTTGTAAGTCTATTTCTTTCACCAGGTGGGGGAAGTTTTCAGTCATTATTTCTTCTCTTGAAAAGCCTTATAACCATGGTTTTGAATTCTATATCCAGTTGTTTGTTTTCCTCCATTTCTTTCATTTGTGATCTGTTTCTTTGTCACCACATTTTCACTGCTTTCATGAGTTGGTAGGGTAGCTTTGTGTGCTAGGTTTCCTATATGGCCCAGTGGGTGGGCCTCTCCAGTTAACCTGAGGTGGACACTCTTGGTGCACCCCTTTGTGGACTGTGTGTACAGCCTTGTTGTAGTTAAGTCTTGATTGTTGTTGGTATCACTGGGAGGAATTGACCACCAGGCCAGTTGGCTGCGAAGATCAGCTGTGTCTATGCTGGGAGAAGTTCAGTGCTGGAGACAGCCTTATAGGATTAGACTTGCCAAATTGCAAAAGCCTCTGTGCTCAGCTTGGATAGGGTGGAGTCTCAGGGCAGAGCAGACAGTCTTGGCTTCCAGTCAGCACTGCCCTTGTGCGCACACCTCCAGACCTCTGCCTTTCCCAGCTCCCAAGCCTCCACCTGAGAGTCCAGATTCCCCCCGTCAGAGCATGGGTCCCCAGGGGCTCGCCTGGAACTGGGGTTCAGTGCAGTCAGGAGCTTCCAACTCTCTTCTGCTAGGGAAATCCTGTGGCAACCTCTGCAGTCTTTGTGCATACTCGTGCACGCACCTCCAGACCCCTGCCCGCTGGGGCTCCCCTGGGGCTCCGATTCTCCGAGTGCCTTTCTCTCTACCTGACAGTCCAGACTCCCCCTGTATGAGCCTGGGTCCACAGGGTTGCACCCGGAACTGGGATTCAGTGCAGTCAGAACTGGGGTTCAGTGCAGTCGGAACTGGGGTTCAGTGCAGTCAGGGGCTTTCTTCCCCTCCCACCAGAGAAAGTCAGCCAGGTTCTCAGCTGCCCTTCCTCTCTGTGCGCACAAAGACCCTTTGCCGTTCCTCCAATTCTCCGTGAGCTTTTCTCTTTCCTTCTAGTTGTAGAATTTCCACTCAGTCAGCTTTCCTGTGGTTCTGGATGGTGTCCGTTCTGTCTTTTAGTTGTAGTCTTGAAATTGTTGTGTGAGGCAGCAGTTTAGGTGCTTACCTATGCCACCATCTTGGTTTCTTTTCCACATAGGCTTTTATTAGTATAGATGTGACTGACTTCTTTCCTTTAGCATAATTTTTTCAAGGTTCTTCCCTGTTGTAGCATGTGTCAGTACTTTATTTCTTTTGGTTGTCAAATAATATTTTATCTTATGATATATTGTATTTATCCATTCATCAATGATGGATATTTAGATTGCTTCTACTTTTAGACTATTATGAATAATGCTGCTATGAACATCTGTGTAAAGTTTTTATGTGGGCATATATTGTAATTTTTCTGGTGTTTTCCTCTCTGAGAAAGAGATGATAAATTCCTAAACTTTGCCTTTGTTGGTCTGCTATGAGGACCAGTAAATATTAGTAAAAATCAATGACAGATTAAAGTTTCCAAGTTGAAGAGAATACCTTGAGTCCTTCTTCAACCACATATAGGTCTACTAAAGCAAGGTTTGGGAATTTCAAATGGCTTTGATAATCTTCATTAGTTTCTTTCTCCAGGATTTGACTGCTTGTTCTCATTTCACTCCTAATTATTTTTTCTTATAACTAAATTCCCATCTGTCAGCTCATTTCCTCTAATTTCTCCCCATGTCTAGCAATTGTCATTTCCCATATGTCCACATTAAATCTACCATCTAAGAAGAAAAAAAATCAGAAAACAAAACTGGAGAAGTAAGGCTCAACATCAAAATGTAGTTTAGAGTTAACACTTCCGCTTCCAGCCAAAATGTAATAACAGAGACTAAATTTTTACTCCTTCTTGAAACAACTAAAATAAAGTGGATAAAATATATGAAACAACTGTTTTCAAGACATCAAATATCAGTCAGTGAAGGACAATGATCCCTGAGGATGAGAAATAAGTGAAGTGACCCCTAAAGTGCCCTAGCTTACTGATGAGACAGAGTTTCAAGGCTGTGGTATAGAGAGAAGGAAACCAGGCAGAGCCCAGCAGTGTTCCTGAATTGTGGAGATCGAGTTACTAATTCAGGGAGACTTCTAGACCTCACAGGACTGAGTGTCAGGAAGGAGAGAGTTGCACAGAGAGAGAACTCCAGAGATCAACAGTATCTGCCTTCAGTATTCAATGGAGTATAAAGAAACTATCTGAGATCAGGGGAAGAAACACTCAAAAGGATTAGAGGGAACAATATACAGGTTCACACAGAGCCAAAAATAATGCCTGTTCTTAATAGCCAGTGTGGAAGACCTCAAAATGTACATGCCATTTAGAAGAGTACTTAGAGAGTCTTGCATCAGTACTGGGAACAATTATCCCTCAACTAAATGCTGCTCTTGTTCTGCCTTAAAAATATCTTAAAAGAAGGGCCTGAGGGGATAGAATATTTACAAGTAACTTTCTTCTCACAATCAAGACCAAGCATATTTATAGGAATATGTCTTTATATTCCTATAATTATACCAATTAGGTAAAACTCACAATGTTTGACACCCAATAAAAAATTACTAGACGTGCAAAAAAGGCAGGAAAATAAAATCCACAATGAGAAGGAGAATCAATCAATTGAAATTGACCCAGAAATTATATAGATGATACAATCAATAACAATAAAAGTGTAATATGCTAATTAGACAGGACAGCTGAATGACCTTCTGAACGTCCTTCCGAATGACCTTCCAGATGAAGCCAGGGCTGCGAGGGCCCTGAGGCAAGCCGCTGCAGCTGCGAGGGCTGAGCTCCTTGCATGAATTTCGTGCATTGGGCCTCTAGTTTATAGATAAAGACATTAAAATAGTTATAACTATTATGTTTAAGAAATTATAGGACAGATTGAGTATGTTAAATAGAGATATGCAAGTAATAAATAAGATTCAAATCAAACTTCTAGAAATTAAAACTATAATGACTAAAATGAAAAACCCAGTTTATGATCACTGAATGAGATTACTATCATATAGACATTGCAAAAGAAAAAATTAGTGCACTTGAAGATAGCATTGGGAACCATCTAAAATGAAACACACAGATAAAAGAAGACTTTAAATAGTCTAGTATTCATGCAGTTTGATGCGTAAAGGGAAGAACAGGAAAGAAAACTAATTGAATAAATAAAGAACAAAAAACTTAGAAGTTGATGGAAACTGTAAATGCATAAGTAGATCTAAGAAGCTCAATGAACCCCAAGTGTAGGAAACAAGGGGAACCACACCAACACATTCCATAATGAAATTGCTTCAATCCAGAGAGAAAGAGAAAATCTTGAGGACCCAGAGGAAAAAGATATAAATGAAAACAGATTTATCATCAGCACCAATGCAATCTATAGTATAGTAGAACAGGAGTTTTAAAGTACCTAAAGAAAAAGTTGTTATGATTTTGGATTAGGAAAAGATTTCTTAGCTACAACACCAGAAACATGATTTATTAAAAGAAAAAAGTGTACTTTGTCAATAAGAATTTTTGTTTTTAAAATAACTATTTTGCTTTTCATAAACTATTAAGAGACAGAGACTGGGAGAAAATATTTGCAAATCATATATGTGACATAGGACTTATATCTAGACCATATAAAAACTCTTATGACTCAGTATTATAAAGATAAACAATCCAATAAAAAATGGGCAAAAGATTTAAAAAGACACATTACCAAAGAAGATATATGAATAGCAAATAAGTACACAAAAAGCTGTTCAACATCATACGGGGTAATGCAAATAAAATCTATGAGATAACACTATACACCTGCTAAAATGTCTCAAATTAAAAGATTAGCCTACCAAGTGTTAGCTAGGATATGGAACAAATGGAATTCTCACACATTGCTGATGGAAATGAAAGAAAAGTGATGCAACTGCTTTAGGAAAAAAATTTGACAGTGTCTTGAAAAGCTAAACGTTTACCCACCATATGACTCAGGCAATCTACTTTCAGATATTTTCCCCAAAGAGGTCAAAGTATATGTCCATACAAAGAATTTTACCTGAATGTTCATAGAAACTTTGTTTATAATAGGCTAAGTGGGACTACCGAGGTGTCCACTGACATATTAATGGATAAACGAAAAAGTAATGAACTATTGATACACAACAATATGGATAAAATTCAAAATAATTATGCTGAGTGAAAGAAGCCAGACCTCCCCTAATCTCCCCAAATAGAGTATTACCTATATGATTTAATTTGTGTAATCCTATCTAATAAAAGAGTAATATGCAAATTGACCATACCTCTGCTACACCCACAAGCCACACCCACCAGCCAATCAGGAGTGAGTATGCAAATTAACCCAACTAAGATGGCTGTGGCCACGGAGAGAGCAGGAGGCTTGGGTTTCCCCGGCAATGGAGCGATCCAAGCTTTCCGCCTGCCCGGGCCTGCCTTGGCCTCCACTTAAGGCTACAAATTTTCAATTATAGAAGATAAATAAATCCCAGATCCCAGGGCCTCTGCTTGGGCCGCCAGGGGACGTGACCAGCCTGCAAACCACCACAGGCCCCTTGCCCAGGCTGCCCCATGCCCCAAGGGAACCCCCACCCTGATCCGGGAGACCTTTCAAGGCAAACCAGCTGGACCCCACCCATGCACCAAGCCTCTATCCTATCTAATCCTATCTAATAAAACAATAATATGCAAATTGACTGTCACTCCAACACACAAGATGGCTGCCCCCATGTGTTCAAAGATGACTGCCCCCATGTGGGCACAAGATGGCCACCACAAGGTGGCCAGCAGAGGAGGGCAGTTGGAAGGGACCAGGTCTGCAAGGGAGGGTAGTTGGGGGCAATCAAGCCTGCAGGGGAGGGCAGTTAAGGGTGATCAGGCCAGCAGAGGAAGGAAGTTGGGGGTGACCGGGCCTGCAGGGAAGGGCAGTTGGGAGGGACACAAGCCTGTAGGGGAGAGCAGTTGGGGGGACCAGGCCTGCAGGGGAGGGCAGTTAGGGATAACCAGGCCTTCAGGGGAGGGCAGTTATGGGTGACCAGGCATGCAGGGGAGGGTAGTTAGGGGCAAACAGGCTGGCAGGGGAGCAGTTAGGCATCAATCAGGCTGTCAGGGGAGTGGTTAGGGGTTGATCAGGCTGGCAGGCAGAAGCAGTTATGGGCAATCAGGAAGGCAAGCAGGCGAGCAGTTGGGAGCCAGCAGTCCTGTATTGTGAGAGGGATGACTGACTTCCTGTTTAGGCCCGATCCCAGTAGGGAGCTATTGGAGAGGGTGCCGGCTGGGCTGAGGGACACACACCCCTGTGCATGAATTTCATGCACCGAGCCTCTAGTATTCTAGAAAAAGCAAGATTGTCTATGTGTCAGAAAACAGACCAGTGATTGCCTAGGAATGGAAGTTGGGGAGGTGTGGGATAGAGGGATAACTAAGGGACACAAGGAAACTTTTAGAGGTGACAGATAGGTTCTTTGCATTGATATGGTTATGTATACATGGGTATATACATACATCAAAATGAATCAAATTATATAACTTAAATATATTTTATTGTATATCAGTTATACCTCAATAAAGCTGTTTATAAAGAAAATGTGATTAGATATCCTGCCTCTGGATCCCCAGGGCTGCTATTTCAAACTTGGTCCTTTGGCATCCACTGATTCTCTGAATCTTCCATTTCATTCAGTAAATAGCACCATTTCTTTAAAATAAGTGTAATTGAGAGAAAGGGGAAACACCCTGGCAGCTATAATGTGTAGCAATTAGAGATGTGTCAAAAATCTTGGAACTATGGTTCACAGATGAGATGGTCAATGTCATGTGTGTTTGATTTAGGTACCTTGGGGCTTGCTGTATGTCCCAGATGCTGAGTCCCAGTATACTGTCTTTCTTGATCATACCTTAATTACTTGTTTACCAGTGAGTTGTCCTCTGCCTCCTCCTACTATATAATGAGCAGGGAGGTGATCTGTTTTGATCACTTCTGTGTTTATAGCAGAGCTATAAATATCACATGGTAGATGCTCATTACATATTTATTGAATGAATAATTGAGTTTTAATGTTTCTGTATAGAACATATATCCAGATATTTGACAATCCTAATGGTAAAAGCCCCCAAACCATTGCAATTTTACTGGTTTCAAGGTTTTCTAGTCTCTAAGCAATATTTAGGTTTTGTTTAAAGGCATTGCAAGCCAGCGATAAAACTCCACTTCCTGGATGATACAATGCCCATATTTCCATTCACACTCTTGAACTACTGAACTATATAATATGATCCTTGTTTAAGGATTTTAAATTCCTAATTTTTTTCTCAATCAGACAATTAAATCTTACTGTGTGAAATTCTGCCATTGATGTGGCAACAGAGAGAAAGGATCAATTCAAGTTGAACTCTCTGGGCTGATCCTTGTAAACTTCCTAGGAAATGAATACAGTTAAATGGAAATGCTGCACTCCTTACCAAGTAACAAAAATCAAGTGAGTCATTTAGCTGGAGAGCAGTTTTGCAAGAGAGATTGAGCAGTTCAAAATGGATGAATTCTTCTTTAGGATATTTCCTAGTGCAGAGTTCATCATCGTGGGGAGGAAGCTGTGCAACAAAAATGTGGAACTCAACTAGTTGTTGAAAGGGCATGGTTGTCTGAGTAATAACATTCTCTAAATTGTGCCTTACACATTGGCATAATAATCCAAGGGAGTAATTAAGTGCTTATGGCACAGAAGTTGACACTTATGACATGAAGCTTATTGGCACAGAAGTTGACAATTTCTACATGCTTCAACACCTATTTATAATATTTAGTCATGTCTGCACTTTCACATGAATAGCCATTTGATATTCATTTTTTTCCCTTGAATAATGGGTCCCATATATTACAATGTTTTTATTGTGTGGTGTATATCAATAGTTCATTACTTTTTTGTGTATCCATTAATATGTCTGTGAACATCTGGGTTGTTCTATTTAGCTTATTATAAACAAAGTTTCTATGAATATTCAGCTAAAATTCTTCTTATGGACATGTACAGCCCTGGAAATCCAGAAGCAGGATATCTAATCATGAAGGTCTGATTCAGAAGGTGGATTTGCAAATTAAGCCTTTCTCAATGGGGGGTGGAGACAGAAAAAGAACATTCCTTGATGTCCATTGTTTGATTTTATTGAGTAGTTATGGACCTAACCCTGTAAAAGGATTCAGATTTTTTTCAGTCTTTCTTCAGATTTAATTGAAAACCCATTGTCTATATTCAATTCAACTTAACAAACATGGTATTGCATATCAGACATTGTGAGACGTATAACTGAAGAATAATTGCTTCCCAAAGATCACTTGTGATGAATACAATAGATCAACCCTTAAAATCAGTTCACCTTCCCAATGATGCCTTATTTTTTTTTACGGTCATAAAACCGTTTAGTGGATCAAGATCAGCATGGTTTAAAAACAAATAGAACCATAAAGAAAGGACTTGTATGCATGCATATAAGCCTAACCAGTGGCCACAGACAACAGGGGGTTGGGGGCATGTGTGGGGAAGGGTTCGGGAGGGGAATGGGGGGATGAGCACAAATATGTGATACCATAATCAATAAAGAAATTAAAAAAGAAAAGAAAAGAAAATATCAGAGTACCTCACAGTTGGTAAAGATAAGTAATGTTCCACGAAATTTTGTTCTGTTTATGTGTGTATGCTTACACTAGATTGTGATGCAATATTTGTTTCTTATACTAGTAAATGGGGTGAAAATGTTTAAAAGACACTATTCTAATGTACCTTCCTGAACTGCCTGATTCCTCTGCAGCTGGAGTTCTAGACAGAACTTATGTTCAGCCAATCGGATGTTCTTGCATGATTTTCAGAAGGTGTCACGGTTAATTTTATGTGTCAACCTGACTGGGCTATAGGATGCCCACATATTTGGTTAATATTATATTGGATGTTCTGTGAAGGTGTTTTGGATGAGATTAACATTTGAATCAGTAGATTACTTTCCCTGAGGTAGGTGGGCCTCATCCAATCAGGAGAGAATCCCTCCTACCTGGCTGCCTTCGAGCTGGGACCGATTCATAAGGTAAAAGGTGTGTCTAATGGTAATACTGCTTTTTCTGGTAAGCACAATGTGATATAATTCTAAAAATAGCCCCCAAGGTTACATATTCTAATCCTGGGAACCTGGGAATACGATGAGGTACCACTCCCCTGATTATGTTATATTATATGGTACAGTTGATCTTAAAATAGAGAGTTGATCTGGGTGGGTCTAATCTCATCACTTAAGTCCATCTAAAAGCAGAGTTTTCTCTGGCTGGAGGCAGTAATGGAGGTCAAAGGAAATAGTGTAAAGGGGGTTCCACATGGGGGGTCTTGTACCGGCTGTGGTGCTCTGAGAGGACCTGCAAGAAGGCCAGTGAAAAGAACTGTAAAAAGCCTGAAATTGAGAGTGATTCCTAGCCAAAAGTGAGGTCACTAAGCACTTAGTCCTACAACTGCAAGAAGTTGAATTCTGCCAAACCTGAATAAACTTGGAAGTAACTTCTTCCCCAGAGCCTCCAGATGAGAACCCAGCCTGCTGACATCGTGACTTCCACCTGGTGAGACCCTAAGCAGAGAACCCAGTAGAGCCTACAGAATTGGGGTAATAAGTGGGTATTGTTTTAAGAGTTTGTGGTAATTTGTTACACAGCAAAGAAAACTCATGCACATGATTATGGAGATATGTTTTCATGTAGCAACATTAGTAGAGATTCAGGGACTAGTAATTGGTGTCAAAAGGCAGGTTGTATGGAATATGTTTGGGCTGGTGCAGACCTAGCAAGTAGAGTGGCTGTGGAGCCAACATTTCTAGTGGTGGTCTTCTTGTTTCCAGCTTTCCCACAGTGGCAAAGGCTGGGATTACTCTGCAGGACAATTCTGCAGTGCTTCTTAGGATTCCAGGAGTGCAGCCTACACCCTACTTCTTCAACCATTCTAATGATGCTTTGAGCACCAATTCCTCATATTAGATCACTATTTAAATATAAGATAATTTCTATTTATGCTACCAAACTGTTCCAATTATGCCCCCAATTAATTAATTATCTGTCTAGACTTAGTGGGACAAACGCAGGTGACCAGGAGTCAGCAATAACGGCCTATTCCCTAGTACTTCAATGTCTAGACAGCTGAGCTGAACCGGAACACATGACACACAAGACAGAATTAGTATGCAATCACACAGGGTTTATTTACCTATTCCTAGTGGGTCCTAGGCTCCAGCAAAGGCCACCCAGTGATGCACACTGAAGGACAGACAACAAAATCAGAGACAGGCAGGCGGCCGCAGTTGGTTCAGGCTCACACAGCAGAGCAGTCAGGGGCTCGTCTCATGGAGTGACGTGGAGTCCTCCTCTATCAAGAAGGAGATGTTGACTGAAGAAGGGTCTCAGGCTTATATAGACCTTGGTAAACAACTGTGTCCTTATAGGTGTGGGCCAGATGGTGTGCCTTATGCTAGGAGCAGGGCGTTTACACTTTAAGGGCTCAGGGCTTTTACATCAAGATAGTGGAGGTATTCATCAATTTTAGAAGTTACAGAGTATTGGGGTTTCCATACAACAAACATTTCATACAATAATTATTTCATACATTAGAGGGGTTTCCTTACAACTATAACATTATTATAACACAAACGTTGACCATTTTATCTCCAAATCTCTCCTACTCATTAAATACAATGACATCTATCAACTTACTTAAATCCCGGAATTACCAACCACTTTTTACTCCATGAAAATTCCCCCCCCTTTTTTTTTTGTTTTGACGACATCTCACTTGCTTGGTTTCTCTTATACATTTCCTCTACTAATTTTAATTCTATTTTGCTGATTCCTTTTCAGTTGACAAACATGTGTTGAGTATCTGTGTTGAAGACATTGTGTGTGCCAAGTACAGGGGCCTCATCAAAAAATGATTATGGGTCCTGTCTTCCTAGGACTTGTCAATATGTCAATAAGTATCTACAGTGATATGGTAATATCTAAAATAGAGGTGGGAAAAATTTACTCTGGAAGCCCAAAGAAGAAAACACATAACTCTCTGAGGCAGTCAGGGAGTGCTTCACAAAGATAATGACACTTGAGGTGAGCCAGGAAGGATGAGTAGACATGTTTCAGATAGACAAAGTAAGGATGGGCATTCCGGGCAGAAGGAACAGAGAGGGCAAAGGCATGGAAGTTTAGAAATGTGAAATATTAAAGGAGCAGCAAGGAGTTTGTTGTGACTGGATTTCTGGATGAAGATGGAGAATTGGTAGATAAATCAAGTTAGGATTTGTATAGAAGATCACATATGGGTTGAATGCTAGAAATAGGAATTATTGAAAAGGTCATCTTATTAAGATTCTTAACCTTTGATGACTACCCATTATATTAAAATAAAATCTGAACTCCGTAGCTTGGCTTAAAAGGTTGTTCAGCCCTAACTGGTTTGGCTCAGTGGATAGAGCGTCGGCAGCAGACCGAAGGGTCCTGGGATTGACTTTGGTCAAGGGCATATGCCCAGGTTGCGTGCTCAGTCCCCAGTAGGGAGCGTGCAGGAGGCAGCCAGTCAATGATTCTCGCTCATCATTGATGTTTCTATCTCTCTCTCCCCCTCCCTGAAATCAATAAAAATATATTTTAAAAAGAAAAGGTTGTTCATCACCTAACTCTTCAGTTTTATCTCCCCTTCAATCCATTCGCTCATTATCTCATTAGTTTATTTAGTCGGAGAGGTGTGAAGGGATGTATCATGTATTATGTACTATAACTTTGACTTGTATTTTGTTGAGGTAGAAAGTTATTTGAGTGGCATGATATAACTTACATTTTAAAAGAATCATCCCACCTATTGTCTGAAGGGTAGAATGGGAAAGGAAATAAGAGTATAAGCAAAGAGACAAATAACGAAGTTATTTTTAATAGTCCAGAAATGACTGTGGCTTGGACCAGGATGGAAGTGGTGAAGATGGTAAGGATTATGATTATGCATATATTTTAAAGGTGGAGATAATAATAGGATTTGCTGGTCCATTGAATGTGAGGTATGAGAAAAAAGAAGCAATCATAACATCAAGTTTTTTACCTGAGCTACAGGAAAAAGGTAGTTTCAATTTATATGTTAGAGATCATGGAAAGAATGGGTTTCAGGGGAAATATCTGGAGTCCCTCCCCCCACACACACCAGTTGTTGTTGGGTTTTTTTGTTGTTGTTTTGTGTTTGTTTGTTTTTTTGTATTGTTTTTAACACAGTGATTTTTGAGATGCCTATCAGACATTCACACTGCATTTTGAGTATGTAGTCAGATATACACATTTGGATTTAGAGGAGAGATTCAGGTGTGACTCAGGTATGGTTTACTTATATTCAAAGCTATAAGATTGGATGGGATCACCTAGAGAGTGAGAATAAATGAGGAAGAGAAGAAGTGTAGGCACCAAGCCCTAATGGCACCAGATCTTAAAGTTCTGGCAGATGTAGAGGAACCAGCAAAGGAAATTGGAGGTAGTGGCCACTGAAGGAGGAGGAGAGATATTAGGAGGCATCGAGTACTGGAAGCCTAGTGGAAAACATGTTTTGCAAAGGGAGAGATCAAATGGATCAAGTGTTGATGGCAGGTTAAGTAGAATGAGGTAATGAAATGAGCACTGGATTTTGAAATGTAGAGGTCATTGACACATGATGAGAGCAGTTTTAGCAGCATTGGGAGAAAGGCTATTGGAGTGGGTTCAACAGGTAATCAGAGGAGAACTGTAGACAGTGGGTAAGGTAATTTTTTCAAGTTTTGTTACAAAATGAAGAAGAAAAATGAGGCAGTGGTGGAGAGGGAAGGAAGTGGGATCAAGAAAGGGCTTTTATCAGATTTGAGAAATAATACCATTTTTGTATTTTCCATTTTGCAGATAGAAATGATGTTATGGGAGACTCAGAGAAAATTATTTGCAGCAATGTCCTTGAGAAGGCAAGATTGCCTCAAGTCTAGTGTCCAATGAAGAGTTGGCTCAGGCCTCCCTGATCCTTTAACTCTAGTGAGAGCAGAAGACATGGGAGTAGATGTAGGTGTGATGGTGGATATGGTGGCAGGGGGTTTTGCAAGTTCTCTTCTCACTGATTAAATTTGCTCAGTATAATAATAAAGCAGGTTATAAGATAAGAGTGAAGAAGGAGTTGGCAGCATTTGGAGGTTTACAGAGAAAGAAGTTGTGAAGTTCTTAAAGTAAGGGTATGTGTGAGTGGCCTTTGACCTCACTTGAGGACAGTGGCTCTGAAGAATCTGTGTGTGTTTTGCTCCAATCAAATTAGGTATTGATATGGATGAGAGGTGAATTAAATTGACCTTCTTTCAGTTCTCCATTCCTTTATCTTTGCATGGGCTGTTGCATCTGGGGTGCCCTCTCTATCCTGTCTACCCATCTTTTTTAACTTTTGGCCTAACTGGCACTTAGTTAATTAAGGCTATCAGGCAGAGTTAATTTCTCCCTTCTTGGAGCTATCATGGTACACATGTGCATCTTTCTATTGTCATAGTTGCCATCCCATCTAATAAAGAGGGAATATGCTAATTGACCATCACTCCATCACAAAGATGGCTGCACCCACAGCTGAGGCCAAGTTCCCATAAGGAGCCTTAACAAGCAATCAGCAGGGACCTGAGGCTATACTCTCCCCTGCCCCCATGGGGCTTGACAGGGGATCTCAGGCTGTGCCCCCCACCCCACAGGGCTTGACAGGGGACCTCAGGCCATGCCCCCCACCCTGCAGGGCTTGACGGGGGACTTCAAGGTGCACCCCCAGTGCTGGGTTGGGGGAACTCAGGCCGCGCCCCCCCTCCCCCCACTGGGACTTAACAGAGGACCTGATGCTGTGCCCACCTGCTGGTGGGGCTTGACGGAGGATTCGAGGCTGCACCCCCCTCCCGGTGCTAGACTGGGGGACCTGAGGCTGTGCCCCCCTGCCTGGCAGGGGACCTCAGTCCATGCCCCCCACCCAGCGGGGCTTGACAGGGGATCTCAGGCTGTGTCCCCCACCTGGTGAGGCTTGACGGAGGACCTCAAGGCACCCCCCTCCCCCCGCCCCAGTCTGGGCTAGGCGACTTCAGGCCACACCCCCTGTCCTGGTGCCAGGCCAGGGGACCTGAGGCTACACCCTCTGCCCAGCAGGGCTTGACAAGAGTGGGACTGGCCGGGTCTGGATCTAGCCCAATGAGGGGGGGCGGGGCGGCCAAGTCTGGGTCTCATGCAATTTTGAGGTGCGTGTGGGTGGACGGGGACTTGACTCTGGGTCCCGTGGTGAGCTCCAGACTCTGACATGAGGAAGGTTTCCATATACATTTTACTAATTTTCTTTCAGCTCTGACATTTCTATTATAGAGAAAGGGCAAATAGCAATATTAAATTATTTCCTCTAATTAATCCCCTTTTAATGTGCATGAATTTCATGCACCGAGTCACCTGTATTATAATAATTTGCTTCCCTGTTTCCATAGTTAGCTTAGCCACTCTTTAAGGGTGCCAATTTAGTCATCTCAGTTTCTAGTATGGTGCTTTTGGCCCATGGTTGGTATTCAGTAATTGCCTATTGGTGGGTAGGAGAGGTAGGATCTACAGAAAGAAATATGGTAGCATTTAGAACCAGGTGTGGCTGCTGTACAAGGAGGGGGCGAATCCTGCCCATGAGGATGGGTAAAATCACTGCTAACTCAGATCTAGTGATGGAGTGAAATGGGGCGTGAGGCTGAAATGAAGCCCATATAGAGTTTGCTTTGAGGATCAAAAAAGTTCATATATGTGGAAGAATTTTATAAATGAAAATATCCTACAAGTGAAAGATATTATTTCTTACAATATTCTATAGCAAGATCATAGTAAGGTGAATTGTGTATTTTACTAGAGTATAGGCTATATAACAAAGGAATAGAAGGATGGGTTAAAGATAAAAATAATAATTATAACTATAATCTTCTTGTTGGTCTTTCTACTCTTAAAAGTCTCTGTGGAAGGTATCATCATGATCTCTTTCAGTTACAATATGTTCCAGTGCCTCTCATTGTCTCTGAGCCAAGAGCCCTGATGTGACCTTCTTTGCTTAGCCATGTGGTGTTGTAGACAGACAGAAGAGCCAGCACATTCTGCAGGAAGCAGAGGATGAGGAGCCTGCTGATCTGACTGGCCGATGTCACAATGCGCAGAAAAGGCCAACCTTTCACAGAATTCCAGCATTCGAGGGAACTTTCTAACACATTGTCAATGTTAACAATCTAAAGCAATAAAGTGTTTGATCCTTGATGCTGACAGGAAGTAGTATTACTTGAACACAGGTTCTGACTTTGTTAGTTAATTGTTCTTGTCTACTTGTCTTAGCTTTCCTTTAAGTTTTAAGTTTCTTAAGGGCAGGGATCATGTTTTAGACTTCATATCCTCTGCCCACACATGCCTACCACAGTATTTTATAGGTACTTAATTACCATCTGTTATTGATTGGGTTGTTTTAGTAGGTGTCAGGCAGCTTTCATGGTGACCAGATACAGAGAGAGCATAAAGGAGAAAGTTAAGGATGGAGATTTTTCTACTACATAAATCACACGTTGCTCAACCTAAAATCCTGGGAACATAGGATGTCTGGCATAAATCACCTAAACAGTTGGTTTAGGACACTGTTATTCTACCCTTCTTCCCAACAATTTAAAGTATCATTCTGGCAGTTTATCTTCCTTTCATGGTCTAACTTCAAATAATTTAAAGCATTGCCTTTGTGCTACTTGGTCATGTGAGATTTAAATTCATAAAAGAAGAAACTCTAGAAAACACATAGCTCTTGTGTTTTGAGGTACACCAAGAAGGCTGCTTATCTGCTGATTTTGTAGGCTTGGATGGGTTATGACATTATATTTCTGGGAGGATCTTCCAAGATGCAAATATATTTCTTGGGTAGAGTAGTATGTTAGTCCATTATCATCTAACGGGAAGCTCAGCTTACTTCTAGTGGATCATATTAGTCACACTAAGGAATTAAAAACAGGACAGATTAGTTTTGATGAGAAAAGGCATCAGAACATTCTGGGAACATGGAGTGATGCCCACAGAAAAACAAAATAAGAGCACAAAACTGGAAACTGAAATTAAGAGTCATCCCAGAAAGCAGAATCAAACATAGAACAAAGATAAAGGCTGTCTTATCTGTTGAGGATGGAGAGTTTGTTCCAGTAAGGAGAAAACTCTTCAAGTTAAGGGAGAGACTGGTCAGTATTCTACAGGCCCCTCATCACCACCACCAGACCATTACCTTTCAACTCTCATGTGGAAATCTTCTTCATCCTCCCTTGAAATTTCTGCTTCAACCCTCTTTACTCCATCTATTCAATTCTTGAGCACCACTCACTTTTCATTGAATTCTCTGAAACCCTATTCCTACTCTTCTTCTCAACTTGCTCCTGCTACTATTATGGACACTTTCAGAGTCTTAGTATAATTGGTCCAACAACATAGTGTTGGGGAGGAAGAAATTTTTGTCTACCCTTCTAGGTTCTTTTGGCTGGTCTAAAAATTAAATTATCATATCACAGATGAACAGAAGAAAATCTAATTTAATTTCATACAAATGCACTTTTCACAAGAATATTGGGGGCCCAAAAACAAATTGGGCAGGTGAGGCTTATATGACATCTTGTGCTAAGGAGAAAGGGTAGTGGTTTGGGACTTTAAATGTGATGAAGGCAATTCACATGGAGATGGAAAAGCAAATGTTTGGTAAAAAAATGTTTGCTTGGCCATTCAGAGACAAGAAGATACCAAGCAAACTGATCTAGGCCCTGCTGAATATCCCCCACTACATCTAGCCCATATTCTTTGTAGATATCTCTGGTGATAGCTATATTCTGGGATCAGACCCTTTCAAATATTTTAGACAGTTAAGAGTATGGTCAGAAGTTTTTCCTGAGTGTTTAGTCTCTTAAAAATAATCAACCTAATATAGTCCTTATGCCAAAGAGACACACTTTGGTGTAGCAAACTTTTGCTCCTCAATGGTAGCTTCCATGTTCTCTAATGCTATGGCTCCCAAACGTTGACTATAGGCAACTAACTCCCAGGTGGCTTGTTAGTTATTATCATAACTAGAGGCCCAGCGCATGAAAATTCATGCACTGGAGAGGGGGTCCCTCAGCCCGGCCTGCCCCTCTCACAGTCTGGGAGCCCTCAGGGGCAGGAGGCGACCTGGTAATCAGGGGAAGGTGATGTCCCCATCACACCTCCACTGCTGCCACTGCCAACAATGCAAGCCTCAGCCCGGCCCTGGTTACCTGAGCCTCAGGCTGACCCTGGGCAGCTGGGCAGCCACCATCCGAGGCTTGCCTGCACCTTGGACTGGCCCTGGATGCTGCGCAGCTGCCATCCGACGCTTGCCTGTGCCTCGAGGCGGCCCTGGATGGCTGGGGGCCTGAGGGAACTGGGGGACTCCAGAGGCAGGTGCCATGTGCCTGCTACCCTGGCAGGGCTGAGCGGACTGGGCACTGCCATCTTGTGGCTGTGGGTGCTGTCATCTTTGAGGTGTGGCAGTCAATTAGTATATTCCCTCCATATTGGCTATGTGAGCCACCATCTTTGTGAGGGTGTGATGGTCAATCAGCATATTTCCTCTTTATTAGATAGGATTGTTGAGAACACAAGCTCTAGATTAAAACTATTTGTGTATTTCCACTCTACCACTGTGAACTGTGGGTCAAAGGCCAAATTTACTTCACCTTTTTGTGTTTTCATTTTTCCTCTGTCAAATGGGGATTATAACATAGTATGCAGATTAAATAAATAAATATATTATGTAAAGAGCTTACAAAATTCTTGCAATGGGTATTCAGTAAATATTAAAAAGGCCTTAACATATAAAAAGGCCTTAAATATAAAAATAACTCCATGTTTTCTCCTAGGACTTTAAAATTTTATTTTATTTTTTCATTATATAAAAAAATGTATAACATTCATGACAAATGTTACAACATATAAAAAGTATATAATATAACAATAATTAAAACATTTATGAGAAAAAGATGTTATAACTTCTTAAATAGTATCATTATTACTATTATTTGAACAATGCATTTGCTTGGAAATGCCACCTTTGTCATATACTAAATTTGCATATGCATTTGAGTCTAGCTCTGGATTTTCTATCATGATTTACTCACTGAGCTTAGTCACATTTGCTTTATAATATATTGTACTTTATTATCTGGTAGAACTTGCTTAATTCATATGCTTCCTTTTCAGACATTATTTTCAGGTTAAGTTTGACTTTGATATTTATACAAAAATCTTAGAACCAGCTGCTCTGATGTTTGAAAATCAGTTATTTTACTGGGGTTGCAACAAATTTACATATTTAGAGAAAATTAACATTTTTACAATATTAGCTTTTCCTATTCCAATATAAGAAATAACTCTGTTTATATTTAAGCTGTTTTTCTTTATAAATGTCTCTCATAAGAGTTTTAAAGTTTTCTGAAAGTCTTACTTATATAGTTTTTGCATATTTCTTGTTAAGTTTAGTTCTATTTTCCTTCCTACCTTTCTTCTTCCTTCTTTTCCTCCTCCTCCTCCTTCTTTTCTTTCTTCTGTTATGATAAATGAAGGCCTCCTCCTTCTTTTCTTTCTTCTGTTATGATAAATGGCCAATTCTTTTATCATATTTTCTAATTACTTCTTGTTTTTATAGCAAAACCATCAATGGACTCTTTGTGGGCATGAATCAGAAAAACAATGGATCAGAAAAACAATGATAATATTTTACTTTCCTCTCATTGAAACTATGTATAATCACCATATGTTGGGAAAAGATAAACTGAGTCAGAAGAATACCTGTTTTAGAGGAGAGGTACCAAAAGAGAGTAGCCTGAGACAGCAAGTGAAGGGAAAATAAATATGACTGAGAAAAGAGCTGACTGTGAGCAGAGATTAAAGTAATACCCAAAAGCAGGTTAATTTGAAACAGCACAAATAAAAAATAGTTGGATATATCAAAGCTGTACACAGGCAAATTTATGATTTTTTAAAAAGTAATTACATTAAAACTAGATAAATGATGCCTTTTACTCAAGAGACAGACATAAAAATCAGAAGTTAATTATTTATAAAGCAGAAAATTAATAGCATTAAGAGATAAACAACAAGGACTGGCTTCTTAAAAAATAAGCAAAATAAAATTATTAAAAAATCAAAACTAACTTTTTTTAAAAAACAGAAGATTCAAGCAAAGAAAATTAGAGAAGTAAAAGGTGGTAACAGTATAAAGCTTTTTATTATTAAAAAATTCTATATACCTATGCCAATAAAATAGAAAATGAATGATTTGGGAAAAAATATAAATGACTAAAATTGATTTTTAGAAAAAGTATTAAAAGAATGAAAGCTACTGAAGTCATTTTTTAAAACTAGCGTATCTTGATACCAAAGAGGTGATAGATATGCCCCAGGAACCAAATTGCCTGGCTATGATCTATTTAACCAACTCTTCTTAAGTTCTTCCTCAATTCCAGGTATGGTTCTGAGCATTTTATAGGTAGTAATTCATGTAATTCTCCTAGCAACTTTATGAGGAAGAGTTAACTATTATCTACATTTCACAGAGGAGCAAACTGAAGTTAAGGAACTGATCTGCTACCCAAGGTCACATAGGTGGCACTTGATGGCAGTGAGAGGTGACATGAAATAGTGCCCCAAAGCATGTCCTCTAGTGCCAACCTACTCAAGTTGAAATCCTGACTCTCCCATGTCCTAGCTCTATTAGGAATAGCACAAATAAAAAATAGTTGGGCATGATTTTTAATCCTTTTGTGCTTCAGCCTCTATATGTGTAAAAATGAGAAATAAATAAAATAATGCTATAAAGAATTTACAATCCTATCTAATAAAAGAGTAATATGCAAATTGACCATACCTCTGCTACACCCACCAGCTATGCCCACCAGCCACGCCCACCAGCCAATCAGGAGAGAATATGCAAATAAACCCAACCAAGATGGCTGCAGCCACAGAGAGCAGGAGGGAGGCTTGGGTTTCCCTGGCAGTGATGGAAGCCAAGCTTTCCACACACCCTGGCAGGCCCAGGCCTCCACTCTATGCTACAAAGTTTCAATTATAGAAAATACATAAATCCAAACAAGAAATGGCGGCAGCTATAGAGCTGAAGAGAGCAGGAGGCTAGGGTTGCCCACAGCAATGGAGGAAGCCAAGCTTCTGCAGCCCTGGCCTGCTTTGGCCTCCACTTAAGACTACAAAGTTTCAATTATAGAAGATATATAAATCCCAACAGAAATGGCTGCCACCCCAGAGCGAGCAGAAGGGTTGGCTCCACTCCAGGCTACAAAGTTTCAATTGTAGAAGATAAACAAATCCCAGATCCCAGGGCCTGTGCTTGGGTGACCAGGGTACGTGGCTGGCCTGCAAAACACCAAAGGCCCCTCGCCCAGGCCACCCCACACCCTAAGGGAACCCCCACCCTGACCTGGGACACCCTTCAGGGCAAACCAGCTGGCCCCCTCCATGCACCAGGCCTCTATCCTATCTAATAAAAGAGTAATATGCAGATTGACTATCACTCCAACACACAAGATGGCTGCCCCCATGTGGTCAAAGATCCTGCCCCCACGTGGACACAAGATAACCACCACAAGATGGCCAGCAGGGGAGAGCAGTTGGGAGGAACTAGGCCTGCAAGGGAGGGCAGTTGTGGGCAATCAGGCCAGCAGGGGATGGCAGTTGGGAGGAACAAGGCCTGCAAGGGAGAGCAGTTGGGGGTGATCAAGCCTGCTGGGGAGGACAGTTAGGGGTGACATGGCCGGCAGAGGAGGGAAGTTGGGGGTGACTGGGTCTGCAGGGAAGGGCAGTTGGGGGGGACCAGGACTGCAGGGGAAGGCAGTTAGGGGAAAACAAGCTGGGAGGGGAGAAGTTAGGCATCAATCAGGCTGGCAGGGAGTGGTTAGGGGGTGATCAGGCTGGCAGGCAGAGTGGTTAGGGGCAATCAGGAAGGCAAGCAGACGAGCAGTTGGGAACCAGCAGTCCTGGATTGTGAGAGGGATGTCCCAGATTGGAGAGGGTGCAGGCTGGGCTGAGGGACACCCCCCACACCCCATGCATGAATTTCATGCACCGGGCCTCTAGTATATAAATAAAAGAATCAAATGAAATAATCGTATAAGTAATTCAGAGCTCTTCTTTTCCAACACACTACGCCACTTCTTAGGATGTAGGAGATAGTAATGGCACTTAAAATAAGTTAATGATTGTGTAAATGTTCATGACTCATTAAAATACTGATGGGAATGTTGATGTTGGGGGGCATGGAAAATAAAATGAAAGGAACATGGCAAAAATCCTTAAACATAAGGTCATTATTATGATTACCATTATTATTATTATTACTAAAACAGGACAAAGTATACATAAGAAGGCATCAGTCATATATACACACAAAATATAATTTCCTTATACCCAAAATATTTTTAAAAATCCATGAATTTAAGTATACTAAAAACTTTGGTTTTTCCTTTAATGATCTAAACAGTGTTTGAAGTCCGAAATGTAAACATAAACTGAACTCAAAGCAATAAAGAAATTATGCCACATGGCCAAGTTGAGTTTAACTCAGGAATACAAGGAAGTTTTGTTCCTCACTTTAATATATCCAATAAGAATATATGTGAAATGCAATCATCTCAATTGATAGCTGCAATACTATTTCTAAACTTAAAAACAAACCAACCAACCTCAGACATCTAAAAATAGCAGATTTGCCCTTGCCGGGTAGGGTAGCTCAGTTGGTTGGAGCATCATTCTGTACACCGAAAAACGTTGCAGGTTTCATTCCCGGTCAGGGCACATACCCAGGTCGCACGTTTGATTCCTGGTTCAGGGTGCACATGGGAGGCAGCCAGTTGAGGTTTCTCTATCATATTGATGTTTCTCTCTCTCAAATTAATTTAAACACACCCTCAGATGAGGATTTTAAAAAAAAGAATAGCAAATCTTTCCTAACCATGATAAGGAATATCTATATTAAAATAAGCAGCTGAAGACCTCTATAAGAATCACTTATGGGGAGTTTGTAAGACCTACTGTTTGTTGCCTGACAAATTAAATGAGGATCTCAATGGGTTGGGACTGTGGCACCAAAACAGAATAGCCAGTCTAGAAAAAAAGCTAATTAAAATCAAGGGCTACACTAGGATGCATACCATTTCTATATGACATTATTTTGGAGGTTCTGGTGCATACACTAAAGCATGAAACAAATCATAAATAAAAATATTGGCCAGGAGAAGATAAAATAATAATTTGCAACTAATGTGATTATATAGTATTTGGAAAACTCCAGGAGAATCAAGTGAAAGACTTAAAGAATTTTTAAGAGACTGTACTTATCTACAAAGGCAAATTTCCTGTGTATCAACCACACAAGTTAGAGGATATGATAAGTATTTCGTTTAGATTATAAACACAGAGAAAATAGAACTAACAAAAAATATGTGGAACCTAGTCCTGGCCAGTGTGGCTCAGTTTGTTGGGCATCACCTTGTGCACCAAAAGGTTGCTGGTTCAATTCCCCATCAGGGTACATGCTGGGGTTTGGGACTCAATCCCCAGTAGGGAGTGTGCAGGAGGTAGCTGACCAATGTCTGCCCTCAGATTGATGTTTCTCACTCTTTCTCTTGCTCTAAAAACCCAATAAATTTTTTTTTATGTGGAAGCTAAATAAAGGATATAATAAAATTTATATAGCCCGGATCTGTGGTTTTCAAACTATGCTTTTTAGACTCTCAGGTCAAAAGTGACAAAAAAGGACAAATGGGTCTGAGTAAGAGGACCACAGGACCCTGCTCCTGCTCTAACTGAAGCAGCTCCATTTTTCTTGTTTTCATTGTTGGCATTCTGCATAAGATTTTACTTGAAGAAAGGTTTTTTGGTGTGTGTGTGTGTGTGCACATGCGCGCATGTGTGTGTTTGCCACTAACAACTACTTCGAGGGCAGATAAAATGTTCCTTAAGAACATTCAGTTCCTTTTGATCTCCAAGGAAAAATTGCTCACTTATTTACTCATTCAGTCGCTTGTTCTGTGTTTATTGAATACCCACAATATACAAAAATTACCAACAACTGTTGTGCACCTACTAGGTTATATGCCTTATGTAATTTCATTTAATCTCTGCAAACATCATGTGAGGAAGTTATTATCCCATTATTTACAGATGAGGAAAAACATTTGAGTTAAGGAATTTGCCCAGGCTCTCACAAGTGGTAAGCGCTACAGCTGTAATTTGAAGTATTTCAGATCGACTTCAGAGCTCCTTCCCCCCCCACCACCCCTCCCAACATACCATACTACGTTTTGGCATGTGGGAAATAGCGATGACATTTGGAATAATGATAATGATTGTGAAGCTGTCCCTGACCCATTGAAATACTGGTGGGGATACTGATGTTGCAGGGTACAGAAAAGGAAGTGAAGGAGATGTTGATATTGGAAAGGGTGATATGTATAGGATGCACATGGTTTGGGTGGGAGCTGTTCTCAATGGTAACTCAGTCTTCTGTCAGTTAAGATGGAATGACAGGCACCAGAATTTGCCTGAATCAAATACCTTCTGTCAGGAAGAGAAAAAGACCTGGCTATTAGGTCTGGAGAATAGAGAATATATTTGAACTAACCTAGGGAGTGTTGTTAAAGGACAGGAAATGTGGGGTGAAGGACTCAGGTTGAAATGGAGTCACCAGCAAAGATGGTCTGGGCAGAGCAGGGAGCTTGGGTAGAAACAAGCTCTCACCTATGGCAGTGCTCACAATTACTTTGCTCTTATATCTACCGCACATGTATAGACCCTGTCCGTGGGCATAAATGGAAGGAATGGGGATGGTATAAAAGGCCATTCTGATCACTGATTGTATTAGTCTGAAATATTGAAATTAGTTAGGACATGCTTTGCATTATAAACACAAAGGCTCTTGCCACTTGAATAATGTCTTTTATCGTAAATAGTTACTGGCATGTACTTTGTGAGCCAGGGCCTGATCATTTCAAAATAAGCTGCCACTTACATTCTATATTCATAGAACTCAGCAATTAAACTCCAGTTCGTAGTTGCTCTATCAATGCAGAGCACCCACAAGTAACCTAAGATCCTACTTAAAGCAACAAGACCTCCCTGTCTTTACTACAATACAACACAGGGAAATTATGGAACACATTTTCTGATGAAGCAACAATAAGAAACAGAAAACATGATGTCAAAAGTTCTTATTGCTAATGAGATCAATCACCATTTCCGACTTGCATGAAGTTGAAATAAACACTATGAATAACTATAAGGATTAACACTCAGGGTAGAAGCAATCAGAGGTGATTAGGTAGTTGGGTCCTAAGCAAGATGTCCTAATTTAAAAATTACTCCTGTATTCCAAGCAACAGAATACATGCTCATTCTATTTAAGAGGTAGTGGTTCTTTCTACCCAAGTAATAAAGCACATACACCCAAATTCTGGGCTGAAAATAGAAGATTATTAGCATTATAATTTATGTAAATGGCTGCTCCAGT
This sequence comes from Corynorhinus townsendii, assembly GCA_026230045.1. Taxonomy (NCBI): domain Eukaryota; kingdom Metazoa; phylum Chordata; class Mammalia; order Chiroptera; family Vespertilionidae; genus Corynorhinus; species Corynorhinus townsendii. The sequence continues at coordinate 144,149,905 of JAPDVU010000004.1, forward strand.
CATGTGAATGTAATTGGTATCTCTGTCATGTGCTAATTATAACATAAATGGATTATAAATAATCATGTGAGAGGACTTCATTTTTTTTAGCTGAAATCTTGTTTAAATAGTCTACTATTTTATAATATAAAATGTGAAAGGAATGACTCATATGTTCAAACACTTTTAAAATAAAAATTGTTTGGTGTGCTAAAAATTATATTTGTTAGGATTTGATAGACATAAGTTATATTTAAGACCTAGAGCAATAACTCCCAATCTTATTGGCACTTATTGAGTATGTTTGTCTTGGGGCAGTCTTTGGGAGGGAGAACAGGTATAAAGTTCTCAAATTGAGTGCATTGAATCACCTGGACTACATGGTGCAGTATACAGATCTTGTAACATAGAAACCCACACCTAAAACCTATATGTTCATGTTGACCACTGTCACCCCAATAGATTTAATAAAATAAAAAGCTTTAAAAAATCATCTGGAGGGCCTGGCTAGTGTGGCTCAGTGGTTGAATATCGACCTATGAACTGGGAGGTCGATTCCCTGTCAGGGCACATGCCTGTGCTGCCTGCTGGGTCCCCAGGAGGGGGGCATGCAGGAAGCAGCCGATTCCCTCTCTCTCTCACTCTCCCTTTCTCTCTGAAATCAATAACAAATAAAATAAGTCATGTGGAGGGCTTGTTAAACACAGTGTAGAGTGCTGGACACCAAGAGGTCCTGATCTGCTAGCCTGAGCTGGGTCCAATGATTTGCATTTCTAACAAGGACCAGGTGATGCTGATGTAATTAGCCCCAGCACCACACTTTTTAAAAAGGACGGATGCCACCTCAGACGCTGGGAACTGGAGGAATGATTGGACTGGGCAGCTTTTCAGGCCTCTCCTCAATGGTGAGTGGATGCAGCCTGTGCGGCGGTTATGTCCTGTATCAGGGCCCTTGCCAAGCAAGGACTCCTTTTGTGCTTGTTTATTCACTGGTTGCTTGCCAGGCCCACGTTTACACATTCTAAGAGCTTTTTGCTTTTCAGTCCAGAACCAGGCCAACATGGGCAAGTTTCTTTAGAGTTCCCCTTTACCGGTGGACAGACGTTGTTCTAGCCCGCTCTTTCCACTGAAGTTGTATGCTCAGGGCCTCTATCTTTAGGTGGCTTGCATGTGTTTGGTGTGCATTCTGCTCTTTATTACTACTTTCATTGGATTTCATTTGTAGTTCTTCACCTAATTTTCAACATGGATGCTTCCATAATTGATTTTTAGCTTTGCTTTTTCCTAATGCAAGCATTCAAGGCCCAGCTTTCTACCTGGAGTGAGCTCAAGACTTAGTCTTCCTTTCCAAAGTGGCTATTAAAGTCCAAATTCCTTGTTTGGGAAGGTCAAGCAACACCCTAGGACAGTCAAGGCTGTTAAGGCTTGCTGACACCCGGCCTTTGGCTCTTCTCCGTTGTTGTTTTCCCCTTAGGGAATTCCTTCTCTTTCTCACCAACTCAGATTTGCATTTACAGGTCTGCTTGTCATATTTTATGAATCATTTACAGGTGTTTTGCAGTAAGTGGCTTTTCGGGATCTCGATTCCGTCATATCACTAAAATGAGAATACCTATAAAGTCTTTAGCTCAGTGCCTGCCAGATAAGTTCTTAGTAAATATTTGCTGTTATTATTGTTAGCATAATCTAAGCCCTAGAGTGGCAGCGATGAAAAATGGAGTACTATAGGAAGAAAATCCTGCCAGAAATCATGATAGAAACAGGAGAGAAACAGCAAATTCTAACTTTAACAAGATTGTGATAACTGATATACTGTATATTGCATGCTTTCTGAATAGATCAAGAAAACTGATCGCATCAAGAGAAAATTCTTGAACAGAAGGAGAAGTCCCAGAATCAAATTCAGGACTGCCCGATAGAGCTGCTAGGGCCCAGTGGGCACAATGCTAGGGACATCATTGGTGGACCAAGATGTCACAGTGACTGTGACCAGACTAAAGATACACTCCTCCAAGGTTTGTGTTTTGGCAAAGTGAAAAACAAAGCAAGAATGTATAGACGAGCTAGACAGCTTTTAAGGCAGTAATTAGGAGTGTCCTTGCTGCTTCACAGGTGCACACCCTGTGTTAAAAACAAATGAATAGCTGATAAGGAATGCTTGAGTGTAGCTTTCTGTTTGTTTCCTACTGGCATTCTCAGAGGCCAGGGCACAGGCGAGGGGCGAGGGGACCCCAATGAATCAGGTGAGTAAAATCAAGTTATATTCAGTCTCAGACTGTTTGAGAAGAAAAGTTAAGTACTAGATTCCCAACAGCTGTGCCATTTGGTTCCTTGCTGGCTGTTCCCTTTCCCGCCCTGGATGTTCTTTTCCACTCTCTCTTTCCTCTTCTGTGTCTTTCCTCTCCTCTCTTGTCCCTTCTCTATTCCCATGCTTTCTCCTGCCACCAGCCGCACCACATCACATCATGCAGCAGAGAGTTCTCTTCAGTTCTGGCTGGGTTTTAAGATGGAGGCCATGGTGTTCAGAAGGGCTGGTGGGAGGTAGGCAGGCCCTCACCTCTAGAAATGAAGTGTCATGTCACGAGAATGCTAGTGGGGACTGTTCAGCTCATATGAAAGCTAGTTATCAGGATGAGAACCCAAACCAGGTTAGAGCAGCAAGAATGAGGAAGCCAATTGCTCCAGCTGCTGTGCACGGGCTCCTTGGGTTTACCTTCCCAGGCACGGAGTTGTCCCCTAGTGGAGAGCAGTGATGGCCAGGAAGGAGGGGTGCAGAGCTGGGGACTGGCAGGCCATTCCCAGAGCTCGGTGGCTGTGGCCCGGTGACGCAAGGATGCAGAGGCCTCGGTTCTTTCCCCCTGGAGCACCGCCTGTAACCCAGGGTCCGAGGAAGCTCTGGAGGGGAGGGCGAGTTCAGTGTAGCTGGCACTGTGGATCGCTTTGGGAAATATGTGTCTTTCGTTCCAGGGAACGTTAATGTAATGTCTTTCAGAAAGACACAGCTTTTTCTCAAAATCAGAGAAGAGTTGGCAAGTACAGGGCCATTTCTGGAGTAAGAGGAGAGAGGCACGTGTTCCAAATCCAATGGGCATTTGCTGAAGGGCCAGCAAAGGGGGACAGAAAAAAATAGTACCTTGTTTATTGCACTTCCTGATAAATGTTGCGTTTTTTACAAATTGAAGGCAAGACTGTCCATCAGCAGAAAGATTACAACTTGCTTTATTGTGATACTTGCTTATTGTGGTGGTCTGGAACCAAACTACAATCTCTCTGAGGCATGCCTGCAAAATGTGCATTAAATGGGTGGGCCTTAAGATGCTGGACCTAGCCTGAGCAGGCCAGATTGCTCCGTGGTATCTTTCTTTGTGGAGTTGATATCTTGCTCTGTGGAGTACTGAGCAGAGCCAGTGGATGAGGCAGTTAGGAAACCCAGGCTTGAGGCTCCTTGTGACCTTATAAACACAGAGGCCAAGCCAGGAGACATCCCACAGAGGTGAATGGTCATCTTACATCTCACATCTTGGGATAAGGGGTGGTTTCACAGTTGCCTTGCAAGTAAAATAGCCTCTTTATATGCCTGTACAAGTACTGCTTTTTTTTTTAATGTATGTTTTATTGAGTTCAGAGAGGAAGGGAGAGAGAGATAGAAACATCAATGATGAGAGGGAGTCATTGACCGGCTGTCTCCTGCATGCCCCACCCCCCCATTGGTGATTGACCCCACAACCTGGACATGTGCCCTGACCAGGAATTGAACCAGGACCTCTTGGTTCATAGGATGGTGCTCAACCATTGAGCCACGTAGGTTGAGCCAAACACTGCTACTTGATACTTTCTTGTCTTTTTCAGGAGTTAGTGGGAGTCTGAGAAAAGGGCTGGGCAGTTGCTGGGGTTCCTAGTAATTCTGTTCCAACCTTTTGAAGTTGTAAGGTGGCACATGGACTTTACCTACATGAAGTAGAAAGAGAAGAAAACATGTAGACATGCCCACCAAGGATTCTGATCAATATAAATGGAAATGGAAGCTTTTACTAGATGTACCGGTTAATAATGCAGATTTTGTAATCAAAGAAAACATAATTTCAAGAGAAACATCAAAAGTGCTTTATTCAAAGTAATATCCATTGCTAGCTACACATTTCCCCCATCTTTAGGTAATTTATGGATACTGTCCCAATAGAACTTTTCTTGTTTTGAGGCAAGCCATTCAGAGACCCAATTTTCCACTTCGTACGTTTTGAAGTGCTGCTCAGAAAGTGTGTGTGCCATCGATCAGAACAAGTGGTAATCTGAAGGAGCAAGGTCTGGTGAATACAGTGGGTGGGTTAATACTTCCCAGGCAAGATCTTTTAACGTGTCTTTAACTGGTTTTGAAGTGTTTGATGTGTTATCATGAAGCAAAGTTACTTTACCATGTCTTCTGGCACATTCTAGTCGTTTCACGACCAAAGCATGGTTCAAATTGATTATTTGTTGTCGGTCACGATCAGTATTAATGGTTTCACCTGGTTTTAGAAGCTCATAATACAACACACCTTCCTGATCCCACCAAATGCAGAGCATTGTCTTCTTTCCGAAGCGATTTGGCCTTGCAGTTGATGTTGATGGCTGACCTGGATCAACCCATGATTTTGTGCATTTGGGATTCTCAAAATAAATCCACTTTTCATCGCCAGTCACAATTCGATGCAAAAAAGACTTTCATGCCGTTGAAGCAACATTTTCCTGATGACTTTTCGGTTTTCCATTTGTCTTTCGTTCAGTTGATGTGGCACCCATTTTCCTTCCTTTAAAATCTTTCCCATTGCTTGTAAATGATCAGAAATTATTTAATGAACAATGTTTAATCTTTCTGCAAGTTGTTTTTGAGTTTGACAAGCATCTTCATCCAATAATGCTTGTAATTATTGGTCTTCAAACTTTTTTTGGATGACCTGGATGTTCTTTGTCTTTCACATCGAAATGATCACTTTTAAAGCTTTTAAGCCAGTGTTCACAAGTATGTTGAGATGGAGCATGTTCACCACAGGCTTCCTGAAGTATTCAGCAGCACTTTTCTTCAAAATAATGAATTGAAACTTCCCACAACTGCCCTTTTTTGGGCATGAAATTCGACATTTTTAAGTGTAAACATATCTGATGTTAACACCTTCAGAAAATTTGACATATGAAGTTTTGAAGTTTGTTGTCAATACAACAAAATAGTATACATATCAAATCCCATATATATCAACATATGTGTAATTCTATTGAAAAAATCTGCATTATTAACTGCTACACCTAGTAAATAATGAGGAAGGTATTCAGGCTCTAAAGATAGTACTCATCAACAAAGCAATCAGATTACAAATTGGTTTGTTGTTAAGCTATACACAGAGCAATTGAAATTAGAGCATTTTACAGTGAGCTATATATATCATTGTTTTTGCCAAAAAATAACTGCCATTTAGAGAGTTTACTGTGAACTCAGCCTCTTATGCAAATGATTTAATTCTCACTTTTCTATGAACAAAGCATTGCTATTATCCCCAATTTTATAAATGAGGAAACTGAGGTCCAAAATGGTGAAATAACTTGTCCAAGGTCATGCACAGTTTGTATTCAGAGCTAACCCAGTTCTCAATTTGCCACCCAAGTTTTAACCTCAATGCTAAACCATCTCACAGCAGACTTGGCAGGTAGAGACTAATAGCTACATTTCGCAGGGCAGATTTTAATTTATAGTAAATTTATATGAAATTGCTGATTTTATTGTTTTTTACTTATAAAAATGACAATGTTATATGCTACAACCTAAGTGAATTAATCAAGATTATTTTATGTGATGTGTCTTCCTAAGACCCTAAACCCACACTCTTTCAACTACTCCACTCAATCTGGGAGTAAATGTCTGAGCTATATATACAAAAGCCTAGGTGACTGTTCAACCTTTCGACTGGCAGCTATGATGCGCACTGATACCAGGGGCAGACGCCCAATGCACAGGCATGGAAACATGGAACAGACTGATGAATCTCAGAGGGAAGGGGGAAGGATTCGTGTACCTGTGGGGTCCCTCAGCCTGGCCAGCGCCCTCTTGTAACCCGGGACCCCTTGGGGGATGTTGGACTGTTGGTTTTGGCCCAATCCCCACAGGCCAGGCCAAGGGACCCCGCCCGTGCATGAATCTGGGCCTCTAATTTACTTATAAATGACTAAAGGTTACCACCCTTTGGGGTCTCATCACTTTGTGGAAATGTTGTGTTGGGACAAAGATACAGGGTGTAACTTATAAAAAGTACCTCAATAAAAGTGTTTAGGTGAGTTCTATGAGATTGTAGAGAACAAAGACCTGGAGAGATCAGGAAAGGCTTCCAGCCCACATTCCTGATTGAGAGAGAGCAGCTTGTGCAGTTCGTGAAGTGAGGAAGAACTGTGCTTTCAGGGAACAAGTAGTTGGGCTTGGCTAGAGCTTTGGCCTTTGATTGGGGAGTGAGGGAATATTACAGGGACACATCACAAAGTGCCTGGGAATATTACAAAGGATTTTTAAATCCTACTGATGTAGGCCTTCCTGGGTCCGGGACCTGAGGCTTTGGGACCCACTGTGGGTTCTTGGCTTTGGTCAGGAAAGAGTTTAAACTTGAGCCAGCATAGAGTTTAAAGTGAAAGTGAGTTTATTAGTGAAGGAGTGCGACAGAGAGTGGCTACCCTCCAGCAGAGCAGCACTTCCCTAGTGGGATTTAATTCTTTTATTGAGGCTCATTTAATTGAAAGGTAGGGCATTCAGTAAGGGAAAGGAATATTCAGGATACTTCCAAGAAAGGGGTGGAGGTTTCTCTGAAGAGCTCCAAGGCCATTTTGTGTCCTTACATGGGCTTTCCATTTCCATTGGTGGTTTGGGGTGTTTGGTTTCATATGCTAATATATTACAATGAATGTATATTGAGGCTAGGGGTTACCCGGAAGATAAAATTAGTTGCCATGTTGGATTGAGCTGGTCTCTGCTGGTTCTAAGACACAAGTCCTCAGGGGTTGGTCTTACTATCTCCTTGACAGTTCCTGTAGCCCTTATTAGTTACAGCCCTTTTGCCACATACCCTAGCTCACTACAGAGCAGCATTTAATTATTTTAAGCACTGAAGTGACACAATCAGATTTGAGCTTAGAAGACTCTTCCTGTACGTGTGTGCAGGATCCGTTGGAAGGGCATGCCTAAGAGACTAATTATGAGAAATTCAGACAAGACATGATTCATGCCTGCCCTCAGTCTCAGAGGGGACAAAAGGCAGGAGTGATTTGGACTATTTAGGTAGTAGAATTGACAGGCCTTGGAGACTGATTTGGAAGGAAGGGGCATTCTGCAAATGATGAATGTATTTGGAATCTACAAATAGATTCTCAGCCTTAACCAAGTTTTTAAAGCTCACTCAAACTTCTAGATGGAAGGATGAATCTCCTACTAGAAAGAGTCCTAGGCAACAAAGAGGTATCCACTCCCCTCCCCCTGCCTTGTTTAAAAAAGATGGAAACAAGAGATGAGTATTCTAAACTGGAGACTAGTCACCAGGGGAAGTCTCCCCACTCATGACGGGGCTGACATTCTGGGGTATGTATTGCTCTGACACAGTGCCCAACATCCATTTGGATTGATGACTGCCATGCTTTGTGTTGTCAAATATTATAAGCATCATCCCTGCTTTTTCCAAGGAGACAAACTGACTCACCTATATTATTGGTGTGAGAAATACTACTCAGAATGTTACTCAATGGAGAACATATTTTTGAATGAATGTCCCTATATCCTTGGGATAAAAGGAAGATTAGGCCCCAGAATCTAAGGGCAGGGCTTTTGGCCAGTATTTAATGCCAAAGGAAAAAGAGGGAAGTTAAGAAATATCTTATTTGGTTACTGAAGGAGAAGGCAGGTCTAGCTCTGCTGGAAGCAGCCTGGATCTTACACCATGTATCTCAGTTGCTATGAGCCCTCTGTGTAGCTTATTCATCCTGGATCTATGCAAATTGTTCCCATTCTTGAACCTTGTGGTGAAGTCTATAGTATTACAGCCTCCCACAGGAAGTGGCAGGAGAGGTTATGAACATATTTATTCTGCTGACCATGACTTCAGTAATACTCAATAGAAAAAGTAATTTTGTTCATAGCCAAAGGAAAGTTCTGGGACCTTCTTGTGATCAAAATCGAGTCAAAATTCAACCTCTTAAAAGAAACTTAGTCTACTTATGATATTTTTAAAAAAAAGAGGGGGGGGACTACCGAGCCCTTGCCTGTTGGAAAGTGAGTTAAAAGGAGGCTATGTTATCATTAGGCATGTCCTTTGGCCAGTTGGCAAAGCAAATTTCTAAAGAGTTAACTAAAAAAGAAGTTAAGCCCATTTAAAACTAGTCCTTGAAAACCTTGATTTCTCTTCCTCATGTGGTCTATATAGCCTAACATGGATTTTCAGAGGGCTTGAAAATATGAAGGAGGCTTGTTAATCAACTCTCCCAAGCAGCTGAGTGAAAATGTTTCTAAGGCTGGGAAGATGGAAGCATTAATCAATAGCTCTCAAAGTAGCAAGGCTCCTAGTGATAATCAGCGAAGACATCTGTCAACAGTGGTGAATTGTTTGATGGGAGCAGGAAACAACATAAACTGCCAAATTAAATCATGCTGGGGATCTATGTGTTGGAAATCTTCATGGTCTGTCCTCCACAATTTAGAATGTCTATGATATGACAGAACTCAACTGCTGTGAATTTTCAAATTTTACTCTGTCACTGTCTCTTTCTCTTGACCTGTTCTCTACTTCTTGGTCTCTGTGTCTGGAAGTGTGAAGGGGTTTACACATGCACACAGTTGGGGGGTTTTCAGATGAGGCCAGTTATGGACTTGGTGAAAGACTGGACTGTATGGGAAACTGAATGTCTTTCTAGTTCCAGTTGTTGAAACCTGGAACTGGGGCAGAGTGAAGGCAAAGGACTGCCTCAGGCTCTGGGATAGCTCAACACTGCACCCCTTCATGTATCTTGTAAGCATGTCTAGGGCCATGTGGACTCCAAGAACACAGTTTCTTCTCCAAAATAAAGGATAAATAGGTTAAAATGAGACAGTGTGTCATTCCCCATTGGTCCCTGTGTTCCACATTAGAACCTTAGTGTATGCCTAATGCCCTAGACAGGAAGGTTTATATTCTCTGATGCAAATGTAGGGTACCCTCCTGACCCAAGAAGTCCTCTTTCCCTTGAGCCTTTGCTATTTCATGAGGTCTCTTTCTTTTTTTTTTTTTTTTTTGGATAGATAATCTGCAGTCATTAGGAATGTATTTTTCCTCTTGAAATTATAAAATAAGGGGTTATTGAGCATAGATTAAAAAAACACATTTCAAAGACATTGTAGGCTAAAAAAAAAATGTTTTGTTTATTGGTTAAGGAACATACCATCAGAAATAACATTCTTTCTGTGAGAAATTGCTTTCTGGTTTATAAACACTGAGATATAAACAAATTTGGGAACCCAAGTCATCTGAGAGCCCTCAGTAGAAATTTATAATGAGATGATATTAAGCATTCTGCAGCAGAGACTATTATTTGACTTCCAATTCCATGTTAATCCATTTTTAATTAAGTACATGGTCTTTCAAAGTAAAGATTCCTTTCTGATCCTTCCTTGCAGCTAGGTGTGCCTGGTGACTAATAGGCTAATAAGATGCTGGCCTTCGTGGCCCATGATTGTATCTGTGTGCTTAATTATGGGGGACTTGGATACGAGGCCCTTCCCTCCCTTAATCTTGCTGCTTAGAGTACACATGCTGCCACATTGGTTCATGGAGTCAAGGCCACCTATAGCAGTGCAACCAAATAGAAGTCTGAGCCCCGGGCACCTTGAAGCATCAAATCCTAATCTTCCATTTTGGATTTTTATTTAAGATAAATAATCTGAAATCCTGTTTAAACTATAGTCATTTGGGTCTTTCTGTCACAGATGAACCTAATTCTAACTAATAAACATTTATTTCCATAACTCTTAATAGTGACACACTTGATTCTGCCATTTTGGTATTAGCTCAGCACCTAGATTAAGTTGCTTTTTGTAAATGTGCCTCACAAGCACGCATATTCTCTCTTCAGTATAAAACATTTCAGGCCAGTAAGGTCTATGACTAGCATACAACTATAACGTCAATATTTCTATTATCAGTTGCTTCCAATTGCCAGGAAACCTGGAAAGAATCAGTTTTGCAAGTGAATCAGTTCTTTTGAACTTAACCCCGAGGTCTCTGTCAAGAAAAATATGAGAATTTAATCATTTTCCCCTTGACTCTTCTAAAATATTAAAATAATTGAAGATACAGTCTGAGTGAAGGTAAAAAGTAACTAGCAAAGTTATTGGCCAGAGTGAAAAACAGCTTTTAAACATTCTACATGTATCAATTGGCTATTTCTTGAGTTGCTGGTCTAGAGTGGCCTCATACATCTGGCTGTCAGCTGAGTCAACTGGTGACCAGGCCACATGTCTTTCATTATCTAGCAGGCTAGCCTGAATTTGTTTACATAGTAGTGGCATGATTGCAGGAGAGACTGGAAATGTGCAAAGTCTCTAGAGACCTAATCTCAGAACTGGCACACCATTGCTTCCATCACGTTCTATGCCAAAGCAAGTCACAAGGCCAGATTCAAGGGGTAGGGAAAATAGACTTCACTTCTTTATGGGAGGAGCCACAGAGTCCACTGCAACTGATGCAGGTACAGGGAGGGGTGAAGAGTTGAAGCCATTTTTGTAACATTGAGTTTTTGCATAAAAACTCTTCAGTTGTGCTGAACACGCAGGACATTCTCAAGAAAGCAGAACACTTCCTTCATGAATAGATGAATAGAGTAGTTTGGATTTCTATAACAGAATACTCTATAGCGTAGGGCAAAACTAGGCTCACAGTTGTGGGTGCATGAAACACAGTTTATTCTTGTATTAATATTTATCAACTATTATATTTTCCATATGAACAACTATAAACCTATTTTTGCCCCACCCTGTAGTTTGAGTGGCTTATTAGCAACAGAAATTTATTTCTCTCAGTTTTGGAGGCTGAAAGTTCATGTTCAAGGCACCAGCAGGTTTGGTGTCTGGTGAGAGCCCATTTTCTGGTTCATAGATGACATCTTTTCACTGTAACCTCACATGATGGAAAGGGCAAGAGAGCTCTTTGGGTCTTTTTTTTTTTGTAAAGACATTAGTCTTATGAAAGATCTACCTCCTAATACCATCACCTTGGGGGTTAGAATTTCCACATATGAATGTTGAAGTAATACAAACATTCAGTCCATAGCAGTAATGTAGTTGTGATTTCTTAGTTGAGTATCAGGGAATTATAGCTTTAGCTCTCAGGTTCTCAACCAAATCACCATAATAATTTTTTAACTGAGTTTCTAATTTAGTCTTTTTACCGAGATCTTTCCTTCATTGGTGTTCTAGTTGCATGCTAATTAGAGACCTTAGCTGAAAACCACACCAGCAAGGTAATGACAGTCAAGGGGTGTGTATATTAGTGAAAGTGGTAAAGTGGCCTTTGCTGCTGAACCCCACTGAAATTTCTAATATTCTAGTCTCTTTGATAGGGAGCAGGGATGCAAAATTAGTAAGACTCAATACTCAGTCCAACTCCTCATAGAGTCTTAGTCTAGTCACAGAAAGAAACATGGAAACAACCTAGAGTAATTCAGTGTGGTAGGTATAGGTAGCAGAGACACACTCAAGGATCAAAGAAGACACAGGAGGTTTCTCTCTGGGGACAGATCAGTGTTGACATTACCAAGGACCCCTACCCCTATACTTGCTTTCCTACTAGTCCCCGGCCCCGCCCTCCTCCCAGTAATTTGCTTAGTCTAGACCAGTGGTCGGCAAACTCATTAGTCAACAGAGCCAAATATCAACAGTACAACGATTAAAATTTCTTTTGAGAGCCAAATTTTTTAAACTTAAACTTCTTCTAACGCCACTTCTTCAAAATTGACTCACCCAGGCCGTGGTATTTTGTGGAAGAGCCACACTCAAGGGGCCAAAGAGCTGCATGTGGCTCGCAAGCCGCAGTTTGCCGACCACTGGTCTAGACCACATTCTGCTCCTGAGTTACTATTGAGACCAAACCATCAGGCACCTTTGTCTGGGCCACTCTTGGAGCTCCTGTTGCTGCTCACTCTCAGAGGATGGCAGGTCCTCTCTAATCAAAGTTATTTACAAGGCTTTTATCAGAGTGGGCTTGTTACAGCAGCCATGAGGTTTCACGTCTTTTAGACCCTCAGAACTTTCATATCTTTTTCTCTAGAAACATGAGGTCACATAAAGCTCCTCTAAGGAAGACATTTGAGAGACTAAAAAATGCCACTCACCAAAGTAATTCTTAACATGCACTGGTGGCTCAGGATGAAGACTGGGAGCCTCAGGATGAGATCTCTCCAAAACAGTAGTGTCCTTCATATTCTCCTTTTCAAGAGCTCTTATTGGCCTAACAGTCTTCTCCAAATCCCTTATTCCCATCTCTTCCCAAGAGCCCAGACTCTTGTGCAGTGCAACATGTGACTATACCTCCTGTGTGGGAATACTGATGAGGTGGTCCCTTGGGGACCTCGCCACACTTCTCACTTCTTAGATTTCTAGTTGTTTATGTAATTGCAATTTTTAAAAATGCAGTCTCTTTGAGCCAGAAACACTCCAATGCCTAATGAATGGCAACAGCTGAATAAACTTTGTTATCTGCTTGGAGTCCGTGTCCTCAGATTTCTACAGACAGGGGTTAAAGCCAGTATTGAGATCCCAAGAACTGGTCATTCGATTTTCTCTTATGTACAAAGCTTTTTAGGAGGATATTCAAGAACAGAATTAATTAGACATTTTTCTTTATAGGGTTGAAAGCATTTATTATGTGGACTACAGTTTCCCACCCAGACCATGTTTGATGCTTGGCGGGGAGCCATAGTTTTGCTATAGAAATACAGAGAACTGAACCTGAAAAATAGGCAAGGAAGCCTTAAACCAAATGAAAATCAGATAGGTGACACTTCATTCCCCTTCTGACAGACAGGTTACAAATGGCAGGAATCAGACATCAGCAGTGAGGCTTTCCTTTTCTGAGTAAATGTTTCCTCCTCTTGTCTGTTGGAGAAAATGACTGGGAAGGAGCACAAAAGACCTGAGAAGCAGGCAGGGTAAGGGGGTGGGGAGAATGGGAGGTTATCTAGGTGGAGTTACTTTGGAGCTTTAGAGATGTTATCCAGGCTAGAAAGGTAAATGCTGTAAAGAACAATTTTCTGGAACAATGCTTAAATTCATATATGTAAACAAATCACAGGATTCTGATTGAGTAGGTTTGTGTTGAGTTTTGAAATTCTGCAATTCTAGAAAGCTCTCACGTGCTGTTTTGCTGGTCTTGGCACCACACTCTGCCTAGAAAGATTCTAGACTCTGGTCTTTCTGCCTTTCACCATCATCCCCCTGGAGAAGAGGCTAGCTGAATGGCAGACCAGTGAGTTGGTATTAGAAAAGTGAAATACTTACTCTGAGTCAAGAATTGTGCCAACGGTTTTCTGTGTACCATCTCTGATTCTGGTTACATCTCTGTAAGATAGGCAATGTTATCCCTATTTGAGAGATGAAGAAATTGCAGGGCAGAGGATTTAAGTTGCCTATCTACTATGTTCCTGTGTAAAAGACATTTACAATACTGGATATGATGTCATGAATGTAATAAATACTTAATAAATATGTTTACTTGCCTCAAGGCTGGTCAGGCTGATATTTTTCCAAGGTGAAATTTTCTCAAACCTGTTCAAGCCCACTTCTATTTAGATAAAGCTCATAACCTGAGTTTACGAATTGGTGCAGCCAATACACTATTCATATTAAAGCAAAGAAGATAGTTTTTTGGGCTATCTAAACTTCCCTTGAAATTACCACCCAAAAAGAGAGTCTTTGAACTTTAGAAGTATTGGTACTGTTGAATTATATATGTGTACCATGTACAATCTATACAAATATACATGTTGATCCTGTTAATAATGATAAAAACTTCAAGTCCACAAATGCCAAACCCAAATTACAGAGAAGGAAGTCAACCAATTTCTGGTGCTCTTCATTCCTTTGTAAAGATCATTTATCAATTATTTCTTTTGTGGATCATGCCTTTGGTGTTGTATCTAAAAAGTCATTGCCATACCTGAGATCATCCAGGTTTTTTTCCTATGTTATCATCCGGGTATTTTATAGCTTTGCATTTTACACTTAGGTCTATGGTGATTTTAAGTTAATTTTTGTGATGCATGTAAAGTCTGTGTCTAGATTCATTATTTTGTATGTGGGTATCCAGTTGTTCTGGCACCATTCTATATAGTAAAAGGGTAATATACAAATTGTCCCCTTGACCAGAGTTCCACCGGAGTTCGACCAGGGGGCTGGGCCGGCCCACCAACTGCCCGGGGATCCTCCCCCGCCCTCGGCTGGCCCCCCACACCCTAATCCAGAGCAGGGTGGCCCACCAACCTCCTGCATCCTGTCCTTCCGGCTGGCCCAGCCCTATCGGCCCTGACCAGGGCTGGCCAGCCGGACCCCACTTGTGCACTAATTCATGCATGGGGCCTCTAGTATGTTAATAAGACTATCCTTGCTCATTGGTGTTGAAATCAGAGGAATGCATGAATTGCCTTTCTCCATTGCTAGTGGGAGTGGAGTTCTTGGGGTACTGCTGGAATAAGCATTTCTGGAGGCCCCTATGGAAGGATGAGATGTGGTAGATAGCTTTATTTGTGTGGAATTACATCCCTTGGTTTGTAAAATCCCATTTTCCTTAATCCAGTCCTGGAAGATATGCAGCTGGGGATTCAGCAGCGCTAAAAGGAAAGCCAGTGTCCAGCGTTTCTGTTCCATGGTAGAGCTGGGTCTGGTGTAGCATCAGGTTAGAGTCCATTAGTCTATTGCATGTGGGGTCCACCTGGCTGTTGGCCATGTGGGTGAATGCAGGAGCATGAGAATCCCACAGGTCAGGAGTCAAGGGCAACATGCCAAGAGGCAAGAGAGAGAACTCCTTTGTGTAGAAGCTTAAGTATCTTAAATCTTCCTGTACTTGCAGTGGCCATGCCTACTCTAATCAATGACCTATTCCCAGGTGTGACTGACAAAAAAATATCTTTTATACGTCATTCAGTTTTTTCTGGGCATGCATCTGTTCTTCCCCTGTCCAGTCCCTTCTCCCAATGAGGTGGGTGGCTTCCCTGAGGAGTGTTAATCTGCAACATCCTGGCAAAACTGTACAAGTGACTGCCTGTAAAATTTGTCCTTCCCTTTGCCCCTTTCCAGTTATTAATAACTGAGTTATTTACAATGGTATCAGCATCACCTCTGTTCCTTTGCCAAAGATCAGTTGACTGCATTTATGTGGGTCTAATTCTGGGTTCTCTATTCTGTTCCATTGATCTATTTGTCTGTTCTTCCATCAACACTATACTGTCTTAATTACTGTAACTATAGTAAGTCTTAAAGTCAGATAATATCAGTATTCCAACTTCTTTTTTAATATTGTGTTGGCTATTCTGGGTTGTTTTGTGGGTTTTTTTTTTTTTTTTTTTTTTTGCCTCTGCATATAAACTTAAAAATCAGTTTTAAGTTTACTTGCTGGGATTTTGATCAAGATGGGATTGAACCTATAGATCAAATTGGGAAGAACTGACATTCTGACAATATCAAGTCTTTTATCTATGAGCAGGAACTATCTCTCCATTAATTTAATTCTTCTTTGATTTTGTTCTTTAGAGTTTTGTAGTTTTCCTCATATAGATCTTATTTTGTTTTCCTCATATAGATCTTATTTTGTTAGATTTATACTTATGTATTTCTTTTTGGGGGTGCTAATGTAATTGGTATTGTGTTTTTAATTTAAAAGTCTACTTGTTTACTGCTGGCATATAGGAAAGTGATTGACATTTGTATATTAATCTATATCCTACAACCTTGCTATAATCACTTATTAGTTCCAGGGTCTTTTGTTGCTGTTGTTTGGTTTTTGTCAATTCTTTTAAATTTTCTACATAGACAATTTTGTCATCTACAAACAAAGACAGTTTTATTTCTGCCTTCCTAATCTGTATACCTTTTACTACCTTTTCTTGTCTTATTGCATTTGCTAGAATTTCCAGTATGGTGTTGAAAAGGAGTGGTAAGAAGGTATATCCTTCCCCTGTAACTGATCTTCGTGGTAAAACTTCTAGTTTCTTACCATTAAGTATGATGTTTGCTGTAGTTTTTTTTGTAGATAGTCTTTATCAAGTTGAGAAAGTTTTCTTCTATTCCTAGTTTGTAAGAATTTTTATTATAAATGGCTGTTAGGTTTTTTAAAAATACTTTTTGTGCATCTTTTGATATGATTGTGTAAATTTTTCTTCTTTAGCCTATACTGGAATAGATTACATTAATTGATTTCCAATTAACCAGGCTTGCATACCTGGAATAAATCCTACTAATATTACTTTTTCAATATTTTGTCCTTCTGTGTTTCATTTTGGATAATTTCTATTGTTGTATCTTCAAATTCATTACTCTTTCTACTGCAGTGCCTAAACTGCCATTAATCCCATCAAGTACTTTTTTCTTACACATTGTAGTTTTCTTTTTCAGAAGTACAGTTTGAATCTTTTAAAAAATATCATCTATGTATCCACTTAACATATTCAAATTTTCCTCCAGGTTTTTGTACATATGGTACACAGTGATAACTATCTTAATGTTTCTGTCTGCTAATTTTAACATCTGTGACAATTCTGAGTTGTTTTATATTGATATTTCTTCTCATCATGGGTCATATTTTCCTGTGCATTTACATGTCTGGTAATTTTTATTGGATAGCACACATTTTGAATTTCACCTTGTTGGTTGCTAGATATCTTTTTGTTTCTATAAATACTTTTGATGTTTGTTCTGGGATGCAATGTTATTGGGAAACAGCTTTGTCCTTTCAGATCTTTCTTTTGAGCTCATTTTTTAGCTTTATTGAGGTATAAATGGCAGATAAAACTGTAAGATATGTAAAGTGTGCATCCTGGTGATTTGATATACATCATTGTAAAAGAATTTCTACCATCTAGTTAATTAACATATCCATCACCTTGAAACCTGACAACCACTGGGTCTGGGTTGCCTGTCACTACTTGAGCCTAAGCAGAGACAGGTTTGAATCATATATGAGTGTTTATTCAAATAGTGGCGGCAGTATGGGAGATAAAATCTGCTCTGCACCCCTCCCTGTAAGCCAGCTGCTTATATGGGGTACAAGAACAAAAATTACATGGGGAAGTAGGCAAAAGGAATAAGAATGGGTATAATGGTTACAAGATTACAGGCAATGTGGGATGGGGGTTTGGAAAGGGCCAGCGCAGGGGGCGGGGGAGGGGGGGAGTGAGGAAAGGGGAGAAGGGGACTCCATTGTTTCCACAACCAGGTTGTTAATCTTTCCATGACAATAGGCAGTTCTTGAACTATATTGGATCTCTGAGTATACAACTCCCAGCCAGGTTAGAATGTGCTTTCCTTAATCAGAACAAAAACAGTCATGGTTAACAGAGCATGATTAATATTTCTTATAATCATAGCTAGTCACTACTATTCTATTTCTGCTCATAACACTTTCTCTGCTTTTTTGTTCTATTTAGGCCCTCAACAGATTGAAAGATTCCTACTCACATTGGGGAGGGCAATCCACTAATCTAATCTCTCCAGAAATACCCTCCACAGACAAACCAAGAAATAATGTTTAATCAGATATCTGGGCATCCCATGGCTTGATTAAGTTGACATGTAAAATTAACCATCACAGACCAGAAGCAAGACTCATTGCATTCTAGTTCTAAACACTTTTGAGTTCATGAAATCATCATACTCTATAGTCCTTAAAACATAGCCTAACAATCACCCTAAACTGAGCTGCCCCATAGTCAGTATGGAGAATTTTATATGACTCTACATTTCTTCCCTATAATTACTTCTCTTTGTTTTGTTCATCCAGGTACTCTACAGTGAACATGTACCAGACACTGTGACTCTGGGGATAGAGCAACAAACTGACTGACCAGAGGGTTGTGTTCTAGTGAATGCTGAATTAGCACTTATTAAAGGTCTGCCAGACCCTATGCAAAGCACCTTACCTATGACATCTTACTTAATCTGAACAATAATTCTATGAGGTAGGAACAAAGAAACTAAGGTCATAGAACCACCAAGTGATTAAGCAGGAATATGAACCCAGGCAGTCTGTCTCCAGATCTCTTGCTTTTAATCTCTTTGCCAGAGATGCTGAAAGGTGGCCAGCAGACAAATCTTAGCTTGCAAATGTATTTGCTTTGGCTCACACTGATGTGTTACCAAAAAAATTAAATTATAATTTCCTGAAACTTTACAGTTTGCAACAGTCCCCACTGTTTCATATTTTTTCATAACCAGCCTGCGTCTCTCATTTACCTTTCTCACCTCTAAGGGCATTTGGAGTTTGACTTTTGCACATTTCTATCCTGCTTTCTTCTTGGGGTGACTGCACATCGTCCTCATTTCTCAGCTCCATTAACTACGTCTCAAGTGACCTCTTCATCATAAGTGCACCTTTTAGTCCTTTTCTCTTCCTCATTTCTCTTTAATTTCCTGCCAAGCTACGTTAGTTTCTCTCAAAATTTCCTCACTCCCCTGATTTTTAGTCTTACCTCCACTGCATATGATATCCCCTAAGATATTGGCAAGAATGTAGGATTAAGAACAAAGAAGTGGGGGGGGGGGGGGGCGGAAATGGCAGCAGAAAAGACAGACGTGTCCCAAGCCTTGTCCCAGAGCAGATAGAATGAACAGCTGAGGGTCGCACAGGGAGTGTATGTTGGTGAGTTAAGGGACAGCTAGACTCAGGAGAAGGTGGGGGACTGCTGGATGGGGCTCCCCTGACCAGGCAGCCCCCACTGCTGCTGGGTTCCCTCCTGGAGCCACCGGCTTGAATGGATGCAGAGACCGCACAAACTTGAAGGGGAAAGTGGATGTTATTGGAAGCCTGAAAATCTACAACTGCGGCACCCACCGAACAGCTGCAAACCCCAGAGCACCGGTCCCCAATTGGCGCAAACATGTGGGTTCAGAGGAGCTCTACACTCCACCACAGAAAGGTCAGACTTCACCTGAGATAAGGAGAGAGAGAACTACATAAGCAGACACCCAGAAAAGAGAGATCATGGGGAGACAAAGGAACAGCCCGCATATGAAAGAAAAGCAGGCATCACCAGAAAAGGAAGTAAACTAAATGGAGGCAAGCAACCTGTTAGAGAAAGAATTCAGAGAAATGGTCATAAGGTGGCTGAAAAGAATGGAAGACAAACTTGACAATATGAGTAAGAACCAAGAGGAAATGAAGAAGAACCAAGAAGAAATGAAAAATGACATTGCTGCTGTAAAGAACTCAATAGAAAGCATCAAGAGTAGACTAGAAGAAGCAGAGGACCACATGAGTGAGCTAGAAGATAAGGTAGGAAAAAATACACAAGCAGAGCAGCTTCTAGAAAAAAAAATTAAAAAACAGGAGGAGAGCCTAAGGGAACTTTGGGACCACACGAAACGAAACAACATCCGCAACATGCCAGAAGGAGAGGAAACTGAAAACCTGTTTGAAGACATAATGACAGAAAACTTCCCTGATAATAGGGAAGAAAAAACCCACACAAATCCTGTTTAAAGGAATAGAAAACCTGTTTGAAGAAATAATGAATCCAAGAAGCTCACAGAGTCCCGAGCAAAATGAACCCCAAAAGGCCAATGCCAAGGCACATTATAATTAAATTGGCAAATACTAACAACAAAGTAAGAATCTTAAAAGCAGCCAGAGAGAGACAAAACGTTACCTACAAAGGAACCCCAACAGACTAGCAACTGATTTCTCAACAGAAACTCATCAGGCCAGAAGGGAATGGAATGAAATATACAAAATCATGCAAAAGAAGGGTCTGAATCCAATAATACTGTACCCAGCAAGGCTATCAATCAAAACTGAAGGTGAAATCAGGAGCTTCACAGACAAAAAAGGACTAAGAGAATTTATTACCACCAAACCAGCAATGCAAGAAATGCTAAAGGGTCTCTTATAAAAAAGAAAAAAGAAAAGAAATATGAAGCGAAGAAGGAACACGGGTAAAGAATAAAAATGGCGACAAGTACCTATCAATAATAACTTTAAATGTAAATGGATTAAATGCCCCAATCAAAAGACATAGGGTAACGGATTAGGTAAGAAAACAGGACCCATATATCTGCTCTCTACAAGAAACCCACTTCAGAAAAAAAAAGACGCACACAGACTGAGGGTGAAGGGATGGAAAAAGATTTTCAGGCAAATGGAAATGATAAAAAAGCTGGGGTAGCAATACTTATATCTGACAAATTAGATCTCAAAGTGAAGGACATAACAAGAGATAGGGAAGGCCACTTCATAATACTAAAGGGAGCAATCCTAACAAGAAGAAATAACTCTGGTAAACATACACGCACCCAATACAGGAGCACCCAAATACATAAACTCCTGGAGGATATCAAAGGACAGATTGACAGCAATACAGTCATAGTAGGAGACTTTAATACCCCCACTATCACCATTGGACAAATCCTCTAAACAAAAATCAGCAAAGAAACATCAATCCTAAATGACTCATTAGACCAGATGGAATTAATTGACATCTTCAGAACATTTCACCCCAAAGCCACAGAATATGCATTCTTCTCAAGTGCACATGGGTCATTTTCAAAGATAGACCATATGTTGGGTCATAGGCAAAGTCTCTTTAAATTCAAGAAGATAGAAATCATATCAAGCATCTTCTCAAATCACAGTGGCATAAAACTGGAAATCTACTACAATAAAAACAATCCAAAAAAATCAAACACATGGAGACTAAGCAGCATGCTATTAAACAATGACTGGTTTACCAGAGAGATCAAGGGAGAAATAAAAAACATCATGGCAACAAATGACAATGAAAACACAACAATCCAAAATCTATGGTACACAGTAAAAGCAGTCTTGAGAAGGAATTTCATAGCTCTACAAGCCTACTGCAAAAAACAAGGAACAATGGTAATAAATTACCTAACTCTACAACTCAAAGAGTTAAAAAGAGAGCAACAAGAAACGCCCAGTGTAAAGAGAAGGAAGGAAATGATAAAGATCAGAGCAGAGATAAACGACATTGAGACCAAACAAAACAATACAAAAGATCAACAAAACCAAGAGCTGGGTCTTTGAAAGGATAAACAAGATTGATGAACCTCTAGCCAGGCTCACCAAGAAGCAAAGAGAGGACCCAAATAAACAAAATCAGAAATGAAAGAGGTGAAATAACAACAGACCCCACAGAAATACAAAGGATTGTTAAAAAAAATACTATGAACAATTCTATTCCAACAAACTGGACAACCTGGAGGAAATGGACATATTCCTAGAAAAATTTAAACTTCCAAAACTCAATCAGGAAGAATAAAAACATCTCAATAGGCCAATAACTATGGAAGAAATTGAAGCAGTCATCAAAAAGCTTCCAGCAAACAAAAGCCCAGGGCCAGATGGCTTCCCAGGGGAGGTTTACTAAACATTCAAGGAAGAACTAAAACCTATCCTCCTCAGACTATTCCAAAAAATTCAAGAGGAAGGAACACTTCCAAGCTCCTTCTATGAAGCCAGCATCACCCTAATACCAAAACCAGATAAAGACAACATAATGAAAGAGAATTACAGGTCAATATCCCTCATGAACATAGATGCCAAAATCCTCAACAAAATTCTAGCAAATTGGATCCAGCACCACATCAGAAAGATCATACACCATGACCAAGTAGGATTTATCCCAGGGATGCAAGGATGGTACAATATCCACAAATCAATAAACGTGATACATCACATAAACAAATTGAGAGATAATCACATAGTCATATCAATTGATGCAGAAAAAGCATTTGACAAAATCCAACACCCTTTCTTGATAAAAACTCTCAACAAGGTGGGAATAGAAGGATCATACCTCAACATAGTAAAAGCTATATATGATAAACCCACAGCTAACATCATACTCAATGGGCAAAAACTAAAACCATTTCCCCTAAGAAGAGGAACAAGACAGTGATGCCCACTCTCACCACTCCTGTTCAACATAGTACTGGCAGTGCTAGCCATAGTGATCAGACAAGAAGAAGAAATAATAGGCATCCAAATTGGAAAAGAAGCAAAACTGTCATTATTCACAGATGACATGATATTGTACATAGAAAACACTAAAGAATCCATCAAAAAACTACTAGATTTAATAAATGAATTTGACAATGTAGCAAGATACGAAATTAATACCCAGAAATCTATGGCAGTTTTATAACCAATAATGAACTCACAGAAAGAGAAACTAAAAAAAAAAAATCCCATTTACTATTGCACAAAAAAATTTAAGCTACCTAGGAATAAACTTAACTAAGGAGTTAAAGACCTATATGTGGAAAACTACAGGACACTGGAAAAAGAGATAGAGGAAGATATAAACAAATGGAAGAACATACCATGTTCATGGATTGGGAGAATCAACATCATTAAATGTCTATACTATCCAAAGCAATCTATAGATTCAATGCACTCCCCATTAAAATACCAATAGCATATTTCACAGACCTAGAAAGAACTCTCCAAAAATTCGTCTGGAATGAAAAAACACCCCGAATAGCCACAGCATTCCTGAGAAAGAAGGACAAAGTAGGTGGGATCTCAATACCAGATTTGAAGCTGTATTGCAAAGCCACTGTTCTCAAAACTGCCTGGTTCTGTCACAAGAACAGACATATAGATCAATGGAATAGAATAGACCCAAATAACTATGCTCAATTAATATTTGACAAAGGAGGCATGAACATACAATGGAGTCAAGACAGTCTCTTCAATAAATGATGTTGGGAAAATTGGACAGATACATGCAAAAAAATGAAACTAGACCACCAACTTATACCATACACAAAAATAAACTCAAAATGGATCAAGGACTTAAACATACAATGAGAAACCATAAAAATACTAGAGGAATCCACAGCCAGAAAAATCTCTGACATATGCTGAAGCAATTTCTTCACTGATACTGCTCCTAGGGCAATGGAAACTAAAGAGAAAATAAACAAATGGCACTACATCAAAATAAAAAGCTTTTGCACAGCAAAGGAGACCATCAATAAAACAACAAGAAAGCCCACTGCATGGGAGAACATATTTGCCAATAATATCAACGATAAGGGTTTAATCTCCAACATTTACAGGGAACTCATGAAGCTTGACAAAAAGAAGATAAATAACCCAATAAAAAATGGGCAACTGATCTAAATAGACACTTTTCGAAAGAAGACAGAAGGAAGGCCAAGAGACATATTAAAACCTGTTCAAAGTCATTAATCATCAGAGAGATGCAAATCAAAACAACAATGTGGTACCAGCTCACACCTGTCAGAATGGCTATTATCAACAAATCAACAAATGACAAGTGCTGGTGAGGATGTGGAGAAAAAGGAACCCTCGTGTACTGCTGGTGGGAGTGCAGACTGGTGCAGCCACTGTGAAGAACAGTATGGAGTTTCCTCAAAAAACTAAAAAAGGAACTCCCATTTGACTCAGTGATCCCACTTCTAGGCATATATCCCAAGAAACTAGAAGCACGAATCAGAAAGGATATATGCACCCCTATGTTCATAGCAACACAATTCACCATAGCTAAGATTTGGAAATGGCCTAAGTGCCCATCAGCAGATGAGTGGATTAAAAAACTGTGGTACATCTACACAATGGAATACTACGCCACGGTAAAAAAGGCGTTCTTACCATTTGCAACAATATGGATGGAGATGGAGAGCAATATGCTAAGTGAAATAAGCCAGGCAGAGAAAGATAAATATCACATGATCTCACTCATTTGTGGAATATAATGAACAACATAAACTGATGAACAAAAATAGATCCAGAAACAGAGAAACATCAATCAGAACATCAAACCTTAGAGAAGGTGGGGAGGGTGGGGGTAAGGGAGAGAGATCAACCAAAGGACTTATATGCATGCATATAATCCTAATCAATGGACACAGACAATAGGGAGGTGGGGGCATGAATGGAATGTGGAGGGTAATAGGGGAATAAGGACAAATATGTAATACCTTAATCAATAAATTAAAAAAAAAGAAGGAAGTGAAATTGGACATCATTAAAGAAGCTAATTTCCTAAACATCTGAAACCTTTGAAAAATCCAATATATCATTTCAGCTCTCTCAGGAAACTGACAAACATGACTGAAGCTACCACTTTCTTAGCTTCTTCTTTATTAAATAACTAGATGCCCAGTGCATGAAATTTATGCACAGGTGGGGCGGGGGGAGTCCCTCAGCACAGCCTGCACTCTCTCTGATCTGGGATCCCTAAGGGGATGTCCCACTGCCTCTCTTAATCCGGGACCTCTGGCTCCTAACCACTCGCCTTCCTGCCTGCCTGATAGCCCCTACCTGCTCCCCTGCTGGCCTGATCACTCCTAACCACCTCTGCCTTGCCCTGCATCCAGGACCCAGGATTCCCTCCTCCAGCTGGTTGCAAACACCCAAGGACCCGGGCTTCCCTCTCTCTGGCCGGCCACAGGCACCCAGGACCCAGGTCAGCTTTGCCTGGGCCGGCTGAAGCCACAGGGGACCATGGGCTGGCAGCTTCACCCAGGTCATAGCCACAGGTGCCCGGGACCGCAGGCCGGGTGGCTTGTTCCTCTTCCAGGCTTCAGGTGCAGGTGCTGGTGCCCGGGACCATGGGGCGAGTTGCTTATCCCTCTCCCGGGCCGCAGCCTGGCTGGTCCCCACTCCTCTCTCCCCAGTCTTGAGTGTCTGAGCCTTTACAGTGTGACAGCGTGAGGGCATGACAACCATTTGCATATTAGCTTTTTATTATATAGGATTATATAGGATAGCATTAAGAGAAATAAAAATTTTGATGATTTCCTGTTTTGTTTTAACCACAGTATCTGGACTTGCCTGGGAAACTTATAATGTTTTTAATTTTTAAAAAATGTCAATTTCCAAACAATTGACTGAACAATGCAGTTCTGAAACAATCCATATGAAAATCTTTCTGTGTAGAGTACTTTAGAATTCAAATCTTGTCTCTGGCTGAACTATGAATTCCTTCATACTTTCCCCTTGATATTCTGAAATCTCTACATAAAATATAACCAAAGACATCCCTGTTTGAACTTATTTTTACTTATTGTACCCCTCTTTAATCTGTAACAGGAGCCTTGCTGAGGTGGCTGTACCAAGTAACTAATTCTATTTCTCACCATTCTGGTTAAAGCACTATACTTTTTATATTAGACTAAAGGCCCGGTGCACGAAGTTGTGCTCGGGTAGGGTCCCCAGGCCTGGTCGGCAATCAGGGCTGATCAGGTTCCTCGCCTCCTGGTCTCCCCACCTCCTCCTTCCCTGGCTTCATCAGTGCCCCACCACTGCCACTGCTGCTGGTCACCGCCATGTTCCATGCTGCCCCTTGATGGTCAATGTATGTCATAGCAAGCAATTAAACTCCCGGTCTCCCGGTTGAATTCCTGAGGGGACAATTTGCATATTAGCCTTTTATTATATAGGATTAAGCAAGGTAACACAAGATCAATTTCTCAAGGTGTCAGTGCTTAAAAAACATTTGAAGTAGCCATGGACTATGTGTGGCCATTCCAGACTGATATGTGCCATAGAATACACACCAAATTGCAAAGACTTACTACCAAAAAACAAAAAAACACTATAAAATATTTGATTAATAAATTTACATTGATTATATATTGAAATAATATTTTTATACATTGGGTTAATTAAAATAGAAAAAAATTGAACAGATATTTGTATTTCAAGAGCAATGAAAGCAAATTCTTAAAACTAGAATTTTGGAGTTTGACAGTGGAGATAAGGAGGGTTTCTTTTGGTTTGTTATACAGTAAAACAGTAAGATACAGGAGGAAGAATTTAGATACAGGAAGAATTTAGCTCTTTGAGCAAAAAACCTTAACCTTGGGATTGAATTCCCAAAAGAAGATAAGAAGGAACATTTATTGAGTTCCTCTTTTGTATTCTTGGTGCTGGAAAGGGATGAGAAGCACTAAGAAGTTGTGTGCACAGGACACTCCCTTTTCTAGAGGCAAGAGTAGGCAACCTTCTCTGGGGTGCCATTAATAAAGAGTACCTAATGTGGCTAGGTAATATTTTGAGGCACTAATTTTTTTCTCTCTATATATTTTCTCCTATCTTCATTCAAGCTGACTGTCTATTCCATGCTCCTTGCCTCATTTGGCAGACTGGGAAATAGAAGTGATTTACAATTCTTTCTATGTTTTCTTTTCCAAAAGTTGGACTCCTAGGTGTCTGGGAAGTGTTAAGAAGGGAAAAAGATTTACTGATAAACACAGAATATCTTGAAGGAACCAAGGTTAGTTTGGAGCTTCATTCTCACACTGAAAAAG
This sequence comes from Corynorhinus townsendii, assembly GCA_026230045.1. NCBI lineage: Eukaryota > Metazoa > Chordata > Mammalia > Chiroptera > Vespertilionidae > Corynorhinus > Corynorhinus townsendii. Next base: position 144,176,420 of record JAPDVU010000004.1, read on the forward strand.
TTTCATCCCCTGCAGGGTCAGACGGGAGAGGAGAGAGAACTGTGGGTCCAGACACAGTGGAGATGAGGCTCTGGGGAACACCGTGGGGTGAAGTAGGACCCCAGAGAAGTGGAGTGTGGTGCATCTAGGCAAAGGGACCAGGGGCAGCCTGGTCAAAGCATTCTGTGGTTCAGATATGGGACACCAGCAGCAGAGACCCACCAGAACATGCCCCCTGTGGACCTGGACAGTAGATGTCTCAAGGGCCACCTGGACATTCTCACTAGACAGGTGGACACTTTGTAGTGTCTCAGAATGGAGGTAAAGGAAGAAACCCCACTTCATTTCCTCCACATTTTCTCCTTGGAGACTCCCTTTTCAGTATATAAATATGTAGGGTTACAAGATAAGATTAGATTGCCCCTTCTTTAGAAGCTGTGAGTTATATCTCTAGGAACTTGCAATTCACATTTCTTCACAATCTCCTCACAGCAGACGATCTGGTGACTCGGGTATGGGCTGAAGAGCTACATCCTGAAGGGATGTTGTCCAATGAAGTAGAACCTAACTAAATTTACCACCTGGCAACTTTTTCATGAGAATAAAGGGATTTTAAAAAAACTTTTTATAAGATATTTTTATGACTTTACAAATTGGAAAATCAAGGCCATTTTAAAAACTTCTTTACTGGGCAAAGCTCTTATTTAGGAAGACAGTCAAGCCTCACCCCAGCACAGCTGGTCAATCAACCGCTCTCTCCCTAAAATAAAATACCCCTCAGAGTCGGAAAATGTCAAGCTGGTGCCTTGAACTGAGTTTGGGAACATTCTTACCTACCTTTTCCACCACCTATTGCATTCTGTCTTGTTTTTATTTCAACCTTCCTTCCCTGTTCTAAATCCAGTGGAGAAACAAAGGTGGAAAAAAATGCTCATTTTTAATACATACTGCTATTTCTTTTCTACTAGATGGAGGGAAAACATAAATGACACTTACAGGATCAATATCCATACCTTGGAATGTGTCAGCAAATAGGGGAGATTGAAAAGCCGAGGGGCAGACAATTGAAGGGTTTTCATTCCTTGTTTATAGAATTTGTTGGAATGATATCCTGGTCAATTATCAGTTGCCTTTTTTGTTGCTGTTGTTAATCCTCACCCAAGGATATTTTTTTTTTCATTGATTTTTAGACAGAGTGGAAGGGAGGGGGAGGAAGAGAAAGCGAAATATCTATGTGAGAGAGACACATCAATTGATTTCCTCCCATATGCATCCTTGTTGGGGCCAGAGATTGAGCCAAGGTACGTGCCCTTGTGGGTTGATGCTCTGTGAGCAAAACTAACTAGGGCTCAGCTGTCTTTAATAAATATTATGTCTCTGGTGCTGCTGAGAATCTAGATCTGGTCATTGGTCTTTCCTATTACTGCATCTGAATAGCAACTTCAGGGACCAAAGTCTGAGTCCTCATTCTTCTCAGGTAATGCATATCCAGCCTGAGGCAGGCATTTGGTGAATGTTTGCTGAGGGCTGCCACCAAGCGTGGCCAGACAGGATGCTGGGAACTACTCGTATCCCAATCACTGGGCAGTAATAGCCACTGCAGCAGAGAAACCCAAATTATAAGATAGTGATAAGGTAGCAACCATTACTAATCAGCCACAGAACCATGATACTCTAGAGTAGGAATCCTTAGAGATAATCTAGTATAGCCCCTTGATTTTACAAACAAGGAAAGGGAGACCAAATGAGATCAACAAGTCCACAGTCCTGTCACTGGTTATGGGCCACAATCTTCCCCTGATTCTTAGCCCTATGTTCTTAAAATCCAATTAGCAACTTGAGTCATGACAATGGCTTAACCAGAGGTCACAAATATAGCAAAATCAAGCCTAGTGGTGAACAATCAGAAGTAGTAGGCCTGACATGGGAAGTGCCTGCACTGACTAAGGCATTCAGATTTACCTTCTATATTAGTTTCCTATTGCTGCTATAACAAACTACTATGAATTTAGTGGCTTAAAACAGCACACATTATCTTACACTTCTGAAGTTCAGAAGTCTGAAATGGGTCTCACAGGGCTAACATCCAGGTTTTGGCAGGGTTTGTTCCTTCTGGAGGCTCTAGGGGAGAATTTTCGTTCAGATTCCAGAGGTCACGTGCATTTCCTTGGCTCATGGCCCCCTTTCTCCGTCTTCAAAGCCAGCAATGGCCAATCAAGTCTTTCTCATAATGCCATCCCTCTGGTTCTGACTCTTCTACCTTTCTCTTCTATTTCCTAAGGATCCTTATTACATTTGGTCTGCCCAAGTAAATCTTGCTATTAAAAAAAATTTTAATCACATTTGCAAAATTCTCTTTGCCTTATAACGTATTATATTACAGATTCTGAGGATTAGGTTGTGAACATCTTTGGGTGGCCATTAATCTCCCTGCTATATCTTTCATAAAAATAGCCAACCTAAATGTCTTTGCAGCTGGATAGAGTCCATAGGTTACCAATTTATGATCCCCAATTTATTGTTATGCTAGGCATCATGGAGGCACATAAGAAATATGGTAGTCTTCAACTTTGAGGATGGTCAGGCTGGAGAATGACATGGGGCAACATGTGCCAAAAAGTGTATAGGAAAGTGCCATCTGACATGGGGGCTGTGGTGCTGCCAATGGCTCTCCATGTCATTCTAGATGCCTACAAGTCTTAGGTCGCAATTTTAAATGAGGAAAAAGCCATATTATGACTTACTCATCTAGGAGGAAACTAAAACCTTTCAAGGGGAAGTGACTCAGAGCATTCGTGCTTGAACTGTGATTAGGGTTCTGGTAACCTAATGCCTCAGCTCTGTTCTCCTGCCACTGTTGAGGCTGTTTTCTACAATGCTCTTGCCTGACATTTAGGGCCCTTCATTATCTGACTCCACCGCCACCTTCTCTGACTCAAGTTGACCTTGCTCTCATCAAGTTACTCTCCTTATCGCCCCAAGAATGTGTGACTTGTTTATCTGTTTGTTCGTTATTCATTCATTACTCATATATTGAGAACCTACCATTGCCAGGCTCTGAAAACACAAGGGCACATGAGCCCCTATCCCCTCTGGATAGACTTCGAGTCCAGCACAGTGGTCCCTACACCTGTTATGCCATAGCACAAATGATGGAGGATTGTTCACTCAACGTTGTCCTGCTGGCTCTAGTCCTTTTCTTCTCCTCTTGTAAGAAGAGCAGAAGGCCAGTGGGTGAGAGCAATATTATTCAAGAGAAAACTTTTATATTTTCTAGTTACAGAAAATTATTTTTTAACAGCACACTATTTGCAAACTTAAATATAAGTAATAAATGACTTGGGTCATGCTGATATGACTTGGAGGTAGTAACCTCTAATGAGAGGCTCATGTGGCCCTACTTGCTTGGAATGCCCTTTAAAAACACTTTTAAGTGAACACTGAGGAGTTTCAACTAGTCTTCATTTTTCCGAAGATAAGGCAACTCAAAGATAAGGAACCCCACCCCCTTTTGAGGAGAGAACTTGACATCTGATCTTTCACCTGGGTGTTATATGAATAAACTAGAGGCCCGGTGCATGAAATTCATGCACAGGGGAGCAGGGGGGCGAAGGGGGGGGGGTTGCTCATCCCAGCCTGCACCCTCTCCAATCTGGGACCTCTTGGGGGATGTCTGATGGCCAGTTTAGGCCCAATCCTGCCTGCCTGCCTGATTGCTCCTAACTGCCCCCCCCCCCCGCCAGCCTGATCGCCCCCAATTTCCCCCCCCCCCCCCCCCGCTGGTCTGGTTGCCCCACACAGCCTGCTGTTCGGTCATTTGGTTGCCCCTCACTAACCTCCCTGCCGGCCTTGTCGCCCCGCCCCGTGAAGTCTGCTGTTCGGTTGTTGCTGTGAGGGCATCCTGACCAATTTGCATATTACCCTTTTATTAGTATAGATACCATAAAAGTATAAAGGAACTGGGAGTGTTAGATTGAAGAAGAGAATGCTAGAAAGAAACACTAACAGAAGTCACCTGTCTGAGGGGAGAGATTTGTTTTGTTTGTTCCAGGGAATAGTCAATGAGAGGAAGCTGCCTGAGGTGACTCAGTCCCCAAAGCCTATCATTAAAACAGCACCGAATTAGCAAACTCTTGAGTTGCAAGGAACAGAACTCAGTGCAAACCAGCTAATTAAGACAGTTAAGGGGGCACTTAATAATGACTGAAGAAGCCAGCCGTGATAGAGTGACTCCAGGCACCCCTGCATTCCCATGTGTTGTTAGAAATCTGTCTCTCTATCCCTGCCCCTCCCACCCCACCCAGGGCCTCACCAGGCTCTGAGGGGTGGGGGTCGGGGGTTGGGAGTGGGATGAGCCTGAGAGTCCCAGTTCACAGCCCACAGTCTAGCCACCTGCTTAGACACAGTCTCATTTACAGTGGCTCTAGCACACCCCAGGGATTGACTTTCAGTGAACCAAACTCCATGACTGGGAGAATGAGCTGGAGTCACATGCTGCCCCTAAACTGGGGTGGGGGAGTAGGGATCAGAAGCTCCCCAACCAAACTTCCTAGTATGAGGGTGATGTGACCCCCCCCCCTCCCGCAAAGAAGATCAGACTGCTTAATGGAAGAAGAGGGAATTTGGTGATAAACAGGTGAAAAGACAGATGCTGAGTGTAGACCAATGAAGTCCTTGTTTTTCTAGTTCCACATGAGGGCCAGGCAGAAATCTTCAGCCACTTTCTTTAAGTTCCCTGTTATTTATCCAGTTCCTTCTCTCACATGCCACAGTCGCTCTGGACACCTCGCTGCCCAGTTTACAGGCTCCCCTTACTCCTCTTCTGTCTTTCCACCCTGTGTTCTTACACAAAACCAGAGAACCGGTCTGACCGGTAGGAGTGTGGAGGGAACAGGGTAAGTCTGCTTGTGGGGTGGAGGTGGGGAACTGAGAAAGCTGGCACCTATCTATTGCCTTGCCCCATTACGCCAGGAATAACCAAAGTTTCCTGAAGTTGGAAGGTCTACCTTGCAAGACACTGAGTTCCCACTCTTGAGGACAGGCTATGATCATAGGACATTAGGGACCCTGAGGTTTACAAACTTCCTCAGTGCCCTGCTGTCACATTTGAACTTCACACATGTCCACTTTTGTGTTTTGAAGAGGAACTTTGTGTTCTCACCTGCTATCAAGATTGTTGCTAATAATTTAAAGCTAGTTTTCTCTGCATTGTGGTCTGGCATATCTGGGGCTCAAGCTTCAAGTGCCAAACTTGATAAGGACTGTCTAGTAACAAGTAAACAACCACGACAGAAGGTAAAATATAGTAAAAAGCAAAAATCAAACAATAACAAGTGAAAAACCTGGCCGGCCTCTTTGAGTGATTGGAAGTAGAAATAATTCAGAAGCAGCCACCTAGAAATCAACGTAAAGCCCGTTTGGTCTTATCATCCAATTCCAAGATAAATATTGGATTTGATAAAAATTATTCCAAAACCAAAGTTACAATTTTTGGAAGTCACCTCAGTATTTAATGAGGTACTTATCTCCTAGCCAGTTTGTCTAAGTCAAAAGATCTAGGGGGGCTTTACTGAGATTTTTATGGTTTGGTTAGTAGCCAAGGTGGATACATGTGAATTCCACCTTTAAAATGTTCAAGACTGAAATTATTGTGATCATGGTAAAGTAAAACTCTAGAGCCTCAAGATTTGTTTGGCCATAAGAAGACTACAATTGATGGGTCTTTAATGTTACCTTCTGCAATTGTGGCTGACTGCCAAACTTACAGTTTTATACTCCACCATTGTCATAGAATAGTCCTATTTCAAAGATATTTCAGGAGGGTCAATAATTATCAAGGACTCCGTTGTGAGAAATGTTGTTTTAAGGAGGACTGCCTCAAGGAGATGCACTCTGGACACTAACATGTATCCTTGGGTTAGCAGACCCTTCGAGAACAGCCTGCCTGGATCACTAAGTTCTGCCTTCCCACTAGCTTTACTGAGCCTGGCTTTGGCATTCTGCCAGGTGCATACACTGAGGGGCGGTGGAAGAAGCAGTGCCAGGAAACGTGGTGCTGCACTTATTACAAGCGAACTGGGAGCAAGAATTCATGACTGTTTTAGGGTTGCTCCTGCTTGAACTCCAATTCCTGTATGCAAGTTTATTTTCGCACTGCCCCACCCCCACCCCCAGTACCAAGCTTTGCAGGGACCTGTGGAAGGTTTTGGCCTGCCCCTCACACTTTGGTTTTCCCTAGGGTCATGTGCCAGACGGAGAGCTTGGGAGCCTGTTTAGGTTATCTTGGGCTCTGCAGCTGGTGGTTATGTTTACTGGGAGGGGTCCTCAGCAGCCATCATTCTTTTAGGTATTCCACAGACAACTGAGACTCGGCCGCATGTACTGCAGAGGTTCTAGCACCACAGGGTCCGTTTTAAGGAGTCGTTAGGGCTTTAACTGACCCTTATCACTTAGAGACAGAAGCTGTGCCCCTGGGTTATGGGGACCTGGTCGCTTATACCTAATTTGAATGTGCTCTCTAATCACCAATTCAAAGTACTGTTTTAAGCACATAAGTTCCTGCCAGTAATTCAGCTGCTGTTAAAGGCAGGCAATTATTGCATCATTTCACACATTCAAACAGCTCTCAGCCCTAGCAGTTATTGCATCAGCTCAGAGCAAACTGCTCTTCCAATCAGTTAAACTCATTGCACTTGAACACGTGATGCCTGCCAATTACACTTGCAATCTCCGCCTCACAACCTATTGCATAATGAGGAGCTGAATGAATTGATGTCCCCAAAACAGAATCAATCCCCACCTCAGGCAAACTGACCTTAAAGAGGTTTGCCAGGGTCTCCTGGGAACAACCCTGTTATGCGTGTTAATCCTCCTCCCCGGGAGAAAAGCAGTGCCTCTCCTGGTTGCAGTTTGTGTTTGTCCTAGGACACTATGAATGATGAAACTAGTTGTGTTTACTGTTTTCCTCCTTTATTTATTTTGTTTAGTTTAGTTACTCCAGTAAATAACATGAGCATTACAGGGAAAGTCTGAATATACAGCTAAGCAAAATGAAGCATAATTGTTACCTGAATTCTTACCACTGAAAAGTTACCATTGATGTTTCTATTTCTCTCTCCCTCTCCCTTCCTCTCTGAAATCAATAAAAATATATATTTTAAAAAGATTATGTCTGCTCAGTGTCTCCATTGTCAAATTGCTATTTTTCTCTTTGTAATTAATAAGTGTCTTGTGCAAAAATACATTGAATCTATGTAAAAATGTTTGTTTCTTAGCATACTTTGCCACTAATTTTAGTATTCACAGTCTGTGTTACTTTATTGATCTATGTCACTTCAACAGCTGTACTTATCACACAAGTCCTGCCTAAAATGAGTGAGTCTGTGCTCATGTCTACCATGAGGGCTCCAGGTAATAACGATTGGATTTAAGATAAGAAATTGTCACATTTTTCGTGGCCTTCTCAGCAGCCCAGTATCTGGCTGTGTGTCGTATGAATTGGAACAGTCTCAGGGGTCCTAAGTCCAGTTAGGAATTTGGATGCAATAAAGGATGCGTCAGAACGTGCTGGGAGGTCAGCAAGTCAGGAGAGAAGCACGGAAAGCTGCAGGCAACCCAGCTGGTTGAGCACTGACCCATGAACCAAGAGGTCACAGTTTGATTCCCAGTCAGGGCACTGGGTTGAGGACTGGATCCCCAGTAGAGGGCATGCAGGAGACAGCCGATCAATGATTCTCTGTCATCGATGATGTTTCTGTCTCTCCCTGTCCCTTCCTCTCTCTGAAATCAGTAAAAACATAAAAATAAAATAAAAGACTGCAATAGCTGGCTTAGGGTGGGAGGACGCTTGGATTTCCCTCCAGGTGCTTCAGGGTCTGTTCCACAGTAGCCAAAGCAGGGAGGTGGTAAATGATGGCCGTCCCCACCAAATCCCGAGACCTGGTTGGAGGTGCTCCCTCGGACTTGGGAAGATCTGAGAGTGGCCTGGGGGTGGTTTCCGAGTTTATCTATTCTTATTGTTGCATACTGTGAAAACTGTATAAATTTCTAAAAGAAACAGCGAAAGCAGGATCATTATTCTGATAAGCAATAGGGAAAGGCCAGCCCTAAGCACAGTCACCTCAGGTGAGCACGCATGAGGTATGATTAAGGCATCGCTTCTCAATTTGAATATGCCTAGGAATTTCCTTATTGTCCATAAAGTATCTGAAATGCCACCATTTGATACTGCCTTTGCTCTCTAGAACCCCCTGGGCCCACAAGAACACAAAGAATCCTATAATGTTAAGTAACCTTGTGAATCAGACTCAATGCACCTTATGATTTCATCACAGAATGTAGTAAAATGGGTAGAGACAGCCAGCTAGGGATCATCTGAGGGTGGGGTCTTTTAGATTTACCTCTTATTTATCAAGATCGCTTTGAGTGAGGCATTATGATAAGTATTAGACTCACTAGAAGATTTTTGTACTTGTTTATTTTTTCCTGCAATAAGACAGAGGTGACGGTGTTTACGTTGGTGACACATACCCATGGACATAGGCAAGGTTTATACACAGTTCTGCTAGCATGGCCATCAGTACACCATTTTCTTCCTCACTCAAGAAAGAATGTCAGAATGCAAGTAGATGAGACAGGTAATCTTGGGATTCCTCTATAAATTGTTTGCAATTGTTGATACTTTGAACCATTGGTAACAAGTAACTAACAGCATATCTTAGAACTGATTATAACACATGAGTGTGTCACCTCCAGAAAGGCTGAGAAACACTGGCAGATCTGGAAAAGCCACCCTTGCTTGTCACAGACTCTGAAACCTGAACCTGAATTTCATGCTGCCTTTATTCTCTGAGAATAGCCTGTCACAGGAATAGATGAGAGATCTCTGAGGTCTAATATGGTAGCCACTGGCCACATGTGGCTATTGAGCACTTGAAATGTGATTAGCCTGAATTTTACACACTGGATTTTAAAGACTTAGTAAAAAAAAAAATAAAGAGGGAATGTAAAATGGCTCATTCATCTTACATTTTAGTTATATTTAAATTAGCTTTTGAAATGGCCACATCTTTTGAAATGTTGGTTAAGTAAAATACTTACATAGTTTCTTTACTTTGTAAATGTGAGCACTAGAGAGTTTAAATCTTCATATGTGGTTTGCATTATGTTTTTGTTGGCTATTGCCTGTCTTAGAGCATGGGTTTCCTCTCTCCCCAGCTCCACATTTCTTTCCAGGGTACCCACTCTGAGAAGCTTGACACCTGTGCTATCTGGGCCTCTGTGAGGAGTCAGCAGGCCCTGGCAGCTTCTCTGATTACATTTTTTTTCTTCCTGTAAAGAGATTTGAGATCCATCCCATATAGAACTGACTTCTATCAATTTCTGAATTTTAAATGTATGTACATGTGCGTGTGTGTGTGTGTTATTCCTAAAACTTCTTTTCTAGTTTACTATAAGGGATTAATAAAATTGTTAACATATAATGACATCCTAAGGGAGCCAGATGACAACCATGGGTCTGGGATCCACTAAGTTTTCATTTTCTAATTATCTCCAAATTTGGTTTTGCCCTTATATGAATTTAAATGGCTCAGGGAAGAGGGATAGGTAGCAATTCCTAGTAGGTAGGGTTTAGGGGATCTGGCTTGACTTTGAAAATTTTCAGATTACATACTGAGCAGGACCTCATAGAGGTTCAGATGTAGGCAAAGTTGATCTTGAGACAAAGGTTTACTTTATTTTTCTCTCCCTTTCAGTGACACTAAAGTGTCTACTCCTATGGCTGATGGAATAAATTAAGTGAAAAAGGGCATGGCTGACTTTATAATCTATCAAAAACTGCCCAACATTCAGCCTTAAAAAAATGGCATGATGTAGCCTTGATTGCAACATAGGGTGAGTTGTCTGTGTTCAGGAAACTGATATTGAAGGAGTCAGCCAAGAAGAATGGGAAGTGCCCGTTATCAAGGGATGTGTCCGGTGCACTGTGCAAGTAAGTAAAACACCCACCACTGGGCAATTCCCACTAAGAGCTTACACAAAATAAGTGATTCCAAGAAGAAACAAATTCTTTCTTAAAAATGCCTTATCTAATTTCCATCTTCTCTTCCCTTTTCTCTCTCCTATTCTGGGCTCTAGAAATTTTTTTCCTTTATACCTCTCTTTTCTGTCTATAAACGCACTTCCTGTGATATTTTCATCTCTTTTCCTCTAATTGCAGAAGCTGGCTCAATTGCTTTTTACAAGTCACCATGACCACATTACAATTTTTTTAGGTTTACTTGTTCTCCCACTGGATTCCAGGTCTAGATCTTGAACCACTTGCCCATTCAGCTTTTGCTTATGTTCTTTTCTCTCTCTCTGACCAACTCTCTACCCCTGTACCTCTGGTTAATCATTTTCCTATTTGAGTCCTCCTTCTTGTCCTCCTTTAGATTATTTGCTTTGTTCCTGAATGGGCTTAAGAGCATTTATGATTTTATTGCCATCATTCTTAACTCTGCTTACCTCCACCAATGTCTGGCTCAAGGGAAGAGGGCTCTGCACAAGTGGGTGGAGACCACACAAGGAGGTGGTCTCATGATGTCGCCGGTTCTTGGTGTCTTGGATTAGCAATGAACTAGCTAGGAGGGACAAAATCTTCGATAGAGTCTTTCAGATAGGAGAAAGCCCCAGAGTGGCTCTAGTATGTACTTAGATCAGGGTTTGAAGCTGGATATGTCTTGATCTAAAACTCATGCTCTACCCACTACACCTAATGATACCGAAACACCGGTGACTCTGCTTTAGCAGTTTTGGCCTGAGAGGAACTGGCTGCTCTCTCCACTGTGGTTCTAGCATGTGTTGAGGAAGTTTAGCCAATAATAATGATCATCATCATCATCAATATGTTGTGCTCCATCATATTGAATGAATTCCATGACGATTGATTATCAATAAGAGAATGCCATATTGGACAATCTCATGACAGGCTATCTAAAACACAGATATATATTTCCTTTGATAGGGGAATGGTGGGAATTCTGGGCTACAGTACCTTGCAGAGACCAATATTGTGGCTAAAAAACAAGTGTGATGCTCAGATGATATACGATACATATATCAGCATCTAAAATGATTTCTTGTTTGTCTTATAAGTCATCAGTTCATCTCATGGGATAGAAAAGGCAAAAATCTCAGTATGTCAACACTTAAATAATTCAGCAGAGTAACTTGCTGAGAGGTGAGAGGCCTACCCAAGTCTTGTTTGCCCCAACAATCCTCCCCAGGATATATTTAGTTTTTTTCATTGACCTTTTGCCCACAAGTGATGAGGGTCCATCTCTAAATACCTTCCTAGCCGTAAGTGTCTTATATAGAACAAATAAATATGCAGTCCCACTCTAAGAAACAATAGTATCAAACAATCATAAGTGACAATTCTTTAATTTATTTGACAACTATTTTATGAGTGTGCCTGATACTATGCTAGGTATTAGGGATACAGTAGAGACTGAAGTAAAGATAGTTCTTACCTAGATGAACTATAGTCTATAGCCATACCACTATGAACATGCCTGATCTCTTCTGAAATATACATCATAATGGCAAATTAAGAAAAGTCAAAGGTCCAAGAGTGATATAGAAATCCAGATGTCTTCACCTAAAACACTGGTCAGTTGTCACACTGTCATTTATTAAATGAACCACATTTCCTCCACAGACTTGAGGTGGCATCTTTGTTATATACTAATTCACGTATAATCATGGGACTATTTCAGTATTCCATTCTGATCTACTTATCTGTCTCTGTATTTTTGGCTCAGTACTGATTTTTAATTTCTGTAACTTTATAGTATGTTTTACTAGTTGGCTGGCAAGTCTTATTTCCTTCCCCCTTTGCTCAACCCTCTATCTTTCCAGGTCATTCTATATATGTATTTCAAAATGGCATCTAAATTAATTTTTTTCAAGTTCTCCATCCTTCTCATATTTATTTTAAAAACAAAACAAACCTGGGGTTGGCTGCACAAGCTACTTTAATCCTATTGACAAAGCATCTACTGCAGATTTTTTTTTGCTAAAGTAATTCTGTAAATTCAATATATATGTTAAACTAAGATTCCTGGTTATTCCTCGTGGAGAAAAAAATTCCTTTGGTGAATTATGTTGAGTAGTAAAGCCTATAAAAGACATTCCTTTAGAGTATTTTAAAGTATAAAAATCAATTCCAGGTGCAACTTCTAGTCAATGCCTTCATGCAAACAATTTCCCACTCTGCTTTATGTAATATGGCTAAGGTAAATTATCAACTGCCTGCTGAACTTTAAAAAAAATTCCCTCATAATATGTGTTCTTTATAGGAAGATCATTCATGTTGATAGCTGGAGAACAATTTTATTTATTTGAACATTTTTCTTGCTGATCATCCCTTTCATACACATTCAATAAATATAAATCTATGAAATCTTAAAATATTTTTGATCAACCCAGAGCAGTAAATCAATGAAATATAATATATCAAAATTTCTGATGGAAACAATACAATTCTGGTATCTGTAGTAGCAGCTGGTTCAAGCATCACAGTAGGTCTTTCTCTTCCAAGTGTGTAGTCAAACGTGTAATCACAATCATGAGGCAGAATACAGCAGGGCAACATTCCTGGTGACATAATTAAGGACATAGGCTTCTCCTTATATAGAGTCCCAAAGGAAGTTTAAGATCATTAAAGACACAGAGAAATCACAGAGCTTCTTCACTCACAGAGTATAGAAATAGCAAGGATTTCTTTATTATTATAAAATAGAATAGTGAGTATAGTAAATATTTATTTCTTTGATTTGAACCCAGCATACACCATTTAATATGACCATGACCATGACCTTAGGAAATTTACTTACCCTCTCAGAACATTAGTGCAATAAATCCTTTGCCTAAATTCTGGGCTTCTTTACACTGTATCAATAGAGACAAAAGTCAACATCTTCTTGATGCTCTAGAGAGCACTTTTGTACTGAAATTCTAATACCAGTCAAAAAAGATGATAAGAGAATTTATTGATTATGTCTTTTATGAAGAAAAATATCAAGAAATTGAATAGCCCCAAGCAAGTATTTGATTGCTATTTAAAATCCATTTTAGTCCAATCAAATTAAAAGCTTAAAACTCCTTTTCAAAAGTACTTTCAGTTTAAATTGCATTATTCTGCCTTGACTGGAGTAAATAGTAATATTAGGCCATGTGGTAGATTATGCTACTTGTCAGGTATTTACCCCCTGCCCTTTGACATCAAGATGCTCCTGTCCCCACATCAGGCCATCTGATTTGCTTTGGCCAATGCAAGTGAAACTGACACATGGCATTTTTGAGCAAAATATGAAGAGCCTTCCTGAAGTTCTGCCATTTCTCATTTCTGTTTTCCTCTGCCACAGGAGTTTCACATTCCAAGATGTGCAGACCTGCTGCCCCAGCTTGGTCCTGGCTTGAAGATGTAAAGCAGCATCACAGCTAAACTGAAGCTAACATGTAATATGATAAAGGATAATTTCTTGTAAGCTCTTGAGATTTGGAGACTGCTTGTTCTCCAACAAGGAGCCGACTTATGCAGAGCATTATTCTAAAATGGTAGGAATGAAAGTTCTAATTGTCTACTTTTACTTCTTCACTAGCAGTATTATTCTTTCCATGGATTCATTCTCTTTTACTATTTTCATGGATTTATTCTCTGCTGTTTCCATTATTATGATATCATTGAAATATGATGCCTTGGAATTCTAGATAGTTGTTTATTGATAAATCCCAAAGGTGACACAAATTCATTTGGGGAAGTTTTTACCTTTGATAATTAATGATGTTTGAGCATTTACTGTGACCTTATAAGCAATAACCAGTTGGTAAGACATTACAACAACAGACTTGTCAAAGGCCTCTTCTGCTTCTATACAAAGTCAACCACTTTCTTCCTTGGCCAAAGCATGTGTCTAGGAACCAAGGGTGGAAGTGGGAATAGCAACTTTCATTATTACTCCTAATGATAGGCTCACAAAATATTTGCTTCCTGGCCGATGACACTGGCCTCTGCTAGTTTAGAGGCCTGAGTGAGTACCTAAGGAAGGAATGCTTCCACTAGGGCAGTGGTTCTCAACCTTTCTAATGCTGCGACCCTTTAATACAATTCCTCATGTTGTGGTGACCCCCAACCATAAAATTATTTTTGTTGCTACTTCATAACTGTAATTTTGCTACTGTTATGAGTCGTTATGTAAATATCTGTGTTTTCCGATGGTCCTAGGCTCTACAGCAGCGGTTTTCAACCTGTGGGTCACGACAGAGCCTAAGACCATCGGAAAACACAGATATTTACATAACGATTCATAACAGTAGCAAAATTAGTTATGAAGTAACAACGAAAATAATTTTATGGTTGAGGGTCACCACAACATGAGGAACTGTATTAAAGGGTCGCGGCATTAGAAAGGTTGAGAACCACTGCCCTAGGGCATCCAACAGTTCCACTGAATTGGAGCTGAGACAGCTGCCCAGACTTTTTGGATAAGCAGGCAAATACCATTGGATAATCAGGCAAAAAATAAAAATGGATTGGCTGGGGAGATTGCTCTTGATTTCTATGGAAAAATAGTGTACTTAATATATAGCAGGAGCAGGAGTTGAGTCTCTTTAGTGCAGTATATCTTGTAATAAAAGTTATTGGAAGACTGAAGCAATCTCACATAGGCAGGATTATCTGGGACTTAATAATTTAGGAAAGATGATATAAGGCAACCGACTAGAACTCCAAATACCTGAGGTACTTACTAAGGACAAAAAGAACATGGGATGAATAATGGAGGATAGAAGTCATCAATATCAACCAGAAATGAGGATTATGGAGCCTACCCATTTTTTCTTAAATATCATTTAAATATATATCTTTTAGATAACTTTCTGTTTTTCACTCTCCTGTTCTATTTTTTTCACATAGAGTGTATTGATTAAATTTATGTTTTAGTATATTAGATCCAGAATACACAGATATACTCACGGCGGGATTAGAGGAGAGTATTCCACCTGGAGATCCTGGACCTTAGCTGGCTGCAGTAATTGTTAAGGCTTTCTCTTCTCTGCTTTTGAGGGGAGGATAAGTATGCTTTAGTTTGTACAGTGGAGAGTTGGGTTATGTTGACATGCCATTTTGTTGTTAGTGGTGGCAGCATAATTATCATATGGAAGAATGACAGGACTATGTGGACATATGTGATGCTTCGTCTACCCAGCTTATTTGCCCATCATTCCTATTTGGGTAGTTTTCCACATTATGAGTCCATCCTTGAGATCTACATATGACCCCAGTTCTAACACCCAAATAAAACTAAGACTTGGTTTTAGAGGAAAATGGTATAAAAAAAAGCAGTCACCACCTAGAGTCATGCTTTGGAGGTGGTGGCCGTGCCTGTGTCCTGCTTTAGGGGTTCAGCATCAGCTGAGCGTAGAGCATCCTGTGCACAGGGTCATTGGTGCAAGCTGCTTTCCTTGTGTGCAGCCACAGGGAAGGTGGGTTTTAGGGAGCTGTTTTTGCTATGTTCTGGGTGTGGTGTCTAGCTGGGTGTCAGCCTGATTCTCCAGCTCTACTGCAGATTCTATGAGCTTACTAGTATCTATTAATAAATTCATTTTTTTTCACTAAAATAACTAGAATGGATTCTGCTATTTGCAATAAATAAAAAGACTTTCCAAAATTTTACAGAAGCATACTGCCCCTACCTCTTCAAAAAGATTTTATTCAGCATGTCAAATAGGAGCTGTTTATGTGTTGTTGTTGTTGCTGTTGTTGTGTGTGTGTGTGTGTGTTTCACAAAGATCTGTTTAGTAGATCTCAATAGGGGAAATGTTTACAGGATAAAATGTGAGGTATTGTTCACTTGATAAAGTAAGTGCCTTTATACCTTTTCTATGCTCATTAGTTAAATAAACCTTTTTTTCCAGTAAATATTTTGACATCCTGCTACAGCAATGCTTAATAAAAAGTCTTTGTCCCTTTTTTAAAAACATATTTTTATTGATTTCAGAGATGAAAGGAGAGAGAGAGAATCTTTGAAACATCAATGATGGAGAGAAGCATTGCTCAGCTGCCTCCTGCATGACCCACTCTGGGGATAGAGCCCACAACCAGGGCATGTGCCCTGACTAGGAATCGAACCATACTTCCTGGTTCATAGGTCGATGCTCAATTACTGAGCCATGCCAGCTGGGCTTTGTCCATTATTTTTACAATCAAATAGAGAAGGCAGGCAATTGCCAATTAAATCTTTAAACAATGAAGCTAATTAAAAGTGTGATAAGTGTTTCCAAGAAAAACACTGAGTTGTGCAGTGAAGTAAACTGCATATGGAGGAGACATCAACTTTGAAAGGATGGCTATAGAAGGCAACTAGTGGATATTTAAAGTTAAACTTGAATTTTACGTTAAGAAATAAATCTGTTCTCATTCATACCAAAAGAGGCATTATAATGGGAATGCTAATTTACAAACAAATCTTGGCCTGATTTTCTTTAGAATAAAGTGCCTCTGCTATAGTATATAATCTCTCAAAAGGCAATCTTTAGTACCAATAAATATAGCCCACCGGGTATGTAGTACTAGTTAGTTACAGAGCCCTGTGTTACAAAGTGACAGTTTTAAAAAAAATTTTTAGCTACAGCTTTCAAATAAATTGATATAAGATTCAGATGAAATGACTATAGCTTTTCTTATAGGTCCCCAAATACATGCAAAGCCCCGATTACAAAGGATCATCTTATTCCAGGGATATGACTGACTGCCTTGGACACGCATCACCTACTATGTAGCAGGCACTGCACTAAGTCCTGGGAAAGTAAAGACAAGTCCTGATTTTATGTAGTTACCACATTCAAAGTTTTCATCAACCTCTAGTATGAATATTGTAGTCTTGAGGGAGAAACAAGATGGCAGCATAGGTAAACACCTAAATTGCTGCCTTGCACAACAATTTCAAAACTACAACTAAAAGACAAAACGGACATCATCCAGAACCACAGGAAGGCTGGCTGAGTGGAAATTCTACAACTAGAAGGAAAGAGAAAAGCACACTGAGACTCAGAGGAACTGCAAAAGGCAGAGGTATGCGCAAGGAGAGGGCGGGCAACTAAATACATGGCTGGCTTTCTCAAGCAGGAGGGAAACAAAAACTCCCGACTGCACTGAACTCCAGTTCTGGGTGAGACTCTGGGGATCCAGACTTATTTGGGGAGAAACTGGACTATCTGGCAGCGGGCGGAACTTGAGGGCAGCTTTCTCTCAGACATGCTTGCAGCGATTACCACGGGACACTGAGACATAGGAGCCTATTAGGGCAGGGCTGACATGAAACCAATGCTGTCTGCTGCGACCTGAGACTCTGCCCCATCCAAGCTGAGCACAGAGGCTCTTGCAAGTCTTGTCTCATAAGGGTGTCTCCAGCACAGAAGTTCTCGCAGTGTAGACACAGCTGATCCTCACAGCCAGCTGGCCTGGAGGTCAATTCCTCCCAGTAATACCAACAACAATCAAGGCTTAACTACAACAAGACTGTGCACACAGCCCACAAAGGGGTACACCAACAGTGTCCACCTCAGGTAACTGGGGAGGCTGAGCCACTGGGCCCTATAGGATACCTACCACACAAAGCCACTCTATCAACTCAGGAAAGCAGCCAAAATGTGGAGACAAAGAAACAGATCACAAATGAAAGAAATGGAGGAAAGCAAACGACTGGCTATAGAGTTCAAAACCATGGTTATAAGGTTTTTCAAGAATTTTCTAGAAAGGGCCAATAAATTTAGCGAGACCCTTGAGGATATGAAAAAGGACCAACTAGAAATTAAGCATACTCTGACTGAAATAAAAAATATTATACAGAGATCTAAGAGCAGACTACAGGATCACAAGAATCAAGTCAAAGATTTAAAATACAAAGAAGCAAAAAACACTCAATCAAAAAAGAAAAATGAATCCAAAAGAATCCAAAAATATGGAGATAGTGTAAGGAGCCTCTGGGACAACTTCAAGCATACCAACATCCAAATTATGGGGGTGCCAAGAAGAAGAAGAAGAAGAAGAAGGGAGAGCAAGATACTGAAAACCTATTTGAAGAAATAATGACTGAAAACTTCCCCCATCTGGTGAAAGAAATAGACTTACAAGTCCAAGAAGTGCAGAGAACCCCAAACAAAAGGAATCCAAAGAGGACCACACCTAAACCAAGATGGCAGCGTAAGGTATACACCTGTACATGCTGCATCTCACAACCACACCAAAACTACAACTAAAAGACAAAATATCTATCGCCCAGAACCACAGGAAAGCTGGCTGAATAGAAGTTCTACAACTAGAAGGAAAGAGAAAAGAGCATTGAGATGTGCACAAGCGTGGAAAAGCTGAGGTACACAGGCACGGGAATCAGGCTGGCGGTTGGTGACTGGGTGTGCTGTTTCTTTCAACCCAAAGGGAGACACAGCTCCCCATTACTCTGAACTCGTTTCCAGCAGGACTCTGGGGACCCAGACCCCTACGGGGAGAAGCTGGACTGTCTGGCATTGGATCGGAAAGTGAGGGTGGCTTTCTAGCAGAGCTGCGCACAGGAATCATTATTTACTGCACTGGGGCGCAGGGCCCTGGGACTGGGAAACGTGGAGACGCAGAGATGGCTGACTGGCAGCCATCGCTGTTTGCCACACCCTAGTGACTCCCTGAGACCCCGCCCCATCCAATCTACAAACCCACCCAAACTGTGTGCAGTGGCTTTTGCATATAAATGGCCTGTCCTATCACAGCTTAACCTAACAAACTGCAGCTCTGGTCAGACCAGGAGAAAACTGCAGACCTCGCTGTAGCTCCTGTTGGGTGGCCTCAGACAGTAGCTGACCTGCACGCCATTGGAGATCCAGAAGCCAGTGTACCTGGTAGTCAGTGTGAGACGACAACAGATTTCAACTTCTCACATCCATAAGTGACACACATTCTAGAGGCAAACTCAGTGAGCACCAAAGCCCCACTGAAACAAGGCCTGCCCCATAAGGGTGTCTCCAACACAGCAGTTCTTCCATTATAGACACAGCGGGTCCTCATAGCCAATTGGCCTGGAGGTCAATTCCTCCCAGTGTACCAACAGCAATCAAGACTTAAATACAACAAGACTGTGCACTCAGCCTACAAAGGGGTACACCAGGAGTGTCCACCTCAAGTGATTGGGGAGGCTGAACCACTGGGCCCTATAGGTCACCTACAACACAAAGCCACTCCATTAACACAGGGAAGCAGCCAGAATGTGGAGACAAAGAAACATGTCACGAATGAAAGAAACGGAGGAAAGCAAACTACTGGACATAGAGTTCAAAACCACATTTATAAGGTTACTCAAGAATCTGCTAAAAACCTCTGAGGAACTTAGCCCTTTAAAGATCTTAATGAGAATGCCAAAAAAATGGAAAAGGACCAGTCAGAAATTAAGCATACACTGTCTAAAGTAAAGAATATACAGAAATTCAACAGTAGATCAAAGGACCTCAAGAATCAAACCAAAGATTTGAAACATGAGGAAACAAAAAACACCCAACCAGAAAAAAAAAAGAAAAAGAATCCAAAAATATGAAGATAGTGTAAGGAGCCTCTGGGACAACTTTAAGCTTACCAACATCTGAATTATTGGGGTACCAGAAGAAGAGAGAGAGCAAAATATTGAAAACCTATTAGAAGAAATAATGACAGAAAACTTTCCCTACCTGATGAAAGAAATAGACTTACAAGTCCAGGAAGTGCAGAGAACCCCAAACAAGAGGAATCCAAAGAGGACCACACCAAGACACATCATAATTAAAATGCCAAGAGCAAAAAACAAAGAGAGAATCTTGAAAGCAGCAAGAGAAAAACAGTTAGTTACCTACAAGGGAGCACCCATACAACTGCCAGCAGATTTCTCACCAGAAACTATGCAGGCCAGACGGGAGTGGCAAGAAATATTCAAAGTGATGAGTAGCAAGAACCTACAACCAAGATTCCCAGCAAAGCTATCATTCAGAATTGAAGGGCAGATAAAGAGCTTCACAGATAAGAAAAAGCTAAAGGAGTTCATCACCGTCAACCCAGTATTATATGAAATGCTGAAAGGTATTCTTTAAGAAGAGGAAGAAGAAAAAGATAAAGATAAAAATTATGAACAATAAATACATATCTATCAACAAGTGAATCTAAAAATCAAGTGAATAAAAAAAACCTGATAAACAGAATAAACTGGTGAATATAATAGAATCAAGGGCATAGAAAGGGAGTGGCCTGACAATTCTCGGGGGAAAGTGGTGTGGGGGGTGCGGGAAGAGACTGGACAAATTTCGTACACCTATGGATGAAGACAGTGGGGGTGGGTAAGGGCAGAGAGTGGGGTGGGAACCAGGTGGAGAGGAGCTATGGGGGAAAAAAGAGGAACAATTGTAATAATCTGAACAGTAAAGATTTATTAAATTAAAATAAAAAATAAACTGAATGTCACACACATAAATAAATAATAAATAAAAATGAATATTGCAGTTTTATATAAAGGATAGCTATCTTAGAAGCTGTGACAAAAAGCCCTAGAAGAAGAAATTTTACAGGAAATTTTTATTACTACTACATTATCTCAAGAGTTTTCTATTCTGTTCTCAAATTTTAAAATCTATATTGACACTCATGTTCAAAATCTTAGAGGTCATTATTATTTATTCTTGTCTTTACTTCACTTTTCATATTCAATACATTAGCAAGTTCTGCTAATTTCACCTTTACACCTGTGTGGAACACCCTACTGACACTACCTCCCCTGCCACCCGCATTCAGGTCACCATCACCTCCCACATGGGCTTCTGGGCTTCCTGCTGCTGTGGTGCACTGGTAAATGTTTAGCAGCTGCCTTTCTGGAGGGTAGAGGGGGAAGCCCTGCTGTGACTCTGTAGCCTTTTGCCAATTTCTGTGGTGTAAGTACTCCCAGCATAGCCAATTTCAGGCTACCAACATGACCTTACTGAATGTGGAATTGGAAAGAGAGGCACAGTAGCACCCATTATACACTGTTTCTACCATACAGATAAAAATATATAAATACTCTCAAGAGCATAGATAATGATAAATGTAGTAAAAAAAAAAAAAAGTAGGTAGCAATGAGTTTTCATTATTTATGAGCTTTGTTTTTACTACAACTTAATTATGAGTTTATGTAAGTTGATTTTTAAGTAATGGTTGTGTGTAATAACTGGTTTACAAAATTTCTGAAAATTTAGCAGTTACTTTTATGGCTTCAGCACACTACCACTTCCTCTCTCACGTCCCACAGTCAATGATTCTCCACACTGTAGCCACAGTGATCTTTAAAAAACAGAATTCTGATAATTTACCCCTCCCCCCACTCTAAGACTAAAATCCAGACTCCTCTGCCTCTCTCAGATCTCGCCTCCTAAACATTCCTCCCATGGCCCAATCCTCTCTAGCACATTGGCCTTCCTGCTGTGTCCTCAGACACACCAAGAACAGTTCTTCTTAAGGAACTGTGCACTTGTTATTCTTGTTGCCTCAAATGCTTTTCCTTCGGAGATTCACACAGCTTGCTCACGTCCTTCAAACAAGTCTCAACCCTGACTTCTCCATGAAAGAGAGTCCACATTTCCTCCCTCGGCACACTATTCCATATCCCGCTTTGTTTTCCCCACTGGACTCTCCCTGTCTTGAACTGATGATCTATTTGCTTACTTGTTGCTGTCCCACTAGAAGATCAGTCTCCTGAGGGCAGGGACTTTAGCTGTCTGTTTTAGTGTTCTCTCCTGGGGCCCAGAACAGCACCATGCCTCTACATTGCACAACTCCGGGGGGTCCTGTTCCCGTGGTTTTCTCTCTGGATAGTGTCCCTGTGTGGAGGAGCACCATTCATCCAGGATAAATTAATGTTAAACTAACCATAAGTGAATGAGTGCTGTCTGCCAGGCAATGCACTGTAATGACTTGACCTATATTTTGAGCTCTAATATTTCAAAAGGTCTGCCCAAGCCTTCCATGACTCTCCAGGTCGAAAAGGGTAAGAAAACTTCAAGATCAGAAATCATGTGATTGAGAATAATTGTTTCTTGTCTCAAAAAGAATTCTTCTTGCTCCCGGCATTTTTTTTCCCCTCATGATAATTGCCTTACAAACTTCTGAGCCCTGCAAACTCTGCCTCTTCCTGCCGAGCTCCTGAAATTTTATCTGACACTTCCTGAAGTTCCCCCAGATCCTAACTTTGGCTTTTTGGCTTCTGGATTAGAGTTCTTTCTTTCTCTATTCCTTTTTTATTTATTTTTCATTCCCACTGTGAACCATACACCCTCATCCTTCAACCCTAGCATTTTTCTATAGTCTGTGGGAAAACGTTCATAAATAGCATGATATAATTAAAACAGTAAAGAATGTCAATGAGGTTTCACAATAGTGAGATGGCAACCATGGGACCCAGGAATGCTCAGCTTCTTTACAGCCCTTCCGCTCATTTTTCACTTTGAAGTTCACTAAGGAGCTACAGCCTCAAAGAACAAATGTCAATCTCACATAAGATACAGCTCAGTTGGAGGGTTTTCAAGATGGTAGCGGAGTAGGATCTTTCTCGCACCTCCTCCCAGAAACAAACTGGAAATAAAACTAATTTGGGGAACATTCACCCTGAATTGCCAATTGAAGACTAGCTGAAGAGGAGACTTTTAAATAAGGAAGGGCAAAAATCACTGTGAGGCTGGTAGGAAGGGTGAGGTTGCAAGACAGGTTGGCCCTGCTCCCAGAGGCAGCAGGCCGAGGGTGTGGCAGGATATCTTGACTATGAGGGCCTTCGCCTTGAGACGAGTGAGGCCCACAACCCCGGCATGTGCCCTGACCGGGAATCCAACCAGGACCTCCTGGTTCACAGGTTGATGCTCAACCACTGAGCCACGCATGATGGGCTTTATTGCCATTTTTTATGCTATGTTCCTCTCTATTTCTTCTTCTTTTTAAAGCAGTCCCTTTAACATACCTTGGTGTGGGGTCTCTTTATGTTTATCTTGTTTGGGATTCTCTGTGTTTCACGAATCTGTGTGACTTTTTCCTTTACGAGGTTAAGGAAGTTTCCTGTCACTATTTCTTCAAGCAGGTTCTCTATTCCTGGCTTGCATTCTTCTCCTTCTGGTACCCTTTGATGCAGATGCTGTTACATTTCATATTATCCCAAATTTTCCTTAATAAAAAACTTTTAATGTTTTAAATAAAATTACCTTAGAAAGTATAGCTATTGGCATAAAATTAAATCCTTTTGCAGAAAACTTAGAAAATATAGGACCAAGACATGCAACAGTAGATCAGGCTCTTCTTGAGACTGTTTAAATTGTGTCTTTTGTCATAAGGAGCCTGAAAATATACTAGAAACTACACTTATCAGTCTTTTTAAGCTGGTGGAAAAGCAAATTTTGAACACTAAATTGAAAAAGAAAGTTGAATTAGCTTGCCTTTTTAATGCAAATTTATATTCAGGAGTTACTTCAGGCCAAATCCTTTGCTCATTGTCTCATATGTCAGGTTGGAATTCTTTTGGCTTATTGTTCCATATGATTTGGGGATCAAGCCTATGGAAAGCCAAAAATATTTTGGGTTTTTGTTCCTACTTATTTATAGAAGCAAAAAATGTGACCTTTTTTGTGGAACATAGTCAAGTCATTCTCCCACTTAGAAGCAGGCTTTATTCTAGAAGTCTGTATAGAAGTTGTTCAGGGCTCAGTGCATTTTCTCCTTGATTTCTATGCTAAACTACTACAGCATTCGTTCTCAAACTTTACTAAACATAAAAGAATCATATAGTGGTGCTTGTTAAAAGAGAAAGAACCCTGACCCCACCCAGAGATGTGTGAATTCAGTAGCTCTGCAAAGGGTCTGTGGACCCATGTTTTCAAATAAAGCCCCCAGGTGATACAGAAACATGATATAAAGGTAGTTTAACCCACAATGGACTGAAACACTATTCATGTTGGATGAAAAATATTAAAATTAAAGCTTTGAGTTGAGATGAAATAATAAGTAGATTTACACAAAGTATCGACAATGTTTGTGTACATTGAAAAGCAGACTTCATTAAAATAGAATAAAGAGGTACTGATTCGTTTATCCTCTTAGCAAATATCGTTTGAGCTCCTACCTAGAGTCAGGCACTAAATTAGATAGGAGGACACAATGGTAGGCACCATTTCTGTCAAAGTTTAGTTGGGGGGAGGCAGATGTTAATCAAATAATTATACTAAATGAATAATCACAAATTGAGGTTAAGTACATGGAGAAAGATGTGTACCATGCTCTGAAAGTGTATAATAAAAGAACCTGAGTCAGACCAGCCTTGGGGGCGGGCCTTGGGGAAAAGCTTTCCTCAGGAGCTGCTACTTGGACTGAGATCTGAAATGAGTTGCCTCGACATTGGCCATTCCACCTGTGACCCTCAGCTGAATGCATCTTTCCACTTTTCTTCCTGGTTGCCTTCTCAAACTATTCAAGGCAATTTATAAATTCTGATGTTGCTGATTAAAAGTAGTTTTACAAAAGCCTTGTTGATAAAAGGGTGATAGCTACTGAGTAAATCTTTGTTCTGAATTGTCAAAATATGTCATCACAACTTGCTATAATAATATGGTTCAAATGGCAAAGCTGGTAGGTCAACTTTCACCACATTAAATGGATTCCTTTTTCTTCCCATTAATTTTCTTTGACATTAAATTGTCATGGTGACATAATAACAGCTTTGTAAAATGTATTATTGTGGCTGGAGAAACATATAAACCATGTAAAATAAAGCAAATCATAGAAACAGTTTAACTCCACATATCCTGAGCTGACATTCAAATGGGATAAATCAATCTACTTGCAGGATATATATTCTTGTTGAGTTAGCTACAATAAATGTAAAACTATTAGTATCTTTTTTTCAAGATCAAGAGCAAGGAGATAAAGAATTAAGTAAAAGTCTTTGTGGTTTATAACTCTAAAAAAGAAATAAGAATAGCCCTCAAACCAGTGTGAAGATGAAATTAAATATAAATGATGACAAAGGTCTCCTTTACCACTTGTAGAATTTGCCCTGGATGCTAAGGGTAATCTCCATGAATCTGAGTCCTAGTGTTCAAATCTGACCCACACTCCAGAGGCAGGAGTCAGGGGACAGGCATGCTTTGCCCACTTCTCTTTCATCCCTCATTCCAGCTACTGCTAGAGTTGTTCCTGACTACCTACAGTTGTTTTTTCAGGGGAAAAATGATCGTAGGTGGTCAGAGCCTTCACATAGCCCAACTTCTTCATTTTACCCAGGAGGAAAAAATGATGCTGATAAAGTTTCAGTGGTTATTCTACCCACACAGGAAGCTAGTGCCATCAACATGGGTAACAGCTAACATGTTGCAACAGAGTCATATTTTAACTACTTTAAATACACTTGTTAATTTAATCTCAATAATCTTAAGAAGTATATACTAATATCTTGGTCATTTCACAAGTAAGAAGAGTTTGAGTTCCTTGCTGCAGGTAAAAGCCAGGAAGTAGCCAAGCAAAGATGCAAACACAGACATCTATGATGAAGTAAGTCATGGGGTTTTTTTGGAGAAGATAAATGTATGTTACAATTCTTGCATCAGCTCTTACAAGCTATGAGATCTTGGACAGTTTACTAAATCTCTCTAAGCTTCAGTCCCTTCATCTGTAAAAGAAGGTAATTTGGATTAAATGAGATTATGTACATTTTAGCATAGTCTCTGGCACTTAGTAAATAGTGGCTATTATCATCATTTCATTATTATTATCATTTTGTTCTTTTTATACCTCAGTCTCCTGAAGTCTGTCTAGAGCTTTACACAAACTGCTTATCTTATTGCAAATATCTTTCTAACACTTCTATAAATGCAATGCTTACAAAGCTTTGAACCATATTTTTCAGTTTAGAACTACTTTAGGGTAAAAATGCATAGCCTGTCAACAAAAACAATTTTTAAAATTATTTTTAGTCTTTTTTGAGCATCATAAGGGGATACATAGTTTTCAGACTTCTTTATTATTCCCTTATTCTCTACCCATACCTGAAAGCAACCCCTCTCAGTGGCCCTTTCCTTCTTGTCCCCTCCCTCCACATTCCCTACACATAAATATATAATTATGTTATATTACCCAAGGTCACTGTAGGTAAAAATATAAATATGAGATCATTAAATTTCAGAGTCTACAGTTTCCTTGTAAATCATTGGGGAAAGGGGTGAGTTGAGGGTTGTGGGTGAGGGTTTATGATTTTTAAGTTCTACTCCAATAACTAGCATGACATTATGACAGCATGATTTATCCTACATGCAATTTTTTACCTTTCCTGAATAGCTAGTAATTTTGTCCCTGCCAGTCCCACCAAGCCAACAACTGTCTAGATTTAGAAATGTTAGTTCAGTTCTTATTGATCTATGGAAAAAACAACAGTAAGAGTGTTGGTTCACCTAGATGTAGAGGTCCATATTATAAAAGATTTCCAGGTAAGGTAATGTGGTTAAAAATTTTAGTATCAGTTGTACTAAAATTTAGGTGATGTACTATTCCTATAAATTCTGAATCTCTTTAAGGTTGTAACTGTGTCTGAACTTATTCCAAAATATTTAAGTTCTATTATGGGAGATTTTTGCTAAAGGTAGGATAGAAGCTGGTTTAAGAGCTTAGAAGTAGAGATAGAAGAGATGTATGTGTGGGGGGAGGGAAATGGTGTTGAGCACTTCCTATATACCACTTCATTTTATAGATCCAGCAATTTATGTGTAGAGGAGTAATAATTAACTCAGCCAAGATTATACAGTTTTCCTTATCTGTCTGTTCCATCACTTTGAGATGTTGGATAGCCTCCCTTTACCACTGGTATCAATCCTGACATATCATATCTTTAGAGCCTCCCTTTACCACTGGTATCAATCCTGACATATCATTGAATTGCCAACTGTCAACAACACCTAACATTACCATGCTTTTATGCTCTCCGTTTTCCCAAAATTAAAGACTTGATACTAAAGAGAGAGGTTAATTTAGTATAAATGTGATATTGCAGATTGAGCACCAGTCGGCCATGGTCTTTATGTGCTATTTCCAAGTGGCAATAGATTTACAACTAGCCTGCCATTCTTTCTGTCTTCCTCACCCCCTTCTCCTTTTACCTCTTCTCTTTCTCTAGAAACATGTATTGGTGACATGATTGGAAAAGATTAGACCTGGGAAAGGAAGGTTTTCCTCTTGCTTGGGCCTCACATGAACAGGACACCATGATCTCATTAGCAAAGCTCCTCTTTTTATAAGAACTATTGACTAAACATGAACCTGTTCTGTGGACATAAATGAAGAGAGTCTTGGGAAGTGGTCCAAGTATCTTGGGAAGTGGTCCAAGGGGAGCATCACAGGCTAGATCAATGTGAGACTGGGTTTTCCTAATGAGAGGGAAGCACTGGTTCATGGAGAAACCATATTGGCCTGGGCAAATGAAAGCACAGAACTCACCTGGAGGACTAAGAGGGTAAGAAAAGTATAGATGAATGCAATCCAGTTAAAATAATGCCTTTTAACATTCATACAAGATAATCCTATATAATAAAAGCCTAATATGCTAAGTGGTCATCCAGTTGTCCGTTCAACCAATCAAAGCATAATATGCTAATGATATGCTAAGGCTGCTCAATCACTCACTATGATGTGCACTGACCACTAGGGGGCAGATGGTCCAACCGGTAGGTTAACTTGCTGCTGGGATCCAGCTGATCAGGACTGAGCAAGACTGGCCAGACATGCCCTGGAGCCCTCCCGCAGTCCTGCTCCGGCTGGCCAACCTCCTGCGTCCCTCCCTGGCCCCAATCGTGCACCAACGGGGTCCCTTGGTCTGGCCTGTGCCCTCTCACAATCCAGGACCACTCGTGGGATGTCAGAGAGCCAGTTTCAGCCCAATCTTGCAGGCCAGGCCGAGGGAACCCACTGGTGCACGAATTTGTGCACTGGGCCTCTAGTGTTATGTAATTAACAAAAGTAATGTAAAATCTTATTATCTTTATGTAGACACAAAGTATTGGTAAGAAAAAGGTTGCAAAATAGTATAGAATATAAAACTGCAAAATATAAGAAAAATATATAAAAGGATGTCATAACATGTTACTAGTGGTTTTCATTGGGTAATGAAATTATAGGTGACTTAATTTCTTCTTTATGCATATTTGTATTTCCTAGAATACATTTGTGGTGTTTATATTTTTAATGTTTTGAAACAGTGGAAGCTGAAAAATGAGAATTTCGTTAGTGATTCTATACTGAAAGCAGGAGGCAGTTTATAGCTGT
The DNA here is from genome assembly GCA_026230045.1 of Corynorhinus townsendii. Taxonomy (NCBI): domain Eukaryota; kingdom Metazoa; phylum Chordata; class Mammalia; order Chiroptera; family Vespertilionidae; genus Corynorhinus; species Corynorhinus townsendii. Next base: position 144,204,771 of record JAPDVU010000004.1, read on the forward strand.
TAAAATTTGGCCACTAAAGACATGGGCTATTTTAGTCTCAGGACAGATGTTTATAGAACAGAGTGTCCTGGCCTCTTGGTAGTCAGTCCTGCTGACTTTGTGCTTTTGTACTGCAGTCTTCTGTGGGCATGAAGAAAACCAAAGCTGAATAGGAATTCAATTCCTCTGGTTCTTGACATTTTCCCCAGCTCCCCTGCTCTCTAGAGTCCAGAATCATTTACATAATCCATTTTACAGCTGCAACATACTTCTTCCCCAACATACTGTGATGAGCACAATCAACTGTGAGAGCTAATAGGAAGAAGACAGAATGTGTAACTTGTTAAAAAAAGACTCAAGCCCTCTAGCAGCACAGCAATACCAGGCCAGTTAGCCTAACCAGTGTTACTGAGCCTACCAGGTACTAGGACTCTCCATATCATAGCAGAAGGCATCATTATGGGACAGAAACAGTTGTCTTCATAGCCATAAGCTGAGTGACTGTTTACCAGAGCTTTCAAATATCATTGGAATTTTCATAAGGATTGCATTAAATGTGTAGATTGCTTTGGGTAGTATGGACCTTTCACAATATTAATTCTTCTATCCATGAGTATGCAATATCTTTCTATTTATTTGTGTCTTCAGTTTTTTTCATCAATGTCTTATCATGTACAGGTATCATTCATATCTTTGGTTAAATGTATCCCTAAGTATTTTATTCTTTTTTAAGTAATTGTAAATGGGATTGTTTCCTCCATTTTTCTTTCTGGTAGTTTGTTATTAGTGTATAAAAACACAACTGAGTTTCGTATGTTGATTTTGTATCCTGAAACTTTATAGAATTCAGTCATTATTAATTCTAACAGTCTTTTTGTGGGGTCTTCAGAGATTTTTTTAACATATAATACCTGCAAATACTGACAGTTTTACTTCTTTTTTGTTTTTTATTATGGTATTGTTAACCTTCACCTGAGGGTATTTTTTCCATTGATTTCCAGGAGGTTTTTTTTATTACTTTCTATCCATATTGGGGATGAGTTTGGGGTGGCCTGTGCTCAGAGGTACTAGTAGGGAGACAAAGCTAGGGCATTCTTTTATTTGTTGGCCAATCTAGGTCAAAATTTTGGAACAAATAAATATTTTAAGACAAAGATGCTAATTTAAGCTTCGTGATTTGCATAGTGAATATATGTAGTTGTTTATTATTATTTTAGCATCCAATAGCATTTTTTTAAAAAACGACAGCGAGCCAGAAACCATTTATGTGCAACCTGAGCAATTAGGTTCATGGTTACATCGCCATCTCCCATTTATTTATTTAAAAGAAAAAATAAGTTCCGTCATTTTGATGTATGTACATATGTGCTTTATGTTTTTTATTATTTACCACAAGTAAAGGTCAGGAATTGTAGAAATTGCTATCTTTCTTTTAAAATTTTTTTACTGTTTCACTTCATTACTGTTGTGTATGTGCTCCATGTGAGTGACGTATTTGCTTACGTAGGTGGGTTCCGACTTATGGGGAAAATCGCGTTACATCGCCATAGGCACAGATCTCCAATGTAACCCAAGGACCTACTGTATTTGGAACCAGAGGCAGAGAATCAGATTGGTTTTAAATTTTTCTCATGGACTTGTGGAGACAGTTTTGCCTGGTTTGCAATCACTATTGTGTCTCGTATCCCAAAACAGTAATGTTTGGGACATATTCACTCTCCAGGGTTTGAAAGTGATATATGCCTCTATCACTGAAGAATCTAAATTGTTTCTGCCCTGAAAACCTGAATTTCTACCATCACTGCAGATAAATTGTCACAATTATTGTTCGTGACTGTGGGTTCTAAAAGAATTTTCTATCAGAGAGCCTTTCTTGTCAGCTTCCCTCCTTTTCATGTGCAGCTGCGAAAATTTAATGATAAATTGCTAAAGGAGTCGCTTGGAAGCTGGCCAAATTACAACTTATTTGTTGCTACCTTCAATTCCACCTGGTTTCATCTCTTAACTGTTGCTATGATAAGATCAAGAATGACTTCAGGAAGACACAAGAAAATGGAAAAAGAAAAAAACAAAGGCTTTTGTTGCTTTCTAACTTCTGTAGGAAGTTTAGTAGGCAAAAGAATGTTTTTCTGTTGTTTCTTACATCTACCTTTTCTTGAGTTCTGTTTAATTTAGTCAACATATTTTATTCGTCAGAAAAAAAGGAAGCAACTTACTTCCCAATACTTAGGTAAGTGGATATTTAGTCTCTGAGTATTCTTCTAAGGAGGAATGAGAAAACCAAGAATAAGATTGTTAAGGGAGTGACTGTTACTGTGATAAACATTAATGTTGTTCTTAAGCATTGCTGATTCTCTCTCCTTCTGGACCCTTGGGAGGACTGTCCGACTCTTGAGGTTAGTGAACATGTGATTTGCTTTAGTCAATGACATATGAGAAGAAGTCATGTGTATTACTTCTGGATGGAAGCAATCAATGGGCAATTCAAAAATTCCCATGCTTTCTTTTTCCCTACTGTGACAAACACTTGAAGTATTATGACTAAATAGTGTTGTCATAAGATGATTTGCGAGAGAATCCAAGATGGCGGCGTAGGTAAACACCTAAACTGCTGCCTCGCACAACAATTTCGAAAATACAACTAAAAGACAAAACGTCTATCACCCAGAACCACGGGAAAGCTGGCTGAGTGGAAGTTCTACAACTAGAAGGAAAGAGAAAAGAGCATTGAGACGTGCACGAGCGCTGAAAAGCTGAGGTACGGAGGCGCGTGATCTGGGCTGGCGGCGGGCATTGCTTTTTTCAACCCAAAGGGAGACAAGCCCCCGATTACTCTGAAATACAGTTTCTGGGGAGACACGGGGGACCCAAACTCCTACGGGGAGAAGCTGGACTGTCTGCCAGTGAGGGTGTCTTGCTTGCAGAGCTGCGCGCAGGAATAATTGTTTACTGCACTGGGGCACGGGATGCTGTTGGGAAGCAGAGCCGGCTAACTAGCAGCCATTGCTGTTTGCCATGCCCTAGCCTAGTGACACCCTGAGACCCCGCCCTGCACAACCTACAAACCCACCCAAGCTCCAAGCAGCGGATTTAGCATAAGAAAGCCCTGCTCTATCGCAGCTTAACCTAGCAAACTTGCAGCTCGGGTCAGACAGCTCCAAAACCTCCAAACCACAAGCAAAGAGGAGAAAACTGTAGCTCTCACTGTAGCTCCTGCTGGGTGGCCTCAGACAGTAGCTGACCTGCACCCCACTGGAGATCCAGAAGCCAGTGTACCTAGTGATCAGTGTGAGACACCAGATTTCAACTCCTTATATCCATAAGTGACACATTTAAGAGGCAGACTCAGTGAGCACCAAAGCCCCACTGAAACAAGTCCTGCCCCTTAAGCGTGTCTTCAGCGCAGCAGTTCTTCCATTATAGACACAGCAAGTGCTCACAGCTAATTGGGCCTGGAGATCAATTCCTCCCAGTGTACCAACAGCAATTAAGGCTTAACTACACCAAGACTTTGCACTCAGCCCACAAAGGGGTGTACCAAGAGCATCCACCTCATGTGATTGAGGAGGCTGAGCTACTGCCCCCTATAGATCACCTACCACACAAAGCCACTCCATCAACACAGGGAAGCAGCCAAAATGCAGAAACAAAGAAACATGTCACGAATGAAAGAAACGGAGGAAAGCAAACTACTGGATGACATAGAGTTCAGAACCACATGTATAAGGTTACTCAAGAATCTTCTTTAAACCGCTGAAAAACTTGATGAGACCTTTAAGGATCTTAATGAGAATGCCAAAAAAATGGAAAAGGATCCGTCAGAAATGAAGCATACACTGTCTGAAATAAAGAATATACAGAAACTCAACTGTAGATCAACGTACCCCAAGAATCAAACCAAAGATCTGAAATATGTGGAAACAAAAAACATCCAACCAGAAAAACAAAAAGAAAAAAGAATCCAAAAATATGAAGATAGTGTAAGGAGCCTCTGGGACAACTTTAAGCGAACCAACATCCGAATTTTTGGGGTGCCAGAAGAAGGGAGAGAGCAAAATATTGAAAACCTATTAGAAGAAATAATGACAGAAAACTTTCCCTACCTGGTGAAAGAAATAGACTTACAAGTCCAGGAAGCGCACAGAACCCCATACAAGAGGAATCCAAAGAGGGCTACACCAAGACACATCATAATTAAAATGCCAAGGGCAAAAGACAAAGAGAGAATACTAAAAGCAGCAAGAGAAAAACAGTTAATTACCTACAAGGGAGTACCCATACGACTGTCAGCTGATTTCTCAACAGAAACTATGCAGGCCAGAAGGGAGTGGCAAGAAATATTCAAAGTGATGAACAGCAAGAACCTACAACCAAGATTACTCTACCCAGCAAAGCTATCATTCAGAGTTGAAGGTCAGATAAAGAGCTTCACAGATAAGAAAAAGCTAAAGGAGTTCACCACCACCAAACCAGGATTACATGAAATGCTGAAGGGTATTCTTTAAGAAGAGGAAGAAGAAGAAAAAGGTAAAGATAAAAATTATGAACAACAAAATGACATCAAATACATACCTACCAACAAGTGAATCTAAAAATCAAGTGAATAAAAAATCTGAAGAACAGAATGGACTGGTGAATATAATAGAATCAGGGACATAGAAAGGGAGTAGACTGACGATTCTCAGGGGAAGCAGGTGTGAGAGGTGCGGGAAGAGATTGGACAAAAATCTTACTCCTATGGATGAAGACAGTGGCGGGGGGTAAGGGCATGGGGTGGGGTGGGGAATCAGGTGGAGGGGAGCTATGGGGGAAAATAAAGAGAAACACCTGTAATAATATGAACAATAAAGATTTATTTTTAAAAAAATAAGATGATTTGGACTAATTTTATACCTGGAGCCAAGCTTATCACCAAATATCATTGGACACATAGGAGGAATGTTAAACATTTATTGTGTTAAGCCATTGAGATTTTTTTTTTAAGTTTACTTATTACTTCAGCTAACCTAACATATCTTAGTTAAGCTAACTATTGTGACACTGATCAGCCTAAAAACAAAAGCCTATGTTGCTATTTGGGGATCACATGATAAAAAAGTCTTCTTGCTATTCAGTCAGCAAGTCTTACCTTCTTTGAAATACTGTTGTATGAAAAAAAAGAGCTAAGTATCACCAAATAGTTGAGAAAGCCTTCACTTTGAGTGGCCAAGTACCAAGCCAACAACAACAACAAAACAAACAAACAAAAAACACACACAAAAAAGAAGGAAAACTTGAGAACAAAACACAGATAAGTCATAGAGCAGGAGAAAATAAAAGTATTTACATCATTAGAAAGATAAGAGATTATTACATCCGTGAAACAAAATAGAAAGTTGTATAAAATAAAAATAATAAAATTTAAAAAGAGCTTTGGTAGATGAAAAACATGATAGTAGAAATCAAAGAATAATTCAATAGAAAGATTAGAAGAGAACTCTTCCAGAATGAGAAATTTGTTTTTCAGTAAGACAATAAGAGTAAAAAGATATCTGACTAGGGGCTCAATCCCTGGCTTGAATGTGTAATTAATATGAGTTGCAGGAAGCCTGGACAGAAAAAGAGCAATGAGGAAGCAATTATCAAAGAACACACACACACACAATCTTGGAGTAATGGGTCAATTAATTGTAGCCAGCACAATTAATAAAAGAAGAAATATTCCAAGGCACATTAGATAAAATTTGAAACACCAAGAATAAGATATTCTAAAAACTTCCCTAAAAACCCCCAAATAACACAAAAGGATGAGAATGTATCAGACTTAGCAACAGCAATGCTCGAAGCTACAAAACACAATGACTTTAAGATTCTGAGGACACATAATTTTCAACCTAGAATTCTATACTCAATCAGATAACCAAGTGGTAGTAGAATTAGCTATGCAAAGTCTCAAAAATTATACTCCTACACATTTCTCCAAAAACTCCATGTGCTCCACCAAAACCTGCTCCAAGTTGATAGTAGTTAATATTTTTATATTTGCTCATTTGATTTTCAGGACAACTGAATGTATTTTCACCATCATTTTATAGATGGAAATATTGAAGTAAATATAGGCATTGTCTCCAAGGTAGCAACACTAATATGTAAAGTTGGAATCTGATATCAGGAAGTTTGACTCCTAAGCCATGTTTTAGATCACTATTTTACATGGCCTCTAAGTCAAGGATATTATACCAAGAAAATAATATGCCTAACCCAGTCAAAAGAGACAAAAAAAGTTCTCAGAAGAGACAAAGGAAATAATAATAGCTGTACAATAGACCCACAGAAAAATAGTCAAGGTTGGAATAGAAGAATGAAGGGCTCTAAGAAGAATATCTTCAGAGAAAAAAAGGTAATAGTTTATCTGATATGTTTGATTATAGTAAAACTCTGTTGAAATGATGGCCTGGGAAGAGTTAATCTAAGCAAATGAAATAATTAACAATTTTTAACTTCAGAAAAAACTAAAGTGAACAGTAAAATAAGTGTAGTTTACTATCTACTTCAGAGATAAAAATCATTTGTGTATTTATAGTATGTGTGTGATGAATATTGATTTAACCAAAAATTGTAGTAAAAATTTTTTTTGAGGCAGGACTTTCAACCATGGTGGAGTGAAGAAATTAAAAACTTTTCTGTCCAAAAATAAATATAAAACTGGACAACATTGTCAAAAAATAACAATCACTTAAGGGCTTTGGAAATTAACTAAAAGCAAACACAAAATTAAGAAGCTTGTATTCTTGAAACACTACTAGCACTCTGAGTAAGACCAGTGGGAGTTTGTAGCCTTCTTGCCTGGGGCTGCTCCCATGCCCTCCAGCTCAGTGGGTGAGAAATGTAGTTTTCCAGAATAGAGCTGGCTGTAAAAACCAGCAGCTTCACAGCTGGAGGGGACTGATTTGATTGGGATTAGAGAGCAAAAGTTCATGCCCAGAGTCATTGTCAATATAAGTAGCAAACTTGGTAGGAAACAAACAGGAAAAATCCATAGCTCTTTAAGACTAAGGTGTGGTCTGGTCAGAGTGAGTGGCAAATGAGCCAAAAACATATAGAGAGAGACTGGAAATAAGAGCACCAAAGAAGTATTAGACAAACTCTTTATATTTTATACATCCTGGTGGACTGAGATGAGGTGAGCCTGTGTGTGTGAAGCTCAAAAGAGTCCGCTAGAAAGTAAAAGTTGAAGCAGACTTGGAAATGCCTGAGTTTTGTATGTATTGTCCAATCCACACTCAGCTCCACTGACAGAGAGTGGAAGCTTTATGGCCAGAAGTGTTTGAACACAAACTAGGACCAATTGCTGGCTAACCACTAAGGATGCACAAAGAGGTGTGATTCCCAGGGAGTCTGAATAAAATAAAAACAAAAGACTTAAACAACAACAAAAAAAGCCACACCAAAGAAACAAAGACTGAGCAGGGACATTAACAGCTACACATGACAAGTTCTTTAAAACAATACCAACTTGCTTATCTATATATATAAAGAAGTAATATGCAAATTAGCCAGGCACCATAACAATCACGACTGGCTCAGGAGGAGGCTGTGCACACAGATGGGCGGGAGGGGACTGCGTGCCGCCCTTAGCCCCAGTGGCTGTGGCATGGCTGGGGCTGGGGGCAGGCCTGGAGTGGAAACACAACACACAGGGGTGCCAACCCCTGCAGGGAGACAGCCTCTGTGTATGAGCTACAGAGGAAACGCCTTTTTTGACCACTCATTGGCTAAGCGCCCCGTACGCCACTTGCAGTGTTCTTGGTAACTTGGGTAATAAGAATCCAAGAAGGTGATCTAGGGTTTTTCCACCTCACTCCTGGAGGAAAAAACAAAGGTCCACTGCTGGAGGGGCTAAGAAATGTCATATCCTTCCCTAGCCTGTTTGGCTCAGTGGATAGAGCCTTAGCCTGTGGACCGCAGGGTCCAGGTTCGATTCTGATCAAGGGCATATACCTAGGTTGCAGGCTCCTCCCTGTCCGGGGCCCAGGTCAGGACTCATGCAGGAGGCAACCAATCAAAGTGTGCCTCTCACATTGATGTTTCTCTCTGTCTTTCCCTCTCTCTTCTACGCTCTAAAAATCAATGGAAAAATATCCTCAGGTGAGGATTTAAAAAAAAAAAAAGAAAGAAATGTCATATCCTATAAAAGAGACATCTTGAAAATGCCTAAAGAAAGTTGTCATTTTTTCATGGTGAAGGGACTGGAGTCCGTGTTGATGAAAACACCTTGGTGGCTGCGGCAGCCAGCAGTGGCAGCAGCAGCGGGGTGATGGGGTGGCACCTTCCCCTGATCAGCCTGCTCGCCTCCCGCAGAGGGAGGCCAGACTGCGGCTTAGGCCCGCTCCCCGGGAGTGGGCCTAAGCCATCAGTAGGACATCCCCTGATGGCTCCCAGACTGTGAGAGGGGGCAGGCTGGACTGAGGGACCCCCGCCCCCAGTGCACAAATTTTGTGCACCGGGCCTCTAGTAACTATATATAAAACCCTAAGCAACTGGTCAACCGTTTGATTGGTCACTATGACATGCACTGACCACCAAGGGGAAACACTCAATTCAGGAACTTCCCCTGGTGCTCAGTGTACTCCCACAGCAGAAGCGCTGCTCAGCTGACCAACAGATGCTGGGTTCAGGGCTGGCGAGTGCAGCTGTGGCTCATGAGCCTCCCATCTCCAGGGCAGGTGCAGCGGGGCCGGGATGAGCGGGAGCAGCACAATGCCCGGCCCAGGCTCGGGCTCCTCCCTGGCCACCTGCCACTTTGTACACTACTACATCCCTCGGGGGATATCAGAGTGCCAGTTTTGGCCCAGGGATCAGTCTGAAACCAGCAGTCCAACATCCTCCAAGGGGTCCTGGATTGCGAGAGGACACAGACCAGGCTGTGGGACTCCACTGGTGCACAAATCTCTGCACTGGGCCTCTAGTATCAATATATTAGAACCCAGGCTTGCTACAATATTTTATTTAAAATTCTAATTTCCAACAAAAATTCTGAGACATGGAATGAAACAACCAGGAAATGCGATCATAGCCAGAGGGAAAACCATTAATAGAAATTGACTCTGATGTTGAACTTAGCAAAGACTTCAATACTGCTCCTATAAATATATTAAAAGAATTAAATGAACCCATGCTTAAATAATTTTAAAAGGAAAATATGATATGACTCACAAATAGGAAATCTCAATTAAAAAATTGAGACTATAAGAAGAGAACCAAATGATAATTCTATAATCCAAAATTGTAATAACCAAAATTAAATAGTCACTAAATGGTCTCAACGGTAAATTTGAGATAGTGGAAATAAGAAACTAAACTTGAAGATGCATCAATAGAAATTATTTAACCTGAAGAATGGGGAGGAAAAATGATTGAAGGAAAAAAGAACAGTGCTTCAGACATCTGTGGGACAACATATGTACTTGGAATCCCAGAAGGAGGAGAAAGAGAGAGGCAGAAAAAATACCTTTTTAGATATTTCATTGTTACTGTACAGAAAAGCAATTGATTTCTGTATGATGATTTTGTATCCTGCAACTTTGCTGAACTTGTTGATTAGTTCGAACAGTTTTTGATGAAATCTTTAGGATTTTCTATATAAAATATTATATCATCAGCAAACAAAGACATTACATTTTTCTTTTCAATTTGGATACCTTTCATTTTGTTTTCTACCCATTGCTTTGACTAGGACCTCCAGTATTAGCTAGAATTGAGAATGGGGAGAGTGGGTACCTTTGTCTTGTTTCTGATGTGAGATAAAAAGCTTTCAACCTTTCATCATTGCATATGATGTTAACTGTTGACTTCTCATATATGACCTTTATTATGATGAGGTATGTTCCTTTTATATCCATTTGTTGAATGTTTTTATCATGGAAGGATGTTGTATTTTTGTGAAGTGTGTTTTCTGCATGTATCTCAATAATAAAATTTTTATCTTTTATTCTATAAATGTGATATATCACTTATTAATTTGCATATGTTGAAAATCCTTGCATCTCTGGAATTAATCCTGCTCAATCATGGTGTATGATCCTTTCAGTATATTGTTGAATTTGTTTTGGTAAAATGTTGTTAAAAATTTGTATATCTATATTTATCATGGATATTAGAATTTAGTGTTCTTGCATTGTTCTTATGTGACTTTGGAATTAGGGTAGTGCTGGCCTCATAAAGTAAATTTGGGAGTATTTTCTCTTCAATTTTTTGGAAGAGTTTGAGAAGAAATTTTCATCTCCACAATTTCTTGGTTCTCTTTTATGATTTTTATCTCTTTGTTAAACTTCTCATAAGTTCCTGTATTGTTTTCCTGTTGAATTGTTTTTCTGTGTTTTCTTGTAGCTCATTGAGTTTTTAAAAAACAGCTATTTTGAAATTTTTATCAGGTAAATTACAGATCTCCTTGTCTTTGGGTTCAGTTATCAGGAGATTATTGTGATTTTTTTATTGATGCTACGTTGCTTTAATTTTTCATGTTCCTTGAAATTCTGCACCTATGTCTTCTTAGTCACCTCCCGCAATCTTTTCTAACTGCATTTAGGAGAGAGACACCTTCCATCAGCCTGCTAGCGATTCTGAGGCTTTCCCAGACCTTCTTTGACTACACTTGCTCCCTCTTGTGGCAGAATTTTTAAACTTGTATGCCTTCTCTGGATCCTGCAATGTACCAGGCCCAGTGCTCACAGCCTTTCTTTTGTTTTCTCACACAAGGCCCTAACACTCAAGGGTGGAGTCCTCCCTGGCCTGCAGATTCAGTCACTTTACTCTAAGTGATATGGGGATCTATAGTGAGTTTGGGTAAATGGAAATAAAATAACTTATATTTTTAAAGAACCATTTTGGCTGCGATGTTGAAAATAGATGGAAGCGAGTCAGTGGTGAGCTCAGTGAGATCAGTTAGATTATCTCTCTAAATGATAATGAAAATTGAAATCATATTAAGCAATACTGAGAGATAATTGTGACTTGGACCAAGTGGTAACAGGTGAAGATGGTAAGACATGGTTGGCTTCTAGATATATTTTGGAAGCAGAACTGACAGAATTCGCTGCCAGATTGGCTGTAATATGTAACAGAAAGTGACTTAAAGGAGGACATCAAGGTTTAGGGAAAAGCATTAGAAAGAACAGAAATATCACTACTGACATGAAGAAGACTGGGAGGGAGTAGATTTTTTTCCATTTTTGACATGTTAAGTTTAGATTCTCATTAAATATCTGGTTAGTGATGATACATAAGTAATTAAGTATTTAAGTCCCTCTAATAAATGAGAAATTTAGGTTAGAGATATAAATTTACAAGTTATTACCAAACATATATAGGACATTTAAAGCTGCAAGACTCAGTGAAATCACCAAGGAAATGAATGTAGATTTAAAAGAGAAGAGGATATTACAGAGTCAGGAATAAACCAGAAAGGAAATGAAACTGATCTCATAAGATCATATCAATAGATAAAGGGGTCAATCCAACAAGAGGATTTATGTAAACATTTATGCACCCAATGTAGGAACACCTAAATATATACAGCAAATATTGACCAACATAAAAAGAGAGATTGACAATAATACAGTTATGATAGGGTTCTTTACCCTCCATTGATAGCAATGGATAGATCTTCCAGACAAATATCAATAAGGAAACAATGGTTAAATGGCACATTAAATCAGATGGATTTAATTGGTATTTTTAGAGCAGTTCACACCAAAGAATCAGAATATACATTCTTTTCAAGGGCACATGTAACATTCTCCAGGATAGACCACATGTTAGGCCACAAAACAACTCTCAATAAATTTAAGAAAATTGAAATCATATTAAGCATTTTATCTAATCACAATAGTATGAAATAATAAATTAATTACAATAAAAAATACTGAGAAACAAACAAAGAGACTAAATAACAAGCTACTAAACAGTGAATGGGTTAATATTGAGAACAAGGGAGATTAAAATATACTTGAAACAAATGAAAATGAAAACACAATGACATAAAATCTATGAGACATAGCAAAAGCAGCACTAAGAGGGAAATGCATAGGAATATAGGCCTACCTCAAGAAGGAAGAAAAATCTCAAATAAACAGTCTAACCTAAAGAAACTAGAAAAAGAACAAACAAAAAAAGCCCAAAATGAGTTAAGGAAAAGAAATAGTAAATATCAGAGTGAAAATAAATGAAATAGATTCTTAAAAAAATGCAAAAAGATCAATTAAACAAAGAACTGGTTATTTGAAAAGATAAACAAAATTGATAAACTTTTAACTAGACTCATCAAGAAAAGAGAGGACCCAAATGAATAAAATCAGAAATGAACAAGGAAAAGTGACTCTGGACACCACAGAATTACGATGGGTTATAAGAAAATTCTATAAACAACTATGTGCCAACTAACTGGACAATCTGGAAGAAACCTATAAATTCTTAGAAAATACAATCTTCCAAGCCTGAATGAAGAAGGAACAGAAAATCTGAACAGACTGATTACTACTAACAAAATCAAATCAAATCAGTAATAAAAAAAAAAACTCCCAGTAAACTAAAGTCCTGGACCAATGGCTTCACAGGTGAATTTTACCTAACATTCAAAGAAGTAAGATCTATCCTTCTCAAACTATTCCAAAAAATTTAAGAGTAGGGAAGGCTCCCAAGCTAATTTTACAAGGCCAGAATTACCCTAATTCTAATACCAGATAAAGATATTACAAAAACAGAAAATTATAGGCCAATATCCCTGATACACATAAGATGAAAAATCATCAAAATATTAGCAAACTGAATTCGGCAATACATTAAAAAGATCATACACCATGATCAAGTGGGATTTATTCCTAGGATAACAAGTTGGTTCGATATCTATAAATTGATTAATGTGATATACCACATAAACAAATGAAGGATAAAAATCATAATATCATATCAATAGATATAGAAAAAGCACTTAACAAAATCCATCATCTATTTATGATAAAAATTCTTAGCAAACTGTCAATAGAGGGAAAATACTTCAACACAATAAAGGCCATATAAGACAAACCCACAGCTAACATCATACTCACTGGTGAAAAGCTAAAAGCCTTTTCCTTTTCCTGAAGAATTGGAACAAAAGAATGTCCATTTTCATCATTTTTATTCAGCATAGTATTACAGCAGTCAGACAAGAAAAAGTAATAACAGGTATCCAAATTGGAATGGGAAAAGTATATTATTATTTGCAGATGATATGATACTACAAACAGAGAACTCTAGAGATTTCACACAAAAAAGCTATTAGAACTAATCAATGAATTCAGTTAAGTAGCAAGATACAAATCAATATTCAGAAATCAGCCACATTTTATACACCAGTAACAAACTATCAGAATGAGAAGTTAAGAAAACAATCCTGTTTACAATTGCATCAAAAAGTAAAATAATTATGAATAAATTTAACCAAGGAGGTAATGAGCTTATATTCAGAAAACTATAAGGCACTGAAGAAAGCAATTGAAAAAGAGAAAAATGAGTGGAAACATAAACCATGCTCATGGTTAGGAATAATTAAAATATCAATACTACCCAGGGCAATGTATTAAGTCAATCCGTATCAAAATATCAATGGCATTTTCACAGAACTAGAACAAATAATCCTAAAATTTATATGGAACTGCAAAAGACCTTGAATCGCCAAAGCAATCTTGAGAAAGAACAAAGTTGGAGATATTATGCTAACTGATATGAAACTACTAGTATACTACAGGCTATAGTAATCAAAAGAGCATGGTATTGGCAGAAAACTGATACACAGAATAGAAAGCCCAGCAATAAGCACATATTTGTTTTGTCAATTAATCTATGACAAAGGAGGCAAGAATATACAATGAAGTAAAGACAATTTCTTCCATGAATGGTACTGGGAAAACTGAACAGATACATGGAGAGAGAGAGAGAGAGAGAGAGAGAGAGAGAGAGAGAGAGAGAGAGAGAGAGAGAGAGAGAGAGAGAGAGAGAGAGGAAGGAAGGAAGGAAGGAAGGAAGGAAGGAAGGAAGGAAGGAAGGAAAGAAAGAAAGGAAGAAACTAGAGCACTTTCTTATACCATATACATGAATAAACTCAAAATGGATTAAAGACTTAAATGTAAGACCTGAAGCCATAAAACTCCTAGAAAAAAATATATTTTTGGACATATTTCCTCAAACAATGGAAACAAACAAAAAATAAACAAATAGGACTACATAAAGCTAAAAAGTGTCTGCACATAAAAGGAAATCATCAACAACACCAAAAGACAACCTATTAAATGGAAGAAGATATTCACCAAAGATACATCTGATAAGGGGTTAATATCCAAAATTTATAAAGAACTCATGCAACTTAATACCAAAAACAAACAAACAATACAATTAGAAAATGGGCAGAGGACTTGAATAGATATTTCTCCAAAGAAAATAAACAGATAGCCAGTAGATATATGAAAAGATGCTCAGTCACTTATCATCAGAAAAATTCAAATTAAAACACAATATGATATCACCCCACACCTGTCAAAATGGCTATCATCAAAACAATTGTTGGTGAGGATGTGGAGAAAAGGAAACCCTCATGCACTGTCGATGGGCCTGAAAATTGTTGCAGATATAAAAAACTCTATGGAGGTTCCTAAAAAAATTAGAAATAGAACTACCTTATGACCACCAATTCCATTTCTGGCTATTTATCTGAATAAATTCAAAACACTGATTTGAAAAGATGTATGTACCCCTATGTTCATTGCAGCATTACTTTACAATAGCCAAGATAGGAAAGCTCATCAATAGACAATTGGATGCAGATGATGTGGTACATATATACTATGGAATATTACTGAGCCATAAAAAAAAATCTTACCATTTGTGACAACATGGCTAGACCTAGAGAGTGTCATACTAAGTGAAATAAGTCAAGAAAGACAAATGCCATATGATTTCACTTATATGTGAAATCTAAAAAACAAAATAAATGAACAAACAAAACAAAGAGATTCATAGATATAGAGAGCAAACTAATGGTTGCAAGATGGGAGCTGGGTAGGGGACTGGGTAAAAAGATGAAGAAGGGATTAGGATGTAAAATTGGCAATTACGGAATAGTCATGAGGGTGTAAAGTTCAGTGTAGGGAATATAGTTAATAATCCTATCTAATAAAAGAGTAATATGCAAATTGACCATCACTCCAACACACAAGATGGCCGCCCCCATGTGGACACAAGATGGCCGCCACAAGATGGCTGGCAGAGGAGGGCAGTTGTGGGCAATCAGGCCATCAGGGGAGGGAAGTTGTGGGGGGGACCCAGACCTGCAGGGGAGGGCAGTTGGGGGCAAACAGGCCTGCAGGGAAGAGCAGTTAGGGGTGACCAGGCCTACAGGGGATGGCAGTTGGGGGTGACCAGCCTGACAGGGGAGTGGTTGGGGGGTGATCAGGCTGGCAGGCAGAAGTGGTTGGGGGCAATTAGGCAGGCAGGCAGGTGAGCGGTTGGGAGCCAGCAGTCCTAGATTGTGAGAGGGATGTCCGACTGCCTGTTTAGGGATCGGGCCTAAACGGGCAGTCAGACATCCTAGAGGGGTCCTAGATTGGAGAAGGTGCAGGCTGGGCTGAGGGACCCCCCCCCCCCCGTGCACTAATTTCGTGCACTGGGCTTTTAGTCCTATATAATAAGAGAGGAATATGCTAATTATCCATGAGGCATAACGACCGACCACATAACAACTGGATCACGGATCTGCAAGAGGGTGGGGCAGCGAGCTACAAGCCGGCGGCAGAGAGCTACAGTAGGGGGCAGGGCAGCAAGCTATGGGAGGGTAGGGGGAGCTACAGAAGGGCGGGGCAGCAGGCAGAGAGCTACAGGAGGGCAGCAGTGACCTACTGCCACATGGATTCGTGCACAGGGCTACTAGTACTGTAATAAGTATGTATGATGCCAGATGAGTACTAGATTTATTGGGGGGATCACGTTAAGTTATAGAAATGTCTGACCACTATGCTGTACACTTGAAACTAATATAATATTGAATGTCAAATGTAATTGGGGAAAAAAATTTAAAAATACAAAAAAATTAATTGTACAATTCGATAAGCTTTGGCATATGTATCTACCATCATTACTATCAAAATAATGAACACATCCATCACCCCCAAAAGTTTCCTCATTTCCTTTCTTAATTCCTTTCAACTTTGAGCCTCTGCCTCCCTAGGCAAGAACTGATTGACTTGCTGTGAGTACAGATTTGTTTGAATTTTTTTTAGAAGTTTATGTAAATGGAACCATGCAGTGTAGATTCATTTGTATTTAGAGTCTTTCACTTAGCACAATTATTTGAGTTTCACTCATGTCACGTGTATTGATAGTTCATATGCCACAATTTGTTCAGCCACTTCCTGCTAATGGACATACAGTTTGTCATCAGGTTTCAGCTATTCCAAATAAAACTGCTGTGAGCCTTTGTGTGCATGTCATTGCTCTTGGGGTTTGCCTTAATTTGGCCAATGAAGAATTTTAGGTTGACAGCTTTTGTCCGTTGGTACCTTACAGATACCACCTGGCTTACAAATCTGAGGCAATCTGCTGTAGTTTTTATCTTTGTTCCTTTATGGGTAATGTGTCTTTCCCCCCACACCCCTTTGGTTGATTTAAAATTTTTTCTCTTTCTCATTGGGTTTTTGCAATTTAGTTGTAATGTGCCTTGTGTGATTTTTCTTCATGTTTGGGATTTATTAAGCTTCTTGGAACTGTGGGTTTTTAACTTGTATCAAGTTTAGAAAATTTTGGGCTATTAATTTTTCAAATATTTTTCTGTTTCTCTCTACCTCCTCTCTTCTGGGACTCCAATTACATGTGTATATTAGACTGCTCAGCATTGCCCCACAGGCCACTGATGCTGTCTTTTTTTCCTTTCTGTATTTAATTTGGGTAGTTTCTAATGTTACGTATTCAAATTTTCTTATTACTGTGTGTAATATGCTATTACTGCTTCCCAGTGTATTTTTCATTTCAAATATTTTTTGTTTCTAGAATTTCAAACTGGATCTTTTGAAATATCTTTGTTTTGCTTTTGTTCTTCAGCATATGGAGTATATTTATAATAGCTGTTTTAATTTTGTTGTTAGCTAATTCTATTATATGTGTCATTTCGGAGTCTGTTTCTATTGACAGCTTTTTTTCCTCTTGGCTATATAGGTCACGTTTTCCTGCTTCTTTGTATTCCTATTTTTTAAAATTGGATGCCAGACATTTTGACTTTTATATTACTGGGTGCAAGAGTTAATGTATCACTTTTAATATCTTGGGGCTTTGTCTGGGGCATTGTGAATTACTTGGAGTTAGTTTGATCTTTTCAAGGCTTTATTTCAGGGCTAATTCAAACCCACTCCTGGGGACATTGCCAGATGTCCTACATATTAGGAGATCTTTCTACTCTAGTTTGGTGCAAACAAATTATAATCAGTTCTGTGTGACCCCTATCGATTTTTCTACCTACTCTATTCCTATGGGGTTTTTCCAGCTTTGGACAGTTTCCCCATACAAATATCTAGACTAGTACTTAGTCCAAGACTCAAGACGACTTCTGCCTCCTATTATTTTCATAGATATGTTGATCTGCCCAAACTCCAGTATATGTCTCCTCAACTCAGTAAGACTGCTGGGTTTTAGTTGGCTTCCCTGCCTGGCACTGTAGTCTGAAACTCCTCTGGACAGTAAGCTGGGGTAATAGCAGGTCTCATCACATTTGTTTCCCTTCTCTTAAAGTTCACTATCCTGTGCTGCCTGTTGTCAGATACCTGAATTCTGCTCTTTCATATATTTTGTCTAATGTTCGTGTTGTTTAAGGTAAAAGGTTAAGTGTAGGTCTCTTACCCGATTAAAGTCAGACTCCTAAATTTGAGTCCTTGACCTTTTCTGGAGTAGGGACACTTCAGCCAGTAATACAAGAGAGCATAAAATATATGGTTACAGATGTACACAAGAAGGTAAACATGATGAAGACAGTTTAGGATTTTTATTTTTTATTGCTTCTATTTTGTCAGTGAAATGGTTGCAAAATCATTGGCTTAGAGTAGCAAGTCTCAACTTTTTCATCTCATGGCACACATAAACTAATTACTAGAATGCTTCTCCACACCAAAAATATATGTTGTTTTTTGCTGATCTGTCCAAAAAATGTATAATTTTGATTCATTCTCACCAGATAGCTATTGTTGTGTTGGCTGCTGACAGTTTTTAATTTGACAACCTAAGGGGGAAAAGGTCAGTGCCCCTGACTAACACTCAGGTAGGTATTGCATGTTTTCAAAATTCTTGCAGCACACCAGCTGAAAATCGCTGGGGAGGTGGGGAGGGGAAGAGAACATGTGCCATAATTATCTAGGAGAGTGGGAGGGCATGGGCCATGTAAATAGAGCATGATCATTGTGTAATAGAACATGTTCTTCATGAGTTTCAAGCCAGATCATTGGTTTTACTTTTTCCAAACATCTTTAAGTGTGTAGTATGAGTGCAGAATAGTTGAGTTTAACCACATTTTGGATTTTACCACTTCTCAGAAAAATTTCCTGACACTTGAAAGTAAGGCAGAACTGTGAGTTCAATGCCCTTCTTTGTCACATGGTAACGAGGCCACCCATGGATTATCTAGTGGAATGAACTTAGTTAAACTCACTGTTAACTATGAATTAAAGGTCCAAGGTAATATGTGAAGTTGCATAGTAAGTTGTAGTTTTCTTGTCTAGTAGAGATGCAAATAATCTCTACCTCGTGGAACTCATAGTTAATGACCCTTACTGAATGTTACCCAGGTTTGTATCTCATTAGCAATCTTATACTTCTTAAATGCTTTTTGAACTAACCATAACTTATTCCTAATTCCCTCATTAATTAATTAGTTAAATAAAATATTTGAACTCTATTCATTTAATATTTGCAACAGAGTCCAGTTTTTAAATTTTTAAATGTTATTCTTTAAAACAAGGGATACAACAAAATTAAAGAGAGGCAAGGGAACTCGGGCTGAATGCAAGCAAGTAAATATAATTATTGATCATAGAATTTATTCTTGGAAAATAGGTAAATGAGGATAAGAGGGGATCAAGTGTTAGTGAAAAGGTGGAGAAAATAATACGTTATATGTTTTGATGTGGTTGAAGGTTCTTGGAAGCCAGGCACTAGAGGAAGTAAGCTAAAGATAGTTAGTGATGATTGAAAATGTATAATATGAAAGATTATAGTTATTGGTAGATCTAAAATATATAATATAACTTTTGGAGGCGATGAGGTCAAGGAACTGAGGAGTCAATTAATTTGGAGGATCAATTATATTGATATCATCAGTAATCATAACAGGAGTATATTGGGGAAGGTGACAATAAGTCAGGAGTTGAAATCTTCATGGAATAATGGAATATAACCAGTGAATTGATAGGTGACTGTCACAAAGAAGAGCAGTAGGCAACCCTATATAATAAAAGGCCAGTACCATAAGTTTAACAACCAGAACGACTGCTCGACCAGTCGCCATGAGGTGCATTGACCACCTCTCGGTCCTTCCCCCGACCCCCTCCCCCCACCGCCAGCTCCGCAGGCTCCTATTGCAGCATGGTGAATGGGTGGGGGGCAGGGGGAAGTGGCAAGCAGGGTGGGACTTGGGACTGTTGAGCAGCAGCGGGCAGTGAGTGGCAGTGAGCATCCAGTGGCAAGCAGTGGCAAGCATTGTGGGGCTGCTGCAGCAAGCATCATGGAGCATCATGGAGTGTTGCAGGGCAGCGCGTGTCGCAGGGCAGCGCAGGGGGGTGGTAGCAGCGAGCATCGCAGAGTGTCATGGGGCAGCAAGGGTCATGGGGTGTCACGGGGCATTGTGGAGCATCAGACACAGCCCTGATTGCAGGCTAGGCCTAGGGACTCTACTCGCACATGACTTCATGCACTGGACCTCTAGTATAATATAATGGCATAATGTAAAAGCTGGATGATTTTAGAGAGGAAGGAGAATGATCTAGAAGTAACAAATAGCAACAAGGAAAAACACCAACCTCCTCACATCCTGTCCCTCCCCTAGACCCCTTGGCCTGAGAGTTGTGGAAGAGAAAGCAGCCCCTATTTGAGAATGCTGTAGGAGCAGCTTTATCTAAGCTATATCTTCAGGAGAGAGTCGACTTTCAGTGAAAGAAAGAGGAAGAAGGAGATTCATCTTCTCCATTCAGAGGAGAAGTTGAGCATATAGGAAGGTGTGCTGCTGATGGACAGTAAGTCCCAAAAGGCATATGGAAATTCTTTCAGGAGGTAAGGAACAGTGGGAGGTGGGGTGAGAAAAGGGAATGTGAGTACAGTCCCGGAGATGGAGATGAACAGGGAGACCCGAGATTTTCAAAGAGACAAACAATGCTAAAAGGCAGAATAAAATTAGCCTCGAAGGTAGTGGTGAGGTTGGGTGGGAGGTCTTGCTAGGAACACATTAATGCTAAAAGGCATGTGGAAGGCTACTTATACAAAAGCAAGGGGCTTACTGTGTGTATGAAAACATGTTTTTTGAAGCACACGTGCAGCCATTAGGAGATAATTAGAAATGATGTAGATAAGAAATGTGGTGACCGATTACATAGTACCCTCCTTATATGCCATTTCACTTTCCATGGTTTCAGTTACCTCTGGTAAACCTTGGTCTGAAATGGAAAATTACAGAAATATGTAACTCATACGTTTTAAATTGCACACCATTCTGAGTAGCGTGATGAAATCTTGCACTGTCCTGCTCCACAGGGATGTGAATCATCCCCTTGTCCGCTGTATCCAACTGTATATGCTCCCTGCCCGTTAATCACTTAGTAGCCATCTCCATTATCTGACTGACTATGGAGATATCCATGTGCTTGTGTTCAAGTAACCCTTTTTTTCCTAATAATAGCCCCAGTGTCATTTACATAACTTTTATTAAAGTATATTGTTATAATTGTTCTATTTTGTTATTACTTATTATTGTTCATCTCTTCCTGTGCCTGAGTTATAAATTAGAGTTTATCACAAGTATATAGGTAGAAAAAAATCATAGTATGTGCAGATTTTGGTATTAACCACAGTTTCAGGCACCCATTGGGGAGTCTTAGAATGTATCCCCAAAATATGAGAGGAGACTGCTGTATTGAGGAGGATTTTCAGCGCAGCCAGAGAGTTTTAGAATTTGAATGTCAGCATGGGAATCCATTGGAGATTATTGAGGAGGGTAGTAGAAAGATGGAATTTGAGTTTGGAAATACTGGTCTGGTAGTGAAGGGGTTGAAGCTGGAGGGCAGGTGAGGCCAAGTGGCTGCAATAATTCAAGGAAGAAGCCATGAGGACAAGGACAGTGGCAGTCACAGGTAGAGAAAGGAGGTATCTAGATACATTCTCAGAGGAGAATCGGATGCTGTTAGATGCTAGGAATTAAAAAGAAAGGAGCATCAATGATGACTCTGAGGTTTCAGTTTGAGGAGAATAGGATAATGATGATAACATTCATAGTTGACAGTGGGACATCCAAATGGATACATTTTGCCAACAGTTAGAGATATGAAAACAGCTTTAATCATGAATGGCTGCCAGTCTGAAGTTGGTAGATTCTAAAGGAATGGTAACAGCCTTAAATTTCATCTAGCCCTCCACCCTCACCCCCACCCCAAACCACATTGAAAGCAATCTTTCAGCTTCTGTGTTTTTTCTTTCCCTTCCATTGGACTGCATGTTTTTTTCTTGTGTTTTTGTTTGACTTGGAGAAAAAGGACATGCTCAGGGAACACTGGCAAGGGTTGGAAAAGGATCACAAATTAGATGCCAATAGGAATGAATGGCCACTCAGCATGGAGAGGCACTTCTGGATCTCATGACTGCTCCTGGGTTCCTTTCTGTGCACAGCCTCACATTGGCAGCCTGCCTGAGGGTCAGGAGGGATTTCGAGGCAGCCATGTTTCTTTTTCAGTTCCACAGCACACGGATTTAGAGAGAAAAAAGAGGGGGATGGGATTATGGGAGAAACTGTGCTGAGAGGAAATAGCATTAGGTGTAAAAAGGAAATTAGAAAAAAAAAAGAATTGTGTAAATTGGCCATGATTACATAGAGAAAGTATTAAATTCCAATACTACAAGACCTTTAAAAACTAGTTTGCTTCACCATAGCACTGGCTCCCACTCTGGTATCCTGATTGTTGTTGTTGTTTTTAATTCTCACCCAAGGAGTGAGGATATTTTTTCCATTGATTTTTAGAAAGAGTGGAAAGGAGGGAGGAGATGGGGAGAGAATGTTGAAATCAGTGAGTTTTGTCTGTTATGGATACGGGAAGGTCCATCAGTGCCTTGATTGCACACTTTTGCTTTAGACAACTCTCTAAGCAGGGTGCCCCTTACCTTTCCAATTCTGGTACCCATTACTCATATCTCATTTGCCCCATCCCTTTCTTTCCTTCAGAAGCCTTTATGGTGACTCTGGGTGATGAGTTCATGGAGGAATACTGTGTGTGTTCTTTAAGCACCTTCCACAGACTTCACAGTCACCAAAACATTGGAACTGCCTGAGGAGTGCTCAGGCTTTACCCTCCCACCATCTGGGTGGTATGGTATTGAGTTCTAACCATTTGGCACAATAGTAAAGCAGCAGTGGGCCAGTGGATAAGGGAGGCAACTGAGAACCAGGATGTTCAGTCTCCAGAAAATTACCCAGACATGGGATGGCCTCCACGGAGGAGCTGGCAATACAGATCCCATGTCCCAGAGGATTCTAGAACCTCAGCTCTTTCCATGCTAGAATTGACACCAGAGATGTCCAACCTGATGATCCAATGGTAAGATCCATCAGCCTTCAACTAGCAGCTGTTGACAAAGGGTCACAATCTAGCTCTAGGGAGAAGGAAATCCCAGTAAAGTTGGCTGGTGTGTTGAGCATGATTCTAGTTCTAGTAGGCACAGGAATGAAACCCAGAAACATCAGTCAGGAGGACACTGGGAGAGGAGGACACTCTCTGAGAATGAGGTGCCTGGGAATGAATTAGATCAGGGTTGCAAAATTAAATCCAGCTCTCCCACCAACTGATGACAACTGAGCTAATACAATCCAAGCCCTGGTCAGAACAAAATCAAGTGCTGCTTACAGCTGAGGTTACAGGTTAGAGTACCTCTTTTCAGGGGTCTGGGAAGGCAGGCCAACAGTTATGTGGCCTCTAATCTTCTGAGATCACATAGCCTTTTTACCTGCTGGGAGGTAGAAATTTCATAAGAATGTTTTATATACTGGTGCTTCTCAACCTTGGCTACACACTGGAATCACCTGAAGAGCTTTAAGAAATATGATATCTGGGTCTCACTCCCAAAGTGGGATGGGGGACCTGGGCATTAGGATTTTTCAAAGCTCTCCAGGTAACTCTCATGTGCAACTAGGGTGAGAACTACTGATCTACACCACTTTCCAGGTCACCACCCAGTTTTCTACTTCATTGCACTCTGTTGAGGGTAGAATCTGTGCAACTTCCTATCTTTCCTCTGCACTCCTTCCAACAGGCTACAAACTCGAAGAGAAGTGATTGAGCCATGTACTAGGTCTACCGGTTAATAATGCAGATTTTTTTCAATAGCGTTACACATATGTTGATATATATGCAATTTGATATGTATGCTACTTTGTTGTATTGACAACAAGCTTCAAAACTTCATATGTCAAATTTGCTAAAGGTGTTAACATCATAGATACTTTTACACTTAAAAATGTCGAATTTCGTGCAAAAAAAAGAGCATTTGCAGGAAGTTATAATTCATTACTTTATTTTGAAGAAAAGTGCTGCTGAATAGTTCGGGAAGCTTATGGTGAACATGCTCCATCTCAAGATACTTGTGAACACTGGTTTAAACGCTTTAAAAGTGATGATTTCAATGTGAAAGACAAAGAATGTCCAGGTCAACCGAAAAAGTTTGAAGACCAACAATAACAAGCATTATAGGATGATGTTGCATGTCAAACTCAAAAACAACTTGCAGAAAGATTAAACGTTGCTCAGCAAACAATTTCTGACCATTTACAAGGAGTGGGAAAGATTTTAAAGGAAGGAAAATGGGTGCCACATCAACTGAACGAAAGACAAATGGAAAACCGAAAAGTCATCAGGAAAATGTTGCTTCAACGGCATGAAAGTAAACCTTTTTTTGCATTGAATTGTGACTGGCGATGAAAAGTGGATTTATTTTGAGAATCCCAAATGCACAAAATCATGGGTTGACCCAGGTCAACCATCAACATCGACTGCAAGGCCAAATCACTTCAGAAAGAAGACAATGCTCTGCATTTGGTGGGATCAGGAAGGTGTGTTGTATTATGAGCTTCTAAAACCAGGTGAAACCATTAATACTGATCGTGACCAACAACAAATAATCAATTTGAACCATGCTTTGATCATGAAACGACCAGAATGTTCCAGAAGACACAGTAATTTTGCTTCATGATGACCCACCATTACACACTTCAAAACCAGTAAAAGACCCGTTAAAAGATCTTGCCTGGAAAGTATTAACCCGCCCGCTGTATTCACCAGACCTTGCTCCTTCAGATTACCACTTGTTCTGATCAATGGCACACACACTTTCTGAGCAGCATTTCAAAACATACGAAGAAGTGGAAAATGGGGTCTCAGAATGGTTTGCCTCAAAACAAGAAAAGTTCTATTGGGATGGCATCCACAAATTACCTGAAAGATGGGGAATTGTGTAGCTAGGGATGGACATTACTTTGAATAAATCATTTTTGGTGTTTCTCTTGAAATTATCAGGTTTTCTTTGATTACAAAATCCTCATTATTAACCGGTACACCTGGTACTTACTTCATGTTTTCCCCAAGTCTAAACTGTGTGACCCTTAGCTCTCTCTCCTGGGTGTACACTGTTCTGACCCTGTTACTAACAACTACCTCTGTGTCAGACTCTGAGACCCACTCCAGCCATGCCTGCTGCCTGCCTCGGCTTCTCTCTCTGGGAGGGTCCAAGCATCATCACTTTTGTTTTTATATCACTTGCATAATATTCTCCATGATTCTATACACAGTAGCCTTTTCCTCTCCATCAATTTGCATGACAGAACAGAATAAAACCAAAGGAGTAACTCAAACAGTAGTTAAGTGGACTCAATTACCTTTCAATTTTTTGCCAGCTCTCACTTTCTTTGATACATCACAAGTAAAGTAAATCATTGTGTCATCATCATCATCATCATCATCATCATCATCTGAACTGAGGGGGAAGTCAGTATTCTAAATCAGTGAAAAAAGAAAAATTTTAAAAATCAGAAGCACACATTGTCCCAAAACTGCATTATTTCATCTATTAAAGAGTAATTAAGACTCATTGATAACAAACTATTATCAAATTCACAAAGCAGTTTATGCAGTGTGCTAATTCCTTTAGATATATAACAAATTCGAAATATAACTATTAGGAAGGAAGATGCTAATTATCACCATTTGTGAACAGTGTGCTTAGATCTAGAAAACAAGAGGATTGACTGAAATAATTTTTAGAATTAATGACAGTTGTATTGTCAGATTAAAATAAAGATACAGAAATGGAAATTTAGAGAAATCACTAGCACTAGGTGGTTTAAACATCCTTTAAAATTTTTATTTATGTAGCATAACCAATGGACATAGACACTGGGGCGGTGGGGACTTGCCCAGGGTGGGAATGGCTTGGGGCGGGGGGCGGGGGAGGGTCAAGTGGGGGAAAAGGAGACATGTAAAACTTTAGACAATAAATCAATTTTTAAAAAATTTTTTTAATTGGCTTTGCATACCCCTGCTTCACAATAGGGCAAAAAGAAATTTTGGCCACATCTATGTTAACCATTTTATTTTGTAAATATTGTATTAGAAGAACATAACTATTAAATTATATCTTTCATCATTTTGCAATATATACAAATATCCAATTGTTATGTTGTATACCTGAAAGTAATGTCAATTATATTTCAATTAAAAAAATAAAGACAGCATTTCTGAGGTTGAGAATAGGTTGACGTAAAAGCAAGGATGAAATTCAGCCAGTCTGCAGAGTCTGGCTCTTCAGTTCTCTCTACTCCCACCCCACCTCCAAATTCCTTCTCTGGGACTCTTTTCTTGGCCTCACTATTTTCCAGCAACTAAAAGGTTAAAAGTCTACACAGCAGGGCCAGCAGACTCTGGGCTGGCCCCTTTTACCCCCCTACTGCACTGCACTGCACTGCACTCCTGACTAATGGGCATATTTCCAGGTGAAGTCATTTTTTATTTGCTTTGTGTAGAATCAAGGACCACCCATCTCTCACAGAAGCAGCCCTTTTCTGTTTCTCAGGAAGATCAATTATTACATACTCTCATGATGCTACTGAAGAAGAGATGCCACTCATCAGTTTGTGTTCACACTTTTTATTTCAATTTAATGGGTGTGAACTCAGAATCCAGGTTTCGTCTATGTTTGTAAATTCAATTTATTCGTTTTAAGAAAAATTTTTAAATTGAAATTATTCTTATGAGGCTCTATAGCTTTTAGGGCAATTTCTCTTTCCACTAGAATACAAAGGCCAAACTCTAGTTTTCATTTTATGGAGTCAAGAGCATACAGGTATAAAAAGCACTTCCTTATTATCCCGTGCATTCTTGGGAAATTACAGAATGCCCTTTGGATTGCAGGTAAGAGGAGCATTATATAGTTAGAGGAAGGCATCTTGCATTGATGTATTCTTGGCAGTCAATAGTATGCCAATGCTATATTAACCAAAAGAATATTGATTCCTACTTCATCGATCCTCCCTCTCCAATCTATGAAAATTGAAATTTCTCCTTAGGCCACACGGTGGCAGGTTAATTGCAGGAGAAACAAATTAGTGCAGAAGCAATAGAGAAATTTCTTCAGCCAAAGTGAAATAAAGAAATATCCTGCCACCCTATAAAATTCTGTGTGAGAGACCTATCTGATCACAAGTTAAACTTGATTTTTAAAAAATAAACACAGTGGTTTTAAAGCCTTTCTAAGTGTTTTCATTATTCCTTTGAAATAAAAAATAAATAAATAAACTTATAAAATAACCTAAACCTCTCTACCCATTTCATTATAGTCTTCCTGAATGCACAGCTTGCTTGAGTTCTATTTGGGAAAGGCCTCTCATGGAAGCCCCGGATATGACTCCTGGCTTTCAGGAATTTTCAGTTCTTTTATTAATCAGTTGGATTATTTACAGTGGTATCTTCCTTTTTAGTGCCCGTAAGTACTGTCATTGTGGAGTCACTGCCCACCTTGACTGGGCCTGCTGTCCTCTGTAATATCTGAGAGTCCTACAACTGGTCCTACCTGGCCTCCTTGCCTCCATTCTCTTCCCCTTCTAACCCACAGAACCACGGTCTCCTTTCTAAATCTCCCGGCTGACCATGTCCCTCTCCTGCTTAACAGCCCACCTCACTGGTGTGGAGTCAAGTGCAAACTCCAAGGCAAAGCACATGAGGCCTTTCCAACTTGACCTGGTTCTCAACCACCCTGCTGTCTCTCTGTCTCTCTCTGTCTCTCATTCTCGTTCTCGTTCTCTCTCTCTCAACAACACAGACATTTTTGCTGTCTGCCAAACATGCCTTTTTCCCACATCTCTGAGTTTGCATACACTGTTCCCTCTACCTATAATGCTCTTCCTTGCCTGTGTCTGGTGAATACCAGTCCTGTGTGCCTTGCTTGATGTTCTCAGATGGACTTATGGTGTTCCTGCCTGTGTGGAGCCTCCTCCAATTGAACTTACCCACTGATAAACACGTGATAGTGTTTTATATCTGTTTTCCCCACTAAATGTAATCCCTTTGTGCAGGAAATGGAATGAGTGGTGAGTAGGAGGTTTTTTTCCAAATAAGTTTCGAGGAAAGAGCTGCACTGTCTTATCTGGTTCGCAGGCCAATTACCCACAGGCTCTAGGGGGATGGATGGGAAACAATGGTATTGAGTGTGTAAAGTCATCAGTTGGACAAATATTACTGACTAGAGGCCCAGTGCATGAAATTCATGCATGGGGAGAGGGTGTGTCCCTTAGCCCAGCCTGCACCCTCTCCAATCTGGGACCCCTCGAGGTATGTCTGACTGCCCTGTAGGATTGGGCCTAAACGGGCAGTCGGACACCCCTCTCACAATCCACGACTGCTGGCTTCCAACTACTCGCCAGCCTGCCTTCCTGATTACCCCTAACCACTTCTGCCTGCCAGCCTGATCACCCCCTAACCACTCCCCTGACAGCCTGATTGATGCCTAACTGCTCCCCTGCCAACCTGTTTGCCCCTAACTGCCCTCCCTTGCAGGCCTGATCCCTCCCAACTGCCCTCCCCTGCTGACCATCTTGTGGCAGCCATCTTGTGTCTACATGGGGGCAGTCATCTTTGACCACATGGGGGCAGTCATCTTATGTGTTGGAGTGACAGTCAGTTTTCACATTATTATTTTATTATATAGGATTAGATAGGATAGAGGCCTGGTGCATGGGTGGGGGCTGGCTGGTTTGCCCTGAAGGGTGTCCTGGATCAAGGTGGATGTTTCCTTGGGGTGTGGGGCAGCCTGGGTGAGGGGCCTGTGGTGATTTGCAAGCCGACCATACACACACACATACACACACACACACACACACACACACCCCTCTGGTGAACCAAGCGGAGGCCCTGGTATCTGGGATTTATTTATCTTCTATAATTGAAACTGTGTAGCCTTGAGCGGAGGCAAGGCAGGCCAGGGCTGCAGAAGCTTGGCTTCCTCCATCGCTGGGGGCAACTCAAGTCTCCTGCTCTCTCCAGCTCCATGGCTGCCGCCATTTTTGTTGGGATTTATTTATCTTCTATAATTGAAACTTTGTAGCCTTGAGTGGAGTCCAGGGCTAGCCAGGGTATGCAGGAAGCTTGGCTTCCTCCATTGCCGAGGAAACCCAAGCCTCCTGCTCGCTCTGTGGCCACAGCCATCTTGGTTGGGTTAATTTTCATACTCGCTCCTGATTGGCTGGTGGGCATGGCTTGTGGGTGTAGTGGAGGCACAGTTGATTTGCATATTACTCTTTTATTAGATAAGATTCCTTCTGCTGTCAGTGGAAATTGTGTTTTTTTCACAGGATCACCAGGAAAGCAATCCATGGATTGCGGTGTGGTAAGATTTATTCAGGTGGAAATGGAAAGCTGACCCTGGGTTTCCAATGGCCCATCTCTGTCCATCCCACCATGGAAAAAGTTCATTCTTGTCTTCATCAAGGCCAAAACAAAGACCAGTGTCCAGAGTTTCTGTCATAGTAAAGTTTAGTCCTTTGGAGGCCACACAGTCTTTGGCGGGCCCAGGTGGCTACTAGACCCACATGGTTGGTACCAAGAGAACACACAAACATGAATGAACTGTCTAGCACACGTTGCTGGGTGAGAGAGAGGGAAAGGCGGGGGGGCGGGCTTTGTTAGCTGGGATTATATTATCTCAGGATTGGGCAGGACCAGGAGTTCTTTCCAAACTAACCAATCAACTTTCCAACCTTTCACAGGCTTCTGATGGGCCAACCCCCTAAGCAATTACCAATGTGTTTACCTTCTCCTGCTCCCCAGTTACCCATGGTCAGGCTGCTCCCCACATGGGGGAAGAGAGGGGTGTTAATCCCCTTGGTGGGACAATGCTGCTGTCCCCTGGAGTTTGTGAAGCTGTAGCTTCCTGTTTAAACAGGCTTATGTTCCTAGTTGATTATGCTTAAAAATGTCTAATACCCTTTGCTCCCTTCCTTTATTAGTATCTAGCTACCTACTCTTAACACTGCCTCCCTGGGGAATCTGGGAGAGCAGAAAGGCTACTAGACAGCCAGAGAGGACACCAGGACCCAGGAGTGGGGAGAGCCATGGAAGTTAGTTTCTTGTTTTCTGCTAAACAAGGAGATATGAAGACTGAATCTGTCCCACAGCAATGGTGCCCCTCCCCGCATTTTCCAAACCCTCCTGCTTCCCCTCCCTCTGCCCTACCTAGTCTTCTCCAAGATTCAGTGGATACATGCCTGAATCTTTCATCTTAATTAAATAAGTTTTTCCTGAGGGCTTTAATCACTGAGAGTTTTTAACAGTTATCATTCATTGTCACTTGAGCTAATTGCAGAATATTTTGGAATGCCTGAGGGTAAAACCAGGACAAATATGCTGAGTTAAGCTGAGTAGTCATTAAAAAATCAAAACATATCCTTCTCTGGGCCCTTTTAACACTGTCATGTAGTATTTTCAGAAATTTCCGTAATAACATCTAATCATCTTAGTACAGTAATCCTATACGAGTGTGATCGTCAGTGGGAAATTTGTATTACTGTATGCCCATCACAATTTTAATAGAAGGGAACATCAGTAACTAAAAATTTAACAAACCATTAGCCCATTTAGTAGACTGGTTATCCTACTATGAATTATCCAGGTCTTTAATTTTTCCTTTTTGTTGCTCATTTTAACAAAACAAATCTTAAACATGGAGTACAAAAAGAAAAAATATTTCAGATCTGACTCTGCCACTTTCCACTTGTGCAACTTTGGCTAAGTCATACAAAATCTCCGAGCCTGTTTCCTCATCTGAAAAATGACGGTAAAACCTACCTGCCTTTCTCACCACAGAGAGAAGCTGTGAGGCTCCTACTGAGAAATGTGTGTGTGTTTTTCATGCTTTACAAAGTATCCTTTTTAAATAATAATAATAATAATAATTCCCTTGCTTGTTAGTATTACCACCAGGAGAAATTTTAAAAAGTGAAAGGAGATGGGATCAAAATATGTACATGGTAGTTCACCTTGATAAGAGAAGTTTAAAATTACTATCTCTAATGGGATTATCAGTGGCTTGTTTCAAATGTATTTAATGTAAAGCAAAACAAAAGGCAAACTTCTAAAACTGAAGGAAGAACAAAGCCTTTGTGTTAAGATATATAAGATCACCACAGAGGAAGAAACTATTTGTAAAGCTAGGCCACTCCACTCTATCCTCAGGCTGGCTTTCCCCTTTAAAAAGATCTCACCACCTCTAAAAATTCATTTTATTCCTTAGGAAATGTAAATTAGTATTATTTGTTTATTTGGTGTTGAGAGGTCGCACATTCTCCTGCCTATAATTTTATGAGTAGGTCTGCATCATTCTGGGGATTTAGAATTTGCCCCACCCTCATTTTGAGTGACGTCTGCTGTTGGGACCTTGAGAGACAGCCAAGCGGAGAGATGAGTCTGCAGCTCCCCAGTCATGATGCAGAGGTGACAGGGCCCATACCTCCCACCCCAGGCTTCGGCAAAATTCTGCCAACTCATCCTCACACAGCAGAATTCTTGCTGGGGGCCTGGGAACAAACCTAAGCTGTGTGGCACAGAGTAGAGCCTGGTAGAAGGCCGAGCAGAGCTCCAGAACTGTGGCCTGATGCAGGCTTTGTTCAGGCCCCCCTCATCCACCTTAGCGAAAGGAGAGGAGCTTGGAGCCATTTGGAAACAGAGATAAAGAATTGAAGGTGACTCTACTGGTCTTGTTACATTTTGCTGTGTTCATTCCCATTGAGAAATATGTTTCTTCAAATAGGCTCTTACTTACCTCAAGGAGAAAGGGATTGCTATGGGTTGACTATCCATGTAGTTTGGGATTCTTAGCAGGTTTCAGGGGAAAATAACATCCAACTGTTCAATGGAAAATACAAATATCCTGCTCCCCAAACTAGTGTGTTCTCTGGAGACTTCCACCACCAGAAGCTGCTTCCTGGGAGACACTAGCCTGGAGAGGGGGGTGCCCTCACTGTGCAACACGGCACATATGCAATCTGTGTAGTTTATTTCTTGGTTTTATTTTCTCCAGGAAGAAAGCCTGGATTGGAGATATGTGGAGGGAAGGGAGAGCTGAGGATTCCCAGCAGCTTCAAGCATAGCTCAGCACCAACCAATTGGTGATTATCAATCTCAGTTCCAACTACCCATCCTTTAGTACTCAACCTCCCTCTCATCTTCTCAATGTTGATCCACCTTTAGCTCTCCTATCATGGACTTCCTCTTTCCTGGACTATGAGTTTATAAGGACAGGCTATATCTCCCCCAGTAGCTAAGTGAATGAATAAATGAATCTCCCCCAGTAGCTAAGTGAATGAATAAATGAATGGGTGAACTGCTAACCCTTATCATGGTCTATTGTAATTGTCCACTTTCTAGTCTGTCTCCCCCACTAAACTGGTAAGAGTTGTCTGCCTTGTTTGCCAGGACTATGCGTATTCTGGTGCCATGGGTACAGCCAGGCCATAAGTATTTAAAATGTGAAAGGATGGAAGGGAGGGACAGGGGGATCCTGATCCAAGGGTTTGTTTTCTAGATAGGGAGAACAGACTAACACGTGTGGAATAATCCTAAAATGATAAGCAGCTAAACTGGTAGCTGTGACATTCAGAGGGTGTGAGATGCCCAGAGAGGGAAAGATAGTATAAAGTGGGGATGGATTGCCTGGGGCCTGAGAAAACCAGAAGGCTCCGCCCCAGGAAAGACCAGCCAGGGGACCAATCGTGTGAGCAAAGACTGGAGGGAACGGTATGGGGAGTGCAGGGGTTTTGAAAGGAAGGAATGGTGTTGCTCACTGATCTAAGGCAATTGGACTTTAGGTTAAGACATTGAGTAGAATGATTAGAAGTGAGTAAAAACTTTGTGTCTTTTCCTCGATGTCACTGCCTAGAGCTGGACTACCATGAAAGCAGGTGGAGTTTGGCCTCTCTGATAAGCCTGTCCCAGCAGGCAAAGCAACAATAGTGACATCTTTTCTAGTAAACTCACTTCCAGCTCTCTGATCTTTGGGCACTTGACAAGTGCTTTTCAGGAAAGATTTATTCAAAATAGTTTGTTTACCTGGCCAGGTGGATCCATTGGTTGGAGCATCATCCTGTACACCAAAAGGTTGTGGGTTCAATTCCTGGTCAGGGCACATGCCTGGATTGTGGGTTCTATCCCCGGCCGGTCAGGGCACATACAAGAGGCAACCAATTGATATTTCTCTCATATTGATGTTTCTCTCTCTCTCCCTCTCTCCCCGCCCCCCCTTTTCCTCTCTATCTAAAATCAATTTCTAAAAAGTATCCTTGGGTAAAGGTTAAAAAAACCACACAGATTGTGACCAGCATTTTAGTGTCAGGAGAATCCACTAGACATCTAGTTGGATAAGAGGACAATTTTCTAAGTGATGGCATACAAACTGAAAGGGAAACTGTAAGATAATAGAAAATATTTATTGATCTCTGTCCCCTATTTCTGGCGCAGAGCTTCTGAAACCCTTATATTTTTCTAAGTCATAAGAGCACTAGGAAATCTTTTGTTCTACTGAGATGACTCTGGATGGGATCCTTGATGGGAGTTGGTCACCAGAAAGACAAAGCCATGATTAGTAGAAGCTTAGAATTTTCAGGTCCCCACCCTCCATCTCCAGAGAGGGGAAGAGTGGTTGGAAACTGAGTTAATAATTAATTTTGCCTATGTGACGAAGCCTCCACAAAATCCAAATAGTACAGGGTTCAGAGAGCCCTGTACATTGGCAAACACATCCAAACCAGGAGGGTGACGTACCCTAACTTCACAGGAACAGAAGCTCCTACACTCAGGACCCTCTCAGACTTCCCTGATCTCACGTTATGTATGTCTTCACCTGGCTGTTGTCTGCATACTTTTTGATATCCTTTAATAAATTGGGGAACCTAAGTAAATGTTTCCTTGAGTTCTGTGAGTCATCCTATCAAATTGATCAAACCCACAGTGAAAGGATGTCATGGGAATCACTGATTTGTACCCAAGTTGGATAGAAGCTGTGGGTATCTGGACTTACTACTTGCGATTGGCACTTGAAATGTGATGGGGGCAGTCTTGTGGGACTGAGCCCTTAACCCATGGGATATGACACTGTCTCCAGGTAGACAGTGTCACAATTGAGCCAAGTTGTAGGGCACTCCATGGTGTTGTGGAGAATTGCTTGATGTGGGGGAAAACCTCCACATACTTGGTGACTAGTGGAATCAGAAGTGAAGTGTGTGGTGTGAGTAATAAAGGAGACACACAGGAGGAGGAAAGAACTGGGTTTTTCCCTTCATAGGAGGAGGGCTATATGTAAACCTAAGCCTGGGATGCCCTCTGAAGAGAGCTGGGCTTCTGCACTCATTAGCTTTTTACTCCTATTCACACAAGTGCAAGGATGTCTAGTCAATCCATAGGCACTAAAGTTTCACCAGTGAAACAGGTTTTTTAATTCCTTTTTTTGTTAGCCACCCTTCCGCCTAGTGCAGTGGTTCTCAACCTTTCTAATGCCGCGACCCTTTAATACAGTTCCTCATGTTGTGGTGACCCCCAACCATAAAATTATTTTTGTTGCTACTTCATAACTGTAATTTTGCTACTGTTATGAATCGTAATGTAAATATCTGTGTTTTCTGATGGTCTTAGGCGACCCTGCTGCTGTACATTACGATTCATTAACAGTAGCAAAATTACAGTTATGAAGTAGCAACAAAAATAATTTTGTGGTTGGGGATCACCACAGCATGAGGAACTGTATTATAGGGTCGCGGCATTAGAAAGGTTGAGAACCACTGGCCTAGTGCCTAATCACAAGGGGAGTATTGAAGGAACCATCTCCTTTGGAGAGCTGACCACAAGTGCTAATTAATCCCTTTGGAGTGTTTAGTTCTGATTAGGACTCTTCAAATTATAATTAATTATCCACTGAACTTGAATTAAAATTAATGCACCCCACCTATACGTTACACAGTGCCTATGATACTATATTTAAAAGTAAATTAAGGGGTTCCAAGATGGCTGCAGAGTAGATAAAAGTTACACTCACCTTTTACTGGCAGCCAACCAGATTTACGGCTAAATTATAGAGCAATCAACCTGAATAGCCAACTGAAGGCTAGCTGAAAAGAAATATTATAACAGGATTTACAGAAGAAGCCACATGGAGAAGGGTGGAGACATGGAAAGGGCTGGCCCAGGTTCTCAAGTGTGGCAGCTGAGAAGCTAGACTGATATCTTGGCTGCAAAAGTGCCCCCACCAAGAGTGTGTGGTCTCAACCTCACACTAGGATCCCTAACCCAGAGCATCAGAGCTGGAAAGAGGAGACATATAACATCTGCAGGTGAAAATCAAAGGGCATTCAGTCTGCCTGGGAGTGAAGGGAGTCCGCTAGAGACCCAGATGCCATCTTCCCTTTTTTCAAGTATTCCTATTGGTATAGCACCAGCCTGGGGAGTGCAACTACTG
This sequence comes from Corynorhinus townsendii, assembly GCA_026230045.1. Taxonomy (NCBI): domain Eukaryota; kingdom Metazoa; phylum Chordata; class Mammalia; order Chiroptera; family Vespertilionidae; genus Corynorhinus; species Corynorhinus townsendii. The sequence goes on from JAPDVU010000004.1 coordinate 144,240,039, forward strand.
GACACACCACCCTGCTGAGCTTGAATCCTATAGAAAGGTCTGCTGGTTGCACCCAACAAGGCCCTTTGGGGCACTCTTTTTCTACAGAAGCTCTTGGCAGAGACCCAGACAGTAATTGAGCTGTGTAGCTTTGGAATGGAGGCCATTCTTTCTCACCTCACATACCCTCAATGCCCTGTCCCACGATTGGATCATTTGGCCTGTCTTTCCACTCCCAGTGGCCCTGCCCATAGGGGGATCAGAATGCTATCCGGAGCTGGGAGGCTTTGGTCCAGGAATCAGATGGGCACTGAGTTGTGCTGTTGAGGTGGGGGGTGGGAGAGAAAAACATTCATGCCTCCCCTGCATGCTCAGGTACCAACCCCACCAGGAGACTCTTTTGATTTGTCCTCCCAAGTCCCAGAGACCTCGCCCTGCAGTGCTTGCTCTGCAGGGTGAGGGGCCAGCTGGCTTCACTCAGAGGGGCCAGCTGGCTTCACTTAACCTGAACCTACAGTGTGCTCCTTCTAGGGGAGCTAGGACCAAAGACACTGGCAAAAACTGAGTGGTGTGGCTCTGAAGTAGGGTCTACTTTCCCCCTATTGAGTGCCTGACCATGCTGCCCCCAAGCAGGAGACTTACTAGCCTCTTCCCTGTTCTGTCAAGCTCACACCTTGTGGTTGAAGCCAGCCTAGCCCTACTCTCTAGTTTTTCAACAGAAATCTGTCACACAAGACCAGGCAACCTCAGGGGGTGGAATTGTGGCTGACAGAAGGAGGTAGACCTCAGGGTGCCTTAGAGCTTCTACTGATCTGCCCCTGGCTCAGAGCAGGAGGAACCTGCCCCTTGTATACAATTTGGCCCCTCCCACACATCCAGGCCCAAAGGCAGCCACCAAGAGCTAATTGTGTGGTAGCTCCAGACAGGTAACTCAAGACTGGCTACAGGCAGCATCTGACATCAAACTGCACTGACACCCCACCCAAGTGGACCCAGAACAAACACAATGAGAGGTGAGCTTCAGAACACACCAGAGCTCAACACAACTAACCACACAAGTGGCATACCCAAAAGGAGATCCTGGCAGGCACCAGACTCTGCTGGAAACAACTTCACCTTGGGGGACAGCCCCCTACAGGGGCTCATACACTGTGATCGAGGTCTATACTTACAGTCAGCCTGAGGGTTAGACTCACCCACACATGTGCCAACAGCATTCAAAACTCAACTACAATAGGAGAGTGTTCATAACCCACATAAGAGACATTTCTGGAGCACCTAGATCAGGTGATCTAGAAGATTGCACCACTGAGCCCCAGAGGAGACTTTTATCATAAAACCACCATAATAAGTTTTGGAGTCATAGAAATCTACCTATTACACTGTGACAAACATAAAAAAGTAGACAGAATAGGGAGACAAAAAATATGCCCCAAGTAACAAATCCTCATAAAAAAATTTTAAATGAAATGAAATGGAAGCAACCAAGATACCACATGCCAAGTTCAAAATAGTAGTTATAAGAATGCTCAAGGACCTTAGGGGAAGAATGGATCTCAATGAGAACTTAAAGAGATAGCAAGCATGAGAAAGGACATAGAACCCATTAAAAAGAACCAGTCAGAAATCAAGAAGATAATATATGAAATAAAAAAATACACTAAAGGAATCAACAGCAGGTTAGGAGACACAGAGGATTGAATCAGTGATATAGAGAACAAGATAACAGAAAATACCCAAACAGAGCAGCAAACAGAAAAAAAAATTTTTTTTTAAATGAGGACAGTCTAAGGGACCTTTGGGACAACATCAAGCATAACATTCTCATCATAGGGGTACCAAAATGAGAAGAGATCAAGAACCTATTTAAAGTGATAATGGCTGAAAACTTCCCAGACGAGATCAATCCAAAGAGGCCCACACCAAGACACATCGTAATTAAAATGGCAAAGGTTAAAGACAAAGGAAGAATCTTAAAAGCAGCAAGAGGAAGACTGAAACCTACAAGGGAGCTTCCATAAGGCTGTCAGCTGATTTCATAACAGAAACATTTCAGGCCAGAGGGATTGGCATGAAATATTCAAAGTGATAAAAAAGCAAGAACCTATAACCAATTCTACTTTACCCAGCAAGGCTATTATTTAAAACTAGAGGCTCAGTAAACGAAATCTGTGCATGGGAGGGGAGGGGGGTATCCCTCAGCCCAGCCTGCACCCTCTCCAATCTTGGACCCCTCGAGGGATGTCCAACTTCCCCTACCAGGATAGGGCCTAAACGGGCAGTCGGACATCCCTCTCACAATCCAGGACTGCTGGCTCCCAACTGCTTATCTGCCGGCCTTCCTGATTGCCCCTAACTGCTTCTGCCTGCCAGCCTGATCACCCCCTAACCACTCCCCTGCCAGCTTGTTTGCCCCTAACTGCCCTCCCCTGCAGGCCTGATCACCCCCAACTGCTATCCCCTGCAGGCCTGGTCCCCCCCCAACTTCCCTCCTCTGCTGGCCTGGTCACCCCTAACTGCCCTCCCCTGCAGGCTTGATCACCCCCAACTGCCCTCCCTTGCAGGCCTGGTCCCTCCCAACTGCCCTCCCCTGCAGGCCTGATCACCCACAACTGCCCTCCCTTGCAGATCTGGTTCCTCCCAACTGCCCTCCCCTGCTGGCCATCTTGTGGTGGCCATCTTGTGTCCACATGGGGGAAGCCATCTTGTGTGTTGGAGTGATGGTCAATTTGCATATTACTCTTATTAGATAGGATTAATGGTGAAATAAAGAGCATCCCAGACCAAAAAATATATATTAAAAAGTTTATTACCACCAAACTAGTATTGCAAGAAACTAGGGTTGCAAGGGAGGGCAGTTGTAGGTGATCAGGCCTGCAGGGGAGGGCAGTTGGGAGGGACCAGGCCAGCAGAGGAGGGAAGTTGGGGGTGACCAGGCCTGCAGGGGATAGCAGTTGGGGGTGATCAGGCCTGCAGGGGAGGGCAGTTAGGGGCATTCTTTAAGAATTCTAGTAAAGGGTATTCTTTAAGAAAAACAGAAATAGAAAGAGGAACATAGGTATAAAGAGTAAAATGGCAATAAGTAAGTACCTACTAATAACTTTAAATGTAAATGCATTACATGCTCCAATCAAAAGATATAGGGTAGCTGAGTGGATAAGAAAATGTGACCCATATATATGCTATCTACAAGAGACCCACTTCAGAAAAAAAAGGTACACACAAACTGAAAGTGAAAGGATGGGAAAAGATATTCCATGCAAATAGAAATAAAAATTGTATTTAAAACCCTGGAATAATAATACTTAGATTAGAAAAAATAGGCTTCAAAACAAAAACCATAACAAGAGACATTACATAATACTAAAGGGATCAATCAACAAGAGGATATAATCCTTGTCAACATATATGCACCCAACATAGAAACACCTAACTATATAAAGAAAATCTTGGTGGACATAAAAGATGAAATTCACAGCAATACAGTCACAGTAGGGTATTTCAACAACCTATTGACATAAATGGATAGATCTTCCAGACACAATTGTCAAAATATCCATGAAGCCAATTTGGCCATATCAATATAAATTAAAATCTTAATACCCTTTGAACCAGAAATTCCACTTCTAGAAGTTTATACAAGTACTATTATATAGGAAGTGAAACATTTATTGCAGTATTGTTTCTTATACTCAAATATTAGAAATATCATCAATGACCATCAGTAATTAAAGTAATATATAATATATATTACCTATGTAATATTATGCAGTCATTAAAGGAATAACATGTAGGGGATGGTCTCTAATATATAAATATGCATAAGCACATATGATGAATTAACATGTACTTATTTGTATACAAAATTTCTGGAAGGATATAGTATGAGCAGCTGTTAATAGTAGCTGCTGGGAAGAAATTGATTCATAGAGAATAGGTTAATGGAAACATTGTATATCCTTTTCTTCCTTTTAAATTTTTATTCACTTTTACTTTTTCATTTTTCATTTTGAACAATTTTTGGACTTAGAAAAGCATTGCAAAAAATATCAAGGAATTCTTGTATTATGCTTTTCGAATGTTAACACCTTATAAAACCACCATATAGAAAATTAATCTTAATATACTATTAACTATTTACAGACCTTCAGATTTCATCTGTTATGCTACTGATGTCCTTTTTCTGTTCCAGATTCAAGTTTTCATGTTGTCTCCAATTTAAAAATAGTTCCTAATTTTATTTTTTTAATATATTTTTATTGAATTTTTACAGAGAGGAAGTGAGATGGAGAGAGTTAGAAACATTGATGAAAGAGAAGCATTGATCAGCTGCCTCCTGCATGCCCCCTACTGGGGATGTGCCCACAACCAAGGTACATGCCCTTGACCGGAATCTAACCTGGGACCCTTCAGTCTGCAGGCCGACGCTCTATCAACTGAGCCAAACCAGCCAGGGCAGTTCCTAATTTTATTTGTCTTTCATGACCTTGCCCAATACTGTCAAGTTACTGTGTAAAAGGTACTAATTTCAGTTTGTCTCATGTTTCCTCCTGTTGAAATTCAGGTAATGCATTTGTGGCAAGAATAGCACAGAATCAGTGTAGTGTTCTTGTCAGCTCATCATATCAGGAGGCATGTGATGTCAGTATGTCTTGTTACTGGTGACCTTAACTTTGACACATAGTTAAGTCAGGTTTCTCCTTTAAAAAGTTATAACCAAAGAACTTATATGCATATATGTATTGCTCATGGACACAGACAATAGTGAGGTGAAGGCCTGGGGTGAGGTGGGAGCCAGGTGGTGGGGGGCAAGAAGGGGAAAAAAGGGGGGACATCTATAATACTCTCAACAAATAAAGATAATTTTTTTTAAAGTTATTGTTTCCCCCTACTTTGTGGAGATGCACTGTTTTTTTTCTCAACATATTTACCCTAATAACTTCAGCATCTATTGGTGATTCTTGTCTACAATAATTAATGGTGTTTACCAATTAGTAATTTCTATTTTCATCATTCCTTCTACACATTTTTTTCCTCCTATACTTATAAACTGGATGTCTATTGTGAGAAAGAGCTTTCCCTTTCCCACTTTAGTTACTTATGTTTGTAATTATTTACGTACAGACTCATGGATATTTATTTTATTGTGTGTGTTATAATTTACTGACATTTAGGAAGAGCTCCTTGAATTTGGCCAGTGTGTCCTGTCGACATGTCCCTATCATTGTTTGTTCATGTCTTCTCATTTTTCTATCAAGTTTTTGGACCATTGTCCCTCAGTGTCTAAGAGGTATTTTTAATATTGGAGATAGTAACCCTTTGACTATGATATATATGTTACAGTCTTCCTTTTGAATTGTACACTACATGAGTATAATACTTATTTAGAACTTTAAAAAACACACTGGGATATGTTTTGTAGAAACTGAAAGGGAAAGAAGTAAAAATGTGGCAAGTTGCAGGTTAGGAGTGATGTTACTTCAGTGTGTAGGGAGCGCCTCTCCTGATTCTCACAATTTTGACTTGCCTTTTCTTTCAGGAACTCTCCAAGTAAAAGCAGCAGACCTGTGCCAGCTGGGAAGCGTGGTGAATGGCCCGGTCTGAGCAACAGAAGGTAAGCCCTGACTCCCACTCTCTCCTCATCTGTTTTGGTACATGTGTCTGTGCAGTGTCACTGGTTCCAGAAAATAAATGGAAAGTTACACACATGACTCATTTTCCTTCCTCGTGGCCTCCTCATGCTCCGGCAAAATTGTAGGAATTGTGCTCCTGGAGGTCTTTCAGAGCTTCTCTTCTAAATATAAATGCAGGGAAACTAAAAATAAATAGTGGTGAAGGTGAATTTTATTGGTTCCTAAAATATCAGTGCACCAAACATGTAAATTTAGCTCTCAAGGAGTGAGGAAGATACAGGTGGCTATTCACTTCCAACTGGGATTTTACAAATGAGAAGAGAAACTGTTGGAGGGTTGCTGAATAGATAGAATATCTTGATTTTTTTTCTTCAGTTGTACTAAAGGCAGGACCACAAGGAAGTAATTCTTCCATCATCTGATCTTTTTGTAGCAAGTTCCTTAGGCACCTAATGCACAGGAACAGAACTGAAGCTTGGTGAATCCACCACAACAAACGAAGGCCGAGAGGACACCATGAGGAATCTCTGAATCGTCAGGCAGTGAACAGGCATCTGAACAATGCGGTGTGCACAGAATCAGGAACCAGCCTGACAGTGTCTGTCCCACAGTGTGCCATTAGTACATGTTTGAATAAATGAATAGAAAGGTATTCTATACTGCCTTATATTATTACCAGAGGCCCGGTGCACGGATTTGTGCACTGGTGGGGTCCCTTGGCCTGGCCTGCTCCCTCTTGCAATCCATGACCCCTCGGGGGATGTCGGAGAGTCGGTTTCAGCCTGATCCCCAAATGGGGCCAGACTGAGGAACCCCACTGGTGCACAAATCCATAAGCCGGGCCTCTAGTATGCATATAAGATCTTTGGCTAATCTCTTCCCACCCTCCCACCTTCCCTCTGAGATTCATCGGTCTGTTCGATGTTTCCATGCCTGTGCATTTAGCGTCTGCCCCCTGGTGGTCAGTGTGCATCATAGCTACCAGTCAAATGGTCGGATACTTAGCATATTAGCCTTTTATATATAGATAGATAGATTAGGGATCTGAAAGCCGGTGTTAAATGCTGTAAGAACTCAGAAGAGAAAAGCAAGGCAGAGAATGAAGGGCAGCAAGACTGCTAAACAGATGCTCTGAGCTAGCCAGAACTGGAAGGACAGCCAGTGGGTGAGAATTGCAGGACCCAATTGCACAAAGGGCAACAGGTGACAGTAGCAGCAGATAATCCAAGGCATTCCTGGGATGTGAGAGCACACCCCTGCAAACAAGGTCAGGCCCTGCCGACACCTGTCCCAAATGCCTAACAGAGAAGAAAGCACACCTACCTACTGCAGGCACTTAGAACCAAGTTACATAACCAGTTATCAGGCAGAGGCAATATTACCTTCCAATTCAAAGAAGGTAGCTAGAATACTTATACAGCCTCAATATTACCATAAAAAAATATTTTCCTCAGCTACTCCTGGCGTCCCCACTCATCCAAACAAATACATCCTATATAACCAACCATAGACATTCTCTGAACAGGCTGTATTCTCATACTCTTCCATGCCTTTGTTTATGCTGTTCATGTTGCCTGTGATACCATTCATTTATTCATCCATTTATTCATTCAGGAACAAATTTATTGATTTGTTTTCCAATTGTGATTGATTTTTTTATTTGCCAACTTGCTGATCACCAATTATGTCCTGGGTATTGTGCTAGGTGCTGAGAATATTGTGGTGAACCAAACAGACATCTGTCTCTTAAACAAACTGAAATAAGTATTTATTTCCACAATGTGATCAGTTCTAAGAAGAACATGACTGTGCTAGGAGAGAAAATACCAGAATGGACTGACTGTGGAGAGTGTGGTTAGGAGAGGCCTCCTGGTTACCTATTCCGTGTAGCATTTCCTCACCAGCCCACATTGATTCAGTCACTTTTCTCTGCTTCATTTGCTTCTACCTTTGATTGACACCTCTCTTTTGTAGTTAATTGTTTCTATATCCAAGTCTCTCAGCACTCAGACTAACTATTAGTTCTCTCCTAGGAAGGAGGACAGGGGGGAAAGGACATGAAATTTAGAGTCAGAAGACCTGACGCTGAATTTGTCTTCCATGTAAGCTCTGGGTATTTGACAAGTCATTGAATCTCATTATCTTAGTCTCAGTTCCCCGGAAGCAGAGCTGGGGCTATAAAGGCTTGTGTATAAGTATTTTGTTTGAGAAAAGACCCCAAAGAGTAGACGTGAGGAATCAAAAGTGAAATGAGAAAGGAGGAAGAGCCAACACAAGGATAGGTTATTGAGCTGGCCATCGCTACAGGTTGATGGGCCTCTAGGCCCTGGGAGGAGCCCTATGAAATGGGTCTCAGAAGACTGAGGGGAGCATTTATCTGTTGGCCAATCTCCCACTGATTAAGGGAGCCCACATGAGCACAGACCCCTCTTCATTCTAAGTTTCACAATACATACGCTTCCACCAGATGCAGCAGATCCTCCATCTGAGTGGTCAGAGACACCCAGGGCAGGAAGCAGGAGTGCAGAGAACTGGCTGTTGATCAGTGACTGGAGTAAGAGGTGGGATGAAAGGGTTTAAAGTTGAGGTTTCTGATCCCCTCATCTGTAAAACAGATGCAGTGATGATAACGCCTGGCTTAGATGTGTGAGTTCAATGAGGAGCTCTATGTGGAAGAGTTCTGTAAACTACAAACACTATGCATACACTACCACTGTGACCCTTATGGTTGTCTTCCGGTTTATACCCCAGGAAAGCATGTGGCAGACAAACAAAACACAAATGGGAGTTGGCTGAGTAAGTAAGGGGAGTGAAGGAGCAAATACAGAAGTATCCCAAGCTCTTTATCCACGCTTCCTATCAGTGAGAGATAAATAAATATATCTTACTCAGTTACTTTCACATTCAATTAGATTTGAATGAAGTAAATGATGGCAGGCAGGTATTTTTAAAATAGCTTATTTGAAAAATTCATGTAGGCCATATTCTTGAGAGAGGAGAGCTGAGAGACGGTTTCTTTGCCTTGTAATGTAACCCCATTAGTGTCCTTAATTTCCTTTGGCTTTTTCCAGTGTCTGACAAGATGCTCAAACAGAATCTGTGTGAGAAATCATTCAGAACTAGGAGATAGTGTTCTCTCTGTCTTAAAAGCTTATAAAGCATGGGGAAAGCAGAGCCAGGCAAATTACCCTCAGTCAGAAACACAGTGGGCAGAGCATGTTGACATAGTCCTTAGTCACACATGGTAATGGATTCAGTGAATTGAAGTCAAGCAGCAGCAACCTGGGAAGGTTGCGTTTCATTACCACTTCATTTCCGGTAGCAAGTTGGGAAGGTTGCGTTTCATTACCACTTCATTTCCGGTAGCAAGTGCAGGACCTGTGGCAGGCAGGGCCTGGCAGTGGGCTGCAGGGGTGGTGAGAGCAACAAGAAAATTAACAGTGAGAGCAAATGTCATAAATGTTATCAAGGCAGGTGTACAGAGGTGTTAATGGGGTATAGAGAATGGGTGCAAATGCATGCACCTTGCGGCTTGTATGGGAGGAGAGAGGAAGGGCCAATGCCGCTTTCCAAAAAGGAGAGATACTTCACCTCAGGCTCGATGGAGAAATTGACCTTAGTTGGATGTGGTCCTGGGGAGAGAGCATGTCAGGCAGAGAGAAGAGCCTGGGCAAAGGCCTAGAGGTGAGAGGGAGCCTGGGGCACTGGAGGAATTGCGAGAGGGTCAGGGTTCAGAGGAGGAGGAGCAGGCCTGGACATGGTGAGAGATGAAGCTGCAGCTGCAAGGACTAGTGGGGCAGGATCCTAAGGAGCCTTCTATGTCAGACTAGCGCATTTGAATTTGCAAAAGGAAAAAGGCAAACCACAGAAGGATTTTAAGCAGTGGGATGGTGTGACCCCATCAATGCTCTTTAGAAGGATCGCTCCAGCCATGGTGCAAGAGAGAGGAAGACGAAGTGGATCCATGTGGGAGCAGGAGCTGGGTTTGGAAATGACTGTAGTGGTCAGTCTGAGGAGAGATGATAATGACCTGTGGCAGCAGAGTGGGTATAGAGAAGAGGTGACACATTTCCAAAGGGGAACCTGCGTGCTGGCGATCGTTTGTTTGGGTGTGGAAGACAAAGGAGGAGGTGGTCAAAATGCATCCCAGGATCCACCTCAGGTGACCAGGTGGATGGTGCTGCCATTTGGTGAAGGAAGGAAGAGGTTCATAGAGAAAGTAGAGCAGAATTAGAAGAATGGTAGGAGGAGACATCTCCTTGGAATGTTTTATTTTCCTCTGTTTACGTTTGGGGCACTGGATCCTTTGGTACTATTTTTGCACAGGAAAAGGGGTGTAGTGCTCAAAGTTCTTAGAACTCCCACATGTGGTTATGCTGACTGTGCCCTGCACAAGGGCGTCTGGCCAAGGAGAGTCAGTGGTGCTGAAATGCAGTGCACAGCTGGCTCTGTAGGTGTGCCTGGCCAGGGCCGCAGCTGCCTGGAGGAAGGGACACTTCCTGCTCCGATTTTCCATTTGATTCTCCAGAGCCACTCCCCACCATCCGCCCTCCTCTGTGGACTGGATGGCTGGCCTGTATGGACTGAATCCCTCACTCCCAACTTCTGGCTGGGTTCCACCAGTGGGAGTTGCTGGCAGGAGATCGAAGGGAAGAGAATTTGTTTCTCTTGGCTCCCCTTCACACCCCACCCCCACCCCCATTGGCCATTGTCTATTTCTCCCTTTGCTGAGGGTCACAGCTCCCATAGCTACTGTTGGGTTTTAAGTACAGGGTTCTCTCCCTTGCTCCTCAGACCTGGGTGCTAATGACTGCCCACTGTTGCCAGCACCAGGGTACTGTGTGCCATTCCTTGTGGTTTCCCCTAAAACTGTCCCACATCTCTATAAATGGTGCCTTCCTTGTACTTTTCTCAATTATCCAGTTTTCAGTTGTCACCTATTTCCTGCCAGGACTAGGATTAATTCAGAATATTTTTCTAATTAACACAAAGCAACATCTCCATTCATTTCACCATGCACCTGTGGAGCTGTGCCAGTCATAGGGACCCCTATTACTAATTCTTACAAAGGTGCTACATTAGCAAGGGGGCCCTATAGTTCTTGAAACTCAGGCCACCTTAATCCATCTGGAAAGTGGGTGCCAGACTAGCTTTTCAGTCTGACCCCAAGTTTGAGTAAGAGGGAAGCGAATAGTTATCTGAGTCTATTCAGGCTGCTACAACAAAGTACCACAGACCTGAGGCTTATAAAAAACAAACATTTCTTTCTCACAGTTTTAAATCCAAGATCCAGGCTCCAACATACACATTCTGGTGAGGGCCCCCTTCCTGGTTCATTGCCAGCACCTTCTCGCTGTGGCCTCACTGCTGAAAGGGGCTCGGGATCTCTGGAGCCTCTTTTATAAAGGCACTCATTCCATTCCTGAGGGCTCCCATGGGCTCCAACTCCTAATACTATCACCTGGGGGTTAGAATTTCACATCTGAATTTTGGGGGGACATGAACATTCAGAGCACAGCAGCGGGAAAGAGGACGATGCTCAGAGTCAGCAGACCAAGGGGAGAGGTGCTGTGGATTTGTCAGTGTCAGGTATCAACATCTATCCATCAAGCTTTCCTTGGGAATTGAAAGTTGACACTTGGGAATTGTTTGGGAGGAGTAGAATGGCAGATGCTAACCCCCACTCTGCCATGATGGACTTCTCCCCTTCTTTAAGCCTCTCCTTCTCCTACCCAACCCCCTCTTCCCTCAACATGGCCAAATAAAAAGTAATCCTAATTTTCTATAATTTAACTCTGAAATCAGGTACCAAAGAATATGTTCCTTAAACTCTCTGGTTTAGCAAGACATTAGAAAAGCCATTGATCTTCACTCCTCCATTCTATAGAGATAGAGAAATTATTTTAATGCATATTTTTTAAATGTACATAATATATGTGTATTTAGACCATTATTTGTTCATTTGTTCATCCATTCATTCATTCATTTATTCTTTATTCATTCATCTAAGAGATATTGAATGTCACCTAAGACTGGATCACTGTATCTATTAGGTAGCTCACCTATTCCTAAAGGAAGAGGGATGAAGCATACAAGGACTACAGAAAGATGGGATATACAAAGCCAGAATAAGTAAAGGACAGGTGGAGGAAAAGGGGAGGCTGAAGCCAGCCCTTCCCCTGATGGCAGTCAGTCTAAGTCCCCATATTTAAGATGACCCTGGGCAGGCTCACGTTCTCCATGTTCACGTTCATTCCTTCCTCTCACCAACAGCTCTGCCTGCATGGAGTAGGCTGTGCTAAATGCCTCCCTGTTTCCAGATACTTGACCCAGCTGCATGTATGAAAGCTTTAGATGTTGCAAATGTGAAGCAACGGTCAAAGGAGCTAAGGAGCCTGTGAGCTTGTTCCCCAGTCCTCAGGAACAAGTAGACAACTCGTTCTCCAAGACTGAGGGGAAAAGGAACGCATTACTTCATGAGTTTCCTGTGACCCTTTCCAGCATGATATGTGGTGCTGTGCTGAACTACAGGATAATGGTTAAAAAAAGGCTCTGGCATCTCAAATTCATTGCCTGAATATCTGGAGTCTTTATTCCAGGAAGTTATACAGCTTCCAAGCAGCACAGATAAGATTAAGCTAAAATAAATCATTGCACCTTGATGTCCTGGGGAAATCCCAAGTATCAAGGCTCTCTCACTAGAACAATAAATTGACAAGAGGTCAAAGCTTGTTCCGGTTTGCCGGCCTTCCCCAGAGGTTCCCAATTTCCTGAGAACCAGGAGTGAGCAGAGGACCTCATCCAGCCTCAGAGAGCATTAGCCCTCTAGTTTACATGTGTTTCTCTACACCTAGCTATTGCTATGTGTACTGCAGTGTGGGATCTCCCACAAACTCTTCCTCTGCACCCCCCACCAAATGAAGGAGAGACAGAGTGTGTGTGTGTGTGTGTGTGTGTGTGTGTGTGTGTGTGTGTGTGTGTTTAGAACTTGAATGAAGATCTGCTTTCCAAAATCTTCTATTTTTTTCTCTTTACTTGCCTCCTTTCCCTCCATTTTTCTTTTCCTTCTGTTCCTTTCTCCCTCTTTTATTTATTAAGTTACTCAATTATTCATTTATTACCTATATCTGGGATCTGAGCTTAAGCTGGCTAGTATCCCTCCCTCATTAGGATTTAGACTTAAGTCTGGGAATCCCTGGATGATTTGTGGGGTGAGCCTACCATGGGTCTGTATACCTGAGGGACAGAAGCCTCTGAGGAAGGACTCACTCCACCGGGAGAGGAAGTGGAGGACACCTACTAGGTTCAATCACATGGTCCAGGATTGGGGTGGCATTTGGGGTAGTCCTGATGGTATTTTGGAAACAGAACAGTGCTTGTCACTCAGATGTCTTCTGGCCTAGCACCCAGCGACTTGTGCCTGTGTCTTAAGTTGAGGGTGTTGGAATAAAAGGGCAAGTAAAAACTAAAATAGACTTTTGCTCAAATGTCTGCAGGTTACAGAAAGCAGCAGCAGCAGCAGCCTTGAGCCAGGCAGATGTCATTGTCCTGGACCCTGGGCAGGCACAGCTTTGGCATGAACAGTGCCAAAGGCAATGCCTCAAAAGGCCACTTTGGTGTCAGCACCAATGGAGACCTCAGCCCGGTAAGCACAAGAAGGTGTGTGTGGTAACAGGGCCGTGGTGCTCAGTCCCTGTAGGAGAATCAGTGAGGATTCCCAGACTTTGGGGAATAAACGATGTGAGGATAGATAGTTGGAGCATCCACACAGTGATTTGGGTAAATCTAGAAAACACTGCTTTGTGTCTCATATTAATTAAGGCCTGTTTCACTTCAGATAGCTGAGTTTAGGGGACACGGATTGTTGCCTATTCCTTAACTCCAGCTTAGTTCCAAAAAGGATTGCAGAAGCTTTACATGAAAACTTGTGATATCAAAGAGCTGCTATTTTTTAAAAAGAAGGTAAAGGAACCATAGTCAAGAAATAAAGACTGGAAGGAAGGAAAGAAAAAAGAGATGTTGCACTAGAAAGCCTAGTCAAGCCAATGTTTGAGGTGGATTTGAAACCCCTATCTTTTGGGGGTTGAATTCCTGAGGATGCAACTCTATGCCTAACCAAGGTCCAAAAAAGATGACATGCAATTATTCAGATGGATATGTCATTTCCCCCCCCAAATGTATTACTGTGCCCAAACAGAAATGTTCTATACAGTGCTACCTGGAGCATTGAATTTAACTTGAGTAGATAGTTAGAAAATTCTGATTATTGCTTCTCTGCCCCAGTGCTGCTAATAGCAGCAGACTATAGATGCAGGGACGGCATTTGAACATGGATCTTTGGTTCTATATCCTGGTTGCATAAGTCCCTGACTGGCCAGAGGTCTGGAATAGTAATTCACGTGCATTTTTTATAAGCAAGCCAGAAGATTCTGATGCTCAGCCCGTTTTCAGAAATTTACTCCCCTAAACCATCTGTCTCAGCTGGAAGGCTCAATGGGTGAATCATCTCAGGTTAAATGGGGACAATAATATAGGAATCTAATTGCTAACTATGATTGGAAGATAAGAAGACAAGTCCCTGCACAAGGAGCACACAGCATGCTGGCAAATTGAGGCAGGTATCAAAGAATTGGCAGTTCTTTTTACTTAATCCCTTTACTAGTATATGTGTTTATATGCCCCAAGCAAATTCTTTCCTACCCACACCATCGAGGGAGGGACCGGCACTAGGTGGATCCCACGTGGATCCCATTGACAACTGTAGTCGGAATTCAAATGTCCAGAGTGAGCAGAACAGACAGGGTCACATCTGTCTGGGAGGGACACACACACTGTCCTGTGCTCCCTCCACTCAACAGGAAAGGCCAAGAAACATGCCAACTGACCTATGACCCTTTAGAAATTCAAAATTACTGTAATTAAACATCTCTAAGATTTTCTAAGGTCCCCAGAGCATTACAGAAAGTTACAACTAGAAGGTTCCCAAGATGGCAGAGGAGAGAGCAATAAGGGGAATAGGAAACAAGAGAGCATTATAGGAGAGACAGTAGCAAAGCTTTGAGGGCAGAAATGATCTTACACCTTTGAGACTACAAGGAGAGCCCTGCTAGGGAAAAGAGAAGAAATAACATTTGGTAAGCACCTAAAATGTGCTTAATTCTGTGTTTTCATGTATACCTTGTCTCATTTCATTCTCAAAAAGCTCTATACATAGATATTTTTATTCTGTTTTACAGGTAAGGAAACTGAGGCTTAGACAGGGCAGGTCATTTATCCAATGTGACTTAGACAATAAGAAAGAACCAGTACTTGTAACCCAGGTCTATAAGCACAGAGAGTGCATGCCTAGTTCATTGTATGTACATACATGTGTACCTATATGTAGTGTAGCACTAAGTTCCAGGCTCTGTCCTAAGTGACTGACAGCTATTCACTCATTTGCTGCTCACAGTGACCCTAGGAAATAACTGCCCTGTTATTTCCAGTCCACAGAGGAGGTAATTGAAGGAAAGAGATAGCTTGCAAAGATCCCATTTCAGGTGGCAGAGCTGGCTGCCTGGCTAAGAGCCCGTTCTTTCACTATGACTCTGTGGTGCCGCTACGTGAATGGAAGCATATTTGCTGAGCACTTACTCTGTTGGTACTGCTTTGAGTACTTTAAATTTATAGACTTGTTCAGTTCTTGTGGTCGGAGAGTCTAGATATTGAAGGTCTATAAGGTTCATGGAGCATGGTGGCTAATTATAAGTGTGGGCTCTGGAGTCAGTCCCAGTCATTTACTAGTTAAATAACCTTGGGTAAATCATTTAAACTCTCAATGGCTATTTCCTAAAGTGAAAGTTATAATTGTTTCTATTTTATAGATTTGTGGTAAGGATTAATTATTATGCATAAAGTACTTAGCATAGTAGAAAGTCTGGCAAGCAGAAGTGCTGGGGAGGGTGTGAGTGTGTGTGTGTGTGTTTTAAGACAAGCAAGGAGCTTGCACTTAATACACAGCGTCATGAGGGTCAGCATCTGCACGGTACTGTGGCCTTGACTTATATACCAGGGTCATCATGAGCTCCGGGACCGGCTGCTTGTGCGTGCTGTCCTTTGGCAGACCATGCCTCTCCAGGGCGCTGGCTGGCCATTGCTATTTTAAGCTGAAGAGATGAGTTGGCTGTAACCCAAGAAAAAAGCTGGAAAGGGGAAACTAGAAGTGACTAAGAGGCTACAGGATGCCAAAAGGAAACTTGTCCACCCAAGACCAGAGAGTGTATCCTGGATAAGTAGCTCAGCCTCTGCATCCTTGAAACTGAGACTTGGCTGCCAAGCAGTTAATCAACATTTCAAGGCTATTTGACATGGCAAGAAATAATAAATGACTCTGTGGTACCGAGATGACGGCTCGGCCTCAAGGCCCAGCAAGGATGATGCATGAGGGATCCCCCTGGCAACCAGGAGGCAGAAAGCCCAAGGGGAACAAGGCCAATAAGCAGCAGCCTGGTGTACCATGACTGTTATTGGGCTGGATGCTCACCCCTCCATCCTCTCTCTAGCTTGGCTCATCGCTTTGGAAACCTTGGGGTCCTGGGGATTCACCTGGGGGATTGGGGGGGGCGGGGTGGGAATTATGAGCCAGAGTTGTTCCCTGTAAGCTGGGTCCTCAGCCCCAGGAGGAATGGCTGCTTAGTTCTGAATAAATGCTGGAGAATGGGGCTGAAGCAGCTCAGTTTTCATGATTGTCTCCATCTTCAGTGTTCCTCTTGGTTTGCCTTGTGCCTCCCACAAAACTTGCTGAGCTTTTGCACACATTATCTCCTTTGCTGATAGTTGATATTCTTTGTATTTTATAGACAAAGGAACTGTGGCCCAAAGATGTTGAGTATATTGCCCAGGAAGGCACAGAAAGGAAACGGGTCTGGAAAGGGAGCCAGAGATGTGAGAGGGGCCAGAGCATGTAGGAGCCTTTCTATTTTATCTTTATCACAGAGCAAAGCAGCACCATTGAGAGGTTTTAAGCAAGAGCAGGACAAAATCACACTTGCATTTTGGCTACTGAGTGGAGAATGAATGGAATGGAGATGAGTTATGAGTCTAATGCAGTGGTCCAGGTGAGAGGAGATGGTAAACTCAGGTGGTAGTGATGGGATGAAGTGAATGAATTCCAGAGAGATTTGAAAGATAAGGGCCTGCTTGCATTTTAGGGGACCCTGGAAAATAAGTACATCTTCTTTTCATCAAGTGTTGCAGAGAAGAAATGGTTAAGACAAAGTAAGAAATCTCAGATTGTGTGCTGGCCTAAGAATATATCTTGAAATTCCCCAAGAATTATTATAAAAGGTTTGGTGCTTTATTTGCAAACGTTTCAGAAATGTAGTCTAGGCAGTGAGCAACTAAAGACTATTGCACAACTTGAAGTCCTTGGAGAGGAATTTGGCTGGAAGATTTGAGAGCCCAAAGAGCTTCTAGATGGCTCCCCTGTCCTGCATTCTTAGTGCAGAGCACGAGGCCTCCACCCAAGAAGCCATGTCTCACTAAGGGACAATGCTAACTCCTCCCTAATGCTGAAGGTCAGTGCTCTTCATCTGTTCTTTTTCCAGCATTTTACCATAACCCATGAAAGTAAATGGAACTGGCAATAATAGATTTAGGAGGAAGGAGTGAGAAAGCTAAATGTAGATCTTGGCTGAGGGTCCAGGGAATGAACCTGACAACCAACTGGCGCTAGACATTGAAGTGTGCAAGCAGGAAACTTTTTAAAAAGCAAGGGAAAAGATGCAGAGTAACTGAGCCAAGTAAGCCCCATTTATATAGAGATCTCCACTGAGAAACTAGCAGAACCTCAGATGAGAAGTGGGTATGACCTCCAGCATTTTATGACTGAAAGCTGAGAGTTAGAAAAGAGTGACCTCTACATTTTCAGAAATAAGTTAGACTCCAGTACAGGAGCTGGGACCTCTTTGTTGCTCTCTTTGGTTGAATGAGTGAATGAATGAATGAGACCACTGGACTAGAGCTTGGCTCAGCCCCTTGCATTGGTTCAGCCACTTTATTCAGCCACTGCCTCAGGAACATGGCTCCTGGTTTGGAGTTCTGCTCCCACAGGTCTTCACATGGCTGAATTTGTGATTACTAGGAACTCTCAAGTACATTGCTTTATTTTTCCCTGGAGCACTTACCGCTCTGTGACAATCTGTTTTCTAATTTGCTTGTTTATTTATCTATCATTGGTAGGTCTCAAGTCCCTGACAGCAAAGATTGTATGTTTATACAGAACAAAGTCCCTGGGACTATAATAGTACCTGGCCTAACAGGCACTCAGTATTGTTAAATGAAGGCCATACACTGATAAATCAGGAAGCTGAACCTTTGTAAATATGCAAAAGTCACCAGTTGGAAGATGGGAAATTCAGGCAAATAGTTCATTTAATGTTTATGGTGTGAACCAACTAGTTAGAACAATTTTTTTTTTGTTTTTTTACATTTTGTTGTTTAATTGTCTTAGAATGTCTCAGGGAGTGAAGCATGTGCATATTTATAGGAAAAAATGTAATGCACAATATAATAATGTCAAAAAAGTAATGTGCACTGACGAAATAAGCTGCATTAGAGCACTTCCTCAGTAATATCATGCAAAAAATTGCTTATCCAAAAGTGTGAAATAAAGCAACTACCAATTTGTTACTTCATTTATAGAAAGATATTTCTGCTTCTCCCAGGTTTTTCTAAGTTTACAAACAAACACCTGAAGTTACAATAGCCTGAATATTTTAAATACAACATTTTTTTGAGAGCACAACTATTGCAAGATGTCAGTTATAGAGGAGGTTCAGATCCAGCCTCCTAAAAAACAAAACAAAACAAACAACAACAACAAAAAACCATGAAAAACACAGCAGGAGGAGAATTCCAATTAGTCACACTCAGGGAATAGACCAAACAACCATTGCATAAGAATAAGCCCTAGGATATCCAGGTCCTTTTTCCCTTCCCCCTTCATGGGCCAGAGATAAGACACTCCAGAGATTTCAAGCTGCAGGCTACCAGAGCCAGTGTGAGCGTGCCCTCCTCTAAAGCATCCTCAGCAGTGGTCGAGATGCTGAGGGAACTGACAGATGCTTTGTGTTGGTCAGGTGGTGTTTCAGTCAAGAACTACCCATCAGGAGAGCCTGGCAAATGTGAATAGCTCAGTAAATCCCCACAGCTCAATCCTTGCAACTGTGTACAAGCTTCTAAGCTATTATGCACAAAGCTCATCTGGTTAAAAGTGTCTGCATAGAATTTCAGTCTGCTAATCTGTTTTCTAAATTTCTCATTAGCAATCTCCTTTTAGCGGGAGGCTAGTCAGGGTAAAACTGAAAAACTGGGCTGGAAGAAAGAAGGGAGGAATCAGGAGGGTATGTTTCCATCTTGCTGTAAATCTCTGTTTGATGGGATGTAAACTGATAGACGCTTTCTGGAAAGTATGTCATAGTATTTGTGAAGAGCCTCAGTTGAGGTAGGTTAACTCTTATAACAAAAATGCACCCAAACGCATAATGAATCAAACAATGGAAGTTTGTTTCTTGCACACATAATAAATACTATTTAGGAGAACATATGCCACCAGCTTTCCTCTTTAATATATGACTTCCAAGTCTGTGTGGAGCACATCTCCATTCTGACCAGCTGGAAAGGTGAGAAACACGGGAGACTTTCTAGGACCAGGCCAGGAGGTGGCATACATCACTCCTGCTCAAACTGCATGAGACAAAGTTCAGTCAATGACCATAGCTTACTGTAAGGGAGACTGGGAAATACCGCCTGTGTGTCCAGAAAGAAGAGAAGAATGTCACCTTTGATGACTGGCTAGCTGTTTCAGCTAGAAACTTTTAAAATATAGTATATACACTTTAACCCAATAATCTAGGAATATGTTTTAAGGAAATGTTCAGAAATTCAGCCTGTGGCAGATCTAGTAGTCTTCCCCTAAAATACTATTTTCTCTTTTTCCTTTGTAATAGAAACTGTCCATTTTTTTGCCAGTGCATGACCATTTGGCAAAAAGAAAGTGCAGCCCCTCTTACAACTAGGCATGGTATTTGACTAAGTTCTGGCTTGTGAAAGTCCTATGGCAATTCCTAAACTCAGTTCCTAAAAGACTGTCTGTTGTGTACACTTTACTTTCTTTTTGGACTCTTCCTCCGTCCTTCTGCCCAGAGCGTGGATGTGAAACCTAGACTCTTGACATCATTTTGCACCAGGAGGATGAAGCCTGCCGCCTAGAGAGGACAGAGTGATGAGCTGTATGGAATCAAAGGTCTCTAGAAGTCCAAGAGCATAGCCCCTAATGCCCACTTCCAGTTCGGAGGTAAGAGAAAAATAAGCTTCCTCCATGTCCAAGCCACTCATTTGGGTCTCTTGTTATCAGAGCCAAAGTTAATCCTAAGTAATGTAAGCCAGAGATTTTTTCTTCCAATACTGTTATCTTTTTCATGCTTTTCTATATGTAGAATGATGCCAATTTGTTAAAATATATTCATTATAATTCATTGGGTCATATTATTATGTAGTTAAATGGGGGATTCTAAATGGGAGCTGTCTTCTGAAAGTTACAAGCAATGCCCCCCTTTAAAGACTGAGATTTCAACTCACTTTTCGGGAAGACCGTGACTTTGTTTTACAAAAGACCACATAAAAGGGTCCTTAAGGTGCACAAAGTAGAACAGTAAGAACCTGCCCATTGTTAGTGTGGAAGTTGTGTTATTCTAGTTTGAAAATGAAATTTGTCATATACAATTGGACCAATGTCTTCAGACTTCTGTTTTTGTTTTGGGTTCTTATTGTTGTGGCTTTAGGTGATAGTGAGGCTATAAAGGGGAGAGAGAAATGCTTCCTGGGTGAAATGAATGGAGATAGGGCTGTGTTTGTATTATGGCTCTTTCCTGTGCAAGGTAGTGTTTGTAGTTGACTCATTTTAGTGGGCCTCTTGAAAATGAGGAGAAAGGAGAAAATCTGAAAGGGGTGATTTTGTGAGGACGTGGAGAAGAGCATGAGTCCTGGATGCTTCAGAACTGTTGGAAAGGAAATTAATGGAGTGTGATGATGGAGCATTAGGAGGGGTAGCGGAACATGTAAGATAGGGTGAGTACCATGATGTGAGTTTGGGAAAAGTGTTCAGACAAAGGACTTAAATGTGCAGATTTCCATAGGAAAACAGAAGCTCCAGATCCTTGTAGTCAGCTGCCTACTAGTATCTCTGTGTGGATGCCCTAGAGGTGTACCACCTGCATGGATACCCAAACTCCTTACCTGTGTATAGTCACTAACCCCTCTACCCTTTCTCCTCCCGCCCAAGCAAACACCAAGTCCTGATCATTATTCCATCTACATATCTTCAGGTTACCCACTCCTTTCCATCCCACTGACACTTTTTAATATATCTGTTTTAGGCCACCATAATCTCTTGTGGGAATTTAAGCAACAACTTCCTACTTAATTTTCCCTATCTCAGTTTTTCCTGCTCCAACATAGTCTCTACATTTCAGACAGTATCATCTTATTTTCAAATATCGGATCGATAATAGGAGAAAACTCTTGGGGAAGGTGCATTTTCTTTTTCAGAAAAAACCATAAATGAGAAAACATTACCAAAACATGTTTAAGTTATTAAATTGGTGGATACACCATTATCCCTAATTACTCTTCTGTTGAGTTATCATTAATGCTCTACTCTCTCCAATGTACCGAATCAATATTATAAAATGGTTTTAAGGCTTAATTTTTAATCTCCTTGTTTTTTTGTGGGTGTGTGTGCCAGCCCTTAAAGGTTACTGCCTTTTTTTTTTTTTTCATCTTCATCTTTTTACTCACGTTGAAATGCATTTGCATTACTCAGAGCAGCCCTTGGGAGTCTTTAAATACATGGCATAGAGCACACATATCATTCTAAACACATTTCATAGACCTGATTGCACTAGCCAGTCTTCAATAAAACTGTCATTGTAGTTACTGCTCTCCAAATGGTGACTATTCGTGGGGAATTAAGCATCACTTTCATCTTTCTAGGCTTCATCAATAGCATGAAACCAACTGACCTATTCCTGTACCATAAAACTTTCTTTTAAACAAAGTATGTTCATCACCTGAGATTCAATTGTTTTGTTTCATTCTTCCTTGCATTTCTTTTCTCCTGGTTTTCTGGGCTACTGATTACTTGACTCATCTCCTACTCCTATTTATAACTCCTCACACTGGATGCATCGAGCTGTTTTGACTTGGTTTTTCTCCTCACCTATATTTCCCACTCACCCTCTGTGCATTTGTCTGCTTCTGGCCACCCAGGTAAATTAGCTACCTACTCCAATCCAGTTCCCAGCACAGACCCTATGAAGACCATCTTTCTGTCAAGTCCTTGGCTTTCATAGCTGTGAACCAGGATTAGTTTATATCTAAGATCTTCCTCTGCCCTAACATCCTTTAATTTCACTATCTATAAGAAGTTATGTGAACACAACTTCATTTTTTAACCTCTGACTTCTAAGTTTTTGAAGAAGCTCCTAAGTTTTTGAAGAAGCTCCTAATTTCTTCAGTAAGTATTTACTGGTATCTGCCTGTGCCTCGCATCTTGGTCTGATGGCTCTCCCACCTTTCCCTGGCTTCTTCTCTCTTTCCTTTCATGCAGGCATTTCCCCTAATAAAAACTTCACATGTTTAATTCCATTGTGGCATCTGTTTCTTGGAGAACCAGGGATAAAATTGGCTAGTTTTGAAGTGTAGAACCCTCATCACTATTCTTTCTTTTTTTAAAATTATCTACCTAAAGCCAGAGGTGATTTTTTTCCCAGTTGTATTGAACTATAATATACATACTATAAAGTTTACCCTTTGTAACTATAATGTTTGATGATTTTTGACAAATATATACAGCCATGTAATCACTACCACTCTAGTCAACACACAGAGCATTTCCATTGACCTAGAAATTTCTCTCTTTGACTACCATACTCAATCCATAGCTCTAAGCAACACTGCTCTGCTTTCTGTCATTATCATTTTGTCTGTTCTAGGATTTCATATAAATGGAGCCATACAATATGTAGCTTTGTGAATGACTTCTTTCACTTAGCATAATATATTTTAGAATTATCATGTTGTTGTATGTATTAGTATTTCATTCTTTTGTATTGCTATGCAGTATTCCATTGTACCATAATTTTATTATTTTTTTAACCATTCACCAGTTGTTTCCAATTTAGGGCTATTATAATACTACTGTAAACATCTATGTACAAGTTTTTGTGTCAATATATATTTCCACTCCACTTGGACAAACACCTACAAGTGAGAATGTGGGATCATATTATAACTATATGAATTTTATAAGATACTGTCATACTTTCTTCCAAAGTGACTGTGCCTGCCATTTTATATTCTCAAAAACAGAAAATTGCAGTTACTCCACATCCTCATCAATACTTGATGGTTTCGTCTTTTAAAATTTAGCTATTCTAGAGATTTTTTATCTCATAATATCTCATTATGGTTTTAATTTACAATTCTCTGATCACTAATGATGATGAGATTCTTTCAATTTAATTTTGACCATTTACGTATCTTTTTGTCTATTGAAATTTTGTAGCCTTTTTAAAAATTGGCTGTTTATCTTATTATTATTGAGTCATGAAACTTTTTTATGGATGCCAATTAATTTAATTTATATTTCTGAATAAAAATGACACTTTATTATATATGTACTAGAAGGATGCCAGGTTTCTGGGTTAATAAATTATATCTCTACTGACATAATATGGAATCATAGACTAACTGGAAACTTATTAAACGCCCACCTGTGCTTGGGTATACACCTTGTGAAAATCCAGCTGAAATAAAGTCTATTCAGCAGGGTCTGTCTCTACTCTGTGATCATCTGACACCCACCCTTATCCTCCTCTACTCCTAACTTAGGAGAACAATTCTAAAATCGAATAATCAGTATTCAATTGCCAGTGGTTGTGAATGGGCATATTGAGTGAATAAGGGAATGAATGATGGATAACTGTGAGTAATCCACTCAAATTAAGCAAGGCCTGGGCCAATTCTGGTTAGCAGGAAACTTACCATGATTATTTGACTATAGATTCAAACCAGCTGTTGGTGGGTAATACCTACTGGTTCTGAAGACCCTACTCTGAGCCAGACTTGCTGCATGTTTTATTTTGAATCCTACAGCCATCCTTCAAGGAAGGGGTGATTCCCTTTCACCACCCTCCTTTAGAGACACAGAGGCTGAGGCTCAGTAAGCTGAAATGACCTTGTTCAAGAGCATGTCATCAGAAAGAGGCACACTCAAACCCAGACTTGTTGCAGATAGCAAGATTCATTCTTTTTATGGCTGAGTCATAGTGTATTGTACATATGCACCACTGCTTCTCCATCTTTTCCTCTATTGATAGAAGGTTTAGGTTGCTTCCATATCTTGGCTATTATAACTAACACTGCAATGAACACATGGATGCATATGTCTTTTTTATTTAGTGTTCTGAGTTTCTCCTGATAAATATTCAGATGTGGACTTGCTGGGTCCTTTTTGTCTCGTTATATACAGCCTTTGTTTTTGAAGTTTATTTTGTCTGGCAGAAGTATTGTTACATCAGCTTATTTTGTTTGTTTGTTTTCCTTTTCATGAAATAAATTTTCCATTCCTTTACTTTTAATCTATGTGTGTCTTTTGATCTAAAGTGAGTTCTCATAGATAGCATTTGTAAGGGTCTTATTTTGTTATCCATTTAGCCACTGTATGTCTTTTGATTGGAGCATATAATCCATTTGCATTTAAAGTAATTGTTAATAGATTATGTATTTATTGCCATCTTATTATTTATATTTTTTATCTTTTTTCTTCTTCATATAGAAGATCCTTGAACATTTTTTGTAATACTGGTTTGGTAGTGACAAACTCCTTTAGCTTTTTCTTACCTGGGAAGCTTTTTATATGTCCTTTGATTCTAAATTATAGCTTTGCTGGGTAGAGTAGTCTTGGTTGTAGGTCCTTGCTTTCATCATTTTGAATATTTTATGCCAATCCTCTTTGACCTGCAAAGTTTCTGTTGAGAAATCAGCTGACAGTATTATGGGAGCTCTCTGCTGCTTTAGGATTCTCTCTTTGTCTTTAACCTTTGGCATTTTAATTATTATGTGACTTGGCATGGGCCTCGTTAGATTCATCTTGATTGGGACTCTCTACACTGCCTGGACTAGTATGTCTATTCCTTCACCAAGTTACGGAAGTGTTCTGTCATTATTTTTTCAGATATATATATACCAGTATGTATATGTATATGTATATATTATTAACTTCAGAGAGAAAGGGAGAAGGAGAAAAGATAGAAATATCAACAATGAGAGAGAATCACCTATTAGTTGCCTCCTGCATGCCCCACACTGGGGATTGAGCCCGCAACCCAGGCATGTGCCCCCAACCAGATTCAAACCCGGGGACTTTCAGTCTGCAGGCCAATGCTCTATCCACTGAGCCAAGCTGGCCAGGGCTTTCAGCTAGGTTTTTAATCCTTTGCTCTCTCTCTTCTTGTTCTGGTACCTCTATGATGTGAATGTTGGTATGCTTAAAGTTGTTTCAGAGGCTCCTTAAACTAAGCTCATTTTCTTTTTGCTGTTCTGATTGGGTGTTTTCTGCTTCCTTATCGTCCAAGTTGCTGATTTTGTTCTTTTCTTCATCTACTCTACTATTGATTCTCTATAATGTATTCTTCATTTACGATTGGTTCTTTTTATGTTTTCTATCTCCATTTTAATGTTTTCTATCTCTGTGTTGAAGTTCTCACTAAATTCATATACTCTTCCCCTAAGTTCACTGAGTACCCAGTATTTTAAATTGTACATCTGGTAGGTTGCTTGTCTCCATTTTGTTTAGTTCTTTTTCTGGGATTTTGTTCTTTTCTTTCATTTGGGATATGTTTCTTTGTCTCCTCATTTTGACTGCCTCCCTATATTTGTTTCTATAAAATAGGTAGAGCTGCTATGTCTACTGGTCTTGGTAGGGTGGCCTTATATAATAGGTGTCCTGTCAACCCAGTACTGCAGCCTCCCTGGTCACCTCAGCTGGGAGCTTCAGGTTCATCCCCCCCCCCTCCCCCACACCCTCATGTGGGCTGTGTTCACCCTCCTGTTGTCATTGAGCCTTGATTGCTGTTGGCACATCAATGGGAGGGATTTTCTCTCAGGCCAATAAACGGCAAGGACTGGCCACAACCACCATGGAGGACCCCACAGAGTAGGACTTGCTTTAGTGGGGCTTTGGTGCCTGCTGAGTCTGCTCCTTAGGTATGGCCCTCTTGGAGGTGCTTCCATGCGGTCTGAATCTGTCCACCAGGTTTGCTGGCTCTGGGGCCTCTCAGGAGGTACAGGACAAGGTCAGTCACTGCCTGTGCCCTGCCCAGGGCCATCTGGCATGAGCTAGAGTTCTTTTACTTAGTTCTAAATAAAGGGGTATTTAGGCGGGGAGGGAATGCACTTATTAAACCCAAATGTCTCCAATTTGACCTTGAATTAATTATCTTTGACCATGAGAGGAAAGAGGGAAGAAGGAAGGAAGGAAGGAAGGAAGGAAGGAAGGAAGGAAGGAAGGAAGGAAGGAAGGAAGGAAGGAAGGGCATCCTTTTCTAGCCTTGGGATGTATGTTTCCTAAATGAGTTTTTTTTAAAACTGACATGGGAGAGAAGTGTTTGTTTTGATGGCAGGCTTTTATTCCCAGGTGTATGGGAAAAACTGGTGTTGTGCCTGGATGGCCTGGGGCTGGAAGTAAGTCTATAATTATATCAAGAATGAAACATCAAGGAGCTAAGCAACCTTTCCAGAAGCACTCTCATCTCTATGTTTAAATGAAAAGAGTGAGAGGAACCCACAGATCTAAGTAGTATGTGTAAACAAGAAGAAATTTACTTCTGAAAAATAAAATAAAATGAAGGAAACAAAAATGACCACAGTTCTGCCCTTTTAAATTTTTTTCCTACCCATATCCTGAAAAAACACACACAACATTTATGATTCAACCACATTTGTCTTTGGTCTTCTCTAATAGGCTTTTGAAAGAAATGTGTCCTGTGCCAGTATGAAAAAGGTGCTTTACGCTCCTAAGTGTCGGGAAAGGGTATATACTACAAAGTGCCTCCTAGATGGAGTATAGCTTGAGAAGCTAAGTGGTGCAGACTACCAGGGGCTTTGGAACTATGTGAATGTGAGTTCAAATCTTTGCTGTGCCTCTTAACATCGTTGTGACTTGGAGCATGTGCCTTGAATCCTCTGCCTTAAATCCTCTGCCTTTCTGAAAGAAGACAGAAAATCATCAACAAATCATTAACCTCTCATTTGTTAGTGTTTGTGGCAAAACTTCTAATGCTCACCAGTACTCAGCTTTCCTCAAGCTGTGGGCACATACATAGTTAATGTGCATTTCCAACCCACCCTTGAATCTGGACAGATATATGAAGCAGTTCTATTCAACTGAGTGTGGGTCCAAATGTTAATCACCAATTACAAGCTTAGCTGTAATTATGCCACATGATTTTCCTTGCTCCCTCTCCTCATTGTCTCACCCCCATTGATTGTGCCTCATGATGGGAGCAGCCTGATCCCTGAGGTATAAGTTGGAGGAGTGCCCCTAGGAGAGCCACCCAGCCAGAAACATTCATAATGAATTTTTGCCTGGGCAAGTAATACATCTGTATTTGTATTAAGTTTCTGCAATCTAAGAGTTGCTTTTAAGCATTTAGCCTTCCTGATTAATAACCTTTCCTAACTATTCAACAGGAAACA
The DNA here is from genome assembly GCA_026230045.1 of Corynorhinus townsendii. NCBI lineage: Eukaryota > Metazoa > Chordata > Mammalia > Chiroptera > Vespertilionidae > Corynorhinus > Corynorhinus townsendii. The sequence continues at coordinate 144,267,449 of JAPDVU010000004.1, forward strand.
TAATAACGCCTGCTTGGATTATGGTGAGGATTAATTGAAGTGTGTAGATAGAGCACCTAACACAAGGCTTGGCACCCAACTGAATAAAATTTTGTTCTTTTCTGGCAGACTACATTCAACTACAGTCTCCTTCCCTTTATGGCAAGGAAAAATACAAAACTGTAGGTTACTACGCAATTTAATCTTCAGCTTTCTATAGCCAGTCTGGTCTCTTTAGGTGACTACATTACCAAAAAATCTAAAGGTTTTCTAATGACTCCAGAACTTTTCTCAATTCTTTTCCCAAAGCCCCCACTCCCACCCCCTCCCCCACTCCCCATCCCTACTCATGCTCTCACCCCCTGGTGTCTGTGTCCATTGGTTATGCTTTACTTTTGTTGTCAAGTTTAGAAAGATGGTATAATAATAGAATGACACTTAAGCCACTACTTGGAAAAGCCAAATGCCTTTGCTGTCCTCCTTTGTTTGCTGCTATCCAGCCATGGGGTAAAGTTGTCTGCTACCCAGGCAAGTTAATTAAGATTTGGGATTTCAAATCTGCTACAGAATTCCAGTTGTAGCCATCTTTTAACATCATCCCAGCTCCACTGTTGGAGTTTTGTTTTTTGTTTTGTTTTAAATGGTTATTGATTTCAGAGAGAAAGGGAGAGGGAGAGAGAGAATCATCAATGATGAGAGAGAATCATTGATTGGAATAAAACCATGACCTCCTCATTCATAGGTCAATGCTCAAACACTAAGCCACACTGGCCAGGCTGGAGTGTTCTTTAAAATTTTTTTTCCACTTTATATCTATCTCAGGTCCCCGAGCTTTTTCCAACACATAGTAGTAGTTGCATTTGTCAGAAAAAGGGCATCTTGGTGTATAAGCCTCCACTATTATGACTTAGGCACTAACAGATCTTTTAAGAACTAACAGGTAATTTAAAAAACTAAAATTAGAAAACACAGAAGCAAAGAGACACAACACTTATTGACATGGATTTTTAAAAATTCCAATAGAAAAGCCAAATTCTCTCTCTCTCCCCATCTTGTCCTCTCTCCCTCTTGCCTCTCTCTCTCTTCCCCCACCCCTTCTCTCCCTCTATCTGGTTTTATCTTACACTATAATATTCTAATTCTTAACCACACACACACACACACACACACACACAGCCTCTTGCTGCAAGAAGCCTCTCCTGAGGAGATGGGGGAAATATGAACAAAAATAATGATTGTTTACCAAAGATTTGCAGGAGTCTTGTGACTGGACTCAAATCAGCTGGGGTCAATGGACTGGGAACAGAGGTTTCAGTCTTCCTCAGACCCTGATGGTGTGCTCAGATGTCTGTGGTTGTCAATCACCTCTTGCCCCTCTTATTCCCCTTCCCTTGACATAAAAGAAGCTTGAACTCTGTACTTTCAGAAGATGGATTTAAGGTACCACTCAGGCCCCCATCTTCTCTGTCGGCACCTTCTCCACCAGAAAAACCTTTCCTTACTCCTAACTCTGCTGTTTTGAGTTTTGACCTTTTGAAACATCCAGCACATGGATTCTGGACCATTAACAACAAGACAAACAAGTAAACTGAATTCTATGGGGTGAAGCTCTCCAAGGAGAGATAGGACACCTAGACTGCTTCACCTTTGGCAGAGCAAGGCCAGCATAAAAATAGTAAGAAGAAATCAATTTAAAAGTTACTAAATTCTTAAAGGCCTGGTGTGAGCTAGCATAACTATTTAAAATACGCCTGGTAGTCCCCGATCCCAGGGGAGCGCCACTCACTGACAAGCTCTTTTCCATGGATCTCAATCAGAAAGGCACATTTACTTTACAAAAAATCAAACGGAAAACCCTGGATTTATAATGGATTTTTCTGCATTCACAGAGAGTAAAAAACAATGTGAAGGAGAGCAATTCACATCTTCTCACTCCTCAGGCAAGTGCTATAAAAAATCCTATCTTAGGGCCCTAACTGGTTTGGCTTAGTGGACAGAGTATCAGCCTGTGAACTGAAAGGTCCCAGGTTCGATTCCAGTCAAGGGCATGTACCTTGGTTGCAGGCACATCCTCAGTAGGAGGTGTGCAGGAGGCAGTTGATCGATGTTTCTCTCTCATCGATATTTCTAACTCTGTATCTCTCTCTCTTCTTTGTAAAAAATCAATAAAATATATATATTTTTAAATCCTATCTTAGGTCACAACCATTTTCTCACAATTAATTTTAATCAATGAATCCACTCATTAATCTTTTAAAATTGGATATTTGGCTTCAGTATGTATTTTATCTACAATAAATATCTACAAATACCTACTTATGCCTAAACATAAGCATCTCCACCTTAGTGTTGGCTCTGAGTTTATTCTTTAAAATATCTTAAATCTTTCAGGTTTAGAAAGGTTTTATTCAAGGTTTGGGACTTGAGCTAATTAGTAACTTTATGCTCTATTGTTAGGTGTAAAGAAAGCATTAAAGCTTCACAAATGAAATGGTAAGTGAGATTATCACATTATTGATGGAAAAATACAATGTCTCAAATACTTAGTTCCTTAAGCCTCTACTAAGCCAATTTCAATTCAAGACTACTGGAAACCAGAAGAGTAGCAAGACCTTAACAGCACTACCTAGGTACTCCAAAAGTTTTCCTTTCCATGTTTAAAAAGTATGGTTTGTTTCTACTTTAAAAATACTCTTTTATTATAGACTAGAGGCCCATTGCATGATATTCGTGCAAGAATAGGCCTTCCTTCCCCGGGCTTCGCTCCCAGCCACCCAGAAGCCCACAAGTCCTCACTCCCAGCTGGAGCATCACTCCTGTAGCTCCCTCTGCTGCCCCCCCCCCGCCCCGTCTCCCTCATAGCAGGCATCCTGCCCCTCCCGGCCACTCCATGCCTGCATATGCAAATTAACCCACCACCTTTGTTGGGTTAATTTGCATATTCACTCCTGATTGGCTGTGGGCGTAGCAGAGGTACAGTCAATTTACATGTTTGTCTATTGTTAGGTAAGAAGTTTGGGGAAAGCCAGGAAATGAAATAAAATTGGTAATCCCATCAACCAGGTATAACCACTGTTACTTAACCACTCTTAAATTGTTAACAATTTAGTATCTTTACAGACTTTTCTTTCCCATGCATTCTATCTAATAAAGAGGGAATATGCTAATTGACCCTCACACCATCACAAAGATGGCGGTGCCCACAGCCAATAAGGAGGGACTATGCTAATTGACTGTCATGCCCTCAAAGATGGTGGCACCCACAGACAATAAGGAGGGAATATGCTAATTGACTGCCCTGCCCTCAAAGATGGCAGCGCTCACAGCTACAAGATGGCAACACCCAGTTCCCTCAGCCCCCCAGCTGCCAAGGGCCGCCCGAGGCTCAGGTAACCAGGGCCGGCTGAGGCTTGTGCTGCCGGCAGTTGTAGCAGCAGAGGTGTGATGGGGGCATCGCCTTCCCTTGATCACCGGGTTGCCTCCTGCCTCTAAGGTCTCCCAAGGGGCAGGCTGGGCTGAGGGAACCCCCTCCAGTACATGAATTTTCTTGCACCAGGCCTCTAGTATATCTATAATAATAAAAGCATAATATACTAATTAGACCAGACAGCCGAACAACCTTCCGGATGAAGCCAGGCTGCGAGGGTTGAGTCCCTTGCATGAATTTTGTGCATTGGGCCTCTAGTATAAGTATGTTTTCAAAATTGCTTTCAGATATAGAGTCTGTTACAACTTCTCAAATTTCTGACAAAGTGTTTAAACGTTAAACAGTAAGCATAAAGAGGGTTCTGCTTCTGAGAGCTCAGAACATTTTTATAAAAATCCATAATTGTGGTTAAAGAATTTTTTTTGCTTGAACATGCAATGTGTATATATTAGTTAATACATAACCCCCCATCTGTCATCACCTTCAGTAATGTTTTTCAACTGAATTGTCTATTATGGGAATCTGGTTCAAAGAGTCACCAAATACTTTTAAACCTAACCTAACCCAGGAAATCAAGTGGATGCAATTATTAAATATTTAGATTTTTAAAATTTATGTTTTAAATTTCTTCAAAATGCAAATAAGATATAGGGTTAGCCCTGACAGGGTGGCTCAGTTGGTTGGAGTGTTGTCCCATACACCAAAAAGTTGAGGGTTCAGTCCTAGCCAGTTTGGTTCAGTGGTTGGAGTGTCAGCCTGTGGACTGAAAGGTTGTGGGTTCGATTACAGTCAAGGGCACGTACCTCGGTTGCAGGCTCAATCCTCTGCCCAGGTTGGGACACGAGTTGGAGGCAACCAATCAATGTGTCTCTCTCACATCAATGTTTCTCTCACTCTGTCTCCCCTCCTCCTTTCCACTCTCTCTAAAAATCAGTGGAAAGGATATCCTCAGGTTAGGATTAACAAAACAAAACAAAACGGTCACAGGGATGTGGAGGGAGGACTCAATTCCCTGTCAGAGCACATGCCTGGCTTGTGGGTATCCTCAGTCCAGGTATGTATAGGAGGAAACAAATTGATGCTTCTCCCTCACATCAATGTTTTTCTCTCTCACGCTCGCTCTCCCTTCTCTCTCTCTAAAATCAGTAGAAAACAAAACAGACATATCCTCCAGTGAGAATTTTTTTAAAAAGGTATAGTTTTATACTAGAGAGTTTTATTTTGATATCTGTAAACATTTAATCATAGACTAGGGATTATAACTTCAAAATGTAAACTAAGAAAACATATTTAGAAAGCTATATTTTTAGAACGGTTTAAAATAGAGGTCACCACAAGTTTCAAACTATTCTGAGCAAGATGCTATGAGCAATTCTACTATAAAATATTTGAAAAAAAGTAAAAACAGGTCTATTGGCAAAGGAATCTATATTTAATTCACTGAGGTTAATTAAGCATCTTTTTAAGGTTTGATTTTGTTTAAACCTAAGACTCCAGATAAAGGCAAGCCCTGGGAATGGGGCCTCCACTTTTTCCAGTGAAGACTATACAGCATCTTCCTGATTCTTAGTTTCTTCAACATAAAATGGTTAGTTCTACTTGACTCATAGTAACAATATTTCTAGTGCAAGGACAGGTCTGCAGTTGTCAGTGACTTCAGGGTGTTATTTGCTTGTTACCTTTTAAATGCCTCCAGGCAGCAGTCACCAGCCTGAAAGCCAGTGAGCAAGTGACCTTGATACTGAAAGGAAATTCCACTTCACTTATTTATGCAAACACATAGAAAATAGGTTCAACATCTGCATTATAAGAGGGAATATCCTCTTTCAAAAGAACTCCACTGTATTCTCAATGAGAGAGAGAGATGGTCCTCAAATAAATCATACATGAAGTCCCTTACATTTGTGTATAATGAATTCCTGAAAATGTATTTGAAAATCTGAAAGTCAAACACAGTGGGTTCTACTTTTAGAGAGCCCAGACATTATAAAATCTATAATTGTCATTTAAAAATTATTTTTGCTTGACTATGCAATGTGTACATATTATTTAATACATTAAAAATAATAAACTTAAAGTATAGATAAAATACATGTTTTGAAATAATTTCTTACCTACCTCAACTGACAGTTATCTCAGCTGAGAGAAGAAACATAGTATTTAAAGCTAGAGTAAGGAATAGCTGATCCTATTTAATGGTGTCAGCTAAGTTTTCTTAAACTAGTTTTCAGGAGCATGTGGAATGCCAGCATCATCTTCTCTGAGAAGGGGCAGGCGGGAAGCTGTGTCTCTGTGGCCTTGTATATTTTTCCCTGCGTTTGGATCACTGCTCATTCTCAGTCAGCACTTATACAGCCCCCAGTTCCTCCACCGACACACCATGCCTTTCATGATTTTTCAGAATGTCATCTGTGCTCTCTAGTTGGTTCTTTTCCTCCACAACTAAACTTACAGTCAACCGTTTCACGCCCATGGAGCATTTGACTGAAGGTTGCAATGACTTGCCCTCAGCATCCCTAACTGCATCATAACTGGTTTTGGCCCCTTCATTTTATCACCTTCCAGACATTGTTATAAGATCTACACTAATAAAAGAGAAACATGCAAATTGACCATACCTCTGCTATGCCCACAAGCCACACCCACTAGCCAATCAGGAGCAAGTATGCAAATTAACCCAACCAAGATGGCTGTGGCCACAGAGCAAGCAGGAGGCTTGGTTTTCCCTGGCAATGGAGGAAGCCAAGCTTTCCACTTGCTCTGGCCTGCCCTGGCCTCCACTCAAGGCTACAAAGTTTTAATTACAGAAGATAAATAAATCCCAGATACCAGGGCCTCTGCTTGGGTGGCTGGAGAGCATAGCCGGCCTGCAAACCACCACAGGCCCCTTGCCCAGGCTACCCCATGCCCCAAGGAAAACCCCAACCTGATCCTGGACACCCTCAGGGCAAACCAACCAGCCCCCACCCGTGCACCAGGCCTCTATCCTATCTAATAAAAGAGTAATATGCAAATTGACCATCACTCAGACACACAAGATGGCTGCCCCTATATGGTCAAAGATGGCTGCCCCCATGTGGACACAAGATGGCCAGAAGGGAAGGGCAGTTGGGAGGGACCAGGCCTCAAGGGAGGGCAGTTAGGGGTGACCAGGCCAGCAGAGGAGGGAAGTTGGGGGCGACTGGGCCTGCAGGGAAGGGCAGTTGGGGGGACCCAGGCCTGCAGGGGAGAACAGTTGTGGGGGACCAGGCCAGCAGGGGAGGGCAGTTACGGGCAATCAGGAAGGCCAGCAGGCGAGCAGTTGGGAGCCAGCAGTCCTGGATTGTGAGAGGGATGTCCAGCCGTACATTCCTCGATGGGTCCCAGATTGGAGAGGGTGCAGGCTGGGCTGAGGGACACCTCTCCCCCCCCCCCATGCGCAATTTCATGCACTGGGCCTCTAGTAATAAAATAAAAAGCTATTGATATTCAAATAATTGCATGAACATCCACAAATAATAACTGGCAAAAATAGAATGTTTGCTGGCAGGCAGAACCACCATAACATGGCTTAGCATGCGTTTGTCAACTGAGCATAAATGTCCGATCAGCAGAGATCCAAAATATGACAGTGGGGATACGATGTAAAAGTTGTGTGGAAGTCAAGGACTACCTAAAACTCTGAAGAATAGCCACTGCTGATATCAAGTTTAACTAAAAGATAAAATATTTCAGGCATTGTAGCATTGGTTTGTGGGAATGTACTTAAATTTAGAAATTTATTTTTCACAAAATTTTCTGAATATGCTTTCTTCCCCTAAAAGTATACGCTTGGATTCTGCCCAGGTACCAAGAACAATTAGAGGGAATAAAGGTGGGAGAAGAGCAAAATAAAAGCCATACATAGGCCAAAAATTCTAAACTCGGCAGGGCTCCCAGCAAAGCTGCCCACCAGTAGACAGAGAGGATGGCCCGGGAGAGCCCGCTGGTTTTAGGATGGGGTGTGGCGGGGCAGAGTGGGACTTGAGTGCCTTCCTTGTGCCTGTGGCTTCCAGTACTTGCAAGAGCACACAGATGTGGTTTATGTGTCTTAGGTGACCTTGGCCTACGTACCAGGAGATCTGCATTCTAGCCCATGGGAAAGAGTAGTGTAAATAAGCCCTTACTTTGGGAAAGAAAAATATGATATCAGAAGTACAAGTCTCTCTTTAAAAGGGAAATCGGCTTTAATTAAAGGAAAACTGAGAACTAAGTCACTTGGTTTTAAAAAGCACTTTGTTTAGCCAGGCACTTTTCTCTGTATACCTTCTTTGTGCTGATAAGGGTATGGAAAGATATAGAATATTTATAACCCAGGGACTAAGCAAAGGTCTGACTTGCTGACTAATAAGTTTGAGGCAAAAGTCTAAAGTAAAATTAAATTTAATTTTGCGAGGTTCTGAGCTGTGGGGCCAGAATGCTTAATTCAGTAGCATCCTTAGACCTGGGCGAGCACAGAGGAGTATGAATCTCCCTCCCTCAACCCCCACACCAAAGTTACTGTCCAAGTGGGGTCCCTGAGCCCTGGTCCAGGTGGTATGGGCCTGGTTTTTGTTTCTCCTCTTCAGTAGCTATCTTATTCTCTAAAACCCCTCCCATTTGGGGTCAATCAGATGCCTGGGGTAACTTTAGGACTTGCATCTGTAATGTGATCTGGGGTCCCCTTACCTGGATCTGTCCCAGTGTGTAGCCAGGTGAGCTGATCACTCCTGTTGTCTAGAAACTATTTCTTTTGAGATTGGGCAAGCAGGGTGTTTTTATGTGTTTTTTAACATGCTAATTTTGAGTAATTTGTATTGAATAGAGGACAAGTTCAGGGCTCAGGGCTACCAGCTATTCACTGCTGACCCTGGGTTTGAACCACTGGTGTGAGCCCATTGGTTAGATCTTGCCTGTTTATGTTCTGATCACCATCTACAGTACCTGAAGGCAGCAAGGGTGACAGCAGGCTTCCTTTGCCCTGTGCCCCCACTGTTGCTAGCACCCAGGATTCCCCCACAGCCTCTACCTCCCATGTCTGGCAGCACAGCTTTGCGAGTGGCCACACCTGTCTCCCCGAGGGCTTTTGAAACCATGGTTCAACATGCCAACTGGCCCTTTTAATTGAATTCCTCTTTTGCCAATGATTGATATCATGACCTTGCTATCTCCCACATCTGTCCCAATCCCTATGGGGACAGGATCGAAGATTCTGTGCATTCATTGGCTAATGCAGTGGTCAGCAAACTGCGGCTCACGAGCCACATGCGGCTCACCATGAGCTGTGGTTTGCCGCTCTGTTGACTAATGAGTTTGCCGACCCCTGGGCTAATGGAACTCTAATTGCTCTGTTCATAGGCTACTGCCCTATTCTCTTCACTGACTGCCATCATCCTGATTGTCATCATCATATGACTCTAAATTCCCTAATCTGAACCAATGTCACATGCAACCTCAACCCCCAGACCTTTGTCTTCTGATCTAGGTCTATCGTTAACACATTTCTCTATATTCTCACATATGTGTCTGTTGCAGCCCTCTTTCAAACCTCCACAAATCTGTAGGCTCTGCATTCTAAATATATCAAGACTCTACCCACTTCTCACCATGTTCACTATTACCACTCGAATCCGAGCCACCTGAATGCTCTTTGGAAAAACAGAATTTCTCAGTCAATGTGAGTTCATTCACTTCACTCTCGCGCAGGCTCTTGCAGGCCTAAACATCCTTCTGTTTATTGCGCCTCTGCCACTCCTGGTGGTTGGGTAGACATGAGCCAGTGGACCAGGGGTCCCTGTTCTGCTCCTTTGCAGACGTGAGTACCCAAGCGGGCTATGTTGCCTGGGTTTTGTGGCATTTGTTTTTCCTTTTGTCACCATTAGACATGTCCAAACCTGTAGAAAATTTTTATAAGATTTTATCTGAGCCAAGCTGATGACCTATGCCAGGGAGCAAGATCTCAAATGTTCCTGAGAATACGTTTTGCTGCTGCTTTTATGCATTTGAAATTAAGAAGGGAAAGAAAGGAAGATCATATGAACGTGGGAGAAAGCAAGGCAGGGATTGAATTACAGGATAGTTAACAAGATTATGTGCTTTCTTGATGGTGGTTATGGTTTATTTCAAAGGTGTGTTAACCTAGATGCATAGAAACAATGGCAGGACTTGTTTAAGCCAAAGACAAACTTTTTGCTAAAGAAGTTAAATGCCTACCCACCATGACTGCCCAGTTAGGAATTTATGATCAGATCAACCTGTGAGGTTGCTTTCCATAGAACCTCCTTTTCTCATCTACACTTTTAAACCTGATCTCAAGCATTTTGACATAGACAGCTTTGTTTAACAGAAGACATTCTCAATAAGTTTTATTAGACAATTCATTGATAAGACATTGACTTTTACATTAGGGATGGATCTAATATGAAATTTTGCCTTCTACTTTTAGTATTTTCTATTATAGCTTTTCCCTCACCGAACAAGCCTCCTAAAACAAGATATAAAGCTGAACTAACAAGTGGGTGACCTAATCATTATTTGGAAGAAATTGCTTTTTAATCTTTAAATATGTAAGACTAGAGAGGATTTCAGCTAACAGTTTTGATGGCTCATCTACAGCTGATGCCCAATTTATAAGAGAAAAGTTATTTTTTTTCTTATGAGTGTCAGGGTCTTTTGGAGAGCACATGACACTGAAATAATTGAGAATTCTTAGTAACTTTGCTCAGCTCAGCCCCCATCAATTGGGAGAAGCATCCATCAAAACTGTGTGCAGGTTCTATTACAATGTATGGGTCTGTAGGCTTTTCACTTTCATATTAGGGCAAGAAAGTGTAACCCTTGAACCTGGAAAGGGCCCCAACTCCAAGCACCATGGTATTCACTCAGATACAGGCCTCTCGATGGGATTGGAGACTATCAGGTTGGGCTAACACTAGAACCCATGGTATGCCAGCCTCCTTGGCCCCATACAGCATTACCTTGGGTACTAGTAGACACTTCTCAGCTGAACTTTCTGAGAGGCACAAATGACTTTGAGAACTAGGCCTACTTTTGGGGTGTCCAGAAAATATCAATCAATTTCTCCCCACAAGCCTTAGGGTATTGACCAGAAGCCACTGGGGGATCTTGTGTTATCCTAATATCATGTACATTTCTGGAAAAGCGCAGACTCAATAATAGCAGGCCATACTTTGGAATTATTTTAAGTATTTTTTTGTTATTGTAACTATAGTAATGGTGGCTCTATGAGATAAGTATTTTAGAGACAAGGAAGCTGAGTTTAAGGAAGTTAAGTTACCTGACTAACAGCACTCAACTTTTGTGTATATGGGGCAGAATTTGAATCCAGGCACTCAATTTCCAAGTCAGTGCTCTCAACCTGCCACCCTACTCTGTCTCCCCAGCTCTTATCCAACTAGATCTGCTTACATTTAACTGAAAATTCTGCTTCAGGATGGCAACTAACCCATCAAGATACATAATGGAAAGGTGGGGTGCATAGTTTTTTATCAGAGTGAAAAAAACTTCAGGCCCCTTTTACTGGGGCCCAAACATTTGCCATTGCAGCTCTCTACCCACATAACTGTCTGAATACTCTTCCAGACTCCTCAAATTACTAGATTCAGGAAACAAACATTTATTTTCTCTAGGCTTCTCTGGAAAGATGCATACATCCCATAAAATAAAGATGAAGTGACAAAGTAAGCTTGGACCCAAAGCTATGTTAGAGCACATGACTAGGTTTCTGGGTGGGGTAAAGCATTTAACTGTCCCAAGCTCCAAATTGGTTTGATGAGGCAAGGGGACTTCTCTCTCCTATTATTCAAGCCAAGACCACAGAAACTGAAAAAGAACCACAGGCAGAATAACATGGTGAATACCTTTCCCAACAGTTGAGGGAAAAGCAAGGAGGGATGTCAGGAAAATCCAGAGACATTGTCAGGAAAGTAGTGTCAGTGTCTGGTCACAGCAGAGGAGGCCTAGACAGCCTGGGGGGGGGGGGGGGGGGGTGTCAAGTCAGCCTTTGGGGAGGGAGAATTCTAAGGAGAGAATTGAGATCACGGAGGACAATTCTCACTTGCTTCAGGATTTTAACTGGGGCCTTGCTTTTTATTGATTGATTAATTTTATTTATTTTGTATTTGGAGAGAGAGAGAAAAGAAGGGGAGAGAGAAACATCGATTTGTTGCACTTATTTATGCATTCATTGGTTGCTTCTTATTTGTGCCCTGACTGGGGATCAAACCCACAACCTTGGTTTATTACGATGGCGCTCTTACCAACTGAGCCACCAGGCCAGGGCTGGAGCCTTGCTTTTTAAGGGCAGGAAGGTCATTAAAGTACCATGTGGTGATTATTCACCTACTTTTTTAAAAATATGCTAAATTCTGCCCAGTCCCCAGAAACCTCCAAATTGGTCCCCAAATTTCAATGTTTCAGCATCTAAATAAGGACTCTCAAACTGTCTTGCACATCTGGAAGCAACATCACAGACAATATGGCTTGATGATGGTTTGGAAAATATGGTTCCCATAACTGTTTATAGATTCTATTAACTCATTTACCCAACACACATACATGAAGTGCCCATGTGTGCCGGGCTAACACTGTCACTGTAGATGCAAGGAGAACAGGCTTAGGACTTACAGATGAGTAGTTGCAGATATGTCTGTAGCATCTAACCAAGGTTCTAATACATAAATGACTTTCTTCCAAAGTTGGAACAGGCATCTGAGGTGGCAAAATCCACAATTCCCACTGCAGTCACTGTTGAGACATATTCTAGCGAAGCCCTTTGAACACCGTTTTCCCTGAGCCTTCAGCTCGGATTTGGGTAACCTGGCAGCGCAGCAGAGCTCCTGGAGGCTCCGTGTTTTGATCTCCATCATTGGATGCTGTGACCGGAGTTGCTCCAAGCAGAGTCCCAGGAAAGATCTAAAGAGAAAGTAAAGACTAGTGGTGGGTTTGTCAAACCTCTGAAGGTGATGGCCATTTTGCTTAGAGAAGGAATACAATAGGGATGCCAGGAGCATCCTAAGTATACAAATCACTCACTATGGGAAAAGTGAAATCTATAGAAAGATGTAATGGTACCCTGTTTGTGGCAAAATTGGGACAAGACGCCTGTCTCTGATGCTCTCTCTACTACACTTTGGTGCCTAATAGCAAAAACAAAAAGCAGCCCAGCCTGTGTAGTTGAGCCTCAATCTATGAACCAGGACTTCATGGTTTGATTCCCAGTCAGGGCACATACCCGGGTTGTGGGCTCCATCCCCAGGAGGGGTGTGCAGGAGGCAGCCAATCAGTGATTCTCTCTCATCACTGATGTTTCTTTCTCTCTCTCCATCTCTCTACCTCTCTGAAATCAATAAAAAAATATATTTTTAAAAAAACTTATTTCCTCTCTGCACACACTCATTTTCATCACTTGCTGTTCCATGTTCCCCACTGTATCAACCTCAGAATCCCCTTCTTCCCATCAAGGAGAAGGCCCTGCAAGCCTTTGTCCTGTGTCATTCTAGGCAAAGGAGAAACTTTACTGAATATAACCCATTTGTTTGCTGACACTGTGTCCCCCCCAGCATAAATCTAGTAGTTCCTGGCCTCCCTCTGAAGATCCCTTCTCCTCTCAGATAGTGTTTGGGGAGGGGCATTACCTCCTGACAGCTGCCTCACCAATCTGCAACCACAGTTGTACCGCCAACCTCCACTCAGTCCATATCTTTATTCTCTGTTCCTCCACAGACCCTTCTTTCATTTTGCTGCCAGCCGATCTTAAACCTGTAATGTGCATTAGTACTGATGATTATCCAGGCCTTTAATTCCCAACAGTATGGCTAACCCTGAGTTTAATGAATAGTAAGCCTTTAATAAACATTTGGAGCTAACAGGCAGGAATTACAACTCTGAGAGAGTTAAAGCTGGTACTAGAAATAAGGATTTGTGAAGTTCACAGCGCAAAAGTTCACTGCCCAGCCCAGCTCTGGCCACTTCCCCAGTCCTACACTCTGCTTGTCCTTCTACTAGAGAGAGGGAGAGGGTGGAGGAGCCAGAGAGGGAAAGGAAGAGGGAGAGGGAGAGGGAGGGAGAGGGGGAGGGGAAGGGGAGAAGGGGAGTAGGAGGGGGAGGAGAGAGGGAGTGGAGGGGGAGAGGGAGAGGGAGGGGAGGCAAGGGAGGGACCCTCTGGTTCTTCTTTCCATGGAGTCCTTGCCTCATCATCCCTGTTTCAATGTTCCCCAAGTCTTCCCTTATTTTTGAGCCCCTTCTAACGTGCCCCAGCATGATTAACAGTTGAAATGTCCTCACCAGGGAGAGTCAGTCTTGCCTTAGGATCCCTAACAAGACACTAAACTAGAAGACAATAAAGTAAACCTCAGTCCTTTTCCAAAACCTGGGTTAATTAGTCTAGAATATTGCAAAGAGTAGGGCCCAAGCTGCCCAGCCTGGCCCTCCCAGGATCCCTCCTCAGCCTGGGTGAGGATAGGTTCCCATGCCCCTCCCACACCAGCTTCCAGCCTCCACTCCAGTGGGAACATCCACATATTTTCCAAGAATGGGAAACAATTTTCTCAGAGACTTTGAAGACTAAATAAAGTTGAAACACTTTCCTACGGAAAACAATTTGCAGAGCTGCATTTCCCCCTCGATGAAATGGCTTCTTACGTTACTGTGCATGAGCCGGATCCTCTTGGAAAGTCAGCGTCTGAATTTCTGCATTCTACAATATTTGCTTTTTCCTTTTAATAACCAAATATCCATTGCAGTGTCTTCCCAGAATAAAGGAATAGTTACCCCAGAGGGGACTATTCCTTCCCCCACCCTCCTCCCCTCCCAGTCTACAATACATCAAAGAAGGAAAGCTTTGAAAGTATAGGTCTTTTTTTTTTTTCTCCCAAGATTTCAAAGATCCCAAGACAAATTATTTGTTATGGAACAAGATCAAAGAGTTATGTCTTTGCTTTTTCCCCAGGAGTCTCTGTGAGGATGCTTTTCCTGAGCATATAGCCTAAGGTGGGGTGCCTACCTCACATCTGGGAGCAGGGTTACCGAGATTAGTGGTGGGAGAGACAGGGGGAGCTATGGCAAGGTATCTAATGTGGGCTCCTGGCAGTAGGGGCCATGTCCATCTGGCAGGTGCCCCAGTTCTAATCCTACTTCCCCAAAGGCTCTGAAAGGGCTCCACCCCAACCCTCTCTCCTTGTTCAGTCATTCCCTGTAGATGCTAGCTCCAGAGCAGCGGCCATGGCAGTGCGTCTGTGCCCATGTTCTCACTCTTACAAATTCAGATGCAGCAGAATGGCCTTCCTGTAACCTCCTCTCTCTTTGAAGCATTTCACGCTCAGAGCCCTAGGATGTTAAACTAGAAGGGACCTCAGAGTTTCTCAAATCCAAACATCCATTCAGACAAATAAATGGAGGTCCAGGAGTAAACTTACGTTGCAAAGTTGCAGGACTGGTTTACCCCAAAGCTGGGACATAAGCCTCCTGCCTTCGTGTAAGATGATCTTCCCATATAGCAAGGTTTTATGAATATGATGATGATAGGATAAGAGATCAGGGGGAGATCCTACAGATTTTATCATTCAGAAAGAAGTCCCTAAGAGACTTCTATGTTACAGGCCATAGCTAGGCACTGGGAACACAAAGATCAACAGAATATGATACTTCTCTTAGAGAGCTCACTGTCTGGTATTTGAGAAAGGTGATGCCTCAATAATAAATATCTCTTCAGATCTAGTTAATTTAGGCTACCACGAAGAGGCACTTTCCCAATCTGAAAACTGTGTGCCCATTCTGATTTTGACAACAGGGAGATAATTTAAGGTTTGCTGGAATACTTCAGGAATACTGTAGCTTTAGGGGAATTTAAACATTGCCTGCCTGTTCAGGCAACATGCTGCAGAGTGTGCAGGGAGTTAGGGGATGGGTCCCATGACTCCGACTCCCTGGAGTGCTGAGTTAGTGTTTGTCCCAGAAGCCCGAGAGGTGTGCCCAAGCCTGGTGACCCACACCCAGGCACTATGCCACTCTTGCATGAGTCTGCAGATCTCTTCTCCTGCACAGAACCTGTTTGCATATCTCCTGGTGGGGCAGCCTCTCATAATAGCAAGAGCCAGTTTGTGCTTAGTAAGGTGACACTGCATTTTCAAGGCCCAGCATTGGCAGGGACCCAGGCAGGTGAGGACAGCCTGAGTCTCCCAAGGGTACCCTCCACCAAGGCTTCCCAGGAAGTATGTTCTTGAGCTGAGGCCAGTGGAGGACCAAGAATTTGGGCAGGGGAGTCTCGGAGAGCACTCCCTGCCAAACCACAAGCCAGGTACATTCTGCCAAGGGGACTCCACCCCACACACCTGGTCAGCCAACTTCAAAGCCATTCTGCCTCCCAAGGAGCTCTTTATCCCTGAAATTCACTCCTGGATTAACACAAAATAATACAAAAAGCAAAGCAGAGGAGAATTAAGATCACAGGGTTTGGGGGCCAGACTGCCTGGGTTCAAACCCGGCTCCCCTTCCTGCCCCATTAACCTTGTTCAGGTGGGTCAGCACCTGGGCTATAGTCTTCTCATCTGTAAAATGGGGATAATAGAGGTAGCTACATAAGGGTATTGTTGTCAGTATTAGTTGGATAAGTACATGTAAAGTGCCTAGCCCATAATAAATATTGAGAGAAGAAAGGGTTTCTACTGCTCCAGTTTCATCTGTAACCAAAGGAACACAGTAAATTCTTAACCAAGGCCTTCCATGGGGGCTAGCCACGTACACAGTACTTTCTAACAGTCCCATTATAAAGATAAAGGCAGTGCCTATGTTTCCTTCATCCTGATAAAAGTTTCAACATAATTGCTTTCAGTGGTTGAGCGTTGACTTATGAACCAGGAGGTCACGGTTCGATTCCTGGTCAGGGCACATGCCCATGTTTCAGGCTTGATCCCCAATGTTGGGCATGCAGGAGGCAGCCAATCAATGACTCTCTCTCATCATTGATGTTTTTATCTCTCTCCCTCTCCCTTCCTCTCTGAAATCAATTTTAATAAAAAGAATCAGAAAATAATTGCTTCCAGACCCCTTCCCATGACTCCAGGTGTTTGATGACCCTTCCTTAACTGTACATTCTCTCCACCTGATGTATAACTGTTAATCCTTGAATGTACGTCACTAAAACTGCTGATGTAAAGCTATATTCTTCTTTATCCTTCTGCCTATATAAACATTCACTTCTAAAGTTAGAAAACTGTTTCAAGGCTTTGCTGTTGGGCATGTCCTCAGTTTGGCCCAAATATAAATTTCTTCTCCTAAATTTACAGTGACTCCGTTTCTTTTCATTACAGAATTTAATAACGTTAGAGATTGTTATAGCCTAAGACACAGTCCTTGTTCCAAAATTCCTTATAATCTAATGGGTGAGCTGAGGAAATCACACATGAAACAACAGCAAAAACATGATAATATGTAATTTGGTTCCAAACTGTTGGTTCAGATCCTAAGATCAGTGAGAATTAGCATAGAACCCATTGTACATTGTCTCTGAATAAAGCCCGCCTGTGAAAAGAGAGATAATGGGGGAGCATTATGGCTGAGCATGACTTGGGAGCCAGATAGGCCAGGATTTGAATTATGGCTCCATCAATTTCCAGCTGTGAGATTGTGACAAAGATGCTATGATGGTTAATTTTATGTGTCAACTTGATTGGTCAGCAATTATTCTGAGTGTTTCTGTGAGGGTTTTGGATAAGATCAACATTTAAATCAGTATTGTGAGTAAGGTAGATTGCCCTAAGACAGTAATCGGCAAACTGTGACTCACGAGCCGCATGCGGTTTGCCGCTCTGTTGACTAATGAGTTTGCTGACCACTGCCCTAAGAGAATGAGTAGAGCAGATTGTCCTAATGTAGGTGGGCCTCACCCAATCAGTTGAAGGCCTGAATAAAACAAACAGGCCCATGTTTGCTGAGTAAGAGAGGTTTCCTCCCACCCAATTGCCTTAAAACTGGAACATCGATTCTTTTTCCTGCCTTTGGACTTGAACTGAAACATCAGCTCTTTCTGGGTCTCAAACATGCTGGCCTTAGGACTGGAACCATGGGCTCTCCTGGTTATCAGGCCTTCACTCTCAGACTGGAACTAAAACATTGGCTCTTCAGGGCCTCTACCTTGCCAACTGCAGATCTTAGGACTCAGCCTCCATAATCATGTATTATATGGATTACATATTATATAATATGTATAGTCATCCTGTTGCTTCTCTTTCTCTGAAGAACCCTGACGGATAGAGATGCTAATGTTGCTAAGCCTCCGTTTTATCATCTATAAAATGAGGATTGATACTATCTACTCATAGAGTTGCTACAAAGATTCAATGAATTTTGCATCTGAGCACTCACATGGCACCTAACATATTGGGCTGCTCAATAAATGTTAAATAGTAGGGAGTGTCAGTGTTCTCCCACCAAAGACCACCACAAATACTCCTCTAGTTGGGCAAGTGGAGTCCATTACCCATTGCAGCAAGGGAGAACATACACAGAGTGCAGAAAAGACCTGTGATAAGATTTGGGCTTGTGTTTAAGTAACTTGGAGAGAGTTTGAGAAAGGGAGACCTTGCTCTGGATTGAATGCTATCTGAAAGCTGGGGTAATTCTATGGTTAGAGATCTGGAGTGGGTTAAATGGTCATATCCCAAAAGATAAGTCCAAGTCTAAACCCCAATGCCTATGAATGTGCCTTTATTTGGAAAAGGAAACTTTTCAGACAGATTTAAACAAAAGCTGTAGAAATGAGATCATCCTGGGTTAACCAGGCGGGCCCTAAACCTAATGACAAGAATGCTTCTGAGAAGAGAAGACACAGAGACCAAAAGGAGAACCACAGGGGACAAGGTGGTGTGAAGACAGAGGCAGATGGTGCAGTGATGTGTCTACAAGCCAAGAAACAACAAGAATTAGCAGCAGCCACCAGAAGCTACGAGGCAGGCATGGAGCAGACTCTTGCTCAGAGCCTCCTGAGGGAAGCAATCTTGCTGATTCCTTGATTTCAGACTTCCAGACTCTAGAGCTTAAATGTTGTTTTAAGCGACCCTGTTTGTGGTCATTTGTTATGGCAGCCCTAGGAAAGTAGAATAGTATCTCAATAAATCTTATCTAGAGGGAGGGCAGACTACAGGGAGGGCAGACTACAGGGAAGCCAAAGAAGCAGCAGCCACTCCTACTAGCCAGGAGAGGGGTACACTGGATGTACTGTGACTTGAACACTACTCAAGTTGTATATGTGTTCAGACACGATTATGAAGTGGAATAGTTTCTGTCTTGATCCATCAAAATCACAGAGTGATCTTGTCTTGTGTTCATATATTCTAAAATTATTTGTATTCAATAGGAAAACACTAAGGCTCAAGGGGCTGCTTTTCTCTTGCTTGGGAGCTTCTAAGAAAAATCAGTTTTTTGTGTTTGTTTTTTAATCCTCACCAAAGCATATGATTTTTTTTTTTAATAAATCTTTATTGTTCAGATTACAGGTGTTCCTCTTTTTGTTTTCCCCCTATAGCACCCCTCCAACTGATTCCCCACCCCACCCTACCCCATGCCCTTACCCCCTGCCAATGTCTTCATCCATAGGAGTAAGGTTTTTGTCCAATCTCTTCCCGCACCACTCACACCCGCTTCCCCCTGAGAATTGTCAGTCCACTCCTTTTCTATGTCCCTGATTCTATTATATATATTCACCAGTCCATTCTGTTCTTCAGATTTTTTATTTACTTGATTTTTAGATTCACTTGTTGGTAGGTATGTATTTGATGTCATTTTGTTGTTCATAATTTTTATCTTTACCTTTTTCTTCTTCTTCTTCTTCTTAAAGAATACCCTTCAGCATTTCATGTAATCCTGGTTTGGTGGCAATGAACTCCTTTAGCTTTTTCTTGTCTGTGAAGCTCTTTATCTGCCCTTCAATTCTGAATGATAGCTTTGCTGGGTAGAGTAATCTTGGTTGTAGGTTCTTGCTATTCATCACTTTGAATATTTCTTGCCACTCCCTTCTGGCCTGCATAGTTTCTGCTGAGAAATCAGCTGACAGTCGTATGGGTACTCCCTTGTAGGTAACTAACCGTTTTTCTCTTGCTGCTTTCAAGATTCTCTCTTTGTCTTTTGTCCTTGGCATTTTAATTATGATGTGTCTTGGTGTGGTCCTCTTTGGATTCCTCTTTTATGGGGTTCTGTGCGCTTCCTGGACTTGTAAGTCTATTTCTTTCACCAGGTAGGGAAAGTTTTCTGTCATTATTTCTTCTAATAGGTTTTCAGTATTTTGCTCTCTCTCTTCTTCTGGCACCCCAAAAATTCGGATGTTGTTACGCTTAAAGTTGTCTCAGAGGCTCCTTACACTATCTTCATATTTTTGGATTCTTTTTTCTTTTTGTTTTTCTGGTTGGGTGTTTTTTGTTTCCTCATATTTCAGATCTTTGGTTTAATTCTTGGGGTACAGTGATCTACAGTTGAGTTTCTGTATATTCTTTATTTTAGACAGTGTATGCTTCATTTCTGACTGATCATTTTCCTTTTTTTTTTTTTTTTGGCATTCTCATTAAGGTCCTTGAAGGTCTCACTAAGCTCCTCAGAAGTGTCATCAAGTTTCTTGGCAGTTTTTAGAAGATTCTTGAGTAACCTTATAAATGTGGTTCTGAACTCTATGTCGTCCAGTAGTTTGCTTTCCTCCGTTTCTTTCATTCATGACATGTTTCTTTGTCTCCGCATTTTGGCTGCTTCTCTGTGTTGATGGCTTTGTGTGGTAGGTGACCTATAGGGGGCAGTAGCTCAGCCTCCCCAATCACCTGATGTGGACGCTCTTGGTAATTGACCTCCAGGCCAATCGGCTGTGAGGACTCGCTGTGTCTATAATGGAAGAACTGCTGTGCTGGAGACATGCTTATGGTGTAGGACTTGTTTCAATGGGGCTTTGGTGCTCACTGAGTCTGCCTCTTGAATGTGTCACTTATGGATGTGAGGAGTTGAAATCTGGTTTCTCACACTGACCACTAGGTATACTGGCTTCTGGATCTCCAATGGGGTACAGGTCAGTTATTGTCTGAGTCCACCTGCAGGAGCTACAGCGAGAACTACAGTTTTCTCCTCTTTGCTTGGGGTTTGGAGGTTTTGGAGCTGTCTGACCCGGGCTGCAAGTTTGTTAGGTTAAGCTGCGATAGGGCAGGCCATTCATATGCAAAAGCTGCTGCTTGGAGCTTGGGTGGGTTTGTAGGTTGTGTGGGGCGGGATCTCAGGGCGTCACTAGGCTAGGGCGTGGCAAACAGCAATGGCTGCCAGTTAGCCGGCTCTGTGTCTCAGACTGCGTCCCGTGCCCCAGCGCAGTAAACAATTATTCTTGCTTACAGCTCTGCAAGCAAGCCCCCCTCACTTTCCGACCCGGTGACAGACAATCCAGCTTCTCCCCGTAGGAGTTTGGGTGCCCCGTGTCTCCCCAAAAACTGTATTTCAGAGTAATCGGGGCTTGTCTCCCTTTGGGTTGGAAAAAACAACGCCTGCCGCCAACCAGGATCACTCGCCTCCGTACCTCAGCTTTTTAGCACTTGTGCACGTCTCAATGCTCTTTTCTCTTTCCTTCTAGTTGTAGAACTTCCACTCAGCCAGCTTTCCCGTGGTTCTGGGTGATAGACGTAGTTGTAGTTTTGAAATTGTTGTGCGAGGCAGCAGTTTAGGTGTTTACCTACGCCACCATCTTGGATTCTCCTCTCTATTTTATTTTATTTTATTTTATTTTATTTTATTTTATTTTATTTTAGAGAGAGGGAGGAAGAAAGAGAGAAACATTGATGTGAGAAAGAAACATTGATCACTTGCCTCCTATATGCACCCCAATTGGGGATGGAACCCAAAACCTGGGTATGTGCTCTGACCAGGAATTGAACCTGCTACCTTTCTGTGTATGGGACAACACTGAAACCAACTGAGTCACACCAGCCAGGTCGAAAATCAATTTTTAAAAAATTCTCTACCCATTATACCCAAATTGCCTTTGTGGTAGGGAGGGGAGCTATGAGAAGTGGTTAATCTTCCATTTTAGCCTTTTTGCTGTTTGTTCAAGAGTTGCTATTATCTGTCAGATTAGAAATTGTATGTTTCCTTCATCCCGAGAAATATATCAGGATTTGGTTCAGAGCACACAGGCACCCACTGATACTGTGACAAATGAATTAAAATGTGAGCAGTTCCAAGTGTCAAGAGTGTTTGCATCATTCTGGTTGTTGTCAAAGGAGCTGTGTGTCCAAACACAAGCCAAGTTGTTGGTGCATGTCCAAGAGGCCCACAGCTTGGAACAACTCTCTCGGGGCAACCAGCTGGACAGCTTCCCTCTGCCATACAGAAATGTTTTGCAAATCTCCTTTACTATTTCATTGCTGAACTACAGTAAATGTGCAGTCATTCTAAGACATCATGACTAGGTGATGCAATAATTAAAACCCCACTCCCCCATTTTATTCCATCCTTGCCTAGGCACACACATGCATCTTCTTCACAGATGCTGTGACTATCTCATTCTAGACTAAAGACTACACTGTCCTGGGCCAGAGTAGAGCAGAAGAGGCAGAACAGAGCTGCCTATCTGGAGAGAAGCTTCGCCCCAGGGTCACCTCGCCCCAGGGCCACCTCACAGCCATGCTGTTCCATAGCGGGGGCTGCTTTCTATTTGAAACTGTGAATCACAATTGACCTGTTTACACTAAATAAAGTTTCTTTCTTCACCGGACACCAAACTGGGGATTCCTGTTGACATCAAACTGGTGCCAAGGACCATTACCTGGTAGTTGACACTACTAAACCTAGAGGTTTCCAGAAGAAAGCACAGGTCCAATAGTAACCACACACATGCCACAAAGCAATGTGGAGTTATCTGCTTCCAGGTTAACCTTGGGGAGTTATCTATTTCCAGGTTAACTGAGAAATACTCAGATTTCAACTGGAAGTTGCTACCAAACCCAATACAAATGATGCCATAAGTGAGACAAAACAGAAAAGCAATCTTTCTTTTTCTTTTAATGCAAGCTATAGAATGTGTTTCCAGGAGAAATATAAGCAAGGCCTAAGTATAAAAGAGATTATTTGAATTGTGTTTCACAGAGGATTTAACATAAAATGCATCAGTATATGTTCTTGTTATCATGATATTTCATTGCAGTCTGATTTTCCCCGAGGTTTTAGGTAAATACAATTTTGAGAATGTATTTACATTCTCTGTAATGCTAGAAGAATGAAATGGGGTAAACCTCCTTGATTCCTCCACTGCCAGGAATTAGAAGGGTTCCAGGAATTGATTTATTAGGTGTAGGGAGCTGAGAGCTGATGAGCATTAATTGTACCCATCCAGATGATAGAAGTCTTTTATTACTTTTGATAATGATTCTGGCTCTTCTTTCTCCATGCCAGATCTCTCCTAGTGATTCTAGAAATCACTAATATCTGACTGCAAGAACCTGTTCAATCTAGAATAGGTCGATGTTTCCTTTTATTTGAATGCTGGCTTTTCTAAGGGTGCTATGGTGTTCTCACTGAAGACTTTCTACATTTACATAAAGTACTCTACATGGCCACAAATAGATGCTTAGAAGCATTATATGCATATGGGTCCTTGCCCTTTGTCCCATTTATCTATTGCTGTATAACAAACCATCTCAAAATGCAGTGACTTAAAACATGATTTATCTCACTCATGGCTGTGTGGATCAGGACCTCAGGAAGAGCTCAACAGGTGCTTAGTCTGTGGCCCACACAGCATCACCTGGGTCAAATAGCGCTGAGGAATCTGCCTTCAAAGTGGCTTCCTCACTCATGAGCCTGGTACCTTGGCCTCTCTCTTTACACACAGTACCTCATTTACTATGGCCTTGTCATGTGGCCTGGGCTTCTCACAACATCGTGATCTCAATGTGTCCTATTTCTTAAGTGGTGGCTAGATTCCAAGAAGCAGAAGCTCTCAGGCCATTTAAACAAACATTATGTTGGCATGGCATGACTTATGCTATATTCTATTGGTCTAAGTAGTCACAGGGCTCATCCAGATTCAGGGGAGGTAAGAGGTAGGGTCCAAGTCTTGAGGGGATTTCACAAGACAACACTGTAGAAGAGCATGTAGAAGTATAGTCATCTTTAGCAAGTACAATCTGCCACTTTCCTTTAAAAAGAATTATGTGACATTTTTTTCTTCCTTTGCTTTATAGAGGTTCTTTGAGGTTAAACCGTACATACTGCACTTATAAAGAGGCCTGAATACACCATGCAATGTTAAAAATAGTGGCCCCTCAGTTAAGTTCCAACCAACTCAAAGACTTACGGTTCAACTCATTAACTGATGAGTCAAAGAAATTCCAGTAATTGATCTGATCCACACAATATTCTTAAGCCCTTCACATCCTTGCTGGTAGAATATAGCAAAATTACATCACAGAGGCCTTCGTTCCTTTTAGAACAAGGTAACTGCCAAGACTTGGTAGAATTCCTAGATGAGTATAAAATCTAATGGAGGGAAGGACATGAAAGATCAAGGAGAGTGATAAGACACAAGATGAGGAAGATAAGAGAAGGGAAGAGACAAGAGGGTTTTCAGCACTGATTGAGCAGACAGGACTTTATAAAAAAAAGGATATCTGGAAGCTCACAGAATCACTGGGAGACTGGAGAACTGGACTCCAGAGGCCAAGAATGTGGTACAATCAAAGTAGAGCCAAATCATACCACAGAATCAGCCCACAGAAATCTTACACCAACCAATGCCTCTGTTCATCGGATGCCAGGGTTTGCATGGCTACTGCCCATGTCACTGCTATTGCTGCCCCCCAACCTGGAAGTGACCCTTGCAGCTGCTGCCACTCACCACCACATCGATCATAGCTGTGTTTGCTTCTTAGTACTATTTCTATGGAGAGTGCATCTGATTGGCTGAGCCTGAGTCACATGTCCATGCCTCACTGCAAAGGAAGTCTGGGGAAGTGAGTATAATTGTCAGCTGCTCTCTCCTATCAAGATCCATAAAATGGGTGTTCCCTAAATAGAAAGGAGGTTCAGATGATGGGTAGCCAAATCATGGGCAAAGTCCACTCTTTAACCACTTAATCATTCCATAACCTTTTATGGAGACTTTATGTGCAGCACTATTTTAGGCACTGAGAAGAAAAGGTGGGCAGAAAAGACTTGGAGTAAGACAAAAATAAAGAAACAAGTAAGATAGTGCAGATAATAATAAGTGCAATGGAGAAAATAAAATTGTACCATAGGATAAAGTGTCACTGGGAAATGTATGGGGGCATATGTGGGCAGGGATTGCTTTAAATGAGATAATTAAGGAAGGACTCTCAGTGGGTAGCAGAGTTGGGTGGAGAGCTGAGAGATGAAAAGGTATCAGCTGCTATGCAGATCTGGGGGAAGAGCCCTCCAGGTAGAAGGAAGAACAAATGCAAAGGTCCTGAGAGGGGAACACATGAGAGGCCATAAAGGAAGAACCAAGACAGTATGCCTGGAGTAGATGAGCAGCAGGGAGGTCTGATGACAGCGGATAGCAATCTGTAAATTGTGTCTCGGTCTCCCTCAGTTGGACAACAGCCAGGTTATGATAAGGACACTTTTACACTTGGAATAGGGTCCCCTTCCTTATGGTGGAGACAGCACTGTCTTAGAAGCTGTCTCAAGAACAGTTTTGTGGACTCACAGAGGCTTTCCAACTTCTTGGCCAATACCATTTCAGGCATACATTTCACTTTGCTTTACTGCTCTTGACAGATGCTGCATTTTTGTACAAACCAAAGGCAGTACTCTCCACCAGCAAAAAAATATTATAATCCACTTTATTGCAATACTTGCTTTATTGTAGTGGTCTGGAACTGAACTGCAATATCGCCAAGGTATGCCTGTATCAGAGATATATGTTATTTCACTACATACATATATGTGATGGTTAATTTTACGTGGTGTCAGCTTATTTAGGCTCTATTACCCAGATATTTGGTCAAAGATCAGACTGGATGTTGCTGTGAAGGTGTTTTTTAGATTACCATATATTAGGAAATTATCTTCTATAAAATGTGTGGGCCTCATTTGATAAGTGGAAGACCTTAAAAGAAAACAGACTGAAGCCTCCTGAAAAACAGGAAATTCTGCCTCCAGAGGATCTTTGGATTGAGCTGCAACATTAACTGTTCCCTGGGTCCTCAATCTGGTAGCCTGCCCTGCAGATTTTGGACTGGCAAGCCTCCACAATCATGTGATTCAATTCCTTAATCTCTCTCTCCTCTCTCTCTCTCTTCTCCCCTCTCTCTGTCCTATTTCTCTACAGAACCCCAATGAATTGTGTGTATATATATATATTTTTTTTTCACAAAACAATATTTACCTTTCTGCATACAATATAGTCTGATATTCGCTATTCTTTTCTATTACAGAAAATAGCTGCTGATTACAACCCACTGACTGGATTTCATGTCTGTGAGGCTTTCCCCTGAGTTACCAGAGCCTTCATGCTGCTTCAATTCTGGGAGTGATAATAAGTTATAAAGTGGGAATAAAACTTAGAACTTTCTTAATTCACCTCTTGTCATTTTACAAAGAAGGAAACTGAAGAACAAGAGATGACATGATTTGCCTCTGATTTCTTCTACCCCAAGAAGGTTGTCATTTGATAACACAGCTATTCAATGGCTGTAATATGAAGTCATACCTCCTCTCTTGATGTATTAGCTTTTTAAAAAGATGACTTTCAGAGAATAATTAATTAAGCCAAAGAAAGCCTTCCTCAAGGTGAGTTTCAGGCATAGCTGCATCTAAGTGAGGGAGTCAGGCAGAAGAAAGACCTGGGGCAGCATCTTCTCAACCCGCTCAGGCTGCACTGAGCTACCTGCCTAAATAAAACATCATTTCTCGTTACAGTAATTGACGTGTTGGTTACTCATTGCCAGCTTATGTTTCCTTCTTGATGCTGTGCCTGGTGCAGAAGCAGCTTTGTCTTCTGTTTTCTTATCTTGTCAGTTACTGGAAGTTAGAGTGACGCTTGGGAAGATGAGTCCTTCGGCCAGACAAGGTTGCATCCAAAAGTCAGGCAAGAGGCTGAGGAGTGAAAAGTACAGGAAACGCCAACACCTGCTGAGAACAAGCCCTTGGAGTGAGTCCACCCACCCCTTCATTCCCTGCCCACAGATGCCGCCCACAGGGACCCCTAGAATCATAGTACAGAGATGTTACAATGGGCACAGACCAGCGAGCAGGATATCGGGTCATGAGCAGCTTTGTGAAGACCTGCCCAGAAACCTGATCCTTAAGCCTTGTTTACTCTTAAAGCCAACTTGGCACCTCAATGAAATGTAGGACCAGCTTTCGTTTTAAAAATACGTTTTCATTTTGGCTCTCTAGATTGAATTTGATTTCTCTTTTGTAAATACGTAAAAGCTTGGGAAGACTTTCTTTCTTTGAAGTCTCTAGAATTAGTTATTTCTGTGTATTTCTTTCTAACCTTCCATACCAAACTCTAAGTTCTAAAAGGCACCATGTCTTAATCATTTACTATCCACCCACCAGAGCTATCATACTGCCTTGCGTATATCAGAGTCTTACTAGATATCTGTGGGATGAATGACATTTCTGTGCCTTGAAAGGTGGGCAGCATTTCCCAAGTTCTGAGGAATATAGTCTTATGGAACACTCCTCCCCAAAAGAATTTCATGATCATATCAATTGAGGAAACAATATAACCTATAGTCCCATAAAGTAGAATAAAATGCATATTTAGTATAATAAAGGCACTGAAAAGGCCTGCTGTCAAGAAAACCAGTATTTCTTACAGCTTCTAGGACAGGAGACCCCTCTGTTGTTGAGCACTACTAACATTCTATAGAACACGGTTTCACTCATGTTTTGCGAATACTCTTTGGGAAAATGCTGCTTTAGAAATATACGTAAGAAGCTTGGAAGGCATCACTCGGTATTCACTACAACAACAAAAAGCTGAAGAAACTAAAAATCCACAACTCCTCTTCAATCCATCTTGGAATTGAGACTGCAGGGCAAATTGCTGGCCCCAACTTGGAGAAAGCAGCACAGGCAAACACAGAGAAGCACGTGTTACCAGAGCAGAGACCTCTGCAGGAGCCAGTCCAGGCAGGGACCCCTAGATTGTACCGGATATATTGCTGGAGGCTCAGTGTGGACAAGTTGGAGAGAGAAAAACCCCAGGGGGAGCCCATCTTAAGGCGGTGCCCCACACGTTTGTGAGTATTGCCTCCATGAGCACTAGCAGGTTCTCATGGGGAAGGCAGGAGAAAAAGTCCCTCTGGCTTCCAGTTTTCAGTAAAGTAGCCATTTTAAAATATGCCAAAGTTCTCCATTCTTAATAGGGAACTATTTTTCAGAATCTAATCAATCGGGGTTTTACTGGAGCCTAAGCGACCTAGGGGAAGGGAAGTTCCCAGCTCCTGCCCACGCTGGCCCTTCTGATCACCTAAGGGGGAAAGACTGAGAAACACTTGTAAAGGTCACATCCCAGTGGCACAGGCTCAGGAAGTGACCAAGCTCTAATCCCAGGACTGTGGCCTGCTTCCCCTCCCCGCACACCTCGCCACCACATCACTGGGGCTTCTGTATATTAAAAGGGGAATACAATGAAACCTGTGGAGAGGTCCACCTTGAATGGATGCAGTGAGTGCTGGGAGGAAGAAAGCAGCGGCGATATGAGAGAAGTGCTGTTTCCTCCTCCTAACATGTTCTCCTCAACTCCATTCCCCACTCCTGTTCTACTTCCATCATTCACCGCGCCTCCCCACCTACCCCAGCCCTATCAACCCTTCAACTTTCTCCTCTCCCATGAAGCATCTCTGAGGACTCTAGCCCACAGTGCTCCCTGCTGCACTGTGGTCTTTACCATACAAGTAACTTAGAGCCCCAGTTCAAACACCACCCCATTAGAACATCCACTTTTTGAGAGCAGGGGAGTGTGAATAATTTGGTGCCCTCACCTCCTGTGGCAGGTAGCATCTTGCTTCACATCCACTTGATAGGCCCAGATGGGAAGGGGGTGAGGACTGGTTGGTGGATGAGTTGACTCTTTTTGCGCAAGATGAAAGGAAAAGACTGTGTCGTTGCAGGAACTACCCCTGAAAGGGAACAGACTCTCATGGGGCTTCGTTCAAAGAGCCTCAAGATAAGATCTGGATGGACTGGGTACTGTTCTCAACACCATTTGCCCAAGAGCTGCTCACAAATTGCTGATACTTCCAAGCTGACCTGCTCTGATTGATTGCACTGAAGTAAGAGGGAAGAAAATAAAAATGAAAAACATAAACCCTTGACCCTTAAAGGAAGTGTGATTCCACCTTCAAGTTTCCAGTGAAGGTTTAGGTCTGCTCTAAATTACCTAAACTGGAAGACTCACTCCCAGTTTCTTTCCTTTCAGGGGAGACATCGTGGTACAATGAAAAGAACTGGTGCCTTGTGATAGCAAGCCTACCCCTTACTAGCCGAAGTAACCTCTCTGAATTTGAGTTTCTTCCTCTCTACAGTGGAGCAAGTATATCTATCTTGCAGGTTTATCATGAGAATTAGAGATAATGTATACAAATTGCTGAGGACAATACCTGACAATAAGTAGCAGCTATTCTGCCAGCCGGTGTGCTCAGTGGTTGAGTGTTGAACTATGAATCAGGAGGTCATGGTTCGATTCCCGTCAGGGCACAAGCTGGGGTTGCAGGCTCGATCCCCAGTAGGGGCATGCAGTAGGCAGCCAATCAATGATTCTCTCTCATCACTGATGTTTCTATCTCCCTCTCCCTTCCTCTCTGAAATCAATGAAAATATACTTTAAAAAAATAAGTAGCCATAATCCTCATTATGAAAATAGAAATATCCAACCTGCTCAACAAGACTCTTTCCACTAGAATTGCAAGAACAAACTCATAAAATGGAATGTTTGTCCTCTTGATATGTGGCTTAAATTCTGTCTCCTTTTGCAATGCCATGCCAAAAATAGCATTATCCTGATACATTGATTTTCCTAACATAAAAACAAACAAAATTTTAGATCACACACCAGAAATGGGGTGCAGCCAGTATCAAAGCTAATTTGTCTGAGTAAGAGAATTCAGGAAAGTATAGAAATCACATATTTTATATCTGTTTAACATTTTCCATTCAGATCTTATGTGTACCGTGAGTGTCTTGTGATTATCCCAGCCATTGAGAACGAAAAATGAATTAAGTGCTTGTGCTGAAAGTTTTGGTAATGTTTTAGTCTGTTTTTGTGTTAGTCTGGCAGAAGAAGATTTTTATTTTCAAGCTTGAACGCTGATCTTTATCCTCCTTGGCTCTATGTTCTTCTTTCTTGTAGCATATTTAGACCTGCTCTGATATGCAAGCTATTTTAATGTGGGTGAAAGTGCTACATGCAGCTTCTCTCTTGGTTGTGCGTCTGGAAAGGCTCTTGGGATTAGTTCCAACCTTTATTACCTGATATAGAATTGAAGACCTTTCAGGAAACTCCTGGAGATCTGTGAGTTTGAAGATTCCGTTGGATCCAAATAGGTCTAGACCCAGAACTCCCCCAAGATTGCCCTGATGCAGCTGGAAACACCAGGGTTCTCTGAGTATTTGCCTCTCACTTGTATTTAACTTCATATATTCCAGAGTCTCTCTAAGCCAGAGTAGAAGCAGCTTCCCACTGCCTTGACTTATACATTGCCCCGTGCCCTAAGATTGGACCAGACCCAGCTGTCCAAGTAGCTCATCACTTTATCTATAGAATGGAGGGGCTGACAAGGAGCCAAGCCCTGGGTAAGATGCCAAAGCTCTTGTTATGTAAAAAAACCTGTTTGACTTCCTCATTCTAGAGTAGAGGTTTCATAATTCTGTGTCATTTCCCTGGTATAAGTGACTTGCGATTTAGTAGCTTCTGAAAGTGAAATCAACATGCAGAAGACATGGTCTCAGAGCTGCAGAAATCATTTTCTTGGTTTCTGATCAACATGCTCTGGAATACTGTCTTCATCTAAGCAGCTTCTCTGTCTGACTTTATGAGTGGCTGTACGTGGCAGTCCTCAGGATGGTTTACATTTCCCTGTGATAGACAGTATGACCAATAGAATCCAAAGACTGCTGTTCGTTTGTTTTTCAAATCGACCTTTTCATAGGGATATAAAGAAACTGCCCCCCCAAAACACACACACAGACACACACACACACACATACAAAACAACAATACTGAATTATTAGTTAGAGTGAGCACTGGGTTGATAATAGCTAACAATAGTAACTAACATTTATTAAGCAATTAATAGGCACTGTTCTGTGTGCTTTACATATAAGTGCTCATTCTATCTGATAAGCAGTCTTTGAGGGAGACATTATTACTATCCCGCTTTTGAGACGAGTAGACTGGATAAAGCATGGAGTGATTAAGTCACACATCCAAAATCATGCAGCTGGGAAGTGGTCATCTAGGAGGTGAATACAAGGGGACTGTAATCAGAGTCTCTAAACTGCTACACCATACTACTTGCCCTGGAGTCAGGGACCTGGGATCCAGGCTTGCTTCTTGGTATTTTTCTGAGATTAATAGCATTGCCAGGCACCTCATCATCCTAGCCAGAAAGCTGAGAGTGGTCCTAGAGTCCATTCTCTCCTTCCCTCTCTCTCACCCTTCATAGCCCATGAGTCCTCAAGTTCCACCATACTGTCTCATATTGTTACCATCCATCATCCAAGCTGCATTCTAAAATTCATATGGGTCAAGTTATTTCCTGCCTTATTAATTATAGAAGAAATTTGTCCCTTCGGGGCTGTATCTAAACCCCCTTCCTGTTGACGAATGTGCCATTGTGTAAGCCTGGGTGAGGATCCACTTACTTGTTGCCTTGGCCCCCTGGAAGCTAGGACATGAGTAGGAGACCTGGTTTTGGCCAGCCCACGGCTCCTGCCTGAAGTGGAGTCTGATTGATACAAAGAAGCAGGGAAGGTTGAGAATTTATACCCTGTGACAGTGGTGGCTGGGATCCAGAATGGGTGGTGGTTGTACCTGTGTTAGCATCACAAAGAGATTCTGCTTATCTAAGCTGCCAGCCTCCATTGCTATCCATTTTCTAAACCCAGTCCTCTGGTCTTCTCATGAACTCTAGGAGCTCCAAAAATCCAACTAATATAGCCTTTTCTTTTTTTTTTTAATTTAATCTTTATTGTTCAGATTATTACAATTGTTCCTCTTCCCCCCCCATAGTTCCCCTCCACCCAGTTCCCACCCCACCCTCTGCCCTTACCTCCCCCCACTGTCCTCATCTATAGGTGTACGACCTTTGTCCAGTCTCTTCCTGCACCCTCCCACACCCTTTTCCCCCTGAGAATTGTCAGTCCACTCCCTTTCTATGCCCCTGATTCTATTATATTCACCAGATTATTCTGTTCATCAGATTTTTATTCACTTGATTTTTAGATTCACTTGTTGATAGATATGTATTTGTTGTTCATAATTTTTATCTTTACCTTTTTCTTCTTCTTCCTCTTCTTAAAGAGTACCTTTCAGCATTTCATATAATACTGGTTTGGCGGGGATGAACTCCTTTAGCTTTTTCTTATCTGTGAAGCTCTTTATCTGCTCTTCAATTCTGAATGATAGCTTTGCTGGGTAGAGTAATCTTGGTTGTAGGTTCTTGCTATTCATCACTTTGAATATTTCTTGCCACTCCCGCCTGGCCTTCATAGTTTCTGTTGAGAAATCAGCTGACAATCATATGGGTGCTCCCTTGTAGGTAATTAACTATTTTTCTCTTGCTGCTTTTAATATTCTCTCTTTGTCTTTTGCTCTTGGCATTTTAATTATGATGTGTCTTGGTGTGGTTCTTTTTGGATTCCTTTTGTTTGGGTTTGTGTGTGCTTCCTGGACTTGTAAGTCTATTTCTTTCACCAGGTGGGGGAAGTTTTCAGTCATTATTTCTTCAAATAGGTTTTCAGTATCTTGTTCTCTCTCTTCTTTTGGCACCCCCATAATTCGGATGTTGGTACGCTTGAGGTTGTCCCAGAGACTCCTTATACTATCTTCAAATTTTTGGATTCTTTTTTCTTTTTGCTATTCCAGTTGAGTGTTTTTTGCTTCTTTGTATTTTAAATCTTTGACTTGATTCTTGCATTCCTCTAGTCTGCTGTTAGGTCTCTGTATAATATTTTTTATTTCAGTCAGTGTATGTTTAATTTCTAGTTGGTCGTTTTTCATATCCTCAAGGGTCTCACTAAATTTATTGGCCTTTTCTAGGAAATTCTTAAAAAACTTTATAACCATGGTTTTGAACTCTATAGCCAGTTGTTTGCTTTCCTCCATTTCTTTTGTTTGTGATCTGTTTCTTTGTCTCCGCATTTTCACTGTTTCACTGAGTTGGTAGAGTAGCTTTGTGTGCTAGGTGTCCTATATGGCCCAGTGGCTCAGCCTCCCCAGTTACCTGAGGTGAACACTCTTGGTGCACCCCTTTATGGGCTCTGTGCACAGCCTTGTTGTAGTTAAGTCTTCATTGTTGTTGGTATCACTGGGAGGAATTGACGTCCAGGACAATTGGCTGTGAGGATCAGCTGTGTCTATGCTGGGAGAACTTCTATACTGGAGACAGCCTTAAGAGACAAGACCTGCAAAATTGCAAAAGCCTCTGTGCTCAGCTTGGATGGGGCGGAGTCTCAAGGCTGAATAGACAGCCTTGGCTTCCCGTCAACCCTGCCCTATGAGGCCCCTGGGTCTCAGTGTCCCTAGGTAATCACTGCAAGCACCTCTGAGAGAAAGCCGCCCTCGAGTTTCATCCACTGCCAGACAGTCCAGTTTCCCCCCCCAATGAATCTGGATTCCCATATTCTCGCCCGGAACTGGAGTTCTGCGCATTCGGGAGCTTCCGCCTTCCTCCCACTAGAGAAAGCCAGTGGCACACTCAGCAGCCAGTCCTCTCTGCAGGCACTTGCGCGCGTACCTCCAGACTTCTGCCTTTCGCGGCTCCCCTGAGTTTCCATGCGCTCCTCTCTTTTCCCGACAATCCAGACTCCTCCTGTATGAGTCTGGGACCCCAGGGTCTCGCCCGGAACTGGGGTTCAGTGCAGTTGGAACTGGGGTTCATTGAAGTCAGGAGCTTCCATCTCTCTCCCGCTAGAGAAAGCTAGCCAGGCACTCAGCCGCCCATCCTCTCCATGCACATGTCTTCATACCTCAGCCTTTTGTAGCTCCTCTGAGTCTCCAAGTGCTCCTCTCTTTCCTTCTAGTTGTAGAATTTCCACTCAGCCAGCTTTCCTGTGGTTCTGGATGATGTCCACTCTGTCTTTTAGCTGTAGTTTTGAAATTGTTGTGTGAGGCAGCAGTTTAGGTGTTCACCTATGCCGCCATCTTGGTTTCTCCAGCCTTTTCTTTTTTAAATTAACTAGAGTTTGGTTCTGTTTCTTGCAACCAAGACCCCTGATGAAAAAAAAACCTAGTTTCAGGCGTAGGTTGCAACCAACAAACATGTGGAATCTGAGACTAGATATCTAAATTGTCAAAGGCTACACATCCCATTACTAATCAGAGATGGATGACTGGCAGCCTATGGCAGGCAGGAGAGAGCTGCCAACTGAATTAATTTATGTTGTCACTGGGCATCAAGTATCCATTAAGGGCATGGTTTGCTGCCATCATAAAATGGTTTGAAAGACATGAGAAATCTGAGGATAGTGGGAGTCTCTAAGGACTGAGCAGCTTAATGAAATGGAATGACAAACTTAAATGATTAAACTATGGCCTCATGATTTGGACTGAAACTAGAGACTGTCTATGATTGTGCAAAAAAGAAATTATTCTCCCTTGTAGCCATAGAACAGAGGGAGATGAAAACTGAAAGTATAATTGATCCTACAGACTGCCACATTACCTTTCCAGTGGAATTCAGTCTTGTAAGATCTTTTGTGTAAACTTTAGGGCCTTGAGTGTTATTTCTGTATTTACAACACTTCGCAAAGAGCCTGGCCCTCACCTAAGAAACCCCGGTAAAATAAATGAATAAATAATCAAATTAAAGTTAGAAAACTTTGGTTATTGTTCTTCTTTCTTTCAAATTAACAAAGCCGTGATAAGGCAATGACTGCTGCGATCACATATTGTATATGTTGCCTTCAGTAGTATTAAAAATTAGTGACTTTTTAAAATGCCATCACAGTTATCTCCAAGACAGAAAAAAATTAGGGATGTGCATTTTATTAGAGCCTGAAAGCAAAACTCCATCTGCTGCAACCGTCTTCTCTTTGGGAATTGTACCCATTTGGTAAACTTACTCAGAATGATCTGGCATAGCCAAGACTTTTAAGAAATGAACAGCAGGAGCTGCAACATTTCAAAGGACTGGAGAGGGTTGCTCAGTGCTCCTCAGAGAGTGGTACTCTAGTCAGAACCCTTCAGAGTGTCCGCCTGCCAGGATCCAGATGGGCAGAGCAGCAGGAGGAAGGTAAATCAAAGGGCGAACTCTCTTTCTTTTCATTGAAGGAAAAATGAACCCAGTCTCTTCACTGGACCCTCAGTTCCTGGCTCCTGACAGGTGAAGAGAGTTTATGTGGTGCCTTTTCAGACTTCAAGTATCTGCATGCCATGGACACCTGCCAGTGAGGATCTCAGACTGACTATCTCTACCAAGTTGTTGTAGTGCACTCCAAATCCCTCCCTCTGTCAAAGTCCCTGTTCTCTCGGCAAGGCTCACCATCTCATTTAGAGCACACGTACTAGTAGTCGGTGCTTTCTGTGCCACGTCTGGCTTTAAATCCCAGATTGCCCATTTCCTAGTTGTGTGGCTATTGGCAAGTTACTTCACTTTTCTGTTCCTCTGGTTCCTCATCTATAAAATAAGCATAATGATACCTCCTGCTGAAGGCGTGGTGATAATTCAATATAATCGTTTTTATAAAGTAGCACAGGGCCTGGCCGAGGTCAGACCTCACTATTATTATTTTTGATACTGGTTATGTTAACTCCACACCTCTCATGACCAGCTTCTACTCAGTGTTTGGCTACCATCTTTGTCCTCACACCTCTACACTTCTGAGACCTCCCATATATGCAGGAAAGCTGTGTGAGTCTAAAGTGTGTCAACTGAATGTATGCTGTCAGGCTGGCTTGGGCTCTTTCCAGAAAACTGCAACTATTGTTCTATATCCTTTTGGATTGTGTAGTTCTATGAATCCATTTTTCTCCTTTATTGGCTTATTATATATAACTACTTGTATTAATTTTTGTTGTTTAAGTGTTTATAGTACCCCTAATTAACTCTCTACCTTCAAGTGATATTATATCACTTCACACATAATTCAAGAACCTTACAATAGTTGCTATTTCTCATCTTTTGACCTATTGGTTATCGTCATATATTTACTTCTATATGTTATATACCTTATGATCCATTTTCATTATTTATCTTTAAGCAATGATCTTTTAAACAAATTTAAATTA
This sequence comes from Corynorhinus townsendii, assembly GCA_026230045.1. Classification (NCBI taxonomy): domain Eukaryota; kingdom Metazoa; phylum Chordata; class Mammalia; order Chiroptera; family Vespertilionidae; genus Corynorhinus; species Corynorhinus townsendii. The sequence continues at coordinate 144,303,313 of JAPDVU010000004.1, forward strand.
TAAAAATCTTTTATATTTATTCACCTAGTTACCGTTTCCAATTTTCATGATTTCTTGGTGTATATACAGATTTTCATTTGTTATTCTTGTCTTTCTGCCTGAAGGACTTCCTTTAAATTATCTTCTAGTAAAGCATTATTGGACATAAATTCTTTCTGCTTTTGTATGTCTGAAGTAAAGGCTTTATTTGGCTTTATTTAATTTTTGAAAGATACTTTTGCTGAGTATAAAAGTCTAGCTTGTCAGTTTTTCTTCTTATAGTACTTTAAAGATATTGCTCCATTGTCTTCTTCCATGTATTATTTCCAAAACATCTGCTGTCATTTTTATTTGTATTCTTCTATACATGTCATTTGCTCTGAATGGTTTTAATTTTTTCTCTTTATCACTGGATTTAAAAATCTGATTTTGATGTGTCATGGTGTAATTTTCTTCATGTTTCTTATGTTTAAGGATCATGGAGCTTCTTGGATCCATGAGTTTACAGTATTTATCAAATTTTGAAATTGTTTAACCATATTTCCTCAAATATATTTTCTGTTCTGCTCCACTCCTAAAATTGGAGACTCCAATTACACAGATATTAATCTATTAAAATTTTCCCATTTCTCTTTTTATTCTTTTTTTCTGTAAGTGTTTTATTTTGGATTCTTTTTAAATATTTGTCTTTAAAACTAGTAAAGTTTACTAGTCTTCTTCTGCATTGTATAATCTGCTATTAATTCTATCCAGGGCACTTTTTAATTTAGTCTTTGTAATTTTCACCCCTTGAAGATACATTTGTATTTTGTATGGTTTATTTGATATGTTCAATCTTTTCTCTACCTTCTTGAATTTACAGAATTGTAATCACTGAGTATCCCTGCCTACCAATTATATCATCAGTATCACTTCTAAGTTGATTTCAATCCATTGAATTTTTTTATTATTAGTGGTCATATTATTCTGCTTCTTGTGCCTTGTATAACTAGCACAATTGTAAGATGACCCAATGATGAAGTCCCTTTTTTAATTTCCTAGCCTTGATGAGGAGATACCATTCTCATGATAATATATATCTAAAGGAAGATGAAATTTTGCAGATGAAATTTAAGTTTCCAAATCTATTTAATTAATCAAGAGATAAATTGTCTTTGGTGGGCCTGAGCTATTTAGGTGAGCTCTTAACAAGAAATCTAGAAAGCAAAGACAAAGGATATCAGAGAAATGAGTTTTTTATGGTCTTGAAAGAGACATAATCCTCCTTAGTCCTATAGCTGCAAGGATTCTGCCAACAGTCAAATGAACTTGAAAGGGGACCCTGAGCCTTAGATGAGACCACAGCCCTGGCCAACACCTTGATTACAAACTTTTAAGCCCTGAGCAAAGAACCCATTTGAGCCTTGCCCAGACTTCTGACCTACATAACTGTGAAATGATAAATGGGTGTTGCCTTAAGCCAGAAAGTGTGTGGTTATTTGCTATGCAGCAATAGAAAATTAATACAACTGCTAATATTTTATTGCATTTCAGGTACTGTTAATTTTAACTTTTAAAATTTGTATTCCTATAAATATTCTTTTAAAAATTCATTGTTTATTATTTTATTTTAATTTTTTATTGATTTTATTGTTTTTTTTTTATTGAATTTGTTGTTTCAATTGTTTATGCATTCAGTGGTTGATCCCTCTATGAAACCACAACTGTGATTTATCAGGATGATGCTCTGTCCACCTGAGCTATCTGGCCGGGGCATCCTATAAATATCTTGACCTTAGATGCAATGCAGTTACTTGGCAACAGTCTGATCCTTTCCGGGTTGTTTTTCAGCTTCTTGGGTGGAACCAGAACAGTGTTTAAACTAGGAGTAATTTTTTCCTGACTAGTGAGGCAAACATCTTACCTAATTTCCCATAAATAATGAGATTTTCCATTCTGGTTATTGGAAACAGGAACTTTTGCAAGCCCTATGTTAGTTTCAGATATTTTCCCCTCTAATTATATGAGTAGTTTCTTCTCCAATGTTACGAGCCTCAGACATATGCACTCACTGATCAGTACATAGCTGTTAATATCTCTCTCTCTCTCTCTCTCTCTCTCTCTTCCTCTCTCTCCCCCTCCCTCCCTCCCTCTCTCTACCTCTCTCCTTTCTGGTACCCTGCCCCTTCCTTGGTTTCTCCACTCTCACAGCTTTGAGTCCCGAACTCAGGGAGCAACTGAGTTCTTCCTAGATTTCCCTTCCCTACACCATTGCCTGAAACTCTTTCCAGGCAGTTATCTGGGATAATTGTAGGGTTTATTTCATTTGTTTCCCATCTCTTAGGGATTACTTTCTATTACTTCTTGATATCCAGTGTCTTGATGTTCATATGTTTTTCTAGTTTTTTTAGTTTAAGGAAAGAGAGAAGGTATGTCCCTGTTACTTTATCCTATATAATAAAAGTCTAATATGCAAATGAACTTAACGGAGGAACTGCTGGTCGGCGGGGAAAGGGGCCAGTGAGGGGTGGCACCGGGCCAGCCAAGGCAGGTGCCAGTGGGCAGAGGGAGTGGATGGCGATTGGGGGGGGGGGGTGACCAGTGGTGGCAGGACAATGGGGGGCAGGGCCGGCTCCCAGTCACCTCCCATAGAGGGAGGCCACCGGCAGTGGTGGGGCAGCAATGGGGGGCAGGGCCAGCTGACGCTGTCCCCCAATTGGCCTGCCAGTCACCTCCCACAGAGAGAGGCCACCAGTGGCAGTGGCAATCGGCCCTCTGGTCGCCTACTGCAGAGGGAGGCCAGACTGTGGCTTAGGCCTGCTCCCCCCTGAGCCTAAGCCATCAGTCAGTTGGACATCCCCTGAGGGATCCTGGACTGCAAGAGGGTGCAGGCCGGGGAGGGACTTCCCCCTTCCCCAAGTGCATGAATTTTTGTGCACCAGGCCTCTAATCTTACCATAATTGGCTATACTTCTTTATATTATTGTTTTAGTAATTGCTCTGGAATTGCAATATACATCCTTAATTCTCATAGTTCACTTACATTTTATATTGTACCACTAAAATAAAATATAGAAACCATGACACCATTTGTTCCATATGCCCCCATGATTTGTTATAATTACCATATGTAATACATCTACATTTGTTATAAGTCATATGGCACCATTATAATTTTTCTTTAAATAGTTTTGTGATTTACATAAAGAAATTAAGAGGATAGGGACAAAGAAAATATGTTCTTTTACATTTACAATTTTTATATTATTTGTTCTTTTAAAGAGACACAAATATCCACCTAATATTATTTACCTTCAGCCTGAGGAACTTCCTTTAGCATTTCTTATAGTTAAGTCTGCTGTCAATGATACTTTTAATTTTATTTTATCTGAAAAAAATCTTTATTTTATCTTCATTCTTGAAGGACATTTTTTCTGGATATAGACACTGCATTGATTTCATATTTCTTCCAGAGTTGGTTCACTTTTTTCCACCCTCCATACTATCTCATGAAAACTCAGCCATTAATTAGATTATGGTTCCCTCTTATATAATGTGTTATTTTTGTTGTTGACGCTTTGAAGACTTGCTCCCTATCTTTGGCTTTCAACAGTTTGACCAGGATATGCCTGATTATGGTTTATGCTTTTTCTGCTTGATGTTCTTGGGCATGCTTTATTTATAAATTTCTGGGATTTTTATCAAAATTTGGAAATATTTTTGCCATTTTTTTATTAAACTTATTTTCTCTCTTCTTCTGAGATTCCAATTACACATATTTTGGAGCATGATATTTATGTAAAAGGTTCTGTTATTTTTTTATTTCCAATCTTCTTTTTCTCTCTATGCTTCACATTGGACAATTACTATTGATCTTTGCATTCACTTACTCTACTATTTCCATTCAACTGTTAAGCCCATTCAGTGAATTTTTTATTTCAGGTATTGTATTTTTCAGTCCTGGAATTTCATTTTGTTTGTTTTCATTTCCCTTTTGAAATTGTCTATTTTCTTAATTCATTGAGCTCATATTTTGTTTTATTTCATTGAGAATAATTACAATAGCTATTTAAAAGTTCTTGTCTGCTACCTCTAATATCTAAGTTTCTCAAGTTCTTATCCAACTCATTTTCTTTTCTCTTGAGAATATATTCCACTTTCTTGGTATGTGTTTTTTTATGTTAGGAAAATTTGAATTTATAGAGCATTTTGTGAATGGTAAGTCATATAAAGTCTTGATTTTTCTTTAACAAACGATATTCTTTTGCTTATGAAACTGTTTCTTGATTGGCAGTGCCAATCTCAGTTCAGATCATCTGTCTTTACCTAAAGTGCCTTAAATCTGTCTCATGCAGTGTGATTCAATAATTAGAGAAACTGATAGACAGAATTTGGGAATGTCCTCTCTCTTTCTCTTCTGGGATTCTCCAACTTTTTCCAATGGCTGTGGATGCTCCTATTAGGAAGATTGTGGATTTTCTGACACCTTCCCCACCATGCACTGGCTATGCACCCAGGCTAATAGCCACGGATACAGGGGGCTTACTTAACACATTGCACACCAGTAGTTTTATTGCTAGCTTTACCCAGCAGCCAGATAAGTTTCTACTGAATGAGAACAAAAAAGGTTTTACAAAGTATCATACTTTAAAAAGATATTAGCTTGTAAGAACATGTAATAAATAACTTCAAAATACAATTGGTATTTAATTTTAAGGTATGCCTTTAACATTTATGTAAAACTCTGTGTAATATGAAAACATGAGAATTCTCGTGATCTGCCCGCAATGTGTTAATACAGGTTCCCTCCTCAAAGTATTTTTTATTTACCAGCATATGTCTATTTCTGTTCTGTCTCCAGTGTCTTTGGGTCTTTGCTTTTTGCTTTGTGTCCAGGTTTTATAGTTATTTATTGCAGGGAAGATTTCAAGGATGGTCTTATTTATCATCACCTAAATCTGAAATCCCTCTCACTTATCTTTTAAATTCAAGAATCTTGTCAGTTGAAGTCAAACACTTTCCAAAGCCTTGTAGAAACCTGTTCAACTAGCTCATATGGTGAGAAGTATCTACTGGTAGGCCTACTTTCTGCAGTCATTGTTCATCTTTAGAACACTTAGTTGGCCATTATCATTTTGAAAGTACTCCTTAATTCCACTGTTCAACTCAAAAACCCTGTTAAAAACTCTTCCTATGATAAGCCACCAAATTTCTGTATATAGCAGCATATTAATATGGTCTTTGTCCAGGTTTTTACACAGTTTAAAATATTCTCAAGTTAATATGCTCTTTGTATATCAAAGTTAGCCATATTGTAGCATCATCCAAAACTTTCTATCACTTCATCTTGAATGGTGTTTAACAACACTGCTCCTCTAAGAAGAAAGCAGTGTGTTGTGACAATGTGAGCTAGATTTTTCCTTTTACAAGATACAAAAACTCTCAGAGACCCAACCATTGACCAGAACCATCCGTACACACTTCTCCCATGACAGATCATTTGTTTACAGATATGAAGGCTAAGCATTAATTCTGTTTTGGCCTTTGCTTGTTGTAGGCAATTCTTTGTGTTCTTGAATTTCACAATTACTTGCATATCTTCCAACACTGCAGCATGGCATTTATTGGTGAAATCTACTAACTCCAACTAGATTAAAAAGCTGTTGTGGTCTTTGAGTTTATTTCACAAAACCTCTTCAAAATCATCTATTGTGTCATCAATACTTCAACTCTTCACACTGTTGGAGAGCGTGGAACCTTCCAATTTCTTACACTGCATCTTGTCCTAACATATTATTTGCAATGATTGTACAGGATCACAGTATTAGGCTCTTACCAACTGTGTGACTTTTCCTGTTTGAGTAATAAGATATGCTACTAAATAACACATCTCCTGGTCCTTTTCACTGTTTTTACTGATTATTTTGAGATTCTAATTACTGTTTAAATCAGCACCTTCTCAAATGGCTGTGACTTGTATGTAAGGGTGTTTTGTTTTGTTGTGGTTTTTTTGTTTTGTTTTGTTTTGTTTTACAATTTTCTTGGAGCCATTGCTGCATTTTAAGTTGTTTAACATGACAGGGGTTGGCAAACCACTATCCATGAGCCAAATCCCACCTTAGGTCTGTGGCTACACAGCCTTCAGAGCTAAGATTGGTTTGTACATATTCAAAGAGTTGTAAATAAGCAAAGAAGAATATGTAAGAGAGACCATAAGTGGTCTGCAAAACCTAAGGTATTTTCTCTCTCTATTGAGATTTGTTTTAAACACAGAAAGAACATAGGCTCTTCCCTCCATTTCCTCTCGTGACCAATGACACATACTTTGTAAGACAGCTAGCAGGGTTAGGAGTATTGCCTAGGTCAGTGTAACAGAAATTTTCTTCCTTAGAACCGATGAAAAGCATCACAAAAGTAGGAAGTAGATGAGATGGTAGAGTGGTCAGGCTTAGCCAAATTCTTTATGAATGTCCCAAACCCCATATGGATCAGTGGAGCCTGTTATGTAACCTTTTGGTGGGGCTACCGTACAGTCAGGATGAAAAACCTCTATGACATCCAGGCACTGTGAAAGTAAAACTTACTCTCCCTTGATATCTGACATCACAGAAAATAGTTTTTGGTCAAAAGCCTTGGTTTCTTTAGAGATCAGGCAAGCCCATCTGGTGTCCTGTTCTAGCTTTCCCTGGCCAAGCTGCCTAATTTTGCAATTCCAACTCAGGCTCAAATACTGCCATGCCTCAGGGTTGCCATCTTGGAGGAAGGAGATTTACTTTTGGAACTTTGGCACTAGAGCAGATGGGCGAACACTAGGGAGAGGACAGAAAGGGAACTGTTGGAAGACAGATATGCTTTATAAGTAAGTTCTGTCCAGCAGAAGATGAAGACTGGAAGTAGGCATAACGAAAGACTATGTAATCATGAAGATTTTAGGTAAACAGGGTATAGGCTTGGCCACCAACTCTCACAGATACAGGAATACAAAAGCCTCCCTAGCCTTAATGCTTTTCAATTCTGTGGTGGTGTTCTTGCTGCAGAGCTCCCCATGGAATCAGACTGTGGCTAGACTTCAGCTGAAACCACATCATACTTAGCTTATCCTCTGTGCTATCCTCCTCCCCTCACTCCCTTGCAGCATTCAGGAGAGATCACTCTCTCAGTTAATCACTTGTGCAAGAATCCCTGCTGCAGGCTACACAGGTTACCTAAGACACCAGGTTTAAAGAAAGTGCATATTCCCGTAGCATCTCTTGTGCTGTATTTCTCATGAGTGTCTCAGGTAGAGTTTATACCACAACTGTTTTTATACCATGGATATTAAATATGTAGATCCTCTGAACCTTAAAAGAAATATTTAAGGAGAATTAAGTGAATGGGGGTGCAAATTATGGGTCCATACTAATCATAAAGACAAAAAGGGGATGCATAAGTGATTACCTCCTAATTTTCAAACTTAGTTTCTGAAGATCTGTGTGCAGGATAGTAAGAAGCTAGGAAAATTCCTAGGCAAGTGGAAAGGAAAACTGAGACAAGAAAATTAAACAAAGCCAAACAGTGTGGGCAGCTTGCAGCCAGCTTGTGAATCACAGGAACTTATCTTCCCCACCCAAGAACACTTGAAAGCAAAGGATTAATATCTTTCCTCTCTAATAAGAGAATGCATAACTTAAATCATCCTGGCCTAGGTAAATAAAGAACGAAGATCCCAGCTATCATTTAGGGGATGCTATGACAGGAAAAGAGGAAGGAGAAAAAAGGGGGTTTATGTCACCCATCAAACAAAGAAGTCAGCTGTCTTAGAACTCTCCAAACAAGATGCAACAATGGAGAAGGGGACTTTAAAACCTAATGTGCAACCCAAGATATCTAGCAGAGAAATCTTGAAACCTAAAGGAAGAAGGGTATAAAACCTCTTGAACCCACATGGTGCACACTCTCAGACTAGCTGAGTGGCCCGCTTGTGCTTTATGCCAAGTCTATTTTTAAAATTTGCTTGCCTTGCTTCCTTAATAAATTTACTTGCTTTGCTGCAACCCTGCTGTCTGTCACTCATTTAAAACCTTTCTTATGAGATTTACAAGGGCCGAGGAGGTGACAGTCCTCTTCCTCCGACCTGGGGCTGTCCAATAACAGAACCACCACAAAACATTTTCAGACTGTCACTAGTCTACTTCAAAAGGTTAAGTGTATGGTTTTAGTATGTCTTAGTCCTATCCACAGTTTTTTTGAGAGCATAGGGCACATGGCATAATAAATTAGGTACTGGTACACATATTTGATGCTTTTATCACAAAAGAAAATATGAATAGGGTTATATGCTGTTATCTAACACAGGATCACCAAAAAGTTCTAGAAAGCTTTAATGAAAAGATTAAAATGATTGAGCTAAGAAATTCATACACTGATGTATATTTCTGGAAAAGAATATAATAAATTTGGAACTATAACTTTTAAAACCCTGCCCAAGACAATAGCCAAGGGAAAAGAGTTGATATAAGAAGGATTGAGCTTTTGGAGATATTCCTCTATTGATTTTAACTCTGATAGCTTCTTCTTTAAGTGACATTCCATCATTGATTCATAACCCTTTATATCATTTTTCCAACTAGGTAGGAATTCTTACCATCTTCATGCTTAAAGTATGACAAGTGGAGGCATATGCCTCAAACTCCATGATTAATCCATTCAACCCCTCCTCCCATTATCCCTGCTGGCAACTGGGTTGTCACTGGAGAAATTGGTCTCAGCAAGAAAAGATAATCTATATACACAATCATCATCAAGACAAAGCCAGCTGGGTTGCCACTTCTACCATGTAATCTACCTCTCTCATTATTCAGGTCTAACTTATAATCACCCCAGATTAAACACCTCCCTAGGAATGGCCCCAATTTTCATCACTTGCTATTAGCTTTTTGTATTTTGCATTTGACAGTAACACTGGAATCAACAAACTTGGTTCTGTAATTGTTACCAACTCTCTGAGACCTAAGGCCAGTCACCTTTCTGTTCTTCAGTTTCCTCAGCTGCAACGGAGAGAGAGAGAGAGAGAGAGAGAGAGAGAGAGAGAGAGAGAGAGAGAGAGAGAGAGAGAGAGGATTTGATCAGTGTATCTGCATCAGGAAACACTGGTTTTAGAGAGATGACTTTTGCACGCAAAAATTATATGATAACCTAAACCAAATATCACTGTAAACTACAGACTCTCCTTGGGGCATTCCCACTATACTGAATATAAGAAAAGGTTTTTGTGATAAATTAGTTCACATTGTTTAAGGAAAAAATAATGTTGGCCATGAAAACTTTTTGGATGACATGCTTACTAAAAATTCCAACTCTGTCTTTGGTGGTACCCTGAACTGGAGGAACTTTTCCAGGTTTATAAGTTAATGATTGTAGTTGGCCTGGTCAAAAACCAGTATACATGTTGCTGTGAAGGTATTTTTTAGATGTGCTTAACATTTAAACCAGTAGACTTTGAGTATAGTAAATTACCCTCCCATAATGTGAGGGGGCCTCATCAAAACAGTTGAAAACCTTAAGAGAAAATTCTAAGGTTTCTAGAAGAAGAAGGGATTTGGCCTCAAAACTGTAACATAAAATCCTACTTGGGTTTTAGCCTGCATAACCTGCCCTGTGTATTTTGACCTCAACATTGCTTCAACTCCTACCTGAATTTCTATACTGCCAACCAGCCCATTGGAGTTCAGACTTGCCAACTCCCATAATCACATGAGCCATTTTAAAAATCAATTTTTAAAATATATGATTAGATATAGATATATAGATGATATAGATATAGATATAGATATAGATACTCCTATTGGTTCTGTTTCTCTGGAGGACCCTGATTAGGATGCTGGTATTGTGTTGTGATTTAACCAAATATCTATATAGAAAGTACAAATTTCCATTGTCTGCTTTTTGTCTCCTAATGTAATATAAACCCTCTTGAGAGTTTTTTCATATAATAAATAATTATCTTCTAGAGGAAAAGAGGAACAATATGGTAGTATGGAAAAAGTACTTATTAAAAGACAAGATAATTAGTTCCCATTGCTCTCCTTTGTCACTCAGGGATTTGACTGTGCCACCAATAAAAGTAGGATAGTGACACTATACTTGTCTAAGGCAATGACTTGCTGAACTGATTTTTTTTAATTTAAATTCTTTATTGTTTAAAGTATTACATGTGTCTCCTTCTCCCCTCCCCCGCATTGACCTCTCCCCAGCCTCTTCCACCCACCAGGACATGCCCACACCCCCCTCCCCTATCTGTGTCCATTGGTTATGCTCATATGCATGCATACAAGTCCTTTGATTGATTTCTTACCCATTCATGCTCTGCCTTCCCTCATAGGTTGGACAGTCTATTTGATGCTTCTAGGACTCTGGTTCTGTTTTTGTTCATCAGTTTATGTTGTTCATTATATTCCACAAATGAGTGAGATCATGGGATATTTATCTTTCTCTGACTGGCTTATTTTGCTTAGCATAGTGCTCTCCAGTTCCATCCATGCTGTTGCAAATGGTAAGAATTCCTTCTTTTTTATAGCAGCATAGTATTCCATTGTGTAGATGTACCACAGTTTTCTAATCCACTCATCTGCTGATGGGCACTTAGGCTGTTTGCAAGAAAACAGAAACACCAATCAGAACAAATATATGCTGAACTGATTTGTGGTGATTCTTTCAATTTCTTAAAAGTGTGGTTTTCTGACTTAATGGCTACTGTGCTTGAGGAAGTAAATCTAGATCATCTTCTGACAAGCCTTCAAACAACTCCACCATGGCCAGGTTTGATTGAGGGAGAGAATGTTGTTGTTAATAACATTCCTGGCACAGTTTCTGGTTCAAACTGGCCCTCAATGAATGACTTTTCTTGCTAATGAACAATTTATAAAAGCTACTTAGTGATGGATGATCTTGGCCTCATACACTGTATAGTTATTTTGGAATCCCTAGAATTCTTTTATTTTGGCATAGATATTCATTCCATCTCAACAGTCCCTTGAAAGAAGCAATCACCACAAATGGAATGGAATCCTTTATAAATGCCTAAATGGTCAGGTTTTTTATATCCTCAATGACTCACTGATAATAAGAATTTTCAGCCTTTAAAGTTACAAATATTGATTACACTGTAATAATTAATTTAAAATCATTAGCACAATGCTTGGCTACAAGAGAAATGTTCAAAAGTTATTATGAATAAATAATTCCTTAAGTTATCCTTACAGATTTTAACTGAATATAGCTGTGTTTGGTAATACACTGTGTGTCCTAAATATAAAGTATAATGTAATAGCAGGTATGCATGTACTAGTATGAATCTCAGTTCAGAAATTCAAGTGAGCATAAAATATAGCATTATTTTTCTATCATTGCACTTAATTTCTCTCCCTGGCTTACATTATGCTAGGGTTGTGGAAACTTATTCTTAGAGTCTCCATTTCCCAAGAGGCCCTAGCAGAGCTAAGGCATTGAGTGGAGGGGGTGGTATCTTGTCCTCCAGACCTCTGTCTCCACAGGTGTCCACTGAGACTTCTATAGTTATGGTCTTGGGGCAGGGCTAAAATACCCATTCCTGTCCTCACAGCAACTTTCAGTCCAGCCTCTTCCCCCTCTGACTTCCCTGTTTAATTTATCCTTTTTTTTTTAACTCTCCACGGCATTCTAGTATAATATCCACTGCTTGGCAGTGAAATGCTAGTAGCTTAAGGTTCTATACAGGAAAATGGTTTTAGAACTAGTTTTTAAGGGATTTATTCTATACCAAGGGAGCAGTAATTTTTTATAACAGCTTTGTTAAGATACTACAGGCCTGGTGCACAAAAATTCGTGCACTGGAGGGGTCCCTCAGCCCAGCCTGCGACCTCTTGCAGTCCGGGAGCACTTAGGGGATGTGCAACTGATGGCTTAAGCCTGCTCCGCCCTGGAAGCGGGCCCAAGCTACAGTCTGGCCTCCCTCTGCGGGCAGCCACCAGGCAGGCCAATCAGGGGACAGTGCCGCCCTCCCTACCCCCCCCCCCCCGAATTATCCCTCCACTGTGGCTGGTCACCGCTGCCCCCCAATTGCTGTCCCCTCCCTCTGCCCACTGGCACATGCCTTGGCTGCCTGGCACCGTCTGCTGGCCAGCCCACCCCCTGCGGACCACCGTTCCGCTGTTCAGTTGAATTGCATATTACGCTTTTATTATATAGGATAATTCACATGTAATACAGTTCACCCATTTAAAGTGTACAGTTCTGTGGTTTTACTATGTAAACAGAACTCTACAACCACCACCACAATCAATTTTAGAACATTTTCATTACCATAAAAAAAAACACACCTGTTACCAATTAGCAGCTACTTCCAATTTTTTCTCCCCAACCTCACCAGCCCTCTGTCTTTACAGCCTTCCTTATTCTGCACATTTAACATAAATGATATCATACAATATGTGGCCCTTTGATTGGCTTTGTTCACTTAGCATGTTTTCATATTGTAGTATGTATTAGTACATTTTTATTGCCAAATAATATTGTGTTGTTTGTATACATTACATTTTATTTAACCATTTATTAGTTGATGAACATTTAAGTTCTTTTCACTTTTGCAATGCCTCTATGAACATTCATGTATGAGTTTGTGTTTGGACATATGTTTTCATTTCTCTTGGGTATATACCTAACAGTGGAAAGGCTGGGTCATGTGGAAATCTTTATTTAACCTTTTGAGGAATTGCTAGACAGTTTTCCAAAGTGGTTGCACAATTTTACATTCCCACTTGTTACTACCTGTCATTTTGATCACAGCCATCCTAGTGGAAGGAAGAGGTATCAGCTCAATTGTGGTTTTTATGCACATTTCCCTGGTAGGTAATGATGTCAATCATCTTTTTTCTGTGTTATTGGCATTTGTATATCTTCTTTCATACTCTTTGTATATCTATTCATATTCTTTGCCTATATTTAATTGGTTTATTCTTTTATTATTGAGTTGTAAAAGTTCTTTATGTATTCTAGACACAAGACCTAGATATATATATATTTGCAAATATTTTCTCTAATTTTGTGGCTTGTCATTGCATTTTCTTAATAATGCTTTCTGTAATGCAAAATTTTTAATGTTTGATGAACTCTAATATACTATTTTCTCTTTTGTCACTTGTGCTTTTGGAGTCATAAAAGAAACAATTGCCTAATCCAAGTTCAAAATGATTTATGTCTATGTTTTCTTTTTAAGAGTTTTATAGTTTTAGGCTATTATAATTGTGTTCAATCCGTTTTGAGTTGATAGTTGTATATGGTGTGAGGTAAGGGTTCATTCAACGTCAGTCTTTTGCATGTGACTTTCTAGCTGTTCCAGCATTCGTTTGCTTAAAAGCTATTCTTTTTCTATTGAGTGGTTTGGGCACCCTTCAAAAATCAGCTGACCACATGGTTTATTTCTGAATTCTCAATTCTATTCCATTGCTTTAAATATCTATCCCTATGCCAGTACCACACTATCATGATTATTGTTGCTTTGTGTTGTTTTTAAATGAGGAAGTCTGAGTCTTTCAACTCTGTACTTCTTTTCCAAGATTATTTTGGCTGTGATGCATCTCTTGAGTTTCCAAATGAAATTCTAAATCACCTTGTCAATTTTTTAATGGCTGCGTGTTTTTCTTTTCCATGCACAAATCCTGTTCATAGTAATATTGACCATCAGGGCTGAAATACCCATTCCTGTCCTCACAGCCTCATTCAGGATGTTTTCTCAGTTTTTATTATAAGTGTGGACAAAAGGGGCCACATGGGAACCTGACAAGCTCAGGGAAGGCCTGCATGGCAGTCTTGCAAACTCAAAGACCTAATGTAACCACAAAGGATGGTCTGAAATTAAACTAACTAAAAGCAGTTATGGTGGGTAGTTACATCCTAAGCTAGTATCTTCACTGACAAGGTCAACCTTTACCTTAACTGAGCCTATCTGTCTTTTTGCACCTATGGATAACATATCCTTGAAATGTCTGGGTAACTTGTAACTTCCCCTTTTCCAGACCCCTTGGGGTACAACCTAATGTTCCTGGACACCAGAACATATACCACAAATTCCTTCATTGTTATCATGTTAATTGTTCCTATACCCACCTAAGTATGTGTCTATCATTTTACTTTTTATCCAATCCCAAGGGTTTCCCTGTTTTGCTTTCTCCTGCCTCTCTAGTCTATCACCAATTGATTGCATCTAACCCACCTACATCCCTTCCCTTGATTGCAGTGTATAAATATAGGTGTAACCCGCCATTCTCTGGAGCATTATCTCAATCCCTTGAGGTTCTGCTTCAGGGCAATTGTTGACAGTTTGGCTCAAATAAACTCACAAAAATTCTTTACAGGTTTGAATGTTTTTGTGTTAACGTAAGTATTTCGGTTATAATAAAAATCTTGTTTAAATCCTGGTCACCAATTTCACAATCTGAATCATTATCTGAGCAATCAGTAAATGTGTTTATTCATTCTTCCCTTTGTTGCATCTCTTCATCAAAAACAAAAACAAGTTCTTCTTGTTCTTGTTCCTCTGGAGAATGCAGTTGATTTGATGTCTCATCAGATACAGATGATGATTCCTTGAATTTCACTGTAGATGGTCAATGTCTATTTGTTTTTACTTCTATCCAAAGCTCTGAGTCCAGGTCAGACAATCTTTAGACATTGCTTGGAGATTACTTGTTTAGTATTTTATTTATTTAGTTAGTTTTGGACTCAGTAGACTTCCAGTTCTTGGAGAGTTTGGGCAGACACTATATATGAGCTAGAGGCTTGATCTGATATAAACTCAGAATAGCAATTTTTTTAAAAAAGTTCTTGACTCAACCCTTAAGTAAGTTCCACTGCAGTGTGTGGAACTGCTCTTAATTACAATAAAACGAATCTTGGCTCAACCCTAACCTTGCATCAAGCAAGTTACTTTGCAGCAGATGGGAAAGGAGCTTTTGATTCCTTCCTTGTGCCATTCACATCTTGGCCCCAGAAGCACTTCATTCACTGCTTGGTAAACTGATGGCCCATTCATCAACCAGCAGGATACTGCCTTACACAAATGTATCTATTTCTGACCCAGTAAGAAGCTTCTAGAGTGGAGGAGATCAATCAGAACCAGAACTGGAGAAGGTCACAGCAGGCAAATCCCCTGAAGCTTTGTCAAAAAGCTTGTGTCTGCTCTCTATCCCCTATATCACTCCACTCCGGGAATATAAAAAAAAGGGTAGAAGAAATGAGAAGATCAGATATTTGAGAAAATATCCCAAGTCAATCTGATAACTGCTGTTCTACAATCATACAGAAAATAACCAGGGTTCCATGAGCTAACCGGAGCCAAATCTTTAACTTTGGAGGAAGAAGAAAGAGAGGAGAAGAAGACTGTTAAAATCAATACTTTTTTACATCTGGATCATACAGAATCTGAGAAGCAGAAATTGGTTAGGCAGTCTTGTCAACAAACAGTCCTTCATTAATGGACCAGAAAAAAATGGAGCAAAAAGATTGAAAGAGAAAAATTGACATATAACAGAAACAATGATATGGACTGTCTGGCAGTGGGCGGAACTCAAGGGCGGATTTCTTTCAGAGGTGCTTGCAGCGATTACCAAGGGACACTGAGACCTGGGGGCCTCTTAGGGCAGGGCTGACAGGAAGCCATTGCTGTTTGCTCTGCCCTGAGATCCCACCCCATGAAACCATTGATGTTTGCTCCACCCTGAGACCCCGCACCAGCCAAGCTGAGTGCAGAGGCTTTTGCATATGAATGACCTGGTCCTTTGAAATCTAAAATTACCTAACAAACTGCAGCTGAGTCAAAGAGACCAAGAACATCCAAAAGAAGGCCCAAGACCCACAGCAGCTTGCATTGCTTCACAGCTGGGCCTCATCTGGGCACCTCCAAAACTCAAACAAAGAAGAGTAATCTGCAGATCTCTCCATAAATCCTGCTGGGTGGCCTCAGGCAGAGGCTAAATTAGCACCTCCTTGGGTTTCCAAGAGCCAGTGTACCCAGGGGTCAGAGTAGGACCATCCAGATTACAACTCCTCAGATCCATAAGGGACACACTCAGAGAGCAGACTCAGTGAGCACCAAAGCCCCACTGAAGCAAGTCTTGCCTCATAAGGGTGTCTCTAGCACAGAAGTTCTCCCAGCATAGACACAGCTGATCCTCACAGCCAATTGTCCTGGAGGTCAATTCCTCCCAGTGATACCAACAACAATCAAGACTTAACTACAACAAGTCTGTGCACACAGCCCACAAATGGGTGCACCAAGAGTGTCCACCTCAGGTAAAAGAGGAGGCTGAGCCATTGGGCCCTATAGGACACCTTGCACACAAAGCCACTCTATCAACACAGGGAAGCAGCCAAAATGCAGAGACAAAGAAACAGGTCACAAATGAAAGAAATGGAGAAAAGCAAACAACTGGATATAGAGTTCAAAACCACGGTTATAAGGTTTTTCAAGAATATTCTAGAAAAGGCTGATAAAATTAGTGAGACCCTCGAGGATATGAAAAAGGACCAACTAGAAATTAAGCATACACTGACTGAAATAAAGAATAATATACAAGAGATCCAACAGCAGACTAGAGGATTCCAAGAATCAAGTCAAAGATTTGAATTACAAAGAAGCAAAGAACACCCAACTGGAAAAGAAAAACGAATCCAAAAATATGAAGATAGTAAGGAGCCTCTGGCAACTTCAAGCGTACCAACATCAGAATTATGGGGGTGCCAGAAGAAGAGAGAGAGCAAGATACTGAAAACCTATTTGAAGAAATAATGACAGAAAACTTCCCCCACCTGGTGAAAGAAATAGACTTACAAGTCCAGGAAGCGCACAGAACCCCAAACAAAAGGAATCCAAAGAGGACCACACCAAGACACATCATAATTAAAATGCCAAGAGAAAAAGACAAAGAGAAAATATTAAAAGCAGCAAGAGAAAAACAGTTAATTACCTACAAGGGAGCACCCATACGACTGTCAGCTGACTTCTCAACAGAAACTATGCAGGCCAGACGGGAGTGGCAAGAAATATTCAAAGTGATGAACAGCAAGAACCTACAACCAAGATTACTCTACCCAGCAAAGATATCATTCAGAATTGAAGGGCAGATAAAGTGCTTCACAGACAAGAAAAAGCTAAAGGAGTTCATCACCACCAAACCAGTATTATATGAAATGCTGAGAGGTATTCTTTAAGAAGAGGAAGAAGAAGAAAAAGGTAAAGATAAAAATTATCAACAACAAATACATATCTATCAACAAGTGAATCTAAAAATCAAGTGAATAAAAAATATGATGAACAGAATAATCTGGTGAATATAATAGAATCAAGGGCATAGAAAGGAAATGGACTGACAATTCTCAGGGGAAAAGGGTGTGGGGGGTGCGGGAAGAGACTGGAGAAAAATCATACACCTATGGATGAGGACAGTGGGAGAGAGGGATAAGGGCATGGGGTGGGGTGGGAACCAGGTGGAGGGGAGCTATGGGGGGAAAAAAGAGGAACAAGTGTAATAATCTGAACAATAAAGATTTAATTTAAAAAATATGAACAATAAACTGGCAATAAATGCATATATATCAACAATTGAATCTAAAAAATCAAAATAAATGAACAAGTAATCTAATGAGCAAAATAAACTGGTGAATAAAATAGAATCAGAGACATGGAAACATGAAACAGACTGACAAATCTCAGAAGGAATGGGGGAGAGGGTATGGGAAGAAATTAACCAAAGATCTTACCTATGGACACAGACTAAAGGGTGGTGAAGGCCTGGGGCAGGAAAGGGTGGGAACTGAGTAGAGGGGGAACAATGGGGGGAAAATAAAGGGGAGATCTGTAATACCCTCAACAATAAAGATTGAAGAAGGGGGAGGAGGAGGAGGGAAAGGGAAGGGGAAGGGGATGGGGAAGGGGAAGGGAAAGGGAAGGGGAAGGGGAAGGGGAAGGAGAAAGAAGGAGAAGGAGAAGAAGAAAGTAAAGCACTTGTTCCAGGAAGTCAGAGTCAGGATACGGGAATTTATACAAGAGAGACTAGTGACTGAAAATGGAATTACAGACACAGGACCAGGAAAAAACTCTTGGGGAATGGCTCTAATTTTATTTTTGAGGAAGTGAACAAGGATTCAAGAAGTAGAAAAGAGGAATTGTGTAGCAAGTTTAAGTAACTTTCTAAGAAGAGAAAAGAAACTTTGGAAAAAGAAAATGAAAGACTAACATAAAATGTACAGAATGGAAGGCCCTTTCAGTTTAAGACATCCTATTTCATGAGTAGAGGTTGCACAAAATTAGATTTATGAACATCAGAGTGTGCCTGGCAGGGAGAATAAGCATTAAATAAGGCAAGCAACCAATTAATTAGCCTCCAGTGCTCTCATATAGAATTTTAAAAATGTACTGGGGGAACCATTTTTGAAGGAGATGCTGGAGGAGACTTTGTTTCTATTCCCCTGGGGGGAAGTGACAAACAGGACGGGAATACAACACAGACCAAAAGCACTGCCCTGTGTTTGTGTACTTTCAACTCAGATAAAATCACGAGTGCTATGTTTTCCAGTTTTACTGTGTACTATCTGCAAAACTTGAAATTGTTATTTTCCAGATTCACGTGTGCTCTATTATGCAATTAGCCAACATGGAGCTATTTTCATAGCATGCTTTATAACTTACTTTATTACTTTATTTCTTATTAAAGTTTCAGTGACATTGCTCATCATTGTTTTGAGTATCCACATCGAAACTAGGGAGACTGTAGTGTTGAGGAGCTAGAGTCAGATTGTTTCAGTTTTAAACCTCTCTACCACTTGTTAGATGTGTAATTTAGGACAAAGTATCTAGTCTCTGTTCTTTAAAGTAATCCCCACCCCAAAGGACTGACATGAAGCATACATTAGATAACTATTGCAGAATGTTTGACACAATGCTTTGTATAGAGTAAGTGCTCAATAAATAACAATTATTGTTCCCCTTATTATTATCTGGAATAACCCATGTCCTAAAAGCAAACCCCAAAAAAAGCCTATGTTCAAAAGAGAAGGAAGAAAATAAACAGTAGCATTAAGAAGAAGGAATAAACGTATTATCTTATTTTAAAGTGGGGATAATAAAAACACCAAAGTGGTTGTAAATAGCATATATAAAGTATACAACCAATCAGTATATTTAAGGGCAAGCACTAGGTTAGTGCTGGATTTGGAATGGGCCCTTTAATTGCTCTAAGTTGAGAAATATGATAGTGCTACATTGAACCAGCAGTGGAGTCTGGCCACACCCACACTGGGTTAAAAATGGTAATCCTAATATATAAAAACCCAGGGTCTGTAACAACCAACCAAAGGCTCAACCAAACACCAGAAGTCAGTCCTGCAGTCAGTGCTGGGTTCCCGTGGTGACCCAGCACTGACTGCCACCAGTGCAGGCACGGCGACCCAGCACTGACTGCCAAGAGGAATGCAGATCAGGCCTGGAGAGAGGCCCGAAAAGACAGGCAGGGTCTGATCTGCAGCCTCCGGGCAGCTGTTGATCAGCCATTGCCTCTCTCTTTCTCTCTGGGCTTCACCAGGAGCTGCGCCTCTGTTTCTCTCTGGGCCTCTACAGGGGTTGCTGATCAGCCCCGCCTCTCTGATCAGGCCCAGAGATGCTGACTGGCATAGAAACCGACCAACCAGAACCAAATCTGGGTGAAATGTGAGGAGCCAATGGCTGCCTAGGAGGCGGAGCTTTTGACACTGACTGGCATAGAAACTGACCATCAGAACCAAATTAGCCAGCAAGGGAGGGCAGTTGGGGGCAAGATAAGGCCCACAGAGGAGGGCAGTTAGGGGCGATCAGGCCAGCAGGGGTGGGCTGTTGGGGGTGAGATCAGGCCAGCAGGGAAGGTCAGTTAGGGGCGATCAGGCAGGCAGGTAGGTGAATGGTTAGGATCCAGTGGTCCTGGATTGTGAGAGGGATGTCTGACTGCCGGTTATCCCCCAAGGGGTCCCAGATTGGAGAGGGTGCAGGCCGGGCTGAGGGACACCTCCTGTGCACGAATTTCATGCACTGGGCCTCTAGTCATACAATAACATCATAACTATACCAAAGTACCACAAAACCAACCCAGTTAATGCAAACATTTATTGTTATTAGATAGAGATTCAGATCAAATATAAATAATTGAAAAAATTATTTTGGGAGAGCAGGTTTGCTTTTAAGCAAAAAGATCTTGGAACTTTAAAATAGGGGAAGAGAGCATTAAGGGAAGAGAAAAGGACCCAGAATGGGGTAATTCTAAATTCACGTTGCCTGTTTCACAACTGAGTCACAATTCACGGAGGCATTTGGAAGCAGGGTGGGGAGAAACTTTAATGTATGCAGTGTGGTTGCCCATGGGCAACTGAGTGAAGCAGACAGAGAAGGGGTCTGGGAAGTGAGAAAAAGGATGCCAAAATGTAAGTGGATCTGAAGCAGGGAGGAAAGAGAGGCAGTGTTTTTTTACTATTTGAGCTGACCTAAACACCAAGAGAGATGTTTTCATGAAAAATCGAAAATTTGATCATCAATGTGCCTTATACCTGGATTTGTACTTCTGTTGAGAGGTGTTGGTATGAGATCAAAACACCTGACAAGTCCCTTTTCATAAGCCAACATGGGAAGACCAGACTGATTCTGAAGTTCCTGCTGTGATCTGGGGGACTGTTTTTTTCTTATCAGCATTTTATTGCATCAGCCAATAAAGGTCAAGACTGGTTTCTCAGTAAGTCCAACATAACCAGTTTTTCCTCTGGCATACAGGCAGGCAAGGCCACTGCATGTGGTGATGGAAGCTATGCCTTTGTCACACAAGGCCTCCAGAAGAGTGAGTGAGGACAGATCTAGCCTGGTCTGTTTGTCAAGATGCAGGAGAGGAGCTTTTTTAGTGACTTGCACAACAGTTCTAATGACTTAATAGTGGCTATGGAAATAAGATTTGTTTATCTACTGAAGCCCAAGGTAGTATGTTTGCATCTAACAAACAGAAGAATCATACTTGCCACAAGATGAGCACATTATGAGAGGCATGTGGACATGGGACTGAGACTGACAAGGGAAAGAAGAATTTTGTGTCTCAACTCCTCTCATACTTACCTCATGGCCTTCAGTCATCACTAGGTGAAACTTAAGTGAAATTTATTTTATTTTTTCCATTACCATTTATCCCCTCTATGCCCTCTTCCACCTCCACACCTTCCTCCACAATCACCACACTGTTGTCCATGTCCACAAGTTCTCTCTTTTTTTTTTCTTTTTTGATCATTCCCTTAGCCCCCTTGCCCCCAGACACACACACCAGAGCTGTCTGCCTGATCTCTATTACTCTACCTCTATTTTGCTTGATAGGTCAGTTTGTTCATTAAATTCCACATATGAGTGAAATCATATGGTACTTGTCTTTCTCTGACTGGCTTATATCACTTAGCATAATATTCTCCAGGTCCATCCATGCTGTCACAAAGGGTAAAATTTTCTTCCTTTTACAGCAGAGTAGTATTTAATTGTGTAAGTGTACCACAGCTTCTTTACCCACTCATATATTACTGGAAACTTGGGCTGCTTCCAAATTTTGACTGTTGTAAATAATGCTACAATGAACATATATAGGGGCACATATATTCTTTTGAATTAATATTTCGAGTTTCTTTGGATAAATTCCCAGAAGTGGAATTGCTGGGTCATAAGGCAGTTTCATTTTTAAATTTTAAGGTAACTCCCTACTGCTTTCCACAGTGGCTACACAATCTGCATTCCCACCAACAGTGCATAAGGGTTCCCTTTTCCCCACATCCTTGCCAGCACTTGTTTATTGATTTACTAATGATAGTCATTCTGACAAGCATGAGGTGATATTTCATTGTGGTTTTAACTTGCATTTATCTGAGGACTAGTGACGTTGAGCATCTTTTCATATGTCTGTTAGCCATCTGCGTTTCCTCTTTGGAGAAGTGTCTATTCGGGTCTTTTGCCCATTTTTTAATTGAATTGTTTGTTTGTTTGTTTGTTTTGAATTGTATAAGTTCATAATTTTGGGTATTAGCCCCTTATCAGATGTGTCATTAGCAAATATGGTCTCCATTCAGTGGGTTGTCTTTTCATTTTGTTGATGATTTCCTTTGCTGTGCAAAAAATTCTTTAGTTTGTTGTAGTCCCATTTGTTTATTTTTTCTTTTGTTCCCTTGCCATAATGGGCTCATCTTGTGGCAAGTATGATTCAGAAAAAATATTGCTACAAGAACTGCCCAAGATTTCACTGCCTATATTTTTTCTAGAATTTTTATGGTTTTAATTCTAACATTTTAAGTCTTTAATCCACTTTGAATTTAGTCTTGTGTGAGGTGTAAGAAGTTGGTCTAGTTTCATTTTTTGTATCTATCTGCTCAATTTTCCCGAAAAAATTTATTGAATAGACTCTCTTTAGTTCATAGTAGGTTTGTGCTTCCTTGGTCAAATATTAACTGGCTACAAAGGTGTGGGAAAATTTCTGGGGTCTCTATTCTGTTTCATTGATCTATATGTAGTTTTTATTCCAGTACCATGCTGTTTTGATTACTATAGCCTGGTTGTATACTTTGATATCAACTACCATGATTTCTCCAACTTTGTTCTTCTTTCTCAAGAATGCTGTTGCTATTCATGGTCTTTTGTGGTTCCATATAAATTTTTGAAACATTTGTTCTAGTTCTGTGAAATATGCCATTGGTATCTTCATAGAAATTCTGTTGAATCTGCAGATTGTTTTGGGTAGTATGGACATTTTAATTATGTTAATTCTTCCTATCCATGAACATGATATATGCTTCCACTTATTTACATCTTCTTTGATTTCTTTCTTCTGTGTCATATTTTCTGAGTACAAGTCTTTTACATCCTTGGCTAAATTTATTTCTAAGACCCTAGCTGGTTTGGCTCAGTGGTTAGAGTGTTGGCCTACAGACCGAAGGGTCCCAGTTTCTATTCCGATCAAGGGCACATTACCAGGTTGCGGGCTCAATCCCCAGTCAGGGGCATGTAGGAGGCAACCAATCATTGATTCTCTCTCATCATTGATATTTCTATCTCTCACTCCCTCACTCTTCCTCTCTGAAATCAACAAAAATATTTTTTTTAAAAAAGCATAATGCAAATTTAATCCTAGGTATTTTATTCCTTTTTAAGCCATTGGGATTGAGATTTTTTTTTTTTAGTTTCTCTTTTGATGGTTCATTATCCTATCTAATAAAAGAGTAATATGCAAATTAACCATCACTCCGCTACACCCATAAGCCACGCCCACCAGCCAATCAGGAGTGAATATGCAAATAAACCCAACCAAGATGGCTACGGCCACAGAGAGCAGGAGGGAGGCTTGGGTTTCCCCAGCAATGGAGGAAACCAAGCTTTCCACCTGCCCTTGCTAGCCTAGGCCTCCACTCAAAGCTACAAAGTTTCAATGATAGAAGATACATAAATCCAAACAGACATGGCTGCCACCACGAAGCAAGCAGAAGGCTTGGCTCTGCTCCAGGCTACAAAGTTTCAATTGTAGAAGATAAATAAACCCCAGACACCAGGGCCTCCACTTGGGTTGCTGGGGGGTATGGCTGGCCTGCAAGCCACCACAGGCCCCTCGCCCAGGCCACCCCATGCCCCAAGAGAACCCCCACCCTGATCTGGGACACCTTTCAGGGCAAACCAGCTGGCCCCACCCATGCACCAGGCCTCTATCCTATCTAATAAAAGAGTAATATGCAGATTGACCATCACTCCAACACACAAGATGGCTGCCCCCATGTGGTCAAAGATCCTGCCCCCGTGTGGACACAAGATGGCCGCCACAAGATGGCCAGCAGTGGAGGGCAGTTGGGAGGGACCAGGCCTGCAAAGGAGGGCAGATGTGGGCAATCAGGCCAGCAGGGGAGGGCAGTTAGGGCAAAACAGGCTGGCAGGGGAGCAGTTAGGCATCAATCAGGCTGGCAGGGGAGCAGTTAGGGGGTGATCAGGCTGGCAGGCAGAAGCAGTTAGGGGCAATCAAGAAGGCAGGCAGGCGAGCAGTTGGGAGCCAGCAGTCCTAGATTGTGAGAGGGATGTCTGACTGCCAGTCGGACATCCCTTGAGGGGTCCCAGATTGGAGAGGGTGCAAGCTGGGCTGAGGGACACCCCCTGCCCCCGTGCACAAATTTCATGCACCGGGCCTCTAGTTGGTGTATAAAATGACATTTCTGAATATTTATTTTGCATCCTGCTACTTTACTGAATTCATGTATCAGTTGTAATAGTTTTTTTTCTTTTTGGTGGAATCTTTAGGATTTTTTATATAAAATATCATGTCATCTGCAAATAATAACAGTATTACTTCTTCCTTTCCAATTTGTATGTCATTTATTCCTTCTTCTTGTCTGATTACTGTGGCTAGGACTTCCAATACTATGTTGAATAAGAGTGGTGAAAGCAGATATCCTTGTCTTGTTCCTGATCTTGAGGTGAATACTGGCAGTTTTGCCCATTGAGTATGATGTTGGCTGTTGGTTTGCTTTATATAATTTTTATTACATTGAGATATATTCCCTCTATTCCCACTTTGCCAAGAGTTTTTACCATAAATGGGTGATGGATTTTCTCAAATGCTTTTTCTGCATCTATTGATATGATCATGTGGTTTTTATCCTTCAATTTGTTTATGTGGTATATCACATTTATTGTGTTGTGGATATTGTACCAACTTTGCATCCCCAGAATAAATACCTCTTGATCATGGTGTATTATCTTTTTAATGTATTGCTGAATTTGGTTTGTTAACATTTTGTTGAGGATTTTAGCATCTATATTCATCAGGAATATTAGTCTGTAATTTTCTTTCTTTCTTTATCATGTCTTTATCTGGTTTGGGGATTAGGATAATGCTGGCCTTGTAAAATGAGCTTGGGAGTCTTCCCACCTCTTGAAATTTTTGAGTAGTTTGAGAATAGGTGCTAGTTCTTCTTTGAAGGTTGGGTAAAATTCACCTGTAAAGCTATTTGGTCCCGGGCTTTCGTTTGTTGGAAGTTGTTGTTGTTGTTGTTATTATTATTACTATTATTATTATTACTGCTTCAATTTCACTAGTTGTAATATGCCTATTCAGATTCTCTGATTCACTTTTGGAAAATTGTATGTTTCTAGGAATTTAGCCAT
Source organism: Corynorhinus townsendii (assembly GCA_026230045.1). Taxonomy (NCBI): domain Eukaryota; kingdom Metazoa; phylum Chordata; class Mammalia; order Chiroptera; family Vespertilionidae; genus Corynorhinus; species Corynorhinus townsendii. The sequence goes on from JAPDVU010000004.1 coordinate 144,328,466, forward strand.
TTCTTTTAGATTGCCCAATTTGTTGGCACATAGTGGTTCGTAATATTTTCTTACAATCCTTTTGTATTTCTTTGGTGTTGGTTGTTACTTCTCCTGTTTCATTTCTGATTTTATTTATTTGGGTCCTGTCTCTTTTTTTCTTCATGGGTCCATTAAAAATGGACCATTAATATTTTTGTCCATCTGGTTAAAAAAAAAAAAAAAAAGCTCTCAGTTTCATTGATCTTTTGTATTTTTTAAGACTCTCTTTTGTTTACTGCCCTGATCTTTATTATTTCACTCCTTTTCCTCACTCTGGGTTTTGTTTGTTGTTCTTTTCCAAGTTCCATTAAATGTAAAGTTAGATTGTTTATTTGAGCTTTTTCTTGTTTCTTGAGATAGGCCTATAATGCTATAAATTTCCCTTTATGGACTGCTTTCCCTGTGTCTCACAGATTGTGAGTTGCTGTGGCCTCATTTTCATTTGTTTCAAGATATCTTTTGATTTCTTCTTTGATCTCATTGTTAACCCATTAATTGTTCAGTAAAATGTTATTTCGCCTCCATGTTTTTTTTGTGTGTTTTTCAGTTTTCTTCTTACGATTGATTTCAAGTTTCATAGCATTATGTGCAGAGAAGATGGTTTCAATATTCTAAAATTTATTGAGACTTGGTTTATGTCCTAACATATGGTCTATTCTAGAAAATGTTACATGTGTACATGAAAAGAATGTATATTCTGCTGCTTTGGGGTGGAATGCTCTAAAGCTATCAATTAAATCCATTTGATGTACTGTTTCATTTAAGGCTGATGTCTCCTTATTGATTTTCAGTCTGGAAGATCTATCCATTAATCTCAACAGGGTGTTAAAATTCCCTACTTAACTGTATTACTGCCAATCTTTCCCTTTCTTCCCATTCAGATTTTCTTTACGTATTTTGCTGCTCCTATGTTGAGTGCATATATCCTTCTTGGATTGATCCCTTTATCATTATGTAGTGTCCTTTTTTGTCTTACTATAGCCTTTTTTTAACTCTATTTTGTCAGATATAAATATTGATAACCCAGCTCTTTTCTCCTGTTCCATTTGCATCAAATATCTTTTTCCATCCTTTTACTTTTAGTTTGTGTGTATCTTTCATTCTGAAGTGGATATCTTGAAGACAGCCTATATATAGATCTTGTTTTCTTAACCATTCTGCTACCTTATGAATTCTGATTGGAGTATTCAAGCCATTTACATTTAAAGTGATTATCAATAGGTTCATATTTATTGCCATTTTATTTTTTACAGTGTTCCTTTGTTTGTATTCTCTTTTTCTTCTTTTGCTTCTTAGAGCAAGCCCTTTAACATTTCTTGTAATGTTGGTTTGGTGGTAACAAACTCCTTCAGCTTTTTCTTGCCTGGCAAACTCTTTATTTCCCCTTCAATTTTAAATTATAGCCTTGCTGGGTATAGTAGCTTTGTTTCAGGTCCTTGTTTTTCATCAATTTGAATATTTCATACCAATTCCTTCTGGCCAGCAATGTTTCTGTTGAGAAACCAGCTGATGGTCTTATGGGAGCTCCTGTGTAGATAACTGACTTGCATTTGTGGCTTTTAAGATTAATTCATTGTCTTTAACTTTTGGCATTTTAATTATGATGTGTCTTGGTGTGGGCCTCTTTGGATCCATCTTCTTTGGGATTCTCTATACTTTCTGGACCTTTATGTCTTTTTCCTTTACTACCTTAGGGAAACTATCAAATATTATTTCTTCAGATAGGTTCTCAATCCCTTGTTTTCTCTCTTCTCCTTCTCCTCTTACCCCTATGAGGCTGATGTTATGCTTCATGCTGTCCCAACAGTCCCTTAAACTATCCTCATTTATTTTAAGTCTTTTTATTTTTGCTATTCTGATTGGGTGTTTTTTCTGCCTTGTCTTCCAAGTCACTGATTCAATCCTCTACTTCATCGAGCCTGCTGCTGCTGCTGTTGTTGTTTTTCTTTTCTTCCAGTGTAGTCTTTATTTCAGATATGGTATTCTTCATTTCCGACTTTGTTATGGTTTCTATATCCTTTTTCATTCTGTTGTGCATCCTTATAATCACTACTTTGAACTCTATATCTGATAAATTGCTTATCTTCATTTCATTTAGCTCTTCTTCTGGATAATTCTCTTGTTGCTTTATTTGAAGCCTGTTTCTTTGTCTCCTCATTTTCACTGTCTGTTTGTGTGGTTTTTTAAAATATATTTCTTTATTGATTTCAGAGAGGAAGGGAGAGGAAGAGAGAGAGAAACATCAATGATGAGAATCACTGACCAGCCACCTCCAGCACGTCCCCCACTGGGGATCAAGCCTGCAACCCAGGCATGTGCCCCTGGCTGGAATCAAATCTGGGACCCTTCAGTCCACAGGCCAATGCTCTATCCACTAAGCCACACTAGCTAGGGCTGTTTGTGTTTGCTTCTATGTGTTAGGTAGATCTGCTATGACTCCAAGTCTTGGTATGGTGGCCTATGTAGTATATGACCTGTGGGATCCAGCAGTGCTGTCTCCCTGATCACATGAGCTGGGTGCTCTAAGAATGTACCTTGTGTGTATTGTGTGGGCCCCCCTGTTGTAATTGACTCCTGATTGCTATTGGCCCATTCATGCATGGGCCCAGCCTTCAGTCTGGCTCACAATGAGGGTCAACCCCCCAACACAGCATGTAGGCTGCTGAGCAGGTGCAGTCATACAAAATAGAATTTGCCTCAGCAGTGTTTGGTGCCTGCCACAATCTCCCTGTGAATATGCTGCTTGTGAAGTTTATTGGATCCTGCTCTGTTGCTCTATTGGCCACTGAGTTTATTGGTGCTGGGCCTCTTTAGAGGGACTCTGGTACAGGTCAATGTCAGACACTGTCTGTGACTGGCCCTGAGCAACCTGTTTGGAGCTATCAGTGGCTCCCTTTGCTGGGCCTTGGTGCATGTGGAAAGGACCTAGCTGTGCACCCAGTTCTGCTTTTGCTAGTCCCAGGCCCAGGAGCAAGTCAGGCAAAGATTCAAAGCACCCAGAGATTCACCTCTGTCCATAGGCTATCTGTTAGGCTCAGCCACTTAATGAGTCTCCAGCTATAGTCCTTCCTCATCAGGGTGTAAACTCCATAGGGTGGGGTGAGAGGGATTCCAACAGGTGGGGCTATTGCTTCCCCCTATGCTAATGCTGTATAGATAAGAAAGATGGCTTCTGCATTATGGGGGAATGACAGCACAGGGATCCTGGTGCTGTCCTCTCAGCTCTTCCCACAGAGCCACTAACCCCAGACTCTCCTCATACAGCTCTAGTCCATTGTGCCTGAGCCCAAGGAGAGTGACTGCAAATGAAATTTTGTGTGTTGGCCCTTTAAGCGGGTGCCTGCATTTCTAGCCATCTCTCCCTGGTGAACAGAAACCCCATTGCTTTTCACAGCCAGATGTTATGTGAGCACCTTTCCCAGTCCTGGTGCTCTGGGCTGGGGAGCCCAGCTTGGGGTTTAGACCCCGGAATTCTCAGGGGAATCCCCTGCACCTGAGATATTCCTCCAGAACTTCAGCTGCTGAGCCAGCCCTCTTACACCTCCACACTTCCTACCAGTCTTGATTCAGCCTCCTCTTTACATTCTTGGTTATAAGGGCTCATTCTAGCTAGTCTTCAGTTTTTCTATATATAGTTGTAATTCCAGTTTGGTCCTCGGAAAAGGTCAGCGTGGCTTCCATCTAATCCACCACCATTTTGGAATCCTAAAAGGTTTTAAGTGCTAACTTCTCAACTCATTCTTTGACTGAACATGGTGAGGAGGGATGGAGGAATGTTATTGTTTGAAAGCAGAATCCCCTTCCATAAAAACATCAGGGAGCTTTTCTTCTGGGGTTCTTTCACTCTTTTGTGTCTTTGCTCCACTAGAACTTGCTTCCGGCTCACTGGGTCTCTTACTAAAATCCTCTCCTTAAATAGAATTTAAAGTATTGTCTTGAAGATAAACAATCCAATCAAAAAATGAGCAAAGGAACTTAATAGACACTTCTCAAAAGCAGACATACAGAAGACCAAGGGGCACATGAAAAAAATGCTCAAAGTCATTGATCAACCAAGAGCTGCAAATCAAAATGACAATGAGGTAACACCTCACATCTGTCAGGATGGCTATCATCAACAAATCAACAAACAAGTGCTGGCGAGGATGTGGGGGAATGGGAGCCCTCATACACTGCTGGTGGGAATGCAGACTGGTGCAGCCACTGTGGAAAACAGTATGGAGTTTCCTCAAAAAATTAAAACTGGAATTCACATTTGACCCAGTAACCCCACTTCTAGGAATATATCCCAAGAAATCAGAAACACCAATCAAAAAGGCTATATGCACCCCTATGTTTATAGCAGCACAATTTACAAATAGTTAGGGCAGTTGAATAGTTACAATTCTAAGATTTGGAAACAGCTTAAGTGCTCATCAGCAGATGAGTAGATTAAAAAACGTTGGTACCTCTAAACAATGGAATACTATGCTTCTGTAAAAAATAAAGAACTGCCCTAACTAGTTTGGCTCAGTGTATAGAGCATCAGTCTGTGGATTGAAGTGTCCCAGGTTCAATTCGGGTCAAGAGCTTATGCCTGAGCTGTGGGCTCGATCCCCAGTAGGGGGTGTGCAGGAGGCAGCCAATCAATGATTCTCTCTCATTTTTGATATCTCTATATCTCTCTCCCTCTCCCTTCCTCTCTAAAATCAATAAAAAGAAAGAAAGAAAATAAAGAACGCTTACCGTTTGCAACAGCATGGGTGGATCTGGAGTGCATTATGCTAAGTGAAATAAGCCAGTCAGAGAAAAAATAAGTATCACATGATCTCACTCATGTGGACTATAATGAACAACATAAACTGATGAATAAAAATTGATCCCGAGACATGGAAGTATCGAACAGACCATCAAACCTCAGAGGGAAGGCTGGAGAGGGTGGGCAGGGGGAGACAGGGGTAAGAGATCAACCAAAGAACTTGGATGCATATAAGCATAACTAATAGACAGAGACAATTGCGGGCGGGGGCAGGGGGCAGGGGCAGGCTGGGAGAGGACAATGGGGAAAAAGGGAACATATGTAATACTTTCAAAAAGAATTTAAAAATAAATAAATATTGTCTTACTCTCTTTCTCTTGATGGCAGGGTACTAGTAGATACTTAAAAAGAGTTGATTGAAGAAAGTTTAATGAAAGGATTTTTATAAATATGTGTACAGTATTAAAGGAATCAGCAAGGGATAATGGTTCCCCTTGGCTGTCCATCTCAGGGAAGGAGACTTTCCAGGGAAAGTGGTGGCTGAAGGGAAGAGCTGCCCTTCTTTTGTAGAAAAGAAGCAGTGCCACCACATGTGCCTTTCTTCTGGATAGTACCAACATCATAACCCCTGTGCCACACAAAAAAGTATGCTCTGGAGTCAAAGTTTTAAGGATTCTCCTTTCTTCCTTTCTAAAAATTATTGAAAAGTCTTATACATTTTAGATTGCATATTTGAATTCTGGCTTTCTTGTATAGCTTTTTGTTTTTCTAGCATTTTGGATTGCTTTGAATTTTTCTTATAGAGAAGAAATAGCTCTTTTTATGCATATTATAAATTAATTCCAGCTTCTTACTCATGTTAGATATTACATACAAGTTACTCCATTTTTCTTCTTCTTGAAAAACATTGACTTTTCCTTTTAATTTGGAGTATTGCTTTCTAGGCCTGCTGAAAATTCTGAGATTTCCTTTTTAAAAAATGATTTTAAGAAGTGTAAGTAATTGTATTACTAGGTTGGTTATATCTTTTCTTTTATCCCACACTGTCTTTCTCTTAGCTTTTCACCTTTGTTTAGCTGAATAATATCATTAAATAATATGCAAAAAAAGAAAAAAAGGGTACAAGAAAGCATCTTTTATTTTTCTGCTTAATTTTAGAATGGCTTATCTGATTAATGTGGACTGGACTTTTATATTTCTTGCTGCTGAGGAAAGATGGGATGCCAACCTTCAGATATAGATTAGCTCATCTTTAGATGTAATATGTTCTGAAAATCATGTATTTAATCACCTTGAGGTAGGATAAACTCTGGACTGTCATGTGTATTACTGCTCATATTCTGTTGGTTTTTACCATTTGGACCTATGCAGAAAACACTTCATGCAGGATAACAGAGAGATATGAAGTACTGGTGGTGCAGATGAGTCAGCAGCAATGATGAGAAGTAAGAACTGCCTGTACCTTATCTTCCCCATTTATCTTCAATGTGGACCAGACTTGAGGCAAAACATTTAATCCCACATAGAGAGCTACGGGAGATATAAAACAGCATTGACAAAGAGTCCTTGATAGGAAGGACCTCATGCCCTACAAAGCACATGCCACAAATCACAAATGTATTTAAGAAAAAAAAAGATTGTGTGCGTAATGTTAGAATAATGATGTCAAGAGCAAATGACTTAAATGACTCTGCTCCATTTTATTATCATTCACTGAGCCAAAAACAATAGACAAAGAACAGCTGTTAACATATATCCACCTGAACAGTACTTCAAAGACATAACTATCCTAAGACATAACTGAGAGGACATGATACTGTGAGAGCAGTGACTCTACAAGTCTTCAACGTTCTGAATTCCATACTCTCCTGTTTTAGCAGCCTTAAGTTTTTTATTACTTCTTGTCTCTTCAGGATCTTTAACTTACTGGTCTCTTCTGAAACCTTCTATTCCATATAACCATACCTGCTTTTCTTTTCTTTTTTTTTTTTTTCTTTTTTTTTTTCTTTTCTTTTTTTTTAAATAAGGAATGAAAGCAAAAAAAAAAAGAAAAAAATGAAAAGAAAATTTAATTTTTAAAAATTGATTTCAGAGAGAAAGGAAAGGGAACAAGAGACAGAAACATCAATTATGAGAAAGAATCACTGATTGATCAGCTGCCTCCTGCATGCCCCCTATTGGGGATTGAGCCCACAACCCAGGCATGTGCCCTGACTGGGAATTGAACTGTGAATAATATCCTGGTTCATAGGTTGATACTCAACCTCTGAGCCACACCGCTGGGCAAGAAAAATATCTTAAATCCACTTCCTTTTCTGGAGACTCCACTTCACCACAAAGAAATTAGTTACATTTCCAACAGTTTCCTTGCCGGCACCAATTTCTCAATATATTCCTATGTGACTTTTTCTCTTACCAAACTATGAAACTATTTTCATAAAGATTACTACTAATTATTTGCCAAAAAGATTCAATAAATATTTTGATCCTCTTCTTGAATCAGTAGCCAAAATGATGACTGATCCCTTCCTTAAACATGATTTGGCTTCCATGATTCTGTACACTCCTGATATTCCTCTTTTGTTTGTGGATGCTACTTCATTGTCTTCTTTGTTGGCTCATCCTCTTCTATGCTGCCTTTAAGTTCATCAAGGCTCAGTTATAGGCTCTCTAGAGTCTAGACTACCTCCTTAGACAATCTCAAACACACCCAGAGCTTAAATCCCATATATCTTAAGTATGCATCTATTCTGGGCCTCTCTTTTGAGCTCTGGACGAGGAGAGCTATATGAAATCTTTATTTGCATGTATCAGAGGCACTTCCCACTCAAACATCCAAAGATGAAAAATGATCTATCCCCCCAACTTAGCTCATCTCTGGTGTTTCTTATTTCAGTAAATATATCAGCACCAAAATCTACTCAACTGAGCAAGCCCGAAGCTTGGGAGTTGTCCTTGCCACCCACCACTTGCTCATCCTCCATCTATAAATCATTACAAACACTTGTTCATGTTACCTTCTGAATATCCCTTGAATCAATTTTTTTTAATCTCCTCTCTTATTACCATAGTCCAATCTACCACCAACTCTCACCTGAATCACTATAATAACCTTTTAATGGGCCACTTCATATCCTCCGTTCAATTTTCTACTCTGTTGGCAAATTGATTTTTATTTAATTTAACCTAAATATGATCATGTAATTTCCCAGCTTAAAAGCCTGTCAATAGATTCCAATTGTGTTAAAGATTAAGACCAAAACACACATCTTGTATACAATGTAAACCCTGCCCCCCTTTTCTACCTCATTTCTCAATACTCTTCCTCATAGGGAAATGTGCCATGTTCCATACTGCCTCAAGCATTTGCATAAAGTCTTCTTTTTCCTCCAAACAATCTCTTCTTCTCCCCAAGTTTACTTAGTTAATTTCTACTCCTACTATAAATTTTAACTCAAACATTATTTTCTCAGGGAAGCATTCTTAGAACTACCATTCCAGGTCAAGCTCACCTTTTAAACATTATTGAAGCTTCATATCTTTCTTTCACATCACTTTCCATGGTTCATAATCCAATATTTTATCAATTTCTGTCTCCTAGCTAGACTATATACTCCATGAGAGTAGAAAGAGCATGAGTTTTACCACCACCACTGTAGCCCCAGAATCTAGAATAGCAATTGGTTTTACAAAGTAGATGCTGAATAAATAAACATGTCAGTAATAGTGCTTTACTGTGCAAGGCAGGCAGTAAGATGTAAATAAAGGTATTAATTCTATGCCTCAGGTAATAAACATAAAAAGACTCAGAGAAGAAGAACATAATATGAATAAAATTTCCAGTGATATATTTATGAACCTTTTAGGAACTGAACCAAAAGGTGGTTGGGAGAGGATATATAACTCTACACTATGTCCTTTGCAGTGCTGTCAGATTTAATCTGAAAAGAAAAACACCTCCCAATGATCAATTCTATAAGAAAACTTTTAAAAAGGACCAAGAAAAGAATAACAGTTTATATTAAAATGCTATATTTCAGACTGATTTTTCATTAGATTTCTCTACAAAATAGATCTACCTCTCCTCCTATACATAATACCTAGAAAAAATAGTTTAAAAAATAATGAATCACAAAATAATGATCAGATTGACAGGGAGAGCCCAAAGTAGAAAACCATGATCCATATTATGTGCAGGAGAAGACTATTCCAGAAACACAAACAATTTCAGAGAAACTCTAAGCCAGGAAATCAATTTCTGTTGTGAGCCACACAGTTTCAGGCAGAGTGTAAAATAAAGTGAGGCTAGTGAGCTTTAAAAAGGAGCACTTCCTTGGTATTGCACCCTAGGCGCCTCTCTTTCCTCATCTTAGTCCTAGTCCTGATTTTAGGTTTTGTGAGTTATACACTCTGTAGCAATTAATCAACTCTGTCATTGCATACTAAAAGCAGTCATGGATATGTAAATAACATGGCCATGCTCCAATAAATCTTTATTTACAAAAGCAGGAGGCAGGGTGGGTTTGGCCTGAAGGCAATAGTTTTGCTGACTCCTGCCCCAAGTTCAGGATCCACAAATACAACGAAGCACAATTGGGCAAGAGTATAAAAAACAACAGTAAAAAGAGTTACACCAGAGGAGATCCTCCCCTTTCCAATGGGTTTTCCCCACTCCATACTGAGCAGTGGGCAGCAGTGGAATTTCCCAAGTCCTATAGAATTATGACATGCTCAAAACTATATTTTAAAATACTCTCACGTTTTAATGCAGTCACATTTGACTGACTATAGAATTCTAATTTATATATAGAAAAGCCTAAGCGACCATTACAACCGAACAACTGGAACAACCGGAATGACCGGTCAACCAGTTGCTATGACAGGCACTGACTACCAGGGGGCAGATGCTCAATGCAGGAGCTTCCCACTGGTGGTCAGTGCACTCCCACAGCCAACCTCCCACGGCCGGCCAACATTCCATTGTCCCTTCCATCCCCACCGCCATGCACAAATTTGTGCACTGGGCCTCTACTGTAAAATAATTTCCTCTCAGAATCAGAGACTGTTCTGTTGTCTTCCAGTATCCTGTATTGATGATGCAAAATTCCATTGACATTCTGCTTCTTATTCTTTTGTAAGTAACCTTTCTTTTTACGCTGGGAACTTTTAGGATTTTCTTTTGATCTTAGGGAGAAGAGAAAAAATCAGCAAGAAAGTATAGTGGATAGGAAACATAAAGGAAAATGTCAGGATATGATCTGACCTGATTGTATGAATGGATTAAATTCCTCTATCAATTTACAGAAAAACTCTGTTTAAAAAAATCCAATCATATATATCAAATGAACTAAAAAATGTCTGGAGGCTATGCTAAATATAATCAATAAATATTTACTCAAGGGTCTTAGAGTTTACAGACTAGGAACATAGCTAAAGAGAAACCAAGAAGTGTCCCAAACAAGAAAGCAAAGTAAGAAGTTCAGCAATAATGTTATTATGCAGCAATAAATAAATAACACATGCCAGAAGGCTAATCATCACTCCCATGAAGGAGAGGATGATGGAAGTGATGGTGTGTGACTTCCAAGGCTAGGTCATAAAAGACAATGTAGCTTTCCAACTTGCTCACAAAAATATTTGCTCTAGAAGCCTTCAGCCACTATGTAGGTATTTGGCTACCTTAAGCTTGACATGTTGTGAGTAGTCCAAACTAGTTCATGTTGGGTGAAAAGGCCCTATAAGAAAAAAGAGAAATGCCCAGTTGGTCCTCAATTGTACCAGGACCCTTCTGATTCAGTTCCAGCATCTATCTGACTATAACACAGACACTGAGCCAAAGTGTACACAGCTAAGTCTATCCTGAGTTCCTAACCCACAGAAACTGAGAGAGATAGTGAGGATTTTTAAGTTCAGGGTGTCTTACAGTAGACATAACAGATTACATAAATGCCCTGCTTACCTCCTTCCACAACCACACCAAACTTACAACTAATTATAGGACAATCCCAGAGAACCACCGGAAGACTAGCTAAACAGAACTCCTATAACTAAGGAAGTAAAGAATAAGCCACATGGAGACTGATAGGAGGGTCAGAATTCCAATAAACAGGGCAGGCAGCCTTCCACACACTTCCCTTTTATCAGAAGGTCCTCCTTACAATTTTCCAACCAAGTCTCTTCTGTTCCCCAACACTTAAATTCATAGCAAACTAGAACATACAAATCAACTTTTACTTTTAATCCTCTATATACTTCTAAATTCTAAAGTATTTAAGATAAACTTATGTATTCATGCTTGTTTAATTTAAAAAATAACAAGGCATGCACAAATGATCAAGTTATATGATCAAATGTATTGCATAATTTTCCAGCTCTTCACTTTTACATCACTTTTTCACGGACTTTGTTACAAGATCAAAAATAATACACAGAAGAAACCAAGATGGCGGCATAGGTAAGCACCTAAACTGCTGCCTCGCACAACAATTTCAAAACTACAACTAAAAGACAGAATGAACACCATCCAGAACCACAGGAAAGCTGGCTGAGTGGAAATTCTACAACTAGAAGGAGAGAGAAAAGCTCACAGAAAATTGGAGGAACAGCAAAGGGTTGAGGTACAGCAAAGGGTCTTTGTGCGCGCAGAGATGAAGGGCTGCTGAGAGCCTGGCTGACTTTCTCTAGTGGGAGGGGGAAGGAAGTCCCCGACTGCACTGAACCCCAGTTCCGACTGCACTGAACCCCAGTTCTGGGTGAAACCCCATGGACCCAGGCTCATATAGGGGGAGTCTGAACTGTCAGGTAGAGAGAAAGGCACTCGGAGACTCAGACACCCGGGGGAGGGGGTCTGGAGGCGCGCGCACCAGTGCGCACAAAGACTGAGGTTGCCACAGGCTTTCCCTAGCAAAAGGGAGTAGGAAACTCCTGACTGCACTGAACCCCAGTTCTAACTGCACTGAACCCCAGTTCCAGGCGATCCCCTGGGGACCCACGCTCTTGCGGGGGGAAGTTGGACTTTCGGGCGGAGGTTCGGGAGCCAGGGAAGGCAGAGGTCTGGAGGCGTGTGCACACAAGGGCAGGGCTGACAGGAAGCCAAGACTGTCTGCTCCGCCCCGAGACTCCACCCCATCCAAGCTGAGCACAGAGGCTTTTGCAATTTGGCAAGTCTAATCCTATAAGGCTGTCTCCAGCACCGAACTTTTCCCAGTGTAGACACAGCTGATCCTCTCAGCCAACTGGCCTGGAGGTCAATTCCTCCCAGTGATACCAACAACAATCAAGACTTAACTACAACAAGGCTGTATACACAGTCCACAAAGGAGTGCACCAAGAGTGTCCACTTCAGGCAACTAGGAGGCTGACCCACTGGGCCATATAGAAAACCTAGCACACAAAGCTACCCTACCAACTCAGGGAAGCAGTGAAAATGCGGCAACAAAGAAATAGATCACAAACAAAAGAAATGGAGGAAAACAAACGACAGGATATAGAATTCAAAACCATGGTTATAAGGCTTTTCAAGAATATCCTAGAAAGGGCCGATAAATATAACGAGACCCTCAAAGATATGAAAAAGGACCAACTAGAAATTAAACATACACTGACTGAAATAAAAAAATATTATACAGAGACCCAACAACGGACTAGAGGAACGCAAGAATCAAGTCAAAGAATTGAAATACAAAGAAGCAAAAAACACTCAACCAAAAAAGCAAAAAGAAAAAAAAAATCCAAAAAGTTGAAGATAGTGTAAGGAGCCTCTGGGACAACCTCAAGCGTACCAACATCCAAATTATGGAGGTGCCAGAAGAAGAGAGAGAGCAAGATACTGAAAACCTATTTGAAGAAATAATGACTGAAAACTTTCCCCAACTGGTGAAAGAAATAGACTTACAAGTCCAGGAAGCACACAGAACCCCAAACAAAAGGAATCCAAAGAGGACCACACCAAGACACATCATAATTAAAATGCCAAGAGCAAAAGACAAAGAGAGAATATTAAAAGCAGCAAGAGAAAAACAGTTAATTACCTACAAGGGAGCACCCGTATGATTGTCAGCTGATTTCTCAACAGAAACTATGCAGGCCAGACGGGAGTGGCAAGAAATATTCAAAGTGATGAACAGCAAGAACCTACAACCAAGATTACTCTACCCAGCAAAGCTATCATTTAGAATTGAAGATCAGATAAAGTGCTTCACAGATAAGAAAAAGCTAAAGGAGTTCATCACCACCAAACCAGTATTATATGAAATGCTGAAAGGTATTCTTTAAGAAGAGGAAGAAGAAAAAAGTAAAGATAAAAATTATGAACAACAAATATGTATCTATCAACAAGTGAGCCTAAAAATCAAGTGAATTAAAAACCTGAGGAAGGGAATAAACTGGTGAATATAATAGAATCAGGGGCATAGAAAGGGAAATGTAGAGGGCTGCCTGGGAAGGCACATGGGCATTTCTTTAAATTGTTGTCAGCTGAGCCCGAGGTGATTGGCAAAGCCGCATCTCCGTTACACCCTCCCCAAGAAGGTGGGGGGTGTTATCAGTACTGACTTTTTACCTTTGTCCAGGTGTCGACCTATCGGACTTCGATATGTAAATCCAGGCAAGCACCAGGAATGCTAGGGCCTACTCAATAATGCAAATAAGCTTCTTTGATCCTAAGTTTTGGTGATACTTCCTGGTATTTGGGGTATAAAATAAACTTGCTGCGTGGGCTCGAGGTCCCTGCCTCTCCATCAGAGAGGATGGCGTCCCACCTGGCTCCCAGCTTTGTTTCTATCTTCGTGTCTGGTCTCTTTCTTTCTTTTATTTCTCAATTCCTGGCCACCTCCACTTAGAACCGGTTCGTTCATCTCTATTTTCATGCTGGACGTCGAAAAGGGAGATCCCCACCATATCTGGCCCCCACCGCATCTGGCCCCCCGCAGGAGTGGACTGATAATTCTCAGGAGGAAAGGGGTATGTGGGTGTGCAGGAAGAGACTGGACAAAAATCATACACCTATGGATGGGGACAGTGGGAGGGAGGTAAGGGCAGAAGGTGGGGTGGGAACTGGGTGGAGGGGAGCTATGGGGGAAAAAGGAGAAACAATTGTAATAATCTGAATAAAGATTTATTTTTTAAAATAATAATAATAATAAAATAATAATACTTCCAAATGTGTACAAATAATTGGAATGAATAAGTATGATCTGTATAAATTTATTTCTTCTTTGATTTTTAAAACATATCCATATACTAATTAGAATTCAGGGCCCATAGAGCTCAAATTGTATAACTCATCACATTTCAGTATACTCTCACAGATGAATAATTAGTTTGAATAATTTCATTGTAAAGAAACTTGTGAATTCTTAGTAAATATTATGGTTCTGGCACACAGCTTTAAAGACATTCTTAAAACCTGAATATTCTTGGCACATGAAGAACTGCACTAGAATATCCAGTACATGGGCCTAGAATAAGGAAAAGATCATCTTCTGAAAGTGAAAACAGAAAGCAATGGAATTATAACACCAAGAGCTGAAGAAACAGCTTACAAATGTACTGTTGGAAAACTTGGAAGATAACCAATCCCCATGTCAAGAACATGGCTCAAATGTCACTAATGTAAAATGAAATGGCACTGTAACTTGCCTGGCACATTGAAATGGTGCTTATGGAATTCGTCACTGTTTTCTAATACTATCCAAGAAGAGGGTGCATTGATTCTAGAAGAACAACAACCCTAACCTTGACAGAAATACCCCCAGAATTTTAAAAAAGCAAATTTTTAAGACTTAGATGACTTAATGGAAGTATTTTTTAAGAGAATGTAACACTCGGTGTCTTATTCTGTATCTGGCAAACTAATTATTGACATGCAAACTGGTTTTCAGAGAGAACCCGCTGTAAGGTAACAGGATCCCCTTGTCAAGTCAGGTTTATTTCACATTGCAATTACTTGAATTTTCCATCGAAGAGACCAATGTATTGCTTGTCAGATTAGTTAGTGTTTCTCAGTCCTCTATAGTTTGATCACCTTTGAGCCACTTGATGAAATTCTTTCTGAACCAGTATCTATGGGGCATGCAGTGCACATGCACAACTCAAGAATTCTAATTTCAGAGCAGACCACAAAGAGTCCTCTGCATGAGGAGCCCCTCAGCCTCATATGAAAAATGGGGAAAGCTTTTGGGATTGATAGTATGACTAACACCCTGGACAAAGATGGGATCCAAAATGTTCCCTTGCCTCTCATTACCAGGTATTTTAGGAGAACAAAAATTCAGCACTAGGAAAGAAAGAGATATGTAGCCCAGGCCAAGAAAAGCAGGTGGTTTCTTCTGGGACCTACAGCCAAGTTCCATGGCAGATGGACTGTTGTTAGATTTCTTTTGGAGGAAAATGTTCTCTCACCCTGTTGTCAGAGGAAAAAACAAGAGGAATAATGGTTAAATGAAGAAAAGAAAAAAAACTTATTTTTCTTTTATTGGTGTTATTAGCCAATATCTGAGAACTACACCCATTGGGTCTGCCAACTTATATGGCCACAGACAGAAGCTGGTAAGATGAGGAAGAAAGTAGTAGAGATGGGAGTCAGAGATCTCTTTTTTTGGAAAAGGAAAAAGATACTGTGGTAACTGGGAACGGAGGTTTTTGTTTTATTTTTTCTTTAAAATGGGAGAGGTTAAAATATGTTTATATGCCAAGGAGAAGTCAAGAGAAAGGGGGTGTTTGAAGGTTTAGAAGAGAGCAAGTGTGATGACTAATGAACAGGACCTAAGGAGATAGGTGGGGAAGGGGAGGGGAGGATGTGGGATGGATCCAGAGCACAGGTGAGAGAGATTAACCAGGGGCAGAAGGAGGGATACCTTTCCTTGAGCCTGAAGTAAAAAAGAAAACATGTGTGTGTGTCTACATATGTCAGGATAAACCTAACAACCTCCAAAATCTTCATGGCTTACATGGCCAGGGCAAGTTGGCTCTGATTCGTTCCACATTTCAGGATTTAGGCATGTGGATCAGGCCTTAACTGGAATACTGCCATCTTTGTGGCAGAAAGAAAAGAGAGAACGGCAAATCATGCATGAGTGCTTAAAACTTCTGCTGGGAAGGGATGCACAACACATCACATCAGTTTACATTTCATGGCTAAAGCAACTCCTGTGATCATGCCCGAGTTCAATAGAAGAGGCACATAGGAGAGGGATTATGAATATGGGTGAGCAATACAATAGAGAGGGACTTTGAATATGGGAAAGCAATGTAATCTATCACAAGGCCCATCCTGCTTTTGTTGGTGATAGAAGTTGGTCCTTCATTCATTCAATAAATATTTATTAAGCACTCCTGCTTGCCTTAATCCCAGTCTCTAACAATCATTAATCTGCTTTCATTGTAGAACTTCGAGAATTTTAAAAATGAAATCACACAATATGTAGCCTTTCATGTTTAACTTCTTCAAGGAAACTAATCTAATGTTGAGGCTATGAAAACAACTTATAGGTTAAAAAAGTCAAGGAAAGTAGTAAGGCTCACCAGTCTGAGTGCCATCTACTTTGGCTTCATCCTAAGTACTAATTCCCAGGAAAAATTGAGTCTTATGTGCTAGGTATATTTTTCTAGAACTCATTAAAATAATTATTAATGTTAAAAATGTTAATTTGAGCACATCTCAGATAAGCAAGCCTCACTTAGGAAGACACTTCATTAAAAGATCTTGACAACCTTTTATACTTCTAACACTCTCATTCTCTCAATCATTAATTTTAGCCATTGAGTCTTAAATAAAGTGGCCATTAGCAAAATGTATAAATAATTATAATTCCCAAATCTCCACATGTAGCATCATAACATGCAAGTCCACATTTACCTTACTTTAAAAAATAAATTCAAACCTTTTTCTTTTTGCTTTCTACCTTTATTTCCCATCTTATTTGGTTGGGATAAGAAAAATTTGTTTGGGTATAATGGAAACCAAAACACAACTAATAAATGTGGGAAGAGTAAGACCTGCCATGCAGCATATGTAGATTGGGAAGACTTCCTGCAGAATATGAGATTTGAAGAGTCTTTCAGATTGATGATCAGATCACTATTGCCCAGGCAAATAGTTAGAGAGCATAGCATAGTCAGACCACCAGCATACTGTAGGAAGTGTACAGTGATAAAGACTAACTGGAACTTTGCTAGCCAGGGCTTGTGTACTCTATGTAATTGGGAGAACTCTACAGGAAGAGTTCTATGGTTGTAACTCCCCCTTTCCTTAACTTCCTTTTCCCCCTTATATAAATACTCCTTTATCTTGGCACCTAGGCCAGAATGTACATGTGACTTGCTATGTCTGCTTCTACTGGGTGGCAACCCCTTTCTTTTTCCCAAATAAATTCTTTTTGGTGATGAAACACCTGGTTGATATTAATATTCAGTTGAAAACAGGAACATTTTGCAACATAATGCCTGTAGATGACCCATGTACATGCAATAATTCTTCCTGTATGTGGGTTAGTGTATCTGTTTCCATTAAACCACTTTTTTTCCCCAGTTACTCTGACACTTCCATACTTTTAGGGCAAGAGTCATCAGTTTTCTGTGTGTCTCTGTGTGATTGTAGAGGACCCAGCAGCCTGAGTTATTAAAGAGTGCTTAGGGATGGTTAGCACTGATAATCAGATCCATGAAAACCCTTTCTGTAGATGAGGCCTTTTCTTTAGGAAATTAGAACTCTAATGGAGGTTTGAATAAGAAAAAGGTCTAACCAATTAAACATTTCCTTTCTTCTTGTCTTTGTGATCATTGTTGCTGCTTGGTAAGGCTAGAGGAAGTTTTGAAGGGTGATGGATAGGAACAGCATCATGACTTGCAGGTGGGTGAGCCCCGCATCTATTTCTCCAGTGTTTTTTTACTGAGATGAAATCAGGTCATGTTGGAATTCTGAGGCAACTTAGAAATACAAAAGTGTACCAAAGGCTGTCTGGAAGGGTGTGTGGAAACAGGGATGGTGTAGTAACACCCACTTGGCTTTATCAGATGGACATGTCCAGGCACTCTGAGGGATATAAACAGAGAGCTGGATGCCCAATTCATCCTGCTTAGATTAATCCAGGGCTTTGAATAAAGGGACGGGTCCATTTGAGTCTTTGTACTTGTCAGGTTTTGTCATGTTGTGAGGACCTATGAGAAACAGTTTCTCAGACTTTTTTACATGCTACTAGGTATGCTAGCTGTTAAACTTTTTCAAAATACGTTTTGATTTGAGAGAGAGGAAGAGGGGGAGAGATAGAAACATCGATGAGAGAAAACATCAATCAGCTGCCTCCTGCACCTTCCCTGCCTCCAGGATTGAGCCCCCAACCAGGAATCAAACTGTGACCTCCTAGTTCATAGATGAATGCTTAACCACTGAGCCACACTGGCCAGGTCAAACTGTCTTTCAAGGAAGGCCAATTCAAAATGAAATCATGACTTTGTATATGGTAATAATTTCATAGTTCTAGTTCTAAACCCCAATTAATTCCAAATTGGTCCTGCTTAAGCGTGTAGTTTCATATAGAGTGTGCCTAATTCTATCATAGACAAATGGTGATTTTCTATTGGTAACATGACTGCATTTTCCTCTGGAGACTGCCGTGAGGGTTTAAGTCACTAACATGTATACAGGTCTTATGACTATCCCCACATTTAACATGTCAATGTAATGACATTTTTACTTCTACTGATATTAAACTTTCTCACCTTAAAACTTCACATTCAATTCAAGATCAAAGTTTATTTTGCTTTTTAAAACAAAAATGGTACCATAAACAAAGCCCACTTTGTAATCAGAATCTTTTCCCCCCTTGTATAAGGCAGCATAGAAAAATGGTGAGTTATACAAACATGGATTCCAGGAAGCTAAGCAAAAATAATTTGTCATTTAAGTAAAGTAGGTTATGATAATTTTAAATGAATAAAGAAAAAAGCACCAAACTGAAAGGGGACAAAAAGGGTCATTTTCCTTCTCTGAACTGCACTGCTTGAACTAAATTAATAAAATCTCCCAAAATAAAAATATTTAAATAATTTAATCATTTGAATGTTTTTAAAAGTACTTTTCCCCAGTAAATACCGGGTCAACAACAAAAAAACCTGCATCTTTGTTTTATTTTAAACCTTGTTGCTGAAAATAATTCTAAGTGTATTAGTATTATTTACAACTTTAGTGTCTAGTGATCTCACCCCTTCTGTGAATTTTGACTGTAGGAATCTATCTATAGATGGAGGCAATTGTCAAGAATCTGAAGGGACTCCAAAACATAGCTGGACCAAAGTTACTTTTGATTGAAGAGGTCTCCGTTTTCTTGTGATGAATCTCTCTCAAGTCACACTCGCCTTCTTCACCCATAAAATAAGACGTCCACTAACTTGAAGGACAGTCTATAAAGTTCTTGTATCTTCCCCGCCCCCCCCCCCCCCCCCCCCGCCAGCTACTTCTAAAACCTAAATCTTAAAAAAAAAGCAGGCATTGACTACGTGGACAAAGGGAATTCTAGTTTTACGCAAAAATGCAACCACATATGAGCACTGAGCAAATGGATGGTCCGCACTTGAAGTCATCTGACGTGGTCACTTGCGTCTTCATTGGAGGTTTGCAAAGAGTTAACGATTATAACCATGATAAGTCAGTTTCGCACCGTCAAAGACCTGGCCCGGTGCCCTTTACTTCTAGGCAATATCTGATTCAATTGGGTCTTGTGTTCTCATTATCTGTGAGGACTGAATTCATCCCCTGCCTTTCGGTGCAGGCTATGTTTTCCGGGAAAATTAAAACATCCCTCAAAGGATCAAAGAGTTCAACCATAGAGCTGGAGGAAAGCGGGGTCCATGTATCAGATTAGAGGGCCCCTCCGACCTATTCCTCACCGCAGGTCTTCAGATGCTAAAGCGAGGGTTAGGAGGGTCAGGAGAGACAAGAGGGATGGAGCCCAAAGGCTCAATCCATAAATCAAGCTGGAGACAACGGTGAGTAACAGTGGGACGGAGAGACAGGCAGTGGCGTGACTTCAGGACTCAGAAAACGGGCCAGGACTGGGCAAGACAGGAAGGTGTCCGCGAAGCTGGCGCACCCGTGACTGCAGAAGTGGCGAGGCTACCAACGGCGCCCTCCAGGTCCCGCCGCGCAAGCCGGGAAACGAAACCTCGGGTCACGGGCCCGGTCGGCCCCACAGCCTCCAGCTTCCCTGGGTGGGCGTTTCCAAGAAGGAGCGCGTGCCTCACGTCCTCCCCACCCGCCTCGCCCCCGCGCATTGCGCATGCGCGTCCAGCCCCGCCCTCGTGTCCCGCCTCCACCCCTGGGCAGTGGGCGGGGCGAGGAGCCGAGGTGAGGCCGTCTGATTCCCGGCTGCGTGCGCGCGAGCCGCCGCCACCCCCGCCGCGTCAGGGCCGCCGGCCCGCCCTCCTTAGGCCCCGCCTCCGCGCTCCGTTTCCCCCTCACCTCCCCCTCCGACCGAGCGGTGACTTAAGCAACAGAGCGCGGTGAAGCCTATATTTTCTCCCTCTTTGCTGCGGTGCAGGGCAGCCCCCCCCTTCGGTACGCGGTCCCCACTCCGGCCCGAGATGAATGCTGCGGCAGAAGCCGAGTTCAACATCCTCCTGGCCACCGACTCCTACAAGGTAGAGGGCTGGGGCGGGGGCAGGTGAGGGAGAGGAGAGGGCGCCCTGGGGGCGAGCGCGGGGTTGTGGGGTCGGGGGCGGCTGGTATGGGGTCGTGCGCCGGGCAGCCCCGAGGGAAGGTGCGGGCAGCGGCGCGGGGCAGGTGAAGCTGGCGCCGCCTTGGGAAGGAGGTAGATGGAGGAGGGATGGAAGGATGGACGGCAGGAGGCGGGGCCTGGCGGTGCGTGGTGGGGGGGCGCGGCGAGGGGCTGAGGCGGGCCCGGCCAGCGCAGCATGCTCACGGGTTCTCCCTCCGCCCTGGGTTCGGGGCTCCTGGCTCGGGTCGGCGCGGCGGGCGCGGGCTGGACTGGCTTGGGCGTCTCCGGCCGAGCGGACGCCTGACCCAGGACCTCGGCCTTTTGGCGCCGGGCCGGGCTGGCCAGGGCGAGGGCTCGCCCTAGGAGCGGGTCAGTTAAGTAACAGCCCCTGGGACTCGGCGGTGGAGGGAGGGAGGGGGGCTTGAGAAGTGGGGTTCCCCAGCTCAGCTATTGCTAGGCAGATTTTGTCGCTTTTCGGAGAAGGTGTGGGCGAGGTCCTGTAGGGGTACCGGAGCAGCCGGCCGCGTTCCTCTGCCTGTGGCTCGGTACTGAGGACACTCATCTGTCCCCGTAGCCGTGCTGGATTTCTCCGTCCCACTCCATGGGTTCCGTTTCTAACTCTTTTGCTTCTGCTGATCACTCATGATCTTTAACCCCTGTTTGCTAGCAAAGGCCATCCTGCCCTTACTCCACTAAGGCCACCACAGGATTTCTGTGAAATGGAAAGTGAAACACGAGAAGTTCAATGAACTGCAGTTTTAATCCTGGAGAATTTATATGCGTATTGGACTGTTGCATGCATAGCAGCCCAATTAATTTTATTTGAAAAACACACATTATTAAAGGAAAGAATGATGGGGAAAATCTGCCAGATGTTTACTCCCCTACTTTCTGAGTGCCGTTAGATATTATGTAGGTAACAGAACTTATTCTGTGACCTTGGGAATGTCACCCCATGTGCTCTTTTTATGTACATGGCATTGTTAAAGTGTCGGCTTGTGATTATTTGTTAGAAGTTAAAATTGTAACTGGAAAAGTGGGTTAGTAGTTGTCTTTGGTCATGTGATCCATTGTGGCAGGAAAGCTCTTTGAAAGATAAATCAACCTTGTGGAAAATCTAGAACTCAGGAGCAAGTTAGACTTTGCTCTCACAGAATTATTTTATGCAGCTTAAATATTTCTCATACTTCTCTTTAAATGTCATGCTTGGGGTTACAAATTTTAGAAGCTTATCTTTTCATGAAGTGCACAATTACATAACTGAAATTAAGTTTATTAAAAGAACTACATTTTCCTGTGTGACTGTTTTTTATGACACATATATTTATGTACTGGTAGTGCTCTGTTAGCTACAGAAAGGCCATACCAGTTTAGGAAACATTTTTAGGGAAAAGGTTTGCTGAAGATATGAGAGATTTATTTTCTCTTCATCTGTAAATAATTTTAAAGTTATTGTGGAGCCGTTTTCTCTAATAATCTAAGTCAAAACAGTGCTTTAAAAAATATGATTTGGCCTTAGCCGGTTTGGTTCATGGGCCTGCAGGCTGAAAGGTCCCAGGTTCAATTCTGGTCAGGGGCACATGCTGGGTTGTGGGCTCCATCCCCAGTAGGGGGCGTGCAGGAGGCAGCCAATCAGTGATTTTCTCTCATCATTGATGTTTCTCTCTCGCTCCCTCTCCCTTCCTCTCTAAAATGTGTGTGTGTGTGTGTGTGTGTGTATGGATTTGAGCTCCCTTTTTGTAGTTCACTTTAATTTTGAATACTCTGAAACTTTTTGTTAGTATTGCTCAGGGGTCCTGAAACTACGGCTTGCGGGCCACATGCGGCCCTTCGAGGACATTTACCTGGCCCGCGGGTTGTTTTTGCCACCGCTGCCTGTCCTGCTTAGCAGCCCACTGGTCCCGGGACCACAGTGCGCATGTGTGGATTTTTTTTTTAAACTATAGTCCGGCCCTCCAACAGTTTGAGGGACAGTGAACTGGCCCCCTGTTTAAAAAGTTTGAGGACCCCTGGTGCTTAACATTTTTTAAACTGAGCTCTCAATTTCTCAACCCATTCCAAGGCCTTCCCCATCTCAGTAAATGGCAGCATTTACCCAGGTGCTCAAGCCAAACATTTAGGAGACATCCTTAATTCCTCCCCCTCCTTATCCTCCAGATCTAATCTAACAGCCTAATTTCTCTTTACCTCCAAAGATATTGAGCCATTTCTCTCACCTAGCCTAGTCTTTAGCAGTAGCCTCTCACCTGATGCCCTTCTTCCACTCTGGTCACCCTGTAATCCAGTTCTCCACCTCACTGCCAAGTGATCCTTGTAAAATGTAAATCACCCAGCTTAAAGCATACTAATGGCTTCCCTTTGCACTTGATATAAATTCAAATCCTTGTTGTAGCCTGTTAGCTTTACCTGTTCTTATCTCTGCATCTCTCTGACTTTAAGACCATGTACCTCTTTCTTCCTCCTCCCCTTTCTCTAAGCACCAACCACTCTAACCTTCATTCTTTTCTGTCCTTTGAGTCAAGTTATTTCATACCTCCTTGTCATTTAGGTCTTGCTCACATGTCACCATCTCAGAGAAGCCTTCTGGCCTCCCATTTAAAGTACTCTCCTAGGCTCCCTCTAGCCCACCATTTTCTTTTCATTTTTCATAGCATCCATCTAAACCTGACATTATTTTGCTTGTTTATTATTTTCTGACTTTTCAGCCTTCTTTAGCCCTATGAGGATAGAAACTACTTTAGTCTATTTATTTCTCTGTCCTCAACATCTGAAACAGTGCCTGATATATAGTAGATACAGCATATACATACATATACAAGGTGGGGCAAAAGTAGGTTTACAGTTTTTGAGTCCAGGAAACAGTTTATTCTTGTATTACATATTCATTATTGAATTATTTCCCATATGAACACTGTAAACCTACTTTGCCCCACCCTGTATATTTGTGGATAAATGAACTATTTATAAAATAATCTGTTGATTTCAGTTTCTGCTATATCTCAATTTCTGGTGAAGGTTTCAAGGGGTTCAGAGTGACAGTTTAGCAGAAAGTAAAATGAAGAGGGCAGAAAACCTAGCAAAACTAGAATTATTATAAATCATCCTTTGGCTGTATTTTTAAAATAATATTTACTAAGAAGCTCTGTATAAAATGTTTTCCCTTAAAACAATGTTATATGCCAGTATAATAGTTCTGAACATAGTCTTTTATCTATACTAATAAAAGGGTAATATGTTAATTAGACCAGGTCAACCAGATATCTTCTGCATATGGACTTCCTTCTGGACAAAGCTACGGTGACAGGGGCCAAGGTAGAGACGGTTAGGGGCAATCAGGCCGGCACGGGAACAAGCAGTTAGGGGCAAGATCAGGTCAGCATGGGAAACAAGCAGTTAGGGTCGAGATCAGGTCAGCACATGGAGCAAGCAGTTAGGGGGCAATCAGGCTGGCAGGGGAGCAAGCAGTGAGGGGGTGATCAGCCAGCAGGGGAGGGCAGTTAGGGGGTAATCAGGTTGGCAGGGGAGGGCATTTGGGGGTGATCAAGTCGGCATGGGGTAGCAAGTAGTTAGGGGCGTGATCAGGCCGGCGAGGGAGCCGTTGGGGGCAAGATCAGGCAGGTAGAAGCGGTTAGGGGCAATCAGGCCAGCAGGGGTGCAATTAAGGGTGATCAGGCCAGCAGGGGAGCAGTTAGGGGTGATCAGGCAGGCAGGCAGAATGGTTAGGGGTAGTAAGGCCGGGAGGGGAGCAGTTAGGGGTGACCAGGCAGGCAGGCAGAGGCGGTTAGGGGCGATCAGGCAGACAGGGGCGCAGTCAGGGCCATCAGGTCAGCAGGGGAGCAGTTAGGTGCATAGGCTGGCAGAGTGGTTAGGGGCGATCAGGCAGGCAAGGGAGCAGTTAGAGGCTAGCAGGGGAGCAGTTAGGAGTGATCAGGCAGGGGCGATCAGGCAGGCAGGCAGAGTGGTTAGGGGCGATCAGGTTGGCAGGGGAGCAGTTAGGTGCATCAGGCTGGCAGGCAGAGTGGTTAGGGGCAATCAAGCCGGCAGGTCCCGGATTGTGTGAGGGATGTCTGACTGCCAGTTTGGATCGGGCCTAAACCAGCAGTCGGACATCCCCCAAGGGGTCCTGGATTGGAGAGGGTGCAGGCTGGGCTGAGGGAACCTAACTCTCCCCCCCATGCACAAATTTCATGCACTGGGCCTCTAGTTCTTCTATAAAAGTATTGGGTGATAGTAGGTGGTTAATAGTAAATTATGTTTCATGTTTAATTGCCTGACAGTTTACTTAGAGGACTTAGATTCTTTAGCTCAATTCTAAAACTATTCTCTTAAGTTTTTCCAAAGAAGATTTTAGAAGTCACTTCATTTCTAATTTAGCAGCTTAGATAATTTCATGTTTTTAATGACATTTGTTTTCAGAGGAGACATTCTGAATATTTATGCACAGTTTTGAAGTACCATAATTAAAGAACACAGCCAAAGTAAAGAACTGGAACTGTATCTGTAAGATCAAAAATTTTTAATATACTTTTAGACCAAGATGGATTTACATAGTTTAGGGACATTTCCAATTAACTTTTGACTGCTTGGTCTACTCAGAAGATGAAAATAATTTGTGTTTTTATACTTTTAAATCTGATAGAGAAAAAGTAAATTTATAAAGATGCACTGTTAAGTATCTGAACTGTAAAGAAGGTCAAACTATTGAGAGTCATAACTATGAATCTGACTTTTATAAACTTGCCTGATGCAACCTAGATCTTTATTCATATTTTACTTCATCATAATTGAGTTTTCTTCTGTCCCACTGCTTATTCCCATTAAAGTATTTGGAGTTATTTATATTGTAAACTGGACGTTTTCATTTTTATATACACCTTAGATACATTTTTAGTGATACCTTTTCTAATCAGTTTTATAAGTAGTTGAAATAGTGATCATTTATTACTAAGGTATCATTCATATATATATATATGTATAGATATAGATATAAATGTTGTTTTTTAATGTTTTTATTGACTTTTTAGAGAGAGAAGAAGAGAGAGGGGGAGAGATAGAAACATCAATGATAGACACATCGATCGGCTGCCTCCTGCACACCCCCCACTGGGGATCGAGCCTGCAACCTGGGCATGTGCCCTGACTAGGAATCAAACCCTGAACTCCTAGTTCATAGGTCGACACTCAACCTTTGAGCCACAACGGCTGAGCTAGATGTTGTTTTACATTTTAGTGAATTGCCTAATAGATTTAAATGCTCTGGACTTAATAGTGGTATCAGTCCCTGGGTTCTAACCTGAAAGAAACTAGCAAATACTTCTAGATATTGATGAGGCTTCACTATACCTTGTGGTATATAGGTAATCCATCATACCTAAGTGAAACAGTTCTAATTCTGTTGCCTGACTTAGACAATCAGGCCATATATTAATATAAAGATTGCCTGTAAGGAACATGAGGGTGCTGTTTTCATAGAGTTGCAAGTTACTTCTATTGAAGAGGAAACTAAAATATTTTTTTTAATTTGTGGGGGTTTTTTTGCTCTCTCTACAGAGTATATTCATTTTAGATGAATGGTTAATGTTTACAGAGGTCATCTCTGAACTTTGGTCTGCAAAGATTTATTCCACCATTAACCTGAATTACCTCCCAATTAAGGCATTATTAACTACTCTTTCAACTGGGAAAATAAATACACATTATTCTTACAGTAATTTTTTATTGGTAAATGTTTTAACCACATTGAAATATAATAAAATTCAAATTATAATGAGCGCTCACTTTATTTTTTCTTGAAACAAAAACAGGTAATTTTTCACCAGTGACTTTTACTCAATTTGATGGAAATTTGTGATAATACCTCTTTATATTTTTAAGCTTATTAGGGTTTGATATTGTATTGTATAGGCATTTCTTTCACAACTCGGAAGTAATTTGGGGAAAAGGAAAGACTACAAAACAAATTTTTTTTTTTGCTGCTGCTGCTTTTGCTTTCATTCAGGTTTTCAGTGTCACTGTGAAGACTAGAAGAGGTCATCCTCATTACCTCATTAAACAGATGAAGAAATAGAGTCCTGAGAAATCATGACTGTTGACTTACCAAACACACTACATTTAGACAGGAATAGGATCAAATTTTGCTTTCAGCTCATTCTTTTATATCGTGTATGTGTGCTCCTCCTGTCCCCCTCAGGCAGCTGCATCTCTCTTCCCTTGAATGAATACTGTTCCCCGAGATCAAATAAGATATCTGTCTTTGTACTGTACCAGGTGTACAGCTTAGAGACCTTTTGCTTCCTTAAGTTCATCTGCTTGTTTATAAAATTTCATACTCTCTTGTGGTTTTGAATTTAAGATACTGAACTATTAAAAATATCTTAATAAGTATTTCTTATTTTTTATTTTTATAGCCAGGAAAAGGAGCTGATCAATTACAAATAAACATGGTTTCTCTGGTTTTAAATAATTTCAGGCCCTTTCCGTTGTGATTTATAGTCCATTCTCATGTTTTCTGACTCAATTATTTCTCTTTTATAGGTTACTCACTATAAACAATACCCACCCAACACAAGCAAAGTTTATTCCTACTTTGAATGCCGTGAAAAGAAGACAGAAAACTCCAAAATAAGGAAGGTGAAATACGAGGAAACAGTATTTTATGGGTTGCAGTACATTCTTAATAAGTACTTAAAAGGTATTATTTGTCCTATAAATTTAAAACAATGCTTTTACATAAAACTTCATAATTTTTCTCCTATTTTATATTCTATTATCTGAAGTAGCATTTTGAATAGTCTAATTTTGATATTTATTTAATGCTTTAACTACTTTAGGAGTCTTGGAATTTAAAAAATCTTAGAATAATATTTACTAATATTATTAGTAATACATTAAATCTTACAATTTTGTGTGTGCTGGTGTTCTCAATATGAGGAAGATTTTCTGAAACTAATAAGTTTGGGAATAAGTCTAGAAAAGTCCCTAAATGGGGTTTGGTGGGGGCAGGCAAAGGGGTAGCATGGGGACATCTATAATATGTCAACAATAAAAATAAAGTAAAAAAAATTTTTTTAAGTCACTAATTTTCCGAAGCGAATCTGGTTTGTTAATAGACTTTAGTCATTAATTCAAAATGAAGGATTTTCTAGTATTATTGACCTGGGAACTCATTTTGAATTGCGGTAGCAATTATAATTAGAATATTTTTATGCTAGTCAGTTTTACCTTAAAGTCTTATTTTTCAAAACTGCCTCTAACTATGAACTTAGTCCCAAATGCATATAAAAGCAGAAAAATCCCCCAAATAATTTCTTTGCCTTTTTACTTGAAAGTCCATTTCTAGTCTGTTTTGTAATATTATTTCTAGGAGGCAAAACAGTTTCTAAGGGTTTTATGTATTTTGGAAAATTTCATCTTTAGCCTTTTCAAATAAAAAATAATTTAAAAATTGAACACAGATTAAGTTGAATTTTTGAATTTTTATTTAATAACCTTTTCCCATAATCTTGGCAATTTAAAGATTAGACTGTTCAGATATGTTATGCTACTGAAAACCTACTTGGTATCCAAAGTACTTCTTTTGCAGCAAGACCTCCCAAGATATTTTAAATGAGTTTACTAGTGATCTTATATTGAGAAAGTTACCAAAAGAATGATGTCACACTTCAATTCTACAGGTTAAAAACTTCTTATTAGTTATTAATTTTAACAAAAACTAGAGGCCCGGTGCACGAAATCCATGCACGGGGAGGGGGGGGGTCCCCTCAGCCCAGCCTACACTCTCTCCAAGCCAGGACCACTGCCTCCTAACTGCTCACCTGTCTGCCTGGTCACCCCCAACTCCCCCCTCTTCCAGCCTAGTCGCCCCTAAGTGCCCCCCACCCCCCACTGGCCTGGTCTCCTCACGCAGCCTGTTGCTCAGTCGTCTGGTTGCCCCTCACTAACTCCCCTGCCGGCCTGGTTGCCCCACGCACCCACACAACCGAACAGATGCAATTGGTCATCCGTTTGGTTGCCACGGCCACTTAGGCTTTTATATATATATAGACTAGAGGCCCGGTGCTCAAAATTCGTGCACAGGGCGGGGGGGGGGGAGGGAGTTGTCCCTCAGCCCAGCCTTCACCCTCTCCAATCTGGGACATCTCTCTCACAATCCAGGACTGCTGGCTCCCAACCACTTGCCTGCCTGATTGCCCCTAACTGCTTCTGCCTGCCAGCCTGATCAATGCCTAACTGCTCTCCTGTCAGCCCAATTGCCCCTAACTGCCCTCCCCTATCGGCCTGGTCACCCCTAAATACCCTCTTCTGCTGGCCTAGTCACCCCTAACTGTCCTCCCCTGCAGGCCTGGTCACCCCTAACTGCCCTCCCTTGCTGGCACAGTCACCCCTAACTACCTTCCCTTGCCAGCCTGGTCGCTCCTAACTGCCCTCCCCCACCGGCCTGGTCACCCCAACTGCCCTCCCCTGCTGGCCTGGTTCCCCCCAACTACCCTCCCCTGCAGGCCTGGTCCCCCCCCAACTGCCCTCCTCTGTAGGCCTGGGTCCCCCACAACTGCACTTCTCTGCCAGCCCAATCAGCCCTAACTGCCCTCCCCTGCTGGCCATCTTGTGGTGGCCATCTTGTGTGTTGGAGTGATGATCAATTTGCATATTACCTCTTTATTATATGGGATATATTGATTTCCTATTATAAGCCAGCAATATTCTAAGTGCTTCATATGTTATAACTCATTCAGTCCTCACAACCATTTATAAGTAGGTACTCTACTATTTTTATCCTCATTTTACAGATAAAGAAAATTTAAAGTATATTTGGGGGGCAAAATGTAGTAATTGTGAAAATTATTGGATTATCAGCCCTGAAGATATCTTTTAAGTGAGAAGGTTCACCTAAGAAATCATCTGTATAAGGCTTACTCTTAAATTTGAAATGTGTAGAAATTAATAGAGCTAGAAAAGTTATCTTCTTAGAAGTTAATTTATTATTGTGATTTTAAAAAATACTATACATGTTATAATTTCTTCTGCACATTTACTTTTCAAATAAGAAATCAACACACTTAGACTGAGTGATTAAAAGTGCCAGTTCAGCCTGGCTGGTGTGCTCAGTGGTTGAGCATAGACTTATCAACCAGGAGGTCATGGTTCCATTCCCAATGTGCAGGTTTGACCCTCAGTATGTGGTGTGCAGGAGGCAGCCAATTAATGATTCTCATCATTGATGTTTCTATCTTTCTCTGTCCTCACTCTTCCTCTATGAAATCAATCAACATATATATAAAAGTGCAAATTCATTTTCTGGCTTTGCTATTGACTCTGGATGAGTTATTTGACCTCTCAGTTCTTGTTTTTTTATCCACAGAATGGGTGAAAAATTTACAGACATTAATCTTGTGACAGTTCAACAGTTCACAGAATGTCTTTCAAAATATAAACAAGAAATGTTTATCTTTTTAGGTAAAGTAGTGACCAAAGAGAAGATCCAGGAAGCCAAAGAGGTGTACAAAGAGCATTTCCAAGATGATGTATTTAATGAAAAGGGATGGAACTACATTCTTGAGGTAAAAACTGGTTTCAAGTTTTGATCTAGTATTTAGGTTTTACATTTACTTCAAAATTTCTTTCAAAGGAGTTTTAATAGAAGATTAGACTATAATTACAACTCTTCTGTCTGTGACCTAAGTATGATGGCTACTTTAGACATTCTTGTGAAAAGTTAACGGTAGCAGTTAAACTTTTTTTCTGGTTGCCAATCATTAGTGTCTAGAATCTACAGCAAGTCTATTTTGTTATAATATAAATGAACTATAATTTCAATAACCTTTTTTTTTTAGGAAGGTAATTTAACCCTTTCTTTGAAAATACACTATAATTTAAAAAGGACATGGTTAGTTGGCAATTTCAAAATTTAGGTCTATTTCTTGATAATAGGTTATCTAAGAAAATAGATGCTGTGAATCTATCACTACACAATAATTCTAGGAAATTTCCCTTACTAAATAGTTAGAATGGTTTGGTGCAGATCCATGAAGTTGAATTTTATTTTTTGTTTGTACTGTAATATATCTAGCATGTTTGGAACCATTGCGTAAACTTTGGGCATCCAGAGACATGGGAATTAAGTTAACGTCCTTTGGTGTTTGCTTGTTTTTTTATTACAAAGATAGATTGGAAATGGTATCTATTGGCATCTTGTCATGTTAAGTATTAGTTAACTAATTTACATCTTAAAAATGTATATATTTTCCATTGTAGACTATTAAACACAAAGTAATTAGAAATATTTTAACTTTCATGCCTATCTGGTAATAATCAAATCTTACTTTGTTACTTATGAGTCTTTGAAGAAGTCAGGTAAGCACTCTGTACTATAGTTTTTCCATATTTAAGTAAAATCTTTTGGGTAACTCCTAAACTTACCCTATTTGGTTTTTTTGTGAGCATAATATTAATAGATAAGTCAGTTACTATGCTTATTAATACAACTTCCAGTGGCCAGGATGATAAATATTTTGATTTTATGTTCAGAGACTTTTAGGGATTCATAGGTTCTCTAGAGATAATCTTGTCTAACCCTATTTTATAAAGAAAGTCTGAGACCTAGAAATGTTAAAAGACTTGCCCAGGTTTCTCCTACCTGCTTTTGAATTCAAGCCAAGACTTCTAAGGCAGTATTCTTTCTGCTCTATCTTGAGGCCCTCAGTGCTTCTCATTAAACAGATTTTTCTTTTAAATATTTTTTTGTTTATTTCAGAGAGGCAGGGAGAGGGAGAGAGAAACATCAATGATGAGAGAGAGTCATTGATCAGCTGCCTCTGCACACCCCCTACTAGAGACCAAGTCTGTCATCTGGGCATGTGCCCTGACCAGGAATCGAACTGTGACCTCCTGGTTTATAGGTTGACGCACAACCACTGAGTAACACCAGCCGGCTAAACAGATTTTTTAAAAATATATTTTAGGTAAAATATAAATTAAGCTGGTATTGCTTCTTGACCTTTGGAATTTTTTAGTAAGAAAGGAAGAAGGGAGATAGATAGATAGACACATTGATGAGAGAGAAACATCATTGATCAGCTGCCTCCTTGCATGCCCCCTGACAGGGGACTAAGCCTGCAACCTGGGCATGTGCCCTGACCAGGAATTGAATAGGTGGCCTCTTGGTTCCTGGCTCAGTGCTCAATCACTAAGCTATATTGGCTGGGCTAAACAGATTTTTTAAATTCTAGTTACCTTGTCCCAAATCACATAAATAAACGTAGATATCTGAAACAACTTGCCTTCCTAACCAAAAGTTAGCACAACTTTTAGCTTTCAAAGTAGGGAGGCATAATTAAATATCTAGTAACATCCTATGTGGCAAATATATTCTCAGCCTAATTTTGGAGACAATTATTGCACTTTTGATATTGATAGCCAAAGCTCTAGAAAGTGTACCATCTACTACCAAACAGTTTCAGGTCTACACCAGAATAGAGAGAAAACCTATTTAAGGTTCTTCTACTGGCAGGGATCTCAGTCTGTTTTCTTCGTGTGTGTGTGTGTGTGTGTGTGTGTGTGTTTGTTTTGCTTCTTAATTTTGCTCTTTAATAGTGTTCCTTTATTTCATCCTTCCATCTTTAGGCTTTCTTTTATGAAAAAGACCTACTTAGAAGAAAATAGTGTTTTGGGAATACTTTTGGAATATGTTGGAATTCTTTTTTTGTTTTGTTTTGAAAGAATGAAGGGGAAACAACACTTTTTTATCAATTTGAATTTATCTTTATCTTTTAATAATAAATGTTTGTAGCAGAAGCACTTAGACAATATGAAATTTAAAAATTGATATCAGTGCCTTAGCTGTTAGCTAATTTCATTTCAGGAGAATAAGGATATTCTGACAATCTTACTAACATTATAATAACATCTACAGTTGCAGTTTCTATTATAATAAGTTCAGCTTCTGTAAAATGTAAAGAACCTTATTATAAAAACAGTTAACTGCATATCATCAGTTGAATGAAATGAATTCATTATTATCTCTTACCAGAAATACGACGGGCATCTTCCAATAGAAGTAAAAGCTGTTCCTGAGGGCTCTGTCATTCCCAGAGGAAATGTTCTCTTCACAGTGGAAAACACAGATCCAGAGTGTTATTGGCTTACAAATTGGGTTGAGGTAAATTGTTTTGTTTTTAATTCTTATTTACATTAACTGAAGATGTAAAAACCATTCAATTGGGATTCTGATTTAAAAATTGCTACTAATAAGGTGATGTCACCTCCTACAATTTAATAAACCTTTACAATTCTCAATTTCCTCACCTATAAAATGACATTTGGACTGAATAATCTTTAACGTTCCTTGCAGTGAAATCTAATGTTCTAAGATTTTATCTAAATCAAATTATTAATTATTTCTTTTAAAGCTCAGCTAGCTTCCATCTTATTTGTTGCAGTCCTAAGAAAAATTAGAAAAACACAGGTATATTTTTAATGATTTAAGGTATTTTTTGAAAATTGTTTCAATTAGACTAAAGGCATTTTTGTTCAAATTTTTAATAACTGCTTTCTCTATTCTTATCTAGTTAAGAGCCTAGGCTCTACCTCCTGATATTTCTCATCTAGCTACATTCAAGATTCACTGATTATTTTATTTGATTTCTGAGCTTCAAAGGAGGCTACATTATAGGCTCCGAGTTTATATTACAGACTTTTTTGTTTTCCTTGCATCTATTCCTAAGTAATTGATTTTTTCACATGCTTATAGTTTTGATATTAATAATCTACTTAGCTCCTCAGAGCTTAATTTACATTTGATCTTAGCTAAAAGGCCAAGAAGCAATACCAGCTTAACTTATATCTGTACTAATAAAAGGCCTGTGGCCATCATGACCAAATGAGCAGCGGCTGGTGGGGCAGGGCACAAGCTACTGAGCGGCAGAGAGTTACGAGCAGAGAGCTACGAGCGGCAGAGGGCGGGGCGGCCAGCTGAAGCAAGTGGAAGCAAGCTACTCACGCACAATTTTGTGCACCCTGGGCCTCTAGTTTTACCTATAAAAGGAAATATTCTGGAAGGTGACTATAGAAATACCATATTTATTTTTGAGAGGTGTTTACTTAGTGCTTAGAACTGATTCTTTATCTTATTAGTTTATTAGTTAAAATAATTTGTTGTTGCATAGTAAAATACATATGAGGTTCATTTATAAAAACTAGAGAAGTAACATCTAAGAATATCTTTGAAATTCATTTTTGCTAAATGAATTTCGCTAAATTTAAAACTTTCATATCAGGCTCTTAATGAGCCATCAATTAATAATAGACTAATGGGCTCAAAAAAATGTTCAATTAACTAAAATGCAGATTTTAAATAGTTCACTGCTATGTCTTAAAACTTTCAATTAATGAACTCAAAGTCAAAGAACATGTATCTCCTTATTAGTTTTATATAATTGTTACAGTATTTGTACTGGAAAATATTTATTTTAAGGGGATGGTATTATGAAAACACAACACTGGAGGAGTTCTTAATCACATAATCTAGTCTGTCATTTTACCTTCAATGATGCCAGAAGATTCTAAATAGATAAATCTTATTGTGAAAATCATCATCTGTGGATAACTTTTTCTCATTTTTTTTTTTTCTGGTTTCCTGATTGAGGATTTAGTCAATAAGTACTATTCCCTTATGTTTAATTGAACTTCCATAAAGCAGATATTTATGGACAAAGAACTAGCTCCCAGTCTACTGTCACTTTATTATTATTTTTTTAATCTTTATTATTCAGATTATTACAGGTGTTCCTCCTTTTTCCCCCCATAGTTCCCCTCCACCCGGTTCTCATCCCACTCCAGGCCTTCCCCACCCCACTGACCTCATCCATAGGTGTAAGCTATTTGTCCAATCCCTTCCCGAACCCCACAACTCCTTCCCCCAAGAATTATCAGTCTGCTCCCTTTCCATGCCCCTTATTCTATTATATTCACCAGTCTGTTCTGTTCATCAGGTTTTTTATTCATTTGATTTTTAGGTTCACTTGTTGATAGATATGTATTTGTTGTCACTTTGTTGTTCATAATTTTTTATCTTTACCTTTTTCTTCTTCTTTCTCTTCTTAGAGAATACCCTTCAGCATTTCATATAATACTGTTTGGTGGTGATGAACTCCTTTAGTTTTTTCTTGTCTGTGAAGCTCTTTATCTGACCTTCAACTCTGAATGATAGCTTTGCTGGGTAGAGTGATCTTGGTTGTAGGTTCTTGCTATTCATCACTTTGAATATTTCTTGCCACTCCCGCCTGGCCTGCATAGTTTCTGTTGAGAAATCAGCTGACAGTCATATGGGTGCTCCCTTGTAGGTAACTGACTGTTTTTTTCTTACTGCTTTTAATATTCTCTCTTTGTCTTTTGCCCTTGGCATTTTAATTCTGATGTGTCTTGGTGTGGTCCTCTTTGGATTCCTCTTTTATGGGGTTCTGTGTGCTTCCTAGACTTGTAAGTCTATTTCTTTCACCAGGTGGGGGAAGTTTTCTGTCATTATTTCCTCAAATAGGTTTTCAATATCTTGCTCTCTCTCTTCTTCTGGCACCCCCATAATTTGGATGTTGTTACGCTTAAAGTTGTCCCAAAGGCTTCTTACACTATCTTCATATTTTTGGATTCTTTTTCTTTTTGCTTTTCCGGTTGGGTGTTTTTGCTTCTTCATATTTCAATTCTTTGACTTGATTCTTGGGATCCTCTAGTCTGCTGTCAGATCTCTGTATATTATTCTTTATTTCAGTCAGTGTATGCTTAATTTCTGATTGGTCCTTTTTCATATCCTTGAGGGTCTCACTAAATTTCTCAGAGGTTTCTAGAAGATTCTTGAGTAACCTTATAACCATGATTTTGAACTCTATATCCAGTATTTTGCTTTCCTGCATTTCTTTCACTTGTGACTTCTTTGTCTCCGCCTTTTGGCTGCTTCCCTGTGTTTGTTTCTATGTACTGGGTAGCTGCTAAGTCTCCTTGAGTTGATAGAGTGTCCTTGTGTGGTTGGTGTCCTATGGGGCCCAGTGGCTCAGCCTCCCCAGTCACCTGAGGTGGACGCTCTTGGTGCACCCCTTTGTGGGCTGTTTGCACAGCCTTGTTGTAGTTAACCCTTGATTGTTGTTGGTATCACTGGGAGGAATTGACCTCCAGGACAATTGGCTTTGATGACCATCTGTGTCTACACTGGAAGATCTGTTGTGCAGAAGACACCCTTATGAGGCAGGACTTTCGTTAGTGGGGCTTTGGTGCTCACTGAGTCTGCCCCTTGAGTGTATCTCTTGTGGATGTGAAGAGTTGTAATCCAGTATGGTCTCACTCTGACCTCTGGGTACACTGGCTCTTGGATCTCTAAGGAGGTGCAAGGTCAGCCACTGTCTGGGGCCGCCCAGCAGGAACTACAGAGACATCTGCAGATTCCTCCTCTTTGTATGGGTTTGGAAGTGCCCAGACGAGGCCCAGCTGTGAAGCAAGGCCGGCTGTTGCTGCTGGGCCTTGGGCCTTCTTTTGGAAGTTCTGGGGCTCTCTGACCCAGCTGCAGTTTGACAGGTTTTTAGGCTGAGAAAAGACAGGCCATTCATATGCAAAAGTCAATGTGCACAGCTTGGGTGGGGTTGTAAATTGGGTGGGGCGGGGTCTCTGGGAATCACCAGGGCAGAGCAAACAACAATGGCTGCCAGTCAGTCCTGCATCGGAGAGGTCCCCAGGTCTCCATGTCCAGCACCCCCATGCAGGAACAATGATCACTGCAAGCAACTGAGAGAAAGCCGCCCTCGCGTTCCTGTCCCAATGCCAAATAGTCTAGTTTCTCCCCGTATGTGTCTGGGTCCCCCAGAGTCTCGCCTGGAACTGGAGTTCAGAACAAGTGGGAGCTTGTATCTCCCTCCCAGTTAAAATAGCAGCACATCCAGGTGCCAGCTCTTTCTGCGCCTCCACATCTCTTACCCATCTCAGTGCGCTTTCTTCATCTCTCTAGTTGTGGAACTTCCACTCAGCCAGCTTTCCCGTGATTCTGGGTGGTAGTTGTTCCGCCTTTTAGTTGTAATTTTGATGTGGTTGTGAGAGGCAGCAAGTATAGGTGTTTACCTATGCTGCCATCTTGGTTCTCCCAGTCTACCTTCCTCACGTATGTTTTTATTCTCTTCAGAGAGTGAAAAAACAGCCTTAAAAAATAAACTTGTTTTAATAATCACTATTGTTTTAGTTTATTTCACCAGAGACATAAAATAAAAAATTTTATATATAGACATCTTAGAGCACTAGTATGTTAGCAAATATATATTTTAAATTTAACAATTATTAAATGTGAAATCCATTGTGAGACTTAGATTTTGAAGAAAAGAAAAAAGTACATAGTTCCTTGTTTTTATTTGCTTATAACCTGAAATAACATATCAAGTTTATCTTCTAATATATATTACTAGAGGTTCAGTGCACGAATTCGTGCACCAGTGGGGTCCCTCAGCCTGGCCTGCAGAATTGGGCTGAAACCGGCTCTCTGACATCCCCCGAGGGGTCCTGGATTGCAAGAGGGCACAGGCTAGGCCAAGGGACCCCACTGGTGCATGATCGGGGCCGGGGAGGGACCGCGGGAGGGCTCCAGGGCGAGTCCAGCACATCTTGCTCAGTCCCAATCAGCCAGACCCCAGCAGCAAGCTAACCTACCCGGTCGGGACATCTGCCTCCTGGTGGTCAGTGCATGTCATAGCGACTGGTTGACCGGTTGACTCTCTGCCCCTGGTGGTCAGTGCATGTCATAGTGACTGGTTGACCAGGCGACTGTCTGCACCCGGGTGGTCAGTGCACATAATAGCGAGCTGTTGAGCGGCATATCATTAGCATATTGCACTTTGATTGGTTGAATGGACAACTGGACACTTAGCATATTAGGTTTTTACTATATAGGATTTTAAATAATTTCAGGTATTTTTATCTAGGCACAAAAAACATGGTCTGACAATCCCTTATTGTAGTTTCTGATTGACCAATGCTTAATAAAACAATGTGTTTACTCTCAATAACAGATCTCTAGAAGAGACTTGTTCATGGTAACTCTGCATTCTTTGTGGGCTTTTATGTAGGGTTAGAGGAGGTTCATCCTATTTTTACTCATCCCTAACACAACTTTACCACCTTGTATATGAAATATGTTACCAAATTCAATAAACTTTTTATTTATAAATTGAAGATTTCCTTCAGATAATTCTTGATTTAGAATACTTAAAATAATAGTACTAAATAGGGCTCCTTCCAATTTATGTTCAAAGTTATTAATAACATTCTTTGTTATTAATCATACACTGTTATTCCCCATATACTGACCTTTAAAACCCACTAAAATTATTGAATTGCTTTATCAGTTTCAATATTAGTGCTAGAAGAAATTTTAGTCCTCAAATCAAATTTTAAAACATTTAAGAGGGGAGTCTCAGACATTAGAGGGGCTAAGGATTGAACGTATTAGGCTAAATTTAACTGTCTCTTTCAATCAAAAAAAACAAAACCTGTTGCTGTTAAAAAATGACTTGAAAAATTATTACATTAATCAAATAGCCCTCATTTTACAGATGGGGAAATTGAGCCCTGAGAGGTGAATGGACTATAGTTTACACTAGAGTAGGTTTAGTCCCCTTTCTGTTATACCACACCATTTTTTATTCCTTAAAATTCTTTATCCTGCACAGTAACATTATAATAAACACATCTTAAATGAAATTTGCAGGTTCATTTACTTCAGTCTTAGTTTTCAGCTGAAAATATAACCTTGATTTGTGTGGGCAAATTGCTGTTTTGGAAAAGTTTCCAACAAGGCCTACTTTATTAGACCTTGGATTAACCCAAACTAACTTGCCTTTTTTTTCCCTTGCTTACACCTACAGTGATCTTTTTTAAAGGGGACTGATTTTATTAAGAGTATAATTTAAGCTGATTTTGTTGGACTATGGAAAGGAAATGGTGATGTGAAGGATCACTGTGTCTGATAGTTATTTCCTTCCTTCCCTGGCATTTTTCGAGGGGTAAGGTCAATCTTCTACCTTTATAACTCAACTAGAGTCGTTCACATTGTTTTATCTTTCTCATACTCCTAGATAATACCAATCTAAGTTAAATTAAAATGTGAGAGTTAATTGAGTTAGATCAACAGATGAACATTGAATACCAGCTATGTACAAAAATATGGTGGGCACAGAAATTAGAATAAGTTTAGGGCCTTTGGGGGAGGAGCACTTCATCTTAACTAACCACTAACATAAGAAAGAATACTAAATTGGTAGCAGAAAAATAGGTAATCCCATCTAAAGAATCTGAAATAGAAAACATAAATAAGCTTTAATAAGGGATAGGGAGAGCTGAGGAAATGACACAGTAATTTTAGAATGGCAAATAGCTCAAAGGGGAGCACTACAGTGGGAAATATAATAGATCAACAAGGCAAGATTATAGGAATCCCAATTTCTATTATGAATTGGTGTTTTACCCCTATGGACAATAGTTGTTAAAGGATTTTAAGGAATCACACAACCTAAATAAAACTTTTGCTTTAGAATGCTAACCAGTGGTATGAAAAGTAAGTCAGGGAAGCAAAAAGAGTGGTTAGAGATTAGAGGTGATTGGTTATAGAGTTTAAATTAGTTTTCTAATGTTAGTTAACGAACTATCACAACATAAAATAGCTATTATTCACATGATTCTGTGGTTGACTAGATGTTTCTCTGCTGCTCTCTCTTGGAGTTTTGTGTTTGTGTCGAGTTAAGGGTTCAGCTAGGACTAGGCAGTTTAATGTGGCCTCACTCCCATGTCTAGGGCCTCATTGAGATAGCAGGGACTGCTGGGCCTCCCTTAATAACTTCAGCTCCTTCACAACATTGTAATCTAAAGGATCTAGGAGAGTGAGAGCTGTTAAACCTCTTAAAACAGTACTTTGAAAGTCATACAGTATGGCCTTTACCACATTCTGTTGGTTAAAAGCAAATTAAAAGGACAGCCCAGAATCAAAGGATGGAAATAGATCCCATCTCTTGAGAGGAACTGCAAAGATTTGGGGCCACATTAATCAGTCATACAGTAGGAGTCCAATGCTACAGTTTTTTGTTTTTTCTTTTTAGGTGACCAAGGGGAAGTCCAAGGTTAAATGATCTTTTGTTTTTACTTATTTATTGATCACTTAACTGGTATCAGTAAGAACTAGTTTTGTAAATTCTTATTCATTAAATAGCTTTTTTCCCCCCATTAAATAGCTTTTTTATTGAGCTCAGACATTGTTGTCATCTTAGGTCTTTCTAAAACAGATTTGAGGCTGCTTCTAATAATAGACTCTCTGGTTTATAAAATAAAAATGGAAAATTATGATACTACTATGGAGAAGAAGCCATAATAATTGATATGGTTGCCATGATTAAGCATCAGACTTACTTAGGAGTTTCCTGGCAGCCAAGGAAAAAAACGAAACCAAGGTACAGTTCTTGTAAGAAATTAGAAACCTTGCAATTCTTCCTTGTCCTTATTTGGGAATTTATAGGTGCTAAGTTATAAAATAGGTGCTAAGTTATAAAATAGACAGTGGCCTCACAGTTTTACAACATATGCAGAAATGTTTCAGGTGGCCTTCTATAATGACTTTTGATAAAAGCCAAGGGCATAAAGCATAACTTCAGTGAATAGAATTTTCTAGTGCTAAGCAAAAGTATTTCAAATATATAACCTACCAATAGTCATATTAGATCCAAGGAAAAATTAAATCCAAATTGACCTAGAGAAGTAAATGAATAACCTTAGGCCCATACTATTCGAGGTGTAGTCCATGGACCAGTGCTGGTCCATGAATTATTTGATGCAGGTTCACATTAAATACAGAAATGATAAGCATTTAGAAACTTTTATGATAATTGCTCCACCATTCAAGTGTGTGTGTATTTCATAAAATAATTACTTCATGACAGATTGAAAATCTTTTTAAAAGTTGGTCTCTCATCACAGGCTATTATTTGCTTCGTTGGAGCTTTGGAAAGAAATGTGACATCCCCAACTGTTAGGGGCCTGGTGTGCTTTCTTTTTGTGTTGCTGATTTGAGAACCAAGCTATGCACTGTATCTGGAATGCTCATGTTAGCATTCTGTTACACAGTTGAAATGTCTAAATGGCATTTCTGGTAGTATGGAAGTCTAGAACATATCTCCGGAGAAAGCTAGGGTTTTCCTCAGAAAGAACCCAATATTTTATGTATTAATATTTGTGGTTAATTTTATTACTGCAGACTATTCTTGTTCAGTCCTGGTATCCAATCACTGTGGCCACAAATTCTAGAGAGCAGAAGAAAATATTGGCCAAATATTTGTTAGAAACATCTGGTAACTTAGTTGGTCTGGAATACAAGTTGCATGATTTTGGCTACAGAGGAGTCTCTTCCCAAGAGGTAAGAAACTGAAATGAACCTCATTGAATGAAATGTAGAGTGTCACTAGATTACCATTATAAACATTCTGGGAAGTTATGGGATCAGTGTTGGTTCTACATAGGCAGCATTTTGAAGTTCCAGAGATTTAGTCAACAGATTAAGTGCCTACTGTATGTTAGGCTCTATTCAAAGTACATGGAATATAGCCTTTAAATAATGTTTCCATCCTTTATATATTAGATCAGTGGTTGGGTGAACTGACAGACAGACAGACATAATAAATATAGCAGATGCCAGATAATGCTACAGAGAAGCATTAAGCAGAATAAGGAAAAAGACAGTGATGGGAAATGGGGGTAGGCCCTATTAAATACTCTTTGAGAAGGTAGCAGTTGATTCCTTAAGTGCTTAAAAAAAACTGGATGTTAGTCATATAACTATTATCTCTGATAATAAATACCTTTCTAAGAATAATGGAAGGCAATAATACTTTGGGAGCTATGTCAAGTATGGGTCTTTTTCTTTTTTGTATTTTGGTTTATGGTTTGTTTTCTAGACTGCTGGCATAGGAGCGTCTGCTCATTTGGTTAACTTCAAAGGAACGGATACAGTAGCAGGAATTGCTTTAATTAAAAAATACTATGGAACGAAAGATCCTGTTCCAGGCTATTCTATTCCAGCGGCAGAACAC
The DNA here is from genome assembly GCA_026230045.1 of Corynorhinus townsendii. Lineage (NCBI taxonomy): Eukaryota > Metazoa > Chordata > Mammalia > Chiroptera > Vespertilionidae > Corynorhinus > Corynorhinus townsendii. The sequence goes on from JAPDVU010000004.1 coordinate 144,370,030, forward strand.
AGGTAAAACTGTTTTCATTCTTTTATTATCTAAACATTTATTTTCTATAATTACTAAGTTTTCTCTCTTGTATTTGTAATTTAGTGATGTTTTGCTTAATTATAGAGCCATGTACTCCAGTAAATCTTCATGAACTAAAGTAATACAAATTCATTATTGATACTTTGTATAAAGACTAGTATTAGGGACCTAGAGAACTTTTAACCAACATATAGAAACAATGTAAGAGATTTTTTAACTGCTATATTGCCATATAGGTGAGGTTTTTTTTAAAGGACTTTTTCAGCTGCTCTGAAAAAGCAGGTGGATTTTATGTATTGAATTACATCTACTCACTGTAAAACCTGGTCACCTTTTTCCCTCTCCCTGCTCTTCTACATGACCTCCAGCTATATTTGCCATGGAAATTGTCCTCTGGAGCCGGTACCCTCAATTGTAGAAGAGCTAGTAAGCTCTTTTGATGAAAGAGAGTTCAGATTCTTCTTATGCTTCCTTATGTGATCTTACTAAACCATCTCAAGTTGAATTAGAAGGCAATCATAATCTAGGCAGCAGCTGCTCTGATCCTAGAGTTAACTTGTTTTTAAAACAGATCAAACCTTAATTCTGGTTCTTATAACAAAATGTATTTACTCTTTGAGGTGGTTTCTTAAGTCCTACTTAAACTTGAGTATTTCAGGGTACCAAAACCAGTAGTGAGTTTAGAATAAACTGAGTTTTAAAAAAGAAATAGTTGATATTTATTAAGCACTTGTTTTATATGATGCAAAAGGTGAGATTGTTATAAAGGCAATCTACTCAGTGCTATAAGGAATAGAAAGATAAAATACTGACTCTGTCTTTAGGGTAAAAGAGTACACTAGCAACATTTAGCTCTGTTGATTAAGTATTTTTAAAGAGGTATAATTAAAGTGCTCTAGTAGTGCAAGGGAAGGAAAGGAGGGGATTGCATTCCACTGGCAGAGTCAAGAAAGGTCTTACAGAGATGGAATGTGACATCTTGACTTTTTGAAGGAATGATAACATTTAATGGCAGTCATGGGGATCGCTCATTCTCTAAGTGAATATTTACTGCTTACCCATCATGTGTCAGGCATTGTCCTAAAAGAGCAAGAATGACAGAGGAGACAAATGTGTTTAGGGAATCAGAGGTAAAATATAGAAACTGTAGGGAACATAGGATAAACTGGGAAGATAGGTTAGTGAAGGCCCTCAGATTTATGCTAGCTTATTCTAATTCTGTTTTCTAGTGGAAGTGGACACTGATGATTTTTAGCAAAGAAATGATGTCAGAGAAATATTATAGAAACATTATTTTGATAGCAGGTTATCTTCTGACTTGGAAAAGAGAAATGAAAAGAACCGAGGTATAGTAAAGCTATTGCAGCAGTTTTGAGAGATGACAAGGTTCAAAATAAAGTGTCTAAATAAATGGAAAGATGCAGATAAACATGAGTAATGGCTTGGGAAATGAAATTGCCAGAACTTGATGATTGGAATTGGGACCACGTAGAGAGTAGATTCAACTAACATTTATGAGAATAGCTGTATTAGTAGGGCCTTATTGAATATCACATTTAAAACTAGTGAAAGTGGGAAAATTTATCAACAGTTAATGGTTTTAGGGTTACAGTATTTTTATTTCAGACTTAGATGTATGTACAGTTTTTAAAACTTAATGTAGTATCCATGTATTAGACTCTTGACTAGTGGTTTTGTATAGTATGAGAATGGTACTATAAATCTGAGAATATAGTATCTTTTTTAGGGCTTTCGTGATAAAAAGTAAAAATCCATTTACTTTAAAGTCACATAATACTACATTTGTAAGTATTTGATTCCTTAATGTAGAAGAGTATTTCAGATGTCCTTAAATAGAAAAGTCAAAGTCTTAAACAACAGTATAGTATAGTGAATAGAACTTTATAGTTGACACCTTGGGTGGCCTTGGGCAAGGCACTTACCTCTCTGTTTTTTCAGTTCATCCAACCAAATAAAAGGAGGAGCTAAAATTTTACATCTTTAACATCAGAAGATCATTGAAAATAAATGAGCTAACTAACATCTAAAATAATTTTAAAATAAGAGAACTCTAAATTTTATAGCACCGCCATTATTCTTATATTTTCTTAAGGAATATATGAACCTGGATTTAGAAATATTCAGTTATATACTTTTCCCTCAAACTTTGGAAAGTTACCTAATTTGATGCTGGAAATTGGAATATTGGCATGAGTAGAATTCATTGAGTAAATATTTATGATCTCCATATACTAAATATTATACTAAGAGGAATGGGTGTAACAACTGGATTATATAGAGAATGCTCTAGAAAAAGTCTTGGTATGATGAGATAAACATACTCATCTTCTACCTAACAAAATGAATCTGGAGTACAGAAGCAAAACTTGGACTAGGGTACTTTGGAAATCCTCACCATGAGGGTATTTTTTAAAAGCTTGGAGTGTGTGTTTTTTTTCACACATGGAGATGTATGAAGGGAGACAGTGCCCAGGTCACAGCCTTTGGTCAGATTGAAGAAAGGAGATAGCATAGCATCTGGGGAATATGGAAAAGGAGCCATAAAAATAGGAAAATCAAAACGTGGGAGATGTCATTGAAATCATGGGAAAGAAAGCTTCAGGAAAGTTCAGATGCAAAAGGGAAAGCAAATAAAGCCTTAAAATAAACAATTACATTGGCTAGATATGATAAACACAAATAGCAGAGTTAGATGACTGTATTAATACAATGCTAGTAAAATATAACTGCATAAGCAGTAACTTCTAACTAGGATTTTTTATTCAGTTACTAAGCTCTCCAGTTCTGGTATTCTTTGCTCTTAATTGTCTCTCTTATCAAGGGGACAGGAGCAATTCTTGATATGAAGAAAGGGCTTTTTTTCATCATGTCCTAATTTTCCCATAGCCTGCAGTTGCTTGAGTGAGTTAAGAGAACAGAATGGCTACTGGTAGCCTCTATAGTTTAGAAGAGTGTTCACTATATAAATAGGCTATCTTTCCATTTCAGACAAGAGTAGTCTCTCTGGGTATTTAAGTCTTTATAACCCTGGATTGTACCTACTCTGCTATCCCCAGCATACCATTGACAGCACGGGAAAAGTTGGCTACTCTAATCTTTTAGAAAAAAAGTAAAAATAAAATGACAATTTCAAACCTAAATTCATATGACTCTTCAAAAAGTTTTGAGATAAACATTTACCTACATGGGGTTTTATAGTAAATGAATGAGTTGTCTTATTTTTCATTATTTTACATACAAAAATGGGATAGAGGCAAAGACTAGAAAATTAGGGAAGAAAGAAAAATTGCTTGGCATGAGAAAATGGCAATTTTTAAGTTCATTATTCTGTTTTAAGAATTTTAAAAATTATATACAGGAGTGGACAAAAGTAGGTTTACATTTGCGAGGACTCAAAACAGTTTATTCTTGTATTATTTACTAATTATTGTATTATTTATTATTGTTATTATTAACCTACTTTTGCCCACCCCTATATCAGTAAACCAACAAGTTCTTAAATTATATAATATGAATCTATTTAATAAGAAGAACCATTATTGAGGACATTGTAAAAGTCACTCAGAGAGTCACACTTTATTTTCCACCTAAATTACGTTTTGCTCAAACTAAATACTAAAATTCTTATTCCCTGGATATATGTTAATTAGTGGATAACCTATAAATGAAATAAATTATAATTACTAGCCATTTGAAGATATAACAGGTAAACAGTTAGTTGACTATATGAATCTACAGTATAGTTTAAGTAATTGCCTTTAAGTGTAAGAATTTGAAAGGTGAAAAAGATAGAATGTATGCCCTACTATTATTGGTACATGGTTTTAAAAATTCACAGGAGGGAGCCAAGTGCTTACATTGCCTAACAAATGGTGGGAACATGTGTCCATTCTAACATCTTGGCATAACAAAAAAAGTGCATTCAGTAAGTACTTTATAGTTCATTAAGTTTAAATACCCCCAAAAAAGTTCAATATGACTTGAAAGCTAAAATAATTATTGGAGAGGAATGATATTACTTTTTGTCTTTAAAAAAATTATACAAGGGGTGGTTTGGCTGCTATTCAATTAACCCTCTGATGTGCATTCATTAAACTAAATCACTCACTTTTTCTGCAATGTTGATGAAATAGTATAGTAATCATGAGATATGATTCAGGAACAGGTAATGTGTCTGCCTGAGTAAATCTGTCTTTTCATTTTGTTTTCTAGTACCATAACAGCTTGGGGGAAAGACCATGAAAAAGATGCATTTGAACATATAGTAACACAGTTTTCATCAGTGCCTGTATCTGTGGTCAGCGATAGTTATGACATTTATAATGCGTGTGAGAAAATATGGGGTGAAGATCTAAGACATTTAATAGTATCAAGAAGTTCAGAGGCACCACTAATAATCAGACCTGATTCTGGAAATCCTCTTGACACTGTATTAAAGGTAAATTTTAATACATAACTTGATTATTAAAATGCTATCAACCAGCTGCATCACCACTACTTTTAATTTCATTTACACACATACCATTTCAGAGCTAGCCTAAATCTCTTTAGAGTTGCAGCCCAGAGAGAGTAATAGATTTGCCCAAGGTCACACAATAACAGAAAGGATACCCTTAGTTATGGGTTATTTATATATACTGTCAAATAGACAATTAAGTACCGTTGATATTTTCTGCTTACTTTCAAAATTAATTGATACTACCATTTTAATTCCTGTGATTTGGTTACCAAGTTTATGGTTTGTTGATATACCTTTGAAGTTCTTAGTGCAAAAGAAACATGTGCAAGTTGAGGTGGTAAAAAAATATTAGAAATACTTTTCAAGTAGTGCTTTTTAAAGATACTTCAATCATCAACATAGCAGTATTGTCTGTGTTTAGTGTTCAGGACTTGGTTTGCCTTCTTTGAAAAGCACTAAATAAGAGCAGGTTCTTTGATCCTACTAGAAAAATATTGTATTAGATGCTCTACTTAAGCTGTGTCACTTAATCTCTAAGAAAACTCTGATAAATATTCTCTTTTTTTTTTATAGACAAACAGATTTAGAGAGGTTAAAGTAACTTGCTCAAGGTCACACAAACGTGTAAAATAAGCCAAGTATCCATTGTCACCTACTCACTTTACCACAGTTTCCCTCTGATATTTAGATGATAAAATACCCCTTAAGAAAGGGGGATATAGAATCAGGGAAGTCTTTTCCTATCCTGTTAATAATAGGTCAATCTCAAAGTCATCTTAGCCTGAAATATTTAGATTTGGTTTTAGCAAACTTAACAGGTTTCATGTTTTACCTGTTACCTAATTTTAAAAAATGTGTAGACCTAGTTTTAAAAATAACCTAAGTTATCAGTATGGAATCTATGCATTGTTAGAATCTTAAATCAATTTATTTATGAAAAGGGAATGATTGTTGGGGAGAGAAATTGTCTGATAGGTCTTTTGAATCTCTGGCCAAGCTTTCTGAGAAATTTTAAATCAGTGTTTAGGTATTTCAGCTGCTATAAAGCTTTTAGTAGTTAATGAATGAGTGGTATGATTCGCATCAATTTGGCTTAAAAAATGGGTGTCATCTTTAACTGACAGGAACTTCAAGGAAACTGGGTTATATGAGTTTCATTTCCAGCTTTGCCTGCATATATTTCTCTGAACTTTGTAATTTAAATAGATTTATATTTGTTTTATCAACAATAAATCAAAACTATTGGGCACAAGCAGAATAAATGAAAATCAAAAGTGTAATCATGATAAATGGTGTTTTATATACCTTTTAAAACTATTATTATATTTACGGTTTTAAGCTCCTAATGTTAAGATGTTTGGGGTGGGTTCTTTTCCTCAATCTATATAATTTGACAGATGTAAGGGAAAAATCTTATGGTTTGAGCCACTTTACTGTATAATATGACTTGATAGAAAATACATTTTATGTCTATAACATAAAAGGAATTGAGACTAAATTTTAGAAAGTTTATGCATAGTGCTGTAAAATTTTTTAAGTAAATTGATTATATTCTCAAGGTTGTCTAGCAAAGCAAAGTCACTTTTTAACTTTGGAAAGCTTTTACACTCGTTTTTCACTTTTATTTTTTGTTGGGTTGTGTATTTTTCTGTACAGGTTTTGGATATTTTAGGTAAGAAATTTCCTATTACTGAGAACTCAAAGGGCTACAAGTTACTGCCACCTTATCTTCGAGTTATTCAAGGAGATGGAGTAGACATTAATACCTTACAAGAGGTATGTATTTATACTAAGTGTCCCAATAGATAATCATAATTAAGTTCCTTTTTATTAGTTTGATAACAACACATAATTTCAGCACAATTGTGATTCTTTTCTTGAGTGTTTATAATGATATACTGTATGTCTTTTCTGTTAATTGCTTCTATTTTATAAATAATAGTAACTTAACCATTTGTACAACATAAGTGTCTATAGACACAAGTGGCAGACCTTTTTTAATTAAATTCAAAATGTCATGGCAGTTAACTTAAAAGTAACAGTGAAACCTCATTTATATTCCTAGTCCTCAGTGGCCACCCTGGATGACAAATCTAAAGAAATATCACTGCCCTGGCTGGTGTTGCTCAGTGGTTAGAGTGTCGGCTCTTGAGCACCAATGGGTCACAGGTTCTATTCCCGGTCAAGGGCAGGTACCTGGGTTACAAGTTCACTCCATGCCTCCGCTTGGGGCACATGTGGGAGGCAACCAATTCATGTGTTTCTCTCACACCAATGTTTCTTTCTCTTGCCCCATCTCTCCCTTCCACTCTCTGAAAGCAACAGAAAAAATATCCTTTGGTGTGGATTAACAAAAAAGAAGAAAGAAAGAAAGAAAAATATCACTAAGAAACAAGAAAGTGCCAGTTAAGGAATGTTTCTTGTATTAAAATAAAAGTCTTGATGCTGCTCATTTAGGTCTCAGTTTTAATAAAATGGAGTTTCACATACTCTAACAATGTGAAACTCAAATGGTATTAATATGTGCTTTTTCAAAATTATAAAATGGTTTGTTAACTCTTTTAAATTAAGCCTCAACTGTCATCACTATTGTTAGATTTAGCCACATAGAGCATTATATTAAAACTTTTGCTACTTTTATTCTCAAGTAAGCTCCTAAAGAGCTATCATTTCATAAAATCTACTCCATAAAAGTTAAGGATATCACCAATTTCATAATATGGACTGTCTGCCATTGTAGCCACTGACATTTTAATGTATGTCAATCTCCAGTGGCATCCACTTGTCTGACACAAGTTATCAAAGATTTTTCTGTTTGAAAGAGTTTGGTGTGTAGTTACAGTGAGATCAGTACCCAAATTATAGTTTTCCAAAGCTTCACTTAAAAGTAAGAACTACTGAATATAACAAAACAGTATTTCTATGGTAATGTGCATTTAGAGTTCCAAAAGGAGGTATCTGGAATAGATTTCTTGGAATAACAGAAATGAGGTTTCTTCCACCAATTCTCCCAAACGGCTTTGTCTAAGAAAAGTGGAAACGCCCCCAAATTCCTCTAAGACATTTGGTGCTGGGACATTAGGAGCTTTCATGTGAAAGAGAAAGAAGAAAAGTTTGCAGTGAGGAGGATGATTATAGAAATCCCATCTGTCATATGTAGTTGCTGTTGTCTCCTTAGCTCAGCTGAATTAAAGGTTTCTTATCTGGGTATCAGTTAAGAACTATTACCCAATTCCTACATTTTAGGCAATTTAGCAGATACCTTCTTTATTCTGAAAGATGAAGAAACATGGACAGGGTTCTGTACCAGTTTCAGAAAACCCATTCTACTGTGCTCTTCCCACTGCTTATATCTGCCCTTCCTTATTCCAGTGGTGAGCTCTTTAAGTTGGTTTGTTCAGTCCAACTTATTTCAACTTCCTTTAAAAAACTGAAGCTATTGGCTTTTCAATTTCTTTGCCCTTTTTAACTATGAACAAGAAGTCAGATATTGAGACAAATACTCTTTTGCATTGGTGAAACTTTCAACAAAATGATCAGAGAATGAAGTTTGTATAATGCGAATGTACTCATGTTGATTTACCTAACGGGTGATAGCTGCTTTCTTCATATGGAGGTGGGTCAAATAAGTTTTTAAAAGGAGAAAGAATAAATCATCTAGTGGTTTTGCATTGTATATATACTAAATTAGATGCCTAATTTTGACAAAATGAAAAAATCTGTTTAATTTCAAACAATTGGCTTCTTTTATTGACTATCAGCCTCACTTTCATACTGTTATTCACCATCAGTCTTCCCCATGAAGTTGACAATGTAAGCATGTCCTAGTTTGTGTGTACCAAAATCAATCTGCTTATTTACAAAGAGAGGCAAAATTCTCTTGTGTTGGACAAAACAAATTGTCTTCTCTGTTTGTATTTCAGTTAGCTATTCAGTTATATTGGTTATCATGGAGACCTTTCTGTTGGAGTAGTTCATTAATGATGTTAAAATGATACCAAATTCTCAAAATTGTTAAGAGGATTTCTTTGCAAGTGAAATCCCACATAGTTGAAACATTTTTCTTTCACTGTAGCTATCCTACTGTTCTTTCCCTAGAACCCTTTTCTCATCCTTTCTAGGAAATGTCCCTTGACCCTCATAACTTTGGTCCAGAGACTAAATAGAAGATTTACAGAAATCTTAATGATAGGAGCACATTAATTTTTTATCTAAATACCATGAGCATAAAATAGAAAATGAAAAGTAGTGTCTAACAGTTAAATTTTCTCAGTTTGTCCAGTCAAGATTTCCTTCTTGTAAATATTTTTTAGTGTTTTTTTTCCTAATTCTGAAATTTCCTGTACTTTTAACAGAATGATTCACTTAAACTTAACTCCACAATTCACTTAACTCCAAATTGTCTAAATTTTATAACTTCTGGTGCAGCTATATGTGAAGAATATCTTAAAGTAACTGAGCCAGAAATGCCGATATATGACATTAGGTGATTATTGTTCTTTGTAATTTCCTCATTCTTACACTTCTGAGGCATATCTAAAATCATGTGACAGGTCTGAAACAATTTTCTCTATTTTTTCTTGTTAATCCTTGATATTTTTCCCATTGATTTTCAGAGAGAGGGGGAGTGAGGTAGGGAGAGAGAGAGAAACATAAACATCAATGTGAGAGAGACACATTGATTGGTTGTCTCCCGTATGCCAGGGATTGAACCTGCAACCCAGGTACATGTCTTTGACCTGGAATGGAACTCAAGACCCTTGGGTGCTCTGGTCAGTGTTCTAAATACTGCTCACTGGCTAGGGTGATGTGTTTTTAACTAAACCACCTTACCCTCCATCTATCTGTTTCTTTTCTACTCTTTGCATTTCTCCCATATTGAAATACACTCTTTTGGAACATGTCTTAATTTTGTATTATTTTATAAGGATTTTATTGTTTTAGTTATACTTTGTTCAGTTATTTCAATGAAAAATCTGAATCCAGAACCTTTGGATACTTTTGGGTTCTGATATAATAATAAAGACATGAGACTGAGTTTATGTGTAGCCTAAGGAATCACTTTAAAATAAATTGTGTATGTTTTCAGAGTTATGCCTGACAAATAGCAGTAAAATTAGATGGTTGGGATTTAAGAAAAAATCTGCCTTCTTAAGTGTGAGATTGTTAAAAATTGAAGGTCCTTGGAGTTTATATATTTTTATCGTTCAGAGTTGGAAATAATAGATGGCAGGTCAAGACTCTTAGTATTTGAGGGGAATATGGTGAATTTATATTAATGATTTATATAAAACTATTAAATTTGCTTATGGTTTTCTAATCGTTTCTGAAAGTTCTGTTTCAGTAAAATGGAACCAGATTTTCCAATACTTCCTTTTGACTCATTTCATGAAATTAAATTGAACTTGCAACCTTCTAGCACAAATAAGACATGCTAGGTAAATAAGTCCTACTTAGGAAAAAGAAATATAAATGACAATAATAATGTAGCTTAATAAATTAATATCACTTTCAAATTATGTGTCCCTTGAAAAAACTACTTTATCTGCCAGAACTATTATGTTCATTCAGGTCTCTCTAGTGGCTTGTAGATCATCATTCTGCCAAAAGTGATCCAATGATAAAAGTTAATGCCTAGTCTATTCATAATTTTGCTTACAGCACTGGAGTTCTAGCCAGAATAAAATGACTCTGCCAATATCTGAATGATATGTAAGAGAGTGTATTTATTGTTTTGCCACCAATATCTGTTGATTTATTTAAATGTCCCATTAGATATGATATGCATTATGACATATGATAACATGTATTGAGATTTATTAGGAGTTATTAGTCATTCCTAGAGTGTAGAAATTCAGGGCAAATGTCTAGATTCCTACTGGTATCTGGACAACAACTACAGGAGACAGATAAGTTTAAGTAACCTTACATATGTAAAGCCATTTTTTCTCTCATTTCCTTCATTTCCCCAACCGTAACCACAGTTACAATGATGACAACAACCCAAATTCAGGGACTATGAATGAAATCCTTCCTTCCACACTTATCCCTCAATTTGTCCTTTTTGGTGTAGGTGGTGGGGCTTTTAAAAGAAAATGGGGATATAGTTTTGTATAAGCCTATTCTTAATATCATCATTCACTATGTTATAATACAACTCTAGGATGCTTTATTCATCAAATGACTCATGGAAAATTACCTCATTTCTTTTCCAGTTTACTTAGTTTTTGTTTGTTTTTATTTTTTAATATTCTAGGTTGTAGAAGGCATGAAGCAAAAAAAATGGAGTATTGAAAATATTGCCTTCGGTTCTGGTGGAGCTTTGCTACAAAAATTAACAAGAGATCTCTTGAATTGTTCCTTTAAGTGTAGTTATGTTGTAACCAATGGCCTTGGGGTATGTCCTTTAATTTTTACTCCTGTGTTAGTACCTTCTTTATGTATCTAGGTAGAATGCAGTTATTGAATGCAATAATCAAAGGATAATATGGTCCTGAAGTATTAATATATTATCAGGTATTACTGACTCTGCCTGAAAAAAAAGGAAAGAGACATTAGATAATAACAAGACCAGAAAAAATAAGATGAGAGATTAAAAGACAATGCAGGTCAGTCATTTCCCACTGCTTCTGTATATAACTTTGAATCAAAAAGTTGACCATATTTGATCTGGAACATGAACATCAGCTAACCTAGCCATCATATATGAACGATAAGCAAGCATGTAAGCACTATCAAAACAGTGTTTTAGAAGGTAGAATATGACACTGGAGTTGTAGACACCAGAATCATGTTCTAGTAGCCTTAAAATAGGGAAACCCAGGCTGCTAGGCAACTGAACAACAATCGCCCTAGGCTTCATAGCTCTTGAGTGTGTGGGTCAAAGGATGAGGGTGGAGAATACTCTCCTAAGAACACCTGTTTTGATACCCTGCTTTATTTACCTCCATCTTTTTCTTTCTTTCTTTTCATCAGATTTTTTATTCACTTGATTTTTAGATTCAATTGTTGATAGACATGTATTTGTTGTTCATAATTTTTTTTTCCTAGGGGTAAAATTAATTTTTTTTAATAAATCTTTATATTGTTCAGATTATTACAGGTGTTCCTCTTTTATTTTTCCCCATAGCTCCCCTCCACTTGATTCCCCTCCCCACCCCATGCCCTTACCCCCCACCACTGTCTTCATCCATAGGAGTAAGATTTTTGTCCACTCTCTTCCCGCACCCCTCAACACCTGCTTCCCCTGAGAATCATCAGTCCACTCCCTTTCTATGTCCCTGATTCTATTATATTCACCAGTCCATTCTGTTCTTCAGATTTTTTATTCACTTGATTTTTAGATTCACTTGTTGGTAGGTATGTATTTGATGTCATTTTGTTGTTCATAATTTTTATCTTTACCTTTTTCTTCTTCCTCTTCTTAAAGAATACCTTTCAGCATTTCATATAATACTGATTTGGTGGTGATGAACTCCTTTAGCTTTTTCTTACCTGTGAAGCTCTTTATCTGACCTTCAATTCTGAATGATAGCTTTGCTGGGTAGAGTAATCTTGGTTGTAGGTTCTTGCTGTTCATCACTTTGTAGATTTCTTGCCACTCCCGTCTGGCCTGCATAGTTTCTGTTGAGAAATCAGCTGATAATCGTATGGGTGTTCCCTTGTAGGTAATTAACTGTTTTTCTCTTCCTACTTTTCATATTCTCTATCTTTTGCTCTTGGCATTTTAATTCTGATGTGTCTTGGTGTGGTCCTTTTTGGATTTCTTTTGTTTGGGTTTGTGTGTGCTTCCTGGACTTGTAAGTCTATTTCTTTCACCAGGTGGGGGAAGTTTTCAGTCATTATTTCTTCAAATAGGTTTTCAGTATTTTGTTCTCTCTCTTCTTCTGGCACCCCCATAATTCTGATGTTGGTATGCTTGAGGTTGTCCCAGAGGCTCCTTACACTATCTTCATATTTTTGGATTCTTTTTGCTTTTTGCTTTTTTGGTTGAGTGTTTTTTGCTTCTTTGTATTTCAAATCTTTGACTTGATTCTTGTTGTCCTCTAGTCTGCTGTTAGGTCTCTGTATAATATTTTTTTATTTCAGTCAGTGTATGCTTAATTTCTAGTTGGTCCTTTTTCATATCCTCGAGGGTCTCACTAAATTTATCAGCCTTTTCTAGAAAATTCTTGAAAAACCTTATAACCGTGGTTTTGAACTCTATATCCAGTCATTTGCTTTCCTCCATTTCTTTCATTTGTGATCTGTTTGTCTCCACATTTTGGCTGCTTCCCTGAGTTGGTAGACTAGCTTTGTGTGGTAGGTGTCCTATAGGGCCCAGTGGCTCAGCCTCCCCAGTTACCTGAGGTGGACACTTTTGGTGCACCCCTTTGTGGACTGTGTGCACAGCCTTGTTGTAGTTAAGTCTTGATTGTTGTTGGTATCACTGGGAGGAATTGACCTCCAGGCCAATTGGCTATGAGGATCTGCTGTGTCTATGCTGAGAGAACTTCTGTGCTGGAGACACCGTTATGAGACAAGACTTGCAAAATTGCAAAAGCCTCTGTGCTCAGTTTGGATGGGGCAGCGTCTCAGGGCGGAGCAGACAGCATTGGTTTCCCATCAGCCCTGCCCTATGAGGCCCCTGTGTCTCAGTGTCCCGTGGTAATCGCTGCAAGCACCTCTGAGAGAAAGCCACCCTCGAGTTTCTCCTGCTGCCAGACAGTCCAGTTTCTCCCCGAATGAATCTGGGTTCCCAGAAACTCGCCCGGAACTAGAGTTCAGTACAGTTGGGAGCTTCCGTCTCCCTCCCGCTTGGGAAAGCCAGCCATGCACTCAGCCACCTGTGCACTCAGTAGTCAGTCCTCACTGCACGTGCACGCGCGGCTCCAGACCTCTGCCTTCCGCAGCTCCCCTGAGTCTCAGTGTGCTTTCTCTTTTCCTGACAGCCCAGATTCCCCCAAAATGAATCTGGGTTCCCAGAGTCTCGCCCGGGACTGGAGTTCAGCGCATTCGGGAGCTTCTGTCTCCCTCCTGCTTGGGAAAGTCAGCCACGTACTCAGCCGCTTGTGCACTCAGCCGCCCATCCTCTCTATGCGCACGCGTCTCCATACCTCAGCCTTTTGCAGCTCCTTTGAGTCTCAATGTGCTCCTCTCTTTCCTTCTAGTTGTAGAATTTCCACTCAGCCAGCTTTCCTGTGGTTCTGTATGGTGTTCGTTTTGTCTTTTAATTGTAGTTTTGATACTGTTGTGTGAGGCAGCAGTTTAGGTGTTTACCTATGCCGCCATCTTGGTTTCTCCCCCTACCTCCATCTTTCTTTGGATAGTTATGGGATTGACCCTGAAACAAACATTCTGCTCTTGAGGTTCTCTAGATCATTTTGCTTCTGACGGTAACAATATAATAGTAAAAAGTAACAAAATGCAAAGGTTATAAAATAGGAAAGCCATACTTAGTAAAATCCTAGTTCTGGAGCCACAGATTATATAATTGAGTTGACGTAGATTTGTTTTTCAATAGCATGTCTGTGCTTTACTTAGATAGAGATAAGGTGTGATATAAAAGGAGATACCTTAAAGATCACATGTTAGCATTAAATATTTCCTACAAAAGGAGTATTACGTATTCTTCATTGGTAAGAAAAAATAGCCAAGATTTGGATTTTGTTTTTTCGTAACAAAGAACTCACTCTGTCCTCCAAAACAGGCTAGAATTATGTTTCTAAAAGCCTGCTGTGGATTGGTTTCATTATACCTAAAAATTGCCTTAAATTTTATTTGTAAATTATGTATATATGGTTATTTTTTAATGGGAGTTGAATGACCATTACTGATGATTAACCTTTTTTCTTTCTGAATTTGGATTCAAGGTTAATGTCTTCAAGGACCCAGTTGCTGATCCCAACAAAAGGTCCAAAAAAGGTAGATTATCTTTACATAAAACACCAGCAGGAAATTTTGTTACACTTGAGGAAGGAAAAGGAGACCTCGAGGAATATGGTCATGTATGTATCTGTGCTGATTGGATTTGTTTTGCCCTTGTTTTTTTTCTCCTTTTAACAGTAGTAGCTCTCCAAATGAAGAAAGGAGGTTTTAGTTGTATTTAAATTTTAAATTATCAGAACAATTTTTTTCTTGGAGGACAAAGTAGTTTTATTTTAAAATGTGTAATAGTTGACTGAACGTACCAAAATAAGATGAAAAACAAAAAGTGGCTAGATCATAAATACGAGACTTATACATATTGGGTGAAATATTTTGTAATATTTAAAAAGTAAAAGTGTTTCCAAATAGTGACCAGCAGGGTTGTTACTGCTGAGCTTCAACAAGCTGTGTTTTTTCTCTTACTCTGCTGCCAATTAGCAGTCATTTTTTTTCTGAAGAGGACTAGTTAAGAATACTTAAAGGATATTATTATTACACTTCTCATAGCTATTTATATTATAGTAAACTTTGGTCATTTTAACAGTAAAAAGAAGGGCTTTTATTTTATCCAAATTCTAAAATGCTAAAGATCATCCCATTTTTAAAAATAATAGAATCCAGCTTAGATGGTTTTCTTTAGTCTCATTTGATTCTCAGAGCAACTCCATGGACTAAAAAAGGCAAATTATGTTATCTTAGGTAGTGTAAAATGTGAAAACCACATGACTTGATTCAGATTACATAACGAATAAATCGTGAAACCTAGCCTTAACCAAGTTTTCTGATTCAAGTCATTGGAAAAATATGTAGTATGCTTATGCTAAAGGAGTCCATATGATCTAATGGTCTTTAACATACAAAACTACATTTATATTTGTGAACTCAACAAGTTATAAAATTTCTAATTCTTAACCTACTAGATTAAAAACATAGTAATTTTTTTAGGGAAACTACTCATGAATATTTATATTTTCAGAGAGAAGTTTATATTAAATATAAACACACGAATTTAGTACTTGAGATTAATTACTCTGCTTGTTACTTTTATGATTTTGAGCCAGAATGAAAAAAACATTTTGTTACCTTTAATTAAAATGTTTCTAAACAAACTTTTAGAATTAGATTCCTTTATATAGCCTGTTAATACTGTACTTTGAGTAGCCTTCCCTTAACTCTTATAGCTACCAGGACTTTGCTGAATTACTATAGACAGTCATAACTATTATTGTTTTAAAGGCATAGTCATAACTTATTTTTTAAAAGGCATTGCTTTTTAAGAGTATATTGAATTATATTCTAGAATATTTAAGGTAGTAATTAACTTAAAATTAAGCATTTTAAGAATAAGAACCACCATTTCTTGATAGGTTATGTAGAGCAGCGTGATTTGAAACATAATAACAAAAATATTAGATAATGTTACGGATCACAATCTTAAGAATAGATGGAAAAGTTAAGCATGGCAGATTACTTACAGATTTTTAAGAGAGAAATTAGAGATAATTCCTTAGTGAGATAGGAGTGGCTTTACTCCTGTCTCACTCAAAAGGGAATTTAGTACTGATTTCTTAGTATATCTTTGCTACCCTTGCCAGGATCAAATACATTACCCGTATCAGTGACTTTTGGATATACACAAAGTAAAAAGCAGTCACTGTGCATTAGCTAAGAAATCATAATTGTTTTTGTTTTTATTAAACTCCAGGCTTATGCATTTATTAACCTAGTGTTGAGCCTATTGGGTAGGAACAAGGGAAGGTTTCCTTTGTTGTACTGTCAGTGGTAATTATCAACAGCCATAGTTCTAAGCAATGCATCTTCCACCTGAAAAAAAAAAAGGGTCAACTAAGTGTTTTGATTTATCCTTTAAGGACAACTTTTTTAAGAATGTAATATTTAGATTATTCCTTTTCATAAAAGCTAAGTATTTCTACATAGCCATTTTAGATAGTGCCTTGCTGTCTGACTGCTCCACCAGCATTGTGTATAAAATTATTTCATAATTTGAACACCATCAACATCTCTGTATTGACTAGTCAGTCTAATTCATGAGCCAGGCTTAAGTATTTTGCTTGAGAGTCTAATCATTAAACTTCAGTATTGTTAAATTTGTGCAGGATCTTCTCCATACTGTCTTCAAGAATGGGAAGGTGACAAAAAGTTATTCATTTGATGAAGTAAGAAAAAATGCAAAGCTGAATATTGAACTGGAAGTAGCACCTCATTAAGCTTTATGACTGGGTGTGTGTCCTTGCCTCTGTGTGTGCATGTACATGCACGCACCTATACACCAGTGTGGGTGAGTGTGTGATACATAATGTTCATTGTACAGATGTGTGGGGTTTCTTTGTTTTATGATACATTACAGCCAAATTATTTGTTGGTTTATGGACATATTGCCCTTTCTTTTTTCCCCCAGTGTTTAGGTGATCTCAGTTAGGCAATGCACTTGACCACATAAAAGATTAATGCTAAAGTAAGCTTTTTAGGGCCCTTTGCCAATAGATAGTAATTTAATCTGGTATTGATCTTTTCTCAACAGAACTGAGAAACTTTTATATATAACTAAAGATCACATAAAACAGATTTGCATAAAGTTGTCATGATTGCTTTATGTTTATATTTAACTTGTATTTTTGTACAAACAAGATTGTGTACGATATATTTAAAGTTTCAGTGATTTAACAGTCTTTCCAACTTTTCATGATTTTTATGAGCACAGACTTTCAAGAAAATACTTGAAGATAAATTACATTGCCTTTTGTCCATTAATCAGCAAATAAAACATGGCCTTAACAAAGTTGTTTGTGTTATTGTACAACTTTAAAATTATGTCGAGACACATCCTATAGAATTACTAACCTCACTGCCCCTTGTAGAATATATATTAATCATTCTACATTAAAGAAAATAATGGTTCTTACTGGAATGTCTAGGCACTGTACAGTGATTATATATGTTGGTCATTGTATTGTACCAGTGAAATGCCAAATTGGAAAGGCCTGTACTACAGTTTTATATGACAAATATTGCCTGTGGCTATAATATGCACCTCAAGATTTTAAGAAGATAAAGTTTTTAGAAAGAATTTCTGCTTCCGCTATAGAATGTATATATAAATGTAAAATATTGACAAAAGTGGAAGTAGTGTATTTTAAAATAATTACACTTCTGAATTTATTTTTCCTATTCTATAGCTGATATGACTTAATACTGGAATGGGTAGTGAGTGTACTTATTTTAAATTTTTTGATTCTGTTATATTTTCATTAAGTTTTTTAAAAATTAAATTGAATATTAAATTGTATGGACATCATTTATTTTAAACTGAATTCCTAAATAAATAATATTCCAGCAAGTTCTTAAAGGAAGATGAATTATCCCCAGTCAAAAGCATGATGACATAAGTTTAAATAGAAGAAAATGGGCTAAATTCAAAGTATTCAGCATCAAAATGTTCTAGAGTGATTATCTGCTAGATTCTGAGTCAGTCATCACATCTGACTGGAGACCATTTGTTTTGTTTTGTAGATGATTCGTATCTATTTAGGTCTGCACTTTTAAGGCAGGGAGAGGTTGACAACTAAGGCCCAAGGCCAAATTTGGACTGCTTTTTTTGTTGTTGTTAAATAACATCTTGTCTAGGGCTGCCTTCCCAGACAGCAGCAGAAATTGAGTAGTTGCAATAGTTAACGCATGGCCCAGAAACCTGAAATGTTTATCTGGCCCTTTAGGACTGTGCCTTGAATTTTAAGAGAAATGTTGATTTTCAGGGAAGGTAGGAGGTTAAGTTGTCTCTCATCCTTTCTTTTCTCATTTAAGAATCTGATTAAATGTGAAATTTTAAAAATTGAAAAGCCATAAATCATCTGTCCTGAACAATTACATGAGAAAGTATTTTATTAGTATTTTCTTAGAATAATCTAATGAGAGGTAAGTTACCTTTATTAAACATCTTTTATAACATTAAAAATATAGGTTTTTGCAGATGATTCTAAACACTTGTTTAATGAGAATAGTAACTTTTATTCACTTTCAGTAAGTTTTCATCCTGTAATTTCTGGTAGAAAATAATTTTAAATGTATCTAAGTAAAGATTAGTAGTATTAAAAAGAATACATCTTTTCACAAAATGTGCTCTAAGGGGCTTATAAAGAATTAAAAGAAACTATATTACAAATAACTGATGCCACCTGTAAGTTTGATTTAATTTGTTTAAACACTGGAATTGAACTAAAGGCAATATTCTTTTGGTACTGTGAATATCAGCAATTTCAAAGTATGTAGAGGAGTTTTAAGACTTTCAGTGAATGCTAAAATCTGTACATTTGGATATGGCCATAGATTGTGGGGTGGAATAATTCTGTTCACTCTTACTCATTGGGAACTGATTAACCCTGAATTTCCATCACTAAGCACCACTCTGAGTAGCAATGGTTAGCATAGGTACCAGGTAGAACTCTGCTGTGTTGCCCTTTAAATCAGCCTAACTGCTTCAGACAAAAGCAAGTAGCATGTGTGGCTTTCCTAAAGTCATTAGATGTGCAGCTGACATCGGTTAATCCCTCTCAATTCATAATATAAAGTATTTGTATTTTAAATAGGAGATAGATGTTCTGTATTAAGACTCTTTATTTGTACTCTATAGTTAAAGTGGTTTTAGTGATTATCCCTTATTTCCTTTATTGCAATAAATTGTTACAAAAATATTTTATCATTTGGAAAACTAGAAAGAGGAAAAATGGCAAGGTATTTATTGTTCTGTTTGCCATATTTAGAATTAAACACTTAAACAAGTATTTTGTAGTTTTACATTCCCTTTTAACCCATTCAGTGGAGAATGTCAGTTTTTCTCCAAAGTTGTATGTTAAGTCAAATCTAATATATGTATTCAGCATCATAAACATTTCATAAACATGGAAATAAAGTTTAGCTCTATTAGTGAAATGTTAAACTTGACTGTGTGCTTCCAATAATGGCATATTTCCAGACTTGCCTTTTTAAGGTATTCCTTCAGTTCACATAATTAGAAAATGAGAGGGAGAAGTGTCAGAGATGACTCCTATATTTTACTTTGTGCAACTACTAGTATATGAATGGTAGTGCCTCTTACTAAGAGAGAACACTAGAAGGAGACCAGCTTTACGGGGAGAGAAAGACCACAATTCCTATATTAAGATTTGAGATGCCTTTGAAACATTTAAATGAGGATACTAGGTAGCTTTGTATACAGATTTTTCTCAAGATACGAATTTGATGTGTAGATAGCCACTGGAGACACAGGAAAGGATACGTCTCTAAAGAGAGTGTAGAATATGGCCTGGCAAACCACAAGATCTAGTCCATCTATTTTTGTAAATAAAGTGGTTTTGGAACACAGCTCTGCCCACAGCTCTCTATGGCTGCTTTCATGCTACAATGGCAGAGTTGAGTAGTTGTGCAAAGCCTAAAATAATTTACTGTACGGTTCTTTAAAGAATAAAATGTGTCAATTTCTGCTAAAGAAAAGAGGACAAGATCCAGAAACCTGAAAAGACAAGTGGGTTGTATGGGTAGACAATAAAATCCTCTGGGAGGATGGCAGAAGTTGTAGTGGAGAGAAAAACTAAATCAGTGCCAAAGTGTTCAGTGAATGAGGTGTAGGGACCAGGAGGCAGCAACAAGGAGGGATGCAAACCTCAAAGGGATCAAGCAAGGGAGAGTACTAGCGCAGGTAGGCCTGCAGAAAGCTCAGCCTCTTGGAAGGGTCCAACCATACGTGACAAGTACAAGCTGATTAAAAAGTGCTTCTGTAGAGTTGCCAATGGCTTACTGTCCTTCACTGGGCACTCAAGCAATATTTGCTGTCTAAATGGATGGAGAGGAGGAATAATCAAGATAAAAAAATTTCTTGATGTCATTAGATTGCTACAAATACTCATTTTCTGATACAAGCCCATATATTCAAGCCTTTAAATAATCTTTAAATTTTTGTTTGGAATGTTACATTTTGTTTACATTTTATTTTTAAGAGACCAGCCAAAGCATTCTGCAGCCAATTAAAATCAGTCACCTCTCCCATATAGTTAGAGTCCTCCCACCTCATTTTATCATTTTATTTTCAGAAGTTTCTCTAATTGTTCTCTCCCCCAGAGACAACTTTTATCTATTTGGTTCACAGTTCTTTATTCCATTAAAACTTACTTATTAAATACTTTGTTATTCCAGCAAAGAGAAATATGTTCTTAGGAATTTAGAATCATTCATCAACATCACCAAAATTTAGAGTCATTATCAACATCACCAAAATTTTAACTAACATGAAAATGGGTCCTGATGAAAATCAAGTATTTGCCTGCATACTGTCACACGAGCTGATTGAACCCTCACCTCACTGGTATACATGACTTGGTAACTTCCTTGGTATATTCACAAGGGACCTGAGGTTTTTACCACTTTTCAGAGCTCATGTTGCTGCTCTTTTAGCAAGTACTGTAGTAGCCTGCCAATTGATTTTTTTGACCAGTTTATAGAATCATCTCTGCAGAAAAAAGTTTTGATTTATAATGATTTATGTTCAATTTATGTTCATTCCAGAGAAAAATATTATTCTTTGGTTAGAAACAAAAAATATACTTATCCTGACCTACTTTTTTTTTTTAATTTTGTGATTGGCTACTGAGCTGTTACTTATTTGACTTAAACTAGGTAGGACATTCTGTGGATTTTATTAAAACGAATTAGCTCTGGTGCTTACGAGCTCTCCAGATGAATTGGCCAAAAGTTTAATTTTGATTAGGTCTTCCTGAGCAGCCTGAAGATTTCTACCAGATTTCTGAGCCTGAGAAAAGCCAACTCTTAACCTTCAACCTCTGCCTTTTCTTTTTATTCCTTCCTCCTCAGCCAATAAACATGTTCCTGTTTCTTCCATTCTTTACCAAAAAAAAAAAGGCCTCCCTTGGTAATACCAGCTCTGGGTCTCTCATCTCCCATTTATATCCAGACTTCTTGAGCTCTGTACATTTCCTTTCCAGATACTGCCTCACTTCCTGTTCATCTCCAGTTTGGTTCTCATCCTGCATTAAACAAAACAGGGACCTCTTGATGGCCAAATGAATATGCTGAGTTCTCATGGGAGGAAATCTTCTGTATTGTCACTGCTAATAGTTCATTCCTTGGAACTACTTTGTTTTCTGTGTTAAATCCCTTCTCTAGGGCTCGTCTTCACGCACCCTTTAAATGTTGGCAGGTCCCGTTTATCGTTGTATTTACCTTGGCTGATCTCAGCAATTCACATGGTCTGGGGCACTCACCTATCTACTAAAGCCTCCACCCATTCAGATCTCTAGCCCAGACCTATGAATTTCCCTACCTGTCTGCAATACATTTTCATCCAGTTACCTGCTCAAATGCAACAGATCCAGACATATTCCTCCTGATTCTCTGCCTCACTGGGGGAGGGAGGGGGTGTGAAGGGGGGGTTGACCACCCACTGAGGTGAGACTTCCCTCTCTCCTTCACACTCTGCTACCAGAGTATTGTAGCAAAATCTAGTCATTTCAGTTCCCTGCTTAAAGCATTTGGTGCTCCTCCTCTTAGCCGACTGGCTGACGCTCAGAACCCAGCCTAACCTACACAAACCTCCCCGATCTGGCCCATGCAGCACGGAGAGTCTCGTGTCTTGTCCTTCATTTTCTGTGCCAGCATCACTGACTTGCTCTGCCTCATCTACGCACATGCACACAGACACACTGTACCATTTTCTCCATTTCTCTGCCTTTGCTTATGCTGACCCCCCAGCCAGAATGCCTGCCTTTGGTAGCTTTTTGTGATGACAGCTCCAAGAAGCATTCTGCAGGCTCACTCTGCTATCCCCACCCCACATGCCCTTCCTCTGGCCTCCATAGGTACTGATTGTATTTATAAAACAGCACTCACAGTCAATGGGTTTGTGTCCTGTACAATAGACAGTCAAATGTTTGTTAAATCAATGTCCTTAAGATAAACATATGTTTTTATATCCTCTATAATATATCCTGAACATTTTAATAAGTATTTCAGAAGGGTAGAACATTTTACTAAGTGTGTTTAGAGATAGGTAACTTTCAAAGTATCTTCACATATTGTCTTTTTGAAAAATCCTTACAATAAATTCATTAAGTGAGGTTGTTTCTTCAAAATATAGATTAGAAAACTAAGGTAGAAAGACAATAAATTATTTGCCTATGATTGCCTTGTATGTAGTTCAGTGGTTCATAACTTTCCTTCAGTCTTAGACCTCTGAGAATTTGCTTAAAGCTATGTACCCTCTTCACAGATAAATTCTCATATACAAATAAAACAATTTGCATAACATTTAAAGGGGCTGTTCCACAGACCACAATGAGAACTCTAAGTAAACTGCAGAGCAGATTCGAATTCATGCTTTCAAATGCTCTTCCCTGTCTATTTGAATGAGCTTCTAGTGGTGCTCTTGGGAATTTTAAGATTTTAATCACCTTAAACGGTTTTTTAAATAAGGCAAAGTGAATAAATATAATTTTAATTCAGCTCTCAATAGTTTCCATGGAATTCATTGATATGGATCCCAAAATTGGTGGCTATTTTAAATGACATTTTTTTACAGATGGAGAAATGGAAACTTAGGAAGTAAAATTAAGAAATCTGACCATGTGCTGTGAGAAGAAATTCCAGGAATCTTCTGTGCAGTCCAGCAATATCAAACTTTTGACAAAAAATTTCTATGTATTTTTATAATGAGAAGATTCCTATTTTCAAATATAAGCAGGCTAGGTAATTCTGACCATGTTCTCACTGAAAACAACAAAAAGTAAATTTTAAAAGTATTGAACTAACAGGACAGTAAGAAATTATCAGGTCAAAAATCCAAGTGAAAATGGGACTCTGAAATGAGAACCAATCACTGCAGCTGCTTTTGTCCTGGACATTTACCAAACCTGGGGACTCTGACCTTTAATTTTTTTTTAAGGCCTGACAAGACTTGGTAAACGAATAAAAAAATCCTCCTGCTATAAAGCACCCCTCGTCCCAAAGGGCTACCCTCAGAATGAGAATGAACCAGTGGTCAGTAATAAAACCATCACTAGGGCAATGCAAGGAAAGTTGCTTTAGCTCTGGGCAGACCAAATTAGGAACAATCCCAGTAAGTCATTGCCACCCTGGCCTGGCTAGTGTGGCTCAAATGGTTGGAGTGTCATCCTATGCACCAGGGCTCTCATTTTTTACTATGGTCTATTAGTTTCTACCATGAGCAATACTAAATTTAGCTAGTAAGCTCTTATCTCATCCTTCCTTCTCCTTCAGCATCTAATTTGAAATAATATTGTTTTATTCCCAGGTAATACCTATAAGGCAATCAGTAAGCTTAACCTGTATTTCATATACTCATCATATTTTCCCCCAGTTGCTCTCTATTACACTATTAGAACACATAGCCATCACACAACATACTTACACATATGCTATATAATAAAGAGGTGATATGCAAATTGACCATCACGACCTCACAAAATGGCTGCCTGTGACCAGGCCAGCAGGGAGATTTAGTGAGAGATGGCCAAAGACTGAACAAGCAGGCTGCATGGGGTGACCAGGCCAGCAGGGGGGTTAGTGAAGGACAACCAAATGACTGAACAAGCAGGCTGCGTGGGGCAACCAGGCCGTTAGGGGGGTTAGTGAGGGATGCCCAAATGACTGAACAGCAGGCCGTGTGGGGCAACCAGGCCAGTGGGGGGGGGGGGGCAGTTGGGGGTAACCCAGCCAGCGGGGGCAGTTAGGGACTATCAGGCCAGCAGGTGGGGGAAGTTAGGGGTGACCAGGCAGGCAGGCAGGTGAGCGATTAGAAGCCAGCAGTCCTGGATTGTGAGAGGGATGTCTGACTGCCGGTTTAGGCCCGATTCCCAGGATCGAGCCTAAACCGGCAATCAGATATCCCCCAAGGGGCCCCGGATTGGAGAGGGTGCAGGCTGGGCTGAGAGGACCCCCCCACCAATGCACAAATTTCATGCACCAGGCCTCTAGTCCTGCATAATAAAAGGCTAATATGCAAATCAACTGAATGGTGAAATGACTGGTTGCTATGACGCACACTGACCACGAGGGGCAGGCACTCAATGCAGGAGCTGCCCCCGGTGGTCAGTGTGCTCCCACAGGGAGAACGCCACTCAGCCGGAAGCCCTGAGCCTGGCTCATGGCTGGTGAGCGCAGCAGTGGTGGCAGGAGCCTCTCCCGCCTCCACGGCAGCGCTAAGGATGTCCAACTGCTGGCTTAGGCCTATGGGGAGCAGGCCTAAGCCATCAGTCAGACATCCCCCGAGGGCTCCCAGACTGCGAGAGAGCACAGGCCAGGCTGAGGGACCCCCCTCCCACCCTCAAGTGCACAAATTTCTTGCACTGGGCCTCTAGTACCTTTATAATCTTCAATCTAGATCTAGTTCCCCCGATGTTTGATGCTTACTACTAGGCTTTGTCAATCTCTCCAATCATTTTGCTGTCTGAAAATAGTTCTTTAGTAGGTTCCTCAGGAAAGGTCTTCAAAGTAATATTTCCTGAATTCTTACATCTTCAAAATACTTTGCCTAAAGCCTTTATAACTGAGTGTCAGTTTGATTAGATATAGTCTTTGATTCATGTTTTATTTTCTCTCCTAGCATATAAACCATTGCTATAAAAAATATAATTTATTTTGCTTTCTCTAAGAACTGTTTTTTGATCCTTTTATCAGAATATTAAACATTTTATTTTTAAATTCCAATAATTTTACAAGAGTGTTTTAGTGTAGTCTATTCTGAATCATTTTCCCTCACATACACTGTATCCTTTCAAGATGTAGTGTTTTTTTTGTTTGTTTGTTTTTTTGTGTGTGTGTTTTTTGAGAGAAGTCCCTCTTAGAGCGCTTTCAGATTCTTTTTTTTTTTCTTTTTATTGATTTTTTACAGAGAGGAAGGGAGAGGGATAGTTAGAAACATCGATGAGAGAAATATTGATCAGCTGCCTCCTGCACACCCCCTACTGGGGATGTGCCCGCAACCCAGGTACATGCCCTTGACTAGAATCAAACCTGGGACCTTCAGTCCACAGACTGACACTCTATTCACTGAGCCAAACTGGTTAGGGCAAAATGTAGTTTTTGAGGTCTATTTTTATGGTAAGTTTTCTTGAATTATAGTTTTTAGGATTTGCTCTATTCAATGGATTGGTTCTCCTTTTCAGGAACTCCTATTATACATATGTTTGATCTTCCTTAAATATCCTTTAAATCTATTTTCTTTCAAATCTTGCCTCTTCATATCTTTTTTGATTTTTCAAAAGTTTCCTCCTTTTAAGCATTTAAACAATAAATTAAATATATTTATTTGCTCTTTTATTCAATATGGTGTAGCCTTCGTTTCTGAAATGATTTTTAAATTTTCTAATTCTTGTCTGAGAGAGTTCTGTCACCCTTATTTTCAAAGATTTCTATTTTCCAAACACCTCATTTGTGAGTTTCTCTATGTTCTCCCTTCATAGGTTTTATTTCATTTTAGCTTATTTTAAATAATAGGTTTTACAGTTTTCATCTCTTTGTGAGCATGTGCTTTCACTGTCTAAAAGAATGTTATTGTGCTCCATACTATATTTTATCAAAACTTTGTATGAACTTTGACCATGGTCTTTTCTGTTGCTCATATTTAAGTGAAATTAATTTTACTTTTACTTTTGCAAAGAATAGTTTTTTCTAGCTTTACATCTCTAGAACTCCTTCTGTTTTGTTATTTTATAATAAAAAATATGTTCTTAAATACTTTCTGAAATAATGTTCCAATGTTCAAATGGTTACCCTCATCCATTTTTCTTCATTCCCTCTTTTCTTTGTTCCTACTATCCTTTTCTGCTCAATTTTAATTCTACTTTTTCCTCAGTGGTACTAAGAAGGCTTGGTAGGAGAAGACCAAGAATATGAAGCAGTGATCTTAAGTAGCCATAAAGCCTAATATATTTACTATCAGACCCTCTACAGGAAAGTTTGCCAACCCTTGTTCTAGCACAATGCTACATTTTCTCTGGAGGATTCTCCCCCCATTCCATGGAGTCTAGATGTTGCTGTCAATCATTGTGCACCAGCATGGCAGTGAGGTGGGACCCAAGTGGAAGATAATAAATGAAGTCTTTCCTGGAATTGACATGCAGATATGAGGAAAGAGGTTTTTTTATTAAGGTGGTTAGCCTTAGATTTGTAAATCTCAGGCTACTGGTGGCCACACTCTGAGAGCCACATGGAGGAAGCCTATTTCCAATGAGAGAAAAGGAGTCTCAGGTTGTGAAGGAAAGTGATTAATCTCTGAATCAAGCTGAAGCAGCTGATCTCTGGACTTTCCAGTTACATAAGCCCATAAATTCCCTTTTCTTCTTGAGCTTGTCTGAGGTGTATCCTGATCTGGCAACCCCAAGCCCAGCCTAACACACACTTGTATACTTGAAAACACATGCATGTGGTCATTTAAAGGGTTTTTCTAAATTAATTTCTACTAAGTCTGGGGTGGGATTTTTTAGTTAGAGAATTAAAGACTAATCCTATATAATAAAAGCCTAATATGCTAAGTGTCCAGTCATCCGGTTGTCTGGTCAACCAATCAAAGGGTAATATGATATGCTAAGGCTGCTCATTCGCTCACTATGACATGCACTGACCACCAGGGGGCAGAGAGTCGACTGGTCGACCAGTTGCTATGGCGTGCACTGACCACCAGGGGGCAGACGCTCCATCCGGTAGGTTAGCTTGCTGGGGTCCGGCCGATCAGGACTGAACGAGATGGGCCAGACACGCCCTAGAACCCTCCTGTGGTCCCTCCCCAGCTGGCCAATCTCCCGCATCCCTCCCCAGGCCTGATTGTGCATCACTGTGGTCCCTCGGCCTGGCCTGCACCCTCTCGCAATCCAGGACCCATCTGGGGATGTCGGAGAGCTGGTTTCAGCCCGATAGCAGAACGACCACTCACTATGACCCACACTGACCACCAGGGGGCAGACACTCAATGGTCAGTGCGCTCCCACAGGGGGAGCGCTGCTCAGTCAGAAGCCAGGCTCATGGCTGAGGAACACAGCAGCAGTCTGCGGCAGGATGTCCGACTGCTGGCTTAGGCCCACTGTGGGAGCGGGCCTAAGATGTCAGTTGGACATCTAAGGGTGCAGACCAGGCTGAGGGACACCCCCCCCCCCAGCAAGTGCACGAATTTCATGCACTGGGCCTCTAGTAAAAGAAAGAAAAGCTTAATAAGGGATGTAAGAGAAATTGCTTTGTGAACAAGAGAATACCATAGCTAAGACTTCATAAATAGTCTAAATTTGTTAAAGGTGTGGGCTTAAATAAATTGAGCTTATGGTTTATAACTAGAATAAACAGGGATAGCTCTAGCCAGTTTGGCTCAGTAGATAGAGCATCGGCCTGCGGACTGAAGGATTCCAGGTTCGATTCCCATTAAGGGCACATGCCCTGGTTGTGGGCTCAATAGTAGGGGGCATGCAGGAAGCAGGCAACCAGATTCTCATCATTGATGTTTCTATCTATCCCTCTCCCTTCCTCTCTGAAATAAAAATAACAAATGCTTGTGATCAAGGTTAACCATATTGATAAGTAAAAAATTTAAACAGGGTTAATTGGGTTAATTAGGTTAGTAAGAGCAACTAACATCACATGACCTGGTGCTGGTAGAGTTTGAATTTTTTTTAAATGACTATTTTGTAGAATGGAGCCTATCAGAATCACCAGTGGAGCTTTAAAAAAAAAAAAAAAACAGATTGTGAAAGGCTGTACCAGATATATACTGTGGTAACCCTAATAAATATAAAAGTTTGAGAACCACTGCTCTGTATGGGCACTTTAATCTTTAAACATTATGGGTGTATTTTGCTTTTGTGTTTTTTAAAAGATAATGGTTCAAAGTCCTTATTTCTGTCATCTCTAAACATGCATTCATATCACTACCAGATGGTCTCACCAATGCTACATAGTTTTTCAGTTGAATACACTTAGTAGTAGCAATGATCTGGGTAAATTTTGTGGATCTCTTATAACAGTGGTCGGCAAACCGCAGCTTACGAGCCACGGTTTGCCACTCTGTTGATTAATAAGTTTGCCGACCACTGTCTTATAACAAGGTCAGATCCAAAACAAAAATTAACAATGACTAGGGAATCAGAAAGCCACAGAGCAAACATTTAAGATTCATTACGATGTTGAATAAGAACGTGAACAAAAATCTGACCCAGATAATAATTTAGAATTGGCTTTAATTAGCTCCTGATGTGATTCTCTGGATACTAAAATCATTCATGTGTAAGCCTGACTGATGCCAAGCCCTCAGGCTCTTGAAAGCAACCTCTTTTCTCTCACCACTGGAGTGGCTAAAAGGACCACCAAAGGCTCTCTTAGATACTATACTGGGACAAGAGGCCCAGAATAGCTGCAAACTCACTTCAAGAGCCCAACGATTAAACAGAATGTTCAGTTCCATGGGAAGGACCCAACGTGCTGGAAGTGGGAGCCTCCGGGCCACCTCGTGGGGGAGAGCTCATTCCAGTTCCATTGATATCTACATTGCAATTTGTCCACACAGTGCCTGTTACTCTGCTTAATTCCAGAGAGAGATGCATGAGCAAGAAAAGCAGGCCAGGAAGAAACAAACCCTTACCATTTTTTCTTGTGATTTTTGTTTTGTTTTAAAAAACTCTTTTCTTTGCATTTTTTCTTAAAGTCTCTGAAATGTATGGGTGTTAGTTCTTGTTTTGGATGAGAGAGGGGATCAATATGATGCCTATCACCCTATGTTTTGCTTAATTTGTTCCAAAACAGTAAATGCATTTTTCCCTGATTTGATCTTGTTAGAATTGAACGTGGCCATTTCCCAGGCAGCTCTAGAAGCTAGCTAAAAATCAGAACTGGGGTCACATATTAGAAAATAATTCCTTGAAAAACCCTCCTAGCTTTCCCACACACCACATCCCAACCATTTGTCCATTTTACAAGCTTAAAATGACTTATAGCAAAAGTTTTTTATACACTTCTATCTTATTGTAGTCTGGAATGAGGATCTCCTGCCAAGGCCCTTAATTACAGCAGCAGCAACAGCAGTAACAGGCAACAAACCAGTTTAACATTATCAGATCTGATTTCTGTGAGGGAAGTACTGTCATCTTCATTCTATGGATTAACAGACTGAAATTCAGAAAAGTTAAACAAGAAAGGGAGAGAGCCGTCCCTTGAAATTCACGTCTTTCAGCTATAGCTCAGTTCAAGGATATGAACCCTGATGTTCAAAAAAATTATATCACCTGATCAAGTTATCACAACTAATTAGTTGCAAACCCTTAAGTTGACTGGTTAAATGTAGAGTAGAACGAGAGAAATCTGCCTCTCAGATGTTAATAGGAGTGCCCGCAACCAAGGTACATGCCCTTGACCAGAATCGAACCTGGGACCCTTGAGTCCGCAGGCCGACGCTCTATCCACTGAGCCAAACCGGTTAGGGCAAGAACAGATTTTTTTACAATGTCCCAGTAGAGGGAAATGGACTATGAATTTATACAGTTGGATCTAGAAACACAAAAGAATGGAGGGAAACAAATAGGGAGGAGAAGAAAAAAAAGGAATATGTTATGTTTCCTTAGAGACAACCATTTGAAGGGATACTACATCTCAAATCTGATAATACTTGATAAACTCAATTCCTTAAGTCAGTGGTCGGCAAACTGCGGTTTGCAAGCCACATGCGGCTTGCGAGCCACGGTTTGCTGCTCTGTTGACTAATGAGTTTGCAGACCATTGGGATAGGGGCTTAATCACAAGGAACAACAACAGCCTGTAATTATTGGAACCAAGAGTCTAGGTCAGTGGTCGGCAAACTCAGTCAACAGAGTGGCAAACCGTGGCTCGCAAGCCACTTGTGACTTGCGAGCCACAGTTTGCCAACCACTGCCTTAATCTACAAAAATAAGAGAAAGGTTTCACCTAACTGAAAAATTCAAAAACCTATTTTTAGTCCACTTCTTCACTTCTTCCATGGAGAAATATTTAACCCAGCATTATGACTGGTATTATGAGTTGGCTATATAGTGTCCTTTAAAAAAGATACCTCAGGCTGTGTGACCTTGCTAGAAAATAGGGTCTTTACAAATACGACTTGGGTCTTTATTTAAAAAGGGGGGAGGAAGGGTTGATATACCAATGCACACAGGGAGAACGCCATGTGAAGATGGAGGAAGAGATTGGGGTGAAGCATCTACAAGCCAAGGTAGGTCAAGCTTGCCAGCAAACACCAGAAGCCAAGACAAAAGCACGAACAGACCCTCCTTCAAAGTCCCCCAGAGGACCAAGCCTGCAGACACCTTCATCTGGACTTCTAACCTTCAGAACTATGATAAAATAAGTTTCTGTTGTTGAAGGCACCTAGTTCATGGTATTTTGCTACAGTAGCTCTAGCAACCTAATATAACTGGCAATTCTGAGTTTCACCTTCCTTAGACACTTCCTAGTAAAGATTTGGAATACTCTGAAATTTTGAAGCTCGTAAGCAAATTAAAGCAGAAAGTAAGCTTAGAGGTCATTGAGTCTAACAGGAAAAACAAATTCAGGAAGAGTGAGTGAATTGCCCTTGTTTTCACTGTGGCAGAACCATGACTAAAGTTCATGCATCCTGACATCCAGGCCACTATTTCCACCAAGACTTAACTGTACCAAAACTGCAAAGACAACCCTTGAATAACTACCTGCTGGTTGATAAGCATGATTCTAGTTATGTCTTGCTGGCATGTCAATGGGGGGGGCGGGGGGGCGGGGCAGGGTAAGGGGGGCGGGTGTCATTTTACTCACTAGGTAGTATCACCAAGAACTCCATCAGGGAGGTCACAGATGGGAGGACTAGATGTAGCTGGGGTCTATAAATACATTGCATTGCTGATCCTTCCCAATCCCTCCTCTGTACCTTGACCAGATGGTGGTCAAATGCCAAGAAAACCAGTTACTGGAACATTTATTTGCACAGGAACATATATGTAATTCAGCTCAGGGTGAACTTTATGACCCCCAGCCATATGTTCAACAGTGGAGTTCTCATCTACATCTATATGAAAAGATAGTACTGGCTAGTTATCTTCAGTTATACTGATACGGAGAGCAGGGACCCGGAGTTTTTAAGGGGCACGTCCTCCCAAATCAGAGTCTTTGGGGTTGGTCCTGTCTCCAAAAGTTCTCAAAAAGTGCAAGAGGAAAATCGTTCCTTCATGAAGAGGGCTCAATCAGACCCTTGATTTCTGTCCCACCTAGTAAAAATGCCACGTGCCCCACAGTCACACAGGTAAAGGACAGCAATTAAGTGAAACCCTGGTGAGTACAGCATGGTTTTGTCTACAATTCCAAGGGAAGGAGAAGAAGTTGTCTCCCTGAGACTGGGCTGCTCTTGATTTCATCTCAGCAGTAGAGATGAAGAGCCACAGTTAAAGTGGCCCAGAGCCTTGAGGGTCTGATGGGCAAGGAATGGCCTCAGATTGCCTATACCAGTGGTCGGCAAACTGCGGCTCGCGAGCCACATGCAGGTCTTTGGCCCCTTGAGTGTGGCTCTTCCACAACATACCACGGCCTGGGCGAGTCTACACCATTTTTGAAGAAGTGGTGTTAGAAGAAGTTTAAATTTAAAAAAATTGACTCTCAAAAGAAACTTCAATTGTTGTACTGTTGATATTTGGCTCTGTTGACTAATGAGTTTGCCGATCACTGGAAAAGGGCACCAGAGAAGTCCTTTGTTTAGATGCTCAGATGCAGACCTTTGGAAAGAAACCAGATACAGCTTGGGCACTGAGAGACTGAGGAGGTGAAAGAGTCCATCCGTCTCTGTTTCTCTCAGGGCTGTTGGCCTTTCTTCTTAGGTCTTCTCACACCCTACACCTACCCTGACAATAACCAGACATAACTTTCTCAAATTGGTCAGATTCCTACCTGGCCTTTTTTAAACCACCATTTTCAGCTCGGTGCAGACAGATACAGCAGTGAAAGTGAATTTGTGACTTATTTTTCTTCAAGGTATAGAATCCAGGACTTCTCTGCTTGTAGTCTGACCTACCTGACCCAGCCACTTTGTACATCTCTGGGCTTCAAGGAGAACCACATGAATCCAAAAGTGAATAACTATCCCTACCATGGCTTTTGCATATATACTATATATAATACATACTATAGGTAATGTCTGTGTGCCCCCAAAATTCATATGTTGAAGCCCTAACCTCTTTTGTGATATGATTGGATTAGGAGATGGTACTTTTGGGAGGTAGTTGGATTTAGATGAAGTCATGATGGTGGAGACTTTGTGATCGGATTAGTGCCCTTATAAGGAGAGGAGACAATGAGTTATCTCTCTGCCATGTGAGAATGAGGCTGTCTATAAGCCAAAAAGAGAGCTCTCACCAGAACCCAATGCTACTATCCTGATCTTGGACATCCATCCTCCAGAACTGTGAGAAATAAATGGTTGTTTAAGCTAGTGCTCACCAACCTTTTGGACCTCATGGACCACCAGTGGTCTGCGGGCCACCAGTTGGCGACCGCTGCTCTAAAAGTTTCCTTAAGTCAGCAGTCACCAACCTTTGGGACCTCATGGACCACCAGTTGGCAACCGCTGGTTTAAGCCACACACCCTATGGTATTTTTATAGCAGCCTGAACTAATATATATGCCTATTTTTTTCAGGGAGTGGGGTCTGCCCAACCCTTTTATTCTCCAATCTTCACACACTTTACTAGGAGTTGCACATCCCCTCCTCATCCACAAAGCTACCAAGGAAACAGCTATGTTTGGAAAAGAAGCCCCTGTCCCTTTACACCTCCTTTACCCACTGGACCAGCCAATGACTCCCTCTTGGGGAATTTGAACTCAAAAGTTCAGCCCCAATCAGGTGTACTTATAAGTGGAGCAGACAAGGCACAGGAGCTTTTGGCAAAGGCCATTTTCTGCCAAGTGTATTAGAAACTAGAAAAGTGCTGCTTCGGCCAGATAGATAGATGAAGTGGACTTGGAGAGGCAGGAAAAAAGAGAGTGAGGGAAGCCTTAGGTTTCCATTGGGGCTTTTATCCTGGTTCCAGAACATCCCTAAGGCCCAGTTGCTTCTTGAGAATCCTTTGGCTTGAACTAGCTCACATAGGCTTCTGTTGCTTACAGCCAAGAGTCCTCATTTACCAGAAAACATCTATGAAACTACTGGCTGGGGAATGGCCAAAGCCAGTGCTTTCAGGGACTTTCCTGAAAGCACCTTTCAGGAGGCCTTGCAAAGCCACCTAACCATACCTTTTGAGCCACATTTTACCACCACACCTATGAGGGTGAAATTAGAGTTTTGGAGATAACTTTATCATACCTAGACACTCTTATCACCCCCTAATAAACTTTGAGCTGATACACTGACCACAAATTAAGTCTTGCATTCATTCTAGCTACCATATTTTTAAAAGGAGAATAATGGCTCACAGTCCCTTATCTAAAATTCTTAGGGCCCAATGTTTTTGGAATTGAGAATTTTTCAGATTTTAAAAGTATGGCCCATACATTATAAATTACATAACTCTGAGCAGGGTCTGGGGCTATCTCCTAATCAAACACATTAATATTTCTGTAATAACATGTACAAATACCTTTTAAGTGCATTAAATCAAGGTAACAGTTCATGTCATTTTCCTGCCAAATAGATTCCAATCAGCAGACCAGATTTTACCCTCAAGTGAGTTACTAAAAACCTTAGATCTGGAGCTTTCTGTACTGTGATCATGGACCTCATCCTAAATAATAAAGATGTAATATGCAAATTGACCATCATGCCCTCACAAGATGGCTGCCTATGACCAGGCCAGCAGGGGGCTTAGTGAAGGATGACCAAATGACTGAACATCAGGCTGTGTGGGGCAACCAGGCTGGCATCTGGGGCAGTGAGGGGTGACCAGGCTGGCAGGGGAGGCAGTTGGGGATGACCAGGCCAGCAGAGGGGGTAGTTGGGGGCAACCAGACCAGCGGCGGGGGGGGGGGGGGTGCAGTAAGAGGTGACCAGGCTGGCAGGGGGTGGAGTTAGGGGCAACCAGGCCAGCGGGGGCAGGA
Organism: Corynorhinus townsendii; assembly: GCA_026230045.1. Taxonomy (NCBI): domain Eukaryota; kingdom Metazoa; phylum Chordata; class Mammalia; order Chiroptera; family Vespertilionidae; genus Corynorhinus; species Corynorhinus townsendii. The sequence continues at coordinate 144,404,546 of JAPDVU010000004.1, forward strand.
GGAGTGCAGTTGGGGCCAATTAGGCTGGCTTGGGGGGGGGGGCAGTGAGGATTGACTAGGCTAGTGAGGGGGGGGCAGTTGGGGGTGACCAGGCCAGTAGGGGGCCCATAAGGGGTGACCAGGCCGGCGCGGGGGAGGGGGCAGTTAGGAGCGACCAGGGCGGCAGGGAGGGGGCAGTTGGGGGTGACCTGGACGGCAGTGGGGGTCAGTTAGGGGTGACTAGGCTGGCATGCAGAGTCAGTGAGGGGTGATCAGGCTGGCAACAGAGGCAGTTAGGGGTGATCAGGCCAGCGAGGGGGGGGGGGGGCGGGGGGCAGTTAGTGGCAACCAGGTCAGCGGGGGTGGGGGGAGTGCAGTTGGGGCCAATTAGGCTGGCAGGGGGGCAGTGAGGATTGACTAGGCCAGCGGGGGGGGGGGGGCAGTTGGGGGTGACCATGCCAGCAGGGGGCCCAGTAAGGGGTGACCAGGCTGGTGGGGGGAGGGGGCAGTTAGGAGTGAGCAGGGCAGCAGGGAGGGAGCAGTTGGGGGTGACCTGGACAGCAGCGGGGGTCAGTTAGGGGTGACTAGGCTGGCACGCAGAGTCAGTGAGGGGTGATCAGGCCAGCAAAAGAGGCAGTTAGGGGCGATCAGGCCAGCGGGGGTAGGGGGGTGCAGTTAGGGGCAACCAGGCAGGCAGGCAGGTGAGTGATTAGCAGCCAGCAGTCCAGGATTGTAAGAGGGATGTCCAACTTCCGGTTTAGGCCCGATTGCCGTGATCGGGCCTAAACCAGCAGTCAGACATCTCCCAAGGGGTCCTGGATTGACTGAGCTGAGGGCCCTCGCACCCCCCATGTGAACTTCATGCATGGGGCCTCTAGTTTAATAGATAATGTTTTTGGCCATCTGTTTACTTAAGTACTTTATTCAGGGCCAAACTGGGATTTAAATCCTGGAAGTCTAGTTCCAAAGGATACAGCTTTAAACTATCACCCATTCTGGCACTCCACTGTTATAGTGCCTCTCCAAATACACTACTAGAGAGCATCAGGCTGGTTCCAGATCTAGAAAACTACATGGAGAAAAATTAAGAGAACTAGAGTTGTTTAGCGAAGAGTAGAGAAAACCAACAAGGAGATGTAATTTTTTTTTTTTCAGATATCTGTCTCCTTCCCAAATTTCTTCCCTAATTCCATTTTTAATAAGAGGACATTGGGGAGGTGACGCCAGCAGCACAGCAGCATGAGATCTCCAGGTCTCTCCCCTTCAAGTTACAATGCATTGGACAGTTATAACTCAACAAAGGATTTCCTGATCAACACGCAAACATGTCTGAGGCATCGTGCATTGAGATATCTGAACGTAGGCATATTGGATTGAATAGCAGAGACAGGACAGGGAGGGAGGAAGACAGGGGCAGAAGCTGCATGCAGTCCCACACTCACCTTAGTGCTAGCAGATGTGATAGCAGCGAAGGGTTGAGGTGCTGCCCCCAAACAGACAGCAGCCAACAGAAACAGGAAGTGGGCCAAGGTGGCTATCACACACTGAGGCTGGGCCCAGGATCAGAGACAAAGAAATGGCATAAAAAATCAGTGTTCCAAAGCCCATAAGCACTTGACAAAATATCCCACAGATGCTAAACCTGGCCATTCTATTCCCCTGTGGCCCACCCAGCAGTAAAATCCTCAACTGGCAGGTTGCAAAAGGGCTGAAAGTACTTTCTAGCCAAAGTGGCTAAACCCATTAGGAAAAGCAGAACCACAGTTCTGCAAACCTGCTTTCTCCCTCCCACTCATCCCAGTGCAGATGGTAGAGGCAGCTGAGTCAACTCAGAGCAGCCCTGCCAGCAGCTTCTGATTACAGAAGGGCAGCACAGGGAATACACAGCAGACCACAGCCCACCACTTCCAATGCATGGGAGTGGTGCCATGAGACTGAGATAGCTGGGTCATAATGGGAATACCCACTTCCACAGGGAATACAGAGCATTTTCTCACAAGCAAGGTGACGGTCTCACAGATATCCTGGAAGCCACAGCAGTGCAGGTAAGAAAAACAAAAAATTTGTGCTTCAGCTCCACCTACTGGAAAATAAAGGAAAGACCTCTACTATCAACCTGCTAAATAGTGAAGCGTCAAGTACAGTAAACCCTCAATTTTGCAGACCTCATTCTATGAGGTCAATATTATCTTGATAACAAAACCTAGCAAGGACAACACAACGAAAATTACAGATCAATATCTCTGTTGAATATAGATGCGAAAATTTTAAATACTAGCAAATTGAATACTACAATACATTTAAAAGTTAATACATCACTATCACGGGGTTCATTTCAGGGGCACAAGGATAATTCAACATTCAAAAATCAATGTGATACACCTCATTAACAAAATAAAGGATAAAATCATATGATCACATCAATAGATGCAGAAAAAGCATTTGACAAAATATGCCATGCATTCATGAATAAAACAATAAAGTGGGTATAAAAGGAAAGTGCCTCAACATAATACAGGCTATATATGACAAACCCTCAACTAATATTATACTCAATAGTATAAAAGTGAAAGCTTTTCCTCTAAAATCAGAAACAAGACAAAGATGCCCACTCTTGCAACTTATTTAATAGTATTAGAAGTCCTACCCAGAGTATTCAGACAAGATAAATAAAAAGCATATAAATTGAGAATGAAGAAGTAAAACTCACTTTTTGCAGATGACATGATTCTTTATAAAGAAAACCCTAAAGACTCCACCAAAAAACCATTAGAAACAATAAACAAATACAGTAAAGTTGCAGGATACAAAAATTAATGTGTTCAAAAATCCATTGCATTCCTACAAACTAACAATGATATTCAGAAAAAGAAATGAAAAAAAAAACAAACCACAATTTCCATTTGCAATTGCAACAACAAAAAATAAAATACCTAGGAATTAACAAAGGATGTGAAGGCCCTAGGAACTGTACATTGAAAACTAAAAGACACTGGGACAAACCAAGATGGCGGCATAGGTAAACACCTAAACTGCTGCCTTGCACAATTTTAAAACTACAACTAAAAGACAAAACAGACATCATCCAGAACCACAGGAAGGCTGGCTGAGTGGAAATTCTACAACTAGAAGGAAAGAGAAAAGCACACATAGACTCAGAGGAGCTGCAGGAAGCAGAGGTACTGAGACGTGCACGGGCAGAGAGGACTGGCAACTGAGTGTGCAGCTGTCTTTCTCAAGTGGGAGGGAGACAAAAGCTCCCAACTGTGCTGAACTCCAGTTCCAGGCGAGACTCTGGAGACCCAGACTCATTTGGGGAGAAACTGGACTGTCTGGCAGTGGGCGGAACTCGAGGGTGGCTTTCTCTCAGAGGTGCTTGCAGCATTTACCAGGGGACACTGAGACACAGGGGCCTATTAGGACAGGGCTGATGGGAAACCAATGCTATCTGCTCAGGGAAGCAGCCAAAATGCGGAGACAAAGAAAGATCACAAATGAAAGAAATGGAAGAAAGCAAATGACTGGATATAGAGTTCAAAACCACGGTTATAAGGTTTTTCAAGAATTTTCTAGAAAAGGCCAATAAATTTAGCGAGACCTTCGAGGATATGAAAAAGGACCAACTAGAAATTAAGCATACACTGACTAAAATTAAAAATATTATACAGAGATCTAACAGCAGACTAGAGGATCACAAGAATCAAATCAAAGATTTGAAATACAAAGAAGCAAAAAACGCTCAACCGGAAAAGCAAAAGGAAAAAGAATCCAAAAATATGAAGATAGTATAAGGAGCCTCTGGGACAACTTCAAGCGTACCAACGTCTGAATTATGGGAGTGCCAGACGAAGAGAGAGAGCAAGATACTGAAAACCTATTGGAAGAAATAATGACTGAGCCAAAACTGGTTTGGCTCAGTGGATAGAGCCTCAGCCTGAGGACTGAAGGGTCCCAGGTTCGATTCCAGTCAAGGGCATGTACCTGGGTTGCGGGCACATCCCCAGTAGGGGGCGTGCAGGAGGCAACTGATTGATGTTCCTCTCTCATCGATGTTTCTAACTTTCTATCTCTCTCCCTTTCTATCTCTCAATAAAATATATTTTTTAAAAAAGAAGAAGAAAGAAATAATGACTGAAAACTTCCCCCAACTGGTGAAAGAAATAGACTTACAAGTCCAGGAAGTGCACAGAACCCCAAACAAATGGAATCCAAAGAGGACCACACCAAGACACGTCATAATTTAAATGCCAAGAGCAAAGACAAAGAGAGAATATTAAAAGCAGCAAGAGAAAAACAGTTAATTACCTACAAGGGAGCACCCATATGACTGTCAGCTGATTTTTCAACAGTAACTATGCAGGCCAGATGGAAGTGGCAAGAAATATTCAAAGTGATGAATAGCAAGAACCTACAACCAAGATTACTCTACCCAGCAAAGATATCATTCAGAATGGAAGGTCAGATAAAGAGCTTCACAGACAAGAAAAAGCTAAAGGAGTTCATCACCACCAAACCAGGATTATATGAAATGCTGAAAGGTATTCTTTAAGAAGAGGAAGAAGAAGAAAAAGGTAAAGATAAAAATTATGAACAACAAAATGACATCAAATACATACCTACCAACAAGTGAATCTAAAAATCAAGTGGGAGAGGAATCCAAGATGGTGGCGTAGGTAAACACCTAAACTGCTGCCTCCCACAACAATTTAAACTGCAACTAAAAGACAAAATGTCTATCACCCAGAACCACGGGAAAGCTGGCTGAGTGGGAGTTCTACAACTAGAAGGAAAGAGAAAAGAGCATTGAGACGTGCACGAGCGCTGAAAAGCTGAGGTAGGGAGGCGCGTGATCCGGGCTGGCGGTGGGCAACTGGGTGCGTTGCTTTTTTCAACCTGAACGGAGACAAGCCCCCAATTACTCTGAAATCCAGTCTCTGGGGATACGCGGGGGACCCAAACGCCTACGGGGAGAAGCTGGACTGTCTGCCAGTGAGAGTGGCTTGCTTGCAGAGCTGCGCGCAGGAATAATTGTTTATGGCACTGGGGCACAGGACTCCAAGACGCGGTCCGGGACACAGAGCCAGCTTACTAGCAGCCATTGCTGTTTGCCACGCCCTAACCTAGTGACGCCTTGAGACCCCGCCCCACACAACCTACAAACCCACCCAAGCTCCAAGCAGCTCAATTAGTATAAGAAAGCCTGCCCTATCGCAGCTTAACCTAGAAAACTTGCAGCCCGGGTCAGACAGCTCCAAAACCTCCAAACCCCAAGCAAAGAGGAGAAAACTGCAGCTCTCACTGTAGCTCCTGCTGAGTGGCCTCAGACAGTAGCTGACCTGCACCCCATTGGAGATCCAGAAGCCAGTGTACCTAGTCGTCAGTGTGAGACACCAGATTTCAACTCCTCACATCCATAAGTGACACATTCAAGAGGCAGACTCAGTGAGCACCAAAGCCCCACTAAAACAAGTCCTGCCCCATAAGCGTGTCTTCAGCGCAGCACTTCTTCCATTATAGACACAGGGAGTGCTCACAGCTAATTGGCCTGGAGGTCAATTCCTCCCAGCGTACCAACAGCAATTCAGGCTTAACTACACCAAGACTTTGCACTCAGCCCACAAAGGGGTGTACCAAGAGCATCCACATCAGGTGATTGGGGAGGCTGAGCTACTGCCCCCTATAGGTCACCTACCACACAAAGCCACTCCATCAACACAGGGAAGCAGCCAAAATGCAGAAACAAAGAAACATGTCACGAATGAAAGAAACGGAGGAAAGAAAACTACTGGATGACATAGAGTTCAGAATCACATTTATAAGGTTACTCAAGAATCTTCTAAAAACCGCCGAGAAACTTGATGACACTTCTGAGGAGCTTAGTGAGACCTTCAAGGCCCTTAATGAGAATGCCAAAAAAATGGAAAAGGACCAGTCAGAAATGAAGCATACACTGTCTGAAATAAAGAATATACAGAAACTCAACTGTAGATCAACATACCCCAAGAATCAAACCAAAGATCTGAAATATGTGGAAACAAAAAACATCCAACCAGAAAAACAAAAAGAAAAAAGAATCCAAAAATATGAAGATAATGTAAGGAGCCTCTGGGACAACTTTAAGCGAAACAACATCCGAATTTTTGGGGTGCCAGAAGAAGGGAGAGAGCAAAATATTGAAAACCTATCAGAAGAAATAATGACAGAAAACTTTCCCTACCTGGTGAAAGAAATAGACTTACAAGTTCTGGAAGCGCACAGAACCCCATACAAGAGGAACCCAAAGAGGACCACACCAAGACACATCATAATTAAAATGCCAAGGGCAAAAGACAAAGAGAGAATATTAAAAGCAGCAAGAGAAAAACAGTTAATTACCTACAAGGGAGTACCCATACGACTGTCAGCTGATTTCTCGGCAGAAACTATGCAGGCCAGAAGGGAGTGGCAAGAAATATTCAAAGTGATGAACAGCAAGAACCTACAACCAAGATTACTCTACCCAGCAAAGCTATCATTCAGAGTTGAAGGTCAGATAAAGAGCTTCACAGACAAGAAAAAGCTAAAGGAGTTCATCGCCACCAAACCAGGATTACATGAAATGCTGAAGGGTATTCTTTAAGAAGAGGAAGAAGAAGAAAAAGGTAAAGATAAAAATTATGAACAACAAAATGACATCAAATACATACCTACCAACAAGTGAATCTAAAAATCAAGTGAATAAAAAATCTGAAGAACAGAATGGACTGGTGAATATAATAGAATCAGGGACATAGAAAGGGAGTGGACTGACGATTCTCAGGGGAAGCAAGTGTGAGGGGTGCGGGAAGAGATTGGACAAAAATCTTACTCCTATGGATGAAGACAGTGGCGGGGGGTAAGGGCATAGGGTGGGGTGGGGAATCAGGTGGAGGGGAGCTATGGGGGAAAAAAAGGTGGAACACCTGTAATAATCTGAACAATAAAGATTTAATTAAGAAAAAAAATAAAAAAATAAAAATCAAGTGAATAAAAAATCTGAAGAACAGAATGGACTGGTGAATATAATAGAATCAGGGACATAGAAAGGGAGTGGACTGATGATTCTCAGGGGAAGCAGGTGTGAGGGGTGCGGAAGAGATTGGACAAAAATCTTACTCCTATGGATGAAGACAGTGGCGGGGGGTAAGGGCATGGGGTGGGGTGGAGAATCAGGTGGAGGGGAGCTATGGGGGGAAAAAAAGAGGAACACCTGTAATAATCTGAACAATAAAGATTTATTTTAAAAAATAAAAATTATGAACAACAAATACATGTCTATCAACAAGTGAATCTAAAAATCAAGTGAATAAAAAAATCTGATGAACAGAATAAACTGGTGAATATAATAGAATTAGGGGCATAGAAAGGGAGTGGACTGACAATTCTCAGGGGGTAAAGGGGTGTGGGGGGGTGCAGGAAGAGACTGGACAAAAATCGTACACCTATTGATGGGGGGTGGGTAAGGGCAGAGGGTGGGATGGGAACTGGGTAGAGGGAAGCTATGAGATAAAAAGAGGAACAATTGTAATAATCTGAACAATAAAAAAATTAAATTAAATTAAAATTTTTAAAAAAGAAAACTAAAAGACACTGAACAAAATTGAAGATGATACAAAGAAATAGAACAATATTCCATGTTCATGGGTTGGAAGAATCAACATAGTAAAAATGCCATTTACCTAAAGCAATATACAGATTTAATGTAATTCCCATAAAAATCCCATTGGCATTTTTCAAAGAAGTAGAAAAAAAAATCATCAAATTTGTATGGAGCCACAAAAGGCCTCCAAAGAGCAAAAGCAATCCTGAGAAAAAAGAACAAAGCCAAAAGTATCACATTCCCTGATTTCAAATTATACTACACTAGAGGCCTGGTGCACAAAATTCGTGCACAGCCCAAACAGACGGTCAGACATCCCTCTCACAATCCAGGACTGCTAGCTCCCAACTGCTTCACCTGCCTCTGCCTGATTGCCCCTAACTGCTTCTGCCTGCCAGCCTGATCACCCCCTAACCACTTCTCTGCCAGCCTGATCAATGCCTAACTGATCCCCGGCCAGCCCCAGTGCCCCTAACTGCCATCCTCTGCCAGTCTGGTCGCCCCTAACCTCCCCTGAAGGCCTGGTCGCCTCCAACTGCCCTCCCCTGCTGGCCCAGTCACCCACAACTGCCCTCTCCTGCAGGCCTGGGTCCCCCTCAACTGCCCTCCACTGTAGGCCTGGTCCTGCCCCCAACTGCCCTCCACTGCAGGCCTGGTTGCCCCCCCCAACTTCCCTCCACTGCAGGCCTGGTCTCCCCCCCAACTGCCCTCCCCTGCAGGTCTGCTCCCCCCCAATTGCCCTACTCTGCCAGCCTGGTCACCCCTAACTGCCCTCCCTGCTTGCCTGATCACCCACAACTGCCCTCCCCTGCAGGCCTGGGTCCCCCCCTCAACTGCCCTCCCTTGCTGGCCTGGTCCCCCCCAACTGCCCTCCTCTGCTGGCCTAGTCACCCCTAACTGCCCACAACTGCCCTCCCCTGCAGGCCATCTTGTGGTGGCCATCTTGTGTCCACATGGGGGCAGCCATCTTGTGTCTTGGAGTTGATGGTCAATTTGCATATTATTCTTTTATTATGATAGCTATGACAATCAAAACAGTATGGTATTGGCAGAAAAACAGACACAAACCAATGGAACCGAATTCAGAACCCAGAAATAAGCCCACATGTATATGGGCAAATAATTTTCAACAAAGAAGCCTAAAACATACAATGTAAAATGGAAGCCTCTTCAATAAATGGTGATGAGAAAATTGGACAGATACATGCAAAAAAATGAAACTAGACCACCAACTTACACCATACACAAAAATAAACTCAAAATGGATAAAGAACTTAAACATAAGATGGGAAACCATAAAAATCTTAGAGGAATCCACAGGCAGCAAAATCTCAGACATATGCCAAAGCAATATCTTCACCAATACAGCTCCTAAGGCAATGGAAACTAAAGAGAAAATAAACAAATGGGACTATATCAAAATAAAAAGCTTCTGCACCACAAAGAAACCATCAACAAAACAACAAGAAAGCCCACTGCATGGGAGAACATATTTGCCAATGTTATCTCTGATAAGGGTTTAATCTCCAACATTTACAGAAAACTTACACAACTTAACAAAAGGATGATAAACAACCCAATTTAAAAAATGGGCAAATACTAATTGAGCATAGTGGTTTGGGTCAATTTCTGGGTTCTCTATTCTATTCCATTGGTCTATGTGTCTGTTCTTGTGCCAGTACCAAGCAGTTTTGAGAACAGTGGCTTTGTAATATAGCTTGATATCTGATATTGAGATCCCTCCAAATTTGTTCTTCTCAGGACTGCTGCAGCTATTTGGGATCTTTTTTAATTCCAGATGAATTTTTGGAGAGTTCGTTCTAGGTCTGTGAAATATGCAGTTGATATTTTAATGGGGAGTGCATTGAATCTATAAATTGCTTTGGGTAGTATGGACATTTTAATTCTGTTGATTCTACCAATCCATGAACATGGTATGTTCTTTCATCTGTTTATGTCTTCCTCTATCTCTTTTTTCAGTGTCCTGTAGTTTTCCAAGTACAGGTCTTTTACCTCCTTAGTTAAGTTTATTCATAGGTATCTTAATTTTTTTGGTGCAATGGTAAATGGGATTTTTTAATATCTTTCTGTAAGTTCATTATTGGTGTACTAGGATAGAAGTGCCATAGATTTCTGGGTGTTAATTTTGTATCATGCTATATTGCCGAATTCATTTATTATGTCTAATAATTTTTTGATAGAGTCTTTAGGGTTTTCTATGTACAGTATCATGTCATCTACGAATAATGACAGTTTTACTTCTTCTTTTCTAATTTGGATATCTTTTATTTCTTCTTGTCTAATTGCTATGGCTAGCACTTCCATGTCAAACAGGAGTGGTGAAAGTGGGCATCCCTGTCCTGTTCCTGTTCTTAGGTGAAATCGTTTTAGTTTTTGCCCATTGAGTATGATGTTGGCTGTAGGTTTGTCAATATAAGGCTTTTATTATGTTGAGGTATGATCCCTCTATTCCCACTTTGCTGAAGTTTTTTATCAAGAACGGGTGGTTGATTTTGTCAAATGCCTTTTCTGCATCAATTGATATGACTATGTGACTTTTATCTCTCAATTTATTTATGTGATGTAATACATTTATTGATTTGCGGATATTGTACCATCCTTGCATGCCCAGAATAAATCCTACTTGGTCATGGTGTATAATCTTTCTGATGTACTGCTGGATCCGATTTGCTAGAATTTTGTTGAAGATTTTGGCATCTATGTTCATGAGGGATATTGGCCTGTAATTCTCTTTCATTGTGTTGTCTTTATCTGGTTTTGGTATTAGGGTGATGCTGGCCTCATACAATGAGCTTGGAAGTGTTCCTTCCTCTTGAATTTTTTGCAATAGTCTAAGGATGATAGGTTTTAGTTCTTCTTTGAATGTTTGGTAAAACTCCCCTGTGAAGCCATCTGGCCCTGGGCTTTTGTTTGCTGGAAGCTTTTTGATGACTGCTTCCATTTCCTCCATAGTTATCAGCCTATTGTGATTTTTAAATTCTTCCTGATTGAGTTTTGGAAGGTTGTATTTTTCTAGGAATATGTCCATTTCCTCTAGGTTGTCTAGTTTGTTGGAATAGAGTTGTTCATAGTATTTTTTTACAATCCTTTTTATTTCTGTGGGGTCTGTCATTTCGCCTCTTTCATTTCTGATTTTATTTATCTGGGTCCTCTCTCTTTACTTCTTAGTGAGCCTGGCTAGAGATTCTTGTTTATCCTTTCAAAAAAACAGCTTTTGGTTTCATTGATCTTTTGTTGTTGTTGTTGTTGTTGTTGTTTGTCTCTATGTCATTTATCTCCACTCTGATCTTTATTATCTCCTTCCTTCTGCTTACTCTGGGCTTTTCTTGTTGCTCTCTTTCTAATTCTTTAAGTTATAGAGTTAGATAATTTATTAACATTTTTTCTTCTTTTTTGAGGTAGGTCTGGCATCTTTTTTTAATAAAAGCACCTATGCCATTTATGAGGAATTCACCCTCACAAACTAATCACCTCCCAAAGGCCCAGTCTTCTAAAACCATCACATTGAGGGGTAAAATTTCAATGTATGAATCTGGGATGGATACAAATATTGCATCTATAGCACCCAGCTTCAACAACTATATTAACATTTTGCCAACTTAAGAACCTACTTTTTTTCCTTTATTTTTCCATCACCATTTAACCCCCATACCCTCTTCCACCTCCACCCATCCATTTCCCCCCCGACAATCACCATATAGTTATCCATGTTCACAAGAACCTACTTTTAAGCAGCACGCATTTTTCAAAATGAGATTCTCCTTTTTCATAAACATGTGTCTAAGCCCCAACCCTTGAAATTATGTGACCAAGCCCCAAAACACATAGTTTTCAACAATGTCACAAGTGATTCTGATGTCCACAAAAAATTGAGAGCCACTGCTATAATGAAATGAGAACAACAGCATGATTCTAGCATACACATGGCACTAAAAAGTCTTTGAAAAATAACAGGATACCCAGAAGACAAAGGAAAATGGTTACATCGGTCTACATGAAAAATGTAAATGGAAATATAGCAAAGATCATAAAATAAATGGAAGACAAACATATAATGAGAAAAAACATTTTCAACAGAGGTAATATCCTTAATTCATGGAGAGTTCTTATAAATTAGTAATATTTACTCAAATATTTGTAAAATCCTATAGATAAAGGTTAGAAATAGGCATAGACTATTCAGAGTTAGAAGACAATCTGAAAATAGCCAATAAATCTACATATAGGTGCATCTTTCTTTAAAAGTCAGGAAGATGCAAATTAAAATAAAATCATTTCTACCCATCATATTGGCCAAAATTCAAATGATTCCTAATCCTATGTTGGTTAAGTTTGGGGAAGAAGACCACTCCCATTCACTAATAGTAGGATGATAAATTGAAGCAAACTTTTTTTTTTCTGATTGAGAGAGGGAGAGAAAGGAAGGCAGGCACCAGAGCGGGAGGGAGGGGGCAGGGTGAGGCAGACATTGATTTCTTTTCTTTTCTTTTTTTTTTTTTTACCATTTTTTTTTATTGTTTTAAGTATTACAAATAGTAATACATATGTCTCCTTTTTTTTCCCCCATTGATCTCCCCCCGACTTCCCCTACCCCCCAGTACATGCCTTCACCTGCCCGCCCTCCCCACCCCCCCCCCCACTACAGCGTCTGGTATCCATTGGTTGTGCTTATATGCATGCGTACAAGTCCTTCGGTTGGTCTCTTACAGCCCCCCTCACCCAACCTCCCCTGTCTTCCCAATGTAGTTTGACAGTCTGTTCAATGCTTCTTTGCCTCTGTATCTTTTTCCCACCATTTCTTTCCTTTAAAAAGTTTTGCCTTTGCAGACTAGAAATAAACATATAATAACAAAACAAGATAAAACAAAAAAAATGTTTGAGTCCCAATTTCAATGTCCAACAGTTCTGAGTCCCCGTTTCAATGTCTAACAGTTCCTTATGTGTACATGTCAGCAATGATATCTGGATGGTGGGCACATGTTGGTAATGCAGGTCCAACCCTCTCTGGTTTGGACCTAGGTAACCTGCAGTGGTGCACAGCTGCTGACTGCTCGCGTGGCAAGGCGTTGTCAGCATCTTCCATCTCTCCACTGTTTCTCCTCTTGTCTTCATGGTTGGAGCAGACCTGTCAATTCCTCTCTGTTGCAGGAATCCACATGGTCTTGGAGTTATTTTCTGAAAATATACAAACATATTCTCCACCAAAAGTTAATAAAAGAGTCTTTTTTATATAATTGATTTGGGATCCTTTTTATTTTTGCCCAAACGATTTTCCTTTGTCTTATTTAGACACCATGTGTGTTTTTAATGGCCGTCTTGCTGTTAGCATTGCAAATGAAACTTAATTTGGTAAAGTAAAAATTTTCTAGATGTAATTTACTTATAGGATATTTTTGCTTACATAATATTGCCCTACTGTCCCCCCCCCTTTTTTTTTTTTTTAAATTTTATTTTATTTTTATTGTTTTAAGTATTACAAATAGTAGTACATATGTCTCCTTTTTTTTCCCCCTTTGATCTCCCCCTGACCTCCCCTACCCCCCAGGACATGCCTTCACCTGCCCACCCTCCCCCCCCACCCCAGTGTCTTATATCCATTGGTTGTGCTTATATGCATGCGTACAAGTCCTTCGGTTGGTCTCTTACAGCCCTCCTCGCCCAACCACCCCTGTCTTCCCAATGTAGTTTGACAGTCTGTTCAATGCTTCTTTGCCTATGTATCTTTTTCCCACCATTTCTTTCCTTTAAAAAGTTTTGCCTTTGCAGACTGGAAATAAACATATAATAACAAAACAAGACAAAACAAAAAAATGTTTGAGTCCCAATTTCAATGTCCAACAGTTCCTTATGTGTACATGTCAGCAGTGATATCTGGATGGTGGGCACATGGTGGCAATGCAGGTCCGACCCTCTCTGGTTTGGTCCTAGGCAACCTGCAGCGGTGCACAGCTGCTGACTGCTCCCATGGCAAGGCGTTGTCAGCGTCTTCCATCTCTGGACTGTTTTTGCCTCTTGTCTTCGTGGTTGGAGCATTCCTGTCAATTCCTCTCTGTTGCAGGAATCCATCTGGTCTTGGGGTTGTTTTCTGAAAATATACAAATATATTCTCGACCATAAGTTAATAAAGGACTCTTTTCTATATAATTGATTTGGGATCCTTTTTATTTTTGTTCAAACGATTTTCCTTTGTCTTATTTAGACACCATGTGTGTTTTTAATGGCCGTCTTGCTGTTAGCATTGCAAATGAACCTTAATTTGGTAAAGTAAAAATTTTCTAGATGTAATTTACTTATAGGATATTTTTCCTTACATGATATTGCCCTACTATCCCCCCCCTTTTTTTTAAATGGAGGTTTTTGTAAATTTTATAATGCAGTCTTGATAGCTTTAAATTAAAAAAAAAAAAATTTTTTTTTTTCCCCCCACACATATGACTGCTTTAGGTTCATTGCATATTCAGGAATTTTACCATGAGCTGAACTACCAATAGAAATTTTAGTTATTACTTTAAGAATAGCTTTTTGTCCAGTACTTGAATATCCACTTATTTCAATTAGCCTATTTAAATTAATCTGAAAACTCGATTACTATTTTACTGTCAAATTTAATACTCTACCAACAATCTTAGTTTACCCTGTAAATATTAGTGGGAAGGATTATTTGCATTCTTGAGTGGGCCCTGAGCATTCCAAATGCTCAGCTGAATTTAGATATAGGGCAACTGCTGTCGGCCAAGTCTCTTGTCTGTTACCTGGGTCCCGACCTGAGCTGGGCCAAGTCTCTGTCTGTCACCTGTATCTCGATGTGAGCTGGGCCGGATCTCTTTCTGTTGCCTGGGTCCCGATCTGAGCTGGGTGTGGGAAGCGCAAAGCAGCCATGGGGGTAGGAGACCTCCTTTAGAAGGGGGTGAGGGTTCAAGCCCCTGCAATGTTGGGGGGGTGAGGGTCTGTGCCCCACTTCTGTTGCCCCCCCAAGTTCTCTCCTGATGGCCCCTCTGCGACTGTGCCTGTCTTAGGTTGTTCCTTCCTTGAGGAATCTTACCCGTCTCTGGCTAACCAGCCATCCTCCGGGGCCAAGCAGGGTGCTGTGAGGTTCAGTTCTGTCTCCTTGGTAGCCTATGACCCCGTGGCCTCCACACCCAGCACCTGCCTTGGGAACCCCTGGCCTGCTGGCAGGGTCCCGGTGCTGATCACATATCTCAGGGAACTCGGGTTTCTTCTCCAGTGAGGGCCCAGCTCACACAATTGGATGTGAGACAGATCCCTGGTACCAGCCCCCACGAGGCTTCAAGCTCAGCATGAACAGAAAGCTCAGGTAACAGCTGAGGGCAATTGGATTGTGAGAAGAGGGTCCCTCTTGGCACAAAGGGCAAGAGGGGCCAATATGGGATGCTCAAGTGCCTTCCCAGTGCCTTAATTCCTTCTGCAAGGGATTAAATCCTTTCATGTCCCTCTTTTTAAATTGCTGCCCACCATTCAAAGAATTAGTTTGTAAGTTTGTTTGGGATAATTGTAAAGTATGCTGTTGTAAAATATCTAAGATTATAATGACATTGTAGAATAATATCATGTAAGGATATTCTTTGCCCTAGGCCCTGGCAATTCCATTTCAAACTGGTTGTCAATTTCTTTTTGTAGCTTTATATAAACTTTGTCAGGGAGGCAATAACACAAATTACTTACTTTAGTTCAAGCGGCCAAATATATTGACTTTCAATTACAATCCTTATGACTTTTGAAGGAAACTTCTCTTTGTTTCCTTCCAAAATAATTTTCAGTCTACAGAGTTTCATTTAAAAATTTTTGTCACATGAAACAATTTCTCTTAATGCCCCGCCCCCTTGTTGTCTGTGTCCATTGATTAGGTTCATATGCATGCATACAAGTCCCTTGGTTGATCTCTCCACCTTACCCCCACCCTCCCCTACCTTACCTGAGGTATGATCTTCTGATTGACGTTTCTCAGCCTCTGGATCTGTTCTTGTTCATCAGTCTATGTCGTTCATTATATTCCACAAATGAGCGAGATCATGTGATATTTATCTTTCTCTGCCTGGCTTATTTCACTCAACATAATATTCTCCATCTCCATCCATATTGTTGCAAATGGTAGGAACTCCTTCTTTTTTACCGCAGCGTAGTATTCCATTGTATATATATACCACAGTTTTTTAATCCATTCATCTGCTGATGGGCATTTAGGTTGTTTCCAAATCTTGGCTATGGTGAATTGTGCTGCTATGAACATAGGGGTGCATATTTCCTTTCTGATGCCTGTTTCTAGATTCTTGGGATATATTCCTAGAAGTGGGATCACTGGGTCAAATGGGAGTTCCATTTTTAGTTTTTTGAGGAAACTCCATACTGTTCTCCACAGTGGCTGCACCAGTCTGCATTCCCACCAGCAGTGCAAAAGAGTTCCTTTTTCTCCGCATCCTCGCCAACACTTGTTGTTTGTTGATTTGTTGATAAAAGCCATTCTGACAGGTGTGAGATGGTACCTCATTGTTGTTTTGATTTGCATCTCTCTGATGAGTAGTGACTGTGAGCAGGTTTTCATATGTCTCTTGGCCTGCCTTCTGTCTTCTTTCGAAAAGTGTCTACTTAGATCAGTTGCCCATTTTTTGATTGGGTTGTTTATCTTCTTTTTGTTAAGTTGTATGAGTTCTCTGTATATGTTGGAGATTAAACCCTTATCATTGATATCATTGGCAAATATGTTCTCCCATGCAGTGGGCTTTCTTGTTGTTTTATTGATGGTTTTCTTTGCTGTGCAAAAGCTTTTTATTTTGATGTAGTCCCATTTGTTTATTTTCTCTTTAGCTTCCATTGCCCTAGGAGTAGTATCAGTGAAGAAGTTCTTTCGGCATATGTCCGAGATTTTGCTGCCTGTGGATTCCTCTAGTATTTTCATGGATTCCCGTCTTATGTTTAAGTCCTTTATCCATTTTGAATTTATTTTTGTGTATGGTGTAAGTTGGTGATCTAGCTTCATTCTTTTGCATGTATCTGTCCAATTTTCCCAACACCATTTGTTGAAGAGACTGTCTTGACTCCATTGAATGTTCATGCCTCCTTTGTCAAATATTAATTGAGCATATTGATTTGGGTCAATTTCTGGGTTCTCTATTCTATTCCATTGATCTATATGTCTGTTCTTGTGCCAGTACCAGGCTGTTTTGAGAACAGTAGCTTTGTAATACAACTTGATATCTGGTATTGAGATCCCACCTACTTTGTTCTTCTTTCTCAGGATTGCTGTAGCTATTCGGGTTCTTTTTTTATTCCAGATAAATTTTTGGAAATTTCGTTCTAGGTCTGTGAAATATGTTGTTGGTATTTTAATGGGAAGTGCATTGAATTTATAGATTGCTTTGGGTAGTATGGACATTTTGATGATGTTGATTCTACCAATCCATGAACATGGTATGTTCTTCCATCTGTTTATGTCTTCCTCTATCTCTTTTTTCAGTGTCATGTAGTTTTCTACGTATAGGTCTTTTACCTCTTTAGTTAAGTTTATTCCTAAGTATCTTAATTTTTTTGGTGCGATGGTAAATGGGATTGTTTTTTTAGTCTCTCTTTCTGTAAGTTCATTATTGGTGTATAGAAATGCCATAGATTTCTTGGCATTAATTTTGTATCCTGCTACATTACCGAATTCAGTTATTAAGTCTAATAATTTTTTTATGGAGTCTTTAGGGTTTTCTATGTACAGTATCATGTCATCTGTGAATAAGGACAGTTTTACTTCTTCTTTTCCAATTTGAATGCCTTTTATTTCTTCTTCTTGTCTGATCGCAATGGCTAGTACTTCCAGCACTATATTAAACAGGAGTGGTGAGAGTGGGCATCCCTGTCTTGTTCCTGTTCTTAGGGGAAATGGTTTTAGTTTTTGCCCATTGAGTATGATGTTGGCTGTGGGTTTGTCGTATATGGCTTTTATTATGTTCAGGTATGATCCTTCTATTCCCACCTTGCTGAGAGTTTTTATCAAGAAAGGGTGTTGGATTTTATCAAATGCTTTTTCTGCATCAATTGATATGACTATGTGATTTTTATCTCTCAATTTGTTTATGTGATGTATCACGTTTATTGATTTGCGAATATTGTACCATCCTTGCATCCCTGGGATAAATCCTACTTGGTCATGGTGTATAATCTTTCTGATGTACTGCTGGATTCGATTTGCTAGAATTTTGTTGAGGATTTTGGCATCTATGTTCATGAGGGATATTGGCCTGTAATTCTCTTTCATTGTGTTGTCTTTGTCTGGTTTTGGTATTAGGGTGATGCTGGCCTCATAGAAGGAATTTGGAAGTGTTCCTTCTTCTTGAATTTTCTGGAATAGTCTGAGGAGGATAGGTTTTAGTTCTTCCTTGAATGTTTGGTAAAACTCCCCTGTGAAGCCATCAGGCCCTGGGCTTTTGTTTGCTGGAAGCTTTTTGATGACTGCTTCAATTTCTTCCATAGTTATCAGCCTATTGAGATTCTTAGAATCTTCCTGAGTTTTGGAAGGTTGTATTTTTCTAGGAATGTGTCCATTTCCTCCAGATTGTGTAGTTTGTTAGAATAGAGTTGTTCATAGTATTTTTTAACAATCCTTTGTATTTCTGTGGGGTCTGTTGTTATTTCACCTCTTTCATTTCTGATTTTGTTTATTTGGGTCCTCTCTCTTTGCTTCTTGGTGAGCCTGGCTAGAGGTTCATCAATCTTGTTTATCCTTTCAAAGAACCAGCTCTTTGTTTTGTTGATCCTGTATATTGTTTTTTTGGTCTCTATGTCATTCATGTCTGCTCTGATCTTTATTATGTCCTTCCTTCTGCTCATTGTGGGCTTTTCTTGTTGCTCTCTTTCTAATTCTTTGAGTTGTTGAGTTAGAAGATTTATTACCATTTTTTCTTGTTTTTTGAGGTAGGCCTGTAGAGCTATAAACTTCCCTCTCAAGACTGCTTTCATTGTGTCCCATAGCATTTGCATTGTTGTGTTTTTATTGTCATTATTCTCCAGGATGTTTTTAATTTCTTCTTTGATCTCGTTGATCACCCAATCATTGTTTAATAGCATGCTATTCAGTTTCCACGTGTTTGAATTTTTTGGAATGTTTTTATTATAGTTTATTTCTAATATTATGCCATTGTGGTCTGAGAAAATGCTTGATAGTATTTCAATCTTTTTGAATTTAGGGAGGCTTTGTTTGTGACCCAATATGTGGTCTATTTTTGTAAATGTCCCATGGGCACTTGAGAAGAATGTATATTCCGAGGCTTTGGGGTGAAATGCTCTGAAGATGTCAATTAGGTCCATCTGATCTAGTGTGTCATTTAGAATTGCTATTTCTTTGCTGATTTTTTGTCTGGAGGATTTATCCAGTGATGTCAGTGGTGTATTAAAGTCTCCTACTATGATTGTATTGTTGTCGATCTCTCCCTTGATCTCTTCCAGGAGTTTTTTTATGTATTTGGGTGCTCCTGCGTTGGGTGCATATATGTTTACCAGAGTTATATCTTCTTGTTGAATTGCTCCCTTTAGTATTATGTAGTGGCCTTCCTTATCTCTTGTTATGCCCTTTACTTTGAGGTCTATTTTATCAGATATAAGTATTGCTACCCCAGCTTTTTTCTCATTTCCATTTGCTTGAAAAATATTTTTCCATCCCTTCACTCTCAGTCTGTGTGAATCCTTTGCTCTGAGGTGAGTCTCTTGTAGACAGCAAATATATGGGTCATGTTTTCTTATCCATTCAGCTACCCTATGTCTTTTGATTGGTGCATTTAATCCATTTACGTTTAATGTTATTATTGACAAGTACATGTTTGTTGTCATATTTTCCCCCTTAGTGTTTGTGTTTCTTTTTGCCTTTCTCTTTCTTCTTTTTACAGCAGTCCCTTCAGCATTTCTTGCATTGCTGGCTTGGTAGTGATAAACTCTCTTAGCCCTTTTTTGTCTGTGAAGCTCCTGATTCCCCCTTCAATTTTGAATGATAACCTTGCTGGGTATAGTATTCTTGGATTCAGACCCTTGCTTTGCATCACTTTGAATATTTTATTCCATTCCCTTCTGGCCTGGTGTGTTTCTGTTGAGAAATCAGTTGATATTCTAATAGGAGATCCCTTGTAGGTAACTTTCTGTCTCTCTCTGGCAGCCTTTAAGATTCTTACTTTGTCATTGGTATTCGCCAATTTAATTATGATGTGTCTTGGTGTTGGTCTTTTGGGGTTCAACTTGTTTGGGACTCTATGTACTTCTTGGACTTGCATAGTTTTTTTCTTGCCAATATCAGGGAAGTTCTCCGTCATTATTTCTTCAAACAGGTTTTCTATTCCTTGCTTCTCTTCCTCACCTTCTGGTATCCCTATTATTCTAATATTGTTTCGTTTTGTGTTGTCCCAAAGCTCCCTTAGGCTCTCCTCTTGCTTTTTAAGCCTTCTTTCCATTTGCTGCTGTGTTTGTGTGTGTTTTCCTACCTTGTCTTCTAATTCACTGATGCGGTCCTCAGCCTCTTCTAGTCTACTGTTTAAGCCTTCCAATGTGTTCTTTATTGCAGCTATGTCGTTCTTCATCTCCTCTTGGTTTCTTTTCACGTTGGTGAAATTTTCATTCAGTTCCTTGTAGTTCTCATTGAGTTGTGTGTATTTGTCATTGAGTTGTGTGTATTTGTCATCCATCCGTTTAAACATCCTTATCATCATTACTCTGAATTCTCTCTCTGTTAAGCTGCTAGCCTCAATTTCATTTAACTCCCTTTCTGGTGATTCCTCTTTTTCTTTCCTTTGGGTATTGCTTTTTTGTCTCCCCATGTTTTCCTGAAATGTTTTAATTGTAGATCCAATTGCTTTGCTACCCAGGTTCTTTTGGTGATGGTGCTACTGGTGAAATCTGTTCTCCTGGGCTTGGTTATCTAGTGTAATTGAGGTGCTTAGCTTCTAAAGATTTCTCTTTAGAGTAGATCCTATGGCCTCAGGGAGTATTCAGATTCCTTGGTGTTAATCAGGGTGGAATCTGGGTGTGGCTATATTGGTTGCCTGGAGACTGGGGGGAGGGGCTATCTCTCAGGAGAAAATGGATTCTGTGGGCTTAGATATGACTCAGCACCAGACTTGCTACCACTTCTCCTGGACCGTCCGTTGCCCACTCTGCCCAGGTTCCACAACTCTACCCCTTCTCCCGCACTTCTGTCACAGGTAAGCGCCTGTCTCCAAAAGGTCCCACGAACTGGGTTCAGTGGGGAAAAGCGCAGGCCCCAGCGCGAGGAAGGACCGCGTCTCTGCCAGTTCCTCTCTTGCCGGCACTCCGCGGTCCGGCAGCTCTTAAAGGCTGCCTTTGAGCTCAGATCCCAAATCCAGACTCTATGGTCTAAAATCCTTCAGACCTTGCCTGTCCTCAGGGACGCGGCTTGGCACTGTGTAGTTTCTCCCTGACCTTCTGGGCACAGAGGTCCGGGAGATTCTACTGCCTAGATCTTTGATTTTACCTTTATCCGGGGGATCCCTGCTCTTCCCAGCTGCAAACTGTCTCACCAGCTGTGCCTCCTTCGCCAATTCGGGCTGGATTCCGCTCGTCTCAGCTGCCTCCTCTATTTGCTCCAGGAGAAGGCTCAAGACACGTCCTTCTATTCCGCCGCCATTTTGTCTCTCTATCCCCCCCCCTTTTTTTTTATTAATGGAGGTTTTTGTAAATTTTATAATGCAGTCTTGATAACTTTAAATTTAAATCTTTTTTTTTTTCCCCACACATATGACTGCTTTAGGTTCATTGCATATTCAAGAATTTTACCATGAGATGAACTACCAATAGAAATTTTAGTTATTACTTTAAGAACAGCTTTTTGTCCAGTACAATTAACTTTACTTGAATATTCACTTATTTCAATTAGCCTATTTAAATTAATCTGAAAACTCGATTACTATTTTACTGTCAAATTTAATACTCTACCAACAATCTTAGTTTACCCTGTAAATATTAGTGGGAAGGATAATTTGCATTCTTGAGTGGGCCCTGAGCATTCCAGATGCTCGGCTGAATTTAGATATAGGGCAACTGCTGTCGGCCAAGTCTCTTGTCTGTTACCTGGGTCCCGATCTGAGCTGGGCCAAGTCTCTGTCTGTTACCTATATCTCGATGTGAGCTGGGCCAGGTCTCTTTCTGTTGCCTGGGTCCCGATCTGAACTGGGTGTGGGAAGCGCGAAGCAGCCTTGGGGGCAGGAGACCTCCTTCAGAAGGGGTGAGGGTTCAAGCCCCTGCTATGTTGGGGGGGTGAGGGTCTGTGCCCCACTTCTGTTGCCCCCCCCCCAAGTTCTCTCCTGATGGCCCCTCTGCGACTGTGCCTGTCTTAGGTTGTTCCTTCCTTGAGGAATCTTACCCGTCTCTGGCTAACCAGCCATCCTCCGGGGCCAAGCAGGGTGGTGTGAGGTTCAGTTCTGTCTCCTTGGTAGCCTATGCCCCCGTGGCCTCCACACCCAGCACCTGCCTTGGGAACCCCTGGCCTGCTGGCAGGGTCCCAGTGCTGATCACATATCTCGGGGAACTCGGGTTTCTTCTTCAGTGAGGGCCCAGCTCACACAATTGGGTGTGAGACAGATCCATGGTACCAGCCCCCACGAGGCTTCAAGCTCAGCATGAACAGAAAGCTCAGGTAACAGCTGAGGGCAATTGGGGAGTGTGAGAAGAGGGTCCCTCTTGGCACAAAGGGCAAGAGGGGCCAATATAGGATGCTCAAGTGCCTTCCCAGTACCATAATTCCTTCTGCAAGGAATTAAATCCTTTCATGTCCTTTTTTTTTTTTTTAATTGCTGCCAACCATTCAAAGAATTAGTTTGTAAGTTTGTTTGGGATAATTGTAAAATATGCTGTTGTAAAATATCTAAAATTATAATGACATTGTAGAATAATATCATGTAAGGATATTCTTTGCCCTAGGCCCTGGCAATTCCATTTCAAACTGGCTGTCAATTTCTTTTTGTAGCTTTATATAAACTTTGTCAGGGAGGCAAAAACACAAATTACTTACTTTAGTTCAAGAGGCCAAGTATTTTGACTTTCAATTACAATCCTTATGACTTTTGAAGGAAACTTCTCTTTGTTTCCTTCCAAAATAATTTTCAGTCTACAGAGAGTTTCATTTAAAAATTTCTGTCACATGAAACAATTTCTCTTAAGGCTATGGTGACCACTAGTATTGGTTAGATTTAGTATTTTATTTTTATTTTATAATTTTTTAATTAATTTTTTTAATTTTTATTTTTTACATATGTGTCCTTATTTCTCCATAACCCCCCACTCCCCACTTATGCCGCGCCCCCTTGTTGTCTGTGTCCATTGATTAGGTTCATATGCATGCATACAAGTCCCTTGGTTGATCTCTCCACCTTACCCCCACCCTCCCCTACCTTACCTGAGGTATGATGTTCTGATGGACGTTTCTCAGCCTCTGGATCTGTTCTTGTTCATCAGTCTATGCCGTTCATTATATTCCACAAATGAGCGAGATCATGTGATATTTATCTTTCTCTGCCTGACTTATTTCACTCAACATAATGCTCTCCATCTCCA
Source organism: Corynorhinus townsendii (assembly GCA_026230045.1). Lineage (NCBI taxonomy): Eukaryota > Metazoa > Chordata > Mammalia > Chiroptera > Vespertilionidae > Corynorhinus > Corynorhinus townsendii. The sequence goes on from JAPDVU010000004.1 coordinate 144,427,716, forward strand.
TCCATATTGTTGCAAATGGTAGGAACTCCTTCTTTTTTACCACAGCGTAGTATTCCATTGTATAGATATACCACAGTTCTTTAATCCATTCATCTGCTGATGGGCATTTAGGTTGTTTCCAAATCTTGGCTATGGTGAATTGTGCTGCTATGAACATAGGGGTGCATATTTCCTTTCTGATGCGTGTTTCTAGATTCTTGGGATATATTCCTAGAAGTGGGATCACTGGGTCAAATGGGAGTTCCATTTTTAGTTTTTTGAGGAAGCTCCATACTGTTCTCCACAGTGGCTGCACCAGTCTGCATTCCCACCAGCAGTGCAAAAGAGTTCCTTTTTCTCTGCATCCTCGCCAACACTTGTTTGTTGATTTGTTGATAAAAGCCATTCTGACAGGTGTGAGATAGTACCTCATTGTTGTTTTGATTTGCATCTCTCTGATGATTAGTGACTGTGAGCAGGTTTTCATATGTCTCTTGGCCTGCCTTCTGTCTTCTTTCAAAAAGTGTCTATTTAGATCAGTTGCCCATTTTTTGATTGGGTTATCTTCTTTTTGTTAAGTTATATGAGTTCTCTGTATATGTTGGAGATTAAACCCTTATCGTTGATATCATTGGCAAATATGTTCTCCCATGCAGTGGGCTTTCTTGTTGTTTTATTGATGGTTTTCTTTGCTGTGCAGAAGCTTTTTATTTTGATGTAGTCCCATTTGTTTATTTTCTCTTTAGCTTCCATTGCCCTAGGAGTAGTATCAGTGAAGAAGTTCTTTCGGCATATGTCCGAGATTTTGCTGCCTGTGGATTCCTCTAGTATTTTCATGGATTCCCGTCTTATGTTTAAGTCCTTTATCCATTTTGAGTTTATTTTTGTGTATGGTGTAAGTTGGTGATCTAGCTTCATTTTTTTGCATGTATCTGTCCAATTTTCCCAACACCATTTGTTGAAGAGACTGTCTTGACTCCATTGAATGTTCGTGCCTCCTTTGTCAAATATTAATTGAGCATATTGATTTGAGTCAATTTCTGGGTTCTCTATTCTATTCCATTGATCTATATGTCTGTTCTTGTGCCAGTACCAGGCTGTTTTGAGAACAGTAGCTTTGTAATACAGCTTGATATCTGGTATTGAGATCCCACCTACTTTGTTCTTCTTTCTCAGGATTGCTGTAGCTATTCGGGTTCTTTTTTTATTCCAGATAAATTTTTGGAAAGTTCGTTCTAGGTCTGTGAAATATGTTGTTGGTATTTTAATGGGGAGTGCATTGAATTTATAGATTGCTTTGGGTAGTATGGACATTTTGATGATGTTGATTCTACCAATCCATGAACATGGTATGTTCTTCCATCTGTTTATGTCTTCCTCTATCTCTTTTTTCAGTGTCGTGTAGTTTTCTATGTATAGGTCTTTTACCTCTTTAGTTAAGTTTATTCCTAGGTATCTTAATTTTTTTGGTGCGATGGTAAATGGGATTGCTTTTTTAGTCTCTCTTTCTGTAAGTTCATTATTGGTGTATAGAAATGCCATAGATTCCTTGGCATTGATTTTGTATCCTGCTACATTACCGAATTCAGTTATTAAGTCTAATAATTTTTTTATGGAGTCTTTAGGGTTTTCTATGTACAGTATCATGTCATCTGTGAATAAGGACAGTTTTACTTCTTCTTTTCCAATTTGGATGCCTTTTATTTCTTCTTCTTGTCTGATCGCAATGGCTAGTACTTCCAGTACTATATTAAACAGGAGTGGTGAGAGTGGGCATCCCTGTTTTGTTCCTGTTCTTAGGGGAAATGGTTTTAGTTTTTGCCCATTGAGTATGATGTTGGCTGTGGGTTTGTCATATATGGCTTTTATTATGTTCGGGTATGATCCTTCTATTCCCACCTTGCTGAGAGTTTTTATCAAGAAAGGGTGTTGGATTTTATCAAATGCTTTTTCTGCATCAATTGATATGACTATGTGATTTTTATCTCTCAATTTGTTTATGTGATGTATCACGTTTATTGATTTGTGAATATTGTACCATCCTTGCATCCCTGGGATAAATCCTACTTGGTCATGGTGTATAATCTTTCTGATGTACTGCTGGATTCGATTTGCTAGAATTTTGTTGAGGATTTTGGCATCTATGTTCATGAGGGATATTGGCCTGTAATTCTCTTTCATTGTGTTGTCTTTATCTGGTTTGGGTATTAGGGTGATGCTGGCCTCATAGAGGAAACTTGGAAGTGTTCCTTCTTCTTGAATTTTCTGGAATAGTCTGAGGAGGATAGGTTTTAGTTCTTCCTTGAATGTTTGGTAAAACTCCCCTGTGAAGCCATCAGGCCCTGGGCTTTGGTTTGCTGGAAGCTTTTTGATGACTGCTTCAATTTCTTCCATAGTTATCAGCCTATTGAGATTCTTAGAATCTTCCTGAGTGAGTTTTGGAAGGTTGTATTTTTCTAGGAATGTGTCCATTTCCTCCAGATTGTGTAGTTTGTTAGAATAGAGTTGTTCATAGTATTTTTTAACAATCCTTTGTATTTCTGTGGGGTCTGTTGTTATTTCATCTCTTTCATTTCTGATTTTGTTTATTTGGGTCCTCTCTCTTTGCTTCTTGGTGAGCCTGGCTAGAGGTTCATCAATCTTGTTTATCCTTTCAAAGAACCAGCTCTTTGTTTTGTTGATCCTGTATATTGTTTTTTTGGTCTCTATGTCATTCATGTCTGCTCTGATCTTTATTATGTCCTTCCTTCTGCTCACTGTGGGCTTTTCTTGTTGCTCTCTTTCTAATTCTTTGAGTTGTTGAGTTAGAAGATTTATTACCATTTTTTCTTGTTTTTTGAGGTAGGCCTGTAGAGCTATAAACTTCCCTCTCAAGACTGCTTTCATTGTGTCCCATAGCATTTGCATTGTTGTGTTTTTATTGTCATTATTCTCCAGTATGTTTTCAGTTTCTTCTTTGATCTCGTTGATCACACAATCATTGTTTAATAGCATGCTATTCAGTTTCCATGTGTTTGAATTTTTTGGAATGTTTTTATTATAGTTTATTTCTAATATTATGCCATTGTGGTCTGAGAAAATGCTTGATAGTATTTCAATCTTTTTGAATTTAGGGAGGCTTTGTTTGTGACCCAATATGTGGTCTATTTTTGTAAATGTCCCATGGGCACTTGAGAAGAATGTATATTCCGAGGCTTTGGGGTGAAATGCTCTGAAGATGTCAATTAGATCCATCTGATCTAGTGTGTCATTTAGAATTGCTGTTTCTTTGCTGATTTTTTGTCTAGAGGATTTATCCAGTGATGTCAGTGGTGTATTAAAGTCTCCTACTATGATTGTATTGTTGTCGATCTCTCCCTTGATCTCTTCTAGGAGTTTTTTTATGTATTTGGGTGCTCCTGCGTTGGGTGCATATATGTTTACCAGAGTTATATCTTCTTGTTGAATTGCTCCCTTTAGTATTATGTAGTGGCCTTCCTTATCTCTTGTTATAGCCTTTACTTTGAGGTCTATTTTATCAGATATAAGTATTGCTACCCCAGCTTTTTTCTCATTTCCATTTGCCTGAAAAATATTTTTCCATCCCTTCACTCTCAGTCTGTGTGAATCCTTTGCTCTGAGGTGGGTCTCTTGTAGACAGCAAATATATGGGTCATGTTTTCTTATCCATTCAGCTACCCTATGTCTTTTGATTGGTGCATTTAATCCATTTACATTTCATGTTATTATTGACAAGTACATGTTTGTTGTCATATTTTTCCCCTTAGTGTTTGTGTTTCTTTTTGCCTTTCTCTTTCTTCTTTTTACAGCAGTCCCTTTAGCATTTCTTGCATTGCTGGCTTGGTAGTGATAAACTCTCTTAGCCCTTTTTTGTCTGTGAAGCTCCTGATTCCACCTTCAATTTTGAATGATAACCTTGCTCGGTATAGTATTCTTGGATTCAGACCCTTGCTTTGCATCACTTTGTATATTTCATTCCATTCCCTTCTGGCCTGGTGTGTTTCTGTTGAGAAATCAGTTGCTATTCTAATAGGAGATCCCTTGTAGGTAACTTTCTGTCTCTCTCTGGCAGCCTTTAAGATTCTTACTTTGTCATTGGTATTCACCAATTTAATTATGATGTGTCTTGGTGTCGGTTTTTTTGGGGTTCAACTTGTTTGGGACTCTATGTACTTCTTGGACTTGCATAGTTTTTTTCTTGCCAATATCAGGGAAGTTTTCTGTCATTATTTCTTCAAACAGGTTTTCTATTCCTTGCTTCTCTTCCTCACCTTCTGGTATCCCTATTATTCTAATATTGTTTCGCTTTGTGTTGTCCCAAAGCTCCCTTAGGCTCTCCTCTTGCTTTTTAAATCTTCTTTCCATTTGCTGCTGTGTTTGTGTGTGTTTTCCTACCTTGTCTTCTAATTCGCTGATGCGGTCCTCAGCCTCTTCTAGTCTACTGTTTAAGCCTTCCAATGTGTTCTTTATTGCAGCTATGTCGTTCTTCATCTCCTCTTGGTTTCTTTTCATGTTGGTGACATTTTCATTCAGCTCCTTATAGTTCTCATTGAGTTGTGTGTATTTGTCATTGAGTTGTGTGTATTTGTCATCCATCCGTTTAAACATCCTTATCATCATTACTCTGAATTCTCTCTCAGTTAAGCTGCTAGCCTCAGTTTCATTTAACTCCCTTTCTGGTGATTCCTCTTTTTCTTTCCTTTGGGTATTGCTTTTTTGTCTCCCCATGTTTTCCTGAAATGTTTTAATTGTAGATCCAATTGCTTTGCTACCCAGGTTCTTTTGGTGATGGTGCTACTGGTGAAATCTTTCTGTTCTTCTGGGCTTGGTTATCTAGTGTAGCTCCCTACTTGAGGTATTTGGGTTCTCTAGATGTAGGCCTGCAAGCTTGAGAGGCACAACTGCAGTGCCTAGAAGTCAGCTGCTATGGAGGGGAGTGTCCCAACTTTTGCTGACTTGCACCTTTGATTTAAATCACATGTGCCCAGTGGGGCCTCACAGTGGCACCAAGGAACCGTCTGTCAGGGTGATGTGTCTCAGGGGGCTACATTTTGGAAAGGGGTAACTGTGTTGCCCAGAGTTCTGTAGTTGTGGGGTGGGCAGACTCAACTTTCGCTGCTGTGTCTGTAGTGGGTAGGCGCTTTCTCCAGGTGGCAGCTCACAGGAGCACTGGCGGTAAGTTTGCCAGCGAGGTACACTGAAGCCCTCTGGAGGGCCCTGGCAGTGTAGCCAAGTAATTGAGGTGCTTAGCTTCTAAAGATTTCTCTTTAGAGTAGATCCTATGGCCTCAGGGAGTATTCAGATTCCATGGTGTTAATCAGGGTGGAATCTGGGTGTGGCTATATTGGTTGCCTGGAGACTGGGGAGAGGGGCTATCTCTCAGGAGAAAATGGATTCTGTGGGCTTAGATATGACTCAGCACCAGACTTGCCACCACCTCTCCTGGACGGTCTGTTGCCCACTCTGCCCAGATTCCACAACTCCACCCCCTGTCCAGCACCTCTGTCACAGGTAAGTAAGTGCCTGTCTCCAAAAGGTCCCACGAACCAGGTTCAGTGGGGAAAGGCGCAGGCCCCAGCATGAGGAAGGACCGAGTCTCTGCCAGCTCCTCTCCCGCCGGCACTCCGCGGTCCGGCAGCTCCCAAAGGGTGCCTTTGAGCTCAGATCCCAAATCCAGACTCTACGGTCTAAAATCCTTCAGACCTCGCCTGTCCTCAGGGACGCGGCTTGGCACTGTGTAGTTTCTCCCTGACCTTCTGGGCACAGAGGTCCGGGAGATTCTACTGCCTAGATCTTTGATTTTACCTTTATCCGGGGGATCCCTGCTCTTCCCAGCTGCAAACTGTCTCACCAGCTGTGCCTCCCTCGCCAATTCGGGCTGGATCGACATTGATTTCTTATTCCACTTATTTATGCATTTATTGGTTGCTTCTTTTATGTGCCATGACTGGAACTTGAATCCACAACCTTGGCAAATGGGGACAGTGCTCTAACCAACTGACCATTGCAAACTTCTTTGTTGTTGTTGTTAATCTTCACCTGAGGATATTTCCCCATTGATTTTTAGAGAGTGGAAGAGAGGTAGGGGAAGAATGATTGAGGAGAGAGAAACATTCATGTGAGAGAGACACATTGATTAGTTGTCTCCTGCACACATCCCAACTGGGGTCTGGGATCAAATCTGCAACCCACGAACTTGCCCTTGACTGGAAATCGAACCTGCAACTCTTTTTCTTTTTTTTGAACCTGCAACTCTTTGGTGCATGGGCTGATGCTCTAACCACTTAACAACACAGGTCAGGGCAACCACTGCAAACTTTTTACAGAGTAATCAGGCACCATGTGTTAAAATGTATAATGCACACACTCTTGGATCCAAAAATCCTACTTCAGGGTAGTCAGCCAAGAGAAATAAAAATATAAGTATATTAAGATACTAAAGGCCTGGTACATGAAATTCGTGCATGGGAGAGGGAGGGGTCTCTCAGCCCAAACTGCACCCTCTTCAATCTGGGAGCCTTCAGGGAATGTCCAACTGCCCCAGGGATCAGGCCCAAACTGGCAGTTGGACATCCCTCTCGCAATCCAGGACCTCTGGCTCCTAACCACTCACCTGCCTGCCTGCCTTAACCACTCTGCCTGCCTGCCTGATCCCCCTAACGGCCCTCCCCTGCCAGCCTGGTCACCCCTATTAACTTTTTTTTTTTTTAGTCTTATCCCCTTTACACACAATTGTATTTTACTTCCTTATTGGCTTCTCCCTGTCACACAATTTTTCTCTCTTCTTTATGTAACACTTTTCCTACTAACACATCATTTATAAACTTTTCTTTCCTCCTTATTTCCTACTTCTGTTCCATCATCCTTCCCATCTTTCTCCTACCCTCTCTACCTCCCCACATTCCTTCTTTCCTATATCTTTACGCCTTCTCTCCTCCCCTTTTCCTTCCTTCCCACCTTAATTTTTTTCTTTACTTCCTCCCTCAGACCTGCTTTGCTCCCTGTCCCATTTCTTCCTTCTTCCCATTCTCCTTTTAAGCTCTGCTGGCTCCTCCTTTAAAACTTTAAAACTTTTCTTCCCTCCCTTTTTCTCTCTCAGCTTACCTTTCCCATACACTCTTCTCTACTTATTTCCACTGCTTTAATATCTATCTACCTGCCTAATTATTCACTATCATTTATCTTTTTTCTTTTCTGACTCCTACTTTTAAAATCTGTCCCCACTCCACAACTATATTTGATTGTCATTATAGCTTCTACAGTTCACTCATACATCCTGTTTCCTTCTTTAACTTTGCTCTCTACTGACTCCTTTATAAAGTTCTTCCCTCCCTCCCTCCTTTCTTAAAGCTTCCATTGGGGGGGGGGGGCGGGATGGGCATTAACCCCCAGCCCATGACTCAGCCCCAGCCAGGTGTTTGCTGCCCCCCCTTCCCCAACCTCCTTGCCACCATCCTGCTCTCATTCCCAGCGAGGGTGGCCAAGGCCCATGCGGCCTGGGCGCTGCTGCTGCCACCACAAAGCAGGAGCGCCTACGCCCAGAAGGCCTTGGACCGTCCAACACTTCATCCCAGACCCATGGGCACCTCCCCGCCAACGGCCCATGCTGGGGGCCACCACCCTCCTTCTGTGTCTGGGTGGGGCTCCCATCCCGCCCCTCGCCAGGCACACCTGCTCCCCCGCCCCCTGCCGTCACCACCCCCTCCCATGTGCAGCCCCGCGTTTCCTTCCCCTTTCCATTCCTGTGTCTTTTTCTTGTTCCCTTTCTGTATTTCTGTTTCTCCTCTTGGCCTGTCTGCATGCAGGCCTGCCTTCCTCTCCCTCTCCTTTCTTATCCTCTCCTATCATATCCTATCCTACCCTGGGCCTTGCAGCTGCCTGAGCAGAGGGTGGGGACGCAGCCTGCTGATCTGGTCATGACGTGATGCTGTAATGGATAATTTGCGTATTAGTATAGATATGTTTTATAATAATATCAGTAACTAACTTTTTTTTAATTTTTGTTGTTGAAAGTATTATATATGTCCCCTTTTTCCCCCACTGGCCCCTTCTAGCTCCCCTCCTGCCGCCCCAGGCCTTCACCACATTATTGTCTGTGTCCATGGGTTATGAATATATGCATACAAGTTCTTTGGTTGATCCCTCCCCACCCACCTACCTTCCCTCTGAGATTCCACAATCTGTTCTATGTTTCTATGTCTTTGGATCTATTTTGTTCATCAGTTTATTTTGTTCATCAGATTCCATATATGAGTGAGATCTTGTGATACTTGTCTTTCTTTGTCAGTAACTAACATTTACTGAGTGCTTTTTATGTGCCAAGGACTGTACTAAATGCATTACAAAGGAGGTCTGAATTGATCTTCATAACAATTTTATGTAATTACTATTATCTCATAAATAAGGACTAATATCAAGCAAAGTGAAATATGTTGCCGAAATTTTTTCAAATGTGCTAGTATATGGAGCTAGAACTTGAAACCAGTCACTACAACTGCACGGCTCATGTTCTTAGCTACTGCAATGTGCTGCCAAACTAGAGACAACCAAAAAAGAAAAAAATAGTAACCCAAATGCCTTTGATAGAGGAATAGTCTTAACAATGACCTCAACCACTAGAAACACAAAACACTCAGTCCCACTTTGGTTTCACAATTAAAATTCACTTTGGTGGTAGGGAAGAAGGAACAAATACGTTTTCCAAAGAAATTATGATAAGGAAAAAAGAGACAAGTATGAAAGTCTGCTAGGTGGGTGGTTTGGAAAGGGATTTTTCCCCAAAGCCACCTCAATTTCTCCCTGTAACTTCCTGTTTACAGGATTTCTAACCAGGCCACTGATGGAGAGAGTGCAGGCTCCCCAATTTCCTATTTGAAGCTGCTCTGCTGGCCTCATCCCAACTGGCCCTCCCAAGAAAAAGGGTTGAGAGTGTGAGCACCTTTTTTAACTGGCAGAGGAATGGAGATTCACAGGGCACTGGAACATGGCCTCCCTTTTCCTAGAAAAGGATCACTTGTTTGTTTTATCTCCTTGGAATTTGGAGAGGATGTCATGAATACTATGCTCTCAACAAGCCTGTGGCTGACGCTGCCCCTAACACTTAACTCCTGCTGGAAAGGAGAGGAGCGGCTTACCGATGGCACCGTCATTGGCCGTGTTCTGGGGCTCAGGGGTAACTCTCCAGAGCCATTTCCTCCTAGTTTGACGTCCAGTATGTGGGAAAGATTTCACAGATAAACCAAGTGCCAGAGCTGTAGCTCTGGGTCCAGAGTACCCAGGAGCACATATTAGAATATGTTATCACTTAATTATGCATTAAAATGAGAATTTTTAAAAACAATAATCAGTATAAACCAGTCACAAGGACCAGTGTAGACAATGTGCTATAAAGCAAGGATTATGATTAATCTAATTTTGCATGCCCGAAACCAGTCACAATAATACAAAATAAACAAGTAGCACACATTAGCCTGATGAGCAGACTGGCAACCACAGCCCATGGTTGTTTTTCCTTTTAGTCAACTGTTATTAATAGCTACTTAACCCAACCTTGTTCTCTCTTCAGACCCATGGGAGTAAACACACTTCTAACTTGTCCAAACCCCTACCTTACAGTGAAAATCTCTGAAGCATATTTACTGTTCTCAAGCCAATAATGTAGTATTTCCCTGACAACTCTCCAGACGCCAAAGTCCTTGTAGAAAGTCCCTATTAAATTTTTACTTTTCTTGTAGTCAAAGTTTGCTTATTTCCAGCTTGCCCAAAGAGGCATGATGTTGCTCCCTTTACATGCCCAAGAGTCCCGAGCACCTTAAACAATCTAACCTCCCTTACTCTTCCCGCCCCCGCTCTTGCCTTTGACCAAAACAGATGAGAAAAGACTGGCATAAAGCATTAGACAGATTGGAAGTACCCAGATTCTGAGCAAAGTATTTTTTGGACTCTGATCCCAGATCTGCCACTTACTATGTGAACCTGAGCAAGATACTGCACTTCTCTGTGTCTCAGTTGTACCATCTGTAAAACTGAAGCAGTGACTCATCCTCTCCCACAGGTTTGTTGTAAGAAGCAAATGAGAAATTGCAATGTAAACCATATAGCACTATGTCTACACAGAGGGAACACGCAATAAACATTATTTATCATGTTTCTTCTGTGTTCTGACCTTTGATGGCTCCTGCTTGACCGTTGCAAGAGTGGTTAAGCCCTTAACTCTGGCATCCAGCAGACTTGAGTTCAAATATAGCTCTGCTAGTCACCATGTGACTTTTGACTTTTCCCTTAACCTTTAGAAGCCCTTTCTTCATCTATAAACATGGGATGACTATAGTGACCCACTTAGGATTATGGGAGGATTAAGTGAGATAATGCATGTATTCAAAGTCTAGCATGTAGTTAGTATTCAATCAATGTTAGTGGTTTTTTAAATTTTAATTTTATATGTATTTAAATTTCTTCTTCATTCAAGTACTTAGAAATTAGAACACAATTGATTTCCCTACTGAGATTTGTGGGTTTACTGCAGTTTTATAGTCAGTTCATTTGGGGAAGCAAATCCTGGTTCTAGGAGTCAGAATATCAAGACCCTGGACATGACTCTGTCAAGTACCAGCCAAGTGATCTCAAGAAATAGCACAAGCTCAGGTTTCTTAACTGTCAATTCAAATACAAATATCTTCCCCTACAGAGCAATAAGATCGTCATGGAGTAAGATGGAATATGCTTTGTAAACTATAAAACAATACAAAAATAATTTTTCCCAGGATAAATGAGAACTTAATACAGTAAATATAAATAGAGCATAATCTAGACCTATAACGTGGTTTCTCCATTGGCTAGATTTTTATTTCTGAAGAAGTTTAAAATGGATAAGAATCTCTTGGGGGTTCTAGGAATGTATCCCAGAAACTAGAAACACCAACCAGAAAGGATATATTCACCCCTATATTCATAGCAGCACAATTCACCATAGCTAAGATTTGGAAACAGCCTAAATGCCCATCAGCAGATGAGTGGATTAGAAAACTATGGTACATCTATACAATGGAATACTATGCTCCTATAAAAAAGAAGGAATTCTTACCATTTGCAGCAGCATGGAGGGACCTGGAGAGCATTATGTTAAGTAAAATAAGCCAGGCAATGAAAGAAAAATACCACATAATCTCAATCATTTATGGAAAATAAAGAACATTATAACCTGATAAACCAAAAGGTAGATACAGAGGCAGTAAAGCACCGAACAGACTGTCAAATTACAGCGGGAAGGCTGGGGAATGTAGGGGAGGGGGGAAAAGAGATCAACCAATGATTGCTTGAGTGTAACCTTCATAAAAACAATGAGGTTATTCAGGAGACAGTTTGGTATGGACAACAGGACATCTCACTGGCCAATGGAACCTGTATACACACCACTATGAATGTATGTGAAGGCTTAATTGTCAAGACCTCGGGTCACTTCTGCTTGCTTCTTTCCATGTAATGTATAAACATCGGCTCTGTCAGCCCTATTACAGTGTTTAAGAAATTGGATTTATACTTTGGTCATTGCCCTTTTAGTGGGGGGAGTAAGGTAGAGTTTAGGGGACTTGTTTTGACTGAGGCCTAGTCAGTTGTATAAGATGGAATGGCTTGAACAACGGTCACTATGCCCAGGCTCCCTGTTTATCTTCCAGGCTGAGATCAGGCTGACAGCAGGGCCAGCAATGGAGGGGACAGTAGAGGCTGCAGCTACAGTTGAAAGCACTGCATGCTAAGAAGGAAAAGAGCCTTCCTCCCAAGGGAAAGTGTTTTTGTATATAATTTATTTTTTCACTTTTGGGGGATTTTGTATAACTTCAATAAAGATTGTATGCAAAGGTATAAAAAAAAAGAATCTCTTGGGTTGAAGCTGGATAGAAGGACAGAATTCCACCTACTGCCATCAGTTAATTATTGTATATGCTTTGGGGAAATGATGCCAAAAGGACGGAGCAACAAATTAGCCTCCAGCCTAGAGAGAAAGGGGCTAAACGTTACCTAAGTCACTTGCCAAGTAAATGTGGCCATGGATTATACTTTGGCATTTGGTGGATAGTATCTGCTTCTTGCTAATTTTTTTCTATGTTTCAATAATCTCTTTAATGCAACAAGTAGCTAAATACATGAAGGTCTCAGTCTGACTCTCTCTCTTTCAAAATAAGCCCATAAACATCAACAGACTGTGGTAAGTAAGCAAGTATTCACACTTCTGCTGCAAATGAATTGTAATTAAATCAAACAAAAAAATAATAATTATTCCCATTCCTCAAAATTGTACTTGGTAGGTATTTTTTTCTTTTTTTAAAGAATATACTTCTTTGTCCTATTGAGTTTGTGAATTGTTGTTTTGTGGTTGAGAAATTAAAAGAGATTCAGAAATTAAAGAAAACTGATGTTTTACTTCCATGGAGGGAGTAGTACTGGTAAACCAAATATCTGGCCATTCGGATCTCTGTGTTAATCCACTTTTCAAATGTCCCATTATTAGTCCCCTACATCTGTTCTCACCAGGAAGGTGCTTGGAGCAGTCAAAATTTTGATGAAACCCAAGAAAGAGGAAAAGGAAGAAATGCTTTCATCTTACAATGAGCAAATCAATGTACAAAGAAATAAAGGTTATGTTCCTTCTCCGTAGCTACATGCTAGCCTGCAGTCATTGTGAGATAAGAGACTTCCTCCTGGTGCCTTAATCTAGTCCTAATTGCCCCACTTTAAAACAAAACCTCCAAGAAAAAAAAAAAAGAGAAATAATAAATTCATGTGTATAAATGTAAACATATATTCATTCAAAGTGTATTTACTGAGTGTCTGCTCCAAGCAGAGCACTGCAGGCTACACAAAGGTGAGTGAGATGAGAAATGGTCTGCTCCGTGCAAAGATTTCCTCTAGAAAAGCAAATTCTAAAGTATGAGCCGTGATTCCCACTCATCCCCAAACCCTGCACTTGGTCAAGCCCACCTCAGACTTCACCTTCCAGGGAAATCTCTTCCCTCACATGGGGCAAAATCATCCCACCTCCTGCTGCAGCCTCCAGCTACGCCTGCCCCAAAAGCTGTCTCTGTCCCTTTGGCTATGTTGCTCTTTCCAATGTTCTCGCTGGCTCCACCCACAGCCTGAGAAGGCAAGAACTGTCTTTATCCTCTGTGCCCTCAGAGCCCAGCACTGAGATACTTGAGAAATCTGTTGACTTGAATTAATTAGAAAACTATAAGGCAGCCTGCCGTATCTTCAGAGGACCCTAGAGAGTTTTAAAAGTTCAGTGAAAGGAGAGATGAGCCTTTGAGTTTATAGGAGTTGCAAAGCCAACAACATATCAACAGATTCTAAAATCTCAGAAACACACAGGGATAAGAGCACATGCTCTTACAAGTGCCAACAGAAGCCCTTGGCTAAATAAACACTGATGTAATATTAATATAATAGAGATAAACCTATTGAAAAACACATAGTATATGAGCCATAGCTTTAAAACTGATTTTTAAAGGGACACAGGACAGAATTTAAGAATCATTAGGAAAGTCTACACTCTGAAGCAGCAATGCGCTGGCTAAACACAAAGCTTATGGATTCAAACAGCTTTAGTTCAAATTCTGGTTCTGCCACTTGATGCTGTGTGACCTTAACCTCTCTGGACCTCAACTTTCTGTGATTTAAAGAGAAAGTGCTGGTAAAAATGCTTAACATAGTTCTTAGAACATAGTACATACTGAATAAAAGATTTTTGTTAGCTATTTTAAAATGATCTGCATGTTTCTGTGGATGGCTTAAATTAGTAAGCCTCTTTTGATCTGAATATGGCAGATTCTATGTAATGAATCACTTTGTAAACATCTCTCTCCATGCAATTCAGTTATTCATTTAACAAATATTTACTGTCTCCCTCATGTCAAGTCACTGTTCTAGATCCTGGGAATCCAACAAGGAACAAAACAAACAAAAATTCCTGTCTATATAGAGTTTACTTTCTATTAGGGAAGCACAGAAAATAATTATAATACATTATATTGTATAAAGTGCTGTGAAAAATTAGTCAAGATAGGTAAAGGGGATCCAGAATTCGAAGGGTTGCAACTTTAAACAGAGTAGTCACGGTAGGCCTCTCTGACAAGGTAATATTTAAGAAAAGAAGATAAAGGAGAAAGCTATTCAGATTAGGGAAGGGTGGTATAGGAAGAAAGAATGGCCAGTGTACAGGTCCTGGGGTAGGGTCATGTATAATGTGTTCCAGCATAGCAGGGAGTCAAGTATGGCTTGAAGGATGGGAAATAAGGAGAGAGTCATAGAAAATGAAGTCAAGGAGACAAAATGGTGGTGGAATAGAAGGATGTGTTCTGAGCCTTGAGTCCCAGAGCAAATAGAGGGAGCAGTGAAACGAGTGGAATCCAGCCCGAATTGGCAAAGGAGGCGCAGCTGGTGAGACAGTTTGCAGCCGGGAAGGGCAGGGATCCCTCGGATGAAGCAAGACACCCATGAAAAACACACATGGTGTCTAAATAAGACAAAGAAACATCGTTTGGGCAAAAATAAAAATGATCCCAAATCAATTATATAGAAAAGATTCCTTTATTAACTTTTGGTCGAGAATATGTTTGTATATTTTCAGAAAACAACTCCAAGACCATGTGGATTCCTGCAACAGAGAGGAATTGACAGGTCTGCTCCAACCACAAAGACAAGAGGAAAAACAGTCCAGAGATGGAAGACGCTGACAATGCCTTGCCACACTAGCAGTCAGCAGCTGGGCGTCGCTGCAGGTTGCCTAGGACCAAACCAGAGAGGGTTGGAACTGCATTGCCACCATATGCCCACCATCCAGATATCATTGCTGACATGTACACATAAGGAACTGTTTGACATTGAAATGGGGACTCAGAACTGTTGGACATTGAAATTGGGACTCAAACATTTTTTGTTATTATATGTTTATTTCTAGTCTGCAGAGGCAAGATTTTTTAAAGGAAAGAAATGGGGGGAAAATAGATACAGAGGCAAAGAAGCATTGAACAGACTGTCAAACTACAGCGGGAAGGCAGGGGAGGTTGGGGGGGGGGGCTGTAAGAGACCAACTGAAGGACTTGTACGCATGTATATAAGCACAACCAATGGATACAAGACACTGGGGGGGGGGGCAGGTGAAAGCATGTACTTGGGGGTAGGGGAGGCTGGGGGGAGTTCAATGGGGGGGAGGGGAGGAGACATATGTACTACTATTTGTAATACTTCAAATAATAAAAAATAAACAAATTTTTTTTAAAAAAAAGAAAATGAGGTCAAGGGTAACTGGGGGTCCTGATTGATCTGGACCTGCCATAAGGACTTTGGTTCCTACTTGAAGAAAGGAAAGAAGGAAGGAACAAGAAAAGGAGAGAGGGGAGGAGGGAGGGAAGGAGGGAGGGAGGGAGGGAGGGAGGGAGGGAGGGAGGGAGGGAGGGAAGTAGGTTGCATGGTTTCTCCTTTGGCTGGAGGGTCTCTTTGACAGCTGAGTAACCTGGAGGGAAGAGGGAAGGGCAGCTTGTAAAGACAGAGGAAGGGAGACCTGTTAGGAGGCTATTATATAAAGCCAGAGGTGCGTGATTATGGACACTAGAGAAGGGTTGTGGTAATGGAAGTGGAAAGAGTGTTAAGAGGATTCTGACTATATTTTGAAGCTGAGGGAGTTGGATGAATGGGAAGAGTGAGAGAAAGAAGAGGCAAGGATGCACCTGAGCGAATGTAAAAAATGGAGTGGCCATTAACTGTGATGGGAAGACTGGTGGAGAAGCCTCTCAGGAGGGCCAGGCAGATGATTAGGCATTTGACTATGGACTTGTGTTTGAGATGCCCCATACAGCCAAGAAAGGAAATGCAGGGCACTGGTGGAAGTTGGACGAAGCTGGTATCTGGAAATCAGGAGAGAAGATACGGGCAGGTCTTGATTAGGTGTAAGAAGTTAAACTACCCTAGTTATGGTTTTACGTCCGTTAGCCTATCATAATTAGTCTTAAGCCTGTGGTTCTTAAATTTTAGTGTTCACAAAATCACCTGATTGCCGTGGCCACTGTGTTTAGTGGTCAGAGCGACGGCCCTTGCACCAAAGGTCACGCAGGTTCGATTGCCAGTCAAGGGCACATACCTGGGTTTGGGGGGGGGGGATGGATTGAACCTTTTTCTTACTCTCTCCCCCCTTCCCTCCCTTCCCTGCTCTCTAAAAAACCAATGGAAAAATATTCTCAGGTGAGGATTAACAAAAAAAATCACCAGAAATGCTCATAAAAGTGCAGATTTCTGGGCCCCACCACCAGAGATTCTAGTTCAACTGGTCTGGGGTTGGAGGTAACATTGGGGGCAGGGAGGGGTTGGAGAGGGAAAGCAAGAAAAGTATATCTTTGAGTCTTAGGGATTCTTATTGAGTTGGTTCGTGAATAGACTTCTGAAAAATCTTGGGGTCCCTTCCTTTCTTCCCAACTCAAATTTTCCAGCCACCTGGGCAACATGTACATAATTTCTCAAATCACCCAGAATAATACACTCCCCTTCAAAATATTCAGGAGGTAGAGAAAAGTGGTGCTGGATGAGAGTAGAGACACTGTTTACAGCACATTTCATTTACTATTTCACTACAGAGAGTCTGAATGTTGGTTTTTGTCCATTTCCAGCAGGGGTGAGCCAAGAGCACAATTGGAAAGTGGACTCAGTGCGGTTCTCAGTCCTTCAAATTTGTGCCTCTTTCTTTAAGTGCTTGCTATCCACCCAAAGTCCACATGCCCTTATGTTGTCCCAGATTCCTTCTATCACAAAATAAAATAATTGGGGTAATTTGTTCATACTAAAGTGTTAGTGACTCAGTATTACTTCTCCCAGAGTGGACCTGGAAAAGAGGGTAAGGAAACAAAGGGATTACTCTCTTTGGGTGGAATCTCAAACAGTATGGCAGACAGCGGAGGAAGGAAATAGCTTAGCATCTCAGAGTTAGCCACCTCTGGTTTCCCCAAATATAAGCCTTATTGCAACTACCTCTACTGTGCATGCACAAAACTAACTGTGGCAGCCATGATCTGTGTCTCTGAGACCTATGATTGCAGGGAGCATAACTGCCTCACGACCAAGTTGTGGTAAACCCACCACTGCATTTGCTTCCCTACACAGGCTGCACACAAGGGCAGGCCCATTCCTGGGAAATCCAGAACCCTTTCGATGTGATATTTTGGCTTGATGCCTCCCCACAAGCCTGGCTGAAACCTTCTTAGACCTGCACCACAACCTGAGTCTTTCTACCTAACCTTTCTTCCCTTCTCCATCCCAGGGGTCAGACTTACCTCAGTCTGATGGTTCACCAAGTCTCCCCAGCTCCTTCCTCACTTTCCTCAGGCATATCCCCATTAAATTCCTTGCATATTTAATCCTGTCTTGACATCTACTTTGGGGGGGAGCTAAGCTAACATACATTTATGTAATCTCCAGCCCCTGAAAACCTAATGTACCAAATGCCTCTGATGTCCATATCACATCCTCAGCCCACCTGTCTGAGCTCACACTTCCTTGTGCTGACAGCATCTCATCGCCAGCAAGAGCCAAGGTTTCACTTTATCTCTTTATTTCACTTTTCCAACACTACAGGGGCCCCCCAGCCTCAATGCAAGTATAGATCTGACATGTGGGAAATGTTTACCTCCCAGGGGAAACCCTCAGTGGGATTTGGGAGCCAGTGCTTAAATGCCCTGGCCTCCATTCTTCAGTCAGACAATGTTGAGAGGCATTCTGTGCCCTTCTTGGAAGGTCCCAGAGGAATTAAGTCCATAATGACTATAGCAGCAACCTCCATAATGCACCCTTATACTGGCTTTCCTTCGCTCACTCCTGCTTCCTAGAATCACCTCCCTAGTAAACTCTCTGTACCCAAGTCCTTGTCTCAGACTCTGCTTTCAGGGGAACCCAAACCAAAACACCTAATATGTTATAGTGACGCAGGCGTTCTGGGCGTCCAGGGACCCAAAGGTCCACAACCCACTGTGAGTTCTTGCCTTCACGCAAAAAACGAGCCAGCATAGAGATTAAAGTGAGAGAGAGTTTATGAGTGAAGCAGTGAGATAGATGGAGAGTGGCTACCCTACAGACAGAGCAGTCCCTCTGTAGTGGGATTTAATTCTTTGATTAAGGCTCACTTAATCTAGGACCATGGTCGGCAAACTGCAGCTCACGAGCCACATGCGGCTCTTTGGCCCCTTGAGTGTGGCTCTTCCACAAAATACCACGGCCTGGGCAAGTCTATTTTGAAGAAGTGGCATTAGAAGAAGTTTAAGCTTAAAAAATTTGGCTCTCAAAAGAAATTTCAATCGTTGTACTGTTGATATTTGGCTCTGTTGACTAATGAGTTTGCCGACCACTGATCTAGGGGTAGGGCATTCAATAAAGGGGAGTAATATTCAGGATTTTTCTGGGAAAGTAGTGGAGACATTTTGGAAGAGTAGCATCGACTATTTTGTGTCCTTCCCATTTCCAAACATGGCAGCAAGGGGTGCGTCATTTAGCATACTGAAGTATTACAATGAGTTTATAGTGAGGCCAGGGGTTACTGCAAGGTGAAATCAGTCACCATGTTGGATGGAGCTGCTGGTTATGAGCCATAAATCCGTTGGGGATTAGTTTTACTATCTCCATGATAGTTCTTATCAGTTACAGCCATTTCACCACATAACCTATCTCAATAGCAATGGAGTCATCTTAACAGTTCATTTGAGAACACAATGCTAGCATCTATAGGGACTGTATGACTTTTAAGTATTCTGTATTTAATTATCTTATACTTACGATCGGTCATGCATTAGAACATAGTGCTTCCTTGAAGGATATAATTGCTAGCTTCCGAGATGGCCCCCATTGATGGTGACCTCCTGGTAATCACCCTTGTGTGGTCCCCACCCACACTGAATAAGAATGAAATAACGAAGAAGTGACAATAAGTGACTTCCACAGCCAAGTCATATAAGACACTGCAGTTCTACTGGGGTCTCAAATATCTCACTGTAAGGGAAGCTGGCAGCCATTCCATGGGGACACTCAAGAGGTCCTATGGAAAGGCCCACGTGAAGGTGAACTGAGGCCTCCTGCCAACAGTCAGCACCAACTTGCCAGTCACGTAAGAGGAAATGGATCCGCCAGCCCCCATTAGGCCTTCGGATGACCTCAGCCCCAGCTCACATCTGACTATAACTTCATGAGAAATCTTCAGTCAGAATCACCCATCCTAGCGTTCATAAATTCCAGACCCTCAGAAACTGTTACAGATAATCAATGACAAGTCATGTTTTAAGTTGTGTTGGGTGAAGTTGTTATGCAACAATAAATAAATAAAAAGGGATATTCTGATTGTTCTCATTGCTTAACATACAGAAACTCATTAACACTCATACCAATCCTATAAGGCAGTGGTCGTCAAACTGTGGCTCACGAGACGCATGCGGCTCGCAAGCCGCGGTTTGCCGCTCTGTTGACTAATGAGTTTGCCGACCACTGGGATAGGGGCTTAGTCACAAGGAACAACAACAGCATGTAATTATTGGAATCGAGAGTCTAGGTCAGTGGTCGGCAAGCTCCTTAGTCAACAGAGCCGCAGTTTGCTGACCACTGCTATAAGGTAAGCACTATTTAGTTGCCCCTAGTTTTAAAAAAAAAAGAAAGAAAAGAAAATGAGACAAAGAAGTCAAGTACTTAGCCAGGACCATTCACTTAACAAGTACAAGAGCAGAGATAGAAATGAGTTGGTCTGGTTCCAACCTCTGTGCTCTTAGCCACCAGGCTGCCCTGCCCTCAGTGTGGGAGTTGCCTTAAGAAAAAAGAATATGTTTTTCTTAATCTATTCTGAATAATACCTTCTACCCTAAACAATTTCCACTCTATGTTGACAATTAACCATAGGATTTTCTTAGAAATTGACTCCAATTTAGGACATGATTTCTGTCTTGGAGTAAAAATTACTTTCTTCCAAAAAAATGCAATTCTAATATTAATGTCATTGGGAAAAAGTATTCAGCAATCAAAAATTCATTTCATTGCCAAGTTATTTGGAAGCACTTAGACTATTCAAAGCAAGGCACACCTCTTTCAGCCCATCAGCCATGTTTATTCGTTCTCAGTGGCTTTATGGGCCATTTTGGAAGAAATATAAAAACAACTAGTAATGAATTGTCCTTGAGTTCCTACCATGCTAGTTAATTTGCATAATTTCACATTTATTAATGCTATCTGTATAGGGTAGGGCAAAAGTAGGTGTACAGTTGTTTGTATGGAAAGTAATCTATATAATAAAAGCCTAAGCAACCGTTATGGTGGACTGGAACAACCAGTCGCTATGATGTGTACTGACCACCAGGTGGCAGACGCTCAATGCAGGAGCTGCCTCCTGGTGGTCAGTGCACTCCCACAGGGGGAGCACTGCTCAGCCAGAAGCCGGGCTCACAGCTGGCTGGCAAGCACAGCCTCTCCCGACTCCGCGGCAGCACTACTGAGCAGCAGCAGTAGGCACAGTGGGCTGGGATGAGCATGAGCGGCATAGTGCCTGGCCTCGATTCGGGCTCCTCCCTGGCTGCCTGCTGCCTGGTGCTCTGCTATATCCCCCGAGGGGTCCCAGACTGTGAGAGGGATGTCCACCTGCCAGCTTAGGCCCGATCCCAGTGCCGTTCTCTATAGAAGGCAGTCAGTATGAACAACTCAGTGACTCAGGGAAGCACAGGGAACTCAGGATGAGCCTGCCTCTGTGATTGACTCACCCACTCAATGGTGTTCACAGGACAGACCATAGTGGCCCAGCCTGTGCACGTGCAGCAGCTGCTGAAGCTCAAGCATCAGGCTGTGCAGCAACAGAAGGCCATCCAGCCACAAGCTGGTAGGTGGACATCCCCCAAGGGGTCCCAGACTGCAAGAGGGCACAGTCCGGGCTGAAAGGAACCTCTGCCCCCCAATAGACGAATTGCATGCACTGGGCCTCTAGTTAATAAGAATACAAGAATAAACTCTGGCCCTAGCCAGTTTGGCTCAGTAGGTAGAGCATCGGCCCATAGACTGAAGGGTCCCAGGTTCGATTCCTGTACCTGGTTGCAGGCTCCAATCCTGGCCCTGGTCGGGGTGCATGCAGGAGGCAACCAATCGATGTGTCTCTCTCATATCGATGTTTCTCTCTCTCTCTGTCTCTCCCCCTCCCTTCCTCTCTCTTAAAAAATTAAAAATCAATGAAAAAATATCCTCGGGTGGGGATTAACAAAACAAACTGTGTATTGTGTACTCACAGCTATAAACCTACATTTGCCCCATCCTTCATTTTGGAACAATAATTTTTCTGTTGGTAAAAATTGAAAACATTGTTTAAAAGCCAACAGCTACAGTATGATATAAAATGCAAGTTTTGTTGAATTTTAGGATAAAAATCAGACTTAGAAAATATACTCAGCCTTGGGTTACCTGAGGCCATGCCCTTAGACTCTGGGAGGCAGGGGAGGTTCTGACCATTCTCCTGCATGGATGGGGGTACTTCCGTGGGAAATACTGAGAAGCCTTGATCTAAAACTACAGTTGCCCTAAAAAGGGAAGTTGAGAGAAGCCCCTAGTTGAAGGCCTGCAACAGAGCAGTGGGCTTGGGGAGAGATGTTGATGGGCCAAGTCAATGCACTCACTCACTTGCCTGTTGATCCAGCCAGCCAGCCATTTTACATGCCTTCATTACATGCCTCCTATGTATCTAGGATAGTATTAGGTGATGACAACAAAAAGGGATAAAAATAGATTGCGATCTCAAGGAATTAAGTAATACTATAATTAATAATAATAATACAAGAATAATTTCTGTGTTTCACACACTTACAACTGCAAAACTACTTCTGCCCACTCCTGTATGTTGTGCCCATCCTCTCTGTGGCTTCTAGCCCCTCTGACATTCTGATGTATACCTTCAAGATGTACATATTCTACCAGTTACAAAACCTCGGTGGGTCCCATCTCTCAAATCCACCTGCTCTATTTAGTTTGTTCTATGGGTAGACTTACACCCTGGAACTTGATACCTCAAATCCATTTTTGTTCCTGCCAATAATAACTCTAGCAATATTCTGGAAGGAATTTATCACATTTATTGATGTATTTGTCTTGAAATATAAAGGGAGGAGACACAAACATGGAGTATAAGGATTTTCTGACAAAGAAAAATAACCATTTATATAACTTTTGAAATAACAGCTCTCAATTTGAATACCATTATCCCTGAAAACCGATTAGCATAAAAGGTCTTTAGAGGCTTTTAAAGGCTATATTACATAGGACACAAATGCTTAAAACCTAGTTGGGTCAAAAGAGGGTTTTTTACTCACAATGATATGTTTTAATTTCAAAATACAGGCCAAACCTTCATCCTAATAAGTGTTTTCTGATTTCATGATTATCTAAAAAGTTTCTCCTAATTAGTCTGTTTGGCACGCCATCCCTTCTGCACCTGCCTCGCCTAATCCTCTACCTACCCAGAGCTCCTGCTGTGTTTTGCCTCCTAGGTGAGAAGCAGGATTTTACTTGCAATAACTAAATAGAAAGGCCAGGGCCTAAAGAAATCTTAGACTTAACAAGAGAATGTAGAAAATAATTTTAAAAGAAAACTATGTATCTATACTTTCTGAGTCTCTCTTATCTGGAATGTAGACAGCAACCTTCCTTTCTCCACACCCTCAGGAAGGTCGGGCTCTGCAACCACTCACCCAGCCCAGCTCCCTATACCTCAGTCTGAGCCAAAGCCCACACCACCCTCTACTCATCTAAAAGGGAAGATGATAAGAATACCCTCCAACTAAGGTTGGGTATAAGGAGTAATTTTTCCCAATCTTTCTTTCATTAAGGCCTTGCCTAAAGGCAGACTCTGGGAACCACTGCTTCTAAGGGAGATGAGGTAATAGGAACTGTAATTACTCTCACTCCTGAAACAACTTCATAAATAAATTAACATGGTTTATAAGACACTGGACACCAGGCAACAAAGAAAGTGATTCCTTAGAGATAGGAAACAAATAAGAAATGAATCAAGACAAGCTTGACGAATTCTGCGAGTTAAAGAAATGCAACTGAAGGGCCAAGAAGATCATGGCAGCTGGAAATCCCAGGATTTGCATATTAGCAGAGTACCATAGAAGAAAGTGTAGGGCGGGGGGGGGGGGGGGGGGGGAGGGGAGAAAGTGAACACTCCAGAAATCTGCAGAGGGTTCCCCTTGAGAATTCAGCTGAGTACTAACCAGAACATGTGAACAGGGAACTGCCTAAAAGAGTCAAAGGAAATAGTACCTAGTATACATGTAGACCTCAGATTAGTGTCTGTTACTTCCAAGCAGTCTAGAAAATATTGTAATTCATGGATATGTAGTAGATCCTCAAAAGTGTCACGCATTAGAGTAAAGAGTAATTAACCTTAAACTAAAAACAGTCTGGCTCTCCCTAAGAACTTTTAAAAGCAAGCTTTAAAAGGACCAAACTGTTCTAAGGAAATTAACTGTAACCCAGAACAAAGCTCTAGAATATTTATAAAAACATAAAAATATCCAGTACCCCAAAGGTAAAATTTTTTATATTTAGCATCCAATGAAAAAAAAAACAAACACTTAGACATGCTCCCAGCCAAGTTGGTTGGAGCATTGTCCTGTACCAAAAAGGTTGTGGGTTCAATCCCCAGTCGGGGCACATATGGGAGGCAACTGATCAATGTTTCTCTTTCACATCAATGTTTCTCTCTTTCTCTCTCTCTCTCTCTTTCTCTCTCTCTCATCAATAAAAACATATCCTTGCCCTAGCCAGTTTGGCTCAGTAGATAGAGCTTTGGCCTGGGGAGTGAAGGGTCCCGGCTTCAATTCCGGTCAAGCGCACATGTCCGGGTTGTGGGTTCAATCCCCAGTAGGGGGAGTACAGGAGGCAGCCGATCAACAATTCTCTCTCATCATTGATGTTTCTCTCTCCTTCTCCCTTCCTCTCTGAGATCAATTATATATATATATGTAGTGATTGTTCCTTTAAAACAAACAAACTTATCCTTGGGTGAGGATTTTAAAAAAATCACAAGACATGCAAAGAAACAGAAAACTACAGTCCATTATGAGGAGAAAAACCAATCCATTGGAAGGCAATCCAGAATTGATACAAATGCTAGAATTAGAAGAAATTACATTAAAACAGTTATTATAACGATATTAACTGTTCAGAAAGCTGGAGAAAATATTGGACATGCTAAGTAGAGACATGAGAAATATTTTAACAATTTATTTATCTATTGGTTAATTGATTTTTAGAGGGAGAGAGAAAAAGGGGGAGAGAGAGAGAGACATCAATTTGTTGTCCCACTGATGTATGTATTCACTGGATGCTTCTTGTATGTGCCTTGACCTGGGATCAAACCCAAAACCTTGGCATATAGGGATGACATCAAACCAACTGATCTAACCCACCAGGCCAACATGAGAAATACTTTTAAAAGGCCCAACTTCCAGAGATGAAAATTACAATATTTGTGATTAAAATGTAGTAGGTGGAATTAAAAGCAGATTAAATACTATAGGGAAAAAAGATTATTGAATTTAAAGACAGCAGTAGCAGGGATCTAAAATATAACATAGGGAGAAAACTCGAATATAAATAAACAAAGCATCACTGGACTTTTAGAAAACATTAGGTGGCCTAATATAAACATAATTAGAATCTCCAAAGGAGAGAAAAGAGAGGGAGAAACAGAAAGTATGTGAATAAATCATAGCTGCAATTTTAAAATGTTTGATAAAAGTTATAAACAGATTCAAGAGGTTCCACAAACTCCTTGCACAACTACAGAAAACATGAAATTATACCAAGGCACATGATATATCAAATTCTGAAAACCAGTGCTAAAGGGAAAATATTACAACCAGACAGTGAAAAAAGACACATTCATAAGAGCAAAGATAAGCATGATGGCAAGTTTTTCTTAGAATCAACCTAAGTGAGCCAACAATAAAGCAACAATTATACATTACTGAAAGAAAAAAAATTGCCTCTACACTGTGAAAATCTCTTTCAAAAATGTAAGTGAAATTAAGACCATCCTTGAGATGTATAAAAGTAGGAAAGACTCATCAGCAGTTCTTTGGGAAGGAAAGAAAGAGAAAAGGAAGGAAAGGAACGAAAATGATACCAAATGGAAATGCGGATCCATATGAAAGATTGAACAGCTCTGGAAATGATAACTATATTGGTAAGATTTTTTTTCTTATTATTTAACTCTTTTTTAAAACTTTTATCTTTATTGTTGAAAGTATTACAGATGTCCTCTTTTCCCCCCATTGATCCCCTCAACTCCACACCTGCTTCCCCATCCCAGGCCTTCACCACATTATGTCTGTGTCCACAGGTTATACATATATGCATATAAGTTATTTGGTTAAAAGACAACTGCCTATTTTAAATGGATAATACATCATGACCAAGGGGTGGTGGTGGGGGTTAGTCACAATAGAGCAAGGTTAATTTTAAAATTAAGAGTTAATCAAGCCCTAGCTGGTTTGGCTCAGGGGATAGAGTATCGGCCTGCAGACTGAAGGGTCCCAGGTACGATTCTGGTCAGGGCACATGTCTGGGTTGCAGGCTCAGTCCCCAGTAGGGGGACATGCAGGAGGCAGCCGATCAATGATTCTCTCTCATCATTGATATTTCTATCTCTCTCTCCCTCTCCCTTCCTCTCTGAAATCAATAAAAATATATTTTTTTAAAAAGAGTCAATGTGCCAAAACCAGTTTGGCTCGGTGGATAGAGCGCCGGCCTGTGGACTGAATGGTCCCGGGTTCGATTATGGTCAAGGGCATGTACCTTGGTTGTGGGCACATCCCCAGTAGGAGGTGTGCAGGAGGCAGCTGATCGATGTTTCTCTCTCATCAATGTTTCTAGCTCTCTATCCCTCTCCCTTCCTCTCTGTAAAAAAGATCAATAAAAATATATTTTAAAATAATAATAAAAATAAAGAGTCAATGTTTTATAAATACAATTCACCATATTAATAAAAATAACTTTTCATTTCAAGCTAAAATGAAAAATCCACATGATTATCTCAATAGGTTCATAAAATGCATTTAATCCATTATTATTTCTGATTTTTAAAAAAACAAACTCTGAGCAAACTAGTAATAGAAGAGAACTTTCTTAATCAGATAAAGAGCATCTATGAAAAATCTATCACTAGCATCATACGTAACACGGAAAAACTGAATTCATACAGGAATGCAAATGATATAGAATAAATAACTTCAAAAAAGTAAAATTGAAGGATTAACACCACCTGATTCCAATGCTTATTATAAAGCCATAGATATCAAGATAGTGTGGTATTGGTGTAAAGACAAACAAATAGATCAATGGAATAGCATAAGAGTCCAAAAACAGACCCACACATGTATGGACAACTGGTTTTCGACAAAAGTACAAAAGCAATTCAGAGGAGAAAGGATTATCTTCTCAATAAATGATGCTGAAATAACTGTATATCCACATGCATAAAAAAGGGGAGGGAGATTTTGATCCATACATCATACCATATTCAAAAGTTAACTCAAAACTGACCATACACTTAAATGTAAACCTAAAAACTGTAAAACTTCTAGAAGGAAACCTAGGAGAAAAATCTTTGTTCTTATGATGGGCAAAGATTTCTTAGCTATAAATCTAAGTGCATGATACATAAATGAAAAAATTAATAAATCAGACTTCATTAAAAATAAAAACTTCTGAAAAGCCAACCCATAGATTGGGAAAAGATAAGAACCATATGATTTCACTCATATGTGGTATGTAAAACTGAAAGCAGCAAATGAACAAACAAGAAAAACAAACAAAAACTCATAGACAAAGACAACAGTATGGTGGTACCAGGGGAAGAGGGTGGAGAGTAGTAAAGAGTAAGGGGGGTCAAATATATGGTTATGAAAGATTGCATTTTGGGTGGTGGGCACACAAAGCAATATACAAATGATGTGTCATAGAAATGTGCACTTGAAACCGATATAATCTTATTAACCATTGTCACTCCCAATAAATTTAATTTTAAAAATAAATAAAATATGTTATTACCAGAACTTAAAAAAACAATCACTTTCTTCAAGTAGTTAAGAGTCTGATGTAAGAGATGGACAAGAAATAGGCAGTCCCAATTGTTAGGTCGAGGCAGGGGGGAAATCCAGGGCCTATGCATGCATATGCAAGATAGATGGTGGCAGAGATAACTGGTGCCTTCCTAGACCCCTGGCCCGAGGCGGAATTCCACATCTCTCATGCCCTCCACCCTCCCCTCACTAAACAGCTGTATAAAAGAAGTGCCTGCGCCCCTTTTTGGCGCGAACTTCCCTGGCCCACCCTCGGACCAGCGATTTTCGCCCGGGAGCGCAAGATTAAAACTCCCCCTTTCTAATCGCCTGGACTCTCTGTGTCTTGTCTCCTGCGTCGAAAACCTTACATTTGGTGCCAGACCCGGGTGGAGGCGAGCTCCCTGTTTGACCTTTAATGGTCCGGGGGCCCCCCCACTCCCCTCTTCTTCTTTCTTCGTGGCTCAGGGTCAGGATACCCGGCCTTCTCCTCCTGGCTCGGCAGCGTCAGCGGGTAAGTCCCAGCCCTTATTGATTCCTAGCGGTCGTTCTTCCGGCATCTCTGTCCGTAAACCGCGGCCCGCGTCAGAAATTGCCTTCCGGGCATTGCCCTCCGGGCCCCTCCAGGAGGGGTTCCGAACCTGGGGAGGCAGTGGAGACGTTCCTGCCCACCCTCGGTTCTCCGGCCTTTGGGCCTCACTCCGGACCCCAGGGGGTAGGGGAGACCTGCTGTCCCTCGGGCTCCCTGTCCGTAGCCTTGGCTCAACGATTGGGATGCCTGTCCTTGGGCCTTCGCTACTGACCCTAGGCTTCAGTATGGGCAATCAAAAATCCAAATCTGATCCTAAGACACCTCTAGGGTGCCTTCTCACCAATCTGGCTAAGCTAGGCCTGTCCCAGGATCTGCATCCTAAACACCTCATTTACTTCTGTAACGTGGCATGGCCTCAGTATGAATTGGACCATGGGTCAAAATGGCCTGAGAATGGGACTTTCTACCTCAGCATCCTAACTGACCTCAGTAAATACTGCCAACGAGCCGGGAAGTGGCCCGAGGTTCCATATGTCCAGGCCTTTTTCTATCTGCGCTCCCGTCCCTCCCTCTGTTCCTCCTGTTCCACAGCCCAGGTTCTCCTAGCTCGAGAGAAACCCCCTCTGCCTACCGACACCCCTCCACTTTCCGCTGTATCTGAACCCCCTGAGAATCTTTCCTCCCCTCCGACTCGCCCGCCTCCTTACTCCACAGCTTCTTCTGCCATACCTCCAGTTCCCACCCTTCCCCCATCCTCACTCCCTGACCTCCCTCCGCCGTCCCCTCCCTCAGCGCCTACTCCCTTACCTGCTGACCTGTCCCTTCCCCCACCCCTGCCTGCTTCCCCAGTCAGCAGGCACACCCGCTCCCGGGCTCCTCCTCTCCTCTGCCTGCTCCGGGAAGTTGCAGCGGCTGAGGGAGTGATCAGGGTCCATGTTCCCTTCTCTCTGTCAGATCTCTCCCAGATTGAGAAGCGGCTGGGGTCCTTTTCTGCCAACCCCACCGCATTCGTCAAGGAATTTCGATACCTCTCTCAGGCCTACGATCTCACCTGGCATGACATCCATGTCATTCTTTCTTCTACCCTAACATCAGATGAAAGGGAAACTGTCTTAGGAGCAGCGACGGACCATGCAGATCAGGTCCACCTTACAGATGCCTCTATGCCAGTGGGGGCCCAGGCCGTTCCTCGTCAGGAACCAGGCTGGGAGTACCAACTAGATACCCCCAAAGGGCGAGATGGGCACTGATGTTGTGACCAAATGCTCCAATGCCTGATAGCTGGCCTACAGGCCGTCTCCCACAAGGTAGTTAATTTTGACAAGCTGAGGGAAGTTACTCAGGGACCAGATGAGAACCCTGCAGTCTTCCTTAACAGGCTGACTGAGGCTCTGACCTTATATACTCCTCTGGACCCTGGGTCCCCGGGCCGGAGCAACAGTTTTAGCCACTCACTTCATTTCACAGTCGGCCCCAGATATTCGAAAAAAATTAAAAAAGGTGGAGGATGGCCCTCAGACTCCTGTCCGGGATCTAGTGAATATGGCATTTAAGGTTTTTAATGCCCGTGAGGAGCAGGCAGAATCAGATAGGGAGGCCCGCCTTCGACAAAAGGTGACTCTGCAAACTCAAGCCTTGGTGGCAGCTTTGAGGCCGATGGCAGCCACGCATGGTCCAAAGGGGACTGTGCGTGGTGGGGGTGCAACGAAAGGACGAGCGCCACCTGGAGGATGCTTCAAGTGTGGGAATGAGGGCCACTGGGCAAAGCAGTGCCCTCAGCCCCGGGCTCCAACCAAGCCCTGCCCGGCGTGCGATTCAAAACGGCCACTGGAAAAGTGACTGCCCCTGGAAAAGTGACAGGCCCTCTGCGTCTCAGCGTAGAGGGGCTGCCCTTCCAGGTAATGACCCGCCGCTGGCCATGCTGGGACTGGCTGAAGACTGAAGATGCCCGGACTCGACGACCCCCATCATCCTCGCCAAGCCCAGGGTAATGCTCAAGGTAGCGGGTAAGCAGATATCCTTCCTTATAGATACAGGGGCTACCTTCTCTGTCCTGCCCTCCTTTTCCGGGCCACTCTTCCCTTCCACGATCTCGGTCATGGGTATTGACGGCAAATCCACCTGCCCGCTGGCCACCAGGCCCCTTCCCTGTCTCCTTGACGATAGCCCCTTAACCCACTCATTCCTAGTCATGCCTTCGTGTCCCGTGCCCCTTTTAGGACGGGATATCCTCACCAAACTAGGGGCCACTCTGCAACTCACTCGGAGTCTTTCAGCCTCCCTGCTTCTTCCGCTTCTGGCCCCCTCCCTTCATGGGAACGCTGATCCCCCACTGCCTGTGTCCCTTGTCAACCCAAAAGTATGGGATAACTCTACCCCGGTGGTTACTAGACACTATACCCCAGTCAGGATCAGACTCAAGGACCCCACCTCGTTTCCCTCCCGTCCCCAGTTTCCTATCTCCCTAACTCATCGCTGGGGGCTCAAACCCCTCATTACTCGGCTTCTGGGGCAGGGTCTCCTCATACCTATCGACTCTCCCTGCAAAACCCCCATCCTCCCTGTCAGGAAGGCAGATGGGACCTACCGGCTGGTGCAGGACCTCCGATTAATCAATGATGCAGTGGTCCCCATCCACCCGGTGGTTCCCAATCCTTACACTCTCCTTTCCCGCATCCCATCTGGCACCACCCACTTTTCCGTCCTTGACCTCAAGGACGCCTTCTTTACCATCCCTCTGGATCCAGACTCTTACCATCTGTTTGCATTTACTTGGGAGGACCCAGACGAACAGGTATCCTGCCAACTTACTTGGACGGTCTTGCCCCAGGGGTTCAGAGACAGCCCTCATCTGTTTGGTCAGGCCTTAGCCAGAGACCTCCAACAATGCTCATTAGGACCCAGCACTCTTCTCCAGTACGTAGATGATCTCCTTCTCTGCAGTCCCTCTTTAGACATTTCTCGGAAGCAGACAGCTGGCCTCCTCAACTTTCTAGGGGACAAAGGATACCGTGTGTCCCCTGCTAAGGCGCAACTGTCGGCCCCCACTGTCACTTACTTGGGGATCTGTCTGACGCCCAATTCCCGGGGACTGACAGTTGACCGAGCACAGGCAATACGAGACCTACAGCCTCCCACTTCTGCGGAACAGATCTTGTCCTTTCTAGGGCTGGTAGGATTCTTCCGCCACTGGGTCCCAAATTTTGCTCTCCTAGCTAAGCCTCTATACCAGGCAGCTAAAGAAACACCAATAGGCCCCCTCTCCTCACCCTCCCTCGTTCGCCAGGCTTTTTCTAAGCTCCGGGATGCCCTCCTGGCATCTCCCCCTCTCTCTCTCCCGGACATCTCTAAGCCTTTCCAACTATTTACTGATGAGAAACAGGGATAGCTATGGGGGTCCTCACCCAGCCCCTAGGGCCAGCCTTCACCCCCGTAGCCTACCTGTCCAGACAGCTTGATCCCACGGCTCGGGGATGGCAGCCCTGCCTCCGGGCTCTGGCTGCAGCCGCTGCTCTCACCAAGGAGGCCCAGAAGATCTGCCTCCAGCAACCCTTACAGGTCTTCTCCACCCATAGGCTACAGGATCTTTCGTCCCACCGATCCTTATCTCTCCTTGCCCCCTCTCGCATGCAGGAACTCCATCTCCTGTTCCTCGAGAGTCCTGACATCTCCCTAACTCAGTCCCCAGCCCTGAACCCGGCCACTCTCCTTCCTGCTGCCTCCACCCAACCTGTGGCAACACACTCCTGCCCCGAGTTCGTCGAGGCCCTCACTCAACCTCGGGCGGGACTCTCAGATCTTCCTCTCTCTAATCCTGACTTAACTCTGTTTGTGGATGGAAGCTCTTGCCTAGACCCCCAGGGACGTCAGAAAGCCTCCTATGCAGTAGTAACACTTGAGCGGACCCTGGAGGCGGCCCGGCTCCCAGAGGGTACCACCTCTCAAAAGGCTGAGCTCATTGTGCTGACCAGGGCCCTGCATCTGGCCAAAGGGAGGAGGGTAAACATATATACAGACTCCAAATATTCCTTTCTTATAGCCCATTGCCACGCGGTTATTTGGAGGGAGAGGGGCTTTCTCTCCACTAAAGGCTCACCTATTATCAACACTAGACTCATAACCCGCTTACTTTGATGCCTTACAGCTTCCCTCCCAGGTAGCCATCGTGCACTGCCAAGGCCATCAGACTGACTCCTCGATGGTTACGCGGGGAAACGCCCGAGCAGACGCAGTGGCCAGAGGCTTAACTCAGGGTGAAGGGTCCCCAGCCCCGGTCCTGTTCCTTTCCCTTCCCTCCATTACCCCTCAGTATACAGAAGAAGAAAAAAATAAACTCCTACAACGGGGAGGCTCTTCTGGTCCTGAGGGATGGATCTTCATAAATAACAAGATCGCCCTTCCCAAGGCTCAGGTAGGGGCCATCGTCCAACAGGTCCACCAGTCATTGCACATTGGACCGCTGGCACTTTGGAGGTTCCTCGAACCCCTCTTCACCTCACCCACACTGCAAGAGGCAGTCACGAGTGCCTACTCCTCCTGCTCCACGTGTGCAGCTATCTCACCCCAGGGAGGAATGCGCCCCAACTTTCCTACCCATCAAATGAGGGGACACCTCCCAGGGCAGGACTGGCAGGTAGACTTCACCCATATGCCTCCCCACAAGAAGACCAAATACCTGCTTACCATAGTAGACACCCTGACAGGGTGGGTAGAGGCCTTCCCTACCCGCAAGGAAACTGCTGAGGTTGTGGCTGAGACCCTAATAATACACATAATCCCTAGGTTTGGCCTCCCCACCTCCATACAATCAGACAATGGCCCAGCTTTTATATCAAGGGTCGTTCAGCAGGTTAGCACCTCACTTGGCATCTCCTGGAAACTGCACATACCCTACCACCCACAATCATCGGGTAAGGTCGAGAGGGTCAACGGCCTCCTTAAAGACCATCTAACTAAACTCTCTCTAGAAATTCGCAGCTCCTGGCCAGACCTCCTGCCCATGGCCCTGACCAGAATCCGGGCTACACCAAGGAGCCCCACCTTCTTAAGCCCTTTTGAGACCCTTCTTGCTCAATCATTGCCTCCCTACTGACCCTCCTCTCCTGGCTACTTATCTTCCATACCTGTCTTTACTCAGGCAGCTACTCCGGGAACACGCTGACAGGTTTTTGCCCAGGCCAGAACCAGCGAACCAAGGCTCCCGAGGACCAGCCCTCCAGCCAGGGGACTCAGTCCTCCTTAAGAATCTACATCCCAAGGCCTTGGAGCCCAGGTGGACGGGACTTCACACAGTAATCCTCACAACCCCCACCGCGGCCAAACTACTTGGCGATCCATTGTGGCACCACCTCTCCAGACTCAAGAGGACCCCGGAGCAGCATGACTTCTATAAATGTTCAAGGTCTGTGAAACCAATGACTAGGACAGCACACAAGTCACCCAGCAGGTGGGATCTCAGGACTGCCCTCTGGTCGGATGCCAGGCGGAGATCCTGATTGCTGTCGACCTCCAGTCAGTGTCCAACAGTGGCCGACCATATGCTTGTTTTGCTTATGACCAACGGAACCCAGACAGGTGTAATTGAGACGTCAACACCTATGGGGGTTGCCGCGGGTCAGGCTGTGTCATCCATGATGCCTACAATGAGGTCAGTTCTGGCCCCTTTTTCTGGAAGGACGGGACCTTCTACATCAGGGTCCGGGCCCCCTGGGACCAGCGATGGGTTGCGGGCATTATGGGAAAACTATATGGGAGTGGTTGGAGCTCAACCCCTTCAGGGACCATCTACATCTCCCGGGAATATGTCATGGCCCAGGAGGCCCAAATCCAGGTCTCTAACAGCATCCTACAGGCTGAACATTCCCTTAAAGGGAAGCTGCCTGATTCCCCCCGGGTAGAAGTTCTGTCTTCTTGGCTCCAACTTATCTAACACACTCTACTATTCCTTAACGAGACCCGCACCCTGCCCAATGTCTCGCACTGCTTTCTTTGTGTCTCTCTCCAAAGACCTTTGCTGGCTGCCGTCCCGTCCCACTCATGACTCCTCCAGGAACCCAGGGACACGGTGGATATCAGCCTCCCCTGGCTGGCATTCCCCTCTGGGAACCCGAAACTCCAGAACCCACCTTGCCCCCGCAGATATGCTACCAGACCAGCAACCCAGTAACTGTGGGACAGGTCACCTGGAACTGTACCCAAAACCACAATGCAGCCAGTCCCACCAAGGCCAGCCCGGGTACCTTCTTTTGGTGCAATGGCACCTTAAGCAACTGCATAAACTCCTCTGACCCCGGGCCTTGCTTCGTGGTCACAGTAGTTCCCCAACTAACCTTGTATGGAGAGTCGGAGCTTGCCTGGTTGCTCCCTTCATCCCACCCCCGGACCCGCCGGGCCGCCTTCCTCCCTGTCATGTTGGGGGTAAGTATTGCTACCTCGGTAGGCCTAGCTGGAGGGGCTCTCGGGAACAGCATAATCTCTGCTCAGGATTTCAATGACAAACTCCAGATAGCCTTGGAGTCTACTACTGCCTCCTTAGCCTCCCTGCAGCGGCAAGTAACATCAGTAGCCCAAATAGCCCTACAGAACCGACGGACCCTAGACCTTCTTACTGCGGAAAAAGGAGGAACCTGCATGTTCCTTCAAGAAGAATGCTGCTACTACATCAACGAGTCCGGAGTGGTGGAACAGAACGTGCAGACCCTGACTAAGCTGAGTGAAGAATTACGTGCAAGACACTTCTGGGACAACTCTCTTTTCAGCTGGCTCCAAAGCCCTTTAGCGACCTGGATCCTGCCCCTGATAGGGCCCCTAATTCTCATCTGTGTGTTTTTTTCCCTAGCTCCCTGCCTCCTCAAATTCATCCGCTCCCGGATCGTGGAAATGTCTCGGGTGACTGTAAACTAGCTCCTGCTCCACCCCTACACTCGGCTGCCCTCTGACCTGCCTCTGCCTGACCCTGGCCTTTAACATCCCCCACCCTCTTCGCCCCTGGTCAGCAGGAAGTAGCCAGGATGATTTCGGAGCCTCCTATCACCAAAAGGCCGGGATGTTAGGGATGTTAGGTCGAGGCAGGGGGGAAATCCAGGGCCTATGCATGCATATGCAAGGTAGATGGTGGCAGAGATAACTGGCGCCTTCCTAGACCCCTGGCCCGAGGCGGAACTCCACATCTCTCATGCCCTCCGCCCTCCCCTCACTAAACAGCTGTATAAAAGAAGTGCCTGCGCCCCTTTTTGGCGCAAACTTCCCTGGCCCACCCTCAGACCAGCGATTTTCGCCCGGGAGCGCAAGATTAAAACCCCCCCTTTCTAATCGCCTGGACTCTCTGTGTCTTGTCTCCTGCGTCGCAAACCTTATACCAATGAAGCACCATGAGACGCAGTATACACCACGGTTAAGAGCTCTGGTACTAGGACACCCAGCTCCAAATCCTGTGTGACCTTGGGCAAGTCACTTAACCTCTCTGAGTCCCCAGGACCTTTTCTGTAAAACAGGGACAATAGCACTGTGTACCTCATAGATAGGTCTGGTGTAAGGTCTAAATGAGTTAATACATGCAAAGTGTTTAAAATATGCCTGGTATAGTGTCCTGATTGCTAGTTCTTGTCAATATTAGCATACAAATAGGAAGGCCTGAAGACATGATTCAGGCGAGAAGCCAGACATAAAACTAACAACCTTTTTTTACCGAAGTGTAGTATTCCATTGTGTAGTTGTACCAACGTTTTTTAATCCACTCATCTGCTGATGGGCATTTAGGCAGTTTCCAAATCTTAGCTATTATAAATTGTGCTGCTATGAACATAGGGGTGCATATATCCTTTCTGACTGGTGTTTCTGATTTCTTGGGATATATTCCTAGAAGTGAGATCACTGAGTCAAATGGGAGTTCCATTTTTAGTTTTTTGAGGAAACTCCATACTGTTCTCCACAGTGGCTGCACCAGTCTGCAGTCCCACCAGCAGTGCACGAGGGTTCCTTTTTCTCCACATCCTTGCCAGCACTTGTCATTTGTTGATAGCCATTCTGACAGATGTGAGATGGTACCGCATTGTCGTTTTGATTTGCATCTCTCAGATGATTTAGTGACTTTGAGCATGTTTTCATATGTCTCTTGGCCTTCCTTACTAGTAGGTCCTGTTTTGAAAAAGAAGGAATTCTTATCATTTGCAACAGCATGGATGGAACTAGAGAGCATTATGCTAAGCGAAATAAGCCAGTCAGAGAAACATAAATATCACATGATCTCACTTATTTGTGGAATATAATGAACAACATAAACTGATGAACAAAAGAAGATCCAGAGACAGAGAAGCATCTATCAGACCACCAAACCTCAGAGGGAAGGTAGGGGAGGGCGGGGTAAGGGGGAGAGATCAACCAAAGGACTTGCATGCTTGCATACAGTATAAGCCTAACCAATGGACACAGACACCAGGGGGTGAGGGCATGAGTGTGTGTGTGTGGGGGGGGGGGGGCGGCAATGGGGGGATAAGGACACATATGTAATACCTTAATCAATAAAGAAAATGAAATGGAAAGAAAGAAAAAATAAAAACATTTGAGAGCTTCAGCTTGCCGTCTATAACAAGAGCAGTTCCAAACAGAGGATCCCAAGCCCCATCTAACGTGAGAGCTGTGGTCTGGAGGTCTCTCTTCTGTTTGTAACCGTGACTGGAAACCTGTGATTCTGCACATACACTGCTCTCTTGGCCAGAGGGACTACCAACCCACAGTCCCACCAGCTAGGGACTTTCAGAGGGCTGAGGGCCAAGCTTTTGGGCATAAAGTGCTGTTGACCATTGCTCAGGTTAGGAAAGGGCACTGGGTGACACATGAAGAATGCTGGCGCTCAGAACAAGGCCGGTCACTCCCTGAACAATGAGTCCTAGCAGGACAGGAGAGAACAGGCCAGCAGGCAGTCCAGCATTGTGCAATGCAAACCATACCCTCCTCTAGGCTACCAATCACGAGGTGGTCCTGGCCACATGGGTCACCCTCATCATACTTAGCTGGAGAGTAAGGTCTCCAGCTCAGGATCTTCCAGCACTCACGTGCTATAAAGGTGATTGGCTAAGAGAAGGAAGAAATAACCCAGCAAATTCAAAGGGTCCCCAGGGTATGCCTTCTATTGTCTTCCTCTCAGCCACTTCTTGCCTTCTTCAGTCTCCTGAACTCCAATTAAGAAGAAAGAGGGAGGGGGAGGGACCAAGCCCTTGGAACAAACTGGAGGCTAATTTCAATCCAAAATACTGGGTGTGACTTGGCAGCAGCACTCAGCAACTTCCAGCTAAGCTGCCCTATGCTACTAGTGCTGAAAATACCCAAGCATCTGATGAAGCAGTGCAGTTAAATTTAGCCCTGGCATTCCCAGGGCTGGGCTGGGTGCTAGAAGCAGCATAGTAGACCCACAGATACACCCATCGCAGGTGTTAAGAGCTGCCAGCAATAAAGAGCAGCCAGTGTGATGACAATGACACCTGGAGGGAAGTAGAGTGAGAGAAGGGGTTCATGGCCCAAAGGCAGGTCTCATCTCCCAATAGCTTTACCAGGACCCATCAGCCCGGTGCCGCCATCAGCAGCGAGATAATATAACATGGATGAGTAAAGAATAAAGATGGAAAGAAAAGGGAATGGTGGGGACTGGGATGAACTGCAGGGCAAACATCCCATCTAAAACTACTGAAATTTCTATTTTTTAAACAACACCATGTTAGCCAAATAAAATCCTGCATTATGTCTGCAGACTTTCAGTGTGACTGGCACCAGGCATAGCTGTAAGGAGTAGGCAACCCCATGGCTACTATTTCACCATCAGACATTCATTCTTTGTTCCTTCAGTCACTTGTTAAAATGCAAGCAGGGTTGTTTTGTGCAGGGCAGACCAGGCTGTAGTGTCTGGCAGTGAATTAAACAGCCACCATGTCAAGCAAACAGGCAAAGACCAAGACCACTAAGAAGCACCCCCAGCATGCAACATACACTGTGCTCGCCATGTTAGACCAGTCACAGGTTCAGAAGTTTAAAGAGGCCTTCAGAACAGACATTTGCATGATAGCTTGCTTCTCTAGGGAAGAATCCAGCTGATGCTCAGCTCAATGCCATGATGAATGCAGCTCCAGGGCCCATAAATCCCACCACATTCCTCACGATGCTTCGTGAGAAGTTAAATGGCACAGGCCAGGAAGAGGTCATCAGAAATGCTTTTGCTTGCTTTGATGAAGAAGCAACTGGCACCATTTGGGAAGATTACCTGAGAGAGCTACTGACAGTAATGGGAGATTGGCTTACAGATGAGGAAGCTGTACAGAGAAGTGCCTATTGACAAAGTTACATTGAGTTCACTAGAATCCTTAAACATGGAGCTAAAGAGAAAGATGAC
Organism: Corynorhinus townsendii; assembly: GCA_026230045.1. Lineage (NCBI taxonomy): Eukaryota > Metazoa > Chordata > Mammalia > Chiroptera > Vespertilionidae > Corynorhinus > Corynorhinus townsendii. The sequence continues at coordinate 144,465,724 of JAPDVU010000004.1, forward strand.
TGAAAGTACTTTAGCTAAAACCTTCCAATTCCTTAGTCTTACTCTGTCTTATTTCCCCATCCTCACAGACCTGCTGCATACAACTTAGTTTCACAGCTTTGCCTCTTTATTTAATGTATTTATGCTAAATCTTTCTGCCACTTAGCACTTGTATAATCAGACTGTAGATGAGGTTGTAAATTGTGTTGAAAAAGAGTGTACAAATAAAAATCTACAAACTGAACCCACCCACCTCAAAAACACACACACCATGGGCTTTAAGACTTCTTAGCTAACTCAGTTATTCTTACTGATGCCTGTGTTTAAGAAGAAAGAAAAAAAGAAAAAGAAATAATTGTCCTGCATTAATAAATTGGTAAATTATTGTTTATTAATATGTTCAGGATCAATTAAATGTTATCGAGTAAAGTAGCAGTTGTTGAATACAAAGAATGCTTGCCTTGGAGTCAGACAGGCTTGAGCAGGCTGGCTCTGCTATCCACTAGGAAATTAATTCCATTCCTCTTTGGTTGAATGGAAATAATAGGTCTATCTCAGGTTGCTATAAAGATTAAATGAAATACCCCAGGACAATGTTTGATGATAATTCATGTTCAATAAATGACATATGAACTTTAATCATCTGAGAGCCAGGTTCTATAAGACAGGAGCTAAGAGTGAGAAGCAGAGTGGTGAGCCAATGCTTCACCAAGGCAGAGCCTTCCTGGAATCTGGGTCAGGAGGAACTTCTAAGCCACATGGGGCGACACCATCCCCCTGTGTCCATTTGCTGCACTGCAGTCACATTTAGTTGAGTTGAACCTCACCTTTCTGTCCTTTGCCACTTGAGATGGAGTATAAGGTCCTGCAGACCTACTGTGCTATTGTTTCTATTCCATGTGAGCCCCTCATGCAGTCTTTGCTGAGCCGGGTAGTTGTTGAAAGTAATTATCTGAGACTGTAACAGCCCAGCTTGTCCAATCACCCAAGCACCCTGCCAGCAATGGGGAACATTTGTCTAGCCTCTTTGATCCAGCGCTAATGCAGGTGTACTGGAATCCCCTGGAAATATTTAAAAATCTAGCTATCCATTGGTATATTACACCCCTCTGCCGAACTGGAATCTCTGAGGGTGGGCTGCAGAATACATATAAAAAACTCTTCATCAAGGAATCTCAAATTCAGCCAATTTTGAAAACATATGACTTTAACTCCTTATTATGCTGCCCTATTCACCTCTTGGGTTTAAATTGTCTTTGCAAGTAAGAAAAGACAGTGCTCTCTGCACTAGAAATTAGTATTTGCATAGAGCTAGAAAGCAGTGGATGAGGCGTCAAGTGAGAGGGGAGACAAGGGTGAGAGAGAAAAAGAAAGAAAAAGAAGACTCACACCAAGAAGAATATAGAGAGAAAGGCAGAGAGAGAGAAAGGAAAACAGGCACACACAGAGAAAAAGGTATGGGGAAAGAAGAGTGTGATAAGAGAGAGGATGGAGAAAAGAAGGCATTCTCATAACCATGACAATATTTTGGTGCGGCAAGAGATAAATGGACAAATCCTAGATTAAGAAAAAAAAGTTCAATCTCGGGTTATATCTGCCATATGCAAAATCTCTTGCATATTGACAAGGATAGGAACACCACAATAGAGTAATGAGCAAAAATATGAAGAGAAAATCCAAATAGCCAACACAGGGAAGCTGGGTGAGTTTACTAGTGAGTGGGAAATGTACTTTATTCCTATGAGAGTGGCAGAAATCTGAAAGTCACTTACTTATTGCTGGCTAGGTTGTAGGGGAAATTATTTATTTAAATCTTGATGGTAAAAATGTAAATTGTCACAGAACTTTGAAAAGAAAAAACAAAGCTAACAAAATGTACCACTCTTTTTTTTTTTTTTTTTTTTTTTTTTTTAGAGAGAGAGAAAGAATGGAAGAGGGGAAGAGACAGAGAGAGAGAAATATCAGTGTGAGAGAGACACATTGATTGGTTGCCTCTGGCACGGCTCTGACCAAGGCCGGGGTGGAGCCTGCAACCGAGGTTCGTGCCCTTGACCAGAATCGAACCTGGGACCTTTCAGTCCAATGCTCTATCCACTCAGCCAAACCAGCTAGGGCCAAAATGTTCTACTCTTTACTCAATCCACCGATCCATTTCTGGGACTCAATGCCCTAGAAATAAATATGCCAGTACATAACAGTATATGTTCAAGAATGTAACTGCAGTATTATTTATGGTGACAAAAACACTAGTAACAAAGGAGAAGCTATTAATAGGGTATCGTTGAATGAATGTTAATACATCTGGCTCATGAAATAGGATTTTATATAGCAATTATAGGCCGGGTCACGAAATTCGTGCACAGGGGGAGGGGGAGATGTCCCTCAGCCCAGCCTACACCCTCTCCAATCTGGGACCCCTCGAGGGATGTCTGACTGCCCATTTAGGCCCGATCCCAGTACTGGGATCCCCCTACAGGGATCAGGCCTAAACGGGCAGTCAGACATCCCTCTCACAATCTAGGACTGCTGGCTCCCAACTGCTTGCCTGCCTGCCTTCCTGATTGCCCCTAACCACTTCTGCCTGCCAGCCTGATCACCCCCTAACCACTCCTCTGCCAGCCTGATTGATGCCTAACTGCTCCCCTGCCAGCCTGTTTGCCCCTAACTGCCCTCCCCTGCAGGCCCAGTCACCCCTAACTGCTCTCCCCTGCAGTCCTGGTCCCCCCCAACTGCTCTCCCCTGCAGGCCTGGGTTCCCCCTAACTGCCCTCCCCTGCAGGCTTGATCACCCCAACTGCCCTCCCTTTCAGGCCTGGTCCCTCCCAACAGCCCTCCCCTGCTAGCCATCTTGTGGGGCCATCTTGTGTCCACATGGGGGCAGCCAACTTGTGTGTTGGAGTGATGTCAATTTGCATATTACTCTTTTATTAGATAGGATTAAGAAGCATGAATAAAAGCTATGCCACTATTGGAATTTAAGGGATTAGGTATTGTATAAAAGCAACAATAACAATTATAATGCAAAAAATGCTTATAATATTGTTCATTTTTGTAAAACATAAACAACGACAGTAACTTCTATCTTGGGGGGAGGCGGGGAGACATTCAGCCAGTATACAGTGAGAGTCACACTGAAGATTTCAGGGAGTGTTCATTCTGATTTGGTTGTACTGTGCCATATTGGTTGCTATATATTTTGAATGGCACTCCTGCATATGTGTGTTCATATTATTGTATATGCGTACATAAGAAATATGGAGAAAAATACATATAGGTACATACTGGGTTGTTAACATGGATTACTTGGGAAGGGAAAGGGGCTTCTGTGGGTGGGGTGGAGAGAAAGAGAGGGGTAGCCAACCTAATAAAGAAAAGAAAAAACAAAGACAGCAGTCAAAATGTATAATATAATAATTATGCTATGCACTTACGTAAAATTATATATATATGTCTTTATGTACACAAAAGTTCTTAAAATATAATAGTTAAGAGCTTATACTAGTTGGCTATTGTCACATAATACTGTATGACAACAAAACCCAAAATCTCTGACATTAAAAAAAAGGCATTTATTTATTTACTTATTACTTATAGATCTATGGACTGGCAGGTGTGACTGCTTTGGGCTATAGGTCAAATTCAGGTCAGCTCCCTGTGACTCTTGTTCTGAAACCAGGAACTACCTGGGATATGATCTTCTCATGGAGAACACAGAGGCACAGAGGTCAAGCTAACCCATGCAAACACATTTAAAGCCTCTCCCTGTGGAGTGACATCAGTATCACAGCAGCATAAGATGTCCCTCCTTTTTAAACAACTAATTAGGCATCTATCCGCAAAGAAGAGCAGATAGATGCCTAATTGGAGTTGTGGGATCCAGCACCATATGCCAAGGAACTCTATGGGAGTTGTGGGTTCCAGCACCATATGCCAAGAAATCCTGAAGGAGTTTCACACAGTAATAGGGTGAAATTACTGTGTGTCTAGTAATAGGCAGACAGACCTCAGTACAGGCTGTAAAACCAGCAGGAGCCAGTGAACCTGTCCAAACCACTCTCAACTATGGTTGGGGAAAACCTGTCAAGTCTTGACTTGGGCAAAAACCCTCGGACAAGAGAGACTTTGCAGAAATCTAGCCTTCCCGAGGACACCATTGGGGGTAGGGGCAGGGAGTACACATACGTACACAAGTTTGGACACATTGGAGAGGGTAAGAGGAACTTTGCCAGCACCACACCTACCCCAAGGCAACACTGCAAGGCTAAACTGGCCAGCAGCAACCTCTCCTACAGGGAAAGAAAGAGCAATGAGTGAGTGCATGGCTTTCCAGCTGTGGATGCTGTTGGAATTTAAAGGATTAGGTATCCTGTATAATAAAGAGGTAATATGCAAGTGGTTGTTACACCATGACTCATAACAACGGATCAGCAGGAGGGCGGGGCAGCAAACTACCTGAGGCAGAGAGCTACAGTGCGACTGAGAGCTACGAGTGGCAGTGGGCGGGGCAGCCAGCTGAGGCAAGCAGCAGCAAGCTACTCATGCACAGATTCATGCACAGGGCCACTAGTTGTTGTATAAAAGCAACAATAACAATTATAATGTAAAAAAATTCTCTACAGCAATACCTAGAGTACTGGGACTTCCATGACTTGGGGGAGAGAGAAGATCAGGAAAGAGGCAGGTAAGAATACTAAAGGGATGTGGTTCCTGCTGACTGTATTCAGGACTTCATCAGGGAGAATCTCACTCAAGGACCTGCTCACTGGCCCACAGGCACCCCCAACACCAAAAGTGCTAAACCCATGCACTTTGTGAGGGTAAGCCCAACCCATCTACCCACCCTCACCTCTGTAATTGGCTCCTTGTGCATGCTCCCAAGTACGGCAACAAGAATGAATCTAATGAACACAGTGCTCTCAGGAAAACAGACCAGAGTCTATGGGCAAGGGAGGATCCACAAACTTGAGCTTGTAGCATCACTTTATAGAAAACAAAAGATTTCCAGCAGCCAACCTGGTGAGTTGTAAGAACAAGAAAAGATATACAAGTTCAAGAATTCTGTTGCAAGAGGGAGCAAGAAGTGTGGAGCAGGTGTATCCATACAGGGTTGAAAAGAACAGATATAACAGGACTGAAGAACACATATCTCACCTGAAGCTAATTAGTAAAGATTTGAGGAGGTATTTGTTATTTCAAATGCAAAAGCAGCAACACAAAACTACATGGAGAATCAAGATGACAGTAATCTTCCAATAAACTCAAAGGTACAGAATTTTGTGATCTGGCTGAAAAAGAATTTAAAATAGTTGTTTTGAGAAATAAGTTGCCTTATAAGAAAACAGAAAGACAATTCAACAAAATGAGAAAAACAATACATGAACAAAATGAGAAATTTAACAAAAGAACCAAAAAGAAACTCTGGAGCTGAAGAATTCAATGAATAAAAAGAAAAAAGAATAAAATAAAGTAGAAAAAAATAAAAACTACAGCAGAGCAGACCAAATGGAAGACAGAATAAGTAAACCACTTGATAGGAACTTGAAATAACACAATCAAAGGAGAACAAAGAGGGGAAAAAATGAAAAAGAACCCCAAAGCCTACATGACTTAAAGGACTCCACCAAACATACAAATATTAAAATAATTGGTGTTCCAGGAGAAGAGAGGGAGAAGAGGGAGAGGGGAGAGTTTATTTAAAGAAGTAAGAGCTGAGGAGGAGAAAAATGGCGGCAGAATAGACAGACATGTTCTGAGCCTTGTCTGGGAGCAGAAAGAAAGAACAGCTGAGGGTCGCACGAGGAGTGTTTGTTGGCAAGTTAAGGGACAGCTAAACTCCAGGAGAAGGTGGGGGACCTGACCGGGCAGCCCCCACTGCAGCTGGGTCCCCTCCCAGAGCTACGGGCTCGGACACGGAGACCACGCCATCTTGATAGGGAAAGTGGAGCTTATTGGAAGCCTGAAAATCCACAATTGCAGCAACCACCGAACAGCTGCGAGCCCCAGAACACTGGTCCCCAACTGGCACAAACACGCGAATTCAAAGGAGCTCTTCATTCCACCACAGAAAGGTCAGATTTTGCCTGGGATAAGGCGAGGTCTCTGGTTCCCACAGGAGAGAGAAACACACGTTTTGCAGGAGCTGGAGGACCAGGGAAGTCTGTGCCTAGAAAAATCCGTGGCTTTTGGGGCTGGCGTGATCCATGAATGTGGAAGGGGGTCGTCAGAGCTGCTAACAGAAGGATCTCTAAAAAGCAACCCATTTTGATCTGATGTACAGGGACAGCCTAAGAATTTCAAAGGAGTGCCGGCTGCTTAGACTTGCACGCAGACCCATTGTTTGCACACTTGGGCTTTTTCCTCTTCAAATCCTTGCTTCTGATTACTAAGCCCAATACATAGGTTCACCCAGTTGGGGACACCCTGGGAGAATGCAGGGGAAAGTTGTTTTTCTGGAACCTGGGGATCGGAGCGGGGAGTAACCATCAGAGAACCAGCTCTGAGGCAGCCCACTTCCACAAACCGGTATTGAGTGCCACAGGGAAAGAAGGATCTAAATACAGCTAGAGAGGTCAAATAGATCCAGAAGTCAATCCAGAAACACTGCCACCTAGGGGCTGAATCACAAATTGACTCTTGTGTAATCAAAAATAAAGGAATACGAGAAATTAAGACTCTGCCTGCTTAAAAATTAGGACTGGCTTACATCACTGAGGAACAGTGGAACACAGGGAACTGCAATACTGTCTGGACTGAGAAACAAGGGTGCCAAACAGAACAATAGAGGAAGTGAATGACCTTCACTACTGCACATTATATTTATTTTATTTTATTTTATTTTATTTTATTTTATTTTATATTTTCATTTTTTTGCATCTTTTACTTAAGAAACTAATTTTTTTCTTTTTTCCTCACTTGATTTTACCTTTTTAATTATTACATTTTTATTTTCAATCAGTATTATTACTACTACTATTTTACCTTTTTTTTAAGTGTCATTTTATTTTCTCTTTATTTTACTTTGGGATTAGTGTTCTACATTCTATTTTCATCTTTCCTTCAGCATCGTTTAACTCTATCTCAACTCTACCTTTATGCCATCATTCTCTTCCTAACCTTTCCCCTTTTGGTGTCCTATTTATCTTACCCCTCTCCTGCTTTAGATTTTCCCTATTCTTTCTGTTTACCCCCCGTTAAAATTTCACCCTACTTATATATCTAATTTCCAATACCCTGCTCCAAGTCCATACACACCTCTCTCTTTGCTGTCTTAACGATCCAAAAAATTATTTTTCTCTCTGTCCTTTTGTTGTTGTTTGCTTGAATGTTGATTATATCGAATTTTTATGCTTTTTTGTAAGATTGTTTTGCTTATTCTTTTGTTTGTCTGTTTGTTTTTGTTTGCTTTGTTTTTGTTTGTTTTTGCTTCTGTTTTCCCTTGCCTTGCTTGATATTACTTGGTGTTGTAGTTTGTATTAATACCCAGGTACTTGTTGCTGGCATTTGCTGGGATTAGTGGTTGTTATATTAGAGTTTTCTCCCCATATATATAGTTTGTTCCCCTTTTCGCTCTTAGTCTCTTGCTTGTCTCTTTTATTTTTTTTCTTTCTTTTCCCAATTTTATTTTGACACCCCTTTTTTTTCTTTTTTCTTTTTTCTTTCTTTTTCCTCTTCTTTCTCTCCTATCCCCTAATTTGCCTTTCTATGGTGGTCACCTTTTTTCAAGGTTATTAATATTGTGAATACATTTCTGTTCAGTGCCTTGTGTGTTGTACCTGGTTGTGTTGTATTTTGTGCCTTTAAGTCAACGCAGGAGAGAGAAAACTACATAACCAGACATCTGGAGAAGAGAGAACATGGGGAGACAAAGAAACAGCCCACATATGAAAGAAAAGCAGGCATCGCCAGAAAAGAAAGTAAACGAAATAGAGGCAAGCAACTTGCCAGAGAAAGAATTCAGAGAAATGGTCATAAGGTGGCTGAAAAGAATGGAAGACAATTTCAACAATATGAGTAAGAACCAAGAGGAAAAGAAGAAGAACCAAGAAGAAATGAAAAATGACCTTGCTGCTGTAAAGAACTCAATAGAAAGCATCAAGTGTAGACTAGAAGAAGCAGAGGACTACATCAGTGAGCTAGAAGACAAGGTAGGAAAAAATACCCAAATAGAGCAGCTTCTAGAAAAAAAAAATTAAAAAGCAGGAGGAGAGCCTAAGGGAACTTTGGGACAACACGAAACAAAACAACATCCACATAACAGCGGTGCCAGAAGGAAAGGAAACTGAGCAAGGAATAGAAAACCTGTTTGAAGAAATAATGACAGAAAACTTCCCTGATATAGGGAAGAAAAAACCCACACAAACCCAAGAAGCTCACAGAGTCCCAAGCAAAATGAACCCCAAAAGACCAACACCAAGGCACATTATAATTAAATTGGCAAACACCAACGACAAAGTAAGAATCTCAAAAGCGGCCAGAGAGAGACAGAAAGTTACCTACAAAGGATCCCCCATCAGACTAGTGACTGATTTCTCAACAGAAACTCATCAGGCCAGAAGGGAATGGAATGAAATATACAAAGTCATGCAAAGGAAGGGTCTGAATCCAAGAATACTGTACCCAGCAAGGTTATCAATCAAAATTGAAGGTGAAATCAGGAGCTTCACAGACAAAAAAGGACTAAGGGAGTTTATTACCAACAAACCAGCAATGCAAGAAATGCTAAAAGGTCTGCTGTAAAAAAAGAAATAGGAAGCAAAGAAGGAACACAGGGGTAAAGAATAAAAATGGCAACAAGTAAGTACCTATCAATAATAACTTTAAATGTAAATGGATTAAATGCCCCAATCAAAAGACATAGGGTAATGGATTGGATAAGAAAACAAGACCCATATAGCTGCTGTCTACAAGAAACCCACCTCAGAAAAAAGGACACACACAGACTGAGGGTGAAAGGATGGAAAAAGGTTTTTCAGGCGAATGGAAATGAAAAATAAAAGCTGGGGTAGCAATACTTATATCTGACAAATTAGATCTCAAAGTGAAGGACATAACAAGAGATAAGGAAGGCCACTTCATAATACTAAAGGGAGCAATCCAACAAGAAGAAATAACTCTGGTAAACATACACACACCCAATACAGGAGCACCCAAATACATAAAAAAAACTCCTGGAAGATATCAAGGGAGAGATTGACAGCAATACAATCATAGTAGGAGACTTTAATACCCCACTATCACCATTGGACAAATCCTCTAAACAAAAAATCAGCAAAGAAATATCAATCCTAAATGACTCACTAGACCAGATGAAATTGACATCTTCAGAACATTTCACCCCAGAGCCACAGACTATACCTTCTTCTCAAGTGCACATGAGTCATTTTCAAAGATAGACCATATGTTAGGTCACAAGCAAAGTCTCTTCAAATTCAAGAAGATAGAAATCATATCAAGCATCTTCTTAGATCACAGTGGCATAAAACTGGAAATCAACTATAATAAAAACAATCCAAAAAATCAAACACATGGAGACAAAACAGCATGCTATTAAACAATGACTGGGTTACCAGAGAGATCAAGGAAGAAATAAAAAACATCATGGCAACAAACGACAACGAAAACACAACAATCCAAAATCTATGGGACACAGCAAAAGCAGTCTTGAGAGGGAAGTTCATAGCTCTACAAGCCTACTGCAAAAAACAAGAAACAATGGTAATAAATTACCTAACCCTACAACTCAAAGAGTTAGAAAGAGAGCAACAAGAAAAGCCCAGTGTAAGCAGAAGGAAGGAAATAATAAAGATCAGAGTGGAGATAAACGACAGAAACCAAAAAAACAATACAAAAGATCAACAAAACCAAGAGCTGGTTCTTTGAAAGGATAAACAAGATAGATGAACCTCTAGCCAGGCTCACCAAGAAGCAAAGAGAGAGGACCCAAATAAACAAAATCAGAAATGAAGGAGGAAAAATAACAACAGACCCCACAGAAATACAAAGGATTGTTAAAAAAAATACTATGAACAACTCTATTCCAACAAACTGGACAACCTGGAGGAAATGGACATATTCCTAGAAAAATACAACCTTCCAAAACTCAATCAGGAAGAATCTAAACATCTCAACAGGCCAATAACTATGGAAGAAATTGAAGCAGTCATCAAAAAGCTTCCAGCAAACAAAAGCCCGGGACCAGACGGCTTCACGGGGGAGTTTTACCAAACATTCAAGGAAGAACTAAAACCTATCTTCCTCGGACTATTCCAAAAAATTCAAGAGGAAGAAATGCTTCCAAGCTCATTCTATGAAGCCAGCATCACCCTAATACCAAAACCAGATAAAGACAACACAATGAAAGAGAATTACAGGCCAATATCCCTCATGAACATAGATGCCAAAATCCTCAACAAAATTGTAGCAAATCGGATCCAGCAGTACATCAGAAAGATCATACACCATGACCAAGTAGGATTTATCCCAGGGATGCAAGGATGGTACAATATTCGCAAATCAATAAACGTGATACATCACATAAACAAATTGAGAGATAAAAATCACATAGTCATATCAATTGATGCAGAAAAAGCATTTGATAAAATCCAACACCCTTTCTTGATAAAAACTCTCAACAAGATGAGATTAGAAGGATCATACCTCAACATAATAAAAGCCATATATGATAAACCCACAGGCAACATCATACTCAATGTGCAAAAACTAAAACCATTTCCCCTAAGAACAGGAACAAAACAGGGATGCCCACTCTCACCACTCCTGTTCAACATAGTACTGGAAGTATTAGCCATCACAATTAGACAAGTAGAAGAAATAAAAGGCATCCAAATTGGAAAAGAAGAAGTAATGCTGTCCTTATTTGCAGATGACATGATATTGTACATAAAAAACCCTAAAGACCCCATCAAAAAACTATTAGACTTAATAAATTAATTTGGCAATGTAGCAGGATACAAAATTAATGCTAAGAAATCTATGGCATTTCTATACACCAATAGTGAACTTACAGAAAGAGAGACTAAAAAAGCAATCCCATTTACCATTGCACCAAAAAAATTAAGATACCTAGGAATAAACTTAACTAAGGAAGTAAAAGACCTATACGCAGAAAACTACAGGACACTGAAAAAAGAGGTAGAGGAAGACGAAAACAGATGGAAGAACATACCATGTTCATGGATTGGTAATATCAACATCATTAAAAAGTCCATAGTACCTAAAGCAATCTATAGATTCAATGCACTTCCCATTAAAATACCAATTGCATATTTCACAGACCTAAAATGAACCTTCAAAAAATTCATCTGGAATAAAAAACAACCCCGAATAGCCACAGCAATCCTGAGAAAGAAGAACAAAATAGGTGGATCTCAATACCAGATTTCAAGCTGTATTACAAAGCCACTGTTCCCAAAACAGCCTGGTACTGGCACAAGAACAGACATATAGACCAATGGAATATAATAGAGAACCCAGATATTGACCCAAACCACTATGCTCAATTAATATTTGATAAAGGAGGCATGAACATACAATGGAGTGAAGACAGTCTCTTCAATAAATGGTGTTGGGAAAATTGGACAGATACATACAAAAAAAATGAAACTAGACCACCTACTTACACCATACACAAAGATAAACTCAAAATGGATAAAGGACTTAAATATAAGATGGGAAACCATAAAAATACTATAGGAATCCACTGGCAGTGAAATCTCAGACATATGCCGAAGCAATTTCTTCACCAATACCACTCCTAGGGCAATGGAAACTAAAGAGAAAATAAACAAATGGGACTACATCAAAATAAAAAGCTTTTTCACAGCAAAAGAAACCATCAACAAAACAACAAGAAACCCCACTGTATGGCAGAACATATTTGCAAATGTTATCACTGATAAAGGTTTAATCTCCAACATCTACAGGGAACTTATACAACTTAATAAAAGGAAGATAAATGACCCAATAAAAAAAATGGGCAACAGACCTAAATAGAATCTTTTCGAAAGAAGACAGAAGGAAGGCCAAGAGACATATGAAAACATGCTCAAAGTCACTAATTATCTGAGAGATGCAAATCAAAACGACAATGCGGTACCATCTCACACCTGTCAGAATGGCTATCATCAACAAATCAACAAACGACAAGTGCTGGCAAGGATGCGGAGAAAAAGGAACCCTCGTGCACTGCTGGTGGGAATGCAGACTGGTACAGCCACTGTGGAGAACAGTATGGAGTTTCCTCAAAAAACTAAAAATGGAACTCCCATTTGATCCAGTAATTCCACTTCTAGGAATATATTCCAAGAACTAGAAACACCAATTAGAATGGATATATGCACCCCTGTGTTCATAGCAGCACAATTCACCATAGCTAAAATTTGGAAACAGCCTAAATGCTCATCAGCAGATGAGTGGATTAGAAAACTATGGTACATCTACACAAAGGAATACTACACTGCTATAAAAAAGAAGGAATTCTTACCGTTTGCAGCAGCATGGATGGACCTGGAGAGCATTATGTTAAGTGAAATAAGCCAGGCAATGAAAGAAAAATACCACATGATATTTTCTTCACTCATTTATGGAAAATAAAGGACATTATAACCTGATGAACAAAAAGATAGATACCGAAGCAGTAAAACACTGAAGAGTCTGTCAAATTACAGCGGGAAGGCTGGGGAGTGTTGGGGAGGCGGGGGGAAAGAGATCAACCAAAGGACTTGTATGCATGCATATAAGCACAACCAATGGATACTGGACACTGGGGTGGGGGGGGGTGGGATGAGGGCATGCGACAGGGGTTAGGGGATGCTGGGGGAAGGTCAATGGGGAAAAAAAAAAGGAGATATACGTACTACTATATATAATACTTTAAACAAAAAAACCCACAAAATTTGAATTGGTGGGTAAGGGAGGACACAAACACCTAATCCATACCACTACCCTTCTGTCATCTCTTACAAAATATTATAAAATCTTTTATATGTGAAAATGTGCTCAAAGAGTATGCAGCCACAAATAAAAGGGGGAAAAAGTATTATAGATGGATATTGGGTAGTTAAGGTATTTTGTTATTTTGCTGGATTTTCGTGACATTTCTGGTACTGGTTAGCCTAAAATTTAATTTTTAATGATTTCTTTCTAATTCTAAAAATATTTACTTTCACATCTAATTTTTATGTTCTTTTCTTTAGAGCAAAAGCGCGCGCACGTGCACACACACACACACACACACACACACACACACACAGGCTTCAGGCCTCACAAAACCTGGATCTGCCCCATGGGGTCAGCCTTCATGGGAGGGGCCTTGAGAGAAGGAATAGCAGTGTGGGTGCCCAGCAGGTCCTAGGAGGACCCCTCCTCCTCCCTCTCCCAAATGGGCAGAGAGAAACTCACTGAAAGTTTGTGACCTGCTAGAGAGTGTTCTAAGTGCTGTGTTCCTAGGAGAAGGCGGCGTGTCCTCAGGCATGAGACATGAGAAAGTCATCTACCCAGCAGCACTGGTCCCCATATTCCCAACCCTTCCAGGACCCAGGGCCAGGGGAAGCCATCCAGGGTCAACAGGTACCTGTAAGAAATAACAGCTGTTGCTTGTACTGCATCAGCTGTTAAATCCAGTAGTATTTTCAATATTCTCCTTGGACATGGAAGGAACTAAGGGTGGTGGCAGAGAAAATCTATGGAGTTTCACCAGCACTGACTGACTTGGTGGAGGCCAATGATGGACTTTCATGCAGGCACAGCTCCCCTGGGCTGATGTATTTATATACATGCTCATCTGATCTCTCTCCTACAAGAACATAAGCTCCTACAAGGATAAGATTTTGTCCATTATAAACTTCAGAAACTTGATTCAATCTAGGCTAAGATAAAATCAGAGGTTACACATTCCAAACACAGTTAAGGATTTTTAAGTAAATAAAAATACTATTATCACAAATACTTTGAAAACAGCACACTCTGAGCTAGTCTTGAAGACACCAAAAATATACAAATTAGCCAAGTTGGAGTGAAAGCCCCTTCACGCCAAATCAGAAAATTGGGTTCTTAGTTTGCAATAAGTGTTCATGTGAAATTCTACTTCAGCTGCAAAGATTTATTACTACGTAATCCTTAACCTAAAGACTACTCTGACACTTGTTTTTTACTTTCCGCTGTAGAAAATTGAACTTGTTCATTTTACGTTTGCTCTGGAAAATTTGGCGCACCATAAATCATGTATTGTTTATTCCATTATATATGACTTCTCTTATCTTATTAACCAAGCCAGCATTATAAAAAGTGGCATAGAGCCCTGGCCAGTGTGGCTCAGTTGGTTAGGCATTGTCCCATGCACCAAAAGTTTGCGGGTTCGATTCCTGGTCAGACTCTATCCCCAGTTCAGGGCGTGTAAGAGGCAACCAATCAATGATTCTCTCTCATTGATGTTTCTATCCCTCTCTCCCATTTCCCTTCCTCCCTAAAATAAAATAAAATAATTTTTTTTTAAAAAAAGAGCAATGTGAATTCCTCTTCATGTAAGTCATGCAAGTTATATTTCTATGTTTTGTTTTGTTTTTAATGTTGATAATAGCAGGATTATTTTTTAAATACAGTGGAGGACATTTTCTCCAGGCTGGGTCCTAGTACCTAGAATAGTATAGAGAACTTGGTAAGTGTTCAGTAAATGTTTGTTGACTGACTTATTTGTTGACTCTCATTGCTTTAAATAACTGTATATTCTTTAAACACATAATTGAGTATTATAAAGGAGGCTGAATCCAGTCAGAGATGAAATGCAATCATTAACCATACCCTTTAAAACTGATGATATCAATAACTACTCTAGTATACAGAGGGCTAATCCAGCTCATACAATTAAAGCAGTAAATCAGAAGGCCACTAGAGGACACCAAAGGATCAGGAATTTATCGCAGAACCAAAAAAGTCTAGAGAGGGGATAGGAATGACCTGATTCCTATTTGGGTCCAATTTGTATAAGCCAAAGGGCAGAGAGGTGGGAACATTATTCCAAAGAACTGATGAAGACAGAGCTGGGCAATTTAAATATTTTAATCCAAATCAGCACAGAGAATAGATAGGGTAAGAAATACTTAACAAGCATGGATGCAGGAATCAGAGAACAATAGTGTTATTAGAAATGTTAAATGTAGGGTTGAAAACATCAAGGACCATGGAGAATATGCAAAACCACAGTAATGAATCACTAGAAATTCATTATTATAATTACAGAAAGTAAAAGTTCACTAGGTCCAGTGAACCTGGGCTGCCCCTCTCAACCTGAGCAAAGAACTGACTTGATTCACCTACAGCGACTATACATTCCTGAATTGAATCTTGTAGTAAAGGGAAAAAATGTTGCTCCTCAGGTGTGGCCCAGTGGTTGAGTGTTGACCTATGAAATAGGAGGTCCTGGTTCTAGTGCCCATCAGGACATATGCCCGGGGTTGTGGGCTCGATCCCCAGTAGGGGGAGTGCAATAGGTAGCCAATCAATGCTTCTCATCATTGATGTTTTTATCTTGCTCTCCCCCTCTCCCTTCCTCTCTCTGAAACCAGTGTTTGTTTTTAAAGTGCTGCAGAAAGTCATGCATGCGACAAACAGAACCAATTACTGCAAGAGATGCGGTATGATCATGTGCAAATAATTTGCAAAACATTGTTTACCCATGGTGACTCTTAAGATTTAAATATGTAAACTATAGTTGTAGATATGTAATATTTATGTCAGCAAAATTACTAGTTTTTTCCAACACATGGCCTATTCGCTAAAAGTTGTTTAAAATAACAGTGAATTAATAACAAAAAAAATATAACCTGTTAATTATAAGCAAATCTTGGTTAAAAGCATTTTAAGATTAACAGGGTGTTAATTTTCACATACGACATACAGAACAGAAATTTTGTCCACTGAATCTGAAGTCCATTAAATCGAGGTCTGCAAAATCGAGGGTTTACTGTATTAAACTTAAATGACACATTAAACCAAATGGACTTAACAGATATTTACAGAACATTCCATCCAACAGTAGCAGAATCCACATCCTTCTCAAGTGTACATGGAACATTCTTCAGGATAGATAATATGTTAGATCAGTGGTCGGCAAACTGCGGCTCGTGAGCCACATGCGGCCCGTGAGCCACGGTTTGCCGCTCTGTTGACTAATGAGTTTGCCGACCACTGTGTTAGACCACATCTAAATCCTAATACATTTAAGATATTGAGAGTATATTGAGCATCTTTCCTACTTCAAAGACATAAAACTAGAAATCAATTGTAAAAAGAAAACTGGAAAATTCACAAATAAGTGAAGATTAAACAACATGCTCCTAAAAGAGCCAATGGGTCAAAGAAGAAATCAAAGATAAATCCAAAAACACTATGAGATAACTGAAAATGGAAATACAGCATACCAAAACTTATGGGATGCAGCAAAAGTGGTCTAGAAAGGAAGTTTATAATGATAAATACCTATATTAAGTAACAGCTAAATTAAGTAACCTAATTTAATTTGATACCTTAAGAAACTAAAAAAAGAAAAACAAACTAAGCCCAAAGTAAGTATAAGGAAGGAAATAAAGATCAGAGCAGAAATAAATAAACTAAATGAAAACAAAGACTCAATGAAACTAAAAGCTGGCTTTTTAAAAAAGATAAACTAAATAGACCATCTTTTAGCTAGACTAAAGAAGAAAAACAGAAAGAGGACTCCAATAAATACAATCCTATATAATAAAGAGCTAATATGCAAATGGCGTCAAGCCCTCATGCTGTCACACTATAAGGGCTCAGACACTCAACACTGGAGAGAGGGGAATGGAGACCAGCCAGGCACAAATGAGCTCACAAGAGAGGAATGGGGACCCAACACCAGGGAGAGAGGAATGGGAACCAGCCAGGCTGTGGCCCAGGAGAGGGACAAGCCTCACACCCTGCAGTCCCGGGTGCCAGTGGCTGCTCCTACACCTGTGGCCCAGGAGAGGGACAAGCCACACGTCCCACGGTCCCGGGCACCAGCACCTGCGGCCCGGACAAAGCCCCCGCCCATGGTCCCTTGTGGCTGCGGCCAGCTGGGGTGAAGCCAGCCCAGATCCTGGGTGCCTGCAGATAGCCAGAGGAAGGGAAACCCAGGTCCTGGGTGCCTGCAACCGGCCGGAGGAGAGAATCCTGGGTCCCGGGTGTGAGGCAAGGCAGAGGCATTTAGGGGTGATCAGGCCAGCAGGGGAGCAGTTAGGGGAGATCAGGCAGGCAGGCAGAGGTGGTTAGGGGCAATCAGGCAGGCAGGCAGGCAGGAGAGTGGTTAGGAGCCAGCAGTCCCGGATTGTGAGAGGCAGTCAGACATCCAATCTCCATCCCCAGATTGGAGAGGGTACAGGCTGGGCTGAGGGACCCTCCCCCCACACACACACACAAATTTCATGCACCAGGCCTCTAGTTATAAATAAAAGGGAAGACATTAAACTGATACCATACAAATACAAAGGATCATAAGATACTACTGTTAACAATTATACACCACAAAATTGGGCAGCAGAAAAAAAAAAAAAGAAAGGATAAGTTCCTAGAAACATATAACCTACCAAGATGGAATCATGTAGAAAATCTGAACAAACCAACTATTAGTAAGGAGATTGAATCAATAATAAAAAACCTCCCAATAAAGAAAAGTCCAGATGGTTTGGTGAATTCTAGCAAACACTTAAAGAAAATATCAAGAGCAATCTTTCTCAAATGCTTTTAAAAAAAAAAAAAAGAAAAGAGGAGGGAACACTTCCAAACTCATATTATGAGGCCAGCATTATCCTGATACCAAAAAAAACAGAAAAAGTCACTACAAAAAAAGAAAATTACAGGCAAATATCCCTAATGAACATAAATACAAAAAATCTCAACGAAACACTAGCAAACCAGTCATAACAACATTTCAGTTAAGGACAGACTGCATATACAACAGTGATCCCATAAGATTATAAAGGAGTTAAAAAAAATTCCTGTTGTTTAGTGACAGCTGTCAGAGCAGAGGAGAGTTGTGAAGCTGGGTGAGAAAGTTGAAGAGATAAAGCATAAAAATCAAAACCAAAAAACAACTCATAGACACAGACAACAGTATGGTGATTGCCACACGGAAAGGGGAATGGGTGGAGGTAGAAGAGGGTATAGGGGGATAAATCATGATGGAAGGGGACTTGACTTGGGGTGGTGAACACACAATACTACATGTAGATGATGTATTATAGAATGTACACCTGAAACCTATATGATTTTATTAACCAATATCACTCCAATATATTCAATAAGAAAAAAATACATTCCATGCTCATAGGTTAGAAAAATTAATATTGTTTAAATGTCCATACTACCCAAAGTTATCTATACATTAGTGCAATCCCTATCAAAATTCCACTGGTATTTTTACATAAAAATAGGAAAAGAATCCTCAAATGTATATAGAACCACAAAAGACCCTGAATGGCCAAAGTAATTTTGAGAAAGAAGACAAAGCTGGAGGCATCATATCTCCTGAGGTCAAGGTATATTACAACGTTATATTCGTCAAAACAGGATGGTCCTGCTGAAGCCCGTTTGGCTCAGTGGATAGAGCATCAGCCTTCTGACTGAAGGGTCCCAGGTTCGATTCCCGTCAAGGGCATGTACCTGGGTTGCGGGCACATCCCCAGTAGGGGGTGTGCAGGAGGCAGCTGATAGATGTTTCTCTCTCATCAATATTTCTAACTCTATCTCTCTCCCTTCCTCTCTGTAAAAAAAAAAAAATCAATAAAAAATATATTTTAAAAAAAACCAGGATGGTCCTGGCATAAAAACAGACACATAGGTCAATGGAACAAAAGAGAGAGCCCAGAAATAAACCCACATATATATGGTCAATTAAAATAGAAATACCGCATGATCCAGTCATTTTCCTTCTGGATACAGTTTATCTAAAGGAGAACAGGATCTTGAAGAGAAATCTGCACTCCCATGTTCATTGCAGCATTATTCACAATAGCAAAGATATAAAAATAACCGAAGTGTCCATTTTTGGATGAATGGGTCAAGAAGACATGGTGTATATGTACACTGGAATGTTACTGAACCATAAGAAGGAAATCTTGCCACTTGCAACAATACATAGACCTTGAGGGGATTATGGTAAGTGAAATAAATCAAAGAAAGGCAAATATAGCCTAATCTCACTTGTATGTGGAAATCTAAAAAAGCTGAACTAACAGAAACAGAGAGTAGGATGGCAGCTACCAGAGGCTGGGATCAGTGTAAATGGGGAGATGTTGGTCAAAGAGAACAAACTTGCAGTTGTATTCTGAGGATGTAATGTACAGCATGGTGATTATAGTGAATAATACTATATTATATACTTTAAAGATGCTAAGAGTAAATCTTAAAATGATCTCACCACACACACACACACACAAAAAGGTAATTGTGTGAGGTGATGGAGGTGAGCTAATGCTATCATGGAAATCATTTTGCAATATATAAATGTATCAAATCAACACATACACCTTACACTTCCATAGTGTTATATGTAAATTATATCTCAATTAAGCTGGGGGGTGTAAAAAAAAAAAAAAGAAGTAAACATCATTATCCTGACAAGTGAAGTCATGGAATGCATGGTTTCTTTAGCAGCACTCTGGCATCTCATTGCTGTCTTTTTCAGTGTTGAAAGTTAGTCTTGAAGGTGGTAGCACTAAACCCAGGGATCTTACATCTGGTCCCCAGCTTCATGGATGTGGAGACAGCAGCAGTGGCTGCCCCAACCCCTGAATTGCAGCCTGATGGTCAGCCTTCCATTCAGAAGTCCCAGTGCTACCATGGACTGCCAGGGCCCCAGCTGCCCAGCCTCTGGTTCCCATGCCTATGGCAGAGGGCAAGACAATTATATTCAGGACATTTGTTCTGGAAATCTTCTCTGAAAACCCCACCTAAACCACTTCTCTATCCCTTCCTTCCAACAATTTTGTATTCACCTAATTAATTCCCAGTTATCAATTTCTCTTTTGCCTAACATTGCTAGAAATTTTTGAATCACTCACTGCTGAATGATACAGATTTTTTACTGCTCACTTTTGTATTGTTATCAGAAACCAGGTTCTATATGATACTGAATCTTTGAAATCTGTAAAAGCTAGATTTCTGATCTAGCATATGGGCAATTTTATTAAATTCTATGTGTTCTAAAAAAATAATGTGTTATTCTCCAACTGTTCACCTCTGTTCTTTATACAATGTTTGCTAATTATACTTATCAAATCTTGTATCTCACTAGTTTTTGTCTGCTTGATGCGCATTATAAATAATTTCTTTGAATGAATTTCCTGGTTCACAAATTATTAAAGTTCAACTAAAACCTAATATTTAAACCATCCTTAGAATTTCTAGCAAAAAAAAAAGTAATAATTGAAAATAAAAATTCCATTTGTGTATTTTTTAAATTTACTTGGGCATTCCCTACAATCTCTTTTTTAATTGTATTTTCAAGCTTTACTTTTAAAAATATGTCAGTTTTATCATTTTAAATATGTCTGGTTTATAGTTTGCATCTGATAATTCCAATATCCAAAGTCTAGGGTATGTTTCTGATACCTATTTTTTCAACTGGCCCTCAGTCATGAGCCTCACTCTCCCCCGCCACACACACACACCATTTTTAATATTTTACCTTGAATTACTCACTTAGAAGAAATGCTCTGTAGAAAATCTCTGAAACTGTTGCTGAGGTTGCATTCCTCCAGAAAAGGGTTATGTTTGCTTCTGCCATTTCCCTGGAGACATTATCAACTGAACCATTCTAAATTTAATTATATGTTTGAGGTTTTTTTAACCACACACATTACATAAATCTGGACCACAACTCTAAGAGAGCCAGCTTGTCATTATGAGATCTCATGGGAGATTTTTTTATTCCCTTCCATCTGGTGTCAAGGTTAAAACAGTCCAGTCTCCATGCTGTGCTCTGCAGCACATCAGGTTTATTTCTTGCTCATGCTTACCCCAGCAGAAGGGTCACCTATCAAACTTCCCTTTGGGCATGCCCTAGCCCTTGCCTGTCTGCTGAGCCCCTGCAACTATCAAAGAGAAAGTTTAGAGTCTCCACACTTGAGCAGAAACCCTCTGTGCAGAAGCCAGCTTTGTCATTCAATTACCTCACAAGATTTCTTCTTTCTTTTTCCTTTTGACCTCTGAAGATTTATTTTACAGAAGCTCAATGATATAATTTTTAAATGTTGGCGTTTTTCAACTGGAAAATTATTCAGAATATTTAATCTGCTATATGAATAGAAACAGCTATCTCACCCCATAGAGAGTGGGTCACCAGGGGGTAAGTGTCCTTTGATTCTGGGTCCATAAGTGGCCAGTGCCAGAACAAGCAGGCCAGTATTTCTGGGGCCAGCTTGGGCTTTGCAAAGTTCTGTGAGAGCTAACTGCTAAGGGGTCAGGCTTAGGAGGGTTTCAGTCCCAGGGTTGCATAAGATGTTAGCATTACCTTTCTCTAAACAACCACTGCCATAGGGAAGTATCTTCTTACAGACATGAACTAATTAATAAATGAAATGATAGTTTCAGAATATCAACATTTCTCAAAGCCAAATGAATTGGTGGGTCTAAACCTTGAGACCAATAGCTGCTAACATCATGCGGTCTGAGGTTATGAGATAAAAGAAGCCTCATCACCTAGCATCTTGCCAAAGGTTTTGAACCCAAGTGTGATCCAACCTCTAGATCCAGCTTCCAATCTACAGGGAATATGGAGCAACACAGAGGTGACAGCACAGGCAATCACAAGATCCAGACTACAGGACAAGTGGCCCAGGTTCTGCAACCAATAAAAGTTAAGGAAAAGAAAGGGATGGCAGGGAAACCAGTAGATTAAAAATTACTTGAGGGACATATCAAATCATTTTTACAAGGGGGGACACTTAACTAGAAGGTCTAGAATTGCACACTTGAATGATCAACTAGAAAGAAATGAAAGAAACACAAGAAAATAACTGTTATAAAAGAATAGTGGTTACTTTTGGGGCAGGAACCAGTTGTGTTTGGATATTCATACAAGGTGGATACTCATCTTGTAATAATTCACTAAGCTATACTTTCATTTTGCATAATTTTCTTATCTGGTTGAATTTTATGATAAAAGCTAAAAAAAGGTGGGGACAGTTATTCTTATCTTAAAATATCATCTCTCTGCATAGTCTTTATTGGTCCAATCCCACATGAAACATTTGACAGATCTCAGGATTAGTTTCTAAAAAACCCAAGGAAACCTCATACCCCTCTTTTTCAAGCATATAGGAAGCATATGGGTGTGTGTGTATATGTGTGTGTGTGTGTGTGTGTGTGTGTGGATGGATATATGTATATTCACAGAGTTAGAGTGACAGTAAGTAAATTTGGTTTATTAACCATGAACCTCATACAATACCAGAATACAGAACTGTGTGTGTGTGGGGGGGGGGGGGGGGGGCCTAAATTTTCTTGGTTATTGTGATGAAATAGTACAATATTTCTCTTAGAAGAGTCACATCGAAGTATTTAAGAGTGTACATCATCATGACTGCTGTTTCCATACAATCCATATCCACAAAACATATATATATAAAAACAGGTAATATGCAAATTACCTGGGTGTCACAACCGGCTTGAGGAGGCTACATCATGACCGCTCAGGAGGAGCTGCGTGCGTAGATGGGTGGGAGGGGACTGCGTGCCACCCCCAGCCGCAGCAGACACCCCCACCCCAGGGACACACACACACCAGGGGTGGGGACATGCTCCGAGCCGCGCCACGCCGCACCACGTGGCCACTCGGAGCATACCCCCAGTGGGTGGCGGCAGTGGCCAGTGCAAAGCAGCCCTGGTCCCAGATGCCTGGCGGCAGCTACAGCAAAACAGCCCAGGTCCTGGGTGCCAGAGGGAAACTGGTGCTGGCAGCCAGGGGAAGGAAGGCCTATTCTTGCATGAATATCCATGCATTGGGCCTCTAGTATATAGATAAAACAGCAAATATGCCAAAATGTTAGTAATTATTGACTCACTGGTAGATATGTGAGTATTCTCTGTATTATTCTTTTTATGTTTGAAATTTTTAATAAAAATTAAGTTTACCTAATAATACATAGTAGGTTAAAATTTCTCTGTCTCTCACACACACCGATGCACACCAACAGAAAAGCTAACCTTGCAAAGACTAGCATTACCAAGTCTTCAAGAAGATGAGAAGCACTGAGACCTCTCACACATAAGCTGGTGGGAGCACAAATCAACAAAATCACTTCAGCATCGTCTAGTAAAGTTGAAGGAACATATCCCATGACCCAGCAATTCTAATCCAAAGTACCTACCCTACCTAAATGTTTATACTTGAGTACAGGGAGACATGGATGAGAATGCCCAGAGCAGATGTATTCCACAAATTAAAATCCCCAAATTAATAATAATTAAATTCCACAATTAAGTGCATTTGTAAAAACATGCTGACTACTCATACAATACAATAAGTTAACTACAGCTGTGTGCAATATGAATGCCTCTCAGAAGCATTAGTTTGGTTAAAGTAGCCAGACCCCGCCCCCTCCCTCCCCCCCCCCCCCCAATACACTGTATGGATCCATTTCTATAAATTTCAATAACAGATAAAATCAAGTAACAGTTTCCATGGATGTATACTTATGTAGTAAAATTTTAAAGAAAAATAAAAAGTGTGTGTGGTATGTAAGAACACGGGTCCCTTCCCAAGCTCCAGCTCCCCCTCCCTCCCTATGGGAATATAATGAAGGCTGTCTGAAGGGTACTGTGCGACTCTGGGTGCCTGGCCAGCTCCTTGGTCAAGGAACAGTAAAAAAACAAAACAAAACAAAACAAAAAAACCTGTTTTTGAATGTGAGCCCAGATTGTAAACAGGGGACATTTTAATCTCACACAGCTTGTGTGTGAGTACATCCACACTGCTTGCACGATTTATCAACCTGTTTGCTTTTTTATACTCTATATAATCCTGTTTTGCTAAAACCTGTGTTGTGGAGACTTCACCAGCATGCCTCCCCAATGCTAAGACCTAATAAATTCATGTCTTTCACAGCCAGTCTTCCAGGTTATTTCTTTGGAATCAGCAAGCAATATGCTGAGGACTTCTCAGAACTCAGCTCTTTCCATAACAAAGTGATTCGCCATAAAAGTGGAGGCAGTCATTACCTTTGAAAAGAGTAACTACAGTTGAGAAGGGATATGTAGGAGGTCTTCAGAGGCTAGCAGTGTTTTATTTCTTAACCTGATAAAGGGTTTACTTTATATTAAAAAATTAAACTGTACATTTTGTTCAATCTACTTTTCTAATAGTTGTAGCTTGCAATAAAGAGTATGGAAATGTCAAAAACTGCAGGAAAAATAAACATCTGGCCTAAAATCCTTCAGTGCTATGGGGCAAGACACTTTTCCACCAGGTTTGCTGGGGAGTGGGGCAGGCTGGGGGCGGGGGGAGAGGGGGCTTTGAAATGAAACTACAGGTTTCTAGGATTCTTCGAGGGGGAGCCTTTCTGGATTTCCACTAATCTCCCTATAGAGCAGTGGTTCTCAACCTTCCTAATGCCGTGACCCTTTAATACAATTCCTCATGTTGTGGTGACCCCCAACCACAAAATTATTGTCGTTGCTACTTCATAACTGTAATTTTGCTACTGTTATGAATTGTTATGTAAATATCTGTGTTTTCCCATGGTCTTAGGCTCTACAGCAGCGGTTTTCAACCTGTGGGTCGCGACAGGGCTCAGAATATTCAGCAGGGCTCAGAATACCAGGTCGCGACCCACAGGTTGAGAACCGCTAGCGGGGTTGCCTAAGACCATTGGAAAACACAGATATTTACATTATGATTCATAACAGTAGCAAAATTACAGTTATGAAGTAGCAACGAAAATAATTTTATGGTTGGGGGTCACCACAACATGAGGAACTGTATTAAAGGGTTGAGGCATTAGAAAGGTTGAGAACCACTGCTACAGAGGGACTGGTCCATTGTCACCAGACTTTGAGCTGTGGTGTCCACAAAATAAATTAAATTTAGTTTTTGTTTTTTTCTTAAATGTGTCCATGCCACCAGAGAGGTAATTCTTATTCCCCCAAGCCTGTAAGCTCATCGAAGAGAGAGTGAAAGTCTCTCATGTTTGTTCTGTATTTGATATACCCAGGGCCTAGCACCCAAGGCAGAACATAGAGGACATCACAACATTGGGGAATTGGAGGGGTGCTCAGAATACCATGGTCTGCCTTGACATTGGCCTTGGGGGTAGAGTAACTGGCTCAGGGACACAGAATGAAATAACAGATCTGGACATCCCATGCTCCTAGAAGGAAAGTTTCTCTCCTGTTTCTGCTCACTTGGAACTTTTCCTTCTTTTCACTCACCAATAAGAAATTTCATTCAGCTGTGAGTAATAAAAACCAATGGAATAAGGTGAGGTTTTCATTTGCTCTCATCCAACAATAAATCTCTGAGTTAAGTTGTTGCTGGTGTTGGATTTGTGATTGAAGGGGAAGCGGGGGGAGGGGGGAGTTGCAGAAAAGGGGCACCAGACCTCTGTGATTGTCTAGCCCTTTTCCTCATGCCCCCAAACCTGGGCCAGCATTAGGACATGTGGCTCCTTTGTGGAAAAAAAAAAAAGGTGCCATTCTTAGCAGTTGAAGTAAACAGGACACATTCCACCTCTGGGTGGACAATTTACTGAAGGACACGCCCACCAACAAAATCAGGGTCTTATAGCTGTCTCCACCATACTCACCTGTGTAAGTCTGGACATCTCAAGTGAACCTCGGGAGTTTTTCACATAGTACTGAAATATAAAGCCGAGGATCTGAGTTCTAAAGTAAAAATGACCACCACCCAAACCTACACCAATTGCTAAATTTTAGTTAGAGGTTCATCTAGTGGCAAAACCTAGCCAATGCATCCCATGGGGTCAGAGAGTTCACTCCCATGTTGGGGAGGAGAGTATTGCAACTATCCTTGCAGAGGCTGGAACTGAGCTGTTCAGACACAGGTTCAATGTCATGGCAGTGCCCCTAGGCTCTGCAGCCCCAGGCTACAAAAATGTTAGTTTTACTGTGGTATCCACTTTCATGCTTTGGTCAGTTTGCTTTCAGAGCCAAGAAATTCACTTGGACCCACATTCACTTCCCTCATCCACAGGGAAAAAATCAGGAGGAGAGTAATTTTCATTGCATACAAGACAAGATGGGGCTGAGTAGGGAAAGAGAGAGCATGAAGCAGGTTAGCATTTGAATCAGCGTTCATATTTACAACTCATAGCAACCAAAGCCATAACAGTAGGGGATATGAGCAACAGGCACAGCAACTACATTTATAAAGTATGAATTAAACAGTACATTTATAATTGCCAGATTATTGTCTACACAATTGGTAAATTTGGGGAAGTGCACAGTTTTTTCTCTCCCAGATCCACATCAATCCTTAAAAAGGACTTTAGAGAGGCCCAGTGTCCATTCTCTGTGGTTAGATTTTACCCTACTTTCAAGCTAGTAAGTTAGCCCAGTAGTCGGCAAACTCATTAGTCAACAGAGCCAAATATCAATAGTACAACGATTGAAATTTCTTTTGAGAGCCAAATTTTTTAAACTTAAACTTCTTCTAACGCCACTTCTTCAAAATAGACTCACCCAGGCCGTGGTATTTTATGGAAGAGCCACACTGAAGGGGCCAAAGAGCCACATGTGGCTTGAGAGCCACAGTTTGCCGACCACTGAGTTAGCCTATTGCTGTTTTTCACATGCTGCCAGAAAACAAGGGATGGGTCAGAAACAAGAACCTTCATTACTCACAGCACAGTGCCCACCATGAACATCAGCGTCTCTGCATGGGTCCTTCTCACCCCAGAGTCTCATGGGAGCAGCCAGGTGGCATAACCCAGAGGGATATCACACAGGCAATATGTGTGCATGACAGCCAATGAACCCCAGCTTGGGGAAGCCACTGCTTTTATAGCAAGCCTGCTTTTTGTCCAGGGAAGACAGTATCTGTTACCAGTTGCATAAACAATCCTGAGAAACGGCTGAGATAATAGAACAGTGGGATCTTGCATTCTTGGCACATACCACAGGACACACGAGAGCCCAAGCAGCCCAGGGAGGACTCTCTCTCCCAAGTGACCACCTATGTTGTAACAGGATAGTAGAAGCTATGAAAATTCCTGGGCAAATGGAATAGGAAAACCAAGGCACGAAAATTAAACAAGGCTAAACAGTTTGGACAGCTTCCAACCAGCTTGCAGCAAGACCTTATTTTCCAACCAAAGACACTTGAGATCAAATAATTAATACCTCTCCTCCTAAACCAGAGAAGACATTGTTTAAATCAGCCTGGAACTGCTAAGGCAGGAGAGGAAAAAGAGGAAGTTTTATCTCACTCACTGAACAAAGAAGTCAGCAGTCTTTGGACTTGCCAAATCCTATCTAATAAAGAGGGAATATGCTAATTGACCATCACTCCATCACAAAGATGGCTGCACCCACAGCTGAGGCCAAGTTCCCATAAGGAGCCTTAATGAGCAATCAGCAGGGACCTGAGGCTATAACCCCCACCCCTGGGGGGCTTGACAGGAGAACTCAGGCTGTGTACCCCACCCAGCAGGGCTTGACAGGAGATCTCAGGCCGTGCCCCCCCACCCAGCAGGGCTTGACAGGGGACCTCAAGGTGCACCCACAGTGCTGGGTTGGGGGAACTCAGGCTGCGCCCCCACCCAGTGGGGCTTGATGGGGGACCTGAGGCTGCACCCCCCTCCCAGTGCCAGGCCGGGGGACCTGAGACTGTACCCCCCCAACCTGGCAGGGCTTGACGGGGGACCTCAGGCCATGCCCGCCACCCAGCGGGGCTTGATAGGGGATCTCAGGCTGTGTCCCCCACACGGCAGGGCTTGACAGGGGATCTCAGGCTGTGTCTCCCACCTGGTGGGGCTTGACAGAGGACCTCATGGCATGCCCCTTGCCCCGGTCTGTGCTGGGGGACCTCAAGCCACATCTCCCATCCTGGCGCCAGGCCAGGGGACCTGAAGCTATGCCCCCTGCCTGGCAGGGCTTGACAAGGGTGGGGTTGGCTGGGTCTGGATCTAGCCCAATGGGGGGTGGGAGTGGCCAGGTCTGGGTCTCATGAGATTTTGAGGTGCATGTGGGTGGGCGGGGACTTGACTCTGGGTCCTGGGGTGAGCCCTAGACTCTGACAGGAGAAAGGTTTTCATATACATTTTACTAATTTTCTTTCATCTCTGACACTTCTATTATAGAGAAAGGGCAAATAGCAATATTAAATTATTTCCTCTAATTAATCCCCTTTTAATGTGCACAAATTTCGTGCACTGGGTCACTAGTGTTCTCATAAATTCTAGGAAAAGCCATGACAAAGTAAAAGGGAGGACCTTGAAATCTAGTCTGTGCCCAACATATCCAGCAGAGGAACCTTGAAACTTATAGGAAGAAGGGTAAAACACCTCTTGAACCCCACTGGCGATGCACTTAGATTAGCTGAGTGCCCACCTGTGCTTTATGCCAGGTATATTTTGATAGATTTACCTGCGTTACTTCTTTAATGAATTTGCTGGCTTTGCTTCCTTAGTAAATTAGTTTGCTTTACTACAATTCTGTTGTCACTCATTTGAATTATTTCTCAGGAACATGATAAGAACTGGGGAGGGGACAATCCTCTCCCCTCAATTCAAGGGGCTGTCCATAACATGTTTTCTGGTGTTTCTGGTGTCCTATAACAATGTGACTGGAAAGCCAGAGCCACATGATTAACCGCCCTACTAGAACCTTGTGGAACGGAAAAATGCAATTCCCAAAAGAGGAGGTGTAGGGATAAACAAAACATACCAACAAAAGCACTCTTGACCAGCCCGAAATTAATTGGAGTTGGATATTAACAATGTACTCACATGTACACACAGGCAAATCCTAACAGGAAATGGAGCTTCCACCAATTTCTCTTTTCCTGTTCTGCTGTCTCCAGGAAGCCCCTCTGCCCAGTTCTTGGCTCCTGCTGAGCTGTGGAAATGTGTCTCCTGAGGCCACAGAAGAGCAGCTGCTTCAGACGCCCAACGCACTCGAGTCTGAGAATTTTAAATTCGAGTTTTAAAGCCACAGGTGCCTACCCAGAAAAGAGGGAACACCTGCCTTTTTCTTTGTGTTAGTCCATTATACTTGACCCAAACACTATTCTTACCACGGCTTTCAGGGAGTAGATTTTGCTGGTTTTACTCCTCTTTCTCAGGCACGCTTCCCTCCCTAAATTGAATGCAGATGTGGTATGTGGAGGGGGGAGGAGGGAGAGCAGGCTAGAAGCCAAATCCAGACAGACATCCATGAGAGCTCCACTACCCTGAGGAGTTTCTCTCCTGGGAGATTTCCTAACCCCTTGATAAGGATCCAGGCTGGTGATACATGGCTTGTGAGAATTGCCCACACTTGAAATGGATGGACTTTAATTAGGTTTGAATTCAATCACCTTACTCTATATACATTTTTAGTATTTCAGAACATGACCATCCCTCTTATTCTGCCTTCCTTTATCTTTCCTTCCTCTATCAGCTCTTATTCCTTTTCTTCTTTCCTACAGCAAATGGACAAATCCAAAGAGGAAGGGATAAGGGAGTTGTCAGAGTTGGGAATTGTCAGGACTCGTGAAAACAAGCCATTTCAGTTCCCAATTGTTACCGCAAACGTTGAATTAAAAAAAAAAAAAAATTTCCTCCTGAAAAACTAAAACTTTCTGACACAGATTCCCATGACCATTTGCAGATGTGCAGTGTCTTTGAGCCTCTAGTGGTGGAGCCTAGTCTAGGCCATTGGTGTTACCTGTGATGGGGAACAAACACTCCACCTGGAGGCAAATAGCAGAGGGGCTGAGGGTGGAGTGGACACTGCTGACCATACTGTATAGGACACTGACTTTAGGTGACCAGTTTTATCTGTACTCACTTCCCTATGTCTTTGTGACCAATGGATTAGTTTTCTAAGAAAGCACGCAAAGATTAAGTACCCACAGAAGAAAGCAAGGCCATGCTTGGCCTGATTAGCATAATGAACTATTCTCCAAACTTCAGTCTAACTCTAAAGCAGGAATGGCAAACAAGTTTTACGTTTTATTAGCAACACACAGTGATCAATACTGACTGCCTAGAGCAGGGGTCAGCTTTCTTGCATTTCTGTGAAGGGTGAGATAATAAGTATTTTAGGCCTTTGGACCATATGGTTTCTGCCATTGGACTACAAAAGCAGCTATGGACAATATATAAACAAGGTTGTGTCCCAATAAAACTTTATAAAAACAGGTGGTGGGCTGGATCAGGCCCTCAGGCTATAGATTCCACGCTCCTCCTCCCCCACACCCTCACTCACTCCGAGAGCCCATGGTATTGTAATGGAGTATGAGTATGCCTCCAGGCTCAGAAGGAGTGCTGTAATCAATAAGCCTTGTCTGCACAGGTACTGTAAGTGGAACTATAGGTTCTAGATCAGTGGTCCACAAAGTGGGTTGTGCCTACTCCAGATTGTGTACATGATCCACTGAGACATGTGGGGGGGAAAATTTAGATTTTCTATGTATTTTCATCTTATCTGTTTTCATTTTAGACTATTGATCATGTCTACCCCATCATGGATCCATGAAATTTGCAGTGAGTCAATTCTGTAATGTGCTAATGAGAAATCAGGCTTACAAACCTCTGAAGAGGATGTCACAGCAGACATGCCCTGGAGTGGCAGTATCTGTCCGTTGTGTCTCCCTGAGGGTCTGGTCTGGTGCTTTTTTAATTTCACAAAGGTACTGCGTAGGGTAGCAACAGCCACAGCTACATAACACCTCTAGTAAGAAAGAATGGAGAAGAAAGAAATACACAAAGTACAATAGATTCAAACTCTTCTGGGGGCAGAGATATTTTGTGAACACCCTATACCCTGTAGGGAGACTTTTCAGAGGGAGCCGGAGTTTGAGTGCTGAATCCTTAGCACAAATCTCTAAGAGTAAGGGCTGAGCTGATGGTCTACCTTCTATTCATGGAGGTAAAAGGGCAAAGGAACAGAAATTCTTTCTTTCCCCATCCTGGCTGCTCTCCCTTTCACACAGAGAAGAGGAGCTGGGAGAGGCAGTCAAAGCTGTCACATTAGCCCACACAGAAGCAAGTGATGAAGTAAGACTCTCCTGAGACAAGAGCCAGTTGTTGTCTTGTGGCTTCCCAGTACCCATTCCCCTTTCTCCTGGTAACAGCTCCCCACTTTCCCTATGGGAAATAAATTCTGCCCCATAGTGCAAAGTCTCTGGAATTGCCAAACAAAACACCCCACCATCTAGTGGCTAAACAGATGGTCACACAACTCACGCTCAGCCAGTTGTGCTCTCCCTCTCCAGAGCTCTCTGTGATGGTCAAATTTATGTGTCAACTTGACTGGGACATGGGGGATCCAGATATTTGGTCAAGTATTATTCTTTCTGTTGGATGAGATTAATATTTTAATCAATGGAGTAAAGCATATTGCTCTACAAATGTGGGTGGGTCTCCTCCTGACTAGGGCAGAATAGAATGAAAAGACCCTCCCCGAGGAAGAGAATTCTGCAGCTGCCTACCTTTGGATTTCATCTGCAACATCAGCCCTTCCTGCCTGGCAGCCCTTGAACTGGAACATATGCTCTCCCTGGCTTTCCAACTCCAACCTGCAGCCCACCCTGCAGATTGGGCTTGTCAACTCCATATTCATGTGAGCCAATTCCTTAAAACAAATCAATCTTTCTGTCTCTCTAGATAAGTAAGTAAATAGCTAGCTAAACAGATAGATATAAGATGCATATCCTATTGGTCCTGTTTTTCTCTGGAAAGCTCTAATACACTCACATACCCCCTCCCCCCAGATTTTGATGGGTTAGTATAGATACTTAAAAATATAAGAATAGTTGAGAGCATTCTTTCCAGCAGTGATATCCTGATGAGACTGTCAGGAACCTCCAGAGATGTTCTCAGTCTTCCTAATAATATCTTCTTTTGTTTGTCACAAAGTGTCCTGAGTGATGGTAACATCCTCCCTTCAGAAACAGCTAGCTCTGCCCCTTCTCTGGGTCATCTTGGATAAGCCAGATGCCAGTCTTCCAGAAGAAGTAAGTGACATGATCCTGTGTAATTCTTGAGAGATACTTCTTATGATCACCCTAAGAAAAAATGCCTGAGCTCCCACCAGTAGTCTTGTCTAGTGTACTCACTTTAGGAGAATGAGTGGCTTAGCAGAATCACCTGCATCAGAAGAGCTTCTCACTTAGACAGCCTCCATCTTTTCTCCTCTCCTGCTTAAGACCTGAGAAGATACATTACAATAAGCACTACATTGCTTTTGTTTCATTATGACTTGTTTAAAGTTTAATATTCATCATCAGAAGCCTTTTTAATGCCCTTCCCCCAAGGCCACAGGATTTATTCTGGGATTAGATAGGACACAAGATGAAAGAAGCTGATGAAGTAGCCAGACAGGGTTTCTCATCAGGTAGCATCAAACAGTTATTTAACACAACTGAAACTCTATCTTGCAGCAAGTAAGCATGCTATTTGCTCACTGTGGAGGTTTCAATGACTACCCACAGTTTACTTTAGCACTCCTGGCAAACTCTGGAGCCAGCTTGCATAATGCAGTGTCTAAAGAACATGATTCCAGTTGAAGAGAGTATATTTGCAGTTAAAAATAGAACTCAGTCACATAACCAATTCATACATAAATCGTGAGGCTAGGGGAGGGTCAAAATTAAATAATAGTCACTGGGGGTTCCTGAACACCTGTCTCAGTCATTCAGAGCCCGTGTTCTCTGGAAATTGCCAGCACACTGTAGCCAGCCCTGCCCTGAAATCAAACGGTAAAAATAACCTAACTGACCCAGTTAATCCAAGAAACATGAGTGTACCTTTAAGCAGACAGCAATTCAGGTGGCCTCTCCAGGCCAGGCCTCCTTGGGGATTTAGCTCTGTGTTCTAAAAGAACTGTTGTAGATCCAGTGGCAGACATGCTGGATTTATAGCTGGATTGAAAGCTGAGACTGAGTTAGGTCTCAATTCCATCCCCACTGATACGTTTTCATTGTACGTAGATGTGTTATGCTCTGTACAGAACGCACCAAGTTTCCTTGATTCTTCTAAACGGATGTGGGAGTCTCATGACCCACTGCTTGTGCTTGCAAAGGGCTAAGAATTACAAAAGAAAGTCCCTTAGTATGTGGTTTCCATATCAGAAAACACATTAAAACAGTAGTACAGATCTAACTGGAAAGATTGTCCCAGGTAAGAAATAGAAATTTCATGCCTGTGTACATACAGAGCTAAGCTGTCAGAACTATTGATTCTGTGACATGCTACCAGAAGAAGGGATGTGGAAGAAAAAAAGGAGCTGCCTCCTATCTTAACCCTGCCCCCACCAATCCTCCAGCCAGGCAAATTGCTTCTCCTCTCTGTGCCTCTCTTCCCCTCTTAAAAATAGGTCTGCAACGCGTTTCCCTTCTAAGTTCACAATGGTGGAAGGTTTAATTTGGAAACTCGTTAGTCTTTTGTTTCTGGTTCTGAAATTCTAGAGTAATAATACCTTCTGTGCTTCACAATCACCTGCGAAGCTTATAAAATTACAGTACCCAGGCCACACCCCCAGAGATTCTTGAGTGGTGGGTCTCAGGCAGAGATAGATTAAAAAGTGCCCAGGTGATTCTAATGTGCAACCAGGAATAAGAACCATAAGCCATGATAGGAAAGGCTTCCCCAGGCAAGCATGGCAGCTCAAGGTGTGAATTCTCCCACCACCTCATCCAAATCTTCAAAGGCTTTCCTTTCATGGGGTTGGATAAATTGTTTTGTTCTCAGACCTTCTCTCACCAACTTTCCCCACCCCTCTGCCAGCATCAATCAGCATAGGAATGAGCTAATTTTGGAAAGGTGGCTGGGGACTTTTTATTGTTTTTAATTGAAGCAAAACCCTAAATAGCTCTTAACTGTATTATGGCCTTTATCTCAAAGAAGTTTATCTTTTAGAATTTACGCAGTATTGGAGCATTTGTAACCAACCAAGACCCTTACAATCCTCAGTCTGTGCTGCCTTCACACCAGCTGGCACACGTCACCCTCTGCTGTGCCATAGGTCATTATTAGTCAGAGATGCCTTCGTGTTAAGCACCCCATCCTATACAATAAAAGGCTAATATGCAAATCGACTGAACAGTGGAACAGTGGATTACTATGACGCGCACTGACCACTGGGGGCAGATACTCAGGAGCTGCCCCCTGGTGGTCAGTGTGCTCCCACAGGGGGAGCACTGCTCAGCCAGAAGCCCTGAGCCAGGCTCACAGAGAGCAGGCCTAAGCTGTCAGTCAGACATCCCCCGAGGGCTCCTGGACTGTGAGAGGGCGCAGGCTGAGCTGAGGGAGCCCCCCACCTGAGTGCATGAATTTCATGCACTGGACCTCTAATCCTCCTATAAAATGTGAATGATTCAGTGTAGAGGATCTGTAGTAAGTCCCTTGGTGAGGCACTTAATGTCTCAGTGTGGGCTGATCAGTCCCATGTTTTACTCCACTCCCTGCCCCCACTAAGCTCCATGCCCCTCCTAACAGATGTCTTGTTGCTTTGCTCCATGGGTCAGTTGTATTTCTCACTGGAATAAGTTCTGAAGGACCTAAGGTTCATCCTGTAACCTCCCACAGCCTATACTTCAGTTTTTGCCCTTGAAAGCAACCTGTGTGCTTCTGCTGTTTTGAATCAGACATTTGGAAGGAGCTGGAAACCTTAAAGAGAAACCAAAGGTCACAGCAAAATCATGGAGTGGACTGATTAAGAGCTAGGAAATGAAACAGGCCTGGATTTGAATCCTGTCTCCATCACTTACTAGCTATGCATGCTGGTATAACATACCTAACCTTTCTGAGTCTCAGTTTACTCATCTGCAAAACCAGTTTAATTATAAAGTCTGTATCATGGGATTGGCATGATTAAATGAGATATGCCTGGCATCATGGGACTAGCCCAAATGTCAGCCACTATTACCACCATTATTATTAATAAAATCAGAGTGAGGGGAGCATGGTGTACAACTGGCATCTCCTCAGAATAAATGGGAATTGTGGAGGAACAGAAGTTGAGGCAAGAAAGCCTAAGTTTAGAGCCATTCTCATTCTCTATGATTTTAAATCACTTCACAGGGTGATTAGAAGGAGTAAATGCAATAATACGTATAAATGTGCTTTGCAAACTACAAAAAAACAACAACATGTAATATTAGGAATTGTTATTCATATGCAATTCTTAACATTTTCTGATACTGGTCCTGCCAATTGATAAAAAGAATAGATTCTCTAAGCTTAAAAATGGAAACTCAATTTTCATGCCTTTAATCCAGCAGCCCAATAAAGTTCAGGCCAAAGGGTGAGCCCACAGAGAGTGAGATTCTGATTAAAAGGGAGCACCCATGCTGGGCTAACTGTGTTACTGAATGACCCCTTCCTTTGATTCAGCAACTGCCTACTGTTTACTTACCATATTAGCTCACATTGTCTCAGGACATACCTTAACATTGGTTAAAGTTATTTTCATAAAGATGACCTTCATAAAAGATGGCCTAATGTCACAGAGGGGGAAAAAAAGGGTTGAAAATATAATAGTGTATGTTTCTTACCTTAAAGGGCCTTTACTTGGATGTCATTTTTTTTAATGTTTAAGTTTTGTTTTAAACATTGTTTTGAGTGACACTCTTCTGCTTTTTTAATTTTTTATGGGTTCTCCAAGCTACACTATTTTCCATTGCTACCATAGATAAACATTTTTAATTTGAAAGTTAAAGGCTGGGAGCAGCTAAGACAGCAAGAGGAGGAATTCAAGGCCAAAATGTGACTTGCCACCAGGTGGCTCCTATCAAAGCGCAAGATCTACCTGGGTCCTGAGATACCTAATTACAGCCTCCCCTCCTCCATCTTCCAGTTGTCCTCAGAGCCTCTGCTGAGTCAACCTGCTCGCCATTCACATTAAAGATATACTAGTAGGTGAGTTAGGACATCTTAAATGCCAAAAGAAAGTTCTGGTAGTAGAATTCCAGGATTTGATCTTGGGGACCCAAGAGGTATTTATAGGGACAGACTGATCATTTCTCCAATAATACTCAAAGTCAGTGGTGTGAAGCCTTTAAATGACTTCCTACTCCCTCATCCACTGCCCACTAGAAAGAAATCGGCGCCAACTAGATCCGTGAACATAGGAAATGAGCCAGAAGGATAGGCCAAATGAAATTTGCCAAGAGTGTGCAGGAGTGCCACTCCTTCAGAATTTTTTACATGTTTATGGGAGTCACAGGGTTAGCTCAAGGGAAGAGAGGCAACCTAGAGATTAGGAATTTACTCTATCCTCAAAAGGCTCAGAGAAGGAGTGTCTAGGAGCATGTGTAAAATATGCATTAATGATAAGGAGAGAGTCTTTGAGAGTCTTCTAGCCCTACATAACTTCATTTTATCCCCCAATTAGAACCCAAATTAAGAACAAGGAAATTTTAAGTCATCTAAATCTAAAAAATTAAAATCTGCTATTTTACCGGCAAAATAGCAGTATCGCCCAGTAGTGTGGCTCAGGGGTTAGTATCAACCCATGCACAAAGAGGTCACTGGTTCGATTCCATGTCAGGGCACATGCCTGGGTTTCAGGCTTGATCCCTAGCAGTGGGTGTGCAGGAGGCAGCCAATTGATGTTGATGTTTCTCTCTCATCAGTGTTTCTCTCTCTCTTCCTTCCTCTCTAAAAACAATTTTTTTTAAAAAAAAAGAAGGCACTAGTTTAAAAAAAATAGCAGTATGCATTTATTTTAGTCCCTGGCATGTATTGAAACACAAAAACCTATGGAGGTGTTATGAAAGGCGGTGGCACTTAATTGTATGAGGCAGGCAAATCAGAAAATGGATATTCTTTTTTTAAAATATATTTTCATTTATTTCAGAGAGAAAGGAAGAAGGAGAAATAGAAACATCAATGATGACAGAGAATCACTAATTGGCTGCCTCCTGCACACCCCCTACTGGGGATAAAGCCCACAACCCAGGCATGTGCCCTTGACCAGAATCAAACTGGGCACCCTTCAGTCTGCAGGTTGACACTCTATCCACTGAGCCAAACTGACTAGGGCAGAAAATGGATATTCTTGAGTGATCAAAAAGAAAGGGGGTCCTGAATTAAAGTGATATTTATCAACTACCAAGAGGTCTGGCTGACCTAGTTGCCCTTTGAGGGGCTCTAGAAACATAAAAGGATGATCAAGTAGACAGGTGGCCAAGATAGCAAGTCATAGAGGGGCTACCATATATCTGAAATGAATTGGAAATCTGCCATTGATGACCTCTGGTCCCATGCTCAACTCCCAACACACTGGTGAAATGTGCCTTTGTCCTGCTAGGGCCAGCTCTGCCCTCAACCAAAGTAAATATTAGACAAATATTTGAGGAATATCATTTGGAGTGGGTGGCAGATTATTTGCCTGCTTAAAACACCCATCTGTTTGGGATGCCTCTTTAAACCTAATAGCTTTTCAAACAGAGAGCACAGGACTATTGACGTTGGGAAGGGGGTAAAAATTGTTTTTTGTTATTCGTCCTATAAGACAGGTGCCAGTGCCCTTGGGCTGCCCAAGGTCAGGAAGAGGATGGGGTTAAATGAAGAGAAGAGAAGGAGAATGAAGCCAGGCCTGCTCCCCCATCCCAGTATTGTCTCAACTATGCTTCATGGTATGAGGTAGGACAAAAGAAAATACCATTTTCTGAGAACTTCTTAGGTTCCAAAGATTCTTCAGTTTGCATTGTATACATTATTTCTTTTAACAACTTTTGGAGGCTGTTAACACTATTCCCATATTCCATATGAGACACAAGGGAAGTTAAGAAATTTATCCAAATTCACACAGGTATTGAAACCTGGGTTGGACTCCGAGCCCCTGCTTATACAGGACACATCTTACAAACTCTTAGATCCGTCAGTGCCAGTCTGGCCTGCACCCTCAGCCACCAGCTCTGGCTCAGTTCCCTCCACAGCCCAGGAACTTACTCCACCTGGGACCATGGGAAGGCCTTCTCCTTGCTGCTGTTGGGCAGCTGGGCTAATAAGCCACATGCCCTGAGATTCTGGCTTCTCCCACCACTCCTGGACTTAGCTAAAACACAGGCTATGAGATCCGCTTCTACCACCAAAAGGGGCAGAGAAGCAACCCAGAAGTGGTGCCTAATGGAAGTTACTTCCCATTGGAGAGACTCAGTCTAACAATTTTCCTTTCCCTCATTCTTCTCAAGGCACAGTCTCTCTGAACATCCTCCTTGAAAACTTCCCATGTAGCTGAACACACTGATGACTCATTGGCCCTGTGTCTTAGGAGCTCTTCATGAAGCAATGTAATGTGTCCCCTACCATTGCTTCCCACCCTTCCCTGCCTGCCTTCACTTTTTCCTCACCATGATTGCTCTGAGATTGCACTTTCCAAATGGAACACCAGCCTCAGGCTGTTTCCTAGGGAACCTAGGCTTTGGTTTTTTGTTTTTGTTTTTTAACTTATTTCATTATTCTTAATAATGTGATAAGTACCTGTACAAAACAAAAGCTAGAACTTTGACATAACCTTCATCTAACCATGTAATCTCCATCCCATTCTCCAACTCTCCCCACACATAACTATCATCCAGAATTCCTTTGCTTTTTTAAATATACAGTTTAATTGCATTTACATATATTTCTATAAAGTATATTCTTATTTTAGTTTTCAACTCTATAAAAATTGTCATAATGTATACATTATGTACAATTACTTTCTTCACTTATGTTTTATTGTTTCATTCCTAGGATTTATCTATATTGTTGTGAATTAGTATAGTTCATTTGGTTTTATTGCCATAATATCTAGTTGTGTGAACATATCACAATTCATCCATCCACTCTCCTGTTGATGCACATTTGAGTTGTTTCCAGGTTTGTGCTTTGTGATCACTAAAGCTATGAACAAACATTCTTGCACATATACCTGCAAGAATTTCCCTTGGATTCATCTCTTGGAATAAATTATTGGGTCATATGTAATATGAATGTTCAACTTTAGGAGATAATACTAAACGTTTCCAAATTAGCTACACAAATTTGTACCTTTTCTATCACACTAAGAGTGTTCTCTATAATCCAATTTTTATAGTTACCCTTGTTCTGATAGCTTCCAAAAATAAGAATTGCTGGTTGACAAAAATAACTTAAGTCTCCTCTGGGCATTTGCATTTTTAAAAGGATGCTTGAAGAGGCAGTGCTTTAATCCAAAGCAATGAATTTCTCAGGCTGAATATTCCAGAGCCTCTATCTCTATATGCCATATCAGATTCACTCACTCAATGCTTCATTTACTAGTAAATGCTTACCAAGTTCTGCGGCTCTGCTAGGCCTGAAGATCCCAGTAGTGAGAGATACAGGACCTGTCTTCAACCATCTTAAAATCTGATACATGAGAAAAACAAGGCTAATTATATTGGACTTGGATGCTATCTTGGTCTTCCTATTTCTTCTTCACTCTTTTTCCAGGTGAATCTGGTAATTCAGGTTCATACAAGGCAGCAGGGAGCACAAGAAGGCTTCAGGGAGAGTGGGTATACACTAAGCTTGAAGTTACCCAAGGGTAAATAACTTCAAGAAGTCCCAGCCTAGTTATTTACTATCATCAGACTCCTTCTAAGATAAATTTCCTGGAAGAGCTTGGCCCCTCCTAACAAAGACAACTGGTTCTATGGTGAGTCACAGCCCTGATGGCACCATTCGCACAGATTGCTAAAAACCTATCCTACTCAGCTTCATTCACACAAGGATCTCTTAGAATGGATATAAGTTAGGACCTCTCTTCTCCCACTCCCTATCCATTTTCCCCCTCTGCTTGGTTTCATCTTTAAGGTGACTCCATGTGGCAGCAAGATGGACTTTGGCTGCCCCAGAACTTGAGTTCTTAGAGCCTCTGATCCTAGAGAAAGGGTATTTTCTGGATAGTTGGTAAAATACTCAGAGAGACTTCTGAACAGTTCAACTTATATCACATATTCTTTCATGAGGCAGTCACTGTAACCAGGAAGATAAAATATTCTAATAGACTGATCTTGGGTCACATACCCATCCTTGGGCCAAACCACCTGAACAAGAATACTTTGGAATGAGGGTAGGGGATGTGTTCCCTCAAAAGAATGCTGGGCAGACACAAAAGGCTCAAGAAGATAGTTTTATTTGATTGCTGTAGCTTGTTTTTCTCTTATTGCCCTTTTACTAGTAGATATGTGAGAACCAGGCATAGATATATTTTACATTATCCCTCAGTATTCTATCAACTACATAAAAATAACATGTCATCTACCTGACTTCCTACTTCTCATGGCTTTAGTAATCACATGCATAAAAGAATGCTTAAGACTGTTCATGCAGGCTCATATCCTATATAATAAAAGGCTAATATGCAAATCAACCAAATGGCGGAATGACCAGTCGCTATCATGTGCACTGACCACTAGGAGGCAGATGCTCAATGCAGGACCTGCCCCCTGGTGGTCAGTGTGCTACCACAGGGGAGCACTGCTCAGCCAGAAGCCCTGAGCCAGGCTCACGGCTGGTGGGCACAGCAGTGGCAGTGGGAGCCTCTCCCGCCTCCACTGAAGCGCTAAGGATGTCCGACATCCCCTGAGGGCTCCTGGACTGTAAGAGGGAGCAGGTGGGGCTGAGGGACGCTCCCTTCCCCAAACCTCAGTGCAAAAATTTCTTGCACCAGACCTCTAGTAGTATATATTTACAGTCCCCCTTTAACAACTGAGCAATTAGGGACTTCAAGTGGCTTCCCACATTCTGACGTTAAGTTTAGGAGAAATTCCGTTCCTTACTCTGCCTTTTCTCTTACCTGAATCACTGATTTGGAATGTGGAATAGTTTCAGTTTTCTTGTTAGCTTTTTTCCGGAATTCTCGGTTTATTTCTTATTCCTCTCTCTCCCCCTGTGGCCAGCAGTTCCATGACCTTTTTGTTTGCTTCTCCTTAGGCCAGTATATTAGAATTCTCAACCCTGGAATTTCTGGAAATGTAGCCAGAGGGTGAGCATTGTATTGGGGTGGGGATAGCAAACAGCCATTCTTAAAATCAAACCTCACAGTGGCCAACCTCACCTACTGAAAATTAGAATTAGCTCTGAAGAGCCCCTTAGTGTTTAGGAGTTTACAGAATTTCAAAGGGTTCTGAGTGTTGGAAGTCCTACATAGGATTTCTTACATAGAACCTAACTTACATAGGACCTAAGTCAACAGTAGTTGATTATGTAGACTATAGTCAGTGCCAACTTATCTCTGTTTACCACAGATTTTGTGGGGTAAAGCAGAAAACAAAAAATACAAAAAAATGTGTTTTCTGTTCTTCATTGCACATATCACAACTTGAAAATATATTTTCATTTATCTTATTTTTCTTGTGGCCTATCTTCCCTTTTAGAATATAAACTCTTTGAGGACATATCTTGTTCTACTTCGTATGATTAGCACTTAGCAGGTACCTGGTCTATATGGGTGATGAATAAAAACTGGAAGGAATGGGTCTCTATTCAGGTATCTCAAATGATTGACAACTATTGATTAAATATGCTAAGAAAATTTAGTCTTCCCTAAACTAAAGTGTGCAGGAATCCAAGTTTTCTTTATTTCTGTTTCCCATTTTCCTTTTCTTCAATGCTGAGCAGCTTCTCCACCTTACTTCCCAGATATTAATTATCCCTATTGCAACTTCTTGGCGGCTGGGAATTTTTTCCTTTTGTTAAG
Source organism: Corynorhinus townsendii (assembly GCA_026230045.1). Taxonomy (NCBI): domain Eukaryota; kingdom Metazoa; phylum Chordata; class Mammalia; order Chiroptera; family Vespertilionidae; genus Corynorhinus; species Corynorhinus townsendii. The sequence continues at coordinate 144,507,594 of JAPDVU010000004.1, forward strand.
CCTGTCTTCCTGGGTTGTTAGCCCAGATTCCAAGATTACCCCTTCTTTCCTACATTATCATTAAAACTCCCATTTTTCTCACTGCCCAGAGAAAAATAATCAAGTAATTCCCAGTTAAATGTTATGCTGTAATAGACCAATTAATGCAATAATTCTCCAGGGTTTGTATTTTAAAACACAAAGCTATTAACCTAAGCTAAAGAATGTTTTATGGTAGCATTTCAGGATTTCATGACAGCACAGGATGTAGATATGTTTCCATAGGTAGGTGGTGTAGTGGTTGGGGCTTTCCTTATTTTCTCAGGATTATATCCTGATATCCAAGTCAAAGTCAATAAACTCCTAGCTTTGTCGTGCTTTGGTCATTCTAGGTAATGAAAGAAGAAAAAAAAAACGAATAGAGAAAAACAAGAAAGCAGAGGAGTTTAAACACTAACAAAAAAACGTTGCATTTCCCTCAAGGAAAATAACAATAGTCAAAGAAATTGTTTCAGAAAGCAAAGATCAATTTATGTAGCTTGTAAAAAAAAGTTACAAATGGTATTGCATTAAATAAATTGGGATGGGTAGGGAGTATAAAAAATACAAACCTATGAAGCATAAAGAATGATCACAAAGTTCTCCAAAAGAATTCTTTACATGAATGGCTAACTCCTAAAGTGTATTAAAGTGAAAGCCCATTTGCAAAAATTACATTTGTAAGGTTTGCGACGCAGGAGACAAGACACAGAGAGTCCAGGCGATTAGAAAGGGGGGGTTTTAATCTTGTGCTCCCGGGCGAAAATCGCTGGTCCCAGGGTGGGCCAGGGAAGTTCGCGCCAAAAAGGGGTGCAGGCACTTCTTTTATACAGCTGTTTAGTGAGGGGAGGGCGGAGGGCATGAGAGATGTGGAATTCCGCCTCGGGCCAGGGGTCTAGGAAGGCGCCAGTTATCTCTGCCACCATCTACCTTGCATATACATGCATAGGCTCTGGATTTCCCCCCTGCCTCGACCTAACAACATTTAGTTAACTTTCTAACAACCTAACTACTGTATAAAATACTTTCTTCTGCTCCCTAGAGAAATTATAAATTGCATTGCCATCATTTCATCAGCATCAGAATTTTCCTGGCCAGCCAAGCATTTCTTTATTTCCCCTCTTTGTATCATGTTAGAAAATTCTCTCTCTCTCTTTCTTCTTCTTTTTTAATAAGAATACACTTCCTGGGCATGTGACTGGTCCACATTAAAAGTGGTTATCTTTGGTGATCTATTTTCTCTTAATAAATACTACAATGTCACTCAGAAGATCAAAATTTCTCCTGATACAAAATTTACAGGGCCAGAATCAAGAGGGAAAGGCTATTGTGCATTTCTGTGGGTTTCCTATATTAAATACAGGAAGTTCAGATTCTGGGGAGATCCTGTCCAGCATGTTAAAAACAAAGCACTTCATCTGCTGTTTGCAGATCTACCACATCATTCTCTCCCTGGCAGGAAGTCGATTCTTTGTGCTTGCAAGTAGAATAAACAAACTGCCCAGAGGAGAGGGGCTTGTCTCCCCCAGTTGCTTGTAAAAGTGGGATTCTTGGGATACTGCTGGAATAAGAATTTCCTGAGGCCCTACAGGAGAATGAGATAAAGTACAAAGCTTTATTTCCATGGAATTATACCCCTGGCTTTCCAAAGTCTCATTTCCCTTTGCCCAGTCATAGAAGTGTAGCTGGGGTTTCAGCAGAGCTAAAAGCAGAGCCAGTGTTGAGTTTCCTTTCCATTTGGAGCCAGGTCCTATACAGCATATCAGGCTAGCTTAGCTTGCGTTCCCCACTGCAGTCCATCAGTCCATGGCATGTGGGGGTCCACATGGCCCTGGGCCACATGGACAAATGAAAGAGAACCAAGAGAACACAGATGCCCTGAGCAACAAGAGTCAAGGGAGAGAATTCCTCTGTTAAGGGATTCTGTATTCCCAAATGTTCACACCTTTGCAGTGGCCCCATCCATTCTGGCCAAACATCTCTGCCCCTAGGTCTGACTGACAGGCAAGTATCTTCTAGAGTAGACTTTCCAACTTTACTGCGCATGTGTCTATCTTTTCTTTGTTGAATCCCTTCCCCCAGTGTTTTGCAAGGAATAGGCCATTGTTCCCTGAGGAAGAGTGTGAAATTGCAGTTTCCTGGTAAAGCTGTCCAAATGACATGCCTATAATATCTGGCTTTCCCTTTGCTCCTTTCCTTTTATTAATAACTAGCTAATTACAACAGTATCAAAACCAACCTTATAGAACTAGTGAACATTTTGTTTTATTCCCACCCAACTTCAAGAGAGAACCTGGGTATAATATAATATAAAATTTGAAATCTCTGTTTAAATCTTTCGGGGCACTCTGCTTTCTAGGGAGGCAATAAAACAAGGAAGTCCTTGGAATAATTACTTATGATAGAAGTGGCTCAAAATTGGATTCTACAATCCCCATATCCACCCTTCTACATAACTTAGGCAATCTGCTAAACCCTCCACCCCTGGATATGATTCTGGGACTAGCTTGTAAACCTTCCCATTTGTCTTCATTCCAAGTCCTGATTTGTTGTCTGAAGTACTCCAGTGATGTGTCAGTGCTGTGTCACTTCCTCTATGAGGACTTTCATGATGTGCTATCTTCCCACTGAGCTTCCCTCTTGGCAAAATGTGGTTCAAATTCCATACACCCTCCCTTAATTCGTGTCACATAGGAAAAATGACTATGAAAGGTCTCTGAAAATGCCAAACACTATACAAACTCCAAGTTATGTGATTATTAGTTATTATATAATGAGCCTTATTTCTTTAGAAACGTAACTGCAATACTTGTGATGATTATTATAAAATTAACCTCTAAAATTAGAACATTTTTCCTGTTTATTCATTGCTCAAATGTGAACTAAGCTTAAAATAGTGATAAGAACTGTGCTTACTTCAGCCACAGATATATTAAAATTAAGCCCATACAGAAAGGATTAGCATGAACTTTGCTCCATATGCCTTTCAGTAATTAAATATTGCATTTTATTTGCTTTCTGAAATTCTACTCCCAAGTTTCATATTTCATTCCTCCTATCAATAAAATGGTCTTCCTTGGCACTCTAATTCTCTTTTAATAATAAATAAAAGTTTGATTTCTTTACATGACTTTTTGCTGTAGCATTAAGTCTTTGTTGCTTAACTATCCAATCTGAAGACAGATCCACCCACTGTTTCTGGAACACTGATAATAACAGGTAACTTTAACTAAGTGCTTAACTCTGTACCAGACACTTTTCTATATGATCTCTGAAGATAATAAAATTTAAATCTCACCACAACTCTCATTTCCTTTCTCAAAGACTAAAGGCCCGGTGCACAAAATTCATGCATGGGGGAGGGGCTGTTCCTCAGCCCAGCCTGCACCCTCTCCAATCTGGGACCCCTCGAGGGATGTCCGACTGCCCGTTTAAACAATCCAGGACTGCTGGCTCCCAACCACTCGCCCACCTGCCTGCCTGATTGCCCCTAACTGCTTCTGCCTGCCAGCCTGATGACCCCCTAACCACTCCCCTGCCAGCCTGATTGATGTCTAAATGCTCCCCTACCAGCTCGATTGCCCCTAACTGCCCTCCCCTGCCAACCTGGTCACCCCCAACTGCCCTCCCCTTTTGGCCCAGTCATCCCTAACTGCCCTCCCTTGCCAGCCTGGTTGCCCCTAACTGCCCACCCCTGCCAGCCTGGTCACTCCCAATTGCCCTCCCCTGCAGACCTGGTTGCCCTTAACTGTCCTCCCCTGTAGGCCTGGTCGCCCCTAACTGCCCTCCTCTGCAGGCCTGGTCCCCCCCAACTGTCCTCCCCTGCAGGCCTGGTCCCCTCCCCCCCCCCCAACTGCCCTCCTCTGTAGGCCTGGTCACCTCCAACTGCCCTCCCATGCAGACCTGGGTCCCCCCAACTGCCCTCCCCTGTAGGCCTGGTCACCTCCAACTGCCCTCCCATGCAGGCCTGGGTCTGCCCCCCCCCAACTGTCCTCCCCTGCAGGTCTGGGTCCCCCCCCCCAAACTGCCCTCCCCTGTAGGCCTGGTCACCCCTAACTGCCCTCCCCTGCTGGCCTGATCACCCACAACTGCCCTCCCCTGCCAGCCATCTTGTGGCAGCCATCTTTGACCACATGGGGATGGCCATCTTGTGTGTTGGAGTGACAGTCAATTGGCAAATTACCTCTTTATTATATAGGAGGATGGGGATGAAAAAATGGAAACTTAGGAAGATTAAACCCCTTGGTGCAAGTCACCAAGTAGAGGCAGGATTTACCCAGAAGTCTGACAACACATATTTGCTGTTAACCACTGGACTGTATCACAGCTCTAAAGAACTGCAGAGCAACTAGAGGCTTGCTGGCTTCCACAAACTTATGCTTAGGGCAACAGGTAGTGGGGTCCCAAGGTTGTGGGAGCAGACATCAGATTTTCAGAAAAGATCTCATTAGATTAAATGTGGTATCTTGGATTGGATCCTGAAGCAGTAAAAAGACATTAGTGGACAACTGATGAAGTTTAAAAGTTCTGTAGTCTAGTTAACAATAATATACAATGTTAATTTCTTTGTTTTGACAAATGTATCTTGGTTATAGAGATGTTAGCATTAGGGGAAAATGGGTGAAGTATATACAGGAATTCTCTGTATTTCACAATTTTTCTGGAAGTCTAAATTTAGAGTGATTTTTAGATTTTTCTAAAAAAATGATTGTTGAATTCAAGGGTGAAAATAAAAGAACTGTATTTAAAGGAAAACTCGGGTTTTTTAACTCAATCTTTTTAGAAATAAAAAAGACAAATATGGGTTGAGAATGCATTACAAAAGTCTCATCTTCCCCCCCAAAATGAACAGAATCTTGTAATACCATTGAGAAATGAAAAAGAATATTATAGCTAGCCAATTATATAATTGGCCTTTACACAACTTCCTTCTGACCCCTTGTACATCCTTAAATGCCAAGTATCATAACCTGGCACATGTTTTATAAACAGAAAAGAGAAAGTAAATCAATGACAAATTATGTAGGTAACTTCATTATAATTATACTACCATAGATAGGGCTCAATAATATACTACCTCAAACAGGACAATTTTGCATTACAAGTATTATTTTCCATAACAGCCCTGGGAGAGAGTGAAACATGTTGTGCCCAGAGCTTCTGGCTCTTTCTGCAGTATTTGAAGAACAAATAAGAAAACAACTAGTATTATAGTCAATGTGATATACTCATCTGAACATTCTTCCCAGATTTTGCATAATTATGCCTTCAATGAGATGCTATTATAAACATTCCTATTTTTTTAGGATTAAAAAAATTCACAACCCAGGATCCAAGAGGGAGTGGAGTAGGTTAAAGGTACACTCACCTCCTTCCAGTCCCTAACTGGAATCACAACTAAAATATAGAACAATCAACCTGAATAACCAACTGAAGACCAGTTGAAAAGAAATCTTATAATCAAAGATTTATAGAAGAAGCCACATCGAGACTGGTAAGAAGGGGAGAGATGTGAAAAAAGATGGCCCCATAACCATCGGCAGCAGATGAAATTCTGGAAGGATAGATCAGCTGTGGAGTGTTCCCCCTGAGTCTCAAACCCATGCCGGGCTCCACAGTGTAGAGCAGTGGTTCTCAACCTTTCTAATGCCGTGACCCTTTAATACAGTTCCTCATGTTGTGGTGACCCCCAACCATAAAATTATTTTCGTTGCTACTTCATAACTCTAATTTTGCTACTGTTATGAATCATAATGTAAATATCTGTGTTTTCCGATGGTCTTAGGCGACTGCAGAGCCTAAGACCATCGGAAAACACAGATGGTCTTAGGCGACTGTAGAGCCTAAGACCATCGGAAAACACAGATGGTCTTAGGCGACTGCAGAGCCTAAGACCATCGGAAAACACAGATGGTCTTAGGCGACTGTAGAGCCTAAGACCATCGGAAAACACAGATATTTACATTATGATTCATAACAGCAGCAAAATTACAGTTATGAAGTAGCAACGAAAATAATTTTATGGTTGGGGGTCACCACAACATGAGGAACTGTATTAAAGGGTCACGGCATTAAAAAGGTTGAGAACACTGATTTAGAGCAACAGAGCTGGGAATAGGTGCCCATGTAATAACTGGCTGTGAAAATAACTGGGTTTCTATCCACCAGGGAGAGATAGCAGTCTGCTAGAGACACAAGTGCCCTCTTAAAGTGCCAGGGCACAAAATATCGTTTGCAACCACATACCCTGAATTCCAGTGAATGAAGGGCAGAGTGGACCAGAGTCTTGTGAGGAGAGACTGGGGTTTGTGGTTATGGTGACAGAGCTGAAGGGACAGGTGCCAAGATTGCTGTGCTTAGTCCCTCTCTTTCTTAGATGGGGCACTCTCCTCCTTACAGCAACAGCCTGGGGAAATGTAGTAGCCTCAACTCGGAATTCCCTGTTGCCACACCCTGTAGAGCTTGTACCCTGCTGAGGAGTCAGCTGCCTGAGATGGGGTGTAGGGGTCCAGGCAGACTCAGGGGGTATCAGTGACTAAGTTGTGTGGCCTTAGGATGAGGGCCATTACCTCCACTTTTCCATGAACCTGACAGGCAGCACCTCCCCCACAAAGGAGATCCACTAGCCCCACTGTCTGGGCTCCCAGTAGCTCCACCTTCCTGACACTCAGTTGGTCCTACCTTGATAAGCTTGGGCTCCCAGCAGAATCTGGAACAGACTGAGTTGTGTGGCTATAGGACAGGGGGCCATTTTCCCCTCCCAAGCCCAACCAGTGAAGAGCCTTCCCTTCAGATGAATAATTGAGGCAGGATAATAAGAAGCTAAGAAAATTCCTTGGCAAGTAGAATGGGGAAACTAAGAAAGATAGTTGAACAAACTGGCTGATTAATTTACAGTCATATATAGAAGGGCATCTTCCTAGAGATAACATTTAGGCCTCAGTTGTATTTCAACTCCAGGCCAAGAAAAGCAGCAAAACCAGGTGGTCGATGCCAGGAATAGTTGCAATGACTAAGGAAACCATGCCCTGATGCTGACCAATCAGTAGAGACTAAGACCCTGAAAGAGCACACGTGGAAAACATGAATATTCAGCTGAAACCCTCCCCTGAAACCTCCCCTAAGATTCCCCACACACAAGAGAGAGATTAAAAACTCTCAAAACAAAGGACCCAGCAAATAACTTCTCCCTTCTGGGAGCACACCCATGCCTTTCCCTTCCCCTTCTTCCCCCACAGGCACGCATCTCCTAAACTCTAAGGATCCCCATGAGACTTACAACCAGGGAGCAATGGGAGGCAGCAGCTTGTCTTATGCTAACCCCCTGAACTGCTCCCAAGGCCCCTTTTCTCTGACTTCCTAGTGAGTTAAAGCAGCCCTGCCTTTGCTTCTTCCATGCTAAGCCCCTCCTTGTTTCACTGCCCCCAACTTTAATAAACATACCCTCAAAGTAACCTGGACTCATATTGTTAAATCTTCCCTGCACAAAGTCAAGAATTCACACACTACAGGAAAGCCCTGGGCAGACCCACTCAATGCCAGGTCCCTTTGTCTAGTAACAAAATCTTGGTCAGTTTGGGTCTGATAAACTCACCCTGACTCCCGAAGACCTGGCCCCAACACAAAGGTCTGAGGGCAACTAGCAGAGGACAGAGAGATTTGGTATATCCTGGGAACTTTGCTGAGTGGCCTCAAAAAGAGAACTGGTACCAAGTTTTAACCTGTATCAATCTGGTAAACCCACTCTCCCTTACCTTGTGACTCACTGAGAATCTAATTAATGCACCTGGAGTACTACCAGAGGTTCTTGCAATAACTGAGGCTAACAAGAAGCCAGCAGGTAGAGGTAGGCAGATATGGATCTCATTGTGCATTGAGCTTTATGCTGACCACCAATGCTCAGTGCTAGTGGAAGCTGGCTTTGGTCCTTCCCACACACAACAAGGCCCAGCAGAAGCAGCCACAAACTGCGGATAACTCTGTTGCCCCAAACAGGTTGCCAAGGGCCAGTCACAGGCAGTGTCTGACATTGATCTGCACCAGAATCCCTGACAAGAGGTACCAGAATATACACACCTAGTGGCCAGCTTCAGACAACATCAGAGTAGGATCCAATTTGCTTTTCAAGTGACATATCCAAAGGGTGACAGACACTGCTGAGGCAATTTCTGTTTCAGTGGCCAGCACCTGCACAGAAGCACCTACACTATGGTCAAGGTCAATCCTCACAGTCAACCAGCTTGAAAGTACTTCCCACACACAAATGGGCCAATAGCAACCAAGACTCAATTACAAACAGGAAGGTTCACATAGGGACATTCCTGGAGCACCCAGCTCAGGTGATCAAGGAGACTATGCCAGTGGGTCCCACAGGACATCTACTACATAAGGCCACCCTACCAAGAATGGGAAACAGAGGAGATCTGCCTAACACATAAAAACAAATACAAAGAGGCAGCCAAAATTGGGAGACAAAGAAACTTGGCCCAAGTGAAAGAACAGGAGAAATCTCCAGAAAAAAAGAGCTATATGAAATGGAGGCAACCAATTTACCAGATACAGAGGTCAAAAAAATAGTTATAAGGCTGGCTCAAGGAACTTAGTGAGAACTTCAACAACATGAAAAAGTACATAGAAACCATAAAAAAAGAACCAGTCAGAAATGAAGACTACAATATACTAGTATAAAATAAAGAATACACCAGAAAAAACAAACAGTAGGTTAGAAAAAGCAGAGAACTGATTCAGTGATTTGGAAGACAAAGTAGTAGAAAACACCCAATCAGAACAGCAAAAAGAATTTTTAAAAAATGAGGATAGTTTAAGGGGCCTTTGGGACACCATGAAGCCTAATAAAATCTACATTATAGGGGTACCAAAAGGAGAAGAGAGAGAGCAAGGGATCAAGAACCTATCTGAAGAAATCATGGCTGAAAACTTCCCTAATCTGGTGAAGGAAAAAGATACATAAGTCCAAGAAGCACAGAGTCCCAAACAAGATAAACCCAAAAAGACCCACACCGTTACATGTCATAATTAAAATGGCAACGTTTAAGACAAACAGGGAATCTTAAAAGTATTAAGGGAAAGACAGTCAGTTACAAGGGAGTTCCCATAAGAGTATTAGCTGATTTCTCAACAGAAACACTTCAGGCCAGAAGAGATTGGCAAGAAATATTCAAAGTGATTAAAAAGCAAGACCTACAGTGAAGACTACTTTACCCAACAAGATTAACAGTTAAAATTGAAGGAGAAATAAATAGCTTCCTACAAAAAAAAAAAAAAAAAAAAAAGGAGTTCATTACCACCATACAAGTTTTACAAGAAATGTTAAAGGGTATTCATTAAGAAGAAGAAGAAAGAAAACACGCAGAGGAACATAGTTAAAAGAATAAAGTGGTAATACATACATACCTATCAATCACTATTTTTATTTATTTATTTATTTAAATATATTTTTATTGATTTCAGAGAGGAAGCAAGGGGGGAGAGAAATATAGAAACATCAATAATGAGAAAGAATCATTGATCAGTTGCCTCCTGTAAGCCCCATACTGGGGATAGAGCCCACAACCCAGGCATGTGCCCTTGACCAGTATCGAACCTGGGACCCTTCAGTCTGCAGGCCGACGCTCTATCCACTGAGCCACATTGGCTAGGACAATAACTATTTTATTTTTAAAAATATATATTTTTATTGATTTCAGAGAGGAAGGGAGAGAGGGAGAGAGAGAGAGAGAAACATCAATGATGAGAGAGAATCATTGATTTGCTGTCTCTGGTACACTTCCTACTAGGGATGAGCCTGCAACCCAGGCATGTGCCCTAACTGGGAATCGAACCATAACCCACACCAGTAGTGCTCAATAACCACTTTAAATGTAAATAGCTTAAATGTTCCCATCAAAAGACATAGGATACCTGAATGGATAAGAAAACAAAACCCATATATATGCTACCTACAAGAGACCCACCTCAGAATGAAAGATACACAAAGACTAAAAGAAAAGGGATGTAGAAAGATAATTCATGCAAAGGGGAAGAAACCTGGGGTAGCAATACTTATATCTTACAAAACAGACTTTAAAATGTTACAGTAAGAGACAAAGGAGACTACATAATGATAAAGGGAGCAATCCAACATAAGGGTATAACCCTTATAAACATTTATGCACCCAACACAGAAGCACATAAAGAGCCCTAACTGGTTTGGCTCAGTGGATAGAGCGTCGGCCTGCCGACGGAAGGGTCCCAGGTTTGATTCCCGTCAAGGGCATGTACCTTGGTTGAAGGTATATCCCAGTAGGGGGTGTGCAGGAGGCACCTGATCAATGTTTCTCTCTCATCGATGTTTCTAATTCTCAATCCCTCTCCCTTCCTCTCTGTAAAAAAATCAATAAAATATATTAAAAAAGAAAAAGCAACTAAAGATATAAAACAATTATTTATGGAAATAAAGGGAGAGATTGGCAGTAATATAATCATAGTAGGAGATTTTAACACCCTATTGAGATCAATGGATAGATCTTCCAGACAGAAAATCAACAAGGAAACAACAGCCTTATATGAAACACCAGATCAAAGAGACTTAATTGATATTTTCAGAGCATTTTACCCCAAAGCAGCAGAATCCATATTCTGTACATGAAACATTTTCTAGGACAGACCTCACATTAGGACACAAAACAAGTCTCAATGAATTTAAGACTGAAATAGTATCAAAACAATGCTATAAAACTAGAAATCAATCACACACACAAAAAAATTGTAAAATACCCAAAGACATGGAAGGTAAATAACATGTAACTAAACAATGAGTGGTTTAATAATTAGATCAAAGAAAATGTCAAAAGATACCTTGAAACAAATGGAAATGAGAACATAACAACCCAAAATCTATATGACAGCAAAAGCAGCCCTAAGAAGGAAATTCATAGCATTACAAGAAACAAAAAACCTCAAATAAACAATCTAACTTTACACTTAAAGGTACTAGAAAAAGAAAAACAGACAAAAGCAAAAGTGAGTAGAAGAAAGGAAATATTAAAGGCCAGAGCAGAAATAAATGAAATAGTGTCTAAAAACAACAACAATAATACAAAAGATCAATGAAACCAAGAACTGGTTCTTTGAAAAAGTAAACAAGATTGATAAACATTTAATGAGAACCATCAAAAAAAAAAGAGAGGACCCAAATAAAATCAGAAATGAAAGAGGAGAAGTAACAACTGACACCACAGAAATCCAAAGGATTATAAGAAAATATTATGAACAACTATATGCCAACAAATTGGTCAATTTCGATGAAATGGGATAAATTCCTAAAAATGTGCAATCTTCTAAAACTGAACCAAGAGGAATCATAAAATCTGAATAGATTGATTATAACTAACGAAATTGAAGCAGTAATAAAAACAACAACTCCCAGCAAATGAAACTTCTGGGCCGAATGGCTCACAAGTGAATTTTACCAAACAAAGAATTAAAACCTATCCTTCTCAAATATTCCAAAAATTCAAGAGGAGGGAACACTCCCAAGCTCATTTTATGAGGCCAGCAGTATCCTAACTCCAAAACCAGATACAGACACTACGAATATGAAGAAAAAAAATTATAGAGTAATATCCCTGATGAACATGGATGCTAAAAATATTAGCAAATCGGATCCAGCAATACATTAAAAAGATCTTACATTATGATAAGTGGGATTTATTCCTGGGATGCAAAGTTGGTACAATATCTGCAAATCAATAAATGTAATACACCATATAAACCAAATGAAAGATAAAAATCACATACTGATATCAACAGATAAAAAAAAAAAAAGCATTTCAGGCATAACCGGTTTGGCTCAGTGGATACAGCGTCAGCCTGCAGACTGAAGGGTTCCAGGTTCGATTCCAGTCAAGTGCATGTACCTTCGTTGTGGGCATATCCCCAGTATGGTGTGCAGGAGGCAGCTGATTGATGTTTCTCTCATCAATGTTTCTAACTCTCTATCCCTCTCCATTCCTCTCTGTAAAAATGTCAATAAAAACATATATATATTTTTTAAAAAGCATTTGATAAAGAGCCACATACTGACTTCCTAAAAGACACCTCTGGAATGAGTGCTGAAAGTAATTTGTTTAAGGCTAGTAAGGGGTGGTTGATTAATTTAAGAAGTGTTTGTTTACAGATTAAACAGTACATAAGACATGTACTGTATATAAGAAAGGTTAAAATGGAATCATTTCGTGGGTCTGGAATGAATTAATTCAATTTACATTATTTCTAATGGGAAAAAATGATTCTGTTTTCGAGCAAATTGCTTCTTGAACTACCTTCTGGAATGAATTATATTCAAGAACCCAGATCCCACTGTACTGTGCTAAGTAAAACAAGCCAGATTCATAGATACAGAGAACAGACTGACAGCTATAAGAGGGGAAGAGATTGGGGGGCTGAGTGAAAAAGGTGATGAGATTAAGAAAAGACACACACACACACACAAAAAAAAAACACCTCAAAAACACAGACCATAGTATGTTGATTGCCAGAGGGAAAGGGAGGTTGAGTGAGTTAGAAGCAGGTTAAAGGGGGATAAATAGTGATAGAAGGAGACTTGACTTTAGGTACAGGTGTACAGATGATGCATTATAGAATTCTACACTTGAAGCCTATATAATTTTACTAGAGGCCCGGTGCACAAAATATGTGCACTGGGGGGCAGGTTCCCTCAGCCCAGCCTGCACCCTCTCCAATCTGGGACTTCTTGGGGGATGTCCAACTGCCGGTTTAGGCTTGATCCCGGGGATCACAATCCTGGCTCCTAATCACTCACCTGCCTGCCTGCCTGGTCGCCCCTTACTGCCTCCACCTGCTGACCTGATCACCCCTCATTGCCTCTGCATGCCGGCCTGGTCGCCCCTAACTGCCCCCCGCTGCCAGCCCGGTCACCCCCAACTGTTCCCTCCCTCCCGGCCTGTTTGCACCTAACTGCCCCTAATATGCTAAGTGTCCAGTCATCTATTTAACCAATCAAAGCATAATCCTATATAATAAAAGGGTAATATGCAAATCAACCCAACAATGGAACAACTGGTCGCATGATGGTGCACTGACCACCAGGGGGCAGTGGTCAACACAGGAGCTGCCCCTTGGTGGTCAGTGTGCTCCCACAGGGGAAGTGCTGCTCAGCCACAGGCTGGGCTGACAGTGAGCCTAAGCTATCAGTGGGACATCCCCTGAGGGCTCCTGGACTGCTAAAGCACGTAGGCCAGGCTGAGGGACCACCTCCCCATCCTCCAGAGCACAAATGTCGTGCACTGGGCCTCTACTATGCTAATGATATGCTAAAGCCGCTCAACTGCTCACTATGACATTCACTGACCACCAGGGGGCAGAGAGCCGACCAGTCACTATGATGTGCACTAACCACCAGGGGGCAGACACTCCGACTGGTAGGTTACCTTGCTGCTGGGGTCCGGCCAATCAGGACTGAAGGAGACGGGCCAGACATGCCCTGGAGCCCTCCCACGGTCCTTCCCTGGCTTGTCAACCTCGCGCATCCCCGTCTGGCCCCAATCATGCACCAGTGGGATCCCTCAGCCTGGTGTGCACCCTCTTGCAATCCAGGAACCCCTCAGGGATGTCGGAGAGCCAGTTTCAGCCCGATCCCGCAGGCCAGGCCAAGGGATTCCACTGGTGCACAAATTCTACTGCTATCTAATAAAGATGGAATATGCACATTGACAGTCACATTGTCAAAAAGATGGTGATGCCCACAGCGGAGAAAGGGTTTCTGTAACACAAGATGGCTGCACCCACAGCGAAGGCGGGGTTTCCATAACACAAGATGGCTGAACCCACAGTGGAGGCCGAGTTCCCCCAAGAGCCTTAATGAGCAATCAGCAGGGACCTGAGGGTGCACCTCCCCCTGTTGGGGCTTGACAGGGGACCTCAGGCCATGCCCCCTGCCCCTGCATTGGACAGGGGACCTGAGGCCATGCCCCCTGCCTGGCGGGGCTTGACAGGGGACCTCAGGCTGCATCCCCCACCTGGCAGGCCTTGACGGAGGACCTCAAGGTGCACCCCCCGTCCTGGTGCTAGGCCGGGGGACCTCATGCTATGTCCCCCACCCTGGTGCTGAGGGACCTGAGGCTGTACCCCCCACCCAGCAGGGTGTGACAGGGGCCTTGAGGCTGCGTCCCCCCCCCCCCACCAGGCAGGGCTTGATGGGGGACCTGAGGCTGCACCACCCACTTGGTGGGGCTTGGCGGGAGAATCTCAGGCCACGTCCTCCACCCGGTACTGGGCCGGGGAACCTGAGGCTGCACCCCCTGCATGGCAGGGCTTGACGGGGGGTGTCAGACTGCACTCCCTGCCCAGCGTGGCTTGATGGTGGATCTCAGGCCACGTCCCCCACCAGGCAGGCCTTGACAGGGGACCTCAGGCTGCGCCCCCTGCCCAGCAGGGCTTGATGGGGGACCTTAGGCTGCACCGCCCGCCCTGGCATTGGGCCAAGGGACCTCAGGCCGTGACCCCTACCCCAGCACCTGGCTGGGGGACCTGAGGGTGTTGCTGGGGGACCTGAGGCTGCACCCCCTGCCCGGTGTGCACTGGGAGACCTGAAGCTGTGCCCCCTGTCTGGTGGGGCTTGATGATGGACCTGAGGCTGCGCCCCCCCCCACCCTGTGGGGTTTGACAGGGACCCTGAGGGTATGCCCCCCACCTGGAAGGGCTTGACAAGGGTGGGGCCGGCTGGGTCTGGATCTCACATGACTTTGAGGTGCCGTGGGTGGGCAAGGAGTGACTCTGGGTCCCACAGTGTGGCCCAGACTCTGCCAGGTAAAAGATTTTCATATACATTTTACTAATTTTCTTTCATCTCTGATACTTCTATTATAGAGAAAGGGCAAATAGCAATATTAAAATATTTTCTCTAATTAATCCCCTTTTAATGTGCATGAATTTCGTGCACCAGGCCGCCGCTAGTATGTATGTGTGTGTGTGTGTATATATATATATATATATATATATATATATATATATATATATGGCTAATATGCTAAGTTTCTTTCTGACTGGTTGCTATGATGCACACTGACCACCAAGGGGCAGACGCTCAATGCAGGAGCTGCCAAGCTGCAGTGACTTGGCAGTGGTGGTTCTTGGGTGATGCACCCCAAAACCAGAGAGGAGGGAGCCCAATTCTTCGAGGGGTTGCACCACTCCACCTTCAGCCGTGGGTTATGTTGTTGCTTGGGCACTGTCGGCCCCAAATCTGGTTACTGCACACTTGCATTTGCATCCCATACCTTGTACGATAGAAACTTTGCAGAGTGCCCTCTCGCACTCCGGGACCCCTTGGGGGCTCTTGGAGAGCCAGTTTCAGTGGGATCCCCATAGGCCAGGCCAAGGGATCCCACCTGCCAGAGGGACCTACTCACTCCACAGATGTTAGGGAGGGACTGAGGGAGGTTGGCTCCAGGTCATGTCCAGCCCTTCTCTCCCAGTCCTGCCCCTTGGTCACCTTCTAGTTAATTTCCTCTCAATGTGCATGAATCCGTACACCAGGTCACGAGTTGTAAATAAAAATCCACACACCTCTGATTGCCTAATCAGATCTCACCTGCTCTGCCAGCCACTACCAGCTCCTTTTCAGGAAAGTAGAAGCTCCTCTGAGCTCAGCTGACTGGCAGTAGCAGTGCTGGGGGTTATGCAACTGCAGGTAACAGCTGTCGCTCCCTCCTGCTTTGTTTTGCCCAGCCATATCCTATGATTGAGTTCTGACAAGTGACCTGATACTCTTCTGCTCACTGTAAGTGGTCTCTATCTTTTAAAAAAAATTGACATATAGCCAAGGAAGATAACTTATTAAAGTTCAAGGTGTTTACTCTAGCACTAAAGGATTTTAGCGAATAACCATGCCTTCTGCTATTTGGCATGAACAAGAAGCAGGAGAAAAAGCAACCAGTCAGAAAAGGAAATAGAAAGTTAATTTCAGAAGTTGAGTAAGAGCCTGACTAATTCCAATTTCTTAAACTTTCAAAAGATGGAGGGGGGGGGGGGATGGAGAAATGCCTAAACTGGGTTACTAAATTATAGCCTATTTTAGACTTTTAAAGTTCATAAGTAATGTTGCAAAAAGAACATCAACATCGTTATCATTTGCCATGTATATCTCTTTTGGAAATAACATTGGATTCTACTTTGAATATTTGTGAATATGAAGCCCAAGCCATATAGGACTACTATCCACAACCTACCCCTAGGTGCCCATCCAAAAAGCCTCAACAGAATGGGAGTAAAAGTTTAGAAAAGTGGACTAGAGAAAATACAAAGAGTAGCAAGGAAGCCTGTAAATCACTATTTTGGGACTCCAATCACTGGGTGCCAGGAGAAAAGGTGCAGAAACAAAGTAGAAAAGAAGGGAAAGCTGGAAGACCTAGAGTAGCACTTATAGTGGTCTCAGGTGCACTGGGTACCATGCATGGTCACTTTCTACTGAGAGGCATCACTGATTTATTTAGTAAGAGGAATCTGCAACCATCCACTAGGTGCCCACTGAGCATAAGGCACTGTGCTGGGGATTGAGGAATGCAAGTCAGGACAAAAAAGTAAGACTGTCTCTGTTAACCAGGAAATATAAATGTGTTCTCTGCATTCTCTGGGAAGCAAATAAGGAGGTAAACAGGACTGAAAAAAGAAAGGGTTAGTCTTAGAAAGACCTTCAATAAGTTGCCAAACTCTTCTTGAATAACTTCAGTGGCGAGGAAATTGCTAATTCATAGGTGCTTGGAAAATCAGTGTGTATATAGGCAAGTACTTGGAAGTTGATATTGGGATCCTTTTGTGCTAAATTCCTTTCTTCATTACTTAGGTGTTATATAGTGTTAACTACCTTACAATCCATACATGCCATTAGGCCACCATTCCAGCCCTCAAAGAACTTATAAGGTATTGGGGAAGCCAACAAGGAGATCACTACCTCGGGCCTCCGGTAACTGGATGCCAGAAGGCAAGTGTCACCGAAGTTGAATCTTGAAAGGGGACTAGGATTAGCCTTCTATAGAAGGACATCAAGAGCGCCCCAAGTAGAGGACACGACGACAGGATAGGAGAGGTGAGTCGGTGGGTCGTGAGGAGCCTGTGCGTCCAAGTCTTTTTCTATTAGGTATTACGTTTCTCCTACATTTTCAACCCTGACTCCAGTACTAACTCGGACAATAAACTTAATTTCGGTAAGAATGTTTGGTGAATATGCTTCTGAGATACCTACATCATGGTCGCCCAAAATCCGTTGTTCTGCAATAACTTTCCACCATTTTCGTAAAAGGCCTCTAACCACCAGCCTTGAAACGCGGCTTCATCTCTATCAATGTCTTATAAATCCATCAAAAAGTTGGGAACTCTGAAGAGAAGCGGGTGGAAGACGGTCGCTGTTCTGCAAGGTGGGATCCCAACGAACCCAAACCGAGCACTTTGCGCAGGGCAGCGGCCCTCCCTGCGCAGACGCGGGGGTGGGCGCGCGCATGCGCTGGAGGAGACTGAGCGCAGGGAGGCGTGGGGGCCAAGACTTCGGGGGAAGGGGGCGCGGCGCACACAGCATGGCGTCCAACATCTATTTGGTTGGCCAGCGGATCAGCCGGCTCGGCCAGGTGCGGCCCAGGGAGGCTCCGCCCCTTCCCAGCCCCTGTCCACCCCTCACCTACCGCCACTGCTCCTCTCAGTCTCCGCCCCAGCGTCTAGGGAAGCGGCTCAACCGCCGCTGCCCCGCCCCGCCCCGCGGCCTCCAGGGTCCGCCTCCCGGAGTCCGCCCCTCCTGCCCTTCCTCGCCGCCGGACTGCTTGGTCTTGTTGGTCCTCCTCCTCCTCCTCCGCCCAGTCGTCCTGATTGTCTCTCCCTCCTTCCCTCAGAGGATGTCCTCCTTCCAGCTCAACCTCAACCCGCTCAAGGAGCCACTCGGCTTCATCAAGGTCCTCGAGTGGGTAAGTGCAGCCCGCGCCGGCCAGGCCGGGAATCGCGCCGCCGCGCCCGCTCCCGCACTGGCACCCTCTCTGGCCTGGCCGGCGCCCTCGGCGAGGAGTCAGGGAGCCCCGTGAGTGGGGGCGCGGCCCGACTCGCGCTGGACCCGGAGTCGCGGCCACCTCCCGGGACAGGGCGGAATGGGCGGGGAGGGCACGAGAGGCCGCGGCCTGGGCCCGCGCGGGGCGGGGACGCCGCGGTCAGCGTTGAATCTCTAGCCCTTCGGCGGCCTGGGTCCAGAGTGGAGCCGCCCTCCCACACTGACGCTCACCTCCGGGTGCCCCCGTGGAAGTGTTTCACTATTTTCCGCGAGGGAAGAGAAAACTTCCTGTTGAGGTCTAACCGAAACCCGGCGGGCGGGAGTCGCCCGGCCGGCGCTGCCTCCGCCTCCTGTGCAAGGGCCGGCCCGTGCTTCCCGGCCCTGTGCTGACCTGAGGCCGCTCCCTCGAAAGCTAGTCGTGCCTGGTCGAACTAACTGGACGAGCACTCATTACTTTGTTTCTAAGATTGGCTCCAAGTTAAAAATGGATAAAAATAAACTGGGTCCGGGAAGCTGGCGGGATGGTAGCGGGAGACGTGAGGGGCGGAGGCGGAAAGGTCTTTTAAGCCAAAACGCGTCTCGCTTCACTTAAACACATGCTAGGAATCGCCATCACGTTTAAGGACTTCCAAGCAACAGCCTGTAGTCCGCTTTTACTCCTTTCCTGGGAATACTCATTCAATCATTAACATCAAAGGAGATTTATTAATCCGACCTTGTCAGTGATCAAGTCACTTGGAGGAGTTAGTGAACACACCAGGCACCGCAGAGTTTCTTCAGACTTCATGGCCTAGTACATATTTTAGTGCTGATATTCAGGCGAACATTAATAGGCAGCTGGCATCTGTCCAGCGTGTGCAGGCAAGTTATTTTTATAGCGAGCAAATTTTACTTCAAACTCTTTAACTCTGTATGTTAGTGCTACAGTAGTGAAGAGTAAGGACTTTCGATTTCCTGTTTTAAGTAACCAACCTAGGATGTTTTTTTAAGTAACACACACACACTCAGATTCTCTAATGGGTACTCCATTTGATTTCCTACTTACACCGAGTTCCCTCCCTTTCCCCCAGTTTCATTGGGTGTTTTCTGAAAACTGAAACCGTGCTGATTTCACACAAATACCTATTTCAAAGACATAAATGTATATATTTAGGGCCCTGTAAACCTAGGTCCAGATTTAAATATAAAGAAAATTATTAATTGAATATATAAAAATTTAAATTGCAGGTGAAAAATCACATTTAACTAAGCTAATATAAAGGTTTTGGAAAAAGTCTTATACCTGGTAGATTTAATCTCGTTAAGGATTACAATTAAATTTAAATTTTTACTTACATAAAGAGGTAGTTTGTATTTTGTGCTTATATTATTGGCCTATCTTTTTAAAAAAAGATGTACTTAACTTTTTAGTATTTCAGAACAGCAGTAAATTGATAAATGTTTATAGCCAATATATTTTTTCTATCCTTTTAAAGCTTTTTAAGGAAATACTATTGTTAGTTTGAACAACTTATACTACATAGAACTTTTTATGAAAAGATTATTCCTTGTTAATGGTGTAGTGAATGTTTATTCAACAAATATTTGAGTTTGTATTATATACTAGAGGCCCGGTGCAGGAAATTGGTGCACTGGGGGTGGGGGGAGTCCCTCAGCCCAGCCTTGCGCCCTCTCGCAGTCCTGGAGCGGGCCTTAGCGCTGCCTGGGAAGGAGAGGCTCCCGCCAGGGGTGAGCCTGGCTTCTGGCTGAGCGGTGCTCCCCAGGTGGGATAGCACTGACCAACAGGGCAGCTCCTGCGTTGAGCGTCTGCCCCTGGTGGTCAGTGCGCATCATAGCGACCAGTCCTTCCGTTGTTCAGTTGATTTGCATATTAGTCTTTTATTATATAGGATAGGTGCTGTGCTAAGCACTAGCACACAAATATGAATAAAATATGGTCTTTTCCTCATGAACTATTAAGAAAGACATGAAAATCAATAAAAACATACCCTCTGGTTAGAATTTTAAAAAAACATATAAACATATTATAATACCATAATAAAGGTATAGGTATAGGCAAGATGTAGTAAGTGAAAGGAAGGACAAATCAATTGCTTAGAGGAAGCAGGGGAAACTTCATAAATGAAATAACACTTGAAGGATGAGTACTTGTTCACAGGGGAGTGACTTTCCCGGCAAAGGGAACCTTATGTTCAGTGGTGTGAAAAGTTGAAGCAGCATAGTCTATTTGAGAACTTAAAGCAGAGTGTCCCCCCAAAATGTATATACACTTTAACAGCTGATAGCTCAATTTTGAAGAGAAAATGTATTTTAGTAAACACTGTCTTTTTAAAATATGTGTATACATTTTTGGGGAAACAACCTATATTTGGGGTTGGTTGGAACATAGACTGGCAGGGAGGATATTGTTTGAGATGATTCTGAAAGGTTTCAAAGGGCTTCCCAGGATAGGTTGTGGTGTTTATTCTATCTGCCAATGGTTCATAACCCTCTGAGCCCTTTCCTTAGGAACATGGGCATGGATAGTGTACAGAATTTGGGGAATTTTATTGGATAGCTTAGCTTCTTTAAACCCTACCTTATGGTAGGAACCCACTCATTAAAGTGTTTTAAACAAGTGAATGATATGATTAGATTTGCCTTTTAAAAACCTTAATTTTGTTAGTAGTGTAGGGCAGTCGTCGGCAAACTGCGGCTCGCGACCACTGGGATAGGGGCTTAATCACAAGGAACAACAGCCTGTAATTATTGAAATCGAGAGTCTAGGTCAGTGATCGGCAAACTCATTAGTCAACAGAGTGGCAAACCACCGCTCGCAAGCCGCATGTGGCTCGAGAGCTGCAGTTTGCCGACCACAGGGGATTGAAAAGGTCATAAATGAGAGGAAACCTATTGCTTGAGAAATAATGAGGGCCTAACATTAATTGCAGTGGGAATAGAGAGGAGAAATTTAGCAATTAGAATACATCTGGATGTGAAGAAGAGGAAGGACTAGGACTCTTAAGATGACTGCCATATTTCTGACTTGGGCTGATAGTGGCACCGTTATCCAAGTTAAATCGCTAAGAAAAAGAAGCAGATTTTTGATGTAAGATAAGGGTTTGGATATATTCAGTTTGTGGTCTCCTTTTACATCCCTTGAGGGGTCCCAGATTAGGGTGCAGGCTGGGCTGAGAGACACACACTCCCCCCGCCCCCCATGCACGAATTTCGTGCACTGGGCCGTGTGTGTGTGTGTGTGTGTGTGTGTGTGTGTGTGTGTGTGTGTGTGTGTGTGTGTGTATTATATATATATTTATATTATGGTGGCTGCAGTTTAGAAGCAAAAAATATGTATTTTTTACTTTTATATTTTTATGTACTCCTGGCCCGTAGTTATAGTGCCTGACAGTGGCATTGCCTCTTAGTTCTCTCTGTGTAATTCAGTAAAAGTTGATGAATTTTTGTTACATTTGTATGGGAAAATCAATACTTTATAGGGCTGTTGGAATGATTGAGTTAATATACAAATATGTGAATGATGATAATGTACTTGAACAGTTTTTAGTTGTTTTTTCCAGGACTGAGATGCTGTGTTTCTAAAAGACTAGACATGGTGAATACAATTGAGCACTAATTGTCTGACATACATATCTTCTGGTCCTTCAAGATCACTATTTTCTATTAGATATTTTAAACTTCAGAAATGATAATATTATATGCTTTTCATTTGTCTTCTAGCATGATTTTCTGCCTTGAGTCAGTCTATCAAGGTGACAATATAAAATTTAGATAAGAATAGATACCCCAAGTGTAGGAGTTAAACACAGAAGGAAGTAAAAGCCCAGGATTATTTTATCAAAGCAGCTTTTTAAAAGTATTTTATATTTTCCTGGTGAATTGAATTTAGTTCTTTATAGTCAGATATCTATTCTATTTAGATAAAAGTTTTGCATTAAAATGATATCTCCTTTTAATATTTAACACTATATTTTGGACTTCCTTGCTGCTATCTTGCATAGGGTAGACACAGAACAAATGTTTAGCCTTTAAGGAATCCAGGTAATGTGCATTTCTAATTCCACACACACCGTTAAAAGAAGAGATACTGTTAGTGGAGTACATAAGGAATTACAGACTAATTAGCTTGAATTTTAGAATTAGTAATTCTAAAATTATTAACCATAATTCTAAAATTATTAATAACCATCTCTGAATATTTTTGTCAGTGCTGGTCAGCTTTATTCTCATTATTAACAAGATATTTATTAAATACAATATATGTGATAGGACTTGACCTGTATTTTCTCATTTAATCTTCTTGACAATCTATGAGTGTTGTTATCCCATGTTACTGAAGTTGAGAGAAATTAAGTAATTTACCCGATATCCCATGATTATTATTACATCCAGGATTCTAAACAGTCTGTTCTTACTCATTTTGGTACCAGTTTATAACTGGTCTTTTAATAAATTATTGAAAACATTACCAAAAATTTCAAGCATAAAAAAACAAAAGATAAGGTATCTGAAGCAATTATTTTCTTGTTTGTTAGATGTATGTTTACAGTAAGATCTTAAGGGTTAAAACAAGTAGGATCTTCTTGATTCATTTATCAAGTTTGAAGTTTTTTCTGATTTTATACTTAGGCCTTTAAAAACATTACTTTGGGATAAGTTATTATCCAGGAAAATTGGAGTGAAAAACCATAAGAAAACCTATAACCGTTGGAGAATTACATATATCAATTTCTTTAAATCACAAACTTTCAGAAATACATAATAGTTTATGTAAAATATTTAAAGTTAGTCATCCCAAGTAGACTATAAGATTTTGCAAATAGGGACCATGTTTCATCCTAATTTTGAGGTTTACAATATGTGCAGTGGAGCACCCCAGAAAATATAAACTGTATTGCATTATGGGGAGAGAGTTATATATAGACTGATGTTTGTCTTAATTATTTGCTTAACTTTTACATTTTTAGGCCATCAGTCTGTAACACAGACTATTTAGGCAACTTACCTTTCTCTTAACCCTGCCATTTGTGTTTATCCCCCCCACCCCCCATTTCAGAAAGGGAAAGGGATTTCAAATATTTTGTGCCCACCAGGACACTCTACACTTAAAACTTGTTAATAGACTTATTGACTCACTCCCCTACCCCTCTTCCTTTGCTCTTTGTTTTTCCCCTACCCTCTGTTTTTCCTACCTGGAATTCTCTTAGTATTTACCATGAGTACTCTCATGGGGTAGGTCGCATGTCATTTTCGTAGACAAAATATAAGTATTGTCAGTGCTTTCAGAACACACAAGCACATACACACCCCCACATATATAAATAGCAATCTCTGATAAAATATAAAAGGGGAAATTACAGTAACAGAGCAATGCTCTCATAAGGTGGTTCTCAAACACTGATCTCAGAACTCCTTTATGCTCTTAAATACTGTAGACTTGAAGGAGCTTTTGTTTATGTGGGTAGTGTCTATCAATATTTACCATATTAGAAATTTAAGCTGACACATTAGAAAACATTTATTTCTTATAAAATAACAGTAATAAATCACTTGGAAGCTTAAATAACATCAATGGCAACAAATCCTGCCAGTTTTCCTTGAGTTGAAAGGCTCACTTCATTCATTTTTGAGAAAAATACCTGCCAGTTTCCAAGTCTGAATAACTATATTTTTATCTATTATCCTTTTAAGGAAAAAACGATGTTTCAGGAAGAAAGTAACTAGTTCAGCATACAATTCAATTGTTTAAATACTTTCTTGGAGATAACAACCACTGTGTTTGGGTATGCAGTGAAAGTCTTTTCTTTGTGCATCCTATTTCATCACAGAATATTAAGAAGATTCAAATGTCAGGGTTTTATAAAATAATGATTGTTACTGGTTCATCAAAAGCATTTGTAAGTGAAACTGGCTTTTTCTTTTTAACTGCAAGTGCATAACAGTTTGATGTTATTGCTCATTCTTACCAAAGCCCAGAGGTTTTTACCCACCGAAGCCTTTGCTTAAATCAGTGCAAATGTCAACAAGTGTAAAAGGCAAATAATTTCTTAGTAATATTATGAAGATATTTTTGACCTCATGGACTCCCTTGAAAGAGTCTTGGGTACTTCCAGAGGTCCTCAGAAACCCATTGAGAATTGCTGTTGTTATATAAAGTAAACATCATTAGGGACCAGGAATGGAACAGAAACAGGTGGGAGGACTGTTCCCAGCTCTGGGAAATAAATCTGGAAAGAAGTTACAACCTATTGTCTGGATTTATGACTTACATACATAAAGCTGAGTACTTAAAGAAGTAAAGAGAGAGAGAGAGTGAGCCTCCTAAAACCCGAATCAGTCTACCTGCCAGCTAAAAGTCTGGATTTGTGATAACTTAAATATTCTCATATGTTGGTCATGTGGGGGCCCTATCCTAATGTGCTGTTGGTGGGCTGGCAGACTCAGAAGGCCAGGTAGAAATGACCATAAAACTACCAGACAGGGAGATGATTATGAAAGCACTAGATGGGTAGAAAGGGGGGAAATAAACTCTTAAGCTTAATCTACATCAAATATCCTAAAGCAAAGAAAACTTATTTTCATCTAAAAGCTCAAATTATATCAGGGGCAACAAATGCTATCAGCTTTCTGTGAAGTGACAGACTCACTTTAAAGACAGCCAGCCATGCCCTGGCCAGTTTTTCTCAGTGGACTGCAGGTTCGATTCCAGTCAAGGGGGAATGTACCTAGGTTGCAGGCTCCATCCCCACCCCCATCAGGGGGCAAGCAATCCATCGATGTCTCTCTTTCTCTGTCTCTCCCCCTCTCTTCCACTGTCTAAAAATTAATGGAAAGCCTACCTGGTGTGGCTTGGTGGTTGAGCATTGACCCATGAACCAGAGGTCGGGGTTCTATTCCTGGTCAGGGTACATGCCCAGGTTGCACCTCATCCCCAGTAGGGAGCGTGCAGGAGCAGTCAATCAATGCTTCTCATCATTGATGTCTCTATCTTTCCTGTCTCTAAAATAAATTAAATTAAAAATCAGTGGTGAAAAAATGTCCTCGGGTAAGGATTAACAACAACAGCAAAGACAGACAGACAGCTCAATAATCAGGATATTGATTCACTCCAAAAGACATGAAAATAATAGTCTGAAATGATTTTAAAATAAGTATATTTAGATTCCCCAGAAATTTCTAGTTCCATACTCAGCTTAACAATTGTTTGAGAATAGAGGTGACATAAAGATGTTTTCAACATATAATAATTAGTAGTTAACAAAAAATGTCTAGCTGTTTATTTCAGCAGAACTCAAGTTTATTTCTCATAATTGAAATTCTTAAGGATTATGGAACTGAGCTAGGAGGCTATTGAGAACTTTCTATGATAGTATTTTATAAGCAGAGATAGTAGAAGGGTAAAACTGAAGCACTTTGTCCCTAGCCGGTTTGGCTCAGTGGATAGAGCATTGGCTTGCAGATGGAAGGGTCTCGGATTTGATTCTGGTCAAGGTCACATACCTTGGTTGCAGGCTCCTCCCCAATCCATGCCCTGGTCAGGGCTCATGCAACAGGCAAGCAATGTGTTTCACATCGATGTTTCTCTCTGTGTTTCCCTCCCTCTTCCACTCTTCCTAAAAATCAATGGAAAAATATCCTCAGGTGAGGATTTAAAAAAAAGAAAGAAACGGAAGCACTTTGTAACTGACTTCTCTGCTCAGTGGGAATAAACTGAAATACCAGCAAAATGGTTTTTTTCTAATAAATATCTTTAGTAAATGCTTCAGACTTTGACTCATAAAAATACTTTAACTTTAGACTCTATTCTTACTGATTATAAAGGCAAACATGCTATGATAGTTCATTTTAAAATACATTTTTATTGATTTTCAGAAGAGAGAGATAGAAACATCAATGATGAGAGAAAATCATTGGTCAGCTGCCTCCTGCATGCCCTCTACTGGGAGTCAAGCCCGCAACCCGAGCATATGCCCTTCACTAGAATTGAACCTGGGACCCCTTAGTCCACAGGCTGACGCTCTATCCACTGAGCCAAACCGGCTAGGGCTGATAGTTCATTTTAAATACTAAATGATAATTTGATTTTGTAAAAGAGCAAAAACAGATACATTTGGTTTTATACATAAACACTTAAATACAATATACTTTTAGATCTCTTTCTGGAGATTTCAATTATACATTTCATTTTTCTAAACTGTCCCTTGGACAGAAAGAAATTTAAGTAGCTGAGATCAGATTAATGATGAAACCAAATAGCAGTGAAGACCCTGCACTAGAAACATAAAAGACACACATAAATTAGATGAGAACCAGTGTTTCCAGTAGAACCCTTAGTGTGTAGAGCAAGGTTTAGGAATAAGTGTAAGGATTGGGACTCTGTCTGTAGGATAAATAACTCATTGAAAATATTAGGAATCATCAAACTTTCCTTTTTTTTTTTATCATGGATCCCTATCTGTAAACTTCTATGTACAGAGCCCCAATGTGCATCTATAAGTTATAGATGCATATTTTACTATGTGAGTATCTTAAGGCATATGACATACTCAGTAAATTTCCATTCATATTTTTAAATCTTTACTTCAGTTACTCATCTGATTTTTTTCTTTTTCTTTTGGGCCACCTTCTTGTTATTTGGTTAAGTGGAGTCCATTTTTATCTTATAATGTGGCTGGCCAATATAGTTCACATAAGTTGTGAATTCTTCCATTTTCTCTTTGGACATGAGTTTTTGTATTATCAGTTTAGTTTCTGAAGATATTTTAAGCCACTTGTCCATTTTCTGAAGGTTTGGTTAAAACTAGATAACCTATTCCATAAAGTCACTTGGCCAGGTACATTCGCATTGTTATAAGTAAATACTAAAAGGGAAAGAATAGGTGAAGGTATCACTGTCTAACCTTACATGTTGTGGGATTCCCCATACCTTCAGGACACCCAGCATACTATACTAACATGACTCTCTGACATGGAGGCCCAGCATGGGTTTTGGTGGTATATTAATTTTAATAAAGCTTGTATTTCTTGTGTAAGTCTAAAAGTAGGTATAAATAGAAGGTCAGGTATTTCCTTCTTGAAAATCATTTGAGTACTATAGTCTGTCTATCTGTGTTCTAGAGAACCAGGCTGTAATATTAACTCTGAAGTTGCAGATCTCTAAATTAGTGAGTGATCTTCCATGTTTCTAGTGTGAGTATGGTGGGCATAGAAATAAGTGGAACTGTTTCTCTGGTGACATGAGACTGTCATAATGAGTATGGAACCTTTTTGACCTTAAGAGAAACTGGTTGTCATTCTGTCCCTGAATTATTACTGTTACTAGAGGCCCTGTGCACAAAATTCATGCAGTGGGGGTCCCCTCAGCCCAGCCTGCACCCTCTCCAATCTAGGATGCCTCGGGGGATGTCCGACTGCTGGTTTACATCCAATCTCAGGGATCGGGCCTAAACCGGCAGTTGAACATCCCTCTCACAATCCTGGACCACTGGCTCCTAGTTGCTCACCTGCCTGCCAGGTTGCCCCTACCTGCCCCCTCCCACCCCACACCCCCTGCTGTTGGCCTGATCACCCCTCACTGCCTCTGTGTGCCGGCCTGCTCGCCCCTAACTGCCCCCTCCCTGCCAGCCTGGTTGCCCCTAACTGCCCCCCCCACCCCCCCACTGATTACCCCCAACTATTCCCCCTGCCATCCTGGTTGCCCTTCACAGTCCCCCCTGCCGGCCTGGTCACCCCACACAGCCTACTGTTCAATTGTTTGGTCGTCCCTCACGGCCCCCCCTGCCAGCCTAGTCACCCCACACAGTCTGCTTGTTCAGTCGTTTGGTCGTCCCTCACTAACTCCCCTGCCGGCCTGGTCGTAGGCAGCCATCTTGTGAGGGTGTGATGGTCAGTTTGCATATTATATAGGATTGTGCAGATAGAATTTCATGTCAGCAGTTTCAGTTATGTATGGGATAGAGAGAGATGGAAAATGAATTTCACAAGTGACAAAGAAATATACTAGATATACCGGTTAATGATGCAGATTTTTTTCAATAGATGGAGTTACACAAATGTTGATATGTATGCGATTGGCTATGTATGCTATTTTGTTGTATTGACAACAAGCTTCAAAACTTTGTCAAATTTGCTGAAGGTGTTAACATCATAGATATTTTTATGCTTAAAAACGTCTAATTTCATGCCAAAAAAAAAAGAGCATTTATGGGAAGTTTCAATTTATTACTTTATTTTGAAGAAAAGTGCTGCTGAATACTTCAGGAAGCTTATGGTGAACATGCTCCATCTCAAGATACTTGTGAACACTGGCTTAAAAGCTTTAAAAGTGATGATTTCGATGTGAAAGTCAAAGAACATCCAGGTCATCCAAAAAAAAATTTGAAGACCAACAATTACAAGCATTACTGGATGAAGATGCTTGTCAAACTTAAAAACAACTTGCAGAAAGATTAAACGTTGCTCAGCAAACTATTTCCAATCGTTTACAAGCAATGGGAAAGATTTTAAAGGAAGGAAAATGGGTGCCACATCAACTGAACGAAAGACAAATGGAAAACCGAAAAGTCATCAGTAAAAGGTTGCTTCAACAGCACGAAAGAAAGTCTTTTTTGCATCGAATTGTGACTGGCGATGAAAAGTGAATCCCAAATGCACAAAATCATGGGTTGATCCAAGTCAACCATCAACAATGACTGCAAGGCCATATCGCTTCAGAAAGAAGACAATGCACTGTGTTTGGTGGGATCAGGAAGGTGTGTTGTATTATGAGCTTCTAAAACCAGGTGAAACCGTTAATACTGATCACTACTGACAACAAATAATCAATCTGAACCACGCTTTGATCGTGAAACGACTAGAATGTGCCAGAAGACATGGCAAAGTAATTTTGCTTCATGATGGTGCACCATCACACACTTAACCGGTTAAAGACACGTTAAAAGATCTTGCCTGGGAAGTATTAACTCACCTGCTGTATTCACCAGACTTTGCTCCTTCAGATTACCACTTGTTCCAATCAATGACACACACGCTTTCTGAGCAGCACTTTAAAATGTATGAAGAAGTGGAAAATTTGTTCTCCAAAAGGTTTGCCTCAAAACAAGAAAAGTTCTATTGGGACAGTATCCACAAATTACCTGAAAGATGGGGGAAATGTGTAGCTAGTGATGGGACATTGCTTTGAATAAAGCACTTTTGATGTTTCTTTTGAAATTACCGTGTTTTCTTTAATTACAAAATCCACATTATTAAGTGATACACCTAGTAAATTAACATATCACTGCTCCTCATTTTATAGTAGGAATATACACTGAAGTGCTCATGGGAACCACCATCATAAAGTAAATGAATGAAACAAGCTGTTCAGAAGGAAAACAATAGTATAAGTTCATTGATTACTTGTAAACCCTAACACACATCCTGACAGTTAGTGAGACACTAGAGAGTGGCAACAATCTGGAAAAACACATGCTGTATCTTACTTAACTATCATCTGTCACTCAATTCCATGTGATCGTTGCTTTATGAAACTGTGGATCTGATGTTGCCTTATCTTCAGCTTCCTCACACTCAGGAAAAGCAAATCTAAATTTTATGTACAGTACACTGATTAAAATATTGACAACAAATTCACATTTTTTATAAATGCTGGGAAGACCATGCAAATATATCTGTAGGCCAGGTTTCACCCATGGTCTACCAGTATATGGGAGAGGTGAAATGGTTGAATAATTTACCTTCAGGTTGTTTTGTACTCTATTTAGTAAAGTGTATACCTTGTCCCCTTTTTCCATAAGATAAAAACCAGAATTGCAAACATGACATTAATTTATCCTCCTAACAAAAAGGCAGCTTCAAAATGGTGGTTGTGTAAGACTCAAAATATGATTTGTTTGTAGATTATTGGAATTAGACTTTTCCTCTTTAATTTCATAGTTATTTAGTGTGCATTTTCTGTGTACAAGGCCTTCTGCTAGAAGGATTAAAACTCCTGTGGAAGATCAAGTGCAAAGACAAGACAGTCTGCCAAGAGAGATAAAGGCATAGTTTGAAAAAAGCAATAAGGAGGTGAAGGAAATAGCTAGAGAACATATATGCATACTCCAGGGACATGGACAATAATTTGGTAAAAGCCAAGGAAGCGGGCAAGTAGGAGGTGGGCAAAGAGGGGTAGGGACTCCTGTGATAATGTTAACATTTTTAAAAATTTTTAAATACTAGAGGATAAAAAAGCAGTATGCTATAGTACAGTATGCCATTTATTCGCTGATTTTTGTATTATGTGGGAAACTAGTTTTTATTCTTTTTGTGTTGTGCTTGTTTTTATTATACAAGGCAAGATACACAAGAGAAACATTTATGGTAGAGTTAATGACCCAGTCTATGGCTGCCTAGGAGTCAGAATAGTTCCACCACTAAGAATTGGGTAAGGTCTTTAAATAAAGGATGAACTTCTACAGAATGAGGCTTGGGAGGCAATTCCTGGCAGAAGAAACATGTTTATCCAAGATATAAATACGTGGTGTATTTCAGTAATAGTAAGTAGTATAGTGTGACAGTTAGTACCTGGCCAGGAGTGTAGTGCACATAAATGTAGAAAGATGAAGTTGAGGCTACCTCAGCCATGCTTCTCATTCCAAATTAAGAAGTTGGGGGGTTTTTTTGTTTGTTTGTTTTCTTTTCTTAAATTAAGGTCTGGAAAGTCTTTGAGGAAATCTCTTTAAAAGGGAGTGACATGACCAGATTTTTACTTCAGATCAGTGTGACTAAAGTAACTCTATCCAATAGAAACACCCCCTCCCCCAAAAAAGAAACAATGCAAGCAACATAGTAATTTTAAGTGTTCTACTAGCCACACTAAAAATGAAAAGAAACAGGTGAGATTTATTTTAATAATATATTTTACTTAACCCAATGTATCCAAATATTGCTTCAAACAGTAATCAATATAAACAATTATTGATGAGACATTTTGCATTTCTTCTGCTAAATTTTTATAATTCATTGTATATTTTACATTTATAGCCATCTCAATTCAGACTAGCTATTTTTAAAGTGCTCAGTAGCTGCATGTGACTTGGAACCTTTTTTTTTTGCCAAGAGCCATTTGGATATTTGTAACATAATTTTCAGGCCATACAGAATTATCACCTTAAAAATTATATCACCTGCTATATTTGGTCAAACATTTAATTAACTCACCCCTAATGCCTTGGCAAGGCCAGACCAAATGATTTTGTGGGCCTTATATGGCCTTGGGCGGGACGTTCCCCACCCCAGCTATAGTAGACCAATGGTGATGGGAATGAGATTAGAAATAAGAGGAAGCGTCTATTGGGTTAGTCCCAGAGGAAAATGGTGAGGGCCTGAACAAAAGTAGTGGAGCAGTGATGAGGACAAGTAAACAGAGCTTTTAAAAGAGTAGCATCCTCTATGTAGTCTTTCAGTGGTCAGCAAACTCATTAGTCAACAGAGCCAAATATCAACAGTACAACGATTGAAATTTCTTTTGAGAGCCAAATTTTTTAAACTTAAACTTCTTCTAACAACACTTCTTCAAACTAGACTCGCCCAGGCCGTGGTATTTTGTGGAAGAGCCACACTCAAGGGGCCAAAGAGCCGCATGTGGCTCGCGAGCTGCACTTTGCCGACCATGGTCTTAGACAGTCTTTTTCCCTTAAGCATTAGGTTTCTATGATTCATCCTTGTTGACACGAGCAGCTGTAGTTTGTATGTCTTCATATCTACATATAAAAGCCCAGTGACCAAACAGCAGAACCACCGATCAACCAGTTGCTATGACGCACACCGACCACCATGGGGCAGACACTCAGTGCAGGAGCTGCCCCCTGGTGGTCAGTGTATTTCCACAGTGTGAGCACTGCTTGGCTGACCAGGGATGAGAGGTGCTCTCACAGCGGGCTGATGCTTGCAGGCCAGACCCCCGACCAGTGCACAAATCTGTGCCCCGGGCCTCTAGTTCCTATATAACTTTCCATTGTAAGTATACACTACCATATTTTGCCCATTTTTCTGTTGCTTCCTGCCTTCCCATATTTTGATATTATAAAGTGTCACTATGAACATTATTGTGCATGTCCTGTAGTACACATGAGTAAGAGTTTCTCTTAAATCTATATACTAGCCCTAATTGGTTTGGCTCAGTGGATAGAGCATTGGCCTGCGAACTGAAAGGTCCCAGGTTCGATTCTGGTCAAGGGCATGTACCTTGGTTGCAGGCACATCCCCCGTGAGAGGTGTACAGGAGGCAGCTGATCGATGTTTCTAACTCTCTCTCTCCCTTCCTCTCTGTAAAAATCAATAAAATACATTTTAAAAATTATTTTTAAAAAATCTATATACTAGTAGACACTAATCTTTTGTGACATTATTGCAAACACTTGCATCTAGTTTGTAGCTAGTTTTATGTTTAAAAATGTGACTTTTTATTTAAATTTTTTTTTCTCCAGTTGAATTTAACAAGCTCTAACCATAGTTTGTAGTTTTTAAAAATAATCTTGAGATTTTTTTTTTCCTTCTCTAGAGCCACAGATTTTCTTTTATATTGCCTTTAAAATTTTTAAAGACTCCCTTTTTACATTAAAGTATTTAGCCCGTCTGGAACATTTACTGAACAGTCCTTCCTTGTGTTTATTATCTATTGCTACGTAGAAGATTACCTTCCACTTAGCATGTAAAATAATAGACTTTTATTATCTCACAGTTTCTGTGGGTCAGGAATATGGGAGCAGCTTAGCTGAGTGGTTCTGGCTCGGTCTCCCATGAGGTTGAAGTCAAGCTGTTGGCTGGGGTTGTAGTCATCTCAAGCCCTCCAGCTCACTCACATGGGTTCCTCACCAAGTGAGTCTCTAAAAGTTGCCTGAGTATCTTCCCAACATGTCAGCTGGCTTCCCCCAGAAGCCATGAGAGTGAAAAAGGAAGACAGAACTTATAGTCTCTTTATTACCTATATCTACCATATTCTAGTCACTAGAAGCAAGTCATTATGTCTAATCCACACTTAATGGGAGGAAAATTAATCTCCACCTCTTGGGAGGAGGAGTAACAAAGGGTTTGTGAACATACCTTTAAAACCACCACACTCCTTTCCTTGGTGATCTGCAACGCCAGCTGTTAGATAGAATTTCTTTTAATCCTCATGTGAGGATACGTTTATTGATTTTAGAGAGAAAGAGAAACATTGGTTGCCTCTCATACTGGGATCAGACCCACAAACTTTTGTTGTACTGGACAACTCTCCTATCAACTGAGCCTTCCAGCCAGGGCCTAGAAGTAATTTGTCTATACCAGTGGTCGGCAAACTCATTAGTCAACAGAGCCAAATATCAACAGTACAACGATTGAAATTTCTTTTGAGAGCCAAATTTTTTAAACTTCTTCTAACACCACTTCTTCAAAATAGACTCACCCAGGCTGTGGTATTTTGTGGAAGAGCCACACTCAAGGGGCCAAAGAGCCGCATGTGGCTCGCAAGCCGCAGTTTGCCGACCACGGATCTGTACACACAAGTCTACTTCTGACCTCTTCTGTTCCATTGGTTCAATTTGTAGTTCTATTTCTTCTTCCTAATCCTAAATTCAGATTCATGCCTAAGACTTATTTCCTGGTCTTCTGTTTTCTCTCTGTGTATTTATGCACATTTATGCTCAGAGAGTGAGTATTCATTATTCTATCATTACCTATTAACTCTTTTTAAAATATGTATCTATTTTTATTGATCTTGGGAAGAGAGAGGGAGAGAAAGACGAAATACCAATGATGAGAGAGAATCACTGATTGGCTGCCTCCTGTACGCCCCACACTGGGCTGATACCGCAACTCAGGCACATGCCCCGACCTGGAATCATACCCCACCTCCTGGTTCATAGGTCGACACTCAACCACTGAGCCACACCGGCCAGGTTTTACCAATTATTAGCACTTAACTGAAGACTCCAAACTATGTGCTGGACATTACCTCAGGCTCTTTATATCTGTAACTAGATTCCATTTCTTTATATTTCTTCTTGTAGGGGAAGGGGGAATCCCTTGATAGTTATGATCCTGTTTATGGCCCTGGATCCATGCAAGGTATTATACTGCTGTTCAACAGTGTATCAGACCCATTTGTTTCTTTTGTCCTTTGTTTCTATTGCCATGTTTTAGTGAAAATACTGCTGTGTGAGATGTCTGAGGTTTTACGGCCTATGTTTTCTTCTAGAATTTTTATTTTGGGATTTACATTTAAGTGTTTTATCCATTTTGAGTTTATTCTTATTTATGGTATAAGTTGGTGATCTAGTTACATTTTATTTTGCATATATCTGTCCAGTTTTCCTAATACCATTTATTGAAGAGACTGTCTTTACTCCATTGTATGCTCTTGCTTCCTTTGTCAAATATTAATTGACCATAATGGTGTGGATCAATTTGTGTGTGTGTGTGGGGGGGGTCTCTGCTCTGTTGCATTTGTCTATATGCCTATTCTTGTGCCTGTACCACGCTGTTCTGTTACAGTAGCTTTGTAGTATAGTTTCATATCAGTATTATGATCCCAGCAAGTTTGTTCTTCATTCTCAAGATTGCTGAGGCTTTTGGGGTCTTTTCTGCTTTCATTTAAATTTTTAAAATATTGGTTCCAGATCTGTGAAATATCCCATTAGCATTTCAATAGGGATTGTGTTGAATCTGCAGATTGCTTTGTGTAGTATGGACATTTTAATGGTTTTAATTCTTCCAATCCATGAACACTGCATATGCTTCCACTTATTCATGTCTTCCCCTGTTTCTTTTTTTCAGTGTCCTAAAGTTTTCTGAGTACAGGTCTTTTGCCTCCTTGGTTAAGTATATTTCTAGGTATCTTATTTTTTGTTGTTGTTGCAATGGTAAATGGGATTGTTTTTTAGTTTCTCTTTCTGACAGTTTATTATTGGTGTATAAAAATGACATCAATTCACGGATGTTTATTTGTATCCAGCAGGATACAAAATAGCACTTTGCCAAATTCATTTATTAAATCTAGCAATTTTTTGGTGGATTCTGTAGAGTTTTCTATGTACAATTTGCCATCTGCAAATAATGACAGTTTTATATCCTCCTTTCCAGTTTTGATGCCTTTATTTTTTCTTGTCTGATCACTGTGGTTAAGATTTCCAATGCTATATTGAATAAGAATGGTGAAAGCAGACATCTGTGTCTTGTTCCTGATCTTAAGGAAAGCACTTTTAATTTTTGCCAATTGAGTATGATGTTGGTTGTAGGTTTGTCATATATGGTCATTATTATGTTGAGGTATGATCCCTATATTCCTACTTTGCTGAGAATATTTATCATAAATGGTGCCAGATTTTATCAAATTTGCACCTACTGATATGATCATGTAATTTTTATTCTGCAATTCGTTTGTGACATATCACATTTATTGATTTGTGAATATTGTGCCAGCCTTCCATTCCTGGAGTAACCCTTTGTATATGATGTATGATCTTTTTGATGTGTTGATGGATCCAATTTGCTAATATTTTGTTAAAGATTTTAGCATCTATGTTCATCAAGGATATTGGCTGTAATTTTTTTTCTTTGTAGTATCTTTATCTGGTTTTGGAATTAGAATAATGCTGGCTTTTTAAAAAGAGCTTGGAAATCTTCTCTCTCGAATTTTTTTGGAATAGTTTGAGGAGGTTAGGTATCTGTTCTTAGAATGTTTGGTAAAACTCACCTGTGAAGACATCGGTCTGTAACTTTTGTTTATTGGGAGTGTTTTGATTACTTCTTCATTTCATTAGTTGTTTTCGGCCTATTCAGGTTTTCTGGTTCTTCTTATCGAGTTTTGTAAGATTATATGTTTCTAGGAGTTTGTCCATTTTGCCCATGTTGTCCATTTTGTTGGCATATGGTTGTTTAAAATATTTTCTTACAATGCTTTCTATTTCTGTGATGTCAGTTGTTACTTTGCCTCTTTCATTTCTCATTTTATTTATTTGGTTCCTTTCTCTTTGTTTCTTGATGAGGCAGGCTAAAGTTCATCAGTCTTGTTTTATCTTTTCTAGTCGTGGTTTCATTGATATTTGTATTATTTTTTTATTTGTTTTTAGTCTGTCATTTCCACTGTGATCTTTATTTTTCCTTCTACTTTGGGCTTTTCTTGTTTTCTTTCTAATTCATTTTGTTGTAGAGTTAGATTGTTTATTTGAGCTTTTTATTGTTTCTTGAGGTAGGCCTGCAATGCTATGAACTTTCCTCTCAAAATTGATTTAGCTGTGTCCCAGAGATTTGGGGTGGTTTTGTGTTCATTTTCATTTGTTTCCAGGAAGTTTCTGTTTTCTTCCTTGATCTCATTGGTAACCAATTCATTGTTTAATAACATGCTATTTAGACTCCATATGTTTGAATGTTTTTTTATTATAGTTGATTTTTAGTTTCATGCCATTGTGATCTGAGAAGATGCTTGATAAGATTTCAGTCTTCTTCAGTTTTTTAACAGTTATTTTGTGTCCTAACATGTGGTCTGTTTTTTAGAATGTTCCAGGTACACTTGAGAAGAATGTATATTCTGCAGCTTTGAGATGAAATGATCTGTGAATGTCAATTAATCCCCCTGATCTAGTGTGTTGTTTAAGGCCTCTGTTTTCTTACTGATTTTTTTTCCCCCAGAAGATCTATCCAGTCATGTCAGCAGGGTGCTGAAGTCCCCCTACTATGACTATATTGCTGTCAATTTCTTGCTTAAAGTCCACCAAGAATATTTTTTATATTTTTAGATACTTCTATATTTGCCAGTGTTATATTTTCTTGTGTCGAACCCTTTAGTATTATGTAGTAACCTTCTTTGTTTCTTTTATGGGTCTTTGTTTTGAAGTCTATTATGTCAGATATGATTATTGTTACTCGCATTTTTTTTTTCATTTTCATCTATATGGAATATATTTTTTCATCCTTTCACTTTTGGGTTGTGTGAATCTTTTGCTTTGAGATAAGTCTCATATATATATATATATATATATATATATATATACACACACACATACACACACACACACATATATATGTCATATTTTCTTATTCATTTACCCTATGTCTTTTGATTGGAGCATTTAACCCATTTACATTTAAGGTTATTATTTCTAAGTACTTACTTATTGCCATTTTCTTCTTTATACCTATCTTCCTCTCCAAAATCTTCTTTTTCTTAAAGCAGTCCCTTTAACATTTCTTGCAACACTGGTTTGGTAGTAATGTACTCTTTTAGTCTTTTTTGTCTAGGAAGCTCTTTTTTTCACCTTCAATTTTAAATGATAGCCTTCCTGGGTAGAGTAGTCTTCAATTCAGCTCCTTGATGAATACTTCATGCTAATTCCTTCTGACCCGAAATATTTTTGTTGAGAAATCAGCTGACAGTCTAATAGGAACTCCTTTGTATGTAACTTTCTGTCTCTCTCTTGCTGCCTTTAAGGTTCCTTATTTGTCTTTAATGTTTGTCACTTAAATTATAATGTGTCTTGGTATGGGTCCCTTGGGGTTCATCTTATTTGGGACCTTCAGTGCTTCCTGCACTTAAGTTACTTTTTCCTTCACCCACTGAGAGAAGTTTTCTTGTCATTATCTCTTTAAACAAGTTCTCTATTTCTTGCTTCTCCTTCTGTTTCCCCTGGGATGCAAATGTTGTTACGTTTCATGGTATCCAAAAGTTCCCTTAAACTATCCTGCTTTTAAATTCTTTTAATTTTGTTGCTCTAATAGGGTGGTTTTTTTCTGTTTGTTCTCCATTCACTGATTCGAGCTTCTACTTTATTTAATCTACTTTTAATTCCTTCCCATGTATTTTTTTCCTTCCTGTGTTTTCTTGATGTCAGATATGGTAGTCTTCGTTTCTGACTTTCTTGTTCATGGTTTCTATTTCTTTGTTCATGCTGTCATAATTCTCACTAATTGCCTTGTAATTCTCATTAAATTCCTTGAACATCTTTGTAATCATTACTTTGAACTATGTCAGATAAATTGCTTTCATCCATTTCAATTTTATGGATATTCCTCCCTTTCTTTCATTTGGGGTTGTTCTTTGTCTCCCCATTTTAGCTGTCTCTTATTGTTTGTTTCTATGTATTAGGTAGAATTGCTATGCCTCCCAGTCTTTGTGGGGTGGCCTTCTTTAGTAAAAGTCCTGTGGGACCCCGTGGTGCAGTCTCCTTGATCTCCTGAGCTGAGTACTCCAGGATTGTCCCTTTTATCTATTATATGAACTCTCCTGTTGTAATTTGGTCTTGATTGCTGTTGGCCTGTTTATGTATGTGATCAACCCTCAGCTAGGTGACTGTGAGGCTCAACTCTGATGATGTCATGCAAGTTGTTGTACAGGCATGCCAGCGGCTGCAACAGGCATGCAATAGCAAGTGTCTGTCCAGACTAAGAGCAGTTGAAATGGCAGTGACAGGGGTCCAGGGAATCATAAGTTTTACACTTCGATTACAGTGGTTTCAGATTAGAAGTGCCCTCAACACCTGGCTTCTCTGCTCAAGGCCTTCATAGACTGAAATCCATGTGTTGGGTGGGCTATATTCTCAGCCAGAAGCCTGACTAGAGAAGGATCAACTTCTGTGGCTCTAGAATGCATAGCAGTTGTGAAGCCAGCAGTGGAGATAGCAGTCCTGTTGCTTTGAGTCTCTAGGAATTATCTTTTATCTTTTGTTGAGAAGTGACTACTGTTAAAATTTTAATATAACCTGTCTAGTTTTTGTTGTGTGTGAATACATAGATGTAGACACATACACAATGTATTGTTTTTACAAACTTTATATGTAATGATCATTTTTCTATCTAATTAGATATTTTCTAACATTTTAATGACCACATAATGTTGCATTGTTTGAATGGATTCTAATTATTTTGTACCCTGACAATGTTTAGGATGCTTCTAATTTTTTCCTTTGCAAGAGTAGTATTACTTTTTTTTTTTTTTTTTGACATGATCAGGAAAACAGATTTCCAAGTACTTTTTGAGATGTAGAATATCCACAATGAGGTCTTATAAGCTCAGGAAATAACATCACTTCTTTGCATACAATCTCTTGGCTTTACAGTTACCCTTGGGTTCCAAATAAAAATACCTCCAGTTCACCCCTTTTGATTTTTATACCAATAAGTAAGACTTTCTGTAAATTTCATACTCATATTTAATGGGTACCCCTGGAATACATGAATTTATATGTGGTTTGGTATACAAATTTCTCTGTTATATTCAGGAGAAAATAAAATCACATTTGTTGAGAGTTGCAAGTAATTTTTTATTTTTATTTTTTTTAATCCTTACCCAAGGATATTTTTAAATTGATTTTGAGAGAAAGAAACATCAATGTGAAAGAAAAGCATTGATCAATTACCTCCCATACATGCCCCAATCAGGAATTGAACCCACAACCTATGTATGTTCCCCAACTGGGAATCAAACCTGCAGCCTTTTGGTGTACAGGATGATGCTCCAATTAACTGAGCCACCCGGCCAGGGCGCAGTAAATATTTTAATGTTTTTCACCATCTATGTTTAAATTTATAGTTAAGAATTTTTGTATTTTCTATAATCCTATATAACAAAGAGCTAATATGCAAATGGTCATCACGCCCTCATGCCAGGGCTGGGGGACCTGAGGCCGTGACCCCCTCCCCGCCCCAGCGCCAGGCCGGGGGACCTGAGGCTGTGCTTCCCCCCTCACCCCCTTGGTGGGGCTTGACGGAGGATCTGAGTCTGTGTCCCCCATCCGGCACTGGGCCGGGGGACCTGAGGCTGTGCCCCCAGCCCTGCGGGGATTGACGGGGTGGTGGGGGGGCAGGCTGGGTCTGGGTTGCACGCAATTTTGAGGCATACATGCCTGGGCGGGGTCTTAACTCTGGGTCCCAAGGCACTCCCAGACTCTGACAGGAGGGAGATTTTCATATGCATTTTACTAATTTTCTTTCATCTCTGACACTTCTATTATAGACAAAGGGCAAATAGCAATATTAAAATATTTCCTCTAATTAATTCCCTTTTAATGTGCATGAATTTCATGCACCGGGCCACTGGTGTTATGTATTTATGTGATGTTAGTGAGCAGGTTTTTAATAATAATTTAAGGTTTTAATGATCCATGTTTTGGGTATAGTAATGCTTTTCTTCTCCCTCTCCCTCCTTTTTTTTTTTTTTTTTTTGTCTTACTTTATGTAGGTTGCTTCTATCTTTGCTTTTGCCACCTGTGGAGGTTATAAGGGCAAAACAGAAATTCTAGTGAGTTGTCCTCCTAAAGTTCCTGACAATAAAACCATTACGGCTACTTTTGGTTATCCATTCAGGTGAGTTATTTGTTTGTTTTTATGGTTTAACAACTCTTTTTACTTTCATATTGACCCATTAAGATTTACAGCAATTTATTAATCTTGGGGGATAAAAATTTTTAATTGCATCCTCATTTGTAAATAGTGGTCATTGCTACTCAAACTGTGGTACATAGACCAATGTCTGTCTGCCAACTATTTCCATAGTCTATGGTGAAATAAATTCTAGAAAATGGGAGTAAGCATTTAGAAACTATTAAATGACATTGCCTTGACATTTGTATTCTATCCCACAGTGGATTAAAAATTTAATAACAAAACAGAGACTGCTCCATCACCATAGTGTGAGAAGTCATGATGTGGAAGCAAACACAGCTTATGAAAAAAATCCTAATGTGTTTGCCATTACTAAATAATAGTGTTCTTTATATAATTTTAGGACATGGATTTATGTGAAATGAGTTACTATGGAGTTCCTGTCCAATCATAAAACTTTATTTTCTTACTCTCAAATTAAAATGAATTTTTTTTGTTGTTAATACTCACCCAAGGATATTTTTCCTTTGATTTTCAGAGAGAGTGGAAGGGAGGGGCAGAAAGAAAGAGAGAAATGTCAATGTGAGAGAGACACATCATTGGTTGCCTCCTGTACTGGCCCCAACCAGGGTTCAAGCCTGCAATCAAGATATGTGCCCTTGACTGGAATCTAACCTGCAACCCTTCAGTCCACGGGCCAATGCTCTAACCACTGAACCAAACAGACCAGGGCCAAAATAAATATGTTGTGAATTCTTCTATTTGACTTTAGTATTCATTGGACAGTTTATTGAATGTGTCCTACGTTTAAGCCATAGTGTAAAGCTCCTTTCACTTACTCTAACTACTTACTTGACCTCTCTAGGACTCATTTTTTCTGTTCAGTATATTGGAAATATTACCTATTAAGGTCATTTTAATGATTAAATGAAATCTTACATTAAAGATCTGTCAGTTAGCAAGTGCTTGGTATCATTGCCTCTCCATCTGCGAACTCTTCTCTTATAAATTTGCTGTACAAGGTACTCTTACTGCATCTTTAGCGATAAGTACTCTTGTGAATTATGAATAGGGAAAATTAAAGACAAGGTGAAGTTGGTAGGTAATTAAATCCAGAATTAAAATGTGAATTATTATAATTGGCTCTCCTGGTGCCAGTCACACAGACTCTTTCTTAGAATGGAATATTATGTCTCAAATTGTAAACTATTTTGTATCAGCCCTCTTACTTTGTTACAGTTTTAATGCATAACATAGTATCTGAATTTGTAAATGTTTAAATAAAGTCTGTATTAAATCTATCATGAATCAATTACTAGATATATAATTTATGTATGTATTATGAAAATCTTAATTCATTTTAATATTTGAGTTTTTCCTTTTCTTTAAAAAGGAAAATGTTTTTAATTTACAGGATAGAACAAAGTAGGTTTACAGTTATGAATACATAAAACACAGAGTTTTGTATTATTATTTATTAACTAGTGACCCGTTGCACCAAATTCATGCATTGGAGGCGGGGGGGGTTGTCCCTCAGCCCAGCTTGCACCCTCCAATCTGGGACCCCTCAAGGGATGTCTGACTGCCCACCGGGATCAGGCCTAAACGGGCAGTCGGACATCCCTCTCACAATCCAGGACTGCTGGCTCCCAACTGCTCGCCTGCCTGCCTTCCTGATTGCCCCTAACCGCTTCTGCCTGCCAGCCTGATCACCCCCTAACCACTCCCCTGCCAGCCTGATTGATGCCTAACTGCTCCCCTGCCAGGCTGGTCACCCCTAACTGCCCTCCCCTGCAGGCCTGGGTCCCCCCTCAACTGCCCTTCGCTGCAGGCCCAGTCGCCCCCAACTGCCCTCCCTTGCAGGACTGGTCCCTCCCAACTGCCCTCCCTGCTGGCCTGATCGCCCACATCTGCCCTCCCTTGCAGGCCTGGTCCCTCCCAACTGCCCTCCCCTGCTGGCCATCTTGTGGCAGCCATCTTGTGTGTTGGAGTAATGGTCAATCTGCATATTACTCTTTTATTAGATAGGATAGAGGCCTGGTGCATGGGTGGGGGCCAGCTGGTTTGCCCGAAAGGGTGTTCCAGGATGTCCCAGATCAGGGTGGGGTTTCCCTTGGGGCGTGGGGAGGCCTGGACAAGGGGCCTGTGCTGGTTTGCAGGCCAGCCA
Source organism: Corynorhinus townsendii (assembly GCA_026230045.1). Lineage (NCBI taxonomy): Eukaryota > Metazoa > Chordata > Mammalia > Chiroptera > Vespertilionidae > Corynorhinus > Corynorhinus townsendii. Next base: position 144,550,166 of record JAPDVU010000004.1, read on the forward strand.
TGCCCCCCGGCGACCCAAGCGGAGGCCCTGGTATCTGGGATTTATTTTCTACAATTGAAACTTTGTAGCCTGTAGCGGAGCCAAGCCTTCTGCTCGCTCAGTGGAGGCAGCCATTTTTGTTGTGATTTATTTATCTTCTGTAATTGAAACTTAGTAGCCTGGAGTGAAGGCCTGGGCTGGCAAGGGTGTGCAGAAAGCTTGGCTTCCTCCATTGCTGGGGAAACGCAAGCCTCCCTCCTGCTCTCTCCGTGGCCGCAGCCATCTTGGTTGGGTTAATTTGCATACTCGCTCCTGATTGGCTTGTAGACATGGCTTGTGGGTGTAACAGAGTGGTGGTTAATTTGCATATTACTCTTTTATTAGATAGGATTGTTGTATTTTTCCATGCAAACAACTGTAAACCTACTTTGCCTTACCCTGTATTTTGGGAATATTTTTTTAATGTCATTTTAATATTCTGCCTATATATTTTTGTCTCTGTTGGTGGAGTCCAGATAATTTATTGGAGCCTTTTTTTTAATAGGTTGAATGAGGCATCGTTTCAGGCTTTTCCAGGAAATATATGTGATATAGGTTGGAACAAGTTTGTCCTTGTTGGAGATTACGCTTCTTCTGCACAATTCTATGTTACGTTTGCAGTCTTTGTCTTCCTGTACTGCATTGCTGCTCTTCTGCTCTATGTTGGTTACACAAACCTATATCGGGATAGTCGAAAACTTCCCATGATTGTAAGTAATCACCTTCCTTTTATACAAAAATAATTTGTATATGATAAATATGTATTATATTTGCAGTAAAATACAGATTTACTTACACTTTAAATAAAAATTCTTGGCATGAGCCAGTTCAACATATTTTGACCTGTGTTTGCCATGAGATTGAGTTTTCTCCTGCTGTCATGTTTAAGCCAATTCTTTTAGGGTGTTCGAAGCACTTTTTCTGTACTCTAAGGGAGAGCTGTGGTTTGCTTCTTATTCTGTTTTAACCTGGGAAAACCTCATATATGTAATAGAGCATCTTAGGTTGCAAGTAGCAGAGAAATTAAGTAGAACTGCTGACCCATATTAGTAGTTTCATAACTGTGGTCCTACTTCTTACCTTTTTTCTCTCTTCTTAAAGGCCCCCTTTATGCCTCTACAATATGATCTTGAGGTTAATAGTCAAGAAATTAGCAAACTATAGCCCACAAGCCAAATCTCATTCATTGTTTTTTGTTTTAATAAAGTTTTTTTGGAACACAGCCACACTCAATCATTTACATATTGTCTATGACTGCTTTCATGCTACAGTGGCAGAGTTAAGTACCTGAAACAGAGATAAAAAATATTTACTGCTTTGCCTTTTTTAAGAAAATATCTGCTGACTCGTGGTCTAAATTCCTTAAGTTAAAACCTGAAGCAGATAATTCTATAAGAATTATAGAATTCAGCATTAGTGGCATCCATGAGTTAATTTTGAAACATTAGATTATCAACAAAAGATTTGGATTTGAAGTCCTAGCACCATTCTTGACTTTAATCTGCTGAGCTAAAGAATAGAAATAATCTCTAATATTTATTAGTAGAATCTGCCCTGGATCATTGGTGACAGATTCAGAGATAAGCCATGGGTTTAAGCTTGACCTCCACTACAGAAAAATAAGTACAAAGGCAGTATTAGTGTTACTGACTTGAAGGGAGAACCAGAGGTGTTTTTTGTGATACTGGTCATTTATATCTTGAGAAAATACTGATATGCTAATTATTTATGAATTTACTTTAAAGAGAAGGTACTTAAATATGAAGAAATTATGAAATAAGATAACAGGTTTTATTTATTTACTTATTTTTAATTTTTGCTGCGTGGATCATAAGAATGCAAATGGTAAGTAAGGAATAAAACAATTTTTTATCATCCATGTTTATTTCATTTTTTACATATAGAAGAGATTCTTAAACTTGACATTTTCATAAAACATTTCTTTATTGTTAGGTGCTTTCCAGAAAAATAGACATCAACTATTTGTAATGTTTAACAGAAATTACATGTTAGGAAGCTATAAAACTATGAAGATCCAATATTATATTTTCTTAAAATTCTTTATAACTTGCATTTAAATGAAGACATTTCTTGCCATGTTGTCATTATCCCAACAAATTTTTAAGTTAAATTTAGCAGTGAGCCTTTCATTTCTCATATTTTGTTTAATAAGCTTTAAAGTGACCACACTTTTTTTAAAAAATAAATCTTTATTCAGATTATTACAATTGTTTCTCCTTTTTCCCCCATAGCTCCCCTCCACCCGGTTCCCACCCCACCTTCTGCCCTTACCTCCCCACCACTGTCCTCATCCATAGGTGTACGATTTTTGTCCAGTCTCTTCCTGCACCCCCCATACCACTTTCCCCCTGAGAATTATCAGTCCACTCCCTTTCTATGCCCCTGATTCTATTATATTCACCAGTTTATTCTGTTCCTCAGGTTTTTAATTCACTTGATTTTTAGGTTCACTTGGTGATATGTATTTGTTGTTCATAATTTTTATCTTTACTTTTTTCTTCTTTCTCTTCTTAAAGAATACCTTTCAGCATTTCATATAATACTGGTTTGGTGGTGATGAACTCCTTTAGCTTTTTCTTATCTGTGAAGCTCTTTATCTGTCCTTCAATTCTGATTGATAGCTTTGCTGGGTAGAGTAATCTTGGTTGTAGGTTCTTGCTATTCATCACTTTGAAAATTTCTTGCCACTCCCATCTGGCCTGCACAGTTTCTGTTGAGAAATCAGCTGACAATCGTATGGGTGCTCACTTGTAGGTAATTAACTGTTTTTCTCTTGCTGCTTTTAATATTCTCTCTTTGTCTTTTGCTCTTGGCATTTTAATTATGATGTGTCTTGGTGTGGTCCTCTTTGGATTCCTTTTGTTTGGGGTTCTATGCGCTTCCTGGACTTGTAAGTCTATTTCTTTCACCAGGTAGGGGAAGTTTTCAGTCATCATTTCTTCAAATAGGTTTTCAGTATCTTGCTCTCTCTCTCTTCTTCTGGCACCCCCATAATTCTGATGTTGGTACGCTTGAAGTTGTCCCAGAGGCTTCTTACACTGTATTCAACTTTTTGGATTTTTTTTTGCTTTTTGCTTTTCTGGTTGAGTGTTTTGTGCTTCTTTGTATTTCAAATCTTTGACTTGATTCTTGCGTTCCTCTGGTCTGTTGTTGGGTCTCTGTATAATATTTTTTATTTTAGTCAGTGTATGTTTAATTTCTAGTTGGTCCTTTTCCATATCTTCGAGGGTCTCGTTATATTTATCGGCCTTTTCTAGGATATTCTTGAAAAGCCTTATAACCGTGGTTTTGGATTCTATATCCAGTCAATTGTTTTCCTCCATTTCTTTCGTTTGTGATCTGTTTCTTTGTTGCCGCATTTTTACTGCTTCCCTGAGTTGGTAGGGTAGCTTTGTGTGCTAGGTTTCCTGTATGGCCCAGTGGGTCAGCCTCCCAGTTACCTGAGGTGGACACTCTTGGTGCACCCCTTTGTGGACTGTGTGTACAGCCTTGTTGTAGTTAAGTCTTGATTGTTGTTGGTATCACTGGGAGGAATTGACCTCCAGGCCAGTTGGCTGTGAGGATCAGCTGTGTCTACTCTGGGAGAAGTTCAGTCCTGGAGACAGCCTTATAGGATTAGACTTGCCAAATTGCAAAAGCCTCTGTGCTCAGCTTGGATGGGGTGGAGTTTCAGGGCGGAGCAGACAGTTTTGGCTTCCTGTCAGCCCTGCCCTTGTTGCACGCGTGCGCGCCTCTAGACATCTGCCTTCCCCGGCTCCCAAGCCTCTGTCCGAGAGTCCAGATTCCCCCACAAGAGCGTGGGTCCCCAGGGGCTCGCCTGGAACTGGGGTTCAGTGTAGTCAGAACTGGGGTTCAGTGCAGTCAGGAGCTTCCAACTCCCTTCTGCTTGGGAAAGCCTGTGGCAACCTCCTCAGTCTTTGTGCGCACTGGCGCGTGCACCTCCAGACCCCCTCCCCCAGGTCTCCAAGTCTCTGAGTGCCTTTCTGTCTATCTGACAGTCCAGACTTCCCCTGTATGAGCCTGGATCCATGGGGTTTCGTCCAGAACTGGGGTTCATTGCAGTCAGGGGCTTCCTTCCCCCTCCCACCAGAGAAAGTCAGCCAGGCTCTCAGCCGCCCTTCCTCTCTGCGCGCACAAAGACCCTTTGCTGTACCTCAACCCTTTGCCGTTCCTCCAGTTTTCTGTGAGCTTTTCTCTCTCCTTCTAGTTGTAGAATTTCCACTCAGCCAGCTTTCCTGTGGTTCTGGATGGTGTCCGTTCTGTCTTTTAGTTTTAGTTTTGAAATTGTTGTGCGAGGCAGCAGCTTAGGTGCTTACCTATGCCGCCATCTTGGTTTCTCTCCAAGTGACCACACTTTTAAAAGCAACATTCAAATCTAGTTTTTTTTTTTTTTTTTAATGTTTATTGATTTTAGGGAGGAAGGGAGAGGGTGAGAGAGATAGAAACATCAATGATGAGAGAGAATCACTTATCAGCTGCCTCTTGGGATGCCCCACACTGAGGATCAAGCCTACAACCCGGGCATATGCCTTGACCAGGGAACCAACGATAACCTGGTTCATAGGTCAGCACTCAACCTCTGAACCATGCCGGCTGGGCCAAATCTAGTTCTTTTGTGAAAGGTTTTTCTGTCTAATAAAACTGATCTAGTTTCATCAATCAGAAAGTTAAAAGTAATGTTTCACCTCATGATCAATTAGTGGTCATGTAGAGAGATAATTCAGAATTAATTCCTTAAGTGGTTTTTTGTTGATATAGCATATAATAGATGCTTTTGTAGTAAAAGTCCAGCTTCTAAATTAAAATTTGAATTCTACTTTTAATTTAAACATATAAATGTAAAAAAGTTTTCTCGAGATACCCAAATTTATAAATATAGCCAAATATGACATTGGTTTTTTATTTTAAAGTACTGTTTGTTAATGATGACATTCTTTTATTTTAGCAATCCTCTGCTAAGGTATTTCTAGGAACATTTCAATTGTGACATTAAATCCATTATAGTTCCCTTTTTAAGTAAATGTGCTACTTTTTTTGTGTTAAGTAGCTGGAGCTTAAGGTTTCTAGGCCATGTGGAGAATCAGAAATACCATAAAATAAAACCAAACAAATATAGGGTATCCCAGATCCTAAAAATCTCTTATGAATCATAACCTGATTATTGGTAGGACCAGGGCTACCATAGCCAGCTGCAGTGTGAACTGCTGCAGAACTCCAGGCATGCATGGTGCATCATCTTAACTAGAATCCTGAGCAGGACAAAAATCTATCTTCAGAGACCCACATTTCCTCATCACCCTAGGGTTACTCTGTGCATCATTTTCAGAAAAGTTTTTGAAGTATAAGAATGTCATGTCTTAAGCCATCAGCAAAGTAGAGTTAAAGAACATAATCATGAAAGGGAAAAAACAGCTTGTTGTTTAATTAGAAATTTGGAAGGGGGGGAAATAAAAATTAAGAGGATTTGATATATATGTTGGTCAAAGCTATGAACCTGAGCCCAGAGATTACTTTTTAAACATGTGATAACCTCATACATACTACTTCTCAGTTCTTCAAAAGCCATTGTATTTCTAGCAAGGGTTTAGGAAATGTCTACCTGCAGCATAAAGTACAGTAGCAAAAAGGAACTCCCTCAGTGCAAAAATTGAAGCTATAAAGTTTCTGTCCTTTTCTCTGTCATCTACATTTGTTTAAAGGATCAGTAACAGTTGAAAGCTCAAATACAAAATGTAAATACCTCCATGTTTGTAAAATTTTAGGTTCTCTGATCATAAGATATTTATTCAATGTATTTTGAACAATTGGACAAGCTATATGTAACATAATTTCTGTATCTTGTAAGTGGTCACTGGTGTTTATTTTAAATAAATAACTAAGAGCTGGCTGGCAAAAGTAATTAAAAACTAATCAGATTCATTTTTAAAACAAAACACTTCTGGAATAAGCTCCAGAATCCATTCCTGAGCTTGGAGTTTTGCTGCAGTTATGTACAAACTCATAGCCTTGAGTATACCCTAATACATAACATTAAAAGATATAAATTTTATATTACTCCCACTTTGGTCTTTAACTTAAAGGAAGACTAAACAAAGTGGGACTTATACTTTATATTACACAAATGCATATTTTTAAAAAGTATATAACAATACTAACTGACAAATTTTAGTTTCCCAGCAGAAAGGATTAAGAGTAGATGTTTCTTTTCCTTTCTTCATCTTATTAGTTTGAGAAAAAAATCTATCCAAAATATTAAAAACTTCAGTTCTGATTTTAGAAATATAATAACTAGCAAAGGCTTTAGTAGAAATTACTAGGATTAGGTATTTTTCAGAGAGATTTCTTTCTTGTTCTTTTATTATTATAATGAGCATTCTTAACATTTCATGATCATGAATTTAAAAAGACTAGTCTTCCTGATATGTGCTTTTCACCATTTGATTTTGCATACCATGGAGAATTAGATTTAACTAAAGTTAGTTTTGCCAGAACAATCTGATAAAGCAGAAGAAGGAAGAGTAAGGGAGCTAAAGAGTATATGCAAGGGATTATATTGAAGGACTTTAGAATATAAATTAAGGAGGGAAATTAGAGCATAAGTGAGATTGAGAGACAATAAACAAGTGGTAAAGATCAGATTGTAGGTCTCCATGGGGGGTATTTTTAAGGTGCAGTGCCAGACGGAGGTAGCTGGAAAGAGAAGTGCTATTGGGGAGTGGGCTGTTTAAAATAAAGATTATGAAAGGATACAGTTATTGGTGATAACGGTCTAAGATGCGGTCCTGGGAGTGAGTAGCTTAGGTATGCTTGTGGTAAGAGCTATGTAAAACCTTGATTTCTAGTGTAAATATCTTTCACTCCTAAACAGACGATTGAGTCTTGTTTAGTGTCGTTGCTCAGGCTTTGAGCTAGTAATAATAAACAGCAATGTTTATTATGTTGACTGTGCCCTTTTTTATAAACTGTATCATGAAGGCCATTTCTCAGTACCATGGAATTCAATGTAATCTCAGTTCCTTCATTATGGATTTAAATTTAGTATTTTTAAATTAACTGTTCATTATTAATTCATACTTCTTTTTACTTTAGGACTTTGTTGTTACTCTTGTTGTCACATTCTTGTGGCTCGTGAGCACTTCAGCCTGGGCTAAAGCTCTTACAGATATTAAAATAGCTACTGGTCACAGTATTGTCCAGGAACTTACACCCTGTCATTCTCAAGGATTGATGTGTTATTTTGGCTCTGTGACTAGTATGGGATCCCTAAATGTATCTGTGGTATGTATGCAGTATTTATAAAATATTTAATTTCACTTATTGGAAAAACCTTACTTAGTAATTTAAGAAAACAATAGCTTTTAATAATTTCTAGATGTGTTGGGTTTTATTTTTATTAAACTGTCAGAATCCTGGTTACCATATAATCTTTACCTTTATAACAACAAAGAAAAGTTTGTTAGAAAAATTAGAAAATGGGTTTGAACAAGATCATAATTGAGTCTTTTTTATCATTAAAATTGACTAGACAAGACTTTTACCTGATAGGTACTTATAATAGTCACTAACATTTATTAAGTCAATATGCCAGGTGTTAACACTAAGGGCATTAATTACACTCATATCCTATGTGATCCAACAATCTAAGGGAATGTGGGAGGTGGCATTATTATATTCATTTTACAACTAGGAAAAAATATACCTCCTATTAATTCACCCAAGTTGGCAAACCAAGGTTTGAACCAGATCTGACTTTATAGAACTCATTCTCTAATCTTACTTGCTCTGAGTCTATGATAGTAATACTTTTCTGGTTTAATAAATAACCTAAAAAAATTAAGTCTATATAAATGTACATATTCTTTAGTCCTCTATTTTACCAAAATTCAGGTAAGTATGTAATTAAATATAATGTTATATAGAGTATATTATGTTTAGGGAGGTCTGGTGTCTTTTTAAGAAAGTGTTGGGTGAAGTTCGCGCTGCTTTATAAAGCAATTTGGCCAAATTTTTGCTTTATAACTTTGTAATGGAAAGGGCAACCTTTTTTGCACTTACATCAATTGATAATATCTGAAATAGACAGTTTCAGGAACGTTTTTGTATGCAAATATAAAAAAGTTATAAAGCTTTGTCTTCAGTCTCAAGCTTCTTAGCCCACTCTTCATATTCTTTTTACAAATATAAGAACATACTTATATTTCTTGAATTTAGAAAAAAAAAAGTGAAAATGGGGGTAGCTTCAGTTTATTCATCTTTGAGACTTTCTTCTTATCAAATTTATACCCAAGACTAATGTAAGATGTGAAATAAAGTTCTTCTGGTTGTTGGAGTAGGAAAGATGGTAGGTAGTAGGAGGTAAAAGTAGAGAAGTAGGAAAAAACACACAAGGCAGTTTAAAAGGAGGGTTTTAGTTACGCTCTCAAATTTAATTCTATTTTTTGTATTAGTGAGCATGCAAAAAATAAGATTTTCAGTCATGGTTTTATATGTTACAAATTTAGAGATTTAGCTTTATTTCATTGGGAATAAGTCATTTGTATTTGAATTTGGCATTTAAATATAAAGTGTTTTTTATTCCACGTCATATGTAGTTTAAACTTTATCTGAAATAATGGTATACTGCCTGGAAATGTTAAGTATTTAAGGAAAACTAAGATGGGTATGAATAAAAATATTCATAAAAAAGTAGATATTAGATCTTCATGTTTATTTTTCTCTTTCTTAGATCTTTGGCTTTCTGAATATGATACTTTGGGGAGGAAATGCATGGTTTGTGTACAAGGAGACCAACTTACACAGTCCATCAAATACTTCTGCTTCTCATACCCAAGGAGGTATTCCACCTCCTACTGGAATATAATTTAAGGGAGAAGTACACTGTATAAAATATATGTCTATACTATGACCTGTTGCCAACATCTTGAGAAGCATTATGTGTTTCTAATAAAAGTAATGGCTTTTTCAATAAATTGGTGGGTTTAAAATTTTGCTGCTTTTTTACACAAAGCCTGTACCTTTCCTAGAAATTTAAGATGTAAATGTATTCGTACATGTAAATTTGAAAATTCAGGGCCTATTATGAGATGATACACATTTTTAAATGAACATTAATTTCTTCACTAACTTGTTTGCCTTCCAGAGTGTTTACACCTTAAGCTTAACATATATCTTCACTCAGAAAAGAGTTATATTGTCATATCATAATAGGAAGAAAAATCTATTTGGAATATACACTACTGTCAGTTTGTACAGATCATATACCTAAGACCTATCTTTGTTTAAGAAAGCCTTGATTACATAAATCATATTTAGAAAAAACATATTTAGTTCAGAATTTATATCTGGACATTGTTTATATGTATGGAAAATTTTTAATTGCAAAGACTAGGTGTATGTTTTATTTGTTTTTCTAAATGACCTACAGTACTTAATAGGTATGCTAAAATGTTTTGGGAATGGGGGTTGAAAATTTCTAATAGATGTATGTTAATTTAGTAATTCTGGCTCATGAGATGTAAGCTTCCATTATGCTGGTTGTTTAATAGACTTGCTATATAAGCAGAAAGAACATGGTTTAACTAGATATTTTGATATCTATGGGCATTACTCTTAGTGATATTTGTTGTCCTTTGTTGCTCATGCCACTTAACTGCAGGCTGAGACCTATTCTTCTTGCAAGTAGAATAAAATAATCTTTTTTTGGCAGACTCTATTCATATGGTTAAAAAAATTAAGATTGCCTTTTATTTTTGAAACCTTTAATACTTAGATTCAATGAAGTTGTTATTGAATTTAGCATTGATATTGTGAAAATAAATGCAATTCGGATTTCATATTTCTTAATGTTCATTCTTATTTCAAACAAATGGTTGATAATGAAATTATGCATCATAAACCAGGAATCTTTGATGTTTTTAATTTGTATTTCTCTGATTGCTATTGAGGTTGGTGATCTTTCTTTGTATTTAATGACCACTTAGGTTTCCCCTATTCTGTATTGCCTATTTATCTTCATGGATTGTGCTTTTTGTGTCTTTAGGTATATTTTGAATCCAGAGCTTATTCACACTTTGCTTCCTAATCTTTTTGTTGTAAAGGCCAGATTTTGTATTCTTACCACTTGATTGTTTATTTGTGAAGCATGTCTTGCTATTGCCTTATTTTTGTTGATTTTATTCATGACAAGAATTGTCAGTATGAGAATATATCTTTTATGCAACCAACTTAATAAAGAAGTCAAAAGAAAAAGTGCACTGATTGTTATATTACAAAGAAACCTTCATGTTAAAAGGCATGAGCAATGCAAAATAAAATTAATTTTCAAAGCAAGCAAGAGAATATCACAGTAGTTTTTTGGTTCTTTGTTTTTTTTTTATGTTTGGCAAGGAATAAAAGATAAAAAACGCTTTGGAGACCCTGCGTCTATCCTTTTTTTTTTCTTTCAATCTCATTTTTTTAAATGTTTGTTTATAACCTTCAAGTGAAACCTTTTCTAATTGTCCATCAGTTAGGCACACAGATTCTTGATTAAGTGTGCATGCCCTGGAGCCTAACTGAATTTTAATCTTGTCTTCACCACATACTAGCTAATTAACTAGGCAAATTACTTACCCTCTGTATGCCTCAATTTGGTTATCTGAAAAATGGGAATAAGAATGCTGTGGACCTAAAAGTACTTAAAAGGATAAAGTTGAGTTAATAGATGTAAACTCCTTTGACCTAAAAGAGTATTTATGAGGATGAAGGGAGATAATAAATTTAAAGTCCTTAGGAACAATATTGGAAAAAAGTAGGTTGTTTATAAATGTTTACTCTGATTGCTAACTTGATAGCATCTAAAAGAGACTCTTAACCTGGAGTCCATGGGAAGGGTGGTCGGGAACAGAAAGGCCGGATAAGCTTCAGGATTACATGAGCCTCCCTTTATTTTCCCCTAAGAGTCTGGGATGTCTTAGTATTTATATGTCTGTTGTGGTAGAAGTACTTAAAGTTAAGGACATTAAAAGTTAATAACTATTGAGATTACGGTAGATCTAGAAAGGAGTCTGTTTTGTTGCCTTTTCACTCCAAAATTTTGAGTCTACATTACAGGGTTCATTAATTTATAGGATAATTTCCAGCAATGGAAGAAATAACAGCTTGGAACTTTTACTCGGTGGTAGGTTACAAAGAATTATTTGTAAATAGCACCAGTACTAATGTTTGTGTGAATTGAGGTCAATTGGATAATGATACTTAAAATAATTACTAACCTGCTGTAAATGTTAAGGACAATATTGCTTTCTGTGTCACACTTAATTTTTAAATGTATATAGTATTTCAGATAAATAAGTATAAGCAATAATATATAACTGAGTTCCCCCCAGTAGGTTGAACAAATATTAACATTTTGTTTTCATTATGTCAGATTTGCTTTGGTTTTGTCTTTTTAAGGAAATAAAACATCACAGCTAAGCTTTGTCCTTTCTGAAGTACAGTTAGATTTTTCTCACCTTTCACTAAAATAGCACTGGGAAAAATATTTTTGGGAATGTGTGAAGGTTTCTCTAGAACATCACTAGAAGTAGAACTGTTGGAATGTGAGATATATTTCAGTTGTAACAAAATTGTTCTGATATATTTCAGTTGTAACAAAATTTACTGATATATTTCAGTATTACAAAATTGTTCAGTAAAGTGCTTGTATCAATTGAGTTTCCCACCAACAATATATGAGTCTCTGTTGCCCCATATCCTGGCCAATATTTGATGTTATTGGACCATATAGCCCATCTGATGGGTTTGAAATGGTGTTTTGATATTTTTTTAATTTGTAGCTCTCTGATTGTTATTGAGGTTGGTGATCTTTCTCTGTATTTATTGACCACTTGGGTTTTTTCCTATTCTGTGTTGCCTGTTCATCTTCATGGTTTGTTGTGCTTTTTGTGTCTTGAGAAATCCTCAATGTCATAAAGATAAGCATCTCTGTTTTCTTCTGAATATGTTAGTTTTGCTTTGTACTTTTAGGCCATTAAGCCAATTAATATAGGAACAGAGAAACCTGACAGAATGATCTGTGGTTGGACTTGTAGGCAAGGAAGTAGACAGTATTAGCATGAGAGTGGAGTAGCTAGGTAGGGAAGAAGGTGAAAACGGAGAGATGGGGGAAAGGAAGGAGACTGACTAGCAATCCTGGTAAATTCAAAGAACAGGTGTGGTGGGAATTATTAGAATGAGAACTGAAGAGATGGCTGATTGTGGTCAGAAAGAATTCGGAGGGGTAATAAGATACAGAGTGTGGTTATGAAGGTGAATGAATAAAGTGTAATAGAGACAAGGAAAACCAGAGTACTCCCCAGGTTCTTGGGAATGAAATTGTGATTAAAGTACTATTTATCTTAGATCTCTACTTGGGTCATATAGCTTCCTTCTCAATTCTGATAATAGATCAATAGATTCTGTAAAAAGACAAACACATAAATCTATTCTTTCTTGAAATAATCTAGCAATGGTCAGAATAGCCATAATGTTCTTCACATAGGAAAATGGCTTAAAACTCCTTTCTGTAATTATGGACAAAATTAGGGTTTCCAGTCTGTCCAAAAGTAAAGGATCTACATGATACTTTTTGTCAATAGGAAGCAATGCTACTCAAACTTCAATAGGCATATAAACCATCTGAGGAATGTGTCAAAATGCAGATTCTGGTTCAGTAGGCCCAGAGTGAAGCCTAAAATTCTGCATTTCTCCTGTTTCTAAAATGATGCTGATGGCTGCCAATCAGTGGATGAATCAGATTAAATATTTTCCTCTCTAAAAGCACAATCATTAAAAGCATGGCCCATTTGGAACTGATTTTGCCATCAAGAAAGTATAGGCTCAGGAGAACTGATGGTGAATTTTGATTTCCTAGGATTACAATGAAGACTAATGGGGTATGGTAAATACCCAAAGACCATCAGGTTGTGACAGAATGAAATTGTACTTTGAAATGGAAAGATAGGAGGTAGTTTACATCTGCTACAATAAGTGAATTTAGCAAAGTTGCTGCATACAAGATCAATATATAAAATAAATTGTTTTTATAGAAAAATACTGTTAAAATGGCATATAAAAATAACTATTTAGGGATAAATCTGACAAATGTACAAACCTGTACAAACCTGAAAATTATAAAACACTACTGAGAGAAGGTAACCTATATAAATGGGGAGTTGTACAATGTTCATGAGTCGGGAAACTCAGTATTAAGATGTCACTTCTTAAATTGATCAATAGATTCAACACAGTTCCAATAAAAAAAACTCAATATGCTTTTTGTAAATTGACAAGCTGATTCTAAAACTCATATGGAAATGCAAATGATCTCTAACAGCCAAAACAACTTGTAAAAGAGGAATAACACAGACTTTAAGACATTATATAACAAAGGATGTGAAAGACCTATGTACTGAAAACAAACCATTATTAAAAGATATCGAAAAAGGATGAAATGGAAGATATTCTATGTTCATGGATGAGAAAAATCAACATAATTAAAATGGCCATATTATCCAAATCAATATACAGATTTAATGTAATCCCCATCAAAATCCCAATGTCATTTTTTTTTTTAAGAAATAGAACCAAAAAAAAAAAAAATCAAGATTTGTATGGAACCACAAAAGACCTTGAACAGCCAAAGCGATCCTGAGAAAAAAGAGCTGGATATATATCACACTACCTGACTTCAAATTATACTACAGAGCAGTGATAATCAAAACAGCATGGTACTGGCTGGAAACCCCACAGATGAATGGAACAGATTTGAGAGCCCCAAAATAAAACCACATGTATATGGGAAGATAATTTTCGACAAAGGAGCCAAAAACATAAATGGAGAAAAGAAAACCTCTTCAATAAGTGATACTTTAAAAATTGGAAAGCCACATGCAAAATAATGAAACTACAGTTTGTCCCCATGTACAAAAATTAATTCAAAATGCATCAAAGAACTAGATCTGAGTAAGTTACAAAAGGGAAAACATAGGTACTAAACTTATGGATCTTAGTCATAGAGAACATTTTGTGAATTTGATTCCAAGGCAAGGGAAGTAAAGGCAAAAATAAATGGGATTATATCAACAAAAGCTGCTCATTTAAAGAAACCAAAAACAAAAAGGCAACTGACATAATGGGAGATGATATTTGCAAACAACAGCTCCAGCAAAAGTTTAATATCCAAAATTTATAAAGAACTCATAAAATTCAATATCAAACAAAACAATCCAATTAAAGAATGGGCAGGGGACCCAAACAGACACCTCTCAAGAAGACATACAGACGGTCAACAGATATATGACAAGATGTTCAACTTCACTAGCTATTAGGGAAATGCAAATTAAACTACAATGAAATACCACCTCACATCTGTTAGAATGGCTATTATCAACACGACAGGTAATAAGTGTTGGAGAGGTTGTGGAGAAAGGGAAACCCTCATTCACTACTAGTGGGAATGTAGCCACTATGGAAAAACAGTCTGGTGGTTCCTCAAAAAATTAAGAATAGAGTTATCATATAACAATTCCTCTCCTGGGTATCTACCCAAAAAAACTCGAAAACGTATTTGCAAAGATATTCACGCCTATGTTCATTGCAGCATTTTCCATGGTGACCAAAACATGTAGACAAAGTGTCCTTTAATAGAGGAATGGATAAAGAAAATGTACATATATATACAATGGAATACTACTCAGCCATAAGAAAAGATGAAGTACTGCAACTTGGGACAACATAGATGGACCTTGAGAATATTATGTTGAGTGAAGTCCATCAGAAAAAGCTATGTATCATATGATTTTACTCATATGTGGGATATAAAACTGAAACTCATGGACAGAGACAACAGTGTGGTGATTACCAGAGGGAAGGGGGTTGGGGGAGTGGAGGGAGCCTAATATATGATCATGGAAGATGGTTTCACTTTGGGTGGTAGTTAGAGGATTTAAAAAAATAAAAGACGTTATAAAGCTACAGTATTCAAGACAGACAAATGGGTCAGTGGAACAAAATATAGTGTAAAAATTGACTCACACATATATGGATAACTTACTTTTGTACAAAGTTATATAGGCAGCAGAAAAGGGCCACTTTTGAAGAAATGATACAGAACCAGTAGATAGCCATATACAAAAATAACAACAAAAAAGGAACTTTGATCAATACCTTGGCAACACTTATAAAAGTCAACTCAAAATGGCCCTGGCTGGATGACTCTGTTGGTTGGAGTGTCATCCCATATACCAAAAGGTTGCAGGCTTGATTCCCAGTCAGGGCACATACCTAGGTTACAGGTTCTGTCCCCAGTTGGCACAGGGGCAACAGATCAATGTATCTCTCTCACATCAGTGTTTCTCTTTCCTTTTTAAAATCAATAAAAACATATCTTCAAGTGAGGATTTTTAAAAATCAACTTAAAATGGACAGTACAAAATGTAAAAGTTAAAACTATAAAAGTAGAAAAAAAGATATTTGTGACCTTGGGTTATACAAAGACTTCATATCCTATATAATAAAGAGGAAATATGCAAATTGACCCTCACACAAGATGGCTGCCCTCGTGTGGTCAAAGATGGCCACCCCCATGTGGTCAAAGATGGCCAGCTAGGGGTTACCAGGCCAGCAGGGGAGGGCAGTTGGGGGTGATCAGGCCAGCAGCGGAGGGCAGTTGGGGGCAACGGGGCTGGCAGGGGAGTGGTTAGGGGGTGATTGGGCTGGCAGGCAGGCAAGTGGTTGGGAGCCAGCAATCCCGGATTGTGAGAGGGATGTCCAACTGCCAATTTTGGCCCAATCCCACTGGACATCCCCCAAGGGGTCCCAGATTGGAGAGGGTGCAGGCTGGGCTGAGGGACACCCTCCCCCCCAGTGCACAAAATTCATGCACCGGGCCACAAATTATATATATATATATTATCAAAAGCACAATCCCTAAGGAAAATTTGATAAATGGGAATTCATCAAAATTAAAAACATCTGCTTTTTGAAAGACTGAGGAAAAAATAATGTCCAATAGTACATTTGTATCTAGCCTACCTAAAGAACTCTCAAAACCCAATAGAAAAAAAAACATAATAAAAGTAGACAAAAGTTTGATTGACATACTTTATGCAAATGAAAAATCAGCACATGAAAAGATGCTCTACATCATTAGCCATTACATAAATGCAAATTAGAACCACAATGAAATACACACCTATTAGAATAGCTAAAATGAAAAGGACTGACCATACCAACTATTTTTTTAATTTATTTTTTATATTTCCATCCTACCACACCTTCCCCCTAGGCAACCATCTCCTTGTTCTCTGTCTATGGGTCTATTTCAGTTTTTTGTTTATTCATTTATTTTTTACATCCCACATATAAGAGATTATACAGTATTTGTCTATCTGTCTGACTTATTATTATTATTTTTTTTTAGAAGTGGAGGCTCAGGCTAAGCCGAGGTTTATTTACCAAACTGCAAAGGAAATTAGTTATCAAAGGAGACAAGGTCTGAGTGTGTCTTCTCCTCTAACGCTTTTCAGGTGGCAATGGAAGATGGGGTGTGGTTAGGGACCTGGCCTGAGGAGCAATGGGACTCAGGCAAATCACTCCTGCTCTCTGGGGTCTCAGGAAAGTGCTTTGTGATCTGCCAAGGGCAGAGCCGAGGTAGGGGTTGGGGGCGGGGAGGCTTCCCGGCTCATTGCATCATGGCCAGCGCCCTAGGCATCAGCTTCTGCTTTACAGACGGGTCTGCAGGTGAAAAGTTGTTGGCCTTCAGGATGACCTCATGGGCCTCTTGGAAGAGGACCAACCCCACCGCTGCCTCCATGCAGCCAGCTTGGGTCGGCTTTCAAAGATCTGGCAGCCGGCACCCACGGGATGCATCAGCTCCGTGATGGCTACCAGGTCAGCCAGGGAAATGTGGGGCCCCACCAGAAAGGCCTTGTTCTGGAGGAAATTGTCTTCCAGTATCTGCAGGGTCGCATCCAACTCTGCCAGGGTGGCTGCCAGGGTCTCGGGAGATACGGGCTCACCCAGGAAAACGGGGAACATTATCTTATGCCACAGGGTCCGGAGGCAGTTTCTCCGCAAGGTCGTGTGCTGCCATGCCAGGTACTCATCCACGCGGGCACGAGCCTGCAGCTCCTGAGGGTACCAGTGGTCAGGGACCTTGAACTTGCGAGTCAGGTAGAGTAGGATGGCCACACTCTCTGTCAAGGTGAAGTCCCCATCCTTCAGGGCAGGCACCTTCTTGAGGGGGTTCACCTGGGCAAAGTCATCGCTGAGGTGCTGGCCGTTGAGCAGCTCCACGGTGCGCAGCTCGAAGGGGACACCGTTCTTCTTGGCGAAGATGTAGACGGCGCAGCAGGGCTGCGACAGCAGGTCCAGGTAGAGCTCCAGGCCCATGGCGGGGGCGGGGGACCCAACTCGCGGCCCGGACCCTCAGACCCTCGGGACACTCCTGTCTGACTTATTTCATTTAGCACAATACCCTCTAGATACATACATGTTGTTGAAGGGAGTTTCTAGGGATAAAATAGGTTTAGGAAGTTTTAGGAATTAGGGGAGTCCATGGGGGCAAACCACAGGGCTGCAAAGCTGGGAGCTGCCAAAAGGTATACATTTAAAGAATAAGGTGGCTGGGAGCTGCCAAAAGGTATACATTTACAGAATAAATGAGAGGAAACCACCCATTCACAGAATACTAGTAAAGAAAAAGGCCACAGGGAATAGAAAAACAAAAAGGAGAAAAAGAAGGGAACCCCACGTGGGGTTTGAGCTCTGAGGCCATTATAGTGACCAGTCAGAGGGGATATCAGGACACAAAGAACTGCAGCCTTTAAAAACCTTAAGAAAGCGGGACTTGGTGGGTCTCTCTCCTCCTCCCCACGTGGGAGTCTGTGCTTGTTTCTCAATAAATTTCCACCTTTTGTCCGTGGCTTCATTCTTCTAATCCACCTGGACAAGAACCCGGGAAATCACCTCTGCATCCTGCCCAGTAGAAAACAACGCATTCCAGTTTAATTTCCGTGTTTCATTATCACAAATGGCAAGCTTTCATTCTTTGTTTATTGCTGAATAATATTCCATTGTATATATGTACCACACCTCCTTTATTCATCTCTTGATGAGCATTTAGGTTGCTTCTATATCTTGGCTATCTATACTAATAAAAGCCTAGGTGGCCCTCGCGCCCTCAGGCCATCACAAGATGGCTGCCCCCACATCATCACAATTTGGCTGTCAGGTGAGGGCAGTTGGGGGTGACCAGGCCAGCAGGGGAGGGCAGTTGGGGGCAACCAGGCTGGCAGGGGAGGACAGTTGGGGGCTACCGGCCAGCAGGGGAGGGCAGTTGGGGGCAATCGGGTCAGCAAGGGAGCAGTTAGGCATTGATAGGCCAGGTGGGGAGCAGTTAGGGGGTGATCGGGCTGGCAGGCAGAAGCAGTTAGGGGCTGATCAGGCAGGCAGGTGAGTGTTTAGGAGCCAGCAGTCCCAGATTGTGAGAGGGATGTCTGAAGGGTCCCAGATTGGAGAGGTTGCAGGCTGGGCTGAAGGACACCCCCTCCAGTGCATGAATTTTGTGCACCGGGCCTCTAGTCTATATAATAAAAGCCTAAGTGACCATTACCATGGAACGACTAGTCACTGTGATGTGCACTGACCACCAAGGGCAGACACTCAACACAGGAGCTGTTCCCTGGTGGTCAGTGCACTCCCATAGGGGGAGCACCACTCAGCAAGAAGCTAGGCTCATGGCTGGTGAGTGCAGCTGCTACAGCATCAGGATGCCGTGGCAGCACTACCAAGCATTGACAGCAGGTGCAGGGGGCTGGGATGAGCGCAAGCGGCATGGCGCCTGGCCCTGATTTGGGCTCCTCCCTGGATGCCTGCTGCTTGGCACACTGCTACATCCCCTGAGAGGTCCCAGACTGCTAGAGGGCGCAGGCTGAGCTGAGGGACAACCCCCCCCCCCACACACACACACACCCCAGTGCATGAATTTCATGCACCAGGCCTCTAGCTGTAAATAATGTTGCAGTGACCACAGGGATGCATATATCTTTTAATCACCAGGGGAAGGAAGATGGGTGCATGTGCATTGAAGTTGGAATGACGTAGGGGTGGGTTGCTTGTCTAACCTGGGAACAAAGATCATGTCTATGAGGGTGCACCCTAATGCAAGCCCACAAAAATTTGGGAATACATAATCCCCAGACAAAGGAATTCTCTCTCTCTCTTATTTCTCTTGCTTGGTTCCTGCTTCCTTGCACTCTCCCATGCTCCCTCCATAGCCAGGTGGCCCTAGAATCTGTATGGCCTATGGCCATGCAGACCCCACACACAATGGACTGCTGCTGGGAACACACGCTAAGCTAGCTGCACTGGTCTGTGCTTCAATATGGAATGGAGGCTCTGGGCAGGGGCTTTGATCTTAGTCCTGATGAAGACAACATGGGACTTTTTCCATGGTGAGACAGAGGGAGACGGGACCTTGGAAACCCAGGGGTTTAATTCCACAGAAATAAAGCTTTCCATGATACTTCATTCTCCCACAGGGGCCTCAGGAAATTCTTGTACCCGTGGCATCCCAAGAGCTCCACTGATAACAGCTCCACCAGCAACAGGTGGGGACAGGGAGAACACCCCACTGATAACAGAATGATCAACAGCAAATTTAAGAGAGAAGTAACCTATGTGAGGGGCAGAGAGCTGGGATAGAGAGTCCAGCAAAAATGGTAGTAGTTCTTGGTTGGGTACTAGTTTCGGTAGGTGTCCATTAGCATATAAAAATAACATAAAGAAAGGAGGCCATGCATAGACTAATGATGAGAGTGTGCCATGAATCAAGAAATGTAATTAATTTCATTCTGTGCATTTCAAATTTATTTTAATACTGAAGGAGTTCAGAACAGGCCCTTCAAGATATGCTACTTTGGCACATAGATTATTTTTATATAAAGGCAATAGAGACCCTGGGGGCCCACGAGAAACTTTTACTTCTTTGTTAAAGAATCTAAATTAGGGGCCTTGCCCATAATAAGAGTTATTATCAGAAATAACTTTTTATGACTTATCTCTATGGCAGGGCAAACCTCTAACTACTGAACATCTGCTCCTCTTACTGTCCTGTAAATGACCTTTCTCCCCGCTGAAGCCCCAGGCACCTGACCTCATTCCATGGCTCAGAATGCCATATATGCCTCATATTACTTTTCTGTATATTGGGGTCTCTGTCTCTCTTGTGTGTGGAGGGTTCCTATACATATGTATATAATTAAATTAAATTACTTTCTCTTGTTAATCTGTCTATTGTTGACTTATTAGGCCAGCCAGAAGAATCTAGAAGGGTAGATAACATTTTCTTACTCCTCGCCCAGCTAATGTGGCTTAGTTGGTTGAGCGACTTCCCGTGCACCAGGAGGTTGCCGGTTTGATTTCCAGTCAGGGTACATGCCCAGGTTGCAGGCTCAAACTCCAGTAGAGGGTGTGCAAGAGGTAGCTAATAGATTTTTCGATTTCTCTCTTCCTCTTCTTCCCTTTCTCTGAAATCAATAAAAACATATTTTTTAAATTTTTCTTATCCTCACAATTAAAGTGTGAAAATTGTAAAAAAAAAATTTCTTAATCCCATTACCCAAATGCAGCAAGCAATTCCTTTTAACAGTCTCACTTAATGACCTGTAACATGCTTTTATAGCTTTCCAATGAAGTGTGAAGTGTTTCCATTCTTGTTAACTAACTGTGGAGCCAGCACCATGCGACTTCCCAAACCTCTGAGGTTAGGAGAATGATTTTGAAAACCTTGGCTGGGAACTTTAGGAAAGAAACAAAAAGAGCTAAGGCTCTTTAAGGACAGTTTTTAATTTGTTTTAAAATCTGGTTCCAAGAGTCTCATTTAAATTCTAGAAAAAACAAATAAGAGGATTGCAAAGTAAATGTTTAAGTGTCAGCACTTTAGCTCACATTTATATTGTAATACACTTTGCACTATTATTCTGTGTGGTTTATTATTAAAAAAATTTTATAACTTTATGCAGACCTCAGTTTCCACATGAAAACATAGGAAGACATTTGATTTAGAAACAGCAACCAAAAAAAAAAAGGCCACTTGGAAAGCTAGAATGCATGTACATGTGAACAAAAAGGGGCCGCATGCTAACCTGACAAGCTCAGGGAAGGCCTGAATGGCAGTCTTGCAAACTCAGAGATCTAAAGTAACCAGAAAGGCTGATCTGAAATTAAAACTTTGTAATTAAAAAGCAGTTTGTGGTGGGTAGTCGT
The DNA here is from genome assembly GCA_026230045.1 of Corynorhinus townsendii. Lineage (NCBI taxonomy): Eukaryota > Metazoa > Chordata > Mammalia > Chiroptera > Vespertilionidae > Corynorhinus > Corynorhinus townsendii. Next base: position 144,571,493 of record JAPDVU010000004.1, read on the forward strand.
ACCTAGGCCAATATCTTCCCTGACAAAGGTCAATCTTTACCTTAACCGAGCCTATTGTCTTTTTGCATCTACAATAACATACTGTTGAAATTTCAAAGTAATTTTCCTTTTCCTGGACCCCTCAAAGTATAGGTACCGCTCTGTGGAGACCACAAGTCCCCTTATTGTTATTCAGTTAATTGTTGACTGTTAACTATCCTGTACCCACTAAAGTAAAAGAAGTATGTGTCTATCACTTTACTTTTTATCCAATCCCAGAAGTTCCCTGGCTTTGCTTTCTCCCACCTCCCTAATCTATCACCAGTGGATTTCATGTAACCCACTTATGTCTCTTCCTTTGATTATAATGTATAAAACAAGATGTAAAACTGCCATTCTCCAGAGCATTATCTCAATATGTTGAGATTCTGTTTCCCAGCAATTATCCACAGTTTGGCTCAAATAAACTCACAAATTCTTTATAGGTTTGAATGTTTCTTTACATTAACATACATTCAAAGCAGCATCCTCTGAGGTGTCAGACAAGCAAATACACAATGTCCGCCATCTCAACTAGCTGTGCTTCAAAGGGGATGCTATGGTACAGTGGAGAGTGACTGGTCTTAGGAGTAGAGAGAAAACCCATAACGGAAGTCCCTGCTTAGTGGTTCCAGCTAATTGTGCACTCATGAACCTCTTTCCTCATCTGCTGAATTCAGGGACCAATATTGGCATTCCCTACCTCATGGTTAGTGCAATGACATAATATATGTCAATAGTCTATAGTCAAAGAGTCAGCAGGTCAGGGGGTAGTGACAGGAGACTACTGGGATGCCTACAGTACCTTTAAACCTGATAGTACTGGAGTATGGTTTTACTATCTTATATAATAAAAGGCTAATATGCAAATTGACCAAACGGCAAAATGACCGGTCGCTGTGATGTGCACTGACCACTGGGGAAGATACTCAATGCAGGAGCTGCCCCCTGGTGGTCAGTGCACTCCCATAGGGAGAGCGCCACTCAGCCAGAAGCCCTGAGCCGGGCTCACAGCTGGTGAGCACAGCAGCAGTGGCAAGAGCCTCACCCACCTCCAGGGCAGTGCTAAAGATGTCTGAATGCCGGCCTGCTCCCCATCAGTCAGACATCCCCTGAGAGATCCCAGAGTGTGAGAGGGCACAGGCCAGGCTGAGGGACCCCCGCAGTGCAAAATTTCGTGCACTAGGCCTCTAGTTCATAATGATCACAGATTTTAGGGAAATTTTATTTTTGCATATGTGACAGAAATCATGCAGTCATATCTGATGTGTTTGATGTCAAGTCCCTAATCAGAAATGTAACTCCAAGTTTACATAATAAGAAATATATAATCCACTTTGCAGAAACCTGTTTCATGATGATCCAATTTAAGTGGTGGTTTCTCGATGAAAATTTTATAGGGACAACTGAGGATTGCCAGTCACTGAAACATTAATTATATAATCACTATAGAACAGCATGTTTGGACTTCACTTTACATTGGAAATGGTGAAATTGTGCCTATGAAACAAATGCTTGTCCCCATTACTTCACATTAACATTTCAAAAGCGCTTTATCTTTCTGCTTGATCTCCCTTTGAGCATAGCACTCCCAAAATGTCAGCCCAGAATTTCTCTGCCCTTGAGCTTCTCTGACAGTAAATGAAGGGTCTGTAAATAAATCCTTAAATGTCCTCAAGAAAATGCCATTTGAAGGAATCACATTAGGAACTGAAGAATGCTTCTGAAGTGCAAATACTTTCCTTGTTATTGAATGTCCTGAAGTGTGACACTGGGCTTTCTGGAGGCCGCAAACCGCTAAGGGAGCTCCAGGCTTTCCCAGTTGTTCTCATCTCTTTCAGGGAAGACAAGGGAGGAAGCATCCTAGAAAATCTTTATCTCGTATTTTTTCAAGAGGAGTAGGAGGAAATAAAAAATAGTTAGTTCTGGCAGCTTAATGTGGGTTGGCTGTTTTTGCCAGCAATCTGTAAAATGTGTTTTTCAAGGATAAGAAGTTTGGGCCCCTGGCCAGAGCTCGCGTCTGTCATCTTCAGGAAGGTCCACGGTTCCGTGCACCCTCCGCTCTGCTGTGTGCTTGAACCTGAACGCCGCGCCTGCCGCAGGCCCAGAGCTGCTCAGAGTTGACCCTTTCCTCTTCCCAAACAGGACCTTCCGCCCGCCGGGTGGACCATGCAGGGCCCACCTTTTGGGCGGTGAAACTCTAAACTGGCATCTGTTCCTAGGGTTGGTTTTCAGCCTTTCGTGTTGCCAAAGAGGCTCGGCAAAGGAACTTGAAGTACTCTTGCTTTTTAATACCGGTAAAGGTAATTTCCTAAGAGGTCGGAAAAACACATACATGCCCAAAGGAGCCAAAGGCTACAAACCACGGAGAGTCAGTCTCTGGTGGAGTCGGTAGTGCACACATCATGCAAAGCTTCGTTCTCCTGTGTAGCAGTAGCAGTATAGCCCAGCTACTTCACTGAGTCTTAAGAGGATGTCTGCTAACCACATTTCCTGTTTCCTGTAGACTTGACCACAGCGGTGCTGAAGGTGTCAGAGCTCAAGCAGAGGGTTAAGGCATAAACAAGGAAGAGTATTGGCAACTTGGCAGGGGGCTTGACCCCTTCCTCCTTCCGTTGTTGACAAAAGAATGCCCTTGACAAAAGAATGCCAAGCCTAACAAAAAGTCTTATATTAAGAGTTTATTTGACCCAAACTGACAATTGCCAGGAAGCAAAATCTCAATGGATTGAGAAAATGCCCTAGAGAATAATGGTTTTGCAATTTATATTCTACATTAGAATCAAAGGAGGAGAATGTGAGGATGGTTACATGAAATTCATTGGTGGTTGATTAGGGAGGTGGGAGAAAGCCAAGTGGGGAAATCTCTAAGACTAGATAAAAAATACAAGTGAGAGACAAATACTACTTTTACATTTGTGGGTTCAGGATAGTTAACAGTTACAGCACATAAAGATGGTGTGTGGGCAACAGCATAATGTGTTAATGGTGAATGGCACCAGATGTTACTGGTTAGACTCGGTCCTTGAGTTTGGCTAAGAGAGAATTCAGAGCCAAGAACTCTGATTTTAAGAGAAAACTTATTAGAATGTCACAAGAGGTAGAAAGAAATGAGTCAGATGGACTGTACGGACTGAGGAAACAAGTTAACAGAGGCAAAAGATGGGCCCTTGAATTTAGGAGAAAGAAGTCAAGCATACATGCCTTGAAGGAAGGAAGTAAGGGGAAAGAACAATTCCAGTCATGAGAGAGAGAGAGAGAGGGAGAGAGAGAGAGAGAGAGAGAGAGAGAGAGAGAGAGAGAGAGAGAGAGACCTTTAGGGGTTTTGTCTGCTTTCCAAAGGCTGGGATTTTAAGGGGGGGTCTCATAGGAGGATCTCAATGGAATGTTCATCAGCTTTCCAGGTGTGTCCTTTTAGGGTCATGGTCTCTACTGTTTGGTCAGTGCCAGGATTGGGACTCATTTTTCATTACAGCTGGTCCTGATGTCAGCCATGGCATCACTTGGTCTGGTTTTGCTGCTTTTCTGTGCCTGGAACTGAAACACAACTGAAGCCTAAACATCATCTTTAGTTTGACCAAAACTCTATCTTTGTGGTGAACACACCTGAGGTTGTGTTCTTATTGGATTTTTTGTTGTTGTTGTTGTTCTTATTTGATTATTTGATGGGAGCCAAAACGTCATTGTCCTGAGGACTTAATGCTTAAGGGAGTGGTTGTGCAAGGGCTTTTATGCGAGTGCTATGAGGCTGTTCTCCAGCCCCCTTGTTCCTCCTCTGAGGGGCCTACCACATGACTAGCAACTTCCAGGGGAGGATCTGTGAGGGGAGGATCCAAACTGCATGATCAGAGATATGAACGGTCAGGGGGTCTAAACTGCATGACCAGTGAGTGATATGCTAGGGAAGGAAAGGTCACTCCGGGGATGAGATCCTCACCCTACAATACTTGTTTCCCCAGTTTTTCCCGTTACTAGATACCCTGGGCTTTCCATCCTGGTGACCCATATCTGGGCAATGGTCCCTATTCTGCTCGTGTCTAACTGCTTACTGTATCAATAACAGTGTGGTGCTTGAGGCTGTGCCTTTGAGGGTTCTGGAAAAGGAAATTACTCTGACATTTCAAAGATATGTTATCTTAGATGCACAAAGGCAGTAGACAATTTCAAAGTCAATGATTGGCCTTTGTCAAGGAAGCTACAGGCCCAGCAAGTGACTACCTACCATGACCCACTTTTAGTTAGGGATTTTCATGTTCAGACCATCCCACGTGGTTACTTTGGTCTCTGGGCTTGTAAGGTCCACTGGGCTGGCCTCCCCTGAGTTTATCAGGTTTAGCATGTAGCTCCTTTTTTGTCCACACTTCCCTCCTCCCCAGGAAAGCTGTTTCCTCAGGGGTAAAAAAACAACAGGGAGTTCCAGCTCCTTCAGGAACTTTACAAAACAATGCTTCATGGAAACATGGGCACAGGTGGGCTTTTCCTCCTGTTCCCCACCCTGCCTCCCAGCTTCTTGCCTCCTTCCCATTCACAGCCAGTGGACAGGCCCAACCTAGGCATTGAAAGAGAGTCAGAGAGGGACAGCCAGGGAGTAAGTCCCTTACTCAGCCAGCTCCCCCAACCCCACTCCTCAGTCTGGGATATGAGTATCTAGGACTGTGGTGCTGGGGGTGAGGTGTGATGAAAAGGATAAGAGGAACCACAGAATCAAAAGGGCATAATCTCAATTCTCCTCAAGATTTAGAAAGAAAATATTAAGGGTGTTTTTTTTTGCCATTGAATAATTTTTTATTTTTCAATTATAGTTGACATACAACATTATGAAAGGAGTTTTTAGGGGTAAAATAGGCAGATTTAGGGAGTTTTAGAAATAAAGAGGGTCCATGGGGGAGGACTGCAAAGCTGGGGGGCTGGGAGCTGCCAAAAGACATACATTCACACAGAGAGAAAAGAGATGCCACAGGATAAGGGGAGAGGAAAATACCCATTCACAGAGGATAAGGGGAAAGTCACAGCCTAAGAGGAAAGGAAGATACCCATTTACAGAAGACAGGGGAAAGCCACAGGGAGTAGAAAAACAAAAGGGAGAAAGAGGAAGATAGATTTTCACAGGGAATAGAGAATTCTACCACAGGATGGGGAGAAAAAGAGGGGAACCCCATATGGAGTTTGAGCTCTGAAGCTGCTATAGTGACCAATCAGAGGAGAATATCAGGACACAAAGAATTGTAGCCTTTATAAACCTTAGGAAAAAGGGGTTTAATGGGCTACCCCTTTGAGACCCCCTCCTCACATGGGGAGTCTGTGGTTGTTTCCAATAAATATCCACCTTTCCATATACCACCTTTTGTCCATGGCTTCATTCTTCTAATCCACCTGGACAAGAACCCGGGAAAGAAGCCACCTTTGCATCCTGCCCAGAGGAAAACCACGCATTTCAGTTTGATTTCCGTGTTTCAATTATATTAGTTTCAGGTGTACACCCCAGTTATTAGACATTATGTAACTCACTACGTGATCATCCCAATAAATCTCATACCCATCTGACACTATACATAAATATTAGAATATTATTGACTATTTTTCCTCTGCTGCACTTTACATCTCCATGACTATTCTGTAACCACCAATTTGTACTTCTTAATCCCTTCATCTTTTTCACCCATCCCCCCAACCCGCCCCCCCCCCCCCCCAATCTGGCAACCATCAAAATGTTCTCTGTATCTATGAGTCTGTTTCTGTTCTTCTTGTTAGTTTATTTTGCTTTTAGATCAATTGTTGATACATAAGTATTTATTGCCATATTTTTGAACTTTGTTTTTCCTTCTTCTTAAAAAAGACCCTTTAACATTTCATATAACATTGGTTTAGTGGTGATGAATTCTTTTAGCTTTTTCTTGTCTGGGAAGCATTTTATCTGTCCTTTGATTCTAAATGATAGCTTTACTGAGTAATTTTGGTTGGAGGTCCTTGCTTTTCACCATTTTAAATATTTTTTGCCACTCCCTTTGGCTTGCAAAGTTTCTGTTGAGAAATCAGCTAACAAGTCTTACTGGAATTGTGGGTAACTAATTGCTTTTCTCTTGCTGCTTTTAAGATTTTCTCTTTATCTTTAACCTCTTGCATTTTACTAATGATGTGTCTTGGTCTGGGCCTCTTTGGGTTTACCTTGTTGGGACCCTCTGTGCTTCCTGGACTTTTATATCTATTTCCTTCACCAGTTTAGGGAAGTTTTCTGTCATTTTTTCAAATAGGTTTTCAATTTTTTGCTCTCTCTCTTCTCCCAGCACCTCCATGATCCAAATGTTGGTACACTTGAAGTTGTCCTGGAGGATCCATACACTATGTTAATTTTTTTGGATTCTCTTTTCTTTTTGCTCTTCTATTTGGATGTTTTTTTGCTTCCTTATATTCCAAATCACTGATTTGATTCTTGACTTCAACTATTCTATTATTGAGTCCCTGTAAATTATTCTTCATTTCAGTTAGTGTATCATTCATTTCTGACTGGTTCTTTTTTATGGTGTCTGTTAGGTCGAGGCAGGGGGGAAATCCAGAGCCTATGCATGCGAGAGGGGGCAAGGAGAGATAAGGATCGGTGGGACAGAAGATTCTGTAGCCTATGGGTGGAGAATTTGGGACCAAATGTAAGGTTTGCGACGACGCAGGATACAACACACAGAGAGTCCAGGTGATTAGAAAGGGGGGGTTTAATCTTGCGCTCCCGGGCGAAATTCGCTGGTCCCAGGGTGGGCCAGGGAAGTTCGCGCCAAAAAGGAGCATAGGCACTTCTTTTACACAGCTGTTTAGTGAGGGGAGGGCGGAGGGCATGAGAGATGTGGAATTCCGCCTCGGGCCAGGGGTCTAGGAAGGCGCCAGTTATCTCTGTCATCATCTACCTTTCAGATGCATGCATAGGCTCTGGATTTCCCCCCTGCCTCGACCTAACATTGTCCATGTCCTTTTTCATGCTGTTGAAGTTCTAAGTTCCCTGAGTATTCTTATAACCATTGTTTTTAACTCTGTATCTGTTAGTTTGCTGGCCTCCTGTTCTTTCATTTGGGACCTGTTTCTTCATCCCTCTGCAATTTGGCTCCTTCCCTACATTTGTTTCTTTGTATTAGGTAGAGCTGCTATGTCTCCCGAACTTGGTATAATGGCCTTGTGTAGTGGGTGTCCTGTAGGTAAAGTTGTCACTAGTCACCATGTCACCGTGCCGGTGGGACCCTCTCTGGGGACATTTCACCAGGAGGAATCCCATCCACCATAGGTGTTGAACTGATACCAAGCTGCTTTCTTTAAGGGACAAAGGGCTTGGGAGTTGAGACTGGGAAGAGGGAGCCCCATGAGGCAAGGGGGCTATACGAGAGTGGGTTCCAGCAGCTGCAGGAGCGGAAGGCCCCAAATGGCCAGATCCAGAGAAAGGGGCTCCCACAAGGCCTGACCCTCTAGAACAGCCAAAGTGTGGGCAGTGCACCAATGTGCAAGCTATTGGCTCTGGTAGTCCTGACCAGTCTCCCCTTTTACAAAAAAAGAAAAGGAGGGGAAAGGCTCTGAATGCTGGCCTGATTCCCAGAACTGAGGCTGCTGAGAAAGTGGAAACAGTTTGCTCATCCAGCCCTGTGGGATCCTCAAGCTCAAATCAGTGCCCACCAGGTTTCGTCCCTCAGGCTGGGCCCTTAGCTGCCACAGCCATGCCCACCTCACCCCTTCAAGCAGTGGGCTGGGAGTCTAAGTCCTGGCTGAACGCCTAACCGGATTCACCACCATTGACCATGATCCTCAGGACCTAGGAGGACCCTCTCACCTGCTGAGGGTTTAGTGCGGAGGACTCAGCAGTCCTAGCCCTGACAGCTTGTTATTGCAAAGGGGACATGGCCCTAATGGGTCTGCCCAGGGCCAGCCAGTAGTGGTTGGGTTCTTGACTTTGTGCAGGAAAAACTTCAGAACGCGAGTCCAGGTGAATTTTAGAGGATATTTATTAAAGCTGGGGACAGTGAGACAGGATGGGCTGGGGAAATGAGCCTAGGCTGGTCTGCTTTGCTTCACTAAGAAGTCAGAGAAAAGGGGGCCTTGAGGACAGGTTTCAGGGGTTTACCTGGATGAACTGCCACTGCCCATTGCTGCCCTGGTTGCCAGCCTTGTGGGGTCTCTAGAGTTTAGGAGATGCATGCTTGTGGGGAGAAGGCTCCTGGGAGGGAGAGCACATGCTGGACCTTCATTTTGAGGGATTTTAAAGGCTGAATGTTTAGCAGAGGTCTTAGGGAGGATGGCAATACAATAATCAGTTTTATGCTAATTAAAGTAAGGTTTATTCTCTTAACTTTATCTGTCCTTGGGTGTGGTTGGCAAATGGCACTAAATTGGATTTCTGCTGTCTCCCTGAGTAGCAGAAAATTTTAATCTATTTACCCCCTGGTTGGGTAAAGTGCAAACCATTTACTCTTAAGTGTTCTTGGTTTTGGGAAGATACGATTTACTAGGTGGCTGCAAACTGCTTGGCATCTAGGTTTTCTAGATGGCTGTAAATTGTTGTTTAACTATGTCTCTCAGTTTTCCTATTCCTAGTTTACTAACCTGTCTCAAGCTGTGTCCCCACCCCCCACTCACAGTACCACCCCCCACCCTGCTGCCAGGTCATCACAAGCCTCAGGGCTGTTCCCCCAGACCCTCATTGGGGCCAGAGTGTAAGCACAGAGTGAATGCCTCCTGGGATCCCTGCACTGTAGTTGGTAGGTTTGTCCCAACTCCCTTGAGGGGACTTTGTATCCTTCAAGGTTCCTACCCTCACCAGTTCCACCACCAACAGGTACTTAGGAAGGACTCACTGCCTGGGTAGTAATGAGCTGTCAGGGCCCACGCTTTGGGAGCCAACAAATCCAGGTTCCAGTGGGAGCTGCAGAGCTGAGATGAATGCCTCTGCCTCTCTCAGGCTCAGCTTTCTGGGATATAACATGTGGCTAATACTTCACAGACCTGATGGATGGGTTAAACCAAGAAACATATGGCAAGCCGAAGGGGGCCCAATAAATGAGAGTTCTTTTTTTCCAAGCAGCTGCCCTCTGGAGAGAGGGTGAGAAACCGGTTAAGCCTGTAGGGCCAGGGAAGTTATTGGTTCTACGTTCACTATGGAGAGTGGGTGGCACATCTGCTGGGCTAGCACTTAACTTGGGCAAAGGCGATAGTGCAGCTGTTGCTCGGATGGGGGTGCGGCATGCAACAGGGCTCTGTTGAAACACAGTGTGCATGCGCCCCGCCCTGTGGGAGGGCCGCCAAACCCAATTCTTATGCCATCTGCTCTCCGCAGCCCTCTCCTTCCTATGGCCTCTGCTTCTCACCTGTCGGCCACAGCTGAGGAAGGGGAAGGATAGGTCTTAGAATAATGTTTCTGGAACAGAGTGGAGGGTTTTCAATACTTGTGGCCTGTGCCTGTGAGCGGGAGTTTTAACCCCTGATTACCCTAAATCTTAACAAGCCTCATGGTGATTCCTTCTGTTGGGATCCCCTCATGTCAGCTGCTGTAAAAATGATGGAGGCAGGCATGAAAGGAGTGCTTGGCCCCATTTGGCAGTCAAAAGTTGAGCAACTTGCCCAAGGTCATACAGCTTATTATTAAAAGTGTAACCAGACAACCCAGGGGACTGGGCTGCCTGTTATTACTCGAGCCAATTAAGCAGAGACAGGGTTGAATCATATATGAGCTTTTATTCCAATACTGCCGGCAGTGTGGGAGAGCAGCAGGTCCTCCACAAAAATCTGCTCTGCTTCTCCCCATAAGCCAGCGGCTTATATTGTGTAGAAGGACAAAGAATATGTGGGAAATTAAAAATTCCTGGCATAGGAAAGTAGGCAAGGTATAACGGTTACAGGTTACAGGCAATGTGGGCTGGGGGTTGCAAAGGGCGGACACCTCCATGACTAGATTATTTTTCTTTCCATAATGGTAGGCAGTTCCTGGGGAAAGGAAGATGGACTGCATTCCAATGTTAGCTCCCATGTCCCGGGGCATACAACTCTCAGCCAGGTTAGAATGTGTTGTCTCTACTCAGAACAATCACAGTTAACAGAGCATGATTAATGTTTCTTATCAGTGTAGTCCCCAAATTCTATTTCTGCTCCTGACAAAAGGACTGTAATTCATTTCCCCAGCATAGGCCAGGAAGGAGGGAGTGTCATTGTTCAGCCTCATGGACTGAGCTTTGATAAGACAGATGCACATGCACATGTGTAGGCACACATGTACACACACAGGCACATGCTCTGTTTCTTTTCTGGGTTCAGCTTCCTGTCACTATGGGTAGGAAAGGGACATGAAGAGTACCCCCCCTTCCCCATTCTACAGACCCTACTTTGGGGAAACAGTATGCAAGGGCTGTGAGGGTGGTGGCCTCTCTGGAGTCTGAGACCCCCTTTAGTCTTGCCCTGGCAATTCAGGCTGTCCCCACAGAGCAGGGTGTCTCTCTTGGTCCCTGCTTTGTTAGGCTCCTGAGCAATGAGGCAACAGGAAGCACCTCTGATTTGTACTCTGTTTCAGGCTGGTGCATCCTTGGGCTTGAGCCACACATCCATCGTAGACTAAAAGGCACCACCAGGCAGCCATTGCTGCCTGGTGGCATACAGGACAGGTGAGGGGTCCTTCTGCAGGACCACAGTGGCCATTTCAGATCCACCTGAAAACTCCTTTTATCACCCAAATGTTCAGAGGCGACACCCTCCTCCTTTGTGTGGCGAGATCTAGAGGTGACCGCCTCACTGCACTGCAGTCTGGAGGCTTCTGAGTGGGTGTTGAGGAGGTCAGGGCAGAACTGGAAGGCCTAAGAACAAAGTCATCAGAGCCCCACAGTTTAGAATCAAATCCAAATTCCCTTTCTTAGCAGCTGGAAAGGCCCTGTGTTCCACTGTCCTCATCTGGAAACTGACGATAATGACAGTCTTGCCCCACGGACTGTGATGCAATTTAAATGAGATAACGCACACAAATCGCTGTATGCATGTTCATTACCACTCAACGGTCAGGGAAGTGAACTGTTTTCTCTGATGTGAATAGCCGTGTTTCACAGCATGCACATAGTTCTCAGGGCTGCCTGTCGCTCTTCACGTTTTTATTTTATGTCCTGTTTCCCAGTTAGAATATCATTTCCGCAAAGCCAGAGATCTGTAACTATTTTGGTCTTTGATGTATCCTCAGTGCCATGAGATTTAGGGTAATCAGTGCATAATGAAGGCTTGGAGGCCCTTGCATATCAAAAAGCTACCCTGCCTGCTGTTTGTATAAAGACCACACAATAAAGGGTGGCAAGGAGGGGGCCTGGGCTGGACACATGGACAATGAGTGGGCCCTGAGGGGGAAGAGGCGCTGTGATGTAGGTTTCTCATAGCTGAGCAGCCAGGGAAGCAGGCCACAGCTGACTCACGGTCTCGCCAACTCCTAAGGGCACGGGTGTCAAAGTGGCACCCTGACCCCACTGCTCAGTGCTTTATTTGTTATTGGACATGTAATTAGGCAAAAGTTCATCATAGGCTGAGCTGTACCTGTTTCTATTCCAAGCTTGGGCTTAGCCACTTCAGGATCTCCTTTTAGCTGCTTGTTCAGGTTCTTAAAGGCTGATCAGAAAGGGTCTCCAAAGGAAAAGACACACGGAGGGAGCCTCTCTTTTACCCGGACTTGGTCTAGGAGGTGCTAACTGTCAGCTCATTCCCTAGTCTGCCCTGAGACCCCCATGGGCTTGTGAGGTGAATGGACTGATTTTATGTTTGAAGATGCCCTTGCAGCCCTATTGGCCAGGCTGGGACCTGGGAGAAGAGCTGAGGGAAGATGCTGAGAATAGGGAATGGGATCTGCCTGAGGATCCCAGGGTTGGGGAAAGGAAGGGAACGGTAGGGGTCCCACTCAGACTCTGGGTGGGAAGATACTTTGGGGAAGAACGAGCCAGAGGCTTTGCAGAGCCCAGTGGGCCAGGCCTCCCAGGGAAACCTTCTGAGGAGGGTTCTCCAAGCTGGAGAGCCCAGGATGCCTGCACTAGAGGACCCACGTCTCACTGTGGTCTTGATTTACATTGTCTTGAATGCTGTCAGGATTGGCATCTCCCTGTGTTCACTTAGCCCTATGCATTTTCTCTTTTGTAAAAGACCTCCCCCCCATTTTTCTATTGAACTGTCTGTCTGTTTCCTACCCCCTCCACCCTGCCAGACTCTTGATATAGTCTTGATTCTAACCCTTCACCATTTGTGTGTTACATAGATCTCTTCTCAGTTTGTGGCCAATCTTTTGAGTTTCTTTAAAGTACCTGTGATGAACTCAGGTACTCAGATTCTCAAATTTAATGTAGCTGAAATTATTACTCTTTTATGTTATGGTTTGTGATTGTATGTCTTGGTTAAGACATTCTTCCCTACTCCAAGGTATTCACTTCTGTTTTCTTCTGGTAAGCTGTTGCACCCACAGGATACTGCCACTGTTTAGGGACCCACACCCCAAGGTAGGGATGGGCAGACTCCAAGCACATCGTGCCATCAGGAAGACCACCATTGGCCCTGCACAACCTCAGTGGTGTCATTGCCATCAACCTGCACCACGGTGGGAACCAGGCTCCAACTATGGCTCCTGTGCCACCCTGCCCCTGCTCTGGGCCAGCACAAAAGGTGCCCATGGAGGTGCCCATGGAAGTGGAGGCAACACTCCCAGACAGATTGGGCACCGCATCCATTTGGGGACTCGAAATACTGGGACCAGCACAGAGCTGTCTGCTCACCACATGTCAGGATCTGCCAGGGACCATCTCACAGCTAATGACAACTCCTCCTGTCAGGGCCACAAAGCAGTGCTTTGTGATGCTTGGTAGCCTGCATCCTCCAGAGCAGGGCTGCAGGCCAAGCTGGTCAACTCAGGTCACTGCAGACAATGGAGCCACAGTTGGCTCTGGGCAGGCAGTGGAAGCCGGTGCAGAGAATAGCAACAAGGCGCAAACTTCCCGGCAGCAGCCAGGTCCACACCTGCCTCCCAAGGAGGGCAGTGGGGCAGGGCAGGGCAGGGCGTGTTTCGGCAGAGCAAGCTGGGCCACGTGAATCTTGGGAAGTCTGGCCAGGCCAGTTTCACAGACACCCACCTGAGCCTGATTTTCCAGTTCTCAGCCTCCCCGAGGCCCTTGATAAATATTCAGTAGCTCTGGCCCCTGGGCCCAGGTCTGGAGACATGCTTGGGCAGTGAAGTGAAGGAAAACCGAGAGGAGGACTTGAAAGGGGCCCTAATCCGCAGCCTTTTCTTTCTGCTTGAAAGGGTCCCCTGGGAACCACCCACCTGCAGGTCTAACTACTTTAGGTCTATGCTTGGGTTCTGGGAGCCCCCCAGGGAAGGAGGAGGGGAAGCTGGGCTTCCAGAAGTGACACTGCTAAATATGGTATTTGATGGGTACTTAAAACACCAGTAACAGCTAGAGTAGCCTAGGGGCATTTGTAAGACACAAGATGCTGAATTAAAATTTGCATCTTCCCTGTCAGAGGAGCTAGCCTCCGTCTCCGTCTGCGACCCCCTCGAGCAGTCCACGGGTTTGAATCTCACTTCTGCTGTCACGCTCCACCAGCTGCCCACACGGCTTCCGCCATGTGTCCAGCTCCTGTCCCCTCTCAGCTATCAGACTTCTCTACATCGTGTGCTCCCCTCTCACCGCACACCACAGTTTCAACCATTTTTTATTATAAAAATTCCCACTTAACTTAAAATATCTGGCAGACACTCCCCATTATAATAAACTTATGTGGAGCCCAATACGTATAGACTTAAATTTGACTAATTATATGTTAGACTGGCGATTTTCAACCAGTGTGCCACAAGAATTTTTGAAACATGCAATATATGACTATGTCGTCAGGGACACTGACCTCTTTTCCCTTAGATTATCAAATTTAAAAAATGATGACAGCCAATACAAAAATAGCCATCCGGTGTGAATTAATCAAAATTATACTTTTTTTTTTTTGTCAGAGCAGCAAAAAATCTGTTTTTTGGCATGCTGCAGAATTTTAGTAATTAGTTTATGTGTGGCATGGAATGAAAAGGCTTGACAATCACTGTGTTAGACTTACATAGAATATCCAGGAGGTGAGAAACTATATAATGATCAAAGCGACCATGAATTTAGTAACCACATTAAGCGCAATGATATTTTATTTATCAAAGGAGCATTTAGGCACCTTTGAAAAATCAATGTGCAAAGTTGTTGTTTGTTCAGTCTAAAAAAGTGAAGAGTGTGCATGGGAGTTTGTAGGCCCATCACAAAAGCTCTAGTTTCTGGAAGGGTGCCCCAGCGGCCTCAGGCCTACAGAGTCAGTGCATTCCCTGGGATCCTCCACCGAGAGAATAGGGCTTACAGACCCAGGTCTCCAAGGCACCTGGCAACCTGGACTCGGCCCAGGCTGCCTGCTGCTGAGCAAGTCTCATAAAGTCTGGCCTTGGATGGAGGAGTGGTTGGAGTTAGAACTTCTTTACCCTTTTTGGGTCATAGACCCCTTGTAGTGAAAGCTCTGGAGGTTCCCCTGAAAAATTCATTTTGCCATTCAGGAGATTCCCAGAATCCTGGAGTCCTTCCATAGGCATCATAGACCCCACAGGGCAATCAACTTGATTGGGAGATCTCAATGTTCTTCTAGTTCTAAGAGTCTATGGCTTATGATTTGCTTAGAGCCTGCTGGACTGTGATTCCCTGATAGAGCCCTTTATTTGGGGTTAGGGGGATCTCTGTCCCCTCCTTTACCACCAGCATATGTGGTCAGAGGTGTCTGTGAAGAATGTCATGGTGCCACCTTGTGCTTCTGTTCTGAAATTGCACATTTTCTGGGGCTGTGCACAAGCCTACCACTTTCCCGCAAACACAGGGCTCTTTACATTGCTGCCCCAGGGCCTTTGCATTGACTGTTTCCACTGCCTAAAGGTCTGGTTTTGAAGAAGCCATGTATGCAAGTGCAGTTTGTACTGTCATATAATGAATCAAGAAAAAAACCAAGTTTTTATAAAGATGCTTTTATTCTCATTTGGCTTCAGACTGAGAAAAAATCCTATGAGTATGTTAAAGAATTTTTGAAATTTGAGGAAAGAAAGGTTCATGAGGATTATAGAAGGTATATTAGTTATCTCTCATTATGTTTTGCTGCAATAACAAACAACCTCAACATTTCAATGGCTAACAGCAACAAGAGTATTTATGCTGAAGTTACCTATTTGCTGTGAGTCACCTGTGGCTCTGTTCTCTGAGGCAGGGGTCCTCAAACTTTTTAAACAGGGGGCCAGTTCACTGTCCCTCAGACCGTTGGAGGGCTGGACTATAGTTTTTAAAAAAAACATTCCACACATGCACACTGCGGGCCCGGGACGAGTCGGCTGCTAAGCAGGACAGGCAGCAGCAGCAAAAACACCCGGCGGGCCGGATAAATGTCCTCAGCGGGCCGCAGGTAGCCCGCGGGCCGTAGTTTGAGGACCCCTGCCCTGAGGCCTCTTCATTGCAGGGTGGAAGAACTAATGAACTGCTGGGCAGACTCCTTACTTTTACCCCTTTCAAGGAGAAAGTGACTCAGAACAAAGGAACCCCCCACCACCACCACTTCTCTTACATGAACAACCGTTAAGAGGAAAGGAAGGTTAAGGGTTGTGGAGTAGAAACTTTCTCCAGCTGCAAGGATGTTAGGCTCCACCTTTCCAGAGCAGGTCTGAAGCTGTCACTGCCCCAAAGCAAGAATGGGCTGCATTGCAGCCATGGGGAAGGGACGGGAGGCCTTGATGTAGGCAGTGCAGAGGTCTGAGGGGACTTGACGGTCTGAGACCCACTATGGGTTCTTGGTTTTGCACAGGAAATAATTCAAATTAGAACCAGCATAGAGTTTAAAGTGAAAAGAGTTTATTAGTGAAGCAGTAGGACAGAGAGGGACTACTCCACGGACAGAGAAGCACCTCCCTCATGGGCTTTCCTTCTTTTTTTGAGGATCATTTAATCGAGGGGTAGGGCATTCAGTAAGGAGGCAGGATTCTCTGGGAAAGGGGTGAAGAGTTCTCAGAAGAGCACCGTGGACTATTTTGTGTCCTTTCCATTTCCTTTCTGTTTCCGTTCCTGGCCACCCAGGATGTGTGGTTTAGCAAGCTAATGTACTACAATGAGCCTATGAAGAGGCTAGGGGTTACTGTAAGGTGAACTTAGTCACCATGTTGGATCAAGCTAGTCTTCTGCTGATTCTAAGCCGTAGATCTGTTGGGGGCTGGTCTTACTATGTCTTTGATAGTCCTTGTAGCCCTTATCAGTTTCAGCCGTTTTGTCACATACCCTACCTTAGCCTGGGCACTGGAGCCCCCCAACAAACATATACCTGGACCCAAGATTGCACACCCCCAAACCTTTCTACTTCAACTGCCAAATAGGGAGTGGGAGAGTTTCTGGGTTCACGAGAGGGCTCAGGCAAAGGCAAGGAGGAGGAAGGGAAGAATCAGTCAGAGGGAGGAGGAGTGGCAGATGTGTGGTGTGACAGCTCACTCAGAGACTCCAAGCTTCTTCAGCTCAGAGCACGCCAGGCCAACACAGCCAGCCCCAGCTGCTTGCTCAGAGAGCCACGAGCCTGCAGTTAACCCTACACCTCTTCCCAGCCCCTCACCTGAGCCTCTTCCCACAGCAGAATGGACATTAGAGCAACGCACCTACAAATTGATGGGTGATTTGTTTCCCTTGAAATACCTCTTTTCACTGCCGCAGGAAAACAAGTTTCAAAGTGGATTGGGAAAGGGGGCTGTGGTTCAGATATGGAAAGAATGAGGAGAGAACAGATGGTGCCTGCTAAGGCGACCAGATTTTCCCCCCCAGTTAATCTGGGAATGACCTAATTTACATAGTATTTGCATAAATTTCCATTTCAAATTATAGCTGTCCTAACTTCAAGTATACAGGAGAAAATAAACGAGATCAGGCAATCTACTGTAATTGAACTCAAGCTGACTTTTGTGAAATGCAGGTCAAGCTTTAAAACCTGGCAGATGAGAGGAAATAAGTTTGTCCACTGATCATTTTTTGGGGGGGTGGTGGGGGGAGGAAGGTGCTGGAGAAAGCTTGTCTCCACCTCTCAAGTTAGAAAAAGTTACCAAGGGTCCAGGCCAGAGGAGTGAGGAGATGAAGAATTCCACCTCTCCTCTGGTATTCTCCTCCTCCCACTGTGTACCTTAAGAAGAACCAAAATTAGGAATGGCGCAGAAAAAGCAGGACTCTGTCCAGAAGTCAGGATGGCTTGCATCCAGCCCAGCCCCTTCCAGCCCCAGCAGACTGGACATTGTGTAGAGATTGGGTGTGTTTCTGTCCAACCACCACGTCTGCCTGGCTACTTAGCTATCCATCCATTCATTCTCATCCTCCACCAAACCCCAATCCCATCACACACTCTCAGAGACAAATTTGTATAATTGCACAGGTGCACGCGCACACGTTCACACACACACACACACACACACACACACACACACACACACACACACACCCTGCTGGGGTTACCACCAGCCTGGCCTTCCCAGTCCCAAATCTGGCAGTAGAAACAGTGGAAACGTAGCTGTAGCAATCACCAAGATTGTCTGAGTCAGAGAAATCTCAGGTTGGCTCTGGTTTGCTAAATGTCCAGGTCCCTCTCTATGTGGGACTAAATCAGATCTGGGGAAGTTGTAGAGAGGGCAGTGGACTCTTAGGGTGGGGTAGGCGGGGACAACGCCACATTTGGAAGCTAGGATGATGTCATGCCTTGTAGGGACAGGCTGGCTGCTAGAGAGGACAATTCCCACCCAGATGAAGGAAGGCCAGCTGGTAGCCCTAAGTGGACTTGCTATAGTGAAAGCTGATGGTCAAGGTAGCCTTCTGCTGACAAGTCCTGAGTGCTGGACTCTCTGCCATTGGAGGTGGGAGGGGGGTGTCTCCCTCCCTCCCTCACTGATATCTCTGCACATAGCATCCCCCTCTACTTCCTCACGCCTTCCCCCACAGGGAACAGAGGTGGGGGGGCCTTGCTCTCTAACGTTCCCCTGAAACAGTTTTTGCTGAGAATTCTCAAGGCCTCCCTCCCTGTCCCTGAAGTTAAAAGTCAAGAGGTTCCAAATCCCTCCACCCCAACTCCTACCCCCTGGAGACAAGGGCATAGAACTGCCTGGCTGTTGGGGGTGGCAGGGAGTTTGAGAAGAGAGTTTTTAAAAAAAGGCGTTTAGTCCTAGCTGGCTTGGCTCAGTGGATTGAGTGTTGGCCTGAGGGCTGAAGGGTCCCTGGTTCAATTCCTCATGCCTGGGTTGCAGGCTCCATCCCCAGTGGGGGGCATGCAGGAGGCAGCCAATCAATGATTCTCACTCATCATTGATGTTTCTCCCTCTCCCTTCCTCTCTGAAATCGATAAAAAAAAAAAAGTTTTTTTAAATAAGATGTTTATTAATATTTCAAAAAATTGACTTTCCTTTTTGCGAAGTTGTGACGCAGAGCCCATATAAGCCCAATGAAAAATAGAGAAAGACCAGATGAAAGTGTTGCTGGCAAGACAGAAGGGAAGGGAAAGGTCAAGTGGAGAAGTCAGAGTCTAGTGCTGGCTAATTTTTCAAAAACTGCACTCTCCGAGCCCTGGCCCCAGCCCCCTGGGCCAGGCCACACAGTGCCTGAGAGCTGTCAGCGGTCTCGGGGCAGCTGTTGGACAGCTGCTTACGCAGCCAGCCAGGTGGTTCAGATGAGTCACCACATCAGTGGGCTCCCGCTGGCCAAAGAGAAGGCTCTGAGAAGGCAGCCTCAGCAAAGTCAGGAGTTCTCATTCAGTGGGTCCTTCAAAGGCCCCGCACCAGCAGAACCATGTTTTGGGGGATCATCCCATCCCTAACATAAAAAATACCACGCTTTAAGCCAGAGGTTGACAAAATCTTTCTGTAAAAGGCTACAGAGAAAATATTTTAGGCTTCACAGGCCATGCTCAAGTCTGCCATTTTAGTTCCAACGCAGCCACAGACAATATGCAAATGAATGAGTGTGGCTATGCGCCAATAGATAGAGACACTGAAATTTCAATTTTATATAATTTTCATGTGTTGTCAAATGATTCTTCCTTTGATTTCCCCACCTCCATTCTTAGCTCATGTGCCTACAAAAACAGACATAGGACTGGATTGGCTGGTAGGCCATACTTTGCTTTAAGCAAACGCAAAAGCAGAAGGTTGGGTCTTCATAAATGCAAATTAAGAATAGACTGATTTGATTTACAGAAGGATCTAGTAGAGGGTTCATTGAATGCACTTTAAATAAGATGTGATTGTAACTTTTCCTACCCCACATCAGTGTCACTTTTCTTTCTTTCCCAACTTTGGTGTTTTTCAAAGTGACATTTGCCATCTGTTAGTGGGCTGCAAAATTTATAACAGCATTTTGGATAAAATAGAATGGGATGGAAAAGGATAGGGTAAAAAATATATCAGAGTTCATCACACATAGTAAACTCTGGAAATGTCTTATAAAACTTTGTCAGCTGTGTATATATTCATATGTATATACTTATATGCCTGTGTATATAATATCAGACATATTTCTTAGAGTGGATCATGGTCAAAATGCTAAAAGCCACTGCTCTGATGAGCACTGGGAAAAAGAGGGTTGAATTCCAGTGCTCCTGGATTGTCTGTTGAGTCTGACATTTCTCTCTCCATCCCTGTGTCCCTGTGGGTTTCCTTGATGATCATCCCTGAGAACCACTTGTCAGATATCCTCACCATGGTGCTCTGGCCCTTGCGGTACCAGAGATGAAGAAGGCACAGGCCACAGAGTGCCTGATATATGAGAGAAGCGTGCCAAATGTGTGTTGAATGAATGAATGACTGAATTCCAGACCTCGGGATTGCAGGTACAAGGCACAGCACAATTGTGGTGCTGAAAGAAACTCTGAAAGGCTGTCCTCGCAGCTACCCCACCAGCCTGGGCTTACACATACAGCTCATTAGGGCCTGGTAGGTTTTCAGGCAGACACTCTCTCCCCTTTAGGGAGCAAATGGGGTGGTTTCCCTGGGGCACAAGCGACATGCAAACGCTTGGAAGACCTCACCTTGGTAGGACGAGAGGGCCGTCTACCGTATATTACTCAGTGAGGAGAGCCGGTTCTTGCAAAGGCTTCAGAAAGATACAGAACTGCATGGCAGCAGCCCAGCAGAATTACTCATTCCTGGGAGACGCTGAGAGTGGTAGAGCTAGCAGTGGTGGGTGCAGTGTTGAGGTCACGGGCTGGGTGGGCTGGGCCGGGTGGCGGGGGGGGGGGGGGGGGAGAATCTTAGAGTGGAGACATGAGGAGGACTGTCCCAGAGCATTGACAGAAGCAGCCGCAGTCCTCTTGTGAAGTAACCACTTACAATAGTTCTCCACCCAGAGCTCATCAGAAACCCCGGTCCTCCCCTTGGCGTTGGGCCTTGGGCTCGGTGGTGGCATTAAAGGTCAGACTTTAATGGTGGCATTAAAGGCCCATGGTCACTGGGTGTTTGTGGTTCTAAGCATGATGTCCAGAGGCCTCTCCGGAGTAACTAGATATACCGTGTCCAGGTGCTCTGACCGGTGGGTCCCGTCTGGGTTCCTCCCCAGGTGAACTATGTTTGAAATCACAGAGCATGGTTGAGGAATAGGTTTGGGGTGGGGTAGGGGCTCACAGGTCCAAGGAGAGCAGAAACACGCAGGCAGATGTCCCCCATGCTGCCATCCTTCCCAGGGGCAGGAGAGCCAGGCCTGCGGGCAAGTCCCTGGAGGAATGCATAGGCTCCCTGGCTCCGGGCAGAGAAGATGGATAGACAGGCACTGTGTGCGGTGTCTCAGTGCTCCCTGGGCATTGATGGGCAGGAAGCTTCTGGTCCAGGGGAACTGAACTTGGGTGCAGACCCTCCCGCTAGGAGAGGGGGCCTGGTTCCACCAGCTCACCTTCCAAACAATGCAGAGAGAGCCCTCCCGGGGCTCGTTCCACCACACCAGCCCTTTTTCTGCTGACCCAGGGGAAGCTGCGTGCTCCTCAGCACTCAGGCTGCCTCTGGCCCAGCCCTCTGGACAGCCAGCTGATGATCTGAGACCCTTCACGTGCAAGGCCCCGTAAGTCATTCAAGATTCTGGGAGGTCTGTTGCATGTGCACTGATTGCCTCAGTCACAACTGTGAGCTCACCCAAAGAGCTGTGTCCCATGACTGTCTGGAGCCCACCACTGGGCAGGCCTGCGGCGGCCACTCCATATCAACTTGCAGCCTGTTACAGAGAAAGCCATAAGCCCAAATGGCATTACTCAAACCACAAACCCCAATACTAAACCTAGATTTAATAACTGATCTGATTGCAGTTTCAACTTCTCCCAGAACCATAATCATTTAAAAAATATTTTTTTAAAAATTGATGTCAGAGAGGAAGGGAGAGGGAGAGAGAGATAGAAACATCAATGTTGAGAGAGAACCATTGATTGGCTGCCTCCTGCATGCCCCCAACTGGGGACTGAGCCTGCAACTCCAGCATGTGCCCCTGACTAGAACTGAACCCAGGACTCTTCGGTCCTCAGGCCAACACTCTATCCACTGAGCCAAACCAGCTAGAGCCCAGACCACAATCTTAGTAAAGCAGATTAGAATTTTCTGGTCAACCTCCATAACAGGTTCTGTCACGTGGGCCAGCTATACCCCCTTCCCTCCTTGAAAGAAGAGGCAATCTGCCTGATAATCCTTCCTGCTTTCTTCCTTCTCCCCCAAAGGCTCCTGACCCCCAAATAACCCTTTCTTTTCTTCTGTTCATAGCTCCCTTGCCCTACCTTCTTCCTATGAAAACCTTCCACTTTGTACATTCCCTCCCAGCACCCTTCTAGTTGCTCTGGGATACTCCCAATTCATGAATCACTTAGTAAAGCCAATTAGATCTTCCAATATAGTCAATTGAATTTTGTTTTTTAATATATCTTTATTAATTTCAGAGAGGAAGGGAGAAGGAGAGAGAGATAGAAACATCAATGATGAGAGAAAAATCATTGATTGGCTGCCTCCTGCACACCCCCCACTGGGGATCGAGCCCACAACCCGGCATGTGCCTTTGACCGAAATCAAACCCAGGATCCTTCAGTCCTTAGGCTGATGCTCTATCCACTGAGCCAAACTGGCTAGGGCTGAATTTTGTTTTTTAACATCAGATTTTCCCTTCTTGCTCTTGGAGTCAGTGTTTGGTTGCAGTGTTTTGTTCTGTGTTGTTTGTTCTTTTCTCTTCTTTTTAAAAAATATGTTTTTATTGACTTTTTTTAAAGAGAGAGAAAAGGAGAGGGAGGGAGGGAGGGGGGAGAGGGGGAGAGAGAGAGAGAGAGATGGCCTCATATACACACCCCAACTGCAGACCCAACCTGCAACCTGGGCATGTGCCCTGACCGGGAATCAGTAGGCAACCCTTTGGATGATGCTCACACTGGCCACACAGGGCTGTTATTTTCATTTCTTCATGCCCTTCCCACTGTCTGTGGGTGTTGTTGCAACCCCTCTCCTATCCTGCATGTCATTTGAATATGAACTTAATGGATGCTAAATAAGTCAGCAAAGATGCTGTTTTTAGTATGGTTGAGCAGATGTGTTTCTGAGGAAATGTGCTTGTACAGGCAATGTCACCCAAAAGGCACCACGAATCAGTGCCTTGCCACCCAGACAAACCACAGGCACGCCAGCCTCCCATGGCGCCACCTCTCTGGGGAAGTGAAAGTATAAATGCCACCCCCTCTCCCCCCACACATTTTCTCCTCCTGCCCCACACTGCACTGAGGACTCTGGGGTCCTTCACCAAGGAAGGGACAGTCCCAGACCTCAAGTGGCACAGACCTGTCAGAGCTGGGAAAATAGTCCATGCTCAACAATTTTGATGGATTAAAACCAGGGATATATCATTCAAGTTCTATCCCAAGTTCCAGCACTTTAGAGGATTCTGGGGAAAGCAGTCCAGGCCAAGGAATGCTCTCTAAGCCTGGCTGACTCATTCTCAGGGTTGAAGAATTCTTGCCCTGAGAAGAGGTCTGCTATTCCTGGTTTAGGGCTTGCGAACACTCACAGTGGCTCCTTAGGGCAGCTGAAAGTGGAGCGGTGACTCAGGGGGCTCGGTCCCCTCTCCCCCACAAGCACTGTGGCTGAAGCTGCTCTCCTCTGGGGCTTTCAGGTGCTTTCTTCCCAAGCAGGCTCAGGGCGTAGCTGCCGCAGCACTGCGCGGTGTGGAAGCACAGGGACCCCAGCGCTGCTCCTAATTAGCTCGGTCACCTTGACCTCTCTGGGCTTTCCTCTTCTTACCGGCATAACCGAGGGTTGAGGCAGATGGCCTCAAAGCTATTTGCAGATTTAAAACTCCCCAGGAGTTTTCTCATCTCCACGCTCAGTCCAAACCACAAGATTGTTCGGAGATTGGCACGAGGTGTGTGAGGTCCCCTGCAAACTGAAAAGCACTGGGCACATCAGCTCTCCTAATGACAATGAACCTGTGGGCCCTGGAGCTGCCAGGGCCATCACCTCCCGGATACTGTGCCAGCTCCTTAGATCAGCAACTTAACAAAAGCCTGGCTGAGCCCAGGTTAAAATTCTCGGAGCCTGGCCTTGGGGCCTGTCCTGGTGAGCCACCGCTGTCCCAAAGGCAGGGGACTTTCAGAGACAAGGCGGGAGGGCAGGTGAGGCTCCTCCCCAGGCACATGCCCTGCATGGAAAGTCCTGGGCCCAGTGACATCAGACAGCAATAGGCCCTAAAAGGAAACCCCAAACTAAGAGTGTGGGTCACTCACACCAGCAGCACCCAACACACTTTCCACCTAGTGAGTGGCCCCCGTCCAGACTCACACAGTCCGCATCAGCTATTGCCTTGACTGTCCTCCCTCGGTCCAGTGACGTTCGGCCTGAGGCCTCTGAAGAGAGGCAGGATGGACCGAGCAGAGAAAAGAATCCACGGTGCCTGGCCGCGGTGTCTCTGCCACCTCATCTGGGAGGCTCCACCGTGCAGGCGAGCCCGGCAGGGCTTAGGAAAAAAACCCCATGGCTCCTGGGGGAAATCCTACCTGGCCAGAAAACAACAGTGAATGTTTACTGCTTACTCTGCACATGATCTCCTTTAATATACACACTCTGCTCCCGGGCACACGGTGCCGGCTCCCTTTTACACGGTAGGAAACAGAGCACAAAAATGTTAAATAACTTAGGGTCCCAAAGAGCTGATATTTGACCCCAAGTGAATCTAATATCAAAGATCACACTCTTAGCCACTAAACCACATCTTCTCCAGAGCGGGAACAACTTACCTTGGAGTTGTTCACCTAGAGACCATTTTATATCTTGAGACACTATTTTGCAGTGAAGGTCAAGTGTCATCAGAATTTGGTGGATTCAATAGATAAACCTCAAACAAAGACCCTACCACTTTGGATTGAGAAGTTATATCTTTAGGATTCTAGGAGTCTTCAAATACAAGAGATTAGACTTCAGTGATGGTGTTCTAGGTCTCAGCAGAAGTCGGTCCAGGTGGAGAGGTCGCTTCCCCAGTGTCATACTCAGCCAACCTGGCCAACGCTAGGCCAAGGCAAACACCAAGTTGAGATGGAGACTTCTGGTCCAGCCCACCAGACTCACTAGATTGCCTCCCACTGCCAACCATGGTGGTTATGGTTATTTTATTAAGAAAGGAGGCATTCTGGTGTCTTTCAGTTCACTAAAAAAAAAAAAAAAAAAAATCACACTGCGAGTTAATGGCAGAGCTCCCAGCACTCTGGCTGGTCTGAGACCCCAGGTATGAAGCCCCAGGTATGAAGCCCCTCATTATTTTGAAAGCACTTGGGCTTGAAGTGGGAGGTTCTGGAGCTGGCCTTTTGGGGGTTGATGCAACACTACAGAATAAACTAAGAGCAAGCTAAATGCCAGCATGTCGATATCCACAACCCTTTCCCAGTGTCAGGCGACAGTTAGAGGGGAAACGGGCCCTTGCCTGGCTTAGGGAAAGGAGTTGAGAATGGCCACTGGACTCAGTGAGGGTTGCAGCTGGGTGCTCTGTGTCGGGGGAGAGGAGTATTTAAATCGATGCTCAGCAGTTCTCTCCTCACAGTCCCTCAAAGAACATGAAGCTTATAGGAAAATAAAATTTGAGAGCTTTCACAGAGACAGCCAGTAAGTGAGATACAGGAAGAATAGAGGTGTTGGAGGTGAAGCCAATCCTTCACAGTTATTATTAATATTCCACCCCTATCATCATCATGAATTTATTCTGTTACTTACAGGACAGGAGAAGGTACCAGACATATCCATCATGAAAGCTGTTACACTCACCGTTCCTGGCTAAGAAAACTGCCCTAGTCATGACCCTTAAGGAGGGAAGTGTCCCCTACATGTTCCTCATCCAGATTTTGCCCTGTTTTTACCACATGACCCTCTCCCGGACACATGTGCGTGGGCATGGGTAGATGCCTTGCCCAGGCTCGGCCACTCACAGACTGACTAGTATTATCTGATATGGCCCAGCTCAATAACCCTGTCCAAGTGAGAATTAGAATTAGCAATTAATCAATCAAATTATATCTTTATCTCCCAGGGAGCTGATTTTGGAAATAAAGAGGAAATGAACCAGTGGGTAGCAGAACAAGAGTCAAGAAGCCACACTTGGAAGATTAAGTGAAGATTTTAGCCACTGAGTCACCCTGATGCCAGAGCCCCAGCCCCAGTGGCTCCACACATGGGCTGGCAGCATACCTCACAGGTGGGCACCGTCTTGTGTTCAAGGTGGAGGATGTACCTTTTGTTGCAACCGAAGATGTGTATTGTTACAACAATGCTCCTCAGACAGCATGTTGGGAGGAATGCTTCACGTAAAATGGGAGAATCCCAAACTGGCACATTGGAGGGGAGAGAGAGGGAGAGCGTAATGACAGGCATGTGCAAGGGAGCCATGTGTTTGCCAGGAGGTGTGAATGCTTGGACTCATGAGTGCAGAAGAGAGCAGAGTGGGGGCCATAACAGTTATCCGCAGATGAAGACACAGGCTTGAAGCGTAGCCAAGTGAATGGTATGATAAGTAGGTATGTAATTTAATCCCTTTAAATACTTGCCAAACATCCTAGTATTTGAACATGCACCATTATATTAGTCAGGACCCTCTTGGT
The DNA here is from genome assembly GCA_026230045.1 of Corynorhinus townsendii. Classification (NCBI taxonomy): domain Eukaryota; kingdom Metazoa; phylum Chordata; class Mammalia; order Chiroptera; family Vespertilionidae; genus Corynorhinus; species Corynorhinus townsendii. The sequence goes on from JAPDVU010000004.1 coordinate 144,597,644, forward strand.
TTCAAGTGACAGAAACTTAACTCGAATTAACTTACGAAGGAATTGGATGGCTCACACAATTGAAAAATCTAAGGATAGATTCAGGCATGACTGGATCCAAAGGCATAATATCAGGAACCAGTACTTCTCTATCTCTTACTGCTTTCCTCCAGTTGGCTTCATTTTTTGCTTGGCAGGCTCTTCCCATACTTGCTATAGTGGCCAAACATTGGCTTCATGTTTCATGCTTACTTCCTTCTAGCTTAGCAGCCTCAACAACAAAAAAAGAGTAATTCACTAGGTGTACAGCACAAGTCCCAGAAACAGCTCCCTTTGGTCTCCTGGCAACATATATCCATCCCTGAACCAATCTGTGGGACCAGGAGAAGCAGTGATCTGATTGGCCTGGCCTGCGTCATGTGCTCACATCTGTATCTAGAGCATGATGTCAGCCCATCAGAACACAGGGCCTAACAGTAGAAAAATGGCTGTTACTGGAGGGATGTTGAACAAGACAGATATCCACCTCAGCCCCAAACAAAAGAGTTGAGTACAACCTCTCTGGAGCAATGATCCTTGAACTCCTGACATATAGCTGCCTTGAATGCCAAATGAATGACTTGCACATATATATTGATTTCAGGGAAGAAGGGAGAGGGAGAGAGAGAGAGATAGAAACATCAGTGATGAGAGAGAATTTTTGATTGGCTGTCTCCTGTACGCGCCCTACTAGGGATCCAGCCTGCAATTTGGGCATGTGCCCTTGACCTGAATCGAACCCGAGACTCTTCAATCCACAGGCTTGCTCTATCCACTGAGCCAAACCAGCTAGGGCCCAAATGACTTTCTGATCCCAATCTCCATGCGGCCTACCCATACTTTCATGATGGGTTTATCAATCAGAATTCTTCTTTACAAACAACAGAACCCATTCTAGTTTGTTTAGATGGAAAAAGAATGTATTAAAGGATATTCACAGCTCACAAGATGTCTGGCAGAGTTAGAGAGTAGGGCGGGTGAGAGGCTGGGGGGGAGAGTCTCTGCAGCCTTGAACAATACCCAAATCCCTACTGGTCCGGTCACAGGCTTTATTCCACTGCCTTTGGCGCATGCTCCTGGGGGCATCTCTGTTCTGCTGCCTCATGGCTCCATATCCCCTGCCATGCTCTGTCCCTATCACCAGGATGCAATCCCACACAGCCGTCGTTTCCTTGCTTTTCACTCCTCCATATTGAAGTTTCATGTTGCCACATCTCATCAGCAAAGCCTAGCTCTGGCTGCAGAGTTAGTCAGGGAAACTGAATTCTGACCTCCAACCTGGTGAGGTAATGCCCCTAACATGACCACTTTTCCTTACTTAGGAAGGCTATTCAAATGATGCTGGGCAGGCATCAATATGTCCCACATCCCCCATAGCATGCTTCAAGTAGTCGGGTCTTCTGGGTTCTGGAGAGACCAAGTAATGGGGCCAAGGCTCCTTATTTCCACATGCGGCCTCCCAATAAATCTGTGAGTCTCTGATTTTTGCCACCAATGAAACCCAGTTAATGCAAGTAATTTGGCCAATGCAATTCGGGTAAAATTTAGCTTGGAAGTGGTGTTTCCTTCCCAGCAAAACTGGATCACAGAAGCTCAGGGTTTCTTCTTCAAAAGGAAAACCCTCAATGGGTCTTTTGAGGGAGCCTGTAAAGCAGAGCCACGTGGAGCCCTCCCAGGAGGGCCAACCCACAGCCACTTCACAGGCCTTTTTACAGAGCTCTACAAATGCCACACTGCGCTGTTGTTTAACCACAGACCATCCACAGCCATTGACCAGAAGCTGAGTTGCTAGGCCGGGCTCCATGGCAAGGGTCTTCCCACTCTGACACATTTCCTTCAGAGTCTAGAATCCTATAGCTGCCTTTGCCAGGAGTTTGGATTCTCTGACCTCCCTCTTGTGGCTCCCACTGTCTCTAGTCAGGAGCTTAAAGTCACTCAATTGAGAAATAGTTTTTGAGTATCAGCGATGTCCCAGGCATTGTACTAACACTGGACATACTCTGTCACCAGGAAGCCTTCAGACACGGAAGTTAGCCAAAGCTTAAATGGAGGGGGTGGAAGGAGGGCAGGAACAACAAAGTTTAAGCATCATTATCTAGAAAGAGATGCCTACTTTGCATTTTTAAGCAGACTTATTGATCAGGGTCACTATGGAAGCCAAGGTCTTTGACCGAATATAGAAGTATAGTCATTTTATTTTCCAAACACAGTCTAGCAAAGAAATGTCTCAATTGGAGAATTCATTTGTGTAGAAGTCTTCAAAAGATATCACTATAAAATACATTTTGTTATACTTAATAAGTGAAAAAAATAAAATCAGAAGAAATGATGACCACTTCAGAAAATCTAACCAGTGCAGTCAGTTGAATATACGCTGAGTGGCCAGATTATTATGATCTCTGAACGCATAATAATCTGGCCACTCAGTGTATATAACTGGTTATACTAGGAAGTCCAGTCTTTGACCAGTGTCCTGTCCCCCACCCCTGGGAACCCACCCTGGGGACATGCAGAACTCCCCTCAGAATATTGACATGTTCCACAAAGCAAAATATGGACTCTGACAGCAAGGAAAATGAGGAAATGTCGGCTCTAGACCTCAAATATTTTCTTCCACAGACCACAGACCTCTTTTCCACCGAGGTGACAGGTGCCCACAGGGACCACTAGGTGTCGCTGTGAACCTGCGAGAGCGAGGCCTCACGCTGCAGGCACACACCGGCTTGGTCTGTTTTCAATCAACACGTTGTCAGTTTTTCTCCCCGAGGCTCCAGGAGTGTGCTTGGAATTTTTATTTCTTGAGAAATCCTGTGATTCAGCTGCCCTTTGTTGGCCCTGCTCTAGCTGTGCTAGCTCTACCAGCCTCCAGGCAGGGGGATCTCCCGCAAGCATCTTCAGGCCACCAGCCACAGTGCCACCTCTCTCTCTGCTCTTCCTCTGAACACCCTTTGCCGCTACCTTACTATCCCTCCCTTTTTGCCTCTTCACAGCCCTTATTCCCGGTGCCCAGTGACACCAATGAGTTCCCAGCTGCTCCGTGGCAAGGGTCCCATCCTAGCAAGGCTTGTCCAAACCCTGGTGAATTTCAAGGCACCTACATCAGCTCCCACATAAAGCAAATTTCTCCTCACTTCCCCGTTCTGATTCTACCCCCAACCTTGCACCCTCCTTCCCTCCCCCTCCCCCCACCCCCCTCCCCGCAAAGCATCTGGGCAAGATTTAGTGTTGAGATGGGAGCCACAAGAGGCTAAGCTTCTTACCAGCAATCCCAGACCCTAGTCCTGGCATCAAAGAACATAGAAGCCACCCCTGCTTTCAGACCCCACCTCCCTCTGCCCCTTACTGGGTGTGGGACCTTTGTCAGGTCCCTCACCCTTTCTGAGCCTCCATTCTTCCTAAGTTAAATTAGATAGGACCTCCAGGTGCATGTATTAAATACAATGATAAAAACAAAGGACCCACAGGATCTTGCACAGTACAAGCATTCAATAAATGCAAAGTGCTTTTTATTAGTATTATCCGGACACTTCAGCACTCACTCAACCAAACAAAGGCATAGCGTTTGGGAGCCTCAGTCTCAGGAATCTGTTGGGAGATGGTATGTCAAGGAAACAAAAGCCCAGAGTATGCTGTATTCAGAGGTACCAAGTACCAGGGCAGACTCTAACCCTCTCCACTTAGGTCAACAGCAATAAAGTTGTTCTGAGCCCAGCCGGGAGCTGTCCTGGTCAATAGCCATAGCTTGCTTGGCAAAATGCCCATAGCTGCCCTGGGGCCTTCCGGGAAGAGGCCGCTTGTGGGTGGAGCCAGCACTCACTCTCTTCCCCAGATTTGGCATTCCCTGGTGTTGAGCTATCACATTGCTGCAGCGGGTTTTGTGGGTACCCACATGGAGGAATTCTGACCGTGGATGCCCTGCGGCTGCTCTCTGCAGTCCTGAGAATACAGACGCTGGAAAGCTTGGGGAAAGGTGGGAAGAAAGAGCCTGTCTTTGAAGAGACTTCTGTACCACTCACTCAGTGGAAGCCAAATGGCAAAAGAGCCCCCGGTGGCCAACTTTGGTTACTGCAGCCCCTTCCTCTTTGGGAAGAGGGGGCTGTTTCTGAGTGAGGAATCTTGATTTAACGTCTTTGAAAGGCGTTTGGTAACTCATGCTGAGGCGAGACTGCTTTTGTTGAGCAGTAGACAGGTAGGGAATGTGTATAGAGCAGAGAGAAGAAAGAACTTCGCCTTTTATCCAGCCCAAAGCCTATGTGCTGGGCTCACCAGGGCTGTGGGAGGACAGGGATTATTCCGGATCCCAACCCAAGCCATGAAGAAGAGGACACTCTCAGAGCTTGTGTTGATGCTGCACCAGAGAACGCTTGATTTCTGTGGCCACGAGAAGCCTTGGGCTTTCAGGGAAGAGAGCTACTCCAACAGAGGACTCATCTGAGGGTTCGTCTGACACCTTTCCCCACCAGAACACAAATCAAAGGCCACAGCTGAGCCCTTCCCACTGGAGAGGACACACCAGGTTTCTGTCCCAGCTCTGGGTCCTCCACAAGTTCCCTTATCTCTCCACCCTCAGCTTTCTCATCGGTAAAATGCAGATAACCAGACCATCCTCAGAAGAGTATTGTGGGGATTAGAGATAGGTAGCAGCTCAGCGCATGTTAGACACGCATTGCAATCCTGAGGTGTGTGGGGATCTATATGCAAAGGACTCAGGTGCAAGGGAAGATGCTACTGTGAAGCTCAGTGAGATGGACCAGCATCCAGACCACACCCAGACTGCTCATGCCAGAGCTAACAACACTGGGGAAAGGCTGAATGTCCCACTGTGACCTGGGCTGAGGCATCTCACCTGCCGATTTTAAAAGCTTTTCAAACCCTTACGCATCGTTAGTGAGAACATATGTTTGCACAAGAACCTGTACATGAACATTTATTGTAGCTTTATTCATAAGAGCCAAAGATAGCAGCAACCTGAATGTCTATCAACTGATGAATGGATAAACAAATGAGGTATATCCACTCAATAGAACATTATTCAGCCATGAAAAGGAATGAGGGACGGATATCTGCTACAACATAGATGAATCTTGAAAACATGATGCTAAGTGAAAGAAACCAGTCGCAAAAGGACAAATATCATATGATTCTATTTACATGAAATATACTGAAGAGGCAAATTCATAGAGGCAGACAGTAGATCACTGGGTGCCAGAGCTTGGGAATGGGGAGTATCTATTAATGGCTACAGAGCTTATTTTGGGAGTAATAAAATGCTTTAGAATTCAACAGCGGTGATGGTTGTACAACTCTGCAAAACCACTGAATTTTATGGTATGTAAATTAAATCACAGAACAAACAGTAAAGTCGTTACCAAAAATAAAATCAAAGACCGCTTAGCATGCCAGCTGGAGTGTGCTCTGACTGTGGACGAACAGATGAGATGGGCAGCGCAGGGAGTGAAGCGCTTATGAGCCTCACCTGTAAATCAGATTAACCAGCTTCCTTCCCTCAGTCCTGCCTGGTCCTATAGGGGCCACAGCAGCCACAGACTGTTTCTGAATAGCCCTGACATTAAAGGGCTTCTGAGGACCTGGGGCGCCCTGCCAGAGCAGTAGGGTGCTTACCTCTGAGCAGGCACCACACAGGAAGAATGAAAAGCTCATAAGCACGCTTTGCCTTGGTCTTCTTTTTTTTTTAATTTAAATTCTTTATTGTTTAAAGTATTATATATTTCTCCTTTCCCCCAATTGTCCTCTCCCCTGCCTTCGTCTTAAGACTTACAAGAATCATGTTTTTCAAAACAAAAATTAGGACTGATAATTACGGCTTATACTCATAGGAATGGTAGGACACACCATTTTAAGTAGGGACTGTCTCCAAAAATCTGATCATATGGCTCCAGGTGCCCAGGACGCACTCATCTCCTTTTTCCCTCTAAAGAGAGGAGTTTCCTAAGAACTTAGCTTCTCTTGGGAATCACAGGCAACCATTTTTCATACAACACAGATCTCCTGGTGCAAGGTGTTTAATCAGAGCTGTACTTCTTCAGATTGAGAGCTTATCTAATGCACCGTTCAGGTTGAATGGGGTGCCTGCCACCTTTCCCACTGCAGCACACCGCATCCAGACCTAAAAAACACCAGTCAGGCCTGTTTCCTCTGTTTCTTTGAAGCCAGTTTGGAGTCTTGGCAGGAAGTTCGGTGTGGCAAAAACTTTACTTTTTACTCCTCCAACACACACCTGACCACCGTCCCCCAGAGCAGTGGATTTCACAGAGGAGGCCCGGGGCATTCAGCAAGAGCTAACTCATGTGATCTGAAATAGCTGTATCTGGTAACGTCAGGAATAGGGCCCAAGAGAAGTCACAACTCCTCTTATAGCTGGGGGCACTTCTGGAAGGTCCTACAAGGTTTTCATGCACCGACTTCCACCATCCACCTCTGCCACCCGGGACCAAGCCACTGCCATCTCATGTCCAGATGAGTCCAATAGCTGCCTAATTGGTCTCTATTTCCACCCCTGTTCCCTGCCTCCCTGACGTCTACTCTCAAGTCAGCAATCAGAGAGATGCTTTTACTTTTATTTTTTAAAATTGATTAATTGAATTTTTAGAGAGAGAGAAACATCGATTTGTTGTTCCATCTATCAAATGCACTCATTGGTTGATTCTTGTTTGTGCCCTGATTGGGGATTGAACCTTCAACCTTGGTATATCGGGATGATGTCCTAACCAACTGAGTGAGCCACTGGCCAGGGCTCAGAGAGATGCTTTTAAAACATAAATCAAATTATGCCACGTCTCTTCTCAAAACCCTGCAATGACTCCCCACCACACTCAGAGTAAAAGCCAAAGTCCTTACAACAGCTCCCAAGGCCCTACGTGATGACCACACATCCCCACCCCCAGGTGCTCACCCACTTCCCCTGCCTGGAGTCATCTTCTCCGGTCCATAGGCTCATCACTCTGTTCCTCCTACTGATTCTCAGCTCCTGCTTGCCTTGGACTCTCTACTGGAAGGTTCTTCCCAGTTACTTGCATGGCTCTTTCCCCACTTCCACTGCTTCCCTCTCATGTTAATGGGGCCTTCCTTGACCACCTTACTTACCATGGCCAATCCCACCCTCCATCACCCTGACCCCGTTCACTTTTCTCAATAGCATTTACCACCATTAACACACACACACACACACACACACACACACACACACACACACACACACACACAATCTATCATCCCAGTAGAAATAAACAAGGAACAACCATATGAGAAAAGCAAAGACTACTTATTCATAGCTCACTATGGCCAGGGAGTCAGCCACTGTCACTTGCATTTTAGCAGAGATTCAGAGGTGAGCAGAGGAATGGAAAAGCTTTATCGTGGAAAAAAGGAAGGCTTCAGGTGTGCCTGGATTGGAGGCTGTGGGCATGGGGCAGCTGTAGGTGGGTAAGTAGGAAGGGGGCACTCTGTGTGATTGGTTGTGGGTGCATATTTAGCTTTCACTGGTCAATCTTAAGTTGGAAGCAGAAACAAAAATTAGGAAAGCTCTTAATTATGTTAATTAAGTTCTGGCCACTTGGGGCTGGTTGTTACAGAAGTGATGCTCAACTTCCTGGAAAGGGGGTTGGTCTCCTGGACGGGTTGCTGCAGGTTGAGTTCTATTTCTATATATGGTCTGGCGCTTGTCTATTTGTATATTCAATGTCTCATCTCTCATTAGGATGCAAACACTAAGAACATTGTTTTATTTACGGCTGGATCCCCAGAGCCTAGAACCATGCAGGTACTAGAAGGTACTTGGTAACTGTTGTTGATTATCATGATGTTTGTCTGGATCTGGTTAGAAAAGTTGTGGCTGCTACATGACCTGAGTAGAAAACCAACTACACCCATGCTTATTTCAATCCAATTCTACAAATGTCTGCTGAGCACTTGCTATATACCCAGGAAGCTCTGTATTGGGTTGTGGTTATTCACTCCAGGTTACACAGGACAAGTATTGGTGGAAAATGGATTAAAGATCAGAATTCGGAATGCTTTAGTCTTTGCTCAAAGTTTCTCTTCTCTCCCACTTTGAACTCATCTCTACCTTTAAGATCCTTCTCTAAGGTCCCAGGTCTCCCATCATATGTTCAGAGTCTGGTCCAGCACACTACCTATGAAACTCATTTAGTTCTTTTGTCAATCAGCCTGTTCTCTTCTCAGTTGTTTTTTCCCTTAGAAGAGGAGACACATCTTGCACCAATACGGGTAACACAGGAGAGTCTCAGTGATCTGAGTCTCCCCCCAAATTCTCTCACCTTTGTTTGACCTTTTCCCTGAGCTCAAATGTTTCACTGACCTCAGGATACTCCCATCTTCCATCTTCCCTGCTTCCAAGCTGACATCTGGAGGTGTATAAACAGGATGCTAGCCTGATAACCCAAGGCTGGGCCCGTGTTTGGGAATCTCAACTATTTTCTGACAACGGCTACCCATTACGTTTGTAGAAGTATTTATATGGTTCTGAATTATCTGTTCTTTCAGAAAGGAGATTCCAGGTTTGGGTTAATTTACTTTTCAGACAGAACACTCAAGGAACCAAGAAATAAATAGGCCAGGATGGACCTGGAAATAGAACCTTTGGGGATGCTTACGAGCAGGCTGTACCCAGCCTTAGCAGACAGAATGTAAGCTCCTCAAGGGCAGGGGTCTCGCTGCTGTGTTTACTTATGAGTCTACACCTCGTGCACAGTAGATGCTCCATAAATAGTTATTGAATGAGTGAGAAGTATAAACACTCACATGAAGTTTGAAATTAGAAACATCAAGTTTTAATAGCAGTCATTTTCTATATTCACTCATTTTGTTACTTTAATTTTCTCAGCCATCACAAAACACATTCATAAAAAGGCAAACGATAGAACTACAGATGTGAACAAGGGCTCTGAGGAGCCAGCGTGTCACTGCCCAGATTCTGTTACTGAGCCACACGTGCTTTTAACACAGAGATGTGGTCCCTGGTCCCTGCCTCCTATTGAGCACATGAAAAGCTCAAACTTGAGAATTCACCACATGGTTTTAAATCCCTCAACAATTAGGGATCCCTCTAATTGTGGTCTAATCCCTGAACGTCTTTGCCCCAATTTTATAATGACTCAAAATCAGACAGGTCAAAATTAGCTATAATAAATTCATTTGTGTCTAAGGCCTTAGGAGCGAAATGGGGGAAATATTTCACAAGATCTGCAATGATCCCTGGCTTCATTTCTTTATATATATATATATATATATATATATTGATTTCAGAGAGGAAGGGCAAGGGAGAGAAAGACAGAAACATCAAGCATAAAAGACAACCATTGATCAGCTGCCTCCCGCACACCCCACACTGGGGATAGAGCCCGCAACCCAGGCATGTGCCTCTGACCGGAATCAAACCAGGGATCCTTCAGTCCACAGGCCAATGCTCCATCCACTGAGCCCAACCAGCCAGGGCCAGATCACTTTTATTTTTCCCAAATCTGGTCAATGTTAGAAACCAGTGGCCTTAATCCTGGACCTCAGACTTCTGATTTCCACTAATTAAGTAGCCAAATGGGCAAAAGAAAAGGCAGGTTTTCTCTTGGCCAAAGCCTCCTGGTGCTCCCCTGACCCCACGTCTGGAGTTCCTCAGTGTTCACATGTTGGGGCTGGGAAGACAGGAAGCTCTTCCTGCCCATCACCAGGAAAGAAAGTGAAGTCTTCAAGCAGCCCCCAGCCTTCGGGAAGTCCCTCCCTCTCTGCGCTTAAATCTCTTCTCCTGGCCTGGCCGAGAAGCACAATTCCCTCTAGCCCTGTCATCGCTGAAGAAAGGAGAACAGCTGCTCACCGCCCTCCTTCTAATCATCCTTAATGGGCTCATAAACAGTTATTAGGTCCCCCTTCAGCCTTCTCCAAGCCTCATTCTATTTGCATTGAAGCCGAGAGTTTCTGAGGAAGGCGTTTTACTCAGGGCTCCACAGACTTTCAGAGTCTTAAATGGGTAATCGGCCACTTCACCCACTTTAACCTCCACAAATGAACAGCTCTGCCTTCTTTTGCAAAATTTAAACCTATTCAAGGGAGTTCCCTGGCAACCAACCCTTATTAATTAATCATTGCCTGCTCTAGGCCAAGCATTTTTTGAAATGTTTCTTTTTCTTGTGAAGTCACACTGGCACGCAGGCACACAATAAAGCAGTGGCATCACCCTCTGAAGTTCTGCATTTGCAGGATGAATCTTGAGTGCCCCCTACTGGCCACTGTGGGGAGTCCTCAAAACTGGGCAGGGGCTGGTGCTCTGACAGACTCTCGCCTGGTCCTATCTTGTGGGTTTTGGACTGATGCCTCTGCCACTGGGGAACAGGACATGGAGGGAAAACAGATTGCTCAGTCCCCACGAGTCACACGCTGAAAAGTTCCATTTCCTACCCCATCGTGGTCTGGTTTATTTTCAGGTCACTGCTCACCCCAGCTGCAGGGTTAGCTAGAGCGTCCCACTGTGTCCCCAATCGACTCCTGGCTCCCTCAATCTCAGAAGGCAGGAGAGGAGCAGGGTAGGGAGGTTGCAAGGTTCATGTGTGTGTGTGTGTGTTTTGTTGTTGTTGTTGTTGTTGTTTTGGCTTTAAGAAAAAACATTATTCATTTCATGAAAAATTTTAATCTGGATGGCTAAAATTAAAAGGACTGACAACACCAAGTGTTGACAAGGAAGGAGGCAACCAGAACTCTCAGTCATTGCTGGTGGAAGTATAGAGTGGAGCCACCAACTTTGGAATTCTCAGCAGATTCCAGCAATGGCTCAAGCATGTCCACTCCTAGGAACATGCTCCCAAAAACATGTTTGTGCTCACAAGAAGACATGCACGAGAAAGTTCACAGGACAAATTTATAAGAATGAAAAACTTAAAGCAGCCTCCACACAGTGAAGAGAACTGGACTAATGACCTACAGTACGACAGGGATGGATCTCACAGACATGATATACCCAGCAAAAGAAGCCAGGCATGAAAGGGCACATTTGTGAAGCTCAAATAAGCAAAACTAATCTATGATGATAAAGACCCTCCTGCCTCTGGGAGGAGTCTGTTATGGAGCTGACTACCTCAGTTCTGTGCACTTTATTGACTACTAGAGGCCCAATGCACGAAATTTGTGCAAGGGGCTCGGCTCTCGCAGCCTTGGCTGGTCCTCGCAGCCCCAGTCGGCCCTCCCAGCCTCGGCCGGTCCTCCCAGCCCTGGCTTCGTCCGAAAGGTATTCCAGACCATTGTTCTGCTATTCGGTCTAATTAGCATTTTAGCTCTTTATTATATAGGATAAGTTGTACCTCAATAAAAAATAAAAGCAGATGTTTGCTGTTTTCTTCTTCCCAGAAGAATAACCCACTATTTATCTACCCATTTCTTTTTCAATGCATGGCTTCTTTTGAAAAAGATTTAAGGTGACTTACAAAGGTGGATGGTGTTGAACTGTATTTATAAATGAAGTAATGCTGAAAGGAATGCTAAAAGGAAGGCAGGAAAAGAAGATGAAATCAGCTGTGTGGGTAGTCCTCAGCATTAATATCAGAAAGTTCTGTGTTCTTCCTAGGGATGGACTGAATGGAGCTTCCTAGCAATCAATGGGAAGAAGAAACACAATAATTCCATGTCCAAAAGTTAGCAGCCCAGCTGATTAGAGGCATGGAGACCTGGGACCAATTTCTCCTTAGCTGTCTCAGAAAAAGGCAACTATGCCATCAAACCCTTTTGTGCTGTTTTAAACATCCCATTTGGGACCCTGGGTCTTCGAATCCCTTCAGGCCGTATTTTTCCTCCCGTGGCACCTCATAGGCTCTCATAGAGTTTAGGGGAGGCAGCATGCCTCAGAGTGTCGAGGTCCCTCTCTTGCTCTTCTGTGGGACCAGCAACCACACGCTATTTACTTCCCTGGGTGAGGTTTGGGGGAAGCTCTACTCTTGAGGGCGGAGTCTCTGTTCTTTGGGGTGCCCGGCTTGCCATCGTCGTTTCTGGAACCTGGGCCTACATCCGCAGCCTGTGCTTGGCCACTCAGACCATCTCCTTCCTCATCGGTGCTCCTCAGTGGCCCGGTTCCTCCCGCGGAGACAGTGCTGCTTGCAGCAGCTCCCTGGCGGCTGGACTCTTTCCAATTTGACATTTGCATTAAGGAACCTTTCCACTTTCTGGCTCCAGTTCTTGAGTTGAATTCATATTTTGCACCAGTAACTGTGGGGAGGGGGAAATACAATGACCATGTAAACAAATGACTCTCTCCTCCCCATCTCCACCCTGTCTAGCCCCAGGTCCGGAGCAGATGAAGAATGCCAGAAGGTGAGAATCTGAGAATCGCTCGGATGGAAAGCGCTCTTGTGAACAGTGCAAACTGTCCTCACCAGCCTGCCCTTTCCACGGCTGCGCGGCTCCAACCACACTGGTAGCAAATACTATGCCTCTGGGGGTGGGAAGGTTCAGGGAGTCTCAGGCCTTCTCAATTGCAAGATGAGAAGGCCACATAAATCTGGAACTCCATGGGAGCTTCGGATAAATTAGGTTCACTTTCTAATGGGGTTACCCATCTCATTCTGACTTGTTTTAAAAGACCCCAGAACGCCTGCTATTAAAAGACATTCACCAAGGGAGGAGGAGAAGACTTTGATTTGTATTTATGTTCGGGTAGCAGAGGTTTGTGGACACAGACACACAAATCTGGCCCCCGTTGAGATGAAGCAGGGGAGCCATTTTTATTGTGCCGGAGCCAGCAGACGCTAATTGACGTGTCTGTTCACTTTTGTCCAGTTGGCTCACTTCTTCCTTCTTCCTGCTTCAAACACACAAACACAGAGTGCCGGCCCTGGTTCCCCCTGGCCTTTCCCTCGGAGCTTCAGGCGAGCCCCTGCACCTGCAATCTCCATGCAGCGAGAGTGGCCTCTCCGCTGAGGATCCACCAGCACTTATGCTAATGTGGGCACATTATGGTAACAAGTACCTAATAATAGAGGGAAATTTAATTCCAGCAGCAGCGGCAGCAGCCCGTCCTGGAGAGGAGCCATCCTCCTTCCGAGGACGACCGAGCCCTTTGCATGTGAGCGTGGCAGGGAGCCAGCACACTTGCCTCCTGAATGTGGTTTCCTTCCCTTTATTCATGTCTATAATTGAGCCTTTGTAAGTGGAAGGATGTGTGTAAAGGAGCTAAATTTGGAGCTGATTTCATGGGGGTGAGGAGAGCTCTGGAGGCCAGCTTTACCTTCTGTTTATCTTGCCAACCAAGAAGAAATTCTTGGCCCTGGTCTAGGGAAAAAAAGAAGCCATCCGTCCCATTTCTCCATATCTCTCACTACCACATAGGATGGCACTGGAAGCATTCAGAAAGGATCGGGGGTGGAGGCTCAATCCCAATGAGCAGGGGGGGAAATGTGGGTTCTTGAATTCACCAGTTCCTTGACTTGTTTGTGGTTTAGAAAGGGAGGCTAGACAGTGGCATGGTCCTTGAGTAGGAGCCAGGAGGTGGAAACCCTCTGAGGCCTTGCACACGATCACGTGTCTGCAAACCAGCTCAGCTCAGAGCTGGTCTCACTTTGTACTACAGCCTAGAAGGGTCAGCACTGTATAGCAGCTGACCAAACGGATCAAAACTGAGGTAAGGGCATGACATTGGACAAGGTTCTGCCAGCCTGGAATATGCAAAACACTCTCAGTGGTGGCATTGCCACTTAGTTACCTGGGTCTGTGGCTTCACCATCAAAGACAGAGTTCATCTGGATTGTTTGCTAAGGAGAGAAGAGAGACAGCTTCCAGCACAACCTCACACAGTTTCAAGCACAATCCTCCTCCCAGGCAAGGCCACACCCTCACAGCCTCAGGTTCTTCCCCAGGGCCTTCTGGGCACTTATTTACTCGATGGGTACCGTGCTAGATGCTGGGGACACAGCAGTGAGCAGGCAGGAGTGGTTACTGCCCGCACAGAGCTTGCAATCAAGTGGAAGCCACTGACATACAGGCACTACAATACAGAGTGAGAAGGGCTAAATGAGGGGGGTGGGTAGAGAAAGCTATGGGGATACAGGTGGGAGTGGGAGGAGGACATTTAGCCCAGACTCAGGGGGTAGGAAAGCATCCTGAGTAAAAGGTGTCTAAGCTGCATAGAAGAAAGAGCAGAAATGCCACAAGCACCGGCTAAGATCTGCCTTGCCGAAGCCCGCTGTCAGGCAGATGTGGAAGGCAGGCACAGACGAGCACCCACGTGCTCCCACCCTGGGCTCTGTCTGTGTCCCTTAAGTCAGTGCAGCGTTGCATCAGGGGTTGGCCTGCCTTACCTAAGCCCTGTGCTCCATATCTTTTTCTCCCCCTGATCCATTTTCTGTGCCACTCTCTAGGACCTGACCTCCGACCCCATTGAAACACTCTCTTCCCTCACACGTGTCCTCCAAGGGTGTCATTCTTTGGCATGCTAATGAGGACTGTGTTTGGGCCCTTCAACCCCCGTATTTATCACTTACGCCAACACCTACTCACTCATCCACCGCTCCCCAGCACGGAAGAGAGAGGAAATGCAGACTGGATGGGTTTCATCGATTTAATCAGCTCAGCAGCCCCACTTTTTATGGTCATGGAGATTTTTTTATTTAATTGGTTAATTTAATATTACACAAGTCTGAGGCAGTCTCTGAATAAAGGGTACTTGCCTTAGACAATAAGACCTGGAAACAAGAGATCACCTCTTCTTCATGTTTGTATCAAGACCGACACATATAAATACTTAGCTGATGAGCCTGAAGCAAAAATTCCAGTGCACTGAATTATCCCCCTGGTTGTGCTTATCATTCCCCAAAGTTATGGGTCTGGGATCATAACGAAGTCTTATTATTAGAGGTTGGGGGAGGTGTGAGTGGAGGAGTGCCTTCTGCAAGTGTCATCATTCAGTAAAAGAAAAGCAAGGCGGTAAGGGGGGTGTAACTCTCCAGCTATCATACTTTGCATTTGTGTGACTCTTAACATTTTCCAAAATATCTCCCTACCTGTTATCTCCAGGCAGGCATCCTCACTCCCATTTCACAGATGAGGAATCTAAAGCTTAAAGAGGCTGAGGGAGTCATGGCCAGTGTGGCTCAATTGGCTGGGCATCATCCCATGCACCAAAAGGTTCGATTCCTGATTAGGGCACATGCCAGGGTTGTGGCTCAATCCCTGGTTGGAGTGTACGGGAGGCAGCCGATCAATGTTCCACTCTCACACAGATGTTTCTCTCCCTCTCCCTTCTTTTCTCTCCAAAAAATATCAATAAAAATATTTTTTAAAGGAGGACGAGGGAGTCTGCAAGATCATATGTCCAAGTGGGCAGAGCCAGTCCTAGACCCAAGAACTGCACTTTCTCTATCACTTTTTCCGCAAGGTTATGGAAGGGCAAAGGAAAGAAATCCTATTGAAGGCTAAAGCTTAAATATTGGTCTTTAAGCTCCTCTTCCCCAACTCACTCTCCTGGAGAGCTGGTGTAGATAATAAACACCACTATTCAATATTTATGAAATCCAGTTCTTCTGCAAATATATCAGCAGACATGTTCAGTGGAGGGAACAAATTCTACCAGGAGCACGTCACACAGCAATCTGTTCCAGTGGCCAAATACAAGCTTCTCCCTGAATGATAAACACCCCCCCCCCCCGAGGCTGTGGCAGGGCCTGCCTGGGAGGGGGACAAGAGCCCCCTACAACCCTCCACCCAAGTCAGGTGCCCTGTGGCCAGCCAAGCTTACCACCACCACTTCTTTCTTTGTGCTCTTCATTTCTGCAGGGAATAGAACAGACAGAAGTTAAGCTTCTTGGACACTAAATTGACCTTAAAATTCTACCTCCACATGGGATTTCTCTTAAACAGGCTTTGAAATCAGAATGGCAGACACGGCAAAAAAATTTTCTCTGTAGACATGTTTGTTGATGGCTTTCCATCTCCTTAGAAACACACATACACAATACACACAATACATAGAATTAAAAAACAAAACAAAAAAAATTTTTTGCTCTTTTTCCAGCTTATTATTATTATTATTGGACCTAAGAAATTAGTTTATAAATGGAACTTAGTTTTAAATAAGTTATAGGTAAAAAAGAAAGAGTTGATATATTTGTTCATAATGTGGGGATTCCTTGTACCCATTCCCTATGCCCTTTTTGAAAAAGGAACTAGGGTGGGAGACCGTTTGTGAAAATCTCATTTATTTAAATCATCCCATTTGATATGATTAATAACCATTATAATTAAATTTCTAATCCTGCTCAGATGTACCATGTGCATGTCAAACACACAAACCTATGATTGGAGTGATTAAAACAATCATTTTTAAAAACACATTTTCCAATTTTTTGTTCTGTCTCTCCCCATGGCCTGGGTTCTCCTAGAGGCAACAACCTGTTGGGACCAGGTGGCAACATCTCCTTAGGCTTAGAGTTGGTCAGATTGACCTTGCTCAATTCACCAACGTCCCTGAAACCATCCCGTTCTCCCAGCCCATATGACTACACCAGCCCCCCCCCCCCCACACACACACACACTTTTAACAAGCCTGACCTAAATAACCTGGGAAATACTAAAATCCATTACAATCTCAGAATAAAGTATCATTTGTCCTTTAAAAAGAGGCATCTGTCCAATAGAGAGCATTTGCTGTCTTCAGGAGGGGTCAGCAGAGAGTAGATACTGTCTGTATTTAACCCACAGAGAATTCTTCGATCTTGTCCCACCCAGTGGGGAACGGACCTCTAGGTGCCTAGGTTGAGCTGATTAGAAGTGACTCTGGGTAGGGAAGAGGCGGGGCCAAAATGAGTGACTTGAGTGGGCCAACGGCACCGTGTATCCTGACCTTCCTTTTCTCCAGCTACGCCCGACCTCAGTTTCATTCCACCTGTGGATGACGAGGCTAAAAACC
The DNA here is from genome assembly GCA_026230045.1 of Corynorhinus townsendii. NCBI lineage: Eukaryota > Metazoa > Chordata > Mammalia > Chiroptera > Vespertilionidae > Corynorhinus > Corynorhinus townsendii. The sequence continues at coordinate 144,614,577 of JAPDVU010000004.1, forward strand.
CACCCAGACAGGATTGCACCCTGATTCTATGCCAAATCGGAGCCCTTTTATGTACTACAACAGAACCAGCAAAAATGATGATGATGATGATGATGATGATGATGATAATAATAATGACAGCAACAAAGGGAGTAGGCATCATACATACCTCCTTTCTTCACCCTATTGGGGGGGGGGGGGAAGAATGGACAAGAATTAACCTGAGAGCATTCTGTACTCGCACACTCATAATACGGGGGCCTTTGGGCAACTGTGTTCCCCGGGATTCAGGAGTTGACTGAAAGGGGCCAGGGAGGGGGACTAAATTGAAGGCTGGGCTCCCACCCTAGCTCCAAACAGAGCAGCTCCATCACTCTTGGTTTGGGACTAAGGAGATTCTGATAGTTTGAAAATTATTGCTTTATAAAACTTCAGGGAAAACATCCTCTGACAACTGGATCAGGCTTAACAAGCCCAATCAGACTGATCGGCAATTCTTCCTGCCCCATTTTTCTCCCTAGCAGCTAGCTGAGCAGAAGTGTTAGCTCACAGCAGGATGGTTCAAGGGCTGGCAGCTAAACTTTGGTTTCTGGTAACATAAAGAGCTGGCCTTGGACTCTAAGACCCTTTCCCTGATAACCTTGATTCTCTGATTTTATTCTATTTTCTATTGAACAAATGTTGGCTGCCACATGGTATAACTAATTTCCAGAGAGAGCAGGTCTGAGTCTGAATTACTAGCGAGTTTTTCTTTTTTAAGTCAACCATGTTGAAAATGACTAATATAAATATGTAAGTGAAAGTAAACAGGTACAAGGTGCATATTGAACATTTAACCATAACTTGCTTGTGAGTTGCAGCAATTTGGATAACTGATTTGCTTTAAGAACTTCTGCTCAAATCCCACTACAGAGTGCCGTCATTCTTACAACTTTAAGCATCACTTTTTGGAGCCAATTTTTTTTTTCCAAATCAATTTGTGAGTAGAGTCCAAACAAAAATGCCTTTTTAAATTTCAGCAGATGCTAACGGATTTCTTACCTTGAAGTCAAGGTTGTCAATAGCAACTTCCCCAATAAATATGGCAAAATACAAAGCACATCTTTATGCTAATGTCTTATAGTTTTATTCTGAGTCTCTCCTCTATAGATTTTAGATTATTTGACAGTACTAATTAGTCTTCAAAATACCTTTAAAAGGCACACGAGTCTTATCACCCCTTTCTTTTGCCAGTGAGAAATTCTAAAACTCAAGTTCCAACACCATAAGATTCTTGGGCTTATTGCTAAACTGGGAATCTAGAATCCTGAGCTCAATGAGCCATGAAAAATAATATAACAAGCTTTTAAAAAACAGTGTATTGAAGCATTTATATCAGGAACAGTACTAAGTGCTTTCTTTGCATTTGCTCACTTAATTGTTGAGTTTTCAAAAAAGGACACAGGCTGCCACTTGCCTAAAGCCATATACCTGGAAAATGGTAGAGCTAAGATTTGAACCCAGGCCTTACCTAACGCCAAAGCCCAGGCTCTGAACCATCCTGTTCTAATTGTAAGAGCTTCTGAAACTCAAGAAACTGGCTCTGGGGGAAGCTTATAACAATCTAGTGATCTCTTCCTTCACTCTCGTACCTCACGTGGCCAGTAAAGGAGCCCCTGCAGGGTGTTGCAGTTAGAGGTGTGTTAGTGGAGAGTAGGTGGGAGAGGAAACACGTCTGTATTTACAGCCCTAGAGAGTGAGAGATCAGGGCCATGTGTAAAAGAACAATGATTATTTAGTTACACGAAAGCCCAATTGAATCACTGGAGCCAAAAGTTTAATTTCCTTATCAGTTTTTTGGTGCTTCCTCTAATTCTATTCCATCCTTTAAATATTCTACAAAGATGAGCACAGCATATCTAACACTACTCACAGTTGGGCTTTTTTTCTGAAGCATGTATCCAGGGCAAGTCACCGAAGGCTTGAAACCCAATTTCTTTGAGAACAAACACATCAAGGACAGGGCAGTGCCCAGGAAAACCAAAGAAACTGTCTCCTGACCCAGCAGGTGAGGAAGAGGGTACACTGTGACTAAGGACCGCTAGGATTCTTTCCCCATGTGTCCTTTTCCTTCCTTCACACCAGGCACCCTCTCTACCCTCTAAGGGAGTTTGGATTTTCTATCTTTCCTTCGCCTGACATCACTGGAAACAGTGTCCCAGAGGAAGTTGTGGGAAGGGCCCAGCACGCTGGCAACTTACAGAGGTTTCTGGTGCTTCCCAGTCTTGCAGGGACAGTGTCTGTGGATGGCTTTGGCCGACTGGAAGATCAGAGCCACCAGGAGAACTAGAAGCAATATGGAGCCCAACGTGATGACAAAAGGCACATACCATGCCGATGCAGAATAAACGTTTTTCCTCCGGATCTGGTAGGTGATCCTGGGCTTGAATGACAGAGAAGCGGGAGGGGGAGTGGAGGGTGGTGGCATTCCTGACATCAGCACCTCCCCATGTTGAGTGTTTAGTTCACTCTTTGTTCTTGTTCTATAAATGGGACATCTTTGTGTGCATAGTTCTTGTTGCTTCAACCCATTGCCCTATTTATAGTCTTTCCAGCAATCAATTAGATCAAAGCACAGAAAATTTAGGGAACTGGAAAGCAACTCTAGGCCTAATTTTATTCTCTGTCTTTCTTCCCCTTCCCAAAAGCTAAAAATTCCATTGGCTTTTTTCCCTGCCCCAAAATGGCATAGCTCAGGGACTAATAGCGCCGTTGTCTCTCACTGGGAAGGCATGAGCCACGAAAGCTGTTTTTTGTAACACTTTGGTAGGTTTGTTGGTGTTCACTCACTACAAGCTGCACTGCCAGGTGAGTGGGCTGATATCACAGTGAAACCTCAAGCTCAGCGCTTGCTTCTTAGAGTGGGAGACAGATAAACAAGCGATGGGGATTTCAAGAGTGCACATGCCACAACTGGGTCATGCTGTAAGCCCCAGGAATGTGGCAATAATTCCTCACTCAGGAGCTTACCGGCTCCTACTACAAATGAAAACCCTTAAGGTTACCTTATGCCTACATTCACTGGGGTGATATGGACTCAAGCATCTGGAAAACGAACATTAACCCACCCACTCTTGGTAAGACTGAGAGGCAAAATTTGACCATGTGTCATAGGTGATTTTCTAAGACTTTGATTACCATTCCTTTGGCATACTACAAGTGTGGGGCTGCCAACCAAGGGCATGACTTTTTACTGGGAACAGAAGGAAAGGGGACGAAAGAGTCAGCACAAATATAAGTCAGTTCCTCCACAGCGCAAGGGGAGCGAGTCCTGTTGTCACAGTCCAGATCTCCTTCCCTTCGTCACACTGATTCTCTTTCGGTGCCTGCTTATTTTTCTTCCTGCCAGTTGTCACAATCTCTAGTTATTGTATTAAATCGCATGCCTTTATTAAATTGCATGTGTTTGTAATGTCTCCCCCTTTAAATCGGTTGCTCTCAAACTAGTGCCCATGAGAATCCCAGAATTTAAAAACACAGATTGCTGGGTCCCACCCCCAGAGTCTCTGATCTATTAGATCTGGGGGTTCCAGGTTCCTATGTCCTTTCCGTGAGGTTGTGGTGATGATCATGGTTGAGTGAGGTACAACTCTAATATTCTGGAATGGGCCCAGGAATGTGCATTTCTAACACATGTCCAGATGATGTGGATGCCGTGGGTCAGGGACCACACTTTGAGAGCAACTAACCCAGATTATCAATTCCATGAGAGCAGAGATCATGTTGGGCTTGTTCACCAAAATGAATGGCATATCGTAGGTGTTAATCCTTGCAGATTGAATGAATTAACTTTGATGAAGTGAAGAGGGGGAGTAAGGTACAGATTGGTGCATGATAACTCTTCGAAAGAAGTGGAGAAGAGCACCTGGTGGCTACCTGCTCTCACACACAGACTTCATGGCCTTTAAGAGCAAGCAGACAAGGTCTTGTGAAGGTAGCAGCTAGCCACATGCCCATGAAAAATGTCTCTTGTACCACAGCCGGGCAGTACCTGATCTAGCACAAGTTCCTACACCAGTGTACTCCCTTATTTAGCAGAAGAGGAAAAGTTAATGATTCTACAAGTCTCAGGCCTCACCCAGATCTCTATTTACCCACAGTGACTACTCCAATCTAGCCCATGGGTGCCATTTCTGGCAACATCCTAACACCTCAACTCTATTCAGCCAACCCACATATTTCTCCTGGATCAAAGGGCTCCATCGATGTTAATCACAAGGATCTAACTGAGGAGTGCAGGTCCCAAAATCCTTACCCTGGGGGTCGTAGTGACAATCGTGGTTGGGTGAGGAATGACGCTAATACTCAGTGTCACTGTCCCTGTTTCAACCAGGGCCTCAGCTTTCTTCCTGCCAGACAGCAAGTTGTCATCAGTTATGTAGACAAGTAGCTTGTAGTCCCAGGTCTTGTCAAGCCCACCAGGATAGTCAAAACGAGTTGCAAGGAGCAAGTGTGTAATGTTGGACCCAGCATTGGGAGAAAAGGTGAAATGACTGTTGACATTGCCTAAATGAGATTTGAGACAAGGATTTGGGGCAAAGGAAGAAAAGAGAGTGAGAAACAAATCTTTAGAGGAAAACGACATCCAGTCTTTTCCACAAGCGTCCATACCTCTGTGTAGACTACTTCTGATGCACCAGGGTTACAATATTGGCCTTGTCTGTACCAGAAAGTTCTATTAGTATAAAGAAACTCTTGCTCACAACCAGTGTGGCTGCAATGAGGATGAGAGCAGAAAAGGACAACAGCACACCTGTCCCAGGATAATGGCCGCTATCTTGCAGAGCATCAGGCAGAGATTTCATAATCCTGGTGCAACCTCTCTAGCCAATCCTTATCATGCAGCATTTATTTGGTAACCACATGTAACTTGCTCTCAGACCAATAAGTGGGCACAAGAGGGTAGAGGGGGCCAGATCCCTAGCCATAAGCGACGTTCACTTCATGCATTTCTGGAAGTTGGTGGGCCACACAGAACTGGTGACATATGTCCCCGGAGTTCCTCTGCAGGGATTGTAGTCCCAAGGCCCTCCTGAATCTACCCCATTCCCACCTTCCCCCTTCAGTCTGTTAGGCTCAGGGCTCACAGCTTAGGGAACAGGGCAGGAAGGCTGCCAGTCCAAGCAGCCCTTGCTCATTCCTCTAGTGGCTCCAGACTCATTACCGACTGAAAAGCAGTAAATGGAGCAGGAGATGATGCAATTTTTACTTCCTTAGCAGCGAAGTGCTCCATAAAGGCCTGAGGTTCTCAGTATGCGTTATTTCCATCTTCAGCAACTGCAGCCTCGAGGCTGCCTCTGCCCCTGGTTTTGTGGCACAGCCTGCTCAAGAGGCTCCCTACTGTTCAGAGTTCATGCTCACCAGGGCTCAGCAGGCGGCCAAGATGGGTTTTTAGTCTTTCACTTGGAATTGTTCTGCTTGTTTGGGTTTAAATCTCTGACCCAAGCACTTCATTAGATGAGCTATTTTGGTCTCATTTCCATTGAGGAGTGCTCTTCCCCTCCCCGTCGCCACCCCCATTTGCTACTTTCTCCTTCCCCCCCCCCCCCCCCACACACACACAGTGGTATATTTTTAAAGAGAGCAAATGAGTGGAGCAGAAGAGAATTCCTGAGGATACATTTAAAATGCATATAATCTATTTAATCTATTATTATCCAGAGAGAGGACTGGGATTCCCTGCCCCCACTATAAGCTTGTAGGTCAAGCAGTTGGACTAAAAAAAATTTTCACTACACTAATAATACTCATGAATCATGTGATAGTCTGGGAATTTGGGGGTCACCATCAGTGGCATACACCCTCCATTGGACCTCTGGGCAGCCTTGTGTGGGAATCTGGGAGGAGTTAGGTGAAGAGAAGGGGAAGCCAAGATGAGGACTGGGAAGCACTGGGACCAGTATGCTCCTTATCCCTGCTTTCCTCATTTACAACCCCACACCCATACACACTGTGCCCAGATCAGCATGAGAGCACAGGCCCCCCACCCATTCTCCATGACCAGCGGGCAGCTAAGGCCTCCAACCCCAGAAGCCAGGCCATGTCAGGTACCGTACCTGGGCCAATGGAGTAACGAAAGGACCTGGGGCTGGAATCACGATCAGTACACGTCAGCTTGAAATTTTGAATATTTGTGCCAACTTTCAGATCCACTGGGATGGCCAGGAAATAAGAGTTTGGGATACAAATTGGCTTTTCATCATTTTCTTCCAGGACGTTAACAGTAACCTGGAACAGCAAGAAGGTTGCCATTGTTAGCAGCTAAAACTGACTGAGTGCTTCCTGTGTGCCCAGCCCAGGGCTCTGCACTTTTGTGGTCTAGCTCATTTAACCTTTCCCAAGATAGATGATATGATCATTCCCATTTTACAGATGATGAAACTGAGGCTTAGAGAGTAATTGACCCAAGGCCGTTCAGCTGGTGAGTTCCAGAACTGGGGTTTGAACACAGGCCTGTCCTACTCCAAGTCTTATACTATTACCTTCTATACTCTGTGTGTGTGCACGTGTAAATAATATATGCATACATTCATAGAGCCCCACATAAATGCACCTAGACACATGGGGCTCATCCCCAGGTAATGCTGGGTTGTTTTTCCAGTAACAATGATGGGTTTACAGTGAGCCTCTGTACTTCCTTGCTCACTGCCCTTGTGAATTGGAAGTGGCATCTTTAATTTTGGAATATTGAGCAATGGTTCTCAACCCTGGCTCTACTTTCTCAGGCCCACTCCAGACCAAATAAATTGGATTCTCTGCAAGGTGAGGCCTGGGTACCTTTTTTTATGTTCCCCAGCTGATTCTAATATGCAGCCAGGGTAGAGAACCACTGGGATGAAACGAGAGAACCTGGCTTAGCTGGGATCTCATCTGTAACCCGGGCTACTAGAACGCACTAAGCGGGTGGTCATCACCTGCCACAAGCAGGGCCAGGCTATTCTCTTTCACGCTGTCTTTTATGCCTGGCGGATTGAAATATGGACTGGGACGCCTGCCAGCACAGCATCGGAGACTGTCAGCCCCGAAAGGGACTTATGTGATCATCACCCTTTTGAAAAGCTTATGAATTTTGAGTCAAATTTATTCTACCTTTGAAATTTGGGGATTTCAACCATTTCCGAGACCTGGAATAAATTGAAATGTTCACTCTAGTCAGCTCCCAGAGTGGAGTCCATTCATTTTTTTTTTTTTTCAAAAAGCCGGCCTAACAAACACTACAATTATCTCCAGCTTAGCACGTCTCTCCCTCAGCAGGCAATGCTGAGCCTCACGCATCATTAAAACCATCGTCCAGTTAATTCAAAGCAAGTCATGAGAGGAGCTGGACTAGTCAGGTTTTGGATGATCGGGTGAGTTTCCATTTAAAAGATTGAGAAATTGGGACACGAAGATAAGCACGGCTCAGGCCCCCTTGGAAAATTGGGATCAAAGTTGAGAAATGAACTCTGTCTCCAGTCATTTTCTCTATCACACAGGGCTGCCTGCTGCTAGCTGAGAGTTCATTTTGCCTTATGCTTTTTCATGTTACTAATGGGAAAGAGCAAGATGTCCTTGTGGCCATCGTATTATTCCCAGATAACCCTAACCACTGACAGCACAGACCTGTTAGTTAAACCTTGTTACTCCAAATGTGGGCCTGGACCAGGTGCGACGGCACCACTTGGAAGCCTGTTAGGAATGCAGACTCTCAGGCCCTCTTCAGACCGGAGGACTCAGAATCTGCATTTAACCAGGCTCTCAGCATCAAAGGTTGAGAAGAAGGGTAGCCCCAGTCAAGCCACATCATTTTAAGGTCTACCTCATCTGGTGTGATGGGGGTAGGGTAGGAACACAGCAAAGCTACTGGGAGAGGGGAGGACATGCATAGCTACAAAACCATGCCCCACTTCTGGCAGCGTGCATCTCACCGCCAGCCCACTGTGAAAGCACGGGGTTGTTTAAAGGGCAACAAGAAGACACTTGTCCCACAGAGAGACCATCATCTCAGCGCTCCTCCCAGTCACCCACGCACACGGGCGTCAATCTTTATTTCCTGGACACTGCTCTGTGGGTCCGATTGTGCTGTCTTGGACACCACTAGTCATTTCCTGTCACATCTGGAGGATGTGCCCTATTAAGATGTCTTCACATCTGGAGGGTGCCAGAGACACCCCACGTCAGCCATTCAGGCTGGCGTGAACACACCAAAACAGACCCACTCACAGTGACTGAGCTTGTGTCCTCGTGGTTGGTGGCCTGGATGCTGAGAATATAGATGGGGGTTGTTTCATAGTCCACTTTAGTCACCAGCTGGAGCTCTCCTGTTTTGGGATTAATCCAAAATATATTTGGGTACTGGAGGCCGGCCCCCCCAGTGGAGACAGAATACACAGTGCTGCTCTGGGGGAAGTCTTTGTCAGCGGCCTGCACCTGTCCAATCCAGGCTCTGGCTGGAAGAACAAAGTACCTGAGATTAGTTCTGCTCTGGGGGTGCAGAGAGGGTCCAGGAGCAGACAGTCTCTCTGCTAGGGCAGAAATGCTTTTGGAGGTCCCTTTACTGTTCAAACTCTGTATGTTTTATATCTTCAGTTCTATTAAATTCAGATTATGCTAATGAACACCCACTAGGTCACTGGTCCTGTGATCCAAGCCATACTGTGAGGCGTAAAAGACAATTCACGCCTTTGTGTAGATTCCAACATCGCCAGTCATTATGCTACTATACACAACACTGCAAAGAGCATTCTAAAAGTCTTTTGTATTTTTCACATTTTCTGTAATACATGAGATGAAAAATAAACAATTTTTTGTTTGTTTTGTTTTTTGTTAATCCTCAGCCAAGGATATTTTTCCATTGATTTTTTAAGGGTCCGGAATTGAACCTGGGACCCTTTGGTCCACAGGCTGACACTCTATCCACTGAGCCAAATCGGCTAGGGCGAAAAATAAACAATTTGTAAGAGTTTAACAATGGAGGATTACAGAATATAAATTTTAAAAAATGTTTTAATCATTTTTTAATTTTTCAATTAGTTGACATACAGTCTTATATTAGTTTCTGGTGTACACCCCATGATTAGATATTATATTACAGGGTATCGATTTTTAAATACTGTTCCATTTTGTTTATTTTACAAACCTTGTTGGTGGGACTGCTGCAGCTCTGGCTTGCTTGTTTTGTGGAAGTCCGTTTTCCTAAGTTTTACTCCTCAAGGGCAGAAACCTTCTTTCATCCAACTACTAACCCCAGCACCAAGCACTTGACTCAAAGTAGGGGATCAATAACTGGAGGGAGATCTCTGAATTGATAAAGAGCCTATTCCTGTTGCACTTGTTAGGCACTGGGTAAGGGATAAAGAATTAAAACCATTTCCTTTAGACCCTCTTTTGATGTTTTGTTTAAAACTTAATGTCAGGAAATAGAGACCATCATAAAGAGAGAATAAAATGGAGAGGAGATAATTTTAGGAGTGTTTTGGTTTAGCCTTTTGTTTTAAATATAGAAGTATCCATGATAAAAGGATCACAAGTGGAGTTAACCAGACCATTTTCAAACTGAAGGAAAAGGGGTGGGGGTGGGGGAGAGTCCCCTCTTTAAAGGGGAAGAGCCCGAAGAAATCCAGGCATTGTAAAGGGCGAAAAAGAGGACTCCAGTGAACCCTAATAAGGGAGAGAAGATGTCTTTATTTTGTTTTTAAATGAAGGAACTCTAGAAATGGGAAACCTTCTCTCTATTTTTAAATTTCAATTCTCCAAATGAGCTAGATAAACATCACAGTGGAGACCGAGGGAAAACTTCTGATACAACAAAGGAGGATTAGGGGAATCAAGCACTCAGGCAAGCAATCAGGGGGTTCAGAGAAATGCAGTTTAATCAACAGTTTTCAAAATCTAGAGTTCACCTGAAGGGCTCCTCAGCAGTGAGAATGATTTTAAAAGAATAAGAGATGCAATAAACTCGATTCAGTTGTGAATCACTGTGCACAACACCACTCAGAGCCTCTGGAATGGAGCTTCCCCTCCGCCGAGTGCATGTCTGGTTGGAGTCTGTCAAGAGCACTGTGGACTGTTTCTCATCTATTACTCACCTGGGCTTATTTCTGACACGTCAAATACATAGGATGGCTGATCAAAGACAAGAGGAAACTCATTTTCTGGGCTTGTTAGGACATAAATGTAGATGTTATCTAAAAAGAGAAATAGAAAAAAATTAAATCACAGTATTCTATTCTCATTGACTTGTTTATTAAACACTGGAGAACCAGTGCACAAAATTTGTGCACTGCGGGGGGCGGGGAGGATGGGTACCTTAGCCCGGATTGCGAGAGAACACAGGCCAGGCCGAGGGACCCCCATTGGTGCATGATCAGGGCCAGGGAGGGATGAGGGAGGTTGGCCAGCTGGGGAGAGACTGCGGGAGGGTTCCAGGGTGTGTCTGGCCCATCTCACTCAGTTCCAATCATCCAGACCCCAGCATCAAGCTAACCTACCAGTCAGAGCATCTGCCCCCTGGTGGTCAGTGCACATCATAGCAAGCAGTTGAGCAGTCTTAGCATATCATTAGCATATTATGCTTTGATTAGTTGAATGGCCGATCAGATGACCAGACACTTAGCACATTAAGCTTTTATTATATAGGATTTTAAAAGCTTTTTCTGTGTAACAGGTGCTGTGCAAAATATTGAGAATGCAAGGAGAATAAGACCTGGAAGTTTCTGCCTCTGAGATGTTTCAGGCGGTTCCTTCTGATAAACACATGTACAGGTCACTACGGCAGCCAGAGGAAGTGCAAGCTGAGCTTCACAAACATCATTAGAGCCAGACAATTGGGGGGTAGGGGGGGTCATGGGGGTGTGATTCTAGGCATGTGCATGGATATCAAGGTATAAATTGCATGATTCAGTCAGAAAAACGGCAAGTTGTTTGGCCTAGTTAGAAAAAAGGGGGTTAAGAAGCAAGCGGCTGGAGCTGCAGCTAGAGAGTTAGGCAAGGGCTGAATGATTAAAGTCTTTGTGTGCCAAAGAATTAGAACTTGAATTTGACAGCTATAGGGAGACACTCAAGGGCTTTGAGCAAGAAAGTAATATGATGACATTCGCATTTCCTAAAACTTACTGTGAGAAATGTGGAGGATGCTTTGGAAAGGGACAAGACAAAGTCAGAGAGATCTTTAACACGTTCAGCGCCCAGCCTGTTTTGTCTTCCAGATGGAAAGTATAGTGTCAGTCACCAGTGACTGACAGGGCACTTAATGTGTTAAAGATTCTCAAATGTTGTAATTCAGCCAAGAAAGAGGAGGTTCTGCATTAGAGCAGGGCTAGTGGGATGGGGGCGGGGTAGGGAGGGGCAGCAGAAGCTTGAGATTTTAGAAGTTGACACCGAAGAAAAGCTTGAGACCACTTCAGTGTGCTTGGTGACTGACAGGAGGAAGCAGGGCTGATTCCCAAGTGCGTGGGTTTTTTGAAGTCTCCTCTTTAACACAAATACCTAGCCCAACACTGAGCTGAGTACTGCCTGGCAGTCTAGTCACTGCTGCTCAAGGAAGATGCTTCATGACATAAGTCAAAATGATACTTGCTTTTGTAGTAAGGAGGGGCAACATCCTGCACCTGGATTGTCACACTGTATTTATTACCAGCTGCTAGATTACTTGGATTTTCACAATCGAGATCACCAATCAACTAGATTAAAACAGAGATATCAGATTACACAGAAAAGCAATCCTTTTAATTCAACTGATGAAGACATTTTTCTATCTATAAGTAGAAATGCAAATTGAAAAACCTTTCTGGAAAGCATTTTGCCTGCATAAGGAACTTTAAAGCGTTGTGCCCATAACTGTCCATTGTGTCCATTCTCTGCTCACTGCTAAAGGATTTATTGGAAAGAATCTATGTTTAAAGATGTTCATCAAGTGCTATTGCCCAACAGGCTCAAGACTGCAGGTTACTTGAAGAGAAGCACAATATAGAATCCTATATGCAGGAATAACTCCATCATTTAAAATACGTATGCATATATATAGAGAATATACATAAAATCTAGGTATAGTGAAGAAGAAAATATACCAAAATGCTATTCGTGGGTATCACTAAATGGCAGTGCTTTTCTATGATTTCTACATCGAGCATGTATTAATTTCTACATCGAGCATGTACTAATTTCTTAAACAGAAAAAAATTAAAATTATTTTTTTGGCTGACACTATGAATAAAATTGGTAAAGATTTCTTGAGGACAGAGGAAGAGCTTGGGATGGGAGGTGGGGAAGGGGGTAGGTGAGAATATGCCTCCTAGTGGGCTGCTTGCTCTCCTCCCTGAGGATTTATCTCTGATGCAAAGCCCCCTCCCCCCTGGAACCAGGACCACTGCCCCCCAAGCGCCCCCCACAGCCTTCCTCTGCCCTTCCTTTTCCCTTCATACAGCTCCTTGAGATCTGCTTTTCTTTTCTCTTTTTTTAAATATATTTTATTGATTTCAGAGAGAAAATGAGAGGGAGAGAGAGACAGAAACATCAATGATGAGAGAGAATCGTTGATCGTCTGCCTTCTGCACCCCCCACACTGGGGATCTAACCCGCAATCTGGGCGTGTGCCCCAACTGGGAATTGAACCGTGACCTCCTGGTTCATAGGTCAATGTTCAACCACTGAGCCACATCAGCTTTTCATGCGAGATCTGCTTTTCATGCCCACCCTGTTTCCAAGTCTGCTTTTGCCCCTGGGGGATGCTGTTGAGTGAGGCTACCTATACAGCCTCACTCTCTCACTCGCCTCTGGGTCTGCAGTGGGCTTACAAGGCTGCATTTAGCAGGACACACTCACCAAGGCCCTAAACCTGCTTTCTCTCATCTCTCACCTCCACTGTCCAGAAGGAGCACTCAAATACACAAGAGTGCTTGAGCCCAGGGGCCACTAACGTGACTATCGAGGCAGCTAAGCAGGCACAGCAAACTGCAGCTACGCAAGAGAGAATCCAGTCTTTAGCACCCCAGGCATAACTATGCGTAACAGACGATTCCGGAACTTGGGTAAAATAAAGAGCAAACGGGGAAAACAGAGTCACGATTACGTGTGTCAGTTACAGCCGTGCAGTGAGGGAGTCACCTTGGAAATTTCTCTCTCAGGGGCAGCAAAAGCACTATGCATGTTAGACCAGCTTCCCCCATGCCCTCTCAACGATGCAATGACCATTAACTGACCACCATTTTCCCAGAGCCAGCTGGATCCTGTGAGAATCTGCGGCGGCTCCCCACTCCAGATGGCTCGGTGAAGTTGAACTGGCTGTTTGGTGCTTCGCTGTCATCATCAAAGCAGACCGTGTCCAGGTCCAGAAGCAACGTCCCCTTGGCTGCTCTTTCAGGCACCATAATGCTGGCGGAGAGACATGATTCAATATTTCCCCCAACAAATGGCGACTGAGGCTTCCTTCTGAATAGACCCAGGCTACACATCTCTGCTTTAGTTTCAGTTCAAAGCAAGTCCATGGCAATTGCAGTAACGGCCTAACTAGAGTCCCTGCTCTGCCCCGGCCTCCTTTCTGGCTGTCCTTAACACACCAGCCGGAAGGATCCTGATAAATGCTGTCAGGTCGGGTCACTCCTCTGCAATTAAATCCCACGTGGCTCCTCACTGCACTCCAAGTCCTCACTTTAATCTGTGGACCACCACCACTCACGCTGACCTGTCTGAACTCATCACTTCCTTGTTCCCTCTACGCTGGCCTGGTGCTCCTTGAGCACTCCCCAGGCTCTGCCCTCAGGGCTATTCCGCTTACTGTGGGATGCCCTTCCTACCAAGGTCCATGTGGCTGCCTTTTCACTTTCTTTAGTCTCTAATCCAATGTTACCTTCTCCGGAGGCTATCCCGGCTCTCCGATCTAAACTGTAAATGAGCCCTGCCCATTGCTTCCTCTCCCATTCCCCCTTTTATTTTTAATTCTTGATACTTGATGTTTCCCAATATACTAAATAGCTTACTTATTTACCCGGTTCATCATATTTCCTCCCACTAGACTGTAAGCTCTACAGGAGCAGGGATCTTTGTCTGCTTTGTTCTGGGCATGCTCACTAGATATTTATTGAATGAATGAATGGTAGCTTATGAGACTAGCACAGTAGTAAATAAGAATATAAAAAAAGAATATAAGAAAAATACAACTTCTTCCACTTCCTGCCAGAGTTTATAATCTGGTTAGGGAAAACCCTGCACCCCTCACCTTCCATGCTTTGAAGATTGGGAATTCCTCTACTTGTGTTCTAATAGCATCAATATCATAGAAGGGTCTCCTAACACCTTAGTTACATTCAATAGAGGTTTATTAAGAGTAAAATTCAGGGCTTCCAATCTCCAATGATCCCAGGGTCTAAGCAAACAGCACAAGTAAAGCTGCCCCCAAACAAGAGCTATCTGGTCAAGCCCAGCTTGGTATGGGAGACTGAAGAAGCATGATTAACACCGAGAGGCTTCAGTTCATTGAGGAGTTTTATCATGCTTTCAGGTTTCAGTTTTCCCATCTATAAAATGGGCGTAAATGATGCCAGTTAGCTTTTGTTACATAACAAACCAGCCCCAACTTAGTGGCGTAAAACAACAGGCACGTATTATTTCTGACAATATTAAGGGTTACCCATTCATTCTTTGGGTTCTAGTTCAGCTTGGCTATGGTCACTGGCAGCTTGGCTGGGGCTAGATGTCTAGGATGACCGTGTCCACACGTCTGGTGGTAGGAAGGTGGTTGGTCTTTTTCATGGTGTCTCCCATCCTCAGGAAACTAGTGCGGGCTCTTCACATGAAGATCTCAGATTCCCAAAAGTAGCAAAAGAAGGCAAGCCCCAGTGCATGTATCCTTCCCGGCCTCTGCTGTGCCACGTTTGTGAATGTTCCAATGGCCAAAGCAACTGATGTGGTCAAGGGCAGATTCAAGTAGTAGAAAGAGAAACCCTATCTTGATGGGAGGAAGGGTGAAATCACATTGCACGGGGCCCGCACACAGGCAGGGAGGAATTTGTGGCTAGTGTTTTGGTTTGGGGTTTGTTTGGGTTTTTCGTTTTGTTTGTTTATTTGTTTTCGCTACCTACCTTGAATCATAGTTTGCCTTGGGCAGAATTTCTTACAAAAGTGTATTTGGCTGCCATGAGAATGTGCCTGGAAGACCTTCAATCACAGGAACGTAATTGACCCCAGATGCCAGCTGCTGGGCTCTGAAACCCATTGCTATATTTGCAGTGAGGCCATGTGCCCACGACTGGGCGTGGCAGAGATTAAGACCGGCTCATTCCTGTGCTATGACAGCTGACTTTGGCATCAGGACTCCCCAGTGCCCTAGGCCCGTGGTCGGCAAACTGCGGCTCGCGAGCCACATGCGATGCGGCTCTTTGGCTCTTTGAGTGTGGTTCTTCCTCAAAATACCATGGCCTGGCCGAGTCTATTTTGAAGAAGTGGCGTTAGAAGAAGTTTAAGTTTAAAAAATTTGGCTCTCAAAAGAAATTTCAATCGTTGTACTGTTGATATTTGGCTCTGTTGACTAATGAGTTTGCCGACCACTGCCCTAGATGAACCTTCCATGGACAGCATGGCATGCTAGAACATTTCTGCCCACCTCGTCCCCTCTTTCCTTCATTCAGATCAGACTTGCGTCGTGGTCTGGGGACTCTCCCAGCCTCCTCATTGCCTTCTGCAGGCATTTTCCCTAATAAACGCCTCTAACATTTAATCCTATGGTGTCTTCTTCTCAAAGCACCCAGACTAATATGTTCACTTCTATAAAATTTTAAAAAAATAGATTTTATTGATTTTAGAGAGGAAGGGAGAGGGAGAGAGAGATAGAAACATCAATGATGAGAGAGAATCACTGATTGGCTGCCTCCTGCACACCCCTACTGGGGATTGAGCCCACAACCCAGGCATGTGCCCTTGGCTGGGATCAAACCTGGGACCCTTCAGTCCACAGGCCGACGCTCTATCCATTGAGCCAAACCAGCTAGGGCAATGTTCACTTCTTTAATCCTCTGAACTATCACCTCTCTACAACCAAATTGTGCTCCCTTCCACTATTGGCAGCTAAAATGGGCTCTGGGCTCAGCAAACGTGGAGCAAATTCTAACAGCAAGGATGGTCTTAGGCTACTGAGGATAACTAGGTTGCTTCCTGGAAAGCACTTTTCCTGACAGGTGTAACTGAATCTCCATGATGCCTCACTGGCAAAGATCACCTCCGTGTTTCCGCAGGACTGGAGTCCAAGCATTTCTATCCTGCCTTGCATACAGAATGTCATGGTTTTTATTCATAAGTGCTTGGAATAGATGCCATTTATTAAACACCAACTATATGCTGAATCACTTGAAAGATATCATCTTCAATCCCCTCATCTCCAAAAGGTTTATATTCTTGTCCCCTTTTTATAGGTGAAGAAAGAGTCGTTTGCAGTGGTTTAAAGATCTGTCCAAGAAAGTTGATGCATACAGGCACAATTCCCTATTGTCTGCGTTAGAGTCACAGTAAATATTACTTCAAGTTCCAAGATTCAGTGAGTCTCCAGGCCCACAGATGGTTTGGGAATCTGAGCCTTGATTCTAACTCTGCAGAGACCAGGAGGTTGCATCATGCAAAGAATCCAGGGTCCCAAAGCCAGATGATTCACTATTCACACACTCGGCCCCTTAGGGCTGCCTGGCATGTGCTTTTCATTCATCTCTGACACTTGGTATTTTCCTCCTAAACACTTGACTTGGAAAACCACTCCTCATTCATCAATCCCTGCCTCAAAAGCAGGCTGCCCCCACTCCCAGCCATCTGACCACGGTTCCCTCCCCAGGCAAAGGTGACTGGCCCAGTGACATTTGAAATCAGCTGACCTTCTCTGGCTCTGGCTCTCAGTAAGCACTTTCAGCCTCATAGTTTACAACTAGAGTGAGGCTGTCACAGGCTTTTGATGCCTCCATCAGGGCCCTGGGCTCATTCATCACCAGCCTGAGAAAAGGAGGGGCCTGGGTCTAAGGACCATGTCCCTCTTGGCCCAGCCTGAGAGCCTCCGACTCACGAGGCAGCCAGGGGGCCAGGCACGCAGCCCTGCCTCCTCCCACCCTATTCTACCTGCTCTCCCAAACTCCAATGCAAGGACAGCACCAAGAGCCTTGAGCCCTGAAGGAGTAAATATTCAGGGACAAATGTTGTTAGAGTCAGGTGGCAGCACTAGTTCTGTTGTCTGGTGTGCTTTTGACCTTCCTTTGTGCTTGGACTCTGGCATGGTGGGAAGGGAAAGGAGATAAGGAGGTACGGAGGATGGGAGGTGATGCAGGGTCAGGGTTCCCAGCCCCTGCAATATGCAAATGAGGCTGGGCTTTGGAGTAAAGACCTCCAAGGAGCTTTTGTTGTCCTTCCTCATATCTTGGCTGTGAGTTACTCTCGCTTTAAAAGCCCAAGGAGGGACTTGGGCATTATTTAGAGTTAGCTTTAGTAATAAATACAATTAGTTCATTTACTTCTGGCATTGACTATCAGGGCTAATTTGGAGAGAAGATTATCAAGAGTAGGATTCTGCATGGGTTTGCCTGGACAGTCCAGGATATTTAAAATGTGATTTTACCAGCCAATATGGAATGCTGTCTGCAAACGGCCATCCCATGCATTGGGGTTCTCCCAGAGTACAGGAAGCCATAGTGTGCATTTAACAGCACTGCACCAAGAGGAGACGCTGACAAGGAAGCGTGGAGAGAGCACAGTCCTCTCCAGTAAGTACTCAGACTTCTTACTCCTCAACCCCTGTCCTCGCCTTTAGGGCAGGGAACAGAAGAAGAACAGCAGGGCCTAGCAGGGCAGCATATGAGGAGAGGAATTCCCCAGGATGCACTGCAGCCACCCAAGAATGCTAGCATAGATTTAGATTTTCAAAGGAAGTAGAGGTGTGACTCTGCATATCATCTCTACTCCATCCCCAGGGCCCAGACTTCTGGTAACAGTGGTGGATTCGATTTATACATGTGATGGGGTAGAAGTCACAATCTTAACTACCCATGGCACTATCTCCACCCATCAAACAAACTCTGAGGTTACAGTTGGAATAGGAACCTATCACACGATCAAGGTTATTATTGACCTGAGGGCCTCAGCAGGAAGCAGATGGCAAATTAGGATAACTCTAGAGGAGGTTTAGTAAAAGGACTACCACAAAGGTACACACAGGGTATATGGGAATATCAATGAGTGGTGCAATATCTCTGGCCTGATAAGAGTGGCTCTTCCATTTCTAGGTCAGAGGAGCCAGTGCAAGGAGCAGTCCCTGAAACTGGAATCCAGGGATGGACAGTGCCCTGTGCTGAGGGCTGCCTTATTAAAACTGAGACCTTCAGGAGGTGGAGGGACTCATCCAGCTGATGGGGAGGGAGCCAGGGGAATAAATATGCTGACTTCATGCTCCCCACCCCAGGCTTACTGGCCAACCAGAAGCTGCAGGGCAAGGGAGCCCATTGATATATACACAAGTCAGCCTCCTGGGGCACAGAGCAGGGAGGGAGACTAGAGGCTGGGTCTTATGGGGGCAATGGAATGTGTCTAGAACAGGGTTTAACAGTTTGATATCAGGCTCAAAGCCACACTTAATCCTAGCATGATGCTTGGCATGCCAATTGGGAGAACA
Source organism: Corynorhinus townsendii (assembly GCA_026230045.1). Lineage (NCBI taxonomy): Eukaryota > Metazoa > Chordata > Mammalia > Chiroptera > Vespertilionidae > Corynorhinus > Corynorhinus townsendii. The sequence goes on from JAPDVU010000004.1 coordinate 144,633,208, forward strand.
GGGAGTCATTCACCAACATAATGAAGAAATTTATATTTCTATTGCTTGCCCTGCCTAGACAATCTTTGTCCAGGGTCCTTTGCTCTTTTCACAGCCACACTATGGATTGTGCCTGTGTCCAATGTCCCCTGCAGTTTAAGAAGTCAACTTGCAAAACCAGTCAAAGATAAACTGACAAACTCCGAAGGAGACTCTCCATGTGGACACCTGAACATGGAACTACTCTGGTTGTCAGCTTGCTCCGGGGGAGCCACCTTCAGATTCCTAAGAAACTGGAGCTAGCTATCCCAAAAGCACTGTGGAGATGACGCTAACCCAGCAGTTGCTAACCTTGTGGCATTCAGACAAACTACTTAGTAGAAAGACAGTACTGTTTTCAAAAAGGCATATTAACCCAGAGTCACAAGGGACTTTTTAAAAAAATAATGATGAATAGATTGTGAGACAAACAACACATCAAAACACACAAAATAACTTGCATCCCACTTCTATCTGCATTTCCCCCTTTCTATTGCCTTTCTTTACATGCAATTAAGTTGCGTGAAGTGAATTAGATGCTTTGTTTTGTTTTAAGTAAATACTTGGTTTGATTTATTCATATTACTGGCGGTGTGTTTCTCTCTCAACTGTATATTATAACCACTAACAGCACCATCTTTCCATGAATGGCAATAAATAAAGGGAAGGCACAGCCCAGAGAGAGTCTAACAAGTCCCCATAGTACTTTTCACCGATGGAGATGAACAAGTTGTAGAAGAGAGCAAAATAAAAATATTTTTTAACCCAGTTCGAAAGTGGAGAAGGAGAAAACGAAGAGGAAAGCAAATGAAAGAGAGGCGAGAAAAAAGGATGATGGAAGGAAAACCTATCAACTAAATTGGACATTTCAAATCTACTTATTTCATGAGCCACATCCTAGTGCCTGTAATTCTTCAGCTTCACCTGAGAATAACCAGCGCAGCCAAAGGGCTGAGGACCACTGAGGAGGTGAAATCCCCAACACGTGTCTCAGGGTGTGAATACCTGAAGGTGAACTTGGTGCAAGTAGCAGGGTTGTCATTGATGTCCTTCACCAGGAAGGTTATCTGCATGCGATTCTCCTGACCCCCCAAGGGTCTGTCCTTCACCAGAACTTCCAGAGAAATGGAGGGATTTTGTCTTAATTCGCCTGCATCGCGGTCTAGCCTGTGGGCCACTTGGATGGCACCAGTCACTACGAAGGCAAAGATCAGAACATGACTCTTTGGAGAGAAATGAAGAGCAAAGGCAGATGGAGACCTATGGTACATTGAAAAGAACATTCGGATATGGGGATAGGCTTACACAGAGACTGTCCTCATACAAACACATTTTTTAAAATTCTTGTGTAAATTCGTGTATTGGACATTGATTGGGGTATCTGGCCTGACCCTTCTAGAATTGCTCACCCTATACTTCGGGGTTGGGCCATAGATGACTGGACTGGTAGGCAGCTGATTCCATCCTGACCCCCTGGGTTCCCTTAATGGAGATTTTTGTAGCTGAGAGACATAAGTTGGGTAACCATTCAGATTAATAGTTAGAGATACAGGTAAGAGGCCAGAACTCTAGCTGCTGAGGTTACTGGAGCAGTGCTGGTCCCCAGCCTTTCTCGGTCCAGACTGCCCCACTCTTTCTCATGAGATCCCTAGCATCCTATTGATATGTCCCTATCTCTATTTCCCCCCCTCTTGCTTGGTTTGATTTGCCTTAATTTCTGTTACTTGCAACCAAAGAGTCTTAAATATGCTCCCCACCACAAAACACTGTATTTGTTAAAAGTTCCATTTTGCAATACTGGCATGAACAACATTTTAAACCATGGTTGTCTGTCCTTATACTATCAGTTGAGTGGGTCCTTGATGACAGAGAATTAGGAAGTTTTCAGAGGTAGAGCACAGTTATGGCCTTTGCCTATCTCTCCTGGGAGCAATTATCCTTTGCCCTAAAGCCTATGGGGCCAATAACACATTGACTTTCTGGGATTGTTCAATGCTGGCCTCCACAAAACCTTTATGTAAAGTGAGGTCTCTTTTGGTGATGTATAGGAACTCTTGCGGTGATACAGTCTAGGAGTGGTGAAGAGGGTCAGATCTGAAGTTGGGCAGCTTCAATTTGTAACTCAAACTCACAACCTACAAGCTGCGAGAGCTTGGACAAGTTGCTTAACCTATCCGAGTCTCTTTCTGAGCCTCTGTTTCCTCATCTGTCAAGTGCAGATTATGATAGTTTGTTGAGTTGCTGGGCTGAATACTTTGTTTTTTAATTTTTTAATTGATTTTTTTAGAGAGAGGAAGAGAGAGAGAAGACCATTGATGTGAGAAACAGCGATTGGTTGCCTCCAGTATGCACCCAACCAGGTATAAACCCACACCTGGGTATGTGCCCTGATGGGGAATCAAACCCACTACCCTTTGGTGTATGCAATGATGCTCCAACCAACTGAGCCACACTAGCCAGGGTGTGCTGAGTAATTTAGATGAAAAGCATGTGGGTCTCTCAACAGAGAGCCTGGTCTATATGAAAAGAAACTCCCCTTCTCTGCACCAAGACACCTAGATGGGAAAATAATGCCCAGCAACCCAGCAAATTGATCTAGATCAGTGTGGTCCAGGACAGTACCATGAGCCACATGTGGTTAGCACTTGAAATGCGGCTAGTCCGAACTGAGATTTGCAGTAAATACAAAATACACAACAAACTTCAAAGCCTTGGTACAAATATATATATATATATATATATATATATATATATATATATATACCCCTCATTCATAACCTTTAAATATTAACTACATGTTAAAATATTTTAGATCTCATGGGTTAGCTACAATGCCTTATTAAAATTAATTTCACTTGTTTCTTTTTACTTCTTAAAAATGTGGCTACTAGAAACTTTAAAATGGCTTATGTGACTTCTATTTCTATTGGACAACACTGATCTAGACCCTCTTTTCAGGCTAATGAACTCACCCATCCTTACATAAGAACCTGCCTCAAGGGTGAAACGGTGATACATCCGTTGACTGTTTAGTTTCTGCAACCGCCAGCTGGTTTTTTTGTTGTTGTTTTTATGTTTTTGTTAAACCTCACCAGAGGATATTTTTTCCATTGATTTTTTTTTTTTTTAAGAGATAGCCGAAAGGAGGGAAAGAGAGAGAGAAAAAGAGAAACATTGATTGGTTGCCTCCTGCATGTGTCCGGACCAGGCCAGGGGTCCAACCTGCCAGCCAGGTAGACGTCCTTGACTGGAAATCGAATCCACGACCCTTCAGTGTACAGGCCGACACCAACCACTGAGCTACCAGCCAGGATGATTCCAGCTGTTTTTAAGAGGCTTGTTACCCTATTAACTTACGATATTCTAGACCAAAAGGCATGCTCAGATCAGAGGGCACACAAACTATTTGAAAAACAACCCAAACGGCTGGCTGAATTAAAAGATGCACATAAATGATGTGCGTGTGTGTGACTTACACTGATTTATCATGAAGTAGCTGTTAACAGTAGTGATGCTGTAGAGGAGGAAACTGGTCAAACCTTCATTATCAGGGTCCTCAGCTGTGATATTGGCTACGATGGTTCCTGGACCCAGCTCCTCTGGAATCACATACATTCGCGTTGGGCTGGAACAGAAATACAGCAGACACAGCTAATTTTCAGGGACACGGGAGGGTAGAGACTGGGAGGTGGGTATTTTGGTTCATGCTAAATATAGCTCTGAGCTGTTGAAGTTGCATCAGCATGCTCAGAGGGAGGACGCAGCAGCTGAAAGGATGGGAGGCTGGCTTTTGTATTTCCAAGATCACATCCCTGTGGATGCAAAGAAAGCGCCACGTGGTTACTGCAATGGTTTACATGGGCTGTGGTCTCTGACTTCACCCACACCTGATGCCATTTCAGATCAGTGTTAACGTTGTTTTAAAATAGGCATAGTTGGTTTGTCCAGCCATCTTCTCTTTTTCTTCCAATTCTTGTGCAGAAGTTCCCTGAATGATTTTTAAAATCCATCTGGAAATAATGTCCAGAATGACAGATTTCTGATTCCCATCACATGGCAGCCACCAAAAGCCAGACACGTTGTAAACCTTCTCTATTCTAGTTTTTTTTAAAATCCCTTTTCTGTTAATTTTCCCCCCTTCCTTGTCTTTTTTTGTTTCTTTGCTTGAGGAGGCAGAATTTATGCACAGAACTTGTGTACCTTCCCAAATAGCATTAATCATGAGGTCAGCCCTCTGAATGGAGAAATGAGCCCCCCCCCCCCCCCCCCCCGCCGCCCTGCCCCAACCTCTTCGCAGAAGCCAAGGTCAGAACACTGCCCTCCAAGGATGACTTCTACAAAATAGCCTCAAATCACCAATTTACCCATCTTCCTCAGAACTCTGCTGCCTTTAGAAAAGGCTGGTAATAAGACAGGGAGGTTTGAAGTTTTAACTACACAACTTGGGTAAATTGAGTGATTCTGAATGCACCAAGGGAGGCTTATTGTTTAAAATTACTCTGCAGGAAGTCCTACTGCTGAGGAAAAATCTTTTCAGTGGGGCAAATAGTCACCTCTAATTTGCCAATTTCCTAAACGTGGATTTTCCCACATGAGATCTTTAAGAGGGAAGGCTACAACTCAGTTCTAAATAATGGCATTCATTTCCTGAGCTCAGAATATTTCTGCAGCCTGGCCAGCGTGGCTCAGTGGTTGAACATCGACCCATGAACTAGGAGGTCATGGTTCGATTCCCAGTGAGGGCACATGCCTGGCTTGTGGGCTCGATACCCAGTAGGGGGCATGCCGGAGACAGCTGATCAATGTTTCTCTGCCATTGATGTTTCTGTCTCTCTTTTCCTCTCCCTTCCTCTCTCTAAAATCAATAAAAATACACATATTTTTTAAGAAGAATATTTCTGCATCTCTGTCTCATCATCCCTGGAGGGCAGGTGGGGCCAGAGCAAGGAAAGGGGAGAGGGAACCTCTGGTAGAGCCAGAGGCAGGAAAAGAAACCTGGGCCCACGCTCTCCCCAACCTCTTCCTCTGTGCACCCTCGGCCTGCCCCACTCATGAAGTGACCTCCCAGAGGTGAGGCCACTGATGGGGGACAGTAATCATGTTCTGATCAAGAAGCCACCTGGTGCTCTGGACTCCTCCTCTTCCATTGTCCCACTGAATCAGCCTGTTAATCCATTGACTTACCTCACACACACCCTCTCAGAGGATCTGTGCTGTGCCCACTGATGGGTGCAGGATTAGACAAGCAAGTAGGACCGAGGAGGCAGGGATGGCAGGAACAGAACCAGAGCCAGAGGAGAGAGGGGCCAGCCCCAGCTCCTACATCGGGACTAAGCCCTTATGTCCATCATCTGAGAGCCCCTGTTTCTAACCTGTTAGAGTTTTCCTTTGGTTACTTGGAGTGGGTTCTGTTAACCTCCACCAAAGAGATTCCTGTGACACCTGTGCCACCATCTCCGCCGTGTCCCTGCTACCTCAGTCATGGTCCCTGATTTCTAACAGGCTCCCTGGGGGTGCAGACCTCAGCACACTCCAACCCATGGATTCAGAATCTGCATTTTCAGAAGACACCGGGGACTGACATGCACGTTAAAGTTTGAGCAGGGCTGTTACAAGGAATCACCAGAGGTGACAAGCACAGGCTCCCAGCTTCTCATCGGACAGGCCCAGAATTCCTCCCCTCCTTTTTCCCCTCCCTTCTTCCCTAAGGCGGCGGTCTCTCTGGGGATGATTATGTTGCTGGTCACAGTAAGGGAAGGAGGCTGCTATTGGCATCTAGAGGGTAGAGGCCAAAGATGCTGCGAAACATCCTACAATGCACAGGACAGTCCCCCTATCGCAAGGAAGTATCCAGCTCAAAATGTCAGCCATCTCAGACTGTACTGCTTCTGAAGGCTCATCTGGTCCATGCCGGACACCCCAGGGAATGGGTCCCTGGGAAGGGGACTGGTCAGGCTGCTGGTGGTGGCACAGCTGCTCAGGTAAAACACTCTTCCCTTGGCTGACCAGACACTCAGCCTGGCAGAAGATGAAATCTTTGGTTTATTTGGTTTGGGAACCCAATTATGAGTAAAATATCATTTAATGTAAAGATGTTACCCTCAGGCCACAGTTAAGATCCATTCAAAGCACAGTGAAACCAGGGGCCTTGCAGCCATCCCATAGGGTAGAGCTCTGACTCACTGCCTTACCTTTTTCCTCCTAATAGTGTCTCCTGAGCCTGGGTGATGGGTAGACAAGGGCCAGTGGCCACGCTCAGGGGGGAGGGAGTGAATCCTGGGTGACTGTGATGTGATGACTTCATCACTATGAATAAATATTCAGTAGGTGCATAAGGTTGTGTACATACTGCCAGGCACCAGGTTGAAAAGGACTGTGAGTAAATACCCAAAAGAGGGTGGAAGGGGAGGAAGACCTACTCTAAAAACAGTGCTCTGCAAAAATAGCAATCACAGTGCTTGGCACGTGGAGAGTAAATGTAAGTCCAGTATTTTATAATCAAGTGCTCCACTTGAATAAAAGCAGAATCCCAGAGTGTACTCATGAGTCAATAAAGCATTCAGATGTTTGTTACACCCAGGGAGACTCTTTCAACAACAGAAATAGTTCTTGCTTTGGTCTTAGTAGGACCTTAACAAACAGTAAAGATAGAAGAGTTGTTTTCACAGTTTACATTTTAACTTCACACTCAAATTCACTGTACTTGAGTCAGTTTGAGGATTTAATTTTGTTAATCCTGAATTAAGTAATGTATGGTTAGTCCTAGCTCTGATTCAGGGAGTGGGGGGTGGGTGTTGGGGGGTGGAGGGAAGAGTCATGGCTGAACCATGAAAACCCTCAAAGTCAGCACCTAGTTTGAAACTAAGCAAACTCTTTTGGATCGTGGATGGCTGAGGGACTAGGCTGACTGACTCTGAGGAGCTGTGCCACCACTAGTAGTCCAGGCAATGTCAGGGCAGCTCCTGCCCCAAATCCTCCTTCAAGAGCCCAGACTTTCATAGACCCATCCCTACTAACAGCCATGGAACACTGAAATAAAGTCAACTGGCTTTTTCAAATGGTTAGATGGTCACATAGGTCATGCTCTCTGTCTGGGATGGAGCCTAACAGGTTCATTTTTCAAACCAAAAGTGAGAACCAGAGTTCCAGATTGATCTCTGGGGCCCCAACAACCAGCCAAGGTCATGTTCTCTCTCTGCTGAGGTCAATTGCTTTATTTTGGAAGACGTAGTCCAAACCAGATAGTCTACAAGTTCTGCCCCTTGGGGGGACATTATTTTCTCCTTTGCAACCCTATTACCTGTTTTCCCACCTCACAGACCGGGGGTGTGGGGAGGGCTGCAGAATGCGTCAGCTCTAGCCCCATCGCCATCACCTTCCTCTGGGGGTTACTGATGAATCCATGGTGCTGTATGGCCATTGCTGGAGTCTGAATCCAGGCTGGGATGTCATAACTATTTATAAACTGCCTGGATTGTGCCCCTGGAGGAACCCGTCAGCAGAAGTGCACTGCCTCATGCTTTTGAGCTTAACCTGGCAATAGACATCGGCGGGAAATATTACCTGGGGATGTATCTGCTGCTGTTCCCTCAACATCAACATCCAGCAACTGGGCTGTAGACTGCTAAAATCCAGAAGTTTCACAACTGTGCTGTGTTTTGCTAAATGGCACCAGGTTAGCCTGGGAGTGAGGTGGTCTTAATACCTTTCAACTTCAGAAAGATAGGAGGCCCAAGGTCATTGGTCACAAGCATTCTGCGTAGTGAAGCCTCCTGGCTCAATTTATTCACAGCCATTAATGCAGTTAACCCCAGGCAGGTGGTTTTGCTTGTGGCTGCCTCTGAGCCCACCAGTGACTGGGGCAGGCAAAGTCTTCTGCAGTAAGCCAAGCTGTTTGCAGGGTCATATGCTATCTCAGAACCCCATCTTCCCCCCCTAAATCCCTATCTATGACAGGCTCAGGTCTCCCCTTTGTGCCCGAGCTGGTGCTGGGCACATTCCCACAGGCTGCCTCCATCAGATTCACTTACCTTCTCACCTCTGCTGGATGTAGGAGTTGCCAGATCTTTTTACTGGACCCGCCATGGCAGGAAGGAACTCAGAGCACCCAGCATGTTTTACAAATTCTTGCGGCACACCGTTTGAAAAAATCACTGGTCTATCTGATAACCCAGAGGGCTCCTAAGTGACTAAAGGGGTGGAGAGGTTCATATACAGTGTGGCTACGCTAGACAAAGAGATGATTCATGTCCTAAGTGTAATGGAGCAGACATTGCAAGATTTCATCACACCACTCAAGACTGTGTGCAATTGAAAACTTATGATTGTTTATTTCTGGAATCGTCCATTTAATGTTTTCAGTCTGTGGTTGACCCCAGGTAATTGAAACCACGAAAAGCCAAACTATGGAAACATTATACTGTGTTTACCTTCTCCATAAGCCCAGTGGCAAACCTCCAATGGGGGCATCGTGTTCAGCCATACCCACAATCCTTTGGTGCATGTGAATGTGGGGGTGCAGAGTCAGGGGGAGCAAAGGTGGAAGACGGAAGCCCAGAGACCCAGGGAAAGGACACTGATGATCTCAGGCCTCTTATCTCTCTTCCAGGCCAGAGCAGGACACCTCTCTGTCCTGTATTCAATGTGTCTGAGGAGGCTCTGTCACCTAAGAGAGATGTGCCCATGGCCCATGGAGCCCTGATTGCCCCAGGCCTACCTGGTAAAGCGTGGGATTTCGTCATTGATGTTCACGATGTTCAGCCGCAGCCATGTAGAGGTTCTGAGCCCTTGGCTATCCCTCACTTCCACAGTGAGATGGTAACTGTCAGGAGAGCAGTCGAAGTGTGGGAGTCAAGCTTTGAAATATGGGGTAGGAGGAGGGAGGAAAGTCTGTTGCCTTTCTGCCGCCCCCTCCAGATGCTCCTGCAGAGTCCGGCCTGCTATGCCCACTCTTCTTTCCTCACCTCTAAAACCCCACTCCTGCATTTCTCGTCCTGTAGGTCTCATTCATGGCCACCACCTCACATGCACTCATGCCCGCCATCGCGCACACTCCATCTCCATCATTCCTCACAGCATCTCTGCAAAGTGTGTATCACACTCATGTGAGGGAACCGAGGCTCCTCTGGATTAAGCCACTAGCCCTGGTTCTCACAGCCAGTGCAGAGCCAAGAGCCTGTGTGTTTTCATCTTCAAACCCTGGCCTCTCCTCACGTCTTTTCTCAGAGGCCTGCTCACTTCCACCCGGCTACTTTCATGTTAGCCAAGAGCTCTGGCAGCTGCCTCTCCCCATGCTTTGGGTGCATTCTCCCACACCTTCATTCTTATTATCTGCAGATGAAGATTTTGGATGGGGAAGGAGGCCTTCCATATAACTGCTTTATTCCCTTTCCAGGGCTTCCTACCCTCTTCACTTGGCAGGAAGGCAGCAAACTGCTCAGGGCCTCCCTAGCTGCCCTCACTCAGGCTGCACTACGCCTGCTCCTTGACCCTCAGATATAGGAACTTCAAGCAAGGTCATCGGTAAAGGCTACCTGTTATGCCCTGCTTCAAAGTCAAATCCTGTTGTGGAAAAAAGCGTCCCATTAGCAGACATGCTGAAGCTCTTCGAGGGAGAAATCAGGAAATACTAAAAAAACAAGGACAAAAAGAATGTGACTAAGCACACTTATCTTTCCCCAGAAGACATGTCTGTTCAGTTCCCATTTTATATTCTTGGCTCATGGAACATTCTTGATGCATCAGGATGAAGCCCAAGAGTGAGTTCTCAGGTGTAATGGCTCGTAGATCAAGAAACTTATGGAGAAACCAAGATGGCGTCATAGGTAAACACCTAAACTGCTGCCTCGCACTACAGTTTCAAAACTACAACTAAAAGACAATACGGACATCATCCAGAACCACAGGAAGGCTGGCTGCGTGGAAATTCTACAAATAGAAGGAAAGAAAAAAGCACATTGAGACTCACAGGAGCTGCAGAAGGCAGAGGTACGGAGGCACGTGCACGGAGAGGGAGGCGTGTGCGTGTGTGGAGAGGGCTGGCAACTGAATATGAGGCTGGCTTTCTCAATCGGGAGGGAGACAAAAGCTCCCGACTGCTCTGAACTCCAGTTCCGGGTGAGACTCTGGGGACCCAGACTCATACGGGGGAAAACTGGACTGTGTGACAGTGGACAAAACTTGAGGGCGGCTTTCTCTCAGAGGTGCTTGCAGCAATTACTGCAGGACACTGAGACCCAGGGGCCTCTTAGGGCAGGGCTGACTGGAAGCCATTGCTGTGTGCTCCGCCCTGAGATCCCGCCCCATGAAGCCATTGTTGTTTGCTCCAGCCTGAGACTCCGCACCATCCAAGCTGAGTGCAGAGGCTTTTGCATATGAATAGCCAGGTCCTTTGAATTCTAATCTTACCTAACAAACTGCAGCTGAGTCAGTGAGACCCAGAACATCTAAAAGAAGGCCCAAGGCCCTGCAGCAGCTTGCATTGCTTCACAGCTGGGCCTCATCTGGGCACCTCCAAAACCCAAACAAAGAAGAGGAATCTGCAGATCTCTCCGTAGCTCCTGCTGGGTGGCCTCAGGCAGAGGCTAAATTAGCATCTCCTTGGAGATCCAAGAGCTAGTGTACCCAGGGGTCAGAGTGGGACCATCCAGATTACAACTCCTCAGATCCATAAGGGACACACTCTTATCTCATAAGGGTGTCTCCAGCACAGAAGTACTCCCATCGTAAACACAGCTGATCCTCACAGCCAATTGGCCTGGAGGTCAATTCCTCCCAGTGATACCAACAACAATCAAGGCTTAACTACAACAAGACTGTGCACACAGCCCACAAAGGGGGGCACCAAGAGTGTCCACCTCAGGTAACTGGGGAGGCTGAGCCACTGGGCCCTATAGGACACCTAACACACAAAGCCACTCTATCAACACAGGGAAGCAGCCAAAATGCAGAGACAAAGAAACAGGTCACAAATGAAAGAAATGGAGGAAAGCAAATGACTGGATATAGAGTTCAAAACCACGGTTATAAGGTTTTCCAAGAATTTCCTAGAAAAGGCCGATAAATTTAGCGAGACCCTTGAGGATATGAAAAAGGACCAACTAGAAATTAAGAATACACTGACAGAGATCCAACAGCAGACTAGAGGGTCGCAAGAATCAAGTCAAAGATTTGAAATACAAAGAAGCAAAAAACACTCAGCCAGAAAAGAAAAAAGAATCCAAAAATATGAAGATAGTGTAAGAAGCCTCTGGGACAACTTCAAGCGTACCAACATCAGAATTATGGGGGTGCCAGAAGAAGAGAGAGAGCAAGATATTAAAAACCTATTTGAAGAAATAATGACTGAAAATTTCCCCCACCTGGTGAAAGAAATAGACTTACAAGTCCAAGAAGCACACAGAACCCCAAACAAAAGGAATCCAAAGAGGACCACACCAAGACACATCATAATTAAAATGCCAAGAGCAAAAGACAAAGACAGAATATTAAAAGCAGCAAGAGAAAAACAATTAGTTACCTACAAGGGCGCACCCATACGATTGTCAGCTGATTTCTCAACAGAAACTATGCAGGCCAGACAGGGTGGCAACAAATATTCAAAGTGGTGAATAGCAAGAACCTACAAACAAGATTATTCTACCCAGCAAAGCTATCATTCAGAATTGAAGGGCAGATAAAGAGCTTCACAGATAAGAAAAAGCTAAAGGAGTTCATCACTGCCAAACCAGTATTATATGAAATGCTGAAAGGTATTCTTTAAGAAGAGGAAGAAGAAGAAAAAGGTAAAGATAAAAATTATGAACAACAAATACATATCTATCAAGGGAATCTAAAAATCAAGTGAATAAAAAATCTGATGAACAGTATTAACTGGTGAATATAATAGAATATAATAGAATCAGGGGCATAGAAAGGGAGTCCACTGACAAATCTCAGGGGGAAAGGGGTGTAGGAGGTGCGGGAAGAGACTGGACAAAAATCGTACACCTATGAATGAGGACAGTGGGTAGCGGGGTAAGGACAGAGGGTGGGGTGGGAACCGGGTGGAGGGGAGCTATGGGGGAAAAAAAGAGGAACAACTATAAAAATATGAACAATAAACATTAATTAAAAAAAAAGAAAAAGAAAAGAAACGTCTGGATTAATTGGTCTGAGCCTCTGACCCCGATTTGCCACATCCTGAGGAGCTGGTCACTGGGTCCTGCTTTAGTTACAGAATGCATATAAAAGGCCCTGCCTGGGCCTCCTGCTTCTGAGCCCAGTCTCCTTTTCTCTGTCACAGCATTCTCACTGCTGCTGCCCAGGCCCACTTCTTTAACTAACACTGTTTAAACACAGCCACCATGCCTTCGGTAACAGGACAATACTCAAGTAAATGAGATCTGGTCTTTACACTTAACCAAACTTATGATAGAGTCGGGGTGCAAAAATGTTCCTAAGCATCATTCATTGAAATGATGGAAGGACCAAGGGAAGGACAAGTGTGAGAGAAAATGAAACTTAACGGAGCCCAAGTTTGAATCCTGTTTGGAGATAAAGAATGTCTGTTTCAAAATCTGACCTGAGGGTTGTGGCCACTGGTCAAGTCTTCCAGTGTCTTGGGGACTTGAGAGTCTTCGTCCTTCTTGGCTTCCAGTGCCCAGTCCAGCTCTCTTGATGACCCTCTGCCCAGCACCTCTTGCTCTGACAGGAATATAGGCTTATCTGTCCAGTCCACAAAGGGCCTGCTCATAGGAGGACCACCCTGTGCTCTCCACAGGGCTCATTAAGATCGAGCCCTTGCTCCCATGATGGAGTCAACAATGCAGGGGAAGGACCTGGATCAGAAGAGTTGAGTCCACATTCTGGTTGGGACAAGTCCCTTCCTTGCCTGTAATTTAGGGATGATACCACCAACTGCTTGTTCAAGTCACTGTGAGGATTAAATTTCAATGCATGCTGTAAAATGTGAAGGGCCACAGGCACACTTGAGGTTCACACATGTATGTTCATTTGTTCCAAAGGGCTTTTTAAAAAAATATTTTTATTTATTTCAGAGAGGAGGAGAGAGAGTCAGAAACATCAGTGATGAGAGAGAATCATTGATCGGCTGCCTCCTGCATACCTCCTGTATGCCCCCTACTGGGGATTGAGCCCACAGCCTGGACATGTGCCCTTGACTGGAATCGAACCTGGGATTCTTCAGTGTGCAGGCCTCCGCTCTATCCACTGAGCCAAACCAGCTAGGGCCCAAAGGGCTTTAAGGTTAGAAGGTTTTATTATTTCCTACACGGATGAGGATGACCTCTCCTCCATGCAACCACAGCCATGGCCCCTGAAGTCTAGAATCAAAGGCAACAGCAGCCAAGGATTCCAATCCAGAAACTTGGTATTGTCATCACAGCTGAGCTTCCCATCAGAGAAGAGAGGATGCACAGAAAAGACATTAAAGGTCTCCTTCGGGCATTTATAAGGTTTTTTAAACCATTTAAAAAAAAAGTGTTTATTTTCCATTTCCTATTTAATAACATTTTCCTAGTTGTGGTGAACATATCTTTTACACAAAAATTGGGAAAGACAGAAAAGTCTAAAAAAGGAACTCAATTATAGTCATCATTATTTTCATGGATAGCCTTATGCTCTTTTCTATGCAAACACACCCTCCAAAAAATTGGGCTGATGTTATAATATCTGCGCTTTTCATTTATAGCTTGAGCATTTCCCTGTAGTCTTAGATCTTATTTTACAGCTTGGCTGGTTAATGATGGCACCGTGTCCTACTGTAGGGGGTACTTTACTAAGTCTCTCTTACTGGTCACTTAGAGAGGAAATATTTTCGAGGGGAACTATTTGGGCAAAACCAAGGAGTGCCCTTCTCCCAGCTCCCAAATTGCATATGCACTCAGAGGCATGATGTTTAAATGCCACGCTCCCTCCCCCTCAACTCTCCTGCTCATAGCCTGGGAGCAACGGCCTAGGCTTGCAGCTGCCTGCACATGGAGCAGTTCCATGTCTTTAAGCAGAGCCTTCCTGGCAGAGAATCCTCACGTATCCACAGATCAGAGGTTCGCACTGGGTGTGATACAATGGTTTATAGACCCCAGGCGGGCATTTACCACATGCACCTAAATGGGGATGTCTTTTCACATGTTTTGAAATGCTCTAGGAGATAGGTCTCCAGTTCTGGTTGGTCCCCCAACCATGCAAGGTCTTGGGGTATGGAGACGAGCAGTCAGGTCCTGCTGTGCAAAAGCTATGGTCAACTGAGGAAACATACGAAGACGTGGGAGAGGTAGTCCAAAAGGGATAAACACAGAGTGTGATGGGAAGAGAAAAGGAAGACTCTTAGACCCATCTGGAATGGAAAAGGCACAAACTGGGGCCGTGGAGTTAAGTTCAATGGCTTTGGAGCCAGACAGCTGAATCTGAATCCTATTTCTACCACTTTTCAGCTGTGAGAGTTTGTGCAACAAAGCTCTCACAGCTGAAACAAAGAGTAACAAAATAGGGCATGCCCCATCGTGTAGAGTTCTAGAGCAGTGCCTGGTACGTGGTGAGCCCTCAGTATATGTTAACTATTACTGTCTAGTTAGAATGTAAGATCCAGGAGGAAAAGGGCTTCGTTTTACTCACTGCCATGTCCCTGGGGCCTAACACGTAATAGCTGCTCAATAAATATTTGCTAAACAGTAAATATTGGGGTTTTCTTCTTGCCTGTTTCCCATCTGAGAGCAGCATTCCAAACTTAAACGATCTTAAAACCTTTTTTGAAAAATCTTTGAAAATACAGCAACAAAAAACTTGTCAAACTTTTTTAAAAATCTGTTTTGAATTTGGTAATGCCAGTCTTGATTATGAAATTTTCTCCAGCTCTGTCTACAGTCTCAGCAAAAATGAACAAGAAAAAGGAAAAAGAAAAAGAAAAATAGAGCCAGATAGAGTAAAACTTAGAACTAGGAGCATGGGGAATTTTTATTAAAAGTCTGATTTCCTGGAATCCTGATTTTTTTTCTTTTAGCATCATGCTAATTTCCTTTATCCCTGAACCTATGAGCTTGTGTTAATGGGAATAGCAGTTTTGTGCTTAGAAAGGAGATAATATCCATAGACTAAAAATATTGTGTCATGTGGCCATTTGCCAGCAATTCCGAAAGCTTTCTGTAAAACCTGGCATTCTCTCCCCTTTTTAAAGGCTTGTTTAATCAAAGCTGCTCCCTTGATATTCATTCTTGGAAAACAGAAATTAAATAGAATGAAAAGAAACTGCAGCCCCTCTCTGCTCCAGGACTGGCTAAGGAAAGTCCTGAATAATCAGATCAATTCGGTTAACAAATGCTTGTCAGACAAGCTCCACAGTTTCCCCGCTGGGAATATTCCTTTACCACCACCCCAGGTTTCTCTCTTTGCAGCCCCTTGGCAGCTTCGGTTTGCTCACAGACACAAAAGCTTCAGTGTGGAAGGCGAGGAGCCGTGCTTCCTGCCCCATTCACCCTTTATGGTGCCATTGGTGTAGGGAAAAAGGAGGGTGAGAGGGAGCTGGCCCAGTTTCCTGAAATGTCAGGCTCCCTGGGGAGGGCACATCACCTCCGGCCGGCCGGCGGGCTCCCCCACTGCAGTTGGAGTCACAGGCAAATAATGAGCCAACCTGTGCGGGTTTGCAGCCATCAGTTGCTTTCAGGCCTGCAATGGAATTGAGCTACAAGAATTCCGCCTCCTGTTTCCTAAGAACAGAGCAGTCAACGTCCAGAGGGAAGGAAGGACCCTTATTCCTCCCAAGTCCTGGGAGTGCCAATGACTATAAGCTGCTGAGAATACGCCCCAGACCCACCAGAGGACAAGCAGCACAAGGCACACCTTGCAACCGGGCTGTCTCAAGTTATGTATGCCACAATCCTATTATGTTTTTCATTGAAAGCTGAATATTTTGTAAAAGCCTCAATTCCTCCCCTTTTCCCTTTCCCCACCCCTATCCCAACTCAGAAGTGGGAGGTGGGGCGGAGGGGGGGAGGGTGCTTAGGAGAAAAAAAATTACCATAGAAAACCCTACTTCAAGCCCTTAACTTGGCCTGCTCATGTTGTATTATTATAAAGGTGAGCTAAATGGGTTATAGGCAAGTATTTGAATGTTTTTAAAAGGGCCACATTTGTAAATGCAGAATGCTATCCATAGCAATCCTTTACTGATAAAGCTGCAGAATCTATCTCATATTTTGTCGGTCTTTTTTTTATTATTATTAATCAGCCTGGGACCCGTTCTTTGATTTAGGCTTCACTAATCGTAAGGACAATGACCCCTATCTATTCGAGAAAGTGTCTCTCCCAGTGTACACACAGTGGTCAGTGGTGATGTATTTGGAGTGGGAGCTGTCCACTGCCCCTGCTTTCTCCTTTCTTCGGCATTTTAATAAGAACCTGGAGCAGAATGTGTTTTGCAAAGGCTTCAGTAGTGGCTTCCAAATGAACAGAGGTACAGGGTGACTGGTGGGGGAGGGGGAGGGAAGTGGAAGTGCATGGGGAACAGGGAGGATGTTGTCACTTAGGAAAGAAAGGGGCAGGACACCAAAGACAAAATGTGTCAGAACACAGGAGCAGGGGATGAGCAGGAGCCGGGTCAGAGACCTCAGTTCTCACTAGAGTTACCTGGCCAGGCAAGGGCCTCACTTCCCTTCCTCATCCAGAAATAAGTGGCTCTGAAAAGTCCCCTCTCCTGACGGTTACTATAAACTCAAGAAGATCAAAAGCCACAACCCGCTGCCACAGCTCGGAGCCACGAGCAAGACAGAGGCGGGGCGAGAATTACTTTCCCTGTTGCCCTCCTGGTAGCCCAGCTACTAGCAAGGTTATTGCTCTTTTAATTTAATCCTTTGTCTGCCCTGGTGAAGACAAAACACATTTCACTTTATGCAAAAGTCCTTCCCTAATGGAAAGGCCAAGAGAAAGCCCCTTAATGGAGGAATTGCTGCACTAGATCACTTTGCTTCCAGCTGAGAAACTGATTAACGTCCTGAGAGTCTCTGAGGAGGCTGTGCAGCAGTTACAGTGCCATTTCCAAGCAGAGGGAGAGGGGGGCTTGGGAGTGGGTGGGAGGGGTTGGGTTGCAGGGAGCCTCCTTCAGGAGGTGGAGAAAGGGCAGGGGGAGGCGGTCCAGGGAAGAAATGCTGGTATATATAATTATTCACGTACAGACCATCCTGCGTGTCTTTATATTCCGAGCCCACCACTGACGCCTGCCTCTGAGCATGCATCACTTTCACCCCATCACAACACAGAAGGTGCACAGGGACCGTGGGGCTGATGCTGGCTCAAAGCCTGCACTGTCCAGCCACAGGCACCTGTGACAACTGAGCATTTGCAGTGTGGTTGGTCTGAAAGGAGAGGAGCTGCACATGTGCATGCACAACGAGTCCAAAGACTTCCTATAAAAAAGGGTGTGAAATATCGCATAAATCGTTTTCATGTTGACTATATGTTGAAATGGTAATAGTTCAGACATACTGACTTAAACTATATTAAAATTAATTCCACCTGTCTCATTTTACTTTTTGAATGGAGCTACGAGAACATTTAAAATTATATATACTCAGCATTCTTTTCTGATCAAATTCCAGCTCGATGGAGCAGTGCTGGTCCCAACAATTTACAATCACATGCTCTTTGAATTTCCCTAAAAATGAGGAAGCAAAGACCTGTGGTTTCTGCATTAGCCCCAATTTTACTTCCTCTGTGACACAGTTTCACTTCATTAAGCTGGATAAGGATTTGTCATTTTAAAGCAGTTGGGTTTCTGGACATGTCCTAGAGCAAGTTTTAATTCATCCTTTCTCCGCTAGTTGCTGTCACCAGCAAAGTGACTCCTGGGACACACCGGGTAAGATGACAGGCACAGACCAAGTGTAGGTGGCTTCATGCACATGCTTTGGTGTTTATTAAAGTCTGTACTTGTTTGTTCAGTTCAGTGGTTCTCAAAGGGTAGACGCAGCAGAATCACCCGGGAAGTGTTCCAATTCAGCATTCTGATGTGGAGTCCAGGGATCTGCATTTAAAAAAGCAGCCTGTGTATGTTCTCACACATGGGCCTGACCCCTCTGAGAAACACTCATATACTAGTGTTCCCGGCCTTTCTGACCAGAGCAATTGCCCAGGGTATTTGGCAAATTTGCAGATTCCCAGGCCCATCCCAGACCCACAGATTCCAAAACTGAGAGAATTGGGAAGTTTGGGAAACTGTTTCAAAGCTGCTGTTCTCAGCCCTGTTTGTACCGGAGATTGCCTGGGGGCTTTAGTTATTTTTTTTAATATTTCATTTTATTTTTAAATTTTTTAAAAATATGTTTTTATTGATTTCATTGATCAGCTGCCTCCTGCATGCCCCCCCACTGGAGATCTGGAGATCGAGCTTGCAACCTGGGCATGTGCCCTGACCAGGAATTCAACCGTGACCACCTGGTTCATGGGTCAATGCTCAACCACTGAGCCACACTTTTAAAGCCTGACACCTGGGCCACTCTCTGGGTCAATTACATCAGACTTTTAGGGACCGGGACCCAGACATCTGGGTGGTGTGTTTTTTTAAGTTCCTCTGGTGGCTTCAGTTTACAGCCAAGGTTGAAAAGCACAGGTTTGATCAATAGCGCATTAACCCATCTCCTTTCTCCTTGTACAGAGCAAAAATATATAATTTAGTACCCCCAAGAGCCCAAAATAAAATGTTGAAGTACAAAGGCCATCATATGTTACTTCCTAAACTGTTATTACCTTTTTCTAGCCTGAGAAAGTTTCCTTCTAGATTATGTTCACTGCTCCTGCAGGCTGGCTGTCAACCTTCTGTGCAGCTATTCATTCCAGCACAGGTGTTAAATGCTCTTTTTTATTTTTAATAAATCTTTGTTGTTCAGATTATTACAGGTGTTCCTCTTCCCCCCCCCCCCCCAATAGCTCCCCTCCACCTAATTCCCCACCCTACCCCTTGCCCTTACCCCCCGCCACTGTCTTCATCCATAGGTGTAAGATTTTTGTCCAATCTCTTCCCGCACCCCTCACACCTGCTTCCCCCTGAGAATTGTCAGTCCACTCCCTTTCTATGTCCCTGATTCTATTATTTTCACCGGTCCATTCTGTTCTTCAGATTTTTTATTCTCCTGAGTTTTAGATTCACTTGTTGGTAGGTATGTATTTAATGTCATTTTGTTGTTCATAATTTTTATCTTTACCTTTTTCTTCTTCTTCCTCTTCTTAAAGAATACCCTTCAGCATTTCATGTAATCCTGGTTTGGTGGCGATGAACTCCTTTAGCTTTTTCTTGTCTGTGAAGCTCTTTATCTGACCTTCAACTCTGAATGATAGCTTTGCTGGGTAGAGTAATCTTGGTTGTAGGTTCTTGCTGTTCATCACTTTGAATATTTCTTGCCACTCCCTTCTGGCCTGCATAGTTTCTGCTGAGAAATCAGCTGAAAGTCATATGGGTGCTCCCTTGTAGGTAATTAACTGTTTTTCTCTTGCTGCTTTTAATATTCTCTCTTTGTCTTTTGCCCTTGGCATTTTAATTATGATGTGTCTTGGTGTGGTCCTCTTTGGATTCCTCTTGTATGGGGTTCTGTGTGCTTCCTGGACTTGTAAGTCTATTTCTTTCACCAGGTAGGGAAAGTTTTCTATCATTATTTCTTCTAATAGGTTTTCAATATTTTGCTCTCTCCCTTCTTCTGGCACCCCAAAAATTCGGATGTTGGTTCACTTAAAGTTGTCCCAGAGGCTCCTTACACTACCTTCATATTTTTGGATTCTTTTTGTTTTTCTGGTTGGATGTTTTTTGTTTCCACATATTTCAGATCTTTGGTTTGATTCTTGGGGTACGCTGATCTACAGTTGAGTTTCTATATGTTCTTTATTTCAGACAGTGTATGCTTCATTTCTGACTGATCCTTTTCCATTTTTTTGGCATTCTCATTAATACTCTTAAAGGTCTCATCAAGTTTCTCAGCGGTTTTTAGAAGATTCTTGAGTAACCTTATAAATGTGGGGTCTGAACTCTGTGTCGTCCAGTAGTTTGCTTTCCTCCGTTTCTTTCATTCTTGACATGTCTCTTTGTTTCTGCATTTTGGCTGCTTCCCTGTGTGGGCTGAGTGCAAAGTCTTGGTGTAGTTAAGCCTTATGGTACGCTGGGAGGAATTGACCTCCAGGCCAATTAGCTGTGAGCACTCGCTGTGTCTATAATGGAAGAACTGCTGCGCTAAAGACACACTTATGGGGCAGGACTTGTTTCAGTGGGGCTTTGGTGCTCACTGAGTCTGCATCTTGAATGTGTCACTTATGGATGTGAGGAGTTGAAATCTGGTGTCTCACACTGACCACTAGGTACACTGGCTTCTGGATCTCCAATGGGGTGCAGGTCAGCTACTGTCTGAGGCCACCCAGCAGGAGCTACAGCGAGAGCTACGGTTTTCTCCTCTTTGCTTGGGGTTTGGAGGTTTTGGAGCTGTCTGACCCAGGCTGCAAGTTTGCTAGGTTAAGCTGCGATAGGGCAGGGCTTTCTTATGCTAACGCTGCTGCTTGGAGCTTGGGTGGGTTTGTAGGTTGTGCAGGGCGGGGTCTCAGGGTGTCACTAGGCTAAGGCGTGGCAAACAGCAATGGCTGCTAGTTAGCCGTCTCTGCGTCCCTGCCGGCATCCGCAAGTCCCGTGCCCCAATGCAGTAAACAATTATTCCTGCGCACAGCTCTGCAAGCAAGCCACCCACACTGGCAGACAGTCCAGCTTCTCCCTGTAGGAGTTTGGGTCCCCCGTGTCTCCCCAGAAACTGTATTTCAGAGTAATCGGGGGCTTGTCTCCCTTTGGGTTGAAAAAAGCAACGCCCGCCACCAGCCCGGATCACGCACCTCCGTACCTCAGCTTTTCAGCACTCATGCACGTCTCAATGCTCTTTTCTCTTTCCTTCTAGTTGTAGAACTTCCACTCAGCCAGCTTTCCCGTGGTTCTGGGTGATAGACGTTTTATCTTTTAGCTGTAGTTTTGAAATTGTTGCGCAAGGCAGCAGTTTAGGTGTTTACCTATGCCGCCATCTTGGATTCCTCTAGAAGATTCTTGAGTAACCTTATAAATGTGGTTCTGAACTCTATGTCGTCCAGTAGTTTGCTTTCCCCCATTTCTTTCATTCGTGACATGTTTCTTTGTCTCCGCATTTTGGCTGCTTCCCTGTATTGATGGAGTGGCTTTGTGTGGTAGGTGACCTATAGGGGGCAGTAGCTCAGCCTCCCCAGTCACTTGAGGTGGACACTCTTGGTACACCCCTTTGTGGGCTGAGTGCAAAGTCTTGGTGTAGTTAAGCCTTAATTGCTGTTGGTACACTGGGAGGAATTGACCTCCGGGCCAATTGGCTGTGATGACTCACTTTGTCTATAATGGAAGAACTGCTGTGCTGGAGACACGCTTATGGTGCAGGACTTGTTTCAGTGGGGCTTTGGTGCTCACTGAGTCTGCCTCTTGAATGTGTCACTTATGGATGTGAGGAGTTGAAATCTGGTGTCTCACACTGACCACTAGGTACACTGGCTTCTGGATCGCCAATGGGGTGCAGGTCAGCTATTGTCTGAGGCCACCCAGCAGGAGCTACAGCGAGAGCTACGGTTTTCTCCTCTTTGCTTGGGGTTTGGAGGTTTTGGAGCTGTCTGACCCGGGCTGCAAGTTTGCTAGATTAAGCTGCGGTAGGGCAGGCCATTCTTATGCTAAAGCCGCTGCTTGGAGCTTGGGTGGGTTTGTAGGTTGTGCGGGGCGGGGTCTCAGGGCGTAACTAGTCTAGGGCTTGGCAAACAGCGATGGCTGCCAGTTAGCCGGCTCTGTGTCTCCTACGGTGTCCCCGCGTCCCCACGTCCCATGCTCCAGTGCAGTAAACAATTTTTCCTGCACACAGCTCTGCAAGCAAGCCACCCTCCCTTTCCGACCTGATGGCAGACAGTCCAGCTTCTCCCCGTAGAAGTTTGGGTCCCCTGCGTCTCCCCAGAAACTGTATTTCATAGTGATCGGGGGCTTGTCTCCCTTCAGGTTGAAAAAAGCAATGCCCGCCACCAGCTGGGATCACGTGCCTCCGTACCTCAGCTTTTCAGTGCTTTTTGCACTTCTCAGTGCTCTTTTCTCTTTCCTTCTAGTTGTAGAACTTCCACTCAGCCAGCTTTCCCATGGTTCTGGATGGTAGACGTTTTGTCTTTTAGTTGTAGTTTTGAAATTGTTGTGCCAGACAGCAGTTTAGGTGTTTACCTACGCCGCCATCTTGGATTCCTCCTCAGTGTTAAATACTCTTAACACTTTGCTGCAACTGGGAGTGCTCCCTCCTTGAACAACTCTGCAGAAGCCACTCAGTTCCAGGCTCCACATCCCTGCAGCTGCTCTTAGCCCTTTTTGATTGCAGTACATTTTCTTTTACGGGAGCAACACCTGATGCATTGCTTCCTACCTGAGCAGCTTCCCTTCATCAGAAAGGGACAACTTGATCTAGGAGGTGTGTTTAAAGGGGTCATGACCTTGTTCCTTCTGCATAATTTGGAACAATACAGTACAAATGGATATCTAAAAATAAATATTTTTCTTTACAGCTGAGATTACTCCCACTTTGCTCCTACTACATCTTGTACAAACTTTACAGTAATTATCTTATTAAATTATAATTATTTGGGATATGCATGAATGCCTTCAATCTAGACTGTGAACTTCTTGAGGTACAAAAAATGTGTCTTCATCATCTTTGTATACAAAGTAGCTAATAGAAAATCTGGCACATAGTGGATTCTTGGTAAATGTTGAAATGAACTAAATGTATTAGTGTATAACCTGGGGTTGCTGACCTCATCTCCATCCGAAATCCCTTTTTCCCTAGTCACCATCAAGCAACAGTGGCCATAGGACAGAGTTCTGGACAGTGAGAAGTGAGCAGAAGTCTTCTGGCTAGGGGTTCCTACCAAAAAAGGGACAGACTGTCCTGGCCTGCCCCCTTCACCCTCTACCCTTTCTTATTTTCTTTCTCATCCTCCTCCTCTTCCTCAGCCTCTTCCTCCTTCTCCTGCTCCTCCTCTGCATCTTCCTCCCCCTCCCTCGCTCCTTCTCCTCCTCCTCCTCCTCTCCTTCTTCCTACCTGGAACTTAGAAGTAAAGGCTGGAGATGTAGCAGCCATCTTGTAAACATGAAGTGAAGAAAGAGAGGACAAATCCCATATGTTCTGGATGGAAAACCAGAAAGATAGGAAGAGCCCAGGTTTTTGATGGCAGCAGCTATGCTAGGTCTGGACTTCCTGCCTGCCTGCCTCTGAACTTCCTATAGGAGAAGAAAATCCCGTATCTGCCACTGTGGTTACGTTTTCTGATCTTTTCAGACAAACACATTTGTAACTGGTATAACAAGTATGTTATTAATAAGTATGCATTTAAAGGACCTAGTATTGCTCTTAGCACATAGTGGAAATCCACTAAGTGTTTGCATATTCATTTACTTATTCCTGCAAATAGAATCTTAAATGAATGAATGGGTTGTATGGATCCTGAGAAGATTCATTTGATGTGATCCCAGAAAAGACATTTATCTGCTGAGATAGACTCCCCACAGTCAACTGAGGGCCCAACTTTTATAAATAATGAGAGTCTAGTGGCCATCTGCTAACAGAGGCTCTCACATATTCTGTACACCAGGAAGAATCTCAGACAAAGCTTTCAACCTCCTGCACTGGGCTCCTGCTATTTGAATCCACTTTACAAGACAGTTCCTAGTTTTCACTTTCAACCAATGAACTGAGACCTACTCCATCCAATCAGAACCTCACAGCTACATCCTCATTTGCATCCTTACTAACCAATCAGAATTGCTCCATAATGACCAATCAGAGTGTATGATGTCGACCAATTAGAACTGTGCAATTTGGATTCCTCATTTACATAAGATTGGACCAATTGGTGGGTCCGGAACTATTATTTGAATAAAGTCTCCCCTTTTCCTCTCCATTATCTTTTGGATTTGTTAACAGTTGCTTTTATTTTTTGACAGAAGGATATCTTCTAAGTAATAACATCGACTATGCTCTAAATTAAGATGTATCCAATAATCTTAAACAGCTTTATTTCAGACCCTGTGGTTCACATTATATTGGTCTTGGAGTTTACTCCCAAGGCTCACTTCCTCCTCTTAGAAAAAGTAGTCCTGTTGAAGCTGCAAATCATGCAGCAAACAGCAAAAACAGCCTCCTGGTGTTACCAATTCCCTGAGTGTCATATTTCAAGTATTCTCCTCACTATAAGGCAGGGTTTGCAGGAGTGTAGCCTGCTCCAAGGTTGGTCCACTGGCATTATCTTCTCCCACCTGGGCTGCCCAGCTTCAGTGGGCAGAGCTAGGCATTGAGGCCTCCTTGCCAAGCTGAGAGGCTTCTTTGCCTAAGGTTTGGTGGTTACAAGAGCTCCAAAGGGAGAGAAGAGAGATCAGCTGTCTCAGACTGAACCATGAAGCAATTCTCCAGGACCTAATCTGCTTTTCTCTATGGAATTCCTCTTTTTCTTTGGAATTCCTGGGACTCGTTTTTAATTTTTTGTTTTTTAACTTGGCTCCAAGCAGCTTGGCTTCATCTCTGAAAAGGAAATGTTAATGTCTTTGGGGTATACATTTTATGCTTATTTTTAAAATAATATAGCTGGATTTTTATCACCTTCGAATTAAAAAACCAAAACACTGAGCAATTTTAATATGCTAGGCAGGCAATTTTAATATGCTAAGTGGCTTTACATGCATTCTCTAATACTTATGATACCCCTACTGAGGTAGGTGCTCATATTAGATGAAGAAATTGAAGCTCAGCGAGATTAAGAACTTGTCCAAGATCACACAGAGCCATAAATCCAATTTGAGGTGTCTACCTCCAGAGTCCCCTTTGTGATCCCCACCTCCCCTGTCTTCTATGCTTCAGCAGTGGGCAGCATATTTCTCCCATTACCACTGCCCAAGCCCACCCTGCCGAGATGCCAGGCTCCTGGGTCAGCCCCTCTCCAGTTTAACAAGGAGACTTACACTGAGGGGTATATTTTGACTTGTATCTTCTGGATCGAAGGCCTCAACCTGGTAACTGAATCCAGGGTTTGCTCCTTCCACTATGTAGAGGTCTAGACCTATGCCCACATACAGTGGAATAAGAAACATTTTATTAGATAAAGCAAATGAGAAATCCCCAAACAAGGTACGCCGAAGGAAACCAAACACAGCCAAGGAAATGAAGTGTTTTGGCACTGTGGGAAAAGGGCCGCAATAATAAAGGCCATGAGTGAGACCATGGCCAACTTGCAGAGTGGATCCTTTTATGGGAATTAGTAAAGTATTAGGGTTGGCCTAGCTGGTAATCAAGTCTTCACATGTTTCCTCTAATGACAGGTGACCTGGGGTAATGTTGTTTGGTGGGAGAGAGGGAGGTGATAAGGGCAGAGAGATGGAAAGTATCCCCCAGGGTGAGGCTGCTTCAAGTTCCAGAGCCCCTTTAATGTGTAAATTCCTCCCAACCTGAGCTAAGGTTACCCCTTTATCTGCACTTAGCCTCTCTGTTCCATTTTAAGGCCTGTCATTGCAGAGACTCATTTCTGCTGAGAGGGTTGCAGAGAGAGGCTCAGGAAAGAGACAAAAAAATTGATTTCATCTATTTCAGCATTCTTGGCGATCACGCAGAGGGAGGGGCAGGCAGTGCCACTTGGCACCACCAGCCCTGCCCATGTTCTCTGCCTTGGCCTCTCTCTTTCTGAGAATGTCTCTGATCAAGAGATGACCAAGAAGGCTAAGGTTAACTCATTCTTTTGTAAGGCACTGTGCTGAGGTCTTAATGTATAGGGTGGGGCAAAAGTAGGTTTGCAGTTTCAAGTACACAAAACAGAGTTTATTCTGTATTATTTATTAGCTATTGAATTATATTCCATACAAACAACTGTAAGCCTACTTTTGCCCCACCCTGTATGTTTTCCCCTTTAATCTTCACAACAGCCCTAGAAAGTAGATATTGTAATTTTCTCCCCTTTATAGACAGGAAAACAGGTTCAGAGGAGTTATTGGGTTGTCTCAGCTAGTAAGTAATAGAATCAAAGTTCAAACTCAAGCCATCTGATTTCGGTTTTCATTCATCTTCTCACTGCTCATGCTTTCATTTAAAAAAAAGCATTTACTGAGTTCTCACTACATAGCAAGCACTGATCTACACATTGGGAATACAGCAGTTCACAAAACCCTACTCCCATGAACTTGAAATCTAGTGGGAAGATATGGATAATAAATGAGTAAAATGTGTGAATGTTACTGAACAATGTTACGGAGAAAAATCAGGGAAGCAGTGTTGTGAGTTGGGTTACAACATTAAATAGAGTGGTTATGGAGGTTCATTGACATTTGAATTAAGATTCTTAGAGAATGAGGAGGAACCTTAGAAATATGGAGTGGGAGGGGGCAGAGGAAACAGCAAATACCGAGAGAGATGCCTTGGTAGGTTGTGCTTGGGGTACTCACAGATTGCTGAGGAGACTGGGACTGCTGGAGCAGCGATTGAGGGGGAGACATGTGGGAGACAACATGGTAGGTGGGGAGGGTGGTATGGGCATGCCAGATTTGATGGGGCCTTAAGGAGATTCTGGCTCTCCTTTTGGGTGAGATGAGAGGTCCTCGTAGGGTGTTAAGCTGAGGAATGCCTTGATTTAACTGATGTTTAACAGGATCTCTCTGGCTGCTGTATGGAGAATCAACTGTAGGAGCAAGGGCAGAGCAGCGAGCCCACTAGGCTGGCCATTGTAGTAGCTGACACCATGGAGGCAGTGGTGAAGAGGCTAGGGACGGTTGGATTCTGCATAGATTTAGAAGGTGACAACATTTCCTAATAGATTTGATGTTGGATGTGAAAGACAGAAAAAAGTCAAGATTGACTTCAAAGTTTTGGTCCAAGCAACTGGAAGGTTAGAGTTGCCATTAATTAAAATGGGAAAGACAAGAAAAGCAGCTTTGGGTGGGGATGGTGGGGGTGAGGGGGTTGAAGTAGGAGTCAAGAGTTTGGATTGGGAGCATGTTAAATTTGAGATAGCATAATCTGCAACCAACTCCGGTGTGTGTGGGTTTTTCCTATACCACCAAGAAATTCTCTGACATCAGCTGAAAATCCAACTGAATTCAAGTCCAGGTTGTCACCTATGCTTCTAACCCACCAGCTATAAATCTAAGCTTCCCAAAACGCCCTCATTGAGTTTGATTCATATGCTAGAGTGGCTCCCAGAACTCAGGGAAACATTTTCGTTACTAGATGACTGGTTTATTATAAAAGGTTGCAGCTCAGGAACAGCCAGATGGAAGAGTGCATAGGGCGCGGAGCTCCCATGCTCTCTGGGCACGCCACTCTCCCTGAATCTCCACCAACGTGGGAGCGCTCTGAACCCCTTTTAGATTTTACGGAGGCCTCACAACCTGGGCATGATTAATGAAATCATTGGCCATTGGTGATTGAACTCCATTTCCATCTCCTCTCCCCTCTGCAGTAGTGGGGGAGAGGGGGCGAGAGTGTGTGTAGTGGGGGAGGGGAATGAAAGTTCCAACCCTCGAATCACAGGATTGGCTCTGCTGGCCACCATTCCAGGCTTAGGTGACCTAGGGGCATTCCCAACATCACATCACCAACATCACAAAACGTATCATTATCACTCTCATCACAGAAAAGCCAAGGGTTTTGGGAGCT
This sequence comes from Corynorhinus townsendii, assembly GCA_026230045.1. Classification (NCBI taxonomy): domain Eukaryota; kingdom Metazoa; phylum Chordata; class Mammalia; order Chiroptera; family Vespertilionidae; genus Corynorhinus; species Corynorhinus townsendii. Next base: position 144,660,915 of record JAPDVU010000004.1, read on the forward strand.
TTGTGTCAGGAACGGAAGGAAAACCAAATATGTATTTCTTATTATAAATCACAATATTACAGATGTCTATTAGATATTCAAGTGGAGATGTTAGGTAAGATACCTGGATATTTGAGTGGAATTCAGGGGAGAACCTGGACTAAAATGATAGACTTGGTGGCATCCACAGCCATGAGCCAGGGGGGAGATTCTTCAGGAATTTACGGTACCCTAAGCTCCCATCCCTTTGAAGTATCATCCCTGCTCTGCAGCCGATTCCAGGCACACATTGCTCTCAAGGGGTCAGTGTCCTTGGGAAAACTAACAAGCCCGTCAATGACCAGAAGTACATAGTGATGAGCCTGGAGGGTTTGGCCAGATTCCTTCAGAATGGTCCACTTGTGGTCCCAAGCCTCCTTTTCCTCGCCAGGACTGGGAAAGACCCAAGAGAAACCATGGATGGGAAGGGCTTTGTAAATTGCTGGGCATTATTCCTGGGAGCCCTGGGCTGGGGGACATTTTATTTATTTCCTGCGCATTAAGCACCTGCCTTTTCCAGGGAAACAGCTGCTTTTTCATTTACTTTTCTGGTTTGCTCTGTCCCCAGGGTCCTCCCTGATGCCACCGTCTGGGCTGCATGGCACACCCTGTGTGTCTTACCTTTTGCCAAGTTGCCTAGAAACTGAGGCGTCTCATTCACATCTGTTACCTGGACAGTTAGGATCTGTAGGTCAATAACACCAACGTCATCCTTAACATAAATCTGCAAATCAAATATGTTTGGTCCTGTTTCAAAATCTAGTTGTTCCTTCCCAGTAGTGACAACCTAAAAGTAAATGCAGAATTCTTAGCAATCCTGTGAAAGAAGGTCTGCTTTGTGCGCACTCATTTTGCAAATGGCTATTACTGGGAAGAAAGCAAACAGCATCCTGGAAACCACCTTTCACTCGCTGTCAGAGGAACTAGCTGTTTGCCTTAGTCCTTCCAACACGAGCCCCAGGACACTTCTCCACTAAAGGGACTGCTGTGGATGCTGCTGCTTTTCATAAAAAAGAAAAATATCCAGGAGATATTCTGGTTCCACTGACAGAAAATGGAAAACCAGAGAATTAAAAAACCTATCACTACTTAAGTTAGGCTCCTAGATGAGTCCCTTAGCAACCCTGAATACACTGGATTTTCTAGTCTTTAAAAATGAGATGCTGCACTTTCCCGGGATTGCCGTGAAATTACATCTTGACTCATCACTACATTCTAATTTTCCCAAGGCCACTTCCAAGAATAAACAAGGGAAGAAGGATACATCTGCAGAAATAAGGGATGACATGTACTAACATGAACAGGCGTGTGTGTGTGTGTGTGTGTGTGTGTGTGTGTGTGTGTGTACCTTTCTACACATTCTTCCACTGTTGGAAAATTGCCCTCTAAACTACAAGTGATTTGGAATTGTGGCAGGGACACCAATAAATGGGGCCAGAGATATCACTAGAATCTAGACTGTTGCCATCAGGAACCCACTGATCCACGGTGGGAGGGGCCTGCTGAGGCTAACAGGAGATCAGTCTGTGAGCTCTCAAATCTATATGCACATCCTTGACTGTGAGCTACCATAAGGCCCCGAGTCCTTTGGTACATCAAGGACTAAATTTCATAACTGTCTTAATTATGTTAGTAGAAACTTATGGTTATAAATACAACTTGGTGCAGACAGTGAGGCGTTCAGTATTCTGTAGTGAAGAGAGTACTCAGCTCCAATCCCACTTCTGCCACTGAACTTCTGTGTGACCTTGGGAAAGTCACTTCAAGAGCTGGGTCAGGGTACTAAGGAGAGTCAGAGGGAAGAAAATTCACTGTGAGCTGTGTTTAGTCAGGGAAGCCTTCATGGAAGGAGAGGCTGTGGGTATTGTGCTTGACTTTGTAAGATCAAAGGGAAGAGAGAACAGCCACATTGTGCTTGACTTTGTAAGATTAAGGGAAGAGAGAACAGCCACAGATGTGAATGAGTGTGAGCAGTGGAGGGAGAACTCAGGGAGGAGGGTTGAGAGGGAAAACAAGGTATTCTTGTCTGCACCCATGAGCCAGGTCAGCCTAGTATCCACACAAGTGGAGATGACCTGTGTCTATGCTTAGCACGTGGTAAATAAGAGGCAGCATAACATAGGGGTCTAGAGCTTAGACTGGCTTCAAAGCCTAGCCTTCCCATTACTTAACCTTCCTGTGCCTCAATTTTCCCACTTATAAAATGGGAATAAGAAGAGCATCTACTTTATATGATTGTTATGAGGATTAAATGAGTTCATCCATGGAATACTTAGATACTTGTACTTGTACTATAGTTTGATAACAGAGTGATACCTGTTCTTCTGCCTCAAGACTGCTGTGGCTATGGGGTCTTTTGTGGTTCCATATAAATTTTAGTAATATTTGTTTTAGTTCTGTGAAAAATATCATTGATACTTTGGAAATACTCAAACAACAAATTAGAAAACAGAGCAGTGGTACCATGGCTCTTTAACATGAATGATTAGGTCTGAATTATCCAAGAGGAAACATTCACACAGTAGCATTGGACATTGAGGCTCATAGTTTTTACTAAGGGCATGTTCTTCCATATTAAGTCTCCTCATAGTTTTCCTTCTGAAAAGTCACAGAATCATAGAAAAGAAGAATCACTGACACAATTTCATCAGAACCCAGCTTTTAAGGAGATCAATACTCAAACTGAAACACCGAAAGAGTTTAGCTACTGTCAGCACACCTTACACCTGATATCATGTCAGGCTGGTTGGCAATAAGAAACAAGCCTTTTATTTGTAACACTAGAGGCCCAGTGCACAAAATTTATGCAGGGGGGAGGGGTCCCTCAGCCCGGCCTGCACCTTCTCGCAATCCTGGACCCTTCGGGGGATGTCCAACTGCCGGTTTAGGCCCGATCCCGCAGCTCCCTTCCATAAACCAGCAGTTGGACATCCCTCTCACAATCCAGGGCCACTGGCTCCTAACCTCTGGCCTGCCTGCCTGCCTCATCGCCCCTAACCACTCTGCCTGCCTGCCTCATCGCCCCTAACCACCTCTGCCTCGGCCCCCGCTGCCGTGGCTTCATCCAGAATGACTTCTGGAAGGTCGTTTGGCGGTCCAGTCTAATTAGCATATTATGCTTTTATTATTATAGATTATTTGTAATGTTCAGTTGGACTAGATTAAATAGAGAAAAAAGATTCCAAGGCCAGAGGGGCATCTAGTGCAGCAGAAGGCTCTAGCATGCCCGAAAAAGGACTTCTGGGTATTAGAATAAGGGAGATTAAACCAGGGAAAGAGGAAGAAATGATCACTGATCTAGAATCCCATGGGGCTCTCATCTTTAGGACTCCTCTTCACAGGTAACTCCCACTGTGAGTAAGATGGTACTTACCTCAAACTCGGTGCCTGACAGACAGTTCACGTTGAAGGCTTCAGTGAGGGGACTGGTGTTGATTATCAGGGGCAACCCTGGCATCACAGGTGACAGTGATGTTGATAATTTCACAGAAAACTTATGCACTGAAGTCCCAGGTGAAGAATTCTCTGCCACATTACTAGTAGCAGGTAAGTGAATCAGGTGTAGTGCCTCTCCCACTGTGGATTTTAAAAGGATAAAAATTACATGGACACAAAGCTTTGTGCTGGGAACAGGGACTTAACAGCTTGTTCTGTGTCTTCAAGTCGTAGTTCGGAGCAGCGATGGAACCTGGTCACTCCCCAAGAACAAATACTCCTGCCAGACTGTTAGAGGGGAATGTGAGATCTTATAGCTAAGAAAAAAACCACCACCAAACAACCATGAAATCTGCTCTTGTCATCCTGTTAATGAAGCTGCTGCTTTTCTCTTGTCTCCCTGCTTCCCTTCTCTTTTCTCCCAATCTTTGTGAAGAGCCAAGAGAAGAGAAACGTCACCTTAGCAGGTAGACACCCACTTGAAGTATCTAATATACTCATGACATTCTCTCTTTTACAAGGGCCCAATATTTTACAAGAGTCCATTTTCCTTCTCTGGGTCAGTGTTTCATTCATGATGTCATCTGAGAGTTGAGTGTGCATGACTGAAGAGCTCCTTGGTAGACCTCCCCACAGTCATAAGTAATTTCAAGAACAGTTGTTTGTTTTTATTGGATGCTATAGGTATCATGTAGAGAGTCAGTCAGTACTTTCTAGTTGATAGATTAACTCCTGTTTCACAGAGAAGGAAATGAGATACTTAGAGAAGGCATGTGAACTACTCTGGACTTCATTACAGACAGGGAACTTCACAATTTAAGAGAAAGTATGTTTCTTCCAGGAATGCCTCAGGACATTCTCAAGTCTCCTTGACACTCTGCAAGACTTTGCCAATACAGAGGAGAGCAACAGGTCATGTTTTTTCATGCTTCCACAATAATGGTTACTGTAGGGGGTTGAATAGTGTCTTCCCCAAAATTCAGGTCCACCCAGAACCTCAGAATGTACCTTACTTGGGAAAAGAGTCTTTTCAGATGTAATTAGTTAAGAGGAGATCACACTGAATTAAATGGACCCTAAATCCAACAGCTGGTATCCCTATAAGGACAGGATACAAAGACACACACAGAAGGAAGAAGGCCATGTTATGACAGAGGAGGAAATTGAAGTAATGTAGCTACAAGCCAGGGATAGCAAGAAACCACCAAAATCTGGGAGGTAGGTAAGGAACAGATTCTCTCTCAAAACCTCTAGAGTTTACATGGAGCCAACCCTGCCAACACCTTTAGTTCAGACTTCTGATCTCCCAAACTGTGAGATAATAAATTTCTGTTATTTTAAGCCATCCAATTTGTGGTAATTTGTTATAGCAGCACTAGGAAAATCATAAAATTATCATTTATTCAATGTTCCAAATAGGCGCATAATGTAAAATCCTTTTTCTCATTTACTCCTTAAAACCATCCTCTCAGATAGGTATTAATGTCATTATTTTACAAATGAGGCAACTGAGCTAAAGGACATACAGTGAATACAGTATCCTCCCTATTCACAGGGGTAATGTCCAAGACCCCCAATGGATACCTGAAACCATAGTTTAACCATATATATATATATGTTTTTTCCTATACATACATACTTACGATAAAGTGTAACTTATAAATTAGGCACAGCACAAGATTACCAACAATAACCAATAATAAAATAGAACAATTATAATAATATCTATAATAATAAAAGTGTAATATGCTAATTAGACCAGACGTCCTTCCAAACGACCTTCCAGACAAAAGCCAGGGCTGTGAGGGTAGCCCAGGTCCTGGGTGCCTGCCAGCAGCCTGAGGGAAGCCAGTGCCGGTAGCCAGGGGAAGAAAGGTCTACTCTTGCAAGAATTTCGTGCATTGGGCCTCTAGTATTGTAATAAAAGTTATGCAAATGTGATTTCTCTCCTAAATTATCTTATTGTACTGTACTCACATTTTCACTTAAAGGAAGCACTTTAGGACTTCTTTTGGGCATATTCAAATTGCCAGCATCACTGCTTTTGTGCTTTTGGCCATTATGAAGTAAAGTAAGGGTTAATTGAACACAAGCACTGCAGTACCCCAAGAGTTAGCCAGTGAGTGACTAATGGGGGTGGTGGTGTCTACAGCCTGAAGATGATGGACAAAGGAATAATTCAAGTCCTGGGTGGAGCCAAGCAGGATGATGTCGGATAAGAGATTTCATCATGCTACTCAGAACAGCAAGCAATTTAAAACTTATGAATTGTTTATTTCTGGAATTTTAGAAATTTTAGGTATAAAATTTCTAGAAACAAACAGGACATGGAAAAATGTTGGTTTTATTAAAAAAGAATGCATTTATTTCAAATTTGGGGAAAGAGATGCAAAGAAATAATGGAAATGTAGGCAAAATTGAAATATAAATACATTCATTGATACAAGCTGTTATAAATCTAAAATCATCTTATTTAGATTAGAAACTGAGATGCATTATGCTAAAATGCATTTTTTTTTTTTTTTTTGCTCACAGAATTATCCAGGTTTATGGACAAGGACTGTGCAAGGACTCAGATAAATCAAAACAGCTGAGGCTTAAGGTAATGTGAATATGAATAGATTTTTTTAAATCTATTAAAATTGACTTTTGTATTATACCATTCTTGTGATTAAAAACCCGAAGCAAAATAGTATACTGGAGTATTAGAGGCAAAATGTTCCCAAAAATAGTTTTTCAAAATGAGCAAAATAATCATTTGCTTTGGTGCTTGGGTTTTTTTAGGCATAATTTCCTCATGCCCTCTTTTCCCACAATAAAAAAGTCAGCAAAGCTCACCTTGCGCTGTTCATGAATGTGTTTCCCCACTGTTCAGCAGGACAAGGACAGTCATAAGCAAAATGAAAGGTTGGCAATTTGCCTAACAATTTCCCACCTTCTCTTGGCCCCTCCTACCCACACCTGGGACTTGTGTCCCTCCAGCCAAGAAGAAAGGACACCTCTGCTCAGATTTAACTAAGGTTTTTCTCAAGAATGGTATGGTGAGTGATAGCTTTGCTAAAACAAGAAACCACTTGCATTTACTAAGAACCTACTCATCAGGCATTATGCTGGCTACTTTACTGCCTGATCCCGTCCACTCTACACGTAACACAGGTGTTGCTGCCTCAGTAAGTGTTACACTCAGTAAGCGGCTGCAGTGGGCCCTCGCTCCATCTGGGTCTTGTAGATAACAGACTGCACATACTTATTACCGTGTCGTCACTCCACACTCAGGTGAGTGTGCACATGTGATGCATCATTATTTTTCTATGACCAGGCAACAAAGCAGCAAAATGGTGCTGGCGCCTGGTGTGAAATTGGCCCCTCAACTCAGTTGTTAGATTTGGGTGATGTTCTCTGTAAGAGGTCGTTTTTGGAGCAACCTAAGCAATTGTGCAGGAATATTAGCTTGATGTGGGGTCCCTTGGCCTGGCCTGCACCCTCTCACAATCCGGGACCCCTCAAGGGATGTTGGAGAGCCAGTTTCAGCCTGATCCTGCAGGCATAAAAGGCTAATATGCAAATCGACTGAACAGTGGAACAACTGGTCGCTATGATGTGCACTGACCTCCAGGGGGCAGACGCTCAATGCAGGAGCTGCCCCTTGGTGGTCAGTGCACTCCCATGGGGGGAGCGCCACTCAGCCAGAAGCTGGGCTCACAGCTGGCAAGTGCAGCGGCATGGCGAGAGCCTCTCCCACCCCTGCGGCAGCGCTAAGGGTGTCCACTGCGGGCCTCAGCAGTCAGTCGGACATTCCCTGAGGGCTCCCAGACTGCGAGAGGGTGTAGGCCAGGCTGAGGGAGCCCCCTGAGTGCACAAATTTCATGCACCGGGCCTCTAGTACAGAATAATGACTAACATTTACTAAGCATTTACTATGTACCAGTCACTCCTCTAAGTGTTTTACTAAAGTAACTCATCAAAGATCTAAATTAACCTGCAAATTTAACATGATTGAATTCTATACATTATGGTATGCTACCTATCAAAAAATAAGATTTAATTTAAAAAGCTCAATTTCTGCCCTGACCAGTATGACTCAGTTGGGTGGAGCATCATCCTGTACACCAAAAGGTGGCAGGTTTGATTCCTGATCAGGGCACATGCCCAGGTTGTGCTTCCATCGCTGATCAGGTCATGTACATGTACAGGAGGCAACCAAGCTATGTTTCTCTCACACATCAATGCATCAGTGTCTCTCTCTCTCTCTCTCAAAGGATCAATAAAAAGATTGATTTCTTTCAATAAAAAATAAAAGAAAAATAAATAAATAAAAAGCTCAATTTCAATAATCTGAGCTGACAACATTAAAAAGATCTCCTAAGATTCTTGAAGTTCCTTAATAAGGACGAAGATGCACAAGAATCTTTGGCTCTTCAACCAGAAGGCATTTCCTCTACCCAAGAGTAAGACAATACCTCCTCAGTACCTCAATTTTTCGACAGGATTTGCTAAGCTCAAGTTGTCCCCAAAAGTCTCCAGAGAAAGGCCAGAATCTCCTCAAAGACTATCTTTACATATACACTGAAGGGGTTCAGAACACATTTTCCTAGATTGTGCCACTGACATGGGGGCTATTTTGAGCCAAAGGCATGGAGACCCAAAAGATTCAGGAATACCTCTTTAAAAATAATAATAATAATAATAATAATAATAATAATAATAAAACCTTCCCCTTAATTTTCTAAAAGAGTTTAGATAGAGGGCCTGGTCTAGGAAGAGAGCTATCACCAAAGATAACTAGAAAGCATATGGGCTAGGTGTGGTGGGCAAGGGAGGCGGGGAGCTCAGCAGGGCCTGGAGCTCAATGTCCTCTCTGTGAGGCTCAATTGCCTGACTGCCTTAGGTCTCAAATTCTTATAGGGCCTCCTTATGTACATAATTAAACTTGTTTTTCCATTGTTAATCTGCCTTATGTCAATTCAATTAATAGGCCAGCTAAAACGACCTAGAAGAGTAGGAAAAAAATTTCCTCTTCTGCAACACTAAGCTCTGCTATGAAAATTATTTTCCCAACTTTGGGTCTTGGAAGGACTTCCAGCTCAGGCCAGTTAACACCAGAGGGAAAGTGAATTCTGTACAGACATGGACTAGATTGTGGCTTCTATAGGCACCCTGTTCTCTGGGTTATCCCTACCTCCTGCGGCTCCTGTTGCTACATCATTTCATTCATCCTTGCAGATAAGCCCACAGTTAATCTTGGCCTCCCAGAGGCAATTTCCTTTTTCAGGACTTTATCATACAATGATATCCTGTAAACTGAGTTGAGCAAACAAGGTGGCAAAATAAGTTCCTACCTGACATGGCCCCCAGGAGAAACAGAAGGAGGGCTGCTTCCTGCATATTTGATAGTTCACCTCTGTGCACACTTCCAGCAAATCACCCAGGAGCGGAATCCCACCTTATATCTAAGTGCATTCCAGATGCCACTCATCTTCCCCTCCCCGTTTCGTTGCTATGCAAGAAATCAAACAGATGCCTGGTGGTAACTAAGGGAGACTCTAAACACCGCAGGAATGTTTGTTCTTCAATTACCTGCTTCTGTGACTGCATGGTACCCAAGAGGCCAACCAACCTGTCCTGGTGAGCTCAGAGTCCTTCTCAAAATGCCACACCTACTGTGCAGATGGAGAGCCTCAAAAAGGGAAGTCAAAGAGCAAAGAAAAAGAAGAGACATTGAGAAGACAGTAAAAGCTGGACATGAGCGCAGTCATCCAGGATGGTCTCAATAGCCAGGCGCTCTGTCCTTCTCAGAAGGAGGGTGGGCAGTGGGAATTTTTCTGCTGACAGAATTGATGAATTGGACTCGGAATTGGGACTAGACCCCTCTTCAAGGTGGCGATAGACATGGTCCTTTGACTCCCATCACCACCACTGCCACTCCAGCCCTCAAAGAAGTCTATGGAGGAAGAGTATTGGAGTCACACGAGGCTTCTGCCCAGCAGGGAGTGATATGCCCGCCCCTCGGAGGCAGGTGCTGCCCTATATGGTGCTTTCATGTCCCATGCAGCCCATACCAGCTACAGGCTTGGTGTGTGAAACACAGTTGAGCTGGAGTCCAGCCTCCACTCAGAGAAGGAGCAACGGCAGCAAAGAGAACAGATGGCCATGGAGCAGCCTGCTCCCTTGACACGGTGCAGTAACAATAGCAGTAGATACAGTGGAAGGAAGTCAGACTTGGACCATCTCTCCTCTTCCTTTCACTCAAGAACTGCCCATTGCGGGGAGGAAAGCCCAGAAGCTCAAGGCTAGTGGCAGGAGGAGGGTAGGGGGCATTGAGCCAGATCCTCCCCACCAGGAACATGAGCAGCAAGAGTCCCTATAGGAGCTCTGAAGACCACGTGTGCCCCACAAGCAAACCTGCATTTGGTCCCTGCTGGCCAGTTAGTATGAGCCGGTAGCTGCCATAGTCATGCTGAGAGCCAGCAACGGAGGCCAGCAAAAGGGGACACTCACCACGTTTCCTCTCCCTCCTCCTCAACCGTCCTCCCCAGGGCAAAGAGGAGCCTCTTGGAGCCAGACCTCACCACTTGCTCAGGCTCCAAACTGGCAGTCCCTGCTCCCCCTGCTGCAGCAGCCAGTAGCAGGAGGGTAGCAGGAAATGAGATCTAAGTCAAGTTTGAAATAAAAGCCTTAAAAACTGTGGTGGACCATGAATAACTGAAAATGACCCGGAAGCAAGATATTAAGGGACAGTTAACAGAGGTGGGTCGAAAACACAAAACCATTTCAGTTTATATGCCCCTGAATTGAGACTGTTAAGTTAGCTGGGTATAGCGCCTTCCAGGCACACAGAAAGCAAGGCTCAGAGAGGTTGAGTGACTGGCCCCGGGTTAAGCCACTAGTAGTGGCCAAGCTGGAACTTTGTGTCCCCTGCTTCCCAAACTCAGGGCAGCAAGGCGGTCTTCCTTCCTTGCCCACCACACCCAACGCCTTAGCAGGCCCCTGCTAGCCCCAGGGTGCCTCCTACAGCCCCTTTTCCCAGTCTTGCTGCCACCGTTCTGGCTAAGGTCCCGGCCTGTGGCCTGGACCTTCTCAGTAGCACCCGATGCATTGCACAGACAACTGTCAGGTTAATTTCTCCAAAGTACATTTTAATCACTGTCTTGCCTGCTTCAAATACAAAGCAACCTTTACCCTAGGAAAAGCTGACTTTACCTGCATGAAGCAGGAAGTAAGATTCAGAGTGTCAGTCTGTAAGTTTTGGTGTGAGACAGGTTGGGTGGCAAAAAGCATAGGTTTTGTTGTGTGAACTTAGGCAAATTACCTAACCTTTCAGAATCTCAGCTGTGTTTCTGTAAATCGGAGCAATAATACCTGCATGAAGTATTATTGAGAGCAGGACATGAGATAATGAAGTGAAAGAAACTGGCCCGGAGTTTGGGCCATGATACTGTTTTTCCCCGAATAGCACATCTATAGGACCGTGGCAAAGGCTGAAACCCAGTAGGTACTCAATAAACATGCGCTGAAAAGAAGATGAATGAATACACAGTTGCCAAGTTACCAATTTCTCACCTCTCAGTTTTCCCTGTCATATTAGTTACTGCAAATAATCCATTTCATTATTCATAATTAAAGCTGAAGTGATGGCTCCGATTAAGTTATGGAAACCGTCAGAACAATTAAACCTTTGAATTAAAGAAACTCACATCTATTTAATTTTCAGCCTGACTACACAGTGTTCTTCATGTTGCTCTGTTTTCACCAAGTTAAGGGGAGTCTCCGCTTCCTTCCCCTCCCTGGTCCAGGGATCATAAGGGCCATCGTATGGAATTTGTTGTGGGGTTTTTCTCCTGTAGTTACAGCTACTGGGTCCAGTCCTGAGGCTGTTTCTGCCATTATGATGTTGTGTTGTCCATTGGTCCAGCTCCCATCTCCTTCCGAAAGCACGTGGTCCCAGCACCAAGGACCCGGCTGGGCCAGAATCACACAGAGGCTGAATGGGACCCTAAAGCCCCTTGCCCTCTTGTTCCTGACTTCTGACACCCTGAGTCCTCCTGGTTCTACCGGGGTCTCAGCCAGGTGGGGTGAATGGGGTGGCTCAAAGGCAGGGCTGGAACCTTTGGGGCAGGCACCCCTCCAGCTCCACACGAAAGATCTGGGAAGCCTTCTCCCATGGCATGTCTGGCCCAGCAGCAAGTGGCTCAAGCTGGTGCTTAAAGTATTTAAAGGGACTTTCCTGAAATCTAGCTAACGCTACTGCAAGTGTCTAATTTGCTAACAAAGGAGTTGTGTTCCACACATCCATTGACTTAGAACCTGGAACACACTTCCTACAGAGGGATTGCTGACAGCCTATGGACTGTTACATAATCTATAAAGTACCTGAAATATTATAGAGTTAGGATGAGAACTAGAAGTGCTGCTGTGCATGTTCAGTTAAGTTTCCTTAGTAGTTCCGTGGGCATTGGGGGCTGGCCAGTGAACCTGATCCCCTTTATACCCGGGGGGTGGCCTTTATGCAGTTAATGGAACTATGGGCTTCAGGGACCCAAACCCTAGGACACGGCACCCAGATTCCACCATTCAAGCACCCCTACACCATAGATCCCCTGAAGAAAGAGAGCACACCAGGCCAGGCCCACACTCACAGCAAAGGCAGCCATGCTAATGGCACGAAACTTTAGGAGGAGCGGCGGTGAGCTCTCTCCTGGTCTCATTTGCGGGCCACTGTGCTAGCAGGCACCGGGCTTCCGCACTGTACCCGTAGTTCTCTCACACTGTTTCCAGGCAGCTCAGCCAGCTTCTCCAGACCAGAGGAGCTCTTATGCTTCTTTGTATCCCAATTACTTCACATGCAACATTGTGCCAGATGCATAGCTGGTGCTCCAAAACGGTGGAATTAATAAATTTAATTTATACTCTCTTGCCCTGTGCCATTTTCTTCCTTGCTCTAACACCCATCCAGCGAGGGCTCCTCAGGCTTTGTGGGAGGGAAATAAAGAAGTTCTACAGCCCTCCTGAGTTCCAGACCCCAGGGACACTCCTTCCCTCATTAGCCCTGAGGATCACGGGATGGTCTGCTTCGAAGCCAAGCTCAGTAGCTACCCTCTACCCTTCTCAGTTCTTAGCTGAGTCCCCTGTAATAAAAGACAGATTAACAAGAGAAAAACAAACAGAAGTTTGGGAGAGATCCAGGGGGAAAAAAGAGTAACTCCTGAAGTTGCTCCCAACTGGGGCTTAAATACCATCGTACTACGGAAAGGGGAGGGGTATGTAAGTGATCTTAGGGGAGGGTAAAGGACTTTTAGGAAAGAGAATGGGCCCTCAGAAGAATCGATGGGAAAAACAAAAGAATAGATGGGAGGTATGACGGTTTGTGATGTTTGTCTGGGTGTGGGGTCCATCTCCTTTCCTGTGAGAAGAGTGCATCTCCTCTGATTGATAAAATTCCCCGACGGGATTGATGGTAATTGAGCTCCTGTTGGAGGATCTGTCTTTAGGGAGAAGAGGGAATTCAGAGAAAGCCTCCCCTTGCATTTGCTATTTTTCCAGTGCCCATAGCGCAAAATTATCAACACACCAAGTGGCATACCCTGGGTGGCATGGCTTAGACTCCTACAGTGATATTTTGGGGTGATGTATTCTGCTACCCTTCAGCCCTCAGGACTGCGGGTGGAACCTTTTCCCTGGCTTTATGGGTAGAGGTCTGTAGAAGTATGACTTCCCTGGGGCTTAGCCTCATCTGACTCCAGGTCTAAGATGATGGTTAGCATGAGCCTGAGCCCAGTTCACACCAGTAAACTCCAGGTCATTCTTATTTTTAATAACAACTTTATTGAGATATAATTCACGTACTCTACAATGCACCTGCTTATAGTGTTCAGTCCAGTGGTGGTTTTTAAAGTTATTCACAGAGTTGTGCAACCATTGCCATAATCCACTTTAGAACACGTTCATCATACCCCCCCCCCACCTCCCCCACCCCCCCCCCGCCCCCGTCATAGGAGTCACTCCGCAAGGTCCTCCCACTCTCTCCCACAGCCCTGGCATCCACTCGTCTACATTTCGTCCCTACCGACTGCCCTATATTAGACATGTCATGTAAGTGGATTCTCTGTCCTGCTATCTCTGGCCTGTTCTAAATAATAATGGTAGGAGCAGTGCAGTAAATGACTAATTCCTGTATGTTACTTTACAGAAAACACTCTCCACTTTCCCATTATTGGCTCCTTTTCATCTTGCACATCTCCGATGAAATGTTCTCTTCAAAGAGACCTTCCCTGGCCGCCCACTCCTCCTCACGCTCCCTCCAAGCACCTCTCTTCCTTGCATGGAGGTTCTTACCACAGTTCTCACTGTGTGTTTCTGCACGAGGTCATTTGCTAGCCCATCAGACTGTGAGCTCCGCAAAGCAGGGCCGTGTCTGCTTTGTTCATGACTGTTGCCCAGTGCAGATCACAACACCATTAACTTGTTAAACAAATGAGCGAGTCAACGAAGAAATGTTGGAAATGAGCTTGAACCAGTGGCAAGGTTTTGTGTAGCAAACCTGTCCCTAGATCCCAGACAGAGGCTATTGTGGAGAAAACAGTAATAAATGAACCACCAATTGTAACCACATGAGTCATTTAAATCCCTGTTTACATTTCTTTGTCAAACATAGTAATTTAGTGTTTAAATTAAGGTCAGGCTCATTGTTTATGGCCTCTTTTGCATGTCAGAAATTGATAGGAATTCCACAAGCTTACATTACTAAATACCCAGGTAAGGGGCCTATCCTTCCTCGTCCAGATGTGAGGAGCCAGGAGGTAACAATTCCTCTCATTTTTCCTCTGTAGAATCTGGAAAAGCTAAGTGTCTCATCCAGTCAGGAGATGGGTGCAGGCAGAGCAGAAAGCCTTGGACTTAGCCTTGAACTTAGTCTCCTAAACCATTTACCCTGACTTTGCTTCTTCATCTGCAAAGTGGGAATCACAGTGTCTTCTCCATTGCAGAGCTGACAGAGAATCAAAGGGGATCATCCATGCGTGTCCTGTCCTGGCACATCATAACCGCTCAAAAGCAGTATTCTCACATAAGAGTTACTGAACCCCTACATCATTCTGTCTTATCAAGGTCTCCCCATGTAAGGGTTAGGGGGCTGTCAACTACATCACCATCGTAAACGAACAAAAAAGAAGGCAGTTTTTTCCTCTGGTCAAAGACGACTATCCTTTACAAAAGAACTACAAACAAGACCCTCATTGACTAATTCCCCAGTTACTGTGTTTGTTCAGCCACTTTAAATCTTTTTTGGACGTAGCCAGGTATTCACTACAAATAAATTATCATTTAGACTTGCCCCCCACTTCTAAGCAGGGATGGTCAAGTTTATAGTGACAGAAACAGGAATATTGTATTATAGCTATCTATAATAACAGAGCAAGCATTTCATCCATTCCTTCTATGGGCCACACACTGTTCTACATGCTGAGTATGTGTTAACTTGTTTAGTCATACAAGGACACTATGCGCTGGTTGTACTATTATGATCCCCCATTTCACTAGATGAGAAAATGAAGGCACAGGAAAATTTAGTAACTGGCCCGAGGTTACAAATCTAGGAAGTGAGAGAGCCAGGATGCAGACCTGGGCAATTGGGATCCAGAGGCTGGGATCCAGGTCACTACACTGGTAGTCCCTCAGCCCCTGATCATTGGACCATACAGAACACCCACATACATAGATAGCACATGTGTCCTTTTAAACAGAATGGTGCCCCCTCTCCTACCACCTCTTCTCTTTTATTCCTACTCCAGTATTCACTGGAAAGGAAAGTAACTGGAAAAGGTGTTTGTGTGTGGGAGGGGTGCAGGGGAAGAACCCACAGAACCGAGAATTAGATCTGGTTTGGTTGATTTGTTCTCTCTTTTGTTTGTTGTTTGTTGCTATAACAAGAAGTCACACTGTCAATCGCTGAGCAGGCGGAGTTGGTGAGGAGCTAGCTGTTCCTTAGGAAAGAATGGGAGGGGTTTCTGGGGTCTGGATGCTCTTGCCTCTCAGAGAGAGGGGACAGGCTTGTTGGTGTTTTAAACTTGGGGATTTCCCTAATGGCCATCCAGCTTGACTATGGGGAAAGGGACGGTGAATGAACACTTTGTGGGCTTTGTTTGGAGAGATAAGAAGAGCCCCAACCGCTATGGATGCCTAGGCAAAAGCCTGGGAAGGAGGCCTGTGAAGACAGATGACTGAGCCAGCCAGACCAGCGACTCTGTAGCGAGGGGACCCCTACGGGCAATGGCTGATGTGAGAATCATGGGGCCCCTTTCCAAACGAGGGCTCTATGGCAAAGTTGGCATGCGGAGTCACCCACACACTTAGACAGACACCCGGGGCCTGAGAACACTGTGGCCCGCCCTGTCACAGGTGAGGGTCTCCTGGGCCATGTGGCAAGGGGCAGTACCACTGGCCTAGCCCACACTGGTCTGGACCCCTTGGCACTTGAGAAGACTTGCCAGGGCAGCCAGGTTGAGGTAAACCTGAAAAGAAGAAAATTTTTAATGTGCCCTCAGATTTGGACACCTCTCCAACAGGCTTTTCAGGAGAGAATATTCTAGCAAACACTTATCTAATTATTCATGGAAGTCTGTAGGCATGTGAACTTGAGTGGATGGGAGAAACAGGTAAATATAGGTGTTTACTCAGGTATCCCGTATTCCTTCCCTTAACAAAGGGGCTCTGGGAAGGAACCATATGCCTTTTCTCTTTAAGTATTTCTGAGGTCGTCAGTTTGTCAGGGTTCTTTCTGCCTGAGATGTCTCCACTTTTTCTGCATTTCCTCTGATTGGGGATAAAGGCTCTGCCCCTGTTAAAGGGATGTAAGGCTCAGGGAGAAAGGGCATGGGGAATGAGGGAGCCTATTGAGCCTGGTCAGGGGCTGCCTGTCCAGCAAAGGCGAGTGGTTCCAGGAAGCTGAACACAGGGCTCTCGATCACTGCTATGCTTGCTTTAAAATGCCTTGCTGCTAAGATTAGTTGATACACCAGGTTCCCTGGGCAATTCCAAATGATGCAACAAGCATGAAAGAAAACACGGATAAGAATCTGAGGTTCCTATGTACGCAGGACAACAAAAGGCTCTGCCTTCATGAGTCAAATCACCAGGTTGATAGCTTATGCTGAGGTCTAGTTGTTAGAGCTGACAGAGGACAGCGTGCTCTTGGGAAGTCAACTCTAGATTAGGCTTGGTTGTGAGCTACGTGACTCACAGCCTTTGATAATGTGTAGTCTGTGAGGGAAACTGTGCCATCCCAGCCACGGTGGCAGCCAGAGTTGGTAGAAGTAACCATCACCGAGGGAGAGTTGATTCAGACCTCCTTGGGTTACAATGGAGATGAGGTTTCAGAGAAAGAAAAGACATCTCTATAGGAACCAAATTAAGGAAGACACATTATGTGTATATTTGAATATTATAATTTGAATACATGGCAGTAACTCTTGGATTGGTTTAATCTACTACATGTGGTGTATGTGTGTGTGTACATGTGAGCATGAACGTGCACACACACACACACACACACACACACACACGAGTGTGCATGTGAAAGACTTCTGGCATTGGGGTAGGCATGCCAGAGATGCTGGTGAGAGCCTCCCCTTATCCACCTTCTTCTTGGGGAATTTGACCTCTCAATGTCCCTGGAAGGAGGAGCCTCATTTACCCTGCTCTTCCACAACCCTGGCCTCAGATCATGGACCACAATGCTCAGCTAACTCAAGGGACCCCAGGCCATAGGCAGGGCTGTGCCAATTATAGTTCCTCCTTTTTTTTCTTCTCAAGACATTAACCTGAGAGACACAGAGATGGTCAAATGATGGTGGTTATGTAGAACCAAGCCTAGGGAAGTGTGCTGATGAGTAAGTGGAAAGGCAGAGAAGTAGGAGACAGGAGCAGACACAGAGAAAAGCAGAGAAAGGCAGTCCCTGAGGCCCATGAGTAGCAGGGAAAACTTGGGATCCCAGCACCCCAGATCCATCCTGAGTGGCCCAAAGAGCCTTCATTGCCAATTTCAGTGTCTGGGAGTTGCCTGTCAAATCCTTGTATCCTGACAGTAAACCCCAATAAATTCCAATAGGTTCCCTTCTTTGCAACCAAATAATCCTTAAGACAGTTTGATTGAGCAAGATGAGAGAGTAGGTGTCAGAGACACAGCGACAAGTGGAAGTTGTTGGGATGTCTGTGACTTACTTCAAATAGTTCAGTAAGGCAGTTAGTCATGCTCTTTGTTACACTAAGGGCCACCGGTTGCTCTAATGGGAAATTCTTCTCCAGGATAGTCACCTAGTGTTTTATCAGAAAAGCCACTTCAAGAGCTTCTCATTGAATACGAGAATGCTTTGTGCATTAGCGTTTGAATGTCAGAAATTAATTTTTATTGTTGAAATTAGTTTGTTGTTAATAAGTGTGGTATTAGAAATGCACTCTTGTTGATGAAGTTAAAGGTATTCAAGATATGTAGATTGGCTAAAATATTTTAGCGGTGTACTATTCTTCACTATTCCACGAGCAGCGAGGGAGACATGAGATGTGCAGACAGGTTCCTCCTTCAAAGAAACCTCCACTGCCCACTCCTTCAGGGTCAGCTTCAGTAGAACCTCCTCGCCTGAGCCACCCTTCCGGTGGCAGCCTGTATCCAGTGACTGAGCCCGATGGGGAGAAAGTCCCAGTCATTTTGACCCAATGCAAGACAACCCTGATGGACAATATTAAGTCCAGAGCTCAACACTGGTTTGCTTGAGGCCTCCTTGAATGTACATTATCATTCAACTTTTCCCTGTGCCCAATCTTAATCCCTCCCCCATCCTTTTTTGAAAAAAAATTTACCTTAAATTATATTGACTTAAATTCTAACTAAATATTAGTATTGTCTTAACATTGATAATATAGTTATTAGCATTAAAAATTCCATCCAAATTGTAGATTATAAAGCTCCCTCCATATGAAAATAGATAAACCCTTAATTGTGTTATACTCTTTATAAACTAATAAGGGAGCCGAAACCGGTTTGGCTCAGTGGATAGAGCGTCAGCCTGCGGACTGAAAGGTCCCAGATTCTATTCCGGTCAAGGGCATGTACCTGGGTTGCGGGCACATCCCCAGTAGGGGGCATGCAGGAGGCAGCTGATTGATGTTTCTAACTCTCTCTCTCCCTTCCTCTCTGTAAAAAATCAATAAAATATATTTTAAAAAAATAAACTAATAAGGGAAAACAAGTGTAATAGGTATAAGTCAAGTTTAAAGATCATATATACTTTTTCTGATATTCAATTATTTTGAGCTTTTTCTATTTTTAAAGCAGGACTAGCTGGCCATATTTGTTAACTGGTGTCATGTCCTTTGCATTTGTTTTTGATGATGGCTCTTTCCCCTTCTTTTTACAGGGTTTTATCCCTACTAAACATTTTGTACCCCACATATTGTCTCAGCACCTGCTCCTGGCACACTTGACTAGTGACAAATGGGCTGTAAGAAACCACTGAGGCTCATAGCACAGTAGTAATGTGCTGGGATTGCCAGAAAAAAACACCACAGACTGGGTGGCTTCAACAACAGGTCTGTATGGTCACACAGTTCTGGAGGCTAGAAGTCCAAAATCAGTGTGTTGGCAGAGCTGGCTCCTTCTGAGGGCTGTGAAGACAGTATCTGTGCTGGGCCTCTCCTTGGTTTGTAGGGGCTCTTTTCTCCCGGTGTCTCTTCACATCATCTTGCCTCCATGCCTGTCTGGGTCTGTGACCCAACATCTGAAAGATCACAAGAAGTACCATTACCACTCATATTTCTAGCAACATTCTGTTCATGTTGATATGTGTATTCTCTAAGACAGTGGTTGGTAAACTGCGGCTCGCGAGCCACATGCGGCTCTTTGGCCCCTTGAGTGTGGCTCTTCCACAAAATACCATGGCCTGGGCGAGTCTATTTTGAAGAAGTGACATTAGAAGAAGTTTAACTTTAAAAAATTTGGCTCTCAAAAGAAATTTCAATCGTACTGCTGATATTTGGCTCAGTTGACTAATGAGTTTGCCAACCACTGGTCTAAGACAATAGAAACTTGCTCTACAGCTCTGTTCTTTATGAGCTCTCATCAGAATCTGCTTTAGCATTTATGTCTTCCCACACATGGAAAGGTTGCCAGTTCAATTCCCAGTCAAGCACATGCCCCATTTGCTGGCTCGATCCTCGATAGGGGGCCTGCAGGAGGCAGCCATCGATGTTTCACTGGGTCCCAACAATCTCTTCAAGGCAATCCAAGATTTTGCTATTGTACACTTTAAATTTGTCCAGACCCTACTCTTACCCAATTCCAAAGTCACTCCTACATTTTTAGGTATTTGATACACCTGCACCCCACTTCCCAGAACTAAAATCTGTATGAGTTCAGGGTTCTTTAGAGAAATAAACCAATAGTGGGGGAGGGGGAGAGATGTTAAGGAGCTGGCTCATGTGATTGTGGTGGACAACAACTCCAAAAATCTGAAGGGCAGGGCTGTCTAGTAATTCAAGTAAGACTTATTGTTGCAACTCTTGAATCAATTCATCAGTTGAAAGGCTGGAAATTCAGGCAGAATCTCTATGTTGCAGTCTGGAGTCTGAATTCCTTCTTCTTTAAGATATCTTGGTCTTTGCTCTTAAAGCCTTCAGCCGATTGGATTAGGCCCACCAACACCATGGAGAGTAATTTGTTTTACACTGTTTACTAATTTAAGTGTTAATCACATCTTAAAATACTTTCACAGTAACAGAAACACTTTGGTGTTTGATCAAGCATCTGGGCACCATAGCCTAGCCAAGTTGAAACATAAAACTAACCATCACAAGTGTGTAGCCTTAGGGAAGGGTCCTGAGGCTTAATCCTGTACAGTCCACTGTCTGTGCATTGGTTAGGAGGAGCTCTATTCACCTGTTGCTGAGTTTCAGTGAAACAGAATCGTGTCTCTGATGTACTGTTGCCTCTACTTCAAGTGACCGTCTTACTCAGAGCTCCTAAAAGGACAGAGTACGGGGTCTCCATTGAGCTCATCAGTTTGTGTATACTATTTGAATCTGGTAGTAAAAAATTTCTTAATACATTTTTGTATGAATGACCGGGTTTGGTAGATTTGCTTTCTTTACAAACTCCGAGGACAACTGCAGGGGAGTAGTTCACCTTTACTTACCTCAATTTTCTCTCAGTAGCTATCCTCAACTATCAAGAACTTAATAGCTGTGCATTGTGACCAAACTGACTTAGGTCAGTTCATAATAATGGTGATGTGTGGTTTCCATTTAGCTCAGGGACACTCACTTGGCTCACTTCTCATTTCACTCAGGTCTGTTCAAATGTCACTCCTTCTGAGCAGCCTTCCTTGATGGATTTAACTGAATTAGCCAATGGAAGCACACATACTGTACACAATCTCACACACACATGCCATCATCTATTATTATGTCCAAAGTCTGCTTCACTCCTTATTGACACTTATCAAACCTGAATTATATTTAACAGTTTTTTTATTTGTTTTTTATTTTCTCCTCTGCCAGTATGTAAGCAGCATTGAGGCAGATGCCTTGCTCACTGCTGCATCCCTAGAGCATACTGGGCGTATGTTAGAAGTTAATTGTCATGTGCTGATGGAACACATGAATGAATCTATGCAAAATTCACATCTGCCAGGTGTCAGCTAGGCAGCACTGGGGCTTTAAGGCACAAAAGAGGTGGTTTAAAATAAGTGTCCAGCCCTAGCTGGTGTGACTCAGTTGGGTGGGCATCATCGCATGCATGGAAAGGTTTCCAGTTCAATTCCCAGATGGGCACATGCCTTGTTTGCAGGCTCAATCCTCTGGATCCTCAGTAGGGAGTTTGCAAGAGGCAGCCGATCGATGTTTCACTCTCCCTCTCTCTCTCCTTTACTCCCCCCCCCCCCCCGCCTCTCTCTCTCTACACACACACACACACACACACACACACACACACACACACACACAAACTTTTGGTCCTATCTGTCTTGCTACCCTCACCCCTTGCCATTCTCGCTCTCTGTGCACCTTGATTCAGTCTTTCACATCAGCTCACCTAGGTTCGATTTCTGGTCCCCAAGAAGCAGTTCATCTGACCAGCTCAATTGTATGAGAAGTTCAGCAAATGTTGTTTTTATGTGAAGTGATATGTTTTGACTTTTCATGGCTCACTTGGTGTGCCTCAACAGAAACACTGAAATACAGTGACAGGTTGTTAATTAAAAGGACAGGGCCCAGGGAGTGGGGGTGGTTGCTAAGCAGAAAGAGTGTGCTAAATAAGCTGATAATGCAAACAAAACTCCAGAGGATATTTTCAGTACACACAGAAGGACACTCTGTTTTCAAATATTGCTTAAGTAGATAAGAAATGACTACTTATCTACCAAAAAAATGATATCAAATACAAATCATTCTTTATTACAGCAATTCTCCTAAGTTGCTATACCAGATAGCAGTTTGCTAATCTAGTTGTAGCATATATTTCAAAAAAAAAAAGGAAAGAAAATATATGTATCTCTAACTGGATATAGTGGTGGTGGTGATAATGGTGATGATAGTGCTGGTGCTAGTGGTGAAGGTGGTGGTGCTGGTGGTGGTAATAATAATGGTAGTGAAGGTGCTGGTGATGGCAGTAGTGGTGATGGTGGTAGTGATGGTGGTGGTGATGGTATTGATGGTGCTAGTGGTGATGGTGATGGTGGTGGTACCAGTAGGACAGTAATAGCTAATACCACTAAGCCCTTCCTATGGACCACAGGCCCTAAGAGATGAACTACTGAGGCTTACCCTTCCACCAGCTCTGGCTTTAATCTTCTCTTTCCATAAGTTCATGTTACATAGAATGTGTTGGGATTGGTAGTTGTGCAGAGTTGACCTTCTGTCAACAGGTTCTTGCTTTTGCTAAGTTTGGGTTTGCAGAAATGTTGCCATCCAGTGCCCTACAGGAGTCTTAACTCTTTAAGCCAATAAACTGGTCTCCCTCTACCTAGCTCCCCAACCCCAGGTAAGTAGTCAGGTACACCAAAGGCCAAAAACTGGTGGGCATTGCCCACTTACCTATAGTAGAAACCATACAAATATCTCCAGAAATTTGTTTTAAATCCCTTTTCAATTTAAAATTGTACAAAGAGAAAGAGCTAGACAGAGGCAAAGGAATCGCAGTAAGATTTAGTAATAAATTAACACTGTATATGCATATTAAGCTTAGTGAGAAATGGGAAAAGAAATTTAGGAGAGATCTAGGTACCACTGCGAAATAAGTGAAGGTAGTCATTGGCATGGCCTTCGCTTACACTTTGGGTCACTGCCTTTCTGAACCTTTCATACCCCTGCAGGCCCAGCCAGCAGTAAGCCTTCCCACCGTTCCCTCCTAAAGCCCTACGTCTTTTCTCTCAAGTCTGTCCTCTTTGCTTTCTGCAGTACCAGCTGGCTGCATCCATCAGCTACTTTGTGCTCTATGTTTCAAGTGGAAGAAATATATTTTTAATGGAAACCTTCAATGACCTAACAATAATATACTAATCTACAGAGTGGCAAGCCAGGCTGGTGGGGGAGAGGCTTAGAACAAGAAGTATTCTATAATCTATAGTATCTCTCAAACTCCAGGCCTGCTCAAACTTCAACCATGATTTTGTTTTTCATGGACTATACATCTTGCTTTAGAGTTACATATTCATGTTTGTTTAACACCGGCCTCCCCAACTAATCTGCTAGGTTTAAGGGGGTGGGGACCAGGTCTGTTCTGTTTGCTGCTAACTGCCCAGAGCCTAGCACAGTGCCTGGCACACAGGTACACTCTGCCCAATGCTGGGGAGAAAAGCTGGTGCACATGGTTAGTGATACTTGGTGTTGGGAGTGGAGACTGAGAAATGTGACATAAGACACCAGAACTGTGTCATCAGAAGAGACCTGAGCCTTTATCCAATCTTACAATTCTCAAATTATTCTACCTCGAAGCTCTTGGTTCACTTGAAATCTTTAGCTGGAGCCCCCACCCCTTTCTGAAGAGAGCCCCTTTCACTCTATCCAGGGGGCCAGCCACGCCCGCAAAAGGTTCCAGCAGCACAGTTGGAAAACAGCTGATCCAAGTCCCTCATCTTACAGAGAAAGAAACCTGTGGGAAACAGAGAAATGTGGAAAGGTGACAAAGGTGAGACACAGAAGACCCAAAAATTGTGTCTGGGAAGGAAATTTTCTTGTCATATTTCCCCACCACAGCTCTTCACTGTAATTCAAGAACACCCGTGAAGATTTGTTCTCCTTCATCCAGGAATTCGCTGTGAGAAACAGCCAGCCTGGCCTGGAAACAAAAGAGGCCTGGAGAGCATGGTGGGGGCCTGGTGTGGAAGAGCAACCGAGTGGCGAGGAGGTGGCTTCGCAGACCCTGATGATGAAGAGGGGGGAACACTGTAAAGGGTCCATCTGGGAACGAGCAGCCCGTCGAGATGGTAAGGACAACGGCGTTTCTGTCCTTTGCCACTGGAGAGGCAGTGCTTTTCTGAGCAGCTCTAATTATAAATCCCTGTCCTGCTAAGATGGGTAAACTTGGCAGCATTCGAGATCTGCCTTGTGTCTTAACTATTTCTCAGTTGGTTTAGGTTTGGCAAAACCCCAAATGCTTTTTGCCAAGCACTCTTTCCCTTAATTTCTAATCCCCTGAGTGGCTTAAGGGAAATTTCATCCATATGTCTCTGAGTCATTTACTGTGAACTCATCTTTTGGTAAAAGAAATACGTTCTCAAGCCAGCACAGTCCAGAGAATAGCAAAATTTTAGGCTAGAACAGGTCATGCTTTCGTTGGGAAGAATTTCCTGAATTTTCTAATTATAAAAAGGAGGGAAAGAGAGCTATGTTTCCTGTTTTCAGTTCCTTTCCCTCTCTGCATATTCTTTCAAAGGATGTGCATGAAAACCTCCTTTCTCTATTATTTATGAAGTTGGTGAATGCCACATTTGCATTTGGGTCTAAACAAACTCTATAGATTTGTTGTTTTAGATGCAAATTCTTATTTTTAACTTATGCAGGGAAGGAAACAAACACATGCTACATGGCAGGTGCATCTCAGTAGCCGGGTGAGATAAATGTTATCCTCTTATATAAAGAATCTGAGATGAAAAAATATTAATTAGGAAAGGCATCTATACCAATAAAAGAGTAATATGCTAATTGGACCAGGAGACCTTCTGGACGTCCTTCCAGACAAAGCCAGGGGCTCGGTTGGCCTGCAAACCACCCCCAAATGGCCCTCAGCCCCTTGCCCAGGCTGGCGATGCCCCCCAGCGGGGACCCCCACCCCAATGGGAGCGTGGCTGGCCTGCAAACTGCCCCAGCCCCTTGCCCAGGCTAGTACCACCCCCAGTGGGGACCCCCACCCTGATGGGGGCATGGCTAGCCTGCAAACCGCTCCAGGCCTTTTGCCTAGGCCAGCCCTGCCCCCCAAGGGGACCCCCACCCTGATCCGGGACCCCCTTCAGGGCAGACCAGCTGGCCCCCACCCCTGCAACAGGCCTCTATCTATACTAATAAAAGGGTAATATACTAATTAGACTGGGAGACCTTCCAGACTTCCTTCTGGACAAAGCCATGGTGGAAGGGCCAAGGCAGAGGTGGTTAGGGGCGATCAGGCCAGCGGGGGAGGGCAGTTGGGGGTGAGCAGGCCAGCAGTGGGGGGCTGTTGGGGGCAAGCAGGCAGTAGGGGGGGAGTTGGGGGCAAGCAGGCTGGCAGGGGAGGCAGTTGGGGACAATCAGGCCGGCAGTGGGGGGCAGTTGGGAGCAAGCAGGCCAGCAGGTAGAGTAGTTAGGGGTGATCGGGCAGGCAGGCAGGTGAGCGGTTAGGAGCCAGCAGTCCCGGATTGCAAGAGGGATCCCAGATTGGAGAGGTTGCAGGCTGGGTTGAGGGACACCTCCTGGACCCCCTGTGCACAAATGTCGTGCGCCGGGCCACTAGTGTTCCTAATAAAAGGCAAAGTCAAAGTTCCAATCTAGAGCCTCTGACTCGCAAGTTCACATTCTTCCTACCTGTCCATGCTCATTCTCAGGCACAAAGGGAAGGCCCAACACATTCTAGTAGACAGCTATCATGCACCTAATGATGGATTCTATTCTAGTCAGGTGTTTTTTGTTTGTAAAGTCAACAGGGACTAGACTTGGCATTACTGCAACATAGTTATCCTCTTTTTTTGTTGCTTCAGTAGAGTTTGGGACCCACCTCACTCACTGTGGCAAGATGTCATACATGAAAAGTGTTGGTCTTGGAAGTGAAGTCTTTAATATTACTAATACTGATGATGAGCCTCCAGGTATATAGGAATTACAGGTAATAAAGGAACATGTTAAACACTACCATGAATGTGCAATCTGCAAAACCAAGAATGTTGAAAATTCCACAAGGCAAATAGCCCACTTTATTCAATAAATACATGGCAAGGAGGGGGGAGGGGGAAAGAGGGCAAAGAGGTCTATAGATTTAAAAAGACAAGAGACATTTCAACTGCATGCAGTCTGTGCGTCTTATTTGGATCCTGATTTGGGCAAGCCAAGAATAAAAAGAAATCATGAGACAATCGGGGAAATTTGAACACTGCCTAAATATTTTATAATATTAATAAGTTACTGTTAATTTTTAGATGTGTTGAAGGTCTTTTGAGTACATTAAAAACAAGAAAGATATACTTTTTTCCTTTATGAAGTGTCTATTCAAGCTTTTTAGTCAAATTTTCAATTGCACCATTTGTCTTTTTATTATTGAGTTGCAGGAATTGCTAAGATTTACTGGATGTAAGTCCTCCGATATATATGTGGCCAATATTTTCTCCTAGTCTGTGACTTTTTTCTTCTTTTTCTTAATAGTATCTTTTCATGAGCAGACATGTTTAATTTTGATGAAGTCCACTTTAACACTTTTTTTTTCTTTTATGGCTATCAGGGACGCCTAAAATAAAATGCCCCCCTGGGCCAGCCCCAGATATTTTGTTCCATTGGTCTGTGCTGGGGCCAGGCATTGGTGCTTTCTAAAGGTTGAGTCCTTCCAATGTAGAACCAGGGTTAATAACCCCAGCACTAAAAAGAAGTATGACCTGAAGTGTAGAAACCTTCAGAAATGAAGTTCTGAAAATATAAGGCATAATCTAAATGAACATCGAGGAGGTACCTGAAACCTTTGCAATGTCAGCACAGGGAACATTTCAATGAGAAGGTAGAGTGAGGAGAATGGCAGAAGGACAGGACTTTACCGAAGAGGCTGTGGTGCTGTGACAGCTCCGACCTCAGGCCTGTGTAATATTCAGAGGGCAAAAATAGACCTGTAGCCCTGGCCGGTGTTGCTCGTCGGTTAGAGTGTCGGCTCATAAACTGAAGGAAACATGCTTGGGTTGTGGATTTGGTCCCTGCCCCCAGGTCAGGGCACGTGCAGGAAGCAACCAGTAGATGTTTCTCTTCCTCCACGCCCCCCACCTTTTCACGCTCTCTAAAAGGCAATGGAAAAAAAATATCCTCAGGTGAGGATTAACAACAACAAAACAGACCAGGTAAAATTGTGTTTGGAGTGAATCAACGAACGAAAAGGGCGATGGCAGAGTGGAGTTGGCAGGTGGTGGAACTGCCCAACTGTGGTTTTACTTCTGTCCTTGACGCCTGGAAGCACAATCTCCAACACCAGGAAAGAAGAACACAGATGACCGAGAGGGAACAGGAGCCGAAGATGTATGGAGAGATAGAGTCACTCTAAATGAGTGCAGGACTCCAGGCCCAGGAATTACAGCCTGGGAACGGAAGACCTTGCAGAGGTAATTGAGGAATCACGCTGTAATCTCTGAAAATCACAGAGTAAGGGAACAGTGCCAGAAAACCCAAGATGAGAAAACACTCCAAGTTCCAAGTATGGGGCTGTCAGAAATGCCAGGTCCCCTGCAGTGCCCAGCATTGGCCTTGAGGATGTGCCCCTCGGAGGCTGGGCAGCCCCTGGGACCCATCCAGGAAGCTCACACCCGCCCTGCCCACAGAAAAGCAGCTGTAACTGCAAACTCAGGTGACAATTCTCCTCTCTGGGATAAATCCTCAGTTGAGAACATGTTCTGTCCTCAGAAGCTGTGATCCTGATTTCTTTGCCCATGACATGCTTTATCACCAGCCCCACCCTGGTGTACCCTGAGGGTAAGATCTCATGATACCCACCTGCTGTCCCCACAAAGAGTTCTTCAAGATCAAGTGTTTCACAGTTATTTATTTTCCATCCATCTTCTTCGGTCCTCTTTGTGAACAAATAAAATCAGGTTGCTAAGGCTTAGAAGGCCTTCAATGACAGTCATGCATGGCTGCTGCCCAATTCACGAGGCCGGTTTTTGGCAGACAAGTTCTCTACCGGATTACATTTTCAGAGGCCTAACAGCTACCCAGATAAGTAAGGGGTAGACCAGACATAATAGCCTTCTGAACTCAGCCTAATCACTAAGGAAGCTTTCTATGCTCACCAAGCAACAGTTTATTATAATTTGGTTCCATACAGAATTGTCTACAAGCTAAAAATGTACTGATTAGTGAACATGAATATTCCATCCTCTTAACAGTTATTTTTTTTCAAAATAAGTTATTTGATAATCCTCCACTCTTTAAGAAGTAAATCTGTTTCCTGTTTCTGCTGTTAACAATGAGCACAGACATAGCAGGTTCAACAACACAAAATTATTATCTTAGAGTTCTGTAGGTCAGAAGTATCAAATTAAGGAGTGTGCAGGGCTAAATTTTTCCCAGTGATGCTGCAGGAGAACCTACTTCCTTATTTTTTCCAGCTTCTGGAGGCTGCTTGCTTTCCTTGGCTCATGGCCCCTTCCTCTATCTTCAAATCCAGACATGTTACATCTCTCAGACTCTTCTTGTATTGATCACATTTCTTTATGTGACCACAACTGGGAAAGGGTCTCTATTTTGGGTAGCTCTTGTGACTAAACTGGGCCCACCCAGATAACCCAGGATAATCTCCCCATCTCAAGTTCCTTAAAATAATCACATCTACAAAGATGCTTCCCCACATAAAGTAACATATTCACACATTCTGGGAACGAGGACATAGACATCTTTGGGAGGGCATTATTCTACCTACCACAGAAATAAAGGGTAATCTTAATGCCATTTTTTTAAGTGCCTCTCATAATCCCTGGGTTTGTGAATTAGAGTTTATGAGATTTGTATCATATATTTTAAATTTTATTAAGGTAAGAACCATCTTTCATTGTTAGACTTAGCAGTATCACAGAACAAAGTACTTGTCAAAGAATATTTGCTGACGCCTACAATATGAGATAGATTCTATTATAGAACTATCATCTGGGCAGAGTAGTGCATTCTTGTAGGGAAAAAGTTTCAAGTATATGTTAATTTTTCACTCCTTGACCAGAAGGCTCTGCCTTACAGGTTAAATACAAAATTGTAGAAGTTCTTTAAAAACAAACAAACTGGTAGAAGTCAAATTTCTGAGTCCTACCAACTTCAAGCATGACGTCTAGATGGATCAACATCATCCCCAACACACCTTCCTCCTTCAACTCCAGGTCATTCGTGTTTATATTTTGAGGACCTCTCACAAAAAAAGCAGCTATCAAAAATTTACACCTTTCAGGAGTCATCCACTGGATCTTTGAAGACCTGAAGACATGAGTTACCTCTGTTATGTTGCATAGCAACCTTTTCTGGGATGGGGTAGGTGGGGGAGGCTTCATCATCGCCATTGAACTTCTTCTATCCTCACCTGGTCTAAAAACCACCAGCATAGTCAGACTACAGGAGCCTGACATCCCAGATTGTTCTCCTTCAAAGAAATATGACCGGTGCTACCAACAGAACTTTCTGCAGTGATGGAAACGCTCTGTAATAAGTACTGTTCAATACTCATTTCACTGGCTACTTGTGGTTACTGAACAATTGAAATGTAGCTAGTGTAACTAAGCAACTGAATTTCTTATTTTGATTAATTAATGTAATATAAACACTCGCATGTAGCTACTGACTACCATAGTGGACAGGTCAGATATAGACCATGGGGGGGGGCGGGGGGGGAGGGGAGGAGGACTTGGCCATCAGGTCATATTTTGATCCTGTTGATCCCCTCTGGATGGGGGATCAGGCACTCCATTATGCCATACATGGATCAGGGCAAGCTCAAACATTTCCAGAGCCTGAGAGACTAAAACGAAGCACCAAACGTACTGATTCAACATCAATACACAACAGCATCTGGAGCATCCAGAACCACAGGTTTTCTGTTCTGGCTCACAGGACTACCTGGTCCCATTCAAGGTAACAGGCATAATGGGCAAGAATGTCCAGAAATTTGCCACAGCTCAGCCTTGCTGTCTTTGCACCTCTCAGTAGAAAGCAGCAGCAAAAGGCACAGACCATGGCCACTACTTGGCCACTATAGCAAACACAGAGCAAACTTTCTATCTAACCCCCAACACCCAGATGTGATAGCCGTGCCTTACCTCTTACTTCTCAGTTTGCACCTATCACTCCATTTTGTAAGTTGGAATTTCTAGCAGTTCTAGAAGGAGATGCCAAACAAAACAGACATATTCAAGAAGGGTTCCTGGGTCAACTCTTCATTCAGTTTCTGCCACTTGTTCAGTAACTGAACCCAGTAACTAGGTTATGGGTGTAACTGGTATTATCCTGAGTTCCCCAAGGCAGAGCCTTTCGCTATTATTCATCACATTGACTGATTCATTAACTAACATAGCTCATTTCTATCAGACCCACAAGAAACCCACAGTGGCTACAACTGCCAGTGTGTGCATCCAAAATGCATTTATTTTTATAAATGTTCCCACCTGGGTTGCTTCCTTAATGTACACCAGTTTATACACCAATTTTTGCAAAGCAGGAGTTTAAAGATCACTTTTCCTCTGTGCTCTGCTGCCACCATCACCAAGTGATCACTGCTCCTTATAGTTAAATTTTCCCTATAACACCCATTTGTTCTGCTACATTTACCCCAGTTCCTGCCAGCCCCCAAAATCGTTAAAAGCCATCAGGATAGGAATAACTACCTGTATAAACATGCTGCTGACAAGCCGATTATATCTTTCACCAGATCAGGTCTGTCTATAAAATTAAGTTAAGTAAACTGTCTCCCATGAGTCTAGTATAGATATTCACCCATTCACCCAATTCTTCCATATAGAAAATTCTAAGAAGACAAATAATACTTCCTAGTCCTATTTCCCATTGCCTAGGTCATCCATTCTGATGGACTGGAGTTGCAGGTCCTTCCCACTCCAACATTTACCCCCTTTATCATCATTCCTTCCTCTTGGCCACCAAGAGGAAGCCACATCATAACCATAGCACCAGACTGCCTCCTATCCTAGCAAAGATACTAAAGGTTCTCAGCCAAAAAAGCTTCAGTTCCCTGTGAACTAGATCTGACATGGTATTGTACCGCCGACATTAATGACCTCTACATATCGATGCCTTTCTCTCATCAGAAAGTATCATGTACCAATAGACTTGAGCCTTGGATAGGGGAAAATCATGCCTCGAGAGAGAATTTTTTAAAGGGCTGGTCTTCAAAATGGGCTGTTCTCTCGTTCATATTGAATGTATGAATGTATGAACAATTGGATTCAACAAACATATTTGTTCACCTCTACGTGCCAAGCATTGTGTTAACCATTAAGGATCCCAAAATGTTTTCCAGCCCTCAAGAAGCTCATAATCGAGAGACAAGCAAATAAATAAATTTTTACTCTACAGAGTAATTATATCTTATGAGAGAAATAAGATAAGGGCTCTCTGCACAGATTCTTCACAATGGGGAGGGGAGCAGGTGGTAGGCTGGGAGGACATACTGAGTGGAGTAACAATTAGTTAGGTCAGTGGTCGGCAAACTCATTAGTCAACAGAGCCAAATATCAACAGTACAACGATGGAAGTTTCTTTTGAGAGCCAAATTTTTTAAACTTAAACTTCTTTTAATGCCACTTCTTCAAAATAGACTCGCCCAGGCTGTGGTATTTTGTGGAAGAGCCACACTCAAGGGGCCAAAGAGCCGCATGTGGCTCGCGAGCCACGGTTTGCCGACCACTGAGTTAGGTGGGTGGGGGTCAAGGGGCAGACATTTTTAGTAGCAGAAGCAGCATAGTCAATAGCATAAAAGAGCAGCCACAATATGACCATCTGGAGCATGGACTGCCAGAGCCTGAGGTGTGCAAGAAGAGGGGGGAAGGAGTGGAAGGTGAGGCTTCCTAGGGAGGTGCAACTATTTCTGGCTAAAGGCCTTGATTTTATTCTGAAGGTAATAGAAAAACTACTGGGGGACTTTTAAGCAGGGGAGAGATATGATCAAATTCGTGTTTCAAAATAAGGGCTCAATCCATGGTGTAGAGATTGAACTGGAAGCCAAATCTCAGAGGCAAGAAGACCAGTGAGGTAGCTACGCAGTAATTCAAGAGTGAGATAACAATGCAATGGAGAGAAACAGGCAGTTTTAGAAAATATTAGAAGTAGAAATACTCGAGGTAGAAATGGCAGGGCTTGGTAAACTGGGTGTAGGGAAGCTGAAGGAGCAGGATTGTAGGAGGACACTCGGATATCTGGTTTGGACAATGAGTAGTGTCATTTGCTGAGACAGGGAATGAAGCTGTCTCATTACATGGGGCCCAATAAGGCAGCTCACATCTTCAAGACCAGTTCTCACTCTTGTCTTACATCAGCTTCACCTCCCTGCCCCTCTGTTTTCTTGGTTTCTGGTTTCAAACACCAGCCTCCAGCCTTTCCTGGCCCAGTGGTTTACTCCCTGAGGGACCAACTGCCTTTGTTCCATTCTTGATCTTTCCCTGCCCCAGATGCAGCCTTAGGGCAGATACTTTTAGTCAACTCTCTATTCTAATGAACCAGCCCTGACATCTCTGCACTTAACTCACCACTGAAGCAGCCTTCACTTACCACCCACAGGCCTTGGCCTTGCTTGCCACTCCAGGCTCCACTGCAACCCATCCCAGTCTGAACCCAACCCTTTCTGAGGTGCTTAGAGCCCCACAAAAATGTGAGCTGATACCAATCCACAGAAAAAAAATCTAGAATACACTATAAAAGAGATGTTTGTGACCCGTAAAGGGGGAAGGTGATGATAACTAGGAGCTCACAGAGGGTTAGCTAAAGAGTAAAATTAAACACTCCCCTTTTTGGATAAGCTTACTAGATTAATTAATCAGGAAAATGTTGTAGACAGAAAGGCATTTGACTAAATTTCTCATGTCCCTATAGATAAGACCGCATGGTAATACAGTTAGGTGTGTCCACATTTGGTTGAGTAACTATATCCAAGAGTATTCATTAATTAATTCCCCCACAGGTACTGAAAAACTCTGTCTTTGGTCCCACCTTCAACAAAAATTTTACCAATGATTTGGACAAAGAGAGACATCATATATATTAACATATGAGAATGACATTGAGCTAAATAATTTAATGGGTGATCAAACTGGGAGGCTAAAAGATCTATATAAGGTGAAATGATAGGTTACAACCAACAGGAAAAATAATGGGTTTCTTTTAAGACCCAAAAACCCATTTGCAAGGGTACAAAGTGAGTAGAACCTGAATCAATACTAGTTTATTAAAACAATTAATGAAACTAATTAACTAAAAATAATTAAGCAAAAAACTAAGGGTTTACTTGCCTACAAAGTGAGAGTAAGCAGAGACCTAGGCCTTACCAGCAGCCTCTGTGAGTCTGAGGGCGCACTCATTGCAGATGGAGCCCCAGCAAATGAAGCAAAGTTCTCTGCTGCTCCAAACAGAACCTCCAGCTCTCAGTGGGATGCTTAAGAAGGACTTTTGCAAATCTGACAGTGGCTGCCTCTGGGCGGAAAAATCGGAGGGGCTATACTTTTATACACTCCAATTTAATACTCCTTATTTAGATCTACTTATTTGCATTTAACAAACCAAGAAAATAAAAATCAGGTGCCCAATGTGTTAGTTAAGAGTGCAGAATTTGGAGTTAGACAGATTGTTCAAATGGCAATTTAGCGACTTACTAGCTGTGGGAACCAGGGTAGATCATTTAACCTACCAGCCCTCAGTCATCTCTAACACTGGGATAACAACCACTCCACAAAGTTCTCAAAGAGATAATCTAAAAGATATAACTAAACTTACTATAAAACTCCAATCATATTCAGAGGAGGACCAGGACTGAGAGCCCAGAAACGGGACTCTGAGAGATCCTGAGAAGGAAGCAGTAGTTGTCTTCAAGTGTTTGAGGGAAAAGTAGGAATAGCTTTTCCCGTGCTGCTCTAAAGGCATAATTAAGACCGATAGGTAGAAACTTTTGTGGTGGAAAAGAACTGTTTTAACGCAGGCCATTTGTAAAAGTAGTGAGTGCCCCACGGCTGGAGGTATTCAATGCCAATGACATGGCCACCTGCCAGAGATGATATTCAAGGGAGTCTTGCCCTGAGAGTCCAGTTAGCTTAGTGGTTCTGAAACTTTAAAAGCACAAGGAGAGTTTTTTAAAAATGCAGGTTTCGGAGCTTCTGGGTTAGTGAACAGGTGCAGGGGCTGGGAGGGTAGCAGACCTGGAGGGGCGAGGGAGTCCCACACCCCTACCCACACACCGTGCCCTGTGCTTCTCTTCCATCTGGCTGTTCCTGAGTTACAACCTTTTATAATAAACCAGTGATCTAGTGAGTTAAAAACATACAAAACAAACCAAAAATGCAAGTTTCATGTCCACACACAGTCGTAATGAATCAGAACACATGTGGGGGCAAGAATATGTATTTTACTAAAGTTCGCCAAGAGACTCTGATGAAAAGCCAGGCTTGGAGACCAGTGCTATGACCTCTCTGTTCCCTTGAGTTTAAGAATCTCTGACGTGATGTGTGCTAAGTTGAACGTTGAAGATTGAAGCTGGAGTAAACGACAGTCAGAGTGTCTTTGTAGGAAACTGGGAAGGGGAAAGGGTGCACGAAGTGGGTTACACATCCCTGCCACCACCCAAGCACCCCAGGGTACAAGCGCTCCTAGGATATGGTGCAAATCCCTGGGGCCCTGCTGCCCTCTGCCAAAGGGACTCTTAGATCTACATCAACACTCTGCAAACCACAAGCATACATTTCCTCTGAAAGCCATAGTCACAAGCAATCCCTTCCCAACAGAAGCACACGGCATACTGTTTTGAGAGGTCAGCTAAGTCTCAGACAAAACTGGAGACAGAAGCAGATGTCAAGATGTTATAGCCAATGAAGGGAACATAAAAGAGGTGCAGCCTTTGTTCCTTTTTAATTGGAAGAAGATGTTATTTCAGGCAGCAAGACATTTAAGCAATGCCATTGTTTGTTGCTGTCACTGATGAGAAGAAAGTGGACAGGCAGGAAGTGAACTTTTAAATGAGTTAACTTCAAAAATTAAGGTGTGCCTAGGCCTAACAGGGAGCAGGTTACAGTATTAAATACTAGTTAAGTCCAAGTGACAATGACAAGCACTTCCCTAGTCATCTTAACTAGTTAAGCACCTCTTAGTTATAATATTAAGATACTAGAGGCCCGGTGCACAAAATTCGTGCACAGGGTGTGTGTCCCTCAGCCTAGCCTGCACCCTCTCTAATCTGGGACCCCTTGAGAGATGTCCGACTGCCCGTTTAGGTCCAATCCCGGTAGGATAGGGCCTAAATGGGCAGTCGGACATCCCTCTCACAATCCAGGACTGCTGGCTCCCAACTGCTCGCCTGCCTGCCTTCCTGATTGGACCTAACTGCTTCTGCCTGCCAGCCTGATCACGCCCTAACCACTCCCCTGCCTGCTTGATTGCCCCTAACTGCCCTCCCCTGCAGGCCTGGTCACACCTAACTGCCCTCCCCTGAAGGCATGATCACCCATAACTTTCCTCCCCTGAAGGCCTGGTCCCCCCCAACTGCCCTCCCCTACAGGCCTGGGTCCCCCCCAACTGCCCTTCCCTGCAGGCCCCGTTGCCCCCAACTTCCCTCTTGTGCCAGCCTGGTCACCCTTCACTCCCCTCCCCTACAGACTTGATTGCCCCCAACTGCCCTCCCTTGCAGGCCTGGACCCTCCCAACTGCCCTCCCCTGCTGGCCATCTTGTGGCAGCCATCTTGTGTCCACATGGGGGTAGTCATCTTTGACCACGTGAGGGCAGCCATCTTGTGTGTTGGAGTGATGGTCAATTTGCATATTACCCTTTTATTAGATAGGACTGGCCTATTCTCAGAGCAGCATTTCTCAAGTTTGTGCTGAGGACACAAAGAACTCGAGAATGCAAATGCACATCAACATTGCATGTAGCGGGATAAACTGGTCTCCTGCATGTTCTTTACTATTATTTTTGAAATTTATGTAGACACTATTGAAATTAATAAAACACATCGCTACTTAAAAGCATTGCTGAATCCAGAGCAGCTTTCCATCACCATGAACTGAATTGTTCCGATCAATGGGTACCAATGCACAAATACTATCATCTGAGTGTGCATAAGCCTTCTGCTTGAATGAGTGAAAACTAAGCTCCAGAGCTTAGGAAGGGCCTATTTGCACTCATTTTCCTCCCATTCACTCTACAGATTGCTTTTCTTTTATTCAGGTTGAGCTGGCTTTTTCAGAGAAAACAGGGAAAAAGATGGGAGTGCAAAGAGAGGCTGGAGGAAAGAGCAATTGTTTAGCTGCTATACTTTCATGCTGTGGGGAGATCTACTTCCCACCAAGTAAAAATTTTTGAGCTTTTTTCAGCAAACAAAGCTCTGAGGCTACCAACCTAAGTGAAATAAAGTGTAATATAGTGTTGTTGTTGTGTGTGTGTGTGTTTTAAAAAGCCCTGCTATTAGAAACCTGAAGAATTATTAGGAAGAGGGGTTACCTAAAATATTCATTGCTTCAAAAAATAATCATTGATTTTCTACAATGTGCAATGTTTGTAAACTGCCTCCCTCCCCAGCAATTTACAAAACAATGGGATGCCACCAGAAAAGGAATTGGAGAAGGAATGTTATGCATGCCAAAATGTTGGACAGAGTAACTTATTAGCTTAAATTTAGATTATTCTATATAATAAAAGCCTAATATGCTAAGTGTCCGGTTGGCCGTTCAATCAATCAAAATGTAATATGCTAATGATATGCTAAGGCCGCTCAACTGCTCGCTATGATGTGCACTGACCACCAGGGGGCAGACAGTCAACCAGTCGACCAGTTGTTATGATGTGCACTGACTACCAAGGGGGCAGACACTGGTAGGTTAGCTTGCTGCTAGGGTCCGGCAGATTGGGACTGAGCGAGATGGGCCAGACACACCCTGGAGCCCTCCATCGGTCCCTCCCCAGATGGCCAACATCCTGTGTCCCTCCCCGGCCCCGATCATGCACTGGTGGGGTCTCTCGGCCTGGCCTGTGCCCTCTCGCAATCCAGGACCCCTTGGGGAATGTTGTAGAGTTGGTTTCGGCCTGATCCCACAGGCCAGGCTGAGGGACCCCACTGGTGCATGAATTCATGCATCAGGCCTTAGTTGTATAATTTATAAACCTTTTCAAATGATGACATTCAATGCTGGGATGTTATTGAAAACAATAATACCCACATCCTGCCAGTAGCAATGCAATAGTACATTCAAGCCCCTTAAAATGTTTAGACCCCTGATCCAGTAAGGTATGGGAATTTTAAGAAAATAAACCAAAGGAAATTCAGTTATATGAAGAAATATTTTCATTGAGCAGTCTCTAATATTGAAAACTTGGAAGCAACCAAAAAGCTTAACAAAAAGGAATATTAAAGTAAATTATTAGGCTCATTGAAATATTATGAAGCCATTAAAATGTCAATAATGAAGAACTATAAAAACATGACCAAATACTAAGTGAAAACAAGCAGAATATAAAATTGTATCTATGTCATAATTGTGGTTGAATAAAAATATATTATCTATTTTACCTACAAATAAGAAACATGAAAATATCCAAATGATTTTATTTACTGTCAGGAATTTGTGTGTAAATTTCATCTGTTTTTATCTTTAAGTATATTGACATTGTTATAAAGCTTGGTACACAAAAGAAAGTCTGAGCATGAGGTCAAAAAGATTTCTACCAGGCTCACAATCTCCTCCGCTTCCAGATTACGGATTCAGGAGGCATGATCACTCATTCCCAACATACACATGCCCCTTCTCTCAGGTGCGGGGATAAAACTGAATTCATGATATAAGATATTACAGGGTTAGGGTTTTCACATAAACTAGAGGCCCAGTGCACGAATTCATGCACAGGTAGGGTCTGGCCAGGGGGCGGGGCCACAGGTGGTTGGCCAGCCGGCCCGCCCCCTGGTCGAATGCCAGGTCAAGGGGACAATTTGCATATTAGCCTTTTATTATATGGGATATGGCACTATGTCTCCCTCTCAATCTAGAAGAACAGGCAGAGATGCACGATGACAAAACAGCACTGTTAGAACTAGAAAACTGGCCTGTTTCCTACAAAACTGCTATGAAATAGTGTTCTTTCCAGAGGAGAACACAGACTCCTAGTTACTCTCTACATTCAAGCAAATTTGGGAGAAGATGAAAGGTTCAT
Source organism: Corynorhinus townsendii (assembly GCA_026230045.1). NCBI lineage: Eukaryota > Metazoa > Chordata > Mammalia > Chiroptera > Vespertilionidae > Corynorhinus > Corynorhinus townsendii. Next base: position 144,698,956 of record JAPDVU010000004.1, read on the forward strand.
TGTCTATGATGAAGTCCAAGTCAGTTTGCACATAGGTCTGAGTCCATTTGACCCTCAAGACTTTAGGCCAGTGCTCTCAATCTTAGTTGTACATTAGGATCATCTGGGACTGAATTTTAAAATGTCTGATGCCTAGGCCTCACCTCCAGAGATTTCAATTTAATTGTCCTCATGTGTGGCTAAGATAAGGGTATCATACAAAAACTCCCCAGGTGATTTATTTTTCATTCAATAAGGCTAAGAACCACCAGTGTAAGGCCCTTTGCATTTCCAATCTTAATCCTGTAAACTTTTCAACTGGCTCCCACAATGTGAGTTACAACAGCACTCCAGTCACTCTTTTAATTTATTATTGTGGTAGATGTACATAATATTGACCATTTTAATCATTTCAAAGTGTATAATTCAGTGGTACCCAATAAGTAGGTTCACAATGTTGTGCAGCTATCACCACTGGGTTTAGAAGTTCATCATTCCAAACAGAAACCCAATAAGCAGTCACTCCTCATTCCTTCCTACCTCGGCTTCTGGTGACCACCAATCTGCTTTCTGTCACTATGGACTGGTCTATTCCAGACATTTCATAAATGAAATCATGCAACATGTGGCTTTATGTAACCGACTTCTTTCATTTAGCATAATGTTTTCAAGATTCATCCATGTTGTAACAGGTATCAACATTTCATTCCTTTTTATGGCTAAAATAATATTCCATCATATATATATATATGATGGAATATTATATATATATATGGTGGAATATATATATATATATATATTCCACCATATATATATGACAGATGAATATATGTATTTATATCACATTTTACTTATCCATTCATTTGTTAATGGACATTTGGGTTCCATTCTGAAACTGAAGTGCCTTAGGCCACACCTTCACAGAAGCAGAACAGGAGAGGGTAAGTTTTATGTTAACAACAAGGGCTCAGGAGTAGACTTGTGTTGTCCAAGTGTGATCTCCCAATCAGTAGCATCAGTATCACCTAGGGACTTGCTAGAAATGCAGGTTCTCTGGCCATGCCCCAGACCTACTGAATCAGAAACTCTGGGGGTGGGGCATGGCATTCTATGTTTTAACATCCCCCCATGCACCCCCCCAGTGACTCAGACACAGGCTGAAGTTTGAGAACCACTGGAGTAACTGACACAGGCATGGGGTTCCAATGCGAGGTGTTTTTGCTACCTTCACTTGGGTCAAGTGGGCCCACACTGCACACGAAGCACAGTCAGCCCCGGGCAGCCTCCCCGGTGGTTCAGTAATAACATCCCATCTGTCAGGATGCTAGTGTCACTGAGTTCAGCTGGTACATGAGACAAGGTTGACATGACACCCTCGAGTTATCACAGCTCTCTAATAAACAAACACATGTTGTAAGAAAACAGACTGAATTACAGAGCTGCTCCCTAGCAGTTTACAATGTTGAGTATTTCTTATCAGGAAACCACAATCAAGGCGTTCGCTTCAGAAATGCTACCAGAAAACCACGGTCATGGGCTCCACAGCAGCTCTCTGCTTCTCCTTTTCCCCTGCTGAGGAAACCTGCTCTTCCTGCCATCCGGACCCCTGCTCACCCCACAGTCCTGTGGGTCCCATGCCATGCCACCTCTGTGCTTTTGCTCAGGCTACCCCTTCTCCCCGTGACACCATCTCCTAACTCCCCACACATCAAATCCCATCATCCCTCAACCTCAATCCAACGTCTACTTTCTCCCCTGAAAGCCTAGTGGGGCCACCCCAGCCAATAGCCATCTTCTCATCTTCTCTCTTACTTGGGGGACCACCATTACTTACTTAATCTCCTATTTGGAGGTTTTTTTAAAAAAATAGACTTTATTTTATAAGCAGTTTTAGGTTTACAGCAAAATTGAGCAGACAGTACAGAGATTTCCCATAGTCCTCTGCTGCCCTCACACACACAGCCCCTCCCCCTTTCTCAACATTGCCCACCAGAGTGGCACACTGTTACAATAGATGAATCCACATGGACATGTCATTAGTACTCAAAACCCACAGTTTACATTCCTTACATTCACTCTTGTTAGTGTTCATTCTATGAGTTTGGACAAATGTATAATGACGTGTATCCATCATTATAGTATCATACAGAGTTGTTTCACTGACTGGAAAATCCTCTGTGCTCTTCCTATTCCTCCCTGCTCCCCAACCCCTGATCTCCATAGTTTTGTCTTTTCCAAGATGTCAGAGTTGGAATCATGGAGTATGTAGCCTTTTCAGATTGGCTTCTTTCATTGAGTAATACACATTTTAGTTTTCTCCAGTTCTTCTCATGGCTTCACAGCTCATTTCTGGTCGTTTTTATTATCCTATCTAACAAAGAAGGAATATGCTAATTGACCATCACTCCATCACAAAGATGGCTGCACCCACAACGAAGCCAAGTTCCCATTAGGAGCCTTAATGAGCAATCAGCAGGGACCTGAGGCTACGCTCTCCCCCACCCCCGTGGGGCTTGACAGGGGACCTCAGGCCTCATCCCCTGCCCTGGTGTCAGACTGGGGGACCTCAGGCCATGCCCCTCACCCCGGCACCAGGCCAGGGGACCTGAGGCCATGTCCCCCGCCAGGTGGGGCTTGACAAGGGACCTCAAGGTGCACTTCCCATCCTGGTGCTGGGCTAGGGGACCTCAGGCCACACCCCCCACCAGGTGGGGCTTGACAGGGGACTTCAGGCCACACCCCCCACCCTGGAACCAGGCTGGGGGACCTGAGGCTGCACTCCCCTGCCTGGCTGGGCTTGACAGGGGACTTCAGGCTGTGACCCCCACCCAGTGGGGCTTGATAGGGGACCTTAAGGTGCACCCCCAGTGCTGGGTTGGGGGAACTCAGGCCGCACCCCCAACCCCAGCACCAGGCCGGGGGGACCTGAGCTGTGCCCCTCTGCCTGGTTGGGCTTGACAGGGGGCCTCAAACTGCACCCCACACCCAGCGGGGCTTAACAGGGACCTCAGGCCACAACCCCCGCCCCGGTGCCAGGCCAGGGGACTTGAGGCCACACACCCCCGCCCGGTGGGGCTTGATGGGGGACCTTAAGGTGCGCTTCCCGTCCTGGTGCTGGGTTAGGGGACCTCAGGCTGCTCCCCCCGCCCCAGCGCCAGGCCGGGGGAACTCAGGCCGTGCCCCCCACCAGGTGGGGCTTGACAGGGAACTTCAGGCCGTGCCCTCCACCCCGGGCACCAGGCCGGGGGACCTCAGGCCGCACCCCCGCCCCAGCACCAGGCCAGGGGACCTGAGGCTACGCCCCCCCTGCCTGGTGGAGCTTGACAGGGGACCTGAGGCTATGCCCCCTTCCTGGTGCCGGGCGGGGGACTTGAGGCTGCGGCCCCCTGCCTGGTGGGGCTTGATGAGGGGCCATTCCCCCCACCCAGCGGGGCTTGACAGGGGATCTCAGGCCATGTCCCCCACCTGGCTGGGCTTGACCAGGGACCTCAAGACACACCCCCCGCCCTGATCTGGGCTGGGGGACCTCAGGCCACGGCCCCCGTCCTGGCACTGGGCCAGGGGAACTGAGGCTATGTCCCCTGCCCCATGGGGCTTGACAAGGGTGGGACTGGCCAGGTCTGGAGCTAGCCCAATGGGGGCAGAGCCAGCCAGGTCTGGGTCTCATGCGATTTTGAGGAGCATGTGGGTAGGTGGGGACTTGACTCTGGGTCCCTTGGTGTGCCCCAGACTCTAACAGGAGGAAGGTTTTCATATACATTTTACTAATTTTCTTTCATCTCTGACACTTCTATTATAGAGAAAGGGCAAATAGCAATATTAAATTATTTCCTCTAATTAATCCCCTTTTAATGTGCACGAATTTTGTGCACTGGGCCACTAGTATCATTATTTTGTCCTTACATTATAAAGATTTAATTCCCAACTATTTTGTAAGCTCTGGTACATATGATGTAGCAGGGAGGAAATGCTTTTTAAAACTAGGACTGTGGCCACTTTCACATATCTTACCTAATAATAGAGAAACACGTAAATTGACCATACCTCTGCTATGCCCACAGCCAATCAGAGTATGCAAATTAACCCAACAAAGATGGAGGTTAATTTGCATACATACACATCTGGGAACCTCCTTGGCACCCAGGTCCTCCCAGCCGGCCATCAGAGGGGCCAAACCTGCGATCAGAGGGGGGGGGGGGGGCTTGGGTGGGGGGGGGTGCGCTTCCCAAGCCTAAAGCCTGGGGCTTGGCAAGGGGCCAAGCCTGCGACCAAACCCAGACCATTGGGAAGTCAGCACTGGGTTTCCCAGCTGCAGCCTGGTGACCCAACACTGACTGCTCAGGTGGATGAGACCCAGAAAGTGAGTCAGGTTCTGATCTGCAGCCTCAGTGGAAACTGTTGATCAGTGTACTTACCTCTCTTTTTCTCTCCCTCTTTCTTTCTGATCTTTGCCAGCAGCCAGGCTTTTATTTCTCCCGGGGGCTGCTGTTAAGCCCCACCCCTTTGATCAGGCCCAGAGATAGGCCTGGAGATGCTGACTGGCATAGGAACCAACCAATCAGAACCAAAGGTGGGTGCTGTGGGGAACCAACGGCTGCCTGGGAGGCAGAGCTTTTGACGCTGACTGGCATAGGAACCGACCAATCAGAACCAAAGGTGGGTGCTATGGGGAGCCAATGGCTGCCTTAGAGGTGAAGCCTTTGATGCTGGCATAGGAACTGACCAATCAGAACCAATTTGGCCAGCAGAGGAGGGCAGTTGGGGGCGACATCAGGCCTGCAGGAGAGGGCAGTTGGGGCAATCAGGCAGGCAGGCAGGTGAGCAGTTAGGAGCCAGTGGTCCCAGATTGTGAGAGGGATGTCTGACTGCCGGATCCTAATAAGGGACATTGCCTGTGCTATGTTGTATTCTAATTCCTCCAACTCAATCACATTTTGAGGACAAGTGGGCCCTGTACAGCAGGGGGTGATGCAGGTGGGGTAGGAGCAGTCACCACTGGGACCTGACAAGCCCGGATAGGGGCGCTGAACAGGAAACCACCAACCCTCAGACAGTCTTGGGAAACCCTGAGGGGGACCCAGCTCTCACAGAAGGGGACACGGCACTCTGTCAATTACTATGGATATACAGGAAGAGGAGGAGCCCAAAGTCTGCACCACTTAGAGTCCTGCTTCCATTACAATTACAACCACATGTCTACCACACAGAAACAACACAGCACTCTATTTGGCCTTTCTAGAACATTGCATTGTGATGGTGGCTATAGGGTGGGGGAGCTTTGGGAAGGCTTCCTGCCAGATAGCTTAGGGGTCCAATACCTTAGGCAAAAATCACAATAGAAGGAGTGTGCACTGAGTATCCTATGGTGCCACATATTCATTTGTCAAAACAGCTGAAACAGGAACTTAACTGCCTTGACACGTTTTCATACTAAAATTATTGCAGCCATAATACACAGAAAACACTGAGAGTCTTCAACCATCCATTTGTCTGTGCATTAGAGTAGATTGCAGATTCCTTTCTAAGGTGGGCGTGGTGCTGCTCCCCTGTTTGACCTCCCTTTTTCTGAGCTGAGGTCATTTGGTTCCAGCTCATGAGCAAGAGTGTGTCAGTCCTGTGCCCTCTCGGCTGACAGGGAAAGCACATGGCTCCACACTAACCAGCCCCAAACAGCAGCTGCCTGTCAGCTTTTACATGCACATCTTTTTGAACTCACTGATGCCAAAGTCTTGTCAAAGGCTCAGCTGCCAGGGACGACCACAAGGATGCTGGTCCAACAAGTCACCCAGAATGATGGTGGGGGGAGATGAGTGGTCCCAGCTCTGGAGCCTGCCAGCCTGGGGTCATGAGCTCAGTGGCCCTGGGCCTATTTTCTGGGCCTTGGTTTACTTATCTGCAAAATGGGAATGGTCATATTAACAATCTCAAGTCGTTGTTATAAGATTTAAATGAGGTAATACATGAAGAGGGCCCAGAGCTCTTGAGGGTCCCTATTATGCTCATAACCATCAGCTCTCATGCCCCCAATTAAGTCCAAACAGTGGAGAGAACTGTGCCTGGATCCCATCACATGCCTCTCAGCACAATGCTTTCTAATGGATTATGCTGTGGCCTAGCCTCCAATAGGGACAGACAGTGGCACTTGTCACCGGGTTTACACTAAAGTAGTTGCTGAGGACACTGTGTATAGTACTGCAGTGTCCTCCTCAGAAGGATTCTAGCGAGATCCTTCTTTCCACCTTGGCCTGGAAGGTTGCCTCTCCTGAGCACTGCTAATCATCGTGATGATCATCGTGGTGATCATCGTGGATGATTCACTGATCAGGTTCCTGTCTTCACACTGGCCCTGAGAGCCAGGATGACTTTGTGGTGGGCGTTTTTGTACAGCCTCAAATCTGGCTCCATTGTATGACCCTGCCCTTGTTTTTCTTAGGCTTCATTGTTGTCTGCCTTGTAACATTCACCATCATCATCATCATCCATCGAGCATCTATTGGTGCCAGGCTTGTGCTGGGAACTTCACAGGAACTGTCATTAGTACCTGCCCAGGAAGACATCATTTCCAATTTAAAGGTAAAGAAATGGCCCTAGCTGGTTTGGCTCAGTGAATAGAACATCGGCCCACGGACTGAAGGGTCCCAGGTTCAATTCCAGTCAAGGGCATGTACCTTGGTTGCAGGATCCTCCCTGGCCCAGGTCCTGGTCAGAGCATGTGCAGGAGGCAACCAATCAATGTGTTTCTCTCACATCGACATTTCTTTCTGTCTTTCCCTTTCTCTTCCACTCTCTCTAAGAAATCAATGGAAAAATGTCCTCGGGTGAGGATTTAAAAAAATTAAGGTAAAGAAATGCAGGTGCAGGAAGATGATGGGATCTGTCTAGGTCCCTGGGATTTCTAGGAGCCTAAGAGAGCCTAACTGATGCTCTCTCCCAGAATGGGAGGCATTTCTTTATACTGTCATGAATCCTTTATGAAACAAGTCATGGTATACATCAATCATCACATCTTAAATGATGTCTTCCCTTGCCAGTTCCCTTATGTAACTGGTGGAACTATGAGTGCAGTATCTGATTCTTCAGAGGCCACTGCGGGTCCCAGGACACCCTGACCAACAGCCCCAGGGGTGAAAAGAAGAGATTAGAAAGCAGTAAAAGCACAAGTGAATTCTGTTCCTGGTGCCAGAGATGTGATTTGACAACCACAGGGCCTGCCTTCCTCACTCCCCTCCAGGCCCCAGAAGCACTACCAGGACTGCTGGGTTTGCATCCTGTGCCACGCCACTAGTTGCTCCCAGAGGAGTTCCATAGTCACATGTGGTCCTCGGGCTCCTCCTGTGTGAAGTGTTGGGTCGGAAGATGCTCTCACATGTCCCCGAAGGAGGTAGCATGACATACCAGGTAAAACCCAGGCTTTGGAGTCTCATGTCCACATTTGAATCCAGGACTACTTCCTCTCTCTCTGCCTCAGTTTCCTTATCTGTAAAATGGGTATGATAATAATATTAAAACCTCCTCATGGGAAAGTACTAGCTATGAACACATAGCCAAACAATCTTAGTTTTAATCCAGGCTTTGACACTAGCTGAATGACCTTGAGCAAGTTGTCTAACCTTTTTGAGCCCAGGTCCCATCTGTAAAATGAGGATGCTGGTAGTTACTATTTCAGAGGAGTACTAGGGAAGAGCATAAATTAATTTATAGAAAACAATTTAAACTTCACTTTGCACATAGTAAACATCCTATTAACTGTTAGCGATTACTATCACTGTGCCTGCAAAGTGCTTAGAGTGACTGGTCATTGATGTGAGCTATTACTCCTCCCTGATAATTAAGATTGAACTACAAGCAGCACTCCAGGAATGCTGGTGTCCTCCGCTACGTGCAAGGGCAGGATTTCACTAGCACCTCTTTGCTTGGGAAAATGGGTGCAAATCCTCCCAGCTCCAATGGCCTTGCAGAAGCCAGGAGAGAAGGCTGGAAGGAGGTAAGAGGGTGAGGACAAATCATCTGAGATGCAGCTGGAGGAGGCTTTCTCAGTTCAAGAGAGAGAGCCCATCCTTTGAATTTCTAAACTGAATAAACTCATATGCTCCACTCTAAGCAGTAGGTAGACCAATTCAAGACCTAATGACTGAGGATGTGTTTCTTATATAAACTCACATGAACAAATTGAGCACAATCTTCTTCCTTTTCTAAGTAACTCAGCCACCTAGCAAGAAGTCAACCTCTGGTTGGGCTGGTTAGGAAGGGGTGAGGCTGAAGCAGTGGGGGAGAGAGGGCGGGACCATGACATGGGACCCACTCCTCACAGCTTCTTTTCTCCTCTCTGCCCACCTGCATCACTTTTCCTTATTTTCATTCCTTCGGACACAGAAAATTGCCTTGGTAAATTAGAGGAGAAGTCAGAAATAGATACAGGGACATTTATTGAAAAGAATTTCGAATGAAAAACAAGCAAACTACAGAAACAGAAGCTGGAGCACAACAGAAAGGTTCCTAAGGCTTCAGGTAAAGACACAAGCATGAGAGAGAAAAACGCAAATAGGAGAATCGGGCGGGAGAATCAGGAAGCATGGTTATTATTTCACCTTTATTAAATGCTCATTGTGTGCCAACCATATGTGTATCATCTCAATTGATCTTTGGAGAAAGGTAGATACCATGATCCTCATCATTTATAGATGGGTAAATTGAAGCTTAGAGAGATTTACAGATTTGCCTGTTTATTATTGTGCCCAGCCCAAATCAGGAAAGATTGGAGAGGATTCAGAAAAGATCCATAAAGATAAATAAGAGACCTAAAACACAAGAGGTTAAAAGTCCTAGAATTGCTTAGTATCATGAAAGGAAGGCTGCCGGGAATTGCAGAGTGGAGGAAAACTTTGTACTAAGGTCCCTTCCCTTTCCCTAATGGGTCCTTGAGTGTCCCAGGGATGTGGCTGGGGAACTAGACCCACCCTTGATCCACAGAGAGAGATCTCATGTGCTCCAGCCCATCAGCACTGACCATCTCACACACACACACACACACACACACACACACACCAGTGAATGATGAAAGGATGGATAGAAGGCTCAATTTGAGCCAATGGGACATAAGGTGTGTTTTCTGGAGTTTGCCAATAAGAAAATATTTGTTCCCTTCCATGGAAGCTCCAAAAAAAGACATTCTGTGTCCATTGGGCCTGAATAAAGAAGCATGTGGCCCTGAGTGACAACAACTGCTGCTTGGCTTCAAATATTCATTGTCCCTTCCTTCTTGGGAATAGGCATGATTCAATTCCCAACCGGGCGGATTTGAGCCCAACAAAAGATTCTATTTCCCAGTCTCTCTTTCCCACCCTACACGACTAAGTTCAAGCCAATGCGATGAAAGCAACAGTGTTGTGAGGTACTTACAAAGCGTCACCTCATCTTCCTTCCTCTGGCCTAGAATGCAGATGTAATGGTTGGAGCTCCAGCAGTCATTTTGGACCTGGAGGTGACCTTGAGAAAGGGAGTAGTGCCCTAATATGTGCAGCATCAAGTTAGAATCTGGGCCCAGGACGTGATGGAGCCTAGACTACCTATCTCTGCATTTCTCCTACATAGGGGAGAAGAATACTTCTATTATCTTATAGCCGCTATTATAATGGGTTTTCCATCACACTGAGTAAATTCATTTCTAACAGACAGACCCAGACTTCTGCTGACAACCATCTTGCAACTATAAGAAGGCGGACTTGGAGTAAAGCTGATAACAAGGGTAGGAGAGAAGAAACCAGACCTTTCCATCCATCTTGGAGCTGCTGGGCCAAGCGAACTTTATCATGGGACTTCTCAGTTACATGAACCAATAAATTCATTTTATTTTTTTTATGCTACTTTGAGTTGGGGGTTTTGCTACTTGCAAAAGCATCCTAGTGGATATATACATACTAATACTCTTAAGGAGGTAACACACTAGTGCATAGTATTTCATTCCCAAGGAAAGCAGTATAAGCAGAAGTGTGTTATAAGTGCCTCTGGGCTTTCCTTACCGTGGAATCATTAAACACATGAATAAGACCCAAAAGATTTCTTAAAGTTACTTAACATGTATCGAATCCCTACTACGGGCCAGGTATTTTATGTAAATTATCATTCATCCCTGTAATAGTACTGAATGGCAGAAATTATCCCATTTTACAAATGAAGAAATTAAGGCCCAGAGGTTTAAATAAGTTGCCCAAGGTCATATAACTATTAAAACCACAGCTAGGACTACAACCCAGGCTTGCAGGGGTCCCACACCCAAGTTGTACATATGACAACCCTCAGCTTAAACACATTTAGTTAAAACAGTTATTATTCTAAGACCTTAAAAGCAACTATATGCAACTCAGCTCTTACATTTGCCCATGGAGAAAATCGGGGTCTATTTTACACCCTCAGGCCAAACACTCAACCACAACCAAGTCAGTTTTGTCAGGTAATAGCAAAGGCTCAACCAAATGCCACCGTATGCCTCTGTCAACAAAAATTAACTGCTGCCAAACCAATATCAACAGGAGTCCCCAATCTGGAGTGTGGAAAAGGAGACTTCACTCAGGTGAACAGTTTGCAAAGTGGGGAAAGACAGCCTCAGGAGGAAACTGAAAGTAGGCTCCCTTCAAACAATGCAGAGGTTCCACTTATATAGTGCAAGTGCTCATCCTGGTCCCTGATTGGTCCGTTTTTATGCAAATGAAGAACCCAAATTTGCACACTTTGATAGGCCCCAAAACACTGTCCTGATCGGTTGGAATTGCACGTTCCAATTGTTCATTATGGAGCCACTCTGATTGGTCAGTAAAAAGGCAAATAAGGATATAGCTGAGTAGCTCTGATTGGATGGAGCAGGTCTCAGCCCATTGGTCAAAATATACATTCCAGGAACTCCTTTACTAGTATAAGGTGGGTTCAGACAGCAGGAACATAGTGCAGGAGACTTGGCAGCTTTAGCGTGTATGTGTGTGTGTGTGTGTGTGTGTGTGAGAGAGAGAGAGAGGGGGGGGGAGGGGGACCCTGTAAACAACAGCTGCTAAACTCTGATTATGAATTTGGGCCCAGTTAACCACAAGAAGTCCTTTTTTGACAGGAATATTCCTTCTCAGGATCAACACTTCCATTATCCTGCAGGGTGGTAGCATTTCCACTGGGCACAGGCCTGGAAATAGACCAAGGAAGTTTCTGTAACCCTGGAAACAAAGCCAGACATATCATTTCAGTCTAAAGGGAAGATTCTAAACAGCCCAAATGCTATCAAACACCATTGTTAATGCCGCACATGTAGTCTTCACACTACACATGCCATTCATGGGAGGTATGGCAGGAAAGTCCATATGAAAAGCTCAGCACCTCTGGTCTGAAATTAAAGAAATTAATGTGGAGGAATGTTTTATACAAATTATTTTTCTTCTAAAGCTTAGAAAGATTCTTCAAGCCAGTCAGAAAGGCTCTTTGCAGCTATTGCCAGCTGAAAGACTAAAAGAAAACAACGCCATAGGGAAAATCATTTTACTGTGCCTTAAGAGTTCTGAGGAAGTTCATGGCCATCAGCATGAAAGTATACTCAAGTAGTTTATACATCAGGGTATGCACTAAAGTCTGGAAGTTAGTATTTAAAAAGAAAACAAGCATACAGTCCAGCATCCTATTGGAAACCCTACTAAAAAGCAAACTTACATTTGGGATTCTTTGAAAGGACCTTGAAAGGAAGTTAGTCCAACCTGCAACTCAAAGCGGGACTCTCTTCTAAAGCACATTTAATAAATTGTCCAGCTGTCCCTGCTTAGAGAGAGAATCTGCTGTTCTTAAAAACTCCCCATTCTACCATTAGGATGTGTTTGCTCACCCTTAGCAAAACCTGCCTCCATCTAACTCCCTGACACTGGACGACACTCTCCCTCTAAAACCGGAAAATAAAAATAATCCCTATTCCCGGGTCTAGTCCTTACCAGCTGTGAAACATTCAGCAAGTTACCGACTCCCTCCATGCCTCATCGGTATCCACTGAAACGGAGATAACAGCACCTACCTCACAGGGTGGAAATGAGGACAAATATTAGTACATTGCCTGGTTATGATTAGCATCCCATAATTATTAGCTATTATTATAATTAGCTATTGTACACAACAACCCTCACAATAACTATGCCTTGCAAGGAAGAGAGACATTCTCAGATTACTTTGGTCAGTGACTGTCATCCTTTCTGTGGAATGCTAGATTTGGGGGCTACATAATTGAAGGCTTTTATTGGCATCCCCATATATCCTGGGTTTCACCTGGTCCCCTTCTACTGTTTGGGTCTGACTACCTCCCCAGCAGACTCTCAGAAGGCCAAGTTTTCACATGTTCTCATTTCTTTGGCACCAGCTTGCCATCAGGTTCCACCTTTGAGCCCTAACCCGGTCCTGCAGCAGGCTGGACTCACTGTGCATTACTTCCAGTTACTGAATTGATGGAGACTGGCATTTTTTCTAGCATGAGACCATGAACAATAAAGTTATAGATATGCTTATATGTATATTCCAGTTTGAGGCAGTGCAGTAAACCACCACACATCAGTTAAGAAGCACTGTCTTAAATAATGGGGTATTGGAGGGGGCCACTCTGGGGAACAGAGGAGGCCAGAATTTCTACCTCAAAGCCAGACCTCATGGAGAATAAAGCTCAGTCCAGAAGCTGGAAGGTTGCTTAGGATACAATGTGGCTCTAACAACTGGGTTATAACAGTAAATAAAATTGCCATCTGTTGAGCTCTTAATATGGGCCAGGCACTATGCCAAGCATTTTACAAGTGTTAGCTTTCTTTTTTTTAAACCTGTTTAAATTGTGGAATAAAATACTCTTAGATTAAACTGTTCAAAACAAATGTACAACATAATGAACAATCACAAAGCAAACACTTGTATAACTACCTCTTTGATCAAGAAATAGAATACCTCCAAGTACTGCCAAATCCTCCTTATGCAGGTATCTTTGTCTAGTCCCAGAACCCTCCCCTTCCCCAGAAGCAACCACTGTTCTGACTTGTGTGATAATCACTTCTTTACTTTTATCATTTGCTCAACAATATATGGTATGCAATAAAACCTCTATTATATGGCTTATAGTTTAGTTTTGCCTAGTTTTGAATTTTAAAATAAAATCATGTTATGTTATTTATGTTTAACATTGTGTTTCTAAGATTCATTGATGTTGTTCATGATAGCATAGTTCATTCATTTTACAGTGCCACATAGTACTCCATTGTGTGACTATATTACAATCTACTTATCCATTCTACAATTGGAGATTGGCATTTTTTCTAGCATGAGGCTATGAACGATAGAATTATATATATACTTGTATATTGCGATATACATGAGATGTTCTTCTTAGATACAGAATCACTGGGTTGTAGGATGTGCATGTTTTCAATTTTACTGGATAATACCAAAGCAGGAAAACAACAGCCTTTGGGGAAACTGAAAGTGGGCTTTCTTGAGACAAACGGGAGGCTGTATTAATCTACATTCCCACCAGCCTATAGATTTCCTAATTGTAGCACATCCTCACTAACACCGAGTATTATCAGATTTTTTCAAACTTTGCCAATCTGATGTATATGTGTATAGTATTTAAACTGTAGTTTTAATGTCTGTTTTTTAACTTTATACACTGACTCACACTTCACATATCCATCCCTATCTTGTTACTTTTACTCAGCATTATGTTTATAAAATTCATCTATGTTGTTGCATGTGGAATCTCACTGTATTTCCCTTATTATTTATTAACTAGAGGCCTGGTGCACGAAATTCGTACATGGGTGGGGAGTCCCTCAGCCCGGCTTGCACCCTCTCCAACCTGGGACCCCTTGGGGGATTTCCGACTGCCAGTTTGGGCCCGACAATCAGACGTCCCTCTCACAATCAGGGACTGTCAGACATCCCTCTCACAATCTGGGACTGCTGTCTCCTAATTGCTCACCTGCCTGCCTGATTGTCCCTAACCACTTCTGCCTGCCAGCCTGATTGCCCCCTAACTGCTCCTCTGCCAGCCTGATTGACGCCTAACTGCTCCCCTGCTGGCCTGATCACCCCCAAATGCCCTCTCCTGTCAGCCCAATTGCCCCCAACTGCCCTCCCCTGCCGGCCTCATCGCCCCCAACTGCCCTCACCTGCTGCCCTGGTCACCCCTAACTGATCTCCCCTGTGGCCTGGTCGCCCCTGCCCTCCCCTGCTGGCCTGATAGCCCCTAACTGCCCTCCCCTGCCAGCCTGGTTGCCCCCAACTGCCCTTGTGATGACATGATGGTGGCCATCTTATGATGATGTCACATGAGGGCGTGATGCCACCTAGGCTTTTATTATATAGGAATCTCGTGGCAGCCATCTTGTGGTGGCCATCTTATGGCGACCATCTTGTAATGATGTTGCGCAAGGGTGTGATGCCACCTAGGTTTTTATTATATAGGATGAGGTTGATCCTATTTTTGTATATTTTTTGGCCATGTTAATATCCTCTTTTGATAAATGTTTGTTCAAGTCTTTTGCTTGTGAGGGGGGAGTTGGCTGTCTTTTTCTTATTGATTTGTAAAAGTTTTCCATGCCCCCTCCAACTTTCTATTCTGGATACCAGTTCTCCAGTGGTTTTATGTGTTGCAAATATCTTCTCCCATTCTCATGTGTATCTCTTTAATCCTCACAACAAGGCCCAAGAAATAAATATTATGGTGTCTACTTTATAGTTTAGGGAACAGAACAGAGCCTTAGAGAAGTTTAGTGACTTATTTGAGGTCATGCAGCTATCAGCATCAGTGCTGGGAAACCAAAACTACATCTGCTCAACTTGCAGGCCTAGCTCTTAACCAGCTGGCCACACTCAGAGTCAGGGGCCCATCAGTCCCTCTCAAGTGCCCTATGGTCCTTCAGCCACTTCTCCTGCCCCAGCTTCTCTCTTCTCTCCTACCTTCCTTCTTATGACTTTTGCTTACTTATAATTTCCACTTCCTGCCTTTTTTGTATGACCTTTCTTATGTCCACAGTTCTCAATATTGTCACTCACTTGGGTTCTTTTTCAAATTCCCCAAAGGAGGTCTCATCAACTCTTTATGGCACAGCCCCCTTCACAGATAGGCTTTCATATAGACTATATCATGGCCACAGCTCAGGCGTTCTCCCAGTCCAACCTGCTGTGGCCCTGGTGGCAGGATCAGTCAGCTTGCCTCAGATGAAGTTGTGGGCACAGTGGCTGCTCTCCAAAGCAAGTTTCTCCTCTGGATCTTCACTTTGCAGGCTAATCATCACCTGCTCCTTCAGCAGCTCATCATCCTGGTGACAACTCCCATCCATCTGGCCTACAAATCTGGGAGTCTTCCAGGATACCACCCTCTTCCACAACCCCCACCCAAGACCATTCAAGCATTGGTGGCCTAAATAATCTTACATCTGCCCACTTCCACCATGTCTAGCCTCCACCTTAGCCTAGATTCCACCCTAATCCAGGCTACTACCATCTCTCACCTGGACTCCCAAAATAGCTCCCTCATGTTCTCTTCACTTCACCCTCCCCTCTTGCTAACCCCTTCCCTACACAGCAGCCAGGAGGACCTGCTCAAGTCAGACTGTTCAAAACTCTCATTGGCTTTCTTTTAAAAAAATTTAATTGAATTCAGAGAGGAAGGGAGAGGGAGAGAGAGATAGAAACATCAATGATGAGAGGGAATCTTTGATTGGCTGCCTCCTGCACACCCCATACTGGGGATCGAGCCTGCAATCCAGGCATGTGCCCTGACCGGGAATGAACCGTGACCTCCTGGTTCATAGATTGATGCTCAACCACTGAGCCATGCTGGTCAGGCTCTGCCTCCCTCCTAGGAGGACATATATAATGGCATTTTAGAACTCAAATGGATGATTCAGGATAATATCTCCAATTCAAGATGTTTACCTTAATCACATCATCATATATGTACTACTATATACAGTACCTTCAAAGATTTCAGGGATTAGGACTTAATCTCTTTGGAGGCCACAATTCAGCCCCTGCAGATGTCATTTGAAAAATGACATCTGTAAATGGCCTTTGAAAAATTGAGACGTATCATGTATCCAGGATTTCTCTTTCTCACTTCTCTGGTGTTGCCTACCACAGAGGAAAATCTTAGTCAATGAGTGAATTTACTTGAGTGAATAAATGCATAGACAATGATGATCTGCTCTACCACTTCCCATCATAACCCTCAAAAGGAGAAAAGAATGAGCCTATAATTCCTTTAGTCAAACTGGCTTCCCCAAATCCAGATTCTCGTGAATCTAGAATGGGTTTGGAAATGCAGAACCTCTTCATAAGTGATCTCCATCTGACATGCTGCCAATACTCACTGGGAAAGATATATGATTATTGAATGGTTAACAAGAATCAAGTTATTTATAAATGAGCCTTGCCTATGACAGAGTTTGAACTTTGCTCATATTTGATTTTCTTCCCTGGCACTCGGAGGGTTGTGTTGAGCCAAATTAGTTCTTTAACTTGTGTAATACTAAATAAGAGGATGAGGCGAGGGAGACCAAATGGCAGAAGGGAAATCCATTTATCTTTCCCAAATTGAGGAGACCCCTGTGTACTTCATATAGAAGTATAGATCTGGAAAAGAAGTATAGATCTTTAATCCCTAACAGGGTCATTCCATAGTAAAAAACTATTTTCAAATCCCTGGTCTGGCCCCCAGAGTGACATTATAAACCTAATTCCCTGCTGAGATGAGCAGGTTATTCTACAGTTCTTATTCTTTAATAATTCCTTGACTAAATCAGAAAAGGAAGACTTAGCAATGATGAGGTTCTCTTGGGAAGTCAATGGTTGGGTTTGGTACCCTGAGATTTTACCTGGGCTGGACCGTGGCGTCGCCACTGGTAAGCAGGAGGAGAAAAGCTCTGAGAGCTGAAAATGAAAGTAGGTTGCCCTATCCCAGTATCATGATGGTAGTGATCATCGATCTTACACTCAACTTTCAGTGGTGCTCAAGACCTCCCCTCCCTCACCCCATAGGAAGAAGGGCCTCCAATGGAAGGAGGCTGGGATTGAGGATAACCAAATGGACTTCCATGAGGTCTGTAAGTGGGAGAGGATTTTTTCTCCCTACCCCCTGGAATAAAGATTGAAAGGGCCAATCAGGCACGGGAGAGCGCCAAGGAGAAAGCAGGGTGTTCAGGTCTAACTTGAAAAACAAAGAAAGGGTCTTTGAGGCTCACATGTGGTTCAACCCAGCACACCAGTGTAAGAACCCAGATACAAGCTCACCCACAACATTCCCATCTAGAACTAGATGCACATTTGTCTGGAATGCCCTTCTCACCACAGAGTAGTACCTGTGCTGTGAAGCCCAGGGACTGCATTCCAGGGAAAGCTGCTTGCTTTGAGGGAGCTATGATAGGCCATGGCCTTTGCTTGACTGTGTATTAGAACCTTGGGTTGGTGTTTCCTGAGAAAACATCAGTGCAATTATAAAGCTTATCAATGGGACAATGATTCACTCTGCAAAGATTCTAAACAAAGTAGTCTTTTTAAACTTCCATTAGACGGGGCCTGAGTGGTTCAGTCAGTTGAACATCATCATCCTGTGCACTGAAAGGTTGACAGCTGAATTCCTGGTCAGGGCACATACCGGTGTTGCAGGTTTGATCCCAGGTTGGGGCTCTTATGAAGGGCAGACAATTGATGTTTCTCTCTCATGATGTCTCTCTCTCTCTCTCTCTCTTTCTCTCTCCCTCCATCCCTCCCTTCTTTACTCTAAACAAGTCCTGGGTGAGGATTAAAAAACAAAAAAACTCCCCTTACGGCTTTTCCTGAAGGAAGCCATATATGTTTTGTGGTTGAGGAAAAGAATGCATATCGCCAGTTCTTACTAGCAGTAACTTATCAGTGAATTTGTAAAGTGACTAAACCCTTTCTGGGAAATATGCAGAACCATAGAAACAGAAACAAAAATTATGCCTCATCTATCTACAATGCCCATACTGTAAAGTTTGAAACAAGGAACTCGATTTTCTCAGGTTAATTTTGTTGAAAACCTGGTCCTTTAAAAAAGCACATAACTCCACAAAGGAAAAGATACCTATTATTATAGGTATCTATAATAATAAAAGTGTAACATGCAAATAAACTGAACAGTGGAACAACCATCTAGATGCCCTCTTGGATGACCTTCCGGACAAAGCTGGGGCTTTGAAGGCCTACTCTTGCATGAATTTCGTGCATCAAGTCTCTAGTAATTCTATAAAAAGTAAAGACTTCTGAACCTACACATAACCAACATGCACATAAATCTACCATAAATAAAGTTAAAAGACAAGTAGTAAATTAGGCAAAAATCTTGCAATTTATAACACAAAGGGTTACTTTATTTAATATATAAAAGAGTTTTCACAATTTACTGAGAAAGCTGAATACTCTAAAAGAATTATCAATTTATAAAAAAAAGGAATATAAGTAATCAATAATCAGACTTGTAACTAAAATAAATAGAAGATGAAATTCTTTCCTACCAGACTGACAGATAAACAAAAATAATAGATACATCATAAATGAGGCCATGAGGAATAAGAATTCTCACACATGCTGGCTAAATTTGACAACTTCAAAATTTTAAATGCATATCCCCTTTGACTTATCAATTCCATCTATAAGAAAGCATCCTAAATAACCATGGGGATGTGAAAAAACTTAGCTCCATAAAACATTCACCAGAGCACTGTTAAATATCTATCTACATATAGAGAGATACAGAGATATGAAACAACTTAAATGCCCCCAAATTGAGGATTTATATATACTATAGTTTAAGAATAGCCATTCACTGGAATACCATGCAGTCTCTAAAAGTTATTATTTTAAAAGGTGATTACATCTATCTATTTTGAGTATGTTACTAAATAATTTGGAATATATATTATGTAGTATGTATATCCACATTTATATATGTACTAGAGGCTTGGTGCACGGATTCTTGCACCGGTGGGTTCCTTGGCCTGGCCTGTGTCCTCTCGCAACCCAGGACCCCTTGGGAGATGTCAGAGAGCTGGTTTCGGCCCAATCCCTACAGGTCAGGCCGAGAGACCCCACTGGTGCACAAATCCGTGCACTGGGCCTCTAGTATGCATGTAAGATCTTTGGTTACTCTCAACCCGCCCTCCTGCCTCCCCGCTTCCCTCTGAGATTCATCAGTCTGTTCCATGCTTCCATGCGTGTACATTGAGCATCTGCCCCCTGGTGGTCATTGCATGTCATAGCTACCGGCCAGTCGGGTAGTCACTTAGGCTTTTATATAGATAGATATATAGAATGCCACTCCAAATAAAGTGCTTTGGCTTGAAGATTGAGGATCTAAAAACATATAAATAGCCCTAGCCCAGTGGTCCGCAAACGGCAGCTCACGAGCCACATGTGGCTCTTTGGCCCCTTGAGTGTGGCTCTTCCACAAAATACCACGGCCTGGGTGAGTCTATTTTGAAGAAGTGGCATTAGAAGAAGTTTAAGTTTAAAAAATTTGGCTCCCAAAAGAAATTTCAATCGTTGTACTGTTGATATTTGGCTCTGTTGACTAATGAGATTGCTGACCACTACCCTAGCTGGTTTGGCTCAGTGGATAGAGCATCTGTGGACTGAAGAGTCCTGGGTTCAAGCCCAGTCCAGGGCACATACCTCAGTTGTAGGCTCCTCCCCAGCCTGGGCTTTGGTGGGGGCGCGTGCAGGAGGCAACCAATCAATATGTTCCTCTCACATTGATATTTCTGTCTTTCCCTCTCTCTTCCACTCTTTTTAAAAGTCAATGGAATAATATCCTCAGGTGAGAATTAAAATATAATAATTGAAAAGGAAAATAAAAATATATAACTATATGATGGATCAATAGACCGATAGATATGTTTAGGCATGTAGACATATAGATCAAAATATTAATGTTTATTTCTAGGTTTATGTAACTCATTTATGTTGTTTGCTTTTCTTCTGAATTTTTTGCCATCATTTGTATGCAAGGGAGAGAATATAACAATTTCAAAAAGATAGAATGCACATGGCGGGCAAATGCCCTTAAGCTGGAGAGCGTCCCTTTGGCCACAGAGTAAGCAAAAAAAAGGTCCAAAGTAGATCACTTGGAATTAGGGTAGCATATAATTTATCATGCAAACCAGGACACTTTGGAGACTGGAAGGGGGAGCTATTAATAATTTTTCATAATCCAGGACTCCCAAGCCCTGCCTTTTGGGTCAGCCTACTTAGAGTGAAATGTCTATTTAATTTGTCTTCGAAAATGACCCAGTTTTGGAGGGTAAGAGGGTAAACCACAAAGGAAGAAACTACCCTTTTATTAGTACAACAGGGTGCAATTTCTAAACATGTCAGGTGGATGGTTAAAGGTTCAAGTTTCTAACCTAATTAGCTCATTAGGGTCAACAGGGCCTTCATTTCAGAGATTTGTTCTTGATAAAAAGTATTTCTCAACGAAATGAACCACTCGGCTAAGAACAAACAGTATTATTACCCATGTTATCTCATACTGTAGATTTTAATCTTAGAAACATCCTGTAACTCTTTTAAACCTTTCCTGATTCCAAATCCCTCCATGATTTACCCGTTTTCAACTAAGAGCACATTTAGGGAACCAGTTTCTAGTGACCCGAGGCTCTCAGTTAAGATGGCCACTGTTCCATGGGTCACTCTGCCCACAGGCTACTTATATCCCCCAGTCTTTTCCCCCGCCCAGCTCAAATTTCTTCTCTCTCAAGCCTTCACTGCCCACCACAGCAACCTGGCCTGCTCGCCTCCAACAGCCTTTATCATCTGTACCTCAGATCAGCCCCTTCTCACAGGCTATCCTGTTCCCCCTTTTGATTGCATGTACAACTCCTTTAGACACAAAAAGCTTACGGTTTCAAGGAAAAGCCCGATACATCCAAATTGGGGGGGGGGGGGGGGGGATGTATGGAAAACATGCCATAAACAGGTTAAAAGGACAAAAGCAACAAGCTGGAAAATTACATTGTTTTCAAACAGACAAAATATCTAAATCTAGAATGTATACAGAATTTCTACAAATCAATAAAAAGATCTAAAAATACTAACGAAAAGATCTAAATCAATAAAAAGAACTAAAAATATCATCAGGTGTTAACAGCAATTTACAGAGTAAAAATACAATGAACGTAAGAAAAAAATGCTCAAAAATATATAGAAACGAGGAAAATACAAAATAGAAAAAAAATTTACCATAATATTGGCAAAAATTAAAACATCTGAGAATGTTGAGTATTAATTAGGATGTGAGGAAATGGACACATTCCTATGCTGCTAGTGGGAGTATAAATTATTCAGCTATTTTAGAAGATAATTTGGCAGAACTATTAAAATTCAAAATGCACATACCCAGCAATTCTACTTTTGAGTAGAAATACTCCCTCAGGCGCCCAGGAAACATATATAAAAGTAAAGATGCCCTGGCCAGTGTGTTTCTCAATGGTTAGAGTGTTGGCCTGCCCACTGAAGGGGCCCGTACCTGGTTGGGGTGGTGAGGGAGGCAACTGATGGATGTGTCTCTCTCACATCGATGTCTCTTTCTCTCCCCATCCCTTCCTTTTTCCCTCCTTTCCACTCTCTCTAAAAAAATCAATGGAAAAAATATCCCCAGGTAAGGATTAACAACAACAACAAATAAAATAAAGACATTGACCAGCCTATTTCTTATAAAACCAGACACCTATATGTCCATCAATAAGATATAGAGAAATATACTCTGGAACATCTTACGAAATACTATGTAGCAGTTTAAAAGAATGAGGTGTTTCCATATGTAATGACATGTAATAGCACGTGAAAAAAGAAAGCTGCAGGGAAATATCCACGAAATGGTCAGCCGCACCTGTCAATCTTGTATATACACACATATTTGTATATCTCCACATAATGATACTATGCATTAAAAAAAGACACAGCAATATCTTCACCTGTAATGATAAATACATACAATAAGACAATGTATAGGAAATAGTATTTTAAAAATGCCGTTAGACCTGGGGTATGGAAGTAATCTGGGGGCAGGGAGTGACACATTCATACAAGATTTTTAGAATTCAATATTAAGTTTCTTTTACAAAAGAATAAATAATTTGCAGAGATGCCCTCTGCTTACTATGAGGACAACTGTTTATTAGTGTCATGCAAAGGCAGTTTTGTGTCTACACAGACTGTGGGTTGTCTAGTTCCTTTACATAACAAAAAGGTCTTAGAAGGTCTTCCCTGAATAAAGCGGGGTTCGCCTTGCCCTGAAGTCCTGGTCCAGAGGAAGTTCCAGGCAGAAGTGTCAGAGGTCTCCACCAATTGATGCAGGGCAGCAGCCAGTACAAAGGAAAGAGAAGAGCTTTTGTTTCCTTTCTCCAATGAGAAGGATGTTCTCAGCAGCAACCACAGGAGCCCTCCTAAGTGTCTGAGGACCAGCCTGCTTCTGACTGGCTGCTGTTGTCTACACAGTGCATTGCAGCCAACGTAATAATCACAGCGGACACTTCCAATTGTCCACTGTGTGCCAGGCCCTATGCTGGGGGGCTCAATACCCAGAATCTCACTTAATCTTCACAACCATCTCAAGAGAAGAGCCTTAGTACCCATTTAACAGCAGTAAACATTGAGGTTCAGATGGATTAAGAAAGGTTCTCACACAAATGCCTGAAGAGCAATTCTAACTTATGCCTGTCAATCTCAAGCCTGTGCTGACCCTCACCCTACACTGTGTCCTCAACCATATTAATATGGTTCTTTGAGAGAGGTATGTGGACCTCACTCCAATTAATATGTGTATATTAATGTTAAATTTTATTTATATTTAGGGTAAGGGCCCAAAGTTATTTCTAAAGAACACTAACGAGCAGCTATCTTTCCTTCTGTCTAAGCCCTGAGAGAGAGCACTGGTTAAATGGGGCTGCTCTGCCACTCTCCCCAGAGTGATCAAAGTTACAGATGAATCTGCCAGGGGTTTCCAGGCAGTTTTATCTCAAAATAATAATACATTTGCATTTTTTTTGGCTGCAGTTGGAATGCAAATTTCATGTTTTTGTAGTTATATTTATTGAATCCATGTTTATTCAGCCCTGGCACATGGCTAGGGCCCCATATTGAAAAACCTGGAATTCCTATGTTCTTTTCTACTCCGGTTACTACTGGGCGTCTTTTATCCCAGCCCTGTTTGATCCAGCAACATGTGCGGGGGCAGGGAAGAGGCAGGCAACCTTGTCTAACAAGGCCAGAGAGACAGCACACCTGCCCTCCAGATGCAAAGAGCTTATATAAAAGGAACAACGTATGTAACAAATTTCCCCCAAATTACAAATCTCAGAGAGAGTGGGTTAGGGAAATAAATTTAGAGAGAAGAGTGGCAGATGGGATAGATGGATTCAATTAAGGCAAAGAACATCAAACAATTCCAAGGATGCCTCATTTTAATGGAACATGTCATTTTCTCCTCGTCGCCTCCAGGTAACTACCAACAACAGTCTAGGTAGGAGGTGGGTTGTGCACACAGCACCTCGACCCCAGCAGGAGTTTAATATTCTAAATGAGAGAGCTAATATTCCCTCTTCTTTTCAATAATGTGGTGAAACAGTACATGAATCAGATTAAGCAGGCTACGTACTCAATGCACATTTCCACAGAATGGGGTGTTATTCAAATTAAATAGGCACTTCCCATTGTCACCTTCACTGAACTGATTTCTCAATTTGGTCTACGGGAGAGACTCCTTTTTAATTAAATCAACCACTGTCATTTTTCTCAGAAAGAGGATAAAACAATAAAAATATTTACATTCCGTTTGTCTTGCTAAACATTAATCATGAGGGGTAGAAGGTGTTGCTAGATAGTTTTATCACAGAGACATTATGTTAACATGCTTTAAATTGCTGCTTTGCAGGTCAATTTATTCCTATTAAGAATGTATAAGATTCTTGTTGTCACTAATAGTATTTATAACTACTTACTATCAAAAGGAATTCAAGTCTGTGATAAACTTGCAATACACAGTTGACTTACATGTATAGATGTGTAAATAATAATATGTGTGCACCATGTTGACCTGAATACTACACTCAACTGACCTCAATTTTCATCAAAAGTCAAGTGTGAAAGTCTAGTAGTTTGATGAGCAATGCTTTCTTTCTTCTCTGGTTCCTAGCAGTGTAATGTAATTGACAGCCATTTTATCGGATTTACAAAGTGATAGGTGGGTTGCAGTTTCACAAAGTTGGTATTATTATCTCTGTAGTCAGTGGAGAACCTGTGGCAGGCTTAGAATAGAAACTCTACAATTATACTCCATAACTCTAACTGCAATAATGTACACTTGTTCTGATTATCAGGTAAACTGGCAATATATCCGGTCTTCTTTTGTAGAGATGCTAAATCACGTTTAGAGTTCAGTCCATTCTTTACTATGTTACAACATAAAATCCTCTCAGCTAGAAGAGAATGATATTTAGGTTGTCATACCATCTTCAGCGTGCTGTGCAGAAATAAGCTCAGCCAGGAAAGTAAACTAATGTTAAAATATTGAACCATTGCTTTGTTTCTCTGCAACTGAGGTGCCCTGACTTTACCTAAGGAAAAGCCACTTTGATTTTTTGAGTGGTTTAAAGTGGCTCCCAGGAGAGGAGACAGAATTTTCTGGAAGATCAAGTCACTGACTCCCAGCCACTGGGCTTGAGTCCCCTCATCATTATGCACTCCACACACCTCAAGGAGGGCAGGGCTGTTAACAACCACCAGTGTGATGGCATTGCTGTCAACAGACTTGTTTCCAAAGTTACATTATGACCTTGCCATTGGAGAATTCTTTCTACAAAGTAGTAATCGAATTTAAAGAGCAAAAACATAAGCATCCAAAGGATAAAGATAAATTACAAAACTCAGAGTATAGGAGATACTATTGTAAACCAGTTCCACAAAGCTGGCCAAAAGAAAAAAAAAAAAAATTGGGGGAAAGATGATACACAATTCACAGGAGGCTCAAAAGAGGAGCAAGGGAACACTGCTCAGACTTTTCCTTTGTTAAACTTATTTTTTGTTACCCACTCACTTTATACTCAAGTCATTCTGCAGTAGTTACATATTACTACGTAACAAGTTATTCCAAAACTTAACCACTTAGAATGACAAACATTAATTATCTCAGTTTATGTGGGTCAGAGATACAGGCAAGACATAGCTAGGTGCCTCCAACTCAAGGTCTCTCACAGAGGTGGGCCAGCACTCTGGTCTGATCTCAAGGCTCCACTGGAGGAAGACAAACTTCACACTCACGTGGCTGTAAAGGGTTCAACACCTCGCAGCCTAGAAGCCTCCCTCAGTTTCTTGCCACAATAGGACAGTGGGCTTTCTTAGAGCAAGTGAATGAAAGCAAGAAGCCATTATCTTTTCGTAACCAAACAGGAATGACATCCCATCACTTTTGCCCTATTCTATTTGTTAGAAGCAAGTTGTTAGGTTCAGCCCACAATGAAGGGAAGGGGATCCCACACGGGTAGGAATACCAGGATGTAGGGATCACTGGGGTCATTTTAGAGGCCACCAACCACATCTTCCTTCGAATTCACAATAGAGGAATAAACACCAAAAATGGGAGGAAAATCGGAAAGTAGGGGAAGGGGACAATGTCCCAGGATCTCATTACTTGTGCCTCACACCTCTATATCCCTCTCTGATTCTCCCCAAACCCAAACATACAACATATCCTCTGATGAGATGCTTTCTCCCCAGTCTTATACCTGTCCCCTCTTCTCTACTTCATGGACCTTCATTTCTTCACTATCGATAGTGTGGCACTACTTTCCTAACCAGCTTCCATAGTGCAATACAGCCTGGACATCAATGCCAGAGGAATCTTCCTTATCCTTATGCTGCAGAAAGCCCCTGTAGTGGCTTCCAGTTGTCAAACAAAACTCTTTAGGCTACCATTCTGTGCCTTCCATAATTTGTCTCAAGCCTGCCTATACAGTCTCCTACCCCCAACCCCCAACAGTAACCCACTGTCCCAGGTAAGCCACACTCAACACCTACCCACACGACACTTACACACAGCTTGAAGCCTCTGCGAACAACATCATGCTCCCTCCCTTGGCAAAAAACAGTCTTCACCTTACCGTTATAAATCCTTCCCATGTCCAAGAGGCAAAGCCAATCCCATCTTCTCAGGGACACATTTCCTGACCTCTCCCAACCAGATCTCAGTTCCTCTTATGAACAGGCACAGCTCTGAGAGACACACCATCTACCACCCCCGCCACTCACTGTGGGGGAGTCTTGTTTTCCCAAGAAGTTTCACACCTTCCTTCTTCCACAGAGACCACCAACTCGGAAGTTGGGCTAGATCTCATTTGTTTTCCTTTGCTGCAGGGTGGCTGGTCCATTACAGGCAGTAGTTGTTGAAAAGATGGATGGATGATGAATAGGGGGAGAGAGAGAGAGAGGGAGGAAGAAAGGATGGAAGGAAATGTTAAGCTCAGGGTCTAGCATACATGAAGCCAATAAGTAATAAATACTGGTTAACACCACCAATCCTTAAAATGAGAATTCTCCACCTAGTGGCACCGTGGCCATTTAGTGGTCTCTATATGCAAAGGCAAATGAAATTTATCTGGGTCTGATAAAACAGACACACACACACACCAAGCCCATTCACGCAAACATCACAACTGAAGACTAATGTGTAGCTGCTCCTCCATCGCCCACCCTAACCCTGGCTCTCAGATACAGGGAAATTAGATGGCACAGCCAGGGCAGAACTCAAGCACAGAGCAACTTCAAATGAGTGCGCTTCAGCCTGGGGAAAACAGAAGTGGTAAGAACGAAAAGGGTGCTGGGGAAATAGAGGGAAAATACATACCTATTGTGGGGGAGTGTCCACGTTTTAGGTAAGTCCGAGTAAACAAAGGGCTTTTTAAAAAGAAATACCAGGAGACCTTTTAAGGCCTTTATTGCCTACCTCTAGGGAGAGAATGGAAATCTCAATCAAAGCATCAGACGTCCAACATTCAGAGGAAATCCAACGCTTCCTAACTACTGGCTAGAGCAGTTAAACCTAAAATGAATTCTCCCAGGAATCAGATTCCTGGCGGGAGGCTCCAGACGCTGGTCCCGGCCACTCTCCTCTCACCGTAGGGAGCGCAGAAAGCTGCTCCAGAGGCGCGGTGGGCGGGAGCCGGTGAATTCGCTCCCCCGCTACGGTGATTCCAGAGCAAAGTCTATGCAGTGGTTCCCTGCGAGCCGGAGGCGCACCGCGCAGAGAATCTGGGGGCGCCGGGCGCAGGGCGCAGAGTTTTGAGCTTTGCGCGTCCCGCAGTCCGAGATGGGAAGGCAGCTTCTCTCGCCCCCAACTCACCTGCTTTTTAGAACCACTTCCATCTACTCTTCGGTCTCAGGTCCCACCGGCATTCGCAAAATCCTCCACGGTCCAAGGTCCACCGTGAAAGAGAAGAACGGGTAAATGGTGAATGGGATGCGAGGTGGGTGGTGAATGGGATGCGAGGTCACCAGGATCCCTTCCCTGGCTTGGCGTGGTCAGGGGGGTGGGGTCCGGAGGTTGCAAACCTGCTCGTGTCCGCCCCACTCAGCCGCGGGGATCCGTGCGGAGGCCCCTCGCCGTGGGCGTCAGGGACCTGGCGAGGGCAGGACACCCTGGAAGGGCTGCAGGCAAAAACTTTAAGTCCTCTCGCTGCAACTCTGCGGGAAAGACCACCCTTCCTACGGCCCAGGCCGCGCCTCTCCGGGGTCTGTCCCCGGCGCCCTGGCCCGGCTCCTCGCGGCCCCCGGGTGCAGGCGGTGGCGGCGGCGGCGGCGGCGCCTCATCTCCTCACCCGGGCGCGCGGCAGCCTCTGGTCCCCGCCGCACGCCTGGCCCGGCGCGCGGCCCCTCCCCGCGGACGGGCGGGCGCGGAGCAGCCGGCGCCTCTCTGCTGCCTCTGGCGGCCGTGCACGCCGCGAGCGGAGCCCATCCGGCTGCGGGCGCTGGAGCGCCGGCTCCTCCTCCTCTCTCTCCTCTCCCCGCCCCCCTCCTCCCATCCCTCCCTCCCTCCCGCGTTCAGAGCACTCAATGTCGGAACGTTCCGAAGATGACGTCGGAGCGTTCTCGAATCCCGTGTCTCTCGGCTGCTGCTGCCGAAGGAACAGGGAAAAAGCAACAAGAAGGAAGAGCAATGGCGACACTGGATCGCAAAGTGCCCAGTCCGGAGGCGTTTCTGGGCAAACCCTGGTCCTCCTGGATCGACGCCGCCAAATTACACTGCTCCGACAGTAAGAACCCCACCGCCTCCTCCTCCTTTTATTATCCTGTAACCTTTCCATTCACCTAGAGCCACTGGGAAAAAGTGTGTGTGTGAGAGAGAGAGTGGCCCCCGGTGTCCTCCATGCTTCTCCCTCTCTCTCTAAATAAATACACACAGAGACAGATCATCAGTGCACAGAGAGAGGCCCTGCTGCCAGGGCTGTCTGTCTGTCTGTCTGTGCCCGGCTCCCCGTGGCAGCCCGCGGGGTGGGCTTTCACAGCCCCATGGTGTATCTGTTTAAAAGGCTACTCTGTTGCTGCTTGCATAGTTTTTTTGGTACCTATCTGGGCCAGGTAGATGGAAATCCGGACTTGGGAGAAAACGTCGCATTGTCAATTTTGGAAAGATTTTCATATACAGTATTTATATCAATCTGTTTGCAAATAAACACTCCCTACCCCCCTTGACTTTGCCCCCCCCCCTTTTCGCCTTTTTCCCTTATTTTCTTTTTTTCTTTTTCTTTTTCATCTGCAGATGTAGATTTAGAAGAGGCTGGAAAAGAGGGTGGAAAAAGCAGGGAGGTTATGAGGCTTAATAAAGAAGGTAAGTGGAGCTACTGGCATTTTAGTGTTAGCATGTGTGGTAGAAATCTTCACAGGATTTCGACTATATTGTGAATTGTTCTGCTGGTTACAGAGTGACTAAGGCTTGTCAAAAATTGAGCACGCCCAGGTGTCTGCTGCTTCGTGTTTAACTTCTTCCAAAGTATAAATACAACTGGGGGGGGGGGTTAAGTGGGGGAGACTGTTGGAGGCAGAAGTTTACTGCACTTCAGTTGGAGTCCACATTTGGACCTTTTGATGCCTATCTGCCATTCGCATTTGCAGCATCATTGCCAAAGGTTGCGGGGGGCGGGGGGGGGGGGGGCTGTTCAAAATCTGTGAAATGAGGAGCGGGGCTTCCCTCAAAAGCATCCCAGCCTTTCTTGTGGGTAAATGTACAACAGTTCCGTGAACCTCACATGGTCAAGGTATTCCAGCAGCTACTTCTCCACTCTCCACGGAAAACCATTGAACATGCAAACCTGTGTAGCAAGTTACATTTGCCCACTTTGTGTTTGGTCACAGATTGTTACGTGGCCAGCGGGGTTAGGGGCATGTGTGTGTGCAGCCCCCTGGCCAGTTGCCCCTCTCTGTTTCCCCAGCCTGGAAATACAGTACCTGAAATGGGACACAGTGAGTAGATAGGTCATCCTAGACTGAGGCAGGCAAGTGAAGCCACAACCTGCTGGAACTGGGCATCAAACACACATGGTCATCATAAATAAATCATGTCCTGTTCATGTTTGCAAGCCTGCCATATGTAACTGGCCTATGGGTCCACGTGGAGCAAATCCAGAGGCCACTTTCTGCTGAACAAATGGATGGGTTCGTTTGAATTGTGATTTACTAAGGGATGTCTTATAAACATGGTTGGCTGACATTGGGGGTGGGAGGATGGCTCGAGGGGCCAGAAGGGGTTGGTGGGAAGCGTTGAAGGAGTTTAACCGTAACTAGGCCACAGGAGCGTTGCTCATCCCAAATGAATGGAGAAAAGGCCATTAGATTCCAAAGAATGGGTCTCCCTCATAAACCGGGATATCATCCTTGAAGGCAGCCAAAACCTGCTTGGAAAGATGGCACTTATTTTGTAGGTCGACACCTATGACAGTTGGTTTTCTGCGCCTAATCATTTCCTGGCCATCCAGTGAGAGGAAAATATGTGCTTCAGAAAAAATAACATGGAGATTAAAATGCATGCATATTCAAGGACAGTTCTCTAGCACAGTGGTTCTGCTAATTAAGCACTTTGATTGGGAATGAAACCTTATTCTAAAGATGTTGCCTCTAAATATCTTACTGTGATCTTGACATATCTTTAGGATGCACAAGGGAATGAAGTCAAGTGGACAGCTCACAAGTGGCAGCTTATTTGTGCTAAATGTTCATGAGTGTTGGCAATGGGAAGCATCTCTAGAGATTGTTTTTCTTCAGAAACTCTTGAAATCTTTAAAAGCTAATGGACTCAGTTGTCAGACCACTGGCAATGGAAAGGTTTCCATGAAGGAAGATGCGGTTGTGAAAACCTTTAAATTAAAGTTGAGTAAACGTTACGGGGTGGCACAGAATGGGCACCTCTTGGGCCTGATGATCGATTATGACTATGACACAAAACTCATATTCTGCACCCTCCTCCCTGCTTCTATTTCAAAAGACTTGTTCTCAGATTCTCTTTGCCTCACAAGAATTGGATTCTTTTAAGGAAAAATGAAAGGCTCTCCTTTCCTCAGACTTCACAAGTGGTACATTCTGCTTATTATATCCTTTGTCCTGTAAAGGTACAAAGACTTAGCTCCCAATTATATGCATTTACATTAAGGACACCGCTGTTCAGTGTAACATGCAATTGCTGAGTTCACCCAATAGCCATGTATGGGCTGAAATCTCTTTATTCATGGGTCTGGTGGGGCAGACTTGGGTTAGCTATTCCTGAAGGTCTTTCTGTTATATGCACAGTTTTCTTTACAGATAGAGTACACATAAACTAAATACACACACACACACATACACACACACACACACACACACACCCATCGTGAGGAATTTAAGGGTTTAGCTGGGACTCAGTTGGGTTGTTCAGTTGCCAGGATCTCCGGAAACACTGGTTGCATTAGTCTTGCCATGGGCTTTATTGTTGGAGTCACCATGTAGGTGGTCTCAGGATGGATACCTGTTTGTGGATGGGTCTGCAGGACACAAAGTGACCTAGGTGTGATTCTGTTTATCTGTGCGTGCGAGCATACACAGATGACCATAGTACGTAGGTCTTGAGAAGAAATTTGAGGTTTAATAGCAATGAGTAAATAGCAATTGAGCATTAAAAGGTTATAATCCAGGTTTTGATATGATTTTTATTGTGATAAAATAAGTATAATATAAAATTTACAGTTTTAACCATTTTAAAGTATACAATTCAATGGTATTAAGTACACTCACAATGTTGTACAATAATTACTGCTATTCATTTCCCAAACTTTTTTATTATCCCAACCAGAAATCCTATACTCATTATACAGTAACTCCCCATTCACCTCTCCCCCTCAGCCCTGGTGATCTCTATTCTATTTTCTGTCTCCATGAAGTTGCCTATTCTAAATACCATGTATAATTACATATATACACGTATATATAACGCAATATTTGTCCCTTTGTGACATGCTTATTTCACTTAGCATAATGTTTTCATGGTTCATTCATGTGTCAGAATTTCATTCCTTTTTATGGCTGAATAATGTTCCATTGTGTGTATATGCCATATTTTGTTTAGCCATCTTATCTTTTTTTGTTGTTTTTTATTTTATTTTTTAAATTTAATAAATCTTTATTGTTCAAATTATTACAATTGTTCCTCCTTTTTCCCCCCATAGCTCCCCTCCACCCAGTTCCCACCCCACCCTCTGCCCTTACCTCCCCCCCACTGTCCTCATCCATAGGTGTACGATTTTTGTCCAGTCTCTTCCCGCACCCCCCACACTCCTTTCCCCCGAGAATTGTCAGTCCACTCCCTTTCTATGCCCCTGATTCTATTATATTCACCAGTTTATGCTGTTCATCAGATTTTTTATCCACTTGATTTTTAGATTCAATTGTTGATAAACATGTATTTGTTGTTCATAATTTTTATCTTTACCTTTTTCTTCTTCCTCTTCTTAAAGAATACCTTTCAGCATTTCATATAATACTGGTTTGGCAGTGATGAACTCCTTTAGCTTTTTCTTATCTGTGAAGCTCTTTATCTGCCCTTCAATTCTGAATGATAGCTTTGCTGGGTAGAGTAATCTTGGTTGTAGGTTCTTGCTATCCATCACTTTGAATATTTCTTACCACCCCCGTCTGGCCTGCATAGTTTCTGTTGAGAAATCAGCTGACAATCGTATGGGTGCTCCCTTGTAGGTAATTAACTGTTTTTCTGTTGCTGCTTTTAATATTCTCTCTTTGTCTTTTGCCTTTGGCATTTTAATTATGATGTGTCTTGGTGTGGTCCTCTTTGGATTCCTTTTGTTTGGGGTTCTCTGCACTTCCTGGACTTGTAAGTCTATTTCTTTCACCAGGTGGGGGAAGTATTTGGTCATTATTTCTTCAAATAGGTTTTCAATATCTTGCTCTCTCTCTCTTCTTCTGGCACCCCCATAATTCTGATGTTGGTACGCTTGAAGTTGTCCCAGAGGCTCCTTACACTATCTTCAAATTTTTGGATTCTTTTTTATTTTTGCTTTTCTGGATGAGTGTTTTTTGCTTCTTTGTATTTCAACTCTTTGACTTGATTCTTGCGGTCCTCTAGTCTGCCTTTAGGTCTCTGTATAATATTTTTTATTTCAGTCAGTGTATGTTTAATTTCTAGTTGGTCCTTTTTCATATCCTCAAGGGTCTCGCTAAATTTATTGGCCTTTTCTAGGAAATTCTTGAAAAGCCTTATAACCGTGGTTTTGAACTCTATATCCAGTCATTTGTTTTCCTCCATTTATTTCATTTGTGATCTGCTTCTTTGTCTCCGCATTTTCGCTGCTTCCCTGAGTTGGTAGAGTAGCTTTGTGTGGTAGGTGTCCTCTAGGGCCCAGTGGCTCAGCCTCCCAGTTACCTGAGGTGGACACTCTTGGTGCACCCCTTTGTGGACTGTGTGCTCAGCCTTATTGTAGTTAAGTCTTAATTGTTGTTGGTATCACCGGGAGGAATTGACCTCCAGGCCAATTGGCTGTGAGGATCAGCTGTGTCTACGCTGAGAGAACTTCTGTGCTGGAGACACTCTTATGAGACAATACTTGCAAAATTGCAAAAGCCTCTGTGCTCAGCTTGGATGGGGTGGAGTGTCAAGGCGGAGCAGACAGCCTTGATTTCCTGTCAGCCCTGCCCTATGAGGCCCCTGGGTCTCAGTGTCCCTCCGTAATCGCTGCAAGCACCTCTGAGAGAAAGCTGCCCTTGAGTTTTGCCCGCTGCCAAATAGTCCAGTTTTCCCCAAATGAGTCGGGGTTCCCAGAAACTTGCCCAGAACTGGAGTTCAGTGCAGTCGGGAGCTTCCTTCTCCCTCCCGCTTTAGAAAGCCAGCAGCATACTCAGCCGCCCGTGCACACAGCCTCCTGTCCTCTCCGCGTGCGAGTCTCCATACCTCAGCCTTTTGCAGTTCCTCTGAGTCTCATTTTGCTTTCCTCTTTCCTTCTAGTTGTAGAATTTTCACTCAGCCAGCCTTCCTGTGGTTCTGGATGGTGTCCGTTTTGTCTTTTAGTTGTAGTTTTGATATTGTTGTGCGAGGCAGCAGTTTAGGTGTTTACCTGTGCCACCATCTTGGTTTCTCTATCAAGCCATCTATCTTTTGATGAAGATTTGGCTTGTTTCCATCTTTTAACTCTAGTAAATAATGTTGCTGTGCACATTGTTGTGATATGATATTTTTTATAGATTAAGTTCATGGAGGGAAGGACTTGCAGGCTTCTAAAATAATCTGATTATTGTAACATAGTTCTTTCTCCATTCCTCATTCCTTTTGTGCTTCAGTTCACCTATCTCAGTAGAAAGTGTTATCAGAAGGCTTTGAAATCTCTGTAATAAAGTCTTTACATCAATGTTATTGTTTCATCCAAAGTTAACTAAAATGACAGTCAAGATGAATTTGGAAAACACTTTTGAACCTTGCCAAATCAACACCTGGTTTGGGAAGGTGTTGCTGATTCCAGGCTTGGATGTGGTCATATGGGGTTATATCGAGGGCAGCCTGGCGTGGAGAAAGGAGCAGGAGAGAGGGATTGAGTCAGCTTCCTAGGTTCTCCCATATGACCTTGGGAACATCACTTCCCTTCTCTGGGCCTCTTCTCTCACATGTAAAGTAAGGAAGTGGGGTTAAACATCCTCTAGGGTCCCTTTGAGACCTCTGAACCTAAGTTTCTCTGCTGAGTGTGCCTACACTTCAGATATAGTCATACCAGACAGGCTGTCTTCGGAAGAAGAAAAAAACTTAGAAAAAAAATCAAGGCCTCACATTAAAAACATCTTATACTATGTACTGGGTTTATTTTCTCATTTTATAATCTCTCGGTGGCAAAAATCACTGCATCTCATACACAAGCATATTCTGCTGCAAATAGTTTGTGAATGGTATGTGACCTTTAGGCCTTTGGAATGATTGAGGGTTTGAATCCAGAACCCAGGGTGATGTGTTCCCCTTGGTAGAGAGTGAGCTGACCTAGGTCAGCTTGGCTCAGTTAGGCACTTAAATTTCCTGAGAAGAGAGGGTCCCAGAAACCTTGTTAGTCTAATCTAAGATATGAAATGCACTTATGACAGAGAATTCAAGGAAGGCCATTCATCTAACCTTTTATAATAATTTTCTCTCTAGCTTTGTAGGTTTATCTAAAGACTTTTTTTTTTCAAGCTAATTGGGAAAAAGCTCTATGATTTAGAAAGATGTTCCCCTATTCTAATTGCCTCCCCTGAACTCTTTTTTGAATCCTCACTTGAGGATATGTTTACTGATTTTAGAGAGAGAGGAAGAGAGATGGAGAGAGAAAGAAACATCAGTGTGAGAGAAACATTGATCAGTTGCCTCCCAAATGTGTCCCAACCAGGGGCTGAACCTGCAACTTAGGTATGTCCCTGACCTGGAATCGAACCCACAACCTTTTAGTGTACAAGGTGTTGCTCCAACCAACGAGCCACCCAGCCAGGGATTTTTTATTTTTTTTAAGAATGTCAATTTATGAGTAAGGAGCAGGTTGCATATGCCTCATAGGTGTCCTGGATTATATAAAACAGATAATAGCAGGGTTGTTGTGAGGATTAACTGAGATAATACAGAAGGGCTTAACACATGGTAACACTTAATGGATGTTTGCCTTTATTCTTTTTTTTATGTTATTATGATTATCATCTTCATTTATTAATGAAGCTAGTTCTAGGAACCGTTATTATAATTAATTGGGATTTTTAATCAGTGATGAATGGAAAAGATAAACTATATCAGAAATTTCATTTTTAGAGTTAATCAAATTATAATTTTATAAAGGTAATGATTTTTTAAAAACCAATTTTAATGGAGTGCAGTTAATATGTAGTCATTGGTAAGTTTTATCAAGAGCTAGAGGAAATACTTAGGCAGTTGTGGGCCTGTGGCTATGAGCGGTTTACAAAATCTTTCTAGGTCCGGGAGATCTAAAATAATTTTTTAAATGATAAATAAATTGTTTTGTCTGATCACCGAGAAAAGAAAATCCTGCATAGATTTTTGTTTAGGTCTTTTTGAAATCTATACTAGTTACTACGGGCATTTGTCTGTGTTTTAATGTTCCCAGATGTTTTGATTTGATGTAGGTAAACTTGTGGAATGCTTCCAATTTGAAAACTGTTCTGGAGCCAGTAAGATCTTGCTGTGACTATAAGAGTTTGCTTTCCTCCTGAGATGCTGGTGGAATTGGGCTGAAACAGAGGATGAAGCAGGGAATGTGGGAACACATGCAGCTCAGGTTTAGAAGTCTTGCAGTTATGGCTGGATGGGAGCAAATTGGAGGAAAAGATGGCAACTGAGTAGTAAGAATGAAGTGCTCTTAGAATCCAAGCCAGGGGAGCCAGCGACAAGTGGTGGAGATTTATGGGAAACTGCGAGGGCTTCCCTTTATCGTTATACAGGCAACCTGTTATCTATGCTAATAGAAGATGGGAAGACACCAAGTCCACAGATTACACAGATAAACCTCATTTCACCATTAATTTCAACTTCTTTTCCCATTAAGGCCACCTTCCTCCCCTTTTGCTAACAAGCCGCAACATTTGTTCACTTTGACGTCTCATTATCATCTCTCTTCTCTCCCCCAGCATTTGGGATGGAAGGATGGAGAGGGGGAGTGGCCTAACGGTGGTGGGGAGGAAAGGCAGAAAGGAGAAGTTAGGGCTTGGAGAATGAATAAGCCTTAAGGTTGCATCCAGCTGATGGAGAAGGGGGAGTGCCATGGCCAAGACAGAAAAGCAGAGAAAGGGTTTTTCAAAACCATCTAGTTTTGGAAATATAGAGCTTTAAACGAGTATCTCTTTACATACAGGTATTTCCATGTGCCAGGGTTCTTGTGTGGAGAAAATGTGGCTCTGGCCCCTTCCAAACAGGAAGTTAGGCAGGTTGGCCACACCATGGGACACTGTATGTGATGCGTTGGGTTCTTATCAGACCTTATTCTACAAAAATAATTGTTTTATCTCTAGAAGATGTAGACTGTTACACACATCACTCATTGAAGTACTTCTTATTTTGTAAATAACATTCACATGTTACAAAATTCTAAAGGGTAGCGGTCCATATCAATTCATAAGGCGCGGCCACATTCTCTTTTTGGTGCCTGCGAAGTGGAACGATCATTGAGGCCTCTGGGTGTCTTGCTTGGGTTTTAATGCCTGCTCCTGCTTTCTTGGCCTCCGTCATGCATTGAGACAGTGTCGCACTGTGTGCCAGCACTGGGCGAGGCCCGGGCACAGCAACAAACAGCGCAACCTCCACCTCGCGGCGCTTCCACCCTAGCTGCAGAGGCAGGCATTGTGAAGTCCTGGTGTCGCCCTGGCCTGTTTTTTCAGTGGTTAGAGCTTCGGACCTCAGACAGAAGGGTCACGGGTTCAATTCCTGGTCAAAGGCATGCACCTTGGTTGCAGGTTCAATCCCCAGCCCCGGTCAGGGCACGAGCAGGAGACAACCAATCGATGTGTCTCTCCCATTGATTCTCTCCCCCCGCCCCCGCTTTCCTTCGACTCTTTCTAAAAACAATTGGGGGTGGGGGCGGGGAAATATCTTCACTCTTCAGGTGAAGATAAAAAAGAAAGTCCTGGCGTCTGGAGAGTACTCTGAAGGGGAAATGGGGTGCTATTAGAAGGCATGGCAGGAGGACCTAATTTAGGTTAGGAGCTCAGTGAAGGCCTTCCTGAGGAAATTTTATTTACACTAAAACCTGCAGGACGAATGGAAGTTATCTGTGTGCAGGGCTGGGCAGGTGGGAATGAAAGGAAACAACATGTGTGAAGGCCCAAAGTGTGAGAGAATGTAGAATGTTCTAGAAACTAGAGTCTGTGTTGCTTAGAGTGAAGATAGCAAAGAAGAGAGTAGTATAAACATGCCAGTGTGGCTCTACTTCTTTGTGGAGAGGGACTGTCCTGTGCATGGTACGATGTTTAGCAGCATCTCTAGTCTCTACCAATGGGTTCCAGAGGCCCCTTCCCCTCCCCCAATATGAAACAACCAAAAATGTGTCCACACATTGCTAAGACCCCCTCAGGAGCAGAGGGACCCCGATAGAGAATGACAGGTGGAAGTTGAGGCTGGAAAGGCAAGAACACAAGAAAAATACACTAAGATATTCATGGGAGTATTCTGCAACTATCTGTCTATGTCTTAGGCCTACATTCCAGTGGGTTGGCCTTATTGAATGCTCAGCAGACACATGCAAAGCTGTGACTGTCCCCTGGCGCTGGGCTGCATTTGGGAGTATCTAAAGAGAGAGAGACTCCGTCCCTCGAAGAACTGTCCTCCAAAGGTTTGCCAGGTGACTCCTCCAAACCTTCAGCCCTATTCTGCAGAAAATGGGGACAGTGGTGAGCTTCAGGTTCTAATTCTGGGTGGCCCTCCCTCCCTCGCTGTGCATGGAGGAGACCTCAAAGCATCTATTCTGATATTGGTGCCATTTATTATATAGTGGCCCCTGATGTCACGAGTACCACACGGTGAATCATTAAGGATTTCAGTCTAAAGTCAGGCTGGAAATACTGGCATTCCGTGCAGTGTGATTACCCATGGGACTTGTCTGAAGTGAGGGTGCACATGACAGAGCAAAGCGGCCGGTTTCAGGGTTCCCGTGTTATGGATTAGAAAATAGGAAGGGCAGAGGAGGGTCTGCTTCCTGTGGCTCCTGACCTGTGCCACGTGGTCCACGGCATTACTTAGGACTGCATGGCCAGGTTCACGCAAGGCCGGGGTTCACAGAGCCTTGCTTTCTCTGCTTCCAAGTTAATTTAGGAAAGTGAGGCGGACTCGGTTACTGTGTGGTAACTTGTGAACATCGTGTAAATATCTTTTGGACTAACCTATTGTTCGTGGTGCTTTGATTAAAGTGTGACATCCTTCAGATATAGACATAAATGTATTAGCAGACACACTGAGACCCTGTCTGGTCAAATCCCTTTCGTCCAAGGACGCCAAGTTCTGAGGTGGCCCAGTGTCACACCGGAAACTACAGTCCTTCACTGGCTGCGATAAGAGTGATGTCACCAAGATGGTGATGTAGGTCGTTCCTGGCTTTGCTTCTTCCTCACAAGAAGACAGCTAACAACTATTTACAGACAGGAAACTGCTGAGAAAAGCCTAGAATAAGGGGGAGAGGCTGAAGCACCCCACCCCAGACCACAGAGACAGACACACACAGCATTTGAAGGGTAAGAGGAGCAGCCACACCCTGACCGCTGCCCCCACCTGAGGACACGCAGCACCACACGGGCAGATCTCCCCTGGGCCTATGGTTCCTCCAGGGGCAAAAGAGAGCCCCAGGGGGAGACTCCAGTGTATGGGGTGCTTCTTGGGAGTCCACACTTGATCTTGCCGCAGGGGGCCCATGGGGGCGTCGGCGGGGCTGGGCCACGGGAGTCTGATTGTGACTGAAGTGATCAAATGGAGCTATGATGGAGAGGGAGAGGGTTGGCCAAGGGTTGGCCTTTTTTTGAGTTGCGGAAACTGAATATCAAAAAGCTGACTTTCCCCACCACCACCCTATGTAAATAAATACATATATAAAAGAAATGGACTCCCATGTCTTTCTCTCCTAAAACTCTTGGTGCAATGTGGGCTCCCGGCGAAAGCTCTTTGGCTGGCTCTCTCCTGCTTCTCTGTGGTGGAGCTCGGATTGGCCATTTCAGCCACAGGGACCTGGATGTGGACCCTGAGGCTCTTCAATGAATGATGAGAGCCCAGGAAATGCCTTCCTGCAAGTGGGCTGAGACTGAGGATGCTCGCCATTCAGGGACTAGACGTGGTTCACCCAGATCCCTCAGTAAAGCTGGAGTTCTGCTGTGGAGAAAGCTTTTGTTTTTATGTAAATGCTTTATCCTTATACCTGAGGTTTCATAACACAATTCTGCTTGCCAATTTTAGGGAACAGGTGCTTAAAGAAAAAGGAAACCAAGTAAATACTCTCTAGGGCAGGACAAAGCGACACTAGGCCACCATAGTGGGGAAGATACTAGTAAAAGGGACTCGGTGATGGGCTCTTTGAACCTATGTACCTGCTCTGTGAAGCTAATTGTGGTTCTTGGAACATTAATAGAGCAAGGACACATTCAGCTGGGGGTTGACAGGGGCTGGGCGTGCTGTGTGACCCTAACATAGTAATCACAATTTACCAGTAGGTCATGGAGTCTTGGGGTGGGGCCAAGTTGGGGAGACAGGACACCCAAACTGATGACACTAACCAGGGTATGGAACATGGTTGAGACCCATTCCTAGTTTGGTCCTATCAGACCAAGGTGGTGTCTGCCTCTTTTTAAGAGTGTATTAGACTACAAAAGGGCAAATACTGTATGATTCCACTTACATGAGGTTCCTAGAATAGTAAAATTCATAGAGACTGAGAGTCAAATGGTAATTGTCAAGGTCTCTGGGAGAGGGAAGTGGAGAATTGGTGTTCAATCCATACAAAGTTCTAGTTGGGAAAGATGAAAAAGTGCTGGAGATGGATGAACTATAAAAATGGTGGAAAAGTTCCATTTTATGTATATTTTGTCACAAAGTGCATTGGCATTGCAGACTTGAAAGTTTCATGGAGCATTATTTAAATCTTGACTCGGCATTTACTGCCTGTGTAGTAAGAAGTAAGAAAAGACAACTTTTCTGAGCCTCAGCTTCCTCATTTTAGCAAAGTGATAATAGTAGCTCTCAGGGTTGTTGTGAAAATAAATGGGATACTATCTGGCATCGATTAGGTACTCAGTGATGGGAGCTTTTGTTAGGACGATTGTTACTTTTACCTGGCACTGGGTTCCCCTTCCTTGCCTGAGATGAGCTGCCACTTTCAGGGGACGGAGGACACCGTTCCTGCTCCAGGAGTATGCCTGCATTTGACTAAGCATCTTTGGTCAACATTT
Organism: Corynorhinus townsendii; assembly: GCA_026230045.1. Classification (NCBI taxonomy): domain Eukaryota; kingdom Metazoa; phylum Chordata; class Mammalia; order Chiroptera; family Vespertilionidae; genus Corynorhinus; species Corynorhinus townsendii. Next base: position 144,739,417 of record JAPDVU010000004.1, read on the forward strand.
TGTCCCTGGTTCTTTCAGAATTCCAGGAGTAAAAACAAAAGGAGTAGGACCCAGGTCCCTGTGCTGTTAGCAAGAGTGAATCAGTTTCATCTTTCCAAAGTGTGGTCATGTGGGTGACCCTGCATTGCAATCGCCTAGGTACTTAGCACCTGAGGCTGCAGTCACGCTAAATCAGGACTGGGGTTGGGGCACAGGAACAGGCATTTTAAACAGGCTCCCCAGGTGGCTCTGATGGTTACTGGACTTTAAGAACCACTGTCCACTGGATACAGTAGTGACTCTCAACCCTGCGCACCTTGAGAATCCTTTGTGAAGCTTTTTTTAAAAGCAGAGACACAGGGCCCACTCCTAGAGATTTGGATTCCATAGGCCCAGTTTAAGGGGTTCTGGGGAACTGCTTGTATGATTTTAAAAATAAAAATCCTAGCTGCCATTTACTGGGCAATGCCTCGTTTCTAAACACAGAGCTAAATGTGCATTTCCTCATTTAATCCTATGAGGCAATTCCTATTATTAACCACATTTTAGAGACTAGGAAACTGAGGCTCAGAGAGGTTAAGGCGTTTACCTAAGGCGATACAGCTGGGATGTAGTAGACCTGAGATTTGAACCCAGAGGCAGGCTGATTCCAGAGGCTGTACTCTTAATGACTGTGTCATAATGTCATCTTAGGAGCAGGGTGGGGACTGAGGTGAGGCAGGTGGGGCACCCAGGACACACATTTAAGGACATGCATGCACAGGCTCCTATGGGTGCTGCGTGAGGGCCTCCTTAAATGTTGTACCCAGGGTGCCTCGCTTGCCTCAGCCAAGTACCAGCCCTACCTAGAAAAGCATGTTCTTTAAGCAAAATGGTTCCAGTTTCTTCCCCTCCTGTGTGTAAGCCAGTGGCCTGCTGATAGGGCCCCTGGCCTCCCCCTCAGTGAAATGCTTTCTCATCCCAGGGCTCCAGTGTTGGGTCAGAGTCCTGGCCTCAGGGAAATCTCAGGAGCCGGCTCAAGCTGTTCCTTTTTGGGAGGAGGTGTTAGCAAGGACGGTTGCCAAGCAACTCCAGGGGCATCTATCTACAGTGATGATTTCTCTCTTTTCCCTTTTGAACATCTTCTAGGCCGCTTTTCAGTTTCCCTCTTGGCATTGGGATCGTTAGTGTTTTCATAAAGGGTGTGCTCCTTTGGATGATGGAATGGAGAGAGCTTGCCAATACCCGCAGCAGCTTAGACGGGTCCTTTTGATGGGCCCCGTGCACCTGCTAAGTGGGTGTGAAAGACCTTTCCCTTCCTCAGCCATAGCAATGCCCTACTTGTCACTGGTTCTGAGGGGCAGTGACAGAGAAGAGTCTTTGATTCAGAGACTGAGAAAGACACAGAATGCATCTCCCACATGCCAATGGGGAATGTGGTCATCTTGAGTTCATGACTTAGGATTTAATCTTCTCTCCATTAACCAGTGCTCTTAGAATTTCCTATTCCATGATCTGGCTGGTCTGGAGGAGCTGTTCCTCTCTCTCACTCGCGGGCTCGCGTTTCAGAGACCAGGGGAGCCCTTGACATGTGTTTCCCCTTCAGACCTATCCCCTTTCCTACTGCCTCGTCAGTATGGGGTTTCTTTGACAGGCCCAGACCCCTTGGTCTGCTGGCTGGTATTTTGATCCTTCTAGTGAGGGCCAAGGGCTGTGGGCTGGAGCACCTTTCACAGGTAATAATTGGCCCAGACTGGCAGGAAGAAAGGAAAATACCAGGAAAGTGAAACTGCTCACATTTAGGTGAGGTTGGCTCCATGTGGCCCACCCACCAATGTCAGCCCTTTTGGCCAGTCCCCAGACTCCAGGCTTCTGGTCCCTTCTTCACCATCTTTCGCAGTGACAGGGCAAGACCCTGAGCCCTGCCACTTTCAGAGGCTCAGACCAAACACTTACTAGCCAAAGACGTTTGAAAATAGAGATCTGCCCTGTTTTATGCAAACCCAATATATAACAATCCAGCCTCAGACAGATTAAGAGGCTATTTGCTTTCCCAATGTACTTTTTGAGGTTTTCATAAAATAGTAGACTGCCCTAGTGCTTTTGGAAAACCATATTTTCTTTACCAAAGTTTGGGTGGCACACAATTTTAGGCCTCTTCTGCCAGCTCCTCCCAGCTTCCTCCTCCTCCTCCCTCCAGTTTGCCCTGTCAGCTCAGCCCTGCCCCTGCTTTCACCTGAGACGGTTCAGTCCTGTGTGGTGATTCCACATGTCTGCACTCTGCTTCTGCCCAGAGTGCTCGGGTCAGCCTCTGGTGTATTGCATCTTGACAGCCCCTCGTGGTTGTCCTTACTGCACCCCCAGACCCTGCTAGACCAAGTGCAAGTGCAAAGGCTTCTTTGATTCTTCCCTTATCCACTCTCTTTAGGAAGGCCCTCCCCACCCCCTCTGTCTTAAGAGCAGTTCCCAGCACCTCTCCATTTCTTCCCATCTCTCAGCCCCCATCCCATAACCTACCTAGATTTTTAAAAAATATATTTAGCCTCACAGCCTACCTAGATTTTTAAAAAATATATTTTTATTGATTTCAGAGAGAAAGGGACGGAGAGATAGAAAGAAATATCAATGATGGGAGGGGATCATTGATTGGCTGCCTCCTGCATGTCCCCCGACGGGGGATCGAGCCCACACCCTGGGCATGTGCCCTGACCTGGAATCAAACTTTTGACATCCTGGTTCATAGTTTGATGCTCAACCACTGAGCCACACCAGCCAGGCCTAGATTTTTACAATAACTGCTTAATTGGTTTGAAAGACCTATCCTTTCTTCAGCCACAGCAATGCCCTACTTGTCACTGGCTCTGAGGGGCAGCGACAAAGAAGATTCTTTGACTCGAATGGCTGAGAAAGACACAGAAAGCATCTCCCACCTGCTGATGGGTGATGTGGTCATGCTGGGTTCCATCTTCCCCTCATACCACTTCAGAATTAATCTCCCGAAAAGTCATATTTTATCAGGCTGTTCCTTAAGTGCAAACCTTTCATCACTTGCCCATCCAGCACATTTCATGCAGTAGCCCAGGTCCTCTCTGCCTCAGTCCTTCCAAACCCACGCAGGTGATTTGTCTGGCATAGCCCTTTGGACAAGCCCTGTTCCTTCCCGGTCCCTGTCTCTGCAGACTCTCTAGGGACTTCTGCTTCTAGTGCCTTCCTCTCAAGTGAATGCTTCTCATTCTGCAGGGCTCAGGCCTCATTCACTCTCTGAGGAAACCCTCCCCACCCTCTCAGGCTGCACACCCAGGGCCTCCTCTGGACCTCCTACTGCTGGCTGTACCTACCATGCACTCTGGCCCCTAAAGCTTACCCTTGTTTACCTGGTGTCTTATTTTCACAACTGTATTGTAAACCTTGTAGAGGTGGGTGTGAGGGACCATATCTTCCCTTTTTCTTTCCTGAGTTATTTTTCAATCAATAGAGTATTACACTTTGGCTAGGCATCCAATTTTTCAGGTATATGTCCCGATATACCTGTATTTTCATTTCTTTTTAAATTGTGGTAAAATATAAATAACATTTTTTTATTGCCAGTATTACAGATGTTCCCCGTTTTCACCCCTTTCGCCCCCTTGCACCCAACCCCCACACCAACCCAGGCCTTCCCCACACTATTGTCTGTGTCCATGGGTTATGCCTATATGCGTAGATGTTCTTTAGTTAATCCCCTCTGCCCCGCCCCCATCCTCTCTACCTGCCTCCCTTCTGAGATCTGTCATTCTGTTCCATGCATCCATGCCTCTGGACCTATTTTGTTCATTAGTTTATTTTCTTCATTAGATTCCACACACAGGTGAGATCATGTGATATTTGTCTTTCTTTAACTGGATTATTTCGCTTAGCATAATAATTTCCAGATCCATAAATGCTGTCCCAAAGGGTAAGAGCTCCTTCTTTTTTAACATAGTGTTCCAATGTGCAAATGTACATCTTTTTTTATCTACTAATCTACTGATGGGCACTTGCGCTATATCCAGAACTTAGTTATTGTAAATAGCACTGTTATGAACATAGGGATTCTTAGGATATAGTCCCAGAAGTGGGATTGCTATGTCAATCGGCAGTTCCATTTTTAATTTTTTGAGAAGCTCCATACTGTTTTCCATAAGCTGCCCCAGTCTGCATTCCTACCAGCAGTGTACTGGGTTTCCCTTTTCTCCATGTCCTTGCCAGCACTTGTTGTTTGTTGATTTTATTGATGGTAGCCATTCTGGCAGGTGTGAGGTGATACCTCATTATTGTTTTAATTGCATATTTCTGATGATTAGTGACATTGAACTTTTTTTTCATATATGTATGGCCATCTGTATTTTTTTTTTTATTGTCTGTATCTCCTCTTTGAAGAAGTGCCTATTTAGATCCTTTGCCCAATTTTAAATTGGATTATTTGTCTTCCTGGTGTTGAGTTGTATGTGTTCTTTGTATATTTTGGAAATTAACCCCTTCTCAGTTGTATCATTGGCAAATGTGTTCTCCCATACAGTGGGGTCCCTTTGCATTTTGTTGATGGTTTCTTTTGCTGTGCAGATGCTTTTTAATCCGATGTAGCCCCATTTGTTTATTTTTTCCTTTGTTTCCCTTGTCCTAGGAGACATCCTATCCATTTTTAAGGGTTCAGTTTAATAGTGTTAAGTTCATTCACATTGTTGTACAATCCATTTACAGAACTGTTTTCCTCTTGTAAAACTGAAACTCTGGATCCTTTAAACAACTCTACATTTGTAAGTATTTTCATTTTTAAAGCAGTTTGGAAATGACCTATGTATGAGTTTCTTTGATTTATCACCTAATATTTTAAAGTTGAGATTTTTAGAACTGGCAGGACTCCTGAAGTTTCTGTTCAGGCAGATGTTTGAAGCCACAATGCAAAAAGGCCCAGCTCAGTTTAGGATGTTGCAGCTCCAGGATCCCTTAGGCCTTCCTACCTGGGCAGTGAAGTCAGTGGGAAAGTGCTAAACTTTGGGCCCAAAGTCACAGACACCTTTGAGCAGCCTAAAGTTTCTCAGTTCAGATTTGATGGTAACCCCACCTTGCACCCTTGTTTCTTTTTGGCCCTCCATTAACACTTAAAAAGTTCTCACACATGCCCTGACCGGTGGTTCGGTTCCGGTCAAGGGCGTGTACCTTGGTTGTGGGTACATCCCCAGTAGGGGGTGTGCAGGAGGCAGCTGATCGATGTTTCTCTCTCATCGATGTTTCTAACTCTCTATCCCTTTCCCTTCCTCTCACTAAAAAAAATCAATAAAATATTAAAATATATTTTTTAAGAAGTTCTCACACATATAAAAAAGTTGAAATAATAGTACCATGGTCATTCATACTAGTACATGCACCACTTAAAGTTAAAAATTAGTTTACAGTTCATCTTATTTGCCTTCTTATAAAGATATATGTTTTGTACTGTTTGAAACTAGGTTGTAGACATCATGACATTTCACTTCTAAATATTTAGCATTTTGACACATAACTGATTGTGTAACCTTGAGCTATTCAAGTTCTCAGAGTCTCATCTTATATAAATATGTATGTATGTTTTTGCTGGAACATTTGAAAGTAAGTCACAGAGAGTGTGACACTTCACCCCTAAATTCTTCATTCAGCGTGCATCTCCTAAAAATAAGAGCATTTTCCTGCATAATTATAATACCAGTCTCCTAATAACATCTAATATATAGTTCCTATTCAAATTTCTCCTGTTGTCCCCCCAAAAAAGTGTATAGCTGCTTTTTCCATATACACACACATAACCAGAATCCTATCAAGATTTATGCATTACATTTGGTTGTTATGCCTCTTGTGCCAATTTTAATCTAGAACTGTGTGTGTATATAGTATACATATATATGTATACATATATTTTGCATGTACATATATAAAACATTACCGTTTAAAATGCTTCACATTCTGACCTGTCAGATCACTTGCTCATGGTGTCATATACCTTCTTTTTCAATGCCCTGTTTTTCCTCCATACTGGCAGTCTCAGATTCAAGCTCAACATCTTGGCAAGAATACATCCCAGGTGATTCTGAGCACTTCATCAAGCATCTCATCAGGGGGCACATGATGTCAGGGAGGCCCATTATTAGGTATCGATCACTCAGTAAGGTGGTGACCACCTCTCTCCATTGTAGATATGTTTTCTCTCTTCAATTAGCACATTATTCTGTGAGTGATGCTTTAGAACCAAGTGAATACCAACAAGACATTTCATGGAATTGTCTTGGTATTTATTAGTGATCTTTGCCTGAATCAGTTATTTCTTTGGGGGTTGTAGAATGGTCATTTTCACATTTTGCTAATCTGATCTACATTTATTGGCTGATAATCATCTATAAAGGAGACCTCTTTCTCATCAACAGGGGATGAACTATTAAATGCCTCCTTAAAAAAAACAGAGCAACCCAGCTGGGGTGGCTAAGTGGTTGAGCGTCAACCTGTGAACCAGGAGGTCACAGTTCGATTCCTGGTCAGGGCAATCGCCCGGGTTGTGGGCTCGATCCCCAGTGAGGGGCATCCAGAAGAGGCAGCTGATCAATGATTCTCCCTCATCGTTGGTGTTTCCCTGAAATCAGTAAAAGATGTGTGCTTTTTCAAAGCAGAGCAAAGTTTTTCCTCCAATTAGCAATTTTCAGAGCAAGGAATTGAACATCCGTGATTTAAGCTAAGGAGGAACAAGGGCAAGGAGTGGGCACTTTTCGATAAGATTGCAAGTACAGTGTGTCATCCCATAATTAATGAAAATTCTAGATAGAGCTCTGCAATGCAAACAACAGAAGTAAAGTGTGACCACATCTTGGTTGACAGAACATGAGTTTAGAAATATTGAGAAGCATTGTCCCACACACTCAAGTGACCCTCTCCTTAGTTTGGGGAAGGAAGAAGATAATTACACTTAAAATAATCCTTCTTCCACCTTCCAACAGGAGGTCAGCATTGAGCTGGGCCCAGTAAACTGCTAGAGTTAAATTGCAAACCAGGATAAGTGATGCCCCTCCACAGGTTATAGAGCTAGAGCCATGCTTCCTGGATCACAGACTCACCGTGCTTCCTGTATCACAGGCTCACCGTGCTTCCTGTATTACAGGTTCACCATGCTTCTTCTATCACCGACTCACCGTGCTTCCTGTATTACAGGTTCACCATGCTTCCTGTATCACAGGTTCACCATGCTTCTTCTATCACAGGTTCACCATGCTTCCTGTATCACGGGTTCACCATGCTTCCTGTATCACAGGTTCACCATGCTTCTTCTATCACAGGTTCACCATGCTTCCTGTATCACGGGTTCACCATGCTTCTTCTATCACAGGTTCACCATGCTTCCTGTATCACAGGTTCACCATGCTTCCTGTATCACAGGTTCACCATGCTTCTTCTATCACAGGTTCACCATGCTTCCTGTATCACGGGTTCACCATGCTTCCTGTATCATGGGTTCACCATGCTTCTTCTATCACAGGTTCACCATGCTTCCTGTATCACAGGTTCACCATGCTTCCAGTATCACAGGCTCACCGTGCTTCCTGCATTACAGGTTCACCGTGCTTCCTGTATCACAGGCTCACCAAGTTACCTAATCACAGGTTCACCATGCTTCCTGTATTTACAGGTTCACCATGCTTCCTGTATCACAGGCTCACCAAGTTACCTAATCACAGGTTCACCATGCTTCCTGTATCACAGGTTCACCATGCTTCCTGTATCACAGGTTCACCATGCTTCCTGTATTACAGGTTCACCATGCTTCCTGTATCACAGGTTCACCATGCTTCCTGTATTACAGGTTCACCATGCTTCCTGTATTACAGGTTCACCATGCTTCCTGTATCACAGGTTCACCATGCTTCCTGTATCACAGGTTCACCATGCTTCCTGTATTACAGGTTCACCATGCTTCCTGTATTACAGATTCACCATGCTTCCTGTATCACAGGTTCACCATACTTCTTGTATCACAGATTCATTAGAAAGTGGCCAACCGCCAAGGTACTGGGCTGGGCTCTGTGCAGGATGTTAAGATGGAATAATATCCTGACCCCTGCCCTGCCACTGGAAACTCAGGAACTCCCCAGGCAGCAGGCTAGAAACTCTGATGCCACCTAGAGACTTCAGTATGGCTTGAATGCCCCGGGGCTCAGGGAAGGAAGAGATTTCTGTTGCCCGTCTACAGGACCTTTGACCTGAGGGCAGAGGCTCTTAAGTTTGTGGTTCTACCTGGAACACAGTGAAGGGTATGTAATTAGAGCCAAGTTAGTGTTTGAAGAATGAATGAATGAATGCTCCATCACAGATGGTTAGGATTTGACATTGAGCACTCTACAGAGAGGGAATAGCATAAAGTAAAGGCTATGAGTTCCCCAGAAAGTTGCTTTTGGAAAAGGAGTTAGAATGAGTCCCCAGAAAGTTGCTTTTGGAAAAACAAGTTAAAATGCCATTAATACCAAAGAGAACCAGTTCATAATTTATTTCAGTTGTACACCTACTTGATACCAACACAATTGAGGTGGGTTTTTGTTTTTGTTTATAAAGTAGAGTTTTTAGGCAACAGGCTCCTTTTTTGTAGGAGAATGCGTGTGTGTGTTTTGCTGTTTCTGTTCAGTGTGCTGTGGGGAGAGTTATTCTCTCTCTTTCTCTCTCTGTAGTGTGTGTGTGCACACACACAGTTTTAGGTCTTGCTGCCCAATTAATTTGTAACTTCTTTTTTTTAATCACAATCATTGTGCTAGTAAATGTTTAACAACTCCCTCTCTAAATAAATTTACACACATATACTTTTATTATACATTTTACTGTTGAAGGGCTGTTTAGCATATAATTTACAAATAATAAAATATTTAATACTCCTTATTGCAAAATTTCATATAGTCCGTTGATTCTCACAGAATGCTTTTGTTAAATTTTGCCAAATTCTTCTATCCCTGACCAACCTGAGATTGAAATTGACAAACAGGTGTCAATCCAACGTAAGTGTTTGTTGATATTTTCGTTTAAGTCAGTGAGTAAGATGAAAATGGAAGAACAAAGAGATTTGTTAGAACCATCACTCAATTGTTGGTGATGAGAGCGAAGGCCTTGCTAAATTGGATAATACTTTTCAAATACCAAGAAAATATGTCCTCATTTTTAGCATTATTCACAATACAGCTATAGACATGACACAGATTTAATTCTGCATTACTAAAATTTTCTCCATCCCTTTCTTAAATCTAGACAATAAGAAATAATAATAAATCAACCACTGGTTTATTACATTTGGTGGTTTCTGTAGTATAAGGTCTCCCACCACCACATTTCAAGTGCTCCTTATTCTGTCACTGAAGAGATGTGCGTAAGAACACTGTTTTTGTTGTTGTGGTGTTTTTTAAAAAATATTTTTCTTGAATTCAGAGCAGAAGGGATAGGGAGAAAGAGATAGAAGCATCAATAATGAGAGAGAATCATTGATCGGTTGCCTCCTGCATGCTCCCTACTGGGCATCGATCCCACAACCCAGGCATGTGCCCTTGACCGTGAATCAAATAGCCACCTCCTGGTTCATAGGTTGATACTCAACCACTGAGTCACACCAGCTGAGCAAGAACACTGTTGCATAGGATTTCCACCATCCAAGTATAATAAATATAAATAACTTCAAGAGCAGCAGTCAGCAAACTGTGGCCCACGGATAAAAGCTGCATGTCACCTCTATTTGTAAATAATGTTTTCTTGGGACACAGCCACATTCATTCATTTATATATTGTCTCTGGTTACTTGTGCACTACAATGCCAGAGCATAGTGTCTGAGACAAAGACACTCAAAACCTGAAATATTTACTCCCTGGTCCTTTCTAGAAAAAGCTGTCAACCCTTGCTCAAAGCATCGATGATGATAAAATGTAGGAAGATAAATAGGAAGTGATAAATTTTGAGTATTCTTTTTTAATATAATGCATTTAATTGTAGCTATATCAAATAACTTTCAATAATTTATTAATCGGCTCACCAAATTCCTGAAAATTTAACAATTGGCTCTCGCAAGCCTGTACAGGGCGGCTCCAGGTCCCCACTGCTGTGCTTTGGGGGCTTCAGCTTTTAGTGCCAAAAAATAAAGCTGCCACTATTAGGAGGAAGCAGCTGACAATACCAGATTGGAAGGGGAGCCATAATAAGAAGGATTTGAACTACTTGAAATTGTGGTCTAATTCTCCATAGAAATCAGAAGAAAGCATTTTTGAGGTTAGTTTTCATATAATGTCCCCCCCCCCCTCTTAGGGCCTGTGGTTTGTTTTGGTTTTTCAAATGAGATTTCTGCAGAGCTCATTTAAAAACTCAGTGCAGCATGGGTTTCTTACCAAATTTTGCAAGCATCTGTCTCCAGCCCACTGAGCCCCTGACAGCTGCCCAACAGCTCTCAGTGCTTCCCCAGAGGTTGTGTGTCCCCAGAAAGGCCCACTTCCTGCCTCTGCCCTCGAGCGAGAGGAGAGGTGGTCCCACCGGTTGCATTGTGCAGGGGTTTTCCTAGTTGCCATTTCCTGCCAGTTGCCTTTGAATGGATTACAGATGGTCAGAAAAAGACTTCTTGGCACAGCGAGAGGGCCAATCTCCAGGGGAAGGATTTATAACAGGATGTCAGTTTATGCCTCCCCAGATTGGGCCTGGCTGCCTCGGCCTCAGCAGAGAAGCCGACTGCCTGTGGGGACAGAAGGTAGAGTAGAGGGTGAGGAGTGGGGAGAGTGGGGACAGGGTCTGTGGGTGGAGGAAACGGGCAAACAGGAAAGGATGTTTCCATTTATGTGACATCTTTCATCCCGTGGGGTCTCAAAACTGCCACCGTCCAAAGGCATTCGGCCCCTCTAGGGATGCTGTGGCTGGAGATTAGGTACTGAGGTAATGTGGATGCGTCCAGCCCTTATGGGAAGTATAATACAGCCTCGTATCTTTTCAAAGTGAGGAAAAGACAGGTGCGGCTATTTCCTTCTTTTTTTTAAACCACAATATAGAGCACATTTAATTTGAAAACTTTAAAAAATATAACAACATAAAATTTACTTTTTTTAAACCATTTTTAAGTATTCAACTCAGTGGCACTAAATGCACAATGTTGTGCCACCATAACCACTGTCCATTTCCAGAAGGTTTCTATCATCCCAAACAGGAACTCGGTACCCATTAAACAATAACTCCCCACTTCCCCCGCCCCTCTCCCTCTACTTTCTGCCTCTAGGAATTTGCCCAGTCTAGGTACCTCAGATAAATGGAATCATACAATATTTGCCATTTTGTTACTGGCTTATTTTATGTAGCCTACTGTCCTCAGGGTTCATCCATGTTGTAGCGTGTATCAGAATTTCTTCTCTTTCTTTGTTTATTTTTCCATTGATGGGCTGTCTGCTCCCTTTGGCCATTGTACTTCGTGTTGCTATGGACCCGGGTGGTCAGATGAAGGCCTGGAGAGAATCGGATGATTCCCTAGCTCCTCCGCGGTAACTCAGCTCCAGTGCCTCTCCAGTTGGAGCTGCCCAGAATATGTGTAGAGAGGGCCCTATTCAGGTGTGCCAGCCCAGGGTCAGGCTGCATCTGCCCGGAGGGGCACCTTTTCCTAACTTGCACAGGGTGCTTTCCTCTCCAGAGGAGCTGCCGGAGCTGGAAATCCAAGAGGCCAGACTGCACGCGGCCACTCGTGCTTCTGTTTCCCGGGCTGGAGGAAGCACTTGCTGGGCAGAGGCCAGGGGGAAGGGCTGAACTAACTGGGTCAAGATTTCTGGGATTGGGTCTCCCTCTGCCAGACATCAGGGCAGCCCAGGGCGGTTACAGGGGCAAGGCCTCATGAGCTTCATCGTGAGAAGAGGTAGGGCTGTTAGGTCCCCTGTACACAAAGCCAGCAAGATCTGTCAGGGAGGGGAGGGAACGGGCAGTGTCTGAGTGCATTCGGGCTGCTATAACAAAATACCACAGACCTGGTGGCTTTTAAACAACAGACATTTGTTCCTCACGGTTCCGGAGGCCAGCAGTGTGAGATCAGGGCACTAGCACGGTCAGGTTCTGGTGAGAGCCCTCTTCCAGGCTGCAGACTTCTCACTGTCTTCACGTGGCAGAAGGGACCAGGGAGCTCTGTGGGGTCTCTTTCATAAGAGCCTTCATCCTATTCCTGTGGGCTCCTCACTCATGACCTAATCACCCCCAAGGACCCACCTCCTATGGCCATCGTATTGGGTGCTAGGGTTCCATCATGTGAATTTGGAGGAACACAAGCATTCAGACCACAGCGGGCAGGGCTGGACACAGGCTCAAAGACTCTGGGCCTGGAACCAGACAGGATGCTGGTAGGATTTCACAGAGAACAAGGGAGGTGGTACAGAGGCCTTGGGAAGGAGCAGCGGGAAAGTGCCTCATAGAAAGTGTGAAAAAGTGAACGGCTACATTCTTTCTGACCAAAGGTGGTGGCGGAAGAAGGAGGAGAAAAAAGTCTCCAATTGCATGAAGACTTGTGGAGGTGTGAAGGTGTATTTTGTGTGTGCACAGTTTTTCAGGGCCTGGGCTCTGTGGCTTTCCTGAGATCCCCCTCAAAGATATGGGCCTCCCTCCCCCTTTCAAAACAAAAAGTATTTAAAGAAATTTACAGCTCGTGCATGAAGCATGCACGTGTCCAGATATACCATGGAGTGCACTACATGAGACAGGATCCAAGCTAACAGGAATGTGTGTGCTGCTTTAAGAGCTTGGTGTTAGGGTCCATGACACTTTTAAATCTCCTTTGAGGAAGACTTCTTCTCTCTGGGTTGGAGTAGAGACCTGGGGAGAAGCCTGGGTAGTGGAACCACTTGAAAAACTAGCCTTGTTAACATGATTTGTATTCAGGCTTTTTGCTTGCAAGACAGACAGGGATAGAGATTGAGAGACAGACAGCGCATGGTATGCTAGATGAGGAAGCCACCTTTGAATCTCATCCCTGTGTTGAATTGACAGGAGAGTAGCTTGTTGGCAGAGAAGGGAAAACACAGGCTTTGCACTCAGCTCTTAGCTAACATCTTGGCCCCTCTGCCTGCTTGCTGTGTGACTTTGGGCAAGTTACCTCGCCTCTCTGTGGGTCAGCTTACTCAGTTCGACAACAGTGTTGGTCCTAGGGGAGGGTTAGGCTGACTCACGAGCTGGCACACTGTCAATGGACAGGAAATGGCAGCTGTTATCATTGCCAGACAGAGGGGCAGATCTAAGAAACCACGTGGTTTCCGCAGGTTAACTGCGAAGTTGTGAATAAATTGTAGGAGGCGCAAAAAAATGGCCCAGAATTTGAGAGTGAAGGGAGGGAGGTGTTGTGAGAAGGTGAGTTGGAAGATCATCTTTCAAAATGAAGAGATGGGTTAGAAAGGAAGAGGGCAACAAGAAGGAGGAGAAAGAACTGGGGTGTCTTGGAGACAGAGACCTGCTTTCTGTCTCTCTTCATACTGACTTTCATTCTCTCTGGGCTCTGACTTTATCGGGTCCTCCAGGTCACCCTATGCACCCAGGGTTCCCAGTGAGGGGGTGTAGAGACTGGAGAGTCAAGAGGGGAGGCGGGGAACTCCTGAGAGGGGCCTTCCTGCAGGTAAACGAGGCCTACTTTTCATTCAGGCCACGTGGCCGAGGATCCCCCTTTTGTGAACAGAGGGCATCTGGAATGTGTGACAACAGAAGTCCCATGCTTGTTCTGTGCCTGCTCATTGGGAGGCAGAGATAGTCCTCTTGAGTTAGAACTGTGTTCGGTGCTGTACTAGGAAAGTCACATCAGCCCTCAGAGCCTCATTTTTCCCATCTGTTAAATGGGATAATCACAGATAACCCATAGGGATGTTGGGAAGAGTAAATTAAGGGGACAGACAGCACTTAACAGCTCATAGTGAATGCTCAGTAAACAACCTTTCTTTGCCAGGAAGTACCCCCAGAGGGGGAGACTGGGGATATGTTTGGAAGGAGACAGTGCCTTGGCAGGCTGTGTTCTGGATCCCATTGGACTTAATATCTCATAAGCAAACAGCATCTAGAAATGGCCCTTAAACTGGGGCCCTACGCAGGGAGCCGGCAGTGTGCAAACCTGGCACAACTTTCAGAACAGCAGTTCTATTCCAAGGGTGCTTTTTAGCAGAAAGTGTTATTTTTTTATCATTATATTTCATAGGGGGAAACAAAAGCCACTGCCAATTAAACTGTAGCCATTATTGAACCTAAGAATTCATTCTGATTTTAAAGATGTTATAACGTGCAGGGTGGGGGGGGGGGGTGGAGTGCAGTTTAGAATTAATGAAACATAGGAGGGCAAAAATAGAGTGTAAAGCAAAATTTACATAATTTTTAAAATAAAATAAGAAAGTTTAAGAAACATTGAAAACTCTTGGTAGAGCCTCAGAATGTGAAAAAGTGTGTGTGAATTTGCCTCCACCATCAGGGTGACTCCATTTAAAGGGGTGAGAGTGGGGCAGGAGGAGCTGCTGAGTTTGATCTCCCTGTAAGTTTCAATGTTGGGGTGGGGGTGGGGGTATGGCCCCAGACTTGAGAGCGCCCATCATCATCCTGGGGCCTGCACATCCTCATGTGAACATCGTTTGTGTTCATTCACTTAGGAGGAAACTCCACACACAGCACTTTGAGGAGGAGGGGCGGGGTCATGAAACCAAGCTAACAAACCCACACTCCGAAAGGGCTAGAACCCACACCCCCTGGGAAGAGGCTGCTTCCTGTGACCCACACACCAACACATCTCCCAGTGGGCTCCTAGCCCTGCTGTTTTGATGTTTTGCTGAAGATTTTGGAGAACAACCAGCCTCACTCTCTTGCCCTTAAAAAATCTGTGACACGTCTTGGGTGGGTCAGAGGGGCCTGGTTGAGTTCCCTTCTCCTTGCCAGAACCCCTCTGCTCCAACCTGCACGTCACCACGGGGGGCGGGGGGGCAGGCCTCTGGGCAGCCCATGGTGTGGCCAGGGAGCCCTCTGCCACTTCCTTGGCAGGGAAGTGGAATCACAGACCAACTTCTGTGGAGAGTTTCTGTTTGAGTGTTGGTTGGAGGGGAGGCAGGCATGACCTCGAGGGGCTTGCAGATGGGGAAATGGGGGGACTGAGCGGCGTTGAGATTCCTGGGGTAATAATTATTGCGGGAAGGATCCAGAGAGGAACAGAAAGCAGGGGCCTGGCACTGAGGATACTGCTCTAGAGGAGAAAGGGACTTGAAGGTGGAGGGTAGATATTCAGTGAGTTGAAGAGCAGTGGGCTGGGCACACTGAGCAGGCATTTGTGGAGGTTTTGGGCTCCATGAGTAAATGTATTTATATTTGTGTGTGTGTGTGTGTGTGTGTGTTTTTAATACAAAAGTGATACATGATCACTGTAGAAAATGTACATCAATGAAAGAAGAAGAAAAATATGCTAGCCTGTGATACTGTCATCTAGAATTAACCAGTACTGGTCTTTAAAAAAATAATAATTTATAATTTTGTATAGTTTTGATTATGGTAAGCATCTTTTCAAGCTATTAACTATTCTATTGTATACATGTTTCATAATTTATTTAATCAGTTCCCTGTCCTTGGCTATATATTGGCTATTTTCAGTTTTTCATTATGAAAAATAATTGCAATAAATAAATGAATATACTTGTAGCTAAATTTTTGTACACATTTATGATTATTTTTATGGTATACATGTTTAGAAGAAGAATGCTACTTTTGAGTCTTTTGATACTCGTTGCTAAATTGCCCTCTGGAAATGCTGTACCAATGAACACTCTATCAGGGATGTATGAGAGTGGCTGTTTTCTGAACTTTGGCCAATACCTCACTAAAGATTTTTAAATATTTGATGATTTAATAAGTTTAAATCTTCTTTTAACTTACACACTCATGATTTCTAGTAAGTGTGAATATTTTTCATGTATTTGTTAGCCATTGTGTATGTTTTGTGTGAGTTATTCATGGTTTTTGCTTTGTTTTCTTTTGGTCTCTCCATCTTTTTTTCATTGATTTGTAGGTGTTCTGTACATATTTAGGCTAATTTACCATGTCTGTAGTTTATTTTTGGATCACATGGTTTTTAAGAACTCTCATAGCTCAAAAATTCTATGACTCTCTAATCTAGCCTGGAGGACCAAAGTAGCTAGGAAAATAAACATTCCCAGGTGATTCCCGAGCCACGTGGTAGGTGTTACTGAATGCTGGCAGGGACCGCTAGCATTAGTGATTATGCTGACAAGACAGACTAAGAACAGGAGCTACCATTTACTGAATAACTATTATTTATTTACCTGGCACTTTGTATATATTAGCCTTTTAATTTTATCATCCTGCAAAGAGCTGGCAAATTGGGACGTGATGTGGGGCCCGGTGTGTAACAGTTGGCTGACCTTGTGATTCACATGTGTATCTATTTTAATAATAGCTTTATTGAGATATAATTAAACTACCATAAAATTTCCCTTTAATTCCATATTTTTGCAAATTCACAGAATTGTACAAACACCACCACTACTTAATTCCAGAACATTGCCCACCAAAGAAACCTCATACTCCATTAGCAGTCACTCACCATTCTCTCCTCACCCCCTACACCCCCCCAGTTCACTAATCTAATTTCTGTCTCTATGGATTTACCTATTCTAGACATTTCATATAAATGGAAAGAAGTCTTTTGTATCTGGCTTCTTTCATTAGCATAATGTTTTCAAGGGTCACCCACATTGTAGCATGGATCAGTACTTAATTCCTTTTCATGATTTAATAGTATTCCATTATATAAATACTAGAGGCCTGGTGCACGAAATTCATACACTTAGGGGGAGGGGGGTCCTCAGCCCGGCCTGCACCCTCTCGCAGTCTGGGAGCCCTCGGACTAAGCCGGCAGTCCAACATCCTTAGCACTGTCGCAGAGGCAGGAGAGGCATCCACCACCATCGCTGCTGCGCTCACCAGCCAAGAGCCCAGCATATGGCTGAGCAGCACTCCCCCTGTGGGAGCACACTGACCACCGGGGGCAGCTCCTGCATGAACGTCTGCCCCCTGGTGGTCAGTGCACATCATAGTGACCTGTCATTCTGCCATTCAGTCAATTTGCATATTAGCCTTTTATTATATGGGATACCACATTCTGTTTATCCATTTATCAGTTGACTTTTGGGTTATTTCCACCGCTTGACTATTGTGAATTGTGCTGCTGTGAACATTTGTGTACAAGTTTTTGCGTGGACATATATATTCAGTTCTCTTGGGTATATATCTAGAACTGGAATTGCTGAATTACATGGTATTTCTACGCTTAACTTTTTGAGGATCTGCCAAACTATTTTCCAAAGCAGCTGCATCATTTTATCTTCTCACAAGCAAAGTTTGAGGGTTCCAATTCTTCACATCCTTGCCAACATTTGTTATTACCCGTTTTTTTTTTATTATAGCCATGTTAGTGGGTGTGAAGCAGTATCACATTGTGGTTTTGATTTTCATTTCCCTGATGACTAATAATGTTGAGCATCTTTTAGTGTCTGTTTTGGCACATATTAGCAATCTTTTTTGGAGAAAAGTTTTTTAATTCACCACTTAAGTTTTAATCCTATTATTTCAACATTTTATCAAGTTGTAAGCAGTTTTATATATATTCTGGATATAAGTTTCTTATCAGATATATTATTTGCAAATATTTTTTCACAGTCTATGAGTTTTCTTTTTGCTTTGTCTAATCTGAGGTCACATGGACTTACTCCTATGTTTTCTTATAAAAGTTGTATAGTTTTAGCTCCTGTATTTAGATCTCTGATCCATTTTGAGGTACTTTTTGTAATGCTGTGAAGTAGGGGGACCAAATTTTTTTTTTCATGTGGCTATCCAGTTGTCCTAGTGCTATTTGTTGAGAAGACTGTTCTTTCCCTCATTGAATTGTCTTGGAACTCTTGTTGAAAACCAATTTACCATAAATATAAGCACTTATTTCTGCACTCTCAACTCTTATCTCATTGATCTATATCTTCATCCTTAGGCCAGTACTACACTGTCTTAATTATTGTAGCTTCATAGTAAGTTTGAAACCAGGAAATGTGAGTCTCCCAAGTTTGCTCTTTTTCAAGGTTGTTTTAGTGGAAACACTATGGACCCCTTGAATTTCCATATGAATTTTAGGATAAGCTTGTCAATTTCTGCAAAAAAAAAAAACAACAAAAAACCCACAAAAACACAAAAGGCAACTGGAATTCTTACAGGGATTATGTTAAATCTGTAAATCAGTTTAGGAAGTATGGCTATTTGTACAATAATAAGTTTTCCAGTACATGAACACAAGGTGTCTTTAAGATCTTTAGACTAGATCTTAATTTCTATCAACTATGTTTGTTGTTTTCAGTGTACAAGTTTTGCACACTGGCTGAATTCTTTATAAGAATCTTTTTCAATGCTATTGCAAATAGGAATGTTTTTTAATTTCATTGTTAGTATATAGAAATAACTGATTCTTGTATACTGTTCTTTTTTCCTACAACTTGCTCAACTTGTTATTTCTAATAGTTGGTGTGTGTGTGTGTGTGTGTCTGTGTGTGTTCTTTAGGATTTTCTATATATAAAATCATGTTATCTGCAAATAAAGATAGCTTTACTTTTTCCTTTTTTAATATGGGTGCCTTTTATTTATTTTGCCTAATTTCCCTGGCTAGAACCTCCAGGATATATTGAATATCAGTGGTGAGATGAACATCCTTGTCTTGTTCCTCATCTTGGAGAGAGAGCTTTCAGTCTTTCGCCATTAAGTAAGATATTAGTTGTGGACTTTTTATAAACAGTACCCTTTAACAAGTTGAGGAAGCTCCCTTTTATTCCTAGTTTGCTGAGTATTTTTAATCGTAAGCAGGTATTGGATTTTGCCAAATGATTTTTTTTTTTGCACCTACTGAAATGGTCATGTGGTTTTGTCCTTTATTCTATTAATATGTTATGTTATATGGATTGACTTTCATATGTTGAATCACCCTTGCAGTCCTACAACAAATTCCACTTGTTTGTGGCATATAATTATTTTTATATGTTGCTGAATTTGACTTGCTACTATTTGTTGAGGATTTTTACAACTATATTCATAAAGGAGTTGATCTGTAGTTTTGTTTTCTTGCGATGTTTTTGTCTGGTAGGGCAATGCTAGCCTCATAAAGTCGGGAAGGGTTCTCTGTGACTCACTTTTTGCCAATAGAATATGGCAGAAGTGACACGGTGTGACTTTTGAGGCTAGGTCATAGGAGCCTTGCAACTTCTTCCTGAGTTTCTTGGAACATTCACTGTTTGCATTCTCCCTTTGTCGCCCCAGCTGCCTTGCTATAAGAAGCCCACACTCCTTGAGGTGTAGGCATGTCAGTGGACATACCTAGTTGAACAACCAACTGACAATCCAGCTAACAACCAACATTAAATACCAACCGTGTGCATTGGCTATCTTGGACATCAACTCAGTAGATCCTTCATGTGACTAATGCCTCAGCTGACATCTGATCCTAAGAAAAAACTGCTCAGTGAGTCTAGTCAATCCACAGAACTGTGAGAGATAATAGCAAATCATACTTTTAAGCCACTGATTTTGGGGGTAGTTTATTACTCAGTAAAAGATAGAACAGGAGTCCATTGGCTCAGCCTGACTCATTCAACCATACCTTTCTATAAGAATCATGGGAGTGTTCATTGGCATTTTCTCTCCTGTTACTGGGGAAGGCCCTGAAAAAAATATGAAATGACCAGAAGGCAGCAATGAAAAGAAGAGGCAGCGCTGGGCCAGGAACACTTATGCTTGGGGTAACCACCCTTTGCCATGGTGGCCAGTGACCTCTCTTCAGAAAGAGAGTCACCCCGCTGTACTCAAGGAGGCTTTTGTTTCAATGTGTGCCCATACATGGGCTGGTATTTCAGGCCACCTGCAATCTTAGCTTTCAAGAAGGATCTGTCATAGGGCATTTATGCTTGGCTCCCCAGCTTGCAGTTGGTTTACCAACCAAGGATTGCAGAACGTTGTTAACACCACCTTCATGCCTGTAGACCAAATTGGGCTCCCATTCTAAAGGTGGGAGCAGCCAATAAGGCCCATAAAAACAGATGTGACCCAATAGCCAGCAAGAGGAACAAAGCAAGATGGGCCCCAGGTGGACCTGAAAGCTTTTGTGGGCCTGAGCAGCCTTCCCAAATCTCACCCTACCCTAAGGCCACTATTTGCTTCCTGCATGGCGGAACTGACCAAAGGAACCTGTCTGTTGGGTATTAGGCTTCCCTGCTGTAATCTGTATGTAGGTCAGCTCTGTGTACATACACCAGGTCCCCTTCTTCATCTAAGAAAAGGGGCCAAAGACTTCATATCTTTTATCTCAATTTGCATAATACTGTATCAAGAGCATACAGATGTACTGCACATGAAAAAAATGCTCAACATCATTAGTCATTAGGGAAATGCAAGTCAAAACTGCAATAAGATACCATTTTATATTCACTAGGATGGCTATAATATATATTTAGGGGGGAAGAGGGAAATTACAAGTGTTGGCAAGAATGTGGAGAAATTAAAACCCTTACACATTGCTGGTGAGAATGTAAAAAGGAACAGTTTGGCAGTTCCTCGAAAGGTTAAACATAGTTATGATGCAGCAACCCCATTCTTTCTCTTATACCAAAGTTCACACAAAAACTTGTACACCAGTGTTTATAGAAACACTATTCACAATAACCAAAAGGTAGAAATAACTTAAAGGTCTATCAACTGATGAATATATAAATAAAATATGGTACATCCATACAATGGAATACTATTCAGCCATGAAAGGGAATGAATGAAGTACTGATACTTGCTACAACATAGATGAACCTTGAAAACATGACACTAAGTGAAAGAAGCCAGAAGCAAAGGACCTCATATTGTATGATTGTATTTATCTGAAACATCCAGAATAGATGTAGAGACAGAAAGTCACTTGCCGTGGGCTGGAGAAAGAAGGACATTGGGAAATACAGGGTTTCTTTTCAGGGTGGTGAATAGTCTGGAATTAGATAGTGGTGATGGTTGTACAACATTGTGGCTATACTGAAAACCACTGAAGTGTACATTTTAAAATGATTAAAATGATAAATTTCAGGTTAATGAATTTTATCTCAATAAAAAATTTCAAGAAAAGATCTGCCCTAACGGTTATTGCTGTAGGATGATAAACGTACATTGTTTTCCCTGTAAAGGCCCTTTCTAAGCAGGGCCAGGGACTTGCCAGAAAATAAATGCTTCCCAGAGTAGTTTGACATGGCATGAAAAGTATGGCCTTGGAGCCAAGGAATTCTAGTTCTCTATCTCACATTCCAGCCAGTCAGCCTCAGGCAGGTTCCTCAGCCTGTCAGCACTGTGTTTATGTCATCCCTGAATCGGAGATCTTTCTATAATAAATGCTTATAGAGTGCGATGTGCGTTTATTGGTATTAGTCCCACTTTCCAGCTGGATAAACTGAGAAACAGGAAGTAGGATACTTATCCAAGGTCAGACAGCCAGTGAGTGGCAGAGCAGGGTTCTAACCCAGGCATTATGGCCACAGATCTCTCAGGCTCTCCTCCTAAGAGTTTGTAACCCCCCCCCTCCCATATTATGGTAGGGATCCAATACAATTATACACCGTGAAATCCTTTTATAAACATAAATGCCATACAGTACACTTATTGCCTTAAATATGAGCAATTAGATTTACAGGAAAAACATCTGGCGCTCCTCTGCCCCAGTGATCTCTCTTGGCCCCACCCTAGATGCATTTCTTCTGGACTTCTCTAAAGAAATTAGAATTGTCATCTCACGTCCAGATTTGTCCAGAAAAATCTTTCAAAAAGGTTTCTGGGAAGACTCCAAGATTGCCTTACTTCAGGGGCCAGGACTTGGAGGCAATGGTAGACCAGAAGGATTCCAGAATTCCTGATACCAGCTAAGGCAGGTAAACCCAGAAGGGTGAACTCACCTCCAAGCAAGTTATTTGCCGTTGGTATTTGGAAATGGGCCCATACATAGGGTCCAGTGGGGAGTACACCTCATTTTCTTCTTGGGGCTTCTAGTCCTGATGCCTGAAGAGAAGCAGGGGAGGACAGAAAGGCTCCATGGCCCAGCATTTGCCCGTTGGTGGGTGAGAGGTTTGGAAGCTGTGGGGGCAGGATGCATGACCTGGAGAGGATAAAAAAGGTAGAGCTGGAAGCCAGAAAGTTGCTCAGATTCTGGCAAGGGAATCGGGGATCAGGAAAGTTCAGAAAATGTGGCAGAAAGAGATGTGCTGGCAGGCTGTGTAACCCAGCAATGTGCAGGCTGGTCTCAGACCGGCTCTATCCCTTCCTGCCTGCAGCCTGTGGACCTCACTCCTGAAGCAGGTATGCTCTGGCCCGTCCTCCTCTTTCCCACAGAGGTGGCCCCTGTCCACACCCCCATTCTCTAGAACCTTCACAGCGGCCTCCTAGCAGATCTCCATCCTCTAGTGACTGCCTCTCTGATCCAGTCTTATTATCTGAAAAGTGATTTTTTCAAAACTCAGATCTCATTGTCACTCTGCTCCTTAAATCATGTCAGTAGTTCCCTGGGGTCTACTAAGTGAAATAGACATATGGCCCTTCATACAGCTGAAGTCCCAGCCCCATTCACCTTCTTCTCTTGTTCCTCTGTTTCAAACTGTGTCTTGGTCCACCTGGCAACTTCCTGGCAATCCACGAAGACCCAGTTTAAATGAGGTTTCCCTGACCCCAGTCCCATGCACAATTAACCAAGTCCTCATCCATTTCCTTGCACATTTCAGGTGGCAACTGTTATATAGTATTATTGTTTCTTATTTCACCTGTCTTTCTACTTAGTGGGCTCTGGTTCCTTTAAGACAGGGCCCATGTCTCATCTATATCCCTCTTCCCTGTGCCCAGGACACAGTAGGTGCTTAATAGATATCTTTTCCCATGGGTGTTCATGCACTGCCTGAGTGCGAGGAGCTGTAGACTGCCAGTCCTCTCTGTCCTAAACACAGCCCTCAGGGGGTGTTGCTCCCTCTCTTCTGGGTACAGTGAGCAGAGATGCAGGAAGGTAGGGAAGAAGGCTCACCTCCCTGTGCTCGAGCTGCCTCACAGCTGCCATTCAGACACCCCAGATGGACCATTCAATATAGGCCACATGGCCAAAACAGACACCTACGTGCTAATCAGGTACCGTCTGGAACCCAGTCCGAATGAGAAAGCTGCCAGCGTATTACACCCCTGTGCCCAACTAATTGGGAGCAAGGTCCAGTTAAGAGTATGTGGGGCTGAGGCGTGGAAATCCCCATGTTCGAGCTGGAGTGTTTAGGCCAGGGAGAGATGCCAAACCATCAGGCAGCCATCTTGCAGGTTCAAGTTTTGATTTCCATTGCAAGTGCACAAAGTCCACCAGCTCTTATTCCCCCCGTGCAAGCAGCAACAGCTTCCTAAAAACCTCTCAGCTGAGCCGCTGCCCATAACAGCACGCCATTTGGCCTTTGTAAAAGACAAAGCCTCTGCCTTTGTATCTACAACACCCACCGCTGAATGTGTCAGATGCTGGCTCCTTTGGTGGGTTGTGTTGCATGGGGCCTCCCTGTAGGGCTAGCTCCCTAACGTTGAGTGGGCAATTCAGATGGTTCTGCAATTTTGTCTGAGCTGAGGAATGCAGATTTGAGCAGGTATGGTCCTTCATGAAGGAATGGATTCCTTTGTTTTTCTGCTGGGAGCCAGTTAGGTTCCTAAGTCTCCCTTGAGAGTGGATAGGAAGCAGAGGCGTGCTGCAGCCAACCTTCCGATGGGCGAGTGGGTTGATAATGGCTCGTTCTTAGATTTCCAGAACACTGGCTGGCTTGGTTCCCAGGGACTCAGGAGTTCAGATCATCTCTACATTGCCCACAGCTCTTGCTTCGGTGCCAGACTGGGAGTCATTAGAAGGGAGTGGGACATTTGGGGAAAATGAAGTTTGCCAGCCACAGGCCCTTTTTATTGTCTTTGCTGGGGGAGCAGGGTCCTGATCCGGGGAGGGATGGAGATCGATTTTGTTACCTGGCCTCCCAGCCTCTCCTTCTGGCTAGGGTTTCACAGAATCCAACAAATCTCTGCACTGCAACTCCCCCTGTATCAAAAGGCTGAAATCTCTGGGGGTGTGGCCTGCGTGGCAGCTGTTTCTTTCCAGGTTTTCAAGGATAATGTCAAGTGCCTCCGAGTGTGTAAAATTCTGGCTGAAAGGGAATGATCCAAATGCTTTTTCCGTTAAATCATCGCCCTTCTGGTACAGGTATTTTCCTAACAACGCTTATGCAAATAACTGTGAAAAGTAGGAAGTGGTAGAGTGTCATCGATTCCTGGCAGCATTCGCAGCCGAAGCTTCTGATTTTCCACCAAAAAAAAGGAAGAAAGAAACAATAACAAGCAGACAGACCACCAACCCTCGGTGTGGCACTGGGCAGACCAGCCAGGAGGCCTGTGTCGTTTTCCTGTCTGCTTCTTGGAGGACAGGATTATGTTAGAACACTGGGCCACGAAGGGTCTCTAGGATCACATGTTGTGCTTTATTGTCTACACAGCCCATGTAAGTTATTGATTTGCAAATGGGAAGCATTCCTTTCCAACTCCCTTGAAGAAGAATAGAGGGAAGCTGTTTAAGGAGGGAGAAGACGTGGTTCATTCTTTGCACAAATACTTCCTGTGCAGCGGACTCCTGCTTTCAGGATGTGCATCGCAGCAAGAGATTGCTGGGTATGGGTTCATTGGCGAGGTTGGCCAGCGCTTGGCAAATGTGCCCAAAGGCCCATTGTGCCCACTGCTCGGCCCACAGAGAGGCTGCAAGCTTGCCATCGGCTCACCCTGTAATGGAGAAGGGTGGCCAGAGACCTGTGCCCCGTGGTGGAGTCCACCGTCCACAGAAATCGTAAATCAGATCCACAGGGAGACCATCTGCCCCTGGGCCTGCTTTGTCTGTGGATTCAGCCTTGTACTTCTGCCTACTTCTCAGCTTTCCTCCTATCGTTCTCTACCCCCTTTCCTTGTGCTGGTGAGAGGGGTCTGGGGGCAGGGAGGCTGGGAGGGAGAGGTTTTTCCAGGCACCCCTTTCAATGTACCACATTTCATGCTTCTAAGATGTGCACTATTTTCACAATTTTAATGTCTATAAAGTTAAGCTACATCTGAAAGTCAGTGCCTGTGATAGTTGAACCGATCAGTCGGTTTTTTCTTTCTTACCGTGCATAAAATAAGATACATCGTATGGCATGGTAGACTTGAAGAAATGGGGAATAATATGACTGCCTTTAAGATAACCTCAAATGGCCCTAGCTGGTTTGGCTTAGTGAACAGAGCGTCAGCCTGTGGACTGAAGGGTCCCGGGTTTGATTCCAGTCAAGGGCTCATGCTGGGGTTGCGGGCTCGATCCCCAGTAGGGGGTGTGCAGGAGGCAGCCGATCAATGATTCTCTCTCATCTTTGATGTTTTTCTCTCTCTCTCCCCCTCTCCCTTCCTCTCTGAAATCAATCAATTTATATATAAAAGATAACTTCAAATGCACAGGTATCTTTGAGTATCGGTTCAGGGCCAAGTTTTGTGGAGGAGGCAGTGGCGTGGAGGCACCAATTATCCTTGGTGTCTCTAGGCCCAGCTCTTTTCGTTGAGGGTCCTTTCACCACCTGATCATGTTTGCCATCTGTCCTTGGTAATTCCGTTTTCCTTCACCTTGTCTGTAGAAGCATCATTCTCCACCAAACACAGGGACCTCATTGCCCTACCGTGTACATGCTGGCAGCCAGTTAGCTCCCTAATTGCTCTTTCCTGGGCTTTTAACACATTCGTCTCATTTCTTAGGTTGTTTTTGTGCTCCTTGGATTATTTCAGTTGTTTGGGTGAACTTGTAGCTCTTATGTGACTCCAGGACTTACATTTTCCTGGTATAATAGGACTTGCAGCTCAGTAGACATTCTCTTCCTCGTGTCAGGAACACGCGTTATTGACTAGCAGGCATTTGCGTCTGTTGTCTACAAACTAGTGACCTGAGGGCAGTGCTTGGTGGTTGGGACCTGCTGAAATCTGACGATTGGAAGCTCCTCATTTCTATGCTGTTCACGAGGTGCTAGAATATTTGTTTCTGGGCCACAGACACATTCCCTGCGCTGGGAGGGTCCACGTTCCACAGCCCACACTCCTCAGAACTTCTGGGTCTGGGGCATTGTCCCTCTTGATGGCACTGCCCTTTTCTAACTTACCCCAGGGTGCACCCATGCTGGCTACTGGTCCCATCCTCCCCTCACTTTCCAGATCAGATGGGTTCACTGCAGAAGGAGCTGGTTCTCACACATTTACTGAGGAACTCTTTCCCCTCCCACCTTCTGCCTTAACCAGTTACCTCAGCAAAGTTCTGAGGGGTTTCCCCCACTGTACTTCCCTCTTAAACTAACAAACAAAAACAGATGAGAAAGAGGAGTGCCACTAGGCAGGCTCCCTTAGAAAGATTTCTTTTTGAAAACACACACACATATTTTTATTGATTTCAGAGAGGAAGGGAGAAGGAGAGAGAGAGAGGAATATCAATGATGAGAGATCATTATTAATCCTCTGCCTCATGCACACCCCCAGCTGGGGATCGAGCCCACAAGCCTGGGGCACGTGCCCTGACCAGGAATTGAACCATGACCTCCTGGTTCATAGGTCAATGCTCAACCACTGAACCCCGACGGCCAGGCAGAAAGATCTCTTTTTAAAGAGAAATGACAGCCTCTGTCACCAATCCTGCGGCTGTCCGCTTCAGGATCTCTGTCAATGGGGTTTCCATCTTTGTGAAAACCAGCTCTATTTCGGTTTTATGAAGGTCAGAGAAGCTCCTGCCAGCCTGAATAGGAATTGCCTCCCTTTTGTGGGGAAATATACTCCAAGTTCCAGACAAGAATGTACAATTGAACTTTTGGAACAAAACCAGGTCTAGATTTGAAAACAGAAGTGCTAGTTTACTAACGTCTAAGCTGAAATACTGACATGCTAAATCCAAACCGTAGTCCCAAGAGTTGTCCCACCAACCTTGCCCCCTTTACCTCTAGGAACAAATTTTAAAAAAAATTATAAAATTGTAAAACAACAGCTACAAGACAAAAAACCCACAGTCCAGAGGGGCATGGAGTAAAGCAAGTGTACCCCCACCCTCCTCCTGCACAGCCCTGAGGACACTGCACCTCTGTCCTGCAAAGTGCTCACTGCTTCCCTGAGCAGCCATTTCAGTCCATCCTCCCTCCAGAGTTCATATGGCTTGGCCTCCCTCTGTTTAAGGCCACAAGAATGTTCCACTGTTCCGGTGAACCATATTTTTTCAGTGAGTCCCAGGGATTACCTTTGACCCTGGGAAAACTGGGGGAGGGTCCCCGGGGGCATGGTGGGTCTCAGGGAGGTCTCATCCTTGCCTCCTGCCTGCAGCCCTCTCCTCGCCACGGACAGGAAGGGGCAGCCTCAAATGTCTCATAAAGAAAAGCCCCTCGTCATTTTTCTCCAGGGTATGGCAGGATTAGTTCTGGTCATATGTTCTTTTAATGTAATTCAAGACATTTTTCTCAGCACCTGCAGAGTGCATGGTAGCTCCCTAAGCCCAGGAGTGAGGGCAGAGGAAAACAGTTTCTTACTCTCCCTTAAGAAATCTACAGACTCCCCAGATGCTAAGAATAAACCCTTCCTGTGGCCACCTTTCAAGAAGGCCGTTGGCAGTGGGAACATAACAGGATTCTAAAATGTGACGACATTTGAACCTAGTGATTGCACTTCTGGGAGTGTAAACTGAATAAGTAAACATACTTACACACACAGATTTATATACAAGGATTTTCATTACTTTAGTGGTGATAAAAGTGAAAAATTGAAGATGGTCTCCATGTCTAACGGTAGGAGACCAGTTAAATAAGTTGTGGTACATCCTATATAACCATTGGAACCATGCTTTCAAAGACAGTAATGATATAGGAAAATAACAATAAAATAATCAATGAATCACATAGGATACAAAACAGTATTCAGTATAGTCCCAAATTATTTTTCCCCAACATTTTATTATGAAAATTTTCAGACGGACAGTATAGTTGAAAGAATCTTACAGTGAACTATTCCTTATCACTATCATTAGTTCTTCCATTAACATTTTACTACATTAGCTTTACTATATAGGTGGGTAGATACATAGATGTTCATCTACCTTCCTTTTATCCACCCAATAAGCCATCTTATTTTTTTTAATATATTTCTTTATTGATTTCAGAGAGGAAGGGAAAGGGATAGAGAGATAGAAACATCAATGATAAGAGAGAACCATTGATCTGCTGCCTCCTGCACGCCCCCCACTGGGGATCGAGCCCACAACCCAGGCATGTGCCCTTGGCCAGAATCGAACCTGGGACCCTTCAGTCCGCAGGCCGACGCTCTGTCCACTGAGCCAAACCGGCTAGGGCAGTGGTCGGCAAACTCATTAGTCAACAGAGCCAAATATCAACAGTATAATGATTGAAATTTCTTTTGATAGCCAAATTTTTTAAACTTAACTTCTTCTAACGCCACTTCTTCAAAGTAGACTCGCCCAGTCCATGGTATTTTGTGGAAGAGCCACACTCAAGGGGCCAAAGAGCCGCATGTGGCTTGCGAGCCGCAGTTTGCCGACCACGGGGCTAGGGCCGTCTTATTTTTATATGCACTTCAAAGTAAGTTGTAGGCATCAGTACATGTTCCTGTAAGTACTTCAGCATACATATTATTAACTGGTGTTCAATATTTGTTTGTTTTCATTTGAGGGGAAAGTTACATGCATTGAAATATACAAACCTAAATGTACAATTGCCTAATTTAACAAATGCATACTCTTGTGAAACTCGAGTCCCTATTAAGATATAGAACACTACCAATTAGGCTTATTATTTTTCTTATTAAGCACCCATACTTATTTGTGTATGTGTGTATATCTGTAAAATAGGATTCTAGAGATTATTTTATTTTCTTCATTATATTAGTACTTATTTTCTAAGTAATATACGTTAAGTATATCCATTCATTCTTTTATTGAACAGGTATTTATTGATCATTTAGTATGTGCCAGGCTGTGCCCTACATATAAGGGATCCAGCAAAACTGCAAAATGTACTGCCCTTATGGAACTTACAATCAACTAGAGGAATAGTCAGTAAACTAAAGTTAATGCAGCAAGGATATAGAGAGTGAGTGATGGGCTGTGAGTGGCAGGGAGGCCTCTCTAAGGAGATGCTATTTAATCAGAGAACTGAATGATGTGAGAGAACCAGATAAGAGTCTGGAGCAGGGGTCCACATGCGGCCCGCCGAGGACGTTTATCCGACCCGCCGGGTGCCACTGCCTGTCCTGCTTAGCAGCCGACTCATCCCAGGCCCACAATGTGCATAGGAAGTTGTTTTTTTAAACTATAGTCCGGCCCTCCAACTGTCTGAGGGACAGTGAACTGGCCCCCTGTTTAAAAAGTTTGAGGACCCCTGGTCTGGAGGGATCAGAAGGTGCCAAGGTCCTGAGGCAGGGAGGGAGGACAGCTGCCATAGCTAGAAGAAACTGAGCAAGGGGGAGTGTAATAGGAGGCGAGGTCAGAGTGGGAGGCAGACACCAAGCCAGATGGGGCCTTGAAGGTTATGTTAGGAGTTAGGATTTTATTCTAGTGTTGAGAGGAGCCACTGGAGGGTTTTAATCAGGGGAGTGACTTGATCTGACTTTCGTGAATTAACTCGTGGATTTGACCAGTCAGAGGGTGACATGGGCAGAAGAGTGAAACAATGGGAGCAGATTTCTGTGTAGAATGGGCTAAGAAAGAGCATTTATTACTGTTCATTTCCAAACAGGGCCAGAGGGTGCATTTTTTAAAGTCCTTTCATTCACTCATCACCAGATATTTATTGAGTGCCTACTATGTCCCAGGCACAGCTCTAAAAATACAACTGTGAATAAGACAGGTGTAGGAGGGAGACCGACAATAAATAAGAAGACAAGATCATCCCAAATGATGCAAAGTACCCTGAAAAAAAAAACAGACAGGGTGATGCGGAGGACAGGTAGGCAAGACTAGAGCTGACCTTCATGCCGAGACCTGCTTGATGAGAAAAGAGAAATGTGAATGCAGGCATTGTTCTGGAGGTGGGAGAGCAGTCCTATGCAGGCAGCCTTCGTCCAGGACTGAGGGAAGATCTGGGCAAGGAGATGAGATCTGCTTGCAGAGGGCACCCAGGCTCTCAGCAGGAGCGGGGGCAGGAGTGGGCTGCCCCTGAGGAGAAAGCACCTGCCTGGGAGGGGCAGAGGGCCAGCCTGGAAAATCAGAGAGAAAGCTGTGAGGGCTGGTGGGCCCAGGCTGTGGGCTTCATCTTCTAGCGCATGGGCTTCTAACAGAGTGTGACAGAGATCTGCCTGCAGATGACCCTGGCAAAGATGTGCTAAATATGCTAGGCAGTTGGTCCTGGAGGCAGGGAACCAGTTAAGAGGTTATTGTGTGTGTGTGCACGAGTGGGGGGGGGGGGGGGCAGGAGACACCCAATTTGTGTTGTCAGTAAAAAATCTTTATTCAGTTAACAAGTCTTCGCCCTAGCATAACAAACTTTTAGTTTTATCAAAGTCGTACTTGTACACAGTTTTTAAAAATCAAACTGCACCATAAGTCTTATATGACAATCAGCAATCCCCTCCATTTCATCAGTTTCTATTCCCAGGTGCAAATACTTCCAACATACTTTTCACCTTTCCCCCCTGATATTTACTTCTATAATTTAAAATAACTGGCCTTTTCTGCTACTTCTAGATTTTTTATTGTTTTTTTTTTTTTTTTACATTTTATGTTTTCTAATAACTTCCTCTCATGAAAGTTGAAGGTTTATTTCTTTGATAGGTCCTCCACACACACTTCTCCTCCACCCACCCGTCCAATATAGTTACATGGCAGGTTTTTCACTAAATAGCCACTGGGGGCTTGTATCGTTATGACTATGTAAGTGTTATTGACAGCTGAGTCACCACATGTATTCCATGTCCTTTCTTAAACATCTCTTTGGTTTCTAAAGTCTTGTGCTGGGGTGAGGCAAAGGGTATAAGGGTATAAGACTGTATACAGGGTATCCCCCCAAAAATGTGTATACACTTTGAATAATTATTCATTCCAATGGGTTAAATCTGAAAAGAATGAAACGTCAGTTGAGCTATCAACTTTTAAAGTATGTACACATTTTGGGGGGGACATCCTGAGGACACTCTAGCAAGCTTCCTGTGTTTATCCCGGCCTCACGCCTGTTTTTGAGTATAGCCTATGCCTGAAATCCTGGGCCTTTGGATTCAGCTTGAGTCCACCTCCCCAGCCACTCCACTCAGTGGCTCAGGTTTACTAAGTCCTTTACTATTTGTCCAGCTGCTCCCCAGTAGCATCCAAAGTTCTGTTGCCATCTTGGGTCTACTCTCATCTCCTTTCTTACTCACTTTGTTCTTGTAATGCATGCCTTTTTAAAAATATATATTTTTTTATTGACTTCCGAGAGAGGAAGGGAGAGGGAGAGAAGGATAAAAACATTAACAATGAAAGATAATCATTGATCAGCTGCCTCCTGCATGCCCCCTACTGGGGATTGATTAACCTGACCGGGAATCAAGCAGTGACCTCTTTGGTTCATAGGTTGATGCTCAACCATTGAACCCTATCAGTGGGGTATGCCTTTTTAAAATTAAATGTACTGTCATTTTAGTGGGGCTTCTGGAAAGAGTAGAGATAAATGTGGTCCATCTGCCATATTTAACCAGAAGTCTCCCAGAACACTTTTCATACTTCCTGGCCCACAGTCTTTTCATAATGGATGTCGGCAGATGTTCTTTATGTAATAATTTGTCCACCTGTTGCCCAACTCAGCCCACAGAGTTGGAAACTAGGAATTTGGAAGAACCATACCACAGCCAATTGCTTTCTAGGCATTTTAAACCCTCCATGACTTTCCCAGAGCAGTTCAGAAGGCCTCCTGAATGGGCCTGATGTGCCTTCAGTTCTCACCACAGAGATGAGATTACACGGCATTCTATATTCAGTCATTTTGAAGCAGAATCCTTCCTGCAACCAGAGTGGCCAAAGGGACAGGCATTGAGCAGGTGGCTGGAGCTTGTTTACTAACCAGCTGCATCACAGTGCACAACTTACTTTCCCTCTCTGGGCCTCCTCTGTGATGTGATTAGGTGGACTTCATCTCATTCCTTGGCCAAACTTTACTTAGATTGCTCTGAATAAAACACAGAGGAGCGGATAAGGTTGTAGGTGATGGCCCCGGGGTGAGCCCTGAGTTGCTCCTGAGGCACCCAGGGCTCCTTGGGACCTGGATTGAGAAGCACTGGACTTGAAGATGTCTCTAAAGTCTCAATAGGACACCTCTGTGAACCTTACCCTTTACAATGTCCACTGCTCTGCAGGAGTCTATGATAAAATGCTGTTTGCCAGTGGGGTCACAGGACACACACCCCCTCCTGTCTCCAGAGCACTGCACGTGTCAGGCATGGCACACCCTTTCCTAATCTCCTTTTTCCGGTGCGAAGGCAGGAATATGGGTTCTTGCTGCCTCTTAGAGAAGGGATGGATTTGTTGATTTACAGGTTAAGCTCCTTGGAATGGGAGCCCTCCTCCCAACGCAGGCTCTGTAAGAATACAGGAACTTGCCTTCCCACAGTGTTTGCTTTTGATTTACTGTTTTGCTGTAGGACTGCTGTATGACTCAGATGTTATCTTCCGTTGCCAAATCACGCGTTAGGTATGTCTAACATTTCCCACACAGTGGCATTCGTCCTCTTCCACTGTCACCTCTGGCCACACCCTATACCTCCACAGGGAGAGGGGAAAGAATGTAGAAAACGCTTCCCGTCACAAATAGAGGCGTGCCCCCTGCCTGGGACTGTGGTTTTCAAAATTGCTGTCTTTGTGGTTGATGATGATGTTTGCAGAATAGTACCATTTTCCCCAAAGATTTTAAGCAAACGTTTAATCAATAGTACAGGTAAAGTGGAACCCCAGCTCGGGTTGAGGGGTGGGATGAGGAGGGCTGAAGACCCTCTGCCAGAGTCCCCGGCTATGGGGACAGACCCCCGTGGCATCTCTGGTCCCACCTCCATGGCCTGGAACAAGTGACTCAACCTCCCAGGCCCTCCCTTCCTCATCAGTGCAGCGGGGTTGCAGCTGCCAGCTTTGAGTGAGGCACTCAGAGTGTCCTCAGAGACAAGGACTCTTCTCGTGACCTACTGCTCAGAACCCCTGGCACTGAAGGGGGAACCTCAGGCATCCTCTCAGCCTTCACGTGGGAAATGTTTGAGAAAACCCGACTGCCCCAACCTTAGGCAGTCGTGTGTAATAACTCGGTATTTTCTTTTTAATCCCTTCTTTCCAGAGAAGGTCCTTGTAAGGTCAGCACAGCATCAGAGCTTAAGTGCTTGTGATTTTGTTTGGAATGTAAACAGCGGTCTGTCTCTGGCCCGTTTGTTCAGAAAGGAAGTTGTCGTGTTTTTCCCTCTAGTGGAAATGGCCTTCCTTCAGTGAGCGCATTCTGGTAATTCCCACTGAAATCCATGGTTTTGGTCCGCTTTGGAGCTGGGAAGCTGGCAGTAGTGTGGATCGTCTCACTGAGTGTATTTGCGGGTGTTTTGTTGCTATTAATTAAATTAACTAGGTTATCATAAAATTGTGCGCTTATTTCTCTTCCCTCCGTCACGCTGGCCCAGGAGCTGTGTCTGCATGGAAAATGGCTGTATTTTGACTTCGTTGTTTGAGGACTGAACCCGTCAGATATTGATTGTCTTCTCCATGTTGGAGATTGGAAGCCTCCTCTGTGAAATGGGAGTAATAATGGTTCTTCCCCCAAAAGATTGCTGAATGGATAAAATGTGATACTGCATACCCATGCAACATCTGACATTTACTATACGCTGGAGAAACAAACAGCTCTTGTTGTTACTTCTCTTCCTTGCCTTCTTGATTCTCATATAGTATTCTTCAGTCTCACTGGTTACTGAGATGGGTTTACCTGGTTACACCTGGAACTGTTCTGTATTTTTCTCACCCCAACCTTTCCATGGAATTCAGCGCAAGCACAGCCCTTTCCAAGGTGCTCTGTGTGTCCAAGCCTTCCTGGTTCATGGTCAGCCTGTGTAACTCCAAGCCTTGGTCTCCTAACAAGTCATCCTTCCCTGTTCTCCAGGGATGGGAAGCATGGATGTCACCTGGCTGCCTTGGATCTGGGTACCAGATTCCTTGACTACTTAGATGATGAAAAGTTAATTTATGCCCGCCACCAACCCCGAGCCTAACTGTAAGCCATACACAAGGAAACAACATGGCAGTGCCGTTAGGTTTAAGGCTAGTCTGCCTGGGGACAGCTCTGACCCCATCCATCACTTATGAGCTGTGTGATCTTGGACAAGTTTAAATAATATTTTTGTGCTCCTGTTTCCTCATCTATCAAATAGGGATAATAATACTGCTTGACTGTTAGGGGTCTGCATTTCTGAAACCCAAATACTGAAAATGAAAAGTTTTTACCTACGTTTGAAGCAAAATCTGATCAAAATCTATTTATTATGCTCTTTATTTATCCAGATTAGTATGATTAGTCCTATGTTTCACTGCAGAAATACTAATGTTTTTGATTATAGGATGCAGGTATTATAATACCTGCTTGGGTGTTTTGTACAGTGTGTATCATATTACCCTACTAACATCTGATAAATTCTAATTTGGGAAACCCAATTAGCCCAGGAGTTTTGGATAAGGTATTGTGGATCTATAGTAGCTACCCCATAAGTTTGTTGGCAAGATTAAACAAGGGATTTTGCGTGAAATTCTTAGAATAATGGTCACTGGACTGGAAGTGTTCAAGCATTAGCTACTATTATCCTAAAGAATGAAAAAATACTATGTCCTTAAGTATGAATGATTTATTTTACCTCAATAAAATGTTTATTTTTCTCAATAACTTGTTTATTTTTTATTGAAGGGTTTAAATGTTTAATGAATGATATAAAAATGAACTTTACTGCCTGAACAAGAAGAAAGTATGCTATTTATTTTGAAAAGAAATTCAGACTCCAACAAGAAAGTCAGTTTAAACAAATATGGATACCACTATGACTGTCGGGGTTTGTTTGTTTTTCTGTACTCTTGATCCCAAGGGCTTATTTATGCCAGGAAAGGCAGCATCCCCAACCTTTGCTTTTCAGCCTTGCCTTCCATTCTGCACGCATCAGACATGGGTCGGAGTGGAGTCCTAGACTGCATCCCCAGAGATGCTGTTTGACTCGCTTAACTCAGTTGGTCCCTGATGTCGCTCATCTTTTTCAAACGTTTGTCCTCTATGTCAAACCCTATCAGTTCTTACTTTGGGAACTCATCTTCTCTGTCCCCAAAGGAAAAGTATTTTTGAATCCCTTGGTAAAATGTTACAGCTTCTATTTTTCTCATCTCTTTTTTATCTTCAATCTCATGCTTACGCCAAAATCATTTACCCCTTAGACTTCTCTGCTCATGTAAATCCCTTGGGCAGGTCCTATTCCTTCACTCCCTTACATCTAACTTAGACTTGCTTGAGTCTTACACTGCTGGGCTGTTTGATTACTGTTGCTTTTTTTTTTCTTTTTCTTAGTGGTCAGCTTGAGTTCTCTTCTTTGACTGTCCTATGTTTTTTTCCATGTTGCACTCCTCTACAGAATAGCTGCGGGTTACCATTCCTGTTTTTCTGGCAAGCCACAAGCATCTTATTGCAAGTTCTTCCCAAATGCCTCTATTTTTAGTATGTATATGTTTTAATGTCATAAAATGTTATCGCTTAACACCAGTGATAACTGATATTAGTTACAATCCAGGAATTAAAGCTTGGATGACACACCAACTTTGGAAGAAAACCTAAATTTGCACATCAGACTCAACTCCTCATTTCATAGGTGAAGCAGCCGAGGCTTGGAGATCAAAGCATCGTGTTCAGAGGTACCCGGTTGGCTGGTGACAGACCTTGAGCCAAAACTCAGGTCTCCAGGCTGGTGTCCTTACTAAATTTTTAAAAATATATTTTTTTATTGATTTTTAGAGAGAGAGGAAAGGAGAGAGAGGAAGAGAGAATTTTCAGTTACCAGCATCAGGAGACGTTTTCTTTTTTCTTTTCATCTTCTTTTTTCTTTTCTTTTTTTTTTACTTCAGGGAGAGGAAGGAAGAGGGAGAGAGAGATAGAAACATCAATGATGAGAGAGAATTTTGATCGGCTGCCTCCTGCACTCCCTCTACTAGGGATCAAGCCCACAAGCCGGGCATGTGTCTAACTGGGAATTGAACCATGACCTCCGGGGTCATGGGTCAATGCTCAATCACTGAGCCATACCTGCTGGGCTGGAGGCCTTTTCTTGAAGGCCATTCTGTGAATGGAGAGGATGCTATTGATTCATTAGCTGCTGGATTTGGGCTTGGGGTTGCTTTTTTGGTTTTGTTTATCTCTTTAAGTAAAGATGGGAGACTTTCACTACTCTACTTGCCCACCTTCAACCCCTTACTTCTATCACCAGCAGAAGGACTTCTGGATGATTAAAAAACAAACAAACAAATAAACAGTTGGCCAGGGACATGAGGGAACTAACTGGTCACACAATTGGATTTGCATGTTGTAAGCTCCGCAGCTTAAAAAATACCCTCAGATATGTCAGCCCATTTTACTTTTCACAACCACCTATGAGGAAAGGCAGAGAAATTACAGTATTTTTATTACCACTTCACAGATGAGGAAACTAAGGCCCAGAACCATTCTGCTCCTTTCTCTTTCTTTTACTATTGTTAGTGACTTTTGGTAAGGAAATTTTAGTAGTGCATATATTTTATTTTTTTTTTTTAATATATTTTTATTGATTTCAGAAAGGAAGGGAGAGGGATAGAGAGATAGAAACATCAGTGAAGACAGAGAATCATTGATCGGCTGCCTCCTGCATGCCCCGCATTGGGGATCGAGCCCACAGCCCGGGCATGTGCCCTGACCAGGAATTGAACCCAGGACCCTTCAGCCTGCAGGCCGATGCTCTATCCACTGAGTCAAACCAGCTAGGGCAAACTATTCTCTTACAAAACTTCAGAATAGTTATCAGTTTCAGTACATATAACCTCCAAGCATTTACTTTAATGTTGTCAGAAGAAACCACCAACCAACAGTGGTTTCTACCCTCCTGCACACCAAGCACCAGGCTTCCATCTCCATGTGGTTTGTAGGCAGCAATCTTCCCATCTGATGGTTTCAGTCTCACTAACATCGCCTTCTCCTGTATCAACAAAGGGTAAAGGGTGCATATCGTCATTTCTGTTTTCAATCAAATATTTGTGCACACTCTGCACTCATTAGGGTCTCTAAATATATAAGAGAGTAAAAAATAAATACTCCACCCCACTCCCAGACCTTAGAAATAAAAGAGTAAACACCAGTATAATTGTATACTTTCCTAGTCCGGTGGGAAAACGTTGCCTTTTGATGTCTATGACCTGTAAGGAGGACAAGCTCTCAGTTCGCTGAAATGCCACTCACACCCTCTTTACTGGCTTCCCCTTGTTGACTGACTTCCAGCACGACCTCCGTCAGCTGACCCTGTTCTTCCCTGATTGTTTTCTGAACTCTGAGGTCACTGTGATACCTATCATCTACCTATCATTGGCTGCAGCTCACCCTGCTCCCATGCCCTGCGGGTTTCCTCGAGTTCTTGGCTTATCCCGCCTCAGAAGTAGACATTCCAGAACATTCCTGAGCATTTTGACTCACAGCTGGAGGCAAGTCTCCACAGACACAGTTCCCGTTTGGAAGCCTCCACTTGCCCAGAGGAGGTGCGGTAGGGTGACAGGAATTTGGGGAAACTTCTCAATGGCTGACCACCTTCCTGAGGGATGGGGACCTCCCTGTGCTCCAGGTGGAGGGGAAGGAGCAGGGCGTTCCAGGAGGGCCCTGCTTGGGCGTTTCCGGCAGCAGAAAAATCACATATGGCTTCTGAATCTGAACCATTTCTCACTGACCAGTTAGTACTATTTCCTCTTTGTCCTCCTCCACGTTAATCTCCCTCATTTTGAGTTGCTTTGTCACTACATTTTCCATATTAAAAGCTTTTTTATACAAAAAAATTTCAAGGGGATGCATTTTTTAAATTAAGTTTTATTTCATCAGAGTTTTGTAAAAAGATAGTTTAAAAGTCCAACAGCAGTGCCTTCTCAGCCCCTCTCCAGCCCCTCACATCCATTCCCCAGAGCAGCCTCTTTAAAATCTTTCAGCTGTTCCTTCCGGTATTGATCTCCGTGAATCAGATGCTTATGCTGCATTTCCTGGTTTATAGGTTTTGAACGTTGCCTGCTGGCTTCCTGTTGGAGGTATCTGGCCCCTGCGCACCCAGCCTCACTTCCCCTCCCCAGCAATTATACATCAAGTGGGATGAAATCTGTGGTTAGTGTTCACAGTACAGCGATGATTTAACTGTTACTCACTAGAGTACCAACTAGTGTCCTGGAATTACATTTCCTTTCTTATACAACTTTTTGTTTTTCTCAGACTTAATTGCCTTTAAAAGATTGCTTCGTTTATTACACACCTGTTGCACATTCTTTCCAAATGCCTACCTGTGCCGTTTGCCAAATGCTCGCAAGCATCATATCTGTCAGTTCAGCCCTGCCCTACACCTCCTGAGTCCTCCATCTTCCTGCTCCAATCTGGACTTACCACTCTTTAGGCATCATCGAAGATTTCCCTTCCCTGCACCTCTGTGTCTTACCTCCCTGCTTTTCTTGGACCCTAAGTCTTCCTCTTTTATACTTTACCCCTTTATTCGGGGGGAGCACATCCTCCAGAAGCTCCTGTGAGAGAGTACATGGGAAGCACATTTTTTCAGGCCACATAGGTCTGAACATTCCTTTGTTCTCCCTCAACCTGAATGATGGTTGTTAGTTAGATATGGAATTTTTGTTTGCAAATAATATCCCCTCCAAATTTTGAAGGTAGCACCCCACTGCCTTCCTGATGTTGCTAATGAAATATCTAATGCAATGATCGGTTTTCTCTCTGGAAGTTTGAGATTTCCTCTTTATCATTCAGAATAACATGCCTTGGATATTTCCTTCCTCCCTCCCTCCCTCCCCTTCCTCCCTCCCTTCCTCTTTTTTTTCTTGGTCCATTCATTGAGTTAGCCATTCACTGGGAGTTTTCAATCTGAAGATGCCTTTCTTTGATTCTGGAATGTGTTTCATATTTCAAATTATTTCTTTGTTTCTCCTGTTCCTTTTTTCTGGAATTACGTGTTAGTTAAATGTTGGCCAACTTAAACTGGCCTCTGAGTCCCGTCCCTTTTCTCCTTATTCCTTATTCTTTTATGAGTCTGTTCTGCTTTCTGCACTGTTTTCTTGATTCTGTTCTCCAATACCTTCCAGCCAATTTTTATTTCAGTTGACATATTTTTAATTTCTAGGAGTTCTTCCTATTCTGATTCTTTTTCAGAGCACCTTGTTTTCTGAATACAGTGTCTTACATCACTAGTGATATTAATTATAGGGTGTGTGGTGTGTGTTTTTTCTCTGTCTCTCTCATTGGGTTTTCTTAATCTTGCTGAATTGTTGGTTTCCTTTCCTCCTGATTCTGGTCTCACTTCTTCATTTTGGGAGGCTCTCCTCAAATGTCTGGTGATTTTTACCAACGGGGGTTCATCTCCTGCTGAAGGACACGGGACCATTCTGTCTCTCCTCCTGGATGGTGGAAGCCATGGAGCCTGGGCTGGGGCTCGGTTCTCTGTTCAGGCCGCAGCCTTTACTGCAATCCCTGTTTCATCCAGCACCACAGTCGACCCTGACAGGAGCTGGCCTGGAGCAGTTTCTCCTGGGAATTAGGCTCTCCTGCCTTGATGGTGCTGGGATGGGGAAGGAGGAAGGTTAGATGGAACCTCTAGGGGAGGGTCTAGCTCCAGCCTGTCCTGCAGCCAGCCCTCCTGACTTACCCTTTCCCTTCCCTCTGGTGTGGGTGCCTTCAGCCCTGTGCCGGGAAGGCCTGTGGGAACACCCCCTCCCCACTCCGCCCTTCCTGGCTTCACCTCCTTCTATCCTGGCCCTTGTTTGCTTCTCTCCAACTACACTGCCCTTCCTGTTCTTCCTCATACATTCTTTATATATATATATATATATATATATATATATATATATATATATATATATGTTTTTATTTATTTCAGAAAGAGGGAAGGAGAGGGAGGGAGAGAGAGAAATATCAATGATGAGAGAGAATCATCGATCATCTGCCTCCTGCACGCCGCCTACTAGGGTTTGGGCCTGCAACCCCAGGCATATGCCCTGACCAGGAATGGAACCGTAACCTCCTGGTTCATGGGTCAACGCTCAATCACTGAGCCATGCCGGCCAGACCCTCATACATTCTAGCTTACCCTTTGCGCTCTTTCCTCTGCTCCTGGTATCCTCCTGCTTCATGATGGAGGCTTTCCCCTCACCTTTTTCTATTCTTGGCTCAAATATCATCTACTCAGTGATAACATTTTTTGAATTCCAACTAGCTTCCCATTTAGCATTCCCAATCTTCTATCTGCTCAAGTATTTTCTCATAATACTTTCCCCCTTCTACATACTAAACTTTATTAGAAGTATTTATTGTTTACTGGAGGCCCCATGCACAAAATTCATGCACTCAGGAGGGAGGTGGGGTCCCTCAGCCCAGCCTGTGCCCTCTCGCAGTCTGGGAGCCCTTGGGGGATGTCCAACTGACGGCTTGGGCCCGCCCCCCATGGGGCCTAAGCCAGCAATCAGACATCCTTAGCACTGCTGTGGAGGTGGGAGAGGCTCCAGCCACTGCCGCTGCACTCACCAGCCTGTGGGAACGCACTAACCACAAGGGGGCAGCTCCTGCATTGAGCGCCTGCCCCCTGGTGGTCAGTGCACATCATAGCAACCAGTCATTCTGCCATTCGGTCGATTTGCATATTAGCCTTTTATTATATAGGAAGGAGGATTTTTTGTCTCCCGTGCTATAATGGAATCTCCATGAGACAGAGATCATGTTGGTTGTGTTCATTTTTGTTTCCTGAATGCCTGAAGCAGGGATGGAGTCTGAATGGGACCTAGGACCCCTGGCTACAAGGCCTCCCCCCTTTCTGCTATAAAGAACCACTTCCAACTACACAAAGGTAACTCCCTCAGACACCACCTGTCATTTACTCTCCCTGCTGCCAACCTTCCACCGTCATCCTCAGTGATGTCAGTATCTCTCAAACCTATTCACCTAAAATAAAAATTTTAAACTGTGCAGAGACAATGTTGTGTTTGTTATGTTCATACCAGGTGAGCTTGGGCATGTCACTTCACCTCCCTCTGCCTCACAAAGAGATCATGATATTCTAGTTCACAGGATCTCTGTGAGGATTAAATCAGTTAATATATATAACTACCATTCCATCAGTGAATACCTTGTGTTATTATGAGAATATAATACGTTTGGACTTGGAGGACATGATGCTAAGTGAACTAAATCACAGAAAGACCACTAGTGTATGATTCCACATGAGGTTATCTAAAGTAGTCAAACTCATAGAAACAGAGAATAGCAGCATGATGGCTGCCAGGGGCTAGGGTGGGGAAATGGGGAGTTGCTGTTCAGTGGGCATAGAGTTTCAGTTATGCAGGATGAAAACGTTCTAGAGATCAGCTGTACAGCACTGTGCTATGGTAAACAATACTGTACTGTATACTTAAACATTTAAGAGGGTAGACCTGATGTTATGTAGTTTTTATTTTGCCACAACTTTTTTTTAAAAAATAATGTTAGTCACTAACCCCTTCGTTATCTTGAATTTTCTCAAGGGTAAGGGAACTTGCCCAAAACCTCACAGCTAGCGAATGGTGGGGGATGGGGGATGACAAGGATCAAGCCCCTGACTCTCAGGGATCTTCTTCCTGCCCAACGTTGGGCATCAGCCCTGTCTGTCAAAATCAGATTATTCGAGAGCCATGCTCTACAGTACTGGAGAGGCAGGTCCACACTCCTTTGGGAGAAAATGCCTCACAGTCTGGCTCCATCATATTGTATGCCCCATAGGTTGGCTAGTGAGAAATAAGTAATCCAGACGTTGGTGTTATTGATGGGTAGCTTGGGCAGGGGAGTAAACAAAAGAACCATCTTCATTTCAAGCTTCATTAGAACTAGCAAAGACTAAAAGTCATTTTTCAAAATAGTGGGCGGCATCAGGCATCCGTCCCCACCTGGAAAGGGGCACTTGGTCTAAAAACATAATTGTGTCTTCTGTGTCACTTAGTGGAAGTTCCTGTCCTAATTAATGTTATCTCCTCCTCCCTTTATAAAAATGTTTGGGGAAAGTGACGTCCCAGCATTTCGCTGTTGTCTCCTCTCTTAACAAGGAATTCTCTCTG
Source organism: Corynorhinus townsendii (assembly GCA_026230045.1). NCBI lineage: Eukaryota > Metazoa > Chordata > Mammalia > Chiroptera > Vespertilionidae > Corynorhinus > Corynorhinus townsendii. The sequence continues at coordinate 144,781,834 of JAPDVU010000004.1, forward strand.
CTCAGGCAGTTTAGGTGCTGATTTTTCTCATGCCCTAGAGATGCTTCTAATTAGTCAATGCTTCTTTCCCATCATAGTTCACCACAGAGCGTGTGGTTTGGACTGGAGGAGGGAGCGATTTTGTCACCTTATCAAAGTGCCACTGATCGGGTTAGCTTTCTTGGGTGCTCATTCATTTTTATGCCTCTCTGAAGCGGAAACAGCAAGCCTTTTGGTGGGTTTTGCAGTCTCCCGATAAAGCTCCTCCAGCACCTTTGATGAAATGCCGCCTCGAAGCCTTTGCAGTTGTGTTCACTAAAGAGATGTGCTTCTTTCTCATCAGTGGAAAAACACCAGGCCAGGGACAATATGGCAGAAGCACACTCCTGTGTCACTTTGTCCCCAAATAACCTGGCACCTATCAGGGGCTGCCTGCTGGCTGGGGCCGGTGCACTATGTGTTCCAGAGAAAAGGTACAGGGAGGACTGTTCCTTTGCCACTCCCTCCAAGAACACAGACACCCACCCTCCAGGCCAAAGATGGTATTGTATTCTTGTGGAGGTTCTTTTGTTGCTAAAGGAGTCTGTGGACACCAGAGATCCAAAAACTGGCTTCCACTGCTTCAGAGCTGGAAGAAGAAGCTGGTTTGGTCCTTCTTTCAGAACTTGTATTAGTCAGCTTTCGCTTCAAAACAAAACACCCCAGAACTTGATAGGTTAAGACAACAAACATCATTTATCATGATTCTGTGGGTCTTTGGATGGCTCTCTTTTGTGGTAAGCTCAGCTGGGGCTGGATGATCTAGGATGACCTCACACACTGTCTGATGGTTGGGAGGCTGGCTGATCTGGAGTGGCCTGGACAGGAGTGGCTCATCCCAGTCCCTGGCAGGCCAGTGCAGGCTTCTGCGCATGAGGGGTCAGGGTTCCAAAGATCAGCAAGAGAGGGCAAATAAACCCAATGTACAAGCACTTCCTAGGTCTCTTTGTCACATTTGCTGTTGTCCCATTGGCCATAAGTCACATGACCAAGCCCAGAATCAGGGTGGGGGGGGCACGCCCACTGGTGTGGACATGAGGAACAGTAAAGAATCGGGGGTCATTCCTGCAACATCTGTCCCAGGAGTGGCATGTCAAAGGCGTGTCCTACTCTGCCTATATGGGAATATGTGGTTTCAGTACGGGAGAGGTTCTTTGAGGCAGAATATAGTGGAGTTTGACACGTGTGGGTTCTAATCCCCCATCACATTTGTCAGCAGTGTGACTCTAGGCAAATACCATCACATTGGGGGCCAGGGCTTCAACATAGGAATGCAGAAGGGACACACTTCAGTCCATAGCACCCCCTGCCCTCCTGCTGTATTGCCATCCACCTTCCCCTGTCAGTTAACTTGACTTCTCCAAGGCCCAGCTTATTCGCCTGTGAACTTCACGAGGCTCTTCAGGAGACTGAGTGAGGCCGTGCTTGGGAAACAGAGTGGACTCTGGTGTCAGGTCTGCTTTCATCGGTGGGCAGCAAGAGGGTACTTGTGGCGGAAGGTTGGGCAGAGAAGGTGAGCTCCGTGAGGGCAGGAATTATCTCATTAATTATCTCATTAATGACAATAAATAAGCTCTCCTGGCTTCTTGCAAACTAAAACTCAAATATTTGTTTACAATCAAAACAAACAGGTCTCTCTTCCTTAATTGCTCATGACCCAGCAGTGGCTGCTTGGCTTCCCTACCTGCTTGTCCCCAAAATAGCTTTGTCCCTAGTTGTCAGAGGCACTGGACACCTTGCAGTCTGACCTGCCATCTCCGTGCACTGAACTCCGTTGCCTGTGTCCTCCTTGGCGCCTTCTGAGTGTTCCTTCTAGCTTCCTGTGCTGGCCCCTTTCCCTCTTCTTGTCCTTTCCTTTCCTGGCTGATGTTCCCCCAATTCCATCCTGAACCCTGTCATTGGCAGTGGCGTTTCACGGGCTGACCCCTGCCCTGTTCCCAATTCATGATTGTCTTGATCTTTCTCTGATCCCAACTTGCCTCGTGTTCAAACTTAATAGGTTGCAAAATAAATGTATCTGTCTAAGTCGATTCTGACTGCCATATAAAATACAATAGACCGGGGACTTAAATAACAGAAATTTTTTTATCCCAGTTCTGCAGGCTGGAGGTTCGAGATCAGAGTCAGAGTGTTAGCATGAGGTTGGTTTCCAGTGAGGACATCTCCAAATACCATCACATTGGGGTCCAGGGCTTCAATATAGGAATGCAGAAGGGACACACTTCAGTCCATAGCACCCCCTGCCCTCCTGCTGTATTGCCATCCACCTTCCCCCTGTCAGTAACCCCAGCCAGAAAACTGTACGTCATTTCCCACCATGGGTCAGCGCCGATTGTCTTGGATCCTTCATCCGCTCTCCCCCTGTCCTCAGGTCAGACATCGCCATGCTCCCCACAGACCCCTGCAGCAGCCCCCTCACCTCCAGGTGTGTCCCAGCAAGTTCAACATTGCCTCCCAAACAGACACCCATCACTATCCTGCACACTCTCCTCATACACATGTGCACACAGTAAAATCCCGCCTCTCTGCCATGTCTCTTTCCCTTCTTTTGGCATCCTTGTTCCCTGCTACATTCAGTTACCCTACAGTACCCTGGACAGGTCATCTCACGCCCTTACCTGCGCTGTTCCTCCACCCTAGAAACGCCCACTCATGTCATTACCCAGCTCCGGGACCTCCCCTGCCCTCCGCTGCAGCATGAGCTCTCCCTCCTTAGTACTCAGTTTCCCGCCCTTTAACATGTGCTGTGGTGTATTGTTTCCCTTAATGGTCTGTGAGCTCCGTGAGGGCAGGAATTATCTCATTAATTGCTCTGTACCCGAGTACCTAGCATATGATCAATGACAATAAATAAGTGTTGAGTGAACAAATGGATAAGTGAGTGGATAAGGCAGTGGGTAAGCCCATAACCTCCTCTTTCCTGCACTGAATCAACTCAGATGCCCTGTAGGCACAGGTGCCATCAGCTGCCAGCCTACACACAGGATGTACCAAGTCTGGGAGGCATGGGTGTTCCTGTTCCCGCCCCACAGCAGCAGGGGCCCTGCCAAACCTGCTCTCCTGGCCACATAAACTACCCTCAGAAAGCCAGCCCCTTGCCACCGCAGGGAGTTCACCACCCCCTCCTCCAGTTCCTGCTGCCCTGCCTGCCTGTCTGCTCAGTTCTCACATCACTTTATGTGTCCTATCCTCTAACCGTCTGGCAAGTTCAGCCCTTTATTGTATCAGTACATTCTACAGTCTGGCTTGTTCATTGTTGAAGTGTGTATGTTGTCCTAGCTGTGCCCTCATTGTAAACTGGGACTTCAGTTTATGCCTCTTTTGTTCTTTCTCAGTCCTTGGACATTTGGCAAACGCTACTCCACAGGTCTTTATTCCTAACTGACCTTGTTCCTGGCACTTCCGAACTGCCTCCCTTTCTCCGAGCTGCCATTTTTTGGGGGGAAGACAGATGGCCTAGGAGTTGGCTCAGCAGACCTGACCTCACTTTTTTGGCTCCACCGTTTTCAAGCTGTGAGACTGGGAGCAAATAGCTTACCCTCTTTGAGCTTCTGTTTCCTTACCTAGAAAATAGAGATACTAACAGGGCTATTGTGAGGATTAAACTAAAACGTGTGTGTGTGTGTGTGTGTGTAATATGCAAATTAGACTGGGATGCCATAGTATAAATGTGTGTGTGATATGCAAATTAGACCAGGACACCATAATGGTCACATCCAGCTCAGGAGGAGGAGCCTGGCATGGGCCCAGAGCCGGAGAGAACAACACGCAGGGGGACCGGCCCCCAGTCCCAGCCCCGCAGCCGCGGTGCTGGGCTGCTGGGGCCGGAGCGGAGACCCGCAGGGGGGCCGGGTTCGATTCTGATCAAGGGCATGTACCTAGGTTACAGGCTCCTCCCTGGCTGGGGCCCAGGTCAGGGCTCATGCAGGAGGTAACCAATCAAAGTATGCCTCTCACATCGATATTTCTCTCTGTCTTTCCCTCTCTCTTCCACGCTCTCTAAAAATCAATGGGAAAATATCTTCATGTGAGGATAAAAGAAAGAAAGAAATGTCATATCCTATGAAAGAGACATCTTGAAAATGCCTAAAGAACGTTGTCATTTTTTCGTGGTGAAGGGACTGGAATTTGTGTTGATGAAAACATCTTGGCAGCTGTGGCGGCCGGCAGTGGCAGCAGCAGCGGGGTGATGGGGGTGGCAACTTCCCCTGATCAGCCCGGTTGCCTCCCACAGAGGGAGACCCATGGGGAGCGGGCCTAAGCTGTCAGTAGGACATCCCCTGAGGGCTCCCGGACTGTGAGCAGTGTCAGGCTGGGCTGAGGGACAACCCCCCCCCCCCAACCCAGTCCACAAATTTTGTGCACCCGGCCTCTAGTTCAATCTAAAGAGCTTATCACAGTGCCTCACAGGGAGTAAATACTCTATAAGTGTTGGCTACTGTGATTGATGTTGTTTTCAATAATATTGTTTTATCAACAAACCTTCCCCTTAAGGATCTAGCCTAGATCAGTCCCTGGGCACCTACCACATGGAATGAGTATTTGTAGAAATGTCAGACTGGCCTGCAAGTGGCTCCACAGGCTGCCTCTGAATTCTGCCCCTTATTTGTTAGTGGAAATGAGAGGCTAATTTCTTCTGGGACGGGAAGGGAGTATGGGGGCACCTCCATTCATCTCCAACAAGAGCTCTTCTCTTCTCTGTGACCCTAACCACCCTTCTGATTCTTATTCTGGTCCACGGTGGGTTGTGGTTGCTCTTTACTCATTGACCCAGCACCTGGGACAGCCAGGCACAGGAGTCCCCTTAATCAGACTTTTAGAGATAAGACAGCCAGGCCCTTCCCATCAATTCGCATGGGTATGGCTGGGTTGAAGCTTTTTCTCTTTCTCTTCCCGAAGTCCTATCCATCAGTGGCTTTGGGGGCACTGTAACCTTAACTTGAGTTACACGCATCCTTCACCTTGTAAGGCCCCTTACACGCTGCCTATGGGGTAAACTGGTGGCCACTTGGCTGGGTCAGAGAGGAGACAGTATCCTAGCCCATCTCTGCTTGCCAGAGAGGCAAATTGTGCATATGAGTCTCGCCCTGTGCTTTCCCGTTCCCATCCTAGTTCATAACAGGGTGAAGATATATAAGATAATAGACATCTTTATGGAAAGGAATCTTTGGGGGAGTCCAGCCCAGCACTGGGTTGAACAGCTGCATCAAAATCACCTGGGAAGCTTTGTTCCAAATTATAGATTCTTGGGGACTCACTCCCAGAATGTCCAGTTCAGTCCGTCTGTATCTTAAAAGCTCCTGGGAACTCTGGCTGGTTTGGCTCATGCATCGTCTCATGCACCAAAAGGTTGCCAGTTCCATCCCCGGTCAGGGTGCATACAGGAGGCAAGCGATTGATGTTTCTCTCTCACATCAATGTTTCTCTCTCCCCCTCTCCCTTCCTATCTCTCTAAAATCAATAAAAACAGCCCAGCCCATGTGGCTCAGTGGTTGAGCATCGACCTGTGAACTAGGAGGTCATGGTTCAATTCCCAGTCAGGGCACATGTCCTGGTTGTGAGCTCCATCCCTGGTGTGGAGCATGCAAGAGGCAGCCGGTCAGTGATTCTTTCTCATCATTGATGTTTCTCTCTCTCTCCCTCTCCCTTCCTTTCTGAAATCAATAAGAATATTTTAAAAATAAAATAAAATAAATAAAAACACATTAAAAAAAAAAAAAGCTCCTGGGAGATTCAGACCCTCAGTGAGTTATAGTATCACAAACCTGTCCCATTGCCTTATTTTGCCAGCAGGGTCAGGGATGCTGTGGGGACCCAGAGAAATCTCCTGTCTTGACAAGTTACTGGTAGAGAGAGGCCTGAAGCATCACAGGCCTGCTCAAGCCCTGATTTCTCATGACCACCAGGACCAGAGCTGTCTCCCTCCTCCCAGCTCCCGCTGGATGGATCTGGGTCTCCGGTGTGAGGGCCAGCCGTGAGGCCCTGACTCAAGGGGCCCAGCAGCCCATGGTTTCAGGGAAGCTGAGGAATGAGCCAGAGCAGAGAAGTGGGGCTCTCAGGCCATTCCTTAAAAAGCCCTGCTGTGTAAACACATATATACCCTGTACCTCCACCCACACCCTCTCCCGCTGCCCATGGCACCTCTGTGACCAACCATTGCTGGCAGGTGGCGAGTATAGTGTGTGACCCACACTGGGGTCCTATAAAGGATCCATGTTGAAGTTGACTGGAGGGTGACCCCAGTGGGTAGATTTGACATCGAGGTAGAATATATAGCATTGGGACTAGGTGTAAGTTTACCAATACTGACAGCCCCAGGCCCTGAGGACACTGAGTACATTTTGTCTTCTGATCTGAGCTTGTGGCTCTTCTAGCAAGGTGACGCTGTCCAAAGATACCCAGCCCTGCCCCCAGCACTTTACGCTTGGAAGCCTCTAGAATAGCAGATGCAAGCTCCACGGAGATGGGCTGTGCATCTGGATCAAAAACAGCATTTAAGCCAGAAAAACAAAAATACATGAACCCTGGGCAGCCCTGGATGGGGAAAAACAGCTATGCAGGGTGCTGGCAGGAGCCACCTGCTGCGGGAATCAGGGCCCAGAGCTGCACTCCTTTGGGAAAGCATCTTCCTAAACTGCTCACCCCAGGGCTGTAGATGGCAATTTGCTGGGGGGAGGTGAAGAGGGGAGGGGGCGCGGCAGGAACCAGAAGCAAAAGCGTGAGGCTGGGCTGCTGCTGGTGGTATTCCAGGAGGGAGGAGCCTTTTTTTTCTGGTGAGAGGCACACTTTGATGGCACTATGAGAAAGCTTCCCCAGGCATGCAGCCCTTAAGTAAATAAAAGCACAAAAATAGATTTTTCAAACCGTGTCCTTCCAGAGCATAGTAGGATTTACTGAGAAATTGGATTGAATTCTCCTTGATTCACCTGATTGCTGAGTGGAGGAATTCCCCAGCATGTCTGCTGAGCAGGGCGGACTGCAGGGCTTGCGGCCCTTAATGGGTCACCTCCTGAAAGGTAGCCGTGGTATCTGAACAGCAGGCTGGGGACTGGGGCCGAAGCTTAGTTGCACCTGAACCCTGCTCCGAGGATGAAGAGAGATGTATTTGTAGAACCTCAGCCCTGCCTGCACGTTGTGGATGGGTTTCCTGCAGCTAGGAAGGCCACCGGGCAGCCCTCCGGAGAGCAGGGCTGTTTTTCCAGTGGTGATGAGGGGCTGGCCCTGACGCATCCACCCCCTGACTCCTCTCCACATGGGTATTAAGACTGAGACTTGCCAGATGGCCAGCCCCGTGCTGAGGTTGAGGGTATGACCACAGAGCACAAAGGAGGTTTTCTCCTGAGCCAGGCCATGAGGACTAAAATACCGGAACACCACTAATGTATTTTAGAAACCAGGATATAAATGGCTCCAAACCATCCAAAGACCTAAATAGAGTGCCCTGGTCCATGTTCCACAGAGTTGGGTTCCAGAACTTTATTACAGATGAGAGCTAGCTGTATGCTAGTATATGGGCTCTCTGAACAAATTTAAAAGCCATGATCTGTAGCATTCGCCAGTTTCTGCCCTGTAACCCTCCCACCATGGTGAATTTCAAAGGGCCAACACAAAGTCGCTGAAGGCGGAGTTGGGGGGAGAGGCACACAGTTGTCTCCAGCTCAGCACTGAATACGTCTCCAACCCATAGATCCAAAGAGTTAAAAGTAGGAGTACCTAGCAGGGGCACACCAAGCCACATGTGGGGGTACCACAGTGGCACCCCTACTTGTGCAGAACACTCCCCCTTGGCTGACAGGATCTTTTAACCAGCGAGGGGTTCCATATCGCCGGACTAGCACAGGGATCTTCCAGTGGGTGTCAAGTGACCAGATGTCTCCATGTTAGTGGTTTCCTATTTTGGACAATTTTAGGGGTTATCACATCCTTTGGGGAGCTTGTTAAACATGCATCCTCCTGGACTCCACCCTCAGAGAGTCTCATTTCATAAATCTGGCAGAAGGAACAAGCATCTACATTTGGCCACCAAATTACAGGCAGAATTCACAGTTTGAGAAAGCCTCACCTGCTGTTTACTCACCCTGCAGTAAACAGAAGGTTCACAACCAGGTGGCTATTAGCAATGGTTTCTTTCTCAACACTCACTGTTTTTACTCTAGTGCAACAGAGTTGTTGTTTTTATTTAATTTTTAATATATTTTTATTGATTTCAGAGAGGAAGGGAGAGGAAGAGAGAGATAGAAACATCAGTGATAACAGAGAACCATCGATTGGCTGCCTTCTGTACACCCCCTACCGAGTATTGAGCCCACAACCCGAGCATGTGCCCTGACCAGGAATCAAACAGTGACCTCCTGGTTTATAGGTCGACACTCAATCACTGAGTCACACCGACTGGGCAGGGTGGTTGTTTTCAAAGTCCCTCCATGCAAAATCTGGTTCTAAATCATAATAATAGCTCACATTTATTCAGGGCCTCGTAAGCACCAGACATCAGACGTGTTACCCCCGTCTCATCTTGACAGCTACCCCATTATTACCATCCCCATTTTGCCAACGAGGAAACTCAGGGCCAGAGAAAGTTCCCAAGGAGGTGATGCTAGGATTTAAATCCAGACAGTCTGGCTCCAGAACCTTCATTAAAAGCATGACACTAGCCCAGCTGGTGTAGCTCAGTGGTTGAGCATCGACCAGGAAGTCACAGTTCAATTCCCCATCAAGGAACATGTCTGGGTTGTAGGCTCGATCCCCAGTGTGGGGCGTGCAGGAGGAAGCTAAATCAATGGTTCTCTCTCATCATTGATGTTTCTGTCTCTCTCTCTCTCTCTCTTCCTCTCTGAAATCAATAAAAATATATTTAATTAAAAAAAAAAAAAAAGCATGACACTGAGCCACCTCTGCAAAACAGTGTTCCGCAGAGGCTTTGCCTTTTGCCTTAGCTAATTCAGGCTAAAGTCCAGTTCAGCTTCATGGGCATTTAGTGAAGTGCCTCTAAGATGCCACTTAATCCTTGCAGCAACCTTTTGGGGAAGGTCTGACTGCTGTGTTCCAGCAGAGGAAAGGTAGATTCAGAAGGGTTCTGGGGCTTGCCCATCATTGCACAGCCAGCTAAAGGCAGAGTGGAAATGTGTTGCTAATCCCAATACCCCCAGTTAAGTCTCCTGAGTGGTCCTTAGTTTAAAGGAAGGCAGCTTTGATGCATCAGCACTCTTTTAAGCACTGAGCATGTTTCTGGCAGTCTTAATTTTTAACTGTTAAATGTTGGCATCCATATATAAAACAGTAGTGTGTAAAGGAGGAGGACAGGCATACCCACCACTCTCTGTAAACACCAGGCAGAGTGGGCCAAGTCTAGCAGTAAATACAGAGGACTGTGCACACACCGAGAAAGGGTTTGTTGTCTCTGGGGGAATCGAAGAGGGTTCCCTGGAGGAGGTGGCCCCAGAGCTGGCCTGGAAGGATGTGTAGGCCTTTGGGGAGTGTAGAGGGAGGGTAAGGAAAGGGCGGGGGTGGGGGAGGACATGGTGGGAGGTGAACTGGCACCCAGGATCATGACCAGACCCCAGAGCCTCAGGAACTTTGCTGAGTTGCCCTTTTCTCCTCGGGCACAGAACTGGCTTCATGCTTGATTTGTGATTGAAGACACCGTGATTTTCTCCTCCAGCTGATCGACCCTATTTTCCATTACCTAAAAACAGCTTTCTGTAATCCTCTCATGGTGGATTTTTTCTTCCTGGGCGTCTGTGCTCAGAAAGCTGCTGGCTTTGAGCACCAGCCCATCGGAGTAGTTACCAGGTGTGTGTGACTGGAGTGAAGAGCCCAGATGTGATGCGATGCTCAAGCACTTTTGTTCTTAGAGCAAAGGTGCATTTCTGACCTTCGTGCGCATTGGTGCAGTGGCGGGTCCAGCTGGAGTAGCTCTGGCTTCCCCTTGAGCAACCTGTTCCTAGGGCAGTGGTCGGCAAACTGCGGCTCTGTTGACTAATGAGTTTGCCGACCACTGTCCTAGGGTAATGCCTGAAGTGTCTGTCAACCACTTCCTGCAGCCTGACTGACCCAATGGCTTGAGTGCTTTGGACACTGATTCCCAGGGACATGAAGCCGTTCTTGCCACTGCCCGCTGGCTATGCCAAGTGGACACATCTTGTAACGGAGCCAAATGGCACATTACCTCTGAGCTGTGGCAGCTGCATTTGGGTGATCATTGTCATCTCTAAGGGCACATGCAGGGCTCCATAGCCTTCACAAACACCCTCTGGGGGGAAATTGCCGCAATCTCTGTCAGTTACAGATAAACCACAGCCAGAGCCCTCTCTGCTTTGCACTCAGAGCCATTGGCAAGTGCCACGGGATCCAGGCTCTCTCGCCTTAGAGTCTCGGGCTTAGACCCTCTGGACAGGAATCACTCCCAACTGTGGGATTCGCCAAGACCACAGGCACTGGGACAGCCTGTTTTCCTGGCCACAGTCTGATTCCAAGCGTGTACCTCTTCTTCATCCTGAATCTGCAAGCAGAGTGTTCATGGAACCCCCACAGTGGAGCAGGGGTTTGCGGGGTGAGAGGGGAGTGGTGTGTGTGTGTAGGAAATGACGGGGCACTTTCAGGGGTGGGTGTGTTCTGTGGTCTCTGCTGCATGTTCTGGATGCAGTAGGAGCAGGAACTTGCTGGCTGAGGCCTGCCTGCCATGACAGTCTTCACGCAGGCCTCTGCAGTGCCTTTTAGAATGCACACTCCCTGCATTCTTGAGGAACCCTGGGGGGTGAGGGGCTTCTACGTGGATCCGATGTCAGCTTGACCTGGCAACCTGCCATCTAAGAAAGCTCCCAGAATGCTGATTTGGAGCAGGTGGAATGTCTCAGCGGTAGATGTGGCCTGGCCTCTGTGCATTTCTAAATGAAAATATTTAAACAGTGCCGAAAGGCCTAAGAGAAGTGCTTCTTTCATCGTTGTCCTGGTCTTAGGAAGCCTGTGAAAGCCCTCAGCACATGTGGTTTGACTCCTATAGACAGCTGGGTACCCCAGCCCACCCCATTCCTTTGCTCAGGGCTCTCCGTCTTGTTTTCATCAGGACAGAGTGAGAACCTCCTGGTATATGAATCTCAAGAAGCAAGATGGTAGACATCAGGTTCTCTGGTACGCCTCAGAGCAGGCCTTGTTTTTTAAGCCCGAAGTCTGTGTCAGAGAGAAGGCTAAATTCAGTTGCCTACAAGAACTTCAATTCAGATTTCTACTTGGCTCCCACTGCATAAACGGAAGGGAATTTGAAGCTATGCAAGAGGCGTGGTCCATGCTTTCATGTAGTTTATAATACAGCCTTAAACACTAATTAATATTTTGCTGTTGTCTAGGTTTCTTTTTTCTTTTTAATTTTAATTTTTATTTTTGTAAAGCCATCTCACCCATGTCACCTAAAAAATGTAGCAGTTGGTGTAGCAATAAAACAGGTTCGGACTGCCCTGACCAGTTTGGCTCAGTGGATAGAGCATCGGTTTGTGGACTGAAAGGTCCTAGGTTCAATTCTGGTCAAGGGCATGTACCTTGGTTGCGGGCACATCCCCAGTAGGGGTTGTGCAGGAGGCAGCTGATTGATGTTTCTTTCTCATCGATGTTTCTAACTCTCTATTCCCTTGCCCTTCCTCTCTGTAAAAAAATCAATAAAATCCTATCTAATAAAAGGGTAATGTGCAAATTGACTGTCACTCCAACACACAAGATGGCCACCCCTGTGTGGTCAAAGATGGCCGCCACAAGATGGCCAGCAGAGGAGGGCAGTTGTGGGTGATCAGGCCAGCAGAGGAAGGCAGTTGTGGGTGATCAGGCCAGCAGGAGAGGGCAGTTGGAAGGGACCAGGCCTGCAAGGGAGGGCAGTTGGGGGTTATCAGGCCTGCAGGGGAGGACAGTTAGGGGTGACTGGGCCAGCAGAGGAAGGCAGTTGTGGGTGATCAGGCCAGCAGGAGAGGGCAGTTGGAAGGGACCAGGCCTGCAAGGGAGGGCAGTTGTGGGTGATCAGGCCAGCAGAGGAAGGCAGTTGTGGGTGATCAGGCCAGCAGGGGAGGGCATTTGGAAGTGACCAGTCCTGCAAGGGAGGGCAGTTGGGGGCAACCAGGCCTGCAGGAGAGGGCAGTTGGGGGGACCAGGCCTGCAGGGGAGGGCAGATGGGAGACAGGCCTGAAGGGGAGAGCAGTTGGGGGGAGCCAGGCTGGCAGCGGAGGGCAGTTGGGGGGTGACCAGGCCAGCAGGGGAGGGCAGTTAGGGGCAATCAGGCCAGCAGGGGAGCAGTTAGGCATCGATCAGACTGGCAGGGGAGTGGTTAGGGGGTGATCAGTCTGACAGGCAGAAGCGGTTAGGGGCAATCAGGCAGGCAGGAAGGCAAGCCGTTGGGAGCCAGCAGTCCTGAATTGTGAGAGGGATGTCCGACTGCCCGTTTAGGCCCGATCCCGGTGGGCCTAAACAGGCAGTCAGATATCCCTTGAGGGGTTCCAGATTAGAGAGGGTGTAGGCTGGGCTGAGGGACACATACCCACCCCCCTGCACAAATTTCGTGCACTGGGCCTCTAGTATATTATAAAAAAACAAAACAGGTTCGGACTTAGTGAAGTCCACCTCAGAACCACAGTACTCAATCAATGTTACACTTCCTCTGATAGGCAGAGAGGTAGATAAAAAGATAGAGATAGAGATGATAGGTAGATAGATGATACATAGATGAGGTGGAGACAGAGAAGTACAATAGATATATATGATTGATAGATGATAGATAGATAGATAGATAGATAGATAGATAGATAGATAGATGAAAAGAGATAAAATAAATAGGATAGACAGATCAAGAGAGATGTTTGATGGAGATGAGAGAAATAGATGAGAGGGATATAATTGATAGATGATAGATGAGATAGATATAGATAGAATATATCAAGATAGATGATTATATAGATGATAGATGACATATATAATTGATAGATATCTATAGAAAGAGATTATAGAGATGGATATTAGATGAGATAGAGATAGATATGATAGATTAGATAGATAGACGATTAGAGATATATGATAGGTGAGATGATATGGATATAATAGATAGGATATATAGGATAAGTAGATCAAGATAGATGATTGATAGAAATGATAGAGATAGGTGATGGATATGATAGATATATATAAATAGATATAGATGATAGATGAGATTAGATAGATAGATACATACATACATAGATAGATAATGATGGATGAACTATAGATAGATGGCCTTCACTAACTCTTTTTAAGAATAAATCATTCAGGGAGAAACCAAGATGGTGGCATAGGTAAACACCTAAACTGCTGCCTCGCACAACAATTTCAAAACTACAACTAGAAGACAAAACGGACATCATCCAGAACCACAGGAAGGCTGGCTGAGTGGAAATTCTACAACTAGAAGGAAAGAGAAAAGCACACTGAGACTCAGATGAGCTGCAGGAGGTAGAGGTACTGAGACGCACGTGCAGAGAGGATTGGCAACTGAGTGCGCGGCTGGCTTTCTCAAGCGGGAGGGAGACTAAAGCTCCCAACTGCACTGAACTCCAGTTCCGGCGAGACTCTGGGGACCCAGACTCATTCAGGGAGAAAGTGGACTGTCTGGCAGCAGGTGGAACTCGAGAGCGGCTTTCTCTCAGAGGTGCTTGCAGCGATTACCACGGGACACTGAGACACAGGGGCCTATTAGGGCAGGGTTGACGGGAAACCAATGCTGTCTGCTCCATCCTGAGACTCCGCCCCATCCAAGCTGAGCACAGAGCTTTTGCAAGTCTTGTCTCATAAGGGTGTCTCCAGCACAGAAGTTCTCCCAGTGTAGACACAGCTGATCCTCACAGCCAATTGGCCTGGAGGTCAATTCCTCCCAGTGATACCAACAACAATCAAGACTTAACTACAACAAGACTGTGCACACAACCCACAAAGGGGTGCACCAAGAGTGTCCACCTCAGGTAACTGAGGAGGCTGAGCCACTGGGCCATATAGGACACAAAGCCACTCTATCAACTCAGGGAAGCAGCCAAAATGTGGAGACAAAGAAAAAGATAACAAATGAAAGAAATGGAGGAAAGCAAACGACTGGATATAGAGTTCAAACCACAGTTATAAGGTTTTTCAATAATTTTCTAGAAAAGGCCGATAAATTTAGTGAGACCCTCGATGATATGAAAAAGGACCAACTAGAAATTAAGCATACACTGAAATTAAAAAAAATATTATACAGAGATCCAACAGCAGACTAGAGGATCGCAAGAATCAAGTCAAAGATTTGAAATACAAAGAAGCAAAAAACACTCAGCCGGAAAAGCAAAAAGAAAAAAGAATCCAAAAATATGAAGATAGTGTAAGGAGCCTCTGGAACAACTTCAAGCGTACCAACATCAGAATTATGGGGGTGCCAGAAGAAGAGAGAGAACAAGATACTGAAAACCTATTTGAAGAAATAATGACCAAATACTTCCCCCACCTGGTGAAAGAAATAGACTTAAAAGTCCAGGAAGCGCACAGAACCCCAAACAAAAGGAATTCAAAGAGGACCACACCAAGACACATCATAATTAAAATGCCAAGGGCAAAAGACAGAGAATATTAAAAGCAGCAAGAGAAAAACAGTTAATTACCTACAAGGGAGCTCCCATATGACTGTCAGCTGATTTCTCAACAGAAACTATGCAGGCCAGATGGGAGTGGCAAGAAATATTCAAAGTGATGAATAGCAAGAACCTACAACCAAGATTACTCTACCCAGCAAAGCTATCATTTAGAATTGAAGGGCAGATAAAGAGCTTCACAGATAAGAAAAAGCTAAAGGAGTTCATCACCACCAAACCAGTATTATATGAAATGCTGGAAGGTATTCTTTAAGAAGAGGAAAAAGAAGAATAAGGTAAAGATAAAAATTATGAACAAAAATACATGTCTATCAACAAGTGAATCTAAAAATCAAGTGAATAAAAAACCTGAGGAACAGAATAAACTGGTGAATATAATAGAATCAGGGGCATAGAAAGGGAGTGGACTAACAACTCTCAGGGGTAGAGGGGGGTGGGGGTGCGGAAAGAGACTGGACAAAAATCATACACCTATGGATGATGACAGTGGGGGAGTGTAAGGGCAGAGGGTGGGGTGGGAACCGGGTGGAAGGGAGCTATGGGGGGGGGGGAAGAGGAACAATTGTAATAATCTGAACAATAAAGATTTATTAAATAAAAAATAGAGAATAAATCATTCAAATGTTGTGCTCTTTTGTAACATGGATGTGGTATTCTCCCCTCCTCCCCTCTTCCTTGCTCATCCTTCTCCTGACACACTCCGTGGTGGACCAGTCATCATAACTAAAGAGCCAGAAAGGAACTAAGGGATCAGTTAGCATGCAGGTGCCCATCCTCCAGACTCAGTTAGATTGCCACAACAGGACACTAAACTGTGCTGTATGAAAAGGCATCAGAAGAGCCTTGACCGGTGTGACTCAGTTGGTTGAGCATTGCCCTGTGCACCAAAAGATCACCAGTTTGATTCTCAGTCAGGGCACATACCCAGGTTGCAGGTTCAATCCCCTGTTGGGGTGCATGGGGGAGGCAACCAATCAATGTCCGTCCCTCTCTCCCTCTCTCCCTCCAGCTTCCTCTGTCCAAAATCAATACTTTTTAAGCCTTAAAAAAAAAAAAAGACACCAGAGGAGATGTCCTATTGATTCCCCTCGACCCATTTCAGCTGTTCTTAACATCACTGTTCTGTTCAGTCTGAAAATTCTCTTTGACCATACATTTCTTGCAAGGAAAAGCATCATATTGGCTTATCACTTCTTTCTCCCCAAACCCACTGCCCTATTCCATTGAATATGGCACCCACCTCCACCCCACAGAGATCTCTCTGAATTGGGTTGGAAAGGGAGGGCATCACAGACTATGCTAGGAGACTCACCTGGACCCAAGAAATGCCCAAGATGGAGGTTCCGGGTCGCCCCATAATCACTTGGAAGCTGCCCTCACACAGACTAGGGAGGCTCACGGTAGGAAATGCCTGTTCCAGAGAAGCAAAGCAAGGCCTACTGAAGAAGCATTGAGAAAAAAAATGCCCAGGGAGGCCTAGTGATATTGCAAAAACAAATTTTATCCAAACTAAAATTTTATTCAAGTTGAAGGAAATGTGAGCATAAGGATTTAAGTGAACATTTAAACATTTAAGTGACCCAGCTGGGAGAACCTGAGAGGGAAGGTGCATGGTGATGACTCTGGTGAGTCACAGTCCTCCCTACTTATCAGCCCTTTAAGTGCCACTAAGCATGAGGCCTGGGGAACGGACTGGAATTTCCCCCAATAGTTTGGTGGTTTTCTTTTCTCTCTAAGTCATAGTGAGCTATGTAATTTTTACCTACAGGCCCTTAGTTGAATACGCTGTACCCATCCTTGTCCTCTACACAGCACTTCTCCCAGGCTGGGCCTAGGGCATTAGGTCTGACTTGGTAAAGGCATAATGGGGCTCTCCTGTCCATGCAGCTGATCTCTAAGCCCAAGCAACCCTTGCTGTAAACATGACTTTAGCCAGGATACCTTATCAGGACCCAGAAACCTGCCAAAGTGATTACATTTCTCATCTGTCCTGAGGTCCAGAGGTGGAGATGTCAGGCCAGAAGCCACCTGCTAACCTGGCTGGAATGATGGACAAAGATATGTATGACTGGACAGGGGGGACTCTGGCTGTCCTGCAGCTGCTTGAGAGAGAGAATCAGGGCTAAGTTTACATCCCCAGGAACATTTTTAGGGACAAATTGTTGCATTGTTGCCTAAGCCAGGCATAGCAAAGGGGAGCTCTTTGCAAAAAGCTTCCCCTGGCTACCGGGGATATCACTGCCCAGCCAGCCCTTCAGATCCTCTGCCAGGTTGGACTCAGATCGCTGAGTGTGCCCTGGGCTGCGCCTGGCTGCTGTGCTGGTCCAGTGTGGTACAGGATGGAGTTGAATCAGGAAGAGTGGGTGAAGTCTAGGTTTCCAGGCACTGAGCACTCACTGTCTAGATGTACAAAACACCACGCAGCCCCCAGGTGAGGACATAGAAAATGGGACCAGACGGGACACCCAGAAAACACCCCTAAGCCCACCCCAAACACTGGCTCTGAGAGGCCATCGCAGGGGATGTGGGGTGGAGGCTGTGTTTCCCAGAGGAGGCAGAGCCCGCCTTCATGCACGTAGGATGGTGAGGGCAGGAGCTACCTGAGGTGGCCCATCTGGAGCATGTTCTTAGATTCACATAGTCCTTTTCTCAGAGAATGAACAAGTAAACATAATTATTGACCTTGTAATCTTAGATAACAGCATGGATATTAGGGCAATTTATTATCATTTACAACATCCCCCTTTGAGAGAAGAGAAAATTAAGGGGCATCAAAAGTAAATCAATTTCCTGAGAACTTCATTTATGAGGCAGCTACCATGTACCAGACTGGTTGGCTAGGAAGGTATAAAGTCGTGATTCCTGTCCTCCAGACCCCAGACTGGTGAGAGGTGTAAGCCCGTTGCTCTACTGCAGCCTTAGGAAAGCCATGGTTCTGAGGGCCTGGGGCAAGGGAGATTCGGCCTCTCCTTTGGGTGCATCAAAAAAGGCTTCCCGCGGAGTGGACAGGGGAGTCAGAGAAACAGAAGGAAGCCATAGATAACAGTATGTTGTATTTTTTTTCCATCCTGACTGTATACCAGCCTCTTCTTTCATGTCATTTAATTCCAGATGAGAAACAAATGGCAACATTAGGGTTTGAACTCGAGACTGCCAGACTCCAGGGCCCAGCTCTCAGGCACTGCAACTTACAAGGCCCATGACATATAGTTTTTGCTCTAAACTCTGGGCTGCAGTCACCTCCTGGGACCTTCTGCCTTCCCTCTTCGGGCTGCAGGATGAGAGTTGAGTTAGGTCTGGTGGAAGCCAAAGGAAAGGCTGGTGAGAGGGGCTGTCCTGTGGCCCGAGGCCTGAGGGAACACCCCACCACCCCCTGGCCTCAGTACACCATGAACGCATGTCTGTAAAGGCTCTTCTGAGGGAGGAGGGATTCTGCAGTCTCGCGTGGCCGTGTGGGTTGGTTGTGGTTTGTGGGCTGGTTGGGCTGGGGATCGGGAGAGAATAGTTCATGAAGCATAATGGGGAGCTTTCACCTGCCACCAGGCCTGGCTCCTGGCCCCGGCCTCGCCAGGGGGTGACTTCCTGCCCAGCCGCAGCAAGAGGAGGCTGGGGCCCCTTTCAGTCCTTGGTCTGTATGAGAAGAAAGGCTCAGCGCCCGCCCCGCACACACTCGCTCGCCGCCCGCTTTTCTAGGCCTCGTGTTTCAGTTTCCGCGCCCAGATTTCATTGTTTTGAAGCCCTCCCATCAGGCCCTGGGTTTTCAGAGGTCTGAACAACAGAAAGTGGCTGCCCTATTTGCATTTTCCTAGAGGGGAGTTGAAGGTTCTGCTGGGGAAGTAGGAGGTGTCAGGTCTGCTTTGAAGACCTCTGGTTGTTTTGTTCTGTGAATTGAAGGAGATTTTGGGGTTGGGGGACCAATAGAATCACCCTGTCAGCAAAGGAGAAACATTTTTTTTCTATCCCCTCAAGCTTTCCGTTTGACATAAGTGATTAAAATGCAGCTGAAAACTCCACTAGCAGAGAGAAAAGATGAATTAATAAAAACTGTATAATGAGCATATTAAGACTAAGTGGGGGAAGGAAGGCTCCGAGGACCAGCCTCTCCCGGTGCGAGAGGCGCTCCTTCTGATCTGACACACGTCATTTTTGTAGGTGCCTTTCCATGTCCGGATTCCAGTCCGCTTGTGTCCTTGACACACTGTGACTGTTCTTCCCAATAATTTCCCACGTCTGAGTTTATGTAAGTGGAAGCCCACAAATCAAAACCGCTGCCAGCAACTAGCTCATCGTTTTGATAGTTTTCCAAAGAAGCCCAGTAACACCCGGCTCTGTGGCTGTCGCTTGGTCTCTGGCTGTCGCTGGGTGTCACATCCTGGGGTTCGACCAAGGTCTGTGCCAGTCACCCACCACAGGCAGCGGTTTACATTGCAAGCAGGACTCACAGTGGAAAGGGCCTGGAGGGTTAAAACTACAAAAATCCATTTCAACTTCTTCATGTCAATATTTTTTAGAGTCAGTTAAAAGGGGGAGCATAATTTTTAAATGCAATGAAATTGTCTTTATACCAGAGTGGGACTACCTTGCCATTTTTATAATTCCTATAGCAGCGGAGGTGGTTTCACAACTCCGGAAAATACTTTTAGGGAAACCAAGCCTTTTTCCGGGGCTTTACCTTTTTTTAAGAAACTAAAATTCAAAGTAGCGTGTTTTGCTTTCTTTCCCCACCGCGGGGTTTCTGCGGCGAACACAGGTGTCAGCAGTGGCTGAGAAGCTGGCCCATCCGCCTTCAAAGCAGGTCTGCTCCCTGCAGCTTCCCCGGCACCCTGTGCTGTACTGGCGTTCCCACTTGCAAGTCAGTCCTTATTCACTCTTTCTCACGTTTTGCATCTTTTGAACTCTCACCAGTTGTGGCTTCAGAATGTCAGTCTCAAGCTTTGGGAGGTGTCTAGGGACAAATTCAAACGTGCACAGCATCTAGTCTGACCCTAAATCTACAAAACCAGCCGTCTTCCCATCTTAGAAACAAGTCCAGTACACACAGTGAGTCCGGGGTGCCACTGCCTTTTCCTTCGCTGCAGCCATTTTCAAAAAGCAAGTCCTGGATACCAACTAACGTTTATACACACACACGTGACTTTGTCAAAAGTGTTCCCCCCCAGAAAGCTGTGTATCTCGAATAAAATGCTACTCCTGTCCTGTCCATTTCTTTTTCCGTACTAACTTAAGAAACAGTTAACCAGCTATACAGGAAATCAGTTATTTTACTTTTGTAGAAACTATTCTGTTGTCCTAAACAGTGTTTCTCCTTCCATCACAGCTAAGCTCAGTCCCCTTCGTCCCTACACTACCTTCCGGGTGGGTTTTGGGTGGGAGTTGGGGAAGTGAAGGCTGCAGTAGCCTCAGGTGCTGTCAGGGAACAGGCCCATTTCACTAGACGAAGTTGGTAACACAGGGGAGCATTGGCTTCAGAGTCCATGTCCTGGAATCTCATTCCACTTTCCAAATCGCAGCCGTGAATCTCAAGCAAATTACATTACTTGTGTTTCCTTGCCTGCAAAGTGGTGATGACGATAACGTTGCAGATTAATGATGAGGATTAACTAAGATGATGTTATCACATAACAAAGTCTAGAAGGATGAATACCACTCTGTCAGCAGTGGTTCCCCTAGGTCAGTGGTCGGCAAACTCATTAGTCAACAGAGCGGCAAACCGCGCTCGCGAGCCACCGTGGTTTGCCGACCACTGCCCTAGGTGGTGTCGCCACAGGTGGTTTCACTTTCCCTCTTTTTCCCATCTTTATTCAGTGGTGCACTGGTAAATGTTTAACAACCGGGGCTCTGAAAGAAAAAGACCTGATTTGTAGTGTTTGCCCATTTCCATGGTGTAAATACTCCCAGATGGCTGATTCAAGCTGCCACCGTGATATCACGGAATGAGTTGGGAAGAGACATGCACAGCTAGCTCTTCCAAGCTGCACAAGCCCACCTCAACAAACCACTGTTTTTATCTTTAACTGTGCTCTGAGTGTTTTAGGGTGGTAAACTGAGAGAGAGAGAGAGAGAGAGAGAGAGAGAGAGAGAGAGAGAGAGAGAGAGAGAGAGAGAGAGAAAAAATTAATAGACTACCTAGCTTTGTGCTGGGCATATTTTCAATTCTTCCTGTCCTTCCTCTTCATCCCTGAGCAAACAGCACATGGCTATGATCGCCTAGCCACCCGAAGTGGTGGTCTTCCAAGCGGCCAAGTGCCCTTACCTTGTTTCCCATCTCAGAATGGGCAGCCTGTAGAGGAGACTCTAAGGTCGGCCCACTGAGGAATGAATCACGTAGGCAAGCAGGTTCTCTCGCTTTCTACAGAAGACATGCTCTGAGCAGACATGTGCAAAGTTGAAGCTGCCCTAGAGGAACTCAAGAAAAGTCCTTGAGTGAAGGGCCTGGAGTGCAACACCCCCAGGTGGCCAGTCTCTGACCAGCCTAACCTTTACCTTCAACTCCTGACATACTAGTAGGAGGTGTGTGGGGCACAGGGTGGAGGCCCCGCAGATTTCCGAAGGAATACAGAAACAGTGGGACATCCAGTGGAATCCCGACAGGCCTCCCAGGTCATCTGGCGTGTACAGCAAAGGTGCAGAGACACAGTGCCCGCACCCTGCAGGGTCTGGTCTCAGCTTCCAGCCCTTGGCACAGGTTCTGGCACAGAGTAGGTGCTCAAAAATTTTTTGTTAATGCTTGTTTTTTAAGAAGTTCATGAATTTCTTTTATTCCTTCAGATCTATCGCAGAAATTGTGTAAGGCAACTCAGTAAGGTTCGTTGAATTAGTAAGTGTCTTAGTCCTCGCCAGCTCCTGGTCTCACATGTTCCTGGCTATAAAATGTAACTAAATCTAAATGAGATGCAAGGTGTTAAAAGTTGCCAGTGATTTTAATTTTGGGGGGTTTTTTTGCTTCTTTGTAGTTTTCAAATGTATCTTCAAAGAACATGGATCACTTTTGTTATTTGTTTAAAATGTTCATTATAAAAATAACCTGTAAGCAGAACAGCAGGGTGTCAGCCGTTCAGACGTGAGAGGCATCCTCTCCATGCTGCGAGGCTCCGAACTGAGGGCCCGGGCACGTTGGGTGGGCCCAGCATGGGCCTCCTCACCCTTCCAGACTCTTGTCACAGTCGGGTTCTCTCTCAGCCTCTGCCTCCACAAGCCTCCCGACTAATCACGCTCCAGTAACAAGTCTTAGAAGTAGAAATAGAGACAAGCCCTAGAGTGGGGAAGTCACAGGCCTCACCCAGGACCACCGGCAGATTGGAAATTCAGTGCACCCTAGTCCCCAGCTCTGTCCCGTCATGTGCGCTGGGGCGAGCTGGGTCCACGTGCACCTGAAACCCGAGCA
This sequence comes from Corynorhinus townsendii, assembly GCA_026230045.1. Classification (NCBI taxonomy): domain Eukaryota; kingdom Metazoa; phylum Chordata; class Mammalia; order Chiroptera; family Vespertilionidae; genus Corynorhinus; species Corynorhinus townsendii. The sequence continues at coordinate 144,803,863 of JAPDVU010000004.1, forward strand.
GGACCCTGCAGGGGGAGCCGGCCTCCCCCTTCTAGTAACACACCTCTTCTGGGGGAACAGGGGCCTCAGCTCCTTGCATACGACAAAGGTGTCGATTCTGCTTCCCTCTAAGAAGCAGGGCTGCTCTGAGTAAAGAACACAGAGCCGTGACTGTGCCTTAGTTAAACATTTGCTTGGTTATAAACAAACGGTCCCCGTATCGTGAGGAATTCAGCTCTTCCCTGTGGCCTAGCCCTGCAACTGGGAAAAACCATTGTGTGTTTGGTGTTTTCTGTTAAAAACACTGGTTGGGTCTGGAAAATGAGGGCTGGGGGAGTTGGGGAGAAGTTATTCAAGGGGTTTGTGTCAGAAGGCATTGTCATGCATACACTGTCTCAATTCCTCCATCAACTCTCTGGTGGTGATGAGCACCTTGCTCTCAGGGCTGAAGTGTCTCTGGAGCCAGTGGGCTAAGAAGAGGTAGGCCAGGTGCCTCCAGGGCTCTGCTTCCACCCCGCGGTGCACAAGGAGATGTGACTACCTGTTTCCTCAGAACTGATCCCTTTTTTTCTTTTTTTCTTTTTTGACAACTTTTGTTCACGTGCTAAACAAGTCACACATTTAAAGTATAAAATCCAGTGGTTTATAGTATACTAAAAGCTTGGTGCTTATCACCCCAAGCCCTGGCCAGGTACCTCAGTTGGTCAGAGCATCATCCCAGTACACTAAGGCTGTGGGTTCAGTCTCTGGTAAGGCACATACAAGAAGCAGTGAATGTATAAATAAATGGAACAACAACAAGTCAATGTTTCTCTCTCTCCCCCTCTCTCTCTCCTTTTCCCTCTAAAATCAATAAATTTAAAAAAAAAGAAAAGAAAGAACCTTTAGCAGTCACTCCCCAATTCCCTCCACACCCCCTTGCCCAAGAAAAACACTCATCTAATTTTTGTCTCTGTAGCTTTGCCTATTCTGGACATTTCCTATAAATGGAATCATTCAATATGTGGCCCTTGGTGTCGGCCTCCTTTCACTTAGCGTAATGTTTTCCAGGCTCACCCATGCTGTAGCAGATATCAGTACTTTATTCCCTTTCATGGCTGAATAGCATTTCATTGTCTGGTGACGCCAGATTTCGTTTATCCTTTCACCAATTGGTGAATACCTGGGTTGTTTCCACTTTTGGCTGTTACGAATAATGCTGCTGTGAACATGCCTGTACACGTTTTTTATGGACACATGCGTTCATGTCTCTTAGGCCATGTAACTATATGTCTGATCCAGTCATCTTTTGTTGGTTTGTTTAAAACCCTTCTGTAAGTTCCCATTGTTCTTAAAATCGGGTTCAAAAATCCTTACCTCGATCTACAAGGCTTATTACCTCTGCTGGGCTCTCCCTTGTTCTTCTGTCCCAACTGAGAGGTTCCTCCAACACAGAGGCCCTCCTTCCCTGGCAGGCCTGGCACTTTCCGCTCCCTCCCCTGGCTCTGTGTTTATCTACCCCCTCCTCCCCACCACCACCACCACCCTAATGCCAGCGGAAATAGCTCCTCCCAGGGAAGTCTCCCCAGAGCATCCCATGAGATTAGGTGCACGTGCTGTGATGGACCCTGCACATCTCCTCAGCACGTGCCACAGTTACGACCACACAATGACCTGTGCGGTTATCTACTTCATGTTTCTCTCTGCTCGCTGTGAGCGCCAGGGGAGCAGGGCCCTCGCTTTTGTTCACCAGTCATCCCCAGCACCTAGCATGGTGCCTGGTGCACGTGGACACTTGCTAAACGTTAATCAGATGAATAATGCAAGTCTCTTGTTTTGAGGCTTCTTTCACCTTGGGGTCCCCCTAGACGTTCTTTCCCCCTCACCTGAGAGACCTCTGCTTAAGTCAGAATGGGTTTGGGGGACCCCTCCTAAAATAACTTGTGCCTCTTTGGGTCCCAGCTCACATGGCTCTCTTGGGACAGGCTAAGGCCCCATCACATGGGACTCGGGGAGCCCGGCCACCACCGGCTACACCAGCAGCAGCAGCCAGCCATTTCCAAGGGTGAAAGAGGAGGTATTCTCTGAGGCTAGCGCTTCTCTGAGAGCTGGGGAACTGCATTATGACTAACCACGTTCCCTCTAGTGAAGATTATTGCCTTTCTGGGTGTCTCGTTTGAAAAAACTGTCCTTGAGGAAGCTCTACACCTTCTGAGACTTAATTGCTTTTTCAAAAACGCCTGTTTTCATTTCCCCCACAGATATGCACTTATTTGGCCATTACCCAGCACATGACGACTTCTATCTCGTAGTGTGCAGTGCCTGTAATCAGGTCGTCAAGCCACAGGTTTTCCAGTCGCACTGCGGTAAGTGGACTCCTGCCGCCCGTGGGCCCCCAGACGGGGTCTGGCCCTCTGTCGGTCTTAGCCCAGGCCTGTGGGCACATCCTTCCTGGGCTCAGCCTCTGCTCACAGGGTAACTATTTTAGGATCTGTAGTCCTGCTGCTGAAACGCTCAGTCCTGTCAGAGCCAATGAGAGAAAACCTGCAACTTGTTTAGGTGGATGGGACTAGACTGAAACCATCCACCCGCCCAGCCTTTCCGCAGCCTCTGCGGGTGACGAAGGGAGGGGAGAATGGTGGCTTGCGGAGTCACTCCTGCAGCCTGACATTTTGTTCCCCTGAAAGAGAGGGCCAGGCAGAGTCTCCGGATGTACACCAAGGAGGCCTGGGAATCAGGAGCCAGTCCCTCTGGGCCATTGGGTGCTGCCCTGAGGCTTGCCCATAAAGCTTCAGGCTCAGCTTCTCCTTTTCCAGGAATCTTCCGTGTAAAAAAAAATGCAGGTGTTTGGGAATCCGCTTTCCCTCTGAATTTTTATATCCTTCATCTCGTCACCAGCAAACCTGGACTTCCTGTCAGTGCGGGCGCCATGAACATACAACAGATAAAGTCCACCGTGCCGCTCCCCTCAGGAACAAATAAATAGCTATTGACCTGAGATGGGAAGTTACTTAACCTCTCTGGGTGGAAGTTCCCATATCTTTTTAAAGGGGGCGTTGGACCAGATGATTTCCAACGCTGTAATATGCTGTCAGTTCCAGAACAGTATGTCCCAATCTTTTTATTTAAGCCATACTCCTTTTTGATGAACATAAAATCTAAGTGCCCTCCTTCACTGTTAAATGTCAAAGCACATTAAATATTGTGTCTTAAATAAATCAAAGCAATTATAATATTACTAGAGGCCTGGTGCACGGATTCATGCACCCATAGGGTGCCTCAGCCTAGCCTGCGGGGATCAGGCTGAAACCAGCTCTCCGACATCCCCCTAGGGGTCCCGGGTTGCAAGAGGGCACAGGCCAGGCCGATGGACCCCACCAGTGCACACACTAGGTGTCTAGTGTGCATATAAGATCTTTGGTTAATCTCTTTCCACCCTCCCCGCTCCCCACTTCCCTCTGAGATTCATCAGTCTGTTCCATGTTTCCATGCCATGGTTTCCACTCCTTCATTGAGCGTCTGCCCTCTGGTGGTCAGTGCACATCATAGTAACTGTTCAGACGGTCTTAGGTGTGTGTGTGTGTGTGTGTGTGTGTGTGTATATATATATATATATATATATATTATAATTTTGCGAACTACATGTTATCCCTTTCTCACACTCAGAATTTCTCATTTCCCCCTGCCCCTTCAGTTATCACTATTCTGTAATAATAGGTATAAAATAAGGGGAGTTGAGCTTATCTAAGCTCTTCTGTAAATGTATTTGGAACTATGGAATACAGTTGACCCTTGAACAACACAGGTTTGAACTGTGCAGGTCCACATATAAGCAGGTTTTTCCATAACTATGCAGTCGGTGCTCCATACAGGTTTCGAATCCATGGGTTCAACCCACTGCCAGTTGAAAACAGTACATATTTTCAGTCCATGGTTGGGAATCCATGGGTGTGGAAGGCCAACTATACCCATTGTTGTGGGCCATTTTATATAAGGGACGTGAGGATCTGCAGTGTTTGGTATCGGCAGGGGGTCCTGGAACTAACCCAGTGGATACTAAGGGATGGCTGTCGTTTTTATGTACCCTAATACCATTTGTAGATATGTGATATGTACATATCTAGATACATCAAATTTTATCTGTGTATATACTGTAGGTATGCTAGTATTTTATGTTCATAATATACAGCAAGGAAATCCAAGCATTAGGGGCACTTTCCAGCACTTGCTGACCTGCACAGGCAGAGAAGGCCCTAAAAGTGTTTACGGAGAGCTCTGTTTAGAGGCCGTCTCCTGCCCCTCCGTGCAGCCAGCCCTGTGACCTTGGGCTACTTGCTAACTGTCTCAAGGCTTTGGTTTTTCTAGTCTCTTCCATAAGGATTGGCTTTGTGAGTGCTTCTGCCTCTCACCTTGTCGTAGCTGGCAGAATCAGTATGAGTGGAACAAGTCGTGTGCCCAGCACGAGCTGACCTTCTTGTTCAGTGCCGTGTAGCAAATGACCTTATGCCGGAAGAGAGAAAAGATCCAACCTCTCCAAAGGGACTGCTACGAGCTGAGGTGGGCGATGGGGTCGAGAGCAGAGCAGGGGAGAGAAGAGCCCAGACTAGCTGGGTGGTGAATGACTATGAAAGCTCTGTGGCCAATTGCTTCTGTGTGTCCAGCAGATGCAGAGGCCAGATCACCCTGAATGGGGTCGTCATGCATTCATTCACAGGGATGTGCTGCTGTTCTGGGCACTGGGATACAGCAGGAAGCAAGACAGACAGAAATCCCGTAAGCCCTTAAAACCTTCACTGGGGTCTTAATTCACGGACAGAGACTTTAATGAAAGAAATGTGAAAGGGACCCAGGACTCCACTGTGCCCTGCAGGATTCCGCTCAAGGCAAGGCCTCACCCAGCCTGTGAAGGAGGCCTCTAGGGCTTGGCTCTGCTGATTCGTGTGCCTTCCGCTATCCTAGGCCTTTTAAGACAAGAGCCAAGTCTTGCTTAGGGGAGAACCAAGTGTTTTGTAGCATCTGCTTTGAGCAGTGGCTATAAATTAGTTTGGGGGTTTGAGTTACTGATCTCATCACCCAAAGCCCAGTTTCTGTTGAGCTTCCTGCTGACAAGCAGCAATGAAGACACCTCATCTTCCAGGGGTGTGTCCTGTCGATTCACAGACCATAATTTATCAAGGCCAGGAGAAGGCAAGGCAGAGCTCAGAACCATGACAACTCTCCGGAGACAGTGAGGATTTCTTTGTTTCCCTAAGGATTCCTTCTATACTTTCATGGCATTTCTTTTTTTGGTGTTTCATCCCTAATCTTACTATTTTCAAAAGTTAAAAAGAATGTCACTGTGCTAAGTGTTAGGCACTGTGCTAAATGATATCCATATCTTTGAGCACGTAATCCTCTCAACAGCCCTAAGAAGTAAGACCAATCTGATACCATGTTGAACTTGAGGAAGATAAAGCTTAGGAATGCCTTGCCCCAGGTTTCAAAGTGAGGCAGGTGTAGAGCCTGATTTTGAACACAAAATCAGGGAAGTGCATGCTTTGCCTGCTTGCTGGTCATTGTCCCTCACTGCCTTGCTGCATAAATCACCTGTTGTCCCTGCCCTGCCCAAGCTCCAAGGCCTGAACCATTCACCTGCCAGGTCGCACCTCGTACGTAGTACAGGGCTTCAGACTTTATTTTGTTAGTTGCAGAGCTTTGTTCAAATAGAATCTCATGTGGAACTTCAGTCTATAACTATATATGCAAAGAAAGCCATCGGGGTTGAACTTGGGGTGGGTGCTTGAGCCACTCCTGACCTGGCCTACTCCTGACCTCCCAACCACCCACACCTTCATAGAACAGCATTTGAAATTTGTTGTAGTGGAGAGAACATGGACTTTAGAGGCTAACAAAGCAATTCACGTGACTCCCCATTAACTGTGGGGGCAGGTCGCCTCCTGTCTGTCCATCTTGTGTGCAAAATAAGGACTCTGTCTGCCTCATGGTACACGATGACTGGTGTGAGGCACCTTTCTGCAGATATACCTAGAGCATGGCTTCATTTCCTCCCCACGTCTCCCCTTGGCATTCCTCCCCCCTACGTCCCCCTGGATTGGATTTACTCTCAGTACCCATAGAACTCCTTTCTCCTATGCCACTTCCCACCTTCTGCCACGCACTGCAGTTATCTATGGACTATCGAACATTTACCAACTTCTAGGATTCTTTCAGGATAAGGGGTGGTCCTTTTCAACTCTGTATTCCCAGCACCCAGAATCATTCCTGCTGTGGCCCTGGGAAGCAGAGCTGCCATGCAGTGGGAGGGACACTGTCCAGGGGCCAACACATCTGGGGCCAAATCCCAACTCAGCCTCTGCGCAGCCCTGAGACCCTAGACTTGTGACTTGTAAAATGACAGGGGACTGGACTGTGTGCTCTTTTAGAAACTTGCTCATTGTCAGCACCTGTGATTCAGCCCCTGGATTTTGAGGATCATGGCATACAGAGAGATGGGCACCTGGCAGCATTCCGATCTTGGTCTCCTGTTGGTTTAAGATTGTTTATTTCTTTATTTATTTTTATTTTGAGAGAGAGAAACATAGATTTGTTGTTCCACTTACTTTTGCATTCATTGGTTGATTCTTGTATGTGCCCTGACCGGAGATTGAGCCCGAAACCTTAGCATATGGGGACAACGCTGTAACCAACTGAGCTACCTGGCCAGGACCTACTTTTTTAAGTGTGTGTGTGTGTGTGTGTGTGTGTGTGTGTGTGTGTGTGTGTGTGTTTTGGCCATTGGTTATGGGGACTTTGGAGATCAGTGGTAATGTGAAAAAGCCATAGTAGAAAAATCATGAATTTCGAAGTCAAACAGACCCAAGTTAGACTCTCGACTTACATTTACTAGCCGTGTGAGCGTGGGTTAACATACATGACCTTTCTGAGCCTCATTTTCCTCCGAAATGAAAGCGATCATTCTTGCCTTGCAGAGCTACAGAAGGAACGGAGATAGAGTAGTTTCCTGGCACGTGGTAAGAAAATAAAGAAATGGTAGCTATTATTGTCAATAAAGTGTGGCTATTTTTTATTAAGTTGAATGTTCCTTATGAAAAATGGGAAAACCAATTCAGTCAAGTGCTTCCTCTCTTCATTTCTTGCCCCATCTCAGGGGATGTGCACGCTGAGGTCAGCCTACAAACTGTGGCTTGTGATTCATCTTCTACTTCCCACACTCTTGGAGGCAAGAATTGTCGGCCTGAAGATAATCACATTGCCAAGAGTCCAGAGGATCTGGCTTTCTAAATATGGTTTACGTTCACATTAGGCCCCAATATCAGCTCCTTAGGAAACGTTTTAAAGCTCCCAGGATCTCTCTCATGTCCCTTCCATGGTCCATCTGGCCTTGGCCACCTTGCCATCAGGCTCATGTGAAGCCCCCTCCCAGGACTGGCCACATTCCTTCTGCTCCTGACTTGTGCCCCAACTCGGAGTCCCAGACATAAAAAGTTTGGGAGACCCTCTGCTTGGCATGGTATGGAAATCCTCTAGGAGCCTTCTGTGCACCCCCCACCTGTGTTAGCCTCTTGGGTCTGTAAAAGGGCCTTTTGGGTGCTTTGTAAATATCTCCCCAGGACTTGAAGGGATTGCTTTGTTTCTAAAGCCCCTTTGGTGTGTTGATGAGGCTAGTTAGGGATGGCTGAAGAAAGGGGGCAACAGGAACAAAACGCCTAGCCTTGGGATCCCTGACCCCACTCCAAAGGCATCCGTGTCCCAGCTGTGGCTGAAGAACTGACACGATGTGAGAGCCTCGCGGTTAGGAATAGCCTCTCTGGGGTCCATCTGCTAAGATTCAAGGTCCAGCTCTACCATTTATTAGCAGGTTGCTTTGCCTCTCTATGCTTCAGTTGTCTGATTCTTAAAATGGGAGAATAGTTTACCCCATAAGGTCATTGTGATGACTGAAGGAACTAACAAATGGAAAGTAGCACAGCAGTGAAACAAAGTTTGCTTTAAAAATAAAGTTAAGCTATCGTTAACCAGTTGACCATTAACTGTTGCAGAGATTTTTAATGGATCCAAAGGGTTTTCCCTTGTGATTGCTGCAGTGGGAGAGTGCCTGGTGTGATGCTCCCTTGTGTGTTAGTGATTTGGTGGGTCCCACCTCAGTCCAGAAGTAGTGCTGTGATTTCTTCCAAAAAGAATCCTCTGTGTGTGGTGTGTGTACATGCAAGTGTATGCATGTGTGTGTGTGTGTAGGGAGTTCTGTCTGTATGCACAGGCACATAGATAAGCTCACAACAAGGTGCCTTCAATGGAAAAAAATACTTTATTCTTTTTAATAGTAACATTTTTAATCAACTTGGGATATAATAATTAAAGAGAAAAATAGTAGGTGAACCCCAGTTATAATTTTGTAATTGGGTTGAACATTGGTGAAGTTATATGATTTGCCTAAATGAGAATAGTATGATTTTTTCTGTTTTTATCACATAACATAATTACCTAACGAACTCCTCTAAAGCAGGGTTTCCCAACAGCAGCACTGTTAACGTTGGGGGCTGGGTCATCCTCTGCTGTGGGGCCCTCCTGTGCACGGTGGGATATTGAACAGCTTCTCAGGCCTCCATCCCCAGCATGACAAACAAAGCTGTCCCCAGGCTTTGCCAGTGTCCCCTTAACCACCACTGCTATAAAGTAGAACATCCCCATTTGTCCGATCATATTCTGTGCTTTTCTATACTTACATTTTCCTCCAAGTTAAAATGTGTGCATGTGCACTTGTACACTAAGCTCAGAAATAACTTCTCTGGAATCACATGGCAACATATAGAAAGTTTACTATTTCAGCTTCCACAGGGCTGGTGATCATCAAGATAATTTCCTCATCACAGTCACATACAAAGCATCAAACAGGATATCTCACAGAAGCCCATAAGTTGCAATCCTTCCTACCTCCAAGTCAAAAAAAGAAAAGAAATAACACATCCATACACACAGCTCCTTCAGAATTTTCGCCATGCCTGGTGCTTGCCCTCTGAGCAGAGAAACATACAGCCCTGCACCCCATCCATCAGACAGAGATAATCCTTGCATGTCATGCTAATGAAAAAAAAAAAGTATTCGAACCAAAGAATCTAGATGTCATTTAATCGACAAGAGGATTAATTTTTCCCTCTTTCTCAGAGAGGGCTTTTATTCCCTTTTCTGATTATATTTTTGAATGCCCTTCAAGTAGCTGTTTTGCATGTTGATGGTGAGATGCAGTAGAATTTAATGAACTGTGAGCTAAAGCAGAGAGGCTGAGCTGCAAAATAAATGAGTGACAGTGACTTGCTCGTGAAGGCTGGCACCTCCATTCCTTCATGCACATCCAGATGCTGATATCGGTTGGATACCGAGAGCAGCCCAGCCCAGCAGTGCTACACATGGGAGGCTCATTAATGAGGTCCCAGGGTTTCCTGCAATTGTTCTTGTTATTTTGTCTGCCTCCAGGTGACCTCTAGTTGAGGAGGAAGCAAACCATTTATGCTTCTGAGCCCTAGAGAAAGTCAGTCCCTCCCAATGTCAGCGCCCCTTGGCTTCCCGGAACCATGGAGGGCTAATTAGCCTGCAGAACTTTTTGCCTGAAGGTGCCAATTGACACAGTGCAGGGTTTGGGTTTTTTGGTCAATTCAGATGAATTTTCATGTTGGCATTAAATTTCTGTTCTTGTTGTTAATTGTCTGTTATGAGACTCGATTGCACCAGAGAAGTATAAAATGATGAAAGGAAATTGGTCTCATCGAACATATTCCTTGTCAAGTCTGACAGTATTAATTAATAAGACTTGGCAAGAGCATGTAAATCTATGCAAACTTTATTTTGTTAGTAGTTTTTTTTTTTCTTTTTCACTTTAATTTGATGAATATATCTCTGATCCAGAATTAACTGCTGGATTGATATGTCTTTGGGGCTTCTTATGATCAGAAACAATATCTGTTGTTGTTGTTATTGTTTTAATATGTTTTTATTGGCTTCAGAGAGAGGAAGGGAGACAGAGAAAGAGATAGAAACATCAATGATGAGAGAGAATCAGTGATCAGGTGCCTCCTGCATGCCCCCTACTGGGGATTGAGCCCGAAACCCAGGCATGTGCCCTGACTGACCAGGAATGGAACCACAACCACTGAGTCACACCAGCTGGGCTGTTGTTTTTTATTTCATCTTCCCATTGGCCCTCTTAAAGTGCAGGTCAAATAATGGGTCCTAAAGAAAACCTTGTAATAGTTGCTAAGGAAAGAAATGACAGACTGACTGATTAGCACAAGGTTAGACCTTAAATCAAGTATTACAACAAAGAGCACCTACAACGAAATAGAACCACATTTTTTGCACTTTATATTTTGAACTTGCTACTGCTCAAATTAGAGTTAATGCTGGGTCTAGAACATAGCAGGTCAGCATGTTCTCAAATCCTGGCTTTTCTTTTTACTCTTCGAATGGAAAACAAAAACAACAATAAAGCTAATAAACTAATTGAGCCCTTATATGTGCTAAGCTCTTTATGTGTTATTTAATCCCATGGCCACCCTAAGGTGCTATGGTCTTATTATCCTGATCTCGCACCCAAGGGAAGGGAGACTCAAGGGATTTAAGAAATTTGCTTGCCAAAACTGGTTTGGCTCAGTGGATAGAGCATCGGCCTGTGGACTCAGGGGTCCCAGGTTCAATTCCTGTCAAGGGCATGGACCTTGATTGCGGGCACATCCCCAGTAGGAAGTGTGCAGGAGGCAGCTGATCGATGTTTCTCTCTCATCGATGTTTCTAGCTCTCTATCCCTCTTCCTTCCTCTCTGTAAAAAATCAATAAAATATATTTTTTTTAAAAAAGAAATTTGCTTAAGGTCAGGCAGAACCAGGATTCCCATCTCTGTCTGACTCCAGATCACTTTAACTACCATCCTGGTTGAATGTTTTTGGATCTGCAGCCCCTTAACTAAACTTTAATACAGAAAAGTCGTTTTTGTTTCCTGGAGGATGCTGGAGACTAAGTGACAGGTGCCTGGAGGCAGCAGAGCTCTGGTCTCCTCCTCACCTTTGTAAGCACTGCCACTGATCCAGTGTGCTTATTGGCATTGCTGACAGATTTAGGCACAGTTTTGAGGGAAGGAGGAAGGGAAGAATAAATCAGTTATAGTGAATTTGTTTAGAACCTTAGCCACAGCATTTTAATACACCTTTAAATATCAAAAGGTAAAAAGAAGAAAGCTTGTAGAAGAGGTGGAGTGGGCACCACCATCAGGTCTGCCTCTCATTTCTTGTTTATCTCCAACAAATGAGCAGACAATGAGACCCACAAATTTAGAGGTGATTTTCTCCAAATTCAGCAAAATTCCCTCTTTTTGCATGTTTCTGTGAATTAAGTAGAAATGTTATAAATAAATAACCGATGTAGCAGTGCCGCTCAAAGTTGGAAATAGATTAATAGGATCTTCGAAATCTTAGGATTATTGAATTCATCTTTAATTGAAAATGAACTTCTGCGTATAATCTTACCAAGCTTATCTTGAAGGCTGAATGTCTTAGATTACCTTCTGCAGGTCGCGTGGTTTTGATTTACTCATTTATTCAAAATATGTTTATTGAGCACCTACTCTATACCAGGCATTGTTCTAGAACTGCAGATACAGCGGTGAACAAGACAGGTAAGGGGTGACTTTCTTGAAACCTGCTGTCTGATGGGTTAAATAACGGAAACAAAAACGCAGTGGGGCCCTATGCAGAGCTGGCACAATAGTGTCCTAGCAGAGATCCCAGCAGCGAGGTGCGTGTGAGCTCGGGGAGGTGAGTGGGGAACACAACTGCAGAGCCCTCTAGGCCAGAGTCCGGAGTTTGGAACTTTTTCTGGGTATGTTGAGAAGACACTGGAGGGTACTGAGTGAGGGAAAGACATCATCTGGTTTATATTTTTAAAAGATCACTCTACTTGCCTGGAGCCAGGAGACTTCGTAAGGACCAATGCATAACCAGGCAGATGAGAAAAGGATAAACTTGAGATCCATTTTGGAAATGTGTCTGATGGATTTTGCTGATGGATTGCACTGGAAAAAGGAGGAGTCGATGTTTAGAGTTAGTTAGAAGGAACAGCAGCCAGTGATCTGTCAGGTAAAGCAGCAGAGGACGACGACCTAGAAGCTAAGAGAGAAACCGTTTCAGAATCACAGTCAAATGCCAGGAGGTTGAGTGAGAGGAGAAAAGAGAAGAGATTACTAGATTTGCCACCAAAGGTTGTTGCTGACCTTGACAATAACCCTTTCAGTTGTATCTTGGGATTTTTTTCCAAGTGCAGGTGCCTGCACTTTCATGTCACCAATAGACCTATTTTTAGGCTAGCAACACCTTAAGTGTTTTTCTGCATGTCTGCTGAGCTCAGCTGCCACCCGACCCACTTGCAGCTGGTCTCGCTGCCCCCGTATCTCTGGGTCCTATGGCACCCATCCCTGCGCAGCGTCTCCTGTGAACACTAGATGCTGAGCTCCTGAGGACTGGAACTGGGCCTTTTGCATCCCAGTATGGAGTACATTTCCTGACATGGAAAGACAGACAGGTGGAAGGAAGGACTCCTGAAATCCCAATTCAGGTGCTCTTGGCCTCCACTTCACCAACTGAGCATATATAAGGGCTATTGCAATGCCTGTTTGCTTATCCATCCCATCACACACACACACACACACACACGCACATACATACACACGCACACGCACATACATGCACATCTGACTAGGCATTTCAGGGAGCCAGGAGCCCTGTCATTATGTGCACCGTGATGTTCTCTGAGTTAAAGAGTGCAGGATCTATAGTTGGTGTTCAATGAAAGAGGGAGGAAGCAAGCAAGGAAGGAAACTTGGCTTGCTGGTTGTGAAAAAGCCAAATGTCACATGGAGGCAAGTATGTTCACTGAGAAGACAGCACTCGTTGAGAGAAGGGCCACCTCTGTTCAGAAACAGTTGGAGAGGCTGACAAGGGGAGCCGTCCTCCCCTACAGGCGCTGGCGAGGCTGCTGCTCTGGTCCCGGACCACAGCTGGGTTCTGGAAGCTGACACGTCCCTGGCCTCTGACTCATCACTGGCTTGTCCTCACTGTGCTGTATGGGCTCCTCCGGTCCATTCCTCAGAGCTGCCTCAACCGAGGAAAATTGGGGGAACAATCATCGCTCTATTTAAATCCGAGGAAAGAATGTTGCCAGCTCTGATGCAAAGGTCATGTTGGATCCTCCCCATCCTGAGCAGTGAGTCGAGCAGCATTTCCCAAACAGCGCTCCTTTCCCGGAGAAGTAAATCAGGGCTCTGGCAGCTCACGTTTGGGTGGACACATGCTTGGGAAGCGCTGCAGCCAGATCCGTTCCAGAGGGAGATTCACAGCAGCCGTGAGCCTGTCACGGCTCTCAGAGGTCTTGGAGGACAAAACAAAAACACATCTCTCGCGCTCTTAACTTATCTTAATTCACCACATGCGCTGGCAATGATAATAATGCACTTTTGTTTCTAATAATGTGGACCCAGACACAATCCCGCTCCTTCATCTGGTGCCTGAGCAGAGAATCAAAGATCTTTTCCAACCCCTGGAGAGGACACTGGCAGTGGGAAGAGCCCACTGTCCCCAGACCATGTGAGGTGTATTCCAGGGTATTGAAGGGTGCTTCTGATTATACATGATTCACACCTCACACCCTGATGCTGGCACCCGGCTCCAGTCTGAGCTGCAACTTCGCTGTCGCAGTTTTCCTTCTGGAAGGGCCAGAGGGCAGGCGTGGCTCATGTTTGATTGTCAACCTATGAACCAGGTCACGGTTCCATTTCTAGTCAGGGCACATGCCCGGGTTGCAGGCTCGATTCCCAGTGTGGGGTGTGCAGGAGGCAGCTGATCAGTGATTCTCTCTCATCATTGATGTTTCTCTCTCTCTCTTTTCCTTCCTCTCTGAAATAAATTTAAAATATACTTAAAAAAAAAAGAGCCTCAGGAGCATTTGCTCAAGGGCTTCTTTCTAGTGCTTTGCCCAGGCCACTGGCAGTCAGTCCCCTCCGAGAGTGTCACATGTGAGGATCTGTGTGGGCTGACCTCAGGACACTGCAGGTCTCTGAAGAAGGTCCCAAGCCTTATTGTTTCTGAAGTCAAAATGCTTGTCCCATCAATGTATATTTATTACGGCAGGTCCGCCTCCCCCAGAAAAAGGAGCTATTAAAGTGATGTGGCCTCTGGCAATGCATGGATTCTGGGAGCTGAGGAAACGTGGTAGTTAACATTGTGTGCAGGACTCTCCCTCTGCCCTTTCACGGGGCCAGGCACTTCTGAAAAATGAGTACAAATTGGGGGTGGCTGCATAGGAGACACAAAATGTCAGTTGTGGGGAGGAATAAAGGATGAAAGAGTAAGTACACCATTTCACTTTGATGAATCCTACTTCACATGGAGCGAGTCATCATTTTTTTCCAGAGAAAGGAACCATAGTCTTTAGTTCACAAAACTGGAGCAACAGATTTCTAAGGTTTGGTTTCTAACTGACGGTGTGCTTTGCTTGTTTATTAGCATCATAGATGCTTTGCTTTTCTCCCCCAGGAATTATTGCTTCAAATTCCTGAGCCTTCTCCAGAGGTGCATTTTTCTAAGACAAGTGTGGCTTCATTTGTGTCGAGGCTGTGGTTTTCTGCTCACCCCTCTGTGGCCACCCTCCCCCGCGCATAACTCTCTCCAACAAGTGCCCGTCTCCGCGGGAGCACTGATGCATCTGTCCCCGAGAGTGAGGTCACGTTGACGCTAGCCCAGACTGACCCCCTAACTCCGTGACCTGCATTACTGTCACATCTGGGGCGTTGTCCTGACGGTGACACCAAAAAGAAGTGAATCCAGTTGCTGGTACATTTAAGGAGACAGGGGTCGGAAGCAACTCTCTGTGCCATTTTCTTAGCCGCCACTATCATATTCTTACCACTACGGACACTCACCCAAGGGTTCGGTGGCGAGGACCCTCCGCCCTCACAATAAGCCTTTGCCTCAGCTATTCTTTGAAGGAGGGTGATGCTGATGTATGTTTGCTGAGAGGGGCTAGAGCACCAGCGAGGAGGCCTGGAGGGGGTGGGTGCCCGTGAGAGGTACCCCACTCTGTGGCATGTAATGCTTGTGAGCCAGGAAACCACCAGCTGTTTTGACCACCGCGGGTGCATGCCCATGGCACAGGCAGAAGAGCTGTGGTCCTCTCCTTTCTCTTTCTATTGCTCCATCTCCCCATCCCCACTCACCTGCAGAACTTGCAGACCTGCCGTCAGTGGTTTGATCCATATTACCCTGACCCTGCATTCCATCCTTTTTAGGTTGTTTGGTGTTTTCCTTCTTAATATTTGTTTTATTCTTTGCCAGCACTGGAATGGTGTTGGGCTGGCAGCACAGTCCAGGGGAAGGACCATCCATCTGGTTTTGATTTTGTTGGGGAGGACTCTTCCCTCTGCACCCCTTCCTCCAGGCACTTGGGCCTATATTTTTGTGTGTCTCCTATGCAGCGTGCCCTGATCACTTTTCATCAGAAGTGTTTGGCCCCGTGAACGAGCAGACAGAAGGTCCCATACACACCGTTAACGACAGTCTTTGCTTGATTCCAGGGAGCCATTAATTGTATGATGCCATGTCAAGTGAATGGCACCTTTTCCCAGGTGCCAGGAGCACTTCCAGGACAGTCTGTTTCGTCCAGCCAGCGTCGATGAGTAGAAAGAGATGGCAGAACAGGGCACTGTCTGGGGAATAAACCAATAGCAGCCCCTAGAGCTGCCTGGCTAGGTCACAATTAACCCACGCATGTCCCTTCTTTTCTTCCTGGAATCAGGTACTTCATTGTCCCTTTGGTTTAGAATTTAGTTCAAAGTACAAAATAATGAACTTATAATAGCTTGGGAGTTTCCTGTTTCTGGTGTTACCCCTGATAAATGTTAACCGGATCCCATAGCAACTAGGCCACACATAGAAAAAAATACCGATGCCAAGTGGAAATTTATGTGTGTGGCTTTAGTTTTCACATGTAAACAGTGGTCAGGGGGAGCATTATTATTGTTTTATTTTTGAGTTTTAGTTTAACTTCTGATGGCCACCAGAGAATATTAGTTATGTGAACCATTTTATAACTTAATGATATTTCCTTTGTGACTAGTTACCAGGTGATCAGATTTTGTTTGTTTTTGTAAACATTTTTATTGATTTCAGAGAGGAAGGG
Source organism: Corynorhinus townsendii (assembly GCA_026230045.1). Lineage (NCBI taxonomy): Eukaryota > Metazoa > Chordata > Mammalia > Chiroptera > Vespertilionidae > Corynorhinus > Corynorhinus townsendii. Next base: position 144,820,036 of record JAPDVU010000004.1, read on the forward strand.
ATCAATGATGAGAGACAATCATTGATCAGCTGCCTCCTGCACGCCCCCTACTGGGGGCCAAGCCCACAACCTGGGCATGTGCCCTAACCAGGAATCAAACCGTGACCTCCTGGTTCATAGGTCGACACTCAACCACTTAACCACACGCCAGCCAGGCAGGTGATCAGTTTTTTTTTTTAATGTATCACGTGATTAGAAAATTCATAGAATCTCTCTTTTTGTGATTATTCCTATAATCGAAGCCATTTTGTCTGCTTGGTCTGTAATCTCTGAGAAGGGGGTGTTAAGCTCCTGTGATGGACGTAAGTGTTTCCTGGAGCTCTAACAGCTTTTGCTTTACCGTTTTGAGACTGCGCTATTGGGTGCATATAAGTTTATGACTCCTGTCTTTTTACTAGTGGAATCTTCATCCCTATTACTGCTTTTTGCCTTAAGTCCTATTTTATCTGATTAACATTGCTGCCCAGTTACCTTTTGGTCAATATGTATTTGCTCTATCTCTTTCCAATCTTTTATTTTCAACTTTTCTGTGTTATTTTGTTTTAGGTGTCTCTCTTGTAAGCAGTATATAGCTGGCTTTTTTAAAAGTTCAATCTGATAGTGTCTTATAATAGGTGAATTTTATCCATTTACATTTATTGTGATAACTTTATATATTTGGACGTATTTTATCTTTTAATTTGTGTTTCTGTTTCTCTTGCATTTTATTTGCTTCTTTGTACTCCTTTCCTGCCCTTCGTTAGATTAGCAAAGTTTTCTTAACCCTCTTTCTGTTTTTTTCCTCTGCTATCTTGGCCACAATAGATTTTATTTTATTTCCAAATTGATCTATGTGTATAAATACCTATTTATGCAGTGATTGCCATTAAGTTTTTAGCATGCATACTGAAAGGTATTTTTTTTCTAATAGACTACTGCTTTCCTGAATCTTTTGTCTCAAACAACACAAAGGCCTTTGCATACTTTTCTTACTTAATGTCAACTGGTAATTACAACAAAGAATGAAATCCTGGCTCAAAACATTGCCATGCATTCTCAGCCTCCCACTCACAGGGGGATTAGAGGCATCCTGATTGATTTATAAAGCATGAGCTTTGTACTCATTTACTCAGTTTCATACCCTGCGGTGCTTTGGGTCGTCTCTCAAGTTCAGAGTGAGACATTCATTTCCAGCTCATAAAAATCTATCCCTCAAATTCCTGAAAATGTTCCAAAGCAGGATTGGACAAAAGAGAAGTCGGTATCCTGGGGTCCACTGCTAGGGCCTGTTCCTGTAAATCCTGTTTCTCACGCGTAAGATTTCTACTGAGCTTCTCCCTGTTCACACCTGCTTACTTCCACCTTGACTCCCAGAGTTTAATGTGCATGTGAATCAGCCAGGGGTTTCTTGCTAAAATGCAGATTCTGACTTAGTGGGTCTGTGTGTCTTAACACGCTTCCAGGGGATGTTGGTGCTTTGGATACATGGACCACACTTGGAGGAGCAAGTGCTTCGAGAATAAAATCCAGCTAGGAAAATGGGGGCTTCAGCTCTCGGTCAGGGTTTCCTGATACTTCATAGAACGGCAGATACCAGAAGAAGCATTCTCTTCGAAGTGGTTTGGGGTTCACGATCATTTTCATTCCAAAGCCCCCCTCTCCCCCAGAAGTGAGTGCTCATTCAACCCTCTGTGAAGTCCCTCTCCCCTCCATCCCTCTGCAGGTCAGCACAACACGGTTCAAGTCTCAGGCTTATCACTCTGTCACACAGATGTGCCTCTGTGAGTCAGTGCCCAGAGGAAGAGCCTGCCTAGGGCCCAGGGGCGGGCTTCCTGGCAATTTATGTTTAAGACAAGCTTTTAATAGAGGTACACTTTTAAATAGTAACCAGGAAAAAGATTCTCTCCTCTTAACGGGTATCCATTTATAGGACTCAGCTGTTGAAGCTCAAGGGTAGCATTAGGCTTAAGTTTAATCTTCTGTATACCGTAATTTACAGCGCTGAGTAAAGCATTGTACGTACAGCTATTTCAGTCATTTGCCGTGATAAATAGCTATTGCTCTTGGCGGAACAGGAACGCCATCTCTGCTTTCCATTTATGAATATTGAATGGTCTCAGGCAGGCTTTTGCTGTAAGTTTTTAAAGGGGAAATCCCCACGGATCGCATCTCCTCCCTGGCCCGAAATGTAATTTCCCTGCCATGTGCACCAGTCAGCCCCGATCCAGATGGCAGTGCTGCCGCACACGTGTGTTGCTGGTGAAGCCTGGCGCTCTCCTGACGATTCCAAGCGCAAGTCCTGCTGAAGGTTGCAGTTTTGCATTGAATGCCTCGAGCTGTTAAGTAGGAGCCTTAGCTTGTGGCAGGAAGCCACCAACAGGGACCAGGGAAATATCTTAGAGGCGATAATCTGATGCAGGAAAAATAGACGGGGTGTGATTCTGTTGGATCCCTGACAGAGAGAAGATGGTGTCAGCTAGGGAAATGGAAACTAATGGGGCAAAAGGAGGGGGGGAGGGGGCAGGGAAGTGCCCAGGCTCTAAATCTCTAGGGATCCACTCTTTAGGAACACAGAGACACACATGCCTTCCACCAATCTTTCCTTCGTTCAGATGCTTTCATCCCTGCCAGCTGGGAGGAGGCTCAGGTAGCGTGACCAGCTTGTCCTAGGAAATCCCTTAGATTCAAAGGATCACCCTCATCTCGGGCTTCCAGAAATTCCTCCTCTCAGTCCCTCCCACCCCCATGGATGATATTTCTGCGCCAGAGGCACTGAAATCCTTAGCCTGGGGTTCTTTGATTTGTCTCACGTTTCCGAGGACCCACTAGGTACCACACATTGTGTTGATGGTAAGATAAGGACTGAAGGGTAAGCGTGAGTCGGAATGATGAACGAGTGAAACAGTGCACTTTTGCCTGCTTTTGCAGGCTGTGACGGAGACTGCCTTCCATGGTCACACTCCCAAACGCCACTTCTCAGCCATATCGCTAGGAGATGATTCTTTTGAAAACCGAGATGAGAGGCTTCTGTTCTCACTACTGCCTTTTGAGGGTGATCATATATCTTTAGAAATATCTACCAGCATTTGCCATGCATGAAGCATTCTCACGTAGCTTGTTCATTTTGATTTCCATAACAACTCAGTAAAGTAGATGGGTGGGTGCTGGCTTCCCTGATTCAGAAGCTCAGAGAAGTTCAGTGACTTTCCTAAGGTCACACAGCTGAAAGGGGCAGAGCGGGGACTAGTACGCCAGACTTGACTCACCCCAGTGTGTTTTTCAAGAACAGAGACCCCGGTGGGGAAAATGCCCAGCACCAGCAAAATGGTGTGACCACTCTTTGAGGTCAATTTGCCTGTATGAAACTTCCAGCATTTTCAGTTTCTAATTCCAGACTTACATGCAGCAAACACATCCTCTAGCTTTCTTGTATCGCTTTCACATGGGATCAGGGCTTTCTGTAATAACTATTTAAAAAATAGTTTCACAGTTTTGACTCTGAAGGAACATTATTCAATCTGCATATAGGTTATGATCTCCCCTTTCATTTCCTGACCACAAGATTCCATCAGAACAGAAGTTAAGAGTCATCTCAGCAGACCCTGAAGGCAGTTGGTTGTGTTCTGCATGAGAATAGACCACTCAGCATTCTGATTAGTTGCAACTTTGGGTGATGAGAGAATTGTGCAGACCGAAAACTCCACGTATGTGTTTCACGCATGTAAACCTACTAATGAGAATGGGTTTTGGCAGAAAGCTAAACACTGATGTTCCTGCCACCAGAGCTTAGAGTTGCTTATTAGTATTCTGAGAGCTGGAGATAGACACAGATGCAGTACAACTCGATCTTGATAACATCACTCATTCCCAGGCCTCAGATAAGTTTGTGGAACAGGAAGATGAGAGGAAGCAATCCAGAGGCAGACGTGTACATAAGTGGCTCAAGAGACCTGCCAGTTTAGAACGCCTTGGCAACCTTGAGTGACCTCGCGCCTCCCTTTGCCTGTGTGTGGAATTGGCATGGTGGATATGTTCCCAGGTTTTTATTAGACACTAGAGGCCCGGTGCACGAAATTCGTGCACTGGGGGGGGGGGGGGGACCTTCAGCCCAGTCTGCACCCTCTCGCAGTCCGGGAGCCCTCAGGAGATGTCCGACTGACGGCTTAGGCCTTCTCCCTAAGCCATCAGTTGGGCATCCTTAGTGCTGCCATGGAGGCAGGAGAGGCTCCCACCACCCTTGCTGTGCTGCCAGCTGCGAGCCCGGCTTCTTGGCTGAGCAGTGCTCCCCCTGTGGGAACGCACTGACCATGAGGGGGCAGCTCCTGTGTTGAGCATCTGCCCCCTGATGGTCAGTGTGCATCATAGCGACCGGTCATTCCGCCATTCAGTCGACTTGCATATTATTATATAGGACTAGAGGCCCGTTGCATGAAGAGATTCGTGCAATAGGCCTTCCTTCCCTTGGCTTCCAGCACCAGTTTTCCTCCGGCACCTGGGACCCAGGCCTTCGCTCCGGCCAGAGTCTGCCTTCTTCGTCTTCACTGCAGACTCCGGCTGGAGTCTGCCATCTTGTCTTCACTATGGCACTCCACTCCTGTAGATCCCTTCACCCCTGCCCTCCCTCTCATAGCAGGCGTCCTGCCCCACCTGGCCACTCCACGCCTGGAGCAGCGGGCAGCCACCATCTTTGGCCTTCTAATTTGCATACTCACTCTGATTGGCTGTGGGCATAGCAGAGGTACAGTCAATTTACATGTTTATGTGTTATTAGGTAAGATTAGTTAAGATGATAAACTCGCAAATGCCTTGGCACGTGACTTGTGCTATAAATATGCCTCACGGCTACATGGAAAATCGGAATTTTGAGCTGAAATGTATAATGGGGCAGTATCATTGCCAGAGACAGAAGGTGGGGGTGGGGGCCAGGTGCTTGTCTAAGGAAGGAAGACAAAGAGACCATCTATGAAGCAGTCTGGGGTAACATGGTGAAACAAACAAGCCCCACATTAACATTTGGACATCTGACCTGAATTTAGAAAAAATAAGGGGATTGAAGATGAGCCTCTGTCTTTCCACAGTGCAGGCTCTGCGGTCCTGCTCCAAGCACCCACTGAATTCCAGAGGATTGGGCTTGGGCAACGAGGAAGGCCTGGGAAACGCATGCCCACATGGGGTTCGGCTGCTGTGTATGAAGGAGGGTTATATTAGAGAGGCCTCAGAGGGGTTAGGAACCAGGTGGACCCTGGAGCCAAGCTATCTGGGCGTGGCTGTGGCTCTGCTCCTCACCAGCTCGGTGACCTTCAGCCAATCCTTTGATCTCTCTGTGCCTCAGTTTCCTTATCCACAACGTGACGAGAGTGTTAGGACCTGCCTTGGAGAGTGTCAGGATAAAATGAGTAGCTATGAGTTATCGCTTAGCAGAGCGCCTGGCATCTATGTGCATAAGCATAGTGAGGCACTTCTCTGGCCTTGCGAGTTCCAGCACACGGCAGAGAAGGAACACAAACTGGCTTGGCTGAGGAACGTTCACCTCCAGAGAGAGAACTGAATGTGTTGACCATGTAATACATGGTTGTTTCCAGAGAGGGGGCATGGGCGGGAAAGAAGGCAGGAGGGCTACAGCTGGAGTGATGCCCAGCCTTGGCTGGACCCCTGGCTGGTAAGCAGAGGGTAGCAGAGGCCAGACCTGTGCTCAGGTGGACCATCTTGAAACTTACCATGTGCCTCCTTCCTGCCCAAAGGGAGGTTGGAAGCTTGGGGATTTTTTATCCACAAAAACAAATTCCAGTGACCAGTATCCTAGGAATTTGGGGTGAAGATTTTTGTCTCTTGTCTCCCAGGAGTCGGTCTTTCCCAGTCATTTACTGATACCGTATCTCTACTCTGGACTCCTGCAAAATCTTCCCGTGGTATCTGTCTGCCTCAACATGGGACAGATCCCTCTCATCTGGAGCCCGTGCACGACGCCTGCCATCTCGCCTCCCAGCAGCGTGTGGGCAGGTCTGCTCCCTCCGCACCATCTTCAGAAGGACCGGATTTCAGGCCTGCAGAGCAGGTGTCTTAAACCCACTGGTGAAAGCAGACAGCAATCATGTGCTGGTTGGTGTTTGCCAAAATGTGGCCTTAAAACAGGATGAAGTGATGGCTCCTGGCATGAAACCTGGTTCCCCCTGGGTGTACACCCATCCTGAACAGCTCCTTTAAAACCAGAAGCAATTTGTCATCTTTTGATTCTCTTCCAGCACTGTCCCTGTCACAGGTAGATAAATGAGGCGGCATACCGGTGTCCAAATGCCAGATCATCTAATCCCAGCGGTTTCCCGAGGAGCCGTCACTCCGCGAGGATGGGGAACACAGTGGGGTGGTCCCTGGCATCGGGACGGTGACTATAAGCAGATACTTTCATCACATGTCCCATTTATATGCATGAAATGCTTTCAAAGAATCTCCCAGCCCCCAGTGTGCCATTAATAGGTGTGTTTCTCATTTCAGAATCTTGAAATAAATCATGCATTTGCAAGCTCAACAGATCATGTCTGTAATTCCACAGAATGCTGCTAATCAAATCAATGTCTCGGCAGAAGCCAGCGAGCACCCCGAATTAGAAATGGATAGGGGTTGGACTTGATGGTCTAAAAACCCTTGATTACAGAGAGCCAAGGGAAAAGGCGGTGCGTTTCAGTTTACCTCAAGTTGCATGCTAGTATGTAGCTTGAAAGATATCCACCTGGTTTCTACACAGCCCACGTGGACGTCACATTTTGTTGGTGCCTTTAACAAAAGTCATCAGGTTCTTCCCAGAGTGCCATAAGGAGACGAGGCCTCCTGATCCTTTTTGGTGGCCAAAAGGTGGGTGACTCATGACGCCCTGCAAATGAAGGATCGGCCTGGCCGGCAGATGAACTTGGCCAGCCAAGGCAGGCCTCGCGCCCACGCCACGGGGCTGAGTGTGTTGCTGGTCCTGCCAGACAGCTTTGATTTCTTCTCTGACTATTGGTCACACCCTTCACCCCCCCCAGCTGCTGGATTATGGGTGTCCATCAACACAAAGACTCAGGCTTGGCTGGATCAACTCAAATTCATCCCCAAGCACAGGAAAATCATCGGCCCTGATAGTGTTACTGTGGGTCGTTGAGCATCGCTGAGGCGACCTGAGAAAGGAGCACACGCAGGGCCCCTTCTCAAAGCTGGATCTGTTGAGCTTAGAGGAGATGTGTGTGCAGGCCACTCATGCTGTGACCATAACAAAGTTTATAGTCAGCTCCTAATTATCTATGGTGCTGAAGGAGAAATCTAGCATGAACTTTAACTTTTGAAAATAAATCCCCCAATTGAGCTTTAGCCAGTGGTATCATACTAGAAATCTTTCCAGGGAGTGGTGATACTTTCTTTTATGTTTTCCCAATTAATCAGTGGTGGGGGGGGGGGGGGGTATTTATTTTAGAGAGACGAAGGCGGAGAGAGGGAAGGGGGAACCAATGTGAGAGAGAAACATGGATCGGTTGCCTCCCTCCCACACACACCCCAACCAGGGATCAAGCCCTCAAACTGGGTCTGTGTGCCCTGAACAGGAATTGAACCCGCCACCTTTTGGTTCACGGGAGGACGCTCAGCCAACGGAGCCACACCAGCCAGAGCTTAGTAGTTTAATGAGCAGTGGAATGACCCAGTGGGACTGAAAGTACAGCCCAGGAGGATAATTCACAGGAGGTTAAGAGATGGGTCTGGGTTCCTTTCCTGCCTCTTCCAGTCTCTGTTCTTCATCTGTAGATTCTGTGTGATTGCTACATCTGCTCTATAAGGCCAGGGGAAGATCAAATGAGTTAATGAATGTAGCGCTAGCCCCAAGCCCAGCCATAGGAAGCACAAGATATGTCTTAGCTGTTAGGATGTTTTTAGGCTTACAGAAAAAGAGGGAAGAAACTCTTACTTAATCAAAGATGTTAAAACAACAAAATAGTTTGTTTGTTGAAAAATAGGCACAAACTTAAGTGAATCTTCAAGGTAATGCTGCATTTCATTCATGGTAAAATTACATAATCTTTTTTCCTTAAGTTTAAAAGGCTGAGCCAGTTGTACATGATACCTTAAACCCACACATTTACTTCCTTTAGAAGAGTTACTATTTTGAGAGTATGATCATTCCGGGGGGGGGGGGGGGCGCGATTTCAATGCACCTCCTGTCCATTGAAAAGAGTTACATGTAAGAAGATTTCCATTCCCTGGATTAGCTCTTCAAATTCCTGCTCTCTTTTCAAGCTTTGTCATAAAGCAAGGACGGGAGGACTGTGGATTTCTTGAGGAAGGAGTTCCTTATAATTCCTCCTCATTGCCCAGTGTGTCTGGCAAATAGTAGGCACTCAATCAATGTCTTGTGAATGAATGAATGAATAATTTAGATGTTTAATCCTTTAACTCAGTGATAGTCAACCTGTAGCCATGCAACAGAATTTTCAGAGGGGCTTGTTAAAACACAGATTGCTGGGCTCTGGCCCCAGAGTTTCTGATTCAGCAGGTCAGGGTGGGGCCCGAGGATCTGCATTTCTGCCAGGTTTCCAGGTGGTGCTGATGCTGTTGGCCTGGGGGCACTGCTTTGAGAACTTGGGGTTTACTCCGCTGCTTAAGTACCCTGCTTTGTTGCCTTTTCCAAGCCTTCCAAGAGATTGACATCTGTAACTATCCTACCTTGCCCCATAGAACTGAGATTTTGATCAGATAGAAGAGCAACCTGGATTTCTTTTAATCAAAAACTACATCCCATCCCTTGTATAACAGAAGTTACAATTGATCAACACCTCCTTTACAACTGTGTCTGTGCCGGCAGGGGTGGCACAGTGGGGTGGAGTCGAGTGGCACACCTTGCAACATTTAAGCCAGATTACATCTCCTTCCAGTTTTGGAATCCCCACTTAATGTCAGATGTGGTTAACTGCAAAGTTGAAACGAGACACGACCTTTTGCAGAAACTGCAGAAGAGCAAGAGGGGACAGGAGATGACCGTAGGGAACCCGTAATTTGGAAAGTCTTTTCATATTAGCTTGTCGGCCTGCCTGAAGTCACTAGGCACCTCCCCCCTGGCCCTCCCTCCACCACCACCCCCACCCCCGTTCAAAAACAAGAGCATTCCATGGCCTCAGGAAGCCTGCTTTCTGCAAAAAGTCATTCTTCTTATCCCAGGTGTCACTGTGGATGGCGGGCAAGGAAGTGAATTCCAGACCCAAGTCTTGGGAGCTCTCCTCCCTCCGTCCCTCTCTTCTCAGGACACAGTCCTCAAGACTGTGGGGACACACGGTATAAGTCATGGACCGGCCAGGTAGAGGATACCAAAGTGACACCAGGCTCCCCGAACAGAGAAGAGATCCGCAAGGAACTAAAGGGAAGGCGGGGACCAAGGCCTTCCTCTGAGGTAGTCAGGGTGTGTTATTACCTGTTATAACCAATGACCCAACATTTAGCAGCTTAAAACAACAAATATCTATTGCCTTGCACAGCTTCCATGGGTCAGACACCTGGGAGCAGCTCAGCTGGGTGGTTCTGGCTCAGGGTCTTTAAAGAAGTTGCAGTCCAGCTGTCATCCAGAGCTGCTGTGTGTCATCTGAAGGCTCGGCTGTGGTTGGAGGCCTCCGTTCCTCCCTCTCAGTCCTGTAGACCTCTCCATGGGGATGTTCCCTCAGAGCCAACAACCAGAGGGAGAGAGGGAGGTAGTCAAAATGCCTTTTATAGCCCTACCCGGTTTGGCTCAGTGAGTAGAGCATCAGCCTGCAGACTAAAGAGTTCTGGGTTCAATTCCAGTCAAGGGCATGTACCTTGGTTACAGGCATGAACCCTGGCCCTGGTCGGGGTGTGTGGGAGGCAACCAGTTGATGTGTCTCTCTCACGTTGATGTATCTGTCTCTCCCCCTCCCTTCTACTCTCTCTAAAAAATCAGTGGAAAAATTTCCTCCTATGAGGATTAACAAAACAAAGCAAAAATGCCTTTTATGACCTAGCCTCAGAAGTAACACATCATGACTTGGCATTACTCTGTGTATTAGAAACACTAAGTCCGGCCTAGGCTCGGGGGGAAGGGAATGAGGCTCCATTCCTGAAGGAGCAATGCCACCACAGAGTGAGCCTCTTCCATCCTCCCCTGCCCCACTCAGAAAAGCACAAGAACAATTGTTATAGGGCCTTTGGTTAAAAGATGATTTTTCAAAGGACTCCAGAGAGGACTGTGGCTGTTTTGCCTGATCGGGCTGATGAGAGGTGGGTGGGTGGGTAGAGGGGGGGCATTGGAATCTCTCTGTGGGCTTTGAGCTCACCATCCTATAGGGTCACTCAAGCCCCTTCTCACTCTAGGCTAGAGGCGACCTTGCTTAGAAAGGACTGAAGCCGCCACGCGTTCCCAGCCTCAAGTTTGGTTCCAAAGAAGAGGAAGACGAGGCTGGCCGCTTAGAGCCAATGGTGCTGGAGAAAGAGCCACCCGTAGCACTGTGCGTCTCCTGGGGTCGTCTGGCCTGCCAGGCCCTGGTAGAGAAAGAATGGGGATTTAAGGCAGAAGTGGTGTCCTGGGCTGTGCCTGTCAGGAAGAACATTCGGAATGTGGAGGGATATGCAGCCATGGCTTCTGGGGCCAACACAGGGACACTGCCACGGGGCAGGTGTTAATTTCGTCCCCCCAGCTCCATAAGTGGATTCTGCTTAGCAGACTTCTTTGGAGAATGCAGAACCATGGTGGTCACATTGTACTGTGTCTGTTCATATCTCCGCTCTCATCCCCTGGGGAATAAGCTAATCAAACTTGCTGATGATTTTACAGTGAGAGGAGATAGCTAATAACTTGGATGACAAGTATTAGAATACAATGTGATGTGGATAAATTGGGTCCGTGTATTAAGGGCTATAAAATGAGATTCCATCAAGGCATGAATAATGGTGCCTGTAGAAAGGATTAATCAAATACCCCATTAAAAGGTATAGGAATTCTGGTCAGATAGCCCCTCTTTAATTATACTCCTGCCCCTACCCCACCTCCACTCCCTTCCTCTGAAGCTGCTTTCTACTAGGAGAAATAAGGAAAAGGGTTTAGAGGAAGTAATAGAAAAATTGGGACATACGTTTTGATAGAACAAGATCATGAAGACAGATATAAGCAACCGGTGTTTAATTTAGGGGAAGCAAAGGCAATTGGCATGAGTAATCACTTACAAGTGTAATTTCCAAGGGAGCTCTGTTGATACCATTCAGCAAATGCCAACAAAGCATTTACTTTCCAAAGGGAGAAAGCAAGACAACAAGAGAAGTGAAGACATCTCCAGAAATGGGCCAGAGAACAGCCAAGCCATAGCAAAGAATCAGGTGTGAGACGGACAGTGCGGAAGACAGACACGACTTCCGAAAGATCTGGGAGGACTCACATTGTCCAGAGAAGGCTTCCCGGGAGAGGAGACCCCAGCAGAGCCCTGAAGTGTGGACAGGCTTCCACGTACTGCAAATTCGTGAGCACACTCTGGTGACAGGGTCTAGGGAGAAAATGGGCTTGAGCAGAGCAGGGGGCACCTGTGGGATTCTTCTCTCCATTTCCACCATCACCACCCTGGTCCACGCTACCATCACGTCTCGCCTGGACAACAACAAAGGCCTTCCAGCTGTTTTCCCTGCTTCCACTCCTGCTCCTGCACAATCCATCTCCACACAGAAGTCAGAATCAAGAGCAAAGTTAATCACAGCATTCTCTTGACTTGTGGCTTCCCCTTGTTCTTAAGCTAAAAGCAAAAAATCATTATCATGGAACCACATCCTGTGCCAGGCTCCCTTTCACCCTCTATATGCCAGTCCAGCCAGCCTCTCAGAATTTGGGCACATAGGGTCTTCCCGCGTGCTTTCCCTTCTCTGTATATGATTTTCTTTCACACCCCACCCCCTAACTGAAGCTAACTCTCACTCATTCTTCAGAACTCATCTTAATGATTATTGCTCCTGGAAGACTTCCCTGATTTTCATAACTATGTCAGCTCTCCCTCAATACCTTGAAAACAAATGTGTGTTGTGTGGTTATATGATTAATGTCTGTCCCCCACACTAGGCCACAAGCTCTATGAGGGCAGGGACCCAGTCTTTGCATCTCCCAGAGCCTAACACAGTCTCAATAAATATGTGTTGACTGGATCGTGACCTTTAATTAGGAACAATGAGGCTAGGTGAGAAATTATACTTGACCCATATGTATGAATTCATACTGGGAGGTAAACCTGAATTCATGTCCAGACTGCCACCTGCTGGCTGTGCTGTTGTAAATAAATCACAGCCTCGCAGAGCCTGTTTGCCCATGTATAACAGCCAACGCACATGGTGGTAGCAAGAAAATCATTCATCATATATGTAAAAGCATTTTTTAACTGTAGACATAAGTATGCTGTCATTTTTCTCTGTGCCTGGCACATTGGGTCATTAAACATCTATTGGATGGATGGATGGATGGATGGATGGATGGATGAACAATTAGGGAACCAGTACAAGAGTCAGGAAGGGAACCTGGCATAAGGAGAGCATAATGAAAGCCAAAAAGAGGAGAGGATTTTAAGATGTCAGAGGAAGCTTGTTGATCACCCACAATATCACAGCAGAGCAGACAAGGAGAATGAGGGTGGGGGATCATTTAACTTGGGTAGGAGGAAGTTAGTAATGACCTCAGGGCAAGTCCTTCTCAGCCTTTTCATGTTGTCTGTGCTTTCAATGACATGCCTTAATTATAACTTAATCACTTTACTGATTTTTATCTTTGGGGGGGAATCAAATTGATTTGCACATACAGCAAAATTGGGGAGATTACTCCAGCTGCTGCCAGCAGGTGCTGACAAGTGAGGAAGTGCACATCAGAGGATAAGCGAATACACTAAACATTTATTTTAATAAGGCCTAGAAATCCGTAGTTATTTAATAGATTGCCATGGAGAATTGGGTTTCAGTTTCAAGGGCTGTTTTATTTTTAACTCCCTGTGTTCTGGTAGCAATAGGGCTGTATGTGTAGGCAAGGATCTCGGATACGAGGTTTTTCTGGTGTGCACAGGTGCGCGCGCGCGCGCGCGCGCGCACACACACACACTCAACTCCTAGCCCTTCAGCATGGCGACTCAGGCCTCACCTCCCTGCCAAGCCCTAACCCAGCCAGTCTGTTTGTGTGTGAGCCTTGGGAGTGAACCCGGGTCCCATACTCATCATCTCAGGGCTGACTCCTGATGAATAAGAAAGACACAATGAATAAATGAAACTCCATGGCTACTTCAACCATCATCTCACCTCCAGTGCTCCAAACTGGGCTGACAAAATCAGGCACTCAGTAGGAAGAAGTTAAGAACAGACTAGAAGAAAAGGCCACCAAGATTTTGTTTCTGTGTGGTAGCCGGTGGTCTGGAACATGGGTCTGTGGGGAAAGGAGGTGGTATTCCAGAGACATTCACAGAGAAAAAGGAAAAATGTTCTAAGCTTACTTTTCTTGCTTCAAACCATAGTAAATGGCCAGATCTAATCTTCCTTTCATCTTCCTTTTATAGTTGTTACATTTGGTGAATCTGGTTAGTGGTTTAGATTCCTTAGGTTTTTACTACACCCAGATCCCTCTTATGCAATCACCTTTGATAAAAAAACCTACTGGTGTCCAACCCTGGACACCAGAGCATAATGTGATGCCAAGTCCTGTTCCGAATGTGCTTCCTACTAAAGCAAACTGCCCTGGAAGACCTTAAAGAGCATTTCCTGGTCAATTCCAATCACAAAAAGTTTTGGTTTTGTTTTGTTTTTTCATAAATCACTAGTTCCGCAGAGAGCCCCCTCCCCTCCAAATCATGTTTCCCTCACTGCCTCATTACCTCTGTTATGGAAGCTCCCTTTGCCCATATACTCACGAGGATGTGATTATGGTGGGTTGTACCCCCTTACGAACATGGTTAACATACAGCTTACATTTTTTTTTTTAGACAGATGATTATTCCAAAGACTCATTCATTAAGAATGAATGCATTTGGCCCTAGCTGGTTTGGCTCAGTGGCTAGAGCATTGGCCTGTGACGGAAAGGTCCAGGGTTTGATTCCAGTCAAGGGCACATGGCTGAGTTGCTGGCTCGATCCCCGGTGGGGGGTGTGCAAGAGGTAGCTGGTCAGTGATTCTCTCTCATCATTGTGTTTCTGTCTCCGTCTGCCTCTCCCTTCCTCTCTGAAATTAATAGAAATACATATTTTTAAAAATTAACCCATTAAAAACAAAAAGAATGAATGCATTTGAATGTGTTGATGTGCACCAAGAACAAAATCCAGACAGTAGAAAACTTCAGGTTAGACAGCCTGAGTCTTCAACAGCTAGATTGTAAGGACAAGAAACAGAGGGAGGAAGAACTGGTCGCTTAAAAAAGGAGACATCTAAAAAATGGGCAAGATTAAGATTAAGCATGGTGTCCAAGGATACACACTTGGATGATGAAACCATAAATGAACACAAGGAAGGAAGTCGGGAGTGTTGGTACTTTTGGGAGGGAAGGGGCTGCGTTTGGGGCAGACACATAGTTGGGCTTCTGGGGTGGCCGGCCAAGTGCTCTGCCTTCACCTGCGGGTGGTTACCAGAGCGTCTGCTTTTTAATTACTCCCAGGGCAATGCTACCTTTGGTTTGTGTAGGTTTTGTGTGTCAGAGCTTTATTTTACCGTAAAAAACGTTTCTTTTAATGAGTCTACTTGGGGTTCACATTACCTACAGCCTTTCAGGAATTTGGCTTTGGGAGAGAGTCTTGTCATAAATGATACGTTTTTTACTAAGAGAAAAGTTGGAAATTCATCTGGAAATACACCTGTGGGGTTGTCGGGCAGCTTGGTCAGAATTGAGAAAAGGGTGAAAAAGAGGTCCTACTGATAGCGCTTTCCTAGGTTCTGGCTGCTGAAGACTCCTTCCTAAATAAAAGCTACCCCTGGCATTAGCCACACTGTTCTCTGCCCTCACGCCTCTTCATTTTTGGTAATCTTGAGAAACCACCAAGGGCTGTTTAGAGGGACTTTCCCTACCAGTATCCCCAGTTTCTCCACTTCTTTTGTCTCTGCAAATGCCCGTCGGAAGTGACTGTCCTCATGGTGTGATTTTAGGGTGACCTCTGACATCTCTCCCCCGAGACATCATTCCTTTACCTCAAGACTTACATCCCTGGTTAAGTGCAGTTCCGCCAGGGCATTTACACTTAGGATGAATACGTGAAGTCAGTCAGTTTTACTAGAGGGTAAAGTCTTCAAGAATAGGACTCCGGAAACCTGGGGTGGGGGCATAGTAAGGGACAACCCTAAAGAGCATAGCATGGGTTTACCTTACCTTCTTTTTATTCTTTTTATCAGACCTGGCTTCCACGTGTTGATGTTTTTTAGCCTTGAACTAGAATCCCACTAAAATACAACATTTACATCAGTCTCTGGGGCTGCATGAAGCTAGTTGTTCAACTCTAAGTACACAAGCTGAGTCCACTGTTTGGGAATAAACAGGGGAGATTCACTTCATCTGCTGTTCACCATTCAATTCTCAACCCCTGTCATAGTACTTGGCCTATAGTAGGTACTCAGTAAACACTGAATGAAAAAAACATGAATGAATGAACAAGGGACCAGCTTGCAGCAGGAGAGAGAGCAGAGACCTTCCATGATGGGCTGTGAGAAAGCCACAGCTGTCATTCCTCAGCTTCCGGGGCCATCACCTTCCCCTCACCTCCGCCCCTGAGTTGTTTCCTCATCTGTAGCCTAAGGTGGACCACTCTGCTCTGTGCCTCCCTGTCCTCAACAAGAAATCAGCCAGCACCTAGTTCTTGAGAAGTAACAATTCTTGTCACATTTTCCCCGTTTGCTCAACACTTTGGGAATCATAGAAGTATTTTCCCACACATTGTCTAATTTGCACTGCACAATAATCCCATGACATAGGTAATTCCCAGTTTATGGAGGAGGAACCCGAGGCTGAGAAGGACTAACATGACTTTTGAGGGGCAGAGCTATCATTAGAACCTGGAATTTTGGATCCCTACAGCCAATAGCCTTTCTACTGCACTGTCTTAGGCACTGTTTGGAGATCCAAATAAAGGGGACCAAGAGCCAGCATTACCCTGAAGAAGCTTAAAATATAATTCAGGCAAGAAAACTACTTTAAACAACAAACATAGACCAATAAACATATTGTAGCACTGCCTGATCCTTCCCTGGTTTTACTTCCCAGGGATGCAATGAATGATTCCTTTGCTGCTGTTGTTTCTTAGAAAGGTTCTCTCTATGTAAACGTATTTAAAGAGTATGGAATGGGGGGACTCACCAGTCTCCAGTGGTCTGCTGTAATAGAGAAGAAGAAGAAGAGGGTAAATGATAGAAAGCCAAAGGAAATCCCAAAGACTCATTTTAATCAATTGTGCCAGTCTCACACTTCAGATCTCACGAGGAATAGCCACATAGATAGGAAAAGGAAAGCAAGGGGCCTAAATAATCCACAATCTACATAATCATTCCCTTACACCAGTGTTGTCTATAACAGGACTAATGCTGCTTCCTTGCACACCGAAATGTCCATGCTGCTAGACTTCCTTCCCCCAAAACTTTTCACATTTCCTCTCTCTTCTGATGCTCTCAATGACCTGTGCAGGAGGAAGGGCTAACACGGAAGCTTGGAAATGTTAGGCGAGTTGCCCAAGCCCCAGGGCTAGTTAGTGGCAGTGATGGAACTTGAACTCGAGCTCTTTCTGGCCCTGAACTCTTTCCCCACTCCCCGCCCTACAGTGGCCCCTCTCAGCCTTCTTTTCAGCATCCTGGAGAAAGACCCAGCAGTGACAGTTCCGCCACCTGCGAGTCCACAGCACGGGCTCTTGCCAACTCTTGCTTGTATTATGGTGGTTAAGTGTTCACTGACAGCTTTGTGTGTGTTGTAATCATTTAATTAGTCCATGCCTAGGAGGAAGAGGTGCTTTATTTATAAGCTTAGTAGTGAAAATTTCCGAGTCTTCAGTTCACTATGAGCTTGATGGCATTAGGATGATCTCTGCCCACTGCACTCTTAATCCACTTAACACCAGGAGGATGACCGGCACTGGCTTCACTCGAGGCACAGCCAGTGTGCAGAAGACTGCAAGAGAGCTGTGGCGAGGTGCGTGAAGAGAGGACAGCCAGATGCAGGAAAATGTGAGAAAAACATGTTAGGGACTTTGAAAAAATAACCAGATCCCTTTGTGCTCCTCTTGGGACAAAAAGAGTAGAATTTATCTTCTTGGGCCCCAAGTTGGGGAGAATAGTACTAAGGTTGACAGCCAATGTTTCTCAGCCACGATTGCACAGTAGGCTGGCCTAGGAAGCTTTCACATATCCTGATGCTAGGCCTCATGCCAGTTTGTTTTAAAATTCCACACATGATTCCAATGTGTAGCCAAGCTTGAGAACCAGTGATCAGATGGGTGATGGTGGGTTTGTCACGTGGAGACCTAACTGGTGGCTCACCTCCCTGGCATGAGGCAGTAGCTAAGGCTGCAGTTGCTACACCTCCCCCTGGATCCCTCTTCAGGTTCTCAGATTCTTGGGCCAGGTGTGTGTGCTTAGCTCCATGGTGAGGGACCTGGCTTCTGGAGGACATCCATGCCATCAAGGTCAAAGACAACAAGAGCAGACACAAGTTTCAGTCCATCTTTATAAGGTTCTAGTTAAGGATTGTAGGTTCCACATTGTTCTTGGTCCCCCCCATTTTCCGTTCTTTCCTTCCCAACTGCCTGCCCCATGGACTTTACATCCCAGCATCAAATGCAAAAACAGCAGTCTTAAAGAAGTCTTTTAACCAGCAACTACTAAACTACTATTGTGGAGAGTTGAATACCTGTTACATATCCTATCTAAAAAAAGAGTAATATGCAAATCAGCAGTCACTCCAACACACAAGATGGTTGCCCCCATGTGGTCAAAGATGGCCGCCCCCATGTGGACACAAGATGGCTGCCACAAGATGTCTGGCAGGGGATGGCAGTTGTGGGCAAGCAGGCCAGCAGGGGAGGGCAGTTGGGAGGGACCAGGCCTGCAAGGAAGGGCAGTTGGGGGCGACCGGGCCTGCAGGGGAGGGCAATTGGGGGTGACCAGTCCGGCAGGGGAGGGCAGTTAGGGGCAATCGGGCCGGCAAGGGAGCAGTTAGGCATCAATCAGGCTGGCAGGGGAGTGGTTAGGGGATGATCAAGCTGGCAGGCAGAAGCTGTTAAGGGCAATCAGGCAGGCAGGCAGGTGAGCGGTTAGGAGCCAGCAGTCCTCGATTGTGAGAAGGATGTCTGACTGCTCATTTAGGCCCGATCCCACTGGGCAGTCAGATATCCCTCAAGGGGTCCCAGATTGGAGAAGGTGCAGTCTGGGCTGAGGGACACGAATTTCATGCACTGGGCCTCTAGTCCTATAAAATAAGAGAGGAATATGCTAATTAGCCCACCACATAACAACCAGATCATGGATCTGCAGGAGGGTGAGGCAACGAACTACAAGCAGGCAGTGGAGAGCTACAGGAGGAAGCAGAGCAGCAAGCTATGAGAGTGAGGGGGAAAGGAGAGGAGGGGGAGCTACAGGAGGCGGCAGAGAGCTATTGGCGCACGGATTCGTACGCAGGGCTACTAGTATGTGTTTGTGTGTGTGTGTGTGTGTGTGTGTGTGTGTGTGTGTGAATAGATATGGATATATCCATATCTATCTTTGTATTTCTGCTTCTTCAGTTAACTCTGACTGGTTTTCAGAATTGTGGAGCAAGATAATGTTTTTATCCATAGATGGTAGCCAGTATAAGGAGAAGATGCAAAAGGCTCTAAATCAGTGGTTCTCAACCTTTCCAATGCCGCGACCCTTTAATACAGTTTCTCATGTTGTGGTGAGCCCCAACCATAAAATTATTTTCGTTCCTACTTCATAACTGTAATTTTGCTACTGTTAATGAATCGTAGTGTAAATATCTGTTTTCCGATGGTCTTAGGCTCTACAGCAGCAGTTTTCAACCTGTGGGTCGTGACCCACAGGTTGAGAACCGCTAGCAGGGTCGCCTAAGACCATCAGAAAACACAGATATTTACATATCTGGGTGCTGGTGACCTGAGGGTATTTTGTATGCCCAGTGTCATCAAGTGGCACACTGTGTGATTTGTGCCCTTTCCTATATGCATGCTATACATCAACTTAAAAAAAATAAGTAGCCCACTTCCCACCCTCCTCTTCCCCACAAACCCATATCCCAGTGACTGGTTGAAGTGGAGAACCACTGGGCTAGATGTTTCCTTGCATCCTTCCCAGCAAAATTCAGAGAAGAGGAACACAAAAAAAAATGTTCAGCAAATGGAATAAGATAATCCACAATCCTGATGATATAATCCTATGCAGTTATTCCAACTTAAAGAAGAATTTGAAACTATGAGGCAGCTAACCAACTTGAAGTGAAAGGAGTGGGTTGTAACAGGGATGCAGGGGGCCAGTGTGGAAGGTCACACTGGAGCCAGACCGTGGAAAGCTTTGAATGGCAAACTGAGAAAAAGCAAAGCCACTTTCAAAGACGTAGGGCTTTATTTTGAGGAGGGGCTTACAGATTTTTAGAAGAGTGATTGATAAAAGCAACATATTTTTAAGTGCATATGTAAATATAAAATTATGTTGTTCGTTATATTTAACTGGTGAGTGACAGGACAGGCCCTGGCACTGGAAATGGGGACTTTACCTTTGTTTCAAGACAGACTTTTCAACCCTACTTCTATCTAAAGTACCTGCAGTCTGTACACACTGTTCTGGGGTCCATTTAAGCAGAAGAAGAAAAAACACACACCAGAAAGCAGTTAAAGCCCCTTTTGTGCCATTTGAAGGCCTAGTGCCATGGTCGGCAAACTGCAGCTCGTGAGCCACATGCAGCTCTTTGGCCCCTTGAGTGTGGCTCTTCCACAAAATACCACAGCCTAGGCAAGTCTGTTTTGAAGAAGTGGTGTTAGAAGCTTAAAAAATTTGGCTCTCAAAAGAAATTTCAATCATTGTACTGTTGATATTTGGCTCTGTTGACTAATGAGTTTGCCGACCACTGGCCTAGTGGGTTCCTATGGGGCACAGCTGTTACAAGTGCATTAAGATTTTTTAATCATAGTGCAGGGGCAAGCTTCACAGGCTGATTCGTTTTTCAAGCAAGATGTGTCCAGAACAGGTCCAGCAGTTGCTCTCAAAGGCAAGGGGGGTAGGGGTGGGGGTTAGACCTGAGGGGGAGGGGCTTCAGGAGTGACAACAGAATTGGTTTGAATTACAATCTTCTCTGGGACTTTTGAAATACAGAAGGCAGGCCCTACCCCCAAGTGATTCTGAAGCGCCTCCCCCAGCCCCTCCCCCCATCCCGATCTAAACCAACCCACCTACATGCTGTCTTGTATCTTCTTTCATATCCAGGGATGGCGCTTTCGCAACTCCTTCAGTGGCCCTTTCCTGAGTGTGACAATGATGTGCTCCTCCTTCCTCTCACCTCCCCCTCCACTACAACAACCCCAAAGACTAGAACTCTTGAGCTTTCAAAGTAAGGACAGAATTAGTCTGAAAAGCATCAGTTAAGAAAACGAAACCATAGGCATCATCAAACTTCTTTTGAAAGGCACAGTTTCTTTCTCATTCTTGTTTGACTTGAAGTATTTTCATTTTGCCCTCACTTATTCTCCCATACTGTAACAGTACCCTAAACTTCATTTTGAGGACTATCCAGAGAGAATTCTTTGTGGAATTTCCACAGGGAATTCCCTCTGGAACCCAGTACACTCCCACACGTCTCTCCACCAATTCACCCACATGTGCAGAAGGAATGCACAGCGATCTTAACATCTTCACAGCTTAAAACAATTAACAAGACAGATCTAATAAGGAAAACAATAGCATGGGGCATTCCAAAGTGAAAGGCCAATTTTGTGCCATTTCCTTTCTTCCCCTCATGCAGAGAATTCGAGAATCGAGGTCCATGAGTGGCCTCTCCCACTTCCCCACGCCCCTCCCTGACACAGGGCCTTCCCCAAAACCGGATGTGAATGCTGCTTCTTCACGGTTTTCTCAAAAAAAAAATTTTTTTTTTTCCAGGTAAAGGGAGTTCGTATTAATGCGTCCTCCCTGCTAGCTCATGAAACCACCCTCCTTCTCCTTGATTTCCCATGGTGGGCCCAGCTCTGGGGACAGAGGCAGCCCTCCCCACAGCTGGTTCCGAGATGTTTTGCTCAGCTCTCATGGAGCACTTCCCCAGAGTGCTTCACTTGGCTAATAAAAGTTGGCAGAGGCACAAGGTGCAAAAGCCCCAACCCCCAGGCTTGAGGAGGAAGCCTCTGGAAGCAGGAGGGTGAGCCTCACCTTTCTGGCTCAGTCATACTCAGGTTCAGGTTGCCTAGAGGACACACAACTGAGTCACTGTCTGGCAGGAGGATTCCTGTGATGTAAGTGTTATGTCTACATGGATCCTCCGAGGCATATAGCACCTGTCCATTTGTGTGGGCCAACAGGTAACATCTACTCAAAACAGAATTACAGAATGCTAGAGCTGGAAGGAGAACTCTAAGAAGATAGATTCAACCTTGAGCCCCCTGTGTCAGTAGAGGAACCTGAGACCCCCAAAGGCCAGGCAGGTGATTTGCCCGGAGTCCCTCTGGTAGAGATAGAGCCGGGCCACTCTCCCAGTGCACCACGACCAAGTCCAGCACTCCTCCACTGTCCCTTACCCCTTCTCATTAATGCAAACTGAGTCATTATTTTATTATGGATTATGGATGGCCAGTGTTTATATGTTTTAATAGTTGTAAAAATCATTAAAATAGACCCCTTCATACATATGTGTATGTGTATATAGACACTGTAATATTTTATACTAGAGGCCTGGTGCATGAAATTCATGCACTCGGGGGTGGGGGGAGGGTCCTTCAGGAGACCTCGGGAGATGTCCAACTCTCGCAGTCCAGGAGACCTTATCCCTCTCGCAGTCCAGGAGACCTCGCAGTCCAGGAGACCTCGGGAGATGTCCAACTGCTGCGAAGGTGAGAGAGGCTCCGTGGCTGAGTGGCACTCCCCCTGGTGGTCAGTGCACACATAGCGACTGGTCGTTCTGCCATTTGGTCAATTTGCATATTAGCCTTTTATTATATATGATACTTTTTGAACTGTTTGCGAGTACATTCCAAATACTATGTCCCTACACTCCTGAATATTTCAATGTGTATTTCCTAAAGCCAAAGATATTCTTTTACATAACTGTAGTACAATTATAAAAATCAAGAAATAACACTGATACAAACCTTATTCAGATTTTTCCACTTACCCTGGATAGCAAAAAAAAAAAATTAATAATTCAGGATTGCATGTTGCCTTTTGTCATGTTTCTTTAGTCACCTTTAATCGGGGACCATTCTTCAGTCTGCGTTCACAGCCTGGATACTTGTGAAAATTACAAGTAAAATGTCCCTCAGTTTCATTTACCTGATGTTTCCTCATGGTTATATTCAGGTTTTGCACTTTGGTTTGGAAGGCTCTTCAGTGGGGGTAAGATCTGAGTCTGGGTAGTTGGGACAAGGACAACGGGTATTAGGGCAGTGCTACTGAATAAGGAGAACGAGCCCTTTGCATGGGACCAGACTCTCAGAAACTTGAATGGGAACCAGAGAAGAATATTCATTCACCTGGTGTGGACACAGCACATGCTAAATGCATTCAGAACTAGTATATGGCAAGAAAATGACTCTCTCCCAGTAGATTTATTCTCCCCAGGTATTCCAAGTGTATCTAATGTAAGTCATTGCTTGTGTGTAGGGGCTGCATGGGCTACATACTTTACATGCCTTCTCTCAGTCCCTCCGTGATCTGAGGGGTGACAGTGTTTTACAAGTGGGAAAACTGGGCCCAGGGAGCACATTCATTTAGAGGCAGAGCCAGGGATTAAACAGGCCTATGCCCCAAGCTCACACTCCTTCCACTCGACTGAGCTGTTTCCAGCCTGTTAGCTGGGTTCCTCCACAATCAGCCTTGCTTTGCTTTGCTCAAAACAAGGCTTGAATAAAGACTGCGGCTCTATTTTCCACTCATGTCGGTGACTGATACTTGATTAACGCTCAGGATTGCTGCCATCCAGAGCATAATTTTCACAGATGCAAAGACCAATTTTGTTGCTACTGAGGCGGAAAGATCTATTTCCTCATAAGTTATCAAACAGATTTGGAAGAAACCAGTACCACGGGGGTTGGGGAGTGGGGAAGGGGGAGCTATGCTGGCTCGTTCTGAAAGGAAGCCTTGCCGCATTAGCTTTTATGGAGGGAGAGTCAAAAGGCCCAAGTCCACACATGTAGGCACCTCCCGGGCTGCTACACCACAGCTAAGTGACAGGGCACAGCCATCAACCTCTAAAGGGAAAAAGCTCTCAACGGTCTTAGCTGCCTTTGCAGTGCCTGAAGGGGCACATGAAACCCGGGGAGAGCAACTTGTAGACTTTTTGCAGATGGTATCGTCACCTCCTTCTCCAGCCAAGAGTTGTCCTTGAGAAGACTCCCTTCTTGTGAGAACTGCTGAGCAGGACCTCTGCCCCCATAGCCACCCCGACTCTTGGGTGCAGCAGTGGGAATCCTGGGTTCAAGTCCAGCTCTGTGCAGCAGGCTGCCTAACCTCTCGGAGTTTCCAGCAGTGAGATCAGTGTGCTTAGTACCTGGCCCCAGTTCCTGACAGGGATCCTTGAGATTTCCTCTTCCCTCCCCTCTATTGGCTGTCCGTCCTCCACGTCTCTCTCCTGCTCCTCCTTTTCCCTCTGACTCCGTCAGTAAAAGCAAGTTATTATTTCGTACCAGAATATTCAATCACATACAGAGGTTGGGAAGTCAAGTCCCACTAGTCTCCAACAATGAAAAGAAAAAGACCCATCACATCCTAGTTTGGAGAGCAAAGAATTTGGCCTTAGGAGGTCTGGCTTTACCCAAAAAAGCATTCTCTTCATCATTATAACTGGGCCTGGAAGTTGGGGTGGCCACGGTTGTGTTGAGAGGGGCAGGGGCAGACAGCTGGACCTTGGAATATACCCACTAGGGGTAGCCCGTGACCTGTTTGACTGGTGGAACCAGATTGTGTGTATGTGTATGGAATTGGGAGGCCCTTTTCCATTCAAAGTAAAATAGCTTTCCTGGAAGTATGATTGTGGAAAAATAAGCAGTCTGGGAGCTTAGACAAATGGTTGTGAATGTAAAATGGGTTAGAATGTAGGTCTTTAGAATAGCATCTGCCCCAGGGTAAGGCCTCTGCAAGTGGTAACCATGGACTCTTGACCCTTATTGCCTGAGTCCACATCCCAGCTCCAACATTTCTAGTTCTATAGCCCTGGGGAAGTTACTTTATCTCTCTGTGCCTCTCTGTTTCTTCATCTGTAAAATGGGTATAATCATAGTCCCTATAGGATAAGGTCATTATGAAAATAGAATTCATGTACATGGCATATATTAAGCACTAGGTAAGAGGTATTACCTACTGTACTGATGAGAAGGTCAATGAGAAAATTGTCACTGGGTTTTCCTCATATCCAGGAGTGAATGAAAACATCAACAAAGAGGCTGGTAATCTTGAACTTAGAACATGAGCTGTATTTCAAGGCTGGGCCCCTGCACCAGATGAAGCCCGGCATCTGGATCGTGGGTTAAGTCGCACATGAGGTGGAATGTGGTTACTCTTCTGGAGTCCTGGTTCTTCAGTGGACACATTTGGGTCTCTTTGCCTCAGTGTATGACAGTGCGTTCTTTGAACAAGGACCTGACACTTACTCTATTGGCTTCTTAGGGTTGCTATAAACAAGTACCACAATAGAAATTTATTATCTCACAGCTCCAGAAGCTAGACGTCTGAGATCAAGGTATCGGCCAGGTTGGCTTCTTCTGAGGGCTATGGGGGAGAATGTGCCCCAGGCCTCTTCCGGGCTTCCAGTGGCGGTTGGCAGTCTTGACCTTCTTTGGCTTGTAGATTCATCACCTAGTCTCTGCCTTCATCTTCATAGGATGTTCTCCCTTTGTATATCTGGTTCTGTGTCCAAATTCCCCTTTACCAGGACAGTCGTACTAGATTAGGGCTCACCCTAACGACCTTGACCTAATGTGTTCATCTACAAAGACCCAATTTCCAAATAAGGTCACATTCACCACTACTGGGGGTTAGGATTTCAACATCTTTTAGGGAGACACAATTCAACCTATAACACTCTCAGTCCCTCAATCCCTCATGTCCGAATTGCTGAAACCACCTTCCAGCTGCCTGGTCCATTACTCCTTACCTCCCATTCCCACTCACCTCCCTCCCAGTGGGTGAAAACTCATTCCCTGACTCCATTTTCACCGGGGGAGCCACTATTTGATTCCTATACTGGGATTGGAAAATAACATCAAGCTCAAATGGGTCAAAATCAAATACCATCAACAACACGTTGAAAGCCAAGCCTGTACAATGTTGTAAGGAGGGGTATGACCTGCGACTTGGTTAAAGAAAACGAGAGCTTTATTTTGTGTGGGGTACTCTCCATTGGGCGAAGTTCAGTGTGGGAAGGAGGAGAGTGCCCATTTGGAACCATTTGAGTTTTCTCTGGGCTCTTTTCCTTTATCCAGAGGGGGCCGCCCAGTGCCATAGAACTAGCATCTGGAGCTGAGTATCATCTCCACTGTTCTGCTGCCCAGCCATGTGAACTAGGGCCTGTCTTTCTGGGGTTTCGTGTTTTCATTAGTCACTGAAGAAGTTGGATTCACAGGGAAGTGACTTTTGACCAAGTCAACGGTGTATGTGATTTACTTTATTTAAGCCTCACAATCAGCCAAAAAAAAATGGGTGTTATCCCCATTACACAGATAGGAAACCTCAAAGAAATTAGGTCTTCAAAGCCCACATTTTTTTGTGGTATATGACCCCACCACTTCAACTAACTCTTAAATCAGTGGTTTTCCATCTGAGCTGCATAGACTAAATACTTGGGGGAGCTTTAGGTTAGAGGTCTAACAACTCGGGAAGTAGGACCTGGGGACTGGTGTTCACAGGAGCTCTCCAAGTAATTCTGACGTGTTTTCAGTGTTTGAGAACCACTGCTCTAAATGTTCTGTGGATCTACCCTGGTCCAGCGACTGTAGTGCACCCTGCGCCTGTATTAACTGGTAAATACCTCAGTCTGAATCTGGGGACTTCCACTAACCCATTTTTCCCACTTCCACCTTCCCCAACCAAGGCCCCATCCTTGTAGTTTCACATCTTGTGATCAGTTGCTCATTGGGTTGTTCATGAGCTAGACTGGTCATCATGGAGCTGTATCCAATCTACCAGATGAATTTCCAGATCCTGGCTTTCTGGGCCTGACAAAGTCATCATGAGGATCCTCTAAGGAACTTATTTGAAACTAGTGGCCCAGTGCATGAAATTTGTGCACATGAAAAGGGAATTAATTAGAGGAAATAATTTAATATTGCTATTTGCCCTTTCTCTATAATAGAAATGTCAGAGATGAAAGAAAATTAGTAAAATGTATATGAAAACCTTCCTCCTGTCAGAGTCTGAGGCACACCATGGGACCCAGAGTCAAGTCCCTGCCCACCCACATGTGCCTCAAAATTGCATGAGACCCAGACCTGGCCGCCCCTCCTCCCCCCTCATTGGGATAGATCCAGACCTGGCTAGTCCCACCCTTGTCAAGCCCTGCCAGGCAGGGAACATAGCCTCAGGTCCCCTGGCCTGGCGCCAGGACAGGGGGCATGGCCTGAGACCGGGCCGGGGTGGGGGGGGGCATGCCTTGAGGTCCCTCATCAAGCCCCTCCAGGTGGGGGGCATGGCCTGAAATCCCCCATCAAGCCCTGCCAGGCGGGGGGTCACAGCCTCAGGTCCCCCAGCCCAGCACCCGGAGAGGGGAACAGCCTCAGGCCTCCTGTCAAGCCCCATCAGCAGGGGGGTGCAGCCTCAGGTCCCCCCTGGGTGGGGGGTTTAGCCTGAGTTCCCCTGACCCAGCATTGGAGGTGCACTTTGAGGTCCCCTGTCAAGCCCTGCCAGACGGGGGGGTGGGCGCAGCCTCAGGGCCCCTGGCTCGGTGCTGGGGCGGGGGTGCGACCTGAGGTCCCCCAGCCTGGTGCTGGGGTGAGGGGCACAGCCTGAGGTCCCCTGGCCTGGCACTGGGGCGGGGGAGTAGCCTGAGGTCCCCTAGCCCAGCACCAGGATGGGAAGCACACCTTGAGATTCCCTGTCAAGCCCCACGGCGGCGGGAGAGGGCGTACGTAGCCTCAGGTCCCTGCTGATTGCTTGTTAAGGCTCCTTATGGGAACTTGGCCTCAGCTGTGGGTGCAGCCATCTTTGTGATGGAGTGATGGTTAATTAGCATATTCCCTCTTTATTAGATAGGATGCTGAATCCAGCCCCGCTGGTGTGGCTCAGTGGTTGAGTGTCAACCTATGAATTAGGAGATCACTATTCAATTCTCGGTCAGGGCACATGCCCAGGTTGCCAGCTTGATCCCCAGTGCAGGATGTGCAGGAGGCAGCTGATCAATGATTCTCATTCATCATTGATGTTTCTATCTCCCTCTCTTCCTCTCTGAAATCAATTTATATATATATATATATATGTGTGTGTGTGTGTGTGTGTGTGTGTGTGTGTGTGTGTGTGTATGTGTGTGTGTGTGTGTGTGTGTGTGTGTGTGTGTGTGTGTGTATATATATTTGTTTTAAATGCTGAATCCTTAAGCCCAGACCTGGGAATTAAAATTCACTTGATCCAGGAGTATTGTCAACGAAAGAACACCCAGCCTAAGAAAAAGTCTTCTAAGAGTTTATTTGATCCAAACTGACAACAATTGCCAGAAAGCAAAATCTCAATGGTTTGAGAAAATGTTCTGGATAATGGCAGTTTTGCAGCTTATTTTATACATTAGAATCAAAGGAAGAGATGTGAAGAAGGTTACAGTGGAATCTATTGGTGGTAGATCAGAGGACAGGAGAAAGAAAAGCAGGGAAATCTCTGGGATTGGATAAAAAGTAAAACAGAAAGACTTCTTTTACATTGGTGAGTGTGGGATAGCTAACATTTCCATCACATAGAGGTGGTATGTGGGGAACAAGATAATATGGTCTTAGTTCTGGTGCTAGAGGTTGTGCTTTTGGGGGATCTGGAAAGAAAATTACTCTGACATTTTAAACTTATGTTATCTTAGAGGCAGAAACACAATAGTCAATTTCAAGGTTAAAGACTTACCTTTGTCAAGGAAGCTACAGGCCTAGGAAATGACTGACTCTCCAATATGATCTGCTTTTAGTTAGGAATTTTTTCATTCAGACCGCCCTATATGGTTACTTTGGTCTCCGGGTTTGGTGGCCTCCCCTGAGCTTGTCAGGTTTAGTATGTGGTCCCTTTTTCATCCACATGTGTACTTTCTGATTCTGAATTTGATTTCTGATTCTGATTCTGAACCACTGGTCTAATCTACTTTCTTCTTTGACATTCAGTGATGTGCCCAGAATTGGCAGAGCTGGGAATCTCCATGCCTTGCCCTCCCCCATCTTTTATTCCACAGGTCTCCAGGGAAGGCCGAAACAGCAGCTCTGATCCCAATGCATGGGAAATTACCTGAAAAGGCTTTTAAAAATATAGATGTCCTGGCCCCACCCCAAACCAATTAAATTACAACCTCTGGGGGTGCTTCTCAAACTTTAATATGCATTTGACTCCCCTGAGGGTCTTGTTAAAATTCCAATTCTGCTTCAATGGTCTGGGGTGGGGCCTGAGATTCTGAATTACAAACAGGTTCTCTGTTGCTGGTCCAGGGACTACACTTTGTGTAGCAAGGCCTTAAGTATAGTCCCGGTCCCCAAGAGCCTACAGACTTCCGCAGCTCTGCCAGCATCTCTCTTGCCTACCTCAGATTGTACTCTCTGAACTTGCATCTGCTTTCTCTTCTGCGTCATTTATCGAATGTCGGCCTCCCTACCCACATTTTAAAATATCATGACAGCATTGACCTTGGTTCCAAATTTTTCACCCTTGTTCTCCCCAACCCACCCACATAGTACTGTGTTCCTGTCTGCAGTGTTCCTGATAAAGTTAACAATGCCATGGCCAGCTCTGGCTTAGCTTCACCCATCAGCAAATAGCCATGGCATATCTACTGAGTGGTACAAAAGTCACCAGACCCAGACCCACACCGGCAGCCTTTCTTGGAAGAGCTTGCTGTCCTATAGGGGAGGCAAGACAAGTGGGAAAGTCACTGTACCTCATGCCTGCTAAGTAGCACAGGTACTGTGCAGAGGGGTTAAGAGCATGAAGCCAGATTTGCCTGGCTTCAAATTCCCAGCTCTGCTACTGATAGGGGGAGAGACTTGAAAACAATATAGTGACATGCTGGAGCTTGATGTATTTACACTGCATTTGGATCCTCCAGAGTTGGAGAAAGCCATTAATGGTGGTGGGAACAGCATGGGCAAAGGCACATACCAGGACCTACAGAGCTAAGAGCTTAGTTAGACACTGCAGTGGTGCCCGAAGGGAGCAGTACCTGATGGACTTGAAATGTCAGGTGATGCCAGGTGGTGGAGATCCCTGAAGGCCAAACTAAAGAGTTCAGATTTTATTCTGGAAGCAATAGAGAGTCAGTCCTAGAAGACCTTTTACATGTATCTTTTCATACAAAAGTTGCACATTGTGGGTTTGCTCTGAATAGAACCTCCCCTTTTAGATAATTGCCATTCTTTTCTTCCTCCCTCTTTGTGTCTACTTTGTGGTGTTGACCAAACTTCTCTCACAGTCTGAGTGAACATGAACGTTCAAGGCAATTCACTGACCTTGGGCCAAGTCACCAAAAGGGTCACATAACATGGAATCCATCTAATCATTGGCACTCACAGCGCCAAGCCTCTGGGCCACTCTTTGCCAGTGGAATCTTGTCACCTCCCAGCCACAGAACTTTTAAAAGACCGCACACCCTAGTTAAGAGCTTTGAGCAGGAATCCACAGCTCCAACACGGTTGTTATTTGTTTCACCTCCCCCTTAATTCTTAACCCTAGAATAATGTACTCAAATGATGGGCTTTGTCTAAACATACACACACACATACACACACACACACACACACCAGTAAATAGCTTATAGAACTACATGCTGCTGTGTGACCTAGTGACAAATTGCTTAACTTCTCTGTGCACCCAAAAGTAAAAAATTCTTCTATAACATGAAGATCATAAAGTACCTCCTTCAGAAGACAGACTGACAGTTGACAGAGGTGATGGGTGGAAAAGGTGAAGGGGTTAAGAAATACAAATTGGTAGTTAGAAAATAGTCCCAGAGATGTAAATTACAGCATAGGAAATATAGTCAATAATCTATATAATATAAAAAGCCAACGACCGGAATGTCATAACGAACAACCGGTCCCTATGACAGCCCACTAGGGCCAGCAAACTGGCCCGATCAGGGTTGGGGCTGACCGGAAAACCTCTAGCAGCCCTTCCCCCCAGCCTGCCCCACCCCTGATCACCCCCCCCCCCCCCCAACCCCAATAGGGTGCGGGCCAGCCAGCCAACCCCCTGCAGCCCCTCCCCCGGCTGGCCCACCCCCGATCAGCCTCCCACACACCAATCAGGGTCAGGGCCCGCCAGCCCACTGCCCACAGCCCCTCCCCACGGTCAGCTCCACCCCCAATCGGCCCCCCTACCCCAATCAGGTGCTGGACCTGCCAGCCAATCACCCACAGCCCCTTCCCCCTGCCAGCCATCCCTGATCCCCCCAGTCGAGGTAGGCCGGCTAGCTAACCTCCTGCCATTTCCTCCGCTCAGATCAGGGCCAGGCTGGCCGGACCCCACCCATGCACAAATTCGTGCACTGGGCCTCTAGTATTATTATAACAATGCAGGCCAGGTGGGTACCTGAAATACCGGGGGACCACTCTGTAAAGTAAATGATTTTCTAACCACTATGCTGTATATCTGAAACTAAAACAGGTTAATATTGAATGTAAACTGTAATTGAAAAAAAATTTTTTTTTACTTCATCGACTTGTCATGAGGGTTCAATGAATTAGTACCAGTAAAGCAGTTGAACCAAGTATCTAGCACATGATCAGTGATCAATAAGCACTAGTTATTGTTATGACAGTGAGGAAATTTGAAAAGCAACATTAGAGTGAGAAATAAAATAATTACTAATTGGGAAATGAATAAAAAATTATAAAAGCATCATACATGAAAATCTTTGGTAATAAATTTAAAAATATAGAGAAAATGGAAAATTTCCTAGCAAAATATCAATTATCAAAATTACCCCTGAAGAAATAGAACACCTGAATAGACTAATAACCACAGAATACTTTAGAAAAATTTTATACCATTTTTTACACTTTTTTTTAAAGGCTTTCATGGTCTTATAACTGCTTACAATCTAGTCTTCAAAAACCAGGTATATCCTTTGTTATTAAAACTATTTCAGCCTATAGCATAAGATGAAAATTTCCCTCAGTCCCTTTCATGAAGCCAGCATGCCCTGAATATTCAAACCTAAAAGGCACGTGTCTCTTCTATGTCAAAAGCTTTGAGGAAAAAGATGAACCTGACAAAGAGGGGAAGAAAGCCAGCCTTGGTGTTCAGGACATGCTTTTGCTTTGTGGCAGAAGGTCTCCACGTGGAGGCACATACACGCCCTGAGATCCTAATTTCAGGAGTCAGAAGAAGGGCCGGGCCCTAGATAGGTTTGCAAGTTCCCAGAACCACTGCTTTAAGGAAACTGGGAATCACGTAAATCCACATGCCTGGTTTAGGGTTCCAAACTCTCCCAGCACAGCGGAGCAGTTGGAGGAGAGATTTTTGCCAAACCTTTGACTTGATCAGAGCTAGAAGAGGCAGCCATTGGCTCTGGACATGCCAGGCCTCCCATCAAAGCGGAGCCTGAGGGGTTCCATAAAGCTGCAAGTGCATCTATTCAGAGACCAAAGTGCCAGGAGAGCTCATGGAGAGTTTGAGTCTCTGGAATCCACTCTGGAATTCAATCGGATGTTTTTAAATCCTCGCCTGAGGGTTTTTAAATTGATTTTAGAGAAAGAGGAAAGAAAGAGGGAGGGAAGGGGTGGGGAGAGAGAGGAGAGAGAGAGAGAGAGAGAGAGAGAGAGAGAGAGAGAGAGAGAGAGAGAGAGAGACATCAATTGGTTGGCTTCCATATGTGCCCCGACTGGGAATCGAACCTGCAATGTTTCTGTCTCTCTCTCCCTCTCCATTCCTCTCTGAAATCAATAAAAATATATATTTTAAAAATAGAGAGCGGCTTGAAAGTTGAGGAGCTTGTGGAGAAATTCAGCTGTGGCTCTGGAAAGGACATGCTCACCTGTATTCTCTCTCTTTGCTTGCTCCATCTCCCTCTTGTTTTGCCTCATATTCTATTCTGTCCCCCCTCCTCCTGCTTATTCACTTCGATTAGTCTTTGGAGGACTTACAGTATCTTCCCTTTGAAGAGGACTGGCCTGGTCCAGGATGTTTATATGTCACCATTCAGGAATCACTTTCATTCGCTAGCAAGCTCCGTCTTAGGGAAAAAACCCAGAATCAGCCAAGCAAGTTTTTTAAAAATGTAAAAGGAGCATGAGGGCTGCTAAAGCTTCACAACAGCACACAGTAGCCAACAGAGCCTCAGTAGAGGGGCGTGAGGGCCGGAAGAGCTGGGGTGCGCTTGAATCAAATGCGAACCCAAGATTATTGATGGCCTGCTTAATCTGCAAAGGCTCACCTTGACAGGAATTGGGCCACCTATCCTGACTTGTGTCCAACTGTAGAATGTTTGAGTGATGGCAGAGTGGGCCCGCCAGCAGCAGCAGCTGCCTCAAGCTGTGAGGCCCACTGAGAAGCAGTCTGGGGAAAGGGTTGAGCTTGGGTTGTGTTTGTCTGGGTTTATTTTTGTTTTTAGCACTTGCTGACTGAGAATCCCTTATATGTGTTTAGGATTGACGGTGTAGAAAACACATTTATTTTTGGATCATCTCATGTGAAGCTCCCAGCAGCACTGTGAGGCAGGATGTCCTGGAGTCTCAAACCCTGTTTCCAGATGAGGAAACTAATACTCAGACTTCGATGATTTTTAAGATCAGAGAATTAGGCACTGGCTTAGCTACAACTAAATTTCTCAGTGCTCTGCTATTCGGAGGGTTAGCAATCCAGAGAGAAAGGTACGGTGATGTACCAAATCTACTTAAACATGCACGCCTGGCTCTTAGCAGAGCCTCAGAAGGATCGATGGATGGATGGATGGATGGATGGATGGATGGATGGATGGAACTCCTGGAAATTGGAAAGTGGGTCTTACTTTTGTATGCCTGGTGGCCACCATAGTGATTTGACATATAGGACTCACTTAAATAATTTTGGTGAATAATTCACTATGTGTACGTATACTTTTAAACTGAGACTAGTGACCTGGTGCACGAAATTCGTGCACATTAAAAGGGAATTAATTAGAGGAAATAATTTAATATTGCTATTTGCCCTTTCTCTATAATAGAAATGTCAGAGATGAAAGAAAATTAGTAAAATGTATATGAACACCTTCCTTCTGTCAGAGTCTGGGCCTCGCCACGGGACCCAGAGTCAAGTCCCCGCCCACCCACATGCACCTCAAAATCACGTGAGACCCAGACCTGACCGCCCCCCACCATTGGGCTAAATCCAGACCTGGCCAGTCCCACCCTTGTCAAGCCCTGCTGGGCAGGGGGTGTAGCCTCAGGTCCCCTGGCCTGGCACCAGGATGGGGGGTGTGGCCTGAGGTCCCCCAGCTCAGACCAGGACAGGGGAGGTGCCTTGAGGTCCTCCATCAAGCCCCGCCAGGTGGGGGACACAGCCTGAGATCCCCTGTCAAGCCCCACTGGGTGGGGGGCATGGCCTGAGGTCCCCCACCAGGCAGGGGCACACAGCCTCAGGTCCCCCAGTCCAGCACCAGGACAGGAAACCCACCTTGAGGTCCTCCATTAAGCCCTGCCAGGTAGGAGGCGCAGCCTGAGGTCCCCTATCAAGCCCCATGGGAGCAGGGGAGAGCGTAGCCTCAGGTCCCTGCTGATTGCTCATTAAGGCTTCTTATGGGAACTTGGCCTCAGCTGTGGGTGCAGCCATCTTTGTGATGGAGTGATGGTCAACTAGCATATTCCCTCTTTATTAGATAGGATAAAGAAGAGTTGTGAAGAAGGTAATTTTCTGAGCTTTAAAGAATAGAAGGGACTGAGAAATACAGTGTGAGTGTAATTATTGTTTATCAACACATATTATTCACCATACTGGGATGTAAAAAATCTTTTATTTATTCATGTATTCATTCAACTGATAGTATTGAGTGCTTGCTAAGTATTAGGTTCTATCCTAGGTGTTGGTGAGACAACAGTGAACCAAAAAAAGGTCAAGTCTCTGCTCTCATGGAAATCACCTTCTATTTGGGGAGGGTAGATAATAAGCAATTAAATAGGCAACATATAGTACAGGGAAAGAAATATTAAGCAATGATATGGGAGTTGCTGGTTAAGCCATAAAACTTCTCTGATCCATGGCATTTGAACAGAGACAAAAGGAGTGGTGGGGGCAAGTCCTAAGGTGTGCAGGGGAAGAGCATTCCAGGAAGATAAAACAGCAGTGCAAAGGCACTGAGGCAGGAGCATGCTTGGCAGGTTTGAGGAATGGCTAGGAGCCCAGTATAACTGGAGGGTACTAAACGAGGCAGAGAGGTGCAGGAGATTAAGAGATTTTGAGTGGAGGAGTGATGGGACCTCACCAGGCCTTGTCTGCTCTGGCTCTAACCAGCTATTGCCCACATTGAAATCAGCTGCTATTGGGATAAGTTGGGGGCAGACAGGGTAGACTGAGAGTTACACACAAGGCTGACGATGACCCTACCCTCACCCATCATAGGCGCCATTTTGCTCAACAGTGACCCACAAATGCCCATTTCAAGGCAGCTACACACTTGGCTTGAGTAGCCAACTTTGGGTGCTACAGAGCCTTTGTGGTCAGCTGCCCCAAGCTGCCAAATCAAAGTTGCAGCTGGAGTCTCAAGTAGTTGGCTCCCTAGTTCTAAAATCTCTCCTCAGAAAAAAAATTCCATGACCTATCCTTGTAAATTTGAAATCTGTACTTAGATTGTGGCTTTGTTTTTTAAGAAGAAATGGAAAATTGTGTATAAATTAAGGAGACACTTTTTAATACACTCTATTTTTTAGGACGGCTTGAGATTGACAGAAATATTGAGATTAAGAGAGCTCCCAAGGGCCCCGCCCCCCAGGAAGTGTCCCCCATCGCTCGCCTATTGTATTAGTTTGGTACATTTGTCACAGCTGTTGAACCACTTGGCTATGCCAGTTTTTCAGACTTCCTTTGTTTTTGGTGACCTTGACAGTTTTGAGCCGTATTGGTCAGGTAATTGGTAGGAAGATCATCTGTTGAAATTTGTCTGATTTTTGTTGATGTTTTGTTGTTGTTGTTACTGTTGCACGATTAGCCTTCGGTTATGGGTTTTGGGGGTGAATACCACAGAGGTGCCTTCTCCCACATCAGATGAAGGCTAATATACCATCAGCATGGTTTATCACTGTGATGTTTATCTGGATCACCTGGCTGAGGTTGCGTTTGTCACGTTTCTCCACTGCGGAGTTACTCCCTACACCCGTGGTCGGCAGACTGCGGCTCGAGAGCCACATGCAGCTCTTTGGCCCTTTGAGTGTGGCTCTTCCACAAAATACCATGGCCTGGGCAATCTATTTTGAAGAAGTGGCATAAGAAGAAGTTTAAGTTTAAAAAATTTGGCTCTCAAAAGAAATTTCAATCATGGTACTGTTGATATTTGGCTCTGTTGACTAATGAGTTTGCCGACCACTGCCCTACACCAACCTTTTTCCAGGCAGAAGTCTTTAAAGGAAGTCAGTATGCACAGCCCACATCTGAGGAGTGTCCCGTGAGAATGGAGTGTCTACATATGTTATTTGGAATCCTTCCCAAAGGGAAATATGTCTTCTGTCCATGTATTTGCTCTTCGGTTATTTATTTTTATCAATATGGACTCACGGATCTTTAATTTATACTTTGGGATCTAATCCAATACTACTTTATTATTATTTGCTCAAATTGTTCCAGTGTTGACCATTGGAAACTCTTTCAGTTGGCTCCCGGGTCCTTTTGACATACACCCATCAAGAACCAAAAGAATCCAGGTAGGGTTCTTTTACTTTATTTTTTTTTAGCAATTCCTTACCTTCTGGTACTACAATCTCAGGCTCATCTTATATATTTTGTCCCTGTCCTAGAATCAGCCATTTCTCCAGTGAGTCCTGATTCCTTTTATTGAAGAATGGTATCAGAAACTAATAACTGAGCCCCAGGTATGCTCATTGCTACGGGAGTGCCGTGCTTCTAGGCTCTCTCTGCTGACAGAGCAAGAAAATATGTGTTTACTAACCCAAGGGTATATATACCTATCTATAAATAGTTCTATATGTAACCCTCTGAACCTACTATATGAGTTCACACTGATGTCTCCAACTCGAATCTATTGCTCTATTGGATCATTCTAGCCTCCTCCCTTACTTACCTGTGAATTTCCACTCCAACAGCAGGAAACCTGGTTTCCACCATACATTGTCCATGTAATTGTTCAATTCCGGTCTGCACCCAGAGCAGTATCAAAATTTTTAACCAATGTCCCTGCAGGAACAACTTTATCAACTAGAGCACAGTGCTTACATGCAGTTTCTTTCCCTTAGTCTTACAGACTCCACTCATTTCCAAAGTTACTTAGGTCAGCACTTTTCCCCCAACCCTCTTCAGCGAGGTGGTTTCATACTTTTGTAATACTCTTGTCAAAGTCTGTGTTCCTTCCTGAGATCCCAGGGGACACTTTTTAATTTAACATTTTATCTCCAGCTAAATAAAAAAATTCACAGAGAACAAATGCCATAAGAAACAAAGCAGTACATACGTTTTTTTCACTTTCTTGTTGTTTTTTAAAAAGTAATTCTTATAGTATGTAAGTAATACATTAATGCATGTTAAAGGCCCCTTTAATACTTTAATACTGCTTCAAGCTTAGTTCCTCCCCTAGAGGTAAACATTGTCGTTCATCTGGGATATGTTGGTGAACATTTTTTTCTTGCATTTATATCTAGATACTAGAGGCCCGGTGCACGAATTTGTGCATGGGTGGGGTCACTAGGCCTGGCCAGCGATCAGGGCCAGGCCGACTGGGGCCTGCCGGCTGGGGGAGAGGGACAGAGGGAGAGAGGTTGGCCGCTGGCCCTGAGGCGGGAGCTGGCCCTCAGCCCCCCTGGGAAAAGGGACACATCTGCTGCCACCCACCCCGAGTTCCCCATCCCAGCCTGGGGCCTAAAGGTCCCGGCAGGGTCAGGAGAGGAGGCAACAGTTACCAGGCCGGGTGCGGAAGGAATGGACACTGGATGCCGCCGCCGCCAGCTGGTCAAAAGAGGTTGGCTGTGACAGTGCACTGACCACCAGGGGGCAGCTCCTGCATTGAGTGTCTACCCCCTGTTGGTTAGTGCTCATCATAGCGGTCACTTAGGCTTTTATGTATGTACATATGTACCCATAGAAAATGTCTAGTATTACTATGTATGCTTTAACACAAATGGTATCATATATAATTTCTGCAACTCGACTTTCTCCAAACCATTGCATGTCTTTCAAGTCTGTGTATGGCTGTGTGCCTCATGAATAGCATTCCATAGAATGGACGTGTTGGTTACAAATGTGGGACTTTTTTGCCACTATAGTTGCCAGCAGTGCTGCAATGCACATTCTCGTACATGTGCAAGTGTTTCTCCAGGAATTTCTGGGTCATAAAGATGCACATTTTAATTATAATAGCTACTGTCAAATGATCCATCAATATACTTGAGCTAGAAAAAAATCATGTTCCATATTATGTGGCTAAATGGGACACAGAAGAGAATCAGATTGCTAGTATTTAATTTGTTTCAATGTTTCTCTCTAGTGAATACTAACTAGGGGTAAGACTCATTGGGTGTTATTTTTAAAAAACCTCATGCTGTGACGATTTCAAGTGCTTTTAAAATGTTAACAATTAAATTATTAGAAGAGGGGCAGTGTGGCATAGTGGTCTGCCCTTCTCTAGAATCTACTGATTCTACCTAGATGCTGCAGCAGTTGTGTGGATCTGCAGGCACTCCGTATTTGCTTGACAGGGCCCTGGGATGCCACAGCACAAAAGAACCAAGTTCTTCATGGCATCTCACATGCTCCCATGTGTTCATTCATTCAGCAGTTGTGGTTGATCATCCCCCAAGAGCTGGGCACTGGGATGTCCTTTTGACAACCAGTTTTTCAGACTGGTTGGAAATGCCCAGAAATGCAGGGGGCCACTGCATTTTTGAACCTTCATTTCCGGTTTGGTTGAGTGCATGCTGGAGGCCTGGCAGGAAGCCCAGCCCTGAGGAGACAGAGGGGAGGGTGACATGCTGTTCCAGGATTTGCTCACACCTGGCTCTGAGGAGCCGTCGCCTCGGACGCTCGGCTCCATCTTGGTTTGGCCGTGTGAGGCATTTCTGTGCTACCTGAGGGATGGGGGAGGAGGGGTGTGTTAACCATCCTGAAATAATGTGAATGGTAGATTCAGTCCTTCCAGATGTGCCAGATGTGCACCATTTCCAACTTCACTCTCACAGGCTTCTCTGTGTTCCTGGGATTGTTTCCTAGATGATTAGGTGTTCAGATGGATGTGTGAAAGCTAATAACTTGCTGCGCTGCTATTTAATCAGAAGTGGAAAAATTAAATTAAAGTGGCTCACAATGTCCCTATTCTGATTAATCAGAACCAGGTATGTGCTTCTCATTCAAAGAGCAGATTCCTTACAAGGAGGGCTCTCCTCTCACAACCCCTCCGCTGTGGGAAGTCTTCGGTGGAGCATCTGAGGAGGAGGAGGGAAAGGATTCAGATTTTGTTTTCAGCTTTATGGAGTAAGTTTCATTGGAACCCTAATGATTAGGGTTTTATTCTCCCAACAATCCTATAATTTGCCACAACTCACTCCAGAGTGGGGAGTGCAGAGATGGAAGAGGTCTGCTAGCTTCCACTTACTGTTTTATATCTTTTCTCAAAGCAGAGGTGATTTATCTTGTTTTATCAGTGGCCAAACAGTTAACTCTCCCTT
This sequence comes from Corynorhinus townsendii, assembly GCA_026230045.1. Lineage (NCBI taxonomy): Eukaryota > Metazoa > Chordata > Mammalia > Chiroptera > Vespertilionidae > Corynorhinus > Corynorhinus townsendii. Next base: position 144,859,170 of record JAPDVU010000004.1, read on the forward strand.
CTCTCATCTCTATTATGGACCTTGTTTGCCCTGTGTAGAGGTCAAACTGTGCCCCCTAAAAAAAATGTGCTCACCCTGGCCAGCGTGGCTCAGTGGTTGGAGCATCAGCCTGCACATCAAAGAGTCACAGATTCTATTCCAGTCAGAGACACGTACCTGGGTTGTAGGTTCACCCCCAGCCCTCATATGGGGTACGTGTGGGAGGCAACCAATTGATGTGTCTCTCTCACATCGGTGTTTCTCGAGCGCACACACTCTCCCTCCCTTCTTGCCACGCTCCAAAAAAAGCAATGGGAAAAATATCCTCAGGTGAGGATTAACAACCACAAAAAAAAATGCACTCAAATCCTACCTACCCCTTCCCTATAAATCTGACTGTATTTGGAAATAGGGCCCCAGAGATACAGTCAAGTTATGCTGAGGTTGTATTGGGTTAGGATAGGCCCTAAATCCAATGGCTGGCATCTTTATAAAGAGAAAGGAGAGAACTGTGTGGGTATAGAGACCTCACAGGGAAGAAGTCCATGTGAACACAGAGGCAGAGATTGGAACCAGGCAGCCACAAGCCAGGGAACTGCGCAGATTGCCAGTGACACCAGCAGCTAGGAGAGAAACCCCAAAGCCTGCCGAAAGGACCAGCTCTGCCAGTGTGGTTCCAGACTTCTGTCTGGCCTGCTGCACTGGAGAGAATACATTTCTGTGGTTCTGACCCACCCAACTTGTGGTACTTCGTTACAGCAGTCCTTGGAAACTAATACATCCTGTCTTTGGGTTCCCTTTAAAAAGGAAGCTTTAAACCCAAATATCCTGTTTCCATCAAAAAAAGACTCAGTCCCACATCTAGCAATGTCTTTCTGTTCCAAAATCTAGCCTTTTTGGCCAACATCCCTTCTCCTGTTTCTCCCAGCTTTGCAGCGAAGTCAGGTGCCAGCAGAGCGTCTCAGCCACATGGACGCTTGAAGCTGGTTAGCTCTGACCCCCGTGACCCAGCTAAACAGCCCAGCATAAAGGAGCTGCAGCTCGGGGGTGGAGCTGGCGTTCACAAACGGGCAAAATGGAAAGGATGTTGACCTCCTTGCTCTATGGCACTCACAGGGAAGAGGCTGCAGTGCCATGAGCTATCCTGTTTGTGCCAACATGAGACATGCGGGCTTTGCCGCAAAATGCACAAATAACAGGGCCCGGGAGCAGGGTGGGCAGCCTCCTCCTCGGTTCTCTGTGGCCTTTCTCCCTCTGGCTTCAAAGGCTCAATTCAGGATCCATTGAGTCTTCCATGTTTCGTAAAAGTGTGGCTTTTAGAGCTGCAAAAGGCCTGAGGTATGATTCAGTCCAACTTCCCACCCCATTTTATTTACAATAATACAGATAAGGTCAAATAGTTATTGCATATATACCATGTGCTGGGAAATTTTCTAAGTGCTTTGTATATATTAACGTATATTTCGTTATCACAGCAATGCTCTGCAATAGGGACTCCCATTGTTCCCAATCTGTAGATGAGGAAACTGAGGCACAGAGAGAAAAGGAACTTGCCCAAAGGAAAACAGATAGCAGGTGGCAGAATTAGGATTTACACCCAGGTTTGTCTCATCTTGAGCCACTTAGCCCCTGCTCCACAGAGACCCCCAACATAAAATGCTATAATCCACTTCACACAGCCACAGAGGGAGACTATCAACAAGATCTGGAGCCATGATGCCTAAAAATTGGAAGTAGCACTGTATCTTCTTTCTTTTTCTTTAATTTATCTTTATTGTTAAAAGTACTACAGATGTCCCTCTTTTCCTGCTTCCTTGCCTCACCCCCGCCCCCAGCCTTCACTGAACTATTGTCTGTGTGCATGGGCTATTTATATATGCATATAAGTTCTTTGGTTAATCTCTTCCCACTGTATCTTCTTAATATCGACCCAATTTTAAACGAGCTCATGTGCAGGCAGGCACGCGCACACACACACGCGCGCGCACGCACACACACACACACACACACACCTCACAAAGAGGAAACACCAGTCCCTTCCAAGAGAACACAAGCTTAGAGGTAGGTATTGAGGAGAAAGACCCCACTGTGTGATCCATTAGGCTGCCCTGTTCTCATTAATGTAAAAAGTTTCTCCAAAGCAAGAGATTCCCTCCCCAAAAAAGCTCTAGCTAGAGTTGGATCTCAGAGGGGCAGTCCCAGGGCGGCCACAGCCAGCCATATTGTCCCCAGATGAGGAGCCAGCAGAGAGGAAGACAACTCTGGGTTCTGTCCTGCTGGGCAGAGCAGTAGCTTGAGGCCCCTGGGAATGCTTCCAAATTTTCCTCTGGTGACGATCCTCTCCTCTAGTGTAGGGTGTTCACGGTTTTTGCAAAATGAGGTCACACAGGAATGGCATCCAAGCCAGGGCCAGCATTGTCCTGTCCCCATTGTCCTTCACCCCCAGCCCCAGGACGAGACCTTTTCCCTACATGCGAGGCCCCCAGAAGTGGCTATGATGGATGAGTTCTAAAGAGAGAACAGGATGTAGAGGGACAGGAGAGCTGCCCTCCAGCCGGCCTGTCTGGTGGCTTTGGAGTCCATTTATTCATGATGAGCTGCTGCAGGCCCACTATGCCAGCCGCTCCGTGCAGTACTCATCACCCACATAGCTGTCTGAGTTGGGCCTTCAGTTCCGCCCCCCTGTCAGCCTCACCCGTGGGAACCTGGAGGCCGCAGGAGGCATCAACAGAGTCACACTGTGACTGACTCTCTAGGTGTGTCCTTTCTCCCCAAGCCAGCTGATGGCGCAGTGGGGAAGCCTACCGCCTGAAGCCTCCATCCCGACCCGGCGGCAGTGTCTGCTGTCGGGTTGCTGTGGTCGTTGCTGCTGAGAGCTGGGTGGGTGAAGGGTCTCCTGACTAGAATTTCTGTGGGGTCAGGGCAGGGGCAGAGAAGCCGTGTGTGTGGAGCCAAGGAAAAGCTCCCATAGCCCGAGGTCTGAGAGAATGAAAAGACCAAGGAGGTGAAACAAGTGGCTTTGCCCAGCTGGAGGGAAGCAGGGCTGCCCCGGGAGCCTCTTCGGGCCTTACCAAGGTTTGCCTGGGATTGCCAGTGGATACCACTCCTTAGAGGTAAAGTGAAGGTGCCTGGATTGCTAAATCACAAAAGAGCTGGTGTGAGCTCTGCCCATTCGAGTCTACACTCTGCAGGGATTAATGAATTAGCTGCCTGCACTGCAGATAGCTGCCCGAAGGAGTGACTCTGCTCCAGGGGCTGTACCAAGGTCAAGACTTCAGGCTTCATAAGCAGGATTCAGACTAAAGAAGCAAGAAGTAGGGTCCAGGGTCCAGATTCCAGCCCATCCACCCAGAGTCTTATGGCTTAAGATATAACTCGATACATCTCTGGTAAAGGGCCAGAAGACATTTAAGGGATTATACGGTCACCCTCGATTTTGGAAGAATCCGAAGTTGGGGGCACGGCTGAAGAGCAGCTCCCTTCCTCAGCTCTCTGGCAGTGCAATCTACAAACGCCTGCTGGCCAGGCCTTGCACAGCGGCTCTTTCTATGCCTACCTCTTGCTGAAAAGCAGAAATCTACTTCAAAAGCAGCTCACTCCCTGTGCCGTCGCCTTTTCTGTATGGGTAGTTTAGTCTGTCTTCTGCTATGGAGCTACCAAATCCTAATTCTTCCTGTCTCCACCAGGGGCTCCAGGTACCCCCCCACCCCCGCACCCCGATTTAAGTAGGTATCAGATTTGCAGAGCATAATCTGATCATCCCTAGACTTGGTCCTTTCTGAAAAGACCTAGATCCATGATCAATATCCTCTGTACTTGCTCCTGCTTCCGCTCAAGAAGAAGCCCCAGGATACCTCTCTGGGGGACAGTTAGTGCTGTGAAGGTCTTTGGAATCCTAACCTGGTGAACCACGGTTTATGCCTGAGTTTAGGAAACCAGCAAGCCCTGAAGTCCGGGCTTTTTGCACATGGGAACTCTTTAACCTATAAGCCTTACACAGATGTCTGGGATAATGACTTTATTAGCTACCAAGATCCCCTTGAGAGGGCCTTCCAAGCCCTTCGAGAGGTGGGGCAGGGTCCACCCCAGGGGAACCCCCTGGACTGTGTGGGAGAAAGGTGTTCCCCAGAGGAACATCAAGATCTATGTTTGGAAGAAGATATACAGGGGGAATGAACGCCAAGCTGGCCATGTACTAAACAGTCCCTTACCCATCCACTCCTTTTTCTCTTTCATTAGCTTCCCTTCACTTATCTACTACTGATTACAAAAGAAAAGAAAAATCTGCTTTAGTGGGGATTGACCAGGGGCCTGGTACCCACGGTACACTGGTGTGTGTCTCGTCCTGCTCATCCTGGAATCTGGGTGTGATATGGAAACGCAGCCGGCAACTTGACACCCGCTTCCGTCCATCACCATCTGTGATGTCTTTCTGTGCCTGGAGCAGGTGCCTCTCGTCTCATTTCAGAGGCCCTCCCCACCAGTGAAATCCTCTCTCCCAATTGGCACTCCTGTGCTGCAGCCTTCTCTCCAGCTTTTGGAGAACAGGACTTCCTGTTCTATTTTTGAACAGTCGTAGCCTGGACACATGCCTTAGCAGACACAGAGCCCATGTGAATGGCAAGCGTCCGACCTGAATACCTGCCCTGTAATTAGGGATCTGGGTTGGCCCCCAAGTGCAGATGGTTGTAAAGCTCGCAACCTGGCTGGTCGTGTTTTCTCCTCCTGCATCAAGTGTGTATAGAGGTGTTTCCTTGCCTGGGAGAATCCAGAGTTAGTCTGTGCCCCGCCTCTGGAGGGAGCCCTCAGGCATCCACATCTTAAGGTGGTTGTAGCCCTGCCTCTTAGGAACAGTGAGGCGAGCACTGTTGTAGCTTCCTGAAATCTTCTCCAGTCCTGTCCACCCTGAGGGTGGAGCTGGATCCATTTTTATGGGATCTTCTGATCACTCAGCTCACTCCAACTGGCACACGGGAACTCAGAATTTGGATCACTGACTGGCTGGCTCTAAAACAAACAAGAACCTCTGCAAAATGCCCACCCTTCCTGTGGCTGCTGAGGCTGGGCCCATGTGAGTAGATACCTATTGAATGCTCTTTCCTATCCGCTGTCTGCAACAGATTAACCGGAAGGGACTACCTACCGCAGACACAGGACTCAGCCCCAGTGGCCATCCTGTCATGCTTATGTCTGGTGTTCTATTGTTATTGCAGTAGCTTTAAAAAGGAAGTCGTTCTTGCCCTGGCCAACGTGGCTCAGTTGGTTGGAGCGTCCTCCCGTGTACCAAAAGGTGGCAGGTTCAATTTCCAGTCAGGGCACATGCCTACATTGTGGCTTTGATCCCCAGTTGGGACATGTAAGAGAGACAACTAATTGATGATGTTTCTCATTTCGATGTTTCTCTCTCTTTCTCTCTTCCTTCCTCTCTCTCTAAAAAATCAATAGACATATCCTCAGATGAGGATTAAAAAAAAAAGAGAGAGCATTCCAGGGTCAGGTTTGGTGACAAATATTTTTTATCTGATTTAACTTCACCTCCCCCTATGTCCTCTCCCCACCGCACCCCACAGAAAGCGTTTTAATGCTTGATGATATTAACCATTTCACAGTTGTACTAAGAAACAATTATAATTTTCAACTTCTGACTTTCAAGTATTAATATCCTTACTAATAAAAATACTTGCATATTGACAAAAAAAAAAAACATGCTCATTATAGAATGGATATGAGTAGGCAATTTGTCAGAAAGGAAATTCAAGTAGCCAATGAACATGAAAAATGTTCAACCTCACTGGGAATCAAAAACAAAAATTAAAACAGTATTTTTCTCTTATCAAAATGGCAAATATTTAGAAATTAGTAATACCCAGTGTTAGTGAGGAAGAAGGAGAACAGACTGCCTGGATGTTGGATATGTAAGTGGGGGTTCCCTTACTGCCGGACATTTAACTACATGTGTCAAGGACCTAGAACCAAAATTTCTGCTTTTGGGAATTTATATAAGAACATAAATAGAAATGTGTGCAAGAACTTACCTAAAAGATATTCACTACAGAAGAGCAATAATTGCAATCAGTGTGAATCCCAAACAGTCAGGGCTGTTAAGAGTACTAAGTACACTTTTAAAAATAATCTTTTTAAAAAATATTTCATAACATGGAGAAATGTTCATGATGGGAAGAACTAGGGAAAAAAACAGCATTTAATACAGACTGCTCAGTACAATCACATTTTTTAAAATATGTATTTTTTTATTGGTGTGGTGACTGGGTAATTTTTATTTTCTTCCTTATTCATATCTGAATTTTTAATTTTTTTTCTTGCATACTATTGTTTATATAATTATATTCTTTTAATTTTAAAGAACAAATAACTTGGTAGCAGAGCTAGAGTAAAGGTACATGAGAACCCATTTTGGTTTGAGGGTTTTTTGTTTTGTTTTGTTTCTCCCTGGGCCAGAATCTAAAAGAACAATAAAACAACTGGGCCCCCATACAAAATAGTCTAATATCTTTGTGGAGATCTCCAAATCCTGAAGGGAATAATGATAAGATGAGGTCTGCTCAGGTTTTCATTTTGCCACCCACACCCTTTCATTGAATTTTTTCCTTACAGATATGAAGAGTAACTACTGACATGTCCCAGTGGGATTTTAATTACATAATGGAGCTAGTATTACTTTTTTTCCTTATCTTTTAAAAAATTCTTTAAATTCTACTTGTATCCCTTTCTCCTGATTGGAAGGCAGACTTAATGGCAGCTTAGCTTCGACATCAGTGTTCCCTGAGGCTCCCTCCTTCCTCTCCCACATCCTCTCTCTTTTCTCTCCCTCCCCTTTTTTGAGGGAAAGGGACCCTTTTCTTTGCCTAAGCCTTAAGCCTGCTGGTGTCTGAGTAGATGCCTCAGCAACAAGGCGTGTGGAGAACTGCTTCTTCCGAGTGTGTACAGGACTGGAGATGGCAGGGCTCGGGCCTGGGGTCATCCCTGCAGTATTTGCTCTGTGTTAAGAGCAGATTCTTCACCGCCAGTATCCCTGCTCCACTGGTAACAATATTACCAGGTCAGTCCTATAACAGAGATGGGAACAAAGCTGCTGCTTAAATATGAATTTCTACCATTCAAGACTGAGCACTTTCTCCCTCTCCCTGGGGTTAGAACCTTCTTCAGTCCTGGGCGCGCGTGCCCCACGTGGGTGTTCATGGTAATGCCTTTAGCACTGTGCAGCTAGCTCAATTCTCCAGTTATCCAAAATTATAGCTTTATTCTTTTTGAAAGCTGTAATTGGCAGGGTCAGAATTTAAATCGGAATCCTGCAGCAGAGCCTTTGCCTGCGGATCACTGCCTCCGTGCCCAGGGCAGTGCTGCTCCAGGTGCAGGCCTGGAGCAGCAGTATCAGCATGCGTACCACCCAGGCAGCAGCTGCCCCGCCCGGACCTGCTAAGTGGAAGCTTCCTTGTTCTGGCCACCAAAGGAATTCAGGGTTCCTACTGCTGTGAAGCATGAACAAAGGGACATGAATATTAGAAAATTGGGACGCTCTGAGGAGGTACTGGGCTGCCCTTTACGGAGCATTTCCTGGATGCTAGACATGGGCAGAGCACTTCATCTAGTTACCTCACAGGCTGAACTCTAGGAGGAAGATATTGCATGCCCATTCTGCAGATGAGGAAAAGGGAGGCTCAGAGAGTGAAATTCTTTGCCCAAGTTCCTAGCAGGTAACTACTGTGGAACCTGGGTTTTGAACCCCTGCCAGGTCTTTCTGCTATATATATACCAAACCACCTCCTGGAGCATTAAGCTAAGCAGTGACATCTAAATTTTTTAAATTATTTTTTATTGATTTCAGAGTGGAAGGGAGAGGGAGAAAGATATAGAAATATCAGTGGTGAGAGAGAATCATTGATCAGCTGCCCCCATTTCCCCCCACACTGGGGATCAAGCCCGAAACCTGGGCATGTGCCCTGACTGGGAATCAAACCGTGACCCCCTGCTTCATAGGGGATGCTCAACCACTGAGTCACACCTGCTGGGCAGTGAAATCTAAATTTGAAGTTATACTTGTGCCGTTACTCTCAGCCTAGACTGGGAAATGCATTTCCATCAGGTTTGCTTCTGATACAGGGCTTCTGAAGCTTCAGTGTGCAGCACATGGGCCTAGAGAGCCTGTAGCACAGATTCCATTCAGCTGGTCTGGGCTGGGCGGGGTGTTTGCTGCCCGGTGGTGCCGATGCTGACACTGCAGCTCCAGGCCTGCACCTGCAATAGCACTGCCCTGGGCGTGGAGGCAGCGATTGGCAGGCAAAGGCTCTGCTGCAGGATTCCGATTTAAATTCTGACCCTGCCAATTAGTGGGTGGCTTGGGCAAGCTACCTAACCTTTCTGGGCTTGCTTGCTCATCTTGAAAATCAGGATTTAAATTGCAGCTACTTCTTCGAGTCCTGAGGATTAGATGAGATAAACCACATGAAGTACTTACAATTGATAGTTCTTAATCAGGATTTGCTTTCATTAGTAACACATGGTGCCTCCATGTCCTGGGGTGGAGGAAAGTGCTCTTGCTTGCCTCAGTCAGAAGGTTTGAGATCCTCTCAAGGCCCTGGGGAGGGGAGATCCACAGAGCCCTCCTACACCTCCAGGCAGGAGAGCTGATGGGTAGGTACCTGGATAGCTTGTTGCTGTGGGGACCAGGAAGTTGCTTGGATTCCCTAGGCTTACTCTAAAAGTCCTCTGGGGGCTTCCTGACAGGTTTCTCAGGATGCATGCCTGGCATCCATTGCCCACGGCAGACGTGGCTCAGATGAAGAGCACACACTGAGTAGTACCCTGTGCTGCAGACCTGCCAGAGTCCTAACCTTTCTCCCTTGGGCTTTGGGCCACCCTTATGCCACTGTGCCTGCCTTAGTTTAAGGACCTCAGGCCATGCTTCCTTTTCATTGCAGCTTTCATTTAACTTTTATCTAGGAAGGCTCTGTGGACCCACATCACAGGGAAAGGAAGACAGAAGCACTGGCAGCTATGCTCAGGGCTGTCTGTGTAACAGCCTCGGCCACTTCCCCATCTCATTCCTGTAGCACACCGGGCTCCAGCACAGGCCTATGCCCCGGTTCCCCTCGGAGCCCCGCCAAAGCACCCTGTCCGGGAATTTAGAGCCTTACTGCACACATGTGGTTCTCAGAACAGCAGCGGCAGACCCGGGCCCCATCCCTGGCTGTTGCGAGATGTAGGTTTTACTATTATTCGGATCTGGTGAGGCCAACGGATCAGGAAACAGTTGCCATTAAAAAGATGGTTTGTGCCCAGGCTAGTGTACTCAGTGGCTAGAGTGTCGGCCTGCACACTGAAGGCTGGGGCGGGGGGGGGGGGGGGGGGTTGTTCCCGGTTAAGGGCACATACCTGGATTGCAAGTTTGATCCCTGGCCCCAGTCGGGGGGTATACAGGAGTCCAATCAGTGTATCTCACATCAATGTCTGTCTGTCTTCCCCTCCCTCCCTCCTTTCCACTCTCTCTGGGAAGCAGTGAAAAAATGCCCTTGAGTGAGGATTAACAACCACAAGAAGATAGTTTGTTACAGTTTCCAAAACAAGAGTGCATGTCATGTCACACAGGGCCACATGGGTCAGTCAGGATGCAGAGGGAGAGGGTAAGAGGCTTTATAGTGGTCTCCACGAAGAACTGGCTGCAGAGTTAGCAGGCTTAAGATTGGCTAGTTTGGGGTATAAGGATGTCTCTAGTTGTCTTGTTCCTGCCCCTGGGGTGACTGGGCAGAGGAATAGCGACCTAACGTTTAAGAGCTTCATAAAGGAGGTAGTTTGGGGTCCAGGTTTTAGATTGGTTGATTTGCATATGAAATGTACACTTGCAGGTAGTTTACTATGTGTAGGAATTGGCTAGCCCAGAGTCAGCAAGGCCCTAAAATGTCAAAGCATCAGAAATACAGAAAAATAGAAGGAGAAACCAAGATGGTGGCATAGGTGAACACCTAAACTGCTGCCTCACACAACAATTTTAAAACTACAGCTAAAAGACAAAACAGACACCATCCAGAACCACAGGAAAGCTGGCTGAGTGGAAATTCTACAATTAGAAGGAAAGAGAGGGGCATACGGAAACTCAGAGGAGCTGCAAAAGGCTGAGGTACGGAGACACGTGTGTGGAGAGGACAGGCGGCTGAGTGACTGGCTAGCTTGCACTAGTGGGAGAGAGACGGAAGCTCCCGACTGCACTGAACCCAGTTCCGGGTGAGACCCTGGGGTCCCAGACTCATATAGGGGGAGTCTGGACTGTCGGGAAAATAGAGGAGCTCACGGAAACTTGGGAACCGCGAAAGGCAGAGGTTTGGAGGCACACACGCGAATGCACGCAGAGGGGACTGACTGCTGAGTGTGCCGCTGGCTTTCTCTAGTGGGAGGAAGACGGAAGCCCCCGACTGCTCTGAACTCCAGTTCCGGGCAAGAATCTGGGAATCCAGATTCATTGGGGGAAAAACTGGACTGTCTGGCAACGTGCCGAACTCGAGGGCGGCTTTCTCTCAGAGGCGCTTGCAGCGATAACCAAGGGACACTGAGACCCAGGGGCCTCATAGGGAAGGGCTGACGGGAAACCAAGGCTGTCTGCTCCATCCTGAGACTCCGCCCCATCCAAGCTGAGCATAGAGGCTTTTGCAATTTTGCAAGTCTTGTCTCATAAGAGTGTCTCCAGCACAGAAGTTCTCCCAGTGTAGACACAGCTGATCCTCACAGCCAATTGGCCTGGAGGTCAATTCCTCCCAGTGATACCAACAACAATCAAGATTTAACTACAACAAGGCTGTACACACAGTCCACAAAGGGGTGCACCAAGAGTGTCCACCTCAGGTAACTGGGGAGGCTGAGCCACTGTGCCCTATAGGATACCTACCACACAAAGCTACTCTACCAACTCAGAGAAGCAGTGAAAATGTGGAGACAAAGAAACAGATCACAAATGAAAGAAATGGAGGAAAGCAAACGACTGGATATAGAGTTCAAAACCACGGTTATAAGATTTTTCAAGAATTTCCTAGAAAAGGCCGATAAATTTAGCGAGACCCTCGAGGATATGAAAAAGGACCAACTAGAAATTAAACATACACTGACTAAAATAAAAAATCTTATACAGAGACCCAACAGCAGACTAGAGGAACACAAGAATCAAGTCAAAGATTTGAAATACAAAGAAGCAAAAAACACTCAACTGGAAAACCAAAAAAAAAAAAAAGAATCCAAATATTTGAAGATAGTGTAAGGAGCCTCTGGGACAACTTCAAGCATACCAACATCCAAATTATGGGGGTGCCAGAAGAAGAGAGAGAGCAAGATACTGAAAACCTATTTGAAGAAATAATGACAGAAAACTTCCCCCACCTGGTGAAAGAAATAGACTTACATGTCCAGGAAGCGCACAGAACCCCAAACAAAAGGAATCCAAAGAGGACCACACCAAGACACATCATAATTAAAATGCCAAGAGCAAAAGACAAAGAGAGAATATTAAAAGCAGCAAGAGAAAAACAGTTAATTACCTACAAAGGAGCACCCATGCGATTGTCAGCTGATTTCTCAACAGAAACTATGCAGGCCAGACAGGAGTGGCAAGAAATCTACAAAGTGATGAATAGCAAGAACCTACAACCAAGATTACCCAGCAAAGCTATCATTCAGAATTGAAGGGCAGATTAAGAGCTTCACAGATAAGAAAAAGCTAAAGAAGTTCATCACCACCAAACCAGTGTTATATGAAATGCTGAAAGGTATTCTTTACAAAGAGGAAGAAGAAAAAAGTAAAGATAAAAATTATGAACAACAAATACATATCTATCAACAAGTGAACCTAAAAATCAAGCAAATTAAAAACCTGAGGAACAGAATAAACTGGTGAATATAATAGAATCAGGGGCATAGAAAGGGAGTGGACTGATAATTCTCAGGGGGAAAGGGGGGTGGGGATGTGCAGGAAGAGACTGGACAAAAATCGTACACCTATGGATGAGGACAGTACAGGGGAGGTAAGGGCAGAAGGTGTGGTGGGAACCAGGTGAAGGGGAGCTATGGGGGGGAAAAGGAGAAACAATTGTAATAATCTGAATAAAGATTTATTCAAAAATAAATAAATAAAAATTTAAAAAAAAGAAGAAAAAGAAACTATGCAGGCCAGACAGGAGTGGCAAGAAATATTCAAAGTGATGAATAGCAAGAACCTACAACCAAGATTACTCTACCCAGCAAAGCTACCATTCAGAATTGAAGGTCAGATAAAGAGCTTCACAGATAAGAAAAAGCTAAAGGAGTTCATCACCAGCAAACCAGTATTATATGAAATGCTGAAAGGTACTCTTAAAAAAGAAGAAAAAGGTAAAGATAAAAATTATGAACAACAAATACATATATATCAACAAGTGAACCTAAAAATAAAGTGAATTAAAAATCTGAGGAACAGAATAAACTGGTGAATATAATAGAATCAGGGGCATAGAAAGGGAGTGGACTGACAATTCTCAGGGGGAAAGGGGTGTGGGGGGTGCAGGAAGAGACTGGACAAAGGTCGTATACCTATGGATGAAGACAGTGTGGGGGAGTTAAGGGCAGAGGGTGAGGTGGGAACCAGGTGGAGGGGAGCTATGGGGTGGAAAAAGGAACAATTGTAATAATCTGAACAATAAAGATTTATTAAATTTTAAAAATACAGAAAAATAAAAAAGCATGATTAATACATGCCCTACAGAATCATAATCTGCATTTTGACAAGATCCCCAGGTGATTCATGAGCACGGTAAAGTTTGAGAAGCACTATTCTAGGGCATGCTTCTCCGACATTGTGAATTGGGTCCACTAAGAGCAACAGATGTGCCATGCCATTCTGTGTACAAATAGGGACAGTGACGTGGGTTTCTAAGACTAAGGACACCAACACAAGGCTGAAATTTTAAATGGGCAGCTAAGAGAAAATGTCGTAGAACATTAGCAATGTCTTCCATTTCCTAGGCATCCTATATAATAAAAGCCCAGTGACCGAACAGCAAAACCACCAGAACAACCGTCGACTAGTCACTATGATGCAGATCTGCCCCCTGGTGGTCAGTGCTCTCCCACAGTAGGAGTGCTGCTCGGCTGACCAGGATGAGCGGTGCCCCCACAGCGGGAGCAGCCATTCAGAGGGCAGGTGTCACAGCCACTCAGCTGACCGGGATGAGCGGAGCTCCCAAGCAGGCCAATCTCCACAGGCCACGCCCCTCACCAGTGCATAATCCCATGTGCCGGGACTCTAGTATGTTAATAATAGTGTTTTGATTGTTAATAATGATGCTACAGCATCATAGATACTGTATAAATAGATGTAGTATTACTTTCTATAACAAAACTTATTTAAAAGGAGGAAACTTAATGAAGATAAAAAGCCAATAATTTTATCCCATTTTACAATGAGAATTGGCCAGTAACTATCCAAATAAATCCTGGTTTCCTGAAGTCCAAAATGAATAGTGCCTTGATTCCTTTATTCTTTTTCTAAATTTTTATTTTTTTAATTTGATTTTTCAGTTACAGTTTACATTCAATATTACTTTATATTAGTTTCAGGTGTATAGCTTAGTGATTAGATAATCATATACTTTACAAACTGATTACCCCCTCAATATTTCCAGTAGCCACCTGGCACCATACAAAGTTATTACAATAGTATTGATTATATGCCCTATGCTATACTTGATGTCTCCATGAATGTTTTGTAACTAATAATTTGTGCTACTTAATCCCTTCACCTTTTTCACCCACCCACCCCCCAGCACTCACCCCCTCTGGGAACCATCAGTCTGTTGTCTGTGTCTATGAGTCTGTCTCTATTTTGCCTGTTAGTTCAGTTTGTTCTTTAGATTCCACATATAAGTGAAATCATATGGCATTTTTATTTCTCTGACTGACTTATTTCACTTAACATAATACCCTCTAAGTCCATGTTCAAAAATAGTAAGAGTTTATTCTTTTTTATGGCCGAGTAATATTCCATTGTATATACATCTTTTTCCCCCCTTTTATTGAATGTATTGGAGTGACACTGGTTCACCAAATTATACAGGTTTCAAGTCCACAATTCCACAGCACATTATCTGTACACTGAATGTGTGTTCATGACCCTAAATCAAGTCTCTTTCCACCACCACTTATCCACCCTATAATATTCCTCCATGTCCTCTGCCCCATCCTAGCAATCGCCACGCTATTGCCCATGTCCATTAGTTTTTTTTCTTACCTCTTTTTCCTTTTTGCTCAATCCCTCCACTCCCCCAAGCAGCTTCCAGCCCCTCTGCTTCCGATAGCTGTCAGTCTGCTCTCTGTCTATGAGTCTGTCTCTATTTTGCCTGTTAGTTCAGTTTGTTCATTAGATTACACATATGAGTGAAATCATATGATACCTGTCTTCCTCTGACTGGTTTATTTCAGTTAATATAATGTTCTCCGGGTCCATCCACGCTGTCGCAAAGAGGAAGATTTCCCTTTTTTATGGCTGAAGAGTATTACATTGTGCAAATGTACCACAGCTTTGTTATCCACTTATCTGTTGATGGGCACTCAGGCTGCTTCCAAATATTGGCTATTGTAAATAACGAATCGATGAACATAGGGGTGCATTCGAATTGGTATATCAGTTTCTTCAGATAAATTCCCAGAGTGGAATCGCTAGGTCATAAGGCAGTTCCATTTTTAATTTTTTGAGGTAACTCCATACTGCTCTCCACTGTGGATGCACCAATCTGTATTCCCACCAACAGTGCACAAGGGCTCCGTTTTCTCCACATCATCACCAACACTTGTTTGTTGATTCATTGGTGATATCCATTCTGATAGATGTGAGGTGATAGTTCATTGTGGTTTTAATTTACATTTCTCTGATGATTAGTGACATTGAGCATCCCTTCATATGTCTATTGGCCATCTGTATGTCCTCTTTGGAGAAGTGTCTATTCAAGTCCTTTGCCCATTTTTTAATTGGATTGTTTGTTTCTTTGCTGTTGAGTTTTATAAGTTCTTTATACATTTTGGATATTAACCCCTTATCAGATGGATCATTGGCAAATATGTTCTCCCATTCAGTGAGTTGTCTTTTTTTATTTTGTTCATGGTTTCCTTTGCTGTGCAAAAATTTTTTAGTTTGATGTAGTGCAATTTGTTTTGTGGGGTTTGTTGTGTTTTTTTTTTTGTCTCCCTTGCCAAAGGAGAAAAATATTGCTATGAGAAATGTCCAAGATTTTACTGTCTATGTTCTCTTCTAGAATTTTTATGGTTTTGAGTCTAGCTTTTAAGTCTTTAATCATTATTTCTTCAAATAGATTCTCAATCCCTTGTCTCTCTTCTCCTGGTGCTTCTGTGATATGTATGCTGTTATGCTTGATGTTGTCCCAAAATTCCTTTAAACTATCCTCATTTTTTTTAATCTTTTTTCTTTTTTGCTGCTTTGATTGGGTGTTTTCAGCTACCTTGTCTTCCAAATTGCTGATTTGATCCTTTGCTTCATGTAGTCTACATTGATTTCTTTATTTCTGACTGGTTCATTTTTATGGTTTCTATATGTGTTTTTTTAAATGTTTACCATCTTTAAGTTCTCACTGAGTATATTTATTCCTTTCCTAAGTTCTTTGAGCATTCCTATACCATTGTTTTGGACTTAGTATTTGGTAGATTGCTTGCCTCAATTTGATTAAGTTGTTTCACTGTAGGCAAGTTTCTTTGTCTCCCCATTTGGCTGCCTCTCTGCATTTGTTTATGTGTATTAGGTAGATCTGCGATGCCTGCCAGTCTTGGTATGGTGGCCTTGTGTAGTAAGTGTCTTGTGGAACTGAACAGTCTCCCTGATAACCTGAGCTACGTTCTCCAAATATGCCCCTTGTGTGGGTTATGTGAACTCTCTGGTTGTAGTTGAGTCTTGATTGCTGTTGACCCATCTGTGGGTGCAGTTGACCCTTGGACTGCCTGACCATGAGGATTGACCCGACCACAATGTATGAGCTCCTGTGTGGGGGCTGACCCCATAAAGTATAATTTCCTCCAGCAGGGTCAGTTGCTTGCTAAGATCTCCCTTTGGGTGTGCCACTTGTGGAGATAATTGGGTCATGCTCTGATGAGGTTGAACTCTGCCACTGGGTGTGTTGGTTCTGGAGCTTCTTGGGAAGGGACTATGGTGCAAGTCAATGTCAGGCATTTCCTGTGACTGGCCCTGGGCTACCTATCTGGAGCTACAAAGCAATCCACAGTGTGTGGCTGCCTCTTGTGGACCTGAGTGTGTGAGGGAGGGACCAAGCTGCACACCAACGCCGACTTCCACCAGCACTGAGCCAGTGGAGCAGGTCAGCAAAAGGCCCAAGGCACCCCAAGATTCACCTTTGTTTGCCAGCTGCCTGTTAGGCTCAGTCACTGAAAGAGCCTCTGGAGGTACTTGAGTGGCATGAGGTAGGTTCCCAGTGAGTAAGGGTGAGTGTTGTTCACCAGGTTGATACAGATTCAAACTGTGTCAGCACTGGGTCTGAGGCCACTCAACAAAAGTCTCAGGGTACACCAAAGTCAGCCACCACCTGTCCGGTGCCCTCAGACCTTTGTAGTGGGACAGGGTCTCAGGGAGTCATCAAGGCGAGGCAAAAAGAGTTCATCAGGCCCAAACAGACTGAGATTTGGTCTGTGAAGGGGATTTCTGCACAGAAATGGGGGCGCTGGTCAAGTGTACAAGGGAAAAAATGGCCCCTGCCCTAGAGCCACACAGCTCAGTCTCTGCCTCCTTCAGAGCCCTCCAAGAGAGTCTGCACTGAGGGCCCAAGTGGCCATAGCCAGCTGACTCCTCTGCAGGATCCATGCTTGGCAGGGCAGGGCCACTGGGAATCAGGAGGGTGGGGCTAGTGGATCTCATGTGGGTTCGTCAGGCAAAGGGATGGTAATGGTCCCTACTCCAGAGTCACACAATTCAGTCTCTGACACCCCTTGAGTTCACCCTCAAGAGCCCTCCAAGAAAGTCCACACCACAAGTCCAGGCAGCTGGGTGAGAGCTCTGCAGGGCAGGGCAACAGGGAGTTGGAATATAGGGCTAGCACAATGGTCGGCAAACTCATTCGTCAACAGAGCCAAATATCAACAGTACAACGATTGAAATTTCTTTTGAGAGCCAAATTTTTTAAACTTAAACTTCTTCTAATGCCACTTCTTCAAAATAGACTTGCCCAGGCTGTGGTATTTTGTGGAAGAGCCACACTCAAGGGGCCAAAGAGCCGCATGTGGCTCGCAAGCTGTGGTTTGCCGACCACTGGGCTAGTGCATTCCTCCAGGCTGATGCAATATGGAGGAGGTGATCGATCCAGGAAAGATGGCATCTGTGGGCAATGTGGAAAAGGAATTCCCAATGGCCCTGCCCTGCCAAGCTTGCACGCTGCACAGGGACCCTGGTGGCTGTCTCTTCAGCTCTCTCCCAGTGCCACAGAACTGAGTCTTCACATGACTCCAATGTGCTCCATTCACTCTGCCAAAGCCCTGGGTGAGTGGCTGTGAATGAGGTTCTGCGAACTGGCCCTTTAAGAGGGCACCTGGGTTTCTAGCAGACTCGTGCCTCCCTAGTGGACAGAATCCTCACTGATTTTCATAGCCAGAAGTTACGTGGGCTCCTCTTCTTGACTTTGGTGCTCTGGGCTGGGGTTGAGACCCCACATTCCTTAGGAGGGACCTTTACAGCTGAGCTATCCCTCCAGATTCTCAACCACACACAAGGGTGTGGGGCCAGCCCTTTTCTCATCTCTGCCCTTCCTACCAGTCTCCATGTGGCTTATTCTGCAAATCTTGGCTATAAGATTTCTGTTCAGCTAGTCTTCAGTTGGCTATTCAGGTGGCTTGTTCTATCATTTACTTGTGATCCCAGTTTGGTCCTGGAGGAAGTGAGTGTAACTTACACCTACTCTGCTGCCATCCTGGATCTCCTCCAGTTTCTTTTAATGGGACAGTAATCTCTTTGGAGTGACCAGTTATCTCCTTGGGTGACAAGTACAACTTATACTTGTCATCACACACACAAACTCCTCTGGAAGGAGCCCTGATTGGTCCACTCCACTTGGAGAAGAGGCAGTGTATCAAGGAAGAACAGAGAGAAAAAGAAACAAGAGCCAAGTGTGGGTGTCGCTTGCAATCTCCATGCTTGGACTTAAAGAGACCTTTGAAATCATCCAGTCAAATCCCTCATTTTAATGACAGGGACACTGAGGCCCAAGATGTTAGTAAATTGCATGAGGCCCTGTGACTCCTTAATGCAGAGACAGGGCACGACCCAGGCTCCAGGGCCCAGGGCCAGCCTTCTCCACTTTCTTCCCCTCCCCCTCCTCCATTCCCACTTTGACAGAGCACCTCCTTCCTCTGAGATTGGAGCCGAAACATTTCATGCTCAGTCTAGCAGTGCTGACAATGCAGCCATGTTTTTTGTTCCTTCGCTTTATTTATACTCAGGCTCGTTGCAGAAGGATTTAAGGCTGTTTATAAGGTGGCAAACAACAGAGCAAAATAAAACAAATTTAAAATAAGAAAGATGAGACAGAGGAGTAAGTGGCTTCACAGCAACTTTGCCCGCTGCCATTCTGCTAGGGCCATGGAGCGGTTAGCCGTTAAATTAGCGACCGGCAGTGCATCCAGGCTCATGGCCCCACTGCTCAGCGCTTCGGCAGGATTTTTTTCCTTGCTGGTTTTAGAACCTTCCCCCTCTTTGTATTCGAGATGCCCTTGAAGGTCACTTTGAGGGACTTGGAAATTCTCTTCGGTGGGTCCTGTTTGGGGGTGTGGCCACGGTGGTGATGGTGGCAATCAGAGGGCTGTTGTGTTGTCGCTGCCCTGTAAGACCAGGAAAAAAAGGAGAGCTAGTTAACATGTGAAACTTTGAAGCTGTCCAGAATCAGTGACCTTCCTGGTCCCTTTGTACGCCCTTGCAGCCTGAGAGGAGGAGGCTGAACGTAGCCAGGGTTCAGAGCTGCTGCCTGGGCTTTTCCCTACCCCCTGCTCATTCTTTATCCCTTTTGCATTATTTTGACTTCTGCTCAAGTTCCAGTCCTTGGTTCTGTGAGGCCACTGCCCTCGCTGCTTTTACATCTTCATTTAAGGGACCCAGGCGTTCTCCCTGCTCTCAGGACCTCTGCTTTCCCTCACAGAAAGCCTTTGTTCTGATTCCCCCTGGACTCCAGTGTGCTCTCTCTGACTCCTTAGGCCTTGTTCCAACCCCTCATTGCTTTGGGTGGCCTCTCCAGTCCCTGCCAAGAGTCTCCTTCTACAAAATGAGTCAAAGCTAGCCCACCAAGAGTTCCAGTCATAGCACTCTCACCCGTAGGAATGTTTGTTTGGAGAAATGCCCTAACTGGTATGGGTCAGTGGATGGAGCGTCTGCCTGTGGACTGAAGGGTCCCAGGTTCGATTCCGGTCAAGGGCATGTACCTTGGTTGCGGGCACATCCCCAGTGGGAGGTGTGCAGGAGGCAGCTGATTGATGTTTCTCTCTCATCGATGTTTCTGACTCTCTGTCCCTCTCCCTTCCTCTCTGTGGAAAAGCAATAAAATATATTTTTAAAAAAAGAGAGAGAGAGAAATGCAGGTTGAGGCTGTCCTAGTAACTGTCGTTGATTGGATCGGAAGTGCTAAACCCTCTACAATCCACGGGATGGCTCCACACAAAGAAGAAGTACCCCACCAGAATGCCAGGAACCTCCCTGCCGACACATTGGAAAGAACTCAGAAAAGCCTAATATTTACAGTTGTGCAGTAGCATCAGAAGAGCCACGTTGCAGATTTCTTGGTCTGTGCCCAAGAGTTTAGTGGGAGAAAATCACTAAATTATTTTTATCAACACAATGTGGTTAGGAAGAATTACATTTGGAAGGGTCAGGCTATGCTGGACATTGTTTATTTTGTGAGGCCAGAGCCCCACGATCGGATGAAGCAGTGGCTTACTCGGGTAGGTGTAGGCCTGCTCCTGGAACCTGCTGACTTTTGGGCTCAGATAGGCATCCTGGAACTGCAAGTGCAGCCCGTCACGTGGGGGATGCTGGTGGCTGGCACAGCATCAGTCAGTGGGAACTGGCTGCACTGGGAACATCTCTCCAGAGGTTTTTTTCTATAACAGGCAAAGGAGCAGAGCACTCAGAATTAAATAGTCTATTGCCTCTGCTAAAACCCACTATCGTGCTCTGAGGCTTAAAAAGCCCTTTTTGAGTGCACTGGCTAAGACAAGTAGTTAAGGTTAGCTAGCCCTCAGACCCCTGGAAACGGCTGGCCCCCGAGCCCTGCACTTTCTCTCACTCTATTGCAGATTGGCTAATTATTTCCTCATTTATCCATTCATTATCTAACGCACTTGGAGTGCCTGCTATGCGCCAGTACTGAGACAAGGTCCCTGACTTTCGCTCGTTATGGTGTGGGGAAGAGGGAGGCAAGGCACTCAGTCGGTCCTGACAGAGCCCTGCGCCAGGTCCTGAGGTGGAGGTGTGCTCAGTGTGTCCTGGGCACACTGAGAAGGGGACCTGAGAGGTGCAGGGTGACGGGAGTCTCCCACGCACCCTCCTGGATGTAGGGATGTTTGAACTGGGTCTTGAAAGAAAACGCAGCATTAACCAAGGTGAAGAACGAAAGGGTGGCCGAACGTTCCGGGGAGAGAACACTGTGCACCAAGTCACAGAGGCTTGAAACAAAAGGCTCTCAGTAGTCCGGGGCGGCGGGGAGGGCAGGATGCCTAGGGGGAGGGTATCGGAATGAGCCACAGCGCCTGGTGCCCTGGAGACAAGGAGAGCTGCGACGGATTCCTAGGGGCTGATTCTTCTGCAGCTCAAAGACACGCGAGGCCATTAGACATCCCTCAAAGCCACATGTCAATCAAAATAATTAAAAGCAAAAGAGCCAGAAAGCTGGTTCATATATTCCAACATCCATCTGGCTTCCCTCCCCTCCCCCCAAAAAAATCTTTTGATAAAATAAGATGAAGTGCCAAAAGCATGTGTGTGCTCATTCAGTCGTACGACATAGAGTGTGTAGACTGTAGTTTTTGTTTTTGTTTAAGAAAAAGCTCAATCCCTGCAAAGTAAAACTGAGTGATTGCTAATTCATACTTGGGCTCAGAGTCAGACAGACTTGAGTTCAGGTTCTGTCTCTACTAATTTAAGTTTTCACCTCTCTGGACTTTGATTTCCTCCTCTGAACATGGGAGTGATAATTCCAGTCTCACCACGTTATTGTGAGAATTAAACCACATAATCCCAGTGGTTTTTATTTATCAGCTTCTTTCTTGCTTTTTAAAGTACAATCTTAATCCAAGGCAAGATGTAGAGGATGGTATATGAGGCTCGATTATAATTTGTGGAGTAAAAACAGTCGCAGATTACATTTAATAAAATAGATTCTAGAGGTAACAGAATTCCTACTTCATTTATTTTATTCATTGGGCAAATACCTATCACACACTTTCTATGGGCTGGCACTGCATGAGGTTTGGGGACCAGAACAGTGAACAAGACAGACCCAGTCTGTTTTCATGAGGCTCATAAGCTGGTGAAGAGGAAAATGTGTTAAGGACTCCCTCCCTTCCTGAAACCTGCTCATCTCAGGCTCACCCCAAGGCATGTTCGCCTTGGACTGTAGACTGACTGACCTAAGCTGGTGTGGCCATGCAAAACTTGTAGGCAAATTGTGGTAGAAAACAGTTGCCACTGCAGAGGGTTGAGGTGGTGAGAGTTAGCTTCTCTCCCATTTCCTCATTACCAGGTTGTAATGAACGCTAGTGTTGGGCTGAAATCTGCCACAGATACAGGCATTTATCAAACATCCTATCTAATAAAAGTAATATGCAAATTGACCATCACTCCAACATACAAGATGGCTGCCCCCATGTGGTCAAAGATGGCCACCCCCATGTGGACACAAGATGGCTGGCAGCGGAGGGCAGTTGTGGGCGATCGGGCCAGCAGGGGAGGGCAGTTGGGAGGGACCCAGGCCTGCAGGGGAGGGCAGTTGGGGAGGACCCAGACCTGAATGGAAGGGCAGTTCGGGGGGACCAGGCCTGCAGGAGAGGGCAGTTGGGAGGGACCAGGCTGGCAGGGGAAGGCAATTAGGGGTGACCAGGCCAGCAGGGGAGGGCAGTTAGGGGCAATTGGGCCGGCAGGGGAGCAGTTAGGCATCGATCAGGCTGGCAGGGGAGTGGTTAGGTGTCAATCAGGCTGGCAGGGGAGTGGTTAGGGGATGATCAGGCTGGCAGGCAGGCGAGCAGTTGGGAGCCAGCAGTCCCGGATTATGAGAGGGATCCCACATTGGAGAGGGTGCAGGCTGGGCTGAGGGACACCACCCCCCATGCACGAATTTCGTGCACCGGGCCTCTAGTTTATCAATAAGTAGGGAGAAATCAGTTCACTCAACCTATCTGGTAAACTTGATGAAGTCCAGCCCTCTCTGCTTTGGCTTGTTTCATCATACCGTGTATGAAAGGTTCACTCAAGGCAACTGTAAGAATATTCCAGAGACAGGACTCTGTTTCCCCGACTCAGAGGCATGCTGTATCAGCCCTCCTAATGCAGTGGCTCCACACAGCCTTGCTGGGTTCCAATGCCCTCTTTATACAAGGATGGGGATATCTCCAAAGGTTTGGGGCCAGGCCTCGTATCTTGAATACCTTTAATTTTACCAATAAGCACCCATATTTAGCATTCATTATACTAAGTCACAAGTTTTACCAACAAAAGCCTACTTTTTATATTCAGAACACTGATCAAAATACCAATAGCAGAAAGACTTAAAGTAGCCACTTTGGGAGTGTGACCCAATCCCAGACTTTGTACTCTTGATAGCATGTGAGCCGATTACCCCTAGAGGTAAAGCCTGAGTGTTCAGACACAATGAAACACCAGTTATACTCAAGTATTTTCTTTTTCTCTCTCATTTCTTTACATACACAAGAAAATCGTAGGCATTGTAAACCACATTCCATTTCTCCTATTCAAAAGGTATGATGACGTGTCTGTGTGGGAGGGGAGGGGGAGGGCTGGCTTATATCTAAAGTAGCCATAATTCCGGGACTGTTCAAGAGAATCACAGCCTCCACCTATTGCCCTGGGGCCCATCCACTTAACACCCTTTTGCTTTCAGAGGTGTCCCGTTAGGGTGATGCAGTATATGGTTACTCTACTGAGAGAAAGAATGCAGTGGCACAGAACAAAGGTAACAAACCCAGGAGAAGTGAGTGTCCATTCTGTCCCTACCAGTTCCCAATAGGGTAGC
Source organism: Corynorhinus townsendii (assembly GCA_026230045.1). Taxonomy (NCBI): domain Eukaryota; kingdom Metazoa; phylum Chordata; class Mammalia; order Chiroptera; family Vespertilionidae; genus Corynorhinus; species Corynorhinus townsendii. The sequence continues at coordinate 144,882,425 of JAPDVU010000004.1, forward strand.
CGTGGGCACACCGCCTCCCCCCAGAAAGTCTTATTGTCCTCATTTGGAAACTGAGAATAACACACCTGCCTGCCCCTTTCCCTAGTCATTTTTTAAGGAGATACCAGTTTCCCCATGGATGTGAATTAACTCTGTAGAGAGAGCAGCACTAACAAGAGGTAAGGATTATTCCTATCCTTTACCCCAACCTCGGTTTGTGCTGTGGCCTGAGTGAAAACTAGCTTCAGCATGGCATCATGGCAGCTCTTTCACTTGGCTTCCTGGAGGGTGGAGAGACCTGTAGTCCTCTTCCGCCAGAGGAGTAACTAGCAGAGCCATCTGCTTGAGGATTTGCATTTCCCCTTAACTCCATCAGAGAAGAGAACATGACCCTTAAAAGTAAAACCAGCCCAGCTGGCGTAGCTCAGTGGTTGAGTGTCAGCCTCTGAACCAGGAGGTCACAGTACGATTCCTGGTTCCTGGTCAGCGCACATGCCCAGATTGTGGGCTCAGTCCCCAGTGTGGGGTGTGTAGGAGGCAGCTGATCAATGATTCTCATCGTTGATGTTTCTCTCTCTCTCTCTCCCTCCCTCTCCATTCCTCTATGAAATCAATAAAAATATTTTTAAAGTAAAACCAGAGCCCTTCCTTTGCCTTAAGATGCATTCATATAAAAATTTTTCAGAGATTCAACTTACCCTTCTTTATGAGCGGAACTCAAAAGTTTGAGAAGACACCCTAACCAGTGAGAGGTGAGTGTGAAAGCTCAGCATGAGTGCACTGCCTTGTTGACGCATAGATGTGGCAAATGTGCCCATGGGAACAGTCACAAATGAGGTGAATAGGGGGTAGGGGCCCCAAATAAGAGTACTGTTTTGCATAATAATGTAGAATTTTACTTTTTCAAAGTGAAAAAATTGCTTTTTTTCTTATTACAAAAGTAATACATTGTAAAAACTGCCAAAATTCCAGGAAATATAAGAAAGTAAATATTTCCAAGTCCATGTAAAGCTTTCTAATCCTTTCTATGTGACTGTCTCTGTGTTTACATATGTACTTATATGCATACATTATTAAATAAAAGTGGAATCCTATTGTAGACATTGCTTTGAAATCTGGTTTTTCCCCCCATATAAAATGATTGTGTACACATTTTAGTAAATGTAGACCTACATCGTCATTTTTATAACTTGCCAGCATTCCATTGAATATATGTGCCAGTCGTTTGCTTAACCAGGGCCTGCTTGCTTGCTATTTAGGTTTGTGTTGCAGGGATGGGGAACCTCTTTTCTGCCAAGGCCATTTGGATATGTATAACATCCTTTGTGGACCATACAAAACTACCAGCTTAAATATCAGCCTGTTGTGTTTGGTCAAACATTTACTTAACACACCCCTAATGCCTTGGCAGGGCCAGACCAAATGATTTTGGTGGGCCTTATACAGCCCATCCCCCACCCCTGCAACACACGACTTTAGGGGCACAGTATTACCTTTTGTGGTACTTTTTTAAAAATCAATATAAAATACCTACCTCCAACACACACACAAACACACACGAGACACACTTTTCAAAATTCCCCCGTAAGTCTCACATATCTTGGTTTATCTTCTGTGCACTTAGGTGGGAGGACTCCTGGCAGTTGAAGTGCAGGCGAGGAGGAGCTGTGAATAACCGGGCAAAGGGCAGTCTAGAGTAGAGCCCAGATACCGCATTGTTGCAAACTGCCTGAAGTGGGGTCTGTTTCTTGGGGAATAACTTCCTCCTACACTGAAGCCCTGGTCATTCACCAAGCAAGATCGCTGCCAGGAGCCTCTGTCACTTAATCACCCTTGCAGCCTGAGGCCCAGTCCTCAGAGTACTGCTTTCAGAAAGAAAAACTTGTACACGTGCAGCTATTTACACATGGCACGTCCAATAACAAACACCTCAGTATCATGAACTCTGCCACTGAGTAAAGCTCCTCAGGAACCCAGCCAGCAGCTCCGAGCACTTGAAGGGCGCTGAGCCCCACTCAGCACTAATGGGGGCACCCTTCCGGCTTTCATTGAGAAAAGCTTACACTTAGTTTATATATAATACTAGCAAGCTTGCCAGTCTGATTTCCAAGTTCAGCAAATTAGCACTCTGAGGACTGTGGAGGCAGCCCTGAGAGTAAAACCAAGTGACATCAGACTGCAGAAGATTAAGTAAAAGACAGGATGTGGGGAAGCTGAGACCCTTTTGTGCAGGGACAAGCAGCTCTGCCTACTTTCTCAGTGTTTGCAAACGGTGGCATCACCCATGATGGTGGGGCAATCGATTTAGTGGATCCTGACCAACATTTTAAACAAAGGAATAGAAGAGAAAACATCAGAGTGCTTTTTAATTAAAGATAAATATTATTCTTTGTAATTTTTGTCTCATACCCATCTGTCCATGCTGGGTTGCAGTGTGAAATTCATTTCTTAAGGTGGATCAAAGTAAAAAAGTTTGAAAGTTAGAGTTGTAAGCCCTGAAGTTATCACCATTTTATAGCAAAGTATAGAAATGAATGCCCTTAGCAGTGACCCTGAGTTATCCAAAAAAAGGATCAAATAATGTTCAAAGGATGTAATTTAAGAGGACAAAGGACAATGGGATGAAGATCTTTTAGAAAGATTCCTGTTACAAAGTGCCTGCAATTTTTTGAAGATTTAGTATTTTAAATTTTAAGTGGAAGGCCTTTCTACCTTCTTTCTAACTTGAATCACAAACATAACTTTTAAAAATACCAAATTTGACCTGGGATTGGGGGGAGGGAGGACACCTGAAAAATATAAAATATTTAAATTTTAGCCCAGCCGGTGTGGTTCAGTGGTTGACCTATGAACCAGGAAGTCATGATTCAATTCCAGTCAAGGGCACATGCCCAGCTTGTAGGCTGGATCCCCAATTGGCCGGGGGGGGGGGAGGGGCGGGGGGGGACAGGGGGTCAGGGGGGGCAAAGGAGCGTGCATGAGGCAGCCAATCGATGATTCTCCCTCAGCATTGATGTTTCTATCTCTCTCTCCCTTTCCCTTCCTCTCTGAAATCAATTTAAAAAATATTTTTTAAAATAAAATAATTTTTTTAAGTTAATTAAAATACTGAATTTGATACCCATCTAACATAAAGATATTCACCTTCCAGGTATACCTAATAAGGCATGCGTATATCTTTGTGATGCACATTAACTGCAATGTCATTTGTTCATTCGAAGCCTGCATTAAAAATAAAAATGCACAGCACAACTTCTCTGCTCTATCTAGGCATTCGCCTACACAGATAAGGGAGACACAGAACTGGCCCTCAAGGAGCTTATTTACAGTCCAGTGATCCCAATTTCAGTCAACCCCACTTATTGACCTTCACCATAAAGTCATTTTGCAGATTTTGGTACAGTACTGACTACGGCTGATTGAAATTTGCACTTTCCTGAAAAATTTAGCATATGTGGCCCCCATGTGTGCAAAACTGGTCATGAGCCCACATCACAGAGGATTAAGCCAAAGCCAGTCTCAGGTAAGATCAGGCAGATTGGCTCAGTCCCTGTGAACCCAGGTAACAGGGCAAAAATAAAAGCATGGAGCTGAGCCTTAGGTTCTGACCTGGAGGTATGCAGGGCAACATCAAGGGGAAAGCCAAGCCCTCAGCCAATGGCTACCACAGTTGCTGACATGCTACCCTGCTTTTCTGTCTCCTGACAGCTCAGGCCTCCATCCTTTTCTGGATCCATCCTTTTTTTCACCAGCTTTCCACATAACCGGGCCATAATTTAAAGACCTCACTGGTCCCTGACCAGTTTCCTTCTCTGTATATGTATGCAGCTCCCTTCACTGAGGCCCGAGGGGGAGGGGATATCTAAATGCCCAGAGAGTGGGCACAGGGCCTCAACTTTGCTCCATCGATGCTGTTGTCCTCAAGATCTGGGTGTACTGTGCTCACCAGCCTTCCCCAAACCACCGTATTCATTGGCAAAGTGGGATTTGTCTGGTCTGTGGTTTCGTAAGCACACCAGTACTAACTACAGCAAATTTCTGCTAATGTTCCATGTTCCATCAGTCCACTTTTACTAACTTGATAGTTTGGTGGCCATGCCTCACGGCTTTTCAGATGTTCTGATTTTAAATGGCCTACCTGCCTGTCTTCTTTGAATATGCCAGCACTTGTCAAACCATGTGTCCTACTTTTTGGTTTAAAAAAAAGGGGGGTCTCTGTGCTCAGAGGAGTCACAAGGTACATGGAAATACTATAATCTACTCATGTTGTGTCTTGTGAGCAAATGAGTTTTCCTGTCGAGACCAATCTGGTGAACCCAGTCCTCATATTCTCTTCAGGTAGCATGGATGTAAATGTTGTGTGATTACCAAAACAACCTCAAACAAACCAGCGAAAGGCACCACCTGTGCAGCTCATCTACCCACAGAGCTTCTCCAGTGAACAGGAGACATAAATTTCATTAGTAGTTATGACCTGGGCTGCTTTAGTGACATTCAACACAAAGGCCACTTTGACACCCAATTTCTCTGGCCTTTGGTTCTGTGTTTTGTTGTGTCGTGTTTTCAGGGAGAAGGAAGAGGATAGATTCATGAGGCAGTGGCAGAACATTCTAGAACTTTCTAATCATCTCCTCCTGACCGTCTTCCATCTTTCGTTCCACACTCAGCATCTCTTTCATGGCCCTGAGCGCTTGGACACCCTGACATGTCTGCATTCACTCCTACAAGCACCTCAGCACCTGCAGTAACTCACGGTCATGCTCCCTCAGCAGAAATGCCCCCAGCCTGCAATGAGCCTGCCCTTGTGCATCACATCACAGTAATGGCACCCCCTATCGAGCTGTGAGTGTGCCCACTTGGCACAGACAAGGCACATGACAGCGGGACCCTTCATTCTGGTGCCATGTTTTCAGTAGCCTCTGTTGCCAAAGAACTCAGCAAAAGCAGAACTTTGAAACACCGCATTGAAGAAGAGACCCACCAAACCATGTGTGAGGCAACACACCTGGAGATGAAAGCTACATCATGTACCGCTTGGCAGGCCTGCAGGGCCATTCTGTTCCGGCTTCTTAGGCCAGGATTAGGTGAGGAGCCAGGGGTCCGCACGTGAGTGAACTAATCAAGTGAAAGGCACGGGTGCAGACTGGGTGGAGAAGGTTCCTTTCCATTGACTCAGAACTCTGGTGTGCAGATGTCCGAAGCTGCTGGTGTGGAGAGGAACCCTTTGGCACGAGGAGTTTGCAGTCTGTGAACTGCTGCAGAAAAACCGTAAAAACAGGGCGTTTTGATGAAACCAAGGGAGAAGATGTGTTTTTATAATAACTTTACTGGCCTTTCTAGTTCCATCATTGTGTGTTCTGGAAACACAGTAGAAGCCAGCGAGAAGGCCTGGGTGAGGAGATGGGAGAGCGTGGGCTGTTTGTGATTTGCACTGTGGCCTTGGACGTGATTTGTGTCCTCTCCAAAAATCTCAATTTACCTGTCCATAAAAAGGGGACCAATAAAGCTTTTAAAGTGCTTTGTGAATAATAAAACTCCACACCAGCACAAGTCGTCATTCATGGGGCTAAGACCGAGACTTCTCGAACCCTCTGTTTTTCCTCTTTTTAAAGGGGGATAATAATACCAGTCCTCCCCATCTCTCGGAATGCTTCGGAGGATCAAATGATAGAATGTGTGTGAAGGGGACGGGGAAACCATGGAGTTCTAAGTGAGCAGCGGGGCTCACACATGTTCCCGGGCTTTAAGGAGTCAGTTGCCAGCCCTGAGGCCAGGGTTGGTTTAAGACTCACTCTGCCAGACCAGACCTTTCTCTCCAGGGCATCCCTCCCCACTTTCCCTCTCCCCACCTCAACGTTCCTCTTTACCTGCTCCTTCCTTCGTCTTGATGCTCTGAGTTGCCTTTGCTCTTCTCTCTGGATCTGTCAGGCAACTGCTGCGTCTCACTCCAGGCAGCATCATTTAAGATCCCAGTGAAACCGTGTCTATATGTAATTTGTAATAAAATGTGAGTTCCTTTGGGAGGAAAGGGGCAGTCACTGTGTGGGTTCATCTCCACCACCATTGCACTGGTGGCCCCCCAGAACCAGAGGGCCTGCAGATACTTTCCAGCATAAATGAGAGTCTGGCCCAAGGTTACAGCGGCTTTTACAAACAACCTGTTTCTACTTATTTCTTTCCCCTAGGCCTCTGGAGTGGGGGAGGAACAACATTTTATTCTTCAAATCAGAGCTAGATGATGGATAGATGGATGGATGGATGGATGGATGGATGGATGGATGAATGGATGGATTGGGGTATCAGGGAAGGTTTGAGTCCACTCGGCAGTTTAAAATTTCTCATTCTTAACATCCACACCCCAGTTCTCCTCAGGTAACTCTAAAATTTTATCTGGTTAATGGATGCGTTCTGAGAAAGTAGTGGAAAACCTTGTTAAGTACGGGGTTTAAACATTCCTTTTTTTATTTTATTTTGCCAGATGGAAATACTTTATTCACTGTCATCTGAAGAGAGCACAGACTCCTGTCCTAAGGAGGGTCAAAGGTTGATCCTAACAACCTTAAACTCAAAGGGGAAAGGGAAGCCTTTCTCAGGACCAGGTCAGAAACAGCTGTCCCTCCCTTAGCTTCCTACATGGCTCACCCAGCAGGGAACTTGGAAGTCGCTTTCCGGTGTGCTGCTGTTGTTTTTACTTTATTTTAGAGAGAGGAAGAGGGGGTGGGAGGGAGAGAGACAGAGACACATCAATTTATTGTTCCTCTTATTTATGCATTCATTGGTTGATTCTTGTTTGTGCCCTGGCCCGGGGTAAGCCTGCAACCTTGGCGTTTGGGGAGGACGCTCTAACCGCCTGAACTACCCGGCCACGGACCCCTTGCTAAGTCTTGACATCTCGAAAACTCCATGCAGCACGCCCCTTTTTCCTCCTGTGGGATTTACCAACCAACAAATTCCAATGCAGTCATTCCAGATGCGTACCAAGGCCTTGGCGTAGGCAAAGTCTCTTAAGTCAATCTCTAAGTAAAAAGATGCTTCAAGGAAGCACCCAGTCAGTTCCTTCTAATAACCGCAGTTTGTCATGTGACACCTGCCCCTCCCCCTCCCCCCTTCTCTCGGAAAACCACCCACCCCACCAATAACCTAGGTTGACCCGTGTCCTTTAATCCGCCGACATCTACATTTCTTCCAAGGTGGTAATCTTTTGCTTTTGTTATTTAAGGGTTGTTTGATGCTTGATGGTTACCCAATTGCTTTGGGGCTTGCATAAACAGTTAACAAAAACACGGCGCACGAGGCAGCCGTTTCGCTTTCTGTGCTTGTTGTTCTTGGCACGGGGTCAGTTCTATGAACTTCTGGTGTCCAACTGGTAGGACCTGAAACTCTGTGTTTAACAAGTGCCTGTAGTCAAAACAGTTGGCGTGTGCAAGCGGGGATAGCTGGTGGCGACTGCAGCTGGTCAGCCGCGGCCCTGGACGTGCAGAATCCCGAATCGCGGCGCTCCGAGTCGGGGTTGGGCTTCTGTTGTTGTTACGTTGTGAGGTTTTTCTTTCTTGTCCCCCCCCCCTTTTTTTTTTTTTTTTTTTTGTGACGGCATCCGTGCTCATGTGGATCGCTTCAGGTTCCAAAAGTACAACATGTTTACAGTCGTCGTAGAATCAGATTAAATTGGCAGCCTGAGTCTCTGTAAGTGGTTTTAGTTTACATTTCTTCTTCTAACAGGATGTTTTGCATAATTTTGCTGATCCTGGGTTATTTATAGACTTTTTCGGAAGGAAAACAAAAAACGGGGATGCCTGAGTGTTCTGCTCTAACTGTGGAAAGTGAAATTCGTGCCTGCGGTCAGACAAACGGCCGTGCATGTGCAGCAGAGTTCGTTGAACTCCTGAAAATTAATTTCTCCGCGAGGTCATTTGATGACACGCCCGAGCGTGGGCTCCGGCCGCCCGTGTCAGATAGCCGGAGAGTTAGTTGTCTTAGGACGTGTTGTTTTCCTTTGGTCGGTCGCAAACGGAGGAAAAGGAAAGTGATGGTGCCATTTCCCCTGCGGGTGGATGCAGTGATTGGGTATGGTTTCAAACGTCCAAGTGGGGTTGCGATGGTTGTTTTGGCCAACCCGCAGGAGCGGTGTTCGCGGGCGTCCCCGGCCCGCCCCGCAGCGGGTTGGCGGGACTCAGCCTGGGGGAGGGGCACAGGAAGGCTTGAGAGCCGCAGGAAGTTAGTGGGTGCTCAAGTTTGTCCTCACCTAAATGGCAGTGATACTCAGGTGTTTATAACATTTTTTAAAAAAAATAATCAACTGCAAAATGGTATACTGTACCGGCTGATGCATTATGTTGGATGTTCTGGCCTGGCCTAGGATCTCTGGGTGCCCGGTGAGTGTTTGAATGAGAACTAAAGCGGGGCACGTTTGAAATCACTAAGCCAGAATTAGCGCTCTGTAAAAGGGTTTCCCATAATATTTACTAGAACAGTTGGCTAAAAATTGCTCCGCTTTGCCCACTGAATGACTGTGTAATTAAATCAGCCCTTGACAGCTACCTTGAGCACCTCCCATCTCTGTGTCGGCAGCTCTTGGAATTTGCATGGGTAAGTGGCACGTTCATCAGCGTAATGAGTGTGGAGTCCCAGTCTAATGGTCCAGGAGAACGCCGTAAATGAGATACTTCATTGTGCCTGGGGCGAAATGTTTTAAACCAAACAAATCGAAATGGGGGTAGAAAACGCTAAGCATAGGTACTCTGGGCGGCTTGAAAGGCCTTCTAAGTGGGGAGTTTGCTCTGGTCCAGGTCTTGGGTCCCTCACAGACAGGTTCAAACCTCTCCTCACCCCCAGCATCACCGACTGGCACACACAAATGAAAATGGAGAGTTGAGACGGAAATTTCCAAGGTAGTAAATGTGACCATTAGGCCGAGGCTTGGCGGAGTTGTAAGTGCTGAGTGCTGCCAAGAGCAGATTTCTTTTTCTCCATGTTTCTCTCATCTATGAAAGTAGTGAGGCTTGGGGGATTTTACTGGGGGCGGCGGGGGGGGGGGGGGGGGGGGGGGGGAGGGAGGGGCCTGTTTTTCCAGTCTCCTCTAACCTTGCTTACACAGAATAATGATCAGGCTGCCTTGCTTTCGAGAGCATGCAGGGTGCTTTCTCATGCTAGCCTCACTGAGCTGGGGAAGGACAAGGCTAGCCCTTTGGTCCCAGGAGGAAAGGCTGGAGATGTGGCTTGGCTTGGCTAAGCTTGCATAGTGGAGCTGTGGAGCTTGAACTCAGGACCACAGTATCCATCAGATCTTCGCTGCTCATTGCCCCATCCAAACTGGGTGAACTGGCTGCACTACAGATATCTCATAGTCTTTGTTCTAATTTGATTCAAATCTGCCCGGTGGAACTGATCCACTTCCCCTTTCCTCCTCCAGGGGATCAGGTTGGGATAGAATTTTGGACACCCCCCCCCCCTTTTGAAGGCCTCAGGTTTGAGGTGTGTGTTGGTTTGTGTGTATCTTGGCTAGCAGTGATCATGGGGGCTCTCATCCCACTGTGTAAATAACCTCAAAGTGAATGAAGAAATGTGAAGGGACCCTTTAGGCCTTTATGTGGGGAGTTGGAGGGGGATGGCTGTGAATACTGAAAGGTTTCCCAGTCATCCTGCCCTGGGGCTTTTGCATTTGAATTGGCCAAACCCGCCCACCCTGCTATCCTTGGGAAAGGAAAGGCGATGCCATTTGCCAGCCTGTCAGTTCTGTCACTCCTCCCAGCCCTCCACACATCAGCCTGACAATACCTTTCAAACACCCTCCTTTCTCGCTTTGATTTCCCTCCTACCCCAGCCCCTCCCCCCTTTACAAGCACCACCACCCCCAGCCAGGAGAGAGTTTAATGACATATCTATTGTTAGATTGATCTCTGAGTCCCGCCTACTCGTGTGTCTGGACCCCTTAGCAGCAGTGAGCATTTGTGGGTTCCTCTCCTCTCGTGGCCCCCAGGAAAGTGGTCTGTCTGCCCCATACTCTCTGGGAGCCCGGGGTCTGTCCAAGTCTGAGAGTCTGAGGGAGGACCAATGCATCCAGGTAGAATCTGGAATTTGGGTTGATTCCTGGTGAAAAGCAGCGTTGGGCCAGAGGGTCTTGATTCAGTTTGTCAGACCTGTGAATGCGCTGGTGGCTACCTCACTGCCAGTTAGCCCACTCACCCCCATGATCTTATCTTTTTCTGGAAGGGTAACAATGACAAATAGATTCATCACAACCCACAAAAGTAGGAGGCCAAAAAAGAAAGTAAGCTGATAAAAGTTGGCTGAGCCTTACCTCAAGTTGTTTCAGACCAGCTGCTGGATACCTGTAGACTACCTCAGCCTCAGGCCTCCAGGGTGGACAGGATTTGCCAGATGTCAAGAATCAGGAAACTGCCCCCCACCTTGACCTTGCTACAATTTGCCATTGACATGGTACACCCCAAACCAAGGGGGAAGATGCATTCAATCTCTGATATGTCGGAGGTTAGGAGTCCCTTGTCCTCTGCCCTCCATACTACACTTTTTCTCCCTTATCCAGTGAACCTGAACAGTTTCTAGGTAAACCAATTATATTAATTTGCCCGGGCTTTCAAATACCACAGACTAAGAGGCTTAAACAACCGAAATTAATGTTCTTACAATTCCTGAGTCTGGAAGTCCAAGATCAAGGTACCAGCAGGGTTGGTTTCTCCTTGGCTTGCAGATGGCTGTCTTCTTGCTGCCTCTCCATATGGTTATCACTCTATGTGCACATACCCCTAAGTGTCTCATACTCTTCTTATAAGATCACTAGTCATATTGGGTTAGGGCCCCACCCTAACTGGCCTCATTTTGACTTAATCATCTCTTTAAAAACCTTATTTCAAATACAGTTACATTCTGAGGTCCTGAGGATTGGGACTTCAACATATGGATTTGGGGTGGGAGTTCAGAATGCAGCCCATGACACCAATCAGCTAAGCCTGGTCCTGCTTCAGCTCTGCAGGACCAGCATCAGAACACTGCAACAACCGCCATGGTATAGAGATTCCTCTGTGACTCGTTCCTGCACATGTGAGTGTGTAGAACCAGGCACCATCTCTGTGTGGGTGCATCATCAGGGAAATGCGGTAGGAAAAAGACAAGAATATGTTCAAATGTCACAAGAAGTCACCAGTGGCTATGAAAGTCTAAGTTAGCTTTCATGTGTCCTGTGATGATTTTTAGGTGACTTCAGCAGCCATCTTTCTTGAGGGAGACTAGTGTAGGGGTAGGGTGAGTGAGAGAGTAGCTTGCAGACCATGAGCTCCTAAAGTCACCAGACAGAAATTGGTACCCTCCCTCTGGGCCTCTTCCTCCCAGTGGCTTTCTGAGCAAACTCCCTGATCTGTTAATAGATTCATTGGCATGATCCTCTCAGTGTCTTGCCAATAGTTATGTAGATATATATTTAAAATCTGCCCTCAGCATTCATTGCTCCTGGAAGTTGGGAAACCAACCTTACATGGACTAGACGAGGAGAATTTAGCCAGTTATTGCCTCACATTTTAACTGCTGCTCTTTTCCCAGGAGGATATGGTAGGCCATGCCAGTTCTCTCCCCCTCTTACCCTCCTATGGGACATCTTGACCCTGAGATGCTAGGGACTGCAGGCTGGCCTCTTTGTAAACCCCCACCCCCAATCTTGTCTCAGTGAAGACATTTCTTTCCTGAAGCAAACATCCTCAGCTGAGATAAGAACAGGGTTTCTGGGACCTGCCCTGAGAATATCCAAACCGAAAGCCTGGTGTTCTTAGAAACTGCCATTCAGGATAGTTCAGGTCAAGCCATGTGGAAGCTAAAAGCAACCCTCCCAGCCCTTCATTACCTGCCAGATCTCTGCTGCAGATTACTCAGGTCCTGGTCTCAGTAAGGTGACGATGGAGCGACAAGGTGTTCCTCCTACAGGCTAGCAGACACTCCATTACCCTTTATAAGCCGGCCTGGGTTTTGGTCTGAGACGAGAGAGGAGGTGATTGCTGCTGGAAGAGGAGATCCGAGGTGTGTTCCATTGCAGCAGTCCGGCTGTTCTGTGCTGGAAGACTGCCTTCTGGCAGCCTGTGTATATCTATAGGTTCTGACTTGGCTTAACAGGCAGGTTTCTACCAATGGAAAGGGTATCTTTGAGAGATTTATAGCAGTAATAATCATAATACTCTTTTTTTATGTTTGCTTAGCCTGACTCAACTTTTAAACCTCTGTTATATGCCTGATCTCATTGGCTTCTCCCTATAGCCCTGGAAGGGCAGGTATTGCTAACCTCAGAGCTTGGAAATTCTGGAAGGATTTTTCAGGATTCAGACTCCAGCTCTTGGATGCCAGTGCTCCTTCTATTGACTTCAGCTGCCTGATGGCTATATTTAGATGCCAATAAGAAGGGTAGTTTGTCTGGGAATTGGAAAAAGACGTATTTTTCCTATTTTACTTGTTGTCAGTTATAAAGGCAACATCTGGTTGCTCACTGTGTGCAGGGCCCTACTCTAAGAGCTTCACCCTTCATCTTTTCATCCACTGTCAGAAGGTGCATTTGTCTGTTGTCCATGAGATCCTTACCAGGGAAGATGAAGAAATGTAGGTCAAGTGATACACCAGAATGGCAGGTGGCTTGGTAGAGTTACACCTCAAGTGTGCAGTTCGCAAGTCACTGTCACGCTGGGGGGGGTGTCAAGTTGCACACTTGACCCTGTCCTCTTCCACGTTATAAATAAGGATTTGGAAGGAGAATGGCATTAATGGCAGGCTTGTCAGCTTTTCAGGTGGTAGATTTGGGAGGGAGAATGGTTACATTAATGGGTCGGGGGTCCAAAAAGATCTCAACAGGCTGGAACTGTGGACTCACTCCAACAAGATGACATTTTTAAAGGATACCTGGGGATACGCGGCTTGGCAGCAACGTATATGAAATAAGACAGGAGTGATGCAGCTACCAGAAATAAAATGTTTAGGCTGGTTCTTCAGCTGCATTTATAAGAGAATAATATCCAAAACCACTAGGAGCTGTACAGCCCCCATCTGTAATGTTCTCCCTTCTGAGTTCCACGGCTTAGGAGGGACAGTAGGAGCTAAAGAAGACCCAGAGATCAGGAGGAATAGTGAAAATGACATTTTGTGAGGAATGGTTTTAAAAAACATCTGGGGATATTAGCCTGGAGAAAGATTTCAAGGAACAAATACTTGGCAAGGTGCCCTATGGAAGGGGCACTGGACTGGTTCAGGGTGACACCATAGGGCAGAAACGGGACTAATGTGCAGGCATTATAGAACAGCTCCAGGTAGGGAAGAACTGTCACCTGGTGTGCACTCGGAAAGCTCCATCCAGTCAGGGACCTGCAGTGGAGAAGCCAGGCTGGGCGGCCACTTGTCCCCAGTGCTGAGGCGGTGACCACAGCCCCCCTGAAGGGGGCCGGCAGGGGTTAGCAGAGAATGATTACCTGTGGGGTGTCTTGCCTGTTGGGAATCTGTTACTCTGTACTATTTTAGGGTCTAAGACCTGGGTCCCTTTGATGGAAGTAATTCCGGCATTGGAAGGGCTATTCCTTCGGTGAAAATGACCGCTATATCAGGCATGAGAGGGCTGCCAGAGGGGAGCTGTGCCTCAGTGTCCCATTTGTAAATAGTGTAGCCTGCTGTGCACATGTGTGCGCGTGTGTGTGCGCGCGCCCATTTTTGGTAAATAACACTTTTCCGTGAACCTGAATTGGCCGTGTGAAAGAACTGTTATGCTTCCCTGGCCAGTGTGGCTCAGTTGTGGAGCACTGACCTGTGCACCAAAAGGTGGCGGGTTCAATGCCAGATCAGAGCACATATCCAGGTTGAGCATTCTAATCAATGTTTCTGTCTTCTGTTCTCTCTCTCTCAAGTCAATTAAAAAAAAAAAGAAAAGAAAAGAAAGAACTGCAGTGTTGGAGTCCCTGCTTGCCCTGTCCTGATGGCCACCTTCATTACCTTAACTTAAATATTACCTCCTTTAAGTGATTCCAAGAAGGGCCTTGAAGGTAATTTTCAGTTACCCTGAAACTGATGGTTCTGTTTGTGGATTGTCCTGGCCCTTGTATTCTGCAGGGCTTTATTTATTATTATTATTGAGGTGAAATCCATTTAACATAAAATTGACAGTTTTAAAGCGAACAATTCAGTGGCATTGAGTACATTCACAATGTTGTGCAACCACTACTAATACTTCTATCCAGTTCCAAATGTTTCATCACTTTAAATAAAACTTCATACCCATTAAGCAGTTGTTTCCCCTTCTGTCTTCCCCCAGTCCCTGGCAGCCACCAATCTGCTTTCAATCTCAATGGATTTACCTATTCTGGACAATCATAGGGATAATTAATGCAATACATGACCTTTTTCTGGCTTCTTTCATTTGCCTAGTGTTTTCTAGATTCTTCCAGTTGTAGCATGTATTAGCACTACATTTCTTTCTTTGGCTGAATAATATTCCAATGTATGTATACACCACAATTTGTTTATTCATTCATCCATTGATGGGCATTTGGGTTGTTTCCATCTTTTAACTATTGCAAATGGTGCTTTTATGAACCTTCATATACAAGGATTTGTTTGAGTACCTGTTTTCTGTTCTTTGGGGTATATATCTCATAGTAGAATTGTTGGATCATCTGGTAATAAATAAAAAATATGTTTAATATTTTGAGGAACCCTGATGGTGCCCAAGGGTTCCAATTTCCATTTCATTTTGTTTCATTTTGTTTTGTTTTGATACATAGCCATCCTCATAGGTATTAAGTGGTAGGTATCTGATTGTGATTTTGATTTGCATCTCCCTAGTAACTAAAAATGGTGATCATCTTTTCATATGCTTGTTGGCTGTATGCATATCTTCTTTGAGGAAATACCTGTTGAAGTCCTTTGCCCATTTTTTTAAATGGGGTTCAGCCTGCCTGTTTCTGTATTTAGGATTAAGGTTCTAAACTTCCTGCTCTTCAGAGGCTAGAGCAGTGTAAATATTGCATCTTTTTAGCTTAAGCCACCTATTTGCTGAGAACTTAGGCCACTTATTACCTTGGCACCTGCGATGAAGAGGGAGGACAGGGTGAAAGAGGCAGGGCAGGGTGCTCCAGAAGGACCCATGGCCTCTGAGAGAGCTGGCCCACGGCAACTGTGCAAATCTCTGTCCTTCCGGGCATCCTGGAACTCGGAAGACAGATTCTAGGAAAACTATTTACATTTCTCTGGAAAGACTCAGGCTCCTGGGCCACGGGGTCTGCCCTTTCACCTGTGTTTTTTCTAAGTATTGCAACATCCAGCAGGCCTCCTCTTAACTCTGAGGTGAGGAAGTGTGCCCATGAGCTCTTGACCTGCTGGCCTAGGTTCTGGACGATAAGGCTCACAGCCTTACCCTCAGGTAAAGCTGCAAAGGACCGAGAAAGGAGGGCTGGATGCTCCTTCTAGGGGTGCTGGGTCAGGTGGGTGGTCAGGTCACTCTCCCCTCCTTCTCACTGACTCCATCCCAAAGAAATGGAATTGTACAAACCAGTTCTGCTGTGCCAATCAGCACAGCCCCCTCAAAATCAATCAAAAACTGATATTCTTCATTCGGAAGGGGGGGGGGGGGGCGTGGGAAAGAACGCTCTACAAGAGGGGAAGAGGAAGCCAAGAACCTAGAGGCTCAATGTCATGGTCTACTGGATAATTCTCCCATGAGAGACTCCCTCCCTCAGGCTTTGGTTACCATGTTCAGCTGCTGACAGAATGAACCAACCTGAACCCGCCTCACCACGAGACTTAGGCACTGCCTAGCTTGTGTGGCATGGTTCAAAATGATGCTACCTCTCCCCAAAGTAAGAAATGCTCCTTAAAAGCCATACTTGTGGGTCTTGGAAACTTTTATCTCTTCACGGTTTGTTTTTATTTTTCCTTATTAAAAGGCATATCCTCAGCCCTGGCCGGTGTGCTCAGTGGTTAGAGAGATGGCCCGCACACCGAAGGGTCGCAGGTTCGATTCCTGGTCAAGGGCACGTATCTGGGCTGTAGTTTTGAACCCTGATACCAGTCAGGGTGCATGCAGGAGGCAACCAATCCATTCGTCTCTCTCACATCGATGCTCTCCCCCCACACACACTCCTTTCCACTCTCTCTAAAAACAAAATCAATGAAAAAAATATCCTCAGGTGAGGATTAACAAAACAAAACAAAAAAGGCGTAAACTCCTTAGCCAGGGTCAACTAAAGATTTATCAGGTAATAGCCAGATTTTACAAAGAAATATGGGATGAAACACAGGTGAGATCCTAGTAGAAGATAAAATTGCCCAAAACACACTCTACCACGAGGGTGTTTTTTTTAATGAGTTGAAATTTACATAACAAAATTAATCACTTTAAAGCATGCAGTTCACTGGCACTGAGTCCATTCACAATGTTGTGCAACCATCACCTCTACATAGTTCAAAAACATTTTCATCACCCCCAGAAGAGACCCTATACCAAGTAAGCAGTTACTCCCCACACCCTTCTTCCCCAGCCCCTGGTAATCACTAATCTGCTTTCTGTCTCTATGGATTCACCTATTCTGGATATTTCATGTCAATGGAATTGTACAACATGTGGCCTTTTGTGAACTATTGCTGTTTTGAAACACCCCACCCCCCACCCTCACCCTCCACTCCCTTGCAATCTATGTCCTTTGCCAGGATCAGGGCATAAACTTTTGAAATATCCAGAATGAATGAAAATTTCCTTCATAAATTAATAGTTCAAATGTCCCACAAAAAAATGAAAACTCCCTGCATGAATTAATAGCTTAAATGTCCCACAAAAGTATTTTTCCATCTTTAAAATGATATCTCTACTCTCTGGGAAGCAGAGTGCTAGGCATTGCTGGGGACTGCTCATCAGGATCAGCAGGGCCTGAGGGAAGGGGAGAGGAAAGCCCTGAGGCTCTGCAGGCAGCGGGGCACCAGGTGGGGCTACTGCAGCTCGCACGTGGCCATCACACTGTGGGGCTGTAGGAAGGCCCGGCCCTTCCCCAGCAGGGACTGTTCAGATCAACCATCAGCCTCAGAGGAGCCCGCTGCCTCTGACCACACCTTGTGCGTGCAGTTCAGGGAGCCCCAAGTTCGTCTGCCAAATTCAGGATACAACCCTGACTGTTCCGGGCTTTTCTTTCTGCCTTTCCCTAATCGCATCTGGGCGTGCTCTCTTAAAGGGGAAGTGGTGCGTTCTGACTGGCCAGGGCCCTCCGCCAGAAGCCAGGAAACGTCTCCCACAAGTCGCATTGCCCAGCGTGTCACAGGCTCAGCCTCCTTATCCTAACAGCAAGGCTGCCTCCCCGGGATGTGTAAGTGTGAGCACAGGGCACGTGGGCCACAGAGGACGTGTGGGGCTGGGCCCAGGTCACAGGATAGGGAGCCTGGCAGGCGGTGCGTGCTGTCAGCCTAGGACCCAGTTTGTGAGCCTGAGCTTTAGCAGAGCCGGTGCTCCGGGCTGTGGGCTGGTGAGGCGTGGAGTGGGGAGATTTACTGCCTCAGAAAGAGGTCAGGAGTAGGAGGCTGGGTTGGGGACCAGTCTATTTTGGACAGCCCTTCTGGAGGCACATGCCTCGGGGCCTGGGCAGGAATGGAGTGGAAAATTTTATAGCACACCTGTCCTAGCACCGGGAAGCCAGCTGTAGTGAACCTCACCAGCGTGTCACCCCCACTTCTCTGCCTTTACGTGCAGCTCCAACAATAGGCATTTATCTCTTTGGCAATTATTTGTCTTTGTCATTTGTATATGAGGTTTGTGTTAGGAAATGTTGCGGGTCTCTTTTACTCAAACTTTAAAATTGCTTGAAACTAGTGACCTGTGTTTTTCCTTCTGTCCTATTCTTGGATGGTGCTGAGTCCAGTGTGTGCACACAGTGGGCCCTGAGTAAGCCATGGTGGCCAGCCTGCTGACGGACTGGTTGGCTCAGCAGGGTGATTGGCAGTGTACCTGGCCTGGCTTCTAGCTCGGGTTTAGTTTCCTGCGTGCTCACGGAGAAGTTAAGGGGAAAGCTCACACACACATGCAGCCAGTTACTATCCCAATGCCACAGTGAGGGACTGGTAGGAAAACAGACCCTTGCTATATTTTAGACTCCTTTCTGCCCTAGATTTTTTGTTTGCATGGTGGTGATAGTTGCTCTTAAGTCATGTAAAAAAGCTTTGTTTTCACCCGAATAATTCAGACCTTTTGCTCCTGAAGAAGAGGGCAGAGGGCAACAGAAGGAGGCTAGAGAGGGGCTGGGGGAGAGGGGAAGTGTGTCTCTGTTGGCATATATTGACAGGGCACAACCACACCCTATTTCAAGACAACTTCCTGTTTGCCACTGCCAACTGCCACTCCAAGGAGAACAGAAATGGTTCCGTTATTAGTGGCTGCTGTGGGACCACAGCAGCCTGTGGGTGAGCGGTTCTGGGTGACGTTGTGAGCTTAGCAGTGAGTTGAGGTTTTGCTCCTTCCATTGCGGGAGATAATGGTCCTGCACTCTGGAACCTGGAGGCCAATACGCGGTGGCCTCTCCTTGCTCAGACTGTTCCTTAGACAGTGTGCTCCAGGAGGATTCTTGTAAATGGACTAGTTTACATGCAGGGGAGGGAGAAGGCCGAGAACCGCCCACTTCGGACAGCTACTGCTTGTGTTCTGTTTAATGTACATTTTCATGTATCAGGGGAGCTTCTGTGAGTTGGCACTGTGGTAGCCACTGTCCATGTGTCATCAATCCTCACGACACTCATTTCTTCAATAGTGAACATAGTGAGTGTCTATAGGAGCGAGACCCTGGGCTAAATGCCAGGATAAAAGGCCGAGCAAGGAGGGTTCTCGAGGAGGGTTCAGTGGCAGGGGCCTAGCCCAGAACCAACGGTCACAGGTGATGTGCACTGAGATGGGGCCCTCAGTGTGCTGTCGGGGCACCTTGCCACGCGTAACCCTGTGATATAGGCATTATTGTTGCCATTTGGGTAGATAAGGAAACTGGGGCTCATGGGGTTAAGTTATTTGCCCAAGTCACAGAGCTAATGAGTGACAAAGCTGGGATTTGAGCCCAGATCTTTCTGATTCCAGAGACAAAAGTGTTTGGTCCATATCACCAGTGACTCACAAAGCTGGTGCAGAGCATGAGAATCCCCTCAGGACCTTTTTTAAAAATACAGATTTGGGGGCCCTGACCCTGCTGTGCCAGGGATGAGGGGCACTCTGCTGAACCAGGTGGCCCCCAAGGTGTGAGGTCTGGGTGCTTCCTCTGCCTCATGCAGCAGGACCCGCCCTCCCTTCCTGGAGGTGTGGCAGGGCACGCCTGTGCCAGGGACAGGGCTTCGCGTTGTGCGAAGGCCACTGATGATGCTTGCCTCACAACAGTATTGGGAAGAGTCAGTCTATCTTCTCCCCAAAGATCCCTCAGACTGTGCCTCCAGCTTCGACAAACTTCAGTGGCTGCTACACCTGTCCCTTTGGTGCCCCCTGGGGCCAGGATGATGTCAGCTGTGCCATCTTCAGGTAGAATTCAGCAGCTCATCCTAAAACTGGAAGCCACGACTTTTCGCCCAAGTTGTGATGGCGCCTATGTTTAAATGGGTGTGACTTGGGTGTGTTGGGTGGTGGTGATGGGCGGCCACTCTGATGGAGAAGTTCCATCCAGTGGAACTCCTTGTCACCCTCTGCACTCCATGTGGCTCCAGACACATGGGAACAGCGGGGGCCATAAGGGCTAATGGTAACAGGATTGCAGAGTCCCACAGACCAGAAGGGCTGTTCCCTGGCCTCAGGTCCTTCAGGCAGCAACTTGCCTCCTGCAGGGAGCCTGTTCTCCACCTCTCAGGGTGGCCAGCCCAGAATGTGGGGAGTGTCTCCCTGCTCTGGGGGAACCCTCTGCAATGACAGTGTCTATCTTGTATCCACGTTATAGCTCAGCGCCTGGCACATGGTCAGTGCCAAGGAAATGAGTGAATGAATGAGATTTGACTTCAACACATGTTTTCTCTCCTTTCTACCTTTGTATTTGCACTTGTTTTCTCCCCTTTGACCTCTGGTTAAGCATATGTTAGTGTTTTTGTTGTTGTTTGTTTGAAATCTTCTTATTGTGTGGACTTAAAAAGCTTTCACAAAAACAAAACCTATTAAGCAATTCATCCTATAGGCTTCCCTTTTTTTCATCTAAATACATTATATATCAATATATATATAATATATGTTTTCAATGTTTTATGTTTTTATAAAGTAATGATTTTTGTGACATTTTTAGTTTTCTTGTGGATTTGGATTTTCATGTATCAGGGGAGCTTATATGAAGTGTCTACTGTGAGTTGGCACCATGGTAGCCACCGTCCATGTGTCATCAATCCTCACAACACTCATTTCTTCAACGGTGAACACAGTGAGACCCTGGGCTAAATGCCAGGGATAAAAGACTGAACAAGACACCTGCCCTGGACATTTCCTTAAATTTGAGATAACCCTCATACCTGTCATTTTCAGTTATTTTAGTTAAAATCATTTAGGTTGATTTTGGTGTGTTTTACTATTGTAAACAGTGCCTTTGAACTTTCGGGGCGGGGGGCGGGGGACGGAGTGGGGGCGATATTTCTTTGAGGTCTCTTTTCCAGACTAAAATAACCAAATCACCCAATCAAAGGCTACAAGTGTGTTTTAGTTCCTGTTCATAATCACCAGGTTGCTCTCCAGAGGCCCGTCATTCCTTGAAAGTGCCCCCAGCAGTGTGCACATGGGCTTGTTTCCCCATAGATCTGTGTTTGCTATGTGATTTGTTTTCCTTTTAGCTAAGGTAGGTGTCTAGTGAGGTCATCCTTAGGGGCTGATGGCAGTATTTTGGGGCCCTGGAAATCCTACCTGGGACTCCCCAAACCCTACCCAGTGGTCGTTGGTGCCCCAAATTTGTGCCCTAGTATAAATAACCAATACAAGAGTAGGTGCAAGGTAGAATGCTGCGACCAAGGAGGAAAGATAAGGAGGATACCACGTTCTTGAACTTCAAAGTTGTGTTCTGGGCCAGCTCTGAAAATGGGGAGTGCTTTGTCAGGAATCATCTTAGAGATTGTGTTGCTGATGTGCAGAGGGAAGTGGACATCCCAGCAGTGTGGCATGGTGGAGAGGGTACTGGCTCCAGGGCAGGCAGGCCTGGGTTCTCCTCCCAGCTGCTGAGGTCTGCATGACCTTGTCTTGTTTCATAACCTTTCTGAGCTTTAATTTCCCATCTATAATAAGGACCTAACAGTACCCACTTGTGGGGTTTGTTGGGTAGATGACGTGAGCTGGCACATAGTAGGCACTCAAGAAATGCTGTTTCTCACCCTGGCTCTTATGGCTCAGATGGTTGGAGTATCATCCCATTCACCCAAATGTCTCGGATTCAATTCCCGGTTAGGAGGCGGGAATTGAATTCCTCCCCTCTCCCCTCCCCCGCCCCACTCCTACTCTAAAAACCAGTGAATATGTCCTCGGGTGAGGATTTAAAAAAAAGAAATGCTGCTTCTCTTCCTGACCACACACAGTGACCACATCACCCAGAAACCAACCCAGAGCCTGGGGGATTTAAGGTCTGAACTGTGTGAGCCACAGGCCTACTCTGGCATTTGTCACCGTGCCCCAGGCAGTGCATGCTGCCTGGCAGTGGGTGGGAGTGAGAGAGGAAAAGAATACCCAGTAGAAGAGTAGAAGCTAATTGGTGACAGGCACCATGCTGTCAGGAAAGCCCCTCGGCCCCCACCCCCTCCCCAGCCACACAAGCCCTGGTATCTTTTAAAGAGGCCCTCACTTTAGCCTGAGGAGGGAGAGGGTGCTCCAGACAAGCTCACAAGCACTCCTGGCACATGAACTGCTTGGCATGCTCTGTCTGCCACTCACTCATGGCCTGCACAGCCACTTGGCTTCCCTGCGTCTTCATTTCCTCCCCTGCTGAGGAAGCCTGATTCAATATCCCTCTTCTGACCACCGTGGCACACTATTTAGTGCCTCACTACAGTTGTGGCAAGTGAGACCACAAGCTCAGATTCTGGCCCCTGCTCCTCCACTTCATAGCCCTGTGGCTTCGGACAAGTCTCTCAAAGACAGTTGACCTCAGTTTCCATAGCTGTAAACTGGAGAAGTACCTGCCTTACCAAGTGCTTACTACCCGGTTCCCCTTGCTGAGGGCTGTGCTCTGCCCCTCATCCTCTAGCTGCAGTTACTTTGGGAAGGAGGTCCTTGAAACTCCAAGTTGTCCTTTATGGAAAGCATCCTGACCACAGCTCCTAACCGCAGATGGAATTCATTGATAAAATAGAATCTGGCTAATGATTTGCCAGGTACCTGGCCTCGGAGGTGGAGGCTGAGGGAAACTCACGCTGTCAAATGAGAAAGGCAGGTGCTAGTCTAAGCCCAGAGTGAGCTCGCACCCCATGGTGGGCCACAAGGGACTGTGGTACTCTAAGTGTTGAGAGGGGGTTGGCCCCTTAAAAACCATGTTGGAAAATTTCCAACAAGTTCTTTCTAAAACCGGTACAGGATGCCACATGGGTGCTGGGGGCCAGCTCATTCATGAGGCGTCTGTGCTGGGGTTCGCAATGCAGGATGTTGGTGCTGTGTGAAAATTCTCAGTGAATTAGCACGGGGAGAGGACAGGGCTCTGGATTTGGACTAAAATGGCCTGAGAACTTGGTAGATTTTACCTTCAGAGAGTAAGGGGAGAGAATTGTGGAGATACCAGGGTTCCCTGTGCTTAACAGAGATGTTTAGAATTCTGAGAGTCGAGGTCCCCAAGCGCCCGCTCAACTAGTCTCCAGGATTGTGCCCTGGAGTCACAAAGGGACTGTTAAGGTGCCTATGGGGAAGCGTGGCCTTAGGGACAGCCCGCTGCAGAGGCCGTGGTCTGGACCTCCTGTGGTAGAAGTGTGACAAAGCAAAAGGATTTGGCTTTGTATTTCTTTGGTCCTGGTCCCCAACACTTTGGGCTTGAGGTCTCAGGCTGTGGCATGGGGTTGCTGATTGGTACCTAAAAGCTGCCCAAACACCTGGTTTCTTTCCTCTCCCTTGGGGAGTCAGGTGCCCTGCTGGAATGCCCAATCACAGGAGGGGGCAGCGGGCGCTTCCAGGTGGTTCCCATCCGCTGCAGCACCTTCTGGCATTTCACCGTGGTAGAGCTTAGAGTTAAGACCACGGGCTCTAAAGACATCCCAGATCTAATGTTTCCTAGTTCCCAACCTGGGCAACTCAGACCTCTGAGCCTCAGTTTCCTCAGCTGTAGAACAGAGATATTGCCGGAACTAAATGCTTTAAGGTAAATCAAGTGTTCCGTAGTCTTAATAAATAGGAAAGTCTTAATAAATTATTATTACTATTGGCCAAAGGACAGGATGAGGGAGACCAGAGGTTGCTGACCCAGAGCACGTATCTAGGCTGTGTTTGATGTAGTAGACACTTAACTCTGTATGGGTGTTCCCATGGTGGTTTTATGTTTTGCTTCAGTAGGTGAATGGTACTCATATTCAACATTTGAAGAATAATTGGTTTGATCTTTCTGTCACACAGTCTGGAAAGAAATGTGTTGCAATAAACTAGCAAACTTGCCCTGTACCTCAAAGAAAATATCCTAAATCACTTTTGATATAAATTGGTGGTGTGTTTTTTTTAATAATAATAAAAAAAAAGCTAGACAGTAAGTAGATAGTAAGAGAGTGACTAAGTAATTAAGAGCATGTCAATGACTGAGGATTACCTAACCATTTCAAATGACCTGTGTATGGGAGTTAGGAATGTATAAATGGAATAATGTCCATTGAAAAAGAATAATCCAAAATATCCATTGATTAGTGTCTTGGTAACACAGCTGTGTACATTAACAAAGAAGGAGAAACTGTGAAGGGACAGGCTCTTTTTCTCTAAAATTGCTTCAGTCTAGAAAATATTTTAACAGTGAATAAAAAGCACAATGTTCTATGAAATCTTTCTGGGAAGGGCAAATGGAATTTAAATAATTATAAAGGCCTATCTAAGGCATTCCTTTGGCCAAAACAGGGAGGGGAGGGGGAGGAATGAATAAGCCCAAAGTAGATGAAGGCTTGTATCATCCGAATGATTGTAAAATAGAACTGGACCCTTTACTCAGGGACATTCTACCTGCACCGCAACATCTTTTTACAAGAAACTTAAGACCCTGTCTTCCCCTATCACCCGCCCACCCCACCTCTCTGCCAGATACAGAACCTTGTAAGTAATCTATGGACGGGTCCTTACCGACCAGGGAATCACAGATTGAATAGGAATGGATCTTCCGGGAAAGATCCCCCCACTTTGCCTGAACTGGGACCAGTTCTGCCCATGTTCAAAGCTTAACTGAGTGAAGTGTGGGAGCCAGCTCCTGAGGGAAGCTGCTCGCTCGGACCATGGTCCCCGCTCCAAATGCTCACAGAGCCTCCCTCACAGGCCCCAGTGAGAGAGCTTGAAGCAGTGGCAGATTGAATTAAGTCCGAACAACATGGAACAGTGTATATGTAGAAAATAACTTTTTTAAATCTGTTCATTATAATACAGACACACACACACAAATTAAGGGTAAAGGACTAGCTTCAAGTTTTGATGAATATTCTCTCATCTGTAACTTGTTCTTTCAACTGGTCCTTTACGGAACTAAAATACAAAACCAAGAAGATAGCTCATCCATCCACTGATGGAATGTTTTGTGAGTTTAGCAGCAGAACAGGTTGGCAGAACTGCTAACCAGAATTCTCTGCGAAAGTGATTTTGGAATTACTGGTCTGGCCCATTCATTTTGTCCTTAGTGACCCCCTTCCTTGTGACTTAACTTTGCTTATGTGTATTATTATTTTTAATTAAAAATTATTTTGGTGCTGACATTACTTAACTGTTAGTTTAGCTAAATAAAATTTCTCTTTGTTATCAAGACTTGTCTCCCCACACCCCCTCTCACCAGCTTGAGCAAGTTGATAGCAAATGAGTGAAGGAAGACAGCAGAAAAAGCCAAAGCAGTAGTGGTTAAAAAGCAACGTCTTATTTTAGTTTTGGAAGCCTCTGGCTAAAAAGGAATTGCTAAGCAAAACGTTTCTGAAGGGGAGAAAGAACTGCGGGTTTAAATGAGAAGTGGACTTGGTTCTAGGCTCAGCATTCCCTCCAAAGGGTTTTGCCCTAAACTGGTAATAGAGAACCTCTCTAACAGTCACCTCATCAGTCAGCAAGGAGGTGGGATGAACAGACTTTTAAGATCCAGTTTTAACCTTCCGTAATTCTAATTCTTATAGTTCCTAATTTCCTGCCTCCAAATCTTGGTCCCAGCACACCCCATTCCCTGCCTTCTTGAGGAGTGGCTAGGCCCCATTATTCCTCGTGTAGCCATCGGCCCCGACCTTGGCAGTCACCTCTCCTCTCTGGGTCTTCTCTGGCCAGTCAGGCGTGAGGAGGGTGAGATGCCTGGCTGCTTCCTGCCTGCCTCACAGGGGTTGTAAAGGCCAGTGCAGTTTCACGAAGGATGAATTCCTCCAAGGAAGATCCTGCCTGAGTAAAATATCTCAGTACTTCAGCTGTAATTATTGCCGTAACATTCAGGAATCATGAGGAATGAGAAGAGAAGGAGCAGGTGTAGTAAGTATGCCGTGTGTTTATGGTAATGACGTGGAAAGAGGCCTTAGAAGCCATCTAGGGTCCCACTTCATTTGCAGATAAAGACAGGGAAACTGAGGAAGTTGAAGTGGTGAACTCCACGCTATAAGGTTACTAATGTGGCATGTCTGGATCTCCTGGCTCCCAGCCGAGGGTTCTTTCTACTACATCAAAACAGAGGCCCTGGAACTGGCTCTTGGTTTCCAAAACCTTCCACAGGATGGCTCTGGAAACCGAGCGTGTATGCACAGTCTGCTCTGATTTGGTGAAGAAGAGTTACCTGTGAAGTTATTCAGTGTAGGCAACATCTGAGCACTGGTCAGGCAAAAATACCCAGCAGTCAGAGGATCCTCATTCATCCACTTTCCCCCACAATTCCCACTTCGTCAGAGGACTAGAGGTGGTCTGCTCTGAGACAGCCTGGTAGGCACTGGTACAAGGGGGCACAGAGGAACTCCCGAGTCCCATTTCAGATAGCCAAGGTTGTCTGGCTTTCTTCTCCAGGTGCCTGGAATCGCAGCCAGCCATGTCTCCTTGGTGAGGAAAGCATGAGACTCAGCTTAGAGGTGGAGGGAGAAGGTGGTCTGCCATCCTTGCCTCCCACCTCATTCACGTCACGTTCAGCCCAGATTTCTAGATTGTTGATCTCTCGTTCTTCCCATCGGACATTTGTCATCATTTATTTATTGAACACATATTAATTAAGCACTAACTATATGTGGGTTCCTGTAGAGACACAAGAGAGTCACAGAGGACTTAGGATTCTGATCAGAGCCTTTGTGTTTTGGACGGTCCCGGATTCCTTCCTATAATCGTGTACAAAGTTTTGGGGCATCTATAAATGTGCATTTTTCTTGGGAGAGGGTCCTTAACTTTTATCAAATCTGTTGTTACCCTGTAACAGTTAACTACACAGTGGGTGGACACTAGAACCTTGCTTCATGCACCTACTGTCCCGGTCAAGTGTCCTCATCCTACCTATTGCATCGACCACGGGGCTGACTGAGTGTGAACAAGTGAGGCAGGTCTGCCCAGAGCTCTGGTATTTTCTGTTGAACCTAAGGAAGCTGTGCCTGCCCTCCCACGTCCAGGCCCCACATCTGCCTCAAGGGTCGATGTCCTCCTGTATATCCTGACTTAGCAGCTGCAACCCCAGACCTCAGTGAGCCCTGGAGAGGCCACAGCTGGCATGTGGACAGAAGCTGGGCCACTCCTGGTTCTCGAAGACCCTTTCATTCAGCCCTTTCTGGTCCTTCTGACCGTAGTGATCCTGCTGCTGGTCGGATTGAAGAACTCCCTGTTTATTCTCTTGATAGTCCTACCTGCCCACTGCTCTGAGGGACCTTGTCGCTTCTGAGTAGCTGCCTGGGGGTCACGTTGGCTATATGGCTCTCTCGCTGTGTTCAGGTGGCACCTGGTGTCCCCTCTGCTAGTCCTGTCGAAGTTGTTTTGCAGAAGGAAGGCCTGGTAAATGCATCCCATGAAAATCTTGGTTTAGCGTATTAGCGTGCCATTTAATGCCAAAATTCAGAAAGTCACCATTGCTAGTTGTTGGGAGAGGAGCAGATGTCATGAGACACCGTAGTCAGTAGGCAAAGGAAATATGTTTCAATATACGGATTTTCATTTTAAGTTACTGATTGGAGTCTCCACTGGTATTTGTGGAAATATCATTTTAAACGTTTTAATAAAGGAGTTGAATAAGGCAACTACTCATTCAGGAAAAAAAAAAAAAGACCATGGTCAGAATTGAGGCTTCAGGGATACGGACGTTGTGGGATAAACACTTTCTCTCTGCCTGCTGCATAAGTGAGGCATGAGTGTGTGAGACTCACCTGTTACCAAGGATGTGCTGAGCTCCATTCTGTCTCCCTCTGTAGAGAGAAGACATGGTTCAATGTGCAGACCTTCTCCCTCTCCAGCGTCTCCACCCTCCAACTCCAGGACATCACTAGTACAGGTGAAAACAAAAGCCTGTGTCAGCGGCCATAACTCTGCCAGCAGCACCTCAAAGCCATTCAAAACGCCCAAAGACAATCTACTTACCTCCAGCAGCAAACAGCACACAGTCTTTTCTGCAAAAGGATCAAGGGACAAACCATGGTAAGTGTCCGGTGCTGGCAGCCAGCAGCTGTCTGCCCTCGATGCTTGTCCCCGTCACCCCGGGAAACAGTGTTTACCCTCTGGCTTTGTTCCCAGGCGTCATGTCTAAGGAGGGAAGGGACAGAAAACCCAAATGATGGGGTGAGAAACCGAAACATGGGAGGGAACACGGGACCTTAACGTGTCAGATGCCTAAGAGCTGAGCCAAGTTGTGTCTAAGAAAAGGGTAACAGGGAAATATCCCTCAGTGATGCGGTCGCCTCTCAATTTTCTGCCCCAGTGAAGAGAAGCATTGGTGTAAATAATCAAAGGCACAGTCAGTCTGCCCAGCCGGGAGCCAGGCCTGGTCCTGTGCCCCTCCCTCCCCTGGGAGGCAGGCCCCCCACAGAGCCTCCCTTCTGTGAACAGCTGGGTTCTGCTCCTCGGAATAGCTACCGGCAGAGACGGGTGATGGGGGACTGACCATGGGAGGAAGGGAGCAAATCCAAAGAGAATGTCACCCCTTTGATGGGGTGGGACAGAACTGGTTGCAGGTGACTGAAAAATCAGAGACTTAATTCATTGTTTTATCTCAGCCTTTATCAAAAAGTCATAAAAGTTACCTGTGGAAAGGACAGATAGGAAACCAAAGTGAAAACGAGGACAGGAAGCAGAAGATGAGTACAGGCACACCTCTGAGATATTGCGGGTTGCAGACCATCGCAATAAAGCGAGTCTCACAACAAAGTGAGTTATAATATCTTTGCTTGTAGAGGATCTTGTCTTCAATTTGTAAAGAAAAACAATCTCTACCCTGGCCAGTGTGACTCCGTTGGTTGAGCGTCATCCCGTGCATGCAAAAGTTGCCAGTTCAATTCCCGGTCAGGGCATAAGCCCAGGTTGCAGGTTCAATCCCTGGTCAAGGTACTTGAAGGAGGCAACTGATTGTGGTTTCTCACATCGATGTTTCTCTCTCTCTCTCTCTCTCTCTCTCTCTCTCTCTCTCTCTCTCTCTCTCTCCCCTTTCTCTCTCTCTAAAATCAATAAGAGTATTTTTTTAATGCAACATCTGTGAAGTACAGTAAAGTGAAGCACAATAAAACAAGGTATGCCTGTATCTGCAAATGCTGAGGGACCCAAATTGGAACACTTAAGGACTGGCTTGTTACAGAGCCTCATGAAGACAGACAAGGGATAATTGTGGAGTCTGTCTGATTTATACATTTAAAAAGAAAAAGTGTTCTGTTAATTAGTGATAGTTAATTACACTTAAGTTCATACCTAGGAAAGCTGTGGACTAAAATCATCTGTCAATTGGTTTGTCTTTGCATGCTGGAAATTATGATGACTTTGTAATGAGCTAATTATGCCAGATCAAGTAAAGAGCCTCGTGGTAGAGTGTTTAGCCACTGCTGCCAAGGAGGGGAGTTACCCGTCCTGCTGGTGGGCCTCGTGGACAAGCTTTGCTCTCTTCTGATCGCTAGGATCTGAGGTCAATCCAGTAGGAGGATATAGCTGGCTAGGGAAGAATAGCCTGAAAGTGACAGTGGTGGTGGCTCTGGGCCTCTGGGAGTGTCTCTCTCTTATCAGTGACCTCAGAAAGCACCTGAAGGTTGTTGAGGCAACGTCAGGTGCCCTGATGTAAGCCCGAGCTCCAGAATTGCTGCCTGTGTACAAATCTCAGGTGGGTGGCTTTGGGCAAGTTGCTTGATCTTGGAGTGCCTCAGTTTTACTCATCTGTAAAATGGGGCTAAGAATAGCTCTATCCCATAGGATTGTTGTGAGGGTTAAGTGAACTACCTCTTATAAAAGCAGCAAGCGCATTGTCTGGAGCAGAGTTTGCTAAATATTTGATGATAATGTTATCATCATCATTGGTATCACATGTGATAAAGGACAGAGTTCCTATAAGCGGAATAAAGGTCGAGAACTCAAATATCTCTGAAAAAGTAGAGAAATGGCTCTGACTCAGACTGAATTTGAAAATTGAAAAGGATAACATCATTTAATTCAGAATCCAGAAGTGAGCTACAGAGAACCCAAATGAGGAAAGCGAGGCAAGGGGCTCAGGGGAAATAAGCTGGAAGGAGACTCCGGGGTCACAGAAGATCATAAAATGAACACAAGAAATGATAAATGGTAAATGTGGTCCCAGGGAGGTGAGACTCCGCACCAGAAATCCTCCAGGAGGCACCTTTGGGAAGACCACTGGGATTAGATCAGTCTCCACATTTGATTCAATCAACCCGTACTTAACAAGACCTGCTGTGGGCAAGGTCTAGAGGCAGAAGGTGGTTTTGAAAGAACTGGTAAACACTAGCCAGGGCCCAAAGAAAAGCAACCAAAAGAAGTACAAGGAGGGAAATAGCTCTTATAAGAAAAAGGCTCCAAAAACTAGAGCCCTTGCCTTATGTAAAGAACAGAAAGCTAATGGGCAATTTACCTAACTTGAAGTAGGTAGATATCTGAAAACAGACCCAGGGGTGCACCATGAAAAAGGCTGAGAGTTGATTACAGCGGTCTCACCTCCCATCAGTCAGGCTACCACCCACCCCCCTACCCACCATCGCCAGGGACATGTGTTGGGAAGGCTGGAAAGATTTGCCTCGGAGACTTCCCAGACTCAGCCTCAGTTCAGAGAGGCCTCCCCAGAGAGCAGTGTGGAAGAATGGGTGCTGAGCTAGGAGCAAGAAAAGCCAGTTCAAAGGAACACCCTTCTAGTTGCTAGATAGGATGCTGCCTGATTAATGAATTACTTAATAAAGCCGATTTAGATCTTAAATAAGAAAAGCCACCAGTTCAAGTCCCAGTTCAGTCACTAACCTCCTGTGTGACCTTGAACAAATTACTTAACTTCTCTGAGTCTCATTTATTTTCAAGCCTAAAAATTTTGTGATTCTAAGTCACAATATTATCTCAAAAATTCTCAAAGGTACCTACTGAATTAAGAGTTTAGCCCCTCAGCCCAACATAAGGGACCCTCTACAAACTGCTTCTAAACCCCCTAATCCAATCCTGATCATGCAATAGCATCCTATTACTCCAGCTTCTCTACCATGTCTTCACCTGGTACCTTTGCCTAGAATATCCATCTGTCTTTGCTCAACCATTTAATGAGCATCTACTATAATACTATGTGTCAACTCTATAATGAGCACTGGGGGTGTATAGGTCCCACTGATGTCACCTAAGGAATCTTAGTGCCCATTAGAAA
Organism: Corynorhinus townsendii; assembly: GCA_026230045.1. NCBI lineage: Eukaryota > Metazoa > Chordata > Mammalia > Chiroptera > Vespertilionidae > Corynorhinus > Corynorhinus townsendii. The sequence continues at coordinate 144,913,318 of JAPDVU010000004.1, forward strand.
AAGGCCTGGATACAGTCCTGGACCAGGGTACACGATTGGCCAGCGGTCCTCATCCAGGCCTCCTAGTGCAGTGCGTGACCTGCACAACTGCACACTGCAGCTCTGGGGATGCAAAGTTAAATAAGACAGACACTGTCTTAGGGAGCCTGTAAAAAGGGACATTAGCTAACTCAGAGAACCATGTGATAAGAGCTAAGATCCTGGGAGCACAGAAGAAGGGCACCTAACCCAGCTGAGGACTCAGAAAAGGTTTAGAAGAGGTTGCACAGAGCTGAATTTAAGGATAAGTAGAAATGAGCTGGACAAAGAAAACCAGGTTACAGCCCTAACTGATTTGGCTCAGTGGATAGAGCATAGGCCTACGGACTCAAGGGTCCTGGGTTCGATTCTGGTCAAGGGCATGTACCTTGGTTGTGGGCACATACCCAGTAGGGGGTGTGCAGGAGGCAGCTGATCAATGTCTCTCTCTCATCAATGTTTCTGGCTCTCTATCCCTTTCCCTTCCTCTCTGTAAAAAATAGATAAAATATATTTTTTTAAAAAAAGATAACCAGGTTACAATGGTAACTGTTAGGATTTATTTGTTTGGTTGTTTGTTTTATTGATTTCAGAGAGGAAGGGAGAGGGAGAGAGAGATAGAAACATCAATGATGCGAGAGAATCATTGATTGGCTGCCTCCCGCACACCCTCTACTGGGGATCGAGCCCACAACCCATACACATGCCCTGACCCAGAATCGAACCATGACTTTCTGGTTCAACCACTGAGCCACACCGACCAGACAGTTTATATAATGTTTATACCATCATTTTTTTTTTTTTTTAAGAAAGTGGGAAGGGTGTCCCAGGCAAAGGTAATAGAATGGGCAGAAGTATTTGCATGTGGGGGGAGACAGATGAACTGAGTAGGTGGGCTGGGTGGATTATCAAGTTCTACTATATGTACTAAGTTCAGGAATTTGCACTTCCCCTGAAAATGCATAGAGCTCTTAAAGGAGCAGTTTTCAATTGTAGTGAGATCACCCTGACCGCAGGATAAGGGATGGCTGGAGGGGCCACTCAGGAAGTAGCAAGTGAGGATGCTTCTGTGTAATCCAGGTGAGACGTAATGACAGCATGGAACCAGGCAGCGGTAGTGGGCATCTCCAGAAGGGGCAAGATGGGAGAAATATTAAGGAAGAAAATAACACAGGACTTTGGAGCTGGTTGTATATAGGGCTCGCAAAGGGAGGAGTCGAGGATGATGTCTAGGGTCTTGACTTGGACAACGAGGTGACTGGTCCTGTCACTTGCTCAAGAAAAGGACAGAAAGGTCCAGAGTTTAGGGTTGGGAGGAGAGAATGAGTTCAGCTGAGGAGTCAGTGGAGTTTGAAGTATCTGAGAAACACCTACATAGAGATGGGCAAGAAATGTATGGACCCCAAGCTCAAGAGAGAGATATGTGTTGGGAATGGAGATTTGAAAGTTGTCAATGTAGACAGGGCATTGAAGCCATGGGTACAGATGGGGCCTCCCAGGAAGGTACGAGGCTTGAGAAGAGCAGGAACCAAGTTCGGTTCCCTGGGAAAGCCAGGACTGCTAAGCCAAGATTCCTTCCACAGCATCCTATCCCTTCTTTCCTGGCCCAAGTGCTCACTGTTCACACTGCCTATCCCACTGGCCACCTTTCCTCGAAGCCCTTCTCTCTTTCACTTCCTCCTTGGCAGCCACCTGACATGCTGGTGTGGACTCCATTTTTACCTACCTGAGACTCCTTGTGTGATGCCACAGGTTAGGCTTCCTGTATTCCTTCTGCTCAGTAGTAGCTGCAGGACCTCCTGCACAGGAGGTCACACTCAGCAAACACAGTCCCCTTGTCAGTAAATACTTGTTGAATTGAATGAAATGGGTTGAAAGATTTCCATTCCTGAAGGCTGTTGACTTTTTACCTGCAATTGTTTGGACTGGCACTAGCCAATGGCCATATAATGTGTGCCACACGTGTAATTTTAAATTTTCTAGTAGCCACATTAAAAAAGTAGGGGAAAAGGCAAAATTCATTTTTAATAATATATTTTATTTAACCTCACATGCCTACAATATTATCATGTCAACATACAATCACTGATATTGTTTACATTCTTTCTTTTATGTCTTCAAACCCTGTATTTTACACTTAGAGCACATCTCAATGTGGACATCTGAATTTTCATCAGAAATATTTGACCCATATTTAGATTTTATTAAAAATTCACAATTATAAAACAGATTTGCATACCCAAGTTGTTCCAAACATACTTAAACATTCTCTAACAACTGAATCAGCAGCGTCTATTTTTAAATGTTGATGATTTAAAATGAAATAAATTTTAAGATTGAGTTCCCTATCCAGCACAGATCTGGACACCTAGGCCAGGGGACTCTGGGTGGGTCTGTGTTCTCTGCCTCCCAGGTACATTAAGGTGGCTCCTCCATCTCTTTAATGTGCTTCCAGACAGGAGCTCCTAAATTCCAAAGTGGAAGGAACTCTCGCTTCTTTCTCACATTAGCCTGCAGCTCAGTGTGCGATGGAACAGACCCCGGGGACCTGATCGGGCCGTGTAGTCTCTCCCGCTGACGTTCCGTTTCCCTGCTCCAAAAGGAGCTCAGGCTGCATTGGCCCTGGAGGCCAAGAAGACAGCAGCCACACTTGGCCTGTAGACTGAAGTTAACACAGGTCAGGGGGGCGCCCTTTCTCGAGCAGCTCAGATGCACATGTGCAGTGATAAACACCAGTGCTGGGTCCAGGCAGACTTCCTGTCCCCTCACGTAAATTCAGGTGGTCTGTGGATTTGTTGTTTCTCCCTTCTAAGTCTGAGGAGATTAAAAATAACTCTGCCTTAGCAGAAAGGGGGAAACAGAGAGGTGTGCTCCTGGATATGTCCCCTGCAGCACTGCCTGCTGGCCCTGCACCCGGGCTCCCAGAGCCCCTCCTCTGTCCTGCTGAGAAAGGTAGAGACCATCCCCAGTGGATGTCAAGAGGGAATTATGACTCTTCAGCTCTTTTGAGCTATGATGAGCATTTATTTCAGACTTTACTTATGAGTCCCTCCTTGGCCAGGGGGCTGGCCCCTTGTGTTGGGGACCTAATCGGCCAGTCTGACTTTCGCACCTGCTGTTGCTGCGGCTCCCCTGCTCCAGCGAGCCTGCTGAGCTGCTGGGGGAACACAAATCCGCTGATGTGGGCGGGAGCAGGGAGGAGGTTTTCCTCCCCTGCATGGCTTGTTGCCTTCTCCTTGGGCCTTATCAACCCACACACGTGTGCTGCATGCTAAATAGGCTCAGCTATTAAAAATGCAGGAGATAGGCCTGCTGCTCCAGAAGGAAAATGAGCCAAAGCAAGAGAAAAATCAGCAGGCACCCGGCCTCCCGTGTGCCGACAGCGTGGTGGGAGGAGACTGTCTCCTCCTCTGGACGCTTCCACTGGGAGGCGTGTCCTCCCCGAGTGGGGTGGCTCTGGCAAGAGAAGGGCTCTGGGCACCTTCCCAGCGCTTTATGGGGAGAAAATGATAGCTGAGCAGCCCTGGCCGAGTGCCTTGGGAGAAATGGGGCTGGCTTATCGCTTCTTGCCTGGTGTTGCCATGAACTGGGGACAAGAGCCAATATTGCTGGCCCAGAGGAGTCCTCTCAGGGCTTCTGTCAGGCTGGGAAATGCTGCAGACCCCAAGTGCTGTGGGCCATTCTGGTGGGCTCACCCCTCTGACTACCCCGATTCCTCAGGAGGATTCTTGCAGTGGCCTCTAACTGGTCCCTTTGCCCTGCCTTACTCCAGTCTGCCCTTTGTACCCAACCTGAGTGCTGTGTGCCCCCACCCCGCTCATAACGTTCAGTGGCCTCACTTGTTTGCCTACAGAGTAGAAGTTTAACCTCTTTGGAGGTGGATATATGATCTGGCATTTCCCACTTGTCCAACTGCTGCTGCCAGTATTTTAACCCCTTCGTTTTATATTCCAGATGTCCTCATCTATTCGTAGCTCCTCAAACATGTCTTCCATGTGTTGGCACATGCTGCTTCCCTCCCCGGAAGCAGCCTCCCTGCCTGTCCTTACACATGTTTTAAAGTCTCTGCATGAGCATCACTTCCTCCAAGAAGCCTTCCTGGACTTTTTTTTTAGCCTATAGTTTAATTATTATTTTTGAACATTTTTATTGATTTCAAAGAGGAAGGGAGAGGAAGAGAGAGATAGAAACATCAATGATGAGAGAGAATCATTGATCGGCTGCCTCCTGCACACCCCACACTGGGGATCGAGCCCACAACCCAGGCATGTGCCCTTGGCCAGAATTGAACCTGGGACCTTTCAGACCACAAGCTGATGCTCTATCCACTGAGCCAAACCAGCTAGGGCCTTCCTGGACTTTTTGCACAGACTGAGATGCTCCTTCCTCTAAGATCCCATTAACATCAAGACACCAGTATAAGAACTACCATCATATATTGTATTATTTGCACCTTTATCCTCCCCTGCTCCCAGCTGGACCTCAAGCTTCTTGGCATCCCCATGTTTTAGCCCAGAATCTGGCACCCAGCAAATATTTCCTAAGTGAATATATGATGAGTGAATGAATGAACAAGGCTGTGAAATAACACTGCTCCTTCCCCTCTTCACAAACATTTTTTCTGATGCTAAAGGAACCACAGCTAGAAATAAATTTCTTTTGATTGAGGAGAAATCAGAGTGCCAGTTCCCACTGTGGAATTATTTTTTTCCTACTACAGTGACTGCGGTTAGGAAGGGAGAACTATGGTCCCGGATGATAAGAAGGAAAAACTTACTATACTTTGGCAAGAATGGAAAGGTGTTTTCTTTTAAAGTAAAGAGGAGGCCAGTACAGTGTACCCCCATACCATAGCCCCTGCATGGTGTTTGTGCCCACACTTGGCCACATGAGGAAAACTCTCATCAGAGGAGGACTGAGGAGTTGGTGTGGCATCCACAGAAGTCCCTCCTGGATTCCCACTTACAAATCCAACCCCTCACAGGGAGTTGAGGGGGAACATGCTGAGGCCAGTTTTTGCCTCTAGTGGTGCAGGTATGGGTGTCAGGGAGGAGTGGGACAGTGGATGAGGGAGGGAAGGTGGGGGGACAAAGACAAGCAGGTGGAGGTTACTGTGATGAGCCACAAAGGGGAGGAGGAGAAAGGGCAGGTGGGTAAGAGGACGGGGCATAGACAGGCCAGCGTTTTCAGGCATCTTGGGGAATAATATCCTCCCCAGGACAGGAAAGCATTAGGAACTTAAACATTTAAGTACTACATGCTTACTGGGTTTTCAAATGGTCAAGGTAAGGACAATGGACAGCTCCTTGGGTATAAACTCAGCTGACCTTGCCAAGTCACAGAAGTGCTCAGGAATAGACTAGCATCTAGGGGAAATGTAGGCTAGGAGAGCCGGGGAGGGGGAAAGTGGCATGACGGCGAGAGAGTGTGAGCCAAAGGTTAGTGACCATGGCCCTTCATATCTGCATGGCACCGTGGCACCTTTACATGCCTTCAGAGCCCCAGTCTGAAGTTTAGAGGAATGGAGGCCCAGACTGGTGAAGTGACCGGCCAGCAGCGGAGCTGGGACACCATCCCTGGTCCTCTCAGTTCCATACTGTGCTCAAGAGACACCCGTAGAGCTGCCTGAAGTCAAACCCCATCTCTGCCCTTCACTTTGCTGAGTGAATGCCCTGGGGCAACCTTTCTAAGCCTTAGGTTCCTCCTCTGTACATGGGGGTGAGGATGAAACACCATCTTGCATGTGACTGCGTAGCCTGCTGTGTGCTGTGTGGCAGGGGTGCAGTGTGTCAGTGTCGAGGGAGCATGAGTGGAGTAAAGGAGGGTGTCAGAAGCCCTCCACCCTCACCTTTGTCATCACTCTGGCTCCACTACCAGGAAGAGAAACAGCTGCAGGCTGCCCCTTACCGAAAGCATTTGTTCTGGTGGAGAGCTGGTTTGTTTTTTATTGTATGTATTTTCTTTTATTAATCTTCACTGAGACTATTAATTTATTCATCAAACATTTAAAGCCCTTCCTAAGTGCCAAATAATGTATACATCACTGGGAGAACTTCGGAGCAATGCATGCACATGGTCCTGGTTCCTGTCATCAGGTAGCTCAAGGTCAGACCATAACAACATAGAGCTAAAACCTGGCCCTTTGGCATGGCAAGTGCGGCAGATTCAACTCGGAAGGGACAGCCAGCACTGCGAGAGAAGAGGATGTCTCATCGGATCTGGGCAGAGGGGGGACTGAGGTTCATCCAGAGAGAGGAGGAGGCACACGAGCAGAAGGAACTGTCAGCTTGTGTAAAGGCCCAGAGCCAGCGGAGCTGTGAGAGGAGATGCCCTGGCGGGAGCTGTGGGAGGACCAAGCTGTGAGGTTGAACTCCGTACTCTGGAGCCCACAGAGCCCTTTAAACAGCCGGTAGGCGGCAGGTTTGCATGGATGGCTCAGTGGAGGCGGGTTCGAGCACTAAGAGGTGAGACAGAAAGACTGGTGGTGCGGATCCTCATCAGGGCTCAGGCAGGCGATGACATGATGACAGGCCTGGCCTGGTAGTGCAGACAGGGACCTCTTAGCAGGTAGGCTTGAGTGACGGAATGTCAGAGGGACCAAGGTCTCTAACTGGAGTTTTTGGAAAAAATCCAAAGTGCATTTAATTTGGAATTGAAAAATGTCCTGAGTTTGCTGTGGGTCAATGTGAAGACTACACTTTGAAAGGTTTAAACAGTATGCTTAGGGTTCTGGGTGAAGGTGATTTGGGGGCAGGGCTGTCTTCCCTGTCCGATTCCAATACAGAGAAGGAAAGAGCAGAGTGACCCCCGGCCTCCCAGGCCACTTGAAAGGGAAGATGCTCCCTGGGGCTGTTCCTTGTGAAGAAAGGTAGCAGGGATGCTGTGCCATTGGCTCATTCCCAGCGAGAGCAAAGACTGAGGACCTGAGCCCAGGTCCAGCTCCCAGCCTTCCCCTGCCGGGGAATGGAGGATGCTCTGTGAGGAGCCCTCTTCTCTTCCCCGTGGGTCACTGTTGGCTCCAGGGCTTGAGGAAGACAATAAATGTCTTGGCTGCCCTGTCTCTAGAAGGTGAGGAGTAGGCCCAAAGGCAGGGGCAGCTTGCAGCTCCAGCAGCGGGAACCAGTGCCCTCTGGTGGCTACAGAAGAGAGTGCTCCCGTTTGCTTCTCCCAAGCCCAACCTGCCCTGTCCTTCCATGGCCAGTGCTGGTGGCCAGGGAGCTTGGGACTCTGTCCCTCTCTGCACCAGCGCTCCCTCCAGAATCCACTTGCTTCCTGATCTCCACAGTCTCCGTTCAAAGGTCCTGATACCATTCACTGCTAGGAATTCCACTGGGTATTCTTTTTATTATGAGGCCTTTAGTTCTCATATGTGGAAGAAAAGGCTCTGAGCAGGTACAGTTGGTTTGGTCTAGGGTTGTCTTACCTCTTGCTCGACTACCTGCCTGAGGCGCATCACTGGAGACAGGCTGGTCCCAAGTGCACTCCAGCGACAGCCTGTGCCAGGACTCTACCGCCCTCTTCTCTTCCTCTCTTCTCTGGCTTGCTGATTTTACCCTCAGCCTTGGGGCATCACAACTCCCAGGAATGTCAGGACACACAGTGCCCATAGATCTCCCCACAGATTTGGGGGTTTTGGTTTGGGGTTGTTGTTGTTTTTTTGTTAATCCTCACCCAAGGATATTTTTCCATTGATTTTTAGAGAGAGTGGAAGGGAGGGGGAGAGACAGAAAGAGAAACATCCATGTGAGAGAGAGACATGGATTGGTTGCCTCCCACATATGCCCCCACCAGGGCTGAGGATTGAGCCTGCAACCAAGGTACATGCCCTTGACTGGAATCAAACCCAGGACCCTTCAGTCCACTGAGCCAAACCGTCTAGGGCTCCCCACAGACTTGGAGACCAACTTCTGAGTGCCGTGCCTTAGGAAGCCCCAATTAACAGAAGTACCAGATAGTCTACAGAGGCCGGTGCTGGGACCTCCTGCTCCCAAGAAATCGGAAGCTGCCTAGATAGGAGCACATACAGTTATTCCTCTAGAAGACATCTTAGAGCCAGCAAGGCCCCTCATTGCCTGGCATACTTCAGGGTTACAGGAGACAACCTGTTTATATGCAAGAGGCTGAAGTCCCTACTCACTCTCCTCCAGGATGTGTTATGCACATAAGATCATGAACCACCGGGTAGTGCCTGGCAGGCCAGGGGTTGAGCAGCAGGTGGGATTGAGAAGTTGGGGTGAATGCTCCTCGAAAGACGTCAAGCCTTTCTGGAAAGGCTTGCTACCTGGTTCTGTGTTTTCTCTTCATTGCAGCCCCACAAGTGGCTTCCACTCCAGGTGAAATGTGAGGCCCCTGCTCACACCAATCTGCTGCCTGGCCCACTCCTCCCCCAATGGTGGGACCAGCAGGGCCGACAGGACAGAAATTTCTGATAGTGACAATGACTTGACCCCAGATATATACAGGGTGTCCCAAAAAAATGTATACACACACTTTAACAGATGATAGCTCAATTTTGAAAGTGAAATATATTTTAATAAGCACTGCTTTCATAGTTCTTCAAAGTGTGTGCATACTTTTTTGGGATATATATATATATATATCCCAGAAACATCAGGGTCCATGGGGAGGGGATGGTATGATCCACTCTCCCCCCTTTTTTCATTTTTAAATTACAGTCAGCATTCGTTACAGGTGTACAGCATAGGATTACACTCTCCCTTTTGGCTCTAGCTCCAATTTATTTAGGGCCAACTGTGTACTCAGTTCTGTGCTAAGCTCTTTATATGTACTATAGTATTTGACCGCTTCAAATATTTATTATGATCTTCATTTCACTGATAAGGAGACAGAGGTCCAGAGTAGTAAAGTCCCAGGATAAGCGAGGCAGGGCAGCCACCCATGTCTGTGTGGGTTCTGCACTGTATGAAGCTGCCCCACAGAAGGGGACAAGGAAGTGAAACCACTCGTCCACTTGGCCAGCCACCCTGTTTCTAATCCCCACAAAGCCCCAGACGCTGGAAGTCAGGTGCTTCCCCACATTAATGCACCTCTCGATGGAGAAGGCAGGATTGGATCTAGGTGTGTCTGATTTCATAGCCTGTCTTCCTAGCCACTGTCCTAAGCCAGTGGTCGGCAAACTGCGGCTCGCGAGCCACATGCGGCTCATGAGCCGTGGTTTGCTGCTCTATTAACTAATGAGTTTCTGACCACTGTCCTAAGCTATCTTGCAACGCCCTCCACATTCTATGAATCTGAACAGAGACAAGGCACAGACGCTCGATTCAGTCTGGCCTGTCCTCCCTGATTTTATTTACTCGCTTCTGGCCACTTTTACAATTCATCAAAGTCAGCTTGCTCGTCTCTCCCCAACTCCTAACCGGCCTAAGGGAAAGCCCCACATCCTTCTTCTCCGTGGCTAATGGCCTGTGCCCCCAGTTGAGAAACAAGGTCTTGGCCCTGTGGTCGGCAAACTGCAGCTCGCGAGCCACATGCGGCTCTTTGGCCCCTTGAGTGTGGCTCTTCCACAAAATACCACGGCCTCAGCGAGTCTATTTTGAAGAAGTGGCATTAGAAGAAGTTTAAGTTTAAAAAATTTGGCTCTCAAAAGAAATTTCAGTCGTTGTACTGTTGGTATTTGGCTCTGTTGACTAACGAGTTTGCCGACCACTGTCTTAGCCCGTTATCCAAGTCACTGAGGAAGATGCTTTAAGCTTCTTGGTGGGCGGTGAGCCCCTGCGAGCTCTGCTGGGAGCCCCTCTGGCACCCCTCTGGCTGGCACGACCCTGCTAACCAATCTTTTTGTTGTGGTTGCCTCTGCTGCCAGGACCACTGACCCCCATACCGAGGTCTGCCCACGTTTTTCTACTGAGGGTGTGTTGTAGGGAGGGCATCCAAAGCTATGCAAAGGCCAGGAGAGATGATGCGCGGTGCTTCCTCCCGGACTGCCAGGCCTGACCCTCCGCCGCAGAACACTATTAGGTTAATCCGGCAGATTTTCTTATTTACTGTGCTCTGTGGTTGATTACCCCGTTTGCTGTTTGCTTCAGATGTTTACAAATTGGCTTTCTGAAAGTTTTCCCAATAGTTTTCCCTGTTTAAAAAAAAATTTATTCACTTGTCAGGATTCATGTCGTTACTACCTCCTGTCGGGCACATCAGGACAGGACTTCGTGGCTCTGCTTTTGGGCTGATTCTTAGTGATGGCCTGACCCGGCCTTCAAGGATGGCCCAAGTATTTCTTCAACGTAAAGAATTTAAATTTGATCTAAATGATGGTATGATAGCAGCCCCCCAAATGCATCCATGAGACCCAGATAGAATTCCTCCTTTGAGGGCCTTCCAAAATAGGGTAAATTTTAGAAGACAAGAAACTTCTAAATGGACGAGGTGGCCCTCTCAAGGCCCTGCCAGTGCATCAGAGGTCCTCTGAGTTCTGCACTTGAGCCTTTGCCAGAGGAACTGGTGGGAAGAAATCAAGCAGCTGAGAACTCTCATCAGACACATAACCCACAGCACAAATACCATCTGCCTTCAGGCTCCTGCCTGTCACATCCATCCTTCCCCTCGCTGGTAAGTGGAGCAGGGTTGGCAATGATTTCAGCAGGACTCAAGATCTTCTGCAGCTTTCTCTTCAGGCTCATCTGTTGATGGTAAGAGAATAAAGCCTGATCGCCAAGAGAGCACAGCTGGCAGCGAGCAGCTGGCTGCAGGACAGCCCATGGCACCATAAGATGCTTCACCTCTGCCTTTGCGGACACCGCCGGACAGAGAAGGGGATGTCCTTGGTGCCAGGAGAACCATTTTCTTAAAGCCTTGATCCAGAAAGATTAAAATATATATATATATATATATATATATATATATATATATATATATATATATGCAGGCAGGCCACGCACACAAGAAGAAGACACGGGCAGCGAAAGCAGCACAGAAGAAAACGGGTAGATGTGCCCCCACATAGTAAGGAGGAGGGAGGGCTGTTGTCTTGGGCAGTAGGATCCCTTCCCAGGACGGAGGTGCAGCGATAACAAGGAGATAACTACTCCCAGTGTATCAGACACAGCAGGGGAGCAGGCTGCAGCCCGGCTCCCCAAAGGAGTTCATCCCAAGCGAACAAAACAGGCATTATGAAAGCAGCAGGGGACGAGTGGGGACTCACCTTTCCCTTTCAAATACTGCTCCTGAGAGAAAGGACAACAGTGAGCTGATGAATGCAGCTAATTGTGAGGCTTCGGGAAGTGTGTGCGTTCACCGCTTGAGACAGAGGGGAGGAGCTTGCAGGGCTTTGGCGGACCCCAGCGGTAACCACCAGCCTGTGTGTCACCTAAGCAAACAGAATAATAAATTGCTTAGTTAGTCATCTAAGTGTTGCCAGCTTCCCACCCCTCCCAGCGCCTAACCACACACGAGGTGTGTGAGTTACTGTGATTAGTCACAGAAAAGGGGGAGATGCCTGAACTAGGAAAGCAGGGGTCAGAATCTTTTGGCTTCTTTCCAAATGGGAAGAAATTAAACCTGTTATTCAGGGTCCACTGTCATCTGGAAGGGGCCCTGACCTGCCTAGGCTGGGGCGCTGCACTGGCTGGGAAAGGTGATGGCCAGGAAGTGAGGGAGGTGGGAAAGGGGACAGTGGGAGAAAGCAGAAGACCATTCTGCGCTGCTGACTTCCAGGCAGCCACATCCCCAGGTGTAGACGCACGCACACAGGGATGTGTGTGTGAGCCGAGCGGGGGCCGGGGCTATCAGCAGCTTTTATGTCAGCCAAGCTCTCTGCTGAAAAGATGAACTCTCTGGGGTTGGTTTTCCACATTGTTTGGCACCATCTTGCCATCATTTCCTCCTTTGTTCATCAGTCGGGGCTGTTGCCAGTAGTCGTGAAGAAACGAGGCTGAACACTCTAAGATGGATGGCTAACATCTATACTGGGGATGATTTCCATTTCTCTCTCTGGTTTCTTCTGGGATGTGTTTGACCCTTCCCACTGTCACTGAACTGCCTGCTTCCCTTTCTTCTCCTAACGTTTCACACAGGCCAGAGGCTGGTTTCCTTAGAGGGGAAGCCCAGAACGTTTGGGGGAAAGAAAGGTCACCAAGGAGAAATGATCGGGCCTTCACTCTGTCTGTAGCCCTTCTCCATTAGCTCGTGGGCACCCTAGATTCCCACCCACAGCTCAGTCTCCCTTCTTCCACTTCCAAGATGTGGCCCACGTACCCGGCCTCAGGGGTGTTTACTCAGTGGCTCAGCTCCTTACTGACCCACCTAGTCTGTGGAATCCTTCAAAACATTCTTTTTTTAATCATCACCCAAGGATATGCTTTTGCTTAGAGAGAGAGAGAGAGAGAGAGAGAGAGAGAGAGAGAGAGAGAGAGAGAGACATCAATCAGCTGCCTTCTGTACATGCCCCAACTGGAGGTTGAACCCACAATCTAGTCATGTGCCCTGACAGGGAATCGGTTCCGCAACCTTTCCATATCCGGAACAGTGCTCCAACCAACTGAGCCACACTGGCCAAGACCTTCAAAACATTCTTGATCATATTTTTTTCCTAACACCTCCCATTCCAATCCAATAACACTCAATCCCAGAGGGCAGTGCATCTCAGCCTCTCCTTGTGTCTGATGGGCTTCAGTCCCCCACCCAGCCTATAGGCACTAGGATCAAAGTCCAGCTGGAGTCCTGGAAGCATTAGCAGCTGAGTGTATGAGTGGGCCACACTCGTTATGTAGTAGAGAAAATTCCCAACTAGAAGATCGGTCACAGAGATTAGCTGGCTTGGCTCAAGCTCAGTTACTAAGCACAGTTGGGAAGAAGCATCACCAAAGAGATGAGTCAGCTGTTGCTGTCCATGGCCGGACCCTGTGCCGGGTGCTCTCCCGGCTGCCGTAAGGAGCATGTTGGGGCAGAACATTGACTTTAGGGCAGAAACACACTGGCCTGTGAGCATTTGAGGACCACTTCGCTCGGCATTTAAATTTATTTCAGTTTGTACAATTGTTCTGGATTGTTCTATCCCAGTGGTCGGCAAACTCATTAGTCAACAGAGCCAAATATCAACAGTACAATGATTGAAATTTCTTTTGAGAGCCAAATTTTTTAAACTTAAACTTCTTCTAATGCCACTTGTTCAAAATAGACTCGCCCAGGCCAAGGTTTTTGTGGAAGAGCCACACTCAAGGGGCCAAAGAGCCACATGTGGCTCGTGAGCCGCAGTTTGCCGACCACGGTTCTATCCCAATGTTGCCTGCTGAGCTCATTCATGAGTACTCAACATGTACCCGGGGCATTTCTCACAGAAACCAGAGGCCTTCCCTCTTGTTGCACACCAGCTCATGCAACAAGAGCTAGATCTGGAACTTAAAGTCCCTAACTTCCTTTCCTGAACTTCCTTGGCTTCTTCAAGAAGTCAGAGAAGGCCTCTCAGGTGCTAGAGAATTGTGCCACCTGGCTAATCATCCATGTGTTCATATCAACATTTGAAGTTTAACTTATTTTCCAAAGAAATTAAAGTCAACATATCAAAACAAGGCTGACAAATAAATCAACAAAAGCTTTTAAGCAGGCTCTATTATTTTTTTAAGTCAGGATATTGAAGTATAATTTAAGTTGTGTAAGTTTTATAATTTGGGGGGACGTGTTTTAGTTTGTACGTTTCTTAAATTTTTTAATTGTGGTAAAATACACATAAAATGTATCATCATAACCATTTTTATGTACAGTTCAATACTGTTAAGTACATTCACATTGTACAGCCAATCTCCAGAACTCTTTTCATCTTGCAAAACTGAAAAACTCACCCGGCCAGTGTTGCTCAGTGGTTGATTATCGGCTGATTAACTAAGAGGTCACACTTGGATTCTTGGTCAAGGCACATGCCCAAGTTGTGGGCTCCATCCCCAATAGGGGCGTACAGGAGGCAGCTGATCAATGGTACTCTCTCATCATTGATGTTTGTCTCTCTCCCTTTCTCTCTCTGAAATCAACAAAAACATATTTTTTAAAAAACTGAAACTCTGTACCCATTCCCTAACAACTTCCTAGTCTCCCCTGCCCCTAGCCCCTGACAGCCACCATTCAACTTTCTGTGTCTATGAACTTGACCATATAAGTGGAATCATACCATATGTGTCTTTTCGTGACTGGCTTATTTCACTTAGCATAATGTCTTCAACATTCATTTGTGTACCAGAACTTCCTTTCTAAGGCTGAATAATATTTTATTGTATGTATAGATCTCATTTTGTTTATCCATTCTCTAGCAATGGACACTTGGGTTGCTTCCACCTTTTGGTTATTGTGAATAATGCTGCTATGAAAATGGGTTTGATATCTTTTCAAAACCCTGACTTCTCTCATTTGTGTCCTTTAAAATTGAGTGAAGGAATGATCCTAGAAGAATTCCATATTCCATGGTCTTACACTTTTTACCATCGGGAATGCAGCAATAATTTCACCAGGTAATAGCTTTATAGCTTCTCAGTGTGCTGACTTTTCAAGGGCTTCTTGTGCTGTTCTTCAGCAATATGTGAGTGCTTTGAGAATTGCAATTGAATAGAAAGTAGCATAAGCTCAGCTCAGGGATTGGGATGCTGTGATCGAGGGTGAGTTGTCAGTGACTTGGTGGATCACTAAAAACCACTGTTCCATTTTCCCCTCCCATGGGCCCTGAAACCCCAGAGTGCCCTTCCCGGGGCCGGGAAAGCATGTGGTCCTAGGGGGAGGTTGGTGAAGCCCAGCCACAATCTGCCCCACCACTGAGTAAGACCTAAAAATAACTTCTGTGATCCTGTTTCAGAGTCAGAAAAGAGGCAGGGGTTGCTGAAATAATTTCATGAGCAAAAAGATCAAAGAAATGATCTGTGAATGAATCTTAGAGATGGGAGAGCCAACCAGCCATGTGGATAAATAAGATTCCTCTCCTGTCAAAACAGTCTCTCTTTCTGCCCTGCATTGTCTGCAGGCTAAGCCATAGTCTAGATAACTTGGCATTCAAATAGCTAAGTCGGCTCGCAGATGATTGGGGGGCTGAAGTATTAGTGTTCTGCCTTCCTGCAAGGAGGAAGGGAAATCTAGTTCAGGAACCAAAGCAATGCTTATTCATTTTATCTCATCTTTTAAAACCCGAGACAGAGTCCTCCCCAGCCCCCCAGACAGAGGGTCCTCTGGCATTAAATGCACAGAAATCAAATGCATATCCATTACAGGAGAAATAGCAGGGGAGTGAGGCTAAGGTGACAGATTCTGAAGAGCAAACATACACCTTTGTGCTCTGTCTTCTTAAAATTCATCCTCTCACCTGCCAGCCTTGAGAATTGCCTATTTACATAACTAGCTGCCTAAAATGGAATATTAGATAATGTTACATGGCAGCTCACTCCATTTGAGCCCATCCCCAGGATGTGAGAGTGATCCAGGAGTCCCCAACAGCCTGCAGTGTGGCACGCTGGCCTGCAGCCATGCCTCCGTGTGGTGTGAGCCTGTCAGCACTCCTGAGCTAAGCAGATGTCAGGCCTGATCGCCGATCGCCAGCAGGAGACCAGCCGAGCAGGGGGATGGGGGGGTGTGATTCAGCAAGTGGCACGGTGTGGCACACAGTCTCCAGGAGACAAACAGCATCTCTTCCTGAGCCGCACAGCAGGCACCTTGTTCTTCCCAAGGTGCCGTCTCAGAAACAGCCAACATGTAGAGACTGGGAAGGGGGAGCTGCAGGATCTATGGGGACAACGGGTCTGAGAGGTAATCAGTCAGCGCTGATGCCGTCCCTGGCACCATGCCAGCTTTGCACCCCCTGTTGGTCCTTTTTGAGGCACAAACCTCCTTTCCATCCAAACTGGAGTCATGCTGCTCACTTATAGGAGGAGTATAAATAAGTGATAAGGAAGTGTTCTATCATGATAAGCGAGTGTAGCTTCTCAGCGGACCAGATGTACCAAAGAAGGCAATTGTGTGTTCATTTATTTTCCAGCGTTCCGGTTCCTGTAGTCAGTTTAGAGAAAATTCCTAACCTAGTGAAGGCAGATGGTGCCAATGTCAAAATGAACTCTACAACCACCGCTGCCGTCACCGCCTGCTCCACCTCAACCTCGGCCGTCTCCACCCCACCCTTAATTAAGCCGGTCTTGATGTCCAAGTCAGTGCCACCTTCCCCAGAGAAGATCTTAAATGGCAAAGCAATTTTGTCCACCACAATAGACAAGAAACACCAAAATGGCACCAAAAACAACAACAAGCCTTACAGGAGACTTTCAGGTACGTGTCTGTGTCCTTCGAGTCTGGCGCACGATTAGACTGAAATTGAGTCACAACTGTAACCAAGGAGTGATGTGTTCTTATAATTAAGCAGGTCTGTTTCATTTTAGGGGGCTGGGGGGCCAGGGAATGGCAGAGGGACATGGAATTAACCTGCAGGCAGGACCCCCACCTAAAAATGCAAGCAAGAGCTGGTTCTCTTATCCCCGGGCTGGATGAGGCTCTCGCTCAGGTCAGTGTTTAGCGAGTTACCCTAATGACCCAAGAGGTAGGATGCTCTACACCTACCACAACAGTCTGTGCATTCTGAGGGTCGTCTTACCGTGCTGACCGGCTGAACCGCCCCTGGGTTTTGTAGAGGTCTCACTGCCATGAAGTCTGACAGCCTCTGTGACATCTCACAGTAGCTCAGGACAAGCTTGGGACCGTCCCATCAGTGACTGCTCCACAGAAGGACATAGCCTCTGTCCTTTGGCCTCCTTGGTTTCCGGGTTGATTCTATGGTCGGGGTGACAACTGCCTTTCCCAAGTAACCAGCTGGAATTTCTATTTGGGAACACTCGGGTTCACACCACAGATGGGCTGGCGGGGACATCTCTTGGATGTACTCCTTGGTTGTCTGAGCAGGCACATGGGTGCCTGGAAAGGTGCACACGGCCAGTCTTTGGGGCAGTAGTTGTCTCTTAGAGGCCCCTATGTGAATGACGTTTGCTTTGGATGTGTTGTGAAACTAAATCTAGCCATTCCGCTTTTTCCAAAAGACCAAAATAAGCTTCATAACCATGGGAATTTATCTAATCTTTACAGAAAAAGAAAAAATACACACACACACACACACACACACACTAGAGGCCCAATGCACAAAATTCGTGCAAGAGTAGGCCTTCCTTCCCCCAGCTGCTGGCTCTGGCTTCCCTCTAGCACCCTAGGCCCTGGGCTTCCCTCACAGCCCCAGCTTCATCCAGAAGGATGTCCAGTCTAATTAGCATATTATGCTTTTATTTTATATGTATATGTGTGTGTGTATAAATATATATATATACACACACACATATACACACTGAGTAGCCAGATTATTATGATCTCTGAATGCATAATAATCTGGCCACTCAGTGTATATCCTATATAATAAAAGGCTAATATGCAAATTGTCCCCTCAACCAGGAGTTCAACCAGCAGGCAGGTAGGCCAACCGCCCATGTCCCCTCCCCCTGGCCAGGCTGGCCAGACCCCACCCATGCACAAATTCATGCACCGGACCTCAAATATATATATATACATATATATATATATATATATATGTATGTATATATATATGTATGTATATATACATACATATATATATATATATGCGCACACACACACGCATACTGAGTGGCCAGATTATTATGCCTTCAGAGATCATAATAATCTGGCCACTCAGTGTGTGTGTGTGTGTTGTGTGTGTGTATAGTGAAAGCCACCCTGTGAAAAAGAAACTATATCTTTTAGTATGACCATACTTCTTTTTTTTATATATTTTTATTGATTTCAGAGAGGAAGGGAGAGGGAGGGAGAGATAGAAATATCAATGATGAGAACCATTGATCGACTGCCTCCTACACGCCCCACACTAGGGATCACACCACACTGGGCATCGAGCCTGCAACCTGGGCTTGTGTCCTGACCGGGAATCGAACTGTGACCTCCTGGTTCATAGGTGGACACTGAACCACTGAGCCGTGCCGGCCAGACTGAGCATATTTCTTAAGCACCTCAAAAATTTTGGGTCATTTTTATTTTTTACTTCGTGTTTATCTGTATTTTAGTTTTCCTATCTTACATCTGTAACTTTTTTTAAAAAATTATTCTTAAAAGTACCTCAGCCCAAAACATTCAAATGACAAAAGCATTATACCCCAAAAGCCTCCTCTTGTACCGTTCACCCACGATCAGGAAAGAGTTAGAGCCTGGTGTCCCCTGCAGGTTGTGAGGCCTCCCTGTGTCCGGGAGCCCCGACGCCTGGCTCTCTTCGGGGTGGAAAGTGGATGGCAGCGTCCCTGGGAAAACACAGGCCTGGGGGGCACAGTGTCCCCCGGCTGTGGTTCCTTGTAGCAGAAGCATGACCGAGGCTTCCAGCCTTTACCCCATGCTGCCGTAGTTTGGGGATTTTTTTGCTGTTTGTTGGTTTTGCATTTTGTTTGTTGTTTTCTCTCAGTGGGTCTTTTGCTTCTATCGCGCTTTCACATTTGGCAGCCAGCTCCTGCCCCCAGCCAAACAACCTGCTCCGTTCAAGGCCAACAGGAGGGCTGGTGTGGGCCTGGGCACTGTTCTGACTCTGACAGCCCAAGGGACAGAACTCCCAGCCAGGCTCTCCTGGGTGGGCAGAGAAGACTCATAGGAAATGGGCATCTCCAGGTCTAGCCATTTCTAGTCTTAAAAGTGAAGCTTTAAAAAAAAAAAGACAAAAGAAAAGGGGGGAGGGCATTTTGATAGCCAACCAGGTCATCTGTCTTGGTTATAGGAATGGTTTTGTTGCATACATTATTATCACCACCATCACAACCACCCCATGGTCCCCCAAACCTTTAAAAAAAAAAAAGAGTAGTCTCTTGATTTTGAAAGAGAGAGGAAGGAAGAGGGAGAGAGAGAAAAACATCGATGTGAGAGCAGAACATCAGTTGGCTGCCTCCTGTACCCTCCTTACTGGAGATCGAGCCCACAACCCGGCGCATGTGCCCTTGATGGGGAATCGAACTGGCAACCTTTTGGTGCACAAGATGATGCCCAGCCAACTGAGCCACAATGGCCAGGGCACCCCAAACTTTCTTTTAAAAAAAATAGAACACATTCATTGAGTATGCTCAGAGTTTACTCCACCTATTCCAGACAGTGTTTTAGGCTAGGTCACTTCTTTTTAGTGTGCAGCTACTCAGGGTTCTTAAGGTCACCACCAAATTTATAGCACTTCCCTCACCCACCCCAACATTCTTCCTGAACGCCCAAAAGAGCTGTGTCATTCCTGCTCTGCAGGAGGCAGGTGTTTGCTGGGCGCCTGCCAGAAACAGGAGGCACCTGGGGGGTGAGACTTTAAAGCCTACAGGGAGGGTCCTCATGACCCCTCCACAGTCCAGTGGGAAGGCAGACAGTGGGGAAAGCCTGGCCTCCCTGCAGCCATCCCGTTTGCAGCAACAGGCCTGTGCTGGGACAAAGCAGGCTGAGGCTGCCAGATGGGTAGGCTCTGCCCTCTATGCACCTTTCAGTTTAGATCGACGAAAGGCACACACCCAGACTTCTCCCCTGCCCCTGCCTAGGGCACCGCCAAAATGTTCCTGAATTGGGTAAACTCTCTTTCTGGTCACCATGGCTGTCTGGAAAGCCTTGTGCTGAGCACTCTGCAAAGCAGGACTGGGGCAGGGTCACTCTTGACATGTCAAAGAACAGTCTCCGCCTAAATGGCTAAAGCTAGCAGGAAAGCAGCTGGGGTTGGGGAATAGTGGCGTGCTCTTGGAACCGCCCAGGAAAAAGTGGCCCTTGGGCCCCAGGTGGCTCTCCCTGGTCTGCTGTTAGCCAGGCCCGAAGGGCCAAGTACCTGGAGAAGCTTTTCAAGTGAAATACAGTGTGAGAGTCGTAGGGCTCCTCCTCCCCAGTGCCCGCCCCACCCCCCACCCCCTGCCCCGTGCCTTGTGCTGCGTTCTGCATCCCCACGAAGCTGGACTAGGGAACTCTGGGTTCAGAGGGGTGCACCAGGTTCCCCTGAGCGGTTTCTTGAAGCATTTTAGCAGTCGGTGGAAAAAAAAACAAACAGGTTGCCTGACAACGTCTCACTTGTTGGTGCAAATGTGCATTTTTTAAATGTAGTCTTAATGCCAAATCCTATTTAGTCTCCTTTTTTCTTACATTTTTTGTTTGTTTCTTAAACCAGAGAGAGAATTTGACCCAAATAAACACTGTGGAGTATTGGATCCCGAGACAAAGAAACCTTGCACAAGATCCCTCACCTGCAAGGTATTTCTCTTTCCATAAAAAATACTTCCTGCTCTCGCTGGGGCCTTTGTCGAAATGTTTGCATGCCACTCTCTGCACACGGCAGGGTGTGGAACCTAGACATGACCCCCAGCTGTTCTTTGTAAGGGAAATGCTTTCTTCTCTTCCATGGTAGCCGAGTGCCTGCCTCAAGCTGGCTGGCTTTTTAAGAAGGGGAAAAAAAAAAGGCTTCCCCTGTTACTTGTGAGGCCAGACAGTAAATTGTATTTATAGGCACTCACAGGCGGTTCTGAGCCCTGCTACGTTTTAATGTATGCAGGAGCGGCGGCGGCGGCGGCGGCGGCAGCGGCGGCGGCGCCCTGAAAGGCAGTCCTGCCGCGCCCCCGAGCCGGCCACACCGGGGTGGCCAGGGCCACAGCTGACGGAAGGCGGCTGCCGCTAGGTAGCCCCGGCCGCATGTTTCATACTGAACTGCTAGTGCTTCTTGGGACCAAGGCTGTGGCCCTCTCTGCTTGGTGGCTCTGTGTGTCTGGGCCACCGCAAGCCTCCCACTGCACCTGGATTAACTCTAGACTCTCTCACGCTGGCCTTTCATCCGAGGGGCTCTCCTGGGCTCTGCGCTGAAGCTTGTCATCTTATGCCATTTTTTGGAGGAAGCTCTGGCTTTTTGACACCAGGAGAGTAGAGCATGGTTGCATCTGTGTGGTCTCTGCCTCTTCCCAGCCACAGAACGGGAGCTGTTGCCTTGAAGTTGACTTTTCAAGCACCTCCAAATTCCCATGAATTGCTGTGTCTGAGATGGAGGGCCCCGGGAAGCAGGTGTATGTGCTGATCAAAGAGGCTGTGCTTTTCATCTCTCTTCTCCTCAGACACATTCGCTAAGCCATCGGAGGGCAGTCCCGGGCAGGAAAAAGCAATTTGACCTCCTTCTGGCAGAACACAAAGCCAGGTCCCGAGAAAAAGAAGTTAAAGATAAAGAGCATCTTCTGACTTCAGCGAGGGAAGTACTTCCAAACCAATCTGGGCCGGCACAGGACCCTCTGCCAGGATCTTCAGGGAGCTCTGGGCCAGAACCTAAAGTCACATCCCCTGCAAAATCCAGGCCACCTAACTCTGTGCTTCCTAGGTAAGTCCCCTCCCCCCTCCACCACCACCCCGTGGTGACAGAGGCCGAGTCCTTGGTCAAGTGGCTGCCTTGCTGGGTTGTGTGTGCTCTGATCACGTGTTAAGTGAAAGCCGTCATACCGCTGCCTCGTAAGGCGGGTGTGCGCTTTAAATGAGATAATGGGCATAAAGGGCTCGGCCATCGTGTTCAGTGGATTTTACTGCTGTCGTCATTGTCACCATTTTCTTCATCATCACCCTTCACAGCAGATCTATATCAGAACAAGAGTAAGCGGAAAAGAAATACCTGGCTGGCACATCAGCCACCAGGCACCTCTCCTGGCTGCCTGGGTGTTTGGCTTAGCTGGAGATTCCTGGAGCAGAGAGTGTGGAAAACCTGGGTGGATATGGGTATCAGCACATGTAGGAGCCCATTTGACACACGTTATTTTGTGAATTTTTACCTCCAACCCTCCGGTGACCCAGGTGAAGGGAAAAGTGGCATAACAGGCTTCTTGCTCTATATTTTCCTGCACACCAGAAAGCTGAGCCACCTGTCTGGTTTTATTTCATTGTCCTGGAAAAAAACAGAAAAGATCATTAAAACCCATTTGGATTAAGCGTGCTTTAAAATCCACACGTGGTTTTGATTGCCACGCTGAGCAGCAGACCATCTTCCAGGTAATAGGACAGGGAACCCTCATTCAGAAATATTAAGCACAGGGTACAGAGATGATGAATGAAACTAGGTTCTGCTTTTCAAGGATTTCGTTTAGAAGATGAGATAAGACTCAAATGTTCACAAAGTCATTAAAAGGAAGCATTAATGATACAAGGTGAGCCCTGGTATTGCTTGATAATTTTTAGTGCGTACTGTGTGCGTCCCACAGGGTCCAGTCAGCGAGTGGGCTTTAAGAGTGGGTTATAAAAGAAGGGGACGGAATTGGTTCTTAAAACAGCAGCAGATATTTGGTGGCAGTTGTTGCTGATCTGCCAGCTTCTCACCCTCGTGCCTTCCACGTTGGGACCAGCCTGACCCAGTATGACGGTCAAAGTCCCTCTGTAGGAATGGCCGGCCTCAGCCTCCGGCATTCAAGGGGAGTCACAGCCCCCACGCATTTCCATCGCAACCATTGGCCGTGTGTTGTCATCCATTTACATGCCACTTTCCTTGCCGCCTCGCATTTTACATGATCATTTTGTAATTACTTCTGAGTGTAGTGCGGGGTGTTGGTGAAGGGTCTTACCCTTGCTTTAGAGTAGAGGAGACAGTCCTGTTCCAAACTTCTGGGGAGGGAGGGCTTTAATTCTGCATACAGTGACTTTCACACTTCTTTGGGACTGTAGAACTTTTTCATCCCCACAAAACGTTACATGGTACCCAATAGAAAAGCAGACCTGCCTCTGCCAAAAGCCAGCACAGCCTGCTCTCATCGCTCATGTTCCCAGAGCCTGCTGGCCCCTGACCTTCTGAGGGATCACCTCGTGTTCCCCAAGGATCCCAGGGGACCCCGTTTGAACACCCTCTCTAATATACGATTTTGACTGATGGAGGCACTTCTCACCTAAGCAGTGTTACCTGATGAACCGAGAAGCCAGGGGGCAGCTGTTAAAAGATAAAGCAAGCAATGGAGCCTTAGTAGTTTTGTTTCCTGTTCCTTCCTGACTGATTTTCAGAGGAATGTTTGTCATTAGAGAAATGCAGGTTTAAGTGTTCTCTTCCGGAAGCAGAAAGAAGAGAGTGAGGTTAATCAGCAAAAGGGATGTCTTTGAAAGGAAGGGGGAGGCACAGGAGAGCATCACAAATGTTGCTAACAATAATTTTTGAGGATGCTTTTCAAAGTTGGTACAGAAACCAAAACGTTCAGGGTGGACGCTGGTCCAATATCATGGGGAAGGACATCCTCTTCCACTTGTTTTACAATAGGATGAGACACCCCCCATGCAGTCAGAGATGTAAAAAGCATGATCAGAATTTAATGTTATGATCACATAAAACTTAAAACATTTATTTTGCTCATGTTAATATATATATTTCAATTACACTAATTATCTACAATGGGCCAAAAAAAATATTACCATACATACATGGAATTATTGTAATCCCTTCCCAATCATGAATTCCTTTTCTTGGAAATATTAAGGTGTATGAATTTATTTCTTACATATTGTTTTGATAACCTTGAAAATATTTCAGCTTTCATATTCTTGAGTTGCAACCCATTCTTGTCAGGGATTTCTAAAAAGGAACCTGGGTCTAGAATAGGAGAAGTTAAAGTTAGAGAACGCGGGTCGGATGACCAGACCAGCCCTACCATCAGGACTCTGTGGCAAAAGGGGAGGAGGGCAGAGGGTTAAACTGGGCTCTGACCCCTGGGAGGGAGGGAGAAAGGTCAGCTATGGAAGTCATTGCTGACAAAATTTGGGCAAATTCCCCTCTGTCTTGAGAAAGCTCACACATCTCATCTTAAAGTATAAAATGGCAAAATCCATTGAACTTTAGACTGACAAGGGGCAGTGGGCAAAGAAGCAGAAGGTCCTAGATACTTGAAGAAGGACAGAGATTAGTCTAGTGAAAGCAACTTCAGTTATGACTAATCAGGATAGTGTTATTGCCAATTATAAGCCATTTCTCTCCTTGACTTATATTTGTCCCTGCGCTTTTTGTACATTCATCTCTCAATATGGGGAGGCTTTGAAGTCTCATTTCCACCTCTTATTAGCTCTGCAAGCAATTTCCTCGTCTGAGAAATGTAGATAATAGTTAAATGCGCAAAGGCAGTGGGTAACCTGGGTGAGAAAGCATATGTGACATGCCTAGCACATAATAGGGACCTGATTAAAGTCAGTTCCCTTGTGCTCTCTTCCCCGAAGCACTCAGACAGGCTGGTGCTCATGCTTCCGCACATGGTGGGTTGGAGTGGAACTGAACAGGGACCATCATCACATAACATTGTCTTTAAACCAAATTGGTAAGTGGAGAAGGGAGGGATGAGGTAGTGTGGAAGGAGAAAAGGTGGATGGCAGGTTAGCAAACTTGAGTGACTTTTTTTTTTAATGTATTTTTATTGTGTGTGTTTTGTTTTTGTTTTTTTCAGAGAGAGAGGAAGGGAGAGGGATAGAGATAGAAATATCAATCAACTGCCTCCTGCATGCCCCCTACTGGGGACCAAGCCCAAAACCTAGGCATGAGCCCTGACCAGGAATCAAACCAGCAACCTCTTGGTGCATGGGATGATGCTCAATCCACTGAGCCACACCGGCTGGGCTCGAGTGAGTTTTTCAACACCTTCTCATGACTAGTTGCCCCATTCCTCATCACTTCTCACCAAGCCATGGTTTTTTTCTGAGACACAGGCTGGTTCCAGTGAACTCCTTCCCTTCAGGTTCCACCCTGGAGTGCAGTGATCAGAAACGGAAGGTCTTGAAAGCATCTACCATTCCATCATCGCCAGGCGAGGGCATGCATCCTGAATGAAACAAGCTGGAAAAGGAATAGATTCAGCTCTCCTCCTCCTCGGTGTGCCTGTATACATGTGTGCCTGTGTACACATGTGCACACCGTTATTCATTCATGTTTCTGTCTTTGTCCTCTGAGCTGGTTTTGCTCTAACACAGAGTTTCCATGCTTATCTTTATTCTCCAGTATTCTCCCCCTTATCTCCTATCTTTTACCCGACAACTGCAACTTACTATTGAGTGTTTCAGCCTTTTTTTCTTTTTTGGAGAAGGAAAAGTTTATTGATCAAGAAGGTGCCAACCAAGAGGATGGGAGTCCTAGTGGTACCTCAAATTCATCTTTAAAAAACCACAGAGTTCGGGCTTTCATGTCAAGGGAAGGGAAATGGGAGTGGCAAGAGGTGATTGCCCACCACAGACATCTGGACACTGCCAGTAGGGGTCTGAGGAAGATTGTGCTGGTTGCTGTGAGTCCAGTCTCAGTCTCAGTGTTCCTGCAAATCATTGACAAACAACACACACTTACCTTATCTCCTCAAGCCGCAAACACAGTTCCCTCAGTGATTAGCAGGTCTACATGCCAGACTTAGCACAAGCTATTAGCCAGCAGGCCCTGGGGCCAACGCAGGCGTGGGCAGGTGGAGTCAGAGAGGCTGAGCATTGCACTCTCTACAGCTACACCCTTTGTGTAGTTTATTCCCCAATATTGAGGGAAATAGGGGGACCAGGTCAAGGTTCAATTAAGAGGGAAGATTAGCTTTTTTAAGATGGAGTCAGATCTGTCTGCCACTGTGCCCATTTATCTGGTTCTTACAATCTCACATGCTCACCTCTTCCATAATGGTCCCTAAGCCTTAGAGGGGGCATTCTGAGTGTTCAGTTTAAGCAAAGAACAGGGTTAATTTTTATTACTGTGTCCTCCAGGACCCAAACTATGATGAGTTGGCCACTGCACAAACAATTCCCTGTTCAGCTAACAAGTAATCTAGAGCAATCCTGTTGTTTAAGGACCCACATGCCAAGGACTCTGCGGTGGTCTGTTCGAGTCATTGAGCTTAAGCAATAGAACAGGCCAAACAACTGACTATATGGGTTAAATTCCCTAAGAATTAGTTTGCATCAGGTGCTCAGGTAAACTGTCTGTGTGGCTTACGCCACATCAGTCACTAAGATTGTTTAAGGATGAGTTGTGATTTCTCTGAAGTGTACATTGAGTAAAACAAAACAAAACTCGAAAGACAAAGGTATATTATTGGAACATTTTTCTTTCTATACTCCCCCCCCCCCCCCATTTTTACCAAAGATAGCCAAACTGAGACTAATTTATCTGCAAAATAGGTCTCGTTTCAATAAACTTGGCCTGGTTATTTGTATAAGTTAAGCAAGAATAGTAATTAACTATATAGGCCTCTAAATCTGCTTAGCTGGAATTTTCCTAAGGAATCTTCAGATTGAACTTTAGCCTCCAAAGGCTAGAAGCCAAGCTGCATACTGGCCATTAGATTTTGCCTGCAGTACCTACAGGTTTTGGTGAATCCTCTCTTCTCGAAGTCCCCAGCATATCCTGAGGTTCTTTCCTTGCATCTCCCAGGAGGCAATCTTTGTTCCTCACCTGGAAAGCCTGCTGTAAACCATGTAAACTGAGTACCAGGCTGTTTTCCCAAAGGGGCTTTCATTGGCTTCCAAAGTCAATCTTAACTCCTCAAAGCTTTCTGGTCCGAGTCTGTGCGTGCCTCTCTCATACATGGTGTTCTAGTCAAAGCCTTGGTAATAAAACCAATCTAATAGATTCTTATGCAAATAATCACATTGCCATGAAAATAAAAATACTCCTTACTGTATTCTGGAGGGATCAAGCAGTAAGAAAAAATAAATGCTACAGTTCTGCTTACAGAGGTATAATTTACCAAATTATAAGTCATAGGTAAACAAGTTTTCCTTTTATCTATTAAAAAAAGATTAAAAAATCAGCAATGTCAAACAAAAAGTCATAACAATTGTAACCATTCTCATCAGCAATGGGCTATTTGTTGGGGGGGTTTATAGCCATTCTGACAGGTGTAAGGTGATATCTCATCGTGGCTTTAATTTGCATTTTTCTGATGTTAGTGACATTGAGCATCTCTTTATATGTCTATTACTCATCTGTGTGTCCTCTTTGGAGAAGTGTCTATTCATGTCCTCTTCCCAATTTTCAATTGGATTGTTTATTTTTTTATGTTGAGTTGTATGAATTCTTTATAAATTTTGGATGTTAACCCCTTATTTAATGTATCACTGGTGAATATGCTCTCCCATTCAGTGGGCTGTCTTTTCGTTTTGTTAATGATTTCCTTTGCTTTGCAAAGACTTTTTAGCTTGACATGGTCCCATTTATTTATTTGCAGAAAACGTAGTCTTAATAAATGCTTAAAGTATTAGGACATTTCTAATCTCATGCGGTAAGAAGTCCAGAGGTGAAAGGGCACCAGTCCCCAGAGATCAGGAATTGGCTCAGCTTCTCTGCTTTTTTTCAACCCACACGCTTTGCTCTCCAAAGTCCAGAGCAAGATGGTTGCAGCAGTTTCAGGCACATCCAGGTGAAACAAGATCCAGTGAAGGTAGAAACCACCTTTTCCTTGTGTCTTTTTTTTTTTTTTAATTGATTTCAGAGAGGAAAGGAGAGGGAGAGAGAGACAGAAACATCAATGATGAGAGAGAATCACTGATTGGCTGCCTCCTGCACGCCCCACACTGGGGATTGAGCCCACAACCCCGGGCATGTGCCCTTTACTGGAATCAAACCCAGGACCCTCCAGTTCGCAGGCTGACGCTCTATCCACTGAGCCAAACCAGCCAGGGCCCTTGTGTCTTTTTAAAGGTGAGAAAAATCTTTACAAAAGCCCTTCCCCAAAATATATTTTTTCTTTTCTTTCTCATGCCCTTTTCTAAACCAAGATGAAACAGATTTCATTATTGGTTTGGGAGCTAAATGAAGGCTGGGAATTCATCATATTACCATATTTCTGCTGATCGTTTTATTCTTTGGAGCTAATGCCTTTTTTATCCCTTTACTGTGATTTTAGTAGGATTTGGGGAGGAAGACAAAATAAGTGTTCAATCTATCTGCCCAGTTAATGGGAAGTTCTGCCACTTTCTCACTCAGAAAGTATCTGTACTACTAGCTCACTTTCTTTTTCTTTCTTTTTTGTGATTAAATTTTTCCCATGTACAGAGGTAAGAGTATAATATAATGAACACTCATATACCTAGTTTGAAGAATTGTAATATTCAGATTTGCAATTATATTTATTTTATCTACCAGGTATATTTTTATTATATATTTTGAAGTAGATTGCAGATACCATGGCATTTTTAAAAATATACAGTATTTTATTGATTCTTTTACAGAGAGGAAGGGAAAGAGAGAGTTAGAAACATCAATGAGAGGGAAACATCGATCAGCTGCCTCCTGCACACTCTCTACTGGGGATGTGCCCGCAACCAAGGTAAATGCCCTTGACCGGAATCGAACCTGGGACCCTTCATTCCGCAGGCCGACACTCTATCCACTGAGCCAAACTGGTCAGGGCGATACCATGGCATTTTACTTCTAAAGATTTCCAAATGAATCTTTAAAAAGTTAAGATTAACATAGGGATACATATATTCATTCTGCTTGGTGTTTTGGGATTCCTTTTTTTTAACATTTTTATTGATTTCAGAGAGGAAGAGAGATGGAAACATCAATGATGAGAGAGAATCACTGACCTGCTGCCTCCTGCATGCCCCACACTAGGGGTCGAGCCCTAAACTCGGGAATGTGCCCCAAGCAGAAACTGAACCATGACCTCCTGGTTCATAGGTCGACGCTCAACCACTGAGCCACTTCAGCCTGGGCCAGGATTCTTATGATATATTCCCAGAAGTAGGATCACTGGGTCAAATGGCAGTTCCATTTTTAATTTTTTAAGGAAACTCCATACTATTTTTCATAGTAGCTACACTAGTCTGCCTCTCCACCAGCAGTGCATTAGGGTTCCCTTTTTTCCACATCCTCGCCAGCACTAATCATTTGTTGATTTGTTGATGGTAGCCATTCTGACAGGTATGAGATGATACCTCATTGTCATTTAAATTTGCATATGTAATGATTAATGACCTTGAGTATTTTTTCATATGTCTCTTGGCCATCTGTTTGTCTTCTTTGTAGAAGTTTCTATTTAGATCCTTTGCCCATTACAATAGCTAAGATCTGGAAATAGCCCAAATGCCCATCAATATGAGTGGATAAAAAAGATGTGGTGGCCTGGCCAGTGTTCTCAGTGGTTAGAGCATTGGCCTGTCCACCAAAGGGTCTCGGGTTCGATTCCCAGTTAAGGGCACATACTTGGGTTGCAGATTCGATCTCTGGTCCCGATGGGGGTGCACCAGGGCCTCATGCAGGAGGCAACCAATTGATGTGATAGACAAATCAATGTTTCTCTCTCTCTAAAATATTTCCTTGGGTGAGGATTAACAACAACAACAAAAGATGTGGTACATTTACACAGTGGAATACTATGCAGTTGTGAAAAAGAAGGATCTCTTATCCTTTGAGACAGCATGGAGGGAGCTGGAGAATATTATGCTAAGCCAGTCAGAGAAAGATGATCACATGATCTCACTTATATGTGGAATCTAATGAACAAAATAAATTGACAAACAAAATAGATCCTGAGACATAGAAGCATGCAACAAGCTCATGAATCTCAGGGGGAGGGGCATAGTGTGGGAAGAGATTAACCAAACAACTTATAGGCACAACCCATGTACACAGACAATAGTTCAGTGAAGGCCTGGGACAGGGATGGGAGTAGGGTGGAGGGGCTCATTGCGGGGGGGGGGGTGGAGGAAGAGGGATATCTGTAATACTTTCAACAATAAAGATAATTTTTTAAGTAAAGATAATTTTCTATGTAATGATGCTATTATTACACTTAACAAAATCCAGCTGACTTGTATCTCCTGCAGGGCAGGGAGGTCCTATCATGTTGGGGAAGGCTTCAAAAAGAGCCTACTAGGGGACTCTTTTCCCCCTCCCCACGTGGGAGTCTGTGCTGTGAGATTCTTTCCCCTTCCCCATGTGGGAGTCTGTGCTTATTCTTCAATAAATTTCCCCCTTTGCTATACCATCTTCCATCTGTAGATTCATTCTTCGACTCCGATGGACAAAGAATCCAGGGGACCATCCTGCCCAGGGGAACACCACGTGTTCCAGTCCAAAAATCCTGTAACAAGAGCATATCTGTCTTTTGTTTTTCTGAACTTGTACATGGTTTGCCATTAGACTGCATGTGCTGAACTGGAACTTATTGTTGTTTCTGAATAAACCCATTTTTGCTGGAGAAATATCTGGCTATCTACTTGTTAAAGGCCAACAAGTTAAATAAACTATGCAGCTTTTAGAATGGTAAAAAAAAAAGAGCCTACTAGAAAGTTTGGAAACAACTTAAATGTCCATCAATAGACTAGTGAAGTAAATTGAGATATATCCATGCTATGGAATACTGGGGAATATTAAAAAATATGACATAGTTCTACACATGGAATTATTTCTTCATTATCACTAGTTTTTTTTTTAAAGTGTAGCCCTGGCCAGTATGCTCAGTGGTTAGAGTGTCAACCCACTCAACAAAGTGTTGTGGGTTCAATTCTAAGTCAAGGGTATGTACCCGGGCTGCAGGTTTGATCCCCAGCCCCTGTTGGGGCATGTGCAAGAGGTAACCAATCAATGTGTCTCTTTCACATCTCTCTCCTCTCTCTCTCTCTCTTGCCACCTCCCTCCCTCCCTTCCACTCTATCTAAAAATCAATGGGAAAAATGTCCTTGGGTGAAGATTAACAGAACAAAAACATGTCTTAAAATAGTATGTACAGTGTGGTCCAACTCTTGCTTTAAAATGCATGTGCCTGTGTATGCACAGTAAAGAAGTCTGGAAGGATATAAATCTAAATGGTAATAGCACTTGATCTTGAGTGGCAGGATTGTGGATGCTGTTTTCTTTCTTTATACATTTCACCAAAAATGTTTTACTGTTTGGGCCTTCAGCTGTAAACAGGCAACAGTGTAGTTGCCCCTTCTGATACAGGAGAGTAGGTATCGGGGAATGCAGACGGGGAGACGTGGTCTTTGGACTGTAGACTTTTAACATGCAAAGTGAATGGCATCTTTGTTTTATAAGTATGGGAAGGTAATAGTCAATAATAAACTGTCATATAATGGAGTTCTTGTAATAACACTGAAAAACTATCGATGGCTTTCTTTGGGGGATTTTTAGGTTTGTTTGTTTTTTATTGTGGTAAAATATACGTAACAAAATTTACCATTTTATTTCAGTTTAGTAGTATTAAGTACATTCACATTGTGGTACAACCATCACCACCATCTCCAGAACTTTTCATCATTCCATACTGAACCTCTGTACTCATTAAACACAAACTCCCCTTCACCCTCACCCCCAGTGCCTGGCAACCATTGTTCTACTTTCTGTCTCTATGGATTGGACTATTCTAGGAACCTCACAGAAGTGAAATCATACAATGTTTGTCCTTTATGATTGGGTTATTTCCCTTAGCATAATGTCTTCATGGTTCATCCATGTTGTAGCATGTATCAGTATTTTATTGTTTTTTAAGACAACTAATATTTTGTATGGATATACTATATTTTGTTTATCCATTTGTCTATTGATGGCCACTTGGCTTGTTCCCACCTTTGTGGCTTTGTTTTTAAACAACTGTGCTTTCGGGATCTGGTTAGAACTCAGGTATTTCGCACCTAGAAAGATTTTGTAGCACAGAGAATCCAGAGTGGAATGAAGGAGAGAGAGAGAGAGGGCAGCAGTGCTGCTTCATGTGACTTGAAAGGGCAGCTTCCAAAGAAGAATGCAGAAAACCAATAATTTTAAGGATCTTGATTTTTCTCTCCAAAAATTTTTTTTCTCCCTCTTTCTCGCGGGTCAATCACCTAATGAAAATAGAGAAGCAGTAAAAACAACTGACAACTAACTTTGACTCTTTCTCTTCTAACTCTTCTCCTGATGCGATGTGTTTGTTTTGTCTTTTTTACTGCTCAGTAAGCATGCAGTTCTATCTCTTAACGTGACATTGCTTTTCTATGAGCTTAGCTATAATTTAGATGAGTTACGTTGGATTATTTATACACGTGGAATTCATGTATTCCTTCATTGAGAAACATATTTCTTCAACATCAACTATGAGCCAGCTGTGCTAGCAGGAGGATCGAATGCCTTGTCAAAAATTAAACATTCAGCCCGGCCAACGTGGCTTCGTGGTTGAGCGTTAACCTATGAACTAGGAGGTCATGGTTCGATTCCCGGTCAGGGCATGTGCCCGGGTTGTGGGCTCGATCCCCAGTGTGGCGCATGCAGGAGGCAGCCTATCAATTAGTATCTCTCATCATTGATGCTTCTTTCTCTCTCTCCCTCTCCCTTCCTCTCTGTAATCAATAAAAATATTTTTAAATGTAAACGTTCATTCACAGAAGATACAATTAAACTCCATATGGCATATTAAGACATTATTAATATCTCAATAATATTAATAATATTAATATCAATGTTAAGAAACTGACCTGGCTGTGGGGTAAGGGACTTGTGGCTCATCATTGGGACAAAATCTTTTTTCATGCAAGTATGGTAACAATATCATAAAGCCAGAGTTTAGTAGCAAAAAAAAAAAAAAAGAAAAGAAAAGTGTTTGTAGGGCTGTCTTTTGTCGTTTTGATACTTTGTCAATTGGTTTGAACTTGTTTACCGCGCTGACCTTCCTGTTAAGTTCCACCTTCAAAGAGAAGCAACTACATGGCAAGTACAGATTATTTACATGCAAGTGGTTGAGTGGTTATGACTGACCTCGCCGAAGACTCTGCCACGTCACTGTATTCACATTCCGCCGGCACTGTTGCTTTCCCCTGATGCCCCGATTCAGACAGGGCTCTACCAGATCTCTGGAGAGCTGGTCACTGCTGACCTCTCAGCTGCCCCTGTCCTGGAAAGGCTGCTTGGGCTGCCTCCTGCGCTCTGTTACCTCAGAAGGGTTTATTCTGTGTGTTCTCTCTTGCCTTAGACCATCATCTGCAAATAGCATAAGCAGCACCACATCTTCGAACCACAGCGGCTGCGCTCCGGAAGCCCCTGTGCCCCCCGCTGCAGGTGACCTCGCCAGCCGGCTGTCGAGTGATGAAGGGGAGATGGACGGTGCCGACGAATCCGAGAAGTTAGACTGTCAGTTCTCCACCCACCACCCTAGACCTCTTGCGGTAGGCCACCGGCATCTCCCTCCATGCGTTTCCCTTGTGCTTGGTGGGCATGCAGGTGATGGTGTCAGAGGGCACCCACTCCTAAGGAGAGGTCGTCATGACCGTGTTTTATAGAAAGACTTACCCTGAGATTGAATGACTGCCTTAGAAATACCTTTAAACACCTGAGTATCTGTGGCCCACATTGAAGCATTCATGCTTGAGAAGTGTTTATGTAAGTGCATCGGGAAGCGGACCTTCTGGCTTTGCTCGTCTGAGAACGGAGCCTCTGATTTCAGGAGTTAGTCTAGCTCACCTGCGTCGGGAACCGTCTGTCGTAGCAGCGCCAGGTGCCAGCCCTAGCTGGTTGTCTCCCCTGTCGGTTCTGAGTTTTATTGTTATTAGTAAGTGTGACCATATGGCACTGGTACTGAGTGAGTATGTGTGTGCGCGCACGCGCGTGCGTGTGTGTGTGTGTGTGTGTGTGTGTGTGTGTGTGTGTGTGTGTGTGTGTAAGGAAAGGAGGAAGCATTTCATGTCAGCATGATTGCTGATGAACAGAAAGGTCAGTTTCTTCCCAATCCTTGAAATAGTCCACTTTAATAACTCAGATAATCGAAATCGAGGTGGGGAACGTAAGGAGGCAGGAGCTGGAGGCTTGTCTACGTTTGCCATGCGAGCACCTGAGAAGGAGATGCCTGGTGCTGCGGTCCCTGAGCTGAATGCAGGGGGCTGGAACACGGGGTCCGTGGCTGGTTTCCTCTGGGGCCAGCTGGATTCCCCTCTCTAAAAATCCTCAGTAAAAAAGAAACACCATTAACAGTTTTGGTGATCATCAAAAAGAGCAATTTTTTTTAAAGATGTTTGTCCAAATGACAAGCTGCCAGGCTACAGAGGATTCGAATCACTGGACTCTGCACACAGCGGATTTGTGTGCCCTTAATGTTTTGCTGATTTAATGGAAAGGCCATGGATTTGATTCTTTGCTTTGTCCTTTCCCTCATGGTCAGTTGCTATATTGAATCATTTTTGTAATGAGCCCTGGTTCAGTGTGTCTTTAGCAACTGGGATGAAGGAAGAAAAGATGTCTCGGCCTGGAAGAGCTCGCACTGGATGCTGGGGACCAGCTTCCACACTGGGGAATCCCCTTTGTGTGTTTTCTTGCTTGGTCAATAAGCACTTAATATGAAAGTGCAGGAGAGCATTTTTCATCAGAAGTACCAGATTTGATGGGTAGCAATATTTGAGTACAAAAGCCCCCAAATATAAGCAGGAACCAAACAAAGGGAAGGTCTTGCATTTGCTCCTGAGAGCTGTTCCAATGGCCGGTTCCAGGAAGGGTTTGTGGAATGAGTGCCAATCCAACACTGTGTCTGGGATGGAGGCCAGGAGCCGCTGGGAGGCCTGGGGAAAGGGAGAGAAGCTGCATCTGAATTATAGAGTCATTTGCAGACTCGTCTGAGCTCTAGACCAGCCAAATGTCACCTTCTCAGAGGCCGCTTCTTGCATTTCTGGTTGTCCTAACATCATAATAAAATGATGTGTGTTAAACATCTAACTGCCTATATTTCAGCCATATGTTTTCAGTGTGATGGTTTGATTTAAACATTTTGTGGGACCTTATCTCTCTAATCCATCATTTAGCCAAAATCCCTCCTATCCTCATATTGGAGAAGAAGATAATTGGGCCCCTGGCCTTTATACATTTATAATCAAGTCAGGCACATAGGCATTACATGTAACATAAGACTATGTAGTGATTCCAAGGTGAAAGGTAATAAAGGATGCAATATATGTGGGGTGAGAGTTCACAGAGGCAAAGTTACTCAGATCAAGACCATTGGAAATGAGATTCTTGATCAGGGTGCTGAGAGAGGGGAGAACTGGGATTGACAGAGAAGAGGGAAGAAGACAGGCAGACGGAACAGCATGAGTATAAGCTTGGAGGCAGTGATGTGTCCCCAGGCAGCCCACAAGTGCCAAAAGGAGAGGAGATGAGGTCAGGACTGGGAAAGGAGGAGGAGTATGGCCGAGTCAGAAGTGAAGTGA
Source organism: Corynorhinus townsendii (assembly GCA_026230045.1). Lineage (NCBI taxonomy): Eukaryota > Metazoa > Chordata > Mammalia > Chiroptera > Vespertilionidae > Corynorhinus > Corynorhinus townsendii. The sequence goes on from JAPDVU010000004.1 coordinate 144,948,442, forward strand.
CTATTGACAACTGGTAGGAAAGGTATGATCAGTTGCAGAAGAACATCAGAATGAGGTATTTCCATTACTGTGATAAGAAGTAAGGAACCACCAAGTTCCTTAAGAGGATGGATGAACCCTGGCCGGTGGGGTTCAGTTGGCTGAGTGTTGTCCCTCACACCAAGAGGTTACTGCTTCGACTCCCTGTCCAGGATTCTGGGACAATCCCTGTAGGGAGCATGCAGGAGGCAACTGATCAATGTTTTGTTCTCACATCAATAGTTCTCTCTCTTCCTCTTCTTTCTCTCTCTAAAAATCAATTTTAAAATAGAAAGAAAGAAAGAAAGAAAGAAAGAAAGAAAGAAAGAAAGAAAGAAAGAAAGAAAGGTGATTCAATAAGCAGGTGGTGCTAAAAAAAACATCCCGGCTGCTGAATGTTGTTGGTTTGGGGTTTTTCAACCTAAAATGTTGGCTCAGCCCCAGATATAGAGAAGGTAGCCCTCTGTGCTATAGAAAATTAAATGTTACTATTGTTGAGTCATAATGTGATGTTCTGCAGAAAATCTAGAGCTCAAACTAAAGCACCACAGAAATATTTTTGGCTCCAGTACTATTTGCTTCCTTATTTTGAGTAAAATTGTACCCCTGTGTGTTTTTATGCAAATGTTATTCTTCTCTGTATGGTTTATATTAGCTTAGTAACCTGTAATCAAAATTAAAATGTGTTTTTTCCCTCACAGTTTTGCTCATTCGGGAGTCGCCTCATGGGACGAGGGTACTATGTGTTTGATAGAAGATGGGATCGTTTTCGATTCGCACTAAACTCCATGGTAGAAAAACACTTGAATTCACAGATGTGGAAGTAAGTGAGCAGTTTTTGTGCAATATGAGATCAGAGCTGCCCCACAACTATCTGAACCCCAACTTTCTAAATGAGTGTCAGTAGTTGGCTTTTCATAGAACAAAATGATTCTGAAGTCAGGATTCATGATAAATTCTTAACTGTCGGCTCTTAACGGCTTGCCTACAGTGCTTCTGAGGCATGTACGATGTGTGTGATGCTTTGTCTTCTTTGTGTTGGTAATCTTCTAACTGAAAAGGGTATTAGATAAGAGCTTATTTAACAGTTAAAAAAGGCCTTTTTTGCTGTAAGAACATGTAAGGGTATTAAGAATACGTTTCTGTTTGTAATATTAAGGCTATAATGTCAATACTAAAAAATGTCAGAATGGTTATGGACCAGTTTCTAATTGCTTAATGTCCTACGGAAAAACATGTCCATCAGCCAGCAGGGCAGATCCTGAGTGATGTTGTGAAGGTGGTTAAGCTTGTCTTTGGCCCTTCCCACCTCCCTAGACCCTCTCCTCTCCTCTGCTCACACTGCTCTCTCACCTAAACCCAAACTGACATTCATGTCTCTAATGTCCCTTTATTCTCCAACACCTCCTGATGTATTTACATTTTCATAGGAGTGTCATAAAAAAGGAAGAAATCTTCTTGACTTAGAAAAATGCTATTGTGAAGCAATGACAGGCTAGACCCTCTCAAACCACAGCACATAAGAAACTGCCATTCTGGCCACTTGATAATACAAGACCAGCCTGCTGCCTATCCCCACCCCCACTCCTGCACAGGTGAGCTCTTCAGATATCACAATCCCTTCGAATCGTGGCTCCCTCAGATCTAAGCCCAGATGGTTCAGGAAAGCCAACTCTGAACCTCTCGCCCTGCCCAGTGAAAGCCAGTAAAGGCAAGGAAGGCATCCCTGAGAAATGAGAGGGTCCTGGCAGCGGGGATGGGAACAGAATTCAAAACCTGCCCCTCTCCCAGGCAGCTGTGATGACCAAAGAGCTTCCAGACCTGAACTCTAGGAGGAGTGGCCTCTCACAGTGGATTTAGGACTCAATGTTAACACTTCCTGTAAAGCAGGAAAGGGCCATAGAGAAGCTTATCATTTCTTCCCATTGAAGTGACTGCCCCGTGTGTCTTAAAGGCACCCTGGACACTAGTGTGTCCCTCCTAAACAACAACAGTCGGTGCTGCATGCAGGTTGCCGTGTCCGCGGGTACTGGTTAATTTGTCCTTCTGCGATTGCTCCCCCACGATGGCAGCCGGCCTTGGGATTCTCGCAGCTCGTTGCTCTGCTGTGTTGTGGAGGTGTAAAACCCAGGCACGTGGAAGGAATGTGTTTATCTGTATTTCGCTACCTGGTGTCCTGTCAGCTCAAGCTCCATATTCCTTTCCTCCTCAGGCACAGAAACCCGAGCCACAGGGCATCAGGTCCCTCCCCCCTTTTCAGGACTTGCCTAACCAACCTACTGTCACTGAGCAACATTGGGGCTGCCTGGGTGTCAACTCTGGAGAGCGTAGCACCCCGCTGCCCTCTCAACCTCGCTGCCCAAACCCCAGGCCCAGACGGGCCCGAACCTGGAGGGATGGCAGCCGATGAGGGCGTGGAAGACATTAGGAAGAAAAGGAACGGCCAAGACTCTTTTTTCTTTAACAAGCATTTAACTCTGCATCAGGAGACGCCAACACAGTATTCTCTTTCAGCCAGGTCAGCATCTGGAGCTCCATGCCAGCTGGCAGGGGAGGATGGGCACTGTCAGTAACTTATTCGCATCTGTGGGCTTTTTATGGGACTTCCCTAGGCCAGTGTGCAAGACTTAAACCAGGCACAGCCTGCAAAGCTGAAATCCACTGCCATTTGGCCCCTAGACAGACACATAAACTGCTTAGCATGGGGATATGGGGTCCCGGGGACAGTGAACTGCCTCATGGCCCTTGCCCTGCACCCCCCTGCCCTCCTCCCCTCCTGCCTCTGCTATCCACTTAAGATTCATGGGACAGGAAGGAAAGGGAGAGAAAGTATGCCCTGTCCCAATCCTGAGTGTCAGCGAGGCAAGATTAAGGACTTGAGCTCAGCTTGTCCGCACAAGCTGAAGCATGAATTTATGCTATTGATGAGAACATTACAAATGGGGACCTTCAGAGTAGATCCCAGTTAAGGTCATTGAATGGGGTCCTCCCTCAGTGAACCAGCTGGCACTTGTAAACAACGTTTTATTACAAGTAACTGCTGAGCCTCTACATGTACTTCTACCCAGACTTTAGCTGGTGAGAAACTTGAGGCGAGGGAAGATGGAGTGGAAAGCCTACAGTCCACAGAGAGGCCAGAGAGCCACAGGGCAAGTGTGCTGACTCCGCACATGTGAGAGATGCTCCGGCCTGTGGGGAGGGCGTTGTGCAGTGCCAGGCAGTCTGAGGGCGTGGTTAGACCTTTCCAGTCTGATTATATGGGAGTCCTTGCCCAGCATGCATAGTGATGTTGCTACTGAGAATCACCTGCTCACCCATCCACCCACCTACCCATCCATCCATTCGTTCACTCATTCGCTCATTGCAATAAGTCTTAATGGAGCACTTATTTAGTGCTGATAGGACCTTCTACACTCTTTAGGCTTGAGAGAAAGTAGATTTTCAAACACCATTATGGCCACAAAAAATGGCAACTTTTTTTCTCTTATCTCTGATGTCCTCATTCTGGCGTTTTCAAGGACTCTGTTTGTCTATATTCAAGGATTCCACCCTAAAAATCGAAGCCATAGCTTCACCCAACTGCAGGCAGAAACGGAATCCTGAGAGCACAGCGCTAGGAGAGGCATGTCCTTGTCAGCGGGGCCTCTTTCCAGGGCCCCCTGATGCCACAGCTGGGAGGGTGGCCGCCCGGGGAGAAGGGACTGGAGAAGCCCCATCTCACACCTGCCCACCTTCAAGTGCTGCTTTCGAAGAAGGAGAGTAAATTCCTAACTGCTGGGGATTGACACCCAGGGGCACAGGGAGGGGGCAAGATGGGAATAGAAAAGAGCTATTTGGCAATATCCACCTGGCTCCTGAGGTCAGTATTCTTTCCTACAGATTGGGAACAGATGGTAACCACAAGGCCCCTGCTCCTCCTGGTCCCCAGGCCACGATTTGGAAGTGGGAACTGTTTCCAGCACAAGCCCAAAAATGGGGTTTACAGGGAGGCCCCAGGAGTGGCCACCACCAGAGTACGAGAGGCCTGGGGGTTGCTCCCAGGCACTCCCAACCTCCAGGAAGACCTTCCCCATCCACATGTTCTCCTGGGCCCAGGCCCTGCATTTGTTCAGAGCAAACTAGAAATTCCTGACCTCTTTCTCTGGATACATGAGGGTCCCTGTACTCTCACCCCTTCCTAACACAGGGACGAGAAGACCTGTTGAAGGGCAGCCACCCCAATTATAGCTCCTCTGAGTGAGAGCTGAGACTAGGTGTGGGTGACAGGGGGAAAATTCAGTCCTGGGGCTGGGCAAGTTGACATCCAGGAGCCACACGCTCACATGGAAGTGCCTCTCCATGGAATAAACCAGAGGCTGCAAAGAGGAAATGCAGGGGGAGGCGGGCTGTGAGAGAGGGGTGTTTCCCACTCTGCCTGGAGCCAAGAGCAGGGTGGGGAGGCAGGGGACAGGCAGTGGGCAAAGGCTGCTCTGGCCCACGTGTGCAGGTGACAAAGCCTTGTCCTCACTATTCTCAACTACACGCCAGGACCCCAGTGTGAAGTGACCACTTCCCAGTAAAAACCACCTTCATCACTACCGAAATAGAGAGAGAGAGAGAGAGAGTAATACTGCTGGGGAAATTTATATTCTAAATCACATTCGCCTTTTATCCGTGAACTCAGATCAGCCAGTATCCAGTAGCCAAGCACGGAAAAAAGGACCTGAAAACCCGAAAGTGATTGTAAATAGGGTGCGGGGTATTGCAGTGGGGGAGCCACAGGGAAGGGCCATCCTTCAGATGTTGCCATCCTTCAAGGCTTCATTTTCCATAGTCTGGTTCTCCCGGGGTTTCTCCGGAGCCCCGATGCTCACCCATAGTCGAGCCTCCAGGAATGCCAAGCCTGTTGCTCACTGTTTCTCTTTCACTCTTCTCTCACGTTTAGGAAGATCCCTCCTGCGGCAGATAGCCCCATGCCCTCGCCAGCAGCCCACATCACCACCCCTGTTCCAGCATCCGTTTTACAGCCTTTCAGCAACCCCAGTGCTGTGTATCTTCCTTCAGCTCCCATCAGCTCGAGACTCACCTCTTCTTACATAATGACATCAGCCATGCTCCCAAACGCAGCTTTTGTGACATCGCCGGACCCAAGCGCCCTCATGCCACACACCACAGCTTTCCCTCATGTGGCTGCAACCCTCAGCATCATGGACTCAACCTTCAAGGCCCCCTCCGCCGTGTCCCCGATACCAGCCGTCATCCCTTCCCCATCCCACAAGCCATCCAAAACCAAAACCAGCAGATCCTCAAAAGTCAAAGACCTGTCTGCGCGTAGCGATGAGTCTCCAAGTAACAAAAAGAGGAAGCCGCAGTCCTCAACTTCCTCCTCGTTCTCCTTGCAGACATCCCTCCCGTCTCCATTGTCAGGGCCCCACAAAAAGAACTGTGTTCTGAACGCCAGTTCAGCTTTGAACTCCTATCAGGTGGCTCCTCCCTATAACAGTCTGTCCGTGCACACCTCCAACAATGGGGTGAGCCCACTCAGTGCCAAACTGGAGCCCTCAGGACGGACCTCGCTGCCCGGCGGCCCCCCGGACATAGGGAGACACCTGGGCTCTGTGGGCGGCAGTGACTCCTGTCCCCTCGCGGTGCCCTCCCTCACAGGGGACCTCTCTCTGGCCTCACACAATGCCGTGTCTTCTCTGCCCCTCTCTTTTGACAAATCAGAAGGAAAAAAGCGTAAGAACTCGAGTTCTAGTAGCAAAGCCTGTAAAATCACTAAAATGCCTGGTATGAATAGCGTTCACAAAAAGAACCCGCCCAGCCTTCTCACACCGATGCCCGATCCCGTTAACAGCACCTCCTCTCGGCAGGTAAGGGACCCGTCCTGCCAGGTGCCTCCTGGCACTGCCTTTTCAGTCCCAGGGGCAGCGGGAGCCAGACAGCACTCCTGCTTAGCCAGGTGACTGTCTCGTTGCCCCATAGGCCACTGCCCCCCTGCTGTGAGAGCAGCTACTTAACCAATACTTCCTACAGCGCTCGATGTGCTCGATCTGTGCTACCCTAGGCACCGTGCAACTATGTTCTCATTTAATCTTCACAACTACCCAGTGCAGCTGGTACTATTGTCATCACCACCTTCCAGAGGAGGAAACTGAGGCGCAGAGAGACCTTGAGTTCCCCACTCCGCTTCTATTTTATATCTTGAGCTTCTGAGGATGATTTTATTAAAGGGTTCTGTTGCCAAGGAGTTTTATCTGATCTGTTGGAGTCCCCTTAGGAAGAGCTGAGGCCAGACAGGTTCAAGGATGACCAGGGTCCCACCTGGGGGGTGATGGCTCGTGCTTCCAGCCCCCAGGTGACTGTTCCCACTTTCCCTGGCTGCCTCAATGCCTCTCCCCCTCTTACTGATACAACTCTTTTTTTCCAAAAGTAAAACTAACAGCAACTGGCACAGAATTGTGCAATGCCACTGTACAAATAGGAGGGTGTATTGTGAGGAAAGCTGTGGGAACGTGGCGTGGTCCAGGGAGAATCCGTGTGTCATTCCCTTGTGTTCTGTTCACATCCTCGAGTCTGGACTGTCTTCCAGGCTGGGGAAGTGACTTCGGAGAGTCCCCAGCCGCACCAGACTGGTGCCATTGGGCTCAGCGGAGAGAGCGAGTGCCAGAGGGGCCGCTCCGCAGGCCTGCCGCAGCCCCAGATTCACAGCCACAGAATGAAGTGGGCCGGACCCTGGGCCCAGCCTCATCTGGGGACGAGGACTCGGGAGAGACAAGAGGCAGTTGTTAAAAAGATGTTTGATTGTTTTTGTGTCATCTTTACATGAGACTTGTTAAAACCTCACGAAGAGAGCATCTTGAGGGGGGAATTCACAAATCACAAGTAAACACTTGAGAAGCAGCAAGTTTGGATCCCAAGGGCCAGACAAGCTGCAACCGAGGCCAAAGAGAGAGGGGGAGAATGGGTCGCCTCACTGGAGCCCGGCCCCTCACACGTGTGTGCAGCGGCAGCAGATGTGCTGCCTTCTGGCTGCTCAGTGCCAGGGCTGCAGGGGGAGGGGGCCAGCACCCGCAGGGCCCTACACTGAGGCTCACCGGTGGGTCAGTGCTGCCTCCAGATCCAGATGGAGGGCACAGCCAGGACTTCCGAAGATTAAATGTGCACGTGAATTCCCTGGGGGTGGCTACAATGCAGGTTCTGAGTCAGTAGGTGGGCGGGGGGCGGGGGAGGAGACCTGAGAGTCTGCATTTCTAACAGGCCACTAGTTTGCAAGCCACACCCTGAGAGGCAAGGCTGTACTATCACCCATTTTAGATAATATTAAAAGGCTAATATGCAAATTGTCCCCTCGACCTGGAGTTCGACCAGGGAGTGGGGCCAGCCTGCCAATGCCCTCTGCCCTTCCCCCGCAGCCGGCCCAGCCTAATCAGCCCAATTGAGGCAGGCCGGCCAGACCATACCCGTGCATAAATTCATGTACCGGGCCTCTAGTTTTAAATAAAATCCTAGCATCTAACACTTAGGAGATGGGCTCTGTTCCCAGTACTTCAGATATATTTAACACATGTAGTCATTACCTGTTATTACTGTCCTTTTATAGATGAGTAAACCAAGGCACAGGAAGGTTAAGCAATGTGCCCAAAGTCACACAGCAAGTAAGTAGTAGGGCTGGGATTTAAACCAGGCAGTTTAGCTCTGGAGTCTGGGCTCTTAACCCCCATGCCTCTAATGTGTTAATGGAGTGCCTCTGTGTTGAGTAAATATTGTTCTGTTGACTGTTTGGTCTGCCGGACCATAGGAAATGTTCAGTAAACACTACGGACCAGTCACCACCGGGGTGAGAGGAGCAGACAAGCCTCCTCCAGCGAGGGTCCATCAGGAAGGAAATCCAAAAAGCTGATGAATTTAACAGCTGCCTTGGGTCTAGGTGGTACCTGAGTGCTTGTCACCAGGCCATTAAGAAAAGGCTTTGTCCAGGGTGACCACCGGTGATTTCTGAGTGTTGGGGAAAAGCCTTTGAAATCTATGTTGATTCTCTTAGGAGACTGGAAGGGGCACATGGTCTGAGATTGAGAAATTCAAGGTAAACGTGCTTTGGGGACCAACTGAGGTTCTGTTTCATTGTATCTGGTAGGTGTAAGGCCAGAATTTGCCACAGAAGTATTAAACAAAAAGGCTGCAAATGTAAGGCAGATGTCTTTATGCAAAGCTGAATTAATGTAGAAGGCTAGCTCTTTTTTTTGTTTGTTTTTTTATTTCAGAGAGGAAGGGAGAGGGGGGGAAAAGATAGAAACATCAATGATGGGAGAGAATCATTGATCCGCTGCCTCTTGCACGCCCCACACTGGGGATCAAGCCCAAAACCCAGACATGTGCCCTGACTGGGAATCAAACCATGACCTCCTGGTTTGATTCCCACTGAGCCAGGCCGTGTGGAGGCCAGCTCTTTATAGGCCAAAGGCAGGAGCTGCCTCTGGAATGGTGCTCGCCTGAGGACCAGCCCATATGTGCCAAGGACAGTCCCATGCTCCCAGTGCACTGTCCAAGGACCAGCTCAGCTTCCCATGGAAGAGGAAGCCCAGTGCCATCTTGCCATTTTCCTCAGAAACAGTAAGGGGTGCACTGTGTCTCCTGGCTGAGAAAACTGACCCAGAAAAAGACCCAGGCTTTTATCCCCCGCTGATCCACGGAAGTCTGAGCTAGAAATAAGTGAGTCTAGAACTGAATTCAGAGGTGGAGGAGTTTGTGTAACCCTTCGGCCACAGATGGCAAAGCTGGGCCTCTGCCAAGTTAAATGCTCCTGGGGTGGAGGGGGGCAGGGGGCAGGCAGGCCTCTAGCCTTTATCCTCATCCCTAAACATCCACATCCGGGAAGCAGAATTGAGTTCCCTCCATCATGCTTTCCCTCTGGGGTGAGAGTGGCATCCTCAGGCACCTCCTGAAACGTTTTCATTTTCTCTGCCATTTGAAACGGACGCGAGGAGAATGAGCACATTATTGCGCAGCCCTCTCCTTTCCCTGTTGACACATAGTGTGGTGGGCCTTTCCCAAGCTGGCGCGTGTATCTGAGTAGGTCTTCGCCGATGTTTTTCAGGTTGGGAAAAATAGCAGCCTCGCTTTGTCACAGTCCAGCCCTTCAAGCATATCCAGCCCAGGACATAGCCGACAGGTACGTTATGGGGGGCGGGGGCGGGGGGCGGGTAAAAGTACATAAGGTCATCAGCGGGGTGGAAAGAATGTGGGTGTTTGGGTCAGATACTGGTTCACATCTCATCTCCAGTTAACAGCATGGCTGTCTGGCTTCCAAAGTTAGTAGTTATTAGCTGTGTGCCCTGGGCAAGTTACTTAACTCCTCTGTGCTTCAGTTTCCTCACCATAAGATGGGGATTATAATGGTCCCTACTTCACAGGGCTTTTGTGAGTATTAAATTAATGTATTCACATAAGGCCTCTGAAAATGCCCAATATAACGCACAAGTATTAGCTATTATTATTATTATTATTAGCAGCAGCAGCTGTGTAATATTAGGCAGATTACTTTGAGTCTAGTTTTTTTTTTTTTTCATCTGTTAAATGGCAAAATCAATGCCTACCTCCTAAGATTACTGTGAAAATTAAATAAGATGATGTTAACTAAAGGGCCTTGCGAGTGGTAGATATCAGTCAGTGCTTTCTCAAGGCCTCTGGGGAGCTAGAGCTACCATTCAGAGTGTGGTTCCAAGCTGGGAATATTCAGGGTAGATTTAGGAGTTTTATAAACTTGAGGTGTGAGAGTTAGTCGTTGTATAAATAATTTCTCCATTGGAGTGTATGTGCATCCAGGGGAGGCTAGGGAGCATAGGGGGTGGGTTTCTGCATGCCATGCATGATTGGACAAAAATACAATTATGGCTGCGTTGTGTTGTCTTAGATATGCTGTAGGCTTTGCAGACAACAAATTGCAATGTATTCGTCTGCGTTTTGGCCTTTGAGGTTTCCTCACAAATCTGGAGTAGAATTTGGGTGAAGGTTATAGGGAAACAGTCTTTGTCTCCCCAGATCAAGAAGGGTGCCTCCATTATTTTGAGTCGCTATGGCCCTTTTGGGGCCTGAGCACCTGCCACCAATCCTCTGTGTGTGGAGGGGGTGGGGGTCTCATCTATGCTCAGGCAGGCTGCCTCTGTTTACCGCAGACCTCCTGTACAGGTGGTGAGTGCGCCTGCCCAGTGCTCCAGGCACGCCTGTGGGAACCCAAAATGCTGGCAGTCAGCCTTAACAAATGTAATAGAAATTATAATAGCTATCATTTGTTGAGCCCTTTCTCTGCAGGTGCTGGGCTAACCACCCTTTACATGCATTTAAACCTTTAACAGACCCAGTGAGAGATAAAATGATTATCCTCAATTTATAGATGAAGATGAATGAACTATGAGGCTAAGTAACTTGAACCCAGAACCTCTATCTCCATAGTCTCTGTTCTTCACCCATCACTCTGCCTCTTCCTTAGATAATTCCCTGTGCTGTCTGTAGGTTAGCTAGGAAACATCCCAGGTGAACTAACAGGGAAAGAAAAAAGAGAACACAGACTTATTCTGGTCCTTTCTGCTGGAGAGAACCCCATGAATTCATCCTTGCATTTCCCCCCACAGCTAGGATCTTTGTGGCTACCCTACATGTATGGAGTCCTTTACAGACATCTCCTCATTGGCTTATTACAGTTGCCTTTGGCTGCTGTAGGAGTTGGGATGGTCTCCTTTTTGTTATAGATGAGAAATCGCACTCTGTTCTCGAATCCTCGTGGTAATCCCAAGCTTTTCTTCTCTTCTTTTCTAGAAGACCACAAACAGAACGGGCAGGATAAGGACTCTTCCATAACAAGACTATGAAGCCACTTCCAAACCAATGCCTGGCCTCCGGTCCCACCCAGGGGACCACAGGGGCAGGGAGTGGGCAGTGGGGGATACATTTCCTGGGCCCGCCTGTGGCTCTGGCCTTTCTTTTTCTTTTTTTTATGACCAATTTTTAGTTTTGGAGAAAAAGAAAAAGGCAAAAGAACGTGAATTTGAGATTTACAGAAAACAATACCAGTGTTTTGTTTTCGTTCTCTTTCATTTGCCACATGTACACATTCTTCCAAGCTTGGGGTCACTCCTCCAGCTTCTGATTCAACTACTGCACCATCGTTTTGCTCCAGCCACGAGAGCAGACAGTTCGGGATGTCAGTTCCCGGTTGGCATCATCAGAAACTCGAACTTTAGCACGCGCAGTGCTCTTTTCCTTGCCCTCGCCCGCCCATCCCTCCCCACCCATCCCCTCCTACCTGCCACTCACTGGGTCCCCAAGGCCATCACAAGAAGTTGCCTCTCATAAGCTCGCCTCTGGACAGTGTGCTGGGAGGGGCTTTTCTGGAGAGCAGCCTATGTTTGGGGAGCGGAGAACAGAGGCAGGAGGGTGGCTGAGCGCACTCATCAGGTTTCTAGGGCACACCAGGACCACTGTCCAGCTGTGCAACTCAGAGAGGATATATTGGGTCAGGTCTGGACCGGGCCTGGTAGGTGGCAGGAAGCAGAGAATGGGGGTAGGAGAAGCTATCCCTCAGGAGATCGTGGGAACGGGGTGGCTGTGGTCATCTGAGCTTGTTAGGAATCCAGGCTGCAAAAATCCCTTCCTGGGTGCCATGTGCAAGGGCCCAAAGCTGGGCGAGCCAGAGAGGGAAGCACCCTCAGGGAAGGGCAGGAGGCCCCAGGAAGCCACTCTGAAGAAGGCACTGTGCCCACAGCTGTGGACATTCTCCAGCCACCCTCCAGGGCTGGGCAAGAGGAAAAGGGGAGGGAAGGATGGATCTGGGGGAAAGCTTCCATGGAGGGATATGTGTCAAATCCCTGGTGAGAATGAGTACTAGCCCCACCCACCCACCCACCTCTGTGCCCTGGGCCACGAGGCCCTGTGACTCGGCGCCCACTATATGAGGGTCCACTGGGTTATCAGAGGCCCAACTCAGATACAGCCACCCCAGGAAAAGAGTGGTAAGGCCGTGCCAATCCCTATTGAGGAAGATCGAAGCTGGGGCCCTACAGCTATGAAACTGTTCACACTGGAGTTTGAAAGAAACGTCAATACTGTAAGCTTTAATCAGGAATCAGTCCGGAAAGAAACTCGCAATATAAAGTAAGTGTTCTGTGCTGTTCATCATGTGACTTGGCAAATGTTACAGCGGCACAGATAGTAGGAGTTTTCGCTTCATCCCTACATCAGAAATGAAAGCCAGTGTTGCAGCTGGACACACACCCTCACCCCCACCCTGAAGTTTTCCTTCCCTTCCCACTCCCATCCCAAAGGTCAGACTACTGTTAAGTTTCAACACGGAATTGAATCTCACTAAGGCGGGAGGCTAGCGGAGTGATTTGCATCAATGAAATTGCACTGACAGTGTTTCTTATAGGATTACTACAATTTTTTAATATAAAATGAAGATTTTTTTAAAATCATGAGTTGATATTAGGTACCAGGACATTAGTTCAGATGATTTCATTTTTATTTCTACAGTGTTAAAAGTGCACTTATATGCTGGTTTATTTACATCTTGGGAAAAAAAAGACTGCAAATTGAAGGGAAGATTGTTACTTTTTCTTTTTAAAAAAAAGGTTAAGGCAGATTAAGACTTATAAATGTTTAAGAAATTATAAACAAGATTAGAACCTTTGAAAAAAAGTTTAGAAGATATTCTTAAAGTAAATTTTATAGTGTTAATTTTGTAATAATTTATGTTTTACTATATTACAGAGCTAACTGACCAGAATAGTTTCAGAAACAATATGAAACTTAGGAAAGTTTAAGCAATGTTTATATTTTTAAAATGTTCTTTGGATTATGTTTTTATTGTACATTTCTTCAGACTGAAAAGTATGTACATATCTTTGTTATTTTTGCACAATTTTTGTCTTGTTCAGTTTTAGACGTCTGTGTGTGGTTTTTTTTAATATAATTTATTTTGAGTTGTAAAACTTGCAGGAGTAAAAACAAAACGAAAAAAATCTCAGCAACAAAATAACCCTCTGATCTATAAACTCTTATATCCAAAGAGGGAAAACAAAGGTTGAGAGATGAAGTGGCTGCTTCTGAGAAATAATGCCTTGACAGGGACTAAAGGAGCAATTCAATCATAGGTGTAAACCTTTTCGCTCTCTACATCTTGAATTGCAAGCTGGAATAAAAAGGCTCCCCACCGAATGCTGCTGACTTGGTGAAAGACTGGCTCTGACCAAGGCGAGGACATTTCTGGAAAACTGAGCAAAAAGGGAAAACCCACGGTGTTTCTTCCTTCACAGTCAACCACAGGTTTACTTAATAACAATGTATTCAAAACTCACAGCTTGAAAAATGGAATGCAAATAAAAGGTTTTCTTTGGTTTTGGTTTAATGGAGTTCAACTGGACCAGCCTATAAAGCACTATTCGGGTGATCCCCTTTGGGTACTTCTTGTTCTGCCCACCCCACTCAGCCCTCTCTCCCAGCCCCGTGACTGCACACCCCACACCCCCTCCATTTGCCTGAAGATCTCATGACTTGTCGCCAGCCACAGAGGCTCGAAAGCTCTGGTTGTTAAGCATAGCGCAATGCATAGACCTGTCAGCCATAAAAACAAAGCGACTTGGATAACTTGTATGCCTTCTTTTGTATCAATGTACCAATTGTAAATAACGCTGATCAACCTTTGTAGAGAATAGTTTATACAGCATATTCTATTATTGCTGATTCTCAGTGAACTCTTGTTTTAAAAAAGGAAAAAAAGAAATTTTCTATTTACACCTTCTATTTTGTTATGCTGTTGGCCCATGGCACTTTAACAAAACTGGGTTTTACGTAGCTGGTCAGTCATGGGGTATATTAAATAACTATTGTTGCACAGACAAGAATTTGCACCTGATCATTTGTCCTTTCCTACTACCGACTTTAGGACCTTTTCCAGAAGAATTTTGAAGAAAGCATGTCCAAACATTCTGAACAAATGCCACACTTGTGGAGTGGGTTTCTTCTTTTCTACGACCCATATTTTGTAACACTAGGTATTTCCTTCTTTGTCCCGCACCTTTATGTGTTAGCACTATCAGAATTCATTCCATGCCTGTGATATTGTAAGCAGAATAAATGTCTAAAGTAGGTGTAAATAGTAAACTCTATGGCTTACAGTTTTAAAAAGGAAAGAACAAACATGTATCTATTGATACTGCCGTGGTTCCGCACCAGGCCTGGAGACATTCTCCAGTGAGCGATTTGGTTTTTTTGGCTTTTTTTTTTTTTTTTTTTTTTTTTTTTGTAACATGGCTTTGTAAATAAAATAATTTATATGTTTGTAAAACTTAAGTCTTCGGGTTTTCATAAAATTTAGATTTTTGTTTATTTTTTTTTCTTTTGGGTGAAAGTGTTCTTGCCAGGCAAGACATACATTTGAGGCATAGAAGAGAAGAGAGTGAATTCATTCAACAAATATTTATGGAGCATCCTGGCTGCGGCTGCCCCTGAGCTAGGCGCTCTGAGCTTAGTGATGAGAAACAGACAAGAGTCCCAGCTGCTTTCTGCAAGCAGCTCAGTGGGAGAGACAGTAAATAAACACACGATCAAATGTGTAATTACAAATATCGGCAAATGCTATGACTCTACGAGAGAGAAAATAGGAGAAACTGACAAAGTGTGTGAGGAGAGTGCTGTCAGGGAGTTTTCTCTGAGGAAGTCAGCTGCTGGCACAGTGTGGAGAGAGAATCCCAGGCAGAGATGGTCCGAGGAAGAAAAAGTTTGGTACGTCCCCAGAGCCCAGGGAAGACCACTGTGGGTGGAGCAGGGGGAGAGAGATGGACAGGAGGCAAGGACAAAGTCACCAAAGGCTCTCAGAGTTTGGGTTTTGCACTTGATTCAGCAGGAATCCTTTGGAGGGCTTTAGGAACATGGCATAATCTGATAGGTTAAAAGATCCTCTGTAAAAGAAAAAAAAGATAAAAAAAAAAGAAAGAAAAAAGTTCCTCTAGCTGCTGTGTGGAGAATTGGATGCTCTTGCAAGAGACCAGGTGAGATGTTAGTGAGGTCCCAGGATGGCTGCAGCAGAGAGAGAGAGGTGAGTAGATTCAATAAACTGAGATACATAGTAAATTGACAAGACTTGCTTAGGAATTAGATACAGGTCCTGGTAGAGCAGTTGTGCTGGGTGCAGATGCCATTTCTTCAGCTGTGGGAAACCAGAGGAGGAACGGGCTTTTTAGGGAGCTGGTAGGAGGACCATTTCATGAAGATCAAAAGTTCTGTTTTGTGCAAGTATGTTCATGTATGAGATTGCTATGAAACACCATGTGTCAAGAAGTCATGGTATACACATGACAGAAGCTAACAGCAGATCTAAGTTGGAGGCATCAATTTGGGAATCGTTAGTATATGGGTGATATTTAGAGCCACGGGTATGGATGTGATTACTTTGAGAGACTGTAGAAGGAGAAGAGCAGACATTTAGAGGTTGGGTGGAAGCAGAACATTAGCCAAGGGAGACTCTTAGGATGAAGCATTCTCAAAGAGAAGAGAGAACCCAACAGGAAGTGGTTCCCTGGAAGCCAGGACTGTCAGAGGTTTCAAGGAAGGAACAATCAACTGAGTCGAATTCTGTTGTAAAATGGAAGATGCAGCCCTAGCTGGTTTGGCTCAGTGAATAAGTGTCCGTCTGTGGACTGAAGGATCCTGGGTTCGATTCTGGTCAAGGATACATGCCTGGATTGCAGGCTCAATCCCCAGTGTGGGGAGTGCAGGAGGCAGCCGATCAATGATTCTCTCTCATCGTTGATGTTTCTATCTCTCCCTCTCCCTTCCTCTCTGAAATCAATAAAAAAATATTAAAAAAAAAAAAAAAGCAAAGAGAAGTTGTGTTGTCTGTGGTGTTGCGGGAGATTCCTGCTTTTGAAAAAGAATAAAGGAAGATGTAGATCGTATAATGTCTGGTTTTGCACCAGAGGCCATGGGTGACTATTAGTTTCCAAAGCTGCCATAACAAATTAGCTCAACTTGGTGGCTTAAAACTACATGAATTTATCCTCTCAGAATTCTGGAGACCAGAAATCCAAAGCCGCACAGGGCTGCATTCCGTCTGAGGGCTCTGGAGGAGAATCCTTCCTTGTCTCTTCCAGTTTCTCACGACCGCCAGCAGTCCATGGCTTAATAGATGCATCTCTCCCATTTCTGCCTCCATCTTCACCTGGACTTCTACCCCATGCTTCTTCTGGGTCTCAGGAGGACATCTTCATTGGACTTAAGGCCACCCCTAAATCCTGGATCATCTTATTTCAAGATTCTTAATTGCATCTTTTCTCCAGATAGGTTCACACTCCCAGGTCTAAGGGTTAGGACTTGAACATATCTTTTGGGGGATTATTACTCAGCCCACTACAGTGACCTTAGCAAAGCATGTATGATGGAGTGGTAGGAGCCAGGAACAGACTGGAGTGGTTTGAAGGAAATTCAGTTGTGTAGACAAATCTTAAGGAGGTTAAAAGGCACATGGGAGTGTTGGAATTGGCTTTTGTTGTTGTTGGGTTGTGTCTTTTTAAAGATTTTTTAAAATTTATTTTTAGAGATAGAGGAAGGAAGAGGGGGAGAGAGAAACATGCACACTCCTTACTGCAAACTGAACCAGCAAGCCCAACCAACTGAGCCATACCATTTAGGGAGGATTTGGCTTTTGTTGTTTATTTTGTTTTTCAAGGGAGATTACAGTTCATATGCTGGGACAGTAGAGGAGGGAAAGGTTCAAGAAGCAGGAGAAAGTACAAATTCCCCAATGAGTGAGGTCCTTGAGGAGGCAAGAGCAAGGTAAACCCAAACATATGTGGAGATAGTCACCTTTTTTACTGCTAAGAGATAAACTGAGGCATATTAAAATTTTAAAGAATTTATTTGAGCAGCGCCAAACCCAGAAGTGGTTCGGCGGGCTCCACTGACAGGAGCTCAGGGAGAGACTTTTAGAGAGAAAAGGCAAAACAGGGTAATTATTGATTGGCTATAGTCAATAATTGAATGGGAAGGAAAAACATGACTCAAGGGCTTTATTTTTATTTTTGAAAGAATCAAGATGCATGTTTTTGTTTTGGTTTGCAATTTTTTTACGTCTTTTGGTTCTGTCTGACTAATAAACAGAAAATGCTGATATGGATTAATTAGATGCTCAGCATTAAGGAGAGGACTGAATTTCTCTGCAAAAGGGCGCAACAGAGAGGTGCTCCCAGGGTCTGCGCTCACCTTCAAAGGCTTGGAGGATGTTCCCACCAGCTCCATGCTGAGCCCAGCATTGTGCAACATTTTAATTAATGAATTGGCATTCAAAGTAACCTTGGTGAATGAAAGCCATGAACACAAACAGATGGCTTTATAGGATAGCTGTTTGTTAACCTTCGGGAGAGCCCCAGGGAGGTTTCTGGTGCTGGAAATGTTCTGTATCTTGACCTGGGAGCTTGTTAAATGAATATAATCACTGGTGAAATGTTCATCAGGTTGCATACTTAAGATTCATTCATTTCACTGTGCACTTTGAAATTTAAAAGTTTACACACAGATCAAAAGGTGAATGGCAGACTGGAGTGCAATTGTCTTAGCAGAAAGAAGAACGTTACCAAGTAGGTTGAAAAGAATACTAATGAGAAGCCCATTTTCTCCCCCAACCCCCCAGAGGTAGTAGGTACCGCAGAGGAAGGGGTGCAGCCATGGGTAGAAAATAGGAAAGGGAGGGTTGAAAGTCTCACATGAGGTTGTTGGACCCCTCAGAGCTCCTTTCACCTCCCACATACAAACAAGTGGCTACTCATCCACACCCCACCCCTCAGCAAGGGACTGAAGGCTTATTTTTTGGGAAAAATAAATGGAACGCTGAGATTCTGAATTCAATGTTACCAGGCCCAGCAGAGAAAGTTCCCTTGGGGTGAGGTGGGGGTAGGATGAGGCACGAGGTTGTTTCTTTTCATCATAAACTGTAGAATATTAATTTGTCACAGTATCGTGCTGTTTTGATATTTTAATAATTTACAGTGTAATATCAGATTCATAATTGGTGAATGACAAGATATATGGAAGTCATTAGGTGAGCTCATGTTAGTATTTACCAGAATACAGTACAATGCAATGTTTGGCTCGTAGCATGGCAGCTTAAAAAGTCTGGATACAGCCCTAGCCAGTTAGCTCAGTGTATAGAGCGTTTGGCCTGCGGACTAAAGGGTCCTGGGTTCCCTTCCAGTCAAGGGTATGTACCTCGGGTGCAGGCTCAATTCCCGGCCAGGCCTGGTCCTGGGTGTGTGCAGGAGGTAACCAATTGATGTCTCTCTCACATCAATGTTTTTCTCTGTCTCTCCCCATCCCTTCCACTCTCTCTAAAAAGAAAATCAATGGAAAAATATCCTTGGGTGAGGATTAACAAAACAAAGACACCACAAAAGTCTGGATACAGAATCAGAGAAAAACTGAAAGTGATCACATATAAGTGATTACAGTGAATGATTGTGGAATGTACTTCCTGAAAGTAGATAAAATGGAATGACTTTGGAAGCAATCCTTCTTCATAGGAGGACTTGCCCCACAGAGATTTGATGCTGGTAAAACTTGGTGTGGATTATCAAATGGATTGCATTGACATCCAGGGACGTTTTCATCCCAAACCATGTATTTCATGTTTCCTTGGACTTCACATTTATCTTTAGGATGAATGTCAAAAACAATCATGTTGAGTGAGACACTAGACAAAAAAAAATTGTACCTGCTCTCTGGTTCCATTTCTATAAAATCCTAGAAAATGTAAACTAAGCTATAGTTGGAGATCTTAGGTCAGTGACAGTGGCAGGGGTGGGAGGCAGGGTTAAGGTGGGATGAGGAGGAGGAACTAGAAAGGGACACAGAGAAGCATTTGGGTGCAGTGATGGTTATATGGATACAACAAGAGTTTACCTTGCGCCCTAGCTGGTTTGGCTCAATGGATAGAGTGTCGGTCTGAAGACTGAAGATTTGATTCCAGTCAAGGGCACATGCCCTGGTTGTGGGCTCAATCCTCAGTAGGGGGCATGCAGGAGGCAGCCAATCAATGGTTCACATCATTGATGTTTCTCTCTCTCCCTTCCTCTCTGAAATTATTTTTAAAAAAGAAAGAGAGTTCACCTTGCTTGCTGGGACAAGATGGTGCCATCCACGCCACTCCTAACAGTCCTAGGATCAGGACTGTACCTGCACAGTGTTCCCAAGGTAAAGTGGGGGAAATTGCAAAGTCTATACCTTTAGTAAGGGTGAAACCTTGTTTGCCTGGGCCAATGGAGAAAAAATAAATATCACCAATGTCACTAACAAGGGACTACAGTGCTCCACACCCTACAACTTTATGATGTGAAAACTGGGACGTGTTTGAAGTCTATCATCCAGAAAAATGTGCAAAACTGGTGTCCATCCTGGTCAAAGATGAAACTATTTGTGCCTGAAATGTTAAAGATGAAGTTCACTTTTTTGAAAATAACAATTTCAATACGATTGCAAATAAATTGCATTTGCAAAAAAATTAATCATTTTGTATTGTCACCTGAACCCCAACCATACAAGGTGACTGTTTATGTCCCAGGTAGTAAGGGTTCACCTTCATTTGTTAAATTATATCATTATCCCAACTTCGATGGACCAGTGTTAGCTAATAAAAGTTTCTTTAAGGCCGGTAAGGTGAAAATGCCAGGGAATAAAAACATTACTGCTGCCCCAACCGGTTTGGCTCGGTGGATAGAGCATCATCGGCCTGCAGACTTAAGGGTCCCAGGTTGGATTTTGGTCAAGGGCATGTACCTTGCTTGAGGGCACTTACACAGTAGGGAGTGTGCAGGAGACAGTTGATCGATGGTTCTCTCTCATCAATGTTTGTAACTCTCTATCCCTCTCCCTTCCTCTCTTTAAAAAAAATCAATAAAATAGATTTTTTTTAATAAATAAAAATTTAAAAATAAATAAAAACGTTACTGCTGTGTTGGTAATAGCTAGTACAGATGTAGATAAGACAGAAGCTTCCTACTGTGGGGAACAAACACTGCATTATACTGCAACAAACAGGGAACGTGCTGTAGTGCAAGTACCAAAAATGGCCCATTTATGACGGAGTTTGGAATTCTAAGTCTGCTGAGTTTTGTGCTGTTTATGGTTTTATGCCTGCCAAAGCGACAATTTTCAGCTTGAAATGTGATCCTGTGTCTGACTTTGGAACTGGTCCTCATAATGCAGCCTACTAAGGCCCTCACGGACATACATTAGTACTCGCCAGATGTGGAAATCTGAGTGGACAAATGGAAGTGTGGGATGTTAAAAACTACAAACATTTCTAAACTGGTGGCCTCTGAGTCTACATATTTTGCTTGGTGCCCAGACGATGAGCATGTTTTAACAGCTACATGTGCTCCCGGGTTACGCGTTAATCATGGGTACAGACTTGGCATTATACTGACTCCGTCTTGCAAAGTATGTGTGCCATCCAACGTGGGATTATGGCAGGTTTCTTGGCAGCCATTTTTAGGTGGACTGTTTCCAGCAAAACAGTCACGTTCCAAGCAGTTCCAAGTGACGTACTGGTGAGGAACCTAAAGCCGCACCAGCGTACAGACCCTCCGTTTTAAGAGATAAACCAATCACCACTTCCTAGCTGCATGAGAAGGAACCACCGCAGAACATGAAACCACAACTGGGAAATAAGCCATTATCCAAAACAGCCTTAAAAATCAAAGGAAGCATGAAGCTAAGAAAGCCGTAAAGCAGGAAGCAAGAAGTGACAAGACTCTAGCTCTGGCACCTACTCCTGCCCCACGGAGCTCAACACGAAATACTCTCTCCCAGCCAACTTCTGGACACCCTGAAGTAGACAAAAAAATCCAGAACCTAAAGAAGAAACTGGAAGCAAGCGAACAACTGAAAGAACAAGCAGCAACTGGGAAACAGCTGGGAAAAAATCAGTCGGAGAAAATTCAAAAAGAGAAAGCCGTTCTCCAGGAGCTGGAGGATTTGGAAATGGGTATTTGAAGATTCACAGAAAGCAAGTTGGTTACCAGAGATCAGTAAAAACATATCCTCTATTAAGTTCACTGGTGTATACAGAATATTCATATGTCCACATTTAACATTCATCTGTAATTTTAACCATTTTTCCAAGATTCTACATATGTGTGAAATTATTTAATAATGCCTATTAAATTTATTTTTGCATCCTGCTTCCTATGTCATGTTAACATATGCTATAAAAAAGATATGAATATGAATTTTCTAGCTAAGTTTAACTGATTGAAGGACAAATGTCATTGTTTTTAGTAGAGGACACTATTTATCATATAAGTGAATAAAATCCTTTAAAAATTTTTATAATATGTTCTTTTTTATTAATTTTTAAAAATATATTTTATTGATTTTTTTACAGAGAGGAAGGGAGAGGGATAGAGAGTTAGAAACATCTATCAGCTGCCTCTTGCACACCCCCTACTGGGGATGTGCCCGCAACCAGGGTACATGCCCTTGACCGGAATTGAACCTGGGACCCTTGAGTCTGCAGGCTGACGCTCTATCCGCTGAGCCAAACTGGTTAGGGCCTTTTTTATTAATTTTATTGAGGTGACATCCTATATAGTAAAGACCTAATATGCTAATTAGACCGAACAGCAGAACTACTGTCCAGACATCCTTCCAGACAACCATCCAGATGACCTTCCAGACGAAACCAGAGCTGCAAAGGTCAGATGGGGCTCCAGGGGCCTGCCAAGGCTGCAAGGGCCAGCCGAGGCTCCAAGAGGCTGTGAGGGCCGAGCCCCTTGCACGAATTCTGTGCATCGGGCCTCTAGTTGGTTAATAAAATTATACAAGTCTCAGATGTACAATTCTACAATACATGCACTGTATATTGTATTGTGTGTTTATCACCCCACGTCAGTCTCCTTGGTCACCATTTATCCCACTTTAAATTTTAAAATAAAAGTATACCTGCCCTAGCCAGTTTGGCTCAGTGGATGAAGCATCAGCCTATGGACCAAAGGGTCCCAGGTTCAATTCCAGTCAAGGGCATGTACCTTGGTTGCAGGCTCCTTCCCAGCTGGGCCCTGGTCAGGGCGCATGCAGGAGGCAACCAATCTTTGTGTTTCTCTCACATTGATATTTCTCTGTCTTTCCCTCTCTCTTCCACTCTCTGTAAAGCTATGGAGAAAATATTCTCGAGTGAGGATTAAAATAAATAAATAGGAGTACACCTTAAATAGGTACAGTTTATTAAATGTTAATAAAACTGTTCAAAACAACATCATCAACCATAAAACTCCCAATATTCAGGCTCTATTGCAAGAGATTCAATTTCATGGCCTGGAATGGGGCCAAAGCCGGTGCTTCTTGCCTTCTGGTGGTTCATAGCTGTGGTCCTGGTGAGAACCACTGCATTAACGCCTTTTCCTGGAGTTACTCTCCCAAACCACTGAAAGGATTCACGATGGTAAGGAGATGGAGAGCAAAGAGTTGGAGAAGGGAGAAGTGTTATAAGGATTTACTAAGCCCAAACTGGCTTAAGAGATGGCTTCAGCAGCGAAGAGCTGGCTCCACTAGGTGGCATCTGGACACTTCTCTTCAGCATGCTCTCCAGAGGAAATGGAGATTTGGGGCCCTGGCTGCCTGCGGGATGCCGTGAAAGGGAGTGCTGAGCAGACAAAGGTACCCAGGCTTGTAGGAATGAAAACTATCAGCGACTTGGGAAGATGTCAGCAGGGTCCAGTGTGCTCTCCTGGGTCTGACTTTATAGGCAGAGTGAATTCGATTGTTGCAATTTCTGTGCCATTTGAGGTTCAAAGGTCAGAGCTACTGATTGGAGAGTAAGCACAGGAAGTTCTCAGAAGACCACAGGTCTTGAGTCTGCACCACTGAGCAGAAATCGCTGTCTCCAGATCGCCAGCACGCATCCTCCTCTCCCTTAAGGACCATTCCTTACATTTTTGACTTTGCTTCTCCTAAGCCACTCAGACACAGGACACCATGACCAGCCCCCTCTGTCTGCTGTGACTCAGGTCGTCCTCTGCTGCTTTCTGCAGCCATTACCCCTCTGCAGGGATCCCTCTCCATTTTAGTCCCCCTGACACACTCTGGCTTCTGCTGTGCTGAGCCCCAGTCATTTTCCTAAGTGATCACACATATTTCGTCAGCCCTTTAACGGTCAAGCATTTAGGTGGTCATGATTTAAAGGGGAACACTTTATTTAGGTTTGCTGTTTGTGCTTCGCATCAGGGAACATAAAGCAAGTCCCCAAAGGATGGACCAAAACACACTGAGGAGTAACAGCCCACATCAATAGTTTTTCAGTTCTCCCCGGAACCCATCAGAAACCAGAGGCCCAAGTGGGCCCTCGGGTCTGCAGGCCCTGGAGCAATGCATCTGCTTTGTCAGCTTAGTTCTGTCATGGCTCCCAGTCTCCAGTTAATTCTGGCACCAGGATCACTCAGGCTGCCGGCCATGGCTCTGTGAGGAGGCAGAGCTGAAGGACCTTAGATAATGGGCTCCTGTGAACCCAGCGTAGTGCTCACTTCCACCTGCTCTACGTGTGGGGATGCCACTTAGGATTGCTTTCTTTTTTAAAAATATGTTTGCACTGATTTTAGAGAGAGAGGAATGTCAATCGGTTACCTCCTGTACACACCCAGAACCAAACCTGCAACTGGGGTGTGCCCTGACTGGGAATGAAAACAGCAACCTTTGGGTGCAAGGGGCGATATTCAACCAACTGAGCCACAGCGGCCAGGGCTACTTATAATTTCTTTAAAGGAGTCTGCTGCTGGAAGTTTACAAAGCACTCTCCTACATTCTTCTGAAATATTCTCCTTACAAACCTAAGCCGTGGTGCAGATTGGGGTACACAGTTTTCAAGTCACTTGAGAGAATGAGCTCCTTCCCTCCACAGAACACCTCCTCCAGACTTTGAAGACAGAGCATCTCCCAGATGCTCAGGGCACCTCCAGAATTACACACGGTCCTTCTGTTATTAGTTCCCCCTGTGTTATTAGCACATGAGGTCTCATTCATTGGATCAACAAGTGTTACCAGAAAAGTGACCTGGCCCTACGCAGGTCTGCCTAGGGCCAGCCAGTAGTGTGTGGGTTCTTGATACCGTGTAGGAAAACATTCACAAGTCCAGGTGATTTTTTTAGAGGACGTTTATTAAAGCTGGGGAGAGTTAAACAAGAAAGGACTGGGCAAATGCACCTAGGGTGGACTCACTAAGAAGTCAGAAATGGCTTTCCCGGGGAGGAACTGCTGCTGCTCTGATTGCAGGTCTTGGGGGGTCCCTTAGAGTTTAGGAGATGTGTGCCTTTGAGGGGTGAAGGGGAGGGGAAAGGCACAGTCATACTCCTGGGTGGGAGAGCTTTCTGGGTCCTCCTCCTGAAAGCTTTTAAGGGTTGAGACCTTAGGGGAGGTCTCAATAAAATATTCATCAGCTTTCCAAGTGGGTCCTTTCAGGGTCCTGGTCTCCACTGATAGCTCGGTGGGGCAGGGGTCTTTGGTCAGTGCAGCTATTCCTGAGGTCAGCCCAGGTATAACTTGTCTGGTTTACTGCTTTCTTGGGCCTGGATCTGAAATACAACTGAGGCCTAGAAGTTATCTCCAGGGAGGTGACCTTCTGTATCTGGCTATAAATTGCTATCTGTCTCAGTTTCCCTATTCCACTTGACAAGGAATTTTCCTAGCTTCTGACTAACCTGCCTCAGGAGTACTGAGCACAGGAAAAGACCATCAAGCCCAGCCCTAAGCCCCTATGAGGATGGGGAAGGGGCAGGAGGAGGGGGCGGGGGTCCGCCTGCAAGAGACCCAGCACCAGACAGTCTCCCTCCGGCAGCCCCACGCCCCCATACTCCCCAGGATTCCCCTCGGGAGCAGAGAAAAGCTTCCATTGAAGCCACAGCCTATGCCAGGCTCTCAGGGCGGAAGAGGAGGAGTCCAATGCCGCAAAGCCGCCTCGTCGCCTAGCAACGGCCTAACGCGGAGAGATGGAGGACAACAGACGGGAGCTCCAGGCCAGGAAATACTTGGAAAAACATCGGATTATGGAGTTGCTGAGCTATCTCACCAGTAACCTGCTGTTTCACCAGCCAGGTAAGGGTCTTGCCTACCACTCGGCTTTCTGTTCCACCCGCCTCCCCACAAGCAGCAGTTCCCAGAAATTCACGGTGTCGCCCTTCCTCCAGCCGGGCGCCCCCCACCCCGTCGCTCCACCTAACCCATCGCCCGCTTCACACGCACGCACTTCTGCCTCTCTGTCATTGGAGCCCTTCTGCTGCCAGTTAGGGCTGTGGCCTGCAATTAGACAAATACTTATTGACCGGCCCCAGTGTGCCTACCATCAGCCAGGATGCCGCAGAACTCGGCCAGGTGGAGGGCTCACCTGTTATTACTATGTGACGGGGCAAAAGCCTGAACCTCAGTCTCCTCTTCGAGAAAATGGGAGTAGTAGTCCCGGAACGTGGGGAAGAATAAATAAATGAATTACCCCCATGTCTCGCAAGGATCAGGGGTTTCCAATGTTATCCCGACCTCAAAGAGTTTTTAATCTGGGAAGAGAGGTAAACAATTGCTAGGGCAAGATGGAACGGTGTTTTGGAGGAGAACTCTTTTCCTGACATTTTTACACCTCTGACCCCCTTAAAAAAAAACTTGAAACATTTCTTCATTTTTGTGCGGTGATTTCAAAATTATGTTAAGGTGAAAGTTATGTTGATGTCCTTTTACCCAAATGCAAAATTGTAACTTGCCGGCCTCTCTCCACAAGAAGTGTCCAAAAATGTCAAAATTATCCACTTCTCTGTTTAAGGAAATGGAAATACCAAACATTCCAACTTTGCCCCACCCAACCAATAGGATCATATTTAGGGTCATCAAGCGCTCTCTAGTTGTTTTAAATCGATAAAACAATAGAAACTGCAACAAATAAAAATAGTGAAAAAAAGTACAAAGGAATGCATTTTTACAGTTTTTATGTATTGATGAGAGAGGGAAAGGGAGAGTGAGAGAAATATCCATGTGAGAGAAACATGGATTGCCTCCAGTATGGGCCCCAACCCCCACAACCTAGGTGTGTGCCTGACCCATGGAACCAGTGACCTTTTGGTGCACTGGAGGACACTCAACCAACTGAGCCCCCAAGCCAGGGCTCTTCCTTAATCTTTAATTGTTCCTTTTTAAAACAAACAAACAAAAAAAAACATCGCATCATATTCTTGTGTGTTTGTTTTTCCCTTAGCTTTTGAGCATTTGATTTTATATTTGATTACTTTGATGTTTGATTTTATTCTGTCCTATTTCTGTTTCCCCTGGGCTTTGTTTTTCTGTTTATTTGTTTTAGTTTCTGTATTTCATGTTGGAGACTTTCTTCAAATGTCACACAATCCTTTTTCTATCCATTTATATTAAAGCGTGAGGCACCAAAAAGATGGTAGGAAGATCTCTGTGTATAGGCATGATGGTATACTAAAGGGCTCCACTGTAAGTTACGTTCATCCAATGTTAAAAATAAAATTGAGCCCTGGTGGGTGGTTAAGTTGGTTGGAGCATTCTCCTGTACACCAAAAAGTTGCAGTTCCATTCCCGGTCAGGACACTCACTGAGGTTTTGGGTTCAATTTTTGGTCGGGCACATTTGGGAGGCGACCAATGGATGTTTCTCTCTTACATCAATGTTTCTTTCTCTCTCCCCCTTCCTGTCTCTCTAAAAATTAATAAAAACATATCCTTGGGTGAGGATTAAAAAGAAAAAAAGGAATGCACTTTTTTAAAAGAGCACTGGGCCCTGGCCAAGTAGCCCAGTTGAGATCATACCCATAGGCCAGTGGCGCGAGCCGCGGTTTGCCGCTCTGTTGACTAATGAGTTTGCCAACCACTGCCATAGGCCAAGGTTGCAGGCTTGATCCCCAGTCAAGGCATATATACAAGAAATAAAAAAAATTAAAAAAAAAAGAACTAGCCCAGCTGGTGTGCTCAGTGGTTAAGCTTCAGCCTATGAACCAGGAGGTTACAGTTCAATTCCCCGTCAGGACACATGCCCGGGTTGCAGGCTCAATCCCCAGTAGAGAGGCAGCCGATCAATGATTCTTTCTCATTATTGATGTTTCTCTCTCCCTCTTCCTTCCTCTCTGAAGTCAATAGAAATATTTTTTTTAAAAGAGACCTTATCCTTTAGAGATATACAGTCAAATACTTATTAATGAAATATAATCGCTGTGATTTACTTCAAAATAACATAGGAAGAGGGGAACTGGATGAGATTATGGACAAATAAGACTGGGCACAAATTGTAACAGTTGAAGTTGGTGATGGGTTCATTATACTTTTACACTTTTATTTTATTTATTTATTTATCCTCACCAGAGGGAGAGGGAGAGACAGAAACATTGATGTGAGAGAGACACATTGATTGGTTTCCCCTGGCACGTGTACCCACCGGGACCAGGGATCTAGCCTGCTACCAAGGTACATGCCCTTGACCAGAACCGAACCCAGGACCCTTCAGTCCATAGGCCTATGCTCTAACCACTGAGCTACCTGGCAAGGGCTACTTTTCTTTTATATGTGTATGAAATTTTCAATGATGACATAAGTTTTTTAAAAGAATTATATATAACTACATATATATGTGCATATATATATACACGTATATATGTAAAGCCTAGGATTGCAATATAATGATGGAGCAGTAGGTGTGGCATTAGTCGTCTAAGCTGCTCCACCTTAACTTTTTCTGGCTTCTTTTCATCATAACTGACCTGCATTATTTCTAGAAAGTGGATCTATTTATCCAAAATGCTTTTTATTTTTTACAAATGAACATTTTTTGCCTCCTAATTGGAAGAGTCTTTATTTTTATCTTATTCCTTTTTTCAGCTGGCCACCTTCTTTGCTGCATCGTGCTGTTTCAATATTCTTAGTTTT
This sequence comes from Corynorhinus townsendii, assembly GCA_026230045.1. NCBI lineage: Eukaryota > Metazoa > Chordata > Mammalia > Chiroptera > Vespertilionidae > Corynorhinus > Corynorhinus townsendii. The sequence goes on from JAPDVU010000004.1 coordinate 144,976,392, forward strand.
CAACTCTGTCTGCATATTAGAATCACCTGAAGAGCTTTTGTTGGGGGGGAAAAAAAAGCCCAGGTCTGGTCTCCTGACTTCTCCTGACATTTTTATTCAATAACTAGTGACCCGGTGCACAAAATTCGTGCACATTAAAAGGGGATTAATTAGAGGAAATAATTTAATATTGCTATTTGCCCTTTCTCTATAATAGAAGTGTCAGAGATGAAAGAAAATTAGTAAAATGTATATGAAAACCTTCCTCCTGTCAGAGTCTGGCACACACCACGGGACCCAGAGTTAAGTCCCTGCCCACCTACATGCACCTCAAAATCGAGTGAGACCCAGACCCGGCCACACCCCCCGCCCCAATTGGGCTAGATCCAGACCTGGCCAGTCCCACCCTTGTCAAGACCTGCCGGGCAGGGGGCATAGCCTCAAGTCCCCTGGCCCAGCGCCAGGATGGAGGGTGTGGCCTGAGGTCCTCCAGCCCAGACTGGGGCAAGGGGAGGGCATGCTTGAGGTCCTCCATCAAGCCCCACCAGGTGGGGGACGCAGCATGAGGTCCCCTGTCAAGCCGTGCCAGGCAGGGGGTGGGGGGGGGCCTAGCCTCAGGTCCCCCCGCCCACCACCGGGTGGGGGGCATAGCCTCAGGTCCCCCACCAAGCCCTGCCAGGTGGGGGGTGTGGTCTCAGGTCCCCTGGCCTGGCACTGGGGCTAGGCCTGAGGTCCCCTGTCAAGCTCCATGAGGGCGGGGGAGGGCATAGCCTCAGGTACCTGCTGATTGCTCCTTAAGGCTCCTTATGGGAACTTGGCCTCAGCTGTGGGTGCAGCCATGTTTGTGACAGAGTGATGGTCAATTAGCATATTCCCTCTTTGTTAGATAGGATCTGTGGCAGAGCACAGATTACTGGTATGTAATTAAGTTTCCAGTATCTTGCCTTTCTCACAAGCTAGGTCTCTATCCCCAGTGCACAGTATAGTACCTTGAGCCATTTAACAACTTAATAATTGTTAAAAGACTGTATCCATTTGTGACATATTTTTAATTTCATATCAGAAAGAATTGGAACTATTTTTTTTTTCTTTACAGATAAACCAAGAGAGTATTTAATATCTCTATTGGAACGACTGAGAATTGCTAAAATAACAGGTGTGCCTTTTCCTTTCTTTATGGATCACACTAACATTGTGTCTATGTTTGAGATGATGGACTCTGCACGTAGAGGCAGCGTATCATTTGTGCAGTACAAAGGAGGTCAGTGTCTAATGCAAATTGAGGTAACAGTAGTCATTCCATTACTTTCTCTAGCCGAAAATGATTCACTTTGTAAATTTTCCTTCTGATTCCGACTTTTACAGCCCTAGAGAACCTGGGTCTGTTAACTGAAGATGAAGATTTAAAAGACGATGGACATGGAATAACTTTGGATAAATTCAAGCAGGAAGTGTAAGTTCATTTTCTAATGAGTTATATTTAAAGATTATGGTTTTGAAGTACAATTAATATCTTTTAAAACAGGTTCCTAACTTTATTTTTTTTTAATTTTTAAATTGATTTTTAGAGAGAGAAAGAGAAAGGGAGAGAGACAGAAACATAAATGATGAGAGAGAACCATTGATCGGCTGCCCCCTGCATGCCCTCTTCTGGGGATGGAGCCTGCAACCCGGGTATGTGCCCTGACCATGAATCAAACCAGCAACCTTTCAGTGCACAGACAACACCCAAACAACTGAGCCACACACACCAACCAGGGCCAGGTTCCTACCTTTTGATAGAAACTTTCAGCTGACTAGAAAGTGAGGACAGGGAGGGATGACAGAAAAGTCCCTGAGCTTGGGGAGAGAAGAGAGAGAAAACGCTGGAGTTAGGAAGTTTCAGAGGCAGCTTCATTTTCTTAATGGGAAACCCCATCAATTCCCAAAGAATGAGATAGAAAAGCCCCATTTGCTAGAAGGACTAACAGAAAAGCTGAGTGCAATACACTAGTTGGAAACTCTCAGTATAAAATACAGGGTTGTAGAATTTCTCTCAAAATATTTCCTCAAAATTATTTATCACAAAGTAAGTGTTTATCAGCAGTATAGGTTGCATGCCAGACTATTTTAAATTTGAAGTATTACAACATAAAAAGTATTAAGTAAATGCTAAATCAGAAAAAAACCCATTGGAATAAAATTTGGTAGTTGTAGAAAGACTAGTCAGTCTAACTCAGTTTATTTAAAAGTTTTACTCACTGAGCATTTATTAACAAGAAATCATTAACATAGTCCAAGGCCAAGGCAAAGTTAGAAAGTTTAATATTCCCATCTCATCATTAGTTACATAAGTATTAAACAGAAATTGTTTAATTACATGCCCTTCCCCTGGGAAGATTAAAGCACAGTGCTCTGGCCTGAAATGTTTCATCCAAAAGAAAAGGTTGCCCACAGACATGTGGTAAACAAGGAAGTATTTTAAATGGAAGGACATTTGTGGTAAATGAGAGCAATCCTATTTTAGTCACTATCTCTTAATGTGTTTTCTTATAGGAAATACAGTGAATTTCCAAACTAGATACAGGAACCTCAATTACAAACATGCATTCTAAAGTGATTTTTTAAAAATTTATTTGCTGTGTTTGATTATCCACAATAGTCTCCCTTAGTTAACATAGGAAATTGAAATTTGGTTACAATTTATTATGTCTGCACTTGTATTTTATTTACCACATATTCAGCATGTATATCTGTAAATGGAATTACTCTGAGTTTCCATGGCTTCTGAGTTTTCTGTTTTTGTTTTCTTAGGAACAAAAGAGTTCAGGAAATATGGTCAGCATTTTAATAACACTGTAAGTCAAAGATAATAAATGATTCTATAAATTTTTCAGTTATCCAGATTCATTAATTCGGAACTTCATCATTTAACTTAATCCAATTGGCTTCCTCTTTGTTCAAAAACGGGGAAGGAGGGAAAAATGCATTATTTTCCAGTGTTAGGCCAGTTTGTCCTCAAATTAAGTAGAATCTCAACATCTTGTGGAGCAAGTTTGTAAATTCCAATTTCATTTAACGCTGCTGTGGCAGGAGGCTGCTCAGACGTTGACTGCAGGACATCTTTCAGAAGTAGTGCAGAACCAATGTTCAAGTTCAAAATAATACAGGCTTCTTTTACACTGTTTAAAAAAGCAGGAAGGAAATGAGATCTCCATCATCTTTATCATCCACGTTATTCGATAACAACTTAATTTTGAGAAACGAAAGAGCTTTCCTGCACTGCGAGCCATGTGTCCTCAATAAAAACTATGTATTGACTTATTATTTGGTTCTTTTAACATATTAGGACTATGTATGTGTGCAGAGCTTATATTTCATCAGGTTATTATAAGGCAGTGGTTGGCAAACTGCGGCTCTTTGGCCCCTTGAGTGTGGCTCTTCCACAAAATACCACGGCCTGGGCAAGTCTATTTTGAAGAAGTGGCGTTAGAAGAAGTTTAAGTTTAAAAAATTTGGCTCACAAAAGAAATTTCAATCGTTATACTGTTGATATTTGGCTCTGTTGACTAATGAGTTTGCCGACCACTGCTATGAGGTAATAGCATCACTGTTTTCAATAGTATCCATTACATCCCAAGATACAATATTTGATATTAACATTCTATTAAATATAGCTAAGACTCTAGGTAGATTAGGATATGGGAAAAGAGAAAATTAAGAGATGAAATGAAAGCAGTAGAAAGGCAGACTACTAAAACAAAACAAAAAAAAAACAAATAGAAAGCTTACTGAAACGAGCAAAAATAATCTTTCATTTTATAAAAAAAAGAATATTTTATAATCTCAGAAAGACTCAAACAATTCAAATTTTACATCAATAATTTCTAAAATTCTTCTAAGAATTCTTCCTATAATTATATACTTAGAACCAAAATTAATGTCAAATGTTTAAGAAGAATTTTTTTCAAGCCTGGCCTGTTATTAGATACTAAACCTATTTTTAATTTCTTGTATTTATCAACTATGGCAGAACTGTCCTTGTTTTCATTTTCTATTTATTTCCCCAGTAATAAGCAAATCAGAATATTAAAGCAAATGCTAGAAAAGAAAGCCCAACATATAATTTATATCCAGTTCTGGTGAACTTTTTGGGGTCATGGGTCAAATGTAGGGTGGGCAAAAGTAGGCTCACAGTTGTGAGTATGTGAACCAGATAGTTTATTTTTGTATTTGTATTATTATTTCTTAATTATTGTATTATTTTCCACATGAACAACTATAAACCTACTTTTGCCCCTGTATTATTCTGATAACACAATGAACATTTAAAATTTTTAATTGATGCTATATACATTTAACATCATTGGAACCCTAAAGATGTTAAAAAAGGAATTAACTTCCTCTCAGGATTTGATACATCAAAATGAGCTTACTGTTTAAAGTAATTTTCTGGTCTCTTGCAATAGTGGGAGAACAAAGGGAAAAGATTCCGAGTCATATCAAACTGCAACTGAGCTGCTCCTCCTTCATTGAAGTGATTAGCAAGAATGATCTGAAACAAAGAATAATTCATATCACAGTTGCCTTCATCATCATAGCCCCAAAATAGTCTACTCCTTACTTACTTCTTGGTAGATGTGTATATCCAGCTTCTCTACGAGCATTTGCCAGAAAGTTTTAAATAAAGAGAAGCAAAGCTGCTGTTCCAACTGAAGTAAACGGTCCCGTAACGTAAGCAGGAGGGGGCAAGCTGAGCTGGACAGGGACATGACTGCCTGCTCAGACTGAGAGGGCAAGGACAACCACCTGGGAAAACAAGAACAGCACTGCCTGTAGCACATTAATTTTTACCATAAACATTTTAATCATTTTGTGTTTTTAAAGATTTAACAAATTTTAAATTTGGGGAACTGCACTGTCCTGAGGCATCTATACATATAAAAGGCTAATATGCTAAGTGTCCAACCATCTGACCGGTCACTATGACACACTCTGACCACCAAGGGGCAGATGCTCAATGCAGGAGTTGCTGTGATGTGCACTGGCCATTTACAAAGAAACAGCACTGTAGACCTGGCGCCCACAAAGCAACACTCGGCTTCCCCCAAGTGGGACACAGGCCCCACCACCACCCTGGAGCGACAGCCCATCAAATCGCAGCTGATGCTGCTGAGACCCCATGGTGCAAAAATGTGGCCCACAGCCCAGCCCAGTCCAGTCCAGCCCAGCCCAGCCACGGTGGCTATGGGCACTGGGTAATGACATTATGTAGCAACACCTGGATTCCTCTCCCTAGCGACTAGCCTCCTAGGAATTTCTTCAGCCCAGTAACACGACTTGCTTTATAGCCAGGTGCAAACATTTACACTTAACCAAATGTCTTTGAAGTGTTTTCCTGTGCCTCATCTCATTTGATCCTCACAGAAATCCTGGAGTAGGTAGATAGGAGACTCAGTTGAATCCTATTTTCTTTTCATTACCAGAAAATGGAGATTTAGAAAGCTTAGAAACTTGACCTGACTGAAAAGAAGTTGGAAATGGGCGACTTTGAAAATGACTTCAGGTTTTCTCACTGCACAGAATATAGTCAAACACTGCTGCAGTTAAATATTTTACCCTTTTGCCGAAACCGGTTTGGCTCAGTGGACAGAGCGTCAGCCTGCGGACTGAAGGGTCCTGGGTTCGATTCCGGTCAAGGGCATGTACCTGGGTTGCGGGCACATCCCCAGTGGGGAGTGTGCAGGAGGCAGCTGATCGATGTTTCTCTCTCATCGAAGTTTCTAACTCTCTATCCCTCTTCCTTCCTCTCTGTAAAAATATCAATAAAATATAAAAAAAATATTTTACCCTTTGTTCTCCCTGCGTGATCTTAAATAATAATCTGCTTTGTGTTGATATTTACTGCTGTGTTCCTGACCATTACCTGAAAGAGAAGTTGGGGTGCTTCACTTGGCTGGAAAAAGTTTAGCTAAATCAGAAAGCAAGTCTAATTAAGCAAGTTTATTCTATATATATACAAAAGGCTAAGTTGACTTGCGCATGTGTGATACATATAAAGCTCTTGCTGGTGCCAATTGCACATGTGTGTGTTTTGATCTGTCATTGTTGATAGTGAATTTAGTTGACGTATTATTGAGAAAGGGCGAATAGCAATATTAAAATATTTCTTCTAATTAATTTCCTTTCAGTGTGCACGAATTCATGCACCAGGACACTAGTTTTGAATAAGAAAAGATGTACAACATTTAAATCTCTCTCAGGAAAATAAATATACCTATATTTATACTTTAGCTCTCAAATATTCTTTATTTAATGAAGATGATATATTAAATTTTTTTAACTCCCCAAACAGGACTTACTGAAATAATTTTAAGACAGTTAAAATGTAAAACATATTAGCATTTGAGATAACAGCTAATTTTATGCTCTAGTTTTTAACAAAACAGGGACCAACACTTCCAAGTTGGTTGGGACTGTGCTAGGACAAAAAGGTATTGCTGCTCTCAAGGAGCTCAGTCTGGTGGAGGTAACAGGTGTCCACAGGGAGTTATGGCAGGAGAATGAACTGGACAATACACGCATGCACAGAGCACTGCAGCAGCCCCTTACTTTGAAAATGAGTGACAGGCTAGGGCCAGGGGTCCTCAAACTTTTTAAACGGGGGGCCAGTTCACTATCCCTCAGACCGTTGGAGGGCCGGACTATAGTTTAAAAAAAACAAAACTGTGAACAAATTCCTATGCGCACTGCGGGCCCGGGACCAGTCGGCTGCTAAGCAGGACAGGCAGTGGCACCCGGCAGGCCGGATAAATGTCCTCGGCGGGCCGCATGTGGCCCACGGGCCGTAGTTTGAGGACCCCTGGGCTAGGCCATTCAACTCATATCATACATAAGCTGTCTGTATTTACAGACACATCTGAAGGTTAAATTATGGTCAGTTTATTCTGATTAAGAATGAATATATTTTAGCTCAGTGGTTGAGCATTGACCTAAGAACTAGGAGGTCACAGTTCGAATCCCAGTCAGGGCATTCGAACTCGGGCTCGATCCCAGTGTGGGGTGTGCAGGAGGCAGCCGATCAATGATTCTCTGTTATCATTGATGTTTCTATCCCTCTCCCTCTCTGAAATCAATAAAAATAAGTAAATAAGAATGAATATATTTTAGACAGAAACAGTTAACTAAGCTTGGTGTGCAAAAGGCCTAACTCTGTACTATTTAGATATCTTGGAAATCTGACGGTATATATTATCTTTTAACTTTTACCAAACTGGAGTTGAGAGTTGACTTATAAGAAAATACAGAGGCCCTAACCGGTTTGGCTCAGTGGATGGAGCGTCAGCCTGCGGACTGAAAGGTCCCAGGTTCGATTCCGGTCAGGGGCATGTACCTGGGTTGCGGGCACATCCCCACTGGGAGGTGTGCAGAGGGCAGCTGATTGATGTTTCTCTCCCATCGATGTTTCTAGCTCTCTAGCCCTCTTCCTTCCTCTCTGTAAAAAATCAATAAAATGTATTTTTAAAAAAATACAGAGGACTTACCTTTCTTTTCTATACAACTTTGCAGCATCTTTAACTTCTCTAAAAACATGGTCTACTTGACGGGTCAACATATCATGTTTTAAACGCTCTAACAGGTTAATCATGTCATCAAAGACAGAGCTCTCCATAGAGGCTAGTTGTCCCAGCTGCAGTTTACTGAGAGTGTTATTCTCTGCAAAGACCTCCAATGCCGCCTGTTGAAGTTGTAGAAAGAACTGAAAGCAAAAATATGTTAACACATTTATTAAGATATTTTAACAGCCTGGAATAGAACTCATATATAATTCAGTCACTTAAAGTATACAGTTCAGTGGCTTTTATTACATTCAGAGTTGCACATCTTTTACAATATTAGAACATTTTCAATACTCCAGAAGAAACCCCACACTCTTAGACATCCTCCTCCATCCCCTCCACACACTTTCTCCCTATGGGTTTGCCTATTCTGGACATTTCATATAAATGGAATCATACAAATTGTGGTTCTTTGTGACTAGCTCCTTTCACTTAGCATGTTTTCATGATTCATCCATGTTGTTACATGTATTAGTATTTTATTTGTATTGCTAAGTAATATTCCATTGTAAGGATATACCACATTTTTATGGACATTGGGTTGTTTCCACTTTTTGTCTATTATGAATAATGCTGTTATGAACATTTGTGTGGACATCTGTTTTCACTCCTCTTAGGTATATACCTAAGAATGCAATTGCTGGATCATATGTTAATTCTATGTTTAACAGTTTGAGAAACTGCCAAACTGTTTTCCACAATTGTACCATCTTATTTTCCCATCAACTGTGTGAGGATTCAAATTTCTCCACAACCATGCCAACAACTGTTATGTCTTTTTTGTCATAGTCCTCCTAGTCTGTATGAAGTGGTATACCATGGTGGTTTTGATTTGTATTTCCCTGATGGCTACCATACTTCCTTAAGTATTCATTTTCTCTACAGACTTAAAGTCGTAGTAACCTAGCATATATAAGAGTTAAGAAAATTAAAATGTCATTTTTACAGTGGTATTTTAGGTAGAGTTAGTGTTACTTTTTCTGCCCTATAGGGAAACAGTGCTGTGGATATTAACAAAAGACTAAAAAGAACCTAATGTCCATTAATAGGGGTTGGGGATGGCCACACTTAGTAGTTATTCAGTGACGGATATGTGAGAGGCCACCTTGGTATTTCTGCTGAAACTATCTGGAAAGAGACACTATCCTTTTGAGATTGCTGATGGACCAACTGGGCCTGGGCCACAGTCACACTTACCAGTGTGTCTGAGTATGAAGCAAGAAAACAACTTCAGAGCAGCCATGCCTAATCCTCTGAGTAACACAAATTCCTTACTTCCTCATTGCCCCCCTTCCCACTGAGGCCTTTGCATCGGGTTTCTGTCACCTATCCCTAAAAACTTCCTAATTCTGAATGGCTGGACATGTCAGGCTTGGCACAACCTGAGAATGGACAGACAGTTATTAGTGGAGAATCTAAATGAGTGGAAGGTCAACTCTTGTCCACTTTTCCTTTTTATTTTTCTAAGTTTGTAATATAAGCATTTTAATTATTTACTTACTTTGTTAATCCTCACTGGAGGATATTTTTCCAGAGAGTAGTAGGGAGGGGGAAGGAAGAAAGAGAGAAACAGAGATAGAGAAACATCGATGTGAGATGCCTCCCACACAAACCCCAACAGGGGCCAGGGATTGAACCTGCAACCTAGGTACATGCCCTTGACGCTGTAACCACTGAGCACACCGGCCAGGGCTAATGATTGTTATTTAAAGCATTCAGAGGCTAAAGAATATGAAGGTGATAAAGGGACTTTTGATAAAGACTACTTTTTATATTTCACAAACAGAATTTGTACCATAGTAACATACTAGGACACAGAATTCATAATATGAAGAATCAACTCTAAAATTTGGTTATTTCTCTGTTGACAGAAGGACAGTTAATACAGCATCAGAAATAAATTTTCAGTGTCAGGTAATTTTCTAAGAATAAGGATGATGGCAAATTCATCTTCATTAAAGGCTACAGTGCTGAATAGTCAGTGATGTTCCACAAATATTTCATTGAAGTTAAAAAATCTGTCCCTGAATGAGTTTCTTTTTAAAACATCTGGCACAAGAATAAAGAATGACAATTTGTTTCAGACTATTGAAAACACTCAGCAGAAAATGGAGCAGTGTTGCCAAAACCGGTTTGGCTCGGTGGATAGAGCGTCGGCTTGCGGACTGAAGGTCCCAGGTTCGATTCCGGTCAAGGGCATGTACCTTGGTTGCGGGCACATCCCCAGTGGGAGGTGTGCAGGAGGCAGCTGATCAATGTTTCTCTCTCATTGATGTTTCTAACTCTCTATCCCTCTCCCTTCCTCTCTGTAAAAAAATCAATAAAATATATTAGAAAAAAGAAAATGGAGCAGTGTGGGGGCTGCTGAATAAAGTACTTACTAAAATTAGGAACATGATACAAAAAAGTATACAATGAATGAATGTATTCTGATTAGGTGACTTTATAAAGATAAATGCATTGATCATTATTATACTCTACACTGTATTTTGAAATGTTTATTTGAAATTATAATTGTAAAATATTTTGTCTTATTTTCCTTGCTCAGCAGAATATTATGTACATAGATTTCAGCTAATATTTTTGTAGAAAAAAATAGGTTTTAAATAATTATTGTTACAGCCAGAGGCCAGACTAAAATAAATTATGATTGTGTTTATCAGATTTTTATTGTGTTTACATCTGTAATTAGTATATTTATTTTTGTTTCCTATTTATTTTGGCTTATTACCCTGTATTTAAGATAAAGACTACTTTTTATATTTCACAGTAAAGGAATACAATTTTTGTCTGTTTTAGCAGTACATCATAATTTTATATATAACACAATATATATTACCAGTATACTATAATTTTTTGTCAGAAATTCATAATTTAAGATACATTCTTCTCATGTTTTTTAGACTTACTCCCTAACCCAAGTCTTAAATATTTCTAAATGTCTATGTTCGGCTATATGTCATTTCTGCTCTTACTTTTTGTTTTGTTACATTAAGATTAGATTTGACAATGTACAGAAATTTTTAATTAATTTACCTTGTCCATTTTTGTGACTCATGTGGACACATTCAAAAATTACATTTTCCTTAGTATACTGTGAACTTGTCACCAATTCTCAGTTAATCTAATTATTTAACTGTGATTTTTCAATCCCCACCTTATTATGTATTTTTGTATTTTTTTAAATATATATTTTATTGATTGTTTTACAGAGAGGGAGAGGGGTAGAGAGTTAGAAACATCGATGAGAGAGAAACTTCGATCAGCTGCCTCCTGCACATCCCCTACTGGGGATGTGCCCGCAACCAAGGTACATGCCCTTGACTGGAATCGAAACTGGGACCCTTCAGTCCACAGGCCGACGCTCTATCCACTGAGCCAACCTGGTTAGGGCTCTATTATATTTTTTAAAGTGGTACTTTTAAGTCTTTAGTTAAAATTATTTTTTCCACCTTACTGAAAAACCACACACAGATATTTTAGCTCTCTCTTTTTTCTTTTTGGCTAAAACTTGAAGCATATTCACCTATTGTTCTTTTACCCCCCCAATAGTAAACAGCTTTATTTATTTATTTCCCCCTTTATTTTTTTTTCCTTTAATTTCCTCTTTGATCTATTGGTAGTTTAGTAGCATGTTATTTACAGTCTCCATGTATTTGTGTTTTTTCCAGTTTTCTTCCTATAGTTGATTGCTAGTTTCATACCACTGTGGCTGGAAAAGATGCTTGATATGATTTCAGTCTTCTTGAATTTACTGAGACTTGTTTTGTGGCCTAACATGTGGTCTATGTTAGAAAATGTTCCATGCACATTTGAAAAATATGTATATTCTGCAGTTTTTAGATGAAATGTTCTAAAAGTGTCTATTAAGTTAATCTGGTGTAATGTGATAGTTAAGGCCATCGTTTCCTAATTAATTTTCTGTCTGGATGATCTATCCACTGTGTGAGATATTAAAATCCCCAACTATTATTGTATTCCTCTGGATTTCTCCCTCTATGCCCATTAACAATTGCTTTATAAAGTTAGGTGCTCCTATGTTAGTTGTGTAGATATTTACAATTGTTATGTCCTCTTCTTGGATTGACCCCTTTATAATTGCTATCTCCTTGTCTTTTTTAAGCATTTTTGTTTTAAAGTCTATTTTGTCTGATATGAGTATTCCTATGCCAGCTTTCTTTTCATTTCTATTCACATGAAATATCTTTTTTCATCCCTTCACTTTCAGTCTGCATGTGTCTTTCAATTAGAAGTGTCTCTTGTTAGATGGATCATTTTTTAAAATTACTCTTATAGGTGGATCATGTTTTCAAATCCACAGAGCCACCCTGTGTCTTTTTATTGTAGCATTTAATCCATTCATATTTAAAGCAATTATTGATAAGTATTGCCATTATTTTTTGGTTGTTATATAGTTCTCCTCTGTTCCTTTCTTCTTCTCTTGATCTCTTCCCTTGTGGTTTGCTGTTTTTCTTTAGTATTTTGTTTGGATTCCTTTCTCTTTGTTCTTTGCATATTTGTAGGTTTGTAGCTGTAGTTACCATGAGGTGTGTGTGTGTGTGTATATATATATATATATATATATATATATATATATATATATATCAGTCTATTTTAAGCTGATAGGTGTTTAAGTTTGAAGATATTCTATAAGGACAATTTTTACTCCCCCTTCCATGCTTTACATTATTGATATCATGTTTTAGATATTTTTCTGTTGTGTATCTCCTAACTACTCATGGTTTAAGTCTGATACTTTTTCTCTTGATCTTTGTAGTAGCTTTTTACATATATGATATGCTATATTTATAAAATATTTTGCTTTAACTGTGAGATTTTCTTCCTTTTTCCTATTTTTGTATTTCTAGTTATGACCTTCCCTTTTCTGCTTAAAGAAGACCTTTTAATATTTCTTGTAAAGCTGGTATAATGATGATGAACTCCTTTAGTTTTTGTATGTCCAGGAAACTTTTTTTTTTTTAATATATATATATTTTTTATTTCGGAGAGGAAGAGAGAGGGAGAGGGAGAGACATCAATGATGAAAGAGAATCATTGATTGGCTGCCTCCTGCATGCCCCACACTGGGGATCAAGCCTGCAACCTGGGCATGTGCCCTGACCAGGAATCCGACCATGACCTTGTAGGTCATAGGTCGAAGCTCAACCACTGAGCCATGCTAGCTGGGCCAGGGAACTCTTTATCTCTTTAAATTCTGAAGAATAACCCTGCTGGGTAAATTATTCTAGGTTGTAGGTTCCTTTCTTTTAGCACTTTAAAAATATCCTGCCACTCCCTTCTGGTCTATAAAGTTGCTGCTGAAAGATTAGCTCACAGCCTTAGGGGTTTCACTGTTTTTTTCCTCTTGCCTCCTTCAAGAATATCTCTTTAACTTTTGCCATTTTAATTACATTATGTCTTAGTGTGAATATCTTTGAGTTCATCTTGTTTGGAACTCTCTGTGCTTCCTGGACCAGGATGTCTGTTTCCTTTCCCAGGTTAGGAAAGGTTTCAGCCATTATTTTTTTAAATAAAGTTCCTATTCCTTTCTCTTTTTCTTTTACTTCTGGGATTCCCTATATTGCAAATGTTCGAGCATACTGTTTTTCATTTTACTTTTCTATTTTCATTTCATGATATAATTATATAATACTTTATAATGTATCCTCATTATTCTCATTTTAGTTCTTTCACTTAAATATATTTATTTCACAGTTTTATGATCATCTTAATTCTCTGTTGAGGCTTCCTGTTATGAAACCTATTTCAGGGACAAGCTGATGAAAACTCAAGCTTATTTTTGTATTACACAGATGATCTTAGAATAGCAATTCTTAACCCCAAGGTACCCTGTCTAAGAAGGAGTTCTTGGAGGCCCTCTGCGTCATTTTAATGTCTAAATCAGCTATAGTTGGGAGAAACCAAGATGGTGGCATAGTAAGCACCTAAACTGCTGCCTCGCACAACAATTTCAAAACTACAACTAAAGGACAGAACGGGCACCATCCAGAACCACAGGAAAGCTGGCTGAGTGGAAATTCTACAACTAGAAGGAAAGAGAAAAGTTCACGGAGAATTGGAGGAACAGCAAAGGGTTGAGGTACAGCAAAGGGTCTTTGTGCATGCAGAGAGGAAGGCGGCTGAGAGCCTGGCTGACTTTCTCTGGCGGGAGGGGGAAGGAAGCCCCCGACTGCACTCAACCCAGTTCTGACTGCACTGAACCCCAGTTCCGGGTGAAACCCTGTGGACCCAGGCTCATACAGGGGGAGTGTGGACTGTCAGGTAGAGAGAAAGGCACTTGGAGACCAGGGGGAGACCCGGGGGAGCCCTGGCGGGCAGGGGTCTGGAGGCGCGCGCACCAGTGTGCACAAAGACTGCGGAGGTTGCCACAGGCTTTCCCTAGCAGAAGGGAGTCAGAAGCTCCTGACTGCACTGAACCCCAGTTCCAGGCGAGCCCCTGGGGACCCACACTCTTGCGGGAGGAATCTGGACTCTCAGGCAGAGGCTTGGGAGCCGGGGAAGGCAGAGGTCTGGAGGTGCGCGCGCAAGGGCATGGCTGACGGGAAGCCAAGACTCTCTGTTCCGCTCTGAGACTCCACCCCATCCAAGCTGAGCACAGAGGTTTTTGCAATTTGGCAAGTCTAATCCTATAAGGCTGTCACCAGCACCGAACTTCTCCCAGCATAGACACAGCTGATCCTCACAGCCAACTGGCCTGGAGGTCAATTCCTCCCAGTGATACCAACAACAATCAAGACTTAACTACAACAAGGCTGTACACACAGTCCACAAAGGGATGCACCAAGAGTGTCCACCTCAGGTTAATTGGACCCAACATTTTGATATTTAGATTTAAACATACCTTCCAATACTTTAAGAAATTAATTTTCTTGGATGTGATAATGGTATGGTGGTTATGTTTTTTTCAAAAGGAGTTCTTATCTTTTAGAGGTGTATATATATTGAAATATTTACCAAGAAACATGATATCTGAGATTTGTTTCCAAATAAACATAGGGAGTGGAGGTTTCATTTTGTTTAAAATGCCACAAAACTGGTATTAGAAGCTGGGTGATAATCATATGCAGATTCATTGTATTATTCTATTGACGCTTATATATGTTTAAAAATAAATAAAACAAAATTTTAATGTATGAAATAATTAAAAATTTAAAAATAGTTTATATTTTTTGTGATTCTTCATATCTTGTCACATTTTGACGCATTCAAAAGATATCAAGTGTTATTATTTTATTTTCCTTAAAGTTCTGGATTTTGACTTTTCTGAGATGACAATTACCATACAAGTAATTCCCAAGTATAAAGTCTAAAGAGAACTATAAAAAACTATTTCCTGAAATGTTGGCTTTTTTTCCCAATGATGAAAATATCAGGATTATTTAACCATTTGAGAGTTGACTGAGAAAAATATGTACTTTAATTACACCTTTTAAGTTTGGCCTAATTGTTTTTCTGCCTAATGTGTATTTTTGCTTGCTACAGAATCAACATTTCAAAAGGTAAAACTGTTCATACTACTAATGTATTATTTAATATAAAAGCACATTAACTTACAACATTGTCAGCCCAGTCAGCTAGTACTGTTGAGATATAGTTCACAGCATTAAGAATTGCACAGTATCGAAAGCCAAGGGAAGCTCTGGTCTCTTCTTTCATCACCTGAGTCAGTCGTATCCGAAAGTCATCTACTAAGTCCTTCTGTAACTCCAGAAACTGCAGCTTTCTGGAAGCTGTGGGAAGATTTTTATACCTGTCTGTGGAGAAAGTTAACAAGACATATGAAGGTTCTTGGCACTGTATATGATATAGTTATAGGTTTTCCCTACTGACATGCCTTAGTGCCTTTGTCAAAAATCAACTGACCATTCAAGTATGGATCTCTTTTTAAATTTTCTAAGGATGTGAGTTTCACAAGTCTATGTATTTGTCAAAACTCACTGAACTGTATACATAAAATCTATGCTTTTCACTGTATATAAATCATGCCTCAATTTTTTAAGACATATGAAATAATTATATTCAGAAAGCACTCCATTTCGTCAACAAATAAGTGACATTTTTTTTAAAGGAAGGAGGAACTAGGATAGCTTAAAATAGATACCTACGTAAGAATTTATAGGTGAAATGATAAGCTGTCTGAAGTGTTCTTTAAAATACTCCAGGAAAAAAAGAGTTGGGGAGAAAAATATATAATAGAAAAGTGAGAATTTAAGAAAACCTTAATAACATATACCTGAAGGTTCATTATATTATGCTACATTGTGTATGTTTAAAAATTTCCCTTGGCCCTAGCTGGTAGTTCAGTTGGTTAGAGCATCATCCCAATATGCCAAAGTTGCAGGTTTGGTCCCCCGTAAGGGCACATACAAGCATGCATAAATAAGTGGAACAACAGTGTTTCTCTCTCTCTCTCTCTCTTTTTCTCTCTCTCTCTCTCTTTCTTCCTCTCTCTCTAAAATAAACGAAGAAATACTTTTAAAACATTTTTCTTTAAAAAAAAGAAAATTTCCATAATAAAAAGTAAAGTTTTTCTTTAGCTCAGCCGGCTCAGTAGTTGAGTGTCGACCTATGAACCAAGAGGTCACAATTCGATTCCCGGTCAGGGCATGTGCCCGAGTTGCAGGCTCTGATCCCCAGAGAGGGGCGTGCAGGAGGCAGCCAATCAATGATTCTCATCATTGATGTTTCTATTTGTTTCTCTTTTTCTCTCAAAAATCAATAAGAACGTATTTAAAAAAAAAAAAAAAAGACACAATGAGGAAAAAAGGGGACATACGTAATACTTTCAACAATAAAGAATTATTTTTTTAAAAAAGCATGCATTTTTCTAAAATTTTTATGTTTGTGATTTCATATTTTTCTTAAATTGCAGATATGGAATTATTTACTGACTAGGCTGGAATAACACTTTTTCGGGTTATACATAAAGGCCCAAGAAATGGACAAGACAGAGAGGATGGAGGTAGTGAGGACGCGGTGGCACCTGCAGAACCAGAGGCCTGTAGGAAGCCATGCAGATGCTGCAGACCAACCAGGTTAGAGGCTGCTAGGCCACCCTCTGGCCAGAATATTCTTGCACTATTGGAAGAGTTTCTATTACTACTCTAACCCCTGAAGTTACTTTATTTTACTTTCTGCAGTCTTTGGAATATTTAAAATTTTGGTCAATCACAAGCTAAATGGCAAGAGAATTCAGGTAGTAAAATCAATTCCCTTTTATTTTTTATGTAACAATTCATGAACTTCCCCTCATATATACCAATGTTTAAGATCTTACTTAAATTACTAAAAATATGAAACCTAGAATATTATGCCAGAGTTCTGCCAAAATAGAAACTGAATTTGAAGATCTTATAATAACTACTATGTAATATTAATTTTGTTGAACTACTTGAAAAAAGTATCATGGGAAGAGTTAGTACTTTTAAGACAAAGTTTTATCTTAAAAGACTTATACTTGCCAGTTATAACTAAGAGTAGCGTCATAAATGTTTCTGCACAGTCTGGAACTTTCATCTCATCCACATCAGTGATATCCTTATATTGGGATATCCAGGCAGCTTCTGATGAAAGCATTGAGTCCATTTTTTGAAGAGCAACTGATAATGCAAAGAAAGGATTATGTCAAGTAGTTAGTCATTTCTAATTTTTCAGCTCGCAATTTTTTAGGAATGATGACTTTTTTTTCTTTTATTGTTTAAAGTATTACAAATAGTAGTACATATGTCTCCCTTTTTCCCCCAATGATGACTTTTCTATAAAAAATAAAACAACAGCCTCTTACTAGTTACACTGTATTTAACATGCCCTATTTTAAGGTTAAACAAGATACTTCTCCCTGCCAACCCTACCTAAAATCTTCAAAATAGTTATACTGACTAGACAAACTGCATCCAAAATGATTCTACCAAGAGCAGAACTAATGTATGTAAAAATCTATAAAACAGTTAAATATATGTATACTAGAAGCCCAGTGCACGAAATTTGTGCACAGTGGGGGGGGGGGGAGGGTCCCCTCAGCCCAGCCTGCACCCTCTCCAATCCAAGACCCCTGCCTGCCTGATCGCCCCTAACCGCCTCTGCCTCGGCCCCCACCACTGTGGCTTTGTCCGGAACAATGTCCAGAAGATGTCCAGTCTAATTAGCGTATTACCCTTTTATTAGTATAGATTTCTACTGGCTTAAATATTACACTCTAGAAACATGGAGAGTGCAATTACAGGAAAAAACCAACGTTTAATGAGAAGAAAATGACCTCTAAAGGCAACTTGGTAAACTCTGACCAAGAAATTTCTTGGAGAAAAATACCAAAAATTAATATACATAAAAAGAGACATCTCTCCCCACCCTATGGCTACATGAGCACTTACATTTTCTCTCCACAGTTAACCACCTCTGAAAACAGGTTTCCTCTGATAGAATATGCATACAGTTAGCAAAAGTGCCAGGATAGCCATGAACACTGTGTAGCTCCCTTTCAAACAACAGCACCTCATCCACCAAATGACAGAAGAGATTGTCATCATAGAGCAGACAAGGAATATCAGCTGCTAACTTCTCCAGAACCAGCATCATAAGGCCCCGAGAAAATTCAAGCTAAAAGAAATACATAAGCAAGCATAAGGTATTATACATGACAAGCTATTCATGGACACTCTAACACTGGAATGCTTAGGACTAAGTCTCTTACCATTGCATTTGCTGAAGAGCCTGCTTTGTCTAATATTGGCTGAATCTTCTCATCCAGAAACTGTGTGTGGTTGCCAATCCACATAAGCACTTGAGTCAAGTACCATTCAGGCTAGGAAAGGAGGTAAAATAGTTTGACTTCTTTAGTCATTCCAACTAGAGTTACAATTAAATGGCTCTATTTCATTGTATACACACAACACTTACAAAAATCAGTTGAAAATTTCTACATGTAAGAGCACAATTTCAATTCTGAATTTTAAACTCATGCAAAGCTTAATAATCAAATGTTTCCTAATGTACTCCCAACAAATTCCAGCAATGTGGCTTACAATCAATAAACTCAAATTTATGCCATATATATTTAAAATATATAAAATCAGTGTTCCAAAGAACTGATGACCTTTAAATTGTTTCTTTTTTTGAAGTAACATTCCCAAATAATTTTTTTAAACCTCACCCAAGAATATTTTTTCCATAGATTTTTTTTTTTTTTTTTTGAGAGAGTGGAAGTGGGCGGCAGGGGGGAGAAAAATTGATGGGAGAGAGACACATTGATTAGTTGCCTCTGCTCTCATCCCAACCATGCCCTTGACCAGGAATCAAACCTGTGACCCTTTGGTCTTTGGGCCGATGCTCTAATCACTAAGCAAAAGTGGCCAGGACCCAAAATAATTTTTTTTAAATATATTTTTATTGATTTCAGAGAGGAAGGGAGAGGGAGAGAGAGATAGAAACATCAATGATGAGAGAATCATTGATTGGCTGCCTCCTGCATGCCCCTTACTGGGGATCAAGCTCGCAACCCGGGCATGTGCCCTTGACCAGAATCGAACCTGGGACCCTTCAGTCCCCAAGCTGACAAGCTATCCACTGAACCAAACTGACTAGGGCCAAAAATAATTTTTAAGCATTATTTTCTGCTTTTTCTTTTTAAAAGGTAAATTAAGAAAATAATTTGGCTGGTCTACATTACAAAAATTATACATGCCTTAAAACAGGTAAAATTATAGAATAGGAAATGTTAGTATGCAGCATTTTAAATTGTCCCTAGAGATGATTACATGAACCTTCCAAGTTTTGCTAGACAGGGATTAAACATTTAATGAATGGTAAATCCCTGTTGTGTGCTAGATGTTAGGAATACAAAAATGAGTAAGAGGCAATCTCAAATTTCGAAAGCTGCATAGGTTAGGCTTGATGTCAGAGTACTTGGACCACTGGAACCACACTTTAAAAAGCAACCAACATAACTCACAATTTCCTTACCTCAAATTACTACCTCTCTACAGCTTTTAAGTTGATTGCTTTGTCTCACTACTTACTAATTGGTTCTACTGTTCTTTCTACCAATACCCCATCCAAAAGAGGAGGAAACCCATGAAGTACAAAAGAACAAGCTGAAATTAAGAACAGAAATCCACTGCCACTCTACTCCTTCCTTTGCAAGCATAACTGTCTCACCCTTGTTCCTTAACATTTCTATCAAGCCTTTAAACTCATTTATATATGACATACAAAACCTGGTGTAATCTAGAATTTAATAACATTTAATTCAAAAGCACTTGCTGAACCCCTCTGTTGCTTGCATTGCATTAGATGTAGCAAAACACAAGTATAAACAAGGTACTATCCACAGCCTAGCAACACACAAGTTTATAATTCTCAATAAACTCAATCAAATTTCATTGAAAACAAATGCCTATGATTGTTTTTCAAGCAAATTGAAGAAAAATCTCACCAATATGCCCAATATACATGGGTGTAGTCCCTCAACTAAAATGGTGATAATTCCTTCAAGCCATTGCCATCATTTATTCCCATTCTCTCTCTTGCACAGCTGGAAGTCATTTTAGTAGCAGCCTCTCTTTTCAAAAGCTGATGCTCTACTATCTTCTGACTTTCACTTCTCTTTCTGATTTATGTATAAACCTGAAGGAACAATTTACATGTGGATCCAGTTGTATAAAGTGCCACGCAATTGCTACAGCACACCCAAGGGAAAACTTGAGAAACTGATTAGATGATGTAAAATGAGTGAGCTGATTCCTACAATGTATCAATATAAGTCCCAAAATCCTATATAATAAAAGGCTAATATGCAAATCGACCGAACGGCAGAAGGACCAGTCGCTATGATGCGCACTGACCACCAGGGGGCAGACACTCACCGCAGGAGCTGCCCCCTGGTCGTCAGTGCACTCCCACAGGGGGAGCGCCACTCAGCCAGAAGCCGGGCTCACAGCTGGCAAGCCCAGTGGCGGTGACAGGAGCCTCTCCTGCCTCTGCTGCAGCGCTAGACCCCTCGGGGAATGTCTGCCGAGGGGTCCTGGACTGCGAGAGGGCGCAGGCCAGGCTGAGGGACCCCACCCCCCCGCCCCAATGCACAAATGTAGTGCACCGGGCCTCTAGTATATCTATAAAGGGCAGTGATAAAACAGGAATTTACATCTTTAGAGAAATATCAATAGGATCAGATTTTAACTTAAACCAGGAAAAGTATAGAAACTCTTAACATTTGCTATTATAAAAACCAAGGACGAGAGTTGGCAAAGCACACCTTGCTTATAACATTAGTCTGTCGGTTCCCTCTGAAGTGATACCTGAACCTCTTCTGCAGGGGAGTCAGCATAATCTGGATGGGCAGGATGACAGAAGAGGATGCAGGAAGGGAGTATTTTTCTGGAAGTTGTTTTGGCTCAGTGAGTAATTCATCTCTGACATAGTCAAGTCAAGGGAAAAGAATCAAAAGCACATGTGTATGTGTGTATATGCACACATACATTCTTCCAACAAAGATATAAGATACTAAAAATTGTAATACTGATAATATGTAATCTTCCTATACATTATAAGTTAGAAAACGCATGAAAAATGTTATTAGAATTAATATGTCTTTCTTAAAATAAAAAATAGTAGTAAAAAAAAATTCAAATAATCATCTTATTAAATTAACACTAAGTTAATAGGTTTCCTCCCAATTATCCATTTTTATCTACTGTCCCAAGAGATTATGTGAGTCAAACTTGGGTCAGTTACGTATTTTAGGCTGACCCTTGCCCTCCCACCCACCTGCAGTTCACTATGAAAGAAAACAATCTACTAGATTAAGTCCAAACCAGTCCCATTTGGATTTTGGCCACTTTCAAAAAGTTTTACTCTCTGATCACAAATCTACCATAGAAAAATAAATGTTAGTAAGTTTTAACTCCAACAAAGATACGAGGTTTGTAGTTTCAGAAGCTGACAAAAGAGTGTCTCCAGGTTACTATATATCTCAGGAGCACTGGCTGGTCGACTTAAGCCAACAGTTTGAGACTGAGGGGGTGCGATGAATGGCCAATGAAGCTGTGCTAAAATTTCCTCAAAATCACTGTAACAGAAAAGTAATACACATATTTCAATAAAATCCAACGATCACCAAATATCTATCTGTAAGTAATTACCACAAAATGAGTTAATTCCTTACCTTGTAAGCCTGTCCTTGAGAATTTTATGCCAGAATTTAACAGTGGCTCTCATGAAACCAAGAAGATGAGTACAGGATGATTCCTGAAGCTTGATGTCAAGTTCTGCCATAGACACCAGAGTAGAGGCTGCCTCAGGGACATTGTTGGTCATCAGATATTGCTGAATGTTATCACTGCAAAACAAGGCAAAGCAAACTTTAAAGACCGTTCAAAATAATTCCAAAGCAGAAAAACTGCTTCTCCCTCCTGTTTTATATAAAATTAATCCAAGGAAGAAAGAAGCACCACACAGAAGTGGCTTTTTTACCTGATACCCATGTCTCTGGGAGCCTCGTCTTCAAATTCAGCACCCTTCTAAGAACAGTTGCCCACGGTCAAGACCCTCCCTACACCTTTCCCTTCCCACTCCTCCCAACGGAACACATTTGTCCTGGTCACATTCCCTCAGGCACTGCTCACTGCTGATAATTCTGCCTTTTACAGAAGTCTTTATTATCTTTTTTTTTTTTTTTGTAGTCTTTAGTATCTTAATCCAAGGGAATAATGTGGGTGGCATCTGGTAGAGTCAAATATGGTAGTCTTCAATCTTTACCTGCTTTGCCCAGTTGGATTTGATTATAAAGAACTGAATTTTAGACACCTTAGAGCCCAGGCCTTTCAAATTCGTTAGAAAAGTTTGAGATAAAATTTAAGGTAAGCTCTACAGCAAGGGTTGCAAACTCAAATGCTTACAAAGGCCTAATAGGGAAAGTAAATTTAAGAAAGCAAAGTGGGTGGATAACAGAGTATCCTAAGGCTCCAGCCAATTGTTCCCACACTAAAGTGTGGGTCTAATGTGGCCAAATCTTAACGTTTTTCTAGAAAGGAAGATTAACAATATTTTCACGTAAGCTCCTGCCAGGTGGCTCAGTTGGTTGGAGCATTGTCCCATTTACCAAAAAGTTTCAGGTTTCATTCCTGATCAGGGCTCATTCCTAAATTGCAGGTTTGATCCCGGGGCTCCCCCTCCCCACTTCCCCTCTCTCTAAAATACAATTAAAAACAAACAAGCGAACAAACAAACCCAAAACATATCCTCAGGAGAGGAATTTAAAAAGAAGAAAGATTTTCATGTAAAAGCAAACCAATAATTCAAATTGTTTAAAACAAGCCAAATTCAACTTATCTTTAGGACAAATTCAACCTATGAGCTACCATTTGGGCTCTATAAAGCAAAACATTTTATTTTAAAATGAATTGTTTCTTTTTATAAAAATAATATATTCCATACCTTAAAGTCATCTAAGAATAAGGAATAAAATGTAACCTTTTCAGTAATGAATCTCAGTTCAGGGGTCACCCCTGCAGGAAACCTGAAGTAAGTTCTCCACTAGGCAACCTATGCTCATTCTCTCTGGCGCCTGGCCACTGTGCTGGAAGATGACTAATTGCTGGGACTCGCAGTTCAGTCAGGTTCCTGGGGTAGACACAGTGCCTCCTCACAAAGAGAAAGGTGTAGCCCACCCTGCCAGCTCTTCCTGCACTAGTATTTTCCTCTCCTTTCTCCAGGAGCTGCCAGAGGTTCCCACTGTCACTGTTTCAGGCCTCAATAAGAATACTAAGCTCATGTTTTATTATTCTGCCAGCCCTTTTAGCCATCCCCTACACTCATTCTCTCTCTTTTCTTTCTTCTCCCTTACTAATATTTTTTATTAAAATTTCCAACAGATCTTGTCTTTTATAGTTACTCTCAGAATTTAAAATATTATTTTTTCCCCCGCATTGGGCATCAACAAATCCACTATTTCTGTAATTAAGATGCTGGTAGCCCTAGCCGGTTTGGTTCAGTGGATAGAGCATTGGCCTGCAGACCAAAGGGTCCCAGGTTCGATTTCAGTCAAGGGCACATACCTTGGTTGCAGGCTCCTCCCCGGCCAAGGCTCTGGTCAGGGCTTATGCAGGAGGCAACCAGTCGATGTGATTCTCTCACATCGATGTTTCTCTCTGTCTTTCCCTCTCTCTTCCACTCTTCCTAAAAAATCAATGGAAAAATATCCTCGGGTGAGGATTAACCAAAAAAAAAAAAGATGCTGGTAGTTGCTCTTGTTCTGATGGTTAGCATGCCCAATTAACTGCTGTATGAGGTTCTTCTCTATGCATTATGGCAAATCTCACCGATTTCCCACTTTGAAGACATAAATCCAAACTAAGTGTTGCATTATGGTAAAACAAAGACTACCATGTTAAAGAAATGTCTATTATGCTATAAAAGAAATTTTAAAATGTACAAATACCCACAGAATACAGGAGTACCGACCTGGATTAGATCTCCACACAACATGAAGCATGAATGACATTCAGAGCATAGGAAAAGCCAGGGTTATAGGGTTCATTCAGAGTGATACTGTTGAACTGTGGTATTCAAGAAACAGGGTTAAATGTAAAGATGCTACTTCTAGAAAGAAGAAACTACTTAAAAAAAAAAAAAGAAAGCGCTACAGAATAAAAATAGTCATTAAAGGGAAATTAAGAGATAAGGGAAGTCTCAGGAGCCCAAAAGAAAGCTAGAAAGAGAGATGTATCACAAAAGACCTACAGGGAAAAAAATGTTATTAAAAAAAGACATAACTGCTCTACTTGATTATGAGTTTGATTCCTATTTCTAATATAACTCCCTGGGTATATTTTCTTTTAAACAATTTCAACACCAGAAAAAGGCTACCCATAACCATGGCCCTACTTTAATTAATCTATTGTTTTGGCTAGTATAAGAATGAAGCTTTTACCTAATAAATTTAGAATTTATTACAATAATTTAATAAGGTTATTAATATTATCCCTTTTTAGTATTTTCTTTCAGAGGGCAAGGAAAAAGAAGTAAACTAAAGCAAGGTTTAAAATTCTTTCACTGTAAAGAATTTATCTAAACAAAGAGACACTCTAAAAAGCTTAAGTCAACTTCTGGAATTTCTAACAATACTACAATCTTAGGCATATCACTTTTTCTGTAAAGGTAAAACTTGTATGCAAAGATTTTTGTATTGTACTGATAGGTAAAATTAAAATCTCAGGAAACATATGCAGGACAAAGTGAAACAGTATTACTGGTACTCTTGGGAAGAAATAAGATAAAATATATAAACTACTAGAGGCCCAGTGCACGAAATTCATGTACTCAGGGGGTGGGTCCCTCAGCCCGGCACTCTCGCAGTCTGGGACCCCTCAGGGAATGTCCAACTGCCAGCTTAGGCCCACTCCCACCACCGCCGCTGCGCTCACCAGCCACGAGCCGGCTTCTGGCTGAGCAGTGCTCCCCCTGTGGTAGCGCACTGACCACCAGGGGGCAGCTCCTGCATTGGGCGTCTGCCCCTTGGTGGTCAGTGCATGTCATAGCAACTGGTCGTTCTGCTGTTCGGTCAATATGCATATTACCCTTTTATTATATAGGTGTTATTATACAGGATGATACATTTAAAATGAGACATCAAGACTCTTGGATGACTTCTTTACCTTAATGGTTGCTGACAGCTTTGAGAGAAGAACAAAGCAAAACTGAAATAGTACCATTTAGAGGGGCTAGGGGACTATATCATGAAACCAAATAATCTGTCAGCCTAGGTAGAAATGTTAATTTAGCTTAATTGAAAGGTAATACTGATACAATCAACCACCAGTGATATGTATTCAATTCAAAAAGAGAGCTAGAAATAGAGATGTAGCACAAAAAAACCTACAGGAAAAACGATGTTATTAAAAAGAGAAATAACTGTGCTAGGGAAAAAAAGTAAAACTCTTATTCATCTAAGAACACTTGTAGCTCTTATTAGATGATGCCCACTGAAAAAAATTCAAATTATAGTGAAGGTAATCTATGTCATTAAGTGATCATCTCTAAAAAGTAAAAGAGGATTATTATCACACTGAGGGAATATGTTATTAATCTGGCATTATAAAAAGTGGTTTTTATCATGTGTTCAAATACAACTATAAGATTTAAAAATTTTAATTAGATTATTTTCTTTCAAATGCCAATTAAGCTCCCTGAAAAGTTTATATTCATTCACAATAAATATAAAAGAATCATTATCATAATGCTACTTTAATAACAACTGGTAAAATTAATTATTATAATCTTTAATTAACTCAATTATTTAATGGCATTCATGCAATCTCTAATACAGAGCCTCAAAGGAAAATTATAATTATGAGAACAAAGAAACCCATTTTACCTTAGTTCTTCAATTTGTGAAATCCATTTAAGGTAAGCGAGATGCCGTTCTATCTCTTCAATTTGGTTAATCATGGCTCCAAGATCTTCCATCCAGGGCTGTGCAGTCAGCAAATGGCTATTAATGGAACTGACGAGATGAGTCTCTTGCTCCAGAAACTGATTAAGAAATTGCTTTGATTCTTCTGCATTTTTTAAGGCATTCTGAATTCTTTTAGGGATTTCTGATGAAATTGTAAGTACCTGATCATACCAAAAACAGAAAACAGCAGCCATCAGATAAAATTTGCATAGCCTGTTTTATTCGTTCATTACCTTCAAAATACATGTTTGTTCTAATAGAATTGAAAATTATCAATTAAAAGCTCCAAAAGAAAGATCTGATTTCTGCATCCTGTAACAACCAAACCTAAGTAGGGAGAGGTACATCACACTGACACCCTGTAAGCATCTATGGATCTGCTTTCATGAAGCTCAGTACTTTCAGAGAGTACTTTCCAGCCACATGGAATAACATATACAAATATTAGGCATCAGTACAATATAAAAAAATTATAATTTTAACTTAATCAACACTGATTAGACACTCTGTACCAGGCTAGGGATAAACATAAATAAGACACAGCATCTGCCATTAAAGCTCAGTTGGTATGGAAGAAAAATGTAAGCAAATATTTCAACAGTGATTGATGAAATAAAGGAGATGCCAGGTACAATGGTGTACTAAGATAATGCTTCCCAACCTGAATGTACAAGAATTACCCAGAGATCTTGTTACAATGCCTATTCAGACTAAGTAGGTCTGAAGTAGGGACTGAGATTCTGCAAGTAGGGACTGAGCTCCACACTTTGAGTAGCAAGGTTTTGAAGTACAAGGCAATTGTACTTGCATGGTTCATGCACGGACTTTTGTAGGAGTGGCACGAATTTTTTAGGGAACTATGGAAGAAAAGGGCATTCCAGACAGAGGAACAGCTCAGTCAGCAAAGATCTGACTAGGGCACAGAATACAGTTCAAAGAAACTGTCCTCACCCGAGGGCATGCTTAGGAGAGGTAGGAGGAGGGAGAGAAGGAAAGAAACACTGATGTGAGAAAGAAACACGGAGAGAAAAGATGAGCCTAAATAGGTAGGGAGAGACCAGGTCACAGATAGCATCTTGTGCCTCAGGAGAATGTGGGCTTTTTCCAATAAAGGTTTTTAATAAAGGAAATAATTCAGTTAGATTTATGACTTAGAAAGATAAGGTGATGAACAATTATATTTATTCTCATATTATTTATAATAAAAACAGAACAGCAAAAATGTCCACCAATAACAGCCTGGTTAAATAAATTATGTATGTAAAAACATATTTAAATATCATAAAGCCATTTAAAAAGATAGATTTATATTGATAGGAAAACAAGTCCTATCTTATTAATAAAAGCCTTAGTGGTCGTCACACCATCACAATCCATCACCAAGAAGCAGCCAATGACGAGGCAAAATAGGCCCTTGACATCAGGGAGGGGCGGGACCTGAGCACTTGGTGCAGAGGGAATAGGACAGGCTCCATGGGAGTGAACGCAGAGCAGAGCGGAGCTGCAAGCAGAGCTGCAGTCACACTCAGCCTCAGACTTCAGTTTCCTGTTGAGTGTCAGGTGGCTCTCCCCGCCTTCACCCGGTTGCGAGGTTCGGGCTTCAGAACATGGCTCAAAAGGCTGAGAGCCTCTGAGGTGGTTGGAAAAGCAGAGGGGGTTGGATGGGTGAGCAGGTGGTTGGAAAAGCAGAGGGGGTTGGATGGGTGAGCAGATTGGGCAGCAGGGCTCCAGGATTGGCCGGATCCAAGAGGGCAGGGCCAACCTTTAAGAGGTGCGAGGGGGAGTGTAAGGGAGTGTGCACTTGCATCTGCCACTGGCCTGCCGGGCTAACTATTGCGCTGCGACTGGTGGCGGTTACTACCTGAGCCCAGACGGAGCAGAGGCCTGTGGAGCAGAAGAGCATCCCTGCGTCCCCATACCAGGCGGCGTGGCCCGCGGGTAATGGCCAAAGGAGAGGGCACCGAGAGCAGCTCCACAATGGGGCTGCTTGCCTACAAGCATCTTCCAAGTTGGTGAACGCCCAGCCCAGGTGAAGGTGAGAACCTGGCATCCAGGTGGAGGGCAAGGGGCAGCAGTGTCCGCAGAGCATGCGAGGTGTCACAGGGCAGCAGACATGACCCTGATGGCAGACTAGGCCTAGGGGACCCTACACATGCACAATTTAATCATGCGCTGGGCCTCAAATATTAATCATAAAATGTTAAGCTATACATATTTCAACTATATATAAACTTACATATTCACATTAACTATATAATAATGGTCATGTTTATATTAATTATGAGTATATTACTAATATTATTTCCGTGAGTTTTAATACTTGCCTGTTCCTCTAACTGCATTTTATTTTCTGTCATCTGTTCTATGAGTTTATCAAGCTTCTTTAAAGATTTAAGGTCATTCCCAACTTCCTTTTCTATAAATGCAGACACATAGGAAGAGAGATCACCATTATCTGTAACTTCACTGACTTGTTCATTTCCAACAAGAGCTGTAAGATTTATGTCACCTAAAATGAAAGAAAGACAATTAATCAATACAGTAAGTACTACAGAGTTAACGGAAATACAAAAGATATACAAGGCACTATACTTACCTTCAAAAGTTATTAAAGAAAACTATCTATATACAGTAAATTATATATTATACATACACACACACAAAAAAAAAGTTTATACCCAAATGAGTATATATAGTGTGTATACATTTATATGCATATGTACACTATGTATATTCATTTGGATATTTTTGTGTATACATCTACATATATTTTATGTGTGTGTATCATACACAGGAATACCCAAATGAATAACTATAAAGCAATCTATGAATCAAGTATTACAAAATACTTAAGAGCTAAGAAAATTTCTCAGAGTGAATGAGAAATTCCTAAAGTCCTACTAACCACAGGGTTCAATAGATATTGGCATAATAATGCAGTTACAAACAGATATTTAAGTTTTCTAGGAGACTTTACTTAATAATCTATTTTAGTACTGGGGAAAAAAGGTCAAATCTAATTTTATTGGTGCAGTGTTTATTAAGTTAGTAATATATTTTCAAAATCTGAAAGGAACCAGGTGGTAGAACTCTGTTTTCAAGATGTTAAAAAAATAAAATAGTATTAAAAGATTTCATGTATATGAAAAAAATTTGAGTGACCAAAGCATAAAAATTCCTCCTTATGTAAGAGTAAAAAAGTTTTAAAACCTTCAAATGTCATTGTATGAAGATGTTCATGTCAGAAACAGAAAAAAAATGTAAAAAGGAAATCTGAGAGAAAGCACAAATTACAAGGGAAAACAAAATGGCTGATGCAGCCGCTGAAGTGTGCAATCCAAAATGAGATTCTTTCCATGGCAAATAAACTAGTCTTGGACTAATTCACACTGGACTTATTATTTTTTAATCCTCACCCAAGGACATACTTAGAGGGAGGAGAGAGGAAGGGAGAGAGAGAAGCATCAATGTGAGGGGAAACATCGATCCATTGCCTTCCATATATGCCCAGAACAGGAATCAAACTTGCAACCCAGTTATGTGGCCTCACCAGGAATCAAACCGGCAATCTTTCGGTGCATAGGACAACACTCAACCAACTAAGCCATTGGAGCCGGCCACACTGGCCTTACTAAATGACAAAAACAGGTGCTCTGGAAGGCATCCTATCTAATAAAAGGGTAATATGCAAATTAACCATCACTCCGTCACAAATATGGTGGCACCCAGTCCTCTCAGCCCTGCTGGAGTCCCCCAGTCCCGGGGGGGTGGCCACTGAGAGGGGGCAGCATAAGTGGCCTGGTGGACTGCTTGCTTCATTGCCTTGGCGACCAGGCAAGGGTTACACCCCGGCCACGGAGGGCCTCTGGGCAGCGGGCACGGAGCGGCCGAGGGGGAAGGGAGGGGAATGCTTGCATCATCACCCCGGCAATGAGGCAAGAGTTCCACGACTGGCTGCGGATGGGCCTCTGGGCTGTGGAGAGGCTCAAGGCAGCAGGTACAGAGCCGCCAGGCCCTGCAGAGAGATACTGGCACATGGATTCGTGCACAGGGCTACTAGTTATTTTAGAGAAGAGTGGTAGCACAGGCAACACTGACTAGCTTCTGGTAGCTTTGCTCTTATCCCATTTAATATGTGATAGTTCACGCCTTGTAATAATTTGCAATTTTTACTTAAACAAAACACTGAAGAAAACAAATTTCTAGAGCGAAACCAAGATGGCAGCATAGGTAAACACCTGAAATTGCTGCCTCGCACAACCACTTCAAAACTACAACTAAAAGATAAAACGGACATCATCCAGAACCACAGGAAGGCTGGCTGAGTGGAAATTCTACAACTAGAAGGAAAGAGAAAAGCACACTGAGACTCAGAGGAGGTGCGGAAGTAAAGTGCAGAGGTACAGAGGTGCGCACGCGAAAAGGGCTGGTAACTGAGTACGCAGTTGTCTTTCTCAATCGGGAGGGAGACACAAGCTCCTAACTGCTCTGAACTCCAGTCCCGGGCAAGACTCTGGGGACCCAAACTCATACAGGGTGAAACTGGACTGTCTGACATCAGGCGGAACTCGAGGGCAGCTTTCTCTCAGAGGTGCTTGCAATGATTATCGTGGGACACTGAGACCTGGGGCCTCTTAGGACAGGGCTGATGGGAAGACATTGCTGTTTGCTCTGCCCAGTCGATTCCCTGAGACCCTGCCCCACCCAAGCTGTGTGCAGAGGCTTTTGCATATGAATGGCCTGGCCCTTTGAAATCTAAAATTACCTAACAAACTGCAGCTGGGTCAGAGAGACCCAGAACATCCAAAAGAAGGCCCAAGGCCCCACAGCAGCTTGCATTGCTTCACAGCTGGGACTCATCTGGGCACCTCCAAACCCCAAACAAAGGAATCTGCAGATCTCTCCAGAGGCAGAGGCTAAATAAGCACCTCCTTAAGAGATCCAAAGAGCCAGTGTACCCAGGGGTCAGAGTGGGACCATCCATATTACAACTCCTCAGATCCATAGGGACACTGAGGTAGCTTTGCTCTTATCCCATTTAGTATGTGATAGTTTACATACTAAATGGGATAAGACTCAGAGGCAGACTCAGTGAGCACCAAAGCCCCAAGTTCTGCCCCATAAGGATGTCTCCAGCACAGAAGTTCTCCCAGCATAGACACAGCTGATTCTCACAGCCAAATGGCCTGGAGGTCAATTCCTCCCAGTGATACCAACAACAATTAAGGCTTAACTATAACGAGACTGTGCACACATCCCACAAAGGGTTGCACCAAGAGTCCACCTCAGGTAATTGGGGAGGCTGAGCCACTGGGCCCTATAGGATACCTACCACACAAAGCCACTCTATCAACATAGGGAAGCAGCCAAAATGCGGAGACAAAGAAACAGGTCACAAATGAAAGAAATGGAGGAAAGCAAATGACTGGATATAGAGTTCAAAACCACGGTTATAAGGTTTTTCAAGAATTTTCTAGAAAAGGCTGATAAATTTAGTGAGACCCTCGAGGATATGAAAAAGGACCAACTAGAAATTAAGCATACACTGACTGAAATAAAGAATAATATACAGAGATCCAACAGCAGACTAGAGGATCGCAAGAATCAAGTCAAAGATTTGAAATACAAAGAAGCAAAAAACACCCAACTGGAAAAGCAAAAAGAAAAAAGAATCCAAAAATATGAAGATAGTGTAAGGAGCCTCTGGGACAATCTCAAGTGTACCAACGTCTAAATTATGGGGGTGCCAGAAGAAGAGAATGAGCAAGATATTGAAAACCTATTTGAAGAAATAATGACAGAAAACTTCCCCCACCTGGTGAAAGAAATAGACTTACAAGTCCAGGAAGTGCACAGAACCCCAAACAAAAGGAATCCAAAGAGGACCACACTAAGACACATCATAATTAAAATGCCAAGAGCAAAAGACAAAGAGAGAATATTAAAAGCAGCAAGAGAAAAACAGTTAGTTACCTACAAAGGAGCACCCATACGACTGTCAGCTGATTTCTCAACAGAAACTATGCAGGCCAGACAGGAGTGGCAAGAAATATTCAAAGTGATGAATAGCAAGTACCTACAACCAACATTACTCTACCCAGCAAAGCTATCATTCAGAATTGAAGGGCAGATAAAGAGCTTCACAGATAAGAAAAAGCTAAAGGAGTTCATCACCAGCAAACCAGTATTATATGAAATGCTGAAAGGTATTCTTTAAGAGGAAGAAGAAAACGGTAAAGATAAAAATTATGAACAACAAATACATATCTATCAACAAGTGAATCTAAAAATCAAGTGAATAAAATATCTGATGAACAGAATAAACTGGTGAATATAATAGAATCAGGGGCATAGAAAGGGAGTGGACTGACAATTCTCAGGGGTGGGGGAAAGGGATGTGGGGGTGTGGGAAGAGAATGGACAAAAATCATACACCTATGGATGAAGACAGTGGGGGGGAGGGGGTAAGGACAGAGTGTGGGGTGGGAACCAGGTGGAGGGATGCTATAGAGGGGAAAAAAGAGGAACAACTGTAATAATCTGAACAATAAAGATTTATTAAAAAAAAAACACAAAAAACTAGAAACCACATATTCCATTGCAAAGCAATTAAATTATTTTCCACTGTCCTGAGTTTGTGGACTAACAGCACTGCTCCTCTTTCCCAGAGTATCT
Source organism: Corynorhinus townsendii (assembly GCA_026230045.1). NCBI lineage: Eukaryota > Metazoa > Chordata > Mammalia > Chiroptera > Vespertilionidae > Corynorhinus > Corynorhinus townsendii. The sequence goes on from JAPDVU010000004.1 coordinate 145,009,113, forward strand.
CTAGCTACAACTTTGTTGACCCTCTGTGCCAGGGGGCTTTCTGAACGTGCCCTATACCCCAGAGAAACCTAAGGGCTCACAGCAGCTTCTTAGCAAAGAAGGTAGCAGTGACATGACCCACAGTTGGCTGTCATATCTTGCTCCTTCCCCTCCACTTCAGTGTGCTAAGATAAATCGTTTCCCTTTGAAGTATCTGTTTCCATAAGTTATCCCCGTTTGGTTACTTATGGTTTGCTTCTTCCTGGAGAAGTTTAGAAAACCTGAATTTTGGGTCAAGATTGGTATAATGGTAACTACATTTCACTGTGCACTCATTAGGTTCCCTGATATTAACCATGCTCAACTACACTCAGTCCAAAACTTGAATTATTCCATATACAGGGCTTAATCTCCCTAGATTTGAGTAGTACTAGGAATTAAAAATGGAAACAAAAGCAAGATGATGTAAAAATTTAGACTGATCTCCAAATGAAAATAAATACTATAAAATAAGGCCCCAGAGAAAGCAAGTGTGACTTCATGAAAACCAAACATTGGAATAAATGTGAACATAAAGTGCATTTCTTTACTTCAGGTTTGCCTGAAGTATTTGGTCCTCTCTAAACAAGCCATTCATGGTGAGTTAATGAACAAATTAAACAGTTGGTTGAATTAGCATATATTTAGAAACAAGGACTATAAGAATTTCTTTAAATAAATAAAAAAGTGTGTGTCATAGAAATAAAGTTGGGAGACAAAACAGAGCCTCCTGAGGAGCAATACTGGTTGGTCTTCACCTCTTTCACCTCTGTTATTCCTTGGAGCTGCCCTTGTACAACTTGACTCTTTACCAAAAACAAAGTTTTAAGAACGCAGTAATGAGAGAAAGCCAAGAGGTGATAATCAGCCTCATTACAAAACAACTGTCACTTCTGATAAAATAAAATTATGGCCCTAGCGGATTTGGCTCCGTGGATAGAGGGTCGGCCTGCGGACTGAAGGGTCCCAGGTTCCATACCGGTCAAGGGCATATGCCAGGGTTGCGGGCTCAATCCCCAGTAGGGGCTGTGCAGGAGGCAGCCGATCAATGATCCTCTCTCATCATTGAGGTTTCTATCTCTCCCTCTCCCTTCCTCTCTGAAATCAATAAAAATGTATTTTTAAAAAATATATGAAAAGATGTGCCTAAAGTGAAAATGTAACTATTGTATATTATTTAATTACTTATGTTAAAGGTTAACAAAACATATGCCTATGTGTTTAGTACTGAGTTTGTTCCTTTCCTCAACACCCACAAAATAAATTTTCCTTTGTTTTATTCAACTTAAAAGAATTGAAAACCTGGTTCTTATGCTTTAAGAATCAGTAGCCCACTAGTAGGTAGAAGCAAAACTTGTATCTGTCTGTGCCTCAACTTCCCAACTATAAATTACAACATTTTTCTAGCCTACACTTGAAGTTTGTAAATAGGACTAAAACCCATGTTTTCTGACTCTCAGCCCAATACTCTTATTTTCTTCTCCTTCAAATATGAACAGAATTGGCTGGTCGACATTAATATTTTCTATTAATACAGAAAACCCTCTACTGTTATATAGAGGAGTCACAATGTCTTCTTTCTAAATTATCTTAAAACAAGTGAGTTATGCGGTACATCTGCAGACACAGGCAGGGCTATGTGCAGAGGGAATATTTGTGAATGCTAAGGTTTCTCTAGCTTAGGGAGTAAATTCTACCTTCACTTATAAAATTCAACTCTTTTGATATAATCATTTAAATACAGCATAGACTGTTCTTAGTCAAAGACATTCTTCAAAATAACACATCGATGATTTGGAGGTTTTTTATGTCTCTCCTTTTCTCTTTTTTGTAAAGAACCCTCCTAATTGCAAAGAAATTGCCCAAGCCAAAGGAGGAACAAGGATAAAGTCCACAGTCTGTGTCTATCATTTTATTAACATGATAGCTCAACAGGCATCAACTCCCAGGCATGTGAATGGGGCAAAGGTGGAAAAGGGGAGGGTTTAACTGAAAGAAATGGGATACTCAAAAATCCTTTAGGAAAAGGAGCTGAGCTGTGACAGTTCTGATACATCAAGTGTTACGGACTACTTAGAGCTTTCTTTCTGATGCAGATTATATCAGTGTAAAGGGAAAGCCTAGCTCCTAAAGCTAATATGGTAACCTGGGCACCCTTTCTCTTACTTCTCATTCCCAGACCATTTGCCATGATCAGAAGAACCAAAAACCCTCTGATAGAATGGGTGTTACATGCTTCTCCTTTCCTCCCCAAAAAATTTCATTTCAAAATCCCCTAAAGATTTCTTGATTTCCAAAAGCCTGCTGAGCAATGAGTTAAGTAAAATGGGCAAATGTCCCCTTCCCTGACATACACTTCTGTGCTTAGTAGGAGATGGAGGTATTAACCTTTCCCTCTTCCTCATCCAGTCCAAGATCCAAGAACCAAGTTATCATCCACTGTGTTCTTCTCAGATCAATTTTTTCCTCACCTGAGGATATTTTTCCATTGATTTTTTTTTAGGGAGAGTGGAAGAGAGAGGGAAAGACAGAAAGAAACATTGATGTGAGAGAAACACATTGATTGGTGGCCTTCTGCAAGAGTCTCGACCAGGGCCCAGGCTGAGGAGGAGCCTGCAACCAAGGTATGTGCCCTTGACCAGAATAGAACTCAGGACCCTTTGCTCCCCAAGCCGACACTCTATCCACTGAACCAAACCGACTAGGGCTCAGATCAATTTTAAGCGCAAATTCACTGGTCAAGTCTTACTAAACAATGATCATTTGATTCCTTTGAACCCAATTAAGGTGTTGGTCATCTCTCCTAGATCATTAGACCCTCCAAATTCCTGATGCTTGGTAAGTTGGTGCTTCGTTAAAATAACAGGCAGGCCACAATTATATGAACCCAGTATGATGGGCAGAACTCCAGGGAAACCACACAAGTCCCTACACTAGGTAGGAGCCAGGAAGTGCTCTTCTCCAAATCACCCCATATTTTACAATTTTAGAAAGACAAAAAAATATGTGTATAATTATAATCAGTATTTAATATTATGCAAGCATACTGTACAGAAAAAAAAAAAACAACAAAAAAACACCACATCATCTAAAAGACCCCTCTCGGAGGCAGACCCTGGAGGGCTGAGTTTGGAGAGATGGCTTGGTGGACAGTGCTAAGGTGTATGGAGTCTGCTTACTTTTCTCCTCCACGTTCTTCCTTTCATCCCCACTTTCAGAGCAGCCCTAGAAGGAGAACAGGTGTGACAAACACATTAAGAGGGAAGTGATAAATAGAACTCACACAAGGTTCCCAGAGGGCATGCACAGGAGGGCTGAGAGGTCCCAAAACCCTGGGGCGGTCAGAGCCGTCCGATGCAGGTTCCAAAAAAAAAAACAACACACCACCTCCCCGAGGCCAGCACTGTCACCTCCCCAGAACCGCCAGGGCTACCTCCCCAGAGGGATATGTCATCTCACTGGGATGTCCACAGCTCCCGCATTGGGACTCCCTCCCCTGGAGGTCTGTGCCACCACACCAGATTGCAAGGGCCAGCTCCCCCAGGCCACGCGAACCACGTCCTCAAGCCGGCCGCCAGGGCCGCCTCACTGAAACCATCTCCCCTGGTTGGGCCACCAGTGTCCCCTTCCCGGGCCACCAGTGTCCCCTCCCCGGGCCACCAGGGCCGCCTCACCAGGGTTGCCGGCCCCTCGCTGGTCTGGCCGGACGGGAGCATCCCGCCTTCGCGCGCGTCCTCTGCTCCGAGCGCAGCCAGCGTGGCGTGCGAGCGCGGCCAGCCGCGGGCCACCAGCTCAGCTCGGAAACAGCGGGGCTGAGCGTCAGGGCGACTTCCTCCGTCTCTCTGGTTGCTTCCTCTTCTCCCAGAGAGGGCCTGCCGCGCGGCCGCGGGCCGCGTGCGGGCACCCCCTACCGGCAGGGCGCCCAGCAGGCCGCTGAGGACGCGAGCCCCGCCCGGAGGCTCTCGGGAGAAAGGGGGCCAGTCCTTCCCAACTTCCTCCCCCATGCTGGGCCCCTTAATGATGGAGCTTGGAAGTACCCCCTCCTCCACACCATGCATTCAATATGGATCATTTCGATGTGTGTTTTAAATGATAATTCAGATGTTCTGAGAGTGTGAGGGGGCTTATTGACTAGCTTTAATGTAATTTGGTCGGGCTGTTTAGTTGGGGCATTTCCAATGTCGTTATCTTTGGATCCTTTAAGGTTGATCTGATGCAACTACAGATGTCCTGGGAGCTGACTGGAGGAAAAGGACTCAGCGTCTAATATGCACTTTACCCAGTGCAGAGCCCGCCCCAAACCTGCCCTTTGCCAGGGAGAAGGAACAGGAGTTACCTGCTAGCTCTCAGAGGTAGGTGGAGGACCCAGAGATTTGACAACTTCAGAAACAAGATGGAAGGTGGTACCATAGACTCATAAACGGGGGTCGAGGGGAGCAACCCTAGAGGAAACAGAAACCATTCAGTGAGGAGAAAACTTTTTTAAAAAATTCTATCAGTATCCTGAGTTATGAAGTGTCACTGCAACCATAAAACAATAACCGATTACTGTTTCAATAGAAGCATTCAGCCCTGGCCTGTGTGGCTGCGTGGTTAGAGCTTGGGCCTGCACACCAAAGGGTCGCAGGTTCCATTCTCAGTCAAGGGTACATATCTGGGTTGCACCTTCGATCCCCTGCCAGGTCACGGCTTAGGCGGGAGGCAACCAATCGTTGTGTCTCTCTCACATTGATGTTTCTCTCTCTCTCTTCCCTCCCTCCCTTCCACTCTCTAAAAAGTAATGGGGGGGGGGGCGAGGAGGAAATCCTCAGGTGAGGGTAAGAAAAAAAAGAAGAAACATTCAGAGACAAAAATATGATAGCAGAAATGAAAAGTTCAATAAAAGAGTTGGAAGATGGTAAATATCTTAGGGGGCAAAAAGCAAAAGGGCAAAGAAATGAAAATAAGAGATAAATAATAAATTAGAGGACCACTCCAGAAGATCCAAAATCTGAGAAATAAAGAATTCCAAAAGAAAAAAACAACAACAAGGATTAGGGAAGGAGTGATCATCAGCAAAATAATTCCAGAAAATTTTTCCCAAACAAAAAGTTTCCAGACTGAAAGGGCCCACTGAGCGTCCAGCACAATGAATAAAAGTTGACTAATCCCAAGGCTCATCATTGTGAAACTGCAGAACACTGGGGGCAAAAAGACAACCCTAAGCTTTCAGAGAGAAAAACAAAGGATCAAGACTCAGGATATTTTTCAATTTCTCAACAGTCACCAAGAAAGCTAGAAATCATGGGAGCAATCCTATCCATTTCAAAGAGAATTTTATTTCAAACTGGGATTTTTTGCTTAATTACTAGTAAGCTACCAATCAAATGTGGGTAAAGAATAAAGGTATGTTCAACCATTCAAGATGTCAAAAAATTTCCGTTTCACTGACTTCTTTTTTCAGGAGGCTACTGGAGATTGAGCTCCACTAAAATGAAGGACTAAACAAAGAAAAAAGAAGGCATAGGATATAGGAAACAGAAGATACAACACGATTTTCTTTCATCGATGTTTCTATTTCTCTATCCCTCTTCCTTCCTCTCTCTCTAAAAAATCAATAAAATATGTTACAAATAAAAAAAAGAAGATACAACACAGGAAAAAAGTGAAGTGATGTCCTGACAACTGTGCATTAGACACAGACTGATGCAGGTCAGAAGGTCCAGGAGAGACTCCTCCAGCCTTATGAATTGATAGAATACCTCATCTATCTCAATCTCTGCAAGAAAAACAAAAAACTGAGCAGGAGAAGTAATCATAGTACACAGTACCATTTTGCCCAAGATGTGAGTAATTGTAATGTAGTAAAAACTAATTTATTTTAGGTATATAAAGGGATGATGGGAAGTGTGGTGAGGTGGGGGAAGGAATCGGGGAAGTAAGAACTAAATTCTTATTTATCATTAAGTGAAGTCAATAGATAATACCTAAAGTGAAAAACCAAGAAATAGAAATACAAATATTTTACGTAGAGAAGTGACGGTAAAGTATCTAAATAACCAGTTGGGAAATGAAATGACTGCCTTTGAGGAGAGGAAAGTAGATAAGGGGAGGAGTCGGAGACAGTCTCTGCTGTTCCATTGCAAAACTCGGACCACAGATCCAACTATTGGCCAAAGAAATGTGAATGCTTTCCCTCCACACTCATTTATGAGGAGTTGGGCCAAAATCTCAGAGAAGACAGTTTTTAAATTATACAAAAATTAGAAGTTTTGGTTTGAATTTTTTACTGCATGGCTGTGATAAAAATATTTGCAATTGCTGTCAATCAGACATGAAACTATGTATTAACCATAGCCCAAGGGAATGTGATTGTTTGTGTATTAGGAACAGAAAACTATCTGAGGTACTTAATTGAGGTGAATAATCTGGGCGGTTTGGAACCCTACCAGTCTGAGCGACGTATCTCTATTTAGTTAGACAGATCCCTACATGTAAACCCAGATTTTAAAAACAAGTCCAGCCCTAGCTGGTTTGGTTCAGTGGATAGAGCATTGGCCTGAGGACTGAAGAGTCCCAGGTTTGATTCTGGTCACAGGCCCATGCCTGGGTTTTGGTCTCCATCCCCAGTAGGGTGCCTGCAAGAGGCAGCCAATCAATGATTCTCTCATCATTAGTGTTTCTCTCTCTCCCTTCCTCTGAGATCAATAAAAATATACTTAAAAATAATAATAATAAAATAAAAACTAAATCCACAGCTGCTATGTAAAAAAATAAAAATAGAATTACCATATGATATGATATCAATTGCACTTCTCCATATATACACACAAAAAAATCAAAAACAAGGTCTCAGGGAGATATTGAACACCCTATAAACACTGCCATGAACATGCAGCATTGCTTACAATAGCCAAAAGGTGGGAGCAACCCTGGTGATAATAGGCATATTAAGTGTGGTACATACATATAATGGAATATTATTCAGCCCTTAAAAGGAAAAAAAGGAAATTCTGACACATGCTACAGTGTGGATGAAACTTACGGACATTATGCTAAGGGAAGCCAGTCACAAAGGAACATATATTGTATGACTCCACTTAAATGAGTTACCTAGGCTTTTAAAACTCATAGGGACCAAAAGTAGAATGGTAGTTGCCAGGGGCTAGAGAAAAAAATGAGAGAGTTAACAGTATAATTTCAGTTTTCAAGATGAAGAGTTCCAGAGATGGATGGTGGTGATGGTTGCACAACAATGTGAATGTGCTCAATACCATTGAACTGTGTATTTTAAAAAATTGTAAATTTTATGTTATGTGTATTTTAACACAATTAAAAAACTCCACAAGTCTAGCAACATAAGGGCTTGAAATAACATTGATTTTTCACTCAGGATATAAGTTTGGCAAAACATTAAATGTGCCAAAGCTATCTGAGGACGGGATTTGGTCTGGAAACAAGTGCTACTTAAAGAGCATGGGAGGAGTAATGAATTTAACTTGCTTTACACAGAGCACAAACTTACAATGATCAGGATTTTGAAGGGGAGCCATCAAGCATGCAGGTAAATTGAAGAAGTGGAAAAATGGTGCTCTTGGATCCGTTGCATTCGAAGGAATTATATAAAAGAACAATATGGACCCTAATGTGATTCTCTGTTCATTATTAACTGCGTGGTGGAAGGCAACAGAAAAGGGCCATAACCATGTGGAAGAAACCCTTATTAACATGCAACTGACATTCCTAAGGCAATTGCTGATTTAGAAGTCATCTAAAGGACTCCTTGGTGCCTTAAAATCACTTCTTGTCCTCGTCAAAGCCCAGGAGCCACCGCCTGGGAAGCTCCTGGAGTGAACGGGCCATGGTGAGCTGCCCACACCGCAGCTGATAAGGCCAAGGGGCTCTGCTGCAACACCTGGGGACGGGCCGCTGGGGGCGCTCAGCGGTGGGGCCTCCCCATCTCCCGGCGGGTGGGCGGGGCAGGAGGCGGAGGGCGGGCTCCGCCCCGAGGGAGGGGTCGGCTGTTAGCAGCGCGTCCCTGCGCCGCACGTGTACGAGCCCGGTCGCGGGCGAGTCCACCCGAGCTCTGCGGCTCTAGACGCGGCCAGAGGTGCCTATGTCTGGCCGCCCTTGCAGCTGGCTCTTCCGAGTGGCTCTCGCCGCTGCTGCCCTGCTGCGCCCGGAGCAGCGCGCCCGCCCTCTCGCCGTTCGGCCTGCGGCGCGCTCGCGCTCTCCAGTCCCGGGTAAGTGCGCGGCCTCCCTGCAGCCGCCCGGGCTCCGCCGCCTGCCATCGGCCCGGTCCCGCGCCCAGGATCTCAGGTCCCGCCAGGAGAGACAGTGCGGACTGGGAAGGTGTCCCATCCGTAGTCTGTGCCCACAGCGCGCCCACGGAGCCTCCATTACAGATCGTACCGACGGGAGCGCGGCGGGAGCCTCGCGGGTCCTGCACTTGGGTGGTGCCAGCCCCGCCCCCCGCACTCCCCACTACCGGGGCAGGTCCTCAGGGAACGCTGCGCCCTCCTTCCTCCCCGCGGCGCTGTCAGGCTGTGGATCCCATTCCCACTCCTCCTTTCTTTGCCTCAGACGCTTCCTAAACTCTTCTCCCTCCCGGAAGAGAAAACTGGCTGTTATCCCAAAACCTTTTATAGCTCCCATACATCGCCGGGCCAGTCTGCTATAGGGTCCAGCCCACGTGCTCCTCCGCTTCCATCACTACTTATTGCGAGGCTTCTTGTGCCCGGTGACTGCTGGTTTTGTAGAAGTAGGAGCGAACAGGTTGGAACCAGGAGTGTTTTCTCGAGCCCTCCGCTGTGTCAGTGTTTAACGAGTGGATGGATGGAGGGCGTGCTGCTGTGCGTGTTGAAACTCACCCGTACTGAGCCCTTACCGCCAGCCCTGCACTGAGAGGTTTAAAAGTACATCCTCATTGCCTGTGTTTTGGCGCCTGCCAAGAAGCAGGTTTGGAGTTTAGCTTTTCAAATATTTGGTCCCGTTGTCAGACCACTTTTTTTTTTTTTTCATTTCGCAAATATGTACTAGTATAGGATTACTAAGGGCTCTTATTTCAAGTTTTTAATAATCTGTGAGACAGCCATGCCCCATTGGCCTGCGGATGCCTTGACAATGGAGGGATCTGTCAAATACCCAGCAGTACACTCATACTGAAAAGGGAATGGATAGGCAATGATTTGATTCCGACATTAGACAAGTAGCCAACACTCAGTAATTAATTTAATAACAGCTTTTGACCATGTCTTTTTATAGAGGCTGGGCCAATACAGGTATTAATAAAACATAACTTTTGCCCCGGCCGGTTTGGCTCAGTGGATAGAGTGTCAGCCTGCAGACTGAGGAGTCCCAAGTTTGATTCCAGTCAAGGGCACACCCCCCGCATTGCCGGCTGGATCCCCGGTGAGAGACGTGCAGGAGGAAGCCAATCAATGATCCTCTCTCATCATTGATGTTTCTCCTCTCTTCCTTCCTCTCTGAAATCAATAAAAATATATTTTAGAAAAACATGCAGCAATAAACGTTCACACATATTTAAAAAAATAAAAACTTTTGCTCCCAAGTAGGAAAGATAAATTACAAACCAGTTGAGCTTACTGTTGACTAAGGTCCTTCAAAGGCACCTCCTTGGAGAGGCTTCACTAAAGAGTACCCCTCGTTCTCTCAATCTTCTTTTGTTTTTGTTTTTTAGGGTGTTTTTTTTCACATCTGTATTTTATTTTATTATTATTTTTTAATTTTAAATAAATCTTTATTGTTCAGATTACAGGTGTTCCTCTCCCCCTCCCCCCCATAGCTTCCCTCCACCTGATTCCCCACCCCACCCCATGCCCTTACCCCCCGCCACTGTCTTCATCCATAGGTGTAAGATTTTTGTCCAATCTCTTCCTGCACCCCTCACACCCACTTTCCCCTGAGAATTGTTAGTCCACTCCCTTTCTATGTCCCTGATTCTGTTATATTCACCAGTCCATTCTGTTCTTCAGATTTTTTATTCTCCTGAGTTTTAGATTCACTTGTTGGTAGGTATGTATTTGATGTCATTTTGTTGTTCATAATTTTTATCTTTACCTTTTTCTTCTTCTTCCTCTTCTTAAAGAATACCCTTCAGCATTTCATGTAATCCTGGTTTGATGGTGATGAACTCCTTTAGCTTTTTTTTGTCTGAAGCTCTTTATCTGACCTTCAACTCTGAATGATAGCATTGCTGGGTAGAGTAACCTTGGTTGTAGGTTCTTGCTATTCATCACTTTGAATATTTCTTGCCACTCCCTTCTGGCCTGCATAGTTTCTGTTGAAAAATCAGCTGACAGTCGTATGGGTACTCCCTTGTAGGTAACCAACCATTTTTCTCTTGCTGCTTTCAAGATTCTCTCTTTGTCTTTTGCCCTTGGCATTTTAATTATGATGTGTCTTGGTGTGGTCCTCTTTGGATTCCTCTTGTTTGGGGTTCTGTGTGCTTCCTGAACTTGTAAGTCTATTTCTTTCACCAGGTGGGGGAAGTTTTCTGTCATTATTTCTTCAAATAGGCTTTCAATATTTTGCTCTCTCTCTTCTTCTGGCACCCCAAAAATTCGGATATTGGTACACTTAAAGTTGTCCCAGAGGCTCCTTACACTATCTTCATATTTTTGGATTCTTTTTTCTTTTTGTTTTTCTGGTTGGATGTTTTTTGTTTCCTCATATTTCAGATCTTTGGTTTGATTCTTGGGGTACATTGATCTACAGTTGAGTTTCTGTATATTCTTTATTTTAGACAGTGTATGCTTCATTTCTGACTGGTCCTTTTCCATTTTTTTGACATTCTCATTAAGATCCTTAAAGGTCTCACTAAGTTCCTCAGAGGTTTTTAGAAGATTCTTGAGTAACCTTATAAATGTGGTTCTGAACTCTGTGTCGTCTAGTAGCTTGCTTTCCTCCGTTTCTTTCATTTGTGACATGTTTCTTTGTCTCCGCATTTTGGCTGCTTCCCTGTGTTGGTGGAGTGGCTTTGTGTGGTAGATGACCTATAGGGGGCAGTAGCTCAGCCTCCCCAGTCACTTGAGGCGGACGCTCTTGGTACACCCCTTTGTGGGCTGAGTGCAAAGTCTTGGTGTAGTTAAGCCTTGATTGCTGTTGGTACACTGGGAGGGATTGTCCTCCAGGCCAATCGGCTGTGAGGACTCGCTGTGTCTATAATGGAAGAACTGCTGCGCTGAAGACACGCTTATGGGGCAGGACTTGTTTCAGTGGGGCTTTGGTGCTCACTGAGTCTGCCTCTTGAATGTGTCACTTATGGATGTGAAGAGTTGAAATCTGGTGTCTCACACTGACCACTAGGTACACTGGCTTCTGGATCTCCAATGGGGTGCAGGTCAGCCTGTCTGAGGCCACCCAGCAGGAACTACAGCGAGAGCTACAGTTTTCTCCTCTTTGCTTGGGGTTTGGAGGTTTTGGAGCTGTCTGATCCGGGCTGCAAGTTTGTTAGGTTAACCTGCGATAGGGCAGGCCTTTCTTATGCTAAAGCTGCTGCTTGGAGCTTGGGTGGGTTTGTAGATTGTGCGGGATGGGGTCTCAGGGCGTCACTAGGCTAGGGCGTGGCAAACAGCGATGGCTGCCAGTTAGCAGGCTCTGTGTCTCCAACAGGGTCCCCGTGTCCCCACGCCCCGCGCCCCAGTGCAGTAAACAATTATTCCTGCGTGCAGCTCTGCAAGCAAGCCCCCCTCACTTTCCGACCCGGTGGCAGACAGTCCAGCTTCTCCCCGTAGGAGTTTGGGTCCCCCCGCATCAGAGTAATTGGGGGGCCTGTCTCCCTTTGGGTTGAAAAACGCAACGCTTGCTGCCAGCCAGATTCTGTGCCTCCATACCTCAGCTTTTCAGCACTTGTGCACGTCTCAATGCTCTTTTCTCTTTACTTCTAGTTGTAGAACTTCCACTCAGCCAGCTTTCCTGTGGTTCTGGGTGATAGACTTTTTGTCTTTTAGTTGTAGTTTTGAAATTGTTGTGCGAGGCAGCAGTTTAGGTGTTTACCTACGCCACCATCTTGGATTCCCTCTCCTCTCATTCTTCTTATTCGTCTTTATTTGTAGCTCTTATACTTGCTTTTATTTTTATTTTATTCTGCCATATATCTTTAAGTATATGTAAGCTCCATAGGATGGGAAATTTTCCCTTTATTCACAGCACCTAAAATAGTGCCAGACACATAAGAGATGCTCAATAAACAATGTGGAATGAACAAATGTAATGAACTTAACGATTTTTGCATATTAGAGTGTAGTGAGTGTGTGCTCTGTCCTGAAGGAAGTGCTTTTTATTGTGAGTGCTAGAGGGATTAGTGACAGTTTGCAGAGAAAGGAGAATAGAAGCATTTAAAAAGTGGAAGTTATGGAGGGTTTTGAAATATAGATATGATTAAGACTAATTTGGCCCTTTTTGTAGATGTTCATTTTGCAGGAAATAATATTAAGGGACTGTCAATGGTGTATTAAAATTTTGAAAATGCTAAACTTATTTTTTTAAAATATATTTTATTGACTTTTTACAGAGAGGAAGGGAGAAGGAAAGAGAGTTAGAAACATCGATCAGCTGCCTCCTGCACACCCCCCACTGGGGATGTGCCCCAACCAGGGTACATGCCCTTGACCGGAATCGAACCTGGAACCCTTGAGTCCTCAGGCCAACGCTCTATCCATTGAGCCAAACCAGTTAGGGCTAAACTTTTATTTTTGTTGTGGGTGTAGAGGAAGCTTATTGGTGAATCTGATATAATGGAAACAATTTTATTTTTTTATTTATTATTTTTTTAATCCTCACTCAAGGATATTTTCTCCATTGATTTTTAGAGAGTGTAAGAGAGAGGGAAAGACAGAGGGAAATATCTGTGTGAGAGAAAGACATCGATTGATTGCTTCCTGTTCCGCCCTGACCAGGGCTCTGGCTGGAGAGGAGCCTGCATCCAAGGTTCGTACCCTTGACCGGAATCGAACCCAGGACCCTTTGGTCCACAGGCCAATGCTCTATCCACTGAGCCAAACTAGCTAGGATTAATGGAAACAATTTTAAAATACAGTTAAAATTATAATATTCCTAACCTCATTTGGCTCATTTGGAATATAAAGGTAACAAAATTCATTATTTTACTATTCCCTCCAAAGAATTGTGTAGGACTTCAATTCATGGGTTAGTATCAGTAAATTTCATCCTCTGCCCAGTCATAGAATCAAGCTTACGGTCTAGAGAGATTTTTACTTGACATATGAGATACTGTCATTTCTATCATGGACAATGTATTTGTGCAGTACAATATTTCTTTAAAACTTAAAAAAAATAACATTAAACTCATAAAGCCTGCCCCTACCCTCCTCCCCCCTTTTCTTTTAAGTCAGTCACTTTTTCTAGCTTTACGTAGAATGCTTGAATATGTGTATTTGGATTTTTCTGAATTTTCCTTAAGGAAATTCTAAATTTTTCCTTAGGGAAATGACATTGGGTAGTCAGGGTTGTTTTATCTTTCTGATTGAATTCTTCTCAGTCTCTTTCATATTCATAGGATCTCCCCTGACCCCCCTCTGCACTTTCTCATTTATTTTTATTTATTTTATTCTTTAATATTTTTATTGATTTTAGACAGGAAGGGAGAGGGAGAAAGAGATAGAAAAATCAGTGATGAGAGAGAATCATTGATCGGCTGCCTCCTACATGCCCCCTACTGGGGATCAAGCCCATAACCTGGGCATGTGCCCTTGACCGGAATTGAACCTGGGACCCTTGAGTCCACAGGCCTATGCTCTATCCACTGAGCCAAGCCAGCTAGGGCCACACTTCTCATTTAAAAGCTATATTGCGCCCTGGCTGGTTTCCTCAGTGGTTAGAGCATTCGCCTGCAGACTGAAGGGTCATGGGTTCCATGCCTAGTCAAGGGCAGATTCCTCAGTTCCAGTAGGGGCGCATGTAGGAGGCAGCCAATCAATGTGTCTCTCTCACGTCAGTGTTTCTACCTCTCTCTCCTCTTCTCTTTCCTCCCCTTCGCTCTCTGTAGTAATCAATGGAAGAAATCAGATGAGGATTTTAAAAAAGTTATATTGCATTTCAGTCTTTCCTTTTATATAGTTCCTGCTTATATAAACAATACTAATTTGAGTTCTGCCTCTCCTCGTTTAGCAGTTTGCACAGCTATTCTAGTATGTTCTCAGCTTCTAGGCCCAAATACAGAACTTAGCAAAATATATATTAAGTGATTTATAATCATTGGTGCTACATATACTTTAATAAGTAATGTCTGATAGGGCCATTAGCTGTAACAAATGTAAAGTATAATTTCATTTGAAAACAAAAGTGAGGCCCAGCCAGCATGACTCAACGGTTGAGTGTCGACTTACGAACCAAGAGGTCATGGTTCGATTCCTGGTCAGGACACATGCCTGGGTGCAGGCTCGATCCCCAGTCTGGGGTGTGCAGGAAGCAACCGATCAATGATCCTCCCTTGTCATTGATGTTTCTCTCTTTCCCTCTCCCTTCCCTTCCTCTCTGAAATCAATTAAAAAAAATATATATTTTTTTTAAAGTGAGATTAATGAACTTATCTTTGCAATCCTTTATAATAAAAGCCTAATATGCTAAGTGGCCAGTCGGCCAGTCAGCCATTCAACCAATCAAAGTGTTATATGTTAATGATATGCTAAGGCTGCTCAACCACTCTCTCTGATGTGCACTGACCACCAGGGGGCAGACAGTCGACTGGTCAACCAGTCACTATGACGTGCACTGACCACTATGGGGCAGATGCTGCGATCGGTAGGTTATCTTGCTGCTGGGGTCCAGCCAATTGGGACTGATCGAGACAGGCCAGACATGCCCTGGATCCCTCCCGTGGCCCCTTCCTGCCTGGCCAACCTACTGCGTCCCTCCCTGACCCCGATCATGCACCGTGGGGTCCTTATGCCTGGCCTGCGCCCTCTCTCAATCCGAGACTCCCCAGGGGATGTCGAAGAGCCAGTTTCAGCCCAATCCCGCAGGCCAGGCCGAGAGACACCACTGGTGCATGAATTTGTGCACCGGGCCTCTAGTCTATATATATATAAAATCATAATGTGCAAATCGACCGGACAGTGGCTTTGACGTACACTGACCACCAGGGGGAGACACTCAACGCAAGAGCTGCCCCCAGCCTGTAGGCCCCGATCACTTCATCGGGGTCTGCATGCCAACCTCTTGTTCCCTCTCCCTGGCTAGCAGGTTCTGATCGCCCGATGGGGAACCAGGAACCAGGGATGGGTGGCGGCGTGTCCACCGGGGCCCCGATAGTCCCGCCAGTCATTCCACACTCTGAGGGCAACAGGTGGCAGCAGGGGGCAGGGCCAGGGAGTGGGTGGAAACAGCCAACCTCTTGGTTCTTCCCACCCCGACCAGCAGGCTTCAATCGCCCAGTGGGGAACCAGGAACTGGAATCCGGGGGTGGGTGGTGGCTGATGCGGGCGGTGCCAGGGCCCCTATAGCCCCGCCAGTTGCTCCACACACAGTGGGCAACCGCAGTGGCGGCAGGGGGCAGGGCTGCTGCTGGTAGCTGAGGAAGATCGGCCCTGATTACAGTTCCAGGCCTAGGGACCCTACCCGTGCACGAATTTTGTGCGCTGGGCCTCTAGTTAAATATAACAAGAAAAAGATCAGGGAAGGGCCCACAGGATCAAGAAAGACTTCCAAAAAATACCGAAGATGTATTTATTTGGTGCTATTGGCAGTGCTCTGAGGCTTTCTTAAAATTAAGTGGTATTTGAAAAAGAAAACCATGTTTAATCATTAGCCTAGTGAATGAAAGAAGCATAAGCTTTGTTTTTTCTCTCCAGATTCATCAATAACAACTCTGTGTAAACTATCCATAATAAATATTAATGACCAACAGTTAAATAGAACAGTTATTACAGGCCTTTGACCAAGTCATCATTTTTCAGCTTTACAGAGAAATAAACTGAAGCTTAGAGAGATTAAGTGATCTGCTTATTGAATGGCAAAACCTAGATCAGGCTCCACATTATATCTCACAAACTGCCAGTGGTTGATATTTCAGATCCATGGTCTGCTAATATTCTCATTCCAAGAATGTTGGGCATAACAATATTGTCCTAAACCTTCTAGAATTTTATCCACAAAATCACTGATATAGGTGTAGGGGAGAGTGAGGAGTTGGGATGATGCCCATATTCTGACACAGGTAACTGGTAGTTAGTTGGTGGTAACTTTCCCTGAGGTAAGAGGTGCAATTTAACAGAAGTGTGTTTGTGATGGGAAATGATGAGATCAATTTAGAGCATGTTGAGTTTGAGCTTTTGATTCTACCTCTTACTATCTCTGTAAGCTGGAGCAAGATACTTCATCTCTGGGCCTCAGTTTGTTAGTGCTAACCTGCGAATGGTAATGACCCTTCTTTCATAGGGTGAAAGTGAGGCTTGAACAAACTCACCACATACACTTTATCATGGTTTAGCTGTCTTTATGATTGCCTTGGACCCTGGGTAGGAGTTGGACCTGGAGGGGTCTTGACTGGAATACTTAGGAGTGACAAGGGAGCAAGACTGGAGAAGGGACCTAGAGAAGCCCAAATTTCAGGGGCAAGCATCTCCAGAGTCAGGAAATAAGAAGTAGGAGTTTTGAAGCAAGAAAGCAGTAATCTATGTTGTGTTGGGAAAGGATGTCAGGTAGGGCCAGGGTTGAATGACTGTGATTTGGGAGATAAATACCGGTGGGACATTTATTTCATTCACTGTCTTGTCTTTTCACTACTGGGAATAATTTCTGGTACAGGGGTGCATGGTGAATATTTGTTGAAGGGATGAAGTGCAGTGCTGAGGAGTGAGTGCTAAAGTAAGTATGGGCTTTCCTCAAGAGGGTTACCATATTAAGGGGAATGGTTATAATATGTGGTCTTGTCACTGGAAATGGACTGAGATCAAGGCAGGTCTGCCCTAGTAAGGTCGGTAATGTTTGGGTTATTGACTTTGTGCAGGAAAGATTTCATGGCCTGAGTCCAGGTGATTTTGAGAGTACATTTATTAAAACTGGGGACAGTGAAACAAAGGAAGGACTTAAGAGAGAAGAGACAAGATCGCAGCAACAGGAGTGAGCCTAGGCAGAGTTGCCTTGGCCCTTTATTTTTATTTTATCATTTTTATGTATTTTTACTAGAGGCCTGCTGCACAAAATTCGTGCACTGGAGGGGGGTTGTCCCTCAACCCAGCCTGCATCCTCTCCAATCTGGGACTCCTTGGGGGATGTCTGACTGCCAGTTTAGGCCTGATCCCACAGTTGGACATCCCTCTCACAATCCAGGACTGCTGGCTCCTAACCACTCACCTGCCTGCCAGCCTGATCGCCCCCTAACTGCTCTCCTGCCAGCCTGATCGCCCCCTAACTGCTCCCCTGTGGGCCAAATCACCCCCAACTGCCCTCCCCTGCTGGCCAAATCACCCCCAACTGCCCTCTCCTGCAGGCCTGGTCACCCCCAACTGCCCTTCCCTGCCAGCCATCTTGTGACAGTGTGGGGGTGACCATCTTGTGGCGGCCATCTTGTGATGATGTGGGGGTGGCCATCTTGTGATGTGAGGGCACGAGGGTCAATTTGCATATTACCTCTTAATTATATAGGCTTGATTTCAGAGAGGAAGGGAGAGAGAGAGAAACATCAATGATGAGAGAGAATCATTGATTGGCTGCCTCCTGCACGCCCCCTCCTGGGGATAGATCCCACAACCTGGGCATGTGCCCTTGACCAGAATCGAACCTGGAACCCTTCAGTCCGCAGGCCAATGCTCTATCCACTGAGCCAAACCAGTTAGGGCTGCCTTGACCTTTTAGAAAAAAAAAAAGTCACCAAGGCAGAATTGAGCCAGCTGGGTTGTGTGAACGCAGGAAACAAATTACAGAGGCAGAAGGAGGGCTCTTGGAGACAGTTGCTGCTGCCCAAATGCTCCCCTGCTTGCAAGTCTCCTGGGAACCTTTAGAACTTAGAAAGAAAACACAGATACCACCCCTGAGGAAAGAAAGGGTGGGGGGAAAGGCAAGGCATGCTCCAGAGCATACACTGGGTCCTTTGTCTTAGGGTTTTTTATCTATTTTCTGGTGGCAGGGAATTTTAGGAGAAGTGTTTTGAGAATCTCAGTAGAATATTCATCAGATTTCAAAATATGTCCTTTGATATGATGATTCATCCAAATGAACTTACAGATGGGTCAGGATCATTCTCTGGTTAGTTTCACCTTCAGAGAATGTCACAGAAGAGGGACCAGACAAGCGGGTCTACTACCTGCATGGTCTGGAGTGTGTAAACCATTTGCTCCTAAGTGTCCTTGGTTAGGGAAGATGAGACTTTACAATTTATTATCTGGCTGTAAATTGCTCAGCTGGTTCCCTCTCTGTCTCAGTTTCCCCATTCTACTTGTCAAGGGATTCTCCTAGCTTTTTACTATCCTGCCTCATTGTGAATATGCTGGAGGGAGGTGTGTCTGCCAGAAGACCTTGCTGACTAGGGAGGGCCAGGCAGTGTGGAGGGCTGTCATAAGAGAGTAATTCTCTTGACTGGCCAGGTTTTCTCCAGCATCAGCCAGGAGCATAGGCACAGACCGTCGGATTGGTACTTAGTTGAGGTTTAGCAAGGATCAAGGAGCAGAAGGACTCATGAACAACAATATTGAGTAGTGGCTAAGCATTATTGACGTTTTGGACATTTGAACAAGTAAAGGTGGAAGAGGTGGTGGTGTGGGACTGGATATCTCAAATATATTTGAAGAACAGGTGATGGGAGAAAGGGAGCAATGGAACTGAACAGATTGGTGGTTTGATCAGAGTAGAATAGCTTATATATCATTTTAGACTTTGCACTTGTATTTTTTATTATAAAAAATATTAAACAAAATGTAGAGAGAATGATGTGATGACTTCCCTGTGCTCCCATCACTCAGTTTCAGCAATTACCAACTCAGCCAGTCGTGTTTCAAATCTACACCCACTCTGCTTCCGTTCACCACAGGTAAATTATTACTATTTTTTAATTATATTTTATTGATTTCAGAGAGTAAGGGGAAGGGAGGGGAAGAGAGAGAGAGACAGAAACATCAATGATGAGAGAGAATCATGGATTGGCTGCGTTCTGCACACCCCACACTGGGGATCGAGCCCACAAACTGGGTATATGGCCTGGCCAGGAATGACCCATGACCTCCTGGTTCATAGGTTGACAGTCAACCACTGAGTCATGCTGGCCAGGCCTGGTAAATTATTTTGAAGCAAATTCCAGACCATATCTTTTCAACTATAAGTAGCTAAGTTTCTATCTCTAAAATATAAGGATTCTGTTTTTAAATGTAACCACAATAACATTATTTTACTTAAAAAGTTGACAGTACTACTACTAATGTCATCAAATATCCCTAGTGTTTCAAATCCCAGATTCTCCTAAATGCTTTTTTTTTAATTTTGTCGGGCTGGTGTGGCTCAGTGGTTGAGCGTCGACCCATGAACCAAGAGGTCACCAATTCAATTCTTGGCCAGAGCACATGCTGGGGTGGGGTTTTGGGCTCGATCCCCAGTAAGGGGCATGCTAGAGGCAGTGATGTTGATTCTCTCCCACCAATGTTTCTATCTCTCCCTCTCCCTTTCTCCCTCTCTAAAATCAATAAAAACATATTTTTAATTTAATATTTTTATCCTCACCCAAGAATATTTTTTCCATTGATTTTTAGAGAGAGGGAAAGACAGAGAGAAATATCATTGTGAGAGAAACACATTGATTGGTTGCCTCCTGCTCGTACCCCAACCAGGGCCCGGGATTAAGCCTGCAACCGAGGTACATGCCCTCGACCAGAATCGAACCCTGGACCCTTCAGTCCATAGGCCAGCACTCTAACCACTGAGCCAAAACAGTAAGGGCTTAATTTTATTTTTTTAATTGATTTTTTTTAGAGAGAGACATACACTCACTCACATAACAATTTGTTGTTCCACTTACTTTATGCATTCACTAGTTGCTTTTTGTATGTGCCCTGACTGGAGATTGAACCCGCAACTTTGGTGTATTGGGACAACACTCTAACCAACTGAACTGCTCAGCCAGGGCATCATAAATGTTTTTTAAATAATTGGTTTGCTTAAATCAGGATCTGAAGAAGGATCCACCCATTGCATTTCTTTGTAGGTTTATCTGTAGATTCCCCTTCCTCTTTTTTTCCTTTGCTATTTATTAGTTGAAGGCACTAGTAGTTAGACATAGAGTTTCTTTTTTTTTTTTTTAATATATTTTATTGATTTTTTACAGAGAGGAAGGGAGAGGGATAGAGAGCTAGAAACATCGATGGGAGAGAAACATCGATCAGCTGCCTCCTGCACACCTCCTAGTGGGGATGTGCCCGCAACCCAGGTACATGCCCTTGACCGGAATCGAACCTGGGACCTTTTAGTCCACAGGCCAACACTCTATCCATTGAGCCAAATTGGTTAGGGCTAGACATAGAGTTTCAATCAGCAAATATACTTCTTAAATTATAGCATGTAATTTCAGGGGTACACAATGCCTGGTTGTCTCTCTTTGTGATCTTAGTGGACATTGAGGGTTATTACCCAGGTCCACTATTTCATTAAGGATTTGCTATTTATTGTGTCTTTGATCTTTATAGATAGGGAACCATTTGGGCACCTATTTTAAGAATTCTGCAAAATATCTGTTGATGCTTGTTACATCCTGCTGGATTTTCTGGCATGTACAAAAGAAATAATAGACTTAAAGAATTTGTAGACTTTTTTTTGTTGTTAATCCTCACCCAAGGATATTATTTCCATTGATTTTTTTAGAGAGAGTGGAAGGAAGAGGGAGAGACAGAGAGAGAGAAACGTCAAATGGTTGCTTCCCGCACATGCCCCTACGGCCCCTACTGGCATGGAACCTGCGACCCTTCAGTCTGCAGGTGGATGCTCTAATCACTGGGGCAAAGATATACGTATTTTTAAAGCTTTTGATGCACACTGTCAAATTTTTTTGCCAAAAAGTTCCATCATTTTTCTATGCCACCGAAGGTATATGCCAACATTGGAAAGAATTATTATTTTTTTAAACACCACTTCTCTCTTTTTTTTTTTAATTGATTTTTAGAAAAAGGGGAAGGGAGACAGAGAGAGAGAAACATTGATGTGAGAGCAAAACATGGATTGGCTGCCTCCTGCACACTCCCTACTGGGGTTGGGGGATTGAGCCCACAACCCCGGCAATGATGTGCCCTGACTGGGAATCGGGAATTTAACCGACAGTCTCTTGGTGCTCTAGATTGAGCCACACAGGCCAGGGCAGGAAGAATTCTTTTAATAAATGGTTTTTAGGACTAGGAACAAAATTAACTGTGCTTCTGTTTGCGGAAACCCACTTAATTAAAGAAGTGATTATTACTTTTCTACTCTTGTCTTCCTAAAAGGTTTTCTTGGAGCCTTAAAAATGGAGATGACAGAAATGACTGGTGTGTCACTGAAACGTGGATCCCTTGCTGTTGAAGATAATGACAGTCTCACCCCAGCTGAGGAGGCAAAAAGACAGAAGGTCTCAGAAGGCTGGCTAACCAAAGGGCAGGATGGGATAGAAAATAACTCTCCACCCAGCTGTGAAAACGTGCCTGGGCTACCTGAAGTTGTAAGTGCTGGAAAGAGTAAAAGAAATTCTGATGCCCTGTTGCAAGAAGAGGAAGAGGAGGAAGAAGATGGCCTTTCAGAGGAGGGTGAGGAGGGAGAGGAAGCTGAGAGTTTTGCAGACATGATGAAGCATGGACTCACTGAACTTGATGTAGGCATCACCAAGTTTGTAAGTTCTCATCAAGGATTCTCAGGAATCTTAAAAGAAAGGTATGTTTAGTTTATGTACAAAGTTATTTTAGTTATATTGGTTCTTTTTAAAGAAACCAGAGGCCTGGTGCACGGATTCGTGCACGGATGGGGTCTCTCGGCCTGGCCTATGGGGATCATGCCGAAACCGGCTCTCCAACATCCCTCAAGGGGTCTCAGATTGCGAGAGGGCAGTTGGGTGACGCACCCTGGAGTCGGGCTCCCTCCTCTCTGGTTCCAGGTGCGTCACCCAAGAACCGCAGCTGCCAAGTCACCACAGCTCAGCAGCTCCTGCATTGAGCGTCTGTCCCCGGTGGTCAGTGTGCATCATAGCTGTCAGCCACTCGGCCAGTCGCTTAGGCTTTTATATATGTAGATCAGCAGTATAATATTCTATTTATTTCTGTTCCCCAAGGATTAATTTCACAGATGGTCAAAAAGGATGAGAGCTGCCCAAATGAGTAAATGAAACCATTTAAGGAAAAAATGAGTGACACCATACAGTTTTTGTTCTTTTTCCGTCTGACTTATTTCACTTAGCATAATGCCCTCAAGATGTATCCATGTTATTGCAAATGGCAATATTTCATCTTTTCTTCTATATAGAGGGTGACCAAAAAAAAATATATACACACTTTAACAGCTGATAACTCACTTAATTTTTCAAATGAACTGTATGTGAGTAAACACTTTATAATCATTGAAAGTATATATACTAGCTGATCATTCACTTAATTTTGAAGTGTATGTTAACAAACATTGATTTTACTAGTATAAGCATTCAAATTGTGTATACATTTTTTTAGACACCCTGTATGTTGGTGCCCCTTGTTCGGGCATCATAATGCCAGGGTTCTTTTCCCAGCCTTACAAAGGGTTCCCATTCTGGAGAAAGGAGCTGCATATATATGATTAAAGAGTCCAGAGAGGAAAGATAATTTTGAAAGGCAATGGGGGTCAGAGGATCTTTAGCCGAAGGAGCTAAAGACTCCTTCCTTGTCTAGGACCCTGTGCTTTTATTATAACACAATTTGTCCTAAAGGCAAGGTGGAGATATACATTTCAAAGGGTAGGGTACAGAAGCATTGTCAGTTTAGGGAATAGCCTACAGCTTTTCAGGTGTTTGGCCAACAGGAGGCAATAAAATGCCCTGAGCTGTCTGGCAGTTAACAATCCTATTCAGGTTTGGGGGAAGTGCCCTTTAGCCGTTTCCAACAGGTAAACTACCTATGTGGCTCACCCTTGTTGAGCCGCCCAAGTCCCATCAACCTTTTGATGGAACTCTTGTAATTATTACATGCTGGAATTGGTTCCCGACCCCTGTATATACCACATTTTCTTTTTATGCACTCATCCATTGATGAACACTTAAGTTGTTTCCATGTCTTGAGTATAGAAATAATACTGCAATGAACATGGGGCGCATATATCTTTTCGAATTAGTGTTTTCTTTTTCTTCAGATAAATAGCCAGGAGAGGAATTGCTGGATCTTATGGTAGTTGTATTCTTAATTTTTTGAGGAACCTGCATACTGCTTTCCATAGAGGTTGTACCAATTTACAGTTCCACCAACAGTGCACAAGGATTACTGTTTCTCCACATGCTCTCCAGCACATGTTATTTTGTTGTGTTTTTTATAATGGCCATTCTAACACCTGTGAAGTGATATCTCATTGTGGTTTTTATTTGCATTTCCCTAATAATTAGTGAAGTTGAACATCTTTTCATATGCCTGATGGCCATCTGTATGTCTTCCTTGGAAAAGTGTCTGTTCAGACCCTCTGCCCATTTATTAACTGGGTTGTTTTTTGTTGTTGTTGAATTGTATGAGTTCTTTATATGTTTTGGACATTAACCCCTTATTGAAAATATTATTTGCAAATATCTGCTCTCATTTGGTTGGTTGTCTTTTTGTTTTTCTGATAGTTTCTTTTGCTATGCAGAGCTTTTGAGTTTGCTATCCCATTTGTTTATTTGTGGTTTTGTTTCTCATGCCTTTGCATTTTTATATATATCTATGTATTTTTTTTATGGATTTCATAGACGAAGGGAGAGGAAGAGAGAGATAGAAACATCAGTGATGAGAGAGAATCATTGATCGGCTGCCTCCTACATGCCCCACACTGGGGATTGAGCCCACAACCCAGGACCCTTCAGTACACAAGCTGATGCTCTATCCATTGAGCCAAACCAGCTAGGGCACCCAGCACAATTTATTGAAGAAACTTTTCTTTCTCCATTATATATTCTTGACTCCTTTGTTATTATTTATTTATTTTTTTAACATATTTTATTGATTTTTTACAGAGAGGAAGGGAGAGGGATAGAGAGTTAGAAACATCGATGAGAGAAACATTGATCAGCTGCCTCCTGCACACCCCCTACTAGGGATGTGCCCACAACCAAGGTATATGCCCCTGACCGGAATCGAACCTGGGACCTTTCAGTCCGCAGGCCAACGCTCTATCCACTGAGCCAAACCAGTTAGGGCTTTTGTAATAATTTAGTTGTCTACAAAGTACGGGTTTATTTCTGGGCTCTCGGTTCTGTTCCATTGATCTGTTTTTATGCCGATATTGGACTGTGTTTTATAAGGGTTTTGTTTTATTTATTTATTTACATTTTTTAAATTAATTTCAGAGAGAGAGAAATAGAAACATTGATGAGAAATATCCATCAGCTGCTTCCTGTATGCCCCCTACTGGAGATTGAGCCCACATCCCAGGCATGAGCCCTGACCAGGAATCGAACCTCAACCTCCTGGTGCATGGGACTATGCTCAACCAACTGAGCACTAGCTGGGCAATACTGTACTGTTTTGATTACTGTAGCTTTGTAGTATAGTTTGAAATCAGGGAATGTGATACCTCTGGCTTTGTTCTTTTCTCTCAGGATTACTTTGACTATTTAGGTTTTTTTTGGTGGTTTCTCCCAAATTTTAGGATTTTTTGCTCTATTTCTGTAAAAAATGCCTTCGGGCCTTTGTTGGGGATTGCATTGAATCAGTAGATTGCTTTAAGCAATACGGACATTTTAACAATGTTAATTCCTTCAGTCAGTGAACGTGGGATATCTTTCCATGTCTTTGTGTCTTCAGTTTCTTTTAACAATGTCTTAGTTTTCAGTGTACAGGTCTTTCACCTCCTATGTTAAGTTTATTCCTAGATTATTTTATTCTTTTTTTTTTCTTTTTTTCTTTCTGATAGGTAATTGTTAGCATATAGAAACAACAGTTTTTTCTTTTTTTAAAAATATATTTTATTGATTTTTTACAGAGAGGAAGGGAGAGAGATAGAGAGTTAGAAACATCGGTCAGCTGCCTCCTGCACACTCCCCACT
This sequence comes from Corynorhinus townsendii, assembly GCA_026230045.1. Classification (NCBI taxonomy): domain Eukaryota; kingdom Metazoa; phylum Chordata; class Mammalia; order Chiroptera; family Vespertilionidae; genus Corynorhinus; species Corynorhinus townsendii. Next base: position 145,034,290 of record JAPDVU010000004.1, read on the forward strand.
GGGGATGTGCCCGCAACCAAGGTACATGCCCTTGACCGGAATCGAACCTGGGACCCTTGAGTCCGCAGGCCGATGCTCTATCCACTGAGCCAAACGGTCAGGGCAACAGTTTTTTCTACATTGAGTTTGTAAAGCTTACTGTTGATAAACTTTTTCCTAAAATTAACAGGAAACAAAATGCTAATGCTCTGAAAGTTTGTGTTTTCTTTTCATCAGATACTCTGACTTCGTTGTTCACGAAATAGGAAAAGATGGGCGCATCAGCCATTTGGATGACTTGTCCATCCCCGTGGATGAGGAGGTAGGAGCCAGCTCTCTAGCAAAAGTCACCTTCTGTATAAAAGTAGCATTTTTTAGAGCTTTTAACAGCCTTGAATTCTGTGTGTGACTCATTGGAAGTTTTTGTGGTTATTTAAAAGGATCCTTCAGAAGATCTATTTACAGTTTTGACAGCTGAAGAAAAGCAGCGTTTAGAAGAGCTTCAGCTTTTTAAAAATAAGGAAACCAGTGTTGCCATTGAGGTAAGTAGTACAGAAACATGAAAAGGTTGTATACGGTTTTCATTGCTTTTTTGGGGGTAGATGTTGATAAGTGTCTATGGGAAAAATTATAGTAGTTAACAAAAGGATGATGTCCTATTTGATCTAAAAGGGCATTATGTACACTAAAAAAATGTTTTTGTCAGTAACAGATACCACTACCCACATAAAACCTGGCCAAAAAAGTGTTTTTTTAAAAAATGTTTCAGATGATCATAAATCAACAAAGAAATCCATTGTTTTGTACCTGATAGTGACTATTATATCATACTGATCAGCCTGGCAGTCAGAGGTGTGGCCTGGCCCTTCCTCCAGTGCCAGCAGACTTTTGGTCTCAGATAGGATTCTGGGAGGGAAAGGATTTGGCGGGAGGAAGTAAGTGAGCATTTCTCTGCTCTGCCTAAGTCTACTTCTATTCAACAAAAGGAGAGCTCAGCCACTATATAGAACAGTAAATTCCTTCTTTAAAAGAAGCTTTTGTTATGGACATTTTATTCTGCTCCATTAGGGCTGTCCAGGGGAATTAAATTACTGAGCTGTTTTACATTGTGTTTTTCCTACTAAGTCCTTAAAATCCTTTGTTAAATTGATAACGCGTCTAAGTTTAGACTAGCCACATTTCAAGTGCTCAGTTGTCACATGTGGCTAGTGGCTACTGTATGGGACAGAGTAGCTCTAGGTGATAGTTTGGCAGGGTGATGTGTTACAAAATTTTACGAATGTTATGTTCAATTCATTTTGTAGCATATTTTAACAACCTATTGGATTTGGGGGTATTTGAAAATCCCCTTTCCATCACCCCTAATGATTAAGAATGTATAATTTTTCAGAAATCACTGTCTGTCTCCAACCCTCATCTACTTCTCTTCCGCCCACCAAAACTTCCCAAAAGTGTGTGATCTTTAGAGATCTTCAATTATTGAATTTCCTTATAGACAAAATGTCAAGGAGAAAATCTCTAAGAATTGGTTCTGAGAATCATCCAGGAAGATGGTCCAGGTTTCCCTTACGTACTTGTATAATGCAGTGGAGTATCTTAGCCTCATAATATACCTACCTAGGTGGCAAGATTTATCATCTTACAAACTGTAGTTATGCTGAAATTTTTTTATTATGTAGTTATCTACTGAAATTTTTTACCTTTAAGTAGCATAAACCATGGGCAGGTGTCTTTGTCTGTAAAATAAGGAAAACAGACTTTCTGAATTTTTGAGATCTAAATATGTTTTCACTCATACACACAAATCATGATTCCAACTTACTGCTTTCAGTAAATTCTAGATCTAGACTCACTTTTCTGTATGCACATGTCATTTGTCTATAATTATAATATAGTTTTTCTTTTACATTTTGCCATAATATTATGTTGAGCAAGCAGTAGTATCTCAGTACTTTTTAGTTTGCAGGTTGCAGTCCATTAGTGGGGCATAAGCCCAATTTAATGGATCATACCTTTTTTTAAATGCAATAAGATAAAATAGAAAATTATAGTGTATTGTACATAGTTAGGGTACCAGTAAGTATTGTTTCTTTAAATTTTTTTAAATTGATAAAAAGATATGTACACATACATACTTCCGTCTGTTGAATCCAGATGTGAAATGTATTTCTTAATGTGAGACCATTCAAAAATTGAAAAACCATTAGGTAACTAATAAGTTTACATTTTCTTGATGTTAATTTTTTGTGTGTGTGAACAAATGTACTAGGACATCATTACAAAATGAGTCAGTATAGAAGTCATTATGAGGCAGTTGTAGATTGGGCTATTCGAGGGAGTTGAGTTTGTGACATCCCTGCATTTCTGTCTGTGAGCCCTGAAGTGTTTGTCCAGCAGAGTCCCTGAGGGAGCGTCTGCAAAGTGCTTGGCACAGTGCCTGGTATATGGACATGCTCCATTAATAGGCTCATTGCGCTTGCATATTGTGAAGCTCTAAAAGATTTCTGAAATCACACCCGTGTACTTTTGTTATTTCACATAGTTAATAAGATGAGTAGTGTTTTTACTCATTCATTAGTATAATTTCTCTATTTAATGTTTGTTAAATTTGTAATATCATTATCTATGTTTTTAATAGGTTGTTGAGGACACCAAAGAGAAAAGAACTGTCATCCATCAAGCAATTAAGTCTCTGTTTCCAGGATTAGAGACAAAAACAGAGGATAGAGAGGGGAAGAAATATATTGTAGCCTACCATGCAGCTGGGAAAAAGGCTCTGGCAAGTAAGTATGTGAGTGACCTGGCATTTCTCCTGCCTGGCGAGCCCCAGAGGCAGGTCCGCTCCTACTCTACTTTGCTGTTGTTCAAAGAAGGATATTGATCATGTCACTTCTTCAAAGAGGGTGGATAATACCATTTCAGATGCTGCAGCAATCCTATAGAATGTCTGTCTGATAAGGGGGCGTTAGGTCGTTTATGTGAGAAAAGAATTGCTGAAATTACAGTGGTGCCTGAGAGAGGTCTTAGGAATTTGATCTGTCCCCTGAAGAGCAGAGTGGGCTGAGTGGCAATTCAAGAAGAAAATGAAAGGCTATTGCTCACTCTGTGTTCTTAATGGAGAGAAGAAAGCTTTCAGGTGAACAGAAAATGCTTGTCACCTATCCTAGAAGTATATTTTTGGCAAAGTTCTTATATTGAAAGAGCTGCTGGCTTTCCAACTGTATTTTCTTCACTCACATAGAAAAACCACAGAATATCCTAACCGGTTTGGCTCAGTGGATAGAGCTTCGGCCTGTGGACTCAAAGGTCCCAGGTTTGATTCCGGTCAAGGACATATACCTTGGTTGCGGGCACATACTCAATAGGAGGTGTGCAGGAGGCAGCTGATCGATGTTTCTCTCTCATCAATGTTTCTAACTCTCTATTCCTCTCCCTTCCTCTCTGTAAAAAATCAATAAAATATATTTTTTAAAAAAAAAGAAAAGAAAAACCACAGAATAATAATAAAAGAAAAAACACGGGATATATAGAAAAGCACCCCTTTGCCTAAGCCCATCTTTCATTATGTATCATTCATTTGAAATGGGTGTGTTTTCAGTGAATCTCTGATATTTATGTACTGACTAGAGGCCCGGTGCACAACATTCGTGCACTGGGTGGCAGGGGAAGCAGGGGGATAGGGAGGCGAGGGTCCCTCAGCCCAGCCTGCGCCCTCTCACAGTCTGGGAGCCCTCAGGGGATGTTGGACTGAAGGCTTAGGTCCACTCTCTGCACATCCCCGAGGGGTCCTTAGTGCTGCCACAGAGGCCGGAGAGATACCCACCACTGCCGCTGGCCTGAACCTGTCTCAGGACTTATGGCTGAGGGGCACTCCCCCTGTGGGAGCGCACAGACCACCAGGGGGCAGCTCCTGCGTTGAGTGTCTACCCGCTGGTGGTCAGTGTGCGTCATAGCGACCGGTTGTTACACCATTTGGTTGATTTGCCTATTGGCCTTTTATCATATAGGATGTGTTTTCTACAGCCATGAAAATTTCTACTTGTATATAACCTTAAAAAATAGTAGATAGTTTTTCCTTGTCAAATCAGTAGTTACAGTTTTTTAAAAAATATATTTTATTGATTTTTTTACAGAGAGGAAGGGAGAGGGATAGAGTTAGAAACATTGATGAGAGAGAAACATCGATCAGCTGCCTCCTGCACACCTCCTACTGGGGATGTGCCTGCAATCAAGGTACATGCCCTTGACCAGAATCGAACCTGGGACCTTTCAGTCCGCAGGCCAATGCTCTATCCACTGAGCAGTTACAATTTTAATGAAAATTACAGTAAGAAAAAGTTATTTCCTCACCCTCCTCCCCTATTAGTAATGGCCCCTATTAGTGGAGTTACTTCTAGATATATTTGTTAGAACAAAACTCCAAGACCAAATTTTAAAAAAAGACTGTTCAAAGCATTAATGCTTGGTCATATCTCCTTAGGTTAATGCTGTGAATGTAGGAAATCTTTATGGTTTTTAACTATGGTTCTAGTGAAGTGAGAGGATATAAGACAAATGGGCAGAAATTAGGTTTAGCTATGCCTGAGAAAATAATATAGTGAAATCAGTAAGTATAGATGGTAACAGAAATGAGAAACCTCAAGCAGTTGGGGAGAAGAAAAAGGAGATTGGAGGCCACTTCTGAGTGGATGCCAAAAAGAAAAGTGAAATCAAATGTTCCAAAGCTATTTGTGGTTACGTGTTGTTCATTACTTCCAATTCCACAAACTAATGGTGTGGTTACTATATGTTACTTTGATGTCTGAGTCAATAGTATACAATATTACCTAGTAGTCTTTCTTCAGCCAGAATTGTTCAAGAGAATTCAGCCCAGTGGAATATGGTCTGAGTGACTTTTTTTCCATCCTCCCAAGATTAGCTCTTAGCTGGTAACTATTCTAGATGGAGAGAAGAGAAGGTGACTTGCTTCATACAGTCAAATGCCTTGGAACCCAGGTTGAGAAGGGCTGCTAGGGAGACATTCCTTACAGAGAGGCAGTCCATGTTGGTCAGCCACCCTCGCAAAGGCGAGAAGAAAAGTCAGGGTCTTGTTCTGCTGAGTGTGGTCATGAGGAAGCAAATTGGAAAAGGTAAAACCTGTGTTTCTTCGAGTGGGTACCTCTTGATAGTAATCATTATTTCTTAGAGGATGCTTGTGATCTTCAAGGAGGGGAGTTAGGGCATTTTAGGCCACAGTGGCCATTGCAGTTTTCTCACCCTTCCTTCTCAAGTGAGTGGTACCAGGTCTCTCAGGTTCTATCTTTATCTACATTTTCTGTGCTTTATGCCACACCCACCATTCTTTTTTTCTTTTTTTTTCCCCAAAGAAATTCCCTTAAAAATTTCCAAGTGAGATGCTGAGCTCTGAGTGACATACACTACCCCTACCCATCTTCCTTTGCATATCTTCAGTAAAAATAATGGGCTTTTCACTTTAAAAAGAAGCATGAAGGCAGGTTAGATTAGATCGCTGCTTGCACCTCCCAGGCTTGAGGTGTTGTGGCATTTAGTGAAGGGTGGATGAGAGGTCTTCCTCTGAGCTCTCCTCTCCTATCTCCTCATGGACCCAGACAGGCACTTGAGAGCCTGCATTCATCTCTTACAGATCTAGATCCCCACCCGAGAACGAGAGTGGCTTAAAGTAATCACCATTGGAAAGGCAGGGAGAGATGGTATCCAGAGACTATTGTTCATGCCCCTGCAAATAGAACCTGATACCAATGAGAACTTCTCCTCCTGGGCCACCCTGCCTAGCATTTGAATTAATTAGCTTTTATTTACTTTATTTTTAAAATATATTTTTATTAATTTCATAGAGGAAGGAAGAGGGAGAGATAGAAACATCAATGATGAGAGAGAATCATCATTGATCGGCTGCCTTCTGCATGCTCCCCACTGGGGATCGAGCCCACAACCTGGGCATGTGACCGGAATCGAACCTGGGACCTTTTTTTTTTTTTTTTAATATTTTTATTGATTTTTTACAGAGACGAAGGGAGAGGGATAGAGAGTTAGAAACACTGATGGAAGAGAAACATTGATCTGCTGCCTCCTGCACACCTTCTACTGGGCATGTGCCCGCAACCAAGGTACATGCCCTTGACCGGAATCGAACCTGGGACCTTTCAGTCTGCAGGCCGACGCTCTATCCACTGAGCCAAATCGGTTAGGGCCGAACCTGGGACCTTTTAGTCCGCAGGTCGACGCTCTGTCCACTGAGCCAAACTGGCTAGGGCTGAGTTAATTAGCTTTTAAATCTTCATTGCAAATCTACATTTTTTATAATGTTTTTAGAGTCCATTTACTACCAAACCCTTATTGTTTGATACAAATCCATATTGTTTTCTCAAATAGAGCATGCCTCCTAAAACATAGGCATAGTGGGTTCTGAATCATGGTGCCCAAGCATCACCAACTACTCAAGCTAGACGTCCAGTCTGATAGACAAGGCACATGGATGTACCTATCAGAGCATACATACAGTATTTTTCTGAAAACATGTAATTATTAATAAACCATCTAATCAGGTAAATTGATTCATGTTTTGGGATAGATCATGTACGTTACACATACCTCTAAGAACTTCTTTTTAAAGACTTAAGTGGAAAAAAAACAAAAACAAAATTCTGCCAGGTGATATGTAGAGGTTCTCCATCCCTGGTGGATACCTGGGCTAGGAATCCACAGAGACTCAGAAGGCAGAGCCAAGTGGATGAAAAGGAAACTCTGGGAGAGACTAAGGTGATGGCATCCCCAGGAAGAGGGCATTCCAGTGGCCAGAGTGGTTACAATGGAAACATTACAGGTAGGTCCAGCAGAACAGAACTCTGAAACGTGTCCACTAGGATTTAGCAACATGGAAATTATTGGTGCCTGCCAGAGCAGTGTCAGTGGAATAAGGGTGGAAACCAGTTTACACAGTAGGTTGAGTGGAAAGCAGTAAATACAGACTGCTTTTTCAAATAAGCTCTCAAGAGGAGGAGAAAGGAAAGGAACGTGGTTAAGGAGAGGGAGAAGTAGGATTGGCTTTTAAAGGGGAAGAGCCCTGACCATGTTGATAAGAGCCAGTGCCGAGGGAGGGTGAAAGTCCCGGGAGGAGAGTGAGCTTGGAGCAGGATCCCTGAGGAAGATGAAAGGTTGGCGTGCAGGGGTGCAGCACTGGACATGGCCTTGAATAAGAAGGAAAGAATGTTCTGCATGCTACCCCATCCTGTCATCTTTCTTGAGCAACAAACATTTTTTTTCTTCCTTATTCATGAGGGTCTCTGTCCAGGGTTCATGAATCTTCCTGAACATTCCTTTTGTTTGGTTTCTATTTCTACTAGACTAGGGCTGCCATATCAGACCATCAGAAGACCGCTTCCTATTTTCTCAGCCTGAGGCGTCTTTGCATTAGCATTTTAAATTAGAATGTCTCAAAAATTCTGAAAGTTATTTTAAATTCACTTAAATTGTAAAGCTATACATGTGCTATTTAGCATTCTAAGGATTTGGGGTTTTATAAAGTTAAACAAACTACCCAGAAATAAGTTGATACTCATATATTTTCTGTTAATCAATGCATATGCTTACTATTTTGTATACCGAGTGCACTTAGAAAAAGAATCTTTGCATCTGATATTTGCAGAGGAGGTAATTGTATGCATGCTCAGTGCTTGGATTTGCTAATAAAAGATGCATGCTCATCCTGGCCAGTGTGTTCAGTGGTTAGAGTGTCAGCCTATGCACCAAAGGTGTCGGGTTCGATTCCCCATCAAGGGCACATACCTGGCGAGTTTGCTCCTCCCAACCCCACCCCCTTGGGGCGAGCATGGGAGGCGATCAGTGGATGTGTCTCTCTCACATTCATGTTTCTCTCTCTCTCCCTCCCTCCCGCTCTTCCATTCTCTGAAAAGCAATGGGAAAAAATATTCTCAGGTGGGATTAACAAAACAAAAAAAAAGGTGCATGCTTGTGAGCCAAAACTCATATTCAGTTGTCATGTTTCCCTTAAGGTATTATAGCATTTTGTTTTTTAATCTTCTGGCTTCATTTATTTTTTGCCATTTTTGGTTTATTGTGAATGTACTACCAAAGGGGTAGTTAAGGAAAAATGTAGCTACACTACTTCATCAACTTTTACCACAAATATATTTTTAACTTTTTATTATGGACATTTTCAGATATGCACATAAATGAAGAAGGTAGTATATTAACCCCATTGTACCCATCAACCATCTTCAAGATTATTAACATTCTGTTGTTTTTGTTTGATCTATTCCTCCAACTTTTTTGTTTCTCATTGGAGTGTTTTAAAGAAAATTCTGCATAGTACTTTATTTCACTCACAAATACTTCAGTATGTATCTAACAGATAAGAACTAAAACCGTAAAACCATTATCACATCCAACAAAATCAACAAGTTCTTAATACCTAATACCCTATGCATGTTCAATATTTCCCTGGTTATCTCAAAAGTGTCTTTTACATACAGATGACTTGTTCAAATAATGATATGAACAAGGTAAGAACATTTCATTCAATGGATCTCTTAAATCATCTCTTAAATTTCTTTGAATCTATTGGCTTAAGAACTGTTTTCCATAATAATTGTAAATTTTTTTCAAATAAAAAATATTTGTAACTCACTACAGGAAACTCATAAAACACAAAGCAAATCAATAATTACTTGCAGTCTCACCACCAAATGTTAATCACAAAGAGCATTTCGGTACATGTCCTCCCATATTTAAGAACACAAATCTCTAGGTGGGGAAGCATTTTGCAACCAGTCTTTTTTTTTTTAGTATATTTTTATTGATTTCAGAGAGGAAGGGAGAGAGTGAGAGAGAAACATCACTCAGCCGCCTCCTGCATTCACCCCCCCCCCCCCCCCGCCACTGGAGATCAAGCCTATAACCTGGGCATGTGCCCTTAACCAGAATTGAACCCGGGACCCTTCAATCCGCAGGCCGACACTCTATCCACTGAGCCAAACCAGCTAGAGCTTCTTTCCCACCCACCCCCCCCCCCCCAATAATTTTAGAGACAGAAAGGAAGCAGAGAGAGAAAGAGAAAGAAACATCAATTTTTTGTTCCACTTATTTATGCATTCATTTGATTCTTGTATGTGCCCTGACTGGGAATCGAACCCACAACCTTGGCATAATAGGCTGACACTCTAACCAACTGAGCTCCCCGGCCAGGGCCTTGCATCCAGTCTTAAACCTTTTGCTACTTCTGGTGGGTAGAGACAGTGCAGCTTTGAGGATGAGCTGACATACCATTGTGAGGGGATTGAGACAGGGAGGCTTGTACCTGTAGGTGAGTTTTCTGCTTGTTCACTGTTTGCCTCTGCGACATTCCATTGTTAATGTCTACATGGCTGTTAACCCACCACATTCTACCAGGTGCTGTCGAAGTCCTTGGTAGAAACTTTCCATGCGATCATTTGCATGTTCACCTCTAAAGCACTTTAGTATTATTTATTATAAATTAAACATTGCTCTCTTGTGCTCTTTATGCTGTGCATTTGGACAGAGGTCAGAACTGCAGCAGGTAAGAGCGGTTGGTGTTTCATGTAGATAAAATGAAATGCCACTGATTTTTGTCACAAGTGCCAAGTGTAGACAACTTTGCTTAACTGTAGTGATCTGGAAGGAAAACCAAAATAATATTCCCATTTACAATTTTCTGAGGATGAGTTGTGAGGAATTCACACCAAGAGCCAAAGAAATACTTGTAATACTTTTCTGTTCAAGGCGGAAAAGACTCACGTTCATATTTATCAGAAAGGAAAAGCAATTCACTAAGAATTCGTGCTCTGGCAGTTTTCCCAGATGGTTTATTGATTCTTTTGTTCTTTACATTTTAGCTTTAGTGCTGGAAGTTTCTTAGGTTTCTGAAGATGGATGCATGAATTCATGCTAACGGATGATTTTAGGGACAAAGGAACATTTTTAAAAGCAGGCTCTTCTCTAGGGATTGTGTGAAATCTTTTTTTCACAGTTTTTCTTTCATAGAGTGACAGACATTGAGTAAATTAGATGTGTTCAATTAACAACTGCAGCTGCGTGTCACTGGAGACTCCCGGATATTCTTGTGTGTCTGGGAAGTGCAGTTGTGATTTACGTATTTTTCCCAAAGTGTTGATTTTTTTAAATAACCTTTGGGCAGCTTAAGTCTAAATCTTAATACTGCTTAAACATGTGCCTATATTAGAGGATAATTAAAATGTTATTAAAAGAAGTTTTAAAAATCAGGTTCTCCAAAGTCTTGAAATGTTTATTTCCAAAAAGCCGAGCAAGCGAAGTAACAGTAGCTCAAAAGTTAACATTTACCCTGGCTTAATTTTTAACATTTCCTTTTCCCCAAGAATGGCAATTAGGTCTTAAATGCCAGCTGCTCTCTCTCTGTAAACCATCCAGTTTTAGCTATTTTGTGATGGAAGTGGCCTTTGGAAAATCTAAATGTGTCATTGAGGCAACTCCTCACAAGTTTCATCCCCATCCCGTCTAAGGCATCCAGCCTGTATGTGTGCACACCCAGGGATGAGAAGCAAGACTGTGGAATTGGACATGATGGGTTTCCCTCTGGACTGCATGCGTCCCAGAGAGTCCGTCGGCCCACCCTTCATACATGTGCTTTGAAGTAACTGCTGTGTGAAGAGTGTTGGTTAGTCTTAGTCACCTGTCACACCACCTGCATTCAGCTTTTGATTTTAAATATGAACAGATAGTGTTAGTATCCAGTCACAAGAAGTTTAATACTTAAGAGTCCACACAGCTGTAACCACCTAACCTGCACTTCTTGTCAGGCTAGATCCGATTTCTCACTTAAAGGTTCTCCAGCGAACAATGAACTTACAGGGTTTCATAAGGAAAAAACTCAGATAACTTTTATTGCAGTGTCTATAACATTTAATTCTTTTGTTTTTAAGATCCAAGAAAACATTCTTGGCCAAAATCTAGGGGAAGCTACTGCCACTTTGTACTGTACAAGGAGAACAAAGACACCATGGATGCTATTAATGTACTGTCCAAATACTTAAGGTTCGTATCTTGTTCTTGTGCCTATACAAAATCAAAACATGGACGGTTATTTTCTTCTTTCCATGCTAATAAGAAAGGAGTGGGAAAATAGGCAAACAGATAGCAAATATGCCTCCCAATTAGTTTCCTCACACAGTAGGTGAATTAATTTTTTTTAATCTCCCTGCATATTGCCAATGATTCAAGATGAAAATTCTGTAAGTAACTAGTTCACACATAGTAGAGAGTAACCAGTCTGCTCAGCTGAACATAAGGGTTAACTTTCTCCCTTGAAGCCTACACTTTAATGGGGCTGCAGAGGTTTGTTTCACTAAGCTGTAAGGCGATTGAAAGCCCAAGACCAGTCAGATTTCCTCATAGGAATGCAGATACTCTGAGGATGGGCCGGGTGCTGAAGGATTTAAGAAATGGGTACAGGCACACAGCAAATCTCTTTGCAACACAGTTTTGCTTTCTAATATATATTTAACCCAGTTTAAACAAGGTCGGTCGTGTGTGAACTTATTGTGGCTGCCATAACAAAATACCACTGACTTAGACGAATTTTCTCACCATTCTGGAGGTCAGTCAAGGTGGTATAGGTTTGGGTTTTTTCTCCTTGGCAGGTGGCCACCTTTCTGTGTCCTCACATGGCCTTTCCTGTGTCGTCGTGTCCTCGGAGTTTCAGTGTGTGTCCAAATTTCCTCCTCTTACTAGGACACCAGTCAGATTGGATGAAGGCCCACCCCATGGCCTCATTTTAACTTAATCACGTCTTTAAAGGTTCGGTCTTCAAATGCGTTAAGAAGTACCTGGAGGCAGGGCTGCATCATAGGAATTTGGGGGGAACCCCGCTCAGCCCAGGACAGAGTACTCCATCAACTAACGTTTTATCTCACTCTAGTTGCTAGCTCTCTGGGAGAGAGTTGTGGTGCCTTGTCTGCACCTGAGCCTGGAAGAATAGACACGGCACCACAAGGTCTCCTAGGTGTGGAGGACTTCCTCTGAGATCTGGGCTGAGGATTGCTCAGAGTTCAAGAATTCTTCCTGTTTTTCTCCAGTTAGTGTGGAGCAGTTTTTATTATTTTATTTTATTTTTTAATAAATCTTTATTTTTCAGATTATTACAGGTGTTCCTCTTTTATTTTTCCCCATAGCTCCCCTCCACCTGATTCCCCACCCCACCCCATGCCCTTACCCCCCGCCACTGTCTTCATCCATAGGAGTAAGATTTTTGTCCAATCTCTTCCCGCACCCCTCACACTTGCTTCCCCTGAGAATCGTCAGTCCACTCCCTTTCTATGTCCCTGATTCTATTATATTCACCAGTCCATTCTGTTCTTCAGATTTTTCATTCACTTGATTTTTAGATTCACTTGTTGGTAGGTATGTATTTGATGTCATTTTGTTGTTCATAATTTTTATCTTTACCTTTTTCTTCTTCTTCCTCTTCTTAAAGGATACCCTTCAGCATTTCGTGTAATCCTGGTTTGGTGGTGATGAACTCCTTTAGCTTTTTCCTGTCTGTGAAGCTCTTTATCTGACCTTCAACTCTGAATGATAGCATTGCTGGGTAGAGTAATCTTGGTTGTAGGTTCTTGCTGTTCATCACTTTGAATATTTCTTGCCACTCCCTTCTGGCCTGCATAGTTTCTGTTGAGAAATCAGCTGACAGTCGTATGGGTACTCCCTTGTAGGTAATTAACTGTTTTTCTCTTGCTGCTTTCAAGATTCTCTCTTTGTCTTTTGCCCTTGGCATTTCAATTATGATGTGTCTTGGTGTGGTCCTCTTTGGATTCCTCTTGTATGGGGTTCTGTGCGCTTCCTGAACTTGTAAGTCTATTTCTTTCACCAGGTAGGGAAAGTTTTCTGTCATTATTTCTTCTAATAGGTTTTCAATATTTTGCTCTCTCCCTTCTTCTGGCACCCCAAAAATTCGGATGTTGGTTCGCTTGAAGTTGTCCCAGAGGCTCCTTACACTATCTTCATATTTTTGGATTCTTTTTTCTTTTTGTTTTTCTGGTTGGATGTTTTTGTTTCCACATATTTCAGATCTTTGGTTTGATTCTTGGGGTACGTTGATCTACAATTGAGTTTCTGTATATTCTTTATTTTAGACAGTGTATGCTTCATTTCTGACTGGTCCTTTTCCATTTTTTTGGCATTCTCATTAATATCCTTAAAGGTCTCATCAAGTTTCTCAGCGATTTTAAGAAGATTCTTGAGTAACCTTATACATGTGGTTCTGAACTCTATGTCATCCAGTAGTTTGCTTTCCTCCGTTTCTTTCATTCGTGACATGTTTCTTTGTTTCTGCATTTTGGCTGCTTCCCTGTGTTGATGGAGTGGCTTTGTGTGGTAGGTGACCTATAGGGGGCAGTAGCTCAGCCTCCCCAATCACCTGATGTGGACGCTCTTGGTACACCCCTTTGTGGGCTGAGTGCAAAGTCTTGGTGTAGTTAAGCCTTAATTGCTGTTGGTACGCTGGGAGGAATTGACCTCCAGGCCAATTAGCTGTGAGCACTCCCTGTGTCTATAATGGAAGAACTGCTGCGCTGAAGACATGCTTATGGGGCAGGACTTGTTTCAGTGGGGCTTTGGTGCTCACTGAGTCTGCCTCTTGAATGTGTCACTTATGGATGTGAGGAGTTGAAATCTGGTGTCTCACACTGACCACTAGGTACACTGGCTTCTGGATCTCCAATGGGGTGCAGGTCAGCTACTGTCTGAGGCCACCCAGCAGGAGCTACAGTGAGAGCTGCAGTTTTCTCCTCTTTGCTTGGGGTTTGGAGGTTTTGGAGCTGTCTGACCCAGGCTGCAAGTTTGCTAGGTTAAGCTGCAATAGGGCAGGCCTTTCTTATGCTAACTCCACTGCTTGGAGCTTGGGTGGGTTTGTAGGTTGTGCAGGGCGGGGCCTCAGGGTGTCACTAGGTTAGGGCGTGGCAAACAGCAATGGCTGCTAGTTAGCCGGCTCTGCGTCCCCAGTGGCATCCGCGAGTCCTGTGCCCCAGTGCAGTAAACAATTATTCCTGTGCGCAGCTCTGCAAGCAAGCCACCCTCACTGGCAGACAGTCCAGCTTCTCCCCGTAGGAGTTTGGGTCCCCCGCGTCTCCCCAGAGACTGGATTTCAGAGTAATTGGGGGCTTGTCTCCGTTCGGGTTGAAAAAAGCAACGCACCCAGTCACCCGCAGCCAGCCTGGATCACGCACCTCCGTACCTCAGCTTTTCAGTGCTCGTGCACGTCTCAATGCTCTTTTCTCTTTCCTTCTAGTTGTAGAACTTCCACTCAGCCAGCTTTCCCGTGGTTCTGGGTGATAGACGTTTTGTCTTTTAGTTTCAGTTTAAATTGTTGTGGGAGGCAGCAGTTTAGGTAATTTACCTACGCCGCCATCTTGGATTCTCCCTCTAGTGTGGAGCAGTTTTTATAACATACGTCTTAGTAAACTAGCTTGCCTATAGCTGCATTGCAAAACTGTTCAGAACCCAGCTTTAGCATTTGGCTTTTTAATACAAAGAAATAGCATATCTATTCAGAAAGTTCACATCATCATTGACTTCTTTTAAATTGAAGATACAAAATTTTCAAAGTGGCACATTATATACCTAGAATGAGTTTTTCTTCACCTTCACAGCTATGTAGTGTGTGTAATGCACTGCATATGATTAATAGGAAGTGCATTATTTCTTTTCTTGTTACTGGCCAGCTAAGTCTTTAAACAGTATGTTACTTATTTAGCGCCACAAACATTTTAAGTCAAGCACTGCTAGGGGGTTGTTCAGGCATCATTTACTTTCTCATGTTGCATATTATGTTTTCCTGGGTACGTTTTTAAATTGTATCTCCTTATTCTCTTTATTATGATTTTAAATATATTTTGAATCTTAAGTTATGAAAAATATGATTTCTTACTGGTATACTACTTCAGATGGTTTTGTTTCTGTCTTTCCAGAGTCAAGCCAAACATATTCTCCTACATGGGAACCAAAGATAAAAGGGCCATTACCGTCCAAGAGATTGCTGTCCTCAAGTAAGTAGAGAGCACATATTGGGTGATGTCCAACTGCCTGATCTGGCAGTCATCAGGCAGTCAGACATCCTTAGCACTGCCGCGGAGGTGGGAGAGGCTCCCGCCACCACCGCTGCGCTTGCCAGCCGTGAGCCCGACTTCTGGCTGAGCGGTGCTCCCCCTGTGGGAGCGCACTGACCACCAGGGGGGCAGCTCCTGCCTTGAGCATCTGCCCCCTGGTGGTCAGTGCGCATCATAGCAACTGGTCGACTGATCATTCTGGTCGTTCCACCATTTGGTCGCTGGGCTTTTATTATATAGGATTAAAAATAAGACATCTGTGCTGGCTATCCCCACTTAAAATAAATACTTATATTTACTTGTAATTCCCCTATCTTTTTATAATGAATTTGACATGGCATCTCCTCTTTACCCCACAATCTGGCTTCTTTCCCATCACTTTCCTGATTCATTAGAACCAGGGATTGAGCTCCTGGTGGCATCATAATGGATTCTCCAGTCCTTTTTCCCCTGACCTGGGGACAGTGGTATGCTCTGGCAGTAAAGCAGAGTGAGAGCGTGTTCTCTCCATGACAGTGGTGTGTGCAGATGTGATGTGTTTGAGAGAGCAGGAGGAAACACTTGAAATGGTGGTGCTCCTACCTTGCTGCCTAATTTTTTCCTCCTGTGACACATGGAATGTGGTCATCTGTTGAGAGTGAAGAGGGCAGGAGTGGGGAAGGGAACTTGAGAAGAGTGTGAAGATTTGGAGCAGCCTCTGTAGGAAATGGGCCAGGGCTGCCAGGAACTCTACAGAATGGGTGAGCAACAGAGGCCTGAGAGCTTAGGATGCCCATACTCTGTGGATGTGGGACACCGGGGCTTGTTGCCTTCTCTTTGCGATCTAAAGTATTGTTATAGTCAAGTCCTGTTCTTTCTGGCTGGCTCTGTGAATTTTTCACCTAAATTAAAATTTAAGTTGGTTAGTTTTGTTTTCAACACAGAAGAAATCAGGTGGAAATGAAAGTTCTGCCATAATTGTACTCCCTCAGAGATTGCTTTGTTCATAACTTGGCATATTTTCTCCCATAAGCCAAAATATTTATATAAAGTGTGTTCCTTTCTTGTGAATAATAAATGATGCATCTCTTTCCCTGTTAATAAAATCATTAATTACATAGGAAAAGATATTTAAATATATGAACATATCCTAATTTATAAACGATTACTTTGTTTCTGAATGTTCATATTGTTTCCCATTTCTTGCTATCATAAGCAATTCCATGACAGACATATTGGTAGCTGAATTTTGGCACATACCTGTAATAACTTCATTAAGATAAACTTAGCAGTGGAATTACCGATTTTTTTTCTTTTAATCTTTATTGTTGAAAGTATTACATAGGTCCTCCTTTAACTCCCATTAACCTCTTGCAGCCCACTCATGTTCCCCCTTGAATTACTGATTTTTTAAAGTGTTTTTTTCTGTTAATTGATTTTAGAGGGAGAGGGGGAGAAAGAGGGAGAAATATTAATGAGAGAAACATCAATCTGCAGCCTCCTGCACTCTCCTTACTGGGGATCAAGTCTGAAACACCAGGTCTGTTCCCTGACCAGGAATCAAACTGGTGACTTTTAGGTGCATGGGACTATGCTCTACCATCTGAGCCACACCAGCTAGGGCAGTGGAATTACTGATTTAAAGGGAATGTGAAATTCTAGGTTTTCAATAGGAAATCCTAATTGCTCTGTAGAAAGGTGGTACCTATCTTTATTCTGCTTCTCCACATTGGTTTTTTAGGCCAAGCATGTGTTACGACATTTTTAAAAGTCATTTGCTAATTTGAAAGTCAAAAAAGGCACCTCATTATTTATATTGCATTATATGCTGTGAAATTTTTGAATATTTGAAGAGTGAAGGTATTTATTTTCTTCTTGGTCAGCCACCAGGTGTCACACTTCATCACAAGGCTGATCTGTCTTCAGACCTTTGTTGCCTTTATCATCTGTTGATAGCAAGAAATTACATTAGACACCTAAATGCAGGCCTTTGGAAAGCCCATAGCACTTATCTTACAGATGCAGGCTACACTCATAGTTTTTTTAATGCATGTGGGGCTGGGCAGATTGGCCTTTCTCCTGAACACTGTTGCACAGGAGAAATCCACTCTACCATGCGAGGATTTCACTGCTGCTGCATCGTCCAATCCTAGGGATAAGCTGCATTTTTTTCAGCTTCATGCAGCTCTCCAAAGTCACCGAGTAATTGTAACAGGATCTCAAGGAGGACCAGCTTCGTTCAGAATGATTTGTTTCTTTTCCTGCCTCTCCCTCCCGGTCTCCTTTCTGAGCCAGTATTTCCCTGGCTTTGTTAATAAAGGCCTTTTGTGCAACATGCTGCTTAAGTTGGCATTTAAAAGTGAGATTTTGGTATTGCCAACTTATTCACAGAATTGGCTATGAGTTTACAACCAAGAAGCCGGAGCCAGGGTCATCAAAGTTAAAACTGTGAACAATTTTGTGAAGATATTGTCAACTCCATTTCAGCTATTCTCCAGGAGCACCCAGACCAACAAGAACTGAATGCAGCTCTTGCTTTTTGCTGTGCTAGTGGGATTCAGAAATACACGTCTGTTGTATATTCAAGAATAGGCAACAGAATATGATTCTGCCAAAAAAAGGAATGAAGTGTGGATACATACTACCAATGGATGCATCTTAAAAAATATTGTACTAAGTAAAAGAAGTCAGATACGAAAGGCCACATGTTATATGATTATATTCATATGAAATGTCCAAAATAGAGAAATCTGTAGAGACAGAAAGTAGATTAGTGGTTTCCAGAGGCTGCAGGGAGAGGGAATGGGGTTAATAAGTATAGGATTTCTTTTGGGGGTAATGGAATTGTTCTGGAATTAGATAGCGGTGACAGTTTCACAACCTTGTGACTGTATTAGAAACCACAGAATTACACACTTTATAAAGGTTAAAATGATAAACTATATCTCAACAAATTAAAAAAAGAACAGCCCAGCTGGCGTGGCTCCATGGTTGAGCATCAGCCTATGAACCAGGAAGTCACAGTTCAGTTCTTGGTCAGTCACATGCCCAGATTGTGGCTTCGATTCACAGTGTGGGGCATGCAGGAGACAGCCAATCAATGATTCTCTTTCATCATTGATGTTTCTATCTCTCTCTCCCTCTCCCTTCCTCTTTGAAATCCACTCTACCATACTATGTACACTGAGTGGCCAGATTATTATGATCTCTGAACGCATAATAATCTGGCCACTCAGTGTGTGTGTGTGTGTGTGTGTGTGTGTGTATATATACATAACCATCCATATATATATATATATATATTAGAGGCCCAGTGCATGAATTCATGCATGGGGGGGGGGGGGTTCAGCCAGCCTGGCCAGGTGGAGGAGACATGCATGGGTGGTTGGCCAGCCTGCCTGCTGGTCGAGGGGACAATTCCTGGTTGAAGGGACAATTTGCATATTAGCCTTTTATTATATAGGATATACACTGAGTGGCCAGCTTATTATGCGTTCAAAGATCATAATAATCTGGCCACTGTACACACATACACACACACACACACACACACACACACATATATATGGATTTCATATATATATATATATATATATATATAAAAGGATTTCATTTTAAAAAATAAAGCAGATTCTTTATGTATACATATATGTGTGTGTGTATATATATATAAAAAGATTTTATTTTAAAAATAAATAAAGCATATTATTTATTAAAAAATAAAGCATATTGAAATATAGCATTTAAAGCACTTTGATACTGGCAAAGAAATAGGTAAAATAATTAGACCCAGATACATCCACAGATTTAGTACTTATTCGAAGTAACATTTAAAGTCAACAGATTTGATTGGTTGAATCAGTGAATGTGGCTGAGATAACTGAGTAGGCATCTGAAAATAAAATTAAATTGGCTCCTTACGTCAATTCCCTATTCTAAACACATTCCAGGTAGATCAAAAAAATTTTGTATAGTTTTTTTTTTTTTTATTGATTTCAGAGAGGAAGGGAAAGGAAGAGAGAGAGAGAAATATCAGTGATGAGAGAGAATCATTGATCGGCTGCCTCTTGCACATCCTCCTGCACATCTCTCTCATCACTGATGTTTCTATCTCTCTCTCCCTCTCCCTTCCTCTCTGAAATTAATAAAAATATATTATAAAAATATATTTAAAAAATTTTAAACATAGAAATATAGCTGTATTGAGGCCTGCGCAGGTCCCAACCTGTCTGTGGTTTGGGGTTGCTATCTGCCTCATAAAGCAAAGTAGAGCGTTTGTCATCTGGGAAGACAAAGCGGTCTTCTCCTTGATAAAACCTCCTACATAGTTGGCTTTGGGACCTTCCAGGAATGGAAGGGCAGAGACTTGAGGCCTCATGAATCTGGAAGAGAAGACAGTGGTTATAAGAGAAAGTTCAGAGTGATATGTAAGAACGTGTCACTGTTAACATGGCAGTCATATATGTGGATTCCTTAACAATACAATAATAATAACACAGTTTCTAAAAGGTGCTATTTCCTCTTTCCCTCTCTTTTTAAATGTGGCTTCAAAGAATTCTTAAGACGTGAACAACAGAAAGACATGTGAGCAGATCACAAAATGCATAGGTGTAAATTCTTTTATTTTTTTTCTCATAATATTTAATACTTCCTCACATCTTTAAAATCTTAAGAAACCTGGGATTAACCCTAGGGATTTCTTCCTGATACTATGGCCGTAGCTCCCAACCCAATTCAGAAACCACATGCTGGCACACGATGGCTTAGAATGGGCTGCAAGGGCCCATACAGTGACTGCTCTGGGCACGGCCAGAAGTCTTATGGGGATGGTAGAGGAGGGTGTGTCCAAGGAGCCTGGTTTGGAGTTGATAAAAATGTTCAGGACTTCTTTTTAAATTCTGCTTTTACATGATCTCTGGACCCCTAAGCAGATGGTTCTCAACCCTATCAGATCCAACTCTCTCCTTTTCTATGGCAGTCTGTAACGTCCTCCTTCACTATCCTGAAATGAATTCCATAGGTAATATAAGTTACTTTAACACAGCTTAACTGTAATATAAAAGGGGAGAAATAAAAGGAAAGTGTTTTGTTAAAACAATTTTTAAAATACAACTGAATGAACAAATCCATGTAATGTTTTTATATGACTCTATTGAATGTTATTATCCTTTGTCAGATGATAACAAAACCAGTTAAAAAGCAGCAGCAGCCACAGTATCATTGCCTATATATATATAGATCTATAAATATAATATAAATATGTATTTTTATAGCCAGGTCCTGGGGGCAGTATTTACTAATATACTCCACAACCTACCTTTTTTTTTTTTTCACAACCTACCTTTGAAAAAGAACAAAAAGCAAAAAGATATGTATGATGCTGTTAATTTAAAATACAGAGCCAAAGCTACTGAGCAGCAATTGACACAGTTGCTGGTTTGTGTGTGAAGAACACTTTTCCCTCCTCTTAACCCTCTTGTTGCTTAGAATGAGGAGACTCCATCATTTAAAACACGGCGAGAGGAGGAAATCTTCCTGAGCCAGCATGACCCATTCCCCTCCTTTTTAAATGAGCTGCTTTTGGCATCAGCAGTTGACTGGGGAGGGAGAATCAGAAAGCCCCGGTCAAAGCCCCTAGAACCACAGTGCGCAGGGTTCTTTTATTTGTCGCTGCAACCAATATAAACTAGTGAAAGACCAGCAGTGAAGCTTAGTGTCTCAGTGAATGTATGGAGGCCGACACTGATCTAAGTGAGACGTGATCAAAAAGTGTGTCACTACTCTAAGCCAAAAGGAAACAAAATTAAAAGTACCCTTTTTACTATAAACAATAACTATAAAAGTACTGTACATATCCTTGGGATAATTAAAAATATATATCTGACTAGGGAATAGGATTTAGGATATCCTTTCTAACTATGCTTTAAGTCCCAGGGATATTTAAAAGGACTCCTGAATTTAACTAAAATTTACTAAGTAGTCCTTACTTACAGAAGGCCAACTAAGGAACGGTAGATACAGAAAAACACTCTTTTACACATGGCAGCATTTTTTATCCTGAACAGCTGGATGAAAGATTGGGAGAACAGGATAGTCAGCATTTAAAAAATATCACCCCAGCCTTGGCCAGTGAGGCTCAGTGGTTAAAGTTTTGGCCCTCGCATCGAAGGGTCACAGGTTCAGCTCCCAGTCAAGGGCATGTGCCTGAGTTGCAGGTTCCATCCCAGCCCCAGTTGGGATGTGTATTGGGAGGCATCAATCAATGTGTCTCTCTCACATCAATATTTCTCACTCTCTCTTTCTCTCACTGATGAGAACCATCAATTGGTGGCCTTCTGCACTCCCCCTCCTGGAGATCTAGCCCACAACCCAGGCATGTGCCCTGACTAGAAATGGAACCAGTGACCTCTTAGTGCATGGGATGACACTCAACAAACAGCCATCCTGGCTGGGCCAATTTGTACTTCTTAATCCCTTCATTTTTTCACTCATTCTCCCATCCACTCCTGACTGGCAGCCGTCAGAATGTTCTCTCTATCTGTATGTCTGTTTCTGATCTGCTTGTTCACTTATTTTGTTTTTTAGATTTAATTTATTACCTCTTATTCATATTTTTTTATCTTTTTTTTTTTCTTCTTAAAAAATAACGTTTAACATTTCATATAACACTGGTTTGGTAACAATGAACTCCTTTAGCTTTTTCTTGTCTGGGAAGCTCTTTTTCTGTCCTTCAATTAAAAAAGCTAGCTTTGCTGAGGAGAGTAATCTCGGTTGTAGGTCCTTGCGTTTCCTCACTTTGAATATTGCCAACCCCTCTTGGCCTGCAAAGTTTCTGTGCAGAGATCAGCTGACAGTCTTATGGGAGCTCCCTTTTAGATGACTGTTTTTTCTTGCTGCTTTTAAGATTCTCTCTTTGTCTTTAACCTTTTTCATTTTAATTATGATGTGTCTTGGTGTGGGCTTCTTTGAGTTCATCTTGTTTGGGATCCTCAGGGGCTCCTTTTTTAGGTAGAGTGGCTTAATGTAGCCTACTGTGTCCAGTAGCACAGCCTCCATGACCACCCCTAAACACCTAGCCTTTAAAACTCCTGAAAATGAAGGTCCTGACATGCTCTCACCTGCTCTGGTTTATTTATTGTTGTTGTGGTGTGTTTTGTTTTGTTTTTTGTTTTTTAGAATAACTGCGCAAAGACTTGCCCATTTGAACAAGTGCTTGATGAACTTTAAGCTAGGGAATTTCAGCTATCAGAAAAACCCTCTGAAATTGGGGGAGCTGCAAGGGAATCACTTCACTGTTGTTCTCAGGTAAAGAACTGGGTCAGGTGCAGACCAGAAAGGGTCTTGCCTGATCACATCTATACTCGATGTGACCTCATAAGGAAAAAACAGAGCAGTTATTAATCTAGGTGAGCTGGTACTAGCAGGCATGGCAGCAAGGGAAGGCAGAGTTGGGCCTCATAGGGTTGGGAGAGCAAATACTACTGGAGTATTTGTACTGACACCCCTCTAAAAACTCAGCACCACCTTTGGAAAGATGCCATCTCCTTAAATACTGTGTTAAAAGACAAAGAATGCGTCGTTCAACTTATGTGTGAGGCCTTGAAGAGGCAAATCCTAGACCCAGAAAGTAGAAGGATGTTTCCTGGGCCAGGGATGGAGGGAAGGGTGGAGAGTTAGTGTTTAATGGGTGTAGCGTTTCGGTTTGGGAAGATGAGAAAGGTCTAGAAGTGGATACCATTGAAGGTTAACCAAGATTGCGAATGTCCTTAATGCCACTATATTGCAAGCTTGAAAATGGCTGAAATGGTCAGTTTAATGTTACATCTCTTTCACCACAATTGAATAAAAAGGAATATCGAAGTTGTCAGGAAGGAGAGAGAAAACGGCAAGGACCAAGGGGAAAGCATGGAAACCAAGCCATATCATTTATGATGCGCATCCCTTAATGTGTTTGACTGTCAATTTTTTCCTCTGAATAATCTGGGCCCCGACAGAAATATAACAGGAACTGATGACCAAGTGGAACAAGCCATGAACTCTCTCAAGGAGATTGGTTTTATTAACTACTACGGAATGCAAAGATTTGGAACTACAGCTGTCCCCACATATCAAGTTGGAAGGTTTGTATTCAAGTACTTAACTCTCGTCTAAAAGAGCTCTCTCGTAAAAAAGAAGCAGGTGGTGTTTTTAATTGTTTCTAGATTTCCTCGTGTCTGGGCCACATGAGCCAGCGTGTCATCCTTTTGGACGATTAACTGATCCACAGCCTCCTAATTTTGTTTTTTAATATATTTTATTGATTTTTTACAGAGAGAAGGGGAGAGAGATAGAGAGTTAGAAACATTGATGAGAGAGAAACATCGATCAGCTGCCTCCTGCACGCCCCCCACTGGGGATGTGCCCGCAACCCAGGTACATGCCCTTGACCGGAATCGAACCCGGGACCCTCCAGTCCACAAGCCGACGCTCTATCCACTGAGCCAAACCGGTTTTGGTGTGCAGCCTCCTAATTTTTGTTGTTTGTATGAAATAACACATACACAAGGTAAAATAATAACTCAGAATTTAAAAGGATATAACCAGAAAAGTAGATTTTTCTCCCACCTTTGACTGCCCATCCAGGTATTCTGCTTTTATTTTCTTTTTTACAGGTAAATTTTGGCTCAGTGAGTGAGCTAACAGTTAGCAGTTAGGCAACTCAGACCCAGAGTAGCCTGACAGAGATGACGCTGTTTTGGACCTCCTTAAACCAGTGCTTCCCAGTTTATTGACTTTTATTTTTAAAGTGCTATAGACTGTAATTAGTGAAGTAAGACCTATTTTAAGAATTCTGATTAACTTTTAGTCAATAGGAAATTCCGCTAGCTATGATGGGAATCCTATCAATAAATACTTGGGTTCATAAACCTGCTTATGCTATACTGCTGTTCAGCAGAGAATATCTATATATATAAAAGCCTGAACAACCAAAAGACCAAACAACAGGTCGCTATGATGCACACTGACCACCAGGGGGCAGACGCTCAACACAGGAGCTGCTTCGTGGGGGTCAGTATGCTCTCACAGCCAACCTCCCACAGCCCCCACCCCACAGCCAACCTCCTGTGGCCCTGATCAGGCCTGATCGCTGGCCAGGCCAAGGGACCCCACCCGTGCACAAATTCGTGCACAGGGCCTCTAGTGTTACATAAAGTAATCATTCACATAGGAGTTAGAGTTGTGGAAGTTATGACTTAGAAATGACATGAGAGGTTGTTTACTGTGTTTTTCCCTGTGTTTCAAACCCTTCATTGTAGCAAAGGATGTTTAGGCATAGGGAGGTGAACCGCACGGCCAGGGGTGAACCTGAGGAGGGGTGGTGAAAGATTAAAGACAATAGACAAGAGAATACAGTGGGACCAGGTGGATCACTGCCTGGATGAGGAAACAGTGACACAGCCTGTAAGCCGAAGCTTTATTTCATAGTCAGATCACACAAAGCAAAACAAGGGCAAGATGTTCACAATGTTCTTGTGAATTTCAAATCTGCTTCTTTACTATTGTTGCCATTCTCTGAACTCTGTCAAGTTTTGTTTAGGTAGCACTTGCTGCACCTCCTGCAGCCCACATCCCTTAGCTACCTAGGACTGTAGGGTCGGACTATAAGGTCAAGTTTACAGCCATAGCCTTTTGGCTATAATTGTGCTGAGAGGGTTTTGCCCTCCAAACTGGAACTTGTATGTGGCTTTGCCACAAGTCATTCTGAGGCTTGAACCTGTCCGAACGCTGTAGCCACTCTCCACAGAGAGGCCTGCAGAGCTCACTAGTTGGTCATCTGTAGTCCTGGGAAAAGAGGTGTTTTCTTGACTTACACCTGCTGACTACATGAAGTTGCATTTTTCATATTTAAAAGCACAACCCCTTTAACATGCTTTAAAATGCAAATAACACAACTTGCTTTCCTCTCAGTTCTGCCAAATGCTACAATCAAGAGTGCAGTATTTGTGTGTTGCTTATTTAACCCCTTGACACTTAGGTGCTAATGTGCAAATGAAGGAACTTGGATCTTGCTGCCAAGGGGTTACAACTGGGAACTTCATGTGCTACTAAATCATAGTTTGAAAAAGCAGAATTCTCCTGACTCGCGTTGCTCGGGCTATGAAACAGGAGGTCAGCGTTCGATTCCTGGTCAGGGCATGCAATAGGGGGCATGCAGGAGGCAGCCGATCAACGATTCTCTCTCATCATAGGTGTTTCTATCTCTCTTCCTTTACCTTGCTCTCTGAAATCAATAAAAATATATTTTTAAAAGAAGCAGACCTAATAATGCTGTCATTGTTGCTATCTGATTCCATAGCAGCAGTCACTAAACTGAAAACAAAGGTTGCAACATGACCAAAAAAAAAATGTGTAGTATTTACCAGCACCAGTAATACAGCTTTAACCCACACCTCCATAAACTACTTCATAACTTACCAAGAAAAGCAGTTTGCAGTGAGGTCATGTGGTGTGCCCCTAGTATTAAAAATTGCTTTGTTTAAAATTGAGCATGAGGATATTAAATACACATTGTGGAGAATATTGCTTCTCTCAGAGTGAAGATACGGCAGCTGAAAAGCACTAGTTTGATACTTAGAAATTAAATAGCCCTGGCCAGTGTGGCTCGGTTGGGCATCGTCCTGTGCATTGAGGGGTTGCCGGTTGATTCCTGGTCAGGGCACATGCCCGGGTTTCGGGCTCCATCCCAGTGTGGGTTGTGCAGGAGGCAGTTGATGGATGCTGCACTCTTGAATTGATGTTTCTCTCTCTCTCTCTCCCTCTCCCTTCCTCTCTAAAATTCAGTTTTTTAAAAAATCTTTTTAAAAATACAAATAAGGACTGCTTTAAGTACACACACACACACACACACAAACCCCAAAATTAAAAGCCCTCCAACTTTGAAGCAAATGTGGAACCTCTTGAATGCAGACTGTCTAGTTTATCAGACTATTCGACTGATGGAGTGCTTCATATGTGGGAGGGAAACTCACCTGCTTTATTTGCCTAATTTAAGTGTCTGATAAACAAATCTCCTTTGTTCTCCTGGGCTGTAATGGAATAACTTTAAACAAGGTTTTGGCATTTCCTTTCCTTTATAAAACATGCTCAGCAAGCTGCATCAGTTAACTACAATTTGGTAAGTTGTTATGTTAACAATTATGACATCTGCAATGTTTTATAAAGCAAATCATTTTTTTAAAAATATATTTTATTGATTTTTTACAGAGAGGAAGGGAGAGAGATAGAGAGCTAGCAACATCGATGAGAGAGGAACATCGATCAGCTGCCTCCTGCATGCCCCCCACTGGGGATGTGCCTGCAACCCAGGTACATGCCCTTGACCGGATTCGAACCTGAGACCCTTCAGTCCGCAGGCTGATGCTCCATCCACTGAGCCAAACCGGTTTCGGCTATAAAGCAAATCATTTAATAAAATCACTATTGTGAGGGAAATAAATAAATAAGTAAATAAAAATATTGGCACACAATGGACACAACAGAATGAAAAAGCAATCCACAGAATAGGAGAAAATATTGCAAATATCTGATTAGGGATTAATATCCAAAATATATAAAGAATTTCTACATCTCAATTAAAAAACAGCAGCAACCTGATTTAAAAATTGGCAAAGCCCAGCTGGCATGACTCAGTGATTTAGCATCAACCTATGAGCCAGGAGGTCACAGTTCAGTTCCTGGTCAGGGCACATGCCTGGGTTGTGGGCTCAATCCCCAGTAGGGGGCGTGCAGGAGGCAGCCAATCAGTGATTCTCTTTCATCATGGATGTTTCTATCTCCCTCTCCCTTCCTGTCTGAAATCAATAAAAATATATTTTTTAAAAAAAGATTGATAATACCATAGCTTGTTCCAGGACTTCAAGGTTGGCCATCAATAGGAAATCTATTAATATAATTTGTTGTATTGGTAGATTTAAAATTCATATGCTCAGCCGGCATGGCTCAGTGGTTGAGTGTTGACCTATGAACCAGGAGGTCATGTTTCGATTCCCTGTCAGGGCATATGCCCAGGTTGCCGACTCAGTCCCCAGTGTGGGGCTTGCAGTAGGCAGCTGGTCAATGATTCTCTCTCATCATTGATGTTTCTATTTCTCCCTCTCCCTTCCTCTCTGAAATAAATAAAAACATATTTTTTTTAAATAAAAGAAAATTCATATGATCTCATCAACAGATACTAAACAGCACTTTATACAATTTACTATACAAAATATCCCATATAGATTAACTTAAATGTGAAATATAAATACTAATTAACTGGAGGGAAAACAAAACAAAAATTAATAGAAAGGATTTCTGTATTTTGTTAGGAAAGGCCTTTCTAAGCGTGACTCCAAAACCAGAAATGTTACACAAAATGTCACTTATATATGGCAAAAGATAGTTTAATAGAAGAAAGGAAAATTGATGCTTACAGATGCATCAAAAAGTTTTTAAAAATACTCTCTAAAGTGTTAACTGTTTAAATTCCTAGAGATTAGATAATAGGTAACTTTCTTATGTACTGTTTAATTTTTAAGACGTGTATAACTTATAATCAGCAAAAAAAAAAAAAAAGGCTTTTTCATGTGGTAAGAATAATATAAAAGGATAAATTATATTCTGTTTCATTAGGCAAGAAGGTTTATAAAAACATGGGGAGAAAATTTTTTGAGAAGTTTCAAATAAGTTTTGGTATCTAAAGACTTAACTTTTATTTACAGATAATGTCATATGTAGCAACTTAAAGCATAACTGTGTAGTATTTACACTTTTTAGTAAAATTTATAGAATTTTAAAAGTGTGAAATGATACTAAATGTCATGAGTAGACCTTGTGTTTTTTCCTTCTCTCTCTTTTTTTTTAATAACTAAAAATTCCCTGGTCCAAATCTATTATGTGTTTCTGAAGGCTTTAACTGAAGAAACAAAATACATACTCATGGAACAAACTGGGGCCTTGGCCCAGGTTCAATTCCGGCCAAGGGCACATGCCTAGGTTGTGGGCTTGATCCCCAGTAGAAGGCGTGCAGGAGGCAGCCAATCAATGATTCTCTCTCATCATTGATGTTTCTATCTCTCTCTCCCTCTTCCTTCCTCTCTGAAATCAATAAAATATATTTAAAAAAAACAAAAAACAAACTGGGCCTTTGTTGTAATAAAACAGCTTTAGCTACTTGGCTGGAGGAGTTTGGCTTCACTATAAAGGACCATGCTCAATCTGGGTAGAACTGGATCTTCTCTCTATTTTTAAGTTCTTTTGGCGTTTACATTTGAAATCTATATCATATTAGGTTTTCTGTTTACTTTTAAATTTAGTAAAATACATAAAGTCAATGTGATTTGTTGACTCCACAGATTGGGACATAAAAAATTCCATCTTCATGTGAAAGTAACTAAATTAAATGCTGTTTAATTTTAGAGCTATACTACAAAATTCTTGGGCTGAAGTCATGGATTTAATATTGAAACCCCGTTCTGGAGGTGAGAATAAAATTCATGTTATGAAAAAAATAGAATATATGGCTAGATATTCATGGCATTGCTATGAATGAAAGTATGTGAAAATTAGGGGAGTTACTTCAGAATTTTTAAAAATTGTGGGGTTTTTTGGTAAAATAAGTATAGTTTATTTCTTTATTCTCATAAGGTCTATGTACATGTTTGAGATTTACCATTTATATGCTGTTTTCAGCTTTTTAGCTCATCTGATTTATTTAATGAATATATTCATTCCCTTTTCTCCATGCACTATTAAATCTCTGAACACAGGAATTTGTGGTTAATTTTTAAAAGTGTAATAGGATATAAAAACTTGGCAAACACATATTGAGAATCTTTAGTTTGAAAAATTCACTAAAACTTTCCAGAAAATATTTCTAAAATTATACCGCATGAAAAATGACTTAAGTACTACTTTACAGATGATTAAAAATGATGATGCTCACTTTGGGTAATCATTCATTTGCATATTTAAAAGAGATAAAATTATCTAATTTTGAGGGAAGTAACCCATTAAATTCGACAATCCTATAGAAAAGGGGAAGGAAGAAAGGAACACCAAGGTTTTGTGGTATGTTGAATCAGCGGTGATAATGAACAGTAACTAGCTTTAAATCCTGGGGTGATGACAAAGCTGTCTAGTTCTGTAAACTTTCTACATTCCCCATCTTCTTATTTTCTGATGGTGATTCTCAGGTTAGCAGAAGCTTTTACAAATAGCATTTTCTAATTTGTGTTGTGTATGAAGCATTTTAAGTTATGCAAATCTGCCTATTGGATAAATTGTTTAATCACAACTTTCTCCACCCCCCCCCACCCCCTTCAGCCGAAAAGGGGTACTTGGTTAAATGCAGGGAAGAATGGGCGAAGACCAAAGACCCAGCTGCTGCCCTCAGAAAGCTACCTGTCAAAAGGTGTGTGGAAGGGCAGCTGCTTCGAGGACTTTCAAAATATGGAATGAAGAATATAGTCTCTGCATTTGGCATAGTGAGTGCAATTTGTAAAGTCAGGCAAATGACTCAAGGTGGTTTAATGCTTTTTAAATTTTATCTTTAAATATTTTACTAAGAATATCTTACTTCAGAAATAGCAGAAAGTAAATGAGGATCCTTCAGTGATCTCTGAGGGGTGTGTAATATTTGCATGCTTCCTCAGACCCTGAAAGGTCATGGAGCGGGTAGTAGATGCCAACAGTGTTGGCATAATAGTTAACATTGAGGGCATGAGAAGAGCAGTGATGTGGAAAATATTGTCTACGAGGAAACTTAAATTCACTGTCTTGCTTTTTTAAAAACTCAGAATCCATCATTGAGTTCATTTCTTGATCATTCTCCAGCATCAGAACTGTAACCTGCCTCAGTTAAGAGGGTTGCACAGTAAGGGGTCTAAGTGATGGCATTTCATTTTCTTCATGGTAATGCAAATTGGTACCCACTCCTGTGTAGCCTACACTAGTATTTGGATAACTACAATCCAAAATAGACTACAGTTTAACTCTTAAACTTGAGTCTTACTGACTCTTCCCCAGGATGTACTCAAAAAAGCAGGCTGCTTCATGAAATTAATTTGTTAGTTCCATCATTTAGGTTTTCTCCCTGACATAAAATTATGGAGGAAAAAGCACCATTAGCTCTAGAATTGACATGGGAATTCCTTAGGTTTGAAGTCTATGTCTTTGAGAGAGGGCATAAGTTCTGTAGTGTTTGCTTTATCTGTGTGAATGTTTGCACTATGGATAACATGGGCACAGCTGTGGCTGCAGCTGATTGTGAATACCCTTGAGTGTGAGGGCTTCCATGTCTAACACCGGTTGCTACATATTGGAGGTTTAAGGTATGAGTGTCTTATAGTAGGGTTACCACTAAAGTGAGTTGCCTTGGAAAGTACCGTACTTTTAATATTTAGAACTTTTTGTTTCTTGCTTGTTTTTTCTTCCCTCCAGATACCTAGAAATAATCGCTTAATGTATATTCATAGCTATCAAAGCTATGTGTGGAATAACATGGTGAGCAAGAGAATAGAAGAGTACGGACTGACACCTGTTCCAGGGGACCTAGTTCTCAAAGGAGGTAAAAAGGCAGATATTGCATTATTCAGGCAGACTAGAGTCCAAGTATGTGACACCAGAGTTTAAAATCCAGCCTGACTACTAGTTAAGAGAGAGAGATGTCTAATAAGTTTGAAATGGAAGGACATTGTAAACTCAGACTGACTAGTTTAGATGTTTATCTTTAATGAAAAATATACCTCTGATTTGAGTAAGCACCTGACTGTCCATTTTCTCAGCTGGAATAAGATGTGAACTGAAGGTTACCTAAAATCCCTCTCCAAGCTTTAATCTGGGTCTAGCAGATACTTCTCTGCATGTTGGGATGAACTTCAGCCTCTGGGCTGTTGGCCAAGTTTAAGGAGTTTCCTAACTTCAGATTGGAGCTCACTTTACATGTGGGCCATGATCTAATGAACATTTTGTGCACACGCTGAACCCGAAATGTTTCTCAGACACCCAGACAATCTCATCTGCTGTTGAGCTATTACTGTGCACAGTCCTTATGCTAAGTCCCTCATCTGTGTCTTCTAATTTGAAGCTCATGCTAATACTGCCAAGAATTCTTTCTGTTCTTCAGATGAGGTTCAGTCACTTGCTCCAGGTTCCACAGGCGGTTAAAGAAAGAAAAGGTGCCGAAACTGGTTTGGCTCAGTGGATGGAGCGTCGGCCTGTGGACTGAAGGGTCCCGGGTTCGGTTCTGGTCAAGGGCATGTACCTGGGTTGTGGGCACGTCCCCAGTGGGGGGTGTGCAGGGAGCAGCTGATCGCTGTTTCTCTCTCATCGATGTTTCTAGCTCTCCATTGCTCTTCCTTCCTCTCTGTAAAAAATCAGTAAGATATATTAAAAAAAGAAAGAAAAGGCTGGGATTCAGTATCAAGTCTGTCTGTTGTTGAGGTCTTGCCTGATCAGGTCTTTGAAGAAATAAATTTTAAGGAGGTGTGAGAGGAAGGAATACATTTTATAAATCTTACAATGAAGCTCACAATTAACGTTTGAATAGCAGGAGTTTTAAATATGCTATTAAAAATCTGTAATGGAAAGTTAAGGGAATTGCCAGACAGTGAAAGAAAAATATGAGCTTGCCAAACAAAGATTTCAATGTAGATTTTTATCTTTATCCAATGGTCTTAAAGGAACTACAGTTAAAGACTAAGTGGAAGACCCTGCCATTGTTTCACATCTGTTGTCGCTGTTTACATTCCTTTATTGAGCCTATATCTTCATAAGCTTTTTAGCAAGTATATGTCAAACACTTCCCTTTCAAGGTCAAGACAGGATCAGAGGCCATGGATACTGACAACTGATTTGTCTGCTTTATTCTGTCTTTTTCCACGACTATATCTACTGCGTCTTCTTGATGTATTAGCAAAACCGGGAAAACCTACAAAAATGTGTTTTGTGGTTTTCTAGGAATAAGACAGAAAACATTGCTTTTATTTTTGGTGAAGAAAGTAAGTTGTGCATAGTTTATTTCAATGTAAAAAAATGTGAATTTTTTAAATTTTCAAAATATTTTTCCTTCCAATATTGATCATATCAGTATATTTTTTTAAAACTTTTAAAAAATATATGTTTTATTGGTTTTAGAGAGGAAGGGAGAGAGAGAAACACTGATATGAAAAAGAAACGTTAATTGGCTGCCTCCTGTAGGCCCCCTACTGGGGATCGAGCCTGCAAACCAGGCATGTGCCCCAACCAGTTACCCAACCAGCAACCTTTTGGTGCACAGGACGTCGCCCAACCAACTGAGCCATACAATCCAGGGGCTATATCAAGTGTATTTTAATGTGCTGTAGGCCACCATATTTTATCTTCTAACTACAAACTGTGTTTTGGTTTTTTATTGTTCATTCTTTTAGCAAAATGCATTAATTTGTGATAGCTTTCCAAATAGTATTTTGTAGCATTGTTTAATAAGGAAAAGGAGCTGATTGTTAAAAGCAAGCATTCCCAAATAATGAAAGTGCAGCTGAGAAATAAAAGTTTTAACTTAGTACTTTTTCCAAGTCTGTGATTTTTATTTCTTGGGTAGAGTAGAAAAAGTGAGAGGTATATATTCCAACTCTTAACTTCTTTAAGCTTTGTAGGCCACAGAGCTGTACCACCTTGTGCTTATGACTGCTCAGATGTGTATAATTTTAGAAGATTGAGCTCATGAAAATATTGCCTATTTTCTTAATTTACTTATTTGTGAATTTATAGCCACAGCCACCTACATCGAGGAAGAAGATGTTAATAATTACTCCATCCATGATGTGGTAATGCCCTTGCCTGGTTTTGATGTTATCTACCCAAAGCATAAAAGTAAGTGCTCTGTATGGGGAAATAGTTCAAACAAAGTCTAACACAAGCCACTGGCAGCCAAGAGTAGAGAAAGGGGAAAAAATCAGTTATACTTTAAATATAATATAGAACTTGGTTATACATCATGTTTAGACTTCAAACATATATAAACTGTGCTCACTTGTAGAAGTTTCCCAGAAAGGGATGCATTCAGATTATTTAAATTAAGAAGCAAGGTGAGGCCGAAACCGGTTTGGCTCAGTGGATAGAGCGTCAGCCTGCGGACTGAAAGGTCCCAGGTTCGATTCCGGTCAAGGGCATGTACCTGGGTTGCGGGCATGTACCTGGGTTGCGGGCATGTACCTGGGTTGCGGGCACATCCCCAGTAGGGGCCGTGCAGGAGGCAGCTGATCGATGTTTCTCTCTCTGATGTTTCTAACTCTCTCTCTCCCTTCCTCTCTGTAAAAAAATCAATAAAATGTTTAAAAAAAAAAGAAGCAAGGTGATGGTAGTATTTGATATTGGTGTTATTGTTATTAGTATTGTTTTTACGGGCATTATTATTTAAATTTCTGAAATTCATTAGTTCTTACTAAGGATGGAAAGTTTTTAGAAAGAATCCTTGAGGAAGTGAATGGATAATTCTACTTTAACTTTACTTTTTTAACTATCTGCTCATTGTGTTTTAAAACTCAACAAGCACAGAAATTTATAAAGTGAAAAGGTTAGAATTACTTCCCATTCCACAGAGCCTGTTAAGAATTACTTTCGTGCCCTACCCAGTTTGGCTCAATGGATAGAACGTAAGCCTGAGGACTGAAGTTTCTCCCGTTGATTCCCCGTTAGGGCACATGCCCAGGTGGTGGGCTGATCCTGATCAATGATTCTCTATCATCATTGATGTTTCTTATCTCTCCCTCTCCCTTCCTCTCTGAAATAAACAAAAAACAAACAAACAAAGAATTACTTTTGTTACCTTCATGGATGCCATTGGTGGGGGGTGGAGTGGGCAAAGATTGGAACTTTTATTGTTCAAGGATTCAGAAATTGAAAAGAAAGCAGCTCTGAGCGACCAACTTGGTGGAACTGACCCTGGAAGTTTACTCCTAGCCAAGACTGGGTTGTGGGAGGTGTTTTCCTGTTAAGACATCTCTCAAGAGGCCGGAATTATTTTACTTATCAGTGTTAAAATCCTTAATATTTTACTAATAGTGAAATGATTAGGATTAACATCCTTCTTTGATAATGCAAATACTTATAAAACAGTTAAATGGTAATCTGACACTTACATGTTATTAACTTTATAGAGTTGCTGTGCTCCTCATTGTCCTGAGGGCTTAATGCTTAAGGCAGTGGTTGTGCAAGGGCTTGTATGGGAGTCATTTGAGGTTCTTCTCCATCCCTTTATTCCTCCTCTGAGGGGGTCTATCCCATAACCAGGGATATGCTATGGAAGGAAAGGTCACCCTGGGGGCAAGGTCCTGCCCTATAATTAACAGGGCTTTCCACCTTGGTGACCTTCCATACCTGGCCCATCATCCTTGTCCTGGTCACGCCTAACTGCCTACTACACTTGGTGCCCAGCAACCCTGAATTGTCCTGGTATGTCCTCAGCGAGTCTTTCCTTGATCCTAACATTTTTTATAAATAACTTGAATAAGGATATCTGCTTATCATATTTGCAAGCAGTGTAACCCAAAATAGTTAATATTAATTATATGTAAATAAGCATTTAAAAAGAACTGCAGGGGTCATTTAATAAGGTTAAATATAAATTCTCACATTTATGCTCCAAGATCAAATATATAGATAGAAAAGGCTCAGTTTGATAGTAGGCTACATAAAAAGTATCTGGGGTTGGACTGGATGAGAGAAAATTAAGGGATTAAGAAAAAAACACACACATATATGTATATAACACATAGACACAGACAACAGTGTGGTGATATCCAAAGGGAACGGGCTGGGGGGGCGGGGTGCAAAGGGAGGGGAAATGGGGACTTAGGACTGCTTGGGGCAACAGGTTCATGATGCAGCATGCAGATGATGTTTTATTGAGTTGTATACTTGAAACCTGTATGGTTTTGTAAACCAATGTCACCCCAATAAATTCAATTAAAAAAAAAGGATCTGGAGTTACTGTTGAACTTAAGCTTGTTATCCCAGAGGCAGATAAAGGGATTCCGTGCAGAATGCAAAAATGTCGAAGGACAGTTGGGGGAACCGATGTTTGGCCTGGAGAAGGTATGGCTCAGAGGTCCCGTACTTACTCATGAATACACGTGGAAGTGGACTGTTAACCTACTTGTTTCAAAGCAGTCAACAGAAATTACAAGAAGACAGATTTCAGCTTGGAACAGGAAGACTTTTTAATAATTGTGTACCTTACATGGCAATGGGCAAGCACCCATGGGAGGGCTATGGCAGCTCTCTCCAGTGTTAGGAGAAAGATGCTACATCAGGTGCCTGGGTGAGCCAGACGGTTTTCCCAGGTCTCTGATTTTTATACATTTATTTATAACTACCTTCTGCCAGAAGAGTTGGAGGCTTCTGTATATGTTCTCTTCCATCTCTGAGCATGTATAAATGGTACTTTAGGAACTTCTGATGAAATGGCCTTTTGTAACTGGCTTGGGAACCTTACTCCCCAGATACTGAAGCAATTTGCAAAGGTAACTTATAAGTAGGTTCAAACCTAACCTGGAGAGGCCTGGTCCTAGTTAGTGAGTCACTAAGTTTTGATTCCAGAGAATAGACTGGATCATATATTAGTGTGACTAATTATGTGAGGGTGAACCAACTGAATTTACATGTTACTCTATAGCTCACGGTAGCTTCCTGACATGGTACATTCCAACTAACTTGTTGTACTTTATGTTAGTTAGTGACGCCTACAGAGAAATGCTCACAGCAGATAATCTTGATATCGACAACATGAGACACAAAATTCGAGATTATTCCTTATCAGGGGCCTACCGAAAGATCATTATTCGTCCTCAGAACGTCAGCTGGTGAGTAATAGTCCAGAATGA
Source organism: Corynorhinus townsendii (assembly GCA_026230045.1). NCBI lineage: Eukaryota > Metazoa > Chordata > Mammalia > Chiroptera > Vespertilionidae > Corynorhinus > Corynorhinus townsendii. The sequence continues at coordinate 145,070,264 of JAPDVU010000004.1, forward strand.
AATAGAACTGAATTACTATGTGAGATTTTAAGCTTTCACACGACATTTATATTTTTCAGTGCTTAAAACCTGGCATATAAGTGTTAGTTGTCATAACTAATGTTATTACTGCTACTTTTGGTAATTTTCAAATCATCAAGAAATAAATGAAGGCAACCATACAGTGAAAGTGGCTTAATTTACTTTTTATTGACAATAAATTATTGAACAAATGTGCAGAGAATGAACTTTTTCCCTATTAAAGATTTTTCATCCTGGGGAAACATTTTCTTTCCCATAGGCTGGCATCATCTGTCACCTTGCTACATAATATAAAGACAATATTTATGCATAAGATCTGGCCCTGTTCTGTTATTAAATAGTTTCACTATTGTCCATAATAGACCTGTGTTTTCCTTACTAAACAAATGGTAATGAATGACTTGGTACCTTTTATGGAAGTTCACATTTATCCTTTTTTATTTATATGTTTTAAAGGGAAGTTGTTGCATACGATGACCCTAAAATTCCACTCTTCAACACAGATGTGGACAATCTAGAAGGGAAACCACCACCAGTTTTTGCTTCTGGTAAGTTTACTTAACCATCAGGTCTGTGTCAACTTTGAAATATAGGGTGTCCCCCAAAAAATGTATACAGTTTGAATAATGATAAAGGCAGTGATTATAATTGAAAATACATTTCATTTTCAAAATTGAGCTATTAACTATTAAAGTGCTTTACATTTTGGGGGGACACCCTGTATTTCTCATACAAAAACCAAAAAAAGCTCTTATAATCCCACCACTTCCCATCCATTCTGTAATTTCTGTTTTGTGTTTTGTCATCTCAGTTTCATGATTATAGCTGGAAGTCAGTGATTAAAACAGTAAATCCCACTGTAAATGAATGACAGTTATAGAAGGTTTGTTTTAGGTGATTGAATATTTCCTCTACACCCCCATAGAGAGTTAGCTAAGGTGAGCGAAAATCCAGGAAGAATATCTAAAACATTAAATTTACATTGCCATTGTCAGATTCTGGTTGCCATTGCTTTGTCTTTCTTCACCCTGTGCTCTGATTGCTTTGTTGTTGTTGTTTTTTATTTTACATGCATTTCTCTCCTGTGCTATTCTGTCATTTGCCCTTTTTTATGACAGTTCCAGGTAGAATACATGGAGAGTCAACTGGGTCACACACTCACAGATCTGAGGCTCGTTCTCTGAGGCCCCCTGGGAATGAAAAGCCTGGGGAAAAGAGCATAATACTTTTATTTGTGTAGAGATTATATGACTTGTCCCAGTCAGTCGGCAACTGCCTTACTTTTCTCTACTTTTTTTGCCTGGCAGAAGGCAAATACAGAGCTCTGAAGATGGATTTTTCTCTTCCTCCTTCTACCTACGCTACCATGGCCATTCGTGAAGTGCTAAAAATGGATACCAGCATCAAGAACCAGACCCAGCTGAATACCACCTGGCTCCGCTGAGCCCTTTGTCCCCAGATTAGAAAATGCAGACAAGTGTTTGCTGGCCTCCTGTTCATCTTTCTCTTAGTACAGACCTATAGTGGATTTTGGATCTTTGTAGTAAAAGATTATTTGTATTTTTTCAAGTTTTTATTAGCTTAATTTGCAATATTTATAAACATATACAAATCCTGAGGATCCTAATTCTAGTTGAGACTTTAAATGGGTTACAGTGTATTTCAGGTGCTTAAGTCATAGTAAAATGTCAGCTTTATTGGCTTTATAATAATTAAAAAGGACTTCAGTTTAAAGTGGCAGTTTTAGCTTTTGCTACTTTTTTTTTTTTTTAATCATCACCCAAAGGATATATTTTAATGATTTTATAGAGAGAGTGGAAGGAAGACAGAGAGAAAAACATCAAGATGAGAGAGAGAGAAACATCAATTGGCTGCCTTCCCATGTTGACCTCGACTGGGGATCAAACCCAAAACCTGGGTATGTGCCCAGACCGGAAATCGAACCCATGACCTTTTGGTGCACTGGACTACACTCCAAACAACTGAGCCACACCGGCCAGGGCAGGTTTTGCTACATTTTTGGACAACGGGAATTTTTAACATCTATGAAATGAGTACACACTAATGCATTTTAAGAGAAAATGCAACCAAACAAATCTTGATGGGTAAATAATTACAGCACCCTCTGACGTATGAAAATAAACATAGTACTCATGCTTATTTAAATGATGATGAAACATCTGTGGATTTATGAACACAAAAGTAATTGCCATTATCTAGGTTATGTATCAGGTTCAGGTAATTGTTTATAGAGTTTTTAGTTACAATGGCTTTTGCATTTATATTATCACTGTCTTGCAGAAGAATTGCATTCATGGGATCTTTTTTCTTAATGTAAACATGTGCACCTATTTTTACTAATCAAGGTCTAATTTTTACTCTAGGTGCCTTTTATGTTCAGAACTCTTTCCGCTGGACTAGTATTTGCCCAAAAATAAATGATAGCAGAGAAGAAAACTTTAAAAATTCACAAGGGCTCCTCTTCGCAGCATTAACCTTTGTCACTGACTGCCTAGGTATTTCCATTTCTGGCATTGCATAAAACTCGTGTCTGGTGTGAAAAAGATAAATATGCTTTCTAAGAATCTGTGACATAATTGTACCAGTTTTTATTTTCTATAATTTCTAGAACCAAATATAATAAATATTTTTAAAACTCCTTTCTACTGGTTATATTAGTAATATCTGAAATTGAGTGCAAATGAGAATCTTGGCTCTGACTGAAGACAAGGAACTAATGAAGGATCCTCAGAAATGGTGCTGACATAAAGCTGTGTTATGGTCGGGTGTGAGGTATCATGAAAATAATACAGAATCTCAAGTTGTATAGATGACTGGATTCAAGGTCACATAGTAGCACCATTCACTTGCCTTCCACTCTGCTTTCTGGAGTGGAAAAGAAAGGGATGAAAAGCAACTCTTATCAGGAATGTCACAGAATGGGGGTGTGAATGACATTTGTCCCACATCTGGCAGTGGAAATGAGATTGAGAACTGTTTTTCAGTCGTATTTTAATGACATCTATCACGCTGCGGAAATTAAAAGGGGATTTAAAATATGGTACATTACTGCCCTAGCTGGTTTGGGTCAGTGGATAGAGCATTGACCTACAGACTGAAGGGTCCGGGTTCAATTCTGGTTAAGGGCATATGCCTGGCTTACAGGCTTGGTCCCCAGTGGGAAGCGTGCAGGAGGCAGCTGATCAATGATTCTGTGACATCATCAGTATTTCTATCCCTCTTCCTTCCTTTCTGAAATCAATAAAAACATATTTATATGGTACATTACCTTTGTAACTGGATAGTTTCTAAGACCAAATGTATTAAATGTCTATTCGTCTGTTTGTAGTTTACAGTACTAGCAAGTTAGTTATTCCCCTTCATCATATTAATTAGTAAAAGAGTATTTATTAAGGGAATCTAACTCTGCCTATTGCAACTGCATTTAGTATTTCTGCATTTATATTGCCAAAAAAATAGGCTAAATGTATGTTTCCTTCGTCTGGGAAATACTTACGGCTCTTCATGGTAAGTTCGCTTTCTTGGCTGCATTAGCCAACTTCCAGTTTGTATGTGTCTCTTCTTAACCACCAGTTGGAAAAGTGATTCAAGGTGGATTCTTAGAACCATTTTGAACTTGGGGACCCACCACCTAACTCTAGGGACTTGGTCAACTTGGAATAAATCATCACCTTAGCATAGATGTGAAGACATTTTCTTGTTGGCAAAGTTCCTCTAAGGCAAATTTACATCACCTGAAAGCAACCACAACTTTATCCTCAAGTGAAAGTATCATTGTTTTGTAAATTTTTGCTATAAGGAATAATAAAGTATTATTACTTTTATTAATGTAAAACCACTGTTTACTAATGGAAAGGTAAGCTAAATAATCAAGCTCATATGATCAACTTTTTATTCATAGTTGTCATGTTGTAGATAAACATCATTCTACTAATAAAAACAATTCCTGGTTTGATTCCTGATTCAACCAAAAAATTGGTAATAGCTGCAATAGCACATTAGTACTTAAAACTTCCCTAGTTGTTCCAGGCAGCACAAACTGGTATTTGCACAGAAATGCATTTTGTGGCCAATTTTGCACTAAGAAATAAAGGTGTGTGTGTGTGTGTGTGTGTATGTGAGATACAAATAGAATATATAAATGTTATATAACTTGTAGCTTGTACTGAGATGTGTATATTGGTTATGGTATTTTGAAACATAAAAACAAGAACTTGAACAGCTTAAGAAAATGTCATTGAAACCATAAAAAGAACCAGTCAGAAATGAGGGATACACTAACTGAAATGAAGAATAATTTATAGGGAATCAACAGTAGAGTAGTTGAAGCAGAGAATCAAATCAGCCACTTGGGTGAGAAGGAAGCAAAAATACCCAATCAGAACAGAAAAAGAATCCAAAAACATAAAAATGAAAGGAGCCTCTGGAATAACTTAAAGTATACCAATATTTGTATCAGGGATGTGCTGGAAGAAGAAAGAGAGCAAGAAATTGAAAACCTGTTTGAAAAAAATAACAACAGAAAACTTCCCTAACCTGGTGAGGAAATAGACACACAAATCCAGACAGCCCAGAGTCCCAACACAATATGAACCCAAAGTGGCCCACACCAAGACACATCATTATTAAAATGCCAAAGGTTAGACAAAAAGAATCCTAAAAGCAGGAAGAGAAATCAGTTATTTACCTACAAGGGAGCTCCCCCCATAGAGATTTCTCAACAAATATTTCAGGCCAGAAGGAAGTGGCGAGAAATATTCAAAGTAATGAAAAGGAGAACTTACAAACAAGATTACCTAGCAAAGCTATCATTTACTAGTAGAAAAGGACAGATAAAAGTGCTTTCCAGACAAGAAAAAGCTAAAGGAATTCATTACCACCAAACCAGTATGAAAGGAAATGTTAATAATTTTTAAAAGATTAAAAAATGGCAATAAATACATATTTATCCACAATTGTATCTAAAAAATTAAAGTAACAAGCAGACCCTGACCAGGTAGCTAATTTGGTTAGAGCACTGTCCATATGCCAAGGTTGCAAATTCAATTCCCTGGTCAGGGCACATGCAAGAAGCAAACAATGAATGCATAAGTAAGTGCCAACAACAACTACATGATTTTTTCTCTTGCCCCCCTTTCTCTAAAATCAATAAAATTATATATTTTTAAATAAGTAACAATCAGAACAGAAACAGACTCCTAGATACAGAATTATTTTTGTAGTTGCCAGATGAGAGGGGGTTGAGGGGATGAGTCAAAAAGGTGAAGGGAGCCCAGCCAGCGTGGTTCAGTGGTTGAATGTCGACCCATGAACCAAAAGGATGCTGGTTCAATTCATCAAGGCATATACCCAGGTTTCAGGTTTGATCCCTGGTAGGGGCATGGATGGGAGGCAACCAATTGATGTTTCTCACATTGATGCCACTGTCTCTCAAATCAATTTTTAAAAATGAAAAAAATTTTATTGAGATAGTAGTATTAATATCCATTATTGCAATTTGTTGCACTTGTTCTTCATTCCTTTTTTCCTGCTTCTTTTCAGCCTTTTGTGGTTTTAAGTAAGCCACATTGTATTTGATTATATTTTTCTTCTCTTAGCATATCAATTTTCTTATTTAAAAAAAAAATTACTCATTATCCTAGAATTTACAATATACATGTGTAATCTAAGTCTACTTTCATGTAACATTATACTGCTTTATGAGGAGTACAGGTACTTCATGGATAGTACAGGCACTGTATAATAGTGTTTCCCATTAGCCCTTATAACGTTGTTTGTTTTAATATATTTTTATTGATTTCAGAGAGGAAAGGAGAGGGAGAGAGATAGAAACATCAATGATGAGAGAGAATCATTGATTGACTGCCTCCTGCACACCCCCTACTAGGGATTGAGCCTACCACCCAGGCATGTGCCCTTGATCAGAATCAAACCCGGGACCCTTCAGTCTGCAGGCCGACATTCTATCCACTGAGCCAAACTGGCTAGGGCATAACATTGTTTTTATTCATTTTACTTTTCCATGCTCTATAATCACCCAATATACTATTACTATTACTTTGAACAAAGAGTTATCTCTTAGATCAATTAAGATTAAGAAATATAAAAGGTTTTATTTCATGTTTATTTATTCCTTCTTCAATGCTCTTGCTTTCTTTATTTACATTCAAGCTTCTGACCTGTGTAATTTTTCTTCCTTCTTTTAACATGTCTTGTAAGGTAAGTCCACTGGTGATTAATTGTTTTTTGTTGTTTTATTTTGTTCTGTTCTGTTTTGCCCAGGAAAGCATTTTACCTGCATCTTTTCAGGATGATTTCACTGCATATAAAATTATAAGCTGGTGGATACTATTTTCAACACTTAAATATTTCATTCCACTCTCTTTTCGCTTTCATGAATTCTGATGAGAAGGATAATGTAATTCTTATCCTTGTTCCTCTGTGAGATGTTTTCCCCCTGTGGCTTCTTTCATGGGTTGTGGTCTCCACTGATTGGTCAGGGTCAGGACAGGGGGTCATCATTCAATGCAGCTGGTCCTGAGGTTAGCCATTGAGTCACTAGTCTAGTTTTGCTGTTTTTCTGGACCTGGAGCTGAAATACAACTGAGGCCTAAATGTTATCTCTAGGGAGGAAAGGTCAGGGGGTCCAAACTGCATGGCCAGCAATATGCTAGAGGAGGAAAGGTCACCCTGGGGGCAAGGTTCCACCCTACAATTGTCCAATGCAAGGCACCTGGGGCTTTCCACCCTGGTGACCATCTGTACCTGGCCCATCGTCCTTGCTCTGCTCATATCTATGTTATGGTAAGAAACATTCAAACCTGTGAAGAATTTGTTGTGAGTTTATTTGAGCCAAACTGTCCACAATTGCCAGGAAGCAGAATCTCACTAGATTGAATAATGCTCCGTGCTCCGGAGAATGGCAATTTTGCACCTTATTTTTCTTTGTTTTTAATATATTTTATTGATTTCTTACAGAGAGGAAAGGGAGAGGATAAATAGTTAGAAACATCAATGAGAGAGAAACATCGATCAGCTGCCTCCTGCACACCTCCCACTGCGGATGTGCCCACAACCCAAGTACATGCCCTTGACCGGAATTGAACCCGGGACCCTTCAGTACGCAGGCTGACGCTCTATCCACTGAGCCAAACTGGCCAGGGCTACACCTTGTTTTATACATTGCCATCTAAAGAGATGTAAGTGGGTTACACAAAATCCATCGGTAGATGTATTAGGGAACTTCTGGGATTGGATAAAAAGTAAAATGGTAGACACATACTTCTTTTACATAAGTGGGTGCAGGATAGTTAACAGTCAACAATTAACTCAGTAAAAATGAGGGGACTTGTGGTCTCCACAGAGTGGTGCCTATGCTTTGAGGGGTCCAGTAAAAGGAAAATCATTTTGACATTCCAACAGTATGTTATTGTAGATGCAAAAAGACGACAGGCTCAGTTAAGGTAAAGATTGACCTTTGTCAGGGAAGATACTGGCCTAGGACATGACTACCTGCCATAAATTGCTTTTTACTTTTAAAAGTTTTTGTTTCAGACCATCCTTTGTGGTTACTTGAGGTCTCTGAGTTTGCAAGGCCAACAGGCAGGCCTTCCCTGCTCCAGTCGGGTCAGCATCCACATCTAACTGCCTACCACAATTTCTATGGTATTTATTCGGCTTGATGTCCTCTGCTTGTTTCCCGGTCTGTGGTTTGGTGTCTAACTTTGGAACATTCTTGGCCATTTTTACTTCAGATATTTCTTCTGCTCTGTTCTCTCTGTCTTCTTCAGGTATTCTAATGATATATATGTTACATCTTTTGAAATTGTTCCACAATTCTTAAATATTCTATTCTGGGTTTTATTGCCTTGTCCTTTTTCTTTGTGTTTTAGTTTGAGAAGTGTTAACGTAAAAAAGCCATTGAAACCTGTAAAGAATTTTTGTGAGTTTTTTTTTTGAGCCAAACTGTCCACATATGCTGGGAAGCAGAACCTCAAGGAATTGAGATAATGCTCAGGAGAATGGCATCTGTATTTATACATTGCAGTCAAAGGAGGGACGTAGTAAGTAGGTGGGTTACAGGAAATTCATTGGTGATAGATTAAGGAAGTTGGATAAAGCAAAGCAGGGAGGGGGAGGAAGGGGGGAACCCCTGGGATTGGATAAAAAGTAAAATGATGGACACATACTTAGGTGGGTGCAGGAATAATTAACATGATAATGAAGGAATTTGTGGTATCTGTCCTGGAGCCCAGCACATTTGGTTGTGCCCCAGGGGCTCCAAAAAAAAGGGAAGTTACAAGTTACCCACACATTTCAAGGGCATGTTATCATAGATGCAAAAAGACAGATAGGCTCAGTTACGGTAAAGGTTGACATTGTCAGTGAAGATACCGGCTTAGGAGGTAACTGCCCACCTTAACTGCTTTTAGTTCAAGTTTAATTTCAGACTATCCTTTGTGGTTACTTTAGGTCTCTGAGTTTGCAAGACTGCCATGCAGACCTTCCCTGAGCTGGTCAGGTCAGCATGTGGCCCCCTTCATCCACAGAAGTTTCTATTGACATCTCCAAATCACGATTCTTTTTTTGATTGTGTCCAATTTATTGATGATCCCAACAAAGGCAGTCTTCATTTCTGTTACAATGTTTGTGTTTTATTTCTCGAATTTCTTATTTATTCTTTTTTTTTAAATATATTTTATTGACTTTTTTACTGAGAGGAAGGAAGAGGGATAGAGAGCTAGAAACATCAATGAGAGAGAAACATCGATCAGCTGCCTCCTGCACACCCCCACTGAGGATGTGCCCGCAACCAAGGTACATGCCCTTGACCGGAATCGAACCTGGGACCCCTCAGTCCGCAGGCCAACGCTCTAGCCACTGAGCCAAACCGGTTCTGGCTTATTTATTCTTTCTTAGTGTTTTCATCTCTCTGCTTACAGTACCCATCTGCATGTTATCTACTTTGTTCACTAAAACCTTTAACAGTAATCATAGTTATTTTAAGTTCCAAATCTGTGCCATATCTGAATCTGGTTTTGATGCTTGCTTTGCCTCTTCAGACTTTTTTTTTCTTACTTTAAAGCTTAGTATGTCTTGTAAATTTTTGTTGAAAGCCAGACATCATGTATCAGGGAAAGGAACTGTGGGCCTGTGTCCCTGGCTGTGACTTTCAGAAGTTGATAATTAGGTGTTGGGTGGGGGTTTTATGTTAATCTGGCTAGGAGTTGGTCTGTGTTTCATGTTTGCTTTAGCTCTAGGCGTCAGAGGCTTTTATTCCCTCAATGTCCTTTTTGTCTCTCTTGTCTTTATGATTCCCTGAAAACTCCTTAAATAGAATCTGCATCTTGCTTCTCCTTTAGCTGTAATTCACTGTTATCACACTGCAGCCCTGTTGATGTGATAAGGGATCGGGGAAAAGTTCTATAATCCTATGTTAGATCTGTCTTTCGGTGGGCCTGTGTCCCTGGCTGTGACTTTCACAAGTTGTTTCTCAGCATTTTTTTTTTCCCTCTTCAGTAAGCTAGGAAAATTAGACTTGGGCTGGATATGGGTAATTTCCCTTCCCCCAAGCCAGATAAGACTCCTTAAAGTATTTTCCCCCTGCTGTATAGGCCTTTGTTCTGGAGAACACTGGGCATATTTCAGAAGACTTACTTTTCCCCTCCCTCTGCCAGAAGCAAAAGTGTTTCTTTTCTTCTTGGCTCTTTATAAAGAACACCTAGTGTGGTGCCTGGAAGTTAAGACTATTGCCTCTAGGAGATCTTAATCAGCACACAGCCTCTAGCAATTTACAAAGTTAACATTTTCCTTGTCCTACCAGTTTATGGCTCCAGCAGCATTTGTTCCAGATAAGGTAGGTGATCTAATCTGTTCTCTGTGTTCTGTCTCTCCAGCTTCTGAGGTGACCGTTTTTTCCGCAACCTAATTTCTCTGATGGCTCCAAGAAAAGTCATTAAAGTTATTGATTTTCAGTTCAGCGCCCTTTCCTTATAAAGACATTAGTGACAGCCCTGGCTGGTGTGGCTCAGTTGGTTGGAGCGTCCTCCCATGCAAAGGAAGTTCTCTGGTTGGATTCCCATTCAGGCGCATATCTAGGTTGCAGGTTCAGTCCCTAGTTGGGACGTGTAGAAGAGGCAACCAATGGATGTATGTCTCTCTCTCTCTCTCATCAAAAAACATCATCAGGTGAGGATTAAAAAGAAAGCAAAACATGACTGACAATTTCCAAACTGTTTACATATCTGAGGTGAACCTGAAAGTCCCCCAGTATGTTGTTGTTGTTTTTTTTCAAATAAAACATATATATAATTAGTCCCTCCTACTTAGAATAAATTTCATGATACTAGTGCTTCTCAATCACCATTGTATTTATTATAAACCTACTAAGATAAGTAGTATTAACATTTTGTAGTGATTTCTAATGTTTATGTGTATATGTATCTATATATGTATGCATATATAGATATATATATACACTTTTATAGTTTTTAATATATTTTTATTGATTTTAGAGAGAGGAAGGAAGAGGGAGAGAGAAAGAAATATCAATGTGAGAAAGAAACATCGATCACTTGCCTCCCGTAAACATCCCGACTGGGGAGCCACCCTACAACCTGGGTGTGTGCCCTGACTGGGAATCGAAACTACAAACTTTTGGTGAATTGGACAATGCTCAACCAATTGAGCCACACCAGCCAGAGCCTTTTTGTTTTTAATCTATGAATTTGAGAGAGAGAGATTGATTTGTTCCACCCATTTATGCATTCATTGGTTGATTCTTTTATGTGCCCCGACAAGGGATCAAATCTGCAATCTTGGCACATCAGGATGATGCTCAACCAACAGAACAACCCAGCCAAGGCCTATACACATTTTTAATGTGGGTATAATCGGTATATAATACTATGCTGCAACTTCTTTTTCCATTTAATATTCTCTATACTTCCTTTTTCTTTAAAAGCTGAATTTATTTTAAATAATTTTATATTCAACTGACAAAACTATTTCCTGAGAGCCCTGAAATTTTATGTTATTCATGATCACTCATTTTCTTCAATAAAAATATATTAAGTGGAATGGAGAAACCAAGATGGCAGCATAGGTAAACACCTACACTGCTGCCTCACACAACAACTAAAGACAAAATGGACACCATCCATAACCACAGGAAAGCTGGCTGAGTGGAAATTCTACAACTGGAAGAAAAGAGGAAAGCACATTGAGACTCAGAGGAGCTGCAAAAGGCTGAGGTATGGAGACTCACATGCAGAGAGGACAGGCAGCTATGTGCACGGGTGGCGGAGTGCGCAACTGGCTTTCTAAAGTGGGAGGGAGAAGAAAGCTCCCGACTGCACTGAACTCCAGTTCCAGGCAAGTTTCTGGGAACCCCAACTCATTCTGGGAGAAACTGGACTGTCTGGCAGCGGGCGAAACTCAAGGGTAGCTTTCTCTCAGAGGTGCTTGCAGTGATTACTGAGGGACACTGAGACCCAGGGGCCTCATAGGGCAGGGCTAACGGGAAACCAAGACTGTCTGCTCCACCCTGAGACTCTGCCCCATGCAAGCTGAACACAGAGGCTTTTGCAATTTTGCAAGTCTAGTCTCATAAGAGTGTCTCCAGCACAGAAGTTTTCCCAGCTTAGACACAGCTGATCCTAACAGCCAATTGGCCTGGAGGTCAATTCCTCCCAGTGATACCAACAACAATCAAGACTTAACTACAACAAGGCTGAGCACACAGTTCACAAAGGGGTGCACCAAGAGTGCCCACCTCAGGTAACTGGGAGGCTGAGCCACTGTGCCCTAGAGGACACCTACCACACAAAGCTACTCTACCAACTCAGGGAGGCAGCAAAAATGTGGAGACAAAGAAACAGATCACAAATGAAAGAAATGGAGGAAAACAAACAACTGAATATAGAGTTCAAAACCACGGTTATATTAGCGAGACCCTCGAGGATATGAAAAAGGACCAACTGCCAGAGTTTCCTTCATTCCATATGGTGTGTTGGGCTAATTTCTTCTTTTTCTCTTTCACTGTGATCCCACATGCTCACTCTCTCCTATAATTCCACAATTGAATGAGACCTTGAATGAGGGAATAAACCAAATAATTTCAACCAGAAGTCCTTGACAATATGTCAGTTTCATTTGAAAGCTGATGTGCTTTTTTATATATATCTACTAGAGGCCCGTTGCATGATATTCGTGCAAGAATAGGCCTTCCTTCCCCTGGCTTCACTCCCACCTGCCGGGATCCAGCAAGTCTTCGCTTCTGTCCAGAGCACCGCTCCTGTAGCTCCCTCCGCCTCCCCCCCACCCCCTCATAGCAGGCGTCCCGCTGCTCCCAGCCACTCTGCACCTGCATATGCAAATTAACCTTCCATCTTTGTTAGGTTAATTTGCATACTCACTCTGATTGGCTGTGGGCGTAGCAGAGGTATGGTCACTTTACATGTTTGTCTATTATTAGGTAAGATTATTTATTGATTTCAGAGAGCAAGGGAAAAGGAGAGATAGAAACATCAATGATGAGCCTGGCAAGCAATGGTTCAGTGGTTGAGTGTCCACCTATGGACCAGGAGTTCATGGCTCGATTCCTGGTTAGGGCAAATGCCTGGGTTGTGGGCTCAATCCCCAGTGGGGGCATGCAAGGAGGCAGCCAATCAGTGATTCTCATAACTGATGTTTCTATCTCTCTCTCCATTCCTTTCTGAAATCAATAAAAATATTTTTTAAAAAGAAAGAAACAAGGTTCGATTCCCTGTATGTGCTCTGACCAGGAATTGAACCATGACCTCCTGGTTCATAGGTCAACTCTCAACCACTGAGCCATACCAGCCAGGCAGAGCCGTTGTGCTTTCCTAAATTTAATTTAGATATGAGAAGATGTTGTGATATATATATATATTATATCACAACATCTTCTCATATCTAAATTTGCATACTCACTCTGATTGGCTGTGGGCGTAGCAGAGGTATGGTCACTTTACATGTTTGTCTATTATTAGGTAAGATTATTTATTGATTTCAGAGAGCAAGGGAAAAGGAGAGATAGAAACATCAATGATGAGCCTGGCAAGCAATGGCTCAGTGGTTGAGTGGTTTAGATATGAGAAGATGTTGTGATATATATATATATCACAACATCTTCTCATATCTAAATTATCTAAATGTTAGTTATCATTTTCATTTTTCCAGGATATATATATATATCATTTTCATTTTTCCAGGATATATATATATATCATTTTCATTTTTCCAGGATATATATATATATCATTTTCATTTTTCCAGGATATATATATATATATATCCTGGAAAAATGAAAATGATAACTAACATTTGAAACCCAGGCTGTCTACTTTTTTAATTGGTCAACATTTTGTGTGTGGTTTATTAATTCTAAAAGATGACAACTTCTACACTGAAATGATCAAAAATCTTTTGTCAACATTTGTGTCATGTTAATCAGCCAGCAGAGGGAGACATGGCTATAGCTTTTAGCAACTATACTTTTCATCCAACAGTAAGAAAGATACCTGTCTACAAGTACTCAGATATTCAAGATCACACTGTTTTCAGATAAGGAAATGAAACCCAGAGCAGCAAGTTGACTTGAGCCAGAGTGAGCACCCTCTCATCCCCCCTCTGAGTTCCGTGCTCTTTCCTCTATACCTTGGTTCTCAAAGGAAGCAGTCCTGCCCTCTCAGCGTTTTGAAAATGTATAAGGATGTCCTCAATTGTCACAGTGATTGGGCAGTATTACTGGCATTTTAATGCATGGAGACTGGGGACATTCATGCCAACTGAAGTCTTGTTCTTCACCCCACACAACTTTCAAATGTCCTATCAGATGTGGGAAGAAAACCTGTTTATATATCTGAGCCTAGGGAAAAAAAACTTTATTTTACAAGTAAACACAGGAACTTTTAATATATTCTGAACTTTCCAAGAATGCAATTATCATGTATATGAAAGGAAGATTTGATTGTTACGTTCTGAACTCTAGCAAGAGTTTTTCATCATTTCAGAAAACCATCTCACCTATGTCAGCACCATGCCGGATGTTTAACTCACCACACTACACACCTATATTACTCTGCTTGTAGCTGTTACATTTACTGTGGTTCTACATGAAGGTGCAGGAATCTGGTTATTTCCATTTTTTTAAAATAATTATTTATTGTTGAAAGTATTACATATGTCCCCTTTTTCCCCCCATTGACTCCCTCTAGCTTGCCCCTACCCCCAGCTCAGGCCTTCACTACCCTATTGTCTGTGTCTATTGGTTATGCATATATATATGCATACACGGTCTTTGGTTGATTCCCTCCTACTCAACCCACCCCTCCCCATCTTCCCCTGCCTTCCCTCTGAGAAGGAATCTGATGATCTCATTAGCCTTCTGGTATAGTCATGTCTGGACACTTGGATATTGAAATGTCTGTTTCCTGTATTTCTGCTTTATAATAGTTGGAGCATTATCTTTATCCTATATGAAATTATATTTGAGAAGTTATATAGTCAATGATTTTATTTACAGATAGAATAATAAAGCAGACATTATAAAATATTTGTAATAACAACATTGGTCAATAATCCTCAAGTAGATTGCAGATTCAATGTAATCCCTATCAAAATTCCAATTGCCTTTTTTGTAGAATCATAAGCTGTTCCTAAAATGTATATAGAAATACAAAGGACCCCAAATGGCTAAAACAATCTTGTATGAGGGTTCTATTTCTCTCTCCCTTTCTCTCTGAAATCAATACAAATATGTTTTAAAAAAAAACAAATAAAAATACATGCATATAGGTAAAAATAACATATCCTAAAATGGCAGTGTTTTTAACACATTAAGTGCCCAGCCTGTTTTGTCTTCCGGATGGAAAGTATAGTGTCAGTCACCAGTGGCTGACAGGGCACCTAACTTGTTAAAAATCCAATTTTAAATATTGTAATAGGTGAAGTTCTGTTCTTCAACCACATTTATTTTAGGGCAGATAGTCTTTATAATCTTCAACCAAAACAACATACTGCAACAGATTGAATGCGAAAGCAGATAGGAGAATGCAGCTATTTTCTCTTAGACCGGACACCAAAGAGACTTGGAAAAATGTAAAACAATGCCATTCTTTTTTTCTTTTTTTCTTTTTGGTCTTGGAATATATAGTTGTTTCTCTACAAATATAATATGCAATGGGCTTATTATTTTTTTAATTTAAAATAAAATTCACCATTTTGAAGTGACAATTCAGTGGTTTTTATTTTATTCACAATCTTAAATTGCAACTATTACCACTATCTAATTCCAGAACTTTTCTATCACACACACACACACACACCCAAAAAAATCCTATAACTTCCAATTTTCCCTTCATTTATTTCTGACAAACACTAATGTACTTTCTACCTCTATGGGCTTTTCATTTAAATAAAATCATACAAAATGTGCCGCCTTTCGTGTCTGGCTTCTTTCACTTAGCATGATGTTTCCAAGGTTTATCATATTGTAACATGTAACAGTACTTCATTCCTTTTTATGGCTGAATAATATTACGTGTATGAATGTACAGCATTTGTTTATTCATTCATCAATTCATTGACATTTGTGTTGTTTCCACTTTTTGGTTGTTGTAAGTAATGCTTCTATTAAAATCACGTATAAGGGTTTGTGAGAACTGTGTTTTCATTTCTCTTAGGTGTAACACTAGGAGTGGAAAAGTTGGAGGACTCATACTTCCTAATTTCAAAACCTACCACAAAGCTACAGCAAAATACCACACACAGGCAAGTGGGGTATTGGCGTAAGGACAAACATATAGATCAATGCAATAGAACTAAAAGTCCAGAAATAGATCCATTCATCCATGGTCAATTGATTTTTGGCAAGATCCCAAGCTCATTTACTGGGAAAAGAATCTTTTCAAAACATGGTGCTGGGACAACTGGATACTGACAGGTTCTCTCCTTGACCTAACTCCAGGTAGGCTCCTCTGAGCCTCTAGGCCTCAACTTTCATTGTTCATTTTTGCCGGGTCTACATTTCCCCGTTTTAGCAAGAATCTGTTCATAGATATTTGATCGAAATATCTAATCAAATTCCTCTTTATCCATCATTCCACAGGTAACTTCTGATCAGCCTGGCTTGGCTTCAGCAAGAATCACCCCTTTCCCTTGCAGTTTCCTTTTAGTAATGTTCTTTTCATTTTTTAAAATAACTTTTTATTTTTCAATTACAGATGACATATGATATTATATTAGTTTCAGGTGCACAGTATAGCAGTTAGACATTTATATAACTTACAAAGTGATCACCCAATAACTCTAGTACCCACCTGGCACCATACATAGTTATTACCATAGTTATTACCATATTGTTGACTATATTCTCTATGTTAGTACTTTACATCCTCATGGTTATTTTTTTTTAAATAAATCTTTATTGTTCAGATTATTACAGGTGTTCCACTTTTATTTTTCCCCATTGCTCCCCTCCACCTGATTCCCCAACCCAACCCATGCCCTTACCCCCCGCCACTGTCTTCATCCAAAGGAGTAAGATATTTGTCCAATCTCTTCCCGCACCCCTCACACCTGCTTCCCCTGAGAATCGTCAGTCCACTCCCTTTCTATGTCCCTGATTCTATTATATTCACCAGTCCATTCTGTTCTTCAGATTTTTCATTCACTTGATTTTTAGATTCACTTGTTGGTAGGTATGTGTTTGATGTCATTTTGTTGTTCATAATTTTTGTCTTTATCTTTTTCTTCTTCTTCCCCTTCTTAAAGGATACCCTTCAGCATTTCATGTAATCCTGGTTTGGTGGTGATGAACTCCTTTAGCTTTTTCTTGTCTGTGAAGCTCTTTATCTGACCTTCAACTCTGAATGATAGCTTTGCTGGGTAGAGTAATCTTGGTTGTAGGTTCTTGCTGTTCATCACTTTGAATATTTCTTGCCACTCTCTTCTGGCCTGCATAGTTTCTGTTGAGAAATCAGCTGACAGTCGTATGGGTACTCCCTTGTAGGTAACTAACTGTTTTTCTCTTGCTGCTTTTAATATTCTCTCTTTGTCTTTTGCCCTTGGCATTTTAATGATGATGTGTCTTGGTGTGGTCCTCTTTGGATTCCTCTTGTATGGGGTTCTGTGCGCTTCCTGAACTTGTAAGTCTATTTCTTTCACCAGGTAGGGAAAGTTTTCTGTCATTATTTCTTCTAATAGGTTTTCAATATTTTGCTCTCTCTCTTCTTCTGGCACCCCAAAAATTCGGATGTTGGTTCGCTTGAAGTTGTCCCAGAGGCTCCTTACACTATCTTCATATTTTTGGATTCTTTTTTCTTTTTGTTTTTCTGGTTGGATGTTTTTTGTTTCCACATATTTCAGATCTTTGGTTTGATTCTTGGGGTACATTGATCTATAGTTGAGTTTCTGTATATTCTTTATTTTAGACAGTGTATGCTTCATTTCTGACTGGTCCTTTTCCATTTTTTTGGCATTCTCATTAAGGTCCTTGAAGGTCTCACTAAGCTCCTCAGAAGTGTTATCAAGTTTCTCAGCGGTTTTTAGAAGATTCTTGAGTAACCTTATACATGTGGTTCTGAACTCTATGTCATCCAGTAGTTTGCTTTCCTCCGTTTCTTTCATTCGTGACATGTTTCTTTGTTTCTGCATTTTGGCTGCTTCCCTGTGTTGATGGAGTGGCTTTGTGTGGTGGGTGACCTATAGGGGGCAGTAGCTCAGCCTCCCCAATCTCCTGATGTGGACGCTCTTGGTACACCCCTTTGTGGGCTGAGTGCAAAGTCTTGGTGCAGTTAAGCCTTAATTGCTGTTGTTACGCTGGGAGGAATTGACCTCCAGGCCAATTAGCTGTGAGTACTCACTGTGTCTATAATGGAAGAACTGCTGCGCTGAAGACACGCTTATGGGGCAGGACTTGTTTCAGTGGGGCTTTGGTGCTCACTGAGTCTGCCTCTTGAATGTGTCACTTATGGATGTGAGGAGTTGAAATCTGGTGTCTCACACTGATCACTAGGTACACTGGCTTCTGGATCTCCAATGGAGTGCAGGTCAGCTACTGTCTGAGGCCACTCAGCAGGAGCTACAGTGAGAGCTGCAGTTTTCTCCTCTTTGCTTGGGGTTTGGAGGTTTTGGAGCAGTCTGACCCGGGCTGCAAGTTTGTTAGGTTAAGCTGCAATAGGGCAGGCCTTTCTTATGCTAATTGAGCTGCTTGGAGCTTGGGTGGGTTTGTAGGGCGGGGCCTCAGGGTGTCACTAGGTTAGGGCGTGGCAAACAGCAATGGCTGCTAGTTAGCCGGCTCTGAGTCTCCAATGGCATCCGCAAGTCCCATGCCCCAGTGCAGTAAACAATTATTTCTGCGCGCAGCTCTGCAAGCAAGCCACCCTCTCTGGCAGACAGTCCAGCTTCTCCCCGTAGGAGTTTGGGTCCCCCGCGTCTCCCCAGAGACTGGATTTCAGAGTAATCGGGGGCTTGTCTCCCTTCAGGTTGAAAAAAGCAACGCACCCAGTCGCCCGCAGCCAGCCCAGATCACGCGCCTCCATACCTCAGCTTTTCAGCGCTCGTGCACGTCTCAATGCTCTTTTCTCTTTCCTTCTAGTTGTAGAACTTCCACTCAGCCAGCTTTCCCGTGGTTCTGGGTGATAGACATTTTGTCTTTTAGTTGCAGTTTAAATTGTTGTAGGAGGCAGCAGTTTAGGTGTTTACCTACGCCACCATCTTCCTAGAGGATATTTTCGGTTATTTTTTTTTTTTTTAAGAGAGAAAGGGGATTGCTTCTTGGCCTTTTGGCTAAGATCAAGTGTAGTATTTGTTCTTATCAGTTTAATATCTGATACATCCTCTATCCGAGGACATTATATTAAATTAAAAAAAGAGATATATGTACTACTATATGTAATATTTTAAACAATAAAAAAGAGGGAGAAAGGGAGCCCTAGCTGGTTTGACTCAGTGGATAGAGCATCAGCCTGTGGACTGAAGGGTCCGGGGTTCGATTCTGGTCAAATGCACATGCCCAAGTTGTGGGCTTGATCCCCAGTAGGGGGCGTGCAAGAGGCAGCAGATCAATGGTTCTCTCTCATTGATGTTTCTATCTTTCTCTCCCTCTCCTTTCTTCTCTGATATCAATAAAAATATATTTATAAAAAAAGAAAGAGAGAGAGAAAGGGAGAGGGAGAAGGGAGAGAGAGATAGAAACATTGATGAGAGAGAAACATAGATCAGCTGCCTCCCTGCATGCCCCCTACTGGGGATTGAGCCAGCAAAGGAGCCATGCACTCTGACCTGGAATCCAATCAGCGACCTCCTGGTGAATGGGGTAATGCTCAACCACTGAGCCACACTGTCAGGGCCCTCATGGACTATTTTGTAACTACCAGTTTGTAATTCTTAATCCCCTCCCTCTTTCCACGCCCTTCCCTCCCCGCCAACTCCACTTGTATCTGGCAACCATCAGTCTGTTCTCTGTATCTATGAGTCTGTTTCTGTTCTGCTAGTTCATTTATTTTGTTTTTAGATTCCACAAAAAAGTGAAATCGTATAGTATTTGTCTTTCTCTGTCTGACTTATTTTACTCAGCATAAATAGCCTCTTGGTCTATCCATGTTGTTGTAGATGGCAAGATTTCATTTCTTTTAATGGCTGAGTCATATTCCATTATATACATGTATCATTTCTTCTTTATCCATTTATCTTTTTTTTATTTTTTTATTTCAGAGGTGAGGTCTTGAGTAAAGTGGGTGTGGCTATAAAATAGCTACATGCGGGATCCTAGTGGTGATGGAAATGACCTCTTTGTTGACTCTTATCAATCACTATCCTGTTGACTCTTATCAATCACTATGTTATACCTTAGTCCTGCAAGATGTTACTGTGGTAGTTGTTAGACAGACATGAGCTGATGGGTCAGGATGATGGGCCAGGTACAGAAGGTTACCAGGGCGGAAAGCCCCAGGGGCCTAGCAATGGGAAAACAAGAACACTGCCCCCAGGTAACCTTTCCTCCCCTAGCATATTGCTGGTCATGCAGTTTAGACCCCCTGACCTTTCATAATGATAGTCATGCTGTTTGGCGCTTCCCCTGACTTTTCTTCCCCTGGCATGTTGCTAGTCATGTGGGCTAGACCTCCTTAGAGGGATACTGAGCAAGGGGTCCAGGGAATAGTCCTTAAGCATTAAGTCTCAGGACCAGGTTCTGACCTGCATCAAATACATCTAGGCCGCAGTTGTGTTTCAGCTACAAGCTCAGAAAAGCAGCAAAACCAGACAAGCAATGGCATGGCTGATATCAGGACCAGCTGCATTGATTAATGACCTTTTGCCCAGGTGCTGACCAATCAGTGGACACCACAACCCTGACAGGACACAACTGGAAAATTGATGAATATTCTATTGAGATCCTCTCCTAGGACCGCCCCTGAAATCCCCACCCTCATAAGGCCTTCGGATGGAGGACCCAGTGTGCTCTCCCTCTCAGGATAAAGCCCTAGCCTTTCCTGACACTCTCCTCTTTGTATCAGGCACATTCCTTTCCCCTTCTCTCTCCTAAGCTCCAAGGACCCCTTCTTTTGCCTCGGTAACTTGTTCCCTGAGTCCATTTCTTCTAAGACTCACTTCCATCTCTGTGACTTTCTAAATAAATTTTCTCTTATAGTTTGAGTCTGGGCTCTGAATTATTTCTTAGTCAGAACTCAAGCACTGAGGTGGCTGAACCCAGATCCAGTTTGACTCTGCTCATCTAACACCTGGCCCAGTCATTGCTGCCAACATTACCATTGGGGGAATCTGGGTAAAGAGCACACAACATCTCTCTGTTTTATTTCTTAAAACTGAATGTAGAGGTGCTTTAGGAGCCTGGAATAGCGGAAGCCTGCCAGCAGCCTCTTGCCTCAGGAGCCACCCAGGCCAGAGGAGCAAGCTTGCCTGGTATCCTCGGCTCTTGTGAAGATGGTGGAGTAGGTGGAAGCTACACTCACCTCCTCCCAGGATAAAACTGGAAGTACAACTAAAATATAGAGCAATCAACCCAAGTAACTAACTGAAGACTAGCTGAAGAGAAGTTTTATAACCAAGGATTTACAAAAGAAGCCACATCAATACTGGTAGGAAGGGTGGAGACGTGAAAAGGGCTGGCCCCACTCCCACATGGCGGCTGAGGTTCTGGATGGATATCTGAACTGCGGGAAAGTTCCCCCTGATATGTGTGGGTTCTCAAGCCCAAGCTAGGCTCTCCAGGCCAGAGTATAGAGCGTGGAAGAGGTGCCCACATAACGTCTGGCTATGAAAAGCAGTGGGGAAAGCAAGGAGTCCGCTAAAAACACAGGCACCTTCTTAAAGGGCCAACATGCAAAATTTCATTTGCAGTCACCCTGGGCTCCAGAGGAGGGAGGGCAGGCTAGAGTTGTAGGTTTTTTGTAGTCTTTAGGGTTTTTTCTTTTTCTTCTTTTTTTTAAAAATATATATTTTATTGATTTTTTAACAGAGAGGAAGGGAGAGGGTTAGAGAGTCAGAAACATTGATGAGAGAGAAACATCAATCAGCTGCTTCCTGCACACCTCCTACTGGGTATGTGCCCACAACCAAGGTACATGCCCTTGACTGGAACCAAACCTGGGACCCTTGAGTCTGCAGGCCGACGCTTTATCCACTGAACCAAACCAGTCAGGGCAGGGTTTTTTCTATGTAGGATATCTCATCACCAGCAAATAATGACAGTTTTACTTCCTCCTTTCCAATTTGGATGCCTTTGTTTTTCTTGTTGTCTCATCGCTGTGGCAAGGACTTCTAGTACTATGTTGAATAAGAGTGGTGAAACCAAACATCCTATCTTTTTCCTGCTCGCAAGGAAAACACTTTTAGTTTTTGCCCATGGAGTATGATGTTGGCTGTAGGTTTGTCATATTTGGCCTTTATTATGTTGAGGTGTGTTTCTTCTATTCCCTCTTTGCCGAGAGTTTTTATTATAAATGGGTGCTGGATTTTGTCCAATGCTTTTTCTGCATCTATTGATATGATAATGTGATTTTTATCCTTCATTTTGTTTATGTGATGTATCATATTTATTGATGTGTGAATGTTGTACCAGCCTTGCATCTCTGGAATAAATCCCACTTGGTCATGGTGTATGATCTTTTTACTGTATTGCTGGATCTGATTTGCCAATATTTTGTTGAGGATTTTAGCATTTATGTTCATCATGGATATTGGCCAGTAAATTTTTTCTTTGTTATGTCTTTATCTGGTTTTGGAATTAGGATAATGCTGGTCTCGTAAAAACAGCTTGGAAGTCTTCCCTCCTCTTGAAAATTTTGGAATAGTTTGAAAAGGATAGGTGCTAATTTTTCTTTGAATCTTTGGTAAAACTCGCCTATGAAGCCATCTGGTTCAAAACTTTTGCTTGCTGGGAGGTTTTTATTTTTTAATTACTGCTTCAATTTCATTAGTTATTATCAGCCTATTCAGGTTTTCTGATTCTTCCTGATTGAAGTTTGAGAGATTGTATGTTTCCAGGAATTTGTCCATTTCACCCAGGTTGTCCAGTTTGTTGGCACATAGTTGTTCATTCATGTCTTCTTTAAGTAATATGAATAATATTGGTCTTCAGGCAGCTTCTCAATTTACAACTCAATGCAGAACATGGTCCTGTTATATAGTCATTATAATTTTTAAATGTTCACAACCTTTATCCCAAACTGCCTGCTGTTGATGTAAGAATATCCAAACCGTGAAACCGGTTTGGCTCAGTGGATACAGCATCAGCCTGCGGACTGAAAGGTCCCAGGTTTGATTCCGGTCAAGGGCATGTACCTGGGTTGCGGGCACATCCCCAGTAGGGGGCGTGCAGGAGGCCGCTGATCGATGTTTCTCTCTCATCGATGTTTCTAACTCTCTATCTCTCTCCCTTCCTCTCTGTAAAAAAATCAATAAAATATATTTTTTTTAAAAAATCCAAGCCTGTAGAGAATTTTTATAAGAATTTATTTGAGCAAAACTGGCTCATCGCCAAGAAGTAATATCTTTAATGCTTCAGAGAATGACAGTTTTGCAGCTTTTAATTTTAAAAAATTTTAATTCACTTATTTATTTATTTTATTTTTTATTTTTTTAAATATATTTTTGCCCGGCTGGTGTGGCTCAGTGGTTGAGCGTCAACCCAGGAACCAAGAGGTTGCTGGTTCAATTCCTGGCCAGGGCACATGCCTGGGTTGCAGGCTCGATTCCCAGTGGGGAGCATGCAAGAGGCAGCCAATCGATAACATTCCTCTCTCATCAATGTTTCTAACCCTCTCTCCCTCCCTAAAAGTCAATACAACATATTTAAATATATATTTTTTTATTTATTTCAGACAGGAAGGGAGAGGCAGAGAGAGATAGAAGCATCCTGCACATCCCCCACTGGGGATCGAGCCTGCAACCCGGGCATGTGCCCTGACCGTGATCTCCTGGTTGATAGGTCCATGCTCAACAACTGAGCTATGACAGCTGACTTAATTGACTTTTTTAGAGAGAGAGAGAAAGAGGGAAGGAGAGAGAGATAGAAACATCATCTCTGGTTAAAATGTTTTAGGCCTCTAAGAATTATCTAAGTATGTATGCATTATTTATTTATGCCACAAAGAAGGTACATTTATGGAGCATATTACTAGTAGGGATAGTTTGATTATCAAAATTCCATGTAAATGTAAGAATTCAGGGAAATTAACTAATAAGAAATCCCAAACTTTAAACCTGTAAATGTGGCCAACTTTTTGGTATAAAGTCATGGCAAATGTTTCATGTAAAGTCTTTGCTGCCCACTGATAGGATAAATATTCTAACTAGCCAAATGAGTCATTGCTCTCAACTTGTATGGCACTTCAGGAATTCACATCTTTTCTTTAAGCTTTACTTCTATTGAATTATTAGTGTTATTAATAACTTCCTATTATTGATACTATGTGGTAAACACTGTGCTCATCCCTGTCACATATATCTTTATTCTTTACAAAACCACCAAAGCCCCATGAGGCAAGTATTATCAGTCTCATGTGACCAAGTAGGAGGTTAAGACCTAGAAAGATTCAGTTACTTGTCCACAGTCACTACTAGGGAGTAGCAGAGCTGGGATGGGAAATCAGTTAGGCTTCTACAAAGACCAGGTTTCTGACACTGTGTTGAATTCAATACAATTGTTTAAATGACACTTTCCTCCTAATTTTAATTTTAACTATAATTTTATTATGAATATACTTGTGCTATGGACTTATTAAATAAATAGTTAATGCAGTATAGACTTAAAAATGAACAGAGCAACAACTACTTACAGGAACTTGTCTGAATTTATTTACCCTTTTTAAAAAATATTTTTATTGATTTTTAGAGAGAGAGGAATGGACAGGGAGAGAGAGAAAGAGACCACCACTAGAGATGGAGCCTGAAACCCAGGCAGGTGCCCAGACCAGAATGGAACCAGCCAACCTTTTAGTGCACAGTACAACACCCAACCAACTGAGCCTCACCAGGCAGGGCTTATTTACCCTCTTTGACAAAAAGTTTAAGCTTAACTGTACATAAAAATGTTATCAGAGATTTGGTTTTTAAAAACCTTTTTAAAAGCTGAGTCCAGCTGGTGTGGCTCAGTTGGTTGAGCATTGGCCTAGGAGGTTGCTAGTTTGATTCCTGATCAGGGCACATGCTGGGGTTTCAGGCTCCATCCCCAGTGTGCGTTGGGGGCATGCAGGAGGTGGCCGAACCATGTTTCTCTCACATCGATGTTTCTATCTCTTCTCCTTTCCTCTCTCTCTCAAATCAATAAAGCCATTTAAGCCACTTTGAAATGCCCTAAGGTAAAAAAATAATAATAATAAGTAAACATTTGTATCAGTTGAAAGTGTTTGTGTTCAATTTTATTGATTAAAAACCTTAACTTAAGTCAATAAAAGCCAAGTGGATTCTCTAAGCTGCAGAAATATAAGGCTCTCTGTGATATGGATCCTTTAGAAGACTTTTCTTATCTCTTCCATTAATTTCTTATCTCTGTTACATTAAACAAATATTTACTGGGGCCCCACAGTTGCAGAGTCACAACCAATATGTTTGAAATACATAATAAAGAATAGATTTTTGTTTAGGAGCTGACACATAGAAGCAGGATAAAGTGAATAATTAGTAGATAAATTATTAGTAGTGTCAAAAAAAATAAAACCTTTTAAAAATGGAGTTGGAGCTGCCATCTTTGTGGAACTGCCTTGCCTCAACTCTTTGGAATGTTAAGACACCTTCAGACTGGGCCAACATTGTATCCCAAAGAACTGTTTACAAAGATTATGAGAAAGCAGATATGACTACCAGATTGATAACAACCGGACTGAAAATTAAAAACATTTTTTAGAATAAACATCACTATGTCATCTGCACCAATAAAAATACCTTTCTTCTATTGTTGTAATCACTCCCCTTCCCTTTCTCATAAACATTCTTTGCCTTCATCTCCTAATTGGAACACTATTTGGGCTTCTGCCTTAATCAGTGCTTCCAGAGAGTCTCTCTCTCTCTCTCTCTCTCTCTCTCTCTCTCTCTCTCTCTCTCTCTCTCTCTCGATCTCAAATAAATGCTAGTTAGTTACCTCTCACACTTTTTTTCCCCTCACTCTGAAAGGCCTTATATTTTTAGGTTAATAGTAGGATAAAGAAAATTGAAAAATAGATTATTAATATTAATTGCTCAGAATGTGACATAGAATTAGGAGTTGTGCTAGTAATAAATCTTGAAAAGCCAAACCAAAGAACAGTGCCTGAAATTTGTCTCCCGCCCCCTCCCCTTCAGAATTTATTCTCAAAGACCCAAAAGACCTTTTTAACCAGGGCCCCTTTATTTGTTTCCTAGGGCTGCTGTAACAAACTGGGTGGCTTAAAACAACAGAAATATATTCCCTCATAGGTCTAGGGGCTACAAGTCCAAAGTCAAAGTGTTGGCAGGTCCATGTAGCCTGTGAGGGCTCTAGCGAAGGGTCCTTCCTTGTCTCTTCCTAGTTTCTGAATGCTGCCCACAACCCTTGGCATTTATTGGCTTGTTATGCTCTAGTTCAATCTCTGCCTTCGTTGTCACATGGACTTTTCTCCAATAAAATATTGATCCCATAATTTATGTAATAGTTGTATAAAAATAAGTAAAGGTCATATTGAGAGTAACCTGTTCAAATGTTGTTTATTGATGGGATGTACTCTCAAAAAATGTTCGACTATCAGGTTGTGTGTTAAAATACACATCCCCTAAATAGAACCTACTGAACAAGGTTGGGTTGGGACCTGATATATTGTATTTGAAGCTAAACAATATGTGCTTCTAATTAAAGTGTGAGAGTCTGAGCCAGGGATGGTAAACTCAAATGCTTACAGGAGCCAGGAAAATGATGCTGATGGTGACAATGTTGATTACAAGCATACACAAATATATAGCCCTTACTATGTGCTCAGCACTCTTCCAAGCACTTGAAATATTTTGACTCATTTAATCCTCTCAATTAACCATTGCTCATGGACATAGATACTGTTATAATCCCCATTTTATAGATGAGGAAATTGTGGCACAGAGATAATGAATTACTTGTTCAAGGGGGCAAAGTAGGCTATATAGGTTTCAAACCAGAGCAACCTGGCTCTACTATCTATACTTACTGGATGTCACTGTCTGAAGCAAGCTTTGTGAGGTTCTGGCAAACTAGAGAATGTATGTGTTGCTTGTGGGAATGAGGTTCCAATGTGGTCAGATCTTATGCCCTTAACAGAAGGTGAATATCTGAATTCATTTACATAAAAACTTTGCATATAGATAAAATAACTTTATGGATATTAGTTCGCTCAATATACATTTTACTTATCTTCTATTTAGAAATCAAAAACCATATTTTCCAGTTTCCTTGGCAGCTAAAATTCTGGCTGTGAATCAGGTTCTGCCAACTAGATGCAGTAGAGAGAGGAAAAAGGTGGAAGAAAGATGGAAACCATTTTCTTGTCACTGAGAAGGCTGAAGTGCTTACAATGGAGTCTCAAGTCTCATCGTCAGTTTTGTGAGAGGCAGTTGTGGCAGCTTCCTAATCTTTGAATTGCAGCTACAGGGATGTGTTATTGAACCAAGTCCAGTGGCAGCCACTGACATCTGTTCTCCAGCCCTTCCAATGATTTTCCAAGCATCTCATATTCTGTGATAAATCCCTTTATGTTTGATATACTTAGAGGGGTTTCTATTCTTTTTTTTTTTTTTATCCTCACAAGAGGATATGTGTTTTTTTCACATATCCTGAAACGGATTTCTTTTTTTTTTTTGAGTGAGAGAGAAACATCAGTGTGAGAAACATCAATCAGTTGCCTCCTGTATGCACCCCAACTGGGATTGATCGGGAATCGAACTGGCAACCTACTGGTGCATGGGTTAACGCTCAGCCACTGAGCCACACTGCACACTCTCTTTTTGAAGGGCAAAGAAATCTTTCCCCAAAGCCCTCTCGAGGCGGTTCCTTCATGTCTCAGTAAGAACTGGGTCACATGCTTTTCCTGAGGGACCACCATGATTGGGGAGCTCTAGAGGCCAGTTTACTAGGTAGTCTAGTCAATTTTCGTATTTTCCTTTTCATTCTCATTCTCTCAGGAGAGGGCAGTGGAGTCTTCCAGAGGCCACATGATATGGCATAGCAATGGATTGACTGTAGATGTAGATATGAGAGGCTGTCTTCTATTAAGTCTGAGATTAGAGAGTTGCAAAAAAAATGTAAACCAGTGCCACTTTTCTAATATTTTTTTTGTGGAAAACATAGTTACTTTTTTATTACAATATGTTATTTCAAGTAACATATAATGGGTATACTGCTATTTAAAATAAATAAATATTTTCTGGTTTTAATTTCTAATATGAGTAGTGATAGAGAACACAAATGGTTGAAGTTTTCAACCATTTTTAAGAGTATCAAGAGACCCTGGGACTTTGGAAACTACTGGCTTAGAGTAGAGCAGTCAAAATGTCCTCGAATCCTGGAGGGACGGTGGACACAGAAACAAAGAATAGAGCCCTGCCCGCCTGGAGGCAGAGGAAAATGGTTTCTGGGTAGGTATCCAGTGATGTCACCAGCGGAGGGAGTTGTTGGGATCTGGTACAGGACAAAGGAGAGGAATTGCAAGGGTGCCTCAAGGGAAATAAGAAGAGGTGAGCTTTTTCTTCCATTAGGGCTAAGGAAAGCAAGTTTCTAGAAGGCTGTGATTCGCAGCGAGACATCTGAAGCCAGGGATGGGAAAGTCTGGCTCTAGTGTTAGGCGCTTGGGATAATTGTAGTGAGGAAGGCTGAGTATTAGGAGACTAGCTACCCACTGAGAAACATTATCATCTTGCAACTTAAGTGTGAAACTGTTTTTACCTGTTTTCCCTGGCGTATACATTGACATTTTAAAAGCCTTAAGTTTATATAATTGAACAAAACAATTGAGGGGGAAAACTGCTTAGAAGACTGTTTTACTTTGAGGTTTAAGATGAAGAAGTGAAGGAGCATGTTCCTGGACCTTGTAGGGTCTGAGAGAATCCTAAGCAAGACTCCGGAAAGCTGCTGAAGCTAACAGGAAAACAAAACAAAACAAAAAGTAAAAGTCCTAACTTCTGTCCAGGGTGCTGCTAGTGAGAGAGGCTCCGCACTGCATTGGAAGTGAAGGTGCAGGGTGATGCTCTGTGATTGCAGCTTGTCAGCACAGAGCTAACTTGTTTGTACTTTGTGAAAACACTGATCTGTTCTTCAGACCTTATCCCACTAAAAATATTCATAGTCAGCATTTTTTGTTTGTATATCTCAGCATAACTAATTTTCTGGACACTTCTAGCATCATTATCTCCGCTAAATTGATTTTAATGCTTGCCAGGAACTATTAGCAGATAAGTTTGATCTCAGGATATTCAGTTTATTTGTTTTTAGGAAACTTAGATACCTCATTTCCAGCAGCACTATATGTGTATATATAGAAAGGCATGAGTGTCAACTCAGTTTTCTCCTTGGAACTTGGGACTGGTTATCAGAGCTTTGATTCCCTCCAGAAATTGTTGCTGCAGCTGGAGAGTCTGCCTACTGATGTGGCTATTACAAGCACTCCCAGCTTCAGATACCAGTTGCAAGTCCCGGAGAGACCACTCATGCTTTTGGCTGGCTATAAAATAGGGGTTCCCAAATCCCCTCTCAGATTTGATAATTTGCTAAGACAGCTCACAGAACTCAGGAAGGCATCTTATTAGTTATTATAAAGGATACAGTTCAGTAACAGCAAAATAGAAGAGATGCATAGGGCAAAGTATTGGGTGGTGAGGCACACCAACATCCCAGCACCTTGATGCTTCACTGGTCTGGATGTTCCAATCTTGTTCAAGGGCTTTTACAGGGATCAACCTCCAGCAGGTCAGGGGTAAGGCTGCAAGTTCCCACCTTCTCATCAGTTGGTCTTTCTGGTCACCAGCCTCATATTGATGATATACAGGGGCCCTACCCTAAATGAGTCAGCTATAATGTAAAGGGGCTTATTATGAATAACAAAACACACTCTATTACTCAGATAATTACAAAGGTTTTAGAAGCTCTGGGCCAAGAACTGGGAAATATTGGCCAAATATACCTCTTGTTATACTTCAGGGACATATACCCTAACCCAGTGGTTGGCAAACTCATTCGTCAACAGAGCCAAATATCAACAGTACAACAATTGAAATTTCTTTTGAGAGCCAATTTTTTTAAACTTCTAATGCCACTTCTTCAAAATAGACTCACCCAGGCCGTGGTATTTTGTGGAAGAGCCACACTCAAGGCGTCAAAGAGCCGCATGTGGCTCACGAGCCACAGTTTGCTGACCACGGCCTTAACCTATTTCACAGGGTGGTTTAATCCTTACTGGAGGATATGTTTTTATTGATTTGAGAGAGAGAGAAAGGGATAGTCAGATAGATAAATAGACAGAGAGAGACATTGATCAATTGCCTCCTGGTGCTTCAAATGGGACCAAACCCGCAACCTAGGTATGGACCCTGACTGGGAATTGAACCCACAACTTTTCGGTATATGGGATGATGCTCCAAACAACTGAGCCACACTGGACAGGGCTCACAGGGTGGTTTGTTTGTTTGTTTGTTTAATATTGATTTGGGCCCCGGCCAGGTGGCTCAGTTGGTTGGAGTATCGTCCTGTATACCACAAAGGCTGAAGGTTCCATTCCAGGTCAGGGTACATACCTATGTTTTGGGTTTGATTTTCAGTCAGGGGACATGTCTAGGTTGTGGGTTCAATCCCAGTTGAGATACCAGGATTGATGTTTCTCTCTCACTTGGATGTATCTCTCTCCTCTGTCTCTCTCTCCCTTCTTCTCTCTAAAATCAGCTAACATATCCTCAGGTGGGGATTTAAAAAAAATAGATTTGTGCCCTGGTGGGTGTGGTTCAGTGGTTGGAGTGTCAGCCCCAGCACCGAAGGGTCGTGGGTTCGATTCCCGGTCAAGGGCACATATCTGGGTTGCAGGTTCGGCCCCTGGCTCCAGTCAGATCCGGTGCACATGCCAGAGACAACCAATTGATGTGTCTCTCTCACATCAATGTTTCTCTCCCCTACCCCACTCTCTCTGAAGATTAATGGAAAAATATACGCAGGTGAGGATTAACAACAACAAAAAACATAGTTTTGGGCCCTGGCTCGGTAGGTCAGTTGGTTAGAGCATCATCCCCATACACCACATTTTTGGGTTCAATCTATGGTTGATGTGCCAGACACAAGGCTGCCCTAGTCCATAAGCAAACCCTCTGCCACTATCATGTTGGATCTATTCCTGTATCAATCATTTAAGTGGACTATGAGGAGAGAAATCAGTCTTGCAGGGC
Source organism: Corynorhinus townsendii (assembly GCA_026230045.1). Classification (NCBI taxonomy): domain Eukaryota; kingdom Metazoa; phylum Chordata; class Mammalia; order Chiroptera; family Vespertilionidae; genus Corynorhinus; species Corynorhinus townsendii. The sequence goes on from JAPDVU010000004.1 coordinate 145,101,197, forward strand.
AATAGAAGCAACCTATGGACACTGAGACCTGTTTATTCACGGCTGCCCAGTGGAATGTATGCTGGGTTACTGAATATCTCCCAGGTAGGACTGACCCAACTTACATTACCATTTCACATTAGTTCAAAAGAAAAGATTTAAACTTTTTATTCTTATTATTTATTCAACATCACCTACTATGTGCTAGGTACTGACAGAGGAATTAAGGACACAAAGTATGTCCTCAAGCAACAGAGTCTAGTTTTCTTTAGCATTGCAACATAGACACTGAAAAGTAGAGGTTACATTACAGTAGTGTAATGTAATAGTGACTTTACCCTACATTTTAAAAGTTCTGAGAATCAGGTGTGAGATCCTGGGAATACCTTAAAATCAATGTAATTATTGTTATAGCCACTCTGGGAAGCTTTTTGGCAGTATCTGCTAAAAGTGAACACACACATACGCTATAACTTAGCCATTGCTTTATTAGGTATATAATATTCACCAAAAGGCATGAACAAGAACATTCATAGCAGCAATAGTCATAATAGCCCAAACTGAAGACAACCCAATCACCCATTACTGGTAGAATCATGTATCTATTACAGTCTAGAGAGAAACAGAAATTTTTTACTTTTTTAGTGCTGTTAGATCTGTTACTTAAGCAAGCACATATACATAGAGCCTCGTTTGGTTGAACAGGCATTAGAGAACTAAAAAAGGGTCAAGGAGACACTGAAGAGGTAACAGTAATAATAGGAATCAGCGCCCATCTCTAGGCCTGGGGAACAAAGTAAAGAAGTGGGTTTATGAGACCTCAGAAGTGTAGAGGAGGGAGGTAGGCCCCATATGTCTGAGGAGTGGTACTGCCTGGCATTGTTATCCTTTTAAGGGGACACCTGAGGCTGGTTTGAGCAGCACTATAAAACCTGAGACTGGAACAGACTGCTGCTGTAAAGGGCTATGCTGAAGTGATGGTACCGCCAACAGGAACAAGTCCCTTCTCACTTCCCCAGCCTTCAGGTCTCTGTCTAGTGCCCCCAATTGGCAGAACTAATTGGAGAAATGTTAGCTGGGTCATACAGCTCCCTCATTCTACAGCTGAGAGTAAACGTGTAAATTTGGCGTTAAGAGACAATAGTTTAATAAATGAAACCAGTGGGTTAAAATAAAGTGGTATATTAATACAATGGAATACTATACCACAGGTAAAAACATTACTACATTCAGCACCTCGCTCAGTCTCACTAATGTTGAGCAAAAGTAGCCAGATGCAAAAGAGTACCTAGTGTATGATTCCATTCCCATAGAACTCAAAGCCATGAAGCACTAATCAGCTGCGTTAGAACAGGAGTTACTTTGCAGGAGTAGTGACTGAGGATGGAACAGGTGGGGCTTTTGAGATACTGATAAGATATAATATTTTATTTATCTATTTACTTATTTATTTATCTTTAAAAATATTTTTCTTGATTTCAGAGAGGAAGGGAGAGGGAGAGAGATAGAAACATTAGTGATGAGAGAGAATCATTGATTGGCTGCCTCCTGCACAACCCCCACTGGGGATCAAGCCTGCAACCCAGGCATTTGCCCTGACCGTGACCTCCTGGTTCATAGGTCAATGCTCAACCACTGAGCTATGCCGGCCGGGCAAGGTTTAATATTTTAAAACACAGCTGTCTTTCCTTTATTATTGCATCCTGAAGATTTATGCATGTTTCTATTTATATAAATATTATGTAACAATAAAAAAGTTAAAAATAAATACAATTAAGCTCTTTAATGAAGATTATAAGGCTGATTTTAAATGGTAAAGTATATTTTAAGGCCTATACCTACCTGAAAGTTACAAATATACATTTTTGAAGAGCTCATCTGAGTTATGCTAGAACAGAATACATGTGGAACTGTGAGCAAAATTGTATTCAGTGGCATTTAGTACATTTATAGTGTCATCACCATGACCTCTATCTAGCTCCAAAACATTTTCCTAACTACAAAATAAAACTCTATGCCCATTAAGCAATTGCTCCTCACTTCTTTCCCCAGACATTGGCCACCAGCAATTTGCTTTCTATGGATTTGCTTTTCTGGATGTTTCATATAAGTAGACTTCTACAATATGTAGCCTGGCTCACTTGGCATAATGTTTATTTTTAATTATTGATTTTTTAGAGAGAGAGAGAGAGAGAGAGAGAGAGAGAGAGAGAGAAGCACCGTCGCGAAGACCCCCGCCTCGCTTTTGCATCGGGATGAGCTCCCGGAAAGGTGGGTGGCCTACAGCGAGAGAGAGAGAGAGAGAGAGAGAGAGAGAGAGAGAGAGAGAGAGAGAGGGAGGGAGAGAGAGAGAGAGAGAGAGATCCATTATTCCACCTATCTATGTGTTCAGATTGACTCTTGTATGTGCCCTGACTGTGATGAATCAAACCTGCAACCTTGCACATCAAGATGACACCCCAACCAACAGATCTACCTGGCCAGGGTCATCACTTGGCATAGTATTTTTAAAAAAAGATATATTTTATTGATTTTTTACAGAGATGAAGGGAGAGGGATAGAGAGCTAGAAACATCAACAAGAGAGAAACATTGATCAGCTGCCTCCCGCACACTCCCCACTGTGGATGTGCCAGCAACCAGGTCACATGCCCTTGACCGGAATCAAACCTGGGACCCCTCAGTCTGCAGGCTGACGCTCTATCCAGTGAGCCAAACCGGTTAGGGCTTGGCATAGTATATTTTGAGGTTCATCTACATTGTAGTTTGTATCAGTACATCATTCCTTTTTATGGCTGAAAAATATTTCATGGTATGTCTCCATCATTCATGCACTCATGGATATTTGGGTTGCTTCTAACCTTTTGACTACTGTAATTCATGCTACTCCAGAAATTTGTGTAGAAGGATTTGTCTGAGTACCTGTTTTCAATTCTTTTGGATATATACCTGGGAGTGGAATTGCTGATAATTCTATGGTTGGCTTCCTGAGGAACCTGAAAGTATTTTTCCACAGTGATTTTCCAAAGTGATTGCACCATTTTACATTCCCGCAATATATGAGGATCCCAATATCTCTACATCCTTGCCATCACTTATTTTCCATTAAAAACATTATAGTCATCTTAGAAGATGTGAAGTGGCATTTCTTCTTTGGAGAAATGTCTATTTCTTGAGTCTCTTGTCCATTTTTTTTTTACACAGGCTACTTTTTAAATAAAAGGAAAAAAGGTACCTTCAACATGAAATGATTAAATGTAACATCACTGATAATGAAAAAACGGACATGATTTCCGTCCTGACATCCTGACGCAATGTAGCAAGAAAGACACAGTATCATCTACATGTGTAGTGTACCTGATACAATTATTTAACTTGAATCTAATGGGGAACAAACTGAGGAACATTCTGCAAAACAATAGAATTGGATTTTTCAAGATAGTTGATGTTATGCCCTAACTGGTTTGGCTCAGTGGATAGAGCGTCGGCCTGCAGACTGAAAGGTCCCAGGTTCGATTACAGTCAAGGGCATGTACCTGCGTTACGGGCACATCCCCAGTAGGGGGTGTGCAGGAGGCGGCTCATCGATGTTTCTCTCTCATTGATGTTTCTAACTCTCTATCCCTCTCCCTTCCTCTCTGTAAAAAATCAATAAAATATATTTTAAAAAATATAGTTGATGTTATAAGAGAAAAAAACAAAACTAGTAATTATTCTAGACTAAAGGAGTTTTAAAATACATGACAACTAAATGCAATGCATGATCCTTGATTGTATCCTGACTTGGATAAAAAAGTCAGCTAAAAGGAACATTTTGAAAATTTGAATATGGCCTCAGTATATTATATATAATAGTATTGTATTAATATTAAATTTTCTTGGAGTGATAATGGAATACTGATTATGTAGGAGAATCTCTGTTCTTAGTAGATACTTATTGAAATACAATATTTAAGGATAAAAGGTAATATGTCTGCAAAAAACTAAAATGATTTAGTAAAAACAAAACAACCCTTCACCCCTACATTTACACAGGGAAAGCAAATGTGATGAAATGTTAACATTTTGTGAATAGGGGGTTAATATGGGTATTCATTATATTTTTCATGTAAATTTTCTGTATTTTTGAAAATATTGAGAGAGTAAAAATCTCTTCAAGTCTAAATAGTGCTTTCTCCTATGTTGGATTTAGCACCTCTAGAATAAAGACCAGCTACTTTGATCAGTTAAGAATACAGTTGTGTAACCAAAGTGAGAGTAAATGGTCAGAATGACTATCTTTCAAAAATATTATAGTTATTTAAAGAAACAAGGGAACATTGCAGTTAACATTTTGTCCTACTATCAACTTGATTCACATCTTTATTAGGAAGATATGTGAAAAGAGTTTGGGGTCAGGTAGGCCTAAATTTGAATCATAGCCAGGTAAACTGTTTAACCTCTTTAGGACTCAGTTTCTTTTCTCTTCTTTTTTTTTTTTTAAATATACTTTTTATTGATTTCAGAGAGGAAGGGAGAGGGAGAGAGAGATAGAAACATGATGAGAGAGAATCACTGATCACCAGGAATCGAACCATGATCATAGGTCCACGCTCAACCATTGAGCCAAGACAGCCAGGCAGGACTTAGTTTCTTCATTGTAAGATGGAGAAAATAACTACTTGTTGGTATTGATCGTTGTTCACATGTACTCAATTTATTTAATTCGGTGCAAAAAAGCTTCATTCTACTTTCCATGCTATTTGCAACTTTTCCTTTCTTTAAATTCAAGCAATCTTGTGGGATATAGGTAATGGTGAGATTCTAAGATGACTTCTCCAAGGTCACACAGCTAGTGAAGGACCTAGGTCTGGCTCTTGGACCGGTGACCTTTCCACACCCGCCAGAGAGGAAGAAGCGGCGCTCATGGGGATGCAAGGATGTAGAGGAGCAAAGGGGGAGAAGAGGCCGCGCGAGGAGCAGTGGTGTGAGACCCGCGGAGGCGCGGGCCAAGGCAAGGCGCATGGAGAGTCGGGCGGCGCCCCCGGCCGGGGTGCGTAGGGGTGAGAGAGTGGCTGGAGGGAGGGTCGCGCGGGCCGGGTGCCCGGGAGAGGCTAGAAGCTGCGGGGGCGCAGGAGGCGGAGGCCCGGCCGCCGGCTGAGGCGGGGAGGCCGAGGCCAGAGCGGCGGGGGTCGGGGCCGGGAGGAAGGGGGGGCCGTCGCTTCTGCACAGGTGGGGCGAGCAGGTGAGTGCGAGGCATGCGGGAGTTGACCGCTGCCGGGGTCTGGACCCCACTAGGCTGGTGGGGGCGGGGCCGGCCGGGGGCGGGTCTTGCTGGGACCCCGCGGGAGCGGCGGCGGCGCAGGCGCGGTTCCCGCCTCCTCCCGGCCGGCGGAGCGAGTGGAGGCTGCAGCCCGGCTTTGCTCCGGCGTCGCCACCGTCGCTGCCGTCGCGAAGACCCCCGCCCCGCTTCCGCTGCGTCGGGATGAGCTCCCGGAAAGGTGGGTGGCCCGCGGCGACCCCTTCTCCCGGCCACGCGGCCTGCCGCAGGCCGGCCGGCCCGACCGTTAATGTGTGTCTCCTCTTTTCCCAGTGCTGGCCATTCAGGCCCGAAAGCGGAGGCCGAAAAGAGAGAAACATCCGAAAAAGTGAGTCCACCCTGGATCCCCGCCCTTGCCCGGTCCGGAGCAGCTCGGGACCCCGCCGAGGAAGTTGCCCGAATTCCCGGGCCGGCGGGCGGGCTGATCCCCAAGGGACCCGGCGCTCGCCGCCTGCGCGCCGGGCGGGCGGCCGGGGGGAGGGGCGGCTTTCGGGGGAGGGGCGCGCGCGAGCCCGCGGCCGGCCGGCGAGCTTCCCCCGGCTCCCGGAGCTCCCGGGCCCCCGTCGCCGTGGCGGTCGGGGCGGCGGTAAGGAGGCGCGGGGCGTGCGCGCCGCTTCTGCGCGCAGGGCTGGCCCTTGGGTCGTGGGCCCTTTCTGGGAGAGGGCGGCCAGCTCCTGGCTCCCGCACGCCTGGTGCGGGGTGAGGCTGTCTCGCCGCTCTCACCTGGACACGGGAGTCCGAGAGGAAGAGGGGCCGAGTGTGCGGGAGACGAGAGTGAGTGTGTGCGTGCGTCCGTGTCGCCGCCCCCTACTCCCCGGCTCCTGCCTCTCGGCTTTTCTGCGGAAAACCGGAGCCGGTGGGCTAGAGGTTCGCCTCGGGCGTGTACCTGGCGCCAGTTCAGCGCCGAGACCCGTGCGTTCGGGCTCTCGGGTTCGTATTGGAAACTTTGTGTTCGGGCCGAGCGTGCCTGCCGCGCGGGACCGGTGGGCGTGTGCGCTGGCGGTCCCGGCGCGGCTCCCGGCCTCCTTCCTTGTGCCGGGAGCTGGTGAGTAGGGTAGTGATATTTAAAACGTGCCAGCGGCCGGCCACCTCCAGCCTGCCCGCGACCGAGCGGGAGAGGCGGCGCTGAGAAGCCTTTCCTGGAGAGCTGCTCTGAGACCGCAGAGCGCCACCACCTTTCTCTTTTTTATTTTTTCTTAATTTTAAAAAATCTGCCAGCGTTCTACACACCTCCTCCTGGATTTGGGACTTTGCTTGTTCCCTTGGTACTGTGGGGAATGATAGTTCACGATCACCTTTAAATAAAATCACAAAGGATCTGTCGGATGTTTCCTTTCGGGGGCTACTTCCCCCCCCCCCCCCCATTTTTAATTTCTAGGCTTTCTTCTGCCCTGTTCACCTTGGTCTCTGCCTAGGGAATTTCATACTCACTGGTGGCATCTATGAAAACTGCCTAAGACATAGTATATCATGACAAGATTTTTACTCATTCAAAATGGAATACAAATTGTAATTAAGTTCAGGATTTCACAAAATATGATATTGACATACTGCTTTCCTTAAAAAACTGGGGAAAAAGGGAATGGAATATTTGGTAGTTTTAGATGTTTTAAAAAAAATTAATGCTAGCTTTCAAGTCAATCAGAACCTCAAATTTGGTATTTCTTTTGGTGAACAGTGTGAAAGTTTAAACAATAAGGAGAACGGTAATGTTTAGGATCCTGAGTATTGGGTTTTAATCACAGCTTTTATTTCCCCAAAGTCCATTATGTTCAGAAATGTGAAGAGGAATTGAAAAAAGCATGCCCTGGGGTTGGGGGGTGGCTCTGGATGTGAGTGTTTCAGTAGATACATATATTTATGTATTTATGTATATGTATATGTGCAAATATAAGTATTATATGTGTGTTTTATATATATATGCATACATGTGAAAAAGCAGTTTGTTAAATAATAAAGTGTATGTTTCATATTTTCATACTAAAGAGTATGACTTTCCTAATGGCCAGAGACCTTTGTTGGTGTACTTCAGTTTGGATTTATGTGGTATGTTTATAAAGAATTAGTATACATCCACAATATTCAACTTTTACTCCCATAGATTAATCAGTCAGTTTCTTCCACTGTCTATTGTATTTATATGTTAAGATTTGAGGGCAAAACCCCCCAGCCAGCCCTAATCGATTTGGCTCAGTGGATAGAGCATCGGCCTTCAGACTGAATGGTCCCAGGTTTGATCCTGGTCAAGGGCATGTACCTTGGTTGTGGGCACATCCCCTGTGGGGGGTGTGCAGGAGGCAGCTGATCAATGTTTCTAACTCACTCTCCCTCTCCCTTCCTCGCTGTAAAAATAATAGAATATATTAAAAGATATACATACACACACACACATATATAAATAAAAGACAAAATAACTCCAAAATGTTTAAAAACAAACAAAAAAACCTCAGCCAATGCCTAAAAGAACTGGTTGATCTGCAGGTAATTAGCAAGAGTAGATCAGCCCAGTTACATAAAGCAATGTCATTTTTAACTTAATTCTTTGGTTCAAGACATTATTTTAAAGGAATGCTTCATATAATTTATTTATGCATGTATTCAACAGTATTCACAAGCCTTTCCTAGGAGGTGGTGATAGAGCTTTGGGTAAGACGAACAAAGCTCCACTTCTGTGGAGGTTTGGGGAGAATCCCAAAGAAGATGCCAAATAAAAATGCCAATTTCAGATAGTGCTAAGGCATAGGGAGAAAATGAAGATGGGGTGCCTTCAGTAATAGTGATGACATTTGAACATTACAGTCACTGTGCTGATGACTTTACATATATTTATTCCTTGTGATAACCCTATGAGGTAGACATTGTTATCACCATTTTACAGACAAGGAAATGGGGACACAGCATGAGTAAGTAACATGCCCAGCTGCTAAGTTCAATCAAGGCAGCCTGGGACTAGAGTCCACACACTACTGTTTGAGGAGGTGACATTTGAACCAAAGCTAGACTTAGGAGGAGGAGATATGGGAGTGTGGCAGAGGCCCTAGGGAGGACTGGGCTAGGAATGTTGGAGGGACCCAAAGGTCAGGTGGCTGGGGTGCTATTGAAGAAGATGGTAAGGGGGGGGCCTGGCCTTTTAAAAAATTTTTTAAAAGATTTTTAATTGATTTTTAGAGAGAGAGGAAGGAAGAGGGAAAGGAACATTGATTGGCTGCCTCCAGCACTCCCCCCTGCCCAGGTTTGAGCCTGCAACATGGGCATGTGCCATGACTGGGAATTAAACTGACCATCTTTCAGTGGCCAGGGCTCGAGAATATGTTTTTATTGATTTTAGAGGAAGAATGATAAGGATGGGGGGGTGGTGGTGGGGAGGGCGGGGAGAGAGAGAGTGAGAGAGACAGAAAGAGAGAGAGAGGTGAGAGACGTGAGAGAGAGAGAGGTGAGAGAGAAACATTGATTGGTTGCCTCCTGTTGCTCCCTGGCTGAGGATTGAACCCACAACCCAGGTAATGTGCTCTGACTGGGAATTACACTCGAAACTTTTCGGTGTATAGGACAACACTGCAACCAACTGAGCCACTTGGTCAGGGTGGGTCTGGCCTTGTAGGCCACTGGGAGAATGGATTGTGTAGGGGCAGGCAGGGGAAAAGTAGAAAAGAGGAGCTGGCCAATTAGTATGTGGGAGACCATGGTGACTTGGATCAGGGTGCATTGAGTGACTCTGGAGGGAAGAGGTGGTGGAAGGGGCTTTAGGTGCCATTGGGACAGTGAATCACAGATGCAATAATTTAGGAATGCTGTGGTACAAGCTGGTAAGTTTATTAGGTAAGCATCAACTGTTCCTATAGTATCAACTCAAGATCACAAGCCAGTGACTTTGAAATACCTCCCTCGGAAGGTAATCACTTATTTTTGACTTGTTTTGTTTACACATTTGTTTATTCAACAAATATTTGTGCTATGCATTTCAGTACAACAAACACATATGAAGCAAATAAGCTATTGCACATACCTAGTGCTAGGCAGTGTGTTGGATGCTAGGAAGATTAAGATAAGCAAAACTGTACTAACTGGCAAGTAGGAGAGATTGCCTGGTTGATAAACTTGCAGGACAGTGTGATGAGTACTGTAAGACTTAGGTACAGTGATGCTTTGATTGAAAAGGGAAGGCTTTAGGAAGAGCCCTTGTTTGATTTTAGCATTAGTCTTATTTTAATAAAATAGCTTTATTTTTTCTTCTTCTATTGAAATACAAAATGGTTTTAAAAATCATGTTGAACTGGCACATTTCCTTCAGGAAGTATATATACAAGGGCTGGAGACTCCTTGAGATTTCTAATTTGAATTGCCTGGAAAGGGGTTAAAATATCTGGACAGAGCCCTGACCGGTTTGGCTCAGTGGATAGAGCGACTCAAGGGTCCCAGGATCGATTCCGGTCAAGGGCATGTACCTTGGTTGCGGACACATACCCAGTAGGGAGTGTGCAGGAGGCAGCTGATCGATGTTTCTCTCTCATTGATGTTTCTAACTCTCTATCCCTCTCCCTTCCTCTCTGTAAAAAATTAATAAAATATAAAAAAAAATCTGGACAGATACATGTATACCAGAGGCCCGGTGCACAAATTCATGCACAGGTGGGGTCCCTTGGCCTGGCCGGAGATTGGGGCCGATTGGGGCCGTCCGTCCAGGGGGAGAGATAGTGGGAGGTTGGCTGATCACGGGAGGTTGGCTGTGGGAGTGCACTGACCACGAGGGGGCAGGTCCTGTGTTTGAGTGTCTGCCCCCTGGTGGTCAGTGCGTGTCATAGCTACCATCCAGTTGTCCGGTAGTCCGGTTGTAACGGTTGCTTAGGCTTTTATATATAAAAATATATTTTTGTAAGAGAACGTTTACTGGGTAAATTACAGCATTAGAGAACGTAATTCCTAGAAGAAAAGGGCTTAGCAAACTATTTCTAGAGGTTAAGGAAGGGCCCTTGGAAAGGAAGGCCCTTGGAGCTTGGGAGTGAGGAAGCTAATGGTAAAGTGCCTGGGCTGTGGGAAGTGGGGGAAGGGGGGGAAGAGAAAGAGAAAGGCAGGGGCGTGCTCTCTGCACTGGGTCCTCAATCCTAAGGGTTTTAAGGGTTGAGATTTTAGGGATGGTCCCAGGGAAGATTTTTTTTTTAAAATATATTTTTATTGATTTCATTGAGGTCAGAGAGGAAGGAAGAGGGAGAGAAAGATAGAAACAATGATGAGAGGGAATCATTGATCGGCTGCCTCCTACATGTCTCCCACTGGGGATCGAGCCCGCAACCCGTGCATGTGCCCTTAGACCAGAATCGAACCTGGGACCCTTCAGACCACAGGCCGATGCTGCATCCACCGAGCCAAATCGCCTAGGGCGCCAGGGAAGATCTTACAAGAATATTCAGTAGTTTTTCAGCTGTGTCCATTCAGGGTTGTTTTCTCCACTGATTGGCCTGGATCATTATTCCATGCAGCTGAGGCTGGTCCTGAGGCTGGTTTTGTTGCTTATCTGGGCCTGGAGCTGAAATACAACTGAGGCCTAAATGTTATCTCTAGGGAGGAAAGGTCAGGGGGGCCAAACCTCATGACCAGTGATATGTTAGGGGAGGAAAAGTCACCCCGGGGGCAAGGTCCCACCCTACAGTTGATTGACCATTGCTAGGCTCCTGGGGCTCTCTATCCTTGTGACCTTCTGTACCTGGCCCATCCTCCATCCTCTGCTCTTCTGCCTGAGGATATTTTTATTGATTTCTAGAGAGAGAGGAAGGAAAAGAGAGAGAGAAAAAAGAAAGACATCCATGTGTGGTCGAAACATTCAATATGGATCAGCTGCCTCCTGTACACCCCCAGGGGATTGAGCCTATAATCTGGGCATATGCCCTGAGCTGGAATCAACTTGCAACCTTTATGTGCACAGTATAACGACTAACCAACTGAGCCACACGGGCCAGGCCAGACAAAGAATATTTTTGAACATAATGTATGAGTTGTGTGATGAAGAGAGAACCACTTGGACTTCTCTAAGAAACATTTTATGGTGTTGAGAAGCAGAAAGCAACAAAGTCTTTCTTATGGACACCATTCCTCCTTTAAGTCCTCTGGAGATTTGCAGAGCTGTCTTGAGGCCACTGGAAAGTCACCCACAGCTTTCCACTGTTATTGCACCTCGATAGGCCTGGATGATAATGACCTTAGGTTTATCCTTAAGGTGGCAGCAGTTTTTATTGTTGAAAATGTAGAATATGGTGTCATAAGACACATCTGATTTTTCATCGTTAGGCTGAGTCCCACAGATTTTATCCCAGATGTCATGAGACACGAACACCTAGAATGTGCTATCTGAGCACTTGTGCTCTGAGTTGGTAGCACTAACTCCAGTCTTGATGTGGCTTCATCTATAAATCCTTGGTTAAAAGACCTCTGTTTAGCTAGTCTTCATTTGGTTATTCAGGTTGATTGTTCTATAATTTAGTTGTAATTCCAGATTGGTCCTGGGAAGAGGTGTGTGTAAGCTCCATCTACTCCTTTGCTGTCTTGGATTTCCCTCTTTTTAAATTTAATTTTATTTATTGATTTGAGAGAGAGAGAAACAATTGATTTGTTGTTCCACTTATTTATGCATTGGTTGATTCTTGTATATGCCCTGGCCAGGGATCCAACTTGAAACCTTGGTGTATCAGGACAATGCTCTAACCAACTGAGTAACCTGGTCAGGGCTCCTTTTTTAATTAACATGTATGACAGTTTCAGTTGCTCCACATCTGTCACACTTGAGACCCTCTAGTGTGTAGGCCCATGCTCTTAACTACTGAGCTATGCGGGCCAGGGCCCATTTTCATCTGTTTATTGGTCATTTGAATTTCCTATTTGTGAAGTGCCCATTTAAAAAACATACTGGGTTGTAAGTCTTATAGTTATGATAGTTTTATTGACATATAATTTACAGACCATACAATTCATCTACGTAAATTGTACAATTCAATAGTTTTTAGTAGATTCACAGAGTTCTGTTAAACTAGATCTTGGAGAGCCAGTAAGGATTTGCCAAATAAATAGAGAGGGCAGAGTGAGGGCCTTCCAGGAAGAAGCAGCACTGCAGTGGAGGTGTAAAATGGCATGCTTTTTATTCCTGGAAGGTCAAGTAGGCAGGTAAGCTTGGGGTGCCTGGTGTGGTGAGCAGTGAATGGGACAGTGAGGAAGTCTTCAGGGTCTGGGAACTGTTAAGAGGCAGATTGAGGTAGTTAGAAAAGGTTACCAGCTACTGTGTGGAGAGCTTAGAAGCCACATCATTAGGAGGCTTCATGAGACGATGGTTACTAAGGGAGTAGAAATCACAGGATTTAGTTTCCAATTTCATGGAATAGAGTGGAAAGGGTGTATGATGGATCCCAGATTTCTGAATTAGCTAAACTTGTGGAGTGTGTTGCCATCATTCCTGAAGATAGGAAATGCAGAGCAGGTTTGGGAAAAGGTAATCATCTTTGGTCAGGCCATTGGAGGTGTTTTGTGGCTGCCAGTTAGAGATATCAGTCAGTGTTTGTAGCTGAAGCATCTGCCCTGACCTGGAATCGAACCAGCAACCTTTTGGTGCCCGGGATGATGCCCAACCGAGTTTCACTGGCCAGGGTATGTTATACACTTTGTTTTTATTTTTTAAATTATTATTTTTATCTTAGCTATTGTAAATTGTGCTACTATGAACATTATACACTTTAAATTTATATAATTTTATTTGTCACATACCCCAATAAAATAGAAAAAAGTTATCAAAACCTTGAAATTGCAGTATCTGAGTAATTGGGTATTCACTACTATCTTCTCTGCTTTGTTTATAAAAATAAAGTTTTAAAACATGTTAATAATGCTTTTTTAATCAGTTAATAGTTTTCCAGAGCGCATGATACATGTTTTTTAAAAGCTATTTTCCCCCAGTTTTATTGAGAAAAAATTGACATCACTGTATAAGTTTAAGATATACAGCAAGATGGTTTGATTTACATATACTGTGAAATGATTACCACAGTAGGTTTAATTAAAATTTGTCATGCTATATAGATACAGTAAAAGAAAAAAGAAAGAAAATTTCTCCTTGTGATGAGAACTCTTAGAATCTATCTACTACTCTCAACAACTTTCCTATGAATCATATAGCACTATACATCATGTACATTGCATTTCTAGCTTGTTCCTTTTGACCACATCCTCCAATTTCCCCTCCCCCATCTCTGGTAACCACAAATATGATTTCTTTCAGAATTTAATTTTTAAAAGATTTCTTTATTGATTACGGTGTTACATATGTGTCCTTATTCCCCCATTACCCCCTCCATTGCCCCCTTCATGTCCTCACCCCCCTGTTGTCTCTGTCCATTGGTTAGGCTTACATACATACATACAAGCCCTTTGGTTGATCTCTCCCCCTTACCTCCACCCTCCCCTACCTTCCTTCTGAGGTTTGATGTTCTGATCGATGTTTCTCTGTCTCTGGATCTATTTTTTTTTTGGTTTTTGTTTTTGGATCTAGTTTTGTTCATCAGTTTATGTTGTTCATTATATTCCATAAATGAGTGAGATCATGTCATATTTATCTTTCTCAGAATTTATTTTTTAAGAACAGTTTTCAATTTATGGAAAAGCTGTGAAGATATAGTACAGAGAGAATACATGATATTTATTTTAGTCTAAACTGAGATGCTTTATTTTTGAATCTATATTTGATATTTTGTCCAAGCTATAACTAATAGTTTGCAAAAACAATGGGACATTACCCCCACTTGTTGTATGGAATTACATTTATTATCACAATTTAATGATTTACTTACTTTAAAAAATATTTTTATTGAATTCAGAGAGTAAGGGAGAGGGAGAGGATAGAAACTTCAGTGATGAGAGAGAATCATGATTGGCTGCCTCTTGCACGCCCCCTACTGGGGATTGAGCTCACAACTAGGGCATGTGCCCTTGATTGGAATTGAACCTGGGACCCTTTGGTCCACACGACGCTCTATCCACTGAGCCAGATCAGCTAGGGCTTTACTTACTTTTAAAAGCAATTTTTAAAATATATTTTTATTGATTTGAGAGAGGAAGGGAGTGGGAGAGAGAGATAGAAACATCAGTGATGAGAGAGAATCATCGATAGGCTGCCTCCTGCACGCCCCACCCTAGAGATTGAGCCTGCAACCCGGGCATGTGCCCTGACCGGGAATCAAACCATGACCTCCTGGTTCATGGGTTGACACTGAAACACTGAGCCACGCCAGCCAGGCTAAAGCAATTTTTAAAAAAGGCTCTGTGGGAGAATCCAAGATGGCGGCGTAGGTAAACACCTAAACTGCTGCCTCCCGCAACAATTTCAAAAATACAACTAAAAGAAAAAACGTCTATCACCCAGAACCACGGGAAAGCTGGCTGAGTGGAAGTTCTACAACTAGAAGGAAAGAGAAAAGAGCATTGAGACGTGCACGAGCGCTGAAAAGCTGAGGTACGGAGGCGCGTGATCCGGGCTGGCTGCGGGCGTTGCTTTTTTCAACCCGAAGGGAGACAAGCCCCCGATTACTCTGAAATCCAGTCTCTGGGGAGACGCGGGGGACCCAAACTCCTACGGGGAGAAGCTGGACTGTCTGCCAGTGAGGGTGGCTTGCTTGCAGAGCTACGCGCAGGAATAATTGTTTACTGCACTGGGGCATGGGACTCGCGGATGCCATTGGGGACTCAGAGCCGGCTAACTAGCAGCCATTGCTGTTTGCCACGCCCTAAGTAGTGACACCCTGAGACCCTGCCCTGCACAACCTACAAACCCACCCAAGCTCTAAGCAGCGGCTTTTGCATAAGAAAACCCTGCCCTATCGCAGCTTAACCTAGCAAACTTGCAGCCCGGGTCAGACAGCTCCAAAACCTCTAAACCACAAGCAAAGAGGAGAAAACTGTAGCTCTCACTGTAGCTCCTGCTGGGTGGCCTCAGACAGTAGCTGACCTGCACCCCATTGGAGATCCAGAAACCAGTGTACCTAGTGGTCAGTGTGAGACACCAGATTTCAACTCCTCACATCCATAAGTGACACATTCAAGAGGCAGACTCAGTGAGCACCAAAGCCTCACTGAAACAAGTCCTGCCCCATAAGCGTGTCTTTAGCGCAGCAGTTCTTCCATTATAGACACAGGGAGTGCTCACAGCTAATTGGCCTGGAGGTCAATTCCTCCCAGTGTACCAACGGCAATTAAGGCTTAACTACACCAAGACTTTGCACTCAGCCCACAAAGGGGTGTACCAAGAGCATCCACCTCATGTAATTGAGGAGGCTAGGCTACTGCCCCCTATAGATCACCTACCACACAAAGCTACTCCATCAACACAGGGAAGCAGCCAAAATGTGGAGACAAAGAAACATGTCATGAATGAAAGAAACAGAGGAAAGCAAACTACTGGATGACAGAGTTCAGAACCACATGTATAACGTTACTCAAGAATCTTCTTAAAACTGCTGAGAAACTTGATGAGACCTTCAAGAAGCTTAATGAGAATGCCAAAAAAATGGAAAAGGGTCAGTCAGAAATGAAGCATACACTGTCTGAAATAAAGAATATACAGAAACTCAACTGTAGATCAACGTACCCCAAGAATCAAACCAAAGATCTGAAATATGTGGAAACAAAAAACATCCAACCAGAAAAACAAAAAGAAAAAAGAATCCAAAAATATGAAGATAGTGTAAGGAGCCTCTGGGACAACTTTAAGCGAACCAACATCCGAATTTTTGGGGTGCCAGAAGAAGGGAGAGAGCAAAATATTGAAAACCTATTAGAAGAAATAATGACAGAAAACTTTCCCTACCTGGTGAAAGAAATAGACTTACAAGTTCAGGAAGCGCACAGAACCCCATACAAGAGGAATCCAAAGAGGACCACACCAAGACACATCATAATTAAAATGCCAAGGGCAAAAGACAAAGAGAGAATATTAAAAGCAGCAAGAGAAAAACAGTTAATTACCTACAAGGGAGTACCCATACGACTGTCAGCTGATTTCTCAACAGAAACTATGCAGGCCAGAAGGGAGTGGCAAGAAATATTCAAAGTGATGAACAGCAAGAACCTACAACCAAGATTACTCTACCCAGCAATGCTATCATTCAGAGTTGAAGGTCAGATAAAGAGCTTCACAGACAAGAAAAAGCTAAAGGAGTTCATCGCCACCAAACCAGGATTACATGAAATGCTAAAGGGTATCCTTTAAGAAGAGGAAGAATAAGAAAAAGGTAAAGATAAAAATTATGAACAACAAAATGACATCAAATACATACCTACCAACAAGTGAATCTAAAAATCAAGTGAATAAAAAATCTGAAGAACAGAATGGACTGGTGAATATAATAGAATCAGGGACATAGAAAGGGAGTGGACTGACGATTCTCAGGGGAAGCAAGTGTGAGGGGTGCGGGAAGAGAGTGGACAAAAATCTTACTCCTATGGATGAAGACAGTGGCGGGGGGTAAGGGCATGGGATGCGGTGGGGTGGGGAATCAGGTGGAGGGGAGCTATGGGGGAAAAAAAAGAGGAACACCTGTAATAATCTGACGAATAAAGATTTATTTAAAAAAAAAAGGCTCTGTGTACAGCCTTAATGAGGTCATACCTTGAGGAATAATCCCATAAATGTATGGGATTAATTTGTCTCCTTTGAAATGGATTTAGTTGGATTGAAGTCTAATTAGTATTGACTTCAGACAGTTCCTGCAAACAGTTCTCAGTCAGTGAAGAACATTTCATCCCTTCTTCCCTCTTTTCTCAGTCTGACCAGGACTTCTCTGGGCCATGCTCCTCTAGGAATGTTCTTTCTCTGTCACATTACATAGGTCACATTTCTGACCATCTGCCATCAGGACTAGCTTTATGTGATTGTTCACTTCCTCTTGTCTTAAATAATTTTTTTGCCTTATGTTAAAAATAAGATAATTGAGAGATCAGGCTATCATAATAAAAGCTTTGTAAGGATTAGAATATAAGGAAATTATTCCGTTTTTGAGGGATAAATTTGGAAAGGACTATGGCTTATATTTAGGCATATATGATCTTTTATATTTTTTCTTAGCCTTACTAGGTAAATCCTGCGAAATGTATATGTAATGTTTTGCCTCCAATATTTGAATTCAGTTCCACATTGAATATCTTTGCAGTCAAACTGCTTTGCTAATAAGTTTAAAATTAATAATTGGTATTAACTCCAGAGTACATTTATTTCAGTTATCTCTTATATAAATTATTAATGTAAATATTTTCAGGCATTATAATTCTCAAGTCAGGGTCATAGAATGTGGGGCTTAAAAGGATAGGGATAGAAGGGAACATCAGGATGAGGTTGTAAAATGCTTTAAACTTAGATAAGTTGTAACACAAGACTGTTATTTACCTTAGCTGAGCATAGACTGTAGATGCCTGCATCTCCAGGACTATTGAAATTTAGTACATGTGACCCAGGACAGATTGTGTGAACTCTGCAGTTTACTAGGCAGGGTATGAGAGGGAGTAAAAAGAGACTTTAGCTCTGGTACCATTGTAACTTCAGGGAGCAAAAGTTTAATTAAGATGTAAAAGATGGACAGTCCACTTAGAAGAGATTCCTGGCTCTCTGGTACTGTCATTGCTTTTGGCATGTAGGGAACAAAGTTGCAACTGCTGTTCCTGCTGCCAGCTAGCTACTGCAGCCACTTATCTAGAGATTAAAAAAAAATATATTTTATTGATTTTTACAGAGAGGAAGGGAGAGGGAGAGTTAGAAACATAAATGAGAGAGAATCATTGATCAGCTGCCTCCTGCACACCCCCTACTGGGGATGTGCCCGCAACCAAGGTACATGCCCTTGACTGGAATCAAACCTGGGACCCTTGAGTGCGCAGGCTGACGCTCTATCCACTGAGCCAAACTGGTCAGGGCTATCTAGAGATTTTGTCCTATTGATTATTTTTATTTCTAGAATATCCCATTGAAAGTTTTTTAGGGGGAGGCATGATATATTTTATCATAAAATAGGGTATAACTAAATATTAATTGCAGCATTAATGCAAGATTGACTACATCTTTCACAGAGGACATGTACAGCACAAGGCTGTGGATCTGAAAATGCAATAAAATGGCAGGGACTTGAGCAAGCACCTAGAAAGTATTTTTCACCCTTACTTTGTAGTAGCAGAGTGCTTTTAAAATAAAATTTTACATAATCTCTGTTATATGTAAAGTGGAAAAGCAGCTCCATTCTGGGAGAATTGGCAAGTGAGGGCTTGGCCCTTCCCCTCACCCATCCTAAGTTCTCCCAAGGCAGCTTCTTGGGATATAACTTAAAATTCTTTAGGCCTTCATTTATCCATCAGTGGAGAAATTTCAGTCAAAGAGAAATGAAGCCTGCCCTGGCTAGTGTGTCTCAGTTGGTTGAGTGTTGTCCTGTGCACCAAAAGTTGCTGGTTTGATTCCTGGTCAGGGCACATGACCAGGTTGTGGGTTTCGTCCCCATTTGGGATGTTTCGGGAGGTAATCAGTAGATATTTCTCTCTCACATTGATACTTATCTCTCTATTTCCCTTCCTCTTTCTAAAATCAATAAAAACATATTTAAAAAACAGAGAGAGAAATGAGGGTCTGAAGAAGTAAAGCTACTTGATTAAAGTCACTTATCTGTTTAGTGCCTGAGCCAATTTAGAGTGCTGGCTTAGAGGCCTGGATTCTGATTTAGTCTTTGAAACTACCATTTAATCTGCAGAAAGATAAGCCATCTGGGCCTGATGCAGAAGATAAAATTTATAGTCCCCAAAGAGATTATTGCAAGAACCTTAAATTTATTTATTTATTTATTTATTGTACATTTTTATTTCAGAGAGGAAGGGAGAAGGAGAGAGAGAAACATCAACGATGAGAGAGACTCATCGTTCGACTGCCTCCTGTGCACGCTCCCCACTGGGCATTGAGCCTGCAACCCGGGCATGTACCCCCGACGGGAATCGAACCTGGGACCCTTCAGTTAGCAGACTGATGCTCTAGCCACTGAGCCAACCCAGCCAGGGCAAGAATCTTATTTTTTAAAGAACCTTATTTTTTTAATTCTTCCCTTTACTGTCAAAAGAAAAAAGTGAAACCTTAGCCATTTTGGCTCAGTGGATAGAGCGTTGGCCTGTGGACTGAAGGGTCCTAGGTTCAATTCTGGTCAAGGATACATGCCCAGGTTGTGGGCTCCATCTCCAGTAAGGGGAATGCAGGAGGCTACTGATTAATGATTCTCATCATTGATGTTTCTATCTCTCCCCTTACCTTCTTCTCTGAAATCAATAAAAATATACTAAGAAAAAAAAAGAAAATATATTCTGTTTCTCTGAATGGAGACTACTCTTAACATGTCACATGGTCTGGATTATTTTATCATGTGCATATATGGTAAGAGTGGGATAGAAGTTGCTTTATGTAGAAAATTTTGGCATACAGTAAGACAGTTTACAAAAAAGATGTAACTGTTTTGTCTTAGCTTTATAAAAACTTACACACAAATATATATTTTTAGTTGCTATAAGGCTAAGGCTTTCAATATCCTTTACATAGTTACCAGCACCCTATAGGTATAACAGTAATAGCAGAACTGTTCTCCTCTTTCCCTTAGCTCCACTGACGCCTGCTACTTGCAGTGTCTTTGCGATCAAGTTAAGGGACATTCGAGGATTAAGTTTACCTTTTAGAGGATCTTAGGCTTTGTAACTTTACACTCTTAAAGTTTGAATCCTGTTACTTTGTGTGGGCAAAGGCTATTTTATTTTCTGAACTTACCAGAGAAGATGTAATAGTTTCCCATTTTTCTGAAGTCTGATAATCTTTGAATATTCTTTGGTAAGGCTGATTGATATTACTCTTAGAGGCTGCTGACTAGGGTTCAAGTTTTTTATTTTTTAATTTTTAAAATATATTTTATTGATTTTTTTTTTTTTTTTTTACAGAGAGGAAGGGAGGGGTTGAGAGTTAGAAACATCGATGAGAGAGAAATAGCGATCAGCTGCCTCATGCACACTCCCTACTGGGGATGTGCCCGCAACCAAGGTACATGCCCTTGACCGGAATCAAACCTGGGACCCTTGAGTCCGCAGGCCGATGCTCTGTGCACTGAGCCAAACCGGTTAGGGCCAAGTTTTTTATTTTTGTGTGTGTGTGTTAATCCTCACCTGAGGATACTTTTCCATTGACTTTTAGGGAGGGTAGAAGAGAGAGGGAAGGACAGAAACAGCGATGTGAGAGAAACACGTCTATTGGTTGCCTCTTGCACGAGGACCCAGCAAGGGCCCAGGCCGGGGATGGAGTCTGCAACCAAGGTACAGGTTTTTGACGAGAATTGAACTCAAGACCCTTTGGTCTGCTCTGTCCACTGAGCCAAACTGGTTAGGGCAGGGTTCAAGTTTTGAAGGCATCACTTTTATCAGTGGTGTTGGATAAGTTATTTAATTTTTCTAAGTCTCCATTTCTTCATCTTAAAATAGAACTAATAGTATTTACCTCTCAGAAAGTGAGAATTAAATGAGGTAATACTTATCCTCTGGTATGGCACATAACAAACACTCTTTTAGTGGCAGCTATTAGTTATTCTATGGTGTTTCAGTTGTATTTTAGGAAAACAGGAAAGCAATGGATTTATGATAAAAATTTCTCAAACATCTAAACGTGCCTTTGTTTACTTTGGCCAGCATAAATCTTTTTTTTCCCTCAATAACTTCTGTAAGTTATTTTTAGGAGATATGTTATTTAAGCATAGGTCCTGAAGTGAATTAGAAATTACCTTCCGATCTAGAAATCATGCTGGAGATATTCATTGGTGATAGCAGATGATCTCTATTAGGTCTGTAATTTGGAACTAGAATAAAGGGACAGGGAGGAGACTAGGATGCAATAAAAGAAATGGGTGATCACAGTAGTAGTTTTTTAAGTTTTTTATTTTTCAAACATGTTTAGGCAGAGTCCAGGAGGGATATAAACATTTGGTGTCCCTTATTGGACAAAATAAATGTATTTAGGGCATGATTGAAAAATCACTTTTTGTAAAGGCAATTCTGGCTTCCTCTTAGCTTATATTAAGAACTCAAAAGAGATATTTTCCCCTGAAAAGATTCCTTAATAGATGAGTTGGGAACTTTGACTAATAAAAGAATAAGGTGCCTTGCAGGCCTGAACCAGAGTGATAGGGTAGGAAATGCTTTGCAGCACTACTGGCCTCAGAGTCCTCCCTTCCCCATGCTTTGACTCTCATGTTTTCTACAAGACCAAAAAAATCCCTCTTAAAGTAGGGATCCATGACTCTATACCTTAAGTTTTAAATATTTTGTAAATAAGTCTCCCTCCTTCTTTTTGAGACAGATGCAGTCTTACGTCTTACTATGAAAAAGCAAGTGTGGGTTGAACATGCCTTGATTTTAAGCTGTGTATATATGACATTGAGCTGTATAAAACTAGAGGCCCTCGACCTGGCCTGCAGGGCTTGGGCCAAAACCCATCTCTGAGTCCGGGGTGCGGTGAAGCAGATTCTGGGCTGATAATGCCCCAGCAGCAACCTAACACACAGCTGATTCCACAAGGAATTTGGCTCCCTCCTCTACTGGTCGGAGTGTCTGCCCCCGGTGGTCATTGCATGTCATAGCTACCGGGCGAACAGTCAGATGGGCGCTTAGGCTTTTATATATCTATATGTATAAAAGCCTGATATGCAAATTGTCCCCTCAGAAGTTTGACTGGGAGACCAATTGCTCGCTATGGCATGCACTGACAACCAGTGGGCAGCACAGAACGATGGAAGGCCCCAGCTGGAAGCTGGCAGCTGGGGAAAGGAACGCTCCATTGGCCCTGATCGCCGTCCAGGCTTAGGTGAATTTCGTGCACCAGGTCTCTAGTATAAATATGTATAGATAGGCTTTTTTTTCCTTTAAAGTTAAATTCCATCAAATTTCATGTGCTTCATCTAATACAAATAAGAGCTAATATAGTAGCTAATATTCTACTAGATGCTTAATATGCATTTAACATCTTTAATTCTCAAAACAACCCTTGAATTGGGCTTTTTATATTTTCAGTTGTTTGAAATCTTACTGGAAAGAGGCCTCTTGTTTTTATATGGGGATTATCTCCTGTCTATTTTTGGTTCACATCATTGGGATCCTTACCTGTTTCCTTTCACCTCCAGGGGTGGAGCCTTTTTTGCGTGTGGGCTACAGAGATTTCACCAGAGCTAATCCTAGGGCTTTTGCTTGAGGTTCTGGAAGTGGCTTTTGCTTCTCCTATTGGCTTGACTGTGAAGATGTGAAATGGAGTTATCAAAGCCATTTTGTCACTACACAGATCCTGAAAATGAACAGAGAACCGAGCCTAGCCAAGAAATAGAGAAAACAGTCTTGATGATGATGTTCAAACCTTGACTGTGCTGAATGAAACAAGGGCTATTGCTGGACTTTTTAAGTTATTTGTGTAAACCAGATTGAGTTGAATTTTCCAATACTTAAAACCGAAAGAGCAGCATTAATCATAATGGCCAGGTGGAAACAACCCAAATGCCCATCAACTCATTACAAGATTAAACTAAAGGTAGTATATCCACATATTGGAATATTATTCAGCAACAAAAGGGATGCAGTCCTGTTACATAGTACAGCATAGGTGTACCTTGAAAACATTGTGCTAAATGAAAGAAGCCAGTTATAAACAATCACATATTATTCCATTGATATGAAATGTCCAGAATAGGCAAATCCATAGGGATGGAAAGTAGAGTAGTGGCACCTAGGGCTGGGGAGAGGGGAAATGGGAGGTAATAGTTGATTAATATGAGTTTCATTTTGGGATGATGCAAATATTCTAAAATTGTGGTGGTGGTTGCACAACTTCGGTGAATATACTAAAAGTTAATGAGTTGTATACTTTAAAAAATATTTTTATTGATTTCAGAGGGGAAGGGAGAGGGAGAGATAGAAACATCAGTGATGAGAGAGAATTATTGATCAGCTGCCTCCTGCATGCTCCACATTGGGGATTGAGCCCACAACCTGGGCATGTGCTCGGACCAGGAATTGAACCATGATCTCCTGGTTCATAGGTCCATGCTCAATCACTGAGCCACTCTGGCCGGGCGGGTTGTATACTTTAAATAGATGAATTATATCTGACTAAAGCTGTTATTTTTTGTGTTTTTTTAAAAAATATATTTTAGTGATTTTTTACAGGGGAAGGGAGAGAGGGAGAGAGTTAGAAACACCGATGAGAGAGGAACATGGATCATCTGCCTCCTGCACGCCCCCTACTGGGGATGTGCCCGCAACCCAGGTACATGCCCTTGACCAGAATTGAACCTGGGACCTTTCAGTCCGCAGGCTAACCTCTGTCCACTGAGCCAAACCCGTTTCGGCTAAAGCTGTTATTAAAAAATAAAAAACTGAAAGAATTCTAACAGATAACACTTCTTATTTTACAGATGAGAAACAAGCACTGAAATTTTGTCTTATTACTATTATATTAGTGTTTTTATTGATTTGAGAGAGAGAGAGGAGAAAGGGGAAAGAGAGAGATGGACAGCGAGAGAAAGAGAAACATTGACATCGATTTGTTGTTCCATTTATTTATACATTCATTGGTTGATTCTTGTATGTGCCCTGACCGAGGATTGAACTGGCAACGTTGGAGGCACAGAAATTTAAAAAAATATATATATATTATTGATTTTTTTACAGAGAGGAAGGGAGAGAGAGTTAGAAACATTGATGAGAGAGAAACATCAATCAGTTGCCTCCTGCACACTCCCTACTGGGGATGTGCCTGCAACCAAGGTACATGCCCTTGACCAGAATCGAACCTGGGACCTTTCAGTCTGCAGGCCGATACTCTATCCACTGAGCCAAACCGGTTAGGGCTAGGCACAGAAATTTTAAACAGTAGCCCATTGTTGAGAGCTGGTAGGTTGCAGAGCTGGGATTCAGAACCAGCTGTCTACCAAGTCTAAGCTTTACAGCTGTGCTTTTAACTGCCTTTTTCAAAGATGAATACAACTCATCTTTATGGAACTTTGGAGTTGGGAGTTTCTTAGCAATTGCTTAATCTAACCCATTAATTTTAGTGATGAGAACATTGAACCTCAGATAATGCAATGACTTACTCAAGATTGCCAAGTAATTAGTGGTAGCTAGGGATTTATGATTTACTCAGAGAGGCAAGTAAACAACTAACAGTCATAGAAAGTGGAAGGGATTGAAAGCAAATAGAAGAACAGGCATTGTGCTGTGTAAAATAAAGGAAGGATCGGCTATTCTGATGACTAACCAGTGGAATTTTTGTAGAGATCGTAACATTCTGAGGGAATAACTGGTGAACAGGTGTGAGTGTTAGGGAGAGAGTGAGATGTCCCAAATGTCTCAGTGTACATGTGGATTGTAGCAGGAGGCAGAAGGTGATCTGAATGGAAAAATCATGAGATACCATCAAGGTAATGTTAGGGAATTCTGATTATCTCTGTAAGCGTTGGGGACCATTGAAGGTGTGCTTTTTACAAATCCTCACCCGAGGGTATGTTTTTGTCGATTTTTTTAGAGAGAAAGAGGGAGAAGGGGAGAGAGAGATAAATATCAATGTGAGAGAAACATCCATTGGTTGCCTCCCATATGTGCCCCAACTGGAGATCTAACCCACAACCTAGGTATGTGCCCTGACTGGGAATTGAACCTGAAATCTTTTGGTGTATGGGATGACATTCCAACCAACAGAGGCACCTGGGCAGGGCCCACTGAAGACTTTTGAGGAGCTGAATAGCACAATCACCTGCTTGAGAAAGATAAGGGGCAGCTATGTGAAGGGGAGATTGAGGTGGGGACAGAGATTGAAGATTTGGAGATAAATTTTAGCATTTTGTCACAGTGATCCAGGTGTGAGAGGATGGGTGATTGTGTTAGGAATGGAAAGGAAGGGATGGATATGTGAGTCTGCACAGGTGGAATCATTAGGACTTGGCAGGTGACTAGAAGCATGTAATCTTGGCACCCGGCACAGTGCAGAATACATTTCGTGAAAGCAGAAACGGGAGGATTTAATATGACTTTGGACATCTCATTCTCTGACTTTGAAGAGTTTAATGACCATAGGAGAAGAAGCAGGGTTGGGTATAGGAAGAAGGGGGAAAAAGTAAGAGTAAGGGGGGGGAGGCAAAACATTCAGATTTTGTTGAGTTTGAGATACTTGGTGAGACACTCATATGGGCTGTTGAGCTGGGAAATCGGGGTCTGTGACTCAGATGAGAGGGAGAGTCTGTTATACATTTAGGAGATCTACTAAAAGATGAGTATTAAAGTTATGAGAACTAAGAGATAAGGAAGGACTAAGGAGAAAACTTTGAGGTTAATTTTGAAGGGGTAGGGGGCATCGCAGCAGTAGCAGAACCCGCAGAGAACCATATTATTAGTTTATTCTCTGAAAGCAAAGAAGGGGGGAGGACATGATGTAAAAATATTTCTCTCTTTTCCACGTCCAGCGGCTAGAGAGCGGGTCCAGTTACTGAGTAGAGGAGCTGGGGATTGAGAAAATATGAAAGAAAGAGACAAGACACAAAATGGAAGGAAAAAGCTGGGAACCGGGTGGGACCTTTGCCCTCTTCTGCTGGAGAGACAGTGACCCAGAGCCGATACAGCATGTTTATTTTATACCCCCAAATACCAGGAAGCTTCACCAAAAGTCCAGACAAAGGAGATTATTTGCATTCTTGAATAGGCCTGAGCATTCCTGGTGCTTGATTGGATTTACATATCAAAAACCCACTACTCTTGCCCTAACCCGTTTGGCTCAGTGGATAGAGCTTCGGCCTGCGGACTGAAAGGTCCCAGGTTTGATTCCTGTCAAGGGCATGTACCTGGGTTGCGGGCACATCCCCACTAGGAGGTGTGCAGGAGGCAGCTGATTGATGTTTCTCTCCCATCGATGTTTTTAGCTCTCTATCCCTCTCCCTTCCTCTCTGTAAAAAATCAATAAAATATATTAAAAAAAACCAACCCACTACCCAACACCTGGGCTGAAATGAAGGTCAAGCTGATAAGACCCTTGCCTTTTTGGCAAAACGTGTTTCCAGGGCAAGGCTTTGCCTGTTGCCTTGGGTTCAGCTGACAATAACTAAAGAATGCCCATGTTCCTTCCCAGGTGCTCTCTACAAGGACAGTTTTAGATGAGTGTTCTGTGCAGCAGAGTTTGAATAAATGAAATAAGTGGAGAAGTTAAAAAAGACTTGGACAACTTAGGTGGATAATGGAATGCCCACTATTAAGAATTGGGGATTTTTAAAGCATGGTTATATGTCTAGGGTAGGCTGCTGATGAAGAGCAGATTAAAGAAATAAGGTAACAGTGAACATTTATTGAACCTTCACTGCCTGTGAGGCATCATGCCAAAGTTCTGGACTCATTCTTCCATTTAATCCCAATAGTGACTCTGAGAGGTAAGGGAAATGGAGAGAGTGTTGTAAAATGTGGAGGATACTTAAAATGGAATTATTATCTGTCATATTATAGTTGACAAAAGTGAATAGTCTTTAATGTTGATTTTGATGGCATAGTGGATTAATGTCTATGGTGTGCACTTTAAATATTTTACAGTTTTATTTGTCAGTTATATCTCATCAAGCTAAACAACAGCACCCAAACAAACCCCGTAGTGGCTTAATACAATGAACATTATGATACATGGTTTCTGAGGTTTAGGAATTGGGAAGCAGTGCACCTGGGTGGTTCTGGCTCAGGGTTCAGTCATTTGAGGCTGCAGGAGCCACTTCAGGCTGGCTGACATACCTGGTGGTTGGCAGGAGGCCCTACTTCCTCATCCTGTGGACCTCTGCTTGAGTGTCCTCGCAACACGCAGCTGGCTTCATCCAGTGGGACGATCCCAGAGAGCAAGGCAGAAAGTGCAGTGCTTTTTATGACCTGATCTGGGAAGCCTCACACCTGTCACTTCTGCCACATTTTATTAGTTAGAAATGAGTTACTGAGGGGAGAGCTTAGGTTCTGCCCTTTGAAGAGAGAAGCATATTAAATCATTTTGTGAACATACATTTAAAACCACTACACAATTCATACACAGGAGGAAAAGCACTGGGTGAGGAGAAGACTGGGGTTCCAGACCCAGCTCTGCTGCTTGCTCTCTAAGAGACACTGAGGATGAACTTTATCCTCCCAACCTTTGTTTTGTCTAGGAACATAGGGGTCTTGAAACTGCAGCTTACTTCACAGTGAGTTATGATAACTCCACTGATGGGCTTGTAAACATTGAAGTGGCATGAGCTTTGGTGACAGATGCAGCCTCTTGTCCCAGTCCTACTGCTTAATAGCTGTGTAATCTTGAGCATGTTTTTTTAACCACATCTGTGCTTCACTTTACTCATTTGTAATACAGGATTAAAGTGACTCATGGGGTTATTGTGATGATTAAGTAAGAATTTGTGATTATCCTAATATATAAAAAGCCAGGGTCCGTCATGACCTAAGTGACCGGACAGACGACTGAACACCAGGCTAGGGTCCTGGCCAGCACAGCGGTAGTTAGTCCTGGGTCCTGGTTGGCCAGTGCGGCAGGAGTCAGTCTGGGTCCCAGCTGCCCAAGGTGACAGGATGGAGCTGTGGGCCCTGGCCACCCATGGCATGGCAGTGGGAGGGAGCTATGGGAACGGAGCCATGCTGCCATTGGACAGGCCTCTTGGTCCTTCCCCCCCGAGCCTGCAGGGGGAGGCATGCTATGATGGGACTGGACCCTACCCGAGGGGTCCCGGATTGTGAGAGTGTGCAGTCTGGGCTGAGAGATGAACCCCCCCCCCCCCGAGTTTAGCATAATACCTGCACTTATTAGGCAAGGCATTACTTAATAAATATTAACTTTAAGCCTCTTTTCTTTATGGTAGTATTCTTTCTGTTATTTCTTTCTTGAGCTTTAGCCAGTAGTTGGCCCTAGACTTTCACATGGATATTTATGTAGGGTTCCTGATTATATAGGGAAGAGTTGATTATATTTTATTTATTTATTTATTTATTTGAGAGAGAGAGAGAGAGAGAAGGGGGGAGAAAGAAACAGACACATCGATTTGTTCTACTTATTTATACATTCATTGGTATGTATGATTCTTGTATGTGCCCTGACAGGAGATTGAACCTGTACCCTTGGCATAGTGGGATGATGCTCTAACCAACTCTACTGAGTACCAGCCAGGGCATATTTTAATGCTACTATTATGCTCAACCTGTTCTTCCCCAACCCCCCATTAGTTTTGGCAAGCTGAAATATGTTTATTTTCTTTTCTGTATTTTTAAAAATCCTCACCTGAGGATATGTTTTTATTTGAGAGAGGGAGAGAGAGAGAGTGAAACATCGATGTGAGAGTGAGACATTGATAGGCTGCCTCCTGCACACCCCCTACTGGGGATTGAGTCTGCA
The DNA here is from genome assembly GCA_026230045.1 of Corynorhinus townsendii. Lineage (NCBI taxonomy): Eukaryota > Metazoa > Chordata > Mammalia > Chiroptera > Vespertilionidae > Corynorhinus > Corynorhinus townsendii. Next base: position 145,129,935 of record JAPDVU010000004.1, read on the forward strand.
ACCTGGGCATGTGCTCTTCAGAACCCAGGTCAATGCTCTATCCACTGAGCTAAACCAGCTAGGGCAAAACCCTTTTTTAAAAAAAATTCTTTATTGATTAAGGTATTACATATGTGTCTTTATTCCCCCATTACCTCCCACCTCCCATTCATGCCCCCACCCCCCTGTTGTCTGTGTCCATTGATTAGGCTTACATGCATGCATATAAGTCCTTTGGTTGATCTCTCCCTCTTACCCCTTCCCTCCCCTACCTTCCCTGAGGTTCTGATTGATGTTTCTCTGTCTCTATTTTCATCCGTTTATGTTGTTCATCATATTCCACAAATGAGTGAGATCATATAATATTTATCTTTCTCTACCTGCCTTATTTCACTTAGCATAATGCTCTCCATCTCCATCCATGTTGTTGCATTTGGTAAGAACTCCTTTTTTACCGCAGCATAGTATTCCATTGTGTAGATGTACCACAGGTTTTTAATCCACTCATCTGCTGATGGGCATTTAGGCAGTTTCCAAATCTTAACTATGGTGAATTGTGCTGCTATGAACATAGGGGTGCATATATCCTTTCTGATTTGTGTTTCTAGTTTCTTAGGATATATTCCTAGAAGTGGAATTACTGGGTCAAATGGGAGTTCCATTTTTAGTTTTTTGAGGAAACTCGAGTGCACCAGTCTGCACTCCCACCAGCAATGCACGAGGGTTCCTTTTTCTCCGCATCCTCACAAGCACTTATCATTTGTTGATTTGTTGATAATGGTCATTCTGACAGTTGTGAGATGGTACCTCATTGTTTTGATTTGCATCTCTCTGATGATTAGTGACTTTGAGCAGGTTTTCATATGTCTCTTGGCCTTCCTTCTGGTTTCTTTCAAAAAGTGTCTATTTAGATCAGTTGCCCATTTTTTGATTGGGTTGTTTATCTTCTTTTGGTTAAGCTGCATGAGTTCCCTGTAAATGTTGGAGATTAAACCCTTATCGTTGATATCATTGGCAAATATGTTCTCCCATGCAGTGGGCTTTCTTGTTGTTTTATTGATGGTCTCCTTTGCTGTGCAAAAGCTTTTTATTTTGATATAGTCCCACTTGTTTTCTCTTTAGTTTCCATTGCCCTAGGAGCAGTATCAGTGAAGAAATTGCTTCAGCATATGTCAGAGATTTTTCTGCCTGTGGATTCCTCTAGTATTTTTATGGTTTCTCATTGAAAACCTTTTGTTTTTAAAAATATATCACCTGATTTTACAGAACTAGTTTGGTTAGAAAATATTTCAAACTATTCTGTAGTGACATTAAATTTGTTAAGCAGTTACATTAATACACTAGAGGACTGATGCACAAAACTTTGTGCAAGAGTAGGCCTTCCTTCTCCTGGCTGCTGCCATGGGAAGGAAGTCTGGTCTAATTAGCATATTACCCTTTTATTGTTATAGATGTCATTTGTATGGAATAACTTGAAAATGTTTTAGTTTTTCTAAACTTACGTTTTCAAGGAAAATTTTCAATTTGATGTAATTTGATATGTATGGAAAGAGTTTAGTTGTCCATGGCAGGCAATAATTGAATGATATGTATCATATACAGACAGTCTTCAGGTTATGTCATACTCAACATACGTCGTTTTGTGGTTATGTTGCTATCTCCCATTTATTTATAAAAAAAAAAAGTTCCGTTTCCACTTATGTACATATGTGCTTTTTTTTTGAATTTAATAAATCTTTATTGTTCAGATTATTACAATTGTTCCTCTTTTTTCCCCACATAGCTCCCCTTCACCCGGTTCCCACCTCACCCTCTGCCCTTACCTCCCTCCCCACTGTCCTCATCCATAGGTGTATGACCTTTGTCCAGTCTCTTCCCGCACCCCCCACACCTGTTTCCCCCTGAGAATTGTCAGTCCACTCCCTTTCTATGCCCCTGATTCTATTATATTCACCAGTTTATTCTGTTCATCAGATTTTTTTATTCACTTGATTTTTAGATTCACATGTCGATAGATATGTATTTGTTGTTCATAATTTTTATCTTTACCTTTTTCTTTTTCCTCTTCTTTTTTAAAAATATATATTTTATTGATTTTTCACAGAGAGGAAGGGAGAGGGATAGAGAGTTAGAAACATCAATGAGAGAGAAACATCGATCAGCTGCCTCTTGCACACCTCCTACTGGGGATGTGCCTGCAACCAAAGTACATGCCCTTGACTGGAATCGAACCTGGGACCCTTTAGTTCGCAGGCCGACGCTCTATCCACTGAGCCAAACCAGTCAGGGCCTTTTTCCTCTTCTTAAAGAGTACCTTTCAGCATTTCATATAATACTGGTTTGGTGTTGATGAATTCCTTATCTGTGAAGCTCTTTATCAGACCTTCAATTCTGAATGATAGCTTTGCTGGGTTGAGTAATCTTGGTTGTAGGTTCTTGCTATTCATCACTTTGAATATTTCTTGCCACTCCCATCTGGCCTGCATAGTTTCTGTTGAGAAATTAGCTGACAGTTGTATGGGTGCTCCCTTATAGGTAACTGCTTTTCTCTTGCTGCTTTTAATATTCTCTCTTTGTCTTTTGCTCTTGGCATTTTAATTATGATTTGTCTTGGTGTGGTCCTCTTTGGATTCCTTTTGTTTGGGGTTCTGTGCGCTTCCTGGACTTGTAAGTCTATTTCTTTCACCAGGTGGAGGAAGTTTTCTGTCATTATTTCTTCAAATAGGTTTTCAGTATCTTGCTCTCTCTCGTCTTCTGGCACTCTCATAATTCTAATGTAGGTACACTTGAAGTTGTCCCAGAGGCTCCTTACACTACAACTTTTTGGATTATTTTTTCTTTTTTCTTTTCCGGTTGAGCGTTTTTTTGCTTCTTTGTATTTCAAATGTTTGACTTGATTCTTGCGTTCCTCTAGTCTGCTGTTAGGTCTCTGTATAATATTTTTTATTTCAGTTAGTGTATGCTTAATTTCTAGTTGGTCCTTTTTCATATCCTCGAGGGTCTCACTAAATTTATCAGCCTTTTCTAGGAAATTCTTGAAAAACCTTATAACCGTGGTTTGAACTGTATATCCAGTCGTTTGCTTTCCTCCATTTCTTTCGTTTGTGATCTATTTCTTTCGTTTGTAATCTGTGTCTTTGTCTCCGCATTTCCGCTGCTTCCCTGAGTTGGTAGAGTAGCTTTGTGTAGTAGGTGTCCTATATGGCCCAGTGGCTCAGCCTTCCCAGTTACCTGAGGTGGACACTCTTGGTGCACTCCTTTGTGGGCTGTGTGCTCAGCCTTGTTGTAGTTATGTCTTGATTGTTTGTTGGTATCACTGGGAGGAATTGATCTCCAGGCCAATTGGCTGTGAGGATCAGCTGTGTCTACGCCGGGAGAATTGTGCTGGAGACAGCTTTATGAGACAAGACTTGCAAAATTGCAAAAGCCTCTATGCTCAGCTTGGATGGGGTGGAGTCTCAGGGCGGAGCAAGACAGACTTGGCTTCTCATCAGCCCTGCCCTATGAGATCCCTGGGTCTCAGTGTCCCTAGGTAATTGCTGCAAGCACTTCTGGGAGAGAGCCGCCCTCAAATTTTGCCTGCTGCCAGACAGTCAGGTTTCTCCCCCAAGGAATCTGGATTTCCAGATTCTCGCCCAAACTGGAGTTCAGCGCAGTTGGGGGCTTCCGTCTTCCTCCCGCTCGATTAAGCCAGCGGCACACTCAGCAGCCAGTCATCTCTGTGTGCACTTGTGCGCACGCCTCCAGACCTCTGCCTTTTGCAGCTCCCCTGAGTTTCCGTGCGCTCCTCTCTTTTCCCGACAGTCGAGACTCCCCTTGTATGAGTCTGGGACCCCAGGGTCTCCCCCGGAACTGGGGTTCAGTGCAGTTGGAACTGGGGTTCAATGCAGTTGGAACTGGGGTTCAATGCAGTCGGGAGCTTCTGTCTCTCTCCCGCTAGAGAAAGCTAGCTAGGCACTCAGCTGCCCGTCCTCTCAGCACGTGTGTCACTGTACTTCAGCCTTTTGCAGCTCCTGGGAGTCTCTGTGTGCTCCTCTCTTTCCTTCTAGTTGTAGAATTTCCACTCAGCCAGCTTTCCTGTGGTTCTGGATGATGCCTGTTCTGTCATTTAGCTGTAGTTTTGAAATTGTTGTGTGAGGCAGCAGTTTAGGTGTTCACCTATGCTGCCATCTTGGTTTCTCCTTTGCTTTATGTTTTTTATTATTTACCACAAGTAAAGATCAGGAATTGTTATCTTTCTTGTAAGTTTTTTTACTGTTTCACTTCATTACTGCTGTGTATGTGCTCCATGTGAGTGACGTAGGTGCTTATGTAGGTAGGTTCAGACTTATATGGTGAAAATCGTGTTATGTTGCGCCAGAGGAACAGATCTCGACGTAACCCGATCACCTACTTGTATTCTTCAACTTTTTTACTCTAAATAAGTATAAACTCAGCTTACAACTCTTACTAATCACCCAAGTACTTTTTCTTGAGATAGCCATTATATTTTGGTGTGCAACTGCTGATCTTTATGCTCATTTCTCATTTTGTCACAAAGAATTTTAAAGAGATGTACGTTTAAGGGTGGAGATTAGTAAAAATAATTTTTACCTCATTAAGGACATTCTGAAGTGGAAAGGGCTATTTTTTATGTTGAAGAATACCATTTTCTCCCTCTTACTCTCTCTTAACCCCCCTTCCTCTCACAATCAATAAACATATCCTCAGGCAAGCATTAAAAAACCCTGAAACAAAACTATTCTTTAAAAAAACAAAAGCCCTAGCTTTTTTGGCTCAGTGGATAGAGTGTCAGCCTGCAGACTAAAGGGTCCTGGGTTTGATCCAGATCAAGGGACATGCCCAGGTTGCAGGCTGGATCCCCAGTTGAGGTGCGGGGGACGGGGGGGGGGGGGGGGGTGGTGGTGGTGAGGGGCGGTCTTGCAGGAGGAAGCCAATCAACGATTCTCTCTCATCATTGATGTTTATATATCTCCCTTCCTCTCTGAAATCAATAAAAATATATTGAAAAGCCAAACCAAACAAAAATCAAATGTTATATATAGAATTTTTTTTGGATTCTCTTTTGTAAAAAGATGTCAATATTCTAAGTTCTGTAATCCCTATACTCTGGTAAACTGGCACATACAAATATTTGAATTGTGAAGGAAAACAGAAGAGCACTCTGAAAATATTTTAATTAAGCATTTGTTTCTCACTAATTATGATATTTCAGTTTTAAAGGAGTTACAATATTAGGTGTACCAGTTAATAATGGCGGATTTTATAATCAAAGAAAACACGATAATTTCAAGAGAAACATCAAAAGTGCTTTATTCAAAGTAATATCCATTGCTAGCTACACATTTCCCCATCTTTCAGGTAATTTGTGGATACCGTCCCAATAGAACTTTTCTTGTTTTGAGGCAAACCATTCAGAGACCCAGTTTTCCACTTCTTCATATGTTTTGAAGTGCTGCTCAGAAGGTGCGTGTGCCATTGATCGGAACAAGTGGTAATCTGAAGGAGCAAGGTCTGGTGAATACAGTAGGTGGGTTAAGGCAGGATCTTTTAACGTGTCTTTAACTGGTTTTGAAGTGTGTTATGGTGCGTCATCATGAAGCCAAATTACTTTGCCATGTCTTCTGGCACATTGTGGTCGTTTCACGATCAAAGAGTGGTTCAAATTGATTATTTGTTGTGGTAGTGATCAGTATTAATGGTTTCACCTGGTTTTAGAAGCTCATAATACACCACACCTTCCTGATCCCACCAAATGCAGAGCATTGTCTTCTTTCTGAAGGATTTGGCCTTGCAGTTGATGTTGATGGTTGACCTGGATCAACCCATGATTATTTGCATTTGGGATTCTCAAAATAAATCCACTTTTCATTGCCAGTCACAATTCGATGCAAAAAAAAGACTTTCTCTTTCGTGCCGCTGAAGCAACATTTTACTGATGACTTTTTGGTTTTTCATTTGTCTTTCAGTTGATGTGGCACCCATTTTCCTTCCTTTAAAATCCTTCCCATTGCTTGTAAATGATCAGAAATTGTTTGCTGAGCAACGTTTAATCTTTCTGCAAGTTGTTTTTGAGTTTGACACGCATTTTCATCCAATAATACTTGTAATTGTTGGTCTTCAAACTTTTTTGGTTGACCTGGATGTTCTTTTCTTCCACATCAAAATCATCACTTTTAAAGCGTTTAAACCAGCGTTCACAAGTATCTTGAGATGGAGCATGTTCACCATAGCTTCCTGAAGTATTCAGCAGCAGTTTTCTTCAAGAGAAAGCAATGAATTAAAACTTCCTGCAAATGCTCTTTTATTGGCACGAAATTCGACATTTTTAAGTGTAAAAATATTTATGATGTTAACACCTTCAGCAAATTTGACATATGGTTTTGAAGCTAGTTGTCAATACAACAAAATAGCATACATATCAAATCGCATCTATATCAACATATATGTAACTCCACCTATTGAAAAAAATCCACAGTATTAACCAGTACACCTAGTATACTAATGAAAATTTTATGTAGGAACTTGTTAAAAGTAAAAATATCATTAATTCATGATGTAGTCTTAAAAACTTCTCCAAAGCTGCATTTATCAAAGTAGTGTAGTAAAATTTAAATTAAGGGCATTAATAAGTTTTCCAACTCTGTTTTATGTTAATTGTAGTAAATATTAGATATGATATGATAATGTGCAAATATGATTTTAGCCAGTAGGTGGCAACAAATCAATATCTGAATTTATTTTTAAGCACATTTCAGGAAAAATAGTATAAGTCATAAACAAGGTACATTTGATTTCTTCCAAAAATAAACATTTTGTGTTGATGTCCTTTAGATATGCTTCTTAACTTGAGAAGTTGATAGATTTTATTTTTATGATCTTTATAGTTCATTTTAAAGCTATAATTTAGTTTTGATAGTGATAGTTGGATGACAAATTTGTAGTTGTTAAAAACCCGAGTGATTTGATTTATTACAAATAATCATTATTTGGGGAATTATTTTTTTGCCTTGTTTTATTATAAGTTTAATAATCATCTGGTTAATAAGTAGTAGTATTTAACTTAATAAAAATAAACCAATACTTAAAAAAATACCCAGACCCTGGGTGGTGTGGCTCAGTTGGTTGGTGCATCATCTGGTACACTGAAAGGTTGAGGGTTTGATACCCGGTCAGGGCATATATCCAGGTTGTTCTTGTGACCCTGGTCAAGGCGAGAGCAGGAGGCAACTAATTGATGTTTCACTCTTAAATTGGTGTTTCTCTCTATCTCTATCTCTATTTCTCTATCTTCTTCTCTCTCTAAAGTCAATTAAAAAAAGCTAAGGAACCAGGAACTTTGTAGCACCTTATGGTAGAAAAAATTGGGAAAAGTCACCATTTACCAATGTGCTTTGTATGGGTATGTTGTAATGCTATAAATACATTAGTGCCATTGGTATTTATTTATTTTTATTTTTAAAAAAATACATTTATTGCTTTTAGAGAGGATGGGAGAGGGAGAGAGAGAGAGAAACATCAATGATGAGAGAGGACCATTGATTGGCTGCCTCCTGCACACCCCCTACTGGGGATTGAGCCGCAACCTGGGCATGTGCCCTTAACCAGAATCGAACCCGGGATCCTTCAGTTCACAGGCTGACGCTCTATCCACTGAGCCAAACTGGCCAGGGTGCTGTTGGTATTTATGTCAGCTAGACACCTTTATCCCAGAAAGTTTGATAAATGATAAAAAAATAATACTCTTTGTAAAAGTTTTCCTGTGCCACATATTGTTGATAGACGTGCACGTCTTTCTTTCCCCCACTACCTCCTCCCTCCTTTCAGCGTTTAATTTTCCCTAAGCTCCCTGGTTCAGAATCTTCTCTAAGTCTGCCTCGGTCCAGGAGGACTTCTTAAAATGCCTACTCTTCTTTTTTCTCTCTGTCTCACTATCAGAACTATTTTATTAATACATGAGATTTTATTTTCTTTACCTTTTCAATTCTATTTGTATTTTAGAAAGAGATTTATTGTAAGATGAGTGAATAAGTTAGATGACTAGGCAGTGTGACATCATGAAATATGTAAAGAATGTGGGAGAAAATTTTGGAGGGAGTGGTTGAAATTGGGGAGCAGTCTACATAGTACTGATAAATTAGTACTATGTAGACTCACACCTGTGCTTGGGACCCTAAGTTATTCCTGCTTTTGTTGTTGGTAATACCTTTTACTACTGGGTTGCAGATTAATTTGAAGCCGTCCTCCGCCCCCCTCTTAATTCTCCTGTCCTGTACTTAACCATTTTGTATGATGTTGGGATTTATGAGCTAAGAGAGTCATTTGTATGACTTGGAAGACTGATAATCTGTATTTCTGATGTCTTCTGGAAGAAACTCATAGGCTCATCTCATCCAAATTTTGTACCTCTGACCTTTCATTTGCTCAGTAATATTGGGCACCTAGTATAACTGCCCATTGCTAGGCACTGGGATATGATAATGAGCAAGCCAATGTGGGCCTCACCCTCCATCATCTTGTAATGTAGTTGGGGAGTCAGATATGTAACATACAATTATACATCTCAAAGTGATGGGATAAGAATCGAGAGCTACAGGCAGAGTGAAGATCAGGGTATGTTTCTTGGAGGTCAAGATGTTGAGCAGAGAGGCAACATCAGAAAACTATGGCAGTGGCTGAAAAACTTTTCTGTAAAGGACCAGATAGTAAATATTTTTAAAAAATATATTTTATTGATTTTTTTACAGAGAGGAAGGGAGAGAGTTAGAAACATCGATGAGAGAGGAACATCGATCAGCTGCCTCCTGCTCACCCCCCCCCCCCCCCGCCCACTGGGGATGTCCCCGCAACCAAGGTATATGCCCTTGACCGGAATCGAACCTGGGACCCTTTAGTCCATAGGCTGAAGCTCTATCCACCAAGCCAAACCGGCTAGAGCCAGATAGTAAATATTTTTGACTTCTCTGGCCACATGATCTCTTTTGCAATTATGAACTTGTAATCCTGCCATTGTATGCAGAAGCAGCCATGGACAGTAAATAAATGGATTAGTGTGACTGTTTCAACCAGACTTTATTTATGGACACTGAACTTTGAATTACTTTTAATTTTCAGGTGTCATGAAATATTATTCTTTTGATTTTTTTTCTCCCCGCTATTTAAAAACGTAAACATTTTAGCCCATATATTATTATTTTATTTTAAAAATATTTTTATTGATTTCAGAGAGGAAGGGAGAGGAAGAGAGAGAGAGAAACATCAATGACGAGAGAGAATCATTGATTGGCTGCCTCCTGCACACCCCACACTGGGGATCGAGCCCACAACCCAGGCATGTGCCCTGACAGGGAATCGAACCGTGACTCCTGGTTCATAGGTTGTTGCTCACCCACTGAGCCCCACCACCCGGGCTTAGCCCATATTTTATAACAAAAACAGATGGTTGGTTTAGTTTGCTAAATCGTAGAATTTGGGGTTAAAATTCCCATTATCCAGGGTCTTTTGCTTGAACTCTCTTTTTTTTAGCTTTAACTCTTTATATAAAACTAGGGTTTCAGTGTACAAATTCATGCACCTTGAAAGGAACTGTGGTCTTTGAGGCTGCAGTGGGCACAGGGGCGGGTCTTGGCCCATTCTCCGCGCCCTTGCCTGCTGGCAGCCCCGCTCCCATGCACTGACAGAGCTGGCCCCGCTTGCACCCACTGATGGCGTGGAGCAATTGGGGCCAGTGCCAGCAGCGGGTGCGAGCAGCGGCTGCTGCCCCGATCACCCCTCAGGAACAGGGGGAGGTGGAGAAGCCCTCAGGGGTGATCGGGGCTGGCAGCTGCCACTTGCACCCACTGATAGTGCTGAACGATTGGGGCCGGCACCAGGCCCTGGCAGTGGGTGCAAGTGGCGGCTCTAGTGGCAGCAGCTGGTGTGAGCACCCTGTGGGACTGTGGCATGAGGGAGCAAAGAATTTTCAGTAACCACCAGAGGCTCGCCTTGGTCTGGCGCCTCTGCTCACCTGCTCCACCATCACACCACAGCCGATGCCCACTATGTTCTCTGCTCTGCTACCTGCTGCCGACACCCACCATGTTCCACATGTGCCACCTGGTGGTCAGTGCACATTATAGTGACTGGTTGTTTGGTTGTTCGGCCATTCTGTCTATTTGCGTGCGCGCGCGCACACACACACAGTATATATAGCTGTCATGTAATAGACCTGTAGTAGGTGCATTATGCTTTCAGTAAGATAAAATTACAGTGTTTCTGTACCTTTACCTGTGCTTTTGAAGCATTCCAGTAATTCTGGAAATTGAAAGGAAAGGATGTTGGTGATTTATGAGGATGTGCATATACAGAGGGCCTTGCATGGTATAATTAATAGCACTTAGAAGGCCTGAGTTCCAGTCATGATCTTGTCAATCATTGGCTATGTGTCACATGGGGCAAATCATTGCACTGTTCTGGAGCCTTGTGTGTCTGTGAAATAGAGAAGGTAAACCTAACAGATACTGCTCAGAATTACTGCAAGTAATGGTATACTTTAAAGCACCATGTAAAGTGTCAATGGTAAAATCTTAAAATTACACAGCCGTTTGTTTTATCTCTACATATATCATATTGATGTGGGATGTTTTTGTGATTAATTGGTTTTGTGTCACCAAGATGAGTTTTTGAAGAATTCAGCCATCATGCAGACATTTAGTGTCTACTCTGCTAGGTACTATTCTAACTTTGAGGATGCAGTCATGAACAAGAAATTGTTATGCTCTTACAGGTTTTTAAATAAGTACGTATTATGATATTAGTGCCATAAAGAAGATAAAGGCAAGGGGATAGTAGGGACGAGGGGATGTTGGGTGAGGAAGAGACTGGGGAAAAGCTTCTAAGGAAATAATGTTTGAACAGAGATCTTGTGGATTTGGGAAAGTGGGAGACTTTCAAAGAGATGGAACATAAAATGTGAAGAAGAAGACCCTGAGGTGAGGAAAAGTTTGTTATGTTTGAAAACCAGAATCAAAGGCCAGCAAGTATAGATTGGATCATACTTGTCCCCTATAAGAGAGGTAGGGGACAGATCTGTAGGACCTAGTGGACCATGGGAAAGAGTTTGGATTTTTTTCCTGAAATCCTCACCTGAGTATATGTTTATTGATTTTAGAGAGAGAGGGAGAGAGGGGAGAGGGGGAGAGAGAGAGAGAGAGAGGGAGAGGGAGAGAGAGATATACAGGTACCTCCCATATGCTCCCCGACTGGGGATCGAACTGGGAACCTAGGTATGTGCCCTGACTGGAAATTGAACTTGGAACCTTTTGGTGTACTGGTCGACACTCCAATCAGCTGAGCCACCCAGCCAGGGCAGAGTTTGAATTTTACTCTGAGAAAGATTAAAAAGCTATTGGAGTATTTTGAGCAAAGGAGTGAAATAATCTATGCTCATTTAAAAGTGATTACTCTTCCTTTCCCTTCTTCGTGAACAACCTGTCCTAGAACCAGTAGGTGGAGCAGAGCAAGGTAGGCATTCACAGTGTGGGGAGCGGTTGTGAGACTGTCAGTTCCAGAGTGGAATATGAGAGCTTGAGTAGGAGGGGAGGGTGGCCTGTGACAGAGTGTCTGTGTTATGGGGTAGGGGCACAGCAGCTGTCATAGGAGTCGGAGCCCAAGAAAGGTGAAGACAGGCTCTTTCTGACCAGGTGACCTGGTGTGGGAAGTTAAAAATTCATTCAGGGTGAATAGACTGTCTAGAGGGGAGAGCAGGTGCATGGGGAGTCAGAGCCCAGGCTGTCCCCACCATACAGAAGTGGGGTGTGAGGATTCAGTCGTAATAATCTATCTTTTTAAAATTAGTTTTACAGAGGAAGGGAGAAGGATAGAGAGGTAGAAACATCAATGATGAGAGAGAATCATTGATAGGCTGCCTCCTGCATGCCTCCTCCAACTGGAGATCAAGCCCGCAACCCGGGCATGTGTCCCGACTGGAAATTGAACCCTGACCTGTTTCATAGGTCGATGGTCAATCACTGAGCACACTGGCTAGGCTAATCTATCTTAATTTTCTTATCTTGATGATTTTGTAGTTAACTAGGCCATTCTTGTTTTTAAAATATATTTTATTGATTTTTTTTTACAGAGAGGAAGGGGGAGAGAGAGAGAGAGCTAGAAACATCGATGAGAGAGAAACATCGATCAGCTGCCTCCTGCACGCCCCCTACTGGGGATGTGCCCTCAACCCAGGTACATGCCCTTGACCAGAATCGAACCTGGGACCCTTCAGTCAGCAGGCTGACGCTCTATCCACTGAGCCAAACCGGTTTCTGCTCATTCTTGTTTTTAGCCCTTGGAGATGATGATGCAACAGATTGGCAACTAATTCTTAGGTAATTTTTGGGAAGAAGTTCCTTGTACTGTACTTTTCTGCAATTTTGTTGTTTCAAAACTGAAAAGAGGCATTGTCACTCTGGCTACTGTATGGGGAATGGATTGTATAGTGGCGGGAGTGAAGGCGTGCAGACCAGGGAGGAGGTTGCTGCAACAGTCTAGTAAGTAGTCTCAGTGGAGTGTGAAGGTGGTTTGGATAGGTTGTTTGCCCGGAGGAGGTGAGGGTGATCAGATTGGGGACTTACTTTGAAGGTATTGCTGACTGAATTTACTGATGGGGTATGAGATAAGGAAGAACTAGGGAAAGATGATGCCATTAATAATACCATGAATTAAAAAAAAGTGTTTGTCAAAACACCCAGTTTCTAGTCTTAATTCACCCCTTGAGATGGTGTGTGAACTTAACTTCTGTCTTGACATTTCTGGCGCTTGGTTGCTTTGTGTGGACAGCATGGTGTAGAATCTTTACAGTGGGACCAACATGCTACTTGAGCCATACCAGGTCTTTTAGCAAGGCATGTGATAGACTTGTGACACTTTGTTGAAGAGCTGGAGAAATGTTCATGTAATTGCATATCTGGATACTTTAGCACCTGTTCTTCAAAAGTATGAGCTAATCACTAACTTCCAGAGAGCTCATTAGTAGTGAGAGAAAATACTCTGTCTTTGATCCCATTTTGTTAAATGTTTTTATCATTGACTTGGATGAAGAGATAGATCACTTGATTATCACTTTAGTATCTCTAGGGATGTTGACAGTTGCCCTTTTGGGGGGAGTATACAGTTGGGATTTGCAAGTCTCACTTGAATGGAACAACCTTTAAGTAATTGTCACTGATGAATAGCTTCAGTTAACTTCCTAATTAATATACCTACTTCAATGTACAATCATAATAGTGGAATTATTGGGTACTAGTTGGTAATAGATATGAAAACTACAGGCATGATGTCTGATGGATGTACCCTGTAAATGTCAGAAGCATTCTTCCCCAGTCAACAGGTATACCAGCTTGCTTATTCATGCTGCACATTGATTAGTTTTTCAGTTAGGAATTGTTTGGTTAAAGTACTTTTAAGGAAAGACAGTATGAATCCTTCAAAAAATTTGTATCTATTATGCATACTTTGAGTTGGCATTTCTTATCTTCAGAAAAGTTTTTTTAGATGGAAGTTTTCAGCCGGTTAGCTTGGCTTCACTAAGCTTAGGAAAGGTGTGCATGATGCATCCTGAAATCATTAATGTAGTGTTAAAGATATAGCTATATAATATTGTACACACTATAGATAAATTTCTACTTTTTGGAAATTAATGTACAGTTTTCAAGATTGTCCTTAAAATATTCACTCTAAAGGCAAGAAACACTGTTCCCCAAAATTCTGTGTTTATATAACATCTTGTACACGTTGTTGTTGAGTAAGTTACATTATAACTGAGAAGAAGGACTTCATTGTTCTTAACATTCTGAACAGTGCCAGTATTATAATTTTATTTGCATTAAGACTCAGTCCTTGAAAAAGTAATAGGCTGTCTGCAATGTTTCAAGTATGAAATATAGTTAGATGTTTCAGAGAAATTTCAGTGCAATTGTGCCTTGTGGTTTGAAGTTTGAAACTTATAGGAGGAAGCTGTTTCTAATGCCTGACATTTTCTAATGTTGGTAGTGGTCATGCAGACTTCAGTATTTGTCACTGTTTGTGTTCACAGAAGGCTTCACCTTCATTTGTTTTTAAAATTTTGTTAAAGGGAGTTTTAGTATATACTTTTCTCTAGTGTATTTTTCCCCACTAGCATAAAATTTCAGTTTTATGTAAATGCACATTCTTACTGTTTCTTTTCATAGGTCATTTTTGACCCCATGTTTTATCTCTAGCTGTATTCAGGCTGAGCTGAAGAGACCTAAGGTGTTGAGAGGGGACCACTGAGCTGGGAAGAGCATACATACCTGGCTGAAATGGAGATGTATAGCATAGCAAATGAGACATCTGTGCAAACTTACAAAAAACAAACAAACATTATTACAACATGAATCACTTTAAGGTGAACAGTTTATTGGCAATTAGTACATTCACAATGTTGTGCAGCCACCCGTTCTGTCTGTTTCCAAAATGTTTTATCACTCCTAAAAGAAAGTCTTTATCCATTAAACAGTTGCTTCCCATTGCCTCTCCAACCCCTGACATACACCACCAAATCTGCATTTTGTCTCTGGATTTGCCTATTCTGGTTATTTTATATGGTGGAATCGCACAATATGTAACCTTTTGTGTCTGGCTAGTTTTTCACTTTGCATGTTTCTGAGGTTTATCCAGTTATAGCATGAATCAGTACTTCATTCTTTTTTTTTTTTTTTTCGGGGGGGGGGGTTCTGGTTACCTCACAATTTCTTTTCTTTTTTTATTTTATTATTTTTATACATATATGTCCTTATTCCCCTATTACCCCCCACCCCCCCACTCATGCCGCACCCACCTGTTGTCTGTGTCCATTGATTAGGCTGATATGCATGCACACAAGTCCCTTGGTTGATCTCTCCCCCTTACTCCCATTGACCCACTCCTTCCCTGAGGTTTGAGGTTCTGATCGATGTTTCTCAGTCTCTGGTTCTTTTCTTGTTCATCAGTCTATGCTGTTCATTATATTCCACAAATGAGTGAGATCATGTGATATTTATCTTTCTCTGCCTGACTTATTTCACTTAACATAATATTCTCCATCTCCATCTATGTTGTTGCAAATGGTAGGAACTCCTTTTTACCACAGCGTAGTATTCCATTGTATAGATGTACCACAGGTTTTTAATCCACTCACCTGCTGATGGGCATTTAGGCTGTTTCCAAATCCTAGCGATGGTGAATTGTGCTGCTATGAACATAGGGGTGCATATCTCCTTTCTGATTGGTGTTTATGATTTCTTGGTATATATTCCTAGAAGTGGAATTACTGGGTCAAATGGGAGTTCCATTTTTAGTTTCTTGAGGAAACTCCATACTGTTCTCCACAGTGGCTGCACCAGTCTGCATTCCCACCAGCAGTGCAAAAGAGTTACAAGTTCAAGAAAATGTTAAAAACCTATGAACAAAGGCTCATAATCTTCAAGAGAAATCCCAGCTCCCATGTTTTTTTCAAGATCCTGGTCCTATTCCTAGGACCTCTTCTATCCATCCTTCTGCTATTAATCTTTGGCCCTTGCATTTTGCAATGTTTAGTTAAGTTCATTTCTTCTAGATCACAATTCCAAACCAAATTAATGGTAATACAAGGATGAATACCAATCACAGGAACAGAATTGCACATTAGGCAGGCCGTCCCTCCTCAGCTGGAAGTAGTTACAGAAAAGACCTCTAGCTATTAACCCATAAAGAAATCTCTCTCTACATAAAAAGCCAGCCACCTTAATACTGTAACGACCTTAATGACCGGTCGCTATGATGCCTACTGTTGCCAGCCAACCGGCCGATCAGGTACATATGCCTTCTTTTTCCTCCAATTGACCCAAGAGCTCTCTATGTGGTTAGCTGAGGCTGATCCCTGGCCAGCATTGCAGCTTTTTACTTTTCTTCCTCAGTGTACCCAAACTTCAGGGGGACCCCAGTGTTCCTAAAAAGGAAAAAGCCAGCCAACCTACACTATGATTGGTTAATCCCAGCAATTTCTGTGTTCCCAAGAATTAAAAACTCCTTAGCCCCACCTTTGGTGAACCTGGGACCCTTATCTCAGTGTTCTTGCCCTCTGCAGAACCTCAATAAATCTGCCTTTGCTTTTATCAGTGTCCCTGGTCTAAATTCTTTTATATCAGGAGAGAAGAACCCAAACCATCAGTAACATTATAAATCCAATTAATTTTTTTTGGAGTATCCAGTTGCCTCAGTGCCATTTATTGAAGAGACTGTTCTTTCTTCACTGAAAGGTCTTGGTGTGGAAACTTGTACTTCTGTGTATATGTGTATGGGCTTACCTAGAATTCAGTTCTAAGGAAGAGCTGGAGGTGAGAAGGTATTTGCGAGTCACAGTCTTACTTTTGGTGGTAAATAGGGATTTGTCATTTGAATGCCAAATTATAAATATAACATAAATAAAAGTTTTATATAATATAACTTTATTTTAAATTAAATGGTTAAATTATTACTGAATTTATTTTGGCTTTTAAGTCCTTTTATAAGGTCTGTTATTTTGTTCCCTGTTGTTAGCTGCCTGTTCTGAAAACTTAGAGTTTATTCTGAAATTTATTCTCAAGATAATATATTTTAAAAAACGAGAAACACTAAAGAAATATTGATAAATTTGCTTTGTATTGTTTCACAAACATTTTGCATATATAATTTCTTTTCTTTTACAAATGATTAAATTGGCAAAATTTTTATGTTAGAGGAATTAAGGGAATCACGGTGAGAGGTGCTGAGCAAAAATGAATGTTTGCTTCCAAGGTTTATTCTTATACCTTGTTAGGGACATGTTGGGTGTTTGTGTGATTGTGAGAGAAAGAGAATGTGTGTGTGTATGTGCATGTATGTATGTATTGTTTTTACTCGTTTGAAATTAATTTGCTTTATAAATACAGCAAAACCAACCTGTAGACAACACTGCAGCTCAAAAGAAAATATAACTAAAGATTTGATGAACTGGATTACTAGTAAAAGACCGCTGACTATTTGGAAAAATAACTGGAAAAAATTAAAAAGCAGCCTATGCTACACCCCTCCTCCCCTCGTCTCCTGGATTAAATGTAAGAGGTGGGTGTTTAAAGTAAAAACTAAAGGTTGTTAAATCATTAATATGTTTCTTAAATAAGTATTCTACGTTCAAGAATGTAGAATAGAGGAGAGGAAGGTAATTTTAAGCCTTAGTAATTTTGCTAATGAATGTTTTAGAAAAGTTCAGAAAGCCATAAATACCTGGAGGCTGTTGTACTTAAGCCCCTATTTTCTGAGTGAATAATGTTTAATAGTAGGTAATTCTGTTTTTATTGTAACTCTGCTTATTGAAAAGGACATTTGAAGTAACTAAAAATTGTGAGTCTTTAGTTATTAGCATGTGTAAAATTTTAAAATAGTATAATGTATTAGTAACATTTTCACAGAAATTAGCGATGTAAAGGGTGATATTGTGAACATAAGTTTTTTAAAACTGTGACTGCCATTCAATTTTGAAATATTGAGTAAATTAAGCAGTTTGTGACAGATTTCATTTTCACTTTTAGGGATTTGTGTTTATTTTAATTTGGTAGTGACTCTGGATCCTTGGTTTACTTAATATTTCCTGGGTTTTGTTTTGAAACATGAATTGTACTCATGCATACAGATTAATGTTTTATAAGTTGGCTTATAATAATTTGATTTGTGGCTGTCCTTGGAGCACAGCACATAGTTAAAAACTAGACACACAAAGTACTGAAACTTCACTGCTCTCTAGTGCCAGGATTTGTTATTTTATTTTTATTTTTTGTTAATCCTCACCTGAGGGTATTTTTTCCATTGGTTTTTAGAGAGAGTGGAAGGTAGGGAAGAGGGGGGAGAGACAGAAGAAAAAAAGAAACATCGATGTGAGAGACACACATCAATTGGTTGCCTCTAGCATGCATCCCCAACAGGCCGGGTATGGAACCTGGTATGTGCCCTTGTCCAGGAATCAAACCCATTAGTTACCTTTTGGTGTGTGGGCAGAAGCTCTAACCATTGAGCAACACCAGCCAGAGTTGTGGGTTCAATTCCCGGTCAAGGGCATGTACTTGGGTTTCAGGTTCAATCGATCCCTGGCTCTGGTCAGGGCACATGGGAGGCCACCAGTTGATGAGTCTCTCTCACATTGATGTTTCTCTCTCACATTGATGTTTTTCCCTTCCCCCCTCTCTAAAACCAACTAAAAAGTATTTAAAAATTTATTGGGGTGACATTGGTTAATAAAATTATAGGTTTCAGGTGTGCAGTTCTATAATACATCATCTGTACATTGCATTGAGTGTTTACTGCCCAAAGGCAAATCTCCTTTTTATCACCATATATTTGACTTCCCGTTTTACCTTCTACTACTTTCCCCCACCCCTTCTTCCCCTGGTAACCATACTGTGGTCTGTGTCTATGAGTTTTTGTTTGTCTTGCTTGTTCATTTAAAAAAAAAAAGTACTTTATTGATTTTTACAGAGAGGAAGGGAGAGGGATAGAGAATTAGAAACATCAATGAGAGAGAAACATCGATCGGTTGCCTCCTGCACACCCCCTACTGGAGATGTGCCCGCAACCAAGGTACATGCCCTTGGTGGGAATTGAACCTGGGACCCTTCAGTCTGCAGGCCGACGCTCTATCCATTGAGCCAAAACAGTTAGGGCATTGCTTGTTCATTTGTTACTTTCAGATTTATATCCCGCATGAGTGATATCATACGGTTCTGTTTCCATCTGACTTACTTTGCTTAGCATGATATTCTCAAGATACATTCATGCTGTTGCAAATGGCAGCATTTCATCTACCGAAGAACACTTTGGATGTTTCCATGTCGGCTACTGTAAATAATGCTGCAGTGAACATGGGGGTACATATATCTTTATGAATAAATGTTTTCAATATTTTCAGGCAGATACTCAGAAGAGGGGTTTTTGGATCATTTGGTAACTCTGTTCTTAATTTTTTGAGGAACCTCCATATGGTTTTTTATAGTGGCTGTACCAGTTTACATTCCCACCAGCAGTGAATGAGAGTTCCTTTTTCTCCACAACCTCTCCAACACTTGTTATTACTTGTCTTGTTGGTAATAGCCATTTTTACAGGCATGAGGTGGTAACTCATTGTTTTTGTTTTTTTAAAATTTATCTTTATTGTTGAAAGTATAGCTGTCCCCTTTCTATTCCCATTGACCCTCTCCACCTTGTATCCCCCTTACCCCCAGGCCTTCCACACACTATTGTCTGTGTTCATGGGTTATACATATATGCATATAATTTCTTTGATTAATCTCTTTCCCCCACTCCCAGCATCTTTTTATGTATCTGTTGGCCACTTGTATATCTTCTTGGGAGAAGTGACTTCAGGTCCTCTGCCCATTTTTTAATTGGGTTGTTTGTTTTGTTGTTGTTCTCAGTACTCTTTTAGACTCTTAAAAATTATTGAGAAGACTAAAGAACTTTTTTATGTGGTTTATATCTATTAATACTGTATTAGAAATTAAAACAGAGACACTTAAAAAATGTTAATCAAGTCATTTAAGAGAACAATGGTAAATCCATTGCATGTTAACATAAGTAGCATCTTTTTAAGTAAAAAAAGTATATTTTTCAAAACAAAATTAGAGGAATGGCTTTGTTTTATATTTTTCGTAAATCTTATTAAATGTCTGGCTTAATCAAGCTAAATTATTTTTTTTAATTGATAAAACTTTATTGTTCAGATTATTACAATTGTTCCTCTTTTTCCCCCACATAGCTCCCCTCCTCCTGGTTCCCACCCCACCCTCTGCCCTTACCCCCACCCCCCCCCACTGTCTTCATCCATAGTTGTATGATTTTTGTCCAGTCTGTTCCCCCACCCCCACACCCCTTTCCCCCAAGATGTCAGTCCATTCCCTTTATATGCCCCTGATTCTCTTATATTCACCAGTTTATTCTGTTCATCAGATTTTTAATTCACTTGATTTTTAGACTCACTTTTTGATAGACATGTATTAGTTGTTCATAATTTTTATCTTTACCTTTTTCTTCTTCTTCCTCTTCTTAAAGAATACCTTTCAGCATTTTATATAATACTGGTTTGGTTTGGCGGTGAGGAACTCCTTTAGCTTTTTCTTATCAGTGAAGCTCTTTATCTGACCTTCAATTCTGAATGATAGCTTTGCTGGGTTGAGTAATCTTGGTTGTAGGTTCTTGCTATTCATCACTTTGAATATTTCTTGCCACTCCCATCTGGCCTGCATAGTTTCTGTTGAGAAATCAGCTGACAGTTGTATGGGTGCTCCCTTGTAGGTAATTAACTGTTTTTCTCTTGCTGCTTTTAATATTCTCTCTTTGTCTTTGCTCTTGGCATTTTAATTATGATGTGTCTTGGTGTGGTCTTCTTTGGATTCCTTTTGTTTGGGGTTCTGTGCGCTTCCTGGACTTGTAAGTCTATTTCTTTCACCAGGTGGGGGAAGTTTTCAGTCATTATTTCTTCAAATAGGTTTTCAGTATCTTGCTCTCTCTCTTCTTCAGGCACCCCCATAATTTGGATGTTGGTACGCTTGAGGTTGTCCCAGAGGCTCCTTACACTATCTTCAGATTTTTGGGTTCTTTTTCCTTTTTGCTTTTCCGGCTGAGTGTTTTTTGCTTCTTTGTATTTCAAATCTTTGACTTAATTCTTGCGGTCCTCTAGTCTGCCGTTAGGTCTCTGTATATTATTTTTTTATTTCAGTCAGTGTATGCTTAATTTCTAGTTGGTCCTTTTTCATATCCTCGAGGGTCTCACTAAATTTATCAGCCTTTTCTAGGAAATTCTTGAAAAACCTTATAACCGTGGTTTTGAACTCTATATCCAGTCGTTTGCTTTCCTCCATTTCTTTCATTTGTGATCTGTTTCTTTGTCTTCACATTTTCGCTGCTTTCCTGAGTTGGCAGAGTGGCTTTGTGTGGTAGGTGTCCTCTAGGGCCCAGTGGCTCAGCCTCCCCCGTTACCTGAGGTGGACACTCTTGGTGCACTCCTTTGTGGGCTGTTTGCTCAGCCTTGTTGTAGTTAAGTCTTGATTGTTGTTGGTATCACTGGGAGTAATTGACTTTCAGGCCAATTGTCTGTGAGGTTCAGCTATCTATGCTGGGAGAACTTCTGTGCTGGAGACACCCTTATGAGACAAGACTTGCAAAAGCCTCTGTGCTCAGCTTGGATAAGGTGGAGTCTCAGGGCGGAGCAGAAAGCAATGGCTTCCTGTCAGCCCTGCTCTAAGAGGCCCCTGGGTCTCAGTGTCATGCAGTAACCGCTGCAAGCACCTCTGGGAAAAAGCCGCCCTCGAGTTTCGCCTGCTGTCAGACAGTCCAGTTTCTCCCCGAATGAGTCTGGGTCCCCAGAGTCTCGCCCGGAACTGGAGTTAAGTGCAGTTGGGAGCTTTTGTCTCCCTCCTGATTGAGAAAGCCAGCCGCGTACTCAGTTGCCAGCCCTCTCCGTGCACGCCCCTCTGTACCTCTGCCTTCTCCAGCTCCTGTGAGTCTCAGTGTGCTTTTTTTCTTTCCTTCAAGTTAATAGAATTTGCACTCAGCCAGCCTTCCTGTGGTTCTGGATGATGTCCATTTTGTCTTTTAGTTGTAGTTTTGAAATTGTTGTGCGAAGCAACAGTTTAGGTGTTTACCTCTGCCACCATCTTGGTTTCTCCCTCAAGCTAAATTCTTATACATGCTCTGCCTTCAGTCTGTTGCAATATGTTATTTTGGCTGAATTATGTGAAAAACTTATATATTTTTTTGCTTCACTGCAATAAAATAAAGTCCTTAAACCCATCCTGTGTCCTTGCATCAGTGTGTTCTTTAAAGCAACAGCTTCATTTCATTCATTTTGAGAATATGTCTGCCAGATACCAAATTGGAATAACGATGGCTTGTCTGTCAGTCAAATAAGAAAGGTGTTCTCTGGAAAAACATAGTTCTGCTCACAGCTAAAACAACTGTACATGTGTTTTTCCTGGAGACATACAGGGGTGGGCAAAGTAGGTTCACAGTTGTGAGTACATGAAACAGTTTATTCTTTTATTAATTAATTATTGTATTATTTATTATTAATTATTGTATTATTTACCATAAGGACAACTGTAATCCTACTTTGCCCACCTTTGTATATACATTGTATGCAGCAGAAGTGCTTCTTATTTTATCAGATGGAATGTATACTCAGGGATGATAGTTAATAAAATTATCTTTTATTGCTTTATCAAGAATACTCTTAAGTGAAACCGGCATATCTTAACTGCAAGTCCTTGTCAATACTGCTAGTTCATTTTGGGCCACTACCTTGATTGGTGTTAAGGTATCAGCACTTTTACCCACCATTACTTCCACATTGTTAGTGCAAATGTCAACACAGTAAATGAGGCAAATAAAGCTTTTGAAAATAGTTTTGATGTTTTGAGATTTGTGAATTATACTTTGAATTGCTGGGAGAGAAGGATACTCCTACTATTTAATTGCTGCTTGAACACTTCTTCCCCCGACCCTCCCTCGCCCTCCCGCAGGGGAAAATTAAACCAGAGTCTAATTTTCAGATAAAATGGAGGAGAGGGAACAAATGTTTAAGACTTTCCTATTATTCATTCTCATTTAAGCCTCATGACTGCCCTGTGAACTAGTTAATTGTTTTCCTTTATTTGCAAACAAGATAAATAGATCCTATGATATTAAATAGTTTGCCTAAGATAAGGGAACTGGTAAAGAATAATTTCTGGGCTGGAACTAAAATTTGCATCAAGTCATAGTCCGGATGCTCTTCCCTTAGCCACACTTGCTTCCCGATGGATGTAACATCCTGGAATGAGGAGTCTAATCCAAAGGTCAGGTTAACTTTAGTCCTGTCCTTGTATAGCCTTTGTCCTTGGAGCAATTTCTTCCTTATCTTCTCACTAACCTTTTGCTATCCTATATAATAAGATGTAATATGCAAATTGACAGTTACGCCCTCACACAAGATGGCTGCCCCCATGTGGTCACAAGATGGCTGCCATAAGATGGCCGGCAGAGGAGGGCAGTTGGGGGCGACTGCGCCAGCAGTGGAGGGCAGTTGGGGGTGACCAGGCTGGCAGGTGAGGGCTGTTAGAGGGGACCAGGCCTGCAGTGGAGGGCAGTTGGGGGTGACCAGGCCTGCGGGGGAGGGCAGTTAGGGGTGACTGGGACGGTAGGCAAAGGCAGTTGGGGGTGATTGGGCCAGCAGGGAAGGGCATTTGGGGGCAATCGGGCCTGCAGGTGAGCAGTTAGGTGTCGATCAGGCTGGCAGGGGAGTGGTTATGGGGTGATCAGGCTGGCAGGCAGAAGAGGTTAGGGGCAATCAGGCAGGCAGGCAGACGAGCGGTTGGGAGCAAGCAGTCTCGGGGTGTGAGAGGGACATCCTCCAAGGGGTCCCAGATTGGAGAGGGTGCAGGCTGGGCTGAGGTACACCCCCCCACCCATTGCATGAATTTTGTGCACCGGGCCTTTAATTAAGAATAATAGGAGCCCTAGCCAGTTTGGCTCAGTGGATAGAGCGTTGGCCTGTGGACTGAAGGGTCCCAGGTTGGATTCCAGTCCAGGGCACATGCCTGGGTTGCGGGCTGGATCTCCAGTGGGGGGCGTGCGGGAGACAGCTGATCAATGATTCTCCCTCTCCATTCCTCTCTGAAATCAATAAAAATTTATTGAAAAAAAAAAAAAAGAATAATAGGAATCTTTCCCTGGCTGGTGTTTTCAGTGGTTAGAATGTTGGCCTGCCCTCTAAAGGGTGTTGGGTTCGATTTCCAGCCAAGAGCATGTACCTGGGTTGTGGGTTCACTTTGCACCCCCAGTTGGGACACGTGTGGGAAGCAACCAGTTAACCAGTTGATGCATCTCTTTTACTTCGATGTCCGTCCGTCCGTCCTGTCCCGTGCCCCCCCCCCCCCCCCCGCAAAGCAATGGAAAAATATCCTCAGGTGAGGATTAACAAAACAAAAAACAAACAAAAAGGAATCTTGTCTTGGTCAGTGTGGCTCACCTGGTTGGTGTGGCTCAGTTGGAACATTGTTGTCTCATGCACCAGAAGATCATGGTTTCGATTCCAGGTAAGGGCTCATATCCAGGTTGTGGGGTCAATCACTGGCTAGAGCGCGTTTAAGAGGCAACCAATTGATATTACTTCTATCACATCAATGTCTCTCTCTCTCTCTCTCTCCTCCCAACACCCCCCCCCCCCCACCTCCCTTCCTCCTTCTCTCAAAATCAATTTAAAAAAAGAAAAAGAAAAACAGGAATCTTGATTAGAAAGATGGTCATGGAAACAACTGATATTTTCTTGATCTTGGATCTCATTTGTGAAATTGGAGTAAGGTCAAGGACTAAAAATATTGCCAAAGCTATCAGTCAGGGACCTAGTTTATTTGGTGGGCTCTCTGGTTTTTAGGATTTTTTTTTTACTAGTTTGATGTTGAAATGCTTAGTTGATTTAATATAGAGGGTAAGTAGTACACGTGAATAAATACTGTGCTTTACCTAGTCCTTAAGAGTGTCTTCATTTAGTAGTATTCTCCCTAAATTAATGCTACTTCCCAGACCTTTTTTTGTTTGCTTAAATTCCCACCTGAGGATGTGTTTTGGAAAAAATTGATTTGAGAGAGAGAGAGAGAGAGGCAGAGAAACATCTATCCATTACCTCCTGTACGAACCCTGACTGGAGATTGAACCCACAACCTAGGTATGTGCCCTGACTGAGGGTTGAACTTGCACCCTTTTGGTGTATATTGGACAACACTCTAATCAACTGAGCCATCCAGCCAGGGCTCCCAAGCTTGTTTGAACAATAATTTAAGAGGTAGTTTCCACTGCTTAAAGAACTCTTTCCCTTCAAGTTAAAAGGCACATTTTTAAGGTTACCTAAAACATGTCTTTTCATTCAGTGCACCATTTTGCTTTGTGTGAAAAGGCTCAGAGTTTCAGGATATCAAATAGGAAGTAATTTCAGAAAATGTTTAGTGACTCGTATCCATAATTTGAACATGGGTTAGGATGAAAACAGTCTATTCTATAGTATATCAGAATCATGCTAAATACCGTTAACCTTGATAAATCATTTGTGTTCACTGAGAATATTTCTAAACTTGCCAAAGGGATGAAGATATAGATGTGTAATATTTAGAATGACATAATACTGCAAGGGACTATCTAGTCAAGTAGTCTTAAAACTTTAAAATGGCAGGACCTTTTCTTTAATTGAAATAGTATCCAGGAGCCCAGTATTTAAAGCATAAACGGCAAATGGTTGAAATGAGAGTTGTGTTTCCTTGGTAGGTTCTGTTTGCCATTGCTATGAGCCCTGGGTTAATAGAATAAACAGCATTAACATGTATTGAATGTTCATTCTGGTCCAAGTACTAAAACACTTTACATGCATGATTTCAGTTTGAAAAACACTCAAGTAGTTTAGCTTGTGAATTTTATCTCTGAAGAAACAGGTTCAGAGCGCTTGAAATGAGTTGCCCAGGGTTTTGGTAGGATTAATGTTACTAAAATCCTTTTAGTCAGTTTAGTTAATGGCATGTGTGGTGTGTTATTTTTCCAGATGCAAAAGTAATACATGTTCATTGCAAGAAAATGTGAATTTACAAAGGAGTCTAAAGGGAAAAACACAACTTCACTAATTGGGGATTGATAATATTTTGGTGTTGATTTTTCTAGTTTCCTTTATACATCTTTATTAGAAAATTGACATACCCTATTTTGTTCGGAGTCTTTTTTTTGGGTCATGGGACAGTTCTATATTTAACTTTCTGAGGAATTGCCAAACTGTGTTTTGCAGTTACTAAACCATTTTGCACTCCCACTAGCAATATACAAGGATTCCAGTTTATCCACATCTTTTATAACACTTATTTTTTAATATTTTTGATGATAGCCAGCCTAATGGGTGTGAAAGGAGTGTCTTGTGGTTTTTATTTGCATTCTCCTAATGACTAATGATGTTAAACATCATTTCATGTGCTTATTGGCTATTTTTATGTCTTTGGAGAACTGTCTTTTCAAGTCCCTTACTTATCTTTTATTTAGATTATTTGTCTTTTTGTCGAGTTGTAAGAGTTTTTTATATATTCTCGATAGTAAACCCTTATCAGATATGATTTGTATTTTTCCCCATTCTATAGATTGTCTTTTTACTTTCTTGATAATGTCCTTTGGGTAAAATAGCTCTTTACTTTTATTAAAGCTACTAAAGTCAGCTAGAGCAGTTAAGCTGGGTCATACCCCTTCCACAGTGTGGGTTCTCTAATGGAAAAGAATAGAAGTGTCTCTCTTTCTGACCTGTGCTATATGAAAAGGCTGAAGCAGTTGACTCGAATATTGTGTATTTTTGTGAAATGTGTGTTTGCTTTTTATTTATTTTGTTTTTAAATATATTTTATTTTTACAGAGAGGGAGGGAGAGGGATAGAGGGTTAGAAATATCGATGAGAGAGAAACATTGATCAGTTGCCTCCTGCACAACCCCTCCCTACTGGGGATTGAGCCTGCAACCAAGGTACATGTCTTTGACTGGAATTGAACCCAGGATCCTTCAGTCCATGGGCTGACGCTTTATCCACTAAGCCAAACTGGTTAGGGTGTGTTTGGCTTTTTAAATTGTTACACAACTTAGTCATTTTATGCTCTATTTTATTTCACAGAGCATGTACACAGATTGGCACCAATACTTGTCAAATGTATAATGAAAATCTATATTATCATGAGTTGCAAACTGGTGGGCGTGGGGTGAATTATGCCTATGGATGTGTTCATGTGTCTCACCAAGCTTGGCAAGTTAGGATATTTCACATAAAAAAACCCCTACTCCTATGTTCTGAAAAAAGGAGACTATCTGGCCACTCTGCATCCACATTCTTTCACTGTGGCTGTTAACTGGACCTGAGCTGTGGCTGTTGCCCACTTAGATCGTTTGTCATAGCTCCACCCCTCTCCTCTTAGAGGAAACCTGTACTCATGTTACGCGCTGTCCTCTTGAGACAGGTAGGATAAGATGCTCCATTTAGAGGGAGGGTGGAGTGCACACCCTACAACCAGATCTTTCTCTGGTTGGTCTTTTGGTAGGAGGTAGGCAGCTGACAGTTTGAGTTGTGTTTTCTGGCATGTTTCTGCAGTTCTGTCTTTCTGTGAGGCTGTTTGAGGTTAGAGCCTTAAACTTTCATACATATACAACGAAAACATACACAAAGTGCCAACGAGCAGAATTTCCACTTAGCAGAATGGCTTGACTGTCATAATGGTGCAGGCTCAAATAAAATGAAATGCTTAGTTATGTGAAAGCTTATCGTTCTAAAGTTCCTAAATTCATTTTTACATTTTTTGACATATAATCTGTATATTGATGTGTGTGTTTTTGGTGAAAATAAACTTTTTGTACCTCCAGCAAATATTTACGTACTTGCCTGTAGAAATCTAATTCGTTTATGAAATTAAAATGGAATTTTAAGGCATTTAAATACATTGTGTTCTTGTTGTGACTGTATGCAAAATATGTGGCCATATTTTTTGAGCCATGTCATAATCCCTATTATTTTCATGAGGGACTGATCACAAACCCCAAAGCAAAGTGCAGTAGCTACAGGAAATGAAGGGTTTTCAGCAGGGCAATATGGGATCAGTTGTTGCTTTTTTAATCCTCACCTGAGGATATGTTTTTATTTTATTTTTAGAGAAGAAGGGGTTGGAGGGAGAGAGAGAGAGAGAGAGAGGGAGAGAGAGAGAAGGAGAGATAGTGATAGTGATGTGAGAGAGCATTGACTAGTTGCGTCCTGTACGTGCCCCATGCCCTGACTGGGGATCAAACCTACAACCTTGGTATATGCCCTGAATGGGAATAGAACCTGCACCTTTGGTGTATGGGAGGATTCTGCAACCAAGTGACCCAAGGCGGCTGGGTAGGTATAAGTTTTTTGTTTTCAAAACCACTCTGCCTCAGTGTGGATTGAGGGTTAGAGAAGTGAGAGACAATAGGGGCTTTCATTAGAATGAATGATTAGGGGGGGAGACATTTTCCCTGTTTGTTTTTGATGATGTTATAAGTCATCTAACTTAGGTTAATTATGAAACTACTTTTCAGATAAAAATGAGTGACTACTGGGAATACTATGGAGGAAAATAAGTTGCTGTGCAGATTGAGTAAAGGAAATGGTAAGATAGATACTCAAGTTTTTAGGTAGAAAAAGAATTTTTTGGTTGAATAAGCAGAAACTCTTGATTAATGTTTTCTCCCCTCTGATACGTTCAAGATACAGATTTCAGATGCTTTTGGCACCTATATATATAAAAGCCTAAGTGACCGTTATGGCAGAATGACTGGAATGACCGGTCGCTATGACAAGCACTGAGCAGACAGGCGAGTGGTTAGGGGCAAGCAGGCAGGCAGGCAGGTGAGCAGTTAGGGGAGAGTGGTCCCGGATTGTGAGAGGGATGTTTGACTGCTGGATGTCTGACTGCAGGGATTGGGCCTAAACCAGCAGTTGGACATCCCCCGAGGGGTCCTGGATCACAAGAGGGCACAGGCCAGGCTGAGGAACCCCCTCCCATTCAGGAATTGCGTGCACCGGGCCTCTAGTAGGAAATAGTTACACCAGCTATCAAACTGAGACTAATCTGGTGGTTAAAAACAAGAGTTCATTGTCTGGGTTTCAGTATGAGATTCATCACTTCCCCTTTCCATGCTTCAGTTTTGTCAGCTGTATCTGGGAATCCTAGAACCTTAAAGGGTTGCATAGAGTAAATAAATTATTATATGTAATGTTTACAATAATGTCTGGTATTTATTTACTCTTATTGATTTTTAGACAGAGAGGAAGGGAGAGGGGGAAAGAGAGAGAAAGAACCATCGATGTGAGAGAGAAACATCGAACAGTTGCCTCCTGTACTTGTCCCAATTGGGGATCAAACCCGTAACCTTTTGGAGTACAGGACAGCACTCCAACCCATCAAGTCAGGACTAATGTCTGGTGTTTAGTAAGTACTTGGTACACGTTGCTTCTGCTATTATTACTTTAATTAATGGAGATACTCATAAGAATTCTTAGTGAAATTTCTGTTATCTTATGTGTGTGTTTTTAATATTTTAAAAATTGATTTCAGAGAGGAAGGAAGAGGGATGAGAGAGAATCATGGATCGGCTGCCTCTTGCAAGTCCCCCACTGGGGATCAAGCCCACAACCCGGGCATGTACCCTTGACCGGAATTGAACCTGGGACCTTTCAGTTTGCAGGCCGACGCTTTATCCACTGAGCCAAACCAGCCAGGGCTCTGTTATCTTATGTTTAATTGTTTTAAGTAGAAAACTTCAAAAACAGAAGGATACCATTTAGCTTCACATCACAATGAGAATTTTGCATTGTAGCTTTTTAGGTGGTCATCAGAATGAAAATTAAATTCCAGTCTGCAGTTACATGAAAGTTAATACATGTCTACTATTCCTTAAGCTAAGCCCCTGCCCCTGTTGGGTACCCTGAATAGACAGTACTTTCCATATAAACTGTACGAACATTTTTACACATAAAAAGAGTCAGTATGGGTTTTCTAGAGCTCTCCGAGAATATGAATGCTTGAGAGGTGAAATGGGAGAAGGGAGAGCAAAGGAAATGTTAAGGTGCCACCTCAGTCTGTTTCACAGTTGGTTCCTGGCAAGGAGGGCAGGGTTTGTTTGTAGTGTATTTTTTATTCCCTTTGGTGCAGAATTTTCTTTGAAAACAGTATCATAAGCTATTATGACCTCCAGGTAGAGCAACAAAAGCCCTAACCCCAGACTTCCAACTTTGGGACCCGTTTGACCTATTCGGGTGATAAGGCGACAACTGCAGCAGTACAGCTATTAGCTGTTAGTACGGCCTTCCTTGGCCAAGCACTTTAAAGCACTTCTGCATGTATTATCAAGTGTCCTTTGCACTGCAGTTTTAGGAGCTGTTCTGTTTTGTAGGTGATGGTTGGGGGTAGTAAGTAATTTGAATTTCAGGGACTGTCATTTAGGTCTAGGGCTAGGCAGTTAGCCAGAACCCATACTTTTACTCACCATGGCATATCCCACTTTATTGTTAGATTATTATTTTGATTATAAACAATAGAGAATATATTCTGATTATAAAATGTATATTTATAGTCAAATGTAGGGAAATTCAGAAATTGTAGGGAGAAGAAAACTCTACTGATAGTCTTACTACTTATACCACTTTGAATATAAATTTATCTGGATTCTGTATTATAGCTTACATTTAATGAAGACTTCTGGAAGGCCCTGTGCTGTGTTATTCATAGAGATATACCTCTGTTACTTTTTCTCAAGGATTCTTTTTTTCCTGTGTAAAGGTAGAATATAAAAAGTCAGATTTAATTAATACCTGGGAAAAACAGGAGAGAGTAAAAAGTATTTCAGTTGCCAGATGGACGGCACTGCCAGCGAGTGCTGTAAAGGGGAGGTAGGAGGCTCTCTCACCTGCTTTTCCTTGGTGTCTATCAGAGTCTTAGGCCTTTGATTTAGCAGACTAAGTTCTGGAGTAAACCACTTACTTATAATACATTGGTTCTATATGTCCTTTCTTGGTTTATCATTTATCTTTTTTGAAAGATCACGGAATTATTTTTTAACAATAAGGCTTTCTTATTACATGAAGAAAAGCCTCTTTGTATCCAACATGGCAGATGGAACGACATTCTACTTCTAAAATTTTCGGTAGAAAAATAGCTCTATTAAAATAGCACTAAATGAATTAGTGTAATTGACTACACATTTACACCACCACCCTTATTGGGAGAGAGATGGTTAAGTCTTCCTCTA
Organism: Corynorhinus townsendii; assembly: GCA_026230045.1. Classification (NCBI taxonomy): domain Eukaryota; kingdom Metazoa; phylum Chordata; class Mammalia; order Chiroptera; family Vespertilionidae; genus Corynorhinus; species Corynorhinus townsendii. The sequence continues at coordinate 145,160,745 of JAPDVU010000004.1, forward strand.
AGGCAGTTATCTGTTTGCCATTTTACAATCTGACCCTTAAATGAAAACCTTTGAGCCTGAGGCCTTTGTGTTTCCGGGCTATGTTCTTTTACCTGTCAGACCCAGTCTCTTTCTTCATGGAATAGAGTGTAAAATAAGAGGGAAATGATTGTATTTCCTTTTCAGAAGTAAGGTGATTTGAGACCGAACTGTAAATGTGAGTTTGCACTTTCATAATCAAGTTACAAGTTTGTGTTCAAATGTTGCTGTTTTCAGTATTGTAATCGTATCTTCCCCTTCCTGGTATTTTCTTTTACATAAATGCTCCTGATAGTGTTTCAGTTCCAAGATATTTATGACATTTGTTCCTCAGTTTCTCCTTAAAAGTTATTCTCTACTTAAGTTAGAGATGTATACAACACTAAAATGGATTGTAGATAGCCTGGCTGGTCTGGCTCAGTGGTTGAGCATCGATCTATTAACCAGGAGGTCAAGGAATCCACCGGTTAGGGCACATGCACACCCCCTACTGGGGATTGAGCCCACAACTCTGCCTTGTGTCCTGACCGGAATTGAACTGCAACCTCCTGGTTCATAGGTTGTCCCTCAACCACTGAGCCACACTGGCCAGGCTAGCTCTTTGCTTTCTTACTTTCTGTCTAAAAGCAGGACATAAGTATTTTCCTTTCACATGCCTGGAAGAGGAGAATGACTCTTATCTTAATAAAAAAAACCTATTAAGCAATTGCTCTTCACTATACATATCGTAGTCACCTTCTCACAAATTCTTCCCACCCACAGAAGCCCTAAACCCCTTTTCCTTTGGTTAGCCGTTTGTCCATACTTTTTCACCTTTTGTTAAGAGATTATATATATAAGCCCAACATTCTGCCAACCTTTTTGAGTTACTTCTCCCAGTTTTCCTGTGTACATGCATGTTGTATGTGTGAGTAAACTTTTTTTCCTTCTGTTAATTTGTCTTGATCAGTTTGATTTGCAGGCCCCAGTCACTGAACCTAAGAGGGTAAATGAGTTTTTCTTTTCTGCAGTGTAGATAATCTTTTTTGTAATTTGACACCGACTCTCCCCCAAATTACACAAGACAATTAAAATAACACAAGAATAAGTAAGAGGGCATAGTTTATCTGGAAGAAACTTTTATTTCTCTGAATAAGCTAAGTATTAATTCTTTTTCATGATTTTATGTATACTGCTATACTGTGATAAAGTAATAGGCAGCAGGATTTTTTGGTAATATTCTATCCATCTACAGCTTTAGAATCCCAGGGAACCATAGAAATCCAATAAAGCAGGTACTTGACCTAAAGCAGTGGTTGGTCGGCAAACCGCGGCTTGTGAGCCGCAGCTAGCTGTTGACTAATGAGTTAGCCAACCACTGAACTAAAGCATTTTGAGCAATAGTTATTTATTGCTGTAGTCTAGACACTTGTAGGGTCTATACTGGAGTGATACTTTGTATTTTTCAGTTGCATAAGGAATTTTCTTTAGGTATGTGGTGGTAGTTTGGTTTTAAAACCTTATACTTTCTGATTTGTCTTTAGGAAGGCTTTTAGTTTTTTCTTTTAGAAAGGAGATGGTCTAGTCTTTGAGGATCTGTAAGCAATATATAGCAATTAGTAATAGCAAGTTGGGGCCAGGGCGGCCCCAGGTGTCCAGAGTGGATTGCTCTATATGTCAGTCTCAGGATTCCTATTGTCACAATACTAAAATGAAAAGTTAGATGAAATATTTTGGTTCCTTAGTTTGTCAGTTTTTCTACTTTCAGTCATCTAACTAAGGGTTAGGATATTACTTAATGAGAAATGAAGGGTTAAAACTCAGGCTCAAGTTTTCGGGCAAGACATTTTTATTTACTTTATTATGCATGCATATCCTGCCTTGCTCCAAAAATAATTTAAGGTGGCACTTCTTTGCAGTTTTTGTAGTCTCAGTAAAGAGTTCTTTATAAATACACTTGCCAGTCTCAAGTAGAAATGAATCTGGCATTTAAATGGTGTGTATTTACTCCAACAATGCTGCCATTGTACCTCAAGGTCTTTACACCTTTAGGGTTTGAATATGTTCACTGGTCATAAATTTTTGTCCTTTGATGTTAGAATCAATTTTTGGCATTGGCAAATAGTCATTGAGTGCCAGGTCTGGTGAATAACCTGGATAGGAAAGCTGGGTTGTTAGAGCTTTTGGTTTATTGTGTTTGACTCATGGACTATGAGCCAGAATGTTTTCACGATGATGAAACCAGTTTCTGAGCCACAGTTTAACTCCTTGTTACATCTGGCTGACTGGAACAATGGGTCCAATTGACTCTTAGTCTTTGTGGAATACTCCTACGGTAGCAGTGCCATTGAAATAAAATAAACAAGTTAACATTGTCCTCACTTGTGATTTTGATATGGATGTTTTCTTCGGTTTGTACTGCAAAGTTTTCCATTGCAAATTTCATGTTTCAGGTCACAATGAAAACTTTCATCATTAGCTCTACTAATTTTCTCAAAAATGTTACTTTTTTTAGCTATTCATGAAAGATCCAAAACAGAGAGCAGGTTCTTAATGGTCTTTATCAGTTAGTGAAAATGTTTGGAACAGTCTTCACGAACTTTTCATGTATTTCTTTGCCACCTCCTCTGAACCACCCATTCCCTGCCAGCTTTTCTTGTGGCCTGATTTTCCTGCATAAATCATTCAATTGATGAATCAAATTATTATTTGACAGCACTTTATAGATGAGACAGACTTATGGAAGATGAGACAATTACTTTAAGGAATCAGATACTAAGGAGTCAGTTTAAATCTCAATTTTCTAGCTCTAAGTTTGAAGATTTTTTTTTTTAGTACATAGTGCTGTAATCAGTCATACTTTATTTACAAATTTTATGTAGTAATGTGCAAACTAAGAGCTCCTCCTCTTTATCTTCATTATATTTCACTTGTGTATTCAATACCACAAAATTAAATGTTAAGCTTTTCTCAATAAGATCATTTAAAATTTTACATAGACATGGTGCTTATACATGCATTCATCTCAACCAATTGTATTTTGACCTTGAAAATAGTTGTTGCATTTGAAAGAGTTATAGCACATTCTTCCTGTGCCTGTTCCTTTGTTTTCATAAATGATTCCTGAAAACTTAGTTACATTTTATAGTCACATTTCTGTTTGTGTTGAAACATTAGCTTGTCCTAGTCATGATGTAAGATGTAACTATAAAAGTCACATTTAAAAGTTTACAATTAGTTTGTATTCTAATATTTTTGTCTCTTAAATTAATTTTTATATTTAAGTTAGGTTGAAACAGAGTTTCTCTTCTTTTTAAAAATTGTTTTTGATTTTTAGAGAGAGAGGAAAGAAGGTGGGGGGAGAGAGAGAAGCATTGATGTGAGAGAGAAACATCAGTTGGTTGCCTCACATACATGCTTCACTAGGGATCAACCCAAAACCTCCTGGGTATGTGCGCTGATCTGGAATCAAACTGGCGACCTTTCGGTGCCTGGGATGACATTCAGCCAACTGAGCCACGCTGGCCAGGGCTTTTCTTTATGATGGTACCCTTATATACCTGGTGGCTCGAAGAAGTGATCATTTTTACTTTGGAAGTATTTTAGATATGTATAAGTGTTCGTGTAGTATTCTAAGATTTATTCAGATGGGAGTAGCTTAGGTTATCTGCTACTGAGTTCATTCCTTGGGGAATGTGATACAGGCTTTACTTGGAAGTGTGAGTGTTGGAGAGGAGTGGATCCCTGCACCTTCTCCAGCTCTTCACATAGAGGATTTTCCCCAAACAGTCCATTATTCTGCACTGTGGATACTTAAAAAAAATGTCCCCTTTTTGTGGGTGAGGTATTCCACTAATAATTCTAGAGCAAACAGAAATTGTACTCTGAGGAGAGTTCCAGGAATTGTTAGATCTTGTGGGAAAGGGGTTGGTCCAGACCACGAGTTTCCTATGGCCCATCACTGCCTGCAAGCGTTTACTAACTGAGCTCCAAGTTCTTATTAGCAAGTCTCACAATAAACTCTCTGCCACACATAAACTCTTACAAGCTCAGTGGAAATAAATATTAATATGAAGGATTGCATGATGAGCATGCAATTCATTCATCCTGCCATATTCTGAAATATATGAATATATTAAGTTAAGCCATTTAGGTGACTCACATTCTTGGAAACCTTATATCAAAATGGGTTATACTTCTTGCAGGATGAGGGGACCATTATATCGCTCATGTGCTATGGTACAGTATAACAAAAGTTTAAAAAGCTCCTCTTTACAGTAATCAAATTGTGCTAATTTTTCTTAATGAGAAAGAAATATGTTAGCTGTAGTATTTTTTTTTAGATTCCAAGTTTTTGGATCGGCCTTAAAAATTGAGGAAATAAAGGGTAATATCAGAAAGAAACATTAAGATTTAGTTAAATAGAAAAAATATAGAATATCATGGCACCAAATCTCAAATTTTAAAGGTCAGAAAACAGGCTTAACAGGTTTCAGCATCTTTCCCACAGTTTACAAAGCTAACGGGCTTGGGATTGGATCCAGGCTTTAGGACTCGCAGTCCAGTGCTGGGTGCCATATCTTTTACTCTCCTTGAAGTTTTAGGATTTCGGAGATTATTGAGAGAAGACGTGAAAGGAGAAATGAGAGCCAGAGGAGATGGTGTGTGTCAGATGCTACAGAATTTAGGGAGAATGATGACTGAGAATTACCCATTAATCTTTATAGCAACCTTCATTGAGTGCCTGCTGAATCAAGGCATTGTGTTTGAGGAGGACCTGGCCATCGAGGGCTGTGACAGGTAGAAGGTAAGGAAAGATGGATCTTTGTAAATATAGTAGTGGTGGACAGGATCAGATAACCTCTGAGGTCTCCTTCAACTCTAAAAATCTGTGATTCTTTAGCAAACTACCTATCAGTCACCAGACTATCTCCCAGGGTAGAAACTGTGGGAGTATGTTTTGGGTTGTGGGCAGAGGGATAGTTGAGGTTTTGTTCAAAGTTAGAGATATGATAGAAGAAAGTGGTAGTGTTTGAGTTAAAGAGTTGTAAATAACAAATGTGAAGCTGTGATGAATATAGAGTTTCATCCAGACAGCAGTTGACTTAACAAGTTTATTATCCTTCATACTTAATTTCTGAAAAGTTAGCTCACCAATGTATTTTTTTTTCCAAAAAGGTTAATAAACTATGAAATTCTTAAAGTAGAAGTTTTATCCTGAATCCTATCTGTGAGCTATATAGGAAATATATATATATTTTTTATTGTTCGAAGTATTACAAATAGTAGTACATATGTCTCCTTCCCCCCCCCCCATTGACCTCCCCCCGGCCTCCCCTGCCCCCCAGTACATGCCTTCACCTGCCCGCGCCCCCCCCCCCCCAGTGTCTTGTATCCATTGGTTGTGCTTATATGCATGCGTACAAGTCCTTCGGTTGATCTGTTACAGGCCCCCCCCAACCTCCCCTGCCTTCCCGCTGTAGTTTGACAGTCTATTCAATGCTTCTTTGCCTCTGTATCTATTTTCCCCCCCATTTCTTTCCTTTAAAAAGTTTTGCCTCTGCAGACTAGAAATAAACATATAATAACAAAACAAAACAAAACAAAAAATGTTTGAGTCCCAATTTCAATGTCCAACAGTTCTGAGTCCCCATTTCAATGTCATACAGTTCCTTATGTGTACATGTCAGCAATGATATCTGGATGGTGGGCACATGGTGGCAATGCAGGTCCGGCCCTCTCTGGTTTGGTCCTAGGCAACCTGCAGTGGTGCACAGCTGCTGACTTCTAGCGTGCCAAGACGTCGTCAGTGTCTTTCATCTCTCCACTGTTTTTCCTCTTGTCTTCATGGTTGGAGCAGACCTGTCAATTCCTCTCTGTTGCAGGAATCCACATGGTCTTGGAGTTGTTTTCTGAAAATATACAAACATATTCTCGACCACAAGTTAATAAAGGAATCTTTTCTATATAATTGATTTGTGATCCTTTTTATTTTTGCCTAAACGATTTTCCTTTGTCTATATAGGAAATATTTCATTTAAAAATTATGTAGGTAGAAAAAATGTTCTTCAAACCATTGAGATAGGATGAAGCCTTTAGTTGAAATGGAGAGTTATGGGGACCTTGAACTTTACCTGGGAAGTATCTGGCTTTCCTAGGGGAAATCTTAAGAATGGGGAAATCTTTCCCAATCTTAAGAATGGGAAAGGGAGATTGTGAGGACATGAGTGTAGTAGCCCCACCTCTATGAGCTTAATGAAGGACGTTAAAGGGACAAGGGCCCCTGTTCCCATGGCCTGTGGAAGTCCTGTCCTTGGGCAGCCAGTCCAATTAGGGCAAGAGGCAGCCCTTTTACAACTGATGCTGGATGTAGGGATTTGTTGATAGATTAAGTTCCAGTGGCACTGTGGTAGGGTCTCTGAGGGTCAGGGGAGGGGCTGGGGAATTAGGGCACATTAGTGGTACTGGTGATACAGAAGGTGGGTAAGCTGTTCAAGCTGAAAGATACTATTGCTGGTTCTCTTGGCGAGAAATCAGTGTGATGGAGGCCAGGTGAAGGCCTCCAGGAGAAAACAGACTATGCTGAGGATAGGCCTGTGCCTCCCTCTCCTGCTGGGTTGGTGTGGAGTGATGTGGCCAAGGGCCACCTCTTCTAGGCTGGGAGTTGGCAGCTTATCTCAAGCACAGTATCCTAAAGGCCATTATCTTGCAGTATAATGGATTGAGTTTCATTCTTACTTGTTTAGTGGGCTTTTCGCTTTTTTGTTCCCTGAAACATTCTGCCAAAAATGCTAGCATGCATATAAAGTGGTCAAAAAGAGTCGTGTGTCGTCGTCCCCCCCATTTCCCGAGCAGCCTGTGTTTTCACATCTTTGTATATTGCTATTGCTGTGGTATTTCCTCTTCCTAGAATGTTATTCCCTGTCTGGGTAACTGTTGCTCAGAGTAACTATCACCTCTCCTCGCTGTTAGCTGCTGAGTCCCTTCTCCTGCCATTACATTGGACTGACATTGTTTTTACCCTGTTCAGCTTGTATTAATGAGTTGAGTATGTTGCTGTTTCCTGTATTAGTCTATGTCCTTTTATTTACATTTACATCCCTAGGCCAGATATAGGGCTGAAAGAATGCCCAGCCTTTTCTAGGAGTGCACAGCCAAGGACTGTGTGCCCTCAGGGAACATCACTTAACTCTGTGTGCCCCTGTTTTCTTATCAAAGAACAAGGGGCGGTAATGACAGTACTGACTCCATGAGGGTTTTGGATTAAATGAGTTAATAAGTGGAAAGCCTCCACAGCAGGTAGCATACAGTGAGCTCACGGTCAGTGTTAGTGACTATTACTGTTATTCCGCATCAGTGAAATAGCTTCACAAGCTTTCCTTAAATGTTTAAATACAAGAATGACTATGATGTGCTTCTCTTTTGGCTTCCTGAGACTAGATTCTTTTTTACTTTTTGTAATGCCATTGGACTTACATATCTTGTTTCCCTGTAATTATTCTGTCTTTTATTTATTGTGTATTTGATTTTTAGTAAATATGCTTATACATGTGGAATTAGTCTTTTGAAGACTCGCAAACTAATTGGAAATCATTTGTTACAACATTCCCTCTTTTATGTTCAGAATTACAAAACTGTTTCATTGACTAAAGAAATATGAGACAAAACTAAATGTATCTCTTAAATTAGAAATGGAGTGGGGTGGTTATAAATTGAGATTTGAAATCTTGGTAAATTTAGAGGATTGAATGCTCTAAATAAGAAAAACGGTCAACTTGTTGGCTCTCTATGTACTATGATACTTTTGTGAAACAAGAGGCTCGGTGCACGAAATTTGTGCACGGAGGGTGCGGGGGGGGGGGAGGGAAGGGTGTCCCTCAGCCCAGCCTATACCCTCTCCAATCTGGGACCCCTCAAGGGATGTCCAACTACCAGCTTAGGCCCGGACACGGGATCGGGCCTAAACAGGCAGTCGGACATCTCTCTCACAATCCAGGACTGCTGACTCCCAACTGCTCGCCTGCCTGCCTTCCTAATTGCCCCTAACCACTTCTGCCTGCCAGCCTGATCACTCCCTAACCACTCCCCTGCCAGCCTGATTGATGCCTAACTGCTCCCCTGCCAGCTTGTTTGCCCCTAACTGCCCTCCCCTGCAGGCCTGGTCCCTCCCAACTGCCCTCCCCTGCTGGCCTGATCACCCACAACTGCCCTCGCTTACAGATCTGGTCCCTCCCAACTGACCTCCCCTGTTGGCCATCTTGTGTCCACATGGGGGCAGGATCTTTGACCACATGGGGGCAGCCATCTTGTGTGTTGGAGTGATGGTCAATCTGCATATTACTCTTTTATTAGATAGGATAGAGGCCTGGTGCATGGGTGGGGCCCAGCTGGTTTGCCCTGAAGGGTGTCCCGGATCAGGGTGGGGGTTCCCTTGGGACGTGGGGCAGCCTGGGCGAGGGGCCTGTGGTGGTTTGCAGGCTGGCTACGTGCGCCCCCTACCCCCCTCGCGACCCAAGGGGAGGCCCTGGTATCTGGGATTTATTTATCTTCTACAATTGAAACTTTGTAGCCTGGAGCGGAGCCAAGCCTTCTGCTCGCTCTGTGGAGGCAGCCATTTCAGTTGGGATTTATTTATTTTCTATAATTGAAACTTTGTAGCAGAGGCCAAGGCAGGCTAGGGCTTCAGAACCTTGGCTTCCTCCATCGCCGGGGGCAACCTTAGCCTCCTGCTCTCTCCAGCTCGTGGCTGCCGCCATTTTTGTTGGGATTTATTTACCTTCTATAATTGAAACTTTGTAGCCAGGAGTGGTAGGCCGGCCAGGGTGTGCGGAAAGCTTGGCTTCCTCCATCGCCGGGGAAACCCAAGCTTCCCTCCTGCTCTCTCCTTGGCCACAGCCATCTTGGTTGGGTTTATCTGCATACTCACTCCTGATTGGCTGGTGGGCATGGCTTGTGGGTGTAGTGGAGTGATGGTTAATTTACATTACTCTTTTATTAGATAGGCTTGTTTCTTTTATACAGGGAAGTGCTCTCAGCACAAAGCTTACTGTGCTCGGTAGAATGTTTTGAAGATGCTTGTTAAAAAGTACTTGTGGAATGGTTGGCAGAAATGACTATGAGGTATTGAGTGTTCTTGTCATCTTCAGATTCATTCTTTAGTAAGAAAAAATAAGATTAGTCTTTTAAGCCTGATGTTCTTGATTTTTCTCCTTGTGTGGTTAAATTGGGTAATGTTCCTTAGAGGTGATTTACTAGCAGTGTTTATCTGTATACTAGAGGCCTGGTGCACGAATTTGGGCCTGGCCTGTGGCTTCGGGCCGAAACTGACTCTCCAACTTAACCCGAGGGGTCCTGGATTGCAAAAGGGCACAGGCCAGGTTGAGGGACCCCACCGGTGCACTATTGGGGCCAGGGAGAGACGCAGGAGGTTGGCCAGTCAGGAAGGGACTGTGGGAGGGCTCCAGGGTGGGTCCGGCCTGTCTTGCTCAGTCCTGATCGGCCGGACTCCAGCAGCAAGCTAACCTACCAGTCAGAGTGTCTGCCCCCTGGTGGTGAGTGCACATCATAGTGACTCGTTGGTCGACTCTCTGCCCTCTGATGGTCAGTGCATGTTATAGGAAGCAGTTGAGTGGCCTTAGCATATCATTAGCATATTACGCTTTGATTGGTTGAATGGACGGACTGGACACTTAGCATATCAGGCTTTTATTATATAGGATAGTGAGAATTTGAGGTAATTTCTGCAGTCTCTCACTACTTTAGGAAGGCTCCTTCACCTTAGAACCTGAACTGTAACTCCCATTTCCCCTTCCCACAGACCCTGGTAACCTCTGTTCTGTTTTCTGTCTTTATCAACTTGCTTAGATTAGGTACTTCATATAAGTGGGATTAGACAATATTTATCCTTTTGTGTTGGGTTTATTTCACATAGCATGTTTTCAAGATTCATCCATGTTGTAGCATGTGTCAGAATTTCATTCTTTTTTACAGCTGAATAATATCTCATAAATATAATAATATAATTTAATAATATATTTAGCTCAGTATATAAAAGATAGTAGCCTATAAAGATATAATCTGTATGAAAATATTAATGAAATATTTTTCATTCTAATTTTGTTCTAGCCATGTCTCTAAAGTGCTCGTTTCAAGTGGTAAGGAGCTGAATATGACTAGTGACTACTGTACTGGACAGTGTAGGTCTGGAATTAGGGAAGAATTATTTAAGATTATTAACAGCACTAAGTTTTTTAAAAAGTAATAATTTGGTGAAAGATAAAACTATAGTCATCAGCCATAGTAAGAAGGAATTTAAAAATGGACAAAGATACAAGCATAGCGTTTCTCTTATTTCAAACTTCACAAGCAATAGGAGCTTCAGAGGAAGAACATTTCAGTATGAATACCTTTTCACCACAATCTGATGAGAAGACCTCAAGCACTCTTAAAAAAAAAAAAAGATTTTTAAATGATTTTTAGAGAGTGAGGAAGGAAGAAGGAGAGAGAAACATAGATTTGAAAGATGTGAGAGTATAACATTGATCGGCTGCCTCCTGATCCCCCCATGGGGGATCAAGCCTGCAACCCCGGCATGCGCCCTGATCCTGGAATTGAACCGTGACCTGGTTCATAGGTTGATAATCAACTACTGAGCAACACCAGCCGGGCAGGACTAGAACTCTCTATATAAGCCTTGATGTAAGACTCATAAACATTCAAGTGTTATAGTTTAAGGAAAACTTTATGTATTGTGTAGGAAACTACCTGTTTATAGTTTCCTTAGCTGGTTAGAATGAGTCAATTGGTTGTGCTCAATACAGAGACATATGGTTGACTAAGGGGACAAACAGAAAACTAATACCAAGCAAAAAACAGTCCTAATCTGGAGCCCTTTGTGCAGAAGCAGACCGTCAGCTACCGTTCAGAGGCCCTGAGAAAATCGAAGTAGCCAAGAAACTTTATATTACGCTTACATTACTTTCTATTCAAGTGTGAATGGTTGAGACCAGTCATCTTTCAACTGTCATGAATACATACATGACTGTCCAGAATCACTCTTTCCTTGAAATCCTGGTAGCTGAGGTTTCCCTGTAGTTCAGAGGAGGAAATGTAGAGACCATGTGGTGAGAGTATTGGAAATCATGTTAGCATAAACAGTGTTCCATTTTTGTCCTGGCATCTCTCTCAATTATTCTTCTGGTTTAAAATATATTTTAAAATTATGAAATATATTGTATACACAATGCATGAAATATGAATGTAAGTTTAAAGAATAATACAATGCCCTGACCAGTTTGGCTCAGTGGATAGAGAGAGCATCAGCCTGCTGACTCAAGGGTCCCAGGTTCGATTCCAGTCAAGGGCATGTACCTTGGTTGTGGGCACATCCCCAGTAGGGGGTGTGCAGGAGGCAGCTGATTGATGTTTCTCTCTCATCAATGTTTCTAACTCTATCCCTCTCCCTTCCTCTCTGTAAAAAAAAAAAATCGATAAAATATATTTAAAAAAGAATAATACAATGGAACTCTCTAACTCAATAAATAGAGTATCAGTCCAAATAACATCCCTCTTCCTCCCCTCCCCACCATGTTCTTGTAGTCTCAGTCCAAATTTTAGGCAGTTAGTCTTAGAAAATGTTGGGTACTTTAGATGAGTTAAAGTCTTGTATATTTCAGTATAAATCGAGGGGCCATTTTGTTACTAAAATAGGTAATAAGACTGGAAGGAAGTTTTTTTGTTTGTTTTGTTTTGTTTTAAGCAAGACTAGAATTTCTGAAAGCTCTGATTTCTTGAGCCATTTTATACTTACCTCTTTATTGCTGTGGTTCTTTTGTGGGAAGTGTTTCTTGCTATGTAATTGCCCTGGCATTCGATGCTAGCTTCTTTAAAAATTAAAAAAAAAATTGATTTAAGAGAGAGGCAGGAAGGGAGAGAAACACTGATTTGTTGTTTTACTTATATATGGATTCATTGATTGATTCTTTTTAAATTATTTTAAAAAGTTTTTATTTATTGACTTTTTTTTTACAGAGACAGAGGGGAGGAAAGAAAGGAGGGAAGGGAAGAAAGAAAGAGAGAGAGAGACACCACTCTGTTGTTACATGTATTTATGTAGTATTCATTCGTCGCTTTTTGTATGTGCCCTGACCAGAGATCAAACCCATAACCTTGGCGTATCAGGATGACACTCTTAACAAACTGAGTTACTCTCCAGGGCTGATGCTAGCTTCTTGTGTACATTTCTTTCTCCTCTGTAGGGTATAACAAAAGAACTCTAATGTTGTGATGGCACGCACTATTTACAAAATGTAGTTTTGATCTTAAACTCCCATCTATGGGATTCTCTTTCTAAAGCATTTGCCTATCTTTATTAAGCACACTCCATCTATTAGTTGAGACTTGATCACTTTTGGGCTGCTAAATTAATATCTATAGGTGTTTTTTTTAAGTCCACCAATTTATTTCAACTATTGTATTTGTTTTAAGAGACTACTCATAATGCAATTGGAAGGGGCAGACTGAATTTAGTTTTAAATGCCAATTTTATAACCTCCATGACATTCCCTTTCTTATGATAGAACAGTGTCAGAAGAACTTAGCTATTCTTTTTTTTTCTTTTTCTGTATAACCCTCTCAAAATTCCAACAGAACATTGCGTTGACCTTGATTAAACTGTGAATTTTATTTGAAAGTGAAAGTTGGCATTTTAGAGGCTATTTATAAAAGGGTGTGATGGCAGTCATTTTGCAGAGTGTCCATTTGAAAGCTGCTTAACCACAAAAGGGATTTGTTTTACATGGAGTGTCCTTTGGTACACTTAACTTATTTGAGAAAATTACTTTTAATTACACAAGTAACACCTATAAAAAATACTAGAGGCCCGGTGCACAAATTCGTGCACGGGTGGGATCCCTCAGCATGGCCTGGGGGGATTGGGCCAAAACTGGCAGTCGAAGGCCGTCTGCTACTCCTGCCTGCAGCTCCTGCTCATCCTGGCCCCCCTGCGTCTGCCATGGGCTCGTGCCCAGTCAGTCCTGATTGTGAGAGGCAGCACTTGCCAACAGTGAGCCCTGCATCTGGTGCCCATCCCCGGGGCTTGGTGGGCTGGGACACAATTGGCCCTGCGAGTGGGCGGTGGGATGCCCTTGCTGGCACGGGATCCGGATCCATCCTTCTGACATTCGTACTGGTTGTTGAGAGCCACCCGGTGGCCGCTTTTATATCGTTTTTTCATTGCTGAGTGTCTAGGGAGGGGAAGCGACTGCGGTGCCCGATGCCAACTTCCAGGAAGCCAGCAGCACTGTCGGGATCATGCTGGTGGCACTGGTCTGTCGGTGCCTGGCCCGTTCTCCAAAGATTGACCTGCAGGACTACTGAGGGAGTGAGTGGCTGCCGCTGGGCTGGTGGGCCGCCGGGTCGGGTGGGTCAGCTGAGCGGCACTCCCGCTGTTGGAGCGCACTGACCACCAGGGGGCAGCTCCTGCATTGAGCACCTGCTCCCTGGTGGTCAGTGTGCGTCATAGTGACTGGTTGACTGGTCATTCGGTTGCTTAGGCTTTTATATATATAGATAAGTGCATATAAAGGTGAAATCCCCCCTGACTACCATTCTTCATTCCATGCCCTATCCCCAGAAATAAGGAAGACCTCTTTCCAGTTATTTTGGAGTTTTTTCCCCCAACTTTATTTTTTACTTATGTGTGTGTGTGTGTGTATATCTGTATATATATGTGAATGCACCTATGAAAGTGTATATAACAAAAATAGTATATTGTGTGGATAATGCAAGTTACGGTTTTTTCTTAGTTTTGGAGATCAGTCAGAATATATAGATAGATCTACCTCATTCTTTTCAAATACTGTGTATTATGAATTACCATAGTTGATTTAACTATTGGGTTGTTAGTCATAATTTGCTGTTGCATACAGCAATTATGATGAGCATCTTTGTGTGATTCTTCTAGGACACGTGAATGTTTTTCTGGCTTAGATTTGGAAGAAGATGAATTACTGGATATTAACTATCTAGTATTCCCTATATTGAAGTTAATAAATAGAATATTATTTGGCATGATTGTCTAATTAATTGTGCTTGTGAAATTAATTATGTGTTTGAAATATTGTCGTTTTAGTTATATTGTCATTTTAGTTATATTGGGAGGATAGGGGCCAAGTGTAAAACCAGTGATTCTCAATACTGGCTTGTACATCAGAATGACCTCTGGGACTTTTTACGCATTATCACCTCAAGATAGTGATTTAGTGTCTGTGAATCAGTACAAATGGCCCTTGGTAGGAAGATGAAAATTAAATACAGGAGACACACCTTGAAGTTTTTTTAGCATGCCCAAATTGCTCAGTACCAGTCCGGCACCTAACTTATTCTGTAAAATGTAGTCGGATATAGCAGAATAATTTCATTTTCTCTAGATGCTTAATGTAAGTTAATGACTTTTTTTTTTTAAGTTAATGACTTTTGATTCCTTTCTTCCCCAAGCACTCAGCACAGTGTATAGATGTAATAAATATTTGTTTTAAGGTTGATAGAGAGGAAGAAAGATATTTTTTGGGGGAGGGGACAGCAATATTATAAACATGAAGTCTAAATAGGACTGAATTTGTAGGATTGTATTATAATTTTTATAACTATTAATATAAATGAGTGTTTAAGTTCTTTATTTATGGAAAAATTTGAGAGCATTCTAAATCAGTCACCCATAGCTCTGGCGAGGTAGCTCAGTTGTTTAGAGCATCGTCTCCAAATGCCACGGTGGTAGGTTCGTTTGATCCCTGGTCAGGGCACATAAAAGAATCAACCAGTGAATGCATAAATAAGTGGAACAACAAATTAAGGTTTATCTCTCTCTATCTCCCAAACCCTCTCTTAAAAGAAAAAAGAAAAAAGAAAAGATAAGAAAATTAAATCAGACATGCATAGATCCTAATGGTTGAGGGCTTAGACTCTATTCATAGGCTGTCTGAGTTCAGATTCCCCTTTTACCATAGTGGTTCTATGAATCATGGCAAGTGGTGTAGCCTTTCTGTACCTCAGTTTTCCTGTCTGTAAAATGATGATAATAATAGTATTTATCTTATAGGGATATGGAATATTAGGAGAGTTATTATATATAAAACAAATAGAAGAGTGCCTGACACATTGTAATTGGTATGAAATGTTAGCTGTTATTGTTATTATTGTTGTTTCTGTTTATTACAAATAGAATTATTATTATTCTGAATGTCTTAATCTTTAGGTATTATTTCATGTTTAATATATTTTCTAAGTGACCAGAAACCAGCAACTTAATGCATGTCTAAAGATGATATGGATAAAGGACTGGTGCTCTGGAGTATTGATTCAAGATCACTTTGATATAACAAAGAAAGCTAAGATCTTTTTTATATGTCTTTGCTATGTTTAAGGCCTTGTATGTTGATTGTTGAATATTATTATTTTTTGATTGTTGCATATTAAAATGGAGAACTAGTTCACATTTCATATTTATGTAACTGGTAGGAAAATTCACAGACAGCAAGACAAGAATAAAGTAGCTTCAGTCTGTTTTTGCTAAAGTGTTTGCTGTACTTCATAACATTTTGTAAAGCAACAAAGCCTTGAAAGTAGACTTTACTATTGCTTGCTGCTGTTAGAGATTTTTATAGAAATAAGGGATGACTGATGCTTGAAATGAGACTTTTAGGATTTGTAAATGAAAGAAGTGATAATTGGCGAAATTCCTGAGGGGATAAATACTGTGTGGGTGTACAGACACAAAAGGAATTGTGGAGAATTGATGAGCCTTATAAATAGCTCCATGAAGTTTAATATTTCCTCCTCAGCATGATATAACATTTAAAAAATTTGCTTTTAAATTGCATTCACCTGCTGTATCTCTTATTTCAGCTTTGGCTGTATAGTTGGTCATATTTCTACTTCTGTAAACCAGGACTTGTGAGGCATGTAGATGCTCCAGGAACAGGCCCTACCAGTATCTTTGGCTCCTTTTCTGTTGGTACCTACCTCATTCCTGCCAGTCACCAAAACAGCTTGGGTGGCCCACATGATAGGGTTCTCTATAGTATGTGCCATTTTCCTGTTTGGAGTGGGCATTTCTTCACTTGGCAAAGTCCTCCTAACCCTTGTAACCAAGCCCAAATGCTTTCTCTAACCATTTCCTTTTCCCCAGATGGACTGATCACTTCTTCCTTGCAGGCTTTGCAGCATAGCTGTGGAGGTAGGTTTTGGAAGCTAGACTGCCTGGGTTCTCACCCTGGCTCAGCCACTTACTAGCTCTGGAATCTTTTTTACTTTTTAATGGAAATAAAAATCACTTACATCACCATTTTAACCATTTTAAAGTGTACAATTCAGTGGCTTTTAGCATATTTATAATGATGTAAAAACATCACCATTATCAGTTCCTGAACATTTTCATCACTCTAAAAGGAAACAAACATTTTCATCACCCAAGAACTGCCAGACTGTTTTCCAAAGCAGTGGTACCATTTGACATTTCCACCAGCAATGCATGAAGGTTCAAAATCCTCCATATCCCTGGCAGCACTTGCTAATGTACTTTGGATTATAGCCATCCTGATAGGTAAAAAGTGGTATTTCATTGTTTTGATTTGCATTTCCCTAATCTATATATATATAAAACCCTAATATGCAAATAGACTGAATGGCGGAACAACTGAACAACCAGTTGCTATGCTGTGCGCAGACCACCAGGGGGTGTGCATGGAACATGGCAGGTGTTGGAAGCAGGCGGCAGAGTGTGGAACATGGTGGGCGCTGGCCGTGGCAGGATGGTGGAGCAGGTGAGCAGGATGCTGTCATTGGGGCGAGCCTCTGGTGGTTACTGAAAATTTTTTGCTCCTGCATGCTGCAGTCCCACCCAACATTCGCACATGCTGCTAGCACCGGCCCTGCTTGCACCCATGGCCGGCGCCAGAGCTGCCGTTTGCACTTGCTACTGGTGACAGAACCACCGCTTGCACTTGCTGCTGGTGCTCAGCTCCGGGCCTGATAGCTCAGTGCCCTCAACAGGTGTGAGTGGCAGCTGCCGGCCCCAATTGCCCCTCAGGGCTTCTCCACCTCCTCCTGCTCCTGAGGGGCAATTGGGGCCAGCAGCTGCTGCTCCCACCCGCTGCTGGCACCAGAGCTACCGCTCGCACCTACAGCTGGCGCCAGAGTCGCCACTCACACCCACTGATGGCACCTGGCGCTGGTCCCGATCACTCGTCATTGTCGGGGCTTCTCCTCCTCCCCCTGCTCCTGAGGGGTGATCAGGGCAGCCGACCCTGTTCACACCTGCTGCTGGTGCTGGCCCCAATCGCTCTGTGTCATCAGAGGGTGTGAGTGGGGCTGCCTGCAGACGGGACCAGGGACCAGGGGCTGCGATGGGAGGGGCCAGGCAGGGGCGTGGAGAATGGGCCGAGACCTGCCCCTGTGCCCACTGCAGCTTCCCGGCCCACAGTTCCTTTCAAGGTGCACGAATTCATGCACTGGGCCCCTAGTAACAAATAATTTTGAGTAAAGTTTCATGTGCAGGAGTATCTTTTCATGGCCATTTGTATTTCTTTGGAGAAATATCATTTCAATCCTTTGCCCATTTTTAAATTGGGTTGTTGGGTTTTTTAATTAAGTTGTAAAAGTTCTTTATATACTCTGGATGCTAGTCTTTTATCAGATGGTTTTTCAAATATTTACTCCCATCCTGTGATTTGTCTTTTTTCTTGACAGTATCCTTTAATGCACAAAAGTTTTAAATTCTTATGATGTTCAGTTTATCTGTTCTTTTGTTCCTTGTGCTTTTGGTTTTATATTTAAGAAACTCTAGTCTAATCCAAAATCATAAAGATTTACAGCCATATTTCCTTTCAAGAGTTATAATTTTAACCTTTATAGTTAGGTTTTTGATCCATTTGGGTTAATTTTTGTATATGGTGTTTGTTTGCACATGGATGTATATGTAGTTATTTAGCACCATATTTCGAAGAGACCAGTCTTTTCTCATTGAATGGCTTTGGCACGCAGTTGAAAATCAGTTGATTGAATTGTGAGGGTTTATTTATGGACTCGAATTCTATTCTGTTGATCGGTATGTCTGTCCTTAAGACGGTTCCACACGGTTTTGGTAACTAGCTTTGTAGAAGTTTTGAAATTGAGATGTGTGAGTCCTCCAACTTTCTTCTTTAGTTTTGGCTACTCATGGTCCCTTGCATTTCCATATGAATTTTAGGGCAGTTTGCCATTTCTACAAAAAAGGCGGTTGGAATTTTGACAGGGATTGTATGAATCTGTAGATCAGTGTTTTTTTGTTTGTTTGTTTGTTTGTTTTTTTGGGGGGGGAGTATTGCCATATTAATTATAGTAAATCTTCCAATCCATAAACACAGATGTCTTTCCATTTATTTAGCTCTTTAATTTCTTGCAATTGTGGAAGTCTCTCACCTTGGTTAAATTTATTCCTAACCAAATAAATTTATTCCTATTTAATTTTACTTAAAAAAAAATATGATTGTAAATGGAATTGTTTAGCATTAGATCCTTGAGCAAATTTCTTAAACTTTCAAACCTTCATTTTCCACACGTATAAAATGAAATTAAATGCCCATTTCCTGAAGTTGTGGAGATTAAATGAACTCATTCATTTAAAGGGCTTAAATAAGCCTGATGGTTCAAGCTAAATGTTAAACGTGAACTTTCTGAGGGAAGGAATTTTATCTTACATATTTTTGTGACACGCTTCCCCCTGCTCAGGTTCCTAGCTTAGTACCTGTTAGACTGAGGGAATGTAGAAAGGCGGAAAAATTGGACATCACATCAGTTTCAGTTCTTCAGTTTGAAAGTTAATGTGGAGTGGGAATTAGGGACATTAATTCCTCTTTTTTTTAAATATAAAATTAAAAAAATATTTTATTGATTTTTTTTTTTTTAACAGAGAGGAAGGGAGAGAGATAGTTAGAAACATCGATGAGAGAGAAACATCGATCAGCTTCCTCCTGCACGCCCCCCACTGGGGTTGTGCCCGCAACCCAGGTACATGCCCTCGACCGGAATCGAACCCAGGACCCTTTAGTCCGCAGGCCGACGCTCTATCCACTGAGCCAAACTGGTTTCGGCAATTCCTCTTTTTTTAAAAAAAATATATTTTACTGATTTTTTTTTTTTTTACAGAGAGGAAGGGAGAGAGATAGTTAGAAACATCGATGAGAGAAAAATATCTTATCAGCTGCCTCCTGCACACTCCCTACTGGCTATGTGCCTGCAACCAAGATACTTGCCCTTGACCGGAATTGAACCTGGGACCCTTCAGTCCGCAGGCCAACACTCTATCCACTGAGCCAAACCAGTTAGGACCATTAATTTCTCCTTACATCCACATATATATTTTTAAAATAAATATAATTTATTGATTTTTTTTACAGAGAGGAAGGGAGAAGGGATAGAGAGTCAGAAACATCAATGAGAGAGAAACACGGATCAGCTGCCTCCCGCACACCTCCCCCTGGGGATGTGCCCGCAACCAAGGCACAGGCACATGCCCTTGACCGGAATCGAACCCGGGACCCTCAGTCCACAGGCCAACACTCTTATCCACTGAGCCAAACCAGTTTAGGGGTATACCCACATATTTTGATATGGATTGTTATATGTGTAAATAAGCCTTGCACAATAATTTTGCCACCTCTTAACATACTAAAGTTTCTTTTAAGATGGTTGAGTGGTGGGCCTTGGCTTACTAAATGGAAAGGAGGCATTCATTCATTGCCTAGCCCATGGTCGGCAAACTGCGGCTCGTGAGCCACATGTGGCTCTTTGGCCCCTTGAGTGTGGCTCTTCCACAAAATACCATGGCCTGGGAGAGTTATTTTGAAGAAGTGGTGTTAGAAGAAGTTTAAGTTTAAAAAATTTGGCTCTCAAAAGAAATTTCAATCGTTGTACTGTTGATATTTGGCTCTATTGACTAATGAGTTTGCCGACCCCTGGCCTAGGCGAACTCAGTCTTTTATATGCCAGAATTATAAATGAAATTAAAACGTCTCAATTCATGAAATTGTCAGTCACAATAGTAGAGAGCTAAGTAGTATTTCAGTTGTATATTAACGTCTAGTATGAAAAAATCATCTTAAGTTAGAATTGTAAAAATACTTCCCTTTGCTGAATATTCTGTGATGTAATTTCTAAAATTCATATATTGTTTCAGAAAAATATACAAGTGACATTTATTTCATTAGTGTAAAACAGAGATAGCTTTAAAACTTGGCCTCCTGACGAGCAAAGCATTGGATCTCACCCCGAGTGTAACAGCAGCTCGGTTATCTAAGAACTTGTGTCACTTGCTGTCTCCCCCACAGTCGGGGTAAGAGCGCCTTTGTTCTGTTCAGTGGCTGGATTAACTATTAATGACACTCTGCTGTGGTGAGAAACCTGTACACAGTTTTCAGGGATTAGTTTCATTACATTTCATGGCTAATAGAGGGCAGTCATGTGAGGCTAATGAAATTAGGAACTTACTTAAACATTAGTATTTTCATACTTCAATGCATTTTTGTATTTAGTTGTTTCTGAACTTTTTCAACATCAAAATAAGAAAACGATGGCAATACTGTATGATGAACTGTAAAGTTTTCACATGCTCCCTATGGTGATAGGATGGGTGATCTGGGATCTTGGGCCTAAGCAACTGTCACTTTTTTTTCTCTGCCTTCTTGCTGGCTGGCTTCCAGTGGGGTGGGTGAGGACGGGAGTACCAATTTGAGGGGATTGACCCACTTTTTGCTAGAATTTGAGAATCAACAAGCTTTTTTTATTTTTTTAAAGACTAGTTTTTGTGATTTTTATAGAGAGGAAAGGAGAGAAACATCAATGTGAGAGCAAAGCATTAATTGGCTGCCTCCTGCATGCCCCCCACTGCGGGTGGAGCCTACAACCTGGGCCTGTGCCCTGACCAAGGAACAAAACTGGTTAACCTCTGCTGCACAGGACGACGCCCAACCAATTTAGTCAGACTGGCCGAGGCAACAAAACTTTTTTTTTTAAACTAGTATTTCTTTTGGGTAATAAATTGCATTCAGAATAATGGTTTAAAAGGTGACAGAAGGTAAACATTTTCTCTAATAAATGAACTTCGTGAAAAGTGGCAGCCACAGCTACCTGGAAAGCTCTAAACCAGAAACATAAGCAGCCTGAGGTGACCTCTTCCTCCTCCAATCCCCCACCCCACCTCCGCCCCATTGTAGACTTTGGCGTGAACACATTGTAGTCGTCTGGCACTCTACCGTATTCAGGAACATAAGTAGTTCTGTTTTGGAATTACGGCAGGAGGAAATGTGATACTGGGAAAAGACTACTCTTAAGCAAGGGAGAGTGAAATTGAGATTTTTATCTGGGAATATAAAATTAGATTCTGGAAGTAAGCTTAAGTTGTAATTGAAAATTATGTACTGAGTTTTAGAATGAAGAATGAATCATGTTGATTGTTTTTGACATACATTTTTTATACTAATTATGTGATTGGATAATTTTTAAGTAATAGGGCAATTGTAATGAAGGACATTTTTGCAGACCATTTAAGAGTATTCCCCCCCGCCCCCATTTTCTTTGATAATAAATAATTATCATTTTTGATACACTTAGCATATTATTGTTCTCATTGATTATTCTCATTAGTTTCTAACTTCTCTAACTCCTTCTATATCCTCATTTGTCAGTGGGTTTACTTGAGATTCAAATTTTCTTTAGTATCTTCCATCAGCTTTGTCAAATGTTGCATCTTTTTTTTAATCCTCACCCGAGGATATTCTTATTGATTTGAGAAGAGAGAGAGAGAGAGAGGGAGAGAGACTACAAAGCTAGTTATCAAAACTGTGTGGAACTGGCAAAAGGGCAGACATATAGATCAGAGAGAGAGATCAATTGGTTGCCTCCCATCCTTCCTCTCTCTAGAATCAATAAAACATATCCTCGGATGAGGATTAAAATAGAGTATAATGAGAATAAAAAGGTGTCATGAAGGTAGATTGGATAGAAAAGAATTACTGGGGAAATCCTAGTGAATTGATTTTTCTTTCTTGGTATATAAGGTAATGAATAAGTAGAGTTACCAGCCAGTTATTTTAATTAAGAAAGCCAATTAAGCCCTAACTGGTTTGACTCAGTGGATAGAGCGTCGGCCTGCGGACTGAAGGGTCCCAGGTTCGATTCCAGTCAAGGGCATGTACCTTGGTTGCGGGAACGTCCCCAGTAGGGAGTGTGTAGGAGGCAGCTGAATCGATGTTTCTAACTCTCTGTCCCTCTTCCTCTCCATTCCTCTCTGTAAAAAAATCAATAAAAGTATATTTTTAAAAAGCCAATTAATAGTTAAGAGTTTAATTTTTTGGAGATAGGAGAAAATAGCATTTAAGAAATTGATTTAAGAGAAGGCTAAAATGTTTTGCTTGGATTGCTAGGTCCTTGGAAATTTAGCTATAGGTCTCAGAGACAGTAATCTTTTGGAGAAGGTAATGTTATTGCCACCAGTTTATTTTTCTCCTTTAAATTTCTTCTTTATAAATTCATGTAGTTCATCTAGGTCAGTGGTCGGCAAACTCATTAGTCAACAGAGCGGCAAACCGAGCCGCAGTTTGCCGACCACTGATCTAGGTGATGGCGTGTATCATTTCAGCTCTGCAGTTGTTTGAATCTCTGATTAACTGTACCTGGAAATATATATTTAAGGACACTAACTCAGATAGGTTGTAACTTTAACATTGGCTAGACTAGAATAGGCTAAGATGACTATAAAAGTAGAAGCAAATAAGTGTGAATTGAAATGAAAATTTAGCTATCAGTCGTTAAGGAAGCTATGGTCTCAGTGGTGAGTCAAATAAGTAACATATATTTTAGCAGTTCTGTAATGTGTGTGGTCCATAGAGAGGCAGAGGAGGAGAACTGTTTTCGGTCTGGGAAGATGTCAGGGAGGAGGAGGTGTAACAGTTGAGGTAAGATTAGAAAATTGAGTTGGGTGTGCAAGGGAAATGAACTGGACATGGCATTCTAGAGAGAGGAAACTGAGTAAGAAAAGACTTGGTAGTGTGAGACAATATGATGTGTTTGGGGAATCACAGAGTAGAGCTCAGCATTTCCAGAGCATAAAATATAATAAAAAGGAGAATGGTGGTAAAAGTGTCCCAAATGAGACAAGGGGATCAATCTAGGATCCTTAAAAAATGTCTGGCTTGGAAGGGCAATGCTGCTGCTGTTCACTGAGATCAGGACAAAAGGAGGCATTAGATTGAGAAGTTGGTGAAGTTAGTGTTAGATGTTGCATTTGAGGCATGTAGGGACCATCTAGGTGAAAATGTCTAGTGGGGTCGAAGGATATATAGTTCTGGGGTGCAGAGGAGAGTATTGGGCTAGAAATTCAGATTTGATCATCTCTACCCTTATGGTTGTGAGTTTCAAGGGTATAGATAGAAGAGTCAGTGAGTCAAAAGAGGGTCATGCAAGAATCACCAACATTTTAAGGTCTGGTTAAAAGAGATGATCCAGAAAAGGACCCAGAGTTAGTAGGAGAATCATAAAAACATTAAAAAAAAAAAAACCATTATGTTATTTTGTACTATTATTTAGAAATTAAAGCAAAATGACTAAAAATCAAGTTAACCATAATTTTAAATATGCTCACTCAAATTACACTTGCTTATTTTCTTTGTGAAATAAGGAAATGTGGCCTCTTTTGGTACTCATTGGCCTGAATGTATAAATGGAGATAGTGAATGTTTGAGTAAATATATATTTACAAGGTTGTAAATACTGCTGCTTTGGGAGGACTGAGGAGTGGTGGTGAAGAATAATTGAGAATTGTGGGGGTATGGTGTGGTATAAGGTTTTAAAATGTGACCATGAAAAGCATACTGGAAGTCTTCATCAATTTATAGACAAAATAAATTCTGGAAGGTTCCAATATTTACATGTAAAATAAAATTACAAAGCATATTAGAGGACAGTATGATGACAATTCTAAAATTTTGGTTGTGGCGAAAGACTTAACAGGAAGACATAATTCATAAATGGGAAGATTAGTGGACTTAATTGCAGAAAAATAAAGTATAGGGTCCTGGATACTGTGAATAAAATAGAAAAACCACCAGCTAACTTTGGGGAAATATTTGCAGTATGTGTAAGAGCATACTACATGTGGTCATGATGTAGATGAGACTCAAGTGATCAGCGGTTCAGGAGACTGAGGAACTGCTGAGGAGGCCATTGTTCGTAGCCAAGGATTTTCAGAAGTCACACCAACATGGACATCAAAGTCCCCGAGGGTTATGGAGGAATTGTGGTGGAGTGAAACTCAGTGGCATAGCTTTAGGAGTTCTTAAAGAGACTGTAGGAGTAATCAGACCCATGGGTGGTATTGATAAGGCATCCTGTATAATAAAAGGCTAATATGCAAATTGACCGAATGGTGGAATGACTGGTTGCTATGACCACCAGGGGCATACCTTTAACACAGGAGGAGCGCTGCTCAGCCAGAAGCTGGGCTCACGGCTGGCAAGCACAGCAACTGTGGCAGGAGCCTCTCCCGCCTCCGTGGCGGTGCTAAGGCTGTCTGACTCCTGGCTTTCCCGCTCCCCATGGGGAGCGGGCCTAAGCCATCAGTTGGAAATCCCCCAAGGGCTCCTGGACTGCAAGAGGGCGCAGGCTGGGCTGAGGGATCTCCCCTGAGTGCACAATTTTCGTGCATCGGGCTTCTAGTTGAGTAGATTGTAATGTAGATGGAATACAT
Organism: Corynorhinus townsendii; assembly: GCA_026230045.1. NCBI lineage: Eukaryota > Metazoa > Chordata > Mammalia > Chiroptera > Vespertilionidae > Corynorhinus > Corynorhinus townsendii. The sequence continues at coordinate 145,185,520 of JAPDVU010000004.1, forward strand.
GGGCCTCAAAGGATATATTAGCACAGTATTTGTGAACATTCTTTTTTTTAAAATTTAATAAATCTTTATTGTTCAGATTATTACAATTGCTTCTCCTTTTCCCCCCCCTCAGCTCCCTTCCACCCGGTTCCCATCCCACCCTCTGCCCTTACCTCCCCCCACACTGTCCTCATCCATAGGTGTATGATTTTTATCCAGTCTCTTCCCGTACCCCCCACACCCCTTTCCCCCTGAGAATTATCAATCCACTTCCATTCTATTCCCCTGATTCTGTAATATTTACCAGTTTATTCTGTTCCTTAGATTTTTAATTCACTTGATTTTTAGATTCACTTGTTGATAGATATGTATTTGTTGTTCATAATTTTTATCTTTACCTTTTTCTTCTTCTTCCTCTTCTTGAAGAATACCTTTCAGCATTTTATATAATACTGGTTTGGCGGTGATGAACTCCTTTAGCTTTTTCTTATCTGTGAAGCTCTTTATCTGACCTTCAATTCTGAATGATAGCTTTGCTGGGTAGAGTAATCTTGGTTGTAGGTTCTTGCTATTCATCACTTGAATATTTCTTGCCACTCCCATCTGGCCTGCATAGTTTCTGTTGAGAAATCAGCTGACAGTTGTATGGGTGCTCCCTTATAGGTAACTAACTGTTTTTCTCTTGCTGCTTTTAATATTCTCTCTTTGTCTTTTGCTCTTGGCATTTTAATTATGATGTGTCTTGGTGTGGTCCTCTTTGGATTACTTTTGTTTGGGGTTTTGTGCACTTCCTGGACTTGTAAGTCTATTTCTTTCACCAGGTGGGGGAAGTTTTCAGTCATTATTTCTTCAAATTGGTTTTCAGTATCTTGCTCTCTCTCTTCTTCTGGCACCCCCATAATTTGGATGTTGGTACGCTTGAAGTTGTCCCAGAGGCTCCTCACACTATCTTCATATTTTTGGATTCTTTTTTCTTTTTGCTTTTCTGGTTGGGTGTTTTCTGCTTCTTTGTATTTCAAATCTTTGACTTGATTCTTGTGATCCTCTAGTCTGCTGTTAGGTCTCTGTATAATATTTTTTATTTCAGTCAGTGTATGCTTAATTTCTAATTGGTCCTTTTTCATATCCTCGAGGGTCTCACTAAATTTATTGGCCTTCTCTAGAAAATTTTTGAAAAACCTTATAATCGTGGTTTTGAACTCTATATCCAGTCATTTGCTTTCCTTCATTTCTTTCATTTTTGACCTGTTTCTTTGTCTCCGCATTTTGGCTGCTTCCCTGAGTTGATAGAGTGGCTTTGTGTGCTAGGTGTCGTATATGGCCCAGTGGGTTGGCCTCCCAGTTACCTGAGGTGGACACTCTTGGTGCACCCCTTTGTGGACTGTGTGTACAGCCTTGTTGTAGTTAAGTCTTGATTGTTGTTGGTGTCACTGGGAGGAATTGATCTCCAGGCCAATTGGCTGTGAGGACCCGCTTTGTCTATAATGGAAGAACTGCTGCGCTGGAGACACGCTTAGGGGGAAGGACTTGCTTCAGTGGGGCTTTGGTACTCACTGAGTCTGCCTCTTGAATGTGGCACTTATGAATGTGAGCAGTTGAAATCTGGTGTCATCTCACAGTGACCACTAGATACACTAGCTTCTGGATCTCCAATGGGGTGCAGGTCAGCTACTGTTTTGAGTCCACCCAGCAGGAGCTACAGTGAGAACTACAGTTTTCTCCTCTTTGCTTGGGGTTTGGAGGTTTTGGAGCTGTCTGACCGGAGCTGCAGTTTGTTAGGTTAACCTGCGATAGGGCAGGCCATTTATATGCAAAAGCCGCGTGTGGAGCTTGGTGGGTTTGTAGATTGTGCGGGGCGGGGTCTCAGGGAGTCACTAGGCTAGGGCATGGCAAACAGCGATGGCTGCCAGTCAGCTGTCTCTGCGTTTCCGCAATTCCAAGTCCCAGCATCCCGTGCCCTAGCGCAGTAAACAATGATTGCTGCCTGCACCTCTGCAAGAAAGCCACCCTCACTTTCCAACCCGATGGCAGACAGTCCAGCTTCTCCCCGTAGGAGTTTGGGTCCCCAGCGTCTCCCCAGAAACTGGAGTTCGGAGTAATAGGGAGCTTGTCTCCCTTTGGGTTGAAAGAAGCAGCGCACCCAGTCGCCTGCCGACAGCCCTATTCACGTGCCTCTGTACCTCAGCTTTTCAGCAGCACATCTCAATGCTCTTTTCTCTTTCCTTGTAGTTGTAGAACATCCACTGAGCCATCTTTCCCGTGGTTCTGGGTGATAGACGCTTTGTCTTTTAGTTGTAGTTTTGAAATTGTTGTGCGAGGCAGCAGTTTAGGTGTTTACCTATGCCGCCATCTTGGTTTCTCTCATTTGTGAACATTCTTGAACCTTTCAATCCTCGAGCTATAAACAAATCTGAAGGTTTGATGAAAATGTGAAAATGATTTTGGAAGCCATTTCATGTGTTATTTGAAACCATTTGGTTTGGAGATTCCAAAGTCACCAGTCAGAAAATGGTTTAGAGCTTTAACTTTTCTTTGTAACATAACAAGATGGGTATAAACTTCATTTGAACTGTATAGTTTAATCTTGGGGTTTTTCAGGTTCAGTGCACAGCTTTTATATAGATACCCTGAAGTGTGAATTTTTGTCTTTTTGCAATGAAGAATTGCCACCATGAAGACATTCCAGTGTAATCTCATTTCTGAAGTGGCTACTTGATTAACTGGGAATACTTCTCTAGATAGGGAGACTAAGATATGGGTTAAAGTTGAATTTCCACATGTAATAACACTCTAGTGATAAAGAGGTAGATGTTGAGGCTTTGTAGTAAGAGAGAGAGAGGGTGGATTAAAACTTATGGAAAGGCTATTTAAAATGGGACACACCTACTATACCTCATTAACACATCCAACAAATATTTAGGATGACTGTCCTCTGCTAGGCACTACCTGCCTAGGAATAGGCACAGAGAGCTTATGTGCCAAGCATGATACTACATGACTTTCATGGATTATTTCATGAAATCCTCACAACAGCCCCTCACATAGGAATTATCACCCCCATTTTACAGGAGAGGAGATAGAGGCTTAGAGTTTTTGAGTAATTTTCCCAAGGTCATATGGCAATTAAAAATGATGGAGGTACCTGCTTTTGAATCCAAGGCTACTTGGTGGCAGAGCCTGACTGAGCACTTAAACACTGGGCTCTTTTTAAACTGGAAGGAGGGACATCACTGAGCATTCACTATGGTATTAGGTGCCAGGCTTTGTAACACACATAAGAATCCTCAAGGTAAGTTTCATTATCATCTCAATTTACCCCAGTACTGTGTGCTCTCCCCAGTGATTAGCCAGCTTGGCTACAGCCTGTGGTAGATTCTGTTCTCTCGTTAGACATTCATGCCAGTTTTATAGTGCTCATTGGGTGAAGTTGTAAGCTTAAGCAATTTAGAAAAATCCTTATTGTAACAATATGGAGAGGATATTCCTGTACAGGTCCATTGTGTTTTATGCACCTAATTTTTATTCCTTTTTCCATTATATTTTTCATATTCCTTTGGTTTCTATAGTCAAGATTTGTAAAAATTAAAACTTGTTTTACACTTAAAAAACCCCCAAAAAACCCAAACTAGTGAAGTATATTTTGAAATACTGAGTCTGCCTAAAGCATATCAGTGGCACTGAGTTTTATTTTTGATGTGTGGACTTTTAATTAGGAATAGGAAAACCCATTTACAAAAAGGAAAAAAAACACAAGTTTACATGTGAAATAGTCTGGGTAATAAGACCATGTCAATTTTATTCATGTAAAATTATGAGCATTAGGTTAATCATCAATATTTTGGTGGAAATGTGTTAGTTTGCCTTCTCTTTTCCCATCTCCCTCTTTTCTTTTTCTTTTTTTTACCTCTTTTTCCATTTTAGTTTATTATCTTTTTTACCAAATCAGTATCAGGCAGTTATTGCTTAATTGAATTGAATTGGCGCGTACATTCCTGTTTGTGATGGCATTGTCAGGCCTTTCCTAAAAGGAGAAGTAGATTATGTGCTAGGTAACTGGGTGTTGCTGTTCACTTGTGCTGTATGTACTGTGAAGGAGGAGGGGAAAATTAAGGTGTAAAATACAAGTCTTTCTCTAAAGGAGTAGGGAGTACATACTAAATATACCTTTAATTAAGACAACCAGGAAATTATAACAGGTTAAAAATTTTCAATCTATAAATTGGGGTTCTGGTTTACTATTTCATTCTTAAGTGACAAAAATGATTCACTGAGCCATATTTTTCAGGGCTGGTGAAATAGAAGTAGCCAAGGGTTTTATATCTGTTCATTACAGCCTGTAACTTTATTACCCAGGCGTCTCAAATGATCTAGTATGTTGGATCTAGTTGTTAGCACTTCTTGTTTGTATTTTAATTTGTTGCCTTTAAAATCTTCTTGTAGGGCCAGGCTAGTTCTACCTTAAAAAAAAAAACAACACACCCCTCTACTTAAAAGAAATGGTACTTCCTGCTTTCATAAACAGTCATGTGCATAGTTTAGCAAGGCCTGATGCCTCTGGAGCGTTTTCCCTTTATAGCACCATTGAATCCCAGTCCTAGCAGAAGTGCTGCGAATCTTGTGGCCTCATTTTGAACAAAAGGGATTAGAGAAGAAAAATCTCTTGATATAAGGCTTGAAAGCAAGGGCAGGCAATCTTGGTTGTGAATATTTTCTGATTTTTCCAGAAATCAAGCAGAAGATTGAGCTGCTGATGTCAGTTAACTCTGAGAAGTCGTCCTCTTCAGAAAGGTACAGCTACATCTCTTGCATGAACAATTAATGGTGTAGCATTGCTAAGAAACAAACCAGGACCTTTTCTTTTCTTGTTAAGTTTGCTATATAACGTGTTGTACTGCATGCTGGTCGTTGTGCTGTATTGAAGATGTGTATTTGGGCAGGCTGTTCTGCTTTTACAAAGGGTAATTGATTTAGAAAAAAATAGTGAAGCCTAATCAGCTGCAGCATGCACACCATAACACAGCAGACCACGGGTTCCTGTGTGACAGCTGTTGGAGGCTTTAAAAATAATTTACTTAGCTAAAAAACAAATTGTGCTTGCTTTAAGGAAATGCTAGCATTAGATTTTCTTCCTATATTTTGATGTTGCTGTAACACAAAATTACCGACACTATCTATCTATAAGATCTAGGTTAAAAACATTTGACGTTGGTTGTAATAAACATTTTCTTACGTGAAAAGGGAGTGCCATTTGTAAATAGCTTAGGAATTGCAAACCCCCAGATTAGTCACATTCTGTGAGAGAGATATGATGCTTTTTCAAGTCTGTGCTAGGAAATGGAACAGTCACTGCATGCAGTAATGGTTCATGCCTGCAGGTAAGGACAAAATGACTCAAGTATTTTTAAAGCAATTATTTTATATGTCAATCAAATTATTGTACCTGTAAGGCGATATTTCCTTAAAATGGCTATTTACTTAATACATAGAAGTAAACGTTTTTTTTTTATCTCAAGTCAGAAATGAGGCTGTAGTTGCCTATTTTGCTATGTAAATACTGTGTTCACTTCTGTTTACCAAAATTTTGTATACTATATAATGTTTTAAATTGGGGTTCTTGGGTGTATACCTTGATGCTTACCTTTCGCTTGACAACCTAATAATAGTTTATACCTAATGTTGATATTTTTGGTGTGTTGGTTTTTCTTTTCTGAGGTTTTCAGGGTTATCTTTTTTGTTCATAGATGTAATATTTAAGAAAACATGATGGAGAAATAATTTGGTAGTAAGTAATGATGTAGGAAAAACACTGGGAAAAAATATGTGAAGAACCTAACATTGTAAAAGGGATTTAATTAAAGTACACTAGTGTATGGAGGACATGATCTGATGACAAAATGGTGACATTAAATCGATTTATTAGTATAATTAGGTGAAAGTCTCCTGGCTATATTTCAGGGCATTGCAAATATGGAAGATGTTACTGCTTTCTTTAGAGATTGAAAATAGAAAAATTTAGGCACATTTATTTTTATTTTTATATAGCTTCTAACTTCTGGTTTGGGCTAGTCATCCGTTTTTAAGCATTTTGTTTGCTGAGATGAAAATAATCTTCAGCCTTGTGAATGTTCTGCCAGTAAAATGGTGGTGATGGGAAGGGGAGAGGGTGGTGGTGTAAGTAGTGAACGGTCTGGGTGCCAACTGTAACCTTTGAGTTTCGTTACTAAGAAGAGCATTCTTAATGAGATGACAGCAATAATTATGTTGGCTTTTTGAGAAGCATGAATTCTCTATTGATAAGTTGAGGGTTGAACAGAATGGACTCAAATTGTTGAGAAATTAGGAATGGGTGAGGTTTTAAATGGTTAAAATACATTTTATAAGGGAAGATCCTAAAATATTTTGGTGATCATATTTACTTGTTTATTTTATTATTTTTAAAAATTTTTTACCTAAGCTCCTGTGGTTAAATTTGTTGGAAAGGGAGGATGCATGTGGCCATGATTTTAAAGTTCAGAAATCAGCTGCCATGCTTATAACAACTTTATACAGTTTTACCAAAGCTTGCTTGTTTTGTTTGTTATTCTTGCTTTGCTTGATATTTCAGATATCTGACACATAATATTTTTAAGTTAAGATATGCTGACTTAATGGGTGATAAATGTAGTTAATGGGTCAGCCAACACTTTGCAAACATAGAAATTGTTTTACTAATATAAATATATTAAAAATAGAAGTCACTCTTTTTCTTCCCCCATTTTTAAAGTCATACAATGATGAATAGTCAAAGTCTTTTTAATTTGTTTGAAGAACTTGAAAAACACGAATCCCATGTTAAAAAGAAAATTATGGCCTAGTAACACTATATTCTGCCCCGGGGTTTAACAGCTTGTAGTGCCATGTATCAATACCATCACATTCTTTAATTCCTTGTTTACCAGTTACCTAAAATTTAAAAGTCTTTGACTAGTGTTTTAAAAAAGTTACTTGCTTGAGGCATGACTCGAGTTGTAGACATTTGGAATTTACGGATGGTCAGTATTGCCGTGTATTTATTAGTGGGAAGAATGAAGAAAGAAACCCAGTCTTCTTTCTTTAAAGAGAGGAAAGCTACTTGTTTGTAAGGAACCAAGTTATCATTCACCACAACGGATTTTGCTCACTGTGTGCAGTACAGAGTGACCTTTGGATGTTTCAGAAAACCAAGTGGAGAAACAATACTTCTAACAGCAGTTATGTGATGTTCCTAATAATTTTTTCCATGTCTTATATGTGACTCCCATAATGGGAATGTCTAGTCTTATAACAGCTAGTATTCATTGAATTATTGTTTTTTCTAGACAATTTTGTGAAAAGCAAAACAACAAAAAAGAAATAACTTATTTTTGTAGACTCTTAAGTATCTTTTATTGAAAAATACAAATACTATTCGAAGTAATGTGATAATGGAATTTGAAGGTTTTTATGGGGGGCCTAGATTAGAAAATGTTAAAATAACAGTTCTCAATGCCACCATGAAATTTAAAATGACATATTTACTTTTAACGGAATAGTGGAGGTCCCAACGAATGTCATTTTGTAGGGGAGGCATGGAGTACTGTTTTGTTTAGAATGGCTGACACATAGGACGAAAGCCAATGGAGAACAAAAGGTTACTTTTTTATGGTTTTATATTTTGGAGAGAAATTAAAATCTCAACTTAAGCATTTTTAAAATTAGGGGCAGAGAATATTATTGAATGAATTAAAACAATAGGATGCCTGATTTGTATGTTATTGCCAGGTAAGAGAAAGGCATATCTGTTTCAAGAGAGTATCCTTCTTACTGATTTTAAGAGTAAATTTTACTATTAGTGTTTTATTTTTAATTGAGTGCCTGTTGAATGAAGCACTGTATTCATCTTAAATATAGTAGGGACAGAGCCATGCACAGTTTTATTTCCTCACTTACCCCATTTAATGTAAAAAAAGTGTATATTTATTTGATGCAAAAACTGGGTTTTCAAGTTTTGTTCTTTTCCCATCTAGAACACTCTTGGGATTTGGAAATTTATGGGGTAGAGTAGATGGGGAAGAGGAATAGTAATAATAATAATAGCTAGAAAAAAGATTTTAATAACTTATTAAACATATTTTGCTGTTTTGCTTATTTATGTATTTGTTGGTTGATTTTTTTAAAGACATATTTTTATTGATTTCAGAGAGGTAGAGAGACATAGAAACATTAATGAGAGGGAATCATTGATTGGTTGCCTCCTGCATGCCTCCTACTGGGGATTGAACCTGTTACCTGGGCATGTGGTCTGACCGGGAGTTGGACCATGACCTCCTGGTTAATAGGTCGATGCTTAACCACTGATACACACCAGCTGGGTGGGTTGATTCTTTTATGTGCTCTGTCCAGAGATCAAATTCGCAACCCTGGCAGATGGGGACAGTGCTCTACCAACTGAATTATCCAGCCAGAGCCTTATTGAACATTTTTTGAATTCCAGTTCTGTGTGAGTAGAGAGAGCGAGTGCACACATTTTGCCCACGCCATGTGGCTCAGCTGGTTGAAGCATTGACCCCGTACATCAAGAGATTTTGGGTTCAATCCCTGCTCTGCGTGTGTATGGGAGGCAACTGATTGATGTCTGTCTGTCTGTCTCAAAATCAATAAACATATCCTTGGGTGAGGATTAAAAAAAAAAAAAGGCTGTTGGAAGGATTCAGACAAATCATCTCAGAAAGATCCTGAGTGAACAGAAAGCACTTTACTGCACTGTAATTATTGTCAGACTGTATTGCTACTAGTACTTCCTTCAGTTAACTCATTGAGCAAAATTGACAACTCTCTTTTTTTAAAAAAAAATATTTTTTATTGATTCTGGAGAGGAAGGGGGAGGGAAAGAAAGATAGAAACATCAATGATGATAGAGAATCATTGATTGGCTGCCTCTTGCACACCCCACAGTGGGGATCGAGATCACTTTTAAAAGTGTTAGTTTCTGACTTTTTTTTTTGGTGTTAAAAAAGGTCCATATATTGGAATAAATAAGAAACGATAGCCTAGGCCAGTGGTCGGCAAACTCATTAGTCAACAGAGCCAAATATCAACAGTACAACGATTGAAATTTCTTTTGAGAGCCAAATTTTTTAAACTTAAACTTCTTCTAACGCCACTTCTTCAAAATAGACTCGCCCAGGCCATGGTATTTTGTGGAAGAGCCACACTCAAGGGGCCAAAGAGCCGCATGTGGCTTGCGAGCCGCAGTTTGCCGACCAGGGGCCTAGGTAATTAGCATCCCACTACATAGCTACCACATATTTGAATTGACAAATTGCTAGCTACCTTTTTTAGGAGAAAGGGAGAGAGGGAGAAAGTATAAAAATATTTATGCTGTGGCCTATATTAACAATGCTGTATAATTGGGATTGGTGTGAAGTAATAAAGATTGTATGTTGTCCCTCCCCCAATATAAGGATATATGAAACATGTAAAGAACCCATGCTATTTTTGCATGTGTATTTTAATTCTTTTTCTTATTTTGGATTCTCTTAAGTGAAGAGAAAAAGGGTGTATGATAATAATGCGTGGTTGCAGAAAGCAAAAGGAGAAGCCTGGAAGAATAAGGAGAAAATTAAAAAAATAGGGCTGGGAGGTGAAGAGAGAAGGATAGTCAGTGGAAGAGGATGTAGGATGTCTTTTATTTGCTCTTATGTTGAATGTGATTTCCTCCATGTCTCTATGGTGAACTAAGTAGTCTTGGGAGTCAGATTTTATTTTATAGAAGGGTCTCCATTGTACTCTCCCCTCCCCATTCCAGCTTGAAGGGTAGGACAGTTACTGATAATGGTTTTTACCTTTCCCAACCCCCACTCTGCCTCTCTTGGCTTTGTTCCTTAGTTTGTAGGGTAACGTATTTGAGTTGTATGTATTTTTCCTGAGTGGTGAGATGACAGTGGCTGATTATGTTGTCTTCCCTCCTTATGCTTTCTTTTTTCAAAATTTAACTTTTAGTAATCTTTTTATTGACTATATTAGAGGCCCAGTACATGAAATTCGTGCATGGGTAGGGTCCCTAGAGGCTGCCGTGGGGCCCTCCCTTCCCTGGCCGCTAGCCAGGGCCTGTCTTCCTTCTTACATTCCAAGCTGCCCCTTGGTGGTCAATGCATAGCATAGCGAGCCATCAAATTCCTGGTCTCTCGGTCGAACTCCTGAGGGGACACTTTGCATATTAGCCATATATATGGGAAAATGCACAGATAACATAAATCATTATGAGATCCAACTTACTGATTTTTTTTTAAAGCAGTTTGTATTCTATGCGTATCTAAGAAATCTTTGCGAAGCCCAAAATCACTAAGGTTTTCTGCTAGGTTTACTTATAGGAGTTTTTGGCTCTTACTATTTAAGTATGTGATTCATTTTGGGTTTTAGTATTAAGGTAAAGATTGTGATTATTTCCACAAATGACTTCTGAGTTGTGTCTGTTTTTGAACATTATATATAAACTAGAGGCCATTATATATAAACTATTCATGCACTTGGGACGGGGGAGGTCCCTCAGCCCAGCCTGTGCCCTCTTGCAGTCCGGAAGCCCTTGGGAGATGTCTGACTGACGGCTTAGGCCAGGGGAGCTGGCCTAAGCCATCAGTCGGACATCCTTAGAGCTGCTGTGGAGGCAGGAGAGGCTTCTGCCATCGCTGCTGCTCTTGCCAACTGTGAGCCCGGCTTCTGGCTGAGGGGCTGGGAGAGCACTGACCACAAGGGGCCAGCTCCTGCATTGAGTTTCTGCCCCCTGGTGGTCAGTGCATGTCATAGTGACCGGTCATTCTGCTGTTTGGTCGATTTGCATATTAGCCTTTTATTATATAGGAGAGGATAAAAACCCTTTGTATACTCTCTTGCTCTCTCTTCTTCCTTCATTACCTATGTGGGATTCATCCATGTTTTTGTGTATAGGTGTAGTAGATTTAGTCTCATTGCCGTATTCATCATATGAATATATCTCATTTTATTTTCCATTCTACTTTTGATAAGCATGTGGAATGTTTGCCATTTGTGGCTATTAGAAACAGTGCTGCTAGGAGCATTTGTATACATGTCTTTTGGTGAATGGACCTATGCATGCATTTCTGTTGTGTATATTCTAGGAGTGCAATTGCTGAGATTTTGTGGACATTGCACTGCCACTTTTCCAACATGAATGTGCAAATCTACATTCCCACCAGCTGTACTCCAAGTCCTTGCTAACTTTCCACCCCTGTATTCTCTCTCTCTCTTCCCTTCTCCCCTCTCCTTTACTTGTTCCCTCCTTTTTTTTTTTCTTTCTCTCTTTTAGCATCGGCTGGATATGGCAATGTGACCGAGAAGTGGAACCTTTTTAAGGAGGATTAGAAGCAGACAGGGGCCTATTTCTGGGTATTTCTGGGTAGACCAAACAGGAACCATAGGGTGTAGTCCTCTGGGACCCTTGAGTCTGCAGGTTGACGCTCTATCCACTGAGCCAAACCGGTTAGGGATGATGTGGTTTTAATAGCAAGATTATTTCTTCAGTTAAACCTATTAGGAGGTTAACATGTAAAACATAAAAGAAAGCTTGGGTTGGAAAGCGGTAAATAACCAGAGCCTCAACTCTTGGTACTCAGCCATCCACCCTGGAGAACTCCTTCAAGAGCTCTGTGGTCTTTACTCAAAAGCCCTTGAGGTAGGGAGGCCACCTGAGGTGTAAGCAAGAAATTATGACTTTTCTGACATGTTCCAAGGATTAAGTTTTATATTGTTCATAGTCTCTAAAATTTTTGTATTATATACCTAAATAAAAGTGTAGTGTTATCTTTTATTTTTTGCTTAAAAACCAGATTAATGATTTGAGCTTCCTTCCTATTGATCATTATTTATTTGATATAGATTCAGGAGTTTCTCAATTATTTTATGTGTTATCAGTTTAATTTTTGGTTCTGTTTTCTGATTCCTCTCTGGTGGGTTGCCACCTGATAGCTAGAGCAAACCTTTCAGAACACAGATCTGATCAGGAAGGTTGCTCTGCTGTGCAAGCCCTTCAACTGTCTTCCCGTTGTTCTTGGCATAAAGGTAAACTCCGTATCTGTGACAGTGAGCACCCAAATGCCCCAGCTCAGTCTCAGTCCTCTGACTTTTGGTCATGTCTCTTCTACCTTGTTGTTTTGCTGCTGACATCCTCTCATCACAAGGAAGCCTGCCTAGGTCAAATTACGCCTATTATAAGCCCTTACAAAAACATGTACCTCTCCTTTGTAGCATTTGTCACAGCTGCTGTTTCACAGTGGGGAGTATCAATGACATTTGGTTCACTTACCAGTTTACTTACTATTAGCCCTAACTTATGATTTTAAATATAGAAGTGCTTTCCTCACAAAATATTTTTATTTTATTACCATTATTTGTTTTTGCTAATTTTTACCTGAGGACTTTTTTTCTCTTGATTTTTAGAGAGAGTGGAAACGGGGGAGAGAAAGGGAATGGGGGGGGGGGAAGATGAGAGAGAGAGAGAGAGAGAGAGGAAGAGAGAAAGAGAGACAGAGAGACAGAGAGACAGAGTGAGCTTGCCTCCTGCAAACACCCCGACTGGGACTAGAGATTGAACCTACAACCCAGGTATGTGCCTTAGACTGGGAATTGATCCCACAACTATTTGGTGTGCGGGCCAATGCTCTAACCACTGAGAAACACCAGCCAGGGCAAAATGTTTTTATATTACCATTTGAAGCTTAGAAATTATGAAATTTGGGGTAAGACTTTTTGGTAGTAGGGAATCATCTATAGTTATGGTATTGGCATTGGTTAATAAATTATAGCTAAGTATAATCATAGTCTATGTACATAAAATTGTATGTAGTCAATTATAGTCATAAGTGAATTTAACTGTTATAAGGTGTTAAGGTTACAAATCTTAAGGTTTTTTTTGTCACCATAAAAATGCACAGTTCATTATTACATGTATTTTTTACATTAGTTTTAATGAAAGATGGAAATTAAAGTAAATTTGAACACTTTTGATCTCTGTGCTAAACTAGTGGTGCCATACCATAGCCATTTATTCCCGAAATGTCAGTATTTTATATATCACCTTGATGCTTTTGGTTATGGTTGCATTCCACCCTCTGCTGTTATTTACTTAATATCATGCTTTTTTGTTTACTTTTAATTGTGGTATAATATATATAACATAAACTTTAATAATGCCTTCAAAAATTTTCTCAATTGCAGTTGACATTTAATAAATTAATTTCAGGTGTACAGCATAGTAGTTAGATATTTATATAATTTATGAAGTGTTTCTACACCCCCAAAAAGTCAGTTCCCCTCCTCATAATGCTTTGTAAAAGTTAATTTTCCTTAAAATGAATATTTGTATTTCTACCAGAACTGAAGAATTAGTATCATTTGCCTTAAAAAACAATTACTATTAAGTCCTGTCTAGATTCTGTTGTCTGATAAAAGCTTCAGCCTTGAGCCATATGCTCCTCTGTTTACAAGGGAAATTAAATTGGCAAGTCTCATAAAGGAGCTTAAGAATGTGTTAGCATCAAAGTGAGACCTGTTCTTTGATATACTCAATGGAAAGAAACTTGGGAAAGAAGTAACTTTCTCATTATGTGACTCATTGTAATTCATTTCCAAGGCCCAAGTACAACCTAAGATCATTTTGTATACCAGCAATGGCACTCCCCCTTCCTCCCCCTTACCACAAATGGTAGGTCAGGGAAGTCTTGAACAAATGTGAGCAGGTAGGTATAACAATGGCTACAATAAACACACACACACATTCATTCTCTCTCCTTTTAACAGTCATATTGCAGATTTCCTCTGTAGCAGAGTTTTTTATCTCCTAGTAGCTGGAAGGAGTTAACACTAATTTTAGTGTAGATTACATTTGTCATCCATCCATCATCTGTCCGTCCATCCTACATTTATCAGCAGTTGCTATATGCTAGGCACTCATTGATTTGGAAATTGGGGAACAACAAAGATAGCACAAAAGTGTAGGATCTTTGCTGGATGGCTTACCCCTGATATTACTTGACCAGTTTCTTGGGTATGAGTGCTGAGGTACTGTATCATTGGCACTCTACAGTGAGAGGCCCTTGGCACTCCTTGAAGAAACTACACATAATTAATAAGTTGCATTTTGGGGAGCTCTCATGGAGACTAGAGCTGTGGTGAAAGGGTTGCAAGCACTGTTGCCTACCAGAGGCCACTTTAAATGAGTGGTGTGGGCCAGGCAGACTCTAGAAAACTGGAGTCTCTCCATCCAAAGAGGTGGCTGCTGATCAGCTCTTGCTGTTTACTGCTATGTCAAATACAGGCCAAGTTTTGCCAGCTCTTGTGATTTCTGGAGCTAGAGAAGTTTTGTTGCTTTTATGTCAGCTCTTTCTTATTGTACTAGAAAACTAGAGGCCTAGTGCACGGATTTGTGCACCGGTGGGCTCCCTCGGCGTGGCCTGCATGGTTTGGGCGAAACTGGAAGTCCAATGCTGCCTGCCTCTCTTGCTCATCCCGGCTCCACTGTGCCTGCCACCGCTGCGGTCTCCAGGCTGTGGTGGCCAGCCATGAGCCCTGCGTCTGGTTCCTACTGTGGGAGTGCACTGACCACCGCAGGGCAGCTCCTATGTTGAGTGCCTGCCCCCTGGTGGTCAGTGTGCATCATAGCAACTGGTTGACTAGTCGTTTGGTCATTTGGTTGCTTAGGCTTTTGTATATGTAGGTGACAGTAAAAATTAAACCAAAACAAAAAGTCATATGAGTCTTAAAAAAAAAAAAAAGAGTATCTGCTATCTAAATTCAGCTCATGGTATTTTCTACTATACTGTAGCACATTGACTCACAATTCATAAGCCACAGTCCTGTGCAGACTTATTGTAAAGTAATTTTAAATCCAAAGAGTACTAAGCATTATCTCTAGATTGAAGGTATACAAATAAAAGTTTATTATGCTAAAGAGTGTGTCTCTGGGTTTTTTGTGACATTTCAAATATGCAGAAACACTAGTGATGACAGATACCAAAAGTTAATAAGTTATCAATTGTGTGGAATAGGAAGGCCCCCCAAAAGATACTCATTTCTCAGACTGGGAAGTTGTTATTTTTATTTATTTATTATATGAATATTTATTAAGTATCCATTGTGGTATAACTTAAGCTTTAATAAATAATCTGAAAATAACAGAGGTGGAACAGTGTTCTCTTTGCACAACTGCCACCTTGTCCTTTTTCTCCTTTCCCCTTCTTTATCCACCTTTCTTCCCCTCTCCCTCCTTTACATACCTCTCTATAAAAAATTTTTAAGTCTAGTTAGAATATCTATAATGCAATAGGAAAAGTGTCAGAGAAAATGCAGGCCAGGGTAGAAGGCTATGAGGGAGGACAGCCAGGTGCACACCCAGAGCTGCATTTGCCTTGCAGCTCCTAAGGGTGACTGACAAATTTGGCTTTCAGTTTTCTGACAAACTAAAGCAAAAAAGGAACATTGCTCTTACTGTCTATAAGGAGAAAGTATACTAGTTTCTGTAGGAGACTCAAACCTTCTCTCTAAGTTAATTATGGTTATTTAACAACCTTTTTTCACATTTCTCAGATGTGTTATTTTTAGAAAATTCAGATTAAGAGAAAATAAAAAAAAAGCATGCTTTTATCATGAAAGGCCAGTCATTACTATTAGTTTTTTGTTTTAGTGTATATAGATATATAAAAATGGAGCAGGTTATACTGTAACATCATCATCAAAGAAAACTCAGCATCATACTGACAAATTATTTTAGAATTGGTTTTTTACACTTAACATCTGCAATTTTTAAATTAAATAATCTATAGTGTCATTTAAAAATAGTATCATTTTTAAAGGCTGAATAGGAATGAGTCCATTCTGTGGATAAATGTACCATAATTTTATGTATTGAGTCTTGGTCTTAGACATAGAATCACTTGTAAAGACAACTTGTAAGGCTTTTGATAAGGGTGTTAAATTGCCTCCAGAATGGTACAGTTTTACACTCTCACTGGCAGTATATAAAGGACCCTTTTCCTTACACCCTCAGTTGGGATTCTCAAAATAGTCTCTCTTTGAGTGTTGTAAAGATGACACTGCACAATATGCTGGACAGTGTTGACTTTATTAGTCCCTCTGCTCCTTAGCTCTTCCCTCTAACCAAGCCAGATGTCATTGTGGTACCTTCATTGTTTCATTGATTATGTATTAATGACAGCAAAGGCAATGTAATCAACTTTAACAAGATATAAGACAGTAGATTCTGGTCTTCAGTCAAGCATTTACGAACTGCCTAAGGTGTATTTAGTGTTTATACTAATGAATCTTAATTTTATAAGGGATTTCAAGAAGTTATATGATCCAAACTTTTCACACCAGACAGATGACAAAATATTCAACATAGATGGCTGGTTTCCTTTTTTACTAAAGATGTGCAGGAATTAGTATTCTCCAACCTTCCTTGTTAAACCAAGGCCTTGTGGATGTTCAGTAAGTATTGACTGACTTTATTGCAAAATTTAATCATCTTTTTAGTCAAGATCCTCCTTTTGGCAAAATACATTTTTCTTGCTGGATTTTGAGTCTTTTTGGAGGGCATGGTGGCAGAGGGTTGTGTGCTTCGTACACAGGAGGACTGGAATCTTAAGTCCAAACCCTCAGGTTAGCATTGCAAGCTGAGGAAACAGCATATAAGAGAGTCCAATTCCATAAGGCTAGGAAAGAGGTTGATGAAAGGATGGGGAAATAGGTGAAAAAGAGATGTGCCCTGTGGCAAAGATTCAGTGGTAAGGTTTTGAACTTTATGCTGAAAATTTCCAAGAGTCACTGAAAGGTTGTAGCAAGGGAGATGTTATGCCTGTGTTTAGAACATGCACATGCTCCTGTGGCTATGAAGGAAGGTCTTTCAGGAAAACCTTAACCAACTGCATTTTCCCCTCTAGAATGAATGGGTTGCAAGACACGCTGCAGAGTTCGTGGTAGAACGTTATTCATTTGCTCTGGAAATGGGTGGAAAAATTATGGCAGTGTTTCTTTACCAGTTGAATAGCAGAGGGCAGATGGATTCCTTGGTGCTGTATTAAACATTGAAGTAGATTAACAAGATAGGCTGTGAAATGTATTTCTCTCCCAGGCTTTAAAAAGAGCATGGCCCCTTATTTATTTGGATGGGTAGAGATGCTCCTTTCTAAAGACAGGTGGGGTTGGCTTATTGAGCCTTAAATATTTTTTAAAAATATATTTTTATTTATTTCAGAAGGAAGGGAGAGGGAGAGATAGAAACATCAATGAGAGAGTCTCATTAATTGGCTGCTTCCTGCATGCCCCCTATTGGGGATCGAGCCCGCAACCCAGGCATGTGCCCTTGACCAGAATCGAACTGGGGACCCTTCAGTCCTAGGCTGACGCTCTATCCACTCAGACAAACCGGGTAGGACTACCTTAAGTATTTTTTTTTAATGTTACATATGCATAATCATGATAGGATTCCTCATTTATAGTTAATAATTTGAAATGTTTGCCTCAAAGTTTCCTATAAAAAATGTGACAAGTCTTTGCTCGAATATATAAAGTATTACTTCTATAAATTGTTTAAAATTTAGGCCAGTACCATAGACTTTCTGCAGTGATCTGGAAGGGTCTATAAGATAGATAGCCTACTGAGCATTGGAAATCTGGCTACATGACTGAAGAGCTACATTTAAACTTAAAAATTTAATTGTAATTTAAAATTAAAAAACCATTGAACCTTTTTAAATAGGAGAATGCCTCTGAACAGTTACTTTAACCTCTTTTTATTTACAAAAGAGTACGTTTTTTTGTTTTTTTTTTTAAATGTTTTTATTGATGAGAGAGAGAGAGATCAATTGGTTGCTTCCCACATGCACCCTGACAGGGACCGAACCTAAATCCCGGGCCTATGCCCTGACTGGGAATTGAACTGGTGACCTTTTGGTGCATGGCACAATGCTCAGCCACTGAACCACACCAGCCAGGACGAGTATTGTTTCCTTTATTGTTCTTTCTCTTTCCTGAGCTCCACCTATTTCATTTAAAAATTATTTTTCTCTTCCTATGCTGACAATATTACGCTGTATGAGTAAAACACCTTATTTCCTTTATTTTAACTCATATTGTGTAATTTTAAGGGAATTGTATTCTGTAGTTATTTGTCCTTTGATAAAGTTGTTAGTTCTCTCCTTTAAGGGAGAAGAATGCTACTTAGTTATCTGCCATCACATCACTTAATGAATTTTAAATCTTTTTAATGTTCTACTAATTTAACAGCATCTATTAATTGTAAAAACAATTTAGTTTTTAAACTTTTGGTTTTAAAGGAAAAGAGAAAATGATATAGAGAAATCTCTAATGTATTGTATCTGATGAAAAAAATAAAGATAGTAGCTAAATTATATACAGATTATGGTATTCAACATGTGAGTGCATGTGCACACATGCCCATGATTAGTCTTACTTTGTTCTTTTTGTCATCCTATTTTAGAGTACACAGACACACAAAATCCAAATACTGACTTGAAACTCAGTTCTTGTCCCCTCACCCACCCTTTTTTTGTTTTTCCTGACAAAGTTTACTAATAATTATTGTTATACTCTTTGGACCCAGAATCAAAAGGACACCTTGTTCTTGGGGCTAGGATAATCCTTAGCCTGCTGAAGGAGCCTCTTCAATGCAAGGCTAAACAAGGTTCACAGTTATGTTAAATTCTGTTCTATTTATTTATTCAAAGGGAAGTCTGATGGAATGAAACATAGAATTGAGAAAGAAAAGTTTTGTTGTTTAACTCAATCGTTTTTATTTTCTTAAGAGATTAAAAAATGCTCCCTTTTATTTTATTCTTACTGGGTATTCAGTTATAATTTGACAGTCTGTTTGAATAAATGAAAGACTGTAATAGAAGAATCCTTGGCTGCTTGTTCCTATATAATAAAAGCCTAATATGCTAAGTGTCTGGTCGTCCAGTCGTTCATTCAACCAATTAAAGTGTAATATGCTAATGATATGTTAAGTCTGCTCAACCCACTCGCTATGATGTGCATTGACCACCAGGGGGCAGACAGTTGAATGATTGACCAGTTGCTATGACATCCATTGACCACCAGGGGGTAGATGCTCCAACCAGTAGGTTAGCTTGCTGTTGGGTCTGGCTGATAGGGACTGAGCGAGATGGGCCGGACCTGCCTTGGAGCCCTCCCGTGGTCCCTCCCCAGCTGGCAAACCTCCCGCATCTCTCTGCGGTCCCATTCGTGCACTGGTGGGGTCCCTCTGCCTGGCATGTGCCATCTCGCAATCAGGGACCCCTCAGGGGATGGTGGAAAGCTGGTTTCAGCCCAATCCTGCAAGCCAGGCCGAGGGAGCTCATTTGTGCACGAATTCGTGCACCAGGCCTCTAGTGATATAATAATCACCTTGGTCTGTTGAATGTGATTTCCTTCTCAGTTTAGGACTGTCATATTTTCCCTGGGCTTTTGTAGTAGGACCAAGAGAGTGTATTTATTTACTGCTGTGGTGCTATCTTTGGTATGCATCCATTTCAAAATAGATGCAAGTGTTTATTTCAAAGAAAACAAGTCAAGAAATTGTGTTTTGGTGTAATGAGTTGTGCACTGTCTGGTGGTTCATCCTTACTTCCAGTCCCTTCACTGCTATGTTCCTGAGTAGCTTCTGTGGTTTCTGCCCCAGTGTCAGCTGCAGCTTAGGCCCTTCTTAAGCGGTCTATTTGGCTCCTGAAGGAAAAACAGTTAGTTTCCCCTGCTTCGCTTGGAGTTGCTATAAAATATTTAACAGCTAGTGACAAAAATTGAACAGTATCATAGTAGTAAAATTTACCTGTTGTTCATCCACCCAATTGTTTAATGAAGTCAGATTTTATAGAGAACATTAAAAAGGTCTTCTGATTCTTAGGATAAGATTATTATAATGGATCTGTTTGTAGAAATACTTTTATTTATTTATAAAGTCTTTTTTTTTTTTTTTAAGTTTGATTTTTAGAGGAAAATGGGGACAGGAGGGAGGAGAAAGAGAGCTAGATTGGCTGCTTCGACGGGATTGAATCCGTAATCTGGGCATGTGCTCTGACAAGGAACTGAGCCCTCTCCTCTACCCTTTGGTTCAACATAACTGACCTTGTTCACACCAAAGGGACAATGCTCCAAACAACTGAGCTACACTGGCCAGGACTGTAGAAATACTTTTAGATTAATGTGAATCAAGCATTTCCCAATAAATTTATTTAAAATTTAATGTTTTAAAAGTGTATCTTCTAAAGTTAATTTTTTTTAAAGATGAGGTTCTGTCTGGCGACCTGATTTGATTGGGTATTTTTTGTAGTTTTGACCTTTAAAATTCCCACTAAGGGTTCAGTGGCACCACGCCTTGCACTGGTATATCTCCAAATGTGACTGACATTGTATTCCCCAGCAAGGCCAGCATAGCCAGCCTCTCCCCAGTGATGCAGCACATCAGTGGTTTTTTTTTCCCCCCTTGCATTTTAAGGGCATGTGATAACAAAATAATGTCTATTTAACACTAGAAAAACATTTGCTCAACTTCATGGTGATGCCTTAAAAAAGCTCATGGGCAGCAAAAACTTATACAAAGAAATAGACGATTTACGTCTTGTGTCATTCCATTTAGCTTTTAGCTAGTTTTTTTGAATAGGCATATGTAGATAAAAACATCACAGCAAGACTGGAATTTGAAGGTCCACTTTGCCCTCCACCTTTGTTTATTCATGATGAAAACTGAACTCCAAATAGTGAAGTGATTCATCTAAGGTTCCAGATAGGATTGAAATTTAGAGTGTTGGAGCATTGGTTTGACCAGCTTTCTTTCTCTTTAAGAAAACCAAGAATGGTTACTTTAAGTTATACTGGTATTGTTCTTTTGGCACTGCTCTAGCCAGAGCATGGAAGAAATGCTTTTTGTTTTACAGCATATTCTGTTCACTACTGGTTTAGTTTTTTAAAAACCATTGCTGGTGTATAGGATAGATGGTTCTATTCCCACTTCATGGGTAAAAAAACAGTATGTGCATGATTTTACAGTGACACATACCTGTTACTGGTCAAGGTACCCTGAAAGCCATGTTTTGCAGCTCCTAATGCCGTGCCTGAGGTTCTGGATACCAAAAAATGTCAAGTGCTTTCACGTAAAAAGTGTCCTTAGTCAGGCTGCATGCATTTAGTGGGTCTGTGCTCTTCAGGTCTTTCTCCAGTAACTTAAAGGTGTAAGCATCAAGAAGGCAAAGAGATGAGGAGTGCCAGCCTTGGCCTTGAAACAGAGTAAATATAACTAGCACACAAGGACAATATTCACATTTTTTTGCTCTCTTACACCCTTTTCGTTCTTTATTTAAAATAATGTTTTTATTGATTTCAAAGAGGAAGGGAGAGGTAGAGAGAGATCAAATCATCATTTATGATAGGTAATTACTGATCGGCTGCCCTCCTGTATCCCTCCCTCCCCCCCTCCAACTGGGGATCAACCAGCAATCTGAGCATGTGCCTTGATCGGGAATTGAACCGTGACCTCCTGGTTCCTAGGTTGATGCTCAACCACTGAGGCACACTGGCTCGACCCTTCTATCCTTTTCTTGCCCATCTAGATTTAGCATAAAGATTTTAAATCCCAAATCTCTGTTTGAAGAGAACTATGCAATTTCTTTGGCAAGAGGACCAGTGTTTAAATATAAATGTGACTCTGATCCCCTGGGATCACAGTATCTACTTCCTTTAAGTAGCAGCAGCCTTTTCAGGAGATGTTAAAAAAAAGGTCAAAAGCACAGTCAATTCAGATACTAAGAATTAAACTTCTTCATTTTAGTTACTGTTTAATACATTTTATTAGTTAAAAACTTTGAAAAATTAAGTGAGAGGCCAACAAAAAAGGTTTAGCTTTTTTTTGTGTGTATGGCACTTAAGTGATTTTTATAGCTGTGTAGACATTAATGACACTAATATCAGTGATGTAGCTAAGAAAGATTATCAGTCCTGACCGCTTTTTCTTCAGTGGCTAGAGCATCGGCCCGAACACCTAAGAATCTCGGGTTTGATTTCCAGTCAAGGGCATGTACCTGGGTTGGGGGTTTGCTCTCCACTCCCAGTTGGTTGCATGCAGGAGGCTACCAGTCAGTGTGTCTCTCGCATTGATATTTTTTCCTCTTTCTCTCTCCCCCCTCCTTTCTTTCTACTTTCTCTGAATAACAATGGTGAAAATATCCTCCAATGAGGATTACCCCCCCCCCCCCGCAAAAAAAAGGGTTTTCATCATTTACTCCATATCTTCTCCTCTTCTTTCCTCATTTTTCATGAATGCCTAATGTTCACTTGAGTCCAGAGCCTTTTTCAAGTACTCTTTTCAGTTACTCCTCATAGCAGTATCATCTTTGTTTTACAGATGGATTAGAGATAAGTTACCCAAAGTCATAGAGCTGATCAGTTTAAAAAGTGCCTCCTTTTACAACACAATGTATTCACTTCCTCTGCAGAGATAAAATGGTTAATGGCAGGAAGAAAGACTTTGGTGATATAAAGTAAAAGAAACATTTGTTGGCATGCCACCTTGTGCTATGGTTATGAGCTCATGGAGACATGGTTTTGATTCCTACTTCACATGATATTGCAGGTACCTGGGCTTCTGTTTGCTCTACAAAACACATTGAATTTGAAAGCCCATAAGAGAGGCACAGTCCCACTCCAGTAGAACCAAGACACAACAATTACTACTATGCATATTAATGCTGCACACTCACCTAGCTGATTCTTGATGGCATTTGAGCTGCAAACCATTCCCATACAGGGAATAACTTCCTTTATCTGGAAATGTCCCTCATCAGCAAATGGCACTTAGGTGCAGTCAGTCCCTTTTCTCCTGATAGTCCTAGGCACATGAAAGATGACTTCACTTATTACCAATTGAAATTGGTAAAATTTATAGTTGTTTACAGTATTAAGATATCTGGCACTGAAATGCATAGGTCTGGTTGATACAAAAGGTTTCTGTTTTTGTTAGGAAACAAGTTGGTTCTAAAATAAACTGAAAGTGATCCTTCAGTTTCTTTGTCTTTCTTTTATCCACATATCAGCCCCTCCTCAGAGCCTCTGTCCTAGGTCTGCTGCTCTTCTCCATGGTGTTGAATATCATTTGTGTGCTGACGACTCCAAATTTATATCTCCAACTCTCCATTCTGAGCTACAGATTATCCAGCTGCCTAAATGTCTATTGAGACCTTAAATTTAACATGCCCTAAACTAAGCTCATTATCTCCTTTAGTCTTCCTGACTGCGCTAATAGATGAGTCATATGGCCAATCTGTCCAGTGGCTAGTTATAGTAGAGGTGGGAGAGAGAATAAGTAATTCCTTTGGTTTGTGGCTATCCTTAAGAACTCTAGGCCAAGGACAAAAATTACTCTTGTATAACCTGCCTCTGTGGATTTAAATAGGCATCTTAAATATCTTCAAAAGAAAGTAGAAGGTAACAGGAAACTTTGTGAAGGTCTCTATAAGGATAGAAAGAAGTTCCTTTATCTAAGTCTAGCAAATAAGTGAGGATTTTTGCTGATGTGTATTTGTAACCTTCAAGTTTTCTTTTGCTGTAGCTGCTGGATCCACTGCCATCGGCCAGACTTGTTTATTTTACTTCTTCCCCTGCAGGCTCTGTAACAGTGGGCCCCACCATGCCTGGGAATGGCCCCCTCTGCCTCTAAGGGCCAATCTGCTTATTTTAATTTTATAAAGTGAATGTTTATAACTCTGTAGACCCAAAGAGTCAGCATTACCTATCTCATTTTTCCTCTCAGGTCTCATCTACTTGATCCCTAGGTCCCATTGATGCCTTTTTAGAAGTCCTTCCCAAACCTGCCTGCTCTCATCTGGATTTGTTGTACTGCTTTTATTCTGTTATTCCTCACCTGCAGCCTTCAGTGCTGCTCAGCCTCTTTCCTGACTGCCACTAACCTCTCCCCTTTGCCCTTTGTACCATCTCCAGGAACACTTTCCTAAAAGAGCCTCATTAGTGTAGCTAAAAAGGTTTTCCACAGTCTGGAGAGCCTAATCTGGAGCTCCAACTGATCCACCATTGTGGGTCCTATCAACCTTTTTATCTTCATGACAGGCTCTTCCCTCTGCTTGGACCTCACTATCTCAGCTTGGAGCACCTCCTCCCACCTCCCTGCAGAGGGCCCCTCTCCTGTTTTTTGCCTCCCAGTATGCCATTTATACATCTATACTGAGAAGCTGCCTGTCACCCACTAGACCAGTGGTCGGCAAACTCATTAGTCAACAGAGCCAAATATCAACAGTACAACGATTGAAATTTCTTTTGAGAGCCAAATTTTTTAAACTTAAACTATATAGGTAGGTACATTGTTATTAACTTAATTAGGGTACTCCTTCAATCACACTGTATGTGCGCCCCCGCATGTGGTATTTTGTGGAAGAGCCACACTCAAGGGGCCAAAGAGCTGCATGTGGCTTGTGAGCCGTGGTTTGCCGGCCACTGCACTAGACCATATAGTAGGTACAAATGTTTATTTGAATAAAGGCCTTTTGTTCTTTCCCAATTGGTGTGGAAATTTTCTTTTAAGAAAATATTATGTCTTGCCCAGCAGGTGTGGCTCTGTGGTTGAGCATTGACCTATGAGCCAGAAGGTCATGGTTCGATTACCAGTCAAGGCACATGCCTGATTGTGGGCTCCATCCTTAATAGGTGTGTGCAGGAGGCAGCCAATCAATGATTCTCTCTCATCATTAAAGTTTCTACCTCTCCCTTTCCCTTCCTCTCTGAAATCAACAAAAATATATTAAAAGAAGAAAAATTGCATCTATTTGAGAGAGAGAGAGAGAGGGAGGAGAGAGAAACATAAATCGGTTGGCTCCCATACACACCCTGACCAGGGATGGAACCCACAACCTAGGTATGTGACCTGACTGGGTATTGAACCCGCCACCTTCTGGTGTACTGGATGATGCTTCAATCAGCCAAGCCACACTGGCCAGGGCTATTTGTCTTTCTTATTAGAATATATTGAGCAGTATCTTCTTTCACTCTCTTCCGAAAAGCTTTGCCAAGTGATTATTTTTGTACCTGTTTTACCCAACCTGCTTGGGATAAGAAACCTTAAAGGACTCCCACTGCTTTCATTGGGTTTCCAGCAGCTTCTTTTTTGGTAGTACTGTGTCCTTCTAGAAATACCTACCTGATGTTTGAATTGCCTGTGAGCCACGAGCCCTGGAGCCTTGGAGGCACACACAGCTAATCAGTGGCAGAGTCGGGACTTTGGTTTAGGCTACCTGTTTGTCTAGTGCTCTTTCCCTTGCATCTGAGTGATGCCAGCAGCTGGAATATTAGGCAAAACTCCCTGGATTGGGTTGAGAAAATTTTATCTATACCAGTTCTCTCATTTAATTTTAGGTAGTCTGTTGAACTGCAGGTATTTATTAATGTGCTGTAATTTAGAGATAATATATTCTTTGTAATTAAAATTGAAAACTTTGTATCTTTCATCAAATTTAGAGTGTATTAAAATTCTTAACTTTGTTTACAGCCCTAAATTCACCATTTATTACTTAAGGTTGCTTCACAAGTGGCTTTAGGAGTTTAATTTTAATCTTGCCATTTTTGTTCCTCTGTCAGGTTTCTAAACTGTAAAATGAGTCATCTAGACTTGGCGAATTAAGATTAGAATGTAAAGATGTCCAGGCTTTTTTGAGCCTTAGCCATACTTTCTATCAGAATCAGTAAAATGCTAAAGTAGAATTATATATTTGAAGTGCTACTTTCTTGGCACGCTTTAAGCCTTCATAGCTTTCTGTCCTTATATTCAATTTACAGTTGTAGTCAAGCCAAGGTTACTTTTAAGGATAGGAGTTCCAGTTTGCCTGAGACTTATTAGTGAGCCCAGTTGGTTGTTTAGCTGTTCAGTTGGCTGCTGCAGACCAGTCTTCTTCCTCTCTTGAGTGGATTTGAGCTAAAAATAGTTGATTCATTTTGGGTTGGCAAAGTATAAGCTCTGGACTGTTTTTGTTGCTTGTTTCAGATTGGACTTTGTGTGTGTGCCTGTGACTAGATCTTTGTATATACAGCAGAACCTAATGGTTACTTTGCTTTGCATACTGTGGGGTTTTATCTACCACTTCCTATCCCCTTGCCCAATAAATTTCCAGCACTTCTGCACATGCAGGCAAAGGAAGAGTGGGTGTGTGTACATCAGATAACTGATAGCTCTGAAATGAAAGGGTCATTCTAGATCATGTTGTTCATTTTATAGATGAAATGTCAGATCTGGAAATGTTGCTTGTCATCAATCAGCTGATAATGACACAATATGGAAATGACAGTGGGAAAGATTTAATTTTTTATTTTAAAAATATACCAAACTTGATTTGGTGTTTGGGTTTGGAGTAAGATTATGCAGAGTAAGGCAGATTGTTGACAGTGGTCCTGATGACCCATTTCCTGGGGGCGGATTTCCTTCTAATATTTTCCAGCTTTTTCACTTATCTGTTTGAAAGGGATCATAGAAGGAGTGGCTGAAAATAATGTAAATCCTTGAGAGGTCTTCTGGTTGGGAGAGATGATGGGAGGGTGTGAAGGGTAACAGAAGATCATGTCTAACTTGATCTTCATCCTGTACAGAATCACTGTTTCCTACAAAGGAAGGGGTCACCTTGTGATGATAGCTTTATCTTCTATATATATAAAAGGCTAAGTGACTGTCGCATCCGAAACAACTGAACAGACCACCGAACAGGCTGTGTGGGGTGACCAGGCTGGCAGGGGGATTAGTGAGGGGCAACCAATCGACTGAGCAGCAGGCTGCATGGGGCAACCAGGCCAGCAGGGGGTTAGTGAGGGGTGACCAGGCCAGCAGGGGGGAGGCAGTAAGGGGCGACCAGGTTGGTGGGGGTGAGGCAGTTGGGGGCAACCATCCCGGCGGGGGGGGGGGCAGTTAGGGGCAGTCTGGCAGGCAGGCAGGTGAACAGTTAGGAGCCAGTGGTCCCAGATTGTGGGAGGGATGTCCGACTGCCGGTTTAGGCCCAATCCCCAGGATCTGGCTTAAACCGGCAGTCGGACATCCCCCGAGGAGTCCTGGGTTGGAGAGGGGGCAGGCTGGGCTGAGGGGAAAAGTATGTAAAATGTATGTTCAAGAGGTGGTGGGTGGCACTGTTTTGTGACAGGGAATTTGGCACAGAGAAATGATCACATGCTTTGGAATCAGACCAGAT
The DNA here is from genome assembly GCA_026230045.1 of Corynorhinus townsendii. Lineage (NCBI taxonomy): Eukaryota > Metazoa > Chordata > Mammalia > Chiroptera > Vespertilionidae > Corynorhinus > Corynorhinus townsendii. The sequence continues at coordinate 145,212,753 of JAPDVU010000004.1, forward strand.
TTTTGAATGAGCTGGATCACTCAATTGCTTTGTTTACCTTGGGCAAGTAGGCAATCTTGTCTGCGCCCTAGTTTCTGTATCTGTATGAAGCAAATATATAATAATGCATACAAGATGGGTAATCATGAGATTTAACTGAGGTAATGTACATAAAGTTTTTAGGACAAGATAACCATTCAGTAAATGACCTAGGTAGATACTGTAGAGAAGGAATATCTAAATTTAGCCCAACAGTCCTGTTTGTACCCAGTTTGTCATTATCTAATTTTGGTATCAGAATTAGAGTTGTTTAGAAGCAAAATTGCAAAAAAGTTTGCATCCCTTCCTTTCCTACCATGTCTTCTTAAAAGGTTAATTTCTTTTGTATTCTGACACCATTTTTGTATTTTCATTTAGAGTTTTTACATCTCTTTGCCTTTAAAACTCTTCCAGTTTGGCAAAAAGGCAAACACAGAAAAGGATAATAAAAATTCCAGGCTGTGAACTGAAATTGTATTGACAAAGGTTACTTTAATTAAGTATCTGAAGTGCTTAGGTAAATATTTGGTAAATATATATGTATGGTTAAAAATATTCAATAAATATTTTGGTAAATATCAGGTGAATATTTTTATTTGTGGCAATTGAAGACCTGCAGTAAACAAATCAAGAGCATATTCTAAAAACAACACATGGGAAAAATACATTTTCAAAAATTGTTTTCAAAGTAGTATTTTTTTCTCACTGCCCAGAAATCTTTCCATTTTCAGAGATTAGTGGAGTTCAAAGGTCAGCTTTTAATTCACCCTATACTTTCTGAAACTATATCTCATTTTGGCTTTTAAAGTTAAAAAAGTTTATCCCCCCTCTTCCTCCCTCCTTCTCTGCCCGTTTGTAATTTCTGTCCAGGATTTATACGTAGAGAACTTTATAAACAAGGAATAATATATGGCACCTCACATGATTTTTTTTATACCCTTCCTTTTTTCATGGGACTCAGTTTAAAGAAATGTCTTAAAATATGATCATTCCATACTGTTTACAGATACAATTATATCACTGTCGTTTCATAAAAGGATAAAATAACTTTATAGGGTATTTGCTTTTGACCTTTTTAGGTTGCGCTCAATGTATTTGATCTAGAGATTGAATTTAGTGTATTACAGCTGAAATGCCATCTGTAAAGCTTGGGAATGTGAGCAGGATTCATCTTCAAAAAAGAATACTATTGTGTATTTTTTTGTTTTTTTTAGAAAGGAGGTGAGGAGACAACAGTTGGTGACTAAGGCAAAAAGCAAGATCCTAGTTTAAAAGGTGGAGAAAATATTAATCTCAGGGAACTCTGACTTTCTTATTCTTATCACCATGTATCATACATTTAAATCTGTACCGTAATTTTCATAATTTAAAGGTTTTTCTGTTGTTGCTTTATATAGTAGAGTACTATCCTAAATCTGCTTCCAATAAGATTTTGTTAGATATAGTTTTAATTATTGCTCTGTTCCCATCACATGTTCTCTAATCCTAAGAGTATATTTGAAACGATATACAGGGGTGGGCAAAAATAGGTTGACAGAGGTTAGTATGTGAAATGGTTTATTCTTGTATTATTTATTAATTATTGTTATTTCTTTATATTATAATTGTAAGACTACTTTTGCTCACCTCTGTATTTTGATATTCAGGCTCTTTTTTCCTCTCCAACCTGTTTAAGGGCTCTGGCTCATTTATAGGTGGAAAACCCAAAGGATATATTATTTTTGGGGTATGAAGAACGACATACTGCTTTAGGGTGCCTTGATAATTCAGGAAAAAGGTCATTTGTTCTATGCGTGTTTACTTCCTGTGCAAAGAAAAATTATATCAACATTTTTTCTAACTTCAGAAGGAAGAAGTGATATCTACATTTTGTACTTGCTGTTGCTAATTAAAGTGCAAATTTTTTGCTTAGAAATTTTTTATTAAAATTTTGGATTGGTTTATCTTCTTGTTCCCCCTTTTGCCAACTGATAAAAATAAATCATACTAGGTAAGAATTTATAATCCATAGGCTCTTCTGATGAACAGCACTATTTCTAAAGTAGGGGTTCCTAACCATTTGGCTTGTCTTTGCCTGGGATAGCCCCAATTTATATATTTTCTTGGCTTATTTAAAAAATATTTTTATTGATTTCAGAGAGGAAGAGAGAGAGAGGGAGAGAGAAGAAAAGAGAAGGAAAGAGAGAGAAAAAAACATCAATGATGAGAGAGAAGCATCGATTGGCTGCCTCCCGCAATGCCCCACATGGGGTCGAGCCCGGAACCCAGGCATGTGGCCTGACCAGGTATTGAACTGTGACCTTCTGATTCATAGGTTGATGCTCAACCACTGAGCCATGCAGGCCAGGCCTCTTGGCTTACTTTTTAATAGGAGAGGGAGGGAAAGAAGCCTTTTCACTCCTGGAAGTGTATTGGTTGATGACTTAGGTGGCCACTCTGGCTTAATGGCTTCATAGATATTCAGTGTGGTTACTGTGTCCATGCTTTTTTCTCTGGGGTCAAATGTTCATTTTGGCAGAATGCTTGGAAGGGTGTGCTCCAAAATGATTTTGGTTGTTTCTGTCTGGGTGGTGGAATTATAAATGATGTTATTTTCTTCATTGTATTTAACCTCTGTTTTCTAACATTTTACTAAATGAAATGATTTTGTTACTAAAACCAAATCAAGACAAGTAAGTTTTCAAAAATTGTTTAATTTTAACAAAAATATAGACTACATTGATGAAGCCTATCAATCAGGCTTCTGCATTCCAAGCAGTAAACACTGACTATGACTCTTAACTAGAAATAAACTATATTGGAATGACTGAAGTAGGTGATGGGACAACAGAACAGGTGGGGGACAGGTGGAGAGGCAGAGGCCACTGTCATGCTGCTGGAACAGTCTTGGGACATTGTAGCTACTAGAAGCGCCCTAACACTGTAACTAGTGCCCCCTCTCACTGTGAGTTTGCTGCCTGGTACCTTGAGTGACTCCTTCAGCGTGGGAGTCATCCAAAGTGAGCCTTGACTGTGGGCCTGGGCTTTGGTCTCCCACGAGCAGGGACAGACCACATCTGCATTTCAGGGTTCTTTATGCTTTATTACCATCTGCTTATAACTAAGGGATGAGAAAAATAATGATCGTCTAGTTATTTTCATAGCCACCCATTAGGAAATTGGACGAGGCAAGCAGTGCCTTCAAAGGGAATCTATTTTGACTTAAAAATGATGTTAATTGCCACTAGTTAGAATCCCAAAGAATATTGCTTTGCTGTTGTTTACCCAGCACAATTGAGCCATTGCTTAGAACCTCTTGTCATTTTTCTGGTTGGGGGAATAGTTACTGACAGAGGGGTTGATCTAGCTATGTGCCTTGCCTTTAACTCTGGGTTAGATTGCTCATAAGTTATGTCAAACTGAATAATACTCTAGCTTTTTTAACGCTTTAATTGTCAGAATGTACCCCTGTTGTTATTGGCTGTTAACACTTAAATGCTTTTCCCTTAATCAGTCCAAGACTTTAAAGTTTGTAATGAATATAATACCAAGCGGTCAAAATAGAAATATCTTGGTCAGTTGCTCTTGGTGTGCTTTCGTAGGTTCTTCAGGTGTAACTTACAGCCTTAATACAGCACCTGTGGGTCTCACATCTGGCATAGACACCACCTGTGACAACTCTTTACTTCAGTCAAGGAAGTCTAGTTTTTAATCATAGATGAAGGTTACAGCAAAAGTTTGTGGCCACTTTTAAGTCAGTGTGCATTTTTCTAGTTAGAAGTTGAGTGAGATTTAAGTAGTATAGTTAGAGTTCCTTTCAGAGATGAAAACTATTTTTGGTCCCTAGGATAATTCACCAATTCAGCAAGGGAGATTTGTTTGAGGAAGAATATTTGTACAGTCCTAATAGATGGATTACCAAGATTAGAACATTTAAATGATCCAAGTAAAAGTATAAGTATGCTTTCCAGGATGTGTTGAGCAGATTGCATGGTTTAGTAGATCTTTTATTAGTAGACTGGCAATAAGGAGTGGGAATATGTAGGATGTTATGACAAATAATATTTGTTAGATTTTTATTCTCCTTTACGTTTTAGAATTAAAAACTATATTAGCAGCCTACAGAATGGCATTTCAGAAAGTTACAAATGTGATGAAATGCATACAATAATTTTCATTTTTTCTGAGAGTTGCTGCTGCTGCTGAAATGTCTTGGGTTTCTGGTAGTCTCTTAGAAAAGCTGATGGTGCATGGCATTCTGGTGGCTGTCCCGTCAGGCCCAGGACCCATCTTGGCACAAAGCTGACTTCATGGTATCACCTACTATAATTTACAGTGAATCTTGAAACCATTGTCCATCTCATCAGAGACATTATGTCCCCAAACTGTTGTTTGATTCTATCTCTACATGTGTGGAGGTGGTACATTTGGTGGTTTTCATTTATTTATAGTTTCTTAATAAAAACTTGAAGCGATTCATCTTAATTGCTTAAATTTGGTATTTTACACCTGGTACCCTTAAAATCTTTTCTTTGCTCCTGTTGTTGAAGTGTTCTGGTTTGCTCTCATCTCCTTCCTTTCTCTCTGCAACCAACCTACAGATCATTATTGTAAGCAGTGTCATATTAGGCTTATGTGTCAAAAATTTTGGATTTATTATTTTGGACCTGTTGTTTACTAGCCATGGAGGCTGGATCTCTTATATTGTCCTAAAATACTCATGTATAAAATGGAAGTAAAGCATGCTTTCCCTCTTACAGTAACACTGTATAATAATGATACTGTTTTTTAGTGAATTAACTATCTTTAAATTATAATGCACACCATTATTTTATTTACCACTAAGAAAGACAATCCACTGCCTGTTAAACTATGAAACACCATTGATTGCAAGATGCATCCTGCTATTAGGAATTGTACATGTGAAAAGTATACATATTAGAATATATGAAATACATTGTATGTGAAAGCTCCATTGTCCATATTGCTGTCAGAGTGATATGTTAAGAACACAAATCTTGTAATATCATTTCCCTGCTTGAAATTTCTCAATGACTTCCCATAGCCTGAGAATAAAATCCAAACCCTTAACATGATGAACAAGGTCTAGAATAATCTGGACCAAAGTGAGGTCTCTGGACCAGCAACATCATCATCACCACCTGGAAACATTTAAAGAATGCCACTTCTCAGACTCTACCTTATTCCATGGGATCAGAAACTTGGAGATGGATCCCAAGAGTCGGTGCTTTAACAAGCTCTCTGGGAGATTATGATACACAGCAAATTTGAGAGTCACTGATCTAGGTAAGACCTGTTTTATCCCTCCCCCACCCCGTGCATATAGAACTTAATACAGAGGTACTGTGATTACTGGAATATAAGGTGAGCACTCTCCTCCCTAAGAAATCATCCACAGGAGAAAAGCATGTTAATATCTTTCCTCTTAGAGGCAGCTATTTCAATGGCTTTATTTTGAATAGCCAAGAATTCTTTGTGATCACACATTGTAAATTAACATGATTTTCCATCAGTGTTTAGTTTCAGATATTTTCAGAATTCACTAGTGGAAGTAATAAGAAAGGCAAAGGCATTTTAACACCAATTTTGTACTTATGTTTACTAGATTGTGTGTGCGCGTAAAACCAGTGCATGTAAAATCTAATGGAAAAACTGACTTAAATAAATAGTTCTTTTGCACTGGGTATAGGTAACAGTTCCAGTTGCAGTATCATGTATACTTAAATAAAAACGATAACTTATCTCAAACAACCTTGAAATAAAGATGTTATATTTTAGAAAACTGACTTTAGACTAAAGAAGTGACTTTACCGATGAGTACAGTGTAAAAAGATGCATGTGAATAATTTGAATAAACTTTTTTCACGAGGTGGAGAATAACAGTCTTTTTTATTTTTAAATATATTTTTATTGATTTTTTACAGAGAGGAAGGGAGAGAGAGAGAGAGTTAGAAACATCGATGAGAGAGAAACATTGATCAGCTGTCTCCCGCATGCCCCCCACTGGGGATGTGCCCCCAACCCAGGTACATGCCCCTGACCGGAATCGAACCTGGGACCCTTCAGTCCGCAGGCTGATGCCCTATCCACTGAGCCAAACCGGTTTTGGCGAGAATAACAGTCTTTCTAAATAATATTCGATAGCATGATTTAAATATGTATTTACATTGAAAATTAAATATTATAGCCCAGCTGGCATGGCTCAAAGGTTGAGCATGAACTTATGAACTAGAATGTCACAGTTTGATTCCTGGTCAGGGCACATACCCAGGTTGCGGGCTCGATCTCCAGTGTGGGACTTGCAGGAGGCAGTCAATCAATGATTCTCTCTCATCATTGATGTTTCTCTCCCTCCCTCTTCCTTTCTGAAATCAATAAGAACGTATCTATCTATCTATCTATCTATCTATCTATCTATCTATCTATCTATCTATCTAGAAGCCTAAGTGACTGAATGACCGGTTGCTATGATGAGCACTGGCCACCAGGGGGAAGACACTCAATGCAGGAGCTGCTCCATGGTGGTTAGTGCATTCCCACAGCCAACCTCCCACAGCCAGCCAACCTCCTGCGGTCCCTCCCCCTGGTCAGCTGGCCCGATTGGGACTGGGCGAGAAGGCCCTGATTGCCAGCCAGGCCAAGGGACCCCACCCAAGCACAAATTCGTGCACCGGGCCTCTAGTAGCTTATAAAAAGAAAATTATAGCTAAACAATTGACTGTCTCATCTCTATACCTAATAGTTCACCAATTGTTAGATAATATTTGTAGTTTTCAAAAACTGCATTGTCATCTCTGTCTTTTTTTCCTCCTTGTGAGGTTCTTGTGTTCTGTGAAACCATTATTACCATCTTCTCCCCAGGCCTGCCAGGCCTGTTGTCTTTCCCACTTTTTATTTCTGCCTCCTAAAGCACCTGGTGCACACTACATCAGTGCACCTCTTTTCATTGCTTTGGTGCTTATTTCTTCTAGTGTATAAGTTATTTTAAGTCTCTTTAAGATAATGCATAACTAAATGTAATGAGCATGGGCTTTGTAGACAGTTTTGGTTTAAAGAATGACTTATCTATTATTTAGTTTTCTAACCTGAGGAAAGTTACTTAATCTTAGTCTCCAGAAATTTAAGATAATTATTAGTTTGTAGTTTATATTACGTATTGAATGAAGTGACATATAGTAAGCATCTATAAGACTTACTATTCAATCTTGTCTCAGCACATTATAGGGATCCAGATATATTTCTTAAGTGAGATAGAGGGATTTTTCTTTAACTTGACCCCGTTATCTCTAGATGGGTCAAAAAGCAATGGTAATACCAGGTGTACAGGTTAATAATGAGGATTTTTTCAATAGATGTAGCTACACATATGTTGATATATATGTGATTTGATATGTATGCTGTTTTGTTGTATTGACAACAAGTTTCAAAACTTCCTATGTCAAATTTTCTGAAGGTGTTAACATCATAGATATTTTTTTTGCTTAAAAATGTCAAATTTTGTGCCAAAGAAAGAGCACTTGTGGGAAGTTTTAATTCATTACTTTATCTTGAAGAAAAGTGCTGCTGAAAGTTATCGTATACTTCGGGAAGCTTATGGTGAACATGCTCATTTTCAAGATTCTTGTGAATGCTGGTTTAAATGCTTTAAAAGTGTTGATTTTGATGTGAAAGACAAAGAACGTCCAGGTCAACCGAAAAAGTTTGAAGACCAACAATTACAAGTATTATTGGATGAAGATGCATGTCAGACTCAAAAACAACTTGCAGAAAGATTAAACGTTGTTCAGCAAACAACGTCCGATCGTTTACAAGCAATGGGAAGGATTTTAAAGGAAGGAAAATGGGTGCCACATCAACTGAAAGACAAATGGAAAACCGAGAAGTCACCAGTAAAATGTTGCTTCAGTGGCATGAAAAGAAAGTCTTTTTTTGCGTTGAATTGTGACTGGCAATGAAAAGTGGATTTATTTTGAGAATCCCAAATGCACAAAATCATGGGTTGATCCAGGTCAACCATCAACATCGACTGCAAGGCCAAATTGCTTAGGAAAGAAGACAATGTTCTGTGTTTGGTGGGATCAGGAAGGTGTGGTGTATTATGAACTTCTAATACCAGCTGAAACCATTAATACTGATTGCTACCAACAACAAATAATCAATTTGAACCACGCTTTGATCGTGAAATGAACAGAATGTGCCAGAAGACACAGCAAAGTAATTTTGCTTCATGATAACGCACCATCACACACTTCAAAACCAGTTAAAGACACGTTAAAAGATCTTGCCTGGGAAGTATTAGCCCACCCGCTGTATTCACCAGACCTTGCTCCTTCAGATTACCACTTGTTCCGATCAATGGCACACGCACTTTCTGAGCAGCACTTCAAAACATATGAAGAAGTGGAAAATTGGGTCTCTGAATGGTTTGCCTCAAAACAAGATAAGTTCTTTTGGGACGGTATCCACAAATTACCTGAAAGATGGGGGAAGTGTGTAGCTAGCAATGGACATTACTTTGAACAAAGCACTTTTGATGTTTCTCTTGAAATTATTGTGTTTTCTTTGATTACAAAATCCACATTATTAACCGGTACACCTGGCAGTCCTAGCCGGTTTAGCTCAGTGGGTAGAATGTCAGCCTGCAGACCAAAGGGTCCCAGGTTTGATTCCGGTCAAGGGCCTGCCTGTACCTTGGTTGTATGCCCCTCCCTCGCCCGGGCCCTGGTCGGGGCTCTTGCAGGAGACAAGCAATTGATGTATTTCACTCACGTTGATATTTCTTCTCTCTGTCTTTCCCTCTCTCTAAAAATCAATAGAAAAATACCCTGGGGTGAGGATTAAAAAAAAAAAAAAAAAAAAAGCAATAGTAATCCATACATGAATGTTAGCATATGTTTCAAAATCTCACTAATATATTTGCATTGCTTCAAATAATATTTGTTTAATTCTAACCTTCAAAAAGAATCACCATAATTGCACATGCAGATTTGTATGTTTTGTAGTCTTTTTCTTTTCATTTTTCTTTTTATATAACTGAGTTTATCTTATTTTTACTGGAATAGAAAAGTGTTAATGTGAATCTTTTTAAATAGGGACCTAAATTTCACATCAGTACAGAAAAATGTTTAACTGGGCCATTTCTTGAAATAAAAATAATTATACATTGTTAAAATTAATTTTATCTTACCAGTATGTTGAACAATATTTGTCATTGTTGCATCTGTAATACAGTTCATAAAATGAACAAAGAATATCCCATTCCCTCCTCCCAATATATTTTCCACTTCATATATTAATTGTATATTAATTTTATAGGAATTAGTAAGAGAGCCTTATTTTTATAAAGGTAGTTGAGAGCTTCATCTCTTTTTCCAGTGATCTGCCTAAATCTTTAACGTACAAGTTGTGTTCTTTGGAAGGTCTCTTAATGCATTATGTTTGTTGATCTTGTCTTCTGTAGTTGTTAGTTGGTCTTCTAGGTTCTTGTCAGTAGCTTTGCCGGTTTTTAAAGTAAAAATCTATTTTATATCAACATGAAATCTTAAGTATTTTTAATTTTATAGAATTGTAGCTGCATTCTGTTGTCAAGTGCTTAATTTTAGTGAAAGACTAATTAATTGATCTATGCCTCTATTAAACATGTTTTTTGTTTTTTTTCCAAAGTAGAGAAAGATACTTGAATAGGATTTAGTTTTATGACTGCTCAGTTCATTCATGAATATTTTTGTGTCACTTCCTTTTTGCAACCTCATGATGTCAGAGACTTTTGATTACAAGTATTTGAATAATAATCTTTTATATTCAGTTTTTTATATTGCCATTTGCTTTAATGTTGTACTTCAAACATTAAAATTAATTAAAAAATAAATCTTATTTTTAAATGAATTTGAGAAAGTTGGATTCAGAGGATCTTATGTTTTGTTACTATAAATAGTGATTCTTGATATTGTATATATATATATATATTTTTTTTTTTTTTTTTGCAAGGAAAAAGACAATTTTATTCTTTCAAGAACACACACCAACAGGGTGAGAAGAAACACACAGGCTATGCCTGGTCCTTAAGCAGGGGTCTGAGATGAGGCCAGGCCTAACCAGAGTGTGGGGCTCCCTGTGGCCCTGGGAAGAGGATTTGTTCTGTTAGCACCAGATACTGCCGCAGGCACAGCTGCATGCAGATAGGACAGTGGCGGCCCTGCGTCTCCACCTGAGCGATCTGGGGAGGGGCTGGCAGCAGAAGGCTCCCTGCAGGTAGTCACCCGAGTGTGGTTCTCAAATTCACAGACCAGCCTGTCCCTCAGCCCCCTGTAAACATGAGAGTGGGCTCGTGACTGCCAAGCCCCTCAAGACAAGATGAGGGTCCGAGACGTGTGGCTGCGCTTCAAGCGGCCCAGGAGCTGCCGGGCTTTCTCCTGCATGAAGAGCTGGTCCCTGGTCCCTCCGCAGGCCACCATCTTCCAGGCACTGGTCATAGGAGCAGGGGCAGGTGCTGGTAGGTGGCTTCTGGGTTTCTGGGCCGTCGCCAGCTTCTCGGGCTTAGCCTGCAGGAAGCCCTGGTTGAGTAGGCTGTTGTCTCCTCTGATGCCTGGCAGGATAAGGCTGGAGGAGCCAGATGGCACATGTGTTGGCAAGGACAGAGTCTTGGGCAGTGAGGACATCATCAGCTTCCCATCCTCATCCACGATGTCGAGAGCCAGGGACTTGCGGACTTCCTTGATGGGGCTCCGCCTCAGCCCAGCCTTCCTCTTCCGCTTCTCCGGCCTCACATGGTCCTCGATGGTGAGCTCGATGCTGGCCTCGGAGCGCAGCACCTCCTTCAAGTCCTCCTCCAGGTGCGGGGTCTGGCGCAGGGGCTTCAGTGGTCCGTACTTCTCCAGAGCGTTCTTGAACGGGGTTGGTGTGTGGGGAGTGTTGTCCATGGAGTACTTCTGATCTGGGGTTACAAACGCAGTGTTGTTTCTGGTGCAGGGGCGTCTTATCCCGGTGCAGGGGCATGGTGACCACCACCTTCTGGCTGCACACGGGTGTGGATGTCAGCGAGGGGCTCTCCAGCTCCAGTGTGTCCTGCTTGTTCCAGAAGTTCAAAAACTGGGAGGGCGAGAAGGGCAAGGTCTTGACGGGTGTGCTCTTGGGGGTGAGGCTGTTGCAGGAGTCCAGGAAGGACAGACTGGCGCTGTTCTCTGTGACAGGGGACAGGGCGACACACCTCTTCTTCTGCCGCTTGAGCACGGAAGGTGGGGTGCCAATGCCCAAACCCCCCACTTCAGTGCTGGGGGAAATGGGGATCAGCTCGCCGCGGCTGCCCCGGCTCAAGTCTGAGATGGTGTGGCCATCCAGGCGGTACTCGGTCACTCTGGGTCCCGGGGCAATAGGCTGGTGAGGCGAAGTTGCCGGCCACTGTGATGGCTGTGGCTGCTCTGGGCTGCTGTGGATGCTGCCCTCTGGGGACGGCTCCTTGGGAAGGTCAGATTTACTCAGGTCACACCAACCATCGGGGTCCAACTCGATCAAGTCCAGGGCTTCCGAGAAGCTGGACCCCTCGGCCGGAATCAGGAGGTTTGCAGCCTCCACCACCCACTTATATGGCAGGCTGATTTCTGGCGAGGAGCCCTCCTGGTCTTCATGCTTGGGGGTGTTGTCTAAGGGCTCTGGTGTGCACACTCCGTCTAGCTCTGCAGGGACAGCTTCCTGCTCCTCAGCAGGGGTTGCTCCTGTGGCCTCCTCCTCACTGCTTTCCTCTTCCTTCATGGCAGGGAGCGCTGGGGACCAGCTGGTCCCAAGACTTCCCTGGCCTTCCGAGGAGTGGGCACTCCGGTGGCTCTCCTTGTCCTCGAGCTCCAGCAGCAGGTACACGGGGGGCTTGCAGTCTTGGGACTCACTCAGGAAGCCTCCTGTGTCCACCTTCCTTTTGATGGTGGAATTCCAGTGATTCTTCACAGCATTGTCTGTCCTTCCCGGCAGCATCTTGGCGATCTTGGCCCAGCGGTTACCCAGCACCTTGTGGGCCTCACAGATGATGCCGTTCTCCTCCTCGGTCCAGCAGGACTTTTTCACCTCGGGGTTGAGGTGGTTGTGCCAGCGCTCATGGCACTGATTTCCCAACCGGCCCTTCAGGTGCTTGGCAATCAGTGTCCACTGCTTCGTGCCGTACTTCTTAACCAGCTCGATGACCTTCTCGTCTTCCTCTTTGGTCCACGGCCCCTTGACGAGATCTGGATTCAAGACCCTCAGCCACCGGTACTGGCATTGCTGGTCAGTGCGATTAGGAAAGTGGCTGGCCAGGAACTTCCAGTCTTGCTGTCCAAACTGCCTCACCAGGGTCCTCAACTGCTCATCCTCCTCGTGGGTCCATTTGACCTTGCGCTTGCTATCCCTCTGCTCTGGTACATCTGAATCTGTGTCCTGGTAGTGTAGCTCATCCAGCTCCTCACCGCGCGTCCGCCGAGACATCCCCCCGGCCCGGGCCGCGCCGCGCCCGCTGCCCGCCGGCTGAGCCCGGAGCAGGAGCTGGGCTGGGGTCTAAGCGCGGGCTGCTCCGACCGCTCCGGGCCTTGGGCCGCGCTGGGAGGCGTCGGCGTACCCGTCGGTCCCGCCGCAGCTCGCAGGAACTGCCTGTATATGTTTTTAAATTAATTTTTAAATCCTCACTTCAAGGTATGTTTATTTACTTTTATTTTAAGAGAGAGAGAGAGAGAGAAGCATAGATGTGAGAGAGAAACCGATTGGTTGCCTCTCTTGTGTCCCAACTGGGGACCAAACCTGAAACCTAGTTATGTGCCCTGAATGGGAATCGACCCTGCAAGCTTTCGGTGCACGGGATGTCACTCCAACCATCTGAGCCACACCAGCCAGGGCTGTTGTATATATATATATATTTAACTGAAAAATGTTTGGATTGTTTTCCATGGGTAAATGCCTAAGGATGGTAAGGTAGGACCATTTTTAAGTTCTTTTGTTTTTTTTAAGAGCCAAAATAAATTTATTTACAAAATTTCTTACTTGACCGGTGAAGAACCAAGAAAAAATACACCAAGAAACAATCACCTATGACCCCACAAATAGTTTTTAAGCCAGTTCATACAACACAACCAGAGCAGCTCCTGATAATTAATTAGGCTAATAAATAAATAAATAAATAAATAAAAAAGTCCTTCTGCATGTCCTTCAGTTGAATAAGAACATACCTCTAACCACAGGGATCTGTATGAGTAGAATCACAGTTTCAGAGTGTTACTCCCTTTCTACCTTACATAGATATTTCACAATGTTTCTTGATTCCTTTGTTGGCTTCTTTTTCGTTTTCTCCTCTGTTGGTATTCTCTTTTTTTCCTTCATTGGCTCTTTTCTTTTCTTCTTTGTCTTGAATACTGGTGTAAATTACTTTGTTATGGCCTTCCCAGTTCAGAACAATTTCAATGACAAAAATTGTATTCTGGGGGCTCTTTAGCTGATACTGATTTTAGTTCTTTTGGGTCCAATATATCTGTCCTGAGTTTCTCAAAATTTTTCCGAAATTCAGAATAGGTTTGGTCATCCACTTTGGTGAGTTTCAGGAACTGTGGGTCAACTGATGAAATTAGCTTGTAGTAGACTTCAGCATGTGGCATTGCTCTCAAGGCCTATACCATCTCAGTATCAGGGTCATTGTCATAAGACTCAGCTGGGAGAGAAGGAGCATGTGCCACTGATACCAGTTCCCCAGAAACCAGCTTTTCAGTTCCACCAGTCGCCTCCATGTTGCAGCTAAAAATGTGCCCATTTTTAAGGTTTTTGATATGTATTTCCCAGTTATTTTATCAGTTTACATTTATCAACAGCAGGAACATGCCCCTTTCAGTACACCTTTATCTATATGTGTGGTTGTTTTTAAAATTGGAAAAAATGTGAAAAGTAAATTAAGGGCATTTCCCTTTTATGGGGGGAAAATTCACTTCATGTAAACCTGTGCTCCTACAGTCATTGTGCTTGAGAGTGCCAAGTCATTCCTTCTCAAAACACATAGTTTTGTCATTTTCTCTTCCCAATTTACTGTTACTTGCTACTTCATGGATTTCAGGGGTAATATTTTTTTAAATGAAAGAAAAAATATTTCTTTACGTGGCCTCTTAGAGCTGCTTTGTATCAGTACAGGACATTGCATTTTCTGTATAACTGCATACAATAAAGTATACTATAATTACTTAAATTTTACCTTCTCTCTTCCACCAAATGCACAACACGGGCTAGGGTACTGCATTACTATTTTATTAGTGCCTTTAATAATTTTACCCCATTGATGGAAAAACCATGGAACAATAACTACATTAAAATTTTAAAGTTTGTCCTTAACAGTATGTTCTGTACTTAAAAAGAACTGTTTGGAATTCAACTGATGGGAATAAAGGTTTTAGATAAAAAATTTTCCTTTAACTAGTAAAGGAGTTTTTTGCTATGTGGTATGTAGTGTTTGTTTTGGCAGCAAGTGGAAGTGAGGACATAAAAATGAATTCAAAGGAAAGGTGGGTAAAGCGGGGGTGGGATAAGGAGAATTAATTGTAACTTAAGGCTATTAACACTTTCATCAAATGTTTCTTTTTTTAAAAAAATATATTTTATTGATTTTTTGCAGAGAGGAAGGAAGAGGGATAGAGAGCGAGAAACATCGATGAGAGAGAAACATCGATCAGCTGCCTCCTGCACACCCCCTTCTGGGGGTGTGCCCGCAACCAAGGTACATGCCCTTGACCGGAATTGAACCCAGGACCCTTCAGTCTGCAGGCCAACGCTCTATCCACTGAGCCAAACCGGTTTTGGCTCAAATGTTTTTTATTTTCCTTGATATAATTCTGTTTTTTCCATTTGCCAGGTATAGATCAAATGGGCTTCAATGTTCTTTTTCATAATATGGAGGATAATAATAATAATATCAAACCATAGAGCTGTAAGGAGGATCAAATGCGTGAACATATGTAAAGTGATCAGGACAATGCCTAGCAGTTTAATCTCTGTAGTTATGATTACACTTAATACTTTAAAAATAAACTTAGTTTGGTGCAACCAACTTGTCTGTTTTTCCTTTGATTGCCTGAGCTTTGGGTGTCAGATTCAATAAAATCATGAAACTGCCAAGACCAATGTTATAAAGCTTTTTCCATGTTTTCTACTAGGTTTTATAGTTTCATGTCTTACATTTCAATCTTTACTTCATTTTGAGTTGATTTTTCGTAAGAGTTGATAATAGGGTTCAATTTTATCCCTTTGCAAGTGGATAGCCAGTTTTCCCATGACTATTTGTTGAAGAGACTGTCCTTTATTTTATAATAAGGTAACTTCTGTTTTATTATTATTTTTATATTGGTGGTTTAGCCACAGGAGTTTATGTTTTTTCTAGTACCTGCCTGAAATAGAAAGTGGAGAAATAAATGAACATGGTTATTTCCTTGCAGATGTCTATGAATTTAATGATCGATAGATAGGTCAATTGTTTGAGGACTCCTGAGGGCACAGTAAAGTGACCCTGAATGGGAGATGAAGAACATCTGTGATGTGTAATGGGTGCTGAGTTGTGAGAAGAAATCTGGATTTTGAGGCACAGTTAATTTGGTTTTGGAATTTGTATGAATAGTTGCAATGTTGAAAGAGAAAATTTTTGAACATTGTGAAGGAACCATAGGATCTTTGGGGGCTGTTGAGGAATCAGAGGATGAGTCTTAATTGTTTCAAATTCATAATGAAGTCTTTCCATAAACCATTTATATTTTATGTATGAACTTGGAACCCAAAGGAGGAAAAAGAGGATTAGAAAAAAGGACTGTAGATCTCTAATGGCTGTTCAACCAGTAAAACTCATCAAACTCACACTGAAATTTCTAATTGTGTATCAGTGCTATAATCTGTAAACCTGGTGTCTTTGTGTCTTGAAATTTCCCTGGATGAGGTTGTGAAGTTTATAGGGATGCTTTTCTTTGGGCACTCTGAGGGGAGAACTACTGAGGTATCATCCTCTAATTCAGGGACTTGGATTTTGGGAAATATAAGCCCCTATCCCCTGATAAAGCTTTGGGATAGTACCCATTCAAGCTTGGGCTCAAATCCTTCTTGATTCTCTCTCTCTCTCTCTCTCTCTCAGAGAGTATATACTTAGAAGTGGAATTGCAGAGTCACATGATAATTTTGTAGAAACTTCAATATTGTTTTCCTGAGCGGCTGCACCCTTTTACATTCCCAACCACAATGTAAGAGATTTCCAGTTTCTCCACATCCTTGCCAACACTCCTTTATTATCTTTCGTTATTATTGTTATTACTAGAGGCCTGGTGCAAAAAATTCATGTATTGGGGATGGGAAGGGGGTTTTCCTCGGCTTGGCCTTTGCCCTCTCCCAGTCTGGACCTCTCACTCCTTACTGCTCGCTGCTCCTTACCGCTTAAGCCTGCTGCTCCCTAGGGTTGCTGTGGAGGCAGAAGAGGGTCCCGCCACCACCACTGCACTCGCCAGCCGTGAACCCGGCCTCAGGCTGAGTGGTGCTACCCCTGTGGGAGTGCACAGACCATTGGGCGGGGGGCGGGGGCAGCTTCTGCGTTGAGTGTCTGCCCCCCTGCTGGTCAGTGCGCATCATAGTGACCGGTCATTCTGGTTGTTCCGCCGTAATGGTTGCTTTAGCCTTTATTATATAGATAGATACCTATCCTATTAGGTGTCATACTTTAGAGTGTCATCGAGGGGGAGTCTGGTGGCTGCCATCTGCTTGAGAGGTGGCAGCTGATTGGGAAGCCCTGCCGCACTCCATCCAGGAGAGGACACAGATGGGACAGACTCTTCATTTCAAATATGGGTCTTAAATAGAAAGTTACTACAGCATATGATCCTGACTACTGCTTGGCAGGTCTCTGTAGCTTGGTTTTAATGATAAAGCAGTTTTCTCTTCAAAGGTAGAACAAAGAATGCTGCTAAGATTGTCTTAATAAAAGTACAGTTGGGTGCACATCTTCGGATTCAACCAACTGCTGATCAGAAATACTAGGGAAAGCCCTAGCTGGTTTGGCTCAGTGCATAGAGCATTGGCCTGCAGACTGATTCAGGTCATGGGCTCGATTCCAGTCAAGGGCATGTACCTTGGTTGCAGGTTCCTCCCCAGAGCCCCTACCCTGGTCGGAATTCGTGCAGGAGGCACCCAGTCCATGTGTCTCTCTCACACCAATGTTTCTCCCTGTCTTTCCCTCTCTCTTTTCCACTCTTCCTAAAAATCAATGGAAAAATATCCCCCGGTGAGGATTAACAACAACAAAATAATAATAATAGTAACAATAATAAAACAAAAATACTTAATCAAGTTATATTGTTATATGACTTATGTAGTTCTGTCTACAATGATTGTGTCTGTACTGAACATATACATACTATTTTTCTTGTCATTCCCTAAAAAATACAGTATAACAACTATTTACATAGCATTTACATCATGAAGGTATTAGAAATAATTTGAAGTATATGAGAGGATGTGCATAGGTTATATGCAAATACTACACCATCTATAATAATAAAAGCATAATATGCTAGTTAGACAGGACGACCTTCCGGACGAAGGCTGCGAGGGAAGCCCAGGTCCTGGGTGCCAGAGGGAAACCAATGCCGGCAGCTGGGGGAAGGAAGGCCTACTCTTGCATGAATTTCGTGCATCAGGCCTCTAGTTTTATATAATGGGCTTGAGCATCTGGGGATTTCAGTATCTGTGGGGCCCTGGAACCCATCCCTCTCAGATACTAGGTACCTAAGGATCCTGTTTCTATTTGAATAGTAATGGAAGTACTTGAAATGATGATGACAGAGAATTGAATTTGCCTCATAACACAATTTTTAAATATTGGCAGCACCTTTAGATGTATCATTAGGTATTGGTTGTTTTTTCCTTTTATGAGTTAGCTTTCTCAAAAATTACAATAATTTTTAAAGTAATACCACCATTTCCTAGGTCTATAATTTAAACTTCTTTTTTAGTTGCAGCTGGTTTCAGGAAACCAGCTTTGCATTTATTCTTTCATTACTTTGTTGTCCTCCTTTTCACATGAAAGAAATTTGATAAAACCCAAAGTTGATAATTCCAACAGACACCATAAACATCAATTATTTTCTTTAAGAACATGCTGGACATGTAACTGCTAGTGGAATGAAAACCTAATTTGCTTCTCTATATCTGTCTTTATATGTTGGAGCTGTTGCTTAAAAATCTTTAAAGAGGGAACATGTTAGTAGTCATTAATGCAAACAAGCATGGCTGTTCTGTGTTTCATCATTGGAGATTCTGTCCCCTTATTTCTAAATCAGTATAGTGCCCAGCACAATGCATGACACATAGTTGGTTTCTAATAAATATTTGTTGAGTGAAAGTACTTTACCAACATACTGAATATTTGAATCCTTTACAGTTTTTAGTACTTACGAATGTCAGTTACTACTTTGTGAAGATAAAACATCATTCTTAGAAGAGATTATTGTACATTTAATTTAATTTTTATTTATTTTTATTGAAATTTGCAAAGAGAGCGAGAGAGAGAAACATCATTGTGAGAGCGAAACATCAAGTGGCTTCCTCTTGCATGCCCCCTACCAGGGGTCGAGCCCCACAACCTGGGCATGTGCCCTGACCAGGAATTGGACCAACAACCTTTCAGTGCGCAGGACAACGCCCAAACAACTGACCTGTACCAGCCAGGGCTCAGAAGCATATTTTTACATAGAAAAAGAAAATAGACAATGTTTCTCTGTGTGCAGGATTAAATTAAGTGGTTTGGAATGCTCCTTAAAGCAGTTTATGTGATGGCATGAGCTTTGTATTGAAACCTTCACTCACCAGGCACTTTTATAAAATGCTGATGGGATTTCCAGAAAAAGCTTTTTGCTTTTTAAAATTCACATATATGCTCTGGCCAGTGGTCATCAGTGTTTAGAGCACTGAAGGATCAAAGGTTTGATTCCCAGTCAAGGGCACATACCTGGGTTGCAGGTTTGATTCCTGCCCCAGTCCAGATGCATTCAGGTGGCAACCAATTGATGTATCTCTCTCACATCGATGTCTCTCTCTCTCTCTGTCTTCACCCCTCCCTCCTTCCTTTTCTCCCTTTCACTTTCTCTAAATGTCAGTGGGAAAAAAATTTAGGTGAGGATTAACAACAGCAGCAACAAAAATTCAAAAAATATTTCACTTATACATTACCCAGAATTATAAGGTAAATAATTTTATTATGTTTGACATTTAATTTATTTTTAAAAATTAGGTTAGAAAAGGATTTAGTGACTATGCCTTTAAAATAAGAAAGTAATTTCATATACAGGAGGGGCAAAAGTAGGTTTACAGTTATAATACAAATAATACAATAATTAGTAAATAATAATACAAGAATAAACTTGTATATACTTACAACTGTAAACCTACTTTTGCCCACTTGTATTTAAATTAAAGAAAATAGTTAAATGTTTGAATGTTAGCTGTCGTCTCTACATTACAGATTAAATATCCGTTTAGTAGGAACTAAGTTTTCCAGAGTTCTTTTGTTCTTCATTTCAACTATCTAAAACAATAGGCAGGAGTAAGAATACAGAGTTTTGAAATTTTGTAGTGTGCAAGGCACCGCACCAGGAATTGGGTGGTGTGGAGGAGGTGGTAAAGCCTGTAGGTGGGAGAGGAGAATGTGTATGCTGTTAAGTCAAAACGCACAGGGACTGCAGGAAGTGCTGTAGCTTATCTGTGGAGGACAGACACTTCAGAGGGACAAAGAGTATAATTTGGCAAGATAAGAGTAAGGAGGCATGGCTTTTATGAGGCAGAAGAGCAAGGTTGAGCTGAGATGGGAGATAAATTCAGGCAGGGAAGCATTGAAGGACAGGCTTCTGTTCTGTATTCTGCCTGGGTTATGAAATGTGGACGGAGAGCCTGTGACCGGCCAGCATGTTAGAAGCCTCTTCAGAAGAAGCTTTTTCATTTTTGCTGATGGTACAGAAGAATCTGGAAGGCGATGGCAAAGATTAGCTGTTGTAGTTTATTTATTGTTTTAAACTGAAGACATTCACAGATTTTTTTTTTTTTTTTTTTGAATTACTGCCTTTGAGCCTTTTCTGGGCAGGTGGAGCCAGGTTGTAAAGTCACCTTTTCTGGGTTGAGAGGCCCTGGGCTGCCAGGTGCCCTGGGCGGTCTCTGTGTAGTCAGTGGTATGCCCACCACTTTATCCTATACCTGGGTTATTTTCCCCAAAGGATAATTGCATCAATAGTGAAAATTTCTTCTATGTCATTTGTGCCTTTAAAAATTAAAGTTTTTATTTGAATAAATGTGAAAGCATTTAGATAGTCTGGCTCATAGCAAGAACTAGAGTTGAACTGACTTTTTCCACCAGTGCAGTTATAAATTTCCCTGTTCTGATTTCAGATTCATTCCAACAAAATACTCCATAAGGTTAGGGGTTAATCAATCTTGTTCATGATGAAACAAACACAGAACTATGTAAAAGGTGGCAGCAAGGTTATAGTTGCATACAAGTGCAAATATTTTGGAACTGTGTGTGTTATTTTAAAAAATATATTTCTTTATTGATTTCAGAGAGGAAAGGGCGAAGGAGAGAGAGAGAAACATCAAGGGTGAGAGGGAATCATTGATGGGCCGCCTCCTGCACACCCCCTACTGGGGACCGAGCCCGCAACCCAGGCATGTGCCCCTGGCCAGAATCGAACCCGGGACCCTTCAATCCACAGGCCAACGCTCTATCCACTGAGTCAAGCCGGCCAGGGTTGGATGTGTGTTTTAAAATTCAGTTATTGATTCCATTCAGTACTCACACCAGCATGCTCTTTTTAAAAAATGTACCCAGTGATGGGAAACTTACAAGGGACATGTGGAATAACAGGGTTTAAAGAGTTAGCAATACCCAGAATAGTTACTGAAGTAGGTAACTAAGAAAATAGTCATTTTTAAGCTTTTAATTTTGCTGTTAAAAAACTACTGTCTGCTGTACCTTGGTTGCGGGCACATCCCCAGTAGGGAATGTGCAGGAGGCAGCAGATCGATGTTTCTCTCATCGATGTTTCTTAACTCTCTCATAGCTCTCCCTTCCTCTATGTAAAAAAATCAAGAAAATATATTAAAAAACAAAACTACTGTCTGCTTACTTTGTCTTCAGTTATAGTTTGATCAAATATTTAGATTTTAAATTTCATACTTGACTCATTATAGTGAATTTATTAATTTTATAGCAAGTTATTAGTAAACTTAGGAATCACAGTAGAGAAAGGATCCTTTCTTTGTTGTTGGGATATTCCTAGTAGAGAGCGTGCAAGAAACCATCTTAAGCAGTTAAACTACTAATAAAGGGTAGCTGGCACAGATTTTTGTACAGCAAACTGGCAAGATGTTGGCTTTTAAAGACAATCTTCACCTGAGGAAATGCTTATTGACTTTTATCTTTTTAAGAAAGGGAATGGGGAAAGGGAAAAAACAGGTGGGGATTGAAACATCAAACTTTTGCTGTTTTGGACAATGCTCCTACCAACTGAGCCACTGGCCAGGGCTTATGTTTGGTTTTTAAATGTGTATAATCTTTGACCTGCTAATTTATTCCTGTGTCCCAAGAAAATAATTTTTAAAATACAGGCAAAGATGTGTGACTGAAGATTTTTTCATAATATTATATGCACTCTCCCAAGACTGAAAAAGAATGGTTAATTTTGGGTAGTTCTGTTATGATGAAGTCATCTTTGTCTATTAAAATGATACTTAGAACCTGGCCAGCGTGGCTCAGTGGTTGAGCGTCGACTTTTGAACCAGGAGGTCACGGTTTGATTCAAGGTCAGGGCACATGCCTGGGTTGTGGGCTCGATCCCCAGTAGGGGGTGTGCAGGAGGCAGGTGATCATTGATTCTCTCTCATTATTGATGTTTTTACCTCTTTCTCTCCCTCTCCAAAATCCATAAAATATATTTAAAAATTGTAAAATGATACTTAGTTCTTTATCTCAAATTATGTAAGATGTACCTGTGTAAAAATTGGGAGTAAACACATGGAGATAAAATGATATGTCTCTGGACACTAGGACTGTAAGCAATTATTTTTATTTTTTTATTTTTTTAATGTACAACTTCTTTTAACTGTCCTTTATTTTTATTATATACTAGAGGCCCGGCACACGAAATTCGTATGTCCCTAGGCCTCACCTGCAATCAGGGCCATCTTCCCTGGCTGCCTGCAGCTTGCCGTGCCCCCCACCGCCACCCACCCCTGGTTCCCCATTCACCATCAGGCAATCGGAGCCTGCCGGCCGGGGAAACAGACCAAGAGGTGGTCAGTGAGCCTCATAGTGACTGGTTGAGCAGTCATTCTGGTCGTTCTACCATTAGGGTCAATTTCTGTATTACCCTTTTATTATATAGGAATTTATTGATTTCAAAGAGGAAGGGAGAGGGAGAGAGAGATAGAAACATCAATGATGAGAGCGAATCATTGATTGGCTGCTTTCTATACACCCCACACTGGAGATCGAGCCCGCAATCTGGGCATGTGCCCTGACTGGGAATCGAACCGTAACCTCCTGGTTCATAGGTTGACACTCAACCACTGAGCCACACGGGCTGGGCTTACCTGACTTTTAAGTGAGGTATTATATGGAATAAGAATAGTATATACAAATAGTATATACATAGTATAAGATATGTATTATGTAATAATACATAATTATGTGGTTTCTTTAAACCTCTTTCCATGATTTGGAGTAATATGCTAATTTAGTGAAAGTTTCCATGTACCTTACTTGGTCTCACTTTTCATCAAAACTGTTTCTCATCTCAGTACCTTACTGTACCCTGTGTCTCATGTTTCCAAAATGTTCAGTCTTCACCTCAAGGAAGATGGCATTCTGGCTGCACTGGGGGTCGGGTGTGTGGAGAGGGTGCCATGGCTCCATCCAGATGAGCTCTGTGTGTTCAGCAGCATCCCCATCCTCACCCCTGACACCTCCTCAACCTTTGGCTGTGCTGCTGAGGCTCTGGAGTTCCAGGGTGGACAGTTTCTGGTCAGTGTCTTATTTCTGTGATCACTGAGCTGCTTTTGTTCTTCCTAGTTGTTGTCTACTCCATTCACTTCGTTTTATAAATATTGTTGAATTCTTGTTCCTTGATTTTAACTTTCCAATCATCTTTGAAGTAGCTAACTGAAACAGACTGTGATTAGTGTAATAACTTTTTAAAAGAAGCATACATTTATTAACGTGGAGATCTTAATCCTGAAATCTTTCGGAGCATTAAAAGTTCTAATTTGTTATCTGCGTTTCTTTGCCTTTGTCTATTTTATCTGCTTTTCTTAGTTTTTTTTTTTTTAAATCATAACCACACATTAGCATATTTCTGGATGTCTTCTTTTAGAGCTGGTAATGACTGCCTTCTTACAGCCTCGATTCTTAACCATGTGTATCAGTCTCCTAGTGCCATGTGCCCAAGCTACATTCCAGACCTACTGAGCCAGAATCTCATGTTGTTTTTTAAAAAAGCTTCTATACGATTATAATATATAGTTCTTTTTAAGAACTGTTGTGTCATGGCTTCTAATATAAATTAAATTTTCTATGGCATTTTGTATCCTGCCAGAAACAAATTCCAAATTTTTCATTCAGGGGTGTCCAAATCTGGTCCCAACCTTTTTTTCCTGGCATTTCTGCCAATATTCTCCTGATCTACCTTGTACAGATCAGCAACACTGGACAAGCCCTTTTCAGCTGCCATGTCTATGCTCATTCATGCAGTTCCTCTTGCTTCAAAAGCCCTTTCCCAGATAGAACTTTTTCTTACTCATACATTAACCTCAGTTGTCCCTTTCTCTAAGCAAGCATTTCTTGGAACTCAATTAGAGAGAACATTTCCGCCTTTCTGTGTATTTTTTTTCTTGTCATTGTATCCCGTGGACTTATAACAGTGCCAGAAACTATATACCTATAATAAATATTGAATTAATTAAGGAAGTAATGTTTTTAAGCTACTGTCTGCCTTGTTTTCTATCATTTGCGTACCTCTCTGATCTAATTCTGTTGGACCCCTGGTTCCATGAATGAAGACCCATATTTTATTCATTTTAGCAATTAAAATAGTGTTTGGTAAATATTTCTTGAACAAATAAGTGAGGTGTACTTGGGTACTGAAGCAGAATTTGGAACTGTAGGGTAGAATCATAAAATTTATGACACAAAGGAAGGAGAGAATGTCAGTCTCTGAGTTCTCTTGTACAGAAATTGGTGGGATACTCAGGCTGGTAGATTACTTTGGTCCCTGGCCCTGCAAGAAAGATGGACTTGGTGTTTCAGGACAGTCTTAAGTTGGCAGATAAACTTGCTCTGACAGTATTGTATCATCTGTGAGTGAAAGAGTAATTTACAGTATTGTGTTTCATGGGTGCTAGTCTCGGCACCAACATAGGCTTTGAATTTCTCTTCCACCTTAGGTAAGGCTCTTTTTATGTTCTGTTATAAAGCTTTTGTTTTATCACCTGTTCACTACTGCCCTTGAAAGGTAGTATGTGGTTTAAAACTAGGCCATAAAGATCAGGACTGAATTTTTCATGTGTTACTATATTATCAATAACGTGAGGAGGGGTTTGCAGGGTTTTATATTTGATAGTTAAAAGTATTGGACCTTAACCAATTGGAGTATGATGACAGCATGTATTAAGAACAACTCACAGGGGAAAACTCACTAGTGGCTATAATGGTCTTTTTTTGAGTTATTAACTTATAATTTACATAAATAAAAATTCACCAATTTTAAGTATACAATTCCATGAGTTGTGACTACACATACCTGGTGTAACCACAATCGCAAGGTAACATTTGATTAGCACCCAAAGTTCCCTTATAGTCAGTACCCTCCGCCCACTCCTTAGCACCTGGCAACCATTGACCATTCCATCACTGTAGTTTTGCCATTTTTTCCTTTTAAAGTTTTTATTTGTTTTAGAGAGAGAGGAAAGGAGGGGGTGGGAGAGAGAGAGAAAGAAACATTGATGAGAGAAACATCAATGAGAGAGAGAAATACGATTCATTGCCTCCCATATGCACCCTGATCGGAGACCGAACCCGAAACCTGGGCATGTGCTCTGACTGGAAATTGAATTGGTGACCTTTCTGTGCACAGGATGATGCTCAACCCACTGAGCCACACCAGCCAGGGCAGCTTTGCCTTTTTTAAATGGACACATATACTGTGTAGATATTTGTGTTTGACTTCTTTTCCTTAGCGTAATGCCTTTGCCTTCATTCATATTGTATTTATTATTTGTTTTCTTGTTATTGTTGATATACATTGTTTAACTACAGTTTATCCTTTTTACCATCATTTTTTTGGAGAGCTTGAAACTGGCACATTGTCTAAAGACTTTTTCGACACCTAATATGTGAGCTCTACATGATCATGATTTTTCTTGTTTTAAAAGCTCGTTAAAATCAAATAGAAATTACAATTAAGGATCTGTATGTAATGGTTATAGTGGTTACACGTGCATGTAGATTCATTCCTCAGTATTGGGGGATTGGTTCCAGGACCACGTGGATGCCAAAATCTGAGGATGCTCAAGTCTCTTATATGTAAAACTAGAGTCCAGGTGCATGAAATTTGTGCACGGGGCAGGGGGGGGGTGAGGGGCAAGAGTGTGAGCGGGGGTCCCTCAGCCCGGCTTGCGCCCTCGCATTATGAGACTCCCTCGCTCCTTACTGCTCGCTGCTCCTTACCATTCGGCTCGCTATTTCTTAGCGCTGCCGCGGAGGTGGGAATGGCTTCCGCCAGCACCACTGTGCTCGCCAGCTGTGAGCTCAGCTTCTGGCTGAGCAGCGCTCCCACAGGGGGAGCGCACTGACCACCAGGGGCAGCTCCTGCGTTTTTCGTCTGCCCCCTGGTGGTCAGTGTGCATCATAGTGACTGGTCGTTTGGCCTTTCTGTCCATTTACATATTAGGGTTTTATTATGTAGGATAGGATGGTATATAACAGTGGTCGGCAAACTGTGGCTCGTGAGCCGCGGTTTGCCGCTTTGTTGACTGAGTTTGCTGACCACTGACCTAGACTCTCGATTCCAATAATTATAGGCTGTTGTTGTTCATTTGATTAAGCCCCTATCCCAGTGGTCGGCAAACTCATCAGTCAACAGAGTGGCAAACCACGGCACACGCGCCTCATGTGGCTCGTGAGCCGCAGTTTGCCGACCACTGGTATAGAGCAATGCATATAATAGTAATGTTTCTTAAAGCATAGGCTTTGGACTCCTGCATCAGAATCTCCTGGGGTGCTTATCATACATGCAGATTCTGGGCCTCCTCTCAGGCTTAGTGAATCACACTCTATGATTGGAGAAGTCTGAAGGAGATACAAGCCCCACAGAGGAGTCCTCTCATGTCAGTGGGTGTGCTTCCTAAATGTTTCTTTTTCAGACTCACCTCCATTGTCTACCATCTACCACCTACCCTCCTCTCTCCACTGAATACTGGTGCAGCAGGAGATGTAGTCCCATGGGAATGTTGGGTCTCAAAAGTATTTCACTGCTTCCAATTGCTGTCTAGTAGGGCAAGCTTCCTTCTCGCTCTCCACTCTCTAGGTGTGTGAGTTTGAACATGTTATTTACCCCTGTTCCTCATTATCCTCATCTGTGAAAACGGGGTCAACAATAGTACTTACCTCACAGTTGTTTGAGGAGTTAAGTGAGTTAATATGAGTAGAGTGCTCAGAATAGTACTTATATTGAAGAGTTTGCTTTTACAAATATTGTTATTTTAAGTAGTGTATTTATTGCCAGCTGGAGCTACTCATGCATTGTTTGTTCTGATGATTTACTTGTTGACCAGTTTGTTATGAATCACCATTTTCTCTTATAATTTAGATCTTCCTAATCATTTTCTGTCTTCCTGAAATATAGAAGTTTATAAAGAAACATTTATTAAAAAGTTTATAAGAAATTCAGAAGAAGTCTGTGAATGGTAAACTTAAGTTTTTGTTGGTTTTAAACTATTTTTATTTGCTTAATGTATATGTATTTTCCTTATTCAGATATATAGCTGAGAGTATCAGTTATAGGTCCTCAGTACTATAATGATTTTAAAGAATGTTTGACTTTCATTCTTTCTTTTGAAAGGTCCAGTGATAGTGTAATTGTCATTCTTGTATAGAAAAATCTGGTTGTTCTCCCTCCCCTATTTTTTCTATTTACTTTGGAGTTCTTCAGTTTTACTGTACTGAGTATTTCTCTTTATCTGGCATATTTCTTGTTCTCAGAATTTGAGACACATGGTTTTTCATCAGTTCTGGGCAGTTCTTGGCTATAGTAAATCTCATTCTCTACTTCAGTTCTCAACCTTTTTTTTTTCTTTTCATATTTTCAACTCTATCCTTCTGTACTGCATCCTAGATAATTTCTTCAGATCCATCTTACAGTCTCTTAATTGTTGTCTAATCAACACATTTCAAGTCTTTTTATTCTTGCTTAGGCTTTAATTTTCATTTCTATCAAAATTATCATAGTTACTTTATAGTCTATATTTCATAATACTAGTACCTTTATCGACTACCTACCACGTGTACATCATACTCCTGAGTTTTACTAGAGGCCCAAAGAAGTTGTCACTGGCTGGAGTTTTCATGGATTTTTAAGCGACGGAACTAGTATTCAAACCTAACTCATAGCCTTTCTACTAGAAATTTGCATGTTGTGTGTATTTTGACTTTTATTCTAGCTCTCTAGTCCCAAAAATAGAGTTAGGTGTGTCTTATTATATCCTAGGCCAGCGATTTTCAACCAGTGTGCCCCAAGAATTTTAAAAAAGATTCAGTACCTATTTAGTGAGGGGCACTGACCTCTTTTCCTTTAGATTGTCATACCAAAAAATGACAACAGCCCTAGCCCGTTTGGCTCAGTGGTTGGAGTGTTGGCCCTCAAACTGAAGGGTCGTGGGTTCGATTCCTGTGACCCTTCAGTCTGTGGGTGTGTGTGGGAGGCAACCAATCAATGTGTCTCTCACATTGATGTTTCTCTTTCTGTCTCTCTCCCTCCCTTCTGCTCTCTAAAAGCCAATGGGAAAAAATATCCCTGGGTGAATATTAACAAAACAAAAGAAAACAAAACAAAACAGCTAACAGAACAGTAGGTGCCCAGTGTGAATGAATCAAAAATTATATCTAATTTTTTGTCAGATCAGCAAAAATAATATTTTTTGGTCTGCCGCAGAATTTTAGTAGTTTGTTTGCCATGAGATGAAAAAAATTGAAAATTGCAGTTCTAGACAGTTTACTTTGTTCTTCTTTAGTAAATTCTCCCTAGGTGCTGTGGGAGATGGGGGTTGGGGGGTTATAGATAGGAGCCACTTTCCCAGCAGGTATTTTGTCTCATTTTCCTTTCCTGTCTTTAGAAATTAAGTTATTTCAGTACTCATACACGTGGTACTAAATTTAAAAAGTATCATCACCAGTCATTGAGTTTGTTTTCCTGAAGAGCGCTATTATTGTCAATTTTCTTATTGCTCTCTAGAGATATGCTATGAACATGATGCACATGTTTTGTGTGTCTGTAAAACAAATGATACGTGCCATACACAAACGCTCTGTGTCTTTGTATTCATTGGTGGTATATCCTTTATATCAATACATAGAGAACGGCTTCTTTTGTGTAACAACTTTATTGACAAAAAATCCAATTTCGTATAATTTACCCATTTAAATGTATAATTCACAGGTTTTTTCAGTATACTTACATAGTTGTGCAGCCATCACCAACTACCTAATTTTAAAATATTTTCATGACCTGCAAAAGGAATTCTGTACACTCGAGTAGTCACCTCCATTTCTTCCCACCCTCTTAGCTATAAGCATCTATTAATCTGCTTTTGCCTATTCTGGGAATTATATAGTGTAATAGAATCATATAGTATGATCTTTAGTGACTGGCTTCTTTAATTTAATATTTTCAAGGATCATCCATGTTGTAGCATCTGTCAGTACTTCATTACTTTTTATTTTTATTTATTTTTATTGTTAAGTAATATTCGTGTCCAGCCCATCTCACCCAGTCCTGATGGGGGCCAGCTGGCCGGGGAGGAACCACGGGAGGTTAGCCAGCTGGGGAGGGACTGTGGAAGAATTCCAGAACGTGTCTGGCCATCTCGCCAGTCCCCAGCTGCCGGACCCAGCAGCAAGCTAACCTACCGGTCAGAGCGTCTGCCCCCTGGTGGTCAGTGAGCATCATAGTGACTGGTTGAATGAATGGTGGAACAAGTGGTTGGACACTTAGCATATTAGGCTTTTATTATATAGTACTAGTAGCCTGGTGATGGATTCATGCACATTGAAAGGAAATTAATTAGAAGAAATATTTTAATGTCACTATTTACCCTTTCTTTATAATAGATGTGTCAAAGATGAAAGAAAATTAGTAAAATGTATATGAAAATAATATATACATTGATTAATAAATAATAACATGGCCCTAACTAGTTTGGCTCAGTGGATAGAGCGTCGGCCTGCGGACTGAAGGGTCCCAGGTTCGATTCTGGTCAAGGGCATGTACCTTGGTTGCGGGCACATCCCCTATGGGGGGTGTGCAGGAGGCAGCTGATTGATGTTTCTCCTTTCATCGATGTTCCTGACTATCCCTCTCCCTTCCTCTCTGTAAAAATCAATAGAATATATTTAAAAAAAAATAACATGGTATAACAACAGCAAAGACATGATATAAAAACAACAAAAACATGATATAAATATAACAAAAACATGATATAAAAACAACTGATAAAAACAATGACTGATAAATTGATTAAACTTATTCTAATGTCTCCCTGTATACTACATTAAGAGTAAAAACACTTTCAGAGTGCTTGACTAATTTCCCTTGTGATGAAGTATTTGCAATTTTAATGTCACATGCTCTTCGAACTTGAGAGAAAGCAACATGTAACTGACCATTTCTGAAAACGGGTTCAGGTAGGAATATTCCTACTCTATCTAGAGTTTGTCCTTGTGACTTATTAATAGTCATCGCAAATGCTGGCATCACAGGAAACTGTCGTCATATTAATTTAAATGTTAGGCCAGTGTCAGAAGGGGACAAATCAATTCTTGGAATCAGAACAACCTCTCCCTTCCACAGTTCCTGTTAATACTTCAGCTTCGATTATGTTAGGTTGCAGTCTTTTGATAATAAATCTAGTACCATTACAAAGACCCCACTTACTATTAAGATTTCTCAGTAGCATGATGATTGCACCTGCTTTCAATTTTAACTTATGACACGGCATTCCCAAAGGAGTAATACTATTAAGAAATTTGATGCGAGCTTTATATGTATTGCACATGTGCGAGTCAACATTTATTTTTAAATTGCCAGTGCGTGTCATATGTACTGGCCGACAGTTGGATGTATGTATGGTTGTTCTCTTAGCCTTTTATATATATGGGTTCCTTAATTAATGGACATTTGGATTGTTTCTACTTTTGGCTATTATGGCTAAATGCTATGAAGATTTATGTACAAGTTTTTATTTTGTTACATGTTTTCATTTCTCTTGGTTATAGATTTAATAGTGGAATTGTTGGTAACTGTTTAACCCTCTGAAACACTATCTCAAGTTTTTCAAAATGATTGCACCATTTTCCTTTTTCATAAGCAGTGTATAAGCATTCTAATTTTTCCATGTCCTTGCCAAAACTTATCTGTCTTTTTTATTATTGCCATCCTAGTGGGTGTGAAGTGGTATCTCATTATGGTTTGATATTTTATTTTTCTGATGGCTAATGGTGTACATCTTTTCTGGCATATACTTTTAGCTTTTAACATTTAGGTCTGTGAACTACTATAAATTAATTTATGTGTATGGTCTTAATTAAGAGTCCAGTTTTATTCTTCTGTATGTGGTTATTAAGTTGTACCATTACCATTTGTTGAAAACACTATTCTTTTCCCACTGAATTGTCTTGGTACCATTGTCAAAAAAATCAGTTGACTATAGTGTGTGTGAGCATTTATTTCTGGATCTTCAATTCCCATTGATCTGTATGCCCATCCTTATGCAGTACCACATTGTCTTGATTACTGTAACTTTGTAGTAAGTTTTGAAGTCAGGAAGTGTGAGTTTTCCAATTTTCTTCTTTTTCAAGATTGTTTTGGCTATTCTGGGCCTTTGCATTTCCACATGAATTTTAGGAATGGCTTGTCTTTTTCTGTAAAGAAGCCAAAAGGTATTTTGATAGGTAGTGAATTCAATCTGTAAGTCACTTTGGGACATACTGTCTTTTTTTGTTGTTGATGTTAA
This sequence comes from Corynorhinus townsendii, assembly GCA_026230045.1. Classification (NCBI taxonomy): domain Eukaryota; kingdom Metazoa; phylum Chordata; class Mammalia; order Chiroptera; family Vespertilionidae; genus Corynorhinus; species Corynorhinus townsendii. Next base: position 145,244,061 of record JAPDVU010000004.1, read on the forward strand.
TCCTCACCAGAGGATATTTTTCCTTTGATTTTTTTGGGAGAGTGGAAGAGAGAGGGAAAGACAGAAACATTGATGTGAAAGAAACACATCATCGATTGGTTGCCTCCTGCACAAGCCCCTGTTTATCATTTTACAACTTACTTTAAAACTTCCAATGGTGAGCTGTATAGAAAAATGTTTGAAGCTCTTAAGTTAATCTTATTTATTTTTAAAAGTAGTGGTATACTCGAATAGGTTCATGCTGCTAAAATATAGCCCTGAGCAGTGCTATCCAATAGAACTTTTTGTGATTATAAAAATAAACTGTGTCTGCACTGTTCATACCATAGCCACCAGCTGCCTGTGGCTGTTGAGCACTTGAAATGAGGCTACAGTGACTGAAGAACTGAATTTTAAGTTTTATTTAGTTCTAAATAATTTGGTCAGTGGTCACTGTGTTATATAATTACATAATTATAGTTGCTTTTAGATTTGAAATTTGTGGAGGTTTACCAGAAGCCTTGTCCAGAGGGATACATTTTGCATTATTTCCGGAGGAGCATGAGGCAATCATTAGTGGTTATAGTAAGTTTCATCAACATAGAGGTCTCAGTAAATAGTTATTTTTTTGTGCAGTATAACCTGCACCCATCTGTCTTCTGATAGCCTACAAACAGAGCTTTTAGATAGAAACACATATGGTCCTTAGTTTGCTTGTTCTTTGTTTTATGGCCAAAGCATCTTTAAAAGAATTTTTATTTACTTATTGATTTCAGAGAGAGAGAGAAGGAGGAAGGAAGAGAGAAAGAAAAAAAGTTTTGTGGTTCCACTTATTTATGCATTCATTGGTTGATTCTTGTATGTGCCCTGACTAGGGATTGAACCTGCAACCGAGGTGTATCGGTACGATGTTCAAACCAACTGAGCTACTCGGGGTGCGCATTAGTTCTTCTTATATGTATATTTCATCTTAACGTAAAAGTTTGGCTTACATGTATTTCTCTAAAACCTGTATTTGAAATTCATGAATTGATATTGGTGTTTATCATATGAATCATTGCCTGTACAGCTTAAGCCAGGGAGTCTAGATTTTGTTGGTGGCTTGAATAACCTTGTACTTTGGCTCTGAAGGAGGCTCTGCCCTTGGCCCTTTCATTCCTCATTTCTCCTAGGCACTCAAACATGATTGGAAAGGCTAACAGCTGCTTGCATATGACCGTGGCTTGTATTTGCAGCCCAAACCTTTATTTTTTAGCTATAGATTCCATATATCAAGCAGTCAATCCACGGTATTTCTACACTGCTGGGCGTGCCACATCCTCCTCAAACTCAGATCAGCTTAAAACAGAAGTTATGTTTTCTCTGAAAACACTTCCTCCTCCTCTTGCTTTTGTTCTCTGTCCTAATTAATGATAACACTATCTCACCACCACAAATCTAGAAGATAAGCAACCACCTCCAGCAAATGAACAACCAGGCTCTGAGTTCAGGCTTTTATCTCCTTCCTAGCCTTCTCAATAGCTTCCCTGCTTCTGGCTTATTTATATCCTTTCTACACACAGTTCCATATGTTTTTTACAGAATTCAAGTCTAGTCCTAAAATTGCATTTCAGTAGCTTCTGCTTGCCTTCAGGATAGAGCCCAAACTCCTTGAAACTGTGGGTCATTCCTGTTGAACTGACTGCTGCTGAATGTCTTCCTATCTCCAGGCATCAGGCAATTAGAGGCCTTCATGCTTCTGGTCACCTTGTTTCCGGGGCTTTGTGTTTACTGGTTTTGTCCTCTTTACATCTCTTGGTGCTGTGCTCTCTTGTGCTGTGGTGCACTTCCTGGTATTTAAGTAGACACTGTTCTGAGTGTTTGTGAAATCAGTGGGTGTCATTTTCATGCCTTAGAGCTCTTTAGTTTAAACTTTTCTGTCGATCTTTCTTTCTCCACTTGAGTAGTAGTAACATTTGCTGCTGGGTCTCATAACTGTTTTATAAAGTACTAGGGGCCCAGTGCACGAATTCGTGCACCTTGAAAGGGAACTGTGGGCCGCGAAGCTGTGGTGGGTGCAGGGGTGGGTCTCAGCCCCTTCTGCGTGTCCCCCCACCTAGCCCTTCCCGCCTTAGCTCCCTGTCCGGTCTGCCGCAGCCCTGCTGCCGTTGTTGCCGCTCCCGCATGCTGATGGCACTGGCTCTGCTCACATCCACTGATGGCACGGAGCGATTGAGGCTGGTGCCAGCAGCAGATGCAAGTGGGGCTGGCACCGTCAGTGGGTGCAAGCAGCAGCTGCTGCCCTGATCGCCTCTCAGGATCAGGGGGAGGTAGAGAAGCCCTCAGGGGTGTTTGGGGCCGGCAGCCGCCGCTTGCACCCACTGATGGTGCCAAGCAATCGGGAGTGGGCGCCGGCTGCGGGTGCGAACGGGGCCATCACCAGCAGTGGGTCCGAATGCCCCTCAGGAGCAGGGGGAGGTGGATAAGTCCTGAGGGGCAATCGGGTGCAAGCGGGGCCGGTGCCGGCAGCAGGTGTGAGTGCCGGGTGGGACCATGGCACATGGGAGCAAAGAATTTTCAGTAACTACCAGAGACTCACTCCGATGACAGTAACCAGCGCCCCGCCTTGGTCTGGTGCCCCCACTCACCTCCCCACCATCCTGCTGCGGCCGATGCCAGCCATGTTCTGCACATGCCCCCTGGTGGTCAGTGCACATCAATAGCGACCACTTATTCGGTTGTTCTGCCGTTTGGTCTGTTTGCATATTAGCCTCTTATTATATAGGAGGATTAACAGTACCATTGGTATAAGATATAGCCATGTCATATATGTGTTGTTAGGAGATTAAGCAAGTCAGCTCCTTTATTGTCTAAAATGTAGATCAGTTGGGAAGCAGGTCTGGTTTACTTAACATCTTCACTAACTTTTAATTGGCTATGTTCCATATTCTAAAAAACAATGCAGTTTTAGAAACTAGGGAAGTCTAAAATTCCTGTCATTCTGTTGGAATTTGGGGAATACTTAAAAAAAATTTTTTTTTTTAACTTCTTGTGCCCAAAAGAGATTTGTGTCTCAATCCTGATTACCTAGCTTCTTAATTCCTCTGGCCAATTCAATTATTAAAAACCCAAACCGAGATCTCACTGCTGAGGCCAGAATCTGCTAATTTAACACAAACTACTGTTTTATTTACTGAGAACTTGATAACTGTATTTATTTTCTATTGCTGCGTAATAAATTACCACACATTTAGCAGCTTAAACCAGTACCCATTATTTCACAGTTGTGTGGGTCAGAAATTAGGGCTGCACAGCATGGGTACTTATTCACTAGATAGAAACGAAGCCGATGGCAGATGCTAAGTTCTCATTTAGGGCTCAAAGCTCCCTTCCAAGATCACCTGTCATCGACAGATCTAATTTCTTTCATGAAAGTCCTTGATATCCAGCCCTGGCCTGGTAGCTCAGTTGGTTAGAGCAATGGTCGGCAAACTCATTAGTAAACAGAGCAGCAAACCGCGGATGTGACTCGCTAGCCACTGCTGACCACTGGGTTAGAGTATTGTCCCATACACCAAGGTTGTGGGTTCTATCTTTGGTAAGGGCACATAAAAAAAAAAGCAACCAATGAATGCATAAATAAGGGGAACAACAAATTTACTTTCTTTTTCTCCCTCCCCTCTCTCCTTTCTCCCTTCCTATCTCTATCAAATCAATAAATATATTAAAAAAAAAGTCCTTGCTATCCTTAGCTATTGTCTGGGGCCCTTTACCATTCCTAGAGCCAACTTGCTATGTGGCCCTAATGAATGGGTAGTTCACACATGGATGTTTGCTTTCATCCAGGCGAGCTGGAGCACATCTCTTTGACTTCTGTCACCAGTCTGAGAAAACCCTCTATTTTTAAAAGGTTTATGTGGTTAGGTCAGGCTCACCCAGTGTAGCTGCCCTTTTGCCATGTAACAGTATATGATATGACATTCTCAGGGTATGGTCTACCCACACTCAGAAGAACAGGGAGTTAATTATACAGGGCGAGGATCATTGGGGTTCATTTTAGAATTCTGCCTACTGCAAGCAGACACTTCACATTTAGGTTTGATTTACACAAAATTTGGAAATTCTCTTTTCATTAGAGAGGAATGCAATAAATCATTATGGCTTTTTCCTCCCTAGTTGCATGGCTGTACCTAATGTTAGAGCAAGCCTTTTCAGATGAGCTATTTTGAGAGAAAGCATATGTTAATTAATTGATTCTATCCTTAAGTAGAAATGCCAGATTATGTATTTCTCAGGTTAACTAACAGTTACCACCAAGAGGGGGAAAAGGAAGGAGGGAGGTAGAGAGGGAGAAAGAGAATGAGTTCTAGATGAGGTGGTGGACATGTGGAAGAAATAAAAAGAAATTAGTTTTTATGAATGTCCCTAGAATACTACCTGAAGCGATTCATTTGGAACTCCTTTTTATTTTGGTTAAATACCAGTTGAATGAATGAATTTCTTGTATCAGTTGTCATTTAGGCTGTTAATAAAGGAAAGTACTTTTCCCCCTGCTATTTCAAAGAAATAGCAGCGGGAAGGGAATCAGAACTCCCATTCAGCTGCCATGGTAATTTAGAGCCGATGATGCATGCATTTTGTTAGGATTGTTTAGGTTTTCCTTCCTTTTTTGTTAGAGTAAATGTATACCAGAGATACAGTATGAAGTAGATAAGAATGATAAAATAATATTAGTAATATATATTTAAAGGAAAATATTTTGTGGTCTTTTTTAAATTGCAATTTTATGCTAGCCCGATTTGGGGTATTGATTAGTTGTGTTTCATGGGGGATAAAATAAATATAGGTCTTTGTGAAAAATATAAACAACTAGTTGGGGTTTCGCTTTCTAAATTTTTCATTCCAGTAGCTGAGGTGGTATATTTCTTGTTACCTGAGATTATGTTACCAGACTTGTGCCTTGTATAAACTTTGGTCAATTAGTTTGTCAGGCTACTTTTTACAGAACTACATACTACTTTCATGTATGTATATGGTTGAGGCAGTTGTAAAGGAGACTCTATGCATATAGATTTCTTAAATCTAAATGTAGATATTGCTATTTTTTGTGAATATGGTTGAGGCAGTTGTAAATATGGTTGAGGCAGTTGTAAAGGAGACTCTGTGCATATAGATTTCTTAAATCTAAATGTAGATATTGCTATTTTTTTCTTGGAAACATACACTTTATAAAGGTATGAAGTGGACATTAAAATAACATAGTTGTATAGGCTTTTGCTTTATATATATATGTGTATATATATATGTTATTTTTTACAGAGAGAAAGGAAGAGGGATAGAGAGTTAGAAACATTGATGAGAGAGAGACATTGATCAGCTGCCTCCTACACACTCCCCCCTGGGTATGTGCCCGCAACCAAGGTACATGCCCTTGATTGGAATTGAACCTGGGACCCTTGAGTTCTCAGGCCGACGTTCTATCCACTGAGCCAAACTGGTCAGGGCAAGGCTTTTGCTTTTTAAAAACAGCCTTTTGAGGTATAATCCACCTACCATACAACTTACATTTTTAAAGTGTACACTGCTTTTTTTAGTATGTTCATGATGTTTTGTAACCTTCACCACATTAGAACATTTTTATCTCTCTTAAAGAAACCCTGTACCTATCAATAGACACTTCCAGTTTCTCTCCTTTTGTCCCATACCTCCAGCCCTAAGCAAGCACTGATTTATTCTGTCTCTATAAATTTGCCTATTCTGAACATATTATATAATAAAGAGCTATTATGCAAATGGTCATCATGCCATCATGCCATAACTGCTCAGACACTCAACACTGGGGAAAGAGGAATGGGGACCAGCCAGGCTGTGGCCCGGGAGACAGACTGCCCACCCCCGCGGTCCCAGGTGCCAGTGGCTGTGCCTATGTCTGTGCTTGTGGCCTGGGAGAGGAATAAGTTGCCTGCCTCGCAGTCCCAGGCACCAGCGGCTGGGGCTGCGGTCCAGGGGAAGGATAAGCTGCCTACCCTGCGGTCCTGGGTGCCTGTGTCTGCACCTGCAGCCCAGGAGAGGGACAAGCTGCCTGCCCCGCGGTCCCGTGTGCTGGCGGCTGTGGCCCAGGTGAAACAGCCCACCCACGGTCCCCTGCAGCTGTGGCTGGCCCCGGGCGAAGCCCGCCCGGATCCTGGGTGCCTGCGGCTGGCCAGAGGGAGGGAAGCCCAGGTCCCGGGTGCCTGCGATTGGCCGGAGGAGCTAATTCTGGGTCCCGGGTGTGGGGTGAGGTAGAGGTGGTTAGGGGTGATCAGGCCAGCAGGGGAGCAGTTAGGGGCAATCAGGCAGGCAGGCAGAGGTGGTTAGAGGCGATCAGGCAGGCAGGCAGAGGGGTTATTGGCGATCAGGCAGGCAGGCAGGAGAGCAGTTAGGAGCCAGCGGTCCTGGATTGGAGTGAGTGCAGGCCTGGCTGAGGCCATCCCCCGCCGCCCCTCCCCCCCATGCACGAATTTTGTGCACCGGACCTCTAGTCCTATCTAATAAAAGAGAAACATGCAAATTGATTGCATCTCCGATACGCCCACCAGCCACACCCACCAGCCAATCAGTAACGAGTATGCAAATTAACCCAAGCAAGATGGCTTATGTATCAGTTGATGCACATTTGGGTTGTTTCTGCTTTATGTCTGTTACGAATAATGTTGCTATGAATATTTTTGCACAACATATTGTGGGGACATAAGGGGTAGCAAAATTAGGTTTACAGTTGTTTGTACGAAAAAGAGACATTACTGAAAGATGAATGATAAGTCAGGATACAAAATAATAAGACAAATAATACAATGATAAATAATAATAGGAGAATAAACTGTGTTTTGCATACTCACAACTCTAAACCTACTTTTGCCCACCCTGTGTGTTTTCACTTCTTTTGGGTATATACCTAGAAGTGGAATTGGGTCATATGATAACTTTAAATTCAAACTTTTTAGGAACTGCAAGATATTCCAAAAGAGTAGTGTCACATTAAACCTTGCTATGATGTATGAGGGTTCCAATTTCTTCATCCTTGACAGTGGTGTCTCATCACTGATTTCCATTTCCCAAATGACTAATGATATTGAACATCTTTTCATGTGCTTATTGGTCATTTGTATATCTTCTTTTGAGAAATGTCTATTTTAGTCCTTTTAAAAATGTTAAATGGGCTTGTTTTTTATTGTTGTAAGAATTCTTCCTATATTCTAGATACAAGTCCCTTATAAGTTGTATGATTTGCAAATATTTTCTTCCATTCTGTGGGCTGTCTTTACTTTCTTTAAAAAAAAAATATTTTTATTGATTTCAGGGAGGAAGGGAGATGGAGAGAGAAGTAGAAACATCAGTGATGAGAGAGAATCATTGATTGGCTGCCCCCCACTGGGGATCAGGCCCACAAACTGGGTATGTGCCCTGACTGGGAATTGAACCATGACCTCCTAGTTCACAGGTTGACACTCAGCCAATGAGCCACACAGGCCAGGATGTATTTCTTTCTTGATGATGCCCTTTGAAGCACAAAAGTTCATAATTTTGATCAAATCTAGTTTTGTCTCTTTATTTTTAATTTTTATATTTTTAAATATATCTTTATTGATGTCAGAAAGGAAGGCAAAGGGAGGGAGAAATAAAAACATCAATGATGAGAGAGAATCATCGATCCTCTGCCCCATGTTCCCTGAACAGGAATCGAACCATGACCTCCTGGTTCATGGATCAACCCTCAAGCACTGAGCCAAGCTGGCTGGACTAGTTTATATCTTTTTAAATTGCTCATGCTTTTAGTGCTATAGCTAACAAACATTGTCTAACCTGTACAGTGATGAAAATTTACTTACATGTTTTTTTTTTTCCTGCAAGGTTTATAGTTTCTGTTCCTTTATTTAGGTCTTGAACTAATTTTTGAATCAATATGTGTGTGTGCTTAGTTGGATGGAGCATGGATCTGATGAGCCAAGGTTGCAGGTGTCAACCAGTGAATGCATGGATGGGTGGAGCAGGAGGTAGATGTTTGTTTCTCTCTCTCCGTTCTCCCCTCCCTCCCCCCTCCTTCTCTCTCCCCCTCCCCCTCCTCTCTCAGGTCAGTAAATATATTTAAGAAACCCCAATTCAATGGTTTAATACATATACATATACACACACACACACACACACACACACACACACACACACACACACATATGAGGGGTAGGGTTAAAACTTTAGTTTTTTGCGTACTGATATGCATTTTTCCCAGTACAGTTGAAAAGATTAGTTTTTCACCATTTAATTGTGTTGGCACCTTGTAAAAAATATTTGTGGGTTCTCCTGCTATGACGTCTTAAATGCTTTTAGTAATTCTTAACATAAGATAACTTATTAAAGATTGATTAAATATATTTTATAAGTATGTACTTGCTAAGATAACCTGTCATCTCTTGGTTTTTAAACGGTTGAGATTTAATCAGGCTTTGAAGTACTATAGAAGCTCCCAGAAACCACTTTGAAGAAGCCAGCCTTAAAGATGGTGTGGCATTGTTCTCTCTTGCATACATCTTCCCAAATACAGATTTATTTGTGTTTCTCCTGTGTGGTAGGCAGTAACAAGGATGGATGGGATGAACAAAAATCGATGATTGGGATTATAACATTTAACATTACATTGTATTGAATCTTACTAGGATGAATTGAGTGATTTGAGAGTTGACGATAACTGATGTGAAGCAAATTAGTAGGAGAAACATTGGAAAAAATAATCATCACTGGTGTGACCAGGCATCTCCGATTTCTAAGGCCAAGCTTTTCCTTTGGTATCGGTGGATCTGAAGGGGTTGGAGTAGTGCTATCCAGAAGTATAGTGTGAGCCTCCAGAGTGTTCTAGTAGCCACATTAATAAAAGTAAAAAGAATCAGGTGAATTGAAATTTAACAAGATATTCTATTATATCTAGAACATTATTTTAAAATATAATACATATGAAATTATTAATAATTTTGCATTTTTTTCTTAGAAATTCAGTACACATTTTACACTTGGAGACTATCTCAGTTGGGACTAGCCACATTTCACTTGCTCAGTACCCACATGTGGCCAGTGGCTATTGTGTTGTACAGCACAGTTCTAAATGTTTTAATATAATAACCAGTTGAAATATTGCATCAGCATTACTCAACTTCCTGTGCACTTCAAAATACCCTGACTCATCCCTTTGACTTGATACACAAGGCTTTGGGGGGAGCTTTTTCCTGACTGTTCAATGTGGCCCTCATTGGTGGGAAAAGTGCCTGTTTGCTGAGACAAGAGGGTCTCGGAATTTTGTTAAGCAACATGGGCAACTCACTAAATGGGTAAAGAATAATATTACTTTGTTAATCCTCACCTGAGGATATTTTTTCCATTGCTTTTCAGAGAGAGAGGGGAGGGTGGGAGGGAGGGTAGGGGAGAGAGATAGAGATAGAGATAGAGAGAGAGAGAGAGAAGCATTGACGTGAGAGAGACACATTGACTGGTTGTCTCCAGCATGCGCCCCAACCCAGGGCAAGGAGGGAATCTGAAACTCAGGTACTTACCCTTGACCTGGAATGGAACTTGAGACCCTTTGGTGTGGAGCCGACACTAACCATTGAGCAACAGCCAGCCAGGGCCCACTTTTACATTGATGTTTCCCTTTCTCTCTCCCTCTCTCTCTGTCTCTGTCTCAAATCAGTAAAAACATATTTTTAAAAACCTACATATAGAAAACACTACTAGTGTGCTGGTTCTCAAATGGGCATGATTTTGCCCTGGTGAATTGGTCAGTGCTGGGACACGTTTTTGATGGTGACAACTGGGGGGGTGGGGGGTGTGTGCTACTGATGTGGGATGCTGATGGCATCTTACAGTGTACGAAATAGCCCCATAATGATGAAGTACGTGGCCCACATATTGGTAGTGTTGAGCAAATATGCCCCACACTGGTAGGTAGAGCAAGGCCCTTCAGTTCTGCTTTCATTAGTTGTTACATGGTTTCTGCAGAGAATATAACATGTTTTCTTATTTTAAATTTAGAGTCTCTTCATCTTTTCATACAAAATTTTTGGGGATGAAATAGCCAGCCTTCAAAGTATTTCTAGCAGTCAGTTTGTCAGACAGACAGATTCTGCCCACACCCCTGACAGCCTGAAGGACATGTCCTTCCCTCCTCTCCCTCCTGGGAAGTGGGAAAGCTGCTGCTAACCCTCTCCTGCTGCTTCCCCTTCTCCAGGCCTCTCTCTTGCCTGAGATGTTCTACTTTCCGTTAAGGGCACGCCTGCTAAAAAGGGAGCAAGGATTTGCAAGGCTGCTAGAACGATGATTGTTCTTCTTCTACAAGGTCTGCTGGGATTTGCGGTTGTGTTCTGGCAGTGATTTGGGTGTTTGGTTGTGATTATTCCTTTTCATTTCTCCATCAGGAGAGAAGGAGGGAAGGAAGAAGGGAGGGAGGAGATTTGTGCATTCATTAGTTGCTTCTTGTTAGTTGTGCCCTGATTGATGCTCTAACTAACTGAGTTACCTGGCCAGGCTGGCTTATAAACATTTTTTTGTTAGTATCTACTCATACTTTATCAGTATTGCCTTTAAGGTTACGAATGGGATGAAGATCCCACCCCTTCCTCATGACTGTTGGTGCCTCTGCTGCCTTCCTCCCTCCACCCCCACGTTGCCTGTGGCAATTTGAGTTTTTGGTGGCAAACCAGTAAATGAACTGTAGCTAATTTAGGCTAAAGACACTATAGTAAGGGCTATTTAGAGACTTTTGGATTGGCAAGAATTTAGAGGTACATCTTAGAAAGGGGCAGCGGTTAGGGCAATTCCTCTGTTCTTGCCTCTTCCTACCAGCTCGGTATAAACTTGCACCCTATGACAGTCGACCTTCTCAAGGTTCCAGGGCTCAGGAATGAACTTTGGTTTTGTGTTCTGGGCTGTGTACTACAGTGAGGATCTGAACCAACCTTCCATTGTCCAGGGAGTAGCAGTGTCTCATAAGATGAAAGGGAACATGAGTATTGGACAGGCCAAAAAAATAGCAGTTGTTTACTCATCAGTGCCTAGGGAGTTCCCCTTGCTCCCCATTTCACCCTACTGAAATGGCCTCTGGGAACACATCTGTCAGCCTATCCCCCTATCTCCACACAGCTGTGGCCACCTCAGGGAGAGCAGTGGTGGTCCTATTGGTAGGGCAGCTTGCAGGTTACATGACAGATGTGCTTCTGGCATCCAAGTTGAGACTTCAGGTTCACATTTTCCCATTGGTACATGCTTAGAAATAGCAGTTAAATTTTATAGTAACTGAAACTTGATTTCATAGAATTGCATTATGAATGCTTTCCTTTTACCATAAATAAATGTATTTAATATGTCCTTGAGTTATCCTAGATATCTGAATGTTTACAGCTCTAACCTCTCAAACTTTCGTGTGTGTGTGTGTGTGTGTGTGTGTGTGTGTGTGTGTATTATAGACTTGTCTATGTTTTGTAAAACAGTATGCTATACGTCATTTAAGTTTTTTTGTGACAGAACCAGTTAGTATGGACTGTATTTGTATTTTATTGATAATGGGCTTTTTCTTTAATTTCCAGTTTGGGCAGTGTTCTTGATAAACAAGGTTGATAGATAACTGAATTCCTTAATGAAAATAACCATATATCAGTTAGTGTATTTTAGTCACTTAAAAAAAATACACTTTTATTGATTCTAGAGAGGAAGGGAGAGGAAGAGAGAGATAGAAACATCAGTGATGTGAGAGAATCATTGATTGGCTGCCTCCTGTACACCCCCTACTTGGGATCTAGCCCACAACCTGGGCATGTGCCCTGACCGGAATGGAACTGTGACCTCCTGGTTCATAGGTTGACTCTCAACCACTGAGCCAAGTAGGCCAGGTTATTTTAGTCACCTTTTGTGAATTATCCAGGATATCTAACCATACTCCTACTATTTCTGTTGGAAAAGAAACTCTGATTTTAAAATAATGGAAAATAAGCCCCTTTATAAGTTCAGGACTACTTTCACATGTCTTTTTACAATCTCTGTGGGATGTGTTTGTATATCATGGGGAGGTACTCTTTTATTTCACTTATATTTTATAATAATGTCATGAATTAAAAAATATTAAAGCTCTGGGTGAAAATGTGCCTGCAAGAATATGCCTTGGCTATTAAGGGTAGTCTTCCCTCCTGGCCTGTATGTTGAAACATTACTTGAATTCAGTTAAAAATGGATGCAGTAACATTACTCATCATTTCTTTTAAGTGTATGACAATTCTCTTGTTTTCCATATTAAGAAACTTTCAAGAGTATCCACGATGCAAGATTTACTTCTAAGTAAGTACGAATTTTCCTTCTGCTGTTTCAGGCCGGAGCCTCAACAGAAAGCTCCCTTAGTTCCTCCACCACCACCTCCACCGCCACCGCCACCTCTGCCAGACCCCACGCCTCCAGAGCCAGAGGAGGAGATCCTGGGTTCAGACGATGAGGAGCAGGAGGACCCTGCAGACTACTGCAAAGGTGCCAGGCTTCCCTTCCCACTGAGCCATCACATAATTTGTTTTGGGGGATGGACAAGCGGGGTTAATGATGCATATTGTTTGATCTTTATTAAATTAGCCTCTTAGTGTCATTATTGTTTTAAATTCTTGGATCATTAAATATAGAATGATCCCAGAAAATGTAAGCAATAGCAGAAGGAAAATTGTAAGAGCTAGAAAATATACATAATATGTACATACATAATCTGGGTATGTTCAAGAGGATTGGAATGTGGTCAGAGAATTAAAGATAGTATAAAGCAGGACAATTAAAAGCATAGTACTTATCCAAGAAGAACTTAGAAAGTAGAAGGTACCAGGCTCCTGAGGGGAGCCCATGTAATTGTTGTTTACTGCATTTGGCTTTAACTTTTCTGGCTGCTAAGACTAACAAGGAACTGCTCCTTTGTCTGTATAGCATTGAATTACATAGTATTCATTGTCTGTGGAAAGAAAGCCAGCCCATTTGTTTATACAAACAGACTGTTTCCTGGCATTGTACTCAATGAAAAAGACATTCTGTAGGTTCTGCCTTTGTGTGACATAGTGGGTTATGTTTTCAGCTATGTTTTCACAGAAGACATAGAAATTATTCTGTTGGAGTGTTTTTGTTGTGAGGATTCATAAAGACCAAGAGCGTATAGTTAAGCTCCTACAAGGCAAGCATATTGTGTGGTGAAAATTGAGAACAGTATGATCCAGACTCAATACTCTGTGTAGACAGGACTCTGAGAGTCCATGAGGAAGGGAAGTGGTTGTGTCTATTCAGCTGCCTCTTTGTTATTTAACTACTCCTTTGGACTTTAATTCTCTCTAATAGGAAATTATCACTATCTGGAATTCTGAGATTCTAAATAGTCGATGAGACATTTACTTACTACAGATTAAGGAAAATGAAATCATATTCTGTACAACATGAGATTAGATGGCAGAAGATGCACACATTGAAGCCATAAAGCACTAATGAATCTTTGACTCTAATAAGTTAGTATGAATTTATTTAGTGATTCCAGGCCATTTGTGTGTTGGTTAAGGAACAATGTACTTTTTAGATACCTGTTAAGAGGGAGAGAAAGTTACTGTTCTGCTTTGAACATTTAAGAACTAATCTTCCACTCAACCTCATTGTTCCATAGGTCTGGGTTTCTACACGCAGAAACAATGTTGTCCTTAGGAAAGTGATTGCAGATCTTTAGCATTTGTATGAGTAGTGATTGTGACCTTAAAGGTCTATACCAGTGGTCGCCAAACTCATTAGTCAACAGAGGGGCAAACCACGGCTCGCGAGCCGCATGTGGTCGACCACTGGTCTATACCATCTAATATGGAAAAGAAGGTATTGAGGTGAAAAGATGTTTCCTGTTAATCTTCATTTCTTGGTTCCGAAATTAAGTTATTTGAAGACAGTTGTCTTTTGATTTTGCTGCCTATGCAAAGCATTAGGGTGGCCTATTATAACTGATGTTATCTTAAGCACAAAGGCTTCACGATGTTGGAATGAGCACTGTTTGCTTCACAACCTGGTGGGAGATGAGTCAGGAGATGTAACTAGTACTCTGATCCTTTACCACCTCTGCAAATCAGCCCTGTGGATGCTCCAGGCCAAAATACAGGGCTATGAATGAAGGATTCCACAATCAGACTGATTTTAGATAACATTCACTGAACTGTAAACATCTTGAGAGTATTAAAGTCACCCTCAGTAAGGCATGTCAGAGATGGTAAGGTTCTCTTCTTACACCGTCTCTCTCACACACTAATGCTTCTCCCTAATTTTGTGACTAACTTGTTCCTCTAATCAACATTACAGGCAACAGATACCATTCTCTGAATTTTGTGGTATCTATCCTATATAATAAAAGGGTAATATGCAAATCGACCGAATGGTGGAATGGCCAGTTGCTATGATGTGCACTGACCACCAGTGGGCAGGTGCTCAACACAGGAGCTGCCCCTTGGTGGTCAGTGTGCTCCCACAGGGGGACCGCCGCTCAGCCAGAAGCCCAGAAGCTGGGCTCATGGCTAGCAAATGCAACAGCGGTGGCAGGAGCCTCTCCCACCTCCACGGCAATGCTAAGGATGTCCGCCTGCCAGATTAGGCCCACTCCCCGGGCCTAAGCCATCAGTCGCACATCCCCGGAGGGCTCCCGGACTGTGAGAGGGCGCAAGCCAGGCTGAGGGGATCCCGCCACCCCCCGACCCCGAGTGCATGAATCTCGTGCAGTGGGCCTCTAGTATCCTACCTAATAGGGAATATGCTAATTGACTGCCACGCCCTCAAAGATGGTGGTACACACAGCCACAAGATGGTGGCACCCAGTTCCCTCAGCTCTGCTGGGGCAGCAGGCGTGCGGCATGGCCAGGTCCAGCCGCTCCGCGCGCCTGCCTCTGGGGTCCTCCAGTCCCATCAGCCCCCCAGCTGCCCAGGTCTGGCCCGAGGTGCAGGCAAGCCTTGGATTGTGGCTGCCCACCTGCCCAGGGCTGCCTGAGGCTCAGTTAACAAGGGCTGGCTGAGGCTTGCACTGCCAGTAGTGGCAGCAACAGAGGTGTGATGGGGCCATTGATCCCCTGATCGGCAGGTCGCCTCCTGCCCCTGACGGCTCCTGGACTGTGAGAGGGGGTAGGCTGGGCTGAGGGGGACCCCCCACCCCCAATCCAGTGCATGAATTTTCATACACCAGGCCGCTAGTCCTATCTAATAAAAGAGAAACATGCAAATTAATGATCACTCCGCTACGCCCACCAGCCAATCAGAGCAAGTATGCAAATTAACAAAGATGGTGGTTAATTTGCATATGCAGCCGCGAACAAAGACTGAGGACAGTATACAAGGAAGAGGGAGGGAAAGCGGAAAGCTTTGCTGTGGGTTATGAGGGGCGGAGGCAGGAGGGAAAGCATGGGGTGGCGGCGGTGGCAGGAGGGAAGCCCGCTTTGGCGGGCTTTGCTCCCCTCTCTGCTTCACTCTGGCCTCAGGAAGCCCTATTCCTGCAGGAATCTTTCTGCAATGGGCCTCTAGTCCTATCTAATAAAAGAGTAATGTGCAAATTGACCGTATCTCTGCTACACCCACAAGCCATGCCACAAGCCAGTCAGGAGCGAATATGCAAATAAACCCAACCAAGATGGCTGCAACCACAGAGAGCAGGAGGGAGGCTTGGCTTTCCGCCTATCCTTGCCAGCCCAGGCCTCCGCTTAAGGCTACAAAGTTTCAATTATAGAAGATAAATAAATCCCAACAGAAATGACGGCAGCCACAGAGCTGGAGAGAGCAGGAGGCAAGGGTTGCCCCGGTGATGGAGGAAGCCAAGCTTCTGCAGCCCTGGCCTGCTTTGGCCTCTGCTTAAGTCTACAAAGTTTCAATTGTAGAAGATAAATAAATCCCAGATATCAGGGCCTCTGCTTGGGTTGCCAGGGGGCATTGCTAGGGGGCGTGGCCAGCCAGCAAACCACCACAGGCCTCTCGCCCAGGCCGCTCTATGCCCCAAGGGAACCCCCACCCCGATCCAGGGCACCCTTCAGGGCAAACCACCCGACCCCCACCCGTACACCAGACCTCTATCCTATCTACTAAAAGAGTAATATGCAGATTGACCATCACTCCAACACAAGATGGCTGCCCCCATGTGGTCAAAGATCTTGCCCCCATGTGTACACAAGATGGCCAGTAGGGGAGAGCAGTTGGGGGCGATCAAGCCTGCAGGGGAGGGCAGTTAGGGGTGACCAGGCCGGCAGAGGAGAGAAGTTGGGGGTGACCGGGCCAGCAGGGAAGGGCAGTTGGGGAAGACCCAGGCCTACAAGTGAAGGCAGTTAGGGGTGACCAGGACTGCAGGGGAGGGCAGTTAGGGGCAATCAGGCTGGCAGGGGAGTGGTTAGGGGGTGTGATCAGACTGGCAGGCAGAAGTGGTTACGGGCAGTCAGGAAGGCAGGCAGGCAAGCAGTTGGGAGTCAGCAGTCCTGGATTGTCAGAGGGATGCCCGATTGTCCGTTTAGGCCTGATCCTAATGGGATCAGGCGTAAACGGCAATCGGACATCCCTTGAGGGGTCCCAGATTCAACCCCCCGTACACAAATTTCATGTACCGGGCCTATAGTCCTATCTACTAAAGAAGGAATATGCTAATTGCCCATCACTTCATCACAAAGATGGCTGCACCCATAGCGGAGGCCAAGATCCCATAAGGAGCCTTAATGAGCAGTCAGCAGGGACCTGAGGCCACGCCCTCCCCTGCCCCTATGGGGCTTGACAGGGGACTTCAGGCCATGCCCCCCACCTGTCAGGGCTTGACAGGGGACCTCAGGTAGTGCCTCCCTCCCTGGCATCAGGCTGGGGGACCTCAGGCCGCTTCCCCCGCCCCAATGCCAGGCCAGGGGTCCTCACGCCATGACCCCCACCCAGTGGGGCTTGACGGGGGATCTCAAGGTGCACCCCCAGTGCTGGTTCGGGGGAACTCAAGTCATACCCCTACCCAGCAGAGCTTGATGGGGGAACTTAGGCTGCACTCCCCTCCTGGTGCTGGGCCTGAGGACCTGAGGCTGCCCCGCCCCCCCCCGCCCCTGCCTGGTGGGGCTTGACGGGGGATCTCAGGCCATGTCCCCCACCTGGTGGGGCTTGATGGAGGACCTCAAGGTATGCCCCCCAACCCGGTCTGGGCTGGAGGACCTCAGGCCACACACCCTGTCCTGGGACCGGGCCAGGGGACCTGAGGCTATATGCCCCCTGCCTGGCAGGGCTTGACAAGGGTGGAACTGGCCAGGTCTGGATCTAGCCCAATGTGGGGTGGGGGAGCACCAGCTGGGTCTGGGACTCATGCAATTTTGAGGTGCATGTGGGTGGGCGGGGACTTGACTCTGGGTCCCGTGGTGAGCCCTAGATTCTGACAGGAGGAAGGTTTTCATATACATCTTACTAATTTTCTTTCATTTCTGACACTTCTATTATAGAGAAAGGGCAAATAGCAGTATTAAATTATTTCCTCTAATTAATCCCCTTTTAATGTGCATGAATTTCGTGCACCTGGTCACTAGTATATATATAAAAGGCTAATATGCTATGTGTCCAACCATCTGATTGGTTGCTATGACACACACTGACCACCAGGGGGCAGATGCTCAACACACGAGCTGCTGAGCTGCAGTGACTTGGCAGTGGCAGTTTTGGGTGATGCACCCTGAAACAAGAGAGGAAGGAACCAGGTTTCTCCCGGGGCCATGCGATTCCACCTTTGACCGTAGGTTATGTTGCTGGGCCACTGTCAGTCCTGAATCTAGTTTACTGCACACTTGCATTTGTGTTCCACACCCTGTGTAACAGCAACTTTGCAGAGTGCCCTCTCGCACTCTGGGACCCCTCGGGGGGATGTCAGAGAGCCGGTTTCGGCCCTATCCTTGTTGGCCAGGCTGAGGGACCCCACCTGCCAGAAGGACCCCATTCACTCCTCAGAGGCCCTTTGAGTGGCCAGCTGGGGAGGGACCTCTGGAGGTTGGCTCCAGGGCATGTCCAGCCTGTCTCACTCAGTCCCGCCCCACCGGCCACCTTTCCTTTCAATGTGCACAAATTTGTGCACCAGGTCACTAGTAGACCATAATAGTTTGTCTAAGATAATGAACGTAATTGCATTCAAGGAGTCTATGGAATTGGGAATGTCTGATATGAGAACTGTGGCCATCTTCCTCCTCCCCAAGAGAATAGGTAACTTTCCTCCCTGAAACCAGTTGAGTTTTAAGTTACCAACATGATGCTGTCTCACTCCTGAGTATTTCAGTATATTTTGCCTACAATCAAGTACATTCTCCTTTGTAATCACAAAACCATCAAGATCAGGAAGTTAGCATTGATATATTTCAACCATTTAATCCTCAGACTTTATTCAGGTTTTGCCAGTTGCCCTATATTGTCCTTGATATGAAGCAGAACCTTTGGAAAGTCTCATTACTTTTTTTTTGTTTTGTTTCTTTAATCAGTTTCTAAGTCTTTTCTTGACTTTCACAACTGACATTTTTGAACATTGTATGCCATGTTATTATGTTGTATAATGTTTCTCAGTTTGGTATATAAAAAACTCTTTTCAGGTAGTGTATGATTTTGATTTATACTATTACAGTTGATGTCAGTCACTTGTTTAAGATGGTGTCTGCTGGGTATCTCCACACTAAAGTTACTCTTTCCCCTGGTAATTAATGAGAATTTTGCTGCGAGTTACTTTGAGACTATGTTATTATCCTCTCATCAACAAGTTTACTTTCTTCTTTCTCTCCCTCTATCCCATTCTTGTGGTCCATCTTTCTCTCTTTCTGTCTGTCTCAGTTGGACTCTTTCATGGATTCCCTCCAGTCCCCCCAATGAGTTATAATCAGTTATTTTCCTTTTCCTTATTTGTCTTGATGTGTAGATTCCCCCCAATTGGTCATTAGGAATCCTTTCAAGTTGGTTCTGTGTCTTTTTGAAATGTCCATAATGTTCTTTGAACTCTTTATTACTTTTAAATACAATCCCAACTCCAGCCCTGAAATCAGATATTTTCCTAAAGAACCCCTTTTAGTAGAGAACAATCCTATCTAATAAAAGAGTAATATGTAAACCAACCATCACACCGCTACACTCACAAGCCACGCCCACCAGCCAATCAGGAGCAAGTATGCAAATTAACCCAACCAAGATGGCTGCAGCCATGGAACTACCAGGAGGCTTGGGTTTTCCTGGCAATGGAGGAAGCCAAACTTTCCACACACCCTGGCGGGCCCAGGCCTCCAATCAAGGCTACAAAGTTCCAATTATAGAAGATAAATAAGTCCCAACAGAAATGGCGGCAGCCACGGAGCTGGAGAGCAGGAGACTTGAGTTGCCCCCAGGGATGGAGGAAGTCAAGCTACGGCAGCCTTGGCCTGCCTTGGCCTATGCTTAAGGCTACAAAGTTTCAATTGTAGAAGATAAATAAATCCCAACAAAAATGGCTGCAGCCACAGAACAAGCAGGAAGCTTGGCTCTCCTCGAGGCTGCAAAGTTTCAATTATAGAAGATAAATAGATCCCAGATCCCAGGGCCTACACTTGGGTCGCCGGGGGAGAGGGGGGGAGGGCATGGCCGGCCTGCAAACCACCATAGGCCCCTCACCCATGCTGCCCCATGCCCCAAGGGAACCCCCACCCTGATCCAGGACACCCTTCAGGGTAAATCAGCCAACCCTCACCCATGCACTAAGCCTCTATCTTATCTGATAAAAGTAATATGCAAATTGACCCTCACTCCAACACACAGGATGGCTGCCCCTATGTGGTCAAAGATCCTGCCCCCATGTGGACACAAGATGGCCACCACAAGATGGCCAGCAGGGGAGGGCAGTTGGGAGGGCAATTAGGGGTGACCAGGACTGCAGGGGTGGGCAGTTAGTGGTGATCAGGGCTGTAGGGGAGGGCAGTTAGGGTCAATCAGGCTGGCAGGGGAGCAGTTAGGCATCAATCAGGCTGACAGGGGAGTGGTTAGGGGGTGATCAGGCTGACAGGCAGAAGTGGTTAGGGGCAATCAGGAAGGCAGGCAGGCCAGTGATTGGGAGCCAGCAGTCCTGGATTGTGAGAGGGATGTCCCATATTGGAGAGGGTGCAGGCTGGGCTGAGGGACACACCGCCCCCCCCCCCCCCCCATGCATGAATTTCGTGCACCGGGCCTCTAGTCTATATATATAAAAGCCTAAGTGACTGTTGAAACTGAAACAACTGAACGGATGACTGACAAGGCCGGCAGGGGGGTTAGTGAGGGCTGACCAAACAACTGAGCAGCAGGCTTCGTGGGGCAACCAGGCCGGCATGGGGGGGGAGAGGAGCGCAGTTAGGGGTGACCAGGCCGGCAGAACGGGGCAGTGAGGGGTGACCAGGCTGCCAGGGAGGGGACAGTGAGGGGCAACCAGGCTGGTGGCGGGGAAGGCAGTTGGGAGTGTCCAGGCCAGTGGGGGGCGGGCAGTAAGGGCCGTCCAGGCTGGCAGGGGAGTGGGGAGTTAGGGGTGATCAGGCAGGCAGGCGGGTGAGCAGTTAGGAGCCAGTGGTCCTGGATTTTGAGAGGGATGTCTGAGGCGTCCCAGATTGGAGAGGGTGCAGGCTGGGATGAGGGGACCTCTCCCAGCGAATTTCGTGCGCTGGGCCTCTAGTATTTAATGTAATACTAAGTACAAAGCATTAGGGTGGCCTGTGGGAACTGTTTGTTGTCTTAAGCACAAATTACATGTGATTATTACTATTGGGATGTCATTGCTTCCAGATCTCTTAGAGTGAGAGATACACATACACACACCCTTTATGTTTATATGTATTTCTCTATATTTATTTCATTTTTATTTTTATATATATTAAAATCCATGAGCTTAATCTGATATCTCTATTCTACTCTAATACCAGAGGATTCAGCTCAGTTTTCTCCCTTCCAGTATTTGTAGTTTCTTTCTTTGACAGTAAGTGACTGTGCTCTCATTTTCCTCATTATCTTTACTGATTGGATTAGTTTCTTTGTATATAATGAGCCACCTGTTGCTGCCACTGCCATGTTGGGCATCTTCCCCTTTCCTCCTCACCAAGCTGTGCTCAGACATACTTTGTTGCTTGGCCCTGTTTAATGGCTGTAGACTGAATTGTTCAGGAAGGGAGAAGGGGCGGGATGGCTTTCACTAGGGATTTGTTTTGTCTCTTGAGATGTCTTACCTGTCGTGCCTGTCACTTTATCTGGTCTCCTTGACCTCATTTCTGGAGAACCTTTGCCCCACAATCCACTTCTCAGTACTCCCAAAGTAAAAAAACAACAAAACACACCACTTCTCTTTTAAAAATATTTTTTTTATTGATTTCAGAGAGGAAGGGAGAAGGATAGAGAGGTAGAAAGAAACATCAGTGGTGAGAGAGAATCACTGATCGACTGCCTCCTGCATGCCCCACACTGGGGATTGAGCCTGCAACCTAGGCATGGGCTCTGACTGGGAATCAAACTGTTGACCTCTTGGTTCCTGGGTAAATGCTCATCTGCTGAGCCATGCCAGCCACACCATATTTTATCTCTTTAAAAAGGAAATATTTGTTTATCATGGGAAATATAGGTATGTTGGGGGCAGAGTATGGAATCCCAGGCCCACTAGTAGCTGCAGAAAGCATTTGGGGCACTGCCATCTGAATCATCTGTGACCAGCTAATTGCACTTAATTTTTTACCTCTTTATCTTTACAAGTCTCTTCCCTTCAAAACTTGTGAAACCTCAGGCATTTTAACAAAAAGGCCACTATTTAGAGTTCTAATATTGCTAAAGGTTGTTTGCTGCTTCTTTCTACTTGCCTTGGCTTACCCTTTGGCGTGGAACTCTGCTTTCTTCATAGCCAGCTAGTTCTGCCCATCTTCTTTTTGGCTCTCCCACTGAATCCAGGAGGATTAAGGACTTTGGTGTCTGAGAGAACTGGGTTCAAAACTGGCTCCCCAACTCTGTATCCTTGGACTAGTTCCTTGCCCTCTGGGCTTTAGTTTCTTCATCTATGATGTAGTCTCTTTAATATAATGTACAATAACATCTTACCACCTAAGATTTTATGAAGAATAAAATAAGACAAATATGTAAGTTTGTGGCATACTACCTGACTCATAGAAGATTTTTAAGAAATAGGAAGTTTACTTTTTTCTGTGTTTTTTTGTTTTGTTCCATTCTCCTCTCAGCTTTGTTCCCATCTGTACTTTGATGCTACACCCGTTCATGCTTGCTCCCTTCATGGTCTAAGTGCCTCGCTTGTGATGGGTTTGTATCCCCGAGCCTCATCAAGAGAAAGTGCTGTCAGCATTGCTTTCCTCCCTTCCTGTTATTTCCTTAGAATGGCCTTCTTTTAACCCCTAATCCCACGTGAAGTGGGCTCCTCCTTTTATCACTCAAATTAGTATCTACCATAACACCCCATGTATAATTATATTTTGTGTGTGTTCATTAGTGATTTCTGCCCCAGTCTGAAAGATTCCCTGTGGTCACCGGTTATGTATTTTGTTAACCCCACTGCATCTGAACTATCCACAGTGCAACAAGTGTTTTTCACGGGTTGAAAGAATTGTCTCTAGAAGTAAGCCACAACTGAGGGATGGGCAGCGCTGATCCTGCCTAGGATGTCTATAGAGGGCATGTCAGGTGAGGAGGTTGATATGCCATGAAGAACACAAATCAGAATACAGATCCTTTGTATCTGCCTTAAAATCATTCATAATGCTCCAGATTTCTAATAAATTATACACGTGTAAGTGGACTATAGTTTATTTCTTTCAAAATTTAGGTACATATTCTTCAAAACATAACATATGCAGTATAAATGTTCGCACACTGAACTCAAGAGAACTGTAATGTTCTCTTTGGCCTTGTCTTTAGAATCTCTGACTTACTACCATTTTATAGCTTACTTTTTTTTACTTTTAAGAAAAAACAATTTTTTTTTTGCAAGGTTGTCTCCGCAACAGTGTCATTCCCCTCACGTGTTTTATGTAATCTTTAGTGTCAGTTCTTCTTGATACGAAACAGATAACCTTTATTCATTCATAATTATTTCCTTTAAAACCACTAATGCTGTACACACACTTAATGCATTATGTTGCATGTATTTTTAAAATTAATTGGCTTAATTTGTCTTCCTTGAAGCCTTAAGAAGAAACTTTATGTGAACAAAATAATAGATGTTCTTGGATTAATAAGGCCTCATTACATTTCCTTCATGGAGACTGAGTAGATTCTGACCCCTGTTGCTGGTCAGAATTGCTTTTGACTCAGGTATTGATGGATTAGTTTTAGTTAGCATAACAGTTGAATTCTTTGAGGCTTTACTGTGTGTGAAGCCTTGGAAGTTACCAAAGGAGTTAGAAAGGTAGCTGAGAAACAGTCCCTACTTTCTGGGCGCTCCTGGCCTCATGACTTTGCCACCAGCATATGAACTACTTAATGGCAGAGCCTTTCCCCCCTGGATCTAGTACCTGGATAGGACAGACAGTCTGCAGCCTCTTGAATGGTGACTGAATGAATAGACTGGATTAAGAAATTACTTAAAGATATTGCTACAACAAATGTCTGTGGTTTTGCTGCCTATGGCTTTTTCTAAGACCGATACAGCTCCTAGGACAATGGAAACTAAGGAGAAAATAAACAAATGGGACTACATCAAAATAAAAAGCTTCTGCACAGCAAAAAGAAACCATTAACAAAACAACAAGAGAGCACTCTCAGTGGGAGAACATATTTGCCAATGCTATCTCAGATAATGGTTTAATCTCCAAAATTTATAGGGAATTCATGCAGCTTAACAAAAGGAAGATAAATAATCCAACCAAAAAATGGGCAAAGGACCTGAATAGATGCTTTTCGAAGAGGACATACAAAAGGCCAAGAGACATATGAAAACACTCTCAAAGTCACTAATCATCAGAGAGATGCAAATCAAAACAACAGTGCAGTACCCTCTCACACCTGTCAGAATGGCTATCATCAACAAGTCAACAAGCTGACAAGTGCTGGAGAGGATGCGGAGAAAAAGGAACCCTCATGCACTGCTGGTGGAATGCAGACTGGTGCAGCCACTGTGGAAAACAGTATGGAGCTTCCTCAAAAAACTAAAAATGGAACTCGCATTTAACCCAGTAATCCCACTTCTAGGAATATATACCAAGAAATCAGAAACACCAATCAGAAAGGATATATGCACACCTATGTTTATAGCAGCACAATTCACCATAGCTAAGATTTGGAGACAGCCTAAGTGCCCATTAGCAGATGAGTGGATTAAAAAACAGTGGTACATCTGCACAATGGTATTCTATGCTGCTGTGGAAAAGAAGGAATTCTTACCATTTGCAACAGCATGCATGGAATTGGAAAGCATTATGCTAAGCAAAATAAGCCAGTCAGAGAAAGATAAATATCATATGATCTCACTCACTTGTGAAATATAATGAACATCATAAACTGATGAACAAAAATAGATACAGAGACAAAGAAGCATCGAACATACTGTCTAACTTCAGAGGGAAGGCAGAGGAGGGAGGATGGATAAGAGATCAACCAAAGGACTTGTATGCATGCATATAAGCATAACCAATGGACACAGATACTAGGAGGCGTTAAGGGCATGTCCCCGGGGTTGGGGAAGGCCGGGGAGAGGTCAGTGGGGGAAAAAGGAGGCATATGTACTACTATTTGTAATACTTTAAACAGTAAAAAAAGAAATTACTGAAATATCCCCCTTTTACCTCTATTGTGTGGTTAATTAACGATAAATAAAAAAGAGGAAATTTGTGAGGGCTTAAGAGGAACGAGGTTGTATTTGGTCAGAGGTAAAAGAAAAGACTTCATAGAAAATGTAATGAGGGCCTTGCCAGTTAAGATTAATTGGAACCTGGCTAAATCCTGGAGACAGGGAAAGGGGTCTCTGAGCAGCTCTAAGTACTTTTGTTTTCCTAACAACTGGGCTAGCTAAAAGCTGATGATGGACCAGGTTAAAGAGTAGTTTGAGAGCATCATAAAGAAGACAGATATGAAGACAAGAAATTAAAGCATCACTTAATAATATATATTTTAAAAAACATGCTCGAAGGAAAACAACAGTTCAATAGACTTTAGACTTTCTGCACACACATCATTTAACATTTCAGTGGAAATAGTTTTTTCTTCACATTCTGTATGATTTCTGTTTCTTCCTTCGTTGCTCTATGCACAAGGTTGAAAGAAATGATAAGGTGGACATCCTTGTCTTGTTTCTGATCGTACAGTAAATGTGTAGATTTAAAAAAAATAACATTTTATTGATTTTTTACAGAGAGGAAGGGAGAGGGACAGAGTTAGAAACATCGATGGGAGAGAAACATTGATCAGCTGCCTCCTGCACACCCCCTACTGGGGATGTCCCCACAACCCAGGTACATGCCCTTGACTGGAATTGAACCTGGGACCCTTCAGTCCGCAGGCCGATGTTCTATCCTTTGAGCCAAACCAGTCAGAGCAAATATGTAGATTTTTAAAAGATGTCTTTACCAGGTTGTTATGGGTCACAGATTTAAATGTACAGCTAAAAGTATAAAGCTTATAAAAAGAAAAACATAGGAAAATATCTTCACAACATTGGAGAAGGGGAAGATTTCTTAGAGAGTATACAAGAAGTATTAACTATAAAATGAGAAGATTAATAAATTGGACATCATAAAAAAAACTTAGCTATTTAAAATACTTTTTTGGTTGCATTTTTTGTTTATAAATATTGAGTCAGCTTTACCTTGACAGGAGCAATTATATACTCTTGGAGTTTATGGTATTTACATTTTTATCAAAGCATTGCATTCATGTATCTTAGAAATTACCAGTTTAACAGTGCTGGTGACAAAAAGCAGTTAAAAGACATTTTTAAAAATTAACCACTTCAGACTAGGAGACAACACTTGCGATATGTATAGCTGAAAGAACATGACTGGCAGACAACATCAGGAAACTTTGTGAGGTTTTGGAGAAATGTTTTTTGTATTGATTAGAGCAGCGGTCGCCAACCTTTCGGACCTCACAGACTACCAGTGGTCCACGAACCACTGGTTGGTGACCGCTGGTTTAGTAGATACATTTGTCAGACATCAGGGAATTGTGTACATAAGATACCTGACTTTCATTCTGTGTGAATTTTACTGCCGTTTAAAAAATTGTAGCTACTCCTCGCCGGTGTGGCTCAGTTAGTTGAGCGAGCACTGAAAGGTTGCCAGTTTTATTTCAGGTCAGGGCACATGCCCAGGTTGTGTGCTTGATCTCCAGTAGGGGGCATACAGGAGGCAGCCGATTGCTGTTTCCCTTTCTCTCTGTCTCTAAATTCAATTAAATAAATATATATATATAAAAGTACAGTAGGTAGTTATATCTAGATAATAGGATTTCTATAATGTGTGTATACTTTTATCTCTTTGTCTTGTTTTTCCTGTTTTCTCTGTTGAGCACATACTTCTTTGTAAATAAAAAAAAAAGAAATGTTTAAAAAAGAAAAACTTAGCAGTGAGGAAACACTGTAGATTTTGAACAGGGAAGTGATTTATTTAAGAAAGATTAATTTGTGAACCTTGAATGATTGGCGTTGGGAGAGAATATAGATATAGATTATAGATAGATCTACATAGATAGGAGAAGAGGACAAAGTAAACAGCATCACAGTGGTAGCATCTTGATCATTTGACAAACGATTGAATATAGAGAGCGACAATGAAAAACTTAAGTCTTGAACCCTGGGGAGACTAGAAGAAGAATAGTGATGTCTTCTGTGCATCTTTTTTAAAAAATAGACTTTGAATTTTGAAACTGATAATCATTTCTTCTTTGTTTTGGATATTGTTCGGCTACTAAATGTGCAACTCACCTCAAACAAGTGAACAATAACTTAATAGCACTGCATTCTTCGTCCCAATGTCCCACAACATTGTTCCATTTTATTTTTGCTGGGCTACTTTTTTTTTTGCCCCAATTTCCTTCTAATTTTGAATATTGTATTGTGGCTGTATAAACTGCCTCAATTCCTTATTGGAAAGAAAGAGATTTGGCACTATTAACAGGAACAGTGAAATCACAGTTGGTCTGGGGAAATTTTGATGAGTTTGACTTTTATTTATTAGAGTTTAAAGAAAATGGTGACAATATGAAAAAGGCAACTAGAAATATGAATTTGGGGCTGAGAAGAGAGGACAAGCAAATGGTGTCATAAAGAATTTAACATTGTTCCAAAAGGTCTACCCTGTGCCCAAATAACCTTGGTAGTAATCTCTAAGTCCTTGAAATGTCCTGCCTTTAAGTGTCCTTTTTTTTTTTTTAATCTTTATTCAGATTATTATAGTTGTTTCTCTTTTTTCACCCCATAGCTCCCCTCCACCCGGTTCCCACCCCACCTTCTGCCCTTACCTCCCCACCCTGTCCTCATCCATAGGTGTACGATTTTTGTCCAGTCTCTTCCCGCACCCCCACATACCCTTTTCCCCCTGAGAATTATCAGTCCACTCCCTTTCTATGCCCCTGATTCTATTATATTCACCAGTTTATTCTTTTCTTCAGGTTTTTAATTCACTTGATTTTTAGGTTCACTTGTTGATAGACATGTATTTGTTGTTCATAATTTTTATCTTAATTTTTTCTTCTTCCTCTTCTTAAAGAATACCTTTCAGCATTTTATATAATACTGGTTTGGTGGTGATGAACTCCTTTAGCTCTTTCTTATCTGTGAAGCTCTTTATCTGCCCTTCAATTCTGAATGATAGCTTTGCTGGGTAGAGTAATCTTGGTTGTAGGTTCTTGCTGTTCATCACTTTGAAAATTTCTTGCCACTCCTGTCTGGCCTGCATAGTTTCTGTTGAGAAATCAGCTGACAATCCTATGGGTGCTCCCTTATAGGTAATTAACTGTTTTTGTCTTGCTGATTTTAATATTCTCTCTTTGTCTTTTGCTCTTGGCATTTTAATTATGATGTGTCTTGGTGTGGTCCTCTTTGGATTCCTCTTGTTTGGGGTTCTCTGTGCTTCCTGGACTTGTAAGTCTATTTCTTTCACCAGGTGGGGAAAGTTTTCAGTCATTATTTCTTCAAATTGGTTTTCAGTATCTTGTTCTCTCTCTTCTTCTGGCACCCCCATAATTCTGACGTTGGTACGCTTGAAGTTGTCGCAGAGGCTTCTTACACTATCTTCAACTTTTTGGATTTTTTTTTTGCTTTTTGCTTTTTTTTGGTTTAGTGTTTTTTGCTTCTTTGTATTTAAATTCTTTGGCTTGATTCTTGAGTTCCTCTAGTCTGTTGTTGGGTCTCTGTATAATATTTTTTATTTCAGTCAGTATATGTTTAATTTCTAGTTGGTCCTTTTTCATATCTTCGAGGGTCTCGTTATATTTATTGGCCTTTTCTAGGATATTCTTGAAAAGCCTTATAACCGTGGTTTTGAATTCTATATCCAGTCGTTTGTTTCCCTCCATTTCTTTCGTTTGTGAGCTGTTTCTTCGTCACCGCATTTTCACTAACTGTGTCTACGCTGGGAGAAGTTCGGTGCTGGAGACAGCCTTATAGGATTAGACTTGCCACATTGCAAAAGCCTCTGTGCTCAGCTTGGATGGGGCGGAGTCTCAGGGTGGAGCAGACAGTCTTGGCTTCCTGTCATCCCTGCCGTTGCTCGCGTGCGCCTCCAGACCTCTGCCTTCCCCACCTCCCGAGCCTCCGCCCGAGAGTCCAGATTCCCCCCGCAAGAGCATGGGTCCCCAGGGGCTTGCCCGGAACTGGGGTTCACTGCAGTCAGAACTGGGGCTCAGTGCAGTCAGGAGCTTCCGACTCCCTTCTGCTAGGGAAAGCCTGTGGCAACCTCCTCAGTCTTTGTGCACACTCGCACGCGTCTCCAGATCCCTGCCCGCCAGGGCTCCCCCAGGTCTCCAAGTGCCTTTCTCTCTACCTGACAGTCCAGACTCCTCCTGTATGAGCCTGGGTCCACGGGGTTTCGCCCAGAACTGGGGTTCAGTGCAGTCGGAACTGGGGTTCAGTGCAGTTGGGGGCTTCCTTCCTCTTCCCGCCAGAGAAAGTCAGCCAGGCTCTCAGCCGCCCTTCCTCTCTGCGTGCACAAAGACCCTTTGCGGTACCTCAACCCTTTGCCGTTCCTCCAATTCTCCATGAGCTTATCTTTCCTTCTAGTTGTAGAATTTCCACTCAGCCAGCTTTCCTGTGGTTCTGGATGGTGTCCATTCTGTCTTTTAGTTGTAGTTTTGAAATTGTTGTGCGAGGCAGCAGTTTAGGTGCTTACCTATGCCGCCATCTTGGTTTCTTTAAATGTCCTTTTTAAAAATATTTTTTTAATTGATTTCAGAGAGGAAAGGAGAGGGAGCATGCCCGCCACTGGGGATCAAGCTTGCAACCCAGGCATGTACTCTGACTGGGAATTGAACCATGACCTCCAGGTTCATAGGTTGACACTTAACCACTGAGCCACGCTGGCCGGGCTTAAGTGTCTTTTTTAACCTAAGGGGGCCATGCCAGATAGTCTAATAATGGGCTTTTGGAGGGTGTGTGGACTGAAGTCAGCCACAGTGCCAATCCACCGTGTTACATAATGGAGCCCCAATAAAAACTGTGGACTACAAGGCTGGGGTGAGCTTTTCTGATTGGCAGTACTCTGTATGCACTGTCACACGTCATTGCTTAGAGGAGTTGACGGTCCTTACCTCTCCTGGGAGAGGATAACTGTATGTTCCACATTTGGGACTCTCCTGGTTCTGCTTTGCATCTCTTCCCTTGACTAATTTTTATCTTTAAATCTCATGCTATAATAAACTGTAACCATGAGTGTAACAGCCTTCATTGAGCTTTCACAAATTATTAATGATTGAAACTGAGCATGATGTTCAGAACCCCCAAACTTGCAGTTGGTGGTCAGCAGTGAGGGTAGTTCTCGGGACTTCTCAACTCTTTTAAGCCACAATTATTTTGACTTTTGTTATAATAGCCAGTCCTGTTTACTAATGAATACCAGTATCCGTTGTTATACTCATTGTGCAAAAGAATCTGAGACTCAAGACAAATCATTTGTCTGAAACTGCTTATGGAGCAGGCTCTTCAAGCAGCTCAAATATGATGCTTTCTCTTAGCATTCCTCTCCGATAGGAAATCACACGGCTTTCTCCACACCAAAGGAATGCCCAGTCTGAACCAAGTGTGCATCCTGGATCATCTGCCTGGCTGAGCAGAGGTTAACCTCCTTTTTGGGACTCTAACCTCATCAGAGGCTGAGTTATTTTGGGATTCATATAATCTATATGGTATGTCAATAAATCATAAAAATACTCATCCTCACTTAGTACCAACTTGGTTACTAGCATTTTGCATTTAAAGGCTTAAGTTTGAAACTTTACATATTTAATACAACATTGTTTAGCACCAAAACAGAGGACATGTTCCATGCTATTTTATTTGTTCATCTAAAATTTTTAAATATTGCAGTTCTGTCAGAAGTGGGGTCTTGTGGACTCTTCCTGAACCATACACAAGTATTACAGATTTGATAGGAAACAAATCATTCATAAGGGGTATTAACTGAATAAAAGAGATGCAGAGAGGCTGTTCAGTGACCAGCCTTTGAGAAATTTAATGGAATACAAGAGGAGAAAGAACAAGTTGAAAGAAACAGACCTAGCAATCAGGAACACAGTCCCTGCAGCCACCCCACAGATCTCCCTTCTCCACTTTTCCCTGCAATCTGTGTTTTTTGTTTGATTGTTTACATTTTTAAGTCATTTTTATCTTTCAATTGCAGTTGACATACATTACTATGTTAGTTTCAGGTGCACACTCCAGTGACTAGACTTTATATAACTTACTAAGTGATCATCCCAATAAATCTTACACCCATTTGACATATTATGTACTTATTAGAATGTTATTGACTATATTCCCTGTGCTGTAATAAAGAAGTTTCAGATTTTATTGAGTCTTTTTTTTTTTTTTTTTAAACCTGGGCTGGGATGGGGGGATTGGATCTATTTATATTGACTAATTGAAAACTTGCTGTTTTGCCCCTCATACAGTTTTTTTTTTATTATTATTATGTGAAAGTCACCCATTTAAAATGTACAGCTTACTGGTTTTTAGCATATTCACAGAATTGTGCAACTATTACCACAGAGTATTTTTATTAACTGTTCTCTCTCCCTTCCCCGAAACAACAACAACAATAGATGTTGATTAGCAGTCAGTCCCCATTTCCCCCTCATCCCAGTCCCTGGCAAACACCAACATACTTTCTGCCTCTATGGATTTGCTTATTCTGGACATTTTATATAGCTAGAATCATACAATATGAAGTCTTTTGGGGGTGAGTTCTTATCATATTTTCATATTGTCTTGCAGCATGTATTAGTATTGAAACCTTTTTATACTGAGTAAATTGCTCTGGGTGGATATATCACATTTTATTTATCTATTTATCAAACGATGTACATTTGGGTTGTTTCCGCTTTTGGCTATAATGAATGTGCTACTTATGAACATTTGTATATGAGTTTTTGAGTGGGCCTATGTTTTCATTTTTCTTGGGTGTTACAACTAGGAATGGAATTGTTAGGTTGTATTGTAACTCCATGTTTAACTTCCTGAGGAACTATTTTCCCAAAGCAGCCACATCATTGTATATTCCATCGTCTATATGTGAAGGTTGCAGTTTCTCAAACTCCTTACCAACACTTACTCTCTTTTATTTTAGCCATCCTAGTGATATCTCATTGTGGTTTTGACTTCCCAAATGATTATTGATGTTGAGTATCTTTTAAAATGCTTATTGGCCTTTTACATATCTTTTTTGGAGTTGCTGTTTATGGTGTGCGTGTGTGTGTGCATACACACACACACACACACACACACACAGACTCAACATGCTCTTATTGCTGAGGTTGTGGTTCATGATAACACATGTTGTTTTACTTATGAGGTTCCATGAGAGAAAGTTTCCCTCAACTCGCAGTACCTGGAAAAGCTGGACTGCTCCTAATTTGTTATACATCTTCTTAATACTGTGACTGCTGGGTACCACTATTTCCTTGTTGGCATAATTTGAGATGGGTAAAGGCTGAGAAGGGGCCAGTGAATTTACCTATGGGGAGGGTTCCTAAAGACCCATCAGTTGGGGCCAGTCATGAGAATATCAAGGTGTACTTGAGAAAGCATAATCGATTCTTTAGTAAAATTTAGCAATGAAATGAAAACTGTACCTTGAGGGGAGTCAGAGATGGATAAGGGAGAGTTGATATTAGGACAGGATACCTGAGCTTATATCTAGGCAGAAGGGAAGAAATCTGATGAGAGTTTGAAGGACTAGCAAGGAAGGAATTAAATGAGTGGGTTTGGAGATAGTGAGCTAGTCTTGGAAATATTGAGATCACATCTTTTTTAGAGAACGATGGAGATTTTGCATAGATGTGGTAAGTGGAATAAGGATTGTTTGTTTATTATTGTTGCATAATTAATTATCCCAAAACTTAGAAGCGTTAAGCCAACTTTTTATTTTGCTTATGATCTTGTGGATCAGGCATTTAGAAAGGGCAAAGTTTGGATGGTTTACCTATGCCTCATGATATCTAGGGCCTCCACTGAGACCTCTCAAAGGCTTGAGGTGACTCAGTGTCTGGGGACTAGCATGATCTGAAAGCTCACGCACATGTCTGGCCCTGGGTTAGAAGGGCTGGAAGAGTAGGACTGCCAACTGCAGGCCCTCCTTACGGCTGTGCTTCTTTACTGCGTGGTGTCCTCAGAGTCAGAGCCCCAAAGTGGAAGCTTTGTTGCCTTTTACAACCTAGCCTCGGAAATCACAGTCGCTTCCACTACATCCTGCTGGTTCGAAGCACAGCAGAAGCCCACCACATCTACAAGGATGAGTGCAGTCCATTTATCAGTAGTAGGAATTCAGGCTTCTAGGAAAGCAAGTGGTTTGGAAGATACAACAGTTGAGACCTTCTTTGGAGAATACATTCTTCTGTCAGAAGAATGTCACGAGAAATTAATAGAAAGATGTTGCAGACTCCAAGTATATTTAGGTATGTTTAATTTTTTGTGTAATTATGTCACCGCTTTTCCTATTAAAAGTAATTACCTGTAATACTGTTTTTGGTCGGCATAGGTTATGTAAGCACTAAGCACTAGCTATATCTAAATTGCTTTTTTGGGTGCCTAACATAGGACTATGCACAAGTCAGTACATGAGTTAAGACTTTCTGATGATGATTATACTGGAAAGCTGTAATTACTCTTGGATAGTAAAACTAGGTGGGGCTTTAGAATGAGGCTCAAAAGTCAGTTTTAATTTCCATATATATATGTAGGAGACATTTACTTACTGCATTTTTAGCCATTTATCTCTAAGACCTGTGTTCTTTTACCATTTTTAAAAATTTGTTTGGAATAATTGAGAATTGGATTATTGACAGTGGTAGTATTTTTCATTTTATTATGTAACATACCTGGGAACGTGCCTGTAGTTGTGTGGTTGAGTAAGACATTGCTATGTGCTGTGATACACCTTTGTACCCTCTTGATCCCATGGGAGCCTAAAATAACAATAGGTCTTGACTTCTTGAAATAAGTTAATCTTTCAGTTATATTTTTATGTCTGAGTGTGTATAATTATGACCTTTGGTTTTAAGTAGCCAGTGAACTTCTTTCAGAGTTCTTTTACTTTAGTTACTAAGAGAAATTTTTTTTAGTTGTAAAAGAGATCTCAGTATTTTTCAAGTATCTTTTGATTTCTGAATTTTCCATGTATCCAACTAAGACTTTTCTCATTCTAAGATCAATTGTTTCCCAAGTTTATAATTTAATATTTGTACTTTTACTTATCCAGAATATATAAGAGTTAGGAAATGAGTTCCAGGCCTAGCTGTTTGGTTCAGTGGGTAGAACATCAGCCTGTGGAATGAAGGGTCCCGGGTTCGATTCCAGTCAAGGGTACATGTCCTGGTTGACGGCTTGATCCCCAGTAGGGGGCATGCAGGAGGCAGCAGGTCAATGATTACCTCTTATAATTGATGTTTCTATCTCTCCCTCTCCCTTCCTCTCTGAAATAATTTAAAAAAAACTATGAGTACAAATGATTCAGTATATGTCCAAGTTTATATACTGAAGCTCATGTTACTATGGAGAGAACCCCCATTTAGGATCTCAGATAATGTCTATATACTCTTCCCTTGCTCACAAAGCAAGTAGAAGGCTTTTTTTTTTTTTTTTTTTAAAGAGCATGTTCACCCTCTTAGAGGCCACCTGTGCCTTTCCCTTCCCTCTCTTCTTCCCCCACAGGAATCTCCTAAACTCCAAGGGTCCCCACGAGACTTGCAACCAGGGGAGCAGTGGGCAGCAGCAGCTTGTCTAGGCTTACCCCCTGAACCTGTCTCCAAGGCTCCCTTTTCTCTGACTTTCCCGTGAGCTGCAGGCAGCCCCACTTTGGCTCACTTCAGTCACTGTGACTATTTATCAGTGAGCCAAAGCAGCCCGCCTAGGCTCTCTCCTGTTGCATCTTCTGTCCTAAGCCTTTCCTTGTTTCACCATCCCCAGCTTTAAAGCTGAGTTAAATATGTTTGTATTCATTCAAACTGACCTTCATTTCTAAAGGTCATATATATCAGCGGTCTCCAACTGGTGGTCTGTGAGGTCTGAAAGGTTGGCGACCGCTGATGTTTATAACTAACTGTTACATATATGAAGCCCTGAGGGAATATTTTTCTCATCAGCCCACTGAGAAACCTGTGAGGGGGAAAAGGTTTATACAATTAAAATCAATGCAGAGGCATAGATATAAAGACTGATTTTAGCCCTGGCTGGTGTAGCTCAGTTGGTTTGAGCATCATCCTATACACAGAATGGTCTCAGGTTCGGTTCCCAGTTGGGGCACAGACCCAGATTGTGGGTTCAATTCCTGGTTGGGGTGCATACAGGAGGCAACCTCCCGATTAGTGTTTCTCTCAGATCAACAAAAATATATCCTTAGGTAATGATTTAAAAAAAAAAAAAAAAAGACTGATTTCATTAACAGACAAAATTTAAACCTCTGGAATATTTATTTTGCAGCATACTATTAAGTAGGAATATTAATTAGACAACCAAATGAACTTTAAACAATTTGTATTTAGTTTCAATAGACTGTATTTTTTTTTTCAGTTTAAAGGTAAAATTTTTATAACATATTTTAATGGAGCAATGGTCTAGATTCTTCTATCAAAGATATACTGAAGGAGCAAAATGGTGCACTGAATACTTAAGAATCAATGAAAAGTGTTGGTAATGGATACAAAATGGGTCCATTATTTCTCTTAGTTGTGAATTCTGAGATTTGTAGGGTATTAGTATGTTCAAAATAATTTCAGTGAAATTGGACTTTTAGTTGTTGGTGTATGTATGAGAAAACTTATGACCCAGGTTACAGATTCAAGTACATCGAGACTTGGTCTTCTGAAAACAGCCTCTAGCCACTTCTGATCTGATGTTAACCTCTGTGCATTTTAAGGACTTCACTGCATGCCCTCACTGTCATCCCTACCCCAGGTGCATTGAAACCACTGTGTTCTCAAGCATTCTCACTACATTGAGAAATTATTCAGGATTGTTCTAGAATATAGAAATTAGGCTTTTAGAGTCTGGCTTGCCCCAGAGAGTACTGTGACTTGCATTTCCACTGTGGGCTCAGTCATTCTTGAGGGAATCTTCTAGAAAAGTAGGAATGTCAACATCAGTATATTTTAGAAAAGTTTTGCTGTAGCTATAAAATTATATTACTATGGTGACAAGAAACCTGGATTATTGATTATAAGGCAGAAGTCCTTTATTTTTATTTGATTTTTATTTAGAATCAGATTCCAACTTTATAAGAGCTATCAGTTTACTTTAATCTCTTAAATGTTGGTGGATCCCATGATTGCTGTGTTCAGTATTTTATAAATATTCATCTTCTTACCTGCTTGCCTTAAGTACCACACATTTTAATTTTTCAGTATAATAAAAGTATAATTGTTCTGTGCAATTCTCTTAGCAGTGTTTTTATATGATACTGGAAGCCTGGTACATGAAAATTTGTGCACTTGTGGGGGAGTCCCTCAGCCCGGCCTGCACCCTCTCGGGGGATGTCCACCTGCCGGCTTAGGCCTGATCCCCCGGGGAGCTACCCCCTGGTGTCCGTCAGATATTTCTTTGGCAGCCCTGGAGCCCTCAAGGGATGTCTGACTGCTGCCGAGGAGTTGGGAGAGGCTCCTGTCACTGCCACTGCACTCGCAGCCATCAACCCAGCTTGTGGCTGAGCAGAGCTCACCCTGTGGGAGCACACTGACCACCAGGGGCAGCTCCTGCGTTGAGTGTTTGCCCCCTGGTGGTCAGTGCATGTCATAGCGACCGGTCGTTCCTGATGGTTCTGACCTGACGTTAGGGTCCATTTGCATATTAATTATCCTTTTATTATGTAGGATTACTTGGGATGCATTTAGATTATTCACTTTTTCCCAATCTGGTCATGAGAAATTAAGGGAAATTGTCTTAAGGATATTCTGTATTGTTAAAACTTTTTCCAATTCACAGTGATAGTCTAAACTTGAAACTCTCCAGGCTCCTCACAGTTTGATCCCAGTGTGCTGCTGTTCTTGTTTTCTTTCTTATCATCAAACGGAATTCTATATTTTACTGGAAACATGCCTTCTCATTATTATAATTTTCCTTATATTATCTCTTCTTTCTTCTGTTTTGTTTTTTCCCCTCCTTTTTTCTGTTAGAGTTAACTCAGATTAATTTTAGCCCACATTTTACACTAGTAAAGCCTTTCCCACTTCTCCCTCACATCCTGTCATGGAATAGAGAACCACATACCTCACATTCATTTCTGTCTCTCTTGTGTCATGTTCTTGTGCTTTCTCATGTATTTGTTGTGATTCAGGTCTATATGATAGGAATACTGTCCCTCTCCTCAAAGTGTTCATAATCTCCTGGGAAAGACAAATGAGAATATGAATAATTAAAATATATTGTATTGTGTTGTGTAACAGAACATAAGGAAGCATTATGGAAGTGTGTAAGAGAATCAAGGGAAAGGAGGCAGGTCCTTCTCAGCCAAGAAAATCAGGAAATGCTTTCCAAGAGGGAGCCTTGTTTGAGCTTGTTTATTGTGCGGGATCAGTAGTGTTATTTGTATCCCAACACTGTACATACTCGAGACATTTTACAAATAAATACATAGAATACAATAGACAAACAGATGAGGAAAATATATAGTAGAAAGAATTAAGTAAAATCAGATTGAGGTTAATACATACAGATTTAGTAATAAAGATATGTACGAACTGGGAGTGTTGCAAATTTGCCTCTGGGTTTCTTAGTCATCAAAGCAAGGAAGGAAATACAGTGATTTTAAGACTTAGTTTTTATAAGATGAAAACAAACCAGCTACTCTAAACAAGACTGTTTTCCTGATGTCAAAGATAAATTCTTCACAAACCAAGACTTTTCTGAGATTTTTAACTTTCTTGCAAGCCAATGAGTTAGTTGGCCACAGTTTAATGGATGCTTAGACGTGAGACTCCTGAGTAATAGACTAAGTACTTGATTACTCACAGCCTGGGCTTCATGTTCAGACTGGTTTCCCTTGCCCTCCAAATCCAACAAGATCCACGTGGAGGCAGGCCCAGGTGGGTGCTTTGCGCACCGTGGATTTGTGTCGTAGCTAAGGAACTCTAAACATAGGAAATCCCAATTCTTTATGAACTAAACCCGCCCACCTTTGTTCACCAGGGAGATGTTTATTATACTGGATAGCAGACCAGCCTGTTCTCTTCTCTAGAGGATGATAGTATGTCTATTTTCCAAGGTGATTCACTTTAGAAACCTTCGAAAGATCATTTTTAACAAAGGCCATCAATGTCTCTGTTCAGAAGATTTGCAGAAGTATGGTGGGTTCTGGGTCAGGTTCTCTCATGAGGTTACAGTCAAGCTGTCAGCTTGGGCTGTGGTCATCTGAAGACCTGAGCGGACCCGAAGGATCTGCCTTCCTGCTTATACAGGTGGTTGTGGGTTCCATCCCTCACTGCTGTTCACTTGACCCTGCAGCTCCTTGCCACAAGGGCCTCTCCATAGGACGGACTGCTCACAGCAAGGCAGCTGGCTTTTCAGAGAGAGCACCCAAGATAGAAGCCAGTCTTTATAACCAGTCTTTGTATGTCTTGGGAAGTGACGTTAAATTTGAATGTTGAAAAGTCTCAGTTCTCTTATTTTAATGTATTTTAATTATTCATATTCTCATTTGACTAAATCATTGATAAAGACAAGTTAATTTCTTTTCTCTTCATTGACATTTGACAACTGTAAATCATTATCATATTTGTAATATCAAAAACTTTTGTTAATTGGGCTATCCTAATGAATTAGATTACACTTTGGGACACTTTTACTGTTTTTAAATAGGAATAGCCAGTAACCTTAACCCTGGTCTGCTGACCCTTTAATCACAGTTGGCTGGGTAATGACAGAAGAAGAGTAAACATGTATGTGGGCACTTAATATGTGTCCAGGTGTGGTTCTGAGTGAGGTAGGTGCAAGTACCCAGAGAAATAAAGTAATTTGCTCAATGTCTCATAGCTAGTAAATGCCAATGCTACGATTTCAATCAGCATTCTTGAATTTAAGTACAAATCCGTATAAGAAATTGGCAGTTGGCAAAAGCTTAAAATTATTTGTTGGCCTTTATTAACATTTCATATATGCAAGGTTTCTCAGTCTATGAATTCAACTTAAATCTCTGTAGCCCTCGTGCAAAAATTGTTTTTGGCATCCATGATATTTATCTTATGTTCAAGTGATTTTTGTTGTTAACCTCCTTAGATTCTAGATAATGGGAATCCTGTCTTTTGGAGCATTTCCCTTTGCTCTGGTTTTCCCCCTAGAGCTCTCTTACTCATTAGTGTTACAGGAACATTTGATGTAGTAGAGATTAATTTACATGTAAGAATTTTCAATGACAGTTTTTCTTACTGATTGCTTTTAACCCCCCAGCCTCCAAACCTCAGTGCCCTAGAGTTAATAGTTATGTCTGAGGATTCATTATTGCTAATTTTTTTTTCAGTGGATTGTAGGGCTTTTTTCCCTGCTTCCTTTTTGTATTTAGTATTGTTAATGTTTCTACTGGGGTGTGTGTGATTTAAATTGTACTTCAAATTACTAATAATGAGAATAGTGTATTCTTAGATTTCAACATTTTTATTTGATATCTACAAACATTTTTCACAACTCGAGATGCAGCTGTCAAGTTTTAGGAAGTATATATGATAAAATGTTAAATCTACAACGTATCCTCATATTTGTTTTGTAACCTAAATTATGGTTACTAAAGACTGGTTGTAAAATTTTGTTTATGAAGGCCAATTATAATAGGTTCTTATGAGTCATTGACAGTCAAACCATTTTCAACTTAGGCAATACTTTAGCTATCTTCTTTCTTTTTTTTTAAATCTTCACCTGAGGACATGTTCATTGATTTTTTTAGAGAGAGTGGAGGGGAAAGGGGAGAAAGAAAGATCAATGTGAGAAAGAAATATACATCTGTGGCCTCCCACACATGCTCTGACCGACCAGGGCTAGATTGAGCCTGCGACCTAGCCATGTGCCCTGACAGGGAAATTAACCCAGAACCTTTCCATGTATGAGATGCTACTCCAACAAACTGAGCCACTTCTCTCCTCCCCGCCCCTCTCTCACCTCCCCATAGGTATGCCTACTTGGTTCAGTTCCATTTGTTCAAAAGTCTGTACTTTTCCAACTTAACTGCCTTTGCACCTTTTAATGAAATCAGTACTTTATATTTTTACCTGGCTGTTCCTGAGTTATATACTTTTACAATAAATCGGTGCTCTACTGAGTAAGATGCTTCTCTTGAGTTCTGGGAGCCACTTTATCGAATTAATGAAATCTGAAGAGAGTCATAGGAACCACTGATTTAGGTCTCTGAGCTAATTGAATATGATGTGAGTTATAGAAGTATTCTCTCTTTTTCTATCTATCATTTTCTCTCCCTCTCTCCTCCCCTCCCCCTCTCTCACCTCCCCATAGGTATGCCCACTTGGTTCAGTTCCATTTGTTCAAAAGTCTCTTCCAATTTAACTGCCTTTGCACCTTTTAATGAAATTAGTGCTTTATATTTTTACTAGAGGCCCAGTGCACGAAATTTGTGCACTGGGGGTGTTTGTTTTTCAGCCCAGCCTGCACCCTCTCACAATCTGGGACTGCTGGCTCCCAACCACTCACCTGCCTGCCAACCTGATCACCCCCTAACCACTCCCCTGCCTGCCCGATTGATGCCTAACTGCTCCCCTGCCTGCACGATTGCCCCCAACTGCCCTCCCCTGCCGGCCCGATCACCCTCCAACTGCCCTCCCCTGCTGGCTCGGTCGCCCCCAACTGCCCTCCCCTGCTGGCTCAGTCGCCCCCAACTGCTCGCCCCTGCTGGCCCAGTTGCCACCAACTGCCCTGCCCTGTAGGCTGGTCACCCCTAACTGCCTCCTCTTATGCCGGCCTGGTTGCCCCCGACTGCCCTCCCCTGCTGGCCTGATCACCCACAACTACCCTCCCCTACTGGCCATTTTGTGGTGGCCATCTTTGACTACATGGGGGCGGCCATCTTGTGAGGGTCACTTTGCATATTACCTCTTTATTATATAGGATGTGAGCATTCAAAATAGTTGTCACTTTCTACAACAAACCCTGTTGGAGTTTTGACTGAAATTATACTGAATCTAAAGGTCAGTTTGGGGAGAGTTGGCATATGAACAATATTGAGATTTCTAACCCATGAACTCCATTTAGGTTTTCTTTAATTTCTTTTAGCAGTGTTTTTGCAAGTTTTCAGTGTTCAGGTTATTCTCATTTTTTGGTCAGATTTATCCCTAAGTATTTCATATTTTGTATGCTATTGTAAATGATATACTTTTAAGATTTCAATTTCCCACTCTTTATTGCTGGTATGTAGAAATACAATTGGTTTTTATATCTCGAGCTAATATTTTGTTTCCTGTCTTATTAGTTTAAGTAGGGTTTTTTTTTTTTTTTCTTTTGCAGATTTCTTCAGCTTTCCCTTACAGACAGTACTGTTGTCTGTGAATAAAGATAGTTTTATTTCTTGCTTTCCAGTCTGGATTCTATTTATTTTTTTGCCTGATTATACTGCCCAGAACTTTTAAGTTCAGTGTTAAATAGAAGTAGTGAGAGGAGACATCCTTATCTTGTTCCTGATCTTGTGTGTGTGTGTGGCGGGGGATGGGGGGGTAATTCAGTCTTTCACCTGTAAGTCTGATGTTACCTGTAGGTTTTTCCATAAGTCTTTTTCCATTTCTGTTTTGTTGACAGTTTTGAACAAGAGTGTATGTTGGCTATGGACTAATCCTGTTTCTGTTTATTGAGCTGATCATATGGTTTAAATTTTTTTTATTTTCAATGACAGTTGACATTCAGTATTACACTAGTTTTAGGGGTATAGCATAGTAGTTAGAAATTTTATATGGTTTTCCAGTTTTAGTGTGTTAATTATGGTGAATCAATCCATTGAGTTTTTAATATTAAGTCCAATTTTTCATTTCTGGAATAGACCTCACTTGGTCATGAAGTTTTATTTATTTTATATGTTATTTAAATTAGATTTGATGAAATTTTGTCTTAAGTTTTAGTATCTACATCATGTGGAAAATTGGTCTATAGCTTTCTTAAAATGTCTTTGCCAAGTTTTGGAGTAAAAAATAATGCTGACTTCATAGCACGAGTATGGAGTATTTCCTCCTCTTTAGTTTTCAGGAAGAATGTTACTATCCCCTTCCCCTCCCCAAATAAATGTTTGGGAGCCCCTGCCCAGTATTGCTTAGTTGCTTGGGTGTTGCCCCATACACCGAAAGGTTGCCAGTTCAATTCCCAGTCAGGGTATATGCCTGAGTTATGGGCTTCATCCCCAGTAGAGGCATGCAGGAGACAGCTAATCAATGATGAGAGATAATCTCTCTCATCATTGATGTTTCTATTTCTCACTCCCTCTCCCTTCCTCTCTGAAATTAAAAAAAAAAATTAAAACAATAGTATAGGTAGAAATTTACAGTGTTCTTGGGTGTGCTGGAGGACTAGGAGTTGGAAAAGAAGCCAGGGCAGTGAACTTAATGACTACTTAACAGTCCATTCTTGTTCTCTCTTGTTCGTAATGCAATTTAATGTTTATTTTTTAAGAATAAAAGGAAAACTTATAGGTAATAAAACATCTACTAAACCCCTAAGTCATCGTATTCTTCAAGTGCTTGACCCTTTCTGGAACTCTGCCTGATGCCCTGAGCAGGTCTGGGGCCAGCACTGTTGTCCCATGTCCTGTACTGCCCACTGGTCCAGCAGCAAGGAGACATGGGGGTCTTTGTCTAGTCTGTGACTGTTCTCAAGATTCCTTGTGTGCTAAGACACTGTTGTGGGCCATGGGGTGTCCACTGCTCATAGTCATCTTACCTAATAAAAGAGAAACATGCAAATTAACCATCACTCCGCTACACCCACAGCCAATCAAGAGTGAGTATGCAAATTAATCCAACAAAGACGGCGGTTAATTTGTATATGCAGGGCATAGCTGTGTGAAGCCTGCTATGAGGGGAAGGGGGGCGGTGGAGGGAGCTACTGGAGTGGTGCTCCAGACAGAAGCGAGGACTTGCCAGCTCCGGGCAGCCCGGGAGCGGGGAGATGCCGGCTCCCGGGTGAACCGGGAGTGGGGACTTGCCGGCTCCGGGCATTCGGGAACGGGAACTTGCCAGCTCCCGGGAGGAGCGGGGATGTGCCAGCTCCCGGGCGGCCCCAGGTAGCTGGGAGTGAAGCCAGGGGAAGGAAGGCCTATTCTTGCACAAATATCGTGAATGGGCCTCTAGTTCAGATATAAATTGTTTGCTAATCTCAGGGAATTGGGAGAATTTTCTAAGAGTTATTGGAGTGTCTGTTTTCTCTAATTCCTGGGGTGTTGGGTACTTATGTGGTCTGCCCTGGCAGCATGAGTGTTCATTACCATTCTGTGAAAAGAGATTGAAAAATGGTCAGAGGAGACTTGTTTTCTGTTGTGATATGTGAGTTTGAATATAAAAATTATAAAATATAAATTTGTCAAGTTTTCAAAATATAAAGATAAGTATTTAGAACTTTGAATTGTTTTTATGTTTGTATTTACAATTTTTTATGTTCCTCTTGTTTAGTCCTATTTTTAGGCACAATATTCTTAGCTATCTTATGGGCTCCTGAGATAACTGGACTAAGTAATTTCTTTTGTTCAACTTTCAAAGTCCATTGAGAAAAGGAGCATCTGTGTGATTTCATTGCAAAGAGTGCTCTTCTATTTTTCTTCACCTCTACACACTGTGGCTGTTTGAGAATTCAAATCTGAAACATACAATAGTGATAGAAGTTTCTTTTCTTTATGTCTAATTAAATTATTTTTAAATTTAGACTGTAATGTTAGCAATACTATGCAGTTAAGTATTAACGACTTTTAATTAAGCTATTAAGTGTTCCTTGTGGACTGAGACTGGTAAACAGCCCTCCAGTTGTTAAACATGTAGTGCATTTCTTTCTTTATTTTATTTTCTTATCCTCACCCAAGAAAGAAACGTTGATACATTGATTGGCTGCCTCCTGTACGTGCACTGACCAGGGATGGGATCTGCAGTTTTTTGGTGTATGGGATGACTTTTTACCAACTGAGCCACTTGGCCGGGGCTGGAGTGCATTTCTTACTGGTGAACAGGTCATGGACTTAGGAGTCAGAGCCAGTTTCCATCCCTAAACCTACTGCTTACTGTCTCTGAGATTATGTCTATTGCATTAGTGTAGAAATGACACCGTCTGCACTGGCCGATGTGGCTCATTAGTGTGTCATTCCTTACACCAAAGGGTTGTGGGTTCAATTGCCAGTCAGGACACATACCCAGGTTGCGGGTTCAGTGCCCAGTTAGGGCATATATGGGAGGCAGCTGATCTCTCTCTCTCTCTCATATCCCTGGGTGAAAATAAAAGAAGGAAGTAGGTATCATTATTTCCTAAGTACTTTGTGCTGCGAAATGTTACT
Organism: Corynorhinus townsendii; assembly: GCA_026230045.1. Lineage (NCBI taxonomy): Eukaryota > Metazoa > Chordata > Mammalia > Chiroptera > Vespertilionidae > Corynorhinus > Corynorhinus townsendii. The sequence continues at coordinate 145,288,175 of JAPDVU010000004.1, forward strand.
AGTTCTTTGAAGAAATGGTTTCATTAGCAGTTAAGTCTGGAATTGGTAGCATGCTCTCCTCTCAGAGGCTCCCACTGTGTGTTAAGTGGCTTTGAGAACCACTTTGGTCAAGAAATCTGCTTAAGTTCTTTCTCAGTCTCAAACAGAACTTCTCCTTTCTTTCTTTCCCCTCCTTGGCTTCCCCTGTGGAATACCTGCAACATATTTTAGTTCATTTCATTATTATTTTTTTCAATCTTCACCTGAGGATATGTTTCTATTGATTTTTTTAGAGAGAGGAATGGAGAGAGAGGGAGAAAAAAAACATTGATGTGAGAGAGGAAAACTGTTGGTTGCCTCCCCTACATGCCCTGCCTGGAAATTGAACCCGTAAGCTTTTGGTCTATGGGATGATCCTGCAAGCAACTGAGCCCCAGCCAGGGCTATTTTACTTTCATTGAACTTGGTTTTGAGAATAAAGTGCCTAGGAGAGTGCCCCTAATTCATACTTGAAAATGATAGTTTTCTTTTCTTCCCTCTTAGTGTTAGTTTTAATGGTTTAAAAACTGTAGTGTAAATTCAGAGCCTATTTTAATATTAGTTTAACCTTCTATGGAAGTAAGTCATTTTTTCTTTCAGTTTTATTGAGATACTATTGGCCCAGTGCACAATTCATGCATGGGTGGAGTCCCTCAGCCTGGCTGGTGATCGGGGCTGATTGGGGCTGTCTCAACCAGTCCCAATTGGGGCCGATGGGGGCCGGCCGGCCAGGGAGGGACCAAGGGAGGGCTCCAGGGAGTGTCCGGCCCTCTCACCCAGTCCCAGTCAGCCGGACCCCAGCAGCAAGCTCCTACCGGTCGGAGCGTCTGCCCCCTGGTGGTCAGTGCACATCATAGCAAGTGATTGAATGGTCTTAGCATATCGTTAGCATATTATGCTTTGATTGGTTGAATGGATGACCGGACACTTAGCGTATTAGGCTTTTATTCTATAGGACTCCCTGTTAGTGTATGCAGACTTATGCAGAATGCACAGCCTTTATTTTGGTGAGTTATAGTGTATTGACCTAACAAGATTGGTGTTTTACTTATATAAGGTTGTTTGGAAAAGTCAGGAGCTAGTATGCATATTATTTACACCTAGCCTTAAATATAAATCCTGAAGTAAGTGTTATGAAGTGCTGGGTGGTTTGTTGCCTTTCTAATTAACTTAGTAGAAAGGCAAAGGTCACTTTTCTTTTGATGAAACATTCTTAAAAATGTTATACTATTAAACGTATTTTAATCTGATTTTATTATTTATAGCTTTCTTTAATGGTATCAAGAACTGACAAAGGAAGAGATGATATTGTTACTATTTTTCTGAAATTATTATTATCTTTTTAAATAAAAGGTGGCTATCATCCAGTGAAAATTGGAGACCTTTTCAATGGCCGGTATCATGTTATTAGGAAGCTAGGATGGGGACACTTCTCTACTGTCTGGCTATGCTGGGATATGCAGTAAGTATTCTTTATCATTTGTGTTCTTGATTCCTGGCGTATTCGTCATCTTTATTTTATTACAAGCTGTGACTGAGGGGCACAGCTGCTTCTGCTGTGCAATGTAAAGTGCTTAGCACAGGTCTGCCCTGCCCTAGCTAGACATTTCTCCCTCTGTTTGAAGTTCATTTTCCTGTTATCTTAAAATATTAACTTTCCTCTGCTTTTATATCTGAGGGTTATTCATTGAAATTACAGTAGGATCATTTTCCCCCCCAAAATTTATCCATACCAAGATACCCCACAACCCATTTACATAGAAATTATCATATAGACTTTCCAAATCAGTGGTTTCTGATTCCTTTTTCAAGCTATGACCTATAGCATGAAATGCCATTGCAACCCAGTATAAATATGCATTTGTGTGTGTGTGTGTGTGTGTGTGTGTGTGTGTGTAAGTGAAGTGAAACTAGTGTTACAAGATAATATTACTCTCTTTATATGACATATGATGACATTTCTAGTTTACCTCATTTTATGAGAAAAAAACAATTATAAGGAATTATTCTGCTCCTGAATTGTTGACCCACAATTTGAAAAGCATTGTTTTAAAGGAAAGCTTATTAAAACTTTCTATTTAGCCCTAACCCATTTGGCTCAGTGGATAGAGTGTTGGCTTGCCAACTGAAAGGTCCCAGGTTCGATTCCAGTCAAGGGCATGTACCTTGGTTGTGGGCACATCCCCAGTAGGAGGTGTGCAGGAGGCAGCTGATGGATGTTTCTTTCTCATCGATGTTTCTAACTCTGTATCCCTCTCCCTACCTCTCTGTAAAAAATCAATAAAATATATTTTTTAAAAACTTTCTATTTATTGGGTAAATTTCATTATAATGATCACTTCTGCTTATAATATTTTTTAAATTTGCATTTTCCAAAGGGGGAAAAGATTTGTTGCAATGAAAGTTGTAAAAAGTGCCCAGCATTATACGGAGACAGCCTTGGATGAAATAAAATTGCTCAAATGTGTAAGTACTGCAAAAACTTGAATGATAGAAGATAAATTAATAACTTAAAACTTTACAAAGGGATTTTTATGGGTTTTACTAAATTAAAATTGATTTTATGTTTTATAAGTTCAAATACTGAATCTTTTCTTTTAAAAAACACATCACTTATATTAAAACTATTTTGTTTTGTATAATGGAAATTATTTTGGTCTTAAACACTTCTGTTCTTGACTTACTTTTCTTTCCATAGGTTCGAGAAAGTGATCCCAGTGACCCAAATAAAGACATGGTAGTACAGCTAATTGATGACTTCAAGATTTCAGGCATGAATGGCATCCGTATCCTTTCTGACACTTCTGTGCTCCCTAATGGCTGAATTATACTGTAGTCTTTCTCTTTGCTTTTGAAAAATTGGAATGTGTGAGCCCGCATAAACTCGTGCTTGCTCCACTTTGTGATTCTCCACAGAAAGCCTTTCATATCATCCCGGAGTGTTGGAAAGTGATATGTCCAGTGCTCTGCAAGAGCTTTTGGGGGTTTTGGTGTAGTAACATCTTATTATTAATCTTTTTTAATAATTCTAGTGAAGTTTATTTTTACAGTGGTAGGTGGAAGCGTATACCAGCATTTCTTTTTGCTTGAAACTTTAAAAAATTCCATACACAAAGGCTAAGTATCCTTAGTAGCTGCAAAGAATTCATTGAGGCAATAGAAGGAAAAATGCTCTGCTAATGTCAACATAGTAAAGTCACGCCTGATCCTGCATAGTATCATCTTTCTGCCAGGTAAATATGGAATATGTTGGTTTTGTTTAGTTTGTCATCTTTGGAAAGTCTGGAGAAAGTCAAGGTGTTACCAGATAGGGGACCGGCCTGGAGCAGGTCTGCCTCAGGCCGACCTGTGGTGTGTGGATTCTTGATTTCCTTCAGGAAAGATTTCACAACACAAGTGTGAGTGATTTTGAGAAGACATTTATTAAAGCTGGGGACAGTGAAACAAGGAAGGGCTTAGCATAAGAGAAGCAACAGGAGAGCCTGGGCAGGGCTGCTTTGGCTCCCTGGAAACATAATTGGAAAGAAATGAGCCTAGGTGGGGTGGCTTTGGCTCACTGCAAAGTCAGAGCAAACAGGGCCTAGGAAACAGGTTCAGGAGGTTAGCCCAGGACAGCTGTTGCTCCCCTGGTTGCAAGTCTCATGACCTTTAGAGTTTAAAAGATGCACACTGTGGGGGAAGAAAGGCATAAGCCTGCTCCTGGGAGGGAGAGTGAGGCCTGGGTCCTTTGTCTTGAGGGTGTTAAAGGCTGGGTGTTTAGGGGAGGTCTTAGGAGGCTCTCAATACATTAACCAGTTTTATGCTGATGTGCCAGAATTAGATTTATTCCCTTCCTCTGTCCTTGAGTGTGGTTGGCAAATGGCACCATTTGGATTTCTGCTTTCAGTCTCCCTAAGTAGGATGATTTAAGCTGTTACCCTCTCGTGGGGAGATGTGTAAGCTATTTACTTTTAAGTGTCCTTTGTTAGGGAAGTTAGGATTTGCTGTTAACTAGATGGCCATGTAACTACCTGTCTCAGTTTCCCTATTCCACTTGTCCTGCCTTACTAGCCTGTCTCAGGGTGATACATTTTCTGTACTTGTTGGTAAATCTGACATAGGCCAGTCCTTGATGGAAAGAGAACCTCCATTGTTTTTCTTCAAGAACATTTATAATTTAAAGTTTCCAACATGGGTAAAATTAGAGAGTGTACTACAGTGAATTTCTATAAATCTCTCACCCAAATTCAAGAATTAACTGGCTACAGTTGTTTTATTTATTTACCCTTTATCTCTTGCTGAATTATTTTAAAAGGAATCCTAGAAATCATGTTCTTTTACCTCTACAAATGTCAGTTTACATATTTGAAACATATAGACTTATAAAAAGACCACAAAGCTCATCTAATAAAATAAAAATAATTTCTTGGTATCATGTCATACTTGATACAAATTTTCTTTATAATGGACAAATGACTTGTTTGAATCACTTTTCAACAAATAGGGTTATTTTGTCCTAATTATCTTCTCTTCCTCTTAAGACTGTATCAACTTGCTTTAATTGTTTAAAGATCAAATCATCCAACTACTTTTTAAAATTATTGAAATAGTATACAGAGTATTTGCTTTCTCAAGTAGAAATTATCTTGCTGGAAATTAGTGATTTTTGAAAGATGAAAGTTTCTTAATCAGCTATAAGGTTAGTTGTTTTGGAAGCCTTTGTTTTAATTCTAGGTCCTATTGGAAAAGAAATGTGTCTAGCAAGAAGACAGAGCAAAGGCATCTTATCACTTATTTTCTCTTTTGAATGTATCGGTTTTGACTGGGCTGCTGGTAAGTTTGCATTCTTGTTAGTTTTGAGGGGTCTCAGGAGGAGGTGATTGGGGGTTGTGGAAAGGAGGATGATCCTTTCCACATTAGTAGAGGGCATTGGTACAGGGCAACCTCAGAGGATCGTTGACAGCAGAGTAATCTAAGACTTGTAGGTCAGAGCTGATAGCACAAATGCGAAGAAATAATACCTTTAGTATCCAGAATGCTCTTTCCATATTTTCATATTGGATCCTCTTAGATAGCCCTTCGTTAGCCTGAGTCAGGTGATACAGCCATTACTCCCCCTCTCCCAGTATGTGAGGTTTTCTTTTTGCAGTTTTAGTTACCTGCAGTGTGAAAATATTATATGGAAAATTGCAGAAGTAATTCATAGTTCTAAATCGTGCACCAGTCTGAATAGCATGATGAAGTTACATCTTCCTGTTCTGTCTCACCTAGGACTTGAATCATTCCTTTGTCTAGCATATCCATTTTGTATACACTACTTGCCCCTTAGTCATTTAGTAGCTGTCTCACCTCTCAGATGAACTGTTGTGGTACCTCAGCACTTGTGTTCAAGTAACCCATATAGTAGCCATTCGCCTCGATTCATCTCATCATGTTGGCATTGTATTGTCTCATATCACAAGAAGAAGGTGGTTGAGTGTATCACATTAAGATATTTTGAGAGAGACCAGATTTGCATAACATTTACGACTGTATATCGTTATAGTTATTCTGTTTTATCATTAGTTATTGTTAATCTCTTGCTGAGCCTAATTTGTAAGTTAAGCATCATGGGTATACTGTATATGTACATACTAGTGACCCAGTGCATGGATTCGTGCACATTGAAAGGAAATTAATTAGAAGGTGGCGGTGGGGTGGGACTGGGTGATCTGGGCTGTACTATGCCCTGGAGCCAACCTCCTGAGGTCCCTCCCCAGCCGGCCACCCCTGGGGTGGCGTTGTGGCTTGAAGGGCGTCTGCAGAGTGAGCTGAGTCCCTCCAGCAGGTGGAGTCCCTTGGCCTGGCCTGTGGGGATCGGGCCGAAACTGGCTCTCCTACATCCCCTGAGGGGTCTCAGAGTGCGAGAGGACACTCCGCAAAGTTGCTGTCGTACAGGGTGTGGAATGCAAACGCAAATGTGCAGTAAACCAGACTTGGGGCCAACAATGCCCCAGCAACAACATAACCCATGGCCGAAGGTGGAATCGTGCGGCCCTGCAAGGAACCGAACTCCCTCCTTTCTGGTTTTGGGGTGCATCACCCACGAACCACCACTGCCAAGTCACTGTAGCTCAGCAGCTCCTGCACTGAGTGTCTGCCCCCTCGTGGTCACTGTGCGTCATAGCTACCAGTCGATGCACACTTAGCATATTAGCCTTTTATATAGAGAGATAGGGAAAATCATAGGATATGTAGGGTTTGGTACTGTATGCGGTTTCAAGCATCCGCTAGGTGTCTTGGAACATATCTCCTCGGATAAAAGGGACTTCTGTGTATTTATTTCTCAGTGTTCAGGAATATTTGAGCACTTGCTGTGACGTACACTGTGGCTGATGAGTGCCAGGGTGTGTCAAGAGCCAGGGTTCTCCTTCCCCATCTTTGGCTGTTTCCTTTATATCATCTTTGGAACAGATCCAACATTTTGATATTTGCTCTGCTCAAGCTCCAGAAGCCTGAGAACAAAATTAAATCTCAGCTCAAATTCCAGAATGATATCCTGTTCATGCACTCACTAAGTTTTCATTTCTTAGGGAAGCACTTCCCTCGTACTCTGTATTTTTGAGGTTTTTATAAAGGCATACTTCAGAGATATTGCTGGTTCAGTTCCAAATCACCATATAATCTTTTTGTTGGTGGAGGATGAGTCTTGCCTTCAATTTGTAAAAAAGTGCAACATCTGTGAAGTGCAATAAGACAGGTATGCCTGTATTTCCTCTACAGCGGATTTGGAGGTACTAGCAAGTACCCTTGACTGCTAATGCCACCTCTCTGTTTCTCTCAGTATTGTTTCTGCTAATTGTTGAGTGTGTTTTTCCTCGTGATACATAGGAAGGTAGAGCTGGTCCTGACTTGCTCCTGTTCTCCAAATGACTGATGGTTTATGGGCGGGCAGGGCAGCCCCTCCTGCATCAGATATGCATGGCAGTTCCTGGGACAGCTGGCAGGAAGATGGTTTCTTTGGAGAAACCAGCTGATTTGTAGGTAAATGGAGTTTTTAAAAAATACTACATATACATTCTAGTGACTATTTTTACTGTTAAATGGTAAGAAATTATAGTTTAGATTTGTCAGTGATAAAGAAATCATTATGTAGAGATTTGGGCTTTGGCTCTATGTGTTCATAAATTCAGTTTTTGATTTTTTGTGATATGTCTGGGAATCTGGATTTACATTATCTATGCATAAATCTGTAGCTCACATGTTCTCCAACACTGTAGAAAATTTTTTCTTAGTATCTAAAGCAGTAGTTATTGTGATGATGTGGTAGATGCAGATATTGTAAAATATATTAAATCAATAACCTAACTATAGGCCTCCAGAGATGAATCAAGCATTCGCAGATGGTTTCAGAGTCATTTTAAATCTTCCAGTAGGAATGACATAAATATATTTATATTTATGGGCCATAATTCTGGAGTGTTGGTGTTTGACTAGAATTTCTGTTTTCATTATTATAGGTTGGTCTTTTTTTCTTTTTCTTTGAAAAGCCATGTTAGCTGGGGGACAGGCGGAGACCTGGCTGGCCAGGTACTGGACTGCGACCCCGCCCTCTTGAATCCATGTGTCCTCCAGGTGGGCTGGGTTCACCAAGGGCCGAGCCCACCCTCAGCCCCAGGACTGTGAGGTGATGTGTGGCTGGGTGCTGGGGGTGATGGCGTGAGTCACTCATGCGCTGCTGGCCCTGGGATTTGGCTTTACTGCCTCCTGCTAAATATCGGCCACTCCGTGCTACAGGACAGTGACTTCATTCCCACTTCACAGTAGAGAAAGCCCTCCTCTGTGAAATGGACTCTGGCAGGCCCAGGGTCAAACCAAAGGAAGGCAGGAATAGGGTCGGAGGAGGCCTGGGAGGAGGGACTGCCCTTGGGGCTGCCCGGATGGCGCATGGCAGACCAGGTAGGCATGGGGGGCAGGGGAGGGGGCTGCTGCGTAGGGCCCCAGTGCCTTCCAGGTGCCCTCCCTGAAGCCTCGCTGGTCGGAGGCAGTGGGAACTGGGTGGAAGCCAGTGGAGCGCCTGCCTCTGGGCGTTGGCATGCAGAGAGGCCTTAATGAGCCTTGGGGCAGAGCTGCAGCAACCTCCACCAAAGGCCCCACAGCTCGCCTCGCCCCCATGCCCAGCCTGATAGTCTGTTCAGGGACATGGGGAGAGCCAGGTCCTGCACTCAGGCCAGGGATCCTCAGAACGTGACTGAGAGGGCTCACCAGAGCCAGCGACACCTGCCCCCTTGCCAGGAGCCCGGGATCTCAGGGAGGGCCCTGCCAGCTGAAGCCAGGTGTGTGGTCCCCACTGGCCAGGGCCCATCCTTTCAACCCTGATGCTGCCCCCCACAAGGTCCCTCTCAAGGCCCTAGGCCACCTCACTAACAGGGCAGACTGGCTTCACTGAGGGGAGCAGGTCTCGTGCAGATGCCTATGTATTCACCCCCAAGCTGCTCCCGTGCCCGGGACTCTGCTCCTGCCTCTGCCAAGCGGCAGGCCACGGCCCCTGACCAGCACCACCAGTGCTCAGGCCTTGGAGCCTACGGCCCCTGGGTGGTGGCCATCACCAGGAGACCTCGTGCCAGGCAATGGAGGTTCAGGGATCCCTCCAGTCCTGCCCCTTGCGTTCCCCATGTGCGAAGCAGGGCACAGCCGTGAGGCTCCAGCAGGTCAGAGAGAACCCGTCCTCCAGAAGGGGCTGGGAGAGGGCATGGGGGGCAGGGCTGCTCTGGGAACCCTACTTCCTGCTGAGCTCCTTGGCCCGGCAGGTGGCGGCCTCCACAGCGCTCATGGTGGCCGCCCACAGCCCGTCCTACTCCAGGGCGTGAAGCCCATGAATGGTGGTGCCTCCCGGCGTGCGCACGTCCATCCGCAGCAGGACCAGGTGCTGCCCCTTCTGCAGCAGCATCTTGATTGTCCCCAGCAGGGTCTGGGCGGTGATGCGGTGAGCCAGGCCACTGGGCGTGCCCATCTTGACGGCACCTTTAGCCAGGGCCTCAGAGAACACGTGCATGAAGGCCATGCCACTGCCATTGCCACTGCCACTGAGGCCCGTGTGGATGTCCACCTGGGCCTCAGGCACCTCCTCGCACTGCCTGCAGGCCTCCAGCAGTGTCTGCAGGAGCTCGACCTCACCGCTCCCCGCGTGGCGGCCCCGGGCCAGCACCATGGCCCCCTCCTGGACCACTCAGGGCAGGTTGGGGGAGTCCCGGAGCACCCGTGTGTTTGGAGGAAGCAGCTCCTCCAGGGAGCTCAGAGAGACCCTGGCAGCCACAGACACCAGGATGTGCTCAGCGGTGACCACAAAGGCCACCTCTGCCAGGACAGTTGGCAAGACGTGGGGCTTCTTAGCGAAGAAAACAAGTGAGCAGCTCTGAAGCACCTCCTGGTTGGAATGGGTGGTCTGGCAGCTCAGAGCCTGGAAGTGACAGAGGTTCCTGTCAGTTAGTGCACTGGCCAGCACGTGCTAGGCTTCCACTTCCCTGCTTGGATGAGGCCCTGTGCAATGGCCTCCGCCATCCGGCCCGGCCCATGAAGCCCACGCGCCGAGAGGTTGGTTTCGCTGCTGCTACCACCGCCATCACACTAACCCGGCGCCCCAGGCCACCTGTAGGTTGGTCTTAATGCCATGTCTTATATTGTGATCCTATATTCTTTAAAACTGCCTACAATACTAAAATTGATCTAGTTACACCGTGGAAGATATTGAAGGAAAAGATGAAATGTCTTCACTGAGTTTGTTTAATTTCAATTTTATAAAGTGTTTTATGTAACCCATGAAATAGAAATTTGGGCAAGCAGACAGGAGAGTTAAGACGGGGGAGTTCTTTACTTTTTTTCTTGTTAATTTCTCATGAGGTTCTAGTCTTGCTCATTTTCATTAAGGCTGATCATCAAAGAGAAGTGTGCTGAAATGAGTGAAAGCATAGGTAAGTGTGGGATTGAGTCCTGACACCACCACCTTTGGACTGTAATGTGGGATAGTTCTTTAACTGAGGTTTGCTCTCCTCGTTTCTGTGTGGGGATACGTTTATTATTTCCTAAGGTTGTAACAGGTACATATTAATAATCTATGGCACTTAAGTACTTAGTAAATGTTCCATCATTTTATTTAGGTGAGGAATAGGAAAGGACCACTTTGGGTATTATTGATAGTACTAGAAGCTTGGTGCACGAAATTCATGCACTTGAGGCGGGGTGGTCCCTCAGCCTGGCCTGTGCCCTCTCGCAGTCCAGGGGCCCTCGGGGGATGTCTGACTGATGGCTTAGCGTTGCTGTGGAGGCAGGAGTGGCTCCCTCCCAACACTGCCACTGTGCTTGCCAGCTTTGAGCCTGGCTTAGGGCTTCTGGCTGAACGGTGCTCCCCCTATGGGAGTGCAGTGACCACCAGGGGGCAGCTCTTGCATTGAGTGTCTGCCCCCTGGTGGTCAGTGCGAATCATAGCAAATAGTCGTTCTGCCATTCCGTCGATTTGCATATTAGCCTTTTATTATATAGGATTGGTGCATGTTATGAAGAAAGAAACGTTTCATCATGTGCCACAATGCTGCTGCATTTAGTAATTGCATCACTTCAGGAAATGTATCCACAAGTGATCCTTAACCATGTCCCAGACGTCTGTATGGTCTTCGAAGTGCTTGGCCACCATCTCCTCAAATGGATCATCAAGTCCAACTATCAAGGCCTTCCTTTACGCTGTGTGAAGAGTATCATTCGACAGGTGAGGCTTATGAGGGCAGCCCCCACCCCCTAATACCTAACTGGCTAGGCTTTCAACAGAAGTTACTATTTTGTTTTGTTCTTTAAAAATGCATAAACATATACATACAAGTTTCTTGATACATAATTTTTGTTTTTAAAGCGTATGCATATGTTACAGTGTATAACAACTTGAACATCTTAAATCGGTTTTATATTTAATGTTATGCCATTCTGTTAAGGGAGCACTATGTAAATATTAGGTATACATTTCTTTGGGCACATTGGTCTTTTTAAGGTAATGATAATGGTATAGTGAAAATTTGTTTTATCTAATATTATTATTATAAAACTAGAGGCCCAGTGCACGAAATTCATGCACAGGGGGGTGTTTGTCCCTCAGCCTAGCCTGCACCCTCTCCAATCTGGGACATCCCTCTCTCAAAATCCAGGCTGGCTCCCAACTGCTCGCCTGCCTGCCTTCCTGATTTCCCCTAACTGCTTCTGCCTACCAACCTGATCACCCCCTAACCACTCCCCTGCCAGCCTGATAGATGCCTAACTGCTCCCCTGCCAGCCTTGTTTGCCCCTAACTGCCCTCCCCTGCAGGCCACAAGATGGCTGCCCCCATGTGAACACAAGATGGCCTCCACTAGATGGCCAGCAGGGGAGGACAGTTGGGAGGAACCAGGCCTGCAAAGGAGGGAAGTTGGGGGTGACTGGGTCTGCAGGCCTGGGTCCCCCCTAACTGCCCTTCCCTGCAGACCCAGTCACCCCCAACTTCCCTCCCTTGCAGGCCTGGTCCCTCCCAACTGCCCTCCCCTGCTGGCCATCTTGTGGAGGCCATCTTGTGTTCACATGGGGGAAGCCATCTTGTGTGTTGGAGTGATGGTCAATTTGCATATTATTCTTTTATTAGATAGGATTAGATAGGATAGAGGCCTGGTGCATGGGTGGGGGGCAGCTGGTTTGCCTGAAGGGTGTCCTGGATCAGGATGGGGGTTCCCTTGGGGCGTGGGGCGGCCTGCACGAAGGGCCTGTGGTAGTTTGCAAGCTGGCCACACCCCCCGGTGACCCAAGTGGAGGCCCTGGTATCTGGGATTTATTTATCTTCTATAATTGAAACTTTGTAGCCTTGAGTGGATCCAACCCTCCTGCTTGCTCCATGGCTGCTGCAATTTTTGTTGGGATTTATTTATCTTCTATAATTGAAACTTTGTAGCCTTGAGTGAAGGCCAAGGTAGGCCAGGGCTGTGGAAACGTGGCTTCCTCCATTGCTGGGGGCAATTCAAGCCTCCTGCTCTCTCCAACTCCATGACTGCTGCCATTTTTGTTGGGATTTATTTATCTCCTATAATTGAAACTTTGTAGCCTTGAGTGGAGGCCGAGGCTGGCCAGGGTGTGTGGAAAGCCAATCCATTACCTGGGAAACCCAAGCTTCCTGCTTGCTCCGTGGCCACCACAATCTTGGTTGGGTTAATTTGCATACTCGCTCCTGATTGGCTGGTGGGCCTGGCTTGTGGGTTTAGCAGAGGTACTGTCAATTTGCACATTACTATTTTATTAGATAGGATGTCCCACTTTGTTCCTTAGAAAATAATTCAACAGAAATAATTTGTGTTTATTTGCTATTTTTAGGTATTAGATGAAGGGTAAATGAACGATATAAGGAATGCTTGTTATATAGGGAGTATTATATTAGATTTATGCTTTGTTCAGTTGCCTTGACAAAAGAAGATGGGTCTGGGTCTGGTTTGGTGATCATGTGCTAGCAATTAGTTATAAAATGAAAGTATACATACATGAATCATCTCTTTCTGATTAGAAATGTTTACCAGATTTCATTTTCTGCATTGAATATATTTCTCTGTATTCTGCTTAATCCCTTACAGCCTAAATTAGGAATGTTGCAGATATGACATATTCTGGATTACCTATTCTGATAGAATAGATAATGAGTGTGGGTACTTCTTCACTTCACAGTAATTTATATATCAAGGGGGTTATTGGGTTTTCCTGCGATGAAGAGTGAGTGCTTGGGAGCCTGTCCCTTTTCCCCAGGTCCAGATCTTGAACTAGATTTGCCTGAGGGTTCCAGACCTGAGATATAGGCTATGGTCCAGAAATCTTAAATAGGAAATAATCAGGGAATTGAAGAATTGTACATCCTAGAGATTGGGGCCTGAAAAAGAACCTTTCTACCAGTTTGCATACATGGAAATCAGTAGGTTCTAAACCCATTTTATAAAAAATTTGATGTTTATAATTGTTAGATTTTTTTCCTTTGAAATTGTGTGTAGTTAACTTATTCAGCTTGTGTATTTATCTCTTCATTTATCTTTGTCCTTTTATGGTGCAAATTGACAGCTCATCTTCTAATATTATAGACTTACCCAGCCGCTGTGGCTCAGGGGTTGAGTATTGACCTATGAACCAGGAGATCATGGTTTGATTCCTGGTAAGGGCAAATGCTTAAGTTGTGGACTTGATCTCCAGTGTGGGGCGTGCAGGAGGCAGCCAATCAATGATCCTCTCTCATCATTGCTGTTTCTGTCTCTCTCTCCTTCTCCCATCCTTTCTGAAATAAATAAAAAATATTTTAAAAGTATATTATAGAATACTTATTACTGAGAGAAGGAAGATGGCTGCCAACGGAAAGGCAGACTGCAAGATAGTGTGTGAGTGAAAAAACAAAGGGAGAGCGTGTGGTCGCACGGGGAGTGTTTGTTGGTGAGTTGAGGGACAGCTGTACTCCAGGAGACTGTGGGGACTGCTAGACGGGGCTCCCCTGACCAGGCTGCTCCCACTGCTGCTGTGTTCCCTCCTGGAGTGACCGGCTCATACGCGGAGACTGCGTCATCTTATAGGGGAAAGTGGATGTTGTTGGATGCCTAAAAATCTACAACTGCGGCTCCCACCAAACAGCTGTGAACCCGAGAACATTGGTCCCCAATTGGCGCAAACACGCCTATTCAGAGGAGCTCTACACTCCACCACGTAAAGGTCAGATTTAGCCTGGGTTAAGGTGAGGTCTCTGGTCCCGGCAGGAGAGAGAAATGCGCTCACTGCAGGAGCTGGAGGACCAGGGGAAGTCTGCGCCTAGAAAAATCCGTGGCTGTTGGGGTGGCGTGATCTGTAAATGTGGAAGGGGGTCCTCAGAGTTGCTAACAGAAGGGAACTCTAAAAAGCAACCCATTTTGATCTGATGCAAAAGGACAGCCTAAAATTTTTAAAAATGTGCTGGCTGCTTAGATCCAAGGGGGGGGAAAAGACTTCACAGACTTGCTCGCAGACCCGGAGTTCGCACACTTACGCTGGCTCTTTTTTTTCCTTTTTCCTCTTTAAATCCTTGCTTCTGATTACTAAGCCCAAGACATAGGATCACCCAATTGGGGACACCCTAAGAGACTGCAGGGGAAAGTTGTTTTTCTGGAACCTGGGGATCAGAGCGGGGAATAATCATCAGAGGACCAGCTCTGGGGCATCCCACTCCCACAAACTGGTATTGAGTGCCGCAGGGAAAACAGGATCTAAGCACTGGCTAGAGAGGACCTATAGACCCAGAGGTCAATCCAGAAACACTGCCACCCAGAGCTGAATCACAAATTGACTCTTGTGTAAACACCCAGGGTTGAATCACAAATTGACTCTTGTGTAAACACAAATAAAAGAATACAAGAAATTAAGACACACCGCCTGCTTAAAAATTAGGACTGGCTTACAACACTGAGGAGCAGTGGAATGCAGGGAACTGCAATATTGTCCCTGACTAGAAACAGGCATGCCAAACAAAACAGTAGAGAAGAGACATATGAAAACATGCTCAAAGTCATTAATTATCCAAGAGATGCAAATCAAAACAACAATGCGGTACCATCTCACACCTGTCAGAATGGCAATCATAAACAAATAAACAAATGACAAGTTCTGGCAAGGATGCGGAGAAAAAGGAACACTTGTGCACTGCTGGTGGTACAGCCACTGTGGAGAACAGTATGGAGTTTCCTCAAAAAACTAAAAATGGAACTCCCATTTGACCCAGTAATCCCACTTCTAGGAATATATCCCAAGAAACCAGAAACACCAATCAGAAAGGATATATGCACCCCTATGTTCATAGCAGCACAATTCACCATAGCTAAGATTTGGAAACAGCCTAAATGCCCATCAGCAGATGAGTGGATTAAAAAACTATGGTACATTGACACAATGGAATACTGCTCTGTTATAAAAAAGAAGGAATTCTTACCATTTACAGCAGCATGGATGGACCTGGAGAGCATTATGTTAAGTGAAATAAGCCAGGCCAGTGGTCGGCAAACTCATTAGTCGACAGAGCAGCAAACTGTGGCTCACAAGCCACATGTGGCTCATGAGCCACAGTTTCTCGACCACTGAGCCAGGCAATGAAAGAAAAATTTCACACGATCTCACTCATTTATGGAAAATAAAGAACATTATAACCTGATGAACAAAAAGATAGATACTGAGGCAGTAAAGCACTGAACAGACTGTCAAATTACAATAGGAAAGCAGGGGAGTTTTGGGGAAGGGGGGAAAGAGATCAACCAAAGGACTTGTATGCATGCATATAAGCACTAGAAATGGACACAAGACACGAGGGTGAGAGTGGGATGAGGGCATGTGGGGTAGAGGCGGGTGGGGGAAGGTCAAGGGGAAAAAAGGAGATATATGTGCTACTACATGTAGTACTTTAAACAATAAAAAAAATTAAAAAAATATATATTTTAGATGTTATTTGAGGAAAGGGGTTGGTAAGAGAAGGGCTTTCTGTAGCGGCTTACACAAAAAGATACTATATTTTTACATAGTATTATGTTAGGTATGCATATGTACCTAGTATGGGTTTCTGGCTAGCTTTTATTTAATAATATATTTGTTCTCTTTTAGGCTTTAGATAGTAGCATTTTAACTCATTATTTTAACATGGATAATTTCTCATGTGAAAAGATAATGCTTTTCTTTAGAAGATAGGCGATGAGGGGGAAAATTAATATGTTCATTGGAGTTGATTCCCAAATGCTGCTTCACTATTTATATCTTAATTATCTCTGCTAAATCCTGAAAATATAAAATGACTTACATATTATAACAAACAGTAAATAATTTCAGAAATACCATTTTGCCTATATTTCATACAGGTTTTGTCATTCCCTTGAACCCCACACTTCCAAAGATGTAGGCTGTCACTATTGTTAACTGACCATGTCAATACTCAGGCTTGTAAGAAAGGGCATTAGCAGATGAACAACTGACATTTATTTTGTATTCCAGAATGGGAAAACAAAATCTAGCATTTCTTAGCAAGTAAGAGTCTGTAAATCTAAAGATGAAATCTGGCAATTTAATTGAACTTTAATGCATACTTGATGATTGAAGAAATGATTTACTGAGTGTATTATCCTTCTGTTATTCACATACACTGTGCTTTGGAAATTAGAGAGCTCTTGTGTTTTATTGTTCTAGTTAAATTTCAGTATGAAATTCTGATTTTATATGATCTACACTTTGTTCTTTTAGGCTTTGTGAGTAGAAGTTTTGTTTTAGTGTAAAACCCATCTTTAAGTTTATTTAAGAAAAACTAGAAGCCCGGTGCACGAAATTGGTGCAGGGGTGGTGGTGGTGTTGGTGGTGTCCCTCAACCTGGCCTTCACCCTCTCCAATCCGGGACCACTGGCTCCTAACCGCTCACCTGTCTGCCTGTCTGAGTGCCCCTAACTGCTTCTGCCTGCCAGCCTGATTGCCCACAATTGCCCTCCCCTGCTGCGACCTGCCTCCTCTGCCAGGATCCGCTGGAACCAGCCTCCTCTGCACCACGTAGAGCCACGGGACCCCAAGGCCTCATTGCACAGAGCGGCCTCTGGGCCCCACCTCCACTGTGCGTGCAGCCATCTTGTGGTGACGTCACGTGAGGGCGTGACACTACCTAGGCTTTTATTATATAGGCTGTATCATGGAATCTGGATTTTTTTCTCCCCTAAACTTTTATGTTTTAAAAGTAATAGATTATTATATATCCTAGTTAATAGCCTATGTACCTGAGTTTCCCTTCATCCCTCCTACTCAGCATATGAGTTTAGTATTTTTGACTCCTAAATAGTACTGGGAAGATCCTTTATTAACAGGCCTGCATAGTTACATCCCTCCCTGAACAAGACAAGGCAGGGCCAGCTTTCTAATATTCTTGCCATGTGTCCTCCTTCGCTTTCATGTTCAGGCATAGCTGACCTCATTTCAGTCATCCCTGTGGCTCTGCCACTTGCCATTCTTCACCAGTCACCTGGCCTTTGTTCTCTCCTGTGCTGTATCTTTTGCTCTTGTTGTCCCTTCCATTCCTGTGCCACCATCGTCAGTTCACAGGCTTCTCTCTGCTCTCTCAGAGTCCAGCCCTTCTTCTTCCCTATTCTAGTTTGTTCTCCTTTCCATTAGCAGTTAACCTGTCTAAGTAAAACTTTAACAATTTATATACTATCTAATAAAGAGGGAATATGCTGATTGACTGTCATACCCTCACAAAGATGGCAATGCCCACATCCAATGAGTGAATATGCTAATTGAATGCCACACCCTCAAAGATGGCAGCGCCCATAGCCACAAGATGGCGGTGCCCAGTCCCCTCAGCCCCACTCAGGTGGCAGCTGCGTGGTATGGCCTGGCCCACCCCCAGGCGGGCCTGGCTGCTCCGCATGCCTGCCTCTGGAATCCCCTAGTCCCCTTAGCCCCACAGCCATGCAGGGCCAGCCCAAGGCGCAAGCAAGCCTTGGATGTTGGCTGCCCAACCACCCAGGGCGGGCCCGTGGTGCAGGCAAGCCTCAGATGGAGGCTGCCCAGCCACCCAGGCCCGCCCAAGGCTCAGGTAACCAGGGCCGGCTGAGGCTTGCACTGCGGGCAGTTGCAGCAGCAGAGGTGTGATGAGGGTGTTGCCTTCCCCTGGTTGCCAGGTCGCCTCCCACCCCTGAGGGCTCCTGGACTGTGAAATGGGGCAGGCTGGGCTGAGGGAACCACCCCCTCGCCCACTCTCCAGTGCATGATTTTCATGCACCGGGCCTCTAGTTTCCATATAAACCTCTAGTGTTTTTCCATTGCTTATTGTCCTTAGCTTAACATTGTTGACTTTCATGAAGCAATAGATGAAGTGATAAAGAGCTTGGGTTTTGGTGACAGTTATACCTTAGTTTAGCTAAAGGACTTTGGCCAACTTAATTAACTCAGGCCACAATTTCATCATAGATAAATGGGAATAACAAGGGTACCTTTCTTACTAGATTAGAGGGATACTGCTATCAATATATACAAATATTTACTCAGTGCTTACTATGTGCCAGGCAAAATTCTAAGTACTTTGCAAATTTTAATTCATTGAATCCTCACAGTAACTCTTTGAAATAGTTACTTTTATCTTCTGATTTTATGTAAGTGCAGCCGAGGCATAGAAAGGTGAAAGAACTTGCCCGTGGTTAGGAAGTAACTTAAGAAGGATTAAGTGGTCTAGGAGCAATTCAAACCCAGATGGACTGGGTTGGAGCTCATGCTTATACTGGTTTGCCGAGCAGCAGGTAATAACTTTGGAATTGTACTGGGCTTATATCCAATAAGAGTTAAATCACTGTTCTTCTTTCTTCTGCCATCTGATGTCAGCCCATATTTCCCCCTCACAAACCCTGATTCACCTCTTACGTCCTGGCAGGTTAATTTTTGTCAATTAATTAATCTTTTATATAGGTAATATACATAATTGCTCTAAAATATATCTTTCAGGTACCCACTTTCCCTCGTGGAGTCAACCAAGTTACTAATTTCTTAAGAATATCTAAAGATGTCCCAAAGCATTTATAAATACATGCTCATTTACCAAGTTTTTTTATTCATAAATTTTATTAGATAGTTTTCTTTGATAGGTATTTTACAGTGTCCTTGCCTTGCTGTTTTTTAACTTCAGATCTTTGATCGTCCTTTTGTCTTGGGCTGCTGAAAAGACCCTGCTTTCTTTTGGACCCATGTTTTCGCTAAAGACTCAACCAAAATACCTCTTTTGTGATGAAGACTTCTCATACTCCCCCAGTTAATAGTGGTGTGTTCGCCCTCCTCAAGATGCTTGTGGCCTGCATTTGGTTCTTTCCCCTAATGCTTGCAAGGTCTTATAAGCCAAAGTTTCTCAACCCTGGCACAGGGTTGATATTTTGGACTGGATAAGTCTTTATTATAGGGACCTGTCCTATGACTTGTAGGGTGTTTAGCAGCATTTCTGGCCTCTACCCACCTCCAGCCACCACCACCTCCAGTTTTGACAATTAAAAATTACTCTGGCCTTAGCTGGTTTGGCTCAGTGAATAGAGTGTCTGCCTGTGGACTGAAAGGTCCCAGGTTTGATTCATATGCCCTGGTTGCTGTCTTGGTCCCCAGTTAGGGGGTGTGCATGAGGCAGCTGATCATTGTTTCTCTCTCATCATTGACGTTTCTCTCGCTCCCTTTCCCTTCCTCTCTGAAATCAATAAAAATATATATTTTTAAAAATTACTCCAAACTTTACCACATATCCTCCAGGAGGTGAGAACCCCTAGAATAGAGGAAGGTACAATGGTTACATGCCTTGACTTAATTTCAAATTCTAACTTTGGCACTTAACTGTTTAGTGACCTGGATCAAATTCCTTAGCCTCTGTGAGTATATTTCCTCATTTGTGAAATCGTGATGATGATACATAATTTGTGGCTTTGTTGTGGAGATGAATTCTGAGGGGCAAGGAAGTGAGAAAGCATCCAGCATTGTGAGCAGACCTCGAGTCTCCCATCTGCACTGTGAGCATCTCGCAGGCACAGGTCATGTATCCATGTCACGTCTTCTCGCCACTTCCTGCATGCAGTAGGTGATCAAGAAATGTCTTTTCTTAAGTGAAAGAAGTATATGTTCCTCTTAATCTGACTTCGTGATTTGACAGGCTTGAAGGTAAATCTTAACACTTTCTAAAAGTAATGACAATCATATTTCCAGGGTTTCCTATACTTACACTATTATCAATCTTTTGATCAGGTCTCAGCTGTCCTCAATTAGCCGTGGTGACCTTGTGCCCATTCAGAGAAGAGCATCCTGGTTGCCTGTAGTGAGGATGCTGAGTGCTGCAGCAGGGCACCTCCCCCACTCCCTGCAGGCTGCTTCTCTCTCCTCAAGAGTGGAGTCTTGTGGTTGTCTATTTGACCCACAGCTTTCATTTCTCTTTTTTTCTTTTTAAATCAGTTTTATTTAGGTCTATTTTATGTCTAACTTTTATTTCTGAAACTGAAAGAAGAATAATGGTGCTTGTTGGCAGTATTTGTTATTTGTGGTACAGTTGTCTTTAAATGTCTTACTGTTCTTTAAACATAGCTTTGACTTTCTTATGTAATTGAAAGGGTGGCTGACATCTCACATTTTTAAACTTTATGGTTTAATTTACTGCCCATTACAAAAACCTGGTAAAGAAGGACTACTTGCCATGAAATGAAGGTTGTTAAGAGCAAGATCCAAATTTAGGTGACTTTTCTGACTGCTAGTTTTTCCAGTATTTTAGCAAAGTCACCAGATTTTTAAATTATTCTATTCTGTCATCATTATTGTCACTAACATTGATTATGTTCTTTTAGGCTCTCACTGTTGTAAGTCCTCTTTATTTGTATAATGCTGTCTAGTCCTCATCACAGCCTTAGAAGGTCAGGGCAGTTGTTATGTCCACTCTACAGAAGGCCTTTCACAGATAAGATAAAAACTTCCCCAGGCCCCACAGCTACCATGTGGGCACCAAGGTCCAAATCCAGGTGGTGTAACCTCTGCTTCCATGTTCAACTGCAGGGTATGAAATGTCTGCATAGAAAGATTTGAGAGCATTTCAAATTGTAGCATGTCTTATGGAAGGTGTGCATTCAGCTCTCTATTTGTAGTAAGTGGTCTGTTTTTATTTTTTGCCTTAATAGAGCTGACAATTAGATTGTTTAAAAGTACAGCCATTGGATTTTATTTAACAGGTAATTTATAATTTGTAATATGTGCCGCAATATATGTAAGGGGACTTTAAATGCAGTACTTTTCAAACCTGCCTCTGGGGTGGTGATCCCACGGGCATGCCAGGGGTGGGGCCTTGCCGGCAGGCTGACTCAGCAGTCCCTGAGCCACGCTATCTACACTTAGTATTTATTTACCATTTTAATTATTTCACTTCTCGTCATCAGTGCATTCATTATGGTCAAGCCAGTATTGTTGAATTTTAGCTCAGAAGATTACTTTTAAATTGGTAAACATTGATATCTTGGAATTGTTTGGTGTGGTGGTACACATGGTTCTGTACTAACTTGGAATTCTCAAATGTTGGTCCTCAATTCAGAAATATGGTGACTTATTTCCAGGTTAGTGAAGCCTCTTTCCCAGCTCATTACTCTGTGCGTCTAAATGCAGGGCACAGCGGGTTTACCTTTTGTCCTGACTGTATTCACAAGTACAACTACTGGATTTTCTCATCAATTCTCACTAGTCACTGTTTGAAAGAGCAAGGAGCAGGGGCCTATTTCAGTCCAAGGTGGATAAGGATAATGTCTAATGAGACTGGTTTGAGTATCCAGTTCTTTTCCCATACTTCTCCATTCTGCTTATTGTCATGCTTATCAGAAGCAGTTTGTAGGCTTTGACTCATATCTGTCTTAGTGAGGAGGAGGAGAAAGCCAGTGGGAGTGTTAGTTACCTAGTAAGAGAGATTCTGGGCTAGAGAGAATCCCTTTGGTGTCACCTCCACACTTACAAGAAGTCTGTTTCAGGGAAGTGCTCTAGCTCAGGGCCAGCCTGCTCCGCTCTGCCTGCTCATCTGGCTGTGGTGGTTTCCCTTGGAGCTGCATTAGCAGGTCATTACCCACCAAGGGGGAGGCAGGCGAAGGCTCCATACCCTTTGTCCTTTGTTCAGGTGGGAAGGAAGAAAGTCCCCGAGTTGTGACCGGAGTCATAAAATAATCTGGAAAATGGTTCTCATTCTGTTTCTCTCTTTTAAAGTCATTTCTTATTTTTCAGTTACAGTTGACATATTAGTTACAGGTGTACATCCTGGTGATTAGACCTAAAACTTTCTAAGGGATCATCCTGATATTGTACCCATCTGATACTACACAGTTATTAGAATATTATTGACTATATTCCATCTGCTATACTTTACATACCCATGACTATTATGTAACAACCAATTTATAATTCTTAATTCTTTCACCTTTTTCACTCATCCCCCAAACCCCCCCCCCCCCCCAAATCTGTTTGGCAACCACCAAAATATTCTGTGTATTTATGAGTCTGTTTCTGTTCTGTTTATTTTGTTTTTTATATTTAACTAGAGGCCTGGTGCACAAAATTCATGTGTGTGGGGGGTGTCCCTCAGCCCAGCCTGCACCTTCTCCAATCTGGGACCCCTCTCACAGTCCAGGACTGCTGGCTCTCAACCACTCGCCTGCCTGCCTGATTGCCCCTAACTGCTTCTGCCTGCCAGCCTGATCACCCCCTAATCACTCCCCTGCCAGCCTGATCGACGCCTTACTGCTTCCCTGCCAGCCCGATTGCCCCCACTGTCCTCCCTTGCAGGCCTGGTCACCCCCAACTGCCCTCCCCTGCAGTCCTGGTCTCCCCCAACTGTCCTCCTCTGCTGGCCCAGTCACCCCTAACTGCCTTCCCCTGCAGGCCTGATCGCTCCCAACTGCCCTCCCTTGCAGGCCTGGTCCCTCCTAACAGCCCTCCCCTGCTGGCCTGATTGCCCACAACTGCCCTCCCCTGCCGGCCATCTTGTGTCCACATGGGGGCGGCCATCTTGTATGTTGGAGTGATGGTCAGTTTGCATATTACTCTTTTATTAGATAGGATTGTCAAGAGATACGTATTTATTAACATTTTGTTCATATTTTTATGTGTTTTTCTTCTTTTTTTAATCCTCATCTGAGGACATGCTGGCTCTGGGGCCACCTAGCACAAGCTACAGAGCAATCTGCAGATTGCTACTACTTGTGTTGGGCTTGGAAGTACCCAGGAAAGGCCAAGCTGCCAACTAAGACAGGCTGCTGCTAGTGTTGGGCCTGGCCAGGCCACTTAGCAAGAGGTATGGGGTACACTAGGCCAGATGTTGTTTGTTTGAGATATTTTTAGGAAAGTCTAAAGCATGAGGCAAGAGAGGCTGTTTGTGTGGAAAAGCCACTGGAATGTGCTTGGGGTGGGCCCACAAGTTGTATCTCAGAAAAGGAACAATGGGCCTTTGCCAGCACTTCTGTCTTAGAGAAAGCTGCTCCTGACACACCTCCAGCTCTTGCCCTGATGCTGCAGAATTCAGTTCCTCCCTGTATGTCTCTAGTGCCTTTCAAACTGCTGCCCCAGCTCTGGAGCTCAGAGTGAGTGAGTCTGAGTAAGTCTGTGAGCAGGCCCTTTAAGAGGAACTGCCTGGGACTCCAGCAGCCATGTCTTCCCTCAGCCTCAATGCCCACTGGTTTTTACAGCCTGAAGTTATAGGGCCTTCTCCTCCTGGCCCTGGAACCCTGGGCTGGGAGGCCTGGTATGAGGCTGGGACCCCTTGCTCCTCAGGGGCACATCCACAGCCGAGATATCCCATCCAATGTTTATCTATGTGAGTGTGGGACCTGCCTATCCCACATCTCTGCCCCTCCTACCAGTCTCAGTGTAGCTTCTTTAATTTCATACTTGTAGGATTTCCATTCAGCTAGATTTCAAGTGGTTCTGAATGATGGTTCTGAATGATGGTTCTGAATGATGGTTCTGTAGTTTAGTTATAATTTTGATGTGGTTGTGGCAGGAGGTGAGTACCGTGTTTACCTGTGCTGCCATCTTGACTGGCAGTCTTCATTCTGTTTCTTTTTGCAGTTTAGGATTTTGGGGACAGCATCAGTCTGGGTGGTGCATGTGTAGGGTCAGGGAGATGCCTTTGAGAAAAGTCTTCACGTTACTCTCAACTTACTCCTATTTTCAGCATGCCATAGTAGATAGGAGCAGATTTATGTTGCTAACGCCAGTAACAGATGAGCTCTGACATGGTTCATAAGGTTCATAAGTGGATAGAAAAAAAACGTTAGAGGCAGTCTTGACCAAACCCCTTATTTTACAGCTGAACTTGAGAGAAGGGAATTGCTCTGAGCCATGGGTAGTTAATTCCTGACCAAGAACTGGGGCTTCTCTTGCTCTCAGCCCTGGGCTCTGCCTTCACTTCTGTGCTGCTGCTGACCTGTGTGCCTTACTCCTGTGGAGAAAACTGGCCCCTGCTCCAGGAGGGTGTGTGGGCTCCCTTAGTGGATGCAGCCCTGTCCCTGGCCCATCTGTGGTTAGATAGAGCTCAGCTTTCATAGCAGCCCAAGGATCTGTGCAGCCTCTGCTGCCTCCTGCTGCTGAGGCCAAGTATGTGTGGTTTTTTAGGCAAGAGAGAAACACTTAGGATTTGACAAATGAAGGCAACAGTGGGGCAATTAGTAAAGGCTACTTTTAACTATTTTTCAGAATATGCAAGGGGAGATCTATCCTTGAGCATGAAACTTGCTTTATAGATTTTTTGTTTTTGTTTTTGTTTTTCATCATCATAGTAATTCTGCATAAATGGTTGTAAGATTTGCCATTATTGTTGGATTCTGGATTCTGGGGTGCTTTATTGCTTTAAACTTCAGTGGCTGAGAACAGAAATGACATTTTTTTGAAAATAAAACTATTCTTCTTAGTTTACAGCTGAAGGTTTTAAAAAATAGTAATCTAGAATTAAAAGAAACTGCAGAATCAGATTTTGTAACTTTATTACCACAGAGAACATCAAGTAGAGCCCATTCATGTTAGCTGTGGGAGAATTGAGACTGGAGAAGTTTAAGAAATGACTTAGTCAAGTTATAGTTATTTAGTCAATAATTCAAGTCTTCTAGCTTAGTTCAGTTATATCATTTATTTTGAGCTTCCTGTAAACCAGACATTGTTTTTATGATTTCCACAGATTATTTCTAATTCTCACCATATTTCTAACAAATATATTCCTCCCTTTTACAGTTATGAAAATGGAAGCTCAGATAGCTTCGTCTCTTAACCATTTCCTTTCCTTTAATGACTTACATAATCTTAACTTAATTTGTTCCAATGGTGAAATCTTTTGCTTATTTTCATATTCAGATATTACAAACTATGCTTCTTAATGAAAGTTAACCCACTTGTGTGCAATAGCAACATTTTAAAAATCTGGACTCTTAAATTCTTTTTTAAAAAAATACATTTTATTGATTTATTTTACAGGGAGGAAGGGAGAGGGATAGAGAGTCAGAAACATCGATGAGAGAGAAACATTGATCAGCTGCCTCCTGCACACCTCCTACTGGGGATGTACCCCCAACCAAGGTACATGCCCTTGACTGGAATCGAACCTGGGACCTTTCAGTCCACAGGCCGATGCTCTATCCACCGAGCCAAACCGGTTAGGGCTGGACTCTTAAATTCTTGCTGAGAACACTTTGCTCATCTGGATAGCCTCGTTGTCATGGGGAGCTCATATGAACATATTTGGATAGTGAATCTCATGAACTCGTACCTGTGTAGCTTCCCACATGGTGAAACAACCTGAGAATGTGAAGGACCTAAGGTAGAAAGCTAAAAGCTACTTGAGGATGAGATGGTGGTGAAAAGATTTTTTAGGAAAAGTGTTGACATTTATTGGTACTATTACTAGGAACTTGTCCACATACTAAATTATGTTTGCTGTGCCCATGATTCATCTTGGTTTCTTCTTGGCCAACCCCTGGCATGAAGCAGTAAGCTCTGTGATAACATGAAGCCTGTGTAAGCCCATGAAGCCAGGGGACTGTTTATTGCTATGTATCAAACACGTAGTATAGTGTGTGGCTACAAAAAAGGGGATAAGATTAGATGAGGGATTTTCATCCTGTTTGAGAGACAGGACTTTCTGTTTTCTCTTTTTGAAATCTCTGTACCCTCACTTTCTGATGCTGTGTTGTCTGCTAAGCTCGTTTAGCCAGATATTCAGGGTAGACAGAAGTGTTGGGTTTTTGCTGTGAACTTTCCAGCGTTGGGTCATATATATCTTCCGCTTATCTTTCCCCCCACTTGTCTATTGTGGACAAGACCCCTAAATGACTTAAAATGGTTTAATGATATTTACTAAATGTTAATATTTATTGAGCATATTGGATTTCTAATTTATAGGAACACGATCTGTATTTTAAAAATAATTGCTTATGGAAATAATTGAAAGAATTCCTCTCCAGTGGAAGTAAGTCCAGAAAAACTTTGACCTCCTTTCCTGCAGTATCAAAAATATATACACATCATTAGTCATCAATGAGATATATCCTTCCTATCCACTACAGTCACTGAAATGAAAAAGACAGAGAAAGCGCTGGCCATGTGGAAGACATCAGAACCCTCACACGTGGCCACTGGGAATGGGAAGTGGTGTAGCCATTGTATAAAACAGTTTATCAAAGGGCTGAACATAGAGTTACCTTATGATCCAACAGTTGCACTCCTAGGTATATACCCAAGAAAAATAAAAGCATATATCCACACAGAAACTTGCATGTGAATGTTCATGACAATTTTATTTATAGTAGTCCAAAAGTGGAAAAACCCCAAATGTCCATCGAGTGAATGGCTAGACAAAATGTGGTATATCCAGTGGAACATTGTTTAACAATGAAAAGGAATGATGAAACATTGATACATGCTGTATATGGATGAACCACTTACAAAAGACCACTATGTGTGATTTCACTTATATATAAAACTAGAAGCCTGGTGCACGAAATTTGTGCACTGCAGGGGGGGTGTCCCTTAGCCCAGCCTGCACCCTCTCACAATCCGGCACTGCTGCCTCCCAACTGCTCGCCTGCCTGCCTGCCTGACTGCCCCTAACTGTTTCTGCCTGCCAACCTGATCACCTCCTAACCACTCACCTGCCAGCCTGATAGATGCCTAACTGCTCCCCTGCTGGCCCAATCACCCCCAACTGCCCTCCCCTGCGAGCCCGATCGCTCCCAACTGCCCTCCCCTGCCAGCCCGGTTGCCCCCAACTGCCCTCCCCTGCTGGCCTGCTCACCCACAACTACCCTCCCCTGCCAGCCATTTTGTGGTGGCCATCTTTGACCATATGGGGGTGGCCATCTTGTGCAAGGGTGTGATGGTCAATTTGCATATTACCTCTTTATTATGTAGGATGTCCAGAATAAGATAGAAAGTAAGTTAGTGGTTGATTAAGGCTGGAGAGTTTGGAGGGGATGGAGAATGACTACAAATGAGTATAGTGTTTCTTTTTGGGTAATGAAAGTATTCTATATTAGATAGTGGCCATGGCTGCACATTTAAATACCATTGAGCTATACACTTTTAAGGGTGAATTTTTTGGTATCTAAGTTACATTTCAATAAAGTTATTATAAAAGTACATATAGCCCTGGCCGGTGTGGCTCCCAGGCACCAAAAGGCCGGTTCGATTCCTAATCTGAGCACATGCCTGGCTTTCGGGCTTGATCCCTGGTGGGGGGCATGCAGGAGGCAGCCAGTAGATGTCTCGCTTTCCCATTAATGTTTCTCTCTTTCTCCCTCTCCCTTCCGCTCTCTCTAAAAACCAGTAAGCCTTTTTTAAAAATGTATATATAATGCATTTGTTTCCATGAGCATAAATTATCCCCAGATTGATACACTTTGGTTGCTTGTGGGAAATAGCTGGGTGGGAGGAGATTTTTACTAAATATCTTTTTTTGTCTTTTGAACTTTTGTGTCTTGTGATAATATTACCTATTTTACAAATAAATGTTGACTAATAAAGGTATAAATAACTTCTCTCTTAATTTTGTTGTGATCAGGTACTTCAGGGATTAGATTATCTACACAGTAAATGCAAGATCATTCATACTGACATAAAGCCAGAAAACATCTTGATGTGTGTGGATGATGCGTACGTGCGAAGAATGGCAGCTGAGGCCACGGAGTGGCAGAAAGCGGGTGCTCCTCCTCCTTCAGGGTCGGCAGGTAAGGGGCTGAGCCAGCTTTGTCTCAGTCAGTTCGGGAACACTAAGAGACTGCTAAGCTGTACACCGAAGGCAGCTGAGGCACCTGTGTACATATTAGGAACTTTCGTAAGAACCTGATGGATAGAAATAACTAGACTTTTTTCCTTAAGAAGGAAGATGCTTCAAATTACACTTTCACATTTGAATTTTTAACTTTGTTCTTCCTTAAAAGGTCATTTCAATTCTTACCTTTGCACATTTCCTTCTGTTGCCCACTTCTCTGCAGAAGAATATATAGGAGCAGATCTTATGTAGCCAATGTGTAGTCATCAGAGTTTTTTCTAGCTTCAGGCTTGTTAGCATGCCTCCTAGTCTCCAGTTAGCATAGTTACATCAGTCAAGTCTACCTAGTGGATTCGGAATCAGTTACCGACCCCAGGGACGGGGGAAAGACCAAGTGACTTGAGTATTGGCATATCAGGTTTAATTTCTATTTTTCCCTGACTATAAAGGTGGCAGTGAGGGGTTGACTGTTCTCTCACCCTCTCCTCACAGTGTGTGTGCTCCATGCTATCAGGCAGGCGAGCAGACTCAGGGCTGCAGACCTGTGGCTGACGGGGGTTCTTGGGAGATGCAGCACCTCTGAATCTTATTTTCTACCATCGGTGTTGTCCTATATCATGGAGCCTTTTTTTTTTTCTCTTTGCCTCTGTTCTTTCTTTTGTTGTTGTTGTTTAAAGTATTACGTAAGTAGCACATATATCTCCTTTTTCCTCCCATTGACCTTCCCCCAGCCTCCCCTACCCCCTTTCGCATGCCCTTATCCCATCCCCCCAGTGTCTTGTGTCCATTGGTTGTGCTTATATGCATACATTCAAGTCCTTTGGTTGATCTCTTTTCCCACCTCCCCAACACTCCCCAGCCTTCCTGCTGTAATTTGACAGTCTGTTCAGTGCTTTACTGCCTCTGTATCTATCTATTTATTCATTGGGTTATAATGTTCTTTATTTTCCATAAATGAGTGAGATCATGTGGTATTTTTCTTTCATTTCTTGGCTTATTTCACTTAACATAATGCTCTCCAGGTCCATCCATTGCTGCTGCAAATGATAAGAATTCCTTCTTTTTTATAGGAGCATAGTATTCCATTGTGTAGATGTACCATAGTTTTCTAATTCACTCATCTGCTGATGGGCATTTAGGCTGTTTCCAAATCTTAGCTATGGTGAATTGTGCTGCTATGAACATAGGGGTATATCTGTCATCTGTCCTTTCTGATTAGTGTTATCATGGAGCCTTTTAGTCTGTCAAGCTTTTGAGGCTGGCGAGGTCTGATCATTTGATTTGTAGAATATTTGCTGCAATATTTGATTTACTTTAGTTGTACAAACTTGCTAAATAATTTTCAAACATAAATTGTTTCATTGTTTATAAAACAAGTTGGTTCAATGACTTCATTTGTGAACCCTTCTCCATTCTTATTAGTCAGTGCTTTTGGATGGACTATTTCTGAAATGAATGGTTATTTCATTTTATTTATTATTTTTTAAATGGTTATTTAATTTTAGATAAGAGAAATGGCTCCATATTGAACAGGTATTGCTATGATTTTTAAGAACCAATCATTCATTTGAGTTTGGTAAATATTCTTTAGATCTCTTTGATTCAGAAGCTCTAGTATTTAAGTTGTTGAAGTTGGATAGCCATTAAAAGGCAGTAATTATTTCATTTTACAATTCAAATAAGGATATGTATCAATTTCCCTCTAAACAGTCATTTTTGTTTTGTTTTGTTTTAGTGAGTACGGCTCCACAGCAAAAACCTGTAAGTACTATTCTTAAAAGCAACTGCTCATTACTAACTTTTCACAGTGTAACAGTAGTTTGTTTCTTTCTGCAACAATTTTTCATGTAAGGGTTGGTTGAGGGAATTGGTGATATATTGTTTTGGTTCCTTTCTCAATCACAGATGTCCTAATATATAGTAATGTAATACACAGGTATGTTTATAAATGCTGTGTATCCTTGAATATATAAGACTTAAACTGTTTTGGTAAGCTGAACTGAATTTTAGACTTAGAAATAGTTAGAGCGGTTCCAAGTTTGATCTTCATTTTCCTTCGCGTGCTTTCTGGAGTGCTGTTGCCGAGCTTGGTGAAATGTGAGGTGATAGAAATAGAGTTTGGAGTGTGTTTATTCTGAAAATACTTTACCTTATTTCTCATTGGCTTCCAAATTACCTGTTTTTCTAATGCAGCTCTAAATTTTTTTTCCCTAGCTAGTAGTTAAATATGAGAGCAGTTGTCTTTTTTGTCGTCCTATGAAAACACTAAGTTCAGTCAAATGAAGCAGGCTGCCTGGAAATCAACCCTGCCCAGCAGCCCTGACCCCAGCTGGGCCCAGGGGACGATTGAATGTCTATCTCGCCACCTACAGATTTTAGAGCTTTGGAAGGAAATGCCCAGAAATCCAGGGTGCTGCCCCAGCCCTCAGTTTGGAATGGAAGTCCCAGTAGAAGAGGGAGTGGTGGTAATTGCGCCACCTGGCCTGCCGAGGTGGTGAGCCATGCTGTTCCCCATAGTTCCCCGCGGCTCTAGCAGCTTGCTTTGATCTGTGAAAACTGGAGGCTCTCATGGCTAGTAGTTTCTAAGTTAGATGCCTATCATTGGAGGCGCTTTTCTCTTTTTCCCTCTACTTCATGGGCTCATCTCCTATATTCATGCAGTCTTGGTGTTGATGACAGCTCAGTGTGTGAGACCCAAACACAAACAGTGCTGTTGACCACCTGTGAAAGAAACACCTGTTTTGGCAGGCGTTTCTTTTTTGGCAGGCAAGTTGGTAAGGCAGTATGGAGAGAGGACTTTGTTACTTTGTATACAGGCAGCAGCACATAAAACTAGCAAGAGGTGCTTCTTGTTATCTCAGCATATTCAGTACTTCTCACAGTTTCAATGGAAAAGACTTAATTTGATTTAAGCTATATCCCTCTGAGGGTAGGACCCATTATTTGATATTGCATTGGTTCCTTTTTTTCTGGTTTGACTGTAACCCTAGCCACCAGGTGGATCTCATGTCTGGGCATGTGATTTTAATTGAATACGACCTGAAAAAAAAACAGACTTTGTTGGTATTTGCTATACTGCCAGCATTTATACTATTGCATAGTGCTTTCAAAAGAAGCAAACTGACCTGTGGTATTTTTTTTACCATGTTGTAGATAGGAAAAATTTCTAAAAACAAAAAGAAAAAACTGAAAAAGAAGCAGAAAAGGCAGGCTGAATTATTGGAAAAGCGCCTGCAGGAAATAGAAGAATTGGAGCGCGAAGCCGAAAGGAAAATAATAGAAGAAAATGTCACATCAGCTGTACCTTCTAATGAGCAAGATGATGAATACCGCCCAGACGTGAAACTAAAAGCAGCAGTGCTGGAGGAGGCTGCTGAGGGAGAGCCTGCGCTTGACAATGGTCAGTCGCCTCGAAAGAAGGGGCTGCAGAGAGGGCCCAGGGACTTCACTAATAGGGACCCTCCCCCGGGTCACCACAAAGGGGGCTGTGCTGCTTCAGATGTGAGGAGGGTTCTCTTTAACTCCTTCCTCAGGAAGATGGGGAACTGTCTGGTAGTTCATTTGTAAAATGGATGCCAGAAATATGTTAATATTTTCACAAGTTTTTTAAAACATGTTTTAAAAACTTGTATTTGAGAAACTCCATGTCTCTATCATGCTGATGATGGTCTTTTATTTTGTAATTAACCTTTTACCTAATAGTACTATACCCACAAACCTTCCCTGAGGATTACCCAGGAGACCGTAGAAATGGAAATGCAACTATTAGATCATTTTCCCCCAGGAGCTGACTCTTTCTAATAAGAGAAGGCCAGCTACTTAATAAATGCAAATTAAGATTTCGGAAACCTGAGGATATTACCCTGAGAGCCAAGCACTGTTTGCTATGTAATGTGTAAGTTAAGCACATTTAGAGTTATCTCTTGTTGGAGGAGATTAGTACCTAGTGCCATTGTGATAAGGAGGTAACAGGTTCTAATTCTCCATCATCCTTTTAAGGTGAAGCTGAGGACCAGGAAGAGAAAGAAGATGCTGAGAAAGAAAACATTGAGAAGGATGAAGACGATGGAGAACAGGAGCTCGAGAACATAGACCCCACATGGATAGAATCACCCAAAACCAATGGCCACATTGAGAACGGCCCGTTCCTGCTGGAGCAGCAGCTGGATGACGAAGACGATGATGAAGAAGATGGCCCAAACCCTGAGGAGTATAACCTTGATGAGCCAAACGCAGAAAGTGATTACACGTACAGCAGCTCCTATGAACAATTCAATGGTGAATTGCCAAATGGACGACATAAAATTCCCGAGTCACAGTTTCCAGAGTTTTCCACATCATTGTCCTCTGGGCCCTTAGAACCTGTGGCTTGTGGCTCTGCACTTTCCGACGGATCCCCACTTACTGAGCAGGAGGAAAGCAGCCCATCCCACAACAGGAGCAGGACGGTTTCGGCCTCCAGCACTGGGGATTTGCCAAAAAGTAAGTGTCCCTCTCCATCAGGTACCTGCCTCAGTGGTCTGAGTCACACTTGACAAAGGAGGGAATTGGCTGGCGGTGGGAAACCCATGTCTGTGTGCCGCAACCACTTCCATTTTATCTGTGTACTCGTGAGTAATTAATGTAACAAAGTATATTCTGTGCCACTTTCTCTTGCTCTCTACGTCTCAGTTCCATTTCTGAGCTTGTCTCATTCTCTATATTTAGTGACCTTCCAAGGTTCATCTAAGAACCTTCCAAGTTTAAGAACTTGTATCTGTAGCTTTCTAGAATGTGTAGTTTAATTTATAATTTGTGCTTCCATCTGTAATATTTAGTTTTTGTTTTGTTTCTATTCAAAGAGGTAGGTGCCTGTTCTTTGCCTGATTGAGAAGGGGTGTCTTTATTTTGATACTTGTTCCTGATTATAGGACTTGGTTGTTGCCATTTTAAAGGCAGTGGCAAGGATTTAAATGTGATGGCGACTTCTATCAAACCTTACTTAGGAGTGAATGCCACATGACACATCTCTGCCATGACCTGCCAAGGGATTTCAGTAAGCAAACCCTGGGCACCATGGCTGGTTTCCATTCTGGCCTCACAAACCTCCTCTGCTCCCTCTGCTGACAAGTGTTTAACACACAGACAGTCGGTGGGTGAGCCAGCCTGCAGATAGCCCAGCCACGTCTGCAGCCCTTCCATTTCAGCAAGGGGGAAAGGCCTGCAGAGCCGCCTTGCTAAACACATTCTGACCCTGTTTACCTTTACTCTGAGCAGACCTTTTTAAAGGTACTTACAAGACACTTCCCTGGGATGTAGGTTCACCTAAGGAAGAACTCACCTCTGTGTGTCTGACTCTCAGGCTCCTACCACACTGCTGTGACTGCTGGGCACCAAGTGTAGCATCGCCTCTCCCCTTTATTTTCAAGACACAATGACAAGCACCTGTGTGCACAAGGCATGCTCACTCCTGCTTCTGTCCCTTCGCTTGTGTTTCCCGCTGGCCTGGAATGTTTCCTTCTGTTTATCCATTGTCCATGCTTTTGGCAAACTTTCGTTGTTTGGTCAGGTAGCAACTCAAACACAGTCCTGTGTTCCCCCGCCGGCCTGATCCCTTTCCCCTCTTTCACTATTGGTCAACTTCCCTTAAGTGCATGGTGATTGTTCATCTCCATTATCTTTCTTTTCACTAGGATATAAAATCTCTTTGATAGTGCTATGTTTTTTTCTCTTTATATCCTCAGCATCTAACTCGATGCTAAGATAAACCTTTGTTGAGTAATGAACAAACAAATCAGTGATATTTGGTTACATTCTTCTACTCTTTCCTTTCTCCCACTTTCTTCTACTCACAGTCAAAATTTTACTCTGTCCAACACGCATTCCATTCCCAGCACCCTGTCTGTTGCATGAGTCAGGGAGAAATAGGAGGTCTGTGTTTTTTCCCATTGATCTTTTAGAGAGTGGAAGAGAGGGAAAGACTGAGAGAAACATCGATGTGAGAGAAACACATCGATTGGTTGCCTCCTGCACAGGCCCCGACCATGGCCCAGGCTGGGGAGGAGCGAGCAACCATGGTATGTGCCCTTGACCAGAACTGAACCGGGGACCCTTCGGTCTGCAGGCTGACGTTCTATCCACTGAGCCAAACCGGCGAGGTCAAATTCTAGGGACATAGCAGGGACAGGATCTCCTCATCCAGTCATATGATGGGAGGTACTCTGTTTTGGTTTTCAGCTTGGTTGTTTCATAACCATGGGCCAGCATCCCAACCTTCTCCCCCCATGGGAGGTGTTTCCTGCAAGAAAGGGGTGTGATCTAGAGGCTGGTGGGTGCCACTTAGTACTTCATGAATAGAAGGCAAGAGAAACAAGCTTTATTTAGAATTTGTTTAGATCCTTTTTATTACAGCAGAGCGTAGTTGCAGAGGAGGCCAGGCCAGCGTGAGAAGTCTGAGGGAAGACGTACATACCAGCTGAAGAATTGGACTTTCTCCTGAGTAAGGTGGTAGCCTAGAAGGTTGAGGAGAGGAGGCAGGATTCCTCTTGGGTTGTTCGCTGCTAGATCCATAGACTAGACCCTGGCTCATCACGGCCGAGGGGCGGACACCTGGGGCAGAGTGGTTGTGTCGGCTTTCCCTGCAAGTACGTTGGTATATTTTGGATCCTTCCCCTCTCACCCAATAGTGACCATGTCACTGTCAGTCCTGCCTAGGCTGCTGTAATTAACACAGGCTCCCTCCCTGCCATCTCACTTGGCTCTCGCTCCCTAACCATTCTTGGGAGAGCAGTCCAAAGAGAGAGCTTGTTAAAGCTCATCCCATCCACTGAGCATGCCCCAGAGGTACAGCTCTAACTTACAGCTCCATGCAGTCTGCTCCCTGGCTGCTCCCTCCCTGTCATTTCCCCAGCATCCCCTGAGTCTACTTCCTGTGCTCATTCTGCACTTCCCACACTAGCTTCGTTCTGCAGTTTCTCAGAAGTACCAGTGGGTTTGTTGGTGCCTCTTTGCACTCCATTTCCCTTGCCTAGAGCTTCTCCCTTCCCAGACTCCCTTTCCTCAGGCCTCTCCTCAGACCTCCCGTCTCCGGAAAGACCGCCCCTGAACACCCTCCATTATCTAGCTCCTGTCTTTGCTTTTCTTTTCTTCACATTTAGAGCCACCTGACATGGTGTGTGGCTCATTTTATTTACTTCATTGCCCTACTCCCAGCCAGTGCATGAGATACCTAATTTGAGGTGTGGTGGGTGAACCTCATCTGTCCTGTTTATGCTGTTTCCTGTGCCAAGACAGCACCTGGAACAGATAATGGGTCAGGTTTGAGCACTAAATCTCCTAGTTTTGCTCCTTGAATTTGGTATTAATCTGCTTATCGAGAGGGCATTCATGCCTCCCATGTACAGATATTTTAAACTAAAGTATCAGTGTGGTTTTTCCCAGTGGTTAGAGCATTGACCCATGGACTGAAGGGGCTTAGGTTCAATTCCCGGATGCGCAGATCAGGGTATGTGCAGGAGGCAACCAATTTATGTGTGTCTGTCACATCAATGTTTCTCTCTCTCTCTCTCTCTCTCTCCCTCCCCGCTTCCAATCCCTCTAGAAATCAATGGAGAAGATGTCCTTGCGTGAGGATTTAAAATGAATGAATGAATGAATAAATGAAGTGTCAATCTGGGCCTAGACTAGAACCTTGCAGCTCAGTGATGGCGGCTGTTTTGTCACTCAGAGGCCCCCCTGGTTGTCATCTTATTAGTTTTTAGGATGGTTTCAGGTGGAGGGACCACAGTGTCACCTGAGACCAGTTTTATCAGGAATGGCTTCAGGGCCGCAGCCCTTCCCGAACTGACATCTTCCACCTCTCTCTGCCCACTCTCCACTCTCTCCTTGGTAGTAGTAAAATGGGTGTGACTGTGCAGCAAGCATGATTGTACCTGTGTTTGAATGACTTTTTGTGTAGCATAATTCTCTCCAGGTCCATCCATGCTGTTGCAGATGGTAAGAGTTCCTTCTTTTTTACAACAGCGTAGTATTCCATTGTGTAGATGTTTAAATTGCTTTTTTACTATTAGAGCCAGGTACTCAGAAGAAAGTTCTCTTTTACCTTCTCTGTGTTTTTATCAATTACATGTTTAAGGTAAATTCCATAGTGCCGTTTGTGAGGTGGTCATGGTCTACACACCTGAGCCAGGGGATGAACGCATGTCCCTGGAGCAGGCCCTTCCCCCGCCACGGGCAAGGGGAGCCCCTGGGTCCGCAGGCCAGACACTGGCCGCCTCCTGTGCGCAGTCTGTGCATGCATGTGTGTGCGGGTGCGGGGAGGGTGGTCCCTTCCTCTCCCTCCTTTTCCCTGAGTCTCAAACAGCTTCAGTCGTTTGCCAGAGTCTTAGAACTTGCAGGTGCTGGTGCTTACTTACTCCAGTTCTGCAGACCGCGGATTTGGTTTCCTGCCTGCTGCCTCTCCTGACTGAGGGCCACAGGGTTTGTCCCGCCTTCACACGCTGCCCATGCTTGTGGTTTATGTTTCTCCTGGAATTGTCTTTTCAACCCATTCTCTGTTCGGTGTGTACTTTGTGCCTTTTTGTGAACTGCTTTCCTTCTTATTTCTGAGCTTCCTGTGTTTCTTCTTAGCTCAGATCTGGCCTTTGATGGGGCCCATGGTGATCATCCTTTTTATAAAGAGGAAAGTGGGCATTGGGCAGTCAGCAGGAAGGGAACATGTGAGTCTGCCCGCCCCATTGGTCCACAGCCTGAGGAATGGCTCTTGAGGATTAAACCATTAACAGATGAACCAGAGCTCTCTCCACACCCTCTGGCCCCTCCTGCGGGCTGTGTCGGTGCTCTGGGGGCCCGGCATCTCGCCTACCCACTGCCCTGTGAACAGTGAGCATGGCCGGCCTTGCTGCCCTGGGGGCCGCGGCGTGAGAGCCTCCTTCAGTGCCATGGCTTCCTGGCACAGGTGCACCCACAGGAGGTTCGGCTCATTGAGCAGTGCCCAGCTTTGCCTGAGCAAAGAGTGCTTAATGTTCTGTTTAGTCTGTAAAAACCACTTCAGAATTATGAAGTAAAAGCCATGGCTGTATCTCATCCTTTCCAGAAACCTGAGCTTGTAGGTAGTTAAGGTTTGCTGAAGATGCTGACTGAACTCCAGGGTTTGCTGCCTGGGCCTCGGGTACCAGGTTACTTTTGTGGTCACTGGCCCCGTGGTTAACTGTGACACAGGCATGCCCGGACTTGTCTGAGATGCTCTTCTGTCCCAGGAGCCCTGAGGAGCCTGGCCTTGTGCCGACCGTTGAAGTTGTCTCAGGGTCACCCTGGGGCTTAGCGGGGCCGATTATTTGGCAAGACTGTCGTGAAGGACCTCAGAGGTTTGCCTTACAAACCAGGTCTTCTCAGGAAATCTCTCTTCTGGAATATTCCTTGTCCAAGGCGAACCAGGCTGACGAGTCCTGGCCTTTAATCTGTTGTTAAATTAACCATCATCTAACGTCCCAAGCAGAGGGGGAGGGGTGCAGGTACAAGGACCCGGCGCCGTTCCGGGTGCCACTCTGTGCTGCTGTGCTCCGCAGTAGTGTACAGACGGGCTGGGCGGGACCACCAGGGACTGTGCCTTCACAGGTGAGCAGCCAGAGACAGGCAGGAGGGAGCCGCGCAGGGCTGGTCCGAGGGGCGAAGGAATCTGAGGCAAAGGAGAAAGAAAGGGTGGGGCAGTGGCCATGGGGTCTTGGGCAGCCTAGTTTGTTCCTTTTTGTGAAATATTTTCCAGAGATAGAGACCACAAATGTTAAATTCTGTTGAGTTCAGCTTACAGGGTTCCAGGCCTAAATGACCATCCTATCACTTTTCTGGAAAAAGAGGCTCTGTGCCCAGCAGACGTGTGTGCATACCTGCCAACCACTTCCCCCCCGCACTAACTGTCCTGCTTGTTTGCTCATGCCAGCCAAAACCCGGGCAGCGGACTTACTGGTGAATCCCCTGGATCCACGAAACGCTGATAAAATTAGAGTTAAAATTGCTGACCTGGGAAATGCCTGTTGGGTGGTAAGTAGAATTTTCTTTCTAAAACATTTTGGTCACTGTCATGTAGAAGACATGCTGTTTTCTTTTTTAATGTGTCCTCCCTGGTAATGCAGTCTGTTCCCTTTCAGCATAAACACTTCACAGAAGACATCCAGACACGGCAGTACAGATCCATAGAGGTGTTAATAGGAGCAGGGTACAGCACACCTGCTGACATTTGGAGCACAGCGTGTATGGTAAGAACGGCGTGGCCACCTGCTTCCTGTAGAGGCTTATCACCTGGGTGCCCGTGATGGGCAGGGTCTCGCTGGTGCTGCCTTCGGCAGAAGGTTGTCCACTGTGGGCGGGGGAGGGGAAGGTTGCTGCCATAAGTGTCCTAAGAATCGGAAGAACTCTTCTCGGGCACGTCCTGGGCTTGGTCTGGGTTGGGTCTGGTCTTGTGAGAGAGGTGTGTCCTTTCAAGACCCTGGGCAGCTACCCTGAGAATCAGACCCTCCACTGTGGTGGCAGTGATGTCAGCTAATTCCTCTGGTGGCTGAGAGCTTGCAGGTTGTCTGCCGCTTCATGCTTCACTCACACTGTGGCCCAGGGGATGATTGAGTGTGGAGGCCCCTGGCAGGCCTTGTCTCCTTACTGGAGAGGAAGGTCACCCATCTACCAGTGTTTTGTTTCTTTTTCTATAAAGTCAAATGTAGAGAATGTCCTGGCTTCTTGTTCTGGGCTGTCCAGTCGCTTCGGAGACAGCAGTAGCTGTGCAGGTTCCTGGGACCGGGTCTTCCGTGGAGGACACGGTGGTGGTTTCCTTGGGCCTCAGGAGTCTCCTCTTCCACCCTGTGTCCTGTCCTTTTCCACGGCCACTTTTGTGCATCAGGAGTTGAGTGGTGTCTAAGCTCTCCCAGGCTCCACCAGGGCATCCTTTCTCATTCCTTACATGTGAATTGATGAACGTGCGTCACCCATATGCCGGTTTCGGTTTCTCTTTCATGGCCCTCTCTCCTGGACAGGTCAGCACCTTCCTCCTCATGGCTGTACTTGGTAGTCCTGTGTTGGAAATGGAGTGTGTGTGTTGATTAGAGTGGTGGTTCATACTTTCCTTATTTCATATCCGCGCCCTCCTCCTTCCCCCCCAATTCTCCTCTGACATTGAAATGCAAGGGCATGTGTGCAAAGCTAGGCACTTGTGTCATTGATAAAATGTTGAATAATTAAATTTACTGTTATTCAAAGGTGAACGTAACAGTTGAGTTTGTTGGATTATATGTCCCTGATGCTATAGCAAAAGCATTGTTAATAGCACTAAAACAATATGAAAAAAGTAGATGTTTCAGGTTAGCATGATCTAAGGCAACAGATATAGCAAACAGAGCTGAAACTGTGCCTTTCTGTTCCCACGTGGCTCTGATGGATAATTCCAGATAATTCTGAAAATTGAGTTTCTCAGTAAGTATCAAAGACTAAAGCATTGCTGTGACTGGGTATGGAAAAGAATGGTTAAAAGAGTTGGTGGGAATGTGGTGGTTCCTTTGAAGCTCGAGCCTGCTGGGGAGAGGAATTAGATGCTCTGTGTGGCTTGGGGGGCAGGCGGGGGCGGGGGGAGCTGTGGGGGGCTGGGGCAGGAGAATGGAGGCTTTGAACAGTGGGAGCTGCGGGGGAAGATGTTTCAGGACGGGGTAAAGTCAGGCCTTGCTTATCCCAGCAGCACAGAAGGGGCCATGTCAGGGCTGCCCTGAATAGACTGAGAACTTTTTCAACTCTGATATCCTGTGCTTCTAATTTTGGATGTTAAATGTTGGTGATATAACCAGAAAAATAGGACAGGATCACAGATATAGTTGAATAATGGTGGAGCAGGCAGTACAGGCCATACCAGGGTATCTGTCTTCCCTCCATTAGAGAAGAATTGGTCCGTCCACTGCTGCAAACAGTGGCCTCAACCTTAGCCCCTCCTGGGGAAGAGCATTCACTTGTCTCCTTCCAGCAGCTCTCCCCCTCACCCCTCCTTTCCAATACATTAAAATACACTCCCTCAGTACTTCTAGGGCCACTTATGAGGGCTTAAAAATTTTTGCCAACAGGATGATTTTTCTGGGAGGTGCAGTCTTCATTCCCCAGCCCCACCCCTTGTCCCCGAAGGTCGTGACTGAGAGCTCCCTTTTGTTCTAAGTAGAGAACCTGGTAAAGATGAGGCAATGTTTCCACATCCCTACCCTGGTATCAAAGTTTAAAAACATAACAGTGTATTACATTCATAATTCCAAGCCGCAGTAAAGCTCCAGAGGAGGAGAAGCCCAGAGTCCTCTGGGTGTTAAGCGGCACCAAGCCCTAGGGAGACTGCAGTGGGGAGGCCGCTCCTGTGCGTGGCGCGCCATCCTGCTCTGCGCCTTCAGGAAAGGACAGCACAGTGAGGCCCAGCAGCTGGGGTAGATCAGGTGTAAGTGTATGGGACCGGTCGCACTGTACGGGTCGAGGCGTGGCTCCTCTGCACTGGTCAGAGCCCCTGAATAGGTAGCTTTGTGTGGACTCCATGGTGAGTCTGAGTCTGTGCTCTAGACACAGGAAAAGCCCGTCCAACAGGTTTCACCAGACTTCTTTAGCACTGGTCACGTGGCAGAACTCACAGGTGTCCTTACCTATTCAGAATGGGGCACTTCGGCATGAGAGGGCGTTTCAGGAAGGAGATCTCCCCAGAATCAGAACAGAGGTTGGCCCAAGGGAGGCCCTGTGAGGCATCAAGTCCGCAGTGAGTGACAGTGAGTGAGTATGAAGGTTGTAGTGGGCTTCACTTAATGAGTGGAAGGCAGAAGCCTCACGGTTTCATAGCTGCCGACAGGTAAGCAAGTCGCTAAGTCCAGACGTCCGTGTTTTCTTGGTCGTATGTATTTGCCCTGTTGTGCGTGTCCTGTTTATTAAGAAAATCTCATCACTCTCCAGAGAACCAGGACCAGATAACATGAGGAACCCCTCTTCCTTTTCTCTTGTGAACCCTTTCATCGATAGGCTTCTTTGACTTAGGATTTCCTGGGAAATATGTGGGTACTATCAAGCATCGTCTTTCAAAGAACACTCAGTGGATATACCTCAGTGTTAGGCTACATGCAGTGCATACAGCCAGGTTGAAATATTTTTGAAAGTTAGAAAAGTGAGGACCGAAGGGAGGGCCATGAGCAGCTGGCACTCTCCTTGGAGCTCCCATCTGCAGGCTCTTGGGTCTTTCCTGTGAGGGCTCCACCGTTCCCTCTGGGCTTGTACGGTATTGAATCGTGTCCTAGTCTTCCCCTAGTGAGGCCATTCAGTGTGAGATCCAGTTGTTCCTCTTGGGACTTGAGGCCAAATGTGAGGTTTTGTGCCCTGACCTGGGATTGGTTGTTTACTGGCTGGAGAGGAGAGGCCCTGTCCTCGGGCACTGCAGCACGGGAATAGCACCGTACTCCAGGTCCTGCTCAGACCCAGAGCTAGTTCAGGCAGGGACCCCAAGTTCATGAACTAGCGGTCCCAGGCTGAGTGTGCCAAACTATGGTTGGTCTTGAGTGCCAGGAGAGATGCCCCAGCCGCAGGCCGACAAGTCTTCCCCAGGGTGCCTTCCCCAGGGTGTGGTCATCCAGAAGATGGGTCAGTGCAGTGGCAGCTCATTGAGGGGGGAGTCGGGAGGGCAGTGCCTTGAGGCGGGTGGGAGTTGTACCACAGTCAGATCCACAGCGCCTTTCAGAACAGCACAAGCTAACACAGAATAGAAGTTAGTATGGAAAAAAACCAACAATGGTATTTAGCTTATCCTGTTTTGTTTTTAAAACATGGGTATTTGATCAGCAGAGCAATAGTAGTTGCTGTCTTTATATATTATTATCACGTTATTAAACTCATAGTCCTGAGCATTCGTGTGTGTATGTGTGTGTGTGTGCACGAACTTGGTAGAAATGGGACCAGGTGGCCTCCTCCACACAGGTGTGCTAGGGACAGACAGTGGCTGCTCAGGCAGCCAGCTCTCCTTGCCCTCCTCGGAGGGCTGCACAGGGATTAGGTTCCTCCCAGCCCCCGGCACAGGGCAGAGGGGCTTCTTAGGTTCTAGGTGTTCCTTTGGTTGAGTCAGAAATGAATGACATGATGATGAGATGTTGAAAATTGCCCCCTTCGTTACTAAGACATGAAGGTCTTTGCTTCAGGAGAGTGGCAGCATCCAGGGGCCAGGTTAGCCTGCTGGTTGAGGGCAGGCTCTGGAGGCAGAGACCTCAGCCTGGATCGATTCCTCCTCCTCCTCCCACTAGAGGCCGAGCACAGTGTTCTGGCGAGCTCTCCCACAGCCTGTGGATGCAAGGGCATGTCTGTCTGCTTCCAGGAGAATAAGGACACTGCACAGCCCTTCCGTCTTCCAGCAAAGGAGATGCAAGATTACTTCTGGAGCTTTTTTGAACTTTTTGGAAGGGAGAAAAAATTTGGTGTTGAGGCCTTTTAAGGAGGCTTTTTTGTTTGATTGAGGTCCTTATAAAATGTAGGTCTCTTGTACAAGGAGGAAAACTTGGGGCCAGTCTCTGAAGTGCTTAGTCTGTCATCTGTTTGTTGTAGGCATTTGAGCTGGCGACAGGAGATTATTTGTTTGAACCGC
This sequence comes from Corynorhinus townsendii, assembly GCA_026230045.1. Taxonomy (NCBI): domain Eukaryota; kingdom Metazoa; phylum Chordata; class Mammalia; order Chiroptera; family Vespertilionidae; genus Corynorhinus; species Corynorhinus townsendii. The sequence goes on from JAPDVU010000004.1 coordinate 145,330,564, forward strand.
ATTCTGGAGAGGACTATTCCAGAGATGAAGGTGAGTATTGCTGCCTGCCCGTACCTTAGTGTGGGGCTCCTGCCCCAGGGTCCTGAAGTTCTGGAGAGTATTATATCTTGTTCTGAAATAGAGCTATGTATTGGTTTTTGAACACCAAGTTCAGATGATTTTTTTTTTTTTCCGCTTGAAGTCCCTTCGGTGACAGGGAATGGGCAGAGCCTCCTGGAGAGCCCTCCCTCCTGCTGCCCACAGGCCCCGGCCCAGCCGGCTGGGAGAGGACAGGCTGTACAGAGCCCGGGCCTCTGTGTTCCTTTTGCCCACTGATCTGCTGCTTGTTTTCCTCTCCTGTTGGGGAGCTGAGCTGAAACCCAGGGAATTTGTGCTTGAACCCCATATGTGAACCTGACCATCTCTATGCTGAGTTGCTTACGATGCTGGGTGGCCTGGGATGTGCTGGTATCCATCACCGTTAATGTTCCAGATGGTGCCTGAGGCCTGTCAGTCCCAGAGGCCTCTGCATGGGTGTGCTGCAAACATTGTTGATTTGAATCTATTTCTGAGTTTTTACTAATTTGTTTTCTCCCTCTTTTACCCCCTCCTTCCCTTTGCCCCACCCATTCCCATACCCTTTTTTCTCTCCTTTGTAGACCACATAGCCCACATCATAGAGCTGCTAGGCAGTATCCCAAGGCACTTTGCTCTATCTGGAAAATACTCTCGGGAATTCTTCAATCGCAGAGGTAGTACCTCTTCTTTTTGAAAAGCGCCACGGTGCAGACAGAAACGGAATAGCAGCTACTGGTTTCAGCATTCATGGTGACACAGGCGTTTCTCCTAAATTTATAAAGCAGCTGGCAGAATTCGGTGCCGGTTTAAAAGCTGAGAGGAAAACTGCACTTGGCCCAGCTCCTTCGAGGGTCCTGAGCCCGGTGCCTGCACCCAGCCACACGGCGGTGCCAGTGCTTTTGTTGCTCAGGCGCTCGGTTTCTGTCTGCGGGTGGTGGCCGTGTCTGCATGCAGTGTGCTGATTAAACTGTCTGTGTTTCTGTTTTGCTGGTAATGTTTCCCAATGCAGATCACATAGCAAAAATCATTGAACTGCTGGGGAAAATCCCTCGAAAATTCGCTATGTTGGGGAAATACTCCAAGGAGTTTTTCACCAGAAAAGGTAACGGTACTTATGCAACACTAATTTCAGCATAATCCTCTCCCAAAAGGAGAAATTATGCTTTTGCATTTGGACATTGGAGAAAAACCTGGACTTTCACAGCTGGGGAATTCTACTGAAGGAAGCTCCCAAGAAATAAACATGAGTGAACCATCTGATCCTGTGGAGTAAGAATTTTGTAAGAGACAACCTTCCTAAAATCATTTATCTCCTCCACACCTCTTCTCTCCTGCTCTGAGTACCAATCTGTGTATTAAAGTATTTATAAGAGGAGTTAACTGATCTTTAGAAAACCAGCTAAACTTATCTTTACGTTTTCCGTGCTGGGCATGGAGCTGTAGTGTTCCTGCATTGGAGTAGTGGTGGCCCAGAGCCTTGCCTTAGTGACCCCCACTGCTGTCCTCTTCGATCTGTCTGAGGTGTCTATGCAGTGGGTATAGGCCTGTGACATCCATTGAGCTCAATTCCTGCAAATCCACTCCTGTTCTCCCACTGCAGGACCTCACACTGTATTATAAGTGATTTTACTTTAGTATTATTGTTTTTATTGATCCTTCCTTGGCATGGCCTTGAACAGCTGTTTCTTTGCCCTGTATAGTCAGTCCCCTTATTAGTGATCAATTTTCAAAAACCCCAGGGAATTATTTTTAAATAGCCCCTCCCCAGTGCTGTAGTCTTTAGTGTGAGTATAGTTAGTTAATGATTTTTCAGCTTATTTTTTTATTGTTGTTAGAAACTTTAAAATTGGTGTGACCAGAACATGGAGTTAGAAAAATCCCTGAAAATCCCAGATACTCTCTGTCCCCTGCCCTAACCTGACTTGTTGCACCAATTTGACGTTTTATTTTCCTATGAGATAAAGGAATTCTTATAGAGTAATTACCCCTATTTTTTGTTGTTAATTCTCACCCAAGGATATTTTCCCATTGTTTTTTAGAGAGAGTGGAAGGGAAGGGAGAGACAGAGAGAAACACTGATGTGATAAGAGGCACATCGATTGGTTGCCTCCTGCAAGCGCCCCGCAGGGCTGGGAATCGGGGATCGAGCCTGCAACCAAGGTACATGTCCTTGACAGGAATTGAACCTGGGACCCTTCAGTCCGCAGGCTGACGCTCTATCCACTGAGCCAAACCGGCTAGGCTAGAGTAGTTGTCCTTTATAATACACCTGGGTGATGTTCAGCTCGCCATCCCTGTTTGTCCTGTAGGTTTTATTTCCCTGGTAAATATACAGGAGAACCGAGAACTAACCAGGGGCAGATGTTCACCTGCTCCACTTCCTGGAGCACATTGACCACAACTGAGCTTTTCTGGGACCACCCAGTGGGCAACCTGTGATATGTGAAACTAGGTGCAGTTATTTACTACCTTTTTAAAGAATTGTCAGGGAAATCGATTTATCAGACAACCAGTATTCATTTTTGTTCTGAGACTCTGGTCTTCAAGTCTGGGCCACAGGAGCGAGATAGAATGTTCCCCTCCCCACCCGCAGGCTCACACCCAAGCCTCTGAGCAGCCTGAGGCCACCTGTGCTCTGGGTGGTGCTGCCCTGAGGCGCCCGCCTGTCAGGCTCTGCCTCAGGCCTAAGTGTCCTCCAGGCACTGCACTTGCTGAAGACCAGCCCAGCAGCTGCTGCGGGCCTGCGCCCTTCCCTCACCTGTGTGGGCTGTCTTCAGAAGGCAGGCTGAGGAGTGCTGCCTAGTGAGCTGATGTCGGATGGCGGTGGGTTTCAGCTCAGAGCTCCCTGTCAAGGGTTCTTCATGCTGGGAGCTGGCTTTCAGGTTGGCCTTTGCGTCAGCACCCTGGCACCTGGGATGCTCCTGGTCTGTGCCCTTCCCTGCCTGTGCACAGACAAGTGGAAATTTCTCCATTGTCACAGCGTGTGCTTTAGGGCTTGCAATATGCGGTTCTTTTTGAGGTGCTTGTTTAAAGGTGACCTGCAGAGTTGAAATGCATTTATCATTCTTGGTGTAAAAACTCAATGCTTATCCCAGGATTTGCCTACATAGTCCCCATATGTGGTGTAAAGACTCATAATTCTGGAATATTATAATTTTATGGACAGAATAACATATTTCCCTTCACAAATCACTTAATATTTAAGAGACATAATGGAAGTACTTCACTTTTTTTTCCCTAAAAAGTAACCTGATAATCTGGGACTGGCAGACACAGTCCCAGTCCCAAAGCCTTTACCCTGGAGGAGCCCTCCCACAGGCCTTTCCTGGCGGCTTTCTGCAGCTCTGTCAGGGTGACTGCCCTGGGCTGGTGCGGCAGCCGGTGGCAGGGCGCCCGTCTAGTAAGTAGCCTCGCTGGTCTCCTGTTTGCACACATATGTGTGAGAGCTGATGATGATAGGAAGGGAGAAAGGCTTAAAAAATGAAGACGATCACCATGGAGTGTCATTAAGTGCCTACTGGCAAAATTTGTTTCAGCAAAACATATCTTGGTATATTTTCCTAAGAGAAAAAATTGTCAAGGCAAAAAAATTCTGTAACTTATGTGGGAGCCACTTATGTCTTATTTTATTTTTATAGTAAGTGGTGGCAGTGCAGGTGCTGTTTCTTGTGTGTTCTTTGCATGGCTGGAGCTGTAAGGGGACTGGAGGCCCTGACTCCTCCGATGAGCCTGTACTTATCATTTCTGCCAGGGGTAGATCTCCACGTTTGGGAGCTGAGGGTCTGTTTTTAACCCTTTTCAGCTAGTTATAAGACAGCATTTCTTATCATTGAGTTAAATGTAAGAACGTGTACACGTAATCATAGGGCATGGGCAAGTTTATTTCATGTTTTTGTTATTGTAGTTTTTTGGCATCATGTATTTTCCCCACCTATCCACATAATCCACATATTCTTTTTAGAGGCAGTTCCGTATTCTGTTATATTGCAACATTATTCTGTCTTCAGTGCCTACTGATGTTTAGGATTATTCTGTTTATTTTCCTGTTACAGGCAGCATATTTGCACATACAGTTTTTTATGTGCGATTTACCTGGTCGTATGTTAGATATTTTAGGCTGTTTGGGAATATTTTTTATCAGTTTGTGATACTAGTTAGGTCTGAATAGTTTTCACAGCCTTTAAGCACTGAATTGTTTTCATCACCATTATGCAGACTTTAAGTCATCTTTGGGGTAATCCATATTTCACTAAAAAGTGTACATACTTTCGTGCCTCTTGATGGATTTTTGTTCCTGTAAAAACTGGGATCCTTGGGACTGCATGTCTCGGTTGTTCCGGGCAGACAGTGCCTCTGGGTAGTTTCATTCATTCCAAAACCTGGAAAGTATTTCTTCTAAGTCAGAATAGGTGAGTGTAAATAGAGTCCGTCCCCCCGTTACCAGAGAGCTTGTCTTAGCCTGTTATGTGTGAGTTTTCTCCCCTTGCTTGGAATGAGATCAACTGTCACTATAAAATCAATAGAGCTGCATTATAGAAAACAGAAAAAACACACACACAATCTTATTACAAAGCTGGTGTGTGTGTGGGGGGGGCACCTGTTTTATATCTTTATGGGCACTTTGAAGATCACTCTTGTGATCAACGTGTAGAACATAGTTTTCACATTCATTCTTTTACTACCAAACATTTTACCATATAATTCCATGTTATTAAGTAGTATTAAATAATATTCATCAAGTAGGTATACCATGGTTGTTGTTTTTAAACACTATTCTCCGATTACTGAGCATCTGAAATATTGCAAGTATATATACTTCTGCAGTATGCATATTTGGGAGGTGTGTGTGCAAGGGTTTATTTTCTTAGGCTGGTCCCTAAAACTGGAATTTTGGTTTAAAGGAGATGAACATTCATGATTGCTCAGACTTTGTCTGAGGGTGGCAGGCAGGTCCACTTGCCCGGTATCAATAGACCTGCCCTGCAGACAGGAAGCTCCACTCCGTCCCCAGTCCTCAAGAGAGAGCCAGAGCTGTAAGAAGAACAGATTTTTAAAAAATATATTTTTATTGATTTGAGGGAGGAAGAGAGAGGGAGAGAGGTAGAAACATCAGTGATAAGAGCAAATCATTGATTGGCTACCTCCTGCATGCCCCCCACTGGGGATCGAGCCTGCAACCCAGGCATGTGCCCCCACTGAGAATTGAACTGTGACCTCCTGGTTCATTCATAGGTTGATGCTCAGCCACTGAACCACGCTGGCTGTGCTAGATGTTTTTATTTATTTTTTTTAATTTTAATTATTTATTTATTTATTTTTAATATATTTTATTGATTTTTTACAGAGAGGAAGGGAGAGAGACAGAGAGTTAGAAACATTGATGAGAGAGAAACATCGATCAGCTGCCTCCTGCACGCCCCCCACTGGGGATGTGCCCCGCAACCCAGGTACATGCCTTTGACTGGAATCGAACCTGGGACCTTTCAGTCCACAGGCTGACGCTCTATCCACTGAGCCAAACCAGTTTCGGCTGTGCTAGATGTTTTTATTCAGAATTCTGTGCACATCATGATTACAACTCTGTAGACATAACAGCTCATAGCAATGTACATTGAAAGAGTATAGACTTGAAGAAAAGGTCCCTGTGGGTGGGATTACAGTCACTTCTGGGTTTATAATTTTTTTAAAATGTATTTTTTGATTTTTCACAGAGAGGAAGGGAGAGTTATAGAGAGTTAGAAACATTGATGAGAGTCATTAGTCGATCAGCTGCCTCCTGCACATCCCCTACTGGGGATGTGCCCACAACCAAGGTGTACATGCCCTTGACCGGAATCGAACCTGGGACCCTTCAGTCCGCAGGCTGATGCTCCATCCTCTGAGCCAAACCAGTTAGGGCTGTGTTTATAATTTTTTGAGATGTTCTTTTATTTTCTTTATGATTAAAGAAAGAGAGGAAGAGTGTTTCTAAATTGAGTTGAATACGTGGGTGAAACAGACGAAGCCTTCTAAGACCTCTGTAAGCACAAAACTGGATGTCTGTTAATGCATATCATGAGAAAATTCACCGCATTGGTTAAACTGTGAAAGGGGAGAAATTCGCTCTGGCATGAGGTGTGCCCATAGAGTGCCCGTTTGGGGTGGAGTGCAGCTTGTCTGTGTGCTCGGACGGGCGCCCATGGATTCCTCTCTACAGGCAGGTGTGGGTATCTGTGAAGATTTCTAACAGGTAGAGAAAACGAGTTAATCATAATGAAAGTTTTCCTAGGGCAGTTTGGCTTAAAGATACCGTTTTCTCCTATTATGAAAAAGGTGTTTACAGTTACTGCCCATTTACTAGCTTATTAGTCATTCTGTTATGTCCACAGGGCTGCTCGGGTTTATACTGCAGCCAGCACAGTTTGAAAAGAATAACTTCAAGGTTTATAAATGGATGCCCTGATATCTTAGATTTTACAAGTGTGTAGAAAGGAATGGTATTTGATACAGGTTGGCATCTAGAGCTGTGCTGCCTTGTAGAGTAGCCACAAGCTACTTACATTTAAACACATTAAAGCTGGAATTCCTTAGCCACACCGACCACATTTCAAGTGCTCGGAAGCCACAGCAAGCCTGCAGCTATCCACTGGAGTGCAGATTAAGTGCATCGCTACCATCACAGGGCGTTCTCTCGAATAGCACTGTTCTAAAGGGAAAGATGCCTTTTTCTTTTGCGTGGTAACATGCAAAATAGTGGCCCATGGAGTTTAAATAGTATGTATCTTAAAGCTTTTTCTAAGCAAATTTGCAAGTTGCAAAAATATACCAAATGGGAGTGGGAGTGCCTCCATCAGTTTTGCAAATGGAAACCTCTTGGGCGCACTCACCAGGCCCTCCTCATTTAAAGAAACCTAGAATCCATGTGAACGAACTAGTCCCTGTTAAATTAATGCCTATTCACATTGGCCAAGATTACTTATAGATGACACGCTCATGTACAGTAATGGTTTTTCTTGAGGAGAAAAGCTGGCCTCTTCGTTGTTGCATAGTGTTAAGCAGGTAGGTATCTGCTTCATTGGAAAGAACCCGCCTAGACTGACAGTAGGAAATGCACACTTGGAGCTTTCCTGACATGTCCGGTTTCCCCTGCAGGAGAACTGCGGCACATCACCAAGCTGAAGCCCTGGAGCCTCTTTGATGTACTTGTGGAAAAGTATGGGTGGCCCCATGAAGATGCTGCACAGTTTACAGATTTCCTGATTCCGATGTTAGAAATGGTTCCAGAAAAACGAGCCTCAGCTGGCGAATGCCTTCGGCATCCTTGGCTGAATTCTTAGCAGATTCTACAAATACAGCATTCTGAGCTAGCAAATGTTTTCCAGTACGTTGGACCTAAACGGTGACTCTCATTCTTTTAACAGGATTACAAGTGAGCTGGCTTCATCCTCAGACCTTTATTTTGCTTTGAGGTACTGTTGTTTGACATTTTGCTCTTGTGCACTGTGATCCTGGGAAGGGTAGTCTTTTATCTTCAGCTTAGTAGCTTACTGACCCACTTTCTTCTGGAAACAATACCACGTCTCTAAGCATTGTTTCTTGTGTGACATTCAAATGTCAGTTTGTTTGTTTTTTGAAAGAAAAATACTTTCCCCCTTGTGTTTTGGCAGGTTTTGTAACTATTTATGAAGAAATATTTTAGCTGAATACTATATAATTTACAATCTTAAGAAATTATCAAGTTGGAACCAAGAAATAGCAAGGAAATGTACAATTTTATCTTCTGGCAAAGGGACATCATTCCTGTATTATAGTGTATGTAAATGCACCCTGTAAATGTTAATTTCCATTAAATATAGGATGGGAACTCCAATTTCAGAAAAGTTACCAGGTCTTGAGTGCTTTGTAGCCTAAGTTGCATGTAGTGGACTTAGCTCCAGGAAGTTGTGCAGACTTCATTCCATAACACTCCTTTTTCTGTGGATTTTAAACAGAGTGGCTCTGGGTTATGTCATCCCCTATATGGCACCTAAAGAGAGAAAAAACATACTTCCCATTCTAAAGTATGTTTTATAGTTTAGCATTCCTTTTCCTATTTTTGCATATTTTAAAAGTACTTTTAAGATAAAAGCAATTTCCCTTTTAAAATGTGATGGCCTGGTACCATGTGGTGTTGCCTCCTCCAAACACTGTAAGTTAAAGTCTACGTGTAGATTAAACTGGACAAGAGAAACATGTTCAGTGTGTGAAATGAAAAATATATATTTTTGGAAAATCTTGCTCGTGTTTGTCTAGCACCAAGGTATGGTATATGCAATTTGCAGTGTAATGGGCAGAATACGAACAACTCAGAGGTAACAGTGATCACGTTCATTCTGTAGGCATTTTTTATGTGTGACTACATCAAATTTTACTAGTTTTATTGTCTTTTTGTGCATTGAAGTTGAGAAAATGATTTTCCCTTTGCAGGTTGCACAGTTTTGTTTATCATTTCCTTAAAATTGTAGAATCTGGGACACAAAACATAGTAGGCAATACAATTAATTTTAGGATGTAATATATAGGTCTATTTAGCCTCTTTTAGAAGTCAGTGGATTGAATGCCAGTTGTTTTTTTTTTTAATTTTACATTTAAGGTGCCTCCTTTTTCTTGACTTTGTCTATTAATATTTATCTATATGCCTTTGCAATAACTAGATTGTGAAAAGAGAACAAGTGTTGTAACAACAATCCATTGTTTGAGGTGCTTGCAGTTGTTTTAAAAATTAAAGTGTTTTTGTTCCCTCTCCCCCCCCCCCCCGCCAGACAATGCCTTGGTCATTGGCCTATATTTGAATCCATAGAATGAACACACATTTGCTATCCTTTTAGTGTACCCAAAACTAAAGTAAATATCAACATTCCTATTTTAGGAAATGTAGTTCTATAACATGAATTAAGGCTTTATACAAGGAAGTCACTCATTGTTTTGTAAGGGTACAGAATATGGATTTCAAGAAGATGCTGCAGTATGGATTTAATACCTAGGATCTCAATGATCCCTTTTCATTTGTTTAATGAAAAACATTACTTTATACTTTGAGTATTATAAATTCTCTTTTTCAAGTGTTCACTGTGAGGGAACAATACATATAATCCTCTTTGGAGTGAGCATTATATCACCTATTACTGTGAGATGGGAACATCCTGTTCATTTATGAAATGTGCTTGTACGTTTTTCTAATGAGGCTATAGGTTATCAGATAGGTTCTATGACAGATGGTGGCTGTAGACCAGCGATGCTATCCAACATTTCCATAGGAACCATAATTTTTATCAGGGCTATAGCACACTTGAATGAAATTTATCTAATGCAGTTTGGCTGTTAGAAAATTAACTAGTTTATGAATTTTGGAAGGATCTGTCGCTCATGATAAAATAGTCTACATAGTTTACAATGTAAAAAACAATTATTCTTGCCCTGGCCAGGTTTGCTCAGTTGGTTGGAGCATTGTCCTATACACCAAAAGGTTGCAGGTTGGATTCTTGGTCAGGGCACATACCTAGGTGTGGGTGTGATCCCCAGTCAGGGCACGTACAGGAAGGAACGGATGTTTTTCTCTCACATCAATGTTTATCTCTCTCCCTCCCTTTCTCTCTCTCTCTGAAATCAGTGGAAACACATCTTCAAGTGAAGATTTTTTAAAAATGAAACAATTGCTCTATAAAGAATATGCATTTGTTTTAGGTATACCATGGTTTTTAGCAGATTCTTGGTGACTTAATGATAATACATATAAGCTAAAGAACTGCCGGTAATGCAGAACACTATACCCAGTGATTTTAGTTGAATGTTTTATCTTTTCCTCTAGTCCATGTAAAGTCTTCATGAAAAATGACAAGCAGTGGATTATAGCAGATTCAGAAGCTGGCTGTCTGGAAATTAGAACTTCCCAAAGGCAGAGAAAAGGTCAATATGAGAGCTTCAAAAAAGCATACATTTTTAAAGGTGAAAACTGATTTACTAACTTGCTTCTTCCTGTACCTGGATCATCTGTATCTAGTTAACATAACTACTGGTTTCTGCTGGGGTAGAGAGCTTCAGTTTATATCTACAGTTGAAATTAATTCCTAAATTCCACCTTTTTCTTCCATTAATTTTTTTAACTTAAATGAAATTTTGGTAAAAGTATTTTGAAGAGTGTATGCATCCTTCATTATCAAATCAAATAATTATATAAGATTCTGCAGTTAACAAAAAATTCTATATACATTATTTATTTAGTAGGCAATCCATGAGGAATTAAAAACCCTTTAAAGAGATGAAGATGCTTCACTATGCTTAGTTAACTTTGTTCTAGTGTTTGAAACAGTCGGGTTGGATAATGTGAAGCCATTTCTTCTTGGACAAGTGTTTCTTTTGGTCAAGTAGAATTTTGTTCGATAAAGGCAAGGGTGGTAAAGTTGACTCTCAAGTTCTCCTAAAGCTTGAAGCTGATTAGGACCTCTAAACGCAGCTGTGTTAATGTACTATCATTAGCTATTTTCAAAAGGAAATGGAAATTAAAAGTGTATAACATGACTTACAGTATTGCCAAATCTTAGTCAATTTAGTCGTTCATGTTTTTCTTCAATGCACAAAATTTTGTATACTGTGCCATAAATTATGTCAAGTAATTGGATGATGAAAAAAGTGTTGACAAATAGTGTCATTACTATTGGTTGTACTTAATTAATTCCCTGAAAGGTAGAGAACAAAAGAATAAGCATTTTTTATTTTTCCCAAACTAGCATTTTATATTTCTGCAGTAAAATGTTCACTTTGAGAGAACTAAGAAGAATGCCTTGTTCCTTTAAATTTTGTACACCAAAAAAGTTTTTCATTTCCTATTTTCTAAAATTCCAAAACAAGACAGTAAATGTTAAATTAAGGTTTTTCAAACAATTCTGATTAATCAACAGGACATTTCGGTCTTGTTTTAAAATGTACAAATTAGATGTTCCTGTGTGTTTAGGCAAATACTCAATATTGTGAAACAGTTGTAAATTATAGTCTACTAGAGGCCTGGTGCATGACATTCATGCACTGGGGAGGGGGTTTCCTCAGTCCCTGGCCTGCGCCCTCTGGTAGTCTGGGACCCCTCAGGGAGCCGGCCTGAGCTGTCAGTCAGACATCCTTAGTGCTGTCATGGAGGCGGGTAGAGGCGCCCGCCACCACCGCTGCACTCGCCAGCCGTGAGCCCGGCTTCTGGCTGAGCAGTGCTCCCTCTGTGGGAGCGCACTGACCACCAGGGGGCAGCTCTTATGTTGAGCATCTGCCCCCTGGTGGTCAGTGTGCATCATAGCGACTGGTCATTCTGATGTTTGGTTGATTTGCATATTAGCCTTTTATTATATAGGCTAAGGGTATCTGTGCAACGGTATGGGTTCAGTCTGTGTGAGGTCAGATAATAGTGTACAGAGCATTTACATAACCTAGTTTCCTGTTGCTCCTGCTCCTGAACACTGACCAGCAGAAGCATTACAGGAACAACCCTCACTGCTTCTTGACGCTTGCTGCAGTCCACCTGAGGTAGCAGTTGCTAAGAAAATGGAAGGCTCCTTATTAACTATATAAAAATAAATCAAACTTTTGTAAAGCACTTGCTTAAACAGACCCCAATCTCAGAAGTCGTACAGGACAATTTGGTAAAACTGACATAATTGTGATTTATTAACATGAATTAAAATGCCCAACCAGTGCTTCAATGTGACAGTATATTTAAAATAAAAAAGAAATTAAAGTACTGTACTACTTTCACAAAGATCACACAGTTTTGCAAAGACTTGTAATATGTACAATGCTATATATCAAATGAGAAAAGCTGTAAGCAATTATATATGCAAAAGAAATGCAGTATTTACAGTTTGTCAGGAGACATTAAAAATCATCTATACATTAAATTACATTTTGCTTGCAAATAACCAATAAAACAAAATGAGCCATGTCCACATCAAACTATAAAAATCTGTATTGCATTTTTTATATCTAAGATGCACTCACAGAGCTGCTGACAGGGAAAAAAAAGAAAAGAAAATCCTCATAGTGCCATTGCTTAGCTCTGACCTTAATGCCTATGTATAAAATAATATAGAAAACATTCACTAAATGAATTTAACTGCAACAATAAAATTTAAAGATTATGTAGCATTAACTCTGCCAGAAAAACAGCTGGAATGTTCCACTTACAAAATAAAGGTAACTAATACTGGCTTAATAGCACATTTTTAAAGGAATTTTTGAAAAGCAAAAAAGGGAACAATACAATGAAAGAGCACTGGTTTTTTTTGTTTTTTAATACAAAGTTTCATGTACAAGCTTTAAAAAGTACCTTAACAGGTACATATGAAATATACAGTTTATCTTACAGAACATTTTAAAAAATGTTTTGGGAGTCCATTTTAATGCCACCCTGAACCATGGTAATTGTTCTGAAATGTTGGTGGCACCTGTGCTCTGTGAATTGGTATCTGTCCAGGCACTGGAGATGCCTGCTGAGGTCCTTGAACCCCGTGTGGCAGAGCCACAGAGCCAGGATGAGGACAGAACCCTGAAGCAGGTGTTGGAATACTGTTTGGTCCTTGGGGCTGGAGATGAGGACCTGCGACTGGTAATGGACAATGTGGCCCTGTTCCAGAAGGCTGGTGTTGGGCTCCCGGTCCCAGAGCGGTGTGATGTGTAGCTTGTGAGGGATATGGTGGTACAGCTGGATGAGCACTTGAAGGAAAAAGTGGAGGTCCTTGATGAGGTGGATGGTGTAAGGCTTGAGCTGATGTGTTGTGATGCCCAGAAGCCAAAACACTGGAAGGTGGAGGAGGTGGTGGTGGTGGTGGGGGTGCTGAATTTACAACATGCTGGTGTTGTGCTTGTAGACCTTGGAGTCCTGTGGAAGGATGGGGCGGTGGATGGTGATGAGGGGCAGGACCAGGAGGTGGAGGGGGTGGTGGCAAATGGTGTCCAACAGTTTGAGCATGAATATGCGACCCAGGGGTGACAGCGTGAACAGGTCCTACTACATGTGCCACAGAGTGTTGCTGATGGGAACTTGGCTGTTGTACAAGATGTGGTCCTGGAGCAGGTGGTGGTGGTGGAGGGGGTGGGACGACAGTAGCAGAAGTTGGATGATGAATAGTAGGGTTCTGAGAAGGCAAAAAATGCCCTGGAGTAACATGGTGTCCTGGAACTGTTTGCTGGCTTGTGGTGCCAGGAAGTGCTTGATTTGGTCCTGATGTAAACACAGTTTGTTGGGAAAGACTACCTTTAAGCTGATTATAATTCTGAAAGTTTGCAGAGGGCTGCTGGTTTTGATAATAAGACGAAGAAGAAGGAGGCGGAGGGGGTGGAGGGGGTGGTGCCGCACTGTTCAGACTTTGTTGGTTAAATTGACTGTATGTTGCCGAAGATTGTCCTGAGGGTGTCTGTGTAAATAACGCTCCAGGAGGTGCCTGCTGAGTACTGGCCTGAAGGTTCTGTGCTGCTGGGTAAAAGTTTCTCTGAGGTTCTCGCTGAGGTGTTCCAACTTGAGGTGACTGTGAGTGGTGAGGCCTGTAGGGAGACCCTAACTGCTGTGAAGGAGGCTTTGGTGAAAGATAGCCATGCTGGACAGGCGTGTGAGGCGTCGACGACTTGGGAGGATTTTCTATGTGAGGTGATGGAGGACAGTGTAACTTCACTGGTGCAAGAGGCAGCTTCTGTGAAAGTTGCTCAGATGAGTTACGACCGAGTGGCTGAGGAGGATTCTTTGAAAGTGCTTGGGGGTTATTTAATAGCTGTTTTTGTTGGAGTTCTGTTTTCAGGTGAACACCATTCTCAGCTTCTGACATACTACCTGTTGCTTCCCACTGGGAATCTGGTTTTGTCAGTATTTTCCCATGTTGTTGAACAGGAATTATATGTCCTGGTGAGTTCGGCTATGAAAAGAAAAACAAATCATATAAACTATAAATATAAGAAACAAACACACACATATATATATAGGCTTGCTATATTGGTATTTAATGCTATTTAAAAATAAACTGAATCCCTTCAATTAATTTTTATTTAAGACAAGTTAAGGAAATAATGATCTTTAAATTTAATCTGCTTTTCCCCTAAGGCTTAGGGCCTAAGCAATGAAATCTGTTTTTTAGCCCCATTCTGAAAGAACTCTAATCACACTTAGTAAGTTTTAATTCCATGATTGAAATTTCTACACCCAATCTAATGATAGCTAGGTTTGAGTAAAAAAGTTGCTCCTCCAAAACCATTCTGGTTGTAACACCTTTTGCATTGCTCAAATATAAATAACCCAAGTTCAAAACTACTTAAATAATAAGGACAAAGAAAAAGGAAATCAATTTCAGATTCCTCATTTTTAGTTTCCAAAGTTACTGCCACATTAGATTATCACATCTATGAATTTCCTAGATACCAATAGAATAGGGGAGAAAATGTATAGCTACTGTAGTGCATTTAGCACATTAGACAGTTTGGTGAAATTTTGACAGGAAAAGTGTCCAGAAATCAAAACTGGTATTTGATATAGCAGGAAAATCTCTGTGCACATTACCATGCACTTCTCTGAATGGCCATGTTCGAAGGTCAACATTATTACCTTGCTCATTTTTGAAGGGCTTTTACAAGCATTTTGAGAAGTATCTGGGGATGGACATTCATTTGTAGTCATGGGTTCTAGATTTTCAGGATCAGGATCTATAATGCAGAAGAAACAGAGAGTAAGTGCAAAATTCCACTATATATGTTTGCCTTTTACTAACCTTCCAAAGTAATGTGCATTCTACTATTCAAACCAACTTTTTATAAAGGCTCTTTTCTCTCTGATTTAAAAAGGTATGATAGGTCATCTGCTTACTGACCTTCCATAAGTTCACTGAAAGAAGGGACTGGGCCCTTGGGTTGCAACTGGGGAATGTGATTTGAATGAGATGGAGGTGAAGACGGAACATGACTCGGTGAACATGGGACACATGGTGATTCTCCCCCTAGAGATGAAGCAGAAGGAGACCCAAAGAGAACATTAGAACTGCAAAGAACAAGGGGGTGCAGAGTGATTAGCTGACTCCACTTTTTGGCAAAGGAACAAGCTCACTTACCAATATCTTTATCTTTTCGGTGATCACTGAGAAGTAAAGCTCTCTGGTAACTCCTTTCTCTCACCTGCTCCACTGAAGTTGAGGCAGTCCTTTCAAATAAAATCATATCATCAATTCAAAGAAGCTACTGCTAGCCAGATTTTTCTTCGTCCCTTAATGGTCAAATATGTCCTCTCAGAGCAAGTCTTTGATCTTTTGGGAAACCACTTTGGTATTAAGCTTTGGAAACAGCTTTTTTTTTTTTCCCCCTTCCTTTTCCTCACAGCTTTCCAAACAGATTTTTATCCTCATCTCTTTGAAATACTCAATTGGACTCCATTCCTTTGTCTTAAGCAGTTTCTTGGTGAAAATGAGGGGGGAGTTGGAGGGTCGTGTATTAACATTCAGAATGTCACTTCAGATTACCAAAGGTACCAAACACACCCTTTACAATTTACCTTGTGTCCAGATTGTAAGGTTAGCAGGAAGCTCTCTGGGGCAAGGGGACCAAGGAGCAATGTCAATGTGGCCTCCTGCCCTTTGCCAAGACCCATCCTATTTCCAGCTGCTTATTCTACTGAATAGTTGATGATTCTTTCCAGGTAACTGGTAAAGAAATTGGAGGATGTTGGCTATGATAGAGGTTCTTTGGAGAGGAATATTTATGTGAAAACTATCAAGGAGTAACCACAATGGACCTTTAACAACACAGGCAAATATATAGCTGGTTTACAACTCATTAGCACAGAGGATCTTTGAAAAGTTATGTCCACAAACCTCTATCGCTTAGCCTTGGGAGAACAACAACAAAAAGGAAGACAGTTCATTAACAAAACCTTGTTCTTATCAGGATAGCAGACTTCACCTCTTTACAAATAACAAAGACTATTTTCATTATAAGGTATACTACTTATAGTTATAAAGTTACTAATTAGGTTTTTAAACAGGCTTACCATTGAACTGGCTCATTCTTCTCAGTGGCAGAAACTTCCTTAACAGGACAGTTATTGCTGGTTTCTTCCGAAGAAGCATTATAACCTGTAGCTGGTGCTGGTAAAGGTAGGCCAGCAGTGCTTTCTACCGACTCCCCGTTTTCACTCCTGTTGCCACACCCATCACCATTATTGCTCAAGTTTCCACTTGCATGAAGAGATACACTAACCAGTGGGAAGTGTTCTGTTTTAGAGCCACTTTTCCTCGCTTCACGTTGTCTTTTACGGTATTCTAATAAAGAAACCTTAAGAAAGGTAAGGAAAAGCAAATCTTTTATTCTTGTTTTATATGTCAGAGTCCATCTATTCTTTTTTTCTAAAGAGAATTACTATATTTATATTAGGAAAATTATATAAAATAATTTGATTCTGAACAAATAATAATAATTACCAAATGCCTACTATATACTAGGCATTGTATTTAATGATTTACATACATTAGCTCATTTAATCCTCACAACAACCCTATGAAATAGGTATATTATCATCCCCATTTTACAGATGAGGAAATTGAGTAACTCACTCACTCAAGGTCACACAGCTGGTGAGTGTTGGAGCCGGGATTCGAACCTAGGTCTTACTTGAAAGCCCGTGCTCTTTCCACTATACTACATTGCTTCCCACAAAGTTGCCAACTGGATTCTGTTATAAAAATTAAAAGCACACATCACTAAAATTCTTTGACTTATAAAGCAATAAGTCTATTAACAAATATAATAAGTGTTGTAGTTTCTCCCATTCCTCTGAAATAAGGCATTCTAATTGTCTTGCTATGTATGCCAAATGAATAATGGTGGTAAATCAGGTAATTTATTATTTATGTAATATTTTTCAAAATACAAATATTGAGGAAAGAGGCATTTCTATGTAAGGCTACCTATTCTATATAAAATAAGGGTAGTACCAAATATACAACTTTGTTTTTTTGGTTGGGAAGTGGTTATTTTTAAAAGTTACTCTTTTGGTGAAAATAATCATCTCGAGGTTTTAATCTCTGATTCTTATAAGAATTTTCTATATGACTAGAGTGTTTTACCTCTCTGTCAACATTTTCTAATTAACTTGGCATTTACAAAAGGTTTGAAAATGTACATATCAAATATTCAACTTGAATACCTATATGAATGCCTTACATATAATACATACTATACCTACTAATTACCCTCAGGAGTATGAAAAAAACACTATTAAAAGGTCTATAAATCTTTAAAATTGTAACCTTTTTCTTTTGTGGTGGATTCTGGGGTGTGCAACTTCCGTCGATCAAATTGTCATTAATCGTCCGTCCGAAACCAGATACAAGCCCATCTTCTGAAGTGCAAAACACAGGTGTTTTGATAAACATGCCTCTAGTATCATCCTGCATCAGGCATTTTGACTCACTTATTCGGAAGCCTCCTCCAACCTCCAACTGATGAGAGGGTGTCAGGTCCCTCAAGTTAGAGTTTACTGAGAAGTTAACACCTGTTCTGTCAGGACTCTTTACCCAGGAAGAATATATTGTGCCCCGTCCAGAGTGAGTACATTCCAGTTGGCTGGTAGAATCAGTCCTGTCATGTGTAGGTGTTTCCATGCTTTTATGCAAGGCAGTTTGCTCGACGGCATCGAGTCCCAGGTGAAGGTCTGCGGCAGAGTCCTTTTCTCCAGGGCACTGCCTGTTGATTTCATTCCTACTCCTAGGGCTGGTATAACCAATAGTCTTTATTTCTTGCAGACCCAGTTCAGTTAAATTAGAATTTCTAAAAGGCCCCAATGTTAACATAGTTGAAGATCTTTCATATCCCTGTTTAAAGAATAAAAACAAAATTACACAATCACATCTTGAGACTAATTTTTAAGTCTACTAATAATTGTTAAAGCAAAATAATGATACTAGGAAAAAGTCACCAATTTAAATAACCTTTTTGAATATTTGAATAATCCCTTACCTCTTGACTGTAAGTGCGTCTCTTAATTTCTGGAGAACTTTCTGGGGAAGAAATATTCTATATAAAAAAATAATTAGAATTGAAAATTAAAATATATAACTAAATCCATGGTATTTATAGAAATGAAAACTTAAAATGAGAAACTAATTACAAAGAGTTTGGTTTTAAACTGTCTTTTTTTATTTCCATTTCTCACGTAAGATCATTTGCTTTAAGGCCAATCTGATATATAGTCATTTAGTATGACTCATAAATATGAAGGTTATGCTCATTTAAATAAAAAGTTTAAATTTATATAAATGCATGTTCCAAATTTTCTTTTAGTTTCTTAAAAACTTCTAAGTAAACCAGATACTAAAGGGGGGAAAGAAAAGCTATTAAAGTAACGCCATCCCCATGAGGGTTTTTTTTGCATTTAAATTTCTCACCTCAAAGTGCATGGTATTTCCTGGTGTGCCAGGAGTTACTGGAGTAACTGGTGAATATATGGGCTTATAACCATTTCTACAAGCTTCATCATCTGATTTTATTCGTGGAGGAGTGGTAAATGATGGGTCCGTAGAAGTAATATCTATGTGAGTTGGTGTAGCATATGGTGAAGGAGTAGGTGTGGAGGTTTCTGAGTAAGCAGACTCTAGTAACTGATAAAGTCTTCGTTTTTTTAATGGTGTCGTTAAATCTGTTGGGTGAAACAATTTATAAGAAATTTTACTGCTGGTATTTGATACAAAGCTTGAAACACCAACTACTACTAATGATGAATTTAATCCCAAAACAGTTGCAGAGTTTTTATACATATTACTAATATAAAGCAATCTTTCTCCATTCTATCCCACCCCACCAAACTTAATTTCACTATTAGCATGCATTATCTTGCCAAAAGACTTACAGACTTAGGGCTCTGGAAGAAACCTTAGAAGTAGATATGTTAATATAACTGAATTGTAAGAGCCCTTTTGAATTTGAAGAGCAGCCAACCCAAAAGCAAAAAATGCAACCATTCGCACCATCATGGCACTGCAAATTAAGGTTTTCATGTCTATCTTCATCCAAAAGGTTGGAGGACAGAAATGAGAAAATATATATAACAAAGTACTTATTTTGTAAAGCATGTCATAATAAGTAGAATATTACTTTGTTATATAAAGTTATACACATCTGTCCATATTTTTCACATTAAAACAGTACCGAAAGAAATACCTGGAAGGGAACAGCTTTCATTTAATAGGAGAGGACTTTTATTTTCACCATTGATTATTGGACTTCTGGATCTTTCTTGACTGGGTAAAATAAATCTATGTAAAATTGTTGAGTTTTCTTCTTCTAGAGCTTGTTTCAACCATCGCTGAAATACATCAAACAATAAATGAACAGAAATCAGTTGGTCGCTGTTTATGTAGCCTATAAATGTAGAGCTGATTCCAAAAGCATTTCACTACCAGGAATGGTAGTAAGCAATGAGATTGACATTTGGCTCATCCTAGATTTTTATATCCAGAAAAAGTTTACCTTCTTGCATGAGCCAGAAATGTTTTCAGTAGGTTCTTTTCTCCTCCTTTTTTCTGAAAGGAATGGTGAAGTGAATCTAATATAGTGCTTAGGAGTAGAGTACACATGGGGGCTGTAAGTGAGACCTGGCAAAGAATTTAGTTGTGTAGCTAACACTTCAGGATCTGTGGTTATGCGCAGAGGCCTTTCTGAAAGGCTATCTGAAGGTTTTCCTGTCTTCTCATTCTTCTCACTTAACCATTCATTGACCAAGTGCTAGAGAAAAGAAAAATTTCGATCACTATATATGCAATTACAGATTCTCCGATAGAACATTCTAAGACCCAATTGTAATTGATGTATTACCTAAAATGATAAATTGAATAATTCAAACATTCATATATGATGTCCCCCCCCCCCAAATCAATAAGTCACTCTACATTTCCTTGGTTATCACTAGTCTTACACCTGCCTAATTTTTTTAACCAATAATACTTTGTAAAAAACACAATAACTTTTGCAAAATAATAAAATCTAGGAGACTTCAGGACCATCTTATAAACACAAACACTAAATAAATTTAGGTTACTGCTTCTATTCTAGGTATAAAATGTTTACTTTGTTAGAAAAATCTGATTTGGGGCAGTGCTTTTCTACCCTGACTGTTCAGTATCTTCAGATGAGACCAGTGCATGTACATTTAAAAAAAAAAAAAAGCTGTCAGCATTGACAATCACTACTGATTTAAGATGTTGGGCATTTGACCAGGATTTTAAATAAATTTATAGCACTGCAATCATTTAGTCAAGTAATCTATAACAATAAAAGCAATATGCTAATTAGACCGGACAGCTGAACAGACCTTCCGGATGAAGCCGTCGTCGTCGGGGCTGCTAGGGATGAGGCAGGCCACCGAGGCTGCGAGGGCCAAGCCCCTTGCACGAATTTGGTGCATCGGGCCTCTAGTAACTAATAAGCAGGGATGATGTCATATTTGTAATCAAGAAAATGGCTTCTTTTTTAAACATGAGTTCCCTTTAATCAAAATTACAAAGAAAGAGTTGTGATTATCTCTTTTGTCCTTCCAAAGTGGGCAAAAATAACTGCTCCTCCTTGAGGCAATGGCTTGTTTGCTCAAGATCTCACAAATTTCAAGTTAAACAGAACTATATTTAGATCTTATCTCTAACTAACCCTCTGATTCTCCATTAAAGTATTCTCCAGGGTCAGTCCTAGATGTTTACTAAGTATACTTCTCATGGTTTCACAGTACCGGCAAACTACTGAATGTGGTAAGAACAAAGACAAGATAAATTAAATTTCAAAGCATTTTTAAAATATATTTTTATTGAGTTCAAAGAGGAAGGAAGAGGGAGACAGAAACACCACTGAGAGAAAGTCATTGATTGGCTGCCTCCTGCACGCCTCCCAATGGGGACCCAGCACTCAATCTGGGCATGTGCCCTGACGGGGAATCAAACCTCGACCTCAAGTTTCAAAGTATTTTGGCGTAGAAGTTATGGAAGGATACATTTATGATCTACCCCCACCCCAAATTGACTAAAGATTACTACTTTAGGATCTCTGCTCCATCCAGTCTGCTGTACTACATTCAAAAGTGGGAGGAAAGTCCTAACCAATTTCACTCAGTGGTTAGAGCATCCATGCTCTGACTCAAGGGTCACAGGTTCGATTCTGGTTAAGGGCATGTAACTCAGTTGCAGGTTCCATTCCTGGCCCTGGTCAGGGCAGGTGCGGGATGTTTCACTCTCCCCTCCCCTCCCCGCTTCCACTCTCTCTAAAAATAAATGGGAAAAATATCCTTGAGGAAAGATTAACAACAACAAGAGTGGGAGAAGAACAGAAGCTTCATTAAGGATGTTCTGTTATTTCTGAATTCAGGTGGGTTTATCTCAGTGAATAGTTTCCCATACTGCTTCATTAAATTTAATGGCAGGTTTTCAAAGATTTTTATTAACCGATCTAAAACTATCCTTATGAATTTTCACACATTCTATGGAAATCCACAATTTCATCACATTTAATTCTTATAATCGGCCTATAATGTGGAATTCATAAAAAAAAATACGAAGACCAAAGAAAGAAGAACATCTAAAACCAGTTATTTTTCTTAAGTGTAAACTTTGGGTAGGCAAATTATTTAAAGAAATCCTGAATCACAATACTGAAAGTAGGTCTTGACAGACTAAATTGTTAATGTTTTCATAACAATAAAGTAACCATTTATATTGACTAATTTTATAGTCTTGTAATTCTTTAGCTAAAAAGTATAAAAACTAGCAAATATAAAAACTATGCCTTATTTTGTTCCTTATGAGATGTTATAGGCTGGATTTTAAAAACAAGTATATTTCACGTAAGACAGAAAGCTGTTTCTTACATTCATTAACAGTCATACCTTCTTTGTTTTGGGGTACTTTGTAGGACATTTATTAAGTGCTGGAACTTCAGATTCAGTAATTATTTCTGTTAGTGCAGTTTCAGTTTCTGGCTCTACTGCAGGTACAGTATTTTCAATATCATTTTGTTGTGAAGTAACTTCTATATCAGGAGAAGATGGCTGGATATCTGAACACATGCTGACAGTTCTGTGTCTCCGACGCTGCTGTCCAATGTGAGTCCTACTGCGAGAAAAACTTTTTCTCTGTTTAGTTCTATTCACTTTGGCAGGGGTTGGCTTGCTAGCAGTTTCTTCTTTTGCTTGTTCCTAATTCAAAATACAACAGAATAGAACTTTTAATACTATGTTTACATAAGTGAGAAGTTGAAATCTAATAGCACTAATCTACTTCAGAAGCTAACTTCCCCAAATTTCTTTATGACTTCCAATATGTACAAACTGACATAATTAAAAATATTTTTACTAAAGAAACAAAACAAGTAGAATCTTTATCTCAAGTCTAAATTCTTACAGGATTTGAGAAATGCTATTGAAAGGCTAATATCAGACATTAAAAATTCTTTATAAATGTAATTAAATCGGGTTAATTATTATAAAGAGTTTAACGGTGAAATATAACTGGACCTGAATAAGAATACCTGAATAACTTCAGCATCACTGACAATCTGTGTATCTTTACATTCCGTTTTAACTTCAGTTTTGGCTGTGCTGATCCTTTCCAAAGCTTGTTCTCTTCTTTTCTCTCTTTTTTCCAGTCTGGCAAAAGCTTGCAGAATTGCTTCCATTTTCCTTTCTTCTCTTGTCTATGAAATTTAAATTTTAAGTGACATAAATATCACTGCTCTACAGTACAATTCAAAAGTCCAAATGTTCATGGCAAATTATTTATATATATATTTTTTTATTGATTTCAGAGAGGAAGGGGAGGGAGAGATCAATGATGATAGAGAATCATTGATTGGCTGCCTCCCTGCACACCCCCTAATGGGATCGAGCCTGCAATCTGGGCATGTGCCCTTGACTGGAATCGAACCTGGGATCCTTCATTCCCCAGGCCAGCGCTCTATCCACTGAGCCAAACCAGCTAGGGTATCATGGCAAATTTAGAAAATAATTTTTATGATGCTGTTAGCAAAAACACTTCTACTGATGGTAGGTAATGGGGGAACACATTTATATTTGTTCGAGATCTTTCAGAATCCCAAACATCTCGGTAAGCTCTGACATTACAAATAGATTTCATGAAAGGGACACTTGGATGATTATGGGTAAAGCAAAACAAAACCCAAAGGCTCAAAAAATATATTTTGCTTTTCATAAAATAAACTATATTTTGCTTTAACAAAAATTTTCTTCTCAATAACAGATAAGTCAGCCTTCTGAAATATGAATCAAAGTTCTAATGAAAGGATTAAATTCATATAACCATAAGGAGTGAATATGTTACTGATGTGGTAGGAAGGTATCATGTGGTGTGGTCATGGGTTCGAATTGTGACTCTACCAGTCATGTACTATCTCCATGACCCTAGACCAGTGGTTGGCAAACTCATTAGTCAACAGAACCAAATATCAACAGTACAACGATTGAAATTTCTTTTAAGAGCCAAATGTTTTAAACTTAAACTTCTTCTAATGCCACTTCTTCAAAATAGACTCGCCCAGGCCGTGTTATTTTGTGGAAGAGCCACACTCAAGGGGTCAAAGAGCTGCATGTGGCTTTCGAGCCGCGGTTTGCTGACCACTGCCCTAGACAACTTAACCTTTACAGCCTCTTATAAAATGTAAAAATACTTACATTCACCAAATCATTATTGATTTCAAATAGAAAATAGCTGTTAAGTCTTTTTTTAGCAGTACTTGGAAAATGGTAGGTGTTCCATGAGTGTTAATTACTTCTACTTTGGCTCCTTTGCCCTCCATTACAGTTCTTATATGGCATTCATCTACCTTCTGCTCTTCCTGTCTTACCCTGACAGTTCAAGACAGGGACTGTGGAACAGCAATAGTTCCTGTGAGCATGAATTGTTTTTGAAGAGAGAACATTAAAACCAAGACCCAGAGTCTTGGCCAGTGGGTCTGGCAAATGCTTCAGCTTTCAGGAAGTATATCCATCAACTGTTCATTTCCCCAAATCAAAGAATCAGGCCATGAGGCTCAGATCCGTTTTTGTTGCCTTCTCTATTACCATCAGTTGGCGGCGGGGGCGGGGGCGGGGGTGGGGTGGCGAGGGAGAAGATCAGAAACTCAGGGTCTGGCTGAATGGTCTTTCCAGTTGGAACTTTAGTTCCAGTAATAAGCAGATTCAAGCATCAAACACCTACAATCTGGAACCTACTGCTTACTCTCTCCTGTATTTGTTCACTTACTAAATAAAACAAAGGAAGAAAAAAAGTAATATGTCAACAGAATTCCTCAGAGTATTCTTACACGTTTCTAAGTAGTTAAATCGCCATACTGCAAACATAGCACTCTCACAAAATGTGTTATCCTCACCCTCTTTATTTTACAGGTAAGGAATAGGTCCAAAAGGTAAGATTGCTTGTTCGTAGATACATATCTGCATCTTTTTACTAGAAGTGGGAGTTTTAAAGCTGAATTATATCCTTAGATAATTCATCCCTGTTCTTTTAAAAGCACTTTTATCTTACGGCTCTCTATAAAACCCTTGGTCTCCATATTTCAGGGCTTTTCTAAAACCCTAACTTTAGAAATCTGGAGCAACAGAAAAATATAATTTTCATAATTGTTCACCTGTTCAATGGGGATCGTTGGGGAAGAAAAGGGTAATTATTAATTACTGTGTTTATTACTTTAAATTTTAAAAAATGTGGGTAAAGTACATTCTTTGAGAAGAAAAACTTAAACTTGCCTTAAGAAGGATTGTTTTATGTCAAAAATAATTACCCATAAGCCAGGCACCCAATGAAGATACATTCTATATCATGATTATAGAGGATTTTCTAAAATGAATATGAATTTATGCCTAAAGAAGTTTTCTTTGACATCGTCCAATATTCACTTACTTAGGATATGGTGAGTGTGAGGGTCAGAGATAAAATTATTTCATGTAAAAACTAAATTCATGCAATTAAAAACTGAACTCCCTTATAAATAATACAACTAGTTGATAGTCAAAGCAAAATCCTTTATTTAGAGATGACTAGTAATCTTTTTGAGCTGTTCAGTATCTTAAAAAATAATCTAGTCTGTTGCTGCTTAAGAAATCTAAGCCCAGCCCAGCTGGTGTGGCCAATGGTTGAACATCAACCCATGAACCAAGAGATCCCTAGTTTGATTGCAGGTCAGGGCACATGCCCAGGTTTCAGGCTTGATCCCCAAGAAGGGGGTGCGGGAGGGCAGCCGATGGATATTTCTCACTCATCGTAGTTTCTGTCTATCCCTCTCCCTTCCCCTTTCTCTGAAAAAAATCAATAAAAACATTAAAAAAAAAGACAGAAATCCAAGAACAGGTATATTAAGTGACTCGCTGAGAGGCAGTACTATATTATCCAAGTTTCCTAGTTCCTGATTCACTCTTTACAATTAACAACCACTGGTATTCTGCATAAAACATAACTGCTCCCACATTTACTACAACTGTTAAATATCTTAATAGCTTTAACCCAGCTTCATCTTAAAACACAAGTGTTGGAAATTTACAGTATCTGATATTCTACATGAGAAAAAATGAGTGCAGATCTTTTATTTTAAATTAGGTTCATGTCATTCAGCTTTTATATTCACCACTACATCTAATGCATTCTTTGATGCAGTATCTATTTAAAGAATGGAAATTTACTAGCCATGTGAAAAATAACCATTTTGTGTACAACTTGAAGCAATGAGAGCTATTTAGGGGATTAGAGAAATTCTGAGTCCTAATGAAACCCAGCAGACTGTCCATAGACTTTAACATGTTTGCTTGATATAGTTTAGACCATACTTGTCACATAAGGCTACTACTGAGACATGTATATTCTATAACCATGACTCATTCCAGGCCTATGTCTCTCCAAACCTCAAAGTCATAATAATCTGTGAGCTAGACAATTGATAGACTGATATATAATTAGAATCAGATAGGGTTGCCTTTCGGGAATATTACATTATTTCTTGACACACTGTTAATGCTGGAGTGTCGGGTGCTAAGCTAAACTATGAGGGATCTCTGATGAGATCTACCTAGATAGCTTTTATGACATACTAGAGCAGCAGTCGCCAACGGGGTCCGCGGACCACTGATGGTCTGTGAGGCCCAAAAGGTTGGCGATAACTGTACTAGAAGCCTGGTGCATGAATTTGTGCACGGGTGGGGTCCCTTGTCCTGGCTGGCGATCGGAGCCGATTAGGGCCCACCAGCCAGAGGGAGGCATGGCAGGAGGTTGGCTGTGGTCAGTATGTGTCATAGCTACCGGCCAGTGGTCAGGTCATCCGGTCATAACCGTTGCTTAGGCTTTTATATAGTTTCTAGGTATACAAAAGCAAATGTAGAGTATGTAATTTCCCATAAGCAAAAGAAATGCTGCTTAATGTCTCCATAGAATTTTATCACTTGAAGAAAATTTTGAGAATTTTTATTTCAACTTTATGCTTCAATGTAAAAGTACACTGATATCATATAATTTTATATTTGGAAGAGACTATGGAGATCTTGTCTAAGCCTCCTATTAAAAAATGTGGGAAACCTAATGTCCACATAGTTCAAAGCTACATAATAAAAAACATGAATTAAAATTTTATGTAATATTGCAACTAAAAAAATACACTTCACTGAATAAACTGTTGTTATTTATCCCAATTAGAGATATTGGGTCATTTAAATTGAGTAAATATAAGCTTATAAACTGTAGATGCTCCATCATGGTAGCTTTTGGGGACTTGTGATTTAATTTTTTACCTTTCTATCAGGTAGAAAGAGGCTTTCCTTAAAAACAAAACAAAGAAAGGTAGGGCCAATCTGCCAGCCTACAGCTTTGACTTAGAGAAATTAAAATATTCCTTACTGCTCTACCTGATTTGGCTCAGTGAATAGAGCATGGGCTTGCGGACTGAAGTGTCCTGGGTTCAATTCTGGTCAAGGCATATGCCAGGTCGTGGGCTCGAACCCCAGTAGGGGATGTGCAGGAGGCAGCCGATCAATGATTCTCTGCCATCATTTATGTTTCTATGTCTCTCTCTCCCTCTCCCTTCCGCTCTGAAATCAATAAAAATATATTTTAGGGGAAAAAATTCCCTACTCAAGTAACTTATCCTTTTGAATAGGAATTAAAAATTAATTAAAATTTATTACTTTAAAAAATAGATAAGATTGGTTACCAATAAAATTATTCCAAAATAGCAAGTACGGCTCGTGGTGGAATCAACATTTCTTCTCTACCACACGACAATTTAGTTTATCCTTATGCACTGTTTTCTACTTGATTTTCACATTATTTCCTACAGCCTATCCTCCAAAAGGACCTTTGCCTTCTTTTTTTTAAGTGACTAAGGATTGTGTATACAAAGCATGTGTCACTGTTATTTGAAGGCATATAACTTGAAGTATTTAAACAAGCTTTTAGAAATCTTTATTACAGGACAACTAAAGCTAAATGTCCTCATTTTGTCTGAACCTGTAAAAATGAAGCGGTTTCCTTTTGCTCTTCAATACTACAATATCATTACTCACTCTTCTTTAGAAACATAATTCCTAAACTATGAGAGAAAAAGGGACTTTAGAAAATTAAAATTAGTAATCAACATCAATTTAATCATGCTATAAGGAGAGAAAAGTGAGGTGGATAGTATGTCATCAGATAATTTTACCGGCAACAAATTTACTCTCCCTAATTTTACTATTTAAATTGATTTTGCATCTTCTGATCTTCTTAAGTCACTTTCTAGAGGTATTCGTAACAGCATGGAATCTGTATAGTGTTTTCTCTGTATTCCATGAAATAAAAATCTGGGATGTCAAAGATGTCACCACAAAAAAGTTGCAAGGGTGTACAGGTTTAGGAAATGCTAACAGTTTTGTTTTGAAATCCTGACCTGAGGATGTGTTTTTATTGATTTTCAAGAGGAAAGGAGAGAAAGAAAAACATCAGTGTGAGAAACATTGATTGGTTGCCTCCTGTACATGCCCCGACAGGGGATGGAACCCACATCTTGGTATGTGCCCTGACCAGAGATTGAACTGGCAACCTTTTTGGGTGTACGGGACAATGCTCCAACAGCCTTGTGGCCACGGCTAACAATGTATTGAGTTTTTAAACATACCATGTATACTGGGAATCTCAAAGTTTGGGACATGGTATGTGGTTTACTAAACTCAAGTGGCCACAGAGCTCTCTTTTTCACAAAACATCTTTTACTTTAAAAATATGTTTTTATTGATTACTGAGAGGATGGGAGATAGATATGAATATCAATGATGAGAATCATTGATTGGCTGCCTCCTGCACGCTCCACACTGGGGATCAATCCTACAACACAGGCATGTGCCCTGACCAGGAATCAAACCCTGACATCCTGGTTTATAGGTCGACACTCAACCACGAGCCATGCCAGCCAGGCCTTCACAAAACATCTTAAATATGAGTTCTGTGGAATAATTTTATGTGAAGGATGAGGGCTAAAAGAATAATGAGGGATCCTGTATCCTGGCAAGGTCTTCAGGGCACAAAGTGAGCTATAAGGAAGCCTTACTTATTTCGTACTCATGAACCTATATCTTTCCTCAAATGCTTGCCATAAAACACTTAGTAGGCTCATCTTTTGATCATCATCTACTTTTATAAAAGCCCGGTCTTCCCCTCCCCACCTCAGGAGCTGGGTCTATGACAATGAAAAAAACTAGAGATTCTTGCTCTTCCATACTTTATATCCTAATGATATATAATTTTAGATTATCCTAGCTGCTTGACAATTCAAGACTCTCATACCTAGGTGACTATCCCTTCATATCCCTTTTGTTTCTGCAATTTCTATCCCCCTGAACCATCTTCCAGGGACTCCAGTTAAATCTTGACTATAATAGGCTATCAAATATTAACAAGACTATATACTCCCAAGACAGTCTTTTCATAAGATTATGAGAAATTACTTAGAAATTTTAATATACAAAAGATATTTAATTGAAGATATATTAGAGAGATTTAATATATTCAAAATACTATAAAGAATGTTATTTTCATGAATTTTTAATGGGAGGGGGACAAGCCTCCTTTTTAAATCTTTCAATGGTTTTGTATTTTAATTGATCACTTGTTAATTCCAACAAAATAAGGTGACCTTCCCAATATCTAATTCCCTTCTGGCACACACTACCTCTGACAAGGTTATAGCCACTAACCTCACCTCACAGCAACTGTCGTGTACCTGGGGGAGTCTACTCATTAGTGCCCTGGTTTGGACTCAGGTGAGTATAAACAGTCTACTGTGTTTCAATTGCCATAACTTAACTGGGCTGACTGTAAGAACCTCCCAAATCGATCCCAACCTATTGCCTAAGAAGTACTTCTCACGAGCTAAAAAGGAAATGTCCAATACATCTATTCAGTTCCATACCATTTAGCCACAAGTTTGATTTGATAAGCAGGTAACAACTTTTTTTTGGGGGGGGGAAGGGGGAGAGATAAAATATAATGGAGGAAAAGGGAAAATGTTAATGAAGGAACAGCTTTCTACTCAGGCCACATAGTAAGATTTCAATAAACTTTGACATCATCAGCCAACCTTATCTCCCTTCCCCCCAAAATAATCAAATCATCCTATATAATAAAAGGCTAATATGCAAATTGACCAAACAGCAGCCAGACTGGTCACTATGATGCACATTGACCACCAGGGGGCAGACACTCAACACAGGAGCTGTCCCCTGGAGGTCAGTGTGCTCCCACAGCGGGAGCGCCACTCAGCCAGAAGCTGGGCTCACAGCTGGTGAGCACAGTGGTGGTGGCGAGAGCCTCTCATGCTTCTGCAGCAGCGCTAAGGACCCCTTGGGGGATGTCCTAAGCCAGCAGTTGGATATCCCCCAAGGGGTCCCGGACTGCAAGAGGGATGCTCCCCCACCCCCCACGAATGTCATGCATTGGGCCTCTAGTACCTAAATATGATTTACCATTTATAACTACATCCAGGCTCTTTCCCCTGGAGAAATAACCATCCATTCAATTCCATACAATTTAGCTAAAGCTAATCTGCACTTGATACCCTACTCATAAGGTCCATCATGAATACTACCTAGCTCATGAAATGCTGTCTGATTAGAGACACTGTCTTTCATTCTCAACAAAAAGATCAAGCCAGCAATGAAAATACATAAATCTCCTGGTGCAATTTTTGGAGACTGGGCAAAATGATAAATATTAGGTTACATATAAAACTGCCATCTGTGTAGGTAAAAAATGGTCACATCAACAATTTCACATGGTTCAAGCTATACTTCAAAAGGATGGGCTTTAGCATATTTGAATTTGGAAATTATGTGGTATTTATCTGGGAGGAGAATACGACTGACTCCTTTTTATATCCCAACTTCATGAACACACATGAAAACTAGTATTTCCTATTGTATTCATAAGGACAAAGTCTGACCTTTGTCCTTAATAGTCTGAAGAAAATTAAATCAGTTTGACATAAGTTCCTCAGGAGTTAACTTTATCTTTCCAACTACTGATGTTTACATTACCAATATAAAGGCAAGCAGGAGAAAAATAAATGCTAATTAGTATTTAAACTTTTCAAAACCACCTGTTTTGTCCTCACAAATTACTGATATTTTGGCAGTGGGAAATAACTATAGCAATTAGAAATAGCAACACTGTAATTGACTTTGGGGATTTTCAAATATTTCATATCATAAATACCAAATTCTAAACATGTAAACTTTTTTAAATTTTTCCACATTTTATTTCTATGAAAAATAATCCAGTTGCACAACTGAGATGTTAAAACAAATATGCTAAAATTGATATAAAATGAAGTATTCTTACATATTAATATAGCATGCTAATAGGCAAAATCAGTACCAAAAATGGATTCCTAAGTAAGCCTTTTTGTCTGTTACCCAAAGTTCTACCATGTTCAACATCAGCAAAAAGATATCTCTATTTTCTTCTGGGTCAAAAAATGAGGATGTTCTAAGTACCATTACATTTTAAAGTAGCCTGTAATCATATAAACTTAGAATGCAATCTGAATAAAATTATTGTATGGGCACAGAACAAACCTCCAGGGTTTTATTTATTTATTTTTTTAAAGCAGTTGTAATAAAGGTCCTCCTGCCAGATACATGCCTCATACAGAAACCAGTAATACCCTAAATTGGCATTCTAAAAGTTTCCGCAGAATTACTGCAAATACAAAGCTGTGGCAATTGTGGAATGAACAGTCCAATATGAAAATCTAGTCAAGAAAGGGTAATCTGGGTAGGTACAGGTAATTTAGAACCTTGCAAAAGGTTCAATATTGATACTTTTAGGTAAAGAAAGAACTTAAAAAAAAACAACCTCCTCCTATATTTTTCTTTTCTCCTATCTCTCTCTGAAATTCTGAGGCTATGAAAGAGCTCTGCATTGCTTTCACAATTTTGAAGATCAATAATGAACCAATACTAGAGAAATGATCAAGGCAATGAAACATAAACAGACTTACATTGAGTAGGCCTACAATGACCTAATTCCAAAGACCCGAGTTTCCATGGAATATACAGTGTAAATCAGTAAAACAGGAAATAAGGGAGCATATGAAATAAAAGGGACTAAAGAAAACCCACACTGAGATCTTTAGTTGTATAAAGTCATTTTCAAATCTTAGGGCAAACTATATAATAATACTTTGTGGCCTAAATATTGTATCAATTGCTAAATTAGCATGGATAGTAAACATAAATCTTGTCCTAGTTTTTATACAGATACTAGAGGCCCGGTGCACAACATTCGTGCACTGGGGGTGGGGGGTAGTCCCCTTGTGCTGTTGCTTGCCAGCCGTGAGCTAGCTTCTGGCTGAGCGGTACTCTCCCTGTGGGAGCACACTGACCACCAGGGGGCAGCTCTTGTGTTGAGCATCTGCCCCTTGGTGGTCAGTGCGTGTCATAGCGACCAGTTGTTCCGCCGTTCAGTCTATTTGCATATTAGCCTTTTATTATATAGGATTTACAAATATAGTACAAGGAATATAAATATTAAACATTTTATTGAAAGCTGTACGAGATACAGAAATAGTAGCTATCAAACAGTAGTGGTTTTTGTGTTCATAAGCCATTTATTTGATGCTATTATAAGCTTTAAAATTCCATTTTTATTTTACATTAAATTATGAAGAGAAGGATACATTTAACTAATGAAAGACATTTTGCAACAGTAATTCTGGCATTAAAATTTATTAATAGTCCTCAGCTTCAAAAATGTTTTAAAAAATAATTTCTTAAATGCTATACATTCTAAAATGTCTAATGAACATACAGTAAAAATACAAAAGATTAGTGGAAGTAACCTGAATGGTAATGACAAAGCCAAACAAATGCTCAGTGGCACATGGTGTTTGCTAACTTCAAACAAAGAACAGGGTAAAAACCCTCCTAAAGGCAGCAACAATTACTATGAGAACATCAGCTATCACTAAGCCCAAGTGACAGCAAGCAGCAGCTACTAGCTTCCCAACTTACCATCTTCCTTTTCCTTTCTGCAATCTGTTCCTCTGATTCCATTTCTACTTCATTGCTAATGGGAGTTTTTTCTTCTATATCATCAATAAAATCTGGTTCCTGAGAGATGGAAAGAACTGCTTTATGAAAATTACTACTCTACATATAATAGGGGCACTGAGCTATTTTAAATGTCTTTCAACTACAATTAATTCAACATAAACATTACAAGCCTACTTAAGTCCATTTCAAAAATTTAAAACTGATTTCCTAATTCAAGAAACTTTCGAAAATCAATTTTGCTAAAGATCTAGTGAATAGTGTTCTTATCCACAGAGCCTACAAGGTCACTATGGTAGGATAGCCTTATGTTTATATTCTTCCCAAAAATATAAACATAAATCATTTCACAAAACTCGGTGCCTACAAATACCAAGTGCTCAAAAAAATTTTAATTTGAAAGTTATGGAAAATTATTTCTAGAAGATAGGGTACTGTAAATGACTAAAATGTTACTTAATTTTTATGATTAAATGGTCCTTCCTAATTTCCATTTGTTTAGAGGATATACAATAAAGTGTTTCCTGGAAGGGCAGAAGTATAGGCCAGACCCTTTCCCCAAAGTTATCTTGTGTTTTTAATAATTTCCCCTCAAAAATATTGTCTGCCACCCATATATAATTGATTTAATTATGTCCCAAATATTAAAGGAAAGGAAATTTTACAGTTTAAGACTTTGAAAAAGAACACTTACTATGAATACAAGGACAGTACAAAATGGAATAATTGTTAAAATTACCCACCCTTAGAAAAATCTTATATTCAATTCTGCAAAGATTTGCTGGGTGAGTAGTTTCTTTGTAGTTTAACAAATATTGTACAAATTCTAGCAGAACCTGTATTTTATGTGTATAAGAACTTCATTAAATAACAGAATGGACTGAACCTAGAAATTTTACACCATTTTACATAAAACAAAAAAGAGGTTAAAATATGACAAATTACTCTTCTTTGTTAACTTATTTCATTAAGAACCAACACACCAAAGTTCAGTACCTGATTATTTGATACTGACAGTCTCAGTGGAGAAAGCTTTCTCTGTTTATTTTCTGGGCTCTTCATTTTATTTGTTGTTCCTTCACAATCCAAAGTAATATTCTGATTTTGTGTATCTTTTTCTTTTGAAATATCCTTTTCTTTTTTTCCTTTTTTCCTTCTTGTCTCATAACCACTGTTGATGTTTTCCGTGGACTCAGCACTACGTTTTAGAACAGGGCACTCTGGATTTTCTTTGAGGCATGCGCAATCCACCTTGTACTTACTGGAAAAATAACCAGTTAAATAGTTATTCAAGACATTTTAAAAAATCTGCAAAATTTTATAATTCATTTCAAGCTGCAACTCCATAAAATTGTATTCCATTACTAATTATAAGTAATCCTTAATTTTCACTAATTTGCATTCCTAGTAACTATCACAAAGAAATTTTATTTTCTTATAAAAACAATGTAATAAAAATTGATTTCTAGGCTAAATACTAATGGTTTACAGAAAAAAAAACCCAATAGAAACTTTTTAAGTACAAGGATACTGTGGCTCACATTAAGACAAAAACCATATTTACTTCAGAGGTTGCAAAGTGTTATAAAAGTATATATACATATAACAAATACCCTAAATTTGACCTAAGTAAAAAAAAAAAAAAAAATGGTAGGTATAATAAATATCAAACCCTAATTAGTTTCTCTTATACTTTACAAAATGGTTTCAATAACCAGGTTTCTTTAAAAAACTACATTGGAAAAACTTTAGTGCTTCCTTTTGCCCTTAAGTGTTCCCTCTTTCAAATGGAAGCTTGAAAAATAACTACTGTCTTTCATCTTCACAGTAGTGATAATTATTACTCTCATTTTACAGATGAGATTAAACTCTAGAGAGAAACAGTATCTTGTCCAAAGTCACACAATTAGTAAGTGGTAGGGATGGTATCCAGATTCAGGTCTGTAGGAGTCCAAAGCCCACATTTTTCATCTCAATATTTCTTAATGCTTTGATCTCTTTATCACCAAGTTTTAGTTCATTTCTAGGATAAATGTCCAAACGTAGGTTAAGTAATAATAGAAGCTTACCACGTTGAATGTTTTAAGTAGATTCAAAATTTGTTCAAAGTAAAAATAATACGCTAAGTTTCTAACACTCCTATTCATTCACTTTTAACACCAGCAGAAAGGCACAGGTCCAACTGCCTAACTGCCTAACTCTCTGAATTGGGCAGAATTCAAACATTAACGGTCTACCTCCTACCTTCCCAAATCAGGTTTAATAGAAACTAGCTTGAAACTCTTTCAAATTTCTTCTTTGATTTCAGGATAACAGAGTTCCATATAATAATGATGGCAACACTAAACCGTATTAAGTAATTATTTTGTAAAAATTTGTTAGGAGAGTATTATTATTCTCATAGTATACATGAAGTATTGACGCACTGAGACAGTGGTCAGCAAACTGCGGCTCGCGAGCCTTGGTTTGCCGCTCTGTTGACTAATGAGTTTGCCGACCACTGGGATAGGGGCTTAATCCCAAGGAACAACAACAGCCTGTAATTATTGGAATCGAGAGTCTAGGTCAGTGGTCAGCAAACTCATTAGTCAACAGAGTCACAGTTTGCCAACCACTGCACTAAGAGATTAAGAAACTGGTCCAAGGTTATATAGCTAATAAGCGATCAAGCTAGGATTGGAAACGAGTCAGATTATAAAAAACTTATATTCTTAACCACTGTGGGATAGTGTTTCTTAAAGTAATGAGCAAAGAGCCATTCTGCAGTATTTCCCACTGTCTCGAGGAGAAAGGGCCAAAAAGGAAACATGTAAAGTATCATGATAAATCTGACTCAACAATCAAACAGAAATGCATACTAAAGGAAGAGGGTTTTCATTGACAAAAACCAAAATGACCATTAAAAACTTCTGCATTTCAATAGGGTACCATACAAAATTATAAAAAGTAAAATACAGAATAGGAGGAAATGAACCGAAATACTTATAACAACCTTCTCCCTTCAAAAAAGTCAGTAAGAAAAAGACTGCCCAGCAGAAAAAATGAACAAATGATTAGGCAATTCATGAGAAAGGAAAGCCAAAATCACAAACATATTAAAAGATCCTTGGGTCCATAAAACAGTTAAGGATAATGTAATCTATAATAATAAAAGTGTAACATGCTAATCCGGACAAAGCCAGGGCCGTGACTGAAGCCTGGGTCTTGGGTGCCTGGATCCCGGGTGCCAGAGGGAAGCCAGTGCTGGTAGCCAGGGGAAGGAAGGCCTACTCTTGCATGAATTTCATGCATTGGGCCTCTAGTTAAAATATAAAAGGAAGCCATTTCACATGGATTAACATCCATTTTTAAAAAGATGTGGTATACATATACACATACACTGGATTGTCACAAAGGAATAAAAAAGAATGAAATTTTGCCATTGGCAACAGCATGGATGGAAAAGAATGAAATTTTGCCATTGGCAACAGCATGGATGGACCTAAAGGATATTACACTAAGTGAAATAAGTCAGAAAGACAAGTGGAACAAGGAAGTAAAACGGAATACAAACTGGTTATTCATCTATGTTTAATATAAACTGAGGCTGTTCACATTCTACAACACACCAATTCTACCCTTAGGTCCCTACCATGGAAAGAACATGAAGTCATAAGAGCATTTTTTTGTAACTCTACCAATAGTGGAATGAATAAATACCATCAACAGTGAAAATAAATGAACTAGAACTACACATAAAAAAGATGGAATGCAAAAATCATAGATTCTATTTATGTATTATTTAAAAACTAGAGGCCCGGTGCATTAAATTTGTGCACAGAGGGGTGGTGTTCCTCAGCTCAGCCTGCACCCTCTCCAATCTGGGACCCCTCGAAGAATGTCCGACTGCCTGTTTAGGCCCGATCCCAGGCAGTTGGACATCCCTCTCACAATCCAGGACTGCTGGCTCCCAAATGCTCGCCTGTCTTCCTGATTGTCCCTAAGCGCTTCTGCCTGCCAGCCTGATCACCCCCTAACCACTCCCCTGCTAGCCTGATTGATGCCTAACTGCTCCCCTGCCAGCCTGTTTGCCCCTGACTGCCTTCCCCTGCAGGCCTGGGTACCCCCCAACTGTCCTTCCCTGCAGGTCCGGTCGCCCCCAACTTCTCTCCTCTGCCAGCCTGGTCACCCCTAACTGCCCTCCCTTGCAGGCCTGGTCCCTCCCAACTGCCCTCCCCTGCCATTTTGTATCCACATGGGGACAGCCATCTGGTGTGTTGGAGTGATGGTCAATTTGCATATTACTCTTTTATTAGATAAGATACACAAAATACTAGATCCTATTTAGAGACAAAGGAGGCAAGAATATAAAATGGAGGAATGAAAGTCTCTTCAGTAAGTGGTGTTGGGAAAACGGGGCCACTCTCTTATCTCATATACAAAAACTCAAGAGAAACCAAGATGGCGGCATAGGTAAACACCTAAACTGCTGACTCGCACTACAATTTCAAAACTACAACTAAAAGACAAAACGGACATCATCCAGAACCCCAGGAAGGTTGGCTGAGTGGAAATTCTACAACTAGAAGGAAAGAGAAAAGCACACTGAGACTCAGAGGAGCTGTAGAAGGCAGAGGTATGGAGGTGCACGTGCGGAGAGGGCTGGCAACTGAGCTTTCTCAATTGCCAAAACACGGCTGGCTTTCTCAAGCAGGAGGGAGACAAAAGCTCCCAACTATGCTGAACTCCAGTTCCGGGCGAGACGCTGGGGACCCAGACTCATTCGGAGCAAAACTGGACTGTCTGACAGCGGGTGAAACCCAAGGGCAGCTTTCTTTCAGAGGTGCTTGCAGCGATTACCGCGGGACACTGAAACGCAAGGGCCTCATAGGGCAGGGCTGACGGGAAGTCACTGCTGTCTGCTTCACCCTGAGACTCCACCCCATCCAAGCTGAGCACAGAGGCTTTTGCAAGTCTTGTCTCATAAGGGTGTCTCCAGCACAGAAGTTCTCCCAGTGTAGACACAGCTGATCCTCACAGCCAATTGGCCTGGAGGTCAAATCCTCCCAGTGATAACAACAACAATCAAGGCTTAACTACAACAAGACTGTGCACCAAGAGTGTTCACCTCAGGTAAGTGGGGAAGCTGAGCCACTGGGCCCTATAGGACACCTAGCACACAAAGCCACTCTATCAACTCAGGGAAGCAGCCAAAATGCAGAGACAAAGAAACAGCTCAAAAAATGCAAGAAATGGAAGAAAGCAAACAACTGGATATAGCGTTCAAAACCGCGGTTATAAGGTTTTTCAAAAATTTTCTAGAGAAAGCTGATAAATTTAGCAAGACCCTCAAGGATATGAAAAAGGACCAACTAGAAATTAACCATACACTGACTGAAATAATAATATACAGAGATCCAACAGCGGACTAGAGGATCACAAGAATCAAGTCAAATGTTTGAAATACAAAGAAGCAAAAAACACCCAACCAGAAAAGCAAAAAGAAGAAAGAATCCAAAAATATGAAGATAGTGTGAGGAGCCTCTGGGACAACTTCAAGTGTACCAACATCAGAATTATGGGGGTGCCAGAAAAAGAGAGAAAGCAAGATACTGAAAACGAATGTGAAGAAATGATGACCGAAAACTTCCCCCACCTGGTGAAAGAAATACACTTTCAAGTCCAGGAAGCAAACAGAAATCCAAACAAAAGGAATCCAAAGAGGACCACACCAAGACACATCATAATTAAAATGCCAAGAGCAAAAGACAAAGAGAGAATATTAAAAGCAGCAAGAGAAAAACAGTTATCTACAAGGGAGCACCCAAACGATTGTCAGCCGATTTCTCAACAGAAACTATGCAGGCCAGACGAGAGTGGCAAGAAATATTCAAAGTGATGAATAGCATGAACCTACAACCAAGATTACTCTACCCAGCAAAGCTATCATTCAGAATTGAAGGTCAGATAAAGAGCTTCACAGATAAGAAAAAGCTAAAGGAGTTCATCACTGCCAAACCAGTATTGTATGAAATGCTGAAAGGTATTCTTTAAGAAGAGGAAGAAGAAGAAAAA
The DNA here is from genome assembly GCA_026230045.1 of Corynorhinus townsendii. Classification (NCBI taxonomy): domain Eukaryota; kingdom Metazoa; phylum Chordata; class Mammalia; order Chiroptera; family Vespertilionidae; genus Corynorhinus; species Corynorhinus townsendii. Next base: position 145,369,259 of record JAPDVU010000004.1, read on the forward strand.
GGTAAAGATAAAGATTATGAACAACAAATACTTATCTATCAACAGGTGAATCTAAAAATCAAGTGAATAAAAAATCTGATGAAGAGGATAAACTGGTGAATATAATAGAATCAGGGGCATAGAAAGGGAGTGGACTGATAATTCTCAGGGGGAAAGGAGTGTGGGGGGTGCAGGAAGAGACTGGACAAAAATCGTACACCTATGGATGAGGACAGTGTGTGAGGGGGTAAGGGCAGAAGGTGGGGTGGGAACCGGGTGGAGGGGAGCTATGGGGGAGGGGGGGAAGAGGAACAATTGTAATAATCTGAACAAAAATAAACTCAAATGGATTAAGATTTAAATGTAATCCCTGAAATCACAAAACTTCTGAAAACAGAGGTTGTAAACATCTGACATCAGTCTGTGTATTATCTTTTTGGATATGTCCCCTTGAGCAAGTGAAACAAAAGCAAAATAAACAAAGGGGACATCATCAAATTAAAAGGCTTCTACATAGTGAAGGAAACCATCAACAAAACATAAAGACAACCGACAAGGTATTTGCAAATGACATACCTGATAATGGGCTTATATCCAAAATACATAAAAAACTCATAAAACTCAGTAACAAGAATATAAACAATCCAATCAAAAATCGTCAGAGGACACGAGAAGACATTTCTCCAAAGAAAGAAGATATACAGATGGCCAACAGACATATGAAAAGATGCTCAACATTACTAATCATAAGTGAAATGCAAATCAAAACCACAATGAGACAACACCAGTCAGAATGGCTGCTATCAGTCAACAAATAATGTGTTGGGGAAGATGTATAGGAAAGAAGGGCCCTTTTGTACTGTTGGTGAGGCTGCAAACTGGTGCAGCAACTTTGGAAAACAGTATGGAAATCCCTCAAAAACCCAAAAATAGATCTACCATAACAAACATAAACACACTTCTGAGTATTTATCAGAGGAAAATGAAAACACTAATTTGAAAAGATATATGCATCCCTATGATCACTGCAGCAATTACAATAGCCAAGTTATGAAAACAACCTAGGTGTCCATTGGTAGATAAATGTATAAAAAAGATGTGGTATACACACACACACACAAACACACTGGATTAACACACAGTAATAAAAAAGAATGAAATTTTGCCATTGGCAACAGCATGGATGGATCTAAAGGATATTACACTAAGTGAAATAAGTCAGAGAGAAAGACAAATACTCTATGGTTTCACTATGTGGAATCTAAAAAAAATGAACAAACGAAGCAAAAACAGACTCATAAATAGAGACCAAAATGGATGGTTCGTAGAGGAGAAGGAGGGTAGAGGAATAGATGAAAAAGGTGAAGGAATATAGAAATATATTTGATATTTGCATGATGAGATATTAAAAGAATTAGTGGGGTAATTAGGTTGTAAGGTATAAAAATGTAGAATCACTATATCAAACAACTGAAACTAATATAACTGATATAATATTATATGCCAATTAAACAAAAAATAAAAGGGAAAAATTCTTACATAAACAAGGTCAGTGTTGTAGTTAAAAAAAAGGGAAAGTTAGGTATATTTTACTACCTTTTACAGAATAATAAAACAACTGCATATTAAAAAACAAAAAACAAGGTCAGTATTATATAGCTGAATCAGGATTACTAGTCATAATTACTATTAGCATTTTCATTACAACAGTAACTAAGGAATGTCTGGAAAAAAACTAAGCAGCTTTGCTGTAATGGAAGCTGATACCAAAATGCTTGTAAATAAAAATAAAAAGCTGTGAACATTAAGGAAATATGTTGAAACAACAGATCTTATTTACAGATTTGAACTTACCAATTCCCATAGTCAAAATCAAAGGCAATAGTAATTTCAGTTCCCTTTGGAATATTTTGTATAGAATAAATGTAAAGATGTATGGTTCCATCTTCAATTTCATGCCTCACCTATTAAAAGAATTTTGTATTTCTATAGATTATTTTTTGCCTTTAGGAGCATCTCACCCTACCCTACCATTTTGAAAACTATTCAAAGTAATCCACAAATACAACATGGAAAATAATGGCATAATTATAAGACTTGTAACTATAAATCAGTGGTTATCAACTGGGAAAGTGGTACATGTACATCAATGCAAGTTTAATGGAAGCTGTACAGCCCACCATGTAGTATTAAAAATAAAATACTACATTTTATCAATTCTATAATGCATATTTTTTCACCTTTTACCATCTGTGAAATAGGGAGTTTTAAAGTGATGGCATCTTTAACTTGATGAAATGCAATAACGGTACAGTTAACACTGTACTTTTTCTATGACAAGACACTGTTCTAGGTACTTTACATAACTACTTTAGTTCTCATAACACCTTTTTACAGATAAGACTGAAGCACAAAATTATAAATCTAGTTAGTCAAAGAGAAGACATGAATCTAGTAAGTCTGGCTTCAAAACTTACATTCTTAACTGTAACATTATATAACAATAAAATTAAAACCTTTTATTTTCCCATGTTAAACAACAAAACCAGAAATATACTCAACATTAAAACACAGTTTTATTGTAGCACATATAAAATCTGTTTTAGCTTTCAGCGTTGTCATCTACCTTGATCAAATTAGAACATATATTTGACCCATATATACAGAGTTTCTTCTAGGATAAACAGAATCTAATATTTCCTCTTACAAGAAACATCACAATTTCTTCAATGCGCAAAGTAATTTTTAAGACCTCAAAGCCATAGCACCTAAATTTTCACAATGGAAAGATGCTGGAGTATAAAATACATCAACAGTTAAAAAGTGCTTTTAGGCTACCAGACTTCTGTGGTTAATACCCAAATTCCACATACCCCTCCAACCCCTGCCTCCCAAAAGGATCTCTATAAGCTTACCTCTGCATTGGGTGTACAAGAACGCCTGATGAACCGAGCCTCATTCCCAAAAGTCCTTGCATCAACACACATTTCTAGTCCATGAAATTTAGAATAGAATAAAACAAAAGGGTATGGTCTACAAAGAAAGAAATGCATTATAAACCATTAACATTTTGAGTTTAAGAAACTTCTAAAAGACAGTAAGTAGTGAAATCAAGAAATTGAATATAAAAAAGCTGGATACCAAAACCTACTCTTAACCACTAAGCTAGTTCATGCTAATAAGGTTTTTACCTGTTCCTATAACCTTATATAAGTCCAAGATAATTAATTGGATGTGGAAATTCAAATTTACAAAGATAAAAAGGGAGTAATTATTACCTTTACAGGACTTATAATTGGATGACTTTAAAGTCCCTATCTCCTTGTGCATTTAAGTGTTTGAATTATAGCTCTGTTTCAGTCAAATTTGCTATATAAAAGGGAAGGATTCAGATATATCTTTTCTATCTTAAATAAAAACTCGTTATAAACTAGAAATATTTTTAATAATTATAGCATATAGACTGAGAATGTTCTCTCTCTAGAGATACACACATACTTCTAGACTTCAGGGAAGCAATGGCTATGATAGGAACACATCAATTTCCTCCCCAAATCACAAACCATAGAAGAGGCCTTCCAAAGCCATTCCATACCTAGAAAGTGGGAGTTGAAAATGGTGGCAATAATGTAAGATCAAATATATCATCTAATAAAGAGGAAGAGGTTTTGCCTGTGATGGGCAGCAATGGTCTTTTCAGATTCTAACAATTATAAGGAATAAGGAAAGGTGTTGGATGGAAATTACCTTATAATCTCAGGTAATCGAGTTTTTAATTAATATCCACCTATATTGCTATAGTTTATCTTTAAAGTATATTGTTTTAGTGTCAGCAAGATTAAAATGGGTAAGAGACAAGAATATATCTGCATTTTTATATTTTATTATAGTTCAAAATTATTAGTCACTGTTCAACTACACTACTCTTTTAAATACTAAAATGATCACTTAGGAAAACAAAATACATATAAACACAGCATCTTGGTTAAAAATAGCAAAAAATTCAATACAGAACAATAAAAAACTAATATGGGAAAATAAATGCATATACCTCTTAAAGAAATATCCATTTGCTTCAAATTGTTCTCTTAGCATAAATTTTCCTCTATATTCAATTATAAGTGCATCAGGAGGCAAATCTTTTGCAGATTTCAGAATTTTCTTATTTTTTTGTATATGGCTCTGAAATTAGAGAAATGTTGAGATTAAGTAAACCTTAATGCTTTTAGTCTAACAACTTACGATATAGAATAGAAAAAATAAGGTTTCTGTTTTATAACATTTTGGCAAAGCATATATTTACCTCTACAGGAGGCTTGAAGAGCGAATTATTGGTATTCAAATTTGACTTATTTATCTCTTTTTTGTCATTTCCATTGCCTAATCTCAGAGCTAATCTTTGTGCCTCCCTCTGAACACCCTCGCTATACTGGTTATTATTTGCCTCTTCATATCGATCCATCCATGCTTTGATTTTTGTCTCCCATCCAAAATTTGAACCATCAGATGAAGGATCAATCTCTGGAGCTGAACCCTAAAATCACAGCAAACTAAGCATTAATATCTAGACTTCAAATATTTATACATGCACACACAAAATCAATGATTATATAAGATATAAACTAGACATTAATGTTAGGCTTTCTAAGTTGGTCCTAGTAAAAAGAGCACCATAAATGAGCAGTTTACTACATTTTTATACTGCATGCCACACAAATATGAGTTGGAAAATTGAAGGAAGCTGAGTTAAGTCAGAATAGTAGAAATTCAAGTTTCACCATCACTACTGTAGTCAAATGAAGGCTATCAATAAAATTGCAACTACCCAAAGGTTTGGAGTCATTGTCAACTAATGTTTAAAAAAAGCAGATGAAATTTTTTATTTTAGCAACTGCAAATATCTACTCTGTACTCAAGCTCTATTTAACCAGATAAATGGGATTATTATGTAAACTACACATACTGCATATTAAGTATAAACATTTTATATACACTAAAATTTTAACCCTTTATAACAAAAATATTCTTGATATCTTAATTAGTGTAATTCCAATTCCACATAATAAATTTGACATGAGAATAGAATGTGAAATACCCAAATGGTTCATAGCCTAAATTCAAGGGTCATAATGAGTGCAAGAACTTTCAAGCTTAAGTGCTTGTTCCTCTATAGCCCCTATTAAAACCTGTAAGATAAGAATTCTAAATGTCAAGTAATAAAAAGTTACCACCTCTCAATGTTACCAAAAAAAAGGAGACTTTTTTTTCACTGGAATGCAATTTATATAAAGGCACAATTACCATTGATTTAAAAAACTTATTAAAACCTGAACTCCTGCCCGACCGGTGTGGCTCAGTGGTTGAGCCTGTGAATTAGGTCAAGGTTCCATTCCCAGTCAGAGTACATGCCCGGGTTGTTTGCTCAATCCCCAGTAGGGGGCGTACCGGAGGCAGCCTATCAATTATTCTCTCATTATTGATGTTTCTAGCCCTCTCTACCTTCCTCTCTCTGAAATCAATAAAAACATTTTTTTAAATTTCCTGAACTCCTACAATTTTTATTTGCAATCTTAGGATGAAAATCAATTAATGCAGATAAGAAGAACAAATATTTTACCTTATCATTAGAATAATTCAAATTTATGAACAAATTTAATGTGAAATTTCAATTTAGTTGTAAATGCTGTTCATTGTTTTCTTTCTACAATATTCAACTTTGATAAAAGATTTTGTCTATATATAAAATCTAACAGAACTGAAATTTTAATATCATATATAGATTTAATAAAAATCCTTATATCCTGTTAGACATGTAAATGTGTACAGAAACACTAAAATTTACCATTAGTGAACCTTCCCTATACTTGTCTACAATAAAACAAACTACAGTTGAACTGTGAACACAGGTTTGAACTGCATGGGTCCATTTATATGTGGATTTTTTTTCAATAACTACCTATATTATTTTCCATCTGTGGTTGGGAGTCCACAGATACAGAGGCCTGGCTGTATGCATTTATCTAAACCATTTTATATGGGGGACTTGATATCTGGGTGGGGCGGGTACTGGAACCAAGCCTCCTTGAATATCAAATGATAACTTAAGTTTTGGGGAGTCAAAAGTTATACTTGAAATTTTAACTGTGCAGGGGGTTGATATCCCCAACCCTGACACTGTTCAAGGGTCAAATGTATAGTAAGTTGCTCAACTATTTGTTGGGATAGGTTTATTTCACTAATTGATATTTTATATACTTACATATTCTACATTATAATGACTACTTGATAAAGAACAGATTTTTATACAAATGAGACACTACATATTAAGGCTTTCCTCAGTTTTCAAATTTTTCTTTGTTCTGCATCTTCCCCTCCCCATCCCCCTCAGAAAACACTCTATACTGAGCTGGTATATCTTTAATACAGCTCTTCTGTATCTCTTGAATCTTATAAACACTACAGAATTACTTATTAGAGTTGTCATGATCTTAGAGAGATATCTTCAAGTTAAGAAAAAGATATCTTTAAAAATGCACAGACTCACTACTTCACATAATGAAAATATTTCAGTTAAGTAAAACATGCTCCTTCCTCATTAGACCTCCTATTAAACTGATTAGATAAATTGGAAAGAAAGGAAAATAGCTGGAGTATCAATTGTACCAACAGCTTAATCCAAAATCTTTTTTAGACCTCCTTTTTCTGTGTCAGAGAAAATACCATAAATCCAGATTTAACATATTACAGTTGAACTGTGAACAACAGTATAAAATTCCAACTTCAGCCCTAGCTGGTTTGGCTCAGTGGATAGAGTGTCGGCCTGCGGACTGAAGGGTCCCAGGTTCGATTCCAGTCAGGGGCATGTACCTTGGTTGCGGGCACATCCCCAGTGGGGAGTGTGCAGAAGGCAGCTGACCGATGTTTCTCTCTCATGGATGTTTCTAACTCTCTATCCCTCTCCCTTCCTCTCTGTAAAAAATAATATATATATATTTTTTTTAAATTCCAACTTCAATATATAAAGGACATTTTGTGAAACTTATTAACAACTGCTTATCCTCCAGGAATGTAGAATTAATGAATAATTATTATTGAATAATAAATAATTATAATTATTATTGAATAATGAATAATTATTATACTACATGGACAACAGATATACTGTAACATGCTCCCCACATCCTATTTCAACATTTGACAACTTGGAAAACCCATTATCCTTTACTGCCTAATTTAAAAAGCTATAGCAACACTGTATAGCTGACCTCTATGATCCAACACAAACCTATCTCTTAGGGGAGGCAGAGCTGGGGAGCCTTGCTTCTCTCTGCAATCTTGGCATCTACAAAATTGAGGATTTATTAAAATTAATTCAAGGTACAAGTGACTAGTTTGTACTATTATTAATATGGTGGATCTTTGGTGATTTTATAGTATTTTATAATAACTGATGACTAAATCACTGGAATCCCAACTATGCAAAGGAGTAAAACTTCAAATTCCAAATGTGATTTTGCATACAACTGTCTAGTATATTAACACTAAGTGTACTAGAGACATGGAATGCAATAGTAACTGAAATTCTGTTTTCTTGACATTTTAATATTAGAAATTGTTCATATATCTCCTCCTTTTGGCTATTTTAACAATGTTAATAAACTCTAAGAATGGCATATTTATCCAATTAGAATTCTCTATGGCCCAACTTCTGATAAAGATAATAAGCAATGCAATGACACAGTGAAGAAAGCATGAAGATTATGAACAAACAACAACTTAGTAAACTCCCGAATAATTGGCAGTTGCTAACAAGGGCTTAAATTTAATGTGATTACAGAAAGAGACCCGGCCCAGCTCACATCGAGATACAGGTGACAGACAGAGACTTGGCCCAGCTCAGATCGGGACCCAGGTAACAGACAAGAGACTTGGCCGACAGCAGTTGCCCTATATCTAAATGCAGCTGAGCATTTGGAATGCTCAGGGCCCACTCAAGAATGCAAATAATCCTTCCCACTAATATTTACAGGGTAAACTAAGATTGTTGGTAGAGTATTAAATTTGACAGTAAAATAGTAATCAAGTTTTCAGATTAATTTAAATAGGCTAATTGAAATAAGTGAATATTCAAGTACTGGACAAAAAGCTATTCTTAAAGTAATAACTAAAATTTCTATTGGTAGTTCATCTCATGGTAAAATTCCTGAATATGCAATGAACCTAAAGCAGTCATATGTGTGGGGGAAAAAAAATTTTTTTTAATTTAAAGTTATCAAGACTGCATTATAAAATTTACAAAAACCTCCATTAAAAAAAAAGGGGGGGGGGGATAGTAGGGCAATATCATGTAAGGAAAAATATCCTATAAGTAAATTACATCTAGAAAATTTTTACTTTACCAAATTAAGGTTCATTTGCAATGCTAACAGTAAGACGGCCATTAAAAACACACATGGTGTCTAAATAAGACAAAGGAAAATCGTTTGAACAAAAATAAAAAGGATCCCAAATCAATTATATAGAAAAGACTCCTTTATTAACTTGTGGTCGAGAATATATTTGTATATTTTCAGAAAACAACCCCAAGACCAGATGGATTCCTGCAACAGAGAGGAATTGACAGGAGTGCTCCAACCACGAAGACAAGAGGAAAAAACAGTCCAGAGATGGAAGACGCTGACAACGCCTTGCCATGGGAGCAGTCAGCAGCTGTGCACCACTGCAGGTTACCTAGGACCAAACCAGAGAGGGTCGGACCTGCATTGCCACCATGTGCCCACCATCCAGATATCACTGCTGACATGTACACATAAGGAACTGTTGGACATTGAAATTGGGACTCAAACATTTTTTTGTTTTGTCTTGTTTTGTTATTATATGTTTATTTCCAGTCTGCAAAGCAAAACTTTTTAAAGGAAAGAAATGGTGGGAAAAAGATACAGAGGCAAAGAAGCATTGAACAGACTGTCAAACTACATTGGGAAGACAGGGGTGGTTGGGCGAGGAGGGCTGTAAGAGACCAACCGAAGGACTTGTACGCATGCATATAAGCACAACCAATGGATATAAGACACTGGGGGGGGGGGGGGAGGGTGGGCAGGTGAAGGCATGTCCTGGGGGGTAGGGGAGGTCAGGGGGAGATCAAAGGGGAAAAAAAAAAAAGGAGACATATGTACTACTATTTGTAATACTTAAAACAATAAAAATAAAATAAAATTAAAAAAAAAAATTTAATGTGATTTACCTTAACTCTTGATGACTTCCTAGATCCTTCACGAAAGGCCTGAAATAAAATGGAATTCTGAGTTTTTAACATAATTAATATTTAAGAATCAATAGGTTCACTGAAGTCTCATAATAACAAAGTTTGGTATAACCACCAAAACTAGGGGAATGTTTAAGTAAAAAAGTCATCTATTAGAAAAGAATATAAAAAATATGTATGATACAATGCTAAAGTCTAAATTTTCTGTGTGATCAATATTACAATAATGGAGAAGTGATAAAAATTGGAAGGATATAAAAAATATTATAGTAATTCCTGTAATATTCAGCTCCCACCACTTCCTATCTTATGCATCTAAAAAAATGAAAAACTTACTTTTTTACATTTTGAAATGTTTTGTTCTTTCTCCCCACTTTTTTTCCTTCTTTTATCATTAACCTTAGAAACTCTTGAAGTAGTTAAAGTAATAGATGTTGGGGTATGCTGAAATGCAGTATATAATTCCACAGGAACCTCATCACCACTCTCAGTTGCACTGGTATCACCATCTTCAAGGCAAAATAAAAATTACTGCATGTGTAATACTTCTATTTCAAACAATAAAATAGCATTCCACACAAGAAACTATTACATATCTATTTTCCTGAAGAATAAAGATTTTCTTCACTTCTTCACTTATATTAAGACTAGGGGCCGAGTGCATGAAGATTCGTGCACAGGGGGTGGGGTCCCTCAGCCAAACCGGCACCCTCTCCAATCTGGGAGCCCTCAGGGGAGCCTCTCCAATCTGGAAGTTGCTGTCTGTCTTTGCAATCATATGAGCGAATTGTCTGAGACCCCAACCCAGTTTGGTTTGTTGCTCACAGAATAATAGAGGCAATTTTTTTTCTTTGCTTCATTAGAGGAGATTTCCTGGAAGTTTTAGGGTATCTTCCCTTTAATTTAATTCAATAATTTTTCCTATTTTACTTTCTGATTTTACTTATGTCTCTCACCTTTGCTTTCCCTCCATCCCCCACCGCAACAGTAACTTGCACCAGGCTCACTTTGCTCTAGTGTCTAGGACAGTGGTCGGCAAACTGCGGCTCTGTTGACTAATGAGTTTGCTGACCACTGGTCTAGGAGATCCCGTCTGCCACCAGCACTATGATTCCCAGCATTCCTGGTGCTCCCCGTCTCTGGGCTTCCATTTCCAGTCCTGGGGCTGCCACCAGAACTACTATTCCCAGAATTCCTGGTGCTCCCCACGCTCTTGGTTTTCCCTTCCTGCTCTGTCTCCTCTCACAGCCTCCTGCTCTGCCAAGTTCCCCAAGCTGCTCCACTCTCTGCTGGCTCTCCCACTCTGCTCTCTGCCTGGCGCCTGTGTATGCAAATTAGCCCGCCATCTTTGTCGGGTTGATTTGCAATCTCACTCCTGATTGGCTGGTGGGTGTCACAGAGGTACAGTCAATTTACATGTTTCTCTTTTGTTATATAGGATACATTTAAATGCAAATTTTGGCCTGGCTGAAGTGGTTCAGTGGTTCAGCATCGACCTATGAACCAGGTAGTCACAGTTTGATTCCCAGTCAGGGCACATGCCAGAGTTGCAGCTAGAGCAGGGCATGCAGGAGGCAGACGATCAATGATTCTCTCTCATCACTGATGTTTCTATCTCTCTCTTCCTAGCTTCGTCTCTTAAATCATTAAAAATATATATTAACAACAAAAAAATGCAAACTATGTATGTCAGTTCTCATACTTAGGCTAGAAAGGATAAAAAAGTTTGACAACACACTCAGATGGTGTGACTGTGGCAAACACGCAGTTGCATCCATTGCCAAAGGAAATTCAAAATTCCCTGCAAAGGGTAGCCAAATCTAGCAAAATTCTATATGCACTTAGCCTTTCACCCAACACTCCCTTTTCTAGAGATCCATCCAAAGATAAAATGGCAAAAGCACACAAAAACACAGGCAAGAGCCCTAGCTGGTTTTGCTCAGTGGATAGAGCATCGGCCTGCATACTGAAAGGTCCCAGGTTTGATTCTGGTCAAAGGCACATGCCTGGGTTGCAGGCTCAATCCCCAGTAGTGGGTGTACAGGAGGCAGCTGGTCAATGATTATTTCTCATCATTGATGTTTCTATCTCTCTCTCCCTCACCCTTCCTCTTTGAAATCAATAAAAATAAAAAACAAAACAAAAACATATGCAACAGAGTTTCACTGAAAGAACTATCCTATCTAATAAAAGAGCAATATGCAAATTGACCATACCTCTGCTATGCCCACCAGCCACACCCACCAGCCAATCAGGAGCGAGTATTCAAATTAACCCAACCAAGATGGCTGCAGCCATGGAGCAAGCAGGAGGCTTGGGTTTCCCCAGCAATGGAGGAAGCCAAGCTTCCCGTCCACTCTGGCCAGCCCTGGACTCCACTCAAGGCTACAAAGTTTCAATTATAGAAGATAAATAAATCCCAACAAAAATGGCTGCAGCCACAGAGCGAGCAGGAGACTTGGGTTTCCCTGGCAATGGAGGAAGCCAAGCTTTCTGCCTGCCCTGGCCTCCGCTCAAGGCTACAGTTTCAATTATAGAAGATAAATAAATCCCAACAAAAATGGTGGCAGCCACGGAGCTGGAGAGTGCAGGAGGCTTGGGTTTCCCCCGGAGAAAGACAAGCTTTCTGCCCGCCCTGGCCTCTGCTCAAGGCTACAAAGTTTCAATTACAGAAGATAAATCCCAGATATCAGGGCCTCTGCTTGGGTTGCTGGGGGGGCATGGCTGGCCTACAAACCACCACAGGCTCCTCGCCCAGGCCACCCCATGCCCCGAGGGAACCCCCACTCTGATCAGGGACACCCTTCAGGGCAAACCAGCCGACCCCCACCCGTGCACCAGGCCTCTATCCTATCTAATAAAAGAGTTAATATGCAAATTGACCATCACGCCAACACACAAAATGGCTGCCCCCATGTGGACACAAGATGGCTAGCAGGGGAGGTCAGTTGGGAGGGACCAGGCCTGCAAGGGAGGGAAGTTGGGGGCGATCAAGCCGGCAGGGGAGGGCAGTTAGGGGTGACCAGGCCGGCAGAGGAGGAAAGTTGGGGGCGACTGAGCCTGCATGGAAGGGCAGTTGCGGGGGGACCTAGGCCTTCAGGGGAGAGCAGTTGGGGGGAACCAGGCCTGCAGGGGAGGGCAGTTAGGGGGGACCAGGCCTGCAGGGAGCAGTTAGACATCAATCAGGCTGGCAGGGGAGCAGTTAGACATCAATCAGGCTGGCAGGCAGAAGCAGTTAGGGGCAATCAGGAAGGCAGGCAGGCAAGTAGTTGGGAGCCAGCAGTCCTGGACTGGAGAGGGTGCAGGCTGGGCTGAGGGACACCCCACCACTCTGGTGCACCAGTTTCGTGCACCAGGCCTCTAGTTTGTAATAAAAACAAAGTAAAACAAAAAATGAAAATAACCCAAATGTCCATGAAACAGGAATAGTTCAATAAACTATCATTATTCAAAACCAGCTGTATTGGTATCAGATGTTTTAAGCCAAAATGAAAGATGTAGCAATGTTATACTTCTAAATTCTGTTCCTAAAAATGAAAGAAACACTATTCCAAATAATAAACTAATGAATCCACATCTTTTCAAAGAACAAACATATTTAACTTCTTTAAACCAATAGGTTACCTATGTATTTTCCTATACAATTTTAATTTATTTATTTTCCTCTAGTTTCCATGTTTCCTACATTCTTATTCTATAATCTGTAAAAAGGAATATTTAAAAATCTGTATCTGAGATTGTAAATTATATACAATCAACATTCAGCAGTAAGATTTTTCCATCCAATTAAAAATATGCAGGCCACTTATTCTCTCAACCACACTAATCCTACTTAGTATAGATCTTTTTCACCCACCTGACAAATTTTCCCTTTTTCGGCGTTGTAGTAGCACTGCTCTCTCTTTATCCAAACTCCTACATTTAAAATATTAGCATGATTATTATTTATCAAACTTTCATAAATTTAAATATAAAGCAGATTTGTTTTAAATGTGACAAACTTACAATTTCTCTAATGTTCTCACTGAAAAATCAACAGTATAAAATACATGTACTGCCCCTTGCCTCATATTAGATTTCATCTAGCATCATTAGCATTATATGCCAGTTTAGTGACTATAATTGCACTGTTAAAAAAATCATTTTTTTTTAAACGTAGGAAACTAGTACATCTTTTTAAAAGAAATTTTAATTGAATATTTAAAGCAAAGAGTCTGGAAAAGAATGTTAACATGTGTAACAAAAGTTAGAAATTAAATTTCTTAAAAGAAATTATTGACACTAAATTAGAGTCTATTTGCATTATACCATTTGCCTAAAATTACTTCCACTTTTGAAATAATAAACACTAAACATTTAATTAAGTAAAATATTTCATTAACTTCCTTCAGCCTCCACTCATGAAGTACATTATATCATCAGTAGTAATTGTTTTACTTTATTTCCCCCTAAATTTTACTGTCTAACTTATTAGTCTAGAGGTCAAATAATACTAGATAGTATTTTGAGATGGGAGAATAAGGGCTCTAGACCAAAATGCCTACAACTTAGTAATAGACTTGCCTTAATGTCTACTAGGATATGCAAAGATCCTATAGCACCAATGATAACTGTCTTAATCACCACAGAATGATGGCAGTTATTGCTCATTTGACTGCTTTCCCTAAAGGTCAGTTTTTAATCAATCTTATTAATTAAAATAATAGTTAACAACAGCTACTTATCCCATCAAAAAATAGCACTAGCCAGTTTGGCTCATATATGATAATTGTTTTGTGGTTATGGTTATTTTTAAAAATTCTTTTATGTACATATACATAAATACATATATCTTGAAATGCATAAGGACACATATGAATAAAATAATATATCTTGGATTTACATTAAAATAGTATGTGAAGGGGAGAAGAAATAGATGGCAAAATAAAGGAAAAAAGGTTGTTAATAATTGTTGAAGCAGGGTGGTGGAAATATGTGGATTCAGAATACTATTTATTTTTATATAGGTTTGAAATGTCCTAATAAAAAGATTTTTTTTAAAACATACAAAAGGACCAGTAGATGTGGCTCGGCAGTTGAGGGTCAACCTATGAACCAGAGGTCATGGTTCGATTCCTGGTCAGGGCACATGCCTGGGTTACAACTCGATCCCCAGGAGGGACTTGCAGGAGGCAGCCAATCAATGATTCTCTCTCATCATTGATGTTTCTATCTGAAATCAATAAAAATTATTATATTAAAAAATACAAAAGAACAAAAAAGAAAAAATAGAACTCATGGACATGGACAACAGTGTGGTAATTTCAGAGGGAGGATGGTAGGTGGAGGTGAAAGAAGATATAAGGGGGATAAGTGGTGATAGAAAAAAAAAAAGGAAAAAAAAACCTATAAAGAGGTATCACTTCACACCTGTTAGAATGGCTATTATCAATAAATCAGTAAGTGCTGGGTGGATGTGGAAAAAAGGGAACCCTAGTGCACACACAAAGACACCACAAAAAAGAAATGGGAGAAAAACACATTACTGCAAACCTACAAAATTCTGTAAATGAGGGAATGTCCTCCTAGTAACTCTTTAACAGAGTGCATTCCAGTGAAAAGAACATGGCGTTATATAGAAGATGCACTATTATTTCATGCATCATTAAAAAAGTAAAAATGCTACTAACTATAACATTATCAATAGATTCTTCCTGATTTTAGGATTGTCAGAATACAAAAACAAAAAAACAAACATTTTTATTCATACATAAATTTCTATTAACTAAAGATTATCTCAGTAAAATTATGGGCAATCTTATTGGTATGCACAACTTACCGAGGCTGACAACGTTCACATAGATATGTGTCAGGAATATGCTGCCTATCAATCCCCATGCAGTCAATATGTTGCCAAACACTTAAAAAAAAAAAAAAAAAAAAAAGAACATATAAAGTATTTTTTAAATCATCCTTAAATTAAGATTTGATATTCCATTTAACTATTACTTAAGTGCCTACTTTGCATTTAATACTGTAAAAGTACTAAAAAGTGCTGTGAGGAATTCATAGAAATACGTCCTCAGGGAGATAAAACTTTGAGATGTAAAAACAAGAGGACAAATACATTATATATAATATAAATTTATATAGCAAATAAAATTTTAAACTGCAAAAAATATACATTATAAATATTATTAGAAATCACAAAGTAGAGAGGTCCACACTACTTGGAGTTAATGGGAAAAGCACCCTGGAAAACAATGAACTTGAATAGAACCTTGTTTGGGACTTTAGGAAGAAAAGATTAGTTACTATAGCAATGTTTTCTTCAAGTAGGCAGATATGAGGAGCAATAGTCAGAATGTGGTTAATATCTATGAAGGAGAATATTCATTTTGAAAGAGAAGACTAAACATGGATTAGTAATGTATAGTCAGATTATATAGGACTTGGAATGTCAGGATATGTGTAAATTTTTTCTAATGGCAACAGATAACAACTAGAGGTGCTATGGTGGTATAAACTGTTAATTCAAAGAAGTAAAGAAACTGAAAGCAAAAAAAACAAAACACACAAATAAGAGGCTTTTCCAAAATTCCAGACCAGAGTTAAAGGAGGAGAGAACTAGAATGATGGCAGAGAAGATGAAGTTAAAGAATCCAGAAAACATTCCATGAGGACAGAGATTAAACCGACTCTGTTCTCTATTTTTAATGGAATACATGGACCAGCTTGAGGCAAACTTTTCAATTTGTGACTTTAATTGGTCTAAAGTTGACATATTTGCCTATATCTAAAAACAGCCGTATCTTTATATAATAACTAGAGGCCCAGTGCATGAAAATTTGTGCACTCGGAGGGAGGGAGTCCCTTAGCCCAGACTGCACCCTCTCACAATCCAGGACCCCTCAGGTAGGGTCCCTAGGCCTGGCCTGAGATTAGGGCCTATTGGGGCTTTCCTTCCCCGGGCTGCAGGCAGCTGGCCCCACCCCTACCACTGCTTGCCATTTGTGCAGCGCTGCCCCCTGCTCCCCTGCTACTGGTGGCCTCCCTCTGCAGGCGACAGGCTGGGGTGCAATGGCTAGCTGGCCTGGGCCTCCCTCTTTCTTTGCTGGGGGGCAGGGCCAGCCCTGTGAAGGGCTGTCTGCCTACCTGATCGCCCCTAACTGCTGGCCTGCCTACCTGATCTCCCCTAACTGCTTGCCTGCCTACATGATCACCCCTAACTGCTGGTCTGCCTACCTGATCACCCCTAATCACTCTGCCTGCCTGCCTGATTGCCCCATCCACTTGCTTGGGGGCGGGGCCAGCAGCGACTTCCTGTTGGTCAGCCTCCGGTCGTTCCGACCCAGGGTTTTTATATATTAGGATTAGCTACTTCTAATATATAAAGCGATGAAATTAACAACTATCGTACTGTTGTTCTTCACTTAACCGAAAATCTTGAGACAAGAACTAGTAGAAGGTGGAAGGCAATAGAATATATGTCTATGTATATCAAAGATGTGGGGGCGGGGGGAGTAAAAAAAAAAACCACAACAAAGGCATGCCTGGCCTGTGTATCTCAGTGGTTGAGTATCGAGTTATGAGGAGGTCATATTTTGATTCCTGGTCAGGGCACATGCCCAGGTTGCAGACTCAATCCCCAGTGGGGGGCATGCAGGAGGCAGCCTATCAATGATTCTCTCTCATCATTGATGTTTATATCCCTCTTTCCCTCTCCCTTCCTCTCTGAAATAAAAAAAAAAAATACATATATATATATATATATGTATTTTTTTTTTTAAAAGGCAGAGCACCCTAAAAGGATGGTTAGAATAACAAATTCAGTTAAATTTGGGGGATAAGCAATGATGTCATGCAGAAAACTGAACTAGAAAATAAATAAATGATCAGAGCTCTAGATGTCAAATTTGGAAGAGATAAGAATGAGCAGTGAGTATATGAAAATACACAAAGTCAATAAAAAACAAGAATAAAAAAGAAATGCAGTACACTCTAAGTTAAGCAGTAAAAAAATAGAATGATAAAAAGAAAGATTCATAACAAAGACAGCACTTGCTGAGAAGCAAATACCTTGAGTAATACAAAACCTGTAAACTGTTCCTTCAAGATTTTGTAGATAGGTATAAATCCTAAGGACTATTTGATTATTTTCTAATAGGGATTATTCTATATTCTATATAGATCAATGTAATTAAATCAAAAGAAAAACACTGTTTAGATTATGCATTAAAATAAAAACACTGCAAATGGTATGTAATTTATTACAGACAAAATCAGCTAAAAGAAAGCTATTTTATATTATTGGTTAAAATATGAATTGAAAGATATTCTAGAAGTACCTAATAAAAATAATGAGGATAACAAGTTATCATTAAGGTTACTTTTTAATTCTTTAAATTTGCCTCATGAATAAATTTACTGGAGTGATTGCTCATGGTACTGATATGTATCACAGGTAATAAGAATTTATATTTAAATTTGAAAATATTTTTATTAATATGTTTTTATGAGTATTAACTAAGTATTAAAATTACAATTTTCCATAAAAATATCAAATTTCACATTCCACTTAAGACTACCATTTTTCCCCTTTTGGCAAAGTAAATCAAATTTTTTAAATATAACCCTAACTGCATGTTTATATAACAATAACATCCAAACCTTAATCACTTAATCTAATAAATGGTAACAGTATTACAAAATAATGCAAAGTAATTTACATTTGGTTCTAGGATGCATATTCATACTCACACTGGACTATTTCAAATCAAATAACAAAGCTATGACATAAGCACCAGACCCAGGGAATTCTGTAAAACTATCAAGCTTTCTAACCCACTACAGTGCACTGCTTGAATATTTTGATTCCCACACTATGCAGGGGATGGACTCAGTAACTTTCAGACTGAAATCCTACTGTTCCCTCTCCATCCTCCCCAACTCCCTCCCACCAGGAAAAAAAAAAAAAAAGAAAGAAAGAAAGGAAAAAGAAAACAAAGCCCCACTTTCTGTCCCAATCACACCTTCTCTAGGGGAAGAGGCCTTTCTTGGTGGTTGAACCAGGGTTGGGGGAGGGGAGACTGTGGTTCTGGTTCAAGGAGACTCCAGAGTGCTGCAAGGTTCAAGTCAAAAGGAGGTGAGAGAGTCAGGTCAAACAAACATCAATCAAAATGTATAATTTCCCCCAAATTGGAAAAATCACAGTTGACTATACAGCACAAATAATTCCAAAAGAAATATACATGACTCAATTCTCTCCTCATTTCTATCTTGTCTACTACTTTATGTTTTTATATTACTATTAAAAGAGTGACAAGAAAGATGTGATCCTATATGAATAATGATCAAAACTGATTGCCTAATACTCAATTAATAATGAGGAGTTCTAATCAACTTTAAGATAGATTTTTCCCATAGGGGCTTTTTTATAGGAGCAAAACAGACTGCACTGATAATAGCAGAGGTCTCACTTTAGAATGCATTCATAATTCCCTCAAAAGTGACTTTATCTCTTCCAACATTAACAATCAAAGGTAGCAACAGTCAACAAAAATAAACTAATGGTGTGAAATATTTTACCTGCATTTGTCACAACAGATCATGTATCCATCATCATGTGTAAAACCGCATATGCACCTGGTTACATCAGTACCATAACTTCCATCCTCAGATGTGCTGATTGTAGTAGCACTGGAAGTTTCATCAAAATTAGGAGTGGTAAATATGCCTACTTCATTTTTGCTAATAAGAACTGACGGAGGAGGTGAGGCCGGAGGTGTTGGAGGAGGACGAGCACCATAATTATGGTCCTGGATTATTGAACACAAATACAGCACAATATAATTTCAATAATAAGAATAAGCAAGTTAAAATTCAATCCTTAATTTGAATATTCAAGAGATATGAAAATGGCCCATTTCTTTCTTAATATCTCTAAAACAATGACTTGGTGAAGCTAAATATTAAACCACAGTAGTGAGTGAAAATGTCAATCTACAACCTTGATCACCTTCACAATGATTTCCCTCAAACTCTACTCCCTCATCTCCTATTATCAGAAGATATCTTCACAGTCCTACTGGTTACATAGCTTCTTCGCCTTCAAGATAAAATCAGGTGCAAGATGTGAGAACAGAAGTAAAAAGAACTCAGGAATGTAGAGTCTAAAGAATAACAAAACAACTACAAAAGATATATTATCCCTATAAAGTATTAATAGGAGATTTTTCTAAAATTGGGTATTTTTTATTCTGTCCAAACAGTAAAAATCTTTCATAATTGTACCTCAATAGTATCATAAATGTGTCCAGTTCTGCAACTGTTCTGATCTAAACTCTGCCCCTTACTAGCTATGTAACACTGAATAAGTTAAGTCAGATAAGCTTTCATTTTCTTAGCTATGAAACAGAGATGAAAATTACTCCTTATCTCATGAGGTTGTTTTTGAAGATTAAGTTTAGATATATGTAAAAATACCACAGAGTCTGGCACATAAGTGCTCAATAAAAAGTAAATATATAATTTACTATATAAATTAGAATTAACAGTAGATAGCACAATTTTACCTAGTCTTTTTTTTCTATTTTTATTTTATTTTTTCCATCACCATTTATCCCTTCTATGCCTTCTTCCACCTCCACCCCCACAATCACCACACTGTTGTCCATGTCCATGAGTTCTCTCTTTTTTTCTCAATCTTTTCACCACTCCCAACAGCCCCCCTCCCCCCTCCCCCCGCCTCCACCCCACCAAGGCTGTCTGTCTGGTCTCTAGTTTGCTTGGTGGTTCCGTTTATTCATTAAATTACCATATGAGTGAAATCCTATGGTATTTATCTTTCTCTGACTGGCTTATTTCACTTACATAATGTTCTCCATTATGCTAACAGTAGATAGTACAATTCTACCTATAGTTTTTTTATAAAGAAGGAATGTGCCCTAGCTGGTTTGGCTCAGTGGATAGAGCATCGGCCCTTGGACTGAAGGGTCCCAGGTTCAATTCCGGGCAAGGGCAAGTACCTCGGTTGCAGGCTCAATCCCCAGCCCTGGTCTGGGTGACTCTGGGAGGCAATTGATGTGTCTCTCTCACATCGATGTTTCTCTCTCTCTCTCTCTCTCCCTCTCTCTCTCTCTCTTCCCCCACCCCTTCTACTCTCTCTAAAAATCAGTGAAAAAATATCATCAGATTAACAAAACAAACAAAAACAAAGAAAAAGAATGTATTTTAACACCAAGCTATTAATAGCATAAAATACAAAATAATAATAGTAATAATAATACTTCTAAAGAATTCCTCTTATAGAATTTTAACTCCTTGAATAAATATAGTTATATCAATGAAATATTAAGCTATTAATTACGTACCTAACTGTTTAGATAGTATAAAACAAGTATGCTTTTCAAGTATTCAGTTTTAAGTACAATGCCACACACATCTACTTTCAAGCTCTAGATATAATAGCCTTCAAAACACACACACACACAAATACCCTTCTAAAGAAATGCTTGACACTTACCGCATAGGGCAAACCAATGTAACTGTGTGAATGATGCGAGCTGCTGGTATATAACTGGTGGGGATAACTGTTGGATTTCTCAACTACCACAGGGCTAGCTTCTACGGATTCTGGTCTGGAGGGGAAAAAGTTGTATCAAAGAGAATTCCATTCATTTTTTTTTTCCTTTTAAGCAATTTAAAATTATAAACACTTAGTTTATTGGCTATACAAATAAAATGTCTTGTTGTAACTGAGTCATTATTTTGCCATTGCCAATAAAATGTCTTTTTGTAGTAGATAGACACCCTGTGGATAAGATATATCCTATCTACATTCCATATCATAATAAAACTTTTAATTAAAATAAATGTCCTGTCTGTTGCTGTGGCTCAGTGGTTGGGCATCGACCTATGAACCAGGAGGTCACCGTTTGATTCCTAGTTAGGGCACATGCCTGAGTTGCGGATGTCCAGTGGGGATGGGGGGGCGGGGGAGGGAGGCAGCTGGTCAATGATTCTCTCTCATCATTGATGTTTCTGTCTCTCTCACCCTCTCCCTTCCTCTTTGAAATAAATAAAAATATATATATATTTTTAAATTACATAGAAAGAAGAAGTAGAGTTTTAGCAATTCCTGATCTACATTACTATTATTAATGCAACATGTAGGAATTATGGCCAGAGTACAAAGATTAACTTTTTTTTTTTTTAAGCAGCAGAACATGCGAAGGTTTATTTACAAGGAAAGGAAATTCACTCTGATGTAATGTGATGGACAGCTTGGCGAGCTGAAGTGGAGCCATGTGACTCTTATTTGGGAGTTCAGGGGGTGACACCCCTGCCTACCACCCTGGGCAGGCACACAGCCCCATCCTCAGGTCCCACACACACCTCCTCATACTGCCAGGCTGCCTGGGGTGCTAGAGGGCTGGTCAGATCACACCCTGGGGGTCCTGTTCCGCCTCCATCATGTTGGCCTGTTTGCTGGTTTGGGTTTGTCATGTCTCCCATGTACCCTCCAGGTCCAGCAGCCTCTCCTAGGCCCTGTCTATCTATCTGACACCCTAACAATCCTAATGTTAATCCTGAAAAGAAATCTTACAAATCTAGGGAGTGGTGATGTTGGCAAGGTCAACACAGTGGAGGAATTTCTAGATTAACTCTTAAGGATTTAGATTAAACTCTGAATATATTTCTAATGAGTACTGACAAAACTTTTATATTTTGGAGTTAGAAATAAAAAATAAAGCTTTTAGTACAAGCATGTAAACAAATCACAAATACTTTGCATAACCTCATGATTCAAATTAAAGCTGCAGCACTGATAAGCTGGCAATGTAAAAAGGCAGAAATACTTCATCAAGATCCTCATTTCTTGATCATGGTATCTTCTCTGACAGGTAAGTATAAGATCCTAATTTCTAATGACATTTCTTACTAAAAGTAATTTTTAAAAGGTTAACAAATTGAGCATCGAGCTATGAACCAGGAGGTCACGGTTCGATTCTAGCCAGGGCACATGCTTGGGTTACGCGCTCCATCCCCAGTGAGGGGCGTGCAGGAAGCAGCTGATCAATGATTCTCTCTTATCATTGATGTTTCTATTTCTCTTTCTCCCCCTCCCGCTCTGAAATCAATAAATATATTTTTAAAAAACACATTAAGAATTGTTGGACAACAGATATACATAGAAGAGTTCTTAAAAAGTCCCATGATGATAGATATCCTCAAAGCTCTGCATTGCCAGAACACAATAAATCTGAAACCAATGTTGTGACCAATACCAAAAGTCAAACATCCTTTGATCCAGTAACACCGTCTTCAGAAATTTATACCAAGAAAGTAATCCCACTATTAAAGACTCGCAGAATTGAGATGTTCATTGAAATACTACTCATAAAACTAGATATAAGAGCAGAAATCATTCAAATGTCCAATCAATAGAAAACAATTAAATCTGAGCAAACCTACCATGTTTACATATGTATAACAGGTCAACAGAAACTCATACTAATAAAAATCACTCTATTAAAGCCAAAGAAGTTTCCCTCAAAACCTCCTGAAATATTATCACAAACCTTTAATAAATTTTTAATGACAGGACTAGAGATCATATGCAATAATAATTTTTGTCAATAGTTGCTATAGTGCTCTATTTAGCCAATTTATGTATATTCACATAAATATTGACTTACCACACTGGTATAACATTTATCATCAAGTAAGAATCTGCAACCCCTAAGACATAATGGATTTAGGCAAGAGATAACTATGGAAGCTAAAATCTTGAAAGGTTTGAAAGCTGATGAATAGATAAGGTTGACAACAGCCTGTTGATCACTTATCACTACCAAGTTAGACAACCAAGTTTATTATGTGCCTCTTCTAATGCTATGCAATAGAAATTACAAAGGCCCACATAGAAAATATCATGCTAAAAAGAAAAATGAGAGAAAGGGGAGGAAGGAATTTGAGGCTAATCATATCTCTAGTTCTAAATGCCAGTAGAATATTACATGATATCCAATTCAGAATGTTGAAACTTCTATAGGCCAAATGACCAGTTTCTTCAACAGGCTATATATATTGTAAGGGAAAAAAATTTATAAGGTTGTCACAGATGAAAAGAGATTCAAGAGACATTTCAATCAAATACAATGTGTGGATCTTGTTTGGATCCCAATTTGAACGCAACAATTACAAAAAGACATTTTTGAGACAAGTGAGGGAAAACTGAAGATGAACTGGTATTTAAGGGTATTTTATATTAAGGAAATATTCTTGTTATAATATTGAGATAATAGTATTGTGGTTTTTTTTAAAAAGTCCCTATCTGTTAGTGATGTAGAGTGAAGAATATATAGGTAAAAAGATGTGAGGATTTGCTTTAAAATACTTTAAATAAAACTGTAGGATAGACCTAACCAGTTTGGTTCAGTGGATAGAGCATCGGCCTGCGGACTAAAGGGTCCCAGGTTTGATTCCGGTCAAGGGCATGTACCTTGGTTGCAGGTACATCCCCAGTAGGGGGGTGTGCAGGAGGCAGCTGATTGATGTTTCTCTCTCATCAATGTTTTTAACTCTCTATCCCTCTCCCTTCCTCTCTGTAAAAATTCAGTAAAATATATTTTTAAAAAACCACACAGTAACACAGACACATTTATCTTAAAAAAACAAACAAACAAACAAACAAAAAAAAAACCCTGTAGAATAGAGGAAACAAGGTTGGCAAAACTGTGAATAATGCTAAAGCTGAGTAATGGCCAGTTGGGATATATAATTATATTGTTCTCCCTAATGCTGTATGTAGTTTTGTATTTCTGTACTAAAAAATGTTTTTAAGTTCCCCAAGTTATTTTTAAATCTTACATTTAATATATTTTACACAATGGGTACCTGGAGGAATGGTATACTATTGCTTTTCCTCCCAACTCAGTAAGATGTCTTCAGCATTTCTATTTCTAAACATCTATTTGTGGAATCTCTCTTAACCCTCTAATTTCAACACGTTTCTCAAGGCTTACTTCAAAGTGCTCTTTAAGGAGCACTTTCCTGACTGCTTCAAATCATCATCTACAATAATCTATAATAATAAAGGCATAATATGCTAATTAGACTGGACATCCTTCTGGACGAAGCCGGGGCTGTGAGGGAAGCCTGGGTCCTGAGTGCCGGAAGGAAGCCGGTGCTGGCAGCCAGAGGAAGGAGGCCTACTCTTCCAAGAATTTTGTGCATTGGGCCTCTAGTAATTTCATAAAGCCTACTAGAGGCCTGGTGCACGAAATTCATGCACGGGGGGTTGAGGGGGTGCGGAGCATGGTCCCTCAGCCCAGCCTGCACTCCTGTCCAATCTGGGATCCCTCGAGGGATGTTTGACTGCCCGTTTACAGGGATCAGGCCATAGGGGTGTGGCCAGCCTGGGAGAGGGCTGATGGCTGTTTGCAGGCTGGCCAAGCCTCCCAGCGGGGACTCTCACCCCATGGGAGTGTGGCCAGCCTGGGTGAGGAGCTGAGGGCTCTTTTTAGGCTGGCCATGCCCCCTGGCGATCCAGCTCCCAGCCCCTCCTTTTTTTATTTTTTTTTCAGCTCGTCCTTGAGCAGAGGCCAGGGCTAGCTGGAAGCAGGTATCTGGGATTTATTTATCTTCTATAACTGAAACTTTGTAGCCTTGAATGGAGGCCAGGGCAGGGGGAAGCTTGGCTTCCTCCATCACCGAGGGCAACCCAAGCCTCCAGCTCACTCCAGCTCCATGGCAGCCGCCATCTTAGTTGGGTTAATTTGCATACTCGCTCCTGATTGGCTGGTGGGTGTAGCGAAGTGATGGTGAATTTGCATGTTTCTCTTTTATTAGTGTAGATGGGTTCCTATAGCACTTATTTACTGTATTGTTGTTGTTTTTTAAAACTATTTTATTGCTTTTTTACAGAGAGAGGGAGAGAGAGTTAGAAACATCGATGAGAGAGAAATATTAATCAGTTGCCTCCTGCACACCCCCTACTGGGGATGTGCCTGCAACCAGGGTACGTGCCCTTGACTGGAATCGAACCTGGGACCTTTCAGTCTGCAGGCCAATGCTCTGTCCACTGAGCCAAACCAGTTAGGGCCTGTATTGTTAATGTAGTACTTTTTATGTAATATTTTGTATGCTGCCCACCACCTTCTCACATGCATTTATTTTCTCTCCCAAACTCCATCAAAATTAACACATTTTCTTCAGTAGAAATACGGAATTGGGACTTACATGTCTAAGGCTGGCCATTCAATGGATATTTCTGAATTTGAGTTTATTTGTAAAGTGGAAATAAATATACCCGTACTTCACCTTCTTTCCAGCAATATAAATGAAGCTCAAATGATACAAAGAATGTGAAAAAGAATTTTCTCAACTATTATGCATTATACAGATGTGTAACACTACTTATTTGTTCAGAAATACCCAAATGTAACTCTGACTATTCAGTCTGAAGTTGCTTTTAAATTATTTTAAAAACTTAACTCTACAATAATTCAAACTTCTAATAAAGTGGTTCTAAGTGGTCCTGGCCCAGTAGCTCAGTTAGAGCATTGTCCCGATACATCAAGGATTCGGGTTCAATCCCCAGTCAGGGCACATACTAGACTCGACCAATGAATGTATGAATAAGTAAAACAACAAATTTCTCACTCTCCATTCCACTCAACAAGTGGTTCCAAATATGAGTCTAGCTAGACATATTCTAATTTGTAACATGTCAAAACATTGTTAATATTTAAATAATTTAATTAAGCTATAAATATGTAATATTTACTAAACTCCTTATAAAGTTTATTTATTTTTATTTTTTTAAATATATTTTTAATGATTTCAGAGGAAAAAGAAACATCAATGATGAGAGAGAATCATCGATCGGCTGCCTCCTGCACGTCCCCTACTGGGGATTGAGCCTGCAACCTGGGCATGTGCCCTTGACCAGAATAGAAATGGGGATCCTTCAGTCCGCAGGCCGATGCTCCATACACTGAGCCAAACCAGCCAGGGCAAGTTTGTTTACGTCCATAACTCCCAAAATTATGTTGAAATAGGTGCCTTTAAATAAAATGGTTTCTTTGTAATTCTTTTGTAAAGCAGATTTTTAAAATGTATTTTCTTAAAGTTGAGTACATACATACATCTGAATTTTTCACATACTAGAATAAACTTTACATCATGAAATATAATCTGGCCCTGACCAGTTTGGCTCAGTGGATAAAGCCTTGGGCCGTGGACAGAAAGGTCCTGGGTTCGATTCCAGTCAAGGGCATGTACCTTGGTTGCAGGCTCCATTCCCAGTAGGGGGCATGCAGGAGGCAGCTGATGGATGTTTCTCTCTCATCAATGTTTCTAACTCTCTATCCTTCTCCCTTCCTTTCTGTAAAATGTCAATAAAAATAAAAGAAATATAATCTGTAATCATAAGCCTGTAATGTTGATATAATAATGTTTTTAAATTCTAGGTTGGTGATTCAGGATATTAAATTAATCAGGAAAATAAAATGTTTTATTGTTACACTGTACATTTATGTATCATTAACCTAACAGGAATACAGAGCAATATGCATACATCACTTTTCTACACATTACTTTCCTATCTCTTTTATTGACATAAACTCCAGGAGACAAAGATCTATTACTGCAGAAAAGGTTATTTACTATAAGCAAAATAGAATATAGATAGAAAATGGTGTAACATAATGGGATTAATGTTTTAGTTCCAATTTCTGCTTAAACCATTCATAATTTCAATACAAAAGCTAATAAGCAAGGAATCACTGTCATTGGCAGCAGAAAAATTATAAGTGTTTTTACATTAACAATTTTCAAGTTTCTGGTTTCAAAGATTTTTCAAAGGGCTATATAAAGATATATTTAGCCTTATGCATGTCAATGAAAAATCCACTCAATTTTATGGAATACTTAATAGTATATATATGTATGTAAGGTTTACATATATTAACAAGATCCGACACAATGCATTAGATTCATTGTTCACACAGTCTAATATCCAACATATTGAACCAAAAAGTAGTATGTGAGCTCCTTGGAGAGAAGTGACTATTTTACTAAAACCTCTATAAAGGGCCCAACTGGTGTGGCTCAGTGATTGAGTGTTGACCCATGCACCAAGAATCAAACCTGGTCAGGGCACATATCTGGGTTCGGGCTCAATCTCCAGTGAGGTCTATGCAGAAGGCAACCAATCGATGTTTCTCTCTCATCAATTTTCCTAATTCTCTTCCTTCCTCTCTCTCTAAAAATAAATAAAAACATATTTTAAAAAAAGCTTTGTAAAGGAACACAAAGTTCATCCCTACACTTTGTTTCCATCTATAAAACCCATTCACATAATTTGTCTCAGTTTTTTGGTGGATTTAACTTACAGTCAAAGGAGTACATAAACTGTAACTCAATAACGTTCTATGATAATGTTCACTACATGTTTAAGGTACCTTCTTAGATGCTGGAGAGAATAAAAAAATATAAAACATATTCATATCCCTCAAAGAGATTCTGATCTTGGAAAAAGCAGTAAGTTAGCAAAAAGAGACGGGTATATAAAAACCACCAACAGGATAATGCCATGAAAAAGGTATAGGTAAATGATTAACAAAACCCTTTCCACTTGCCCTGGCCAGGTGGCTCAATTGATTGGAGCATCGTTCTGTGCACCAAAAGGCTTTGGGTTCGATCCTCAGTTGGGCAGATATGGGAGGCAACCATTCAATGTTTCTCTTTCACGTTGATGTTTCTCTCCCTTTCTTTCTAACAATCAATCAAAACATATCCTCAAGTGAAAATTTAAAAAACAAAAAACCTTTCCTCTTCAGCATGAGACTTTTAAAAATATATATTTTTTATTGATTTCAGAGAGGAAAAGGGAGGGATAGCGAGAAACATCGATGAGAAATAACCATTGATTGGCTGCCTGCTGCATGCCTCCTACTAGGGATTGAGACTGCAACCTGGGCATGTGCCCTTGACCAGAATCGAACCTGGGACCCTTCAGTCTACAGGCCGATTTTTTTTTTTTTTATAAATCTTTATTGTTCAGATTATTACAGGTGTTCCTCTATTTTTTCCCCCATAGCTCCCCTCCACCTGATTCCCTACCCCACCCCATGCCCTTACCCCCTGCCACTGTCTTCATCCATAGGAGTAAGATTTTTGTCCAATCTCTTCCCGCACCCCTCACACCTGCTTCCCCTGAGAATCGTCAGTCCACTCCCTTTCTATGTCCCTGATTCTATTATATTCACCAGTCCATTCTGTTCTTCAGATTTTTTATTCACTTGATTTTTAGATTCACTTGTTGGTAGGTATGTATTTGATGTCATTTTGTTGTTCATAATTTTTATCTTTACCTTTTTCTTCTTCTTCCTCTTCTTAAAGAATACCCTTCAGCGTTTCATGTAATCCTGGTTTGGTGGTGATGAACTCCTTTAGCTTTTTCTTGTCTGTGAAGCTCTTTAACTGACCTTCAACTCTGAATGATAGCTTTGCTGGGTAGAGTAATCTTGGTTGTAGGTTCTTGCTGTTCATCACTTTGAGTATTTCTTGCCACTCCCTTCTGGCCTGCATAGTTTCTGTTGAGAAATCAGCTGACAGTCGTATGGGTACTCCCTTGTAGGTAATTAACTGTTTTTCTCTTGCTGCTTTTAATATTCTCTCTTTGTCTTTTGCCCTTGGCATTTTAATTATGATGTGTCTTGGTGTGGTCCTCTTTGGATTCCTCTTGTATGGGGTTCTGTGCGCTTCCTGGACTTGTACATCTATTTCTTTCACCAGGCAGGGAAAGTTTTCTGTCATTATTTCTTCTAATAGGTTTTCAATATTTTGCTCTCTCCCTTCTTCTGGCACCCCAAAAATTCGGATGTTGGTTCACTTAAAGTTGTCCCAGAGGCTCCTTACACTATCTTCATATTTTTGGATTCTTTTTTCTTTTTGTTTTTCTGGTTGGATGTTTTTTGTTTCCACATATTTCAGATCTTTGGTTTGATTCTTGGGGTACGTTGATCTACAGTTGAGTTTCTGTATATTCTTTATTTCAGACAGTGTATGCTTCATTTCTGACTGATCCTTTTCCATTTTTTTGGCATTCTCATTAAGCTCCTTGAAGGTCTCATCAAGTTTCTCAGCGGTTTTAAGAAGATTCTTGAGTAACCTTATAAATGTGGTTCTGAACTCTATGTCATCCAGTAGTTTGCTTTCCTCCGTTTCTTTCATTCGTGACATGTTTGTCTCCTCATTTTGGCTGCTTCCCTGTGTTGATGGAGTACCTTTGTGTGGTAGGTGACCTATAGGGGGCAGTAGCTCAGCCTCCCCAATCACCTGATGTGGACGCTCTTGGTACACCCCTTTGTGGGCTGAGTGCAAAGACTTGGTGCAGTTAAAGCCTTAATTGCTGTTGGTATACTGGGAGGAATTGACCTCCAGGCCAATTAGCTGTGAGCACTCACTGTGTCTATAATGGAAGAACTGCTGCGCTGAAGACACACTTAGGGGCAGGACTTGTTTCAGTGGGGCTTTGGTGCTCACTGAGTCTGCCTTTGAATGTGTCACTTATGGATGTGAGGAGTTGAAATCTGATGTCTCACTCTGACCACTAGGTACACTGGCTTCTGGATCTCCAATGGGGTGCAGGTCAGCTACTGTTTGAGGCCATCCAGCAGGAGCTACAGTGAGAGCTACAGTTTTCTCCTCTTTGCTTGGGGTTTGGAGGTTTTGGAGCTGTCTGACCCAGGCTGCAAGTTTGCTAGGTTAAGCTGCGATAGGGCGGGGCTTTCTTCTGCTAAAGCCACTGCTTGGAGCTTGGGTGGGTTTGTAGGTGGTGCAGGGCGGGGTCTCAGGGTGTCACTAGGCTAGGGCGTGGCAAACAGCAATGGCTGCTAGTTAGCCGGCTCTGTGTCCCCAAGGGCGTCCTGGAGTCCCGTGCCCCAGTGCCGTAAACAATTATTCCTGTGCGCAGCTCTGCAAGCAAGCCACCCTCAATGGCAGACAGTCCAGCTTCTCCCCGTAGAAGTTTGGGTCCCCCGCGTCTCCCCAGAAACTGGATTTCAGAGTAGTCGGGGGCTTGTCTCCCTTTGGGTTGAAAAAAGCAACGCCTGCCGCCAGCCCGGATCACGCGCCTCCGTACCTCAGCTTTTCAGCGCTCGTGCACGTCTCAATGCTCTTTTCTCTTTCCTTCTAGTTGTAGAACTTACACTCAGCCAGCTTTCCCGTGGTTCTGGGTGATAGACGTTTTGTCTTTTAGTTGAATTTTTGAAATTGTTGTGCGAGGCTGCAGTTTAGGTGTTTACCTACGCCGCCATCTTGGATTCTCCTACAGGCCGATTTTTTATCCACTGAACCAAACCGGCTAGGGCAGTGGTCAGCAAACTGCGGCTCGCGAGCCGCAGTTTGCTGCTCTGTTGACTAATGAATTTGCCGACCACTGGGCTAGGGTGAGACTTTGATAATTAGTTAATTTTCTACCTCTGTTCACTAAAAAAACCTGATAATGTAATTTGCTGTATTGCTAGGTACATTAATAAAAATAGCCCTTGATTGGTAAATTAATTTTAACTGGACTGGAAAAACTATAAATACTTGATGTAGAAACCACAGCAACAAAACTTCCCCAAGATGCAGTAATTCCTAACTGGCATGTCCCTTGAAGGAACCTAGAAGTCTATGCTTGTGGCAAGAAATATAGGCTACTGAGGGACATGAGATTTCAAAATCAGGAGACTCTCACACTAGTCCAATGTAGATCTTGTTCTCCTTGTACCTGACTAGTACCTGACTAGTCACCTTAGAAGCCAAAGAAAATAGTTCCTGGATGGCGGACTGTGTTCCTACATGGTCTCACATAGAGAGCAAAATCTGATATTAAACTCTGACAAGTTGTGGCTCTTGTCCTACATACCATATAGACTAGTGCCAAGTATGGTTTATGATAGTTTTGGAAGTCTGAAATGTTTAGTCGAATCTAGAAAGACCTCCTTGAAGGAGTTGAAAAAGGTCAGATTTTAGGATCTAGATTCTAGGGGGTTCAAGAGAAGGATACATCTACTTGAGTAACAGAAAAGATAAGAAATAACATTATGAGGTTTTGTTAAAGCTGAGAATGCTTCTGAAAGATATATAGGACTTCGAATATTTGAATTTTATACCGAGTATCTTCTACTGAAAAAAAAAAATTAATTAAAAAACCAGTAATGATGGAGAAAGACAATATCCATGCATATGCAAAAAGACAGAAAAAATGGCATGGGGAGTCTTCAAGAACCATAAGAAGTCAGTTAGACTTCAGGGTAGTGTTTATTTTGCTGTTTTTTAAGAAAATTAAGTAATATACAAACCCCTATAATAGAGAGAAGATTTTTCTTTGTAGATTTGGAAACATTATGTTAAAGTAGGACGTTAGGTGTTCTGTGTACCAAAACCATTGAATACAAATTCAAGAACCTGCACAAATTTCATGGCAGTATTCCATATGAAGTGGCAGTTATCCAGGATGACTCTGAAAATAAATGTTTTCTAGCTCAAAATTAAAATAGCAAAAATTTTTAACTTCCTATTACTCAGTTTGATGTAGTTTGGGGACTACTTCATAGACCTCAGTTTGACTTGCACTGATTAAACCAACATAATAAAGAGCCTAATGTTTGCCAGGGACTGTAAGATATAAAGATAAGACACTGTCTCTGTCTTCAAGAAACTTACAATTATACAGTTTTCATTCATTCCATTAACATTTGAGCACACATTAAGTAGAAGACACTAACATGCTGGAAATTAAAAAATAAAGACGTGAAAGAAGTGGCTCTTCTCAAGAAAATGATGTATGGGGGAAAAACAAGTATATCAATGATTACAGTAGTGCCATCAGAAGTAGGCAAGGGACTCTTCATAATAGTAGTCATTTTTTTTTTAATTTTTTTTTTTAGAGAGAGAGGAAGGGAGAGGGAGAGAATAGAAACATCAATGAAAGAGGAACTATTAATCAAATGACTACTGTACACACCTACTGAGGATTGATCAAGCCCACAACATGGGCATGTGCCCTCACCAGGAATCGAACCCCAACCTCTTGGTGCATGGGACCACACCCAACCAACTGAGCCACACCAACTGGATAATAGTCTCCCAGACTTCTTCCCCTTTCTCCATTTACAAACAAGTTACCTTTGCTCAGTTCTTTGCTCTACTGAAAAGCTTAGTACTCTGTATAGTTTCAAAGTGATCCTTATGAGTGTATGGTGGCCAGGGTACAAACTGGTTACATTTGTATCTAAGAAGGGATTATTAAAATGTGCAACTTGCTATTACAAGTAATAATTTTGTAATTTTATCCTTAAATTCCTTCCACTTGATCTTAGACAAAAGGCCAAGAACAATCCTTAAGTTCCTTTCATTATCAAGTAGAGGACCAACCCACCTTGATGATTTATCTACATTAATTTTTATTAGGTATAGAACAATGCCCATTAACCACTTTTAGATGCATCTGACACTGAGTTGCTTTCAATGACCACGTGGAAATGAAAAACTAAGCTATTTTATTACTAAAAGAAGACTTAATTCTTGGTAATCTCTGAATCTATTAATTACACTACCAACAAGAAGCTCCCAATAATTCTTTGACAGCCTTCCTTATAATGGCTGCCAAAGAATTATTGGGAGCTTCTTGTTGGTAGTGTAATTACCAAAACTTTACCAAATTAGTGTCATTTCCCAAATATGCTTCAAGTTATCTTTTCATCCACTGAATTTCTAGTTATTAAATGATAGGCCAAACTTCTTTGAATCTACTTTTCCCCTTAATAGACTATTCTGAATTCTGAAAGACATTTTATTTTTTCTTTATAACAGAATCTTTTATTTGGCTCTTTACCCACACAAAGCTTGAGTCATCTTCAAGTGCCTATTTTTCACATTACCATACCATATAGCACATTACCATAGAGCTTCTAGAAAGGATCTTTACATAGACTCTAAAGTTGAGAAAACCATATTTTAAACTCTTACTTTTTAACTATATGATCTGGGAAATTTCATTTCAGATAAAGAGAGTGTGATTTAAAATATCCTAGTCAAAATATAATCACTTAAAAAAAATACCACCACTTTTTAAAGTTGTTTTTTTTTTTGAGAAAGTTGATTTTTAAAAATATATATATTTTATTGATTTTTTACAGAGAGGAAGGGAGAGGGATAGAGAGTTAGAAACATCGATAAGAGAGAAACATCGATCAGCTGCCTCCTGCACACCCCCTACTGGGGATGTACCCGCAACCAAGGTACATGCCCTTGACCGGAATCGAACCTGGGACCCTTCAGTCTGCAGGATGACGCTCTTCCCACTGAGCCAAACCAGTTAGGGCGAGAAAGTTGATTTAAAAAAAAAATTTTTTTTAAATTGATTATAGAGAAAGGAAGGGAAAGGGATAAAGAGATAGAAACCATCGATGAGATGGATCGGCTGCTTCTTGCATGCCCCCTACTGGGGATCGCGCCTGAAACCCAGGCATGTGTCCTGAATGGGAATTGAACCCCATGACCTCTTGGTTCATGGTTCGATGCTCAGTCCACCGAGTCATACCAGCAGGGCATTAAACTTCTTATATTGAAGAATTTTATATCCCTCCTATTTCTACATTATCCTAATGTAGTCTATCATGGTCAGTACATAGTCAGTTACTCAGATAACGTATGTAATAAACTTCAATTCCTCTCTAGTTGCTCTTTTTTTTTCTTGCTAATCCTCACCCAAAAGTATTTTTTCCATTGATTTTTAGACAGTGGGAGGAAAGAAAGAAGGGGGAGTAGAAGAAGGGGAGGAGAGGGGGAGAGAGAGGAGCATCGATATGAGAGAGACACAAATTGGTTGTCTTCCTCATGCGCCCCCTACCGGGGCCAAGGATCAAAACTGCAACTCAGGAATGTGCCTTTGACTGGGAATCAAACTTGCAACCCTTCAGTGCATGAGCCTACCACTGTACAACACTGGCCAGGGCTCTAGTTCCTCTTTTAATTCTGCTACTTTCCTACTGCCTTTTAGTATTTCCCAGCTTCCTGAAATAGGTACTAACTAGAACTGCTACTTTACTAGTAAAGAACTACAGCATTCAACTCACTGAAATCCCACCAAATTGTGTAAGATTTTTTTTTTACATACAAGGGACATTTTGTTCAATAGCCCTTTACACCTTTCTGCAATGAAGCTATAAAATATAGGGTGGGGCAAAAAAGAGCTTTACAGTTGCTCATATGGAAAATAATGCAGTAATCCTATCTAATAAGAGTAATATGCAAATTGACTGTCACTCCAACACACAAGATGGCTGCCCCCATATGGACACAAGATGGCCATCACAAGATGGCCAGCAGGGGAAGGCAGTTAGGAGGGACCAGGCCTGCAAGGGAGGGCAGTTGTGGGCGATCAGGCCAACAGGGGAGGGCAGTTAGGAGGGACCAGGCCTGCAAGGGAGGGTAGTTGGGGCAATCAAGCCTGCAGGGGAGGGCAGTTAGGGGTGACCAGGCTGGTAGAGGAGGGAAGTTGGGGGCGACCGAGCCTGCAAGGAAGGGCAGTTGGGGAGTGGGGGGAGGACCAGGCCTGCAGGGGAGGGCAGTTAGGGGCATAGAGGCTGGCAGGGGAGTGGTTAGGCAGTGATCAGGCTGACAAGCAAAAGCAATTAGGGGCAATCAGGAAGTCAGGCAGGCGAGGAGCTGGGAGCCAGCAGTCCTGGATTGTGAGAGGGATCCCAGATCGGAGAGGGTGCAGGCTGGGCTGAGGGACAGCACCCCCCCATGCACGAATTTTATGCACCAGGCCTCTAGTATTATCAATATGGGAAAACAGGTTAAGAGAAGATTATTGAGTAGAGATTAGAGAAGTGGGGCCTTTGAGACCAAAAGAATTTAGGATTTTAAGTGAAACAAAAAAACCCCTGCAAGGTTTTCAAGTGAGAGAAGTATATGATTTGGTTTATGCTTCAGGAGAATCACATTAACTTCTACATAGAGAATGAATTGTAGGGGGCACAAAAAAAAGTACGGCAGTGTCCAGACTAGAGATGGCAAAGACTTGGACTAGAAATAGAAAGAACTGTACTAATTCTAAGTGTGTTTTGGAGGGAAATATAGGATTGACCAATGAATTAGATGTGGAGGGTGAGGGAAAAGGAGCAATGAAGGGAAGGCAAGTGTGGGTGGGTGGGAAGAGAGTAACCAAAGAACTTGTTTGCCTATGGCATAACCCATGAAGGTGCACCCTTCTCCCTCCTCCATTGCTGCTGCCTCCTCCTTCTGCAGCTTCTTGTGCTTCTTCAGTGTGGACCTTGTACCTCTTCTGTAAAGCAGCAGCTGAGGAGACTCCTGAGCTGGCCATGGGGAAGGAATCAAGACTGAGAACAAAGATCATATTAATTTTAAGGTGGTGGGGCAGGATGGTTCTGTGGTACAGTTTAAGACTGAGAGGCATACACCACTTAGTAAACTAATGAAAGTGTATTGTGAACCACAGGGTTTGTCAATGAGGCAGATGAGATTCTGATTTTGACAGGCAGCCAACCAATGAAACAGACACACTGCATAGCTGGAAATGGAGGATGAAGATATAACTGATGTGTTCCAGCAGCAGATAAGAGGTGTCTACTAAAAAGAGAACCTGCTACTTTACTCCAGAACTCTGTTCCTCCAGACCAAGACATTAACAATTAGAAAACTGCAATTTGATTCCACCACATTCTGATTACTACAGTATAGTGTTCTCAATTCTTTCATTTTTCCCTTTCTCTTGCCTTTATTGTACATAAAGTAACTGATATAGGTGCACAAACATTTGCATTTTTGAAAACTAAATGGCCAATGTTATATTCTGATCTACATCTAATCGAGATGAATGGGAAAAAACACTTGTTCTGTAACTGAGTATTTAGTGGCATGCTCATTCAGCTCTTATCTTTATATTCCAGCAAGATATTTTGCTCTTACTGGTTAACAACATAAAAAGAACAACATAAAAATCCTTGCATACCTGTGTGACTGGAGAATTTTAATGTTTTTCTTTTTTTTTTTAATCTTTATTGTTGAAAGTATTACATATGGTCTCCTTGTTCCCCCATTGACCCCTTCTAGTCCACCCCCACCCTGCTCCACATTCACCACACACACTATTGTTTGTGTCCATGGATTATGCATATTTGCAAACAAATTGTTTGGTTAATCTCTTACCACCCACCCACCCACACCTGCCTTCCCTCTGAGATTTGAGTCTGTAAAACCAAAGTCAATCTTATAACTTTTTTGTATACAGCTATTATATGTAGGCCAATCTATCTTTCAGTATGGATTAAATTACTCTAAAAGAAATGAATCCTAGATAGTTTTCCCTTCAAGTCAAGCTTCTTATTGTTTAAATAAACTTCTTATTTAATAAACAAAAAAGAATGACACCTTAGGGTTTTGGCTTATACAACTGGATAGAGATGGAGTTATTTAAATAAAAAGATGAGCCTGGAGGAAAAAACAACAAAACAAAACCAGATATGGGGGAAAAATCAAGCAAAAAAATAAGAGTGTGCCCAGTTAAGTGTAGTACCCAGAAAGCCAACAGTTAAATCTTTCTATTAGGAGAAAGTGGTTATTTACATCAAATTCTGAGAAATCTATATAAATTATAAAAGACTACCAATTACTATGACAACATGGGTAGTTATAGGGGTGTTGTGCAGCCTGATGTTGAGTGCAAACAACTCTTTCAGGGAGCTTGTTGATAAGAGGAACAGAGAAATGAAAGAATAAATAAAAGGGACAGGAGTTTTGTTTTAATATATTTATGTGATGGGAATGATCTAATATAGAGAGAAACTGACGATACTTCATCAGGCAAGAGTGAAGTATCAAGATCTTGAAAAGGTGGAGGGGATGAGATCCAGAGGGCAAGTTTAAGAACAGGATTCCAATAAGAAAAGTGTTGTTTCCCATTTTATAAGAGGAAAAACAATCTGAATATAAATACAAGATTTTAGATAATGGAGTTGTGTCACCAGCACCTAAAAACAGTAGCTGGTATATAATAAGCCCTCAATAAATATTTATAATAAGTAAGAAATTCTTATCAAGTTGTTGTTACAATTTTAGCTATTTTTAAAATTTGTTTTGTTGTTGTTAATCCTCACCTGAGGATATTTTTCCATTGATTTTTAGAGAAAGTGAAAGGGAGGAGAGAGAAACATCCATGTGATCCATTAGTTGCCTCCCGCACTGGGATCAAGCCTGCAACCAAGGTATGTGCTGTTGACCAGAATCGAACCCAGAACCTGTCACCCAGAGGCCCGATGCTTTATCCACTGAGTCAAAATGGCTAAGGCTGTTGCTATAATTTTAAAGAAAGTCATACCACTGAACTAGTAGTACTTGCTTTATTATGCCAATGAAATCAGAGAAAAATGGTATTCTTTATTAGAAACTGTACCTCCTCAAGATTCACTCTCTCTAAACAAGAGGTCAGCAAACTAGGATCCCTGAGCCAAACCCAGCCTGTTGACTAAGTTTGTAAATAAAATTTTAATGCAGTGGTTCTCAACCTTCCTAATGCCGTGACCCTTTAATACAGTTCCTCATGTTGTGGTGACCCCCAACCATAAATTTATTTTCGTTGCTACTTCATAGCTGTAATTTTGCTACTGTTAATGAATCGTAATGTAAATATCTGTGTTTTCCGATGGTCTTAGGCGACCCTGCTAGTGGTTCTCAACCAGTGGATCGCTGCTGCAGAGCCTAAGACCATCGGAAAACACAGATATTTACATTACGATTCATAACAGTAGCAAAATTATAGTTTATGAAGTAGCAACGAAAATAATTTTATGGTTGGGGGTCACCACAACATGAGGAACTGTATTAAAGGGTCGCGGCATTAGGAAGGTTGAGAACCACTGTTTTAATGGAACACAGTCATGCTCATTCATTTGTACATATGAATCTGGCTTTCCACTACAACAGAGCTGAGTAGCTGCAACAGAAACCATATTGTTCCAAGTCTTACATATTTACTCTGGAAACAGTAGTGATGGCTGCACAACACTGATAGTGCTTGACACTGAATTGTATACTTAAAAATAGTTAAACTGATAAGTTTTATGTTATGTATATTTTACTACAATTAAAAGAAAAAGAAAACCACTAAAGCTAAATGTAGGCAGAGTTAATAGTATCAAATCCTCCTAAGAAAACAAGCTATAATATAAGGACTGAAAACTATGCATTAACTCCAGTGTAATAGCAGCATGGTTAAAGTAAAAGCCAAATTATATGCAGCACATGGAAGAATTAATAAGAGGAAGAACAATGAAAGAATTCAAACATCTGAATAGGCCGACAATTTAGACAGTGTCCAAGGAATTATAGGAAAGAGAGGCACAGATAATACTGACAAGGTCAAGATGTAATCCAAATTAGTCATTCTCGGGCCCTTCCTCTGATGCCTTGAGGTGATGTTGGGGGTCTGGAGAAGGTGATATGATGTTGCAAAGATTTGGTAAGTAGAGTAGGTAGAACAAAGATGTGGTAAGACTGCTTTACATCTGGTCCCAAGGGAGTGTTCAGGGTATGGTTTCTTTTCCTCAGACTGGAAGTAGATTTGTTCTGGCCTAGAACAGGTGATAGTATATCTGTTCCTGCTGGGTCTAGATCGGTCTAGCGTGAGAGCAGTTTCTGGACCCCCGACAATGATGTCATGAAGCTAGGGGTGGAGGGTCGGCTGCTAAGTCCTGCTTGGTGTAGGATACAGTAGGACAGGAACTACTCAGGATACAGAATCTTTTCTGCTCCAAAGTGATGTTCAGGCACTGCCCTTGAAGGTATTTTAAAGATCATGTTGTCCAACCTCCGGTTTTACAGACAAGGAGATAACTGACCTAAGTGTCACTAACTCTAGTTTCAAGCCCTAACTCTACTACTAACTCACTGTGTATCCTTGGGACCTGCCATATAAACCCTCTAAGTCACATGGTGCTATAATAGTAAAGAAAACACTAAAGCCCAGATCTCTTAAGTTGGTCTAGCACTTTTCCCACCAAATTGTCCCCACTATTTCTGTAAAATTGACTAGAGTGCTATTTATGCCTGTGGATTAGCGACTTGATGAGGTAAATATCTTTACCTCATTTTTGTATTACAAAATAGTAGTATGTGTTGCTTTATTAGAAAGTTACACAAAGCCTTTGAGTTCTGGTAATCCTGAATATATGCCACTTAATTTTCATTACTTCACAAACTTAACAAATATGGAGAGCATTTTTGGTCATTAAAATTTTTATGCAATATTTCCATTCTTAAAAATGAAAATAAGCTATTTTCAAATGTGTTTTAATTCTAAATTATTGTCAAGAATTTAGAAGACAAAACAACTATCATTCTGTTTACAGTAATCTACGTAATGTTGCCATGTTTTTCTGGACCACTTTACAAATTTTAAATCTTATTTGTTTATATCAAAACTGGAGGCCCGGTGCATGAAATTTGTGTACTCGGGGAGTCCCTCAGCCCAGCCTGCCCCCTCCCGCAGTCCGGGAACCCTTGGGGGATGTCCGACTGACGGCTTCGGCCCACTCCCTATGGAGCCGTCAGTCGGACATCCTTAGTACTGCTGCGGAGGCAGGAGAAGCTCCTGCCACTGCCACTGTGCTCGTCAGCAGTGAGCCCAGCTCATGGCTTCTGGCTGAGCGGCACTTCCCCTGTGGGAGCGCACTGACCACCAAGGGGCAGCTCCTATGTTGAGCGTGTGCCCCTGGTGGTCAGTGCACATCATAGCGACTGGTCATGCCGCCATTCGGTTGATTTGCATATTAGCCTTTTATTATATAGAAGGATATCCATTTTCTTTAAAAAGCCATCAGAAATTATCATGCAAGCCACATTATACATTCTTAGTGCTGACATTTAAGTAAGTTAGGTGAACTGAATTTAAGATTTTAAAAAGAGAAGTGCTAATCATTAAATTAAGAGTGGCATTTAGAGAAAAATCAGATTTGTGATTAAAATTTCCATTTCTTTCATCTTTGTTATGATCTATTATTTTTCAAAGACATAATAAAATTAGATACAATAGTATACAAGAAAATTTTTTAAATGGAGGACAGGTTTTGTGTAACAATTGTTCTCATTTGATCACATGTGGTATTTTGCTTCATTTTACTTATCTTTAACAAAACCTGGCTCTTTTGACCTATGTGGCAGCATGGATCTTGAGCTAAGCAACCCTGGGGTTCAAACCTAACTCTAGTTTTTATTAATTATGTAGTCTTAGGTAAATTTGTTACTCTCCTTAAGTTGAATTTCTTTTGTAAAATGGGAATCATGCCTGCCTGAGTTTTTGCTGGGATGGTTAAGAGATATTATACAATATGTCATAGAGAGTGGTATGGGTATAGTGAACTTTGTATTCAGTATCACAAGTGAAAAAAATTGTTTATGATTAAGTATGAAACAAATGAGAAATTCAGCATC
Organism: Corynorhinus townsendii; assembly: GCA_026230045.1. Classification (NCBI taxonomy): domain Eukaryota; kingdom Metazoa; phylum Chordata; class Mammalia; order Chiroptera; family Vespertilionidae; genus Corynorhinus; species Corynorhinus townsendii. The sequence goes on from JAPDVU010000004.1 coordinate 145,409,997, forward strand.
ATTTTAAGAATAGTTCTAAACAATGCTAGGATAGTACTTTAAAATAGGCTTTTATTAAAACAAAACCACTTTTAAGTGAAAGTACTTCTGAATTAAGATAAGCAAATCAACACTTGAAGAGTAGCAGAAAAGTATTAGTTTCTTGATAGTGGATTAAATGTAAAGCAACCATAAGCAAAAATGTTGAGCACTAGTGAAAAATCTATAATAATAAAAGCGTAATATGCAAATCAACCGAACGGCTGAACAGCAGAACAACTGTCCCGACAACCTTCCAGAAAAAGCTGGGGCTGCGAGGGCCAAGGCAGCCAGGGCTGCGAAGGCCTACCCTTGCACAAATTTCATGCATCGGGCCTCTAGTGAAAAAACAAAAAAGCTACTGAAAACATTTCATTATATGCAAAACATTTCAGTACCTTCAATAATATAAATTCAGGCTAATAGTGCCCAACCAATTCAATAAATTAATAAATTTTGTCAACAGGTGGCTCTAGTGACACTGAAAGTATTACCAAATACTATAGCAAAATACAGATGGTAAAAATGTAATCTCAGAAATTGGGAGTCAAAAAGAATCACATTACTTTAATCCAAACCCTCTTTTCTTTTTTTTTTTTAATTAAAATTTTGGAGGGTGACATTGGTTAATAAAAGTATATGTTTCAGGTATACAATTCTACAATACATCATCTGTATATTGTATTTTGTGTTTACCACCACAAGTTGAATCTCCTTCCATCACCACTTATCCCTCCTTTACCCTCTTCTACCCTCCACTCCCTCCTTCTCTGTGGCAATCACCACACTGTTGTCTGTGTCTATTATTTTAATGCCTCCACCCATCTCCCCCAGTCCCCATCCCCTGCCCTCTGACCACTGTTAGTCTTTTCTTTGTATCCATGAGTCTGTCTCCACTTTGTTAGTTTACTTGGTTCATTAGATTGCACATACAGATGAAATTATATGGTACGTGTCTTTCTCTAACTGGCTTATTTCATTTTAGCATAATAATTTCCGGGTCCATCTGTGTTAAATTTTAAATCAGTTTAATTTATTAGTGATATACTATATTTTAACTGTACAATTTTTTCTCTTTAAAGTAACTAACATATTCTATATAATAAAAGCCTAATATGCAAACTGGCCAAACAGCAGAATGATCGGTGGAATGACTGGTCGCTATAACATGCACTGATCACGAGGGGGCAGACGCTCAACACAGGAGCTGCCCCCAGCCTGCAGGCCCCAGGTCAGCCAAGGCAGGTGCCAGAGGGCCTCCCCAACAATTGCCCCGCTGGTCATCCTGCAGAGGGAGGCAACCGGTGGCAGCAGGGCAATCAGGGGTGGGGCCAGCCGGTGAGCGGGCTGGCACCATCCCGCTGCCAGTTGGCGGGGCTGGCAAGTGGGCAGCGCCAGGCTGGCCAAGGCAGGTCCCAGCGGGGCCCCCCCAATTGCTGCGCTGGTTGCCCCACAGATTGGCCCTGATTGCCACCCAGGCCTAGAGACCCTACCCATGCATGAATTTTATGCACCAGGCCTCTAGTAATTAATAACAGTATATAACCACCTGAGTACAATAAAATGTAATTCTCTTTTTAAAAAACATCTTATTTTGAAAAAATTAAGTAGCTTCACATTAGGTAAACAAAGAAATATACAGGGAAGTCCCATACACCCTTCTTTGAGCAGACTGTATCTTACACAACTATAATATCTTTTGATTATGTATTTGAAATTGAAAGGAAGCAACATGTTAATTATATCAAATGTTCTTATGAAAATAGTTCCAAAAGCTTTGTTTCTGTGGGAAGAAAAAAAATGTGATTTAAGGCTCGTTTTAAGCTTCCAGGTTTTACACTAAAGAAAATTCAAAAATCTGAAAATCAAACCAAAAAACATACTACTGGTTGTCCCATAATAAAAACTGGCACCAGCTATACTTTCTGTGTCCACTGAGTGGAGGAAACTATGCCCAAGTGATACATACCTGTATGCAGAATAAAAAAAATTTTCCCCCTAAAATAATTACTTCAAAGACTGTCATTCTATCATTACCTAGAAACTGAAATTTTTCCCTAATAAAAATGGCCATATTTATACCAGAAAAGATTTGGCTCCATAACATGAATTACACTTATATTCTATACATTATAAATGTATTTAATAAAGAACATAGGCAGGAAGCTATCCTTGATTTTGCTCTTTCTTTTTATTTTTATTTTTTTTTTTAGTTTTGTTAATGGCTTATATTCATTACAAACCATACAAGTTTCATTAGTCTTGGGTATTTTATATTACCTATATGAATATCAGTTTATTAACACATACTACTTTCAGCATACAGGTGGATTATTTTCTAGCTACTGTTAATAGCTAGAAAGTGCTAAGTTATTCAGTGAGTCATTTGCTGTTGGTCCTTTTCTGCCATTTCTTGTTGGCGAATTGTTTCTTGTGCTGCTTGCTGCATTTTCTCCAGTTTTTCCATAGTCAGAGATTTTAAGGGTAAAAGTTTGGGTTTACACAGCACCACTGTGGTTACATCTTCCACAGACAACTGCCCTTGTTTTGGAAGAACTTCCCGGAACATGGACTTCACTTCTGCCATATCTGAATTGCTGGATATTTTTCCTAAGTTGCAGGTTTGATCCCCAGTTGAAGTGTATACAGGAGGCAATCCTATCTAATAAAGAGGGAATATGCTAATTGACCATCACTCCTTCACAAAGATGGCTACACCCACAGCTGAGGCCAAGTTCCCATAAGGAGCCTTAACGAGCAATCAGCAGGGACCTGAGACTATGCCCTCCCCCACCCAGTGAGGCTTGACAGGGGACCTCAGGCCACGCCCCCTGCTCCAGTGCCAGGCCAGGGGACCTGAGGCCACACCCCCTGCCTGGCAGGGCTTGCTGGGGGACCTCAAGGTGTGCTTCCCATCCTGGTGCTGGGCTAGGGGACCTCAGGCTGCTCCCCTCGCCCCAGCACCAGGCCGGGGGACTCAGGCCGTGCCCCCCACCAGGTGGGGCTTGACAGGAGACTTCATGCCACGCCCCCCACCTCAGCACCAGGCCAGGGGACCTCAGACTGCACCCCCCCCTCCAGCACCGGGCCAGGAGACCTGAGACTGCGCCCCCCTGCCTGGCTGGGCTTGACAGGGGACCTCAGGCTGTGCCCCCCGCCCAGCGGGGCTTGATGGGGGACCTCAAGGTGCACCCCCAGTGCTGGGTCGGGAGAACTCAGGCCGCGCCCCCACCCAGCAGGGCTTGACAGGGGACCTGAGGCTGCACCCCTCACCTGACGGGGCTTGACAATGGATCTCAGACCACACCTCCAGCCCAGCAGGGCTTGAGGGGGGACCTCAGGCCATGCCCCCTGCCTGACGGGGCTTGACGGGGGACCTCAGGCTGTGTCCCCCACTTGGTGGGACTTGACGGGGACCTCAGGCCACACCCCCCATCCCAGCACTGGGCCAGGACATCTCAGGCCGCGCCCCTGGCCTAGTGGGGCTTAACAGGGGCCCTTTCCTGCCCGGTCCTACCTGAGGCTGCGCCCCCCACCTGGTGGGGCTTGACAGGGGACCTGAGGCTGCGCCCCCACCTGACGCTGGGCCAGAGGACCTGAGGCTGCACCCCCCTCCCCCGCCTGCCAGGGCTTGACGGGGGTGGGGCCAGCTGGGTCTGGATCTTGCCCAATGGGAGTGGGACTGGCTGGGTATGGGTACTGTGCAATTTTGAGGCACCGCAGGAGGGCAGGGACTTGACTCTGGGTCCTGTGCCTCGTCGCAGACTCTGACAAGAGGAAGATTTTCATGTACATTTTACTAATTTTCTTTCATCTCTGACACTTCTATTATAGAGAAAGGGCAAATAGCAATATTAAAATATTTCCTCTAATTAATCCCCTTTTAAGGTGCACAAATTTGGTGCACCAGGCCACTAGTTGATCAATGTTTTTCTCTGCTCCCTCCCCTCCTTCCCCTCTTTCTGGCCAATGTGGCTCAATAGTTGACCACCAACCTATGAACTAGGAGGTCACAGTTCCATTCCAGGTCAGGGCAAATGCCCAGGTTGAAGGCTTGATTCCTGGTGGGGGATGTGCAGGAGGCAGTTGATCAGTGATTCTCTCTCATTGATGTTTCTCTCTTTCTCTCCCTCTGACATTGCTCTTGCAATGTATTATTCATTCTCTTTTAACTGTATAATTATGTGGTTTTCATAATTTCATCATGAATTGCCTTATAGTACCTATATTAGACATTGAAACAAGGCACAGATAAATGTATCTCACATTGTATACTAGAAAAATCCCTATCTAGTATATAAGTAATATTTCATAAATTATATCTTGTATTAATTGCTTAAAAGGCTAATTTAAAAGACTGTTGAATTATTTTTAATAAGTCAGGAATCTTTTATTACCAATAAATGCCTATAATTATTATCAAATATGGATTTGCATCTCAAAGATAGATGTTTACATTAAGATAAGACTAGTACTTTGGAACCCCTTGCCTCTCAAGCCCTGCTTCCAGGTTCTTTCCTTTCTTAGTAGTATCCCTATTTGGGCAGCAATTAACTGTTACAAGGGTGCCTTGTTTGGGAATCTATTATTTTACAACAAAAGTAACTCATACATTTTAGTACCAAATATAACATAATGGTTCTTAAAAACTGTATTACAATAATCATACAGTTAAATGGACTGTATAATATATTGTAAGAATATTAGAGAGCATCTGTCTTTTCCAATGGCAGAAGGACTGATAAAAATACTTCTAGGCCACTTGAAATGCCAGCAAAAGAACAGTAAATTCTTTTCATCCTTTCCATTCACCAGTTATAGCAGCCCTAAAATAAATTTCCTTAAAACTTAAATTTCATTAACTTCCACTTTCTGGTCAAAAAGAGTGCCATTCAGCAACTATGTATTGAATCAGAGAACAAACATATGGATCTTTCCATGCTTCAGCTTCCAACACTGTCACTTGAACCCCTTGCAATTGCCAAAAACAAATAACCACTCAATCTTCACAGCAATAACTTAGTATTAAAGTTGCTGGTTATTAAAAAACAACAACAAAAAAACCCAAAATAAAACAAAATCTGTCCACACAACCACCTAGACCAAATAATCTAGAGGCAAGATAAGAACCTTTCACTGAATCCATCAGAAATTGCTCCCATAAAAGCAAAAAACGTCAAAATAAACATACAGCAGGAAACACTCCATTTTTCTTATTTAAAAAGAACTTGAATTTTGATTTTTACTCAACTTTAAAAAAACACGTTTAAATGGATATTAAATATTCAAATTTAAAACTAAATTCTATTCCAATATAAACACGACAAATCTTACAATCTAAACAAACAATAACCAATTATACATTGATTCTTGATGTCAACAATTAGCAAATGGAAAAGACAAAAAGAATTAGAAAAAGATACATCATTTTGATTCAAAAGTTATTTATAAAAGTAATTTTAGTTAAAGGGATTTTTGCCTTTACCTTCTGATATTTTATTTTAGGCAAGAGTCTAAAGTGAGAAAAATATAAATGCAAATCAAGCACTGCTTGGTTGTGCTAAAATAACTGTATGAAATATTTTGCCTTGCCCTATCCAAAAATCTTTAAATACTTACTCTGAGCCTGCAGCCATTTCCAAGTATGATGTTTCTGCTGTATCAACCCCCAATGGGATCACTATGCTCATGACGTTCGCCTCTGATAAATTCGATTACTATGGAGTCCTATGCATTGGTATCCAAAACACTGGGGCATGCCAGCCACAGTGCTCATTGCAAACATCTAAGTGCATCCACAAACCCTGTTTAAAAGAAAAGAGAACAAAAAATTAAGAATCCTCTTCCTAGTCCTAGCAACAGCCACATTTTAACAATTAACAGTAAATAAAACACATGAGGAAAGCATTCTTTATTAAAATATTGACACAAGTTAGAATTTGCTTAGGGAGTCAATTTCATTTATTTTTCTAGAATTAAGATATGTGATTGTGATCAAAAGAAAGTTTCTGTGTCATAATCTTCCTTAGGAAATGAACTTAGAATGCCAAAAGAAGGATTACTACTTATATTCTTAGTGAAGAACCAACAAATATTATTCATTTTAAAAGACAAATGGAATTTCTTACAGCACTAGTACCCAAAAACAAGTCTTCTTGTTCAGTGTGATCTAACAATAAACTAACAAATATTGAATATTCACTATGGACTTAGCAGCATCTAAGCTTTTACATGGATGATCTATTTAATCCCCACAATGCTGAGATATTAGTAGGAATCTCCACTTTACCACCAAGGGACACAACAGCAAAAAAGGTTAAATAACTTAACCAAGTTTGCTCAGTTTAAGAGATAAAACCAGGATTATAATCAATTCAACTCTCTATATATGTATATAAAGGAAAGCTATTTTGTTTGTAATAAAATCAACTGTTTTACAGTGGTTGATATTTTCCATACTACAGAAATACATGTACATTAAGGGGGTTGGGTTCTCCATGTCCTTTTTACAGATCACTAGTACAGAAAACTAGTATTTTTGAAGTGTGTCTTTTTAAACAAATTTACTATAGTAACAAAAATATATTCAGTTTCAACATCAATCTTTTAAATCTAAACTCACTGTATAACACCTGCTATATATATTGTTTGTGTAATATCTACTCAAAATTTTTTTCAGCAGCGACAACTCAGGAACAAAACAGATAGAGATAATCCTATAAACAGAAAAAGATCAACAGTCAAAACTGTCCCTGTCATGTTATACCTGAAATAATGAAAAGCAGTTTCTTCAAGTAGTAATTCTTATGTTTATCTTTAATTTTTTACAAGTAAGCTTGAGAATAACTACTCAGGGTTAATTCCTATTTAAAAGATGATGGAGTTTTGTGGGCTCACACCTTATGGGGGAAAATACCAAAACAGGGATATAAGGTGATAATGGTGGTTTCAATTCTCTAAGAAGGCTAGTCTTTATTTTTAGACTAGGGAAGAGCTAATAAATTACAAGTTATTATAATAAAAATCCTATATAATAAAAGGCTAATATGCAAATTGCCCCCTTGAGAGTTCAACCGCTCACTATGATGTGCACTGACCACCAGGAGGCAGCATGGAACAAAGAAACCCCAGCTGACAGCCAGGGGAAGGAAGGCCCTGATCGCTGGCCAGGCCTAGGGACTTCTACTGGTGCCCAAATTTCGTGCACTGGGCCTCTAGTATACAATAACAGGCAGCTGTACCTACAAGTTTAAAATGTAAGCACTGAACCTAAGCATCAGGTTCCTTGTTTATAAAATGAGGATTTATTAGTGTTTCTGTGAAGAAAAGGAAATAATGAATGCAAAGCACTTCATACAGTGCATTAAACACAATTAGCAATCAATAAGAGATAGCCACATTAAGAAAAGTTGCTCTTATATCATCACACACAAAGAAAAGTGTGGATAGAAAAACTCTCTAGTTCTCATTTAAAGAGAATCTTCTAATAATTTTTGAAAATAAAGTAATTATGGAACCATAATTACTTTATATGGTTCTCTACTTGCCATGTTTTTTATGGCTTGATCCATCAAATTAAAATTGTACTTTAGCCCTAGCTAGTTTAGTCAGTGGATATCTTTCGAGGGTTGGCCTGCAAACTGAAGGTTCCCAGGTTCAATTCCGGTCAAGGGCACATGCCTGGATTGCGGGCTCGATCCCCAGTGTGGGGCGTGCAGGAGACAGCCAATCAATGATTCTGTCTCATCACTGATGTTTCTCTCTCTCTCTCTCTCTCTCTTCCCCTCCCTCCTTCCCTCTCTGAAATTAATTTAAAAAAAATATATTTTTAAATAGTCCTTTAAAAACAATTAAAGCAGAAGGAGAAAAAGGAAAAATGTCCTACCTTCTTTTCTGCACCTGTAACCATATTAGAGTTACTTCATAAAAGCCATATTTATTAACCTGCACAAAGCTATAAAATTTCCAAATGACAAAATATAAGCAATATACAAAACTGTAAGTTTATTCTATTCAACTGTCATTCTATATATCTTTAAAATGCTGGAAACTTGGACCTAATAACAGATAACAATTACAATTTTAAAAATGTATTTTCTTCCTCTTGGTAGCAACTAGTTGGTAGATGTTTTCTTTTACTTATCTTTATGTTAAATTAATAGGAAATCCTATATTTTAGATAAGTGTTGTTAAATATCTAGTCGCTTTTTTTTAAACCAGAGGTATACCCGGCCGGTGTGGCTCAGTGGTTGAGCATCAACCTATGAACCACGAGGTCACCAGTTTGATTCCCGGTCAGGGCACATACCCGGGTTGGGGGCTCAATTCCCAATTGATGTTTCTCTCTCATCAGTGTTTCTATGCCTCTTCCTTCCTCTCTCTCTAAATAAAATCAAGAAAAACATTAAAGCCAGACAAAAAAATTGGGAAGCAGAATTCTAATCATTGTGTATTCTTTTAAGTAACTGAATATTTCCAACCTAAAAGAATATTTTTTGAGTATGTACTTAGTAGCACACCCTATCTTATATAAATATACAATCCTCAATAAACACTACATTTAAGCTGTTTTTAAACATCAGTAAAGAGTTTGTCATAAGCCTATATAGCTTATATTTGTGTGAGTACTGCCTGTCTCTCAAGCCCTCATGCAGTTTTTGGAACATAAAAGCCATTCTACAAAATATTGATGAATGAATTAGAGCACCTGGGGTAAAATTGCAGCTCTGGCCTCATTAATCAAATGAGTTACCAACCTATACAATTAAGTGCTACAAATACAATTATATGACACCTTCTCCAGGAAAGCATCTCTCTAAAAACACAGAAGCTCATCCCCAGGACAAAGACACATCACCACATTTGAAACAGAATCACAGACTCTGAGTTTGATTCAATAGAGAAGAACTCAGTAATTTGCTCACAAGAGGTCAGAAGACAAGAGGTCATATCTATTGAGACCCTAAGTTGGCAAATAACTTCACTATATCAAAAACTCTATACCCAGGAAACTCACAGTTTAAAAATCCAGTTGATACTTAATAAAATCATAAATTCATTAGAATCAAATAATTGTGCCTTAAAAAAATAAGAAAGAGAAAACCAATGTAGTAAGCAGAAAAGATGTGAGCTTATAACACAGTATGTATAACTAGAGGAACAACAATTCAATACAACCCAAACAATTAGCACAAAGCTTTCACATCTTATATGTGAATCAAAAAAAACTAGTTATACAACTGGCAAGTAAAATATATACAAAATACACTGAGAATAAATGACAACCTTTACAAAAATAATATAAAAGGAAATACCATGAGATGTCTGGTAAATCTGAGGTCCAAGAAAGAATAAATGTCTTCACAAAACCTGCTATCCAGAATAGACCTAGAAACCAAGTGAACATAGGAATATTGAGCTGTTTTTAAATGGCATAAAATTATAGGTACTTTTGTCAAACATGGCACCTAAAACCAAAGGGACTCACACAAATATAGCAGCTAATTCTTAAGGAAATAAATTTATTCTTTACTTTTTTATACTTATAAATGTAAACACAAGTAAAGGCAACAATTAAAGCTAGAAAACAACCAAACTTAAAGCAAACTGGGAAAATACAATATCAAAAACAGATTTAGCCAAAACAATGCACCAATACCAAAATAAACAAAACCCTAAAGTGGGAAAAACAAGATAAAAGGCAAGGAAAAGCCATTAAATTAGAAAACACTCTTATAAAAAAAATTGGACGACTAAAGCTGCTTTTAAGACTATGTTAAAAAGTTCAGAAAACAAAAAGTACTACTGAAAAGATGAATATGATACTCAAAGGCAGACAGGATGAAAATACGAGGAATTTTTCCTCCAACATTACAAATACAAGTGCCCAATCTAAAATAATCTCTTTGAGGAAAGGGTTATTTATTATTACACCTTTCTGTTCTTTATAAGCACCTTACACAATGTTTATATTTTCAACATGTATCACTAAGAGAATAAAGAGATGAATTTTGGGCGGAAATTACTAATAGAAATGAATTAAAGAAACTTGAAAGAAATTGTAAGGGACCACAAACCAGAGATTTCATTATAAACTAGTGGCCCAGTGCACAAAATTCATGGATGGGTAGGGTCCCTAGCGATCAGGGACAATGTGTGGGGCAACCCGTGGGGCGATTGGGGGCCCCCGCCTTGGTGGCCTGGCGCCAACCACTCACCAGCCCAGCCACCACCACCCCCAGCACCACTGCCGGTCGCCTACCTCTGCGGGGCAACCAGCAGGGCAATAGTGGGGGCACCCACTGGCAATCACCTTGGCTGGCCTGGGGCCTGAGGGCAGATCCTGCATTGAGCATCTGCCCCCTGGTGGTCAGTGCGTGTCATAGCAATGGGTCGTTCCACCGGTCATTCCACCATTTGGTTGATTTGCATATTGGGTTTTTATTATGTAGGAGGATTAGAAATTACACTGCCCCCATATTCATTTAAGATTTTTTATTTCTAGCAGTTGACTGAAAGTATAATAAAAATAATACTGAATGATCAAGACCTGTTACCAAGTTACTACCTATGAAAACTATGGGCAGGTCATTTCACTATTCTAGGCTTCAACTCAAATGGAGGTAGGTTAGGTTGACAATCTTACAGTTTAAATCTTAGTTCAAGTACATTAACAGATTATTCCTGATCATCGAAATAACAGAATATCAGATTCTAAAACGCTTTAAAAAAACCTGACAACAGAATGAATTAGGTATTTCTCCAACTGGGTTAGTATTAGTATCAGACAGTGCTCCATGAGCACTTACCTGATTGATACTCAAACCTCCCCAACTGAGGTTATAACTGTTTTAACAAATACTGATTGCTTACATTGCTTAATCCTTAAAAAGAGCCTATATTGTACGTATATTTATTATCCCCATTTTATAGATAAGGCAGAGGGGTTAAACTTGTCCAAAGTTCCATAGCTAATAAATAGTAGAATCAGGATTTGCTCCCTAGCAGTCTGTTTTCAGAGCCTACACATTAGTTTGTCTAAAATTAAAAATTTCCAGATAATTAGTCAAATATAATTAGTTAAATAATCTAGAATTTACACTTAAGGGGGGAAAATTGACAACTGTCTCTCTCAAAAAGAGGAGAAATTTAATAAATATGTAAGAGTCTCACTACAGAACATCTGGCACATTAAATGAGAGAACATTATCAAAACCCACCTTGTTCCTTTCCCAAACCTGGTCTACTTATAAACATGAATCCATTTCACAACAATGCATTTAAACACAACCAAAGTAGAGATGCATGGGTTTAAAGTCTAAAATTTGTGCTTAAAATATTTCAGGGGTGGTGCAAAGCACATAATAAAAAGATAGAGATATTCAAATTCCCCAATCTTTTCACAAACAAACAGATACCTCACTAGTGAACTGAAAGCAACCCATATATTAAGGGAACCACGCTCCAAATGTGAGAGTACCATGCATGCATAAGTATATTCAATTCCTTATAAACAGAACTAATTGTTAAGCAAAGACTACCTATCTACCCAGTTAAATTTTAACTTGGAAAAAAAATTTAACTTGGGTCTCCCTTAAATAACCATTTGGTTCCTGGAAACAAAGAAATTCACCAATTCAACTTACACTAATATTTTCATAGCAAATAAAATCTCTAGAAAAATCTGTCTTCTTGTAGTGGACCTACTTAAAAAATAGAAACCTATATATAAAATTAAATGTTCAAAAAGCACATTTTCATGCACTAAAAGAGAATTTCACAGTGTCACTATCATGTTTAGTAAAATTCCACCCAACTATACCATAATGATGAAGAATGTTGATGGTGGGCAGGGCTGTGCCTGTATGAGGAGGAGGCATGTGGAAACTCTGTACTTCCCATTCAATTCTAAAGTGAATCTAAAATTGCTCTAAAAAATAAAGTCCATTAATTTAAAAAATATATGTATAAATATAATATAGTGATTTGTTTGGCATTATTTAAGGGGGATACAATTTATATATATATATATATATATATAATCCTCACCTGAGGACATTTTTCCATTGATTTTTTGGAGAATGGAAGAGAGAGGCAAAGACAGAGAGAAATATTGGTGTGAGAGAAACACATCGATTGGTTGCCTCCTACACACACCCTGACCAGGGCCCGGGTGGGGAGGAGCCTGCAATCGAGGTATTGGCCGGAATCAAACCTGGGACCCTTCTGTCTGCAGGTCGACATTCTATCTACAGAGCTAGTGTGGTACCATTCTTTCTACCAGATTTTTTGGGAAGGTATTCTAAACGTCAATTCTGCAACTAGCTAAGGTCTTATATACTCCATCACCATTCCATGATAGCCTCAAGTTAAAATATTTAATTTCAATACTATCCAGTTTTTTAATGCACCACTGCTATTTTTTAAACACATTTTTATTGAGTTCAGAGAGGACGGGAGAGGGAGAGATAGAAACATCAATGATGAGAGAGAATCATTGATCATCTGTCTCCTGCATGCCACACATTGGAGATCAAGCCTGCAACCCTGGTACATGCCCTGACCGGAAATTGAATGGTGTCCTCCTGGTTTATAGGTCCACGCTCAACCACTGACTGAGCCACGCTGGACTGGGCCCATTGCTATTATTTTTTATTAGTATCTGTCATGCCCCAAAGTGTTGGAGATCACTAACCTCTTGTGTAAAATCTAGTAAAATGTGGCCTTTTATACAAGGGGCAATTCAGTGGTTGAAATCTGGTTAGATCAGAGTCTACAGGTATAAATGTACAATATATATTTTCTACACACATAAAACTGTTCTTAGAATGAGTTTCCTCTTTGTTCATACCAGAGAATAAAACAAAAGTGATTTCATTTTAAAACAGTTACCTATTCCCTTTTTTCACTTGCCATATGGCCCACAACTATATATCTTAGAATGTATTGTTCAATATACAAATGCAGAAGAAAAAGAATTTTCAAACTTGTAATAATCACATAAGATTTACTTTTATGTATAAAAATCATGAGCACTGTAAAGCATAATACCACACATTTCAATGGGTTCTAAAATTTCAGGTAAAAAATACTGTTATTGCCCTGTCTGGTTTGGCACAGTGGATAAAGCGTCGGCCTGTGGACTGGAGGGTCCTGAGTTCAAGTCCGGTCAATAGCACATGCCCGATTGTGGGCTTGATCCCCAAGTAGGGGGTGTGCAGGAGGAAGCCAATCAATGATTCCCTCATCACTGATGTTTCTCTTCCTTCCTCTCTGAAATCAATAAAAATGTATTTTTTTAAAAAATACTGTTACCTACATGAGTAACTTTTAAATTGTGCTCTTGGCAGTCCTGGGAGAGTTGGGGATTGAGATAGTAGGAGAAAACAGAGCCAGAGAAGTTAACAAAAGAAAATGAGAGACAACATGTTCTTTATTTTTTTAAATACATTTTTATTGATTTCAGAGAAAGAGGGAGGAGAGATAGAAACATCAATGATGAGAATCACTGATTGGCTGCCTCCTGCACGCCATCTATGGGGATCGAGCCAGCAACCTGGGCATGTGCCCTTGACCAGAATCGAAACCAGGACCCATCAGTCCACAGTGACACTCTATCCACTGAGCCAAACCAGCCAGGGCAACAACATGTTCTAAAAGGAAAATTCTGAAGCTGCATATTCTATGTGGTAACTACCAAATAAGAAAAGAACATTAAATGGAACATTACTTAGCAACATAAAAGGAACAAACTACTGATAGACGTAACACCTTGGATAAATCTCAAAGAAATTATGCTGAGTAGGAAACAAAAAAACCCACTCCCCAAAGGTCACATACTGTATAATTCCATTTATATAACATTCTTGAATGACAAATTATAAAAAAAGAAGAGATTAGTATTAAGAGGGCAACACCAGGGATCCTTGTGGTGATGAAACTATTCTGTATGTTAATTATGGTGGTGGATACAGGAACCTACAGGTGATACACACACACACACACACGTGTAAAAGTTAAAATGGGGACACCTGAACAAAAATGTATGGATTGTATCAATTTCAATATTTTGGTCATGAGAGCAAAATAGAAACAGAGGCATGGATACATGGTACAGTCTGACAGTTGTCAGAGAGGAGGGGAGTTGGGAGGCTAGAAGAAAAAAGGTAGAGATTAAAAAAAAAAGCACATACATATATATGTAACACATAGACACATATTCCCTCTAGTAATAGCCAGAGGAAAAGGGATTGCAGGTAGGTGGAGGTGCGCAAAGGGAGGATAAATGGGGACAGAAAGAGACTTTGCTTTGGGAGATAGGCGCATGATGCAGTGTGTAGATGATGTCTTATTGAGTTGTATCCTTGAAAACTATATGGTTTTGTGAAGCAATGTCACCCCAATAAATTCAATAGAAAATAAAAAAACAAAATATCTGGGCAAAGAAAAAAATATTCTAGTCATGAAACTCTATTATAGTTTTACAAGATGCTATCATCATTGAGGAAAACTGGGTAAAGGATACATAGAATTTCTCTGTATTATTTCTTACAACTGCATGTGAATCTATAATTACCTCAAAAATACACACTTAATTTTATAAATTGCATTAAAATGGTGACCTTCAAACTTTGAGGATTGACAGAAACTTTCCTACAGATCAAATTGTACACAGAAATCTAAGCATCTATTTTGTTCTAGAATGAAAAAAAAAATGTTTTAATATCCTACAGTTTTCTCAATGATTGCTAGTGTCAACTTGATGTGTTAAGGAGGCCACAGCCAGGTATAATGAGAGAAGGCCACAAGTAATGTCTGCTAATGGGCACAGTAGCCATTTGTTCCTCATATTTGCTATGACATATTTTTCTGTCTGTGGTTAAACAGGGTTGTAAGGGTATATTCCTGCTTGCGTATCAGTATATCATCCACATACCAGTTAAGTTGCATGAAAACCCTAAGGCTTTCTGGAGAATAGTCTGAAACATCACAGGCTAAAAGAAAATAATTACTAATTCAACATGTGAAGTAAGAAATTAATTTCATTGGTAAATTCCATTTGTCCAAAGGAAGAAAATAATACTCTTCCAAAAAGCAGTGTTAAAAGTCTGTTGTAATTAAAAATCAAACATAACAACAAAGCTCCTGCATTTCTTTTAATCACACACAAAGATACATAAATTATAATTTTATTAATTTATTTAGAGAGAGGAAGGGAGAGAGATAGAAACATCAATAAGAAACATCAATCGGCTGCCTCCTGCATGCCCCCTACTGGGGATGGAGCCCATAGCACACAACCGGAACACATAGACCAGGAAATGAACCAGTGGGACCGACACTCAACCACTGAGCCATACCAGGCAGGCATCGCATATATATTTTATATACTAGTAGACTATTAAATTGGTTCATTCTTGTTTTTATTTTTTGTTTTGTTAATCCTCACCCAAGGATATGTTTTTCCTATTGATTTTTAGAGAGAGTGGGAGAGAGGGGGAGAGACAGAGAAAGAGAACCGTCGATTGGTTGCCTACCACCAGTGCCCACTGGGCCTTAGTATTCAGGCCAATGCTCTATCCACTGAACCAAACCAGCTAGGGCTTGCTTTATTTATTTTTTTAGCATTCAAATAAATATTCCATCAGATAAGGCATCCTTTTTGCCTAAAACAAAGTTGGCAATATTTTCCTATCTAATAAAAGAGTAGTATGCAAATTGACCGTACCTCTGCTATACCCACCAGCCACGCCCACCAGCCAATCAGGAGGGAATATGCAAATAAACCCAACCAAGATGGCTGCAGCCACAGAGAGCAGGAGGGAGGCTTGGGTTTCCCTGGCAATGGAGGAAGCCAAGCTTTCCACCTACCCTTGCCAGCCCAGGCCTCCACTCAAGGCTACGAAGTTTCAATTATAGTAGATACATAAATCCCAAAAGAAATAGCTGCGCCATGGAGCAAGCAGAGGGCTACAAAATTTCAATTGTAGAAGATAAATAAATCCCAGATCCCAGGACCTCTGCTTGGGTCACCAGGGGGCATGGCCAGCCTACAAACCACCACAGGCACCTCACCCAGGCCACCCCACACCCCAAGGGAACCCCCACCCTGATCCGGTAAGCCCTTCAGGGCAAACCAGCTGGCCCCCACCCATGCATCAGGCCTCTATCCTATAATAAAAGAGTAATATGCAGATTGACCATCACTCCAACACACAAGATGGCTGCCCCCATGTGGTCAAAGATCCTGCCCCCATGTGGACACAAGATGGTCACAAGATGGCCTGCAAGGGAGGGCAGTTGTGGGCGATCAGGCCAGCAGGGGAGGGCAGTTGGGAGGGACCAGGCCTGCTGGGGAGGGCAGTTGGGGGTGACCTGGCTGGAAGAGGAGGGAAGTTGGGGGTGACTGGGTCTGCAGGGAAGGGCAGTTGGGGGGACCCAGGCCTGCAGGGGAGGGCAGTTAGGGGTGACCAGGCCTGCAGGGGAAGGCAGTTAGGGGCAAACAGGCTGGCAGGGGAGCAATTAGGCATCAATCAGGCTGGCAGGAGAGTGGTTAGGGGGTGATCAGGCTGGCAGGCAGAAGCAGTTAGGGGCAATCAGGAAGGCAAGAAGGCGAGCAGTTGGGAGCCAGCAGTCCTGGATTGTCAGAGGGATGTCCAACTGCCCGTTTAACGGGGTCCCAGATTGGAGAGGGTGCAGGCTGGGCTGAGGGACACCCCCCCCCCCCGCACGAATTTCATGCACCGGGCCTCTAGTATTCAATAATTCTTTATTCTAATCTCAAATAAAATAATGCATTCACTCTCCAGAATTAAATAAAGATTTCTTCAATCACTATTTTTTTTTTTAGAGAGAGGGAAGGAGAATGATAGATAAACATTGAAGAGAGACAAACATCCATTGGCTGGTCCTGCACACCCCCTACTGGGGATCAGCCTGCAACGCACGCAACCTCTTGGTTCATGAGTCGATGCTCAACCACTGAGCAACACTGGCCAGGCACATCACTATTTTGAATCATTTCTTTTAGAATAGAGCCTGGCTTGTGTGGCTCAGTTGGTTGAGCATCATCCCAAGCACCCAGAGATCTCAGGTTCCATTCTGGGTCAGGGCACATGACTGGGTTATAGGGTCCATCCTCCAGTAGGAGTGATGTAGGAGGCAGCCGATGTTTCTCACACTAATGCTTCTCTCTCCCTAAAATCAATAAAAACACATTTTAAATAATAAAAATAATGGGCAACAACCCCAATTAACAGGAATTGAACAAACCTTTCTGATCCATCTACATTTATCTCAGACCTAGTCTATCAGAGTAATTTCCTAAGTGGTCTTTCTCCCTATTTGCACTTGACCTTTAAACCAGTGGTTCTCAAACATAGATCCACGAACTGCTACTTTTCATATATCTGGGGCTGGCAGTTGAAAATGACATTTTCCTGCCGTAGGTGGTTTGGTTCAGTGGATAGAGCACCAGCCTTTAGATTGAAGGATCCCAGGTTCAATTCCAGACAAGGGCACATGCCTGGGTTGCAGGCTTGATCCCTAGTAGGGGGCTGCAAGAGGCAGCCAATCAATGATTCTCTCTCATCATTGATGTTTCTATCTCTTTCCCTCTGCTTTCCTCTCTGAAATCAACAGATATTCAAAAAAGAAAATGATATATTCCTAAGCCTCACCCCAGAGATACTGATTTAGTAGGTCTGGGCTGTGACCCAGATCTCTTATCTCAAAAAAAAAAAAAAAAGAGGGGGGAGAGGGGGGAAAGTGAGGGAGAACATTCAGTCCAGTGCTCTATTCTAGAACAACTACTTAAACATTAAACAAAATAGACTTCAAAATCCATGTTTCCTAACTTTGACCTCTTCAAAAAAGCATAGTAGCTCACAGTACTAACAGTCAAATTCCTAATCTCGGAACTTATCAGGTTACCTTATTCCCATACTAATATTCCAATATATAAATTATGCCAGTCTCTTTCCTATTGTTGGCATATCCTTGCTCATCCCCTTCAAATTTTCTAAAGTTATTTTTCTTTATTTATATCCATCGCACTAAATAAGTATCTTTTTTATTTTTATTAATTTTTAATATATTCTATTGATATTTTACAGAGAGGGAGAGAGATAGTTAGAAACATTGATCAACTGCCTCCTGCACGCCCCGCACTGGGGATGTGCCCGCAACCCAGGCACACGCCCTTGACTGGAATCGAACCTGGGACCCTTCAGTCCGCAGGCTGACGCTCCATCCACTGAGCCAAACCGGTTTTGGCCCAAGTAAGTATCTTATTAAATCTTCAAGGATCACTTAAATACCAATGCTTCCTTGAAGCCTTCTCAACTTCCCTATTTAAACATCTCTGCCACAAAACTAGCTTTTGAGGTCTCTAGTAAATCAACCTCCTAAGGACTGTTTTCTCATCTATAAACAAAAATCTGACCAGGTTAACTAAAAAACCCTGTTCTAGCTATAAAACTTATCCACCCCACTAATCTCTTCCCTTTGTAACTTCCTAAAAAATGTATTATATTTTTTAACCACTGGTTTATATTTTTGACACATTTTGAATCAGCTGTTAGATACATAACTTTCACAATTAAATCATCTATTTCACCCTACAGCAAGCACTAAGATAGTTTACATATTAGCTCTCAAAGCCTATAGTGGCTAAGATACCGCTTAAAAACAAAACAATACAAACACCTGCCACTGAAGAATGTTAGTGATTGATTTCCTTCTGGAAACTTTTTTTTTCTTATTGCTTCTCTTTTCCTTATTATGCTAAAATGTGGTTGGCCCTCAAGGCACAATCCTCCCCAATATTACTCTCCATCCATCTTGTGTGGTTTTTTTTTTTTTTTTAATTCTCATCCAAGGATATGTTTTTTATTAACTTGAGAGAGGGAGAGGGAAGGAGGGAGGGAAGGGGAGGGGAGAGAGAAAGATCAGTGTGAGAGAAAAACATCACATTGGTTGCCTTCATTACTCACCCCGCCCCCCACCCCCCCTCCCACCCTACCTCCCTACCCCCCCCCCCTCCCCCCCCCCCCCCCCCCCCGCCCCAGAGCCCCAGACTGGAGATGGAACCTGCAACCTAGGAATGTGCCCTAAAATCAAACTTCAAACTGAATCTTTTCCACACTACTTCTTCCATTCCATTTCTTATTTGGACCCCATTAGCACCCCAGTTCTTTTTTTAATCCTACTTTTTATCTAGTCTCCTATTATATTTGGTTATCCAATCTTCTGTGCCTTCCCAAGTGTTTCAGATCCATTCTTCCTCAGTTTCCATGGCCCCCACTATCATCTTCGTCATCTGAATAATTTCTTAGAATAAACCTTCCAGTTTATCACCATTAAGTTCTGAGTACCTTGTCTCCAAACATTATAAGAAATCTTGAGTGTTATTTAAGCACCACCACCCAATTGTGGCAACTATTCTATTATTTCACATTTATTGAGCATATACTATGTGCTGGATACTGCTCTAGGTGCTAGGGAATAAGCTAATGAAATTAAGTTGCTCATAAAGCATTTAAATGAGCTAGGGCAATCTAATTAATCAAGGGTGGAGTAGTCTTCTTAAGCAACTGCCTTTGATTAATGAGTTCTGTATTGTTATTACCTTGCCTAAAATTAAGTCTTTTTTTTTTTAATAAGGATATTTATTAAGGACATTTCTAGCCCACAGTTAAGGCTCACACTCTGCTCTATAATCCACTGTCAGACCTCATCCCCATTCAATGTAAATGACATTAGGGAGGCCGGGACACAGGTAGATTCTATTAATCCCACAGTAAGGGGTCCCTCCCATAGTCAGGTATAGCTATACTTGGGGGATGAAGAGGGTAATCCTTTGATTAAAACATTCCTCTATACCCTTCCTCTAATTCCTTCTTACCTTCTAAGACCCTGGGTCAAAGGGCTAGTACCATAATGTGGGAGTAACAAGGTAGATTTAGTCTTTTATAAGGATCAATAGAAAGCTATGATGGTTTTCAGATGACTTGAATTTGAATTCTTGAGATCCTCAGTCTCTCTAGGCCTCTCCTGAAAAAATGGGTAAAATATCTACCATCCAGAGTTTCTGTGTAGACTAAATAAAATATGTTAAGTACATAAACATACTGTAGATATTTATTTATGACAGTTGTCTTGCCTCTTAAAAAATGTATAATATGTTACTGATTTTTAGAGAGGAAGGGAAAGAGAGCTAGAAATATCAATCAGCTGCCTTCTACATGTGCCCTACTGGGGATTGGGCCTGCAAACCAGGCATATGCTCTGATTAGGAATCAAACCAGTAACCTCTTGGTTCACGAGTCGATGCTCTCAACCACTGAGCTACACCAATTGGACTGTCTTGCCTCTTAGAATGAAAGGCATGAAGTTGTTATTCAACCCAATCATAATTTAATCAATTCTAATCACAATACTGTTGATCACTAAGGCCACTCAAATGGTGAAAAAATGGCAGCTTTATTACTGTTCCAAAAAGTTATCTTAATATTCCACACATATTTAAAATATTTACTATAAAAATCTTAAGTCTAAAATAAGAGTGCTTTAATACCTAAGTATTTAACAACCCACAAAATCAGGAAAAGATCACAGCGATTAAAAAAAACAAATACTTTCAATGTTTAAACCATTTACTTCTACAACATTTTTCCCAGTCCTTTAATTACAAGATTTACAGTATTCAAAGATCCACTTCTTCCTCTTTATATATTAATATAAATAGAAAAACAAAAACCTGGAAGTTTATTAACTTATTATGCATCTTGTTCAAAACAGGCTTTTAAAGTAGGCTATCTTGCACAAGGCATATAATAACTGAGAAAATTTACAATTAAGGGAAAAATAAAATGTCAAGAATGAAGTTAGTAATTACAACAAGTGCTATAAGGGACCAGTATATTTGTTATGAGATGAGCTACACCCTCTTTCACTTGCAAACTTCATTTAAAGAAGTTTCTATGAAGAGGTTATATGTTAATAGAAAATAATCAACATGTACTGAGCTAACTGGCCACTCTTATTACTTTCCCCCAAATCCTTCAGGAACCATTTACTTTAGGTGTAAACTTTCAATTGCCTGTAAGTGATAGTTTAGGCTGTATCAGAAGAAATTTGTTTTTAAATATCAACCGTCACTCTAGAT